>OX244260.1:2416120-12416120 GCA_945867215.1 Epinotia demarniana | reverse complement strand
TCCTTTATACACCCTTTTACATCCTTTAGGACTGCTCCAGGAGGAGGAGAATGGAATTCACCATTAGCCTGGTGTCTTCATCATCAGTTCAACTTCACCAAAATTACGATTTCCGAGGATAAATACACGAGTCATAATAGAAAATACCGATGTCAACTACACGCGTGCCTATAAAATATGAGGGTTATCCTCAATTTCCCTGGGATCCCATCATTGAGGAGTTGTACCTTCCATCATCAGCCCACCAACATGAACTGATGACTACCAGACGCAAATACCTGAATAGCTTTAGAGAATTCATGAAACACGTAATAAGTACGTAATATTTGAGGGTTGCCCTCGATTTCCCTGGGATATCTCAGAAGTATACATTTTTGAATATATTTTTTTAATCGGGCCACAACTGACGGAGAAATCGGCGAACGTATGTACATAAAAAAAATACTGTGAAACATATAACCTCCTCCTTTTTTGAAGTCGGTTAAAAAGTTTTTTTTTCATATTGTTAGGTATTTTCTACAACCCTGCATATTATGTCAGTGGTTTGTAGGTTCTTGTACAGACAACTGAAAAACATGATGGCCGTTGGGGCGGAAAGGTTCTCGAGCGGAGACCACGTACCGGATGGCGCAGCGGACCCCCCACAAAGTGGACTGATGAAATAGAGTTGCGTCTTTTAATTACGGAGTTCTTATGGCTACCTTCCAGCTCCATCATCAGACCCTGGTTACCATATAGTACCAAAGTACTCGTCAAGGCGAATTAAACGAGCCCAAACTCGATGGGGTTGCGTCGTTTAATTACGGAATTCCTATGACCACCTTCCAGCTCCATCATCAGACCCTGGTTACCAAGTACTCGTCAAGACGAATTAATGGAGCCCAAACTCGATGGGGTTGCGTCTTTTAATTACGGAGTTCCTATGGATACATTCCAGCTCCATCATCAGACCCTGTTTACCATATAGTACCAAAGTACTCGTCAAGACAAATTAAACGAGCCCAAACTCGATGGGGTTGCGTCGTTTAATTCCGACCGACGACCGCTTTAGCCTAGTTGGTAGTGACCCTGCCTACGAAGCAAGAGGTCCCAGGTTCGAATCCCGGTAAGGGCATTTATTTGTGTGATGAGCACGAATATTTGTTCCTGAGTCATGGATGTTTCTATGTATTTAAGTATGTATTTATCTATATAAGTATGTTTATCGTCGTCTAGTACCCATAGTACAAGCTTTGCTTAGTTTGGGACTAGGTCGATTTGTGTAAGATTGTCCCCTAATATTTATTTATTTATTAATTACGGAATTCCTATGACCACCTTCCAGCTCCATCATCAGACCCTGGTTACCAAGTACTCGTCTAGACGAATTAAACGAGCCCAAAGTCGATGGGGTTGCGTCGTTTAATTACGGAATTCCTATGACCACCTTCAAGCTCCATCATCAGACCCTGGTTACCAAGTACTCATCAAGACGAATTAATGGAGCCCAAACTCGATGGGGTTGCGTCGTTTAATTACGTAGTTCCTATGGCCACCTTCCAGCTCCATCATCAGATCAGCTTTATGTCATAATCATATTGCATTGTCATCCAATTTATACATGCATGCAAAATTTCAGCTCAATCGGAAACCAGGAAGTGGATCAAATTTAACTTGCAAGATTTGATTGCAGACAACGGATAGGTGAACTAAATAAAAGCTAATAAAAAAATCACCAAGTATCACGATCACTCGTAAAATAATTGACATGGCAGCTATGCAATTCGTAAGTTGTCTCGATTAGCCTCACGAATGACTCACTAGTATAGTTTGACCCCGACGTTGATAACAACTATGCCTAGTCAGAGATCAAAATAATATTTTAGTTGACGGTTAGCCTTCGTGAATAGCCACAATTACACGACGTACAGGTCCGACCCGGACAACGGCTAAGCCGGTACTGGCAAGAGATCGCGCGCGACGGTAAATTTATACTATGTTTGAATGATTATTTAAAAATATAAATGTTGGAAAATGTTGTATTTTTTTACTGCATTGTGTTGGTAAAAGTATGAACTTTAATGTTATTTAAGATTCAATTTACTAATAATTCAACAATAATGAGAAAATCCTTGTGTTTTCAGTACGATATTGTTGAAAAATATGGTGTAATTGAGATCAATTTACATATACATACGTGAAAAAAAAGGAAAATTCGAGGCCGCTACGCACAATACGGACATATTACAATAGTGAAAAGAAAAAAAAACAACTAGGTTCTCATGTAACATCATGGAGAATTAGGCGGTCAAACTTATGGCTCGGCGCTCTTTTCCGAAAACTACTGTCGGTAATCGGGTATATTCGGTCAACATATTCAGTTATTCTTAAATCAGAGGCCGGTACGCACAATAAAAGGAGTTGAGCTATGCAAATAAGTAATCAGAATCTATAAAAACCTTTCCGTTTCTTAGATTTAGACCGTCAAAAATCGGTAATTGTCGCTTATTCCTGACGAATTTTAAAAAGCCCTCTTAAATGAAGAACTTCTCGATAAGCGATCGACTTCTTAATACTTAACTCTTCTCGGTCTCGCCTCGGCTGGCTTCCTATCCGTCAACGGCGAAATACTCGCATGCTTTGCACTTTATTTTCCATTCTTAAGTATCCACATTCCCCTGAGTATATCAAATCTTTTGGTGCTACTCGTGACCGTCAATTTCGCTCTTCTGGCAATCTTTCTCTATCTATCCCCCCACCGCTGCCTTTATGTCTAATTATTTCACTGTGCAGGTTGGTTCGTCTTTGGAACGGCCTGCCCCGCTCGATCAAGAACGCCTCGAGCAAATTCATTTTTTAAGAAATCTGTGCTTAATTTCTTTGCTGGGAGATCCGAGCCGTGTTAAAGTTGGTTTGAAAATTTCGTTTGTATAAGTATATTAGGAGTACCTTAATGTTATTTTTTTTAATTCGTTAGTTGCACTGCCCACATTCTTTTCCGCTTCAGGGAAATCAGTGTTTAGAAACATGATTAAGCATTTTTCGCTCGATAGAAAAAAATCACAAACATAGGTCTAAAAGGGTCTAAAATACACTTAAAATATTTGTTACAAATTACGAACAAAAGCTTAAAATATTAAAATGGCTTCTAAAAATCGGTAATATCATGTTTGAGGGAAATCAGCGTTTACTTTTTTATTTATTTAAACGGCCAAAAAATTAAAATGAAAACACATGATTTCCGCGCTTCCGAGCACGCCCTTCCATCTCGCTCACGCTTATGCTCAGTGAGAGGGAGAGAAGACCATGAACCTACGGCGCCTTAAATAAATGAATAAACCTGGGATGGAGACTGAAAGAAGAAAAAGAAGGCGGATTATTGTTGCATAGTAATGTTATCATCTTAGTTTTTTTCTCTAGGTTTCATAGTTCGGACAAAGTTTTAACTTACTTCGATTTATTAGTACCTACTCCGCCAAGCCACGAGAACATTTCCACATTTGTTTTCCAATTTACCACATGAACTGATTTTCGAGAGCAAATGCGTTGATTATTAGAGCAAAAAACCTAATCGCTGTATGTGGCCCGATAATATTTGAGGACTTCCGTCGATTCCATAAGGATCACCTTTGGCACTTCATTAGTTGCTATTTCACTGGAATCTTATCAGAATCTGTGACGTACTTTTGTACTTTTAAGAGTACATAATTGAGGAATTCTATAAGTCATCTGTGGTCTTCATCATCAATTCCACTCCACCAAATTTCTGATTTCCGGGTTACGGAAACACGAGTTATAATAGAAAATACCAAAATCACTACACGCGTGCCTAATATAATTGAGGAGTTCCTCATGGATCCCATCATACAATTGAATTTTTGAAAAAAATGGGAACCCATCATCCAACTGAATGATTGAAGAAGAAGAAGATGATGAAGATTTTTGGAAGATGTTTCTCTCTTGTCGTGGTGCAATAAAGAGTATTTTTTTTTTTTACTATTGAAAAAAATGGGAGACTGCTATTGAAAAACCTGGAAGCTTATACCCACTTACTACCAAAAAAAATACGAATCGGCTCATCAATAACGGAGGTAACAAACATTGAAAAAAATAAAAATAAAAACAACCAAATTGAGAACCTCCTCCTATTTTTTGAAGTCGGTTAAAAATAGAAACCGATTGCTGCACCAATACACCTAGAAAGAATTGAATGCCAAGGGGTATCAAATATCAACTAACTGCGCAATCTTTACGCTCGTTGATTAGCCAGGCTATTGGTTGCTTAAACTGATAATTTTATAATAACAGAGTTAATGTATGATTAACATCGCTACATGATTTGGTTATAATTATAGACATTCGATTAAAAGTTGTAAACGTTTTAATATTTCGGGATTGCACCTGCTTGGTATTCCGCAGTGCGTGCGAGCGTGCGTAACGGACGTTGGCTCGTCGTCCTCAGCTGACGGACGTGAACTGATTTTCTACACATTCATATACTTTGACAATGTCCAATACAGGCGTCGACGGTAGAAAGTACGGGCAAAAACTGTACAGTCCAAGGCATGTACAATTGTGTGAAACACGGGTCAAAAATATCAGAACACGACTTAGTTGGCAAATTCTGATTGTAGCTACCTACATACACTAAAGATTGGAGGCAAGATAACGAAGCGTAGGTTACATTACAACACAATTATCGACATGATCGTGTGAAGTAAAAATGCAAATATTAAAAACTAACACAATGAGTAGTCAATTCAATCTTACTTGTAGATTAAAAACACGCGACACGAGACAGGTATACGTCTTAGTTACAATGGTCGAACACAAAGTGTAGGTATACGTCATTGCATTCATTTCCCTTAGTTAAAACACAAATAAACAAAATAAGTTCTAATCACTCCAAAAGTAGGTAATAGGTCAATGTTTATCCAAACAGCGGGTTGAAAGTGAGGCATGTCGCCCCTAGGGCTGAAAAGTAACAAAAACAATAGTACATTACGTAACTAAGGGCGGTGAATTCGTAAATGCCCCAGATCGCAGGTGTTTGTGGCCCGAACCGAAGGTGAGGGCCATAAATATGCGCTCTGGGGCTTTACGAATTACCGCCCGTGTTGAGTACAAAATTTTACGTCCTCACCTTGCCACAATGCGAGTTTTCCCGTACGCGCAGCGTGCAGTAAAACTCGCATTATGGCCAGGTGTGACGTAAAATAATTTAGGCAGAACTGGCAGAAACCTGTACGGCCACAGTTTCAGAAAATTTCGTCGATTTTTGAAACTTATTGACAATCATGCGTTGTTTTTTTTAATATTCATAATGTTTTAATTCTTGTATGACTATTATTGGTATTTAAAGACTATTGAATATTTTTTAAGTCTTCGTAGTTTAATGTAACCGCTTCAAAACCGCGTCCAATAGTCATTGGAAAAATTGCGATAAGAAAAAACCTAAAAGTAGGTACCCTAATAAGTACTTCCATTAATGTGTGTTGATTTTTGAAGCTTGTTGATAATTATGATGGTTTTAATTCTTTGGTACAATATGGTATAAATAAATACATTTAATAATGTAATTTTTCATCCAAAAACAATTAAAAATTGTTTTTCATATCTCATGCTCTGAAAGTGGGTCGTTGTTGTTCTAAAAAGTGTGCTGAAAGTGATGCGTTTCTGGCTCTAGTGCAGAAAAGTATTGTATTCCAGTTAGTCCTCGCCTTGTAAACATTATCGGGGAACTAAATGTAATAAATATCAATACAGACCCTTCCACTGACAAAGAGAAATACTTATCATCTCTCCTGTTCTGAAAGTTGAGTTTTCATGGGTATATAGCCGGGTGGAAAATTGGGTGTTGTGCCCTAGGGTGGAAAGTAATTTTTTTTAATTGGTAAGATCAGCCACGGAGTCGAAGATAATACAGTATTAAAATAAAAGCTTTTCACAAATCGACAGTCAGCTATAGGTACCTACATTAAACGACGTGTTTATTTTAAATGGTTGATATTAAAATCGTTTTTCAGTTGGTTTATTTTTATTCGCAATTACAGAAAATCAATATTCAAAATCATTCCTCTATTCGACTGCCCGCCATAATGCCATGTAACTTTTTCTTTTTTTACGTTTCGCCATGGCCCTCTAGATTAGTCGCGTCGCGGCCTACTCGATTACGATTTAAGTTGTGTAGTGTAGTAGGCCGTGGCATAATGTAGCCAGTGCGAAGAAGTTGGATATTGGATAGTACAATTTTTTTAATTATTTTCCTCACAGTCGAAATGAAAAGTAGAGTGTTTAACTCGGGTGAAATTACCCATTTGACCCTCGAACTATTGGCGCTCTCACTTCGTTCGAGCGCCAGAAATATCTCGGGTGCTGTGAGCGACGTCCGCTCTCGGCGGCGTCGGCTGGGCGAGTGAGCGCGCGCGCTACCGGCCGCGGCAATGCTCGCCCCTCACAGTCACCTAAGAATGACCTAGTGCCGAGACACAAGTCGGCGACGGACGAGCTCCGCCCCTATGTGCTCGGACAGTGCGTCGACCACGCTCCGTGACACAAGTCAGCGACGGACGAGCTCCGCCCCTATGTGTACGGACAGCGCGTACTACCACTCGGCGCCCGAATGGTGTGTTTGGGCTTCGCCCGTGTCCTCAGACACTTTGGGTAATCGATGTTACCAAAATAAAAGAAGGAATAACGAGAAATAGACTTTTTATTTACTTTTCCCTAACTGCCCTATCACTGCCCTAAGTGACTTGATTTCAAGTCCCTAACTTCCTATTACTTTGTAGTTTTTCTTCTTCTTGTTGTGACTTCCAGGAGGCTCCGTTTGACACTGATTTGCTCCGGGCCGTACCTGCTATTTATACCTGCTAGTGGGTGAGCAAGACGTGCTGAGTGAGACAATAAAGGTTACGCCCACTTTGACTTGACTAATTTACATTGCAAGATGTTATTGGAATGTTATACATTTAAATGGGTGGAAGACTAAGCTGATTTACAAAGTTCTAATATGGCTTGAGATCTTATAAGTACAGTAGGGTTCGTAAATATTTTCTTATCTGAATAATCGTACATGGAAATCGGGCAAACCGTAATTCGGTCCCTTTCTTAACACTTATTCATCATTTGCGCTGAACCTACTGAGTTTACTTATTTGTAAGTTTAAACATTTAATAGAACTTTTAATAAGCTTTCTAACAATATATAAATCATTCTGATACGATGAGCCGTTGTAAAGTTATAAACGTAAACATATTAATTACAAAGTGAAAATGCGCCGTACTAAATTCTAATTCAGGCTCGGTGGCCGCGGCTCTCGTTACGGTCATGTTGGCGCGATACACCCCTCCCCTCCATGGCGGCCAGTCCGTGCTGCGCTCGCGCGTAGGCAACATCTCCTCTCTCTTTCTAATACAATTTGTACTGGGATTTTACTTTAATGTTTACAATATCAAATGAATGCTATGAGAGGGTGTTTTATATAAATAATTACTATGGGGAATCTAACTACTGGGTTCTTTATTTACTCTAAACAATCTAAGTCTTTATAAATAATCACATATTTCTTTTACGTATAATCTTCGTATGACGCGATGCGTAGCTCTGCCGTCGCGTGTTGATGTTGTCGTCCATAATTCTCCCCCTTTAGTGTGAGGCGAAGCCTCGCACTATTGGTTGCAACGGTGTTATCACTTAGGCACTTTCACTGATTGACTTTTCTTTCACTGATTCTAACACTACTAATCGTGATGTAGGTCGGCGGAAGATCCCATGCTTTGTCTTCACGTCGGCGGACCTGGCTTTCCCATCAGGTCCCGGGTTGACTTTCATGACCAATCCTTTTGGCCACACGTTGCGGGGGTTGGCTGGGTCGGCGATAATCACGCAGTCGCCGACTTCAATCTGTCTCCCTCCATCGTTTGACGACCCCTTGGGTGCAAGGAGAGGGAAGTATTCTTTACACCATCTTTGCCAGAAGTGGTTGGCTAGGGCTTGCACTTGTCGCCAGCGTCGTCTATCATCAGTATCGCAGAGACCGATCAATGGTTGATCGGGTGCACTAAGTAAAAGAAAGTGGTTAGGCGTTAGCGCATGTTCGTCGTTGGGATTGACAGGAACATGAGTCAATGGCCTAGAATTGATTATATTTTCTATCTCGGCGAGCAAGGTTTCAAAGGCTTCCTGAGACGGTGCCCTTTCATGTAGTGTGTAGGTGAGCGCGTTTTTGACTGTTTTAACCATGCGCTCCCAGGCTCCTCCGGCTGACGGGTTGCCGGGAGGAATAAACTTCCATTCCATTCGTTGCCGTAGTCCGTAGTCTCGCAAGGCCGGCATCCATTCGTTGTGAGCGGCCTTGAGCTCCAATGCGGCGGCGCGGAATGATGTTTGATTGTCGCTCCACATTACTCGTGGCCATCCGCGGCGGGCAGCAAATCGCCGCAGGGCGTTTATTGCACTGTCTGTGGATAGGCTGTGCACTACTTCTAGATGCACAGCACGCGTTGCTAGACATGTATATAGCGCTACCCAGCGCTTTTCGCGTCGTCTTCCGACGGTGACCCAACATGGTCCGAAGTAATCTTGAGCGGAGTAAGTGAACCCTCGCTGATAGGCTTCTAATCTTTCTGAAGGCAAGTCCCCAAAGGGTTGTGCATGTGGCCTGGCTCGACGTAATTTACATAATCCACATGCGTGTGCGATCGCCTTTACGCTTGGTCGGAGGTGCAGAATCCAGTAGGATTGCCGGAGGGCATTAACAATGGCCTCGTTGTTTACGTGTGCCCCTTTTCTGTGGGCGTTTGAAATTAATAGTTTTACGAACGTATCTTTTCCGTCTAATATGATGGGTTTGTCCGCTATGTAGCGGACAGGTGCTTGATTTAGACGTGTCTTCATTTTTATAACGCCGTCGGCGTCTAATTCAGGAGCTAGTGTGTACAATCTTGAGTTTCGGTTTATTTCCTCCTTTTTATTCAAAGCGCGTAGCTCATTCGGAAAACTGTTCCGTTGACTGTGTTGGATCCACATATTTTCTGCTGCCTTTATATGGCGGAGTTCTAGTTCAATTGTTTTCTGTTTCTTCTTTAATTTTTCTATGAATAATAACACATATGCGGTGGCTCGTATCAACTTTTCGTATTTACTGAAGCGTTCTATGTTTGGTAACACTGCTGACGGCTCGCATTTGACGGTTACACAGACGGTGTGTATTTTCCTGAGTTCACTGGGTTCGACGTCCAATTTTTCTATTATTTTTGGCCAGTGTTCTTCGCTTAATTTCAGGAATGTAGGCCCTTGATACCATCTATCTTCTATGTTTATTCTTTGATCCGGTTTGGATCTAGTGGCGTCGTCAGCCGGATTTAATTTAGTCTCCAGCCATCTCCACGACTGACGTTCTGTTTTCTCTGCTATTTCTGATAGCCGATGTGATACAAAAGGTGAGTATCGATGCGCGTCATCTCTTATCCATGATAATACTGTTCTGGAATCTGTCCAGAATGTAATTTTATTTATTTTATAACGGTGTTCTTTTTTTAACGTTTGCGCGAGTCGAGTCCCCATTACTGCTGCGTTTAACTCCATGCGTGGGACGCTTACCGCCCTTAGTGGCGTTACTCGCGACTTGGCTGCCGCCAGACTAACTGTTGTCTGCCCGTTATTTTTAAACCTCCAATATCCTATGGCGGCGTATGCTTGTTCTGAAGCGTCTACAAACATGTGTAATTCGATTATTGTTGTCCCATTGAGTGCTGGGTGTTTTCTTGGAATTCGAAGGGCTCCCACATATTTCAATGCGTTCAACCATTGTTGAAATTGCTTCGTTGCTTCAGCTGGAAGGGGCTTGTCCCAGTCCACTGTTTTCCATATAGATTGCATGATAATTTTAGCGGTTACTACGTATTGCGCGATTAATCCCATAGGGTCATAAATTGACATTACCGTAGATAATAATTCTCTTTTCGAAGGTGCGCGTTTACTTTGTTTTACCTCTTCTGAGACTCGGAGTAATTTGGTATTAAAACCTAGGGTGTCTGTGACAGGGTCCCATGTTAGCCCGAGTACTTTTTGCTCTTTATCGCCCAGGCTTGTAGGCTCGATGGCTCTATCTTCGACTGGCGTAGCCTTAAGCAATTTGGCGCTATTGGTTGCCCAGCCGCGTAAGTTCAAACCGCCCTCTGCGTGAGACATCTTTACTTGTTTTGCCGTACTTATCATTTCCTCTTCTGTATGAAAACTGGATACGAAGTCATCCATATAGTGATTATCGTGAATCTCTTTCACGGCGGCTGGGTACTTAACTGCATTCATCGTAGCGTTGTGATTTTTTGTCATTTGTGCCAGGCATGGCGAGCTGGCTATCCCAAAACACACTCTATTCATCACATATACATCAGGTTTGCCCTCTCGTCGGGCTCCTCGCCATAAAAATAGTTGTGATGGCATATCTTCATCACGAATCCTGACTTGCAGGAACATCTCTTGGATGTCAGCACATACTGCGAAGGGTCCTTCGCGAAATCTAAGTAATATTCCTAGCAATGATTGCAATAAGTCGGGTCCATCCAGGACGAAATCATTCAAACATAATCCTCCGTTTTTTGCTGCTGCATCAAAGACTTGTCGATATTTCTTCTTATTTTTATTATATGTAGCGAAATGCGGTAAGAAATAATTCAACGGGCTATTCGGTACTCCCGGTAATCGGTGTGCGTACCCCTTTTCTAGCAAATTTTCTATTTGTTTACAGTATTCTTCGGCGAATTCTTTATTGCGATCCATTTTGTTTTCGAGGTTGCGTAAACGTGTAAACGCCATATTATAACTTGATGGTAATCGTGGCGTATCTTCTTTCCATAACTGTCCGACTTCGAATTGGCCTCTCTTTTTTTTGACGGTCGTGTCGAATATTTTCGTAGCCCTCTCTTCCAGAGGTTTGACGTTATCCTTTAGACTCACTCCCAATGAGTCTACTGCGAAGTGACGTTTTACTAGCTCGTGCAATTCTATGTCCGCTTCGCTTTGCACATGGTATGTGGAGTGCTCGATGGTGCTTAGATTCTTAGGCACAGAACCATATATAGCCCAGCCGATAGCGCATTTAACTGCTACGGGGGCTTCCTTGGGGCCGATTCTTATCTCCTCTGGGATCATCAACTGCCAATGATCGGCTCCGATTAATAACTGAGGTACTCCCAACTCGAAGCATGCTCCATGTGCGTCTCTCAGGTGCTCATATTTGTCGAGCAGTTCTTTGCTCACCCTTTGACCTTTTATCTTCAGCGCGGGTATTGTTCGCAACTTTATAGGGTGATTATTGCCCCCGTCGGGGGCCCGTATTGAAATGTTGACCGTCTTACTATTAGATTCGTGGCAAATGGCGCCTATTCCTCTTACTCGCATCTTTTCTTCGGGACCTGTTGCCCCTATTTGATCGGCGATCTCTTCTTCAATCATGCTGATTGTTGATGCTTCGTCCAGAAGCGCGTATACGTTTACTTCTCCCTTAGGTCCGGTTAGTGTTACCGGGATCACTTTTAAAAGTACTTGCGTTGTACTTGACGAGGATGCGTATGTATTTTCTTCGATATCATTTATTTCAGCAGGAGGCTCCGCCTGCTCGGAGATCCTTGCTGGTTGGTGCTCGTAAGCTGTGGTGGCTGTTGTCGCCTCCATAGTTTGTGGGGCTTGTGGGGGTTCTTCGTATTGTCTCATCGCTCCATGCAACAATTTGTGATGCAAGTATTTACATCCTAATATCCCACATGTTTTCTTTTTGCACATCGTGCTTTCGTGTCTGGCGTTTAAACATCTAAAACAGACTCTGTTATCTCGCGCCCAGTCCCATCGGGCTCCGACGTGCTGCGCTTTAAGTTTCAAGCATTCTGAGGTTAAATGCCTTCCTCCGCAGTACAAACAGGTTACATTTGGTCTATTCGTATCTTGAGTGGCGTAAGTAACGCGCGAGTATTGTGGGTAGACCGGTTTATTAAAATATGGCTGGGTGACTCGACCCTGAGGGCGCAGAGGTCCTCGTGCCCTGTTTCCTTGATTCGGCGTTCGCGGAGGGAGTTCCCGGTTTACTTGGTTGGGATAACGTCGAACCGGTGCTCGAGCATGTGTGAAGGACATTTGTAAGTCCGATTCTTCCATAAGAAAATCTGCTATCTGCTGTATTTCTGCTTTTCCTGTGCGTGCATATTGACGAGCGTATTCGCACCATCTACTACGTAAATGTGGACTCAGTCGGTCCGTAATCTCCCGTATTATCATGGGATTATCAGCGTAGTATCGCTGATTTAAATCTATTAGCGTACTTACGATGTTCACGATTTTTATTGCGAACTGGTTAAGATCGTGGGTGCTCTCACCCACGGGAGGCATCCTTTTCAAATCTTCTAATGCTTTGTCCACCAGAAAGTCACTCCTTCCATACTGCTTGGCTAATACCTTGATTATTAATTCCGGCCTGGTTGCCGTTGATAATATGTGCTGCACGCATGTCTTAGCTTCTCCTCGTATTGCTGCGCGCAATCGGGCTACATTTTCATATTCACTAAACTTGTATCTTCGGTTCGATTCTTCGTAGGTATTTATAAAACTCCGCCACTCTGAGATGTCTCCGTAAAATGGAGGTAACTCATATACTTCCTTGGGTGATGGCCTAGCTGCCATCTGCATGCGCTCGAATAATTGCACCATTACTTCAGGTGAGGTTTCATTTGTGCATTTTGTATGCGGCGTTTGTGGCTCTTGATGTTGCCATTCTCTTCGTGCCTCGTATGCTTGTGGCGGTGAGCGAGCTCTGTATCTTTCGTCAGGCTGCGCCACTGTAGGTTCGCGTGCTTTCTCCTTACTTTCGTCGATCCATCTTGCTACGGTGCCACCGCTAGATCGTTCGTCCCTAATAGAACATTCGGACTCCTCTCGGGTCCTCTTTACCATAGCACGCTGTTTAATGAGCTTCCTTCGTATATCAAATAATTTCTGTCGCAGCCGTCGTTCGGATTCCATTTTTATTTGTTTCTGTTCGTCTTCCGCTTGTTGTTTTAATTCCTCTTCCGTTAAGGCGGCTAACTGCTCACTTTCTTCTAACTCTAATTCTTGCTGACGGATTTCCGTTAGGCGGCTTTCAGTTGATCGTATGGACGCGGGTCTATGGGGCGTCAACGTTTCAGCAAACGTAACTTCCTTTTCGGTGCCTGTTTTGTTAGCTTGTTCCTCCGCGGTGGGGGGTACCCGTATCACTCGTCCTAAGTGAGTGTCCAGAGGTATGTTTACCGGTGGCTTGCGTAGCCGTTTTTCTAATTCATGCCGCCATAATACAGTGGTGTCCATGGATGGAGACTTTGGTACGCCCATATCTAACAGACGGGCAGGTGCTGCTTTCTTGGATGTTTGGGCAGTGCCATTATTACCTAAAAGTACCGGGGTGTCTACTACCGGTGTTGACGTCTCGACGGCGTCGGACGTTGCTTTTGCGGGCCCCTCTCCTGGGCCGGCCTGATGGACACGCTTAGCTAGCGTGTCGCTGGTGGACGGTTCAGCGAACCGTTTCTTTGCCTTATCGGCAGAGTTGCGTTGCACTCGTTCTTGTGCAGCTTCGGCTCCTTGTTGCAGGAATTGTTTCCTTTCTTCATCATCTTCATTACCCGACGTCATTGATCGTGTCAATCTCCTCCTGGTGTCTGACATCGTGGTGAATAATCCTCTTATGATGCGCTCTGACCTGCGCGTATGCCTCCCGGGCGGTATAATGGGCCCGTAACCTGGTGCCCTGAAAACTTCTGACGTCCCTTTGGTACGTCAAACACAATCTGGATCCAGCGGATCCGGCTCGAAGGACCAAAACGACTGTGAGCGACGTCCGCTCTCGGCGGCGTCGGCTGGGCGAGTGAGCGCGCGCGCTACCGGCCGCGGCAATGCTCGCCCCTCACAGTCACCTAAGAATGACCTAGTGCCGAGACACAAGTCGGCGACGGACGAGCTCCGCCCCTATGTGCTCGGACAGTGCGTCGACCACGCTCCGTGACACAAGTCGGCGACGGACGAGCTCCGCCCCTATGTGTACGGACAGCGCGTACTACCACTCGGCGCCCGAATGGTGTGTTTGGGCTTCGCCCGTGTCCTCAGACACTTTGGGTAATCGATGTTACCAAAATAAAAGAAGGAATAACGAGAAATAGACTTTTTATTTACTTTTCCCTAACTGCCCTATCACTGCCCTAAGTGACTTGATTTCAAGTCCCTAACTTCCTATTACTTTGTAGTTTTTCTTCTTCTTGTTGTGACTTCCAGGAGGCTCCGTTTGACACTGATTTGCTCCGGGCCGTACCTGCTATTTATACCTGCTAGTGGGTGAGCAAGACGTGCTGAGTGAGACAATAAAGGTTACGCCCACTTTGACTTGACTAATTTACATTGCAAGATGTTATTGGAATGTTATACATTTAAATGGGTGGAAGACTAAGCTGATTTACAAAGTTCTAATATGGCTTGAGATCTTATAAGTACAGTAGGGTTCGTAAATATTTTCTTATCTGAATAATCGTACATGGAAATCGGGCAAACCGTAATTCGGTCCCTTTCTTAACACTTATTCATCATTTGCGCTGAACCTACTGAGTTTACTTATTTGTAAGTTTAAACATTTAATAGAACTTTTAATAAGCTTTCTAACAATATATAAATCATTCTGATACGATGAGCCGTTGTAAAGTTATAAACGTAAACATATTAATTACAAAGTGAAAATGCGCCGTACTAAATTCTAATTCAGGCTCGGTGGCCGCGGCTCTCGTTACGGTCATGTTGGCGCGATACACCCCTCCCCTCCATGGCGGCCAGTCCGTGCTGCGCTCGCGCGTAGGCAACATCTCCTCTCTCTTTCTAATACAATTTGTACTGGGATTTTACTTTAATGTTTACAATATCAAATGAATGCTATGAGAGGGTGTTTTATATAAATAATTACTATGGGGAATCTAACTACTGGGTTCTTTATTTACTCTAAACAATCTAAGTCTTTATAAATAATCACATATTTCTTTTACGTATAATCTTCGTATGACGCGATGCGTAGCTCTGCCGTCGCGTGTTGATGTTGTCGTCCATAGGTGCAATGGGTCACTTTCAACCCTTGTTTAACAATCTACTAATCTACTACTAATTCTATTCTTACTAGTTCATAGAATTTATTTTATTTAATATAAAATAAGTTTATGTTGTAAATTCATTACCTACTTTTATTTTAGCCAAAATATTCACTATAGTATCCGCAAAACTATCAGGTCAGGTCATAAATCTTCGGAATCGTGCTATCTCTTTCACACCTGCATGGCTTATGGAGCAGGCCGAGCAGCAATAGGGCAGGTAGCGTTACACATAAAAAGGAATGTCGATAAAGTAATAAATAATAATAAATAAATATTAGGGGACAATCTTACACATATCGACCTAGTCCCATAGTAAGCTCAGTATGGCTTGTGTTATGGGTAATAGACGACGATATACAATGTGTATTGCTTATACTTGATCAAACGAAATGTGCGGATACTAGACAAAAAAAAATCGATAAAAAAAAAAAAATTATAGGATAACTATTTAAAAAAATAAGGCGTTTTAATTTTTTTTCTGATGAAAATTTCCGAGTTTGGTTTTTAATTCGTATCTTTGCGTCTAAACGGTGTAGTTTCTCAAAAGTAGTCTTGTTTTAAAGCTAAAAAATGCAGCTAATCGACCGATTTTTTGTCTAGTATCCGCACATTTCGTTAGATCAAGTATAAGCAATACACATTGTATATAATAGAATATAAATTATTAAATACATAGAAAACATCCATGACTCAGAAACAAATATTCATGCTCATCACACAAATATTTGCCCTTACCGGGATTCGAACCCAGGACCTTCAGCTTTGTAGGCAGCGTCGTCACTACCCTGTAGGCTAACCGGTCGTCATTCAGTAATGAAACAAAGAATATAAATTACGTGGTGTTTTATATAACAGTATTGTGTAGTTATATATCTTAAACATTTAGTATTATTCATTAGATAACTTTAAAAACAATATCAATAATGATATAAGATTTCATTTGAAAATATAATAATTATATCGACGTTTACATTATAAGTTATCGACATGTTACACCCCTAACGGTAGCGGACGTTTGTTGCCCTACCGGCCTGATAGTTTTGCGGATACTATAGGGTCTATGAGGTGGTGACAAATAGAATACACCCACAATGCTTTTTTAGCTCAAAGTTGTGCATGTGAGCTAAGGCAGAAACGCATACAGCCACTCTTCAACTAATACTAATAACAAGTACAAATTGTATGAAAATATTTGAATGGGCTATTTGCGTCTATTACAATTAAATTATGAAAGTATGTTACCTATTCATATAGTTTTAACTTTAGGAAATACGAATATAATACTATTTGGTTATAAAAACGTGAGCAATATTTTTTAATTTCAAAATTAAAACCGTAGTTGTATTATCTGTATGTCACGTGACCGAATTACACCATATAACCAGGAGCGCGAGCGAGACAGATATTTGCCTCTTTCTTTAGGAAAGGTGAGATGAGACTATTCTTTCGGCTCGGATGACGTCACGATAATGGCGGCTGCCGCATGTAATATTTGATTTGCATACTTTGAATAAACATATTGTTTAATTTTCCGTCTGTGTTTTTTTCACTTTCCCCGTATTCGATATGAAAAGTAGAGTGTTTAACTCGGGTGAGTCACCCATTTCTGAGTCGAACCATTGGCGCTCTCACTTCGTTCGAGCGCCAAAATTTCTCGTCAGAAATGGGTGCCTTTCAGCCCTTGGATAACAATGTACTATTTCGATATAAGCGCTACAAAAGCGCGTCCAGGAAATGGTCCACCCACACACAAACTTTATTAAAATCTGTCAACAGTTTCCGCCCAAATCGTTCACATTTTAACTCTTTTAAAATGGGTTCTATAGGATCTCAATGATTTAGAAAATATTAAATTTTTGACTTTCTTTTGGTAAAGTAGAGTGTTTAACTCGGGGAAAGCCACCCATTTCAGCGTCGAACTATTGACGCTCTCACTTCGTTCGAGCGCCAAAATATCTAGTCACTGATTTCAACCCTCGTTTAATAATCTACTATTCTTTCAAAATAAGTTTAGCTTATTATAATCTCGCACGGGACTTACCATTTTCGTGGTGGGCTCGGCCTTGGGCGTACAGGTGCAGGTTCACGTCGGGGTCCGGCGGGGTCGGGCTCCCGCTGCTACACGCAATGTCAAAGGTCGCAGTTTAGGAATAGCCTTTCACGGGACTCACCACTTTCTTGGTAGGCTCGGCCTCGGTGTAGAGATGCAGGTTCACGTCTGGGTCTGGGCAGGGCTCCAGCTCGCGCCGCCATACGCAATCTTCGAAGGTAGCGTTGCCAAACTGGTCACTGTTCAAGAATAGGGCTTCCTTGATCGGTTGCCGCTTGTCCGCTGCTAGCACTGTAAAAACATGTGTAGCTATAGGTTTACTCTATGGGCAACTGCTTATTTATTGATCTATTTATACCAATTTCAATATTTGAAGTCATTAATAAACCAATTACATTTCACTGGAAAGGAAACGCCAGTCACGGAAATATATGTACGAGCAATAGCCAATTACCCAATTAGTAAACGGAAGGCTACAAAGCTACAATTATCGATTTATTGACTAAATTATAATTATTCAACAATACAGTTCATTCGATATCAAAATCCGGGAGCACGACGTAGAGCCAAGCCCGACCAAGACAAGCCAAAGGACACTTTAATGAATGAATGAATGAATGAATGAATGAATGAATGAATGAATGAATGAATGATTTATTTGAAAACACACAGCCACAACATTACATACAGACTGCTTAAAACTGCTAAAAAGAATAATAATAAAAAATAAGTACAATGTTGAGGGTGGTCTCAAAAAGGAGTCCACTCAGCATGTGTCGGGGGCATGGGGAGCCACGACGCTGATTTTCAGTGAATCCACTCTACACAAATAACAAGTGACATACCACAAATAACACGACACTAATAATAAAGGCAGATCTAAATACAACAGAAAGTGCAGTACAGCTTGATTTTAATAAAGGGGATAAATACATAATAGAAAAAATAAAATAAACATAAAAATTAATAAGTACGAAGTATCTTTGACAAATATAACAAATAGATGTATGAATATAACATATAAAAGTAGGTAGGTATAAATTTCATCGGCTAGACAGAAGACGTTTGTTCCTTTAGCAGGTGGAGTTTCAATTTGTTCTTAAAAGAAGCCAGTGAACTTGCATTTCTTATTGGAGGTGGAAGATTGTTCCAGCATCGCGTGGCAGCGTACTTAAAGCTTCCACGGAAGCTAGCCGACGTGTGTCGCGGGCCGATGAGGCGGGGTGCTTGTCTTACATGCCTACGGGAAAATACTAATCTTTCGTACAGGTACGAGGGTTCTTTACTCAGTACTCCCTTTTCTAAAGCGTTTCACCGTATTTTCAAACCAGGGGGCCTGATTTACTCACAGGCTCAGCTCACAAGCTAATAAGGCTATAGAGCCTAGGGCGAAAGGGGGCGGCAAGGTCGCGGCACTGAGCTGAGACTTACTTACATTTCATAGTTAGCCTAGGCCGGTCAGAACTCTAAATCAGGCTCTGCCAGGATGAAGTGACCTTATTAATCCCACAAAGTTCCTTAGTTACTCCAACTCCAAAGTTACTTTACAATTTGTTGATACTTACCATTTTATTGATCATCAAAACTTTTTGGTAACGTCGTGATGGCACCAATAAACGACATGTAGGTGTATTTACGTAAAAAATATGTTTATATTTCATCATTCATTATGAGTCAAAAATTATATAATTTACTTTGAAAACAAAGTTTTAACCGACTTCAATTTAGTACTCCGCCAAGCCACGAGAACATTTCCACATTTTTTTTTACAATTTACCACATGAACTGACTTCCTATAGCAAATGCGGGATTACTATAGAAAAAAACCGAATCGCTGTATTTGAGGACTTCCGTCGATTCCCCAAGATCATCACCAATGGCACTTCATTAGTTCCTATTTCAACGGAATCTTATCAGAACCTGTGATGTACTTTTTCACTTTTATGTACTTACATAATTGAGGAATTTGATAAGTCATCTGTGGTCTTCATCAGCAATTCCTCGCCACCAAATTTATGATTTCCGGAGGTAACAAACATTGAAAAATTGAGAACCTCCTTCTTTGTTTTGAAGTCGGTTAAAAACGAAGGACACAGTAAACGATTTTCGGCCCAACTGAGGCATATAACTTCATTCGTTTCGCTCCCTCGGACTAATATAGTAGATAATAGCTTTTTGTTTACTGAACTATTTGCAATCAATCAGTTATCCACATCAAAGCTCCAGTAATCGATACCCTACACACACATAAAGTGATTGCCAAGACTCCCTATTAGCTCATATAGCTTTCAGCATTAAATCTTGATCAGATCGCAAGTAGCCCCAAGCCTCACTCTACAAATTCATTGTCTATTAATTTCGTGACTCTTTTTACATGTAGGTCTTCTACCTACAGAGATTCAGATTAAAAATAAACGTTTTTTAAACTTCAAATTAAGGTAGGTAGAGCGACATGCAGCGATAAATGGAAATACGCTAAATAAGAAAAGTTTCAAGTAAGGTAAGGTATAGTGTGCCACGAGAGGTGAATGATTAGTTAATTACACACACCACTACATGAAGTACTGATTGCAAAATAAGTGAATGAATGAGTGAATGTACCTATATTGTTAATCACTATAAGATTTTTTTTTCAAAGAAAACTAGGTACATATACTTACTTCAGGAGATGTATCTAACCCCTTTTAACCGACATCGTTTGATACTTATACCAGACAAATTGACAGTGTCCTTCTTTAATTATGACAGTTGAAAATGTTAATAAAACAAACATTGTGTGAACTATACTGTACAAATTGTATGTATAATAGTTTCAGCACATTATATTGTTTATATCGCAAGAGTTATTGCAAGAGACATACCGCAGTGTGCAGCGATTGCGAGTATCGTGAAAAGCGCGCGGGCGCTTGCCATCGCCATCCTTCCGCGGTAACCGTTGCTGCAGTACTGAGTCCGAGGAACGCCGGAGAATGGGGATGTACTAAGACAATGCAATACGGTGACAACGCATTGCGAATGTATGTATTAAATTGACAGTGGTCTATTGACACTGTTCGTGTCGAGCTGCTAACAGTATTTTTTTATATCGATCTCAAACGTAGTCATATTATTCGACCGCGATGGGTTTGGGCATGGGATAACTGTCAATAAAATCTTGACCATACTTAGTACCTTTATGACAAAATACTCAAAATAGTCACCACTACCTATCTGACGCGACACGACAATCATTAGACATAATAAGTACCTACCCACTTTAACGGCTCTACATAGGGTTGTATCCGATATGTTTTTGCCTGATTACAACAACAACGGTAAAACAACGGTACAAGTTATCTATAGATACAAGTGGCATGGGATGAGAACTAATATAGTCATTCCCATATGTGTTTATGTTTAAATTAGTTAAGACTGATTTACGTGTGACCCTGACCTCCACAACGTGTCTGTTTGTCTCTTCGCGATAAAATGTAGAGCAAGGTATAGGTAATACCGGGCCGATTTGCGTGCAGTAAGCAAATGCTTTCACGTATAAATAAGGGCATGATACATCTGAATGAAACAATGGTCGTGTATTTATTTCTTTTTGCGTAATATTTTGAATACAACCGACTTAAATATGAAAAAAAATCGTCTATAAATAGCGACGATTTTTTATACATTTATATGGAGCAGGTCGCCGCAGTCGGCCAGCGATCCATACCAATGATTTAAAAAAAATATCTTTTAGTTTTTTCTTATCAGAACACGTTATGCTCTTAGACGGCTCATCGCTATTTTTGTTACACCTTGTATATTTAGAGTATTTTCCCTTCATGTCGCATAGTCTTGGGACGCCCTGTTATACACGTACTTAAGACCAGCTAGAATAAGATGGTCTGTAATATTTTACAGCTGGAATGGATGTCTATATTAGTCACTAACAAACTACAGCAACCACTACTGCAGCCAAGCTATTGGGTTACGAATTACGATTTTTAGCGGCAAATTGCGGATTCATAAAAGTTGCTATGCTATTAACTGTAGGCGTACATTCATAGACGTGATATAAAGAAACAATGCCAATGTAAATTACGACTTAGCTACTACTTTATATCGGCGCGAATATCACATAGATACTTTTACTATTAACATTCTGTACTATAGTTATTCAGCTAAATGTGACTGCCTATTAAGACCTTTAAAAACTAAGTAATCTAGGGTAGGTACATGTGAATCTAATGGCTTTCGCACTATGCGCACCGTTGTTACTGAATGCACTTCCTGCCTTCCACTACAGACGACGGAACGTATCAAATTCGGATAGCTGATGTTGATACAATACAATCCACCTTCCGTGTGCGCGTGAGCATCTCGGTAATAAAACCACAAAAGCATTGAAGTCAATGACTATGGCGTATTTGTGTGCGTGCAGGTGAGATGAACGAGTAGAACGGGACCGCAAGAGGCTTCGCCGCGCCCGCGCAGGTAGCGCCGCGCGCCCAGTACCGACACGCGCCCCGCGCGGCCGCGTTCCTTCGCACGACGATCGCCCGCCGCAGAGCGCAAACACCGCAACCGCAAAACACGTATACTAAAACATAAACAAAATACTATCAGTGTGCCGACAATCTAAACAACAAGTGCCTTGATACTAAAGATCGACATCGAAATACATAATTGCGCGAATGCCACAGACCGCGGCCTACGCAGCCGGCGTCCCCTCCTCCGTTCATTCAAGGCCCAATCGTTGTGTTGAACCCATGCCGCCTCAGCTTTCGCGTGTGCGCAATCCGTGGCGATTTTGAAATGAATCACAGAAATATCACACGTCAACTTCTGAGCTGATGGCCGTCTGCGAATCAGCTCGAACGACAATGTCAATCAACCAAAATGCAGCTCAGTTCAACAAACAGAAACAGCAACTAGGTAAACAGGGCCCGGAACCGGTCAACTTTCCACCGCGGTATCATCCGCCTCCGCCGTCCGCGGCCGGTCCCAAACTAGCCACTATTGACCCGTCAGCGAAGGAGTACAATCCTCCATACGTAGGAAAGCCTGTGGACCCCAATAAAATTCAATATCCGCTAGGAGCTCAATCTGCATATCCGGGGGGATCGATTCCCTTTTCCAAATATCCCCAAGGATACCCGGTGGGGTACCCTCAGGCCCCGGGAGCGTTAAGAGTGCTGCGACCTGCAGGGGAGGTGATCACGAAGGCGATTGTGCACGAACCCGGGCAGCCCACAGCGCGCGCGCGCAGCGCCGACGACACGCAGCGCGTGCAGCGCAACCTCGAGGAGGAGCAGATCCACAGAAGATCAGCTGACATGCTCAAATTTACCAAACGAGTAGAACCTGACGGTCCTCGAGCGTCGACAGACCAGAGGCGTCAGATTCAAACACTTCTAGACGAAATAAAAGCATTGAAAGACGCTAACCGACGACTGAGCGACGACAATCAGGAGCTTCGTGATTTGTGCTGTTTCTTGGATGACGACCGCCAGAAAGGAAGAAAGTTAGCACGCGAGTGGCAACGTTTTGGCAGATACACGGCGTCAGTGATGCGACAGGAAGTATCGGCATATCAAAGCAAACTAAGGGAACTGGACGACAAACAGCAGGAACTGATCAGAGATAATTTAGAGTTAAAAGAGCTGTGCCTGTACTTGGATGAGGAACGGGAGAGGAGCACCTGTGTGAACTGCGGACGAGCGGCGGGGCGGGAGCGGGACGACGGCGACGGCAGCAGCAGCGGCACCAACGCCGAGGAGGTCCGCGCGCCCGCCGCGCCCGCCACGCACCCGCAGCTGGCCGAGCGCACCGTCCAGTACGTGCGCGACCTGGAGCAGAAGGTTCGACGTTTGGAAGCAGAGAAGGGCGTTAACGGCGGCATCGGCGAGCGCCCCGAAGCAGTCGTCCGCGCGTTGCAGGTCCTAGAAGTCAGAGAGCGAGTGGAGAGGGAAAGAAGAAGACCCGCTCCTGACTTAGACTCTGGAGAGCAAGCCCTTGTCCGAGAAATGTGCAATGTGGTATGGGGTAAGCTAGAAGATGCTCCACCACAAGCACCCCCACGTTAAACACCTAGCCAGGAGTTAACTGTTAAAGTTACTATAGTACAAAACAAATGTATACGCAAACGCAAAATACTGTTAACAGTCAGAGTGTGATTGAAATCCGACTCAATCGAGGTCACGGCGAGATCGGTGTCTCGTGACCCAGAGAACAGATTGTAAGATTGACCTTGTTTACTGAATGTAAAAGTGGTGGAATTTTGTTAATGGATACGACGCGTATGATGAACGCTTGCCGAAGAAAATAATAACAATAAGTCTATAATCAACCGAAAAGTACAAATCTAGAAATTGAGTTACAAAACCAAGAAGTGTAAGTTACTTTCAGTGTTCTTGAGTGCGCCATGTCTAATTATTCTAATTAATCATGGATTCTTATAAGTACTTACTTATTCTTTTTCCCTTTGTGTCAGTTGCTTCAGTAGATTACAAAATTGTACTTATTTGCTAAGCACGAATTTTGATGTACCTAGTACCTATGCCTAGTATCTTTTAAAAAACGTGGGTAAGAAATATTACTTATAATTTTATTAGATGTCTATTTAAAATATATCCTGTTTATTTAAATATTGATGAGGCTAGAAAATGTTTAGGTGTCAGGCCACGATCCTAAACGGTTAGTTTAGTATTTTCTTCTGATTTAATTCTATAAATGTATTCAAGCCTACTTGGAAAGTTCATTTCTGCCATGCTCAGCCGGTTATATTATACCATACTTGCCTAGTTTGTTACTTAGGTAGGTCAATTTGAAAAAGCCTGCCTTCGTCAGCACTTCAGATGTTTACTGCATTTGCAGCATCAGCAGCATGCAAATATGTTAATGTTATTAATTTATTACAATAAATCATTACTTGTACCCTACATTTAATAAATTATTCGAGTTTTCTTGTTGTTTCTTATTTTCTTTCCTGTTATAGAGAGAATAAAGCATATGGGGTGGGCAGGTGTACAGTCATATAGGTCAAATATTTCGTAACACACCCTAATTTTTACGGTAATAGAGACACGTGTAAGCGAAATATTTGGTTACCTTGGCTGCTCGTATGACGCCGAATGTACATGGTGGAGTATAAAATATGCCTTATAAAAGGCATCCCATCATATTTGCATGTCTTGTTTCAATGTATTAACCTTTACATAAAGGGTCATTCCGTGCGTTCCGTGCTAATTGTATTTCCATCTATAAAATACACATCACATCATCAGCCTATATACGTCCCACTGCTGGGCACAGGCCTCCTCTCACGTATGAGAGGGAACGGGCAGTACCTAGTCCCCACGCTGGCCCAGTGCGGATTGGGGACTTCACATACACCTTTGAATTTCTTCGCAGATGTATGCAGGTTTCCTCACGATGTTTTTCCTTCACCGAAAAGCTAACGGTAAATATGAAATCAAAATCATATTCCGTACATAAGTTCCGAAAAACTCATTGGTACGAGCCGGGATTCGAACCCACGACCGCCGTTTGACAGCCGCATGCCTGAACCACTGGGCTACCGTAGCTTACTATAAAATACGTTATCATACAATTTTGAGTCTTATCCCCAGTCATAAATCTTAAAATGTATAAATATATACAGACGTGGTCAGGCAGGACATTTTATTTTAGTATTTTTTCACAGTAAAGTCACAATAATGTAATGTTAGAGGTGCTATAGAAAGGACTATAGAAACCATCTGAATCTTACGTGTTTCAAGTTCTAAGGAATAGGTATTCCTTAGGAACTCAGGTAGGTACCTGGGCTGTTATTCGCTACGCTACGCGCTAAAGCGGCTCACCCAGCCCCGCCGGTCACCCGTCCCGAAACTAGACCTCTACCTAATGCACTGTTTACACTTTGATTAGTGCGTGCGAGTTCATATATTTGCTGCAAGTGCGAGTATCTTATGTATGGACTCGCATTATCACAAAAAAATGTGTAAATTGGCTCTTTACGCTTAGTACGACCTCGACCTCGACGCACCTACGAATCGCGGTGTCAAGATATATTTGTGGGTGAGCGGTGAGGTGAGCTTAAAAAAAGTTACAGAATAGGGGGCTGAAGTTTACTGTCAGGACTGGCTGATTTTGATGTGTTTGAAATATTTTCATATTTAAGTTATGTCCTTATGTCAATTATGTCCTTCACAAAAGTCACATTGACAAATCTTATTATTATTAAATACCCAATTCGGTTAATTTCATTTCTAAATCGAAATAAGCACAATGCCAGAAGAAAAAGGAGAGGCAGGCGAGGATGAAGATACAATTGGCGTAAATAAAATTACTGATTGTTTATAGGATAGATCTTATTTATATGGCCATGTTTTTAACATACACGCGTATAAGTAGAGAATATGCAAATTAATCTACGTAGTGGCCTAAAGGAACATCCATAATGCATCTGACCTGGATAAAATTACACGTGGCAATTAGTTGAGCAGTTTATTGTGGAAATTTGCTAGGTACTTACATTCCAGTCTCTAATAACGTTTAGCCAGCCAAGCGCCAGCTTTATGATATAACACCTAGAATCGAATTCATTCTATGAGAACACGGTGAGTAATCCCGCCTCAATTTCATGTCAAACTTTGAATTACAGTCAGCGGCAGAGAAATAATAATAGGTAATCTCACATGCTTCCAAGCTCTATGCAAGTGACATTACCGTTTATCAGTACCCACGTACCCAGAGGCATCGTCATGCGGCGCGCCGAGCGCCGCCCGCTACAATTCCATTTTGCCCGCGCGCTTACTAGGGGGCGCTAGAGTAATGTTTGCACACGGGCGCTACATAGGGCTAGAGACGCCTCTAAGACGCCTAAAAGATTCGTATAGCAATAATGGAAGTAGTTATATCCATTGCTGCTCAGATATACGTTGGGCAGCGAAACCAGGACGGCGACAGACACGGCGAGGGCTGGGCCGTCCTGCCCAATGGGGACTACTACACCGGCTGCTACTGCCGCGGACAGAGGAACGGGAAGGGCCTGTATGTGTTCAAGAATGGAGCGCGTTACGAAGGTACGTAAACGTCCTCCAGTTCATCAATACCCTCAATACGGGCACAGATTATATAATAGTTCTACGGGGGTACACTGAAAAATTATTATTACTCCAAAGGAAAAGAAGGCAAAAATATGCCTAGTGACGGAAATCCCATTCAGATATCCGAAAAAATTACAAAGCTAGGTACAACCGTTTTAATATATTGCTTGTTAGAGACGGGAAAGCGCTTGGGGATCGCGACGTCACGATCTGCGAGTGCCATAGTGAATGACAATCGTTCTTTAAGGGAGAGAATATAATAGTCCGTCTTAAAACTTTGGACACATAACTTTGTGATTATTTAATCCCCTGCTTTACTTTTTTCTCCATATTATTATTCTTTTTAACCGACTTCTCAATTCGGCTGTATTTTTTTTTTCAATGTTTGTTACCTCAGGACTCCGTTATTGATGATCCGATTCGAAATATTTTTTTTGTTCGTAGGTATGTCTATATTTCCAGGTGGGTCTTATTTTTTTTCAAAATTCAGTTAGATTATGTGATCCATGAGGAATTGAGGGGACTGGACTCCTCAATTTTATTAGGCACGCGTGTAGTGATTTTGGTATTTTCTGTTATAACTCGTGTATTAACATCCGGAATCATAAATTTGGTGGCGAGGAATTGATGATGAAGACCACAGATGACTTATCGAATTCCTCAATTATGTACTTAAAAGTGCAAAAGGACGTCACAGGTTCTGATAAGATTCCGTTGAAATAGGAACTAATGAAGTGCCATTGGTGATGATCTTGGGGAATCGATGGAAGTTCTCAAATATTATCGGCCCACATACAGCGATTCGGTTTTTTTCTATAGTAGGTAATCAACGCATTTGCTATCGGAAATCAGTTCATGTGGTAAATTGTAAAAAAAAAATATAGACTTGTTCTCGTGGCTTGGCGGAGTACCTACTAAATTGAAGTCGATTAAAACTTTGTTTTTAAAGTAAATTATTGCGGGAAAATTCAACATTAAGTATTGGTCATTTTATTTGGTGTCTATACCCCTATTGCTGCGTAGATACCTTCCTATGCGAAGTACAGTGCAAGCAGGTAAGCAGGTACAGTCAGCTGCATAAATATTTAGCATGATTTAATTGGCGCGCATCAAAATTATCTTGATACTAGCTACCTACTTGTCTTTTCAAGTGAGCTGTGAAAGTGTTAGATGTTAGATGTTTTGACCTATTCGATAGGTCCATAAAACCCAACATTCTAGGATAATATGCTAAATATGTACCAGTCAAAAAAAGCATTACTTCATATTTCATTTTTTTTATACAACGACGGTGGCAAACAAGCGTACGGCCCGCCTGATGGTAAGCGGACACCGCAGCCTAGTTTGGTTCCTTGACACATAATACACCTAACTGCACCTTTGCCTTCACATTTCCCTCAGGCGAATGGCGGCGGGCGATGAAGTACGGCGTCGGCACAATGATATACCCGGACGGTTCCCGGTACGAGGGGGACTGGCGGCACGACCATAAGCAGGGCTTCGGGGCCTACTACTACCCCAACGGGGACATCTACGAGGGCGCCTGGTTCAAGGGGAAACGCCACGGGCTCGGCACTTACCTGTTCAACGAGTACCAAGTCAAGTTCATGGGCACATGGGTAGAAGGCAGAATCGAGGGGCCGGGCCAAATCTTGTACCCGCGCGTGCGTTTCCATGGTTCCTGGTACAAAGGCGTTCCCAGGGGGCCCGGCTGCTTCGTGTTCGACACCAACTGCATGCAGCATGGGTTTTACTTGCTCATCAAGGATCCGGCGCTCGAGGAGCTGGGGGAGGGCGAAGAGGAAAAGGAGGAGAAGGAGCTGGATAAAGAAGAGCCGGTGGGAGAGGAAGAGGAAGCGGAGGTCGATGAGACGAAAGGTACAACTTATTTATTTCATTTTCAAGTACTTATCACACTATGCGGTATTCAGGGCCAGAGGTTTACTTACGTAAAAAAGTTGGTCTGATTTTTTTTTATCAAACCACCCCGTCTTTGAGTAAGGGTCTCGGAACTCTTCCAATATTTTATTGATATCTGCCTACTTAGTGATGCAAAATAACTGTCTTACATTAGGACAATACAAACTCATTAGTGATAGAAAAAATCCCTCGCGTATTGACACCTTCAGTTTTAAAACGACGAGTTATTCAGTAATAGTACATTACGTAACTAGGGCGGTGAATTCGTGAATGCCCCAGATCGCAGGGGTTTGTGGCCCGAACCGAAGGTGAGGGCCATAAATATGCGCTCTGGGGCTTTACGAATTACCGCCCGTGTTGAGTACAAAATTTTACGTCTTCATCTGGCCACAATGAGAGTTTTCCCGTACGCGCAGCGTGCAGTAAAACTCGCATTATGGCCAGGTGTGACGTAAATAATTATTTCGAATTTAACCTCATTCAGTGAGCCGTATCCGTGAGGCAAAAGGCATGTTGAATTATTTATAGGGACCTCATACCGCGTCACGATTCGGGTGTGATACGGGACCGCCTTCGTTCCCTGTGGAGAATGGCAGCGTGGCAAATCCTTGACAAATGTTTGTTATGCCTCGGCCACACTTCGCCCGAATGTTGTTGCCGTCCTTGCCTAACGTATATTATACGTCAGAAAAGGACTGCAACAACATTCGGGCGAAGTGTGGCCGAGGCATTATAGATAGCCTCAATCTCAATGATGTAGGTAATACGAAAGAGTAACATGCTAGTAGTAGAAAAATGTGCACGTACCGACATAGGTTACCCTCAAAGATATTATAGACGCCATAAAAATAAGTGCTATGCCGCCCTTCTCTTAAGGGAGGGCGTCGGCTTACAAGCCCGCGATCAGGGTAACTAGAGCGAAATGAAATTTTGCCAGACTAAATACTTAATTGATAAGTCGCTTTCAGTAATTTTGACGCTCCTTGTCATCTGTTATCTAGATTCTAGAGCAACCGCTTCTATCTCACTCTACAACAGGCCTCCTGTAAATACATACCTACACCAGATCGTCGATCTACCCGTCTTTATCTTTCTCCAGGTAAAATAGCAGTGTGGCGAGCTCGAAACGTGACGGCATACATGTCCGAGTTCCTACCACCGGAGCCGGTACCACTGCCTGTGCACGACTCCATCCCCTCGCTGACGGACGAGAGCGTGGCCACGGACGTGCTCGCGTTCGAGCTGCCGAGCGTGCACGCCGAGCACGAGGGCGACGACGGAGACTCCTGGCTGCTGCACCGCCAGCAGTTCCTTGAGGAGCCCGAGACGAAGGAGTAGGGCTTTGATTTTTAATAAATGGTTGCATTGTAGCCGGTATTATCAATTGTTCCTAATAGTCTGTAGTAGAGCATTGTATTTCTAGGTCCTCGTGATGCTTATATTCCCCGAAAAGATTGTATCACATGATATTCCACATTTTACTAGATTGCAATGTTAATAATTTAATATTCACTGAAAATATATTTTTAACCCCCAACGAAAAAAGAGGGGTGTTATAAGTTTAACGTGTCTCTGTATCTGTCTGTGGTATCGGAGCTCCCAAACGGATGTACCCATTTGAATGCGCTTTTTTTTGTCATAGATAATTTTATCCCAAGTGTTCTTAGCCATGTTTCATCAAAAAATGTTCAGCAGTTTTTGAGATATTGGACTTTGAAATGTAAATGTCGGGGGTTTTTAACTTTTTTAAATTGCAGTTATGCACTTAATTCCAAGGAACTTGCAAAGCTCCAGTTTGGAAGTACATGAACCTCTTAACTGCTGATGTTTAGTTAGTCATTTAGTTAGTGTCTAACCAACATGCATTCAAGAGTTTCAAGTATAATGATCTAGGAACTATATATAACATAACCCCTAAAAACTAATATTTTTCATGAAATATATCTTTGCACTCTACCTCTGCCATCCCTGCGTTCATTTTGAATGGACAATATTAGGTATGAAAATATAAACTAGGCATGATTTAGATCAAAATTTTATTTACATTTGAATAAAGCTATTTTAATACTAATTGTATTACCTATCAGGTGATGTAGCAACAACATGACATGATGCATACCTACCTTAAAATATAAAATCCTCAAATTACCTAGGCAAAGAGCAATTATAGAACACAAAATGTAGACCTTAAATGTCAAAAACAACTTAAGCTAGTATAAAAATATGAAATTCTACAATCATGTTGTCACAACATAAATGAGTGTTATTAGAATTATACTTAAGTTTGAGCATTTGCTGGGGGATTATTATTTGGCCCAGTATTGTTATTTTCAAATGTGGTTTTATTTTTCAGTAAATAAGCTGCCAAGTAGTTGATAGGATCCGGAGGGCGCTCTTTGGCTAATGCCGAGAGACCCTGTAGCAAAATAGGGACAACTGTCTGGTCCAGGTACTGCCTTGTTGGTAATGCATTGAGATCTATGCGGGATTTCCGACTAGCATTTGTTTCCGGTTCTTTCTCCATTGATATGATTTTCTGCAAGAAAAAGGGTTTTTGTATATGATGGGTTTGGTCAATAGTTTATCTAGTATCAGTCATGCTTGTTTATTTAGAAATCAATTTGACGCAACAGTTACAAGTAATAATAATAAATATTAGAGGACAATCTTGCAGAAATAAAAGTTAAGCTCAATAAGATGTGTGGTATGGGTATTAGATGACAATATATATAGGTAACACATATCAATACTTACAAGTAACATAGAAAACTCCCAATACTCAGAAAGAAATATACATGCTCATCACAAAATATGTGCCTTTCCACACACTGCAGCCTAAAGCCTCTCACAGACTGATGCAGCGCTATGGTAGTGGTCATTTTCATTTTTTTTTCATTTATTTATTCATTAACAATACAAGATTGTGTTTGAACTTAAGACTAAAACTAAAAACCTAGCAAGTAAAATCATAATACATAACACTTAAATAAATAAAAATTAGTCAATTAAGTTAAAACACATTAAAACAGAATCAGTAAAATAAATTAAAACACTATCAGTCAAATACCTATCACTAAAATTATAATTACAATTTAAATAATTAAAATACAAGTTCAATATACAGTTCAATGTCATTTTGAAAGTATTCTGCTAGCGTATCGCAGTCCCAATCAACAGTTTTGTTACACCTTTTTCATAAAATCTTCTACCGAATACAGGCATTGTTCCAATAAAATTATTTTAAGTTTGTTAGCAAACATGTTTGCATTTGTAAGTAACTTCAATTCGCACGGCAATTTGTTGTATAGACTGATTCCCTGGTAGTCTTCGGAGTGCTTGACTACCCGGAGTCGCGCCACAATGGTCTGTGGGAGATCCTTACGTCTACTAGCTATTCGTTTGTCTCTTTCTTCTGGCGTTTCCATTTTTTGTATATGTTTCACTAGGTCCTTGAGCACTACTAGGACATAAAGGCTGGGAACAGTGAGAATTGCAAAATTCTTGAAATGGTCTCTGCAAGAAACCCACTGTGGTATTTTGGCCATTATCCTGATTGCTCTTTTCTGAGCAATAAAAGCAGACTGGACATTGTAACTATAGCTATTTCCCCATAACATAATACTATAACGTAGTTTTGACTCTACTAGCGCATGATACACAGCTTTGAGCTGATTAATCTTTAATACATTTCTGAGACTTCTTAATGCATGGCATGAAGAGCTAAGTGAGCTAACAAGAGAAGACAACTCTTGCTTCCAGTTTAGCATCGAATCAATTTCAATGCCCAGAAATTTAGCAGATTCCACTTGATCTATTTTAACTCCCTCAATTACTACATCTAGTGCATCTTCGTTTCTCGCTGTTGTCCTAAAGAGCAGAACTTTTGTCTTAGTGCAGTTCAGTTTAAGGTTATTGATCCGGAACCAGGTACCAAAAGAAACAAGGGCTTTGTTCACCCTGCCATTCAGCTCCACAATGTTGTCAGAAGAGATAACCGCATTTGTATCATCAGCAAAAACTGTAACTTGTGTGTCTGGTATAATGTCATATATGTGATTAATCATGTCATTTGTAAATATAATGAAGAGAATAGGTCCCAATATTGAGCCCTGTGGAACTCCTCTGAACACGCTTGCTGTTCTGGATTTAAACCCTTTCTCAGTGTCGTCATGTGTGCACTTGATCTCGACAAACTGTTTCCTGTTGGTAAGATATGATTTAAGGAGAGACAATATCTTACCTCTAACGCCATAGTGCTGCAGTTTAGCTAAAAGAATGCCATGGTTAACGGTATCAAAAGCTGAGCTAAGGTCCATAAAGATGCCCGCAGTCTTCCTTTTCTCTTTTACCTAAGCTTTTTTGGTAACACAACACAACAACAACACAACACACTATTGACCACTAACGCAGGCCCCACCAGTGTTTTTCTGGATTTAAAGGTTCAAAAGATATAAACATATGGTAAACTGGTTGTGACATATTGCACATAAATTATTTATGTCTGCAGTCAGGTTTTAAAAAAGTATTGACTTTACGACGACTACAAATCTTTTGAGAGTACTATCTAGATTCTCTACAACTTGCATAAACACTAATAACAAGCCAAACAAATAAACAACCACAAAATTCAGAATAAACAAATGTTTGAGGTGCAATGAATATGTTGACAAATCTGTAGTTTTATCGCTAAGCGAGGATTGTAGATCGACACGGCTTGATTTTCATAAAAGTTATTAAGGCTAACCTTTACAGAATCCGGTATTTTGGGCGGGGGTTGTTCTTCTTTAACGGCTTCGTGATTCGCTTGCAAAGAAGTATCGGACATCGGTTTCAATTAATTATTATACATACAATTACTGTAATATTTTTATTCTTCCAAGACGCACCTCTAGAAGCCAATTTTACTGTTTAGCATTGGCAGAGTCAGAGCGTTTTCGACTCGTTCGACGTTCGTTTTCGTTATTCGTTATGTCAATGTCATGTCATTGGCATTCCGATGTCGATATATGACAGCATGGAGTTGCCATGTTTAACCTAAAGCTGTATCACACCGTATCTACTTAGTAGTCAGTGGCTAACATTATGGCCGTTCTCATTGCTCAATAGTTTCGGTCCGATGCTGTTATTTTGTTGCTGGCTCATAACATAAAGCTTTAAACCTCTTCACGGTTTAAAGTTATTTGCCTTTTGTGGCGGACGGCAACATAAGCGTTGCCTTGCCAAAGAGAATATAACCACTTGGGCGTAGCCAGCGGGTTTTTGGAGGTTAAACAAAATTTTAAAATCGAATTTTATGTATGTTTTTGCTGTTCCAATTTCTTGAACCCTTCCGATATTTATTTATTTATCTTATGGCAAATCAGTATTTAGAACCGTGAGATCTTGGAAAAGACAATACGGTGGCCAGGTTATTGCACTTTTAGCACCACCCAGGAGTCACGTGTAGGGTAGCGATGGGTTATTCCTACGGACGTGGTGCAACTTCGACCCCCCCTTCCGATATTAAAACTTGGCTATGCTACCGCTACGAAGTTATAAAGGTAGAACGAGATAGTGATAGAATTTTGCAGTACGCCGTGCTTCCGGCACTTATCTTCCTCACCCTCAGCAGTCCTCCGCGCTCGGTCGGCTGTACGTGGCTAACCGCCCATACAGTCAGACACGCACGACTGTCTGGTGCGACATCGACATCATCGCTTGCAGAATTATAGGTACTGGCAACACCAGAATTTCCCGCCACATTTCGAACCACTTTTTAACCGGCTGCGCGACGCAGCTCTATCACAGTCTATACAGGGCGTCCCAAAAATATGGGACATGAAGGGGAAGTACCTTAAATAGCGTAGATAGGGTATTTTGCTGAAAGAAGACTATATGCTATTTTTGAAAGTTAGTAATTCTGCATTCAAAGTTTTTCGAAAAATTACTTGCTTCGTCTGGGAATCGAACCGACTTAAATGTGAAAAAAAAATCATCCCTACTTTTACAATGCCAATGGAAAGAATATCTAAAAAATTATAAATCTTCTTTAGTAACAGTATTTTAAAAGAAAGGAACAACGTGAAATTAATCATTTTAATCAAATTAAAAACATACATGAAACTGCCGAAGTCAATTAAGTAGGTTTGTTTTGATTTTGCCTTCTATCAAACTTACATAGAACGTATTAAAATACTAAGTTTAATCATTTTATCTAAATGTGCACTTATAATAAGGAAATGTGTACTAACAAGTGTTTTATTAAGTGGGTATTTACTTACGAATAATCAATGCTATCTATGGAATGATAATATCGCTACTTTTCGTACGTCGTCGTCGGCAATAAATAATTTACTTGAAATTTGACTCGAACATTTTACACTGTTCCTTTCTTTTAAAATACTGTGTTACTAAAGAAGATTCATTATTTTTTAGCTATTCTTTTCATTGGCATTTTAAAGTAGGGGTGATTTTTTTTTCACATTTAAGTCGGTTCGATTCCCAGACGAAGCAAGTAATTTTTCGAAAAACTTTGAATGCAAAATTACTAACTTTCAAAAATAACATAGTCGTCTTTCAGAAAAATACTCTATATACGATATTTAAGGTACTTCCCCTTCATGTCCCATAATTTTGGGACGCCCTGTATACATATGTAGACTGTAGGTTAAATATAACTAATATAGGCCAGTCATTTTATCCAAATAACCGAACCTACCCGTGAATAATTTCTTCTATAGAGAAATTGTGGGGACCAAACTTGTAGAGAATCAAATTTCCTACAATTTTTGTCCTCACGGTTTTACTGTAAAATCAAAAATGGCCGAGTTATTCAAGAAAAACCTTTTTTCGGATATACGCAAAGCCCGATTCGGCCTACTTTTTTAATGTACACTCCCAGTGACCCCCCCCCCCCCCAAGGGACCTATGAAAAAAGTCCAAGAACTAATTATTCACGGGTCAAAATCTATAATGACTGGCCTAATAAGTCGACGAACAATGTCATGCACATTGAACAAAGATCTTCGCAAGTGGAATACCAGCCTTAACAACAACTTTCGCTTACCCGTTGTACCATCGTACTGTCTTCCTGACCCCCCCGCACAATAAGTTTTATGTCGGACATAAAGCATTAGCAAATATGCGAGTGCAAGAGGGACAAATGCTTTATGTCCGCCATAAAACTTAGTGTGCTAGGGGGTCTGGATGGGCTCCTATCTAAAAATGTTCCCTTTCCCACCGATATTTCCTCTTTGCTTACTAATCCATGTATTAATAATATTCTGGCTATGATTATTTTTTCCAAATTCCGATATATCGTTTCCGTACTTATTCCGTACTGATTTTATTTCCTTCCCTTTTTATCAACTTGATTAAGGCTATGGGAAAATTAACACCCGCAAATCCATTAAAAATAAAAAAACTTTTGCTTATTTAACCAAAACCTTGCTCACAGTCTAACAGGCTTTATGGATTTTGGAAGATGTTTGGAAGATTAAAAAATTCTTCTGCTTGCACTTGTTAAGTCAGACCAAGAAAAAAAATTGACGGAGCATGACGAACAAAGAACCCAGTAAAGCCGGTTTTCAACCAAGCCAAATAAGTTTAGCACACGCTCACGCACACATGTGTAAATTACTTTAAAACAAAGTTTTAACCGACTTCAATTTAGTATACTCCGCAAAGCCACGAGAACATTTCCTATTTATTTTACAATTTACCACATGAACTGATTTCCGATAACAAATGCGTTGATTACTATAGAAAAAAACCGAATCGCTGTTTGTGGGCCGATAATATTTGAGGACTTCCATCGATTCCCCAAGATCATCACCAATGGCACTTCATTAGTTCCCATTTCAACGGAATCTTATTAGAACCTGTGACGTACTTTTGCACTTTTAAGTACATTATTGAGGAATTCAATAAGTCATCTGTGGTCTTCATCATCAATTCCTCGCCACCGAATTTATGATTCCGGATGTAAATACAAGAGTTATAATAGAAAATACCAAAATCACTACACGCGTGCCTAATAAAATTGAGGAGTTCCCTCAATTCCTCGTGGATCCCATCATCTAACTAAATTTTGAAAAAAATGGGACCCACCTGGAAGTATATACATACGAACAAAAAAATTTTTTCGAATCGGCTCATTTCTGAGGTAACAAACATTGAAAAAAAAAATACAGCCGAATTGAGAACCTCCTCCTTTTTTTGAAGTCGGTTAAAAATAGCACAAAACTCGAAATAGGTGATATTGACAGCATTGCGACACGTGCTGAAGAGTTTTCTGCAATTTTGTTTGTATATGTGTCAATGTTTAGTAGCGACGCGACGGGCTATGTATGCCTGTGGTCGCCGGTTTTTAATACGTCTCGGTGCATATTTTTTTTTAATTTTCCTTTTATTTGAAATTTAACATATCTCCTATCAGGTAAGTTACTTATAGCATAATATCGGTAATTATCTCGTATCGTAAGTTATTAAGTATATTAACTCAATTAAGCAGTTCCTCAAACAGTACGCGGTCATTAATATTGGCTCTCTATTTGGACCGTCGCGGGTTGAGTGGGACTCTGGTACCCTCGGCGAAAGGCCAGTTTTTAAGGCGACTCCGAACGACTCCATACCGAGTGCTCGATATGTGGATTCTGACGTGTGACTAGATGCGGAATCAGCGTAAATATGGTCAATTTAGTACTTCTATTGTATCATCATTAATATTGCTGGGTATTTGCCTCGTGACCACTATAATGGTCGGTTTGAATATTCAAACCGTGGAATCATACTGCAAAATCATTCCTCATCGGTAGTGGCCGTATCTTTTTAAGGCGGAAAACGAAATAATATCTTCAGTTTTTCTCTTTTTCTAAAAAAAAGGTGAAGTGAATGAATGGGATTGCACACAAAGAGGTTTCTTAAAACAGTTATGATTTATTTAAAAAAACCTTACAATTACAACCAAATATCTATATTTTTACAGTCCACACAATATACACATGGGTTACCTACGTCTGTGGTGGTTTGCGATAAAATTAACTTATTCATTAATGCATACAACAAAAAGGCCGTCACTTGAATTTTAATAAATGCGCTTGGAATATATCTACACACTGTAAAACCCTAAATTACAATTGAAGTTATTTTGTTTAGTGACGATGAATATCCGGTCAGATCTGTTAATTACCCGGCCAGGGTAGACACCAAATGATCTGCTCACTAATGAAAAATATCTATGAAATGTTAACCACAAATTAAATCAATGGATAAGAATCGTTCAATTTTCAGTGTTTCTACATAAATCGGTATTTATTATACCATTTACAGAAAAGTTATTACTATTGAAAACGTAGGATATAAAGTTACATTTTGTTGGAACTAGACCATTGGAGTGAGATCTATTTCTGTAAAAAAACACTCAAAGTGAGAGATGGGACAGACGGACTGCATTCCAAATTGAATGAGAACTGCACTCCAACTGCGCAGGCGTGCCATACCAGTTGCGTATCTCTAAGACTAGCAACGTTTCTTCTTCGACATGAAACTAAAGTAACTTCAGTTGGGGTAAAAGTAAGAGAGAGAGAGAGGATGATAAGCACTTCACTGCGCCATTGGGTATTCTGGAGACCGAGTGACGGGCTCTCAATAAAATGTCAGTAACCAAGAATCGAGTCGTCTTATTCCACTTGATCTTACGCTATTTCCCATCCTGTGCTGTTGCGGGGGTTGATAAAGTTAAGTTCTAAGGTAGTGCGGCGGGGGCGGCGGCGGCGGCGCGGGCCGCAGCCGCGGGCCGCGCTCCAGCTGGCGCCTCCACGACGCCATGGCCTCGCTCAGCGACCACAGCTCCGACAGCAACGAGAGGTCCAACTGACGGAGACTCGCCTGAAATCAATAAATACGACAACTTTAGCAAAATTATTAATTCACTCTTCTTTAGAAGCAGTTTCCCTTATTGTGTGAATGTCATGCCCTTGCCAGACAAATAATGAATTACTTTGGTACCGGCTATTCGCAACCAAAGGAATTCAAGGTGCTTCCGCTGAGCTGCATCACCCGTTTGTGGAAATGATGAAGCGAGCTTGGGAGTAGGCATAAAGTAGAGGTCAAATGCACAAAAGATCCCATTGGTTCGAAGTGTATCCGAAAGGGCCCTCATCTAGATAAGATAACATACGTGTTCCCAAGGTCAGTAACGTAAAAGTGGCTGCAGAAAGTAGGAATCAGTATACCCTTGTTCTTGATAGACGAGACAGCACCAGGTAGAGTAATAAGATCGAAGAGCTTTAGAGGCTATCTTTTTATTGGTGGAGAACTTTGTCATCAATCGGTGATGATATTTACACGTGCCGAAAGCACTGTCTCGTCTGTGTTTCGTTTCCCAGAGAACGGGAAACGTTAATATAATAATGCTTTTAAACAAATGAAAACCAAATACCGTTCGACTTGGTACTCTGCACTCCTTACATAAAATCGTGAATGTACTAATACTTATATTTTGAGAAGTTATGCTGAGAATTGAGTGTATACCTTCTAGAGCCAAGCGAATAGCAAATATATACATAACGTGACGCTAACTTTTACGCTTTTTTTGGGTGGAGCCGATTTGCATATCCAATATTTTTAATCATCGGCAACGCTAAAATATTTAACGAACTGTAATTATTAGAAATGATTTGTTCCGCAGTCATCTGATTTCACTTTTCTATTCGATGCACATTGCTTAATGGCTTTTAGAGACGAGAATCCCAAATAGTCAACGAATGATTTGCGATTTCTCGATCACGATTTTAAACGATTTAGCACTCAAGTGAAAATTGGTCAAGTGATGATCACTTAAATACTGGTAAATTATTGAGTTAACAGTGATTAACCAACGTGAACTGATTAGCACGCGGTCCAAATTAGGGCTTGCGCCTTCTATCATTTAAGAGATGATCATGATCCATATAGGAATAATAGTGTGACTAATGGGTCTTGTATGTCGTAAAATGAATAAGGTTTTGTAGCAGCACTTAAAAGGAAAGGCCAGCTCTATTAAAATCCTCAGCGGTGCTGCTATCAACGATAAGAAAATTACAATAATGCCGGTGCGGCCTTCGCGACGATTGCGTTAGTGCGGAATGCGGTGCGATCACGACACTATGTGGGCCACACAAATAACCGAACCGCTTATTGATATTATACGATAGGAATAGGACTCATACAAGCTCAATTCAGAGCAGATTCTAAATCAGAGAACGGTAGCACTGCGCTACGTGATCCTTCTATTTCGCAGAATTATTTGCAAGCCGAGTTATTAATCGGAACTAGGAAGGGAAAGTTGAAGCACCTCATGCAGATGTACAATAGTAACATGAATCGAACGTGCCATGAGACAAATATATTTGTCTGATTCTTCGTCGATGCCTTAAATTTAACTTTTACTTCGATTTCGTCAAATTTGTTTTGATTGCGTTATTCAGGCCGTTGAATAATAAAAACAATGTCGGTGTGGCATTGGCTTAATAACCTAGCAGGCAACAGTCACAAATACACTCAACTTGCACAATGGTCAACAGCAAGCCTCGTAATAGTGCTAAATATTTATTAAATCGAAAAGCCACGTATTGCATGTTTGGCTCGAAGTCGTGCCTCTCGGCTATGCTAATAATCGGTGGTTAGCCCACATAATAAGGCGTCTGTATCATTAGTCTAACTAGTTTTCTTTGGAGCTCGATGATTAGTGGAAACGTCGAGTTTCTCAGCATTACAGATATTACTGATAAGATCTCTATCATAGCCGTATTATGGAAATATAGTAGTTAGTTCATAAAACGCTTCATTTAATGCTCCTTCAGATATACCATAGCAAGTCTCACTTGACCATTTGAGACGAGAAAATTTACATTAGGTACAGATGTTGACGTTACCCTTATGCGTATTGCGAATCTTCGGAAAGCGGGAAAGTGGCGGTGTCAGTAGAGACCGGAGATGGAACCAGTGAGCCTGCACAAGGCGATAATTAATAATTATCATCTTAGTGATTAATATCACGCTTGCTGACAGAGAAACGGCGGGACACGTAAGGGAAATTGATATTGGAAACTCTGGCAAATTGGCTTTAAGTACTTTATATTATAAGTTGGGTACGCTATTAGCCATTGACGAGTTTATCGATAAATATATTGACACTACTAAGTCACATTCAGGTGACATAACACGATCGCCTTTTTTATCATGTGGTAGAATACCTAACGATAAATCGTTCGTTACTTTCGGTCGAGTTGGTGATATAAACACGACCATCACATACCACAGGTTCGTTGTACATAAGTAGATTGACTGCATTATAATTTTGTAATATAACTAAGTATATTCTAGTTAAGGTTAAAAATGCTATGAGCTTCAATAGATATCTATTGAATTCTAGCGTCAAATAAGTTAACCGCAATTTATATTTTGTACTTAATGTAAACGATGTTTTGAGAAATTATTTACTACCCATGATCATCACTAATTTATAATTGTAAACTACGGTTGAAGTTGAAGTAGGTAACATTCTAAGGATTTGAAACGTGGCGTAACATTATCTATGCGTTGCAAGTTCAAGAATGTTCAGTGTAAGCAGAGGGAATGTGCCGATGACCAACACTTGTGAGGCTTGACACGTGGTCACAGTATTGATTTATCATGTTATTATGTTCTATAACTAGGATAGAAGCGTTTTCATATCTATAAGTTATTCTTTCTATCTAGTTACCATTAAGCAGTACCTAACTATCGAATATTGTAGAAAGTCATTGTAAAACGATAATATTGTTTAATAATAATAAATCAGCCTATATACATCCCACTGCTGGGCACAGGCCTCCTCTCACGGGTGACATTTTAAAGAATCTCAATAGTTGAAGAATGTATGAGACCTGAATAGGAAACAAATATGTTCCGTTCCATAATATTGATTTATTGATAGCTCTAGGCTGGACGACACAATAAAAATTGATGATTGCGGTTCAGAACGACAAGTGCATTTGAACGCCTCAGGCCAATTCCAACCAATTTATATTCAGATTTTAAATTGCCTATGGCAGTACTTCAATAGAATGCAATTTAGAATAACTCACAAATGAAATATGTGTGTACACATATATTTAATGTACTTGAGTACTTTCTTAAATGTTTCATACTCGGCTAGAACTATACGATAGTAGGGCAGTTTCAGGTGATAATGTGAGACGCTGGACAAAAGCCCCAAATATTTTTCCAGGTACTTGTTCAATTGTTCATTCAAAATGGCCGCATTAAAATTAAATATGGCGGACGGAGGAGTTGGTTCATATCAAAAACTTAAAGTTATGGACCTAACAAGTGCCTGAAAAAAAATGGTGCTTTTGTCCAGCGTGTTCACATTTACGACAATTTGTTCGAGCACTCTGCCCCACAACGAAGTTTCATTAAATGGGACTCAAAGATATTAGGTATAACCATAATCAATAAATCTGCGCATGAATGAATATTTTTATAATTTGGGTTTATTGTTTTTATTGACCTCGATACAAATTTCATATTTATACGATTATGAACTGATGTGAGACAAATATTATTCTTGAACGAGAATATGGTGTAAACAGCATTCCTGCTAGCAGCTGTGCCAAATAGTTTTCAAGAAAGAAGACTGAAGGTTACGTACAATAACGCGTGAAGTACGAAGCAAGTTAGCGATTAAACGTTTTTCAAATTCAATAATCGAAGATTTGAAAACAATATTATAATAAGTAATAAGTAAATATAAAGGGACAATCTTACACAAATCGACCAAGTCCCATAGTAAGTTCAGTAAGGCTTGTGTTATGGGTACTAGACGAATATATATATATAATATAATAGATATAAATACTTAAATACATAGAAAACATCCATGACTCAGAAGCAAATATTCATGCTCATCACACAAATATTTGCCCTTACCGGGATTCGAACCCAGGACCTTCAGCTTCGTAGGCAGCGTCACTACCCACTAGGCTAACCGGTCGTCTAAACAATAGGTACGCGATTTCGAAATCAACCTTAAGTATTGGGGTAAGGACCAAATTCTTAAAGCCAGCTTAACTCACTCAATTAAATTTTCTATGATAGTTTTCCGTTGCGACACGAAAATTAACCATACAATTCTAAGGTACAGTCAGCGTCATATAGTTAGTAGCCCCCAAGGTAGCCAAATATTTCGTAACACACCCTTATTCTTACAGTAATAAAGACGTGTACCGAAATATTTGGCTACCTTGACTGCTGCTAACTATATGACGCTGACTGTACGAGGGTTGTTTGATAACTACCCGTTTATGAAAAAAACAATGAGTCGTTTTTGTAAATATGCATTTATTTTTCTACGTAGTCTCCCTTTAACTCTTTACATTTATTCTATCTATACTCAAGCTTCAATAAACCATCTAAAAAGTATGATTTCGGAAAGTCATTAAAATAGGCCTCTATGGCGGCAATGACTTGTCATTTGACCTAAATCGCTTACCACCGAGCCATTTTTTCAGGTTGGGAAACAAAAATAAATCGCATGGGGCCAAATCTGGAGAATACGGGGGGTGAGGCAATAGTTCGTATCGTAATTGTTTAATTTTGGCCATCACGACTCTGGACGAATGATCTGGGGCGTTATCGTGATGAAACAGTACTTTTTTCTTCTTTAAATGGGGTCGTTTTTCCTTCAACACAGCTTCAAATTCATCCAATAAATTGGCATAGTACTTCCCTGTTATCGTTCTTCCCTTTTCTAAGTAGTCAATATGTATAATACCCTGCGAATCCCAGAAAACGGTGGCCATGACCTTTCCAGCCGATGGGACGGTTTTTGCTTTCTTTGGAGCATGATCACCCGGTAAAATCCACTGCTTTGACTGCTCTTTCATTTCCGGTATAGAAAACAAAACGACGCAGAAACTCCTTGGGTTTACGTTTGAACACTGCTAAACACTGCTCCGAAGTAGTCACTAGTCAGTCGGTTCCGTTTTTGCTCCTCCGTGAGTAAACGCGGCACCCACCTTGCAGATACTTTCTTCATACCCAATTTTTCTTCTAATATGTTTTGTACTCGCTCAATTGAAACGTTTACAGCATCAACAATTTCTCGAAGTTTAATTCGGCGGTTGGCTAAAACGATATTTTCAATTTTTTTAACCATATCGTAGTCACCTCAATTGGGTTGGGCGGCCTGGGCGATCCTCGTCAAAGACCGTTGTTCTCCCTCGCTTAAACTCGTTGTACCAGTATCTAACGGTCGTCATAGAAGGAGCATATTCATGGTAAACCGCCTGCATTCTTACTTTTATCTCATCACATGTTTTCCCTTCCAAAAACAAAAACCGAATTACAGACCGATACTGTTCTTTCTCCATTTTAACAATTTTACATTCACGCTTCCACTGAATCGCTGTCAAATGAGAAAAAAAAACAAAAGACCGGTTTTTTTTTTAATTTTCCCGCCTCTGAAGAATGGCTTAAAAAGGTGGTATACATATTTTCGGCCAGTGATATTAGTACATTTAGAAAACGGCTACATATCAAACAGCCCTCGTAAATGTTTGTGTCACAACGGAACTTTGGTCACTTCTTCTGTTTGTATGGCTAACTACCGACTAACCAGGCTAGATACTGACCGAGAATTTGGTCCTCATCCATTAATTACTGTCTGTCCTCTCAATAATTATTTTCCTTGATTACAGACTGTGGTGAGTACTAAGTAAGTAAATTAAGTTCCAGTAGGATCGTTTCGTTCGCCCCTATGTTTTTCTGGTTATCGTAACAAAGCCATGATAGGGGTGTCGGACACTCCTTAATAGTGTTAAAAGGTTTACCAATTGCCCCATAATGTTGTGTTTCATTGATTTAGGTGGGTATACGTACCTATCTTCTCTATATTAAACGGAGTCCAAAGCAGAATACATAATCTCGATAAGTAATAATATGTACATACGAGCATAAAGTTGAGATGAGAGATTGTGTTAGTCTAAGTCTTTTATCGAATGTATTGCAGTTGAATCCAAGAACAATTAGCGTTTATTTCTTTAACATACGCCCCAAGGGAAGCTCCGTAACCCAAGCATCAACTTCTCGCAACGGGAACATCAACAAACGGGCAAGTTGTAACAGCTAGTTCAAAGGAAACTCCTATTAGAGCAGCCGGGCCATTGTGCCCGGTCTATGGCTGTTACCATTCGCGCCGGTGCATACGATATTAATTACGGGTTAAATACGAACTGATTAATGTCCGTTTTTTTTAACACGGACAAAATCATATGATTTTCATAATTACAGCGTTTACATCTTCTAATACTTAGAAATTATATACCATGGTTTGATTGGTAACTGCTAAAACTTCAACGCATTTATTTATTTTCTTTGCGAAGCTCCTCCAGACGCAGTAACAAAATTGACAAACATTATAATTGTTGCATAGTAACTGGCAGCACACCTATATGGATTGTTGGTAGTTTGGTTATAAGTTATAACATAACCTAGATATTGCACACTATTAGTTTAGAAAGGTAATTCATTGCAATTAGAGCATTACCATGGCATAGAGGAAGTAGTGCAACAAGTGCAGCTTGCTGTCCTGCTATGCGATTCACAACCTGTCTGAACTCACCTCTCATCCCTAGTATAACCTGACATCGAGATTCATACCAACTGTGTTTAATCGGAGGTCAGACGTATACTGGATCGTCTGCTCGCGGTCACATATAAGCGTTGTGAATACCAGCCCTGCTCCGTGCCCTGAAGCGGCTCGCCCGCAAACTTTCCTTCCTCCATTGCCGCTCGATTGCACGCGCAACAAATTCGACATTTGCATACAACGTCAAATTATAATATACTAGCTTCTGCCCGCGACTTCGTCCGCGTGGAACTCGTTTATATCGCAGTTCCATACAAACTTTTACTCCCCCCCGTTTCACCCCCTTAGGGGATGATTTCGGGGATAAAAACTATCCTATGTCACTCTCCATCCCTTCAACTATCTCCACTTACAAAATCACGTCAATTCGTCGCTCCGTTTTGCCGTGAAAGACGGACAAACAAACAAACACACACATACACTTTCTCATTTACTTGTAATATATTACTTATTATTTACAGTTATGATGGTACATTAAATATTTTTCTTCATATTATGATGATCATTAAAAGTGTTGATTTTCACCAAGTTCTGTCGAGAGTAGATTATTATAAAGTCACACAATTATCGTGTTATTAGATTATAAGTAAATTATAAATGATCAAGAAAACAAAAGTAAAACAAACATGGTATATAAAAACGTGCGATACTCTAATAACACAATAATTGTGTGACGTACTTAACATACAGTCAATCACAATAAGATTTCCATTATAAATAATACATGCATTCCTTCCTATGACACGCAATGAATTACCATAGAATGTCCGCGAACAATACTGTTGCTAATTCCTCCCGGGCCCTTCACCGGAGGCAGGGATGCAGCCGGCGCCGGCGCCGCCGAGACCGGAGCACCCACATGTCTCACTGAGCGACTTATTTGAATTCAATACTACGAAGAGATTCGGAGATGCGATAGTGTTTATTGCCTACGCGAGCCGGAAGGCATGTGTTAACCTTTATGTTGCGGTTGAACAACCCGCAAAGTAGCTACTTACATTAAAGCTATTCTTTTGTTAAAAGTAATTTGTGGTCGGTGTAGTAAAAACGGTCTTAGTGTTATAAAATTTGTATATCTGGGGGCACGGCAGTGCCCCCGCCAAGACGAGCCCAGCGAAGCGCAACGCAAGGGCACTACCTACCTTTTCTCGAAGCGGTTCGTCGTTTTTTTTGAACCCTCGTAACTTGGGTTTGGATTATACCAGATAAACAAAATTCTCGGGATATGATGTCAATAGTGGACTTATTAAACATATAAAGTTTCAGTAACATAGCTCTTATACTTAAGATTTTATTGATATCTAAAAATCGCCGATTTCGTCACTGACTCACTGATGTTGATCATCAAAACCTCTAGGGTACTTCCTGAAGTCCTAGAAAGCTGAAATTTGGTATGTAAGCTAGTATTAGTACAAAATCAACAAAATAATTCAAAAAATTGGAACTTCTACCCCCTAACCCCTTAAAGTAGGGGATGGAACTTTGTATGAGACTTCCGCAATTTTTGATGCTAGGGGTCTGAAAATTTATATAGGGACTCCTTGTTATAAATAATAGAATGGGTATTTCAGGATTTTTAGTATATCACCCCCCACCCTTTAAATTAGGGGGTTGAAGTTTGTATAGGTCCTAGAAAGCTATATATATATGAGCTAGGGAGTCTTGGCAATCACTTTACATGTAATGTTTTTGGTGGGATATACTTATACAGAAACTAAAACACAGCTTATCGTCTCATAATGTAGGAGTGATAAAAGATTCATCAATTATAATGACTCTTAATTTCAATAAATTGTGCCTTTGTATACATTTTTGTACCTTATTGCAATTGGGAGGCGGTAATAAGGCGAAAAATGAATACATATTTGTGACGTACGAGTACTGTTGTGTCTTTGGGACTTAACTAACAGACTTGTTTGCGTTACTTGTATCAGTACGAGTACATGTGCCTCATAGGCTCAAATAACTTGTCACGGGACAGCGGCTTGCTCGTGCCCAGTGGCATGCACAGTTAGGTACGAGAGGGCGTTAGAAAAACGACACGGCCTCGCGGGACCAGTCCACCCACGACGCTACCAGTCCCAATGCTATGCCCTTATTGGTACAGCTGGGCCGTCGATAACGCGGCTACTTTTTGTCGAGTTACCATGTGTCAAAGCACTTTGGCTTTGGCTAGACACTCCAATTGCGAATGGGAAATGTAGATATCTACTGTGCAGTAAGTATACGGTGCTTGCTATATTCAGGATTTTTACCAGTTCAATCAAAATTATCGAAAGTACCTAGTGTTATTTTAATACATTGTACAGCGTTGTCGCTCTATTCATCTTTAGTAAGTAATATATTGTAGTTGTACTGCATTAATTGAAAATGATATTATTATATGATTGAATAAGAAAAACTGCGAAATAATCTTTAAGGGTTTCAAGAGTTGAATTCGTCAACGCAATAGAGATTTCCTAACGACATCAATGTAATAGAGATTTCCTAAAGTTACAGCATTAAAGATAAGTAGGTAAAGTCGTAACTCAGATCCTGTAGAAGGGATATACTTACATCTTATGACTTAGGCCCATTTACGTAAGCCAGAATTAATGGTTAACCCAAAGGAACTGCGCACTAAATACTTATTTCATTAACACTGGGTTTAACGTATTAAGGTAATTACATTACTTGACTTGAGCTACAGGCAGCCAAGAAAATGGTCTACCACTTTTGAACCGTAATAGGGTGAGGACCAACCTTCTTGGCCAGTAGTTAGCCTGGTTAATCATAGAATTGTATGGTTAATTTTTGTGTCACAACGGAACTTTTAAACTACCGATTAACCAGGCTAACTACTGGCCAAGAATTTGGTCCTCGCCCAATATACAAATAACAGAGTCGAAAAGACTTGGCTTACTGTGTGACTGTACTCTTGATATCAAAATGTCATAGGTACTTACGTTGCCGTAAGTGCATAGAATGTAAAACGTATGTAGTTGCGTATAGATACTAGGATGTTACAGCCGTTAGGAACACGCGATGGTGCCTAGGTCACTTGTCAGTCCGGTATCGTTGCAATCGATAGCATAAGAATAGATTATTGGTCTAAAGAATGACGGTACCAAGATATTTTTCTTACAAGAAACTTTGCGAATTTATATCGGTATTTCGAGAGAGACCAATATCGTACGCAGAAGTCAATATAAGTTCAATTCTAATATTAATTAAATGCAAGGATTAATTCCTGCACGATTCATTTAGCATTCTTAAGGAGCCGACCCGAACTTTAAGTTCCAGCTCGCAACACATGATGGCGGTCTTTTTACACGACTGACTGCCCAATGAAAAGGAGTGTAACGTTTTTAGCGAAGTGTCGAGCGACGAGCCGGTTTGGAAATTATACACGCTCAGCAAAAACAGAGGTAGGCCGGTATTAGTCAGCAGCGCTAAAATTAAGCTTCGCAATCTTTGAAATGCCAAAGGAAAATTGACATGAGTTGCAAGAAAATTGGCAAGTTGTCACAACGAACACGTTAAAATTATAATTTACTAGACAACTGTGCGTAAAGCGCAAAAACTCACAAGAGATATAAATCTGGGGTTAGTATTCACCGAGCGGATCGTTGCAGGCGAACCGACCATTATGTCTGGCCTTTGCCTCCTATTACGCGTTTTTGGGAACACAGGGATCTAACAATTCTAGGGACGAATTCCCAGTCGACTACATACAAAACTGAGTATCGTTCAAAGCGCCATTTTTGTTCAGCAAATGCGTCGGCGCAGGCCGTGCGCGTGCCGGCGCAATTAACAAGTTATTTGCAGCTGCCTGCCAATTACACTGTTTCTTTTATAATATTAAGGACTAATTTCCTTTGGCATCATGTTACAATACATTTTTTTTATAAAAGTTATACAGGTAGGTTTCTATAAATCAAATACTTTATTTAAGACCAACCTGGATTATAGTGTTAGTAACAATTGTATTACTTGTTAAACTAGTGTTAGTATATTACATTATTATTATAATTATTTGTTTCTGCGTGCATGTATCATGCAGCAGTTGTTCAAGTAGAGGCCATCTATCCTGTCCGCTATCAATGCTATCATGCTCAGAAATTGCTGATGTTGGAGCTAGCCCGCACTCTGATGCGCGCCAGGGATGTGGCTCGCTTGCGCATATAGTGGTGTAGAAGCAGTCTACCCGCGCTTCTGCAAACATCCCTGCACGTCTATAGAATCTGGACAGGCCCATCAGCACCCTGTACGCGGTATTATACTGCTATTGATGTGCGAATTTTGCTGCGGACAACCCTGAAGTGCGACTCAAAGAAGTATAATAGAATAGACCATAGTGCAGCAGACAGTCGGCCGTCTTTCTTCTGATATCGTTAATTAGATTTCCGCCCTTATCGGCTCATCCGTTTTCTGGGCTATCCGGAAATCTGGCCCTTTTCATTATTTGTGCTTGTGTACAATTGCTATAGGTTTTCAGGGTATTACGATCGTATGACATTATTTGTTCTAAGTTGGTTATGTTGCGTTAAATTACTCTTAGTAGGTAATATAATGTGGGTACCTATTAAATAAAAATATTAAACAAGGGGAGAGCTGAAAATTTAAATATTTGAGGTTTGTATGTCGTAGAACAAACCTATAAAGTTACATTATTATTATTTTATCAAATATTTATTATTAAATTTATAATAATATTATTAAATTTCAACACAGTCGATTTATTTCAAGTAATTTACCTGCTTTCAGTGAGCTTTGGTTGACACTCGGTGATATAATATTATGTTAAAGGTAATACATAATATAATATCGTACATCTACACCTTTGCAACGAGTACCCCGTTTATCTGGCTACTGATCATGGCAGGCCCACACCAAAAAAATAGTACCTAAGTATAAAATTGTTCCGAGGCTTTTCAAATTGCCGACTGGCCTCACCGTCCGAACGGTAAAGCATGCAAGCAGGCTAATTGCCTCAACATAGTCGTTAGTCGTTACCACCGTTGGTCACGTTTTCTTCCTGATTCTCTTCGGTACGAAAACAATGCAACGCATAATGTGCAACTTCTATATACGAGTTATATATCGTCGCTCACACTCGTCATGCAGTGTTGAACATAATGGTCTATTCTTTAGTTTGTATTTTAATAACTGTAATTCGTACGAAGGTTTGTAACAGTTGAAAAGCCATGGCATATCTAGTGTTCGGAATTGGTAGATCTTATTATCAGTCAAATTTCTAACATCATACCATTCGGGTGGTTAACACTACGAAATATATTATCTTTATGAAGATACTAGTATTTCAGCATTACTCGTAAAGCTTTATGTACCTCGCATGCTTGACAGCTAGCTGACAGTATGAAAACACAGCCTCGCACATCTCTGGTGGATCTTTTACGACTAAACAAAATGAATTCCAAAGTCTACAACAAACACTGTCTATAAACGTCAAAGAAACAGCAGTCGGACCAGTTTGGGGCAGTTCCTTGTGTTGTAGTTGGACGCGAAGGTCGGCGCGGGCGCAATGCCGAGACGATGACGTCTCACCTATCCATTCATTATAATTTCTGCCACAATTCGTTTTACAGGTAAGTAAAGGATTGATATACAACACGCACGTATATTGATAATATCTGCCCAACTTTGAAATATACCTTGACACAATGCAGTCAATGTGTCATAGGAATCTGTAACTTGTTAGAGTGCAAGCGAAAATAGCGTATATATTCGGTATGTACTTAGTATAATTTAACCGAAAAAAATCTGATTACGCAAGTTAATACAATTCTCAGTAAAGATTTTGATGTATCTCTTGTCTGTCCCTGTCTTATATTTCTCATTCCTGAAGCCCTTATATAAAATACAGCGCTATTTGAGTTGAATCATAGGTACTCCTTACTCTGCCAAGAGATATTGCAAACAGACGTGGCTGGCATTATGATTCACCCAATCCAGGATGAGCGAATATAAAATATTGTAATCCTCACTATACTACGATAGTATAAAATAGATATTATATTTATAAAAAAATACAATGAACTCGTACTTTGTCTACTTTCCTAGCCGGTTTTTTTATTTAACCGAATACCGAAAAATGAGAAGCATCTCAATGGTAATTCTAATATCATGCGATGGCTTCGCAGTCATCATGTTGAAAACCTTTTCATTCTTGGACTTCTCTCTCCCGTTACTCCTGTATCAAGATTGAATCGGGTTGAATAAATATAATAGATATTGTATATTCACATGCTCACCAAAACAGGACCTTCACTTTACCTCAACAAAAACTCCACCTATGCCTGACAAATTAACTGAGAGACAAAACATGAATTTAAACAAGGCATGCATGCATCGGTTCAAACTGTTTAAAGTCGCGGAGGCGCATAGAATACATATTGACGGCACAATGCACATTATCCTCAGTATTCCACACGCGTGCACAGATTTGGCTCCTTGTGCAGCGACCTCAATAAACTAGCACAAGGTGCTAGCCATCGCTCTCAGAAGTAAGATCATTACATTTATGAAATTTGCCGATAGAAATCAAATAAGTAGTAATTTAATTGACCCATGCCCGAGTCACCTTCACGTAGCAAAACAGTTAACATTTCGCTAAATACCGCGACCTTTCGAAGAGGATTTATATACTGGGGAATGGCGAATATGAGATTATCAATTAATAAATTCAACCTATTTAACATTTTATAGGTCAGCCGGATAATTAGAAATTATAATTATGTTTGTGTCTGGAGTTTTCAAAATTTTCCGTAATTCTAAAATGTCATGGTAGTATCTGATGAATCTGTTGATGAAGTGGTGGTTGGTTGCATTAACCAGAGCAGACTAATGCGATCTTAATTATCAATTAGCAGGAGGGGGAGGGGATCCTCGCGGCGCTCGGCGGCGGTCGTTGGCAGCGCGAATTTAGACGCAGGAAAGGTCGGCAGATGACTCACGTCGAGATTCATATCTCTCGACAAGCGTCCACTACTCGTATATCAAGCATAGGTATAAAGGTATAAAAAGTCTAAGTAACATTTCAGCGCACCCGTACCGTTAGGAATTTTAGAAAAATAAAATTCAGACTTTATCATTTGGTTGCCTAATAAAAACCCGAAATTGTGTACCAGTCAATTTAGACGGTATCAAACTAGAATAAAACCTAATTTTGTTATTCGTAAACCCTGACCAATTTTATATTAGCCCTACGTAGAACCTTGTCATAATGACATATGAATTCGATCATATAGTGACGTAAATACGTCGGCTTGTTATGACAAGGTTCTATACGTAGGGCTAATATAAAATTGGTCAGGGTATAACTCTACCAAACTCGTACGTAGGAGGAAGTGACGCACTTTGAACATTTATTTTATACAAACAAACGCAGAAGTGCTAGACCACTCGTCTCACATAAAGCTTCCGGCCTGGTCTTAATTTCTAAAATGTTAAAACCCCTTATAATATTTTCAAAGGGATCGAGTTTGGCCTGGAAACGCCGCACAGTCCGGTGTGGACTGTGTGCGCATGAATGAAACATGATCAGGTGAAAACGAGTTTGGTCGGTGGTCTCGCTTTGAAACAATGCATCATAAAGTCCTACGTAAAATACTTTCAATCGCACATTTGACACTTTTAGGGGCTTCGAATAACAAGCAGTAGGGAAATGCTTCTACATTCCATTTAAGTCGTTATTAGTCAATGACATCAGATTTGCAAGGTGATTTCCCTTTTAATTTAATTCAACCGCAACAGATATTACAAAAAAAAAAACAAAGCAATTGGTGTGTGATACAGACAAGGGAAGGATGCTAACCACGGCCGAATAGTTCCCATTAATGATTAGTAGTAGTGAGTCACTAACACCTTGAGTTTTGAGGCCTTCGGTTGCGCTCCGGTGACCACAGCGAAAGACCGCATGAAAACAATGCCCTTCCCACGAATCAGAATATCTTTATCTATTACCATTAGTATCACTACCTGTTTTCTAGAGCATGATTGGTCGTTCGGTGACTCTAAGCGAGCGATGTACCTATTTCTATAATATAACATCAAATAATTTAAAACTGATTTTACACGACTTATGATTTTGATCGTTTAGTTTAGTAGGGACTTACTGTTGCCAAGCACGAGTATATTGCAGAAGCGTCAGTTCTATTGTTTCGTGTCGATTTTGCAAAATCTGTGTAGTTTTACAGTGTTCACTTTCTTTTTCACACCTAGGACTTGAGTGTTGGTATCGTATAGGATCGCCGTGGGAACAGCAAGTAGGCTTCTCGTCGACCCGGTTTCCTTCACGTATACTGGGTTCGAGTGCCTCTCCTAATGTGCAAGTAACTTGAATTTTGAATATGGCCCCACTCTTGACATCCGCCAACTTTCACGTGTGCCTGCCTACTTACTTACCTTTAGAAATGGTGTTTGCTTGTAAGATTCACTGCTGAATGTTAAGATTTTGCATTTATTGTTTATTGAGTCGAAAGTTTCCTCAACTATTCCATTTCTACGCAGTACCTCTTATCAGATAAGTATCATAGCATGAATTTCCTATAACTCGTAACTCATTTTATTTTCCAGAAATAACACATTATGTAGTGTACCTTGTATCTTCTACCGGCGCTAAAGTATTTTAAGAACTAAAAATCTCAAAATGTATAATATCATTGACGGTCTTCTAATCTTGAATAAGATTGCCTTTCAATTATACCTAAGTATGTCAGTGCCCAGTACCGAAGAAGGATTAATTAAGCATTCGCTGAGTGTTCTATAATAACACATTTATTCGTAGTTGATAATATTAATAATGTCTACGTATAAACGCATTACAATGTGAGTCTCGCATGAAAATCGTGAGTCACGTTGAAGTGGCCCGGTATGAAAGAAAATACATGAATGGGTCATTAGGGAGGGGCAGAGGGACGCTCGCCCAAACGTTTCCTGCACTGCGACATTGATGAATGACAATTAAAGCAATTTCTAATAAATGACCTCGTCAACACATTTTAGAGTAATATCACAGCAAAAGCATCGTCCAGACAACTGGTAGGTATTTGATTTTTTCTTTAAACGGAAAGCAATTGCTTTTCCCTTTCTGGGACCATTGCGCTGTTAAAGTAATAAGCGTTCATAAGATTCGTTAACGAGAGTCGAAGAAAGCGTGACCAAACCGGGAACGGAACAAGCGCCGAAAGTGTTGGTAAACGCTCCACACGCCAATTTAGATAAATAGACAGTTTGTCGCGCCATAAATCGGAATCAGACAATCGATTCTAAAATAATTCTTGGAAACTGAGTTAGGTATCTATTATCTAAATACATGGTTTGATTAGGACTACGCTTGCTAAATTTTGAAATTTAATCAGCGTGATCAGGCAAAACAACAAACTCAATCGTGAACAGGAACAGGAAGGCAAGAACCCAAAAGTAATATTATAAAAACAGACTCGGCAACTGGGTGTTGTTTATTATTCGAAATGTTTCCTAGAAATTTCTCCCGCAACTTGTTTCATAACAAGTACAATCTATGCAAAAGGACAAAGTGGAATATATTCAAAGCTCGTATTGGAAGTTTCTAACGCGAGCGAGCGTAGGGTCGTTATGCAATCTTTATCATTATCATATGTAATGACAAAAAAAATAGGTAGAAAGAGTTATCATAACCAACGAAGCAGATTTGCATCATGTTATGCAACGGCAGGCATAAGGCGCACGAGTCAAGTGATCCGAGTATGTCATTAACCCAAATATTTACGTCGTTTCATTTCAACCGTGAAACATTACATTTATGATTAGGCTTTTGTAGAAAATACATTTGTTTGTAAGCGATATCAGAAAGGTATCTGCGGGTGCGTGAGTCTCGTTTATCGCACAATCAATATAAAGTACCTACCTAAGTACCTACGTATTGGTTTCTTTCTGATTCCACTTCATACCAAAGCTTTATATCGTAGCGATAAACGCAACCATATTACGGAGTCTGCTAATAAACATTTTGAATACTTTGTCAAGCGGACTTACGCCAAAAGCGGCACTGTGGGCACTTCGAAGTTAAAATTATGTATAACTTGAATTAGGCAAGAACATCGGGCTGAAATATGTAAATTTCGTGGAAGGCTCGTTGTCTTAGGGCCTAACTAATTTAATTACGGACTTCGAGATGGTTAACTTAATAAACGGAGTTATGTAAAACATTCGGTAATATTGCGATTCTATGCCTAATCCACTTTCTCGAGGTTAAATTTGTCGCGTATGAATTCAAATCACATATTAAACAAATAATTTACATCCACTGGTCAAGCCCTATTGGTTATTGAATAATATCTCAGTTAAAGCTAAAAAAAACGTGTTTTAAAGCAAGTCAATTCTATATAGATGTTATTACATAACATAAATTTGCGCAAATGTTAGTACTGCGAAGTGATATACACGTGTCATACAATGAAGAATAAATATGCACATATGATGGACGTTGAGTTGCAATTAAAGCTTCACATGATGTGATCACAATCACTGGATTCATCAGCGAAATCTGAGATCTAATGCATGATATTGTAGCGACTGTATTCACCGCAACACTAGAGATTGCCGACACAAAAAAAAGACAATACCTATGACAGAAGTGGGTGAAATTGCGTTTATCGAATATGTGTGAAAGTATTACATTGCTCGGCGCGCGCCTGCGCGTCCGGCGGGCACGAGGCGCGACCGACGCGCATCATTGCGCGGCGTGCGCTTTGGACTCCTACTGTCGCGTCAGAAACAAATCATCATGCGCGGACAAGGGACACGCAACGAGCTGGAAGGAAACGCAACAAGTACCACTCCGGTACTCAATTTATATGCAGATGGGAAGAAAATGCCGTGATCGTATTCTCATCCATGTATGCCCAATTCGTTCCCGACCCATACCGCTTCCTGACTCAAGATACACTCGCGGACAAAGAATACGGGTCGGTAAAGCACCGTCACATTTCCTAAAAAGACGTTTTAATTAATATGAAACAATGAATATGATAATTTTTATTTAATTAATTTTATTTTAATAAAGTACTTAACATAAATAACGTTACCAGGTTTAAATCGGGCTCGTAAAAACCCATGGAAATACAACGTCAACGGAGAGAGATATAGCAATAATCATAATTTTTGGATATTGATATTTTTATGATAGAAACCCGGATATTGCTAATACAGTTGGGTATTATAAATAATAGTATAATATGTAAATAAAACTAGTGTTAAATATTTTAAACCTGTTACGGTTATTTAATTTAGGGTGACCCGAAATTTTTGACCGCGAGTGTATAATCATATTGACTCAAAAAGGCACGGACGACCTAAAATAGTTGCGGACAATCATGGGTATTTTTATGGAAATTGGCTTCTAATCCCTACTTGCCCCAATATACGACAGTTCGATATTCTACGAGAATCGCCCAGAATATCGCGAATTCCGCATTAGGTAATTGCAAGCATTCTTATTTATTCATAATCATAGATCTGTCCCGAAATCGTGCTCCAAATTCACTCGTATTTATTCTGTTGCTATATATACCTAAAGTCCATGGGCGACCGAGCTCAGCTCGGGTGAAATACGGAGAAACCAATTTTCCCGGACATGAGACCTAGCTAGATCGAGTTCTGGCCTCCGTAAACCTGTATACCAAATTTCATCCGAATCGCAATTACGTCCTCGGAAACGGCCCTTACCGTTTCCGAGGACGTAATTGCAATACATACAAGTATTGCTCGTATAATAGCATAGTATATAAACTATCCAAAAAAAAAACATTAAATGAGTTATTTAATAACGTCAAGATAAAGAAAGTGAATGCAATAAATTCTTCTAAAAACCAATCGAGCGTGAAATAATACATCACGTATGTGATTTGCGTGGATTCCAGTTATCAATACGAATAGAATTGTACACGCTTGAACGAAATGTGGTTACAATTTCATTAGATATGAACGCAAGTGGTTTTGTGCAAACCTACGAAGTCCTGATTACAGATACAGTTATAATCAATAAAATCAGAGCGGACCAACTACATTTTGACGCCGCAATATTCACGAAAAGTGCCGTGGCAAATTTCAGACACGTTTCCCAAGTTATGCTCATTACAAACTAGATCCGTGATGAAGAAAGATCTGAATTACAATATAAGCTTATTTGGCAAAGGCAATTTGGATGTCTGGCTGGAAGTACCTACTTTAACACATTGCTTCATAATTATTAGACGCCAGTAGTGGACTAGTAAACTGAAATGAGTTGCAACCTTACACCTATGCCTTCTTCTAATACTTGCGTGCACTAATAAGGAAAACTGAGACGCGTCTAAAACCGTTCTAGTGCTCTATTAAAATGAGAACGATTATATTGCGACACGAATGCATAATGCGGTATTGCTAATGGAACCGTTAAACATGTGCATAGCAGGGCAGGTGTGAACTGCCACTTGCGAAGACGAGACGAGTTGGTTGGTGGGCCAGTGACGCAACGGATTGTTATGGAACCGGTAACGAGTTCCTGCGCTAATGGCCGTAACATCGACTGATCGACTCGTGTCGTCGATTGTTCAGGTGGACTTTTAAAGGCAAGAAAGAATATGCAGATAAAAGCGAGCCTGTATAAAACAAGAAGACACTAATTCTTAAGTCAAGTTTTTCATAGTATTAATGAAGAACACTCTCAGCCATTATAGGACACACAAATTGTCTGTTAAATTTGTAAGGAGGAGACAAGAGTATTTATTTACACAGTCAATAGCAGTAACACAAAAAACGATTGGGAAGTGGGACGGTACAAAAAAGGAATCCAATTAGGTATACGCGAGTGAGAGCTCAGCCGAGTAATTGATGACTTGTTACTCGTCAGTAATCCAATCGTGACGCATTATGTCACTGATGCCACGAGGTCGACGGCCTTCTTTTTAGCAGGACAGCTGTTCCAAGAAGGTCTGCTACTATAATTATTTGGGTGACACATTGACTAATCAATACTACTGAAGGTAGAGAAACATGATTGTCACATTATAAACAAACAAAAAAGTTAGATTTAAAATTTGATACATTAAAAAATTTACACGATCAGCATCTGTTTGGTGTTGACGAAAACATCTCTCAATGAAAGACTATGAACGAGGCGTCTCGTTCTTTAAAAGCTGCGGCGAACATTAGTTTGTTTTAGTTAATGCCCCGTTAACTCCGTTATTTATAGTCTGAGCATTAAATCGGGCACGAAATCAGAATGTCATCGCTATTTTATGATCTCCTGAAGTATAGTATGAAACAATATTCAAAGAAAAAGGTGTGCCAGAAACCCTGCATCAAAGACGATAAAGAAATAAATATAAATGATTACAAAGATTTAAGGTAACTATGACTGAATCATTAGTTACGTAATTTAAAAGTGACGAGAAATTTATAGTAATTAAATGATGCGAACATTTATGCATTTATCTCTAATTCTGTCCCGTATTTCGTCAATCCTTTAGTTTTAGCGCACGGGGGCAGATTAGGGTAGACTGGGTACGGTTGTGCCAGGTTACGGTAGTGACAGTCTTCGTACTAGCGAAACTATACGGAATGCGGGCAAGGGTTCTAAGGGAGAGAGAAGCGGCATGCAAGTCTGAACGCGTTCCCCGGTATTGCGTCACCCAGCGCGCAGTGTTAACGTAAGCAGGGGCCCACATTGCTTTTCAACAGTCAAAAGTAAGTTGTTTTGTTCGTTTAATTTTAATAATCACTGTTATTTGTATACAGATAGATTACCTCGGTTTTTTTTTGTTATAAGTTGAACATTAGTAGTTAATTACGGGTGGTTACTTTTTACGTAGATTATTAGGCAAAGTCATGGCGAATTTTTATTTTCGAAAGTATGCGTCGGGTACGGTTGTGACAAATTTTGTGGGTACGGTTGTGACATATATTTTCTTGTTGTTTTGCTTTTAGATACCCAGAAAACGCCTGCGGAATACCGAAAGAGCGCGGTCTAATAAATGTCTGATCTGGTAAATGTGAAGATGCTTATGAAGACGTGAAAGCGAGACTTCTTTAAATTTTCGTAATTTATTTTTTTATTAATTATTAATTAAATAATAAATAATTTAATGAACTTTCTATACGAAATTTAATGAAGATTATGTTGCGTTATGGTCATATTTGTAAGAATAAAAGTCATTATAAACCATTTTGTTGTATTTTTGTTCCTGTCACTACCGACCTCAACCACTGTCACAACCGTCCTTGGGGTGTGGCCGGTTGTGACACTTTCCTTTTTTTTTTCATTTGATCGCTATGACTAATACAGCGTATTTAGAGAAACTATTTAAGTATATTTACGTAGAAAAATGTACAAATTAAGAGTCAAGTTACTTTTCTCCCAGTTAACTAGTAAATTAACAAAATTAGTGGCGATCAAACCAAAATTGTCACAACTGTACCCAGTCTACCCTACGACTAAATCAGTAACGTCTCGTCCGCGAAGGAGTGACGCATCCTCTCGTAGTCCTGTTTATCTCCGGAGATTTGGTGCGATGTGACGTAATCCGCCCTCGGGTGTCGCTCGTGCTAAAAATACTAGCACGTGCTCCCCTCCAGGCCAGTGGCATGGCATGCTTCGGTAATACTGTGTAGTTCTTACTACTTGTTCATTCATTTTGTTAACAACAAGACAACACTTTTTTTTAAATTCTAACTAACATCCCAAAGATTCCTTCCGTGGATTTGTTGGAAACCTTCACGATCCAGATTTAAACACGGAACGTAGTTAGGCTTCACAGCGGCCCCAGCGTACACAATTAGAAATGTGGGTTTCGGGAGTTTCGGGAAGCATTAGGCTGTGCTCGTAACCGTTACCTCGTAGTACGGGATTAATTTGGTCCTCGCGGCTTGCCTGCGGACGCGGATGTGATAGGATGACATCAGACAATGCGGGTAGAGGGTTAATAGCTATACCGAATGTCCAACATCAATCGGTTAGCGTGTTGGCACACACAGTGGACTACATACTTTAAAATGTCGTTCATATAAATATGTTAATCAAATGTTACGGTATTTTTAAACAGCAGGACAGAAAATGCTCTGCAAGTAAAAAATATGAAAAATAAACAGAATAGGTACTTGTATCAAAATAGTTAGTAACGTAGTTATGAGACTTGACGAATATACAAGTTGTTTGGTCATGATATAACTGTACTCGTATTGGCGTGCTCTAACTCGGTTCTACGGTACATATTGGGCAATGGAAAACAATTGCGTGGGAAGACGGCTCGTCTACAAAAGAGCAGCATAGAAAGTTGTCTTTATTCGAACTCGGATAAAAATTTGGCTTTCATTACACTCCTTATAAAAACAGATTCCACGTAATATGAAAAGTAACAGCAGTTTGAGATTGAAAGTCAAACAAGAGAAATTGTGGAAACAAGTCACTAAAAGTTAGCGGACTTTATACAAGGGATCCATTTGGCTAAGTGGTTTCTAAATATGTATACTTAGGGGACAGGCAACACAAGGTGCACCGCGCTCCGTAGAGAACATAAAAGGAAGGAAAGTCATTGTTTTAAGAAACCATAACACTTTACCTAAAAGAAGATAGAATACGAAAATCACTGAGAAGTAACTGTTTTTTTTTTAAATGGATCGTATTCCAAACTATTTCGGAGAAGGTGGAAATTAAGGTTTATTTTAGCTTATATGCAACTTAATTAAAATGTTTCACGTCGCTTTGGTCATCATCATCCTCCTAGCGTTATTCCCGGTTGTGCCCCTAAAGGAGCCCAGGCTCCGCTTTGACACCGAATCCCAAGATTTGGCATAAGCACTACTTTTACGAAAGCGACTGCCATCTGACCTTCCAACCCAGAGGGAAATCTAGACCTTATTGGGATTAGACCGGTTTCCTCTTTCCGGGATTCGAACCCACGACCGCCGCTTGACATCCGCATGCCTGAACCACACTAGGCTACCGTACCTTCTTTCACGTCGCTTTTGTATTCATAATAAAATAAAAGATCTGCTGTCATATTATTTATATGATTGTTTCCCTAATGGCTATCGAGCCGTAGATGGAGCCATAACAAGAGCTGCACTTACGCCCACCCAACGTGGAGCTAAGAAATCTAAAGATAGTATACTTATGCAAACAAGATTACAAGTGTCAATTTGATTTTTTACACGGGCAAACCGGACGTAGCCAACAGCTGTAAATAGGAGCATAATCTATTTCAATGTATCGATAATTATATGACAAATTATGTTGTCACATATTTTTAGTGTCTGTCACTTTTAGAGCACCACTGCTTTGTTGGAATAAGATGTAAATTATGGGGTCGAGATATTTGTTAGAATTTTTATATTTTCTATCTTTAAATGGCGGATATAACATGGAAGTGGCGACAAGGCGAATGTATGTCGAGCGTGTTGTATGTCATAATCATAGTCGCGGACTACGCGGCACAAAAAGTTACTCACCTATATACCTACGCTGTTATGTTTACTTGCATTATGTTTGATGGATGTTAATAGGTTCTTAATTACGTTTACGTGCGTTCAATGCTAGTCAAACTTGTAATTGAAGTAGCCAGTCAAACATGTTTACCTACTACAGAAAAGTTCGGTGGTGTCGTTAGCTCCTAGACATTACGTAGGATCAGGATTTCGTAAATTAAGGTTTTTTTCCGACTGCTAATCGAGAGACCGACACCGGTATTTATTTACATATAAGTGTCTATGTTGCTCAATTGGCAAAGATTCTTCGATATTTCAAATAATAACGCCGAAATTTTAGATTAGTCGGCTAACATACAAAAACAATACACGTAATAATAAGTGAAATTTAATACCGGTTATATCATATGATATGAAAAGAATGCCGGTATTCGAACCCTGTTTTAATCAGATGTTATAGTGCACTGGCAATTTAAACGTTACGCTGGATTCTTTTGCAGTAATAAGTAACACTAATAGCTAAGCGTTGAAGTAACGTTAGGACTTCGAATAGGATGCAAATTAATTACTTGTGCGTCAAGGCTGCGTGCGAATACTTGATAATTGATTTAAACTTGTTATCGAACACGTGAACACGCCTGATATAATCTAAGTTCTGCTGCGAAGAGAAGCTAGGAAAACAGAGCAGAGTATAATTTTCGGATAGATTGATGGTTAGTGTAAAATCAGTAATTATTTACAACTTATCGGAAATGGATTTCCGGGCAAACGACCTTTTATGTACGACGTTAAACAAACAGTCACATACATATATACCTAAATAATACTATTAGCAGCGGAGAAAAACCATGTGTTACTTTCAATATTGAACAAATAATTTCGGAAACCGTTCAAAGGTTTATCTCTTGAATATGTTCACATTCACACTCATTATAAACTAGGCTCACATCACACACAAAACCTCCTATGAGGCATCGTGGTCTGCCATTACGCGTTTTTGCGTCACCGTCACAGCCTGCTGAGCGGTATTGCGCCGATGATAATGACGGCCATTATCTGTTACTTCTACGGACAAAGGTGTATTACCCACTCCGAGTGTTGCGGTGAGGCGTACGGCATACAGCTCTCGGCGATAAAGTGCGCTAACATATCGTTTGTTTTACCGGATAATAATAACTTGTACATAGTTTGGTGAACACAACTGAACTATCCTTTAGAGAACTGCGTGTAGAGACTGATTATACCTTGGAGTTGTGTTTTGTTATTGAACCATTACGTTGAATTTCGTTTCTTGATAGTAGGTAGGCAAAAAAATCTTGTATTTTTTTATTAATAATTATCAGAATAGTGATAGGAACTTTTGAATAATCAGACGGAAACGCGGCAAACCTAAACGAAATTAGAAGGAAAAATTTGGAACTTGTTAAATAGCAGCGTAGACCTGGACGGAGGAAGGAAAAACGATCCTACATTTAAAGTATCCTAAGACCAACACATATCGAATTCTAAATATGGTAACCAATAAATACTTAGTTCAAACAAATTCTTTGAAGACAAGAAAGAACAAACATATCGGTGAGTCGGTACGCACATGTTCAATGTTGCCAAACACGTAAAGGGAACGCATAAACTGAAATGAACATTACTTAGCTATGAACCAAAGGCGAGCGATAAACTCCAAAATGCGTACATCTGTTTTTTTCCAAACGTGTCTGCGATCTCTTATTGCATGCATTACTATTACTACACCGCCTGACGATGCTTGCCCGCTGTATCGTATTTTTCAACTTACTGCTTTCAGCAGCAGATTTTTGTTGCTAAAACAAGCAGTTTATGACTGGATGAGTCACCGGAACGGAAATAAAACGGGCAGTTAACGACTTTACGTAAACGGTCGTATGTTTTTCTGAGTCGAAGAATCGCTTTGTGCCTAGCTTTAGCTACCTATAATACGTACCTATTAATGATGTTTATATAAAATTAAAAATGCTGTTTACGTTTTGTATTTAACATTTTGCAACCGTAGTTATGTTGAATACACGTAAAAATCACTAGAAGGAAAATTCTATAGTTAATTAAGAGGAATATGTAACTGATTAAGAAATACGTGAACAGCTTTACAAAATAGTTCTAGATTTTCGACGAAAATAAATAAAGATGACACAATAATTTTAGTCTCTATTTTTATTCTGTAGAAACCTATGCACTGTCCAGTGTCCAGTCTATACGTGTAACCATATTTGTACGCGCCGTAACTGGGGAGTTGTTCTATTTTCGGTGTCACTATACACCAGTTTTCATCAAGTATTTACTATTTACGGTAAAACCGCTATGCTATGAGTGACCGCGTTTCTTAGTTCAACATTTTTCTATAGGTACAGATTTCATTGCAATACCTCGTTCATTTTAGACCGTATTTTTCCGTAATCTACACATGTTCAAATAATTATATCAGTATGTGTCATTATGTAAATAATACTTTTTTCAACACAATTGCTCGTAACGTACCTCTTATTGTGTCGCTTTTAGGCTCATAATCCTGGATATTAAAAACGCGTGTTTTATAACATTACAACACTTGTGTGTTATGGTTATATCCCGATTAAGTCACGTTGGCACCTTGCAGCAAGATATATGCATGAAGACGGTGCATTCTTAAATTAACTGGGTTGTACAGAATGTACAGCTATTTTTTTAATTTTCGGCAAATGGATTCTTACTCGACTAAACAAATTCAATCCTTTTTGTTAATTAATTGACTTTTTCCTTTTTTATATGATATGGAAACGTTTAATTTAGTAAAACTATTCACTTTTCATAACATTTTACATGAATTAAATACAGATAACTATTTAAAACGAAAATATAATTTTATTTTGTATTGGCTGTTTAGAGATTTCTGTGCCCACACTGCGCAAACTTCACGAAAAAAAAAACTGTTGGGCGCCCTTATAGGTTATTTATTTCAGAAATATTTGTAAAATTTGTTTATGTGTGTTTGGTTATCATCAAAAATGTTGACTCGTGGTGACTAGAAAAGTGATAAATAGAATGGACGCCACTGGAAATTCTTGGCGATGTGCAATTGTGAGTAAAAACCTGTTGTCATCGTAATGATTTGCTTAATGTAAAGTAAATAATTTGGCAGGCCTATAACATTTTCATCTTATGATAATGATTTTTCCTCGCAAAATGTGTTGAAAAACGTCGTATGATACGCGTGAGCTTTGATAATTACATCCTCGGCTTCCTTATCACGCTCACCTGCGGTTCGCGTGAACAATTTCGCCTCTGATGTAATTATCAACCTACCTCACTTGTATCACAATGTAATATTACGTGTCCACTACACTTCACGATTACATTTCATTGTACATTAGTACATTTTTCCCCCAACCCATTATAAAAACATACGCATTTCCATATATGTATATTCCAGACTATGTTTAAACATAATCAGAACCGGAAGTGTGCAGTAACTCCATAGTTGAACTACATAAAGAAGACGGTATAACATGTTTAGTTTTTACTATGGCGTAAAATTATATTTTTACAGTCTGTCCGTAATGTATTAGATCTCCATGATAATATCCAGTCACGGTAATAAAGGAAACCAGTAAAATTATTATAGGTAGTTAGCTCATAAAATGCGAATACTATACCGTATTAAAATTATCCCATGCAAAGGGCACAGTTTATATACAACTGCAAAGGAACGCACACATAATTTAATCGCTTTTGTAAGGTGTATTTTGCTACACACTATAGGCGGCCTGTATAATTGGCTGAAAAGTTGTAAAAAACAAGTTTCTGTCAATAATTTCATTTTTGGTTCAAGCTTTTATTGCATATTGTACTTTTCTGTATACCATCATCAACTACTCATCGAGACGATTCTAACGAACCCAAACTCGATGGGGTTGTGTCGTTTAATTCCTAATTCCTATCGCCACCTCCCAGCTCCATCTGATGATTAGCTCTATGTCATAATAATATTGCATTGTCATCCGATGCATGCAAAATTTCAACACAATCGGAAACCGGGAAGTGGATCAAATTTATCTTGCAAGAATTGATTACAGACAGACAACGGGACAGGTGAAACTAAATAAAAGCTTGTAAAAACTTACCATTTCTTTTTTCAAATAAGTAAGCTGCGAGTCGAGGTCGGTCGGCGGTTTATCGTCGTCGGGCGCGGCGGCGGGCGGGCTCTCCGGCTCGGCCTCTGTGAAGCCGCTAAGGCTCTTGGGCAGGGGCGGCAAACCTTGCAGCGACATCGTGCTGATAGCTCGGAACTGTTTGCGTAACCTGGAAACAAATGGAACATCAGAACGTTGCGGTGTGGCACCTAACTGCCTGTTGGCTTGGCCGGTTTGTAATTTGTAATGATATCTGCCCTAAGGTTTCCCAACTGATGTAACCTGGAAGCAGTTGTGCCGTCAGAACCAGCTGTTGCTTGAGGTAGGACTTCTATTGGTACGTGCGGTTTGGAAGAGTTCCTTGTATTTTTTTTATATGCTTCTTATATATACTAACTAACGTACGGTGTGGTGGCATATTTATGTATACTTTAGGTATCACTATGATAAAAAAAAATCTGCAGTAATATGACATTTCATTACTTAAATTATCATTATTCATAAAGCTTTACTCAAAACGTCAAGGACATGGCGTAAATAATAGGGAGCAGTTGTAGAGAAAATAAATGGTTGGGGCACTGACACATTTAAACAAATGTCGTATGGCAAATGGCCGTCAAAAATTGCTCGCGTAACACTAAAACTCAATTGTTAAACTATAATACGCTTCCATTTATTCCAAACACGAATTAATTTGGCTTGATCTAATTACACTATCGCGGTAATTGTGAACAGAGAAACTTCCATCGGAGTTGTAAAACAGTGCAAGTGCCTCGAATGCAAATGTTTTGACTGGCGCAGTGCGGACACAGAATCCGTGCTTTATCGCGAATAGCACCAGTTAACTGGTACTGCTGCACCGGGTAGACACTGGCCCAGTTACTCGACCAGTGCTGACACCATCCGCAATAACAGCGTATGAAAAAGTAGCCAGCCAGAAGTTTTTTGAAGTGAAAACTTCTTTAGCGGCGCTGTGCACTTTTGTGCATGATGGGAAAAAAATGTTAAACTCGCAATAGGTCACGTGACCGTTAGATTCGACAGATTGAAAATGCGTAAGACGGACACGTGACTTGATCGAAAAACTGTTACAATGTCATTGAGTTTTCACTTCTGCGCTGCCGGCACTCCCGGAGTGCAACCCGGTCTTTTTTTTCAAATGTGAGGACCATTTTACACGTGTCAACATATTATGCCTTAGTCCCAAACTACTACTAATATTCTTTTCTGTCCCGTTAAACAAAGAGACTAAATTGACAGAGTTTCTTACAAAATACTATACATTGGACTTCTATGATGCCAACGAGATACCCCACTATGGAATGTGTTTACCAATACAACAAAAACACGTGTTTAGTGGATTTAAACCATAAAATAATAGTTATAAATAGTGACCCAGGATACGTAACCATGGCAACGAGCGAAAAAAATAGTTGATTGGCCCATCTACTTCTTTACGTATGCTTAATTAAATTACATTAAAAACGCCCAATAGTCGGGATCAAATATTAGTACTTATCATGCCCTTACCGGGACGCGAGGCCAGGACTGCTGGATCGGTAGCCAAGGTTCTACAACTAAACAGCCAGTTATTTTTAAGTACTTCTTATTTTTAAACAATACATTTGTTTAAGGGTGAGTATCCACCAGAGATGCGCTAAGCTGTGCATTGTCATATATTTGACAGTGTCACTTATATGGAAATAGGAACACAGCTTAGAACATATCTGGTGAACGTGCAGCGTGCAGCCTACGGTATATGTAATTTCAAAATTTGATTTGCAATAATTTTGGATCATCAGTTAATATTTATACGTATTAGCGATCATTTAAGAAAATCAATGTTATCGTTAATTATTAGCTTCGGAAGTTTTGTGCCTTTTTTAAGTCTGGACGAGGTTGTTTTTAAGTCATTAACATTTCTCATAGGTCTGGAACGATTTTAACCACTTATAAATTCATTTGGATTACGTTTACCATACATCAAAACTTCCAATATATAAATTGAAACTGATGTTAAAATACAAGTTTTATGTATGTACTAGCTTTTGCCCGCGGCTTCGCCCGCGTAAGTAAAAGTAATTTTCCAATAATTGTTTAATTGCTACGCCGCCTACTAACCTACTACTACTAACTTCCCCTACGAATAACCCTTCGTCATAACCCATTATGCTAAAAGTGGCGCTGGAACATAAAGTTCATGTGCTCTGCCTGCCCCTTTTGGGAATAAAGGCGTGAATGTATGTATGTATGTACGTATTTCTGTTATTAAATTTACAGTCATGATTAATGAGAATCTGTCCTCTGGAATAAAAGCTACTTTATGTTCATGATAATGTTGAAAGACCAAAATATCTCCACGAATGTCAAGTCAAATTTGTGGCCTGGACATTGCTATAGGCTAGTTTCCTAAGATTTTTTTTCCATGCTTTTCGAACCAGTATTTAACATAAATACCCAAAAATATGTTTTAATTTAACGGCGGCCAAAATGCTTAACTTATAAAAAGTAAGCAGATCTTCGTGCAGCACCTTGAATGTACTTATTACGGATGCAGGCACTTTCCCAATGTCTCCTACCCTCCCGTCCCGCCGCGCCACCCGCACTCGCCTAGGTACCGATTGCTGACGATCGAGATGGCACCAAATACAAACTTTAAAACCTATAACCCTATATAACGCGGGTCTCGTTCCATACCTCAAAAGCAAAAATAGAACCCTTATTTATAGGAACACGTGTGGCTGTCTGTCAGTCCGTCTGTTACAACCGATTTGCTATGAAAAAAAATGGACTGATTGAATTGCAATTTGACACAAATATTTTCATGAATTTTCATGTCCACAACATTACATTTCAAAATCTATGTGATTTACGTTATTAACGTCCCAAAAAACCGTAATAACAACGCCCATATTGATATTTAGGCGCCACGTTGGAATGTAAAATCGTTGTTGTTTTCCTAATCAGCGACCCGATAAACCATAGAAACAATAGATGCCGATGTTGATTTTCAGATTTTGTCACCACATGTCTCCTTTTAGGGGTTCAATTCTCAAAAAACCGGAAACACTTGTTTACTCATTTATCGTTAGGAATTATCTTGTGAATTCTCGAATAAAATTGTCTAACTAATCTTTTTTCTCCATACAAACTTTGGACCTCCTTTTTAACCCCTTTAGGTGTAATTATTTCCAAAACGCTGAAAGCACTTTATTTGTAAATGAATAAGTAATCTGTCCACAAAGTATTAAGTACGTAGTAGCTAAAAATAAGTTTCCCTTATACAAAATTTGGACCCTCATTTAACCCCCTTAGGGGTGGAATTTTATAAAACGCTGAAATTACTTTTTTTTAATCCTAATAAGTTATCTTCCTACAAAGTCTCAATTCTCTAGTTCAATAAATAATGTTTTCCCCCCACAAACATTGCATACCTATTTAACCCCCTTAGGGGAAATTTTTTATAAAACGCTGAAAGTACTTTTTTGTATCTTAATAATAATATTCCTACAAAGTTTCAAGTCTAGTACAAAAAAATATGTTTCTCCCATACAAACTTTGCACCCCTACTTAACCTCCTTAGGGATAGAATTTCCAAAAATCCCGTCTTATCCCTTGCCTACGTCATAAAAGGAAGGTCTGGTGTAAATTTCAAGTTAGTAGTCTCAGTAGTTTTGAATACAAACTTTGCACCCCTATTTAACCCCCTTAGGGGTGGAATTTTGTAAAACGCTGAAAGTGCTTTTTTGTATCCTAATAAGTAATCTTCCTACAAAGTTTTAAGTCTCTAGTTCAAAAAATAATGCTTCCCCCATACAATCTTTGGACCCCCGTTTTACCCCCTTAGGGGGTGAGTTTTCAAAAATCCTTTCTTAGCGAATGCCTACATCATAGTGGCTATCAGTATGCCAAATGTCAGCCCGATCGGTCCAGTAGTTTGGGCTGTGCGTTAATAGATCAGTCAGTCAATCAGTCAATCAGTCAGTCACCTTTGCGTTTTATATATATAGATATCGTAAACCAAAAACGGCCACGCCGACACGTCAATATCACGTGTAACACTTGTATTGTTATGATAATGGCATGGCATATCATGAACGAATATCTATTAATGTAGGTATATAATTGTTATATTTTAAAACATATTTTTACTATTTGCCTACCAACTACAGAGTAAAAGTGTAACAGTCGGTGAGTTGGCAAGTCGACAAATGGGAAATTAGGAAGGATAAAATAAACAATTGTAGCGCTTGACGTTGACATGTTTTTTTTTGGCGGATAGTATCCTATCTTCATACTAATTCCTCTGGGACTCTTCCTCAAAGGTCCTCACAGACATGGCGGATATTTTGGCGCGGTTTGCCGAGTCGGATATATTAATGCAGGTGCGACAGGTGACACAATCTATTCATGTATGTAAGCTTGTTGTAGGTCTTGTTTATTTTTGTATGTAATTATTTATTTGTGTGCGTTGTATCCATGTGTGTAACAACATATATTGTGTCACGTAGGTATTCTTAGTCGGTTTTGATCTTGCACCAACACCAACTTAAGAAAGGTGCGGAATGTCTTCTCGCTCATATTTGTAACAGCCCGACTGGGGAAATGCCTCCACCTTACAGAAAACCGCAGCCATAACAACATCACTGCTTGATCTGTAGAACTGTAGACTATGTGGTCTGGCGTTTCTAGTGGTGAATACAACGAATCCTCCAATCGACAAAGATTCAGCAAGGCGCAGTGTCTTCTGACCCCGTATCATGGTCGGCCTTATCACGCGATAAGTGACAAGATAGGCGCGTTGTCTCGTTCCATCGAACGATGTCAGCCAGTGACGGACGCTCTATCCTAATCACTTATCGTGTGATAAGGCCGATCATGATACGGGGTCTGGTCATATGCTTGTTTGCCAACCTCGTGGTTTAGAAAGGCATGCCAGGGTTTAATGTTTCAAGTTTAAAAACATTTATTGCACTCATGTTAGTACAGTTCTGAGAAAATTGGTTGCGACAGAATTATAAGGTAAGGTTGTAAAAAAAAACTAATTACCTATTGCGAGAAAGTTTCGCAACATCAACACCCAGTTAAGAACCTAGACAGTGAGAGAATTCATAATCAATTCATCATATTAATGTTTTTCTAAATCCAGGGTCAGATACCTAAACTCAAGTTTAGATAAGCTTTTGCATTATCACTTATTTGGAGCAAAACCAGACCTTATTGGGGTTAAGTAAAGGGAAACGTCACCGTTACAAGAGTAGTTACTACTATCTATAAAAGACACATCAGCGTTGTGTATCTTTAATGTGAGTTATCTACGTTTTACTATTTCTTAACACCTATGTGCCGTTTCGTTGGCATGGTATGTGCCGACATACATTATTTTAATGATATTAGTCCTCGTAAGGCTTGGCATGAACCTAAAAATGACAGATACCAACTGCAATAAATGAAAGGGCTACGGGCTATAAAAGTGACCTGAAAAGGTGATATTTAGTGCGGACTCTGAGTGAGCCGGACGAAGATAACCGGGTTTGATCGCGACTGACCTTTTACCGCTAGTAAACCGCCGGCTAGCGCCGCGCAGGGCTGTTATTCGCTACGCGCTAATGCGGGTCTCACCCCGCCGGTCACCCGTCACGAATCTAGACCTCTGCCTACGCTTAGTTATTACACATCGCGGTGTCAAGATATAATTTGTGGGTGTGCTTAAAACAAGTTCAGAATAGGAGGGCTGAGCCACACAAACAACGGAACACGGATACGAGCAAAAAAATGTAGCAAGCTTTAACAAGATAACTCGCCGCTTACGAGTTAAGATAGTGGCATACTCGGCTTTACCTTTCACGATTGTTTGCTTTCAATTAGACGTAAACGTATTTCCGTTAACTCTGATCCGTCTTATGTTTACACGTTTTCCTTAACGTTCTCCTAAACATCTATATATATAAAACGCAAAGGTGACTGACTGATTGACTGATTGACTGACTGATCTATCAACGCACAGCCCAAACTACTGGACCGATCGGGCTGAAATTTGGCATGCTGATAGCCACTATGATTCAGGCATCCGCTAAGAAAGGATTTTTGAAAACTCACCCCCTAAGGGGGTAAAACGGGGGTCCAAAGTTTGTATGGGGGAAGCATTATTTTTTGAACTAGAGACTTAAAACTTTGTAGGAAGATTACTTATTAAGATACAAAAAAAGCACTTTCAGCGTTTTACAAAATTCCACCCCTAAGGGAGTTAAATAGGAGTGCAAAGTTTGTATTCAAAACTACTGGGACTACAAACTTGAAATTTACACCAGACCTTCCTTTTATGACGTAGGCAAGGGACAAGACGGGATTTTAGGAAATTCTATCCCTAAGGGTGTTAAATAGGGGTGCAAAGTTTGTATGGGTGAAACATTATTTTTTGTACTAGAGACTTGAAACTTTGTAGGGATATTACTTATTAAGATACAAAAAAAGTTCTTTCAGCGTTTTAGAATATTCCACCCCTAAAGGGGGTCAAATAGGGGTGCAATGTTTGTATGGGGTAAACATTATTTATTGAACAAGAGAATTGAAACTTTGTAGGAAGATAACTTATTAGAATACAAAAAAAACATCTTCAGCGTTTTATAGAATTCCACCCCTAAGGGGATTAAATAGGGGTGCAAATGGTGCAATATTTGTATTCAAAACTACTGGGACTAGGAACTTGAAAATTACACCAGAACTTCTTTTTATGACGTAAGCAGGGGATAGAACAGGATTTTTGGAAATGCTATCCCTAAGGGGGTGAAATGGGGGTCCAAAGTTTGTATGGGGGAACATTATTTATTGAACTGAAGACTTAAAACTTTGTAGGAAGTTTACTTATTGATACCAAAAAAGTACTTTCGGCGTTTTATAAAATTCTACCCCTAAGGGGGTTAAATAGGGGTGCAAAGTTTGAATTAAAAACTACTGGGACTACAAACTTGAAATTTACACCAGAACTTCCTTTTATGACGTAGGCAAGGGATAAGACGGGATTTTTGGAAATTCTATCCCTAAGGGTGTTAAATAGGGGTGCAAAGTATGTATGGGAGAAACATTATTTTTTGTACTAGAGACTTGAAACTTTGTAGGGATATTACTTATTAAGATACAAAAAAGTGCTTTCAGCGTTTTGGAAAATTCTACCCCTAAGGGGGTCAAATAGGAGTGCAATGTTTGTATGAGGTAAACATTATTTATTGAACTAGAGACTTGAAACTTTGTAGGAAGATTACTTATTAGGATACAAATAAAAATATCCTTAGCGTTTTTAAAATTCCACCCCTAAGGGGGTTAAATAGGGGTGCAAAGTTTGAATTAAAAACTACTGGGACTACAAACTTGAAATTTACACCAGAACGTCCTTTTATGACGTAGGCAAGGGATAAGACCGGACTTTTGGAAATCCTTTCCCAAAGGGGGTTAAAAAGGGGTGCAAAGTTTGTATGGGAGAAATATGATTTTTTGTACTAGAGACTTGAAACTTTGTAGGGATATTACTTATAAAGATACAAAAAAAGTTCTTTCAGCGTTTTAGAAAATTCTACCCCTAAGGGGGTTTGTTAGGGATGCAATGTTTGTATAAGGGAAACATTATTTATTGAACTAGAGACTTGAAACTTGGTAGGAATTTTACTTATTAGGATACAAAAAAAAGTATTTTCAGCGTTATATAAAATACCACCCCTAAGGGGGTAAAATAGGGGTGCAAAGTTCGTATTCAAAGCTACTGGGACTAGAAACTTGAAATTTACACCAGAACTTCATTTTATGGCGTAGGCAAGGGATAAGACGGGATTTTTGGAAATTCTATCCCTAAGGGGGTTAAGTAGGGGTGCAAAGTTTGTATGGGAGAAACATATTTTTTGTACTAGAGACTTGTCACTTTGTAGGAATATTATTATTAAGATACAAAAGTACTTTTAGCGTTTTATAAAATTCTTCCCCTAAGGGGGTTAAATACGTATGCAATGTTTGTGGGGGGGAAACATTATTTATTGAACTAGAGACTTGAGACTTTGTAGGAAGATAACTTATTAAGATACAAAAAAAGTAATTTCAGCGTTATATAAAATTCCACCCCTAAGGGGGTTAAATGAGGGTCCAAATTTTTCTATAAGGGAAACTTATTTTTAGCTACTACGTACTTAAAACTTTGTGGACAGATTACTTATTCATTTACAAATAAAGTGCTTTCAGCGTTTTGGAAATAATTACACCTAAAGTGGTTAAAAAGGAGGTCCAAAGTTTGTATGGAGAAAAAAGATTAGTTAGACAATTTTATTCGAGAATTCACAGGATAATTCCTAACGATAAATGAGTAAACAAGTGTTTCCCGTTTTTTGAGAATTCAACCCCTAAAAGGAGACATGTGGTGACAAAATCTGAAAATCAACATCGGCATCTATTGTTTCTATGGTTTATCGGGTCGCTGATTAGGAAAACAACAACGATTTTACATTCCAACGTGGCGTCTAAATATCAATATGGGCGTTGTTATTACGGTTTTTTGGGACGTTAATAACGAAAATCACATAGATTTTGAAATGTAATGTTGTGGACATGAAAATTCATGAAAATATTTGTGTCAAATTGCAATTCAATCGGTCCAGTTTTTTTCGTAGCAAATCGGTTGTAACAGACGGACTGACAGACAGCCACACGTGAAAGATCGACAAAAAGTGATATTGCTTAGGTTGTTAGCCCATCACCCACAACACACTTCAACCTTGCTCTCCTAATCGACTTTTACGACACACACGGGAAGAAAGAGGGTGGTGAAATTCTAACCCGCCACCACACGGGCATAAAAATAATAGTAAATAAAAATTAATTTACCATAATGGATTATGACGAAGGGTTATTCGTAGGGAAGTTAGTAGTAGTAGGTTAGTAGGCGGCGTAGCAATTCAACAATTATTGGAAAATTACTTTTACTACGCGGGCGAAGCCGCGGGCAAAAGCTAGTCTATTTATATACATATTTATAGTGTGTATAGTATATATTTTATTTTATTTGTACTTGCATGTAGTATATAGTATTAAGATAATTTTTTTGTAGCGTCAAGGTAAATACGTCTACGAAATTTTGGAGTATAGTTTGGATGACAATTCAATATTATGGTACCATCGAGCTGATCTGATTTATTTATTTATTTTATTTATTTATTTATTAGATACAATTTGCACCTTAACAGCTAAAGCCAAAACGGCACAAATTGGATTGCTAATTGACAAACAGAAAATACAATACAAACAATACCGATTATAAAAACAATTATCACACATTATTCTATAGTACTTACAGGCATCTCACTTTCTATCACTTTCTTGCATTCAATCATCAGTTTTCCACACGAACTCACAAACAAATCAGATGGAGTCGCTGCCCCGAGTACGGAGTTGAGCAGCGCCAGTGCGCGCGCGACGGGCGCCTGCGCATGAGCGCGCGTGCGCGCCCCGCACACCGCCAGAAGCGGGTGCCGTCGCGCGCGAGTATATTGGTCAGGTACAAACAGGCGGACAAAAGCCTCAACTAGGTCTGTGCTATCAATAGTGCCCCTGATAACATTTATAGCCACTTTTGCCAAAGAGAGCAACCTACGTAGTTGCAGAGAGTCATATCCCAATTGACCCTGTAAGAATAATGTAGGGTACAGATAAGGATAATAAAAGTGTATTCTTTTATATAGCGCCCTTAAAAACTTTTTCTGGACTTGTTCCAGCATAAGAATATACTTATTCTCATGGGGGCTCCAGACTGCAGTATTAGTTTCCAGCACACTCCGAACGAGTGCCGCATACAGAACGCGCATAGCATGCTCGGTCATGGGTGCGGAATTCCGTAGAACGAACCCTAGCCTCTTGTACGCGGCAACACTAACCGCTTGAACGTGGTCACGAAACGTAATTGCTGGGTCAAAGAGCACCCCAAGATCGCGTACCCGCTCCACACGCGCTATAAGAGCCCCTCCGATGGTGTAGGGGAATTCGCTAGGAGTGTGAGAACGCGTGAAACTCATCATGAGTCACTGATGATGGAGTGGAGACAGAAGGTGGCCATGGGAATTCAGTACTTAACCGACGTAACCTCGTTGAGTTTGGGCTCGTAATAATCGTCTCAATGAGTAGTTGATGGTGGTATAGAGAAAAGTACAGTCGGCAATAAAAGCTTGTACCAAAAAAGAAAATTTTAGTCAAAAACTTGTTGTCCCTGATCTCCACTCAATTGCTCAAAGGTTAGCTGGAAGACATCCCTTAACTTACAGGAATAAGTTCGCCTTTGTAACGTACATTAACCTCTTTTGTCTGAATTTCTACCTGTGTCTTGTGTACAACAAAGTATTTACATACGGACATAGTTCTAAGCAAGTTATAAATCAGTGTTCTAGGTTATTAGTCCTAAAGTTTGAATTAGGCTTTTTATGCATTTGACACATTTTAAATATCTTACCTGGATTTGAGATCATCGTCGAGAATATATGCATAGGCCTGGTCATTCTCATCATCCGTGTTCCCACTGAAATTGGACACTGAGGACATTGCGTAGTTCTGTTCCGAGTCCTCGGATTCACACTTTTCACTTCTTTCAACTATAGGGTCCTCCTTTGAGTCCAACGTATCGGGTACGCTGGACTGCGAACGCATACTTTGCAGCTCGAAGATTAACATTTCGTGGTTATTCATATCCTTCATCAGATCTATCCCCGGCGAGTCATTGCCATTAGTCACATTCTCGGAACCCTTGCCTTTATCAATAACAGTGTTAGCTTCGTTCTTTTTATTGTTTCTACTAGCAATTATTTCTGAAATAAGCATCTCGGTGACACGAGAGGTTTTCCGTTCGAGAGAATTGTTATTTTTATTTACAGTTTCGTCACGATTAGGTATGTTGGGGGCGTTTTGTGTATCCGGGAGGTTATTGACTTGCTTCGACGGGCTATTTCGTAATCTGTCGTCGAATTCCTGAACTTCCTCTACAGTGGCATAAGGTGCTTCTGTAGTCGGACTCGGTGGTGGTTTGGCATCAACTGGGGACGAATACGGACTGACTTCGGGAGATGAAGCTGTTGGGGACGAAGGTGTAGATTTTTTTCTTTCTAATGAATTTCTTTGTAAAGGTAATGGTTTCATTGGTTTCAACTTGGGCTTTGGCGATAAAGGCGGCGGTGGTGCTTTACGCAAAGGTAAGGTTTTTTCCACAAAACTTGAAGATTTCGCGACTTTACCTTTAGCGTCTTGATCTAATTTGTTCGATGTCGACAAGGACCTTACTAATATTTGTTTACATGTTTTAACCGCTTTAGAATTAAGTGATTCGTTGGACCTCTTATTCGAAGCCGGGGACTGTACGGAGCTGCTGTCGCTAGAGCTCCGCCTAGAGTTTTGGCCACTGGACTTCCTTTCATCTGACGAGGAGCTTCGGTCGCTGATGACGTCTTTGATAAACGATTTGACCCTGGCCAAACCATTCTGTTTGGGTGAAACTGACGGCTTGCTAGCAGAACTCCGATCTAATGTTTTGGCTTTGGTTTGCTCCTGTTTAGATAGCGTGCGAGACTTGACGAGGCTGGCCTTGGAGTCGGCGACCGCTTTTCTCGTTTTCGCTAGGGCCTCAGCGACCACGCTCTGGTTGGGCCGCGGCGGGACCGGAGGGGGACCTTTGATTTTGCTGTTCTTCATGGGTTGCGCGTTGGTTTGCACCATCAGCATTGTTGAAGCGTCACTCGTACTATAATAGGAGGGTTATAGTATAAGGAGCGCGTTACGTGAGCACTGCATGTGTCGCGTAAATCACCACACTCGCGGGCGCTTCTCATGGGAGCTCGACACGGCCGTCTCCGCGGGCGCGCGTCACTGACTGAGCGGCCGCGGCCGGCCGGCGCGGCGGCCGCGCGACTCCGCACCTTGTCGTGTCCCTGCTTGCCCTAACACCTAATAGGTCCTCGTGGTATTGCTTACTGCACCTTATGAAACTCTACCTAAACGTTCAATTTAATTTGTTTACAACATAATGCAGTTAAATAACTACTGAAGGATAATCAACACTTTTTTATACTTTGAGGAAAACATAATTTGGATACTCATTTCGTTTGTGATTCGATTACGCAGGATTATTCGATCAAAAGTTTATAATCTCATCGGCAATTCGTCTTCTCTAGTTGATAAATGATAACAAATAAATAAAGTTTCATATTACATATCCTATAAACTTATCTTGCCACCTGTGTGCATACAATTGCGGTTCTTTATTCATTATTCCGCGAGTTCCGCAACAAAGTTACGTAGAAAGAAGTTGACCTCTTGCACGTCAAAGTGATTGTTGGCTTGTGCCTCGTGTCCGACAGGACACGGCGGCTACGGCAGCGAGCCCGTATTCATACTGTGACGTCGAGTCGCTATTGTTTTGCTAACACAATAAAACCCCGGCCACTCTTTCAATATTAAGGAAACCCATTGCGTTGTGTGGCAGTTGGATTTATGTAACTATGCCCGGGTTCCCTTTCCTGATTTAGCCCTTGAATGTCGTTCTTTTGTAATTTTAGTGTTGGAACTCTAATTCATAGTGCTTTCCTCTATCATTTGAACGTAAATAATAATAACAACTGTATGCCACTGATATGGCAATCAGTGATCGCAAACAGATGCTAAAGCGGAACTAGATGTAATTATAATTAAACAAAGTATTAACAATTAATTAATTGAAAACATCATTGTAAGGAACAAGCTGCTAAAAATGGTTCCATATAAACAAGTAAGTAGGTACCTACCATTCAAATTAACAAATAAAATATGGCAGATAAAGTACCATTTTCTATAAATATACCTCATTATTCCATTCATTCCAAATGTGACTTTTCGTATGGAACAATACATAGTACATAGTGCATTACTACAAAGGCCGGGAAATAAGGGATTGCCTACCGAGTGTCATATAGACGGCCGAGCAAAGCGATACTTCACAGCCTATATTACCTATAAAGAACGTAACGTCAATATTTCACTGCATGCATACTTAGTCGAAGAATGTAAAAGTTCGCTACCTTTCAACTTTATTTCAATGCTGTTAAGAGTATTAAGGACTGCACAATGTACAGTGTATGAGTTAATGTAAGGATAACTACAACTTAGAAAAGTTGAAAAACCCCCGACATTTTCATTTCAAAGTCTTATACCTCAAAAACGGCTTAACAAATTTTCATGAAACATGGCTAAGAACACTCGGGATAAAATTATCTACGGCACAAAAAAACCGCATTTAAATCGGTCCATCCGTTTGGGAGCTACGATACCACATACAGATACACAGACAGACCTGTTAAACTTAAAACACCCCTCTCTTTGCGTCAGGGGTATAAACAGCATTTACACTGCTGTTTATGTCGTTCAACAGAATGTATATTGCCAGTTACAAAACTGATGCCTACTTACCTACTGGTTGTCGCTGTACTGATTCAGTAGAAAGTTTGAAAGGGCAAAGTCGGATCGGCTAGTGGACCAACAGCTATTATTATTAAACAGTCAGAGTTAGCGAATGGAATAGCTGTCAGTTCATATAAGCTTTGACATATTTTTATAGCAAAACTGTCACATTCAATCCCATTTTAATTGTGCTTTGATAGTATAAATTCAAGCTCCATATACACTTGGTTCAAACCAGTGTAATTTCTTTGTGTTGAAATAAGTTTTAGATGTCAACCTGTCAACACATAATTTAGACACAGAATATCCTAATTAACAATATCATTCTCTCTTGATAAAATATATCTCCAAGCCTTTAAATTATTCTACTCAACTGCCATGCACCAATAACGAAAAGAATACCTGATGGACCCAATAAGAAGCTAAACTTTAATTCAGTGATGGTTACAAGTATCTTTGCATAGAAATAAACAAGGTCAAACTATCATTTCGTCAAACAATACATCCTACTGGGAGCCATGGAAAAGTGAGGTAAGTATTCTGGTTGGTTGGGTTAATTCCTTATATTTACAAGTACAAAATTAAAGCTTGTACTATATAGTTCTTATTTGAACAGAAACAAGATGTTGTCATTCTCACATCCAATAAAAAAAAGTACTCTTGTGAGACATGATTGGACTCATAACTTATAATACTGTTAAAGTCATATATTATACTGTGGAGAAACTTCATTTAAAATTGAATTTACAATGCTGGACTCTTGTCTTAGCAGACACCAGGCGGGAGCCTGGGGTCTTAGGGTACAACTGTGAATAATGCTAGGACAATGCTGGGCTCTTGTATAATGGTAGTGCCATGGGTTAATTGCCCCTATTGTATAAAAGGAATAACACTAATAGATAGTTCTAAAGTGAGAGGCCTAGGACCACATTGCTTAGGTGACCCTTGTGACACTTGGTTGTCTCTTGTGGCCCTCCCAACACTGGGACTGATGAAGTGATACATTACCAGATATCTGAGAAAATGTTTTAAGCATTATATATTTAACTCGCGACCGGCCCCAGCTTCACTCCATCTATTAAAAAAACCTCATCAAAATCCGTTGCATAGTTTTAAAATCTAAGTATACATAGGGACAGATGGCGGGAAGGGACTTTGTTTTATATTATGTAGTGATAGTGATATCTTTGTTAGCAACTGTACTTCATTTATAATTCTCTCTCCACTTCCGATACAAGTGATTGGATCACAATAAAATAAATAAACCATACTGGTTGATTATGGTTTGGTTTCTCTAAGAGTAGAGAAGCTTTCCTGCTGGTGAACTATACTGAGAAATATGATAAACACTTACTAGTTGATCGTCTTCTACTCGTGCCTGAATTTCCAATCCTGTCGGCACATAGGACACTGCTGTTGCGGTTGAGACTGCAGCCACTTAATGATGCAGTGGATATGAAAACAATGACGACACGCGCCCCAAACCAACGGGCAGTCGTCGCCGGGAAGCTTGCAGTCCGGACAACAACTGTCGAAGGGCATGCGGCAGATCCCGCAGTTGTCGTCGTTGGCGATCCAACGCCACGTCGCGACCCCCGTCCAACCTACACGAATTTATTTATGGATTATTCCCGTACGACATAAACAAAACAAACCGATTCAAGGTAAAGGTGCTGCGAGTTTACTCACTTTTAACTGTCACTTTCATATCGTGTCGATACCATCACTGTGTAAAGTGTTGATGTAGACTGAGGATGTGGTGGAAAATAGAACACTAACTAGCCAATATGTAATAACGTAGAAATAAGAGATAAAGAGATATAATATAAGACGCTTTCTATAATTCGTAAATTTTCGATTGACAATGGCACTTGACAGTTTACAATGTTGCCATGAAAGAAAAAAGTGGAGTCTGGTATCCCTCGACCGTCGTGTCGTATGGTATGTACGAGCAATCGTAATGCCGCGTTTATACGCTTGCGATGGCTTGGCGCGTGAGCAGGACGCAGCTATGTAAACGAATGAGATCAAATTATAGCCCTCTCCCTCTAACGCTGCGTCCTGCTCACGCGCCAAGCCATCGCAAGCGTATAAACGCGGCATAAGAGTATGCGCACACGAGCAAGTTTGTCGCCAGCGACAGTACATCTCTCTTTTTCTCACTTCGAGCGTGCAAAAGAAACAGATAGGCAAGGTAACAAACATTAAAACTATTAAAAAGGAGAAACTAATCCTTTTTAAAAGTCGGTAAATGGGAAGATCGCATTTTCAACACGGAAGTACCTATTTACAGTCGCTGCTAGACGCCAGCCCTGCGTTAAAGCGGCTCACCCCGCCGATCACCCATCATGAAACAAGACCTCTACCTACGTCTAGTTAATAAGCATCGCGGTGTCAAGATACATTAGAGGCGAGAGTCGCAAGTTACAGAATAGAGGGGCATGGCGGCTCTGCCTCTCTTCTGGCCAGGGTGGTGTGTGGTTTGGCGTGTGGTTAACGATAGTCTACCAAATGTAATATATAATGCGTTTCATAAAAACCGGCCAAGTGCGAGTCGGACTCGCGCACGAAGGGTTCCGTACCATTATCTATAATGACAGTTAAAAAAAAGAGTTTGTTGTATGGGAGCCCCCCTTAAATATTTATTTTATTTTGTTTTTATTATTTGTTGTTATAGCGGCAACCGAAATACATATTATGTGAAAATTTCAACTGTCTAGGATCTCTATATTGGATGAAAACATTTCCTATAACATTGTAACAAATAAATGAAAGAAAACATTTCAAAACATTATTTTATTTATTAAAAAAAGACGTTATAGTCCAATTATTGTACTGTAACTATTTACAAGAGTTAGTGTACTACATAGTGGCTTGGAAGCACAGTATATAACTTTGACATAATATAAATAAAAATATTCGGCAAAACCTAAAATTGAGCAAACAATTTTTTAACTAAAACCTAACAACAATTTCGGGGTGGTTTGTCTCCAAGTTTACAAGATCCGAGATTATACCCATTCATAATTTTAACCAATATAACCATAATACTCGTATAATATGTTGTATGCTCGTACAAATGCAATAATAATGAATTAAAATGAATTAACGTTTAGAGATGCACATTTAAAAAATAGTTCATCAGGTTTTTACAGAAATGTCTTGTTCTACTGAATGAAGGGCCGTAGTTGTTAACACTTATAATTATAAAACTATGTAGCAACCAAATTCTCTGAAGGCACACAATTTCAGGTTTTGCTAGTACACACGCAACGAACAACCTTTCATAATCGGAGACATTGTTCCCATATCTAAGTATTTTCGTAGCAAGAATCGCTGTCTTCTTCTTCACAATCGCCATCGGCATATGAACGACCCATCGACATAGGACCCATGCTCGCCAAATGCAGGGAAGGGACTTCACATGTGTTGTAGGATACAGAAAAAATCCGAAAAGTAATTTGCCCGAAACCATCATTATTCCAAAATGTTAAATCCTGAACGCCATTTTCCGTTAAACAAACATTTGGACGCAGATGATTTGATGGAGTATATAAATAGGTTAGGTTAGTACATCTTATAAATATAACAATTCCTGCAGCTTCAGCAGAACATGGTTTTCGGAATCATAAAATTCGGAAAATATATGCTTTCGGACGAACAAGTTCGCAATTACGTAGTGTACCGGTACCCGGGTGTAATTTTACAAATTAGTATGAAAGTGAATCCCCAGTTCGTATTGCAATTATAGAAATCCTATATGCATTCTTCTCTTTCTTTAGATATCTCTTTTATCGAAGGTCAACATAATGACGACATTAGGGTAATTTAATGGAAGTTTCAGAGTTAGACACGCAATGAATAAAAAACAGATCCTATATCCTACCCAACTTACGCTGATTGCCGAGTGAGATGAAAACTAACATACGACTTGGGGAAATGTCCCCACGTGTTGGTATGGTTCGTTAGGATACCATTCCATTAACCAGATCTTGGGTTCGATTCGCGATAAGGGCAAATATTTGTGTGATGAGAATGAATATTTGTTTCTGAGTTCTGGATGTTTTCTATGTAGGTATATAAATAAGTATTTATATCTATTAAATATGTATAATGTCGTCTAATACCCATAACACAAGCCTTATTGAGCATACTGTGGGGCTATTTCGATTTGTGAAAGATTGCCCCTAATATCTGTATATTTTTTTTATTAACCAGTCTTATTTCGCAAAATGAATTGAAATTGAATATGCAATTTAGAGAAATATTAGCCGGTTCGATTTTAATAAAAAAAAACGTAGTTATGGTGGACAATCTGCTTTATACCCCAGGTTAGTATAATAGGGCTAAAATCAACGTCATCATTATCATCATCAAGCTATGCCACTGCTGGGCACAGGTCTCCTCCCATGAGGGAGGGAGGGAGAATCAACGTGCCGCTCGAGTAATGAGTGCGAGCGAGTGGCCTGTCGTAATGATTGAAGACTCCATCCGCACGTAGATACTAGGCCTAGGTTTCGTAACCTACAAAAACGCGGGTGTGTTAAGTGTAACATGCGAATCTGTGTCTGTCTGGGGCATCGGAGCCCCTAAATGAGTAGAGTGCATTTTTTTTACATCGAAAGTAGTGAGATCGAGTACTGTCATTGACCCCAACTATAGTGTTCCAATTAGCCTTAAAATAACAATAAAATCGATTTTTATTAGGTAATACCACCATATTTTTTCATCTAGCTGTACACAAAATATATTATTTTCATTAAAATTAATATTATAAATAAAACGTTAAGATATAACATTATTACTATAAAGTATAAACAATCTTGACCTATTCTATATAAAATGTATTACAATATTGGCATAAAATATAAGTATCTGTATATACTTGAGGCACATTCCTTAATCTGTTATGTCACCAATACATAACTGACGTATGTTGTGATTTGCTAAAATGACTATTATATTCTTTAACTTATTCAGTGTACGTACCGTCACTTAGTAAGATAGAGTGGCATTTCACTCGGTGCCACATTTGCCAAACATTGCGCGTACAATGCTGGCACTTCACTTGGCGTTGCGTGGTTTCCTCTCTTTCATTTGCTGTAGGAAGAAAAAAGATGCAACACAAATATTTCTACAACTACCGCGAAGTGTATTGCCAGCATAACACCACTCTATAGAGGGCATATGGATATTTGGCAAATATGGCTAAGTGGATTGTCAATCTTAAACTTAAATCATGGCAAGTGTCAAACTGCTCTAGTGACTGAGTAAAAAATAGATAAAGTATAATGAGGGGTTACTTAAATGATGTGAACTGTCTGGCAACTTGAAGCCGTACCGCGAAACGAATACGAAGTTCGTTCGTGTATCCCCCTCTCTGTCGCACTCATTAGAGCGACAGAGAGGGAGATATACGAACGAATTTCGATATCTTTTCCCGGAGCACGCCCCCTGGCAATCTAGCACAGTTAGCGCGAGACCACGCGCGGAATGACTGTCCATATATTTCATTAGAAAGAGAGTGACAGTTTGACACTTAAAAAGTAGGTAGGTAGTAAAAGGCGCTCGCAGTCTCATGCTGGCGGTGCAGATGCCAGATAATCACCAGCATGTATAGGGCATAATATATGACACGACTCTTTCTAGGGCGTCGGTCAGAGGTAGGCAGGGGTATTTTGCCCGCTTTGTTATCTTCCATTAATGCTGGTGACTGAACAGGGGCAGTACCAAGAAGATCGAATTTCGTATATTTCTATCCTTATCGCTCGAATTAACAGGTGCCATGGAGATGGATGTTAGAAACCTTTTTTGTGGTACCGCCCCTGGCACCTGTCATACTGAAAACATAAATTGTTCCAAAAAGAGACTTGGATCTTCGAATCATGATAGTTCAGTTCAGCGGGCGGATTTCTGTTACTATTATGGCTGATCTTCGGCTTAAATAACTTGGAAATGTTTTCGCCGTCTCAATGGTTTGATTAGAGAATCTATGGTTTTACATTTTAATCGCGTTATTCTACGTACGCGTACCGCAAATAATATTAAATAAAGTACAAACATTATTAGAATGTTTATAGACAACGATAAATGCAAAAAGATAACAATGTTTTCAACAAAAATGCAAGTCTAATTTTACTTTCCAAAATAAAACAACGCGATTAACTAAGTACCTGCATAAAGCGAATATTTTGAAGTTGCACTAAAACCAGTGAAAAATATTTACATCGTATGAATTAAAGAACCCAACCTTATAAGAAATTTACTCTGAATGTGCAGTTAGCAGAAAGATAAATATGGTGAAAAAAAAAATTGACACTAGCCACTCACCTCAAGCCAACTAAGATTAGTTTAACACGGCAAAAGTATACGAGTCACCAATTCACGCTTCGCGATGTGCCATGTTCCAGAAGTCTTTGACTTCTATAGTACAATCAGCATCATAAACATGTAATACGCTTTTTGACCTTATCTTTAAGCAGTACTGTACTAGCCTAGACTGTATACATGTTTATGGAGCTTGCAAAACCAGTGGCTACAAAGCGTATACCAAACTATCCGAAGCAGGCATATCTGGACCCCAGTTTAGGTATAAATTAAAATGTTACAGTCTGTATCGGCAACACTGAGCCCTATCATTGGTCAAGGCTCATCAGTGTTGCCAGTTTAGACGCATACAATTGTAGCTTTATACAATGCGTGACTGAGTATGTGTCGTAGCATGAATGGTGTTCAGTGTTAAGCGAGGTTGTGTAACAGTGGTGTAACGAATGTGAAAGGAAAAGCGTTGCAGTGAGGTCAGTCCGAGTCGCTCTCGGACTCCGAGAGGCAGAGATCATCGTTGAGCACGTCGCTGGGCAGCGAGGGGTTGAGGCCGGGACCTGGGGACATAGTACACTGTGTCATAAGAGAGCAAAAACACACTTCTAATTAGGTGTAAGCCGCGTACGGCTTTCGCTCTTCGAAGGTTGACGATTAAGGGCGGGTTGCACCGACTTACGATTACAAACCGATCAACGTTAAATATGGCGCTGACAGCTGTCAGTCCATAGAAACTTGTCAAACGTTCCATACATTCCGATTTTAACGAACACCACTTACGGTTACAGACGGTTTGGTGCAACTCACCCTAACTGTACGCCGTTACGGAATAACAGGGAAGGGCGATTCTCCCAGCGTTTGAACCGCACGGTTTTAACGTCATTGTCGTCTCAAGATTATTTCATCAGAGGTAAAACGTACCGCAGAACCTTTAATCAAAAAAGACTCAGTACTGGTATTGGCTAACATCTTCATCAAAATTAGACTCTGATACGCGTACCTTTTAATAGTTTTTGCTGTCTCCGACAATGACGAACAAAAAAACGCCTTCAAAATGCTGAATATTCGCCCGGAAGTTGAGTGATGTATCCATACTATGTGGAGACTTGGTCATGCAAGGAAAAAATAATGGTTCCATGGAATGATGGTGGTGGAAGGATTAGGATTCTGTGCTGTCATACTCCTCTTGTATTTTTTTTCATCGAATCGTCTGAACTATTCAGCGTCACCGAGGCTCGAACTATGGACCCTCGATTTTTTGCCGAATAAAGGGTCAACTTACCTATCAGTTATTTGACGACCTCGTAACCATCAGTCTATGGCGGTAACCTATCGAAGTTTCGAAAAACACTTGCCCGATTTTCACTTGTCCGAAAACGGTAAACCGAATTCTCATAATCCATATACTTCGTTCACCATACTTATGAAATGTCGCTGGTTTGTTTTCCCACATTATCGTTTTGCCAAAACTCAATAACCAGAAGAACGATTGCAAACTTTATTATTTTACAACCGAATTGTTAACCACCTTTTTATATTTCCGATGCTACCTAAAATCGAAATATCATTTTCCCTAATTTCATTTTACTGCAACGATTAAAAAACATTTAGATATGCTAAAAACCCAACAGATGCGCCCTTTAATATTGCGATGCGAAAATAAACTTTCGCTAATAAGTTGGGTTAGGTTAGATTTAAAACTGTGACCTTACAAAATAAACAATTGATAGAAAAGGGGATTAGATTAGGTCAAAACATTTAAGCAACTCGAGTGCTGCACAAGTTCTTAAAAAGCCCATAAAGGGCTCGGGGCTAGCCCCCACACTAAAAAAACAACAAATGATCGTCAATGGTATTATTTGTAGGTTAGGTTAGGGTTCACTTGTGTCCCTTAGAGCGAAAGTAGGCACCCCGCGAAGCGGGGTGACGTCGACACGCTGGCGGTTAGGTTAGGTTACATGCTACAATTTTGATTTTTTGATATAGCGGGACATTTCGGACTTAATACTTTTCGGTACTAAAAACTTGTTGGCAAAGGATCCTTCGGAATTTTATTAAGTGTCTATTCGAATCTCAAGCGAAACAAAATTGCAACGACCTGCGAATTGGGAAAATAATAATATGGGAAATGTGCTTTAGGGCAAATAAAAATTCGGCCAACTAATAAAAAGGGAAACGTTTTCGGGATTTTAATATTCAGAATAACGATTTTCGAGCTTATGATAGGTAACCGTCTATGGCACATATTTAAATGAAAATACCATTCTCCAATGCGTTAGACGGACCAAGTCAAGTCAAAGCAAATGACAATTGAATCAATATGCTCAAACAACACAGACCAGAGCGAACGTGCTACGGTAAAACCGTAGTGACCACGACATTTCTGCCGAGCCTAGCGCCGGGTACAAACGCCAACACAGTTAAATGACCATCCTGTATTTATATTGAAACTTATTACAATGCTCATAAAGTGCACGGATGGTCAGTCAGCTGTGTTGTCGATAGTACTCTCAGGAAACAAACGTGACGCATTAAGTGGTAGGTAATATTTATTACGTGCTCTTTCGTTCCTAGCGCGATCGGGTGTATCGATACCTGCGAGAGCTTCGTTTACAAGCTTTCGGTACAAGCTTTTATCGCCGACTGCACTTTTCTGTATACCATTATCAACTACGCATGGAGACAATTCTAACGAACCCAAACTCAACGGAGTTACGTCGGTTAAGTACTGAATTCCCATGGCCACCTTCTATCTCCATCATCAGATCAGCTGATGATGGAGATATATCTGATGGTACCATAATATTGAATTGTCATCCAAACTATACTTAAACCCAAAATTTCAGTTCAATCGGCCACCGGGAAGTGGGTCAAATTTAACTTGAAAGATTTGTCCCATACATACGAACAGGCTGTAACAGGGCAAGTTAATATAAAGCTTGTAAGAAGGTTGATTCGACTAACCGTTGGCGGTCGGAGGCGCCGGTTCGTTGTCGTCGCTGTCGCTGCCGCTGTCCGAGTCGCTGTCGCTGGAGGAACTCGACGAGCTGTCCTCCTGCGGCGGCTGCTGTGGACAACACAGGTCAGTTTGTACACAATACGGATGATGACTAACATTTTTTTACGATGTCATTCGGACCAGTTTTTGGAGAGGAACAAATGTTTGTCTGGGAGTAACTACAATTAAAGAACATAAATACCCAAAAAAATGAGACAAAGATTGATCTCGCTGGCGGTAGCGCAAAACGCTGCATACTAAAAGACAGTTAATTATGACGTCACAATAATATTTGTTAGTACAAAGTACATGTATCATTGTATGGAAAATCAGGTAAATTGTTGTTTCGGTCGCGAAATACTGCGTTTAAGTACATAGTTGTCATACAATTTTGTTTCTATAAAAGCGTAAGGATTATATTGGTAAGTGTAAATTTACTCATGGACAATAAAAAATTGCATATTTTTTCTCAACTTTCAAGGTTCATATTTTTTTACGATTTTCATTACATTTTATAATTTATACTTTATTACGATAAATTGATGGTTTACTATAAATTAAGCATCACTACGCTATCAATTTGAACATGAGTCATCATGCCTATTCAGACACAGGCTCTTATTGGGTTAACACTTTCAGTGTCAGGAACCCGCTAAGTGCGCTTTCTTTCATTTCTTTTTCGCACGAATAGGCTACAAGCGTGGCGCCACGAAAACGTTGGCAATGAATGTGTTAAGATTGCTTTGCACCATTCATTGATTATCCTCAAGTTGGCGCCCACAGTCAATCTGCTTTGCCCAAAGGTTTACTGGTAGAGAAGGCTTACGGCATTAAGTCCGCCTTTTGTACTATAAGTTTTTATGTTGTGCAAAAAATTTAGTTAAATAAATAATTCGATATATTTTTTATTAAATTGTTTCTTATATTTAATAGTCTAAGACAAGCAGCAATTTTCCGACAAACGGATAACATCGCTATATGATCGCTATGATTCTACGACCATTTTTGTATGGATTTTTCCTAGCCATGCCATGCCACTCGTCAGCCGTTATCTACTAATATATATATAGTCCTCCTCATCGATTTCGATGACGGCGACCCTAGCAATTACGGATTTGCCCTATTGTGAGCTCTGATATGGCTAGCTAGGCCAAACCTATTCTTAAAAACTCTTTTACAGGGGGAACAGTAGAGTTGGCCAGTCGTGTTATAGGTGTACACGTAGGAAGGTTTAGGCCTCTCCTTTCGCAATTGGCGTTTTGTGTCTAAGGTTGTTAAGGGGCTCCCATACGCCAATGACCTTCGATCTGAATCCCTTAGTTTTCTAATGTTTTCTGTAGCTTATTATATTAACAACAACGGCTTCAAGCAATATAGTATCCCATATTTACTTCAAAGTTCATTGCTTTCGAGATATTTGGCATCAAAGTTGAACAATTTTAGGCCAAAAACTGGTTTTCTGGCCATAACTTTTGTGTTAACAAGTAAGAATATAAAAACGCATATCAAAATTATAGGTAATTTCAGTATGTATGAGAAGGTATGAGTTACGGGTGTATAAAAGTTATAATGAGGATGAGGTGTAGGGTTTTGTATTTTTACAGACCCTCCTTTAAACATGGATAATTAATTCTGTATTAACATTTTTCAAGTTATTCAATATCAAAAATGTTAAAAAGGGATCACACTTTCCCATATCTGCACCTGGAAAGCTAGCTTCAATAAACCGAGGACGAGTGTCGAAATGAAAACAACTAAATTTTGTTGATTTTTGACGGGAGCCCCTTAAGTGGTTTTGTTCGAAGGATTTAACCTTACTAAAGATGGTAGATCGCCAAGATGACCTGACTGCGGCTAGCTCCTCCCAATACAAAGGATCGATACAGAACTCCTCCCAATACAGATGTCGTTTGAGCACGTCCTTACAGCGTAAATACTGACCACCATGCTTCCGCTTACCCTCGGCTAATTCTGAATAGAACACAGCTTTAGGCAAGCGGTGGTCGTTCATTCTAAGGACATGCCCACTCCACCTGAGCTGACGTTGCATTAGGAGAGCTTCCATGCCGTACATTCCGGAGCGACGCAGAACCTCAGAGTTAGGAACTCGGTCCTGCCACTTGATCTTCAGAATGTATCTCAGACACCTAAGGTGGTAAGGGTCTAGCTTTTTAATGTCTGTTTTGTAGAGGCACCATGTCTCTGCTCCGTATAAAAGGACAGGGATGATTAGAGCTTTGTACACGTTGATCTTTGGGTCTAACTTGAGATCATGGGTCTTCCAGACACGGTCATTGAGTCGACATTGGGTTGATCTACTAATACACACTGAAACACTCACAACATTGATCTGAGGATTCGGTGGCCTGTGGTCAGGCAAGCGGTGTTCGGGCGCGCGATGGTCTGGAGCGCGATGGTCGGGCGCCCGATGTTCAGGGGCGCGGTGCTCTGGAGCGCGGTGTTCGGGAGCGCGGTGTTCGGGAGCGCGGTGTTCGGGAGCGCGATGTTCAGGCGCCCGATGTTCAGGCGCCCGATGTTCGAGAGCTCGGTGCTCGGGCGCGCGGTGTTCGGGCGCTCGGTGTTCGGCTCGTGGCTCCGGCGGATGATGCCGCGCCGCATAACCATTGTTGATGGGCGCGGGCGCGGCGTACCCGTTGTTGATCGGCGCGGGCGCTGTGTACCCGTTGTTGACCGGTGCGGGCCCAGCGTACCCGTTGTGCGCGGGAGCGGGCGCGGCCGCGACGCCCCCTAAGTCGTCCAGCCCGATCATGGGCAGTGACGCCAGTGTGCTGTTGCCGCCGCCCGCCCAACTGGGAATAATGTGCAGCGTAAGAAATAAGTTCTGGTTTCAAAATGTATGTCGACCACTCCTTGGATAAAAGAAAAACTCTGGAATTAAATAATAAATAAAGATTTTAAAACTTAATGATCAGTGGAAATGTATGAATGCCTAAGAAATCGATCTTATTAAACTTCGCGCCTGTAATCATGCCTCACTAATCCATGGCAATCTAGTAATAGTTAAAAAAAAGGGTAAAATAGTAACATTGCATAACGTTATCTATTATGTATATTTTCTCAAAAATCATAAGTTGACTTTATTGGTAAAAAATCAGGACGTGAAGTGCATAGTTTATGGTTAGTCAAAATTTAAAAAATAAACCTTGCCGGCTCCATTTTGCTCGATTACAATGTTGCATACAAATTCCCTTATTTGTCGTGGTACAGTCACGTCTATAAACATGTATACGATTTTCAACGTTATTCCATTGAAATACGTCCCTAAACGTGAACATGTTTATAGACGTGACTGTACAAACTTTTAAAAAAGTTAAAACGGCCATATAAATAAAAGGCATAGGTCCTAAACAGCCAAAACGGAAGATCAGTAGCTGTGACTTATCGCGACTTTTTAGTTGTCTCAAATAACTTATGGCATTTTCGGAAGAAAAATACACTTCCATTTATTATTTAAAAAAAAAGGCGGCTATGCAAAAATTATTCTGTTTTAACATACAGTGGCTAATTGTTTTTACGGAAAATATAGAAAATTGACGTGTGATTCCAGATTTGCAAGCTCAGTTATTGATTATTTGTTAAGTGTCAGTTGCAAAGCCAAAAGACAAATATCGAAAGGCGTACGACAATTTCCTGAAGCGGCGAGAAGAAATGCATGCCTTATCATTTTCAGAAAGTACATTTTGGTTTTCTTGCACAATTTTTGTGAAAAGCACTATATTTGCCTCAGCTGTAAGAGCAATTGCTGGCTTCGTATTAAATTAAACGGACTTCCAAAGTCGTCCGTTTAAAATTAATACTCAGCCAGCAATAGGCATGATGACTCATTTTGAAAAACTGTTCTATAATGTTTAGAAACATTTATTATGTACAACGAATAAGATTTTTCAAGAGAATATAACAGTTAAGTAGGAAATGCATTTTAGTTTTTAAATTTCAAATTGGCGCTAATACGCTTGTCAGTGTCATGGCGTCCCGAGTGACGTCACGTTTGTATAAAAAGAACGCAGACCTTAGACGTTTGCTTTTTTAACAAATTGCCAATAGAATTAAAAGCGTTATCTATAAATTATATGCGATTCAAAAAGGCCCTTAAAGCATTTCTATTAAAAAAGTGTTTTTACTCAATAGAGGAATATTATCAGTAATTTATTTTTATTTTTGTAATTTTAATTTATGACTGTATGTGTTAAAATTGTACTTTTGATGTTTTTTTTTTTTGACATATTTGTATATTTATTAATTGTATACGTATGTAATTTGATACTGTAATGTATTTTTAGATAAATAACTGACATTAGAATAATTTTGACTTGTTTACGTTCGTTATGATTTAATTTTAACATTGTGTTTTTTGGGTTGACATCTGACATTTTGTTCACTATATATTATAATATAAATTTTGTCATGTGCTCTTCAGATGTTTGATAATTTTTAATTTAATGTAGTTTTTTTTTTGAAATGTTCAAATGCAATGTATGTATTGAATAAATAAATGAAATGAAATGCTACCTAGATCGCTCAATGGAGTTGGCAAATGTCAAATGTTTGACTAGATGGCGCCATCATAGGGTTTACCTAATCACTAGCCTTTTTCTATGGGATTTGACTTAAACAGCTTGATACTAAACAAGGAAATTCCGAAAAAGAAACAAGAATTTGACAGTTTTGGTAGGACTGACGGTAAAACCTATGCTGGCGCCATCTGAAAATACATTCGCCTGGCCAACCCCATTGCTCATTGAATGAACATAAATTCAAAATTTTACAAGTCTTGCGCGGCTGTGCGAGCGAGAAAGCGGGACAATGACGTATGAAGATCTGACAGATAACATGGTTCTATCCCTGTCTTTCTATTCGTTCAGTACGTAAGTTTTCTCTGTAATCTGTGGTAATGGCCGTTATGGGTATTTGTTTATACAAACGTGACGTCATGCGCTCTGATTGGTGTTTAACATATCATGGCGGGCGTCCGTATTTTTCGGTTTAATTTTATCAAAATAAGTTATAATCTCTTACTTAATAAAAAAATATGAGCATTTTTCGAATACTATGATTAAAATTTCACTAAAAAAATACCATATTTTAGTGATTTTCAATTACTGTCATCATGCCTATTGCCTACTTAAGCGCGATAGAAACGGTTCTTTGAGGTTAGTGGTGAAAGCACTCCCTCATCCCATCCAGCGTTGCAAATGCGATACAGTATCTATACAGCACGGCGAGATATACTATCAGTCTTTTTCTAATTAGAACAATGGCTAGTGTCGCGTGAGCGTGACAGTCGCGCGTTTGTAACGCTGCAAAAAGTCAGGAGGGTAACCACTCTAAATTACAACTTTATATTTTTTCCGAAATCCGGATACGTATTACGCAATATACTCCAGGAAAAATACGGTTTTGAAAAACATAAAATTATAATAGTATTTCTTTGTTGATTTCATTTTAAAATATTATTCTAAGATGATTTATTCAAGAATCCGACAAACTTTCCACCCGGAAGTATTAATGTAGATTTAAATGAAGCATGCATTGTCTTTTTTTGTATGATTTATCTTGAATAATATAGAGCAAACGTAAATGAACTAAAATAAAGACAAAAATATGTATTAATATTTTTTCGGACTTTTTAGAAGCTAATTAATATTTTTTTTGATTTCTGAATTTTTGCGGATTCTCTCGCTGGGTAGCTATTTAATTGATAATATATCCGTTATACATAAAAAATAAGCTATTATAAATTATTTCCAAAATGGTCATTTTTTCCATGCAAGTTGTCGGTTAATTGACGGGACTAATATGGATACTCACGGCGCAGCCTGCGGGGGCGAGGACTTGAACCGCTGCGGCGAGCGCACCATGTTGGGCGGCGTCTTCTGCGCGCCGGCGCCGCTCCGCGCCGGCTGGCTGCCCGACTGCGCCGGCGCCGCTGCAACACAATAACATGTTTTGCTCAAACATGCTCGGAAAGCGTCGTATTTTTAAAAAAAAAAAACTTTTTTTAGCCTTCACATAGGTTCTTCACATGTTTAAAAACGAACACGCGAAATGCCTAATTTTCACCCGGCAAAATTTTAAAAGCTAAATCTCTTCCATGCCTGTGAGTATATCTAGGGGCATACAATAAGCTTTTCTTTTTTTTTTAATTTATTGGCCAAAATATTAAAATACAGTAGTGGTACCACATTTTAACACCAGCGGAAACCTCAGGGGGTTTATATGCTGATGAGTAGTTCGCTTATGGCTACTATATATTATGTTTACAAAATTTACTTAACTAGTTACAATTATAATACACACGTGTTCGGTTTAGTTAACGTGAGATATCTTTTAATGGACGGTATCGACTTGTAGCTGTTTAAATATCTATGCTGGAGTTCTTTAGGTAGTTGATTTATTATATGAGGAAGTAGATATCTAACGTTTCTTTTACCGTGCACATTAACAGTTTTAGGTTGCTTGAACATGGCTAGCTGCGGTATATTTTGTCTAAGCTTATTTTGACGTACATTTTTTTCTAGTTGGTCTATAAAAGCATATTCTTCCTTTAAGGTACAAAACTTTACTTTATTGTATACAGACATTATTTTGCAACTATTAAACAGCTGTTCATAGTTTGGGGAAATATTTTCCCTTGTTTTTTTAGGTACAATATTTTTAAGCAATCTAATTTGTAGTTTATAAATATCGTCAAGGTAGGATTTGTAAGTTCTACCATAACTGCTTAGTCCATATGTGATCACCGAGTCTGCCATAGAGTTGTACAAAAGCTTTAGGGTGCAATATGGTAATTTGTATTTTAAAATGTGAATTTTACAAAGTAGTGCTCTTAGTTTCTCGCATACATGCTGTATGTGCGGGCCCCAGTTGAATCTGTGATCAATTATTAAACCTACGTAAGTATGTTGCATGACCAGTTCAATCGGCGCTGTGCGCGGTTATGCACGGCGCATGAGCCGTCTTGTTGTGGCTAGTATGGATGTGCATAGCTTTTGTTTTTTGGGCATTAATTACTAGTCCCATATCGTGCGACCAGCGGCACAGCAGGTCGAAATTTGCTTGCATTTGCTGTTCTGCCTTTACAATATCCGTGTCAGCGACTACCAGGCAGGTGTCGTCCGCAAACTGATACACAGAGCCCTCTCCGACCATAGAACACATTTCGTTTACATAAATAAGATATTCACTCGGTCCGATTATTGACCCCTGGGCTGTGCCCATGGTGGTTTCTATACCTGTACCTGTACTTAGAACGTTATCTATCTTAACAAATGTTTTTCTATTGGTATGGTAATTTTTGAACCATGTCAAAAGAGGGCCCTGAATTCCACTTTGGTACAACTTTTCATATAAGGTGTCAAATTGCAGCATATCGAACGCTTTGCTGAAATCAATGAAAACAACGATCACATGTCTTTTCAGGTTCATGTGATCGTTGATCTCATTTGTGAACTGGCAAAGCAGTTGAGCGGTACTCCGGTTTTTTTGAAATGCAAATTGTTTCGGATTAATAATGGTATGTTTTTGTAGAAAGAGATTAAGTTCATTGCCCAAGTAACGCTCAATCACCTTGTCTAATGTAGGTAGGATAGTGATAGGTCGATAGTTGCCATAATCAGAGTGGTTACCTTTTTTGTATATAGGTCGAATAATACCAATTTTAAGTTTATCTGGGTAAGAGCAAGTAGTTATGCATGTGTTTATCAAATGGGTTATAGCGGGGGTTATTAAATCATTTATTTTTATAAGGTCTGATGCGCGTATGCTGTCAATGCCTGGACTTTTATTTACGTTTAGCCCTTTAATTATTTTGTAGGTCATGTCATTATTTATGGGCCTTAGCCTCATGCAAACATGTGGTGTTAGTTTGTAGGAGTTATGATCTAGCATGAGATTCTTACATGAGGAGGCATGTGTACGTACAGTGCTACTGTCGTACTGTTTAGCGAACTGGTTCGCTATTTCTACCCACCTTTGAGAATTGGTATAAAATTATTGGATTATGAACATGCTAAAGAAAATAATTATAATATCCGAAAAGGCGCCTAGGCGCCAGGCGCTAGTCATAATAGGATGCCCTCAAGGAGGCGTCCTCTCGTCACTCTGTGGAACCTAATAACGAAACTAAACAATAAGCGCTTTCTAACTATAGGATACGCGGACGACCTAGTCATACTGGTCAGCGGCCTGATCATAAGCACACTATGTGAACTCACACAAACAGCACTGAAAATAATAGAGAAATGGTGCAAGGAGAATGACCTATCGGTAAACCCAAAGAAAACCGACACAATTCTCTTCACAAATAAACGAAAACTGGGTACCTACAAAATGCCAACACTCTTTGGCACAAAACTAACACTCTCGAAGGAGGTGAAATATCTACATAGGTATAACACTAGATGACAAACTTAATTGGAGCAAACACCTAGACAGTAGACTAAACAAAGCAACAGTAGCCTTCTGGCAATGCAGAAGGATGATGGGGAAGAGATGGGCCTGGCCCCCCACATCATACTGTGGCTGTACAAAATGGTGATAGTACCAATGATAAGCAATGGTGCCATTATGGTCGCCCCGCACCCAAACCACGAGTGCAGTTGCCAAAATCCAGAAAACACAAAGACTAGCATGTGTAGACCTTAGAATCTTCACAGATGGTTCGAAAACAAATACGGGAACGGGATGTGGAGTGTTCTCAGAGGACTTAAACATACACATATCCAAACCATTGGGCGAACAAAACACGGTATTCCAGGCTGCATGCGTAGGGATAATCGAAGCCTGCAATGCCATAAAGAGACGACAAGTTGAGAACACAAACATACGAATACTCTCAGACAGTAAATCGGTACTACAAGCACTGTGCAGTGACAACAACACATCTAGCTTGATATACGAATGCCACCAAAATCTAACGGAGGTGTGTGCAGACAAAAACAACGTCACTATACAATGGATCAAGGGGAACAGTGGCTCAAGAGGAAACGATGCAGCGGACGAACATGGATGCCAGGAAAGGCTCAGAAACAAAGGTATATAACCAATCTTGCCCCTGCCACAAAGCTACATATACAATCAACTTGACATATACACCAAAAACCTACACCAAAGACACTGGGAGGAGATAGACACATGCAGGCAGACCAAAGAGATTCTGTCAAAACGCGACAACAAACTCACAACCGCACTACTGAGGACACATAGAAACCAACTACGCAAGATAGTAGGAATAATAACAGGACACAACACCCTGAACAGACACCTCTACAACATAGGTATCACGGACAGCCCAATGTGCAGAGCGTGCATGGAGGCGGAAGAAACGACCAAACATATTCTACTGGACTGCAAGCAGGTAGAAGTATACCGGAAAAAGCACCTAGGGTCCCGGACACACTACGGCACTCACACAAAGGCACTCACCAACTTTCTGGAGGAGCTGGGGTGGTTAGAGTAGCGCTACCCCACCATTTCACGCAAAATAGGCACACTGGATGTCGACTTGCGGAAAAGAGCCCAGTAAACTAACTATCGGTATAAAAACACAAGTTATGGTGTCCTATCATTTTTAATTATTAAAGCGTATGACCAATAGCACCGCACGTAAGATTGAGATTAATGGAGAATCTATAGCATATGTCCAGTACCTCTATTTGGGCCAAATAGTTTCCTTCCATGCGCGAGAGGAGAAGGAAGTCGAAAGATAGACTGAAAACGCTTGGAGGACCTATTGGTCCATGAAACATCTCATGAAGGGAGATCTCACTATTTCACATTATATCATCAGCCTATATACGTCCCACTGCTGGGCACAGGCCTCCTCTTACGTATGAGAGGAAACTATTTCACTTAAGCAATACCTAAAGAGTTTTCAAAAAATGCTTTGTGCGCAGGTACATCGTTGTACCTTATACAGGTTGACATTTTAATCAGTGTCCAAATTCAAGTATAAGATTCGTCAACAAAAATTATAAATTACGTGTTTTTTTGTTTCATATCATGAAGTACAAAAAATGTAGTAATTGCTGCTTAAAGTTATCCCAAAAAAACCTTACCGCGCGGGCACCTCTGCACGTAGTAAGGTTTCCGCACGGCAAGCCTCCCCTCCCCCGGCCCCGCCCCGCTCCGCGCGGTATTGAATGCCCAGTAACCACGCTGTACGGATAATTCTTTTGGGATAGACAATTTATAATTTTAAAAAATACCTACCAGTTTCTTTCAAAAATGGAGTCTATTAGTGATACCAAATGCCTACAAAAAATTTGGACACTGATTAAAATGTCACCCTGTATATGTGGTACTACGTAATCGCGGTTTGACAGTATAGATAGGTGTATGAAGTGAAGGAAGTATGGTAGGTACCGGGGGTGTGCGTGCGTCGGTTGGTGGCGACGCGCGTGCGGCTGGTGGACCGCTGCGTGGTGTTGGTGAGCTCGCTCATCACCGGCGTCAGCGGGCGCGGCTTCTGCGCCGACTCTTGTCTGCAACCAATCCGGACTCATTACCAGAGGTCAGCGGGGTCGAGCTGTTTTCAGTTTTTGCATAACATGGACACATTTAGGCTGCCTTTCTGCTACGAGCTTTACGTAGCCATCAAAACAAATGAAATTTGTAAGAATCTACGGAATGCGATTAATCTATTTTGCACAGCTTTCCGCTTAAGTGGGAAAACAGTTTCAACTAGAAATTAAGCTCTTTTTTAACCGACTTCAAAAAAAGGAGGAGGTTCTCAATTCGGCTGTATTTTTATTTTTTTATTTTTTTTATTATTATTTTCAATGTTTGTTACCTCAGAACTGCGTCATTGATGAGCCGATTCGGAAAATTTTTTTTTGTTCGTTTGTGTATACTTCCAGGTGGGTCCCATTTTTTTCAAAATTCAGTTAGATGATGGGATCCATGAGGAATTGAGGGGACTCCTCAATTTTATTAGGCACGCGTGTAGTGATTTTGGTATCTTCTGTTATAAATCGTGTGTTTACATTCGGAATCATAAATTTGGTGGCGAGGAATTGATGATGAAGACCACAGATGACTTATCGAATTCCTCAATTATGTACTTAAAAGTGCAAAAGTACGTCACAGGTTCTGATAAGATTCCGTTGAAATAGGAACTAATGAAGTGCCATTGGTGATGATCTTGGGGAATCGATGGAAGTCCTCGAATATTATCGGCCCACATACAGCGATTCGGTTTTTTTCTATAGTAATCAACGCATTTGCTATCGGAAATCAGTTCAAGTCGGTTAAAACTTTGTTTTTAAGGTTCAACGTCACTGGTTCCTGTCGAGCTGTTGCTAACAGATGTCGCGATATATAATTTCGATGGTTGCTCATCGTTTTACGCAAAACCGTGACGAGTACCAACATGTGTTTCAAACTGCGGAAGCCGAAGAGCTTGCTACGTATGAATCGCAATCAATCTGCACTAAACAATGTTTCCTTTTAAAATGTTTCGAAGTTTGTCATTGTCAAACATTTTGCATAAATCAAACTAGAGGGCGCAAAACTAAATCTACAGTAGCGCCTCTATTAGGAAATAGCGAAACTAAATGTACTTGTGTCTGGCACTTTAGAATGTACGACGAATGCATCTGACTTTTTCACTCGTTACCTAATGTCATGCGGTAGCGCAGTGTTATACACTTTTGCTTAAATCTGTCTGTAATGCCATCGTTGAACCGGGTTCAAATCCCGATGAACGTACATCTTTTTTGTTTTTCAATTTGGATTTCTAAACCAATATGACCGTCTAAACTAACTTAGATTTACTTGTAATGTGCAAAAAAATTTTTTTTCATATTTAACTTGTTTAAGTTTTCTTGATAAACATGATTTGTATCTAGATTATCCACAAAACCCCCTATATTTTTGGCGGACCTATTCTGTCATGTTACATACTACGTAAATATTATGATGCATAGGTATTTCATTTAAAAAGATGTTACGCCTTCATTTAATTGGAAAATCATGATTCATGAGTACCTATCCGTAGGTTTACTGTTGAAAAATCAAAGTACTACCTTTATCTATTCTATACCCTATTCCACATGATATTAGACAAATCGTGCGTAAATCTTCAAGTCATTCGCGTCATGAAAACTATTTTGATAAACAAAAAAACATTTACATTGTTCCATTTGAAACACATTAAATAACCGAAATAACACTAGTAAGTACAATATTTATAAAGGAAGATAAAAGAGGTATTTTTCCTTACAAAAATCTAACGTTATAAGGAATAAGGTATCTATACTTAGGAAGTATATTGGTACTTTGATTTGTTATATCCATATTCACCCGCAGTTGCGGTACTACATAATTACAATCAGAGAGGCTACGTATTATTCACAAAATGTTTTGTATTCGCCCGTGACTCGCGTCTAAAATAATGACCTCAAAGTTGGTAACAATTTTGCGTTACCGGACGGACGAATTTAGTAAGCTTTGTGAATAATTGGCAAGTTTGTATATCAAAACTCTTAGTGGCCAGTCTCTCGAATCTGGACCTAGACCGCATCAGAAAGAGAGAAATATATCATTTGACAATATGGTACTGTTTTCGATGAACGTCAAAATTCAAAATTCGAATTCAACTTTTTCACGCGTTTACGTTTCTATACGTTTATGATGCTTTCACTCATTCATTACTAATCTTCAATGGTTGGGTTATGGGCATTTGCTTACAAAATTATTGAATGTCTTGTTTAAGTAAATATGAGATGAAACTTATCTGTCGAACCCACGACCGCCGTTTGACAGTCGCATGCCTGAACCACTATGCTACCGGAACGATTATTGTAAAGTGTTATTTATTTGTATGTTTGTATGTACGGTATAACCTCCGAAACCACTTATCCGATTATAAAAAATCTTTCACTGGTGATGCTTACTGGGGGGACATAGCCGTGCTTAGGCATAGTAAGTATACTTAGGTATACTTATACGCAAAAAACGAACTAGGATTTTTAGACAGATTTGACTGCGTACTAAGTTAAATGCAGTTTTTATTCTTTCTAAAATCGGTCTGGGTGACTCCTTAGAGCAAATTTCCGTGTCCCTTATAGTTTCGGATTGAATGTCACTCTGTATAATCTTCAAATCAGCTCACAAAATTTCCCGAGAATCGGTTGAGAAATATAGCTACCTACGACATATAGAGGAGAAGTCTAGACAGCCGGACATACGAAAGAATATTTATTTATTTAATCTTTGATTTGAACAAAAGAACAACTTATCGTACAAAAGGCGGACTTAAAGCCGTAAGCATTTCAACATTTGGGCAAAGCAGACAAATTTTGGTTAGTGCAACTACAGATATAAAAACACAGTGGTTATACATACATAATAAATAACGACAATAGACAAATAAATAAAATACATATAAATACCTTCATACAATATATATGCATATATATAAACAGACGAAAATCGAGAACAGAAACACTAAAAATTTACGGCTCTGCTAGCAAACAACTTGCGTAAAGTAAAGATCTTTTAAACGCGAATCTGGAAATCTGGAATAATTGCCTAGCTGAAATGAAAATCTTCGTTCGTCTCGCTCGCTCGTTCAATTAAGTATATGGATATTGTTATCGATTCAGTTTTTAACAATTGGCGAACACTTTTGTTTTCAAAGGCTGACTTACGAGCATGGACTGATTTCGGTTACGTTATACCGGTATGAAATCGGTATTCCATTACAATAGCGTTATCTTGTAAAGGTTAGCCGCGCCGCCAACGTAACGGTACCGGATCCGGACCCGTGTAGAAATACATATCGGTTACCGGTATTTATTTTTAATTTTACTGAAACTTTTATAATTCCTTTTCTAAACCGGTATAATTATGATACCGTTATTTTTTTCATTTAATTCTCGTCCAGCAGTGGAACGTAATATAAACTGATATATTATTTACTATGCCAATTTACACGAAGTCATTATTATAATCGTCAAAAACGAAATAGATATATACCTTCAATATCAGATGATCCTCAATGCTGGTAGCATTGAATTTTGATATTGGACCTCAATAGCGGGATTACCGGGGCTTCGATAATAATACCTATCAAGATTTGGTTGCAAATTATAGTGCATTTTTTAGGATTAGAAATGCGCTAAACAAAGAAGAAGTTGTCGTCAACCTTTTCTGCTTGGGATAAATATTGAACAGACACGGTTTGTTACACGGAAATTCATTATTGCTGCAAAGTTCACACACCAACTTGTAAATGTTGAACACCAACGTTTCTCATGCGTTGTTAATGGACTTTGTTTCTGCCTCTTTGCTTTTGTTGAAGGCAAAACGTTCGGGAGAGAACGAGTCGGTCTTTTTTGCAAGCCACTTAGGCCTGCCTCTGGTAGCTCCATCGCAGTCCGCACACCACCACACACAGCGAAAAATAAAATCTTAATATTAATTAACAAATAGATACTCGTTTAATAATCTCGTGATCTGAATTCAATAATTTGTTGATTAGCAAGAAAACAAGAAAAAGAACGTGATACGATTTTCAATTTTGACAATTTCGATAGCGAAAAATACGAACCGATCGTTTCAAACCTCTTCTTCTTTAGGTTTTTTATTTAAGCAACTTTTCGAGAACTGAATAACGAAATTTAAAATTATAGAGTTAAATAATAAATACATTCAAAATAAATATATTGATTGTTGTAAGTACTATTTAGATATAAATAATAAAAACACTTGTATGTGGAACAACACAGCTGTGTGGCATAAAGTGTCTTATATAAAAGACCTCGTGCTTTGTGCTTTATCCTTCTTTCTAATGCTTATTTTAGCATAAAGTTCACTTTTTTTGTAAAATAAGTCTGAAATTAAAAGTGTAAACAATACATTTGTGTTTTTGTGTTTTGGATTAACATTATTGGAAGTTTTACACCTTATTTTTTTGTCCAACATTACTAGTGGTATATTACCTAATATAAAATTAAACACTCATCTCTCACAGCAAAACCAACCTATTTACTTAAAAATACCTATGGGGCTGTTTTCGACCACTGCTTTTATCTGTTCAGGGAGTCATTGTAAATTTGGAAACTGTCTATACAATAGAATAAGTGCCCTCCCTGAACCGATAGTATATTTTTAAGTAGTAACAGTATATTTTTTTTAGATGCATAATTTTTTTTTACATTCATGTTTACAACCAAAGGTTTAGTACTTAAAGTTTTATTTCAGGTAACGTATGTGTAATCAGTTAACAACCCTAAAAACTACGTTTTTTTTGAGAAAAAAGAAAAAACTTAGCAGAAAAAAAAGTCAATAAATCATTTTTTTCCTACATTCCCCATTTACGGTGTTCTACGTTCATTCATAGAAGTTACCCATTCTAGCGGAAGCCTATTTTACCTTCTAACAGTTCAAATAGTGCTCCTACCACCAGCAACAATAGAGTGGAAAAGCGATTATTCTTCAGTAGAAAAATTACATAGGACAAACAATAACAACTAACAAATAAATTTAACTACATTAGATTATGCGTTCCTTTTTTTTACAAATGCATGTCAATTTTTTTTTATTAAAAACTAGATTCCACTCACGGTTTCGTCTGCGTGAACCTGGGATAAAAAAATGTCCTATATTTTAATCTAGGCTCCTCCTAAGGCTCAGCATATATTACAAATTGGCACTGGAATTGGAATCGCATTGTGTTGGAAATAGAGTTGACTTTCGTTTGTTTTGAAAAGTGCCCGAAACAAAACAAATCCAGCTCTATTCCAGTTGAGTATAATTTAAATGCCTTCGACAGAATAAGTCCCATGAGTAGGCCCATGGGCTTTAAGAGGTTAGGCAGGCAATAAGGTTGCGCAGTTTAAGCGTGATTGAGTTACGAACATCCAAACATCTAAACATTCAAATATTTATACATATAAACATCTAAACTTTCGCATTTACAATACTAGCAGGATAAAAATAATAATAATACACTTATTTCGACATTGGTCCTTTTAAATTCTGGTATTAGAATATTGGAAAAATCGGTAGGAGATTCCGGGATTTCGGGATTCCATGATGGTGGTTTGCATTCCCTATCTGTACCTAGTATGTTAATAATAGCATAATTAATTAAATATATCGGGTTTCTCCGGGACATAGCTGGCTGCAGCTTTATATTTTATGTCATTTTTTTCGGTACCGTAAATACGGTTTCATAAAAGTTACAAAGGTAACCGATATTTCGGCTTCGGCGTGGAGGGCAAGGTCGACCCGCTTAAGAACAAAAAAATATCTAAGTAAGTATCGAAATAATACCGGTTTGTAACCGGTATTAAAAAGATATCACAAGGCTTTAAAAAAATACCGGTAATGGACATTTCTAACTGGTTGCGGCACTGTTATGCTGTCCCCTAACCACTTTGCCTAACCACCGGTCGTAACTGGCATCAGTACCTGCACCGAAGAATGCCTACGAGTGTATAATTCTACCCTCACAACATTGTACTCGTAAAGAAGAAAAATTGTGACTTAGTTAATTTACATTTTGGGGGAAATCTAATATTCTAGTTGAACAGTCGATTCCTAAATATGTTGCAGTAGGTAATTTACTGTCAATCGATGTGCAGTCGACTAAAGCGAATGTTTAAATTTATCAGGTACTTACACTCCTAATAATTGTCTGTTATATTTAATGCTACATTACGTAACATTCACTCAATCGAAACTTGCTTATAATCTGCAAGTTGGAAATTCAAACGGTTCATTTGATCAACAACACCCGTTTCTTCCCGTGGGTGTCGTAAAAATCGAGTAAAGGACCAATGTTGAAGTGTGATGTGGGCGATGGGCTAGCAACCTATCACTGCAATATCACATTTTGTCGATATTTTATACCAACATTAAGTGGCGCTGGAACATACGTTTCAGGTGTTCTGCCTACCCCTTTTAGGAATAAAGGCGTGAATGTATGTATGTATGTATGTATGTCATTTGATCAAAACCTAAATATGTATACGTTCGGTAGCACAGATTACGTTTCAATATTGGATCTTACTTCTTTCTAATAAGACGCAAAATGTACCTAGGTATGCATAGTTATCGTTCCGTGGACTTGAAGTAGGTCTATCACGGCTAAAGAGCAAAGCATTGAAATTCATTCATTGCTGCTTGAAATTCAGTCTATCAAAAACAAATGACATTGCTCTTACGTCATTACCAAAATGAGCAGCGTAGCAAGATAAAAATAATGCTATCTCTTTCACCACAAACTAAAAGTGTTTGTACGATGGTGTCACCGTCTGGTGATTATAATTACTACTATTCACTCCGCTATCTAACTAATCTTGTTTGATATTAAAGACATCTAGTGAAGGTTTTAGGCAACGTGCTGTCATTGTGACGCGGCCATGTCATTTACACGGACAGTGTCTAACTCACGCACACATACAAGGCTCGGAGTAAAATTTTATGAATTTCAAATGGCTATTGTTTGAATATTACTGGTTTTTGCGTGTATTTATTCAAACTGCGGGAGAAGAGGGTCATATATTATCTAAATATCACAATTTCAAGTTCCTGACATCGATAGATTAGACGTCTAGTCCGAACGAAAATTGTATGGAATTCGTCAGTGACGTTGCACCTTAAAGTAAATTATGTAATGCATTATCATTTTATATTTAATCATTTCAATTTAGTCTTCTTTTAATATTTCTTTATAGATCCTTAGTAATCTTATCCATAGTAATATCTACAAGACACAACTATATGACATTAATGACGTAAAAATAGCTCACCCCCGCCGACCTCTGCTCATTACAAATGCGAAAGTATCCTTCTTTGACCTTGTTGGACGACCTCCGTAGCCTAGTTGGTATTGACTCTGCCAAGGCGGCGGGTTCGAATCCCGGTAAGGGCATTTATTTGTGTGATGAGCACGAATATTTGTTTTTGAGTCATGGATGTTTTCTATGTATTGTACCCAAAGTACAAGCTTTGCTTAGTTTGGGACTAGGTCGATTGGTGTAACATTGTTTCCTAATATTTATATTTAGATATATTTTCCCTCAGAACAGATTGAGATAAAATTTGGTATGGAAATAGTTTCAATCTCGGGGAAGGACATGAGATAGTTTTTAACCCGGAAATCATCCCTTAAAGAAGTGAAATCGGTGGTGAAAGTTTGTAGGGAAGCACGATAAAAACGATTTCTATGCGGACGACGTCGCGGGCAGAAGCTAGTCAGATACGCATTTGAGCACTAAGGGTAGGTTGGACCAATTAACAATTTATTACAGACCCCTCTACGTTAAATATGGCGCGCCAGCTGTCATTTGATAGAAACTTGTCAATAGATTTTAACGAACACCGGTTACGATTACTTGGTCAAACCCACCATAAGTCGGGTCCGGTGAATGTATGTAATCCGCGTCCACATACCTTTCTCTGTCTCTTTACACATGGGTAAAAAGAGGCAGAGATATCGAGTTTTTGTCTCTAGCACCGAGAATTTTCCCGTCTGGCGTAACTAATATAACACAAATGATTATGGAAGATCGAAGTTCAGATATCTCCGTTCCTATTGCACTGTGATTCGAGTAAGAGATGGAGCCTTATTTAAAACGATGTAAATTAAAGAACAATTGGATGTTTATTTGGTCCATTGGAAGCTGTATCTTACTATTGTATTTTCTGTGGTGTAAAAATAACGGCTAAATTTCCACATGGCATTCCACTTTCCATACCATAGTACTAATCTTATCCTGTGATAACTCACCTCGTCTTCTTAACTTGTATATTGCTGGAGAGTTTCTCCAGGGTGATTTCCCCGGTGACTCTGTCTATGATGAGCACGCATTCTTTCGTGTAGGGCCTCTGGCTTCCTTTGAACACGGTCTGGGGAACTCCGGCGCCATCTGCAAACCAATCATATCATATCATTATACAATAATATAAAAATTACATAGATTAGCAATATCGCAACCAGACTAAACATGGAACAATACACCAGAAACCGACAGAACTCGCTAGGCGCGTAGGCGCATACTACTGCCCGCCTAGGGGGCTGAGCCGGCCGGCATCTGAGCAAACATTACGAGTGCCTACCAGGCGGCTTGGTTGCGAACATGTTAATAATTTAAACACCCCCAACTTAGCAATTATAGCTAAACCATCTTGCCAGGCAAGACTTGGTTAAATAAACAAATCCGTTCATCCCTTTGGGAGTTATAATGCCACAGAGAGACACACCGAAACACATGTCAAACTTATAACAACCTCATTTTTGTTGGGGATTAATTAAAGAAAACACAGTTCCCTTGGGATAGAACATAGCAATTATGACGTTACAATAAATACAAACGAAAGAGTTTTTTTTTGGAAACCAACATAGAAACATGAGAGCCTGATACCTAGGCAATGCTGAATCATTTACACAGCAGCATAGATATATCATCAGCTATTCTATTTCAAGCCAGTTCTTATACAACTCTTGAAGAAAAAGTCAACCAAAACAGCTCAGATAAGATGAGCCCACCACTGGTGCGATGTAGTGATTGGTGATTGGACGGCGTGATTACTTCTTTGTGTTGTTAACTTTAATGTGTTCCTATTACATAGGCAGTCTAATGTAGCACAACCAGTTATAGGTCTAATTTGGCTGCACTGTTATAAAATGTCGCCAGGTGTTAATTAAATGGATGCTTACCCAAATGTGGGACGGTCACAGTCACCTGGTTATTGATGCCAACATCAACTGTGGCCATTTTGTTGACATCCACTGAAGCGGGTTTGAAATCATCTGCAAGTATTATCAACGTTGAAATGGTTTACACTAAAGGGGTTGAATACATTTACAAACATAATGACTTCATTAATAATGATAATTTCAACTATGTTAAAATACGAGTCATGAATTTACGTTGCATAATAATCTTAGTATACACATTAACAGGAATCAAGATAAGTGGGTCATACATAGAACATTGTTTCAATTTGAGTTTAATGGCTGACGGTGATCAGAATAAGGCATGTAATTTTTTTTAACCCTTCGTATCATGTTCAAAATGTGACACCAAACATTCATTCACTGGTTTACAGAATTGACTATAGAGATAGACAAAGGCTATACGTTATCCCGCAACTTTGCTGGCGTCTTTTGTACTATGCTGGTGGGTTGTCCTAGATTAGCCTGTATCGGTAGGAAACAAAATTCTATGCCTCAGTGTGATTATCGTGAAATTTGGTGAGCAGGTTCATTCATTATATAGAATTTTTTGTAATACCGCTTTTTGGACATTTTTCACAAGATTTTTTTTCGTAAGATACACTTGCTAGTTTAGCTCAGAGCCACTAGTAATAATTCAATCAAAATCAAAGATTAGACATTGGATTTCCCTTTCAAAAACAGGACACACATTTTTTGTTTTCAGTTCATGTAGTAAAACACAATATGAGAAAGGCATTGTCCCAGAATGTGTATGTTTTATAATATTGAATTGAAATTATAACACAATATTATTGTGATTATTATCTGACCATGATGTGTTTATCTTATCTTACATCTAGTTAAATACAAAGTAATGTAACTCACATTTAATGGTGTGGTACTGTGAAGATTTATTGTTAGTGAAACTGGCACCTAATTTCAGCTCTCTCACATCATAGTTCAGGCTGTGTTTGTCTGCCATTGCAAATGGTTTTTATGCCATGTATGAGCTCACTGTAACAGAAAGGGTACAAAGGTGTTAACATGTAAATGGAAAAAAAGACATCGGAATGATTACAAATATTCAGTTCAGTGATGACTTTCCAGATCATAAATTAAGTGACTAAGATGGAAATCTCTTTTTACCACACAGGCATACCTTTTATTGTACACTCAAGTGTAAAAATATAGGTGCATACAACTTACTCATAAATATGTCCCACAACTCTTATGTCAGCGGATTAAGGTTTTGGTACTTATTTATGAGAGGATGTTATCGATACATATTTTTGCACTTGACTGTCTAGATACAGTCAAGTGCAAAAATATGTATGACTATGACTTCAAGACTATGTATGTAATTTGATAAAACATGATAATCAGCATTGGTTAATAATTTACTGGACAAGGAATACTCAAGTTACAATTACATCAAAATCATATGTAGCCTGTTTTTAAACTTAGAGTAATGTAGCATGTTTAAAAAGTTACTTTAATTCATATTCTTTCTCTAATTGTCACTGTATTCCTTTATAACATAACTGTCACATGGAATAACATACTTGATGAAAAATACTCAAGGGAACATTTCTCAGTTTTATTTTACAATGTAGTGTATGTCTAATATATATGGGTGAAGATCAAAAATATACTTCATAGTTAAGGCCTTAATTTAATCTACGCTTTAACTTTCTCATTTTCGTAATATTTTTTGATCTTCAACCATATAGCACATCAAAAATCACTAAGTAAAATGCACAATTACTACACATACTAACAACAGAAGTTTTAAACAAAAATCACTGGACATTTAATGATTACAACATTAAAAATTAGTAAGGATTAACCTGTAAATAACTTACAATATAGTACAATTTGAACTTATGGTCATAACAATAATTTAATCATTATTGCAAATACTAGACATACAAAAATTATTGCAAATAATACACGATTAAATCCTTACACAATCAGAATAAACTCCAGCCTTTCTCTACAATATCTTACTCAGCTTATTTGTAGTCTCTGATGTAGATTATGTGTTTATGAGGAATTATCTATGCAATACTTACTAAAACGTCCGAATCTAAGGTAAAATGCACACGTTATCAACAGTGACTGCTACAGCTGACCATATTTAATCATATTTTCTTTGCCATTTAATTAAATCAATCTTGTACAATATGTTCAACACATGAATTAGTGCATTATGACATGTACTTCCTATCGTTACATTTTCGAATGTAATTAGTGCTCAAAAGCCAGAAAGGAAAGTTAAAATAGTTAAAATATGGCAAACGATTCCGAAGACGGCACTAATGATACTGATACCCTTACCTTTGATCGTCCGCCGAGGTTATGGGTTATCTATCTCACAGTTGTCATCGTCAGAATATCTCATGAACCGAGGATTTAACTAGACAAGACCCACTAATATGGCTGGACCGAATTTAAACTATGTATTTCTTAGTAACATGAACTTGTGTCTAAGCTTTCGACCTATTTCTTTTCTTGACGGCTCTTGTTAGTTGGTTCTCGCTGGCGAATGTCTAATTGCTTGGTTCTAGCCGTTCACCTTGAATCTTCGAAAATGTGTTATTTTCCATGTAATTGTAGCCAATGACGTGCATTCTCAAAACGGCTTTCGAAGTTAGGATTGGTAGATTAGTTTTATTTTATTTTTTTTAAATTCGTCCATTCGGACAGGCTAAGACCATGGGCCATACTGCCTAGTCTTCAGTAAGTATAATTTCATTTGATCGAATCCAGTAATAACGTCTTCAGTAGTTTCAAATCAGAAGTCTCTAGTCCAATAAATATGTCTTCAGTTATTTCCAATTCATATGAACAAATCTAGATATTAAGTCATCAGTATTATCAACATATGTGTCAAATCCAAAAAATAAGTCTTCAGTTCTTCCAATCCAATTCATGAAGTCAAATCCAGTAATAAAGTCTTGAGTATGTTCCAATAAAAACGTCAAATCCAATATTCAGCTCTTCAAAAAAGCTTACACCTCATCCAGACATTCCAAAAAGTCATTTGACCAACAAAATATAGGTACAATGCTTCAATAAAAATATATACAATTTTAAGCAAGTTTTAAATTTAGGATTGGTAGATTAGTACATTTCGAACCACAGATTACAGAGAAAAGCAGATAGATGCTAATAAGCTGAACGTTTTCTATACATCCGATCTCTTCTCACTTACGTACTGAACGACGAGTAAGAAAAAGATAGAACCATGTTATCTAGCAGGTCTTCATACTTCATTGTCTCCGCTTTCTCGCTCGCACGATGTGATTCGCTCTCTCGCTCTTTCGGGATTTAGTGCAACGAAAGATATTGTGTTACAAGATATCATTACGTCGATATTAATTTACTTTTCATATATTCGTCATCTGCACCGGTCGTAAATAAATTGTATCTGTATTGAGATACATTTTAACACGTGTATACAATACATGTATACAAAATGTCATTTACGGCATTTACCACAATATAAACCCATAGGTACCTTAACTTAACTACATACTTAAGCCCTGTTTCTGATGCCGCGTTTATACGCTTGCGATGGCTTGGCGCGTGAGCGGGACGCAGCTATGTAAACGAATGAGATCGAATTATAGCCCTCTCCCTCTAACGCATAGCTGCGTCCTGCTCACGCGCCAAGCCATCGCAAGCGTATAAATGCGGCATGAGACACAACTACCTACGTAAGGTGTAGACAGCTACTTGATTCGGACTTTAAATAAATATTAAAATGTAATTTAGTAGTATTTAACAACTATAATAAGTTATCTACTGAAATAAATAATACAAAAGTTTATGTGGCAGGTGTACGGAAGTAGCAAAATAAACCTCCAGCTCACTCGCATCTGTATTTCCAGTCTCTGTATCTCAAACTTACCAAACGCCTCGCCTACATAAAATTCACGCCGATAAAATGTCCATGCATATAAACTGTAAAATAATTACAACACTATAAGTGTCAACCTGACGTAGACGTCTCATGAGCGCTACTCCGAAGTCCGCAGTTCGAAACGAAGCCCGCAACGTAGTCCGATCGAAAGCCGAAAGTAAATGCTACCACCAAGCTTTTTCGGATCGGAGACTTCCGCGTCGGATCCAAAGACTACTTTCGTTTCGACCGACGTGAATGGAAATAACGAAGTAATGTGTAAAGTGCGTTTTGCACACAGCGATAAACAATACGATAATGATAAATGATTGATTATGCATATCTACGATATTTTATTTCATTATAAACCTTTATGGAGTGAGTTTTAGAAGCAATATTGCATAATATTTATTCTTTCGTATACAATTTTGAAAATGGCGTTTGAAAAGTGACTGCCGCCAAACGCCATACTTTGCTGGAACTTTATACAGGTAAGATACGTATTAATTGTTTCTTTTTTCTTTACTTAGTCGTACTAGTAATAGTTTTGAAGATTCCTTGTGTTGATTGCTGGAGAAGCTCTCAACACAGCAAATCCTCGAACCACCGCACTTGGTTATTAAGTAGTGGTGTCGTTATTATGTTTTGATCGTAAGGTATATTTACTTTAAATTTCAGCGTGACAAACTGCTCGGTCCTGCTGGACTTTTTAGAGCAGCACTGAGATAAAAATAGGTACAGTAAAAACTTTTACTTACACAGGGTTGAAAGCGAGGATTATTATAATAAAATAGAAACGGCAGCCACGAGGACCTTCGCCAGAATCAGTGAAGATAAAAACAAAATCCGAATAACAACAAAACTTAATATTTTCAGCACCTTAGACCATTATATAAAAAAAGACTTCAAACGAGGATGCACAAACTACTAAGAAGGTGAAGAATACTACGTTACTTATCGAGCATTTGAGCTTGACACCTGTCTAGTCAAAGGCTCTAAACAATGAGAGAAAGAGACTGCGATATAAAAAATGGTGAACGGAGGCAAAACGATAGCAATTTAGTCCTGTCAATTCTGCGGCGCTACCACGAACTTCGAAAGTCGAAGTTCGTAATATATGCATCTCTGTCACTCGAGTAAGGGGTAGCCTGCAAGGCATTTTCGAATGACCACTCGTTCAACACGAAAATCGATACACAAACGAAATTCGAAAGTGTTGATTCGAGTTTCGAAGTTGGTGATAGCGTCCCAGCAAAATTGTTTACTACAGTCTCGGAATAAACATAGAAGGAGCGCCAAAATAGGTAGCAGAGACGTATATCTGTACTTTACTTCCTTACGTCGTACTAAGGTACTAACGCGTTAGAAAGAGATGTACTATCGCCCAAAGCCAGAGTAGACCACCTTAAAGGCACATTATGCTTGCAGTGCAGAAACATTTGAGAAACATCTGCCGTCGTTCATCCACCAATGAAATGTGTGGGCCGGCCCACTAGGGTTTTTTGTTTATTATTTTTGTTACTATTTATCACAATTGTCCTAAAAGTGAAAACAATAAATGTTTCATAAGAAAAAAATGATCTTTGTTTCTCTTTGGTCAGGAAATTAGGGGCGGGTCAAGTCCAAAATCAACATTAGAGATTGCTGCTGCTGCATGCTGTTGCATTAATGTATTTGTCTAAAAAAAATTGGCTTTTTGATTTTAGTCCCAAAAGGATGAAGATATAAAACAAAAATGATTAATGCATGTCAAAAAAAAGATATTGGAAATGGAAAATCCATCGTCGCGTCTGTTCAAGACACTTCCCAGGACTGCCGAAGAAGGTCACAGAAAAACTAGTATAAAGTGACCTTGATTTGGTTGGAAGCCGTGCTTCCGACACGTATCCACACATGCCGAATCACGCTGCAGGACTGCATGCAGGCCTGCCGATTTCGCTCGTGTAGCGTCTCCTAATGATAACAGTTTGGTATCATTTCTGGACGTATGATACTTACAATTTTGCTTATATGACGACTGAAGGAAACCGTTTTTCACACAGTGCATTATTTGTTAGACTATAAATAAATGAGTACAATTTAGTTTGGTTGTATAATTTATCGATAAACAGTCGACACAGTAACATCCCTAGCAAAGGACAAAACTGGACAAAACTTGTGACAACCTACACAATTGAGGAATAACAAATGCATGTACATCTCTTTCTAACGCGTTAGTACGGCATAAGGAAGTAAAGTACAGGTATACGTCTCTGCTACCTATTTTAGCGCTCTTTCCAAAGAGAAATCAAAAAATATTCGTTTTCAGTTTTCACATGCTTTTTTATTTTTATTTTCACTCCCTCTTGACAGCAACCATACAACATTTTTGCTAAAAGTAATTAGAGCGCTAGAAATTGATATGATGTAAAATAGATACAAAACCTAATGAATTTCAGGAAAGGACAATTAAAAGTAAAGTTTTATATGAAAATTTCAAGCTGTCTAAAGCAACATTATAAACGCCAAACCGTGTAGATTGTCAATGTCAAATGTCACGTCACTGTTACTTGATACCGTATATTCGCATCCCTTTTCCCGTTCTGAAAATTTTGTTGTTTCACTTACTGTTCACTACTTACAGTATTTTCGAATAGGAATACTGGTTTCCATAGGAACAAAAATAAACAATATGACTAAAAAGTCAATCACATTAGAAGTGGATCCTACCATAATGGAGAAAAACATGAGGATTATAAAGGTAAAATTTTAGTGCAAATACTTTTCTGTTTATTTATTCGTTATGACTGGGTCAGGGAAGGTAGATGAAAATTATGTTTATTTCAGGAAAATGCTGTTGAAGAGGAGTTTAATAAACTATTGGCTTCTGTAGACCCTGTGCCAGCAAAAATCGTTAAACCAAGACCAGGTAAATTAAAATTACCCTAAACCCTAACGTAGCCTAGCATACACGCACTGGTCGCTGGCTACAAATTTACGGGTATAGGCGCTACGGCAACGGCTCGCACACGAGTCGAAGGAAAGGAGGTGTAGTGTGGGGGTGACAATGGATTTGTCTATCATTTTGGCCAGCGCAGGGTGCGGATGGCGGGTCGTCGTATAGTTAATGCTAGGCTTCTAATTAAGAAACTCACAATGAATCCATGCAATATTTTTCAGGATTCTGCGTTAAAACCCTCACAAAGCCAGACAATAAAAAAGTGTTTGTGAACATTTGCCTTACGGATGCAATTCCATCTCCTCGTGATATTACCAATGATGAGCTTATGCAGATTCTTAACTCTGAGGACCCATCTTCTTATAGGGTGCCTATGAGCATTGGTGAAGGGCGGACTGAACCGGACAAATCAGGTGCCCCAGCAACTGTGTATGATGTTGCAATTAACCCAGAATTTTTCAAAAAGATAGAGAAGGATGCTCTATTCCAGACCTTTTTCCTGACTGTTGTGTTTGAGGGGCTTCAAGATAAGTATCAGTTTGAAATTGAGATGCAAAAGTACACTGTGTTGAAGCATAGAAAATCCATAGGTACTCTGCAGTCCCATAGAATACAAGTAAGAGATGTGAAGAACTGCGAGGAGACAGTGAAGCCCCTTATTGAGGAAATTGGTGAGAAACCAATTGGTAAGGTGACTGAACTCCCGGAAGAGAAGAAAGAAATAGTTTACAGACTTAGAAGAGAACCACCAACTGGTCAGATTGAGTACTTGTTAGCAGAATTTAAGATACCTTCATCAGTGAGTATTGTACCAGTTCATTTAATGCTAAGAATATTCTGACTGCTGTATCTAATACAAGTTGTCAAACACCTACAGTGTCAAATCTGATTGAATCATTTTATTAAAATGAATCCTTGTTTACTACTGTGCATTGGTGGAGAGTGCTATGAATCTAAATATATAAAAGAAGAAACTGACTGACTGACTGACTAACTGAGTGACTGACTGACTGACTGACTGACATATCAACGCACATCCCAAACTGCTGGGTCTAGAGATTCCAAATTTGGCACGTAGGTTCCTTATAAGGTGTAGGGGAGCACTAAGAAAGGATTTTTCAAAACTCACCCCTTAAAGGGGTAAAACAGGGGTCCAAAGTTTGTATGGGGGAAGCATTATTTTTTGAACTAGATTACTTATTAAGATACAAAAAAAGCACTTTCAGCGTTTTATAAAATTCTACCCCTAAGGGTGTTAAATAAGGGTGCAAAGTTTGAATTCGAAACTACTGGGTCTAGAAACTTGAAATTTACACCAGATTTTCCTTTTATGACGTAGGCAAGGGATAAGGCGGAATTCTGGAAATTCTGTCCCTAAGGGGGTTAAATAGGGGTGCAAAGTTTGCATGGGAGAAACATATTTTTTTGTACTAGAGACTTGAAACTTTGTAGGAATATTACTTATTTACAAAAAAAGTACTTTCAGTGTTTTATAAAATTCTACCCCTAAGGGGGTTAAATAGGGATGCAATGTTTGTATGGGGGAAACATTATTTTTTGAACTAGAGACTTGAAACTTTGTAGGAGGATTACTTATTGATACAAAAAAAAGCACTTTCAGCATTTTATAAAATTCTACCCCTAAGGGGGTTAAATAGGTGTGCAAAGTTTAAATTCAAAACTACTGGGTCTAGAAACTTGAAATTTACACCAGATTTTCCTTTTATGACGTAGGCAAGGGAAAAGACGGGTTTTTTGAGAATTCAACCCGTAAAAGTGGGACATGTGGTGACAAAATCTGAAAATCAACATCAACATCTATTGTTTCTATGGTGTATCGGGTCGCTGATTACGAAAACAACAACTATTTTACATTCCAACGTGGCGTTTAAATATCAATATGGGCGTTGTTATTATGGTTTTTGGGACGTTAATTACGAAAATCGCATATATTTTGAAATGTAATGTTGTGGATATGAAAATTCATGAAAGTATTTGTGCCAAATTGCAATTCAATCGGTCCAGTTTTTTCGTAGCAAATCGTTTGTAACAGATGAACTGACAGACAGCCACACGTGATCCTATAAATAAGGGTTCTATTTTTGCTTTTGAGGTATGGAACGAGACTCGCGTTATAGGTTTTAAAGTTTGTATTTGGTGCCATCCTGCCATCTCGATCGTCATCAATCGGTTGTACGTAGGTAGGCGAGTGCGGGCGGCGCGGCGGGACGGGAGGGTGGGAAACTGCCTGCATCCGTAATAAGTACATTCAAGGTGCTGCACGAAGATCTGCTTACTTTTTATAAGTTAAGCACTTTGGCTGCCGCAAAATTAAATCTTTTTTTTTGGTATTTATGTTCTTTAATTGTAGTTGCTCCCATACAAACTGTTGTTCTCCTCCAAATACTGGTTCGAATGGCATCGAAAAACAACTTAGGAAACAAGCATAGCATAGCAATGTCCGGGCCACAAATTTGACTTGAAATTCGTGGAGATGTTTTGGTATTTCAGTATTATCATGAACATAAACTAGCTTTTATTCCAGAGGACAGATTCTCATTTAATCATGATTGTAAATTTAATAACAAAAATACGTACATACATATATACATTCACGCCTTTATTCCCAAAAGGGGTAGGCAGAGCACATGAACTGAATGTGATATTGCATAGTTTGTTAGCACATCACCCACAACACACTTCAACCCTGCTCCCTTAGTCGACTTTTACGGCACCCACGGGAAGAAAGGGGGTGGTGAAATTCTAAACCGACACCACCACACGGGCATAAAAATAATAGTAAATAAAAAATAATTTTACCATAATAGGTTATGACGAAGGGTTATTCATAGGGGAAGTTAGTAGGAGTAGGCCGTTGCCGGCGTAGCAATTCAATAATTATTGGAATATTACACTTACTACGCGGGCAAAGCCGCGGGCAAAAGCTAGTATAATATATTAGAAGACTATTATTAATATATTCTATCTCAGATATATCTAGTTGATACCATTGGCTATCCTTAAAGGCCGAAACGCACTGACAGCGGTGGCGGAGCAGCGCGGTGCGGCGCGGAGGCGGTACCGGTTGTAATGTTCGAGCTAATATGAAACGATCCGCACAGAGCGGGGCGGCGCGGCGCGGTTTTCTGTGCGGACCCTTCCGTATTAGCTCGAACATTACAACCGGTACCGCCTCCGCCGCGCCGCGCCGCCCCGCCACCGCTCTCTGTGCGTTTGCAGCTTATAGGAACTGTAAATAAATGAAATAAAATTATAAACGTTTCAGGTGGAATTGAAGGATCTTAATCTGGAAGTGGGAGAGGACCGGCTAGTTCTTGACTCGAAGGGAGTGTATGACCAGGTGGACTTCTTCCTGCCGTGCAGTGTTGACCATGATGTCATTGATGCCACACTCAATAGGAATAATGATGTAAGTATTCTTGAAATATACTTGTATAGTACTTTAAACGTCTTTCTTCTTGCTTACAACAAAAACAATTAGCTGGAGCTGAATTGCAATTATTAAGAAACTAGCTTCTGCCCGCAACTTCGTCCGCGTGGAACTCGTTTATATCGCAGCTACATGTACATACAAACTTTTACCCCCCCCCCCCCCCATTTCACCCCCTTAGGCGATGATTTCGGGGATAAAAACTATCTTATGTCACTCTCCATACCTTCACCTGTCTCCAAAAAATATCACGTCAATTCGTCGCTCCGTTTTGCCGTGAAAGACGGACAAACAAACAAACACACACATACACTTTCCCATTTATAATATTAGTATGAATTTGGGAAAACCACATAGGTTACAGCAGTTACCTTGTGTAAGAAAGAGACAAGATCTCAGCTACTTGACTACTGACATGACCACAGACTGTGTAGTCTTGATGTTAAAAAAGGTTAGAAAGTTAATGGTGCCCTACTCCTTCCAACAATATGGAAATAAATATGCCATATGAGCTTCTTTTTAGTAACTTGTTCTTTATTAGCCAAATTCACAACCTTTTTTGTTGTTTTACTAAGCCATAATAATATTAATGAATCATACACAAAATAAGGCAAATCTGTCAAATACATGAAATTCTTTAATTCCAGATGCTGTTTGTGAAGATGCCGATTATCCATTAAATTATGCACCTATCATTGCTAATGTTCAGTAAAGGAATGTTATTTTCCCATAGTCAATAAAAACATATATTCAAATAAGTTATTTATTTTAAAAGTTAAATTACCTAATGAGATGTCTTATAGTACGATTGGTGTGTACACACATTACTATCACATCTGCTTATAATATTGTAGATTACAATAGAATTAAGGTATAGGTACTAAGATTTAGAATGTTTTTCTAATTAGTTTAGTGAGTATATTGTGATTTTCCAAGCAAGACAGTTAGAATCTTATGACTTAACATCTTATGACTTAACATAAAGCATTCACATTCTTAAAAAATAGTAGAGATTATATCAATGAGATTATAAAAAATTCACTACCTATAAAACATTAGTAATTATAGCTCATCATGGCTAGACTTAAGATTAATACCTGCTAATAAACTTTCATCATACTTCATCAAATGTGCTTTTATGTGTTTAAGCAGAGATGCATGGTCTTGCACGTGTATAGAGATGACACTGCTGAACCTTTGGTGGGTGTTCCTGTTTAGGTAGAGGCGGAGGGACGGGTAGCTGGTGATGTGCTCGTGTTGGCACACCCCTCGCTCGTTGAGGCAGTTCACTCTACCCAAATTTACCGCGTTATTGAGTAGCTGGAAAAACATGTTATAAATCCATGAAATAATAGAAATGAGGTAAAGTTGAGATTTTGTGAACTGGACTGATCTTATCTTCAGAACAATAGCATTCAAGTCTAACAATACGTGTGGTCGGACGCGTGCCATTTTTTGCAAGAAAAAGGTTAGCGCCACATAAAATGATCATTGTATAATGAACTCTATCGTCTTATTCAATGGATTCAAAATGGACTAAAAGATAAACAACCCGCTCCCAGCAAGTCAGGTTCAAGGCGCTGTGTGTGGTATTTTATCTCGTAGCTAATTTGGAATCTATTGAAAAGAAGATAGATAGAGTTTATTATTCAATGCACATTTTACGTGGCGGTAACATCTTTTTGCAAAATTGGTACGCGCTGACCGTAAACAATGGCCATTCATGAGCTCAGTTCAAATAATCTCAACTATACAATTAGCCATATATTTTAACTATGTTATTATTATTAATAGTCTTAAGTCTCCAACTGCTAGGCAAAAGCCTCCCTCTTTTTCTTCCATGTATCCCTTTCAGGAGCAGTCTTCCATCGAGACTACTTGTTCTAAGACTTCAAGCTCGTTTCGTCATCTCCGACGATTTCTACCGCGACGCCGTGTTCAGTTGCGTGGGACCCACTTGGTGATGATTTTCGCCGACAAGTCCTCAATTACACCGCATATAAGAGTACATAAACTAGAAGGTTAGATACTTACGATACCCGTAATCGCGAAATCTGCATACATTTCGTAGCAGCGATAGCACCGTGGGGAGTGGAAGTAGACCAACCACGGTTTCTTACCACTGGAAAATTATAAATGTCTCTATTAAATACTGAGATCTGACCTACGGAGCCATGCTCGGGATCCGGCATAAGGTGTATTAAGATAGTTAACTTTGAAAAGTTGAAAAACCCCCGACATTTTCATTTCCAAGTCCAATATCTCAAAAACGGCTGATCTGTTCAGCCGTTGAACATGAAACATGGCTAAGATAAAATTATCGGTGACACCAAAAAAAAAAAAAAACGCAAATCGGTTCATCCGTTTGGGAGCTACGATACCACAGACACGTTAAACTTATATAACACCCCTCTCTTGCGTCGGGGGTTAAAAATAGCTGAGGCTTAACAAATAAGAAAAAATGTCTTGCTAAACTTCCTGCCATTATCAGGGTTGTTGAACACTTGTGTTGTGACACCACAGCTCTGTAATCTATCCTACTAATATCATAAATGCGAAAGTTTGGATGTTTGTTACTCGATCACGCTTGAAAGGCGAAACCGATTTGGATGAAATTTTGTAAGAAGGTAGTTTATAGCCTGGTTAAAATATAGGATAGCTTTTATGCCGGATCCACGCTCACGAAGTCGCGGGCGGAAGTTAGTGCTAATATAATGAGATAAAGAAGCTTTGTAAGATTGTATGTAGGTATTGTTAAGAGTACCTAATCTCTGAAACTACTCATCCAATTTATAACATTTTTCACCGGTGTATAACATAAAAACCGGGCAAGTGCGAGTCGGACTCGCACACGAAGGGTTCCGTACCATCTATAAAAACAGTTTAAAAAAAGGTTTGTTGTATGGGAGCCCCCTTTAAATATTTATTTTATTTTGTTTTTATTATTTGTTGTTATAGCGGCAACAGAAAAACATAATCTGTGAAAATTTCAACTTGTCTAGCTATCACGGTTCTTGAGTTACAGCCTGGTGAGTGGTGACAGACCGACAGACGGTTAGCGAAGTCTTAGTAATAGGGTCCCGTTTTTACCCTTTGGGTACGGAACCCTAAAAAGGACCTCAGGAGTGAGATAGGATATATTTAACCCCGCAGCTTCGTCCGAGCCTTATAACGGATACATGAATAGAAGATGGTATACACCTTGACGGCTGCAGTTCCTCCGCTATTACGTGCTTCGAGAATGAGTTCCAATTGAGTTTGTGCACGGAGTCGTCAATGTGCTCGAGCGCCCATTCCAGTATGTATGGCGCCTCCTTTAGATGCTCCAAATTTACTCTGGAACAAACGAAACTGAGGCGTTACCACGAAATCGAGCGAAAGAGGGGGTTATAAACGAATTTCGAGATTTCATTTTCGTGGTAACTGTTTAACACATTCGACACCGCGTACCCGACACTCGGGCACTCGTAAACTTTACTCAGATATGCCGGCATACCCGGTAGTCGGGCAAGAGCTATAAACCTACACGCGACGCCAAAGTGCCCGACAGGCGGGCAAGCATTGCATCTTCGCTACCTCAGGGCTGCCACTGCCACTAACAGAAAAAATTGTAAGTCTTCGGATTATTATGTACTTATGTGGTCGAAAAGTTGGTACAGTTGATTATTATATTTTATTACTTCACTTTGTATTTTCATTTACTTTACCTAATGCGATTACAAAATTAAAATTCTTATTAGTTGGTTATGTTAAATTGCATACACTGGATGCATTGTGATAATTGATAAAACGGGGAGCCTAAACAGATGAGACAGCAGATTTAATTTTATCCACGTATACGAAAGTTACTTGGCACAGCCCTGAGTGTCCGCCGCTTGCCCGACTAGCGGGTTCGCGGCGTGCGGCATTGAGTTGCACGTCGTTGCCCGACTAGCGAGTACTGTCGGTTTCTGGGGTATTGTTCGAAATTTTGCCTGGTTGCGAAAGTGTTAAGGCAATCGATATAGCGGCGAGTCGATTCGCCGAAACGAAACTAAAAACACTTCAGGTCAGCCAATGTGTTTGTCTTCAGTGTACATTTTCACGTACGTTTACGTTTTTAAACGATTGGAATAACATCGAAGACGGCAAAAATACCACGTTATCCACGTTAATGACCTGACCCCAAAGCCCCTGGCCCTGGCCCCTGGCAATTCTTTTATATTCAACTAGGAAAAAATGATAATGTTCGGTTATGGCGCTTCGGAGGCTACCGCGTCACGCTCGCTTCGCTTGCTCCGCTCGCGTGTTGTAGGGTCGCAATTTACCTAACAACCTAACCGTTTTTGGACAACAGCAAAAAAACGGGCAGAAAACAAGCCATCAGGTGCACTTACGTGTAGTGTTCCGCGGAGGCGAGCGGGTAGAGGCGCGCGGTGGGCGCGCGCACGTTGGCGCAGAAGCCCGCACTGCGGGGGCACGTCAGCACGCCCACGCGCACGAACCCCAGCGGTCGCAGCTGGGAACAAACGATACTACCTTACCATCGAGGGAAGCAAAGGAACACACATACCCCTTCGCCATACACTAGGAGTAGGGTTAGCATTATTCGTCCGTTTTTAGTATTCGAATAATATGAATAGTAAAAAATTCATTATTCGAATATTCGAATATTTCGAATAATATGAATATTTGAGAAAATGGAACAAAGTTTTCGATTTGAAGTCATGTAATATCAATTATAAAATTAGATTTCAATAAAGTAGTCCATTTAAGACCATAATACAAATTAACATTACTGAAATTGTACTATTAGGTATCAAATTACAAGTCACAAAGTTTTTTTCTTTATTAGAAGTTTCATATTCGGTAAAGTCACTATTATTCTCCAGTTAAAGCATTTCTTGCTCAACATGAGTAAACGAAGTCAACCTGCCAAAGGAAAAACGAATAAGTATGAATATTTTCACTGATTAATTTTGAATTTTTCTTAATAGTTTTCGTACCGCCGAATTTGTGGATCATCAATAGGATTGTTTTGATTATGATCATGCCTGAATAAATACGTATAACATAATACAGATGCAGTAAAAGTAAAAATAATGTTTTCAGACGTGATACCTTTTATCGCTAGCTAGGTAGAATACAAATTGAATATGTAGTAATGTAAAATCATACTAGATCATAATTTGCACGTAAAATAGGTATCAGTTTAATGTCTAATTATTTTCACCAAAGTAATGCATGCAAGAAAACAATTTACTTACATCATCCAGGCCACAAGTAGCGTGTCAAACTAACCACATGTACTTTAATTGTTAAAAACACAATGTTAATAGGTCCCCTCTACGCACGGCACAATAAAAACAATAACAACGAACTCCCAGAACTGCTAAGTACTGCTTATACGACTGTGAAGGGATTAGCAGAGCCATAAATATAAAGTAATATCTGAGCGAAGCTTGCAGTCTGACCGAAGCTTAAAGGAAGAAACGAAAGCCACACTTTACATGGCATTTCTTGACCTGCAAAAGGCTTTCGTTGCATTTTTCAAATTTATTACCAACATCGTGGTACAAAATTCGACCGCGCACCGCCGCGGCGCAGTTGGCTGGCAGCACTATCGCTGTGACGACGAGATGACGACAATCGCTTGAGACAGGCACACGGCTAGTCATCTCACTTGCACGCGTTGGCTTGCAAGCGGGCTTCTATTCTAGCTATCTATGTCTCTTTCTTACCCATGAAGACTGCCTAATAATGAGACATAAGTGTTTATAGGTTCATATAGCAAATAGTACGAGATTTTAAGCCCTGCATGCCTATGAAGTTGTACACAAGTCTAGTAAAATGCGAAATTCGCGCGTGCGCCTTGATGAGTGTGATGACGGCCGACTTGTAGTTTCAAGTTTCAATTTTAATTACGTTTGTTTGTTTGTTGTTTATTTAAGCGATCAGTTTGTTATTTATTTTAGCGGTCATTAAGTATTTTGTTTGCTGTGTTGCTGTTTAATCGGATTTACAATGGAGGAAGTAGTTCCTTGTGATTGTGATAATTTAAAGTGTGTGCAAGTTTTGCTTGGCGAGGGAAAGGTAAACTCTTTAAACTTTGCTCAGACAGAAGAAACAACTTATTTGTTCGCCAGGTTTTGTCGCCTGATTTGTGTATTTCTCAGAGTAGTCAATCCGTAAATCGCATAAAAGACAGTTTAATAAATCAAGGTACAAAACTCATTGGTAAAATTATATATAGTAGTAGCATGCCTTCAGTGTGTTTTGGTGAGCTCGGCCTCGCTAGCAAGTGCATATGCAACTGAAGATTGATCAATAATGAGGCAAGAAGATGGATTTATCCACAATAACCGTAAAAACTACAAAAACATATGTCTCGGCTTGCCCTATTCCGAAACCCTAGGCACGCCACTGATACGCCCGCTTGGTAAAGCTAGTCCACAGACCGCACGTGTAGAAGGTTTGACAAAAGACTTTGAATAGAGTTAATTTCACCTCTCTACTAGCACGTGCGAATCTGCGGGCCAACAGCGGACGCATAGCGCCCGGCGCTCCCGCTCGATGTCCACATCATCAGTCATTGTTTCCGTGACCCAGTGACCTAGGTATTTGAATTTGTCAGCTCTCTTCAACGGAGTCCCACACAGAGTAACGGTTTGCATCTGATAGGATTTGTTACCTGCTTTAAATTGCAAAAGCTCACTTTTAGATGCATTATACCTAAGTCCATGGGTCTCAGCGTATCGTTCACAAATCTTTATCATTTTTATGAGTCCTCCCATCGAGGGGCACAGCAGCACCATGTCATCAGCATAACTTAGATTATTAACACATAAATCTTCTATATGGCATCCGACATATGCGCTGCTGACCTCCTCGATTCATATAAATATTAAATAACTTTGGTGAGCTTAATCCCCCCTGTCTAACTCCACATTGCATGACGTATGCATCCGAGAATGCACCCGTCCATGTTACACAGGTTCTCTGGCAGCCGTACCAATGAGCGGCCGCCACGGATGAGTCCTGCAGTTTTCGCCACAACAAGTCATAGACACCATGTCGAAGGCCTTGGACAAGTCCAAAAAACAGGCAAATACCGGCGTTTCACGAGACGTGTAGTATTGGACAGTTTGCTCGAGACATAGGATTGCGCTTTCTGTAGATAAACCCGGTCTAAACCGAATTGAGCGTCGTGTAGTTTTATGTTTTTTCCTAATATATCATCAAGCAAACTATCCAAAACCTTTGCTACTATAGTAGCAAGCGATATTGGCCTATAGTTGGACAAGTCTGAGGCATCCCCGGTTTAATTTTTTATAATTGGTACCACTATGGTATGCATTAGTTCGTCTGGCAAATAACTATATACTTACTTAAACACAAATTATAAAAGATACTTAAGACCCTAGGAAGATGCACACCCGCCTACTTGAGATGCTCAATGCTGAGCCCATCGTGCCCGGGAGATTTCCCTCTCTGCATTTTATTTATTCTAAATGCGACTTCCTTTGCCGAAAATCTCACAGAGGGGGGCCCACCGCCTTCAACCCCAGCACTGAGCAACCCAGTCGATGGGAGTGGGGGATTCGACCTTGAAATGCCGTTGAAAAGCATTTGCGATGGCTATGGGTTCATGATTGCCAGCCACACTCACCGGGAGACTCGATCTGGGATTCAGCTTAGAAGTACCTATTCTTCCAAAATTTGGCAAAGTTCTTTCTAGAATGACTCCTAGCAATAATGTCCATTTTTATATCTTGTTCATTATTCTGACAATATTTCAACTTAGCTTTAAATATTTTTTTTGACTCTTAACATTTTATCATAAACAAACCCGGAGACCGGTTTGCCGTATGTTGACCACCACTGAAACCAAAAATGAGCCTCACGGTGAGCAGCGCTGACATGAAGGTTCCAACCCACAACAGGCCGGCGCGACCCATTTTTACTGTATTTGTGCGATAATCCAGCCTTTGTAAGAACAGAAATTATATTACGATACATATCACACAAAATTTGTTTATGATGACTATCTGAACACATTTTATCTACGCAGTCTCTAAATTCGGAAGGAAATCGATCAACAAGTACAAATCAAGTTGATATGTTGCCTTGTTACTTATTAGCGACGAGCCGCCACTCGTGCTTCATGTGGTCGTGGCCAGGCGGCAGGTAGGCGACCAGCCACGTCTGCTCGCGGCTCGGATCCAGGGTCTCGAGGGCTTGCTGTTCCGTCAATTCCAAATCTGAACGAGGAGGCATCACTTAGTACGTTACCTTCTTAGCAATGAGCCGCCACTCGTGCTTCATGTGGTCGTAGCCGGGCGGCAGGCAGGCGACCAGCCACTTCTGCTCGCGGCTCGGGTCCAGGATCTCGAGGGCTTGCTGTTCCGTTCACTCCAAATCTGAACGAGGACGCATCATTCAGTACGTTACCTTGTTAGCAATGAGCCGCCACTCGTGCTTCATGTGGTCGAAGCCGGGCGGCAGGCAGGCGACCAGCCACTTCTGCTCGCGGCTCGGGTCCAGGATCTCGAGGGCTTGATGTTCCATTCACTCCAAATCTGAACGAGGACGCATCATTCAGTACGTTACCTTGTTAGCAATGAGCCGCCACTCGTGCTTCATGTGGTCGTAGCCGGGCGGCAGGTAGGCGACCAGCCACGTCTGCTCGCGGCTCGGGTCCAGGATCTCGAGGGCTTGCTGTTCCGTCAACTCCAGATCTGTATGTGGAAGAATCATTTATTAACCTTTTTTAGCGCAATGACGGCATTAATTTAATCTACGTACTTGGTTTTTAAAGTCAAGCTGTCTGGTAGAGCAATCAATTAGTCTACTTCCTCTTGTTGGTCAACCTGCGTACAGATACAGATAGTTCAAAATCCTGCGTGCGCATTGTATCTATAGCTGTGTAGATGCGTGCGCGTGCGACGACTGCCACCCATAATTAAACCTGCATAGGGTACACCGTACGCACACATACAGCCGCTAATATCTGTAACAACTTGTAACAAGCGGAAGACTCTTTCTAATAGGAGATGAAAAAGTTACTTCAAGCTGTTATGGAATTGTATAACTACCTGCACTATCCTTTATCAAGTGTATGAAGTCGACTATCTTTCGTTCATCCGCGTGTCCGTTGTAGTAGTCTCTCTTGTCCCCAGTCTGCATCAAGATGGCCGGCGTGTTCGCGGACACCTCACGGCAATAGTGCGCGGTCTTCTCTGTGCACGTCACTATGCCAAACTGGAATAGGTTTTAGCATTGAGTTAGACGACTTTTACTTTGTCCACGGTGGACGCTTGTAGTCAATTCGAAGATGGAGGTCCGATGGAAGATGTCAGTAAAATTGTTCTAGGTGGTCATGTAAACATTAGTCCAAAATAGTCATAAAATTTATCCAAAAACCAATTGGGCTTATTATTTAAGTAATCCCAATGGGTTTTTGGATAAATTTTATTGCAAAATCATTTGATATAATATAAGGCGAAGTAACTTCTGCGAAAAAAATAAGGTATTATTGTGTAAAGTCTAATTAACGCTGGACCAGCGTGGGAATGATATCCTAAAGACAACTATGACGATATTTATTGTAATAATTACCGAGAATTGTCATTTAATCAACATTCTCAACTATACAAACCTATATACAATAATAATGGGGTATACAGATTATGTGATTTTACCACATTTTGTCAGTACAACATGTCGAAGTCCGAATTGGGTGTAGCGTACAGATGTAACAATCCGACCACATGTGCATGCAATATCTCAGTACAACTTGTTTGAAAGTTGGATCAGCAGCGCAACATGCCTCCAGAAGATAGCGTTGCTATCGTCTGGAGGCATGTTGCGCGCCCCAATGTTGTTGTTGTCAGCCCCAATTTATCAGAAGCTGACTAATAGCAGCAATTAGTCAGCTTCTGATAAATTGGGGCTGACAAATCATGACGACATATACTCCATAAAGAGTAAGTGTAAGTTTGAAGCTTTGTAAGTTAGTATGTAGGGGATAAGCCCCGAAACGACTCATCTTATTTTCATAATTATTTTGTGGCGGCGAATGGGTTAATGGTAGGACATTAATAGCAAAACGAATCCTTACGCTTATATCTTCCGAGTTTAGGAATTGCAGAGAAGCACGCGCGAACGCTTCAGCGATGGTGTCCCAAGAAGACCTGTATGGCGCCACTAACACGACCCATGATTCCGCATCTGCAGTCAAATGATGTTCTTTCAGTATCTCAAATAAACATTTGCTGCTATTATTGTGTTGACGCTCAATAGATACTATTTGCAGGGACAGGCAGTGCTGGAACTATAGGCACTACGATCACAAAATAGATAGGTACAGAAATCAATCTACATACATACAAGTGCGCTCGAGCAACGCACACATAGACACTGCTCACGCATACCGTATTCGTGAGCAGTGTCAGTGTCTATCTATCTAGGTACAGAAATCAATCTACATACAAGTGCGCTCGAGCAACGCACACATAGACATTGACACTGCTCACGCATACCGTATACGAGACTCGCATACGAGATCTCGGACCGATTCGAACCAGTGCGAACGTGAGTGCCATCCGCTTGAGACGCGTCAGTGAACTTTTTTGTGCAATAATGGAGCAACAAAAAGAAAGTTATTACAACTGTTCAGTGGACGGTTGTTTAAATTCAACATTAAACGGGGAATATTTATTATAATACCAATAAATAAATAAATAAATAAATAATATTTTAGTCATTATTAATTTATATTTCCATTCTTCCCGTTTCATTCTCAGCAATAAATCAAACAACTGGATACGAGTGCCACTACCACGATAGTCGTTTGTGCATAAGCCATAGTTGACATTAGAAGGACCACCGAGCGTAGGTATGAAAAGTAAGGTACATACAGTGATTGACTTCTGTACCTATATATTTTGTGCTACGATGTTAATCTCTGAACTCACCTTCGCCCAAAGTGTGCAAAGTTTTTGCCGCCAAGGAATGCAGATTAGTAGCCAACGGGGCGATCCGGAGGAACGACTTGAGGTCGGCCGACGGCGACGCCTTGTGGTAGGCGCCGCCGGGCTTGAGCAGGGCCCACGCTGGAGTGTCCTCCACTTGCAGGGATAGGCAGAGGTGAGACCACGCGTCGCAGTCGATTTCACCTAAAGTTCAAATGCTTTTGCTTAAGACCTTTTAGGTTATTCCACGTGAAAATCGTTCGCTTAACGGGTACAGTCAGCATCAAAAGTAACTAGGGTCGTTTCGCCGGTTAGCGACCACCTAATTTCATGTGCCGGTTGGCGACCACTTAGCCGAGTTGGTGAACTGAAAGGTTATTTTCTCGTGTTTTTAGTAGATTTCTATTCTAAATCAACTAAAAACTGCATGTACAACTAATTGTCTCAATAGGGTCTGTAGAATTGATGTTATCTTCAATAGAAAAAAAACCTTCTCCTTCAGTGGTCGCTAACCGAAGGTAGTCGCGTAACCAGCGAAATGACCCTACGCAATCGAAGACGTAATAGCTCTTATTCCCTTTTAATAATAGTACATTATTGTCGAAGCAAGGGAAGTAGGCAATTGCTGGCTGAGTATTAATTTTAAACGGACGACCTTGGGAGTCCGTTTAATTTAATACGAAGCCAGTAAATGCCCTTCCAGCTGAGACAAATATAGTGCTTTTCTCAAAAATTGTGCAAGAAAACAAAAATGTATTTTCTGAAAATGATAAGGCATGCATTTCTTCTCGCCGCTTCCAGAAATTGTCGTACGCCTTCCGATATCTGTCTTTTGGCTTTGCAAATTACCAACAAATTACACTTAAACAAATAATCAATAACTGAGCTTGCAGCTTCTTTTAAATCTGGAATAATTTACACGTCATTTTTCTATATTTTCCGTAAAAAGAATTAGCCACTGTAGGTGTTAAAACAGAATATTTTTTGCATTGCCGCCTTTTATTTTTTTTAATAATAAGTTGGGAGTGTATTTTTCTTCCGAAAGCGCCATAAGTTATTTGAGACAACTAAAAAGTCGCGATGAGTCACAGCTACTGATCTTGCGTTTTGGCTGTTTAGGACCTATGCCTTTTATTTATATGGCGGTTTCAAATTTTTAAAAAGTTTGTACCACGACAAATAATGGAATTTGTATGCAACATTGTAGTCGAGCAAAATCGAGCCGGCAAGGTTTTTTATTTTTTAAATGTTGACTAACCATAAACTATGCACTTCACGTCCTGATTTTTTACCAATAAAGTCAACATTGCCGATGATTTTTGAGAAAAGACCTTTGACGTCTTCGTCTGTACTATTAGACACATTTTCGCCATAATTACGAGTTATGTTGAGTTTGATAAAGCTCACGGGCCTAATGGTTTTTTTCTTAAATTGAATCTGTCACTCGTGTGACAGATATAAAGCAAGGGGTTAAAAAATTAAAATTAACTGTCTGTGTAAAATGTAAATAATAACTTGTATTTCCCGCGGCTTTGCTCGCGTATAAGTATTATACTTATTGGGTACTACACTACTACCCTGAAAAACTAAATAATAGTGTGCGTGATATTTAGATATGTATTCTCATTAAGTAAGTTAGATTAATTTTATTATGTATGATGAAGGAGGATAAAATAACTACATTCATTTACTTACTTATAATTATAAGTATTTTAATACATTTAACACAAAATTGCAACTCGTAAAAGTAAAACAATCAACATTCATATATTATTAACATAATAGGACACCGCACACCTAGTATGGATATGTTCGGCGAATTTTCTTTGAAGAATTCTATGAAGAATTCTGTTAGTTAATTTTGCAATACTCACACCGTATTTTTGTTTCTTGATGTATTTGTTTGTAGCGTTGCTATAAGCAATACAAAACTTCATACTAATAAAAAAGTTCAAAACCAAAGAGTCCGGAAATACGTCATTAACACGCGCCTTGCTCGGAAATATTATCATGCTCACAAACATTCACAGCAACGTGTGCCAGCCCTGTGATTTGAGTCCCAGGGGACGCACTTACGGCATCCTGCTAGGGGTGGGTGTGATTTATTTATTTATTTATTTATTTATTTATTTATTTATTAGGCTCACACAACAAATTACAGTCATTCATTCAGTACATTTAAAGGTTAGTGTCTAGATCTGGACTACAATTCTAACAGTGTGTGCACAGAAAGATTAATAACTTAAAGACAAACTATTCACTAGATGGAATAACATATGAGTATTGCCCAGCTTACAAGGACAGGCAAAGTGCATAACATTTAATAATGAACATGACATTTCCCACAATATTGCGTTAAATATCTGCCTAATAATACTTATTTGTCTAACTTTGACTCTAACTTAAGACTTAAAACTTAAATGCCTAATTTGAATGCATCTTTAACTTTATTTTTAAACAAGGGTAGGGTGTGTATAAAGATGTCCAAAGAAGGATGCACAGCCACTATATCATTATACAAACGACACATTCGGACAACGGGATTATAAAACGATGTGTTATTTTTGTAAATTTCGAGTTGGAATAATCTGTGTGATGGATTACGAGATTTGTACCTGGTAATAAAGTACAAGAGAGAAAGAAGGGAAGGACAATCAATGTGTGAGTGTACAATTTTGTATAATGTGATCAATTCACAACATTTTCTGCGAGATGAAAGAGATGGTATGTTGAAATGTTTCAGCCTGCTGAAGTATGACCTGAGATTGCGTCCTAGCTGAAGCCTGAAGCATAGGATGTTAAGAAACTGCCTTTGGACTTTTTCTATTCTATCAATATGGACTTTGTAAAATGGTGACCAAATAACACAACCGTACTCCAAACTGCTTCTAATCAATGTGATTGTGAATAGCATAGCATCTTCTATAATGGTCCTTCGAACCGGATTTTATGAGATATACAATTGTTAGAGCAATTCCCCACGGCGAATTTTTGCTCAGATTGGCACTAGACGCGTGTTTCACGAACGCGCTACTAGTTTGCGACACTAACTGTTATTGCCACCTGCATCGATACTGTATCTCTACAGAAAGTCGCCGTGAGTAGCTTTTAAGGGGTTAATTTGGTGTATATTTACCAAAGTGCATAACCGGGAATTTCATCCTCATTTGATGCAGTAACAGCCTGTTTTCATCTTTGGACGAGAAATACAGGACCCAGGCATTTTGGTAGCCATTACGTAGCTGGTTCCGTATGTCCTAATATAAAGAGAGGTTTATAAATTTCTTAGCAATTATACGGGACATTAAATATGGGTTTTAAAGACGACAACACATATTGTTAAGTATTACGAATCATTATTATGATTTTAGATGTTGAGTTTGTGTTATCCCGGTTGCATCCAGGACTATCTAGTCTCAAAATAGATGTAGGAATTCGTTTTTTTTAAGGAACTGCCCTCTACCCCTACCCATTGGGATTAGGCTTTGTGAGGCATAATGACTGCTGTCGTAGACAACATATCCATTCAAAACGTTAAGCCACTTTTACTAAATTATACATCATTATATTTAATAAATCGTCACTCACCCTAAATTTGTCTGGATCCACTGACTCGATTGTAGGCAATGCCTCAATAATTTCACTCAAAATCTCCTTTTCCTCTGTGCCAGTAATTTCCTTTACAGTTTTTCTATATCTATACACTACGGTGGTGGAGTCATCCTTGGTTAACTGGGATCTAATGTTGTAGTCTTCGATCACGACTAGAGTGACCAGGCCATTCTGGGAACACCAAATTAAATTAGTTTGTGAAATTGATATTGGTCAGTTCAATCAATTGGTGTAAAGAACATCTTACAGTAAATATTTAACATATTCATAGTTGATTGGTGAGTTGACATTTTTAATTAAGTTGGAATGTTTATATGCATGTTATTTTATTTAGTTCAAATATTCATATTCATTTAGTTGTTGCAACCATGGTATTCCCAGGACGTTCTACTTGCAAGTCAACTTCCTAAAATCCAATCAAGTTAACGTTTTGCAGGGTTCGAAAGGATAATTATCGTGATAATAACGAATGGATAGTTATCGATTGATCATCATCCTCCTAGCGCTATTCCTGGTGGTGCCCCTAAAGGAGCCCAGGGTCCGCTTTGACTTTGGATAATTATCTATAATAACAAAAAATTGCGCTATGTAGTGAAAGTGAACTGTATTCGAAGTATTCGAACGTGTATTTTCGCAATTGCGTCTATCCGAACGCACGAAGTGTCAACGTGACGTGCCGCGCCGCGGGGATTCCCCATACAAGAAGAATTCAGTTCGGATTATGCAAAGTTGAGCAAACATGAGTGTCATTGGTTCTTACACTTCTGATAATTATCAAGAAGCGTAATTATCTTGATAATTTCGAACCCTGACGATTTGTAAACTTGTATAAGCCAGATGACAATGCAATAGGCCATTTCTGTCAGAAACTTATTGTTTAGGTAATAAAACTTATGTTTGAATTTAAATGTCACATTAACTTACTAGATGGTATGCTAGTCTTGTCAGGGCATCATGATCTATTCTGTTTCTCCCCAAAACATACACCATAGGTTTGTCAACGCCCCGCAGGTATGTTAGAGTTGGTACATAGTGGGATTTTTCTATATGCTCTAAGACAAAATCTTCCAATGCTTCAAATGTATGAGCACCTCTATAGTAAATATAATTGCCGTTTTTCCCCTGGAATACGAGAATAAAGTTAGTCAATTTTCTTTATAAGTAAGGAGTGTTGTATGAGATTAGTGACAAAACATTAGTCGTGGTTCGAATGATTTATAATATGTAAAAAAATAATGCCTTGATAATAATAAACCCATTACTTACTTGAGGATAAAATAAAAGAGAAGGATAGCTGCCAATCCTCATTGAGTTGTAGCAAAATGAATTGTGGTACTTGCAGTTCACTGCACCCACTTTAACCTGCAAACATACATTTACTTGGTACTTAAACGTCAATTGACTTGTAAGACTGATTAAGTGATTATAGCATGACTAGGCTGCATTCATTAATGTGTTGTAGAAAACGAAAACTTACAATGCCTTTGTATGTTTCTGCAAGCTTTTTCCAGTGATTGGCTAGGTTTTGACATGGTGGACAAAACGGAGAATAGAAATTGATAAAGTGGAACCCATCACTCAGATAATTATCTGAAACAAATATTTTTTATTTTTATTTTCTCTACAAAATTAGTACATAAATGCAAACATTTTATCATTTTTAACCGACTTCAAAAAAGGACGAGGTTCTCAATTCGTCAGGATCTTTTCTTTTTAGGGTTCTGTAGCCAAAATCATCATCATCATATCAGCCGAAAAAGCTCCACTGCTGGGCATAGACCTCTTAAGTGACTGGTCCTGCGCTACCCGCATCCAGCGGACTCCCACGACCTTTACCTGGTTGCCGGGAGTTGGTCATCAGGTCTTATATGAATGTGTAAATAAAAAACTGTATACTTACAGAACTCTTTCCCCGAGACTGTATCTACAAATGGATCTTCATGGTATAAACCATTATAGAACATATTATTGTATTCCCTCTGGCTCCGAGAGTCATGCTGCCTCGAGTTAGGTTGGTGAACCCCAAATGTGTCATACATGCGTCTCTTTTGCGGGTCTTTCAATGTTTCATATGCTTCCGTGATTTGAAGAAACTTTTCCTGATCTGATTCATCCTGATGAAAAAAATAATCATTATTTACTTTTTCAAAACATTGTACAAAGATTTTACCTATGATATCCACACTAGGCCTTTCTTGTGGGGTCAATTCTGCTGTTACCAATCGTACATTTCACGCTGTTTATTGAATTATCTATACTAACAATTATCAAACTAGAAGGAAGAATTTCACTCAAAAAAGTGCGATTTTTGCTTTTTTTCTCAAAATTCACTTTTTTTTGGTCTTGCCTATTTTGTTCATGAGAAATTTTGATCTTGATAAAGAAAAAAAATGACAACAATTTTCCACACATTTTTGTTTGGTCTCCGCTATGTGACAGTCTATTTATTTATTTATTGAAAATGGAGAAACAAACAGCTAAAAATACCACACATGAATATTTAAAGTTATGCAATACAAAAGCCAAAACAGTTTCCACTTATAAGTTAATATTATTATGATTGCTCAGACAAGACTATCATATATTATAGTGCCTATATTAAAAAGTTAAATATACTATAGTACCTGCAGTATATTGGATTAAAGAAGATATCATATATAGAACTAGTGTTCTTTTTTAATAAACTATCATGCATACATTTTACTTAACAAAAAATAAGTTCAATGAAACAATTTTGTATTAACATAGTTTGTGGTTCATTAAACATGAAAAGAGGTAAGTTTTAATGAAATTAAATGAAATTTATTATTTTTACTTGCTGTTAATTGCAGAAACAAATTTTTGTACCGATGAAACGTGAAAGGGGTCAATATGAGAATATTTATTGCTGTAATTTTTACATGCTCTTACAATTAAACATTTTTTGCACAGGCTGTTCGACACAAAGGGATTCCAAATAAGGTGGAGGAGCGGGTGAGATGGTCCGGGCAACGCAGGGATATGCTCGCCAGAAGAGTAGGGGAGTCCAGTAACCCGTTTAGGATTTTATATATCAGAATCTGATCTCTCTACAGAATGTACATGTGAAGAAAACGTCACATTGTGGTATAAAAAATTAAACACACTCTAGTTCTTAGACTGAACAGAAAAAACCAAAAAAACTAATTTCTGAGAAAATAGAAAAGTAGCACAAATGTGCTACTGGCGAGTGAAAACGCCCAGAAGGTACATAATATAAAAAAAACTGGTTATAACCAGTCATGGTTATTAAATGTAAGGCAATTACCGACTAAACACCAGAAAATAGTGGGTGTGTAACGATCGGTATAACAACTTTAGATATATTTTCAGTGGGTATAACAACATTTTTTATAATTTCATAGGATATAATCACTAAGAGCCATAATAAACTTTTGATAATAAAATACCATAGTTCACAATCATACTAATTATGGGGGAAAAAGTGGTATCAGTATGATAGTACTCAAGTCACAAAGTTACAATTTCAGTGACAAAAAAAAATTTAATTAGTACGAATGTGAACTAGGGTATCAATATAACAAGAAAATTGATAATTGCAGGTTGTATAATGTTCAATAAGTATAAAAGATATTTTACCTAATATAATGACTATATGCTAAACGTATTAGTTGTATATAATATGTTGTAAGATAAAAAAATACTAAAAGGTAAGAATTATAAAAAAAATTAAAAAACCGGTTCTGGTTCTTCGCCGGCCGCTGCCGCAGCACGCTCGCGCGCTACAGGGTCGCAGTTGTAAATACAAGCCAAATTAGCATAGTTCAATTTTAACTGTGTAGGACCTGCACCTCTAGAGTCAAAGACAAGCAAGAGTGCACTATTTTGACCTATCAATAACTTTCAACTTATTTGTCATAGTTACCGAAATTATGTAAGAAACTTAAGGCTCGTGTGGTGTTGGGATAGAAGAGCACCACCCCTTTCTTCCCATGGGAGTTGAAGAGGTGACTATAGGAATAGGGTATAAGTGTGTTGTCACAGTTGTGGGTGACGGGCTAGCAACCTATCACTGCAAAATCACATTTTTCATCACCCACAATTGCAAAAATCTATTTCATATGTTCTGTCTACTCCTTTTGGGAACAGTCATAATTTTATGTATGAATGTAAAAACCGGCCAAGTGCGAGTTGGACTCATGCATGAAGGGGCATCCATGATGTAAGGGTTCAGTACCATTATCTCTAAAATCGGCATAAAAATCATGTTTGTTGTATGGGAGCTTAGATATTTATTGCATTCTGTTTTTTAGTATTTTTTGTAGTAGCGGCAACAGAAATACAATCATCTGTCAAAATTTCAAGTGTCTAACTATTACGCTTCATGTGATATAGCCTAGTGACAGACAGATGGACAGTGGAGTCTTAGTAATAGGGTCCCGTTTTTAACCATGGGTACGGAACCCTACACAATAAAGTGATATTGTTGAAAAAATATTAATAATTATAACTTCCTATAATGATGTATTTTCATTTCTTCATTCTTCCTATAGTAATAGCTAAAGTACCTAATTGTAAACATGTTAGTAGCTACATCAAAAAAATGTTATTACGAATATGTACTTACGTTTACGTTTACACATTCACTAATAAAGTGTGAAGAGTGTAATGCAGTGAAACAATTGAATTAGGACCGTGAATAATCAGAATTACTTATAGCAGAAAATATATATTTTTATAACACGGGAACTTACCTGATTTTTGTCAGGATGATATTTTACAGCTAACTTTTTATATGCTTGCCGAATTTCCTGGGCAGAAGAGTGCTTTGCTATTCCAAGAATCTCGTAAAAGCTCACATCGGTTAGGTTAACATTTCCGAATAAAACACATGCTAAAAACACCACTTTAAACCTGGAATTATTATTAATTACTTTAAAAGCGACATTCACTTGTTTTAAAATTATTTAGTTCTAGTCAAACTTACATGGTCTCAAAAAAGCCGGCAATCCGGTTAAAAGGCAAATCTTTACGCTCGTCGAATGATGTGTATTATCTTGTTATCAAGTTCTCCTGTACATGTTTTAGTTAACAGATTAGTTTGACTAGCATAGATAAATTAATTGACACCAATTTTTAAGATAAAACATCTGTTTACTTTTCGTGTAGGCGTCGTGATACTCGTGATGGTAATCGAATTTCTGTTTTCTGTTCTGTCATAAATGTCAGCTGTCAGAGGACACGCGGCATGTGGGTATCTAGCTTTAAATTAAAGGGGCATTCAAACGGTCAGACGTGGCGGACCGCAGGGCTATTAGGCCACAGGCCACACTGGACAGGCAATCTCTATCTCGTTAGTCGTTATATGTTATATATAGTAGGGTAGTCTCAGGTGATCATGTGGACACGCTGGACAAAAGCACCAATTTTTGAAGTGAAAACTTCTTTAGCGGCGCTGTGTTAAACTCGCGAGAGACGGTGTCACGTGACCGTAGGATTTAGTGTTTCCTATTGCCGGAATACAAAAAGCGGGAGTTGCGCTTCAAGACGCGGATTTTAAGGTGTCTTTTTGGCAAAATTAAAATTATTCATGATATTTTCGCAAGTTTTCACTTCTGCCGGCACTCCCGGAGTGCAACCCGGTTTTTTTTCAAAGACTTGTTAGGTCCATGGCTTTAGGCTTTTGATAGGAACCACCTCCTCCATATTACCCCTCGAACTATATCCCCTCACTTCGTTCGGGAAAATATCCTTCTCGTGGTAGTATGGCTTACTTTAGACCCTTGTCATACAATCTACTATTATGGCGGTAATTTTGAATAATACGTATATCATTAATATCTCGAGTTCTAAATAACGTATATATATAGGAACATATTTAGACACCAACTTTGTGGTTCTAAGTGTCCTACAACTCGAGATGTTAATAATTAACTGTAATAAACGGGTACACTACATAAATACGAAAAACTAAATTCCGATAGTCGAAATCACGAATTTCATAATACCGGAAAAATCCGAATAATCTGAATTACGAATTCCTGTTACTAATAATTATCAAATTAATCATTAAAACAACGCCCAACGTCTAAGATCACTCCCGCAGCTAACACACACGAATTAAGTACATCAAGAAGCTTAAGATCCGCATTTTAAACGCCTGGAGTGGAGAAACTGAATAGCAAATCACATGAATACACAATTAATCGACATCATTCATAAGGAACAAGTTAATTATTTATAGGAAGATGGGTAGATGGAAAACGAATTACAAGCATTTCCTATACAGAATATTGTGAGCAAATTGTGTACAACATCATGTGTATTATCCTCGTAAATATATAATAAAAAGAAGATTAAGAATAAGAAGATTATAAAAAAAAATTGAATGTTGGGCGTATAAAGGCAGACTTACACGCCAATTAGCTCTGCTAGGGGCTTCGGAGAAAAGGCAGAACCCTATTCTCTACGGGAAATAAAAATCGTATTTTCGGATTTTTTTATTTCCCGTGTAGTTTCAAAAATCCGAATTTCATAATTCCTAAGAAATAAAATTCCGAATATTCAAAACACGAAGTTCATTATCCTGAATATCAGATTTCCGAATTACTAATAAAATTTTGGAAATTTGATAATCGGAGTACTGTTTTTCGGGCTAATGACACTTCTCGCTTCTGATTGTTCGGAGTTATAAAAATCGGAAAAACAAACTATCGACATTATGAAATTCGGTAAAACGAAATTCGTGTTTTTTAGTAATCGTAATTATAAGTCTTAGGAATTATGAATTTCGGAGTTTTGAAAATCGGAATTAGCAAATTCGGAATTAAATATTTCGGAGTAGTTGGGTGTTCCCCTTGCAAGTTCAAGCGACAAAGGCGGAGATGACACGAGAATTCGTTTTCGTTTCGCGGTAGCCCGCGGTAGAGCTCACGTCATCGCCAGTGATCCCAGGAGAGTTTTTACTAGAGGACTACTCGTAAATATTTCAAGCTTGTACAAAGAACCGTCGAGTCCGTTTAGGTTCCTAACCTAAACCTACCTAACCTAACCTAACCTAACCTACCTATTTGCTTCAATGGTGTTTTTACTGATTTAAATAGATCAAGCTATGAATAAGCCAAACGAGCATACCATCATATGCAACGACGAAACTACAGGCTTACTGGCTAAAAAAAAAACAAAGTTTTGTTTTATTGACCTTACCACACCCACCACATTTCTGTTTCCCTACCTCAAAACAACGCCTACACTACGCTACGCTTTCTAAATAGGTACCTACGCCTGTTGAATGTGAAGAGCAATACAAATGTGCAACATGAAAAAGGATAGGAGTGAGTACTTAGTTCAAGACATTATCTATTAATTATGAATGGATTTTATATACACGTGTTTCAACGGGACAGGCACTTAATAGAAATTGTCAACGAGTCAACCTCTCAAACACTAGAAGCCATTTTTAACCGACTTCAAAAAAAAGGAGGAGGTTCTCAATTCGGTTGTATTATTATTATTATTTTTATTTTTTATTTTTTTTTCAATGTTTGTTACCTCAGAACTCCGTCATTAATGAACCGATTCGGAAAATTTTTTTTTTGTTCGTATGTATATACTTCCAGGTGGGTCCCATTTTTTTCAAAATTCAGTTAGATGATGGGATCCATGAGGAATTGAGGGGACTCCTCAATTTTATAAAGCACGCGTGTAGTGATTTTGGTATTTTCTGTTATAACTCGTGTATTTACATCCGGAATCATAAATTTGGTGGCGAGGAATTGATGATGAAGACCACAGATGACTTATCGAATTCCTCAATTATGTACTTAAAAGTGCAAAAGTACGTCACAGGTTCTGATAAGATTCCGTTGAAATAGGAACTAATGAAGTGCCATTGGTGATGATCTTGGGGAATCGATGGAAGTCCTCAAATATTATCGGCCCACATACAGCGATTCGGTTTTTTTCTATAGTAATCAACGCATTTGCTATCGGAAATCAGTTCATGTGGTAAATTGTAAAAAATAGGAAATGCAGTGCTCGTGGCTTGGCGGAGTACTAAATTGAAGTCGGTTAAAACTTTGTTTTTAAAGTAAATTATCACCGAATGAATCAGCATGAATCAGCGGTCTAATATTTTGATCGATCATAGATTATTTTGAATGAATTCAAATAGTATTATGCAATAAACAGTAGGTATGTTATGTATTAAATCAGTGCAGTTATAAACATTAATTATCAAGCGCGTCAGTATTAAGAGTCCGTCTATGTATTTAAGTATTTATTTACCTATCTATATAAGTATGTATATCGTCGTTTAGTACCCACAGTACAAGCTTCCCTTAGTTTGGGACTAGGTCGATTTGAGTAAGATTGTCCCCAATATTTATTTATCTTTATTCATCTTAAAACTTAGTAACTTTGGCTTTGCTGGAAACGTATGGCCAACTGGTGCCTTTGTTTAGGGTTCCGTACCCAATGGGTAAAAACCGGGACCCGTTCGCTGTCCGTGTGTCTGTCACCAGGCTGTATCTCAAGAACCGCGATAGCTAGACAATTTTGAACGAAGCCCTTTCACGTCGGTTGAGAAATGCGACCTCTAGAGGAGAACAGCCGGAAATCCGGACAGACATACGAAAGCATTTTTGTCCAAGCTGAAACGGCGACCTTATTCGCTTCCGCTCACTAGGTCGATAATTAACTACTGTTAGAGTTTTCAGTTTCCAGGTTATTCAATTCTAGGTGAATAGTTTTTACCTGAATTATAGTACAACATTAGTGTATGTGTTGAAATAAAATACTAGGTAATTTAGAAATGTAGGTACAGTTTATTTTTGATTACAGTTGATTGACCTAACGTATGAGCTTAATCACCTGATAAATATTAATAATTCGTTAACCTTTCCAGATTCCAGCGTTGTGCTGATTTCGTTATAGTCTGGTTTAAATCTTTAGGACAACTAAATATTTTCTCTCTCTTTACTTTACCAAATGAACGGTTTGTCTTCCTAGGCGCCATACTTGAATCTAAAATAATAAAACCAATCAATTTATGAATATTGTTTTATAGTATACTACATTAGCGACATGAATAGTAAGAATCTGACCAAGGAAAAGATGGGCGATAAAAAGATATGGAGATAAAACATGTTGCACCGTACGTCCACAACTAAAGTGAAAGATGAAACAACTTCAGCAAATATTATCACTATACGTAGGTCATAAATGACTTACAAGACGCAAAACGATAATACACTTTAAAAGCGCGAGTTCTATACAAGTGGTGGAATGATATTGTACAAATTACTATCAGAGCTGCAGAAGAAGAAGCAGAAATAGCTTAATTTTTTTTGTGAAAAAAGCCGATTTTAGCTATAGCCTTTAACAGTGCTATTGAAAAAAGCGCTCGCTCAGGATTCGGTATTTTGAGACGCGTAGTGCGTAGTGTGTGTGTAAATACTACTAGCACGCACACAAGCTTACTGTAGCTGTATAGCGCACCGTTGGAGCGAATGCGCGACCGATATTAATACTTGCACTATTCATATTGTTATTTTTGTCAACCCTGCATATTATGGCGGTGGTTTGTAAGTACTTGTGAATGTTACAAATGAAAAAGTGATGGCCGTTGGACCTTGGACCCCCCACAAAGTGGACTGATGTAACTAATAAAAATAACTAATTAACAAATAATAAAAGCTTGTTTTATAACAAGCTTTTCTCCTTTTATTAAATTTTTAACTTTTTAGATTTTTAATTTTTCCTATATTTGTTGGAGTTGCATATTCACGCCATATCATATAGATATGTCAAACGAGCCCAAAGTCGATGGGGCTGCGTCTTTTAATTACGGAGTTCCATGGCTACCTTTCAGCTCCATTATCAGACCCTGGTTACCATATAGAACCAAAGTACTCGTCAAGACGAATTACACGACCCCAAACTTGATGGGGTTGCGTCGTTTAATTACGGAGTTCCTATGACCACCTTCCAGCTCCATCGTCAGACCCTGGTGACCAAAGTACCCGTCAAGACGAATTAATCAAGCCTAAACTCGATGGGGTTGCGTCGTTTAATTACGGAGTTCCCATGGCTACCTTCCAGGTCCATCATCAGACCCTGGTTACCATACAATACCAAAGTACTCGTCAAGACAAATTAAACGAGCCCAAACTTGATAGGGTTGCGTCGTTTAACTACGGAGTTCCTATGACCACCTTCCAGCTTCATCATCAGATCAGCTTTATGTCATAATAATATTACATTGTCATCCAATTTATACATGCATGCAAAATTTCAGCTCAATCGGAAACCGGGAAGTGGATCAAATTTAACTTGCAAGATTTAATTACAGACAACGGATAGGTGAACTAAATAAAAGTTTATAAAAATTCATCAAGTATCACGATCACTCGTAAAATATTTGACATTTGAGCTATACAATTCGTAAGTTGTCTCGATTAGCCTCACGAATGTCTCACTAGTATAGTTTGACCCCGACGTTGGTAACAACTATGTCTAGCCGGAGATCAAAATAATATTTTAGTCGAGGGGTAGCCTTCGTGAATAGCCACAATTACACGACGTACAGTACAGGTCCAACCCGGACAACGGCTAAGCCGGTACTGCCGAATCGATTTTTTTTTTTTTTTTTTTTTGAAAAAAAAAAACGATTCGGCAGTACCGGCTTAGCCGTTGTCCGGGTTGGACCTGTACTGTACGTCGTGTAAAGCGCCGTGCACGGTGTTTTATTACGAACTTTAGTGTGATTTCAAATATTTTTTATGCTTAAATTTACTTCTACACATAAATATATTTTTGTTTGTACGAATAGCGCTTAAACTAGAGTTTCTTGTTATGGCTTCATATTTTTGAAATAATGAGCTAAATGGCCAAAAATACTGGCGATTCTTCGCGTGTTTTTACTCAAAAGTTGTTGGATGGAAATACGGTTTTACTCAACAATTTAATATGTAACTTCTAAAATGTTTTCCGCTTATTCCTAAGAAGACTATCATTCCAATATGGATATATTTGTTTCATGCCGGTTAGAAATCAAATAGTTCTTCAAATCCACGTCGTTTTACACGTCTCCGAGCGAAAATTGAGAAAACAGCGGTTGGACTGAGCCAAAATATGGTAAATTGAGGGCTAAATGTAAACAATTCTTCCGCTTATTAAACTTGAATTGAAATGATCTTTCATATTACACAATAAAATCTTTAGGAAAACGAATATTTAATGAGATATGACCTCAAAAAGTTTAGCGAATTCAGCAAACGGCTATATACGGACTCTTAAGGCGGTATTATCCCTTAGGTGCATGATTTAATAGTTTTTTTGCGAAAAAAAACATGTGATTGAAAAATACACGTCAATGATGAGAAAAATAATTTAAAAAAATCCTAGTCATATTTAATTATTTTTTTAATAAACAAAACCCTTGGTATCAAATTTGATACTCCATGGAGAACCTAAGCGTAAAAAAATACCTTCTTGTAACATAATTATAGTAATTAAAAATCAACTATAGATAAAGAATTTTTAGATTCAGAAAAACGCCAATTACAAATGAAAGTCATTAAAACAATCAGTTTTTTTTGCATAAAAACACTTTACACTTGTTGCACTGCTACTGACTAGTTTGCAACCCGTTTACAACTAGTATACAACCCCAAAAATCACAGTGGAAATGGGTTCCTCTATTACATTTTCTTCTTCTGCCATACCTGTAAGCTCTTCTTCTGCCTCCTCTTCCTTAAGAACTGCTTGCTGTTCTTCGAGTGATGGATAAAACCCCAGATCATCTCCGTTACACTCGGCATCATCTTCCGATATTTCTCCACTTTCTAATTGTGCTAACAAGTCTTCGATGTCCCTATCTTTTAATGTTCTACGACGAACCATGGTGTAAAAAAAGCTCATGCTACACTACATGCAAAATATTAATTAAATACAAACTAAAAAAACTGTTGTAAACCGGTCATAGAGTTATTATTAAAATTCACAGATTTTACTCATATCTTCGAGATATTTTTGAAATATTTATGATTATCACAAGGGCACACATTAGCATATTACGTGAATCTCGCGTGCACATCAAAACCTAGCCGTAGTAGTACTGTTGTTAAAAATGTTAAAATACTGCCTTCGTCACGTCACTGACTTCACTATATTTCTTAGTTAGATAGAGAATTGATTTATCCTAGTAGTTTTTATATTTAAATATCAATAACGCAAGAATGTACATAATAAAATCTCAAACAAATTAACAGCGCGCAACTTTTTAAAAGGGGCGGGGCTCCGCGCTTTCGTTCGGAAACTGCATCTGTGGTATACGTTCATAGAATTTAAGATTGTATAAACTAGAATTATTAATTAGCTAGCATAATAAACTTCATGTTTACCTATTTGTTATGAAAACCGGAGTTTATTCTGAGATCTTTTATTTAAATATTCTTCAATTTAAAATTCCTTTGTACCTATAATTAGTTTGGTCATTTAAACTTGTTAAATTGATAGTTTTCGAACGTGTGTTATCCGCTTTTTGGGGGGTCTACTTTGAAATTCGATGGTCGAACTATGAATCGACCTATGTCTGCCATTTTCTTTTTTCGTACTGGAATGAAAGGGACAGTGCTAAGAAAGTTCAAATATTCTGAACTACAAGTTAGTGACATAGACCCCATACGACGAAATGTCAGTGCTCCGCACCAAAATTAAAAAGCTACTTTGTCTCACGGAGTGAGCAAAATCGCATTTTGCACACTCTTTTCACGCAGCAAAATATGCTTGTTCGAGCTGCTGAGGTGAAAAAATATTTTTTATACTCGTCGACCTGAATGTTTGAATTAAGTCAAACTCAAACTCAAAATTATATTTATTCAAGTAGGCCCAGTAACAAGCACTTTCAAATCGAAATAAGACTTCGTACACCAAACTTAAATCACATACTTTTTACTACGGGGCTCCCAACTCAACATTTCATAACTGTTGAGACAACTGTAATGAAATTGACCAATCACGTGGCGCCTTTACTGAACTATAATGTATTTGACCAATAGGACGCCGTCATGAGAAAGTCAAAAGGTAAATAGACATCAACGCACAAAAAAGAAAAAGCCGTTGGTTGCACTTCGTTTTCAACAGATACCAAGTTTGTTTAATTAGTCAGTTGACTCGTAGAAAAAGTATTGTATACAATAGTTATACAATTAGCTTTTTAAGTCTCGTACCATAATTAGGCCACTCAGCAAGCTTCGTGGCCTAAACGTGGTACTCGACTGAAAAAGCATACATTATATAACGATTGCATAAAATACTATTTTATACTCGTCGACCTTAATGTTTGAATTAAGATTTCGTACACCAAACTTAAATCACATACTTTTTACTATGGAGCTCCCAACTTAACATTTCGTAACTGTTGAGACAACTGTAATGAAATTGACCAATCACGTGGCGCCTTTACTGAACTATAATGTATTTGACCAATAGGACACCGTCATGAGAAAGTCAAAAGGTAAATAGATATCAACGCACAAAAAGGAAAAAGCCGTTGGTTGCACGTCGTTTTCAATAGATACCAAGTTTGTTCAATCAGTTCAGTTGACTCGGAGAAAAAGTATTGTATACAATAGTTATATAATTAGCTTTTTAAGTCTCGTACCTTAATTAGGCCACTCAGCAAGCTTCGTGGCCTAAACGTGGTACTCGACTGAAAAAGCATACATTATATAACGATTGCGTAAAATACTATAAAAGAATACAAATCTCACAAAAATGCATATAATGTAAGATAAATATAAGTAACAACCTTTCTTATACAACATTTTTCGGTAAAAATATCACGGGAGTCACCAGATAAACAAAAACAGAAACTTGTAAATTTCACAGTCGCAATAGTACCTAACCGCTAACCGCAGAATTGAAACTTTTGACATTTACTATAAAAAATGGCTGCACTATGGTTGCCTGCTTTTTTACGCTAGTTTTGGAGCAAAGGTTACTAATTACAGCCAGAACGCGATGATAAATAAAAAAAATCGATGTAAAAAAGACAAGGTATCAAAATATTTGATACCATATGCACCTAAGGGTTATAACTTTATAGTTCGCGCCTTCAAGTTGGCATTCAGCCAATGTAGAGACACAGAAATTGGCCAACATACAGGAAAATATTTGTATAATGATGTCTGCACGACTATCATGCAACGGCGAGCGAGCTCTCTCGATATTTCTTTCTTATTAGAACACTTAAAAAGAGATATAGTGCGAAGTGCGAGAAAAATCGAGAGTATATGTCGCGGCCATCGCATGATAGACGTGTTGCAACACACATTTCCTTAGGTTGGCAATAGCGGGAACATACACAAGATTTTGCAGATTGCAATAAGTATGAAAAAAATAAACATCGGAGTGACTAAAGATCATTTCGGTCATCAAGTTTTTATTTATTTAATATTAATTTAATAGTGTTAAAAATATGTACAGAAGAAGATCAATTGATCAATAAACATTTAATGCTGCAGCCTGTGTTCTACCTGTTGGATCTATTGTCACAAACTTGTACTAAACTTTTCCACCGGTATTCATAAAACTTAAAATACCTCTGTTAAATAAAACGAGTTTTGTCCCTTTCTTACTAATTTAAATATCAGAGTGACAGATAAAGACAAACGAATTTTAACGGCATTTCAGCTAAAATGGGTTTATTAGACAGAAGATAAGATAACATAAGATAATTATTTATTAACGCCACAATAAACTTTTACACAGAACATATCAATACAACAAGAAGCGACGCTAAAAGGAGCCCCACTCAGCATATTGCCACGACAAGCCGTGGCGCTGATATTCAGCGGGGCCCTGGCTAAAAACTACTATAATATAATTAAAACTAAAACTAAACGAATGACGAATCAATTAAAGGATCAACCAACCTTTTCACACGCACCGTCAGTTGCCAATTTTCGACCGCTACCCAACCAATTACACGGGAAGAAAAGAATCAAAAAAAGTACAAAGGAAAAGGAGATTATATGTACCTATTGAATATTAGTCAATAGATAAGATCTAATTTAATGCCAGTCCTAAAATAAATATGAAAGTGAGTGCGTATTAGATGTATATTTTCACATATGTGAAGATATTTATTTAGCTTCGCCTAATTGAATGTTTAAAAAATGAAGTCTACATTTAAACCCGTTTATTGTTTTAAACCCACGGATTGGCGGAGGCAGGTCGTTCCAGCACTTGGTGGCAGCATATCGGAAGCTGCCCCAAAATGCGGCGGAATGGTGACGAGGGCAGACCAGCTGCAGAAACCTGCAAGACCTAACTTTCGGAGATCTGGAGTTACGTGGCCAAGTTAGCTTGTCATACAAGTACGAAGGCAGCTGCCGATTTACAACTACAAACATAAGAGCGGCTAGATGCAGTCTTCGACGTGTGGACATTTTTAAAATTGTGTGCTGGTTGAGATATGGCGTGACATGTGTACGCGGGGGAATGAAAAAGCAAAAGCGCGCACAGGCGTTTTGAACTCGTTGAATTAGTCGCTGTGTTCGTGCAAGAAGACGCGGCCCGTACACAATGTCACAATCACAATAGTTCAATCTGGAGAGGACAAGGGAATCGCACAACCGTATTCTTAGTTCCATGTCAAGGAAATCAGGAATTTTGTATAGTAACTTAAGACGATAGAAACAGTTACGAGCCGTGTTGGATATATGGTTTTCAAAACGCATTTCCCCATCCATTAAAAGTCCTGGGTTCCTGCCCTCTTCTATGCGTTCCAGAGCAGCGTTGTTAATGTGCACCTTAAAGTTGCTATTAGATAATTTAATAATTTGTTGTTTAGTACCTAAAAATAAATATTTGGATTTTGCAGGGTTTAGGAAAAGTGAATTACTGAGTGACCATCTAGAAATACGTTCCAAATCCTCATTGAGATTGCTAACCTGTGTGTGCACGGTATCTACACTACAGGATGTGTACAGCTGCAGGTCGTCAGCGTATATGTGATAGTAACAATGCTTAATTACCTGTGTAATGTCGCTACTGTAAAGGATAAAAAGTACGGGACTCCTCTTTATACTGGAAGCGAGGCCACGATCTTGCCGTCGGATCCCTGTAGTTCGACACGCTGGCTTCGGTGACTTAAGTAGCTTGCAAACCATTTCGTCGTGTTATTATCAAATCCACAGTAAGATAACTTTAGATTTTGACAGTTTAGATTTTGATTCAGAGACTTCATATGGTGTAGGTATTTCTGCCGCCGCTATAACAACAAATACTAAAAAACCTTCCCATACCACAAACGTGATTTTTTGCCGTTTTTATAGATAATGGTACGGAACCCTTCGTGCGCGATGCCGACTCGCACTTGGCCGGTTTTTTAATACTATGATAGTGGATAACAATAATCGGCCGGCAGATACCGTGGTTTGTGAATGCTTACGAGTCCAGAACATTCACTGCCGACCCTTTATAGATTTGAGGATTCGTTGTGTTTACAGCTGGAGATAAACGCGCTCTCACTCTCAGAACCACACTCCTCCGGAGGTCTGGTGACCTTACTCGTCACCAGGAGCACACACCACATACTTACTGAGCAAGTAATGGAGTAATTATAGCTGTGCTACTTAAATACTTTATCATCATCATCATCATCATATCAGCCGAAAGACGTTCACTGCTGGACATAGGCCTCCCCCAAAGACTGCCACAATGACCGGTCCAGCACCACCCGCATCCAGCGGACTCTTGCAACTTTCACCAGGTCATCAGTCCACCTTGTGTGGGGTCTACCCACGCTGCGCTTTCCGGTACGTGCTCGCCACTGGAGAACCTTTCCGCACCAACGGCAACAGCCATCGTTTCTACGTGCAATGTTCCCACCCATTGCCACTTAAGTTTAGCGATTCGGGGGGCAATATCGGTTACCTTGGTTAAGCCTCATTTCTGATGCGAAATACTTCATAATAATTTACTAAAACATAGTATTGTATTATTTGCAATTATATCTACTCGTAGGTATCCACCTACGAGTAGATATAATTGCAAATAATAGTTTTAGCTACTCTTTCCGGAAGTAGCGTCATAACTTAGGTATATCTATTGTATTTCGGTATTGTATACCTATAGCTGATATTATAAAATATTCATTCACGTACGGTTATTTAAATCTTGCAGTTTTATCTTTTTTATAGCTTATCGCGTAGTCCTGCTATATGGAGTTATGATTGTGAAAAGCATCCTAAAAATTTAAATTAAAGAACTGTGTTATGATGTAATTCATCAAATAAAACTTTATTTTGTAACTATATTTACTGATAGCTTGGGTAATTTTCTTTCTCCTGTAGTTGGACGTTTTATTTCTTGTTACATGTACGAGCAAGACGAGCAGGTCTAGATGATACAATACTGCAGCCACAACAGGCTACTAGCTGGAGCAGTCCGAACGAGCTGGTCTTCGTTCCATGCGGTCGCATTGCATTCGGTCTTTCCTTCATGGCATGCCGGGAAGAAGATGCGCAATTGGATGCCATCACTTCTCTGTCAGCGTACGGACCCAACTGCTTTATTAGCTAGTTGTGTGTTTATACAAAACCATGTAAACTCATGTGATTTTCTAAGATTAGTACAAATAAAGAACCTTGTCCTGTTTTATTATTGTATTTTTAATATACAGTTAGAAAACCAGTAGCTACTTCTGCATATTCTGTTTGAACATATTAAGTTTAAAGTCTTTACTATAATATTATAACTGAGAAAGCTCTGTCAATATGTATGTCTGTGTGTTACCATTTCACGCTTAAAACGCTGAAACGATTGAGATGAAAGTTGGTATGGTGATAGATTAAATCATTTTGAAGGAAGGTAGCTTAGTTTTATAGAAAGAGAAATGGGGACGAATTTTGGATGCAGCTACGTTATAAAAGAGTTTCAGACGGACGAAGTAAGTCAGACAGAAGCTAGTCACTCATCTCTCACTTATAATAAATCTCTAAATTAAAAAAAGAATCGGCCAGTATCCAACTAACCATTTTTGTGTCCCCCGATGATTTCAGATTCCCATGAACGGAAAAATATGTAACTTTTTTCATAAGCACATTATTACTCTAGCTTCCGTTTAGGATAGTTTTTATCCGACTGCGACGGTTAATTAATTTTCGGAAACATTTGACCTCATTAAATTATTAATTTCTTTTGCTTGAAAACGTAGCCGCCATATCTGTCAACTGTCAGTGACGTCAAAATGGCGGGCTTGCCATAACTATCGAATATTAATAATTTCGATCCGGTGTTGTGACCTTCACAAAACGCATATTAAATTCTAAAGCGTAAAAAATAATCGATTCTGATATGGAAACTTAAATGCGATAAATTCGTATTGAGGCGTAATTTCATTAAATGTATCAACAAATTCAACAAAATAACGTCAAACGTCAAAAGTCTGACTTCCTTTTTTTTTAATGGCATGGCGATAGCGCTGTTCTTGCGTTCAGCCAAAGTCTATTTGAGTTTCTGCAAGATTGAATCACACGCTGAGTATTTAATTGTCATGATACTGCACGGCTATCACAAGACGGCGCGCGAGCTCTCTCGATTTTTCTCGCACTATATGTCTCTTTCTAAGTTATCTGATAAGAGAGAGACGGATAGTTGGAGAAAAATCGAGAGAGCTCGCGTGCTGTTTTGTGATAGCTGCACTGGTTTGTCAGTATTTATATTTATCAGCAATAAACAGTATGTATGAAATCAGTGTAGAACGGGCCTTTTATAAGCATTAATTATTATGAAGCGCGTCAGTATTAGGCCTGCATCACACTGGCGCGGCCTGGCCGCGGCGGACAATAGTAAACTTGTCCGCCGCTGTCAAATTTAATATTGTCCGCCACCGCAGGCCGCGCCAGTGTCAGCCACACTGGCTTAAGGCGGCTTCAAGTTAACATTTAGCCACTATAGAGACCACAATAGAGACACAGAAATTGGCCAACATACAGCAAAATACTTAAGCCTGCAACACACATTATTATGTTGTAGAACTTACCTAGTGTTTAGGTATAGTTTGGAAAATATAAATTGGCCGTCTGTTGTCAAATTAAAAAGATTTAAAGAGGTTAAAATTCGAGCTGCATAATGTGTCCTATTTCCAAGAGAAGAAATGCGTTAACTCCTACATTAACATGCAAACGAAGTCGCAGGTACAGCTAGTAATTAAATAATATCCAACCCTGACTGGTGTTTGCTAAAACAACGGATATATCCTTGATATATCCTATCCTGAACGTTCTCGGAAACTGCTCTAACGATTCCGTTTACATTTTGAATAAGGGGTTTACGGGGGCGAGCAATCGAGTTAGCTAGGCCTCATGTCTGAGAAATTCGTTTTCACCATATTTTCACCCAAACTGAGCTCGGTCACCCAGGAACTATCTATTTTAAGTAGGTAGGTACCTATTGGAACAAACAGACAATTTGTTTCGTCTTAATAAGATGCTTCGTAAGAAAATATCGTATAATGTACAATAGCCCTAAAAATTCTGTCAGTACATCGTTGTAATAAACCTTTGTGGTAAACGACTTTTTAATGAGTTCAATATCAATTAATGTAAACCGACTAAGTGCAAGGTTAGTTGGACTCCCATATTTCACGTATTCGTATATGACACCTTACGACCTTCCTATTTTTGTCGTATATGTCCGAGCCACCCGGGCCGAGCACGAGCCGGGACCGGGCTGATGAACAGCGGAGCGTTGTGATAGATCAACGGGCCGCGTCCGGGCCGGGCCGGGACCGAGTGTCGTCCGAGCCTCGGTTGTAGGTAGAACGGCCGTCAAACGTTGGTGTGATATATGAGCGGCCGGGCCGTGCCGACACCGAGCCGCTTCCGAGCCTCGGCCGTGGCACGGCTGGGCTTGGACCGCGCAAAAACGCCGTCGTTTTTCTGAGAAAACGGCCCGGGCCGGACACGGCCCGTTCTAGCGTGAATCATCCTTAAAGCATCAGGTAACTGACGGAATCTGATTGGAAAATCTTTAAAAAATCTTTAACAATCGCATATCAGTGTCTGCCACTGTTTGAAATGTAATATATCTAGACCATTTTAACTAAGAATAAAATTCACTTACCTATTTTATATCTTTGTCATCATCAAAAATCTACGCGGACGAAGTCGCGGGCGGCCGCTAGTATTGTAATAAATAAAGTATATATCTTAGCTATATAGGTACAGTGTGTAGGTACCTAGTCAATATTGGAGAAAATGATTCAGCTCCCACTTGAGCACTGACAAACACTCCATAAGACACTCCAAATCTGTTAAATGTTAACTACCGGTACATTAACACCAGTAGACCCCTCTTTATTTGTACAAACTGCTATCAAAAGATTGTATCGAGTAATTAATTCAGTTCATGATTTATCGTTCAAAATGGTGCACTGGTCATTTGTATCCTTTCTTGTTGTTGGTGTTTTAAAAGTGACTACGTCCGAAAGTCTTTATGATAATGATTTATATGAAAGTGTATTGGACAATGTGACTTGCCAACGGCATTTAGAGGAAATGGATCTTCTCCAGTGTAAGTGTCTTCGGTAGGTAGTTACTTTTAAAAAAAGGTATTTTGCAGGCGGTACTGCTACTTAACGAAGATCTATCTACTTGACTATAGGTATAGTCTTACTGAAGTCTTTGCATTATTTACTAATAACAATGTGACATTCCAGTCTTTGATGCCAGTGGCAGGATACCTCAGAGTATCACGCTCGGTGGTCAAGGCAGTCTTGGTAACTACCACCAGTGCCTCTCGATTGCCCAGCAACTACCAAACGATACAATTTGGGGGAAATATTGCATGATTAAAGTACCCTTGATGCAGAGTGGATTCAACCCTCCGGTGTTGGTACCAAGTCCCGAACTGAACGGAACATTTTTTGAGCTGATTAACATGAGTGAAAACGACACTGACGCAATTAGGAATGGATTATTGATTGAAAGTGCTGTAAGGATCATGACGGGTAATGGAAACACGAGGTATGATATTATGTGATAGGTATTTATTGATAAGTATAGCATAACGTGTTTGTAGGACGGTGTGATATAACAGTGTGAATCTTTTTGCGAGTTCTAATAGTTATTGCTAGTTCATACCTGTAACATTTGAGAAGTAAATTGTCAATCTGCGCAAAATTAATGCTTTTTGCCTTTACTTTATAACGCTTAGGCGCACGTCTATAGATTTCCAATTCGACAGATTCTCATGTTTACATATTCCTAACTTTACAGATTCTCAAGTTTACAGATTCCCAATTCTACAGATTCTCATGTTTACAGATTTCCGATTCTACAGATTCTCATGTTTACAGATTCCCAATTCGACAGATTCTCATGTTTACATTATATTCCCAATTTTACAGATTCTCAAGTTTACAGATTCCCAACTCTACAGATTCTCATGTTTACAGATTTCCAATTCTACAGATTCTCATGTTTACAGATTCCCAATTCTACAGATTCTCAAGTTTACAGATTCCCAATTCTATCATAAGGCAGGTCCGTGTAGGTACGACGACTAGCGAAGCGAGGAGGAGTGTTAGGTACTGTGCGCCCCTACGCCCGCGAGCCGAGCGAGCGAAGCGAGCGTGCCGCGCTAGCAGCCGGCGAAATGCCAGAACCGATTTGGGAATCTGTAAACATGAGAATCTGTAGAATCGGAAATCTGTAAATATGAGAATCTGTAGAATTGGGAATCTGTAAACGGAACCCTTACTTATAATGTCGCAATGTCCGTCCGTCTATCCGTAGGAATTTATGTTTAGGTACTAAAGTTGGAATTATTGTCTGAAGTGCACGTAACCAGTAGAATTCGGAATCTGTTGAATTCGGAATCTGTAGAATTGGAAATCTGCAGAATTCAGAATCTGTAGAATTGGAAATCTGAACAATTGGGAATCTGTGGAATTGGCAAGCTGTGGCTGTGTGTGTGTGAAGGGAATCTGTCATGGAAATCTGTAGAATTGTAGTTATACTAGCGCAGCGGTGGCGGACTGCTGTGGACTGAAATTCCATCTACACTAGGTTGGATTCTCGGTCCGCTATGGTAGTATGCGCGCTTCAATTTTTCTTTGTGCTTTGTTATATGTATGTATTAGTCATACAAGGTTCCGTACACTTTCTTTAAAGATAAGCACTAAAGTCTACTTTGTATTTTCTTCAGAGCTATGCCAGGCACTCGAGGCGGTGTGGGAACAAACGTGGCGGTCTGTTTACCAAGAAGTTGCACCACACATCAAGTATTTGGGCAGTATACCGATATGCTGAACGTGACGTACAACGACCTGTACTGCCGATTGCCCGATGATAAGATTTTTTCTACTGTGGATTACGTTGCAGTGTAAGAAATTATACGAGATTGTTCTTTTTCTTTGACCATAAATAAAAGATACTTACCTACCTGTTATAATTTAATTTCAGAGTTACAATAGTAATATTGGGGACGTTAACTGCGCTCAGTACAACTTACGACTTGTACAATACGTTTGTACTTGAAAAAGGTAATTTTTATTTATTTATAATTTTAAAGTTTATTGCACAACGCAAATACCTTGTTACAAAGGGCGGAATTAATTCCACACAGTCATTTTGTACCTTAGGGTCTAAAATAATCTTGCTAAGGTGGGTACAGAAAGCGAAAAGAACATAAGTAAGTTCATACGACATGAATGGTACAGAGACCCTCTCTATACAGAAAATGCTACAGCAGGCTTATTATTCTAAAGTTATAGACAGTTATAGACAAGTTATAGAGTTATAGACAGATTGGTAGAGTTGATCCCCGCTCTCGCTAGTCTTCTCGCGACCGAGAATGTTCCAACACGCCCGAAACGTTGCGTTGACGTAAATAATTAAATATATTAACCGAACAATTCTGTCTGATAATTGCTCAGAGAGTTTCTAAAGCTTTAAGTGTATTATATGCAGAGTCGTCTCTAGCCCATGTAGCGCCCGTGTGCAAACATTACCTACTCTAGCGCCCCCTAGTAAGCGCGCGCGCCGAGTGGGGCTCCGTAGCGGGCGGCGTTCGGCGCCCCCTAGGAGCGCTGCGCCCGTGTACAACCCACACCCTGCACCATAGGTAAAGACCACGTAAAGACGCCTCTGATAATAATATGATTTTATGTTTACAGCTGCTGAAACAAGCAAGCTTCTGACTTGCTTCTCAATATTCACGAATACGCGTCGCTTGCTGACCTTCTCTAACACTCCTGGCTCCATCGCCTGCTTGGATGGCCTGCGGTCCCTCTCAATTCTGTGGGTTGTGATCGGACACTCGTTTTTAAATGTAATGTTAGGCACTACGGTGAACTTGTTGACTGCTATCTTGGTTAGTATCAATTTCGTAATTTGTAAAGGCTACCTGATGTATAACTTTCCCATAGTTCGTCTAAACCTCGACCACTACGAAGTTTTTACTTATATTTATATGCTTATTCCATAAATACAATTAAATCTTAATTTAATTCGATATTGATAGTTGATGTACTGTGCCATCTAGTGCCTAGTAGCTGTACTACGCTTTATAACATAGATCGAGTTTTTAAGGTTTTCGTATATACCCAAAGGGTAAAACGGGACCCTATTACTAAGACTGCGTTGTCCGTCCGCCCGTCTGTTCGTCTGTCACCAGGCTGTATCTGACGAATCGTGATAGACAGTTGAAATTTTCACAGATGATGTATTTCTGTTGCCGCTATTACAACAAATACTAAATAACAGAATAAAATAAATATTTAACGTGTTTTTTTTGCTGTTTTTATACATAATGGTATGGAACCCTTCGTGCGCGAGTCCGACTCGCACTTGGCTGGTTTTTATTTTCTACTCGTGTACAGAATATTATTCTTCTTGATAATGAAAATGATAGTTTGCCATTTTTGTGGGTCTAAATCACATCGGGAGTGCAACACCCATATATAGGATATACAGGGTGTACAATCCAAATGGGTCAGTATGGTGAAGTCGGAAAATAAGTAATCTTTCTACAAAGTTTCAAGTCTCTAGTTAAAAAAATAATGATTTCCTCATACAAACTTTGCACCCCAATTTAACCCCCTTAGGGATGGAATTTCCAAAAATCCCGTCTTATCCGTTACCTACGTCATAAAAGGAAGTTCTGGTATACATTTCAAGTATCTAGTCCCAGTAGTTTCGGCTGTGCGTTGATGAGTGAGTCAGTCAGGACATAGGCATTTATATGTATAGAAGATTAGAACGTTTGTTCAGCGGGCGTACCAATTCATTTAAAATTTGAAAATGGAATACTGTTTTTGGAATTAACTTCAAATGAAACACGGCTTTTCATAACCTCCTCGTGTTGATTTGTTGGTGCTTCTTGTGACTTGCAGAATTTATACACATTGATTTTGACCAGGTTCGATTCCCGGGTATGTATGAGAGTTAATAAAAAAGTTTGAATGTAATTATTATCAAATCTAAAATCGACGTAATGGTTCCTAAGAACAGATCTCGCTATCTCTCATAGTTTCCGACTTCTCCATACTTACCCATTTGGATTGTACACCCGGTATGTATGTACAGTATGTTTCAGCTAAAAGTACACTAAATGAATTACGAGTGAAATATAACTTTCCCATAAGTCGTTACATACTTAACTGTTTTCTTCCCAGTTGGAATTGAATTATGCTTCGGTTTAAATCTATTTTGACTATCATTGTGTCTCGTCGAATTTTTCAGTGGTTCTCCGGCTCAAAGTCTATATGGCTAGTGTCTGCAGTGCTATCAGTAGATACCTTCTTCATGATGAGCGGTCTCCTAGTCGTCTACACCACTGCGAAAAAAATGACGCCGAGTAAGTTATTTCTAGCGTGCGGAGTTTCGGTGGCAAATTTCACACAGTGGATAATGGAGTCGTTTTTATGATTAACTTTTTAAGATTTGAATAAATAAATTATTCATTTACCTGAAGTTCTTAGTATGACATTAATTAGGTAGGTACTCATCCCGACTGTTTAGGTGACATGTTTCTCCGTATGTAATAAGTAAAAAGAAATAAATTTATTAAACAATGTTTACCTAAATACTTGTGTTATTTAGTAGTCCTGTGTTATCGTGGTATAAGTGGGTAATGCTCACAAGATAATTTATAAGGAGTATTATGCAAAATTAATCTTTTAATCGTTATTCGTTTAATCAAAAAAATAGTTAGGCGACTCCATTTACCTCTGTGAAATTTGCCAACGAAACTCCGCACACTAGTTATTTCATTCAAGTAATACTAATAATCAAACTGGATGAGTTTTAATAACTTTTTTAAAGCATAGTTTTTACTATTGACTACAGTTTAAAAGTAAAATATAGCAAAAAATTTCGGCATAAATATTATTGGAACACTTGTCCCCTTCAGCGTGATGTCACCCCAGCCTATTATTTTTACACCCCGGCCTTTACATGCCGCTTCGACCAGCAAGTGATCTATACATATTGTGGCAGCCCCTTTATTTTTAGATTTCACCGTTGCCTCTAGGAAATTCCAGATTCTTTGGGCGGTGACATGTTGTACCTTTTCTGGGTGCACGATGTGTCGCCCTAGGTAGATATTTCTTTTGTGCATGAGTGTTCCGCAGGAGCAGAGAATGCACCCCTGCCTAACTATTTTTTTAAAATGCTAATTCCAGTGTCCCTAGTGAAGAACATCCACCTGTTTTACCTACACCGTGTGTTGCGAATGTTCCCGCTACTGGCAGCTGTGGTGTTGTTCCAGGCTTCTTTAATACACCACAGCTCGGACGGGCCCGGGTGGCCGGCGCTGGCCACCGGCGTGAACCATTGCCGCAAATGGTGGTGGTCCACGCTGCTGCACGTACAGAATTACGTCAACCTAACTGAGATTGTGAGTGTCATTTGTTTATCTAATCCAAATTGTTCGAGTGGACAAGGCGTACAGTAATAGCACTGCCACAAGCCACAACTGACCCCGTATCATGGTCGGCCTTATCACGCTGTCTGTCCGTCACTGGCTGACACGGGTCGATAGAACGAGACGACGCTCATATCTTGTCACTTATCGCGTGATAAGGCCGACCATGAGACGGGGTCTGGTATTGGTGGCTGAATTGTCATCGTGTTTGATGACTGGAAAGTCGGGAGAAATTGGTAAGTATATACATTGATGTAATCACGTGTTGACTACTAGTCTCTATCCCTCGTGCGCAACTTGATAATAATCTCGTTGTTGTCATGCGAGAAGTTGACGGTAAAGGTCATAGCTCATTAGAGCCACCCGGCGCCCGATCCGCACCGCCTCGCCTCGTAAATGTACCTACTAACTACGGAGTTGATGCAGTGAGCGCATGCCCGTACAAATCCATAAGGAATACTAACCGCTCGAGGCGAGGCGGTGCGGGTCGGGCGCCGGGTGGCTTTAATGTGCTGTGACCTTAACAGCGGGTCAGAATCATCACGGCCGTGGCTGGGCGAAATTCTTCCTGCTCGATGGTAGATTCTTCTAATCCGAATTAAAGACGATCTCCTCTGTGCTTTCACTCATCTAATGATGAGGTTGATTATTTAGAGTGTTAAAGAATTTTACAATTGATAGAAAATCTAAAACGATTTCCAGTGCCTAGGACACACGTGGTATTTATCAGTGGACACCCAGCTACATGTCATATCGCCGTTGGTGTTGTTCTGGGTGCTTCGCGGGCGCCGCACCGCCTGGCTGGGCCTGGCTGGCGGCCTTCTGGCCTCCATCATTGTCACTACCACTTACTGCTATGTTAAGAACTTCCCAGGCGTAACGTTCTTCAGGTTAGTAACGTTATATTTTCCTTTTTTGGGATTAAGTAGGTACCTTACGGAGCACTCGCATAACAAATTAACCCATGCAGTTCCAAATAAAGCAAAGGCATTAGATACTTATGGATATTAGACAATGAAATGATACACAACATGTAATATTTTTAGGCTTCCGTACCCAAAGTGTAAAAAGAAAAACGGGACCCTATTTTACTAACTTTTTTTACTTACTTCGCTGTCTGTCCATCTGTCTGTCACCAGGCTCTATCTCAAGAACCGCGATAGCTAGTTGAAATTTTCACAGATGATGTATTTCTGTTGCCCCTATAACAACAAATACTAAAAACAAAATTAAATAAATATTTAAGGGGGGCTCCCATACAACAAACTTGTTTTTTTGCCGTTTTTATAGATAATGGTACGGAACCCTCTGTGCGCGAGTCTGACTCGCACTTGGCCGGTTTTTTCCTATGTTAGTGCTGATCAAGTGATACTTAGGGTTTGCAAGATCCGCTAATATTTCGGATCCGGATATTTCGGATCTTCAAATTCAACAGATCCGGATATCCGGATTTTTCGGATAAAACGGATCCACGAGGTTTTTTTGGTATAAAGTAGGAATTGTAAGGCTAAACCAAGAAACAACTAAAAACGACTATACTTACCACCGTATTTTTAGACCTGAAAGATTTTAAATAGATATGCATCCCCGACTTCATAAGGGGTATAAAACTTTATTTTGTCTATAATTTTTACTTGTTAGTTGTGTAGTTTCGTCAATGAAAGCCGTCACTTGAATAACTACAACTAGGTCACGTTAACTCCGTACCTGGTCCTCGTACATATTTTTCAATGAGCTCCATGTTTACAATTCATTCGATAGGGTTGTAAAAGAAATTGACTTGACCCGGACGCCTTACTCAGTAATGGATTGGAAAGAAGAGCCAACACGAAAATCGTGAAAAATCAAGGGACTATGTCTAGATATGGCAGAAACGGTGAACGGTCATAAATATAGCGCACTATTCTTATTTTACATGATCATATTATAAGTCAAGACCATAATACCAAAACCGTATTACAATTATGAAACGTAAGTATTGTTGCTGCATTTACTTCTTATTTCCTGAGTCAAATATACTTCTTCAATATTTATTTAGGTACATCTAAACTAAGTCTAAGTATTTGAATTGAATTGATTTTAATAGTTCCTGTAGTATTGGATATATAATACCTACGGTAGATTACTGTATTTAAACCAACGCCATTTTTCGCCATCAAACTCCGGCAGTTTTACTAGTTTGTGGTTTAATTATTTTTTGTGACTAATAAATTATAAACAATGTAATATAATCTGGTCTGGGATGAAGAAAGGACGAATAAAAACAGAGATTTAGAATGATCTACATGATACCATTCCGTTTTCAGCGTGAACTCGATAAAAACTTCATTTTGTAGCGGTATTTTCGGTTTTCATGGTAGTATTTTATGGATCCGTAATATCCGAAAAATCCGGATTCAGGAGTCTGTCAGATCCAGATCCGAAATTTGGTGGATATCCGGATTGCAAACACTAGTCATAATAAACGTAATAAGCTTAAAGACGAATAGGCTTAACTTCAATTAAGATTGGTAAAATTAGTGTTCTATGTTATAATATTATTTTTATTTGGTTTTCTTTTCTGCTCACATGTAAATGTAAACATAAAAAAAAATACATATGATCTAGTTCGCATGCTTAAACGTATTGTTATGTGTAATTTTAAAGGGTCGAACAGACTGCCAGCGGGGCGGTAGCGGCGCTTGACGAGCGCGTGATGGCCGGTCACACAGAGCATGCGCGCATCGCGCCATCAACCAGCCGGCATCGCGCGCGTGTCCCGCGCGCATCGCGCTGGCCTCGCGCCATCAACCCGCCAGCACTACGTACGCCCGCGCGCTGCGCTGTCTGGCGTCACACTGACGCGCCGCGCGACCGTCGCGGGCGCGCAGCTTGTGCGCGGCGGGTTGCTGGCGGGGCGCGACAGAAGCGGGGCGCGACAGAAGCGGGGCGCGTTGCCGACGGGGCGCAGCCTGTTTGACCGCGCTAGCGGTTTGTAGTAGTGGTAGCCCTACGATTAAAAAAACCGCAAATCGATGTACAGTTTAGCCGTTTGGCACACACATACTAGAGGGCAAAACAATTATTTAGACCCGCAGTTCCTAAAAAAAATCCGTTATGGGACTTCCCTTAATTATTTTTAAAATTACTTTCTTGGGGTTAGATATCAAGATATAACGGATCATTTGTGATACATTATATCTTGATATCTAACCTAATTAGTTGGATATATCGTATCTGAAAGAGTTCAACCTTGATATTTTGTGACAAAAACTAACCAAACTACACCAACTGATGAAAAGGCGCAGTTAAAGGGTTAAAGAGGTATTTCCCGTTGGATATATGGATACTACGTATCATTTTATGATTAATATGTACCGTTTCTGCAGTACAGTTCCATAAGTCACGTAAAATAGGTATTGAAGTAGAACTGTGTCACCTGGTAATATTGAAAAATTAAAAAAAATACTTACCTAATGCAATTATTTTCGAAATTGCTTTTTTGAGGTTAGATATGAGGATATCACGTATCATTTGTGGTATATTGAATTTTAAAAAAATCAGCCATATCGTGTCTGGAGGAGCCCAAACTTGGTAAGTTTCGAAATTTATTTTTGGGAATTTCCCCTAAGGGATTTTTTTTTAGGAACTGCGGGTCGAAAAAATTGTTTTGACCTCTAGTATGCGTGTGCCAAACGGCTAAACTGTACATCGATTTGCGGTTTTCTTATAGGGAAATATCGCGCGGCGCGCCCGTCGCGGTCGCGCAGCGCGCCCGCGACGGTGCTGTGTGTTCGACCCTTTAGGATAGTTTGCGCTACGTTTTTAATTGTAATCATACTGTGCATACATGTTTTGGATGGCATTCCTAACCAGATCCCCTGATTTATCTTGTACAATCTATGTAATGAATGTTTTCTGTTTTGTGTGCTTAATAAATAAATAGGTACAATCAAAAAGGTCTGTACTGAAACGCGGGACCGCCAGCTTCATAGGAAGCAGGTTCACTACAAGTTTGTCGTCCACATTTTCTTTATGACTGTGTCAAGAAAATGTGGACGACGAACTCATTATACTAGGTACAAACCTTACTTAGTGGGGACCACCAGTTTGGTGCTAACAGGATAAAGGCTGTGCTTATGTTTTTTTAGCTTGACCAAGGACATGCCTACGATATTGAAATACTTCAAATACTACTACGTTAACACGTTAACAAGATCGCCCCCCTTTTTTGTGGGCATGGGGTTTGGATATTTGCTGCACATTTGGCGAGAGAATCCAAAGAGGATACCAAAGGTAATAACAACATTAAACAATTCCTCATCCATCATACCCTAATTTTTATCATAATTAATTATAGATCTTGTATTCAACTAAGCGGTCAGACCTAATAACAAAAACCTTTTTATCAACAAAATAGTTTTTCACAGACATGCAATATTTTAGTCTATGTCTACTTGGCTGGAAAGTAATGTACTATTGTTTTATCATACTCATTCATTCAAGGTATACTTACGAGTAAAACTTTGAACTGGTATTTTCCAGTGGTTTATAGCAGCTGGTTGGCTGGGTGCAGCGGTGCTTGGATCTGGAATGATATATTGCAATAACTCAGCTAACGAAATAAACCCTTTCTGGTCAAATTTCCTCAACTCGTTCATGAGGGGGCTCTGGGCGCTGGCAGTAGGCTGGGTCGTGTTCGCGTGTGCTCAGGGATACGGAGGTAAGATAATGTATTGTATATGTATTTTATAAGGAACTGGGAAGCTAGTAGTAGTAGAATTAAGCTAGTTTCATGTGACATTTTGGGTCATTTAGGCTGTCAAACTTGGCCATTAAACCGATCATATTAGCTGGGCAGATGATTTTAAGAATTAAGAATTCTAAGCTCGAAGGCACCCGTTCAGCGAGCACTAAGTAAGATGTACTGGGATTAACTAAAATACCAGCGTATTAATAAGATCTGAATGTACATACCAGTCTGTAAATAGGTTAACCAGGCCCCTATTTCATCAACTTGTAAATTTTCACTGACCTTTCGCAATTTTTTTTTTCCAGGCCCTATAAACTGGTTTCTCTCTTGGAAGATATGGAAGTTTTTGGCCCGTATATCTTACGCAGTGTATTTGATCCATTTTCCACTTCAGGCTATAATAAGGAATCAGAACGACATGCCGTTTATGTTCAGCGTAAGGAATCTGGTAAGATTAACCGCAGTTTCATAATCAGATCTTGTGAACGGCAAAAAAACACAATAGGGGTGTAGACACTAAATCAAATAATCCATAAGGTCATATTTTTTCGAAAAAGGATTAAGGTGTAGTGAAAAGGAGAAAAAATCAACGCAAAAGGTTAAATAATCACGAAGTTATAAGTTATAACTGTTATAAGTGTCCAAAGTTTTAAGAAGTTCTGTCCCTTTTTCGCAAAACGCCACTTCATATATGAAACGATGACGCTTGTAGATTGTGTCGTCACTGGGTAATCGTGTTCGGCGCCGCCGTCGACGAGGCCCCCCGGCAGCCTCGCGTAACGTGACGTCAAACACTGTTTGCGTTTTCTTTCTCTAACAAGCAATGTTAAAACGGTTGTAGCTTCGTAATTCTTTGAGTTATCTGAATGGGATTTTCGTCATACCCCGCTCAATCTTCATAGCTTATGTCATGTAGGTATGATTCTTTATGTCATGTCATCCACGCTTGAACGTTTGGACGCGGCTATAGCCGGTCAGAGGCGTTTATTTTTTTAATTATTGTGAATTAGAGAACAAAAACAACAAATGTTTGAAATGACTTTCTGTTTCCTGATAGGTCGATTTTAATGCCTACAGTCCCCCGCGGCTATGTAGTCAATCCTGACACATTGCGCAACTATGAAGTTTCAGAATAATGACAATGTTATTGTTAACCATAGAGAAAATTACATACTAATTTACTATTCTGTCACACGCAATAAGTAAATATGTAATTTTTACCCATGGTTGATATTGTCATTATTCAGAAAATTCATAGTTGCGCAATCTGTCAGGATTGACTTCATAGCCGCGGGGGACAATAGCTGTATTCTGGTTAGTTGATAGCACATAGGTACTTACAAATGTTTTTTTAAAGAGTTGTGATTGGTGGATGTAATATGGTGAACTGTTTTGATTAATCAAATTAAAAAGTTTTTCACATAATATTACATGATGCTCGATAGCCATATAATGCACATTTTGAGCATGAGCATCATATTAGGCTATATATATATATTTATGATAAAAAAATTGGAGGAGCCCAAAGAGTGCCAAAGTCACCGGTCCTATATGTGAATAAGTACCTACCTACTATTAAATAACGAGCAATATTTGTATGTATCTATGTATATTATTCACTTTCTCGAAAACGGCTCTAACTATTTCGATGAGATTTGGAATATGGGGGTTTACAGGGGCGAAGAATCGATCTAGCTTTTTCTCATGGGAAAATTCGTTTCTCTACTTTCACCCGAGCATAGCTCGGTTGCCCAGGTGCTTATCAAGGTAGGGTACTTTAGAAGGTACCTTTCATTATACGACAAACACAACGATAAAAAGTTTCGGAAACGACAGTTAGAAGCTACGGTAGCCCAGTGGTTCAGGCATGCGGCTGTCAAACGGCGGTCGTGGGTTCGAATCCCGGCTCGTACCAATGAGTTTTTCGGAACTTATGTACGTTACATGATTTCATATTTACCGTTAGCTTTTCGGTGAAGGAAAAACATCGTGAGGAAACCTGCATACATCTGCGAAGAAATTCAAAGGTCTATGTGAAGTCCCCAATCCGCACTGGGCCAGCGTGGGGACTACTGCCCATTCCCTCTCATACATGAGAGGAGGCCTGTGCCCAGCAGTGGGACGTATATAGGCTGATGATATGATACGACAGTTAGGTAAAATTAAATCATTAATTGTCGGATTTTCCAAGTCAAATAATGAATAAATCGGTGTTTAATATGTTTTTCAAACCACATGCTCGACAATGCCGAATTATAGGTCATGTAAACCCTACCGAAAGCAAGACATTAAATCCCTTGGTATTAGCCGGGTTATAATGTTGTACTGAATTTCATTATGACCCGCTGGTTAATAATATGATTTCACTTTTCATAATTCTTATTACTATATGCATAAAGTTTAATTTTGCTAAACACAATTTGTCCTAGGCCATGGCCTACTTGATTTGACAAAATAAATGAAGTTTGCCTCCGTGTGGACCCCGGTCCGGAGGAGCGCGGTGTTCGAAATTCGAATTTCGAATCTAGGACAACGGCTTGTGCTTTCGAATTTAGAACGTCGCGCGCCTTCATTTGTTCACGCGTGACGAACAAATCGAGTTCTTGTAGCCTATAGAAGATTTAATTTCAAAAATAATATTGAAAATGTCGAGTGATGAAAGTGTTTTGACTACTGAGTTTATCAAATTAGATGCCATAGGCATTGTCAACAATCTGCTGCCAGAGAAGTCAATGGAAAAATACCTAAAAGCCTACAACGATTTTGACAAATGGAAAGCTGTAAAAGGCGTAAAGTCTGTGTCTGAATCAGTGCTTCTGGTCTATTTTGAATATTTATCTACTGAGCCTGTTTTTTTGTTTCGCATAAGGTGTGAAAAGTAGAGTATACACCTCGGGGATAAGACTGTTTTAGTCTTGGGCGGTTGAACCCCTCACTGCACTCAGGACTCAGTCTTAATTCCCTCGCTTCGCTCAGGAATTAACTTATAACTCCCTCGCTACGCTCAGGAGTTAAATTATGAGTCCTTCGTTACGTTCGGGATTCAATTCGCTCCCGTGACATAAAACAGTGCTTTATCCCCTTGGTGTATAATCTACTATTTTTTATAGATCTACCTGTTTTACACGGACATGACGCTCTCATTGATGGTCGCGACTGCATTGTGCGTGCTTGTGGACGCTCCTTTCTCCACATTACTGAAAATACTGATCCAAGGTAATGTTCTTGTCACCCTACTGTTTGTTTTTTAATCGACTTAAACAAAAAGGAGGAGGTTCTCCATTCGGATTTTTTTTTTTCAATGTTTGTTACCTTAGAACTCCGTCATTGATGAGCCAATTGGTAAACTTTTATTTATTGTTTTTAAGTATATATGCTCACAGTTGGATGATTGGGATCCATGAGGAATTGAGGGAACTTCTCAATTATATTATTATGTACGCGTGTAGTGATTTTGGTATTTTCTATTATACCTAACTAGTGTATTTACCTACATTTGGTGGAGTGGAATTGATGATGAAGACCACAGATGACTTATGGAATTCCTCAATTATGTACTTAAAAGTACGCCACAGATTCTGATAAGATTCCGTTGAAATACTTAGCAACTAATGAAGTGCCAAAGGTGATCCTTGTGGAATCGACGGAAATCCTCAAATATTATCGGGCCACATACAGCGATTGGGTTTTTCTCTCTCTCGGAAAGCAAAGTTCATGTGGTAAATTGGACAAGAAATGTGGAAATGTTCTCGTGGCTTGGTTGTTTTTAATGTAAATTATGTAACTACCTGCCTATAAGATGTTCACTCAAAGATTTATTTTCCTGTAAAAGCCTTTCAACGTCGAAGGGAAGACCTTTCAATAATGGGCTCGGATTTGTAGATCTTACTAGTACATTCGCCATCAGATATATCGAGGCGGCCAAAGTGCTCACCAATATTATTAATTGTCCGAGCAGTTTAAATTAAAGTTAAAGCGACACCTCCTTCAAATACAAAAAACCCTACCCTCGGGCAGTCGAGTCCAGGGGCCGTAGACAAGGTTACAATCGTGGAAATGACAGATGCCGACGAAACACTTTTCGTTGACATCTGTCATTCCCACACATTTTATTCGTTTTCTATTGGCGTTAGCGCTTGTCGATTGTAACCTTGTCTACGGCCCCTGGCCTCGTATCTTTGACGCCTACTATAGACGTGTCATATAAAATTGCTTGTTATCTTCTCTCTTTATTTTTAATATACTTACTTGTTACCTAACATATATATCTATACCTATTATAAGCTCAACCAAACCACAGTTTCATTATATACAATATAAATTAAAATACACTCAACATTACTCACATTCCAATTACATATTCATTCCGTTCCGACGTAATATTAGAATTAAAACTTATTATATGTAAGGGTCTGACTGAAAACCAGAGCGTTGCAGTGTAGGTACTCAGTACTCACTACAACATTATGCTGAGTCAAGCTCCTTTTTAGAATCACACAATGTTAATGCCTCGTACGACATTGTTTACGTTTTAAGTCTAATTTTGTACACTGTACCTTTGTAATATAATGTGATGTTAAATAAAGTTTTTCTATGTCTATGTCTATGTCTAATATCTGAACACGTCTCTATTTTCGAGGCATTAAAGACGTGTTCAGATATTTGTGAGCACTTTGGCCCCTCTGATATGTCTGAGGGCAACTGTAGCTACTGACGGCATGGAACTTCATCACTCATCACTGACATATTTCTCTATTGCAGGAAAATCTAAACCAGTTGCCCCTCTGCCATCCAATGGAGTATCTGCGTCAACTCAAGTTTTAGTTAGTAACGAATAGTGTAGCTAATTTCTTCTATTTACACGAAAATGTATCGTCAGTAGTAGAAGTAGCTAAGTGGGAGTGTTTGTGTGGTAGAGTTCTATATTCGATTGTTTTTTTTAATGTTTAGGTATTGTTTGCCTCAGAAGGCAATCATTTATGAACCGATTCCTACAATTTATATTTTATTTTACAGTAAGTACGTACCTAACTATATGCTTCCAGATTGGTTCCATTGTCGTCGAAAATTCAGTGGGATTGTGGGATCCATGAGGAATTGAGGGAACTTTTTCATTATGTTAGGCACGCGTATATAGTGATTTCCATTATAACTCGTATAAAAGTGAGGTAAACCCCGGAAATCACAATGGTGAAATGGAACTGATGATGAAGACCACAGATGAATTATGGAACTCTTCCATCCTATTTTTTCAATCCCGTTTTGTTTTAATATTCTTTGATATAGAGAGAAAACGCTTGAGACCCGTGACGTCATCGTCACGGGCCTCGAGCGTCATAGTACCTAAATCAGGGGTCGGCAAACCGCGGCTCGCGAGCCGGCTCTTTAAAAGGTTTGTTGCAGCTCTTTAGGTTCCCCAAAAATAGTTTTCTTATGAAAATCAGACAAAAAAAAATCAAAATAGCGCGAGGCAATAGTACATTACTGCAGAGGCCGTGAAGTAAGGGATTGCTGGACGAGCTTTGGGGTAGACGGCCGAGTCGTAGACGAGGCCGGATACAACGAGTCCAGCAATCCCTGTTCCGGCCGAGGATTGTATAGTGCTTTTCTCAAACGATGTGAGGAAATATTAAAATAAATACCTACAAGGTAATCAATTAAATACTAGTTTGTTGAAATTACAATCGGAACGAAAATTCAGAAAACAATTGTGTAATTTCCCGTCTTTTTTATTTTTTAAACATGCCATTTCCACATGCCGTTCAAGCATCATGTTTAACCGCACATAAGTATAATACCATAGATTTTGTTTTTTTTCTTACGTCGCAAGTCTGCTTACAGACTCTAGTAGTGGTTGGCAGTATGTAATTTTTCCTTTGTCAGTTTAATATTAGTAAGCTAAAAAGTTAGAGTAGCGGACAATAATGTTTTTAGTTAGGGTTTTCATACATTACTTCTTGGCTTAAGGCCAAGAAGTAATGTAGGGAGCCATAAACAAGAAACTTCTTGTCTCCATTTCGTGATATTAACGCATACATTTCAGAGCATGTTTGAGAAAATATAATTATTTTTTCACCTCACCGGCTCGAAAAGGCTTGCTTTATCGCTCAAAATCTGTGCGCAAAAGTCCATTATATCCGCTAGCGTGGAAAGAGTTTTTGAATTTAGAACGTGACGGTCAATCGCGAGATCCAACTTTTTTCTATACAGAATGAGGTGCGTTCAGAAACTGATGGTGTTATGCCAATAATTAATGGTTATTATTTTGATAAAATAAAATAATTAATACTTATTCTTTCTTAATTAAGTAGGTACATACGAAATATTAATATTTAGACTGACTTATAAGGATCAAATACGAATAAATAATTTTAAAATGTTGATTTTTTTTTCATAAAAATTCTCTTTTTCCAAATTTGGAACGCACCGTTTGAAAAGTGAAAAAACTCATATAGGTACCAACATCTAATTTTGTTTTGTTCTAAAGCCACAGACAGTAATACCAAAATAATGGTGGTTATTTATAGATTTTTATTTTTAGTGCAGAAGATATACTATACACATATGAATTTTAGTAAGCGTATTTGAGCCTTAGTTTACTTGTGAGTAGGTACCCAACAATACTTTGACTTTTTTAGTGTAGGTAGGTACCTAAGCGTGGGGGTATTTAAAGATGCAAAAATATTTATGTTATATTTAATAATAATAAAATGCTATACTCGAAAACCTAATTCAAGACCAACGTGGTTTGCCACTAAAATAAAATAGGTTTACGGTGGTATATTTTCACTTTTTAAAAGGCCGCACCAAGAAAATTTATTTATTGGTAGTTTTAAACCTACGATTTAAATAAACAAGTTATTCAACTTATTTACAAAAATACAAGATGCCCTGTTAAATATTTATCCTCAGAAGATTTTTGGAAGAAAAACCGTTATTGCACTTGTAATACTTCAGGTATTCATAACATTTGGTACGATTTATAAACAATGGTCGTGAACAACGTTAGATGTAATTTGAATATTATGCAATGCGTTTAGCTGTTCGATGCACATGTGGTTGGATTGTTACATCTATACGACACACCCAATTATGACTTCGACATGTTGTACTGACAAACTGTGGCGAAATCATATAATCTGTAGACCCCACCAGCCATGACCCCATAGATTAGTAATTGTCAATCTGTCATTTTACATCTGAATAGATTTATAGAATGTTTAACAAGTAATTTTTGGTTTGGGATATTGTAATTGTTTTTGAACGATATCAGGTAGAAAAAACAATTACTTATTAATAATGCGTATTGTTGAATGTAACTTTTTTGATATTGAAAATGTTGGCCATATCCACGAATATTTACTATGAATTGATGATCAATGCAAAAAGGTTGGCTACATCTGACATGTTCGATTGACAATGACATAAGTGACTTTGACACTTAATGACAGTGACATATCTGTCGTAGTTTTTTTGGTGTTGAATTAGGTTTCCGAGTATCTATATATTTATCCCTTCAAGTGGCAGTCGCCGCCTAGCCGGCGGTTGTCATTATCTGTCTAGTGGCGCGGCCATTTTTGGCGAACTACCGTCAAGTGGCAGGGGCCATATGGGTGGTCATCGCGAAATCGTTATAAAAATTACCATTATTCAAAAAACATTATGAGTGGTTTATTATAAGCTTATATCCTTGGATTCAGCATAAAATAGCCTATAACCTTTGTATAATAACGGAGCCGTTCCATGTATGTGAATTTGGCTAACTTTGATCAATTTTTGGACATCCAAATTTTTCCAATTTCTTGTATAAATTAACTATAACTATGGAATAAAACAGTTAATTGTAGAAACTACAAGTTTATCTACAAGTATATATATTTATTTACACGTTTATATAGTTTTATTGTCTCTCGCCTTAGAATATTTTTACACTACGAGGTTTTCAAAAACTGACACACGCGCGGTCAAAAATTTCTCTGAGGAATTTCTAATGAAATGTCTATGAAAGCGTTGTCGCGACCGTTATTATACGCCATCCTTATCTATTCACGAACGCGTCTTGCAAGAAAGAACAAGACAGGTGTAAATTTAACAGCTCATTTTGCGGAATAAATACGAAACTATGCTATCGCCGGCTCGCCGGCGCTTGCCACTAGACGGTTTTTTGACATCGCCGGCTCCCCGGCGACTGCCACCTAAGGGATTATTTATAGCAATATGGCGGCTGCCAATGGAAGGGATATCTTGATGAGATGTTAACAAACCTTTATTGAAAATGAGTACAAGGTCCAAATTACTTCCATTACATTTACAATTTTCCTCGCGGTGGTGAGGCGAAAAGTGGTGTGTTTCGCACGGCATAAAAATTGTTTGGCGTCTCGTGCTTTGAAAGCCTCGCTATGCTCAGGATTGTACTTTTGAACCATTCGCTTCGCTCATGGTTAAATCTTACACTCCTTCGCTAGCTTGGCTTTCAATACAGGCACTTGCGCCAAACAACAACTTTTCAGCCTTGCATAACAAATAACTATTATCGAACCCAAGCACATCATATCATATCCATTTGGTACTGTGGCTCTTTGAGCTTCCGAAAAATCTTATTTTTTCCGTCTAAAAAGTTTGCCGACCCCTGACCTAAATAACAAACATTTCATGTCAAGCTTTGCGGAAAGGGACAATACCCCCTCTTAAAACTATAGACAATTATAACTTTGTGATTATTTTGTTTTGCGTTTCGGATAGCGCTAATATAGATGTATATATTTTCCACAGATTAAAATGAGGGAAAGTAGTCTATTCTCAGTTTTATTTAATTCTTATATACGATAGCCCATGGCTCGTGCATTTTCAATCAGTTATTAATTACGCATTTATTAGCGACTTATTGACATTTACTAATCAATTCGTCGAAAAGACTCGCTCAATGGCCGCAATCTACTTCGCCCTGCGTCGATCGGGTTCAAACCTCTTTGCGTTGGTTATCTTCAGATCGTAATGTTACTGTTTTGTGATACTAATGATCGTTAATGCGAAGGGTAGGGCAAGGGCGAGAGCCATGGTCTTCCATGCAGGCTATGTATTTACATAGCCTACATATTTATGTAGGTACAAGTTTTTTCCGTTTTAAAACTATACTTAGCAGGTATTTGCTTTCGTTTCGGTTTTGGACATACCGGTTCGAGAATGTACGGCCACGGACTTTGATTGTTTACCTATTTAGAGCTCACTTCATACTGCTGACTCAAAGTTTAGTTAAAAACCCAAAATTTGTTGTCACCTAAATGGCTCAACATTAAAGTTGTAGCTACGTTGACTCGAACAAAAATTAGAGCTTTAACACTTTCGCAACCGGACTAAAAATCTAACAATACACCATAAACCGACAGAACTCGCTAAAGCTTGCGGGTTCATACTACTACCCGCCTGGCGGGCTGAGCCGGCATCTGAGCAAACATTACGAGTGCCTACCAGGCGGGTTCTTGGTTGCGAACGTGTTAGCCCAATATCTCGCAAACGAATCAATGATTTGAAAAAAAAAATACGGTTCTGTCGGCTGATTGATTCCGAATAACATTTTTCTAGTGTACCAACTGCATACAAGTTGTTGGTGGCGGCGACTGGTTGCGCCGCCATGGTGTCCCGGTGAAATATTGCCCTAAGGGTTAATGAGCTAATTCGAAGGTCGGACAGACACACGGGACGTGGCGAAACTATAAGGGTTCCTTGTTGACTACGGAACCCTAAAAAAGGCAGCTCGGGTTGGGATTTCTGATTTCTTTCGGATACGTTATACTAATATAGAATAGACTTAAAATGTCAGTGAAGATCTTTAAGAGGGAAGAATACCACGTAGGTACTCGTCCATACAAAAAGAGAGAATGTCTTTCCACTTCTAAATATCCATAAACCTAGAATATATTATGCTGAAGCCACAGGCTGAAGCGATCGCCATCAAAATCAAAATGATTTGTTAAGATTTAGTTTTATAGTGGAAACCGTTTTCTCCCAAAATGGATATTTCATCAAAAAAGTATCCATTGTCAGTCTCGACCTTGCTATAGCTGCTGCAAAGCTATAGTCTTCCTTCTTAAGTATTTCTAGTAATAGTTGCGTAAGAAAGGTTAGGTGCGTAACGTAAACATACTATGTACTTATACTTACTGTTCATGCAGCGAATCATATTTGTGTACGTGATAGTACACGTCAATTAATAATTGTTTTCGCATGAATTATCTCGGCCGCAGCTAATGAATGTTTATCAGTAACTTATAAATGTGATAGTTTAAAGGCATAGTGCATTTACGCATGTCGTTAATCGCAAATGGATTTAGATCTATGTGCATTAGTAACAAGTTCTTCCCGCGACTTCGTACGCGTATAAATTATGGTTTACGTTATATTCTTATGTTTAACCATACACATACTACTACTGACAAATTTGAAAAAGATTTAATTTCCATAGATTGTGCGTGTAACAGTTCTAAGGCCTGAGGCCGAGCCCCCACGGATACTCGTATCTCCAAGTAACTTGCAAGCGAAACCTGAGCGAAGGAAGTCCGAAGTCCTGAAGGTACACGGAGAGTCAAGCGAAGCCGAAGGCTGAGCTTTTCGTAGGAATGACAGGCCCTAAGCATGCTTTTAGAGAGCGGTCGCTTTGCGAGCTGGCGGGCTGAAGGCCCGTGGGTGTACCACCACGCAAAATTACTATTCCCAGGTGTCTTGCAAGCGAAACCGGAGACCAAAGTACCGAAGGTGACTGGCTAGGCCAGCGAGGCCCAAGGCCGAGCTTTTCGTAACAATGAAAGGTCCAAATCAAGCCTTAAAAAGCGCTCCCAATTGATGCGAGCTTGAGGGCTTAAGACCCGAAGGCAAGCTCCCTCGGACACTTATAATGCCTAGGTGTCTTGCAAGCGGAACCTGTCGCCAAAGTACAGAAGATGAGCGGCGAGCCAAGCGAGGCCTGAGGCCGAGCCCTGACGGACATTTACTTCCCCGTAGGTGAGTGCCCAGAGGCCGTGCATTTCGTTGGAATGAAAGACTCGAAGCATTCCTTCAGAAAGCGCTCTAAATGCGCCCCCATGGACGGACACTCATTATCTCCCGGTGTCTTGCAAGCGAAACCTGAGGGCGAGCTTTTAGTTGGAATGAAAAGCCCAAAACATCCCTTTGGGGAGCGCTCCTTATGCCCCTCCCAATAATATTTCTGAACGTCGCGGGAGTTTTCTGCATAAAAATGCTACAATTCTTAGCGGAATGCCGTTTCGTCCAAATTTTATACCCACATCCCTTGACGTCGTTGGTGAACTATGATATCGAGATGAGTATTCAACTCGAGCAATCAATAAACTTTAGACGACCTCTGATTTCATAGAAAATAAAGGGAGACAGAGATCAAAGTTGTTGTTTCAATATCAACAGCGACGTCCTCACAGCGACGGAAGTTCCAAGATAATTATAGGTCTTTTATGTCTAACAGTTACTGTCGGTTGAGGTATCAACCAGTTTTGGTTAATATATAGTCTCGCATTCCGTGTTATTTCACGTTTTATATCTCACTTATAAAGTTATAACAAATCTCTGAATTAACAAAAGCATCAGCCAGTATCAAACTAAGCACTGTTCTGTTACGAATGATCTCAGCTACCCATGAACGGAAAAACATGTACCTAACTTTTTTTATATGTAAGTACCTACATAATTATTAATTAGGTACTCTAGCTGCCGCCTAGAATAGTTTTTATCCGACTGCGACAGTTAATTCATTTTAGGAAACCTTTGACCTCATTAAATTATTCATTTCTTCTGCTTTAATTGTAGCCGCCATATCTGTCAACTGTCAGTGACGTCAAAATGGCGGGGTTGCCATTACTATCCAACAGTAATAATTTTCGATCCGGTGTTGTGATATACCTTCACAAACGCATTGATTAAAGTCTAAAGCATAAAAATAATCGATTCTGATAAGGAAACTTATATGAGCTACATTCGTATTACCTAAGGCGTATTTTAAATAAGTGTATCAACAAATTTAAACAAAATAACGTCAAACGCCAAAAGTTTGACTCTCTTCCTTTTTTTTAATGGCATGGCATAGCGCTATTCCCGTGTTCAGCCATGAAGTCCATTTGAGTTTCTGCAAGATTACACGCTGAGTATTTGCAATTTTGCACGTCAGGATACTACACGGCTATCATAAGACGGCGCGGGAATTCTCTAGATTTTTCTCGCACTATATCTAGGTACTTACCTACGTCTCTTTCTGAGTTGTCTAATAAGAGAGTTCGAGAAAAATCAGGAGAGCTCGCGTGCCGTCTTGTGATAGCCGTGCTGGTTTGTAAGTATTTATATTTATCAGCAATAAACAGTAACTATGTATTCAATCAATATGTTGCAGGGAAATGGTCAAAATAGAGATTTGATCAAATCTCTAAGGGATATGTTCAAATCACGCAGGATGTTAAAATGGCGACTCCATTTTATCATTTGCCTAATACGAATCAGTAATTTGATCAAATCTCTGAATCTGTTTAGTGAAATGACGAAATAAGACAAAAAGGGCAACTCGTTTTTTCATTTCACTAGACTTGTTTAGTGATTTGATAAAATTCCTGAAACCCGTCAGTGAGTTGACGAAACTAACGCAATAAAGATTTTTCCGCTCTTTTATAAAAAAAATAACCACGAAGACCGAAGACATCTTCTAAACTATCCGCCATCCGAGTCTAAGTGCCAGAACCGTTTAAATGACTAATGATTTAGGAGCCAATATCTGCGAGTTAGTTTCGTCAATTCACTGACGCGTTTCAGCCGTTTCAGGGATTTATCAAATCATTAAACAAATATGAAAAAACGAGTTGCCTTTTTTGTCCGATTTTGACATTTCACTAAACAGATTCAGAGATTTGATCAAATGACTGATTTGCATGAGGTAAATGATAAAATGGATTCGCTATTTTAACATCCTGCGTGATTTGATCATATCCCTTAGGGATTTGTTCAAATCTCTGTTTTGGCCATTTCACTGCGACAAATATATAACGGGCCTTTTAGGCCACCCAAAGAAAACCAAAAGCTTCCTTTCATGGGAAAAAACTCATGTAAAAGCGAATTTTGGTGCAGTTGTAGGGAATGGTATTTTAAATCACGTACTAAAAGTACTGGTGGGTGGGGGTGAAGCTAACGGGCGGAGGGGGGTGTATAGATGCATACATTTTTCTACTGGGATAAATATTTCATTAGATATGGAGAGAAGAAGATGGACAATAAAGAAATAATCTCATTTTTTTTAACCTCGTAAAGCCCATCGGCCTAATTTTAGGACAAAGAATTTCAGGCTTAATAGCCCAACTCATTAGCTTTTGCTAATAAAATTTAAACTCTATTTAAGGGGCTCGAAATTTCAAAATTAAAGTGTGTTTATGACCTATTTTCAGGACACTGGGCCGTTATTACATAAGTCCTAAAAATAGCTTGGGCCTTACGAGGGTATGGCACGTATATTCCTAAAATAAAATTATCGTCTATATCTAAAATAATCATCATCATCATCATCATCATCATCATCATCAAATATAATCACAAAGCTCCATCAAAGCTCCAAAGTGGTGATGGTGGTTTTCTACTACACCGTATGAAATAGAAACAGTCCTCCAACGTTTCTTCGATTTGCTATCAGTACATTACCTATGTACAGAAACATTACGGTCCAAATTGTATAGTGGTTTTTGATGGTTACGCCAGCACAAAATGAGCAGAGCAGAAGCGAAAATACGATCATCACCGTTCAACAGGAGCATTTCCTCGCCAATGAAAGGAACAAGACAAGACTGATTCAGTTCCTTACCGAGAAGATGAGAGCAGCAGGAATTGAAACAACTATTGCAACAGGAGGTGCTGATGGCACTATTGTCAGGTGCGGGTTGGATAAAGCTGCCTTACATCCAACTGTTGTTATTGGGGAGGATGTCGACTTGATAGTCCTCCTCATAGGATTTGCCCCACCACATATCAACGTGTTCTTTTTAAAACCAGGGACCAAGCACCTACCCAGGAACAAAACCTCAACAAATACCGCTACTCCTCTTTTTTAAGAGCATCGATGAAGCCGAAATCAGATCTGGCCACTCTTCCTCCTACTAGAGGAGCTTCGAAGCAGCACTCGTTCAGAGTACACCTACAGGTACCTTTAATCACACATATTATCGAATACTGTTTGGTTTTTAAAATACAAATATATATTTGATCTAAATACTTACTTTGATCTTATTACATATTTACAGATACAACAATGGCTCGGCAACCCCCTACCACCAACCCAATGGGGATCGGCCTGACTCGATTCTCAAAACCATATTTTGCCGGTGCAAGACTGGGTGTGGGGTGCGATGCGGCTGCCGGAAAGCAGGAATTACCTGCTCCAGTGTCTGCGGTGTATGCTCCGGCTCATGCACTAACGGAGCTCCCATCGAAGTCACCGTCGACGACGATGATTATGACGATACCTATTCTAGATTTAGATGATGATTTTGATGCTTTTAGATTTAGACGATAATTTTATTTTAGGAATATACGTGCCATACTTAAATAAATGTGTTAATTTCTTTATTGTCCTTCTTCTCTCCATATCTAATGAAAGGTTTATCCCAGTGGCAAAATGTATTTATCTATTTTGTAGAAAATTTTATTTTATGTTTCAGAACATTTTTTGCTATAGGGCACAGTTTACGAGTTATTTACGATAAACTAAAAAAAGGGAACTTTACACCCCCCTCCGCCCGTTAGCTTCACCCGCACCCACCTGTACTTTTAGTACGTGGTTTAAAATACCATTCCCTACAACTACACCAAAATTCGCTTTTACACGAGTTTTTTCCCCTGACTTTCCTTCGCTGGGTCTGGGTGGGCTATTTTATAAACATTAATTATCAATCGCGTAAGTATTAAGGCGGTCTATTATATTATAACTTAGTTCTTCGCGCCTTCAAGTTGACATTCAGCCAGTATAGAGACACAGAAATTGGCCAACATACAGCAAAATACTTTTATCATAAAGCCACACATATTTCATAAAGTTGTTAATGGCGGGAACATACTCGAACATACACAAGATTTGGCAGAATGTGATAGGTGCGACCTGAAACATTGCAATATGAAAAAGAAACATATTAAAAAAATAAATAAAATAAAATTTTACCTTCCAATAAAATTATTATTATATTTCCTGAAGATGTCCGGGATCCCTTCTTCTTCTTGAGAGGGCGTCACTGCCCATGACCGGAAGTAGCAGTTTGCGTCAAATGAGTCGCTCCACTCCATCGCTGTGACGTCACATCCGCCCCTGCCAACCTGCAAACCCCAGAACCACCGCCCGCGCTCGCCGCCATGTTGGCTTTCTCATTGTTGCGGAGGAAATGCCGTTGGTAGCCCCCAGGAAGCCATTACTGGGAGCCCGGACATCTTCAGGAAATATAATAATATTTTTATTGGAAGGTAAAATTTTATATTATATGTTCCGTTCGATGTCCGGGATCCCTTCTTGAGATCTGTTTGTTATCTCCTGGTGGCGAGTAAGCGGGCGCACACGCGCCAGTAGAAATTGGAATTTCCCTAAAGAAGCAAACTAGATTGCTTTAATGGAGCTAGAGTTAAGTATTAACGTTACATTTCTAACGGGCACTAATAATTATAGGTTAAATAGATTCTATTTAAACGTCTAAAAGAAGATTCAAGTTGCCAAATAAAAGCGTAGGCAAAAAGGTGCTAGAATGTCGTTAATTTTTCTTTTCAGTCATGAAAGTTATTGTAGTAAATTGTTGAGTTTAGGTCTTCAATTACCTAAAGTTAACACATTCTAACCTAATCAATGTTTTGGAAGGGAGCGGTCTTCCAGGAACATTGTTTTGAAGGTATTCTTGAACGAGGCGTTCGAAAATATCCTAGTGATGTAGTGATCAACAGTAGCTCACTCATTGCAGATTTATGAACAAGAATAATAATTAGTATGAATGCAGTACGCGAACATATTTGACAGAAATAGGTGCGCATGGGAGGAGGTACCTGGCTGTTAATCATGTACCTGGAGTGACACAGTGGCAATTGAATCCATGCAGGCTGTAGGCTTATATGTACCGATAATAAGCGAGCGCCAGCGTGACGCCCGGAGGAGTATATTCCGCTCAGACTGGCGGACGTGTCACCTAGAAACTCCTGCACATTGTGAACCTTCATCGGCTACGACTTGCCTCTTCAGGTCTGGCCAGTAGAAGAGACTGCGCCACTTGGAAGTCATTATGTTAAACAGACCCAACGTGGTGCCGAGGTGATGTGGGGCGCGAGGCACAAGTTTGGAAGGTGGCTTAGGTCATGTCTTAACTCCAAAAGCTGTTGAACACGTCGTGACAGTAGGCACTCGAGACTTGCGAGTCGATCGGGATGTATCGCCACAAAAGTGGGTACCGTCTGAGGTGAACTTTAAAGTAGATGGCCGGGATACCGTATACACCGTAGAGCGGCCGGCCCTCGTCAGACATAATTTGTTTTGGACGCCGGCGCACGTTCGTTTGCCTAAGCGCAGCGACTTCACACGTAGCCGGCGAGAATTATAAATATTATAATTGCAGTTTTTGGTCTTTTGCTCGCCCGTGTAATTTAATTAGTACACACATAAGTTTTTGTGCTAGTGATTAACCCATTGGGTAAGTGTTAAACGTTTATTACGCTTTTAAAAGCAGGTATTCAAATGGTGTGTCTAACGGTTTTTTTTTATGTTAAGATGTTCTTTGTTAGTGTTGCTTGCCGCTTAGATCCACGCCTAAATTATACGCATCATATCCATTTTGAAGTGTATTCCATACCATTTCACCTTGTAAACTCCGCTCTGACTGTGACACCCGCACATCACCAAGCCATCATCTTCACCATCACGCAGTACTGCTTCCTGTGCGTATGCTTAATGCTGCCGTGCCGTCACAGTCATCGGAGGCGCTACTGCAAGTTTGCTCACACGCCTGACGTAAATTCCAGGGTAACGGATTCAATTCAGGCCAAGTCCGCCGACCGCACGCTGACCCTGACACCCTAGCTGACGTCCCTCAGCTCACCCTCCTGGAGCGGCTACCCAAGAACCAGGGGAGTACTAGCGTGGTGGCGGCCAGATACCCCTTCAGTACCGGGAGCAAAATTTAGACGGCTAGTGACCTCTTCCCGGCGACTTTTATCGCGTGCTCGCGGCGTTAAGCGGCGGTATAATTAAATGTGTATTATTAGCCTGTAGTTTAATTATTACCCATCTCCGTTTACACGTAGCAACCGATAATCAGCGGACGAAGATTTCTTCCCCGTTGGCTTCTGGGCGTTACCGACCATGCAGGTAATATGGGATCAGTGTTTCCCGTAGACGGTTCTTTCCGGCCAGCAGTTTGCAGTAGGAATAGGCGTACATGCTGCTACCTCCCACTAGTTGTCCATTTGTAGCACAACATTCGTTACAATAAAGTTAAGACTTTCTCACTTACGGTTAAATGCGGGTTCGTTATGCCGGTCTACTATGGTAGAGTCTCTTATATAGCAGACAGGAGACCAGAGAGAGTGCATAGTGCTCTTCGTAGTCTCGCAGGTGTAGTCAGAGAGACGACCCACGGCGCAAAGTTTGCAAAGTTGAGACGATGCCATCCAGTATGAGACTGTTCAAGGCGACACAGGCATATAAAATCGCGCCGTAGAGTTTACCTTTTCCCTCGGCACCAGGAACTCGACCTCCATGACAAGTGGTAAGGGTTTACTTATACAACGTTTTTATTACATAAAATTATATAACGGGAGGCGTTTATACAGATTATGAGTCCTATCAAGAAGTTGGACTTTATGGGCTTATGGGCCTTAATTTTTTGCAATGTCTACGACAAATACATGAACTTCTACGAATGATTTATTTGTTTCATTAGAGATCACTTCAATAGGTTCGTAATAAGGATGTCGTCCATATAGACAATTAACAGAATGCCCTGGGATTCCAACAAGAAATGTAAATAGTGTTAATTTCTTTTGAAAGTGCCACGAACAATTAATAACTACAAGTTTTAGGCTAGTTAGTAGAAGTACTTTAGCTTGAAAAGATTATTTGAAAAGGATTTTCTGTGTCGAGATTGTATCGGCAGAGGACACGGATATGGTAGTGTAAAAGCTTGTGCATTTGAGAAGTCGATAGACAGCACAGTACAAAAGGGGTTTTTGAACAATAGGAAAAGTAATCTAAGATGATATTCGAAGTTTCCAAGTATATGCAACTGTTTCGGTAAGACAGTTCGCTAAGAATTCACGGAAGTCATTTTCAAAAGTCCCTTTTACCCGATTCAAGAGTTCGCCTTAAGAGCGGAATCTCGGGCTCGCTTAGGAGCGGCCAGTTGTTTTGTCCAAATTTTGTTTATTGAACCTGAACCTGAGTGGGAGAGCGAAAGCGAGCTAAGAGACGATGTGAAATCTGTTTGGCCACCTTGTCGATGCCCTCATTCTCCGCAGGCACGACGGCAGTTTGACGGGGTTGAGAAATATATATTCATAGGTCGGAGACCCATCCGATACCCCTTACCACTTACTTTTTAACGACCGTGATCGTTTCGCGTGACCCAACTGCAAGGTACCTTGTGTCGTGACCTGACGAACGTACAAAACGAACCGAGTAATTTGATTGATCGTCAAATAGGTCAGGGAGCGCAGGGGGTCTTAGCATGCGGCGTACTGGACCAATCGGCTATTATTGAGGACTTCGGGCTGCGCGACAACCCTTGGGGCACCCTTGGAGCGCGTGGGACATTTTGCTAAAACCTGTCGTGAGAAGCTGCTAAGAGAGGTTAGTATTAATGAAACACAAGGCGAGGACTATACAGAGAACAGTGAGTTTTCCTTCAAAATATTACTGTCAACGCGATGGACTGCACTGGCCCTTTTTGGTCAGAAGACATTTTGGTCAACAATGTGTCTATAACATACTACGTAAAACAAGTACAGTGCTTAAAGAAATCAGTTGAAACAGCTTACCTGGGTCAATTTTCAAACGAGCTGTTTTTGCTGTCCCACGGCCATAATTTCAAGTCTGATTAACATGGAGTATTGATTCATATATATTTGTATTCCGTGTGTTATAAATTACTTAAAATATATATAAAAATACCTTAAACATTCATTGATTCTGAGAAAAAATGTATTTCAAATCGTAAAACAGCGAAATTTACCGCTTTTTTGCGTGTCCCACTTGCGGTTTTGCTCAAACAAAAATTCATAACTTTAGACTACGGCAACGTATAAATAAACAACTTGTACTGTTATAAAGAAAATTTATTAGCGTATTCATTAATATATCTTGCAAATTTAATGCGTGAACAATTAAAACCAGTGAAGTATTTTTGTAGTTGTCCCACGCGCGACCCATTTATTAGGACTGAAGCTCAAAACCCTTAAAATCTGTTTTTTTATCATCCCACCGTTACATTTACTTTACGATACGATAGACAGGTCAGTTGGGCTTAAACCAGCAACGGGAGTGGACGCAGAGCTGGTATTTTCGAAGGAGGAAACAGGTTTTCTTGATACGATGTATTTTGGTACGGCTATCACGACATTTGTATGGGCGTTAATTTATTAATATACGATTGAAATAAAAATGTGTCTTTCATAACAAAGGTTAGCAATATGGGGTAAGAGTTTCGTGTTTAACTAATTAGTGAATTCAATTAATAGTGTACGAAGGATCGCCAAAAAACATTCATGTTGACATTTGTATGGCGACATTTGTACGGCTTTTTTGGCCATACAAATGTCGAACGTGGCATACACATGTCGATTCAAAACAAAATCTAAGTGATTTTTAATATTTTGGAATATAATCACAGAATAAGTAATAGTACAATATAACGACCATCATAAACCATAAACCGGAGATACTATATCGAAATAGTGAGTTTTTTTATTGTACAAATATGTTAAGCTGTTTCAACAATTGTATGGCAAAATCGTCATTTTGATGGCACTTGTCGACATTTTTATGGCGCTATCGACATTTATATGGCAGAACCGACATTTGTATGGCATTATATCGACTTTTGTATAGCGCTGTCGACATTTGTATGGCGCTGACGACATTGGTATGGCACGGTGATTTTAAAGCATCAATATCTAACTAACCATTAGAAGCACAGTGGTGCCTCATGCACCATATTTTTTCTTTTTAAAAACCCTACCTCTCGCTGTCGGTACGAATCTAATATTACAAAAAATAAAAAAAACCATACAAATGTCGAAAAAACGTCTTGTTCAAAAATTGACCCACCTGTTGTCGGATACTTCATGGCAAATATGAAGTATAAAACTTTTACTTCATTTCAAAAGGTGTTTGTTCTGGATAATGAGTGTAACAACTTATTGGGACTGAAGGCATGCACCGAGTTGCAACTTATCACGCGAATAAATAATTACAAAAAAAATATGAGTCGGTTTGCTTGCCTTCAGTTATTAAACTATCAATTTATGAGACAGTACCACCTGTGATTTCGGCGTCTAGGCGGGTACCGATGTGTTTGCAACCTCGTCTGAAGGAAGAATTAGATGAGATGGAAAGGTTGAACATTATTAAACGTGAGGAGGGTCCTACGGATTGGGTGTCCCCTATAGTTATTGTGGAGAAACCAGACAAGAAGTTGCGCATTTGCCTCGATCCTTTGCATCTTAATAAGGCTGTACGCAGGAGCCACTTCCAATTGCCGACGCTCGACGAAGTCTTCACTCGCGACTTCGTCTCGATCGATGAGTGGTGCAAAGTATTTTCAAAACCAGATGCTTGTAAAGGGTTTTGGATGTTAAAACTCGATGAGGCTAGCTCCAAGTTTTGCACATTTGTGCCTCCTTTTGGCAGATATCGCTTCCTCAGGATGCCTTTTGGAATAAACTGCGCTCGAGAGATTTTTCACAGTGAGATGGTTAAAATTTTCAAGACAGAAGGAGTTGCTGTTTATATTGACGATTTGATAGTGTTCGGTCGCACTAAAAATGAACATGACGCGAGATTACGATAGGTGTTTGAGAAAGCCATGGTTAATGACATGTAAAATATTTTTATCAATAAATGATCGTATCGTATAGTATCGTGTCGTAATGGTGTTAAATTTAATAAAGCAAAGTGTGCCCAACGGATTTTGATGAGTCGAAGAGAAGAATTTGTTCTGCACCAGTGCTGCGGTACTATTCTCCACACGAGGAGGTGACAGTGTCGGTAGACGCGAGTTCACGGGGACTTGGTGCTGTTTTATTACAAGACGGGCGGCCTGTGGCTTACGCGGCTCGAACACTCACACCAGCTGAATCGCGTTGGGCGCAGATAGAAAAAGAACTAGCGATTGTGTTCGGTTGCACGTGTTTTCATCAATACATTTACGGTCATAATAAAGTTATTCTTGAGACAGACCATAAACCACTGAAATATATATTTTTTAAACCACTGAACAGCACTCCGGTTAGATTACAGCGCATGCTTATGATGTTGCACAGTTATGCGTTTAAAACAAAGTACAGGCCTGGGAAACTCATGTACTTGGCAGACACATTATCGCGAGCCCCCTCAGAACATGGTTCCGACGATGACGTGCACGCAGATGTCACAATAAATGTGATTAACTTAATGGAGTGCCTTAATGTGTCCAAGGATATACTTAGCAAAATCAGGGAAGAAACATATAAAGATGAAATCCTACAGCGTGTAAAATTTTACTATTTGAGTGGCTGGCCTACAAACAAAAACCAAAGTCAAGATATTGCGGGGCCATACTGGACAATTCAAAATGAGATACACGTGAACGACGACATAGTATTTCACAATCACCAAATTGTAATTCCTACTTCGTTACGGAAGGAAATAATTTCAATAATCCATGAAGGGCATTTAGGAATCGAGAAATGCAAGCGGCGTTTTAAGGAGCTGGTGTGGTGGCCTGGAATGGGAGTCAAAATCGAAGAGGCCGCACAACGCTGCGAGCCTTGCCAGCGACACCGCGCGGCGCAGACACGCGAACCGCTGAGCCCACATCCCATACCAAACTTGCCATGGGAAGTGATTGCTGCTGATCTCTTCGAATTTCAACAGAAACAGTACTTATATAATTGTCGTAGTACTCGAAGTTTTTCGAAGTAGCGTCATTAAACAGTTTGAAGAGCGGTATTGTAATTATGCACCTTAAGGCGCCGTAGGTTCATGGTCTTCTCTCCCTCTCACTGAGCATAAGCGTGAGAGAGATGGAAGTGCGTGCTCGGAAGCGCGGATATCATGTTTTTTAATTTTAATTTTTTGGCCGTTTAAATAAAAAAAAAAGTAAACACTGATTTCCCTCAAACATGATATTGTCTATTTTTAGAAGCTATTTTAATATTTTTAGCTTTTGTTCGTAATTTGTAACAAATATTTTAAAAGTGTATTTTAGGCCCTTTTAGACCTATGTTCGTGATTTTTTTCTATCGAGCGAAAAATGCTTAATCATGTTTCTAAACACTGATTTCCCTGCAGAAAAGCCTCAAGATTACTATTCGTATTTTTTTTAAACCATATGATTATAAATAGACGCATTATATTGTTTCAAAAACACTGTTCGCTTAACTTCGCTGAACCTATGGCGCCTTAAAAACTTTTTTGGTCGATTAGGAATACCTCAGAAAGTAGTATCTGATAATGGACCTCAATTCTCTTCGCAAGAGTTTAAGCAGTTTGCTGCATATTACGGATTTGACCACGTGACGAGTTCACCTATGTATCCCCGTTCTAATGGGTTAGTTGAGAGCGCAATGTACAGACAGTAAAGAGATTGTTTATTAAGGCTCAAGAAGACAACACTGATTAGCAATTAGCTCTGCTTAATTTTAGGAATACCCCCATTTCAGGAGAGAAGTATTCGCCAGCGCAACTACTGATGGGTCGCAAACTGAGAACAAGGCCTCCTGCTACTGATGAAAGTCTAAGACCTGAGGCAGTTGACCCGGCTATGATTCAAAAGCTCGTACAGAAAAATCTTGGCAAGTTAAACAATATTGTACGATAGAAGAGCCAAAAAGCTGCCGCAGTTCACACCCAATGAGCTGGTTCACATGCGAGACAATAACGTCTGGGTGTCTGCAAGGGTAGCAGGCGTCGCGCGAGGAGAGCGCTCATACTGGATCACTGCGGACAATGGCCGAACGTACCGGAGAAATCGTGTTCAAATCCTAAGAGGCAACAAAAAAGCATCTTCCTCTTATTTAGCTTCCACAACAGCGCCAGTGGTCACGAACAGATACAGCGATCTCGATTTTGTTCTTCCAGACTCAGACGAGGCGGTAACACCTGATTTTGCACTCCAGTTTCAAATCCTGGGTCTCCACAAAGGTCACGAGACGCAAGTGCCGCAGGTGGTAGTGGCCCCGTCACTAGAAGCGGAAGACTAGTTCGTCCGCCAAGAAGATTTAGCTTTGACTAAATATGAACTTGACTTTAAATGTAACAGGGTTTATCTTTTTTGTTGTTATGTTTTTTACTTGTTTTGTTTTATTTAAGGGAGATGAGGGGGATAAGTTAACATGTTCTTATATCTTTCTCAAATTGTTAATTGTTATAAGAAGGAAGATGTTGTAGTGTAGCCTTTTTAATAAATGACATGCTTTTGACGCACGACAGTTAGGTTAGGAAAATATAAATTGGCCGTCTGTTGTCTACTTATTTTGTTCCGCGTAAACATTTACCAGTCAAAGGGTACTCGAAAGGATTAGGTATCTATTATTAATTCCTAATATAGGTATAGAAATTTGTAGAGAAGAAGATCAATAAACATTTAATGCTGTAGCCTGTGTCCCACCTGTTGGATCTATTGCCACAAACATCTACTAAAGTTGTTGTGTTACTCTGTTAATAACTACAACTTAGAAATGTTGAAAAACCCCCGAAATTTTCATTTCAAATTCCAATATCTCAAAAACCGCTGAACAGATTTTCATGAAACAGGGCTAAGAACACTCGGGATAAAATTATCTATGACACAAAAAAAAAAGAATTCAAATCGGTCCATCCATTAGGGAGCTACGCTACCACAGACGGATACACAGACAGAGACGTTAAACTTATAACTCCCCTCTTTTTGCGTCGGGGGTTATAAAACAACGGGTTATACTCCGGGAGTGCCGGCAGAAGTGAAAGCTTGAATATTAACGTTGTGCATTTTTTATATTTGATATTTATTTCATTCTTAATAATATACACTGAATCGCTAGTCCATCATTTCATTTTATTTAGATTACATCACAACCATCAATAGTCCCTATACACCGCAGCGGGTGCTGTCTCTGTGTGCATCCCATGACACGGGCAGGGACAGCATCCGCTCGTTGTACTCAGTTCCTTGCATTTCATTAAATTGTCAAAAGGGCCTCTACGTGTTGGCTCAGTTGGTACTTTGTAGGTACCTAGCTCCACGCACGCCTCCCAAAGGTCCGGGACATCATTGTCCCGTGAACGGGAAAGACATACATTGTGTCGAATAGGTAGGTACATTACAATTCATTACAAAAATAAGATGAAACATTGAATAATCATGTCATGCGTAACTTAAATGTACAATATTAATTATATTCTAATAACGCAAAACAAAACAATTTAATACTTGGAATAGTCATATATTAATAATCAATAAACATGTCTAAACATAATAGAATCGTAATAAAACATGTCGTTTACAAATTCATCGATTGAAAAATAACATTTATTTACGTGAAGAGCCTTTAATTTACGCTTGAACACATTAATGTTGGAGATCTGCTTTAACTATACCGGTAATTTGTTGAAAAGATGTACCTACAGCCTGATAATGCGCGGAATGTTTGACTATATTTAGTTTGGGTAAGTATTAAACTGTTTTTGAGATCCTTTCTTTTTGTTGCAAGCCTCAAGCCTCTTCGCTCTCAGTCTCGTTCAAAAGTTGACGAACGAATGACCAAACCCGTTAGAAGAACTTGAATGTAGAGGCACGGGTACAGTTAAAACTTTAAGTGTTTGTATTATATTTTGGAATGTTTAAAGAATTTTATCTAATGAAGTCGTATTACCCATTACCCACGTGCTGTGGAGCCGAGGTTAACGTCCCGCAAGGGCGAGTGTCGCGCACTAAATCCATTTCCTTTGTGTCTGATGATTACGAGTATATCACGACAATTTATGTGTGCTGTCAACACTGTCAAGGACACTGACCCATAAAATACAAAAGTACATGCGGTATCAGCCGTGATGACGTTAACGTTATGTACGAGTTATCGAAGTAAATATGCACTGCCGATAACAGTATATACCATCAGGCGCCATCCTATTTAATACGCCTTAAAGGACCTTATTATCTAACTTTAGGAACCGACACGAAATAAAACAAAGACATCTATAAATATATACTGGAGATTCATAAAGATGGAGCTCGTAGTTGTTAGGCAAGTTGTCAATTATAGGCGAAAAGTTAATTAACAAAACTATAAAAAACCGGCCAAGAGCGTGTCGGGCCACGCTCAGTGTAGGGTTCCGTAGTTTTCCGTCCGTCACAGTAAGTGTCCCCACTAAAGCGTTAAACAAGCAATACTTAGCGAACGATACAAGCAATACTTAGCGAAATATTTTATTCTTATACAACGAACGACCAAAGACAACTAAGACAAGTTATTCGAGCACGATAAATTTTCGACCTAATGTATGGTTTTTTTTTTTTTTTTGTTTTCTCTCATACTTTTTTGGAGATCCCTACACTCTGTACGCATGGACGCAGGCGCTTCCCGAAGGGACGCGCCCGGAAAGCTAATGTATGGGCGCACCTGCTCCGACCCCATTAAATCAGGAAAAATCATAACAGCGCAATGTACAATGTGAGCGTTCCACAGATTACAGAGAAAAGCAGATAGGTCCTAATAAATTGAACGTTTTCTATACATCCGATGTCTTCTCACTTACGTACTGAACGCCGAGTAAGAAAGAGATAGAACCATGTTATCTGACAGGTCTTCATACGTCATTGTCTCCGCTTTCTCGCTCGCACGATGTAATTCGCTCTCTCGCTCGCTCGAGATTTAGTGCACAGAAAGATATTTTCTTACAAGTTATCGATATCGATATTTACTGTTAATAAACTCGTAATATGCGATACTCGTAAGTAAATTGTATTTCTATCCATACTATGCAAAAATTAATATGGTACTTACCAAATAGAAAACAAAAACCATTACACGACTACGAATATAATAAACTGCATTCATGTTTCATATGTTCGCTACAAATTAAATTATGCAAATACATAGGTAGTCAGACGAGTTACTTTTTATGTCTCACTATTTTGTGGATCTTTAGTGGAACACATTTATTTTTAACCGACTTCTGAAACTTATCAATTCCGCTGGCTCTTTATTTTTTTATGTATGTTCCTCGATTACTCTTAGACGCCTGGACCGATAAGAATGGTGTTTTGTTAGAAAAGGTGGTCCTAGGCAGGTCAGGATCTGAAGATGGGATCCTGGAGAAATCCAGGGCAATCTTCAAATCTTATTTTGAAACGATTTGGGTACTTTGAAATCGTGCATTTGCTTTCAGAAAGCAGTTCATGCGGTAATATGGAATGTGGCTTCGTGAAGTATTGATTTGAAGTCGATTAAAACTTTGTTTTTAAAGTAGGCTAACACAAAATAACAACGCAATTATATTCCTGAAAATATCTCATTTTAATAAGAAAGTTACATATAATGCTTTAAATAATAAATATCCAATTATATAGAACTTTTTGCAATCAGTAAACTTGCATCACCTGAAGAGGCCTTAGGTCTAGGGCCTTAGGGTTAGGGAGGTCTTAGGTATTGTATCTGGTAGCCTTTCATTACTGCTCAGCATCATTTTGTTGTAGTTGCCTTCTAATTGTTGATCCTGGTGAGATCCCTGCATTAAATACAGTAACGAAAACATTATTATACAATATCTATCAGTTGAGCTGCTTAAGTATGAACAGGTAAACATCAAACCGACACAGAGTTACTTTCCCATGTATAATACATATTATAGTAGTTATGGATATATAAAGAAAATCAATGTACTAATACAAATTCTTTGCATATACAAAACTTAAATGAAACGAACTCATCTGGAGGTACCTCAGAAATGTCAAGTAATAAAATAAATAAAACTCACTATACCAACTTACCTCAAGCGGCCTCTGAAAAACTGTAGGTATCGCCTCTGGCAGCAAGTGTTTTATATTTTTAATAATAACGAAACAGTTAGTTTCGAAATGTTTCGAACATATTCTATGGTGTTTTTTCGGCGTCCAATTATTGCGCCCTACTGCGTCAATCCATTTTTTTCGAAGATTATTATTTACCGGAAACCTGAAGTTAACAGTTAAAACATGTAACATTAAAATATTTTGTCTAAACGCCTACATGAATAATTCATGTCGACGAAATATCGATATATACATGGTAACAACACTACCCATGTTTACGACAATTGTATTTTTACTAGAAATCCCAAAAATATCAAGTTTGATCCATGTAAAAAGTACTTATCCGATAGTATCAAGCATCTGCTGTAATCCCAGACCATTATATTGCGTAATGTACATGAAATATTTGAAAAATAACCAAATGATTCTTACCGATGAAATCCGATTGTTTCTCCGGTCTTTTTTAACAATCTAGCGTAACTTCGGCAGTACGGAACTGCACAAGCCATTGTGCCACTTCATACAACTTAAATCATTAACTTATTACAGAAATATTTAGTTTTTCAACACAATATTCTTGAAATAACCAACTTTCCTCAAGATTCACAAGAGATTTGACGTTGATTTGACTTTGACAGATTGTTTAGCATTTAACACCTTGGTTAACAGTTTTTGGAGACAAGTCGTCAATAGACTCAAAATACCATACTATTCGTCTCATTCTAACTCACAGATGATTTTTATGGCATAATTCTTTATTGCGTGAACCGATTTTCACAGTTTTTACTTTATTTGAAAGCACGTCATTTCATTGTGATTTTGTAGAAATTACAGGTACAATAAACTGCCCTGCACCTGCTTATACGGTTAAATTACAAACTTAGTTCAGAAATTATTTTGTATTTTTTTTCAAAAACTATGCAACCTATCAAGTTCAAAATTAATTTTCCTAGTTTTTTTTTATAAAGTTCTACTTTTGAGATTTTTTTCATATTTTTAAAACTTATGGTTCAAAAGTTAGAGGGGGGGACACATATTTTTTAACTTCTGGAGCGATTATCTCCGAAAATATTGCCACTATCAAAAAAATATTTTACTAAATGATAGGGGATATCAATAGGGGATTCATTTTTAAATACCTATCCAACAATATATCACACGTTAGGGTTGAAATGAAAAAAAAAACACTCCCCACTTTACGTATAGGGGACGAGGTACCCTAATAAAACATTTTTTTCCACTTTTTATTTTACCACTTTGTCGGCATGATTGATATACATATAGTACCAAATTTCAGCTTTCTAGTGCTAACGGTTACTGAGATTATCCGCGGACGGACGGACAGACATGGCGAAACTGTAGACTACCCTACCCTAAAAAGCTGTACAGTCTGTACAACCCGGCTAACTTAAGAATGCACCGTGTTCATGCATACATCTTGCTACAAGGTGCCAACGAGTCTTAATCGGGATAAAACCATAAAACACGAGTGTCGTAATGTTATAATTATAAAACACGCGTGTTTAATACCCAGGATTATGAGCCTAAAAGCGACGTTATAAGAGGGACGTTACGTGCAATTGTGTTGAAAACAATTGCAAGTAACGTTCAATTGTTGTGTTTACCTGCGATCTCATCATCAGAGCCTGGCTTGGTGACACAGATGACAGGGTCCACAATTGACAGAGAAATCGGTGGTACAAGCTTTTACTGCCGACTGTACCTACTTTTCTGTATGCCATCATCAACTACTCATTGACACGATTCTAACGAACCCAAACTCAATGGGGTTACGTCGGTTAAGTACTGAATTCCCATGGCCACCTTCTGTCTCCATCATCAGATCAGCTCGATGATACCATAATATTGAATTGTCATCCAAACTATACTCATACACAAAATTTTAGCTCAATCGGTCACCGGGAACTGGATCAAATTTAACTGGCAAGATTTGTCCCATACATACTCGTACTAACAGGGCCCATAACCACCTTCTATCTCCATCATCAGATCAGCTCGATGGTACCATAATATTGAATTGTCATCCAAACTATACTTATCTATACCCAAAATTTCAGCTCAATCTGTCACCGGGAAGTGGGTCAAATTTAACTTGCAAGATTTGTCCCATACATGCTAACAGGGCCCATGGCCATCTTCTGTCTCCATCATCAGATCAGTTCGATGGTACCATAATATTGAATTGTCATCCAAACTATACTCATACCCAGAATTTCAGCTCAATCGGTCACCGGGAAGTGGGTCAAATTTAACACGCAAGATTTGTCCCATACTAACAAGGCAAGTTAAATAAAAGCTTGTAAAAATAAATGATATCCCACTAAAACATTCCATAATACTGAAAGTGATTGCCATTGCCTGGACCACCCAGCACATAGATAAAGATAATTTGTTATTCGAAATGCCCGCCTTTACCTTTAATACACGCCTTCAAAAGATCTGAGGGGCTACCGCGAAACGAAAACGAACTTCGTTTGTGTATCTCCGTCTCTGTCGCACTTGCTAGTTCGAGCGACCGAGAGGGAGACATTCGAACGACGTTCGTTTTCACTTCGCGGTAGCCCCTCTGGCTACTCGTCTATAGATTTACACACTGTCTCCATTGGGAAATTTGCTGCTGCTGCTTTCAAAAAATTTTTTATATACGCACATATCATTAGTGCTCTAAAATGCGTTCAGAAACCGTAGGAAATGGCCAGCATTACTACAACCGATTTTACTATGAGAACTTTCTTGTCTGTGGTAGTAGGTAAAATCTGTACTGTACTGTCATTACAGTTCAGATTTTTCATAAATTTGTGTCGTTATGAGTTTAAATTTGGAACAGCTGTCAAAACTCAAGTGGGTCTCTATTCTAGTATCCATAGATATTAAAACAGTTATCGATACGAAACGTCAATTCAGTACGTTTTTTAATACAAACCGTACGACATTTGATCTCGAGTGATATGAGTATAGGGACTTCATTCGTTTGTCTATGATTAAGAAAAAACTAGTATTCGTCATGACGGATGATCGAATTGCCGCCATTGTTTTTGTCATTTTATTGTTGGTTTTTTGCTGTTACTTACTACTACTTATGATATGAGTGTAGATAAAGTAGTGTATGCAACTGTACATAATTAGGCCTTGAAACACTCGTGTGATCCTATTATGAAACTCGCTGGCGCTCGTTTCATAAAACCACACTCGTATTTTAAGGCCTCTTGGGGCGTATAGAATTGAGTTTGTAGAATGCACGCACACCAAGGGTGGTTTTTTGCGGTGCGCTTTCTAATTTCCCTTTGCAGTTAGCGCGTTGTTTAAGAGTAGTGGACTGTATGTTAGGGGTCCAACCGTGGTCTATTGTCGTAGCTACTAGACGCGAAATTGTGTAGGAAAAGTCAGCTGCTTTGGAAATCGGAACAGGTCGATGAATCAGCTAACAGAAGAGCAAATGGAGCCATGCGCACTTACTTGTGATTTGGGTGAATGTCTCCTTCAGGCTAGCTGCTCATGGCACCTGCACGTGTCTTCATTGGGACGCGCAGCGCAATCCCGAAATGCCCAAAAGCACTTTCAATCCACGAACACCTTATAGCACTAAGCTGACAGCACGTACAGTTTTCAGTAATATATGGAGAATGCGTCGGATTTAATTCGATTTATTTTATTCATCAGCGCGGAGCTGGTTGTTACACGCACGACGGGAGAGTATCTAATTCGCTTTCGCCAGGTGGCGTGAGCGATGCGCGTACGTCGTGTATGACAGAGACAGCGCGATATATCAGTGCGCATGGGTGAAAGGGATGATTGTATAGGAAATCGTGACTGTAGAAACGACAACAGATTAAAGTTCGACAGACAAACATACGAAATCCAACATCTCCCCCGGCTTGAAGGGTTCCCTTCAAAGAAAAAAAAGATTATATACATATTATGTATGTATATGGGGAAAGATAAAAAACGCACCATATAACTAAAGATAAACGAAGGAAAATATGTAATTATTCCAAAATAAGCTTTTGTGGTAACATAAAATAAATAAAAATATATATATTTCAATATATGTATAGATATATATGTGGTGGCAACCCTACTGCGTAGGCAGCGGGCACAGCCGAACGATCGGTCGCTCCAGCGTACCGTTGCGGGTCCGCACTTCAGCAACGCGGACAACACCGTCTCGCCCAGGGAATACCCGAGTTATTATTCCGAGCGGCCACTGCAAGGGTGGCGTGTTAGCAACGTTTATTAAAACTATTGTTCCCACCGTTATCGGCTTGTCCGGAGTATTCCATTTCTCTCTGCTTTGTAAGTTGTGAAGATACTCAATTCGGAACCGTTTCCAGAATGATTGGACAAGTGAGTCTAGCATTGAAAAACGAGTCAATAGATTCGGTCGCTCCTGGCTTAAGTCGGCGGCGGGCAAACGCGGCAACGGCGAGGTTGACATGAAATGAGCGGGCGTTAGTGCGGTGGGCTCTGACGGGTCAGAACTTAGTATGTAAAGAGGGCGGCTATTAAGAATCGCTTCGATCTGAGTAAGAACGGTGAGTAATTCTTCATATGTCAGGATTTGATTACCTATAACACGATTAAGATGGGTTTTAAAGCATTTAATGTTGCCTTCCCAAATACCTCCAAAATGGGGCGCGTTTGGGGGGCTCATACGCCAAGTAATTCGACTTTTTGCAAGTTCTTCCTTGAAATGCGTATAATACGGATCAGACTGAAGAAAAGTATGAAGCTCGTTTAGGTAAGCTTTAGAAGCTGTAAAGTTAGTGCCGTGGTCACTATATAAAAATTTACAATCCCCACGCCGAGAGATAAATCGCTTAAAGGCGTCGAGAAACGCCGCGGAGGAAAGAGAAGAAGCGAGCTCGGTGTGGACGGCCTTCGTCACCAGGCAAACAAAAATACAAAGCCACGCCTTTTGGCTTCTCACGCCGCGTTTTCTAACTAACGTGATGTAGAAGGGTCCCGCGTAGTCGACGCCCGTGTGCGTAAAGCATTTACTAGGCTCGACACGACAGTCCGGGAGATCAGCCATTGCGGGGAAAGTATTAGTCGGTTTATTAGCGCGGAAGCAATCGTTACATTTATGAAATCGTTGTCGCACAATTCTCCGCGCGGAAAGTATACAATACTTTTGTCGCAAGATTGACAACAAAAGCTGGGGGCCAGCGTGTAAATTTTCTCGGTGACAGAAGTCTATTAACAGCTCCACAATGTGGCCTTTTTTGGGTAGTAGAACCGGGTGTTTACTAGAAAAATCAAGGGACGAATTTCCTAAACGCCCTCCTACTCGTAGGACGTTATCGCGAATAAATGGAAATAGTTTGCGTAAGGCGGGTGAGCAAACCCTGCCCTTTTGTATTTTACCTATGTCATCTGAAAATGACGTTTGCTGCATGACCTTCACAACGAGCAGCTCGGCTGCGTCCAGGTCGTCGGCGGTTATTTCTCGGTTGCGAGGAAGCCGTTTAAGAAATTTTAAAACTATATCGACTGTTCTAATAAATCTATTCCATGAGGAAAATCTCTCGCTTAATTTCAAAAGCCAATGCTCATTGTTATAGGTATTTGCAACCAAAGCGGTTGTTTTTTCTTCTGGCAGCTTTGTAGATGACGCCGAGAAAGCCGTTATAGGCCAGTCACTAACTGGCGAGGATGCCCAGGATGGGCCATGGAACCACAGATTGTGGTCCTTTAAGCGGGAAGGCAGAAGGCCGCGCGAAAGACAATCTGCTGCATTTGCAGACCCTGGTACATGATAAAAATGCTCCGAGGTAAAATTATTTTGACATTGAGCAATGCGATTCGCGACAAAGGTTGTGAATCTATGAGGTGAAGAATGGACCCAACATAGGGCAACTTCAGAGTCGGAAAATGCAAACGAATCCGCAATTGGATGACGCTGAGATAAAACATCGTGAACAGTACGAAGCAGTTTTGACATCAATACAATAGCACAAAGCTCCAATCTAGCAACCGTCACTGTTTTTACTGGTGCGACCTTTGATTTCGAACAAATCAGACGGATGACTGGGTCTTGATTTTCGACAACGACGTGCGCGTAAATCACACAGCCGTAAGCCTTTTCACTGGCATCGGCAAAGGCCAAAAGTGTCAATTTTGAGTTCTTCTCAATGCCTAAATGACGCGGAAATTTAAGAGCAGAGACCAGTGGAAGCTCACTGACGAACTGCTCCCATAAAAGCGATATGTGTGGCGGTGGTAAATCATCCCAATCCATCTTTAAAAGCCATAGTTCTTTTATAAGAAGCTTGGAATAGAGTATGACAGGACCGACGAGCCCTAGAACGTCATACAAACGAGCAGTAGCTGAAAGAATAGCACGCTTCGTGCCATGGAGTTGCGGAAGCGAAACGTCAAAGACGAATTCATCCAAAGCGGGAAGCCATCGAAGACCAAGAATCTTTAAAGTGTCGCCGTCACCGAAAGAGACGTCTTCCGACTGGCGGTGAGAAATGGGAATGTACTCTATAGCAACTGCGGAGAGTTGCTAGTCCATTTGACCAAATCAAACCCACCAGCCTTGAAGAGACTGATTAGTTGATTCGCTGTCGCAACTGCTTCCTCGGATGAAGAAGCAGAGGAAGCTAGATCATCCATGTAAACGTCCCTTTCGAGAACGGCGGCAGCGAGCGGAAACCTCTCGCGTTCATCGCTAGCGAGCTGGCGGAGCGTGCGAAGCGCGAGGTATGGCGAAGACCGGAGGCCAAAGCAGACGCGGTTGAAATGATACATCTCCAAAGGTACTTCCGGCGAAAAGCGGTACAAAAATCGTTGAAAGGAGCGGTGGTGCGGATGTACTTCTATGCACAAGTACATTTGGCGGACGTCAGCAAAAAAAGCAACGCGGAATATGCGAACATTCAAAAGAATGTGGAAAATATCTGCTTGCAGATTGCAACCAGTATGAAGGATGTCGTTTAACGACAGCCCGCTGTCAGATTTGCAGCTACCGTCTAGAACTTGGCGGATTTTTGTCGTGGACTTGTCCATCCGGATGACCGGGTGATGAGGTAGCCAAAACCCTGGCGTAGAGTATTCTTCGGGCGGAACCAAAGAAATAATCCCTTTGTCTAGGTAATCCCGAATAACGGCATCATATTTTTCGCGGAGTTGCGGGTTTTTTAAGAATTTATTTTCGAGCATCGAAAATCTTCTTTTAGCGGTAGTATAAGAATTGCCCAGATTATCTGGTGTTTGCTTGAAGGGAAGATCAACTGCGTAAGAACCATTATCGTTACGCGTGGTCGTTGCGGTAAATATTTCTTCACATTCCTTGTCATCGGGACTTAGAAATTTCCTTGAGGGTACTTCCTCCAAGTTCCAAAACTTTTCTAGAGTTTGGTTAAGCGGTTCGTGCGTAAACGCACAGAGAGCACGAGTCGCGCGCGAAGGTGACGTCACAGTGACGTCCCCCATTATGACGTAACCCAAGGTCGTTTCCAAAGCCGAAGGCAAGCCGGCACTTCGGACTTTGTCAGAAAGTAAGATTTCACAGAATAGATTTGCCCCTATAAGCATATCAATGGGCCCGGGCTCATTAAAACAATCATCCGCCAGAGGTATGTTCTTAAAACAATCAAATAACGATATGTCGAGAGGCGAGTCAGGCAAGTGTGACGTAATGGTTTCCACAACCAGAGGCTGCATAATATAAGCGTTGTCGCCATTACTGTCGAATCGGGAACTAAATTGCACCGTCGACATTCCAAGTATCTTCTGGGAAGAACCCCCAATGCCCTGAACCCTCGTAAAACGATTTTGGTTCGAAATCGGTAGCGACAATCGATTACAACACTCGAGCGTTATATAATCAGACTGGCTTCCAGGATCCACCAGAATCCTTGCATAATAAATCTTACCGCTAGCGTCATAAAGTTTAATTTTCGCGGTCCCTAATAATGTCGTTTTATGTATAAGCGTTCTTAAGTTATCATCATTTGCACTCCGAGACGACAAATGATTCAATGTTGAGTCATGCCTCAAACCATTATCGACCTTATCGACTGGGCGATAAGACTGCAAATTGCTTGCCCCCGCGTTATTGCCGCTCGAAGTTGAGGAATGTGCATCGTTGACAATATTGTTGGTTGCACCTGTTTGATGCGATTTAGGTAAATAAGATTCTTTATGCGGCGGATTAAAATGTAACATCGTGTGATGTTTAGAATTACATAGATTGCACGTTCTGTGCGACGTGCAAGCGGAAAATTTGTGTTTAAAACTAAGGCAGTTATTACACACGGCATTACTCTTTACAAAATTAAATCTTTCGTGTGGGGACATTTTTGTAAATGCGGCACACTGATATAAGTGTTCGTGTTTATTCGTTTTACACAACAAACAAGTATTCATCGCGGGCGCTTGCGTATTAACGAATGTTTTCGTTGAATTGGTTTTTGGTACCGGTATCTTTTTATTGATACTAGGTTGCGGTTGGGAAAAAGTTTGTTTGGTTGTCGAATGCGCTGCAACCCTGGATTGTTCCTTGACAAAATCGATAAGATTTTCGTACGAAGGACATGTTTCCTTGCGATAAAACATCTTAAATAATTTGATCGACTCGGGATCTAGTTTTTGTAATGCGATATGCAAGAACAAAAAATCCGCTAAATCTTGTAAATTTAGCGCTTTGAACGCCTTAACAGAGGCGTCAAAGTTACATAGAAAATACTCCAAATTAGAAGTGGACCCATTGGCTATGGGTTTAAAGTCCAACAGCTGATTAATATAGCCGGCCGCCATGGCGCGCTTATCCTCATATTTATCGACTAGCGCCTTCCAAATTATGGCATAGTTTTCCCCTGTGGTGGGTAGCCCAGCGCATACCGATCTAGCTTTATCAGTTAGTTTACCCACTAAGAACTGAATTCGTTCGCTGTCAGATAAACTTGAGTTGTTATGAATCACACTTTTGAATTGTTCATAGAATAATGGCCAATTCCTAAGGTCGCCATTAAATTCCATGAGCTGTATAGTCGGCAAATTTTGCCTTAAAGCGGATTGCGGAGGCCGCTGAGGGCGCTCCGGCGAACCTTCGACTTCAGACTGAATGCATTTAATTTCACAGTACATCTCCTCAAACGCGATCCAGGCCTGATAATTAACGGCTGCATTAGGCGTTACTTTTATAAGGCACTCATTGTACGAGTCTAAAACGCGCTCAAAATCTGATCGTAATTGGTCTAGATTTGATACGTTAGTTAAGAACGTTTTACGTTTAATTTCATCTTCGTGCGCCTTAACCGACAATTGGTATATGGTCTGTACGCGATTAAAGAAAGCATTACGCTTAGCTTCCAAAATAAGTAGGTCATTCGGGACGGGGTCCCTAGCTGCCTCGGTTTTAGAGTCAATTTTCGGTGGCATGATGACGTGCTTTGAGTGTGATTATAAAACTTAGCCTACACAAATAAAATGTATATAACAAAATGCGGTTAAATGTCCGTAAACGAGACTCGCGGGAATAAAATCCGTTAAAATAAACGTGAGTTTACACAAGTCGAAAATAAAGTGCGGTTAAAATAAACGTAAGTAAACACAGGTCGCGGAAATAAAGTGCGGTTAAAACAAATGTATGTAACACAAGTCGCGGGAATAAAAGATATATAAAAAGGAATGCGTTACAAATCGGAAACAGTTTGTAAAATTAAAAGCGGTTTAGATAACTCTCCGTCTACAAAGTAGGTTAAGCGATGACCGTAACGTGTACCTACAGGCGCCAGGGCGCGGTGTGCGGCGCGGTAGTTCGCGAAACGAAAATAACGAAATAAGCGGGTAGAAATGGACGAAACTCGTCAGCGCTCCCGAGCCGGTGCGAACAATAGAATGTATTTTGTAACGTGTACATCAATTGTACACTAAAAATATTGAAACGTTAACTGTGTTGCTGATATGTTAGTACCTATAGAATAATGATACGAAGATATGATGCGAAGTACATAGATTTTAAATATCTATGGGTAAATTATACATAATGTCAAGGAGCTACTTTTAATATATATATAAATCCTAGGTTGGGAATGAAATAATTTATCCGGGTCGTAGTGACCAAAACTTGGGGCGTATAGAATTGAGTTTGTAGAATGCACGCACACCAAGGGTGGTTTTTTGCGGTGCGCTTTCTAATTTCCCTTTGCAGAGATTAGCGCGTTGTTTAAGAGTAGTGGACTGTATGTTAGGGGTCCAACCGTGGTCTATTGTCGTAGCTACTAGACGCGAAATTGTGTAGGAAAAGTCAGCTGCTTTGGAAATCGGAACAGGTCGATGAATCAGCTAACAGAAGAGCAAATGGAGCCATGCGCACTTACTTGTGATTTGGGTGAATGTCTCCTTCAGGCTAGCTGCTCATGGCACCTGCACGTGTCTTCATTGGGACGCGCAGCGCAATCCCGAAATGCCCAAAAGCACTTTCAATCCACGAACACCTTATAGCACTAAGCTGACAGCACGTACAGTTTTCAGTAATATATGGAGAATGCGTCGGATTTAATTCGATTTATTTTATTCATCAGCGCGGAGCTGGTTGTTACACGCACGACGGGAGAGTATCTAATTCGCTTTCGCCAGGTGGCGTGAGCGATGCGCGTACGTCGTGTATGACAGAGACAGCGCGATATATCAGTGCGCATGGGTGAAAGGGATGATTGTATAGGAAATCGTGACTGTAGAAACGACAACAGATTAAAGTTCGACAGACAAACATACGAAATCCAACACCTCTCATTATGGATCAGTCGCATAAACTACTATTACAGAATCTATATTGGCATGGCGTTTAGAGCAGACCATGTCCTCTAACACCGACCACAATTTATAGTCCAAGGGATTTAAGTCGGGACTGGAAGAGGGCCAATCATCTGCCCTGATGAATTCCGGAACATTCATTTCCAGCTAAATCTATTTATTTATTTATACTTAAGGAGTACCAACAGCTACAAAAATATGATATAAGTCTTATATAGTAATCTATCTTAAAATTTAGATTGGAGAATTGTTGTAATGAAAAAAATGACATGCTAGCTTTCGCCTCACAGAAGGAATTGAGCAGTTGAAGACATCAATATCCATCGACTTTCATTTTGATCGCATTCTGTGACAGACGGCCAACTACGGAACCCTACCCTGCGCGTGGCCCGACACGCACTTGGCCGCTTTTTTAGGGTTCCGTAGTCGACTAGGAACCCTTATAATTTCGCTTTGTCTGTCCGTCCTTCCGCGGATAATCTCAGTAACCGTTAGCACTAGAAAGCTGAAATTTGGTACTAATATGTATATCAATCACGCCGACAAAGTGGTAAAATAAAAATGTTTGCATAACGTGGGGAGTGTTTTTTATTTTCATTTCAACCCTAACGTGTGATATATTGCTGGATAGGTATTTAAAAACGAATAGGGGTTTACTCAAATATTTTTTTGATATTGTGTATATTTTCGGAGATTATCGCTCCAGAAGTAAAAAAAAATGTGTCCCCCCCCTCTAACTTTTGAACCATAAGTTTTAAAAATATGAAAAAAATCTTAAAAGCAGAACTTTATAAAAACTTACTAGGAAAATTATTTTGGACTTGATAAGTTAAATAGTTTTTGAAAAAATTAAAAAATAATTTCTGAACTAAGTTTGTAATTTAACCATATAAGCAGGTGTTTATTGTCCCTGTAATTTCTATAAAATCACAATAAAATGACGTGCTAAAACGGTGAAAATTGGTTCACGCAATAAAGAATTATCCCATAAAAATCATCTTCCATACTTTAAGCTCGCGCGCAATAATTTACTTAATTTGCCGATAGATGTTGCTGTACGCGGAACGCTCATATCGTACATGGCGGTGTAAATTTTAACGCTTAAGTGGGGACACTTACTGTGACGGACGGAAAACTACGGAACCCTACACTGAGCGTGGCCCGACACGCTCTTGGCCGGTTTTATAAAGACTTTTGACGTCTTGATGGTTTGCGCAGTTACTTTTGATGCTGACTGTACATAGAATACTGTTCTCATCTATGGGCAGGGGCACCCCAATACCAGCTTCTCCCTCTGGACCGCATCCAACGACGAGCAACTCGAATTGTCGACTGCCAGCATATTTCGGATCGGCTTGACTCCTTGGCGCTGCGTAGAGATGTGGCTTCGCTCTGCATTTTCTATCGCATGTATAACGGGGAGTGCTCCCAGGAATTGTTCGGATTAATCCCTACCGCTTCTTTTCGTCATCGTCCAACGCGACAACATTACCATCCTCATCACTTAGATGGTTGGCAGTCCACAACTGTGCGCTTCTCCAGAAACTTCCTGCCTCGCACAGCTAATCTGAGGAATAGATTGTCGCCTGCGGTATTTCCGGACCGATACGACCTTCAAACCTTCAAGAAAAGAGCGTACTCCCATCTTAAAGGCCGGCAACGCACTCGCAACACCTCCGGTGTTGCAGGTGTCCATGGGCGGCGGTAATCGCACCATCAGGTGATCCGTCTGCTCGTCTGCCTCCTATCACATAAAAAAAATAATAGAAAACATCGAAGACTCAAAAACAAATATTCATGCAAATCACACAAATATTTGCTCTCACCGGGATTCGAACCTAGGAACGTCAGCGTCAGGTCTTTAGGCAGGGCACTACACTACCCAAAGTATAGCTTGGGCAATTGGGCATACTTGGGGACCGATTTTTGACTTTTTAGCGCTCGAAAATCAAACAAAATTAAATACGTTTTTAGTGTCAATATGGCAGGCACGTACTTTCTACCAATAGAATTGAATGCAAGTGGTCAATACCACTCGTTTTTTAATTTTCTATCGCTATTTCAAAATAGCATTTCATTATTTTAGTCTCGACAGTCAAAAATCGGTCCCCAGCCATCGCCACAGAATAAATAATAGTACAACCATCGCATAGACAACGTCTGCCTGCTTACTCGCACCGCCAGAACTTATGGTGATAATAATTAAACGACCGGTATAGATTTGTAGAGCGGAGCTAGAACTTACCTAGTCTAGCCATAAGTTCTGTTACTGGCCATTTACAATGATGAAAAAAAAATCGAATTTAGAATATTGTGTTTTGACGTAACTGTTTGGATCAAAGAGTAAAGTAAGATAACATATACTTATCTAGGAAAGTAAGTATGTTTGGATGTTTCTGCCGCTATTTATATATAATTTAACATTAAAATAAATAAATTAATAATGGACTGAAAGAAAATAGAATTGCTGTGATTGCTCTGTAAAAGGTTGGAATGGAGCCATCTCACATTTTTGAAACACTAAAAAAGTTAGAGAACAGTCGAATGTTTATGTATCGTACCATCAAAAGGTACATATACACTGAAACGTCCTTTATCGATGACAATAAAAGATCTGGAAGGTCACGTTCTGTTAGAACAAAATTAGTTGTTAATGCGGTTAGGGCCAGAATTCGCCGAAAGAAAACAGAAGATCCTTTCTAGGGAAATGAAAATACCACATTGTCGCCTATAATCAAAGAAGACTTGAGTCTTGGAGCTTACCGAAGATATACAGAAAATACCTTAAATCAGTCACTAAAGGACAAGAGAGTTGAGAGACAAAAAAGCCTGTTATTTCGATACGCACATGAAAAATATAAAAATATTATTTTCACGGACGAAACAATTTTTACTATCGAGCAGCACTACAACAAACAAAACGATAAAGTGTATGCACACGACTCTCGAGAAGCCAAAGAGATAGTTGGGAGGGTTCAGCGAGGTCATCATTCAGCTTACGTCATGATTTGGTGGGGTGTGTCGTACCAAGGCGTCTCTGAGATCCATTTTTGCGAAATAGGAGTGAAAATTTCGGAAAAAGTGTATCAAGAATTCAATATACGCTTTTAGAAACTGTAGTTAAACCACTCAACGACACAATGTTCAAAAATATACACTGGACCTTTCAGCAGGACTCGGCCGAGGTCATAAATCTCGGACCACCCAGATTTAAAGTGCATTTATGCGCTTTATATTTATGTAAACAGGGTCACAGTTTCTCTTTTTCTCAGCAATTGGAGAACTTCTTGCGTAAATTAAATCATGTAGTTTAGTAATCCTAATGATAAGATATTATTAATTGGTGACTTCAACATGAGTAACATTACGTGGTTGGTAGGGGCTTCGTCATTGATTCCTACTACGTATACAAGCGTTGACGAGTGCAACTTAGTACTTAGATGATCTATTCACCCACAGCCTTTGCCAATCCAACGGGGTTTTAAATGTTTACGGTAAATTGTTAGATCTTGTTTTGTCAAATGCCATTGTTAGTGTCGGTGAGTGGATGAATCCGTTAGTACCAATTGACCTTATCACAAACCCTTAATAATACATATTAGTAGATGATCTATTCACCCACAGCCTTTGCCAGTACAACGGGGTTTTATTTATTTAGTTTAAGAAACAAACAGTCGTTTACAAAAAAGATTTAAAACATAGTACCTTACAATTAGACCTAGAGTTTCATTAATGTATTTTATGAAGTGAAAAAGCAGAGTGTAACTAGCCAAAATACGAAAGAACATTGTAGACATAATACAATCGAGGTATATCTAAAGCTATACAATAATCAATTTAAATGTTTACGGTAAATTGTTGGATTTTGTCTTGTCAAATGACATTGTTAGTGTCGGTGAGTGCATGAATCCGTTAGTACCAATTGACCCTTATCACAAAAGCTTAATAATACACTATTATTAGTTTATTAGGCACTATTATTGACTTTATGGATCCGGCTCCTCGTATGAAATATATTTACAATAAATCTGACTACGCCGCTATCAATGAGGAATTGGTAACTATTGTTTGGGAAGGGGAGTTCTCCAAGCGTATTAGACCAGTCACTCGATTTCTTCTATGATATTTTTATTAAACTCTGAAGTAAATATATACCGTGCCGTAAAATTAAAGCGGAATCCTATCCCGCATGGTTATCACTTCCACTAGTAAAGGCTATAAAGGAAAATATAAATATTTTAAAAAATGCAGTATTTATAATAATATTTCGGATTTACTATCTTTTAACTTGCTGAGAGACAGGGTGCGGAGGTTGGAGCAGGAGTGTTTTGCTGCGTACATTAACCGCACAGAAGACAACATTGCTAAAAATCCGAAGCAATTCTGGTCATTTATTAAGTCAAGGTCCGGTTCTCACGCCTTTACGGTTAGTAGTTTAATGCTTGTACAAGATTACTTTCGTACTAGTTGTTCAGCGTCGAGTAGCAACTACTTACAAACATCTTTAAGCCCAGCTAGCGACTCGCCCGTTTCACTGTCCAGCATTGAAATAAAACCAGATGAGATCATTAATATTTTACTTAAGCTTGACCCAGCCAAGTCTGAGGGTCCTGATGACCTCCCACCCAGCTTGTTTTTTAATTAACTTTTAAGCGTTCCTTCTCTGAGTATTCTGTTCCCTCACTATGGAAATCCGCTTGTATTACAACGGTACATTAAAATGGGCCTAAAACGCATATCGTAAATTATAGACCTATTTCTAAATTATGTATTTTATCTAAGGTCTTGGAGAAGGTTGTCTACAATCAGGTCTACGAGGTTTTAAAGGACTCATTTAGCCCTAACCAGCACGGTGTGTAACCTGATACTTATGAATGAGTATGTGACTGGATAGTGGTAATCAAGTAGATGTTATCTACACCGATTACAGCAAGGCGTTCGATCGGATTGATCACGCAATGCTGTTATCGAAACTGTATAACATAGGAATCAGTGGAGACTTGCTTAGATGGTTTTCACCCTATATAGACAATCGATCTTAGGCAGTTGTCGTTAATAACTATATGTCTGGTTGGGTGACAGCTCCAAGTGGTGTCCCACAAGGGTCTTTGCTTGGCCTACTGTTATTCAATATATTTATTAACGACATCAGCAAGTGCATCATTCACTCTGAACTTCTTTGCTTTGCAGACGAAAGTTAAAGTCCAGGATTCTGTACTAATTCAGTCAGACCTTGCGCGGCTTGATGATTATTGTCAGACAAATAAGCTGGATTTGAATCCATCCAAATGCTTCTCGGTCACGTTCTCACGCAAACGCAACTTAATATCCTCCACTTATATACTTAAATACCAATCCCTGAATAGAGTTAGTTTTATGAAGGATTTGGGTGTGGTACATGACTCCAAGCTATTAATTCATCTTCATATTGATGGTATTGTGGGTAGCGCCCTTAGAGTCTTGGGATTTATAATGCGTAACTCCGCTCACTTTACGCAAGCAAAAACACTCAAAGTACTTTACTGCTCACTCGTTAGAAGTAAAATTTAATGTGCATCCCAAACTTGGAATCCGTGCTATACTTACAACTTATATAGATAGGATCGAGCGTATTCAGAAAAGGTTTCTCAAACACCTGTGCTTTCAACTAAAATGTTCATACGTAACCTCCAATTACTTGAACACATGCAAAAACAACACATATTAGCCCTATATAAACGTCGAGAAATAGCTGATACGACTTATATTTTAAATATCACTAAGTAGTGGGAATATTCATTGTCCGGATTTATTCAATAAACTTTCATTTAATACGCCTACTCGATCTTTTTCCCCATATCTCACTTAAATGTACCTCATCTTGACCTCATCTAATTACAGGCAAAATAGTTTTTGAGTCGCGCAAGTCGCACTTTGATCAAAATGAAAGTCGATGGATATTATGTCTTCAACTGCTCAAATCCTTCTGTGAGGCGAAAGCTAGCATGTCATTTTTTTCATGACAACAATTCTCTAATCTAAATTTAAAGATAGATTACTATACATATCATAATTTTGTAGCTGTTGGTACTCCTTAAGTATAAATAAATAAATAGATTTAGCTGGAAATGAATGTTCCGGAATTCATCAGGGCAGATGATTGGCCCTCTTCCAGTCCCGACTTAAATCCCTTGGACTATAAATTGTGGTCGGTGTTAGAGGATATGGTCTGCTCTAAACGCCATGCCAATATAAGTAGATTCTGTAAAAAAATCTTTGAAGGCAGCAGCAGCAAATTTCCCAATGGAGACAGTGCGTAAATCTATAGACGAGTAGCCAGAGGGGCTACCGCGAAGTGAATACGAACTTCGTTCGATGCTGGGAAAAGCATCTGGTTTGAGTCGTCTCCATTTAAATTTATCATTAGGTATAAAAGAATCCGGAGTGAAATGTATTGAGCACACGTGACTATGGGTTTTTCATGTCCAATTTCGTTTTCTAGCATGTAGTAACCATTTTTGTTTTGTTGCTTCATCCTTTGGGAAACAAAAACAAAAGTCAACTTTTGTTAGACAAATGCGTCAATGCAACAGTTACATACATACATACATTCACGCCTTTATTCCCAAAAGGGGTAGGCAGAGTACATGAAACAACAAATGTGTATGCAACAGTAAATTGTCTTCAATACATGGGAAAACCAGAAAGCCATTTTGTTGTAATTCTTCAGTAAACTTGTAATTTCCTATGTTCCAACACAGATTTTTCCATATACTGATAAATATATCCATGATAAGTTATTGTTCCGAGTTCGATAAAAATTACACATCACTATGTAAATAAACATAACCTCTTTAATCCACAGGAAAATGTCTCATTTATATGCCGATTTTGCACGAATAATTGACCATGATGATATTTACATAAACTTCTAATAGTGGTTATTAATTTTAGCTTAGATGGTTACATTAATAACATCATAATCTATTGAAACTTACCGGTGAAAGCTTAATGGTCCCTGGGCATTTTCTTTTCTTCCCGTATGGGACGTACCTACAACCTTTAATCGCACATGACATTTACTTATTTTCTTCAGTAAACTATAAAAAACGTAAAAACTACTGTTTCGAAATGATTCAACGCGGAACAATACATACATACATACATACATTCACGCCTTTATTCCCAAAAGGGGTAGGCAGAGCACATGAAACGTATGTTCCAGCGCCACTTTTAGCATAAATGTGGTTATAAAATATCGACAAAATGTGATATTGCAGTGATAGGTTGCTAGCCCATCGCCCACAACACACTTCAACCCTGGTCCCTTAGTCGACTTGTACGACACCCACGGGAAGAAAGGGGGTGGTGAAATTCTTACCCGACACCACACGGGTGAACAATACACAAATTAATTAATTTTCCCTGACTCGGTCCGTTCGTTTACACAAAATATGACAGCTACTATAATGCGAGCAAGTTAAGTTGCGACGTTATGACACTTACTACTAAACAATGATGACATATTTAATTTTGCTGGATTACAATTACGTCCAAAAGAGCTCGGAAGCAAATTAGATCCGTTAATTTTAGTGACAACCTACGAAAATGTGAAACCGAGTACGGATTGCGGTCTCATTCACTCTCACGCCAACTATAGATTTACGCAAGTGAATAAGGTAGCTGTTGCCAAGCTCTTATTTTACGCCGGATTCCATGGTTTTCACTTATCGCCCCTCTGATCGTTTGAAGGCGTGTATTAAAGCCAAAGGCGGGCATTTCGAATAACAAATTATCTTTTCATCACACTTGCTCGTCAATGGCGTTATTACTTGCGAGCGTACAGAGCAGTTATAGCCGTTTTACCTCCCACGGGGTGTTAAGTTTAGTTTTAAAATATTGAACCCACTCTACTTCACTTCGGACGGAGGATGTTTCCAATCAGCCAAGGTGTATTTCATATCTTCAAAGGTTTGCTACAACCAACTTTTAATACGTATAAAACATATCTTTATATTAAATTAAACTGCAATTTAATGTTTAGTATTTATTACAAATAATTTTAAATGTTTTCAAACTGTGGCTGTATACCGAAGGGTCTTTGCCATACGCGCCTCTCGTCAAATTCAACAAAATGGACGACTGACATGTTGCAGTTTTTATTACGATTTGTATTAATTTCATCTAAAATTTATTTGTTTCCTCGCAAATGTGATGAAAAACATTGTGTATAACACGGGCGTAAGAATATTGCAAACTCGAGTCATCAAAAGCCCTCCGCCTTCGGCGTCGGGCTTCTGATAGACTCTTGTTAGCAATATTCCACTTACGCCCCTCGTTAAACAATGTACTATTATCTATGTGCTGAGTGGTCCAGGCAATGGCAATCACTTTAAGTATTATGTAATGTTTTAGTGGGATATCATTTATTTTTATAAGCTTTTATTTAACTTGCCCTGTTAGTATGGGACAAATCTTGCGTATTCAATTTGACCCACTTCCCGGTGACCGATTGAGCTGAAATTCTAGGTATGAGTATAGTTTGGATGACAATTCAATATTATGGTACTATCGAGCTAATCTTATGATGGCGACAGAAGATGGCCATGGGCCCTGTTAGTATGTATGTGACAAATCTCGCAAGTTAAATTTGACCCACTTCCCGGTGACAGATTGAGCTGAAATTTTGGGTATAGATAAGTATAGTTTGGATGACAATTCAATATTATGGTACCATCGAGCTGATCTGATGATGGAGACAGAAGGGGGGGGGGGGGTTATGGGCCCTGTTAGTATGTATGTGACAAATCTTGCAAGTTAAATTTGATCTACTTCCCGGTGACAGATTAAGCTGAAATTTTGGGTATAGATAAGTATAGTTTGGATGACAATTCAATATTATGGTACCATCGAGCTGATCTGATGATGGAGACAGAAGGTGGTTATGGGCCCTGTTAGTACGAGTATGTATGGGACAAATCTTGCAAGTTAAATTTGACCCAGTTTCCGGTGACCGATTGAGTTGAAATTATGGGTATAAGTATAGTTTGGATGACAATTCAATATTATGGTATCATCGAGCTGATGTGATGATGGAGACAGAAGGTGGCCATGGGAATTCAGTACTTAACCGACGTAACCCCATTGAGTTTGGGTTCGTTAGAATCGTGTCAATGAGTAGTTGATGATGGCATACAGAAAAGTATAGTCGGCAATAAAAGCTTGTACCATAAATTTAATTTTTGACTGAAACTTATATGTGTACATAGACGTTAAACAGCCGACGTCATGGGGACACTGGCGCAAGTGGATATCCTCGACGGGGTGTTCTTTTCAACCGACTTCAAAAAAGGAAGAGGTTCTACGTTCCTGGTATTTATTTTGATGTATGTTCACCGATTTCTGTGTCAATTGTGGACCCTGTCATCTGTGTCACCAAGCCAGGCTCTGATGATGAGATCGCAGGTAAACACAACAATTGAACGTTACGTGCAATTGTTTTCAATACAATTGCACGTAACGTTCCTCTTATTACGTCGCTTTTAGGCTCATAATCCTGGGTATTAAACACGCGTGTTTTATAATTATAACATAACGACACTCATGTTTTATGGTTTTATCCCGATTAAGACTCGTTGGCACCTTGCAGCAAGATGTAGGCATGAACACGGTGCATTCTTAAGTTAGCCGGGTTGTACAGACTTTACAGATTTTTTATATTCTCGGCAAATGGATTCTTACTCGACTAAACTAAAACTAAAATTAAAATAATAATTAAACGATTATATTCGTAAAATTTTATATTATTTAGTTTTGGCTGTTTAGACATTTCATAAGTCTGCATTAACACGTGCGGGCGCAGTTCGCAAACTTCACTAAAAAAAACCTTTTACGCGCCATATAGGTAGGTAATTTCACAAATATTTGTAAACATTGTTAATGCGGGTTTGGTTGTATCAAAAATGTTGACTCGTGGTGAATAGAAAAGTGATAAATAAAATTGACGCCACTGGAAATTCTTGGCGATGTACAATATGTGATTAAAAACCTGTTGCCATCAAGAAAGTAACCTACTAAGCCTATAAAATTTTCATCTTATGAAAAGGATTTATTCCTCTCAAATTTTGTTGAAATACGTCGTATGAAACGCCTGCCCTTTGATAATTCATCCTCCGCTCTCTTATTACGCTCACCTGCGGCTCGCGTGGACAATTACGCCTCTGATGTAATTATCAACATACCTCACTTGTATCACAATGTAATGATACGTAGTATTAATTTATATAATGTTTAATTTACATTTGTATGTTTACGTCAATCCACTGTCGAACTTATCGTAAAGGGGAAAATCAGTTGTTACATTAGGTCCTATCTTTATAACGGCTGAATTCTTCGAATCCGTAAACAATTCCATAAATTAGGTACCTAATCGTACTTATATATCTCGATGTGTAGGTACACTGTCATGGACATAAAGATACTGTGCCCCGGCGGGTCACGTGATGACGTGATTCCAACGAATTTAATTCATGTTTTCGCTAAACAACGTAACGGTGCCATCTAGTCTGTGAAGAGAAGATACACTATAGGTAGGTACTTAAATATATTTTGGTAAGCCCATTGAACATTTTTTGCGTGATATCCGTTTTTCATCAAATTAAGAGTGTCAAATGAGGATAAAGATCCCTTAAAAACCATATTATTAACTGGTCAGTACACTCAGTACCTACCTACTTAGAGCGACCGCTACGTTATGTATGGCGAAGGCCGTCGGTTACAATCTACACTTTTTAACTTTAATTTCATATCATAGAAAAGATTTCGCTGGTGTGAGATCTTTTCTATGAAAAATACACTTTACATGAAAAATATTGTATTTATGTTAGATGAGAGAGATGTTAGATACACTTACCTAGTACATTTAGCGGTTCCCTAATGTTTCGTCGCAAATTATATAGCAAATTTTTAACTCCCGAACTATGTTTCCCATATTTTTATTTGGGAGAAGTTTTATTTCCCAACTCAACGTTTCGCACTGATATCATTTCCCAACTAATGATTTGATAAATTATTGTTAGGCAAATTGTTACCTTGGATTTTTTTAATACGTCATTTATGTATTCGTCAAATGTATTGATTGGCATAACATACTTTTAGCACTGATATCATTTCGCAAATATTGATTTGATAAAGTATTACCTGGGATTTTTTTAAGATGTTATTTATGTATTCGTCAAACGAACGAACTACGAACTAGAGTGGTTCAAAGTTATAGCATTCTGCAGTTGACGCCACCCCGCTGCGCGGGGTGTCTATTTCCGCTCTGTGGGACACAACTGAACCCTAACCTAACCGACCTAAGACAAAGCTCGCTTATGACAAGCCATTTTTGTCTGCCCTCATCCCTCATAAGCACGACCCAATAATCCACGTCCAAAATAATGCTCCGCGCCTCACTATTTCTATGACCTTTGAAGCGCTCTAGTTCGTTAACGGTCAAGTTAATGAAAAAACTTCAATCAATAAATGATTCTTATTTGAGCATGTGCTATATGATTCAGTAATAAAAAATAGAGGTTATGCTGGTATTTTTTTGTATCGTACATTTTTGAAAACCTCTAAACTCGGGCCCCTTTTGCTATACCCCAACCTGTGATTTGCGTCATAAAAGTTTGTTTCAGTAAAATTTTGCATTAAAAAAATGTTGCCAAAAACTGAGAAAAGAGCGAAGTAAAGTTATGACAAAACGATTGGTTTACCAAATGAAAATTCTGCGAAAAGTGAAATTAATATTAATAATATAATACCGTATTGGTAGCCCTACGCTTAAAAAAACCGCAAATCGATGTACAGTTTAGCCGTTTGGCACACACATACTATAGGGCAAAACAATTTTTTTGACCCGCAGTTCTTAAAAAAAAATCCCTTAGGGGGGAGTGCCGAAACATTTTTCTTTTTGTATGGGAAAAAAAAATTTTTTTTTTCAGAAACCTATCGTGTCTCCTCAAAAAGCCCTTTCATATGATAGTATCATAGATTCTAAAAATATACCACATCATTACATTTTAGCCATATTTTTTTAATTGAAACTAAAATAATTTTCGAAACATACCAAGTTTGGGCTCCTCCAGACACGATATGGCTGATTTTTTTAAAATTCAATATACCACAAATGATACGTGATACCCTCATATCTAACCTCAAAAAAGCAATTTTGAAAAGGATTGCATTAAGTATTTTTTTTTAATTTTTCAATATCCCAAGGGACACAGTTCTACTTGAATACCTATTTTACGTGACTTATGGAACTGTACTGCAGATACGTTACTTATTAATCATAAAATGATACGTAGTAACCATATATCCAACCGGAAATAACTCTTTAACCCTTTAACTGCGCTTTTTCATCAGTTGGTATAGTTTGGTTTGTTTTTGTCACAAAATATCAAGGTAATATATAAGGATAAGGATATCAAGATATAATGTATCACAACCAAGAAAGCAATTTAGAAATAATATCATTTAGTTTTTATTTTTTAATTTTATTATTTGATTGTTTCACTTAGTAATATAGAAAAAAAAAAAAAAATACTTAATGCAATTATTTTCAAAATTGTTTTTTTGAGGTTAGATATGAGGATATCACGGTAACCTATCGTAATCACTAAAATTTATTGACCGAATATCGTTTGTCCGAAAACCCTTCGTATTATTATGAGTTCTCCGAATATACAATTCATTACTTTTTTCATTTACCATTTGATGTTATCCAAATGTTTCAGTTGTCCGAAAAACTTTTACCGCTACAGTCATTTGGGCTTTGGCTTGTTACAACTTTTGTTTCACAGCCAATTTTTTACTTATCCATTATTACTTTCCGCATTTCATACGTTTAGCCAAATGTTCATTTTGAGGGAAATTCAAAAGTAGTTTTACTGAGACTCTAAGGCAGGTCGGTGTAGGTACCTACGACGACGAGCGGAGTGAGGAGGAGTGTCCGGTGAACTGCGACCCTACAGCGCGCGAGCCGAGCGAGCGTAGCGAGCGTGCCGCGGCAGCGGCCACCAAAGAGCCAGAACCGAACACTTTTTTACTACCTAATGCTTACATATGTACTGTATAAGTATGGGTCAGGTCGGAAGAAATAACTTGAAACGCCGCCATTTCATGATATGCCTAAAAGTTGGCCAGGCTTATCACGATGTCCCTGATAAACAATACGGCAGATCGATGAGAACAACGCATTCGTCGATATTCCTAACTCTATTCCAGGCACATCGAAAAGTAGTTGCTTTCTTGGCCACTGGTGGCGCTGCGTACGCGATGGCGGCCGTGTTTGTTGGGAGCCAATAATCAGGGCGGACAAAAATGGCTTGTCATAAGCGAACTCTGTCTTAGGTCGGTTAGGTTAGGGTTCACTTGTGCCCCTCAGACCAGAAATAGACACCCCGCGCAGCGGGGTGGCGTCGACTCGCTGGAGATTATCAGTCCGCACTCCTTTTTTTCATTTATGTATGCGATATGTCTCGGAATTTAGTGATCTGGCGACTTTTACAATCGCCCGCCGATATATACATTATTTACCATAAATACAGCTTTAGGAGGATAACCTTAGTTTAATTTTAAAATTTTTGCTAGTGTTTTTAATATTGCAAATGCATAAGGTAACAACTATTTTCATAAACAAACATATGAATTAGTAACATATGTGTGCTTCGTATAAACAATAATATTATGTCAAATATAATAAAGCCGATTTGATAAAATACGAACAGATTATCAACCGAATCGTTACGTCGGTATAACGATATTGCGGGTAGACCAATAATTGGGAATCATGGATTTGTCAAACGATTACAAAAGCTAAACCATAAAATGACCAGCCGTAAACGTCGCGAACTAAAGTGTCGGACAAACGAAAAAAAAGGCAAACGAAGTTTGTCGAATCGTAAATGCCGAAATGAAAATAGGACAAAAAAATTTAGTGATTCTGATAGGTAACCGGATATCACGTATCATTTGTGGTATATTGAATTAAAAAAAAATCAGCCATATCGTGTCTGGAGGAGCCCAAACTTGGTATGTTTCGAAAATTATTTTTGTTTTAATTTAAAAAATATGGCTAAAATGTAATGATGTGGCATATTTTTAGAATCACCTCAAAAAGCCCTTTCATATGATACTTACTACACACGATAGGATCCTGAAAAAAAATTTTTTTTTTCCATACAAAAAGAAAGATGTTTCGGCACTCCCCCCCTAAGGGAATTTTTTTTAGGAACTGCGGGTCAAAAAAATTATTTTGACCTCTAGTATGCGTGTGCCAAACGGCTAAACTGTACATCGATTTGCGGTTTTCTTATGAAATTGGGCTTGTGGGGCTTCCACTACCAAGCAAATCATTTGATTCATAATTATTTGCCACCTAAAAGTTTGTTGAAGTGAAATTTGGCGTTATAAAAATGTTGCCAAATAAGAAAAGTGCGAAGTAAAGTTAGGCCAAGGATTGGTTTGCCAAATGAAAATTCGGCGAAAAGCTGGTTGCGAAGTAAAATTTGGCGAAACAAATTTCGCCGAAAAAGAAGGATACCACATTTAGCCCCTAGGGAAAATATGTATACATATTTATGATGTATAAAACATTTCAATTTGACCAATCACAACAGTTCAATGTTACATCCACCAATCACAACTCTTTAAAAAAACATTAGTATTTGCTATCTACTTAACCAGAATACAGCTAGACATTAAAATAGACCAACTAGGAAACGGAATTCAATTCAAACATTAGGTGTTTATTATTCCCTAATTCACAATAATTAAACAAATAAACGCCTCTGACCGACTATAGCTCCGTCCAAACGTTCAAGCGTGGTTGACTGCATACATGACATAAGCTATGAAGATTGAGCGGGATAGACTGCTGTCTATCTCGCCTTATCATACGAGTATGCCCCGCGTATGCTGTCGGCCGCGCTCGACCGTTTAGACCGCTATTAGAGGGTCTCAGACAGAGGCGTTCATTGGTGGTGTGAATATTTTGTGTCAAGGCAGGTTATTAAAAAGAATGGCGCCAAATTGAACAATCTTTTTAAATCGATATAATTATTGATTGTGGATGGATAATCTTTGTTTTCACTATTTTCTCGCAGTCAAAGTGAAAAGTAGAGTGTATAACTCTGGTCTAAAAGCCATAATACGCCTCGAACTATTTCCCCTCACTTCGTTAGGGAAAATATCCATCTCGTGGTAATATGGCTTACTTTAGACCCTTGTCATACAATCTACTATTTGAAGAATCCCAATATACCTAGTTACGGCATTTAGTAAACGCAAATATTTATATCTCTGAAACGAAACGATGTCAACGGTAAGACGCAAGGATTAAAGATTTAAGTATGACTATAGATTGCTATTAATGTAACAATTCTATGGAATATCACCGTATTCATTAGCAGGGATAAGCGAACAGTTTCTCTTCATTAACAATGCAACGCGAGAAAATTGTCGAGTGTCGTGGAAATTCACCGCTCCTGCTTGGTGACTGAAGTGAGGATGATGAAGATTTGTTTTAATTTTATCACGGCAGTGCCCCCGCCACGACGAGCCAAGCGAAGCGCAACGCAAGGGCTCTACCTACCTTTTCTCGAAGCGGTTCGTCGTTTTTTTGAACCCTCGTAACTTGGGTTTGCATTAAACCAGATAAACAAAATTCTCGGGATATGATGTCGATAGTTGACTTATTAAAGATATAAAGTTTCAGTAACATAGCTCTTATACTTAAGATTTTATTGATATCTAGTAAACGCCGATTTCGTCACTGACTCACTGACTGATGTTGATCATCAAAACCTCTAGGGTACTTCCTGAAGTCCTAGAAAGCTGAAATTTGGTATGTAAGCTAGTATTAGTACAGAATCAACAAAATAATTCAAAAAATTGGAACTTCTACCCCCCAACCCCTTAAAGTAGGGGAGGGAACTTTTTATGAGACTTCCGCAAATTTTGATGCTAGGGGTCTGAAAATGTATATAGGGACTCCTTGTTATAAATAATGAAATATTAAAAAAGTAAACATTTCAGGATTTTTTGTAAATCACCCCCCACCCTTTAAATTAGGGGGTAGAAGTTTGTATAGGTCCTGTCTTTAGAAATTACCTTACACAAAACAATGAAATCCCACCAAAAACATTACATGTAAAGTGAATTCCAAGACTCCCTAGCTCATATATAGCTTTCAGCGTTAAAAATATATCAGATCATAAGTAACGCCAAGCTTCCTATCCTACACAGCGTAACTCTACCACTACCAACCACGCTCTACAAATTCTACATCTTAAAGAGTATAGCTTTGTTGGGCACATCCCGGTCGCCGCATAGACTCTCACGCATGTCTATACTTTTTAGCCAAGATATAGAATTTGTAGAGCATGGCTCGTACTTAGTGGTAGAGTTACGCTGTGTAGGATAGGAAGCTTGGCGCTACTTATGATCTGATATCTTTTTAACGCTGAAAGCTATATATGAGCTAGGGAGTCTTGGCAATCACTTTACATGTAATGTTTTTGGTGGGATATATACTTTTCATATCTCATACTCTGAAAGTGGGTCGTTCTTGTTCTAAAAAGTGTGCAGAAATTAATACGTTTCTGCTCTAGTGCAGAAAAGTAGTGTATTCCAATTAATCTTCGCTTTATAAGCATTATGCGGAAACGAAATCTAATAAATATCAAAACATAAGTTCTTACCCCGCCACTGACAAAGGGAAATAATTTTATTCTTTTTATTTTTATTTAGCTAAAATATTCACTATAGGCTCTATGAGGTGGTGACAAATGGAATACACTCACAAAACTTTTTATTGTTCCGTAGTCAACAAGGAACCCTTATAGCTTCGCCATGTCCGTCTGTCCGTCTGTCTTCGGCTTAGCTCAGTAACCATTACTACTAGATACTGCAATTCGGCACGCCGACAAAACAGAAGAATTAAATCTTGACAAAACATCTTTTTGAGGATACCTCCCCTAAAGGACAAAGGCCCTCCTTATTCGGGAGTCGAAAAACGAGAAATCCCTATGACAGCTCAAAAGTGCTACAAAAATAATTAACTGTTTTTTTCCCCTGGGGGATCAGGCTACGGGATTCTAGTGGACAACAGCAAAGTATCTCGTCAGAAATGGGTGTTTTTCAGCCCTAGGTTAACAATCTAGGTACTTGCATTAATTCTTATTTTAAGCTTCGGCAAAAATGCTTTCGTATGTACGGCTGACCGGATGTCTGGCTGTTTTCCTCTACAGGTCGCATTTCTCAATCGATTCCGGTGAAACTTAGTGAGCAGGTTCGATAGCTAGGTATTTTTTCGTAGAATCGATATTTGAAAATGAATAGAGTTTTTTTATAAAAGTCAGGCTGGGTCTACTGCCCACAGAGCCAATCATGATCATCATATCAGCCGAAAGACGTCCACTGCTGGACATAGGCCTCCCCCAAAGAGTGCCAAAGTGACCGATCCCGCGCCACCCGCATCCACTGGACTCCCGCAACCTTTACCAGGTCATCAGTCCACCTTGTCGGGGGCCTACCCACGCTGCGCCTTCCGGTACGTGGTCGCCACTCGAGAACCTTTCCGCCCCAACGGCCATCAGTTCTACGTGCTATGTGCCCCGCCCACTGCCACTTAAGTTTAGCGATCCGGAGGGCTATATCGGTTACCTTTGTTCTGCTGCGGATAGCCTCATTTCTGATGCGGTCACGCAGAGAAACTCCCAACATGGCCCTCTCCATTGCCCTTTGGGTGACTTTGAGCCTTCTTATGAGGCGCATAGTAAGCGACCACGTTTCAGTGCCATATGTCATCACTGGCAACACACACTGGTCAAAGACTTTCGTCTTGACTCGAGACACTGCGGAATATTGGATGAAAAGATTTGCCGTAGCTTCCCGAACGCTGCCCAGCCGAGTCGGATTCGACGATTGACCTCTTTCTTGAAGTTGGACCTACCTAACTGGATCGTCTGTCCTTGGTATACATAATCGTCTACGTAATGGGAGTTGGTACTACATGGGCATTTGACATGATCTTCGTCTTATCCATGTTCATTCTTAGACCAACTCGCTCGGATGCTTTATGGAGGTCATCGAGCATTCGTACTTAAGTCCTCCATGGTCTCAGCCAAGACTACAATATCGTCAGCAAACCGAAGGTGAGTGATGTACTCGCCGTTGATGCTGATGCCTAGCCTTCTCCAGTCCAGAGTCTTGAAAACGTCCTCCAGTGCAGCGGTGAACAGAGCCAATAGTAGGTATAATAAAATTTCATACTCTAGGTATCTACTCTATGGTGGTTAGTCTTTCAGATTCAATAAGCTAATTTCAACAACATGGACGACTGTCATTTGTTACTGTTTAGTTTTCTTAAAATATATATTAGGAAGGTAAGAATCCTTTGAGGCTATAGTTTTCCTATAGACTCTCGTTTCGTGAAAGATCTCCGGCCGACCTCGTTGCACAATCTACCAGATAATACGACGTCAATCAACCTAGCAGGTAATCGACATACTAGCCCGCATGTACCTTGTCTATAATTGATAATTGCGGACAACTAAGATTATCCAGGTCATGTTTTGAATTATATACCTAGCTAAATTCTATGTAATCAATGGTTTTAACGTAGGTAGGTATTTATTTATTTTTCTCATAAATCATCGGCTATGTTGACTTTATTGGTAAAAAATCAGGACGTGTGATGTGCATAGTTTATGGTTAGTCAAAATGTAAAAAATAAAAAACCTTGCCGGCTCGATTTTGCTCGACTACAATGTTGCATACAAATTCCCTTATTTGTCTTGGTACAAACTTATTAAAAAGTTGAAACCGCCATATAAATAAAAGGCTTAGATCTTAAACAGCCAAAACGGAAGAGTAGCTGTGACTTATCGTGACTCTTTAGCTGTCTCGCTCGAATAACTTATTATGGAATTTTCGGAAGAAAAATACACTTCCCACTTATTATTTAAAAAAGGCGGCAATGCAAAAAATATTCTGTTTTAACATACAGTGGCTAATTTTTTTTACGGATAATATAGAAAATTGACGTGTAAATGATTCCATTTAAAAGAAGCTCAGTTATTGATTATTTGTTAAGTGTAATTTGCAAAAGACAGATATCGAAAGGCGTAACTACGACAATTTCTTGAAGCGGCGAGAAGAAATGCATGCCGTATAGTTTTCAGAAAGTCATTTTTGTTTTCTTGCAAAATTTTGAGAAAAGCACTATATTTGTCTCAGCTGGAACGGCAATTGCTGGCTTCGTATTAATTAATACCTACTCAGCCAGCAATTGCCTATTTCCCTTGCTTCGACAATAATGTACTACCTATTGTAACAGAACTAGTGAAGAAATTATATAAAATTATAAATAAATATTGGTTTCCTTTATGGTTCCAGAATGGACCGTAATTCAATGGTTGTGTGTGGAGTAGATACCAAGCAATAAAGTCGTCATGGCACGTCATGGGTAGAATGAAGCTTGTGAAGTAGTTATCGTCATGGTCTTTACTCAATGTGTCATCAGTGATTATTTATATTGATGGTGGCAGTTGTAAGTCTACTCAGCTATGTTAGTCTGTGAGGTGTTTAATGTCATTGGAATCTCCATTTTTCCGGGAAAATTAACGGTTCAGAAATATTCCCTATTCAAACATTACCAACGGAAAGGTAAGCACTGTTTCGAATTAAGGTGGGTACACACCAAGCCAACGAACGGCTATGTATCTCACTCTAACAAATAGCTGTCACGTAAATGCTTCGCATTCGTTGGTCGTTCGTTTGCTCAGTGTGTACCCACCATTATAGTGATTAAGTAGTTAATTTCCTACTCGTCACTAGATGTCACAAGTAGTTCTTAAGTATAAATACGTGAGCCTTATATATGACGATTAATTACTGTGCTATCAAGATCTTGTAGGAAGGTACTTACATTTTGTCAAAATCTCTTCTATGTGGATGCATTGCATATTGTAGACCACTAGGTCCAGGTACCAATATAGGTAGTACCTACCTATCCCTGTCGAAGTCTTCTTCTTGGACGTAATGTACTCATAATGTTGTTTCCCTTATTCAAATTCCCACTTTATTTATTAGTCAGGACTATATAGTAATGAACTCAAGCCATGACTAATTTTGGATTTCATTCGAGCCTACCTACCGTCTCCATTCCGCATCCATAAACATAAACACGTATCCTCTTCGTTATTTTGTATGTAGGTATTTAGGATGGACGTCGGTTGTTCAGAATAGGCTATTTGTAGGTATTTACCGCGACTCGTCCGCTTTATACAATGAAAGCGGGCGGAGTCACGGGGAATGCTAATCATCCTCCTAGCGTTATTCCCGGTAATGCCCCTAAAGGAGCCCTGGGTCCGCTTTGACTCCTAATCCCAAGATTTGGCATAGGTATAGGTTTTACGAAAGCGACTGCCATCTGATGTGATTGGGATGAGACCGGTTTCCTTACGATGTTTTCCTTAACGAAAAGCTAACGGTGAATATTCCGTACATAAGTTCCGAAAAACTCATTGGAACGAGCCGGGATTCCCGGGAACCCACGACCGCCGCTTGTCAGCCGCATGCCTGAACCACTAGGCTACCGGCTCACGCTAGGCTCACGGGGAATGCTAATAAGAAAACAATTATTGTATGCCTCGACGTCACACTCAAGGAGTTAGCAGACTCATTCGCAACACACGTTTGAATTGGAATGAGTAAATATGTAAGCATGTTTACAAACACATAGCATACACAATTTATTCAAATTAAATCATTTATAATTCACTTTAGACGATTCTTACAATAAGAACTTGTACCCTGTATACTTTAAACTGGTACCTACTAAAAGCACGCAGCATACACGCATGCAATATATTGCCAAAGGAGAAAAAATTGAAAATCGTATAAGTAGGCCTATCTCTACAATGATCACTTGCGAATTGCGATAGAAATGTAGGTAAAAGAACTTCAAATTTCGATATTTGGCCTCGTCTCAGGAACGAATGTGAAACCGATTCCGGTTCTAAAATATCTAGCCAAATAGACCCCCTGATCTGTGAATCCGGTGGCAAGTAGGTTTGATGGTGGTTCCACTTCCACTTGGCGGTATTTGCCCTACTATTCGTACCAATTGCGTATTTTTCGTTCCTACGGCAAATCAAAGAGAGGAAACGATGCAGCGCGAACACACAACCCCATATAGTGCCATGCACAATGACAAAATAAGGAGTTGGGAACGGTGCGGTTTGTATCAACGAAAATTAAATAATACTCGTACTGGACATGAATATCAGATCCTTTTGCAGAAGAACTTTTATTTTAGTAAAATTTAAGTAGGTACTTTTGGTCCTTAAAGCGACTCTGTTTATGGGCTTGTCCATATAGGACAAGCATCGTGTTTAGTCGATTGTTGACCCCTCCATATCATGATCCTGTTAATACCTTGAATGGCCCAGCCTAATAAAAAGATGACCGCATCCAATGGCCAGACCCCCCCCCCCCCCTATTTTGAATTGACATTATATATGGACAGCTCCTATGTATGTAAACAGAATTTTCATTTAAATTCGTGGTAGTGTTAGTTGAAGTTAGGATGCAGGAATAATTGTATGTCGCGTATGTTCACGAAATTGTAACTGTGATAATTATGTTTAAAAAATTAACGGGCCGGTTATTGGGAGCCGGGCCTTTATTCCCCTACCTTACTCGTACAATGAATAACGCGATCGATTTTCAGTTCTATGCGTCAGCCGGAACCTTCCACTTTCACGAGAACGTACAATGTGATAAATACTGTATGAGTAAACCAGTATTATGCTAGGTATTACGGCATTTATCATGAATGGAGTCTGTGTCTAAACACGCCATGGTCGCACGTGGCGCGCTCGTGCACGACACGCACGGAGCATGCGCCACGCGCCCGAGGAAATACGGAAAGTGACGCAGAATCAAACGTGCAGACTATTTCTGACCGGGCCAGCAGCTAGCTGAGACATTCAGGAACGCATTACAGACGTTTTGAAATTTCTAATTAGATTGGAATCGTATTGGCGGCCATTTTGCCACTCAATTTTCGCATTCGAAAGACCTGGCCCGTATCATTGTCGACCTTATCACGCGATAAGTGACAAGATAGAGCGTCATTCAGTCTCGTTCTATCGAACGGTGTCAGCTGCGTTACCACGAACTTCGAAAGTCGAAGTTCGTAATATATGCATCCCTGTCACTCGAGTAAGGGAGTGCGATAGAGATGGAAATACACGAACTTCGACTTTCGAAGTTCGTGGTAGCGCCGCTGCTTAGCATATAGGAATAACTTGCGACTAAAATCTAATTTGCATTTCTTTGATAATGGGCTTAATTTTGGATGAATAAGATTAGAATCAAGATTAAGTGTGTAGCTAAATGCAAGCGACAAAGCACTAACCAATAGGATTCAGTGTGCAATCTGTTTGAGCCCCACCAAGATAGAACGTCCGTTACTTCCTGCGGCGCTACCACGAACTTCGAAAGTCGAAGTTCGGGTATTTCCATCTCTATCGCACTCCCTTACTCGAGTGACAGGGATGCATATATTACGAACTTCGACTTTCGAAAGTTCGTGGTACCGCAGCAGTTCTCATAGTGTACTTTTCAGAGTTAGAAGGTTAAAGAATCTGTGATTTCATTTACTATGGCACAAAACAACAATGGCATTCGGTGGCGCGAGTGACACAGCCAATATAAACTAATATGGAATGAGCATACATGAGAGGAGGCCTGTGCCCAGCAGTGGGACGTATATAGGCTGATGATGATGATGATGATGATGGAATGAGCAATCCATATCCATACTAATCCATACTAATATTATAAATACGAAAGTGTGTCTGTCTGTCAGTCTGTCTGTTACCTTTTCACGCTTAAACCGCTGAACCCATTTAGGTGAAATTTGGTATAAAGAGATAGTTTTGAGTCCCGGGGAAGGACATAGGATAGTTTTTATCCCCCATTTCACCCCTTAAGGGGGTGAAATGGGGGGTGAAAGTTTGTGTGGAGCTGCGATATAAACGAGTTCCACGCGGACGGAGTCGCAGGCAGAAGCTAGTACTGTATAATCCATAATTATAACCGTCACATCTTTTTGAACGTGGCGAACAAAGGTCGATTGTAAATTTATCCTTGTTATGACGATACATTTCGCCGTATGCTTATTTGTTTCACATCACGTAACTTATCATATTATTGATACACATTAAACAAACGAATAGCTAAGGTACATCATATAGGTACATATATTGGTGCCTATTCTTGAAACTTTCTATGAATGATCTACATACTTCGAACAACAATAATAAACACTGCGTTTAAAATATCTGTTAAGAATTGTCATTTCGAAGCGTGTGTGGGCGCCTTATTATTTTGTCAATGCCCAGCGCTCTAGTTTTATGAAGAGTCGATGGAACTCAGAACTTGTCGAAGCCGGTAACTTATTTTTTATTTCATTATAAATTCAGAACAAGTGGCGACCGTGTGGATTCATATTAGAACCGTGCATTTCGGTATTGTTTTTGTCAAAACACGACGCGACGGAATTGCTCAATGGCGGAATTACTGAAAGTAAATCGTGAAAGAAAACAGTTACGAAGATTATTGAACAGAACCGCTGTTACATTGCAAGAAAAGTTGCAAGAAGATGATTTCAGCGCCATTGAAGTAGACTTCTTATACTTGCAAGAAAAGATGGACCGACTGAAAGTGTTAGACGAAATCATACAACAGGATTACATGGCGACGACGGAGTTCCAAGAAGACCTGCTAACTAAAGAAATTGACGAAGCTGAAGACTACGTTAGCAGGTTTGTCAAATTTAAGCAGAAGTATTACGAATTAAAACCGAAAGAAATACTAAAAGAAGTGAATTTGACAGCTGTACCAAAGGAAGAAAAAAGAAATTTCAAACTTCCGCTAATTGAAATTAAAAAATACGACGATGACCCGAAAAAATGGATACAGTTTTGGGGACAGTTCAGAAAAATCCATGAAGACCAGAAAATTATGGATGAAGATAAATTTCAATACCTAATACAATGTTTGCATGAAGACTCGAACGCTCGGACCTTGGTGGAAAGCTTCCCGCCGTCAGCGGAAAACTACCCGAAGGCAGTGGAGCAGTTAAGGAGCCGCTACGGCCGGGAAGAAATGCTGGTAGAAGTGTACATCAGGGAGTTGTTAAGTATGGTGCTTGCACAAGCTAAGGGTGAGCTTGTGTTAGACCTAAGATCATTATATGACAAGATTAGTACATACTTACATGCGTTAGAGACTTTGAAAGTGACAAAAGATAGGTATGATGCCATGCTGTTCCCGTTAATAGAATCTGCTATGCCCGAGCAGATTCTAATTGCTTGGAGCAGATCACAACTTCAAATTAAACAGGAACGGCAAGGCTCAGAGCGATTGGCACAACTTTTAAAATTCTTGGGTAATGAGGTAGAGGCAGAGGAGAGGATTAGGCTAGCGAGATCAGAATTCAGTCAGGGCTCTAACTTAGTATCCACCAGCCGTCCCACTGCAGCGTGCCTTACAACAAAAATATCAAAAGAAACTTGTTTTTTTTGTGACAGGGATAATCATACACCAAATGAATGTAATAGAGCTACGGGATTGTCTCTGGACGAAAAGAAGGAATTAGTTAAAAAGAAAGGGGGCTGTTATGTATGTTTAAAGCGGGGGCATGTGGCAAAGCAGTGCAAGTCATTTCAGAAATGCCTTGCATGTAAGCGTAGACATTTAGTAATATTATGTCCAGACTTACATAGCCCAAAAGATAAAGAAGTGTCACAAGTGATAACCAAAAAGCCAAATGAAAATGTTACTTTGTGCCAAGACAAATTAACCACTTTGTTACAAACTTTAATTGCAGTTGTAGAACAAGGTGGTAAGAAAAAGAAGGTGAGAATTCTACTGGACAGCGGATCCCAGCGGTCATACATAAGGAAGAGCTTGGCAGAGGAGCTGAACCTTCAGGTAATAGGTCAAGAAGAATTTGGGCACACCTTATTTGGAGGACTAGAGACAAAACCAGAGGTCTACAGTAAATGCGAATTCAAGGTGAGTTCACTTGACTATTCCTTTGGTATGACTATGCAAGCACTTGCACTCAAAAATGCACTTTGTGGTTATTTGCCTAAGGTGGAGGATAAGAAAATTATGCAGAAACTTCATAACTTAAAAGTGCAGCTGTCAGACAAAGAAAGTGACATTATAGACATCGGTATATTGCTAGGATCTGATTATATGGGTGCAATATTAACTGGCACAATGGTTCATGTAGAGAATAATTTGTGTGCCACAAAAACAAAACTTGGGTGGACACTCCAAGGCCCTACAACAGGTGCTTACAGCTCTACGGTAATTCAGACCTGTTTCTCACAAACAAACAATATAACAGACTTGTGGAACATAGAGCTCTTAGGAATTAAAGACCCACAAGAAAAAGAGCAGGATGATATATTAAAAAGTTTCAATGATAATATTTCAGAGACCGAGACTGGCAGATATGAAGTGAACCTGTTGTGGAAGGATGACACTCCAGAATTGAAGCCGAACTATGATGAAGCATTTAAGAGGCTCCAGACAACATCAAAGAAGCTTGTGCGAACAGGAAATATGCTAATATATGATGAGGTGTTCCGAGAATGGATAGAGGAAGGCATAATCAAAGAAGTCAAAGATGATAATAAGAATGAAGGTCACTACCTCTCTCACAAACCAGTCTTCAAGATGTCTAGCAACACGACGAAGGTCAGGCCAGTTTTCGATGCATCGATGAAAGATGTGAATGGTTGGTCATTAAATGACTGTATGGACAAAGGGTTAAATTTAATTGAATTCATACCCAAATTGCTAATCTTGTTCAGAAAGAGCACTTATGCTATCACCTCAGATATAAAGAAAGCTTTCCTGAATATATCTGTGAAAGAAGAAGATAGAGATTACCTCAAATTCCTTTGGTGGAGAAATACAGAACGGTGTGAAGATGTAGTGACATACCAGCATCAGAGGTTGGTGTTTGGATTAACTTGTAGCCCTTTCATTCTAGCAGCCATAATAGGATACCATTTGCAAAATACCCCTGAGAAATACAAGGAAACAGCACAGAAGCTGAAGGAATCATTCTATGTTGATAACTGTGTAACAAGTGTGGAAAGTGAAGAACAGATGGACAAATTTATTTTTGAATCAAAAAAGTTGATGGACATGGGTAAATTTGATTTGAGAGGATGGGTAACGGCTCCAAAAAGAATAGATGACACAATAACAGTTCCAGTTTTAGGTATGATATGGAATACTATTCAAGATGACTTGCAGTGCGGTGTGAACCTGAAACATGAAATAAAGGACAAGATAACAAAGAGACAGCTGCTTTCTATCACACAACAAGTATTTGACCCACTGGGATTAGTATCTCCTGTCACACTGATACCTAAACTTATTACACAGAAGGCTTGGTTGAGTAACACAGGCTGGGATCAACAAATTCAAGAAGAATTGAAAGAGGATTTCATGAAATGGTTAAGTACACTACACTTTATTAATGAATGTAGATTCCCAAGACGCCTGACGAATGCGCCAATAGAAACATGTGACACAAGCGTCCATGTAATGTGTGACGCGAGTAAAGACGCGTTTGCAGGGTGCATATTCTTACGTACTCGACATGGCAATGAGGTCAGTGTTCAATTAGTATTAGCAAAGAGTAGAGTGTCACCTACAAAAAGGAAAATGAGTCTTCCGAGACTTGAATTGATGGGCGCTTTGATCGCTTCGAGACTGTTCATCGAAGTTATGAATTCTGGACTACTCTCCGACTGTAAAAACTACGAAGTTTTCTGTTGGACAGATTCAGCTGTCGTATTGGCGTGGCTGAAACGTCAGAAATCCTGGAAACCGTTTGTGAGCAACAGGGTCTCGGAGATTTGTAAGAACACAAAGAAGGAAAACTGGTACCACTTACCTGGAAACGCCAACCCGGCTGACTTACCCTCTCGCGGCTGCGACGCGAAGTACTTGATGGAGAGTCGCTGGTGGGAAGGTCCACAATGGCTAAAGCTAGAAAAAGATGAGTGGCCAAAATCAGACATCAATGAAATAGCTATAGATGAGAACGCTGTGTATAACGAGGAAATAAAGAAAACGGCAACAAACGTTGACACGAATTCACCAGCTTTCAGTGAGAGATTGTTGTATTTTTCTAAATACAACAAAATAGTGAGACTTGTTGCATGGCTCTTACGAATGAATCCAACAATGAGACGACGATTCTCCCCGAGAAAAGAAGATATAGGAAATGACGAATACAAAAATGCTGAGCAAGTTTTGATAAGGTTGGTACAAAAAGAAAACTTAGAAAATAAAGCCAACATACCAAAAAACTTATGCACCATGATAGATGAAAATGGCATAATAAAAGTGAAGACAAGACTAGATTTCAGTAATGAGAGTAAAGATTTTATTTGTCCAATACTGTTACCCGGAAAATGTGAAATTGTACAACGACTCGTTTTACACCGACATCTAATGTTGAGTCATGCAGGTACATTAACAATGATGACAGATTTGAGAAATACTTATTGGATACTGAACATAAGACGCCTGGCAAAGAAGATTGTAGCACGATGCATTATATGCAAAAGGTACAAATGTAAGACTTTTAGTGTACCAGAATCTCCGCTACCGACAGATCGAACACACGCTATATCAGTATTCCAAGTAACGGGCATTGATCTGGCAGGCCCTCTGTATCTAATGGACAAACAAAAATGTTGGATTGTGCTGTTTACCTGTGCAACGTACAGAGCCATACACCTAGAATTGGTGGAATCACTGTCCACGGCTAGCTTCATTATGGCCTTAAGGAGATTTTTGGCAAGAAGAGGTAGAGTAAGTGTGATTTACACGGACAATGGGACCAATTTTTTAGGAACAGCTAACATGTTAAAGAACATTGACTGGACTAAAGTTGAGAGTTCCACCGCCTCGCGAGCCATTCAATGGAAATTCATACCACCAGGATCTCCGTGGTGGGGAGGATGGTGGGAACGGATAATCCGTGTGGTAAAAGAAATGCTGAGAAGAATCTTAGGCAAGTCGTCAGTAAATTGGATAGAATTATCAACTATATTATGTGACTGTGAATCTGTCATCAATAGCCGGCCAATAACGTATATAGCAATGAATGATGACTCGTTAAGACCTTTGACGCCACAGATGTTTCTACAGGGCATAAGTAACTCTGATACACCTGATTTAGATAAAATAGACGCTGAAAATCTGGGTCAACGATACCAATTCTTACAGAAGCTACGGCAGGACTTTAGACAGCGATTTAAAAATGAATACTTGTCGCTGCTGTCAAGTAAGCAGTATAGAGGTAAACTAAAGGAGCCGGAGGTTGGAGACGTCGTACTGGTCGAGCTGGACACCACCAGACTCCACTGGCCATTAGGAGTCATTATAGAAATCTACATTGGCAATGATGGTTTCACCAGAGTTGCAAGGGTTAGAACTGCTACAGGGGAAAAGGTACGTGCTTGTCAAAAACTCTACCCCTTAGAACTATCTGCTGATTCCTTAAAGGAAGAACTACTAGACACAGGTAAGTTGGACCTCATCATAGAGCCGGGAGCAAATCCAGACACTTCAGGTCCTGCTTCTGCGGATAGGCCTGCTTCTGGGGATAGTCCTAATCCAATCCCTGTCGAGACGCGAAGAGGTCGCGTTGTAAGAATACCTCATAGGTATTTAATATAATTGTTCTTTATATTAGTAAGTTGGTGCCAATCGTTATGAGCCTAGGAGCCTAATTGGTCTGTACTGTAGGTAATAACAATAAATAATATAATTATAAGTCAGAATTATATTGTCTTCATTAACTAACACTAATCATTGTTCTATGTGTACTAAGTGGGCTATTGTTGTAATTTGAAAAGATTGATTGTCAAGGCAACTGTGGGGTATCTTATGAACATTTAAACTCCTGGATACCTACTTGGTTGCATGTTGAAAGTTTGTGAGCTTGTATTAATTCATAAGATAATTAATGTGATATGTTAAAATCTTGGTCTTTATTATGTGATTGGTGTATTACTTTTAAGTAATATATTAATTGCCTATTTTTCGCCCGTGGGAGGATGTTAAGAATTGTCATTTCGAAGCGTGTGTGGGCGCCTTATTATTTTGTCAATGCCCAGCGCTCTAGTTTTATGAAGAGTCGATGGAACTCAGAACTTGTCGAAGCCGGTAACTTATTTTTTATTTCATTATAAATTCAGAACAATATCTAAGATAGAAAGATGATCATTAATTAGGGTAGGTAGCTAGGCACCTTTAATGTGGAATATAGGATATTTTACTCTATGAAGACGATATATATTATTTAAAAAAAACCGGCCAATTACGTGTCGGGCCACGCGCAGTGTAGGGTTCCGTAGTTGCATGTCTGTCTTAGTTACATCGAAGTGCGGTGCGCGTCGGCCGAATTTGTACGAAAATTGGCCTTTCCAACTAGGTAGACAAATTAAGTTGGTCGACTATTACTCGGCGACTACTTATGCCTACTTATCCGTGATAGTTTTCCTTTTAAAGTCATTTTATGTACAGTCAGCATCAAAAGTGACTGGGCAAACGAAGACGTCGAAAGTCTTTATTAAAACGGAATAAGAGCTTTTGAAGACGTCAATTGCGCAGTTACTTTTGTTGCTGTGCTGACTGTACTACTGCCACGAATTTTTTCACATTTCTAGTAGTACCTAAGCCGAAGACGGACGGACGGACAGACATACGGACATGGCGAGACTATAAGGGTTCCTTGTTGAATACGGAACCCTAAAAACTTCTTAAGTACCAAATCAACAATGAAACTTAAACTTAACAGGTTCAAGAAAATATATTTTCAACTTTTGCGCACATTTTTTATGTATGGAGGTATGTTATAACTCCTGGCTGTTCTTACATATATATACTTATGCACGTATTGTCATACACGTTGATAACTTAAACGAAAGCACTTCAACTAGGAATTCTTACTTTCCTCAGTAGTCCACGAAAATTTGTCAGTAGGTATTCGATTGTTTTCTAATTGACAGCCAAATGATTAGTGGTCATTGACGATGTTTCTGGTGCCACTAACTTTTTTAATTGCATTTAAATGACGTTGGCACGTGACAAATGCGATGATTTAGTTGTGGTCAGTCAATATTAATTGCTTTTATGAGGATATTTGTACCTACTAACTTACCTTTGTGTAACTTCTATACCGTGTCATGGAATTTCATGAAACTGAAAGCAACTACGTCGGTACCTAGGTATACCACGAAACGAAACTTTAATAATTTAGTAGTTCACGAAAATAACATTTAGGTACTACTCAAGTACAAATCCATCTGCCAAAAACATTTGCGGGTCGATCAATTACCGTTTTGACAAAATTTTATTGAGGTCAGGTTTTATTCAAGTTTTTAGTTAGGTATTGAGCAAGCAATGTCTTTTATCATCTTATATGTAGGTATGTGGTATGGTTACCGAATTTTAAAAAAGCTTTAAATTGTAATAAATATAAAATATGGTTATACAGGGTGAGAAGTATAAATGGGTCAAAAGTAGGTAGGTACCTACTCAAGCGTTTAAATTATTAAAATGCAGAGTGCTCAATGCGAGATTAGCGAAAAACAACTACTCATATGAAATATTTTCAGATGGATGATTAAATATATATCCCGAATAAACATCCCAACCTACCAAATTATAGGTAAGTCTAGGAATGCGTCTTGAATTTTTCTCAGGCTATTGTAAGAATTCTTGTAATTTGACTAATGATGTTATTCATATGGTTTCGTGATAGCTCAAGGCTCTGTTTTGTCGATGTTAATGAATCAAAAGTTATGGGTGCGTAGCGTAGGTAATGTTATTCATTTCGAAATGAATTCATATAGGTATTTACATACACACAAAATTTAAAAGCATTAAAAAACATAGAGATTCGCGCGGCTGCGACAATCCTCGTTCCGCCGTCCAGGTCAGTCAGCCCGATAACCCCTCGACTGCTGCCAGACCTCCGCCGCTAGAACTTCGCCCTTCGAGATGCGGTGCCGACGCGCTGACCCAAGTCTATAAAGCCCACTGACGCACACAAAAGAAACAGTCTGCCTCCGGTCACCGTCGATGACGTTTATTTAACTCAAAACATCAACGCGGTACGCATCTTCTTATCATCACAAATGTTGATCGATATGTACGAATTGTGAACAGTTTTGCACTTGAATATCCCTCCATTTCGGCGGCGCACGCGTATTGCACGCCTTTCTGTGATTGGTCGTGAATAAGGACGTCTGAAAACAACATGAGTGGCACAAACAATGTCAGTCGTTCCGCTCGGTCCGCGTGCAACAGCAAGGGCAGCATGATTGTCGTGTCCAACAGATTACCATTTATTTTGAAGAGAAATGAAAAAACCGGTGAATTGGAAAGGAAAGCCAGGTAAATAAATTAATCATTCGATAATAATTTAACATGCAACCTAGATATAAAAAAACAGTTTTTATCACTTTTATATTAAACATGCTGCTAAATATATTGTTTATACAAAAAAACACATAGCACTGTTAAAGGGCCGACCTGCCAATGTTACTAGAAATAAATTAAAACCGGTTTTAATCGCTCGAATCATTAAGCATTCCTACATCGTCACCGTAATTGTTTATAAAGATAGAAACGGCAATACTTTTCAAACTAATAAATTGCGGAGGTTAAGGGGAGTAATATTACTAATTTTCAAGAAAATTGAATGGAAGGAGAAACTTAAGTCCCGCGCGGGTTCACGTTTCTAGAACGGTCTGTCGTTCCCATGGAACGCCGTCCCTTATTCTAGAAATTTTCCCTAACCCTTACTTCGTTAAATCTTATTTAACGATGATAGGCACTTGTATATTGCAAAAGAAGTTAATTTATCCAAAAAAACATAAATGAACGTTAACTAAGCTATTGGTTGATGATTATGACGTCATTTTTAATGTTTGTATACCAACATAGTCAGCTGTTAGCTGTTAAGGAGGGAGCCGGCCTTTTGATGTGTATTCGTATAGCCCAACCAATTTCAGAAGGTAACTCTTCTCACAATCGATTTAGGAGAGACTGGTTACTCTGTAAGAAGTCGGCTAATTGTCGCCATTTGTAAATAATGGCGGCAACCTTGCACTTGAGTGGAAGCAAGGTCAAAGGATCACACCTGTATAGGGCGCACTTATCGTTCTATTAATACCTTTATCGAAGGTCCATTTGCTAATAAAGAAAATTCAATCATTATTCGTTAAAAGTCAAGCACTACCAATAATAGTAGTAAAAATTAGGAAAACCAAAATTCTGTGTTTTTTTTTAATTTGGCTATGGTACCCAAAAAAAACATTTCAAGTAATTTAAATAACTAATTATAACAAAGTCATAAGTTATTCTCAGGCTTGCTTCTCGGTTCAATAACTTCATGTAGGCTACCATTATGAACTAGCTGGCCTTGTCCTCCTCAGCCGAACTAGCATGGTCGTGTTTACGTAGTACATAAAAACATTTGTCTTTCCAGCAAGTGTGTATAATGTAGGTATATACCTAAGTGCAAATGAGACGAATGTTTTATGTCCGATGAGACACGATGGTGCTATGTAGTGCCGTTGATATTACTTTAAACGTAGGTATTCGGGAGTCATTGACTCGCCATCGTATTTATAAATATCAGGTGCAGTTCAGTAGATAATAAAATACAGTCTTTATGATGTTGAGCGCGACCCAATTTTTATGTGTAAAACAAGAAAAACATAATATATCTTAAGGTAGAATTAAATTAGAAACTAAGATTAAAATAATTATAAAAAAAAATCAGCTCATATATTTTCTAAATAGTTGGGTACTTATATTTGATTTTTGCAATTAAGGTAGGTACTTATGTATATGTACGTTTATAGTAGCTTATAAATTATACATATTAAAAGTTAGTTGTAGCAAACTTTTGAAGATATGAAATACTCCTTGGCTGATTGGAAACATCCTCAGTCCGAAGTGAAGTATGAGTGGGTTCTATATTTTAAAACTTAACTTAACAGCCCGTGGGACTTAGGAGGTAAAACGGCTATAACTGCTCTGTGCGCTCGCAAGTAATAACGCCACTGACGAGCAAGTGTGACGAAAAAAAAACCGGGTTGCACTCCGGGAGTGCCGGCAGAAGTGAAAACTTGAATAATTTTAATTTTGCAAAAAAAAAACCCTTCCTCCCCCCTCCCTCCCCCTGCGTGCCAATGTATCTAATAACGACCTTATTAGTAATAAGCTATAGTTCAACATAACTCAGCAAAATTGATGAAGGAGACGATGAAATAAAATACCAATTAGTTTTTGCCATTGCCAAATATTTTTAAAAGCTTTATCTCTTTAGGAATAACGTCAATATTCGAACTATTCGAATTTTCTCAATAGCAAAACGGTAAAGGACGCGTGGACAAAATTACTAATTTATTTGCAGAATTACGCAATTGCAAAAAGTGTTTAACGGCCTTATAGTCTTACGAATAGTGTTCAGTTTTGAATGAAGTCGAATCGGCTAACAGCAAAATATAAAAGTTTGATAAAAGAAAATGGAATTTGCATTTACGGAAAATGTGTTACGACCTTATACCTACTGTTAACAATAAAGTACAAATTAGAACTATGTGCCCCCTAGTCAAACCCCCTTTTTCCCCCCCGCCCTCAAGCTTCGTCCGGAATCTCTCCCAATTCTACGGTCACGTGACCTCCTGAGATCTCACAAAATCTGTCGCTAGTCTAACAATTTTTGCCCTAAAGAAGTTTTCACTTCAAAAAATATATGGAAAAAAGGCCACGCCCCGTGCACACGCTCCGGTGGCTCTATTCAGTATACCTACTGTAGGAATGTGATTATGAGTCTAGACAGACGATAGAGCCTTCCGCGAGGGTTCCGTATCCGTAGACAACAAGGAACCCTTACCACAGATTATCCTTACCTATAAGGTAGGTAAGTACCTAATAGTTTCGCCATGCTCGTCTGCGGCTAAGCTCATTGACCCTTACTACTAGATAGTTGTAATTCGGCATAGCTATATTAGCTTTATAAATCAATCACGCCGACAAAATGGTAGACTAACATAGATTATAAAAAAGTTTTTTAGGGTAGGTACCTCCCCCTCCCCTACACGTAAAGTGGGCTTTTCATTTTTTTCTCGTTATACCCATATGATCTGGGGGTATCGTTGGATAGCTTGTTCAAAAATGATGGACCGATTTGAATGCGGTTTTTTTTGTGTCATAGATAATTTTATCCCGAGGTTTCTTAGCCATGTTTCATCAAAATCTGTTCAGCCGTTATTGAGATATAGATACCCCCGACATTAACCATTTCAAAGTCCATTGAAATTAAAATGTCGGGGGTTTTTCAACTATTCTAAGTTGTAGTTATGTTAGAATGTAGTACCCCTCTCCCCCTACCGGCCAAATGGTTACAACTTAAAATTCATGTCAATGGTAGGTACAATGAATTTAAAAGGAAAACTATAACGGCTAAGTAGGCATAACTAGTTAACGAGTAATAGCCGATAAGTCGACCAACTTAAACATGTACTTGGAAGGGTCAAATTTCTTACAAATTCCACCGAATTCAACCGCACCGTTTATATTTGGTCAAATTTCTTACAAATTCCATCGAATTCAACCGCACCGTTTATATTTGGCGCGTGGAGTCGACGTAACAAAGATCAACTTACAAACAGCTTACGAGAACAACTACAGCTTAGCAACTTAAGAGAACAGGCAACTATGGAACCATACACTGCGCGTGGCCCTACACGCACTTGGTCGGTTTTCTGGAATATATAGTAAAGGCCTTCTACACGATCGGGACCAACCACCAACCATCGTATCTTTGGTCGGGTTGATATAAAAATGGACCGTGTAGAAAGCGGTTGACCCGACCAATATTTGGTTGATGTCAACGGCCTTGGGACATTGGATCCGATTTATACAAATGCAAATATATTTGTATAAATACAAAGAAAAGAACCAAAAAACTCAATATTATTTATACTAAACGGGACTTAATCGCGTATTAACTTATTTATTTACCTCACTGAGGTCTCCCGACGTTTCGGATGTGTTGCAACATCCATGGTCACAAAACATCAGAAAATCATCAGCGTCAGAAAACATCGTCCGTTATATCACCGGACATTGTTAGTGTCGTGTGTCGGCCGGGTGACAACCCTAGTGTACAAGTGGTTCAAAAAGACCAAATGCGGGTAGTTCGGAAAACCCGCGCAGCAAGAAGATGTTGATACCCGCACAAGCCAGTTGTCCCGTGACCATGGATGTTGCAACTCATGCGAAACGTCGGGAGACCTCAGTGAGGTAAATAAATAAGTTAATACGCGATTAAGTCCCGTTTAGTATAAATAATGTGTGAGAATCGTGAAAGTTTAAATCAAAAAACTCAAGCATGGGAGCTTATGAAAAGGAAGCTCAAATACATTTTTCTTCTTCACTCAAACATAAAAAAGTTATTGCCAAACCGATCTTCTGTTGCTTTGAAAGGCAAGTCACCATCGCCACCGTTCTGTTCAAATATCGGAGAAAAACTGACAAGTTGAGTCAACCACCGATCGTGTAGAACGAATACAAAAAATAGTTGATCCGACCAAGCACACGATGGTTGGCGGTTGGTCCCGATCGTGTAGAAGGCCTTTAAGGCGCCGTAGGTTCAGCGAAGTTAAACGAACAGTGTTTTTAAAACAAAATAATGCGTCTGTTTATAATAATATGGTTTTTAAAAAATACGAATAGTAATCTTGAGGCTTTTCTGCAGGGAAATCAGTGTTTAGAAATATGATTAAGCATTTTTCGCACGAACAAAGGTCTAAAAGGGTCTAAAATACACTTAAAGTATTTGTTACAAATTACGAACAAAAGCTAAAAATATTAAAATGGCTTCTAAAAATCGGCAATATCATGTTTGAGGGAAATCAGTGTTTACTTTTTTATTTATTTAATCGGCTAAAAAATTAAAATTAAAAAACATGATTTCCGCGCTTCCGAGCACGCACTTCCATCTCGCTCACGCTTATGCTCAGTGAGAGGGAGAGAAGACCATGAACCTACGGCGCCTTAAAATGGGTTTTATGGCCGAATTGTACACTCTACTTTTCACTTCGATTGCGAAGAATAGTACATTACTGCAGAGGCCGTGAAGTAAGGAGTTGCTGGACTTGCTGGACAAGCTTGGGGTATGGGCTTGGGGGATACAACGAGTCCAGCAATCCCTGTTCCGGCCGAGGATTGTATAGAGCTTTTCTCAAACGATGTGAGGAAATATTAAAATTAAAATAAATACAAGGTATTCAACTAATTAATAGTTTGTTGAAATTACAATCGGAACGATAGTTCAGAAAAAAATTGTGTAATTTGCCGCCTTTTTTATTTTTTAAACATGCCATTTCAACAAGAAGTTCGAGCACCATGTTTAACCGCACATATGTATAGTACCATAGATTTTGTTTTTTTTTTATGTCGCAAGTATGCTTACAGAGTCTAGTGGTGGTTGGCAGTATGTAAGTTTTCCTTTGTCAGTTTAATATTAGTAAGCAAATTTAAAAAGTTAGAGTAGCGGACAATAATGTTTTTAGTTAGGGTTTTCTTACATTACTTCTTGGCGTAAGGCCAAGAAGTAATGCAGGGAGCCATAAACAAGAAACTTCTTGTCAGAGCATGTTTGAGAAAATGAAATTAAAATATATTTTTTTCAGTACAAGTCAGTTATGAAAACATTTTGTGTTTTATAACTATGATTTGATAACTTATTGTTATGGTTTAAATATTGATTGGTTTATAATGACTTACTAATACAAAAAGCAAATTTAAAAAATAATAAATATAAGACGAAATAAAAACTTAAGTAAGTATAATTTTATTTCATGAAATTTTATTGAGTGTACTTTGGCTGTTAGTATAAGTGCCTTGGTCTTAGAATACTAGCGAAACATAATCAAATAAAAATAAAGAGTTTATTCTATGAAGTTAAAGTTGCTCGTGTCGCTGTTGGACCGATTGCCTGATTGTCTCATTGCCTTGGTCTTCGACGAAGATTTTACTTTAAGCACTAGAGCATAAAAAGCGACTTTATGTCTGTGCAGCATTAAGAACTTTTAGAGCATGAGAAATGAAAATAATTTATTCCACAGTGCTGGAGGCCTGGTGACAGCTGTGGCCCCCGTTGTCATCCGGGGCAACGGCATATGGGTTGGCTGGCCGGGCATCCACCTAGATGATCCCAACGAGAAAATCCCCGAATCAGACCCCAATGACAACACTCCCACCGCTGGACTGCTTTCCAAAAAGGTAAGCACTTGGGAATTTGAGCAAACACATTTTATTTTGTCTTTGCTAATGTTCCTGAGTCATTGATGTTTTCTTATGTATTTAAGTATTTATTTATCTACATATATAAATATGTATTGTCGTCTAGGAAGTAGTAGTCCCATAGTAAATAGAAGGTTCCTTAGTTTGATTTGTCCAAGATTGTCCCCAAATACAGGGTTACATTTTAATCAGCGTCCAAATTTTTTGTAGGCATTTGGTATCACTAATAGACTCCATTTTTGAAAAAATACTGGTTGGTTTTTTTTTTATTATAAATTGTCTATCCCAAAAGAATTATCCGTACAGCGTGGTTACTGGGCATTCAGTACCGCGGGGAGCGGGGCGGGGCCGGGGGATGGGAGGCTTGCCGTGCGCAAACCTTACTACACGCTGAGGTGCCCGCGCGGTAAGGTTTTTTTGGGATAACTTTAAGCAGCATTTACTAAAATTTGTTGTACTGAATTTATTTATTTAATCGTATGGCATAGATATGTCGAGTCACTTGAATTATTCAATGCACTAAAAATTATAATCGTATGTCTAGATTCTTCACCCATTGGGCTGCGTTGTCAGTGAGGGTGAACAGATCTTGAGGGTCACCGCTGTATTTTCGGATGGGACAGTCTTTTATGATGTGGTGATTGTACTGAATGATATTATGAAACAAAAAACACGTATTTTATAATTTTTGCAGATGAATCTTATAATTGAATTTGGACACTGATTAAAATGTCACCCTGTATATATATTATTTATTAATTAATGAATACATAGAAAACCAACAGCACAACATATTTATATTTTATTATAATTATTTAACGAATAAGGCGTAGGTCTTTGTAAACGATGCGTTGATAGTCTTAGTTAAATAATTAACTGTTCAGAGCACGAGGTACGAGCACCGTGCTTTCTAGCAATTTAATAACGAGTAATGACGTAATTGACATAAGGAAATTCCACGATTAAAACGGGCATGCACAAATCTGTTGAAAACGCAACCGTTGAATAAGTCAGTCCGGCCGGCCTCGGATCACGCACAGCGCCTGTGCACCGAATCACCCAGGTTGCCAATTTAATATTGCTCGGACACAGATTAAGTAATGCTCGGACCACGACTTTATGACTTTACCCCACACTGATAGACCGCCGCCGGAAGAGCCGTGGGTCTATCCTCCATCTTTGTCAAACTTGTTTAACTCGAGTGATAGAGATATACATATTATCACCTTAGGGAGTTCGCGGTAGCAGCTCGGATAATCGAACGATAATTTACTTTGAAAACAACGTTTTAACCGACTTCAATTCAGTACTCTGCCAAGCCACATGAACATTCCACACTTCCTTTCACTTTACCACATGAACATTGATTATATTAATATAGAAAAAAACCACATCGCTGTGTGTGGGCCGATAATATTTGAGGAGATCCGTGGATTCAACAACAAAGGTGATTCTGAGACCATTTTGGCACTTCATTAGTTGCTATTTCAATGGAATCATATCAGAATCTGAGACTTAGGTGTACTTTTTCAGTTTTAAGTGCATCTGTGGGGAGTTGCAGGCGACATCTGTGGTCTTCATCATCAGTTCCACTTCACCACATTTGTGATTTCCGGGTGTAGGAAAATAGAAAATACTTACCAAAATTACTACACGCGTGCCCAATATATTTGAGGAGTTCCTTCAATTCCTCATGGATCCCACCATCCAACTGGATTGAAAATAGTGGGACCAATCTGCACGCATATACTTACAAAAAAAAATTGTACATATCGGTTCATAAATTTCGGAGTTCTGAGGTAAACAACATTAAAAATAGTTATTAAAAAAGAACCGAATTGAGAACCTCCTCCTCCTCCTTTTTTCGAAGTCGGTTAAAAATGGCGATTATTGGAGTAACTCGACATACTACCAACGTATTACAAAGAACCCAGGCGGAGTCGCGGGATAAAAATATTCGCTGGAGGTCCTCAGCGGGCGTAGCACAGCTGCTATCGCTTGTCACGCGATAGTGGATATGATCTTTATCGAACGTGATACGTTAACCAAACAGACATTTTGGCAGCCTGTCGCTTATCCCACGACGTGTGAGAATTTGTCTGACAGCTTGTCGCTTATCCCACGACGCGTTATAACTCTAGACATAGAGCCTATTACGGCGATATTGGATGAATGCTTGCGCAAAAATAGGAATATCTCGTATACTCGTAGGTACTCGATACTCGTGGAGTAGTTTTTGAAATCGTGTAAGGGTTCTGGTTCATTGATTAGGCCTTAGTATTTAATGCTACAAGGATTTCATTTATTTATTAAGGTTTGCCAACAGATGTAATACAATAAAAAACCTCAATTACAACAGTATTACACTACTATTGTATACTACTGCTAGAGTATTCACCCAATTACAGGCAAACACGGCATGCATTAAATATAGTAAAAACTAATTTCGTCTACCTACACGTAATCCACATTTACACTAAATCTAAAGTTAGCTGTAAGGTAAGTTACCTGTACCTGAAGGCTAGGAACATTATACTATAACAATGCATAAATGCAAAAAAAAGGTTAAAGTTAACATTAAAGTTGGAGATTATGACTTATGACACATTTGATCTTTGTTTACAGAGATACCTAATATGTATATTTTGAACTGACTTTTTGACATGTTCAGTATATCAACCTTGTTTTTTTATATAGTAGATTATGCTCATTACAAATTCTCGGTATTACACTATAGGATCCAGTATTAGGTCGAAAGTTAGCTCGACGAGTGTGCTGTCGCGGGACGGTCCTCTTGATAGTTTGTATTAGCTGTGGGCAGTCAAGCGTTCCTGAAACAATTTCTTGAAGAAACATTTGATCGGAGATCCAACGGCGGTCAAGAAAAATTATATTAAATATTTCAACCGGTCTTTGTATGACTTCAACTTGTATATATAATCATCTTGTTTATTCTTACTTAAATAGGTGGGTAATTGTTATGATTAATTTGTACCTATGTTGCTGCTAATAATTGCAGCAACATACAAATTAATCGTAAAAATTACTCTGTTTCGGCTAATTATTACTAAATAACATAATTTAAATCATATTTGCTGTGTGTATGTGCTATGTGCTGTGCTGGTATCCTGCTGTTTCGGCAAAATATTTTTCGCCAAATTTCACTTCCCACAAAACTTATGGCAGTAGTTTCATTTCCCAAACGAACAAATAGCACATTTTTGTTTCGCATTTTGTTCATTTGGTCAAAATATCATTTGGCATAATTTTGCTTTGTCAAATGTTATTAAGACAAAAGTTTATTAAGCAAACACTTTGTTCGGGCTAATATTGTTTTCCAAACAAATCATTTGTTCAAATTTTCATTTTGCACATTAGGTACCAGGGTGGAAAAAATGGCTTGTCATAAGCAAACTCTGTTTTTGGTCGGTTAGGTTAGGGTTCACTTGTGTCCCTCAGACCAGAAATAGACACCCCGCGCAGCGGGGTGGCGTCAATTCGCTGGAGACTCTCGATGATAAGTGCGAAACCAACGGCTTGCTTGCATGCATGCTGCTTATTTGGATTATAATATATTGTTACCTAAGTACCTATAGTACAAAAGAACATAAACTTACCTGTAAATTATTTACTTTTGTTTTTTACAAACTACCCGCTTAGAAAAATTATGTAATCTCACTCAAATAGATTTCGTATGCACTACACAATTAGGATCTAAATCATATGCCATGCAATAATTTGGAAAAAGAATGTTATGCTAAATAATACGTTTGACCAAATGAAACTTGACCATGTAAAACTTTACCAAACAATAATTTGCGAAGTAATATTTTGCCATAGGAGATATTGCCAAGCGATATAATGCGAAACAATAATTTGACTAGTGTTTTTTTGCCAAATGATCATTTGGGAAACATTTTTTGGGAAGTGACACTTTGGGAAATGATTTTTGCCCATACAATAGAGAACCGTGCTGTGCTAATAAATGAAATGCGAGAACTCTCAAAGTGATATTGGACCGGTTTAAAAGTTTCTTATTTACAAACGAGACATCCCTACATCCCTACCGTCCAAATAAAATTTCTGCCTGCACGTCTATCGTGAGACGGCCGCGACATAGTGTCGATTTAGTTCACACTATACCTCTTGTTCTAAGTGTTCTAACAAGAGAGAGACGTATAGTGCGAGAAAAATCGAGAGCTCGCGCGCCGTCTCGTGATAGCCGTGCAGGGAACATCCTATACATAGTATAGTGTGTTTCCATTGTAAACAATGACGTAATGGAAACATACACTTTTTATAACGCCCAATATATAATATTATTGTTTTACTAAACGCTATCTTTCTATTTTATTATACATACGATACTAATCATAACAGCAACTTCGTTATTGTCATAATACAAGGCCGATATTCTACACGTGACAATCACAGTTTAATAACTACTTGAATTGGAGTGATAATTATTAATTATTATAATCCTTTTTATCGTGCAATCGTGTGTCCTTTATTGTAGACAGACGCTGAAGAGCCAGTAATTAATAACACAATTTAAAATGTTCCCACTTTGTCTTCTATTCACTGTTAATGATCTCCGCAGATCGTAGCCATCCGTGCGGAGCCGAAACTATTCGACAGCTACTACAATGGATGCTGCAACGGCACATTCTGGCCGCTTTTCCACTCCATGCCCGACCGCGCCACCTTCATCGCCGACCACTGGAGGGCCTACGTCAAGTGCAACGAGGAGTTTGCGGTGAAAACCGTTCATGCGCTGAAGCTGCTCAAGCAGAGTAATGAGAAGAATGGGTCGCCGCCCATTGTGTGGGTCCATGATTATCACCTCATGTTAGCTGCTAATTGGATCAGACAGGTTAGTTATACTTATACGGCGGTGGTGTTGTGCTTGTAGTTCCTGGGTTAGCGATCCTAAAATTTAAAATCAGCAGCATTCGTCCGATGTACCGAGAAAAATATCTTTTGCTTATATTTCACAGCTAGCTGAAGACGAAAATCTCCCCTGCAAGTTAGCGTTCTTCTTACACATACCTTTCCCTCCATGGGATATCTTTAGACTGTTACCGTGGTCTGATGAAGTTTTACAGGGCATCTTGGGTAAGTTTTCAAATATCTCTCCTTCAGCCAATGCTTGCAATATTGTTTGGAATTTCTGTAAAAAATATGTTTTCTTCCAGGTTGCGATATGGTTGGATTCCACATAACGGACTACTGTTTAAATTTCATAGACTGTTGCCAGAGGAACCTGGGTTGTCGTGTAGACAGGAAAAATCTTCTAGTCGAATTGGGAGGTCGCACCATTTGCGTTCGCCCTCTGCCCATTGGTGTGCCATTTGATAGATTCGTGCAGTTAGCCCAAAACGCAAAAACAGTGCTCTCTACTAGTCAAAAAGTCATATTAGGAGTTGATAGACTGGATTATACCAAAGGTTTAGTGCAGAAACTCAAAGCGTTCGAGAGGTTACTGGAAAAGCACCCCGAACACATCGAGAAGGTGGTGTTGTTGCAAATCTCAGTGCCCTCAAGAACCGACGTGAAGGAGTATCAAGATTTGAAAGAAGAAATGGATCAATTAGTTGGTAGAATCAATGGAAGATTTACTACTCCTAACTGGTCTCCTATTAGGTAAGTCGTCGGAAAACTTTAAGTTGAAACTTAATATATTTATATCAAAAACATCAACTGCAAATATGTTTTTACTTATCAGGTATATCTACGGCTGCGTTGGACAAGATGAGCTGGCAGCTTTCTACCGCGACGCCGCGGTAGCTCTGGTCACCCCCCTGCGGGACGGCATGAACCTCGTGGCCAAAGAATTCGTGGCCTGCCAGATCAAGAAGCCGCCAGGAGTGCTGATAGTTTCACCGTTCGCTGGGGCAGGAGAGATGATGCACGAGGCGTTGATCTGTAATCCTTATGAGTTGGATGACGCAGCTGAAGTCATTCACAGGTAAGATTCGTTAATCGATTGGTTTGCGGTTATGAACGGTTTTCCTCAAATAATTAGGTAGGTAATTACCCACCTAACGTTTAACTACGTTATAAATTAACTAACGTTGTACAATCATGATAAAACACGTACTTGCTTTCATTACCCCTAGCTTACAGTTTAATTTCGAACCGCCCCGTTCTACATAAGTACTTAGTTAAAACAACAGTTCAATATCGCATCAACGATTCTGTTATATGATCATATAGTAATCAATAAAGGTGGAAATAAAATTAAAATAGGTACCTATACTGTCTTTTTATTGCGATAGATTACAGTTCCTTCTTCCAGATTCGACAAAACGATTATTGAATAGGTAGGTATTATGTTATGTCACTTTAAACTTTGTACTGTAATATTTGCAGAGCGTTAATGATGGACGAGGACGAGCGCACGGTACGAATGAACCACCTGCGGCACCGCGAGCAGGTCAACGACGTCGACAGCTGGATGAAGAGCTTCCTCAAGGCCATGGACTCGCTCGAGGAGGAGGCCGACGACATAGGAGCCACCTCGATGCAGCCCGTCACTATTGATGACTTCGACGAGTATCTCTCCAAGTAAGTGTAGACGAAGACAAATGTTTTCTTCGAGTCATCCTCCACTGGTCTCTATAGGCGGTGTCGCGAGTGCATTCTGTCATATGAATCTTGGCCACGGTGTCTACCTTGACTCGCTTGGCTCCATATAATTATTATTACGTGATAACTTTAATTACTCGGTTTAGTAGCAGCTGCAGCATGTTTATACTCGTATCGGCCCCATGTTTTCTTACCAATTTGAAATATTTCAAATGTTTTGTCTCGTCGTCGATGGGCATTTTCAAAAATTTGCGTGAGTTGTTTCACAAAAAAAACTCAGCGATAGTTTTGTGACGAAAATGCATACAAATTACGTAAAAAATAACTTGTTTCACATTTAAATAACGTGTGTTTATTCATATTATTTATAAATTGAAAAGAAAAAGTAGTTTTTTATACAAAGTGAATAGGTGCTTAATTTACGTCACAAAACTGACACTAAGTTAATTTTTGTTTGACGACTTACGTTAATTAGGTACACAATTTTAAACCATGCCCTGATTGGAGGCCATAGCTCGAATTCGGGCGGGTACGGGTTCGTTCGTAAAAATCTGATTCTATGAGAAGTTCGACAGTTCTCTATTGTACAGTGTCGTTAATGCAATGTTTAGTCACTTACCTAATCATGAGCCTCATTTACCAAAACTAATTCATAGCATATGTCGCTCGCAGATTGTATTGCACCGAGGAAACTTTTATCAAAAACAAAATGTGTAATGGGAAATGTAATTACAGATTTTAAAAATCACCAATTTATCGTCTAACAGATACATCGGCTACACCCAGAAACTGGCACTCTTATTGGACTACGATGGTACACTGGCGCCCATTGCGCCACACCCCGACCTGGCGACGCTGCCGCTAGAGACCAAACACACGCTGCAGCGGCTCTCCAACATGTCCGACGTGTACATCGCCATCATCTCCGGCAGGAACGTGGACAATGTCAAGAATATGGTGAGTCCGTCCTTTTTTTTCGTGGGGCTTTTACGCATCCCGCCTGGCTGGGGAACCAGGACGGGTATGACGGACTCCCGGGAACCGCCCGGGCTACCGTCTAAAACCCCACGGTGTTCTACGCGCTGCTCTTGGTGAAGCCACGGGAACGCTTGCGCACACTTCGGTGACTCAATGGTGAGTCCGTCCTGCCTTAACAGCTTATTTGTCTCCCTCGTCAAAACTTGATGCATGACCGAAGGTCGCGACTAGCATAAGGTTTAGACTGGAATGCTCTACTCCGTGTTGTCCTATATTCGATGTGCATGCATTGTGCTTCGGAGTTTACCGCGTGTAAACTCCTCGATTCTCGCGGGGCTGGGGAGTCTGCCTGTTTGTCTTGCCGTCCAGTTGCTTTCCAAAATGTCGGATTCACGTCGGACCAGGCAGGGGCTTGTTAGGTCTCCATAATTTAGTCACAGGCTTAAAACCAACAGCAAACGATGGAGTAAGAGAGGTGGCTGGGCCGTCGCATTTGTGGGTAGGTATGTAGCTACCAAGAGATAGTGATATTCGTAAAATTTGTTAAACCTTACAGCTGGCCTACCTTTTACTAGCGGTCTATCAACAGATTTGATTGTGTATGTACTTAAATCTTCACTTAATGCTCATAGCGAGTGTTGTTATTGTTATATCCATGGAATTCCAATAATTCTCCGGGATAGTCAAGCAGTTGATACCAGTCTAGAATGACTACGAGTAGCATGTAGGTACCAAGTTATGGAGTGCCCATACAAGCCGAGAAATAATTCTCAAATAAAATTTAGGCAAGCCTATAATTATACTAGCTGTTGCCCGCGACTTCTTCCGCGTAGAACTTGAGAAAAAATATTGCTATTAAATATTTTAGGCGTTACCTTAATTATCGCTGTCCCAAACAAAGTTTCACCATCTTCAGGGGTGATTTTCGAGATAAAAACTATCCTAAATCCTTCTAAGGGTCTCAAATTATCTCTATGCCAATGTTCATGTAATTCCGTTCTGGGTTTAGGCGTAAAAGGTTTAAATTGCTAAACCTAAATTGAAATATCCGTTTTTAAATATACCTATACATATTTTAAGTATTATTATTTATTACGTTTCTAAACTTTCTAACTACTGAAATTGTTTGTTTTTCATAATGTGTTATAAAGGTTTTTTTATTTCTACCAAGCTCATTACCTATTGTTTTTTTTGCCTAAATCCGTGTAGTAGTTTTAATAACGTTAATTCGAGCTGCCGGTATAGCTTTGAAAGTAAAATTATCATATGCCAAAAAACGTAGGTAGAACTTTTCATCTCCATCCCCAGCCCCATTTAACGGTGTTAGAGAATAACTTATTTTTATTAGCCATAATTAACATTTTAAATTGATAATATGATCGGCAGTTTTAATCTAACATTACCTTCTTTTCGGTTTGTGAGCATCGCAGTTCCAACCTAAACTACTTTTCTGGTAGCTGTTCGGTTCTGTAAGGGTCGCAGTTCTAACTTAACCTAGCCTACTTTTCTGCGAGAAGCAGGATTATGTATTCTGAATTAATGAATTTGTTTTGCAGTCTTTTAGCATACTTACAGCTACAGGCTAAGACATAAGTTACAAATCTCTTACTTTAAATTTTTCTTGCTCTCCATACAAACGTTTCATCCTTTTTTAACCCCTTAGGGGTGGATTTTCCCAAAACGCATAAAGTTCCTTTTTCGTACTCAAATAAGTAATCTGTCTACAAAATTTCAAGTTTCTAGCTCAACAGGAAATGTTTCCCTCATACAAACCTTGCATCCCCTATTGTTTAATCCTCTTAGGGGTAGAATTTTCTAAAACGCTGACAGTTCTTTCTTTTTAGGGTTCCGTACCAAAAATGGTAAAAAAGGAACCCTTATGGTGCGACTCCCTCCGTCTGTCTGTCTGTCTGTCACAAAGTGAAATATCTCACGATCTACTTAAGCTATCAATTTGAAATTTGGAATGGTTATAAATGAGAGTTATCCGCGTGCATGAAAAATGAAAAATTTAAATATAAATTTAAATTTAGTACGAAAAATTACGAATTTGAGGAGGGGGCAAAAAAAAATTCAACTATTAGGTCAAGGTCAAGTCGAGTATCATTTGAAAGTTGCACTTTTCGAAGCAGTTTTTCTTTTTTTTCTACATTGGTAAAATTTTGATCTATGAAGGAAAATGTAAAAAAAATACCATTCCCCCCCCTTATCTCCGAAGTTAGGTACCCAAGCGAAAAATTTGAAATTATTACTTGTGATTAAGATAAACGTAAATATTACTGGAAAAGTATAACTTTTCTGTATCTAGCGTATTTTTTGTTTTGTTTTGATTTTGAGGAGGGGCAAAAATAATATGTTCAAGTATTAGGTCAAGTGGGGTATCATATGAAAGGGCTTGAGTTGCACTTTTTGAAACAGTTTTTGTTTTTTTCTACTTTGGTAAAAATACCCCATTCCCCACCCTTATCTCCGAAGTTATCAAAGCGAAAAATTTGAAATAATTAGTTGTGATTAAGATAAATATAAATATTACTGGAAAAGTATTCTTTTTCTATACCTAGCATTTTTTTGTTTTATTTACAAAAATCATTTCCTAGTTAAGTTTGCAATTTAATCAACTTTATAAGTATTTTTTCGTTTAGAAATTCCTATAAGACTACTCGTATAATAGAAATACTCTCTATCAAATAAAACAAAAATAATAGAGATCGGTTCACGTGATAAACAATAATCGCTAAAAGACCAACATACATACTAAGCCGATTGCCCTTGCACGTTAGTACCAAATGGGGCCGATAGATGGCGCTGACCTCATTCGTCCTGTTAAGATTTTTCTAGAATTAATGGTGTTGGGATTGGGACGCGTATATTTATTTTCAATAGCAGTTCAAAAAATTGTCTTGGTGTAAAAGTTACTCGTTGTTTGAAATTGAATTCTATTGTGTTGGGTTAAAATAAGTAATTTAACAAATAATATTGGGACATTTACTTTACCTTGAGTTAATTGTTAGTTTGTACGGAACCCTCGGTGCGCGAGTCAGACTCGCACTTGACCGGTTTTTTTATATTCTAACAAGTAATCTTTTTACAATGTTTAAAATTTCTAGCTCTAACTATAAAGTTCCCTCCATACAAACTTTGCACCCCTATTTAGTTTCGGTTGTGCGTTGATGAGTGAGTGAGTGAGTCAGTCAGGACATTTATATGTAGTATAGATTTATAGTATACTCTAAACTCTCTCATAGCTATTTTTGGTTAAGGGTTGCCCATCGAACATTTTCACGCGCCGGGATCCTACGTGCGTACGTAGGTATAAGTATGTACGTACCAGCGTGCTTACCCTGAATAGTAAAGTTTGCAGAATATTCTATATTAAAATCTAACGATACTTTATCGTACTACCAAGGATAGAGGTCATAGTTTATCTGTCTAAGAACAAACATACTGGACAAACAAAAGTATCGGCCTACATATAGTTATCATTCACCAATTAATAGTAATCATTAAGTAGCACGTGTAATAAACATGAATTATTTTATATGACGTCAATGCTATCTATGCAATGTCCCAGGGGACTGATGACACGATATAACCTAATGATCAATTTAATGAATACGTGATAAAGATGTTTACAATATTAATACGTATGTATAATAGTTTAATGTCATCATTAAACTGCCAGAAGTATTGTATAAACAAAACAAGGCGGCAACTTGTGGATTTGCATGATGCGTAACTACCTGTCAATTGAAAATATTTGGTTAAAAGCTTTATTAAGCAAAGCTGTCCAAACACTTCGTTTTAGTCTTTTAATATAAAGCAGCATCAATTAATAAGTACTTATTGCGCAAAACCGATGAACCGATTTGAGTGAGGTATTTCTAAGCGAAAGTCTCGTCAGTCGCGATGGTTCCTAGCGATGTTAGAATAACTACAAGTTTATTTGAAAATTTGCGTCATTAATAGTGCACATAACTACTACGGTGGACCCAACACCTGTGCAGATAGTGCGCAGCTAAATTTAAACTGTAGAAAAAACTATGCTAGCACCTTCGGGTGACTTCAAAATATTTCTTTATATCTCAATGAACGAGTTGTTAACAAAGCATTTAGCAACTTTCGCTTCGAAGTTAAGCAAATAACTACCTAGTGATAACAAATAAAATTCACTCCTAGTGGGTGTGAACGTCCCGCGACCCGCGACGACGCCTTGCGATTCTGCAAGGTCCCTACTATCAGGCGCACTTTGACTCTCATTATCATGTACTACTTTACTTATAAAAATATTTATTCTCCGTATGTACTCGGTTATACATATTATATTATACTATTGGCGGTAACCTGGTTATTGCTTAAGCGGTCTTACTCAAACATTACGTAATATTTGCGTAGTCAATAGTCAATCAATGAAAAGGGGCAGGGCACCGATACGAGTGCATGTTTGTTTTCTAATAATCGAAGTCAAATGTTGCTTCATAAGGTACACTATACCGAGATAACTCTGTAACGATGTATTCGGCGATAGTGAATATAATTCTAGGAATTATGAATGTTATTTTCCTGTTCACTTACGCACAAAGGTTTCTGCCTCTTATGATAGATTAGTCGGGTGATGTTTATATGTTAAGAACTTAAGAAAGGCCATCGTTGTTAGCAGTAGTGATTGTGACTGCACATAGGTATAGAGCGGGCCTAAAGCAATAAGCACCACCACCACCCAATAGTATGTTAAGAAATCAACGTGTAACCATGTGTAACGCAGCTGTAGTGTATACAAATACATTTTTCATGTACATAAGCATACATAAATTAGTGGTGTTCTCACACAACCCTCGTGAGTATTTAGTGGCACAAAGTCTTCTACCGAATAGTAGGTAGAACTTATGTTTTTTTTGTAGGTGTCTACAATAAAGCTTAATACATACAAACATACAGCCTACGTCCAAAAGTATTCAGCAGCCATGCTTTTCGTATTTAAAGTCGAAATTTTAGTGGAGTATCACACACCTTTTTTAATGAAATATTATCAATTATTTTAAACAGAGTAGGTGTTTTTTGTTGCGTGGAATTATGATTCCATAGAAAATTTAAAATGTCATTTCTATTTTTGGTCGAATTTTTGGTGCATTTTTTTTCTTATTTAAGTAACTGAAATATTATTAACTTACGTCCTCGTACTTACATATTTATATTAAATATTGAAATTTAATAAAAAAAAATGATTACATTTAGAAAGAAATGTTTTTTGGAGCTATGATAAAAAAGGGGCACGCATTAAGTATATAGTTGACAATACAATTTTATTAACAATTGTGGTTCTAGGTGGGCATCGATGGCATCACATACGCGGGTAACCACGGGCTAGAGATCCTTCACCCCGACGGCAGCAAGTTCGTGCACCCCATGCCGTCGGAGCTTCAAGGCAAGGTCGTTGACCTGCTCAAGTCTCTGCAGGAGCAGGTAATTTGGAAACTCATTTGTTTTCAGTCTAGACGGGCTGCGTTCGGACTGGCGCAAGCGGTTTACGGGTGTGGTACAGACAAGTGCAAAAATAATCGATAACATCCTCTCATAAATAAGTACCAAAACCTTAATCCGCTGACATAAGAGTTATGGGGCATATTTACCTATGAGTAAGTTGTATGCATCTATATTTTTACACATGATTACACTAAAGGGCGCCTTATATACTTAAATGGTAAAACGGTAGCGTTAATTCTAACACCTCTCGCCAATGCAGGACGCTTTCAATAGTAACATATAAACGGGTTTTACGTCACACCTGGCTATAACGCGATCGAGTTTTATTGCACGCTGCGCGTACGGTAAAACTCGCATTGTGGCCAGGTGAAGACGTAAAATTGTGTACTTACCACGGGCGGTAATTCGTAAAGCCCCAGAGCGCATATTTATGCTCAAACACCTGCGATCTGGGCCATTTACGAATTCACCGCCCTAGGTACGTAATGTACTATTATGGCTAACGAAGTGGCCGAAATTTTGGCTATGCGACGTGTGTTGCGTTTGAAACGGAACATTTAGGTATAAGTAGGTATCCACCTATTTGCCGAGGTAAAAATAAAACTCGCCACACGGTTGGGTTGTAGTCAGTCGGGCGAGATCTCCGACCGTTTGAACCGCTCGGTTTTAACGTCATCGTCGGCTCAAGATTATTTCAAGATCAACCAAATGAAGTTTTCTCAAACATGCTCGGAAAGCGTCGCATTTTGTTTGAGAAACGATGAACACGCGAGCGAAGTGAGAAAATAATACAAAGACATTACAAAAAACATAGGGTCATTTCGCCGGTTAGTGACCACCTAATTTCATGTGCCGGTTGGCGACCACTTAACTGAGTTGGTGGACTGAAAGGATATTTTCTCGGTTTTTTGGTAGATTTCTATTCCAAAACAGCAAAAAAATGCATGTAAGTACAACTAATTGTCTCAATAGGGTCCGTAGAATTGAAGTTATCTTCAATAGAAAAAACCTTCTCCTTCAGGTGGTCGCTAACCGAAGGTGGGTGATGATTTATATGTAAGCATTCCTTCGACGAATTCTTTCAAAGGCGGTATTCACTTCACACTATATTTTACACTCAATGCGGTGTTTCAAGTATTTTATAGCCTGGATCCTGGATTCGTCCTTTAAATTAATTTACTTACGGTTTGATACTTTTTAATTTCATTTTCTTCTAACCATAAACAAAAAGAGCGAAATATTATGATAACAAATATCATCCATGAAAACTGGGAAGCTCGCGGGTGATATTCTTTGGCTGAATGTGATTTTTCCTTAGTCCTCTCGATTTAATATAGCGCTGTCAGGATTTTAAAAAGTTTAACGCAGCGGGAATAATGGGTTTTTTATGGGTACTCCTAGGCAGCGCCTTTGATTTTTTACATGTTGGCGCACAAAAATTAGGCACTTCGCATGTTCGTTTTTCAAAAAATGCGACATTTTCCCAGCATGTTTGAGAAAAAGCACTATACAGGGTGACAGTTTAATCAGTTTCAAAAATATTGTAGGCATTTGGTATCACAAATAGACTCCATTTTTGAAAAAAAACTAGTAGGTATTTTAAAAATTATAAATTGTGTATTCCAAAAGAATTATCCGTACAGCGTGGCTACACGGGATTCAGAGCCGCTCGGAGCGGAGCGGGGGCGGGGAGGGGAGGCGTGCCGTGGGCAAACCTTACTACCCGCGGAGGTGCCCGCGCGGTAAGGTTTTTTTGGGATAACTTTAAGGCTAAGGTTAGGTGTCAAGGTGTCGGTAGAGGTATTACCGGTTATAACGCTAGGAGGATGATGAACTTTAAGCAGCAGTTACTACACAATTTAGTAGGTACTGAATGATATGAAACAAAAAAACACGTAAATATTTTATATTTTTTTCTGATGAATCTTATACTTGAATTTGGACACTGATTAAAATGTCACCCTGTATTTAACCTTGGCGAAAACAGGGGTTGCCTGACTCGTCTCTTGGCAGGACAAGGACAACCACCTCGTCAGACAGCCCCTTTCTTTCCGCGCCTCGGCAATAATGTAGTATTGTGTTTTGTTTGACAGGTGTGTAAAGAGGGCGCCTGGGTGGAGAACAAGGGCGCCCTGCTCACGTTCCACTTCCGCGAGACGCCGGTGAGCAAGCGCGCCGCGCTCGCGGACAAGGCGCGCGCGCTCATCACGGCCGCCGGCTTCAACGCGTCCGACGCACACTGCGCCATCGAGGCCAAGCCGCCCGTGCCGTGGAACAAAGGTACATTACATCCTTTTTTGCTAGCTTTTTGGAGTGTCCCACTGCTGGGCAAGGCCTCCCCCCTGGATTTCCACTCGTCCCTGTCCGCCGTAATCCTTGGCCAATCACTTGAAACTGCGTCCAAGTCATCTCGCCATCGACGCCTTGGCCTACCTCGCCACCTGTGTCCGTCCTGTGGCAACCACCAAGTAGCCGCAGAGCCCACCGGGTGCATACGGCAAACATGACCGGCCCAGTTCTACTTAAGCAAGGCAGTCAATATCCTTGGAAAATCTTCTTAGGGTCTCCACACCTATCGACGCGGAAACGGCTTTCGCCGAGTGTTTGGTACCACACTCCTCGTGTTTTGTTCGCTATCCCGTCGATGGGCGTCGCTTCGCGTCGGCCGAGCCGATCGACGTCTTTTTCGCTCTTATTGATCGCAATGATTATTGAGCGCAAGTTCAGACTAATTAATCGTAGGTACAATATTGCCACCTTTGCCCGGATTGCTCGCGTTAAATGATAAGATAAAATATACCTACTTAATAGTATAGTGCATTCATCCGTACTTGTCTTATTTGGTAAACAACATTCTAACCTCAAAATGTATCTTTTTAGACTATAGCAGCTATTTTATCGTAAAAAAAGCGTTTTGTATAGACAAAAAAATCGTGAAGTGATGTCCGAAAAGTCGTCTCGGCATGATCTAATACTCACAAAATTGCTAGTCTATCCTAAAAAGATGCATTTTGAGGTTAGAATGTTGTTTACCAAATAAGACAAGTAAAGGGTCGAACACACAGCACCGTCGCGGGCGCGAATATAGCAGCTATTTTATCGTACGGTAAAACTCGCATTGTGGCCAGGTGAAGACGTAAAATTGTGTACTTACCACGGGCGGTAATTCGTAAAGCCCCAGAGCGCATATTTATGCTCAAACACCTGCGATCTGGGCCATTTACGAATTCACCGCCCTAGGTACGTAATGTACTATTATGGCTAACGAAGTGGCCGAAATTTTGGCTATGCGACGCGTGTTGCGTTTGAAACGGAACATTTAGGTATAAGTAGGTATCCACCTATTTGCCGAGGTAAAACTAAAACTCGCCACACGGTTGGGTTGTAGTCAGTCGGGCGAGATCTCCGACCGTTTGAACCGCTCGGTTTTAACGTCATCGTCGGCTCAAGATTATTTCAAGATCAAATTTAAGTGCAGAAACCCAAATGAAGTTTTCTCAAACATGCTCGGAAAGCGTCGCATTTTGTTTGAGAAACGATGAACACGCGAGCGAAGTGAGGAAATAATACAAAGACATTACAAAAAACATAGGGTCATTTCGCCGGTTAGTGACCACCTAATTTCATGTGCCGGTTGGCGACCACTTAACTGAGTTGGTGAACTGAAAGGATATTTTCTCGGTTTATTGGTAGATTTCTATTCCAAAACAGCAAAAAAATGCATGTAAGTACAACTAATTGTCTCAATAGGGTCTGTAGAATTGAAGTTATCTTCAATAGAAAAAACCTTCTCCTTCAGGTGGTCGCTAACCGAAGGTGGGTGATGATTTATATCTAAGCATTCCTTCGACGAATTCTTTCAAAGGCGGTATTCACTTCACACTATATTTTACACTCAATGCGGTGTTTCAAGTATTTTATAGCCTGGATCCTGGATTCAAGTCCTTTAAATTAATTTACTTACGGTTTGATACTTTTTAATTTCATTTTCTTCTAACCATAAACAAAAAGAGCGAAAAATTATGATAAAAAATATCATCCATGAAAACCGGGAAGCTCGCGGGTGATATTCTTTGGCTGAATGTGATTTTTCCTGCGGCGCGACCGCGACGGGCGGGCCGCGCGATATTTCCCTACAAACCGCTAGCGCGGTCAAACAACATACCCTACTAATTGCTACAGTTGACCGCGAGTGAATGTTTCAATAACTTATTCTTTAAAAAAAATGTGCCGAAAAGATTATTAGCATTATTAGAACTGGCAACAGAGCAAAAAATACCATCCCTTAACAGGCTCCCTCAACATCATTAATTCATAATATATAATTAGGTACCCACGACGGAACGGAAACGATATAAGTATGTGTATCCATAGGGTGAGAGGGTGTTTGTTATGGTAGCCATACACAAAGCGATTTACTTGCGCCTGTTTAGACTTGCACAAATCCAAAGAAAGAAATTTGCGCAAGTATCTTCCAATACACGTTACAGCATACTTGTGCAAGTCTCAACTTGCGTAAGTAAATCGCTTCGTGTATGGCTACCATTATATTAGTTGTAAAATACACATGCCTATCGAAACAAAACAAATTGCGCCAAGATAAGTCGCTATACTTTCAGTATAGCAAAGTTGGGATACGAGTTATTCCTTTATCATAGCTATGTGGCTTGACCTTGTGTTATATTATGTTATATCACTGCATAATAATCTAGCTAAGTAGAAAACATCAACAACATCGACATCACATACTTTTTGCCGCATATTCATGATAGTGAACTTATTATCACAAGATGCACGTGAATTTTAAGTTACCTTCACTTGTTGTTGTGTTACATTTTAACTTTCACTAATTGTAACTAGATGTTACTAGTGATATCGCTAAATATTTTCATTGGGCATCAAGATCAACCTTGCCTTCTCACAAGATGATGTACAAACGGCAACACAGTTAACTGACCATACTGTATTTATATTGAACCTTATTACAATGTATTTACATAAAAATCACGGATTAACTGAGTTAACTGCAATAACTGAGTTAACTGAATTAACGGAGTTAACTGTGTTGGATACATACTATGTAGGTACATACTTTATTTAACACTTGTCAGCAACCCGCTAGGATTGGTTGATGCTCAGCTATAGTAAGCGCTTTTCTCTACGAACGGTTCTTCCGAAGTTATAGGCTTCGAGCGTAGCGCTACTAAATTGTTAACTCTGAATATGTTACCAATCTGCCCTCGTACACACCATCAGGCGCTTGAAAGAGCGTAGTTGAGTCTACCTGCAAAGTAAATTAGCAATATTAGCATTTTTAACAAAATTGTGCGATTGCAAACACAGGTCGCGCATCCATCTACATCCTGAGGACAGCGTTCGGATTAGACTGGAGCGAGCGCATCCGTATCATCTACGCCGGAGACGACAATACCGACGAAGACGCCATGTTGGTCAGTACACGAGTAGTCAGATTTGATTATGTTTCAGAATCATCATTTCCAGCCCGTAGTCGTCCACTGCCGAACATTGGGCCTCTCTTCGAAGTACGCCACCCGTCCCTATCCTGAGCTAATCTTATCCAGAAGTGACCTGCTATTATCTTCCTAATATCGTCCACCCGTCGAGCTGGTGGACGGCCGACGCTACTTTTACCTATAAGTGGCCACCAATCCGACACCTTTTCGATCCACCTACCATCATTCTGCCTGGCAAGGTGTCCTGTCCAGCTAGCTCCACTTGAGTTTGGCACTTGAAAGCTTATCTTTTGAACAATGGCGCTGTTTTCTATTGTATAAGCCCACCGCAAATCCTCCGACCAGATAAAAATTAAGCAAGTAACAATAAAACTCATAAAAATCATCTTCTCTAGGTCACAAGGTTGAAATTGCAATTGCAGTACACTTTCGATAATGACACTTGGACATTGAAAGCAGTCAGGTAAGTCACCGACGGTGTAGTGCCTCGACAAAGATTGTTATTTACAAAATGACTTCCTAAATAAGTCAATCTATAGCAATTTCAACCTTGTGACTTAAATGGATACAGTATAATTACGCAATTATTTATTTAATTAGTCCACTGTAGTGTGCAGCAACAGTAACCAACCACACCAATAGCTCAAATATAGATAGATTGATTCATGTCACGAATGCGTGTCATATGTATTGTAGAGAGATCTAATGATGTGATTCTGCCCATTGTTTGGTATATGGATCAAGTTGTCAGAAATAAATATTTTTGATTTGATTGTCAATATGTGTCTGTTCTACCCTACGGTAGCCCAGTGGTTCAGGCATGCGGCTGTCAAACGGCGGTCGTGGGTTCGAATCCCGGCTCGTACCAATGAGTTTTAGGGAACTTATGTACGGAATATGATTTCATATTTACCGTTAGCTTTTCGGTGAAGGAAAAACATCGTGAGGAAACCTGCATACATCTGCGAAGAAATTCAAAGGTGTATGTGAAGTCCCCAATCCGCACTGGGCCAGCGTGGGGACTACTGCCCGTTCCCTCTCATACATGAGAGGAGGCCTGTGCCCAGCAGTGGGACGTATATAGGCTGATGATGTGTGATGTGATGTGTCTGTTCTGAGCGTAATTTAATGTAGATATCGGAAGCTCAGTCCGCGTATTTCAAAGAACGCTGGCGCAACTGCAGGATAAAATAGGTACATGGCAGAATTATTGTAGTCTCGTGAGTAAGTTCCAGAGATTGCTACCTACCTACAAACTTACAACTCCACAGACTTTTCCTTTCCTCGAAAATATGCTGTTGTCCACGTTAATCCCCTAGCCTGATCCCCCAGGGGAATAAGCTATTATCCACGTTAATCCCCTAGGGGAAAAAAACGGTTAGGTTGTTAGGTGAACTGCGACCCTTCAGCGCGTGAGCCAAGCGAGCGTGACGCGGTAGCGTCCGGCGAAGCGCCATAACCGAACAATATCATTTTTTCCTAGTTGAAAGAAAGAAACGAAAGAAAGAAAACATTTATTCGTGGCAACAACAATACAAACTGTGGACACATACACATTTGCCACGAAATGGAGTTGAATACCTAAAATACTTGCCGCTAATTCCCCTGGGTGATCGGGGTCAGGTGATTAACGTGGATAGCGTGGAAAATATAGGCTACTCATCATCATCATATCAGCCGAAAGACGTCCACTGCTGGACATAAAGCCTCCCCCAAAGAGTGCCAAAGTGACAGGTCCTGCGCCACCCGCATCCAGTGGACTCCCGCAACCTTTACCAGGTCATCAGCTATAGGCTACTACAGTTACTATAACAATATTTGAAAAATTGTGTATTCCAGGCTCTGAAAGGTATGGCAGCCACATTCCGCATCGCCTCATCCAACATAACCAAGACATCTGCGGAGCGCCGTCTGTCCTCACCAGACTCGGTCCTCGCCATGCTCAAGTGGGTGGAGCGACACTTCTCGCGCCGCAAGCCCCGCGCCAACTCGCTCACCTACAAGAACGCGAGGAAGGCGAGGGACTCTTTCCACATGCACATGACGTACCAGATACCCCCCAAGACGTCACCAAAACCCTCTCCGCCGCATAGCCCGGACAAGAACTCCAGCGGCACCGACTCTAGTTAATTATACTCAGCTTAGTTCATAGATATCAGAATACAAGAGATAGTCTGTGCGTCAAGTTTTACCTAATCAGAGGCTCTAGTAAGTTTTACCGAAACAAAACTTTACGATTGCGTTTTACCCTCAATTTGTATGGGATTTGACAGCTAAACGCGAACGCGGCCGTAACATTTTGGTAAAACTTATATTAGAGTCTCAGTATGTGTTTACAACAACGTTAAAACGCAACTATCTATGTGTGCGTGGCACAGATAAGTGCGTGGTCCTAATGCTCAAAATATTGTGAGGAAACGCAAACCTTATTTAAAGTGAAATGCGATGATAGCACATCTCTTCTGTTTTGAATTTCTGATATCTGTGGTTTAGTTTTATGTATAAACATATTTATCCTTTTCAACTGGCTGATTGGCGCTATATACTGGTATTGCCTTAAGTCGGCGGATTAAGATTTCGATATATATTTATCAAAGCATTAAATCGATACATATTTTTGAACTTGACTGTACCAGTATCTAATTATAGGTCCTTGGTTTTTATATTAGATCTGTATTTTTTTGTATAAATAATAAAACTAATGATGCTATTTATATGACAGAGAAAATATTATATGATAATATGAAAAAAATCAAGTCACGAATATGCTTAATTGCGTCTTACTACAAGTTCTACGTAATTTTTGAATAAAATTCCTATATGTGGTAGATAGTATAGTGATAAATATGCTTAAGGGGGTGCATTGGAAATCATCGCGTGCTTTGAAACGCCGTTCTGACTAGATTAAGAAACAATGAGGTCTGATTTTTAGAAACATGATACTTGACTATATGATTGTTTATCTGATTTAATCGATACATGATTGCCTAAAACTTAAAAAACCATTCCCGAAGAGTGTTGCATCTCTTTTTCTCGTGCGCGGAAGGCATAAGCGTGTCTCTGTCAAGGGGGCGTGGTCGATTCGAATCAAGGCATCCCTTAAAGGTAAACTGCATACTTAGACAAAGAAATTACTGCAAAAAATCGATTTAGTTACCAACAGTCCTGCATATTATGGACCTGTATGAAAGAGCAGTATTTCTTTTGTCTAAACAGTTGATATAATGGTAGACTAGGTATTTATTGAGCCTGCACGTCTAGCACAACTTGCTGCTCTGTCGCTTCTCACGCGACTGAGCGTCCCTTTATCTCACTCGCACCGTGCTAATTAGAAAGAGGAGGATAGATCTTTCTCGACTCGCGTCGCGGCGCAGCGTCAGTTGTGCTAGCCCCGCTGGTATTTATGTCTTTAATTAAGCTATAAAATAAGTACGCATACAATTTTTAAAGATATCTATGTTTTTTTGGGTAAACAAATATTTTTAAATAAACACACACTGATTGTAAAGATGGCGCGAATGGATTAAACGGTTGCATGAAAGTATATATCTGTGCATGTATTTGAGATCGTTTATATTGAATACAATGAGACAACTGCATGGTTCCATTCGCACCAACTTTGTAGAATGTACGCATACTTATCGTGCATATCATACAGGCAACCATGTGTCTACTGCTTGGTGTGTTATTATCAGTAATCGTCGTAATCGTAAACCAGTGATCGTAACTTTTGTAGCATTTTTGGTGCAACGTAGTGTTGTTCTTCTTAATGCTTAATTACCGTTAATAACGTTATTATTAACCTTAATTAATAAATTTGATTGAATTTCCGTTAACAGTACGGCTGCACCAAAAATGCTACAAAAATTACGATCACTGGTAAAACGTAAAACTAATCTAGTAGACGCCATTACCCGAGGACCAAATTGGTCGTCCAACTTATTGACTTGAATGACTAATGAACTGAAAATCTCGAATTCCATATAACGATATATATATTTTTGACCCATTTTTATGTTTTATAGGATTTCAATAAAAAATATGCTGACGGAAAATAGCCTTTTAATTCATAGGTGTACAAAACTGCTGTTTGCAGCACAGTAAGTAAATTCGGAAATACATCGACTACAGTACAATTGGAATGTTATGATCTTATGATGTTCGATAAATAGGTAGTTTAGATTTCATCTAAAATAATATAAAACTGACAAAGCTTTGTCATCGTGCCAAGATTGTTAATTGGCATCATTTATCAAAGATTATTGCACATAATTGAAATGCTGTAAGTAATTAATTGTCAATGACCTGAAAATGTAATAGATCAAGTGCAGTTACTCTGATGATAACTTGACTAGCAATTTCGTGGCCTCGCTCGCATGAGGTACCTATTCCAGGAAAATTTGGATAAGCATTGTTTCTGTTTTATGTCAGCTCAGCTATATTTCCATTGGCCTAGCTTACCATTGAACTGGTTCGGCTCCTGTGATTGTTGCGCGGTGCGATAGGGATGACAGCACCAGTGTAACCCCACCCCAACCAGAGGAAACGACTCAGTTCAACGCCAGGCTTTTATCAAATAAGGGTGGAGACGACCAAACTTCAATATATTGTCTTAAAAAAAAACAAAGTATACCGACTTCAAATCAGTGCCCAAATTGCTTCAAGTTTGCCGATACAATTTAAAGGGTTCCCTAAATTTACCTTCGAATTCAGACTAATTGAGAACCTCCTCCTTTTTTGAAGTCGGTTAAAATATATTGACAGAAACGTGAATTTGGGCTAATATGATAGCGTTGGACATGTCTTTGATTATTATCCACAGTTCACTATTCTAAGAACTGTCAATGGTTAAACTCGTTTATAATTCGCGAGTAATTGAATTTTTAAACTTAGAATTAGTGTTATTTTCGTTTGGTCGATTCGATCCTTACAGTGTTCGAGATTTGGAACTGGTCTTTTGACACATCGCGACACCCATATAACGTAAATTGGCACTGCTCATCGAAATAATAATAAAAGTTTCAATCGCTTCCGAGTTACAAAACTAAGTTCAATCTCCATGCACGCTCTTTTTAGCACTTATAAAATGATCGTAATATTTTTTTACGGCTTATTTGTATAGAAATTAGCATTGAAAACTCGGTATGCAAACCATTACGTCCTACGACTTTTTATTTTTAAATTTAGTGATATACTGCTTTAATCGTTTGGAGTCTGTCAATTTCGAAATAAATCGATATGAATCAAATAATTGTGAATAGGAAAATTACAATGTATTATTTAATTACTGTTACGATAATACGAAATAAAATCACATCGATCGAAACCGACACATTTGATTGTGCAAAATGTTGCCTTTGAAAATATGGCATTGATTTCCGCACGGCGCGCGAGCTCTCTCAATTTTTTCTCGCACTATCAGTCTCTCTCTTTACTTACAGGACACTTGTGTTAGCAGACGACAGTGTATAGGCTCTCTATTTGATTTCCTAAAAATAATTATTACACAGTAATCAATCGATACCTTTTATTAGCCATCATCAATCGTAATCGGATATTATGACAATCGATTTACTCTACCACACACCCCCACCCTCCACATCACTCTTTACATCATATTGGAACTGTCCAAAGACCAGTCCCAAATCTCGTACACTGTAGTCGTGAAAAGCAAAATACAATACAGTTTCTATTACCTCAGTAGGTAATTTTATAGATATGTTCAATACTGAAATCCATTGCATTTAGACGCAATATTAGAATATCCCAGCTATAGTGATATTGTTGGCTCGATAACATTAATAATCTGTCAGAATTATACATACATATAAGACGGATTGGAATTGATCCGATCAAATAGCATTATATTAACAGTCAATAACTATGACTTAATTTACATCAATTATTCACATAATTAACCTAGTAAATTGTCCGTATCACAATAATAAATACACAAATTCACTTATCTTAGTGTGCGTCTACACGTTGCTGTGCGATACGACTAGCCACGACAGGATGAAGTAGAAGAGACATATCGGGTATACCGCGAGGGCTTTCTTGCCTTCTGGTTGGCTGTCGCCCAGGAATTTTGTGGCAGCTGAAAAGTGAAAGTATACTGTAGATTCATATCAAGCTAGCCAACAGATGGCATTTGTCAGGTGGGGAATGAAAGATAAATTATCCAACACTCTGTTGAGTTCTAGAAAGTGAGTAAGTGCTTTATGTATCTTTGTCGCACGAATAACAATATTATGCAATACTGGGCCGGATATCTGCAGAGATAAACAACCATTCAACTGATTTGCTATAATGGCCATTTAACACAGTCTAGTTTTGTCTTTAACTGCGGCCCTGACCTCATTTACTCAGAAATTCATTTTTTTTATAGTAAATATGAATTTATTGATACAATTTTCTAACTTATTGCTTGAAGGTATTACACTGCCTAAGCTGCATACCCTAAGTACTATTGTCCTATCGACTACGATGAAAATGTAGTATACATTTTTCATCTTATTACAACGAAAAAAGAAAATATCCTGTTGTAGTCGACTATACCGGAGAGATTAGTCCAAACTAGACTCCTCCCGTAGATTAAATAGTAATAATAGTACATTGTTGTAAAGGCTAGAAAGTAAGCAATAGATGGACGAGTGGGTTTGAGGTCCGAGCCGCTAGGCGAGACCTCGAAGAAGATAAGTTCAAACTGTCCAACAATTACATTGCTGTTCGTGGGATTTCTAACTAGCTTTGAAGCCTGTTTTCTGACCATCTTTTGCCACATTTCCGAGCAGTGGCGTGAAAAATATTATAATGTAGCAGCGGCGCTTGAAAAAATTTCGATGAAAAAAGTTATGAAACAGTTTAGAGTAGATATATATATATGTCGGAGACAGGGTGGTCATTAGTACGGACGCTAAATTGTAGCGCAGCGTGGGAATGGCTACGATTGGTTGGTTTGTGGCTGACGTCACATCGAACCATCTAACCCCACTTCTTGCGCTAGAATGGAGCGGGCGGGCCGAGCTCCGGACATTCTCTGGCTGAACACGGGATTGACCTGACGCATTGGACCCACCTCGGAAATGTCCATGCTACAATTCAGTATCATTGAAGTGCAACCTAATACGAGTTTACCCAATAATAAAATAAAGTATTGATTTGATTCAAAGTCTTAGTCTCAATACTCGATCTTCCAACGATGCCCGACGGCAACGCCCATCCTTGTACCACCCCCACACCACCATTCTCCTACATATATATATATATATATAACGCGCACAGATAAATAGATCTGAAAATGGCGTCCGCTCGCATGCTATCTCGCTCACACCTGTGGCTGTCTATACTCACACAGTTAAACTGTTATGTAGTTATGTGTTATGTTATAACTATAAGCTTGCCCAAAAAGAAATTTTAGGCAAGCGGGTGGGAATCAGCTAGTATGGGCGGTCCGCCACTGTAATGTGGTAAACCAAGACAAAAACCACTTACCGAACGTCGCCCACATGAACCCAACCATGGATATGACGAAGCGCAAGAAGAACAGGAATGTGTTCTGTGTGGTGAAGAGGATTATCCGACAGATCACCAGCGAGAGCGCGATCGGGAACAGGCAGTAACCCAGCACGCATACCGACTGGAAGAATGAGCTGTAACAATGCGTATGGAAATATTACATCATCATCATCATCATATCAGCCGAAAGAGAGAGAAGAGTGCCACAATGACCGGTCCTGCGCCACTCGCATCCAGCGGACTCCCGCGACCTTTACCAGGTCATCAGTCCATCTGTCTACAATATTACATGAATTTACTGATTAGCCGTGTCCACACCGGACGAACAGCTCGCCCGAATACCGTTCGCCCAAACGTGCTCGCCCGGTGTGGATGTGATTCGGGCGAGCAGTGGCTCACCAGAGCCGCTCGGGCGAGTCTCCGAATGCGTGCCCGAACGGTTTGCCCGAGCCGCGAGCGGCTCGGCCATGTCGACGGTGGTTTTGTTCGGCCGAACGACAGCAGGCGAGGGCGATTTTTGCCCTACGTATTTTAGTTATTATATCCGTGTAGCTTTGTAGGACAGTTGTAAATATGGGTAAGTAATACGAAGTATAACAACTAATCATATAACGGTCATAATATATACGCTCACTGTGTATAAGTTTGTTTAGTATAACGTTCATTGCACATAACGAACGAAAGGTATAATGACAAAATATATAATTTCGTAAAGTATAACGTACTTTAGAGATAATATCAATTGATATATCGATTAAAGCGTATAATATTCATAACACCTAAGGTTTATAACATATATTATTCAATTTATCTAACATCAAAAAGGATATTGCTCGTATGTTATAATCGTCTTCACTTATTTTAATAGCAATGCCGTATGAAGGAATATATATGAATTTGAATAAAAAAACATTAAACGTTTTTAAGATTGAAATTAAATTTATTTTTATATCAAACACGCCAATCATTTTAACCTAACCTTACCTAAACACCAGCGTGTCGACGCCACCCCGCTTCGCGGGGTGTCTATTTCCGCTCTAAGGGACACAAGGCAACCCTAACCTAACCTACAAGTAATACCAGTAATAATAATGGTAAGAGTACTTGTTGTTTTTTACTGCGGGGGCTTCGCCCCCGTGAGCCCTCCTTTTACTTACAGCCCTAACCTAATTTTCTGTATTGTAATCCTCACACGAAAATATACTATGCGTTATGATCGTTATACGTTATGTATGTTATACGAAAATATATTATATGTTATGATCGTTATACGAAATGAAATTATTCAATTTGAGTGTTATAGAAAAAAACGTTATATAATATGATTATTATGGCTATTGACCGTTATTCCTTATAAAAGTATTGGTATTGTTGTTATAGCTAACGTTCATTATATCTTGTGAACGTTATTAATATGAAATTATATATACTGTTGTTATATCTCGTGGGACGCACCCTGTAAATATCGGTAGTTATCCAAGTTTTGATAAAGTAAAAAAAATGTCTGACAGGTATGTACAGTCGAAGTCAAAGATATGTATATACCCAAAGTCAATTCAATTCAATTCAATTTATTCATAAACAATGTACATTGTATTTGAAATAGGTAAATAATGTAATAAAGTAGATTATGTTCCATAACTATTCTAACATTTCAATACATTAAAAATAATTAAATTACAAATTTAGCATTTTGACGTGTCAGTATTGTCAGTGCGATTAATGAATAACAACAATTACTAGAAACATGCGAAAATCTCTTGAACACTATAACAGCACCTGGCCAGCAAGAAGCTTTTCAATTTTCGTTTAAAAATAGACCAATCCGTAATGACCTTTAGCTCGGTAGGTAATTTATTAAATAACGTAACAGCCTGATACCTGACACAATGCTTCACCACCCTGAGTCCTGGATAAAAACCGTGTGCAACATTTTTCGTACGAGTAGCTAGCCGCAATTCTTCATCCTCACATGTGACACTTTTTGACCGTGATTTAACAAAATCGGTAAGAAGAATAAAAACGTACAGACAGGGTACTGTGAGAATGCCCAGTCTTAAAAAATGATCTCGACACGATGACCATGGCGGAATGCGTGTCATCGTACGAATCGCTCTTTTTTGGGCAACAAAGGCTCTATTGATATTATATTGAAAACTATTGCCCCAACACTTAATACTATATCGCAATTTCGACTCAACTAATGCGAAATACACTACTTTAAGTTGATCCAAGCTCATTTCGTCTCTAAGGCTTCTCAAAGCATAGCAAGCAGAGTTCACTGAGTTTTCTATTGCTTCCAGCTCTCGTTTCCAATTGAGATTCGAATCAATGTAGATTCCGAGAAATTTGACATGATCTACTGGGGTCGCAATGTGATCAATATTGCAACCAACTTCAATTCTATCATTTTTCTTAGAATTCGGTTTAAAAAGCATAATTTGAGTCTTATTACTATTAAGACTAAGGTTGTTGCTGGAGAACCATTTATTAAAGGTCAATAAAGCTTTATCCGTGACTCTATTAAGTTCTTCCATATTGCCGCCAGAGATTACTGCGTTCGTGTCGTCAGCATAGACGACCACAGAACAGTCAGGGACACTACCACATACGTAATTAACCAAGTCATTAATGAAAATTAAAAAAAGTATTGGACCCAAAATGGATCCTTGCGGTACACCTTTCCCAACCTGGACTCGCATAGATCTGATAGGCACTCCAGACCCTTCTGGACCAGATTCAGTGTTATTGAGCTCCACGTATTGGTTTCTGTTGCAAAAATATATATACAACAACGTTATTTCAGTAGTAATAAGGTCTGTATACATATTTCTGTAAGTTTGTGGTGTACCTATACATATTGGTGACCTTGACTGTACCTACTTTATGTAGCGGCGGCGGATAAAAAGCGAATGGAAGCGATTACAAATATGAGTTGTGACATATGAGACTTGGCTAAATCGATTTTACGGCCGCGAAAACATCTGTATTGCAAATTCGCGCCGCGCGCGTTTGCCCGAACGCCCGTCCACACCGACCGAGCGCTTGCGTGCGGCCGAGCCTTTTGACGGCTCGCCCGAGCCTTCTGACGGCTAGCCCGAACCGTTCTGGCGAGCGTTTTTGATAGCTCGGGCGAGCCGTTCGTCTGATGTGGACACGGCTAATCCCAAACAAAGCAAGTACAAAAGTATATGACGATATAATAATAATTCCACATATGCATAATTAAATACTTTAAGGGCGTGTAATAGTTGGGGCTGTGTAATAGGCAAAATGTTAATGGCTTCTGCCACAGTAAATAGAAATTAAAGCAATAAAAGAAATCCGCGACGGGACGTCATCGACGTTAAGCTGCGGGACGGTAGCAATTGTAATGTACCAGTTAATACAGACAACGTCAAACAGCGCTTCGCGCTCGGCATGTCACGTCCCGCTATTATTATTAATGTTCGTATTATATAGCACATAGTAGTCAAACAGACGGCGGGACGGGAGCACGTCGCGCTCGACGTTGTATTTTTTACAAAATGAACACAACTTTTTTTTTAGGTAACGCAAACAAAGGCACCACCATTTCTACGTCTGCCTCACTTGACGTCTTGTTTCGAAATAATACATGAGCGCTGGCCGTACCGCCGGCATCGCGTCCCGCTCGCTGTCTGACCAACCCTTAAGGGTAGGGGTTGGGGTAGTCAGGTAGAGTAGTCTAGTTGCTTTACTGCTTCAGCTAATATATTTACTGTTTGCCCATGCAGCTTTAAGAATCAAATGCTGTAGCCATAAATTATTATTTATGACCATGACTGATATGGCACCTATTAGCAGTTACGCAGCAGGAAGTCCCCAGTTTTCCGTACATCAATTAACCCATGGCATACATACATGTTCCCACCCAACAATTTCGAATTGATGGTGACTATAGCGGCCCCAATCCACACCAGCACGAACACCTCCGCGAACTCGGGCCCGCCGTCGTTGGAGTTGTCGGCGCGCTCCGCCGAGCCCTGCAGGAACGTGGCCATCAGCGTGCACAGCAAGAGCGGGCCCCACAGGTCCCCTGGAACACGGTTATACTAGATTGTTAACCAAGGGCTGAAAGGCACCCATTTCTGACGAGATATAATGGTTCTGGAAGTGCCTCTCTACAGACACTGCATCGCCTGGGACGCACATGAACATACACAAGGTTGCCAAAGACCTGTGCCTCTCTTTCTCAACCTCACCGACTGGGTCCGCGGGAACGACAAGTCGATACGCGCGGAGTCGGCTCAGTTGCAGTTTCATGACGGCTGGCACTGAGCCGGGTTAGTTTCAAGTATTCCTTCTCTGTTGCTATCTCTTCCGTTGATCAGCAGGAGGACCACGTGCAGGCGAGACAGACTGGGGCACTAAAATCTTTTTTTGTACCCCTCCCCCCACTGTTACCAGGAAACCATGACCCAAGATTGGTTCGCTGAAAACTTAGAGCAATCAAAACCTTTGCACGATTCCAAACGCGAAGCTGCATTGAAACACCGTATGAAGTCTACTCCGAAAACGCGGGAAAAATTAAAAACGCCACGTCAACTCGTCAGCGTAATGCACGGCACTATGCAAATATGTACTGGACGAATGTGTCCACCAATATTCAGAAGTGTGCGGACGCCGGTAGTAAGCGGTGTTTATTCAGTCATAAACCAGGTTCTAGGTCCTGTGCCTAAAAATATAACCCCTTTTGAAGAAGCGGATGGGACTATCATAATTGATAGCTGCCGTCAACTCGGACGATGGGTGCAACATTACATCGAACTCTATATGAACCCAATTGCTATCGACTCAGAGGCCTTGGAGCGTACGCCTAAATTAGCAACTTGGATCGAACTAGAGTCTCCACCCTCTGTAGAGGAATTTCACAGGGCTGTAAAACAGCTTAAACGCGGAAAGAGTCCAGGCAGCGATGGAAGTCAAGCTGAAATCATAAAGCTCGAGTGTGTAGGTCCAATTCTGCACAGTCTGTTGTGAAAATGCTGTGAGGAAGGTAAATTCCCACAGGATATGCGCGATGCTAATATCTTCACGCTGTACAATGGGAAGGGAGACCGCGGCGATTGCAACAATTCCCGGTTATTCGGTCGTGTAGTATGACAAGACTTGCCGATCGCGAGTATCCCGAAAGACAATGTGGATTCTGTGCTCAGCCTTCCACAACGGAAATGATTTTTACCCTTCGACAAATTTACCTTTCGATAAATAGAAGAAAAGTGTAGAGAGCAGAAAACGCCTCCTATTGTTGCGTTCGTTGATCTGAACAAAGCCTTCGACACCGTCCTTAGCAGGGAAGCGCTTTATTCCACCGTAACTCCGAAAATTCTGCTGGATGGCATCCTGTTGGAGTCAGTCGACAAGTTTTGCTACCTCGGGTCGACTGTGAATAGCAAGCAATCTTTCACCGGATGTTGAAATCGACGTTCGGATTGGAAAAGTGGCGAGGATGTTTGGGAAGCTCAGTACAAGAGTATGACAGAATCAACATCCAACCAAGAAAACCAAGATAATTGTATGCCAAACACGAACGTCGGCTCAACACCTTTCATAAGCGCTGCATTCGAAACATCTTGGACATACACTGGAAGGACAGGGTCACGAACCAAAGGGTGTTTGATGGTTGTAAAGCCACGATGAAACGTGGTCTAAGACAGATAAGCGGCATCAACGTGGCACCTGTTCGCCGCAGGCAAATTACACCTGCTCGGCATGTGGTCGTGTATGACTCTCCCGCATTGGCTTACACAGCCATGGAAGACGTTGTCTCCCTTCTTGACACTGACTGACGACTTAAAGGCCATTGATGATATGATGATGATGGTACCATTGGCATACATTTATTAATAAGTACCCCCTCTTCTTCTTCTTATTTAAGCTCTTGTCGGTGTAAGTACCCCTATGCTTCACAATAAGATACAATATTTGTGTAACTTGCTGATTTATTTATTGTGGTCCAAGAATATTGAATAACCAAAAGTTAGGTACCCAAATTGTGTAAACTATTTACAGCAAGTTGCAGAAAGCAAAAACAGTATTTGTAAATACTTACATTCTTTCAACAAACTGGTCTTTTCTCTGGGGATCAGGACATGGTAGAATTTATTGCCAACAGCTCTAAGGTCTCGGAGCTGGAAGTAAAGGCAAAAACACTAACTGTATGATGGTATACAAATCGATTTAGTAGTTACTAAATCACACAAAAACGGTAACGAATAGAGTACAGCCTGGATTAACATCCATACTAATATTATAAATGGGAAAGTGTATGTGTGTGTTTGTTTGTTTGTCAGTCTTTCACGGCAAAACTGAGCGACGTATTGACGTCATTTTTCAAGTGGAGATAGTTGAAGGAATGGAGAGTGACATAGGATAGTTTTTATCCCCAAAATCTCCTAAGAGGGTGAAATGGGGGTGTAAAAATTTGTATGGAGCTGCGATATAAACGAGTTCCACGCGGACAGAGTCGCGGTCAGAAGCTAGTATAGAATACTTTTAGGCATGGTTCGCATGAGCGCTTTTGCAACGGGAGTTAAAAAACGTTTACGGAGTTCCGTACGCTAAATTCGAATTAACGCCCAACACGTTGAAATTAAGCGCTTGTGTGAATGGGGCTAAGGCTTGGGGCTTGGGGCCTTGGGGCTTGGGGCCTTGGGGCTTTCCAGTAAAATTTCAACAAAAGGAAGTCAATGGGAAAAAGTCGCGAGGAAAAGCTAGTATAAAATTATACTGAAATGTTCAATAAATGTTTGTGCGAGCATCTATGACCACCAAGCATGGCTTAACAACGATTTATTCACATCAGACGTGCATCAGACTGTGTAACAATGCATGTGAACAGTTAGAGATTAAGCGTTATAAACTCACAAATGTTTCTTTTATAGGCTCATCAAGGGTGTTGAATTCCATGCTGTCCCCGGAGGGTACTCCCCGTGTCGGAACATTCATTTCCCCCTCTATCACACCCACATCCCCTGCGGGGTACATCTGAAAATGTTTAACATATGACTGGTATACCTTGAATACAATTACAAACAGTTGGACCACTTGGGCATATTGTTGAATAGCTGACAGGAAATTGTAGTACCTAGATTAGTAAACCAGCTCAAAGCATTTGCCCAACAACACTTCTAGAGAGAGATTCCAGGAATTAATTGATTGATCTGTAAGAATCTTCTTTTGCAGTAGGTAGGAACTACTGCAAAAGAATTTCCCTTGTTTTGTTCATACAAATGAATTTAAAATCATTAATTGGTTCATTACTTTTACACTCTTAGCTAGAATACTTCATAAGCTAATGAAACTCATTTTAATCTTAATCGATGGGAACTGTGTGTAATAATTATAGTTAATGTAATAAGTAAAAAGTATGATGACTCATTGAAGTATTTTGTATAAACAACTTTACTCAATAAAATGCGAAGAGACGCCGTAATACAAAACTGATAAACAGGAAAAAATATTGCCACTCGATTTTCAATATCGTTTACATATGAAAACATGGGTTTACAGGCCAATACACATACTGAAAACTGAATTCAGTACAATAAACCATCTGCCCCCAAAGCCAAAACAAGGTACACTTACATCAAATTTTGCATCAAAAGATGTCATATTTGTACTTAAGATTCACGTTTTAATTACAATGTTATAAACGCGAAATAAATAAAAATATCGAAATTCCAACACATCAAATAATTCCTCGTATTCGACATGACATTTCTTTCTGCTCAATATGTTTTAGACAGCTTACGAAATGTTGATTAAAACAGATATAATCCCAATCGCAACGTTTATAACAATGTCTTTAATGACATTTAAAGGGCTCTGACACGGCGCGACAACCCACGTGCTGCAACCTCACGTTCGAGCACCTATCTAGGCCGAAAGCACGGTGCTCGGCTCGGACGTCTAGCGTCGCCTTAAAGTACGTCGAGGTCTCTTCGTGTATTTCTATCTCCATCGCACTTGTTCATTAAGTCACAGAGCAAGAGAGAGATATCGAGTATCAACTTTCGATTTTCGTGGCAACTTGGTCTTGCCTGTCAGTTGACGCTGTCAAGTCAAACCAAATGTCAATGTCGTTTATGCATTATGCACAGTATGTATATTGTAGTCTTTGTTTATGCGTAAGTACCGTTGTTTGTGTTTGATTAATTAGAGTTAGACCGTTGCAGTTTGCATTGCAGTCAAAGAAAGAGAAAAAGTACGCTATAGTCAAATAAAAAGCGAATTATTCGGCTGATACAGCCTGATAATTTATTTTACTCTCGTTATGGGTGACGAGTATCATAAATTAACCGCGGAACTAGACGCTAGGGAAGTTTTGCGTTACTTAAATCATCTTGGAATTCAAAACATCAGTGGAGAGGTTTTGAAACACTTTATTACAGGTATTGAATATTTATCCTACAAATCTGAAATATAACTATATCTTGACTAATGTCAAACATTTTCATAAAAAGATGTCAATGAACTCATTGTTTTTCTCAGGTTCTTCTAATCTAATTTAGATGTTAAACTCAAGTAATGTTGTTTTCACAGATTTAAAGAAGCTAATCAAATATGATCTTCAGCAGAAATATGCAAACTTTGACCCTGAGAACATTCCCACGCAAGGGCCAGAAAGGCTGCACAGTGCTAGCACATTCTCATCAAGGATTAGGTCTAGAGTCTCAGATAGCAAAGACATGAAATGTTCTCGAGATTGCCAAATTAGAAGAAAGGCATTGCAAGTGCGCAACATACACTCTGCACCTAACATTCAGCGAGCAGAGCCAGAGGAGAAACCTTTAAGGAGGGCCTGCTCTTGTGTCAGAGTAGAGAAGAAGGAATCCACATCCAGCCAGACAAAAACTACAACAACAACGTCAAATTATAATAGTAAGTATAGTCATAGTGTACTTACAAACTTAAAAGAAAAAAAGGATTACATTCCATTTACTGTTTCAAACTAATACTCATTTGTAGGTACTTATTATGATACCTTAAGGCTCCCACGGAGCATCGAAATTCCATACGAACATAGTTTCGTTTTAATTTAAACTTCATCACACTTTGTACACATAATCCAATGCAACCTACCTCAATGCTTTTAATTAGGTTGGTTAGAAAATTTAAATTATTAACTAAAAATGAAATCGGAGCGAAGTTAGTTTTAGCCATTGTTAACGCAAAATACGCAATCATTGCTCAGTTCGCAAGCTCTTATTTCTCTGTGGGCGCCTTAAGAGACAAACATTCAATTATCGTTATGTCCTCTGGAAATTATAAACAAATGAGATAGATATTTAATTAACACTGTAAAACATGTTTTTACTGATGTAATTATTGTGACTCAAATTGAAATTGACCTTGATTATTACAGTAATTAGAGTACCAAAGCAGCCACCGAAGAAGAAATGTGATCCAGTAACTCTATACCATTACTACACATCACTCTGGGAAAAATATAAGCCCAATGTGCCTGGTGAAAATAACTGGTCCGATCTGAGGTGGAGTGTGAGACAGAAAATGGCAGGTTGTCCTAGCCAGACTCAGAGTAAAGTAAACAAGGTGAGTCTGTCCTTATTTTATTCTTACACCATTCTCCCTGTTAAGAGTAATGAACCAAAAAAACCAATTACTTATCTTAAGATGGCATGCATGATTTTGCCCAGCTCATCTGCTCAAGGCCCTAAATGTGAGTATACTTTACAGTTAATTTTGATATTTCAGGTTCAAGATGTGCCAGTTCAACCAAAAGGAATGGATAAATGACAATTAAAAAACTGTCTCTTAATGTGATCTATATTGCGATGACATCATTTGCAGAAAGATTTGCAGTGAGCGGCTACCGCGAAACATAAAAGAACTTCGTTCGTGACTCTCCCTCTCTGTAGCACGAACTAGCAAGTGTGACAGAGAGGGAGACATTCGTTTCAAAAGGGGATTCGGGACTGAATGTGTTAATATAACCTTGTTGAGAACTCGGAATTGTTTTAAGTCAGTTCATGTACTACTTTTAACACCTATGCGAATGACAAATTGACCAATAATATAAGAACTTTGAGATGTAAAACTATAGGTTCAAATGTTTGGCACAGATCACATACACTTTGTTCTGGGGCCAGTTTCACAAAACTAAAAATTACCCTCCCCTTCCCCTGTCCCTTTTGATAGAAAGAGACTTTGGCTTGTAATTGGTTGTCTAACCTAATAGTGAGAATAGGTAATATATTTTTATTTCCAATGAAAGAAAATGATATGTTCGAGTTTGTTTACAAAATTAACAATTTTGAACTGTATGCTTACCACTAATTGAGAGCTTTATAAGTGTAACTTGTGCTATTTATGTTAAGGTTCATTCCAGATGTACCGTGAAGTTGTATCAAATAAAAAAATAGTCTTATGAGTAATTTTTTATTTCTATTCTAGATGTTTTCCTATTGTTATTAAATCTGATCTAGTTTATACTGTGACTGTCTCTCAGTGGTAATGCCATGCAAGTGGCTCAGAATCCGATCTTCAATTTTTTCAGCTGCAGACATAGTCAAAACTAATGTGTCATGTTTGAGCATGGAGTACACGTTCAGGCCATAAACTGGCATAATGTTCACATGTGGCATAACATCCGTGGCCACTGTTATGTTTCTTGATACATAATCAGTGCTGGAATAAACAAAAATAAAATTAGAAGAGGGAGATAATAGCTTAGATTTAATTTGAATCCACTAATATTACTTACTCATCAACAATAAGAACAGATGGTCCCCAATTCCTTTGCTCAATAAGCTCAGCAAAATATTCCGGTTCATCCGAAGGCAATTCCAGGTCTTTCACAATGTGCAGGTCATCTTGGGCTAATTTAGCAGACAGTGTAGATGTTAAGCCATGAAGTCTGAGATGGAAGGGCAACATGTAGAAGTGAGTTTTGCCCGAGCGCGGTCCGTGAGCTATGCCGCCGCCGCGCCAAAGAGGAGAACGGATAGAGCCGTGCCGAGCCCGGCCTAAACCCTTCTGAGGCCACGGTTTCCTGCCACCGCCACGCACTTCCGCCCTAGTCTTTGTGTGAGCCCAGGATACCCAACGATACTTCTTCTGCCACACCACGTTACTATGAATGATGTCTATTCTAGGCACGGTAGCATACACTGACGGGTGTAGCTCGAACAAACCCAGTTTCTGTTCTTCTGTTGTATCCAAGTTCTCAATCCATACTTCACGGGGCTTCGTGTATTGAGGTGAAACCTTCCACTCTTTTTTGCTCACCGTTAAGGAATTGTCATTAGTTGAGACAGCCGAAACAATGGCAGCAAAGGTTCGAACTTGTGGTTTAATTGATATATGAAGGTTTTTGATTGCATTTAACAGTAATGAAGTCATCGCGAACCTGAATATTCACTTACGTTTAAAATAGCTTGAAATCAGTACATAATAGTTTTAAGTCTTAATGGAAATTTGATGGAAATGGATAGAATTAAATAACATAACCCCAAAACGTCATTGATAACATCCACAGACAAAGACTAAAGACTACACCACACCATAGAGTGAACACAGAAATACTAGTCTATATTTGACTACTCTACTCATGGAAAAATAATGATTCGACTTGATCTTGATAATTGACAACATTTCATATTTTCATGTAGGCCATTTTATGATTTAGTTCGCTAGAAAATGTCTTTTTAAGCGACACGTGTTTTTTATTTCTCCCTTAATTGTAATTTTCATTCAAAACTATCAAATTGAAAAGTAGCGAATTCCAGAAGGTTGTAAGTAAATTATGACGTCATGATACTACGACTGTATGGCAGTTTGGACACCTTTCATATGGCAGCCATAGAGCCATAATACTGACGTCACACACGGTGTCGCGAATAGGGTCGCGAGAACTAGCCCTATAACAATTACACGGCAACATTATACCGGATGTAGAGAAACACAACTTTATCTATGGTAAGCTTGCATTTTTCTTCTAACGTTCTTTTGTCTTCAAATCTGCTTACGGGAACCTGAAGCTAGATATATTTATTGTGTTAATAGTGAATATCCTTCGGCTTGTCCTGCCACCAGTCAAAAGCTAAGTTTTAACCAAGTATTAAGTAACAACAATTTCTTTGTTTTTAAAAGAGAGAGATTGGAAGATGGATTGCTCGGCGAAACTCCATGAGCTGATCAGGGCAATCTGTATCCATCTCGCTAATCAGATACGCTTATACGCGAATTATAATGCTATGCTATTTACTGGTCTCAAGGCTTGCGAGCCAAAACATCCATTTATATTAAATGAACAACCGGTGCGTGTAGTCTTGGCCAATTCTATTTAGCAAGGTATATAAAAGGACCTCAAGGGTCAGACCTAGTTCTGTGGAACAAGGTATATAAAGGAAGTACTCGTGGAGTACGTCAGATACATAAAAGGGCCTCAAGGGTCAGACCTAGTTCTGTGGAACAAGGTATATAAAGGAAGTACTCGTGGAGTACGTCAGATACATAAAGGGGCCTCAAGGGTCAGACCTAGTTCTGTGGAACAAGTTATATAAATGAAGTACTCGTGGAGTACGTCAGGTAAATAAGGGGCCCAGCAGGGTGGTACTCGTGGAGTATGTCAGAGACACAGAACTATATTAAGATAGAAGGAAAGTTCGCGTCGATTAGTATGGGAACCGAGCGTGTAACATTTTGCGTAGGTATTTTGACGTCACGAGCATAATTTAGTGACGGGAAACATAAGCCGCGGGACATCGATTCGTCAACATCGATTCGCTCGCGGTAGTTGTAATAACTTGTAGGTTTATTTTGTATCGATTCAAAATATCGATAAGAACCGACAGAGGAAATGAAAATTAGATTTAACAGAGGAAATGATAAATAGTCTTAAAAAGGTCTTAGGTTTTTTTTTACAGTATAGAAGGAAAGAAGACCGTCAATCACTTTGTACTAATTCCGGATAGTGACAGGATGTGGCAAGCTTGAATTGAAAACCTTTCTAACGTAGTTATATATGCTTTGCTTGAATAATAGTGTAACGTTAATGCAAAACTCCGTAGTGTTGGTGAGTATTTTGATGTTGTGTTGTGACTGATCCTTTTGTATTCTTCATTTGTCTAGAATGAAGTTCATTACTTAGTCCTAACATTTGTTGTTTTTAAGGTGTCAGCTTCTTCGTCTTCTTCGTTAAGCACCTCAGTAATGCCACTAGGGTAGGTATTCTTTTTACTTTTCGACGGTTTTGTTCCTTCAGGCGTTTAATTTGTTTGTCTTTCTGTTTTATTATTTGCCTTGCATTGTTCAGTTGCTTTAATTTTTTTTTCTTCTTTGGCGTATGTATTGGAATCTCGTCTGATGTGGATGGTTCATTAATATTCCGTAATACACGTTAAAATACAATATTCAATACAATAGTGAAGATGACAAACACAATTTTAAAAAAATATATCTTCTGATAATGTATAAATAACACTCACCATTTCGAGCTTTCTCTTCCGGGGCGTATTGTTCTTAGAGTCCTTCTCTGAAGAAGATTGACCTTTTATCTGTAGCACAAATTGCATTAAATTAATTACACTACTCACACACGTACACGCACGCACCCAGTAACATTTTTTTAAATAATATTTATCCTTACGTAAATAATGTGTAGGTACCTTTTCATCATTTGACATCACCACTACATCAATAGTCGGATAAGCTTTACTGATCAGTCGTCGGTACTTCGATGGGCCAGTAGTCTTCGTGGAAATGTACTGAACAAATCCGACTGTGTTTTTTCGGAAACCATTGTTTACGACCCGTTGCTTCAATCCATTTATTTTTAACCAGAGGATCATTCGGGAAACTGAAATAAAATTGCAATATAGAAGCAACCACAAACCTGTTTGTCAATAATATTTGCTTTTCACTACGTAACCTACATTATATAGCTACATAATAATATAAAAACTTAATTATCATTTCCTCTGTTTTCAAATTCGATTTTAATCGAGTAAGAAAATCGCAGCGTAAAGCAATGTGGTACATCACTATTCTTACGTTTGACAGAAAAAATGAGAAATCGACCTCGAACGTGACTCGACAGTTTGAACAGCTTTTTTTTTTTTTTTTTTTTTATGTGATAGGAGGCAAACGAGCAGGCGGATCACCTGATGGTAAGCGATTACCGCCGCCCATGGGCACCTGCAACACCAGAGGCGTTGTGAGTGCGTTGCCGGCCTTTAAGATGGGAGTACGCTCTTTTCTTGAAGGTTTGAAGGTCGTATCGGTCCGGAAATACCGCAGGCGACAATCCATTCCACAGATTAGCTGTGCGAGGCAGGAAGCTTCTGGAGAAGCGCACAGTAGAGGACTGCCAACCATCTAAGTGGTGAGGATGGTAATGTTGTCGCGTTGGACGATGGCGAAAAGAAGCGGTAGGGATTAATCCGAACAATTCCTCGGAGCACTCCCCGTTATACATGCGATAGAAAATGCAGAGCGAAGCCACATCTCTACGCAGCGCCAAGGAGTCAAGCCGATCCGAAATATGCTGGCAGTCAACAATTCGAGTTGCTCGTCGTTGGATGCGGTCCAGAGGGAGAAGCTGGTATTGGGGTGCCCCTGCCCATAGATGAGAACAGTATTCCATGTGTGGGCGGACCTGCGATTTATAAAGCTGCAGGCGGTGGGCCGGTGTGAAATACTGTCTCGATCTGTTGAGCACACTGAGCTTTTTTGAGGCTAATTTGGCCTTACCCTCTAAATGCCCGCGGAACTGGACTTCACTCGAAATGTCGACGCCAAGGATTCCGATACTGGCTGCGGCAGTCAGGGGAGTGCTCTCAAAACGAGGTGACACGACAAACTTTAACTTTTTCGCGGTAAACGCGCAAACCTGTGTCTTGGTAGGGTTAAAACGGACTAAGTTAAGTCGACCCCATTCAGAGATTTCATTTAGGGAAGTCTCAATTTCAGACACAAGTTTGTTCCGGTTCTCGATGACAATTTCCCGAGAGATGTTGGTACGGCCGGTGTAAGAGGCATCACCTGTACTATCATCAGCATAACAATGAATACCGCTGATTTTCAGCATGTCATTAATATGCATAAGGAATAGCGTGGGTGATAGCACACAGCCTTGAGGGACACCAGCATTTACAGACATGGAGTCGGAACATTCACCGTCAACTACGACCTTAATGCTTCTGTCTGCTAGAAAACTACTGACCCATACACATAATCTCTCAGGAAGCCCATAGGATGGTAGCTTCGAAAGAAGTGCTTTGTGCCAAACCCGATCAAAGGCCTTCGCTATATCCTAACTAACAGCCAATGCTTCACCCTTAGTCTCGATCGCCTGTGCCCATCGATGTGTCAGGTAGACTAGAAGATCACCAGCCGAGCGGCCTCTACGGAAGCCGTATTGTCGATCACTAAGCAACTGGTGGTCCTCTAGGTACCGAAGGAGCTGGCAGTTGATAATGGACTCCATTATCTTCGAGAGAAGGGAGGTAACAGCTATTGGCCTGTAGTTGGACGGATTTGAGCGGTCGCCTTTTTTAGGGATCGGATGCACTAAAGCTGACTTCCACGAGGTCGGGACTACGCCAGAAGAGTACGAGAGCCGAAAGAGACGCGTTAAGACCGGAGCCAACTCGGGAGCACACATCTTCAGCACAATCGCAGGGATACCGTCAGGCCCACTTGACTTATGAGTGACGAGGGAAAGAAGTGCTTTACGAATCGAGCTTTGGTTGAACCGGATATCCGGCATACAGCTCTCGCACCGCGGAATGGTCGGCGGCGCGCTTCCCCCGTCATCCAAAGTCGAGTTAGCCGCAAAGACTTTACCCAGAAGATCGGCTTTGTCTTTTGCGTCGTGGGCCAATGAATCGTTCTCCATGTGCAGAGGCGGAAAAGATGGCGTGCAGAAATTGCCCTGGATAGCTTTGGCAAGAGACCAGAATGCACGAGTTCCCGACGGGAGGCGTTCTAATTTCTCGCCAATTCTACCAGCTTAGATTTACTTAGTGATGGGTCGTTACCAGTAACTTAATCAAAGTGGGAATATTCCCGGTAATGCTACCAGTAATGTTACCCCAGATCGGTAACATTGAGAAACTTTGAAAAAAAATATTAGAATTGTATACGTTTTATTGTCTTAAATACTTAAATACATAATAATGCTATTATTTACAGTCGTAATACAGTCAAGGACTCTCTGAGAGAGTAAATTCCCAATGTTACCGGTAATATTCCCAATATTACCAGGTATTTTTCCAAAGTTACCGGGAACATTACTATCTGGAAATTATAATTAAAATAATGCTTAACTGTGTAAAATCAAAGAAAATCTCTACATATAATAATTGTGAAAGTTCGTTGAGGTTGTCAGTGAAACATAATAAGTAGAGCTTGAAGGAAGTTGTATTTATACAACATACATTAAAAACTTCAATAGCGCGATGCAGAACTTCACCAATTTCCACGCATTTAGAAGGTCATTCTCCAGATTTTTGTCGGCGTCTGAACCATAATTAGACGTATAAAAAAGTTTGATGGAGTTACGGTGACCCACAGGCCAAATTTGAGAATATTTGGATAAAGTAATCTTTACTTTGCGCACCAGCGCCATCTATCTGTTTGTCTGTTTCTGTCCGGGTATCACGGGAAAACTGTCGAATGGCTTAATATGCAACTTTCACTAAAACGTTCAATGGATCTTCGGCCAGGTAATAGGCTATAAAAATTATAAAGATAAGGGTGGAAAGGGGTTAAAAATGGGGTTGAATTCAGTAAGTATGTTTTTGTATACAAATAGTTTTTTTTAATGCAGAGTAAATACTCACAAGTTTATTTTATTCTGTTAAATCTTCTGTCAAATCACGAAATTATGTGTCAAAAGTCCCCAAAAACGTTATTACTCAAAATGCCCTCCAGAAAGAGATCGAACCTGACACGAATTTCTAGAGAGGCCGCCAGAAAACGAGTGGCAAGATCTCAGGAGTCCGAAGAAGCTTCCCGGGCTTCTAGATTCCTTTAAAACAGTGAAGACATGGAAGCACGTCTCGGCCACGATCGTGAACGCCATTCGTTGTCGCGAGCTTCCGAAGACTATTACGGAACGTGAAACAAGATTTACAGCGAATTCTCGGGCTTCTGAAACATTTACGAGTACACAACAAGAAGACCGCTTCACCTCTCAGAGAAGTCGCACCTCAGTCACTCTATGTATCTTTTTCTAAATCTCTAATTATTATAAATGTTTTTATGGACCAATTCGCGCATGTTTATTTCTCGGTAATCCATACTAATATTATAAATGGGAAAGTGTATGTGTTTGTTTGTTTGTCCGTCTTTCACGGAGCGACGAATTGACGTGATTTTTTAAGTGGAGATAGTTGAAGGGATGGAGAGTGACATAGGATAGTTTTATCCCTGAAATCATCCCCTTTGGGGGTGAAATGGGGGGGGAAGTTTATATGGAGCTGCGATATAAACGAGTTCCACGTGGACGGAGTCGCGGGCAGAAGCTATAATAAATAAGCAGATTCATATTGAAAATTGTACACTTATAGAATACTAGCGTTCGCCTGCAAATTCGTCTGCGTGGATCCAGGATAAAGCTATCCCATATTTTAATCCAGGCTATAAACTATCTTCTTGTAAAATTTCTTTCATATCGGTTGAGCCGTTTAAGCGTCATTGAGTAACAACCATCTAAATATCCAACCATCCAAACTTTCGCACTTATAATTTTAGTAGGATTATCCTTTACTTTATAATTTATCAATTAAATTTTCACTGTTTTTGGTAAACTTCAGCACAATTCTATCACCGTAGCGAAAATCGAGAATAAACCTCATTCTTTAAACTATATTTAATCGTACGGCATACATTATTATTGGCCTTTAAAGTTTGTCACTCTTTAGTAGGTACCACCCAGGGGACACGTGCAGGGTTGTGGTAGGTAGCTCCTGCGGACGCGAGTAACAGTTGTCCCCCCTTTGTCAAGTGAGTGGGCAACTCGACTGTTATAAGTTCTTAAGCCGCCCGAAAGCCTCTAATTCGGCTTAACGATTACTGTCATAGACAGCAGCCGGGATCAATTGCTTAGCATGCCTTCCAAAGCACGGAAGCGCTCATTTATATCAACCACTCAAACATCATCAGGCGGTAACCCATCCAAATACTGACCGCTGCCATCTTTGCTTAACCTGCGTTATCGTTTCCGACTCGCAGGCGCCGGCTGTGAGCGGAGCGTTCACTCAGGGCTTACACTTGGAGTCTGTCAGGCGAGTCGTATCCCTCATTCGCGCAAAAACGGCTTAACGGATTAAAATTGATTTTGGTATACATATATATTTATATATGTGTATATAATAGTCTATAACCTGGATTAACATACGAGTATATAATACTTTTTATTCCGGGAATCATCGTCTAAGGTGGCAAAAGTTTGTAAGGAGCTACGATATAGGTACAACTTAGAAAAGTTGAAAAACCCCCGACATTTTCATTTCAAAGTCCTATATCTCAAAAACGACTAAACAGATTTTCATGAAACATAGCTAAGAACACTCGGGATAAAATTATCTATGACACATAAGAAACCGCATTCAAATCGATCCATCCGTTAGGGAGCTACGCTACCACAGAAACACACACACGTAAACTTATAACACCCCTCTTTTTGCGTCGGGGGTTAAAAAGAGTTCCACGCGGACGAAGTCGGGGGCAGAAGCTATATGTGTATAAATCTGTTTAAGTATGAAAATCACAATCAACATTTTTTATAATAAATAATGATCACAGTTTTATATAAATTAAATAACGCAGAAATTCCTTTTTGTATGTCTTCTTCCGCGTAGATTTTTGATGATGACAAAGATATAAAATAGCTAAGTCAATTTTATTCTTAGTTAAAATTAAAATGGTCTAGACATATATTTCAGACAGTGGCAGACACTGATATTTATTTATTTATTTAAACTTTATTGCACAATACAAAATAAAGTACAAATGGCGGACTTAATGCCACAGGCATTCTCTACCAGTCAACCATTGGGCAAAACAGAAACAAGAAGGTGCAGGCATTAAAACTTAAATGAAAGCTTAATCCAAGATAAACTTCTATCTAATCTTCACCTCTTCTTCTTATTCTAATCTTTTCTTTTTCTTCTTTTTTAATTTTCTTTATTTTTTCTTCTTGTCTTTTCTATGCAATTGTTAAAGAATGTTTAAAGAATTTCCAATCAGATTACGGGATTTTTGCAGAATGCTTAATACTTATTCCGTCAGTTACCTGATGTTTTAATCTGATTTTAATCTTTGGCAAAAATGACTGCAAGATATATATATATATATATGCAAGGATTTGGAACTAGAAAATGGGGATCTTAGTTATTATGAGTGAGATTAAAAAAAAGTTAGATATCGTAAGGCTGTTAAAAAAAAATCTTAAACTCAGCACTGGAAATCGAGAAATGGAGACAGGTTAATGAAGAGTATATCTTTAAAAAATCCAGTGTTCCCCGTAACACAAAACCATCAACCTCTTTTAACCCCCATTGGGATAGAATTTTCTTAAACGCTGATCTTACTTTTTTTGTATTTTAATAAGTTAACTTTCTACAAAGTTTCAAGTCTCTTGTTCAAAAAATAATGTTTCCCCCATACAAACATTGCACCCCAATTTTCTAAAACGCTGAAATTAGTTTTTTTGTATCTTAGTAAGTAATATTTCTACAAAGTTTCAAGTTTCTAGCTCAAAAGGAAAAGTTTCCCATACAAACTTTGCACCCCTATTTAACCCCCTCAGAGCTAGAATTTTTGAAAACGCTGCCTGCTGTTTTTTTGTGTTCTAATAACTATTACTACAATGTTTCAAGTTTGTAAATAATCAATCAATCAAAAAATAAAGTTCCCTCTTTGCATCCCTAATTTAACCCTCTTATGGGTAGAACTTTCTTAAATGCAGAAATTACTTTTTTTGTATTCTAATAAGTAATATTTCTACAAAGTTTCAAGTTCATAGTTCAATAATTAATGTTTCCCCCATACAAACATTGCACCCTTATTTAACCCCCTTAGGGGCGGAATTTTCTAAAACGCTGAAATTACTTTTTTTGTATCTTAATAAGTAATCTACAAAGTTTCAAGTCTCTAGCTCAAAAAAAAAGATTCCCCCATACAAACTTTGCACCCCTGTTTGACCACCTTAGGGAGGTATTTCAAAAAATCCCTTCTTATCCCTAGCCCACGTTATAAAAATATAACCTAAAGTTACAAAACTCTAGTTTAAAAAATAATGTTTCCCCCATATAAATACTGCACCCCTAGTTAACCCCCTTAGGGGTGAATTTTCTTAAAGGCAGAAATTGTTTTTTTGTATTCTAAATTCTAATGAGTAATCTTTCTACAAAGTTTCAAGTTCATAGTTCATAAATTAATGTTTCCTCTATTTAACCCCCTTAGGGGTGGAATTTTCTAATACACTGAAATTGCTTTTTTCGTATTTCGAAAGTTGTACACAACACTGCAGAAGGTGCAAGTGAAATTAATTTTATTGATTATAGTATTTTCTGTAAAATGACTATATATTCGACTTTTGGGCTTCATTGTAACATATCCACTATTCGGTGTTGTATTTACTTCTCTAGTTATCACCAATAATACGTCCACTCTAACCCGTGTTTTAGATAAGACTAACCCCCTGAGCAGGGTTCCAGGTAGCAAATTGAGATAAGAAACAGATTGAGTGAAAGAGAAAACAGATGCGTAGCGTGAAAGAGAAAGATATATCTATGCATGTACCTATTGTACCAACATAACTTGTTGCGCTAAGAAAATGACTTTTAGACCTTATTTTATCTCATATAAATCATCACTATCATCAGTTTTGTATCTTACCATCTTTTGGGAATGTTACTGGTAACATTGGTAACTTACTAGTAATATTCCCAAATGGAAACTTACTGGTAGCGGGAATGTTCCCGCTGCCCATCACTAGATTTACTTCGCTTGTTTTGAACGCACGCCAAGTCTGTCTCGTCAAATTAAAGCCGCAATGGAAAACTAGCGTTGGACACAATCTGTGTTGATGAAGGTAATACAGAACAATAAATAAATTGTTTTTTTAATTATTAACAGGTATTTTAGGACAAATAGTACTTACCGATGAAAGGAAATCCCACGATTAACTGCCTCACCTTTATCGGAGGTGTTCGAACAATTCACTATCGCACGAGTCATTTTGTTTTTTTAACCTGACGTCGCACGCGGGCCGCGGTCGGGAGCGGACTAACGTTCACGGCGAGCAAAGAAGCCGTTTCGGCTTCTTTTCGCCACGCGAAGTACATACACTCTTTCCTTCTATCTTGATATAGTTCTGTGGTCAGAGACGAGAAAGGTACTCGTGCAGTACATCAGATAAAAGTGCCCTTAGAGGACAAAGGGTTGATGACATTAAATAGCATACCAAAAGGTTCTAAATATGTTGATGTGTTACTTATGTGTAAAGAGTATGGTTGGATACTTGGAGAGTCAAAGCAGTTGATTCATAAATACATTAAAACCCTTAGGAGGAGCATTCGACTCCACCACGTGGCGACAAGGTGCATGGACAGCCAGGCAGAGAGACTCACTATTATAAGGTAAGATAGTTGACATCATACTCACATACAGTCTTAGATACTTAAATTATCAACTCTGGGTCACTTGAGTTGATAAGACAGCAAGTAAGCCTAGCGAAGCAGAACTATTCTTATTAACAAGATATCTAATCAAACTTTAAAGACACTCTATCGAACCCAAGAGTGTGGATGTTCCTTTGAGATTATTCAGTTAGAATGATTTCTTAGTGACATCATATACTTTGTCCGTATTAATGGGCTTATAATGCGGTACATACGGTGAAAACCACTTTTATACGTTTTCGCGATTTTCTTAAAAGCGAGCAGGAAAAAAACACTGAAAACTACTTTATTACGTTCAGATAACATAATTACCGAAATGCTTTTCGATTTAGGCGTCATTACATATTTTGAAATATTGTCAATTATGTGGTCAGCGGCGCTACAACGAAAATCGAAACTCGAAGTTTGTATACATGCATGCCTGTCACTCGTCACTCGAGAAATGTAAGTGCCATAGAGATGGAAATACCCGAACTTCGAAGTTAGTGGTCTATCGCCAATGGCATTCGAAGTTTTCTCTCTCTGTCGCACTTAGGTACGAACTCGCAAGTCTGACAGAGAAGGAAAACTTCGAATGCCTTTCGCGGTAGGCCCTCAGAAGGGCTACCGCGAAACGAAAAAGAACTTCGTTCGTGTATCGCCCTCTATGTCACTTGAACTGGCAAATGCGACAGAGACGGAGATACACAAACGAAGTTCGTTTTCGTTTCGCGGCAGCCCCCCAGAGGGGCTACCGGGAAGTGAAAACGAACTTCATTTGAGTATCTCCCTCTCAGTCGCACCTGCTAGTTCGAGCGACAAAAATGGAGACACCCGAACGAAGTTCGTTTTCACTTCGCGGTAGCCCCTCAGAATTGCACGGGGTGCGGTGCACGTATGGTACAACTAATGACAAAATAAACTACAGTCGCTCGTTTCACGAAGCTACAAGTAGCAAATTGTCTCTTTTCAATACCTTTTGCTAGAAAGAGACTTTCGATTCTAATTTGTAACTTGTAGCTTCATGAAGTAGGTCTGGTACAGTCACCGGCATCAATATCTGCCGAAACAAAGCCGGCAAAAATATCTGACACGTCCTTATGGCATTACACATAGAGTCGTGTCAGATATTTATGCGTGCTATGTTGTGGCAGATCTTATTGCTGGTGACTGTACTGTCGCGAAGGGCTCGCGATGTTTCATATGAACAAAGACAAGAACACCATCTGACAACCTAACCTTCTTGTAATGATTTCCGCACTATTGTCTATGGTAAGACATTTGATTTAACCATTTTTTCATAACTAAGATTTGCAAGCTTATGTCACTAATGATCTTCAAGTCGGCGTATTAGATTAAGTGGTTGGTGAGATCACGAAGAACCGATATTCTTCATAACATCTAATCAAAGCTAAGTGGTGTTTAATAAAAGATTGATATCTCGGAAGTACTAGCCAGTGGTTTTTGGTATGATGTTGGCCTCGCTTCTACGTATTAATACTCGTATACATGGATGGAATGGTGAGAACCATAATAATATCTTTGGCCACCTGCAGAGGTGTAATGTGCTTGCGCGGCACAGATACTAATTCAACGCGCCACAACTGATGGGTAAAGGGTAAGGCGTGAGGTCATTAACCGCTGGACCAGGGTGTAGGTAAGGTGGTAATCTCGGTCATGAAGTTGGCGTATCCCGTAAGTTGTGTATTCATTGGGATGTTGGTGAGACCCACCATACTGGTCGGCAGTGGTACGTTAGGTAAAGGTGGAATTCTCGGTCATGAAGTTGGCTTACCCGTAAGGTGTGTATTCATTGGGTATTGGTGAGGTTCCACCACTATAATTATGTATATGTGTGTACGAGGATGATCTCCTATGTGTCGTTTGTTCCCGGAGACATCAGTGGTTTGGTACTAGAAGTGGTGGGCATAGTGACATGAAGTCATAAATTCATCTTTAAACAGAGGGGCTACCGCGAAGTGAAAACGAACTTCGTTCGAATATCTCCGTCTCTGTCGCTCGAACTATCAAGTGCGACAGAGACGGAGATACACAAACGAAGTTCGTTTTCATTTCCCGGTAGCCCCTCTGGTCGTGAGATGTGACATCACAGCCGTGTCCTGACTGCGCCAGAGCCATGGTGGGCTAGAGATGAGGTGTCAGCTCTTGAGGATACATGTTCAAGGTATGAGTCATGATGAAATTACTTAGAATCGACACATCATCGTTTATATGGATATGGCAATATCAAATAAGGCGACGTACAGATATCATTTAATATGATACTGGAATCAGTCGTAAAATAAACCTAATTATAGAGCACGGGCCATTTATACCATTTATGATCGCCGTCGGACCCCACGGCGGCGACAGGTACTATCAACAATACCTAATATGCGTGGCAAATGTTGGAAAACAATATGATCTTGATAATTGACAACATTTCATATTTTCATGTAGGCCATTTTATGATTTAGTTCGCTAGAAAATGTCTTTTAAGCGACACGTGTTTTTTTATTTCTCCCTTAATTGTAATTTTCATTCAAAACTATCAAATTGAAAAGTAGCGAATTCCAGAAGGTTGTAAGTAAATTATGACGTCGTGATACTACGACTGTATGGCAGTTTGGACACCTTTCATATGGCAGCCATAGAGCCACAATACTGACGTCACACACGGTGTCGCGAATAGGGTCGCGAGAACTAGCCCTATAACAACTACACGGCAACATTATACCGGATGTAGAGAAACACAATTTTATCTATGGTAAGCTTGCATTTTTCTTCTAACGTTCTTTTGTCTTCAAATCTGCTTACGGGAACCTGAAGCTAGATATATTTATTGTGTTAATAGTGAATATCCTTCGGTTTGTCCTGCCACCAGTCAAAAGCTAAGTATTAACCAAGTATTAAGTAACATCAATTTCTTTGTGTTTAAAAGATCTCTCTTTTAAACACAAAGAAATTGATTGGAAGATGGATTGCTCGGCGAAACTCCATGAGCTGATCTGGCCAATCTGTATCCATCTCGCTAATCAGATACGCTTATACGCGAATTATAATGCTATGCTATTTACTGGTCTCAAGGCTTGCGAGCCAAAACATCCATTTATATTAAATGAACAACCGGTGCGTGTAGTCTTGGCCAATTCTATTTAGCAAGGTATATAAAAGGACCTCAAGGGTCAGACCTAGTTCTGTGGAACAAGGTATATAAAGGAAGTACTCGTGGAGTACGTCAGATACATAAAAGGGCCTCAAGGGTCAGACCTAGTTCTGTGGAACAAGGTATATAAAGGAAGTACTCGTGGAGTACGTCAGATACATAAAGGGGCCTCAAGGGTCAGACCTAGTTCTGTGGAACAAGTTATATAAATGAAGTACTCGTGGAGTACGTCAGGTAAATAAGGGGCCCAGCAGGGTGGTACTCGTGGAGTATGTCAGAGACACAGAACTATATTAAGATAGAAGGAAAGTTCGCGTCGATTAGTATGGGAACCGAGCGTGTAACATTTTGCGTAGGTATTTTGACGTCACGAGCATGATTTAGTGACGGGAAACATAAGCCGCGGGACATCGATTCGTCAACATCGATTCGCACGCGGTAGTTGTAATAACTTGTAGGTTTATTTTGTATCGATTCAAAATATCGATAAGAACCGACAGAGGAAATGAAAATTAGATTTAACAGAGGAAATGATAAATAGTCTTAAAAAGGTCTTAGTTTTTTTTTTACAGTATAGAAGAAAAGAACTCGAGACCGTGTCCTATTTACTAAGGTGAGATCAAGAAAAGTGCAATGAGGAGTGTTTTTACCTCCTATTTAAAGATGTATGGTGATCCACACTTAAGACTATGACATTCGTTTTCTCTAACTGTTTTATTGCTGCACATAATTCGTATGATATCAAAGTGGGATTTGTATCACTGTCACCAATAGAAAGGATTACATAATCGGATGAACTTACAGACAAATCATTACATGATTTGAGCACTTCTGCTGTATTAGCATGGGGTTTTGTTACGGATGTTATGCTATATTCCTTACAATTTGTCGAATCTCGTCTTGATTGTTGTCGAATCTCGAGTGCTGTCCCGCTATCTATAGTAATATGTTATGTTTATCTATAATATAATAAGTACTATACTTAGTTGGTTTCCTGTAATGTTGTCCTTTTTTATATGACTAGGTACCTACAGTGTAATTAGTCAAACATTTGAGTTCACCGATATGATTTTCACTCTCCGTCAGCTTCAAGAGAAGTGTCGTGAGCAGAACACACCCCTGATGATTGCTTTCGTTGACCTGAATAAGGCTTTCGATACGGTGTCCAGGGAGGGTCTTTACATCGCACTTGCGAAAATTGGTTGTCCCCCGAAGCTTCTAGAGTTGGTAAAACCTTTTCACACAGGAACGAAAGGTTCTGTGGTTTTCAATGACCAAACGTCCGAAGCTCTCGATATGCGGAGAGGAGTTCGCCAAGGCTGAGTTTTAGCACCAACACTATTCGGCATATTCTTCTCGCTGTTGCTAAAGGTTGCCTTCGGTGAGTCGCAATTGGGAGTTCATCTTCATACAAGAGCAGACGGAAGGTTGTTTAACATCACAACCTTTTAAAATCCCGTCGAAACCGTGTGGACCTCTTAATCGACAGTCTGCTCTTTGCCGATGACGCAGCCTTCGTAGCGAAAACTCCTCACGAGCTCCAAGTTCTACTGGACAAATTTGCCCATGCGTGTAACCTTTTCTCCATGTCTATAAATACAAAGAAGGCCGTAATTTTAGCGCAAGAGGCTTCACTCAAAATCCGTCTATCTTACTGGAGAGTGTTCCCTTGAAGGTAGTCGACAAGTTCTGCTACTTAGGGTCGACCGTGTCAGGAAAACTCCCTGGACGGAGAAGTCGACGTCCACATCGGCAGGGCGGCCACGACGTTCGGCAGGCTACGTACTAGAGTGTGGAACAATCAACATCTCACCATTAAGACCAAAATGATGGTTTATCAAGCTTGTGTCTTGAGCACACTCTTGTACGAAGCCGAAACCAGGGGACCGATTTTTGACTTTCGAGCGCTCGAAAATCAAATAAAAGTAAATACGTTTGTAGTGTCCAAATGGCCGGCACCTACTTTCTACCAATATAATTGAATACGAGTGGTCAAAACCACTCGTTTTTAAATTTTCTATCGCTTTTTCAAAATAGCATTTTATAATTTTTGTCAGTTTTCGAGTGAAAGAATGGAGCGCTCGAAAGTCAAAAATCGGTCCCCTGGACGTCGTACGCTAATCAAGAACAACGGCTAAACACCTTTCACATGCGCTGTCTTCGAAGTATTCTTAAAATCACATGGAGAGACAAGGTTACCAACGAGAGAGTACTGGAGATCGCACAGCTCCACAGCATCACTGCCCTGCTGAAGCAGAGGCGTTTGCGGTGGCTTGGGCATGTGCAACGCATGGACAATTCTCGTTTGCTCAGGCAGATTATGTTGAGCCAAGTTGCATTCGAAAACGCAATGTAGGACGCCCCATGCTACGTTAAAAGGACTGCGTGAAACGCGACATGGTCGCATTTAACATCGGTCGCAGCACTTGGGAAGATCTTGCTGGCAACCGCGATGAGTGGAGGAACACTATAGCAAAAGGCCGCGAAATCCTCGATGATACCTGGTTCCAAATCTAGCCCACAAACGCGCTAAGAAGCAGAATCGTCAAGATATTGCCGATGATACGGTCCCTCAATTTGCGTGCCCCAAATATGGACGCAAATGTTGCTCCCGGATTGGCCTATATAGTCACGAGAGGCGTTGTCCCTCGCGTACAGACGCTGCTTAAATCATCTTCAAGATGTATAAGGCCTCATGATGATGAGTTCACACATCTGAAACGTCTTAAATTAGTACCTACTCGTATTACCTATTGCTTATATCATGATACTTGATATACTTAACTAAGAAAGTTACTGTTCCACAGATCTTTCGTCGGGGATCGGGGATGCGGTCAGCAGTGGAAGCTCTTAACCGGAGCTTCTGACGCTGATTGCCTTATTGAAAACTGCCCAAACTACCGAACAACGTCGCTTTATTATAAGCAAACCTGACATTGCCGAAATCATCTTAGCTTAGATGGAACCTATTTTTGAAAGGAAGATAAGATACCTTGTTCCATTATAAGTTGTTATGTTTGTGCTTCTTTAAAAAATGAAAGTGTAGCTTACGGCTAATATTATTCGCATTGAAGTATATCATAAAAAGTCCATGCAGTTATTATGATTCAACAAAATTTAAGTTTTGGCAAGTAGTGTTGATTAGGTATCTACTTATTTTTTTACCTACTTACTGTGATCAACAATTTTACAGTATTTTTTTTATTAATGTAATCTCAAATAACAGTGCTATTAATCGCAACCACAAATCAAGGAAATAAACATTGTTAATTAAGTAAAAAAAAAAGACCGGGTTGCACTTGAATGGCAAAACTTGAATATTAACGTTGTATACCCTACATAAAACGTTAATATTCAAGTTTTAAAAAGCTACGGTAGCCCAGTGGTTCAGGCATGCGGCTGTCAAACGGCGGTCGTGGGTTCGAATCCCGGCTCGAACCAATGAGTTTTTCGGAACTTATGTACGGAATGTGATTTCATATTTACCGTTAGCTTTTCGGTGAAGGAAAAAAAAACATCGTGAGGAAACCTGCATACATCTGCGAAGAAATTCAAAGGTGTATGTGAAGTCCCCAATCCGCACTGGGCCAGCGTGACATATACATGAGAGCGTATACATGAGAGGAGGCCTGTGCCCAGCAGTGGGACGTATATAGGCTGATGATGTGTGATGTGATACCCTACATATAAACAAGCAGTCCACGCGACGGTCTTTCTGCTAATTGGTGAGTTAGTGCGACACCCATCTTGAACAACGCTTATGAAGGAACAGTAATTTGTCGCACGAACCTTTTTTAAAGTCATAATAAATCATAAGACGAATATCACGTCGAGTCCATTGTTGCGGCAAATTCCCCCGAATTTAACCAGAAAAAAAACCTAAGATTTTTCGAGTGTTCCATTTTTGCAATTACAGTAGTGTATAACTTGCCAGTATCAATCAAATGACCATGGAATATCAAAATTATTTTGGCATGACCCTCGGGCAGCTTGCTGCAATGTGCTAACGTGTCTTAATCGGCTTATTACCCATAAAACACGAGTACCGTAAGAGTTATAAAACTCGCGTGTTTAATGCCGAGGATTATGAGCCTAGAAGCGACGTAATAAGAGGTACGTGATGAACAAATGTGTTGAAGTACTTATTTACAGTACCGCACTAGTGCGGAAAAGAGCACTTTTCTTGCATGTCGAAACTTTATAGAGCCATATGCACAGTAAAACGTTGTACGATACACGTGCGAATAGGTCGTGTTTTAATTTATCACCATTGCGAATTTCCTATTTTCGGCACTTGACTCGTAATCTAGACACACGGCAGTGTGTCCGCCAAGTTCGAGCAAAAAAAAGCGACACACCGGCCGTGGGTTATATTACACGAACCATTTCGGGCCACTTTCGACCACCCTATAACTCAAAACATATTTTATCTACGCATATGAAATTTCGAGTGTCTGTTGACATCCCCTTAATTGTCTAGAATACAAAATTTCATTATTCTACCTGTAGCAGTTCTTGAGATATTGACGTCAGAAAATCGCTATTTTTACTATACACTCACTGACTCACTCATCAAAAACCTAGACCACTTCCAATGGTCGTCCTGACTTGAAATTTGGCATGGAGATAGGTCTTAAGGTCAAAGTAAAGGGAAAAATCTGAAAACGGCCAAGTGTGAGACAGTTTTAAAAATAGTGAAGGTGTAACTTTGTTCTACTATGAAGTCATAATTAACTAAATGGGTCTATCTTCCTATCCTTTATGAATCGCAGGTCCGCCCACACATGGAATACTGTTCTCATCTATGGGCAGGGGCACCCCAATACCAGCTTCTCCCTCTGGACCGCATCCAACGACGAGCAACTCGAATTGTTGACTGCCAGCATATTTCGGATCGGCTTGACTCCTTGGCGCTGCGTAGAGATGTGGCTTCGCTCTGCATTTTCTATCGCATGTATAACGGGGAGTGCTCCGAGGAATTGTTCGGATTAATCCCTACCGCTTCTTTTCGCCATCGTCCAACGCGACAACATTACCATCCTCACCACTTAGATGGTTGGCAGTCCTCAACTGTGCGCTTCTCCAGAAGCTTCCTGCCTCGCACAGCTAATCTGTGGAATGGATTGTCGCCTGCGGTATTTCCGGACCGATACGACCTTCAAACCTTCAAGAAAAGAGCGTACTCCCATCTTAAAGGCCGGCAACGCACTCACAACACCTCTGGTGTTGCAGGTGCCCATGGGCGGCGGTAATCGCTTACCATCAGGTGATCCGCCTGCTCGTTTGCCTCCTATCAGATAAAAAAAAAAAAAAAATCTTCCAATGGTCGTACCGACCTGAAATTTGGCTCGAAGGTTTGTCTTTAGGTCGAAATAAAGTAAAAATCTAAAAACGGCCAAGTGTGAGTCAGTTTCGAAAACAACTAATGTGTAATTTTGTTCTACTATAAGTAGGTATGGAGTGGAAATGAGATAAGACTTATTATTTAAATTTAGATACATACCAATTTAAGACAATACATGTTTGTCTTAAAGACAAGAACAATAAAACTGTTCCATTTCCAATAAAGGGATCCAGACAGTGCCACGCAAGCGTAGAAAAAAGAATTAGACGCTTAGTATAAAGGGTATAGTATAAAGTACATACCTAAGTGGAATGAGACATTTGCTAAAGCAAAAGTGATAAAAAAATAATAAAGAACCTACACCTAACAAAAATAAATGAAATCCCATCAAAAACATAAATGTGAAAGGCTGCCAAGTTCGATACTATGGGAATGCTTCGCCTATAAAAGAAGTGAGATCTGAATAAGTACCAAGTTCCATAAAAATACCTCAAATCATAAATAGTTATAGGAATGTACACTTGACAGTACTTTTTAATGATGTAACTTGGCACTTCCAGTGCAAATGCGTTGTAAATAGTATTTTATGCAACTGTTGTATAAGTAGGGTCTTAATTGGCGAGCATCGCAATTAAAGACGCCACGAGCGTTTTAAGACCAAGTTATACACCGTTGCATACAATATTTTTTCTACGACTATTTTAAATAAATAGCATAATTTGACTTTTCAGGCTGTAAGTTTTCCGTTAGTTCTATTACTACTCACGCAATTTCATCAGCGGTGCAGTTATTTTCTTCTTCGTCCATTTTAAAAGGAACGTACACATTTTTCTTCACTTTACAAACACGAATCAAATCTTAAGAAGTTATTAATAACGAATAGTTATCATATTTGACATATTTCGTCTTTTAATTTTGAACTGGAACTTTGGTGGGAAATTGGAAACATGACACATTGACACCTCTTGTTTATGGTCTGTTTTGTTCTTAATTCAACTTGCCAGTACTGTCATATTAAGACCAAGGGTTGTCTTAAGTTGGCAGCAATGCCTTTAGTACAATAATTTATTTGAAGTAAATACATTCAGTGGTTTGTTAAGTTGGTAGTACCTAATGTATTTTATGTTTCGGCATGGCCCTCTAGATTAGTCGCGTCGCGGCCTACTCGATCGTGTCTAGTAGGCCGTGGCACAATGTAGCACTACCCAGGTTTAGAAGCGTATGGCTGCTAAGAGTATCGTTTTGGCGACAAAACAGCACGGTTGTGCCGTACTGTTATGGGGAATAGAGTATAGAATAGACTTTTCTGCAGACTTATTTTGTATGTCTTTATATTAGTGTTCGGGACTATGTAAATGACAGATAAAAGTACAGGAGTAGAAAATAGTACATTACGTAACTAGGGCGGTGAATTCGTGAATGCCCCAGATCGCAGGTGTTTGAGGCCCGAACCGAAGGTGAGGGCCATAAATATGCGCTCTGGGGCTTTACGAATTACCGCCCGTGTTGCGTACAAAATTTTACGTCTTCACCTGGCCACAATGCGAGTTTTCCCGTGCGCGCAGCGTGCAGCAAAACTCGCATTATGGCCAGGTGTGACGTAAAAGATTTTACAATGCACTTGCTCTGAAATTGCGCCTTTACATGGGTCAACATGAACACGGGAAGCCCTCCATGCCGGCACGGCGCCGCGCCGGGGGGCGGCCGTGCGGGAATGGATTTCGGGCCAAAATTCCCAAACGCGTGCGAGAATGAGATTTCATGACAATTCAAATTTCACCTTTTTTGTATAATTTTCAATTTACTCGCATGATGCATTGTAAAATTTTGTATGATACACGTGCGGATAGGTAATTCCCAACTCGTGTCGATCAAAAACACTCCCTGACGTGACGGTCGTGTTTTTGGTGATCGCCACTCGTTGGGAATTACCAACTTTCCGCACTTGTATCATAAATAACTATTAATATTATTAACGTGTAGGTAGATTGTAATAAACCCGTCGATTAAAGAATAACTGAGTTTCGATATAAGTATCTAAAACTATTATTTTAATAATATGACGAAACTCAATTATCTTAGACTCCGTGGCTGATCTAAACAATTAAAAATAATTGCCTTCACCCTAGGGTAGAAAAGGCATGACCCATGAAAAGTCAACTTTCAGAACAGGAGAGACGAAAATATACATTCGTCACACATCAAATTACGTTGTACTCGTATTTATATCGGATCATACATTTACGTCGAGTTTAGGTAAGTAAACTATAGCGTGCCAACGGGGCTGGTACAACAAAAGGTTACGGACATTATGGTCCTATGAACCGGTTTTTTTAGTGAAGCGGTAGAACAGGTAAGGCCTGAATCACACCAGCTGGCGCGGCCTGTGGTGGCGCACCAGTGTGTTGCAAGTTTAATATCTGTTTGCTTTGCTCTAGAACTCCTAGCGCCAAAGAAAAAACCTTATTTTCATCACACTTGCTCGTAAATGCTCTTATTCCATGCCTGTACACAGAAGGACAATGGCCTAAATTGTTCCCCCTGGAGTTATGGATTTTCAAAACTCTCTAGGGACTTATGAGCTCGTGTATGGTCTGATTGGTTTAAGCAAATCTAGTTGGCCGAGCGCCACTAGGATTCTGTTCTGTGATTGGTTGAAAAAATTTGGTTAAAAAATCTAGTTAGTAGTATTCTTGCTCTAGCGCGTGGCAAGAATACTCGTCTACTTACCTGAAAGTATAAAACGGTCATTCTCCAGACAGGCATTTATGTATGTCCTCGCACTTAAAAAATATAAATGTATTGAATTTAGCAGATTTTATATTTTTGGATCGTAGAAGGTACTTGTATTGAAGTGTACATGAATTTTCAAGTACATATTCAATAACCTTCTTGGACAAAAAAAATACCAATACCCCCTTCTCCTCATTAACACGTGGTGTCCCACTTCCGAAATCACTTACATACTTATTTTCCCTGATGATATACCATAGGAAAGTTGAACGAAAGTATTTTTATTAAATAATAGATTAGATATCCTCTTTATAAAAAAAAGTATTACATATATTTAATAATATATAATTAAGATATGAAAATCTAGAACTATGTCCCGAGATCCGTCCTCATGCGCGCGGCGCGTTAATTCTTGTTCACACGAGTCCATTGAAGTAAGATACCTACGTCGCTAACACATTTCGCGTAAGCCGTCAGTCGTGCCCAGACCCCCGTGGTGGAGAGACGGGTGAGTGTTGTGCGGACCACAGACAACGAACGTAAGTATCTCATTCACGCATTTTGGTATTCGAGAATTCTCATTAACACGTTCAAGTTTTAAAAATCAACCAATAACTCTAAAGCTCTGTGAATTATTTTATACATTAAGAAACTCAGTATTTACCAGCTACTAGATCTTCCAGTTTATTACATCTACCTACAATGAGTTATATTTTTTTTACCACTATATCCTCATTCACACGTCTCATTCACGCGTAAAAAGTGAACGCGTTAATGAGAATATCTAGAAAATATTCTGTTTAATAAGGTTTTTTATATATAATAGTAGTTTATGCAAGTGATGATGATAGGAAGGAGACGTTTAAGACGCTCAAATATTCACCCTAGAAAGCCAGAAATTCTCATTAACGCGTCGACTTTCTCATTAACGCGGCTGAAATTCTCATTAACGCGTCGACTTTCTCATTAACGCGGCACACAAATTTTAAAACCTTTATAGTTAATTATCCGCTAATAATAATTAAGTGCCACATGAACATTTAAGTTTGAATGGTTGATTTATCACTACATTTGATATAAATTTTATCAAAAAGCAAGTGGAAAAAAAGCGACGCGTTAATGAGACTGAGAACACCAATCTGGAGAATGACCGAAAAGAACGATCGAAGACTAAATTTGTGAACTACTTAACTTACAAAGATTTTAAAATAAAATGACCTAGGATAATAAAAATAGACGGAGGACGAAATTTTACAGCTGCCGACTGGACTTTGTAGAAACTAAGTTGGGACTTTCTTCCAAGTAATTTAACTCATGATCGACTTCAGATGAAGTTTAATTGGAAGAATTGTTTCTTATAGGTTATAGGTTATTTTTAGGGTTCCGTACCCAACGATTAAAAACGGGACCCTATTACTAAGACTTCGTTGTCTGATACGTATAGTAAAACGTAAGATACACGTGCGAATAAGTAATTCGCAACTCGTGTCGATTTGAAACACTCCCTTCGGTCGTGTTTTAATTTATCACCACTCGTTGCGAATTTCCTATTTTCGGCACTTGTATCGTTAATAACTATAATGTTATGAAAACTATATATAAATAATATTAATGATCTTATAAAAAAAAAACGGAAACGTATTGATTTAAAAACATTCATTTCAGTTGTAAATGTTAGGAAATTCCATATTGCATACTCGTAATTTACTCGTACAAATAGGTATGCGTCATTTTCACTAGCAAAAAATAATTACACTCGCTATGGACAATCCAAGCAATTAAATATGGGATCGCATATATTATCATGTATTATCAAGGCCGACGAGGAAATTCCGCTAAAATGAGATCTCGGTAAGTAAGCAGGGTATAAATTACCTATTAGGTCCTACCGTGTGCATAAGTGCATAGGTACACTTCCTAGTTTTGGCAAGTCGCGACTTCGGTGTATAAAGTTCACCGGGCCTTCTATAATTCACACCTCGTCGTTACTACGAGTCGGAAACTGTTTTAAATTAATTTGTATTGTTAATAAACACGGTAAGGTAATGTACCGTAAATTCCGGTTTGATTGAGCAGTTCCTGAGATGGGTCGAACATCTAACACTTTTGTGAAAACAATTTTTTCACACCTTTCATTCGGAAAAGTAAGTTTTGCTCCACGACGAGAGGGACCAAAACGCTACTTTTCTGTTCAAGCTACTTTTTTAATTTATACATTGGCATTGGAGCATTTGTACGCAATGTGCCAATTGAACACAGATGTTAATAAAATCATCGATTGTAATTTCATCGTAGTCGAATAAAAAACGAACAAATTGTATAAAAATTTATAAATATTTCGTAATATTTAAAAATTTGTAATAAAAATTAAGATAATTTAGATATATTTTAACGATAGCTTTTTTTTAATTTCCTCACAGTCGGTGTGAAAAATAGTATGTGTCACTCGGTAACAAAATTATTTTCGTCTCGGGCGTAAACACTTGTATCCCTCACTACGCTCAGGATCCTAAGTTAGAATCCCTCGCTACGCTCAGGATTCTATTGTAGGATCCCTCGCTACGTTCAGGATTCAATACACCGCCCTCGCCGTAAATATACTATTTTGCTCCCTTGCGACACAAATAACTATTAATTGTTGCTGCTCTCAATCTTTAAGATTTAATTTTACTAATTGATACATAAGATACGACAAAACCTTATAAAAATGTATGAAACTATAGGTCTATTACTGTATTACTCACATAGCCATAGCTAAGTTACTGATGTGTTCTTTTTAACCGACTTCAAAAAAAAAGGAGGAGGTTCTCAATTCGGCTGTATTTTTTTTAATTATTTTCAATGTTTGTTATCTCAGAACTCCGTCATTGATGAGCCAATTCGAATTTTTTTTTTGTTCGTATGTATATACTTCCAGGTGGGTCCCATTTTTTTCAAAAATTCAGTTATATGATGGGATCCATGAGGAATTGAGGGAACTCCTCAATTTTATTAGGCACGCGTGTAGTGATTTTGGTATTTTTTATTATAACTCGTGTATTTACATCCGGAATCATAAATTTGGTGGCGAGGAATTGATGATGAAGACCACAGATGACTTATCGAATTCCTCAATTATGTACTTAAAAGTGCTAAAGTACGTCACAGGTTCTGATAAGATTCAGTTGAAAAAGGAACGAATGAAGTGCCATTGGTGATGATCTTGGGGAATCTATGGAAGTCCTCAAATATTATCGGCCCACATACAGCAATTCGGTTTTTTTCCATAGTAATCAACGCATTTGCTATCGGAAATCAGTTCTTGTGGTAAATTTAAAAAAAAATAGGAAATGTTCTCGTGGCTTGGACTTTGTTTTTTAAGTAGGTAAATTATTTTAAGACTTTGTTTCTCGATAAAAAATATATTTTTGGGTATATAGGCCAGTCAATATCAACATCAGACCTCGCAAACGCGCATGTATCTACGATTTTTTTATATGTTGTTAGGTTCATTGAGAGTAGTTTACACCCAAGTTTGCAACCCTGAAAACCCTGTGCTACTCCCATGGTGCTCGAAGAACTGGGAAATTTTGGCACTTGTTTCAGGTAATTCTAAAATAAATTCCCTAATGAAATTTCGGCTCTACCCTTTCCAGCTCTTATAAATTACTTTTTCACTTCTCATGCTCAAAAAGTGCATCATATTAGACTGGGCAAGCGGGGCTAAAGTAGTACATTTAGCCCCTAGGGAAAATATGTATACATATTTATGATTTATAAAACATTTTAATTTGATCACTCACAACAGTTCAATATTACATCCACCAAACACAACTCTTTAAAAAAACATTAGTATTTGCTATCTACTAACCAGAATACAGCTAGACATTAAAAACGACCAATCAGGAAACAGAATTCAATTCAAACATTGGGTGTTTTTCAAGCGTGGTTAACTGCATACATGAGTCATGTATGCAGTTAAACACGCTTGAACGTTTGGATGGAGCTATAGTCGGTCAGAGGCGTTTATTTTTTTAATTATTGTAACGTAGGGAATGTCCTTATATCTATGAGCTAAAGACTTGAAAATTCACAAGCATACTTGACTAAAAAGTAGAAATAACCCCTTTCAAAATTTTAGCAAAATATAGATAAAATTGATATATCCACCGATAGTAACTGTTAGGTTAGACATAAGAGACAAAATTATATCGGAGCTTCAGTTACTGACGACGTCGCTTTTTTTATTGAAAAACCGGCAACCTTGATCTCTGATTTCCTATACAACGTGCTCCTGAGTAACCCGCATAACTTTACCAGCGTATTCCTGATCATGTTTAGAAAAAAAAATGTCGTATAATGTTTGCTGAACTCAGCTTAGTATTCGAGTTTTGAATAATTTTAGATTTAAACTTCATAGTAAGTAGCATTGAATCGAAAGAGGTTCAAAAACGTGAATGCTGAGAATCGCCTAGTGTGTGGCAAGCCCTAAATCATAAAGAGTTCCGATTGCACTCATGTAAATCCTGCTTTGCTTTATTCAATGGAAAGAGATAACAATAATAAACGTTGCCAGCTCATCCTAAGGCATTGTTTTAGTGGTGAAGCAAAAATAATTTATGTATGAAAACTTAAAAAAACTTAATTTCATATTTCGACCTGGGTTCAAATAACATTTTTTATTCGTTATGACCACAGGTATACGCTTGACGCTGGTAAAGTTATGCGGGTACCTCAGAAGCATGTTGTTTTTGGTATGAAATCAGAGGTCATCAAAAGTTATTTGAAGGTTGAATTGAATACTTATCTCGAATTATCATGTATCACCAACGTCAAGGGATGTGAGTATACAATTTGGACACGGCAGCAGTATTTATGGTATCAATTTTTTTATAGAAAACTTTCGTGAGTTGCTGAAATATTATTGGGACTTTCATTTCTACGAAAACCTCAGCCTTCGCTTCGCTTCTTCTTCCCTTGCCTCCTCAAGTTTCGCTTGCAAGTCACTGGAAGATAATGAGTGTCCTTAGGGGTCATTGCTCGCATTGAGACCGCTTTCAGAAGGGTTGCAAAGTGTGCAATCCTTTAATTCCAACGAAAAGGTTTTGTTTGCCTCATCGCTCACCTTCGCAACTTTGGCCTCTGGGGACCGATTTTTGACTTATGAGCGCTCGACTCTTTCACTCGAAAACTGATACAAATTATGAAATGCTATTTTGAAGTAGCGATAGAAAATTCAAAAACGAGTGGTATTGACCATTCGTATTTAATTCTATTGGTAGAAAGTAAGTGCCGCCCATTTTGACACTATAAACGTATTTACTGGGGTCCCTTTGTTTCCCATAAACTTATTGTTCCGAATTTCGATAGTCGGAAATTGATATCCATATAATTTATATACATAAACATCAGTAGTCATAATCTTTGTTAAGTATAACGTTTTGTAGTTCTAACATTAACGACCCATAATATTAAGTATTATAATCACAAAAGTCAGAAATTGATGTCCATAACGATCAAAGGTCTATCGATAATTATTCATAAATATTCTAAGGCATATATTTCAACGTGCTAATGATTGCTATTCATATCGTTATAATGCCTAAAGTGAATTACGTCTAAGAGACCAAATCTATAACATCCAAAGTCATATAGATAATTACTCAGAAACATTTCTAGACATACATTTGAAAGGGGTACTAGGTACTAAATACTGCGCGAAGGGCTTATGACTGTTTCGTAAAGAATACGTTTAAATAAGCATGTTGTATGAGAAACTTTTTCTCTGAAATTAAAAACGGCCAAGATATTGGACTTCTTAGGCAGGTCGGTGTAGGTACGACGACGAGCGAAGCGAGGAGGAGTGTTAGTTGTACCGTGACCCTAAGCGCGCGAGCCGAGCGAGCGAAGCGAGCGTGCCGCGGTAGCGGCCGGCGAAGTGCCAGAACCAATAATGACACAATTTTTCCTTACTTTCGGGTCAAATTTTCGGCCATTTTTTGATTTTAGAGAAAAAAGTTTCAAAACAAAACATACTTATTTTAACGTATTCTGACCACTAAACAAAACAGTGAGCGGCATAAACATCTTTTAATCGCATCACTCTTTATTTTTGGCAAAGTACCCACATTAATTATAATTAATGGGTGTGTGGATATGTTATAAAGCAGTCTGGAAGAACGCGTTCAGTAACGTTCGGTAGTAAAAAAACATGTATTTTTATTTTTCTGGGAGTGAGTTTATGGGCTTTAACATTCTGAAGAGTGACACCACCGTGAAATTGAATGATATGACTAACTAATCAGTTGACTACCAATCATTATGACTTGCGAAAAAATACCTTACAATAATTATTACAAACTAGATTATTGCCTGTAACTTCATGTAATTGCATACCACCGGGACATTAAACGTTATGGCTAACCAATTTTATGACTAACAATAATGATGACCTGCAAAAATCGGAACTCCAATGTATATTGTTAAATTTCATGACTTTCGACAATATGACTAGAAAAAATTATGGTGGAAAACGTTATGGACTGAAAAACTCGGATCTTAAATTTTAAGGGAAACAATAGAGACCCGTATTTACTTTTATTTAATTTTAAAGCGCTCGTAAGTCAAAAATCGGTCCCGGTCTCGCTTGCATATGAGTGATAGTGAGTGTCCGTCGGGCTCGCCCTAGAGCCTTCGGACCTGTGGCTCGCATAGGGAGCGCTCTCTAAAGGGATACTTTGGGAATCTATATATTATTATTGACGAACATCTTTCTTTCTTTCTTTTAAATATGAGCCTATAAATGCCACCTATTAGGCACAGGCCTCCCCTCATGGATGATAGGAATATTTAAATCAATTCAATCAATTTATTGATAAAATACAAGTATTTAATAGGCAGTAGTCCCCACGCTGATCTATTGCCACTGGCAGTCTGCCATGCCAGTGCAGTTACACATAATATTTATATTATGTCATTGGTACTTTCCTTTCATGAATTCCACAAAATATTTGTAATCTTCCTTGCTTCAAGAAACCCGTTTGCCAGGTTTGTCTCTTAGACGCACAGTGCAGGCACGTTTGAAACACCTTCCTCCGTGGAATAGATTGCTTCTAATCCGGCCGTGGCCCGTACCAAATACGATGGATTCCGGATATTTAATACGGATAAAGAAATGGCAATTTCCTCTCTCGTTTATAGCGCTAGGGTATTTTTGTATCGGCGAAATGTGCGCATAGCAGTCGCGTAGAGGCATTAATTACGGCATTCCCGGCCGTAAGGACTCGCTCCCTCTTAAGGTGCGGCTACACGAGGCTAACTTACTTCCTACCCATTACAAAATGTATTGACAAACACTGTTTACCCACTCTAGTTTCCAAAAGTTACGAACCTTTTCGTTCCACGACTGTACATATACTACCTGGCAGTCCTAGGTTTGCCCGGAGTCAACCTTTCGTCTTTACCGGAAAAAAAAACTCCAACACGGATTTTTCGGTCCCGTAAATTCCTGTATTGTCGTCGAAATTGTTAGAGACATTTGCGGGAACCCATTTGAAACCAAGGATAGGACAGGTACGGCCCGTGAGCACTCACCTACGATATACATAACTCAGGCCCACATTTATCTCTCGCTTGTTCTTACAGAATTTTAAGTTAAATTAAACGATGTCATCTAAAGCTCACTGACTGTATTTGAAATAGTCGCGGGCGCGCAGCGCGATATTTCCGTACAAACCGCTAGCGTGGTTTCTGCCGCGTCCCACCAGCAGCCCGACGCGCGAAGACTGGTCGACATCAGAGAGCGCAACGTTTTTTTTTAAATTTGCCGCTCTTTTCTAAGCTCAGCTTTCCCTGGCCAGACTCTAGGTATTAGAATTAGGCAAGGAAAGTATAAATATCGATAAAAACCTTTTGATTGACAATGCCAACACGGTTAACTGACCATCCGTGCACGTTAGGCCTTTCACAGACTGGCGCGGCTCGGCCGCGGCGGTCAATAGTAAACTTGTCATTAGCTTTCAAATTTCCTATTAACCGCCACCGCAAGCCGCGCCAGTGTGATTCAGGCCTTATATGCGTTTTATTAAGGTTCAATATAAATACAGGATGGTCAGTTTACGTACAGGAACTGTCATCAATATCATCGCTACTTTGAAAAAAAACTCGTATCTGATTTTTTTTTTCGTTTACTAACTCATTAAACTAATATAATTAGGTACATCTCATATGATGGCCACACACAGATGGAATGCGACACTGTGCACTGTCATATAGAGAAAAGTAAAAAAAAAACAGAGAACTTCATGTGCCTGCCGATTTTGTAAAAGTAACAACAGAGGCATCTTTGACTAAAAAGTACAATGTAAAATATATACCCTGGTAGGATTTTTCAAAAACTATGCGACACTTAAGTACTTTACATCTATTAGGCCTGGAAAGAGAGCAGGTCAGGATGTCTGTGAATGCTGGTGTCCCTCAAGGCTGTGTGCTATCACCCACGCTATTCATTATGCATATCAATGACATGCTGCAAATCAGAGGAATTCATTGTTATGCTGATGATAGTACAGGTGATGCCTCTTACACCGGCCGTACCAACATCTCTCGGGAAATCGGCATCGAGAGCCGGAACAAGCTTGTGTCTGAAATTGAGACTTCCCTAAGTGAAATCTCTGAATGGGGTCGCCTTAACTTAGTTCGTTTTAACCCTACCAAGACACAGGTTTGCGCGATTACCGCGAAAAAGTTAAAGTTTGTCGTGTCACCTCGTTTTGAGTGCACTCCCCTGACTGCCGCAGCCAGTATCGGAATCCTTGGCGTCGACATTTCGAGTGAAGTCCAGTTCTCCGGGCATTTAGAGGGTAAGGGTAAGCAAATTAGCCTCAAAAAAGCTCGGTGTGCTCAACAGATCGAGATAGTATTTCACACCGGCCCACCGCCTGCAGCTTTATAAGTCGCAGGTCCGCCCACACATGGAATACTAGTTCTCATCTATGGGCAGGGGCACCCCAAGACCAGCTTCTCCCTCTGGCTCGCATCCAAAGGCGAGCAACTCGAATTGTCGACTGCCAGCATATTTCGGATCGGCTTGACTCCTTGGCGCTGCGTAGAGATATGGCCTCGCTCTGCATTTTCTATCGCATGTATAACGGGGAGTGCTCCGAGGATTTGTTCGGATCAATCCCTACCGCCTCTTTTCGCCATCGTCCAACGTGACAACATTACCATCCTCACCACTTAGATGGTTGGCAATCCTCAACTGTGCGCTTCTCCAGAAACTTCCTGCCTCGCACAGCTAATCTGTGGAATGGATTGTCGCCTGCGGTATTTCCGGACTGATACAATCTTCAAACCTTCAAGAAAAGAGCGTACACCCATCTTAAAGGCCGGCAACGCACTCACAATACCTCTGGTGTTACAGGTGGGCGGCGGTAATCGCTTACCATCAGGTGATCCGTCTGCTCGTTTGCCTCCTATCACATAAAAAAAAGGTGACCCGTGTGTGGTAGATTTGAGGGCTTTCAAATATACACCTCACAGTCCGATTGAGTTTAAACTTCGCTTTGATGACATCTGGACTATTCTACCTCAAAGATTCAATGATATTTCAGAACATCAAGCGATTCCTTAGTTATATTCTGCACGTCCCAATTAAAAAAATAAAATTTGATGATTTGCAATCTCTAAAGCCGATTTTGCCAAAAGACTTCCTTTCATTTTACGATAGTTTATTGCATGTATAGTTGAGAAAAAATAATTCGTGTCGATCTTTTTTTTACGGAAAAACGTTATTATTTAAGTTCGTCTATTGTTACCTATTCTACGAGAGTCTACTTAGTAAAGGGTGAAATTCAACAAGTCTAAAATTTTGCTAATTTTGGTGGGTTTTTTTTATTTTCAGGATATAGTTACCAAAAATATGTGTTTAGAGCGTCATTAGTCATAATTAAATTAGTGTCAAAACGGCCTTCCATTCCAATGAGTAGTTTTTGAGATAATGACAATTAATTTATTTCATGGCCACCATAATTGTATGTTGGCACCAAAATTGGATAATTAATCCACCTGAATTGGATGTCTACACCTAAATTAGGTTTTTCATATATTACTGTTTTTTTACCAGTAAATCCAGTACTATAATCAAAATAAAAGTGAGCCGAATCCACCTTACTTTAATAAGTATGTCAATTTCTAGACAGGGTGGTAAACTTAGTTCCTGATCTATCTATAGATATGGGTTATGGGTTCCATGCCGCAGACGGAACTGTTGGACGGGGCCTTTTTGCTATGCCCATTAAGGTTAGCTAGGTTTATTTATTTTGTAATTAATTTATTTTATAATTGATTGTTTTTTCGTTTATTTTATTTATTATATAAATATATATATATGTATATTAAAGAACGCCGGCAAACCTGCGATATAGCTTACAGCCATCCAGAAAGTCCATTCCATAAGCAAAAGAAAGATTTTTTTAAATTTGATAAGTGGTTCTGGAGATTGCGTACAAACTTACAAAGCTACAATCTCACAGGCTCTTCCTATTTATATAATGTTAGTACAGATAATCATCATATGTATATAAAATATAAATGGGTATTAAAATAACACCCAATTTTTCAAGTAAAATCCGTGCCTCTTCTACCGGTCGCGAATTACTCCAAAACTACTGAACCGATTTTGATAAAATTTTCAGTGGCGTGTAGTTCTTACCTTAGAGATGATTTAAATGGTTTTTTGTGTATACATTTTATTTATATGTATATAAATAAATGCTGAGCACAGTGCGGGTTTCAAGGATATATAAAACCTTCTTATACGATATATACATATTTAGGTCCAACATATATTGAATTATTAGATTATCATACGCTTAAAAAATATAAATAGGTAATTATTTGGTTTTGTATATCACCACATTTTGAAGACAAAATCCTCTGGCCACTTCTGCCGGTTAGATCGGACAATTACACCGAAACTACTCAACCGATTTTAATACGGTTTTTATTATTATATAATTTTAACTCTCATAATAATTGTGGTATATAATTAAATGGTATATATTATTTTTTTCTATTTTATTTCAGGATGAGCAGGTAGCTAGTCGTAAAACATATATCATCAATTTGTTTAATGTACAGGTATATATTTTATGTTAAGATCATCTAATTTGATATATTTTTGATATAATATATACATATATTTTTCGTAAAAGCTAGTTATACACTAATAACCGATTCGCCCCGTGGTAGTCAAGATTGCGGTACATAAACTTGATATATATACATAAATTATATATTTAACCAATCTTTATTATTAAAACTACATGTGAATGAAAATTGTATCAAAATTGGATTAGTAGTTTTCGAGATTTATGCAAATACCTAGACAGACAAAGCCAGACAAAGACAGAGTCTAGTATAAAATTATATACACTGAAATATGCTATGGATAACATTGATATAATAGTGTTCACTCTAAAAAGTAATTAAAATAATCATATTTTTTCAATGTACTTTAATTAAAATGCATTTCATGTTGCATATCCGAGAAGTCGTATAAATAGCAATTGATAGACCTTATAGCATTAAAATAAGGTTCACTTTGGTACGTCTTCTACAATTTTGGTGAGACTAAGCAATTTTGGTGTTTTTAAAAATCCACCAAACAGACCAAAATTGCAACACCGGAATTAGGATTTGGACTAAAAAAAACATGGCTAATCAACGCTTTTCCACGTGATCAAGTTAACCTTATATGACGAAAGAGTAACCAAAGCCGCGCCTTAAATAAAATACATATAAAATTAAGTTGTGCTTAATATAAAAAAAATATCGTGTCAGCAAAACTGACGTAAACTGTATTTCGAACCACCATAATTAGGTACTTACGTGCGTGACGACTAGCTCTTACATAATTTGTCACGTCTAACTGAACCAATAAGCGACGCTCGCGCAGTTTGTGTCATGGCATTTTGTTCGACCATAAAAACATTTTTAATTTTTTCCACCAAAATTATTATTTTTCGCAGGACAGTTTTAGTTACATCAGTATGAGGTTTAGTTTACATACGAATGTAACTTATTAAATCGTAGGATACCTTGACTAATATAGAACCCGAATAAATGCCACTTTAATTAAGTAAATGGATAGTTTTTTTGTATTATGGCGTTTTAGTACAAGAAACAAGTGCAGGACACGCCACCATAATTAGATTTTCGGCAGTTTAATTTTTTTATGATCAAGCCATTTTGGTTTATAGTAATTTCCATTATGGCTCAAGATGATGAAATATATTAGCTTTCACATAAGAAATATAATATTCAAATATAAGAAATCCTCAGTGCAATTATCAACTTCGCCGCGCAAAAATCGCCCTGGGATTTTCACCCTTAAACATAAAACATACATCTACTTGCTCTGTAGTAGTGTTGTGTTCCTGGAGGTGAGCAAGGTCGCCAGAGCTCTCGAGGATGCGTTGTGTTGAGAGCGAGGGCTGTGGCGACCGTCGTTGTATTAAAAAATCACATTTCGTCTCATTTTGTACAATGTAAAGCAAAATTATCTTAACTCAACAACTTTCAGTCATTACTTGAACAAAAATCTTGTATATTATTTATACTAAACGGGACTTAATCGCGTATTAACTTATTTATGTACCTCACTGAGGTCTCCCGACGTCTAGACGGAAGTCTAGAGGAAAACATCCTGATGTTCCAAGGCATCCAGCTTTTATGCCCTACGTTAAGGGGGTAACGGACAAAGTTGGTACAATACTGCGAAGGTATTCCATTAAAACCGTATACATGCCGTTATCCAAGGTCGTGGGACATCTAAGATCACCGAAGGATGTTATCCCCTTTCAATCACCAGGAGTTTATAAGATTGACTGCAGTTGTGGAAGTTCCTACATTGGTGAGACCAAGCGAACCATCGCGGAAAGGGTCAAGGAACATATTGCGGCTGTAAAAAATCGGCAGGTGAATAAGTCTGCGATAGCCGAGCATTTGTTGGAGTCAGGACCAAACCACTGGATTGAGCTCCATAAACCGAAAGTCCTGTCTACGGAACGTCATTTCTATAGTAGAAAAATACGTGAAGCCGTTGAAATCAGGAAACATCGTAATTTCAATCGGGATGACGGTTTTAAGATTTCATCTTCGTGGAATCCTATCATAAGTAAATGCCAGCGTCAGAGAACATCGTCCGTTATATCACCGGACATTGTTAGTGTTGTGTGTCGGCCGGGTGACAACCCTAGTGTACAAGTGGTTCAAAAAGACCAAATGCGGGTAGTTCGGAAAACCCGCGCAGCAAGAAGATGTTGATACCCGCACAAGCCAGTTGTCCCGTGACCATGGATGTTGCAACACATCCGAAACGTCGGGAGACCTTAGTGAGGTAAATAAATAAGTTAATACGCGATTAAGTCCCGTTTAGTATAAATAATGTGTGAGAATCGTGAAAGTTTAAATCAATATATTAAAAATCTTGTATCTTACAAATAACTGTAAATGAATTAAAAAGTGTTTGCGTGAGTTATTTATTCGAATATTTGTAAAATTAATGACTGGGTATCAAAGTATCTCATGGAACTAACAGGAACTTATTTGATCAATCACAATAATTTACAGGATGTTTATTCTTCCTCCTAGAAACTTGATGATCTTCAGATACGAGATTTTTTCAAAGTAGGGACGATATCTGTGTACCAAAGAAATGTAGGATGGATCATTTATTACAAAATATCTATTGATATTGCGACTGATGTAGAAAAGTAGCAATAATTTATGGATACACTTCTAGGTCAAAGCAGATATAAAATAATCAAAGTATAAGCTCTAGAGAGTAGTATTATGTACCTCTCCTAAATATAATACTTATATAAAGGGTGACATTTTAATCATTGTCCAAATTCAAGTATAAGATTCTTCAGCAAAATGATAAAATACGTTTTTTTTTGTTTCATATCATTCAGTACAAAAAAATATAGTAATTGCTATTCTTTGTTATTTTTGTGTAACGGATCGTAACTAGCACTGTTTTATGATTCAAAGTAGGCATTAAGTCAGTAATACATACAGGGTGACTTTTTAATCAGTGTCCAAATTCAAGTACAAGATTCTTCAGCATAAATTATAAATAAGAGTTTTTTTTGTTTCATATCATTCAGTACAAAATTTTTGAGCAATTGCTGCTTAAAGTTATCCTAAAAAAACCTTACCGCGCGGGCACCTCAGCGGGTAGTAAGGTTTGCGCACGGCACGCCTCCTCTCCCTCGGCCCCGCCCCGCTCCGCGCGCTACTGAATGCCCAGTAACCACGCAGTACGGATAATCATTTTGGGATAGACAAATTATAATTTAAAAAATACCTACCAGTTTATTTTTTCAAAAATGGATCTATTAGTGATACCACTACAAAAAATTTGGACACTGATTATATCACTGTATTTGTCTCAGCCCGAAGGGCAATTGCTGGCTTCGTATTAAATTAAACGGACTCCCAAGGTCGTCCGTTTAAAATGAATACTCAGCCAGCAATTGCCTACTTCCCTTGCTTCGACAATAATGTACTATTAATCATAAGATGCCTTTGTATACACTTTTCTCTCCATTAAATGAAAAAAAACAGACTAATTATTACAAAGGCGCTCGGGTTCTCGTTATGGTTTTAGAGGTACTTGTATAGTTAACAAAATATAGGTTTGTTCAACGTTTTACTTGATAGGTTAAATTAGAACTCCTTGTTTCCTATGTCCAAGAGAATAAATACGTTAATTCCCACCACATTACCCTGCAAACGAAGTTGCAGGTACAGCTAGTAATTAATAATGAGCGGGCAAGCAGAGCATCACATTGAGCTAACATTAAAGGGTCGAACACACAGCACCGTCGCGGGCTCTTGGGACAGACAAATTATAATTTTAATAATATCTACCAGTTTTTTTTCACAAATGGAGTCTATTAGTGATACCAAACGCCTATAAAAAATTTGGACACTGATTAAAATGTCACCCTGTATGTAAGGTGTAATATGTGCAACATTCTAACAAAAACACACGACGTACAAAAATAGCTTAGGTATCGAATCCATATGAATGATCGTTCGATTCCCGGTCGTATCTGGTTGTAAAACGTTGTACTTCGCGTGTATCACCACCTTAACTAGGTAGGTATAAGGTGCCATTACACAGCCCAATCTCAATTTCAATTTTATCTCGCCGATTTGGCTCCGAATTAGGTGCGATTTATTTTCATTCTGTACGTTCATTCGATGGAAGGTAAATGTTAAGGTTCTCACAGATTTATTGCTTTTCCTGGGCAACTTGACGGGCTAACTGTTTTCGTAATACCACTGGGGAGGATTATTCAAAGCTTTTTGATATATATTTGTAAATTTTATTGATTGTGTGCTGAAAATATAACCTGGAAGAACCTTTACCGGAGATTGAAGTTCTCACTTGTCTATAATTTACTTTAAAAACAAAGTTTTAACCGACTTCAATTTAGTACTCCGCCAAGCCACGAGAAAATATCCTATCTTTTTTACAATTTACCACATGAACTGATTTCCGATGGCAAATGCGTTGATTACTATAGAAAAAACCGAATCGCTGTATGTATTTGGGCCGATAATATTTGAGGACTTCCATCGATTCCCCAAGATCATCACCAAAGTTCCTATTTCAACGGAATCTTATTAGAACCTGTGACGTGCTTTTGCACTTTTAAGTACATAATTGAGGAATTCAATAAGTCATCTGTGGTCTTCATCATCAATTCCTCGCCACCAAATTTATGATTCCGGATAAATACACGAGTAATATTAATAGAAAATACCAAAATCACTACACGCGTGCCTAATAAAATTAAGGAGTCCTCTCAATACCTCATGGATCCCATCATCTAACAAATTTTGAAAAAAATGGGACCCAATTGGAAGTATATACATACGAACAAAAAAAAAATTTCGAATCGGCTCATCAAAGACGGAGTTCTGAGGTAACAAACATTGAAAAAAAAAAATACAGCTGAATTGAGAACCTCCTCCTTTTTTTGAAGTCGGTTAAAAATGAGCGGCAGATAGAGATTTAAATAAAATTATAACAAAAGCACTATGCGTAAAACACTTGAGTAAAGCCTCTTTTCATGTGGTTTACTTTTTCGACAACGGACTATTATTTTGTGTAAGTGGGCAGGATTAACCAAATTTCTTAGCTAAGCAACTTAGGCGTTTGCAAACCGTACCTTATGATATACGGTCAGATAGATAGGAACAACCAAAGTAGCCAAATATATCGCAACACATCTTTATTACTATTTAATTATACCTATTTATCTACGCACATATCATTAGTGCTCTAAAATGCGTTCAGAAACCGTAGGAAATGATCAGCATTACTACAAGCGATTTTACTATGAGAACTTTCTTGTCTGTGGTAGTAGGTAAAATCTGTACTGTAATGTCCCTACAGTACAGATTTTTGATAAATTTGTATCGTTATGAGTTTAAATTTGGAACAGCTGTCAAAACTCAAGTGAGTCTCTATTCTAGTATCCATAGATATTAAAACAACGAAACGTCAAATCAGTACGTTTTTTTAATACAAACCGTACGACATTTGATCTCGAGTGATATGAGTATATAGGGACTTCATTCGTTTGTCTATGATTAAAAAAAAAACCATTCGTCATGACGGATGATCGAATTGCCGCCATTGCTGTTGTCATTTTATTGTTGGTTTTTTGCTGTTACTTACTACAGCTTATGATATGTGTGTAGATAAAGTAGTGTATGCAAATGTACATAATTAGGCCTTAAAACACTCGTGTGATCCTATATAAAACCACACTCGTATTTTAAGGCCTCTCATTATGGATCAGTCGCATAAACTACTTTAATGTATAGGTAGGTAGATACACAATGTAAGTAAGTACTTTCTTAGTTTCGTTCGTTTACTTAAGGTTATTTTAAGTCTACTCGTATTTTATAAATAAACTATGATGAAATTTCAGTAAAGTAGGTGCTGATTTATTACTTAAAGATTTCCGCGAATTTCGTACATCGTCCCCTGTTTCAGGTCTGACATTTTATTTTTGAATGGCAGAAATATAAACGTGGTCGTCCCTATAGGTATCCGAGTTTACTCTCAAGCGGGTAGACCGGCGGGGCGGGTCCGCGTCAGATGTCATCCAGACACTAACATATTATACATTACTTGTAGGAGTGTTTTTTGTGACCTTGTGATCTCAAGTGTCGCCAACTATGCCAATGTCACGAACATAAACATGTCCTAAACAATGTCGGATCTTTATTAAAATTTTAAGTCTGCGCGGTAGTTATTTGAAATAATAAGGCCTGAATCACACAGACGCGGTTTGCGGTGGCGTCAGCAGTAACTTGACAGTTAATGTCTGTAAGAAGCCTCAGGCTTAAAGAAGTCCATGGTGGATTAGGTTAGGTTATGTTATGTCTTCAAATTACAATATATTTGGTTTCATTGGCACAAATCCGTACAGCATTTTCGATAACATCAAATATCTACTTAGCTAGCAGAGACACTGATATACAATACTAGTGATCGCATAACACCGCATATTCAGTGTTCATTTGTGCGACATAATTGAGATCATCTCTGTGCTGTTATTCGCTACGCGCTAAAGCGGCTCACCCCGCCGGTCACCCGTCACGAAACTAGACCTCTACCTACGCTTGGTTACTACGCATCGCGGTGTCAAGATATATTTGTGGGTGAGCGTTGAGGTGAGCTTAAAACAAGTTACATAGAATAGGGGGGCTGGAAAGCGGGAGCGTCTCGAACTTGTTCTGCAATTATTAAACTACGTAAATTCACACCACAGTTCAAACTTCTTCAACTCAACTAGATGTAGGTACGCTAAGTTCTCAAGTTATATGCAGTAGTAGACCAAGGAACGGTGTCACGAGTGTAAATTGCGTATCGACACAATTTTAATAATAATGGCGCGTTTACAAACCTGTGTACTTATAAAGTCTCTCACCAATGCTCTTTATTGCATACCGTATAGGAGTTTAAAGGGCGCGCGCGGGTGCCAGCATGGGCAAGGCCCCCGCTATTCCGCCTCCTCGTCCTATTGGGTCGGTTGCGTATTCAATGATCTTCCTAGGATCTCAGGTGAAAATAAACGCCGGTTAGAGTTGGGATAGGTGTATTAAAACATACTCAAATCTGAATATAAATAATATGTTCAGGACTACACAAGCGATCGTAGAACTAAAACTCTGTGTCACACTTGACAGAAAGAAATCAAGACATCTCTATGTTTAATATTTCCAACCAGCCTAGCCTGTTGTGCAACAAGGTTGCCACACCACCCCCCTACGGAGAAACATAACCTCGCATAAAACGAAAGGGTTTATAAAAAACCAGAGAAAAATAAATAAATAAAAAAAACTATTCAAATATTTTAAATCTTACTTGTCGACCAGATCTGGTAATATACGAAGGTTTTTGAGAGGAGTCTGGTGCGGGAGTTGGCGCAGGCAGCGCAGGAGAGACTGCAGTTCCAGGAACCGGGAGAGCTGAGGGAGCACCTGTAACCTGCTGGTCACGTTCCAATGCAGGACGCGAATAAATAGTGTCGTCAGTCATAATATGAGCTGGCTTCGCGCGGTCGATGCTAACTTCCGCTTCTCGACCCCTAATCAGCAAGGTGATCGCCTTGTCCGTCTTGCGCAAGATTGGATAAGGTCCCGTGTAAGGAGCTTGCAAGGAACGCCGCACAGTATCATCGCGAAGAAACGCGTGGGTCGCTGTTGACAGGTCCTTGAATGTGAAAATTGCTTTTTGATGGTGATGCGATGCCGGAACTGGTCGAAAGTGAGCCATCTTGACACGAAGCTGGTGGACGAAATCGGAGACGTCAGTGGGACGCTCGGATGCGGCAGGAGTGACAAGCAGTTCGCCTGGAAGTCGCAGTGGTTCACCGTACAGTAACTCGGCCGCGCAAGAGCCAATGTCCTCTTTTAAAGCGGTACGAATACCAAGGAAACCATTGGAAGTGCTCTGATCCACGAGCTGCCGTGGCACATCAGAGCAGCCTTCAGTTGGCGGTGGAGACGTTCCACCATTCCATTAGCCTGCGGATGATAGCTGGTCGTCCTGTTCCTGGTGGCACCATGCACTTGCAACAGCTTCTGGAAAAGCGATGACTCAAATTGGCGGCCCTGGTCGGTGGTGACGACATTCGGAACACCGAATCGGGCAATCCAGCCATTTGTAAAAGTCTCAGCTACTTCCTCCGCTGTCATGGTAACCATCGGCCATACCTCCGGCCAACGCGTGCTGCGAAAAAAACACCGTACAGAACATAATCTCTTCCAGACAAACTTAGGGTAGCAGAATTCAAAATCTAACCAGTACGATTTATAGTAGGTGACGCAGAGATAATTTGACTCAAATTGGCGGCCCTGGTCGGTGGTGACGACAGTCGGAACACCGAATCGGGCAATCCAGCCATTTGTAAAAGTCTCAGCTACTTCCTCCGCTGTCATGTTAACCATCGGCCATACCTCCGGCCAACGCGTGCTGCGAAAAAAACACCGTACAGAACATAATCTCTTCCAGACAAACTTAGGGTTGCAGAATTCAAAATCTAACCAATACGATTTATAGTAGGTGACGCAGAGATAATTTATGAAACCTAGTACCAGTAGTAATTACAACACTGATACTAAAATAGCAATAGTACACATACTTACAAATAATCATTCATTCATCATCAGGCGAAAAACGTCCACTGTTAGTACTGAACATAGGTCCCCCTCAAAGAGTGCCAAAGTGACCGGTCCTGCGCCACCCGCGTCTAGCGGACTCCCGCGACCTCTAAGGTACGCCCACACCAATGCTTAAAATTCGGTGACCACCTGTCGTGGGTCCACCCACACTACAGCACTGCGTCCTACATTTCGTAGTAAAAAACAATATTTTTAAACAAGCTATCCAACGATACACACTAGGGGTTTATTGAGAAAAAAACCCCGTTTTCTCGTGGTCCTACTGATTTGTCCTATTAGTAGGACCACGAGGGAGACTAGTTTCTCGTGCTCCCACTGCATTACACTTATGGTAATTAAATTATACATACTTCCTGTATAAAATAAATACAGTACCTACCTCATACTTATTTTCCCTCAGAACAAACAATGTGGGTAAATCAAGCAAAACCGCCATTCACCCGCGTTCCACTTGGCAGTTCAAGAGTTTCAACGAAGCTCCGCTGCGCGGGGTTCCTATTTCTAGGCGGTTTGCGCTTCGGGCATCTGAAGCTACCTAACAAACCTAACCTTCCTAGTGTTGCGCGAACGTAATAATAATTCATATAAAATAGATAACATATCATACATATAAAATATATACACAGGGAGTAGAGAAATAGCAGTTGAAACCACCACGAGAAAAAAGTCTCCAACGTGATCCTACTAATAGGACCAATCAGTAGGACCACGAAAAAACGGATAAAAAAAATGACATCCCCACTTTAGGTGTAGGGGAGATACACTATTAAAAAAAATCGACTGTTTTGTCGGCGTGATATACTTACCCATGCCGAAGTGCAGTTTTCTAGTAGTAAGGGTTACTGAGCTAAGCCGCAGACAGACAGACGGACATGGCCAACCTATAAGGTTTCCTTGTTGACTACAGTACCCTAAAAATAATACCTTGGCGGAAAAATAAGGATGTAGACACTAAATAAAATAATCTATAATGTCGTATTTTCTCGAAAATGTAGTCAAATGGAGAAAAAAAGCAAGGCAAGAGGTTAGATAATCACAAAGTTATAAGTGCCCAAAGGTTTAAAGGTTTAATAAGTGGTATGTTCTGTCCCTTTTCCGCAAAATGCAACTTCATATGAAATGATGAAATGATTATTGATGTCATTATTTACTATGACACTCGCAGATTGTGACGTCACTAACTGCGAGTGTTTTCTTTCCTCCGCTCCTTCATTCTTTGAGATATCTGAATGGGATTTTCATCTCTAGGCATATTTTTATGACTTCTTTCTTTTGGAGTAATAATAATTTTCGAGTCTACACCCGTATTGTTAGCTATACATATCCCTGCATACCACTTTCTAACAAGCTTCTTTCATCTTCACAACTGCATCTCTGGAAGTGTCACAAGATCCAAGTAAAAAAATCTCGTGTTACCTAAGAGACGTACACGGAATCTCTTCCCACACACTTAATCCGGTAACTGAAGGAGATTAACAAGTGCTCGTAAATAACCGATAGTTACAGTCCATGAACGAATAACCTCTACACGGATATTCTGCGCAAGCAGGCAATAATAAGAACAAATTGCCATCATTACTTAGAGTCTGTAACCCCGCCCGAGTTACCGCAAACCGGCGGGACTGTTATTCACAACTTTTCACTAAACACAAGGGAAACCACCAGTCACCAGTGCAAGTCAGACATCCGATTACGCGTTGTTATTACGAATTCCAGCGTCTTTATATAATTGGTGGTCTTGAGACGAGGTGAAACCAGTTGTGAATGGTTTCCGGCTTGGGATACACAATGACTTACCCTGAGGTTCCCGTCCTCGGTTACGCAATCATTTTAATAATTGGTAATAGTTACGAGTATTATCATTGCCTCCACAACGTGTAATTAGACGACTTTGAAAGGGGTTTTTACGCTGGGACTCATTTGCATTCCGATTTCATGGGTATGACTGCGGAGTCAATATGTCATATTGACCTTCTGGATTTAGATTTAGGATCATTTCTTTGCATTCCAGATTTTTTTAAGTGCGATAATTAGGGTTATATTCTAGGTGCTAGTCATATAGCGTGGCGTCAAAAAATGAAAGAGCCTTCGGAAAGCCTTTATAACCGGCTTAAAAAAGGAGGAGGTTATCAATGCGCTAGTATTTTTTTTTATTAATTATTATTTTTAAATAAATGAATAAATTAAATATTTTATGAATGAAACACATTCGTGACACAACATACCATATAGTAGGTAGGTATTACAAAACAAAACAAAATTTATAATTATATATATTTACTTATTATTAGTTGCCCACTCACTTTACTCACTTATTATTATATTATATTATTATTGACAAAGGGGGGACAACTGTTACTCGCGTCCGTACCACAACCCTGCACGTGCCCCCTGGGTGGTACTAAAGAGTGACAAACTTTAAAGGCCAAAATAGTGTATGCCATACGATTAAATAAATTTTTCACATCTCATGCTCTGAAAGTGGGTCGTTGTTCTTCTAAAAAGTGTGCTGAAAGTGATACGTTTCTGCTTTAGTGCAGAAAAGTAGTGTATTCCAGTTAGTCCTCGCCTTTTAAACATTATCCGGGAACTAATTCTAATAAATATCAATACTTACCCCGCTACTGACAAGGGGAAATACTTTTATACTTAGGTACTAGTTTATAGAATTTATATTATTTAATTTAAAATAAGTTTATGTTGTAAATTCATTACTTTTATTTTAGCTAAAATATCCACTAGGGTCTATGAGGTGGTGACAAATGGAATACAGCACCCACAATGCTTTTTTAACCGACTTCAAAAAAGGAGGAGGTTCTCAATTCGTCTGTTTTTTTTATTATTATTATTTTCAATGTTTATTACCTCAGAGCTCCGACATTAATTAGCCAATTCGAAAAAAATTTTTTTGTTCGTATGTATATGTATATGTTGCAGGGAAATGATCAAAACAGAGATTTGATCAAATCTCTAAGGGATATGATCAAATCACGCAGGATGTTAAAATGGCCAATCCATTTTATCATTTACCAAATACAAATCAGTAATTTGATAAAATCTCTGAATCTGTTTTGTGAAATGACGAAATCGGACAAAAAAGGCAACTCGTTTTTTCATTGCACTAGACTTGTTTAGTGATTTGATAAAAGCCCTGAAACGCGTCAGTGAGTTGACGAAACTAACGCGATAAAGATTTTTCCGCTCTTTTACAAAAAAAAACAACCACGAAGACGGTGGCGGGAGCCGCCATCCGAGTCTAAGTCCCAGAACCGTTTAAATGACTAATGATTTAGGAGCCAATATCTGCGAGTTAGTTTCGTCAATTCACTGACGCGTTTCAGGGACTTATCAAATCACTAAACAAATCTAGTGAAATGAGAAAACGAGTTGCCTTTTTTGTCCGATTTCGTTATTTCACTAAACAGATTCAGAGATTTGATCAAATGACTGATTTGTATTAGGTAAATGATAAAATGGATTCGCCATTTTAACATCCTGCGTGATTTGATCATATCCCTTAGGGATTTGTTCAAATATCTGTTTTGGCCATTTCACTGCGACATATATACTTCCAGGTGGGTCCCATTTTTTTCAAAATTCAGTTAGATGATGGGATCCATGAGGAATTGAGGGGACTCCTCAATTTAATTAGGCACGCGTGTAGTGATTTTGGTATTTTCTGTTAAGTATAACTCGTGTATTAACATCCGGAATCATAAATTTGGTGGCGAGGAATTGATGATGAAGACCACAGATGACTTATCGAATTCCTCAATAATGTACTTAAAAGTGCAAAAGTACGTCACAGGTTCTGATAAGATTCCGTTGAAATAGGAACTAATGAAGTGCCATTGGTGATGATCTTGGGGAATCGATGGAAGTCCTCAAATATTATCGGCCCACATACAGCGATTCGGTTTTTTTCTATACTAATCAACGCATTTGCTATCGGAAATCAGTTCATGTGGTAAATTGTAAAAAAAAATAGGAAATGTTCTCGTGGCTTGGCGGAGTACTAAATTGAAGTCGGTTAAAACTTTGTTTTTAAAGTAAATTATTTAACTCAAAGTTGTGCAAGTGAGCTAAGGCAGAAACGCTTACAGCCACTCTTCAACTAAATAATAAATATGTAGTATAAGAATATTTGAATAGGCTATTTTCGTCTATCACAATTAAAATATGAAAGTATATTCATATAGTTTTGACTTAGGAAATACGAATATATTTATTACTGTTTGGTTATAAAAACGTGAGAATTTTTTTTATTTTCAAAATTAAAATCGTAGTTGTATTATCTGTATGTCACGTGACCGAATTATATTACCATATAACCATAAGCGCGAGCGAGACAGATATTTGCCTCTTTCTTTGGGACAGGTGAGATGGGACTATTCTTTCGGCTCGGATGACGTCACGATGATGGCGGCTGCCGTTTTTGAATCGTATACTTTGAATAAACATATTGTTTAATTTTCCGTCTGTGTTTTTTTCACTTTCCTCGTATTCGATATGAAAAGTAGAGTGTTTAACTCGGGTGATAGTCACCCATTTCTGATTCGAACCATTGGCGCTCTCACTTCGTTAGAGCGCCAAAATATCTCGTCAGAAATGGGTGCCTTTCAGCCCTTGGTTAACAACCTACTATTAATCCTCAGAACTCCGTCAAGAACGTCCGAACAGGTGCGCAATTTTTGTTTCTAAGTACATGCTTCCAGATTGGTCCCATTCTTTTCAAAAATCCAGTTGGTCGATGGGATCCATGAGGAATTGAGGGAACTCCTAAAATATATTAGGCACGCCACGCATGTAGTAATCTTGGTATTTCCTATTATAAATCGTATACTTACACCCGAAAATCACGAACGTGATGAAGTGGAACTAATGATGAAGACCACAGGTATATCACCGGAAACTCCCCAATGATTTACTTAAATCTATAAAAGTAGGTTCGTCAAAGTCTCATACGATACGAGTCCGTTGAAAGAGCAACTAATGAAGAGCCAAAGGTCTCTGAATCACCTTTCTTGATGAATCGACGGAACTCCTCAAATATTATCGGCTCACATATACCGATTTGGATTTTCTCTGTATTACGTACTTAATCAATGTTCATGTGGTAAAGTGCGGGTAAAGGGGAAAGGAAATGTGGAAATGTTCATGTGGCTTGGCATACTGAATCGAAGTCGGTTGAAACTTTGTTTTGAAAGTAAATTATTTTATAGAGCTGCTAGAATTTGTTAATAAGCAAAGGCCTCTAACTCGGCTTAAGAACTACTGTCATAGACAGGAGCCGGGATCAACTGCTTAGCGTGCCTTCCAAAGCACGGAAGCGATCATTTATATGACCACTCAGCTCAAACATCAGGCGGTCACCCATCCAAAGACTGACCGCTGCCATCTTTGCTTAACCTGCATCATCGTTTCCGACTCGCAGGCGCCACTAGGCTATGAGCGCTTCAAAATAAAAATACTAAATTTGAACTGTACATATGTTTCATATGTCCAAGAGAAGAAATGCGTTGATTCCCAACACATTACCATGTAAGAAAGTCACAGGTACAGCTAGTCTAAAAATAATCGAAATACTCGTCCAATTTCAAGAAAAAAACAACCAATTGGCAAACAATATAAATTTTTGAAAGGAACCGAAAATGTGTTTCGGGAAAAGGTGGATAAACTAAAAACCCCCAACCTGCGTGCATCTGACTTCCTAGAAATCTGGTGGTAATGTTCCTTGCATATAGGTTAAGTGCCCATTAATCCATGTAATACAGTGTTTTTCAAACTTTTTGGTGTCACGGCCCTTCATGACCATCAAAATTCCTTCCCGACCCCCTAAAACCCCATTTTTACAATTAAACTTCAAACCCAATTATTAACTTCACATATTTGGATTGCACCTTTCTATCATTCAATCGGTCAGTAGTATATCTTGCAGATATTTACGACCATTTCAATGGATTGAACAAAAATCTACAAGGAACGGACGAAAACATGATTGCAGCAAAAGATAAAATTAATGGTTCTATAAATAGCGAAAACTGAATTATGGACATAGCAAAATTCGAAGTTAGAATCCTTTCCTTGCATGTCTCAAATTATTTAAGAATTTTCATCGGATAATTTCGTGAACGTAGAAATTAATATTCCCATTATGGTGGAGTTTGCAAAATTAAAAAAAAAGACAATTATTGAGTTATATTTCAAATGAAACACAGACGAGTGACGGAAAATGTTGGATATAAAATACCTTTCGGAATAGATCCGTGGTGCTGGCCGATCTCAATCACACTGTGAAAGAAGCTCTTCTAGAACTTGCAGCTGATAGGATGCTAAAATTGGAGTTTGTATCCGTATCAATCGGTGGGTTTTGGGTGAAGAGAATGGCTGAATATCCTGATCTAGCAAAGGAAGTCCTTAGTATTTTGATACCATTTGCAACTTCTTATTTGTGTTAGCTGTCATTTTCTTCAATGGTCGATATCAAAACAAAGAAGAGGAATAGATTAAATTTGGAAAATGATTTAATCGTCTGCGTATCACGACAGGAACCACGTTTTAATAAATCAGTTAAAATGAAACAACCTCATTCTTCACACTTAATTAAAAAAATACATTCTGAACAAACGGTTTTAAGGTTTTGCGTTATTTTATAAACACGTAGTATACCTAGAGACACGTAGTATACCTTACTGCAATGAAATACCCAAAGCATAGAAATACATAAACAATGTTGATACATTTATTTATTAATACGTATTTAGCGCATATCAGATCCCATATTAGAATCGATATTTTTTTATGCTTTATCGTTTAGTGGTTCAAAACAGACCCGGGGGGGGGGGGGGGCTCCTTTAGGGGCATTACCGGGAATAACGCTAGGAGGATGATGATATTGATGATCGTTTAGTATGCGTGTTGTGAAGGTCTATCACAAAAACCGAAATTATTAATATTGGATAGCATTTTTCCGTCACTGAAAGTTGTCAGATATGGTCGCAGACGTCGCAGTCGGATAAAAACTAACCTAAGCGGAAGTACTATTAAAACATGTTTCATGTTTTTTCGTTCATGGGAAGCTGAGATCATTCGTGACACAAAAATGCTTAGTTTGATACTGGCTGATACTTTTTTGAATTAAGAGATTTATTATAAGTGTAGATAACCCCCTACATACAAACTTACAAAGCTATAACCTCACAGGTTTTTCTTTTACAACATTACTTCTCTAAAATACACTATAAAGTTTTCCTATGTCCGTGTTCGTTTTATTTTTTATGCAGAGACCCGCAGAAATTGATTTTTTTACCGTTTGTTTGTGAAAACGCAAACAATTTGTAGTTTTGAGGGTTTTTGTCTGGATAATCCACAATTCTTAAGTTACCAGCAAGTTACAATTGCGGCAATAAAATACTGTCTACCTACGTATTTTATTAACTTCGTAAAAATATTTTACAAGCCCTAAATACTTATTTTGGGGCAAGTGAAATAATGTCAAGAAATTGAATGATCAACCATGTTGTACTCGTATTTTAGGTGCCTTTTGGCCATAGCCGTAAAGCTTATCTGTATAGCCGATCCAGACGACAACGATGCCGGTCATAAATTGCAGTGGTCGGAGTGAGAATGTCAGCCGCTTTCGAGTACATTACATTTTTAAAAAGGTTAAAGTCGGACTACATACTTACATAAGTACTACATACATTCGTGATCTCTGTCACTGACCATTGTATTCCGTATTGCAACAAACTGCCCTATTCGTTTCGAGATGACAAAATGTGACATCCCGGCATATGACAGGAATAACAGAGATAAAAAACAAAAGCGATATCCAAGGCATGTCCTCCATGTAAATTAAATGAGGTACATACACCATTGCCTACACGAGCTCCAAGCCTCACCCTACCTACTTACTGACAAACTTGTGTCTGAAATTGAGACTTCCCTAAATGAAATCTCTGAATGGGGTCGACTTAACTTAGTCCGTTTTAACCCTACCAAGACACAGGTTTGCGCGTTTACCGCGAAAAAGTTAAAGTTTGTCGTGTCACCTCGTTTTGAGAGCACTCCCCTGACTGCCGCAGCCAGTATCGGAATCCTTGGCGTCGACATTTCGAGTGAAGTCCAGTTCCGCGGGCATTTAGAGGGTAAGGCCAAATTAGCCTCAAAAAAGCTCAGTGTGCTCAACAGATCGAGACAGTATTTCACACCGGCCCACCGCCTGCAGCTTTATAAATCGCAGGTCCGCCCACAAATGGAATACTGTTCTCATCTATGGGCAGGGGCACCCCAATACCAGCTTCTCCCTCTGGACCGCATCCAACGACGAGCAACTCGAATTGTTGACTGCCAGCATATTTCGGGTCGGCTTGACTCCTTGGCGCTGCGTAGAGATGTGGCTTCGCTCTGCATTTTCTATCGCATGTATAACGGGGAGTGCTCCGAGGAATTGTTCGGATTAATCCCTACCGCTTCTTTTCGCCATCGTCCAACGCGACAACATTACCATCCTCACCACTTAGATGGTTGGCAGTCCTCAACTGTGCGCTTCTCCAGAAGCTTCCTGCCTCGCACAGCTAATCTGTGGAATGGATTGTCGCCTGCGGTATTTCCGGACCGATACGACCTTCAAACCTTCAAGAAAAGAGCGTACTCCCATCTTAAAGGCCGGCAACGCACTCACAACACCTCTGGTGTTGCAGGTGCCCATGGGCGGCGGTAATCGCTTACCATCAGGTGATCCGCCTGCTCGTTTGCCTCCTATCACATAAAAAAAAAAAAAAAAGTTCATTTTACCATAATATGATAGATAATCGAATATTATGACTAAAAATTATCGTCAGCTGACTGTACAGTCAGTGCTGGTGGAAAACCCGTCAGACTATAAACGTGTGGTTAAAGCAACGCCTGCTATAAAATATTGTGATTGATATTCTTCAAATTTGTAAAGTATTCTGAAAGTGTCTTCTTCCAATAAAAAAAATATTAAATTTGTTCACTTAGAGAAATATCTCTGAAAAACTAAAATACCTACTAGGTTGCAAGTTGTTATTAGTAATGTAGCACCAGTCATATTTTAGTTTACGCAATTACACGCTATAGTTCGTTTTTTTAGGATTAGAAATACGGTAAACAAAGAAGCAGTAGTCGGCAACCTTTTCTGCTTTGGACAAATATTAGATGTTACGAAGTCCTTAACGGAACGAGAATTTAACAGGCCTATATTAGTTATTTTGTATTTTTCCTATGTAATAAATAAAAAGTACATATTTCCACATCAATTTATTATGCAAATAAAATTATGTACTTTAAAATAAAACATGTTCTTATTTTGAGCCTACTATCACATAGCTATGCTTTTAAGTAAACGATATGTGGTGATTACGCGGTGGGTGCATCTGCCGGCGGCCTCGTAAAATTGATATAGATAAACTATGTAATTTAATACGAGAGCGAGCAGCAAGAAGTAAGAGTAGTTGAGGTGCTTCGTCAAAGAGGAATAAATATTGCACTCCTGCCACTTATTTACATATTCGTCATCTGAAGATGTGTCATCAGACTATCCACCAACATTAAATAGGTACGAACTCTTCAACCGTGTTCGATTTGCTGATCTAAATGCTTCATGTTATGTTCATAAATCTTAATATTAATTAACAATTAGATAATCTCGTAATCTGAATTCAACAATTTGTTGATTACCAAGAAAACAAGAAAAATAACGTGATACGATTGTCAATTTTGACAAAACAGCGAAAAAACCGAACCGATCGTTTCAAACCTCTTCTTCTTTAGGTTTTTTATTGCAACCTTTCCAGAACTGAATAACGAAATTCAAATAAAAGAGTCAAAAAGTAATACTTTCAAAATAAACATATTGTTGTTAGTATTATCTCTCACTTATAATAAATCTCTAAATTAAAAAAAGAATCAGCCAGTAGGTATCAAACTAACCATTTTTGTCCCCCCCGATGATTTCAGATTCCCATGAACGGAAAAATATGTAACTTTTTTTACAAGTAAGTACATTATTATTCTAGCTAGGACTTAGGATAGTTTTTATCCGACTGCGACGATTAATTTATTTTCGGAAACATTTGACCTCATTAAATTATTAATTTCTTCTTCTTGAAATAGTAGCCGCCATATCTGTCAACTGTCAGTGACGTCAAAATGGCGGGCTTGCCATAACTATCGAATATTAATAATTTCGATCCGGTGTTGTGATGATAGACCTTCACAAAACGCATATTAAATTATAAAGCGTAAAAAAATAATCGATTCTGATATGGAAACTTATATGCGATAAATTCGTATTGAGGCGTAATTTCAATAAATTTATCAACAAATTTCAACAAATTAACGTCAAACGTCAAAAGTCTGACTCTCTTCCTTTTTTTTTAATGGCATGGCGATAGCGCTATTCTTGCGTTCAGCCAAAGTCTATTTGAGTCTCTGCAAGATTGAATCACACGCTGAGTATTTAATTGTCACGATACTGCACGGCTATCACAAGAGGGCGCGCGAGCTCTCTCGATTTTTCTCGCACTATATGTCTCTTTCTCAGTTATCTGATAAGAGAGAGACGGATAGTTGGAGAAATATCGAGAGAGCTCGCGCGCCGTTTTGTGATACCCGCGCTGGTTTGTCAGTATTTATGTTTATCAGCAATAAACAGTATTTATGAAATCAGTATAGAACGGGCCTTTTATAAACATTAATTATGAAGCGCGTCAGTATTAGGCCTGCATCTGCATCACACTGGCGCGGCCTGGCCGCGGCGGACAATAGTAAACTTGTCCGCCGCTGTCAAATTTAATATTGTCCGCCACCGCAGGCCGCGCCAGTGTGGCTGTGCCTTAAGGCGGCTTCAAGTTGACATTCAGCCAATATAGATACCACAATAGAGTCACAGAAATTGGCCAACATACAGGAAAATACTTTTATCATAAAGCCTGCAACACACATTATGTTGGCAAGGGCGGTCATACACTGCATACATGCACAAGATTTGCCAGAATGTGATGAAGGCAATATGAAAAAAATAAACATATTGCTTTAACATTTTTAATAATTTCCTTCATTAGAAAGGGACTCGGACTCGCGTTATAGTTGTAGAACTTACCTAGTGGTTAGGTACAGTTTGGAAAATATAAATTGGCCGTCTGTTGTCAAATTAAAAAGAGATATTTTGTTCCACGTAAACACTTACCGGTCAATGGGTACTCGAAAGGATTATCTATTATTAATTCCTTAACACATCTTTACCTGAGAGTCGGAGTGACTCAAGAACTCAAGATCATTTCAGTCATCCATCACGTTTTTATAATATAACATAACGCAGTGTTAAAAATATGTAGAAAAGAAGATCAATAAATATTTAATACTGCAGCGTGTGTCCTACCTGTTAGATCTATTGCCACAGACATCGACTAAACTTTTACCCCATTATTTCTAAAACTTAAAATACCTCTGATAAATAACACGTGTTTTGTCCCCTTCTTAATAATTTAAATATCAGAGTGACAGGTTTTAACGTAATTTTAACTAAAATATATAGGTTTATTGAAAGTTTTACATGATAATATGTTAAAATTAGAACTGCATGTGTCCTATTCCCAAGAGAAGAAATGCGTTAACTCCTACATTAACATGCAAACGAAGTCGCAGGTACAGCTAGTTCAGATATAAATAATGAAAATACCTCTATCAGTTTAGGGTTGACAACAATAATGTAAGTCTTTTATAATGGCTGTTCGAGATACTTTGACAGTTGTATGGCATAAAGTGTCTTATATAAAAGACCTCGTGCTTCGTGCTTTATTCTTCTTTCTAATGTTAAAAAAACGAACTATAGGTTGACTACGTTGGTTCAATATAGAAACTATAAGAAGGCGAGTTTGCTACTACAGCACTCTTATTTGTGGTACTCACGAGAACTAACCCGAACTATGGAACGGTTGTTTGTGTTTCGGATGATCACTCCTGAGTCTGTGAGAGTATTGTTAACATTTTCTCAAAATAAGGTGGGGTCGTGATGACGGATAAATATTGTATGAAAGTTTGTACGGAACCCTCGGTGCGCGAATCAGACTTGCACTTGTTTTTTCTACTACAGCCATATGTTTTCTAGAGAAAAGGAACTTCTTAAAATTGAACACTCGAATTATAAACAAAAAGCAATAAATTGATGCACAATATTTGACTTTGGCAATATTAAAACAGATATTTTGAATTTTACTTAAACGGATAATATCACGTATAAAATAACTAAGTTGTAATTCTCATTTAAATCGATAAATCGTTTGTTTTTAAAAGCCAAACAATCAAATATTGCTCGTTGTATAGCATAGAAATAGAACCAATATATGTATATCCAGACCTTTGCGAGCCCTTTATAGCGCTCGTGGTCTAACAAGTACACAACCCCGTCCACGCAACACGTGTTCCGTTTACGTGATATGCTATTCGGGTTATATCATGACACGAGTATTTACTTATTAATTAATTTAATCGTATGGCAATCACTCATTTCTAATTGGCAAACAATAAAACAGAATTATCGAATGTGCATGTCAGATTGAACACAATGTCGGTTGGGTACGTTGGGGGTACCCTCTATATAAATTTGTAAGATACGAACTGAACATCCCGACATCTTTTTTTAAACCGCTCACAGTGAAGAGTTGTCTATTTGTGAGCTCGGGTAGCTCGGTAGGAGCCATTCGAACTTGTATTAATCGCAGGTATCGCAGTTTCCTATTTATTTCGCCTTTAAAGTTTGATACTCTTTAGCAACACAATAGGTAGGTACTATTATTCATTCTGTGCTACCACCCAGGGGACACGTGTGGGTTGTGAATTGTGATAGGTAGCTCCTGCGGACGCGAGTAACAGTTGTCCTAGTAGTGTAGATGACATGAGTAATAATTGCAGTTAATTTTGATACGTAACTCATAATTCTCATAACAGAAAGACATTGTATAAATAATAAAAATTACTCACTTCTACAAATTCTAAGAATGACTACGTTTTGGGGCTCCGAAAAAAGTATACCTACTGCAAAATTCTGACAAGGTTGAACGGAAATGCTCGTTAGAAATTCGCGTTTTATGCAAAAACTCGCACGCTTTGGAAATATGATCTAGGACAGTACTAATCTCTCATCTCTCATCTCTCACTTATAATAAATCTCTAATTTGAAAATGGAATCAGCCAGTATCAAACTAAGCATTTACGTGTCCCGAATGATCTCGGCTTCCCATGAACGGAAAAACATGTAGATTTTTTCATAAGTACATTATTACTCTAGCTTCCGTGTAGGATAGTTTTTATCCAACTGCGACAGTTAATTAATTTTCGGAAACATTTGACCTCATTAAATTATTCAGTTCTTCTGCTCGAAATCATAGCCGCCATATCCGTCAACTGTCAGTGACGTCAAAATGGCGGACTTGCCATATCTAACTAACAGTAATAATTTCGATCCGGTGTTGTGATAGACCTTCACAAAACGCATATTAAATTCTAAAGCATAAAAAAATAATCGATTCTGATATGGAAACTTATACGCGCTAAATTCGTATTGAGGCGTAATTTCAATAAACGTATCAACAAATCTCAACAAAATAACCTTTCCTTTTTTTTAATGGCATGGCCTAGCGTTGTCTCGCGTTCAGCCAAAACGTCTAGGTTTATGAGTTTCTGCAAGATTACACTCTCTCGATTTTTCTCGCACTAAACATCTCTTTCTAAGTTGTCTATTACGAGAGAGACGGATAGTTCGAGAAAAATAAAGAGAGCGCGCGCGCCGTCTTGTGATAGCCGTGCTGGTTTGTCAGTATTTATATTTATCAGCAATAAACAGTAAAACTATATTAAATCAGTATAGAACGGGCCCCTTTTTTTAAAACATGAATTATCAAGCGCGTCAGTACAAGGTCAGTAGGTATTAAGGCGATATTTGGCGACCGCTTTAGCCTAGTTGGTAGTGACCCTGCCTACGAAGCTGGAGGTCCTGGGTTCGAATCCCGGTAAGGGTATTTGTGTGATGAGCACGAATATTTGTTCCTTAGTCATGGATGTTTTCTATCTATTTAAGCATGTATTTATCTATATAAGTATGTTAATCGTCGTCTAGCACCCATAGTACAAGCTTTGCTTAGTTTGGGGCTAGGTCGATTTGTGTAAGATTGTCCGCAAATATTTATTTATTTATTTATTTTATTTATTTAAGGCGGTATTTTACTTCGTACTTCGCGCCTTCAAGTTGACATTCAGCCTATATAGAGACACAGGAATCGGCCAACATATAGATAAAACTTTTATCATAAAGCCTGCAATACACATTCCTTAAGTTGACAATGGCGGGAACATACAGAAGATCGGCAGAATGTGATAGTGCGATCTGAAACATTGCGATATGAAAAAATAAACATATTACTTTAATATTTTTAATAATTACATTAATTACCTTTAATAGAAAGGGACTCGGACTCGCGTTATGGTTCTAGAACTTAGTTAGTGGTTAGGTATAGCATGGAAAATATAAATTCAGACGTTAAAAAAGAGATCTTTTGTTCCGCGTAAACACTTACCGGTCAATGGGTACCTACTCCGGGTACTCGAAAGGATTATTAAATCTATTTATTAATTCTATACACATCTTTACCTGAGAGTCGGAGTGACTCAAGATGATTTCAGTCATCCATCACGTTTGTATTTATTTAATATAAAACAGTGTTATGTTATAAATATGTAGAGAAGAAGATATATAAACATTGAATGCTGCAGCCTGTTGGATCTATAGCCACAAACATCTACTAAACTATATTACCCCATAAAACGAGTTTTGTCCCTTTCTTACTAATTTAAACATCAAAGAAAAGAATTTTAACGGCATTTTAGCTAAAATAGGTTTGTTCAACGTTTTACTTGAAAGGTTAAATTAGAACTGCATGTGTCCTATGTCCAAAATAAGAAATTCGTTAACTCCCACCACATTACCATGCAAACGAAGTCGCAGGTACAGCTAGTGTTTAATAAATTCGGCACAAACCTATGCGACACACGTTTGACAGGAAAACGTGTCTTCGTGGAGAAAATGGTATCCTCATTTTAGATTCCCCTCAATCTCCTTGTTGGGAGATTCTCTGAAGCTTAAAGGAGAATTTTAAATCCACTTTGATGTACATAAGAGGGGCACAATGAAATGATCGGGAATAGAAAAAAACCGATTAAAATGTAACTAAAATAGGTGTTTTTTGATTTTTAAATATACATTATGTTGATATGAGTGCTTATGTCAAACATAAATCATTTTATTATGTCGATGATTCAAGGCTGAAGTTGACATTGAAATGATAGCACATTTTCGTGCTTTTCGACCGTACCTATTCCAAAGATCTAACCTCGATCAGTCCCGGATAACGTAATATTTGAGGCTTATAGTAATAGTTTCTTAATTTGCAACTATAAAATATATTACTAATGGCTTTTGACGTTTCTCACCAGAACATTTGTAAAGTACCTAGGTGGGCAAAAGTCAACATAACTCGCATTTCTTATTCTTCCTATAAAATATGAGGGAACGCAAAAGGAAACTAGCTTTCAGATACCATTTTTTTTAGATAACGTTGTTCTTTTGAGAGTTATTCGAATACTTATAGATAACGGAATATCGTGGTATACCACATGTAGATAAAGCTTATTTTTTTTATCCACTACCGTAGTACCGCGGTGTATTCAGGAGTTGTCGCACCGTCGACCTATAGAAGATAGTACAATGTCTGGAAATACCGAGATGCTAGCGAGATATGGTCGCTGGGCTGCATTAGATTAAATAAAATTGAAGTAAAAATCAACAAAAAAATAAGTTTACCCAGGCAAAATTTTAAATTTCCCTTGTGACAGGTTTGAAAAAAATATTGACTCAGTGATTTTTCCGTGCAAGCTTCGATCATTGCAGACTTAAAAAACATGAACAGGTTTTTTGGTTGAAAATAACAATTGTTTGAATGCCATTAATTATGGTTTCAAAAGTCCAATGTTAACTCCATAAAAGAAGATTTTCAGGTAATTTAGTCCTAAGTTATCCATTCCCGATCTCTTCGGTGTGCCCCTCGTGTAACACAAGTGAGTTATTGTCAATATTAACATTATACCCAACTGCGGCTAAACGCGACAATACGCGAATCCGAAAAAGTGCATGTGAGATTGTGTCAAATCGGAAACGAATACTTATATTTTGGCGCTTAATTATTGCGTGAATTTAAATAAACGAGACATCCGTGGGTCTGGGGCTTTATAACAGATTGGCTAAAACATATCTCGGGTCATAAGTAGGGTTGATAACAAGTGATGACTCACTTTGGATTTAGTAAACAAGCTCTCTTAATCCTCTGCTGCCCTGTCTTCAAATGTGGAATTGTATTCGGGGACCATAGGGGTAAGCGGTAAACCTAAACGGTTAGATCAGATTTTTTCGAAATCTATAGAATTTATAAACATGACATGTATGGCAAGACCAAGGCTTATCTTCTAAGGCTCTTTCACATTCCCAGGAGCAGCCATTTAGTCCGCAGTGAAGACGAATCCCTAATTTGAAAAATGGTTTTTAAAATCACTATTTTGAAAAAAGGTTACTGAGCTAGGCCGAAGACGGATAGACAGACGAACATGGCGAAAATATAAGGGTTCCTTGTTGACTACGGAACTTTAAGAGTGTGTTGCTTTGTAAGGGGTAAGTTTGTATGTGGGGGATAATCTCCGGAACTTCCTACTCGTCCGACTTCAATAATTATTTCACCACACCTTCGGGATACACATAGGCTATCCTGTGGCTCCGTCTGCGTTCTTTGTAAGCGGGGCCGCCAGCCAAATAATCAGGAATAGAGCCTGCCCTTGCCACCCTAATGTTCATACTGAAAAGGTACTTACTATTAGAGGTATATTTCTCTAAAACTTCCCCTTGGTTGAACTGAAAGCTTTCAGAAGCTGAATTTAATTAATATCCTTAACATTCAGTATACAATTGTCTGTTACCGCTTGCTAACACTCTGCATTATGTACATTATGATGCAGATGTACGAGTGATGTATTCGTGAATAGAATTAATTAATTTAAACTAAGCGGGCATTTGCAGAATACAAACGTTAGATTTAGGCAGATAGCGGTTCTGGTACTCGTCATCCGGTCTTGTTACAAGGGAGTCATCCACCCCTGCGCACGGGGCCTAGGGCGACGACCCATTCAGCCAGAATAAACAATTTTACGGGCCGGGAAGTAAGCATTTGTAGCGCTTGATAGTGCACGGATAAAGCATCCTTATGATATACATTTTGAACGGTCGTTTCACTTTTATAACTTTTATGGTTTTGCGTCAATACATAAAAACACGTATTATTACCATTTAGTTAGTTAAACTCACACATATCGACATATATCGACATATCGATATAGTTCCAAACTAAGCAATGCTTCCACTGCGTGTACTTGGTAATATTTGTGCTCATCACACAAATAATTGCCCTTTCCGGGATTCGAAACCAGCTAAAGTGGTCGTTAATCTGTAATGGTAAAAAACTTCAGTAAAAACCTTCTTGTATATAGTTGTGAACTTGTGACACTTGTGGTATGTTCGAATACGTAGGCATTTGTTTTGTTTGTATTACAAACCTTAAATATGTATTTTTATTCAAACAAGTCACAACTACATACCTACATACAAGCCCCTTTTTGTAACTGCTATAAATTAAGTTTTCTACTTATACCTACTTATACTTAGTTCCCGCAAATAATGTTGCAATGAAAATGCGTAGGTAAATGTTATATTTTAGCATAATCGTTTTGAATGCCAATTAAAACAGCAAATTAAATTTTAGTGCCACTTCAGCACTTGTGGGGATAAAGACGGACAAAATGCGATATTGCATTACAGTGCATGGCGTAGTTTTATGACACCCTCGGGAAGAAAGGGCGTGGTGCTAGGGACCCTAACCCGACACCACACGGGGATAAATATAATGCCTAAATAATATAAATATAAACACCTTATCAATATTCCATTTATCTCATATTTTTGACTAACGTACTTTTGATAAAAGAATTTGTATGACGATCCGTAAATTAGTCTGCACACAATATCGGAAGGATATAGGTACCTGAACACATCCATCCATTATGAGTATATTACTTTTTATTCCGGGAATCATCGTCTAAGGGGGCAACATAGGGGGCGCAAGTTTGTAAGCAGCTACGATCTAAAAGAATTCCACGCGGACGAAGTCGCGGGCAGAAGCTAGTTATTAATAAAATCCGATTTCATTCATCAAATATTGGACAAAATTATTATGCAACGTGTTTTTTTAACCGTCTCAGAGCCGAAGCCAACTTAAAGTATACAAAACGTACAAATCATTCGTGAAAAAAAAATAGGCAAGTTTTTAGTAATAAACATACATACATACACCCTTTATCCCTAAAAGGGGTAGGCAGAGCACATGAAACTTATGTTCCAGCGCCACTTTTCGCATAAATATGGGTTTAAAAAAGATTGACAAAATGTGATAGTAATAAAAGGTTTGAAAAATCCAGTATGGCGCGCGGTACGAAATTCATTCACCCGGTTAGAGTTCGCACCTATCTATATAAGATGGCGGCTAGCGGACACTGCGGTCACTTGGCTGGATGATTAAAATTAAAATGAATAAATAAAAAACAATATTAATGCATTAAAAAAAACAACGTGTATAAATAGAATACTCACCTTAGCCAATTATAGGTGCACCTTACCACGTGTCTTTTGATAGGATGCATTCAGCGCTCAAGCGGCTGCGGGGGTGGCCGATGGCGCCTCGCAGTCGCTCCCGCGTTGGCACAGATCTACTTGGCGGCCATTCTCAATGCGTCGGATGTGAACCCGCATTCATTTCGTTATGTGGAGGGTATTCAATTGTCTTACGCGGGGTATTTTTCTGCAATAAGAATAGGAAAAACCGATGCCGCGTAAACCCATTCAGGGCCAATGACCAGACCGCCGTAGTCGCTTTCCGCTACATACGTGGAAAACCACGGGATCGGCTACGAGCGTAGCGCTGAATGTGTAGCAAAATATAGCAGAATCTGAAGCATACAGTAACTAGTGATGTTGGGCACAGAAACCTTGCTCCATTTGGCGCAGCCAGTGGGCAAGTATCTGAACTTTACAGAAGACACCACTACTTGCTCTGTAAGGATGTGGTGTTGTGTTCCTGATTAGGTGTCATGTTGGCCTTACTCATCAGTAAGGCCTGAATCACAGTGGCGCGGCCTGCGGTGGTGGTCAAGTACATACATTTGATAGGTAAGTTTACTATTGACCGCCGCCGCCAGGCCGCGCCAGTCGGCGAAAGGCTTGGTGGTTCGCTTTCTATACAAAACGTTATTTACATGCATTTACATGCGCAAGCGTGACATTTTAAGAAAATTGTGTAACAAACTTTCATAAATAGCGCGAAAGTCCCTCCTTCCTAGAATAAAAAAAACCGCATCTAAATCGTCCATCCGTTAGGAAGCTACGCTACCGTCCACAGACAGATACACAGACAGACACGTTAAACTTACCCCCCTCTTTTTGCGTCAGGGGTTAAAAATAGTTTTTTCCAACACATGACTCGAACAAAAACTAGGGCTTTAAAGCCCAATATCTCGCAAACGAATCACTGTGTTGAAAAATGGTTTTTAAGTAACCCACAATATTTTAGAATCAGCTTTCCAAAGATACCCCGGCTATGGTTTTAACGAGAAAAAAAATTACACCCCCAGTTCGGGTGGTAGTTCAAGATTTGATATACTGTTTTGTCGGAGTGATTGATTTATATACCCATGCCGTATTACAGTTTTCTAGTAGTAAGAGTTACTGAGCTAAGGCAAAGACCCGAACGAAGTTCGTTTTCGTTTCGCGGTAGCCCCTCTGCATTTCTTCCTAGATGAATATAACGAATACATCTAATCAATAGTACTCATAAAGTAATAGTTTTAGGCCTCTCATAGCCTGGCGCGGCCTGCGGTGGCGGCCAATAGTAAACTTGTCATAGCTGTATTTACTACTGTCCGCCACCGCATCAGTGTGTTGCCTTATGTCTGTAATGCTAGCTAGCTCTGAACAACAGCATGAGGCGTAGCTGAATCATAGACAGGATATATTCGTTTTATGAAAATATAATTTTGCATGTACAGTCGAGGACAAAGAGATGTATACACTTCCCTAACAAATTGTAGGCGACCGCATTCGATTAGGTCCAAAAGTGTATACATCTCTTTGTCCTCGACTGTACAGTATTAGGAAAAGAATAGAGAATCGTAGTGCTTTTGAACGCCTTAACTACATTTCATTCTTAAAATATACATTACCTAGTATTTAACTTTCCTTTCTTATGTGTTTAAATTTTACTTGGATGAATGTATCCTGGCATATTTCCCTTTCGGAACAGGCATCATGAACCATTTCCTCATAAATGAAACTCTAACTTTTATACTCAAGTTAATGATATACTAAAATAGCACGGATAACACTCTTTAACCAAACTCACCGTCCCAAAATTACGCTCACTGAAGTTTATCTTATAAAACTTTTGCGCATTAAACAGAATACATGGTGTATTCAATTAATTATGTATGTGGTTCGTCAGCGAGATCAGGGGTTGCTATTACTTCGATTAAACTTCCCGCGTTCCTTTGGACAGCTAATTAAACAAAGAGGAGCGGTGACGCGCGACGGATTAAATTTAATCCTCCCGCGAGTGTTCGCTGGGGATTACTCAACATTGTCAACTTCAACCCCGCGTTCCAGTGCTCATGTCAACTGGCAGCAACTCGGTTGTTACGAGTATTGTAACTAAATGGAACTTAATCTTATCACGTACAGGACGATCAACGAACTATTGGGGGCTATTTGACAGACTTAAAGAATAATCAGAATTATTTTATTATTTTGATAAATTTTGACAATTAGACATTATTACGCACACTGCACTGCACTGCAATCAGCATTTAAAAAACATTGAAATTATACTTAAAATCCCGTTTTTTAAGGTAAGGCTGTAGGTAGGTACTTGTATAGCTGACATGGTCGCTTTTATGTCGGACATATGGTGATTATTTAATTTAGCCCACTTTTTATAAAACTGTCACTGCAATTGGTATCTTCTGACTTGGACTGCAGAGTTGCTTTTTGAATGGATTTGATGCAATTCAGCTAACTCAAATACGTCTGTACAGGACGTACACCTATGACTGGTGGTGGGTGAGATGCAGTGAAAACTCAGCTTTCAGGAATTCTTGAGGCTTGGCAGGGCTGGAGCTGTGGTCGGTTCGAGTAGTCGGCGTAGAATGAATGCATGGCGGCCCGGCCGCCATTTTATACTATTGGGCTCGAACCCCCCACCCCTCCAACCCTACCTCACCCCGCTATCGTTTATTTGTCAATAAATCTTATTCTAAATACATGGTTATCTTAATTTGTTTATACATTTACTTATCCTTATTAGACATGCTAAATTCAAGCTCCCGCTCGCCCGCCGTTCTCGCCGTTACTGCGCGCGAGCTTTTTTTTTTTTTTTTTTTTTTTTTTTTTTTTTTTTTTTTTTGACCCTGACTGTTGCTATAATAGGACGGACCCAATATAGCGGTCGAACTGCGTGGTTGGAGGGTGGCCTGGGGAAAATCCAGGGGAAGCCTCCGGCACGACCACGCGGGGAAACACGACCACGCGGGGAATGCGCGCGAGCCCGGGAACGCTCTGTATTTACGTCCCTCGTCCCCCTCAGACCGTTCCCCCGCGCTCGCCCTCAGTGTGGCTTGAGACTGCAGGCGGGCCGGATCTAATGAGTTTCTTGTTTATCTACATTCTTACAAGTGGAAACCTAATGTTTACCACTTAGAAACTCATTCGAACCGTTTTATTGGTTTTCTATGTCCCTATTTGGGTGTAAAGGAAAGAAGAGATCAATAATGTTTATTTAGGTTTCTAACTAGACTCTGACAAGGCGGGTAACATCTATTATAATTATATCTATCTTTAGGTAATCTAGGTACATATGTAGTTAATAATTTATTGGCCATGTCCGTCCTGCACATCTCTCCCGCCGTCCATCGCTCGGGTGAGCGTTGGAGTATCCCTCGCGTGCAGGTCGTCGGGCTCCGTCGGCAGGATCACCAGCTTTTTGGTCGGCCGCCTGAAGACTCCGCCCTTCGTTGCCGCGTCGACCGCGCGTGTCACGCCGTCCGGTCCCGGGTATACGGCTGTCACCCGGCCTCGCGGCCATGTGTTGCGAGGCAGGGTCCCGTCGACTACGAGCACGATGTCTCCGACGTTGATAGGCCGCCCTCGGCCATGGGGCTCCCGCCGGTACTGGAGGGAGGGTAGGTACTCCCTCAGCCAGCGGGCCCAGAAGTGTTCGGCCAGGCGTTGGCTCGTCCTCCAGGTCGCGCGGCCGACGAGTGTGGAGTCATCGAAGGTCCCGGGGTTGGGGGCCCGAGCGGACCCGCCCAGGAGGAAGTGGTTCGGCGTGATGGCTTCTGGTTCGTCGGGTTCGACGGCCACGTGCGTGAGGGGGCGGCTGTTCACCGTGTATTCGGCCTCGGCGAGCAGAGTAGTTAGGACCTCTTCGCTGGGGCGGCGTTCGTCCAGCACGGCGTGTAGGGCCCTCTTCACCGCTCGGACCATCCTCTCCCAGGCTCCGCCCATGAACGGAGCTCCCGCCGGTATGAACTTCCAGTTGATGGCGCGCTGGGCGGCGCCGGCTTCGAGGGCGTTGCCGTAGGCCTCGCGGAGCTCCTTGTCGGCTGAGTGGAAGTTGGTCCCGTTGTCCGACCAAATCTCGGTCGGGCAGCCGCGGCGCGCGATCATGCGCCGGAGGGCCATGACCGCGGAGTCCCCGGTCAAGCTGGGTATCACCTCCAGGTGAACGGCGCGCGTTGTTAGGCACGTGAATAGCGCCACGTACCTCTTCTGAGTCCCTCTGCCGATGGTCACTGTTAAGGGGCCGAATAGGTCTAAACCCGTGTATGAGAAGGGTCGTTGGTGATGGGCTAGGCGGCATCGCGGATGATCACCGGTTGGCGGGGTTGACGGCAAGGTTTTCTTGATCCGGCAAGGCAGACATCGATGCACTATCATTTTCGTGACGGGCCGTAGACGCAGGATACTGTAGTGTTGTTTACACTCGTTCACGGTAGCTTCGACGCCATTGTGTTGCATTTGTCGGTGCACATAATCTATGTATAACTTCACTGCCAAGTGATCGCCGTCAAGGACCGGCGGTCGTCGTTGTAGCTCGGTGATATCAATCGCGGCGTTGATCCGTGTCTTGATAACTATGACGTCATTCACTAACTCGACCGCCATATGACGTAAGCGACTATGGGCGCTCGGCGGTCTGTTATTTCTCAGGTCACTGACGTCATCACTGAAGGCTTCCAGTTGACTGGCGCGTACCACAAGGCGCTCCGCTTCGTGTAGGTAAGACGCATCTAATATTTTGTATTTTCTTTGTTGCAGCTTCTTAGGCGGCGGCGGCGGCGGTGGCGCAGACTTGCGTTGTTTGTTCCAGTCGGGATCGGCTTGTTTGTTCCGCGTAGTGCGCTTATAGTGCGCGTGCACGTGGCGGGGTCGGCAGAGGTCAATAAATTGTAACACTCTGCCTATAGTCCGCAGTAGTCGCTCCCACCTCGAGAATCGCGTGGGATCTGGCAGCCAGGCGAGTGGGCCCGATTCCTTTGTTTCGACTCGCGTTGTGTGTACTCTCTCTTCGTTTGTCTGACACTCGTGCGGCTGTGACGGCTCGGTGGGCCACGTCGCAGGGTCGTCGCGCAGGAAGTCTGGCCCTCTAAACCATCTGTGTTCACTGTCGAACTCGGGCGGCACTTCGCGCGTGGCTTCGTCGGCGACGTTGAGTTTCGTAGGTACCCAGCGCCACTCGTTCACTGTGGTGTTTTCTTCAATAGCGGCGATGCGGTGCGCGACGAATGGTTTGTAGGTGCGCGCGCCGGCCCTCAGCCACGCGAGCACTGTGCGGCTGTCGGTCCAAAAGGTCTTCGTGTCTGGCTTGAGATCGTGTTCTTCTATTACGGCGGCCGCCATTCGACTCCCCATGGCCGCAGCTTGAATCTCGAGGCGCGGTATGGACATCACTTTTAACGGGGCCACCTTCGCTTTTGCTGCTATTAAGGACACGTGCACTCGCCCGTTGGTCGTTGTTGTACGCCAGTATAGCGCGCTCGTGTAGGCCGATTCACTCGCATCGACGAAGACGTGTATCTCGCGCCTGAAGGAGTCGCCGTAGTGGGGATAGGCGCGCGGTATCGCCAGGTCTCGCAGTGCTCGTAGATGCCGCGTCCACTCTGCCCACCGTTGCGCTAGGTCCGGGTCCAATTTCTCGTCCCAACTCGTGCCGCGGCGCCACACCTCTTGTAGTAACTTCTTTGCTATGATTGTCACCGGTGTTGCCAGGCCGAGTGGGTCAAAGATTGACATAGTAATTTTTAGTACATGTCTCTTTGTAGGTTCGGCTTCGTCCAGAGCTCCCGGCGGCAGGCGGGTGAGGTCCAAGTTAAAGGCGAGTTCGTCGCTCGCCGGCTTCCATATTTGTCCCAATACCCGTTCGTTTTGCATCTCGCTCTTATTGAGGTCGACGTGTGTAGAGGCGAGGTCCTCCGAAGTGAGGGCTCGGAGGACCTTTGCAGAGTTGGAGGTCCACTGACGTAGCTCGTAGTGTGCTTCTTTGTGTATGTCACGTACAGTACTGGATACACTAATCGCCTCCTCCTCTGTCTTGAAACTGTGTAAATAGTCATCGACATAGTGGTGTCGGACTATTGCCTTGACGGCCTCGGGATGCGTGCCTTCGTGCTTCTGGGCGTTGATATTCTTGACGTATATCGCTATTGACGGTGAGCACGTCGCGCCGAATATGAGTGACGTCATGCGATATTCTCGTGGAGGGGCGTCGCCTCGTTGATCACCCCGCCACAGGTAGCGCAGGGCGTCTCTGTCTTCAGGCTTCACTTTCACTTGCATAAACATTTCTTTGATGTCGGCTCCCACGGCGATAGGGTGTTGGCGAAAGCGCATTAGGACGCCCGGCAGTGACTGCAGCAGGTCGGGCCCGGTGAGGAGGCGGTCGTTAAGGGAGACCCCCCTCGTAGCGGCAGCAGCGTCATGGACGATTCTCATTTTCCCGGGCTTGCATGGGTTTAGTACCGGGAAATGAGGGAGGTACCATACCCTCTCTGACTTGGAGGGCGGAGCGGGCTCGTCGTACCCCTTGACTATGAGGGCGTCCATCTGTTCGTTGTACTTTTTCTTGAGTTCTTCATTTTTATCGAGCTTCTTTTCTATGTTGTGGAGTCTCCTCAGCGTGTTCTCGTAATTGTCAGGCAAGCGGGCGTCGGGTTGTTTCCACAGTAGCGGGGCTTCATAATGACCGTCGGCGGTAGTCTTCATTGACTGGGTTAAAATGATGCGCGCACGCTCTTCCGGGCTTGATTGGGGCAATTTCGGCTCGATTAGTAGGGATTCGAGCGCGAAATATTTGCTGAGTTGCGAGTTCAAATCTTCACTTTTCTCATTTTCACAGATATTCACATGATGTATTGCGTGCACTCGCTTACCGGTGATACGTGTGTGCGCCCCATGTAGCACCCAGCCCAGCGGCGTGAGAGATGCCACTGGCTGATGCTGCTGGCCTCGACGTGTCTCGTTGCTGACGAGTAAGTGCCAATTGTCTTGCCCAATTAGCACTTTCGGCTTCGCGTTCTCGTACTTCAGTTGATTTTCTATGTCGCTCAGGTGGGCGCAGTCACGGAGGTCCTCTTGTTTGATGGACTGTGGCGATAGGCGGAGATCCTCTATGGTGTGGGCGCCGACCCTGTGGTGATGGTCGGCGCCGCGGATGCTGAGTGTGACCCGGCGTGAATTCGATGCGTCGATTTTCTCTTCGGTGATTGCTTCTATTTGTAGCGGTATTGTCGGTCCGTCTAGGCCCAAGTCTCTCGCGATGTCCTCTTGCACGAGAGTGATGGTGGAGCCGTCGTCCAATAAGGCGTAGGTTTCGACGGCTCCCGCCGGTCCCGAGATAGTGACCGGTATGATTTTCAGATAGGCCCGCGCTTCTCTGGAGGCCCGCGTAGAGGTGACGGCTTCATTTCTTTGTTCAATTTTCTTGTAGTGCAACAGGTTGTGATGAAAATACTCGCAGCCGTCTCGCTCGCACTTGACACGTTTGCAAGCGTGCGTCCTTGTCCGATGACGCAGGCACCGAAAACACAGCCGCTGGTCTTTGGCTATCTTCCAGCGATCTTCTAATGTTTTCTCGACGAATTTGCTGCACTTTTCTATTTGATGACCGACGTTGTTGCAGCAGGCGCACTTGGGTGCCGGCTTGTCTGTAGTCACGAGAGCTCTGTGTGTCCTCTTCGTGAAGTGATGATTCGGGCCGTCGACATTCTCGGGTTGCGCGTAGAGCGCGCAGTAGTCTGCTTCGCGTTGCAGGAAAGCAGATATTTTCAGTAACTCGGGCTCGTTGGTTTTCTGTGTAGTCGCGTAGTCGAACCATCGGTAGCGCAGGGCCGGCGTAAACTTCTCCATCATGGCCCTTGTTGTCTCGGGGCTGTGTAGGTAGTGAGCACGGTCAAGCGCTTTGAGCGTCGCTATGACGTTAGCGACGCGGCTGGCGAAAACACATATGTCGAGCGGGCCGTCGTTGAGGCGCGGCAGCGCGCGTAGTCGTTCAAGCTCGGCGAGGGCGATGGCGTCGGGACGGCCGAAACGGGCTTCTAGACTTCTCATAACTTCATCGGCACGGGCGTTGTAGATTAGAAGGTTGTCGACTGCTTCTTTTGCTCTTCCTTTGAGACATCTTCTTAATCTCGCTATGTTCTCCACCTCGTTGTAGTTTGAGGCGGTTTCGTTGTAAGCGGCTCTGAATGATAGCCACTCTTGATGCGATCCACCGAAAGGCGGCAACTCGGCGTGATATCTCGGCGCTTCTCTATGACCGGCGCGGGCGGCGACGGCGATGGCTGACGCGAGTTCACTCAGGTTGATATTCTGTGGGTTCTGCGTGGCTATGACATCATTTCTTCGCATATCCGCTTGTGGATATGCCGGCGGCGGCTGAGCGTACGCGTGCGGCGGCGCGGGTACGGTCGGTTGGGCGTGGTTTCCCCCGGCGGGGGGAGGGGCAGGAACCGTGTGACGCGCGGCGGTGGCGTCGGGTCCCGTGCCCTCGGCGTAGTTTTGTCGAGCCTGTGACGGGTACTGTGGGTGTGCAGGCTCGGGTTCTTCGAAGTGGGCTGTATTGGTGATGGCGAGGACGTGTCCGCGGCTGGACTCGAGCCACTCGTCGATGCGGTGTCCTGGCTGGACGGTAGATGCTATGGTGTCGCCGTCCTCTTCGTCGCTGCCTTCGGCTTCTATGGCGGCTAATCGCGCGTGCGCGAGCTCTAGCTTTATTTTAAGAGCTTCTTCCCGCGCTTGTGCGAGGCGGCGAGCACGTTGACTGCTCGTGGACCTGACGGACCTCGATGACGGCGATGCGACAGGATTATGGCTTGTCTGTGGGGTTTCCTGTCGCAGCGTGGCCGCAGGTGGGTCTGACTGTGGGTTTTCCTGCGGCCGCTGTTCTGTGGGCTGGATTCTTGACTGTAGGGCTTCTGTCGGCAACTGTTCTATGGGTTGTCTTGACTGCTGGGGTTCGTGAGGCGACGGCGTTGCAGGATGTTGGCGTAACTGTGGGTTTTCCTGCGACGGCCCCGAACTGTCTTGACTGGTAGTTGCCGTTCTCGACGTGGAGGTGCCCGTTTCGTCCGACGTTGACGGCTCCATATTTTTCATGATGAGTTGCGCTAGCGTAAGTTTTCCGGTCTGTGATCTCGTTGTTGGCCTTTTCTTCATTATCCGGTTCGCGATGGACCAGCATGTACAGGACGTACACCTATGACTGGTGGTGGGTGAGATGCAGTGAAAACTCAGCTTTCAGGAATTCTTGAGGCTTGGCAGGGCTGGAGCTGTGGTCGGTTCGAGTAGTCGGCGTAGAATGAATGCATGGCGGCCCGGCCGCCATTTTATACTATTGGGCTCGAACCCCCCACCCCTCCAACCCTACCTCACCCCGCTATCGTTTATTTGTCAATAAATCTTATTCTAAATACATGGTTATCTTAATTTGTTTATACATTTACTTATCCTTATTAGACATGCTAAATTCAAGCTCCCGCTCGCCCGCCGTTCTCGCCGTTACTGCGCGCGAGCCCGGGAACGCTCTGTATTTACGTCCCTCGTCCCCCTCAGACCGTTCCCCCGCGCTCGCCCTCAGTGTGGCTTGAGACTGCAGGCGGGCCGGATCTAATGAGTTTCTTGTTTATCTACATTCTTACAAGTGGAAACCTAATGTTTACCACTTAGAAACTCATTCGAACCGTTTTATTGGTTTTCTATGTCCCTATTTGGGTGTAAAGGAAAGAAGAGATCAATAATGTTTATTTAGGTTTCTAACTAGACTCTGACAAGGCGGGTAACATCTATTATAATTATATCTATCCTTAGGTAATCTAGGTACATATGTAGTTAATAATTTATTGGCCATGTCCGTCCTGCACAACGTCAAGTAAAATTAATTCACTTACACATTTGTAAGTGAAGACGTTCGACATACAAACCTGAACAGGCTAAAATTACCCAACATCGTGAATATAGCTTTATTTTCATTCAAGTGAAATAGTTATATATAAAAATACGTCAGTTAACATTTTCACTGCTAGGAACCCGCTCAGCGGGCGTCTACGCCGTAGTTGCTTTCCGCTACATACTATCGCTACGAGAAAAAACACGGGGTTGGCTACGAGCGTAGCGCGTAGCGATTCTTGGCAGTGAATGTGTTATATAATATTAATGCTACGCGTTATTACGCTTCAATTAAAATAATACACCTATTCGGTAATTGGAAATTATTTTCATGAGCTGGTCACTGTCTGATGATTTATGACAAAAGTATACGTGCCCGAATCCAAGTACCTAATGAAATTCTGTAGGTATTCGTTTTTTTTTATGACGACAGCTTCCTTTTTTACAAAACTGGTAGAGCATCTTGTAAAAGTAATTGGCCCTAATTATAACATGCTTATTTTGTTCATCTAAATTTGAATAGAGGTACCTTGGTTTTACATTCACCCTTTGTATTTGTCAGAAGCAAGTGAAATAGAAATAACGTGGCATTGTTATTAGGCACCACTTGATACCTGGCTCTTCAAGGCTTTAATTAAACTGACTTGCACTGATAGAATTTGAGTAGGTTGTAAATGAATGTAATGTAAATTTCACGAAATATGGCGTCGGTAGTTGTCATTGTCATGGTTGTCGCATACAGATTTGAAACTAAACGTCGACTTGTTTGTGGTCTAGACTGACACGTGGAAGTCGGGTATATGTGATTTGTCGCGGTCGAATGCCGGCCCCGGAGCAGTAATTAATCAGCGACGGGCGGCCCGCGCATAGCGCCGCTTGACTTCCTCGGCAGCGCCGCCGATCCCGCAATACCGCGTATCGTCACGTACGCGCTATTCCGCAGACATCTATATGATTTCTTAATAAAGCGCGACCCAGCCCGGAGCGTTCGCCGCCCATATCAATAAGAGGCACGAGAATTTAATGAAATTCCCTTTAAGAATTCCTCGCAGCTCTCATACCTAGCAATTTTCCCCGGCTATAGCATATCTACATTATTTTAAATTAGACGCAATATTACGTTCGGATAAAATAAACCTATTTTACTTTTATGTGAGTGGTTAGATACGTTTGAAGGGCCTGAATACACGCTAACCTTCCTTATACACGTAAAGGAGAGAATTAAATTATTTTCCAGGCTAAGTATCTTTTATTGCCTTCATTCTAGCACATTAAGTTTGGTTATGATTATGAATTTTAAAAGCACTTAAACCAATCTTTTGAGGTTAAACTAGGTTCTGCCGTCTAGCCGTGCGTGCGTAGGTCTGGCCGTGCCTTGTCGGGGCGGGGGGGCTTAGTAACCGTGGACTGGTCACCCACGGCGAAGCTAAGAGGCACCCAGGGCCGGCCTGTTTGGGCTGCCGGCTGGCCCGAGGAGGGCGCTCCAAGCGGGCTTGGCTTAGCCCGCTTAGGATGCGTAGGGGAGGGACCGTAGAAGAAGAGGAGTACCGGTATTGCGGTTCGCCGTTCTCCCTATCTTCTGCGGCCGAGGCGGGATCGCAGGGGGAGAGGTGTGTTGGTATAACGGTGCGCCACTCTCCCTACCCCCTGCGAACTTGGCGGGGTCGTTCCGCGGAAACGACGCTGGTGGGACCGCAGAGGAAGAGGAATGCCGGTATCACGGTGCGCCGCTTTCCCTATCCTCTGCGGCCGAGACGTGGTCGGTGGCGGAACCACAGACCTGATCCGCCACCGGGTGCTGGATTTTCCGCACCCATGATCTCCTTGTAGCGGACTCAGGGGGGTCCGCTACTGAACAGGAGGAGATCGAGGTGGCAGGCGCGTCCAATCATCTGGCGCGCCTCACGTGGAGAGCCTCCGGGCATCCGCGAAGAGCTGCTTAAGGGCGGCTACCGCCGGCGGGGTCGCGGATGTGTGCGCAAGCGTTCCCGTAACCTCGCCACATGGCGGCGAGGCGGCAAGTGGGGGAGTTTTTAGTGGGTACACCGTGGGTCTCATCAGCTCATACGGGAGTCCCACATAACCACTCGGGTCACCCCCTGCGCCCGGGTGGTATGCGTAACGCATTTTCCCCCCCTAAACAAAAAAAAAAAAGGTTCTGCCGTCTACATACTATTAGGTACAGACACTACTATTGCCAATAAACTATAAAGTAGGGAGACATTTAAAAAGTAGTGATTGTGACTATTTTTAACCCCCGACGCGAAAAGAGGAGTTATAAGTTTTACGTGTCTGTCTATCTGTGTGCATGTCTTGTCTGTGGCATCGTAGCTCCTAAACGAATCCTAGACCGATTTTAATGCGGTTTTATTTTCCGAAAACTCGATCGGGATGGTTCTTAGCTACGTTTCAACAGAATCGGTTCTGCCGGTTTTGAGATATTACACTTTGAAAACGTTGGGGGTTTTCAACTTCTCTAAATTTTTAATTATATTGGTTGATCACTGGTAACGACACTAAATGACTGCATCTGCGAAAAACTTTAAAATAAATAAGCACGTCCTCCAATGTCACTGAAAATAACCGGCCCGGCTATCAATAGACGGCGCGCGAGCTCTCTCGATTTTTCTCGCACTATTCGCCTCTCTCTTATTGGAACACTTAGAACAAGAGTTATAGTGCGAGAAAAATCGAGAGTATGTCGCGGCCGTCTCACGATAGACGTGCAGTAGCAGCGCATTTTACGTTGGTATCTACCATGTATCTACCTAGCACGAGAGTCAAATGGAATAGGTTAGCAGCTGCAGACTGGTTTGAAAATGGACCAACTCCATTTTACTACCCACCTACACGATACAGGGAGCAAAACGGATGGAAAATACAGTTACCTTTGCAATTGTTTTTGTTGAATTTTGTTGCGCGAGCTAGTTTTACTTAAGAACATCTGACCTAATTCCTTGGTTTTCTCAGAGGAATTATATATTCTCTTTTATTCCTGGAAAACGTTGAAGTTTTAGTATTTTGTAATAAAACATTCCCTATGTCATATGATTGGAATTATTTGTGACGACTATTTAAATAAGTTTCACAATTATATTTAAGTCAGTAGTATGCTTCCACTTTTGCATTATTTTCTAAAACATTTGTTTGTGCTCTAGATATCAATTGCGAAAAGACGTTTACAGTACATATGGTGCTACTTTCCCGCACTAGTGCGGAAAAGAGCACTTTCCGTGCATATGTCAAAACTTTAAAGAGCCATATGTACAGTAAAACATTGTACGATACACGTGCGAATAGGTAATTCGCAACTCGTGTCGATTTAAAACACTCCCTTCGGTCGTGTTTTAATTTATCACCACTCGTTGCGAATTTCCTATTTTCGGCACTTGTATCGTAAATAACTATTCCGTGTTTATTCATTTCTCGCCTCGGGTTCATGTTTGAGGGCCTCTAGGACCAGCGGCTTTAGTATAAGTTTTACCGAAACAAAACTTTACGATCGCGTTTGCGTTTTACCCTCAATTTGTATGGGATTTGACAGCTAAACGCGAACGCGGTCGTAACGTTTTGTTTCGGTAAAACTTATACTAGAGCCTCAGATATCGATATTCAGCGTTAAACTCCGCAACACTCCTGTATTTATTTTTTATTGTCTTACCTAAAATTCCCGTTTCGCTTTCTAAATAAATTGAAGATAGGAACCGATTATACAGTGGCCTCTAAACTTCCTAATTTTATTTAGGGGTCGCTAAAACACTCTGCTATTTTATGAGCAGCTGTCATAATCAAATGACAGCGCTAATTTGAATCTGACGTTTCTTATTTTAGGCACTCTATTCAACTTACTTATCTGCCAAAATGAATTTAATTTTATACAGGGCGACTCCTAAGTGGTAAGCAGAAGTCATCATTTCTAACGCAGAATTTCAAGGCAAATTCAGTGCATTAGCTCTAAAAGCAAACAATTGAACTTAAGTTAATTAACGTTACCTAATTTTAATCAGTGAAAATGACCAACCGTGTGGTCACTCTACGTTTTCAGCCAGTAAATACAAAGAGGTTGATTAAAAACATGCTATGCGTCTGTGACAGTTTCAATGTTAGAAGTAGGGTAACCACGAGATCAGGTAAATTGAAACTTAATTATTAATTAAATAATAAAAAAAAGGTTACAGATTTTTTGCATATTGTTGCGTTAAAGTGTTCAAACTAAAGGTACAGAGAAAGAAAAAAATGTTTCTGTTCACCACTTAGGAGTCACCCTGTATAGCTAAACATGTCGTATTTAATCTGCCGCTTAAATTAGGTCTAAAAATTAGACAATTTAGTTTAAGGCTATTTAAGCCATGTGCACGTAGAATCGGGTCCATAGAATGTAACATTATATGTTCATATCTTCCGGTTCCACATTTTGAACGTCATTCATTCGTATCTTTCACGAGCGTCACAAATATTAATGAACGAAGAGATCTAACTAGTTATCCGGAAATAAAACTAAATAAGTTTGGATACCGATCGCGAATACTAGTAATCAGGGTTCACTGAATATGCCATATGCCACGTATCACACTCATATTGAGTGAAGTGCTTTAACGAGCACAACATATTGGAATTAGGGCATGCTCCCGAGAATTCCCGGCATTTTACCTTTCTATTTGGTACCGGTACAGAGGAAGCCATACCTGGAAGCATAATTTTGATATTTTCCTGAATTGGTAACGCAATGATTTTAAAATTTCGTCTTAATGCAGCGCTCTATGACTCCCCTGTGCCCTACCCTCCATATCAACCATGGTGCAGTCGGTATTTCAAATGGATTAATGAACATGGCAGTGGTATTAAGATAGAATAGAATGTGATGAAATAAAAACGAAGTGTAAAAGTGTGAATAGTGTAATATAAATACAAATAGTTTGAAAGTAGAATGAACCTACAAAACACCCTAAAAGGTTTCTGTTCTTATATCTAGCTGAATGTAAATCATTATTTATTTATTTTTATATGTAGTTTTTAGTAATTATTCAAAGTATGTTTAAATTAAAAAAGTTTTTTAAACTTATGCGAATTCATATTAAGAATATAAATACTTGAAATGTATGGAATGTTAGATGACCTAAGAACATTTTTTAATAATCAAATATGAAATTGAATAAATGTCATTTATTACGTACGTATATGTCAATTTAAATTAAAAAAATGTTCCGTGTAAGTATTTCTTTCAGAAATACTTTTTCTTTTTATTCAAGAGCTAAGCTCTTGTAGATATAGCTCAAAGTAGGCCCTCTATCTACTCCGATCCCCGGCAACCTCTTTGACATCTCGATACGAACTAACAGCAACTCTCTTTCTGAGCTGCTCTACTGCTCTACTCGTATTATTTACAAATTAATTAACTTTTAATTTATGCAACAACACAATAAGCTGCTTATCAATTTATCATGACTGTACGTAATTTACGTTTGTTCTTTGTTTTTAACAGGAAAAGGTAATTGTCATATATATTATGTATCAGCATATTGAGGGTGGTTTAAAAATAATCAATAAAAACAGTCTTAGTGATCTCGTCTTTTACTCATTTTCCTTTTTATATAAGGGCCTGTTTCCACTTTGATTGGTGATTAGTGCGAGCTCAGACATTTGCTGCACGTGCGAGTAGCTTTTGTATGTACTCGCACTAATCCTACTAATATTTGAAATGCGAAAGTTTGGATGTTTAGATGTTTGGATGTTTGTTATTCAACCACGCTTAAACGGCTTAACCGATTTGGATGAAATTTTGCAAGAAGATAGTGTATAGCCTGGATTAAAATATAGGATTGTTTTTATCCCTGGTCCACGCACACGAAGTTGCGGGAGGAATTTAGTTACTAATAAATGTGTAAACAGGGCTTAGGCCTTGTCCATAAATTGGACCCCCCCCCCCCCTTCATCCTGTTATTCCTTGAAATGAACCCTCCCCGCCTAATAAAAAGACTATCGTCATCCAATGGCCAGACCGCTCCCCCACCCCTATTATGAAATGACGTAATTTATGAATAGCCTCTTAACGGAACCTAGGATCAGGAAGTGGTCTGTCAACTTGTTGAAAAAAAAATATCGTCCGCCGGCCGCGTATGCATGCCACACACTGTTTGATTAGTGATTATTTCTCATTCATAAAGGAGGTTGGGAAAATTAGGATGAGCAAATGGTAAACCGAAAACCTAATACAGTTGGGACATATATAATTTCAAAGCTCTTAACGGTAGGTTTAATTCCTTGTACTCGTATGACGTCAAAGATCACTCGCTTGTAGGTATCGTTCGTGCTCGTTTTATAACACCATTGTGGCATTCAGTGGATCTGAATATATTCTGAATGTCTGTTAATTGCAACTTCGAGTAGAAGTTAATGTACCATATTTATTGTCTGTTAACAAATTCAACTTCGAGTAGAAATTAATGTACCATATAATATACCTGCATAGTTGTGTGTGGGTACAAGATGGCATGAATAAGATGTCTAAAGTGTAACTAAACAGGCTTTGGGCGCCAGCAGGCAGCGGGTTGGCGAGCGTGCATTCATATGATTTAACTCGAACAAACGCTCGAATGAAAAAATATGCCGTTTCATTGGTAGGTAATTAATAAGAGTTCATAGGTTGAAGTGCGAGCAGATATTGTATGGACTCGCCTAATTTCTACTTGTTTTTTTACTATCTTGTTAATGTTCCTTTATCGGTTTTTTTCCTAAACTTGTTAATGTTGCTTTATCCGGCATGAAATTTATTGGAATACTCGCTATTTTAATCGAGACATATTGGCATATTAAGTACCTATATGAACGTCGAAATGTTCTCGAACATGACCGTTAAAACGAAGCTGGATGAAAACGAACTAAGCAGTGCAAGAAAATGCTCATTCATTTGGTCTAAGCCCAGCATAATAAATGGTGTGTAATGTATAATCTCTTATCCAAGCGTGCTCGGGAGTATGATAATTGGGAGCTAACTCGCGCATCGATCATGCACTCCCCTCCATTGATACGCTTTTGTATGTACTCACCCTAATCAATCATCGTGATAACCAAACTCTTGTGCGTACCCTTCTTGAATAAACACGTTGTTACGGATCGAACACTAGTGGCCCGAAATTAATGTTGGTGGAAGTTTACCAAATCTTATATGACGTGTTATTAATAAGGTAAAAAAATATACAATTGTTTAATGAGGACGATTTATTCTGTTTAGGATTTTCTTTATTCTTTGTTATTTTTGTGTAACGGATCGTAACTAGCACTGTTTTATGATTCAAAGTAGGCATTACGTCAAATACATACATTTTAATCAGTGTCCAAATTCAAGTACAAGATTCTTCAGCAAAAATTATAAAATACGAGTTTTTTTGTTTCATATCAGTCAGTACAAAATTTTTGGGTAAATGCTGCTTAAAGATATCACAAAAAACCTTACCGCGCGGGCACCTCGGCAGGTAGTAAGGTTTGCGCACGGCACGCCTCTCCTCCCCCGGCCCTGCCCCGCTTCGCGCGGTACTGAATGCCCAGTAACCACGCTGTACGGATAATTCTTTTGGGATAGAGAACTAATAATTTAGAAAATACCTTCCAGTTTTTTTCAAACCTAACCCAATACCAAATGCCTACAAAAGATTTGGACACTGATTAAAATGTCACCCTGTATAAGCAAAAAGCCTTCGGGAATATTTTGAAATGCGTCGCATGCTAGAGGTAATTAATAGCATAAAATATTCTCTGAATTTAACCTACGCTTGTTACCTTATTAATATAGGCAACGTTTTAATATTACATTAACTCACCATAGGGCGGTAAAACAAAGAATGTCTCAAATCGCTGGTATTTGACGCCGGAGCCGAATGTAGAGCCATGTAGATTATATATAATTAACACCTATGGTTGTTTAGTCTTTAAAATTGATGAATGATCAATATTTCAATCAATCACATATCAGTACAGTACTCGAAGTATTCCTGCGGCCCGAGGCCAACAAAAAATTTTTTAACCAATCGCAGAGCAGAACTACAGTGGCGCGTGGCTAGCTAGATTTGCTTAAACCAATCAGAACACACACAAGCTCATAACTCCCTAAAGAGATATGAAAATTCATAACTCCCGTGGGAACAATTTAGGCCATTGTCCTTCTGAATACAGGTATGGAATAAATAAATGCCATTTACGAGCAAGTGTCATGAAAATAATCTTTTCATCTCTCATATTCTAAAAGTAGGTATTTTTTTGTAAACAGCGTGTTGAATTAAAAGTGATGCGTGTCGCCAGTAGGGCTGAAAAGTTAACAAAAAAGCAAGGCAAACAATGCCAGAAACCTGTACAACCACAGTTTCATCAAATTGTGTGTGTTTTATTAAATTACTACTTATAATAAATTAATTTTTTAATGACTAATATTTGCTGTTTGAAGATTTTTGAACACATTTTTTAAGCGTTTATACGTCAATGTAACCGCATCAGAACCACACCCACAATGACAAAAACTAATACAGCTACACTTTTTATAGCATACAATTATATATTAATACATTTCTAATGATATTTTTCGTACATAAACAATTCAAATTAGTTTATCAATAGGTACCATACTTTAACCAGGAAATGATCCACACACAAACATTATTAAAATCAGTCAACAGTTTCCCACCCACATGGTCCATGCACAAACGCTTTTGAAATGGGTTCAATGGGAGCTGATTGATTTGAGTTTTTTTAAAGTTTTTGGCTTCCATTTCATTTCCACGTATTCGAAATGAAAAGGTAGGGTGTTTAACTCAGGGAAAGCCACCCATTTCAGCTTCGAACTATTGGCACTCTCATTTCTTTCGAGCGCACATTACACCCCCACTGTGTTCGAGCACCAAAATATCTCGCCGGTAACGGGTGGCTCTCAACCTTCGGTTAACAATCTACTGTAACTGAGTTGACGCTGACAGCTGACAGCTTACTGATTCCGTACCGCCGAATGCGGAACTGGCCAGAAACCACGTTTCACTGTAAGAAAAAGCTAAACGGCTATTTGGTAGTCCAGATAGAAGATTCAATGCACATAGTCATTTGTGTTTGTTGTAAAAGGATAGCCTTAAATCGACTAGGGTTGTATACTTTTCTTACCTAATCGAATTAGAGAGGACAGGGCCAGCATATAACGTGCCCCATTTACCCATCCTTGTTGACTCAGCAGGGTCTCGAGTACCCAAATAAATTGTTATTGTTCCTGATTTACCCTTATGAACCTTATTTTCGTTTACATAAAATATATATAAGATATAGGTATAAAAGGTCATAATATTTGTAAGACAACCCCTGCGAACGCATCGCACGACCACTTCCATTCGTTTTGGTTATTTATACATTTGAAACGACACCCTAACGTATTTGTCTGTGAAGTTTTCCTTTCGCTCCCTTTTCGCAACTTATAGGGGATGATGTTTAAATTTTTGTCAAAGGGAGCAGTCGATTCATAAAAAAACACTTAAGTTGTATGCTATTGAATTTGTTCGTGTTAAATGGGGCATCGAATTATAGCTAGCTTTTATTGCGAAGTCAATATACTATTTCTTCAACGAAGTGCTCCCGTATTTTATCCGAAACCCGAATCCGTGGTCTACTTATCTACATAGAGTTGAAATCAAATTGATATGTGCCGTGAGTGCTTGTTCTAAGGCCAGCAGCGGCAAAACTCCTCTGTTTGCCAAAGAGTATAATAAGTATATCCATTTGCCAAATATTTGATTTGGACTTTCCTAAGTATCGAAAAACAAACGAGTAGCGATATTATATTTTCACAAATACAAACAAGTGAGTTGAGCTAAAGCGCACGACAAATACATATCTATTCAACATGTTTATGCAATTCACAAATTGTGGCGCGTGGAGAATAAACTACTGAGGCTAGAGCCTCGAAGTTCGTTCGTGTATCTCCCTCTCTGTCGAACTTATTCAAGCGCTGTGTATCTGTATACACGAACGAATTTTGTTTTCGTTACCAGGCAGCACCCCTGGCTTATGATTTGAGATTCGATTGGAATCGTATTCGTTTATAATTTTTCGTAGAATTTCTGTGGGTACTACGCGTCGCACAGCACGCTGCTACGTTACTAAGTTTGTGTGGTCAGGATCCACTCACATTTTTAAACTGGGTAATATGACGATGGGATGTAATCTTAGCCATCCTATGATTCAATTTACGGAACAGTTTTACTGCTGACGTTTAAATGATCAATGTTAATAGAAAATCTATTTCAAATAATAAATTTAAAGTCAATAGAAGCGAGCGCCTGTTTAAACACGCGATAGGGTTTCCATTCCAGAGCAAATACACAGTACGGCTGAGGTTAGGTCCAATACCTATTTAACTCGGCGTATTTATTCGACATTGGTATGACATTTGCGTGCACTCTTTCTGTCTCGTCAGGCTTAGCGCGCGAAAAGAGCGGTTGACGAATGTCGCACTTTCAAATCAATACGCTGAGACACTTAATAAGACCGCCAATACTTTATTTTATCGTACTAATATCGTACTAATATTATAAATGCGAAAGTTTTGATGTTTGGATGTTTAGATGTTTAGATGTTTGGATGTTTGTTACTCAATCACGCTTCAACGGCTCAACCGATTTGGATGAAATTTTGCACGATGATAGTTTATAGCCTGGATTAAAATATAGGATAGTTTTTATACCATGTCCACGCAGACGAAGTCTAGGGCGGAAGCTAGTAGTATATATACAAACTTTAATTCTGCTAATGCCCACCATACAATACCTACGAATAAAAAAGTGTGAATCAACTTGTGTAGAAAATAGAGTTCATTTAGTTTTTATCAAAAAACGACCGATACATAGCGAATTCAATTAATTAAATAAATATTAGGGGACAATCTTACACAAATCGAACTACCCCTATCGTAAGCTCAATAAGGGTGTCATGGGTATCAGAAGACGATAGATTTAATAGATATGAAAACTTATACAGGGTTTTTTTAACCGTAAAAAAACATAGCCACGTTGTATGGCAATGCTGATCCGCTGTGCTAGATATGATCCAGCTTGCTTTTTTTTATTGTTTATTTATAATCTAGTATTTTCCACACATTAGTACGATGAAAATATGTGTTACACACGGATGCAGTTATTCTGACGTCCGTGGATTGCAACACTCGCTACGCTCAGGTTTCTATTCTGAAACTACTCGCTTCGCTCAGGATTCTATTTTCAACCATAGCGTCCATTCGCTAGCTCGTCGTTCAACCCTAGAATCCACTCGCTAGCGCGTGTTTCAATTCCACACGCGGTTAAAATAAACTTTTCACTTCTCATGCTCAAAAAGTCTGTCATTGTAGTACATTTAACCCCATATTTATAATTTATAAAACATTTTAATTTGATCAATCAAAACAATTCAACGTGTTATCCACCAATCACAACTCTTTCAAAAAACATTTACATTACAATCGACCAATCAGGAAACAGAATTCAATTCAAACATTAGGTGTTTTTAATTCCCTAATTACGAATCATTAAAAAAATAAACGCCTCTGACTGACTATAGCCGCGTCCAAACGTTCAAGCATGGTTGACTGCATACATGACATGAGCTATGAATATGGAGCGGGATAGACTGCTGTCTATCTCGCCTTATCGTATGCCCCGCGTATGGTGTCCGCCGCGCTCGGCCGCTTAGACGCCGCTATTAGACGGTCAGAGGCGATTCGTGGTGTGAATATTTTATATCTGTGTCAAAACAGTTTATTAAAAAGAATGGCGCCAAATCGAACAATATTTTCGCCTTGGTATAATTGTTGATTGTGGATGGATAATCTTTGTTTTTACTATTTTCTCGCAGTCGAAGTGAAAAGTAGAGTGTTTAACTCTGGTCTAAAAGCCATATTATTACCCCTCGAACTATTTCCCCTCACTTCGTTCGGAAAAATAATCATTTTGTGGTAATATGGCTTACTTTAGACCCTTGTCATACAAAATACTGTACAACAAATATTTTTTTTTTACCGGACTTACTCAATATTCGTACTGGACATACGTATTTTCCGATCAGTTAAAAATACGAATAAGGTACCTATCAGGGTGGAATGCAAAAAATATGAAACTAACGCCCTTACTGTGGGATATACCTGACAGTATCCAAAAATTAAATTTACTGAATTTCAACGAGAAACCCGAGACAAAACCTTTGAATAGAAACGGTAACCCTCGCATACAATATTAACTGTTCATACCTTATCCATTACAATTTTCAAATTTCTCTTGCTCGAGCTTTACTTTACTTACGAGCATGTAGGCTATGCAAATTACACAAATTAAATATGTACAGTTCGTACAAGTATATAAATTGAACCATGCCAATATGACCTATTTAAGTAAAGTGAAGTGGAGTAACATGGACATTGAAATATGTGAGGGGTAAAAGGAGCAGCGCCTTGTAAGTTTTTTTGTTGGCCCCATCTGACCTTACCTTAGGACCTTACCGTATTTATTGATTAAGTGAGGGCTGGTAAATATTGATATACAAAGGTACCTTATTGTAAAATAAACAAAAAAAAAAATGTCATCAACGTTGCAGAGCCGCAATTTCATCCGTGATAAATGACAACCCAATCGCGGGGCATGCCAATCGTCATCGCAACATAATAACCGTCTATGGGTACATGAATTTTTATTCACTTTATTTTTTAATTGTCTACTAAAATTCTAGAGTTACACCAGAAGATTCCAGGTTCGAATCCTGGCAAGATCGCCATGAGGCGTGGGGGGTACTATTGGGGCTTTGCTGTGGTAAATTACCTTCTTATACGACGATACATTTATTACTAAACCTTAGGGCTAACACGCTACATGATATAGCTCTTACAACTATAGTACATATTCATACACATATACCTCGCCACAATGATGGTGTTTTTAGGTGAAAGTAAGGTTTCTCGGAATCAAAATTGTTTTTATATCGAATACGCTGTTCAAATAGCTTTATCTGACGCTTTTGTTGAAAAAGAGTTTTCATTTAATGCCGTCGGATTTAAAGTTCTATTTAGCATGGTTTCGATTTGATGTATAGGAGTTTAGGACATTGTCGGAGAAAAGATGTTTGATAACACAGTATACGTATGATATACCGTTTAAACCACCCTTTTCCCCTGTTTTATGTTTGTGCACGCATTCAAACCTTAAGCGGAACATCTTTCCTCGCTTACAAAAATTCACTTACATTACCTCAACAAATAGTCTCATTATAATACACGTCGACGAACACGTCTTGCAGTGTCGGAAAATATTCTTTATGACAACGGAGACTTTTGAACCTGATTAAGTATAACAGAGAAGAAACACGAAATTCCTGCTTGAATAAGCCAAGTTTCAGGCAACATATTTCACCACGTGAATGATTTGGTTGACAAAGTTTAGAATCAACGACATTATTAAAATACTTATAGCCCAAGCACTTTATTTTCATTAGTATGGAAAAAAATGTAAAATTGGAAATAATTCATAACAGCAGCTTTTTTGTGTGTAACTGATATATTATCATTTTAGTAATTGCGTAGACTCAAAATCCACCAAAATATTTGTCATCAAAAAAATCGATATTTAACCAATTCCTGAAAAAAGAGGAAAAATATTAATAGATATTTTAATGTTTGGTTTAGTTAATTCACAGGAGCTCTTCAAGAATAATAAATAAATCACACAAAAACATAATGGATGTGTCATTTATTTTTATATATATACTTCCCGATGAAAATTTTGGTGGATTCTTGGATAAAGCATCTTAGAATAATATTTGAAAATTAAACAAACAAAAAAAACGCTGTTATAAATTAATGTTTAAAAAAAAACGCAATTTTCCTGGGGTATTATGAGTATTTATATTTAACAATCAATATGAATAAGGGACATATAAATTTTGTCGGTGGCAACAGCGGTTTACCGCACGGACTGTCGATTGGCGATGACGGATTGGCTTGTTAAGTAACTAGCTTGTGATGTACTTTTTATTTTATCCTTGATTATTTTGTGATATTAAATAATCAGTGTTATGTGAGCTATCTCAAAAAGCTCCTTTCGCGTCCTTTAGTAAAAATACATAGTGCTCTAAGTATTCACCCCTACCATGCTCTTTCCCTCAGACCTCTTTTTTCTGGGTCTGAAGCTCCTATATACCATAGCCGGCTTGAGGAGTAAAATACTAATAGTACAGTCATGCACATTTTCCAGAATAGGGGTGTAGACACCAACTAAAATGATCAATAATGTTGTATTTTGTCGAAAAATGATTTAAAATCTAGTCAAATGGAGAAAAAAAAAACAGTACAAGAGGTTAAGTAATCACAAAGTTAGTGTCCAAAGTTTTAAGACGGGGTATGTTCAGTCCCTTTCCGAACGACTTTCCTAAACGATTGTCATTTGCTATGACTCAGCGATCGGATATTCGGATCGATATTTACCTAAACTTGGCAAAATTCCGGAAATTGTTGTGAAAATATGGAGTCGGCTTCTTTTTTATTATAAATTTAATAGATATGCTCCGGGACTCAGAGATCGCACGAAATGACATAAGATGGTACAAATTTACCTACATAGTGTAGCCGCAGCGTGAATTGGCAAAGTAATGTAAGCATTTCTCTATAGATATCTTACATAACTTTAATGAGTTTAGATTGTTACATAGTTAAGAAGTCCCAGGAAATTTATTACGAAAATAAAGTCGAATCCGTCTCCATACCGTTAACGCCGCCAAAGTTTAGGTAAATATCGATCCGAATATCCGATCCCTGGTATGACGCTCGAGGATCGTGACGTCACGAACCCCGAGCGTTTCCTCTTTCTAACAAGCAACATAAAAACGGTTGTAGCTTCGTATTTTTTTAAGTTACTTGAATGGGATGTCGTCTCCATTTGGCATATTTTTTTGCCTTCTTCCTTTTGAAGTAACAATATTTTTGAATCTAAACCCGTATTTAAGAAAATTGCCTCCTAGTCATCATTTAACGAATTAAGGTTCGAAATTAATTAAGGCGCGTTCCACATTTGGCGATGCGGGATCGGTGACACCGCAAGCTTGACAGCTTCGTAAAACGCACCTTCGTAAATCTCTGATGGATATTCACTTTAAATGTAGTCGCACAGTTAAGCTACTGATAGCTGACAGCCTACTGATACCGCATCGATACCTCGCTGCCAAATGTGGAAGTGCCCTTATATGTACTCGTATTGTAAAACGTCTACTGTGTCTACTGGGGTTACCTTTGTTTTACCAAAATTTTTTTGACAAATTATCACTTCCCAAAACATTTTTCGTAGAATTTCATTTGCCAAATAATCGTTTGCCAAATAAACACTCGACAAATAATTCTTACGCAAACCTTATGTTTGGCATAATCATGTTTAGGCAATATCTCGTTTACCAACTGGTACTTTGACCAAATTTCATTCAGTCAAATATGTTAGTTGGCATAATATGTTTTAACCAAAACAAAATAAGGCAAATGATTTGTATCGTCAATATTTAATTGACCATTTCTATTCCGTCGGTTAATCAGCAGAGGAACTCTTCAATGACAAATCATTTGCATCTTTATTTCAATGGTGTATAAGATACACAATAAAATAACATTTTTTTTTGTTATGTGGGTAGGGAAAATTAATTTGTGTAGAGGTCGCAATTCTAACCTAACCGCCAGCGTGTCAACGTCACCCCGCTTCGCGGGGTGCCTATTTCCGCTCTAAGGGACACAAGCTAACCCTAACCTAACCTACCAAATACTACAATAGTTACGATTGTTTGTTTTTTTACTGCTAGGAGGCTTTTCCCCCCGAGCCCCCCTTTTCTGGCTGCCCTAACCTAATTTAACGCCTTTGCCTACCGACCTACTTAACCGTGAATTATTTTATTTAAGGGACCGTGCCGTTTTTTTTTTTAGTATTTTGGTAAAATGTCATAACCCAAACAATTGTGATTTTTGTCTATTTATAGTTTGCCATAACATTAACTTGACGAAATGTTTATTGTCTAATGTTTTCTTGCCTTATTAAAGCATTTGCTAAAAGACCACATGCCATAATGTAATTTTTCGTAATAATATTTTGCTGAATGAAAATTTGACGTAATGAAAATATTCGTATTAAAATTGTGCCAAAGTTTGCATTGGCAAACAATATAGTTGCTAAAATTTGTTTGGGAAATGAAATTTGACCAAAATAAGTTTGGTAAAACAACAGGATCCCGTGTCTAATGTGACAGGAATGTACGCGGGAAGCGGAAAGGAATGTATTTATACCTGCGGTAACACAACCGTGGACACACACCTTTAAATGCGACCAGACTCAATAGCACACTAAGTTTTATGTCAAACATAAAGCATTTGTCCCTGTTGCACTCGCATATTTGCCAGAATAGGACGAATGCTTTATGTCCGACATAAAACTTAGTGTGCTAGGGGGTCTGACACGATTACGTAATTAGCTCTAAAGATTTGAAAGAAGCATAAGATAAAATATCAAAAATATAAATAAGTCGTGAAGAGCTTTCTTCGAATAAAATGGAATCATTATGCAGTCGTGAATTTGTTCGGGACCTCCGGGTAAAATCACACAGAATACTGAAGAGACGTGTGCAGAATGCTAATGTTTGTACTTTTCGCGGCTTAATTTTTCGAGTCCTCGAGGATGAATTAGGGAAATTCTCACCCAAACATGTCTACTTTTACTCTCACGTAAAACATTTTAATAAAAACGTTTTTATTATCGGGAATTTGTCTCTTGACTACACATTCATACATGGATTTAGCATGCACTGCTAACCTCGCTGAAAAGATTTTGACTTCATATTCACCGATTTAATTTCAAGCGTTTCTGAAGACTGATTAAGGGTGAGTTTTCCATAAGAGTTTGTCACATATTCGTATAAATATAGGTGTCAGTAGGAGAGTCGAGGGGACACAGCTACATAGAGTACTAATTGCAAAAAGGTAAAGCATGGTTGCAAAGTTATATTTTCAAAACATAATCAAGATAACAATTTTTTAAGTTATGTAACAATATCATACGATTAATATTACATAAAGGTAAATAAGGTCCACTGCCTAAGTGATGACGTTAGCTGTATTATTTTTGTAATAGACAATCGTAGAGTGAGATAGGGTTGTTAACGTACCGTACCACATAACTGAACATCCAAAAACATAACTATTTTAGTTCCTATCTCAAAAAGTTAGTTCTCATCATCAAATTTTAGAACTTAATAATATGCCGGGAAGTCAGGATTAAGTAAGGTACTTAACAATTTCTTTTAAATTTATTCCATTAATTAGTTTTTACGACTTATACCTATATCTATCTATTTACCCATAGCCACTAATTTTATAATCCCGTTGTCATTGTGTGACATGTTTTGTTATGTGTGACATCAACTCTGGCGCTGATACCTATAACAATGTACGCGTATGCTCACCAGAGCAATCATATTTATCAGAGTTATTCTTCAACATTTGAGAAATTTGTACCCTATTTGCAGCATGTCCTAAATTAAGTCACGCAACATTTGCCAGCGCATTGAACGCCGCATTAACGAAATTCAAAAACTTGCTAGCAAGTAGTCTTGTAAAATTTCGATATACCTACGTAGTATAGTATTTCCATCAGAAAAGACGTGGAGGGTATTTGCCTCATGTGATACTCCTTACCCTGACCCTATACATGATGTGTTTTTACGATTCTATAACGAAATAAAGTCATGCTTTCAAAAGTTTTTTTTAATACTACCTAATCATATATGTTTAAATAAGTCGTTTTTGGTGTCAAATATATTATATGAAGGAATTTAATATGTTCACTATAGTATTTATTAATTTTTTATTGTATATTTGCGATAAATATATGAGGAATAAGACGAATAAGTAAGAATTAAATAATTTTGCTTAGTAGGTATTTTTTCCTGGAAGTAAGACCTATTCTATTTAAAAGTAACTTATTACAATGTTCTACTTATTAAATTTAGTACGCGTCTAGCGAGACGTGTGATTATGGATTCGTCCCTAGTGAATAATAAAGAACTAGTGGCTTTGTGACCTGTAGACCTCGCGTATACAACGCGTAAGAAAATACAGATTTTCTTTTTTTTACTATAAACTGAAACCACAATAAAGTTCCATATAATTATAGAACCTGCTCAGAAAACGATACATTATTGTCGAGGTCACAAGAAAAAAGGAACTGGAAAAAATCGATGGGGTGGTGGACACGGCTGTCATGAGACAAGTCAGGTACTCACAGTATTAATTATTTCAAATAACAATAGTGTCTCTTCATAAAATGAGAAGAACTTGTATAATACATTCGGACAGGGCCGGTACCGGGACTCCCGGTTCTTAGCAATGAGCGTTATTTTTTATTAATTTATGCCTACTGTAATATATCATTAATTGCGAAGGTGATGTCTTTGTGGATCGTGTAAGGTTGGGGAGTCGAAGTTTCGAACCAAAGAAACTACCTAACGTTTACACGATTCCATAAAGTTTGCTCGATAGATAATGGAACCGAAAATTCTTCATTACTGAGTTTATTCGAAAATTGTGCTACTGTAAAAATTCCAGAATTAATGAGGTCGTATAACGGGTTCCCTAACATAATTATGGTTGAGGGAGGCGATGGCTGAGATATGTGTCATACTCGTGATCGGGTGCTGTTTGTGGAGTCCGGACTGTTTATATGCTTGCAAGGGCATAGTACCCTACTTAAATACTACATAAAACGTATAAATCTAGTAAATCAACCGTAGATTACGAAGCGTTTACTCAGTGCAGGGCTCGATTGAAAAATCTAATAAAGCAAGCGCATGAACATTAATGAGCTCGGGTACAAAATCATATGGCAAGAGATCCTAAATCATTTTGGAATTATATGAAATCTAAAAGAAGTAGCAGAGGTACGAAAACAATATTAATGAATGGAGAACCTTTGTCCAGTGAACAAATATGTAGTGAATTTGCTAGGTTTTTTCATTCCGTGTACAGCGTGGAGAAGCCAAATTTGGAGGTAAGCGCCGCAATAGTGGCAGCGGGCACAGAGAACAGCGCGGCGCGGGTTCAGGTTGACAGGCTGGATATACAGGACGTGCGGCGAGCCCTTCAACTACTTAAGCCAAAAAAGTCGGCTGGTCCGGATGGTATTCCCTCGTACGTAATTAGGGACTGTAGAATGGTGCTGGCGGAGCCGCTATTGCACATCTTTAACATCTGCCTTAAGCTAGAAGTATTCCCAGAAATTTGGAAAATTACCCGAGTTATACCGGTACCGAAAGGTGGATTAGGAGATAAGGCAGAGGATTATAGACCGGTGGCGGTTCTGTCCACACCGGCAAAGGTATTTGAATCGGCTATTCACAAACGAGTATATGAGCAGGTGAGCGCGCAGCTCGCGGAGGCGCAACACGGGTTTCGTCCGACACGAAGTACAGCCAGCAATCTTCTGAGTCACGTAGCGCAGATAATACCTATAATAGATAGTGGGGGTCAAGCCGATACTGCTTACTTTGACTTTAAAAAAGCCTTCGATCTCGTCGATAACGACGTGTTGCTGTCAAAGTTGGCAGGCTTCGGTTTTACCCCACACTTACTTAATTTTTTTGCAGACTATATGATGGACAGACAGCAATATGTAGAATATGAAGGGCACAGATCGAAACCTTATTTTACGAGGTCAGGCGTAAGTCAGGGTAGCAATTTAGGGCCTCTCGAATTTTTATTAATGATAAATGACTTGCCTAAAACAGTAAAAGATGCTAACTGTTTATTATTCGCGGATGACCTTAAGTTGTCCCTGGCGGTAAATAGTGGGGATGACTGTGAAACGTTGCAGGCGGACATCGACAGAGTCGTACAGTGGAGCAAGAAAAATCTTTTACAGTTTAGTACCAAAAAATGTATGACCATCTCTTTCTCTCGGGCACGTACTCCCATTCAAAATAGTTATAAGGTAGATGGAGATTTAATGACTAGAGTCACAGAAGTAAGGGATCTAGGAGTTAGTTTTAACACTGAGTTAACGTTTCGAAATCACATTTCGAAAATTTGTAAAAAAGCATTCAGGAATCTAGGGTTTGTACTACGGATGGCTAATGGATTTACAAATATGAAGGCTATAATATCTTTGTATAATGCGTTGGTTAGAAGCCAGCTAGAATACAATGCCGAAATATGGGCTCCACACGAAGCAAAGTATATTCTTATGTTAGAGCGGATACAGAATAAGTTTATTAGGTATATATATATATGAGGCAATACGGCGTATACCCGTTTTATCCGCTGATGTATCCGACATTGTTTATTTTAGGCATGGTCGGATACAATCAGCTTAAAGTCAGAAGGGAGCTAGCACTCGTTACATATATCTTTAAGCTGCTTAGGGGTAAGATTTATAATGCGGATATATTAGGGTCAGTGGGTATTTGTGTTCCGCGCACGACCGTGGCGCGCCGTCAGCCCGGGCCGCTGGCCGTGCCGCGCGGGCGCACCAAGCTGCTGCGCGAGGCGCCGATGACGCGCGCCGTGCGCACCCAGAACCTCATAGCCACGCATGTAGACCTATTCTCATGTACGATGAGTGAATTCACAAAAGTAGCATTATTAACTCTTTGTTATATTGAATAGATAGTTATTAAGTATAATAGATAATTTTTTGCTACATTATCGCATTGGGTTCAGCCTGTAATGATAATTGTATGTGTGTAAATAAATAAATAAAATAAAATTATTATCGTATTGACGACAGACATCATTCCGATCTTGACACGTTTTATTGTTATTGACCCTGTACATAACTGACAAATATTTCATAATGTTCCATTTTTAACCGACTTCAAAAAAAAGGAGGAGGTTCTCAATTCGGTTGTGTTTTTTTAATGTTTTTTTTTCAATGTTTGTTACCGCAGAACTCCGTCATTGATTTGAACATTTTTTTTGATTGTATACTAATGGATCTCTTGAAGATTTTGCAATACGTGGCCCGCAGTGCAAATGATTACGTGGGTTTTAACATGTAACAATAATAAGCATACATATATGCTTCCAGGTGGGTCCCATTTTTTTCAAAATTCAGTTAGATAATGGGATCCATGAGAAATTGAGGGAACTCCTCAATTTTATTAAGCACTTGTGTAAGTAATTTTGGAATTTTCTATTATAACACGTGTATTTACACCCTGAAATCATAAATTTGGTGGCGAGGAATAGATGATGAAGACCACAGATGACTTTTTGAATTCCTCAATTATGTACTTAAAAGTGCAAAAGTACGTCACAGGTTCTGATAAGATTCCATTGAAATAGGAACTAATGAAGTGCCATTGATGATGATCTTGAGGAATCGACGGAAGTCCTCATATACCTATTATTCGCCCACGTACAGCGATTCGGTTTTTTTCTATAGTAATCAACGCATTTGCTATCGGAAATCGTTCATGTGGTAAATTGTAAAAAAACATGTGGAAATGTTCTTGTGGCTTGGCGGAGTACTAAATTGAAGTCGGTTACAATTTTGTTTTTAAAGTAAATTATTATTGTTTTGTTTTGAAGCTTAGAGACCGTATACATCTCTACGAACATTAGAATAATTATTAATTGTATTTGGACGGTCAAAGACCTTATATATCTCTGGAATACTGAATTAATAGCATTAACTTCTTGTTATAATTATAAATTTTTATGGTAAATTACCGTTTGACATGTAAAAGTGTCCTTGTGGCCTATTTGCAGAATAAATAATTGATTTTGATTTTGATTTTTTGATTTTGGTATAGTGAATTAAAGTGTGTGTACGGAACCCTCGGTGGCGAGTCAGATCCGCACTTACGATTTTTCTTATTTTTAGTTGACACCAAGTCCCAGTCTTTGATACTGTGGTTTATATAGCTCCGACGAAAGTAAGTTCACGTCAACGGAAACTCGGTTAGGGCGAAATTAAAACTTTCTAGTTAGTTAGTTTTTTAATGAGCAACTGGTGATATTATTACTCTGGGATGAAAGGTTAAGGAATGGATATGCGCCCATTCTCGGATAAGGCTGTAGCAGACCCAGGATTCAAAATAATATCAGAGGATGTTACCAGGAAAACGCGGAGACAAAACGTGGAGGGTGATGTTCTCGTATCTAACTCACAACACCTCTGGTGTTGCAGGTGTCCATGGGCGGCGGTAATCGCTTACCATCAGTTGATCCATCTGCTCGTTTGCCTCCAATAACATAAAATCACTAAGTTAAAACTTGCCTAATAAAATAATTCCCGCGGAATAATATACAACTTTATCGATCTAGAAAGTCACAGGTGAAAAAATATATATCAGTGGTTCCAGATCTTACATATAAAATTACAAAGCTTCAATCTCACTTTTGCTGTTTATAATATTAATGAATATTTCTGTATTAATAGTACAGCATAAAATACAACATCAACAGTAAAATACAGACTTGTACTAATTATAACACAACGTATCGAACTCTTCAGGAATCCTTCTCTTGAAGGTTTTGCAATACGTCGCCCGCAGTGCCAATGATTACGTGGGTTTTAACATGTATAAGAGTTTAAAGGGCGCGCACGGGTGCCAGCATGGGCAAGGCCCCCGCTATTCCGCCTCCTCGTCCTATTGGGTCGGTTGCGTATTCCTAGGATCTCAGGTGAAAATAAATGCAGGTTAGAGTTGGGATAGGTGTATTAAAAATATGTTCAGGACTACACAAGGGATCGTAGAACTAAAACTCTGTGTCACACTTGACAAAAAGAAATCAAGACATCTCTATGTTTAATATTTCCAACCAGCCTAGCCTGTTGTGCAACAAGGTTGCCACACATGTAATAATAAGCCACATAATGTTTCAGTTTTATCATTAAAATGTGACTTCCTTAAAAAATACGTTCACTGAATACCCATATACTAGTACGTTCACGAGTATTCTAGCCGTCGGTAGTTATTCGCGTGGCATTGCCGCGCCGGGGGACACATCGCGTCTCGTGATGCGCAGACATTAGCTGGAGTAATTATAACTGATTACCCAGCATGTGACGGATTGCACTAATTTTTTATGTCCTGTGGAGCACCAGCGGCCTTGTGAGTTTCGTTGAGAGGCAACAGTCTTAATAATACTTTGACCCGGTTTCGGGCATTTTTAACCGAGTAAAAAAAAGGAGGAGGTTCTATAATTCGGTTATATATTTTTTTTCAATGTTTGTTACCTCAGAACTCCGTCATTGATGAGCCGATTTGAATTTTTTTTTGTTTGTATGTATATGGTTCCAGGTGGATCCCATTTTTTTTCAAAATTCAGTTAGATGATGGGATCCATGAGGAATGAGGGAACTTCTCAATTTTATTAGGCACGCACGCGTGTAGTGATTTTGATATTTTCTATTACAACTCGTGTATTTACATCCGGAAATCATAAATTTGGTGGCGACGAATTGATGATGAAGACCACAGATGACTTATCAAATTCCTCAATTATGTACTTATAATAAATAAATAAAATAAATAAATAAATATAAGGGGACAATCTTACACAAATCGACCTAGTCCCATAGTAAGCTCAGTAAGGCTTGTGTTATGTGCAAAAGCACGTCACAGGTTCTGATAAGATTCCGTTGAAATAGGAACTAATGAAGTGCCATTGGTGATGATCTTGGGGAATCGACGGAAGTCCTCAAATATTATGGGCCCACATACAACGATTCGGATTTTTTCTATAGTAATCAACGCATTTGCTATCGGAATCAGTTCATGTGGTAAATTGTAAAAAAAATGTGGAAATGATCTCGGCGGAGTACTAAGTTGAAGTCGGTTAAAACTTTGTTTTTAAAGTAAATTATAAAAATTGATATTGGTAAGAGAACGGTGTACCTACTGCCTTTTTGCCGAAATATGTTTCGTCAAATTTTATTTGGCAACCAACTTTTCGCCGAAGTTTTATTTGGCAAATCAATCCTTGGCATAATTTTACTTCGTATATTTTTTATTTCGCTATTTTTTTATATTGCAAAATTTTACTACGTCAAATTTTACGTGATAAATGATTGTGTAGCAAATGATTTGCTAGGGCAACATATTGTCAACTAGTTATGAAGCAAACGATTTCATTAATTTTTTGATTCTTTTCATAATTCCGATGCCACGTAATATTTAAATCTTCCCTATTATCTATTTTCCCTAATATCATTTTATCGTCATAAAATCTCATAATACCAACTAGAGTGCTGCACGAGTTCTTAAAAAGCCTAAAAAAGGGGGCAAGGGGGGCGAAGCCCCCGCAGTAAACAAACCATTCGAAACAATAATATTTTTGTTCGGTTAGGTTATGGTTATCTTGTGTCTTGGTTAGGTTAAGCATGTGCTACACGGTTTACAACCGCGGTTTCTGCCACTTGACCTTGGTAGAAGCGTGGTAGAAGCTCTGCTATCTACACCGTTTACAACGGCCCCAAACTTCAGTATGTTTGAAACGCTTGTGCGGGGCAAACGTGCGCGGAACGCATACTGAGACGCCATAGCACCTTCCTGTTCGAAATTTAAAATGTTGGAGTTTGTTTCGCACTTTTGTGTGCAACTGATTTAAAAAAAAAACAAAATAAGAAACGGTTTTTTTTGGCTACGGTCCTTATAATCCCCACTAGTTAAGTCGCAAGTAATACTTTAGGTTTAGGTTAGGTTTAAATATTTGCCCTGCGTTTGTATACTCGCAAGCCTACTAAGCAAATAAAATGCCAAACCAATGCATTGCTTAGTTTGGGAATAGGTCGATTTGCGTAAGATTGTCCGCAATTGTTAATATTATTATTATATTAATATTTATACATTATTATTATACAAAACCTGTACCCTATTAATTTAGCTGAATGGTGCATCCCCCTACCCGCTTAATTCAATAAAATCATACTGCAATTTGAACTAACTACCTAACTAGGTTAGATTTCATAATGCTATTCAATATGTTGCTAAGTCAAGGTATAATCAATACATTTGACGAAAACATAATTGACATCTTAAACAATCCCAGCTAATAATTTGTCTAACAATAATTTATCAAATCATTAGTTGGGAAATGATATCAGTGCCAAACGTTGAGTTGGGAAACAAAATTTTGACCAAATAAAAATATGGGAAACGTGGTTTGGGGAGTTAAGAATTTGCTAAATAATTTTCGGCGATACATTAGTAATAAGCATTTATTCCGTATAAGAGATATATATTTTATTAGATACTGTTCTGACAACTGACAAATCGATTTTTTATTTTTTATTTATACGTTATCGCTAATTGCGGAGTACCTGTTGGAATAGGCCTCCCCTGATTCACTCCATTGTTGTCTATTTAACGCTACCCTGTATGTCTAGCACAACTTGCTGCTCAGTCGCTTCGCGCGCGACTAAGCGTCTCCTGTCTCACCCGCACCATGCAAATTAGAGAGAGGAGGGTAGATCTTTCTCGACTCGCGTCGCGGCGCGGCGTCAATTGTGCTAGCCCCCCCTGGTCCAGTGTGGACCAAGAGTAGGCCAAATGTCATCTTCGCATCGTCTTGCTTGGACTTACTCTCCCCTTTTTACACCTATAAAAGAGAATTTCCTGGATAATATTATTTTTTTCCTTTTGAGGGCTTTAAACTATTTCCAAACGAAATTGAATCTAAATCGGTTCAGTGGTTGAAGTATGAAAAGGTGACAAACAGACAGAGTTACTTTCTCATTTATAATATGAGTATATATGGACTATGGATATTATTTTGTAGCGAAATTGAAGCCTGAAAGATTAAATTGATATTGTTTGCATTAATTAGTGAATCAAGGATACTGTTTCAAAATATAGATGGTGAGACACGTGATGGTATCCTGCAGCGGCCACAGCACGCACCATACAAATGAGTTCACGTGCACGTATAGTGGCGCTATTACGATTAATTATACAGACAGGCCACAATAACATTGTAGCTTTATGAAACGGGCCACTGGATCACTCCAAGCGTGTGGCTTCCCGATACAAATTCCACTATTTTGTCAAAGGAATAAAAAAATCTTTTTTGTTCTTCAACTTTTTCCTTCATTCATTCATAAATAAAAAATTTACAACTGTAGAAAAAATAGTTTTAGAAAGTGCAACTCAAGACCTTTCATACCCTACTTGATATTATATTAACTATAGACGTTCGCAGCTTGTGACGTCACTAGAAGACGAGCAGCATCGCAAAAAAAAAAAAAAGTATCCTATCACCAGGCTGTATCTCAAGAACCGCGACAGCTAGACAGTTGATATTTTCACAGATGCTGTATTTCTTTTGCCGCTATAACTCCAAATACTCAAAAACCGGCCAAGTGCAAGTCAGATTGGGGCTCCCATACAACAGACATGATTTTTTCGCCGTTTTTATAGATAATGGTACGGAACCCTTCGTGCGTGAGTCTGACTCGCACTTGGCTGATTTCTTACCTTTTTGGTCCGGAACCATCACGCATTATTTTTAATGAAAATCAAATCCTTCTGACACCCAAAATCAAAAATCTGATCTGATATTTATTCTGCAAATAAACCACAAGGTCACTTTTATATGTCAGACGTTAATTTACAATAAAATTACAATAATCATATAAACCCGTGTGGTGTCGGGTTAGAATTTCACCACCCCCTTTCTTCCCGTGGGTGTCGTAAAAGTCGACTAAGGGAGCAAGCAGGGTTAAAGTGTGTTGTGGGCGATGAGCTAGCAACCTGTCACTGCAATATCACATTTTGTCGATTTTTTATACCCACATTTATGCTAGGGGTGGCGCTGGAACATAAGTTTCATGTGCTCTGCCTTCCCCTTTTAGGGATAAAGGCGTGAATGTATGTATACTGTATGTATGTAATCGTATAAAATTTGCAGATTTCCGATATAAACGGTTAACAAACGAGATGTCACTAAATGAAAACAAAACAACATTGCAAAATATTATCTTCAAAAGTTTTGAAAATCTTGAAGTGCAAGAAGTAAGGTGGGTAAGCATACCACGCATTTGAATCATTTATTTCCTATTGGTAAGTAGTAACTTATTGTATTTTTTACTGAATGTTGCTGTAATAAGTAATAGAAAATGTCGACAGAAAAATGCTGGAATATTCTAACAAATGATTACAATACACCAAAATATTACACTGGTTCGAACAACACGTGCTTGACAAAGCGATAACCCTGATCTACTTGTCCGTTATGAATAAGTAAGTAACAATCTACATAATCTACATAAGTACATACAAAAGAAGATCCCAAATAATGTATTATTGTATCTTACTTTTATTATATTTTATTATTGTATCCATTCGACAATTACGAAACACACCGAACCCACTATTTTTTATAGGTACAACGCACAACCAATCTAATCAATCTACTTAATATAAATAATTGTGATGAGCCGAATATGGATTTTGCGAAATACGAATATTTGGCCGAATTCAAAGTAATGCCTTAATCAGCTGTTCTAAAACAAACTCATTAAAATATTTTTACCAATATGTTTTTGTTTTTCACAGTAAAATATACAGTAAAGTAAAGTTTATTTGTAAAACACAGGTAACAAAGATGGTACAATGGTAATATGTGGATCACTATGTTTGGATATTAGGCATACAAAATTTGCAAGCAGTAAGCACTACATACTTATATATGGATAATTACAGTTTAAGTACTCATTCACTGAATAAAAAGCCGTATCTGTTAAGAATTTAAATAATTTTGGGCATTTCAGTTTCTCTTATAAATTCCGGTAACTTTTTGCTGGTAAAGCTGTTTTTAAAGGCCTTGAATTAATTTTATGCCGCTGACGTATACTTATAAAAGCGGAAATTGCTCGATGTTGCTCTTGATATACATAACTAACTCGAAAATATATAAACATGGCATGGACAATATTTTAAATTGGATAAAGTAAGGCTTGCATGAATCCGTTGCATGTAGCCCACATACAGATCTCAAGTACTTCTTCTGAGACCTAAACACCAATTCTCGGTCAGTGGAATTGTCCCAGAATATGATCCCCTATCTAAGTGTAGAGGTTACATAGGCGTGGTAGGCGGTGAGTACTGTAGGCCAATTCACTACTTTATTCAAGTTATATAGTGCACAAGAGTACTTATTTGATTATTTGAACGTTCCGTTTCCTCTATTGTATGATTCTTGTATGACCATTAAATTAGTCAAGTTATTAATCCTTTGATAAAAAATCATAACTTTAGTTTACCCTAAATTGATAAGGTAGGTTAATAAGATAGGATAGGAAGATAGGATGATAAGGTTACATAAGTTGCTGTAGGTAAGCCAGTCAATTATTAGTTGTAATGAGTTATTTATATTTGCTTGGCATATTTGTGGATTTTCTCCAGTTAATATGACCGTACTGTCATCCGCAAAAAGAAGAACCATTTGGTGGCCAATGGCCTGGGGAAGATCATTGATATAGATCAAAAACAAAAGGGGCCCAGTGTGCTCCCTTGTGGCACTCCATAACATGTTTCTCTGAACTCCTATGAAAGGTTTTTTTTTTGTTTATTTCGCATTTTGTTTTGAAACATATCTGATGGATTTGAACCATGTATTTCAGCTAAGTATGACTTTAAAAGGTTGTAAATATTGCCGTGGATCCCGTAATTATGTAATTTACGCATTAAAATATTGTGGTCAACGAAATCAAAGGACTTAGTTAAATCTATATATAGGGCGCATACAGAGTGTTTTCTATCTACATATGTTAGTAATTACTTCTTGTAGCAAGTCAAAAATAGCCAAGTTTATCGATTTATTCTTACGGAGTCCTTATCGTTCTTGTGCAAATAAGTTATTTGATTCAAAATATTGACAAAATATCTATGTTTTTCTACTCGTCGACTGTAATCTGCGTATTAGGACTCCATAGATCAAACTGTAATCGTGCACCTTTCAATATTGGATAGTCTATGGCACTTCCGAATCAACTAATAATCCAGTAACTTTATACATCGGTAGTATGCATCAAATCCGGTAGTTCTGATTTTTTGTAGACTTGTTTATGATGTTGGCCTAATGAATAATCCAAGTTTGTGACTTTGAGTGCCGAACGCAACTTTGTCAAAAATTGGAATAACCGCGAAAAAATGGTTTTTTCATTTATTTTGTCGATTATAACCCACGACTAGTTTTAGAAAAAGTTTTCTGGGAACGTTTTTAAACAAGACTAAATTAGCTACAATATGATACTGGAATTGTCTATGTAGAAGTCTTTCAAAGTTTATCATTCTTGTCTCGTGGAGGAGGTAACCTGGCTAGATTGAAGCTGGTTTTCGTCGCAGCCTTGGCGAATAGTTGGTACCGCAGCTCGTCAAGGTTATGGGTGTTGGGGTGGCCTCCGTATAGAGAACTTATGACTCGCTCTCCTGCTGCTGCTATCTCGTTAGGTGTGGAGTTGGTGTCGAGAAAAATCACAGCTTGCTTTTCAACGTCCGGTTTTTTTCGACTATGTACATAATTTGCTTCTTCCCTAAACCAAAGAAGCAGGATGTTGAGTCACAACCACTAAAGGCATGGATGAAGAGGAAAAGCTCTGGTTTCGAAGAGGATTTTGAGGTGGGTCGCATTCGTGACTTCACACGAGCAATACTAGCACACTCCGTCGGAGGTAATTGGAACTTCATCCCGCTAGAATTGTTCGAGTGACGTCTAAGATATTGCAAATACTTGCGAATTTCGCAAAAAATGATAAACTTTGAAAGACTTAATCTCGAAAACTATTGGGTCCACAGAGACAATTCTAGTATCATATTGTAGCTAATTTAGCCTTCTTTAACGTTTTTGGAAAGGTTTTCAAAAACTAGTCCTTTAGGGTTATAATCGCTAAAATTAAAAAAAAAAAGATTTTTTTGGGGTATTTCGATTTTTGACAAAGGCGTTTGGCGCTCGAGGTCACAAACTTGGATTATTCATTAGGCCAACATAAACAAATCTGCAAAAAACAAAACTACCGGATTTGACGCATACTGCTCCATACTTTCAGGCGACAAAGTTACTGGATTATAATATTTTCATAAGACAACAGTTTAGTCAACTATAAAAAATTTGAAAATCGAATTTCATGTTCCGATTTAGTATGAACTTGTTTAAGGAGACTCGAATCAATACAAATTTGTTAATGATGGCGTTTCGGAATGTAACACCGTCGAGGTACCTGGCAAATTTGTCTACTTAAACACGCTTTTGCGTCGTCGCTTCTGCCTTGTGAACGAACATTGAAAAATATGCCAAATACAGCGAATACCGAATAATGAACGGAATTCGGCGCATCTCTAAAACAATTCCAAATGCCAACTAACAATAGGATTACCAGGAATATGTCGCTATATGGAAATGTAACAATCTTTTATGGATTACGAGTAGGTACAAGTGACGTATAAAATCTATTCGGGACATGTGATCCATGAATGTTGCTGTATTACTTGTGTGTAATATTTGATGTATGATATTTCAATGGTTCGCGGCACTATATTTTAGATAATACACCTCCTGCAACTCACCATCAAAATATGATGTGATGTGATGATACGTTCATGTCTGAAAAGCGCCCAACCGCCGAATACCAAAAAAGCAGTAAAATTATTGGAACCCAGTATAGGGAAATCCAATATACACTTAAGTTCGTTCTCAAATTTTTTTGTTCGAGATGATAAAAATACCTTTGCATTCTCCGTAGAGTTACAGGTTGCCGGAGCCTATTGTTACGTGCCGTATTATTATTTTTTCGGGAAAATAAGGTATTATCCCTAGCTAAGCAAGACAAATAGGGAAAAGTGGAACATTTCATTTTAATCCTGACAAGAGAGGGTCGTGCTTGGCCGGGCGGCGCGCCGCGCAGTCGGCTCGTAGGCGCGCTACGGACGCACGCGTCTACGCCCACCCGCTACGAACTCTCGTGCGTGCTGTTTCGGTCTACGAAAAGTTTAAAATTCATGTAGTTTCTAGTGCCCATTCAGCGGGAAAAGTCTCATTGGAATTTTTGTGTTGAGTGTTTATTGTACAGTTTGTTAAAAAATGATTTGTAATTTTAAGAAAGTTTTATGGATACTTCTCTATACATTAACTGTGCAAGGTAAGACATTCTATACAGTTTTTGGTTGCTTGCTTTTTGTAAACATATCTAGTGAATGTCATTAATTTTTTAAAAGGTATGTCTGGCGAAAAGCTACCTACATCACAATAGGTCCTAAAATATCGGTATGGCAAAAGAAAAGCTCAATTGTAAAGGAAATAACAAAAGGTAAGCTAAATATAGTACTACATAAGAAACAAACCTTACTTACAATTGTTGCACACACAATAGAAAGAGAAAAACAGGAGAACAAACAAATAAACCACTTATGTTTCGCATCTCAATTTGATATCGATGTATTGCGCCCACTTGTTTGATACCAAGATATGATATATAATACCCAATTGTGTAGAATGAGAATGTTTCTAAACAACTAGAATGTCAAGTCACTACACTTTAAACAACAAAATTAGTAAAAATTAAAGGGTTAGTCTTTTTTTTAAGGAGTGGAAATGCACTTACATACCTCCCGGCCGGGGAAGCTATAATGGGGGGTATGTGGGACTGACACCTTCTAGCCACCTCTATTTAAAGAGAAGGGGGACAGCGGGAGGGGGGGGATCAATCCACTAAAACCCCTCCGGCGTTTCCGTCTTTGCCGTTAATTTGAGCGCCATGGGATCACGAACATGTCACCACGACGCCCCCCGAAAGAACTAGTCTTGCTGATGGATCATGTAACGCATTGTACGCGCGTTAGCTAGATCCAACTCTCATTTTTCCACATAAAAATTGACATTTAGGTCTAACTGACCCCCTGTCACAATAAGTTTTATGTCGGACATAAAGCATTCGTCCCATTCAAACATGCGAATGCAAGAGGGCCAAATGCTTTATGTCCGACCGACATAAAATTTTGTGTGCTAGGGGGTCTCTCGCGCGTAGGTACAATGCGTTACATGATTGACGTGCAGATCACGGGGTGCCATATTGCTGGTTCAACCGAGAGTTGACAAAACTAAACATATGTATGTATGTATTGTACAGTCCGCATCAAAAGTAACTGCGCAATTGACGTCTTCAAAAGCTCTTATTCCCTTTTAATAAAGACTTGACGTCTTCGTTTGACCAGATACTTCTGATGCTGACTATGGCTGTACAAAAGCTATACAAAAAAAAACACAAGGAAAATACTAAATCATACATTAGCCTGCCATACACGCAGGGATTTGTCTGGCGGACACATCTCAGATCTGATCCGCGATCACCCACCCACACACGGCGGCGGATGGGCGGCGGAGTATTGAGTACGGACAGCGGACGGACGTCTGGCAGACAAATCCGTGCTCAATTCTCGCCACACATGGACGGATGTGTCCGCCGGACAGATCTGTCAGACACATCTGGCGGACAAATCCGTGCGTGTATGGCTAGCTATCAAGTCGTTTATTTTGCTAGCGATAGGAAGGAACAATGATGTGATGTAATATAAAAAAAGAAGTAGATATGTTATAAGCGCTCCAAAAGTGGCACACTAAAACTGAGCCAATTGTACGAAATTGCCTCAATTTCGCGTGGTCTCAGCTGTCAGATTTGTTGCGCGAAAGTAAACCCCGCCGTCGTGTGTGATGCGATTTTGACAGATAAAAACAATATAATTGTATAGCCCGACAAGTTTATTTTTGACCCTAGGATTCCATCAAAAATCCGCAACTAGGTTTTTTTAATTTCCCATAATGTATTTTGTACTACTGCACACTGCACTCGTACCTATACTCACAGAATAGATAATAGTACAAGTACAGAAGGGACACTCCTTTGATCTTTACAAAAGACGCTTTTTTCTCAGCCAAAACATTAAGATTTATGGCCCTCTGACGTCGTCGACGACGACGTCGACGTTCATCGCTACATGTACATGCCGGTTCCTCAACGTTGGGGTACCGGCATGTACTTGTATCGATGAACGTAAATCGCAGAGTATCCGCCCCTTGCTATAGTGCAAATATATGTCTTGTTTAGTGTCGCCAGAACGCTCGGCTCTTCATATTTGTATGGTTCTTCATAGTTTGGTTGTCATTTTAAAATGGCAATCTGGACTAACATGATACTTTGTTTTGTATAGACAATGGGAATAATGGCATCAGCCATATCTAGGTCGGTAATCAGATGATGTTGACACATACTATAAAAAAAAGGAAAATAACTAAAGTAATTAGACACTTCGTATATAGAAACATTCTACACGCTCTGTTTTTAGGGTTCCATACCTCAATTACGTATTGTATGAAGAGCCGAGCGTTCTGGTGACTCTTAAATTGAGACGTATGTTTGCACTATAAAACTACAATAGTACATAATACATTTCGAAATACAATAATAAGGGACAAGGTGTGTAGTCTGATTTATTATTACTCTTTGTTCATTAACAGCAAGTCTGACAGCAGGGACGGACGGTTTATTACGAGTAGTTACACAATTGCAATATTCACAGCACTTTGATGTGTGCGTAGCGTATGCCTGGCCATTTTTGAACACTGTATTTCGAATAGACAACATATCTACCTCTTTTTAGGGTTCCGTACCAAAAATGGTAACAAAGGAACCCTTATGGTGCGACTCCGTCCGTCTGTCTGTCTGTCACAAAGTGAAATATCTCCCGAACTACTCAAGCTATCAACTTGAAACTTGGAATGGTTATAAATGAGAGTTATCCGCGTACATGGAAAATAAAAAAATTAAATATATATTTAATTTTTCTATAAAAACTTACGAATGGGAGGAGGGGGCAAAAAAAAATATTCAACTATAGGGTCAAGTGGGGTATCATTCGAAAGGGCTTGAGTTGCACTTTTTGAAACACTTTTTCTTTTTTTTTCTACACTCTACAAAATTTTGATCTATGAAGGAAAATGTAAAAAAAAATACCATTCCCCCCACCTTATGTCCGAAGTTATTCAAGCGAACAATTTGAAATAATTACTGGTGATTAAGATAAACATATATATTACGGGAAAAGTTTTTTTTTTCCTGTATCTAGCATATTTTTTGTTTTATTTACTAAAATCATTTCCTAGTTAGATTTGCAATTTAATCAACTTTATAAGTTTATTTTTGTTTTGAATTTCCTATAAAACTATAAATAGAAGTACTCTCTATCAAATAAAACAATAATAATCGAGATCAGTTCACGTGATAAACAATAATCGCTAAAAGACCAACATACATACTAAGCCGATTGCCCTTGCACGTTAGTACCAAATGGGGCCGATAGATGGCGCTGACCCCATTCGCGCTGTTAAGATTTTTCTAGAATTAATGGGGTTGGGATTGGGACGCGTATATTTATTTTCAATAGCAGGTCAAAAAAAGATCGCGATTCAATTGTCTTGGTGTAAAAGTTACTCGTTGTTTGAAATTGAATTCTATTGTGTTGGGTTAAAATAAGTAATTTAACAAATATATTGGGACTTTTACTTTACCTTGAGTTAATTGTTAGTTTGCACGGAACCCTCGGCGCGCGAGTCAGACTCGCACTTGACCGGTTTTTTTTATATTATAATTTGGAAGGAATGACAGTGTCATTAGTGTTTCACCTGGTACCATAGCAATCAATGCTAAGGTGTATCGGCCTCTAGATGGCGGGATATGGGTGCCGTGTGAGAGACTAACTGTCTCTTTCTTATAACCTCGTAAGTTACAGATAGACTTTTGTGATTTTGAATTTGGAACCTTCGTCCATTCTACTATATTTAGTTAAAACACGATTTGAATTTGTACTTGTACAAGTACGTGGGACTTACGAGGGCAACTTTCTTACTTACTTCTAAGTTCTAACGGACAAATATAAAAAAGTGGGCTTGGTACTTTTTGATGGTGCTGGTGCTAGCGATGGCGATGAACATGAAATGATCGTACTTATACAGTGTGTGTTACCAGCAGCACCCGGGCTTTTTTAAAGGATGTTATGATAACATAGATATGTAACTCAACCAAGACATTCATTTTATTAATAAACTAGATCTCAGATTTCGTTAACTTTCTACCAAAATTTTAATTGCCAGCAATGTAAAGCAAAGTAAATTGACAAGTACTTGTAACTTGTAACTGACAGCTCTTCGTACTTTGTTTATTACGGCGTCATACACCTAGTCCATTGAAGGTTTGTATTTTGCAAAATTAATTGCGCAGTTAATTTATATAATTATGATTTGCAAATACATGCAATCAATTGCTAATGGAACACATTATTATCAGTTTTAATAAATGCCCGCATGCCGGTAACACACGGTATAGTTTGAATTGTTTTGTATCGTATGGGGAAATAAATTGATCTTGCCGATAAATAAGACAACTTTGGACGGTTTCGTTATAACCCCTGCACCCGATTTTACGAAAGTTTGTATACAACGTGTTTTTTTAACCGTCTTAGAGCCGAAGCCCACTTGACTAATTCATTCGTGAAAAAACTTTTTGTTAAGTTTTTAGAAAGTAACAAAAGGTAATTAAGTTTGAAAAATTCTCTATGGCGCGCGGAGCACCGAACGCGAATGGGGTCAGCGCCATCTATCGGCCCCATTTGGTACTAACGTGCAAGGGCAATCAGCTTAGTATGTATGTTGGTCTTTTAGCGATTATTGTTTATCACGTGAACCGATCTCTATTATTTTTGTTTTATTTGAAAGCGAGTATTTTCTATTATAGTCTTATAGGAATTTCAAAACGAAAGAATACTTATAAAGTTGATTAAATTGCAAACTTAACTAGGAAATGATTTTTGTAAATAAAACAAAAGTTCATTCACCCGGTTAGAGTTCGTACCTATCTACATAAGATGGTGGCTAGCGGACACTGAGGTCACTTGGGTGGATGATTAAAATTAATACCTAATAATACCAAAAAACTATGCATGAAAAAAAAACAAGAAAAAGTGTATTACCTACCTTACCTATAATTTCATGACATATTATAATATGTAGTTACCTATTCATAATACAGGCATTACAATTAGGGATTGCATCTATGACCGAAATTCGAATATCGGTTTTTATAAACTCGAACTCGACTCGAATCTCGGTTAATAACCGAGTTTTTCTTTACTATAGAAAACTTCCACGTGGAAGCAAAAGAGCAGCAGTGTCCCACTTTATCATCATCATCATCATATGAGCTGAAAGACGTACTCTGCTGGACCTGGGCTTCCCCCAAAGGGTGCCAAAGTGACCGGTCCTGCGCCACCCGCATCCAGCGGACTCCAACCTTTACCTGTATCAGTCCACCTTGTGGGGGGCCTACCCCGCCGCGCCTTCCAGTACGTGGTCGACACTCGAAAACCTTTCCGCCCCAACGGTCATAGGTTCTAAGTGCTATGTGCCCCGCCCACTGCAACTTAAGTTTAGCGATCCGGAGGGCTGCCTTTGTTCCTTTCGTTACCTTGGTTCTGCTGCGGATAGTCTCATTTCTGATGCGATCACGCAGAGAAACTCCCAACATAGCCCTCTCCATTGCCCTTTGGGTGACTTTGAGCCTTTTTATGAGACCCATAGTAAGCAACTACGTTTCAGTGCCATAACACACGTCAAAGACTCTCGTCTTGAGACACTGCGGAATATTGGACGAAAAGATGTGCCGTAGCTTCCCGAACGCTGCCCAGCCGAGTCGGATTCGACCATTGACCTATTTCTCAAAGTTGCAGACCTACCTAACTGGAAAATCTGTTCTAGGTATACATAATCGTCTACAACTTCGAGCGTAAATACGCTCGAAGTCGGCTTATCCGATTGTAATGGAATTGGTACTACATGGGCATTAGATATGATCTTCGTATTAACCATGTTCATTCTTAGACCAACTCGCTCAGAAGGATTTGGAAAGACATGATTGAATATTGGACTGAGTACATTTTAATTTTTATATCTCAACATAGACCCGTTAAACAGATTTTGTAGATTAAATATAATTGATTATGAGACTATATTATTTTTTCAACTTTAAGGTGGTTCGACGACTTATCATCGTCGTCATTGCATATGAGTTAATTAGCCTGCATACATGGCAGATAACGGTACAGAAGTAGAAAACATACTTTCGTTACAAGAAAATACGAGGAAAAAAATAGAGACAGTGGTTATCTTGGATGCAGCTGTCCTTTTTCCAGGCTTAACGTTTCCCCGCGCACTTAGAGCTCAAGTGCCTCGAAGCGAGGGCTAAACCAACATTATAATTGAAAAACTTAACTAAGGCAAGAGGGCGTGCAGTGGACTATTCGAATAGTCATTTGTTTTGATTGTGTTAATGTTATATTAACATTGCGTGGGATTTGCGTCATTAGTTATATTTTTTTGCCTTCTTTCTTTAAGAGTAATAATAAAATTAGAATCCCCAACCTCATCTAGCCTGTTAGTGGCAAGACTAAAGACAATGTTGATTTGAATTATGCTGGACAAAACAGACGAATTGCAATTCTTCACAACAGCAAATCACTGAACTCGTTATTCTTCACAGTTCAAATTTTTCTACCAAACTGTTTGTTTCTACTCGCAATGAGCCTTACAGGGATTCTCACTACAGCATTTAAGCAAATATTTGTTATTCTTCACAGACTTCTCTTTCATTATGTGATATTAACAAACGTACCGAACTGTATTACAGTATTCTATACTGTATTAAGAATGTGGAAAGTTTCATGTTGTAAAGAATTGCATTTGTGCTCAATTGCGTTAAAAAGGCGGCACGCCAACCAACTAAAAAGAGACCTGCGTGGATAATACAAAATTTACTGTAGGTATTAGAAGTAAAAACTACTTGAGCATTTACTAAATTCAATGTTACCTATACTAAGGTACACCTACCTAAGTAGATGAAAAATTGAGAGCCCAATGCGATTTAGATACTGTTCTTATTTAAAGCTTATTTATACAAACCATTTGTGCACAGGCATCGTACGGAGCATTTTTTGGCGTCAACGCCAAGCTTGTGTGTACCTACTGATAGTAACTACCTAATCTTGAAATGTTAAGATATTAAAAATGGAATTGGATTTTTAGTCGGAAAATGGAGGAGAATAATGGCTTGTTAAGGCCGTGAAGGAGCTCTCGAGTACTTTTTAAAGGGATCAACTTTTAAACAACTCATATGTTATAATGAACAAAGTTTTTAGCACAAGGGCTTAAAATTGTTTTGATCAACATAACGGGCGGGGACTTTCTGTTTCTGAAAACGAATTAATTAGGCGAGTCATATATTCAGGGAAATCGTTTTATTATTCCCTTTATTACTAATTTGGAAGCTACCATCGCGCATTTATTGGTATTTAAATAACGAATACAGAATTTGTACGAACATCAAACGGTTGATGGAGAGCTATCTGACAAAGCTATCAAATATATTTATTCGTTCACATTGGGTCTAAAAAAAGAATTAGAATAGTAATTTAAGCCTATATTTAAACATCACAACTGAATAATTAAATAGATACACCATCAAATGAAACACAAACTTTGACCGTGTGCTTTGGTTATATAAGGTAAACGTGATAAAGTTGAACACATTAATTCTTTAAAAAAATACTAATTCGACTACGCTACTCGTAGCGGCTTAAAGAATACCGATATGTTCTAATTTTTCGTATACACTTTATAGCTTTTTGCTAAATGCCAGTGATATATGGACAGACAGACATGACAAAACTATATATAAGGGTGCTGTTTTTGCCATTTACGGAAACCAAAAATTTATCTGTAAATAGTATGAAAAATACGCTGCAAACACAGGAACAGAAATGAACACTGTGCCTCGTATTCGTATTTTTGAACAGATTCCTTATCTGTCCATGTGTCCAAACTCCAAATGTATATCAAACTGTCTACGTAAATATTGCACGTTGTTATCTAAATTGATAAATGTACAAAAACAGTGTTAAATAATGCAAGATAAGTTACAACATATACCTACGTAAATCATAGCATAAAGTGATACAGTTACTTAAACATTTAAGTATGTTACTACGTATGTTAATATATTCGGGCCCTTTAATTGAATTGTGAAGTAAGAACCACTAACTGAATAATGTTTAAATTTAACTAGGTACTTACTTAGTACAGACATTAAGGGGTAGGTACATGTCTCATTCGGGTCGGGAGAAGAGTCCCATTCTGAGGGTTTAAGGCAGTAAAATTAACCAAGCTAAAATTAAGAAAAAAAATATGTGGATCCTATTTAGTTTTTAATTTCGTTACTTTGATTTTTTTTGAAACAATGTTTTTGTAGAGAACAAACGATTTTGCGTATTTAAGTATATATTTTAATATGATACAGGGGCAATAACTTCATATATAAGTAATGGTATTTTTTAGAAAAGAACAATAATTTTGTGAAAATTTACCCAGAAATTGAGCCCCGGCTCCGTAGTAAAATGTATGAGTACCTAAAAATCACAAAAAAATAAGCAGTTAGATTCGACTAAATAAAAAACGTTTAGTATTAAAATTGTTCTTATGATCTACTTTTTATAAAAAAAATATCAAGTTAAATCACTTTGGAATAACCCTCTTCCCCTTCGGCAGGCGGGTAAAAAATGCAAGACCTTCCTTCAGGAAATAGTACATTACGGCAGAGACCAGAAAGTAAGCCACACTGCCCGAGTACGAATTAGACGGCAATATTACTAGGTCAGTATGGCTATTACCGTCGAAGCAAGTATAGGTAGTGCTTTTCTCAAAAAGAAAAACAAGAAAATAAGATCATCATCATCATTAGTCGTTCCCTCAATGCTGAGGATCGTGAAATCATGTCCTCTTCTTGCTGACCAGACCAAAAGCTCCTAAAAATATATAAAAAAACCGGTCAAGTGCGAGTCTGACTCGCGCACCGAGGGTTGCGTACATATATGTATAATAATTAACTTAAGGTATTTGTTAAATTACTTATTTTAACCCAACACAATAGAATTCAATTTCAAACAACGAGTAACTTTTATGAAAATAAATATACGCGTCCCAAACCCAACCCCATTAATTCTAGAAAATTTTTAACAGCGCGAATAGGGTCAGCGCCATCCATCGGCCCCATTTGGTACTAACGTGCTAGGGCAATCGGCTTAGTATGTATGTTGGTCTTTTAGCGATTATTGCTTATCACGCGAACATAAAGAGAGTATTTCTATTATAGTCTAATAGGAATTTCAAAACGAAAAAATACTTATAGAGTTGATTAAATTGCAAACTTAACTAGGAAATGATTTTTGTAGATAAAACAAAAAATATGCTACATAAAAAAACACTTCCAGCAATATTTATGTTTATCTTAATCACAAGTATTTCAAATTATTCGCTTGGATAACTTCGGAGATAAGGGGGGAGGGAATGGTATTTTCTTTTACATTTTCCTTCATAGATCAAAATTTTACCAATGTAGAAAAAAAGAAAAACTGGTTCAAAAAGTACAACTCAAGCTCTTTCATATGCTACCCCACTTGACCTAATACTTGAATATATATTTTTTGCCCCCTCCTCAAAATCATATCAAAACAAAAAATACGCTAGATACAGAAAAAGTTATACTTTTCCAGTAATATTTACGTTTATCTTAATCACAAGTAATAATTTCAATGTTTTCGCTTGGGTAACTCTGTATATTAAAAAAAATCATTTTCAATGCACGCGGATAACTCTCCTTTATAGCCATTCCAAATTTCAAATGGATAGCTTAAGTAGTTCGTGAGATATTTCACTTTGTGATAGACAGACAGACGGACGGAGTCGCACCATAAGGGTTCCTTTTTTACCATTTTTGGTACGGAACCCTAAAAATATTAAAAGTATACTCCTGCAATATTTTTGTTCCATCCGGTAATGGACGTGAAAAGCCAGATAGTTTGACCATTTTTTTGTTTAGAAACGTTGTTTTATCACAATTATAAAACAAATACTAGTGTACAAGTGTTTTAGCTAAAAAACGTATTTAAAGTAGTTTTTTCAAAATCAGCTCCGTTAAAAATTTATCGCTTTTCATAAGTCATTATTCATTTTATTCTATAAAATTATAATAGGTAAGTATGTGAAATTCATAACTATGGTGTTCATACATCGAATTCAATGTTTTTCTTAGTTTCTTAGTTAGATTTATGAACCTACAACTTGTCTCTGTAAACTTATAGGATATGTATGCTCTAAGTCTGTAAATTACAAACTTTATTTACATATGTCGGAGAAATGGTGGTGTTGGGGTGGTGGTACATGATACAGTTCAGGAATCAAATGGGCGTTGCTGTCGGGCATCGTTGGGAGATCGAGTATTGAGACTAAGACTTTGAATCAAATCAATACTTTATTTAGTTATTGGGTATACTCGTATTAGATTGCACTTCACTTCAATGATACTGAATTGTAGCGTGGACAGTTCCGAGGTGGTTCCAATACGTCCGGTCACTCGCGTGTTCAGCCAGAGAATGTCCGGAGCTCGGCCCGCCCGGCTCCATTCTAGCGCAAGGAGTGGGGCTAGAGTGACGTCAGCCACAAACCAACCAATCGTAGCCATTCCCACGCTGCGCTACAAATTAGCGTCCGTACTAATGACCATCCTGTCTCCGACACGGCCATTCTGACGATCTCACACGTCCTCGTGTGATGCACCTAGAAGAACAGAAAATTCAAACAGTAGGTTTTTGACTCGGTCATTCCTGACCCAAGGTAGTAAATATGGACATTGTAATAGTCTATCCTCTTTTATGGTACGATACTAATTAGACTCAACATTTTTTACTTGTAACACTGTGCTATGCTTAACCAGCAAGTACATTGTGGTCACTTAACCAGCAACTCACTTTTTTTCTTTTACTTAACCAGCAAGTACATAAATCATGGCCACTTAACCAGTGCCAAATAACTTTTTTTTTTTTTTTTTACTTTGCTTAACCAGCAAGTACATACATCATGGCCACTTAACCAGTGCCACGTTACTATTTTTTTTTTACATACTTCTCACTTAACCAGCGAGTACATCGAGGCCGCTTACCCAGCGACACACTTTTTTTTTTACTCCTTGCTTAACCAGCAAGTACATTGGCTACTTAACCAGTGCCAAATTACTTTACATACTTCTCACTTAACCAGCGAGTACACCGAGGCCGCTTACCCAGCGACACACTTTTTTTTTTACTCCTTGCTTAACCAGCAAGTACATTGGCTACTTAACCAGTGCCAAATTACTTTACATACTTCTCACTTAACCAGCGAGTACACCGAGGCCGCTTACCCAGCGACACACGCTTTTTTTTGCACCGCTTAGCCAGCGATATGACGCATTGCCAGATGCGATACACCTTCAAACCAAACGCACGCCACTCACAGTCGTGGCCGCACAGCAACGGGAAATCTATGCCCGGTATTTTACGCCTACGTCTACGAATGATATTGAAGGTGCATAGCTCAAAGCACACAAAACTACTTAGACTGGTGATTATTAAAACATTTAACCGCATGTTGAATTTCCTTTGTCAATTATTTTAACCAAGTAGGTACTACCTTTCTAGTCTTACTACCCATTAACTGTACTAAATAGATTATATAGCACGTGAGCGCTCTGCTCAATAATCCCAATGAAATGTGAACTGCTCACCGGATAAACTGTACGCCATGGTGCGTTGCCGTGCACACGGTTAGGAAAGAGGGTCTTCTATTATTTCGTCACCCACTGCCAATGCCGCCAGCCTGCTCGCTGAGTTCACCACGAAAAACACGAAATCTCCACTGCGACGAAGTACCGCATAATATTCTGTAAACGGCAATTTGTATGGTATCAGTTATATCATACCTACAAACTATGACGATGTTTACATCAAGCTATTCTTCAAGTAAACTAATTTGTCTTGAATTAAATTTGAAATTAAAGTTCATGTATTATTCAGAAAATTACACCAATGCCGTGGTCTACAACATAAAAAAAAGCAATACAAATCTCATCAATAATGATTGAAACACTAATTATCGTTTGTTGGCTCTAATTTTGCATGAAATCAATTGGAACGAATACCGTCCTTTTATTTCTGTTGCTTCAATACAGTCGTTGTCAGTAGTGTCCGCAGCTAGCTTCAGCACAGCACGTGTCCTCTGATAGTCCGACGTGCGAGAACCGCCGATGCTGCACGGTCTCGAAACTTCAATGATCCACGCTACTGGACGAGACGTTTGCAGTCAGTAGTACTGCTTATAGATGTACGCCATGTCACACTGAAACATTAATTTCAAACGCGTAGCAAATATTTTCAACCCCGATACGGTATCAAGGTACTTTAACCAATTGCCACAAAGTTGTTAAGCAAAACAATGAAATTAATGAAATTTTAACACTGTTCTAAAAGTTAATACGAAAGTAGGTAGTTAGATTTTCACAAAGCTATCAAAACGAAATGACTACCTACACTTATGTACCACAATTTTGTAAACACGACAACTTTTAAGGAGAACGTAGGAAAAACACTATTGTTAACGAAAAATACGTCAAATCTTGTATCAACGCAGCAAAAACAATAAAAATGGTTTGACCTCACCGGATTTATGAGCACGTCGTTTAAATTGGGCAACGTAGTTGTTCAGTAGACCGCCCAGACCATCTCGACATAAGCGAAGTCATCATCCTTGCTGTGGCCTGTACGCAATTCATTTTCTTTCGGTCGTACCAGAAATCGATCCACGTCACTCAGGTAATGGTGTGATTGCCTCCAATAAAGCCATTTTTTTTTTGCTGCTCCATGAGCATTTCACACATGTGCACGTTCTTATTCACATCCTGTGGGCACTGATTACATCCCGCTTCTGATGTCGGAGATATGGTGGTGTTGGGGTGGTGGTACATGATACAGTTCAGGAATGAGCGTTGCTGTCGGGCATCGTTGGGAGATCGAGTATTGAGACTAAGACTTTGAATCAAATCAATACTTTATTTAGTTATTGGGTATACTCGTATTAGATTGCACTTCACTTCAATGATACTGAATTGTAGCGTGGACAGTTCCGAGGTGGTTCCAATACGTCCGGTCACTCGCGTGTTCAGCCAGAGAATGTCCGGAGCTCGGCCCGCCCGGCTCCATTCTAGCGCAAGGAGTGGGGCTAGAGTGACGTCAGCCACAAACCAACCAATCGTAGCCATTCCCACGCTGCGCTACAATTTAGCGTCCGTACTAATGACCATCCTGTCTCCGACACATATATGAATTTTTAAATTAAATGTTGTTTGTAAAAGTGTAGATGTACAGACCTACAGAGAAACGCTAGAATTCTTTTTGTTCAATAATAATCATCATGCAAGTGTATAGCGGCAAGTTTGTAGGTTCCTTGCCGAAGTAATCGGTATGAAATTTTGTAACACCAACATTGTAGCTTCTTGGCCGAGACTAGAAAGTTCGATTTGTAACACTTGCCTCGAGTTTACTGCACATTGTACATAGTTGTTATGCCTTCGATATAAGGCTTCTCAATTTGATCCTTGTACTTACATCTAAATATTCAGCGATCGTAGTTTGTCGTTTAAGAACCAAATTACCTGAAAGACGAGTTTTTACGTTATAAAATCCAACGCTTAGGGTGAATACTCACTAAAGAGAAGTGCGAAGGGTGTTATCATATAATTTGACATCTCGCAAGCTTGCCATTCACCTCGACGCTTTAATATACCATTATGCATATTATGACGTATACATCTGCGTACAAAGTCGCCGCCGTCAATAGAATTTGCTAACTATGTAAACCATAAACAAACCGTCATAGTGAAATACAATTTCAATATGGCGGTTTGTTTACACAGTTACCAAATTCTATTGACGGCCATTTTAGCATTATAACAGCCACAATAATTAATCGACATCAAGTTTCTTTGTTTCACTAATAAAACATCGTTCATCGAATATGTTCTGGTTACGTTGTCAGTTTTTTACAAACATTAACAGATTTTTCATTTCACTATTTATTCGTTCTATCAAGTCAATACGGACTTGCCACGTTCACTTGAGTAACTTCAATGCTGCATGCCTATCCAACGCGCTACGAGAAGTTTCCGACAATCGCGCTGATACTTGTATCTTTCTACGAGCAAGAAGCTAATTAATCTTCAGTCTTGGCCAAAGTTATACATCAAACTTGGCAAATTTGAAATACCTGCACCTTTATACTGTTCTGAAACATCGTCCTTGGTATTTCTCAACTTGAAACTCGATCGAGATAATGTCGAAATAGCCACAGGATTCCCTAGGGGAACCCTTCATTCTTCTTTGTTAATTTGTGAGACAAATGTTGGTCCAAGATTTTGTAGTTTTTAGTGCTTTAAGCACGCACTAAAAACTTCAAAATCTTGGACCTTCCTTCTATGCTTTCATTCAGTTGACTTAATTTTAGTAATAATGTAGTAGTATGTAACGTATATTTAATTACTACACGCATGTAACATTAATCTTATAAAATAATGGTGTTGGGGCACGGGCAAAATTCATTACATAAGTACTCAATGGAAATGCTAATAAGAATGAGTTTAGGTTAGCTTAGCCCGCCAATTACTCTCTTCTATCTTTAATGGGTAGTTCAATTCACATTCAAACAGAGTCGAATGTGACTCGCGTGCTCGCTTTCACGCGTCGATCTATGTAGTCGTGTCAGAAGTGTCACACATACGAGTATCTACCAGCACCTCTATCATGGGACGGCCGCGACATACTCTCGATTTTTCTCGCATTATACACTATACCTCTTGTTATAGAGACGGATAGTGCGAGAAAAATCGAGAGAGCTCGCGTGTCGTCGCGTGATAGCCGTGCTGTTCAATTCACGTCAAGCACCCGAAGCTTGAAAAACAAGAACGTAACTCAGATTGACAAAAAGGGTAGTTGCGCAACTGTTCGAATAATCGTTATAATGCTTTTTTAAAACTTCTAATATATCCTCCAACCTATAAAGTGCCGGCGCAGCGCTACTGGTGTGGCAAGCGTCCATTGGCGCCGTGGTCTGCTTACCATCAGGGAGACGGTATGGTTGTCTGCCACCGTCGTTGTATAAATTTACCTTACCTATCTGTGCCGTTTGGATACTAACATTTGATATTCAGGACTAGGACAGGGCGTAATCGTATATTAGGCGTATAATTTATGTTTGGTACCACATTCGTATTCTGTTTCATTATGATGCATAGCCTTATGTATACTAACGAGCTCTTGCTTTGGGGCTATAATGTGGTAAGTGCCGTAAGCCCTCGGAGAGCCACATCCTCCTCGTTTAACCGTATCAACAAACGGCATCTCTTCCAGTGACGTATAACATATGACCCGCATTAACATTTGTTGTGCGCGCCTGTTTTGATAGTAAGTGTTTGCGCAGACTGAGAAAGGAGGATTGTAGATAGACACTTAAAATAACATTCCGATCTCAGATTCTTCACCCCACCAGCACAACACTATACAAGGAATTTATATCTTTTTGTTGAAAAGAGCGTGCAGAATAGTGTACTAATTTTTAATAGGTACAATTTTTTATTTGTGTAATTATTATCGCCATTGACTATCCAATTCTTTCTAATTAGAACACTCCGAAAGACACGGGCAGTCTACTCGTATCTCGGGCATGGTCTTGTGCTAGCTGTGCAGAAAAGAGGAAGCGAGCGCGCGTGATAAATAAATACGTATGACACCAATATACAGGGTGTTTATATACATTTGCTTTAATTTCAAAGGCATATTCTTTACATCTTATGTACATAATTTCTCAAAGAAACCTATGTCCTAACTCGCACCGGTTTCAAAATATTTCAAATTGAAATTTATTCACTAACTTAAGTTAAACCAGTGTAATCTTCTTAATTAATAACCAAATATTATTTTCTTATACATGCATTTGCACTACCAGTGAGATAAATTTATTAATGAGCTGTCACTGCTGTCACGCAGAACGTTTGGTACTGACATAGTTGACACCAAATTGACGCTAACTCTTCCTTAACTCTAAAAGACCTTTTACAATAGTCTGTCATTAAATATTAAATTACTTTGTATAAACCATAAAAAAAAATTTTTTTTCGGATTTTGTTAAACCGATATACAGGATAACTATATAAATGTACCAAGCACTGTGTCGAAGTTAAAGCAAATGAATAAAAACATCCTGTATGGTCGCCCAATTAAACCATCGCATCTATACATACATACATACATTCACGCCTTTATTCCCAAAAGGGGTAGGCAGAGCACATGAAACGTATGTTCCAGCGCCACTTTTAGCATAAATGTCGCATCTATACCCTACTTTATACTATTTTACGTCTATTTAGGATTATGTCCGTTAAAAACTATCAAAAATAGTAGGAGAAATATGTTAGGGCTCCTGATACGACTCTACATTAACTTTCTCACTAGCTGCAGACACCCGAATTACTCCACCGACAAGAGCCCAGCTCTAAAGTCAGTGTTGATGAATGTTCGTGTAATAACCATACCGTTTCGGTTACAGAATCCCTATGCCTCCGCAACGTGCACGTCCTCGTGCCAGAGGCTGCGGAACGCGGCTCCAAAGTGCGGATGCAGTGTCTGTATGACCTGGAACAAGAAGTGCTGTACTCAGTGAAATGGTACCGCGGTGATCGCGAGTTCTGTAGATACCAGCCGCGCGACGCGCCGCCCTTGAAAGTATTCAGGATTCCAGGGATCGAAGTTGAGGTGAGTTTGCTGTGAAATATAAAAACTTTGCACATGAGATCGGAAGATAGTTCATCTCCATCTATAGGTAGGTGCCTAAATACTTATATTATTATACCTAATGGGGAAAATCTGTGAGATTTAATGTTATTAAGTTGGTATGTGGATAAACTCCGGAAACCCTTATGCGATTATAAAATTAATTCACCCTTGTATAAAATTATCTTTCTGGTTGGACATAGGATATTATTTATCCCGTGGGCTTGCCTGCGTTTTTTACCATACGAGGGCGAAGCCGCACGTCCAGCTAGTGTTGTAAATAAGCTGTATAAAATAAAATCCGCCCCCGGCCCCGCCGCGCTGTCGTGTGCTTGACCTCGCTGTAATTTTCGTTGTATTGCAAACTGGTGAAATAAAAAAAATATATAGCTGTTGTTCATCTATAAATTCCATTCTGAACAAAGAGAATTTGTGAAATCGGATACCTAAGTGGTTTCCGGTGATTACTCCTCCCTTACCTATATACAACGTGTTACAAAAATAACACAAAACCGTTTAAGGCGATAACAGTTATCGTGTTCTGAGAAAAAACTGTGCCACAAAATGAAAACCATACAGATATCAATTAAATTTGATTTATATAGACAATAACAAAAAAGTGAGAAAATATCGTGGTTTTTCGAGTGTTGCAAAGTTAGCACAGGTCTTTCGAAGAACTTGGATATACGGTACTGGTAGTGGTCCTAATAACACAAAAATCACAACTAGACGTTGGCTTGCGATTTTAATGTTCGATATGACTGGCATTTGTTATCCATCATGGCTTCTCCTGCGTTGTTTCTTCACACTAGCAGCTACTCCATGCTATCTATAGGTACCTACGGCACGTCTAGCAAAACTTGCTGACTCGCACCGTGCAAATTAGAAAGAGGAGGGTAGATCTTTCTCGAATCGCGTCGCGGCGCGGCGTCAATTGTGCTAGCCCCCCTGATCTTATACAGAGATAATATTTAAAATCTGATACATACATCCGGAGACTACCCCGTACATAAAAACTTATACTCTCACAAAGCTACTCACTCATAAACTTTACCTATTAATAATATTATCCAGTAAAGATGTTACGTTTAACTTAAAACTCTGTATTAAAACTGACGTACATAGTTGCGCCAATGAAATATGGTTAAAAGTTAAAGTGTTTAACTCAATAAAGTGCATCGGATTTTGATTTATTAGCCGTTGCTAGTGCTCAGCGTATTATTTTAACGCGTTGGCTACTACAAGGAAAAGTTATTATACAGGGTACGAAATGTGAATACCAGAAAAAAAACATATACTTACTTGATTAAGTGTTAAAACTTAAAAAAAAAAATATTGAAGATGTCAAATAAAACTATCCAGAAGGCGTAGCACGGTTACCATTTTATCACTTATCGCTATGGATAAGACATCCGTCACGTTCTGACAAGTATGCGAGTGCGAGAGTGATGGATGTCCTATCCACAACGATAAGTGATAAAATGGCAACCGTGCTAAGTACCTACTCAATTATTTTGAGTTAAAAATATTTTGTTTGTCGTTTAGTAATAATAAAACACTAGCAGCTCGCCCGGCTCCGTTCGCGTATTACAAAGAAACCAGACAAAGCCAAGGTATAACATATACCCTATGTCAATCCCGAAGATCCAGACTTTATATACTGGTGAATAATTTTTAAAAATGCTGATGAATAGTGTAATATGGCTTACTTTAGACCAGAGTTATAGATTAGATTAGATTAGATTGCTTTATTTCATAATATAAAAATACAATATAAATTACCCTTGGACAATTTACACGACTTGATATTATGATCGTCACATAAAAATAAAAAGTTGAATAAATATTTAAATTAAAAATTACATACTACAATTCCTTGGTCCGTGGGGTCCCAGCGCCCTCAATCTCTTCAAAGAAATCTCAAAAAAATTAGCCGACACCACCGGGGACCGAAGAGCTGGCGGCTTCCTCGCTCAACGCATAAGTATTGCGATACAGCGGGGAAATGCTGCCAGCATCTTCAGGCACCATGCCGCGGGGAGACCATTTATTTTAGTTAAGTATAAGTAGTATTGTTAGTTACTGTTATAATTTTGGTAGTATTTATAATTTATTGATTATGTTGTTTTGTTTGTATTCGTCCCTAATATATTCGTTATCATATTATATTAAATAAACATATTTTATACAATGTTAATTTTTACTAAAATAAGGCATCCCAAAAAAGATCGTCAGTTTTTTTTTGCATAACAATTTACACTCCATTAAAATACAATTAATACAAACACAAATCAATATTATGATAAAATGTCAAACATATTTTATTTTCATAAAGTCATGAACACAGTAAAAACTATTTTCCAATAAAAAGATTCTTAGTTGGTGTTTGAATGCTTCGTCAGATGATTCGTTTTTTTAATTTGGCGGGTAGATGCTCATAATACGTCGGTCCTATCACACGCGCATATTTTTCCAAAAGTGCACACAATATATCGATTCAAAATGGCGAACAATTCTGCATCTAAAATAAACCAGGAGGATTGTGCTAAATCTAACAAATCCACTCGAAGTGATGACTCCTTACATTGTTCTATTTGTGAAACAGTATATAATTTGTCATGTACCGCTGTTACTGCACGTCAATTTCAAAAAATGACACCGGAGGACAAGTTACTGTGGACATGTCGAAAATGTCGTGGCAAACGACAAAAAAAAGATGTGCGTCAGACTCCGTCCGTGGATGAAACTGCATGCCATAAAAATAAAAATAAATTACCTTTGATAAGACCTTTGTCGACTGAAAATATTATAAATATTGAAAAGCATGAAAACTTGATTACCGAAATTAGTGATAGTCCACAAAGCTGGCCAAATATATCGATCTTGGACAACTCTGAAATAACTGAGATGAAGGAACAAATGGAAAAAGTCAACAATGAACTAGCTAGTGCCCACGGTGAGATCAGTCGGCTAAACATTGAAAATAGCGAATTAAAAAAGCAAATTGGAGATTATCAGAAAAGACAAAATATTTATAACAAATTACTTAATGAAGATACCCCCAAAAAACGCGCACCGCGTAAAGACCCTAGAGTGTTAGCTACAAGTGAATCTGAAAAAAAGATAAAGCAACTTGCAGACGAACTCTTAGTACAGAAAAGAAAAATATTTTTTTTACCAAAGAAAATCAACAAGGTTCTAAATGAAAATGACCAAATCAAAAGGAAATCGGAGACTAGAGAAACTATGACACTGGCTCATATACGACGCTCTACTCTAACACTTATAGTTACGATGCAACTGCAGACATCATTCAAAATGGAACGACAGACCGCGTACTTCTTAACTTTAAGGAAAAAATAGCGGATTTCAACAAAAGTGACTTTGTTGTACTAATGTGTGGCTCAAGTGATTACAATGTTCATTCAATAACTAAATCGGTCGCTCTTATAAATGAAGCCATCAAACTTGCGACTCACACAAATATAGTTATATGCGATATTCCGTTTAGTGTAAATGAGTATTCTAAGAACTATAATAATTATGTAACGAACTTTAACACGTCCCTTCACAAAAAACTTAATAAAGAACCAAATGTAAGGCACATTAACTGTATAATTTTTCACATCTTTGATTACAATATCAATGGAAATCAACTTAATTGGAGAGGTAAATATAAACTTGCTCGCTCTGTCAACAACGAACTTAGAAACGTTAATGAACGCTTTTACAATGGAGAGCGTTTTTTAGGTACTTCACCGAATCTAAATCAAAGGATATAGCAACTAAGGAGCACGATGTGCTCACGATGGCTCACAACACCACCGAATCAGTTATGCAATTTGGAGTAATTCACCAAAATATTAGATGCCTGACAAATAAAGTTTATCAATTAGAAGTAATCCTGCAAAGTGTGAAGTTAATGCATGTTGTGTGTCTGACTGAGCACTGGAAAAAATCTGAAGAATTAACCAGTATTAAGATTATGAACTATAGACTTTCCTCATCATATTGTAGGAAGAATAAAATTCACGGAGGAGCTTCTATATATGTCCATAATACTGTAATGGCGGCCGAATTAATCAGTGTGGTTAGTTTATCTATAGAGATGGTTATTGAAATAGCTGCGATAGAAATTGTTGAATACAAACTGATAATTATTTGTATTTATAGGCCCCCATCCGGCGATATAACTGTGTTTTTAGACAGATTGTCAAAACTATTAAATCTAATAAATAATGAGCATGTAAATAATAACACACTTGTTGTTGGAGATTTCAACATTAATTTATTGAAAGAGTCACAGAATAAAAATAAGTTACTAGATTTGATGCGTTGCTCAAATCTTATGCCAATAGTAATATGTCCTACTAGATCCCAAAACTCTAGTGAATTATGTCTGGACCATGCGTACTCGGACATAGATAAAATCGATTTTGCACAATTTAAAACTGGTATTTCTGATCATGATGGGCAAGTAATGACTATTGAATTTCAACAAAAAAAATATGGGAAAAACTGTGTTCAAATGACAGATATAAGACGCATTACGCCTCATAAATTGAATTGTTTTTGCGAATCTCTGAACCTATTCAACCGGGAAAAAATTTTGAATTCTGGAAAAGGACCGGACCAAATTTTAGATTCTGTAGTTAATGTGTTCTTACATACCTATCAACAAGCATTTCCTAAATGCAAACAGTCGATAAGAAAAGTAAGCACGAAATGGGTTACGAAGGAAATCATCTCAAAAAAGTCGGTCCTAGATGATGTGAAACGACCGTGTAATGTATTTCCAGAGAACATTTCACTAATTAACTTTAAGGATCAATTTGAAGAACTGTATAATAAGCTAATTATCTGTAAACGTAGTGAGTACTTTAAGTGTGAAATTTCTAAGGCTACTAATAAGGCTAAAGCAATTTGGAATGTTATACGGCATGAATCAAATGCATCTCATGGCAACATCACCTCTATCGATACCGCGGATCTAAGTTTGCTGGCAGAAGAAATAAGTAACTTTTTCATCAACTCTGTAAAGTATGCTCAGAAACGGCCGGATATAGAGTTGTCAATGCAACTGTTGGGGACGTATGTGCCCATGGTTGATAACTGTGCAGTGTTAGAGCCATTTTCGATAGGAGAGATTTACAAACTTATTAAACAAATCAAGCCTAAATCTACTAAGGACATCTATGAAATCCCAACAGATTTCTTGTCAAAACTTCCTCCATCGTTTATTGATATACTATGCCACACAATGAACATGTGCCTTAAGGATGGAATATACCCTGAAACGTTAAAGAAAATCAAAGTAGTACCTATCTATAAGGGCAAAGGTCTTAAATCGGATTATAAAAGTTATCGACCCATATCAGTGATACCAGCTCTGTCAAAGATTTTTGAATTAGGGATTGGTAAAAGGTTGATGAAGTATCTGACTGGTCAAGAGCTCTTAGCTAAAGAACAGTACGCATATCAATCTCATAAATCAACGATAGACGCCACTAGGGCATTACTAAGAGAAGTCTTTGATAAGTTAGAAATGGGATGCAAGGTCGCGGTTGTTCTATGCGATCTATCAAAAGCCTTCGACTTGGTTGACCATAAGCTTATAATACGAAAATTGCATCACTATGGCATTCGAGAGAACTTTCTTGACCTATTTAGGTCATTCCTGAAAAACAGAGTACAGGTGTGTGAAATATCTACAAATAGTAAGAAATGGCAATCTAACTCGCAAACTTTGGATGCTATTTCCGTCCCGCAAGGGTCCGTTATTGGAAACTATCTCTTTATCATATTATTTAATGATTTAGCATCAAGTACGCGTTATGGAAAATTAATTGCTTACGCAGATGACAGTGCTTTTGTTGTCTCTGGGTCTGACTATATGGACCTGCAGTCTAGAATAAAACAACTTCTTCTTGACCTCAAAACTTGGTTCACCGCTAATGGTATGCTTCTTAATCTACAGAAGACCAATATTATACAAATAGGTCTGAGAAGCTTACCAACAATACCAAATTTAAATAACGCTCAGGTTCCTTTTGTAAAAAATGCAAAATATTTAGGCTTTACGCTAGATTCTCGACTTACCTGGGAAAACCATATAGACAACCTTTGTAAAAAATTAGGGAAAGTTTGCTATGCGATTTCCAGACTGACCAAAATGCTCGACGACAATTCAGTAAGAATGTCGTACTTTGCCTACTTCCAGTCTCTTGTTGTCTATGGTATAGATATATGTTGGGGACAGGCAGCAGATAGACAAAGGATTTTCATCTTGCAAAAAAGGGTAATAAGAATAATGGCTAGGGTGCCATGGGACACGCCAGCCCGTGATCTTTTTAGGAAAATGAAAATATCAACAGTCCCATCCCTGTACATATTGGAAATATCTAAAATTGTCCGTAGAAGCTTAAATCAATTTAAAGCACGTGGCCCTGATCAACGTCATGCAGGAAACCTTTTGGTCAACAGACACAAACTAAAAAAATCAGAGCAGTGTTACATTTGGTACATGGGTCCTAAAATTTATAATCGCCTGCCAAGTAATGTAAAAGAGGCTAAAACAACAACTGAAACTAAAACAACTGAAGAACTTCCTGACAGAAAAGGCTTATTATAGCCTTGATGAATTCTTAACTAACAATAACTAATAATTCTATTTCTGTGATTATAATACCTAGTAGCTTTATTTACATTAATATGTTTTCGAAAATTGACATAGTATTTGAATTGTTATTGTATTATTTGCCCTCTGAATTGACCACATATAAAATATTCTAAATTCTCGGGTTTGAATCTAACGCATTTTGATAAGTTTGATTTAAAGTACTTGTAATATGCCAATTGACCTGTAACTCATGTTATCAATAAAGAATTGTATTGTATTGTATTGTATTGTATACATATTTTCCCTAGGGGCTAAATGTACTACTTTAGCCCCGCTTGCCAAGTCTAATATGATGCACTTTTTGAGCATGAGAAGTGAAAACAATTTAGCATCCTTCCGCAGTTTGTACGATCAAAACTATACATATAACTATATAGGTAATGAGAACCGCGACTAGACAATGATTACTGTTTTTTTCATAAATATTTGAATTGCTCACTCTGTACCTACATCATTATACATGATAGTATATGTCAGTAATCATAAGATATATTATTATACAAGTATATGCTGGAGTAGGTTCAGGGTCGTTACGTCTATAAGATGATTTAATGCTATCGGTTTGTTATTTACTGTACTTTTAGTAGCTACCCTAGCCTAGTGGTTCAGGCATGCGGCTGTCAAGCGGCGGTCGTGGGTTCGAATCCCGGCTCGTACCAATGAGTTTTTCGGAACTTATGTACGGAATATTTACCGTTAGCGGACCCTGGGCTCCTTTAGGGGCACAACCGGGAATAACGCTAGGAGAATGATGATGGTTTGTTATTTACTGGCACATTGCATCCCCGCCGGAAGAAGCAAACGTATACTCGTTTGCTTTGCTACCATAGGGATATCCTCGCTGATTTATAACAAATTACTTTTTGTCGATTAAGACGAATGGAATCGTGGCCGTGTTTGAATGATATAAATTGGCAGTGACGTACACACTGCTTCCCATATTTTATGGACTCCTGGTAAATAGCCTGTGTAAATCAGACCATTATTGCCTTTTACAATTCCCTGGAGAGTCGCACGAATAAAATATAACCTTTGAGAGCAACATATAATGATCACCATTTTGACGACCGGTGTGGCTCCTGGGTCTGGGTAGGTCGGGGCTTCCAGTCCCGATATGGGAAAATACTTGTGTGATGAGCTTTTTTTTTTGGACCTAGGTTCTTTTGTAGCAGCCAGAGTGGCTTTGGCTACAGGTCTTGTCTGGCATGTGGGTAGTCTCCGCTATGCGGCTAAACCTGTGTGAGGAGCATGGATATGTACTTATACAGAGCCTTTGCCAAATCTTAGGATTAGGTGCTAAAGTGGACCCCGGGCTCCTTTATATATTTATTAAAACGTGGCTTGATATATACAGTCATAATATCCCGCTCTCTTTAGCTCTCGAGTGCAGTAATGTTGGTTGCCCGCAAAGCAATAAAACATGGGTCCGCGACGTCGTCTGTTACGCTATATTACTTTCTCGCTCGCACAGCCACGGGTAGAGTCCGTCAGTGAGTCCAATGGCCGGCGTCGGTTCCCATATTTTATTCCTTGCCAAGTCTTTGACATGACTATGTCTGGGCTGGGGTTCGCATAGAGGCGCGTACACGGCCAATATCAAACAGATTCCAATTTAGTGGAAAGTCGGAGTAGAACTGACTGAGATCCAATATCCTCAAATAAGAATGGTAAAGCTAGGGATTCAATAAAAGAAACCTATGTAAGGTTTTAATATATTGAATAAAAAGCGGCCAAGTGCGTGTCGGGCCACGTGCAGGGAAGGGTTCCATAGTTGCCCGTCTGTCACAGAATGCGGACTTAAAAGGGGCTTTTGGGGTTTTTATTATAGCATACCCTCGTAATTAATCGTAAATATGATTATTTTTATAACACATCAATGTATAGGGTCGTTTCGCTGATGTTTCGCGTTATGACATTTTAAATTTTCAAATTGGCGCTAAAACGCTTGTCAGTGTCATGGCGTCCCGAGTGACGTCACGTTTGTATAAACAGAACCCAGACCTTTGACGTTTGCTACCTAGATCGCTCAGTTGCTCATTAAATGAACATAAATTAAAAAGTTTACAAGTCTTGCGCGGCCGTGCGAGCGAGAAAGCGGGACAATGACGTATGAAGATCTGACAGATAACATGGTTCTATCCCTGTCTTACTATTCGTTCAGTACGTAAGTTTTCTCTGTAATCTGTGGTAATGGCCGTTATGGGTATTTGTTTATACAAACGTGACGTCATGCGCTCTGATTGGTGTTTAACATATCATGGCGGGCGTCCGTATTTTTCAGTTTTATTTTATGAAAATAAATTATAATCTCTTACTTAAGTAATTAAAAAATATGAGCATTTTTCGAATTATATGATTAAAAATTCACTAAGAAAATACCATATTTTAGTGATTTTCAATTACTGTCATCATGCCTATTACTTGTAAAAGATTTGGACTGAATAGACATTGAAAGGTCGGCAACGCGTATGCGGTCGACCTCGACACTGGAGTTGCAGGCGTCCAAAGGCCAAGGTACCCCTTTCCTGCTACTCAGGTGACCTGTACGCTTGTTTGCCACCCACGTGGTACTTATAAAATAAATTTGATGCTTCAGATTCGGCAAAGGACGAATTCTGATTGTAATGTTGAACAAAATTGTATTTGTATGGAGCGTTGTATCTACAAGATTACCGAGACTTATGAGAGCTTTAAAATATGTGACGCATAGCTCCGGGATTTATTTCTCATTAAGGTATATAATAATGGTACCTACATGTGAGATATGATGTAATAAAAAATGCGTATTTAAATGATTAATAGGTGTATTGTAATACAATGAATACAACAGTAATACAATGTATTTTTCACTTCTCATGCTCAAAAAGTGTGTTATATTAGGCTTAGCAAGCGGGGCTCGGGGCTACAGTAGTATATTTAGCCCCTAGGGGAAATATGTATACATATTTATAATTTTTAAAACATTTCAATTTTACCAATCAAAACACTCACCATTATTAATCCACCAATCAGAACTCTTTAAAATTAAATTTTTTGGCTTTTCATGGCTACAAATGATATAATGGCACCTTTTGTGATAAATACTGGTGATATAATATCATCTTCAAGTCATGATGTGTCAAGAAGTGATGATCTGTCAAGATGGCAGTCGCTTTCGTAAAACTAGTGCCTATGCCAAATCTTGGGATTAGGTGTCAAAGCGGACCCTGGGCTCCTTTAGGGGCACAACCGGGAATAACGCTAGGAGAATGATGATATAATATCATCTTCAAGGACCGATTTCTCTTCAGAATGTGGTAAAATAGTACATTGTGATACGAGTGAGTTATGTTGATAATTACATCAGAGGCAAAATTGTTGGTGAAAGGATAAATAAAAAAAATGTAGTCGGCTTTTCGCAGTCGCAACTGAAGCCTTTTCATGTTGTAACCCATTTGACCGAATTACTAAACTTTGCATTTTTGCCCCGCCGCATTACCGTAATTTTTCAATGAAAATGAATGAATGAAAATGAAAATATTTATTTGCATAGACACAGTGCAGGGATATTTATAGTACATTGTGATACAAGTGAGATATGTTGATAATTACATCAGAGGCGAAATTGTTCACGCGAACCGCAGGTGAGCGTGACGAGGAAACCGAGAATGCAAATATCAAAGCTCACGCGTATCATACGACGTTTTTCAACACATTTTGCGAGGAAAAAATCATTTTCATACGATGAAAATCATCATTCATATGATCATTTTCATATGATTATGTTTTGACCTGCCAAATTATTTTCTTTACATTAAGTAAATCATTAAGAAGACATCAGGTTTTTACTCACAATTGCACATCGTCAAGAATTTCCAGTGGCGTCCATTCTATTTATGAAGTTTGCGCAGTGCGGGCACAGAAATCTCTAAACAGCCAATACAAAATAAAATAATATTTTCGTTTTAAAATGTTATCTGTATTAATTCATGTAAAATATTATCAAAAGTGAATAGTTTTACTAAATTAATTGTTTCTATATCATATACATAAAAAATACTTAGTCAATTAATAAATAAAAAAACCGGCCAGGAGCGTGTCGGGCCACGCTCAGTGTAGGGTTCCGTAGTTTTCCGTCCGTCACAGTAAGTGTCCCAATTTAAGCGTTAAAAAAATGAGCTATTTGTTACATTGAGTTGACATATTAAGTACAGAACCCTAAAACCCTACAAGCAATACGTAGCGAACAATTTTATTATTAGACAACGAACGACCAAAAGACAACTAAGACAATTCGAGCACGACCTAATGTATGGGCGCACCTGCTCCGACCCCATTAAATCAGGAAAAATCTTAACAGCGCTATGTACAATGTGAGCGTTCCGCGTACAGCGACATCTATCGGCAAATCAAGTAAACTATTGCGCGCGAGCTTAAAGTATGGAAGATGATCTTTATGGGATAATTCTTTATTGCGTGAACCGATTTTCACCGTTTTTACTTTATTTGAAAGCACGTCATTTCATTGTGATTTTGTAGAAATTACAGGTACAATAAACAGCTGCTTATACGGCTAAATTACAAACTTAGTTCAGAGATTATTTTGTAATTTTTTTCAAAAACTATTCAAGCTATCAAGTTCAAAATAGTTTTCCTAGAAAGTTTTTATAAAGTTCTACTTTTGATTTTTTTTCCATATTTTTAAAACTTATGGTTCAAAAGTTAGAGGGGGGGGGACACATTTTTTTTACTTCGGGAGCGATTATCTCCAAAAATGTTAACATTATCAAAAAATGATTGTAGCAAACCCCTATTCATTTTTAAATACCTATCCAACAATATATTACACAAAACTTTTTATTTTACCACTTTGTCGGCGTGATTGATATACATATTAGTACCAATTTCAGCTTTCTAGTGCCAACGGTTACTGAGATTATCCGCGGACGGACGGACAGACAAAGCGAAACTATAAGGGTTCCTAGTGGACTACGGAACCATAAAAAGGATTTAATTTGTTTAGTCGAGTAAGAATCCATTTGTCGAGAATTAAAAAAAAACAGTACATTCTGGGTACAACCCGGTTAATTTAAGAATGCCCCGTGTTGATGCATATATCTTGCTGCAAGGTGCCAACGTGACTTAATCGTGATATAACCATAACACACAAGTGTTGTAATGTTATAAATCACGCGTGTATAATATCCAGGATTATGAGCCTAAAAGCGACACAATAAGAGGTACGTTACGAGCAATTGTGTTACGTTACGAGCAATTGTGTTGAAATAAGTGTAAAAATACCTACTTGTTTTTTAATTTCGATATTTTAGACGTCTAGTGTCAAAGCGCCCGTCAATTAGCGATCTTTAGAAGCATTCTCTCTTCTCGCTCGTGCCTCACCTACATATAAAGGGTTTTTCAATAGGCACGCTCGACTTTGCCAGCGTATAGCGGCCGTCTTGGCAAAACAATAGCTGTCACATTTGGCGGGAATATATAATTAAATCGTGACATTTCATCATGGAACGCTGTACACTTCAACAACGCGTAAAAATTGTTAACTGCACGGGACAATAATTTGATTAGATTAGATGAGAAGTTCGAGGGTTTCGTCATATCGCGTGGTGGCGACATCAACTGGACCCCGAGAGTTTACACTCTCAATGTTCGACCACCGGTGCACCGGTTACCAATGGTCGACCAATGTTCGAGCGGTGTTTAGTCATACGACTTAACACCGCTCGACTACGTCTACGTCAAATCTCTTGTCTATGCAGACAAACCACAGACCATTGCTGCTCTGAAGGGCAACATAACCCGCGTTCTTCACGAATGTGAGCCCTATTTATGCGAAAATGTCGACCAAAATTGGTCTACCGGGATACACCACCTTCAGCGAAGTCGCGGCAGCACCTATTTGCTGGCTGAGATTATATTTCATGAATAATAACATCAAATGTACTTTAAAATAATGTATAAATCAGCTGTTCAGGTTATTATTACATTTTGAAGTTCGAGCGCTCTTAATGAAATACCCTTTATAATGCTAAAGCTATATCAAATCTCTTGAATTTTCAGCCCCTAAACATAGAGAAGTTTACTAGTTTCAAAACATGTCAATTAATTAATTGTAATTTCAACATTGCTTCAAAGCTTATTGTTTGGTACAGACTATAACGCCATAATAATTTTGAAAGCCAGAGTTATTAACAGCAAACTAAATGGTACTTGCATTAGTATCGAAATCGAATACGAATGAAGGAGCACTATAATATAGACCAAATCATAGACCAAATTTTCGGCATTTCTTTGGTCGTATAGAGTAAAATTCACGGAAAAACACTCCTTTTCTATCAATGACATTCAACAAATCGCAAGCTAGCATAGTAAGGAACGAAACTAGGTCGAACATGGTGTGCTTTAGTTACTGGCGGATGGTGAATTCTTGATCCCCTCTTTGGGGCTCTGTTTTGTAACTAAAGATTTGAGTTCTACCCTAACTCAATAAAAGACGTAATTTCTTAAAGGCGTGTAACAAGCGAAAGTCTCTCTCTAGTAAAAGGAGAAGAGTATTAATACATTCCCCTCCATCTCCGTTTTCCCCTTTAGTGGTGTGGGGTGCTTCTATTTGTAATATGATATGAGTCACTCGATACATTACCCTATACTTTACTTCACGGTTCAATTAATAAAAAATATCATTGAAATCTTGCTTGAGTTTACTAGGTAAATACGCTGTATGAACTTGCAAGGATTGTTTTATAAGTACTATATCCGTTTTTATGGAAGAAGAAATTTTATGGTCATGAGTCTGTAAGTATCTAACAAACCAAATAGACACACGCATATATATAAAATAATTATAATAAGACTAGGTATTTATTGTTATTTAGCGATTGAACGAGTCACGTTCAATCGCTCCATTATTTTATCCATTAAAATTTTTCTTGAATTCGTTCGTATTAAGCGGCGCGAGCATCATTTTAATTCATATTTTTTAACCACCTATTTGCTGCGCGTAATTAGGGTATAGCTATAGGTATAATGTATAGAGATGTCAAACAATCAAACCACGAACCAATTGAATATTATTATGTATATTGTTTGTAATCATAATAGTCGAAGGCCTCAAGCAGCACTCTGTCAGATACTTAATAATACTAACGACCCTAATATATGTATCACATCATTATAAAAGTTTTTGATAAATTCACCACATTTCGCGCCGGCCCGGCCGCTCTCCTGACCGTAAATTTTTAACTCCCTTTTATTCGGATGTCGCTTTCGACCCTTAAATTTTATCACACTCCCGCCACGCGGCTTAATTACTGCCAACCGGTGGCGGCCATACCTACAAGCCACAAATTAATACCAAGGCTGTTGTTTACGTAGGTACACTACAGGTGCGTATTTATGTATCGATATAGTGATTAATTTATCACCGAGTGTCAAAGCGGACTAGGGCTCGTTCGAGCACTACCGGGCAATACGAGTAAGAATAAAAATCGTTCTTTAATTAATCCAGGTAATAATTATCTACTAATTGACACCCGTAAAATGGGATCCCCGGGTTCATCCAGTGTATTGTTTTAGGCACCTACAGCTATAAGAAGTATTCATTAGCTTACGTTAGGTCTGTTTTAAGACTAAGTAAGTATACTAAGATACTGACCTACTGTTTTGTAAAATATTTTCGGTCAAATGAAAATTCTACGAATTGTTGGTAAAACTAGGGTATTACCAAAAAAAATATCAGATTCCCAATTTTACTTTCATCGACACACCACACTTCACGTTTTTCATTACTATGGGACTAGATCGATTTGTGGAAGATTGTCCCCTTATATATATTTTTAATTTAATTTATTTTATCTAATAGCACTTGCGCATTTGAAATTTACGAATAAAGTTGTAGTTTCGCGAAACAGGCCAAAGGTAGATAAGGATCATGTGCTAGAGCTACAAGTACCTACAGAATGTATTTAATTGTTTTGTATAATCAAGTTTATTATTATTATTAATTATTCAAGACAGCAAATAAACACCAATACATAGGTACACCAATATTTTTATTTAAAAAGTTAATACATTTTCTGCAAAATCCACCAGCACTATCACAGAATATGTCCAAGTCGTAGCCCTCGACAGCCACTAGATTTAAGAGAGCTAACGCCCTAGGGGTGAAAGCGTTGCCGACTTGCCGCCCTGGCGGGTGCGCGCGCGCAGCCACGCGAACAGGAGTCTAATTCACTAATATAATGATATATTTCGAGACGGCGTTCCACGACATCACCTCACAGGTCACCTCACCTCTCACCTCACCTGGCACCTCTCGCCTCGCGCCTAATGCGACAGACAAGATAATGTTACCCCAATACGTCATCTATCTTTAATTTGAGAAAATATTGGCTTTGTTTGTTGTTTCACACATACGATTAGCAAACCTCAATTGTTACTTCAATTTATAAATTTTTGTTGCTTATAAGCCGCTTAAACTACTCAAATTAGAATAGTTTTACAGGCGGCGCCGGCGCCGCGGCGCATGCGCGCACGCCGGCTGCTGTCCGTTGCGTGGAAGAGGAACTTGCAGGCCGATTCGTTCCAACACGGATGGATTTTTAACCCTTTTGTTAAGCAAGCCGTAGTAGTGTACCAAGAGCAGCAGTTTACGCCTAAGTTCTAGTTTCAAGCCCCAAAATCCCTAGGACAAACCGCGAGGGGTACAGATAGGGATAATATCCGAAAGACCTACTGTATAGGTGCCTCGCGAACTACCTCTGAAGTTTTTCTATTAGGAGACTATATTTGGATTCATAGGGATCCCATGCTATTGCTCAGAATTCTAGTTTGCTGCGTACGTATGCGTTATACAGCAGCACAGCCACCCTAACACTCGTGAATTGAAAAGTCGTCCTAATAATAAATCCTAGGGTTTTAGAGGCACTCTTACAAATATTAATAATGTGTTGACGGAAACTAAGTTGCCTATCCAACGTCATCCCTAAATCTCAGATTTCGTTAACACGTTCCATTTGGGTGCCCTGCATACCATACGAAACCTGAATGGGAGCCCTGACTCTCGCAAATGTAATAACTTTGCACTTTAATACATTAAAGTGTAGCTTATTTATTTCACTGCATTCGGCTACAGCATCAATGTCCCGTTGCAATGTACAGCAGTCGCCACTGTGGGTGACTGTGGCCTACTTCCAGAAAGAGCTTGAAATCATCGGCATACAAAAGACATTCAGCAGATTTTACGACCTTGGGCAGATCGTCGATCATGATCAGAAACTGGGTTGGGCCTAATGTACTACCTTGACTCACCCCTGACCGCGGGAAGTATGGTTCCGATTGGAACCTGCCGAGCTTTACGTACTGACTGCGATTGCGCAGATAATCGGCAAAGAAGTATAAGAGTTTAGGCGAGAAACCCAACCGCGCAAATTTCTGCAGCAACAGATCGTTGTCAACCAGGTCAACATATATATAATTATCCGGTGACTTCTTTATTATCCGGTGGCTTCTTTATTATCTGGTGCCATCTTTATTATCCGGTGGCATCTTTATTATACGGTGGCATTTTTATTATTCGGTGGCATCTTTAGTATTCGGTGGCATCTTTGTTATCCAGTGGCATCTTTATTTATCTTGTAATACGCGGGTGGAGCCACGCGTGCAGCCAGTTAGGCGTAAAAGTTTCAAGTCAATCATTTCGTAACTACGAATAGCATTTTTTCCACGAAATCTAAGAATATTACGCAATAAGGTCAAATGCGGGTGGGTGTCTCTTGGGAGTGTTGGATGACCCAATTAAAATAAGAGTCTCATCTCATTTTTCTATAGAAACCTTCTTCATGGATGTGAAGAGTATTCAAATGTCTGTTGACGTTCTTCACTTGATAATTTAAGGCTACATGAATAATTTTAAGGGCCCTCTTAATGAATGCAAAGTTTCTCATTTACAACAACGGATTCACATATGTATGTATCTACCAAGGTACATCACCATTGTTCGCAGTATGGAAATGAGAGAGTCCGTTATATAATTAATTGGGTATCCTTAGGATTATTCCACGCAGAGTGCGGGTTTAAATACCTACCTATACAAAGGCCGTAAGAATTAGCAAAGCGCGAAATCTCTCGAGAATCTTACAATCACTTGGTGTGTAAATGACTTTGTGTATTCTAATCTTATGCCTACGTATGTCTTAAATATATGAAATACAATAAAATAAATCCAAACAAATAGTTTGTATTCCTATGAAAAGTGTACGTACCTATCAGTTTTCTTTGCTATTTAATGTATCTGGTTCTCATATTTCGATACATTGTACGACCAGTTTAAGAGGAGGTAGAGTGAATCGAAGTATTTCAGCTCCGATAAATACAGTTAGGTAAACATTGTACAAATTTGCACAATTTCATGAAATTTTGTGCCCTCGTTATTAAAATACTTTTGCCAACTACTAATGCCCGAACCTTGTATCCAATCCAACTATCCAGCAGAGTTAAAGTGTAAATAGCGGGAACATAACCGAGACGAATACGTATTCATTATATTTCTAGGAATAACACTAAAAATATCGGATGTTGACCTGGGGTGACCTGGAGTAAATTTATACGTGATTAAGTAGTTGCACAATGCACATGCTTAAACTAACAATTTTTCTTTTTCAATATGATAATATATGTCTTTAGCATGTCATTGAGAGCTCAGTTTTCAAAATGAGAATAGGTATCAGAAACAAAAAAACACCTTTGTTTTTTTGTTTCTGATACCTATTCTCGCGGAACGTAGGACGCGCCGGGGACACTTTATAAGGTGCCATCGAATTAGGTACCAATATTTTAAGAGGTGTTACATTACATTACATCAAAACAATTAACTGTAAGTAGAATTGAAGATAACTTTTTATATGATACTTTTGTTTTGATTTTTAGAACAAAATAAATAATTTAAAATTTCGTTCAAAAATAACCATCCTGTGTATTTAACTGACAAGGTGTTTAACACTCGCTGTCAAGTGAACATCGCTGTGTGTGACACACGTCAATGATTCGCGGTAAAATTGTTAACTATCTCATTAACAGGGTGTTTTTACGCAGCAATGTTGTTTCCTTATTTATCTTCAAAAATTAACACAATCTATTAAATATTTATTATATAAATAGACTCCTAAATTCTAATTCAAATTCAAATGCACCTTATATATTCGGGTTTACTAGCCCAAAACAAAAACCGAAAATAAAATGAAAACCGCTAACATTACAAAGAGGAAAAGTCTGTGGTATTGTAAGTTTGTATGCACGGGTAATCTGCGGAACTACTAATCCGTTATCAAATAATCTTTCACCAGTGTATAGAATGGATCTTTGGGGTGGACAAGGGCTTATTGTACCCCGCGGCACTGCTCGGGTGGTGGAGCCGCGCGGCCGTTTACTATGAAATATGCAGCACTACATTAGCCTACACAATACATTACAATTACATTAACCTATGCATTGCGAATTTAATGTTTAATTCTTCTGTGTTAATATGGATGTTGTGTGATGTGAGAAACAACACGCAAGCAAGCTAAATAAAATAATAAATAATGATGTATTTTCATGAACTACGGTAGCCTAGTGGTTCAGGCATGCGGCTGTCAAGCGGCGGTCGTGGGTTCGAACCCCGGCTCGTACCATTGAGTTTCTCGGAACTTATATACGGAATATTTACCGTTAGCTTTTCGGTGAAGGAAAACATCGTGAGGAAACCGGCCTAACCCCAATAAGGTCGAGCTTTCCCTCTGGGTTGGAAGGTCAGATGGCAGTCGCTTTCGTAAAACTAGTGTCTATACAAAAAAAAGTGTCCAAAGTATTAAGAGGGGGTATGGTTCCGCCCTTTTCCACAAAACGCACCTTCATCACGATCTGCCAGCGTTTTCTCTCTCTCACAAGCAACATTAAAACGGTTTTAGCTTCGTAATTGTTTGGAACATTTTAATGGGATTTTCGTCAAAAAGCAATAAGCATATTTTTGCCATCTCAAAATTTATCTTTTTAGACTAAGGCAGCTATTTTATAGTAAAAAAAGCGTTGCTAGACCAAAAATCGTGAAATGATCCGTCCGCAAAGTCGTCTCGGCATGATCTAATACTCACGAAATTGCTATTCTATCCTAAAATGATACATTTTGAGGTTAGAATGTTGTTTACCAAATAAGACAAGTAAGTATGAATGCACTTTATGTAGTAGGTAGCTATGTCAGATACTACTAAGTGCCGTGGCATCAATTACATCCTCAGGCAAGCCGGTTGGAAACCGGTTCTTTGGACACGTTGCCGTTCGCGAGTACGACAGTTTCCTTTTTGTAGCAAATCTTTTATTTATGAAAACCCAAGAGCGTCGCTGAATTATAAGAGTGGTATACAATATACAAACAATGGAATTAAAGTTTTCTATGGGTCTTCCACAGCTCAACTTAATTCTCAATACCTACTTGATTAAAGTAGGTACAGTTACCTACCTACTAGTACAACGAGCACGCGTGACCTTTTCCGTTTTTTTTCTGACTTACTCTCAATCCCCCACGGTTTTCCAAAATTAATGTTCGGGGTTGTAAAACTTTTCACAGAATGAAATCTGGAGCAAGCATGATTTTTTTATTTGGTCACGTCCGATTTGATGCGTGGCGGTTAAGCTGACCCTAGTCAAAATTTATTACGCGCCAAAAAGTTTCGACGCTACATTAGTTTAATAGCGAACATAATTGTTCATGCAGGCTCGCAAAGTTTTTGGTATGAGAAGCTGCTGGTCACTTGACGGCAACATCTTTGTTAAGTTGGCTTCAGGCGTGCGTGAACGTGTTGACTCAAAAGAAGACATTGAGCGGCTGAAGATCTCCCGTGAAACGCAGCTGCCTCCGTCGTCGTCGACGCCTGAACCCGGTTCGGTGATGAAGGTCACCGCAGGTGCCTCCAGCGAGCAGGCCGGGCGGCCTCGGCGAGGAGCCAAGATTTTTTCCTAGGTCACTTTTGTATTGACTGTATTATGCTTATACCTTTTTCTAACCTCTCTTGTTCTGTTTTCGTCTTTTACTAGAATAACTGTATTGTTTTACCCTTGATACTCACTTGCATATGCGCATATCGTATTATTACTTTGTTTTCTAGTATCGGTCTGTAATGAATTGTGTTCTTACCCACTTTATTTACATCAATTTTATTGTTATTGCCGGCTTCGTAAATCTTAAATTTGACGTTTGGCGTACGTGACATTTGATTGATAAGTCAGTTTATTCGAGTGCGTTTGAGTTGCTGGTTAAACCGCCTAGTCACGCCAAACTGTTTTGTTGGTCAAACTAGTAATGTTATTGTATTTTTATTTTAATGATAATTGCTTCGTAAATCTTTGTTTTGTTTTATAATATTTTAAGTTTGTTATCTCACAAGCTAGCCAGCAGGATAAGCAGGATTGTTAGTGTATTTTGCAACTTCGATATTTTTGTCCGTGTATATTTATTTACAAGTTAATATTGTTCTGTTATATTTATATATTATTTTATTTATACCTACTTTTTATGTCAGATGACGAAACTTTTTACTCTGCTAGTGATGACAGTTCTGCTTTTCATTCGATAAACTCACTTGATACTTCTTCCACTTTGGGTACTCTTGTGTCTCGCGAATTCCTTAACTCTCGCCACTTCAACGTGTGCCACATAAACGCTCAAAGTATCCCTTCTCACTATAGTGAATTAGTTGAGACTTTCACATCTCCATTTGTCCATGCGATTCTGGTATCTGAGAGCTGGTTGAAGCCTACCCTTGACTCGACGTCTTACAGCTTGCCTGGTTATGTTTTAATCAGAAACGATCGAATAGGCAAGGGTGGCGGTGGAGTTGCCATTTATCTCAGGAGTTCCATTTCGTATACAATCTTGAACCAATCACAATCTCTTTATTCTGGCTCCGCGGAATGGATTTTTCTTGAGATAAATGTCAGTCGGGTTAAAGCCGTTCTGGGGGTGGTTTACTGTCCCCCTACCATCGATTATTTCTCAAATTTAGAACAAATTCTGGAATCTTTGAGCTCGGATTACACACATCACCTGATTATGGGTGACCTTAATACCGACCTTTGTCGAGACTCTCCACGTTCCCGTAAATTGATGTCCTTAATCAGGTCCGTCAGTTTCTCAGTCCTTCCCTCGGATCCTACTCATCACACCACTACCACTGATACTTGGCTGGATGTGATCATTACCTCGTCTCCCAGTAATGTTATAAAGCACGGTCAATTTTTGGCTCCCGGTTTCTCTCACCACGACTTGCTTTATGTTACGTACAAAATTAAACCGCCAAAATGCAAGCCCGCCTTAGTATGTATGCGCAGTTTTGCCAAAATTGACTCCGACGCGCTTTCACGCGATGCTGCAGATATTGACTGGTCCCCCGTGCTTTCTGCTTCCACAACTGCAGCCAAAGTATCGCTGTTTAACGCGGCCATCTTGGAAGTCTTCGATAGGCATGCTCCCTTACGTACTATTAGAGTCAGGCGCCCTCCTGTGCCGTGGATGACAGAAGGTGTCCGCATGGCTATGCGAAGAAGGGATCGTGCTTTCAGGACTTTCAAGCGTGACCGTACCGACGAGAACTGGCGAATCTTCAAGACGGCTCGTAACCGCTGCAATCAGTTGGTACGCACAGCGAAGCGAAGGTTCATTCATGACAACGTATCCTCATCTTCTATGGCCGATGTCTGGAAATTTCTCAAGTCGTTTGGCCTAGGAAAACCCGCTAGTGGTACCGAAGGCATTTCCTTTTCTCTCAATGAGTTAAACAGACATTTTTCTTCTGTCCTTTCCGTCGACAATAGTGTCAAAACTTCCACTCTTACTGAAATTTCGGCCCTACCTACCTTCGTCTCCGAGTCATTTTCGTTCTCTCCTACTTCTGGAACAGAAGTTAAAGCCATCATCAAGGCTATAAAATCCAAAGCCGTTGGTGTTGATGATGTCAGTCGGCTTATGATTCTGTCGGTCCTTGACTGTATACTTCCCATAGTGTTTTCAAATGGAGAATTCCCTCCCCTCTGGCGTAAAGCATTTGTTATTCCTCTGCCTAAAGTTCATAACGTTACCTTGCCTAATCAGTTCAGACCTATCTCCATTCTTCCATTTCTGTCGAAAATCGCTGAAGCGGTGGCCCACAAGAAACTTTCTCAGTTCGTTTTCACACATAAGCTACTGAGCCCCCTCCAGTCTGGTTTTCGACCTAGTCATAGCACCAGCACTGCTTTGGTAAAGGTGACAGAGGATATCAGGCGCGGCATGGAGAACCAATTGGTAACTGTACTTGTCCTCATCGATTTCTCTAACGCATTTAATACTGTTGACCATGACATTCTCCTTGCCCTTCTTGAACGTTTAAACGTGTCCTCCGCTGCCATTGACTGGTTTTCGGATTATCTCCGTGGTCGCCAGCAAGCAGTCAGAGTAGATCGGAAGTTTTCTGACTGGTGCGAACTAGCTACTGGCGTACCTCAAGGCGGGATCTTATCTCCACTTTTATTTTCTATCTTTATTAACTTTCTGACTCCTGACTTTCGCTGTGCTCACCACCTGTATGCTGACGATTTGCAATTGTATGAACAGTCTAACTTCTCTAACCTCTCAGCTGCCATTGATAAGTTAAACGTAGATCTGGCGCACATTCAGAGATGGTCCGAGAAATTTGGGTTGTTTGTCAACCCGTCCAAATGTCAGGCCATTATCATTGGTAGTTCCCATCAAGTGGCTAAGCTCGACTTCAACTCTATTCCTCACATTAAATTCAATGGCACTTCTATCCCTTATAGCCAGAAGGTAAAGAATTTAGGAGTCTATTTGGATAACACCCTGAGCTGGAGGACCCAAGTTGCTGAAGTTAGTCGAAAGGTGATCGGATCCCTACATGTCCTGAATAAACTCAAACACTTCTTGCCTATTAAAACCAAAGTTTTGTTAGTGCAAAGTTTGATCCTACCCATAATCGACTATGGTGATGTGTGTTATCCGGACTTAAACGAGGAACTCCTAAATAAACTAGACCGTCTCCTTAATAACTGTATTCGTTTTGTTTTCTGCCTCCGTAAATACGATCATGTCTCCTCCTACCGATCTAAGCTTGGTTGGTTACCCATCCGCCAACGCCGTAACCTTCGTATGCTTTGTTTCCTTTTTTCAATTCTCCAGGACCCGAAATCTCCTGACTATCTCAAAAGTTTGTTCCAGTACCATGGCGTGAGTTGTGCCCGTCAGTTTCGCTCTTCAGGTAATCTCTCTCTCGCTATTCCACTTCACCGAACTAGTTTCATATCCAATTCGTTTACCATTCGAATCGCTCGCCTCTGGAACGGTCTCCCCGTTAAAATCCGTCAGTCTCCGACCAGATTCGCGTTTAAAAGATCTTTACGCAAGTTGTTTGCTAGCAGAGCCGTAAATTCTTAGTGTTTCTGTTGTCTATTTTCGTCTGTATGTATCTCACTTTATGTATGTCACTTTCTGTTTATATCTGTAGTTGCACCGCCCACAATTTGTCTGCTTTGCCCAAAGGTTGACTGGTAGAGAATGCTTACGGCATTAAGTCCGCCTTTTGTACGATAAGTTGTTCTTTTGTGCAATAAAGATTAAATAAATAAATAAATAAATAAACACAGATCATTGTATCTGAATTAATGTTTTATGCGTAGTGTTGGGCAATTTGTGCAATATTTCAAAATTTAATTTAGTATTTTCTAATATTTGTGATATTAAATAACTCGTTCATATTTTATTACTATAAAAAACGAACAGAATAACTAGTGGCTCTTCGAGGTGTAGACCTCGCGGGTTTGTTTCAAAATGGTTGAATTTAGTAATTTTAAACCTTCTTAACCCATGGGGGTTGAATTGACATTAAAAAAACGTCGAAATGCACAGGTAATTAAATAAACAACTTTTTGAACGCGATTAAGTCCGATTTTGTTAAAATAATGTGTGAAAATCGTGGCCATTTGAAAAAAAAACGAAACGATGTGACAAAAAGAAAATAATTGTACCTATAAATTATTGAACCTATGTACTTACAAAATTTCACGAAAATCGGTAGAGAACTGCAGCATGTAGGCGACAACTGCGGCACATTCGGACATCCAAACATTCGTATTGTTTCGCATTCGTGTTGTAAGTTGGATTTTGGGCCTAGCTGGAATGGACCAGCATCGGCCAATAGTCTCGATTCGTTTGTTTTGCCAATCTGCTTAGTCTCTCTTCCTGTTCAATTTGTAGAAAAAGAAGTTTCATGGCCCTGATTCTGGTTAAACGATCAAAATTAAAGGGTTCCAGAATTAAGTCGGTCAGTCTTTGAACCCGTGAAAGTGCAAGATATGAGCAACCCACAGCAAGTTTTCTAGACCCAAGGTCAATCACTACCCTTGGTAACGTCAAGCCCTGCGACTTATGAATGGTGACTGCCCATGCTAATATAAGCGGAAACTGGGTTCTAGAACATGTGAGCTCCTTGGAACGCCAAGTTCTCGTGAGAACGGCGATATTAGGCACTGATCCTATTATGGTTGGGCCATTGTAGTTGTCAAATCTTACCATTACTACCAAAAGGGTATCTATATATCAACGGGGGGTGCACAATTAGGTGGATACACCAAATCGGTTATAGTACCAACGGAACCATTTACTAAACCTTTCTTAACCCACAAATATGTTTTAAGCATGACCCAGCTCGTGAAAGTGCAACATATGAGCAACCCACAGCAAGTTCTCTAGAACCAAGGTCAACCACTACCCTTGGTAACGTCAAGCCCTGCGACTTATGAATGGTGACTGCCCATGCTAATCTAAGCGGAAACTGGGTTCTAGAACATGTGAGCTCCTTGGAACGCCAAGTTCTCGTGAGAACGGCGATATTAGGCACTGATCCTATTATGGTGGGGCCATTGTAGTTGTCAAATCTGACCATTACTACCAAAAGGGTATATATATCAACGGGGGGTGCACAATTAGGTGGATACACCAAATCGGTTACAAGGTGAGGTCGTGTAACACTAGGTCCAAAGGACTGGAATCTCTACCATGAGTAAGTTACACCTTTATTACACTGTACTTCTTAAATACTAATATGGCAATGGATTGGCACCAGGGATAAAATTTCTAACTATAATTATTTACACAATTATATCTTTATTTTAGGTACGCCTGTTTCGAACTGGAGCGAACACACCTGAATTTACTGCTGTGGAAGGCGACCGGACAGCAGGCGGACCTTGAAACTGGGTAGCTTCCTCCGTCTCGCTAGAGGGACCCGATGCCGAAGCTGCTAGACAAGAAGCATTTCCAACAAACAAACACCTTCTTAATCCTTCTCCTTCTTTCTCAATTTCCCGTTCACTGAAAATAATTAAATTGGATTAATTAGTGAACGTTGGGTACCTACTACACGCCGACATGAAACCTTCACAAAATGGGTAAGTTTATCTTACCAATAGTGAACTATATAACTTTCATAGTTCCTCCTATCGCGAAACTCCCTCCTCGCTGAATTCCTCTCCTGAAAAGACCAGAGAACAGATTACTACCTAATTCCTCGTGTTTCGCGCCACGCGGAATTACACTCAATCCATCACAATTAATACTCACGGTTCTTCTCCCTTTCAGGACACCGGTACGGAATCAGCTCCCAAAATGGTGACCACCAATGGGTCAGAAATAAGATTTCTTCAGAAACCTGATGCTGCTGTGTCAGCCGCGAATTCAAAAATGGCCCCATGAACATCTTGGGAAACCCACTGGCCCTCAGGCCTTATCTCTGGTATTGCAGTGGAATAAATTATCCAATCCTGAATACTGTCTTTTAATTTTTTATCTCACCTAATTGAAACCTGCTACTATTAATTTATATGAAAATTAAATTGGGGATTGCTAATTCTATGTAATTTCCTTTAATTCAGAATTAGCCCCATTTTCAAACTTGGAATTTGTAAGTTCACTAACAAAATTCTATATACCTATCTAGATCTTGATTGCTACCAAGTTGCATTAAAAACTCAATTTTATATTTAAAAATAGGATTTTTCCCTAAGCTGACAACACAGACCACAGGTTCATTACAACACAATTAAAGCTGTTTAAGACTTCTTTTTAGATGCTGTGTTGATGTTTAGAGGCAGTGCTACACGATGCCAATAAATTAAAATATTACGCCGTTACAATATATCCCCCCCCGATGAAAAGGTTCAACGCAGGTGAACCGCTCGCTGTCCTCAGCGACTTTCCGCACCTGCCACAACAACTTAAAAAAATAACAACCAATATTTAGAGAAATGGTAAGACCAATTACTTATCCTAAACTTCAAACAACCAAAAAAAAAAAAAATATATATATATATATGTGGCCCATAAGGCCGAGGTTGATCCCCTGGGGATCACTAACCTACCCCAAAACGTTACCACAGTCTCTTTTCTAAAGAGAAACCAACCCGTCGGGTTACTAAGAAAACAATTTAAAAGAAAAAACACAAAGGATCCAATCGAACCCACGAATAAGTGGGAAAGTTAACCTAAACTAACCTATTTGCCTTCATACCGGTAAACATTCCTTTAGCCTTTGCATCACAACCTAAAGTTGTGCTGCAGAAGCTAACTCAAACTGCCAGGGCCTATGTTCAGCAGTCTTCAACACAATCTCCGCTTGCCCGGGCAAAAGTCCATATCCGAGAAAATATCCCTGTCCCAGATTTAGGGCATAGGGTATAAAAGAATGAAAAAAAAAACTCTTTGTCTCCAAGTCTCAGCCGAAAGAGAAATATGTTAGCTAAAAAAAAAAAACAAGCACCATTTAGGCACTTGTCAGGCACCTGACCACACGTAGACAAAGCAAATGCGCAAAAGAATTTGTACCACTTGGGTACTTATCAAAGGAGGCGAAGCAGGAGACTACACGTCACCGACATTACGTAACAGGATATAGTGCAAGCATTTATAAACTAGCCTATAAATGTGACACTAGTGTGCACACAGGCCTCCTCTCATGGATGAAAGGGGAATAAGGTCATATTAAAGATTAATTAATCCGATCCTGGTATTGAGCACAGGTTGATCGCACCTAACATACTTCGCAGTCAAATTCCCATTTACATCATTCATTCGTCATCTAAACACACATGAGTAGTAAAACAGTAGCTCCTGTTCACCACGTACCTTCCAAAATTCGTGATTAAATATTCCAAAATATTTTTAACACTACTTGCGATTAATAACCGTAACTAAGATGTTCACATTTGGCAGTAATAATTAGTTAACTCTGGCGGCACGGCGACGGCTCGTATTGAACTCGGGGCCGTACGTCCAGAGATAACATTACTCTAGGCGTCCGTGGTTGTTGGCCCTGGCGGCACGGCGACGCACTCACAAACACGAGGCCGTACGTCCAGGGACAACTTCACCCTACACCAACTGCCTACTTAAAATCTTTAACATGCCACGAGCCAATCGGATGACCATCCATCCTTTCGAGCTCATAAACTAAAGGAGACAAAACCGCTTTAACCCTGCATTTTTCATACTTGGGCGCAAGTTTTGACATTCTAAACTTTGAAGCGTCGCTTTGTACATACGTACGCTTCCAAACAGTGTCCCCAACCGAGAACTTCGCCGAACGGCGTCTTAAATTGTAATATTTTGCGTTAATTGCATGTGCTTTTAATAAACGTAACCTAACCTGCTCAAATATGTCTTTCAATATTCCAAATTGACCTGCGTACTCATCCCTAGGAACAACTGTGGTGTACTTTTGATCGGTGTCCTTATAAAAGGACCCGTTGATGACTGGTTCTCTAGCGTGAACTAAAAAAAATGGAGAAAAACCTGTGGACTCGTTTACTGCACTGTTTATCGCAAACCTAATCTGGTGCAGTTTTTCATCCCATGTTCGGTGATTGTCCTCTACGTAGGACGCTACGGAAATCATCACTGTCTTATTGTACCGTTCAACTAAATTTACTTGGACGGTAACGCGGTCCGTAAAATAGGTTAGGTATATTGTATCGTTTTATCAACTGCTTAAACTCTGATCCCGTAAATTGCACTCCGTTATCAGTGATTACGGTTTCAGGCACACCATGTGTTAAAATGACGTGTTCTTCAAAAGTCTTCGCCACCAAAGCGCTTGTGGCGCGGTGAAGCGGAAATAGCAGTGTGAATTTCGAAAAGCAACATGTTACCACAAACAAAAAGGTAAAACCTCTTCGAGAGCGCGGAAGTGGGCCCACCAGATCGATGCTAACTACCTGCCATGGGCGATGACATACCTTTGGCTGTCCCATCAGGCCTGCAGTCGGTTTTTGGGAGTGTTTATAGGCTGCACAGGTATCGCAAGCCTTTACATACTCGACCACATCCTTATACATTCCCGGCCAAAAGTATGTTAACGCAAGCCGGCGATGAGTTTTAAAAACACCAAAATGAGCTGCAGTTGCTTCGCAATGGTTTTCCTGCAAAACTCTTTTACGGTCACCCTTTCTTACCACTTCCTTCCAATCAAACTCTCTTAATAAGTTATACTTAGACTGGCTAAGTCTAAATAACTTTCCCTCCTTCATGCAAAAATTTGGAAAATTTGCGGGATGAGTTGTGCATCCACTTTTAATTCTGTCATACCATTCATCCGGCTCATCATTTACCACATTAGTTACGTTTACTGCGTCAACCGTCATAAGCCTAGACAGTGCATCAGGCACAACGTTAAGCGATCCCTTCCTGTGCTCAATATCAAAATCAAATTGAGACAGTCTGCAACCCCAACGAGCTAACCTACCTGACGGGTTTTCAAGTTTCATAAACCATTTTAATGACGCATGGTCCGTAATTACTGTAAATTTTCGTGACCCTAAATACGCTTGAAACTTCTCAACTGAAAATAATACGCTCAACGACTCACGCTCCGTTGCGCTGTAGTTGCACTCGCTTTTATTTAAGGAGCGACTGACATACGCGATTGGATGCTCGCGTCCTTCGATAGTCTGAGAAAGCATTCCACCGATCCCATAAGAAGACGCATCACAGTGTACGGCGAACGGCTTACTAAAGTCCGGAACTGCCAAGATAGGGGCCGTCACTAGGGCGTTCTTTAAGGATTTAAACGCTTCCTCTGCTTTCTCAGACCACCTGAAGGCTGGTGCGTTTTTACCCTTCGACGTGAGTTTATTCAAGGGCGCGGCTATCGTTGAAAAATCACGAATAAACCTACGATACCACTAGCACGTGCCCAGAAAAATCTTTACCTCACGCGAAGTCGTTGGTGTTGGAAAGTTCAAAATGGCAGCCACCTTATCAGGATCAGTACGCAAGCCGTACTCGTCTACGACATATCCGAGGTATTTCAGCGACTGCCTGAAGAACGTAGATTTGGTAAAATTTATTGTTAAATTTGCCATTTTCAACTTCGCCAACACACGGTTCAATAAAAGCAAGTGGGTCTGGTAGTCTGACGAACAAATTACGATGTCGTCTATGTAACAAAAGACTAAACCGTTTTCTACGTCACTGGTTAAATTATGGTCAATCAGCGTGTCCATGAGACGCTGTTGACGAGCAGGCGCGCCACACAAACCAAAAGGCATGACTTTAAATTTGTATAAGCCTCGACCATTTACTACAAAACTAGTTTTGTCCTGCGAGCTCTCAGCTAACGGTATTTGCCAGAAAGAGGAGCTTAAATCGATCGACGACAGGTATTTCGCCTCCTTTAAGCTGTCCAGAATTTGCGGTATGTAAGGAATGGAGTACGAATCCCCCTTCGTCACCGAATTTAACCTCCTACAGTCTAGACAAAAACGCCAATCACCGTTAGACTTTTTCACTAATAAAGCCGGGTTACTCCACGGACTCTCGCAGGGTGTGACTACATCTAAAGCTAACATACGGTCGAGTTCGGAACTTAAAACTGCGCGTTTCTCGGCTGACAAGGGGTATTGTTTCGTTTTGATAGGTAAAGCGTCGCCAGTATCAATCACATGTTCTATCAAGCTGGTTCGGCCTAGACCTTTCTCCTCGAACGAAATTTCCCTAAATTTAGCTACTGCGGCATCCGCTAGTTCCTTTTCGGCCGTTGACAAATGGTCGTATGATTGTATTGTGTGCACCTGTCTTGCATCTAACCCATTGCAATTAAAATAAGTTTCAGGTGAAGCCATATAATCAATATTTTTAAATATTTCCGGTGCCAGATGAAAGGACTGCCAAAAATCCACTCCTAAAATAACGTTTGAGACAATGCTGGGTATCACAATAAACTTAATTACATGTGTTATGTTATTAAATGTAACGGGGACAAAGATATACCCTATTGTCTCAACCTCAACTCCGTTTGCCACATTACACTTCGGTGACGTGTGCATTTGGTTCAACTTAAACCCAAACTTAATGAAATCCAAATGAGATTGGTTACCTAGAATAGAAATTCCGGCTCCCGAATCTAACAAACCGTAAATCTCAAAATTATTTACGTTAACCCTTAAGTAAGGTCGAATATCCTCTTTATTTGGGGCAAAATAAACCGTTGTGATTGAGGAATAACTATTAAACTTATCAATCGAATTTAATATATCGCGTTTTATTTCATCGCTAAAATCGCTACGGTTCTCAATCAGTTTTTTTGAATTTTTCGTATTTGGTTTTTGAACGCTCCCCTGCTGCGCACACGATTTGCCGTTATCTGTCGCGTCACTTTGACAATTCGGACCATTATTTGGTTTTATGTGCTGCTTTGCACGTTTGCAAAAACGGAAATTATGTGCAGTGCCGCCGCATTTGTAGCAAACTGGTATGCTGCCCGAGGACCCTGACGTACCTGGAGCACTATAATGATTGCCTCGACCGGCCGATGAGAAATTGTTAGTTCTTCGCGAACTCGAAGTGTCGGGTTTCGGGTTAGGCGCATTATAGGCCGCATTCCCGTTCACTGCAACTGCATTTACCGAGGACGATTTCCCTTTGAAGGCGTATTCACTGCAAAGTGTACTAGAAGTAACCTTGGGCGGTTCTGCAAATAATTTAACCCTCTGCAATGCCCCTTCTAGCTTCCTGCAATTACTTTTAAGCTCTGCCACCGTGTTAATCTCCAGTAAGGCTAACTGTTGGGTAAATATTGGGCGAATGTTATGCAATAAAATCTCCAACTTTGCCTCCTCTGATAAAGCCGTCCTCAACCTACCAAACAAACCAGACATGGTTGCAAAATATAAATGAATTGGCTCGTTATCACCTTGTGTTCTTGACTGAATTTCCAATTTTAGTCTATGGTCATAATCACAAGGCTCAAACTCATCCAAAAGCAAATGCTTTAAGTCATTCCAATTGTTCACAGATTCCTTAATACCACGATACCATATCAGAGCCTGATCGACAAACAAATGTGGAGCTGCTCTAAATAACTTTGAACTTGGAACGTTATTTGCTTCCCTCAGCTCCTCAACACGCTCTAAAAATGAGCGCGGGTCTGTACTACCATTGAATTTGACTCCCCATTTGGAAATACTTAAGTCTGATGAACACTGTAATTGCAAATCTCTAAAGTCGCTTGTCATTGCTTCAGGAGTAACGCCAGACACTGCTGATCCTGGATTAAAACTGTCTACCTTAACCAACAATGCCTCCAATCTGGACTGCGAAGCTGCCTTAATAGCCAAATGCTCAGCGCTCAATTCCGGTTTTATCCGGCCCAACCGATAGAACAAGTGGTGTGCTAAGGCCCTTGTTCGACTCGCGGTGTATCGATCTTTATGCCTAGTGTGCCTATCCACCAAGGAAGATAACTCAGAAAGCTTCTCCGAAATCACGTTAAGGTCGGTCTCTGCTGAGAAAGGAGTGTCCAGTATGACCTCGCTTGGAGCCTCAACAATAAGACCTCGCAACTGCTTCCTCAAACCTTCAACAGTTGTTGCTGGTGTTTCAGACCGAATTTGTACCTCATAAACAAGTTCATCTTTGAGCAAACTATGAAACTGAATTTGGCGTTCCATGTTTGTAATATTAATTGATGATAAAATTTGATCCCTTTGCCTTACAATGTAAGTAACCAAAAGTCTGTGTAACCAACAATGTTGATTGTAATAAAGCTAAATAGTGCTACTGATTGTTGTTATTCTAGTTCCTAAGTGTATAACTATATGATAATGTATCTCAAAATACACCGTAGTTTTGTTGTACAACATAAGAAACCAACACTGAAAATGTATAAAGCTATCCTTAATGAAGAATGGATCTAAGTTTTAAATATAATTCTAAATCTACAATTGTTAATTTTGAAAAGTAAATATTGTTTTGTACACAAGATGGCTGACAAAGATTTGTCTCAAGTTTTGTTAATATTCTCAAAATAATCAGAAATATTTCAACCAAACGGCTGCTTAAACAAGGTTTTCCGCCTGAAACATGTCAAATGGACATTCGGAATTTCGTAACGTCGCAAAACGAAAAAAGCTTAAGTACATGTGTCAAAATGCTAGTGTCAGCAAATTATAATAACCTCCAAAATTTGTCAATGTGTTATCAAATATTACTTAATACCAATGAAATACTGCCTAAAACCAGCCACAAATGTGGTAAATAGTAGGGGTTTATAAATAAAGAACACAATTATGTACACAATGTGAGTTCACAGGTGATTCCTATACGAAATTACACAAAACCTCTAGTGCCATAAAACTTTCCCTGGGTGAAAATATATCAAAAAAAGAAAGATTTAACGTTGGGCGCCACTGTAACAAGTGCTTTCTCCCGGCTATGTGCCCCTTCAAAACACTGTCGCAGAAAATTGTCAAGAAAAAATAAGAACAAACTAATAAGGTCAGTAATGAAGCTAAAACCCTGGGAAAGCTTTGGATATGAAAGAAACAATTGCCAAATGCTATTATACTCTTTATTTCACAGAAAGGCACCGTAACTGTAACGGAAGCTGTATATATCTTACACCAATTTGCATGTCATGGCGAGACCAGTCAACCTTTCAATCTATGAATCCTGACCTATTTCGATTGCTAAGGATAGAGCTGGGTCGTGTAACACTAGGTCCAAAGGACTGGAATCTCTACCATGAGTAAGTTACACCTTTATTACACTGTACTTCTTAAATACTAATATGGCAATGGATTGGCACCAGGGATAAAATTTCTAACTATAATTATTTACACAATTATATCTTTATTTTAGGTACGCCTGTTTCGAACTGGAGCGAACACACCTGAATTTACTGCTGTGGAAGGCGACCGGACAGCAGGCGGACCTTGAAACTGGGTAGCTTCCTCCGTCTCGCTAGAGGGACCCGATGCCGAAGCTGCTAGACAAGAAGCATTTCCAACAAACAAACACCTTCTTAATCCTTCTCCTTCTTTCTCAATTTCCCGTTCACTGAAAATAATTAAATTGGATTAATTAGTGAACGGTGGGTACCTACTACACGCCGACATGAAACCTTCACAAAATGGGTAAGTTTATCTTACCAATAGTGAACTATATAACTTTCATAGTTCCTCCTATCGCGAAACTCCCTCCTCGCTGAATTCCTCTCCTGAAAAGACCAGAGAACAGATTACTACCTAATTCCTCGTGTTTCGCGCCACGCGGAATTACACTCAATCCATCACAATTAATACTCACGGTTCTTCTCCCTTTCAGGACACCGGTACGGAATCAGCTCCCAAAATGGTGACCACCAATGGGTCAGAAATAAGATTTCTTCAGAAACCTGATGCTGCTGTGTCAGCCGCGAATTCAAAAATGGCCACATGAACATCTTGGGAAACCCACTGGCCCTCAGGCCTTATCTCTGGTATTGCAGTGGAATAAATTATCCAATCCTGAATACTGTCTTTTAATTTTTTATCTCACCTAATTGAAACTTGGAATTTGCATGATCTGCAAAGTTTTTTTTCTCACAAATTTCATACAAATAAATTTAAACGATATTTAAAAAATGTGATTATGTAGGCACCTATTTCACTTTAAATACTTTCGTGTACAATATTATACACGAAGACTCGCAGAAAAAGTATTTCAATTGTTATAACTCGGCGAAATACATATTTCATTGATCCCCGTATCGATCCGACCCATTGAGGACCCATCCAGACCGATCCGACGATTTTGTCGGGACATGTAAACATCGCCGGCCACGGCCAACGGCCTCCGCACACTCGGAGTCCTGTCCGAAAACAATCCGCGCCCGAGAAACAAGAAAATCGCTTGCGTATGGGGGGCTGCGCCCCGGGTTTTTGACAGTTTCCAGTGTCACTGATGTCATTCTTTGTTGTGTTTTCTAATTTGTTTATAATCAGTTAAGTGTGATTAATATTTAGTGCATTGTGTATTTATATTTTACGTCCTTGCCTACGCTCTTCTCAGCGGCTGAACAATAATGTAAAGGACTGTACATGCTCTACTTTGTTGCGGTATTTCTATACTACATTTTTATATTTGCAACTGTAAGTTTTTCTTGTTTAGTTTTAATCATACTCTTCAACATAATAGGATCCACTTCAAACCAAGTAAATATGGCTCCTCCCCTGTCTCTGCCTCTGGATAGCTCCGTGCAATGCCCCTATTGCCCCCAGATTCGTTATTTTAAAAAGAGGGGACTGAACATCCATATAAGTCGTGTTCATGCTAACCATACGCAGCCACCTGCTCCAACACCTTTAAACACCACACAAACAACCCAAATATGGCAAGATCATATTCCTCTAGCTCGAGCAGCGCTCCTTGGGACTTCGGACATTTCTTCCCAAACGCAACATGCGAACGTTAGTCTAAACGACTTACCAACTTTAAAGTCTAGCATTCGAGTTTTGACTCATATTCCCAAGGGTGCCAGATGTTTAGCTGCCGGTAAGCTATGCACGGTTATTGAGGATTGTTTGCTTTCGAACAGTGTTGAAAATTGGTTAACTTTACTCTCTTTCTCTTTTTCAGCCTTGAGGGTACCAGATAAGACTGAAAAGAAATCGTTGACGACTAAAGTTAAAAATAATATCAATGACTCTAATTTGTACTTCGCTATTTTACAGTCCCCAATAAAACAAGCTTCGATATATCGTTCCATCGAATCCAAAGTACACGACGGAGACTTAAGAGGAGCGGTTCGTTTGCTCCTTTCCGACGCTACTCTCGCTCCTGTGAATGAAACTACACTACATGCTTTGAAAGACAAACACCCCAGCCCATCGAGGTCAATAATCTTACCACCTGAACCGAGTTTAACAAGCCCTTTCCTTTCTGTTACAACTTCGGACGTAGCCAACGCAATTGCGTCTTTCTACAATGGGTCTGCATCCGGTCTAGATGGTCTGCGACCGCAGCATCTCAAAGAGTTGACTTCACCCTCCGCAGGAAATAATGGTCCCCGATTGTTAGAATCACTCACAAAATTATGCAATTTTTTACTGAGAGGTATGCTAAACTTGGAGGTGAGACCGTTCCTATATGGTGCTTCGTTATGTGCCTTATCTAAAAAAGATGGTGGTATTAGACCAATTGCGGTGGGCAGCTTTTTTCGTCGTCTTACGGCTAAGCTCTGTTGCCAATCTGTTAGAGAAGCTATGTCTGACTATCTGCAACCAATTCAAATGGGCTTCGGTACCAGACTTGGTTGTGAGGCGGCAATACATGCCACCCGGTCTTTTGCTTTACATCGCAGATCATCCAATACCATAATCGTTAAAATCGATATCAAAAACGCTTTCAATAGCCTAGAAAGGGACACTATTCTCAACGAAACCTTAGAGCAAACTCCTTCTCTTTACCCTTTCATTTACCAATGTTACGCCTCCTCAAGTAATCTTTTCTTCTCAGGCAGTTTAATACAGTCGCAAGTTGGTGCCCAGCAGGGCGACCCATTAGGGCCCTTGATGTTTTGTCTCGGCATCCAAAAGATTATTTCTGGATTAAAGGCGCCCCTTAACGTGTGGTATCTGGATGATGGCACTATAGGAGGAAGTCCAGAAGTGGTCTTAAACGACTTGAAAACATTGATACCTGCCTTGAAGAAAATTGGTCTTGAAATAAACCCGTCTAAGTGCGAGTTTTATACTTGCAGTTTTTTAGACACCAACTCTCTCGCAGAAATAGAGTCACTTTTACCTGGCATTAGACAAATACACGAACATTCTTTCAATTTACTGGGTGCTCCAATTTTCACCGAGGGTGTTAGTTCGGCCCTTCAAGCCAAAAGACAAGCACTTTCGGCGGCACAGGAACATTTGACACAATTGTCGGGACATGTTTCCCTTATCTTGCTGCGAAACTGCTTTGCTCTGCCTCGCATGGTGTATATGTTACGGACGTCTCCAACTTGGCTTTATGACACGGATTTGAAATCGTTCGATGACACTATTAAATCTTGTTTAGAGTCAATACTCAATGTGAGTTTAGACGACAAACAATGGTGTCAGGCGGCTCTGCCAGTTCGTTACGGTGGCTTGGGCGTGCGTCGGGTCCAGGACATAGGTCTGGTAGCCTTTTTAGCGTCGGCACATGGTTCGTCGGATCTTGTTGCTCGAATATTATCATTTGATGGCAGCAGCATTCGAGTTCCATTCGTAACCGAGGCCCTGGCTAAGTGGGCGACACTATGTCCGTCCAATGATCATCCGGATAGCTTAACGGTCCAAAGAGGATGGGACGATATTCTATGTCAGCAAACGTTTTCTCATTTGTTGAGTGATGCCTCGGGGACTGACCTAGCGCGTCTCAAGGCTCTCACAAAGCCCGAATCCGGTGCGTGGCTGCATGCCTTGCCTTCCCCTCAACTCGGCACTTTGCTCGACAACGACTCCCTGAGGATAGCAGTTGCTTTAAGGCTGGGGAGCAAGGTATGCGAAGCGCACCGATGCGTTTGTGGGACAATGGTGGAGGAGAATGGCCACCACGGGCTAAGCTGCAAAAGATGTGCGGGTCGGTTCCCTAGACACCATTCTATCAATGAGATCGTGCGTCGGGCTATGGTGTCCGCCAACGTACCGTGCATCCTGGAGCCCCCGGGTCTGTCTCGGACTGACGGAAAAAGACCAGACGGGTTGACGTTGGTTCCCTGGCAGAGAGGGCGGTGCCTCCTATGGGATGCAACTTGTGTTAGCACTTTTGCAGCGTCCCATCTAAAGCACACAATTAAGTCAGCTGGTTCGGCGGCCGAAAATGCCGCCAAGCTCAAACACGCAAAGTACTCTGCCTTGGAACCGACTTATGATTTCGTTCCGGTTGCTGTGGAGACAGCTGGGCCCTGGGGCAGTGAGGCTCTCGGGCTGTGCAAGGAGTTAGGCAGACGATTAAGGGACAGGGGCCTTGACCCCCGCTCTGGGTCATGGCTCGTCCAACAGGTCTCCATTGCTGTTCAGCGAGGCAATGCCGCTAGCATTTTGGGGACCTTTGGTTCGGGCTTGACGCAGAGCGGGATGTACTCGTAGTATTACTTTTATTTATTTTTACGTATTTTAATTTTATCATTCTTTACACCATTGTATTCCGACTTGATTTGTAATTCATATTATGATAATGTCCATATTGTTATTTGTACATTAAATATCAGTCATAATAATATATAATTTAAATTGAAACCTGCTACTATTAATTTATATGAAAATTAAATTGGGGATTGCTAATTCTTTGTAATTTCCTTTAATTCAGAATTAGCCCCATTTTCAAACTTGGAATTTGTAAGTTCACTAACAAAATTCTATATACCTATCTAGATCTTGATTGCTACCAAGTTGCATTAAAAACTCAATTTTATATTTAAAAATAGGATTTTTCCCTAAGCTGACAACACAGACCACAGGTTCATTACAACACAATTAAAGCTGTTTAAGACTTCTTTTTAGATGCTGTGTTGATGTTTAGAGGCAGTGCTACACGATGCCAATAAATTAAAATATTACGCCGTTACACCTGCGACTTATGAATGGTGACTGCCCATGCTAATCTAAGCGGAAACTGGGTTCTAGAACATGTGAGCTCCTTGGAACGCCAAGTTCTCGTGAGAACGGCGATATTAGGCACTGATCCTATTATGGTGGGGCCATTGTAGTTGTCAAATCTGACCATTACTACCAAAAGGGTATATATATCAACGGGGGGTGCACAATTAGGTGGATACACCAAATCGGTTATAGTGCCAACGGAACCATTTACTAAACCTTTCTTAACCCACAAATATGTTTTAAGCATGACCCAGCTCGTGAAAGTGCAACATATGAGCAACCCACAGCAAGTTCTCTAGACCCAAGGTCAACCACTACCCTTGGTAACGTCAAGCCCTGCGACTTATGAATAGTGACTGCCCATGCTAATCTAAGCGGAAACTGGGTTCTAGAACATGTGAGCTCCTTGGAACGCCAAGTTCTCGTGAGAACGACGATATTAGGCACTGATCCTATTATGGTGGGTCCATTGTAGTTGTCAAATCTGACCATTACTACCAAAAGGGTATCTATATATCAACGGGGGGTGCACAATTAGGTGGATACACCAAATCGGTTATAGTGCCAACGGAACCATTTTTAAACCTTTCTTAACCCACAAATATGTTTTAAGCATGACCCAGCTGCCAACACAGAGGTAGAGAGTTTTGTCTAACCCCTGTGCTTGTTGATCTGCACATGTCTTTGCAGCTTTTTTGTTATTGTGATCAACCGTCACCTTAGCCGTGGGTCTAAGCCGTTTGCTTTGCGCCGTTTGCCATTTCTTTAGCTTTAGTGGCCGCTGATTTCTTTTTTGTATGGCTCTGGGCTGTTTACGCTTAATTGACGTTATATTAGTTTTTTTATAATTCATAATTCATAATATTTATTGCTTTTCCATGTAGTTTTACAATAGGTCTTAAATTACAATTATGTACTAAAACATGACCCCGGTAGGGCACACCAATAACTTATAACTAAAAAAGAAGAGTTTATATAACACTTGACACAGCGGTAATATTATAAATTATTATAAGATACAAACAGGATTTTAATGTCAGCCATAATGTCGTTATCAATGGATTTTATGTCAAAACTTAATGCTAGAAAGTAATAAATGTCACTGACTTCGCTTAATATAAATGGAGATAATTAATAGCTAAATGTTAAAGGAAAGTATAATGTCAAAAATTTCAAAAGCCACATTTTCACATGAAGGTATCAGACAGGTAACATAGAGGTATCAGACAGGTAGTAGTTTGATTGCGACGACGAAGGTATTACAACTGGTGGAAGTAATGGTGAGGGGAACGCCCCAGGAAGGGGTCGCTGCGTCACGTAGGAACGTGATTCTGCAAGCGACATCAAAATAGCCTCATTGTCCTGTACCACACAATACCTTGCGTCTCCAAAAACTCTGACCATTTGGAGCCAGTTAGGAACTACACTGGTGCTGTAAATTCTGCTCAACTGACGCGGTTTTATACAAATATGCGGCCACTGACGTAATCTATCAGCCGGTCATTTGCATCCACATAATGGGAATCGAAGAGAAAATACTCCCCGTCCCGTTTCCAGACGCCCAACTCCATTTGCGTCGGTAGAGGCCTCTCGTAAGGCCATCAAAGCCTCATTCTGTAATGTACCATCTCCATAGGATTTGTTAATAACATCCGCTAAATCACATTTTTCTACATTGAATACCTTGCCTAATGGGAGATAATAAATTGTCGGAACATAGCTGTTCATGTCCATTCGTGCCCTGCATCTTTAGTAGACATGACCTGGTGTCGCCGGATGTAAGTAAACCATCCACATCAAAATTATTAAATGGTCATTCTCCAGACAGGCATTTGTGTATGTCCTCGCACTTAAAAAATATAAATGTATTGAATTTAGCAGATTTTATATTTTTGGATCGTAGAAGGTACTTGTATTGAAGTGTACATGAATTTTCAAGTACATATTCAATAACCTTCTTGGACGAAAAAAATACCAATACCCCTTTCTCCTCATTAACACGTGGTGTCCCACTTCTGAAATCACTTACATACTTATTTTCCCTGATGATATACCATAGGAAAGTTGAACGAAAGTATTTTTATTAAATAATAGATTAGATATCCTCTTTATAAAAAAAGTATTACATATATTTAATAATATATAATTAAGATATGAAAATCTAGAACTGTGTCCCGAGACCCGTCCTCATGCGCGCGGCGCGTTAATTCTTGTTCATACGAGTCCATTGAAGTAAGATACCTACGTCGCTAACACATTTCGCGTGAGCCGTCAGTCGTGCCCAGACCCCGTGGTGGACAGACGGGTGAGTGTTGTGCGGACCACAGACAACGAACGTAAGTATCTCATTCACGCATTTTGGTATTCGAGAATTCTCATTAACACGTTCAAGTTTTAAAAATCAACCAATACCTAACTCTAAAGCTCTGTGAATATTGTATACATTAAGAAACTCAGTATTTACCAGCTACTAGATCTTCCAGTTTATTACATCTATCTACAATGAGTTATATTTTTTTTACCACTATATCCTCATTCACACGTCTCATTCACGCGTAAAAAGTGAACGCGTTAATGAGAATATCTAGAAAATATTCAGTTTAAAAAGGTTTTTGATATATAATAGTTGCTTTTATGAAATGACCAATAATGCGGCGATAGGAAGGAGGCGTTTAAGACGCTAAAATATTCACCCTAGAAAGTCAGAAATTCTCATCAACGCGTCGACTTTCTCATTAACGCGGCTGAAATTCTCATTAACGCGTCGACTTTCTCATTAACGCGGCACACAAATTTTAAAACCTTTATAGTTAATTATCCGCTAATAATAATTAAGTGCCACATGAACATTTAAGTTTGAATGGTTGATTTATCTTTACATTTGATATAAATTTTATCAAAAAGGAAGTGGAAAAAAAGCGACGCGTTAATGAGACTGAGAACACCAATCTGGAGAATGACCGTAAAATCAATGCCACGAGACGTAGGGTAAATTACCACTGCAACAGCCATCTCGAAACATTGCTGTTGGGGTTGGCGGAAAATGTTAGAAAATTGACTAAGTTTCCCTCGTATTGCTATGAAATTCATTTTGTTATTTAGATAATTAACTAAATTACGTATTACCTCTGTTCCCTGAATATTTTAAATATTCCACCAAAGTCCTTCTAGAAAACTTAAAATCATTTACCTGATAAATGCAAATAATATAAACATGCCACAGTTTTGAGATAATTCGATATTCGAAATTTAAAAATGGAACGCAAAAAATGTTTATTTGAAATTCGAACATAGGAAAGCATCATTATTGAGTCACACTCGTACTAATTACAATTTTTTTGCCGTTGTTATTTCAACCTCAGATTATGTGCACATAGGTACTAATTCAACAACTTTTTCCGAAAAAAATGTACAAGTGTAAAGGAATCGAAATCGGCGTTCGAGATACAGTGGACGGAACATAAAATTTGTACAAGTCAGTAGTCGACGCTGACCCCTTTCTTGTAATTTCTTTCTTGTAACGTTTTCAGCCCATATCTCCGCCATTTTTCAAAATTTCGAAAACCTGACTCAACAAAAATATCTGTATACTTACCGAACCTACTCACAAAATTTCATGAGAATTGGTTGAGAAATGTGAGCTCTAGGCGAGAACAGGGGGAAATCCAAACATCCGGACACGAGAAAAAACGAGTTTTCGTCCAAGCTGAAGCATAGACGCTTCGCTCGCTCGGTCGATAATTAACAGTAAGTAAGAGCTTAGGTCGGGCGTAATTAAAAGTGAAGCTGTAAAAGGCCGTATGCTCGATAAGCCTCGATTTAAATCTAAACAGTGACGGTGCTTCCATGACATGGGCCAGCAGTCGGTTTTTGCGATCTTGGTGGTCACGACCTCGAGGAACCAATGAAGATGAAAAAGATAATCTAGATTCCTGTTTGATATTTCTTTTTAGTTTTTGAAGTGAAAACTTCTTTAGCGGCGCTGTGCACTTTTTGGGATGGGGAAAAATTTGGTAAACTCGCGACAGGTGTAGGAGCGTAGTAGGTCACGTGACGTGTAGAAGCGTAGGATTCAGTGTTGCCAATTGCCGGAATTCGAAAAGCGGGAGTTGCGCTTCAAAAAGCGGATTTTTTAATGAAAATGCGGATTTGCGAAATACGTATATCGGTGTTTTTTTTTTTGCAAAATTATAATTGTACATTTTTTTAAGCAATTTGCAAGTTTTCACTTCTACCGGCACTCCCGGAGTGCACCCCGGTCTTTTTTTGATGATGGATCGATACACTGGGGAAAAAGTACCACTCTGACTTCATGCCGATCACGGCGCCGCAGCCGATCATAATCCCAGCACCAGACGCCGCCGCCGATAATGCTGCCACCGGTGCACTAGTAGGTACAAATGCAATTCTCTCGTGACTAATTCTTCTTTAGCATGGGTGTATACGTTCAGTACCTAACTAGGCGTTGGGTTTTATCATCCGTCCGGGCTTGACAACTTTGTGTCCTAAGCATACGAATTAATAAGTTTCAGTCAAAACAACATTTATAAGTTGTACAAGCTTTCATAGCCGACAGTAGCTTTTTTTTTGCATAATCATCACCTCTCGTTGAGAGGGTTCTAATGAGCTCGAATACGACGGATCACCATTTGTCTGCATTATCAGATCAGGTCCAATTTTAAAGTTGAAAGAAAGTTAGAGTGCACTTTTTCTTGAAGAGCTATTACCTTACTTAAGTCGCTCAAATTACTTACAGTTTGCTCTTCTACAGTAGGTACATTGTTTTGTTGTCCTAACTAAGCTAAGGTTCGTAATGACTTAACGCTCTAGTTCTCGATTACTTTCGTGGCACCATAAATATTTTTTAATAATTACAGGCTCGAAACGCTCGCAATGTCTACAGCTCTCTGCATGAGCCACTACTATTATATATTTGACTAGCTGACCGCGTCACCCGCTTTACGCAACGAAAGGCAGGCAAAGCCGCTAACGCTATAAAGTACCTATAGCCTATGTCCCCCACCCAAAAACTGTAATCATTTATTAAATCGATCCCGGTGATTACCCATTACATATAAACTTACAATGCTACAATATCACCGACCTATCCTCTTTACAATATTAGTATTCATAGCTAACGACTGACTATACTCACTCTTAGTATTTCACTATCGTAAATGTTGCGTTCTCCACCGAATGGTTCATGTTACCAAATGTTACATAATCAGTATCTATAGGAAAAGTTGGTAGCTTCGAAAGCTATTCTCAGCAGGAAAATAAGTTAATCCTTACAAGAGGTTTTGGGCTAACCAGGCTATTACTCACTTGGCTTTCGGATAACACTATTTTCTTGACCGACATTATCTTTACGCTGTCTTACTTTGGACCTTTCTTCATGGTCGAACGTAACACTATGTACTGGTGAATGACACCACTGAATAACCAGAATAAGTTATCGAAAATGTAATGTTCAATAAAAACAAATTATTGTACACGGGTATCATCTATACATATTTTAGAAAGCGAAAATAAATCGACATACAAGTCTTGATTTAATTGTTTTATACCTAGCTTTTATTATTTAGCTACATGTGAAGTTAATATAGGTTATGCTTGTAATTATAAGAAATATAAAACATACCAAATAATAGTCTTGTGAAAGGAACACCGAGTGCTTCTAATGAACACAATATAATGAGTTAAACAATGGTGAAGGTGACACGAGAAATAGTACCTAGTCTGCGTAGAGCATGGGAAGGGAGAGATTCACGTACCTATACCTATCCACAGCGAGGGAAGCTGTTTATATTTAAATGAAATGAAGTTGGTTTATAGGTATTTAGTTTTCATGAAACATAACATTAACATAGGCAAGTCTCTTCTTGATTGAGGATAAATAAAAAAATGTAGTCGTCTTTTCGCAGTCGCAACTAAAGCCTTTTCATGTTGACCGAATTACTAAACTTTGCACTTTTGCTCCGCCGCATTAGCGTAATTTTTCAATGAAAATGAATGAATGAAAATGAAGATATTTATTTGCATAGACACAGTGCAGGGATGTTTATAGTACATTGTGATACAAGTGAGGTATGTTGATAATTATATCAGAGGCGAAATTGTTCACGCGAACCGCAGGTGAGCGTGACGAGGAAGCCGAGGATGTAATTATCAAAGCTCACGCGTATCATTCGACGTTTTTCAGCACATTTTGCGAGGAAAAAATATTTTTTAATGTATGAAAATGTTATATAAGCCTGCCAAATTAAATTATTTTCTTTACATTAAGTAAATCATTAAGATGACAACAGGTTTTTACTCACAATTGCACATCGCCAAGAATTTCCAGTGGAAATTCGCCAAGAAGTTCCATTCTATTTATCACTTATCTAGTCACCACGAGTCAACATTTTTGATAATAATCAAACACGTATAAACAAATTTTACAAATATTTGTAAAATAACCTATAACGGCGCGCAACAGTTTTTTTTTCGTGAAGTTTGCGCAGTGCGGGCACAGAAATCTCTAAACAGCCAATACAAAATAAAATAATATTTTCGTTTTAAAACGATATCTGTATTATTGTGTATCTGTATTGGAGCTACGGTAGCCTAGTGGTTCAGGCATGCGGCTGTCAAGCGGCGGTCGTGGGTTCGAATCCCGGCTCGTACCAATGAGTTTTTCGGAACTTATTTACGAAATATTTACTATTATTTTTCAAGCCAAAAATTGTTATTGATATCTTTGGATTGTTCTTTTCAAACACTCTGATGTCATCAAATGTGACAGGAAAAGACATTTGAGAAATATTCAATACGTCGCGATAGTTAGGATACGATGAAACTCGTTCAGGGTGGTTGTTAGAAGGATACAACGCCGCTGTCACACTCCATAAAAAGCAACACTGGTCATTGTTTTGTATATTTATACATGCTTTCTTGACTTTAATGCATTTTGGCAGGTCAACGTAGCTTGATCCTCGCAGTGGTTGATACTTGTTTACGTTAATCTCTAAATGCGAGTTATTAACAAAAGCCCATCCACTATCACGATCTTGAAATTCCTCAAACTTTGTCTTGAGACAACTCACGGTCTCGCGAAACAGTGATTCAAAATCATAACTTAAGTATAAAATTTTATTTTTAGTTCCAAAGGACTTAATTGATTGACTGTTATCTTTAAACATTAAGAACATTCCAAAGAGTTCAAAATTTACTTTTACGCACGTGTGTTTTGTAAGAGATTCATCTAAAACCCATTTTATGTCATTTTTAACCGAGTTCATAAATTCATCTACAGATCTCAAACTTCGATCGTCTTTTGTCGATACACGATATGTTACAATACGCTTCAGAAATGCTATAGCTTTAGCTTTATAATGGTATAGCTTTTCGGTGAAGGAAAACATCGTGAGGAAACCGGTCTAATCCCAATAAGGTCTAGTTTTCCCTCTGGGTTGGAAGGTCAGATGGCAGTCGCTTTCGTAAAACTAGTGCCTAAGCCAAATCTTGGGATTAGGTGTCAAAGCGGACCCTGAGCTCCTTAGGGGCACAACCGGGAATAACGCTAGGAGGATGATGAAAATGTTATCTGTATTAATTCATGTAAAATGTTATCAAAAGTGAATAGTTTTACTAAATTAAACGTTTCTATATCATATACAAAAAGAAATGGTCAATTAATTAACAAAAAGGATTTAATTTGTTTAGCCGAGTAAGAATCCATATGCCGAGAATTAAAAAAAAGCTGTACATTCTGTACCCGGTTAATTTAAGAATGCACTGTGTTCATGCATATATCTTGCTGCAATGTTTTTTATTTCTCCCTTAATTGTAATTTTCATTAAAAACTATCAAATTGAAAAGTAGCGAATTCCAGAAGGTCGTAAGTAAATTATGACGTCAATACTACAACTCTGTATGGCAGTTTGGACACCTTTCATATGACGTCACACACGGTTAAAACCACTTTTATACTTTTTCGCGATTTTCTTAAAAGCGAGCAGGAAAAAAACACAGAAAACTACTTTATTACGTTCAGGTAACATAATTACCGAAATGGTTTTCGATTTAGGCGTCATTACATGTTTTGAAATATTGTCAATTGTGTTGAAAAATATACTGTGTAGCTTGCATACAAGCGTGCAAACATGTAAATGTCAGTTAAATTATCAAAAAGTACAACAAAAATTAAAAAAACTATACAGTGTCAAATTGAATTAATATAAATTATTTACATAATAGGCATAATCATAATATTCGTCAAAGAGGCAGAATAAAATTATATAACTAAATACTACGAATTCTTCTTGTTTGCCTTTCGAGAAATTCGCCACGTGTTTTAAAATACGAGGGATGTGACCTAACAAAATTACATATTTCTCTCAAGTACAGGCAAGGCAAAGGAAGAATTGTATGCTTTTTGAAAAGTGGCACGCAACTTTCCTCCCACCACGTTCATAGAAAATAAACTGTGTTATATATTTACCTCTTATTTAACTCTTTGCGGTACGTTTGGATGTCTCACCACAGCCTTGTAGTTTATATTTGATAACAAAACATGAAAACAATACCGATATAATAATTTTCACACCACATGCTCGACAATGCCGAATTATAGGTCATGTAAACCCTACCGAAAGTAAGACATTAAATCCCTTGGTATTAGCCGGGTTATAATGTTGTACTGAATTTCATTATAACCCGCTGGTTAATAATATGATTTCACTTTTCATAATTCTTATTACTATATGCATAACGTTTAATTTTGCTAAACACAATTTGTCCTAGGCCATGGCCTACTTGATTTGACAAAATAAATGAAGTTTGCCTCCGTGTGAACCCCGGTCCGGAGGAGCGCGGTGTTCGAAATTCGAATTTCAAATCTAGGACCACGGCTTGTGCTTTCGAATTTGGAACGTCGCGCGCCTTCATTTGTTCACGCGTGACGAACAAATCGAGTTCTTGTAGGTGCCTATAGAAGATTTAATTTCAAAAATAATATTGAAAATGTCGAGTGATGAAAGTGTTTTGACTCCTGAGTTTATAAATTAGACAACTCAACCTCAATAAACGTACCAAATAAAAACATTACCTTATCTTTCCATAATTGGACTAACGTGTCTAATGTTACTATGTACTTTTAATTTGCTAAATAAACATTATTTATCTACTGAGCCTGTTTTTTTGTCTCGCATAAGGTGTGAAAAGTAGAGTATACACCTCGGGGTGTTTTAGTCTTGGGCGGTTGAACCCCTCACTGCACTCAGGACTCAGTCTTAATTCCCTCGCTTCGCTCAGGAATTAACTTATAACTCCCTCGCTACGCTCAGGAGTTAAATTATGAGTCCTTCGTTACGTTCGGGATTCAATTCGCTCCCGTGACATAAAACAGTGCTTTATCCCCTTGGTGTATAATCTACTATTCTAGCCCGCCCGTTTATAAAGTAGGGATAAACAGGCGCGACGGTTGGGCCGGGGCGGAACGGCCGCGACATACTCTCGATTTTTATAGCACTATACCTCTTGTTCATAAGGCCTCCACCCACCGGACGCGTGTGCCGCACGTGTGCTGCGCGTGTCGGGCACGGTTGAATCGGTATATTCACACCGCAAGCGGGCGGCGTATAGCAACGCCGGGGTACGCGGCTGCGACACGTTACCAACGCGTGTGCCGCGCGTCTGCACACGCGCTGCACACGCGCGGCAGACGCGCGGCACACGCGTCGCTGACGCGGCGGGCCCGCGCGTCATATCTCTCTCACTACCAACACATTTAATAAGTATCTCGCTATCTTTATCACACTCAGCAGCGCGGGCCCGCGCGACCCGCACGACACGCGGCCGCGCTGCCGAGTTGTAACTTTAGCGCCGCGGGCCCGCCTTCGAATCGCGTTCGATGTGTGTTTAAAGTGCAGTTTCAATGCATTACAACTTGCGCGTGTGCCGCGCAGCACACGCGCCGCGCACGACACGCGTCCGGTGGGTGGAGGCCTTTAGTGTTCCAATAAGAGAGAAACGTATAGTACGAGAAAGATCGAGAGAGCCCGCGCGATGTCGCGTGATAGCCGTGCAGGATGTTAGTCATAGTCAAACTTTTTAACCGAATTCAAAAAGTCAAAAAAGGAGGTTCTCAGTTTGACCTGTATGTTTGTATGTATGTTTGTCCGCGATTTTCTCGCGTTTGGGTGAACTGATTTGTTTACATAATAGTACTTAATAGAGTACTTAATAGAACCTATATTATACTATTTACTTTTATTATAATTATGTTACTTGATAATTCATTATTACTATTTATTTTGACTCCCACTCTTCCACTCTATTGCTGCCACTGACTTCTTTTTTAAAAATAATTTTCTCATCTGACTTCTCTTCTTTTATTTCATGTACAATTTATTAATATCTCTAAATATATATCGTATATATAAATAAAATGTATTTGCAAGTATTGTTATGTCTTTAGAGCAATTAAATTCACCGGTTGACCAACCATACACGAGTTCATATTTCAATTGTGATAACCTGTCACTGTGTTGAGTAAGTATGCTTGCACGACCGTCATTTGTATATTATGACCGTCCTTCACAAATAATTAATTAATTAAATTTTATATTCAGCTCAAAACCGATACATATTTGTATATCACGACCTTTTTTGTTTCCTTCCAATCTGTGTTTAGGTAAATTCTTACGTTAACGGGGGTTAATTCATTGGAGCTGATTGAGGATCCGCTGTGCCCAAAGCAACAGAAACATGCAGGCCCTCTCTCAACACAGCACATCTATATGCCCCGGCATCGCGTTATTAAGCATAAATCATTGATCTTTATTTCAAATGCAACAAAGTCTGTACTTTGGCATCTGTATGCCTTGAAGAAGCTGCAAGAAATTACACAATTTCAAATGAGCAACTCTTGTTATTTCTACTTCGAGAGTCGGTATTCCAGTTAATTGATACTGTTAGGTCCATGTTTCAACCTCCCTTTGTGCATATTCCGAGCCACCCTGCGGTCTGTGGAGCTAGGGACATTTGCACTTTGGATACGTTGAATTGTGCGCAATATTATATAATTTGCACTAACTAACAGAATAACCTAGTTAAAACGCTGAAGACGAGGTGACCCAGGCCTATTGTAACTACAGTACAGGGTTGGCAGGGCTTTATTCGAACTTGCATTATAAACTGTCATTAACACACAAAAAACACGACAAGATACCCTGTTCCATGTATAAGATTAGAAAAGCCGTCCGTGAATCGGATTTAAAGGAAAACCATTGTGAAACGTAAAAAAAATGTACAGTAATTTTTGAATGCACTAAATAATCGAAATATGATACATTTGTAAAATATGTTGATATATATGTATATCCCATCCCTTTGATGTCCTAGATAAATGAAGAAACTCAAGACGGATTTGTCTGTAAAAAATCGAATGTAAAAAGCAAGTCGATCATAGTAACGTATTGTACGCGCGTCAGTTAGATCTAAGTGTCAATTTTTATTTGAAAAAATGACAGTTGGATATACCTAAGGCGCGTTAAAAACGTTACGTGATTGCCCCTGGAATGAGTTAGTGATGGGCAATTTCTGAATCATTTCATAACCTTCCAAAACTGTGACATATTTTAGCTGTAGAAACATTGGCAATGCTTCCGGCAGAATATGTACATGTCACATTTCACCTAAGTGTTTGAAACATTTTCGTCATAGTTACCGACTTTCATTGTTTAAATGGTGGCATACGCAATTAAAGTATATGAGACGCCGATTTCACACGGGTGCAGAACAGTGAGGCAGAACAGTAGGAAGCACAGTACCTACCGCTACTGTTTGAACGTACAGAACAGGAGACAGTAGATAGAAGACAGTACTGTTCTGTGCGTTCTAACAGTGGGCACTGTTCTGCTCCCGTGTGAAATCGGCATAATTCCTGTGACAGCTCGTGAAGGCAGTGTCTCTGCGTCATCAGGGTCTGGTGTGGCTATTAAACTAGTCGGGTAGTTTAATGTACAACATGTGTACAACAATGGGATACATCCTTAAAAAATAAGCCAAGTCTCAATACTCTTCCACTGTAAAAAGATGTGAGAGTAGAGCCGAGGGCATTCTTATTCATCTTTATTTGCTAGCTGAATAAAATTCTGCACCCTCACACTCACTTTAGGTACTGTATTTATTATTTTTTGCATACCTAAAACTATGCAGTATTGTGTGATTTTAAAGTGTCACGTGGCTACAAAACGAACATTTTGGTAGGTAGGTACTATTTGTGGACACTCCATAAGATATTAACAAAACAACGGAGGCCGCAACTTTTGTAGTATTTAAATGTAACCAAAAAACAGCACAAAATTGATAGAACCAGCAAAAGGCAAACTTCCACAAAAGTGGACTAATTAATTACTCAACTAAAAGCTTGGAAACAGTGTAACCAAATTGTAAACAGCATTTTTTGCATACTTTCTTTATCTGTGACGCGACGTCTCCTTTTTTTCAACGTGCAAAAAATGTGTTTGTAAAAAAACTCAAGAAACGGTCGGACTTACATAATGCGTCCGCGACTTTGCAAATCAGTGCAAAGAAGCGAATGACATTTTTAACCATCGAAAAAAACGGAGGAGGTTCTCAAGTCAACGCGTATATTTTTTTATATATGACTATGCATACATTTTTACAGAGTAGTCCGATTTTGATAATTCTTTTTTATTAGAAAGGGTGTACCTCGAAGTTAGTCCCACATAAATGTTAAACAAAAATTTTAACCCTAAGGGTAGGAAAACAGGGGATAATTGATTTTTTCACTTCCTAATTGAAATGTATGACCACGATATGCAGAGAGTAATCAACACTATTGCATGTAACTAGTAATTAAGTTAGTAATTACTAGTTACATTCAATATGTGTTTAGCGTAGGTATTTGTTTTGTGTTGCCTTCCAGGAGGTAACTCATGTAAAGTTTCCGACGGAAGACCAGCGCTGGCCTTCTAGGTTAGCACCATGCTGAGTCGGGGCCTTTTCGTGGACCCTGCTACTTTTAAGTTACTGTGTTTTGTTTTTTATACCCATTGTTTTGTCCACGAATAAATGTTTTCTTTCTTTCTTTCTAATTAACTAAAGTAACCCACAGAAAATTGAAAAAGAAAAACATTTTTAGAAAAAAATTAAACAACCGAAAAAAAACTGAAAGGCAAAAAATTATAAACCTTTTTTATTTAGTTTAAAAACTAAGTTCTTAAATTAATCTAAGTGTACTTAAGTAATTTTGAGTCAGCGCCAAACAAGCATATAAATAATAAACCTTGTAGGTAGTATTGAAACGCCAATGTCGTCGTTACATTTATTTACACAAAAAAACTAATTAAATTACAGAGTTAAGTGTTCTCATATGGCATAGGTACGTTAGGTATCCTATCTAAAGTATCGGAAGATGACTGCTTGTAGCTATCGATTTTCCTTTACTATTATACTAAGGTCATGGAGTAGACTGCAGTGTAGACTATCGTACTCCCGACTAAAGACGAACGCATAGGGCTGCAGTGTGCGCGTCCGCTATGGCTGTCGCTAGCTAAGTGACTCGATACTTTTTTTTTTTTTTTTTTTTTTTTTTTTTTTTTTTTTTTTTTTTTTTTTTTGGACCTGACTGTTGCTATAATAGGACGGACCCAATATAGCGGTCGAACTGCGTGGTTGGAGGGTGGCCTGGGGAAAATCCAGGGGAAGCCTCCGGCACGACCACGCGGGGAAGTTTGTACACTGGAATACTCTAGGAGTTTGCGCTCCAGTGAGATTGGTTGAACGGTATCAACCGAATCTGGGGTGTGAGTGGTATCGAACTACTACTCGATACTGCGCGGGCGACGGTTTATATACGGTCTCGTCGTGCGGCTTCGGGAGACTTCGGCGATACTCGGCGTCCGGTCGCTAGTGTTGTGGTGTGCGAGCGAGAAAGTATTCGAGCTCGCGCGTATTATTGTTATAGTCTCCCCCTCTGGCGCTCGCGGACGTCCCGTGCGAGGGCCAGGATTCAGGGTGTCTGGGCCTTTTTTGGTCGTCCTCGTCCTCGAATAGGAGCTAACGGAGCTGGAGTCTCATCCGATCTTTGTTCAAACCTTACGAGGGCAGAAGTATGGTATTTGCCTATTGGTTTTTTGGGATCGTTAATGTTAGCGATTTCATAGGTGGAACTTCCAAACTTGTTTACTATTATGTATGGACCGTCACGTCGTGGTGCAAACTTCGCAGAAAATTGTTTTTCTTGATTGCTGATTGGATGAGTTTCCACTAATACCAGATCTCCTTTATTATAGCCTGGATGGGGCCGTCGATTTTGATTAGCCCTCATTCTATTTTTATCTTGCATTACTTCCATATTATCTCTAGCAATGGTGAGATTATTTGCCAACCGTTTTAACTCCGGTGTTATCTCTGGAATAAATTTTTCTGATTGGACAATTTCGCTAATGTTGTGTGAAATTTCAAACGGCGTTCTCATTTCTCTTCCAAAGGTCAAGTACGCAGCTGAGAATGCAGTACTTTGTATATACGCTGAATTCATTGAGAACCGTATCGCGGGTAATGATTCAGGCCACAAATTGTGTTTGTTTTGGACCATGATTGCAATTTGACGGTTCAGGATGATACACTGGGCTTAGAAAATGTCTTATATCCAGGCAAAACATAAGTTGTTGCATCACAGCAGATATGAACTGTGTTCCATTATCGCTCGTAATTCGTCGTAGTAGTCCATATCGTAGGAAAACTTCATTTAGTAACGTCAAGGCGCATTGTTCGGCTGTAGCGTCGTTTAGCGCGAATAATTCCACCCACCGAGAGGCAGTGTCTTCTACAATAAGTATCCATTTCTCGCCTTTCTTTCCCTTCGGTAATGGTCCAAATAAGTCTATGGATAAAACTTTAAACCTTCGATTTAACGGTGTAGACTGGTACAAGCCACTCGGTTTTTGATTTGTTGGTTTGTATCTTTGGCATTCTACGCACGTTTTTACATATTTTATTACGTCCTTACGCAACTTTTGCCAATAGAAGTTATTTTCAATTCGTTTCACTGTTCTGTCCACTCCCAAATGACCAGCTGTAGGTGAATCGTGGAACGTTTTTAGGAGCTTCGGTATTTCATGTCTAGGTACCACTAACTTTGCATTTTCGTCCTCCTGATCTGGTGTAAATCGGTACAGGACTTTGTTGTGTAACAAATATCCTCTTCTAGACCATTGAATATAATCTTGAGATCCGGTTTGATTTTCTAAAGCGATTATTATAGTTTTAACATCGTCATCTTTTTCTTGTTCTTGACGTATATTTGCTTCGTTCCGCTGAGGTAAGTCAATTTCTACTTGACATATTAAGCAATCTTCATTGTGTTCATCACATGGTGGACGACACAAACTGTCGGCTAAAATATTCGTTTTACCTGGGCTATAATTAATTTCGAAGTTAAAGGGTTGAAGCTGTAAGGCCCACCTAGCGAGGCGGCCTGTCGGTGATTTAAGATTCAGTAGCCATTTCAGTGGTTGGTGATCTGTGATTGTGATGAACTTAGTGCCTTCTATTTTTATTTTATTTATTTTATTAAGAAACAAACAGTCTCATATGGTTACATTTGAATACAGTAAAAAGTACTAAATTATGGACTTACAGTTTCAGAATATTTAAACCTAAACAATAAAGATTAAGAAGAATAAAAGTTTTGAGTTATTGAGATGCATCGTTAATAATACAAACATTGCCAGAAAATTTATAGTTATGATATATATTTTTTCTATTATAGTTGTTGAATACATTGTAAAGATAATCGTTTGAAGCTACAAAATGTCTCATGGAGAATATCTAAAGACTGAAATTTTTCATCATAAAGCCTGCACGCTCTTCTAATGAAACCGTTTTTAGCATAAGAAGTACGACTACGGGGGATATGAAAGAGGGGTTTTTTTCTACAAGATCGCTCGCAACGCCGGGGTACTCTAAATGAAAGCTTATGTATTAACGAAGGGGCATCGATGATGTTATTAATGATTTTGTACAGGATCAAGACATCAATATATTCACGACGAGAACTTAAAAAAGTAGCACTTTGTCTTTTCAAGGAAGTGGTATAGTCTATGTATTTATGTCCAGTGCGATACTCAATTGCCTTGACAAACTTTCTTTGTACTTTCTCAATTTTATATAACCTCTGAAGCGTGTAACTGCCCATATAATCGCAAGTGCTTCTTTTTCAGTCACTGTATAATTGTGTTCAGCCGGCGTTAATAAGCGGATCGCGTATTCAATTGGGTGTTCATCGTTACCCTCCCCCTGAAGTAAAGCTGCTCCGATTGCATATTTACTTGCATCGGTTTCTATGGTAAATGGAGATTCAAAATCAGCTTGTTTCAATATTGGTGAGGTCGTAAGTGCAATTTTCAATGTCTCATAGGCCTCTTGTTGTTCTTTATTCCATTTCCACTGAACTTTCTTTTTTGTTAAGTTTGTTAATGGTCTTGCCACATTCGCAAAATGTTCAATAAATCGTCTGTACCATGAAGCAGTTTGTAGGAATGAAATAAATTGTTTCAAGTTTTTGGGCTCTGGCCTGTTTATAATTGCGCTAATCTTGTCGGGATTCGCTTGTATTCCTCCTGGGACTATTAGATGTCCTAGATATTTTATCTCTGTACAACCAAACTTGCATTTCTTCCTATTGGCTCTTAAATTATACAGCCTTAGCTTTTCAAATATTTCACGAAGGTCTTGTAAGTGTTGGGCAAATGAATTTGATCGAATTATTAAGTCATCAAGGTAGCATAAGACGCATTCTGCTCGGAGGCCAAGAATGAATTTGTCCATTAGTCTCTGGAACGTGGCTGGGGCATTACGTAAGCCGAAGGGCATTCTCTTAAATTTATACATCCCAAATGGCGTGACGAAGGCAGTTTTGCATTGATCTGACTCATGTACTTTTATTTGCCAGTAGCCTGATTGTAGATCAATAGTAGTCATATATGGCATTGCCTTAGCTTGGTGGAGTCGAATCGATGCGTGGCAACGGGTATCTATCTGGTGTAGTCATTTCATTTAGTCTTCTTTAGTCTACGCATACTCTTACATCCTCATTACCTTTTGGAACAAGAATGACCGGTGCTGACCACGGTGAGTCACATTCCTCTGTGATGTCATTACCAATCATTTCGTCTAGTTTTGTTTTAAGTTGCTGCTGACGGATTGGAGACAGTCTATATGGTTTAACTGCTATAGGATGACTATTCCCTGTTTCTATCTTGTGCTCAGTGTAAGTAGTTGGAACCCCCTCTTTTGAAAAAATATCGCTATATTCAGTCAACAGATCGTTGAATTGTGATTTTTCTTGTTGTGAAAAGGAATGACCTTCATTAGGTTGTAATAAAATGTCAATCGAATACAGTGAGGTAGGATTTATTGGTATATAATCAACACGTGGATCAAGTTGTGATTCGTCGTCCGCTGGTTCACGGGGACGTGTCGAGCTTGATTAGCTGCCAACGTGGTCTCTTCGGTGGCGAAGTATCAGCGTCGTCTCGTTGTGGTGATGGTGTTTGCGCCATAGGCGACAGCATTTTTAGTTCGCGTGCCCAAAATAGGAAGTCAGGAAGTGTTTCTTCCATGTTTGCATCGTTGAAAGTTAACTCTCTCGCAGCCTTCAATAATGGTATGTTCCTATGATTTCTCCGCTGGAGGTATGAGAATACTTCCTCTGGCTTGTCAATAAAGTGCCAGGTTCTTTGTGGCAGGCATAAGTTGATGCCCGCTGATTCTAGGAAATCAATTCCAAGGAGTGTTCGGTTGTCAGTGGCTTCTGGGATGATTGTAAACGTTATTGACTTAAACCGATTGCCGATCATTATTTCAGTCGTGGTTGACAGGAGTTTTCTGTTGCCCATTGTTCCATCTGCTAAGCCAACCATAGCTATGCGCTCCGTAAAATATGCACCATTTTCTTTTAATAGTTGGTACAAGTGTTCCCCGGCGATGCTTGTGCGTGCTGCTGTGTCTAAGTGTGCATAGCCAGTAAAGTTGTTAATTTTTACCTCGATAGTAGGTATTTTAACATGATCCTCCCTTGTTGTTTCTATTGTGTAAAATTCCACTGGTTTAGGCGGGCTTTCCTTACTATTGCAAGTAGCACAATTGCTTCTGAACACCCCCGGTGCACAGCCGTAGCAGGACACTGCCGGTTTCACCACACTATTACTCGGCCCAGAGTCATTGTTAGTTTTGCTAGGCGCTTGCGGCATACATCGAATGTGTGACCCCTTTTTGAGCAAAATACGCATCTTACAATATTTTTAGCGAACTTTTTGGTGGTTTCCGGGTTCGTAGATGTGATTGGCTTCGGAACATCTAAAGCTTCTTGATGTTGAGCCTTCTGCAACAATTCGGCAAATGTTTTTATGTCAGAACGCGCAATGCATTTCTTAAGCTCCAATTTTAACAACCCATAGACGAAATCAAGTTGCTCATCTTCTTTGTCTTGTCTCTTCGGTGGTAGCACTCCAAGTAGAAGTCTTTTACGGCACAGAAAGTCGTCTATACATTCATTTTCCCCTTGCGGTGTAGCGAAGAACTCGATATAAATATCATGAGTCTACCTTTGTGGCGCAAAGGCGGCGTAAATAGCTTTTAGAGCCGCCGACCATGTCTTGCACTCAGCGCGCACGCCTTGCCACCAGTCACTTGCTCGGCCCTTTAATAATAATGGTAGACCAGTTAGGGCGTCTTCATCCGTTATATGCTCCATTTCCTTGTACAACTTGACGGAGTTGATAAATTCATCCACTTTGTTCCGATTATATTCACCATGGAATCGTAAAGTACACGGTACAAAGTTCTTAGAAGTCATAGTTGCTGTTGAAGATGGTATACGACTCAATAACTCTGTAAATTGTTCTTGTGTCAACTGTATCGATGTCACTGACTGCACTTCGTTTTGCTCGGTAGTCGGTGTTGTTGGAGCCATTTTGTGGGGTAGTTGTCCAAAATTATTATATAATGTAGGGTACTTCTGTCACAAAACAGCGGGTATTTCTTCTTTGCGTTGGGCGCCAAATTGTAGGTAGTATTGAAACGCCAATGTCGTCGTTACATTTATTTACACAAAAAAACTAATTAAATTACAGAGTTAAGTGTTCTCATATGGCATACGTTAGGTATCCTATCTAAAGTATCGGAAGATGACTGCTTGTAGCTATCGATTTTCCTTTACTATTATACTAAGGTCATGGAGTAGACTGCAGTGTAGGCTATCGTACTCCCGACTAAAGACGAACGCATAGGGCTGCAGTGTGCGCGTCCGCTATGGCTGTCGCTAGCTAAGTAACTCGATACTTTTTTTTTTTTTTTTTTAACCTGACTGTTGCTATAATAGGACGGACCCAATATAGCGGTCGAACTGCGTGGTTGGAGGGTGGCCTGGGGAAAATCCAGGGGAAGCCTCCGGCACGACCAACTCGATACTGCGCGGGCGACGGTTTATATACGGTCTCGTCGTGTGGCTTCGGGAGACTTCGGCGATACTCGGCTTCCGGTCGCTAGTGTTGCGGTGTGCGAGCGAGAAAGTATTCGAGCTCGCGCGTATTATTGTTATAACCTTTTTTATTAACCTTAATAACTAAGTTCTTAAATTAATCTAAGTGTACCTAAGTAATTTTGAGTTGGCGCCGACTCAAAATTAATTAGGTACACTTAGATTAATTTAAGAACTTACTTATTAAACTAAATAAAAAAGGTTATTTTTTTTGCCTTTCAATTTTATTTCAGCGGTTTAATTTTTTTGTAAAAATGTTTTTATTAAAGTTCGTGTTATAAGCAGCACCTAATTATAACTGTTTTGGTACCACATTCAATGCCAAGAATTACTACGCGCTACGCTAGGTAGCCGATCCCGTGGCTTTCCCCGTAAGTAGCGGAAACCGCCTACGAGCCGTATAGGCGCCCGCTAGGTTGAAAGTGTTAAATTACTGCAGATGCCGCTTTAGGACACTTTAGCATGGCTCGCAAGAGATATATTACCAGCATAATGGGTTGGCAGTATAAAAGCCGAGTGCTGACACCGTAAACAATGACGCAGCTATCAGCTCCTCAGACCTTATTGAAAATGATTTTTTGTACAAGCAAAACAGGATTTGGTGCATCCTCTGGAAATGTGGAAACAATAAATATGTAGGTACAATGTGTTTTTCTTATATAATTGGTCTAATTACGAGTAACGAGCCATTTAAAATAAAAAGTTTCAAACCAGTGTGTAAACTACAAAAAAGCTTCAATAATGACTACGGTAACAGACAGCATGGTAATACATCAGAAATTTCACTAAAGTTAAGTGAAATTTAAACGAATCACGCCATTTACACGGGTTTTTATTTGCAGCGTGACGAGACCGACGCGAAGCAGCTGACAATCACCGCGGCGACGCGCACGGCGAGCGGCCGCTACACGTGCGAGGTGTCGGCCGACGCTCCCTCCTTCCAGACTGCGCAGGTCCACACACACATGCACGTCGTCGGTGAGTACACAGCGTAACGAGACCGACGCGAGGAGCTGACGATCATCGTGTCGCCGCGCGCGGCGGGCGGCCGCTACACGTGCGTGGTGTCGGCCGACGCTCCCTCCTTCCAGACCGCGCAGGTCCACACACACATGCACGTCGTCGGTGAGTACATAGCGTAACGAGACCGACGCGAGGAGCTGACGATCATCCTGTCGACGCGCGCGGCGGGCGGCCGCTACACGTGCGTGGTGTCGGCCGAAGCTCCCTCCTTCCAGACCGCGCAGGTCCACACACACATGCACGCCGTCGGTGAGTACTTACACAGCATAACGAGACCGACGCGAAAACCTGACGATCATCGTGTCGACGCGCGCGGCGGGCGGCCGCTACACGTGCGAGGTGTCGGCCGACGCTCCCTCACATCGGTTACGATGCGGATCAGGCTGTTTTTATGGGCAGGCTGGGCGATCGCCGGTGCGGGCCCCGCATCGTACGTAAGTCACCTAAACAGAAACACATGGGGGAATGTTTACAGAGGCGTCAGCGTTTACATAGTCACATGGGCCGTTTTCTTGAACGCGGTCATTCGCCTCATTTTACCCGTCACCCCAAACAAAACTAGGCCACGGGGTATACATAGTCATCATATTAGCCGAAAGACATCCCTGCTGGACATAGGCCTCCCCCCAAGAGTGTCAAAGTGACCGGTCCTGCGCCATCCGCATCCAACGGACTCCCGCAACCTACAATACATAGTAATGTACGCGGCAAAAAATGTATGAGGCAATGTATTATATTGTAGGGTTTATTTGCCTCATCTCAGCCGTCACCTCAAACAAAACTAGACAGTATACCAACCGAAGGAAGTGGCATCTCCGTAGATAATTAAGAATAACTTATATTAGACGAAACATAAAAACGAACTACTAAGTCTTGGAAAAAGTGTACCTTACTAATAAAAGGTAAATAAATGCTCCAACCCGTCAGACAAATTGGGCACTTGGATTGACACTAAGTAGTGAGTACTATAACGCGCGAAGATAAAGAATGGATCTTAAAATGGCGTCCGTTCGCAAGCTATCTCGCTCACACCCTATCGCTGTCTATACTCACACAGTTAAAGTGTGAGTACAGTCAGCGACGATAGCCATTTTCAGATACATTCTTTATCTGCGCGCGTTATAATTTGCAGTCTCTCATTTGATTCTGACGCCCGAATTATATTATCTTACTGATCCCTTTCTGATTGCGTCCCTAAGCCCGCGCTCTCTGATATACACTGTCTTCATCTCGCTACGGACTTGTAAAATAGCGTTAGCTTTACGTCAACAAAAGAAATGCCTAGCTTTCTATTAAGACAACCAAATAAATGTGTTAGTTATTTCTTTTTCCGGCTAGTCCTTTTTACTATGAGTTATTTCGTTGCCAAATGAATAACGATATCCAGCTGCTCCAAATGTTGTTATGTTAGAAACGGTCGGGAAATTGAATTGACGGCGGCGGCGTACTATATGGCCGACGGCGAGGTCTGATGATAATGATAGTAAATAATTAATTAATTACTTACGTACACATAGGTGTATATTTTTCATCTACTGTAAACGATATACCTATTAGAATTACAACTTCTAATGAGGGTAATATTGATGTTGATGGGGAAAGGCAGGCATTCGGTAAGATTAATATGATCCCATAATATTATAATGATGCTATGAACTTTAGACACCGAACGTCGCTTTGAATGTATTAGCTTACTACTCTGTGAAGGAGTTCCTAGATGAAATTAATTAGAAATTCAATAGATTGTAACTGTATCACATTATTTTATAACTTTAGTTAATATAAATTTTGTAATTCACAGGTTGATGGATATTCTTGATTTATACAAATCATATCATATTATATTCCACAAGGGCAGCGCGGAAAAACGGTGCGGCAAATTACTAATTATTTACCACAAAGAGTGAAATGACCGTTCAATTTTTCCTTCAATCTCGTTTTGCATGAGGAACGGCACCTTGGTCACAAACGTGTAAAGTTTCTCGGCGGGTCGTAATCGTAACCTGCACGGTACGGCGGGCAGTAATTGCTTGAATGATTATGTAACTTTTTTATACCACGACGGTGGAAAAGATGCATACGGCCGGATAGTAAGCAGACACCCAGCCTATGGATCGTCGTGACTACAGACTACGTTGCTCACGCTTTATTGATTTGAGGATTCATTGTGTTCACAGCCATAGATAAACCTAGGTCCCTCCCTCTCATAACAGCGTACCCCCGGGAGCTGTAATGACCCTTCTGTCTTACAGTTGTTGGTTTACGTAAGGTACAAGCTTATATGAACTTCTGTGTAGATTACACGGAAAATCGTCACTGTATACGTTCAATGATGATGATGATGACAATTATAATGGTGATACATAATCTTAAGTAAAAACTAAATTTAAACGTTTAAATTATTGTCCGTAGACCTACCGCAGTCGGATCCAGTGCTGATCGGCATGAAACAACGTTACCGCGCCGGCATGACCCTCAAGGCCGAGTGCTTCAGCAAAAACGCGATGCCCGCGGCCAACCTTTCCTTCTTCATCAACAGCGAACCCGTAAGTACCTACCAATGTCACTGAATATACACACTGCGTCTACTCGTAATCTTACATTAGCGAACACGAACATTGCGAACCCGTAAGGACAAGTGACACTGAATATACACAGCGTCTACTCGTAATCTAACATTTACGAATTATAATGTGGAATGAGACGAGACGGATGACTCATCCCAAATGCACTTAGCTTGATTCCATTAAGTTACCCTTTTTATAATAACAAATAATAAGACGATCATAATATTTTATAGGAATATAGTTCTCGTAACTTACCCCTTTTTGGCAAATGGAACCAAAATACGGTTGGAGTTATTGTTTTTTTTATAATTATTATTTGAATACATTTGCCCAGTCTTTACGTAGTATTTCGCTTCCGTTTGATTATGCTGGTCCTTCTCAGCTGTTCAATTTTATTTATCACATTCAGATATACATTTTCATGAAACATTTTTTTCACTGCCCACATTGTTGGGCAGTTAATAGTAAATTGTTAAACAAGGGCTGAAAGGCACCCATTTCCGACGAGATATTTTGGCGCTCGAACTAAGTGAGAGCTATGGTTCGAGTCAGAAATGGGTGACTTTCACCCGAGTTAAACACTCTGCTTTTCATATCGAATACGAGGAAAGTAAAAATTATCCATTATCGTGACTTCATCAGAGCAGAAATAATACTTAGTCCCATCTCACCTGTTCTAAAGAAAGAGGCAAATATCTGTCTCGCTCGCGCTTATGGTTATATGGTGTAATGACGTCAATCACGAGAAAAAAATGGTGGTCGGTGTTTACTATTGACATATATTATAAGTAGACTTTAATTTTGAAATTCAAAATATTCATTTATGTTATTAAAACCAAATAGTATTATATTCGTTTATCTTTAAGTCAAAACTATATAAATAACATAATTTCATAATTTTATTGTGATAGACGAAAATAGCCTATTCAAATAGTTCCATACTATTTGTATTTATTATTAGTATTAATGAAGAGTGACTGTATGTGTTTCTGCCTTAGTTCACATGCGCAACTATAAGTTTAAAAAAAGGTTTGTGGGTGTATTCCATTTGTCACCAAATCACAGAGCCTAGTGAATATTTTAGCTAAAATAAAATTAGTGAATTTACAAGGTAAACATATTTTATATTTAATAAAATAAATTACATGAACTAGTAAGAATAAAAATATTTCTTTTTGTCAGTGGCGGGGTAAGTATTGATATTTATTAGAATTAGTTCCCGCATAATGCTTATTAGGCGAAGAATAATTGGAGTACACTACTTTTCTGCTCTAGAACAAACGTATCACTTTCAGCACACTTTTTAGAACAACAACGACCCACTTTCAGAGCATGAGATACGAAAAAATATATACTGCTCAAAACAAAATAAGGGCCACTTACATTGTTCTATTTTATTGTTATTGGACATAAACTAATTGATAAGTGGCTTATTAATGATGTCTCGCATCCTTCAGATTCCAACCTCGTTCATATGCTGCTTCAAAAATTATACAGGGTGTGGCCTGAAACAGGGGCAAAAACTTAAACGATAGACTATTGGGCGTGTGAGTACTTACTTCCAGGTAATTTTAATTGAAAATTATAAAGTTTTTCTTTTCTTTTTTTCTTTAAAGCAAGTTCACGTGTGTTTACCCATCTTGGGTGACACAGATAGTTTTTTGAAGTGGATACTTCTCAGCTCACGTTCTTGTATAGGGATACAGTTCAAAATGTATCACGTGACTTCCGGAATAACTTTTTGTAGAGAAGCCTAATCTGATTTCAAATATTTGTCTGTTACATGTTTTAATTTTTCTTTATTTGCCATTAGTTGTTAATCACAAAATGTTATTTAGTTTATGTGGCGGACATGAAAATAATGCTGAAATGACCGCCATTTTCAATGTATTGCAACTTCGCGAGTCAAATAAGCTACGTCAATCAATGTTGCCATCTATACCGATTTATCCATACTTATACAGATTTTAGTGAATTATTTCAAATATATACTTTACGGGTACACAATAATAGCAGATTCCTTGAAATAATCAAAACACTTTGTAGTGTTTATATAATAATCAAAATATTATATATTAAATATTAATATTATAATAATAAAAACACGGTAGATTTTCCTTTTAGATTGAAATCAATCGCAAATTCATGGGATACAATTTAGGACAGGGACAGTTATTTTTATTACAACGAGTTATCGATGATAAACAAACTTAAATAGGTAGGTGCCGACAGAGGTCGCTTTACTTATTTACGATTTTTTAAGTACAGATTGCTCAGTACGGAACCCTCGTTATGCGAGTCAGACTCGCACTTGGATGGTTTTTGTTATTAGGGTTCCATAGCCAACAAAGAAGTATCAACTTAAACTTAATTAACGGTTGTATCTCCGACACAACCCGCTTCTTTTTTTATTTAAAAAACACTAAAAAGATAAAAAATATGTTAAGAAATCACAAAAATATCTTTCAAACACAAAAATGCAAAAACTATTATGACTCAGTACATGATGTTACCTCAAAATCTGCATTGACTACTGTGCTATGATCTCGTGGTGCCAAGATACATTTACTTGGAGGTCAAAACTTTACGTCAAAATTACTCCGTATTAAAAAAAAAAAAATTGCACACTAGGGGTTACTTCAGATGCTCTAAGGAAGCATCCTTTTAAATATTTGCCCCTGTTGCAGGCCACACACTGTATATTACTGTTTACTATAATTTTCATGTAACGATCACCATATTTGTGGCCCGTATAATATACTACTCAATCGTATTATACTACTCAAAAGAAAATAGCTTTTGAGTAGTATAATACGTACCTATACTTACATATCCATTCCTGTACATTATTAAAATGTACCGTAATTTATGATAATTATTACGTTTCTCATAAATGGTTTCCGTCAATTTGGCTGAATGAAATACAGCCGTAGCAAATTAACAAGTTTAAATTACCAACATAATTATACAAAGGAATTTTAAATTGAAATATTTAAATAAAAAATCTCTGAATAAAACACCATTTTTCATAACAAATAGGTAAACATGATTTTTATTACGCTAGCTAATTAAAAATTCTTGTTTAAACAATTTAAATTCTATGAACGTATACCACAGATGCAGTTGGGTGAGGACCAAATTCTTGGCCAGTAGTTAGCGTCGTTAATTGGTAGTAATTAAAAAGTTCCGTTGTGATACGAAAAATGACAGTATTTTTTTTTTTTTTTTTTTAATTTATTTCTCAAAAAAAAGTATGGTACATTTAAGCTTAAATTATTTTCGCCAAACTTACGTTTAACGGCGAAATGAGGCACTCATTTTCAACATTAGTACCTTGATTAACAATACATGATTGACTTATATTAAAATATTTACCCAACCTATTTATTCAGTCGGAATGCGTGTAAGTACCTATTAGCAACTTCTTAATTTTTGATTTAAAGATGTTTTTACTACCACATTCGTCTTCTATTAAAAAAGTATTAAATATTCGCGGTGTGATATAACCGCGCGTCCTTTTACCATAGTAGTTGCTAGCGGTCGGTTCCACGTATTTACGATGTTTTAACCCTCTAGGCGCTCGGGTATATACTCGCGGAGTTTTAAATTCGGGATTATTAAATTGCTCAGTTGCTATTAAGTACTTAACTTTATCATGCACTGGCAGGATGTTCAATTTCTTAAATAAGACCGTGTAATCGTTACTACAGTTTGCTCTCGTGTTTTTATCTATTATATTTTTTAATAATCGCAGTTGTAAGTTTAATATTTTGTCCAAATAAGTTTTAAACGTTCGTCCATATGCTATTAGACCGTATCCGATTACAGCCTCAGCCAGTGCATGATATAACATTCTTAATGTTTTATTATTAACTATATTTTTTAAACTAATAATTTTACACAATATAGACCTTAATCTATTACATACTGTATCTACGTGTATTTTCCAGTTAATGTGTTTATCTATAGTTAGGCCTAAGTATTTAAATTTATCAACTACTTCTATAAGTTTACATTTACAGTCACGCTTCTCGATATGTAAACATCCGTATGTGTGACCAATAATTTTAATAGGCTCCTGACTTGGTTTAATATGTGGTGATTGTATGAGCAGAAATTTCGTTTTTTCGGTGTTTAATATTATACCGTTATCGTGAGACCATTTGAGAATATTTTCGAAGTCTTGCTGGATATAAGTCTGTACGTTATTAATGTCTTTGTCAGCATATAGTAAGCAAGTATCATCCGCATACATGTATGTAGAACAGTTCCGCACAACATTAGCTACACTGTTTACATGCATTATGTACCCGAGCGGGCCATACACCGAGCCGGTCGGCACCCCGGTATGCACCTCTGCCTCATCACCGCTTTCACCGCCCACGGAGACGCGCAGGGTTCGTTTCGACAAATATGTACGGAACCATTCCAACACTGGACCACGAACCCCACATTCGTCCATCGCCTGCAGTAGTTGTTCGTGGTCCAAGGTATCGAAGGCTTTTTTAAAATCAATAAGAAGCACCCCTATGTACTTTTTGTTATTCAAATTACCGCAAACTTCATCTGAAAATTTCGCCAGAGCCGTAGACGTACTTCTTGACTGCCTAAAACCATGCTGCGCATCCGAGATAACGTTATGTTTCTCAAGGAAAGTACTTATCTGGTTCACAATTACTTTTTCCATTATTTTATTGATGACAGGTAAAATCGCTATAGGCCTATAGTTTGAGTACTCACAATGACTTCCCTGCTTATATATCGGCCTTATAATAGATTTTTTTAATTCGTCTGGATACTTTCCTTTCTGGATGCACATATTTACAAAATTTGCTAATACTGGACTAATCTCTTTCTGTACATGTTTTAATTCTTGCACTCTTATTTCATCTACGCCCGGGGTTTTTTTGCAAAGTTGGCCAATAATTTTTTCAATATGTAGGTTATTTACTTTTTGATACCTGAAGCTTAAGTTACACTGTTTAATATACGCCTGACGGTCCATAAACTTGATATTACAGTTATGTTTTATTAGACTTATTTCTTCCGTAAAAGTGTTAGCAAATTTTGTACATATGTTAGGCAGCGAGTCTGTTTTACCTAAATATTTTAATATGGTAGTATCAACGGTGGGTTTAGGAGCTCCTAACCAGCTATTAATAGTATTCCATATTTTTCTAGAATTATTTTCACAGTTTTTAATTTCATTTTGTTTGTATTTTTGCTTAGACATATAAATATATTTACTAGTTAAATTTCTAAATTTAGTATAGTTTAACCTATTGGTAACACTTTTAGGGCTACTTTTCCACACTCGGAACAATTCATCCCGTCTTTCAATCATTTTTATAATAGTGTTATTCATCCACGGTTGCGTCTTTCGCTTTTGTTTACAGTATATTGTAGTTTTTGCGCGCTCGTAGATATCACTAAACAAACTAACTAACTTGTTATACAGCAATATCGGACACTTGATGCTTATAAAATCGCCCTAGTTTACTTTGTCCAACATATCATTAATTAGCCTGGAGTTAAGTACACATACCGGTTTCCTTTGTACTACTTCACTGGCCGAACAGCTGGTCCCGGTCGATATGTTTACACCTATCAGATAATGGTCGGAGATTTTACAGATGTGCGGCGAGGCGCTGCGCGGGCGCACGCACACAGGCATGGTCGATACACGACGTCACCAGCCGGTCGCCCGTCACCTCCTCCCTCGTGCATTCGCTTATCATACACTGCAGGCCGTGGTCACACAGGGTGCTCTTGTATTTATCTGTTTTTTTTATCTGTTTTATCTGTTTTAACAACAGTATGGGTAGTTTTTGGTTTGCACGCGAGATACACGTAATATGCTAATGTGTGCCCTTTGTGATAATGATAAATATTTCAAAAATATCTCGAAGATATGAGTAAAATGTGTGAATTTTAACAACGGTTAGTTTTTAGTGATATGTTAGTGTCACACGACACTCGTATTATACTGAAATGTCCTTTGGTTTCTCGCGCCTTGTCTCGCCTTTCTAGTATTGACTAACGGCGCGGCCGGCGCTGAGGAGTTATAAGAAGCAGTAACTAACGCCTAATTAAGTTTTCTTCCTGAATAATCTTGAGACGAATAGGTACCTACGTGATACTATGATATATTTTTTGATGTGAATATGTCCTCACTGCTGAGGTGAAAAGTTGTATGTGTTACTCGAGAGCAAAGTATTTGCATCTCGTGCTTTTGAGTCCTTCGCTGCGCTCAAGATTCAATCTTTGAATCACTCGCTACAATCGTGATTCAATTTTAGAATCTTTCGTTTCCTCAGGACTCAAAATTAGCACTCGCACCAAAAAAAAAATTTTCTCTCTTGTTGCACAAATAACTATTGTCCACGCGTCCTGTACCGTTTTGCTATTGAGAAAATTCGAATAGTTAGAATTTGGACGTTATTCCTAAAGAGATAAAGCTAGCTGGCAATGCCATACAGATTGGTATTTTATTTCATCGTCTCCTTCATAAATTTTGCTGAGTTAAGTTGAACTATAGCGCACTACTGATAAGGTTGTTATTAGATATATTCTCACGCAGGGGGAGGGAGGGGGGTGGAGGGGATATTTTTTTTGAAAATTAATATTGTTCAAGTTTTCACTTCTGCCGGCACTTTCGGAGTGCAACCCGGCCTTTTTTATTTATTATTTTGTAACAATGGTATGACAAAGTAACTAGGAGTTTGCATTGATTCAAACTTTTAGGATTTAACACATATTTTTTGCCACGCGTTCATCCACCTTGTTGGGGGGCCTACCCACGCCGCCTCTTCCGGTCAGTGGTCGCCACTCGAGAATCTTTCTGCCCCAAAGGCCGTCGGTTCTACGTGAAATATGGCCCGCCAACTGCCACTTAAGTTTAAGCTTCAACTTATTATTGCAATTTTTAAATACATGAAAACCAAAAAAAGGTGGCTGTTTGACTATGCAAAACAAAACTGTATAGTAAAAAACCTATACGAGTAAAGTGTTCAATTTTGGAAGGAGAAATTGGAGTGCTGAAGCGAAGTCGAACTTTATCTATGGACGAAACGTTCCATTGCCTCTTAATTCATTACCCAGGAATGACGACCTGCGTCTCAAACCGAAATAGGAACTGAATTTGCAGGCTCTATGCAATCTCGCAATTTGATTGTTATTGATCTCGAGAGCACTGAGAGTTGTCTCCGAGATCTAAGGCGTTACTAGCAACACAGTGTATAATGTATACCAGATTTTAGTTTGATTTGATAACATTGTTTACTTAATAGGAATTGTTTCTGACGACTAACTCTGTCTCCTGCCTTTCTATGCAGAGTTAACATAAGGCCCCACACCAGTGACACGTATATCTTTTAGCTTAGCTTGTATGAAAACTTACATTATGAATGCAGCCTTAGGCCGGTTGTATTAAAACTTCGCTAATTGCAAGTACCGTCTGTTACAATCCGCCACCAAATTTCTATCCGCATAATTTCTCTGTCTGTCACCCGAATATATTAACAGCGACAGAGATATACTTATCAAACTTTTCATAGGTACTTACATTCATATTTTAACAAACACCGTTTATGACTGCCAACGGATTGTTGCGACCCCTAAGGTTCTCTTCAGTGATTTCTCTATTTAGCATAAGACCGCCTGCTGTCTACTGCTACGTGAACTGTTATTGTTTTTGTTTCTTCTTGTAACTGCTTCGTGTGCGTGTATATTTTTTGTATTATATTCTACTAGCTTCCACCCGCGACTTCGACTGCGTGGACTCGGGATAAAAACTATCCTATATGTTAATTCAGGCCATAAACTATCTACTTGAAACCTTTCATCCAAATCGGCTGAGCCGTTAACGCGATTCAGTAGCAAACATCCAAAGATCGAAATATCCTGACTTATGCATTACAAAGGTTATAAGAATTTCACAGATGAGGGAAAAAAACCATACTATTACATATTATTTTGAAGAAGAAAAAAAACTTTGTGGTTTTTTGGCCGTCTGGAATAAAAATAGACTTGTAAACTGACATTTCATAATTTTAACATGGACACACTAGTTGCTACCTTAATGCAACATCGACTTCATCATAGACTATCCTTCCGACAGGCAACATTTCGATTGTATCCGTGTGCTTCTTGCGTTCCCTTTGTACTGGCCCATTTGATAAGACGATGGGTTAATCCAAAATACAGCACTAGCTTCCATAATAACTATTTTATATTTCAATAGCCGGGGCTATAAACTATCTTCGTGCAAAATCCAAATCGGATTAGCTGTTAGTAGTAACAAAAACATCCATATTTTCGCATTTATATTATAAGTAGGATAAGTTGTTTTCTAATAACTATGCATAGGTGTGGTCCAACTTCTGCGCAACCGTGAAAACTGTTTTGCTGGCGACAGCTGTCGATAGCTGCGCTGCGTTAACTATGAGCAAAAATACGCAATATATAAACAGTGCTTTATTTAATAGCGTAGAAATTATTTTTCGCTTCAGCTGCTCGAACAAACATACTCTGCAACTTGAAAACAGTGAGCAAAATGGTCACTAAGACTTAATTTAATTTATTTTTTTGTGACTAATTAACACATGGGTCCAAAAACCTGAAATAAATGAATTGAATTGAAGTTATCTACGCTGAAGACACTTTGAATTATAGAGTCTTTCCCTTGCTCAGGTTTGGGACTATTTCTACCGTTCTGCAGTTGTAATAGTAGCTTGTAATACTAATACAAACCATGTTATACTCAATTTACTGAATATGAACTTGCAGACAGAAGCCGGTATTTCTAGAAGTACACATTCAAACTGCCAGTGTGCACTATTTTTATCCAGACCGTCTACTCAGTGCTAGCACCATTTTCATTCAGTTTCTGGGAATACACTCCTACTGCGACGTAACATATTGCATACTCGCAGGTATATTTATATATATATATATATATATATATATATATATATATATATATATATATTTATACATACCTTCATATATACTCGTAGGTAACGTGATTTGGTTTGGAAAAGGATTTTTTGCTTACATTGGTTTAATTTACCTTGACATCTCCTGAAGTACTTGGTTCTATGTTTAATGACGAAAATTAACCACGTACTTGCTTTTATATGTAGGAGCTTTTGTCAAATTGACAATGGTCAGCGTGCCTCTACAATACTACCTATACATCTCATCCATTTAATAAATCAAATGTAACACATTTTCTACATAAGTTCCTTCCTACTTATTTACAAATAATAAGTTTCGGTCAAAAATTTCATTTTTGGTACAAGCTTTTACTGCCGACTGTACTTTTCTGTATACCATCATCAAATACTCATTGAGACGATTCTAACGAGCCCAAACTCAACGGGGTTTACTTCGGTTAAGTACTGAATTCCCATGGCACCTTCTATCTCCATCATCAGATCAGCTCGATGGTACCATAATATTGAATTGTCATCCAAACTATACTTATACCCAAAGTGTCAGCTCAATCGGTCATCGGGAAGTGGGTCAAATTTAACTCGCAAGATTTGTCCCATACTAACATACATACATACTAACAGGGCAACTTAAATAAAACCTTGTAAAAAAACTCGATATCTAATTTTGCAGTCTGAAAAAATTTATAATGAAACCATGTCTAATAATGACTAATGAAATATTAATATTTTCTTTCTTGATAAATAATTCAAATTCTGCTAGAGAAATCTACCTAAATAAATTCAGCCTCCTTGATAAAATTACTTAAACATAATATATATCCAAATATTCCTCCACACAAAACTTTCATATAAGTAATTGCCAAGAAGCCTTTATATTGCAACGGCTAGGCCATACTTTTAAGCCAGGATGTTGAATTTGTAAAGTTGCGGCTGGCGGAGTTCCGCTGTGTTTACGCTACTAGAGATCTCAACCTTTTTACAAGTTCGTCTGTCTGTCTGTCACAAAGTGAAATATCTCACGAACTACTTAAGCTATCAATTAGAAATTTGGAATGGTTTTAAATGAGAGTTCTCCACGTGCATAAAAATGAAAGATATATTTTTTTCTATGAAAAATCACGAATATGAGGAGGGGCAAAAAAATTCAAATATTAGTACAAGTGGGGTACCATATGAAAGGGCTCGAGTTGCACTTTATGAAACAGTTTTTCTTTTTTTTCTACATGGGTAAAATTTCGATCTAGGAAGGAAAATGTAAAAAAAAACCATTCCCCCCTTATCTCCGAAGTTGTCCAAGCGAAATTTTTTAAATAATTATTGTGATTAAGATAAAAATAAATATTACTGGAAAAGTATTTTTTTCTGTATCTAGCATATTTTTTCTTTTATTTACAAAAATCATTTCCTAGTTAAGTTTGCAATTTAATCAACTTTATGAGTCTTTTTTCGTTTTGAAATTCCTATAAGACTAGGTAAAATAGAAATACTCTCTTTCAAATAAAACTATAATAATCGAGATCGGTTCACGTGATAAACAGTAATCGCTAAAAGACTAACATACTATACTAAGTTGATTGCCCTTGCATGTTAATATCAAATGGGGCCGATAGATGGCGCTGACCCCATTCGCGCTGTTAAGATTTTTCTAGAATCAATGGGGTTGGGACGGATATATTACAATAGCAGGTCAAAAAAAAATCGCGATTCAATTGTCTTGGTGTAAAAGTTATTCGTTGTTTGAAATTGAATTAAGAATAAGAAGAATAAGAATTTATTTATTTAGCACACAAAACACGGAAAAAAGAAATACACTCAAAAAGGTAACCTTAAGTGCTAAACGGGAGCCTCACTCAGCATGTTGTCACGGGGGCCGTGACGCTGGTTTTCAGTGAGAGCCCCAAAAATAAATAAAACGACTAAACTAAACAAACAATTTCATAATTTTTAGGCACTGTATGTCTAAAAATTACAAAAGTGAACTTAAAAACTAGCGGGTAACATTAGAATCATTGTAGACAGTGATTTATATGCATGCAACACTGAAATGTAATTGACTCTGTTCGGACTAAAAAATATGAAAATAAATAAGTGGTAATAACCAAGCGTAAAACTACTATTACAATGAACAAAATCTTATACAAATAATAATAAATAATAATAATAGCTATGTTTTATGTAGCAATAAGATAAGTAAGCAGCCTACTGCAACAGTCGGATTGTAGGTACCTGTGTAAACGGTAAAAGTAAGTACCTCTACCCACAGATTCATTTTATAAGTAACAAGTATTCAAATATTCAACGACCAATTTGTACATTAAAAAGATGTATTCTGTTGTGTTGGGTTAAAATAAGTAATTTTACTTTACCTTGAGTTAATTGTTAGTTTGTACGGACGGTTTGTAGTCAGACTCGCACTTGACCGTTTTTTTTTAATGGAGATAGTTGAAGAGATGGAAAGTGACATAAGATAGTTTTTATCCCCGAAATCATCCCCTACGACGGTGAAATGGGGGGTAAAAGTTTGTATGGAGCTGCAATATAAACGAGATCCACGCGGACGGAGTCACGGGCAGAAGCTAGTTTAAGATTCGTCGTCGAATTTAACTTCTTGAAACCTTTTCAGGAGCAGTTGATGACTGAAAATAAAGTACAGTCGAAGAAAAATCTAGTAACATAATATAAGTAGGTATAATATCTTTTTATACGCCAAAATGCGTAGTAAATACAAAAGCTCACATATGGGGATTGAGACTTTACAATTGTTTTTTTTTCTTTATTATTATTAGTCTTTTATTTATATGCAAATTCTAGGCAGCATACTAAATTTCAGTTTCCTGGGACATCAGGAAGCACTTAACCGAATTAATGTTTCATGCAATCCTGTATATCTCTTCACGAAGTTTGTAGCGGTTGGAGGTTGAAAGTTATATATTATGTTTTTTTAACATATTTGCTCATATATATTATATCCCGGTTAAGTCACGTTGGCACCTTGCAGCAAGATGTATGCTTGAACACGGTGCATTCTTAAACTAACCGGGTTGTGTAGAATGTACAGCTTTTTTTAAAATTCTCGGCAAATGACCTCTTACTCCAGTAAACAAATTGAATCCTTTTTGTTAATAAATTGACTATTAATTTTTGATATGATATAGAAACGTTTAATTTAGATAAACTATTCACTTTTGATAACATTTTACATGAATTAGCAAAAGATAACATTTTAAAATGATAATATTTATTTTATTTTGTATTGGCTGTTTAGAGACTTCATCTAAGTCTGGCCTAACATATGCGCGCGCACTGTGCAAACTTCAGGAAAAAAAAAAACTGTTGTACGCCATTATAGGTTATTTCAAAAATATTTGTAAAGATTGTTAATGCGTGTTTGGTTAAAATCAAAAATGTTGACTCGTGGTGACTATAAAAGTGGTAATTTGAATGGACCCCACTGGAAATTCTTGGCGATGTTCAATATGTGAGTAAAAACCTGTTGTCATCATTAAGTAAAGAAAATAACTTGGCAGGCCTATAAAATTTTCATCTTATATGAAAAGGATTTTTTCCTCGCAAAATCTGTTGAAAAACGTCGTATGAAATGCGTGAGCTTTAATAATTACATCCTCGGCTTTCTTATCACAATTTCGCCTCTGATGTAATTATCAGCATACCTCACTTGTATCACAATGTACTATTATTGTTTGTGTGTAAATTTTAGTCTGTATACCAAATATCAGCCTTCTAGAAAGTCAGATAGTACCTAAAAGATGTGACGCCAGTGAGTGAGTGAGGATACAGACGTATTGTAGGTATCAATAAAATCTAACGTATGAAAACTATTAGACAAACGACCCTTTGTATGACCAATTAGTGCTGAGCTCAGCTTATCCTGTGAAAAAGAGCTCTCCAGTATAGTAATTAGACTGTACAGATACAGTGAGGGTTTGAAAATATTACGACACGGTTCATAAAAGAGGAAGTAGTGCCTCTTCGCATTGCCCCCCCATATATAGCTTTTCCGCCCAGTTTCGTCTCGTTAATAGAATAATCTACCTTCTCAACACCACGAATTTCGGATCCGACAATCGCTCGGATCGATAGGGGTGTACTGAAGGAGAACACAGTACCGACACTAAAATGTTTGCTGATATAAATGGCATAGACACCAAAACAGGACTGGAATATACGCTAACAGCCCTCGAAACTTCTATTAGTAAACATTCATCTTCAACAACACGTGGCGCTGGCGCGGTAGCAATGCCGTGGCATAATTTTATTTCGCAAGAATTATAATTCACCAGGACTGCATGAATATGGAGGACACAATCCCTACTAATAATCCAGGGAAGGACTGAAACTAAAATATTACCAGTCGCTCTGTAGCTGTACAACTCGTGAGCCTGTTAAAAAAAAGCTTTTCTGTTCGGCGTAGTGTTACTAACGGAATTGGTATACATAAACAATTTAAATCGTAATGCTCAATTTGCGTTAATAATAGTAACGTTAATATTAGCATGCACATGACTCGAACAAAAATTGGGGCTTTAAAACCCAATATCTCGCAAAGGATTCTCTTAATTGAATAATGTGGTTTTAAGAAACCCATTACGTATATTTGTGAACAAGCTATCCAACGATACCTCACACTATGGGTTCACGAGAAAAAAAAATCCCCACTTGTTGTTCGCAAGCTCGCGTCCATGCGCATGAGGAATCTCCAAAAAAGTATGCGCGATAAAAAAATAGATAGGTACATTATCATAAAAACGTTTAGGCCATTACTCGGGTTTGCATGATGTCACCTCTCAAATGCCTTTTCGTTACTAGGTACACGTACACTAAGTAAACAAATTTGTCTTAAAATCTAAGCAAAATGCAGACCTTGATTTAACTTGTACAGACACAACCCAGTCATTTATTATATTTCAGGACCTGTCCTGACTACAATTAGTTGCTTCTGAAGGTGTCGGTAAACCATTTTCGATATCCATTGACTGCGCCATTTGATTAAGGACTCGCCTTAAGCTAATCTGGTCAGGTGCTAAGACTAGGAAAGATTTATTACCATGATTGTCTACGGTGTAATTGAGTTATTTAGAGTAATGAGCGTTCTCGGGATCAGAATGTTTACTGCAATTGATATTCTGTATCGAAGGATGTTGAATGATAGATTTATTTGTGAGTAAGTATTCCGAAAAGCTGATTACTGCCAGAGGCAGCGTCTATTAACCAAATAATAATTTCTTTCTAATTTCGTCGCTATACCACACGCCATTTAAACTTATTCTGATATTAATTTAAGCCCCATTTTCGTATCAGTCTATTGATTTGGGAATGAACTACTTTCTAAACTTGTACCTTAAATAACTATTGTCTATAGGTACTTCCGCTTAAGCCTAGAAAGACTCCTGCGTAGAGGGGAACGACACTGTGTCCACGGAGTGATTAAAGCGTATCGACACGCGCGTGTTTGTCATGAAGCTCGTCGTGCAGCGGCATGCCACTAGGTACTATGCTGCTAGGCGTATTGCAGGACGCAAACTAGTACGGTACGTAAAAAGAATGCACCGTCAATAACTCACAAGGTCGCGATGTTTTTGTGAACATTTAGACTATAATGAGTACTACTAGAAGTTAAAAATTCTAGTGAAATTTGACGTTGCTTGGTATTATATAGCGTTTTCTTAACGACCCTTGTAAATCCAAGGATAAATTATACAAGTGGTATTTTTCTTCAATGGAGTACCGCATTTTAGTATTATAATCTCCCATTTAATTTTCTCAAACTTTCGTCAAGTGATAACGTCGGTATAATCCGACCCAAATAAAATATTTATATTTCCTCTAAAAGATTATACAAGTGGGTTTGGATTACTGAATACTATTAAAAAATATCAAAGTTAACCAGAGTTTGAATTAATAACATATTTATCAACAGCTTAATTTTATACGAACAGTTTAATGTTGAAATCCTCCTAATTATTAAAAAATAAATCCTAAAAAAAATTCAAGTCGACGCATGTAATCCAGCTTTATCATAGTTTTCTATTGATAAAAAAATCTAAGTAATTCATCAATAGCTCCTCGTTTTATTCACATATCAATTATTTTTCAAATTTGAACTCACGACGATCTGCGCGCGAGTCTAGTGCGCTGACGGCGAGAACGTCATGACCAATCACAGCACGCCGTTGCTTGTTTTCTACACGGGAGCCTCCCCTCTGTGCTGACAACCGGACATCGACAGTTCATTTGCATTTGCAAAATGTAATACGACAATGCGCGTTAAAAGTTTACTTTGAAAATGAATGTGTTTAATTTGTAATCAAGTCTTGAACTTTGACGTTGTAGTGGTTAAGGAGAGAGGCATTGCGCGTCTAATAAAATTACGAATATAGTCTGTATATGTTATGTAGTTATAGTAAGCTAACTAAATCAATACTTAATTAATGTGTAGTACTCCATTATTGAATGGATCAGCTCACTTGAAAAATGTTATCTTTTACCGAGTTTAGCTATTGTCATATTTTACTGTACAAAAACCTCCATGGTAAAGCTGTGATGATTGTAAGATTACAAATAATCTCTATGGTAGTAATAAAAAAAACTATTATTAATGACTCCAGTATTATGCCTGCATCACACTGGCGCGGCCTGGCCCCGGCGGACAATAGTAAACTTGTCCACCGCTGTCAAATTTTCTATTGTCCGCCACCGCAGGCCACGCCAGTGTGTTGCAGGCCTTAAACATACAGATTTTATAGAAACACTCCACTGACAAGCTGTGATGATTGTAATGATTACGAATAGTCTATATAGTTAGTAATAAACTAAATCAATATTTCATTAATGTTGTAAATATTGCAAAAATATGTATCGATAACATCCTCTCATAAATAAGTACCAAAACCTTAATCCACTGACATAAGATTTATGGGACATATTTATGAGTAAGTTGTATGCACCTATATTTTTACACTTGATTGTACTCCAGTGTTAAGTGGAGCTCACGTGAAAAAATATATAGTACGGCGGAAATTGGCCAATATTGATAAAAGTCGTGGACACGTCTTCTATATACCTAACACTGGTATGTGTTCCTTGTTGTCTCCAGAGTACGAATCTACCGGTTTTAGTTAAGGGAAAGGGGCCGGGCATAGTTGTGACGTCACAAAGATGGCGGTCAGTCTTTGGATGGGTGACCGCCTGATGTTTGAGTGGTTTATATAAATGCGCGTTTCCGTGCTTTGGAAGGCACGCTAAGCAGTTGATCCTGGCTGCTGTCTATGACAGTAGTCGTTAAGCCGAGTTAGAGGCCTTCGGGCGGCTTGAGAACTTCTAACAGGCGAGTTGCCCACTCACTTGACAAAGGGGGACAACTGTCACTCGCGTCCGCAGGAGCTACCCACCCCAACCCTGCACGTGTCCCCTGGGTGGTACTGAAGAGTGGCAAATTTTAAAGGCCAAAATAATTGAGGTGTCATTTGAAAGGATATTAAACGTACTATAATTGTTTTCTACAACTGTAAAACGTACAACAAACCGTTTGAAATAATAATGGATTATTTTACCTCAGACGTTTGCTTACTTAACGTCATAATTCGAGAAAGAGATACTTTAGCATGATTAATGTCATTATAAAAAATATCAAGCATTTTATTAGCTTGCCAAAAATATGCAATTTGTTGTAGTTCAATAATAATTACATATTATGGCCAATTCCGTAACGCAAGTTCGCGGCAACCAGCATGCTGTGTATGTTTGAAATACTTTGAAAGTAAATTTTTGGTGTTCCTAAATGCAAGGTACTGTAGTCGAATTAATAAATTTTGTGTTTAACTGTACGAGTATACTTGTATGCGTAGATTAGTTTTTATAATCGTTGAAATGAGTTATTTCAAATACATCAATCAATCGATATCATTTATTTGCCGGAATACAGTAGATAATTATATAAATAATACAGATGTCAATAAGATTACACACAACAGTGTATACAGCCCATATGCAGGGATGCAAATGTCTTGAGTTTCATTACATAGGTGTGTAAATAATCAATTACACTTAGGAGCAAGTTATCAGCCAGATGAACATAATTTATTTTGTCATTATGTGTCAATAAAAAGCCATTTTAAATTCATAACTGCGTTGTCTGTGGGCCGCAAGCTTTCGCCAAAATACAGCCCGACAACTAGGACCCAAATTGTCGACATGGCCATTGGAGACATTTGGACGTGGTGATTTCTTACATTATCCTTTCTAGCAACAGCTTCAGGTAAACACATTTTTTTCTCTGGAGATGCATATTGATATTTATGGTTTGTCGACTGATATATATTCTGTACTATGGAACTGCAAGTCATTGCAGTTTTTCAGGCAACAAGTTCAAACAGAACCGTGAGAGGCGAGGCTCGCGAGGCCGCAGACCGGGCTCCACGTAGGGCCAAAGGCCCGAAGCGTCCCTCCAAAGCGCGCTCTCGGATACTTTACTCCTGAGTTCAAGGACAAGCGAATCTGAGCGTGTGCGTACGTCCCTCCAGAGCGTGCTCTTCACGCGAGCCCGAAGGCCGAAGACCCGAAGGACGAGCCCACGCGGATAATTTACTACTTCCAAGTGTATTACAAGCGAACCCGAGGGCTGAAGAGAGATTATATATTAGAGAGAATTACCTATCTTTTTCATAACATCTTTAATTGCGCTAATGTTATTATTTATTGAGTTACAAGCGTGTTTTATCAGTACTCATGCAAACGCGCACGGTATAAAAGTCATATTTTGTCAAATATTTAAAAAGATTTTGATGGTACGTCATAGGGCTCGAATAAACAATTATAGAACGTTTAATATGCTTTCATATGACACCTCACATGAACCGATCAGTTAAATAGAACCCGAGATTGGAACAAATCGATGACCGTCTGCCGCCATCTTTATGACGTCACAGCTATGTCCGTTCCCTCTTCCTCATCTAAAACCGGCAGATTCGTACTCTGGAGACAACGAGGAACACATCCGTACGAAAATCGTGAAGGAGACGACTTTTTGCGATATTGCCACCGTACTAATACTGATTATACTGAAAAATAATTTCAGTGTGCTGTGATGATTATTAGATTACGAATAACCTGCATAGGTGACACTAAAATACATCAATACTTGTTTAATGTGTTGTACTCCAGTGTAGTAATAGAAGATTGTTATCGATAAAGAATGAGTATACAAAAACACTACAGTGTTAAATTTATAAATTAATCTTTATATGATGACTTCTTCGTCTATTAACCATACATTAATAAGCATCATTGATCTAAAGAGTACCTATCAACGTACTTATGCAATTACTTATTTAATCAAGCTAGGTTGAACCATTTCAACCACCCATGAGTGACCGGTATGTCGATCAAGTAACGCATTACGCACTATACTGCGTAACGAACGCTATGTAGATGTAAATGTCATTTTATTTATATGAAAACGACAGCTGAATTGTCCTAACGCACGTTCGAAACATTACGTGATTACCCCTCAGATCTCTAGCCGACCCACGGCCCGCTTTCTTATAGTCGGTTATAACGGGTTTCTTCTATTTCGGTTAAAACCGGTTTTGCATTCCCTACTCTCAATCAACTGAGCTATCGGAACAATCCACCTCGGGAGGCGTGCACCGACATCTGCCTGGATGCGAGATGATCTGTCTAGCAGCGATTTCTATGTAATCATATTAAATCTTATATTTGGTAAGGTTGGCCTTAAATACGATAAAAGAGAAAGTTTCGCCTTACTATGATCCAACGTGAATGTAAACTCAGAGGAGTCTCTAGCCCATGTCGCGCCCGGGTGCAATCATTACCGTAGCGCCCTTTAGCACTAACCTCTCCTAGTGCGCGCTTGCGCCCGAGTCGAGGCGAGTGGCGCTCGGCGCCCCCTAGGACCGTGCGCCCGGGTGCAACGCACCCCCTGCACTATAGGTAAAGCCGCCCCTGTGTAAACTTAACACGCAAAACTAAAAGAAAGCGTTTACGTGACGTATGTAAGAAATGTGCATCGAAAATCTATATTTTCAATTACTCCGGATTTTTGTATTAATTAATAAAAAAAGTCCTCTTCCACATCGATGAAAAACTACTTTTCTGAGGGTTATTGGTAATTCAATAATTTAATGTTAGGCCCCAATCGGAATTTGAAAGTTTCTTTGAAATCGAATGAGTAGGTAAGGTACCTATTTTCGGAGATTACCCCCAACCTGCACCCTAATTTAACTGCCTACTACTACTATTAGACAGATAACAAATAACCCTTTGTTTATATTTTCTGTACTTACTTCATATTAGTAACATCAGGGGCCCGTTTCATGAAGCAACAAGTTACAAATTACAAGGGGAAGTCCCTTTTCAATACCTTTTGATAGAAGAGACTTCCGCTTGTAATTTGTAACTTGTTGCTTCATGAAACAGGCCCCAGATCATTATGACATCGGGACCTGGAAAACCTCTAGTAAATAAGTAAAACAACTCTCAGTCTACAAATAAAATTAAAGTTAAAGAAAGTTTAATACTATTAACCCTATATAACTTTCTTTACCTGCTATTATTGGTTAAATAAAATAGATAATTATGTCATTTCAACCGAAAAACAGCTACTAATTAACTAAATATAATGTACAATCAAGTACTTAAAGTTTGTACCTACAAGTTTGAGCGTACGCTCGGCCTTGGCGAGGTACTCGGCCAGCAGCACGCTGCACACGAATCGCGCGAGTCGCGCGCGAAAGATTTAAATTACGGATAGTAACTGATAAGCTAATACAATTTAGAGCTATTGACGAATCCGTTAGAATTTGTGTTTATATATTCTTCGATAGAACTAAAATGAATTACACCGACTTGAGAATTTATGAGATTTCTTTTATAGTAAGGAGAATGGTTTCAAGATAATATTCCTAATTAAAAAAAATGCTATTGATAAATATGTTAGAAATTAATGGGTCCATTTTTTAAAAATACTTTTGAATACACTTTATTAGCCACTAGTCACTTGAATATTCTTTTAGGAGATTTATAATATTTTAAATCATTTCCGGTTTTGCTAACGTAATCTCTTGACAAAACTATTAGAAAACGATATGTAAGGTTTGAATAATCAAATGCGATGCATTATAGGAAAAAACAAAAAACTTGTATAATCTTTACAAAGTTTTGCAAGTGTTCCTTACAAAAAAGTTAATTATTCTAAAACCAAAATCAAAAACTGCTAGAAAATATTTTTCGCTGTTAGTACTTAATGTACTCTCGCTGATAACAAAAAAAAATCAAACTTGGGACTTATGTTAGTTTGACGACAAATTACAGTGTTCGCGTACCGGACTAAACTCTCAATCTTTCATTATGCTTAACTAAAAAGAACTACTTAAGGTGACGTGAATTCGGCGCTTGGTCGCTTACGAGGGGGTGAGGTGCGGGGCTTGAGGGGAGCAGGCGCGGGGCTACCCTGCTTGCAACTGCAACCGCGTGTAATGTTTTGCCGATGCCGAGATGCCACAGTATAGCTATCAGTAGTACAACACTAGTCAATACAACTGTATAAAAGTACTTTAAAGTGAATGGAGTATTTGAAATAAAGTAATTTTAATTACTTTTTTCCTTATATTATTTTATTATGAAATTGAGTTTACATCTATGTTTGTACGACTACTTGACAAAAAACGAAGTAAAATGTTCCTTACGAAGTATAATTCAATATTTTTTCTTGCATTTTTATTATAATCATGCGGAAATAAAAGAAACACGCATAGCAAAAATAAAATCTTTTTATTAATAAGTATATAATGTACATTATCTACTAAGGTCTGAGATGATATTCGAGATCAAAAATGTAAACAGACGGGTTGCCATCATAAAAAAATAAACGCGAGCAGTGGATAGTCGAAAATAATTGAAATACTCATAAATATTATCATATTCAGACCTAATCGTATGAAAAGTCAAAAATGTTTTACTGAATTAAAAAGCGAAAACATATTTTTTTATTACGTATTGCCATTGTTTAAATAAAATATTTGGAGTTTTGATTTATTTTACGTAATTGACAATGTCAACGATAGATTTATTATAAATTTAAATTCTGATTCTGATTCCACTACATCGTCAAGTGCATAAAAAAATATGTAAAAGTGTTTTATTTCCTCTTTGTATTCCTGTCAAAATATTACAGATATCCGAAAGTCTTTCGGTCTATAACTGTTATCTGTCAATTAAAATCATGCATAATTTGTATTTGGTGAATACATTAGTAGGTATTAAATAGTACATTATTGCCGAGGCGCGAAAAGAAAGGGGTTGCCTGCCAATCACCTCGTCAGGCAAACCCCGATTTTCGCCAAGGTAAATATAGTGCTTTTCTCAAACATGTGAGGAAATGATACAAAGACATTATATAAATTATACATATTGTGACATACCTAATAACGCGTTGATACTTGTACTATGATTTATACACGGTGTAACATAAATAGGGTGTGAACTGATGAAGGGCACAACAAGTATCGTGTTCTGATGAGAAAAAAGTAAGAGTTTTTTTTTTGACGTGATTTTCTTTTTACATTTGTATGGAGCAGGTCGTCCCAGTCGGCCAATGCTCCATACAAAAGTGAAAAAAAATCGCGTCTAAAAAATTTCTCTTAATTTTTTCTTATCAGAACACGATACCCGTTATGCCCTTGATCGGTTCACACCCCTTTTATGTTACACTCTGCATGTAGGCATTCTTTCTAAGATTCTTTCAAAGGTGGTATTCACTTCACACTATATTTTACACTCAATGCGGTGTTTCAAGTAATTAAGTATAACACATTTAATTAATTTCATGTTTCATTTATCTCAAATAAATGAATGTACTTACGGTTTGATACTTTTTAATATCATTTTCTTCTAACCATAAACAACAAAGAGCGACAAAAAAGAATTATAAAAATTTCACCATGGAAATCGCAGCTCGCAGGGCTCGCGGGTGATTTTCTTTGGCTGAATGTGATTTTTCCTTATTCGTCTCGATTTAGTATGGCGCTATCAGGATTTGAAAAAGTTTAACGCAGCCGGAAATAATGGATGTTGTATGGGTTATTATACTCCTAGGCAGAGAAGAGATTTATTTTTTTAAATGTTGGTGGATAAAAACTAGGCACTTCGCGTGTTCATTTTTCAAACAAAATGCGCCGCTTTCCGAGCATGTTTGAGAAAAAGATTTTATACCCCTGGAATGTCACTTTGAAATTGACAGTTGTTTGTTTACATTTTTGTTCTCGAATATTATTTCAGACCTTAGTACCTATCTTTATTCAATACGAGCCGCGGGGCGGGTCACTAGTCATAGTAAAATTTACAATACACTGAATTATTGCTCGCACGCCATTGATAGAGGCCTTTTCATCCATACTGTCCATAATAGATGAACTATGGAGTCTGAAATAAAATTTAAAACATTTATATTTCTACAATAGACCAATATAAAACGTGAACATTTCAATACTATAGAAAGAATACGCGGCACCGCAGCACGAGGAGCTCTGGATCACCGTGTCCCCCACCCCCGCCCCCCGCGCATCGCACCGGCCTAATATACACATAGCTTGCGTATACTTCCCGCACAATGACAACCATAACTCGTCACTAAGTAGTTTTTTTGATAATGCCTCCACTTTAATGCATAGTAACCCGGAAGATATCTTTGTTCTTCTCGGGGACTACAATATTTCACACGCTACTTGGTGCACGAATTCCAATGTAAACTACCTATCACTCGGGGCTAGTGATAACAGAACAGTGCTTTTTTTGTCCGATTTTATAGCCTTAACAGGTGTGCGTCAATATAATTCTTGTACTAATGTGAACGGGCGTATCCTTGATTTAGTAATGTCAAATGGTAACTGCTCTGTTGTCGCGAGCCCCTCCCCACTCACAGTCGAAGACCCCCATCATAGGGCCCTACACATCGAATTAGCCTTATTAATTTCGCCATATTTACCCGAATTGAGGCCTAATCTAAGTGTCAAACCAATGTTTCATTCTGGGGATTATGAATCGATTCGTAAAGCCCTTTCTGATACTGATTGGTCTTGTTTAGATGGATTAAATACTAATGAGTCCGTGGCTTATTTGTATAATGTTATTAACGAGCTAATTCTTAAATTTATACCTCATAAAAGAATAAGTCGCATCTCAGGTTATCCTCCATGGTTCTCGCGCAGTTTAGTTAAAATTCGTAAACAAAAATTATTGGTTCACAAGAGGTGGAAAATCTACGGAAATCCGCTTGACAGGGAAGGATTTGTATTTTTGAGGAATAGGGAACATAAACTAGCTGCTCAATGTTATAATAAATACGTATCACTGGCCGAGGACAGAATTTATAAATCACCCAATTACTTTTGGTCATTTATTAAATCTAAATTCCCAGTTAATATTATACCTGACCAAATTTTATTTAACGGGGTAACCGCTAGTGATGGGGAAGCTATGAGTAATCTTTTTAACGATTATTTCAATTCTGTGTTCGTAACCGCCCCTCGCGATGGGCAGGGGGCGCTAACGTCACACTTGTCAAATGATAACCTTATAGATCTGTGTTTTATTAATATTACAGAAGATTTGGTCCATAAGCACTTGAGCGGTGTGAGTGTTAAGAAGGGTAGTGGTGCTGATTGTATCCATCCCCTTTTCATTAAGACATGTGCTAAAGAATTAACCATCCCCATAACGAAAATATTCAAAAAATCTATTTCATCGGGAACTTTTCCCGAAATATGGAAGAAAGCTTTAATAACTCCGATTCACAAGGGTGGTGATTCTCAATTAGTCACTAATTATAGACCAATTAGCAAATTAAATATCTTTGGTAAGGTTTTCGAAAAAATTGTCTCTAATGAAATAACTGCCACGGTTTATCAGCATATATCAGAACGTCAGCATGGTTTTTGCCGTGGTCGCAGTATCGACACAAATCTCCTCAACTTTTCTGACTTTATATTAAACAAAATTTCTTCCGGCTGGCAGGTGGACGCCGTGTATACCGACTTCTCTAAATGTTTCGACAAAATCAATCATTTTAAGTTAATTTCAAAGCTTGAGAAGCTCGGTATTCACGGTGATCTCCTGAGGTGGATTGAGTCATATCTCAGAAACCGAAGCCAGGCTGTGGCGCTGAAGGGTTATACTTCCCGTTATCTCCCAGTACCGTCAGGGGTGCCGCAAGGTTCGCACCTTGGTCCTCTCTTTTTCATCTTATATGTAAATGACATGGCAACCTGCTTCAGAAATTCAGAACATCTTGTTTATGCAGATGACACAAAAATTTACAAAGCTATATCTTCTGAGGCTGATTGTCATAGTCTACAACAAGATATCGATAGTTTTTACGAATATTGTTCAAACAATTATCTGTACCTAAATCTAGATAAATGTTTCGTGATAAGTTTTTCCCGTAAACAAAATATAATCAATTTTACCTATCGTATTGCTGGGAAGCAGATAACTCGCGTTAGTTCTATTAGAGACCTAGGTATTATTATGGACTCGCAGCTTAATTTCAATAATCATATCGACAAAATTTGTAACAGAGCCTATAAAAATCTAGGCATGATACTTAGGATGGGCAAACCCTTTAGGCGCCCCTGCACCCTTAAAATATTATTCTATTGTTACGTCAGGAGTATTCTTGAGTTCGGTTCTGTGATCTGGTCTCCTCAATACCACGTCCATATTAACCGCCTTGAAAGAATACAAAATGTTTTCTTGAGGTCACTGTGTTACAGGACCGGTACACCTCTGGAATCGTCGGCTAAGTCAGCCAAACATTTTAGCATGGATTCCCTCTGTAATAGGAGACTGTTTCTGGACACAATTTTCTTCTTTAAGATTCTAAAAAATGAAATTAATTGCCCAAATTTGCTGCAAAATATAATGTTTCATGTACCGCATCGCTCCTTACGTCCACGTAATTTGTTCTATGTGAGTTCCGCACGCACTAATTACTCAAAACATACCTTTTCCAAACGAGTTTTGAAAAACTATAATGACTATTTCTGTGACATCGATCCGTTTATGCACTCTCTTGATGTTTTAAAAGAACGTACGAGATCTAAGTTGTTATCGATAAAAAATACTTAGTGTTCTACCTACTTATTTTCCTACTCGCTAAGACGCTTTTGTATATTTTTTCTTAATGTTTGTATTTATGAACCTCCAGGTCTGTTTTTATATAAATTTATAATTACCTCTATATTTTTATGCATGACTGTATGTGTTCTGAACAATAATAAAAAAAAAAAAAAAAAAAAAAGAAAGTCTCCCGCCGTGCCTATCTGTCCGTAAGCGATAAAACAAATACAACTGAACGAATAATGATGCAGTTTACAGAAAAATCCAAGGAAGGATTATGTATAAGTAAATAAATAAGCCACGGGAGATAAATTTATCGCAAAAAAAATCCCCGCGGACGTAGCAGCAGGGCGGGCCACTAGTAAATACAAATTACCACATTGCATTATGGTCCTACTGGTATTGTTAAGCTAGCCCTATTGACCTACAATAACAAGTAAATGTAGTAAGGTACCTATTTACTTACTTACTTACTTGTTTCATGTTTTATGTGTTTATTCTATTGTTGAATATGCGTGTCCTGTGTGTTTGTGAATAAATGTATCTTTCTTCTTTCTTTCTTTCTTTCTATTAGTACCTACATAGTTACTTTACGTTTGCAAACGGGAGACAGAGGTACCGATATGTCCGATATATACACAATATGGATATTATCAAGTCGATCTTCAGTTGTTATACTGATATTTTTATACTATGGCACTATGACCGTATTTTTACGCATAATACTTTTATAAATTACATAATTACCCGGACGGAAAATAACGGAAATAAAATGAAATCTAACTCAACGTAGGTATTTCATTTCAATATACCACTAGTAAATACAAATTATCACATTGCATTATGGTCCTACTGGTATTGTTAAGCTAGCCCTATTGACCTACAATAACAAGTAAATGTAGTACCTAAGGTACCTATTAGTACCTACATAGTTACTTTACGTTTGCAAACGGGAGGCAGAGGTACCGATATGTCCGATATATACACAATATGGATATTATCAAGTCGATCTTCAGTTATTATACTAATATTTTTATACTATGGCACTATGACCGTATTTTTACGCATAATACTTTTATAAATTACATAATTACCCATCAATAACGGAAATAAAATAAAATCTAACTCAACGTAGGTATTTCATTTCAATATGTTGTAGTAGTAGACCAAATTATATAAATAATTATTTACTCTTCGCATATCTTTGTAGTGCATTCTTTTTATTAATTATTTATATAGCTTTGCATGACTTTTTTCGTTTTCGTTGTTTATTAGAATAGAATAGAATAGAATAATAATTTATTGCCAAAAAAAACAAACTTGTTACAAACATAATATACAAACAGTGACAAAACAGTAATAATATGCTAAAATAAAATAAAGAGCTCAATTCTTTTGGGGCAATAGGTCCCAGACTCAGCATGTGCTGAACAGCGAGAGTTCAGCGCTGGTTTTCAGCCTGGGCCTTCTTGGGGCTCGGTCGGTAGCAGAACCTTAACGTCGGAGTTGGACGCTGTGCTTTCAAATGCGTACAAAAAAATATATACAAAAATTAAGTAAGAGCGCGTGTGTATGTGTGTGTATGCGAGCGTGCGTGCTTTTTTTCGAGTGCTTGTGTACGTAAATGTGTGAGTGTACGAGCGTGCGTGCGTTGTTGTGTGTGGGTGTGTGTGTGTGCATGTACAAGTGTGCGAGTGTTAAGAAAAGAAAAGGAATAAAAAAATAAAAGGAATAAAAAAAAAAAAAACAAATAATGAATATGAATATGAATACCCAAGTGGAGAACAACTAAGGGGAGATGAGACACCTACTTGCATTGCATTTCTAACAAATGGCATCTGACTAGTCGCTTGAATTTTAACAGTGACATCGGCTCACGCAGCGGAGGAGGGAGATCATTCCAGATTTTTGTGGCCGCAAATTTAAAACTCCCCCTAAAAAATGCGGTCTTGTGCAGCGGTATCGCAAGTTTAGTGCAACGTCTTAAGGTCTTTACACGCGAGTCAGTTACCCATTTTAATTTCTCAAACAAGTAGCGAGGCTTCTGGAACTCGATTATTTTTCGAACTGCGCAGGCCAGGTGCAGTTGCCTCCTACTCTCCATGTTTAGAATTTTGTTTTGATTTAAAAATGGGGTAATATGGGCTCGTTTAGGGATCTCGTAGCAGAAACGAGCACATGCATTTTGTACACGTTGTATGGCTTTTTTGTTTCTGCTAGGAGCCTTGGTCCATATACTGTGTCTCCATAGTTAAATTGTGAGAGTACCAAGGACTCTACAAGAATCTCTCTGATCTCGACCGAGAGGTACTTGCGAATCCTATATAGTACTTTCAGCCGGTAAAAAGCATTTCTGACCTTCATATTTACATGTTCGATGTACCGGAGTTGACCATCCATGATTATGCCAAGGTTTTTTGCTGTTTCTACTTGGGTGATGGCTTGGTTTCCCACCGCTACTCTTGGATTTTGGTCCTTGATTTTTGAACGTTGCCATTTATTACCTAGTACTATAAACTGGGATTTGGCTGGATTTAAAACGAGATTGTTATTTACTGACCAGTCAGCTACTATTTTCAGGTCTTCATTGATTTTATTAAGAGAGGTTTTTAGGTCGTTCGGCACAAGGGAGTGATAAACCTGGGTATCATCCGCGTAGAGGTGGGCCTTGCAGTGTTTAAGATTTTTTACCAAATCAGCAGTATACAAAATAAAAAGCAAGGGGCTTAAAATTGAACCCTGTGGTGTACCGCGGCTGATCACCTCAGTTTTTGACCTAACTACTTCGCCTTGGATTGTCTCAAGCTCAACGTACTGCTTACGGTCGGTAAGAAATGACTGGAACCATTTACATGCCGTTTCAGACACTCCGTAGTATGCCATTTTAGAAAGGAGTAGTCTTGGATTGAGGCAGTCAAAAGCTCGTGAGAAATCCAGCCGTACAAGAATAGACCCAAGTCCTTTGTCTGACGCGGCAATAATATCGTCTGTGACTGTTGCCACTGCTGTGGCCGTCCCATGTTTTCTCCGGAATCCTGACTGTGTACACGGTAATAAGTTATTACCCATCACAAATAACTTGCAAAAGTTGTATCAACTCGTCAACAACTGCTAGTTTGGTGCACGAAACTGTCGCGGACCGTTCTCCGTAAACGCCAGCGCGCGACTGATCAGGCCTACCGAGGCTCTGCGCTCGCGCATTTTGTAGGTATTTAAACATCGTAATTAAGACAATCAATTAATCTATTCAAACTCTGCGAATTTGTCTATAATAATTTCACGGCTTTAGTTAAGTACAAAAATTTTATTGAAAATATCAATAGTTTAGTCATAATATTAAATAAACTTTACAAAAAGGAGTAACTTTGGGATTTTTTTCTATCGAGTGAAGTTCATTAGAACGTGTGACCGAATGCGATTATGACTAGATTAGATCCTTAAGTAATACACATATTTTTTTCAGATTTTTAAACTTTATTTTATACGTCTGGGATGGTTTTTAAAAATTTAAAAAGGCGGCCTCTGTAAGCCCACATCGCCTTTTGTAGCTTAGATGTCTATAGCAATGCGTTCATACTGACGACGCAAAACGCGCCTGTTTTCATTTTCATATACATAGGTGTATACAGCAGAACCAAGGTAACCGATATAGCCCTCCGAATGGCTGAACTTAAGTAGCAGTGGGCGGGGCACATTGCACGTAGAACCGATGGCCGTTGGGGCGGAAAGGTTCTCGAGTGGTGACCTAGTCCCGGAAGGCGCAGCGAGGGTAGGCCGGACAAGGTGGACTGATGATCTGGTAAAGGTCCGTGGAGACCGCTGGATGCGGGTAGCTCAGGACCGGTCATTGTGGCACTCTTTGGGGGAAGCCTATGTCCAGCAGTGGACATTTTTCTGCTGATATGATGATGATGAGCTATATATAGCTGTATTCGGCTGATATATAGCTGTCAAGCGGCGGTCGTGGGTTCGAATCTCGGCTCGTCAATGAGTTTTTCGGAACTTATGTACGGAATATTTACCGTTAGCTTTTCGGTGAAGGAAAACATCGTGAGGAAACCGGTTTAATCCCAATAAGGTCTAGTTTTCCCTCTGGGTTGGAAGGTCAGATGGCAGTCGTTTTCGTAAAATTAGTGCCTATGCCAAATCTTGGGATTAGGTGTCAAAGCGGACCCCGGGCTCCTTTGGGGGCATTTCCGGGAATAGCGCTAGGAGGATGATGATATATATATATATATATATATATATATATATATATATATCAATAGTTATATATATATATAGGTTGCATTAATTCATTCATTAACATGTCATAACCAAGCGCACAGCGAAATCAAGTGACGAACTATTTTTTTTCGGCAGGCCTCCTCGCAGCACGTGTGGCACCGCGTGGACGTGTCGGGCAACGGGCGGCTGATGACCGCCTACAGCACCATTCAGTTCGTTGTGCAGCGGCACCACTTCCTCAATGAACGGATAAAAGTAACTAACTAATTACAATAGCTCACTTACCTACCCAATGCTAGTCTTGGCCTCCGACACGAGTCTCTATTGTTTCCCATTAAATTTTAATTAAAATTAGTCCCTCACGTTTTTCATCAAAAAAATTTTTGTCATATTGTCAAACCTCATAAAATTAAACAATATAAATTGGAGTTCCGATTTCTGCAAGTCATCATTCATCATTTTTTTACTTACTATATATTATATAAGTACAAAAATCCAGATGTTTAGTATGAGGAAGTGAAATAAAACATGTTCGGTTCTGGTGCATCGCCGGTCGCTCCCGCGGCACGCTCGCTTCGCTCGCTTGGGTCGCGCCCTGTAGGGTCGCAGTTCTACAACTGTGTTGGATTGTGTTGGATACCTACGTATCCAACACTCCTCCTCGCTTCGCTCGTCATCGTACCTAATGGAGATCTTCTATTAAGGTAGAATAAGTACCTTGGTTAACATATATTATAGAATCTTCTACCACCTACCCCTTTCAAATGTATGTCTGGAAATGTTTCTGAGTAATTAGCTATGTGGTGTTCTCGATGTTATAGATTGGGTTTCTTAGAGGTAATTCAATGTATGCATGAAAACGATACTAATAACGACCATTAGTACGTTGAAATGTATGCCTTAAAATATTTCTGAATAACTATCGATAGACCTTTGAACGTAGTATTTAATATTATCGGTCATTAATTTGCGAAAACTGAAGACAATATTACAACAGACTTTACGTCACACCTGGCCATAATGCGAGTTTTACTGCACGCTGCGCGTACGGGAAAAGTCGCATTGTGGCCAGGTGAAGACGTAAAATTTTGTACTCAACACGGGCGGTAATTCGTAAAGCCCCAGAGCGCATATTTATGGCCCTCACCTTCGGTTCGGGCCACAAACACCTGCGATCTGGGGCATTCACGAATTCACCGCCCTAGTTACGTAATGTACTATTGTTTTTACGCAGGTCCGCTGCACTGCAATAATCTACTCTATATATTTGAAGAGCGTTGAAAAAAGCGCAGAAGAGGAGCGAGTGCGCACGACCACTACCAGCGGGCCTGAGGTGCGGCAGGCGAAGATCTACTCCGTGCATCGGCAGCCGGAATCGAGTAAGTACCTACCGTAGGGTTGGTTTGACCCGTGGTTCGATGGTTCCATACCGGCAATCGTAATTTGCAACTGTTCAAATTGATTGACCGTCACAGTAGTGTGACAGTGTCATAAAGGTTCAAAGATCCCATCGGTAATGAGACAGATTTAATGCAAATCATATGCAACTTTTACCTACCTTTTCTATTCGGCTGGGCTGGCGATATTTGTCATGAAGGGGATATTATCTTGTCAACAACTTTAAAAACAGCAGTCTCACTCAATTGTATTGCATGGGTTTATGAGTTTGAGCGCGCTCATCATTTTCATTTCAATTTTATAAATATACCATATAAAAAAATGGAGCGTTCCATAGAGAACACAAGGTTCCTACTGTGTAAATTCTGCCTAATTAAGCATTCCCCGAAATTAAAGTCTGCAAATCAAACGATTAATAAGCATTTTAGGACGGAATTCGGTTGTTTTAGGTTATCTAATCATCTTTTTGTCGTCTAGTTTTGGGAGTGGTCAAGTTTCCCGATGGTGGATTTATCTAATTTAGGGTATAAGGTCGCAGTCAGGCAGGTCGCAGAACTCGGCTTCCATCGCCTTGTCTGGTTTGAGGCAAATCAAGGCCTTATCCTGCTGCTAGCAGCTCTAGAAGATTACCTTTAATTTTAAGTCTTTGAATTTAGTTTAAACAGTTTAGTCACACTACTGGTTGGCCAAATAAAGTTACTTATGTATAATTTAATTTGGTAGAATCTAGAACGAAGCAAGTGGTTGCTTGAAATCTGTTTCATTCGAATATGTTAGAACTAGAAGGCGCTTACGTGTCGGAAGGAGCGTGCGAAATATATTGAAATGCAAAACATGTGCGAAAGCAATAAACCGAATAGAGGTGTCTGAGTATACACTGTGTACGTACGTTGTATAGTTATAAGGCAATGACGACAGTAGTTCTGTTTCGATTGTCGTTTCGAGTCGTCACTTCCGATGCAATAAAGCTTAACTCGGTGGAGTAGCTTTCGGCTCCTTGTACCATAAGATAGAGATTCAATTACTATTTGGAACAGAAGTGAGCGATATTCTGGTTTCACTGCACACGGATATTGTATAAGGATGTGTATACTTCACTGATGTGTATATTGCGCACAAAGAGACTCTTGATGGAAAATTAACCGAATATTGAACAACAGTTTGGGTTGACAGTATCTATCGAATGCTTTAAGTCTTCCCGCATGAAACTATACCTAAACTGTTTAGGTATTTACACTTTAGGCCGAGAACCTATGATATACGTTTCGGCACCACGCAACGATTTGCGCGTTTCGAGACTTCACTATGACGGTGCATGTACTACTAGGTATAGATTATGCGCGGCAATCACTCGAACATTGGATCGCGCGGCGGCCGCGCGCAATGGAGCGCGCTCGGACGCGCGGCGATCCAAGCGCTGTCGGTTTTTGAGCCCGCATCGAAGAAGCTTCAGTCGCTGGCGCGCGCGCAGTTTGGACGGTTGTGTTGCGTCGAACGTTACATATTTGGCACGCTGACCGAGTTGGATCGCTTGCCTCGCGCAGCCGCCGCGGTCTACCTAAATTCCATCGAACATTTGCCGCGCGAGCCAATGCTCACGCGAACACTGGCTCGCGCGGATGCCGCGTATAATCTGTACACGGCTTAACACCACGATCACTGAGAATTGCTTATGATCTATGGAATAATACAACGACTGACATTTTACGTGGCACGGTCGACCTCTTCATACTGCGACGCTCCTACGCACCCAGTGAATGCGGCGTTACCGTTCTTGAATGCCTAGGGATGGGCGGTGCTGTTGCTTTTCACACGCGGCACCTCGGTCTTGAGCGGTGCACTGTGACGTAATGGCCGCTCAACACGATGGGCCATCCTGACCCATCATACAGGACATGGCTATGCGGTAGAGCGAGACATAAATATGTTGCCTCCTGTATGATGGGTCAGGATGGGCCATCGTGTGGAGCTGCCATAAAGTTTATACGCGCTTTTGTGCGTTGCGTCCACCTTTGCGCTCGTTCATTAGGTTCGTGCAATGTTTCGTGTGTTCTGAGCGTTAAGTCCGGTATAGCATTGTAGTAACGAAACATGCCTGAAACCCAAAAAAAAATGACAAGTAGATAAGTGAAATTTGGTTTAGGCGGTCCATTTCACTATTTTTTGCCGAGTAAAACTCCAACCAGTCTTCAACGCGTTCCTTATGATGCGCATATTTCAGAAAGTCATGGGAGTTTTGTACATTAAAAATATTGATACCATAGATACTCAACTCCGCGGAATGCCGTTTTGTCCAAATTGTATACCCACAACCCTTGCCGTTGGTGAACTATGATAATTCGAGATAAGTATTCAACTCAACCATCAAACAACTTTAGATGACCTCTGATTTCATAGCAAATATAGGAAGGCAGAGGTCAAAGTTGCTCGTTTTTCAATATAAACAGCGACGTCGTCCGTGACTGGAGTTCCAATATAATTAGGTATCTTATGTATAACAGTTACTATCGGTGGAGGTTTCAACCAGTTTTGGCTAATATGTAGTGTTTAACCGCCTACCACTTTTTTACGTCCCGGGTTTTTTCATGTTTTATGTTTGCTAAAAGTTTGAATGGGGTTATTTTACTTCATAGTCAAGTATATATGCTTGTCAATTTTCAAGTCTTTAGCTCATAGATTTAAGAAGTTCCCAAAGTTCAACCCCATTTTTAACCCCTTTGCACCATTATCTTAATAATTTTATAGCCTATTTATCGGCCGGGAATTTTCTCGACAGATTAATAAGGTTTGCATCAAAACCCGTTCAGCCGTTTTCACGTGATGCGCGTACAAACAAACAGACAAACAGACAAAAATTCTAAAAACTTTTGGATCGTGTTTTGTTACCGATTCTAAGTATCCCCAGCAAACTTTTTTTCGTATATCTTCCATGTACAGACTTTCGACCTTCTTCAGCTTTATATTATATGTATAGATACGTCAGACGTCAGTATTTGTACGCAGGAGACAAAACACACATACAAAGGCACTAAAACAGATGAATTAAACACATTGACTGTCTAAGGACCCGGGTATGTCCTAAAACTACGACCAAGACCACCGGGGGATGGGCAGCAGCATCCCTGGAGTGCGGTGGAAATACTGCGATCGCCAACCCGCATGCCAAGCGTGGCGATTATGGCATATACCCCCCATGATAGGTACAAAAAAACCACGGCCCCGAGGTTCCGGCGACCCCCGGTACCCTGGTTGTGGTAGCGGCCAGGGCACCAGCGGGGTCAGGGGTGCGAAGAATCTCCGGCGAAGATCCGGCTACCACCACCGACGACCCCTGGCCCTGGCAACTTATAACACGCGCACACTGCGGACCGACGAAAGGATAGCGGAACTGGAGGAAGGATTGAGCAAGTTGCGCTGGGATGTCACAGGGTTATCTGAAGTCCGAAGAGAGGGGGAGGACACGATAACCCTCAAATCCGGCAACTTGTTCTATTTCCGGGAGGGCGACCAACAGTCCCAGGGAGTTGTCGGGTTCCTCGTCCACAAGTCCCTCGTAAATAACGTGGTGAAGATCGAGAGTGTGTCGACTAGGGTGGGTAGTATCCACCAGGTACTCATTGAAGGTCATTCAGGTTTACGCACCGACCTCAGCACACTCGAAGAGGTGGAGGCTATGTATGAAGATATATCGAAGGCCATGCATAGTTCCAAAACCTACTTCACCGTTGTTATGGGGGACTTCAACGCAAAACTGGGCAAGAAAGATGGTGAAGAGCTGAGAGTGGGGCAATTTGGAGTTGGAAGTCGGAACCATCGGGGCAACTACTGGCTGGCTTCTTGGAGAAGGAGGGACTCTACATGATGAATTCCTTCTTCAAGAAACGCGAGCACAGAAAGTGGACCTGGATGAGTCCCGACGGTGCAACTAAAAACGAGATTGACTTCATCATGTCGACGAGGAAGCATATATTCAACGATGTCTCTGTGATCAATACGGTCAAAACCGGGAGCGATCACCGTCTGGTAAGAGGCACATTGAATATATGTGTCAAGCAAGAGCGCTCTCGATTGATGAAGTCTACGCATCAACCGTCCAGCGTCCAGCATCAATCCAAATTCAAAACCCCGAGAGCTTCCAGCTGGAACTCCAAAACCGTTTTGATTGCCTAGGCGGCGATGTGGACGAATTGAACGACGGGTTTGTGGAAGCTGTCCGTGTCACTGGGTCTAAGTTCTTCAAGGCCCAAGGCACTAACGGAACTAAAAGGCTATCTAGCTCCACTCAGAAGCTCATGAAGGAAAGGAGTGAAATGATTCTACAGTCTTCAGCCGACGCGACCTTATACCGGCAGCTCAATAAACAGATCTCCAAGTCCCTTACCCGCGATCTGCGCTAATTCATTACAAATCGTATTGAAGAGGCCATACAGCGTAATAAGGGCTCTAAAGTATTCTCGAGAGATTTGTCTATAGGGCAGAGCCAGCTCGCGAAGTTAAAAACTGAAGATGGTAGAATCGTTTCCTCTAAAGCTGAGATTCTGGGTGAGATAGAGCGCTTTTACGGACAGCTATACAAATCAACGTGCAGACCCGAAGTTAGTCAGGCGGAAGACCCTAGAGCTAGACTAACCCGACACTATACCGACGACATCCCGGACATCAGCCTGTGCGAGATTGTTATGGCTCTTAAACAGCTCAAGAACAACAAAGCACCCGGTAAAGACGGAATAACAGCCGAACTTCTGAAGGCGGGTGGAAAACCGGTCCTTACGGCCCTTCAGAAGTTGTTCGATTCCGTCTTACTGGAAGGGAGAACTCCAAAGGCATGGAACAGAGGTGTGGTGGTGCTGTTCTTCAAAAAGGGTGACAACACTCTGCTGAAGAACTACAGACCCATCTCACTTCTGAGCCATGTCTATAAGCTGTTTTCGAGGGTCATTACAAACCGTTTCGTACGCAGGCTAGATGACTTCCAGCCTCCCGAACAAGCCGGTTTCCGAAGAGGCTTTAGTACCGTAGACCACATCCACACGCTTCGTCAGGTTATACAGAAGACCGAGGAGTATAACCTGCCTCTCTGCTTAGCGTTCGTGGACTATGAAAAAGCCTTCGATTCGATTGAAACCTGGGCTGTACTACAGTCTCTCCAGCGGTGCCAAGTTGACTATCGCTATATCGAAGTGCTGAAGTGTTTGTACGAGAGCGCCACTATGTCAGTCCGACTCCAGGACCAGAACTCGAAACCAATTCCGCTGCAGCGGGGAGTCAGGCAAGGAGATGTTATTTCTCCAAAACTGTTCACCGCTGCACTGGAGGACGTTTTCAAGACTCTGGACTGGAGAAGGCTAGGCATCAGCACCAACGGCGAGTACATCACTCACCTTCGGTTTGCTGACGATATAGTAGTCTTGGCTGAGACCATGGAGGACTTAAGTACGATGCTCGATGACCTCAGTAAAGCATCCGAGCGAGTTGGTCTAAGAATGAACATGGATAAGACGAAGATCATGTCAAATGCCCATGTAGTACCAACTCCCATTACAATCGGACACTTTACGCTCGAAGTTGTAGACGATTATGTATACCTAGGACAGACGATCCAGTTAGGTAGGTCCAACTTCGAGAAAGAGGTCAATCGTCGAATCCGACTCGGCTGGGCAGCGTTCGGGAAGCTACGGCAAATCTTTTCGTCCAAAATTCCGCAGTGTCTCAAGACGAAAGTCTTTGACCAGTATGTGTTGCCAGTGATGACATATGGCACTGAAACGTGGTCGCTTACTATGGGCCTCATAAGAAGGCTCAAAGTCACCCAAAGGGCAATGGAGAGGGCCATGTTGGGAGTTTCGCTGCGTGACCGCATCAGAAATGAGGCTATCCGCAGCAGAACCAAGGTAACCGATATAGCCCTCCGGATCGCTAAACTTAAGTGGCAGTGGGTGGGGCACATAGCACGTAGAACCGATGGCCGTTAGGGCGGAAAGGTTCTCGAGTGGCGACCACGTACCGGAAGGCGAAGCGTGGGTAGGCCCCCGACAAGGTGGACTGATGACCTGGTAAAGGTTGCGGGAGTCCGCTGGATGCGGGTGGCGCGGGATCGGTCACTTTGGCACTCTTTGGGGGAGGCCTATGTCCAGCAGTGGACGTCTTTCGGCTGATATGATGATGATGATGATTGAATATTTGTAAAAATGTACTTCTATAATACATTATACGGTTCCACTGTAGTTTGCATCTACAGCGGAAATAAATTGTGACCTAAGTATACTAAACATAAAATTGGATAATGATTTCAATATACGTTATGAATTAATTGGTTTTCTATGGATTTGCCTATGTAAATTTTTGAGATACAAAGTTAAATAAATGTGAATTTTTTATCCTTTAAAGTGATAAATGGTGAATATAAAGGAATAAAAAATACGATATAACTGATATGTTGCATATTTTATCAAGCTACTATGTTTTTTGCATCCAGATAAAGGCTTAAAACGTGAAATTGTTTAGTATTTTTTCGTCGAGCGTTTTCACTAGTGGCTGTTGAATTTGTATACCAGTCACGATTCGCGGACTGTTTGTTCAGAGAACGGGCGATATGCGCTTGAAATATCGTAGCGGTTAGGCGTGAAGCCCTTTGTGTGCTGAAAACTGCAATTCATTTGTTTCGGTAGGATAATTTACGTGAAAGACATCTTTTAAACCTCTTTTTGTGTACGAGCCAATAGGGTAATAAAACGAATAACGTAAAATAGAAAATGGTTTCTGATTTCGTCCATCGCTTACACCTAAGACATCCATCGCCAAATTTGAGATTTTAAATTGCCGTCATTATTCTAATTTTCACTCATTTTCGTAATAACAGTGATCGTCTTGACCTATTTGAATAAAACTGGTGCATTGAAATAAACTTTTATTTTCAGATGCTAGTCCAACTGTCATGTCCAGTAGTGCCGCGGCCAGGATGGTGCCGTTGGTCACTCTGCTTCTTCCAACAGTGCTAAGATAAATTTTACAACTATACTAGGTAGACAATGTAACAAAATACAGTTTTCTACTAAATTCAAATTATCATATACCAAAATCGTGTTCTGATTGACAAAAAAAATCTCTATTTCCACTGTTGTTAAGAATTAGTAGTTGTGCCAACCCGAATTTATGTATTTCATGAAATGGAATACACTGTCATTCTCTTCTCGTTTAAGTTTAGTTTTTAAGGTACAGGTTATTGTTAACGTGTAAAATAAGTAGACATCTGTTCTAAATAAAAGAGTATAAATATATTTGTGTTTGTTGATTTCAATATTTATTTTGAATCACCGCTTAAGTATCGTAATGGTTTACAAATAAATTGGATTGTAGGCTATGGCATCCTGCTTTTTTACATCCCACTTGAATCCCTCGCTACGCTAAAGACTCTATTTTGGAATCGTTCGCTTTAATCAGGATTTAATCAATAATTATATAATTTCGCTCCCTTGAGACACAATTTACTATTTCTTCAAAATGAGTCTGCGTTACGAATGTACAAACGTATATATAATTCGGGAGATTTGTATCTTTCTATCGGATCAATGATATTTTTAGAAGCTGTTATATTTTCAAATTCAATTACGGTGGTATATAATCTATATCGCTGGATGCGGGTGGCGCGGGATCGGTCGCTTTGGCACTCTTTGGGGGAGGCCTATGACCAGCAGTGGACGTCTTTCGGCTGATATGATGATGATGATCATGATGATCTATATATTTCTTCTATTATTCGTCAGAGGCCGTTGGATATAAACGTTTGACAAGGTGTATTAATTTTGCTACGATACATTCGCTCGTGGTTCAATTTAGGACTCATTTGCTTGCTCAAGTGGATCTTGAGCAAGCAAAAGCCCACGCACTAAACAGCTTTCCTCACTCACCAAATGTTCCACGAAGAGTACAAGTTACCAAATTGATAGTTCAAATTGTGTCATGGGTTGCGCAAATATAACAAACACACGAATCAATTTCTAATCAAGCCATTTCGTCAGTCATTCTGTTGGAAGTAGCGGCAGCGCCAATAATGCTCGTTACGCGGTTCAACTGCATCGAAAGGTATTTGCGGTCAAATCGTGTTATTTATGACGTTGTCTCATCCGATAATTTTAACAATCTATCATCAGGCAATTATTAGACTGCCTCTAAACTTTGCCTTATAACGTAGGATTAGCGGTTGAAAGAAAGGTATCAGTATAAAGCCATGGTCGAGACTCGAGATTTATTAGTTGGCTTTAGTTTGGCGCCCGGTGAGGCGGCAAGTTGAGCAATAAACGCCACCTGTGACTCGAGTCAGACTCCCATTAAGCCGGCCTCATACCGGCCTGTTGGAAAATTCAGCGCTCCCCGCGAAATGACCAGTTGGGTCTTTGGTTTTTTGACTTCACATACTGTCTGCAGTACATAATCTACGTAGGTAGCAACGAGGTATGCTATTTTACTAGCAGTAATAGTACATTACGTAACTAGGGCGGTGAATTCGTGAATGCCCCAGATCGCAGGTGTTTATGGCCCGAACCGAAGGTGAGGTTTGCGAGTTTTGGATGCGAGTTTTACTGCACCAGGTGAAGACGTAAAATTTTGTACTCAAGACGGGCGGTAATTCGTAAAGCCCCAGAGCGCATATTTATGGCCCTCACCTTCGGTTCGGGCCACAAACACCTGCGATCTGGGGCATTCACGAATAAACCGCCCTAGTTACGTAATGTACTATTTCTCAAAGATGCTCGGAAATGTATGCGTTAATGTCACGAAACGAGAAGTAGGTAATGTATGAAAACCAAGTAAAATATAAGTAAGTATATATGTAGTTTAGTAGTATTTGGAGCAGCCCAACTGGGGAAGTACCTCCGCCTTGCAGAAGACCACAGCCATAATAACACTACTACTTGCTCTGTAGTAGTGTTGTGTTCCTGGAGGTGAGCAAGGTCTATAGGCAGGCGGGCCGTACGCTTGTTTGCCACCGGCGTAGTATTAAAAAAAGCCATTATTGTCCGCTATTTGCTTAAACTGACAAATTACAGGAAAAATTACATACTGCCAATCACCACTAGACTGTGAGCATACTTGCGAAAAAAAACAAAATCTATGGTACTACACTTACGAGTATGTGCGGTTAAACATAGTAGGTACTCGAAAGACTTGTACAAATGGCATGTTTAAAAAGTAAAAAAGGCGGCAAATTACACAATTGTTTTCTGATCTTTCATTCCGATTGTAATTTCAACAAACTATTATTATTTAACTGATTACCTTGTATTTATTTTAATTTTAATATTTCCTCACCTACAATCCTCGGCTGGAACAGGGATTGCTGGACTCGTTGTATCCGGCCTCGTCTCCGACTCGGCCGTCTACCCCAAGCTCGTCAATCAATCCCATACTTCACGGCCTCTCCATTAATGTACTATTATTTGTTTACATTCCATTATTCACTTCAATATTTAAGTTCACTTTAGCATTTTTTAATAAATCTGCTGTATACAGATCAGTTGCAGACTACGTATAGTATATTATACGATTGACAACGGATTTATTAAAGGGTGAAAGAGTACCTAAAGTGCCATCCTGAATAATTGTAGTATTAACATGATACGTATACGGATATTATTTGAAGAGATCAAAATCAATCGTAAAAGTGTTTTTTGATACGTCTAAGGACTTGTTTGTATAATAAATAAATATTAGGGAACATTAATCTTACACAAATCAAACTAGCTTCATCGTAAGCTCAATAAGGCTTGTGATAAGTATGGGAAGTAGTTGACGATATATTTAATAATTATATTGTAAATACGTTCAAACATAGAAAACATCCAAGACCGAACAAATATTTATGATCGCCATTCAAATATTTGCCCTTATCGGGATTCGAACCCAGGACCGTCAGCTTATTAGGCAAGGTCACCCACTAGGCTAAACCGGTAATCATAGTCAAAATCATGTATGTACTGCTATTTTTTTGTAGAGATCAAAATCAATTGTCAACGTTATTTATATACAAGTGTAAGGTCTTGTTTATGGATAAGTGACGCGTGCAATACGCTTATGTCTGGGGACTGCGGAAATGCTCACACACGAATTGGTTGAGATTAAACATTTAGAGCTGGGTCCACACTTGTATTTTGCCGATCACGATCACGCGTATCGTATCGAGATCGCGTATCCTAAGTATGGACGCTCACTTTGGGCACATCCTATCACTACCATCGTCGCGTGAAAAAATGCGTCCATACTAACCGTAGCGTAGCAGCGTATCGTATCATAACGCCGTATCATTAAGTATGGACGCTCACTTTGGACACACCGTATCACTACGATTGTCGCGTGAAAGTTCCAAAGTTCCATGCGGGCAAAGTCGCGGGCAAAAGGTAGTAATATTATCCATACTAATATTATTAATTTATTTATTAAAATCTATTACACAGTATAACAGTATTAACTAAGGCACTGTGAAATTCAAATTAACTTAAGGCATAGGTATACATGATCTAACAATTAATAAAACTACTGATTTCACATTAATAAAACTTACACAGAAACAAAAGAAAGACGCACATCCATTCTCTCACAAAACCTCAAACATTCATCTCGCAACACACCCCATCTGCTTGCAAACACATCACACGCAGGAGCTGATGCGAGGAGAAAATTCAGTAACTGCATTGCACGAAGCAAAGGCGATTCCTTTCGAAACACTGTTCGTGACGTCGGGACCGCCAATAGATGGCGTTCACGAGGCCGGAAGTCGATTTTGGTCAGGGAAGGAACGTATAGTCGTACCAATTGGGACACCAACTCCATACTGCCAAACTCGCCACGTAAAACACCAATCGCTGTAGTAATAAGAGCAAGGCTACGCCTGACCTCCAGGGAGTTAAACCCCAAGACGCCCAGCAAGAATTTGGTCGGGTATAAAAATGGGTAATATCCGTACATTTTCTTGTACAAGAAACGTAAAAACACTTTTTGAACCCTCTCCAGTAGCAAAACGTAAGTTGCTTTGTAATATTATAAATGCGAAAGTGTGGTACATCTTCTGGTGGTGCAGTCATCAGCATCATAAACATGTGTAAGTACACATTTCGACCTTATCTCCAAGCACTTAGGCCCTAGAATGTTTTTAGTACGCAGTTGAATGCCAAGAGCGATCCTGCGACGCCCCCATATACAAGGCGGAGCCGGATGTCGTTGGTGGTTTTAGCCGGTAGTCCAGCTTCGGTTAGTCCGTCATACCCGTCCTACCACCCCGGATAGGACGGGATGCGTAAACGCATTTCCCCAACGTAAAAAAAAAGGCCCTAGAATGTTTAATGCGGACTGTATTACATCAATTAGGTAATTGGAGCCCTAGAGGTCATTGAGCCCCGGTAAGCACACGCACACAACACACGTCATCTACGGTAAAACAATAGTACAAATACCTACCTTGACCCGTAGTCTTTGACTTGGCCATTTTCTGCTTCTCTCGCGGAAGAGCCGCAAGTTGGTACTCAGTTTTCTTTTTGAGTTCTTCCGCCGGTCGATTCATTTCTTGGCTTAATTCGTCCCACGCGTCTTTTTTTTAGGTTCGATTATAGTAGTTATGGTGGCAGGGGTTCCATAACACTTCTTTGGTCTTGTAGGCCTCAATTAATCGAATAACTGTCTCGTTATCCATAATGTCACAAAACAAAACTGTTCGTAGCTGCCAAAACACTGCACTGGTCTGATCGCGATCGGTGCTCGGATCGGTACACGTACAAACTTGTCAAGTGCGTATCCTTATCCTCTTTGATGATCGGGGAAAAACCGCCTCGAGAGCGATCACGGCGTATCGTAACTTCGTATCGTGATACAGTATCAAAACACGCCCATACTTACCGATCTTGATACGCGTATCCGGTCGCGAGTGTGCTAATAACCTCGTAAGCCCCCGCGTACTTGTACAAGTACAAATTAAGTTAAGTGGTTCAGACCTAATATACTAACCATATAGATGTAGTAACTACCCAATGTACTAACCCAAGTACAAATTATTCATTCCCCATTTACCGGGGTTTTTTTTAACAATGGCAACACTGACACAGGCATTCCGGTTCTATATTCTATGGTCGATTCCGCCATGTTAGACAGGTAACGTCAACTGTCAGTGCCACTGTCACTTTTTCGCAAGATGGCTACGCGGTCGGGTCGTCAGCCGGCACGAGGTAAGTTAATCCATTTATATCCCTATAATCATTTGTTTTTGTTTGTGTTTTCTATTTAAATTAGTAAATATAAATTACGAATATTGTAAAATAATCAAAATTTGCAAGAAAACTGTAAAATTAAGGAGGTTCGTGTTCGGTAAAATAATTTGTACTTGACGCGGTACGTTAGGCGTTTCTTACATAAACAACTGTTAATAATTTGTACTTGAGATGGTACCTTCGGTCTATGTTACATTCATAATATTTTTTCTTATTTTAGCGTTCGACGACAACTTCTCAATAATTCAGAGTTCGAGGACTCTGATGATGAAGATGTGTTTGTACCTGAACCGGACCAAGTCTCAAATAGCGACTCATCATCGTCTTCGGAATCTGAAGATGGAGAAATAGAAGTTGTCGTGGGTCGTGGACGTGGACGTGGATCTAGTCGTCGAGCTCAAAGTGCTCGTGTCAATCGTCAATTGTTATTTGTTTATTTATACAGTTAAGTATGGTTTAACTGTCTGACTGTATGTGTGTGTTTTTTGAGAAGAAGACTTTATGCAGTCAGTATTTGCTGATTTGTACAATTGAGTGTGGTTGAATTGTCTATAAGACTGTTTTATAATTGTTTTTTTTATGAGAAGAAGACTGTTTATGTTATTATTAAGTAAACTAGTATCTTAATTGATGTTTCTAGAAGACAAAGTGAATTATTTTTGATACTAAATAAAAAAAATAACTTTTTTGCTTATCGTTTTTATTTTACAATAAAAACCTAATATACTCACTGAAGTACAAAATATTTTAAATAATTTTGTTTATAAAGAGGTGCATACATAATAAACATACCGTAAAACATACAGAAAACAAGATCTCACTTTAAAAAATACCTAAAACCGCCAAATGTTTGTCTCGGTCTGAAGCACTTTTCTTAGTTTGTACTTAGTATAGTACGTCCGGCAGATATGACTACCGCTATTAAAAAAACACAGGGCTTACGAGGATAAAATAAACGCGTATCAACATCGATCCCGAGCGATCAGATACGGCGCGCCGCATGATCGCGCTGCTTTTGCGTCCACCCTAGCGATCTTGATACGCGTCGGCGCAACGCGACGGAGATACGATACGGCAAAATGATACAAGTGTGGACCCAGCTTATAAATGTGGCGTACTTTTTATAAAACTATAATTTGAATAGGAATCTTCTACGTTGGGAAGTAGAATTGTTCTTTGAATGAACTACTTTGATGCGATTCGGTCAACTGAAATAATATCAAATAGGTAGGTACACGTAAATACTCGTAAGCAACGACATAATAGCGTCTCCTGTCCATTAACGCCATCTTAGTGCACTTAGCTTTCACGACCACGACTCATTTGAATTTTAAGCGCATTTTATGTTTTAAGTAGTGGTACTTGAATCTGAAACAATATTAAAGGGGTTTATAGCAAAATTACACGCAAATCAGAGATCTTGCCAGTCTGTGTATTACTTGAAAAGATAGAAATTATACTTAAACTTACTTACCTACTAGTATTTATAATTCTATGAGTTCATGGAGGTCATTAACATTCGGTACATACCTACCATGAAATTGATCATGACCATGACTAAGTGTCTTAGTCAAATCTCCTTATCCCTATATGATATGAAGGATAGGCCGTGTGAGGGTGAATTGCAAATAAAATTACCTAATGTCCTCCTACTTCAAAATACTATCATACATTAGGTAAGTGTTCAGTAATAAATGTATAGTTCACGTATACTTCAAATTTTAATAGGACTTTTACAGTTTTATATCATCAGCATCACATTATTAAAGTACAAAAAAATAATATTTCTGCCCATAGACAAATTTCATGTTACTTTTGTGTAACACACGATTTAAAAAAATCGTTACTTTTATTGAAACAGCCTGGGTCAAGAAATTCGCTTACTGTCTATTACGTACAATTTGGCTACTTGTCTTTTTTTTCCCGGCGCTATCGCCAGTCGGACCAGTTCTCTGAGTGGATCAAATGTTTGTATGTATATATACGTGCTCTAATAGTTAGTACTATTAGAGCACGTAAAAAGACAAAAAAGAGGACCAAAGGCGGACGGATTGACGAATGACAATAGTTATTTACGATACAAGTGCCGAAAATAGGAAAGTCGCAACGAGTGGTGATAAATTAAAACACGACCGAAGGGAGTGTTTTAAATCGACATGAGTTGCGAATTATATATTCGCACGTGTATCGTACAACGTTTTACTGTACATATGGTTCTTTAAAGTTTTGACATATGCACGGATAGCACCATATGTCCTGTAAAGAAGTATTACGTCACCAGCATTGTCTATTTCTAGTAATCGTTGTATGAATCACTATTGGAAGATGAAAAAATTTAACTTTTTTTTCTAATCTTTCAAGAATTGCATATTTTGTACGGTTTTGATTTTATTTTGGAATTTACAATTTATTGGAATAATTTCATGGTATTTTATCCATATAGCAACACTATTAAAATTAATTAATAAACAAAACATTGAGTCAAAGTCCAAAGACGGAATCTGACGCGACCTCACTCGCGATAGCCAAAATCATCATCATCATCATCATATCAGCCGAAAAGCGTCCACTGCTGGACATAGGCCTCCCCCAAAGAGTGCCAAAGTGACCGGTCCTGCACCACCCGCACCCAGCGGATTTGATAGCCATAAAATAGTTCATGGTAATTGATATGGCATGACGTCCATTGTGTGTAGTTTTATTTGACTTTTAAAAAATGCTTAACTTTTCTAAGCTTTCAAGTCCTCTCCCTTTCTCTTTCTCCTTCTTCTGATCTTTTCATGATTTTGATTATTAATTATAGCCCAGGGATGCGCTGGATTGAGAGTGTGGGACTTGCAATTGTCTCTAGCTGTCAACGCAACGAATCCTCAAGGCAAAAAAGGGTCGGTAACGCGCCGGGTTTCTTGCTGTGTCGTTAATGTAATGTCCAAAGGCGACGGTGTGTGCTTACCATACCACCAGGCAGTCCGTATGGTTGTTTGCCAACGTCGTAGTATATGTATATATATAAATATACTTTTATATATAAAAAAGATCGATCGTGGTGCGATGCGACTAACTAAACGGAAAATAGACAAACCGTACTGTGACCACAATATTCAATTTAGATTTTGTAGGTACTGCCGAGATACAATGCGATTCAATGAATCGGTACAAGGAATGTTTGTGGTAAAGTAAGTAGGTACTAAGAAATGCAGCAAACGTATGGAATTGTCACGGATCATAAGTACGAGCTGGCGCTCATGCAGACCTTCCGTGTTACTGCTTCACTTTTAACACGGCATATTCATTCTCCTAACACGCAGCTCTGCCGTCCTTAAAACTGCGTCGCTCAGGCACGGACATAGCTTCAAAGCGATATATCAAGGACGGGCTTAATGATGGATTTATAGACCTGTCTTTTCAGCTTAACCGAAGCAAATTTTGGGCTCACAAATGACTCCGGTCACCCCGCGCTATTTGGCCTAATAAATTAGTTCAATAAAGTATTTTCGAAAATCCTTTTGTTTACCTAAATGAATAAAATAGAAAAGTAATTCTGATTGGTAAATATATAGTTTAGAAATGAAATTGTTGCTATGAACCCAGTATACTACGATTTAACAAGATGTGATACGTACGTATTGTAAAAGTGGAATCGCAAACGATGTCTTCTTACCATATGCATATTTGTCAACGACGCAGTATAAAAAAAACACACACTGAGACAATTTTGAAAATCGAATTAGACTGTAATTAATTGAGTAATTTTCCGAACGAGCGTTCCTCTAAAAAAGACTGTTGATTACGTTCAGCCCGCTCAAAAAGTTACAAGATGATATTTAATACAGTACCTATGTAGTTTCTGACATCCCTAGTCCCCTCTATTTGTATTCAATAACGTTTCTCGCGTGCGTTCGTTCTGACACGTTAAAGCAAATGTACCTACGCACGTGGAAATCAGCGCACGAGGAAAATACCTTACCGACTGTAATTGGCTAGTGCCTTCGAATATTTTTTTATGACATATATTGCTTCTACACGTGGGTAGGAAACTGTTTGCTGTTTAGCCTTATTGGTCACTTCCAAACTCACTACTTTGTCTACGAAGCTGGTGGTTCTAGGTTCGAATCCTGATTAGGGGCGGTTCGTTGTGTAACAAAAGCGAGTATAATAAGTCATTCCTTAGTCATGGTTCCATTCTAATATTACAAATACGAAAGTGTGTCTGTCTGTCTGTCTATCTGTTACCTCTTCACGCTTAAACCGCTGAATCGATTTTGGTGATATAGATAGTTTTAGTCCCGGGGAAGGACATAGGATAGTTTTTATCCCCGAAATCATTGGAAATCGGGGGGTGAAGCTTTGTATGGAGCTGCGATATAAACGAGTTCCACGCGGACGGAGTCGAGGGCAGAAGCTAGTATTTTATATTTATTTATGCTTTTATGTATCTCTTGACGACGGTTAATGTACGTATTTATATACAACGTGTTTTTTAACTGTCTTAGAGCCGGAGCCCACTGAAAGTATCCAAAAGGTACTAATCATTCGTGAAAAAAAAATTTTTTTTTGTTAAGTTTTTAGTAATTAAGGGTAATTAAGTTTGAAAAATTCTCTATGGCGTACGGAGCGAAGTTCATTCACCCGGTTAGTTCGTACCTATCTACATAAGATGGCGGCTAGCGGACACTGCGGTTACTCAGTTGGATGATTAAAATTAATATTAACACAAAAAACAATATTTTATGCATTATAAAAAATCTTTTTTTAAGTTCTTTGTAATGTATACATTAACTGGGCTTCGGCTCTAAGACGGTTAAAAAAACACCGTGTATAGAGCAGTACATGTTTTCCTTGGTTAAGTACTATACACCGTGGGCGTTAATAACCCGAATGATTTTAACCACGCATTCCTAAGGTCATTAGGAGCAAAAAATGTTATGCAAACCCCCCCCTCACTGCTGGCTTAGTTTTGAAGATATTATCAATTTTCATGTGCGTATTTATTCCGAAGTTTAAAAAAATTGCAATAGGCTGTTCACTATTCAATACGTTCCGTCAAATTAGAGCCCCTGACACGGCCGCTGCATCGGATTGAATTAAAACGAGTTAAAGCTCATCGATTTCAATACGGATGAACAATTTCATGAACTAACTGTCAGTTAATAAACGGATTAGCCGAGTTAAATATTTGGTTACTTAGTTCAATCATGATGGATGATGTAGGTAAATCATTATGTTAATTAGTTATGCACAAATTGTGTGCATAAGCCGGTGTCCTGATTTGTGGATGCGGAGAAGCTACTTATATTTATCTCTCAATTTTTCTCGCACTGTCCGTCTCTCTTATTAGAACACTTAGAAAAATACTTATAATGCGAGAAAAATATCCAGTATGTCGCGGCCGTGTCATGATAGACATGCTGTGCGCCTACATATAAATAAACGCGAATTAAGGCCCCTGGCTACATTCAAGTTACATTTAATAATTATAAAATGCTAGATCATGATGACATGTAAACAAACCTTTATTGAAAATGAGTATAAGGTCCAAATTACTCGCGGCGGCGAGGTGAAAAGTAGTGTGTTTCGCTCGGCAGCAAAGTTGTTTGGCCTCTCGTGCCTTGAAAGCCTCGCTATGCTCAGTAGTGTAAATAAGATTGAACCATGAAAGAAGCGAATGGTTCAAAAGTACTACTTCGCTAGCTCGGCTGTCAGTACAAGCACTATACCTCTTGTTCTAAGTGTTCTAATAAGAAAGAGACGGATAGTGCGAGAACAATCGAGAGAGTTCCCGCGCCGTCGCGTGATAGCCATGCAGATATTTATATTTATTTCTCTCTCGCCTATCCCAAAAGTATATTAGTAAAGTAGTTTATATATTAAATTATATGACGTTTCTGTGTATCTAACGGTGCTGGCTGAAGATCAGCGCTGTAGGTGTCTGACACCTCAGCATAATGCTGAACCAGTGTCCGGTTCACTGCCGCACACACTTTTTTCATGTGTTATGTGTATTTCTTGTTTATTTTATTATTTAATAAGTGTGTCCTGAGTGTCTGCGAATTAATATATCTTTCTTTCTTTCTTTTTTAAAAATCATTTATTCTCATTAAGAATTTTAACTTTCACTTATTATGAGAACTTAAAATTAAACATATATGTTAAAAAGTATAAAAAGAGTGTAGCTATGTACATAAAAAGAGGAAAATTCTGAACAACACTCCGACAGCGTTACTACCGGTACATATTGTCAACGCATCTAGAAGATCGATACACTGAGTTGTAAATAAACAAGATAAGCAAATCATTGAGTTACGTAGACTGGAAGTGGCATTTTAACGTACCTATTTGCTTTGTAGGTATTTCGTTTTGTCACTAGGAGCTAAGGTATATATTTAACACTATTATAGTATTATTATATATCCTTATATGAACGATTGCATTATGTTTAAGTAATTTTGTTTCTTTGTATATTTTGTTAGACAATGACAGGGGACCGATTTTTGACTTTCGAGCGCTCGAAAATCAAATAAAAGTAAATACGTTTGTAGTGTCAAAATGGCAGGCACTTACTTTCTGCCAATAGAATTGAATATGAGTGGTCAATACAACTCGTTTTTAAATTCTATCGCTATTTCATAATAGCATTGCATAATTTTTGTCAGTTTTCGAGTGAAAGAGTCGAGCGCTCGAAAGTCAAAAATCGGTCCCCAGGTAGGTATTGAAATAGAGTTTTGATTAATTTGTTTTAATGATTTTTTGCGCCGTTCCCCGGGCTTCAGTTAGGTATTCGAGATGGGGTTTAACTAACGCGTTTTATATAATATACCGCACTTGTTGTGGAAGAAATCTAGCAATACCACGTAGTGAGATGTGCGGTTTCCAAATTTAGGTTTTCATCTTATATTAGGCCAAGATATTTTTTCTTTATCTACTTGTTTAATTATCTGATTGTCCTATTGTAAGGGATCGTACTCAGGTATTTTCTTGTTTTTTTTGCTAAAAATATTATATCATTACTTTTGTTTATGTTTATTGTAAGTTATTGTGAAACCACTCATTTAGATTGAGGTCACTTTGTGACGTGTGTGATTGTATTACCTACCTAAATAAAATAGGCGTGTGTCATCAGCGTATAGCTTAATATCTCCTCTTAGGCTGACCTGCCGGTCGCTCGCGTATCGCAATGTACGAACGTTAGGTTGATCTCAATGTTTATATGAAAAATGACAATTGGATCTACCTAACGCGCGTTCAAAACGTTACGTGATTACCCCTCTGGTTTATGGCATTTATGTAAATAAGAAATAATAGCGGCACCTTGAGACACTCCGCATATATCAGTTCTTTCGGGCTACTTTCGTGATAAGCTATTTTTACAATTTAGTAGCGTTCAGACCAATACGATTTTGTGTGCAGTTTTATGAATACCTATATCGTTTAGTTTTACACGACTAATTGTATCTTTCTTCGGATCTATTGGCACTTGTCACACCGCCGGCGAGTAAGCGAGTGTTACTACGTGCTACTCGTTCAAGCGAGTGAAAGCGAGTAAGAATTACTATGAGAGTATACTCGTTACTCAACGGCGATGGGACAAGTGCCTATAAAAACTCCGAGACTACTTGTTTTTGATCGATGTTTACTTTTATTTTGTGACAAGATCCGTGGTAGCTGAGAGCGTATAAGACTTATTTCTAAAACCCAATGTTTTTTTGTAAATAAAGTTTGTTGAATTAAAGTATCTGTTTGTCATTCTGTGGTATCGTAGCTTCTATTACAAACATTTGTATTAATAAATTTAAAAAAATTGTATACCCAATTAACGAGAGTTGTTAAACAAAAATTAACTTTACCAAAATTAACCATACACTTTTTGTGAAAATTAACTTGTTTCACATTTAAGTAACGTGTTTATATCATTTGTGAATTGAAAGAAACAAGTTAGTTTTATACAAACTGAAAAGAGAGAATACCTTATTGTGGTACAAGACTGACACTGAGTTAATTTATGTTTGTACTCACGATAATTGAGTACTCACATTTATGAAAATGCCCAGTTATTTCATATTAATAAGGCAAGAACACCTTCCGGAGAGGTAGGACAGCCTCGGAGCGTAAACATCTATAAACTGTTTATCATACGAGTTATGTAGAAAGATCTGGCGTTTTTCAGAATCTCGCAAAATCTTCGCTAAAATGTTTTGCCGCGCGGTGAACCCCTACAGTTCCAGCGTTACGATATATTAAATTACCAAAAGCAATTTATAAGTCGGCTTAGAGCTCCCCCTATTACTGAGAAGCTTTAAGACACAGAAGCCAGCGAGTCAAGACGCCTGTTAAAATATTAAGGAAGTTTGCGTTAGGCTCAAGTTCAATAGTAGATTGGGCAGTTCAAACTTTGAGGTTGAATATTCAAACTAGGCTATAGAAGTTCTTAGTTTACAAACATGAAAATAGAAGAATATTTCACACTCCCTTTCTTTTGCCTAAAGGGTGAAGATCAAAAGATATATGCTACATAGTTAAGGCCTTAATTTAATCTACGCTTTAACTGTCTCATTTTCGTAACGACAATTACCCATATAAAATGTATGGGTAATTATCGTTACGAAAATGAGGAAGTTAAAGCGTAGATTAAATTAAGGCCTTAACTGTGTAGCATATTTTTTGATCTTCACCCTAAACCGTTTTACACATTACTTGTTGCATCCTATCCTAGCTAAATTACTATGACCTATTCGTGACCTTAAATAAAGGGACACGTATGTCTGTGTGTCACGTTTTATGTGATATTGTCTTAGTTAAGATACCTACACATACTTCATACTAAAGGTCTTTTAACTACTTAATTGCTAACAACGTAAGGGTTTTCTCGAAATGTTAGGCTAACATTTTGAGGAAACCTATTTCTCCGATTACCCAACAGCATCGACGATTAACCACGATGGCGTGTGATACAAATGAAATGAGAAAAGATTTCCCCTGTCTATGACATTGATATCTAGGCTGAATTTACGCCTGGCCTGTGGAAAAGGTTTTTTCACTATAACCTGCTTGCAGACAAATTCCATCATAAACATGTACAAACTCTTCGACCTTATATGTAAGCAATAAGATCCTAGAATCACCTAGAATGTATCCATGTTAGTGATGCTGACTGTAATCACTTTTAATTTATAGTGTCATCGTTCTAAAAAAAACATTTATTTTCTAGAGTAAATACAAGATAATACTATATTTTTCAGTGTTAGACAATAAATTTAATACTTTTTCAGAACGATGATAATTTATGAGTGAATAGTTTTAATTTAATTAAGTTCATGGTAATAATAAACATTAACTGAATTAAATGAAAACTAGGTTAAATATGAAATAGGCACTCCAGGCATTGTACTGAGGACGTTGATACGTCGCGCGAGAAAGCCTCCAGGTTTTTTTCTCGATTATGCCGTAAACGACCCCAGGGTCCGTTTTCACTGTACTGATAAATATTTTTTCTCAAACGTGTTCGGAAATAATAGACCTAATGTTCGCGAAAATATTCTGCGAGCCACAGCGTTGCGTGTGTCACGGATTTACAGGTCGGTAATGGGATTTGTATAAGAAATTGCCGGCGTGTTTGTAGATTGCCAGCTGCCCGCCCGCCGGCGCCCCCCGCGCCGTCGCCTGCTGGCGCCGGGCGCAGCGTCGTCGGATCACCAGCAGTTTTGTTACCTACAAAATTATGAATTTTGATATTTCCGAGCATTTTTTTGAGTAAAGCACTATACGTACCTCAGCCGGAATTAATTAGGGATTGCCTGCCTCGTAATAATATCCAGCCTCGCTACCTTCCCGGCCTTTATAGTAATGTAATATTTTAAGCATTTTTTCTGTTAGTGTACTTTGTAGGTAGGTACTTACATATATGATCGTCTCAATTCAATCGTCCTTGCGTTTCGGGGTCCGTTGCAGCCTGTAGATTGCACTGGCGACGCCCTCGCGCAATGCGACATGGCGGTGAGCATTTGCAAGGGGATAGACCGGTATGTCTTGGGGGATGCTCTTACATAAATAGTTTACGATCTACATTCACCACTAAAAATATAACATTTGGAAACTACAAGGGGTCTGGACTTTCAGAATAATTTTATAAAATTTTTGTACAATGTTTACAATTGAGAAATGTACTTTCCTACTTTTTTACGATGCCTTGCTAGAATTTTTTGAGAGGGTCAAATGTTTGTATAGGTAGAACAAGTAGAGCACATAAGACAAAAAATGAGATTCAAAGACGGATTTAGGCTGTAGCCGAAACGACTCATATACTAATGGACCTTATATAATGATGTCACGTCACAATATACCTACACTGTTCGTACCTACCGTTGTATGGAACTTGATTAAATTGCTGAGTAGCTCGGGAAATATTGAGTTATATAGGTCATAATTATTTTAAACTATTTTGTGTATTGAAGTTTAAGTATCTTTTTAAATTGGAGGATAAAAAATCCTACTTCTTTGAAACTTGCAAGTGTCATATCTTTATGATTTTAAATTTTATTTAATGGTGATACTCGTAGTTTTTGGTAATCACGTAATGTTTTGAATGCGCGTGAGGTAGATCCAACTGTAATTATTCCTTATTAAAATTTACATTTAGATGTACCGTACGTTCAATGCGTTACGTGATTGACCCGCTGAAGATTAATAATTATACAACTTACTAGTAAGTTCTGAAAAATACATAATAAATAATACATCTCTGCGCCGTTCCTCGCCTTTTTTAGTGTACCGTCCGTACCGAAATTCGTCCAAACATTTATTTATTTGTAAAACCTTAGGTGACCCGTAGGTGTATGACGACAATATAAGTGGTAGTGCATTCTTATCCATCGTTTGCAAGGCAAAATCCTCCCTTGACAGGATTAAGTCCTAATTACAATATCTTCTAAAGAAAATAAGCCAGTTGGTTACTTATTATTAGATAAAAAGTAACACAAAGAAACTAATTGAAGTTCAGCGGAGCGTGAGGCAGATAAATACTATTCTGGCACAAAAATAATTGAGATGTCAAGTCCATTCGTCAAAATTAAAATATCAATCACAATATTATTTTATAGATTCAGGTTCAATTAGGTCCAGACTTATTCCAGAAACTTGGGATTTGTTATCACTACTTATGACAATGACAATTTGGTGTAGGATCAGCAGCAGAGAAGTAAGTCAACACTTTTGCACCTTATTCCATTGTAATAAGGGGAACAACTATTAAGTTACTTCTGCTGCTTACTGTACATTCATTGGGTCGACGGGAAAAGGTGGTTGCAGGACAGCATCGTTATTTATAGACCCCAAAAAGTCAGGTGATAATTCTTAATGCGTTGGTGAAACAGAGACCTGCGCCTTTATTTGAATATCTGATACGACGATTTACATTATTTGACATTCTTAATTCTTACAAATAGTGGAATAGGCAGATCACCTTAACATTCAGGTGCTATTAATGTCACGTCTGTACTGTAGCTATCCTCTTGTCATTGTTCCTATGTTCATGTTCACTCTTTAATATAACCCTCCTCTCCTTTGGCAGTCGGATAAAAAAACATTAAAATAAGTTCACTCAGGCTTGTTTTATGTTAATAGGCAACGGTATAATTTAATAGATATATTTATACATAGGAAATATGCAAGACCCAGGAATGAATATTCATGGATATATATTATAAGTTAAAGTTATAAGCGAAGAATTTGCTATACTTATTTAAATTAACAATTCACATTTGAACGGTGGTAATTTTATTACTCGCAACAGTGGCCTGCGAAGTGTTAAGTAGATTTTGCGTCTGGGTTCACAAATACCTTGCTACACGTACACTTGCTTGCTTCTTATACGTACCGTACCGTAAGCAGCTTTTCCGCTCGACTACACTATTGATTCGATGAAATAATGATAACTGAATTATACATTTTCGGTGACGGTAATGAGAGTGTTTTTTTTAGTTTCAGCTTGGATCCATCAACACGGTGTACACTCAAAATTTATTATAACCCCAAAAGAAAGAAGGCAAACAATATGCCTAATGACGAAAATCCCATTCAGATATCTCAAAGAATTACGAAGCTACAACCGTTTTAATATTGCTTGTTAGAGAGAGAAAACACTCGCAGATCGAGATTTCACGAAGTGCGAGCGTCATAGTACTTAAATAACAATAGTTTCATATGAAGGTCCGTATGCGAAAAAGTAACAGAATATACCCCTCTGAAAACTTTGGACACTTATAACTTTGTGATTATTTAATCCCCTGCTCTACTTTTTTGTCCATTTGACAATATTTGTTTTTTTTTCGGAAAAAAACACATTATTGGTTATTTTATTTGGTGTGGCACCCCCTACTGTTGCAGATTTTAGGCCTGTACGCTTACCATGAGTTTTACAATGACGGCTTACGCTAACGAGTATCGAGTTTTCTATCTGTGCATCCCGCTCGTACTGTCAAAGTGCAATAGAGATGCACAGATAGAAAACTCGATACTCGTTAGCGTAAGCCGTCATTGTCAAACTCATGGTAAGCGTACTGTTCATGTTCACTATAGTCGTACTGCGCCTAGAGGGGTGATAACGTAACGTTTCGGACGCGCGTTAGTACAATGCAACTGCCATTTTTTCATATAAAAATTAACATTTACCTAACGTAGGTACGTAAAATGCGTTACGTGATCGACTTGCAGATCTGCCAATAATTTTCTGCCGACTGTCAAATATCTTCAGACCACGAGCTGCTGGTTTACTCACTGACCTATAGCGCAGATTACATAATAGTATTACGAACAGATACTCAAGTCTGAATTAAATAGCGCAAACCTAACTCTTTTCATGCATATTAAATTTAACAATGGAGCGACCTTGAACTCGTTGGTTCGTGCCCACTAGTGATGGCCAATCGACGCTAGGGGTGACACTACTACCACCACCACTTAGCATGTTCGTTAAATAAAACACGCAGAAACTTTTAGATGTACATTGACACCAATAATTAATTAAATGCAAATTAAACAGCACGTTACGCCCGTGGCTGGACAAGAAGACCACCGCCTCGGGAGCAAGGGGTGTACAGCCCCAAAACCAGGATGATGAGTCAAGGCTTTCAAGTACACCGGCTCAGCAGGGCACAAGTCCTACGGAGGCAATGGATTGTCATAATTCACCCCAATAAAAGTCTTACAATGCAATTTGAATCACTGCCGCGCAGCACAAGCCTTGCTATTACAAACGCTCAAGGAAGGTTCGATTGCAGTGGCGGTGGTTGCTGAATCATACAACGTCCCGGACCATCCTCGCTGGTTTGGAGACAATAGTGGCTCTGTAGCAATTTATTGGAGTGGAGGTGAAAAAGACCCCCAATGTTCAATTATTGAGCGTGGACAAGGGTATGTCAAGATAAGATGGGGTTTTTTTGCGGCTGTTACATTTCACTAAACAGCACATCCACCGTCTACGAAGCATATCTTGACGAAGTGGCGCGCTGCTTACGTAGGTGCTTGCCTCGACCAGTGCTTGTCTTAGGTGACTTTAACGCTCGCTCGAGAGTATGGGGAGACACTCAGGATAACGCTAGGGGAAGGATGGCACAAGAGTGGGCGGCAATGCTGGATCTCAGATTGCTTAATAGAGGGTCCATCAGCACATGCGTACGCTGGCAGGGAGAGTCTAACATAGATCTGTAATGGGTTACACCATCTGCTGCTCGCGCCGTCTCTGCGTGGAGAGTAGCGGAAGAGCTGGTCACGTTATCTGATCACCGGCATATTATTTTAGAGATCACTTCCCGTCCACCGAATCGCGTGACGTGCCGAGACAGCGATCTTTTGCGGCGATGGTCTCTCAAGAGCCTAGACAAGGACTTAGTTGAAGCAGCAGCCATTGTGGAAGTATGGACAGAAGACAGCGTTGAGCATAGCACGGTAGATCCAGAAACAGACGTAATCAGATTACGGGAGAGAATGGCATCTATCTGCGACATCTCCATGCGTCGGGCTAGGGCTCCAAAGGTTGGGTCCGTGTACTGGTGGTCAGACGAAATTGCCTGTGTGCGGGAAATTAACTACTAACAAAGTCTCAAGCTCAAGACGTCAATTCACGAGGTCTCGAAGAAGGCGGCTTGTAAGTGAAAAAGAGAAAGCGAGAGCATATACAGCATACAGGCTGGCAACTGTAAATCTACAGAAGGCCATTGAGACTGCTAGGGCACGCTATTGGGACGAGTTATTGGATAGTTTGGACAGGGATCCTTGGGGCCCATATAATATGGTATTAGGAAAACTCCGTCCTTGGGTTCCCCCTCTGACACAAACATTGGAGCCGGAGTTTGTGGATAGAATAGTCTGCACTCTCTTCCCGAGGATTCCAGAGAGGACAAATATTGCACACTCTACACAACCATCATCCGCGGTTGATATAGCGTGGTCCGACGAGATGGACGTAACAGATGTAGAGTGGTCTCAAGCGATAAGGCGCCTCAGAGCACGGAACACCGCACCAGGCTTGGACGGCATAACGTGTCGCGCCTGGGCACTAGCTCTTGCGGCGGGCTTAGACAGCCGCCTGAGGCAGCTGTTTAGCTGCTGCATGCGATTAGGCACTTTCCCAAAATGCTGGAAAGAGGCTCAACTGGTGCTTCTAAAGAAAGAAGGTAGGGCACCGGATTCTCCGTCTGCCTACCGGCCTATTTGCTTGTTGGATGAGGCGGGCAAACTATTCGAACGAATATTCAGGGAGATGTTGCGTTGGCCATAAGTCTCGATATTGTCAATGCTTTTAATTCGCTGCCGTGGGAATCGATCAAAGGGGCACTCGCTTACCATCAAGTGCCCCACTACTTAAAGCGTTTGATCGGAAGTTACCTGCAAAACAGGAGTATCAAATACATTGATCAAGATGGGGGCCTCGAGTTGAAACATATGACCTGTGGTGTTCCTCAGGGTTCTGTTTTGAGACCCTTTTTTATTTTAAATCTTATTTAAGGAGCTTTGTCGTTAAACGAGAATGTCGCTCATTGGGACCCTTGTTGTGGAATATGGCGTTTGATGCGGTCCTCAGGGTGGATCTTCCCGTCTGTTTCGCAGATGATACGTTAGTACTGGCCATTGGGCGATCGTATGATAGGACTATAGAGCTCGCCGAGGAGGGTATAGCACGCGTGGTAGGGATCATAAACCAGCTGGGTCTGAAAATAGCGTCACACAAAACCGAGGCGATCTGGTTCTATAAACTGGCACGAGGGAGAGAACCACCCAACCTGTTGGTTCATGTCGCTTACCCCAGGGAAGGTGATTTTCTTTGTCCTAGGACGAGCCACACGTGGCGAGGTGCGAGGGGGGCTGCAGTGCGTTCAGCATGAGATCCTGGAGTCCCCTGCTTGAGAGCGCAGATGCCGGGCACCGTGGAGTTTTTAGTGGATAGAAATACCACATAACCCAGTCATCCCCCGGTGATTGGGTAACCGGTTCGCAGGTTTTCTCCACGAAAAAAAAAAGGGTGGCACTACTTAGAAATGATTTTATAATTAATAGTTGAGTGAAATGAGAACGGAAAGGGACAGCTTGATTATTTATCCACTGCTTTACTTCTTTTCTCCATATTTTATTTGGTTATTAAATTAAAGAGTGTTGAAAATTCTGAATCTTATTCATAATTTCAGTAAGTATTCGAACGGGAAGTATTCGTGACGAAGTCATTTATTTAAATAATCGGTTACAACTTTTACCAACTGTGAGCGTATGCCGCGTCCGGCCATGAGCGCGTGTTTTAACCGATTGGCAGAGTCGGCAGAGAGTGCTTGGTGTAGGTATAATTCTATGTTCCCACAGTGCAGCTATGTAGCACTGCCTACAGGTTAATCTTTTTATTACTTTTACTTTATTCCCTTATTAGTTCACACAACGTGAAAACTCTGTAACACCGGGTTCTACATAGACCTACGTATGAAATATCATTTATATTTAACAACGGCTTTTCGTATTTAGGAAACCATCGCGAGGAAACCGGCCAAATACTAGTAAGGTCTAGTTTTCCCCTGGGTTAGAAGGCCAGATGAAAGTCGCTTTCGTAAAACAAGTGTCTACGCCTAATTCCAGGATTAGGTGCCATCAGAGCGGACCCCGGGCTCTTTTAGAGCACTACCTGGGAAAAACGCTGGGAGGATGACAAAAATGATGATGACGTGACAAGTAGTTAAAAGCATCTGGGAAGCAAAATATGTAAACGAATTGATTTTTTGTTATATAAACTAACAGATGGATATAATTTAGTGTCAATACTGTGTACATAAGATCTCATGTCATATATTAAAAGTTATCAACAGTTTTATCATTTCGAATTCGAACGTACATACAATATTGAACTTAAAATTAAACTTAAGCATCTGTAAAGCTATACGAAATATTTGACATTGTAAAAGTATTTAATTGCCAGCCTTCAGTTCCTTTTTGAACTCAGTACTGTCGAGTGACTTAATAAATTCAGGCAAGTTATTAAAGATTTTGATTCCAGTGGCGTAGGTAGGTACTCCTGCTAATTATGTAACTAGAAGGTCTAATTGTACACGCGTTATATTTATATTGGGATCTTAGATTAGTTTTGTAGTCACTTTTTTATTAAATATATCATGTCGTTCCTTAACAAACAAAAAAAAACTAGTTAAGACACCATTTACCTTTAACATTTTATTGCTTATAAAGATCTCCCTTAAAGATTCCCCGTTTTTAAGATTGAATATAATTCAGAGGCTTTTCTTTTGAAGAATAAATACATTTACTGAATTACCCCAAAAAAGAATTTGACACTTCTGGTGACGATATTTTAGTAAATAAAGATAGGGCATAACAACTTTTGGCTAGTCTGTTGTTTGATACTTCCAGTTTAGGTTGCTATGTATTGGAACTCCTACGAAATTTGTGTTTGTAACTTGTTCAATTTGTTTATCCTCAATTTGTATGCTTATAATTTACTTTAAAAACAAAGTTTTACCCGACTTCAATATAGTACTCCGCCAAGCCACGAGAATATTTCATATTTTTTTTACAATTTACCACGTGAACTGATTTCCGATAGCAAATGCGTTGATTACTATAGAAAAAAACCGAATCGCTGTATGTGGGCCGATAATATTTGAGAACTTCCATCGATTCCCCAAGATCATCACCAATGGCACTCCATTAGTTCCTATTTCAACGGAATTTTATCAGAACCTGTGACGTACTTTTGCACTTTTAAGTACATAATTGAGGAATTCGATAAGTCATCTCTGGTCTTCATCATCAATTCCTCGCCACCAAATTTATGATTCCGGACGATTTATAACAGAAAATACCAAAATCACTACACGCGTGCCTAATAAAATTGAGGAGTTCCCTCAATTCCTCATGGATCCCATCATCTAACTGAATTTTGAAAAAAATGAGACCCACCTCACATTTTCGAATCGGCTCATCAATGACGGAGTTCCGAGGTAACAAACATTGAAAAAGAAAAAAAAATACAGCCGAATTGAGAACCTCCTCCTTTTTTTTGAAGTCGGTTAAAAATCTGCGGTATCTGCTTTTAGTATACTGTACAACGTTGGTTTTGATTTGGACAGAATGGAAATACATAAGTTTAAGGATGACAACCAATCAGTTACAATTTTTAAGGTGGTATATAATACAGTAATATTGATCTCATAGTCCTTACTTAGAAATATAGTGGCATAATCTGCTAACATCACACACATATGGTTAATCACTAGAGGACACTCATTTACGAATACCAAAAACAATAATGGGCCCAGCACAGTCTTGGGGTGCGCTTTGAAGATTTTCCTCATAGCTTGTCTCTTAATAAATGGTTTTTAATGCATGACATAAATACATGAGCAATTACGGGAATGCGGTTGATGTTTTAGATACTTACTCCTGAATTTGGATCAAAACAAAATAAGGTTTGATAGTTACTTTACCTCACACGTATATGAAGCATACATTCCTTGTAATTGTAGAGTGCTACCTTACCTAGTAATTAAAGATACTGTTGTGAAATTGGTCTTGGTAAATAATCCTTTCCATACTATACATGAGTCCATACTAATCCATACTAATATTATAAATGCGAAAGTGTGTCTGTCAGTCTGTCTGTTACCTCTTCACGCTTAAACCGTTGAACCAATTGAAATGAAATTTGGCATGGATATAGTTTGAATCCAGAATCCCCACATGATAGTGTTTATCTCGGAAACCATCCCCTGAGGGGGTGAAATGAGGGATGAAAATTTGTATGGAGCTATGATATTAGTAAACGACTTCCACGTGGATGGAGTTACGGACAGAAGCTAGTAGTCTATAAGCTTAATTCGGTGAAAAAAAAAAAGCTTCAGGCAAATTAACACTTACTTCCTTTCCATTTAAAGCCACACAGTTGAACATTTAAGGCTCTTTATAAGGTGAAAACTGTGTGCCCTCGTTATAGCAACGTTTTTTTTTCTGACCTCCCGTGGTCCCCCGTGAGTAACTCGGTTTTGTTCTATTATTCAACAGTTACTTACACTCGTGCAATCTCTTTGCCGTTACGTTCCGGCGACATCAAAATTCACCGTTCCTGTTTTTAAGGAAATAATTATTAGGTTTAGAAAGCCGTTTTAATACACTTTCATTATGTTTGTCACATACTGTGTAGTATAAAATATACTAACGTGCAGATGTTTTATGCTTTAAGTAGGTACCTACACAAAGCTACATGCGTTAAGTAGTAGATGCTTTTAAAGAGTTAAGAGATTAGTTCTACTAATTAAGTATGCAATCTTCAAGAACAGCCTTGTTTCAGTGCATTTTCATGTAAAATAATATATACATAATTATAAGTAATTTGGTCTTGAACCTAAAACTTATTTAACCCGTGCAAATGTTATGAAACAATAAGCAATGATTACAATTTACAATAAAATGGCTATATTGAGTAGCTATGTTAATGAACAAGTAAAACGTGGTCACCTTGAAAGCCACTTGATACCTCAAGCTTACATTCCTTACTTAATGGCTTTCCTCCTCTCCTTCCTTAAAAAATGTATTTGTAAAAAGTGTACATAAATTGTAATCCTGAATTAAAAATTGTAAAATTATGTAGTTAAATATTTTACCATGCGGTATATGATTTCCATAAACGGTTTAATGTTTAAAGCTCATATGAAATCTTAATTGCATTAAGTTTTATTCTACAAGGTTTTCCCTTTCCAACATTTTATGACATGGATTTGTATGATTAAGAATTTCACCACATCCACGGAAATGATATTTGAAAATCAAGGAATATGTTCAAAACACGTTATGGCAAATAAGTATGTGAGATTTACAAAAACTTGCTCCATCATTTTGTAGTAAAATAAAGTATATCATTAACACCAAATAAATAAAATTACTGTTATTTAGTTAGGGGATCACAAAAGGTTCGCATTCTTGCATTCGACGTGAAAAATAGACTTGCCTATTGTACAAAAGGCACTGATATTTCTTTATTGTGCTACAGACAGAAAAAGATTATTACGCTGTAATACAAGTTGTAAGGACTATTTTAATGGGTGTAGGTTGCACAAATTGCACAATAGACACCTATTATTTATTTTCAATTGTTCAGTACTACAAATAGCCTATCAAGTTCAGTACTACAAATAGCCTATAATCACTAAGACGAAATTTTTATAGACTTCCAAGTTATTTTCTTTAGCGTCAATTTATTTATCACTATTCTATGTATTCACCACTAGTCTACATTTTTGATAATAACTAAACAAGCATCAACTATGTTTACAAATATTTCTGAAATTACCTAGATAATGGCGCGCAACATTTTTTCAAGAGGAGACCTGTGGGGACATCAATAAATAACACAGCGATTGACACAGCGTGTTATCAAGAAACAGATTGATCGTCTGGTACTCTGCGGTTAAGCAGGGAAACACGTAATTTGCTCTGACAAGAGCAGTTTTACGTTGCCCTGAGAAGGACAATTTGTATGTCCGGAAGCACCCTCGTCGGATTCTTCGTGTCTTCCAGCACCGAGCGCGGAGAGCGGAGCACGGCGATCGACGACGATGTTCACTCCACGGCGGCCGGCAAGGAGTGCGCAAATATAACCGTGTTTACTGACATATTACCGACAGGTAATTAATAAATCTTTGTTTGAAGTATAGAAATTCATAGTAGTTTTCACCAATGAAGCCCGTATGAGATTCATTACTAACTTTGTTTGAGTTCAAACATCAAACGGCGAACAAATTGTCGGGCAATTTCCTTTCATTCTTTCATGTTATAAAGTCACAATCAGTTGTTTTAGACACATATACCTGAATATATTTCAGAAAAAAGTGATTGAGACTGTGAATATTAACCCCTTAGCTGTGGCGAAAAAACATGGCCGCTTACCCACGTCTGTGGCACCCTCTGAGGGGCGCTCCACTAACAAGGTTTGTGGAGTGAGGTGATTTGGTAAAATTACATTTTCTTTAGTTTTTCACAAAATCACAGCCAGGATTTTGGATGAAACTCAATATTTATTAAATTATCTCACTGCAACGATATATCATCGTTACATTAAAGTCGTATTAAGGCTATCTACCTGACCTCGTCACCACCTCACCGAAGTTTACTACGTATTTTAGTTATTTTAAATATAATCAATTAGTTTTTTGGGGTGTTAAATGAGCTTAATTTGAAGAAATTTGTGTTATACTTATTCGAAAAACATAAAATGGCAGGCTCGTGAGTATTTTTTTACACTAGACCATTTGAAATATTCTACCAAAATAATGCCAACACTCAGAAGTTGCTCGTGTAGGCTTCGATTTACATGCTTATATCTGAAGTGTTTTATACTGTATGTAATCAAATTCATGCCTGAACAATAAATATGGGTCATCAACTAGGTGTAACCGTAGCTTTTTTTATTGTAAGTGCAGCAGGTTTTATCTGAGAGTAAAATGAAAAAAGTATGTCTACTTTTATACAAAATAACCTCTTCCAAACGAGTGCAATTATCACAGCAACTATATGTTTTGAACCAAACAAATAAGGTTTCTTAAAATTCCCATTAAGTATACTTTTAGTTAAAACTATAATATAATCATCAGTTAAACAAAAATCACATCAAAACATGATTTTAAAACGGTATAAATCAAGGTCATGATTAGTATAGAGTGCGGATCGTAGTGACGTCACGAGGTATCATGTGGGCATCCCTCGGAGGGAAACTCCCGGTCGGGTAGGTCCCCCTCTGAGGGGTTTGTTGTGATCGTTACCAACTTCAATCGATTTATTTACTTTCGGGCCATTGATAATCCATTTAAGTTCATTTTAAACAAATGTATGATAACTAACGGTAATTTTAATAGCTAATAGTAATATTAAATTATTAGAGAAGCGCAAAAAAACGTGTTGCCAAATTTTGACCATGAGTAGGTATGTCATGTTGGTCACGGTTTTATTACAGTTAACCCGTTGAAATAACACTTGTTTCTATGTAATTCTAAAGATTACTTACATGTCTACAAAAACTGTCCTTCTATGTACAATTCAGCACTAAACCCACTAATTTTCACTCGCGAACACCGACCGTGTCAAACGTGCCAAAGACTATTTTAGACTAACCACTAAATTGATTTTTTCCTCCATTGGTCATTGAAGTTTTCGCTTGCTAGCTGTCTCACTGAATTGGCTATACGTTTCAATGGATTAAAGCGAGATCGATACACGAATGCCGGTTTTATTTCTAAGAAAGTAAGCAAAGCCATTGCGCCCCTCCGAGGGCCGCTCCACCGACCCGCAGGAAAACATATGAAGCCCACAGAGGGTTGAACACAGGTGAAGGGTTAAGAAGGTATATTGTCGGTTTCTAAAAATGCATTTATTATTATTACTAGCTTCTGCCCGCGACTCCTTCCGCGTGGAACTCGTTTATATCGCAGCTCCATACAAACTTTTACCCCCCATTTCACCCCCTTAGGGGATGATTTCGGGGATAAAAACTATACTATCTCTCCACTTAAAAATCACGTCATTTCGTCGCTTCGTTTTGCCGTGAACGACGGACAAACAAACAAACACACACACATATACTTTCCCATTTATAATATTAGTATGGATGAGCGCCGTTTATGCATACCGTTTAGACGTATGTAATATTGACAGTTTCCAATATAATATCGACACTGAGAATCGAGTTCCGAGAAAGTATTTTCTTAGCATGTTAGTTGTAAGCAGAACACTACAATAGTAGAAAATAAATATGCCAATGAGTCAGTTGCAGGGCGTAGTGATTTGGCAGTGCTGAGTCAGCGTCGACGGCGCCGTCGCGTCGCGTCCCCTCCGGAAGAATAATCCCAGATCGTCCCACAACCAGTCTGTCCTGACCTGTACTAACACTCAATTCTCTTTACAAACAATACGAGCACTGTGAAATTTAAGTTCGCACTGAGATCGTGTTACGCTGGTGGCGTCTGTTTATCGATAAATGTTCTGATATGCATTCGTGGGTGTGCAGTTTTTGGCGAATTCTTTGGTCGAATAATAACTGGAGCAGCATATTCATATTCGATATAAAAGCATTCAGTCAAATAGGTAGTGTTTTTACGATGATAGTGTGTAATTTTATCAGGTTGTGGTCTTATGACGTACAATTGAAAAAAAGCAAGTAGCTTGCAATTTGGTTTGTAATGGGACGATTCTAATCTTAGTAACGATCTCCATAGTGAGACCGTCTCTTTTCAGCCGTAATTTTCTTATGTTACCTTTTATAGTGGCTCTTAATTCATTATTTTTAGTAACAACCGTTTATATCCTACGGGGTCTGCTTACCAGCAGACTGTTGAGATAGATGTACAGCACTAGCTACGTGTCTCCACACTAGTACTGTTGACTGGTAACTATGGTTACATTCTCTTCTTATGTAGATTGTGTCGTTCTAATGTTTTATGAATATAGTATGTCTTGTGATAAATAATGCTTATTCTTCTACCTAAAACCTCAGCATGGTAGCAGATCGCGTGCAGTAAGTGAATAAAAATATTTTGGGTTGCGATCCACGAAAAAATAAAATCCCCCCCGGTCCGACCGATCTCTTCCGACCCCGGTCTCTTCTGCCGATTTTGACTGAAAATTCAAATTTCAGTCATTGGAAATTTCGACTGAAATTACTGCTGGAAGAAAAGCAATTAAGTGTTATTAAAAGAGATACCTACAGATAAAAATGCTCTAGTATTATTTTTGAAAGATGACTCACGAGCAAAATCAATTTTGGTACAATGTCTGAGCGACAAATATATTGACATAGTAAAAAATTCAAATACGACCAAAGAAATGTTAACGTCATTAGAGGCCATATTTGAACGGAAACCAGTCTGTAACATTTTATTTAAAACGGAAGCTCATAACAATGCGCTATGACAATGAAAGCAACTTACAGCAATATTTCCTAAAATTTGAAGGAATTCTTAGCGAATTAGCGGCAATCAACGTAAACGTCGATGTAGAAGACCAAATTTGCTATCTGCTGTCTTCTCTTCCAAAGATTTATGATCAAGTGATTACATCAATAGAGACTATGGCTTCCGAGAAACAGCTGAACCTAGAATTTGTTAAAGCTAGTCTACTTGACATGGAGACAAAGTTAAAAATGGAAGGAAATAGTGAAAGTTATGAGAATAACGCCTTCCTCACGTGTCACTCCTGCGGGAAACGTAGACATAAGTCGTTCGAATGCAGAGGATCAGGACGAGGACAAGGGCCGAGTAGAGGACGGTCATTGACAAGAGGACGGAGCTATTCAAGGGCGCGTGGACGCTCCTTTAGAGGAAATTCAAGCACACGACATACAACGTATCAACATGCTTCAGCAGCAGGCACAGAAGACGAAGAAATAGGTTTCATTGCTAGCGATATTATTGCTAATGTGGGTGAGTGTGGTAGCATAGAACTAATTGTAGACTCGGGATGTACGGAGCATTTAATAAATGAAAAATATGAAAATTATATGACTGATATTACGTACTTAGATAAACATGTAAAAATATTCGTAGCTAACGGCCAATGTATTACAACTAATAAAAGAGGTAAACTTAAAATAAAATATCAAAATACGACGATCAACATTGATGCTCTAATTGTGAAAGATGTTTCATACAATTTGTTATCAGTGAAAAAGATTGTCGAGGCAGGTTTTAACGTAAACTTTAATTAAAACAATGTTAAAATATTCAATAAAAAGACATTTTTAGGCGTCAACGTGCAAGGTAAGTTGTATAAGTTACAAGCAGAATTATGTAAGTACGAAGTCTGTAATGTTACTGATGCAGCAGATCTATGGCACAAACGTTTAGGTCATTTGAATGGGAAAAGTCCTAATATATTAAATTTACCTGTATCCGATATAATTTGTAGTCCCTGTATGGAAGGTCAAGCCACCCGAAGCCCATTCACGCCTATCCCAAAGCCTGGAACGAGAATGATAGCCGAGATGCTTCACACAGACATAGCTGGACCGATCAGACAGCCAGGACCTATTGGTGAGAAATATTTTATGTCAATTATTGACGATTTCTCTCATTTTTGCGTAGTGTATCCCCTGAAGAACAAATCTGAAGCAACAGAACGACTGATGAACTATGTATTAAGAATTGAAAACGAAACGGGGAATAAAGTAAAAAGAATTAGATGCGATAATGGTGGAGAGTACACTGCTAATAGTTTGAAACATTTTTGCAGAAATAGAGGGATTAGTTTAGAATATACATTACCGTACACGCCACATCTTAATGGCATATCAGAACGGATGAACCGCACATCATGCGACAGAACGAGGACTATACTAGCGGAAACCGATTTGCCAAAACATCTGTGGTGCGAGGCGATACAATGTGCCGCTTACCAATTGAACAGATCGCCATCATGGGCCATATGCTTCAAGACACCTAGCGAAATATTTTTTGGTAAAAACGACCTATCGAGATTGAGAGTATTTGGTTCAAAAGCTTGAGCTACTATTGTACCTAAACCGGACAAGTTAGCTAAGAGAGCAAAAGAAACAAGAATGGTAGGTTATGGAACTGTTGGTTACGGATTATGGGATCCAGAAGAAGATAAAATAGTTATTTCCAGAGATGTTAGATTTGATGAAAGCGACATTAAGTTCAAAAATTACGAAGAAGTGAAACAAGTAAGGTATATCCAAGACAAAGAAGAAGAAATCAATGAAGAAAAGGAAGGTATTGTAGAAAAGGAAGATGAATTTAAAGATGCACAAATGAACAATGATCAAACTGAAGAAGAACCAACCAGACCCAAAAGAATGATAAAACCTCCTGCTTATCTTAAAGATTACAAGACAAATGTAGAAAACATAAATTGAAACTAACATTGTTATATGTCTCAGTGCAAATGCACCAGAAACTTTCGAAGAAGCTGTAAAAGAACCAGAATGGAAAAACGCAATTAATAAAGAATTAGATGCACTCCAAAGATTAAAAACGTGGGAATAACAAGAAATACCCGATGGAAGAAAGCTCATAGATACAAAATGGATATTTAAGCAAAAAGAAGATGGAACAAAAAAGGCAAGACTGGTAGCTAAAGGCTTTCAACAAAAGAAAGAAGATATTTTTGACAGCATTTATGCACCCGTTGCTAGACAATCTACCATAAGAATGATCTTATCAAAAGCTGTACAAGATGATTTAAAGATTATTCAACTTGACATCTCCACCACATTCCTAAATGAAAAATTGAAGTCTGATGTATTTATCAAAATACCCCAAGGATTAGAAATTAAAAGTCATAATACAGCATTAAAACTAAAGAGAGCATTGTATGGATTGGTTGAATCACCAAAATGTTGGAATGAAACACTTGACGAATTTGCAAAAGCTAACGGATTCCAAAGATCAGAATATGATTACTGTTTGCTGTATTATAAAGAAGATTGCTGGATGCTGATTTATGTGGACGATATCCTGATCATTGGAAACGGGGAAGATACTATTAAAGCACTTAAGAAGGAGTTTAACGCAAAATATATGGGCGAAATGAAAAACTTTCTCGGAATGGAAGTTAAAAGAAATGAAGACACCTTAGAATTGAAACAAACAAAAATGATTGAAAAGATATTGACTAAATTCAAAATGGATGAATGTAACGGAATTAAAACACCCACGGAAAGAAATTACAATATAGAAATAAAGGACAATACAGAAATTTTGGAAGTACCGTATCGAGAACTAATAGGAAGTCTAATTTATCTTACTGTAACTACAAGACCGGATTTAACATTTTCAGTATCATATCTGAGTAGATTTTTAGATAAACCGAACGAAGAATTATGGTAAGCTGGAAAAAGAGTATTACGTTATTTGAAAGAAACAAAAGAAAAAGGATTGATATTTAAAAAGACAAATGACCATAAGTTATACGGTTTTTCTGATGCCGATTGGGCTGGAGATAGAAGCCACAGAAAAAGTGTTAGCGGTGGTATTATCTTACAAGGGCAAAACCCCATTGCTTAGTTTTCAAAGAAACAACAATGTGTAGCTTTATCGTCTGCCGAAAGCGAATACGTAGCTGCCGCATCTTTAGGACAGGAAATCGTTAATTTAAAAGGCATATTTAAACACTTAGGTTGTGATGTAAATGCTGTGTTACTTGTTGACAACAAAAGTGCGATATCAATGGCCAAGAATTACGAGAATTCTAAGCGTACAAAACACATTGATATACGGGTTAATTATATAAAAGACTTGGTTGTCAATAAGGTGATCACTATTGAACATATGTGTACCAATGAAAATTTTGCGGATGTTATGACTAAAAGTTTGAGCACAGACAAGTTTTATAAATGCATTGATAAGTTCTTATGCTAATTCCTAGTTGGTTAGTTTACTGTTGGTTTAGTTTAGTTAGATATAGTTGTGTATTAAATAATAACTTTAAACCATGTTATCATTTAGGAGGACTGTTGAGATAGATGTACAGCACTAGCTACGTGTCTCCACACTAGTACTGTTGACTGGTAACTATGGTTACATTCTCTTCTTATGTAGATTGTGTCGTGCTAATGTTTTATGAATATAGTATGTTTTGTGATAAATAATGCTTATTCTTCTACCTAAAACCTCAACACAGACAGGCTTGTTTGCCACAGTTGTAATATCAGAAAAAAATATCAGAAAAAAATGTTATGAAACCAAAATGTTGTTGCTATATCACAAAAAAACCTAAACTACCAAAACCAAACCTAGAGCAAAAACTAACCTACCATATCGTACACTTATTTATAATATCCGAAGGTCAATATTCGTGCCCAATTTTTCAAACCCTTTCGAAAACTTAAGCGTCTTTTACTTAAATATTCTACAAGAAAGTGCCGTTAAAAATATACTGATTGTAATTAGGATTTATCAAAACATAAAAAAAAACATAAACATAATGATAGATAACTGATGTCTGAGGGGTGCAACACCGTGTACAGACAAGAAAATTAAAACACGTGCCATTCTCGCTCTGGCCTGTTTCTGTTTGCTTTACTTAACTTAAGAAAATCTTTATTCTTCTCGAATGTATGTAGTAAGTAGGAATCGGTAAAAATTTAAAGAAATGGTTCATTTGTAAGTAGTTAGGGTTGTGACCATGGATAATGTTAAGACCTTACTTAAGTTTTTGACCTATTATATTTTGACATATATCTTTTGTTTTTATTATAGGTACCTAATTTTTCTCCTAACCTTTGCTCCTAAAAACAAACCCAATTACTTCCTTAGCGAAAATGTCCGTGTTTCAAATAAATTTCATAAGGAAGTCATCTTTTCAACTTGTCTCTGCCATCTATTTTTTTACTGTAATGACTATCGCGAAAAGACATTTTTATTTTTACGATGTAAAAGGGAAACATAGAAAAGGCGGGCTGCAGTAAAAAAGCAGTTAAACTCATCGTTATGACGCGTAAACCAAATAAATTGACGTTTTTAAGTTCTTTTTGTATTAAGGTTTTTGGTGATTAAGTTAAAACGTTTCATAATTGAGCCTCATCTAGGTAAAACACATCAAGTTTAGAATACACCTCACAGATATTTGCATTAGAAAGTAACTAATAGGTAAATACTCGTAAGGTAGGCACAGCACACCACATGCCGTTTTCGTATGACACGATGATACCGTTCGAAAACTGTAAATACAGTATTTTGTCAGTTTATTTCATCAAATATTGTGCCTAAATAACTCATGTCGATTCTAAATCCAATTTCAAGAATAAACCTGAGCACAATGGAAGTTAATCTCAAGCAACGTAACAAAATTATAAAGCAAGTTATTTACTAGCCGGATGATTAAACCCTTAGCGCGAGCTACGTGGGTTTAAGTCATAAATAACACCTTTTGTACATGTATTCAAGGAAATACAACGAAAACTTTCAGTATAGTCCCGTTACAGAATGTTACCGATAAACAGAGCAAGTTCCAACCCGCTTTGTCCAAAGTTTAAGGACAACGAAACGTGTAGTTTATTGTTGGTAATATGTATTTGTGTAACCTGACTAACAAAATATTAGTCCATTCATATTTCGGGTACTGTTCCTTTACTTTCACACAGTGGCAATACAAGTATTACGAGTATACTGGATTGAAAGGCGTGTAAGGCGAGTTGAAAGTTAAATTATTGGAAGCTCTTATAAAAAAAGTAGTTTCCAATCGGTTATGCAATTTCTAGAAAAAGCCATTTTACTTAGAAAGGGTTTTGTGTTAACCTTTTCTAAACACTTTTTTATATTTACTTATTTACTAGGCGAGGAAACATAATGTAATTTTTTAGACACCGCAGACCGCTCTCAGAAGGGTCTCCTTAGGCGTGGGCATTTCATTCCAACGAAAAGGTCTTGCTTGCCTCGCCGCTCAGCTTCGGCACTTTGGCCGGGGATTTCGCTTGCAAGACACCTGGGGATAGTAAGTGTACGTGAGGGCTCGCCCTTAGATTTCGCTTCAAAGACACCAGGAGATAATGAGTGTCCGTCCATGGGGGCGCATTTAGAGCGCTTTCTGAAAGAATACGACGAAAAGCAAGGTCTTTGGCCTCGCTTGCCTCGCCACTCACCTACGAGATAGTAAGTGTCCGTGGAAGCTTGCCTTCGGGTCTTCGGCCCTCGATCTCGCCCAGGGAGCGGTTTCTAAAAGCATGCTATAGGCCTTTAATTTCTATGAAAAGCGCAGCCTTCGGCTTCGCTTGCCTCCCATTTTACCTTCAGGACTACAGCTCTCAGGTTTCGCTTGCAAGTTACTCGCAGTTACTCGGAGATAACGAGTAACCATGTTTTGGCAGTGGTATGGTTAAACATAAGACTATTATGTTACGCATAATTTATACACGTAGCAGAAGCTTACTAACTATATGTAGTTATGTATATAGTTATAATTATATACGTACCTATCTCAGTTTTACAGAAATTGAGGAACCATTTACGAAACAGAAACTTAAAACACATAAAAAGGCCATTGGCAAAGTTACATAACGGTCGGCGTGTGCCTCAGAAGAGTAATTTGAGACATCCAACTTTACCTGGCCCTGGCCTCAAGTTTTCTTGATATATGACTCCGTTAGACAGTCATATATAAAGTTCTCGGGAAATTCTGTGACCGACTTTTAAAACTTCATGATATCCTAAGAGCTTTCTCAGATTTTTTCACATTTTAAATATAGCGTTCACCTATACTCAAACGTGAGTGGTCTAGTACTAAAAAGTTTTATTAAGTCTGGATAGAACAGGCTGCCGCGCTACTGATGGAAGATACTGATATAACCAATTGCGAATACGCTAGCAAGACGGGCAAAGTTGTTATGCTAAAATTTATTTTAAACTTCAAATAAGATTTCCTATGTTCTAAAACTAGCGGCACTGTATGTACTCTACTGCACTCTACTGTTTCCTAGGTAAGCGTTCGCATACGTCGTCAACGGCAAGGAAAACCTTCTACTCGTTATCGCCTTTGGAGATACTAAGAACACTACATACCTACGGTAGTCTGACTATATCGGGAGATTCTGGTGGTCCGTCTTGATGGGAAAAGGCTTGTTTTGTCCCCTAGGCTGTCAACAAACCGAATCAACGTATAACTATCTGAGACCCTCATCGTGCAGGAAATAGATCTTGATTTTTTACCGGCGACTGTACTCGTACCCGCTTGATTTGTAGACACTATAAATGGACCTGAGAAGGCTTCGACTAGATGTGGGCATCCTTATGGATGATTCGGTACTTACGAATTATATTGCATAATAATTAGAGTTAGGAATTTTGGTGGCATTGGGTGAACAAAGAGGAATGGAGTCCTTGTTATATTTTTTTTGATTGAATGAATGAATGAATAAATGATTGATAAATGATAAATCAATAATGCATAATAAAATTTATTAGTTACATACAAGTAAATTGATTCATTAAATTAAAACATAACACATGTTTTGTAAAAATGTGTAATTTTGTCTCTATTTACAATCTCAATTTTCCGTTGGGATAAGTTTCAGTATACTACTGATAATTTAGATTACCTCGACAACGGTAAAAACTTTTTGAGTAGTTTTTCTAATACAGCATGTGGCCCACAACCGGGGCGAAAAATTAGAATGTAAGTTGTATTCCTTATATTCACTAACATTTGTTTAGCGACCTTTGAAAATAACGCGTATTTAAATTTTTACCACCCTTTTAAGATTACTCTAGGCTGCAATGTACTGCGAGTTTAGTTGTGATTAAAGCGTGACAAGTAACGTCAATTCAAGTACACTGATGACGGCGGCAGCGTACATTGAAAATAATATTTATTTTCTATGGTAAATGGATTTTTTGCCTCGGTTATGGGCCACAGGCATATAGCCTAACTTGTATATATAACTTATATTACAAAACTATTTCTTCTTTTTGGTTGACCAAAAAGTCCCGGCAACTAACTCTTGTACCATTGACGTTATGTTTCTGTTAAATAATAATATTTCGAAATCTACATAATATATGGCTTTATCATTCAGTTATTCAATTATTCAAATAAAAAAAAATACAATGGCGACTCCACTGCACTACTTGTGCTAAAAATGCCACCAGTATCCTAACCCTAATAATAATACAAAAAAAAGCAGTCGGATGTTATTTAAATTCTATGTGGCCTTTACTCTTAACTACACGTTGCTCTTAATAAGTGACTGAAAAAAACAGTGATGCTATGTTGTACTTAATTTTATAAAACTGATGTCGCAAAGTTTTACCTGGCTGTTGGATAAAATAAAACGAAGTAGTCTCACAAAGAAGTAATGAATCCAGTTTCAGTTAAAGCTTTTTTTAAAACCCAACGGAAAAGAGTCAAGTGACAGTCCGGTGATTAAGATGGGTTGTTATATTATAAGTTTAATACCTGTGTATCTGAATATATGTGTTTGGCAGCGTAGTTCCCAAACGGATCAAAAAAATTGAATGCAGTTTTTTTAAGTTTAAAGTCTTGTCTGTCTTCATAGATGGTTTTTATGTATGTTTGAGGGGTTGGGGGTGTTTTAATTTTTTTTATTTAATTATTTATTATAAGCCGCACACTAGATTAATTGGGGTAGAGGAAAATTTATAGTGGATTACAGATAACTAGAAAGCCTTTGTTCCATTGCATCTGACAGAAATTTTCCACATACAATATTCAAACTCCTACCTACCTACATATAAAAAAAAAAAAACAAAATTAAAATTTAAACTGTTTATTTTCAGAAAAAAGAATAGTTTTTTACAGATCTTAAATAAAGTAATCTTTACATTTTAAGATTTTGCTTAACTAAGGAGTGCGATAATATTAAGTGCTTATCTATGTTATGTTAGTCTAGATCTAAACATTTTCAATATCTGTATTATATTATATTATTTATTATTATAGTTATATTTAAGCTATATTAATGTGCCATATTAATGAGTGCCTTCTTAGTGATATTTTTGATACTTTCAGGTTTCCCTTTCATGTCGTCTATGACATGTCTAGGGAAGCCGTTCAGTATATAAGGTAAGTAAGAGGTCCATACCCGCTTGCCATATTCATTGTTGTTCTTTGGTATTTTCAAATAGGGCTCGTTGGGTAAATTTCTAATGTTGGACGGTCTATTATAACTATCTAGTCTCTCTATATTATCTTTGTATTCTAGTATCATAGCCAGTTTTACCTTATCAAACACATTTAAGACTGCAGTACTGAAATAATTTTGTATAGTTGTGGCTATATTTATGCTTAATTTTCAGTGGGACTATAGCTTTTAGGAGTCTTATTTGTATATTGCAGATCTGTCTTAGATGTGTTTTGTAGGTTCTGCCATAGCTGGATATGCCATAATTGATTACAGAGTCGGCCATTGCCATGTACAGTAGACGCAGCGTATTATATGGCATTTTGTGTTTCAGTATACAGAGGTTACTCAGTATAGACCTTAGTCTGCTACATACATGCTCCACATGGGGTTTCCAGTTAAATTTGTCATCAATTTTCAGCCCAAGGTAGGTATGCTGTTTAACCAGTTCTAATGACTCACAGTTACAATATGTTTGTTGGGTGTGCAAGCATGCATGATCATGGGCCACAATGTTGGGCCTAGAGTGTGTTTTTATATATGGAGAGTGCACATACATTACTTTGGTCTTTTTGTAGTTTAGAGATAATCCCACATCATGAGCCCACTTACACAAGGTATCAAATTCTTTCTGCATTTGGCACTCCGCAATTTGTACATTACTGTCTGCTGTTATAAGGCATGTGTCATCAGCAAATTGGTATACAGAGGCATTGTGGAATATGTTACACATGTCATTAACGTATAGCAAGTATTCGGTTGGGCCAATTATGGAGCCCTGCGCTGTGTCATAAGTAGTTTGCAACAGCTCGCTTTGCGCTCCTGCTATACTGACTGTGTTGTATCTATTCTGGTGGTAGTTTTTAAGCCACGCTAGCGTTGGCCCTTGTATTCCACTTTGCTGAAGCTTTTCATACAATATTTTATGATTTAGGGTGTCAAATGCCTTGCTGAAGTCTATCATAGTTACTATTATATGTTTTGTCATTGAGATGGGCGTTAACCTCATCTGTGAACTTAGCTAGAAGTTGTGAGGTATTTTTCCCTTTCTGGAAGCCAAATTGTCTGTCATGAATTATGTCGTTGCTTGACAGAAAGTCGTTTATTTTTTTACCTAGGTATTTTTCAATGATTTTGTCTATTGTGGATAGTATAGTGATTGGCCTGTAGTTGTTCGTGTCTATATAGCTTCCTTTTTTGTGAATTGGTCGGATTAAGCCGATTTTTAATTTGTCTGGATATAGAGAGCTAGATATACACTGATTAACTAGATGTGTAAGTACTGGGGTCATCTCATTTGATATGAATTTTATGTCCCTTGCTCTTAGTTTGTCAAAGCCAGCACCTTTGTTAGTGTTTATATTTGTGATTATTTGTGACATGGTGTTTTCTTTAATTTTATTAATTTTTAATGATACTTTTGGGGAGTTAGAATAGGTTCTCTTGTCAAGCAACGGCACACTGCATGAGGTTAAAACAGAAAGTACATTATTCTCAAAGTCATGGGCAAACTTATCCAATAAGTCCCTAGCTTTAATTTTAAAAGACTTCAGCAGCATTTCATCCACAGCTTTGATAACTCTACCTGTTAAATTGTTTATTATTTGCCACATTTTTTTTGGGTTTCTATAATTGTTACAAATTTCTTTTTTTGTGAAGTTATTTTTAGCTTTACTCATATGGCTATTTGTTTTGTTTCTATACTTCTTATAAAGTAGCTCATTTTGCTTATTGCTAGTGTCGTTTAGGTATATTTGTAAAAGTCTATTTTTAGTGTTCGACATCTCAACGAGTTTTTCTGATATCCAGGTGCAATTATTTCTAATGCTGTTTACAATTGGTTGACGTATCATACATATGTCATACACTTTGGTAAAGTTGTCTACTATGAAGTCATATATCTCATTAGGATGTTGAAGATTAAACACTGGGCCCCAGTCAATTTTAACAAGCTCCCGTCCTACACGGCGGTTATCTAATTTGCAATGTGTTAAGGAGTTATTCGCTACAACACCAGTGAGGGAAATGCCAGTCATAAAGTGGTCAGCGAGAGAATCTCGCACTACTGTAGAATTAATTAAGTGTGGTTGATCTCTACATACTTGCTTTGCTATATCTCTCATGAATATATGATCAATGCATGACCTGGATGTACCTCTCTTAGTAGTTTCAATTCTAGTATATTGCGTTATGCAGCATGTAAAGCCTAACGATGCCATGGTGTTTAGATAGGAGCTTGTTAATCTGGTTGAAACTTTTAGGTCTAGATTTATGTCACCACAGGTTATGAAGTTACAGTTCAATGGATACTTAGTCAAGAGATGCAGTAACTCACCAATGAAGTCATTAATACTTAGCTGCGGTGGACGGTAAATAGCACATAAATATGTCTTATATCCACTGGGCAGTATCACTTGGCCTAGAAGGCATTCGAAGCTTTTGGTATTCGTTTTTTCACATAAGAAAGTCACACTTTTATGGGCATAAACTATGATTCCTCCTCCTCTTCTGTTTTCACGCAGTTCTGAGTTCATTGAGTAATTTTCGATATTAAATAAGTTCTTGGTACTGTTGCTCACATTCACCTCGGTGACTACGATGACATGAATAATTAGAGGGCACTCGCTAATTACACGTTCTAATTGGATGTGATTTCTTATGAGCGATCTAATGTTGACATGGAATATAAGCAGCTTGTTGAGTTGCGGGGTCAGATCTTGTACGAATTGGTTCCACGTATCGTGACTGCTTTCTATTATGTTGCTATTTGTGTGGTCCATAAAAATAATTATTCGATTTAGGCAACGTTGGCTATACTTAGCTGGTCGATATAGTACGCTCAGGTTGCACTAAGTTTTGTCTTGAGCGCTTCTATATCACTCTCGGCACGTATGTAGTGAACTTTCTTGGAACCATCTCGGACTCGCGCCATGATCGTTCCGTCGCGGCTCCACACATATTTACAAATAGCTTTGTCTCTGAGTTCACATTTCGCCTTCCACAGGAGGTAAGCAGTGGCTGGGGTTAGTGCTTCTCTTACGTATATTCTGCAGTTGACGCCGGTTGTCCCTCGCATGCTTATGTTATCGGCGGTTATGTTGAACTTTTTTGCCGCTTCGATCCACGCATGACGTCGTCCATCTTTTAGGATTACTCTAATAGGCGCGTCCTTATTTATGCGGGCCGTCTGCGCCGCACCAGGGCGGCCGGGTTTCCTAACCCTGAAGGCCTTGACGACGTCTTCTGTCTTTTGTTCGAGCGCTTGGCCTACTTTTATGGTTATTCCCTTGATGTCCTCGTCCTTGTCTTCGGCGATGCCGCAAATTTCAATCTCATTGCATATGTGGGCCTGCTCGATTTTATGAATCTTCTGTTCAAGGACTTCATTTTTTAGTTGAAGGTTCTTAAATATGTTGTTTACATTTTTGACCTGGTTTTCCATCAGCTTTACTTTAGATTCGTATACTTGGATCTTTTCCTCGTACTCGTCTATCTTCTCAGAGTAAAATTTAAGGGTGCTCTGCAGCTCCTCTCTAATGATGTCCCGGACTGTTTGCCGCATTTCACGGACTTCATTTCGTATCTCGTACAGCGTGACTTTATCTTGCGTCGGGCCCGTCAGGTGGTCTGCGTCCGATTCGTCATCCTCCAGGTCCGGCAGGATAACCGAGATTCGTTTAGGCTTTCCCCCTGCCAGACAGGGTTTGCATTTCCAGTCCAGAGACTCCGTAGCTGACAGGGCACTCAGCTGTTCGTTGGTCAACGATGCACAAGAGGCATGGAGCCACTTGTTGCATTTGCTGCACTGGGCTCCCGGCATTTTTTTCCCGACGGCTTTCGAGCACTTCGCGCACTTCACCATGTTTGGCAATTTAAATTATTGCAGTTTTTATTCCTATTCGTGTACATGCGCTACGCGTTACGTAGCTGCTCGTAGCGGCGTAGCAACTTGCTACGTGAAGTTGATGCACTGTCTCGCTCTTAAAACCCGCTAGGGGAGCACCATACGGCCTTGTCCCACAAGCGCAACAAGGAGGGTCCGATAATTCACTGGGCACACGCGGGGTCGCGCAAGATCCAGTCACGCGAGACCCCAGCCGCGTGCGTAGCTTTCCGTAAGGCGGAGGTCTATATCACTGGTCACTCTTCGTAGCACAGGTAAGCACCGATAATAATTGGGGGCGCATCCGGCTTCCTCGCCTGCGCGAGCGCTACTAATATATATTACTATTTATACAGCTTTTAGCTAACACTTGTAAAATCAATTAGGAGCACTGTCTGCCAACAAACCGCATTGTGGTTTGGCGGATTTGTATTTAGCTTTAAGTATTTAAGAAAAAGAGAATAAACATTTATTTCATTTCATTTTCATTTATTGATTTCAATGGTAAAAGTTTATGTCTGACACGTTTATTCCAATAATCGAATCTGTATGGCTCATATTAAGAAGTAAGATGTCAAGTATTAGGTCAATGTGGGGCACTCAGATGTTTAGGTACCTTCCTTACCGGTTCTCAAGTGGTTTCAAAAGCTAATTATGAGTTAATAGAGTTGTTGGATGATTTTAACATCCAACTGTTGTTTCTTATTTTATTTTCTATTTGTTCTGTCTAAAGAGCATGTATCTACGAAGTTATAATATTTACACACCAATATTCAGCTCCAGTGATACAATACTCACATATCTGTTAATGTAAATACATATTTAATATAGATAAATAGGCATCTAATATTGAATTAACAAAACGAAAAAAATAAAATAAAGAAGAAACCTACATAGGTACCTACTTAGAGACAACTATACAGAGAAAACACTATCAAGAGGTCCGCCTGCGGCAGGGTTCCCATACGCCGGCCGCGTTACCTCTTTGTATGGCCAGAGAAATTCTCTCTCGAATTAAAAAATTAAAAGAAAATTTAAATACGTCACTAACAATACAGCGGCGTAGCGTAGAAGTAGGTAGCGTGCGCAACCCTAATACGTAGATATTTGTTTTTCAACGCTACCACGATATATCTTTGTCATAAAATACATAAAAGGCCTGCTCGTTCAACGATCACCTATCCACAATTTCGAAGCTTTAACTTTGACCATCAATCGCCACATGTCCGTAGCGCGGCGTGAAAAAAATGAAGTCTTATTTTCATATTTTACTTACTCATTTTTATAAATAAAATATATATAAAATGTTTAGTACCAACGTAAGCGCTTGTCGAGTTGACGTTAAGCTCTTCAGCCGCCGCCTTAAGAATAAAAGTTGTCGGCGAAAAATAAACAGTCCTGCGCAATTAATTGATGGGTGGGCAAATAAATACAGTAGCGCATATCACTTAAAAAGTATAAAATAGTAACAAAACTAACATAAAAAGAAGATTAACAAGGTTGCTATTTAAAATATAAGTAAGTACTTGCGCCTTTATTGTATGATACCACCATGGTAGTCATGGTACGTATACCCATGATAACGATGATAATTAAAAAAATGCGAGATTCTAGGCCAGGTCCCCAATAAAAACCAGTAGTTGGCAAATGTTAATATAATAATGCAGCTTTACATAATAGTATTTTATGCAACTGTTGTATAAGTAGGGTCTTAAAACGCGAGTGTCGTGAGTTGCGATGCGAGCCTTGGCGAGCATCGCAATTAAAGACGCCACGAGCGTTTTAAGACCAAGTTATACACCGTTGCATACAATATTTTTTCTACGACTATTTTAAATAAATAGCATAATTTGACTTTTCAGGCAGTTTTCCGTTAGTTCTATTACTACTCACGCAATTTCATCAGCGGTGCAGTTATTTTCTTCTTCGTCCATTTTAAAAGGAACGTACACATTTTTCTTCACTTCACAAACACGAATCAAATCTTAAAAAGTTATTAATAACGAATAGTTATCATATTTGACATATTTCGTCTTTTAATTTTGAACTGGAACTTTGGTGGGAAATTGGAAACATGACACCTCTTGTTTATGGTCTGTTTTGTTCTTAATTCAACTTGCCAGTACTGTCATATTAAGACCAAGGTTTTTCTTAAGTTGGCAGCAATGCCGTTAGTACAATAATTTATTTGAAGTAAATACATTCAGTGGTTTGTTAAGTTAGTAGTACCTAATGTATTTTATGTTTCGGCATGGCCCTCTAGATTAGTCGCGTAGCGGCCTACTCGATCGTGTCTAGTAGGCCGTGGCACAATGTAGCACTACCCAGGTTTAGAAGCGTATGGCTGCTAAGCGTATCGTTTTGGCGACAAAACAGCACGGTTGTGCCGTACTGTTATGGGGAATAGAGTATAGACTTTTCTGCAGACTTATTTTGTATGTACTATATTAGTGTTCGGGACTATGTAAATGACAGATAAAAGTACAGGAGTAGAAAATAGTATTTTATGCAACTGTTGTATAAGTAGGGTCTTAAATCGCGAGTGTCGTGAGTTGCGATGCGAGCCTTGGCGAGCATCGCAATTAAAGACGCCACGAGCGTTTTAAGACCAAGTTATACACCGTTCCATACAATACTTCTTCTACGACTAATTTTAAATAAATAGAATTTGACTTTTCAGGCAGTAAGTTTTCCGTTAGTTCTATTACTACTCACGCAATAGGGTATATTCATGTATTTTTTTTATATTTTTAAACGATTCTATAAGTAATTATAAAACCGGAAAAAAATATAAGACTTTCACACTATCATTAAATGAGCTAAAAAAATTAATGAAAACTACTGTTATTTTCGGACGATTGAAACGCCGCCATTTTGGCGCGCTCATTTTGTGACGTCACCGTGCACTTGGAATAAATTAAAACTGCACCTGACGTGATATATTTTCATATGCCCAAAGATGCAAATATAAGAAAAAAACGGTCTAAGGCGATGAGGAGAGATAATGTATCGTGCTTGAATAGTTTATATTGTTGATAAGATCATTTCGAAGTGAGTATTAAATATGTTTGTACCTAAAATCTTTTTTATTACGACTCGCGAACAATATAAACAATAACCTAACCTAAAAATGAAATTATGTAGGTACGGTACTTATTCATAAAACTATTCTGTGTCCCAATTTTTTAGTTATTAATGTTACAAATATTATGATTGTTGTTGATCAACAGTTGTTGTCAACGTGTGTTGATTTTGATCACGAAACGTTTTAGCTAAGTTTCTTTGTTTTTACTGAGTGCCCTACACAAATTTGTTTTATTTATAACTCTTGATGAAAACAACCTAAGTTTGTTATGTTCATAAAGATGTTCTCAACATGTAACATACCTAATACCTATATATCTTTGATTATATAATATAGATATGTACTAGTTTGTTATTACACCTCTACGAGGTACCTACGTACTTAGTCATCATGAACACATTAATTTTAGGCAGATTATCCGACTGTGCCTTGACAAAACCGCTTCCAGTCATTGTAGCGAATCTTTTTTCACAAGGTGTCACTGCTTTCAGTTAATAATTCCCAAAAAACACTGGTTATTTATCATAAACAACGGCTAAACATTGCGAATAATTTTCAATAATCATACAAACGACCTGTTGACAGTAGACACCGAGTGTACGGTGACGTCACGATTCGCTCCGCCAATAGCGTTGCGTTTTGGAAATTTGCGAGAGAATTTGAAAATTACTACTTTTAAATAATTAAATTTGTTAATAGAAACATGATTATTTGTAAAAATAATCATGTGTGTATATTTACTAAGCAATAAAGATTACTCATGATTTTTTTTGTCCATTTCTGAATCACATGCATATTCCCTATTTCTTCAGCGGTGCAGTTATTTTCTTCTACGTCCATATAAAAGGAACGTACACATTTTTCTTCACTTCACAAACACGAATCAAATCTTAAGAAGTTATTAATATTAATAACGAATAGTTATCATATTTCGTCTTTTAATTTTGAACTCGAACTTTGGTGGGAAATTGGAAACATGACACATTGCCACCTCTTGTGTATGGTCTGTTTTGTCTTAATTTCAACTTGCCAGTACTGTCATATTAAGAATGAGGTTTTTCTTAAGTTGGCAGCAATGCCTTTAGTACAATAATTTCTTTGAAGTAACAACATTCAGTTATTTGTCAAGTTGGTAATCCAGTCTCGTCACGCCACACATCCATCTCAACATTCTCTTCTCCGTAACATGCAATCTCGTTTCATCTGTCATCTTTGTGGCCCAACATTCCGCTCCATACATGACGACAGGTCTTATAATGGTCTTGTAAATTTTGCCCTTCAGTCGAAGAGGCATTTGGTCGCCGCAGATTGTTCCCGTAACCAGTCGCCATTTCATCTATCCTGCGCTGATTCGGTTTCTTATGAATAGAAAGTAAATCTTTTGTGTAAAAATATGTTTATGTGTGGTGAATCGCCGTTAATGTGAAGAACGACCAATCGGAAGAAACGCTTTTGTGTAGAGCTTAGCAAAATCACAATAAAACAATCAGTAGGGCAGTATAAGGCAGATAGTGGCTGAGTGAGTGAGACCGAAGTGTGAGAGCCCTTATATGACTACGACCATCGCTGATCTATTGTGATCTCCACTTACTACAATTCTTGGTCAAGTCCTGTGAACTCGAAGAATTGCAGGATATTGTTGATGTCAAGACATTTATTTTCCTACGGGCATGTGCCCGTACAATGCAATGCGTGCAATGTGTTTTCCCAGAAAGGAGTTACGGCTGCGCATTAGGCCAGGGCAATCGGTTAGGATGTGTGTAGGCGTCCCCTCCGCTTCAAGGCAGAGTCGGCCCTGCCTTGTGTCACATAGTCGCCTAACCTTTGCATGTGCTTGTTTAGGCGACAATGCCCTGTAAGCACCCTTACAAGCACTCTGTAAACATAATATACCTGTTTTGCTTCCGGGTCACTGTCAGGTTTCAATGCAAAGCATTTGCCCTTTTTCTAACCTTCCTGTTTATAACCTCAATATTTATGATAAAACAATTAATTTATCGTAGTACGTATAAATCTGCGTAGTAAACAACTGTGCTTTAATTATACCCGGTATACATTGCCTTGAGTAACTTAGTCCGTACTATATATATACTAGCTTCTGCCCGCGACTCCGTCCGCGTGGAACTCGTTTATATCGCAGCTCCATACAAATTTTTACCCCCCTTTCACCTCCTTAGGGGATGATTTTGGGGAAAAAACTATCCTATGCCACTATCCGTCCCTTCAACTATCTCCACTTAAAAAATCATGTCAATTCATCGCTCCGTTTTGCCGTGAAAGACGGACAAACAAACAAACACACACACACACTTTCCCATTTATAATATTATTATGGATATGGATATTATGGATATGTATATATATATGTACATATAATACTTGTTCGTGTCGATGGATGTACAGACGTCGAGCTGGAAAAGAAACAGTATCCATCGTCATTTTGTGTTACCTACAGTCAAGTTGTTATGGCCGCCTTCAGTCAGCGTCATCTGGTAAGATCAATAGATGGGTATCACCTAATACTAATGATCACTCGACTTGTTAACTAGGAGGGTATTTTTTTTACTTTTCGAACGAGGGGTAGGTTAGACCAACTATCACTTTCTAAATGTAGCGCGATTACCTAATCTGCAGGTAGAGAAATTTTTTTGAAACAGCTTTCTGTTGTCTAGTCGGTCTGTGAAGCTGAGGGTTCTGGGTTCAAATGTCGGCAAGGGCAAATATTTGTGTGACATGTTTTGCAGTAATTTAAGTATTTACTTAGAATAATTGAATATATCCTCGTTTAGTGCCCAAAAGAAAAACCCTGTGGCGGTGTCGTTTAGTTATGGCCACTAAATTTGAAACTGATTTGTGTGTGGTTATTCTTTATTTTCACCTCGTCACGTCCAAAAAATTACATTTAATATTTTGATAGGAAAAGTTGCGTGATTACCCTTACTATCATTTTACACTATGATGTAAAGTAAACTTTAGTTTTTGACCCGCCATGGAATCCTATCATCATCAACGCATGGTAGGTCATTGAATTATACTCACGTAAATCATAATTGCGGCGGCTCGTCAATTAATGTTGTTAACCGTATTAAACACGTGACATTTTGTGATCACGTGTATGAACCGGTACACCGTGGCACAGAATAGATAATAGTACAAGTACAGAAACCGCTTTTTTTCTTAGCCAAAACATTAAGATTTATGGCCCTCTGACGTCGTCGACGTTCATCGCTACAAGTAAATGCCGGTTCCACGTTGGGGCACCGGCATGTACTTGTAGCGATGAATGTAAATCGCGGAGTGTCCCGCGCCTGACCGTGGTTTAAGTAAACGCGTGTAACATTGAGGGATAAATACATTCTTATAAGGTTTTTCCATTATGATAGTTACAGGTTTCTGTAGATTATTCGGCGGTATTTAAAATGATTACTCTTCCTCTTTGTCTTTTTCTGTTTCGTCAACGATTCCTTCGACGATGGTGGAGTGTGGTGGCAGCCATTCGCAACTAGTGTGTTGTGATGAACAAACCTGGAAAGTTTCAGTACGGCACTTCAGGTTATTTATATTACCTATTCATTAATTCGCACCTTATTACGTTTCCCAAGTTGTGCATAATATTACTTCTAAAACCTATTTTGTGTATTTATCAGTAACATCTGTTATCGAATAAAATTTAAATTAAAAGACAAAATTATAAAACATACCGAACAGTATTCATAACTGCGATATCCCGGCATATACGACAGGGCCATCGTTCTAGCCAACTGAGATATCGGAACGATCTTGCTTGGTCGAGAAATCCGTCTCTCTCTTATTAGGTAGTTACATTTGATATTTGAATGAATCGTGCATCCACTGCGATATGCGTATCTGCTGTATAGACGGTTTAAATTCCTTTGCATGTAAAAAAATGCGCGCCAGCTCGACCCGTTCGGTGGGAAACACGTACCTACATTACACCGCCTTAGGAAGGCGTGTATCTAGCGACAGCTGCTTAGGCTTTTTATTAAAACATGGACAACTGTAGACTGTCACAATGATTGAAAATTATTCTTGAATGTTCTTGACCGTATAAAATATACGTACCATGCATCGACAGTCTTCAGCGGCGATGTAGTGGAAGACCTCCGTGCCCTTGGTGACCCCCTCGTCGCAGTGCCTCAGTTTCACCACAAGGGGACGCCGGGACCCGTGCACGCATACTGGGTGGTAGGCTTTCTTGAATGGGAACTGCCAGTCGGAAACCTGTTCAAGAACTGACTGTGAGTATCGAGCATGCATCGGTAATGAATATGTCGGCAGAAGAAGGATCGACCACACCAGAGCTTGATAAACCTAAATACTTGTTCTGTAATAAACCTAAATTATTTGTTTACTGAAGCTCCGTAGGTACGTAAATATTGATATTGGAACGATTTGTAAAGCAGTTTATACATGTATTACACGACCAATTATCCACAGTTTTTTAAGTATGTTTCACAGTGTGGCAGTTCTATAACTGTTAATCATCGTCCTCCAAGCGTTTTTCCCGGTTGTACCCTTAACGAACCCGGAGTCAGCTTTGACAACTAATCCTAAGATTTACCATAGGCACTAGTTTTCCGAAAGCGACTGCCATCTGACCTTCCAATCAGGTTCTAATGTAAATGATCAAAGTAGTAGCTTGTGTTCCCAAAGGCGCTCAATACACTGTGTGAATGATGATTTTAGTAATTTACTTTTTAATCGTAACTACCTAAAACAAAACGCTCTTCTTCCTAAGTTAAGTGTGTAATTGTGAATTAGCTTTAAGTATAAAATCCTATCGCCCTTTGTTTATAATAAGTATTTTATGTATGATTGCAAAACCTTGAAAAACTGTGTCTTAAAGCAACCTTAACACAATATAGGTGGATTGCAAAATTACGTAACTCAGTAGTGTATATTCACGAAAATGTTACCCAAAGGAATAATATTTGTGGAACACCACATATACAATTGAAGCAAAATTGGAAATGGAAAGCAAATGAAAAAATAACTGAAAGCAATTTATAATATTCGAATATGGCTAGCCGATTACCTAATTGTTTCACCATTCAACATACAATGTAAAAATAACAGTGAAAAAACAATGAAATTACCTAAGACCAATTTTTGTACCACAACATAAAAACGAATGCTCTATTATCGACAAAATTGCGCTTGTGTTGGCACTAATAAACGCAAAATGTAGCTTTAGACAGCTGCCGTATCACAAAGGAACTAAATATTTCCCCGAACTTTGTTATACAAGATATTTATAAAATAAAATAAACTATTTCTTGATATTTTCATGGTATAGTACTTAACAGACTTCCCAAGCAAATTTCTTGGTTAGAGCTGTCCAAATCAAAGCTATGATTTTTTGTACACTGTGTCATACACAAAATCCAAATAAAAATTGTATAGGAGCAGAAATTTATATTTTTCGCTAATGCAATTACTCGTATTTTATATTATTATCAATGTTATTATTTATACAAGACTGTACATATTGTCCTATTAATCTGTTAACATGACTACGTACAATTATATCTGGAATACATGTCACTTCAATACTTATTATTTTACAGCATTTTGAATTCACCCTTATATGACACATGTTTGACAGTCTCCTCTGACTGTGGGTGAATCTCCTCTCCAAAAAGTTTATTCTCCGTAAAATATATCTCCTGCTCATTTTGACGTATTTATCCAATATTATTAGAAATAAGTAGGACAGCCATGCATGAAGTAGAATATTGGTATTAACATTATCTTTATTCTTCTTCCGTCTTCAGGTAAGCTTTTTAAGATATAAACAAAAAAAAACAAAACTAAGTATTAACATCATCATTATGTTTGAATTCTATGTTGGTTGGTTAGCTACCACAATTTCGCCTATATCACTGGACGTCTCTTTTAGCAGTGCCAGTGCATTACAATTAACGCTATGCCGTATGAGTGTGTAATTACTTGTCTAGAATATCACCTAACGCTACAAATGCTTTCCTGCTGCGCTGGTCCGCTTGCTCTGCTTGCGCAAGGAACTGTGTCGCTTGTAGCGACTCTGTTAACTGACCATGACTACCGCAGGCGGTACCAGAATATATTGCACTTCTCTAGAATCGCACCTAACGCTGAAAGTGGGCGCCTTGACGTGCTGCCTGCTGCGCTCGTCCAAGGAACTGTGTCGCTTGCAGCGACTCGGTTAACTGACCATCACTACCGCAGGCAGGACCAGAATATATTGCACTTCTCTAGAATCGCACCTAACGCTGAAAGTGGGCGCCTTGACGTTGGTCCGCTTGAGCAGGGTACTGTGTCGCTTGCAGATACTCTGTTAAATCACCATGACTACCGCTAACAGGACCAGTATATATTGCAATACAGGTTGCATGAAGATTGTGTACTCAGTTCTCTAGAATCACACAAGCGGGCACCTTCACGTGATTCCTGCTCGCGCGAGGTACAAATGTCGCTTCCATAATCTGTGGATTATAGAAGCGACATTTGTACCTCGCGCGAGCTCAGCGTATGTCATCACCTCTACCAGTGATGTTACATGAACAATGCGTACATAATGTTACAATACTATACTTATTAATTACTTCTCTAGAATCGCACCGGCCTCCACAAGTCTGCACCTTGACGTGGTCCCAGCACTTCCTGCCGTGTTCGTCCGCTTGCTCCGCTCGCGCGAGGTACAAGTGTCGCTTGCACAGACTCAGTTCACCGGACACTGCCACTGCTAGCGCAAGCAGCGCTGTCACATTGTAGTATGCCATGCTTTTGCCTGATGGATACATTTATTTTGTGAAGTTGTAACACATATACTGACAAAATTCGGTTGTATTTTTTTTTTCAATGTTTGTTACCTCAGAACTCCGTCATTGATGAGCCAATTTGATTTTTTTTTGTTTGTATGTATATGGTTCCAGGTGGGTCCCATTTTTTTCAAAATTCAGTCAGATGATGGGATCCATGAGGAATTGAGGGAACTCCTCAATTTTATTAGGCACGCGTGTAGTTATTTTGGTATTTTCTATTATAACTCGTGTATTACTACATCCGGAAATCATAAATTTGGCGGCGAGGAATTGATTATGAAGACCACAGATGACTTATCGAATTCCTCAATTATGTACTTAAAAGTGAAAAAGTACGTCACATGTTCTGATAAGATTCCGTTGAAATAGGAACTAATGAAGTGCCATTGGTGATGATCTTGAAGAATCGACGGCATTCCTCAAATCTTATACAATTTGACACTGACAGCTTACTGACATTGCACCGCTACCACAGCAACAAATCAGATAGTCGTTAAGTAAAATAAAAAAAACGGTCATGTGCGAGTCTGACTCGCGCACCGAGGGTTCCGTACAAACTAACAATTAACTCAAGGTAAAGTAAATGTCCCAATATTTGTTAAATTACTTATTTTAAACCAACACAATACATTCAATATCAAACAACGAGTAACTTTTACACCAAGACAATTGAATCGCGATCTTTTTTGACCTGCTATTGAAAATAAATATACGCGTCCCAATCCCAAACCCATGCCCCATTAATTCTAGCAAAATCTTAACAGCGCGAATGGGGTCAGCGCCATCTATCGGCCCCATTTTGTACTAACGTGCAAGGGCAATCGGCTTAGTATGTATGTTGGTCTTTTAGCGATTAGTGTTTAACACGTGAACCGATCTCTATTATTTTTGTTTTATTTGGAAGAGAGTATTTCTATTATAGTCTTATAGGAATTTCTAAACGAAAAAATACTTATAAAGTTGATTAAATAGCAAACTTAACTAAGAAATAATTTTTGTAAATAAAACAAAAAATATGCGAGACAGAAAAAAAAACTTTTCCAGTAATATTTATGTTTATCTTAATCACAGGTAATTATTTCAAATTTTCGCTTGGGTAACTTCGGAGATAAGGGGGGGGGGGAATGGTATTTTTTTTTATAGATCAAAATTTTACCAATGTAGAAAAAAAAGGGTTTCAAAAAGTGCAACTTCAGCCCTTTCATATGATACCCCACTTGACCTAATACTTGAATATATATTTTTTGCCCCCTTCTCAAAGTCAAAACTATACAAAAAATACGCTAGATACAGATAAAGTTATACTTTTCCAGTAATATCTACATTTAACTTCATCACAAGTAATAATTTCAATTTTTTTTACATTTTCCTGCATAAATCGAAATTTTACCAATGTAGAAAAAAAAGGGTTTCAAAAAGTGCAACTCAAGCCCTTTCAAATGATACCCCACTTGATCTAATAGTTAAATATATTTTTTTGCCCCATCCTCAAATTCGTAATTTTTCATACTAAATTTAAATTTGTATTTAAAATTTTCATTTTCCATGCACGCGGATAACTCTCATTTATAACCATTTCAAATTTCAAATTGATAGCTTAAGTAGTTCGTGAGATATTTCACTTTGTGACAGACAGACAGACAGACGGACGGCGTCGCACCATAAGGGTTCCTTTTTTACCATTTTTGGTACGGAACCCTAAAAAGGCAGCACAATGGATGTAACATCGTAATGGATATTTGTTTCCTCACTCATAATTATCAGATAATGAAAATATCTACAGACTATAATCATTAACAATTATATTTTAGTCATATTATAATCCAGTAGGGAAGTAGTTCCCGATGCTCAGCTGCTTTAACTGAACGTCGAACTAAAGTGATTACTGACATAGATTATTTCAAGCACAAATACCAAAAAAAAGCTCAAGTCAAGAAAAACAGATATCATCTAGAATTAAGCTGATTCTCTCGAATAATGAGATAAAATCATGGCTCAAGTTAGTTTCGCTAATTCGATTTTCTTATAAATTTCTTGGTTCAAGAATATTTACGATGAGTTAAGTTTTTTTGCAGTGTAGGTACTTAAATGCTAAATAACACTTCAGCAATGGCAATGTTTAAGCAGTGTACGCTTTATTCATAAACTGCTCGACACTCCAGACAATGGTGGTCGAACCGGACTCCACATTGAATGATCGGACCGGGACCGGTGGTGGAAAAATTGCAGGTGTTTTTCAACAGTGAATACGAACTCAATTACAACTTTTCTGAATGGTAAAAGGATGGACAAAAAAAAACGATAAAGCATTTACGCAGCGGCACACGCGTTGCTATATGCCGCCCGCTTGCGGTGTGAATATACCGATTCAACAGCGCCCGACGCGCGCCGCGCACGTCACGCGCCGCGCACGTCACGCGCCGCGCACGTCACGCGCCGCGCACGCCACGCGTTTGGTGGGAGGAGGCCTTCAGATTAAAAAGTATTTCGACACATGGCATCAATAGTTTAATTTTTAGATATACAGGGTGTCCCAGAATTTGACGTCAAGCCGTAAACGGATGATAGACCAAGTCATAACAGTTATCATAAAAATACAAAAAAAAAACCAACTCATGTTCTTTAAAAATTATGGTCACTTTAAAAATTCACTCAAAAATCCACATCCTGTAATGGTTCTTTAATTCTTGTTACTACAAATTGCATAGTTACATAATAATAATAAAAAATAAATAAACTATGCAATTTGTAGTAACAAGAGTTAAAGAACCATTACAAGGTGTGGATTTTTTAGTGAATTTTTAGTATACCCTGTATAATATAGTTGATATTGATTTTCAAATGGAAGTTAAAGAATATACTGACGTTGCTTATAAAATTAAGCTGTGAAAAACCAGAAATACTTAACCTTACCGCCTGGCCGGCCCTTATAACTAAGAAAATAATTACAAGGTAAGTACCTACTTCGAATTGTTTTTAATAAATATCCGAAAAAATATATAAGCGTGCGTACTTACCTGGGAAAATACCATATGACTACTACTAAAAACCGTGATCTTACATTGAAGGCTTAACTTCAACTGGACAGCAATGCTGAATATACTAAAAGTTTTCCCTCTGACTACACAATATGGTTTTCCATCACGGCCATTTAACGAGGGATGAAAATGGGAATGAAATGACAACGAAACGAAATAAAACGCGAATGCCCGTAAACTTGGTAGAATATGCAAATTTTTGTTATGCTGACGAAGTAATAAAGCCAAAATATTGACTGAACTTTGTTGGTACAACGCTTTAACATGAATAATAATACCTACTTTACTGGCGTAAAATAATCGAATGGATTAATATTATATCCTCTATTCAATGAGTACTACCACTTGAAATATTTATTTTCATATCTCATGCTCTGAAAGTGGGTCGTTGTTGTTCTAAAAAGTGTGCTGAAAGTGATACGTTTCTGCTCTAGTGCAGAAAAGTAGTGTATTCCAGTTAGTCCTCGCCTTATAAACATTATCCGGGAACTAATTCTAATAAATATCAATACTTACCCCTCCACTGACAAAGGGAAATACTTTTATACTTAGGTACTAGTTTATAGAATTTATTTTAATTAATTTAAAATAAGTTTATATTGTAAATTCATTACTTTTATTTTAGCTTAAATATCCACTAGGGTCTATGAGGTGGTGACACTGGTGACAAATGGAATACAGCACCCACAATGCTTTTTTAACTCAAAGTTGTGCACATGAGCTAAGGCAGAAACGCATACAGCCACTCTTCAACTAAATAATAAATAGTATAAAAATATTTGAATAGGCTATCACAAATAAATTATGAAAGTATATTGATATAGTTTTGACTTAGGAAATACGAATAATATATATGTAATACTATTTGGTTATAAAAACGTGAGCAATATTTTTAGTTTCAAAATTAAAATAGTAGTTCTATTATCTGTATGTCACGTGACCGAATTACACCATATAACCATAAACGCGAGCGAGACAGATATTTGCCTCTTTCTTTAGGACAGGTGAGATGGGACTATTCTGTCGGCTCGGATGACGTCACGATGATGGCGGCTGCCGTTTTTGAATCGTATACTTTGAATAAACATATTATTTAATTTTCCTTCTGTGTTTTTTTCACTTTCCTCGTATTCGATATGAAAAGTATAGTGTTTAACTCGGGTGAAAGTCACCCACTTCCGACTCGAACCATTGGCGCTCTCACTTCGTTCGAGCGCCAAAATATCTCGTCAGAAATGGGTGCCTTTCAGCCCTTGGTTAACAATCTACTATTATTACGCAAAGCGGCAAAGTAGTTGTTGGGCACAAGTATTGACTGCCGAACTGACAGAACACTGAAATATTGGACCATTAGTGAAGCGAGTGGTTCAAAAGTATAACAACTCTGACCGCAGTTAGCCTACAAGGCATGAAGCGCCAAACAACTTTGCTGCCGTACGAAACACCCAGTTTTTTACCACACTACCGACTGCGAGGAAAATGGTAATTGTAATACAAGTGGTATAAACACTTAATTTCAATAAAATATAGTTAAAATCGCATTCAAATCAATCCATACTAATTATTAGTGTATATGTTGCAGGGAAATGGTCAAAACAGAGATTTGATCAAATCTCTAAGGGATATGATCAAATCTCGCAGGATGTTAAAATGGCCAATCAATTTTATCATTTACCTAATACAAATCAGTAATTTGATCAAATCTCTGAATCTGTTTAGTGAAGTGACGATATCAGACAAAAAAGGCAACTCGTTTTTTCATTTCACTAGACTTGTTTAGTGATTTGATAAAATCCCTGAAACGCGTCAGTGAGTTGACGAAACTAACGCGATAAAGATTTTCCCGCTCTTTTATAAAAAAAATAACCACGAAGACGGTGGCGGGAGCAGAGCTCCCGCCACCATCTTCTAACTTGTCCGCCATCCGAGTCTAAGTCCCAGAACCGTTTAAATGACTAATGATTTAGGAGCCAATATCTGCAAGTTAGTTTCGTCAATTCACTGACGCGTTTCAGGGATTTATCAAATCACTAAACAAATCTAATGAAATAAAAAAACGAGTTGCCTTTTTTGTCCGATTTCGTCATTTCACTAAACAGATTCAGAGATTTGATCAAATGACTGATTTGTATTAGGTAAATGATAAAATGGATTCGCCATTTTAACATCCTGCGTGATTTGATCATACCCCTTAGGGACATATATACTAATACAATACTAGTATTATAGATTCGAAAATAACTTGTCTCTCTCTTATAATAATAATAAATCAGCCTATATATACGGACCACTGCTGCCCACTTATTCTGTATATATATAATATAATAATATATACATATGTTGACACCGCGATGCGTATTAACCAAGCGTCCTAGACTGGTCTAGTTTCGTGACGGGTGACCGGCGCCGGCGGGGTGAGCCGCTTTAGCGCGTAAAGTTAAAATTATTTAAACTAAGCTCATGAATGGCCATTGTCCTGAGCTCATGAATAGCCTTTGTTTGCGGCAGAAGACCACTGACTTCTTATATTCAGAACAGTAGCATTCAAGTCTAACAATACGACTGTGGTCGGACGCGTGCCATTTTTTGCAAGAAAAAGTTTAGCGCCACATAAAATGTGCATTGTATTTGCAAGTGTCGACCGCAAACAAAGGCTATTCATGAGCTCAGGACAATGGCCATTCATGAGCTTAGTTTAAATAATTTTAACTATACCTAGCGAATTACAGCCCTGGTTACAGGCAGGCCTTCCTCGCACAGATGAGAGGGAACGGGTAGTAGTCCCTATGCTTTATGTTATATGCCCATGCGTATACTATGTATATGTCCATACATATCGTCGCCGTAGAGCGAATAGTCACCAAGTCACAAAATGACCAAAATTGACTTATATATGTCATCAAAATCGTACATTTTTCAAACCTCATTCAAAAAGTCACTTAATTTACTAAGTTACTTTTTGAATGCCTGGTATGTCAAAAGTGTGAAAGCGAAAATTAACTAACTCTATTTAGATATTTTTTATTCATAGTTGTAAGGCAATGTACATCATTTAACCAAAGCGATAATTAACTAAACAGTTTTAATGAGTTCTACCCTACAAAAAATATACAATACAATAACTAATCATATTTAATTAATTTTTAAATAAAGACTGTACTGTACGCCGACGTGATTTGATTGAAATTTGCTAAATAATAATTGCGTGTACAGAGATTATGTATGAAACGCGCTAAGTTAATTTTGGTTTTTATAAAAAAGAAAGATGATTTGGATAACGAGGTAAGTGTTTTGGTATCAGTTTGTTATTTCATTATATTTTTTTTATCAAAAACTGTTTATAAAATGAAATACTATTTCAAAGGTTCAAGTTTAGAAGTACTTGTATGGGGTAAGCCAAAAGGAACAGGATTATGTGGAACGAAACAAGTAAAATTTTGTTATATCGATGTGATGACTAAAGCTTGTGGGTGTGTGTGCTCTTCTTTAAGGCTGTTCTTGGCTGTTTATGTGTATATTTTCTTACAATCTCCCCTTCAGTTTCTTAGGGTCGCCTCGACTAAGAAACTGTATGCGTAGGTTTTTGTTTCCTTGGGCGGCTTTTACCTCGTTTCACAGCCTTCGGGGTTTGTGTTGTTTGGTTATGAGGGCGACCTCGTCTTCTCAGTGGCTGCACAGGGTTGGGATTCGATTCAGCATCTCCCTTGAAGGCTTCTAAAGCGGATGCGTCGCAATCGGATTATCAGGTTGTTCAAGATTAGCAATCTGATAAAGGGCTGGACCAATCCTTTTTGTAATGGCATCAGGCCCGTCTCTTCTGTAGTAATTCTGGGTATCTTCTGAGTGTACTGTATACACAGGTCATATGCTTGTAGCATTAAGGCCCATCTGGCCAGGCCGCCCGAGGGGGACTTCAATGATAGAAGCCATTTTAAAGCGTGGTGATCCGTTTTGATGACAGTTGGTAATCCTTCGATGTAGCCTCTGAATTTCATTACAGCCCATACGACAGCCAACGCTTCCCGTTCAATGGTCGAGTAACTACGTTCTGCTGGGATAAGTAAGCGGCTTGCGTATTCTACCGGGTGTTCTTCAGCCCCCTCCCCCTGGACCAGAACTGCTCCGAAGGCATAGCTGCTTGCGTCTGTCTTTATCACGTATGGCTTCGGGGAAAAGACATCTGTAAACTGGACTAGCAGAGTTTGCATCTGTGCCTGTTGCATGTCGTCCATTATACTGGATTGTGTAATGTCAAAAGAGAATATATCTATGTCCGCTCCAAGAATCTTTTCGCTAGACCTGTAGGTCTAGCGAAAAGATTCTTGGAGCGGGGGGATAGAGTGACTTCTTGCTCGTGTATAGCCCTTTGTGCGTCACGCATCATAAAGTCAAGACTCAGCGTGAATCCATCGAAGGTCTTATATATTCTGTCCGTTATTGTGTCATCAATACAAAGCAGACGATATCAAGAGCCAATATCATGTTTTTTGCATCTTGGACGACTGTTTTTCTGTATCCTTGGTCTTAGAGACAGTGGTGCCTCACGTTTAGTGAGTCGAATTCGACTCGTGCTCTATAGAAGTTTTAGAGATGTGTACCTTGGGTTTCCCTTGTACTTCAAACTGTTAGACCAAGAAATAAAGCGTAACCTAGACATAATTCGATAACTGTAATTTTCTTTTTCTATGTTATAAAGTATGGTTAGTTACAGTTAAAATAAAACGAATTAAACATTTTAAGGCTGCGCGTCATTATAAAAAAAACGAAATACTAGATTTTAAACATATTTTGATTTTATAAGTACATCATAATAAATAACTTTCTAAAGGTACCTGTATTATGATATGACGCTTGCATTCCAGTTAAAGAACACTAAATTAAACTAATTCATCAATTGGGACTATCATTAATAAAGAAGGTTCAGTAAGTGTCACATTTTCTGGCAAATCTTACCAGAAATAATAGATAACTGTAATTCAACAACTTATTCTGAATAGAATATAATGTATGTTGATAAATTATCAAAAATTAAACTGATTCTCTTTGCGTATATGCAAAATCTCAAATATTGGTCATTTTTGGAAAACCAAAATACATAACTACTTCAAAAGTGTTTAGTTTATGCCATTAATATATTATTAGTACTATAAGAAACAACTTAAGCAAAAAAAAAACCACGTTAAACTAATAAATTGATATTTTTTCTTACTTACGTTTCAATATGAACGTTATTTCTTGCACCATAAGGTCGTCATTTCTTTGTGCCTCAACTCCCGACCGTGCTGTCGCGAGTCGTGGCTCGCGAGCGATTCTAGTACCTATTCATCTCGGCAACCTATCAATTTCAAAATAATTTTCCTAGAAAGTTTTTATAAATTTCTACATTCGAGATTTTTTTTATATTTTTAAAACTTATGGTTCAAAAGTTAGAGGGGGGGGGGACACATTTTTTTTAAATTCTGGAGCGATTATATTAGCGTGTATTTTCAATTTGTTAAGCGTGCCATTAACATGTTTAATTTTGATGAAAACATGATTATAGTACACAAAAAGCTATCATTAAACAAAAATTTCACGGTTACGATTTTTAACTACTGAGAAATATAGTATTATTGAAACCGTTAATTTAAATGTTTAATTTTAGACTTAAATATCTAAAAAGACGCAATATAGCCTAAACAGATACAAAAATCATGGTTATTATTTTGGCTTATCTAGATATTGAGGTCAGATGAAAACTCTGAAAAATAACGTAGATGCAAATGTTGTTTCAGTTTAATTTTGCTATTAAGTTATCGCATTCGAATGCACCACAAAATTATACTAACAAGGTATTTGGTTACCTATTTTCCTTTTAGGACAAAGTTAGGAAGTGTACGATATTCATGTTTTTTTTAAAATACAGTTACGACCGCGGATTTTTTACATAATATATCTAATTTATATTTGGTACTTAATAATAATATCCAATAAAATAATAAAAACAACGAGTTATCGAATTATGTCTAGGTTACGCTTTATTTCTTGGTCTATGTAGGAAATCCTCTTGATACATCATATGTATATCTTCAGGTGCATCCGAGTACCTACCACCACGTAAATTGTCCCATGTCCAGGATCATACGCGCATCTTGTAGGAATCCGGACCCCAGCAACGTTCAATTCTCTCGTGATTCCGGCAGCACGACAAAAGTTGTTAGAATGTTCCGTTCACAGAGCCTCACCTCTGCTGTTACTTTAGCACGACTTGACTTTTAGAAACCCCGTCGGCTAATATCCTTCAACTGACAGTATAGCTGGTAGGACGCTATACTTGATCTGGCACAATGTACGCATAACCGTGTATGTCCTTGACCGATATACATACTACTGGTCTGGATCTGGTGTCTTTAGGGTAGTTCACGCTGGCGCTGCAGAAACTAACGTTTTCCTTTTTAAATGGCTGTTGACTTGGTTGTTTGGAACAGGTAGGGCAGCTGGTGCGTACCACGCGTACCACTCCGGGTGCACCACAGCCATAAGATGAGAATCGCGCTGCTGATGGTGAAGGCATTTGCGTCTGTGCTACTGAAATAGTCGGCTTACTAGGTTCTGTGGTCGCTCTCTCCTCAAACTTCTTCTTTCGACAAACGTCGGCGGTGTGACCCGGATTCTTGCAATGGCTATAACGAACTCGCTGCCCTTTGACCGGTTGAGGCCTTTCCTTAAAAAAGCTCTTCCGCACTCTGGGCAGCCTTTAAGAGCGCATCCAATGACCTGGCAGACTCCCTGGCGACTATCTCCTTCATTCTCTTGTTCAGTGTTCCGTACACCATATCGAGCTGATGGCATTCAGGGTGGCGTGGCGGTTATTGACAGATTGTGTAAGCCTGATGTGATGTCACAGAAACAGACGAAGAGGTCGAAGATCGACTGTGATGCGTAAAGAACGCTATTTTACTTAGACCATGTTAATTTTTACGGATTTTCTGATGATAATTTTAATTTGTTTTGAAACTCTGAAGTTTTTTGTTTTGAAGTTCCTTTTAATTTGATTTGTAGGTCAACTTTATTAGATTTTTAGTCCATTTTAATTTGATTTGTTGTTCACTTTATTTTAATAAAGTGTTCGCAGAATTTTAAATGACGTGATTTAATTTGATCCTTAAATATTAAGCAGAATCCAAAAAAATATTATAGCAAGTAGTTTTTAACTAACACGTATTTTCACTTTATCACAGCAGTCATAATTCAACTAACTTTACTTAGTTCAATCTAGACGCACTAAAATGTGGGCAAATAATCATTCACTTCGTTCAAAAAATCACTAAGTCATAATTATGGTGTAATATTTAAGGGCAAAAATTAATTATCGCCTATAGCTCCTAAATCGTTAGTGTGAATAATATAAATCCATTTTGAGCCCAAAGAATAGCAGTTCCCAATGAATAAACACTTATCTTAAGATAATTTCGGTAAAAAAAAAATTTTTTTTTTTTAAACCCTCATAACTCATATATGACCATGAACGATTTGGTGACTTTTCGCTCTACGGCGACGATATACATAGTTTGAGACCCTGGGAAGGACATAAATCTACCCGGACCAAATTGAAATTTCAAAGATTCGGTAAAATATGTATATTTGTATCGTAACAGAGTTAATTATAACTCACCAACAGAATTTTTACATTGCATGTCAACGATTCTGTACTAAACGCAGCATTTTACCAAAACAGCAATTTAAGTACTTCTTTTTCCATACAACTGTAACTATGGATATAATACACCATCATAATACGTCAATTAGTATGAGCAGATGACAGATTTTTACTCTTCTTTGCATTTTGTTATCTAATTGTAGTTGGTCCGATACAGAGATTGGATCCTCCCTAAAAACTGGTTAGCATGCACGCATGGTGTCATGAGAAGAAAAAAGCGGGTCAAGTGTGAGTCGGACTAGCGCATCAAACTTCGGACATAAAAACTTCAGAAGTTTTTTATTCTTAAATCGAAAACTATGACATACATCAAACGATTTGATACAGCAAACAAATACAAAGGAAAAATAAACCACCATCGTCTTCAGCCCAAGACAGGACGCGAACCTGCCCACGAAGCAGGTTATATATACATACATACATACATACATTCCAGCCTTTATTCCCAAAAGGGGTAGGCAGAGCACATGAAACGTGTGTTCCAGGTAATATATGTCAGTATGTAATACCTTGCTAATGTTTAGTAGGTAACTAGGTATGTGTTTTTACGTGTATTTGATATAAGTATTAGTTGCTAAAACTTGCGAAGTTGGGTTTTCCTAGCAAGTCACATAAATGTTTCTGTTCAGTCAGAGAATTGTATACGGTATTAAAAGCACCATTTATACGTTTTCTTATATTGTGCAATAAATTTTTAAGAAATTAATAGTCTATCGTGGATTCGAATTCCGGCTCGTACGAATCGAATGAGTTTTTCGGAACTTATGTACGGATTTTTCATATTTACTGTTAGCTTATCGGTGAAGGAAAAACATCGTGAGAAAACCTGCATACACCAAAATCAAAGGTGTATGTGAAATCCCCAATCCGCACTGGGCCAGCGTGGGGACTGCTGCCCGTTCCCTCTCATCCTTGAGTAGAGGCCTATGCCCAGCAGTGGGACCTATAAACGCTAGTCTACATATTATTATACTATTATTTTTGTAAAAGTTCTTTATCTAAATCAACTCTGGTTCGTATTTCAATTAAAGGTCATCAATCTTACGAATTTATGAACTCATATTTACATTTCAAGCTCCAAGCCCTTGGGAGCTAACTAATTGCCAGATCGCCTGCCCATTAATTGACCGCTTTAGGTAACTAACAGCAACTCAGAGCAATCAGTACTTAAAATAATCAAGGTAATGTTAGTGAAGGAAATATTTAACTGTAGACAGGTAATTCGCCCTTAAGGGTTACCAGAACGCTGAACATACAAACGTAGAATGATTCTCAATTTAAAACTAGATGCTACAAAACTATGTAGGTAGCTTTTTATACACAACGGGATCCGCGATATCTACTTAGGTCGAAACCCAGTTTCTGTAGCTAGAAACTAAACAAAATAGAATAAATATAGAGCAAATAGAACGTTTTTCATTCAAAGATCGTAATCTCTTTTCTAGGGTTCCGTAGTCAACAAGGAACCCTTATAGTTTCCGTCCGTCCGTCTTCGGCTTAGCTCAGTAACTATTACTACTAGAAATCGGCGCACCATTTCTTTTTCTTCCACTCCCCTGTCAATCGTCATTTCGCCACTTACTGGTCCTCTTCATATCGTGTCTCACACAGCCCATCCACCTTTTCCTTGAACTAAGTAGGGTTAGTTCGGGTAGATAAGTGCGCCACCGGGTAATGTGCACCCTAATATTATTCTAATTATTAGATAAACAGAGCATAACCGCCTAAAGCTTAAATGTATCGCGTTACACAGACTGTAGTCTATCAGTAATTGCCTATTACTGGAATCCATCAGTAGTCCATTAAGCGAAATTAGGTTGTTAATTGTTCTATTAAGTGTAGTTGTATAGGAATAAATATGCAAGCGCGGCAAGGGCGCTGGGAGAGGTGATGCCTCTACTGCCACTCTTGCACTAGCGGTCACGGCAGTCGAAGTGTGATTGTGGATTTTTGTTTTAAATGTACGATTCCCACCGAACGGTCCGGCCCGGTTCGCGTGGCGCTACATCGTAGCGGATGCGCCAGCACCCGTTGGTAGCCGACCGCATTTTAATAAGTACATATAGAGTGCAGTAGGCAACAGCCGGACGGAGCCGGTCAGACGCGACGACAGCCGACCGCAGCCGTCCACGTCTGCGAGGAGCCGACCGGTGGCAAGTCCATTCAAATATGAAAGGTAACGTCTGTATTAAAGCATCAAATTCCTTTGGCAACTTGTGAAATGCGCTCATGTGCGCGCCGGCCTAGCCCGTTCGGTGATAATCATACATTATTGGTACAGATTTTAACCGATACGATTAGTGCTCATTTATAGTTTAGTAGCTGCCCACACGGCTCCGCTGGCGTATTACTCAGCACCCAGACGGAGCCAGGGTATAAAATATAGCCTATATCAATCCCGAAGGTTCATTATATCGGTGCTGAGGGGTGATCACAGAATGTTTTCCAACCATTGTTACTTATTGATTAAAAAAATGTTGGTTGGGTTGCACTTTGGTAGATTCCCTTCCTTTTACCACCAATCTACTGAATCAAACATGAGTGTTATTTTTTTTTGATGAACAGATCAAATATTTAAGAGTCATAATGAAAAGAACGCTAGACAGTGTATGTTTACGGGTCGTAGAGCATGCAGTTTTTACCAACATTATTTATTCATGTGTCATTGTAATGTGGCTATTTGAAAGGCGTAGGCGTAGGATGGCCGTTGGGGCGGAAAGGTTCTCGAGCGGCGATCACGCATCGGAAGGCGCAGCGTGGGTAGGCCCCCGACAAAGTGGACTGATGATCTGGTAAAGGTTGCGGGAGTCCTCTGGATGCGGGTGGCGAGGGATCGGTCACTTTGGCACTCTTTGGGGGAAGCCTATGTCCAGCAGTGGACGTGTTTCGGCTGATATGATGATGATGATGATTTGAAAAGCAGACAGACAATAAGTATAAAAAGTTCTATATTAGAAAATTCACAATTTTGAATTCAAGTTTTGATGGTGTGTGTAAACTTTGGTGCCTGACTACAAATATTTACAGTAGGTTCATATAAGCAAAATCTCTGTCAACATGACTAGTGTTATTCTTTCGTAATCACGCGATCGCGTGCTAAGCAAGATCGTTCGGACACGTTGCTTTTCTACACCCAAAACGCATTGAGTGGACTACAAACTTCATTTCAATTTAGATCTTAGGGCCTTTCATTTACGTTATACTGTGATAGACTCCCTCTTTAAAACTTTTCTCTTTTATCGTAAAGAATCAAAGTGATCGTTCACACGGAGGGCAATTAGCTACCGTCTGATTGACGATTAGCTAAGTGCTTTCTGAAAGAAATACTTAATCTATGCTCAAGAACTGTGTTGTGTGACCAACATAACGTTTTATTATCAGTGGTGCGTGTTTTGTTTAGGTTGCCGTATGATAGTATGTAGTTCGATTTAACTTTTATAAAAAGCACTTACTTTCATAAGAGGCAACATTTAATTGAGTTATTTTAACTATGTAACGCACAATTCATATAAAGCGTTGTAGGTTTCTGTGTGACTGTGCAAAAGTCCACAAAAATATTTTTATTTCTTTGAAAATCTTTGACTTAGTAGAGTACCGATCGTATCGTTGTTTATAGTCCTATAAGTTTAGCATAACTTTTGAAATTGTATTGGTCCTCAATTTACCACAGATTTACAAAGTTGCCTCGAATTAATTGAAGCTGTATAATTGCGATAGGAATTTAGGGGCAGAGGGTATCAATCCTTTTAAAGCAAGAATAGAGCCCAGTCGTGCTCAAGGAAACGTCCTCGATCTAGTTAACTCTATTCTTGCGAGCGAACCGTAATACTGTATAGGAGAATAGGTACCTACTTTCTCTCTAACTAATGAATATATATACTATACTATTTTGGCGATCACTCGGACCATGTTGGTAGTGACATGGCCTATGAAGCTGGAGGTTCTTTGTTCCAATCCCAGTAGGGGCATTTATTTGTCTGATAAACTGATGATAACTACTCATACGTGCCCGAACACGACGGGTTAATCTCGTGTGATTGAGGAGTTTCTATAGCCACCTTCCACATTCATCATTTGACCAGCGTAATGGTGCCATAATATTACGTTATTAAATTATCACCGAACTTAAAAAACTATGCCACATCAAAATTGGACACCAGAAAGTCTATCGTAAACGATTTTCAAATAATTTAGTAAAAATGGATACTGGCCAGTTTACATACTCACTCGTTTATGTAAATACGAATATTGCAATTTATTCAGTGTAAGATTTTTTGACTCAGTTTTCCGTTTATTTAAAGGGCATGTGTAGCGCGAATCGTCTAGCGCGCCGACGTTTCACTTAAACGAAAATGCTTCTTTCCTGTTCTGCGCTAAACCGCGGCTAATAGGATTCTTGTCAGTTGCACATTCTGCGGCTAAACTCTTGACTTTGGATAGGCGAGGTAAAATTACTATACAGAGTAGTGCAAACACTGACGTCAATACATTTTTTTGGATACCTAGCTCCCACCCATGGGGTATTTTCGGGTGAAAAAAAAATAAACGAATTTGTTTTTTTTTTACTGAAACATAATCTTCATAAATTGCTCTTTCACATGCCCAGCAATGAACTTCCTAGCATTACTGCATGTTGCAACAATTTGAACTCTAGCTCGCTGAAACGTAATTTATTCACTTTTGATCAAAATTACTGTAGCGAGTACAATAATCTTGATCAAAAGTGAATAAATTACTGGTGCGAAAATAGTAGTAAAGCTCTTCGTTACATACCTATCGCAGCGGCCGGTAAAGTGTACGAAGTTCTTTTGCCTACCGTATTGTTTAGGCTTTTTAAATATCATTTTTTGAGTAAATCCCACCTACCTACCCACATTTAAGAGGGTATCCTAGCAGCATTTTTCCATACAAACGTATTCCCCTATTTCCTTCCTGGTTTATCCCTCTAGAGGACTCGTTTTTTTTTATAAAATCTAGGTCTACTGTATGTATGCCCCTGTCATTTACTTTTTCCCAAAAAATAATTACCAAAACAGATACGAATTTTCGAAAACCTAAAAAATACCCCATTTTTACTGTCATATTCAGATGACTACCAGACAAATATGAAAAGATTTTACGTTAAAATAAAATAATAGAAACATAGATCTGCTCTTCCTCTAAATTTCGACACCAAACATAATTGAATCGGCGCAGGTTTGGCGGAGAAAACAGGGGAATACAAAGCATCGATCTGGTCAAGATTTTGTAGTGAAAATCGGTCTGAGCTGCAGTTGTCCCTATCGCACATTACGGGGAATCACTTGGGCGCAACGCGACGGCAATAGTTTGTACAAATACCTATTTCTCAATTTTGTCGCAGACCGACTACGCTCTTAAAGATTTTCACGATTTCTTAATTTGTTCTTCATTGCCTTCTAGATGCTTAAGACTCCACCGAGCTTTTGACGCGGGCACCGATTTGGCATTTGCACCTGTGTGTGCGTTATCACCCACACTACTGCCGCTGCCGGCTCGCTCATTTGGTACGGTCGGTCACAAGCTAAAAGTTAGTATCTCATTATTCTCTAATAATAAATCTCAACTCCGCGTATAAAACCATGGATGGTATAAGGAATAAAATACAAAATGAAATTATAATTTTTATTGAAATTTGTCCGTTAACTAAGGAAAGCAAAAAAAATAAGCAAAGTAATAATAACTTAGTGTTACCGGTGGAGTAGTGTTGGAATTGAATTTGCAATCAGCAGTGGCGTGGACAGAGTTTTTGGACGGGGTAGAAATAATAAGATATTTTCCCCCAGAAACCAACAATATCAATGAGTCCCTGAAAATATTGCGATTTTGGTCAACTTTTGCATTATATCTGTCTATATCTATTTGTAGTTGTAAATTTAGAGATCTATCCGCTGCGTTTTTGTGCGTGAGTTGGGTTATTATGTTGATAATGTCGATATTAGCTAGTTTCTTTTGTGTTAAATATATTGTAATCTCTTTGTTATTTGAAAACAAAACCTTACCATACATTCATTGGGTGCCAAATCATCGGACGCTGAACTTTTTCCATTTACATTTTTTGTGCCCCCCCAATACGACAATCGGAGTATTCGATGATGTCTAAAAACAAAATTAGTAATAAGTACATTGAAAATAATTTATTTATTATTATCTGATCATAAATTTCATTCATAATGACAAAAGTAAAAAAAAAATGCTTACATTGGAAATTCCTAAGGCATCATTTTGTCTCTTTGTTCGTGCAATAGAAGCAAGTAGCTGTTTGTTGAAATACTTAGGGCCATTTTTACGTGTATAATATTTTTCCTTGCGTTTCCCCATTTTTACTTGTATTTTAAGTTGGTGTAATGTGTAACAAAGCTAAGTTAGTGATCGCAAACATTACAGGAGAAAATATTGACACTGACAAACACTGACAATTGAATAGAATATATTTGATTGGAACTCTTACGAAGTTGTTTATTTGACTAGGTCATTAAAAAGGTTTTATGTTGATACGAAACTAGATATAGGTCAGATCAGAGGTGTAAACTATTTTGATCCTTGTTATGATATCAAGTAAGTATAATTTTATATGCACTTGTTTACTTAATGCTTTGCTTTCAAAAGGTACTAAGAGTCTATGACTTTATAAAGGAATGAGTTTAATAATTAATAAATAACGAAAGTTTTCGTACCCCCACTGTACAAGAGAAAAAACGTAATACTGAAGATAACAAAGCAAACGAGCCTAAACTCGACTATCTTAGCCCCTTCCATCATAGAGTTCCACCAGCCATCTTCTGCCTTCGTCATGAGACCTTCGCCATCACGTTTAATAGGAAGTACTGAAGATAACAAAGCAAACGAGCCCAAGCTCGACTATCTTAGCCCCTTCCATCATAGAGTTCCACCAGCCATCTTCTGCCTTCGTCATGAGACCTTCGCCATCATGTTTAATAGGAAGTACTGAAGATAACAAAGCAAACGAGCCCAAGCTCGACTATCTTAGCCCCTTCCATCATAGAGTTCCACCAGCCATCTTCCGGCTTCGTCATGAGACCATTGAGACCCTCGCCATCATGTTTAATGGTAAGTACTGAAGATAACAAAGTCATTGTTCCATATAAAAAAATACATTTAGATCTAACTGACGTGCGTACAATGCGTTACGTGATCGACCTCCTGAACTAAGAATTGTATCTGTTTAATGTTTTATTCTTGGGCCCTAGAAGCTTATAATATCAAAAAAAATACTTACCCCGTTTTGCTGCGTAATACTGCTGTATTCATACACAGTTGACATCGAAGTGTCACCGCGCCGCATTGAGACGTGCTCTCTCTCTGAGCTCTCGTGGGTGACTGAATATGTCATGCGTTGCTCGCGTATTATATTTCATCATTTTGTTCCATAGTAATTTTGTATGGCGGATTTGGAGGGAGTTTAAAAAAAATCACAAGTAAATAACCAAAGCACTTTGAAATGTTACGATTGCATTCTCTTGTAGTTAATACACTGGAGATTCGTTTGAGTAGGATTTTGCAACTATACTATCAATTTTTTTATTCAATTTTGCCTAAACGCCGACACACTTTCTTCTCATTTTTTGTGCAACTTTATGGAATTGTATTTATTAAACTGTAGATGATTTGAGAATATTTATAGTATTCTATTGTAAGCACACTCTTTGTGATTATAATTACATATGATTTATATGTTATTGTAAAGAATTGTGAACTCCACCGTCTGAACGGTGACTGCCGTTTTTGCCGATTATGCTCGGCGCAGTCTTAAGGTAATAATACACATGCTGTTTTGTATAATATATTACTATATATAGCATGCTTGTATGAGCATGCTCAATTATTATATATGCAAATATGTGTAACAGTACCTTTACTTTTACAAGTAAGTAAATAGAAGTAACGTGACAAATCAAATGAGGACTTTTAACTGAGTTAGAATACCTTAAAAGCGAACGACTTTCCCGTATTGCCTAATTATGTTTTAGGTTAGAAATGTTTTTCGAAGTTTTTGGGGAAATAATAATGGAAAAAGTTCCCGGAGTATGGAAAATACGAAAAAAAGCGGGAAATTAATATTCTTACGTGATTTTTGGATGATTACAAAAGATAGTCCACGTTTTTTAATATTTAGGTACTTGCGACGAGCGTTACAATATAAAATTTCTTAATGAATATATGCAAGTATGGTATGTAAATAAATAAATATCTGGGGACAATCTTACACAAATCGACCTAGTCCCAAACTAAGCAAAGCTTGTACTATGGGTACTAAACGACAATTAAACATACTTATATAGATAAATAAATACTTAAATACATAGAAAACAGCCATGACTCAGGAACAAATATTCGTGCTCATCACACGAATAAATGCCCATACCGGGATTCGAACCCAGGACCTCTTGCTTCGTAGGCAGGGTCACTACCAACTAGGCTAAAGCGGTCGTCATGCCATGTAGGTACGTTTGTTATATGCATGTTTTTTATAAATAAAGTTCTTTGAAATTTGGACTCAACATCGTTTTTGAGTCAATAATTTCCACTACAATAATAACCAAATGTGGACCGTTATTAAACGATTTGCCAAAGTTCATTCCTGTAGAAACAAGAATAAGTAAATTTCAAAACATAATCAAAATCATTAAAATTTAAGAACAATATTTCTTTGTTATTACGCTATAAAACGTGCAGGTCTATTAGGGATGATGAGATGAACCTATGTGCGTATTTTGGTAATATACCCAGGTCATCAGAATATAAGAGGCCTTCGGGCGGCTTATAAAATATAAAATTCTAACAGTCGAGTGGGCTCACTTGGCAAAGGGGGACAAATGTTACTCGCGTCCGCAGGAGCTACCTACCACAACCCTGCACGTGTCTCCTGGGTGGTACTAAAGAGAGACAAATCAAATCAAAAAAACTAAATTCTATATAAACTAAAAGATAAATATTTGACGTCCGCGTTAGCCTAGTTAGTAGTGACCCTGCCTACGAAGCAAGAGGTCCTTGGATTCAAATCCGGGTAAGGGCATTTTTTTGTGTGATGTACACGAATATTTGTTCCCGTTGTTGAATCATGGATGTCTCTATATAGTTAAGTATGTATTTATCTATATAAGTAAGCTTTGCTTAGTTTGGGACTAGGTCAATTTGTGTAAGATTATCCACGAATATATTATATATTTCACTACCTCAGTGAAAAGTACCTGAAGCTAACCGAAATTAAATTTAAATTAAATCCACATCAGGCTACATCATGAATAATGTTTATGCGTACTATCACATCTAGTATGTACTGGTGAAACAAATACACACATTACGAGTACGTATGATTACATTACACATTAGGTACACATTACCCATCATAGGATATAGATTAGAATTAATTGTCCCCGCAATTTTTTACGCATAGTAAATTATAGGGTGTTCAGCGTTAGCGAACTGCGTCAGCGCTGGTATTGCCGGTTGTCAGTGGACACCGGGCTTAATATCCGGGGCAGAAACGTAACTCATTTTTCATCAGCGTTGTCCTCGTGAGAAATGTTCAGGCCTAGTATTCACAACGCTTACCGACCTTCATAACGTGGACCAGTGTTAGTCTGACCTCAGACTACAGGCGGTCACCAATGGGTCTCCACTGATAGAGTTATACCTACTATGGATGTGTGGTTTGATGAGTGGAGGCAAGTTTTGAATAGGCTAGCATCAGTCAACGGATTGCGGGCACTTTTGAGCCTTGTCACCCACGTTGCTGATGTTTACACAAGTCCCATCACATGTGATGGATCATTTGAAATGGGATATTTTCAATATTTTGACATTTTACTGAAATACTTAAAAAATTCCGAATCGGCTTTTGGGAACGTAATTCATAATTATTGTTATGTTGGTATATTGTTAATTATTCAAATGGCTCACGTTGTGGGCGTGTAATTGAGGTTAATTAAACGAAAAGGGCTCAACCTAGCGTGAGTTGCACTCGAGTAATTGCAGTTTATAGTTCAATGAGTGTTTCAACTATTATACACTGATTTACATTATTGCTGCGTAGAAATAAACCAAAATGGTTTAGTTTTATGTGTTTGTAGTAGAATAATACGCTGTTATGAAAAAAATCCAAACTTGACTTTTTACTTTCCTTTTTTTACTCAGCCTACTCAAACAATACATTATTTCACAGAATTAAGTTAATACTATAGTATTTTATCTCATCTAAAATCTCACTTAGTGAAACATAAATAAAACTTCACTAAAAAAGAAATTCGACAAAAAAAGCCATTCCCGTTCATCTCTTTGTACTCGTGCGCGGAAGGCATAAGCGTTTCTTTGTCACGTCACGTCACGTCACGTCACGTGACCTATCGAAATCGGTGGCGAGTTTAACAACTTTTCCCTTTATCCCAAAAAGTGCAAAGCGCCGCTCCCCCCCGCCTCCAAGCCTCGTCCCGAATATCTCATTTAACGAATCTTACGGTCACGTGACCTATCGAAATCTGTGGCGAGTTTAACAATTTTTTCCCATCCCAAAAAGTGCACAGCGCCGCTAAAGAAGTTTTCACTTCAAAAACTACGAATCGGCTAATCAATGACGGAGTTCTGAGGTAACAAACATTGAAAAAAATACAACCGAATTGAGAACTTCATTCTTTTTTTTGAAGTCGGTTAAAAATAACAATATACTAGTCACATCGAATTCATGATGCCCTTTGTTTTCGAATGGACGGAACACAGCAGCAGTATAGAAAAAGTCGACTAAAAAAAACATGTAGGTAACTAACTGCTATTTACTTCTTTGATAAGTAATAAGGTACACAAAAAGTTCAGTGTACATCTCTTTGTTGTCGACTGTACATCAAATAAAATTTAGCGTTAATTCTAATTACTGACAAAGCATACATATTTTAAATGTTACTCAGATATTTTCATCCCAATACATGCAAAACCTTCTATTCGCTAGCTTGAAACAGGGGTCAAACGAAAATAGTGCTGGTAATGGTATTTAAGTAAAATTTAGTGTAAGCGTAACTGGGTTATACACAAACCAGAAACAAAAAACGTCCTTGCCCCGAAATTTGAGGACCCAGGAGCCTACTTTTTGGCATAATTAGCATATTAGAACCAGAAGTCTACTGTAGGTACATATATATAGCGCTCCCAGTTCATTGTTCATGGCCGAATTAGATTTTTTATGTTCCCTTGGAGTTAACTACCTACGGCTCAAAAGAATGAAATATTAGACACATATATCTTTATTATGTGAAACCTAACTTTACCCTCTCAAGTAATTTCTATAAATGCAAATCGAGCTTACGTCTTTATTTATGGAAATTACTGAGCTTCATAGAATGCAAAAATCGGTGTGCAGAGTACAGATTTTATAGTAGGTATTATAGTAAACCGGATTGTAGTTTGTTTTAGATTTTATATAAAGTATCTTATTTCTCCCCTCACTGCCTCGGAATCCACTGGTGGGGAAAGTAATTTGAACTTAGAGCGTGTTTAAGTAGCTTTTGACAAATAACAAACGTAAAACGCTCATAATTACAAAAAAATAACAGATGATGTATTTCTGTTGCCGCAAAATATTTAAGAACTTTAAAAAAATTGCCTGTTGCCTTCTTCAGGCGTCGGGTCTCAAAAAGTATGGGACAACTAAAATCCGACTCGCACTTGACCAAAAATCTACTTGATATTACTTACTTTAATATTACTGTTAAAAATATTATTATTTAAAATTAATAAAACTCAATTAAGTAACTAAAATTTAATAAACTAACGTTGTTTTCCATGTTGCACTTTTCTTGCTACAGTGAGTTGAAAAGTTTTGTGTTACCTACACACGGCTGCAAATGTATTTTACTACTAGCAGGTAGGATTTTAATTTAGAACCACTTGCTACGCTCGTTGTTCAAAGAATCCTTTCGTTTACTCGTGTTTCAATTTCACACTCGCGGGTAAAATACAACTTTGCACCCTTGTATAACAAATAACTATTGAGAGATAATATCTCCTGTCTGTGGTTTCGGTAGAAACTTCATTTTGTAGCCGTATTTTAGGTTTCCATGGTTACCTATATTTTAAGGATCCGTGATATCCAAAAAATCCGGATCTAGGAGCCTGTCAGATCCGGATCCTAGGCGGATATCCGGATTGCAAACCCTATACGGAACACTACACTGAGCGTGGCTCGACACGCACTTGGTCGGGTTTTTTATTTATCCTCATTTACCTACCAGATAATGAGGCTCAATTTTAAAAATAAAAGTATATTTTAACTTATATTTAAAAGCGAAAATACGCAGAGGTTCCAATGGCGGTTTTAATAAAAAAGAGAATGTAATTGATATGTTTAACGATCATTAATTAAGAAGCTTCGCTAGGATGCTATACTTGTGATCAAGCCAGGTTTTGTATTTCGATACTAAAACACAAAGAATATGTAGGTATAATCTTGTCTTTTTTAATTGTGTTTTTTTTTTCATCAAATGGTGAACATATTCGTAGGTCGCCTTCTTGTTACGCGATAATTCTCGACCCTAAACTGCTCGTACTAACTAGTCAGTGGCATGATCCTTGTACAACGTGTTTTTTAACCATCTTAGAGCCGAAGCCTACTTAAAGTATCCAAAACGTACTAATCATTCGTGAAAACATAGTATTTTATGCAACTGTTGTACATGTAGGGTCTTAAAACGCGAGTGTCGTGAATTGCGATGCGAGCCTTGGCGAGCATCGCAATTAAAGACGCCACGAGCGTTTTAAGACCAAGTTATAAATGCACCATTGCATACAATATTTTTTCTACGACCAATTTTAAATAAATAGCATTTGAGTTTTCAGGCAGTAAGTTTTCCGTTAGTTCTATTACTACTCACGCAATTTCTTCAGCGGTGCAGTTATTTTCTTTTTCGTCCATTTTAAAAGGAACGTGTTACACATTTTTCTTCACTTCACAAACACGAATCAAATCTTAAGAAGTTTATAATAACGAATAGTAATCATATTTCGTCTTTTGATTTTGAACTGGAACTTTGGTGGGAAATTGGAAACATGACACATTGACACCTCGTGTTTATGGTCTGTTTTGTTTTTAATTTCCTTGCACTTGCCATACGAACCAAACTGAGTCCGGATCCGAACCGAATTGGATCGGTTCTTATTTATAAATGATACCAATAATTGGTAAAATATGTATTTATGTTATTCAAATATTTGATAGTAAATAAAAACTCTTTATTTCGAAAAATTTGCTTATGAAGTTGGTACCACTGCAATAAAGTGGCTGATTAAAAAAAAGTTGACATCGTGGTAAACAGTACTTTTATGAAAAATGTATGAACCATAAAAGTACACTAAAGGGGTCCATATTGGCTGCCATAAAATTCGTGATCCTAATTTTTTTTGTACTAACGTATTGTAGTCATAATCATCGCTAGTCCTAATTTTTTTCGTCCTAACTTTTTTGTTCCTAAATTTCTGTCACTATCATTGGAAGTCATAATGATCAGTTGTCCTAAAATTTTTCTTCCTAATTTCATTACTTAGAACTTGCTTGAAGTCATAATTTTGTTAATCATAACATTTTTCTTCATAACGGACATACATCATAGTTTTGTTAGTCCTAATATCATAACTAAGAACATACTTTAACTCCTAATTTTGTTTTTCCTAATGAATAAAAGCTTTCGCTAAGTAAATTGAAAAAAAAAATCGGATCTGGCGCTTCGCCGGCCGCTGCCGCGGCACGCTCGCTTCGCTCGCTCGGCTCGCACGCGTAGGGTCGCAGTACAACTAACACTCCTCCTCGCTTCGCTCGTCGTCGTACCTACACGGACCTGCCTTAGGCTACGTCCGCACAGACAGGCGGCTAGAGTATGTAGAGTCGATGTAGAGAGAATATGTAGAGTCAATGTAGAGTCTATGTAGAGTCGATGTAGAGTCGATGTAGAGTCGATATGTAGAGTCGATGTAGAGTCTATATGTGGAGTCGATGTAGAGTCAATGTAGAGTCAATGTAGAGTCGATATGTAGAGTCGATGTAGAGTCTATACGTAGAGTCGATGTAGAGTCAATGTAGAGTCGATGTGTCAATGTAGAGACGTCTAGCTAGAGTCTTGTGACCTCGTCTTGTACCTAGCGATAAAAAAAACACACGTTTATTTACTTCGATAACGCCAAGTAACATTTATGATGAGAAATATTATGAAAAACAAATTTAGGATTAAAAAATGTATGACTTGTGTCATTATGAATTGAAATAAAACGGGCAAGTGAGTGTTATGACGATAAAAATTAGGAAAATAAAAATTAGGACCTGTGAAACTTATGATTTCTGTCATTATGACTTCGAATGGTTATGACTTACGATCGTTAGGATCAAGAATTATTAGGACTAACGATTATTATGGCGTAAAATTTTATGACGAACATTTTCGGACTTCCAATAATAGGACTTAAAAAAATAGGTGAAACAAAGCGCCCCCACACTAAAGAGTGCGTTTATGGGCCATAGAGCATAGAGTTTTTCGACGACTTATTATCGGTGTCATTGTATTTGAGCTAAAACCTATATAAACGACAGATAACGGTACAGGAGTAGAAAACAATGCATTAAGTAGTTAAGCTTATAGTAATAAAAGGTAATTAAGTTTGAAAAATCTTGTACTGCCCGCTATGCGAAGTTCATTCACCCGTTTAGAGTTTGTACCTATCTTACAAAGATGGCGGCTAGCGGACCTAGCGGTAACTCAAAATTACTTAGGTACATTTAGATTAATATAAGAACTTAATTATTAAACTAAATAAAAATAAAAAATATTTTTTGCTTTTCAATTTCTTTTCGGCTGTTTAATTTTTTTGTTAAAATGTTTTTATTTCCTTCTTTGTCATAAATCAAAAACTACACATCATAAAAATGATTCAAAATCTGTTTAAGCTAGTGCCAATGAAGCCCTTTCATACGATAACCCACAAGACACCTATGTAAAGGACTGGCCAATACCAACCAAATGAGCCCAAACACGAAGGGATTACTAGTAACCGTTGAAAAATTCCACTATCCAGCTCCTGGCTCCATCACCAGACACTCGTCACATGTATAACGTATTCCACCGAAAACATTACATGTAAAGTCGCGAAGACTCCCTGTAGGTCATATAGGTAGCTTTCAGTTTGAAAAAGATGTCAGATCATCAGTAGCGCCAGCTTCCTCCTCCACACGGCGTCACTCTACCACTACCAGCCACGCTCTACTAATAGGGTATATTCATGTTTTTTTATTATTTATTTTTAACTATTCTATAAGTAATTATAGAACCGGAAAAAAATATAACACTTTCACAATATTATTGAATGAGCTGAAAAAAATTAATTAAAACTACTATGATTTTCGGACGACTACAACGCCGCCATTTTGACGCGCTCATTTTGTGACGTCACCGTGCACTGAGAATAAATTAACAACGAAGTGTTTGATTTACAGTTGTAATAAAAGTGAGTGATTAAAGCTTGTAATATCAACTTATTATAACGGAAGAGCACACAAATGCTTATTATAAATATTGTATTGCCCCTATGTGTGAAAATAACATTGAAACTGCATCTGACGTGATATATTTTCATATGCCCAAAGATGCAAATATAAGGAAAAAGTAGTGTACAAGGCGATGAGGAGAGATAATTATATCGTGCTTGAGTCGTTTATATTGTTGCGAAGATCATATCGAAGTGAGTATTAAATATGTTTGTGCCTAAAATCTTTTTATTAGGACTCGCGAACAATATAAACAATAACCTAACCTAAAAAATTAATTACAAAGGTACTTACTTATTCATATAACTGTTCTGATTCCCATTTTTTTGTTATTAATGTTACAAATATTATGATTTTATTTAATCAACAGCTGACTACGTGTGTTGATTTTGATCACGAAACGTTTTAGCTAAATTTCTTTGTTTTTACTGAGTGCCCCACACAAATTTGTTTTATTTATAATACCTATTATAACCCTTGACGAAAACAACCCAGTTGGTTATATGTTCATAAAGATGTTCTCAACATGTAACATTCCTAATACCTGCATATCTTTGATTATATAATATACATATGAACTAGTTTTTATTCCACTTAGGTATTTAAGAAAGACTACTAAGTCATCATGAACTCATCAATTTTAGGCAGATTATCCCATTGTGCCTTGAGAAAACCGCTTCCAGTCATTGTAGCGAGTCCTTTTTCACGAGGAGTCACTGCTTTCAGTTAATAATTCCCAAAAAACACTGATTATTTATCATAAACAGCGGCAAAACAATGCGAATGACTTTCAATAATCATACAAACGACCTGTTAAACAGTAGACACCGAGTGCACGGTGACGTCACGATCCGCTCCGCCAATAGCGTTGCGTTTTGGAAATTCGCGAGGGAATTTGAAAAATACTACTTTTAAATAATTACATTTGTTAATAGAAACATGATCATTTGTAAAAATAATCATGTGTGTATATTTATTAAACAATAAAGATGATTTTGATGAATACACATGATTTTTTTTGTCCATTTCTGAATCACATGCATATTCCCTATTCTACATCTTGGCTAAAATGCTCTTGCGCTTCACTTGGCTCGTCTTGGCGGGGGGGCACTGCAGTGCCCTAGATAGGATTCGTCAATACCAACCAAATGAGCCCACACAAGAAGAGTTCCACTATCCACCTCCTGTCTCCATCATCAGACCCCCATGAAATTACAATAATGTTGTATTGTCACGGAAACACAATGTGTTTGTGAATTTTCTCAAGAATCGGATCAGTAGAAGTAATGATGCGCGACTTTGAATGACACTAATTTGATTAGTCGATTATTATAATCATTCGACTGAGTCGACTAATTCGGAATTCATTCGATTATTAGTATACTTAATAATAAACTATAGACGCGCGGTCGCCCTCCCGAGTCGACTTGATTCATTCGTTCGGTGCTAGTAGCAACGATTGGTAACTACTAATTAGTAGTCATTATTCGATTATTAGCATTAGTATATTACTACTAATTTCCAATTCGAATATTGACATTAGTAATCGCTAACTATTCGAATAGGCAAATCGTTCGAAGTCGCGCATCACTAAGAGTGGTTGAAAAAACCCCTACGGGCACAGATATACCGAATCTACGGGGTTAAGCTAAATATAGTACATTGTTTAACGAGGGGCGTAAGTGGAATATTGCGAACAAGAGTCAATCAGAAGCCCGACGCCGAAGGCACAATGTTTTTCATCACATTTGCGAGGAAACAAATAAATTATAGATTAAATTAATACAAATCGTAATAAAAAGTGCAACATGTCAGTCTTCCATTTTGTTGAATTTGACGTGAGGTGCGTATGGCAAAGACCCTTCGGTATACAGCCACAGTTTGAAAACATTTAAAAACAATTAAATTTATTTGTAATAAATACTAAACATTAAATTGCAATTAAATTTAATATAAAGATATGTTTTATACGTATTAAAAGTTGGTTGTAGCAAACCTTTGAAGATATGAAATACACCTTGGCTGATTGGAAACATCCTCAGTCCGAAGTGAAGTATGAGTGGGTTCTATATTTTAAAACTAAACTTAACACCCCGTGGGAGGTAAAACGGCTATAACTGCTCTGTACGCTCGCAAGTAATAAAGCCATTGACGAGCAAGTGTGATGAAAAAACCGTTTAAAATGTAGGAGTGCATAAGTGACAAGAAGATCTCAAGTTTATTCAAACTCAAATCCTGAGGTCTAGTGGCCATTTTATTATCATCACCCAATAAGCGCGCGTGCAGATTGACCGCCATTGATTAACCACGCCCACTGCAACGCTATTGGCTGGGTAGCCCCGCCCATTTTTGGGAATCTGCTCGGCGGCGTCGAAACCAATATCCAATAATTGAACTACTTTTCTTCTTGCAGCCCTGGTACACTCACTGTACAACATCGAGGATATGGTGGCCATTTTAATAAGCCAATAAGCGCGCGTGCAGATAGACCGCCATTGATTAATTGCGCCCATTTTTGGGAATTGCCATTGCAATTGCACGAGTTTTGCGCACCTACGTGTGATTTACCTACTATTATTATGTTTGGCGCCTGGTAAGCAAATGCCTAACAAAAAATCCTCGAAAGAGTATGGTCACAACGCAAGACCAGAGCTGGCTCTGCCAGCATTACGCTGAGTTGTGACCATTTCGTGGCAAATTGCGAAAGTTTAATGTCATTGTCTGTAAATTGTCTTGTGTTTTGTAAGGAAATAAATGTATCTTTCGTTCTTTCAAGTGAACCTAGTATAATGTTCAGTTAAACAATTAGTAATACGTTATAATGCGTTATTCTGACGACCGATTGAGGCTAGTGGGTAGTGACTCTGGCTACAAAGCTGACGGTCCCGGTTTCGAATCCCGGTAAGGGAAAATATTTTTTCACACCTTTCATTCGGAAAAGTAAGTTTTGCTCCACGACGAGAGGGACCAAAACGCTACTTTTCTGTTCAAGCTACTTTTTTAATTTATACATTGGCATTGGAACATTTGTACGCAATGTGCCAATTGAACACAGATGTTAATAAAATAATCGATTGTAATTTCATTGTAGTCGATTCAAAACGAACATATTTCAAGTTTTAACTATAACAATGTTGTATAAAAATTTATAAATATTTCGTAATATTTAAAAATTAGTAATAAAAATTAAGATAATTTAGATATATTTTAACAATAGCTTTTTTCAATTTCCTCATAGTCGGTGTGAAAAATAGTATGTGTCACTCGGTAGCAAAATTATTTTCGTCTCGGGCGTAAACACTTGTATCCCTCACTACGCTCAGGATCCTACGTTAGAATCCCTCGCTACGCTCAGGATTCTATTGTAGGATCCCTCGCTACGTTCAGGATTCAATACACCGCCCTCGCCGTAAACATACTATTTTGCTCCCTTGTGACACAAATAACTATTGTGATGTGTAATGAGAATGAATATTTGTGTCCGAGTCTTGGATGTTTTCTATGTATTTAAGTATTTGTATCATCATCCTCCTAGCGTTTTTCCCGGTTGTGCCCTAAAGGAGCCCGTGCGGGGTCCGCTTTAACACCTTATCCAAAGATTTGGCATAGGCACTAGTTTTAAGTGTCTACTTATATCTAACTAGCTTTTGCCCGCGGCTTCGCCCGCGTAGTAAAAGTAATTTTCCAATAATTGTTGAATGGCTACGCCGCCTACTAACCTACTACTACTAACTTCCCCTACTAATAACCCTTCGTCATAACCCATTATGGTAAATTAATTTTTATTTACTATTATATTTATGCCCGTGTGGTGGCGGGTTAGAATTTCACCACCCTCTTTCTTCCCGTGTGTGTCGTAAAAGTCGATTAAGAGAGCAGGGTTGAAGTGTGTTGTGGGTGATGGGCTAACAACCTAAGCAATATCACTTTTTGTCGATCTTTTATACCCACATTTATGCTAAAAGTGGCGCTGGAACATAAAGTTCATGTGCTCTGCCTGCCCCTTTTGGGAATAAAGGCGTCAATGTATGTTTGTATGTACGTATTTCTGTTATTAAATTTACAATCATGATTAATGAGAATCTGTCCTCTGGAATAAAAGCTAAGTACTTTATGTTCATGAACATTAATGTTGAAATACCAAAATATCTCCACGAATGTTAAGTCAAATTTGTGGCCTGGACATTGCTATAGGCTTGTTTCCTAAGATTTTTTTTCCATGCTTTTCGAACCAGTATTTAACATAAATACTGGTTAAAATAATTATTGGTTACTGTGCGTAATGTACGCTAAGTTTAAGTTTGGCTTCAGATTTCTTTGTTAGTTTATTTCTATAAGTGAAAACCTGTAATTGGCTATATGGTTTTATTATGGTATCTAGAAATATGTTGCGCTGTTGGTTTTCCATGTATCAATAAATAAATAAATAAATAAATAAATAAATAAATACCCAAAAATTTGTTTTAATTTACGGCGGCCAAAATGCTTAACTTATTAAAAGTTAGCAGATCTTCGTGCAGCACCTTGAATGTACTTATTACGGATGCAGGCACTTTCCCAATGTCTCCTACCCTCCCGTCCCGCCGCGCCGCCCGCACTCGCCTAGGTACCGATTGCTGACGATCGAGATGGCACCAAATACAAACTTTAAAACCTATAACCCTATATAATGCGGGTCTCGTTCCATACCTCAAAAGCAAAAATAGAACCCTTATTTATAGGATCACGTGTGGCTGTCTGTCAGTCCGTCTGTTACAACCGATTTGCTACGAAAAATGCTGGACCGATTGAATTGCAATTTGGCACAAATATTTTCATGAATTTTCATGTCCACAACATTACATTTTAAAATCTATGTGATTTTCGTTATTAACGTCCCAAAAACCGTAATAACAACGCCCATATTGATATTTAGACGCCACGTTGGAATGTAAAATCGTTGTTGTTTTCCTAATCAGCGACCCGATAAACCATAGAAACAATAGATGCCGATGTTGATTTTCAGATTTTGTCACCACATGTCTCCTTTTATTGGTTGAATTCTCAAAAAACCGGAAACACTTGTTTACTCATTTATCCTTAGGATTTATCCTGTGAATTCTCGAATAAAATTGTCTAACTAATCATTTTTTTCCATACAAACTTTGGACCTCCTTTTTAACCCCTTTAGGTGTTATTATTTCAAAAACGCTGAAAGCACTTTATTTGTAAATGAATAAGTAATCTGTCCACAAAGTTTTAAGTACGTAGTAGCTAAAAATAAGTTTCCCTTATACAAAATTTGGACCCTCATTTAACCCTCTTAGCGGTGGAATTTTATAAAACGCTGAAATTATTTTTTTTGTATCCTAATAAGTTATCTTCCTACAAAGTTTCAAGTCTCTAGTTCAATAAATAATGTTTCCCCTCCACAAACATTGCATCCCCATTTAACCCCCTTAGGGGAAGAATTTTATAAAACGCTGAAAGTACTTTTTTGTATCTTAATAATAATATTCCTACAAAGTTTCAAGTCTCTAGTACAAAAAAATATGTTTCTCCCATACAAACTTTGCACCCCTACTTAATTCCCTTAGGGATAGAATTTCCAAAAATCCCGTCTTATCCCTTGCCTACGTCATAAAATGAAGTTCTGGTGTAAATTTCAAGTTTCTAGTCCCAGTAGCTTTGAATATGAAATTTGCACCCCTATTTTACCCCCTTAGGGGTGGAATTTTATATAACGCTGAAAATACTTTTTTTTGTATCCTAATAAGTAAAATACCTACCAAGTTTCAAGTCTCTAGTTCAATAAATAATGTTTCCCTTATACAAACATTGCACCCCTAATAGACCCCCTTAGGGGTAGAATTTTCTAAAACGCTAAAATAACTTTTTTTGTATCTTTATAAGTAATATCCCTACAAAGTTTCAAGTCTAGTACAAAAAATCATATTTCTCCCATACAAACTTTGCACCCCTTTTTAACCCCCTTTGGGATAGGATTTTCAAAAGTCCCGTCTCATCCCTTGCCTACGTCATAAAAGGAAGTTCTGGTGTAAATTTCAAGTTTGTAGTCCCAGTAGTTTTGAATACAAACTTTGCACCCCTATTTAATCTCCTTAGGGGTCGAATTATAAAAACGCTAAGGATATATTTATTTGTATCCTAATAAGTAATCTTCCTACAAAGTTTCAAGTCTCTAGTTCAATAAATAATGTTTACCTCATACAAACATTGCACCCCTATTTGACCACCTTAGGGGTAGAATTTTCTAAAACGGTGAAAGAACTTTTTTTGTATCTTAATAAGTAATATCCCTACAAAGTTTCAAGTCTCTAGTACAAAAAATAATGTTTCTCCCATACAAACTTTGCACCCCTATTTAACACCCTTAGGGACAGAGTTTCCAAAAATCCCGTCTTAGCCCTTGCCTATGTCATAAAAGGGTAAATCTGGTGTAAATTTCAAGTTTCTAGACAAATAGTTTTTAATTCAAACTTTGCAACCCCATTTAACCCCCTTAGGGGTAGAATTTTATAAAACGCCGAAAGTACCTTTTTGATATCAATAAGTTATCCTCCTACAAAGTTTTATGTCTCCAGTTCAATAAATAATGTTCCCCCATACAACCTTGGGACCCCCATTTCACCCCCTTAGGGATAGCATTTCCAAAAATCCTGTTCCATCCCCTGCCTACGTCATAAAAAGAAGTTCTGGTGTAATTTTCAAGTTCCTAGTCCCAGTAGTTTTGAATACAAAATTTGCACCCCTATTTAATCCCCTTAGAGGTGGAATTTTCTAAAACGCTGAAAGAACTTTTTTTGTGTCTTAATAAGTAATATCCCTACAAAGTTTCAAGTCTCTAGTACAAAAAATAATGTTTCACCCATACAAACTTTTCACCCCTATTTAACACCCTTAGGGATAGAATTTCCAAAAATCCCGTCTTACCCCTTGCCTACGTCATAAAAGGAAGGTCTGGTGTAAATTTCAAGTTCCTAGTCCCAGTAGTTTTGAATACAAAATTTGCACCCCTATTTAATCCCCTTAGGGGTGGAATTTTCTAAAACGCTGAAAGAACTTTTTTGTATCTTAATAAGTAATATCCCTACAAAGTTTCAAGTCTCTAGTAAAAAAAATAATGTTTCACCCATACAAACTTTGCACCCCCATTTAACCCCCTTAGGGGTAGAATTTTATAAAACGCCGAAAACACCTTTTTGATATCAATAAGTTATCCTCCTACAAAGTTTTATGTCTCCAGTTCAATAAATAATGTTCCCCCATACAACCTTGGGACCCCCATTTCACCCCCTTAGGGATAGCATTTCCAAAAATCCTGTTCTATCCCCTGCCTACGTCATAAAAGGAAGGTCTGGTGTAAATTTCAAGTTTGTAGTCCCAGTAGTTTTGAATACAAACTTTGCACCCCTATTTAACCCCCTTAGAGGTGGAATTTTGTAAAACGCTGAAAGTGCTTTTTTGTATCTTAATAAGTAATCTTCCTACAAAGTTTTAAGTCTGTAGTTCAAAAAATAATGCTTCCCCCATACAAACTTTGGACCCCCGTTTTACCCCCTTAGGGGGTGAGTTTTGAAAAATCCTTTCTTAGTGCTCCTCTACACCTTATAAGGAACCTACGTGCCAAATTTGGAATCCGTAGACACAGCGGTTTGGGCTGTGCGTTGATATGTCAGTCAGTCAGTCAGTCAGCTTCTTCTTTTATATATTTAGATAGGTAATAGGTCTTGTACCCGTGAAAAAGTAGGTACCTTGATGTCTCAAGTGGTTTGGTTTGTACCCTGCCCTAATATGTATTTATTTATTTACGATACAAGTGGCGAAAGCAGGAAATTCGCAACGAGTGGCGATAAATTAAAACACGACCGAAGGGAGTGTTTTAAATCGACACGATTTGCGAATTACCTATTCGCAAGTGTATCGTACAACGTTTTACTGTACATATGGCTCTTTAAAGTTTTGACATATGCAAGGAAAGTGCACTTTTCCGCACTAGTGCGGGAAAGTAGCACCATATGTACTGTAGATGACTATTATGTGCGTCCGCGTGCCGCGCATGTGCCGTGCTAAAGTCAACCGGAGTGCCACAGGCCGAACACCGCGTAGGGTCGAAGGCCTGCACGGCGAGCCCGCGAGGACTCACTGCCCCCGAGTGTGTTACAAGCAAACCTGAGAGTCTAACGCCAGAGCGCTCCTTTGGTACCTAGTCTCTCCCTAGTATGCACAGACAAAGCAAATATTTGCAGTTAAAACCGCGTGACTTGTATTATCTTTTCACACCTTTCATTCGGAAAAGTAAATTTTGCTCCACGACGAGAGGGATCAAAACGCCACTTTTCTGTTCAAGCAACTTTTTTAATTTATGCATTGGCATTGTAGCATTAACGCAATGTGCCAATTTAACACAGATCTTAATAAAATAATCGATTGTCATTTCATCGTAATCGATTCAAAACGAACATATTTTAGTTTTAACTTTAACAACGTTGTATGAGAATATTTCGTAATATTTAATAATTATTAATATAAATGAAGAAAATTTGTTAAAACTTCTTAAATAATTTTAACAAAATCTTTTTTCAATTTCTTCATAGCCGGTATGAAAAATAGTACACATGTGTCAATCGGTGGCAAAATTATTTTCGTCTCGGGCGTAAACACTTGTATCCCTCACTACGCTCAGGATCCTATGTTAGAATCCCTCGCTATGCTCAGGATTCTACTGTAGAATCCTGCGCTACGTTCAGGATTCAATACACCGCCCTCGCCGTAAATATACTATTTTGCTCCCTTGTGACACAAATAACTATTCCGAAAATACTAGTAATAATTACACACTCGAGATTGAGAAGACTTCGGTTAGATTGAAATCAAACTTGCGGGGAAAACCGAGTTGCGGGGGTTGACTATAGGGGCACATAGTTCTGCAGGAGGATTACCAGTCATATTCGAATAAATTGTGAAATTTATGAAGCACGGTACTAGGTGTGCATAATATGGAGCTGGTTGTTGTAAGAACTTTGGTTGATTTTTTTGTAGCGCGTTGGACAGAGCGGCCACACAGGGTAATTGCACAGTAGACCAAGAAATAAAGCGTAACCTAGACATAATTCGATAACTGTAATTTTCTTTTTCTATGTTATAAAGTATGGTTAGTTACAGTTAAAATAAAACGAATTAAACATTTTAAGGCTGCGCGTCATTATAAAAAAAAAACGAAATACTAGATTTTAAACATATTTTGATTTTATAAGTACATCATAATAAATAACTTTGTAAAGGTACCTGTATTATGATATGACGCTTGCATTCCAGTTAAAGAACACTAAATTAAACTAATTCATCAATTGGGACTATCATTAATAAAGAAGGTTCAGTAAGTGACACATTTTCTGGCAAATCTTACCAGAAATAATAGATAACTGTAATTCAACAACTTATTCTGAATAGAATATAATGTATGTTGTTGATAAATTATCAAAAATTAAACTGATTTTCTTTGCGTATATGCAAAATCTCAAATATTGGTCATTTTTGGAAAACCAAAATACATAACTACTTCAAAAGTGTTTAGTTTATGCCATTAATATATTATTAGTACTATAAGAAACAACTTAAGCAAAAAAAAACCACGTTAAACTAATAAATTGATATTTTTTCTTACTTACGTTTCAATATGAACGTTATTTCTTGCACCATAAGGTCGTCATTTCTTTGTGCCTCAACTCCCGACCGTGCTGTCGCGAGTCGTGGCTCGCGAGCGATTCTAGTACCTATTCATCTCGGCAACCTATCAATTTCAAAATAATTTTCCTAGAAAGTTTTTATAAATTTCTACATTCGAGATTTTTTTCATATTTTTAAAACTTATGGTTCAAAAGTTAGAGGGGGGGGGACACACGTTTTTTTTAAATTCTGGAGCGATTATATTAGCGTGTATTTTCAATTTGTTAAGCGTGCCATTAACATGTTTAATTTTGATGAAAACATGATTATAGTACACAAAAAGCTATCATTAAACAAAAATTTCACGGTTACGATTTTTAACTACTGAGAAATATAGTATTATTGAAACCGTTAATTTAAATGTTTAATTTTAGACTTAAATATCTAAAAAGACGCAATATAGCCTAAACAGATACAAAAATCATGGTTATTATTTTGGCTTATCTAGATATTGAGGTCAGATGAAAACTCTGAAAAATAACGAAGATGCAAATGTTGTTTCAGTTTAATTTTGCTATTAAGTTATCGCATTCGAATGCACCACAAAATTATACTAACAAGGTATTTGGTTACCTATTTTCCTTTTAGGACAAAGTTAGGAAGTGTACGATATTCATGTTTTTTTTAAAATACAGTTACGACCGCGGATTTTTTACATAATATATCTAATTTATATTTGGTACTTAATAATAATATCCAATAAAATAATAAAAACAACGAGTTATCGAATTATGTCTAGGTTACGCTTTATTTCTTGGTCTACAGTATGACCAGAAACATATATAGATTGATGTACATATTAGAACTATTAGAAGTACCTACTTTTGTGTATATATATCGCGTAAGTGTATGTGTGAGAGAGTGAGGTACAGATGCCGTCAAACTTCTTGAACATTTGACCTTGCCTGCGCAAAGGCGAATTGTACCTGCGAGCTGCCCCCCCACTTCGTCCCGCGTGTTCAAGAAGTTTGACGGCATCTATAATGAGCGTGTAAAAGAAACCATTGAGTTTCGACTAGGTCGGGTCATTGTACTAGGAGCGCATATCTTGCACGTACCTATTTATTTTTAGATATGAATTGTCAAAATATAGATTGAGTAAAGAAATTATCCTCCTGTAACTAGGAATGCATAGGGGTGCAGGAGCATAGGTAGTGACACTGTATTCATTAAATAAATTTTCCAAATTCATTTCATAAAAATGCTGAGTTAACCGTAAAGTACGATCCATAAATGTTTGCGAGGCACCCGGGCACCATAACACATACAAAGGTGGTGATGGACTTCTAGTTTTGGTGGCCGGGCGTGTTATACATCCACATGTTATTTATCATAATTATGGCAATTATATTACAAATAATTAATAATTACCTACAACTTTTTAGTAGGAAGACACTGAACAACAGTCCTCCCAACAGACTTCGAGTAATTAAAAAGAAGCTATTGATATAAAAAAAGTGGAAAAATATGCGAATGAAATTAATCGCAACTTGGAAAAACCGCCTGTAGGTCCACAAGAAATATTTTTATTATTAACTAATACGCATACATTTTCATACGTTTATTAACAAAGATAGACAAAATACAATTTTTTAAGGTTCCGTACCCAAAGGGTAAAAACGGGGCCCTAGTACTTACTAAGGCTTCGCTGTCTGTCCGTCCGTCTGTCTGTTACCAGGCTGTACCTATCTTAAGAACCACGATAGCTAGACAGTTGAAATTTTCACTGATGATGTATTACCTACTGATGTATTGCCGCAATAACAACAAATACTAAACCCAAAATAAAATAAATATTTAAGGGGCCTCCCATACAACAAACGTGATTTTTTGCCGTTTTTATAGAGAATGGTACGGAACCCTCCGTGCGCGAGTCCGACTCGCACTTGGCTGGTTTTTTTATTCAACTCTGTGAGTAATAAAACCCGTAAAAATATGATGAGATGTGTACATAAATAGAACTTCACAGGAGAAATAATCCGTCATACTGTGCCAAAATGACATAGCCGATTGAAAATGATAATAAATACCGTCGTGTGCCAAAAATATACATAAAAAATTGTATGTCCTAGAATAATTATACAACTTCTCAATAATAAATGAAATTTTCGACATACATACTTAATTTTTATGTTTTGACACTGGTTACAGAATTAACATGTTTTTTGTATCTCCTGAAAAGGTTTTTTTACTTAGCGGATTTTACAAGCGCTATGTTCTACCTTACTGGCATGCAAAAATAATTATATTATTCGTCAAATAACCTCTTCCTTCCCGGCTTTTTTTAATAATAGTAGGTACACTCGCTAAGTTTTTGTAGACAATGATCAAAGTATGAGATAAAGACAAACATTTAAAGCTGGTAAACACGGAATTAACAGATTCACTTAGCAGTCTTTAGCATAATGAAAGTATTCAGATAAAAGCCGTCAATGAAATCTCAAAGAGCGTTTGCTGAAATGGTTAAGATGTTTATCAGCAGTAGAAACGTTTGAGACGCGCAAATAAGCTTGTTGCCGGGAGCCGTAGACTGAGGCGGGTATTCATAACACCTCATCTCAGGCGAAAGAGAATAAGTTGGACCTCTGATGACGTGTAACGTTGAATCTCGAGGTCATAAAAGTCATAATATACAAGAGGTGAGCGGTGAGTTGAGGTGATACACGTTGTGAATAACATGGTTGCGCAGTAATAGCCGTGATATCTGCTTCAGTGCTCTAAAGGGAAATTAAACCTACTTCGACTTGTTCCTTTCCTCAGAAAGATTTTAAAAATTTTTAGAAATTTGTGAAAACTTAAACTTGTTAAATAAATAGTCTCTACTAGATTTTTGAAATAAGAGTATTGTCACTACAATTTGGGAGTGTTTTACTACATATTTGCGAGTGATAAGAGTTATTACTTTAGAGACAATTATACCATACCTATGGACATAAGATTACGGATTATTTGATTATGGAAAATTGGTATGAAGATGGAGAAAGTTTGTGTCCCGGGAAAGATAGGACCTGGGATACAAACAATCTCCATACAATTTTTTAAACTAAACTGGTAACTGACAGACAGACAGCGTTGCTTTCACATTTATAATATTAGTTTGCATAGTTTGGTTTTTAGCGAACCTTCAATGCTTTCTTTTTTTTAATTTATAACTGAGCATTACTTCCTTCAAATTTTCCGTTTCTACTGATTCATTCATAGACCCTATTTTTTTTTCTTGAAGTGTAGCGGCGGGTGGCCATCAATTATGAGAAAAAATGCTAAATGAGTGAATAATTTTTAGATAACACGTTGACGGCGACGCTTTATTAATTTAATTTTTCATTTTCCATAAACGGGTGTTAACCTTCTTCAATTGTTCCAAAGGAGAATGGGCATTTTGTACCATGAGTCTAAACAGTAGAGACATATCTCGTTTGAAAGGTGCTAAGCATGGTATTATTTTATTACAAGGCAGCAAAGTAGGACAGCTTGCAGGGGTCTAGTAACTAACCAAATTGATAGCATAAACAAGTAGTTCCTGATATATTAAAAGTTGTCGTGTGAGTCGCACCCTAAGGGCTCTTTTTTACGTTTTTGGGACGGAACCCTAAAACCAGAATGCGAATGCTGTAAAGTTAAAAAACTTTATCTAATTTAAAATAGGTACTTGTGTACGTGATTTCCAGCTCGGCCTTTTAGGCTCGAGGAGTGCGTATTTTGTATTCAACATTTAGAAAATGTGATGATTAAAAAACGTGATCCGCCTTTGGCTCCTTTAAATCGCAATAAATAATCTTGTTTTACTTTTTTTATGATTCATAAAATGTTATACCCCGCTGGGTAACCTTCACATCTTTTTGCCGTTTTTCTGTATTTCAAATGTTCTAGGTACCTATACCATAATATATTTAAAACGTAGGCACTCGTCGGTAGGCACTAGGCGCACCTGTCAGTACTAGTGCCAGGCTGCCTGAAACCTGAGGTTTTGCTTATTTAATGGCGGCAATTACTTTCATGCCACGTCACCGGATATTGCAGCTTTTTATAGATAAGCCTCTCGTACAAGACTTTACTTCATATTTCGATACAATTTGTTGATTCTTCCCTAGATCAACTAGACGAAAGGATTAATTTTTTCTACTTAGAGCAAGAAAAGACGAGTTTAAAAGTAATGCCAAGTGTACGGTTCCGTAGTTGCCTGTCTGTCTTAGTTACATAGACCCGGGGCGCCAAATAAATGGTGCGGTTGCGTCGGCCGAATGCGTACGAAAGTTGGCCTGTCTAAGAACATTTTAAAATGGTCGACTAACTCGATAATTATATTTCGAAGCTTCATTCTTCAGATATAACACACATGTAGTCCTTTAATCTACCAGGCAACATTTCGCAAGTTTAAAGTACGCAGTAAAAACCATAGCTCAAACAGTTTTATCCCCACCTTTAACCCTACCCTACTTAAGGACCTCGGCTTGCCACCATTTCTCATTCTTTATTCTTGCGAGGCAACGAACGCACGAACTAATTCTATTAAAAAATAATTCAAAATATTTAATCATGCCTAAACGCAGTGCACAGGAAAAAATAGAGTATTATTCTGCTAATATACGGAAATTGCAACAAAAAACTATAAACGAGTTATGACAGTGCGGTGCTATCTGATTCATCAGGTTCCGAAGATAAATCAGGTAAGTGCAATTAGTTTCAATAAATAGTTCTACATGGTGGTGCCTCTAATAAATGCATTTAATACCGCACGGGCCGTGAGCCCACGCCTGGTAATTCTAAACCTGGGGGGCGACCGAGAGTCGTCACGAAGGTATCTCATGCTTGGGGGTTGTCCGTGAGTCAACACGATAGCAATTTCTAACAATATTAATCGCTAAGAAATGCATTTCATACCGCGCGGGCCGTGAGCCCACGCCTGGTAATTCTAAACCTGGGGGGCGACCGAGAGTCGTCACGAAGGTATCTCATGCTTGGGGGTTGTCCGTGAGTCAACACGATAGCAATTTCTAACAATATTAATCGCTAAGAAATGCATTTCATACCGCGCGGGCCGTGAGCCCACGCCTGGTAATTCTAAACCTGGGGGGCGACCGAGAGTCGTCACGAAGGTATCTCATGCTTGGGGGTTGACCGTGAGTCAACACGATAGCAATTTCTAACAATATTAATCGCAAGCCCATGCCTTGTAACTAAACCTGGGGGGCGACCGAGAGTCGTGACGAAAGTATCTCATGCTTGAAGGTTGACCGTGAGTCAACACGATAGCAATTTCTAACAATATTAATCGCTAATAAATGCATTTAATACCGCGCGGGCCGTGAGCCCACGTCTTGTAACTAAACCTGGGAGGCGACCGAGAGTCGTCACGAAGGTATCTCGTGCTTGGCGGTTGACCGTGAGTCAACACGATAGCAATTTCTACAACCATTAATCGAGATTAGTATATCCCGTGTTCGCGATGCGGGGCACTAGATACATATATGCATTAAAATTCCTGACGAGTGGTTTTACAATGCATTTCATATCTACCCTCAATTAGAAAAATCAAAATATTATATTTTAATTTATAAACCACGAACAAGTGTATGAGGCAGTGGAAACTTCACTCCCACGTTCAAATGAAGAAAATGCACCTCCCGTGGAGGCCTGTGATGACAAAACGACCCCTGTAATAGATGCCGAGTTACTAACCGCTCTAGGGGACGCCACTGATGATGTCCCAAAATATGGGGAGAAAATTCATCCCAATTTAGCGCAAAGGTGGCTACCTATATTACACAAAGGTATTGATAAAAAGAGTAAAGATAAACTCTTATAAGAGTACCTGTAAATTGCAAATTATTATGGGCGCCGTCCTTAAACGCCGTAATTTCGGCGGCAGTTACAGACATCCAAAGAGGCCGTGACAAGAAAATCGAATCATCTCAACAGCAATTGGGAGTCGGTATAGGTACTAACGATAAAAATCCTATCTAATTGAAGTCGGATTTTAGATAAAACTAGTCATTCCTGGACTAGACGAAGTATTCCTTAAGTCATACAATACGTTGAGAGAGATGATACTCTCTTTGGAAGCAAACTCTCAGAGAAAATTAAAGCTTCCAAATCTACTGAAAAGTAGGCCGACAGCGTCGACCATCATACGGCCGCGAGCAGCCTACAACAAGCCACTTGCGACGCCGCGGCAGTAACGCAGGTACATGCCGGTCGCCTTAAAGCTTTTTATAAGTGTTGGCTTAATGTAACGAATAATCGTACTTTATTTATTAGACTGTATACAGAATGGCTTTCCAATTCCTTTTTAGGACATGTTACGCAATCTGTCAAACCTGTAAATACTTTCACATGCCAAGAGCATGATGAAACGAGCTTAGCTGTACAGAACTTAATTAACCTAGGCATTCAGTGAAAGCATCACTGGATGCCAACAGACTAATGATCAGTTTCTATCAAAGATTTTCTGATTCCTAAATCGAATGGTGGCTATAGATTCATACTGAATCTGAAAGATTTGTAACTAAGTCCCATTTTAAAATGGAAGACTAGAACTGCTTCTAAATTAATCCCTAAAAACGGGTTTATGGCTACCATTGACAAGATTCGAGCATAACAATGTTACTTACGAGTTTTGTTCCCTATTAGTCTATGGACTTTCCGTGGCGCCTAGAACCTTCGCCAAAATTATGAAAGAAGTCGTAACTTACCTAAAAACAAGGCCTAACTTCTATTATATACCGGGGTGGCATTTTGTGTATTGGAAGGGACCTTAACGAATGTAAACATAATGGGAGGGAGACTCTCCGGTTTCTCGAGTCCCTACGATTTGTGGTAAACTATACCAAAAGCTCGATACAATCCCAAAATTACCAACAATGCTGTAAATTCTTAGGTTTTGTTTACAATTCAATTATCATGTCTATATCCCTTCTTATGCAGGGTATGCGCACTTTTTAAGAGTTCTTACCACTGCATGCCCGACAGCTAGATACAGCTGGTTGTACACGAAGTTGTTAGAAAGATATAAATTCCGAGCTATTCAGGAATACGATGTCTATGATCAAAAGTAAAACTTCCTCGCGAAATTTTACCGGACTTATTTTGGTGGACTAATAATATTATTTGTAACGTCTTGTCTTTTTGGAATCACGAAATTCGATGCAGAAATATCTATAGATCCGTCCCGATCAGGATGAGGTACAGTCTGTGACGGAGTGTGTGCAAACGGAGCATGGGAAGAGCAAGATTTAGCATTCCATATTAATTACTTAGAGCTTGCTCGCTCTTAGGATTAAAATGTTTTGCGCGAAATAAATCAAACTGTGCTCTGTTGTTCCGCATCGACAACACTACCGCGATAAGCTATATTAATCGAATGGGAGACATCCAGTTTCCCCACTTAAATAGCTTACCTAGATCTATTTGGCAGTGGTGTGAAGAACGAGACATATGGTTATTCGATTCGTACATTAACACTAAGAATAATGTAGAAGCAGACAGAGAATCCAGAAGGCTAAATCCTGATATTTAATGAAATTTAAGTATTGCAGCCTTTGAAAGAATAAGTAAACACTTTGGTGTGCCCGAAATCGACCTCTTTGCGTCTTGTACCTCTGCCAAATGTGAAATATATATTTCGTGGAAGCCAGACTCGGACGCTTTTACCGTCGTCGCATTCACTATTAGCTGGTATTTATAATAAATATTTTTAAGCGTTTCCACCACTCGCACTCGTACTAAAGTGTTTACATAAGATTATAAATGACAACGCCACAGGAATAGTAGTATTTCCCTAATGGCCATCCCAACCGTGGTTTCCGCTTTTGTTGAGATTAGTAAAAGTATCTAATCTCATGTTAGCGTCAATTTCAAACAACACTTTACAACAGTACAACGTGTGTTAAATACAAGTTGTGCTGGAAATTTAGCATAGATAATATAGATATTCAATTTCTATAAGGGCTTCATTTCTGCTGTTATTTTATTTCTAACGCACGAATTTAATAAAGGATCGTCGTATGGCTCATTAAATAATCATAGGTCAGCACCCTCGCTCCTACGGGGGAGTAGTATCAGCTCAGATGACCAAAGTAAAGGATTACCGAAAGGTGTTTACAAATTAAAGCCCGTAACTCCTAAATATAGCCATACCTGGGATCCTCAAGTGGTATTAAATCATATAACAACATGGTACCCTAATAGAGAAATTTCATTGGAAAAACTAACAAAGAATCTGGCGATTTTGTTAGCAATATGTCCTGCCCACAGGGTACAAACACTGTCACTTATTAAGTGGAATAATATTAAGTCATGCCCAAATTGTATTAAAGTAATTTTTGATGATATAGTTAAGACTTCAGGTGTAGGTCGTCTACAACCGATTTTGTGCCTTCCATATTTTGAAGATACCTAATAGAAATATTTGCCCGGTGACTGTTATAATGATGTTTTAGGACTGAAAAAGCTCACAACATATTTTGTTGACTTTCAAAAGTCCCCATAAAAATGCATCTGCTCAATCCATTAGCCGGGGTGCATTACGCGAGTGCTTGGCGAAAGCGATAAAGACATGGCGGCGTTCAGCGCTCACAGCACGCGCCACGCCGCCACGTCAGCTGCACACCGGTCAGGCATTTCTTTAGATGCTATCCGGAAGGCAGCAGGCTGGTCGAGAACATCGAAAACTTTGGCTCGTTTCTACCATCGTCAATTAATCGACGAAGGTCATTGTGCCAGATCAATCTGCCTTTTGTATAGGTAGAATTATGTGAAGTTACAATTGTACTCTTTGATTAATAATTGGGAGTATCTAAGATTTTTGTCAAAACATAATTATTGCATTTCATGATTATGATGTTTTACAATTACAAAGGGCAGCAAAACTTTCAACTCTAAACATCTACATGTGTGTTATATCTGAAGAATGAAGCTTCGAAATATAATAGAAGATCAAACGAGCTTCGCAAGCGAAGTTCGATCGATATTATATGAGTAAGCTTCATTCGAAGATATAACTTCCCGCCCGCCCCTATACCCCTAGGAAAGTTTTGTCTCTAAAAAGAATGAGAAATGGTGGCAAGCCGAGGTCCCTAAGTAGGGTAGGGTTAAAGGTGGGGATAAAACTGTTTGAGCTATGGTTTTTACTGCGTACTTTAAACTTGCGAAATGTTGCCTGGTAGATTAAAGGACTACATGTGTGTTATATCTTCGAATGAAGCTTACTCATATAATATCGATCGAACTTCGCTTGCGAAGCTCGTTTGATCTTCTATTAGTTATGCCTACCCGTGATAGTTTTCCTTTTATAGTATTTTATGCAACTGTTGTATAAGTAGGGTCTTAAAACGCAAGTGTCGTGAGTTGCGATGCGAGCCTTGGCGAGCCTATTCAATACAAACACACAAACAAACAAACAATCAAAATTTTCCTCTTTATAATATTAGTGTAGACAATATTATATTTTATACAACTAATTGATTAATTTAATTTAATATTATTTGTAATATTAAAAAAAAAATTAAGTGCAGGATAATAGTCAGAAATCAGGGTATCAGTTTTAGTTACGCTACTCCAGCCTGTGACTCTGTATTACCTTTTAAATCAATTTATTATTATGGAAGAGAACGTCAGACTATTGTTTGTTACTTGTCGAAGTTTCCCATTGTGGTTGAAAGGCAAGTATACACAATGGTTTTCGGTACCAAAATGAACGGGGGGAGTGGCGTTACCTCATAATGTACGATTCCCACCGAACGGGCCGGGTTGGGTCGCCTGGGGCCGCGTCGCAACGGGTGCGCGCACCCGGCGACAGTCGACCGCGTTTTAATAGAGTTCAGTAGGCAAAAGCCGGACGGAGCCGGTCACATGTGACAACAGCCGACCACAGCCGTCGACGTCCACGAGGAGCCGACCGGCTGCAAGTACATTGGCAACTTGTAAAATGCGGAAAGGCCCGCTCCGGACCGGCCCGGTCGGTGGGAATCATACATTAAGCAACAGTTTTAGCCTGCCGGACCCGCGACCGATCGATGACACACAGCCGACGGATGACGCACTGCTTTGTTTATTTGATTGTGACGGTCAGTTTCCGAACAACCTCGCTCCTTAATTATTCAGCCTATAATGTAGCCACCGTGTTTATTGGATTTGATGGCATTGATTCGGAAAGGTTATGGAAAACTGTGGAGTAGCTCGAGAAACCTGCTATTTAAGTTAGAATCGGTTTTGTATTAGTCAGGTGTACTGAGTCCAGAGGGTTAGTCACGTAACGTTTTGAACTCGCGTTGGTACAGCCCAACTGTCATGTTTCCATATAAATATTGACATTTAAATCTACCGTCCGTACAGGATCTGCAGAGCTCGTAATTTCGGTGGCATTTTCCAGCTGTCATGCAGACTTCTTATGCACAATCATAATTCCGAGCTCTGTAACGCTAGCACGAGTCACTATCGACTAATGACGGATGGTTAATTGGTTATGACCTCAGAGCATATAATGTTACGACTAAGATCGACGTGTGTCGAAGTGACTGCGCGTAACTAATACCTACCAACTGATTATATTTAAAGCACGTTGACGTAAACTACTAATTAAGAAAACTATTATACAAAAATATGATTGCCGCTAATAACTAGTAATTAGAACTAGTATTTTGATGAAGTACCTTCCCATATGTGAAGTAAGTGGTGAGGACTTGTAGGAGGTATTATTATAAACATTAAGTAAACCGAAAGAGTAATGGCGGTTTATCGTGATCTATGGCGTCTCTATATATTGTGATCCATCGTGATCGTGACTCAGAGGATCGAACTTAGATATGTCTCTATTAAATAATAAAATAACCAAGAAAAGCTCATAAAACCTGAAAAAAGTGTGTCTCTTCGGTAGTGAACCGAACACTGGCTCAGCATAATACTGAGGTGTCAGACACCTAAAGTAGAAAATTGAAATTGTCTTTCACTATGGCGGTTTGTTTACATAGTTAGCAAATTCCATTGACCCATTTGGCCCTCTCCAAAAAACTTTACACCACCAATTTTTGGGAGCACTCCGTAAATTACAATGAATAGAGTTTTAATAAAGACCGAAAACAATCATACAAGTGAAAAAGAAATAAACATAAATACAAAGTGAGATAATACAAGTACACACTACCTAGACGCAGTTGCAATAGAATATTAATATTTACAATACACATTAAAAACAAAAACGAGATAAAAAATGAAAAATTGGCATATTTATTGCTGTCACAGTGCTGGGGATTAGGATTAGGATTTCTGGAGCGTCAACAAATAGCCTTTAAGCATACGCTTAAAGGTGCATCTGCTAAGCGCCCCTTGGATAGGAGGGGGGATATCATTCCAGCACTTAGACGCCGCCTACTTGAAACTCCCTCTGAACGCAGCGGTTCGGTGCATAATGGCCATTGCCTTAAACCTGCGCGCACTTTTCTGCCCTCGTAGTGAAGAACGCAGTAATCGACAAAATTACGATTTTGACTTTTTATGACAAATAGCATAAGTGAATAAATATCTATCTATGTATATATATATATTTTTTTTAATGGTTGTTAACACAGAAATTTAGTTGACAAAAATGCAGTATTTGTTCAAGTGACACTTAAGATACAAAAATATAACGCAGCATTTACATCATACTAAAATAAAATGCAGTATATAGTGGGTTACTGCATTTAGAAAACAACGTTATGAAATTTATCTACCACGTTATACTAAGGTGAAACGCAGCAAGTGCGTTAGCTGCGTTTAACCTTAATATAGACACAGGCTCGGCTTGTCGCTTTGGTCGAAACTGCAAGTAACACTAGTAAATCAGTCTGTGATTATCAGATTATCACTTATCGGGGATATAGTTATTTAATGTTCTCTGCATGAACAAAATATCAATAAATATACACTTAAGTAAAATATTTTTCTATTCACATATTCATTTTTTTTCTTTGTACCTAATGAAGAAAATACATACATACATACATACATATAATCACGCCTTTATCCCTAAAAGGGTTAGGCAGAGCACATGAAACTTTTGTTCCAGTGCCACTTTTAGCATAAATATGGGTATAAAAGATCGACAAAATGTGACATTGCAGTGACAGGTTGCTAGCCCATCGCCCACAACACACTTCACCATCGCCCACAACACACTTCAAAAATATCACTATAATACCTATATTATTTTGAACAAGCCAATTCATAATTTATTTAAGTAGTCAATTCCATTTTAAACTTCTTAATTATGTCTGTCTTTGTGTTTGCTGCATTTCAACCATAAATATGAATTATATTAAAATCATCTTACTTAAATGAAATGCAGTTCTACAGGAAACCAAGATATAAATGCAGTATTCGATACATGCTGCATTCATCATATGTATTTTTAGCATTCTCTTTATACCAATATACAAGGATATACTGCAGTACTCGACTTTAAAACCAAATTGTCACACAGATTGTAATCAATAACTTAACAATATGATGGAAAGTACTAATTCAAGTTTTTATAAAAATACAAATTTTATAATTTTATCGCCTTTACTATAAAATTTCACAAAAAACCTTCAATCACCTTTTTCTCGAAACTTTGTTTTTGCAATTACTGCATTCTTCACTACGAGGGCAGTTTTGGACCATACCAGTTTATGAAACAGGTAGGTGGGGGTTTCGTGTTTTACCACCCCGAACAGCAGAGTGGCCAGGTGCAGGCGCCGGCGTGCAGGCATGTTAAGCAAGTTAGCGGCGTTCAAGTATGGAGTGATGTGGGATCGGGGAGGGACTCTGAAACAAAAACGAGCACATGCGTTCTGCACTCGTTGTATGAGCCTCTTGGAACGACTAGTAATGCACCCGTCATACACGACATCACAATAGTTTAACCTACATAATATAAGTGATTCACATAGGTCAACACGCAAAACGACACTAAGGTAATCTCGTATATTATATAGAACTTTAAGGCGATAAAAGCAGTTACTCACAACATTAAGACTCCACCGAGCTTTTGACGCGGGCACCGATTTGGCATTTGCACCTGTGTGTGCGTCATGACACACACTACTGCCGCTGCCGGCTCGCTCGATCGGTACGGTCGGTCACAAGCTAAAAGTTAATAGCTCATTATTCTCTAATAATAAATCTTACCTCCGCGCATAAAACCATGGATGGTATAAGGAATAAAATCTTAATGCAATTATTATTTTTATTGAAATTTGACCGTTCACTAAGGAAAGTAATAATAACGCAGTGTCATCAGTGGACTAGTGTTGGAATTGATATAGCAGTGATGTGCACAGAGTTTTTAGACAGGGTAGACAAAAAATATATATTTACCCAAGTCCACGAAAAGCGAGCTCTTGTTTCTCCAAAAAAACCAACAATATCAATGAGTCTCTGAAAATATTGCGATTTCGGTCTACTTCTGCATTATGTCTGTCTATATCTATTAGCACCTAGTTGTGAATTTAGACGCGTCTCGATTCGATTTATTCCTACCGTGTGATATTTAAAGTATGCCTCTAAGTGTTTTTGTAGCCTTTGTAAAGTTATGTACGTCGTTGTACACGTACACCGGCGGCATCATTCCACAATGTTTTGGTGTTTGCAAACAGTAAACACGGAAAACAGAACAAGCGATTGTTGTGGATGTCTGTTAGCCAAGAATATGCGTGATAATATGGTGACTGTACGACGGCATGAGATCTTCAAGAAGCTTTTCAAAATAAGCGAAATAATTACCGTTCAGGGAGGGTGAATAAAAAACAGCAAAAAGAATTTTAGAGTGAGCTAAACTCAATTCGAGAAATAAAAACTCCGTGTATAATATCTTTCCTTGCGTTTTCCCATTTTAACTAAAACAATAAATAGTGGGTGCATCATCAATAGGTTAAATGTTTCCTGGGTAAAAAAAATATATATCGTAATTATCCAGTCGGTTACATTAACACAAAATGTTGGACACGTATGATCTCTTCTGTGAAGGAAAAATATTAAAAAAATACGTGCCTAATATTTTTTTAATAACATAACTGACTATACAGGAATAAGCTAATAATCTTTAAGTACAAGTACAAGACAATTATAAAAACCGGTCAAGTGCGAGAATGATCGCAAACCCTCGCGCACCGAGGGTTCCGTACAAACTATCAATTAACTCAAGGTAAAGTAAATGTCCCAATATTTGTTAAATTACTTGTTTTAACCCAACACAACAGAATTCAATATCAAACAACGAATAAATTTTACACCAAGACGTTACGCACGACCCCGTTACGATTATCCTCGCACGTTATTACTAACGTGCGAGGATAATCAGCTAAATATGAATGTATGTTGGTGTTTTAGCGATTATCGTTAATCACGTGAACCGATTTCGATTACATTTTTTTTATTTTTAAGAGAGTACTTCTATTATAGTTTTATAGAAATTTCAAACAAAAAAAAACTTGTAAAGTCGATTAAATTGCAAACTTAACTATACTTACGCTACGCTATAAATACGCTAGATCCAGAAGGGGGGTGGTATTTTTTTACATTTTCCTTCATAAATCGAAATTTTACCAATATAGAAGAAAAAGAAAAACTGTATCAAAAAGTGCACCTCGAGCCCTTTCAAAATACATTACTTGACCTAATAGTTAATATTTTTTTGCCCGCTCATATTCTTAATTTTTCATAGAAAATTAAAAATATATTTAAGTTTCTTATTTCCCATGCATGTGGATAACTCTTATTTAAAACCATTCCAAATTTCAAATTGATAGCGTAAGTAGTTCGTGAGATATTTCACTTTGTGAGAGACAGACGGAGGACGGAGTCGCACCATAAGGGTTCTTTTTTAACCTTTTTTGGTACGGAACCCTAAAAATGTAATGGTAAGTACTGAAGATAACAAAGCAAACGAGCCCAAACTCGACTATCTTAGCCCCTTCCATCATAGAGTTCCACCAGCCATCTTCCGGCTTCGTCATGACACCCTCGCCATCATGTGTAAAAGTAAGTACTGGAAGATATTTAATAGGTTGCAAACGTTGACTAACAATTTACAAGTAAGTTACATGAGCAAAGAATACGGGTACACGTTATATTGAACTGTCGCACAAAGTGACTCCTGAGGGGCAATCACGTAACGTTTCGAACGCGCGTCAGGTAGATCCAACTGTCATTTTTCCATATAAAAATTGTCATTTAGTTCTAACGTACAATGCGTTACGTGATCGACCTGCTGAACTAAGAATATAAAAAAAAATACTTACCTCGTTTTGCTGCGTATACTGCTGTATTCATACACAATTGACATCGAAGTATTTATAAGTGTCACCGCGCCGCATTGAAACGTGCTCTCTCTCTGAACGCTCGCGGGCGACTGAACATTACACTCTTATTTATGGACTGAACCACAGAGCACGGGGAATGCGTATTTACATCGGCGCGCGGCCGCCATAGTGAAAATGTATGGCGAATTTGAACCGCCTTTTGATGAATCTGGACCTCAATTACACGACGATAATTTAAATATTTTACGCGGATATATCGTAGTATAAACATTCATATTTCGTTTGAACTGAAAATCAGGATAGATTTCCACTGTCAAAGTATAAAAAATCACTTAACGCCTGCTTACGATTTTACAGTTTTCGTCCAACATTGCTTTGTGCTGTAGGGTAAAATATTAGTAATCTTAAGTTTTTTACGCGAACGTATTGTTAACACATTCTTCTAAGTGCTAAATGTACAGTTTATACATGGATTAAACAAATACTGTTGACGTTATCTACTTAACGGCCACTGCCTGTTTGGCATATTTCGCTCTGTGCAGTCTTAAGTATGTGGTTCTCAAAGCGCAAATTCCCGTCCATAAGAAGACCGAGGTTGGTTGCTTTTCTACCACCCGTTCTATTGGTTCGCCCATGACGGCGACATTCCCGGAAGTTATAGCTTCAAGGTTATTAAGGGTATTACGGATTTGATGTTTTGACCCAAAAATATATATATATATAATGTGAGGGTAACTGTTGAAACCTATACTATGAATATTATGATCTATGTACACAGTTTGCAATAAACGATTCTTATTCTTATTCTTATAGGATTGATCTCATTTAAAAATGTATAATTGTGTATGAAAAACTTACGAGTATGTCATGCTATCTATAATAATTTGCTCCAACCTGTCCTAATAGAATATCTGATACGACACCCGTGTTGTCTAGCAGGTCGATGACGTAACGAATTGTACGTACGCTAGGTAGATCATATATTTCATTATTGGTACGAGCTTTTATTACCGACTGTAGTTTTCTGTATACCATCATAAAAAACTCATTGAGACGATTCTAACGAGCCTAAACTCGGTTACGTCGGTGTTAAGTACTGAACTCCCATGTCCACCTTTTCTGTCGCCATCATCAGATCAGCTTGATGGTACCATAATATTGAATTGTCATCCAAACTATACATACACCCATAATTTCAGCTCAATAGGTCACCGGGAAATGGGTCAAATTTAACTTGCAAGATTTGATTACAGACAGACAGACAGACAACAGGACAGGTGAAACTATATAAAAGCTTGTAATTACAGTTAAGCTGTCCTAACGCGCGTTCGGAAAGTCACGTGCTTACCCCTCAAGTCACTAGATCTTGATAAATAATCCCCCACTTTGTTCACCTTTCGTACCTAACCTTTGGCTTGAGTTGACATGTCGTGAATCCTTATTCATTTCGAATGCAATACGGGCAGAATTCTTTAGAAAGCGGCGAATTTTAAATGAATGAAGAATTTCCGTCCAGTATACTTTTCGCTTAACATTTTCGGTACACGCGTCATGGCACTCGAGGGATCCCGAAAATACACAAGTTATTTAAAACCTTGCGTAAACCGCAACTCAAAAGCTACTAGTATACCTAACTGAATACAGTTTCTTCTTCCATTGCGGCGAATCATGCGTACAACCTAAACACACCATTAGTTACAGGAGTTTATCTATTAGAATTGTATGGCGTTTCCGTCACCAACGGTACAGGGCTGATATTTGGAACATGCTAATGCACCTCACCCGTCACGCACAACGAAACTAGACTTCTGATTACGCTTACCTACTACGAATTGCGGCTACAAAATATATAGGTGACATTTAACCCAGTAAGGGGAATAGCGGGGCTGGTGCCTGACACCTCAGCATAATGCTGACCCAGTGTCAGAGCCATTTCACTGCCGCAGAGACAACTGTTTCATGTTTAATGATTTTTTTTTTGCTTATTTTACTGTTTAATATGTGTGCTCAAGGTGTTTGTGAATTTATGTATCCCTTTTAATTTATTTTTATATAGCAATATAAGTTTTACATAATGTTAAATAAAAGAACTTGAGTGCCATATCCTTAATTTACTTAAAGATTTCAAATTAATCTAGCTTAGGAACGAGCGGTAAGAAGCGAAAACATTTCGCAAATCGAGTGCATTTTTTGGTACATATTTGTTACTTTAAGAAAAGTTTTATGTGTTGGTACATGCGTTCACAGTGTGAACGCACATTCACTAAACGTTTAAATGCAGTCAATTTCGAAGGGTATATACAAACCACCACCTAAAAGGGCTTATAAATACTATAATTTACTTTAAAAACAAAGTTTTAACCGACTTCATTTTAGTACTCCGCCAAGCCACGAGAACATTTCCTATTTTTTTTACAATTTACCACATGAACTGATTTCCGATAGCAAATGCGTTGATTACTATAGAAAAAAACCGAATCGCTGTATGTGGGCCGATGATATTTGAGGACTTCCATCGATTCCCCAAGATCATCACCAATGGCACTTCATTCGTTCCTATTTCAATGGAATCTTATCAAGATCTGTGACGTACTTTTGTACTTTTAAGTACATAATTGAGGAATTCCATAAGTCATCTGTTCTTCATCATCAATTCCACTTCATCAAATTTATGATTTCCGGGTGTAAATACACGAGTTAGAATAGAAAATACTAAAATCAGTACACGCGCGCCTAATAAAATTGAGGAGTTCCCTAAATTCCTCATGGATCCCATCATCCAACTGAATTTTTGAAAAAATGGGACCCACCTGGAAGCATATACTTACAAACAAAAAAAAAAATCCGAATCGGTTCATCAATGACGGAGTTTTGAGGTAACAAACATTAAAAAAAAAATATATATATATAAATAAATTAAATTAAAAAGGACAAATATTTAATACCAATACTAAGACTTTCTAAATATGTGTTTGGCTTTTAAGTTTAAGTGCCATTTTTTTCAGGTTTCTCATTTCAGAACAAACGGAACATAACCGAATAGAACAGATGAATTATACGTATTTTTTTGTGCGCGGTCGAATCACTGGAGGGCAGCTGGAATACAATTTTCTCGTCCCAAATATTACTGTCTCGAGATGAAAGTGTTTGACCCGCACCTGTTGCCAATAATGACTCACCTCCGTCACCCGGTTCTCGACGATAGGCCTAATTAAATCATGAACCTTATTAACTTACTCGTATCTACTCATTCCCGCATAATGAAAGATTTATAACTTTACCTATACCTAGGTTTTAAATTAAGTTGAAATCTGAAACTAGAACGTTATGAAGATTATCAGCTAGACTCAGCCTATATCAATGTATAAAAACGTTTCTGAGTTTTTTTTTTAACCCAACGCCGGTGGCAAACAAGCGGCCCACCTGATGGTAAGCGGACACCGCAGCTATAGACGCATGCAACTCCAAGGGAGTAACATGGGCGTTCCCGACCCTTGATATGTTTGAGGATTCGCCGTGATGACAGCTGAAGGAACGAATGCCCTCACTCTCAACACAACGCATCCTCAGGAGCTCTGGCGACCTTGCACACCTCCAGGAACACAACACTACTACAGAGCAAGTAGTAGTGTTATTATTTTACCACATAATAGGCGTTATTGATTGATCTGTATTACCCATGCCCTTATCACAGCTTTATAAGTTAAGTCGCGGGCAGACAGATAGACATGCAAATATTATAAAGATTCTTTGTTGACTAGGAAACCCCAACAAAGACAGTGGACCCTATTACCCTGCAGGTCTGTTTTTTGTCATTTTAGTGTTCTAATTAACTATATTGCATCCGTGAATTTATATTGTATTTTTCGCCTTGTACTTGTTTTCCTCGACTGTATGCTGGGCATCTAATTAAAAAGCGGAACGCGCCGGCCTGCCGCTCTAATTCAATTAGTCAGCACAAAGAGACTCTCCCGAACGTGTTGTGATTACAATTCCAACGGGCTATGTTTTGAAACTAACATAGATTCATATAATTCATAAATTCTTTTTGATATTGCAGCAGTTGGCGGTCCGGCCGTAAAGCAAAACAGAACGTCGGAATAGGGATATGTGTCCCCGGCAAAGCTTTGTTAGTTGCCAATGAGGATGATATTAATTATGTCATGCATGTAAAGTGGTGCTTTGGCCGAGAGCTACGCAAATAGGGATGTTGGTTGATAGACATATAAACAACTTCAATATGAAACGTCTTAAACGCCATGTGCAGGCAAATTAAAATGAGTGAGTCTATGGTCAAACAGTCAGCATATTTTGATCTTAATTTGTTAAAAATCATCAAATTTCAAAAATAATTTGATGCGTGATGTTTTACGAGAATACGTGTGAACTTGGCGCATTGGTATCGATAAATACAATGTCGATACATATGCTTATTAAATAATAGCTAGCCTTCTAATCCTCTAATTGGTACGCACCAGCCCCCCTATTCTGCAACTTGTTTTAAGCTCACCTCAACGCTCACCCACAAATATATCTTGACATCGCGATGCGTAGTAACTAAGCGTAGTGAAAAATGCCCTACTTTGCCACCAGGCAAAACTTTGCCCAAAAAGCTAATTTTCAACAAATCTGGTAATGAACGAAAACACAAGATACTGATGTCACCTCTACTATTTTTAGTAGAAACTTTACTTTGAGTCATACATGTATTTGACTTCAGCCAAAAGCTTGCAGAAAATTATGGAATGCGAGGTGTATGGATTTGTATGGCAATGTTGAAAATACCTACGTAACATTGCCCATCTGTACTGTGTAAAACTTTTCGTAGTTAAGACCAAGATGTTTTAATGGAACGTCATGTTTGCCCAACATTTTGAACTGAGTCTTGTCTCAACGTCGTAAAAGCTACAGATACGCCAACAATTCGACATGGTCAATGTTGGCAAAAGTCCAGATGACTTTACCCGCTATCAAAATCGACAAAAGTTTGGAATAGATGTTGATTAAAAAACGTTTCTCCTTGTCAACACATGCGTATGGCTACAAGAATACGTTAAGCAAAAAAAATCATCCTACCATAGAAAAAATATGAGATATTCGTGTTTTTCCGAAAAAAGCTGGCAAAATCATGCGATGAGAATAGTAACTGATTGACTATCTAATCTTGTTATATCAAACATGACCCATTATATTATAAAGAAACATCCTAAAATAATAGTTAAGGTAATGTCACTAAACATTTTATGAGTTACGTAGGTACCAAATTATGGTAAAAAATGTGTTCCACTTAGCGGCGCTAACGTACAAGATTAAAGAAAAACAAATCAAGTAACAGTAACAACAAGCATTGTTTTTAAATACCAATGCTCGTCTGTAAAGCGAGTGAGGAATGTTGTACGACTCTACATTCCCGCAGCTATCTATTATGGTATCTATATAACGGATTCTCAATGGAATTTGGCATCGACACAGTTCTCAACGCTTTTATCGGAGATACCGATCACTAGCACTTGCTTTGTAAATAGCGAACTGGGGCCCTTTTTCACTTTATGTTTGGCGGAGATATGTGATAGGAGATGGTAAGGTATGCTTTGGTTTGAGGGTTCCCGGGCACAAATACTGCGAATTCAATGAAACCCTATTACGGAGTCTCCGTCTACCTATCCGTCTGTGCGCCTTATTTTTGCCCATAAATAGATAGACTTTTATGGGTCATTTTTCACAAAGTCCGCAACTTCAACAACTTCTGCGTTTTCAGACATGTAACATATTCTTTTTTTATTTTTCATAATGGCTACTGTCAGCGTCAAGGTGCTAGAGCTACAAGAGATTAAAAGCCGAAAATTTTGTCCAAAGTTCTAAGTAGATACTTGGCCGGTTGAAAAATCTAAAACAAAAGATACACAACAATATACAATTAAACTAACTACAACTAACACATAGTTATTTTAATGATTACTACAGAACTACCTACAGATGGAAAACTATAGATGATGGATTAGAGCCTGATATTAAAGTTGTTAATAAATTTTGCAAGTATGTATACAAAATATTAGTATACAAATGGGGTGTTAGCGGATGTAAGGATGCAACTACCTAAGGTTAGCAGGGCGCTAAACGAAATCCGGAAGAGAGTCGTACAAGGTAACATATTCTTCTTCATTTCGAACTGAGATGACACCTGTCAAAATGGTTGGACTAAGAAAACCATGAACCTATAATACTTAGGACAGGCTATGGTAATAATAATAAAACGTGCGAGCGAGCTGGTAGCATTCAAATTACTCTCATTCCCATAGTTCCGCTTTTTAGGGTTCCGTACCAAAAATGGTAACAAAGGAACCCTTATGGTGCGACTCCGTCCGTCTGTCTGTCTGTCACAAAGTGAAATATCTCACGAACTACTCAAGCTATCAACTTGAAATTTGGAATGGTTATAAATGAGAGTTATCTGCGTGCATCGAAAATGAAAAATTTAAATATACATTTAATTTTTCTATAAAAACTTACGAATATGAGGAGGGGGCAAAAAAAAAAATTCAACTATAGGGTCATGTGGGGTATCATTCGAAAGGGCTTGAGTTGCACTTTTTGAAACAGTTTATCTTTTTTTTTCTACACTCGGAAAATTTTGATCTATGAAGGAAAATGTAAAAAAAAATACCATTCCCCCCCCCCCCCCCTTATCTCCGAAGTTATTAAAGCGAAAAATTTGAAATAATTACTTGCTATTAAGATAAACATATATATTACGGGATTTTTTTTTTTTTTTATCTAGCACATTTTTTGTTTTATTTTCAAAAATCATTTCCTAGTTAGACTTGCAATTTAATCAACTTTATAAGTTTGTTTTTGTTTTGAAATTCCTATAAAACTATAAATAGAAGTACTCTCTATCAAATAAAACAATAATAATCGAGATCAGTTCACGGATAAACAATAATCGCTAAAAGACCAACATACATACTAAGCCGATTGCCCTTGCACGTTAGTACCAAATGGGGCCGATAGATGGCGCTGACCCCATTCGCGCTGTTAAGATTTTTCTAGGATTAATGGGGTTGGGATTGGGACGCGTATATTTATTTTCAATAGCAGGTCAAAAAAAGATCGCGATTCAATTGTCTTGGTGTAAAACTTACTCGTTGTTTGTAATTGAATTCTATTGTGTTGGGTTAAAATAAGTAATATAACAAATATATTGGGACTTTTACTTTACCTTGAGTTAATTGTTAGCTTGCACGGAACCCTCGGTGCGCGAGTCAGACTCGCACTTGACCGGTTTTTTAATTTGCAACACCTGATATAGTATGAAGTTGTGGCCCATAAACCATTACCCGTCCAAATTAATTAGGTTGTTTATGGCAAGTCATCACGCATTTTAAGACCAGTTCTTAATTTAGCTGCATAGGAGCCTTTCCGTCCCTTACTGTGGCAATACGTAAAGCCTGTCCTGAGTATTATAGGTCCATGAAGAAAAACGTAGTTCCAAGATTGTTCTTAGAAAGTTGTAACGGACGAGCAGTTAAAAATATTGACGCAGTATACTCGTTAATGCTACGATCGATAAATCAATAAGAAACAAAAAATTAATTGGCGATCCATTTTAGTTCCTGTAATAGTCATGTGATATTTAAGCGTTCATTTTAGTTTTTGGTATGGAACCCTCACGAATCCGAATCTCATAATGAAATACTGTTTTGCGATTTTGCGTTCCGATAGTTGATAATAAACGTATCAATTTCCTGTTGAATCCTGCGTGCCGAGATACGGCCTCGAATCAGTGAAGACGAGACACGAGTATGTAGGTACTTATTTTGTGTACCACAAGGCGCCGCGGTGGTACGAACGACTTCAAAAATATGTTCACACTTTGGACCTTATGACATTGTAATACGGCGACTAGTGTATACAAATCTTTGACGCGCAACCGTTAGTGCTGGCCGCAATCTTTGAGCAAACAGAACGCTTATTGCATCGCTTTCAAGACGCGGACGAATGTGTTTGACCAACGGCATTGACCTGTTTATGGGCATGCGACGTATTTCTACGGCTACAATTTCTGAATTCGTTTCTGAGTAGCCTCTTTACGACTGACCTAAATATTTCATCAAGTACGACATGGGGTGTAATGTTTATTTTGATATGTTTTGTGTTATTAAGCCAGTAATATTTGTTCATATACGCGTATGCATAGGCATTTGTAGTAGGTATTATTCAAATCTACAAAAGTTCTAAAAGTATAATAACGTTGTATAAAATACCCACCTCAAAACCTCTAAATAGTAGTTTATCTACGCACATATCATTAGTGCTCTAAAATGCGTTCAGAAACCGTAGGAAATGACCAGCATTACTACAAACGATTTTACTATGAGAACTTTCTTGTCTGTGGTAGTAGGTAAAATGGCATTACATTACAGATTTTTGATAAATTTGTATCGTTATGAGTTTAATTTTGGAACAGCTGTCAAAACTCAAGTGGGTCTCTATTCTAGTATCCATAGATATTAAAACAGTTATCGATACGTAACTTCAATTTAGTACGTTTTTTAATACAAACCGTACGACATTCGATCTCGAGTGATAGCAGTATAGGGACTTCATTCGTTTGTCATGATTTAAAAAAAACCATTCGTCATGACGGATGATCGAATTGCCGCCATTGCATTACACATTTTTTATTTTAACCATCTTCTCTCACCACTCCAATCAGTTTTTCGGGTTGGTCACAGATTATTGAACGTGTGAGGTTAAGCATTGAATTCTATCACGTCACAATCTTAGTTCTAATAGACTTCTCCATCGATTTCATTGCTGCCAATCGTGATCTTCAGGAGATCACGATTGGATCAAGGATGATGCTCTTCATCATTTGAATAACTATTCATCATTAGCGGTTGAGTGGTTAACTTCTTATCTACCGTCGTCTTATGAATATTTTTATCGCTACCATCGAATAGTAAAAACATTTATGTACATGTCGACGAGGTATCTAATCGATTTGGAGAGTAGATACTTATGATTATTTATTTACTTCTTATTTTTGACAAAGAAACTATGCAAGAAGATACGAAGATAAGACCGCAAGCCGTCTAAAGCAGCTGTGTGGGCCGAGATATTAAACGTTGTATGATGATATTGGTTTACCATTGAATTACCGACAAACATTTAATCGAATATTATTTCAAAGACAACGTTCCAAGTATTTTCATTTCATCGACAAGTCATTGCGTCGAGGACTCGATACTAGGTAATTTGAACCGAGGTCTTTTAAGAGGGGGCGCTCCGCGAAATCGGAGTTCTTAGATTGAATATTTACCTATGACAAACTAAAGCGAATGCCAGGAAAATGAACATACAGAAACTACATCATATTTGCAATCTATTTGTCTGAAAAAAACCATACAAAACCAAAATTGCCTCGATAGAAAACAATCGCCAAAACATGTCTTATTTTTACCTAATTTCAATTGTGTGCCGTTCCCGTGCATATAATTTACGTAAAAATTTAGTGTATAATAGCTCTTGATATTGCCTAGTGATTTGACGAGCGGCGTTTTTTTATGTAGTCCCTTTTCAGACTTAATTGAGGTATAACGTATTTGGCGTATAGGTCTTTTTTATTTAGCGCGATACTGTTTCTCCCGTCGCGTGTTTCGTGCAGTTTGGTATATCTTTTGTTGCCGTTCGCGGGCGGAGTCAATCGCAATCGCTCCGCTGAGACGAGAGGACTACGTTCTGTGCTCTCACGACAGCACGGTGAACATAATTATTTCAATAATATTGTGACCCAGTATATTCGTCCAGTGAATGAATGTATCATTACATTCCAGTAGATATTTTGGTGTGTTTTGAAATAATATATTTAAAAGTCGACCTTAACATGTAGACCTTAAAGTTCAAAATACAACCATAAGATTACGCAGCGATCGGCCGGCGACCGGCTTCTTAGAATAATTTGTGCAGTACATGCAAACTACAAGAACATTTTTTCTGTCGAGCGTGTATTTACTTTATGAAAGATTATCACTATCACTACAACATAGTACTCGTATAAAACAAAGTCGCTTCCCGCTGTCTGCCCCTATGAATGCGTAGATCTTTAAAACTACGCAACGGATTTAGATGCGGTTTGTTTTAACAGATAGAGTGATTCAAGAGGAAGGTTTATATGTATAATATAATTTAATATAGTATCCGAGCGAAGCCAGGGCGGATCGCTAGTTGAGAATAAATCCGGTTAATTTCAAAATCGATGTCCTCTCGGTCTCTAAATACGAATTCGAAGTCAGAAATAATTCAAAAAGTGGTCGCATTATTTTCATTTTTGAAATATTTGTTGTAAATTACGATGCGCGTTTTTTTTAAAGAACAACATTCGTTTTCAGGCTTTTCGAGAAATGATGTCCATTTTGAATTCCAAGATGGCGGACATTGTTTTTCGAATTTAAACATTCGTGAGACATGTTGAAATAATACTAATACTAGGTTCAACTCACGTATTAAATGTCACTACGGGCGACATGTTTCGAACTCTGCGGGGGTTCATCAGGATGAGTGTTTTCGCGGCGGTTTCGCTTGAATCTTGTCGTGATTCAAGCGACACCGCCGCGAAAGCATTCATCCTGAAAAAGAACTCCCGAAGATTTCGAAACATGTCGCCCGTAGTGACATTATTGACATTGTTTTTCTTTAAAGTCATCACGGGTGTCGCTTTTAGGGTTATCGAGGGTGCAGATTCCAACAATTATTGCCTGCGAACTTGGTCATTTTTATATTTAAAAAAGTGAACACAATTAAGCAGTTTTTCTTTAGTACCTACCAGTATGTTCAAAATTGATAACTAAAGGGCCAGAGCGTCTCCATTGTCTCCAAGCAGGAATCCGAGATCAGAATTGAAAAATTTGGCCGCAACACTGTGGCCTGAAAATCTGACTTTCATAGACATGATCGAAGGTTTCATAATATATAACAGTTTTTTTAATGCTACTTATAAATTCACAATTAAATTCACGTATTCAATGACATGACAGGCGACATGTTTCGAACTCTTCGGGAGTTCTTCTTCAGGATGAGTCTTTTCGATGATTGTTTTGAAGAAGAACTCCCGGAGAGTTCGAAACATGTCGCCTGTCGTGACATTTAATACGCGAATTTAACCGTGGTTTTATTAGTAGTATTTTAGACATGTCTCACAAAAGTTTTAATTCGATTATGGCTTTTTTTTTCTTTAGGTTTTTACTAGCCATTGTAACCCTTACGTGATTTAGTAAATAATAAACCGGCCAAGTGCGAGTCAGACTCGCGCACGAAGGGTTCCGTACCATTATCTATAAAACAGTAAAAAAAGTTTATTGTATGGGAGCCCCCCTTAAATATTTATTTTATTTTGTTTTTTAGTATTTTTTGTTATAGTGGCAGCAGAAATACATCATCTGTGAAAATTTCAACTATCTAGCTATCGCGGTTCTTGAGTTACAGCCTGGTGACAGACAGACAGACGGACAGAGAAGTCTTAGTAATAGGGTCCCGTTTTTACCTTTTGGGTACGGAACCCTAAAAAACGGAAGGTCATATTTCAGTTATAGCTCTCGAAACTCTGACTTAATAGCGAAAATAATATCTTCAAATATAGGTACAGATTTTGTCTTGCTTCCCACTTTTTATAATAGGGATGATGACTAAATTTTTTTATGATGTCATTTGAACCAGTTTTTGGACAGGAACAAATGTTTGTATTGGAGGAACTACAATTAAAGAACATAAATACCCAAAAAATTGAGACAAAGATTGACCTCGCTGGCGGCAGCGCAAAACGCTTAATACTGAAAGACAGACAGGCGTGACGTCACAGCCGACATTTGTTAATACAAAGTACCTACATGTATCGTCGTATGGAAAATCAGGTTCTTAAATTGTTGTTTCATTCGCGGAATACTGCCTTTAAGTACATAATTGTTGTACAATTTTGTTTCTATAAAAGCCTAAGGATTCTATTGGTACCTTTAAATTTACTCTTGTACAATAAAAAAAAAATTTTTTTCTGAACTTTCAAGGTTCATATCTTTTTACGATTTTAATTATATTTTATTATTTATACTTTATTACGGTAATTTGATGGTTTACTATACACTTAGCATCACTACGTTATCAATTTGAACATGAGTCATCATGCCTATTATTCATAGGTATTCATCATGTTTCATCTGACTGTCGGGGCATATACTATGCGAGAAGGAGCGGGGCAGCAATAGACGCATCAGCGCGGCAGGTGCGGGGCGCGCGGGTGATTTATGATTTTTCCCTGGCGGTACGCCCCCTCTTAATTGGTAGTTGCCTTATTTCAATCAAATTCATGTCATGGCTTTTCATTTCGGGTTTTTTTATTTCATATTTGTTTCATGTAATAATATTTATACCGCATTCATGAAAGCTGTCATATCGGTACAATTTTACGTTTTAAGGTTATAAATTGTACAAAGATGCTGTCATAGGGATCAAGGTTCCCCGGGCCCACTGTAATCTAAACCTAACCTAACCGCCAGCGTGTCGACGTCACCCCGCTTCGCGGGATGCCTATTTCCGCTCTGAGGGACACAAGTGAACCCTAACCTAACCTACTTATAATACAATTGTTACGGTTGTTTGTTCTTTTACTGCGGGTGACTTCGCCCCCCGAGCTCCCTTTACCTGGCTGCCCTGATCTAGTTATACTTCTGTAATCAGTTGTTGTTTGTTTTTATATTAAACTAATATAATACGTCGAAGAAATGAATTGCAATGTTTTGTAGTGGTGCCAATAAAGATCATATGAAACAAATCAGCGATTAAGTAACATTCGTTGAATAGTATTTCTACGTAGTAAGATAAATTTAAATAAATAGTAGTTGAAATAAAATAACACCAAACAATATTACTAGTACTAAAATTTCGATGAATCGTTGTCGATGAAATAATATTCGATTAAAAGGTTGTCGACAAAACAAGGGTACACCGATAATATTTCATAAGACAGGCCGAAATAAAATAGAAAATCGACAACACATTAAGCTTAGAGCGAGTCTTCCCACGAAGTGAGCAGGAGAGTATTGTGGTAAGGACAAATATAATTTAATAAAGAGATTCTTGACCAACCTTGTTTTTGTTAACCTTTTTGATTACCAAGAAATCATTTTTCATTTCATCACACAATTCTTGCCCTTACTGGGATTCGAGCATAGGAGCGTCCTACAGCTATTCTCAAATTTTATGTCTGCGGTTGTGTCTAAAACAAAAACAGGAAAACATTGAAAACATTGAAGCTGAATCTTATATCGAGAGTTGAAGGAAAAAACAGAGAATAGAACAGAATGGAAATTACTCCACCGACAAGAGCCAAGCTCTTAAATAAATGATGATGATGATGATTATGATGATGGTTGTGTCTAATTACCACGACCATTTACGAACATTTTATATGGAGAGATAATTAGACGCAGACACAAAATTTGAGAATAGCCGCCTATTCGTAGACATGGAGACCCACGAAGCTAAATGGGTCGTCAATCGTCGGTGTTATTACACTGAATAATTTTGACCTCTTCCCAAAGCTCATATTAAAATTAGGCGGGTGATGCTCCAAAAATAATGGTCGCGCCGGTGAACTGGCATTGTTTCTGTGAGTCACTCAAGCACATTATTCCTGTCTGAATTCGTCTTGCTATTTTTGCTAAAGGCGAGTACTGGAATAGGCATTAAGCTGGTAGCCAGAATTAATCGCCAGCAACGTCCTTTTCAATATCGTCTTGACGACTTCAAGTGCTGTAGGTACTGCCAGTTCTCGAAAATGGTCATTGCCCGCATATGGCATGGGAATCGAGTATTGCTGTGCTGTAAGTAGCTACTGCCAGTTCTCGGAAATGGTTATGGCGCGAATGTGGCATGAGAATCGAGTACCTACTGCTGTAGGTACTGCCCGTTCTCGAAAATGGTCGTGGCCCGCATGTGGCATGGGTATCGTCGGAGAAGTCATCATCACGGACAGGACTATTGTAGCCAATGAGCCTGATATCATGCTGACTGATTGATTGAAGCAGTGCTCGTCGAGATCACCATCGCCCATACCGATAATGTCGTGGACGCCGACAGGACCAATCCATTAAGTAGGTACCTTGACCTGCTCACGGGGTAATACCGCCCTGAGGGATGTTGATTCGACGATCATTACCTTTTGTCCCGATAGGCTTTTCTGCGAATGGCCTAATAGCAAAGTTAATCGAATAACGCGCAACGACTCAAGAGGCTTACGCGTGATAGGATAAGTTTTTTTTTTACAATTGTGTTGTTTTGTGTGTAAGTATATTATGAACCTAAGAACTTAGTCGAAAAATTCGAAACATAGCCTAATACAACCACCCAGAATGTTCATAGTACAAGCAGGTGACAAAAAAAATCGGATAAGGGGTTCCGGAAATTACCTAAAATATACATACTTACAAAGCTACAATATTATATACTTTTCTTTAAATTATATTTCCTTAAAAATTACGAAACTCACAGACCTTAAATCCATGGTCCTATCCCAAACATAAGGACGATCATCAAAAATCTTGAAATAAAATTTCATATCTCTAGACTTTGAGCTTATTGCAAAGACAGTTGAGTCTATTGAATGAAAAAAGTCTGACCCGCCACGAACTGCACTTAAGACGTCGCTCGAGTCCTATTCACAATATTGAAGACAGCTAAGCTAGCGGGTCAAGTGGGGCTGAGGAAGATCGTTATTATGCAGTTGCTAACACAGGGCCCACGACATCATCATCCTAGGTTAAGATCAATAATTATACGATAAACTTCGATGTGCAGTGTAGTGATATTTTTTGCTTTCATCAATTATCCGTCATTGTGTTTTTTGATGGAAAAGCGTCGACAAGCGCTTTTAATTATGTATATCGTAGGTACAAAATCCGTAAAGATATGTTTCGGCAAAATATTATGGTACATAACCTACGGGTGTCAAAGTTATGTTTACACTTTTGCACCATAATCCATTGTAATACGGCAACAAATTGACGTCGACTGTACAATACAGGTAATATAGCTTTCAGGATACCTACATTTCACACATGTATACAAATTAAATGTTTTATTATTGGAATCGAAGAATAATTTACTTTACAAACAAAGTTTTAACCGACTTCAATTCAGTACTCCGCCAAGCCACGAGAACATTTCCAATTTTTTTTACAATTTACCACATGAACTGATTTCCTATAGCAAATGCGTTGATTACTACTAGGAAGGACTTACTATATGAAAGGGGGTCGAAGTTGCACCACGTCCGTAGGAATTACCCATCGCTACCCTACACGTGACCCCTGGGTGGTGCTAAAAGTGCAACAACCTGGCAACCGTACTGTCTTTTCCAAGATCTCACGGTTCTAAATACTGATTTGCCATACGATAAATAAATAACTATAGGAAAAAACCGAATCGTCGAAATGTGGGCCGATAATATTTGAGGACTTCCGTCGATTCCGCAAGATCATCACCAATGGCACTTCATTAGTTCCTATTTCAACGGAATCTCATCAGAACATGTGACGTACTTTTGCACCTTTAAGTACATAATTGAGGAATTCGATAAGTCATCTGTGGTCTTCATCATCAATTCCTCGCCACCAAATTTATGATTCCGGATGTAAATACACGAGTTATAACAGAAAATACCAAAATCACTACACGCGTGCCTAGTAAAATTGAGGAGTCCCCTCAATTCCGCATGGATCCCATCATCTAAATGAATTTTGAAAAAAATGGGACCCACGTGGAAGTATATACATATGAACAAAAAAAATTTTCGAATCGTCTCATCAATGACGGAGTTCTGAGGTAAAAAACATTGAAAAAAAAATTACAGCCGAATTGAGAACCTCCTCCTTTTTTTGAAGTCGGTTAAAAAGTTGGAAAAAGGGAAATTGGGGTTAAACCTGGTTCCTGAATATTTGCACCGTGCGTGCTTGATGGAATTGGACGCGACGCTAACTCCTTTTACTTCTTCTGCCCCAGGGCGTATGATTGGCGATAGAATCGCGCTGATTGTCTTGGTTTTGTCCACTCGCGGTATTTTATTTCGAAAGGAGCGTGTGCTAGACCCGACGCGCGCAGTAGTAGAGAGATTGTCATAGTTTTTGTTTTCCTACCGCCAATTCAGGTATGCGAATATGTGGAATTAGGATAGGGTAAAAAAGGGTAGTTTTACATTACTAGTGATGGGACGAATCGGCATTTGCCAATTATTAATATTTGGACTTTATTATTACAGTTTATTATACTTATGAGCCTCTTGAGACGTTGCGCGTTGATCGATTATCTTTTTTAGATTTCCGTTCGCAGAATAGAACCGCCTATCGAGACAATTATGATTGTCAAATCAACATATCCCTCTGGGTGGCATTACTCCGTAAGCTGGGTACCAGCTTCCTGGGTTGGTCCTCGTCGGCCTTCGTCGACATCACCATTCCCCATACCCATACCTCCTCTCCGTAACCTCGTTCTCGGTATGGGTATGGGGAATGGTGATGTCGAAGAGCACTGCTTCAATCGATCTGTCAGCACAATATCAGGCTTATTGGACATTGTCCTGTAAGTGATGATAACTTTTCCGAGGATTTCCATGCCACATGCGGGCCACGAACATTTCTGAAAACTGGCAGTACCTATAATACTCGTTTCCCATGCCATTTTCGAGAACTGACAGTACCTACAACAGTACTTAATTCCCATGCCACATGCGGGCCAAGACCATTTTCGCAGGACCTACAGCATCAGCTATATGAAGTCGTTAAGACGAACTTAACTCTCACGTCAACAAACTTAATTATATAGCGAGTCAGGCCAATTTCAATGCAAGGCGTTCATTAAGTTACTTGGCCATTGGGTTGTTACTGGGATATTGGGTTACCGCGTCACTTAGTGACAACAAGGATATGGAGAGGGAGCGTAGGGAGTTGGCGGTTAGAAGTAATATGTTGATCCGTAGGTTTGCTAGGTGTACTAAAGACGTAAAAATCACTCTGTTTAAGGCCTATTGCCAGTCGTTTTACACCTGCAGCCTATGGATCAATTATACTCAAAAAGCTTACAGCGCCCTACGCGTCCAGTATAACAACGCTTTCAGGATGCTGTTGTGGCTGCCGAAACATTGCAGCGCTTTAGGAATGTTCGCGGAGGCGAGCACGGATGTCTTTCACGCAATATTGCGAAAACGTGTCGCATCTCTGCAAAGGCGTATAGGCCCGAGCCCCAACAGCCTCCTGGAAACAGTGGCAGAAAGGAACGATGGCCCATTTCTGTATCACTGGAATAAATTGCATGTGATATCCTTGTAACTTGGAATGTTGACTTGTAATATGTCTCATAGCTTGAATATAATATATGTTTATGTATGTAGTTAATGTCTAATGTAAAAGTGTTTTATCAATATTATATTATAAGTGATTAGTGTTATTGTAATGAACCAAATATGGATTTAATCCGAAATAAAATGATTTGATTTGATTAAGTATTGGTCAACAAACTTACATACATTTTGTTGTCCTTAGTCCTTGCCATAACCGTATTCGGACTGAAAAGTAGGCTGCTAAAACAACTTCATAAAAAAAAAACCGGTCAAGTGCGAATCTGACTCGCGCACCGAGGGTTCCGTGCAAACTAACAATTAACTCAAGGTAAAGTAAAAGTCCCAATACATTTGTTAAATTACTTATTTTAACCCAACACAATAGAATTCAATTTCGAACAACGAGTAACTTTTACACCAGGACAATAGAATCGCGATGGTTTTTTGACCTGCTATCGAAAATAAATATACGCGTTCCAATCCCAACCCCATTAATTCTAGAAAAATCTTAACAGCGCGAATGGGGTCAGCGCCATCTATCGGCCCCATTTGATACTAACGTGCAAGGGCAATCGGCTTAGTATGTATGTTGGTCTTTTAGCGATTATTGTTTATCACGTGAACTGATCTCGATTATTATTGTTTTATTTGATAGAGATTGCTTCTATTTATAGTTTTATAGGAAATTTAAAACAAAAATAAACTTATAAAGTTGATTAAATTGCAAATCTAACTAGGAAATTATTTTTGTAAATAAAACACAAAATATGCTAGATACAGAAAAAAATAATCTTTTCCCGTAATATATACGTTTATCTTAATCACCAGTAATTATTTCAAATTTTTCGCTTGAATTACTTCGGAGATAAGGGGGGGGGGGCAGGTATTTTTTTTTTACATTTTCCTTCATAGATCAAAATTTTCCGAGTGTAGAAAAAAAAAGAAAAAGTGTTTCAAAAAGTGCAACTCAAGCCCTTTCGAATGATACCCCACTTGACCCTATAGTTGACTTTATTTTTTGCCCCTTCCTCATATTCGTAAGTTTTTATAGAAAAATTAAATGTATTTTTAAATTTTTCTTTTTCCATGCACGCGGATAACTCTCATTTATAACCATTCCAAGTTTCAAGTTGATAGCTTGAGTAGTTCGTGAGATATTTCACTTTGTGACAGACAGACAGACGGACGGAGTCGCACCATAAGGGTTCCTTTGTAACCATTTTTGGTACGGAACCCTAAAAAGGTAATAACCAGTCATATCGGGCCGCGCCCTGTGTAGCAGAGTTGGGCATTATTCGAATAATATTTTATTTAAATAATTATTCGAATAAACAATCATTCGTTAAAAAAATATTCGCCAATGATTTATTCGCGAATAAATCATTCGGTAGCATTTTCAAATAATAAATGATTCATTCGTTACTTTTTTCGAATAAATACCACGAATGATCCATTACAAAAATGTTCAGTTCATCGATTCCATAATTTTTAAAATTATTTCATCAATTTGTTTAAGCTGAATATGTTTTATTGAATGTAGTGGTAACACACACCGCCGACACGTCAGTTAAGTTTTTCGAACTTTTCTGAGATACCAACTATATGTATCTATAAAGACAGATTTGAAATGATTGGGATATATATTTTTTTGTAAATACATGTAACGAGGCACGAAGGTAGTTGTTTTGTTAGCTAATTATTCGACAATATTATTCGCGAATAAATTATTCGTGGAGTATTTTATTCGCGAATAAATCATTCATGGAATAATTCATTCGCGAATAATTTATTTGCCTAATTTCGAATAAGAATAATCATTCGATAAATGTATTCGTCATTCGCGAATGATTCTGTTAATCTCAATCGTTATTCGTCATTCGAATAAATTTTGCCCATCTCTGCTGTGTAGGGTTCCGTAGTTGCCCATCTGCCTGTGTTGTTAACATACGCCTACTTAACGGTGCGGATGCGTTGCCCGGATTACTCGTCAACTACATGTTGTGCTTTTCACATTTACCAGGTAGGTAGCAACCACTTAACACTTGACTCGAATAAAATAAGGGTTTTAAAGCCCAATATCACACAAACGGATCACTGAATGGTTTATTTTTAAACCTGCAATATTTTTGAACAAGCTATCTAACGAACCCCATCATTGATAACGAGATCAAAAAACCTTAAGTGTAGCGGAGGCACTTAACCTAAAAAAATATATATTTTGGAATTATGTCGTACCAAGATTTTGTTTGTGAATGCGTGGAAGTATAAAGTCGAAGTGAATACCAAGTCCTCAAGTAAGCGATATGAGAGCTGTATCGCTTATTTATTTATTTTGCAACAAAAATAGCCGCTTATTTGAAATATGTATAAAAAGTGTCCGATTGAGTGAATTTGATAGCCGTGGAACTGTGATTTTACATTTTGTTTTTCATATTTATACGTTTATTTGCACCTCTGTTTATCATTTGGAAAGCTCTCGGGCTGTCAGAGTTTGTCGAGTTGGAACACAAAAAGTAATAATGAACTAGATTCTGATTCATAAATTTCATAATACAAAATTTATGAGAGAAAAGATACAGGCAATTTAATAACTTCAATATTCAGTTGTACCGTTCAGTTCAAATAGCAAATACAAAAGTTTAGATTACGTTCTTTAAAATATCTCTGCGTGGCTACAATTTCTTGCAGGCGAGAAATTAATTAAACGGTGTGATAAAAAGAAACAAAAGGTACAAATGTTATAATTAAAAACGTTAGTACCTTAATGAGACTCACATAACCTTCTTGATAGTTCAAGGCTCTCAAGTAAGTTTCTTCAACCTTGTGAAACTCAGAGTAGGTATGTCACTGCCAGGCCTCTGAAGTAATTAAAGTTAGTTAACCCAACACAAAGTATTTGCTCACCACGGGAGTGCGTCCTCACACGAACATAGGTACTTACAATTGATGCAAGTTGAGCTGGCAAGTACAGTCGAGTCGACTACAAAAAGACGACGGTGGTATCAATCTGATGTTGCTGCTCGACTCCCCAAGGAGCGTAAGAGGGAACTGATTGAAAAAAATGTCGACCGAGCAGATCGTTCCGATAGCTCAGTTGGGGGTGGATTGGCCGCATATGCCAAAAGGTCGTCGGTTCTAATGTCCGTCATGGAGCATTTTTTTTTATCTTTGAAATTTGACATTTACAAAACATGCATCCGGTTTTATAAACATTATTATTATTTTATGTAATTAACTTTAAAAATAAAGTTTTAAGCGAGTTCAGTTTTGTACTCCGCCAAGCCACGTGAACATTTCCGCATCTATTTTCCAATTTACCACATAAACTGATTTCCAACAGCAAATTGCGTTGATTATAAGAGAGAAAAACCGAATCACACTATGTGGACCGATATGATTTTAGGTCTTCCGTCGAATCCTCAAGGATCACCTTTGGCACTTCATTAGTTGCTATTTCTACGGAATCGTATCAAAATAGGTACTGCGAGGTAATTTTATAGTTTTAAGTAAATGATTGAGGAATTCCAAAAGTCATCTATGTGGTCATCATCATCAACTCCACTCCTCCAAATTTATGATTTTCGGGTATAAATACTGTAAATACACTAGTTATAGCAGAAAATACTGAAATCAATACACGCGTGCCTATAATTAAGGAGTTAACTCAATTTCTCATGGATTCTATCATCAAAAGGATTTTTGAGAAAATAGGACTAACCTGGAAACATTACTTACTTATAAAAAAAAAAACCGGTCAAGTGCGAGTCTGACTCGCGCGCCGAGGGTTCCATACAAACTAACAATTAACTCAAGGTAAAGTAAATGTCCCAATATTTGTTAAATTACTTATTTTAACCCAACCCAACAGAATTCAATTTCAAACAACGAATAACTTTTACACCAAGACAATTGAATCGCGATCTTTTTTTGACCTGTTATTGTGAATATATCCGTCCCAACCCCATTAATTCTAGAAAAATCTTAACAGCGCGAATGGGGTCAGCGCCATCTATCGGCCCCATTTGGTATTAACATGCAAGGGCAATCAACTTAGAATGTATGTTGGTCTTTTAGCGATTATTGTTTATCACGTAAACCGATCTCGATTATTATTGTTTTATTTGAAAGAGAGTATTTCTATTATACCTAGTGTTATAGGAATTTCAAAACGAAAAAAGACTTATAAAGTTGATTAAATTGCAAACTTAACTAGGAAATCATTTTTGTAAATAAAACAAAAAATATGCTAGAGAAAGTTATACTTTTCCAGTAATATTTACGTTTATCTTAGTCACAAGTAATAAATTCAATTTTTTCGCTTGGATAACTTCGGAGATAAGGGGGGGGGGGAGGAGTGGTATTTTTTTACAGCCTTTTCAAACGATACCCCATTTGACCTTATAATTTGAATTTTTTTTTGCCCCCTCCTTATATTCGTAATTTTTCAAAGAAAATTAAGATAAATATTTAAATTTTCCATGCACGTGGATAGGTCTCATTTAAAACCATTCCAAATTTCAAATTGTGACAGACAGACAGACGGACGGAGTCGCACCATAAGGGTTCCTTTTGACCATTTTTGGTACGGAACCCTAAAAATGCACAAATCGGCTTATTATGACGGACGGAAAAACAACCATTTAAAAACAAGACAAAAAAACAAACAAAGATATATTTTGTATTAATTAATTAAATGCATTTTCCTGTACATAATACAATTTTGAACTTTGTACAGATATTTAACAGTAGGTAGATAGGTAAATATGCACTGTGTGTGCTTGCCAACTACATAAATATTTACATAAAATTATTATGTATGTAATATTATTTACATACTTAGTGTTTAATTGGCAATGATTGTAGGGTTTTAAAGAATATCGCGACAACACGTGTAACATAAATCATTTTATTTTATAGTATTTAAATGGAGTAATATAAGCGGGAAACATCATTCGACAGTACATACGTATAGTTTGAAGACCGTAAGTTGTCAGCGATAGTCGTGGCCATGAGGTATATATGTGTGATCGGTTTACTTTACTTCACTTCATCTGTAACTTCTGAATTTCCAGTTCGTTTCAAGTTAAACCAGCTACTGCTAAACCGGAACATCAGCCAACATGACGTACGCGGAATGGAAGTACAATGGATTGAACAACCACTGGATAATTTCGATCCAAATGAAAAAAGAACATTTATCGAGATACTACCGAAATCTTGATTTGTGGAAACCTAGAAGTCCTATTTACATATTTATAGGTGGAGAAGACACCCTTACGTCCGATTTTATACTGGATGATCCCGGATCGTTAATAGCTCAAATGGCTAGGGATACAAATGGTGCTATGTTTGCCACGGAACACAGGTATTATGGCGGCAGTTTACTTGATATCCCAAAAGATAACAAAATAGAATATTATAAGTTTTTGAGTTCTAAGCAAGCTTTAGCAGACGTCGCTAATCTGATAAAGATGCTGAAATCGGATCCGAAGTTCAAGTCGTCGAAGGTGGTGGTGGTCGGCGGGTCGGACGCGGGCAACCTCGCGGCTTGGATGCGGGAGCTGTACCCGCACCTGGTGGACGCGGCAGTTGCCAGCAGCGCACCCGTGCTCGCCAAGAAAGACTTTCGTGAATATTTTGATATCGTGCGCTACACATTTGCGAAATACGGACCAAAGAACTGTTTAAATAATATTGAAAATACATTTAAAAAATATGAAGAATATTTAAAAACCCCGGGTGGGCGAGAAATATTAAGAAAACTCTTTAATTTGGACCCTAGCCTTGACTTGACTTTGTTAAAAAATCAACAACATTTCTTTGATGTACTATATGATAAAATGAAGGGTGCCGCGCAATATGGCACACCACCAGTTAGAGTTGTATGCAGCCAGTACAAATCTTCCAGCAAAAACTTGACACACAACGAAGTTCATCACGCGACTTCAAATATCAAAAGAGAAGCCATTAATGCTGTTTACCCAAGTGAATGGAATAACCAAGACGATGATGCATGGACATATCAATTTTGTAACGAATTCGGATACTTACAGACTACTTCATCGGAAAAACAACCTTTCGTTCACTGGAATCCTTTGGAGTATTGCCTTACACAATGCAATGGTTTTGTTGAAGGAGATATTGAAAAGAGAATTGACGAGGGAGTAGCGAAGACCAATGCAGTGTACAGGGGCCTGACTCCGAAGGTGAGTAATGTGGTGTTCACGCACGGGGACCTGGACCCGTGGCGCGCGCTGGGGGTGCAGCGAGACCTGGCGCCCGACGCGCCCGCGTTTATTGTCGACGGGACCACACATTGTGGTGTGCTGTTTGAATTGCCATATGAACCAAAGCAAATGAAAAAAAATAGAAAATACGTTAAAGATTTGATAAACAGATGGATTTCAAATTAACAATTATTAACTGGTTTCAAATAAATTGTATATAGAGAGTGGCTTTATTTTATTACTTGTATGTTACTTACTGGCTACTATAGAGTTTCCCTGCCAGCGCGTTGGCGCCTAGGAGCGACCGTTGTCTTTAGTATTTTTTTTCTATGGACTCTAATTTGATTTATTTACCTAGTCCAATAAGAATGGAAAACTTAAAGTAAACAAATTAAAAACGTCATAGTGCACCGACCGCTCGTCACTGCACCGCCACGTTGCATTTTTCTATCACACAGCACTTGGGATGATCTTGCTGGCAATCGCGATGAATGGAGAAGTTTTATAGCAAAAGGCCGTGAAATATACTAGCAGAAATGAACGTAATCTAAGAGGTATAATCGTCAAGAGTTGCCGGTGATCGTCTGTCAAGATATCAATTTACTTTACAAACGAAGTTTTAACCGACTTCAATTTAGTTCTCCGCCATAACACGAGAACACTTCCACATTTATTTTCCAATTTACCACATGAACTGATTTCCGAGAGCAAATGCGTTGATTATTAGAGAAAAAAACCCAATCGCTGTATGTGGCCCAATAATATTTGACGACTTTCCGTCGATTCCACAAGGATCACCTTTGGCACTTCATTAGTTGCTATTTCAACGGAATCTTATCGGAATCTGTGACGTACTTTTGTACTTTTAAGTAAAGAAATTGAGGAATTCTATAAGTCATCTGTGGTCTTCATCATCAATTCCACTCCACCAAATTTTCGATTTCCGGGTGTAAATACATGAGCTATAGTAAAAAATACCAAAATCACTTCACGTGTGCCTAATATAATTGAGGATTCCCTCAATTCCTTAGGGATCGCATCATCCATCAGAATTTTTGAAATAAATGTGACCCACCTGGAAGCATATACCCACTAACAAATACAAAAAAAAGATCGGCTCATCAATGACGGAGTACACAGGTAACAAACATTGAAAAAGGGTCTATATCTGTTATATTACGAGAAAAATATTTCTTTGCTATTCCGCTAAAAAACGTGCTGGTCTATTTAGTAAAGACATGCAACTATTTGCGTAAAAACATGCAAAAAATTACAGCAAACCACCACCAATAATGACAAAAACCTCGACACGTGTTTCGCCTCTCTACGAGGCATCATCAGGAGATACTGGCAGGAGACGTTGCTTGCGCCACGTCCACTGAGCAAATGAGCCGCCCGGAGCCATTCGCCATATTTAGGTATATTCTGTCCCCCCATACTACCGTTCATGCGTGAAAGAGATGGAAGAACACGTAACAACGGTGATGACGCAACATTCAATTGTTCGTTGATAATAACGCCTCTATTGATGTACCTAATTATTTCTAATTGTTCTAGATCACTTAGACGCAATCCTTTTTCGCAAACATGCAAGATGTTGAAAGAATGATTGTCAGACAACGCATGTTTATTCTCCAATAAATGTTTTGCGAAAATAGACTTGTCCGGGTGATTATGCCGATACGACGCAACATGTTCCTTATAACTTGTGCTGAAACTACGGCCTGTTTGTCCCACATAGACTTTATTGCAATTATCACAGGCAAGTTTGTAGACTCCCGACTTTTTAGCACTTTCCACTTTCTCCTTGCCATTGCACAGTCTAAAGCGCTAGGTGTTATTCGATTTGAAAGCCACGTATGTATGTATGTATGTATGTATGTAAGCACTTTATTGTACACAATAACAGGTTAAGGAATATACATGTCACACAATAGATCAAAGTACAAAGGCGAACTTATCCCTATAAGGGATCTCTTCCAGCTAACCTTTGAGCAATTGAGAGGAAGGTAGGTAGAACGAGATAGGCAAACTTATACCGTGTACAAAAACAGAGAAAATAAAGCAAATCCTAATTAGTATTAATTCTAGACAAATAAAAACATGCCAATACATATATAAATATACAATATAAAATATAATACACACTAACATATGTTACATATATATCGCAAATATACAATAAATAAATAAATACTATATTCAACCAATTCACAAGTCATTGGAAAGCCACAACTTCTTCAAATTCATCTTAAGTGACGCAACAGACTGCGACTGTCTCAGCGACAAAGGCAACTCATTCCACAATTTAACAGCGCGCGCAGTAAAAGATCTGGAGTATGTTCGCGTCTTTCTAGACGGTACAGCAAGAGTAAGGTTAGTACTCGACCGCAAGCGGTGGCCACTGCCGTCTGCCATATAACTAAACCGCTCAGAAAGGTAAGGAGGGGAAGTAGGGCTGAACAGTGTATTGAAAAGTAATGACAGGATATGCACATCCCTGCGCCGGCGAATCGGTAACCATCGAAGCTTAGAGCGGAATTCAGAGATATGATCATACTTGCGTAGACCAAATACATATCTGATACATACATTTTGTAGACGCTCCAGCTTATCAAGTAGCTCCTCGTTGAGGTCCAGAAACGCAATATCGCCATAGTCCAGAAGAGGAAGCAAAAGAGATTGAGTAAGGGTCAACTTGGTACGAAGAGGAAGGAAATTCTGGAGACGTCTTAGGGAGTGAAGGGATCTAAAGATCCTCTGACTCACCTCAGCTATATGGGGTGACCAAGAAAGCGTTTGGTCCATGGTGATACCCAAATTCCTGACAGTAGAGGAAAGAGGAATAGAAATTCCATCAAAAATAATGTCAGGCACCACCACCTTTGAGAGCTTATCTACATAGTAAGGACTACCAATAACAATCGCTTGCGATTTCTTCGCATTAATTTGTAAACCATACTTACACGCCCAGCAGCGTATAGATTCTAGGTTTCGATTGACTTCCGAAATTAATGCGGAGACATCATCCACAGTAGCCGCTGCATAAATCTGTAGGTCATCTGCGTAAAGGTGATATGATGTAGTTAGGGATTCGGTGATACTATTTATAAAAACAGAGAACAATAATGGAGAAAGCACCCCGCCCTGTGGAACGCCAGCGGAGAGTTCGCACCACTCGGACATCTTGTCATCGAACGTAACGCGCTGGCGCCTGCCAAAGAGGTAGCTGCGAAACCAGGATAAGGGAGTTTCATAAATGTTAAGAGAGCGGAGAATACCTAGCAGAATATCAAAATCTACCGTATTAAAAGCACTGCTAAAATCAAGAAGAACAAGGACAGTGAGCTTTTTGGACTCGATATTGAGACGAATGTCATCGGTGACGTTAACTAAAGCGGTGACCGTGCTATGCCCGGGGCGGAATCCGGATTGGAAAGGATTAAACAAAGAATTTCTGTTAAGATGAGAAAGGAGACGACGATTAACATAATGTTCAATGATCTTTGACAAAACTGGGAGAATAGAAATAGGGCGGTATTGAGTGAAAGATACAGCATTAGGGATTTTGGGGAGAGGAATTACGTGAGCATACTTCCACGATGCCGGAAAGGTTCCAGTGGACAAGGAGAAATTTATAATATCCGAAAGGGTAGGAACAATAAAATCCGCCACGAGCATAAGCATATCCACACTGAGGCCATCGTCACCGATTGCCTTCGTCTTAATAGATTTGAGAAGGGCAAGCGTCTCCTGCGGTGAAATCAAACCAAATTCAAAGGGAGATAGGTCGGGGTGTGTAATATTGGCAAGAAGTGAAAGAGTGGATTGCTTAATGGATGGGTCAAGAGTAACCGGCGACGTGCTGAAATGTTTGTTAATAGCGTCAATGTCAAGAGTATTGGAAGAACATTGCTGAGTTTTGCCGACCCCAAGAGACTTTAAAAATTTCCACAACTTAGAAGGGGGACACTCCTCTATTGATTTGTGGATATGGAGGCGTTTTGCTTCCCTACAGACTTTGTTGCAGCAGTTACGTATGGAAATATACCTCTGGCGATTTTCGTCCGAAGGAACCAGCCGGAACTTAATACGAGCTCGATCGCGCTTGGCCATGTACTGTTTGATCTCCGGCGTGAGCCACGGTGCAGGAAAGTGTTTAACTCGCGTTGGTTTCAAAGGAGCATGCTTATCAAAAATCGCAAGCAATATGGCATTGAAAGCCCCTACTTTCATGTTAACATCGTCATGACGACCTACACTGCTCCAATCAGCATGTGAAACATCATCCCAGAGCGCTTCCAGATTTACATCGCGGAGATTTCTACGCATGATTATCTTCTGTCTCTTCTTCGGGGGACGAATGTTAAAAGAGGCGTAAATTAAATCATGATTGGAGAAACCTGCAGCATTGAATTGCCCGTGGAGGGATACCAGATTTGGAGAAGTAGTAAGAATGAGATCTAAAAGAGAAGGAGGGCCGTTATGAGGAAAATGCGTAGCATCAAGTGGCAACACGCTTAGATTTATAGAAGTTGCAAGAGAACGGAGCTTAGCGGAGCGATGGTCATTTTTAAGGAGACAGGTGTTAAAGTCACCCATAATAATGCTGTGATCAAACTGAGGGCTAATATTGACTAAAACATTTTCGAGGGAATCAAAATAATTAATTTGAGATGAAGGGCTATAAAAAACGCCAAGAAGAACTTTGGAGTGATGTAAAGTCACGTCTAAGAAAAGATACTCGGAGGAGTTCGAGTAGACTGATGGCGACTGAGCAACTACTTGATAAGCGAAATTACTTTTTATATATATGGCAACACCGCCGCCCCGCACAGTTCCCGAACCGCCATCGCTAGGGCCAATCCTGTCATTACGAATCAGAATATACCCAGGCAAGGGATATAAAGTTGAAGGAAGAGAGGGCTTTAGCCATGACTCGGAGATAAGAATTGCATGTATATTGTTATTGGAGCTGAACGATGCAAGCAATTCAGTGTAATGAGCCGGCACACTCTGCGCATTTATATGAACGACATTGAAGTTTTTAGTAGAAGTTTTAAAAGTACAGTGCAAGCGTTCACTAAGATCAGGCATATCTGATGCGTCACTCAAGGAATCGTAAAAACTTGAAGAAGAGAGTGAAAAAAACTCGCTGTCCAAACTAGCATTAAACACGTCCGACATTGTAAATACGGTTGAATACAAATATATAGATATATATATACAGAAATATAAATAATTAATAAAAGAACCTAAGCTACTAGCTAAATCAACAAACTACTAATTACACTAAAGAGCAATCTGCCTCAATCGCTCGCCAGCTAAAATAAGAGTTACATCAACAAATGGCAAAAAAAAACAAAAGTAACGCAAAGAAAACTGAAATTACGGACACACCATCAGTATAAACATATGCACCTAGAAAAATACACCAATATAATTTTACTGCGCAATAACGAAACGCACAAAACGTCAAACAAATCTTAACCTACTAGTGACATTGACAAGAATGACAAGTGATGCACGACATTTCGAACAAATATTTTGAGGTGTACCGCGTACAAAAAAATAAAATAAAAATGATCTAGATTGGAATTTGGAATAAGAACAGCACATAAGAGGATACTAAGTATGGGCACCACGCCGTGCCGCTACGCTAGCGCCAACTCGGGAAGGGTTTTTGGGTCGACGCGGCTGCGTAGGAGGCACTCCAGCACCTGGCACCCTCGGAGCACCCGCTGACCCCGCACTTGCCCCCGCCGCAGGACCGTCCTCCTCCGTAGCCGCAGGCGCAGGCAACGACCGCAGTTCTTCCATCGACGTTATTTTCCGTCGCACTCCATCGCTGCACTGTACCACAATACGCCCGTCGCTTGTCCAGCTGTCTCTGACGCCATACAGCCTGCGAGCCTCCACGAACACAGCATGCCGGGTAGAAGTGAGGAACTCAGAGAGAGTTCTACCAGAGCCCTTGAGCAGTTTCTTCGAGGTCCAAACTGCGTTCCGAGCCCTGTGACAGCTGAACTTAAGTAGCACAGCCCGTGGTTTTGAAGGCATAGGGGTCTTACCAAGGCGGTAGCAGGCCATCATGGAATGCGCCGAGACCCCATCCACTTTGAGGTCCTGCTTGATGATGTCCATCGCTGTGTCTGTGATGTCTTCACCTGTATCCTCCGGAACACCATGCAGCAGCAGAATTCCAGCTCGAGAACGGGTTTCCATCTCCTCCAAAGTCTTCAAAACGAAGCCCATTTGTTCCTGGAGTGTCTCGACGGCCTTCCACAGCAGAGTTTTGAAGGTGCCGTAGCCACCCGCCAACAAATCCCCTCCCTGGTTGGCCACGGAACTCTCAAAAGCGGCCATTTGGGAAGTAAACATGGCCTTCATGTCGTCCATGCTCTTTTGCAGCTGTGCTAGGTGGTCCATTGTGTGCAGAAAGGCGTGTCCACTAAAAGTGACCTTTGAACTTGTGTTGTTATGCCAAAAAAAAGTGATGAAATAGGTGGATATTAGCAGAGGGCAGCAATGAGGCAGTAAGTATCACATGGAAGTGGTTACTACATTCAGAAAATGTAAAATACTATTTTTCCTTTATTTTAAAATACAGCTCTACTATTTTGACTTGTTGTTTGTTTGACTACCCACGGGAAAAAAAAAAAAAAAAGCCACGTTTATGTCGTTAGACTTTAAAATATTGTAGATCTTATCAAACAACTTGCCAACAATGCCAACATAAGTTATGCTTGCTTTATACTTTTTAGGTGGATCCGAAGATCTTGCAGCGTACAAAAGATAGTTTGTCATTCTAGCCCGTCTTTTCCTAATAATACCATCCACATGAGACTTGCTGTAACCGTTTGAAATTGCCAAATGGTATATATTACTTAATTCCATTTTATAATGATTATCAGAAAGAGGCACTGTCAACAACCTATGTGCATAACAATGAAAAGCAGCTAACTTATGTTGCCATGGATGAGTGGAAGAAGCTGGGATAATAGTATCTGTATGAGTAGGCTTACGGTAAATTTGGAATTGATATTTGTTATCTACCTTAGTAATCGTTAAATTCAAGAAATTCAGCGAGTTATTCTGTTCTAATTCCTTCTTAAACTTGATTTTAGGATGCCTGTTGTTGATTTCATTCACAAAAGTATCCAGTTGACTCATACTACCCGTCCAACAAATAATCAAATCATCAACATACCGAAAATAATAAAAAATATTATTATTATCCACAATGTGTTGGTTCTCAAAATGATCCATGAAAATATCTGCCATCAAAGGACTGAGTGGGGAACCCATTGCCAAACCATCACCTTGCAGATAATATTGCCCCTCAAATCTTAAATAATTCTGTCGCATACAGACTGTCGCCAATTCTATTAATTCATCTACCTCCCCTGAATGCAGCCTCTGTTTTTCAAAAAGTGCTCTGAGAATGTCTAAAGTATTCAAATATGGTACATTTATAAACAAACTATCCACATCCAGTGACAAAAGAATAGCATTTTGTGGCATGTTGATGTCTTTGATCCTTTCGATTAAATCCAAACTATTCTTTAAATAGTATTTTGGCTCAAAATTAGACTTCTGAATACCATACCATCTGGCCTTATGATACCATTCAACCTCTTAGCCAATTTATAAGTCGGTGCACTCAAATACGAGACAACTGTACGAATCGGGATATTGTCTTTATGAATTTTTGGAAGACCATACAGAATTGGTGCTTGAGGATTCATGGGTATGACCGCGTTTTTCTGATGCTCGGTTTCAAAGACAAACATAGAGTTCTTGACAACATTTGTTAGATCTTTCTGGAAACCAGGCGTTGGGTCTGTCCGTAAAACCGACAAACCATCACCCTGTATAAGATGCATTACTTTCTGGTTATATTGTTCCCTACCCATGATGATTACGCAATTTGTCTGCTTTTGACACCACTAAATCGTTGTCATCGACTTTCTGTTGAATAGACCTCAGCAATAACCCGTCAGAGTCAGGCGCACTCCTCCTCAACGGAAATGTCTTTTTTAATGCATTCGCTACGGTGAGCTTAGGATCCATATCATTATTGCTAAGAGTTATCGCAACCTCTGCGTCCACTAATTTCGCAAAACATTTATTGGAGAACTAGGTCCTGCCCGCGACTTCGTCCGCGTGGAACTCTTTTTAACCCCCGACGCAAAAAGAGGGGTGTTATAAGTTTACGTGTGTGTGTGTCTGTGGTAGCGTAGCTCCCTAACGGATGGACCGATTTGAATGCGGTTTCTTAAGTGTCATAGATAATTTTATCCCGAGTGTTTTTAAACATGTTTCATGAAAATCTGTTTAGCCGTTTTTGAGATATTGGACTTTGAAATGAAAATGTCGGGGGTTTTTCAACTTTTCTAAGTTGTACCTATATCGTAGCTCCTTACAAACTTTTGCCACCTTAGACGATGATTCCCGGAATAAAAAGTATTATATACTCGTATATTAATCCAGGTTATACACTATTATATACATATATATATATATATATATACATATATATGTATACCAAAATCAATTTTAATCCGTTAAGCCGTTTTTGCGTGAATGAGGGATACGACTCGCCTGACAGACTTAGTGTAAGCCCTGAGTGAACGCTCCGCTCACAGCCGGCGCCTGCGAGTCGGAAACGATAACGCAGGTTAAGCAAAGATGGCAGCGGTCAGTATTTGGACGGGTGACCGCCTGATGATGTTTGAGTGGTGGATATAAATGAGCGCTTCCGTGCTTTGGAAGGCATGCTAAGCAATTGATCCCGGCTGCTGTCTATGACAGTAATCGTTAAGCCAAATTAGAGGCTTTCGGGCGGCTTAAGAACTTCCAACAGTCGAGTTGCCCACTCACTTGACAAAGGGGGGACAACTGTTACTCGCGTCCGCAGGAGCTACCTACCACAACCCTGCACGTGTCTCCTGGGTGGTACCTACTAAAGAGTGACAAACTTTAAAGGCCAAAAATAATGTATGCCGTTTGATTAAATAGTTTAAAGAATTTTTTAGTTTTAGTTTATTCTCGATTTTCGCTACGGTGATAGAATTGTGCTGAAGTTTACCAAAAACAGTGAAAATTTAATTGATAAATTATAAAGTAAAGGATAATCCTACTAACATTATAAGTGCGAAAGTTTGGATGGTTGGATATTTAGATTGTTGTTACTCAATGACGCTTAAACGGCTCAACCGATATGAAAGAAATTTTACACGAAGATAGTTTATAGCCTGGATTAAAATATAGGATAGCTTTATCCTGGATCCACGCAGATGAATTTGCAGGCGAACGCTAGTATTCTATAAGTGTACAATTTTCAATATGAATCTGCTTATTTATTATAGCTTCTGCCCGCGACTCCGTCCGCGTGGAAATCGTTTATATCGCAGCTCCATATAAACTCCCCCCCCCCCATTTCACCCCCAAAGGGGATGATTTATTTATTTATTCATTTATTTATTAAAATCTATTACACAGTATAACAGTATTAACTAAGGCACTGTGAAATTCAAATTAACTTAAGGCATAGGTATACATGATCTAACAATTAATAAAACTACTGATTTCACATTAATAAAACTTACACAGAAACAAAAGAAAGACGCACATCCATTCTCTCACAAAACCTCAAACATTCATCTCGCAACACACCCCATCTGCTTGCAAACACATCACACGCAGGAGCTGATGCGAGGAGAAAATTCAGTAACTGCATTGCACGAAGCAAAGGCGATTCCTTTCGAAACACTGTTCGTGACGTCGGGACCGCCAATAGATGGCGTTCACGAGGCCGGAAGTCGATTTTGGTCAGGGAAGGAACGTATAGTCGTACCAATTGGGACACCAACTCCATACTGCCAAACTCGCCACGTAAAACACCAATCGCTGTAGTAATAAGAGCAAGGCTACGCCTGACCTCCAGGGAGTTAAACCCCAAGACGCCCAGCAAGAATTTGGTCGGGTATAAAAATGGGTAATATCCGTACATTTTCTTGTACAAGAAACGTAAAAACACTTTTTGAACCCTCTCCAGTAGCAAAACGTAAGTTGCTTTGTAGGGGTTCCAAACAACAGACGCCGACTCGAGCTTGCTTCTGACAAGGGCCGTATATAGAAGTTTTATAGTTCTAGGATCATTAAAATCTCTAGCATTCCTTAAAACGAATCCCAATCTTTTGTAGCAATCCCGAGCCAACGCATATGTGTGTTCATGGAAGGTCAGGTGTGCGTCCAGGATGACACCTAAATCTTTAATGGAGTTGACGCGGACTATTGATTCCGAGCCCAGTACATAGTTGTAGTGCAGTGGACTTCGGGCCCTACTAAAGGTTATGACAGCGCATTTCGCAACATTGAAAGAAAGTCTGTTACAGAAAGCCCACTGGTGAACCTCGTCGATGTCCTTCTGGAGTGATTTACAATCGGAAAGCTGCTGCACACCGTAAATCAGTTTCAGGTCATCGGCATAAAGTAAGCACCTGGCAGATCTAAGAACCGCCGCAAGATCATTGATCATGATTCCGAAAAGTAACGGACCTAGTATCGAACCTTGGCTGACTCCCGAACGAGTATGGTAGGGCTTCGAGATAAAGTATCCGTGCTGCACAAACTGTTGCCTGCCACGTAAATAACTAGCAAAGAACCGTAAGAGTTGTGGCGAAAATCCTATATTACACAACTTTGTTAGTAGCACGTCGTTGTCTACGTGGTCGAAGGCTTTCGTGAAATCAAAGTACAGCACGTCAGCTTGTATACAATTATCCAGATGTTCCGAAATGGAATAAACCAGGGTCAGTAGGTTTGTTTCGACGGACCTCCGTGGCCTAAAACCGTGCTGGAAGTCGCACAGAAAGGGTTGAATTTGGGAGGCCACACGGCTATTGATGATGGATTCAAAAAGTTTGGCTATTGAAGAGAGGATCGCAATTGGTCTAAAATCCTCTACACGAGACGAATTATTCAACTTGGGAATAGGTCTTACTCGCGATATTTTCCACTGAGTTGGATATTCCCCAGAGCGTAAAGCTAAGTTGAATAGGTGAAGAAGAGGCGGTACTAGCCATTCTTTGCAGCCCTTTAAAATGTATGCCGGAATATTGTCAGGGCCAGGGGAACTACTAGGTTTCAGACGTTTTAAAGACCCTTCCAACTCAATTTCAGATAGCCGGTCAACATACACATAGTTGGCACTACGAGTCAGGTCGTCACGAATGATCTTACTAGCGTCAAGATGTGGCTCATTCGGCAAGAAGACGGACGAGAAGAAATCAGCAAAAGCCTGAGCCATCTCGCTACCCTCGAATTCCTTTCCCTCGTAGGTAACTTGAGACTCAAAACCGCCTTTGGCTTTCAGGCTTCCAACATGCTGCCAGAAAGCGCGAGGATTGCTTGTGAGTTTAGTTTGCATCAGACTGATATAGTGGTCATAGGCACACGTTATACGAGCTTTGAGGTCTGCCCTAAGTTTGGAAAAAGCGGTATACACATCCCTATCTCCAGTACGCTTCTAATCTCTATGGAGAGCAGCCTTGTGCGCGACATCTTTGATAATATCAGACGTGAACCAGACCGGATAGCGCCTGCAAGGTTTACCAGGTCTCGTCTTCTTAGGAATACAATGATCGAAAATATTGTATACTACACTATAAAAGAGGTCAACAGCAACATTGACATCATTGGACTCAAGAACATCTTTCCAAGACGTATCAGAAAACAATTTATACAGAAGTTCATAGTTTCCTTTGGAAAAGTTCCATTCGCGGCTTGAGTCCAGATTGCTGGGTTCTACAAACAGAGAAGTATTTAGAAACAGTGCGAAAGGAACGGTAATTTCTAGCGGGGGATGATACAGATCTCTATGTGGGACCAGGCCGCCTTCCTCCACCTCACTGACCGTTACAAAGCAGGTTTCGCCCCTCACCAGCACGACATCTAGCATTCCTCCATACATATTCACTACACCATTCGTCTCTTTCAGATTACAGATAGAAGTAAAGTAACAAAAATAACTCAGAACATTTACCGAAGAGTACTTCGGGTTTAAATTTAAATCACCAATTATCAACACTGTACCGTTCAACGAATCTATGACAGATTCCACTTTATGAAAGAAACGCATGTAAACTTCGTCAGCAGATCTAGGTGGAATGTACACACACATGACAGTTATTTTGTTTTAATGAGAACGATACCCACAGATCTTCGCCGTCAGGCGTCTCCAATTCAGGTCTGCGTCGGGGGGTTGTACCCGGCCGCGCAGCCATTAGCACGCCCCCTCCTTGTCGCCCCCCAGATCGATCACGGCGCAACACGCTCCACTCATTTCCTACTAGTTCTCCTACTAGTCCTACTAGTTCTACTGATTTCAGAGATAAAACTATCCTATCTCTACTTAAAAAATCACGTCAATTCGTCTCTCCGTGAAAGACGGACAAACAAACAAACACATACACTTTCCCATTTATAATATTAGTATGGATTACCGAGAAATAAACATGCGCGAATTGGTCCATAAAAACATTTATAATAATTAGAGATTTAGAAAAAGATACATAGGGTGACTGAGGTGCGACTTCTCTGAGAGGTGAAGCGGTCTTCCTGTTGTGTACTCGTAAATGTTTCAGAAGCCCGAGAATTCGCTGTTAATCTTGTTTCACGTTCCGTAATAGTCTTCGGAAGCTCGCGACAACGAATGGCGTTCACGATCGTGGCCGAGACGTGCTTCCATGTCTTCATTGTTTTCAAGGAATCTAGAAGCCCGGGAAGCTTCTTCGGACTCCTGAGATCTAGCCACTCGTTTTCTGGCGGCCTCTCTAGAAATTCGAGTCAGGTTCGATCTCTTTCTGGAGGGCATTTTTTGGGCATTTTGAGTAATAACGTTTTTGGGGACTTTTGACACATAATTTTGTGATTTGACAGAAGATTTGACAGAATAGACAGAATAAAATAAACTTGTGAGTATTTACTCTGCATTAAAAAAACTATTTATATCCAAAAACATTCTTACTGAATTCAACCCCATTTTTAACCCCTTTTCACCCTTATCTTTATAATTTTTATAGCCTTTTTATTACCTAGCCGAAGATCCATTGAACGTTTTAGTGAAAGTTGCATATTAAACCATTCGATAGTTTTCCCGTGTGTACCCGGACAAAAACAGACAAACAGATAGATGGCGCTGGTGCGCAAAGTAAAGATTACTTTATCCAAATTATCTCAAATTTGGCCTGTGGGTCACCGTAACTCCATCAAACTTTTTTATAAGTCTAATATGGTTTGTTGGAGTTCAGACGCCAACAAAAATTTGGAGAATGACCTTTTAAATGCGTGGAAATTGGTGAAGTTCTGCATCGCGCTATTGAAGTTTTTAATGTATGTTGTATAAATACAACTTCCTTCAAGCTCTACTTATTATGTCTCACTGACAACCTCAACGAACTTTCACAATTATTATATGTAGAGATAGAGATAGAGATAGAGATGACCATGCGTTGTCTGACAATCATTCTTTCAGCAAAAAAAAAAAAGGGCTGCTCATTTGCTCCGTGGACGTTGCAACATCTCCTACAAGCATCTCCTGATGATGCTTCGTATAGAGGCGAAACACGTGTCGAGGTTTTTGTCATCATTGGTGGTGATTTGCTGTAATTTTTTGCATGTTTTTACGCAAATAGTTGCATCTTATCTTCACTAATAGACCAGCACGTGTTTTAGCGGAATAGCAAAGAAATATTGTTCTCGTTTAATATATCATGGACTTCCGCAAAGTAACGCCTGATTCAATAAATTATTTTTCTATATCTGTTACCCGATATTTTTTCGGCACATAATTTTTGGTCTAATAACCTTTGGTCGATTGTTTTTTATGTCGAAAACTGTTTGGCCGAAATTGTTTTGCATATATTTTTTTGGTCGTAGGTAAATTGTTTAGTCTAACATTTGTATGGAATAATATTGTTTGGTCGAATGTATTTAAGCATAAAATTGGTATTCCGAATATGGGTGTCACTAATAATCGCATCCAAACTGTCGCATTTATCAAATCGGGTTACCTATGTTTTCACCACAAAATGTTGGACAAATTATCACTTTCCAGATTTTTTTTCGAAGAATGGCATGTGCCAAGCAATATCTCGTTTACCAACTGGTACTTTGACCAAATTTTGATCAGTCAAATATGTTAGTTGGCATAATTATGTTTTAACCAAAACAAAAAAATGCAAAAATAAGTTTTTTGTGTTTTGTGTAGAGGTCGCAATTCTAACCTAACCGCCAGCGTGTCGATGTTACCCCGCTTCACGGGGTGCCTATTTCCGCTCTAAAGGACACAAGCTAACCCTAACCTAACCTACCAAATAATATAATTGTCACGATTATTTGTTTTTTTACTGCTGGGCTTCGCCCCCCGAGCCCCCCTCGTAAGTGCCTTACCCCCCCGTCACCCCTTTTTTGGCTGCCCTAACCTAATTTAACGCCCTTGCCTACCGACCTACCTTACCTAGTTTTAAAATAGTTTAGGTGCTTTGATTGTAGTCATTGTTTGTTTTGTTTTACGAGGTTTTATGTTAGGCTAAAGAATATTATACCTGACAATATTATACTTTAAGCCTTTTATTCATTAAAAAAATATACTTAACAATTATAGGTCAAACTTGTTTTAGGACAAAAAGTATGTATACAATAAAATCTTTATGCTAAAGAATAAGTATACCATATATAACAAAATATATAACCGAGTTGAGAACCTCCTGCCTTTTTTGAAGTCGGTTAAAAGAGCCTTATGATCATGTTTGTCTGTGTTCTGGGTGCCATATTTTACGAGATACGGAACAAAAAAACTTAATCTATCCATGATTCTCCACAACTTTTACTATAATTAGAACATTAACCTTGTCATAAAACTAACGTACTTCTACTTGATTCAGTTTGGCCACTTGATGACATGAACCTGTCCTATTAAACAGCAATTGTTTTTGCATAGTATTATTTTAGGCATTGAATTTTGAAATAGGTTAGTCTTATAGTAAAAGTTGTTAATAATCACTAAGTCTCACGTAAAATATGTCACTGTGGTAATGTGCATAAAATTTAGGTTTAACTACTTATAATTTAAATAATGCTTCGTTAAATTGTTTCACGCGTGTTAAATTACGTTCGTTATTATTACTGGAATGTCATTTAATTTTATCGAAATATTCTGCTCCTAAATGACGAGGGAAATGTTTGCCGTACCGATATTATGTTACATTGGAAGACTGACATTGACTGATATATAAGTTAAAGGGAACACAAAAGATCCTATACATGAGATAAAAGGCTTTGATCAAGTATATTAATTACATTATGATATACATAAGCGTAAATTCGCCTACCTAGTTTGTTTTAGAAAGCAAACAAATTCGTGTAAAACATTTTTTTTTAAGGCAAGCTTTTATACCTACTGAATTATCCCCTTGAGGCAGGCCTGCCTACTGAATAATTAGTCAACTATTAATTGACAATCAACTATTAACTTTGACAAAACCATCTCGTTATAAATGTAACAACATGATTTTGTCCTGTGTAATTTAGGAGTTCCTTCGGCCACCTCCCATCTCCATCACCAGACCAGATCAATGGTAGGTAAGTACTAAAATATTGAATTTTCACCTGATATCAATATTGTGTAAGAATTTTAACAAGATGTCATTACAGATGTGAGAGACCAAAATGCTTTAAATAAATTTAAACGTGAATTTACCTGTAGTCTAGGTAGGTTCGCGGATGTGTGGGGAAGCGTTCCCGTAGGCGGCAAATGGGGGGGTTGTTGTGTAAACTGACGACCGCTTTAGCCTAGTTGGCTGCCTACGAATCAGGTCCTGGGTTCGAATCCCGGTAAGGGGCATTTATTTGTGTGATGAGCACGAATATTTGTTCCTGAGTCATGGATGTTTTCTATGTATTTAAGTATTTATTTATCTATATAAGTATGTTTGTCGTCGTCTAGTACCCATTAGTACAAGCTTTGCTTAGTTTGGGACTAGGTCGATTTGTGTCAGATTGTCCCCAAATATTTATTTATTTATTATTATTATTATTTTTAATGGGTACTCCGTGGGTCTCATCAGCTCAAACTGGAGTCACACATAACCACTCGGGTCACCCCCTGCGCCCGCGTGGTATGACTAAACAAAAAAATAGGTAGGTTCTTAATATGCTGTCGGAGGCGAATGGAAAAATTTGCTGGAGAGAGAGGGTAGTCAATGAAGAAGTGCTGAACAACGTGAGGCAAACTAGGCAGTTAATAAGAAACTTAGAAAATAGAACTCATACGACATGACAAGTTAATACTCAATATAATTGAAGGAAAGATAGAGGGAAGCGAGGAAGAGGAAGACCTAGAATAAACTACATAGAGCAGCTCAAAAAAAGAGTTGATGTTAGGTAGTATGGAGATGTTAAAGAGGTTGCCTGGGATTGGAGTAGATGGAGGGCCCAGAGCTACACCGACAAGATCTTAGCTCTTAAATAAGCAGAAGAAAAGGTTTATATACGAGTATTATGTACCAGATAAATAATGGTACGAAGATAAAAAACATTAAAAAAACTAAGCGCTGACTCATTATTGCGGTGTTTTCACATTAAATTACGAATAATAAATAGGAATGTTTTATTTTAAGGTGCTTTTTAAGCCGAGTAGCTTTTATTTTTTGACGAGTAGCTTTTATTTTTAGACTAGTCGGTAAAGTGGCCGTCAATAGAATTCGCTTACTATGTAAACAAAACGCCATAGTGAAATTGTCTTACGCTATGGCGGTTTGTTGACATAGTAAGCAAATTCCATTGACGGCGACTTTAGTGACGCTGCCTACGAAGCTAAAGGTCCTGGGTTCGAATCCCGGTAAGGGCAAATATTTGTGTGATGAGCATGATTATTTGTTTCCGAGTCTTGGATGTTTTCTATGTATTTAAGTATTTTTCTCTATTAAATATATCGTCGTCTAGCATCCATAACACAAGCCTTATTGAGCTTACAATGGGACTAGGTCGATGTGTCTAAGTTTTTTTTTAATTTTGTCCTCCTAAGTTTGTACAAATTCCAAAATTGACTTTGACCTTTTACTGAATGTCAAAAAGTTCCAAATCCAATAGCAGAAAAGCGTACCCTGGGTCTCAGGAGGCATTGAGTTAACGGAGGTATGAATAGTTCTTGATAAAATAAAATGAGCTACTCATAAGCACAAATACGAACACTCTTCATCTAGGACGGGACGGTCATAAAAAGTATGTCTCAGGTCAACAAGTCAAGTGGGATAAATGCACGATATCCGGCTTTCTTAATTATCGCCTTTGACAAGAACAACGTTTAAGTCTACCACTAGCCAATAAACGGGATTTTCATCACGCGTAGCGGACGGTAATTTCTACGTCTTGGCCCTGTGTAACGTAAAGGCCGTAAAGTAAGTTTTTACATAAGCTTATTTTATTTTGTAATGGAGCAGTACGCGTGTGTATAGGTCAGTAAAACTGCTATACAGATACTTTTCTGTCGAGCCCACAAGCGATTCGTAATACATGTACATATGAGGAATGAAACCGACAACTATGTATTTGGATAGGGATTTCAAAAGGATGGCTTTGTCATACAGACACAGCGAAACTATAAGGGTTCCTGAGGAATAGTTAGACTACGGAACCTTCAGAAAGAGCAACCCATTACAACACCATGGGTTTAAATCTATCGGTAGGTATTTATTTACTTAGGCCGGTTCCCATAAATCAATCCACCGATAGTTTTCCTTACCAACGGTTACATTTTGACACATTTTCCACGGGTAATCTGTCAAAATGTAACTGCTGGTAAGGAGAACTATCCGTGGATTGATTATTGGGAACCGGCATTACTGTTATTAGCTACGAGAAACCTGTGATTAGTCGCCTAAGTAGGAATGTATTTGAATATCGTTGTTCATGCGTTGAATATAATACTCCAAAGAATCCAAAGATAAAAGAGAAGGCTGCTTATATAGAAGGCACCTTCAATACTAAGCGTTCAAATAGGTATTTTGCTGTGCTTTATGCAGGAAGAACATTGTTACTGACGTTTTTTTGTTCCCATTTTAACAAACTCGATTGAAAACTATATTGCACCTTCACTAATTCTTCCAGGCGGTTTCATATTAAGCGTTCAAATAAGTATTTTGCTGTGCTTGCAGGAAGAACATTGTTGATGACGTTTTTTTGTTTCCATTTTAACAAACTCGAGTGTGAACGTATCATTTTCATTTAAACTGGATGATATCACCATTGTAAGTTGAATCATCGTTTTGGTTTATTGTTATCATATTATCGTCATATTTGAGACGTAACGCCTTCTTAGCTTGGAAGACTTCAACGAGAGTTCAGTATCTGGTATTTATATAGTACGTAGTAACCAAAAAACTAATACGGAGCCTACCTAAACGAAACCTACTAAAACTTACACCCTTATATTTGTGCGGTAAAGCGCAATCTAAGTATACGGTCTAATAACTGTTACCCGATGTCAAACCAGCCTAAGTTGTCACGTTGCCGTTTGTTACTAAGCCTCTATTCAAAATAATAAATTGCAGGTACTTACCCAACTCCACTCTCAGTCCCGAAGTAGAAATGGCAAAAATAAAAATAACAATGATCACTTTTGGGGCTTTGCCCTTTACGCCTTTGACGTAACGATTGTGAGATTTTGCAAACAAGTTCAATTTGCTGTACAAGGCTGGCTTGGTGCGTAAGTTTACATGAAGCGATGTTGGCGGCTTAGAATTGTACGACACTGCAGCTATTCTTAGTATGAACTAGAAAGGAATTAGTTTACAGGGCTAGGGGCCCGCTGGTATGCCGTGATGTGGGCCAAGTTTTTTCAATCAGCTTCAATGGCTCGCTTTATATTCTGATGGTTATTGAGTGTGGCGAACTCTGCCTCGATGGGAGGATCAACTTCTAAGATTGCTTAGTTTTGCTATAACATTTTCGTTGTCATCTTCGATGATACGTAGTGCTAGTAGAATACATTTTATAAATACCTACTAGTGACGGATTTACATTTCCTGGACGTGTTATTATTACACTAGTGGCTCTGTGGGCTATAAAACGGCGTTTTTTTCGAGAATCTAGATCGTCAAAAACTTTCTATGTAAATAATTATTGATAACGTAGGTAACGCATTGTACGCACGTCAGGTAGATCTAAATGTCACTTTTTATATGGAAAAATGACAGTTAAATTGTCCTAACGCTTGTTCGGAACGTAAAGTGATTACACCTTTCTGCTCTCAAAATTTTACGTACATCGGTTGAGAAATGCGACCATCACGTAACGCACTGTACACGCCTTAGGTAGACCAAAATGTCACTTTTTGTATGGAAAACTGTGATTTTTCCATATACACTCAGTCACTTGCGTTTATTTCCACCTCCACCTGAGGCTCTAGTATAATTTTTACCGAAACAAACGTTACGACCGCGTTCGCGTTTAGCTGTCAAATCCCATACAAATTGAGGGTAAAACGCAAACGCGATCGTAAAGTTTTGTTTCGGTAAAACTTATACTAGAGCCTCTGATGTCTGGTGATCAAAAGGCGGCGCTACGCGCTACGTCAACCCCACTCCCAACGTGTCCTCATTCAAAACTCGTCCACATTATTCACATACTTAAATATTCCTAATGACATCAGGGTACTTTTTCAACTCTTGAAAGCATTTATAAACGTTTAGAATAACCAGCCGAGCTTGCTGGTTAACATCACCTGTTAACTTGGTCAAATTGGTTTTGCATAAATCTTACATTACGACGTAGGTTCACAGACAAAGTTCGTATAACGAATGAGTTATGCATTGTGATGTTTACCCTTTTATGTTATATTATATTTTGTTATCAATTAGTCCTAATGACTTAAATAGATGCATTTCTCATTATCTAATCTAATCACGTATTTGGCTAATTATTTAGGAAATATGTTAAACATTTAGTAATATTCATTAGACAACTTTAAAAACAATATCAATAATGATATAAGATTTCATTTGAAAATATAATAATTATATCGACGTTTACATTATAAGTTATCGACATGTTACACCCCTAACGGTAGCGGACGTTTATTGCCCTACCGGCCAGATAGTTTTGCGGATACTTATAGTAACTAAAGGTAGACTGCTTAACTCAGTCCTAGCCTGCGCGGCGCGCGCGTGCGGGGATAGGACGATAACGGGGCGCGGGCGGCCTGCGGACTGGTCTTCGCCTCCCTCTCGTCGCCCGCGCGAGTTAAGTGGGCGACCTATAATGCACTGTTCCCTTTCATAATTAATTCATTACTAGTACTAATATTAGTACCTACCTACTAAACACATAACGTTATACCATTTTTTTACTTTCATAAAGTTAAAATTTATAACACCTCTACTCATAATTGAAAATTTATTTTTAAAGGTAACTTGACAAAATAAATGAAAGGTAAAAATAATATTGTAGGTAGGGGAGAGGGGAGCAAGAGGGGACAGTTAACGTTTCAAGTCCAATAAAACTAAAAATGCTATTGTTTTTAAGGTTTTTTATTTTGATATTTGTCTCTGGTTACCAGTCATTCATAATCAATGCTTATTGGGAACTCAGATTGATAATTAAATTAAAAAATCGCAAAAACCCGAAAAGATGCCATCTCCCTATCTTACCCCGTAGATTTGCGTAAGATGGGGTAATGAGAGATGGTGCATATTTGAAGAATTTTACAAAAAGCTACAGGCGAAAAGCTACCTGTCAACATATTGCTACTTGACATCGATTAACGAGCTTTAGCTTTGGTAACCCTTTTCTTTATGTATCGTTTTAACCAAGACCCCATCTTGCCCCTGCGTGCCAAATGGAATTCTAGGATTCTGATTACTCAGTTGTGTCGCCAGTTAAGGCCGCTATCCCATCTTACCCTTCACCCCGCCTTGCCCCACTCTCCCCTACTGAAATTCCTGGCTAATAATATACCTGAAAATTTATTACCTAACGACGGTGTTTAATTATATACTGTTACAACATTATATTAATCTTGGTCCACGCTTAGATATAAATTTTCTTTGTTCTGCAGAGGTACAATTAAATAAAAGCTTTTTCATAATAAATAAATATGTCTAAGGTTTATTTTCATTTATATAATATATGTTCTTTGAACGGATGGCTACGGGCCGTCACAAAAACAGAACAAAACCTATAGGCTAGACGTGACTTAATTATCAGCTTAGTTAAGGTAAACATACATAATCATTAAAATGGCGTATACCCTGGAATTACAAGCGTCCATATAAGCTATAATGACCGCTTACTTTTCGGTGAGTGGGTGGTTCAAAACTTTAAATTAACCATTTTACTCCATTAAAATACATTTGAAGGTCACACTCACATAGTCGATTTTACTGGAACCGAGAATTTATGTCTCTACTTAATTATAACTTAACAATTAATATTTTAACCAGTTCACATAAAAATTATTAGTAGTCGTTACACTTCAAATTACCAGCTGCTTTGAATGTGAATCAATAGGAGGTTGGTTGGGTTCTGATAATTTCAGCATATTTCATACAAATGATTATTGCAGTAGAATATTTAATGGAAATATACTACTTATGCAATACTTGGGTAAAACACAAATATGATATATTACATTAACATGCATTAACTAAACGGGTGATTATTGGAAGATGTAACGTAAAATGGGGTTAGATTGATTCATTTTACAATGGAGATGTAAACACAAATAATGCTAAATATAAATACTTACCTATGTTAAGTACCTGCTTCATATACATTTTGTACAGACTTTATAAACAAAACACAATAGGGCTTAGTTTCCAAGAAAAAAAATGTATGCCTTATCAACTCTATACTAAAAGCAAGGTCACTTTGATACCTGCAGATTATAACGGTATTCGAAAGTAAAAAACAAATCTACTGAATATTATTTAAGTTATTTAAACGCTTGAATTTGAACAGGATCAACTTGAGTTAATTTGATTTGTTTTCATCTACACCCTTTCTTTATACGCTATTTTTAGTTTAATAAACGTAATGAGATGTGTGGATGTAAAAATTAAACACCAACGCAAGCATTATCATTTATTTTCTGGCTTTTACTCGTACGTCCGGACTGCGTGTTTGACCACGCGCAATGTAGGGTTCCGTAGGTGCCTATTAGGCCTGTCTTTGTTACTGCGGCACACCCGTCGTGCGCGCCAGCTAACGCCTCCACCCACCGGACGCGCAGCACACGCGCAGCACCCGCGCAGCTGCAGCGCAGCACACGCGCAAGTAGTAAAGCATTGAAACTACACTTCAAACACACATCGAACGCGGCACACGCGCAGCACCCGCGCAGCTGCAGCGCAGCACACGCGCAGCACACGCGCAGCACACGCGCAGCACACGCGCAGCACACGCGTCCGGTGGGTGGAGGCCTTAAGCCTGCGGATGCAAACTAAACTGGCATGCCAAACTTTGAAAACATCATGTTTGCACAAAAAACTTAAACTTAGTATACAAAGCCTGGCAATTTTGTTCAATGACATACTCGTCATGTGTGTTTTCGAGTAACTGTCTTCAACTCACATTACCGTGAATCCACTTTTTATCAAACTGCAAATTCATTTCGTGAATGGACTCTTAGTAGAGTTTTATATTTAACAACAAAATAAAGTAGTTCAGGCGTATCTCCGGTTTCCGAGTGTTGAGGACGCTGTATATAAACCACTTTGAAGTATTCCCATTTAGTATTCCCGGCCTGTTTTGGCTCGTATTTCTACCTGTTTGGAATAGAAGAAGGGTTATGTTGTATTTGTCCAGAGTGGTATGTACGTGTTTTTCTTTGATAAGTTCTGCAGCTTGGTAAGTGTCGCAAGAATGCCTTAAGTCGTGAAAGTTACATCAGTCATAATATTATATATATTATAAAACTAATCTTGGAACTTGACTATTATCTACATACATAAAAACTGAACTATGATAGGGTAGCCAATATACATCTACAAAAATACAACATATTTAATTATAACTCCAACTTAAAGAGGCACAAGGCAAAACAAGTAAAATTTACATGTTACGCGAGTAAGTAATAGTCAGTGTGTGTGTGTAAATACGTAAAAAAGTGTGTTTTTATTAAATTTGGTTTCGTACTTTTATGCTCTTTTACGAGGGCGAGAACACCGTCATGCTGCTACAGACTGCCAGGTCTGTCTCGTTCACACACCCAAAGGTCCTGTCTGCGGCCACGGCTACATGCTGTCCTCCTCGTTCCCGCTCATGTACGGGCTCGTCACCGCCGCCTGCACCTAAGAGGGCGAGAACACCGTCATGCTGCTACAGACTGCCAGGTGTATCTCGTTCACACACACGAGGGTCCTGTCTGCGGCCACGGCTACATGCTGTCCTCGTTCCCGCTCATGTACGGGCTCGTCACCAGTTTATCTTGCCTTCAAGAGACCTCGCACCAAAAATTTCTTTCTATAGTTTGCTGGGTAGCTACCCAGCAAAGTAAAGAAAGAAAGAAAAGAAAAAGTAAAGGACAATTTTGAACTTGAAGGATGAAGGGTAACAATTTATTGCACTTGTCCCTATCGCCAATAACGACCAGATATGTATCATTGTAAATATCTTTTCACGGCTGTAATTTTTGTTACTGTGGTATCTGAATCAATTGGCTTCTTTCCTACATTTTTTCAGTTTTTAGAGATTTTGTACGGGACTAAAAACATTCAGAGCACAACAAAAGGCAAAAACGCACATCGCAATATCGGCTTAAGTATACTAATTGACACAGAACAAACGTCACAACTTTATATCCCTACTAACCGTTGTATGGAATATTAAGTAAATTAGTGTTTGGGCCTTGAAATAATGCGTTAATGCGTTTATATATTTCGAGAGAAAGAAACGAATATTTGAAGTCTCATATATATGTAATTTGGTAATTTGATAGTTGCTTGTCCATATAGTGACACCATGTTATAATACATTTTAAAATGAGGATACTAACCAGGAATCAGGTATAGGAAACAAATTATTATGTGATCTAGGTATTTCAGAGTCTAATATTACATATACATTGAGAGACATAAAGTTCCAAACTTGATACAGCTATTTCAGCCGACATATAAGTATAGGTACTCTTATAAATAAATCAAATATCCAAGTAAATACTCACAAAGGATCCAAGAACAATATAAATTACGTCCTTCAAACAAACAAACGAGGTCTTCGGTAAAATAGCCCATTCTCTCATGCATTTAAGAGATCCAGGTTAATTCATGGAAATTCAGAGAATTCAAAGGACAGAAGCGAAATTCATATCTTGGCATTTCACTTAAGGAAAGATAAAGGAAATCGTTTCGTATTATTCTATAATAAATAGACATCAATTTTTACCTTAGATAGTGTAGTCCAAGGTTTTATTTTGAAAACAAGTCTAAAGTTTGACGATGGAGTTCGAGGTGGTCTGGGAAAGATGTATTTTGGAAATACCGAGCTTAGGTGAACTAGTAGAAGAAGTAACTGCGTTTGCATAACACGGAACGAAAGTTCAATCACTGTTAATAGTGAAAAGTTGAAGCCAAAGTGAACTCCATTTAAAAAAAGACCGGGTGGCACTCCGGGAGTGCCGGCAGAAGTGAAAACTCAATGACATTGTAACAGTTTTTCGATCAGGTCACGTGTCCGTCTTACCACAGAATAGATAAAAGTGTAAGTAGCCTACGAATTTTAAAATTCCAATATATCTAGGTCTCTTATGTATAACAGTTACTATCGGTGGAGGTATCAACCAGTTTTGCTTAATATGTAATCGTAGTGTTTAACCGACTACCACTATTTTACATCAAGGGTTTTTTCACGTTTTATCGATAAGTATTTTGCTAAAAGTTTGAATGGAAACTTTTTACTTTCTATCCTCGAAAACCTAATTCAAGACCAACGTGGGTTGCCACTAAAATAAAATATGTTTACGGTGGTATATTTTCACTTTTTAAAAGGCCGCATCAAGAAAATTTATTTATTGGTAGTTTTAAACCTACGATTTAAATAAAAAAGTTAATTCAAATTATTTCCAAAAATACAAAATGCCCTGTTAAATGTTTAACCATAGAAGATTTTTGGTAGAAAAACTGTTATTGGACTTGTAATACTTCAGGTATTCATAACATTTGGTACGATTTATAAACAATGGTCGTGAACAACGTTAGATGTAATTTAAATATTATGCCATGCGTTTAGCTATCCGATGCACATGTGGTTGGATTGTTACAACTATATGACACACCCAATTATGACTTCGACATGTTGTACTGACAAACTGTGGTGAAATCATATAATCTGTAGACCCCACCAGCCATGACCCCATATTAGTTATTGTCAATCTGTCATTTTATATCTAAATAGATTTATGAAATGTTTAACAAGTAATTTTTGTTTTGGGATATTGTAATTGATTTGAACGATATCAGGTAGAAAAATTAATTACTTTTAATAATGCGTATTGTTGAATGTAACTTTTTTGATAGTGATAATGTTGGCCATATTCACGAATATTTACTATGAATTGATGATCAATGCTAAAAAGCTACGGTAGCCCAGTGGTTCAGGCATGCGGCTGTCAAACGGCGGTCGTGGGTTCGAATCCCGGCTCGTACCTATGGGTTTTTCGGAACTTATGTACGGAATATGATTTCATATTTACCGTTAGCTTTTCGGTGAAGGAAAAACATCGTGAGGAAACCTGCATACATACATCTGCGAAGAAATTCAAAGGTGTATGTGAAGTCCCCAATCCGCACTGGGCCAGCGTGGGGACTACTGCCCATTCCCTCTCATACATGAGAGGCGGCCTGTGCCCAGCAGTGGGACGTATACAGGCTGATGATGTGATGTGATGATGTGATGATCAATGCAAAAAGGTTGGTTACATCTGACATGTTCGATTGACAATGACATAAGTGACTTTGACACTTAATGACAGTGACATATCTGTTGTAGTTTTTTTGGTCTTGAATTAGGTTTCCGAGTACAGTCAAGTACCTATATGCTTGTCAATTTGCAAGTCTTTAGATCATAGATTTAAGGAGTTCCCATGCAAAGTTCAGCCCCATTTTTAACCACTTTGCACCATTATCTTAATTATTTTTATAGCCTATATGTTGGCCGGGAATTTTCTCGACAGATTAATAAAGTTTTCATTAAAATCCGTTCAGCCGTTTTCACGTGATGCGCGTACAAATAAACAGATAAACAGACAAAAATTCTGAAAACTTTTGGATCGTGTTCTGTTATCGATTCAAGTATAACCCAACATACTTTTTCGAATATCTTCCATGTAGGTACAGACTTTCGACCGTCTTCAGCTTTATTATATGTATAGAAGATTGCTACCAATTCATGCGTGCCATGATAAAATTATACTATTCTATTCATTATTCAATTAGTGTTTTAATATTATATTTTACGTATGTTAGTCTGTTAAGTATTTGTAACTATGGACCTTAGTTGCCTGAAAGAAATATTTTATTATTATTTATTATTCTATTCAACTACTATAACATTAAAGTACAACAGTTTAATCCTGCATTCAACAACATCCTCCCGAGCTTCGGCCACGTATGGTATTTATATGGTCCTTCGATATTAATGGTCGAATTAAGGGTTAATATTACAGACACGTACATACATATTTTAGATTCAGATTAAAAATACATACTTAGATTTCTCTTGTATTTCTTAAACACTGTTACTTACTATATAAATAACTCACGTTCACAACTATGACTTGTATGTCTCATATCTTCTCGTTTAAGTTTTAAGCAGATATTGTATTATTTCAAAGAGGAACACTGAGTTAAAAGGACACGCGTAATATTTCTTCTTGCAATATTCCTCGTCGCTGTTTAACTTTCCTGACTCGTAAGCTTTCGCGAAAACTTCGTGAGAAAGCTTATCCTCTGCATGAGGTTCTAATCTGAAATTAAATGAGAAGTAAGATGAGAGTATGTGAACTAATATTTAATGCATTAGCTTGCAGTCTAGAAATGTCATACAAACATTTTTATACTGATTTAAAATCTGAAACGAATAAATTATAACGGAATATGGTCTCCTTGTTAAAAAAGCATTTTGCAAAATCATGTATGTATGTATTAGCACTTTATTGTACACAATTACAGGTTAAGGAATATACATGTCACATAATAGATCAAAGTACAAAGGCGAACTTATCACTTTAAGGGATCTCTTCCAGCTAACCTTTGAGCAATTGAGAGGAAGGTAGGTAGAACGAGATAGGCAAACTTATAGAGAAAATGCAAGCAATCATTTTAAATTGACCGTCTTTTTATACTACTGTCATTGAAATTTGAGTCTTTTACCTAGGACGGTCGAGTTACTCGTACTTTTTAAATAAAGTACTGTAATGCATTCTGTCAACTTAAATAATATCAGGCGTCACATGTAAAACGTTTGATACAAAATCTCTCAAAACTAATCCAGCGCAAGACTGCCCCCCTCCCCCCGCCCTGTCAGCGCTTGCGTCACGCGCCGCACGGCGTTCGGAACGTGCGCGGGTAGTGATTCAAGCGACACCGCCGCGAAAACACTCATCTCACACGCAACATGTCTCACGAAAGTTAAAATTCGAATAGTAATCCTGATAAAACATCTTACTTTAACATGACAACGAATCCTTTCCGGGGTTCAGTTTCTGCGGGCTTCGCACCCAGGTCGCAGTACAAATAGCGGGCGCATTGGATGGGGTCGTGGAGCAGTATCCTTCTCCAGCGAACATGCGGCTTCTGAAAACATACAACAGGGACACGGCATAAAATAATCAATATTCTAGAATTTAATCAAAACAAGGATTAAAAACAAAGTCAAATAAAAAGATAAGTAACACAAGGGAATGAATAATCATAATAGAAATAGGAGGTAACCGTCATGTGGAATGTTGATTCGACGATCACTATCCCGATAGTCGTTTTTGCGAACGGCGGTCTAATAGCGAAGAGTCTCGACCAACACCTTAAGGGGATGCCTTGATTCGAGTCGAACACGACGCGGTCGATGTCCCGGCTCTTACCAATGAGTTTTTCGGAACTTATGTACGGAATATTTACCGTTAGCTTTTCGGTGAAGGAAAATATCGTGAGGAAACCGGTCTAATCCCAATAAGATCTAGTTTTCCCTCTGGGTTGGAAGGCCAGATCACAGTCGCTTTCGTAAAACTAGGGCCTATGTCAAATCATGGGAATATGTATCAAAGCGGACTCCGGGCTCCTTTAGGGGCATTACCGGGAATAACGCTAGGAGGATGACAGAAGACAATAAAGGGTTTTTTTATAATCACGAAGTTAATATACATGAAAAGTGTCCAAAGTTTGAAGAGTACACTCGGCCCCAGTTCTGCAAAACGCACCTTGTCAGTCGTCTTCTCTCTCTCTAACAAGCATCATTAAAACTGTAAAAGATTACCCATAAAAATCATTCCATGAAAAGAGTTGTGAGATATTTCGTAGAGCCAAGTCTCAGGCATTCTAATAATTTTGCTAATTTGAGTTGTTCGCTAGCAGCCTTAGGTTTTCATGTTGTTTCGATTGGCTTGCTCTAATTTATTCCGGAAAGCAAACTAAGTTTCGTGTCGCAGTTGTGTATAATAGACTTTTGCGATATAAAGCGTGTGTGGAAGCAGAACCCAAAGCGTTTGATCAATTAAGTAGAGTGCCGGTGCGACCTCTATCTATTTCTGAGAAGTAACATCTGCCCTGATTGCTGATACCGAGTCTTGCATACTACAATCGCAGACAAGCCCGGTGAGTGCCCAAAGTGATTGACTTGACATCCTATTCCACACAAACATTATTGCGCTGTTTTCGTTCGTTATTACCCGACCGCCGAAGGAGAGGAGGGTTATGTTTTAAAATCTCGAATTAGACAAAAAAAACTAGTGTGGAAAATTACGTTTCGCACACATGACCTTTAATTATTAGTATACTAGCTTCCGCCCGCGACTTCTTCTGCGTGGACCCGGGATATAAACTATCCCGTATTTTAATCAGGGCGGGGGTATAAACTAACTTTGTGCAAAAGCGTGATTGAGTAACAAACATCGAATCATCCAAACTTTCGCATTTATAATATTCATCATCATCATCATAATATCAAACTTCGGCCTCTCCCACAGAGTGCCACAATGACCAGTCCTGCGCCACTCGCATCCAGCGGACTCCCGCGACCTTTACCAGGTCATCAGTCCATCTTGTGGGGGGACCCACGCTGCAATATTAGTAGGATGTAAATAATATAAAATGTATTAAAAGTGCGTTACGGTGTAGTTTTGGGCGTTGACGTCCCGTTTGAAGAGGAAGCGTAGTAGCCGTGGGGCCGAGAGGGCCTGGTAGTCCTGAACCAGCAGGTGGATGCAGTACAGAACCCCGAGCAACAGCCCCATCAGCACGATCAGCCTGCAAACAACGAGGCCGGTCGATCAGACACGAGGCAGTAAAAGGATCGCCCCATTTATCCCTTCAGCTGTGGTCATCCCTCTGTGGGCTTCATATTTTTTCCTGCAGGTCAGTGGAGCACCCCTCGGAGGGGCGCGAGGGCTTCGTTTACTTTCTTAGAAATAAAACCGTCATTCGTGTATCGATCTCGCTTTAATCCATTGAAACATATAGCCAATGAAGCGAGACAGCTGGCAAGCGAAAACTTCAATGGCCAATGGAGGAAAAAATACATTTGGTGGTTAGTCTAAAACAGTCAGTGGCGCGTTTGACACGGTCGGTGTTCGCGAGTGAAAATTAGCGGGTTTAGTGCTGAATTTTAGTTCCAGAAGGATAGTTTTTGTAGACATGTAAGTATTCTTTAGAATTACATAAAAACAAGTGTTATTTAAACGGGTCAGCTGTAATAAACCCGTGACTAACACAACATACCTACTCATGGTCAAAATTTGGCAAGACGTTTTATAGCGCTTTTTTAACAATTTAATATCACTATTAGCTATTAGAATTACCGTTAGTTATCATATATTTGTTTAATATAAACTTAAACGGATTAACAATGGGCCGAAAGTAAATAAATCGATTGAAATTGGTAACGATCATAACAAACCCCTCAGAGGGGGACCTAACAGTCCGGGAATTTCCCTCCGAGGGATGCTCACATGATACCTCGTGACGTCACTACGATCCGCACTCTATACTAATCGTGACCTTGATTTATATTGTTTTTAGATCATGTTTTGATGCGATTTTTGTTCAACTGATGGTTATATTATAATTTAAACTAAAAGTATACTTAATGGGAATATTAAAAAACCTTATTTGTCTGGTTCAAAACATATAGTTGATGTGATAATTGCAGTCGTTTGGAGGAGGTCATGTTTTATGAAAGTAGACATACTTTTTTCATTTTACTCTCACATAAAACCTACATCACTTATGAAAAAAAAAGCTTCGGTGGCACCTAGTCGATGACCCAAATTTATTGTTTGCAATGAATTTGATTACAAACAGTATAAAACACTTCAGATATAAACATGTAAATCGAAGCCCATACGAGCAACTTCTGAGGGTACGCATTATTTTGGTAGAATATTTGAAATGGTCTAGTGCAAAAATATTACTCATGAGCCTGCCATTTTATGTTTTTAGAATAAGTATAATGCTAATTTCTTCAAATTTAGCCCATTAAACACCCCAAAAACCCAATTTATTATATTTAAAATAACCAAAGTATGTCGTTAACTTCGGTGACCTGGTGACGAGGTCAGCTAGATAGCCTTAATACGACTTTGATGTAACGATGATATCTCGTTGCAGTTAGATAATTTAATATAGATTGAGTTTCATCCAAAATCCTGGCTGTGATTATGTAAAAAACTAAAGAAATTTTTATTTTACCAAATCACTTCACCCCACAAACCTTGTCGGTGGAGCGCCCCTCAGAGGGTGCCACAGACGTGGATAAGCGGCCATGTTTTTTCACCACAGCTCAAGGGTTATAATGTAAATATTAAATCATTACCGTAAAACAAGGTGAGTAGGGACAAAACTGACATTCAAACCTCGATAACATTTTATTAAAATGCCAACTGAATGAACTGGTAAAACGGGGTGAGTAGGGACAAAACTGACATTCAAACCTCGATAGCATTTTATTAAAATGCAAACTGAATGAACTGTATGCAAACTGAATGTTTTATATAACAAGTATTCCGGACGTTTGTATTTTAGTTTTTTTATGATTTTGGGTAGTTCCATTTCATAATTTTAACGATAAACACGAAATCCCACCTCAGCCCGTAGTCCCTCGTAGTTGGGGTGGGATGGGATTTCATACGAAGGTGACATTGTGTGTTTTTTTTAATTATGAATATTACTATAGCTCCATTTTAAATTGGAATAAATTATTTAGGTAGCAGCCTTAAAATCCCATCTCACCCCCATTTCATCCCGTCTCTCCCCATTCATAACCCAACTCTTCTCGCGATCCCTACTCACCCCATTTTACGATAATTCTTTATTCATTTATTCATTGTTATGTCATGCATATATTATCAGTTGTTACACTATTAGTTATGTCATTTCATAACACCCTGGCGCACACAATAAATTACAATGTTAATTCTAGATTCAAGTAAACCGAAACTTAGCCCACTTGATTTTTTACGTAAATTTAGGGTACCTAGTTTTTTCATATGTACTTTTAATTATAATAGTTTTAATTAACTATTAGTTTTTTTATGATTTTCTGTTTTTGTTATTTTCTGTCTTTATCGATTTGGATTACAGTGAAGCCAAATCGTACAGGCCGTTAAGTTTATCGTAATTTTTCCTCAAAACAGTGGGGAAATTGGTAGATAGACACATAAGGGATGGCCCATTAAGGAGACATCATCTGCACGAACTACAATGTGCATACCAGCCAGGGAAGTCAACGGAAACGGCGCTTCACCTGGTAACAACCAGGGCTGAACAGGCTATAGAGAATGAAGAACTACGTATGTCTGGCAGCTTTCAGCGAAGCAGCTGAAAATATTTATTTTATTTATTTATTCCTTAATTAACACTAACTGACAGGCTATGCATGTTAATTATACAGGAGAATATTATACAATAAGGTGCTTAGGTCTATACAATACAGTAGGCATCAATAAAGTATGGAACTTGAAGCGGTAATAGACTCCAAATATCGGCTGCTAGACGAGGGAAATTGAGATTCCGTGCTGTGAAACATATCCAGTTTGCTATCGCTGTTGCGACCTGTTGCTACCATTGAGAAGAGTCAGGGCATGGTGCAGTGGTTAGTGTGATAAAGCACGAGTTCGTGCCGCCGGGACAGCGAATAGAATGCGGCGACGGGGTCGAAATTGAATACTGAGGATAGGACGCACTTGGAGGCTACTAATTTGGCCGCGTATTAAACGAAAGAAGTATTTTATGAGGGACAAATTCCTTCTGCACTCTAGAGAAGTATAGTTTACCATTCCTACTTAGTATAAAGAGAGTGGGATAACGATGCGGAAAATACCCATCCATGCACCAACCCTGCTGTTCTTGGGGGCTCCAAATTATCGCGTTAGGTTCAAGTCGGCTACGAACGTATGCGTTGTATACTAAGGACATTTTGCGAGTCTAGAAATTTACATTGACGGATTACAAAGCCCAATGACTTTCTAGCGGCATTACAAGTAGTGACAATGTGGTCATTAAAAGTGAGATGCGGGTCGAACCAGGTGCCAAGGTCACGAGCAGTTGGAGAGGCTTGTTCAGAATATGGTGCAGAGCCGACCATAGGCAACATGCTAATTAGCAGAATAATAACGTCATCTTTCTTGGGGGATGAGATAATGGCCACGGCCACAAAGGGATGTCCACAAGCTGGGGTACTCTCACCAACTCTCTGGAATTTGGTGGTGAACTCACTCTTGGTAGAACTCAATAAAGGTCCCATCCACACGGTAGGATATGCTGATGATTTAGTGATAATGGTTAGTGGGAAGTTCCCAGGCACGGTATCAGAAATCATGAACAAAGCACTGAAGGAGAAGATCTCACCATTACAAAGGCACTGAGCGTATTTGGAATGTGTAGATCAGCGTATGGCAAAACATGGAGACTAAACCAAGGTACTGAAACGGATCTGCACAATGATGGTGAGACCTATATTATTATACGGTAGCCGACAATTCGAGTGAGTGCGACTGATGCTAGGTACGAACTAGTACTTTGTCCCAATCGACACTATTCAGCACTTTTAGGCTTTGACGTCCACTCAGAGACCATAACACGTGAGTGGAGCGGACGCCCGAAACACATTGTACTGTAAACGTCAACTTAGGTACAAATTGTTCGTCTTATCACCAAAGAATAAGGCGAAAAATGTATGCATACCTTTAACGTCATTGTTTTATGTAAGTATCAGCAACAACACGTCATGTAATGGGGTTGGCCGGGCGAAGGTATTTGCAGATGGCGCCAGCATAGGTTTTACCTGTTAGTCCTACCAATAAAACTGTCAAGTTTGACTGCAGTTGCCAACCCCATTACAGCGAAATTTTTAAGAAAGTGTTTTTTTTTCGTAATTATACCAAGTTCAATAGAAAACTGACAGATTGACTTAATCTTTCCTGAATATCAGTCAATCATAGTTTTACATACGCGATAACATACGCAACATTCCGTTTAAAATATAATAAATCGTGCTACGTGCACAATGCGAATAGCATTGACACATTTGTTTATTCACTACCTTTTTCTAAATAAAGTATTTTCTATTCTATTCTATAAACATCAATGTACCTCCAATTGACGTGTCGTTTCCCTACCACCTCTAGAAGTCGATTAATTAAAACTCTACGAAGGCAGGATTTTTTCCATCAAATAGAAGCCTGATATTACAAAAAGGTTTTATATGATGTCGAAATGTCGAGTAGGTAGATCTTCGTCAAGTTTTAATGAATTTCTTTTGACTGAGGAACTTTTAAGGTATCTTTTCGAATTGAAGAAAACCAATCGTGTGCCTTTGAGAAAATGTTTTATTCGGTATTACACTTTAATTCAAAAATACTTTTTGAGAGATCAAAGTGTTGTCTCGTTTGGTTAGTTCTTCAAAAATTGATGACGTTGACACGGATCAATTTAATTATTTAAGTTAAACAAAATTAGCGGCCACCATGTTGGATACAACAATAATAGCATTACACATTTACTTACGAGACTTCCTTGGAAATATTCTACTAGCAGATTTTTTATAAAATGCTGGTAATATTAAAACAATATCATGTTCACAGTCCCAGGATGACCGAGCTCTGCTCGGGTGAACATAGAGATCAGCTAAAAGTTACATGACCGAAATGGAATGAACTAGTTTTTTTTATAGCACGTCGGTGGCAAAGAAGCTTACGGCCCACCTGATAGTTAGTTGATTACCGTAGCCTATGGACGCATGCCACTCCAGGGGTGTTACGTGCGCGTTGCCGACCTTTTAAGAATTTATACACTCCTTTTTTGAAGAACCCCATTCTGTAGTCAGCCGTAGGCATCACGTCGAACAGGTTTTTGGAGCACAACCCGTTATACAAGCGATAGAATACGCACAAGGAGGCCAAGTGATAAACTAGTTATAATAATAATAAATAAATACAGGGTGACATTTTAATCAGTGTCCAAATTCAAGTACAAGATTCTTCAGCAAAATAATAAAGTTTTTATTTCATATCATTCAGTACAAAAGAATTTAGTAATTGCTGCTTAAAGTTATCCCAAAAAAACCTTACCGCGCGGGCACATCAGCGGATAGTAAGGTTTGCCCACGGCGCGCCTCCCCTCGCGCGGTACTGAATGCCCAGTAACCACGCTGTACGGATAATTCTTTTGAGATAGACATTTGTAATTTAAAGAATACCTACCAGTATTTTTTCAAAAATGGAGTCTAGTGATACCAAATGCCTACAAAAAATTTGGACACTGATTAAATGTCATCCTGTATAAGGGGACAATCTTACACAAATCGACCTAGTCCCATAGTAAGCTCAGTAAGGCTTGTGTTATGGGTACTAGACGACGATATATATATAATAGATATAAATACTTAAATATATAGAAAATATCCATGACTCAGAAACAAATATTCATGCTCATCATACAAATTTTTGCCCTTACCGGGATTCGAACCCAGGACCTCTTGCTTCGTAGGCAGGGTTACTACCAACTAGGCTAAAGCGTTCGTCTATAGTTACACCTATACCTATATTTTTTACTTGTCCTTATCCGCTAAATATTTAATTAGTATTTAAATGAAACTTATCTAATGAGTGGACCACGTTACGGGTCTCCCAGGCTCCGTATCATGGTCGGCCTTCACGCGATAAGTGACAAGATAGAGCGTCCGTCTCGTTCCATCGAACGGTGTCAGCCAGTGACGGACGCTCTATCCTGCCACTTATCGCGTGAAGGCCGACCATGATACGGGGCCTGGGAGACCCGTAACGTGGTCCACTCATTAGATTAAGTTTCCACGCGATAGCGTGTTAAGGCCGACCATGATACGGGGCCATGTTTCGCTAATCCTCTCGTGTGTCAATTATCAGGACTTCCTTTTTTGATATCGTCGATCCATCATGACTGACTCGAAATCCCTCATACCCTTCCATATTAGTCCGACCCTATAATGATAGTTATTTTCAAAGTGATAAAGGTCTTGATCTAGTGGGCGCGCTAAAGTTACAATTCATCATATTTTCTATGAAAGGCGTTAGCAAGGCTACACCGAGGGAGACCTATGGGGATAATATATTACTTGCTCTTGTCCACAAACAGTGATTTACTGAGCTTCATCCATCAATATTTTAATGCTAGCTTATTTCAGCAGCAGATAAATCAAGACTTAGGTATTTTAAGTTATTCTATTCTGCAATTTTTGGAGGCAGATATTTGACGCGCCCGGGACGATGTAACTATATCTAAAGAGAATATATAAGCGCTACGTTCTGTAACATTTATTTTTACACTAGCTTCTGTTTATATCGCACCTCCATACAAGCTTTTACCCCCCCATTGCCCCCCCGCCCTTAGGGAATGATTTCAGGGTTAAAAACTATCCTATGTCAGTCTTCATCCCTTCAACTATCTCCACTTAAAAAATCACGTCAATTACTACGCTCCGTTTTGCCTGAAAGACGGACAAACAAACACACGCATACACTTTTCCATTTATAATATTAGTATGGATGGGTATGGATGAATCGACTGCCTAACGAAAAGGAATGTAATGTTTTCATTTTCAGGGTTTATGTGTGTGGGTATGTCAGATTATTAATTCCACCAGAGGGGTATTCACGTAACGCTTCGTACTACTGACCGCTAATTCTAAATCAATTGAGTGGTTAGATGTGTGGGGTATCGTCAGAATGGGTCACATAGGGGATATGACGTCTTAATAAAACAATATGGCGGATTATATGATCAATATTGTGAACACTGAAGGAAAAATAATCCTATGCCGTTGAGTGGTGCATCAAAGTGAGGAGTTTGAAAAGGCAATCTCATGAGACTTGAAAATAGAATCGTGATTTGTAAAGAAAATAACCATTCATATCACAAGAAGGGTTTTGTAAACTTAAGATAAAAATACATAAATAAATACTCCATGTTGAAATACACCTAATGGAGAGAAAATTTTAAATGTTCCAAATCGCGCTATTGACTTTATATCTCGTATAGAACGTAAATTATTTGCATTTCTTGCTTTTGAGTCCCTCGCTGCCCTCAAGATTAATCATAGCTTTACTTTCATTTAAAATTAAACTACAATCTTTCGCTTCCTCAGGACTCAAAATTAGCACTTTATGCAAAAAAATACTTTGCACTCTTCTTTCACAAATAACTATTATACCTATACAGGATTAACTGCCCGCGCGGTTTCGACCGCGTATTACAAAGAACTCAACAACATCAATAGCTATATCCGTACTACATTCCGGTCATTTATAATAACGGATGAATTGCCTCCTAAATACAAAGATATACGAAGCTACAAACTTAGAATTTACAGACATTGATTACATCTTCTATTAATCATAGATGTCTTTTCTATTAAATACTAATTAAACTTTACACGAGCACTAGTAAATATTAAAAGAAACTCACCTGTACTCATATTACATGACGCGTCAGAAAATAAAGGCGTGAATTTAATTTATCTAATCACTTGAAGACTAATTGAAAAGGTGGTGTAAATGACACACCTCTTTTATAGGGCAGGGAAAACTATGATTTTTAGTATACTCAATTGAAGGTTAATTTATATACTTATTAATGCTTAACTTAGGTAACAAAGACTGAAGGAAATTTCTAAATGTCCACCCATGAATCAGATTTGATGCAATCTGCCATATTTGCCACTGAGTACCGCATGGAAACGCATGCACTATGCATATTTACCACAGAATGAGAAGCAAATTGTCATAAGTTGGATAGTTAATAGATACCTAACGCTTCGATGTAGTTTTACTCTATATGTAACTGTTATCGCACCGCCCAGGACCGGTATGGAGAGAAAATGAAAGTTTAGTCACGTTAGACGGCAGGCAGAACTTAGTACATTGTAGTAGGTAATACGCCGGATGTCATAGTTTTCCGGTGATGGTAATTTAATAAAATGAAAAATAAGTGGGTGCTTTTTTAGTATGAGTCAGTGTTGTCTTTCCTGTTGACATGGCTAAAGCCTGTTAGACTCTAAATTTGTCACTGGAGTCATGCATTTACGAGTAGGTATTTAAAAGCGCTTTAGCTACTTATAGGACATATTAGTAGTTTATGCGACTGATCCATAATGAGAGGCCTTAACATGTGAGTGTGGTTTTATGAAACGAGCGTTAGCGAGTTTCATAATATGATCAAACGAGTGTTTTAAGGCCTAATTATGTACAGTTGCATACACTACTTTATCTACACACATATCATAAGTAGGTAAGTAACAGCAAAAAACCAACAATAAAATGACAACAGCAATGGCGGTAATTCATCGTGACCAGTGTTTTTTTTTTAAATCATAGACAAACGAATGAAGTCCCTATACTCATATCACTCGAGATCAAAATGTCGTGCGGTTTATATTAAAAAAACATAGGGAATTGACGTTCCGTATCGATAAATGTTTTAATACCTATGGATACTAGAATAGAGACCCGCTTGAGTTTTAACAGCTGTTCAAAATTTAAACTCATAACGATACAAAAATCTGTACTGTAATGACATTACAGTACAGATTTTACCTACTACCACAGACAAGAAAGTTCTCATAGTAAAATCGGTTGTAATAATGCTGGTCATTTCCTACGGTTTCTGAACGCATTTTAGAGCACTAATGATATGTGCGTAGATAAAATATTTTATATATCAAGTTAACGTTAACTATTGTATTATCTCTAGAAAGGAGGCTCAGCATTTTTTCTGATCACGCTGACCACATATCGTCCTTTATGACACTAGGTAAAATAGGGGCGCACCTACCCCTCATTTTATGCTGTTGGATGGCATTACATGTCGAGTTTTATCCACTTCCATTAAACGTACCAATCAATAATATTAAAGGCAATGTAAATGTTCAATTTAGCATAGGGTTACCATACGTGCCGGTACGCCAGGACAATGTCCCGGTTTGAAGCATGGTGTCCTGGCGTCCCGGCCGATAAGAAAATTATCCCGGTTTAAAAATCATAGTTATTTAATAAAGGGCTGGACTTGGTAAACAGTAATATACCTACGATAAACGCGACTAACTAGCTAGACTAATCGTACGTGGATAGAACGACGTAATAGGTAAGCGCTGACACTTGTCCGTTCACGTTTCACGAATTTACGTCAACAGTGTCAACACATTTCGTGATCGTGGACTCTCGGTCTCGTAGCCGAGAATGTGCATTTTCGCATATGTAGCGAAAAGCGCCAACAAACTTCTTTCTTCTTCTTCTTCGTCGCATCCTCATGACTGAGGGTCGTGACTACACGAGGTCGTTATTTTGCGTACTAATCCTCTCCAGGCCAAACGGTTTTCGGTCATCCGGATAGACGTCTGCAAGTTTCGTTTGCAGATTTCCTTTACTGCGTCGGTCCAGCGGGTTGGTGATATTCCACGGCTCCTTTTTCCTCCCAACAAACAGAAAACCCGAAACAAAAAAAACCGACTGGCGGGTCGCTGGCATTAAATGGCTGTGTTAAAAGTTGTTTTGTGTTTAGGCAAGGACTAAACCTGTAAAGTTACCTATTGATGACCTAGTCGTTTTTTAAATGTCCCGGTCTGAGTCCCCACACTTATGGCAATCCTAATTTAGCACCATTAAGTTGCACTGATTACGGAGCCAGCAGATGGAGTCATCATAGCCTCATAGTAGTGTGCACGAATTGACACCCATGTCACTCTGATAGCTTTCGTTTCACAGCGTGTACTAAAAAGTTTTTACAAATACTAATGAAAACAAGAAATGAAGATTTTACGATTCCCGGCAATCTCGCAGAAATTCTTTAGTAACCTATTTCTTAAAACCTTTGTTACTTAAAATACGGGAAGAATCATAAAAAAAGCAGGTCTAAGCTTTTAAGAACAGCAATGCAATAATACAAACTTCTGCTCCGTGTGACTGGAAAAGGCAACGAAAGTAAAATGAGCTTGTTTTCAAATATCGTGAAGTACTTACACTGTAGGTACACTTTCCGTGATCACACGTATAAATCGAACCCTATTTATAAATTATTTGGGGCAAGTAGGTATATTCCACCGTAAAGTTTTATTGTGGGGTCGATCTTGCAGTATGTTTATCAGACCGGCTACGCTAACACTGTAGCAAGCCCGCAGCAGGTTAAGTGAAAAAATATTTAGTTTTCGTAAAGTCGGCAGCATACGGGTAATTTGACTGATAGTCAAATTAGCAACTTTTTAGGAAACGTCAAATACGCTCTGAGGCTTTAGTATATGTAAGTTTTACCGAAACAAAACGTTACGACCGCGTTCGCGTTTAAATAGCTGTCAAATCCCATACAAATTGAGGGTAAAACGCAAACGCGGTCGTAAAGTTTTGTTTCTGTAAAACTTATACTAGAGCCTCTGTTACTTTGAAGTTTGTAGGCAAATACAATGATCTCAGATAATAACTTCGTCTACGTGGACCCGGGATAACAACTATCCTATATTTTAATCTATGAACTATCTTCGTGCAAAATTTCATCCAACTCGGTTGAGCCATTTAAACGTGATTGAGTAACAAACATCCAAACGTCAAAACATCCAAACATCTAAACATCCAAATATTAGCATGATATGAAATAAAATAGCGACATTAAATAATTGGAGTTTGATGTTTTATTTATTGGGTATGTAATAGTACATTGTGATACAAGTGAGGTAGGTTGATAATTACATGGGTAAGGCCGCGAATTTTGACCAATGTGACATAGAACTAACATAAAAAAAATACGTGACGTTACTATAAAACGTAACGTAAGTTGTTGTTAAGCTTAGATCACACTGGTTAATGTTAAAAAAAAAATACTTAAAAATAAAATATTTTCACGACAGCATTTTTTTAAATTAAGTAAATGCTTTAAAAAATTTAACTAAATATTTATCAATAGGTTTTCATTTTCAAAAAAGTTACTGGACAAAAAAATCTATAATGAAAACCTCTGCTCACAAAACTTCACGACAATCGATTGGGAAATGCGATAGAGGAAAACAGACGGACAGACGGATGATGGACACGGGACAGATACTGGACATAACGATTTTTGGCCCAACCTGAAGCATAGAACTTTGTTCGCTTCGCTCGCTCGTTCGATTAAATACTTCCACGCGGACGGAGTCCAGGGCAGAAGCCACGCAGAAGCTCTGCCTGCGACTCCGTCCGCGTGGAACTCGTTTATATCGTAGCTCCATACAAATTTTCACCCTATATTTCACCTTCTTAGGGGATGATTTTTGGGATAAAAACTATTTTAATGTGCTTCTAAAATTTCATCTAAATCGGTTCACTGGTTTAAGCGTGAAGAGGTAACAGACACACAAAACTTTCGCATTTATAATAATACTAGCTTCTGCCCACGACTCCGTCCGTGTGGAACTCGTTTATATTGCAGCTCCATACAAATTTTCACCCCCCCCCCCCATTACACTCCCTTAGGGGATGATTTCGTTAATAAAAACTATCCTATGTCCTTCCCCGGGACTCAAACTATCTCTATACCAAATTTCACCTAAATCGGTTTTGCGGTTTGAGCGTGAAGAGGTAACAGACAGACAGAGAGACACACTTTCGCATTTATAATATTAGCATGGATATTAGTATGGATATGGATAGTAGATGGATTGGTCAATTCTCTCGTGCTAGCTGATCCCTGTACCTACTGTACATACCTACAATTTCAAATTAATACTTACTGTATTTGGAAATAAAATAAAAACTCATTTTAGTTCGTATTTATCTGTGTGCACTTCCCTTTACCACATGTTTTCGTCACGTTACACAAAGAATACGTTGCATTTTTACAAAATGCAACGTATTCGTAACGAAAGTGTAACGTATTTTTGAAAAAATATTGATTATCATGGTGAAATAACGATATTTTGAATATAGTAATACATGCCACCTGCATGAATAACATTAACCTATCGTATGAAAAATTACCGCTTAAAAATAATCACTACTTACCCTTTAAATCACACAAGCACTATTAGCGGTATTTAAAAAAACTTTGTCCTCGTCACTTTCGTCCGCGATTTATGAACAAACTGAGGAGTTTAGGTTTTCTGTCTGGTGTCGCCCTACTAGAATATGAGTTGCCAGTGCACAAAAACGAATTTCTACCACAATCGGCTATAAATCTAGCTGTATAAAGCGTCACGTAAGTAATCGTAACGAAAACGTGGAATTGTGGTACCATAAAAGAATGCAAGATAAAACAAATAAATTATTTAAATAAAAATGTTTAGCAATCGGTAGAACTATCGTCATATCATAAAATTTTGTTTAAACAAAAGCATGATCATGAAAAGTTGAAAATCGTGAAAATAACAGGGCTTTAAGTACACAGGGTAGAAAATAAATATCAACTTTCGTTACGTTTTGGACGGAAAAATATTTTTATAATTTATTTGAAAGGATTTCAATCAATTATGTCACTTGCGTTCTTGACAGTTTTTATCGCTTAATTTAATAAAAAAAAAATGAAACCTCTCGGTGTTACCAATTTTTTTTTATGAGCATGTTAAATTTGAAACGTCTAAATTGGTCAAAATTCGCGGCCTTACCCACATCAGAGGCGAAATTGTTCACGCGAACCGCAGGTGAGCGTGATAAGGAAGCCGAGGATGTAATTATCAAAGCTCACGCGTATCATACGACGTTTTTCAACACATTTTGCGAGGAAAAAATCATTTTCATAAGATGAAAATGTTATAGGCCTGCCAAATTATTTACTTTACATTAAGCAAATCATTACGATGACAACAGGTTTTTACTCACAATTGCACATCGCCAAGAATTTCCAGAGGCGTCCATTCTATTTATCACTTTTCTAGTCACCACGAGTCAACATTTTTGATAATAACCAAACACGTATAAACAAATTTTACAAATATTTGTGAAATAAATAACCTATCAAAATATAACCTATATTGGCACCCAACAGTTTTTTTTTCGTGAAGTTTGCGCAGTGTGGGCACAGAAATCTCTAAACAGCCAATACAAAATAAAATTATATTTTCATTTTAATATGTTATCTGTATTTAATTCATGTAGACTGTTATGAAAAGTGAATAGTTTTACTAAATTAAACGTTTCCATATCATATACAAAAAGAAATAGTCAATTAATTAACAAAAAGGATTTAATTTGTTTAGTCGAGTAAGAATCCATTTGCCGAAAATTAAAAAAAAAAGCTGTACATTCTGTACAACCTGGTTAATTTAAGAATGCACCGTGTTCATGCATATATCTTGCTGCAAGGTGCCAACGTGACTTAATCGGGATATAACCATAACACACAAGTGTTGTAAAGTTATAAAACACGCGTTTTTAATATCCAGGATTATGAGCCTAAAAGCGACACAATAAGAGGTACGTTACGAGCAATTGTGTTGAAAAGATCATTTACGTCACACCTGCCCATAATGCGAGTTTTACTGCACGCGGCGCGTACGGGAAAACTCGCATTGTGGCCAGGTGAAGACGTAAAATTTTGTACGCAACACGGGCGGTAATTCGTAAAGCCCCAGATCGCATATTTATGGCCCTCACCTTCGGTTCGGGCCACAAACACCTGCGATCAGGGGCATTCACGAATTACCCGCCCTAGTTACATAATGTACTATTATTTTCCACACCTGTTGCTCGGAAAACGTGTTATAAGGTAGTTAATATGGAGGGGTATCAAGGAAGCCCCGAGAAAGAGAACAGATCGAATGTCTCGCAGATTTGTGCACTCCGCCGCGCTCGGATGTTTGGATTCGCTTTAAATAATTTCTTCCTGATTAGTTAAGTACTTTTGTCTTTACTTTTTTTTTATTTTTTACCATACTTAGTATCCGTGTCAAAGCAGTTTATAAAAATAAGCATGACGCCGAATGAATCAATATTTTCGCCGCGGAATTAACTGTGGTAGTTTATTTTCTTGTGCAAAGTAAAGTCTCAAAGTACGTCAAGCGGCTCGTACCAATGAGTTTTTGGGAACTTATGTACCGTTAGCTTTTCGGTGCAGGAAAACATCGTGTGGAAATCGGTCTAATCCCACTATTATCTAGTTTTCCCTATGAGGGTTGGAAGGTTCGATAGCAGTCGTTCTCGTAAAACTAGTGCCTATGCCAAACAATGGGAATATATGTCAAAGCGGACATCGGGCCCCTTTATGGCACAACCGGGAATAACGCTAGGATGGTGATGATAATGATGATTTGTCAGCAATATTTCCTTATCATGATTGATCTAGGCACATGTACTAGCAAAGACAAGGCATTGTGCAAGTTGCAGAACACTCGAAATTTCTGGTAACTTTCACGAGAACCTAAATAGATTTCTATAGGAATTACACGTTACGATCAGGAAGTCATTGCGCAATGTTTTGAATTGTTGGAGACTGTTTTCTAATTTGATAGTTGGCTAGGCGTTTGCTTAAAGTGCTATCTAAATCGATACTCGCAAAAAAAGCGCTTAAATAGTAGGTACCTTATTGCAAACTTTCTATGGACACTTTTTAGAATTATGGACTGTTCTTAACAGTGCATTCGTGGCTGCAGAGGCAGTTTTAGTTCTTATGAACCCTGACGAAATTAGAATTTAGAAATCAATATTTTGGGCACCGGATTTTTTTTAGAGAGGGAGGAAGAGGGCATGACACTTGATAATTAGAATATAAAACTGAAGTATCATCTTCATCAAGGAAGTTAACGTAGCTCAATATAATGTTAGTAAATTAATTTTGTTTTGAAGAATTTGAAGCAGTAACGCTGCTAACGAAAATTATAAATTTTAAATCAAAGGAAAAATTTAATGCTCCGAGCTGGATTCGAACCGGCGACCGTCGCTACTAACCAACTGAGCTATCGGAACAATCCGGTTCGGGCACCAAATCCCTCAATCGAATTTTTCAATATTTGATTTAAAATTTATAATATTAGTACTTAGGTAACTATAGATAATAAATTGCTTTTTATAATGTCAACAACGTGGGTGACGAAATAAGTAGGAACGTTGAATCTCTAATTTTCATATTTCTATCTCAAAAACGAAAACTAATACAAAGATTATGTCTAACAACACGAAGGAACAGAAACTTTAAATAAGTATTTGATTTTACTTTTTCGTTGTAGAAGCAGAAAAACTAAGAAAACTTCAATACAGTTTATCTGTTATATAATACACTTACTAAGAGCCGCCAAAAGTTTTGTATCAGAAAATCCACTGCACTTAAAACACTACAAACTTACTTGATTCCCATCACGTTTAATTATAAAATATTACTGTAATTATCACGTGTGGTCTCGGCAAGCTGTCGCACAAGATGTAAGGGAGATGTTCAAAAAAACGGTCATCCAACATCCCATGGTAACTTACCGCATATCTGTTACACGTCCAAACACAATACACCACTTAGTGGTACACAAAGCGAGGAGTTACTGGATTCTCAATCGGACCGGGTAATGTACCAAAGAGGGGGAAAGTGGTTGGTCCGCAACGAGTTCACTTACGTTTCCGCTAAAGATTATTGTGGGCAGAAAGTAAGGTTATTCGCGGTGTTTGTGTACGAGTATTATGATCTACGAAGTGGGCCTAACCCACGCATTGTTGTATGGTTGCATGAACACAACGTAATTCGTTACGTGTGGTAATTACATCGTTTTTTGTGCTCCAGTTACACCTGTCCGAATCAGCAAATTAATTATGTAGTAAGGTTCAACGGTTCTTATTTACTCTGATATTATCATTATCATAACTTTTGCATACTCTATGTCATACCACGTTTTGGTTTGGCGGTATTGTATTATATGAATTTAAATGAGTAATTTTTTATAATTTTTACATTTCCCAATGGACCGAAAATACGTGTAAATATATCCGTCAGAAAGTATCTTCGTACATATTTCATATTATTTGTTTATAAGTTGGGCCTATATAGCCATCCGACTCGCTAAACTTAAGTGGCAGTGGGCAGGGCACATAGCACGTAGAACCGGTGGCCGCTGGGGCGGATAGGTTCTCGAATGGCGACCACGTACCGGAAGGCGCGGCGTGGGTAGACAGAAGGTGGACTGATGACCTGGTAAAGGTTGCGGGAGTCCGCTGGAGATCCGCGCGCGGGTGGCGCGGGACCGGTCACTTTGGCACTCTTTAGGGGAGGCCTATGTCCGGCAGTGGACGTCTTTCGGCTGATATGATGATGGTGATAAGTTCGGATCCATGACTAGTTCATAAATAATGGCATTGACTAGAGATGTTGCGAACGGGAATCCGTGGTGCGAAGAAGGTGCGCTGAGATATTACAAGTCCTAAGAGAGAGAGAGAGTCCTAACGGCGGACAAATCACATTCATACCAGTATAATACGTGAATATAAGGAAATTAGGCAGACTTGAATTGCGGCCTCAGGGGTCGATCTGTCGACCTTTCAACTGCATCTGTAGGTATTGATTAAGTTAACTCAACTACCTATTATGTAGATAAACACCAAAGGTCACATTAATTATTGATACCAACTGTCTTTACTGTATGATTAGGGTACTGATGAGACAAGCGTCAATCTGCAGAAAGGCCCATATAGGCCCAAAGGTCTTATTAAATAACTACGTATACGGATCTCTTAGCTCGAACAGTACTTTGGATTTGGCACTCGAATATACATAATATACTTACCTACCCACTTTATAGAGGAATATGAATATTTACATAGGATCGGATATAATTTTTAGTATGTACATAGGTACTGTAGTGATAAATAAATGAAAAAATATTTAATAACTTATCTGAACCTTTTGTAACAAAGAATAAAACCGATCCCGTGATCCTGACAGGATGTCCAGGACGGAAACTTAAACCAGGTGAGGTTAAGGAGGTCAGAAGCGGAACTCGTCTACGTTTGAAAAGAACACGGCCTTTGCCGGTTCGTTTAAAACGGGAACAAGTTACAGTACCCCGCTTTTATGGCTAAAAAAAGGATCAACACTTTGACCAGGACGCGTGACGTGAAATTAGAATGGTTGTATGAGAAGGTTATGTAATGAGTGTGGAATGCACTCGTATGATGGCGAAGGGTTAAATGGATGATTGCCAAATAAGAATGCCGGAAGGGTCTTGTACAGTGGCGTGCTAATGCCTTAGGGAATTTTGGGATAGTGATCTGACAATAGAATCCCGCTCAAAGATTGAGAATCACCAAAGTGAGCAGACGCGCGGGGAAAGTGAAGCAGGTGAAGTCCTTACCCAATACAGGCTAGTAAGTAACTATAACAAAGGCGTTAAGATCGCCAGGTTCACCCAAAGGAGGGTTCTAGTAACCTGATTTACAGAATCTACGTGATCTACTTAACTAACGCCGACGATCCGAGTATTGCTTCCATGTAGAAAGCGATAAATTCCCAGGGCCGTTATTCGTCACGTCCGACGGATGTGGTTTCGCTCGCGGTGACGTATCGAAGAAGACGCGCTCCAAAGTGCCCCTTGGCAAGGAACTCCAGGAGGTGGAACGTGGAGAAATCCAGGGAATTCCAAAAAAAATATAAGCACACTTGAAGCGATGTGGACACTGATTTTAAGTCGGTTAAAATATTTTAACTATCGATAATGCAACACGTAGGTACGAGATTAAAACACCCGGCAGATAATTATAAAATTCTAACGGGTGAAATGGTATTAAGGCTCCTTTAGTCTTAATTCGAACTAACAATGTTTAGCCACTCGTACCCAGAGTCATTTCCTCACAGAACGTATACTTGTTTCGCTATTAACTATCTTTTTCTTCGCCGCGTGGAAGATAGAGTCATTAATTCTTGACCTAGACTGCGTCCAGTTTTGAAGGCGCAAAAGAATACTTCCTCCATTTTATTTAAGAGTTCGCAGTAAGCTCCATTCTCTATACAAACGTAGTTACGCCCATTTTAAAATTACGTGTTGGATTGTAACGAAACTTTGCATGTACAATGACAGGAGGTATCATGGCCCCGTATCATGGTCGGCTTTATCACGCGATAAGTGACAAGATAAAGCGTCAGTCTAGTTCTATCGAACGGTGTCAGTCAGTGACGGCCGCTCTATCTTGTCACTTATCGCGTGATAAGGCCCGCCATGATAAGGGGGCTGTAATTAGTTTATGTCGCTTCAGATACCATAGTTAATAAGTTTCTGTCAAAAAATTCATTTTTGGTACAAGCTTTTATTGCCAACTGTACTTTTCTGTATACCATCATCAATTACTCATTGAGACGATTCTAACGAGCCCAAACTCAACGGGTTACGTCGGTTAAGTACTAAATTCCCATGGCCACCTTCTGTCTCCATCATCAGATTAGCTCGATGGTACCATAATATTGAATTGTCATCCAAAATATACTTATACCCAAAATTTCAACTCAATCGGTCACCGGGAAGTGGATCAAATTTAACTTGCAGGATTTGTCCCATGCTAACACGGAGTTCCTATGGCCACCTTCCAGCTCCATCATCACATCAGCTCTACGTCATCATAATATTGCATTGTTACGCGATTTGCATATTTGTGGAAAATTTCAACTCAATCGGAAACCGGGAAGTGGATCAAATTGAACTTGTAAGATTTGTCCCATACTAACGTCATCAGAATATTGCATTGTCACGCGATTTGCATATTCGTGCAAAATTTCAACTAGATCGGAAACCGGGAAGTGGATCAAATTTAACTTGCAAGATTTGTCCCATACTAACACGGAGTTCCTATGACCACCTTCCAGCTCCATCATCAGACCAGCTCCACGTCATCAGAATATTGCATTGTCACGTGATTTGCATATTCGTGCAAAATTTCAACTCGATCGAAAACCGGGAAGTGGATCAAATTTAACTTGCAAGATTTGTCCCATACCAACAGGACAAGTAAAAAAAAATACAGCGAATTTAAGTTTTTCAAAAAAAACTTGTTTTTTTTTATTTCGTTTGTTTTATAAACTGCAACCATATAAACTAATTACATGCAAGGTTTCGTCATAATCCAAGAAGTAGTTTTAAAATGAGAACGGAACTCAGTTTGTATGGGAAGGGGAAATTCGGCCGAGCTTACTGCGGACTCTTAATTCCAAGCAATATTATTCCGAAGTTGTACTAACTTGAGTCCCCGTGTTCGCATGAACCATACATTTACTCGTATATATTGTACAGGTTCATTACCTGTTTACCGCAGCATTGCACGCATTGCATAACATTTGACATAAGATTACCCCGAGTTTATCATAAGGATCTCTTTATGATCATTACATTATGTCATATAACCAGCCACAGAATGAAACTGCGACTGTAAAATGTTGTATCCCTCTTTAACTAGTCAAGTGTGAGAGCAACGGATGCTCGAAGTGGAAATAAGCGCGTCCTAGTCTGAGGAAGTAACTCAAATATTGCGCAATAAGAAAAATACAGAGGTTTGCTAGCTACGATATAGCAAATATTATTAGCAAGTTTCGGGCAAAGAACACCTAGAAAATACGAGTATATTTAGTCTTCATGCACAGTTTTACGCTATTTCTGTATAAAATTGGTTCAAGGACTAAATAGACGGCACTCGCAGATTATTTCTGCCACTCCATTTTATTTTCAAAATGCGCGACGTGTCAAATAGAAGAGTAATATTCAAATTATGGTTCCCAAATAAATCATATTAAAATATATATTTTTTAAACGATCAGGGTGCTTAAATTGCCATAATTATATCGCTACTTTCTTTATTTGATAGATACGTATTAACCACTGTAGCCCAAACGAAAACAATTACCATGTCTATTTTGAAAAAAAAATTCAAAGATGTGGTTTTGTCCCTGTAAAAAAAGGGCTCGATGTTGAATAGACGATGGCAATGATAAAGACAAGTCAATTTAATATTATTAATCACGTAAGTAGTTTAAAATGTATTTATATCATGATAAGAATTACAATACTAGTTTGCATGCATGACAAAATTATAAGAATTCAACTATTAAGTACGTGTAGAAAAATAATGTTCAAAAGTGTCTGTGTACAGAAAATGGAATAGTATCTTTATAAACGGATTGGAATGAAACACCAAATAACTAACAAAAATAAAAACATTTTAATTTTACGTAACGTACGGTGGAAAGAAAGACTTATATTAAAATGTTTGATGGCTTTATGACGAGGTAGAGAAATTGAGTCCTATGGACGCTTCGTCACTGGCGTCATAAAGGGACCAGTGACGAAACATCCATTATGCCTCGATTTCCACCGACTTGCCTACCATTTGATGATGATGACTAAGCTCTTTGCCCTGATAAAATAAGTAGGTACCTAAGCCAAAATGGCACTGGTTGGCCCACAAATATGTCTACATCACATCACATCATCAGCCTTTATACGTCCCACTGCTGGGCACAGGCCTCCTCTCATGTATGAGAGGGAACGGGCAGTAGTCCCCACGCTGGCCCAGTGCGGATTGGGGACTTCATTGGTACGAGCCGGGATTCGAACCCACGACCGCCGTTTGACAGCCGCATGCCTGAACCACTGGGCTACCGTAGCTTGAGATTCGGACTCGGTTAACACTCAGGTACTAAATACAAAGATTTTGAATAAAAAAGTAAATTTAAATTAAATCTACTAGAACTTGCAAGTAACTCCGTTCTGACGTGGACGCACTCAGACAAGACGGAATGAGAAAAGTTTCCCTGTAACTAGTTATGCGTAACTTGACTAGATCATTAAAATCTTCTACGATCTTCCTGTATTATGCTTGAAACTTTGATTTTAACGATTTAAAAACGAAATATTCGTCTAAGTACATTAAAGCCAGAAATACACTACTCAGGCAAATGTCCCACCACACGTGTCGCTGGCTAAGTCCGGTGAAGTGACACAACGTTTGTGGGGCAGTAGGGGTAGGTTGCATCTACTGAGAACTGTTAATATTACCAAACAAACAGATTTATCGGACGTAGCTTACGATTACCGACGGTTGGAAGTAGCCGTGTCTAGAACTATGAAATCTGTGTCCACCCGACCCACCTCCGCCCAGCTGGTCCGATCTGTCCCGTTCCCGTACCTAGAACAACGACACAACAACAACGAACAACTGGCGAACGACGTTCACCAACGTTGCACCATTTTGTCCGACGTCGCCAACGACACATTATGTCGCGGATTATTTTATTCCTTAGTGATTTCCTTGCATTAAATATTTTTGGGAGGCGATTTTTCGTCGTTCCCGTGTTTAAAGAGAAAGTTCGCATGTCGTGTTCGAGGGCAGCAGGTGAATGATTCTCTAGATTCTCTGAATAGTAATGTGGCTTTTAGAATAAACAAAACATCAAATAGTTAGTAATAGTTAGGCAGACGTTGAAGGGACAGGGGTCGTGATCCCTGCTCTGGGTCATGGATCGTCCAACAGGTCTCTTGCATTTTGGGGATCTTTGGTTCGGGCATGACGCAAAGCGGGATGTAGTTTTACTGTTTCTTCTCTATTAGTAGGCAGTTTAGAGCTTCAACGTATTTTAATTTACTCATTGTTTACAATATTGTATTCTGACTGGTTTTGTTATAAAATTAAATTCATAGTTGAGTTGAGTTCAGAAGTGACATCCTGTCAGGTATCCTGCTGTTTCGGCAAAATATTTTTCGCCAAATTTCACTTCCCACAAAACTTATGGCAGTAGTTTCATTTCCCAAACGAACAAATAGCACATTTTTGTTTCGCATTTTGTTCAATTGGTCAAAATATCATCTGGCATAATTTTGCTTTGTCAAGTGTTATTATGGCAAATTTTTATTAAGCAAACACTTTGTTCGGGCTAATATTGTTTTCCAAACAAAACATTTGTTCCAATTTTCATTTCGCACATTAGGTATCAGGGTGGAAAAAATGGCTTGTCATAAGCAAACTCTGTTTTTGGTCGGTTAGGTTAAGGTTCACTTGTGTCCCTCAGACCAGAAATAGACACCCCGCGCAGCGGGGTGGCGTCGATTCGCTGGAGACTCTCGATGAAAAGGGCGAAACCGCCTCGGGGCTTGCTTGCATGCACGCTGCTTATTTGCATTATAACATATTGTTACCTAAGTACTTATAGTACAAAAGAACATATAAACTTACCTGTAAATTATATACTTTTGTTTTTTACAAACTACCCGCTTAGCAAAATATGTAGTCTCACTCAAATAGATTTCGTATGCACTATACAATTAGGATCTAAATCGTATGCCATGTAAAAAATAATTTGGAAAACGAAAGTTATGCCAAATAATACGTTTGACCAAATTAAACTTGACTATGTAAAACTTTGCCAAACAATAATTTGCGAAGTAATATTTTGCCATAGGAGATATTGCCAAGTGATAAAATGCGAAACAATAATTTGAGTAGTGATTTTTTGCCAAATGATCATCTGGGAAACATTTTTTGGGAAGTGACACTTAGGGAAATGATTTTTGCCCATACAATAGAGAACCATCCTGTCAGTGTGTCTATTTACAATTGCAGCTCGTAGAGCTTTCCCTACTGGAAAAAACGGCACTTACTTACAGCGGTGACAGTATAAAATGTCCACTGTTCACCGCGTTACAGCCATATAACCTCTAACCATCTTGGGAAGAATACTAAAGTCTACAAAGGACCAGTCCATCGGGGACCATAAGCTAGATAAGCATTACGTCCGGAACAAACAAATTATACCTACCCTCACTCGAGATAAATCGGGACCGAAAATCATTTTCGTTACCCTTTGTGTAGGGAGTATAAGTTCGTTGGCATGAATTTGAATTGATTACGGTAATATCATTAATGTACATAGTTTGTACCTTTGATATGAAATTTCCTAACCTCGCCTCTGGCGCTGACGAAATTCGGTACTTAAGAACGTAATTATTGTTTGCAGGGAACCTGACGTCGTAAGGAGCGTTGCTTCTTGCAGAATAATTTTAAGATATACTTGGCATATAGACTTTTCCCAGACCACAACATTTGACGCTTCCTTCGCGGGAAATTCCTCTGAAACAGACCATGTGGGAACGGGACTCGCACAAAAAGGGTTCTGCAACGGAGTAAAATGCTCTACATTACAGAGCTCAAGTATAAAACGCAAATGTATTCATAAGCCCGTTATTATTCTAACTTTTTTTCATTTGTTTTCAGCAATGTGAACATTTCAATTATGGTTAACAAATAGACCCATTCCTGTGACATATATACATCCACTATACGTATGCGGTGTTGTATTCCAGGAGGTAGCTAAGGTCGCCAGAGCTCTAGATGATGTGCTGTGTTGAGAGCGAGATAGCTGCATTTGTCTCCAGAACACAACGAATTCTGTAATCAATAAGTTGGCAACGCGCTTCTAAATATTTTGGAGTCGCAAGCGGCCACGGGCTGTGGCGTCTTCTTATATCAGCCGGGCCGTAGGTATACTTTATTGCCACCGTCTAATTATAAAAATGCCGATGAACAATTATAGGAATTGGATCTTAGTAATGCCGCCCTTTGGGTACGGAACCTTAGAAATGATAATTAAAATTTCATGCCGAAAAGGATAGGTACCGGCAGTTCTACTCGTAAAGCGGAAATGATATTTTAAAACGTAGGTATGGAATTAATATTGTATGCATAATTGGGGGTTTGGGTAAAGTTGACATTTTTTTTAGATGAGTGTTCACTCTGAAATGTTGTATATTATGTAGATCCATTAAAAAAACATATAGTGTTATAAAATGTAATACTCTTAAATGCATCAGAGCCCAGATATTTGCAATATATAAGCACACTAGCTTCTGCCCGCGACTTCGTCCGCGTGGAACACGTTTATATCGTAGCTCCTTACAAACGTTCGCCCCTTAGACGATGCGATGGAGCCCGGAATAAAAAGTAATATATATGTTAATCCAGGTTATACACTGTAAGTTAAACCCAAAGAGTGCCAAAGTGACCGGTCCTGCGCCACCCGCATCCAGCGAACTCCCGCAACCTTTACCAGGTCATCAGTCCACCTTGTCTACCCACGCCGCGCCTTTCGGTACGTGGTCGCCACTCGAGAACCTTTCCGCCCCAACGGCCATCGCTTAATACGTGCAATGTGCCCCGCCCACTCCCTCTTAAGTTTAGCAATCCGGAGGGCTATACTATATCGGTTACCTTGATTCTGCGACGCTTAAACGACTCAACGGGTTTGGATGAAGTTTGGCACGAAGATAGTTTATAGCCTGGATTAAAATATAGTATAACTTTATCTCGGGTCGACGCACACGAAGTCGCGGGTGGCAGCTACTTATTAAATAAGAAATAAAACTAGCCGAGATCGAGTCGGACTTACGACCCCATGGCCCCCGCTGAAAGAATCTGGTATTTCTTTCCTTTGAGGATTCGGAGACAATTTTACCCCAGACGTTTTAAATAGGACTTCGAAGTTTTTTTCTCGTTTATTAGGCTGCCGGGCCGCGTGCCTTTGAATGTGTTAATACTTACGCAAAAAATATAATATTCATGATTATGAGTCACAAATTCAATGAAAAAGGAACAATTATATAATGATAGCACCATCTAGCGACCATAATTTTGGTACAATTTCAGTTTGATAGAGGTCGCTGATGTTTAGTTGTCGATTTGCGCCATCTAGCGAGTTTAATTTTAGTCCACTGCGTCTCGATACATGCCGCTTATATTAAGTTTTTGATATAATTATTATGGGTTTTATTTGAATTTAAAATTATGAAATAAACACAAATCTAACTTTAAACCCTTTATTTCACAAAAAATAGCGAAGGTCCATAGCTCAAGCATCGGTGATGCCGGGCAGTCCCAACAGTAAAAATACAAAAAGAGGGCCAAAGACTTTGTATAGCCTGTCATACACTGTCAAATAAAGGGTTAAGTACGTAAATGTTTATACGGGTGTTTGCTCCATCGTTTGCCAAATTAAAACGGCAGGTAGGTTGGATCATGAGCTATCTTCTCCGGCATCCAAAAAAAAATTGTGTCCACTGGTTTTTTTTTTGTATACTTTTAAAATAATTTGGAATTTTTTTATATGTTTACGCGTTTCAACTTGAATAAAAAAAACGAGGAAGTGGTAGAGCCAATTTTTTTTTTATTGTAATGTGTAATGTTGTACGGTTCCATCAAAGTCAAAATTATTGGCGAGTAACGTCTACTTATTTTTTTATTAACCCTCAATAAAAAATGAGATTCAAGAATTTCGTCTTGGGTAATTTTGATTAGCCACTAAAAAAAAATGGCAAATTTCTTAAAATTCTTTGAAAAAGTTTCTTAGTCTGTCCTCTTTCTAATGATGTGCAATAATGCCAAAAAACCTTCAATGAACTTTATTCATTTGCCAATTTTGTGTAAGGGACGCACTAGGCTCGTAACCGGCAAGCGATAAAAAACATACTTTCGCTAAATACAAGTAGTAGATAAGCAAGACTTGCAGATTGATGACTATTATACGAACGCACGCGTAGCATCTGAAAGGCTACCGAAGGCTACGAAAATGAATTTCGTTCGCTATCTCCCTCTCTGTCGCTCGAAGTTGCAAGTGTGACAGAGAGGGAGATACATCTGGGTTTGTAACCAAATTTCCTCTAGTAACGACGAATGTGGGATAAATCTTTATGAATTTCTGTAATTATAATCCAGATTCCTGTTTGCAGGAAATACTTTTTTTCTGAATCACGATTGGTCTGTGGGCACAACAGCTAGTAATTGACACAACTCATTAAAAAAACGCAATGCCGCGAATTTTCACTCTTTTAATCTTAAAAAGTTTTTTGGTTTTGTTACTGTTTCTATATTGCACATAATTAGAAAGAGGACAGACTAAAGAACTTTTTAATAGAATTTTAAGAACATTGCCATTTTTCGTTTTTTTTTGAATTGCTAATCAAAGTTACCCAAGACGAAATTCTTGAATCTTAATTTTTTTTTGAGGGTTAATAAAAAAATAAATAGACGTTATTGCCAATATTTTTGAGTTTGATGGAGCCGTACAACATTACACATTACAATAAAATAAAAAAACTGGCTCTACCACTTCCTCGTTTTGTTTTATTTAAGTTGAAACGCGTAAACATATAAAAAAAATCAAAATTATTTTAAAAGTATACAAAAAAAACCAGTGGACACAAAATTTTTTTGGATGCCGGAGAAGATAGCTCATGATCCAACCTACCTGCCGTTTTAATTTGGCAAACGATAGAGCAAACACCCTGTATAATGTCAGACAATATTTCCGAAACTTCGCAAACAGAACATTTTATCAGTCCATATTGTAATTAAATTTGGGCCAGGTTTAGGGTCGTGTTGGGCTAAAATCAGCATAAATTAAAAACGATAAGACTCCATGAACGCATTCAAATCCACAATTGTCGATGTACTTCTTAATGATTAAGCTTTGTTTTTACCTGGGACTGAGTTATTCTCGGCTTTAATACTACGAAATATCGATGTCTATACAAAATGAAAGAAAAAACCAACTGATCGCTCATCAAAAAAATCACGAAATTAAGTGATGAAAAGAAAACTAAAAACCTTCTCATCGCTGGGGTTCAAATGTGCAGCCATCAACAAAGAATATTAACCATTGGTAGTCGTCGAAGAGTAAACCGGCCTTTTAAAAGAAAATACGGAAAAACCTTACTTTCTCGACAATAAGACCAAGGTAGATCGGTTCTTCGGCCCCGTGAACCCCTATACTGCAAATTTAATCTGAACATGATTACAAGATTATATAAATACATATAGGTATACTAGCTTCCGCCCGTGACTTCGTCTGCGTGAACAAGGGATAAAAACTGTCCTATATTTTAATCCAGGCTATTCTTCGTGCATAAATTCATCCAAATCGGTTGAGCCGATGAAGCGCGATTGAGTAACAAACATCCAAACATCTAAACATCTAAACTACAACAACAACAACAAAAAAACTACAAATATTGCTCGTTTAATAGTACCGGATAAGACCGGTAGCGCCATATATAATGGAGTTATTCACTCTGGATTTCTACAAACAAACTTTCAAGCATGTTTTAATCCCGTTAGAAGATTAATTTTTAAAAACACTGAAATATTTTTTCTTGTTTTTGGTATGGAACCATTTTACGAAGTTTCAAGTCCCTAGCTCGAAAAAATATATAACTTCCATACATATTTGCAACCCATTTTTGACCCCCTTAAGGTATGAATTTTCAAAATCGCAGATTTTTTTTTCTTGTGTTTTATTAAAGAATTTTTTTAAGAAGATTAAAGTCTGTATCTTAAAATATAAATTAAAACCTATACAAATTTTCAAACCTTATATCACCCTCTGAAGAAATTATATCTAATAAAAAAAGGCCGCGCTATGTCCTATTCTGATGTCTATACTACAATATTAAAAAGTGCCATCAACATCGGTTCAGTATTTTTTGCTAGAATTTGCCCCCAAAATTATACCTGGTTGGCATCGCCGCCACGTGGCGTTCACTTGACAACAAAATATGGCGCTGTTGCGTAAACACGACTTGATCCAATCGGTTAGTCTCAAATTTGGTCTGCGGGTCACCTAAACTCCATCAAACTTTTATACAACGTTTCATGTGGTTTCACGGAGTTTAGACGCCGACAAAAAAACTGGAGAATGACCTTCTAAGGCTATATGCTCGGAAATTGATGATGTTCTGCATCGCGCTATTGAAGTTTTTAAATTATGTCGTATAAATACAGTTTCCTAAATGTAATTCTTATTATGTCTCTTTGACAACATCAACGAATTTTCACATTTATAATGTCAGTGTGATGTGATTTTCCGGAGGTCATATTGAAAAGTTATAAACAATTAAACCTAGGCCTGACTATGAATAGTGGTTTCACCTGGGCACCACAGGTGTCTGACGTTAGTCGTAAGGTCACCAATATGCTGAGATCGTTTTATAGGTTTAAGCACTTCCTTCCAGTTAGCACGAAAACTCTGCTAATTCAAGCGTTAGTATTACCTGTTATTGATTATGCTGATGTGTGTTATTTCAACATTACCCAGGAGCTCTTAAGTAGATTTGACCGGCTTCTAAATAACTGCATTCGTTTTGTTTTCGGCCTCCGTAAATATGATCATATCTCCGCCTTCCGCCGTCAACTGAACTGGCTTCCCATTCGCGAGCGCAGGTCTTTCAGGATTCTGTGCACACTCTATACCATCTTATTTGATCCAGCTGCGCCGGAATATCTTAAATCTAAATTTCAATTTGTTACACCCCGTCCTGGTTGCGAGCTACGTACATCCAGGAGTCTTAAACTCTCTGTCCTATTTCACCGTACTGGATTCCTCTCAAATTCCTTCGCTGTTCAGGCTATTCGTCTTTGGAATGATCTCCCTCTTACCGTCAGGCAAGCTCAGAGCAAATTCTCCTTTAAACGCAAGTTGCGTAAGCATCTGTTATTAACTATTAAAGATTGATGATCCTCATGATATCTTTGTTCGGGTACATAAATTTGTATGTATTTATGTAGGTATAAGTAAGTTTATACTATTTGCATTATATATGTATGTATGTTAATGTAATTAATTGATTTGTGTTTCCTTTCGATTCTCAGTATTTAGGATCCTGCACCACTAAAGTTTCTGTTTAGCCCAATGGTTGACTGGTAGAGAATGCCTTAAGGCCTTAAGTCCGCCAATTGTACCTTTATTTTTATACTTGTGCAATAAAGTTTAAATAAATAAATAAATAAATAAATAAACTTAAAACTTAAGGCGGTGCATTGGAAATTATCGCGTGCTTTAAAACGCCATTCTGAAAAAATCAAACTATAAACATAAAATAAACATAACTATGACAACAAAGTATGCACATAAATCAAAAAACAAAATAGAAAACAACATTGCCACGAAACGGTTCCATCTCAGCGTAGCCAGCGCTGGTCTTCCGATGGAACCACCCGGTGATTCCACAGCGTAACACATTTTACACTCGCACAAAATAATAATAGTAATATAGAACAAGAACAATACATAAAAATTCCGAACGCAACATAACCGCGACAACCGACCAACTAGCGCCATTATGACAGCAGATTATTAAATTTAAATGGCTGAACGCCGTGATCCTGTGCCACAAATTGTGGAATGGAAATTAAAAATGACCATCTTGCAGGCCTCCAATTTTGTATGAAATGCCATTACGGGTCCCTCGTCTCGCTGCGCCCGACACTTCGAAGCCCACATTATGAAGAACACAACGGCAATACATCATTGCATGTTTGAGATCAAATTAAAAAAAAAGCAAATGGTTGCTATTTTGGCGCAAAAAGTAAAATCTTTAAAGTTTTAAATAGGTCAGTCCACTAATAAGGCAAAATTATTTTACATTTTTAATCTTTGTAATAACGGCCGCCATTGGCGCGTCTTTTTTAAAATTAATGTTTTTTTTAATCTATCAATTAACCGATGAAAAGTGATTCCTGTACTTTTACTATTGTTGGGTTTGTTGTTAGTGCAATAGCCCAATGCAAAATAATGCATTTTTTAGAGTTTTGAGTCAAATAACCTACACTCGACTAAACCAATACTCTCATGAGAGTATGTTCAAGTGCCCAATCTTATGCTAGGTGATATCTTCTCTAGTAGTAGGAGTTTTTAAACATCTAACACGTCATCAGCCGTCAGTTTCAGCAAACACAGTAAGTAGGGTATTGTTTTGATTGGCACAACATGTTAGATGTTTAAAAACATCGAAAACACGGCGCAGCGGACCCGGCTTTACTCAATGCCATCAATTCAAAAACTGGTCAAGTAATCTACATACTACAAACAAAGTATAGTAAAGAGAACATGTGCTCGAAATTATACAACTATTATTTAATGTGCTCAAAATAATAACGTCGAATACCTTTACGCTTTACGTAGGTCGGCAATGCCAACTACAAAATATAACCATGAAAATCATACAATATTTATTACACTATAACAACGACATCTCTGATTCAATTGAGAAACCTCTTACTGTCCTACAAGTAAGTAAACCTCAACAAGGCTAACATTCAGCTTCTATTCACACTGCCATCTATGGGAACACTGGTGAACATTTTGTTACTACATCCTTTCATGGTTAGGTACTTTCTCTCGAAGCGTTTCTCAGCTTATGATAGTCACGAAAAATTATACTAGATGGCGCAAAGATGTAGTTTATAAAAAATATATTAATACTACTAGTGAAGGTAAATACAATACTAAAACTTATTAGTATTAGTATGTCTTATCTTATCTTATCTTATCTAGATGAGGGCCCTTTCGGATGCACTTCGACCCAGTGGGATCTTTTGTGCATTTGCCCTCTCCTTACGTCTACTCCCAACTTCGCTCCATCATTTCCACATAGCGGATGATGCAGCTCAGCGGAAGTGCCTTGAATTCCTTTGGTTGCGTATAGCCGTTACCAAAGTAATTCATTCTTTGTCTGGCAAGGGCATGACATTCACACAGTAAGTGTTCCATAGTCTCATCCTCCTCGCCACACATTCTACAGTCTGAGCTGTCTGATAGTCCCATCTTGGCCAAGAGATCCTTGACCCCGAAGTGACCTGTGAACACCCCAGATATGATTCTGAGCTGCTTCCTACTGGATTTCCAGAGTTTGTTGGTCCAGCCCGAGTCCACTCCTTCTATGAAGAGCTTTGAGTGCCTTAAGCCCGCCTCATTCCTCCACTCGTATTGGTGTTTGGTTTTGGCGTAGGCTTTAAAGGCCGAAATTATGGTTCCCTGCGAGAGTCCCACAAATGGTTCTGGACCTACAAAGTGGTTTGTAGACCCCCCTCTAGCAAGCTCATCCGCTCTTTCGTTGCCAATGAAGCCCTTGTGCCCTGGAATCCAAACCAGTTGCACCTTATTGTGCTTTCCAAGCTTGTTCAGTGCCTGGACGCCATTATAGACTAGTCGAGATTCCACTTTCGGCGCCGTAAGTGCCTTAAGCGCCGCTTGACTGTCACTGAGTATATAGATGGTCTGCCCTCTGGTTTGTCTGTCTATATTCTCCTGTGCACAGGCAATTATGGCATATGTCTCCGCCTGGAAGACGGTTGCCAAGTTACCCATGCTTACACTACTACTGTAGTCATTCGCATAAATGCCTGCTCCCGTACCGGATCCCATTTTTGATCCGTCCGTGTACCATATACTGTCTTCGATACCAGACCTCGGTGGTTCTAGAACTTCGGCCCATTCAGCCCTGGATGGAACTTTTGTTGTGTAGTTCCTATGGAATACAAACTTGGGTAGCATTTTGTCGCTTCCCATGCTTGTTATTCTGTCTAAGAAACCATCAGTCTCCATGTTTGTGTGCTTAGTCTTTGGCTTACTGTCGCTCCACAGTTCAAGGGTTCTTAATCTGTAGAGCGATTTGCGTGCCTCTGACTTAATCACCAAGTGAAGTGGCGGTAGGTCCAGTAGGACTTCTAGCGCCGCTGTGGGCGTGGTGCGAAACGCCCCTGTTATAGCCATGCATGCCGATCTCTGTACCTTCATCAGAGCATCTCTGCATGTGCTCTTTAAAGTCCTTGGCCACCATACCAGGCTACCGTACAATAATATGGGCCTCACCATCATAGTGTAGATCCATCTAAGTACCTTTGGGTTCAAACCCCATGCTTTTCCATACGCTGATCTACACATTCCAAATACCCTCAGTGCCTTTGTAATGGTAAGATCTGTATGCTTCTTCCAATTCAGTTCTTTATCTAGTGTGACACCTAGATATTTCACATCATTAGACAGTTCTAGTACCCTCCCGTACAGTTTTAGCTGCTGTACGCCTCGAAGAGTCCTTTTCCTAGTAAAGGGTATTACTACAGTTTTGCCTGGATTAATGGATAATTGGTGTCGGTCGCACCATCTCTCCACTGTCTGCAGTGCCTTGTTCATGATTCCCGATACCGTGCCTGGAAACTTCCCATTAACCAGTATCACTAAATCATCAGCATATCCTACCGTGTGGATGGGACCTTTATTGAGTTCTACCAGGAGTGAGTTCACCACCAGACTCCAAAGAGTTGGTGAGAGAACCCCACCCTGTGGACATCCCTTTGTGGCCGTGGCCATTATCTCATCCCCCAAGAGTGATGACTTTATTAGTCTGCCATTTAGCATATTGCCTATCCATTTACATATGGTGGGCTCTACACCATGATTAACAGCTGCTTCGCTGATAGCTTTATACGTGGTACGATCGAACGCTCCTTCCACGTCTAAGAAAGCTGCAAGACATAGTTCTTTATTCTCTATAGCCTGTTCAGCCCTGGTTGTCACCAGGTGAAGTGCGGTTTCCGTTGACTTCCCTGGCTGGTATGCACATTGTAGTTCGTGCAGCGGATGCCTTCTTAATGGGCCATCCCTTATGTGTCTATCTACCAGTTTCTCCAGTGTTTTGAGGAAAAACGACGATAAACTTATCGGCCTATACGATTTGGCTTCACTGTAATCCGCCTTACCCGGTTTGGGTAGATAGGTTACTTTTACCATCCTCCACACACGCGGTACGTGTGCGAAGGCCAGGCACGCCCTGTACAATCTGCTAAGATGTGGGATTAGTACATTAGCGCCTTCTTGTAGTAGAATGGGGTAGATGCCGTCTGGCCCCGGGGCTTTGTATGGTTGGAATGTTGAAAGTGCCCACTTTATCTTTTTATGATCTACTACCTTTTTGGACGTGTCCCAATTGTGTCTCGTTGTACTTGTGGTCTGTTCCAACGCACTAATTGCTCCATCGTCTGTTACGCTGTCGTGTATTACTGAGCCTGGGAAGTGCATTTTACACATTACCTTAAGGGTCTCCAGCCCCGTTTTCGTCATTCTACCGTCATTGTCCCTGATGGATGTGAGCGGGGCCGACTTTGTGGTTGCTAGTGCCTTTGTTAGTCTCATACCTTCTGGTATTGACTCAATCTGATCGCAGTGGTTCCTCCACGCTCTCCTCTTGGCTTTCCTCACAGCCTTGCTGAGTTCTGTGAGTTTTTGTGCATAGTACCCAAAGTCATTAGATGCCTTTGCGTCATTGAATATTGCCCTAGTTTCCCTCCTGAGCTTTACTATCTCTGGGGTCCACCATGGTAACTTTTTAGCCAGGGTTTTCTTCTCCGGGCAGTTATTAGTGAAGGCCTTGTATACAGCTTGTACTATTTTGTCCGCTTCGAATTCTATGTCTATAATAGAGTTTAGCTTGCCTTTTGGGTCTCCTAGGTCTACTTTTAGATCCCTTCTAAAGCCCGACCAGTCCGTGTACCTAGGATTCCGTTTACGTACCGTATTAATTTTTATCTTAGTTTGGTACCTGAAGCAGATGTATCTGTGGTCCGAAAGGGATATGTCATCAGATACGTGCCATGAGTTGATTTTGTTACTAGTGTTATTAGTAGCCAACGTTATATCAATCACCTCCCCCCGCCTAGAATTGACGAAGGTAGGTTCATTGCCTTTATTCAGTACTTGTAAAGAGGAGCTTACCAGGAAATCCAGTACCTTCTCTCCTCTCCTATTGACATCCGAGCTGCCCCAGATGACATGGTGAGCGTTCGCGTCGCAGCCGATTATCAGGTTGGTGTTCACCCGGCTGCCGTATGCAACAAGATCCCGCAGCTGTTGTGTGATGGGATCCGTCGCCTCGTAGGGGAGGTAGGCTGATGATAGAATGAGCTCCTTACCCTCCCCTTTTTTTTGGATCATCACCGTGGTGAGATCCCTGCAACAGAAAGCATGTAAAGGCATAGCATTGATGCCATTTTTGACATATATACATGTCCTCATATCATTGTTGTTATCTGGACACAGGTGAACGATTGTTCCCCCCGTTCCACCTAAACCTCTTATTTCACCTTTATATATATATGGTTCTTGAATAAGAGCAATATCGAACTTGTCGCATTTTAGCTGCCTTGCCAGAAGGGCAGTGGCCGCCTTGTTGTGTTGTAAATTGATTTGTACACACCTTAAACCCGCCATTGGCGCTGTTAATTCTTTGGCTTACTGAGGTCAGCAGCCACCTCCTGGAGCGTCTCGTCGCAGGACATGGGAGACATGGAGGCCTCCAGGTACAGCTCTGCCATTCCCTGCAGGTCCTCTGAGCCAATCCCCGATAACGGTGATGACTCTCGGGCCCTGCGGGATTCAGCACGTCTGTCACTGGAGCCCACCATGTCCCCGGCCTCCGCTTCCGACTGCCCCTCCTCCTTGGCTGCCTCAGCCTCCTTGCCAATGGCAGTTGGCACCTCTCCCTCTGGAGGTGTGCCCTCTTCGGCCTCCCCAGGCTGCGGCCCCCCCGCGCCCTCCCCCGGCGTCTGACCCCCCACGCCCTTCCCCGCACAAGTGCCGTCCCCAGCCCCCTCAAGCGCCCTCTCCTCCACGTCCTCAAGGAGCTTGAAGGAGCTCAGGTCGACACCCGTGTGTAGGTGGTAGCCCGCTGCCTTGATAACGTCGGCCGACACCCGGTCCATCAGTATGATGCGCCTGGTGTTCGCGTCCGACGTCAAGGTGTCTACCACCTTCCACTCCTCCGTGTGTAGCGCAGGATTGTACCTCTGCAGCACACGGAGAAGCAACTTCACGTCATGGCCGCCAACTATCTTCGTTTTCCATGCCATCTTGACTGGTTTCGGAAGATCCTTGGCGTCCATGACCTTCAGGCGCAAGCCAGCAATCTCCTCGCTTCCAATTGCTGCCTTGAGCCATGCGACGGACTCCCTCCCTTGGCAATTGACGTGGAGAGCGCCCGCCACCACGTTGCCGAGGGTTACTCGGGGTAGGGGATCCGGAGCGTCAACCAGAAGCTCCAAAATGAGCCCCTGGATGGCGCCCAGGTGCCCTAACCCGATCTTCTCGGCCGGAAAGGCCTCCGGGACGATGGCCATCCTCTCGCTTGCAGCCACTTCAGCGAACGAGGCTGTGACCTTCGTTCGCTTGGAGTCGCTGACAAGCAGAGAAGAGTCACCACTGGCTCCCAGTTGCCTCTTCTTTTGCACCACCCCTGACCCCGAAGTGGGTGCATCCTGGGGGGTGCCCTCGCTCAGTGTTTGAGCTCTCGCCTTGGCGTTGTCTCGCCTCTTCTGCCTTCTGCTACCAGCGACTCCTCCACCGGACCACGCATCCGCACCCTGGGGTACGGACACGCTATCAACGGCGCCCGGCTCGTCAGCAGCAGGGTTCAGAAGAGGACCGGCCGGCCGGTTGCATATGGCCACAGTTCCGCTGGCCTCCCCTCCGGCACCTGCGCCAGCCGGTCTCCTTACGGGTACCTGCTGGGCGTGTCCGCTTTTCGACCCGGGGGGAAAAGATCGGACGGTGCCTCCGGTTTGGACCGCTCCACCATGGCCTCTGCCTGTATATGCGCTTCGCGCCTTCTGCGTCCATACGGACCCCCTTGCTCGGCTGCTACCCGCTCTCGCTCCTCTGTCTGAGACAGAGGTGCGTACCGCTGGTGCAGCATTTGCGCTGTGCGCCTTGGCCTCATCCCTTGCGGGTCCAGCTTTCCCTACTTCCTTCGTCATTGGTTTATATTGATCCATGTGACCTTATCTGTTTGTTTCGTCGGATTGGCTCCCCACCCACCACGGAGCCCACACCCTGGGGATGCGTTAACGCATCAGGGCTACCAATCCGATATAGCGCCCCAAAAGTATGTTGTCTGTGAGTCCGCACGGTGCCGAGTTGCTCGTCATCTCCTCAGACGACTCACAACCCGTGCTCCACCGACTACAGACCCCATACCCCAGGACACTCGCCCGCGGCCATCAGACTGGACACGACAGCCGATTGATCATGGCTGGCTAGACCATGACCGCCCGTGTGAGGTGAATCCTGAGCCGAAGAGGAGTGTTGTCTCCCAGCAGTACTATCCCGACCACTGGTCGACTCAGCCACCAGGACCTCCCTCTCCACCCGTACGGGTCCCCGCGCACGGCACAAACACGCGGATGGCATTTTACCGCTAACCTTCCTTCTTTGTGGATGGAAAGCCCGCTGCGACATGCCATGTCATCGCTTACGGCTGATTAGATGGGATAAACGGGATAGGATGGGTTGGGATATAAAGTATGGGCTCAACTGGTTGTTTCCGTTCTGCCTGTTTCCAACGGTAGAACCAGGCAGTTAACAGGCGGTAACCTCGTGAAGGATCCCAACCAGTTTTGCCTCGAGGATCTTAGCAACTGTGAGCTCCCCCCGAGGCCATCTACCATGTTAACCGCCGGACAGGCTGCTACCATAGAGACAGACCCAACGCAAGTAGCGACCGGTCGCAAATTTCCCTTGTTCCTGGACCTGCCTCCGCCCAAAGTAAGTAAGCCCAGTATTAGTATGTAGTTTATTGTATAGCTGAAAAGTTATTGGCACTGGAACTAATTAAATAGTCAGTATCATAATCATTTGATGTACTGTGTTTAAGACATATAATTATTTATTAACCACATATTTCAAACATATTTTTATTGGTATTGAACTTATTTTTCCCTTAAATTCTTCACTTATATAAGCTTTGCATTGTTTTCTTACGGCACTGTTTTCACGCCGTGTAACAAACATCTACATATCTACATACGCTTTTATAATGGTTAAATCAGAACCGATAAATTTTTGCTCTTGCCCCCGACTATTTGCTTTAGAATCATATACAATTTATCATACACTTAATTTACATTTGAGATATCATCTCAATAAACAACTGAAATAAATGTTTTTTTCTGCAAGTAGGCCGTAATTTATAAGTCAACATTCTACAAGCGTTTCTGAACGAAACAATAAGGTCTGATCTTCAGATAATTATATGATTTTTGACTATTGATTGTTTATCTGATTTGATCGATACATAATTGCTTAAAATTTCCTCGATGGAAAAAAATTCCAAAGTTGGGTCTGTATTTTTTACTCAGCTAACTCAAACGATACAATCAAGTTAATACATAACATAGTTATAGTATTTTATCTTATCTAAAATGTCACTTGATGAAATTGAAATAAAACTTCACTGAGTTTTAGGTATTAATCGAAAGTCCAAATAAGCCATTCCCGAAGACTTTCCATCTCTTTTTCACGTGCGCGCAAGGCACAAGCGTGTCTCTGTGTAGGGGGCCTGTTCTACTCAAATCAAGGCATCCCCTTAAGAAGAAACTCTGAAACAAACTCAACAGTCAGACATTTTTTGCCAAAAATATTAAGCATGGAAACACAGACAGTTATAGATGAGCAAGCCTAGTTTTTCATGGCGGTATGTATTTAATAAGTTTTATCTCATAACTAAACAAATATACATAAACTACGGACTCATTACCTACATAAAAAAACAAATTGTCGTATTAGGCATATATCCGGTATGCGGTACGACGTTCTATTGAGAATTGACACGAGATTTCTGCAATATGCTTTGTCCATAGACATAGGCGAATTAAACGTCGTGCATGACCCAATACTGAGTAAAAGTGAAGCAATTAAGTTCGCAGGTGCGCAAATTTTGGACGAGTTAGCTTATTCTGTCCGAAACTAAGTCCATTTTAACATGGGTCTGGGACAATCAAATTACGATTCTGTAAGTGATCCTTAAGAGCATTTGACGTGGAAAGCTCTTTTCATGGGCTTTAGTAGTTAATTTCAATTGATTGTAAACATAATAATAGATTTTTATCATTAACCTATGTGGTGTCGGGTTATAGGTAATAGTACCACCCGCTTCGAGTAGAGTCAAATGTGGATAGAGTCAAGTGCAAACATAGCATATAGCAAACATATCACTGCAATTTCACATTTTGTCGATCTTTTATTCCGACATTTATGCTAAAAGTGGCGCTGGAACATAAGTTTCATGTGCTCTGTCTTCTCCTTTTTGGGAATAAAGGCATAGATGTATATACCTAATAGTCTAAAGTGAGAACATAAATTTTCTTTTTACGCAACTTTTCTAAGTAGATGAAAACATAATATGACAATCAGGAGTGACGATCACATGCTAAGTTATGTCACCTACGCTGATAATGTGAAAGATAAGCTTTAGAAGCGTGGAACAGGGTGATACTCGTATCTTTATAGGCCCCAGGGAAGGGGAACACCATCGACACAGTAGATTATATAGCTTAAAGTAATAATACAATAATAATACATATATAATAATCTTCGCTTAGTCGTATATTAAACAAGTGGCTGAAAAGAACGGCAAACTTACGTACTTACGTTTTGTTTATATTCGGACATATAAATAAAACAATATAATAAAAACTCGTAAAAGCGCCACCTACGAATATAATGCGAATAAAGACTTTGATATATTGGTATTAAGATATACATACTATCAAATGGTAACCCAATCTTAATACCAACTCAATGTAGTTTTAATAGTTACAAGGCAAATCAATGACGTCACGAGATGATAAAAAGTAATACCAAAGCGATTCTTGAGGATTTACCGTATTGTCACCTTTTTCTAAAATTTTAAGGATTGTTTGTTTCGCTCGAAGACGTTCCCTAGAGCGAATCAAACAAAATTATCAGGAAAAAGTATAATTTAAAGTTAAAGTATATTTTGTGAGAGAACATTCAGAGCAAAATAACATCAAAGACAATTTTAATCAGAAGATATAATTAAGTTGAGGCTTAGGCTTCGGTCATCCAATCAAGAAAGCGTTTATCTGGTATCCTTCAAGTTCTGTAGGAGGGAATCGTCACCCGCGCCGCAGATGGCTTTAAAGACTTCAAAACAATCGTTATAGGGATTAATGGCGACGCCTAAGTTTTGACGCTTAGTTACGGAGGCGTCGTGAAAAATTAATAAGTTATAATGTCTATTTACGTATCAGAGGTAACAGTAGACCGTAGAATAATAGTTTACTGTTTAAGTGCTTACATATACATTGTTTGTTGTTGGTACATTGTTTAACGAGGGTCGTAAACGGTATATTGCGAACAAGAGTCTATCAGAATTTGATAACTCGTGTTTGCAATATTCGTACGCCCGTGTTATAGACGATATATGTTTTTCATCACATAAATTTGCGAGCAAACAAATACATTTTAGATGAAATTAATACAAATCGTAATAAAAACCGCAACTGTCAGTTGTCCATTTTGTTGAATTTCACGTGAGGCGCGTATATGACAAACACCCTTCGGTATACAGCCACGATTTGAAAACACTTAAAACATTTTACATAGACACTAAATAACTTCATAATTATTAAATCTGTAAATAATTCCGTTAAACGTGTTTAAGTAGTTTTTTAAGTTTAAATTTATTTATAAATACGTTTTCAGACATTGTATTTGATATAAAACCTCTTTGCTTTGTAACTACCGCATGAGTGACAGATACAATTTAAGAAAAAGACCATTACGCCGGTGGGCGTAACACAGGCTATTGTATGGCACAGGTATACACAGCGTATGTCTGCGCATTATGAAGCCCTTTTCGAGCAAGTCTCTTCTTTAATAACATTTATCTTCTTTAATATCTTTAACAACTTTTTCATCGAAGTTCGGTAGCTTCTAAAAAATAATTGGTTCTTGATCAATCATAAAGTCTGCTGGCTTCTTGCTGCCTGTATTTACTTGGTACCTACTTACAAAGTTTTAAGTTAATTAAATAATTTTATGATGTTCGTACGAGACATTTCCAGTCCGGGACCCCGCGACCTTTACCAGGTCATTAGTCCACCTTTTCTTGTTTAATTTCTTACCTTCGATATTATTCGGCCTAAAAAAATGGATTTGTATGGAGACGCTTGCTTTTGAAATTACAAATACATCTCAACTTCGTATGCGTTTTTTAAAACATTTTGTTATGGTTTGATTATATTACACGTATGATATCCTTTAGCATAGATTAATTACGTTTTGCATTTCAATGATTTGCGCGCTATTGTTCTGACACGTTAGGTTCGATGTGCGTATGAGTATAAGCAAGCACGTAATATATGGATATCAAATTGTAACATGTAAAACACATATTTTAAATCGACCCCCGGCACGCGCGCATCAGTGTCCATCAATTTCGTCTTGATTGACAGCGTTCGTTCCTGTTTTACTTACCATGATTACTTTGTAACTTAGTTTACGAGAGCTATCCAAGGTACCTACTTCGAGTTGGACAAAATAATAATACTCTTTCTTGTGCAAGTAGCCAGTTTTATTGAATGAAGTTGAAATTGTTGAATATTGCCGAAGAGGAAGTTGTGGAAGTTGCAACAAGTTGTGAGCAAGTCGCGTGCCAAGCGAACCTTAATATGCCAATGAAGGGAACTTTGGAGGCGACTGTAGAAAAGATTAGTGAGGATTAGAGGAGACACTTATATTCATAAACAGCCTTTATCATCTTTTCTACTCCTGTAACGTAAATGTAGCAACAGCACCAGAGGCGAATGTATCTTTTTGATTCGGTTCTCCTTACGACACATTTTTTAATCACTATAATATGTTCATTCACCGACTGCTATAGTGTAATAACGTAACTTATATATTGAGCTTAGTTATGTTGCAAGAAGACTTGAATTAAAGCATTGAAAAGGTTCATTAACTTTGTAGAAACGCAAGCCAGACAAAATTTATAAATCCCATTGCGTTTCTCATTTGCTCAAAAATTATGCGACTGAGACAGGAGTCGCGTAGTCGCGAGCCGATTTTAATATTTTGGAGCATGGTGTCAATTATTGTTTATCTTTCATAAAAACAACATCTCAATAGGTCATCATCTTTACAAATAAATACTCGTATTTCTGTATTTACAACCTATTATCAGCACTTTTACAAAATCTTTATTAGCTTACTCTTTATTCCATTTTAGTACACAGATGCTTGAGGGTGATTTTAAAACACACTATCTCATATTTGACGACGTCATCCCAACAAACTAAAGCTGGGTCTTCACCTAAGCTAGGCCCGCGCCGCTTTGCGACGAATGCATTTAAATGTATGGACGTCAGTTTACGAGTCACGACCGTGCTACATGTTTGCCACTTGGCCGTAGCGTGTTTCGACATTCGTCTTTGCGACAAATGGATGGACGGTACTATTGGGCCGACGTTGAATGTTAAGATTCACGATCGTTCTATTCAGATAGCGTGTTGGCGTGTCGCGGTGGCTTTCTATCCTCTTGGATAGTGATGTGCCGTTCTCGAAATTTCCCGAGAACAGAGAAATCGATCGAGAACGTTCTCGGAAACGTTCTCCCAATCGGAAATTATCGAGAAAGTATCATAAATTCAACTTTTTCTTCTATTATTTTTCTTTTACTGGGTTTTAGAGGCTTTTATTAGGCACTGATTAATTGATTATTAATATTCGAATACCATATCAAAGAAATTCTCTCTCTTCCCGGGAAGTTCTCGAGAACGTTCTCGGAAATATTCTCTCGAGATCGGTGTCACGGTAACTTTCCTGTAGATATTTTGCTTGTAAGGATAAAATAAAACGTAATCAATATGGAACTATTTTATTTATTGTAAATATTTCTCATTTAACTATGAGGAGAGGTACTATTAATGTTTAAAAAAGTATACTAATAATTTTTAAAACGTGCATATGCAATTACCAATTACGAAACAATTCACAATTAAAAGCTATTAATCAAAAAGAAATCACTTCACCTGGGGATAGTGTACAGTTCTTAACGATGTGTTTGGCAAACCTTTTAACGTTTTTACAAGTATATACTGCAACACAAAACATGCACATATACTTTGCACGATCGTTTTCGTTCGCCCAAGCTTTGGTCTTATCACACACACACACACTCACTCACTACACACACACACACACACTTACACACATATCACACTTTCTCAGAAATTTCCGTTCAAGAGAATGTTCTCGAGAAAGTGTGGAAATTCTCACGAGAAGGAATTTCCGAGAGCGAGAACATTCTCACCGGCACATCTCTACTCTTAGATATTCAGCGGGCCGCACTGATATTCGCAGAGGATAAAGCTTAAGAACGTATAAAGACGCTGTTAAAAATGCTGCGGACTTGTCATTAATTCGACATTCGACAGAACACCGTAGTTGTAGCACATAGTAGTATGTTGACGCAGTAAAGACGTCATTACATACTGTAGGCTATGGACACGTGCAACTCCAGCGGTTTTGCACGCTCATTGACCCTCTTATCCGCTCCTACCTACTGCGCTATGCATAAACAAGGGAATGATAGGGCACTTCTTCGTAGCTACAATGGTCTTTATATTACGCTCTATGTATATAGAATGCATGTTGCACCAGAGGCTCGGTCCGCAAAACGGATTAGTGTCACCATCATTCGCAGCGTTTGTCACATTTCAGTTGGTTTAGTAAATGTTGTGGCCTTATTTCCTTATTTGATTGAACTGACAGGGCTCTGTGGAGAGGAAGCTTTGTTTCTTTTACCTAGTGACAAATTTTGCTAGTAACTAAAAAATTGTGGACATAACGATTATCTGGGGGCAGAGCAGTGCCCCCGCAAAGTCGAGCAAAACAGCGGCATGGCCGTACCATTTTTTGGAAGCAGTTCAGGCGATTTTCGACCTCCGTATAACTTCGTTGTGGGTAAGACTAAAGTAAAAAGCAAGAACTCATAAATTGTATGAATTGATAACACAATAACAAAAAGAAGTGAGATCCCATAAAAACATGCCATGTAAAAAGGAGGCCAAGTCTCGAAACTCTTCCACCGTAAAAAGTTGGGAGATATTTCGTAGAGCCAAGGCTCAGGCATTCTTATTAATCTTTATTTGCTTGCTAATAAAAGATTTGTTATGTGTGAGAAGATGAAGATTTTGTGTTGGCAATTACACAATACAACATAGTTTTAAGTATGCAATAATCCATAAATGCAGTAAAGTTGTGTGATTGCAATGTTGCAGAATTTTATTTAGCAATCAAATAAAGATTCATTAGAATGTCTGAGACTTGGCTCTACGAAATGGCATGTTTTTTATGGGTTTTAAAGGGCATGAAACATCTTCAAACCCGTCTTGCAAAAATCAGGCCAGTTTGAAAAACTATAGATAGCTTAATGCCTGGCCAAAATGGTTTCGTTCATAAATCCTCGAAAGTTTCAGTTCTGCAGGTTTTAAAACTTTCACGGGTTCGAGTTTTCACCCATTATTTTAAATAAGTTGGTAAATCATGATAAAATGAATATTTCAAAGAAAAGTTTAAATTAGAAATTTCAACCCACAATTGTTTCATTGAGTAGAGTAACAGTCAGCTACCTAGCTATTAAGTCCTGTGTTGTAAAGGCTAAGATTTAATTAACACACAAGTAATAAAAAACCGGCCAAGAGCGTGTCGGGCCACGCTCAGTGTAGGGTTCCGTAGTTTTCCGTCCGTCACAGTAAGTGTCCCCACTTAAGCGTCAAACAAGCAATACTTAGCAAACAATTTTATTATTAGACAACGAACGACCAAAGACAACTAAGACAATTCGAGCACGACAAATTTTCGACCTAATGTATGGGTGCACCTGCTCCGACCCCATTAAATCAGGAAAAATCTTAACACCGCCATGTACGATATGAGCGTTCCGTGCACAGCGACATCTATCGGCAAATTAAGTAAACTATTGCGCGCGAGTTTAAAGTATAGAAGATGATTTTTATGGGATAATTCTTTATTGCGTGAACCGATTTTCACCATTTTTACTTTATTTGAAAGCACGTCATTTCATTGTGATTTTGTAGGAATTACTGGTACAATAAACACCTGCTTATACGGTTAAATTACAAACTTAGTTCAGAAATTATTTTGTAATTTTTTTCTAAAACTGTTCAATTCATCAAGTTCAATATAATTTTCCTAGAAAGTTTGTATAAAGTTCTACTTACGATTTTTTTTTTATATTTTTAAAACTTATGGTTCAAAAGTTAGAGGGGGACACACACATTTTTTTTACTTCTGGAGCGATTATCTCCGAAAATATTAACATTAAAAAAAAATGATATGTCTAAACCCTTATTGATTTTTAAATACCTATCCAACAATATATCACACGTTAGGGTTAAAATGAAAAAAAAAAACACTCCAAACTTTACGTATAGGGGAACCCTAATAAAACATTTTTTCCACTTTTGATTTTACCACTTTGTCGGCGTGATTGATATACATATTAGTACCAAATTTCAGCTTTCTATTATTAACGGTTACTGAGATGATCCGCGGACGGACGGACAGACATGGCGAAACTATAAGGGTTCCTAGTCGACTACGGAACCCTAAAAAGTAGGTAGGTACACGTAAGTTGTAAAATAGTAAGTAGGTATGATTTTGTAAAACGTCGGATCATATTTTTTTATTATGTTTGAGTTTTTATTGTGTTATATATATATATGCACGGTAAGAGATTTTACATTTTTATTTACTGTCCTCTCGGCCCTCGCATAAAACTGACAGGGATGTGACATAGTGCTGAGTCGATGGAAATTGTGGGATAGGCAGGCAGCGGTGCCATCGCCGTACACCGATTCTAAACGTTTACAATTTTATCATCGATTCTTCGAAAAAGAAATATTGAATAAGTCCTAATAAAAGGTCTGACTTATAGAATGTTTTCATGAGTAGGTAGCGTTTGACTTCATATTATTTTCCATTAGTATGTACTTAACTAACAAATAAATTTGCTGTGATTTAAGATTTTGCGATTTTATTTAATCTAAGATACTATTATTTAACAGATCATGCCGTCATTGTTTTTATAATTTCGTAATATTTTAGTACATAGAGGATGATATTTTTTATTTTCTAAAGTAAACAAGATGGTACGTAACATTAAGATTAACTAAATGAAATTAAAATTAAGTTAAACCTAAAAAAAACCGGCCAACTGCAAGTAGCGCACAAGGGGTTCCTTACCATTATCTATAAAAACTGCATTAAAAGTCAGATTTGTTGTATGGGATCCCCCTTAAATATTTATTTTATGTTTTTTAGTATTTGTTTATTATAGCGGCATCAGAAATACATCATCTGTGAAAATTTCAACTGTCTAACTATCACGGTTTATAAGATACATCCTGGTGACAGACGGGCAGACACACGGACGGATGGATGGAATAGGGTCCCGTTTTTACCCTTTGGCTACGGAACCCTAAAAAAAGCCCTCGAGACCCCGAGAGCCCTCTACCTTTTGCCGAGGATGCTGGCGGCATTCCCTCGCTGAATTGCAATGCTGATGCGTTGCGCGAGAAAGCCGCCAGCTCTTCGGTCACCAGTTACGTCAACCAGACGTTTCACGATTTTTGCAAATAACTTTTGCGCACTGGGAACCCACGAGGGTCTCGACGCTAAATGGTAACTTATGTAGCCCATTGTTTCATTCGGCAGGTGTATCCCGCATTCACAAATCGTATGCCGCGATAGGTATAAACTTATTAGTACGTACGAACTTGCAACCTAAATTTATCTCATTATAATTGTCAATAACCGTGTATCGTATTTATTCGCATAAATGAAGCTATCTATTCTGTGCTACGACGGACATTACTTGAAAAATATAAGTTCAGTGCTAACGCAACGTTAAACTAATAATTAATTGTACAAAATAAAGTACCTACAAAATAACATCCCAACCCTATACGAACACTGTCCCCCTGGTAGAGACCCCAGCGTAGCCAGCCTCCCCCCCCCCCTCTTCTCCCCAAATGTTGCAAATAACGCACACATATAAGTCTCTCAACAGAAACATAACATGATATTATCCTTGTTACTCCGTCAAAAACTTATCGTAACATATTTATCAACACTCAATTGAATTATGTAGGTACTTCGCATTGTATGTTATCCACTTAGACGAGTGATAGCAAATATGTTGGGTATTTTTTTTATTACTGATATAAACTTTAGTAAAGTTAGCTAACAAGCAAGAAAAAACTAGTTATTCTCGGCAACTTTACGTCTAGGCACCTACTTAATTATAAAGTTTGCCTCAAACTGTGTATCAGAAATATAAGACGCTACAAATAGTGTTCCGTACTGCCAGTGATTTTACATGCTTGACACACTTTACGTAAAGCTTAATGCATGCTTCATTACGATATTCAGTTTGACTTATTTTTTTATTTTATTGTCATTATAGCCTAGTTACTACCTACTGGTAAGATTACCCCGGCTATGAACTCCGGGTCCGAATCCCGGTAATTTATTTATGTGATGAGCACGAAACATTTGTTCCTGAGTTATGGATGTATAAGTATAAGTACCTTTTTATATATATAAGTACATACATTGTCGCCTAGTGCCCACAGTACAAGCTTTGCTCAATTTGGGTCTAGGTCGAATTGTGTAAGATTGTCCCCAAATGTTTTTTATTTATTTATACCTGACATTAACAAGTGCAGCTACCAAACCTAAAAGCTCTAATAAACCGAACCTGTTTTCTGTCATAATTGGCATTGAGGTGTTCCAGTTTTGTCGGTTTTTTTTTAATTTCCAGACCTACCTAGGAACTTTCATAGAAAAAAAAGGGAATGTATGTTTTCTAACAAGTGGAGTCAACTCACGGCTCTGTACCCATTCCAATATTTCCAATTTATCATACTTTACTTTGAATAAAATGAAGAACCTCGTTTTTTGATGTAATTTTGTTTCTAGATATATAGGCACTATCACTAATCACTTTGATTAGTGATTAAAATCTATATGAAGTATTTAAATTTTTTTATAAAAAAATACTCGTCTAGAATGTTTCTAGAAAGACAATCTAATGTCAAAAAATAAATAAAACGAGAATTATTAATTAAAAACACAATGTCAAGATTTTCCAAACAGAATAAATAAATTATAAATCCAGTCAAAAATAGTCCCAAGAAGTTTTATCATTCATGTAGTCTTGTGCGCTATAATAAGCTTTCGAAATAAGTTTACGTTTCACATAGTTCTTGAATTTATTAATAGATAACTCAGTTACGTTTCCAGGAAGTTTGTTATAAAACCTTACACAATCACCCATGAATGATTTTTTAATGTTTTGGAGCCGAGTGGTGGGCACCGCGAGCTTATGCTTATTTCTAGTATTAATATTATGTATGTCACAGTTTTTCCTAAAGTTGACAATGTTTTTATGTACATACACTATATTTTCATAGATATATTGACAATGCAATGTCATAATATTAATATTTTTAAATTTATCCCTAAGTGAGTCTCTATGTTTCAATCTATATATCGCCCGAATAGCCCGTTTCTGCAGAACAAAAATCGAATGAATGTCCGAGGCACTGCCCCACAATAAAATACCATATGACATAATGCTATGGAAGTAGCTAAAATCTCTAAGTCTATTAATTGACGGATCTTACTCAATGCAAATGCTACAGAACTCAGTCTATTCGAAAGATTAGCAATATGGGGACCCGATTGAACCTTGGAATCAAACGTTAAACCAAGAAAAACTGTACTATCAACTAGTTACAATTCCTCATCTTTCACAAAGACACTCCCTTGCTCGTGTTCAACGTGCTTCGTGACAAATTTAATGCATTTACTCGTCTTCTTATTTAACAATAAATTATTAACATTAAACCAATTAACTACTTTAGAGATAGCATTGTTTACGTCATTGCAAGCTTTTTGCTGTCTTATAAGTTTGAAAATAAGTGAGGTGTCATCAGCAAATAATAATATATCATGGTGGGTCTTTACGAGATATGGCAAGTCATTTATGTAGATAAGAAACAGGAAAGGCCCCAATATTGATCCCTGCGGTACACCCATCGAGACCAATGACCCCGGTGATCACTTTTTCTACCATGTAAGTACGACTTTAGTAAATTCAGTGCTGATCCTCTGACTCCATAGTAGTCGAGTTTCCTGATCAATGTTTCATGACAAACGCAGTCGAAGGCCTTGGATAAATCACAGAAGATACCTGAAGCATCTTGTGATTCCTCCCAGGCATCGAAAATGTGTTTAATCAGCTCGACACCAGCGTCGCTTGTCGAGCGACCCCGGGTAAATCAAAATTGCATGTTATGCATCAAATTGTTTATATTAAAACTAGCTTTTGCCCGCGGCTTCGCCCGCGTAGTAAGAGTAATTTTCCAATAATTGTTGAATTGCTACGCCGCCTACTAACCTACTACTACTAACTTCCCCTATGAATAACCCTTAGTCAAAATTACCCATTATGGTAAATTAATTTTTATTCATATTTTTATGCCCGTGTGGTGTCAGGTTAGAATTTCACCACCCCTTTTCTTCCCGTGTGTGTCGTAAAAGTCGATTAAAAGAGCAGGGTTGAAGTGTTTTGTGGGTGATGGGCTAACAACCTAAGCAATATCACATTTTGTCGATCTTTTATACCCACATTTATGCTAAAAGTGGCGCTGCAACATAAAAATCATGTGCTCTATCTTTTGGGAATAAAGGCGTGAATGTATGTATGTATGTACATATTTTTGTTATTAAATTTACAATCATGATTAATGAGAATCTGTCCTCTGGAATAAAAGCTACTTTATGTTCATGATAATGTTGAAATACCAAAATATCTCTACGAATTTCAAGTCAAATTTGTGGCCTGGACATTGCTATAGGCTTGCTTCCTAAGATTTTTTTTCCATGCTTTTCGAACCAGTATTTAAAATAAATACCCAAACATTTTTTTTAATTTAACGGTGGCCGAAATGCTAAACTTATAAAAAGTAAGCAGATCTTCGTGCAGCACCTTGAATGTACTTATTACGGATGCAGGCACTTTCCCAATGTCTCCTACCCTCCCGTCTCGCCGCGCCGCCCGCACTCGCCTAGTCACCGATTGCTGGCGATCGAGATGGCACCAAATACAAACTTTAAAACCTATAACCCTATCAAACGCGGGTCTCGTTCCATACCTCAAAAGCAGAAATAGAACCCTTATTATTTATAGGATCACGTGTGGCTGTCTGTCAGTCCGTCTGCTACAACCGATTTGCTACGAAAAAAACTTGACCGATTGAATTGCAATTTGGCACAAACATTTTCATGAATTTTCATGACCATAACATTACATTTCAAAATCTATGCGATTTTCGTTATTAACGTCCCAAAAAACCGTAATAACAACGCCCATATTGATATTTAGACGCCACGTTGGAATGTTAATCGTTGTTGTTTTCCTTATCAGCGACCCGATACACCATAGAAACAATAGATGCCGATGTTGATTTTCAGATTTTGTCACCACATGTCTCCTTTTAGGGGTTGAATTCTCAAAAAACCGGAAACACTTGTTTACTCATTTATCGTTAGGGATTATACTGTGAAGTTTCAAATAAAATTGTCTAACTAATCTTCTTTCTCCATACAAACTTGGACCTCCTTTTTTTAACCCCTTTAGGTGTAATTATTTCCGAAACGCTGAAAGCACTTTATTTGTAAATGAATAAGTAATCTGTCCACACAGTTTTAAGTACGTAGTAGCTAAAAATAAAAGTTCCCCTTATACAAACTTTGGACCCTCATTTAACCCACTTAGGGGTGGAATTTTATAAAACGCTGAAATTACTTTTTTGTATCCTAATAATAATATTCCTACAAAGTTTCAAGTCTCTAGTACAAAAAAAATATGTTTCTCCCATTCAAACTTTGCACCCCTATTTAACCCCCTTAGGGGTAGAATTTTATAAAACGCCAAAAGCACTTTTTTGGTATCAATAAGTAATCTTCGTACAAAGTTTCAAGTCTCTAGTTCAATAAATAATGTTTCACCCATACAAACTTTAGACCCCCATTTCACCCCCTTAATGATAATTTCCAAAAATCCCGTTTTATCCCCTACCTACGTCATAAAAGGAAGTTCTGGTGTAATTTTCAAGTTTCTAGACCCAGTAGCTTTGAATACAAATTTTGCACCCCTATTTTACCCCCTTATTGGTGGAATTTTATAAAACGCTAAAAACATTTTTTTTGTATCCTAATAAGTAATCTTCCTACTAAGTTTCAAGTCTCTAGTTCAATAAATAATGTTTCCCTTATACAAACATTGCACCCCTATTTATCCCCCTTAGGGGTAGAATTTTCTAAAACGCTGAAAGTCCTTTTTTTGTATCTTAATAAGTTATATCCCTACAAAGGTACAAGTCTCTAGTACAAAAAAAAATATTTCTCCTATTCAAACTTTGCACCACTTTTTAACCCCCTTAGGGATAGGATTTCCAAAAATCCCTTCTTCTCCCTTGCCTAAATACAAACTTTGCACCCCTATTTAAAACCCTTAGGGATAGAATTTCCAAAAATCCCGTCTTATCCCTGGCCTACGTCATAAAAGGAAAATCTGGTATTAATTTCAAGTTTCTAGTCCCAGTAGTTTTGAATACAAAATTTGCACCCCTATATAATCCCCTTGGGGATAGAATTTTATAAAACGCTGAAGTTTTTTTTTGTATACTAATAAGTAATCTTCCTACAAAGTTTCAAGTCTCTAGTTCAATAAATAATGTTTCGCCCATACAAACATTGCCTCCTATTTAACCCCCTTAGGGGTAGAATTTTATAAAACGCTAAAGTACTTTTTTTGCATCTTAATAAGTAATATTCCTACAAAGTTTCAAGTCTCTAGTACAAAAAATAATGTTTCTCCCATACAAATTTTGCACCCCTATTTAACACCCTTAGGAATAGAATTTCCAAAAATATCGTCTTATCCCTTGCCTACGTCATAAAAGGAAGGTCTGGTGTAAATATTAAGTTTGCAGTCCCAGTAGTTTTGAATACAAACTCTGCACCCCTATTTAACCCCGTTTGGGGTAAAATTTTGTAAAACGCTGAAAGTTGAGGAAATAATACTCCGAATAGAAATATAAAAACGGTATAATAGTTAGCAAGTAAGTTAACAACAATGACGAGTGATGTAGCGAAAATTTGGCATTGACAGTAGCGCCACACGGTGAGCATGTGGAACTAACCATGACGTTTTATTTTCGTCCAGGACTGTGAACGATTGTGTTTAGTATCTTCCAACATCCTCCCTTAAACATAATCCCATGTTAGACGAACAAAAAACCAGTTTTGAGTGCGATGTTGGTTTCGTTAGGGCATCAGCAATCATCTTATCCGTTTGTACGTAGCGAACTTCAATGGCCCCTCCAAGTACTTTATCGCGGACAAAATGGTGCCTCACGTCGATATGCTTCGTCCTAGAACGATATCCATCAGAACCTGAAAGTTTTATAGAGCTTTGATTATCTCTGTAAATTATTAAAGCTTCATCCTTGAGCTGTGGCCAGAGACTTTCTTGAAATTGTTTCAGCCACATTGCCTCTTGTACGCATGACGATAGAGACATGTACTCGGCCTCCGTTGTGGACAGTGCGACGGTAGGTTGACGTCTAGAGTTCCAGCTAATTGCTCCTCCCTGGAACAAGAATGTATAACCAGTACAAGAGCGCCGGTCATCAGCTGAGTTTGCCCAATCTGCATCGCAGTAACCATGAGCCATTGTTTCCTCTGTGTTTTGATTAAAGCTTAGTCTATAATCTTGAGTGCCTTTTAAATAGCGCATGACGCGCTTCAGAGCAACCCAATGTTGCATTTCTGGCTTGTTGTTATATTTGCTTAACATATTTATTACATAACTGACATCTGGTCTAGTTATTTGTGATATATATAACAGACATCCAATTACTTCCTGATAAGGAACATCTTGAAGGATTTCCGCATCTTCAGAACTTTCTTTAATTTTTGTATTCATATCTATAGGTGTTTGAACATTTTTGCAATCCGACATTCCAAATCTAGTTAAAACTTCTTGTATGTACTTTCGCTGATCTAAGTAAATAACGCCTTTGGGCCTGTCTCTCTCCACATGTATCCCATTGCAATAAGTTATATCTCCAAAATCCTTAATTTTAAATTTTTTATGTAGCTCTTTTTTGATATGGTTTTTAGTTTGTTGATTATTTGTGAACAAGATTAGGTCATCAACATAAATGGCAATAAAAAACATATTGGTGTCATCTATAACTTTGTGATAAATACAAGGGTCCAATTTTGACTGTGAGAGTCCCATTTCTTTAAGTGTGAAATCAATTTTCTTGTTCCATTGCCTGCTGGCCTGTTTCAAACCGTATAACGATTTTTTTAATCGACATACTTGATCACTATTGCCATACATGGGTGGTTGCATCATATAAATCTCCTCCTCTATTTCACCTTGAAGAAATGCTGATACTGCATCCATTTGATTTATATCCAAATCATGCTTTGCCGCCAAGGCAAATAAATATCTCAAAGAAGCATACCTTACAACTGGTGAGAATACTTCCGTGTAGTCTATGCCTGATTTTTGTGAGCATCCTTTAATGACAAGCCTTGCTTTGTGCTTTACTATCTCTCCATTTTCATTTGTCTTTGTTTTGAACACCCACTTACATGGTATGGGACGCTTGCTGGATGGAAGAGAAGTAATTTCCCATGTATTGTTTTCTAACAAGGACTGATACTCCTCGTCCATTGCAACTTTCCATTGTTGAGCATTAGTACTAGACAACGCTTCCTCGACAGTCAGTGGATCTGAAAACTGAGAACACATGAAATTATTTCCTGGTACATCGTGTTTCTGGTGAGACCTCAAAGTGATATTACTTCGCTCAAAGCTGACATTGCTATCTGTACCGCTGGGATAATAAGTTTCATCATTGTTTGTATTCATCACACAGCTGTCAAAGGATGCATCAGAACTGGATAGTGATAAAGTCTCATCATGTATTTCTGCTTGAGAACAGTCAATGCTATCATCAACAGATATTATTTCATTACTCTGTTGTAAATCTGAACTCAGAGGGACTGTAATAAGCTGTGGCTTTGGTGTGGGTGTCTGTGTAATATCACTTACATCATTTTCAATAAATATGACATCCCTGCTAATTACAGCCTTGCCATTACTAGGATTTAATAACCTATACCCTTTTGTATTATCACAGTAACCAACGAAAATTAATTCTTGTGATTTACGGTCCCATTTCAGACGTTTTTGTTTTGGAATATGTACCATGGCCTTTGCACCAAATACCTTAAGGTGTGAAATGTTAGGTTTCTTACCAGTCCACTTCTCGTATGGTGTTACCTCATCCAAAATTCTTGAAGGCGACCTGTTGATAATATATGCCGCACAAGCAATTGCCTCCGCCCACAATGATTTCTTCAGCTTTGCTTCAAATAACATGCATTTTGCACGTTCCACCAGAGAGTGGTTTTTGTTCTCTGCCAAACCATTCTGTTCGGGTGTGTATGGAGTGCTGGTCTGGTGCCTGATGCCGGAAGCCGCTAAGAAATCAGAAAACTCTTTATTACAAAATTCTTTTCCACCGTCGCTTCTCAGTATTTTTATCTTTTTCTCTAACTCATTTTCTACCTCTTCCTTAAACTTCTGAAAGACCGATTTAATATCCATTTTATTCTTCAGAAAATATACATATACTTTGCGGGAATAATCATCGATGAATGTAATGAAGTATCTTGCACCACCAGCTGATGGTGTCTCCATCGGACCACACAAGTCTGTATGTATTATTTCCAGCAATGCATTTGCTCTAGAACCGGACTGTGGAAACGGTAATCGGGTCTGTTTAGCCTCGCAACAAGGTTTACATACAGTTTCAGTCTGTTTACCGGTAATGGTTATGCCTTCAGCACACAAATCTAACCTCTTCACATCAGCCATGTTTAAATGCGCCATCCTTTTGTGCCATGTAGCCTTGCTTTCACATGTAGCAGCATATGCATTGCCAGTAACAGTATTGAGTCTATACATATTATTGGTTAGTCGTGCTGTTGCTATGAGATTCTTGCGAGTATCAAATATGTTACAACCCATATCAGTGAATTCTACTTTACAGCCGTTTTTTGTTAACTGACTGACTGATAACAGGTTTGCACTCAGTTCAGGAATAAGCAAAACCTTTCTCACCTGAATAGGGCAGCCGTCTTTACATAAATTTGTTTGAATGTTTACTTTACCCATCTTTTGTACGGATACGGCTTCGCTGTTTGCCACCATTATCTTTTGGATCGGAGGTGGTTGTAAATCATACATGTCTTCTGTAGACCTCTTCATATCCATTGTTGCTCCTGAATCAATATACCAATCATCCTGATTGATTGCGCTGTAAGCTGAAAAAACTGCGGAATAGCTATTATGATTAGTCTTCTTTGCTGTGCACTGATTTTTGAAATGTCCATATATGTTACAATTAAAACAGCGTGGACCTTTTCCTTTTGGCTTGGAATAGTGACTAGAAGGAGTTCTTCCTTTAGTGAAAAAAGCTGATGACTCTGAAACTTTCACTTCCTGTAAAAGTTTTGTCTTTATAAAATCGGATGATATTTTTATGCCAGAACTTTCCAGACCCATGATTATAGGCTTATAATTGTCCGGTAAACCTGCCAACATGAGTGTTCCCAGCCATTCATCCCCAACTTCGAATCCAATATTTCGTAACTTGTATGCAGTACTCATAATTTTATTCACATAATCTTCTATACTAGAACAACTATCTAGCGAAGTGTTGATTAGATCTCGAAGTAATCCTACTTTTCTTGACAACCCGGAGTCCTCAAAAGCATTTTGAAGGTTTATCCATACTTCCTTGGATGACTTTGCATTTTCGATGTGTACATAGTTTATCGGTTCAACCAACAAAATTATCTTCGACTTGGCCTTAATATCTTTCTTGGAATCTACTTGATTTCCCGGATCAACACATTCCCACAATTCTTCGTGTTCTAGGTATGACTTTACTGCAAACTTCCACGTCGAATAATTTTCCCGGCCGGCTAACTTCTCAATTTGAAGGTTGGACGTAGCCATTGTTCCCGGAACGGATTATTTCGCGAAGTACTTGTCTTTTCTACTATTAAATTTCTTAACCTCAGTTCTATATTGAGTATACGGGCCGGCCCATAACCTGAGGAAATAATACTCCGAATAGAAATATAAAAACGCTTTAATAGTTAGCAAGTAAGTTAACAACAATGACGAGTGATGTAGCGAAAATTTGGCATTGACAGTAGCGCCACACGGTGAGCATGTGGAACTAACCATGACGTTTTATTTTCGTCCAGGACTGTGAACGATTGTGTTTAGTATCTTCCAACAAAAGTGCTTTTTTGTATCTTAAGAAGTAATGTTCCTACAAATTTTCAAGTCTCTAGTTCAAAAAATAATGCTTCCCCCATACAAACTTTGGACCCCCGTTTTACCCCCTTAGGGGGTGGGTTTTGAATAATCCTATCTTAGTGCTCCCCTACACCTTATAAGGAACCTACGTGCCAAATTTGGAATCCCTAGACCCCGCGGTTTGGGCTTTGCGTTGATATGTCAGTCAGTCAGTCAGTCAGTCAGTTTCTTCTTTTATATATTTAAAGAAGATGCTTTATTAATTGCGACAAAACTATTGTTTCAAAAATTTTGCTAAATGTTGGGAGCACTAACTGCCAACTCAGGCGCTATGATTTCTATAATGGATTTGAGTGCATGAACAGAAACTCCCCAGAGGTCACTAGTTTTTATGACATTTATCGATTTAAACGCCTTTACTACAGCTGAGAAACTAACGTGTTCAAAATGGAGGTTTGTATTACATTCTGGGGCGTTTTCTTTTAACAATGTAACGGCAGAGGAAGGTGATGAATTTAAATACTTAGTTGTGGAGACTGGTATCTCAGTAAAGAAATATTCAAATTCAGTATCTACTTCGAAACTAGAATCTACAATTATGCCATCAATTTTTATTTTAAGATCAGTCGGTGTGTTTTTCGATCTACCAGTCTCCATATTAATTACTTTCCAGGTTGTTTTAATAATGTCAGAGCTATTTTTTATTTTCTGAGATAAATAATTACACTTGGCTACATGACAATCTATTTTAAATTGCTTCGAATATTGCTTGACATGTTCTTTAAATTCATCACTCGTATTAAACCGCCGTTCCTCATACAAGGCATACAGTACTTGTCTACGTTTATGTAAGTCCGCAGTAGCCTACTCACTAAAAACTGGTGCGCTACTAACCACAGACGATTTGCGAGTAAATACCGCATCATAAATTGCCATAAAAGTATGGAAGAATGAATTGTACATGTTATTAGGGCTCATGTCGGAAGACAGAAAGGGTAGCGCCTGAGCTAGACTTTGTTTCATTCTTTCCACACGATCTGTGGTTACTGGTACAAAAGTTATTTCTTTTTTCACGATATTTTTCCTTAACTTAGCTAACGGTAAGTATCAAATGAAATGATATTCCGTAAATCTCATTAGTATGCTCGCATGCTCAAACCACTCGGCTACCGTAGTAGCGGGGTTTCGGTATTTAGCTAAATGTATTGAATTGGAACCAGTTTAGTGTCACGATCTCTATAATAATGTCCTAAGTACCTAACAAATGGACAAAATAACTTTACCGGACATCTAACAGGTATCTGAAAGTGACATCAAAATTTACGCCCATTTCTTCAGAAACATGTCCACGAAATAATAAATTATTATCTGTCACATAACATAACATATTGAAGGGTAAAGTCCGTGTTTGTCTGAAGTCCAACCTCGTTGACATGTGTATCGTGCCCGTCATAACTTACGGGGCTCAAACCAGGTCTATTGATTGAGACGGAATTCCTTTCCAAAATACAAATTTTAGATGGTGTTGCCAAGACCGCCAAACTGAATGGGACTAGACTGGACTTGTCCACCGTATGCATCCGGAAATATGGGCCAGGATAAGTACGGAATGGCTCACCAGTAGCCTGGTAGTTTGGCATACAGCCTAAAGAGTCGGTGTCCCGGAGTTCGACCCCAGCGAACGGCATGCAATTTCAAACTGGAGATATGATCGGCGTGGAGATTTAACGTAGAAATTTAAGTGAAGTTTAAACCCATAACATTTTTGAAAAAGCTATCGATAACTCACACTATAGGTTTAACGGGAAAAAAAATTACATCACCACTTAAAATGTAGGGGACTACCCTAGAAAAAAAGTTTTACGTGATTTTATTTTATTCCACTGTTTTGTGGGCGCAATTGGTTTATATACCCATGCCGAATTCCAGTTTTCTACTTGTTGTACTGAGCTAAGCCGAAGAAGGACGGACAGACGGACATGGCGAAACTATAAGGGTTTCTTGTTGACTACGGAACCATAGGATTGATCAAAGAATATATCGATCACGTTGTTCCTATTTTTTATATATTGGTTGTTATAAATATGAAACCAGGGCTTGTTAACGATACCAAATTCCCATTATAAGTAACGTTAGTTAACGGTAATATCATAAAAATACCTTATTACCGGTAGTAAAAACTAACGTTACTTGCTAACATATCATTATTATAACGGTAACCAGTTAACGTTACTTTTATCGGTAATTTTACTTTTCATTGAAGAACTTGTTAACGCTACCCAATTCACATTATAAGTATCGTTACCTAAGTAACAATTTTAATCGGTAATGCTACGTTGCCACACCGCGCTACCGATAGACGCGCGCGCGCGCACTACGCGCCACGCGGCGTTGGTTGATTAGCGTTGTTGCCACTCCGTACAATGGCTATCGTGCGTGAGCTTGAAGAGCCTTCGCCTTGTTGTATATCGTATCTATCGTAAAGGTATACCCTACAGTACATTTTGTTTGCTATTTAGTTGAGTGCGGGTGGGCGTTGTGCGATGTAAGTTTGTGTCTTGTGATTTAACGTGTGCTGTTAAAAAGTTAGGTAGCTACGACGGTTTAACATGGGCCGTAAAAAGAATGCCGTTTACAGGCATTACGAACTACATGAAGACCGTACTGCAACCTGCTTAGTGGGCGAATGTAAGAAACTTTTGAAGGTTAGTAATCATTGTTTATTTTGTCCAAAATAGGGACCTTATTCTAAGTAGTGCTGGTGGTTGCATTTTATTATTGTAACTTTTTAACTAGGGCTAAAAGGTATCTATAATTCATACTGTTTCGATATTATAAGAAAACGGCCAAGTGTTTCTCGGAACAAGCACAAATGTAGGGTTCTGTACTCTTAATGGATTTTTCCACATGGTTTATCCATGTTGCGATTTTTGACTCGTGTATAGGTTTTTTAAGAACAGTAGGTAGGGATACCTATATCAAGTTACATGGCTATAACTTGTGACTTGTGAACCAATGAAGCCTATTACTTAGTCTTGATAGTTTTCTTTTCATTTCGTTATACATATGTGCTTTCATTTACAGATTTTTAGCATTCATAGCTTAGGCTGTAGCGGGTTGGGACACTTAGGTATCTCCAACAGAAATGACAACTTTGGTACAGTCGGCCTCTGAGTACCTTGTCGTTTTCACTCGTTTGACAACTTCATATGGCAGTTTACTATGACATTTAATGCGACACGGTGCAAAGGTGTTAAGCCCCTTGTGATGCTGACCGTTCTTACTCAATTATACATATATTTTGTGAACAATAAAGTATTTACATACATCTTATCTTATCTTATCTTATCTAGATGAGGGCCCTTTCGGATGCACTTCGACCCAGTGGGATCTTTTGTGCATTTACCCTCTCCTTATGTCTACTCCCAACTTCGCTCCATCATTTTCTACCTCTTCCTTAAACTTCTGAAAGACCGATTTAATATCCATTTTATTCTTCAGAAAATATACATATACTTTGCGGGAATAATCATCGATGAATGTAATGAAGTATCTTGCACCACCAGCTGATGGTGTCTCCATCGGACCACACAAGTCTGTATGTATTATTTCCAGCAATGCATTTGCTCTAGAACCGGACTGTGGAAACGGTAATCGGGTCTGTTTAGCCTCGCAACAAGGTTTACATACAGTTTCAGTCTGTTTACCGGTAATGGTTATGCCTTCAGCACACAAATCTAACCTCTTCACATCAGCCATGTTTAAATGCGCCATCCTTTTGTGCCATGTAGCCTTGCTTTCACATGTAGCAGCATATGCATTGCCAGTAACAGTATTGAGTCTATACATATTATTGGTTAGTCGTGCTGTTGCTATGAGATTCTTGCGAGTATCAAATATGTTACAACCCATATCAGTGAATTCTACTTTACAGCCGTTTTTTGTTAACTGACTGACTGATAACAGGTTTGCACTCAGTTCAGGAATAAGCAAAACCTTTCTCACCTGAATAGGGCAGCCGTCTTTACATAAATTTGTTTGAATGTTTACTTTACCCATCTTTTGTACGGATACGGCTTCGCTGTTTGCCACCATTATCTTTTGGATCGGAGGTGGTTGTAAATCATACATGTCTTCTGTAGACCTCTTCATATCCATTGTTGCTCCTGAATCAATATACCAATCATCCTGATTGATTGCGCTGTAAGCTGAAAAAACTGCGGAATAGCTATTATGATTAGTCTTCTTTGCTGTGCACTGATTTTTGAAATGTCCATATATGTTACAATTAAAACAGCGTGGACCTTTTCCTTTTGGCTTGGAATAGTGACTAGAAGGAGTTCTTCCTTTAGTGAAAAAAGCTGATGACTCTGAAACTTTCACTTCCTGTAAAAGTTTTGTCTTTATAAAATCGGATGATATTTTTATGCCAGAACTTTCCAGACCCATGATTATAGGCTTATAATTGTCCGGTAAACCTGCCAACATGAGTGTTCCCAGCCATTCATCCCCAACTTCGAATCCAATATTTCGTAACTTGTATGCAGTACTCATAATTTTATTCACATAATCTTCTATACTAGAACAACTATCTAGCGAAGTGTTGATTAGATCTCGAAGTAATCCTACTTTTCTTGACAACCCGGAGTCCTCAAAAGCATTTTGAAGGTTTATCCATACTTCCTTGGATGACTTTGCATTTTCGATGTGTACATAGTTTATCGGTTCAACCAACAAAATTATCTTCGACTTGGCCTTAATATCTTTCTTGGAATCTACTTGATTTCCCGGATCAACACATTCCCACAATTCTTCGTGTTCTAGGTATGACTTTACTGCAAACTTCCACGTCGAATAATTTTCCCGGCCGGCTAACTTCTCAATTTGAAGGTTGGACGTAGCCATTGTTCCCGGAACGGATTATTTCGCGAAGTACTTGTCTTTTCTACTATTAAATTTCTTAACCTCAGTTCTATATTGAGTATACGGGCCGGCCCATAACCTGAGGAAATAATACTCCGAATAGAAATATAAAAACGCTTTAATAGTTAGCAAGTAAGTTAACAACAATGACGAGTGATGTAGCGAAAATTTGGCATTGACAGTAGCGCCACACGGTGAGCATGTGGAACTAACCATGACGTTTTATTTTCGTCCAGGACTGTGAACGATTGTGTTTAGTATCTTCCAACAAAAGTGCTTTTTTGTATCTTAAGAAGTAATGTTCCTACAAATTTTCAAGTCTCTAGTTCAAAAAATAATGCTTCCCCCATACAAACTTTGGACCCCCGTTTTACCCCCTTAGGGGGTGGGTTTTGAATAATCCTATCTTAGTGCTCCCCTACACCTTATAAGGAACCTACGTGCCAAATTTGGAATCCCTAGACCCCGCGGTTTGGGCTTTGCGTTGATATGTCAGTCAGTCAGTCAGTCAGTCAGTTTCTTCTTTTATATATTTAAAGAAGATGCTTTATTAATTGCGACAAAACTATTGTTTCAAAAATTTTGCTAAATGTTGGGAGCACTAACTGCCAACTCAGGCGCTATGATTTCTATAATGGATTTGAGTGCATGAACAGAAACTCCCCAGAGGTCACTAGTTTTTATGACATTTATCGATTTAAACGCCTTTACTACAGCTGAGAAACTAACGTGTTCAAAATGGAGGTTTGTATTACATTCTGGGGCGTTTTCTTTTAACAATGTAACGGCAGAGGAAGGTGATGAATTTAAATACTTAGTTGTGGAGACTGGTATCTCAGTAAAGAAATATTCAAATTCAGTATCTACTTCGAAACTAGAATCTACAATTATGCCATCAATTTTTATTTTAAGATCAGTCGGTGTGTTTTTCGATCTACCAGTCTCCATATTAATTACTTTCCAGGTTGTTTTAATAATGTCAGAGCTATTTTTTATTTTCTGAGATAAATAATTACACTTGGCTACATGACAATCTATTTTAAATTGCTTCGAATATTGCTTGACATGTTCTTTAAATTCATCACTCGTATTAAACCGCCGTTCCTCATACAAGGCATACAGTACTTGTCTACGTTTATGTAAGTCCGCAGTAGCCTACTCACTAAAAACTGGTGCGCTACTAACCACAGACGATTTGCGAGTAAATACCGCATCATAAATTGCCATAAAAGTATGGAAGAATGAATTGTACATGTTATTAGGGCTCATGTCGGAAGACAGAAAGGGTAGCGCCTGAGCTAGACTTTGTTTCATTCTTTCCACACGATCTGTGGTTACTGGTACAAAAGTTATTTCTTTTTTCACGATATTTTTCCTTAACTTAGCTAACGGTAAGTATCAAATGAAATGATATTCCGTAAATCTCATTAGTATGCTCGCATGCTCAAACCACTCGGCTACCGTAGTAGCGGGGTTTCGGTATTTAGCTAAATGTATTGAATTGGAACCAGTTTAGTGTCACGATCTCTATAATAATGTCCTAAGTACCTAACAAATGGACAAAATAACTTTACCGGACATCTAACAGGTATCTGAAAGTGACATCAAAATTTACGCCCATTTCTTCAGAAACATGTCCACGAAATAATAAATTATTATCTGTCACATAACATAACATATTGAAGGGTAAAGTCCGTGTTTGTCTGAAGTCCAACCTCGTTGACATGTGTATCGTGCCCGTCATAACTTACGGGGCTCAAACCAGGTCTATTGATTGAGACGGAATTCCTTTCCAAAATACAAATTTTAGATGGTGTTGCCAAGACCGCCAAACTGAATGGGACTAGACTGGACTTGTCCACCGTATGCATCCGGAAATATGGGCCAGGATAAGTACGGAATGGCTCACCAGTAGCCTGGTAGTTTGGCATACAGCCTAAAGAGTCGGTGTCCCGGAGTTCGACCCCAGCGAACGGCATGCAATTTCAAACTGGAGATATGATCGGCGTGGAGATTTAACGTAGAAATTTAAGTGAAGTTTAAACCCATAACATTTTTGAAAAAGCTATCGATAACTCACACTATAGGTTTAACGGGAAAAAAAATTACATCACCACTTAAAATGTAGGGGACTACCCTAGAAAAAAAGTTTTACGTGATTTTATTTTATTCCACTGTTTTGTGGGCGCAATTGGTTTATATACCCATGCCGAATTCCAGTTTTCTACTTGTTGTACTGAGCTAAGCCGAAGAAGGACGGACAGACGGACATGGCGAAACTATAAGGGTTTCTTGTTGACTACGGAACCATAGGATTGATCAAAGAATATATCGATCACGTTGTTCCTATTTTTTATATATTGGTTGTTATAAATATGAAACCAGGGCTTGTTAACGATACCAAATTCCCATTATAAGTAACGTTAGTTAACGGTAATATCATAAAAATACCTTATTACCGGTAGTAAAAACTAACGTTACTTGCTAACATATCATTATTATAACGGTAACCAGTTAACGTTACTTTTATCGGTAATTTTACTTTTCATTGAAGAACTTGTTAACGCTACCCAATTCACATTATAAGTATCGTTACCTAAGTAACAATTTTAATCGGTAATGCTACGTTGCCACACCGCGCTACCGATAGACGCGCGCGCGCGCACTACGCGCCACGCGGCGTTGGTTGATTAGCGTTGTTGCCACTCCGTACAATGGCTATCGTGCGTGAGCTTGAAGAGCCTTCGCCTTGTTGTATATCGTATCTATCGTAAAGGTATACCCTACAGTACATTTTGTTTGCTATTTAGTTGAGTGCGGGTGGGCGTTGTGCGATGTAAGTTTGTGTCTTGTGATTTAACGTGTGCTGTTAAAAAGTTAGGTAGCTACGACGGTTTAACATGGGCCGTAAAAAGAATGCCGTTTACAGGCATTACGAACTACATGAAGACCGTACTGCAACCTGCTTAGTGGGCGAATGTAAGAAACTTTTGAAGGTTAGTAATCATTGTTTATTTTGTCCAAAATAGGGACCTTATTCTAAGTAGTGCTGGTGGTTGCATTTTATTATTGTAACTTTTTAACTAGGGCTAAAAGGTATCTATAATTCATACTGTTTCGATATTATAAGAAAACGGCCAAGTGTTTCTCGGAACAAGCACAAATGTAGGGTTCTGTACTCTTAATGGATTTTTCCACATGGTTTATCCATGTTGCGATTTTTGACTCGTGTATAGGTTTTTTAAGAACAGTAGGTAGGGATACCTATATCAAGTTACATGGCTATAACTTGTGACTTGTGAACCAATGAAGCCTATTACTTAGTCTTGATAGTTTTCTTTTCATTTCGTTATACATATGTGCTTTCATTTACAGATTTTTAGCATTCATAGCTTAGGCTGTAGCGGGTTGGGACACTTAGGTATCTCCAACAGAAATGACAACTTTGGTACAGTCGGCCTCTGAGTACCTTGTCGTTTTCACTCGTTTGACAACTTCATATGGCAGTTTACTATGACATTTAATGCGACACGGTGCAAAGGTGTTAAGCCCCTTGTGATGCTGACCGTTCTTACTCAATTATACATATATTTTGTGAACAATAAAGTATTTACATACATCTTATCTTATCTTATCTTATCTAGATGAGGGCCCTTTCGGATGCACTTCGACCCAGTGGGATCTTTTGTGCATTTACCCTCTCCTTATGTCTACTCCCAACTTCGCTCCATCATTTCCACATAGCGGATGATGCAGCTCAGCGGAAGTACCTTGAATTCCTTTGGTTGCGGATAACCGTTACCGAAGTAATTCATTCTTTGTCTGGCAAGGGCATGACATTCACACAATAAGTGTTCCATAGTCTCATCCTCCTCGCCACACATTCTACAGTCTAAACTGTCCGATAGTCCCATCTTGGCCAAGAGATCCTTGACCCCGAAGTGACCTGTGAACACCCCAGATATGATTCTGAGCTGCTTCCTACTGGATTTCCAGAGTTTGTTAGTCCAGCCCGAATCCACTCCTTCTATGAAGAGCTTAGAGTGCCTTAAGCCCGCCTCATTCCTCCACTCGTGTTGGTGTTTGGTTTTGGCGTGGGCTTTAAAGGCCGAAGTTATGGTTCCCTGCGAGAGTCCCACACATGGTTCTGGACCTACAAAGTGATTTGTAGACCCCCCTCTTGCAAGCTCATCCGCTCTTTCGTTGCCGATGAAGCCCTCGTGCCCTGGTATCCAAACTAGTTGCACCTTATTATGCTTTCCAAGCTTGTTCAGTGCCTGGACGCCGTTATAGACTAGTCTAGATTCCACTTTCGGCGCCGTAAGTGCTTTAAGGGCCGCTTGACTGTCACTGAGTATATAGATGGTCTGCCCTCTGGTTTGCCTGTCTATATTCTCCTGTGCACAGGCAATTATAGCGTATGTCTCCGCCTGGAAGACGGTTGCCAAACTACCCATGCTTACACTACTACTGTAGTCATTCGCATAAATGCCTGCTCCCGTGCCGGATCCCATTTTTGATCCGTCCGTGTACCATATACTGTCTTCGATACCAGACCTAGGTGGTTCTAGACCTTCGGCCCATTCAGCCCTGGATGGAACTTTTGTTGTGTAGTTCCTATGGAATACAAACTTGGGTAGCATTTTGTCACTTCCCATGCTTGTTATTCTGTCTAAGAAACCATCAGTCTCCATGTTTGTGTGTTTAGTCTTTGGTTTGTTGTCGCTCCACAGTCCAAGAGTTCTTAATCTGTAGAGCGATTTCCGCGCCTCTGACTTAATCACCAAGTGAAGTGGCGGTAGGTCCAGTAGGACTTCTAGCGCCGCTGTAGGCGTGGTACGAAACGCCCCTGTTATAGCCATGCAAGCCGATCTCTGCACCTTCATCAGAGCCTCTCTGCATGTGCTCATTAAAGTCCTTGGCCACCATACCAGGCTGCCGTACAATAATATGGGCCTCACCATCATAGTGTAGATCCACTTAAGTACCTTTGGGTTCAATCCCCATGTTTTGCCATACGCTGATCTACACATTCCAAATACCCTCAGTGCCTTTGTGATGGTAAGATCTGTATGCTTCTTCCAATTCAGTTCCTTATCCAGTGTAACACCTAGATATTTCACATCATCGGACAGTTCTAGTACCCTCCCGTACAGTTTTAACTGCTGTACGCCTGGAAGGGTCCTTTTCCTAGTAAAGGGTATTACCACAGTTTTGCCTGGATTAATGGATAGTTGGTGCAGGTCGCACCATTTCTCCACTATCCGCAGTGCCTTGTTCATGATTTCTGATACCGTGCCTGGGAACTTCCCATTAACCAGTATCACTAGATCATCAGCATATCCCACCGTGTGGATGGGACCCTTATTGAGTTCTACCAGGAGTGAGTTCACCACCAGACTCCAGAGAGTTGGTGAGAGTACCCCCCCCTGTGGACATCCCTTTGTGGCCGTGGCCATTATCTCATCCCCTAAGAGAGATGACTTTATTAGTCTGCCATTTAGCATATTGCCTATCCATTTACATAGGGTGGGCTCTACACCATGTTTTGCAGCTGCTTCGCTGATAGCTTTATACGTGGTACGATCGAACGCTCCCTCCACGTCCAAGAAAGCTGCCAGGCATAGTTCCTTATTCACTATAGCCTGTTCAGCCCTGGTTGTTACCAGGTGAAGTGCGGTTTCCGTTGACTTCCCTGGCTGGTATGCACATTGTAGTTCGTGCAGCGGATGTCTCCTTAATGGGCCATCCCTTATGTGTCTATCTACCAATTTCTCCAGTGTTTTGAGGAAAAACGACGATAAACTTATCGGCCTATACGATTTGGCTTCACTGTAATCCGCCTTACCCGGTTTGGGTAGATAGGTTACTTTTACCATCCTCCACACACGCAGTACGTGTGCGAAGGCCAAGCACGCCCTGTACAATCTGCTCAGATGCGGGATTAGTACATTAGCGCCCTCTTGTAGTAGAATGGGGTAGATTCTATCTGGCCCCGGGGCTTTGTAAGGTTGAAATGTTGAAAGTGCCCACTTTATCTTTTTATGATCTACTACTTTTTTAGACGTGTCCCAATTGTGTCTCGTTGTACTTGTGGTTTGTTCCAACACACTAATTGCTCCATCGTCTGTTATGCTGTCGTGTATTACTGAGCCTGGGAAGTGCGTGTTACACATTATCTTAAGGGTCTCCAGCCCCGTTTTCGTCATTCTACCGTCATTGTCCCTGATGGATGTGAGCGGGACCGACTTTGTGGTTGCTAGTGCCTTTGTTAGTCTCATTCCTTCTGGTATTGACTCAATCTGATCGCAGTGGTTCCTCCACGCTCTCCTTTTGGCTTTCCTCACAGCCTTGCTGAGTTCTGTGAGTTTTTGTGCATAGTACCCAAAGTCATTAGATGCCTTTGCGTCATTAAATATCGCCCTGGTTTCCCTCCTGAGCTTAACTATCTCTGGGGTCCACCATGGTAACTTTTTAGCCAGGGTTTTCTTCTCCGGGCAGTTATTAGTGAAGGCCGTATATACGGCTTGTACTATTTTGTCCGCTTCGAATTCTATGTCTATAATAGAGTTTAGCTTGCCTTTTGGGTCTCCTAGGTCCACTTTTAGATCCCTTCTAAAGGCCGACCAGTCCGTGTACCTAGGATTCCGTTTACGTACCGTATTTGCTTTTATATTAGTTTGGTACCTAAAGCATATATATCGGTGGTCCGAAAGAGATATGTCATCAGATACATGCCATGAGTTGATTTTGTTACTAGTGTTATTAGTAGCCAACGTTAAATCAATAACCTCCCCCCTAACATACATACAATGATGTAATATAAAAAAGAGGTAGATAGGTTATAAGCACTCTAAAAGTGGCACACTAAAACTCAGCCAGTTGTATGCCTCAGTGTCGAGTCATCAATTGACACGTATAAACGTGTCTCAGCTATCAGATTTGGTGAACATTTTGGACAGACAACGTATCTACCTCTTTTTTATATTACATCATTGCATATATACATAACTAACCATAAAAACCGGCTACGTCCTTACTAATACATGAATCTAGGGGTATTCCTCTGGTTGATATTTATAATGTTTTGCCTAATTTCGCTTTGCCTAACACCGTTACGTATAGTTACGAGACAACCGCTTTGGTCTAGTTAGAAGTGACCCTGCCTACGAAGATCCTGGGTTCGAATCCCGGTAAAGGGGCCCGCCCAGTATCCCCTTCGAGGGTTTTTCGTAAGGTTTTGCTTACCAAAGCCGTTTTCTTCAAATTTGGCTTTTAAAGCACTAAATACGGGTAAGCGGTTCTCATCGCTTACTCGCCGGCGGTGGGACCAGTGCCATAGTGGGGACAGCTGGACATACGAAAGCATTTTTGCCCTATAGTTAAATATCGAACTCGCTGACTAAATTTCACTACAATCTGTCGAGATGCGACCTATAGAGGCGACAGCCGGACAGCCGGCCATACATACGAAAGCATTTTGCCTTATAGTTAAATATCGAACTCGCTCACAAAATTTCATGAAAATCTGTTAAGACTTGAGAGATGCGACCTATGGTGGGGACAGCCGGACAGCCGGACATACGAAAGCATTTTTGCCCTATAGTTGAATATCGAACTAGCTCACAAAATTTCACTACAATCTGTTAAGACTTGAGAGATGCGACCTATAGTGGGGACAGCCGGACAGCCGGACATACGAAAGCATTTTTGCCCTATAGTTGAATATCGAAACAGATTACTAAATTTCACTACAATCTGTTGAGATGCGACCTATAGAGGCGACAGCCGGACAGCCGGACATACATACGAAAGCATTTTTGCCCTATAGATAAATATCGAACTCGCTCACAAAATTTTATGAGAATCTGTTAAGACTTGAGAGATGCGACCTATAGTGGGGACAGCCGGACAGCCGGACATACGAAAGCATTTTTGCACTATAGTTGAATATCGAAACAGATTACTAAATTTCACTGAAATCTGTTGAGATGCGACCTATAGAGGCGACAGCCGGACAGCCGGACATACAGTCATACGAAAGCATTTTTGCCCTTTAGATAAATATCGAACTCGCTCACAAAATTTCATGAGAATCTGTTAAGACTTGAGAGATGTTACCTTTAGTGGGGACAGCCGGACAGCCGGACATACGAAAGCATTTTTGCCCTACAGTTGAATATTGAACTCGCACACTAAATTTCACTACAATCTGTTAAGATGCGACCTATACAATGTGTATTGCTTATACTTGATCAAACGAAATGTGCGGATACTAGACAAAAAAATATCGACAAAAAAAAATATATAGGCTAACTATTTAAAAAATTAAGGCGTTTTAATTTTTTTTCTGATGAAAATTTCAGAGTTTGGTTTTTAATTCGTATCTTTGCGTCTAAACGGTTTAGTTTCTCAAAAGTAGTCTTGTTTTAAAGCTAGAAAATGCAGCTAATCGACCAACCAAAGAATAATACTTAATTTTTTATTTTAATTCATATTTTTTTACTAAAAAGAAACAATTTAGATTCTTGTTGATTTTTGCTCATAATTTGAATATCATAACAACGAAAAGCGATAGCCCCATTGTAGCTTCGGAGAATTTGAAGACTGAACTGTAAAATTTAATAAAACGTGCAAAAAAGTCTACCTCAAACTGCCAGTTTTAAAGTTACAGACACTAATTTAAAAAAAAGACTTCTTTTTCACAAATTTCTACTAAATTCTTTTTTTTGTAGGTTTATGTTTGATATTATTATTATCTTATGGTTGGTCGATTAGCTGCATTTTCTAGCTTTAAAACAAGAAGAAAAAAATTAAAACGCCTTAATTTTTTAAATAGTTAGCCTATAATTTTTATTTTTGTTTTTTTTATTGATATTTTTTTGTCTAGTATCCGCAAATTTCGTTTGATCAAGTATAAGCAATACACATTGTAGAGGCGACAGTCCAACAGCCAGACATATATATTCGAAAGCATTTTTGCCCTATACTCGAACTCGCTCACAAAAAAAATTTCACGAGAATCTGTTGAGAGATGGGACCTATAGAGGAGACAGCCTGACATACGAAAACATACATTAGAAAGCATTTTCGCCCTATTGATAAACGCGGTGTGGACACGCCTATTTACCTACTGAATTCCCAACGAAAAATATTCAACAAGTAATCCAAATAAATAAGCTATTATGGTGTAGTCCATTTACCCATTTTTAATAACTCGATTTAATTCCTCACTCGCCGACGACCGACGACGCATGCATGTGAATGGACACTCGCTCTATTACTGACGATGGCATCTATCAGTGACCAAAATATAAATAGGCTGCTATTAACGTTACCTACTAACGTTAAAAACATTTAACGAAACCTGTGACTTAACGTTAGTTCAATGCACAGCAGGTAACGTTACCATTTTATTACCGGTAAAAAGTAGTATAGGTAACGGTAGATAGTTTAACGTTAATTACAACTTAACGTTAGTTCTGTCTCAGAGTGGTAACGATACCAACTTTTTAACGTTATTTGAAGCCCTGTATGAAACTAACACTAAATACTTGGCGAAGCGGCAGTTGCTTACGTCGTTCGGGCATTTTAGATTTAGATTGCCAGCTAAAAGTGTTGCAATGACTATGAAATAATTAATACCAATTACTCATAGATTCAGTTACCAGTATTCGATAAAAAAACATAGAAATTAATAACTTTGCGTAGAAATGTTATTTGCATTTTACAAAATCAAATGTTTTACCATCATCCTCCTAGCGTTATTCCCGGTTGTGCCCCTAAAGGAGCCCAGGGTCCGCTTTGACAACTTAACCCAAGATTTGGCATAAATCAAATGTTTAATAATAAATAATTTTCATTTTAGCTCAGTGTACGTACAAAAGGCTTTGTAGACTAGCACAGACCGCTACGTTCTGTTGATTGTGTACATCTTTAAAGTCTCTTTGTTAATGGAATTCACCCTCATTCTTTGCAAAATTCAATGTATTATAAATCAAATTTTATTACGAAAGTCGACTATTGCTAACGCAAAAATGCTCCGAAATGGGTTCAAGGGTTTTTATTTCTGTCATAAATCATACTAATTGTTTTGGTAAGCGGTGGCAGCGAAGGGGTTAGAATTTGTTTTACATGCCTTATACAAAAAATAATACGACTCACAAAGTTTAATGCGTTTTATATATTATAGTTGACCTATAGCGTTTCATTTTATTGTAGGTAATGTTGTGGTCGAACTGCTGTAACAATTTCAATGAAACAAACGTGTTTAATGAAGGTAAAATTAGATTAATTTGTTGGATGGCCGTAAATTGGTTTAATTGGTAGCTCTGATTGGTAGTTATCGATTAAATTTTTAGTAGATTGACCAACTTTACGAATGAATTATTGAGCGGTCAAAGAATAAACTACTAACCTACGTAGGTACTACCGTACCGCAAATTGAAAAAAAGTGTAAATTGATCAATAGTTTTGTTTATCCGCTTCGTAGGCTTACTACGCTTGTAAGTAAAGAAACTGCACTTCTTGCCTACCGCGGCTACGTAGCATCGGTATTAAGGTATGGACTCGTTTTGTGGGGAAATTCCTGTGAAGCATCCAGATTAATTATTAACCAGAAAAAATGTATACTCCGCTATCATCATGTAAGGAATTATTCAATGACCTAAAACTGCTAACGTTGCCATCGTTATACATACACGAAATGGCCAAATTTGTGAAATTGAATTATCACTTATTTAAGCAATTAAAATATGTATGTACTTTTAACACAAGATATCCTACAAGACTAATTCTACCAAAAACGGCTACAAAACTATGTAGCAAAAATTCTAACTGTATTGCTGTAAAAATCTATAACCTTATCCCTAGTGACATTACAAGCTTGCCATATAATTTGTTTGTCTGAAAATTATATTCGATTTTTTTTCATAATATTGAAAAACTGATTCGACACAACAATTTTGTAGGCATAATTATTGAAGCTGCTCACAAATTTTTCGACATTCGATTGAAAAATGCGACATGCAAAACTAAAAAGGGATAAATTAAGATTTTATAATAATTATTATGAAAACGGATAACTTATTTTGCTTCACGTGGTCGTTCAATTAATGCTCTACGACTACACGGCGAGTGTTGACGTGGCGTTATTCATTAACCCCTATCAGTCTATAAAAGAGTTTAACCTTTACGCCGACCTTTTGCTACCGTAGCTTAAGCAGTGACACGTGCAACGAACATTATTAACACTTGAGTAGCCCAACCCATTGACATTTAGCTGAAATTACACCTAATGTTAACTTCAGATGTCATCGATAGTATAGTTTAACAATTAATTTCTTTTTACAAGATTTTATTAACACGTTTGTTGCTACATAGGGTCGAAGCGCCCGTGCCACAGGTAAAGCGGTAAAAATTATATTTTTTGTCTGAATGGAAATGTCCAGTTATATTTCATTAAACATGTATTTGCCCTTGTAGTTAGTTGATTATATAAACCAATTAATGAGCTTGTATTGCAAGCTGAATAATGGTTGTTGTTTCTATAAAAAAATGTATTTGTGTTCGTCGAACCCCCCAACTTTGGTCGAAAATCCATGTCTTTTCTTTACGAGTACGTATAAACTAGGTATATGCTTTTTTTAACGTTGACTAAAAAACATTTACATGTATTACTTAGAAAGACTAGACACATTACATACATTACCTTCTATTAGATACGAGTACAAGTATGGTGTGTAGATACTTTACTTTGGCTATTTTATAAATCTTCAGATTCGTTGACAGAGTTTTGGCTTTCGTGATAATAGTACATTATGATACAAGTGAGGTATGTTGATAATTACATCAGAGGCAAAATTGTTCACGCGAACCGCAGGTGAGCGTGATAAGGAAGCCGAGGATGTAATTATCAAAGTTCACGCGTATCATACGACGTTTTTCAACACATTTTGCGAGGAAAAAATCATTTTCATAAGATGAAAATGTTATAGGCCTGCCAAATTATTTACTTTACATTAAGCAAATCATTAAGATGACAACAGGTTTTTACTCACAATTGCACATCGTCAAGAATTTCCAGTGGCGTCCATTCTATTTATCACTTTTCTAGTCACCACGAGTCAACATTTTTGATAATAACCAAACACGCATAAACAAATTTTACAAATAATTGTGAAATAACCTATAATGGCGCTTAACAGATTTTTTTCGTGATGTTTGGGCAGTGCGGACACAGAAATCTCTAAACAGCCAATACAAAATAAAATAATATTTTCGTTTTAAAATGTTATCTGTATTTAATTCATGTAAAATGTTATCAAAAGTGAATAGTTTTACTAAATTAAACGTTTCTATATCATATACAAAAAGAAATAGTCAATTTATTAACAAAAAGGGTTTAATTTGTTTAGTCGAGTAAGAATCCAAATGCCGAGAATTAAAAAAAAGCTGTACATTCTGTACAACCCGGTTAATTTAAGAATGCACCGTGTTCATGCATATATCTTGCTGCAAGGTGCCAACGTAAGTTAATCGGGATATAACCATAACACACAAGTGTTGTAATGTTATAAAACACGCGTGTTTAATATCCAGGATTATGAGCCTAAAAGCGACACAATAAGAGGTACGTTACGAGCAATTGTGTTGACATATTGTGTTACAAGTAAATATTAAGAGGAAACTAGGGAAAAACGTATTCTGGTCCAGCAACACCGTTAGGAGTTATCAATTAAAAAAACTGCTATTTTTCGTGTGTTGTCTATGAGAAACGTCGCAAGTTAGAGGGCGGCTTCCTCATTGCCTATTTAGTGATTTATCAAGTAGGTATTATAACTATTTTAAACACAACACTACATACCTACACAGCGCAAGTAGTGACGTCATTATGGCTGCGGTATTCGACAAGGAGGAAATCTCCAGTTTACACAGGCATTTTAGAGTTTTACAAAGAGGTATCAACAAAGATAACTTTAACTATGATATTTCGCATGCAGTTCTTAGCTTTCCAACAAAGTTCAATAATAACCAATTAATTGATTATTTAGTAAATAGCGATTTGAAGCAGCCAAATCATGCGGAAATCACTTTTCCGCACTAGTACTTTTTACTTTTCAGTTTTATTTTTTATGTTTAACTCCGTCGCCAGCCCGACGCAAAGTATTAATTACTTACACAGTTTTGTCAAATTCTTCAATTACACTTTTTCTTTCCTTTACAAGGTACATAAACTATGAAAAGTGATACTAATTATAATCATTAAAATTTGATCAATAAATTAATTAATTTATAATATATAACTTAATATATTTATTTGAGAGACGAATGGCGACGGATTGTCAAGCTTGCCACCGACATGACGATTACGACCACTCTGCCAAGAGTGAAGCGACTAATGAAGAGGAATATGTTTCGATGATCGCATATTTTGCTTATGCCTCTTGAGATACGACATGGCTAATTTTTGCACATACGTACATATTATGTTGACCGCGCATGTATTTAAAACTAAAAGACCCACCATTGTTGTTTACTATGGAGGGTTTGGAGTTGTTATGTGTAAAGGGCATTGGGTAACCTTGTATGAGAATATTTTTTTTTTGCAGCGGCCAAGGATGTTTGTAAAAAAATCTTTTAGAGGACCTCTTAATACGCATATATATATATATATAAAATTAAACGCGTTAAACAATGTCGGAGCCGAGATGTTTTAGTTTGGTTTATAAGTTTTCAATATGACCTACGGAAATATATACATATTGCAAATATCTCGGCTCCGATGCATTTTAGAGTATTACATTTCATAACAAAATATGTTTGTTTAAAATAGATCTATCATCTCATTTAAAAAATATGAAAACACATTTACCCAAACCCCTTTGTTAAAACTGTCGAGTGAAAGTGAGTATTCAATAATACTAATTTAATAATTATCTATTATTGCATTCCAATAGATTCAGTTTGTTTCTTAGAATTACGAGGGTATAGTGTATTTTTGTTGGGGATCATCATGAGCTTCTCAATATTAATTGCGTTCCAAAACCACAAAACAATAATTTTATGTGAATAAGACAGCAAAAGATATGGAGAAGCTGTTAAATGCGGCTCCAGACAATAAGCAACTGACAAGCAGGTAGTATACTATAATTTAACCAATCTATTTTAAACTGAGATTTCGATATTTATTTTTGCACAAGGCATAGGTAGTAAAACATTATATGTTACGCGCGCGTAAAGATGATTACTGACTCGTGTCCAACTATAATTTTTATATTTCACTCGGCCATGTATAAAAATGCACTTCTAGCATAAATAACTATTAAATATGATTAATAAAAAACTCAAATAAAATGGAACATTCTAACCTCCCATATAACCCCTTAACAGGTATAATTTACCAGTAACCCTCCTGTACCTACATATTCTATAATTATTAAATTAAGGAATTTTCTAAAGATCTGGTAGCAGTATTATAAAACGCGTATAATGAAAAGAAAATACTTACCTACTTATAAAATTTTACTTGAGTATTTTAATTTAGTATGCCTTTCCCAAAAGCCAAACTGTCTTCATCGAAATAACTCTAAAAACAAAATACATGAACCGTTATAATTAATCTCCTTCATATGAAATTCATTAATTGGGCATTTTCGCGAGATGAGATGCATCGTTAGTGACGTCACCGAGTATAAGTTAAAAGTGTTCCATTTTGTAACTTTTATTTGTCATACAAATTGTATGGTTAATTTTGGTTACAAAATGGAACATTTTTAACTTATACTCGGTGACGTCACTAACGATGCATCTCTTCTCGCGAAAATTCCTTATTATGAAGCTGAATCTTTAATTAGACCTTGTCTATTTAGCCGAGGTTTAACTCAAAGGAGTAGTTATCTTTTATTACATTACATAAATTCCCGACCAACCACAACGGCCCACAGTTGGCTTTGAATTTTTACTATTTAAATACTATGCAAAACTAAAAAAAGCCGTAGAAGTGATTTAAACCTTATAGTTATATATATAGTTACATATACCAGGCCGTTACCTTTGCTACTACAGCGATGACAACTGCAGTGGTATTTAACTAAGTATACATTTTGATATTATATTGTGTACGAGTTGTGTTGTGTGTAACAGGCGAAGATAACGCTTGTTAAACTCTAATGTAAACTATCAACTACTAGAAGCATTATTTATGTTTTGAAACCCCACTGCGCTCAGGTTTTATTTCTGCGCGATCACAGGGTCGTTATATTTATCAACACTTGACATAAATTACAGGGCTTACCCCTCTGTCGGCCGCCCCGTTCAAATGAGGTCTCAAAGTAAATTATTACGTAATTAAGTCACATTTAGCGCCGCATTTTTACAAGTTGATGGTATAATTTATATTTCATTATTTTGGGCATTTCGTTATGTGCAAAAGCGGAACTTAACACTCTTTAAATTAACAGAGTGCCTGCTAGTCTGATATGAATCTTTTCTCATAATATACCCACTTTTGCTATTAAGATTTAGAACGGAACATTATCAAAAAGTTGGAGTAATTATCAAAAGTAAATTATAAAATCTACAAACGTTGAACATAACCAACAAATTTCAATTTGGAAACATTCTCAAGTACCTACCTAGTTGTTTTAAAGGCGAGAACAGGTCAGTTCCACTATCTGCCAAGAGCGTGGTCGATGTTCGTCTGAATCAATGGCCAGTGAATAGCTGCGGGTTTTGCAATTTTAAATATGTGGCTATTTCACGTGGGGCCCCACCTATTTTAATGACACCCATAGGCTGCCGCGAACACTTTCCATTTCGATACTGTAGAAAAAATTCGTTCGGTTTCGTGTTTTCTGGTCGTAATTTTCTGTGAATATTTTACTATAAAATTATCACAAACATGTTAAAAATACAATCATTTCTGGCGCTGCACGGAAAATGTGACAACTGTGTCAATTTTAAGGACAACCCGCACAATGGGCTTTTTTCCCGTGCCGCGCCACAATTGTAGCATAAGTTATTAGTTGTATTATGGTTGTATTTTCAATTCATTCATACCTATGCTCACGCCTATATTCCTAAGAGGCGAAAGCAGATGCACATGAAATAAAAAATGAGATTAATATTGCCTAAATACTACACCTTGGTGGCAACCGCATGCAACTCAATCAAAGCTCTGGCCTTATTATACGTCGTAACATACGTAACGTACCTAAAAAAAAAAAAAATCATTTATTTCAGACGTTTGGAGTCCATAAGGTGTTAGTGTTACAGATTTATTTAAATAATAATGTTAGTACCTAAGCTTAAATGTTGAGTGGTCCAGTGCCTGATGAGGGCACTGTCCCATCTCCGCGCCACAACGGCCAGGAGACTGTGGCGGCTGGCGCGCACCCTGCGCAGCGTCGCGGCACAGCGTTTGCGGAGCGTCGCATGGAAACCGTCTACGTGCGCATCCGCAAACATGCCGGACGCACTGCAGTGTCGCGGCAGCCGCAACAGTATCCTGAACGCGTCGTTGTATTGTACACGCATGGCGTTCATGGCGCGCTGCGTGTACCTCGTCCACAGGCTGCAGGTGTACAGCGATGTACAGTACGCCTGAAAGAGTGTTATTTTAACTTGTGCTGTACACCTGCTAAACCTGCGGGCAATCATGTTGGCCCTGACAGCCAGAGCCCTGCGCTCTCGTTCAATATCCGAATCGTCTTGAAAGTCATCGGTGACCAAGTATCCGAGATATTTAAAAGAATAAACCCTTCTCAGTTCCTGTCCGTCCAAATGAATGGGCGGGACATGTGACGGGCACTTGGTCCCCGCCTTGAAAATCATAAACTCGCTCTTCTTCACATTATATTGCAAGTTATGTTTTGAGGCATAGGACTCACACTTCTCAATTAGTACTCTTATACCACCGATCGATGGGCTCAGCAGTACCATGTCGTCAGCATAGCTTATGTTATTAAAACAAACCCTATCTATGTGACAGCCGACACGTGTACTGCTAAGCTCACCGATCAGATCATTCATGTACAAATTGAACAGTTTGGGTGAGGTCAGCCCCCCCTGCCTCACCCCACATTCCAAACCGTACTCGTCTGACACCTCATCACCCCAGCGGACACTATTTCGTTGGCCAGCATACCAACACCTAAATAAATATGTGCAAAAATTACAGCAGACACAATGTACACCATACTTATTTTTGTAATGAGGAAACTACAATCAAATACAAATACAAATTATTTATTCTGCAAATAGGCCACAAGGGTAATTTTACATGTCAAACGGTAATTGACAATAAAAATAATAATCTTACAATAAAATAATAATAATCTTACACAATAATAATTTAAAATTTGCACATTAAGGACTGATATAACAACACACTAAATGTCACAAAGTTAATGAAAACAAAACAAAATATGACCATTACATTCGATTAGGATAAGGTCTGTGCATTAACAGAAAGTTAATGATATTAATTCAGTATTCCAGAGATGTATAAGGTATCTGAGCGTCCAAATACAATTAATAATTATTCAATGTTCGTAGAGATGTATACGGTCTCTAAGCGTCAAAACAAAACAATAAAAAAAGGAATATTAATCTAATATTGTCAGTGATGTACATGGTCAATAACAATAAAACGTGTCAAGATCGGAATGATGTCTCTCGTCAATACAATAATAATAAAATAACACTAGTATTTAAGAAGTTAGGTACTATGCCCTTACAAGCATGAACAGTCCGGACTCCACAATCGGGAGCTATGTTTAAAAACTTCTCAATGTTGGAAGCCGTTAAAACTTGGGGGTCCTGAACTTGTGGCCCACTGAGAACCGTTTTAGAAATCCAAGTGGTTTTTTGTACGTTTCAATATGTATATTGTGTTTCGTCTTCAGCGTCGCTTTGAGCATCGAATAGATGCTCCACATAGTTGTCGGTTGTTTGTCATGGGATAACTTGATTAAGTACGACAGAAGTACTATTGCAGATCGCCATTTATTAAATATTTCGTATGTCTTTAAATACTTCTCTCAAGACTTTTCAGGCAGAAAACACAGTTTAGCCTCTTTGACGGCATCTCTCAACTCTTGACGAGTTAAAACATCGGCTTCGTCACTTGATTCACTCATATTTAGTACAATATTTAGTTTTTTATGTTTTGTTTTATCTCCAAGAAAACGTAATACGACAATGAATAACATTTAAAAGTTCAATCGCGCTAACGGTGCCGGTAAATGTACAGCCATGATAATTCACGGCCAAAATAATGTACAGCCCAATAATCCGCGTCCATACTGTACATGGATTTGATAACCTACATTACTGTTGTACCTACATTATTGGGCTGTGCATTATCACCCTGAGCAAACTTGGTCCGGTGCAGTAATTGGAAGCCAATTTTGTACGAGGTGATAATGCACGGCCCAATAAACCGAGTCCCTGTGGCTTCGGATTATTGGGCTGTACATTATCTGTGCGGACTGAAAATTTCCAGCGAGTCGACGCCACCCCGCTGCGCGGGGTGTCTATTTCTGTTTGAGGGACACAAGTAAACCGACCTAAGACAGAGTTCGCTTATGACAAGCCATTTTTGTCCGCCCTGATAATGCACGACCCAATAATCCGCGCCGATTATCATTATTGGGCTGTACATTATTGGGCCGTACATTATCACCTTGAGCAAACATGGTCCGGGACAACAATTGGAAGCCACTTTTGTCCGGGCTGATAATGCACGACCCAATAATCCGAGTCCACAAATAGTGGACGCGGATTATCAGGCTGTACATTACTGGGCCGTGCATTATTGGCTCCCGCGCTAACTTTTTAAAGAATATAAAGTGCGTTCTGAAACTGTATATACATTTATATTCGTTCACCATATAAAAAAACTAGACTTAATAATAAAAAATGTTCGCGATAAATATCGCATTTCTTCATTGTATTTTAAGAATAATGAAATACTAATATGATTGAAATAATATTAGAGTTAATATAGGTTTAAAACTTTTATACGAGTTTAACACGAGTTCTTATTTTATTTTGTTTCGGAACGAGTTTTTCGTTCCCGCTTTTTGGGGACCTACTAAGAAGTTTCGAAGTCGAATGAAAAATCCACATATTTTATCTGACTCTTTTTCGTAACGGAGTGGTGACAGAGAGAATGAAGTTTAAATGTTCCAAGTTTGTATTATACCCCGCAGTATGAAAAGATAACCTGCGACTAACCTACGATATGAAAAATTAAAAAAATCGATTTTTTCACGCTCGCAGCAAAATTGCATTTTCCTCACTGGTTTCAAGCAGCAAAACCGCAATGTTCGAGCCGCTGGGGTGAAAAACAATTTATAAAATTTTATATTTTTAATTCAGTTGCTTAATAAGATAAAAAAAGAGTTGCTTAAAAAAACAGACGCTGTAGAAGAAAAACTGAAAGAGGCCTGAAATAAACTTATTATCCTCGCAAATGTAACATCTAATTAAAAAGTCAGGTCAACTCGGGGCAAACTCTTTACTGGGAATATTTATGAGACGCCTTTGTAACAACGTGGAAGACAGACTGTGAAATTGCGTGACCATAACCGGAGTACTTACAACGTAAGCTTATTTCCATGTCCACATTATGTACGAGTATGTATGTGGTTTTAATATTATCGATAGTAATAAAAGAGATTTATAGCTTTAGATTTTCCCCTTTGGTATCGGGAGCCTTCACGGAAGAGAAAAACGAAACAAGCCAGTTATCTGAACAGCGTTTATTACAGAACATATATTTATTTACAAGTACCCACATTTGGAAAATTGCATTTAATATTCCACCGTAAAAAATTGAGAGATATTTCGTAAAGCCAAGTCTCAGGCATTCTTATTAATCTTAAAATAAATTCTAGAACTTGGTAATCGCACATCGTTACTGCATTTATAGATTTTGCATGCTTATAACTATGTACTATTGTGTGATTGACCTTTCATCACATGTTTCATAGACCAATAGCTCCCCAGGCATTTTCAGTCGGTATTTCGATCTCCTCTTGTTGAGCCTGAAAGGAAACTAGCTGCCCCTAGTATAGGTACTCATAGATATATGCAATTGATTCTCACTTTATGACAATCCTACGTGAAGGGTCATAAGCGTAGTCTTTGTCATGCTCATCTCCAGTCCAACCTCGAGACTTCTTGCGTTGCTCAGGTCTTGGAGCACAAGTTATGCATAAGTCGTTACTCGGAGGCTGTTGACGGAAACAGAAGTATATCGTCAGCAAAACGAAGATTGGTCAAATCTTATATCACCGACCGTTTAGATGATAATAATGTATACTACGTACCTATATACAATAAACAATTATTTTTCGATGTTCGTGTGGCAATTGGTACACGGACTAAATCAAAGCGACACAAACGCGCTCCATAATTCCGAGTGGAGCGTTCAGCGCGGCGGCGGTGGGCCTAATTTGGTAACGCACCTGAGCCAAGCTAAACAATTCGCAAAATATGTGCCTTTGCGTCACACTCTCTACGATACACGAGCGCTACAATATCGCACCTTGTTTACTCCGTCTCATTTTACCAATACCTTACTTAGTAATATTTTCGTGCTGGCAAGGTCAATCGGGTCATACAGAGAATTAGGTTAGCGTCTTTCCTGGGGACATTGACAAAGTTAAGCTACAAAGCCAAATTTTTGGTTTCACTCTTAATCCGTATAATCTAAGGCTCCTCTAATATAGTATTTTTTCTACTCCTGTACTTTTATCTGTCATTTACATAGTCCCGAACACTAATATAAAGACATACAAAATAAGTCTGCAGAAAAGTCTATACTCTATTCCCCATAACAGTACGGCACAACCGTGCTGTTTTGTCGCCAAAACGATACGCTTAGCAGCCATACGCTTCTAAACCTGGGTAGTGCTACATTGTGCCACGGCCTACTAGACACGATCGAGTAGGCCGCGACGCGACTAATCTAGAGGGCCATGCCGAAACATAAAATACATTTTAGGTACTACCAACTTAACAAACCACTGAATGTATTTACTTCAAATAAATTATTGTACTAACGGCATTGCTGCCAACTTAAGAATAACCTTGGTCTTAATATGACAGTACTGGCAAGTTGAATTAAGAACAAAACAGACCATAAACCAGAGGTGTCAATGTGTCATGTTTCCAATTTCCCACCAAAGTTCCAGTTCAAAATTAAAAGACGAAGTATGTCAAATATGATAACTATTCGTTATTAATAACTTCTTAAGATTTGATTCGTGTTTGTGAAGTGAAGAAAAATGTGTACGTTCCTTTTAAAATGGACGAAGAAGAAAATAACTGCACCGCTGATGAAATTGCGTGAGTAGTAATAGAACTAACGGAAAACTTAGTGCCTGAAAAGTCAAATTATGCTATTTATTTAAAATAGTCGTAGAAAAAATATTGTATGCAACGGTGTATAACTTGGTCTTAAAACGCTCGTGGCGTTAGACCCTACTAGAAGACCCTACTTATACAACAGTTGCATAAAATACTATTATGCAACTGTTGTATAAGTAGGGTCTTAAAACGCGAGTGTCGTGAGTTGCGATGCGAGCCTTGGCGAGCATCGCAATTAAAGACGCCACGAGCGTTTTAAGACCAAGTTATACTCCGTTGCATACAATACTTTTTCTACGACTAATTTTAAATAAATAGCATTTGACTTTTCTGACCGTAATTTTTCCGTTAGTTTTCAGTTAGTATTACTACTCACGCAATTTCTTCAGCGGTGCAGTTATATTCTTCTTCTTCCATTTTGAAAGGAACACTTCACCAACACGAATCAAATCTTAAGAAGTTATTAATAACGAATAGTTATCATAATTTGCCTTTTATTTTTGAACTGAAACTTTGGTGGGAAATTAGAAATATGACACATTGACACCTCTTGTGTATGGTCTGTTTTGTTTTTAATTTCCTTGCACTTGGCATCCGAACCAAACTGAATCCGGATCCGAACCGAATCGGATCGGTTTATATTTGTAAATAATACCAATAATTGGTAAAATATGTAGGTATATTAACACACAATACATGATAATTTATTTTTATTTTACAAATATTTGATGGTTATATATAAAAAGTTTTTATTTCGAATAATTTGCTTATGAAGTTGGTATAACTGCAATATAGTGGCTGATTTTAAAAATTTAGATGATTTGACATCGTGGTAAACAGTGCTTTTAAGGAAAATGTATGAACCATAAAAGTACACTAAAGAGTGCGTTTATGGGCCATAGAGCATAGAGTTTTTCGACGACTTATTATCGGTGTCATTGTTTTTGAGCTAAAGCCTATATAAATGACAGATAACGGTACAGGAGTAGAAAAATATATGTTATTATACACACTAAAATAATCATTTATATGCACTGTTGCTCCTGTATGCTCCTAATTAACTATTGACTGCGAGAAAGTCGAATTTTAAATTGAAAAAATATTTGCCATTGTCGAATTATGTTTTAAATTCTGTGTATTCAAGACCCAATCGTAAAAATAAGGCTACCTTAAGAAAGTGCCATTCACTTAGATAATGGTCACCAATCCTATAATAATACTATATATGCGAATGTTTGGGTGTTTGTATGTTTAGGCGTTTGTGACTCAATCACGCTTAAAAGGCTCAACCGATTTGGACGAAATTGTGCACGTAGATAATTAAAATATAGGATAGTTTATATCCCCGGTACACTCAGACGAAGTCGCGGGCGGAGCTAGTTTTACATAAAGCTGCTCTGATATGGTTATGCTGTAAAGGTTAAGTTGACAATGCTGCAGATAACATCCGGTTCAGCATCCGGTTATTTAAATTTAATTGCAGAAATACCAAGAGGTTTTTTTTTGTTTGCTATTTTGAAAGGTGGCCAGTTATCGACAATATTCCCGATTCCTTATTGCTGGGTAATTTTTTATTTACCTTACATATTATGCCATCGAATATTCGTAAGTTCATGTTTATATAATGATTTACTTCTTGTTCGTAATTTTCGGTCGAAATCACGGTTCAGTCTGTTTCACACGCGACCCGTTGAAAATATATGCCTGTAATCGACTCCGTGATGCATTTGGTGGTCCATTTAATTCATCCACGGCGCAACCAAATTTAAAGGTATCCAAATACCGTGTAGGATCAGACAAGAAAACGTATACGGTCTCCCCCGCTTATCGTAGAAGGCGACTACAGGGGGTAATCGGGGTCGCAGTGTCGTGGCGGGGGCTGGGGCACTCGCTTAAGAACCCCAGGGAAGGCAACAACACCTCTTTGCCCTAGGACGAGCCAACTATGGCGAGGCGCGAGGGGGGCTCCAGAGCGTTCAGCGTGATATCCTGGAGTCCCCTACATGAGAGCGCAGATGCAGGGCACCGTGGAGTTTTTAGTGGATAGAAATACCACATAACACACTCATCCCCCCGGTTATTGGGTACCTGGTTTGCAGGTTTTCACCACGAAAAAAAAGGTATCGAAACCATTCAATAAAAAAAGTTGGAAATTTAATCTACCTTAGATAGGTCAATGAATATTGAATACCAAAGTATTAAACCAAAGCTAAACATACTTTAAACCTTTTATCGTTGATTTTATATTTTATTCTTTCAGACACAAAGTATTCTTATTACGGGTCTTTGTTGCACTAATGTTTATTAAGAAATATAACGGCCTGGCCTGTATACCACAATCAGTGAAGCGGGGGATTGCTAACGTCTCATGCGATGCTGCTGGGATGCAATTTACGACGACCCTAATATTCATTAATAACATCCTAGTTAGTCAGGCTTTCATTACATGGTCAATTTAGCAAACTAAGCGTTACATGACAACCACTTCACCAGCCAGATCATGTGTTAGGAAACATAATGTGTTTAAAAGGAGTAAGTACCTAATAGTAAATTACGTACCTAGGGCGGTGAATTTGTGAATGCCCCAGTACCATTACCGCGAGTTTGCAGTGACTCGCAAATAACGTGCTCGTGAGCGAGCACGTTAATTATTAGTATGAAGAATCTAATACACCGCCCCTGGCGGTCACTTATAGAACTAAAAATCCAATCCGCACCGTGAGTCACTTATACGTTTACTGAAACCGAATCGTTAACTCTATTCGATCGTTCGTATAGTTTACTTGATAGACGCGTCACGGAGTTGAGTTGTGTGGCTAGCGCACAAAATGATTAAATTAACACTTGCGAATCTTGTGATTTGTCGAATGCGATTTGAGCCAAATTGTACCAGTTCAGGGATTCCATTACTTCAAAATTAACAAAAAAAAATACAATTGCGTGACGTGAACAATGTTATAATATTTAATCAAATATTTATCTCAAAGTCTACTTTGACATCTTGTAACGAGCACCCGACGGTCATGCGTTGCGGACTGCACGTGAAGCTGTAAGATAGAGCGAGATAGGGATATGAAATACATTTCCTGTCTCGCCTTTTCTTATAGGTTAGTAACAGTCTTGCAGTCCGCTTTGCAGGACCGTTTGAATACGGCAATTTTCGCTTTCTTACTGTTTACTGGCTACTCTGAATGAAATTGTGGTTGCAGATTTGCGGATTGTTATGCCGGCACCCCACTGCGCTATGCGCTATTCGTTAAGCCTGCATCACACTGGCGCGGCCTGGCCGCGGCGGACAATAGTAAAATTGACATTAGCTGTCAAATTTACTATTGTCCGCTACCGCAGGCCGCGCCAGTGTGTTGCAGGCCTTATGTGACTGCGCCGTATTTGCGAAAATATTAGTTATGTGTGCGAACAAACAAACATGCCCACCACACTGCGTGCCGGTGTGCCGAACATGCCAAATATGTGTGTTGTTTACGTTCTTTCATATTATTTTTTATTTCAACCCAGGAATCGCTAATCTTTGTTTATACCATATGGAAACCAATTTTGGGTGTCAGATGCAAGGCTGCATTTGGTACAATTCTAGAAGCAAGCGAGCAAATGAGTGAGTGAACGAAGTGTGGGCAGTCAATGCGCTATTCGGCTTATTCGCCTCTTTTGATGTGTACCGAAAAACCGACAGGTCGACGGATACGCGTATTCGCTATCCGTGCTTATGCGTAATGGTCGCACTACACTTGGGAATGCGTGTTCGCGTTTGCGTCGTTGCCTCTCTTTCATTTGCCGTAGGAAGAATAAAGATGCAACACGAATATTTGGGCAAATACCGCCAAGTGTAGTGCGACCAATAAAGGCCTTCTACACGATCGGGACCAACCGCCAACCATCGTGTCCTTGGTCGGATCAACCATTTTTTTGTATTCGTTCTACACGATCGGTGGTTGACTCAACTTGTCAGCTTCTTCGGTATTTGAACAGAACGTTAGCGATGGCGACTTGCCTTTCAAAGCAACAGAAAATCGGTTTAGCAATAACTTTTTTATATTTTAGTGAAGAAAAAAAATGTATTTGAGCTTCTTTTTCATAAGCTCCCATGCTTGAGTTTTTTGGTTCTTATCTTTGTATAAATCGGATCCAATGTCCCAAAGACATGGTAAATCAAAATCAAGACATAGAGTTATAAATTCGGTAAAAACCTCTCGTTTGCGGCTTTCTTTTTGCGAAGTCATTGAACAAGGTGCGCTCGCGATGACTGACAAGCACACACTGAAGCGCTCCGGTCGGCCGACAGCGTTCCAGATGGTTGGGACCAACCACAGACGCAGCCTGTCGCGAGGGATGCGCTCGCGACCAAGGCCGTTGACATCAACCAAATATCGGTCGGGTCAACCGCGTTCTACACAGTCCATTTTTATATCAACCTGACCAAGGACACGATGGTTGGCGGTTGGTCCCGATCGCGTAGAAGGCCTTTTAGAGACAGGTATTTGTCAAATATGGCCGTTCGACCGTATTTCCGTTGGGGAGCCACGCAGTTTCCGAACGCACTCGGAGCTAAACGTCAAACCCAGTAGTGACACTAGTGACAGTAACACTACTGTCACTACTGGGTTTTGACGTTTAGCTTAATCAAATTAAAATAAGAAACAATATTAAACGTGATCCCTGTGAACAATTTGGCTGTGCTAATGTTATCATGGAGTTTTACTATTATATAAAGGTCAAAAATTGTCATGACAAAAAATGACAGCCGACTCACCGGTTAACGATTAAAATTTTGAAATAAAACTGCGAATGCTGCATTTCGACGGAATTTTTAAAGCAGGAGAGTATTATTTTGCATTGTTTAGTACTTATGTGTACGTGAAAATCTTGTAATCAAAACATAACCTATTCGTAACTTTTTATACTAAATATAGAAAGCCCATTATATTTCATACAATTACCTTGTCAAAGCAAAATTAGTCTAAATCCAGGCACTATAATCTGTTTAAGAGAATAAAAGTGCATTATACTTGTGTTTTGTGTGCTCAGTGAGTACGGATTCAGTTAAATTGAGCGGCATACTTAACTGTTTACAATTTTTTTACTATATTTTCTAGTTAGTAGCCCTATATATATAGGGGTCCAGTTATCATACATTTTCAATATGTTTCCAGGTCAGATCACCAAAGCGCGTGTATGTCCATACGCGCTAAGATGCATTACTTAACTAACTAAAACAAACCCTAAAAGAGGCAACAGATCTCAATGAAAAGCTCCTGCAGGGGAGAGATGAGAGTGAAGAAGAGGTCATGCATGTTGTCAGAACGAACACAACCCTCGAAGCCCAGCTCGCTGAACGGACCGTACTTCAACTCTCCATGGACCGGTTCCAGCAGTGCCAGGAGGTACATGTACAATATTATATATTTTTGTACAGTTTGTTCGGTATTGCGGGAAACTGTCGTATCTACATTAACTTTTCTACTTGATATCCCGCGAGGGAGAATCCAAATAACCGATCACTGCTACTGCTAGGTAGACTTAATGCATGACAGTTTAGTAAGAGCCCCCTTAGTTGAAACCATAGATTTGTGTGACTCTATGTATTTAGAGAGTAATTTTGATCCGAGGGTCAAAGTGAGAGGAATCGACAGGGTTAAAAAATATTTAAAATTGAATAGATTTATTAAAAAATCAAAAGTATAACTGAAAGTCAGAATACAACAGTATGGTCAGTCAGATCAGCTTCTTAACTGTCAACAACAATTAGACCGGGCAGTCAAAGAACTAAATAATCGTTCCGAAGAGCTCAACTTACTGTATTCTAAACTGAAAGATATCAATAACAAGCATGATCTTTCAAGCACAGCATTGCAGGAATATATAGCCTTTATGAATGATTTTCTAGAACCGGGGATTGGCATTGCGGTCCACTTCGCGTCGCCCAGTGTGCCGTCGCGCTCCTCTGGGCGCTCACCAGGCGCTCCCCCGCCCGCCTCCCCCGCGCTCCGGCGCGCCGCCGCCGCCGTCGCTCCCTGCAGGGAGGCGCCGCTCGAGCCGCCCCGGACCAGCGCTGAGCCCGAGCCGCCAAGCACGGTGCAGCCGCCGAGCACGGTGCAGCCGCCGAGCACGGTGGAGCCGCCGAGCACGGTGGAGCCGCCGCGGAGCAGCGCCGAGCCCGAGCCACCGAGCACAGTGGAGCGGTTGCCCCCCAGCCGACACCAGCCAAAAATGTCAGCAGATCACAGTCACGGCCGTTGCCGCCCAGCCGACACAAGCCAGTGACCCTGCTGACTTCATCATGATGGTGAATCAGTGTTGAAATAAAATAAGAATTGAAAAAAGTGTTCAGAAGGTCTACCGCGAAACGAAAACGAACTTCGTTCTTGTATCTCCCTCTCTGTCGCACTTGCTAGTTCGAGCGACAGAGAGGGAGACACACCAACGAAGTTCGTTTTCGTTTAGCGGTAGCCCCACTGTTTTGCTTAGGTTACGTCGATAATTTTGATTGTCAGTCAACTTGGCTATACAGTATTATTATAAAGTTGAATGATTGACTTGATTTCTTATTTATATCACCTAAATAATAATCCTAGCTAATAAAAATAATAAAATATAGTTATATCCCTAGTATATAGTTATGAGTGACTTTGTTAATTACCGGGTAGCTCGGCTCTATTTCACTGCGACACATATACATGCCATTAAGTTCAGCAGATGTGTCACTGCCACTGATAGAGACACCAAAACTCTAATCTAGTTTATATGAGAATTTAATCGCTTAATGACTTGGGCCAGAATTCTTTACCATGTTCGGCTGTCTAACTGTTCTCATCTACAATCTACAAGGTGCATCTCTCAACAGATTCATGTTAAAATTTCTGAGCACACTTACACAGAGCCACTATTGAGGAAAGTGCATTTTTCATTTCCTTGACTGAATATCTATCATACGATCTATGCAACAGACATGATATGGCAATACGAGTAGAAGCGAGTGGGTATGCAGTTAAGTTCAGGCTCTAATTTAGTACCCATCTTATTACATGACATGATATGATTATTATGCTGTAGTTATTATATTTTAGTTGAGTATATATTTATTTATATATAGAATTAAAAGCTTTTATAACCCAACACTTTGACATAAATTATTGGATAGAGAGCCAATTATAGGATAAGATAACTTAAGAACCATCTTAATAGACAAGACATGATTATCTGATTGCCGGGTCAGTTTGGTAGCTTCACTGTCACAGACTGACACAGGTACAGTTGAGGGCATAAAATATGTATACATTTTTGGACTTTATGTACCTAACGAACTAATACAACCAAGTTTGTTGCATGAATTGGGTGTACGATATCTGTGGATTAGGATGGTTTTTATAGCAGCACTCATTTTAATTAACCGGTGGGTTGCTTGTCCAAATGACCTTAAGTTATTGTTGCAGTAGGTAATCAAAGGTGGTTATCCACTTAGCATATAATTATATCATCATCCAGTTTAACCAAATTTCTTTGGTGCATGACATTAAACAGTTTGTTTTATGATGTCAAAATATACCTTGGACATGAATATAAATTGAAATTCATCAGTTAGCCCATGCTTAAACTGCCTAGTTACTTTAATTACCTCTCATCAAATAGGATAGCTGGTGACTCAGACCCCGAGGTCAGCTTCATACACATTTCCTTATCTTGAACATGAGTATATTCAAGTATGACAAAATAAAAGGAATACAAGGTACAAGGTCCATTGTAACCAAATCTTGAGACTGGCCAATAGACAGTGCCCACTCTGCTGTACTCAATGACATGGTGTTATATTAATTATTTGACCGCAGGTGCAGTAAGTTTGGGATTGGGATATTTGTCAAATCATGAACACTGTAATGTAAGTAGGTATATGTAAAAACTGACAGATTCATTCCCATTCTGGTTTCGCATACACCTACATATTAACACACATTCATATATGTCAAAGTCAAAGTTATTTATTTGTTTATTCTTCAATGTAGGTATTACATAATAGATATAGGTAATATATGTAATTTTATTTATGAACATTTGTGATGTTTTAGATATTGCTGTACATTAAGCATAGTCCTAGGTCCTGCTTCCTTTGTATGAACTGAAGAGCGCTGGTACATAAGTTTTTTCATGTGCTCTGCCTACCCTTTTTGTATGCTTCCTTTGGTAAAAGATCTGGAAAGAATATAAATAACAGATATCAGTATTTCAGTATACTGAAAGATACAATAGGTACCTAACACAAATTAGATGAGCCGCTGGGAAAGCTAGGTTATTTATACTAACATTATAATGAAGAAAAGTCTGCGGAATTGTAAGTTTGTATGTAGGGGGTAATATCCAAAAGAATTCAATCAATCATTGTGACAATATGCCCTTACTTGCCAGAATTTCATTTGCCTGAATTTCATATACCACTGTAGTCAATTCTTTAGTTATTATTTTGTTTTTAGTAGTTGTTGTTATAGCGGTAATAGAAATAAATAATCTGTGAAAACTTCAACTGTCTAGCTATCGCGGTTCTTGAGATGCAGCCTGGTAACAGACAGACAGACGGACAGCGAAGTCTTAGTAATAGGGTCCTATTTTTACCCTTTGGATACGGAACCCTAAAAAAACAGTATTTAGTATGGCGTTTAAATATTCTGCCAAATAATATTCTTTCATAAATATTAATAATTTTCTTAATAAAATGGATAACAATGTGTATGGCATTCGTATCATTCTGGCATCTAATGATCGGGAAAACAAGAGTATGTAAATTAACTACTCTAGTAAATGAATCATTCGGGCAAATGAAAATCGGGCCAACGTGATTCAGGCAAATTAATATTCTTGGATATAAATTTCGGCCAAACATTAGACAACCCATTGTGACAATGTCTAGGTCACCGAATTAGGAGACTTATAGATAATCTTGTTACCAATAAGAATTATATACAAGACAATACCTATACTTATAGTAGATCTATATGTTACGGAATGGGTCTTAAAAAGTTTTTTCTACAAAACATGCTTATTTTAGAGTATTGATTGAAATTATTCCAAGTCTTTTATGATTCCAATATATTTTTCCACTTTCGGTCAAAAAAATTCTAAGTCTTTTTTCTGCCCCCTTTGCTTTAGTCCAACCGATTGGAGTAACTAAGTATTTAACTACAACAAAATAATCTCGGGCTTCATTTGTTTTAGGTAACGAAAACGTTGGTAGGTACTAAGTGTACTAACGAAATGCAAGTTTACATATTATATTTTCCATAAGGTACTTACAATTTATCCAAATACGACTAACAGTAGGCACCACTTCGATAAGAGTGGAGTCCCCTCCTCGCGAACTAAATGATTTGCATTGAAATATCTAGTTTCTGAGCTCCAAGGGCCAACTGCGTGGGAGGACTCTCCTTGATAAAATTTCACGAGTTCTTTGGTCGATGATTTTCACATCACGCATTTATTGAAATAAATGAGTTAATCACTGCAACTAGCATTATTATCACTAGAGAATATTCACTCATTGAACTATAATGTACTAGTAATAATAGCTCAATGTATTCACTCGTAATTTAGGCACTCGTAACGTGGATACAATACCAAACCAAACAAAAAAATACCTATGCTATGCCAAATATGGCGGAATTTGTGTCATTCATTTGCATTTTTAAATAGAAAATACGCGACAATCCGAATTTTGCGGATATATGTTGTCAATTCAAAACTGTTATAATTTTCCGTTCTTTAATATGAGATAGGTCTCGATTGGATCCACGATACCTCTTGAAGGCTAAATACGGTATCACGCGCTAATTTGCAAGTGAAATAGTAAACTACAGACGTTACGGTATTTCTCGAATCGAAACGTCAAATTTGTGTGCCATGGTAGGGATTGGTCGTGCGATCGAAAGTTGAAATTACGCATCGAAAACTAAGCGCGTGCGAGTACAAGTCGACAAATGTAAAAAGAACCCTGGCGGCCATACATTTTATATGGCCGCCAGGGCTCTTTTTACGTGTGTCGACCTGTAACATTTTGAAGTTGTTTTCGTAGTACAACGGCATCGTGAATTACGAATTCGACAGCTCTATTCGAAGCGCGTTAAGTCGTTATCGAGTAACGAGATTGTCATTGTCAAACACATGGTAAGCGTACAGGTGTTTGTGGCTCGAACCAAGGTGAGGGACATAAATATTCGATCTGGAGTTTACAAATTACCGCCCGTGATGCGCGTGACCTACACAATGTTATGTCTTCTCCTGGGTGTGAAGTGAGATTTGCCGCTGCGCCCGTGGGTGGTAAATCTCACTTACCGTCCAGAGTGACGTAATAGTACATTACGTAACTAGGGCGGTGAATTCGTGAATGCCCCAGATCGCAGGTGTTTGTGGCCCGAACCGAACGTGAGGGCCATAAATATGCGCTCTGGGGCTTTACGAATTACCGCCCGTGTTGCGTACAAAATTTTACGTCCTCACCTGGCCACAATGCGAGTTTTCCCGAAAGGTGCATTTCAAACTATTATCGTTTTACAGTAAAGCTATTAAGCACAAATAAAAGCGCTGGTTTTCGCTCGAACAAAAACATATTAGGTCAATTAATATGACATAAAACGCACGGATAAAATCAAAACGTAAAAATGGATAAAACTCGTACATATAAAAATCTGAAATCTTGTACACAGGGCAGTAAGCAGTTAGCCCATTTGTGAATAGTATTATTTTCATTAAGGACTATGGAAGCGGATGGTACTGAAGCTTTCCTTGTCCCACATATACCGTTGAATTTCTTCACACATGTATTCAGGTCTCCTAACGGTGCTTTAAATTTACCGAAAGGCTACTGGTGAATCGCATACGTATTCCGAAAAACTTATTGGCCGGGATTCGAATCCACGACCCCCGTTAGGCAGCCGCCTGCCGTACCGTAGCTTAGATATTTGTTGGAAATAATGTTCAATAACATTTAATTATGATCTCTCTCTCTCTGCTTATTTAAGAGCTAAGCTCTTGTCGGTGTAGTTCAATGTAGGCCTTCCATCTACTCCGATCCCAGGCAACCTCTTTGACATCTCGATACGACCTAACATCAACTCATATTTTGAGCTGCTCTATGTGAAAAAGTTTATTCTAGGTAAATATCGCAATTCTCGACACTGTCCTTATAGCTGGCACTTTCAATCTTAATTTATAACAATAAAGGTGACTGGCAAGGTACCGTGAAACCTCCCAACTATAGACCAAATCACCCTACTATACTACCATTAACTGGGACGTCACTATAAGACATCCTTAATTGTATTGATACACTCAAATGAATGAATTTTCTATTAGACTAAAGTTGTTTCTTCAGAATAGTAATGAAGAGCTTTTACGGAATCAATTATTAAAATGAAGGTCAAACATTTCGACGTACGTGAATATCCGACGGTCATCCATACTTCCATACTTACTTAGTAATATTATAAATGGGAAAGTGGGTGGGTGCGTAACTTTGCCTATAAAAATGTTTGGAATAATTTTAGTCGCAATAACACTCTTTTCATATAATTCTTGAGTCATATAACAACACTTAATAATATCTACATACGATATAATTATCATAATATACAATGGGCATTTATATAATTATATTTAATATAACATACTTTAAATATAATGCATATTTCCTATAGTAAACAAATGATATAATGCTAATTTCTTCTAACGCACAATCAGCATAGTATGTTTTTGTAGACTCCGAGGCAGGTTGGTGTAGGTACGACGACGAGCGAAGCGAGGAGGAGTGTTAGGTTGAACTGCGATCCTACAACACGCGAGCCGAGCGAGCGAAGCGAGCGTGCCGCGGCAGCGGCCGGCGAAGCGCCAGAACCGAACACTTTTTACTACCTAATACATATATAGAACAATTTGCAAACCGTTATTTTTGCTACATTTTCTTTTGATAATTAAATATTATTCTACTTGATAGTTATGACATATAACTTGTATGTAACATGAGCATTATACCATAAATAGATTATACAAAATAAGTGTTACATCCGATGATAATTATACAAAATAAACATATATATTATGAGATTATATCAAACGTTTATTATATACAATGAGTCATTATATACCTTGAAAATATATCAAATGTTGTTATAGCGAATGAAATTATATTATTTATTTTTATACCCATCATTACACACCCAAAGTGGGTATGTAAGTATTTCCGTCTTTCACGGCAAAACGGAGCGACTAATTGACTTGGTTTTTAAGTAGAGATAGTTGAAGGGATGGAGAGGGACATAGGCTACTTTTTGTCTCTTTCTAACCCCCTACTTCCTTAAAATGTGGGGAGGAAGTTTGTATGCAGCTGCGATATAAACGAGTTCCACGCGGACGGAGTCGCGGGCTGAAGCTAGTCTTATATAAATTGAACTAGCCCCAAAATAACTTCCTAAAGGCTTAAATTATGGGTACTAGATGATATAATACATAAATACTTGAAAACACAGACAACATCCAAGACGCGGAAAATAAAATCATGCTCGTCCCACATAATATTTTCCCTTGCCTGAATCCCGAACCCGACTGTCAGCTTCGTTTCGGCTTCTCACTGTGACTTTTGTGTTCGTCAGAAACGGACAAAGCACATTTTATTTAGCAGAGACATTTTAAGTTTTATGAATTAGAGGGTCTTATCGCTATTAGCGTTGCCGCGTAATTGAACGTTGTGGGTTCAACTGACAATTGCCAGACACTAGCCGAAAGGCATTTTAGTTACCTTTGTAAAGTATCAAAGTACTAAGCGCTACAAATTAAGCAATTATTCAGTTTACAGTGAGGTAGTTGTTTATTACTACGAGTGGTGGTAACTTTACGGAGGAATTTTATTTGCATGAATGGAGCAATGCATGCAAGGAGGTTTACTTGAGCATTGAGGTGCATATTATTTTTCTGAGATTGGCTAGTAATGTTAGAATGATTTCCTTTTTAGGGTACAGTACATCAAAAAGAAAAAAACTCACTTTGTTGTCGGTATGTCTGTTAATAATATTGGTGGGCAATCTTACACAAATCTCTCAAATCTTGTACTGTGGGTACTAGACGGCGATAAACATGCGTATATAGATAAATAAATATTTAAATACATAGAAAACATCCATGACTCGGTAACAAATATTCGTGCTCATCACGCAAATAAATGCACTTACCGGGATTTGAACCCAGGACCTACACAGGGTCACTACCACTTGGCTAAATCGGTCGTCAACTATGTAGGGTAAGTCCGGGGTAATTGGCCATAGTTTTTTTGGAACACTGTTAAAATAAATGCTTACATATCACGAATACATATTTTATTTTTTATTAAACTTTGGTTAATTAACTTTGGATTATTAAACAAAAAGTATAATATCTATATAAATTACATCGAAAAAAAACCCTTTGAAAAAAGACACGATTGGCCATCTCTTCCAAGGTGTACGGGTGTGATGACCATACCTTTACAAGAAAGATAGCCATAACTTAACTCTCTCAGTTAGTATGTTTTTCGTATTTTTTTTTCTTAAGCACGTGTCCTCGAACTCGGTGCAATTCTTATGTAGCCAAAACCACACTGAAACCAGTCTTCGAAGAAAATAACTTCCTCCTTCCTCCTTCATCCTCACAGCCGTGGCAGTTTCTTTCGTTTACAAACCGAGCTGGCAGTTTTGGATATTTTTTCCTGCTTTAGGTTTCCTGGATTGTTTTATATACTATTCTTTGACACACATTCAGCATCATATCATATGGCATACCGACTAAAACTAGCCAGTGGCCATCTCTCCTTTTCTTGCGGGAGAGATGACCACACCTAATTTAAAAACAAGTCATGACATGACTTGCCAAAGTCTGACCTTAGAACAATGAGACACTCATATACTTTGCAACAAATACACGAAAACAGCATTATTTTGAGAAACTAACATCATCACCTGGTAAAACATGACCTCTCCAAAAATATTGACACTAGTCTAAATAATCAAAGACGATTTTACTTACTTTGTGTTTTATTTTCGCCTAATTGTTAATTGCACCTGTGCTCTTAGGCACAAAGCGAAGCTAAATAAACAAAAAGTCGCGAAATCAAGTCACTGGTTCCATGAAATATTTCGATGGGCCATCTCCCCCTTATGGCCATCTACCCCGGAATTACCCTATATAAGTACTTACAGTCTCTTTACTTTTTCTATTCTGCAAATTTAAAATGAGAGCCTATTTACGTTTGTATGGGGAGCCGAGTTGCGTCAAGCTTACTGGGGACTCTTAAAAAGACTCTTACTTGATTATGGTAATATTGAAGCCTCTAACGGAGCAAGTGCATGCATTTCCCAAATTACCTAGAATCTTGAGTTACGTAAAGCAGTTTCAAAGTGTAAAGTAGACCTTAGGGACAACTTAAAGTACATAGAAAGGGACACGTGTCAACCAATCTTCTTATTTTCATTTGAATTTGGTATATAAATAACCCAAAAAAGATAATCGATCCAAATGCCAAATACAATTAGCATACAATTTTCTCGGGTCTGCTAATTTAAACGGACCTACCTATATTAGTGGTTTGTATTATGATGGTAAAGCTGATAAGTATGTAGGTACCTACTCCTTAGCCCACCACACATTTCTTATTTTGACAACGATTTGGCAGTGCACAACGCCGTTTACCTCTGCGACAAATGGATTAACGTAATGTTTTGACCACATTCCCGGTTGCCGCATTGAGATGTACCGGAGTTTCGACATCATGGATCAATTTTGGCACGTGGCGTGGCGCGAAAAGCGTACAATATTTCAAATTTATCCCAAAAATCCCTCCTGCGGGCTCAGACCAAGAAAAAAAGACAGACGGAGCGTTACGAACAGTCAAGTGAAGCCAAACCACATACAAACAAAACCAAGCTACATCAAGTTTAGCACACGCTCACGCACACATATAAAAACAAAATTGCACGTGTCGCAATGCTGTCAAGATCATTTATTTCGAGTTTTGTGCGATTTAATTTGTTTAGCGTGTGCTAAACTTATGGTGCTTGGTTGAAAACCGGTTGGCATCACTAGACTGTTCGTAACGCTCCGTCTGTATATTTTCTTGGTCTGAGCCTGCGGGTTCCAAAGTTACGGATAAATGCCATTCTATATAATTCAAAAGGGACATTATGCTCCGTACTTTAAAAACGTACCTATTTTGTTTAGTCCTGCGTTCCCGGAGGTAATGTAATATTTCGCAGGGCCGCTATACAAAGGCTCAAGGCAGGACGTTCAACGTAACAACGCGCATTCATTGTCCCCTGCAGCGGCAGCGGTCCGACTGTAAGCTAGGGGTGCCACGTCCAAAATGTTGCTTTGTAATGTACACATGAAACACTCGTATAAAACTCATATATACCGTGTTCTGTTGATTACCCCGTTAAAATAACGAGTAAATTCCTAGCAAATGTGATATGTTTTAGGTTGAAAATATTTGCAACGTAATGCATGTTTTGTAAGAAGTATCAAATAATTAATTTTTGGTTATTAAGTCACATTAAATAACCTTAAATGCTTTGTTGAGTTTTACACAGTTTTATGTAATTTCACTTCTCCGATTTAGTAAAAATCTGGTTGAAAAGCAAAAGCATTTCAAATTTAAAAGACGCTTCAAATGAAAATTATATCTCGTGGATTTTGAACGAAAACGACTCGCAGTGTCTTTGACTATCTTAAATCAAAGGTGATATTATACCAATCTTTTTAATGAAAGCACATAATAAACGTTTTCCTGTACTTACATAACATTATAAACCTAAATATTTTTATACTAAACACATTTTCTCGTTTGCTCACCAAATATAGTACACAATAGAAAAAAAAGTTAATTTTATACCTACATTTACTTTTCTTTGTACAAATAAACGACTTGTTTATAAAATGGTATCTATAATTATTATTAACACCCTTCCTTCTATTTCTCTTTTTTTTTATTATGTTTTTTTTTCACCCTGCAGAGGGACGTGTATAAACTGATGATGATGATGATGATTATTGACATTGCCCTAAGAATCTTCAACGTGCTTACGAGATAAAATGTATCAAAACGCTTTATCTAAACTTCTATAGGTATTATAAAGAGGTAAACATTTGTAAGTTTGTATGAAAAGCGTATTATCCGTAACTACTTCGATTACAAAATGTTTGCACCGGTATTTTTAAAAATACACTCTCAAAAGTAAGTACTTAAGTAGTAGGTATCATTAAGGCTATTTCATCCTTTAGCCCCGTGCGGGCGGATTTCTGGGACAGAAGTAGCGATATAAAATAGTAAAAATTCAGTGGAATATTGTATTGGAAATCAAAAAAATCTCCGCTACCGCTAAATAGTAATTTTCCCAACATAATCAAATATGCAAAAAAAAACATCCGCCTGTTTCAAAAAGTGACATTAAAACTTGAAAGTAACATGCTCATCCCACCTCTAGCCGACGCAGCATAATGCCTACTCGTCCGTAGTCATATTGTAGCGCAGTCTTTGTGCTGGAACAATACTTTATCTCGCCAAGATTATAGGCACTTGCGTTAACGAGCGCCTACTGGACATAAAACCTTTTGTCTTGAGATTTGTCACTGGATATTCATCACGTTTGAATCACGAGATTCACGAGCTTTAATCAAAAGTATCTACGTAATAGGTAGGTACTTCTTTTAATTTTGTTGTAACAAAGAAAACAAAGAAGGGACTGAACGAGGGCGTACCGATCGTAATCCTAACAAATATTTCATAATATGATATAGAATGAAATTGTTATTGAAAAAATATATAGTTTCTGGCCTGAGACCAAAAGAAAAAAAATCTAGTGGTCTTAGTCTCTCACAGCTGGCTATCTATACTACATTTTATTTTGGGTTATTATATTGATATGAAGGCTAGTTGTCGGAATTCACTTACTATTTAGGAGTTAGTCTCACACGGGGCTTTTCGTAATAATGTAATGTCACCTTGTGTGACGGAATGCCTTCCTAGACCTCTCGTCACAGTGCTACCAACTTTGGTGTAAAAAAACCCGCATTATATGTGACGACACCAATCAATGATTATTGGAGGCACTGAAAAGTTAATGACACTGGATTTCATGATACACTTTTGTAAACTAAGTACGTTTTCTTGTCTTATTTATACCCATAACTCAAAAGTTCACTCACGTAAATGTATTACACGCAAGAGTCAGCTAATAGTAACATAATTATATTAGTAATTTAAGTACTTTAGTATTTTCCATATTTTACCGTGTAAGCGTTTTGTTGTAATACTGTGAGCTTATATGTGTGTCTACAATAAATAAATAAATAAAGCAATATAACTGTCGCCACTGGTATTCGATTTACAGACTCGACTCGCTTAGACAAAAATACCACAGCTTAATCCCAAAACGTTACTTCTGCTGCAATAACCATGTACTTTATATAGTTTCAGTCACTTTCGTATCGGTGCACACCCAGCTAACATTTTGGTGTCAGCTAAGGGTTCTATTATAACCTTAACCTTTATAAGTGAGTTATATTTATCTCAGTTGGAACTAATAGTGTTATAGAGGAGTTAAGAAAAAACATTAACTTCTAAAGTGTTACTAGAGCTTTATTGAACGCTGCTAAAAAGGTTTTAGAGTTATAAGAGTGTTACTCAAAGCAATTATACTTAAGATGTTGAAGCTTTAACCTGTTTGTAACGCTTAAACCTTTACCAGAGTGCTCGCAGACGCTCATTAACTCAAGGCAGAGACTTTATAACAGAGTTGGTCAAGTGTGTTCTAACACAAGATATTAAAAGTGTTAAACAACACCTATATACAGGCAAAGCCTGCACAATATTCTTGACTAAGGGTGTTGTGACTCAATAAGCGTTATAGATGAGTTAACTGACGCCTAAAGCTTTAATGTAAGTTCGCCATTGTTTTGGTGAACTCTAACCTACAAATTGATTAGGTTATTCAATATTTGACATCAAAATACTTCACTATTTATGTTACTCTTGCCATTCTATGGATGCCACTTAATTTAACATGCCACAGACACATGGCCAAGAAACAAGAATAGAAAATGATAATAGTAGATTGTATGACAAGGGTCTTAAGTAAGCCGTATCACCACGAGATGAATATTTACCCCAATGAAGTGAGGGGAAATAGTTCGAGGGGTAATATGGCTTTTAGACCAGAGTTATACACTCTACGTTTCACTTCGACTGCGAGAAAATAGTAAAAACAAAGATTATCCATCCACAATCAACAATTATACCAAGGCGAGAAGGTTGTTCAATGGTTCAATCTAGCGCCATTCTTTTTAATAAACTGCTTTGACACAGATACAAAATATTCACACCACGAATAAACACCTCTGACCGTCTAATAGCGGCGTGTACACGGCCGAGCGCGGCGGACAGCATGCGCGGGGCATATGATAAGGCTAGATAGACAGCAGTCTATCCCGCTCAATCTTCATAGCTTATGTCATGTATGCAGTCACCCACGCTTGAACGTTTGGACGGAGCTATAGTCGGTCAGAGGGGTTTATTTTTTTAGTTATTGTGAATTAGGGAATAAAAAACACCTAAAGTTTGAATTGAATTCTGTTTCCTGATTGGTCGATTTTAATGTCTAGCTGAATTCTGGTTAGTAGTAGCAAATACTAATGTTTTTTTAAAGAGTTGTTATTGGTGGACGTAATTTGAACTGTTGTTATTGGTCAAATTACAATGTTTTATAAATCATAAATATGTACACATATTTTCCCTAGGGGCTAAATGTACTACTTTAGCCCCGCTTGCCAAGTCTAATATGACGCACTTTTTGAGCCTGAGAAGTGAAAAAAACTTTAGGTGTCTATTTTATTCTTCATAAGTTTTATTAGAAATCTTTAATATATCCTGGGCGCGTTAAAATTGAGATGGAAAACATGGTATACACTTACCATAAAATCACAAGGGCAGATTGTTTTCACTTAATTTCACATACACATCCAATTTAATACACTTTCAATTAGTACGACTCCTGTCACATATATGTATTAATTATCTTCGCCATTTTGTCGGTAGACTTTATTTGTCTCATAATTTTATAGTAAAGAAAAGAGTTAGATATATGCTCACTTGAAACTGGGTAAGCGCAAGAGTGTTACAACACCCTCAGCTAACACCTTAAGCGTTACTACGGTGTTTGTAGAGCGTTGGTTAACACTATGGGTCACTGGGTCACTATGGGTATCAGATAACACTGCTCTAAAGGCTTTCTTAAACCTTAACCTGTAAGACGTGGGCCTCTTTCGTGGTTATATAGGTGTTAGAGCATGCTCTAACATCTTTCTTACAAGCATTATTAACACCTTAACACTAGGCTGAAAACGATATAAGAATGTTATATGGGTTATTTTAACGCTAGTTGGGCATACATACTGTATATTGAACGGAGCATCTATAATAGTACATTACGTAACAAGGGCGGTGAATTCGTAAATGCCCCAGATCGCAGGTGTTTGTGGCCCAAACCGAAGGTGAGGGCCATAAATATGCGCTCTGGGGCTTTACGAATTACCGCCCGTGTTGCGTACAAAATTTTACGTCTTCACCTGGCCACAATGCGAGTTTTCCCGTACGTGCAGCGTGCAGTAAAACTCGCATTATGGCCAGGTGTGACGTAAATATTATTATGTAATATATTGTCATAAAAATATTTATTATGCTAATATATACTTTTCGTTTTAATACTTTAGTTGAAGCTCCAACTGTAATTTCTGAGATCCACCTGTATTATACGCATTACAAATCACCTTGCTTTTAAATCTTCCGGTAATACGGTCCTTACGACACTGGCAACACAATAAAGTGGAAATAATTATTAAAAGCGGCCAAGTGCGTGTCGGGCCACGCGCAGGGTAGGGTTCCGTAGTTGCCCGTCTGTCACAGAATGCGGACTTAAAAGGGGCTTTTGGGGATTTTATTATAGCTTACCCTCGTAAATAATCGTAAATATGATTATTTTTATAACACACCAATGTATAGGGTCGATTAAGTGCATTTCTTACCAGTTAACTATATAGTTATGTCTACTACTCGTTAACTAGTTATGTATACTTAACAGTGATAGTTTTCCTTTTAAATTCATTATATGTACTACTGCCACGAATTTTTTCACGTCCCTAGTAGTAACCATTTAGCCGGCAGGGCTACACGTCATGACTCGAACAAAAATTAGGGCTTTAAATCCCATTATCTCGCAAACGCATTTTAACTGAGTTGAGAAATAGTTTTAGAAAACCCATAATATTTTTGAACAAGCTATCCAACGATACCCACACTATACGTTTGTCGAGAAAAAAAAATACATCACCAATTTACATGTACGGGAGGTACCCTAAAAAAATTATTTTTTTCAGGATTTTATTCTACTCTTTTGTCGGCGTGATTGGTTTATATACCCACGCCAAATTGCAGTTTTCTAGTTATAAGGGTTATTGAGCTAAGCCGAAGACGGACGGACATGGCGAAACTATAAGGGTTCCTTGTTGACTAAGGAACCCTAAAAACTAACAAAAGTGTATAATTACGAATAGTGCTTTGGTAAAATATTATTCTCTTCTTCTTTTTAGTCATTTTCTTTTCCTCATTGCTGAGGGTCGTGACTACCACAAACTTATTGCACCACCCTCCTCCAAGCACTTCTATTTTGCGCCATCCGCAAGCAAGGCTGAGCGCTGGTTCCTGCTAAAGCTTTACTATGCAAATTATTATTATGTCCATTATAAATACTTACAACCCGGTTATGGAAAAAAGGTGCCTAGCCCAATTTGTTGTATTTGCGTTCATCCGAGCTTGAAATTTTCTATAGAGACTTGTTTCGACTTGTAACCATTACAGCGTCAGGAACTTCAACAAGCAATATTGCCGAGGTACGGAAAGCAAGGGGTTGCCTGACGAGGTGGTTGGCAGGCCGAGGCTTGCCGAGGCCTGCCAAGAGACGAGTCAAGCATCCCCGGTTTCCGCTAAGGTATTTATAGTGCTTTTCTCAAACATTGTGAGGAAATAATACAAATTCATAAATACAAGTATTTTAATTAGAATAATTGAAAAAGTAATAAATATTGAATGTAACATTAGATATGTTAGGGCAATTAGTGAAAGAAAATGTGATAGTTTTTTCGGGGACGTTGACACTGGTTTGCTGGATTTCAGGGGGCTGTTGAGAATTGATTTCCTGTGAAATAGTGGAAGTAAAAACATTGTAGCATGAAGCCGATGGCATAGACGCTTGAGTTTGCATACAAGAATCTGGCAGTTGTGGGCGTGAAATACTAGACTCTTCCAGATGTCGTCGAGAAGTGGAGGTCTGAGGGCTACTATTAGCGAGGTGTACATGTCGGCGGGAAGTGGAAGTTTCAGTACTTGTGACCTGCAAATGCTGGCGAGATGTTTGCAGTCTGATTTGGTCATTAATTTTATCTGTCATTTCAGAATTATTCTGAATTGAATCTTCGATGTAGCCTTCAGCTACTTTATCTAATTTCCAACCACCGTCTCTTAACTGTGGTTAAGTTGGCGCCCGAATCAGGGAGAAGGGTCGCTGAAGTACGTCGGAAACAATGTCGGTATAGCCCTCCACATCCGCCAACCCCAAAAAAAAAACGCAATTTCTTTAGACATGGAAGCGATTTTGTGCTTTCCAATAGGCTGCCTAGTGCACTTCCCATCCTTTGTGTTTTAATAAAAACATAACACATCTTCCACTACAAAATATAATGCATAAAAGTGAAAGTAGTTTTACCTTAACAGCCAATTATTTAGCATCTGGTGCTTCTGCCAAAAATTTGTCAACATTAGTTGCAGTTAAAACCTTTGACTTCTTGCTTTTGAAACCAGCAGACTGTCTTTTTAGAAATGTCGCAAGGTTTATAAAGTCTTTCAAGTTGATGTTGTGCTTGATGTGAATAGTGCACTTGAGCATCGAGTACATAGCCCACAACGTAGAAGGCTTCTTAGTTTTCGATTGATCGCTGAAATATGCTAAAAACACGTTTTCAGAAAATGTGTTCGCATTTTGGCCTGCTTTCCATAGCATAAATTGTTTGTAAACTCGATTGTACTTTTGTCTCGATTTAGCGGGAAGCAAGTTTTTTTTCTTAATTTTTTAATGTTATGTTACTCGCCAAACTGCAATAACAGTTTGTTGGCGAGATCGCGCTCATTTTAACTAATGTTAAGTACCTATGTTAAAAACTGTTAGGTTAGGTTAGGTTAGGTTTTTGCATTGCTAAGCTTTGCTTTTGCCTAAAAATTAGGCGGAGTACTATCAATATCTAAGTTATTTTCGTCACTTGAACTCATTATTTAAATTAAAATGTAATTCAATAAAACAATTTCCCGCAAATGAACTGAATTAGCCGCCTATTTTATTGCTTATAAATTTTACTTTTCTAGCCATCGACAATTTTAAAAGTAAATTTTAAAAAAGTAACACACGCAGTGTTGAAAAACGAGCGGGTTGCTTGGCTGAATACAATTTTTCCTTAGCTCCTCCGAATTTATATGAAAGTGTCATAATTAAAAACAAAACACGCAGCGGGAAATAATGGGTTTTTCACACCTTTCATTCGGAAAAGTACGTTTTGCTCCACGACGAGAGGGACCAAAACGCTACTTTTCTGTTCAAGCTACTTTTTTTAATTTATACATTGGCATTGGAACATTTTTACGCAATGTGCGAATTGAACACAGATGTTAATAAAATAATCGATTGTAATTTCATCGTAGTCGATTCAAAACGAACATATTTCAAGTTTTAACTATAACAATGTTGTATAAAAATTTATATATATTTCGTAATATTTAAAAATTAGAGATAAAAATTAAGATAATTTAGATATATTTTACCAATAGCTTTTTTTAATTTTCCTCATAGTCGGTGTGAAAAATAGTATGTGTCACTCGGTAGCAAAATTATTTTCGTCTCGGGCGTAAACACTTGTATCCCTCACTACGCTTAGGATCCTACGTTAGAATCCCTCGCTACGCTCAGGATTCTATTGTAGGATTCCTCGCTACGTTCAGAATTCAATACACCGCCCTCGCCGTAAATATACTATTTTGCTCCCTTGTGACACAAATAACTATTGTATGGGTTATTATTATTATACTCCTAGGCAGGGAAGCGAATTAACTTTTTAAATTTTGGCGGATAAAAACTAAGCACTTCGCGTGTTCGTATTTCAAACTAAATGCGTCGCTTCCGAGCATGTTTGAGAAAAACTACTTAATAGTCAAGCGTTTTAATCAATCTCACTCCAAAGAATATATAATCGCAAATATATGTAGGCACGTGAAATGTGTATGAAATTACATATTCAGACTATGCTGTGAACCTGTCAGCACTGTCAGCAGACAGACAAGACATACCGACAAAAAATATCCTTATGGAGTACTAAACATTTTTCATCATCAGGATAAGAGGGAAGAGGCCACGCTGGGCCAGAGCGGTTTGGGGACTTTACAATCTTTACAGACCTTTGAATTTCTTCGTAGATATATGCAGGACTGCCTATAGCTAAATGTCTAACATATTGTTCTGTATCGAGGATTTAGGGGATTCTAATTAAATAACCATTACACGTGTCACGCGCGTTTATTCATCGGAAACAGACTGATGGCTCCGGATGACAGTTGTACCCACATATACTACACATATACAAAGTATCGTCAGGTCGAGGCGTCACTAAAACTATTCCGCGGTTGGCGGGCTTCTCATTACTCGTTTTCACAAATGTGTAATTCTGTTTACGAGCGGGAACGCGCCACAGTACAAATAAGCAACGAGATACGATTTTATTTCATGATGGGGGCAAACAAGCTTACTAACACAAAATAACCTAGCTTTTGGACACTTGCGGCTCCAGACGAGTCACAGGCGCGTCGTCGACCCTATATTGATTTGAAGATTCGATGTGTTGCCAGTTAGTCACAAATGTAGGTCCCGCACTCTGGAGGACGCAACCTCAGGAGCTCTACTCACCACGGAACACGAAACCACATACCAACAAAATAAAATAATCAATAATGTCATATTTTCTCGAAAAAAGATTTAAAATGTCCTCAAATTGAGAAAAAAATATAGCGCTGCGACCTTGTTGGCTCTCAATAAAAAAATCTACTTTATAGTACTTTACTGTGTAGGCGCGTAGTAAAGAATCGGTACTGACTCGACTAACAGAATGCACTGACAGCTTGCTGATATTGTAGCGCTTCCGCACCAAAAAATCGGGCTTATGTGCAGAATGTGCATTTCGCTACTTTTAAACGTGACCTCAGTACTGCTAAAGTTTAATAGTGACGAACCTTTGATTCTGCAATCAGGCAGCAGTAGAGAAAAGCAGACAGAAACAATAATGCCAGCACTGTTTTTACTAGTCCTGTGAGCCCGCGTTGAACCGACTCAGCATCGTAAACATGTCTACCCTTTTGTTGGTTCTAGGACCTTATCTCTAAGCGATAAGAATCCTAGATCCTAGAACCATCAAATGTGTATACATGTTTATGATGCTGAGTGTACGCGGGTGGATGCGGAGCACATTCTTGTGCTTATTGCACATGCCTCGAGCCGAATCCGCTGTTCAACAGAAAGACACTTGGCTATTAGTTACGTGTGCCTTTTATCTAATATGTGCAGACATTGTACATTTTATAGCATGTTCGGTTCAGAATAGCTGTGTTAACGGAGTTGGTACAGAAAATAACACTTCTTATAATAAATCCCTTAGTAAAAAAAATTGTAAAGTATTATTCCAGCCGTTATTTCGCCGCGTAGAATCTCAGCTTCCCATGAACGGAAAAACATAGTCTATAGGTACGTTATTGTTCTTTCGCTTAGGCTAGTTTTTATTCGTCTACGATGGTAAATGAATTTTCTGGAATATCAGACCTCATTCAATTTTTCATATTTTTTTCTTGAAATCTATTATTGCCATATCTGTCAGCTGTCAGTAACGTTAAAATGGCGGGATTGCCATAACAATCCAATATTACTAATTTTGATCCGATATACTGTATGAAGACTTTCACGAATCGCATACCAAATGATGAAGCGTAAAAAACATCAATTGACAATATTTCAAAATATGTAATGACGCCTAAATCGAAAACCATTTCGGTTATTATGTTATCTTAACGTAATAAAGTAGTTTTCTGTGTTTTTTTCCTGGTCGCTTTTAAGAAAATCGCGAAAACGTATAAAAGTGGTTTTCACCGTGTGTGACGTCAGTATTATGGCTGCCATATGAAAGGTGTCCAAACTGCCATACAGAGTCGTAGTATTGACGTCATAATTTACTTACAACCTTTTGGAATTAGCTACTTTTAAATTTGATAGTTTTGAATGAAAATTACAACTAAGGGAGAAATAAAAAAACACATCGTTTAAAAAAACATTTTCTAGCGAACTAAATCATAAAATGGCCTACATGAAAATATGAAATGTTGTCAATTCCGATGAGAACTTATATGCGCAACATTCATATTATGGCGTGATATAAAAGACTGTAAATAAGATCATTGGTATTAAAAGTTTAGTATTATGACATTAGAGCATTACTATAATCAGTTTTTTTAAAAGCCGATATTTGACAGCCGTCATCCCGGTATACAATAAACGTCCAATACATATTAATTGTACCGGAATGAAAGCTGTCAAATATTGGATGTAAGAAATCTATTAGCCTGTATTTAAATGCTGGTGATTTGTAAAATGAGCTCTGTGAAATCTTTGGACGCATCATTTGCACCAACAACATCATTGGTAGAATCTACAAAATGTTAACACGGTAAAAACAAGCTTAAATAATTAAAAGCTAATATCTTTCTTAGATAATTCTACCATCTTATACCTATATTATAACAAGTCATTGCAAATGTAATATGATTCATTTTAACGATGCAAATTAATAATGATTGCAAAATCATGGATAGGATAATAACTTCAGGGCGTGGGCTATCGGAAGCAGGGGATTATGTTAGAGAGCCGCAGGAGGCCGTTTGGCCGGCCGCCAGCCAAATAATGCTCAACAGGTCACTAACGACAATGCCGCGGCTTCTGTGTAAAAACTGGGCGGATTTCCTGTCTGCGAATGGTACTTGGTAATGGTGTTGGTCTACCAATGCGGATACACAGTTAAAAATAAGAATCTTTAGTACAAAATTTCGTATTTAATAGGATGAACGACTAATGTAAATATTTTTTTTATTATCTGACTTTGTAACCAAAGAAGTGTCCTTTGTCTAAAATAACATCATAACCGAATGTTTTAATTGTTATTATAGAATTACGATTGTTTTTAAATCTGATTATGGACCATGCCGTAAAATAGTTTCACACACACATACACACACACACATATTTGTAAATATATTAAGAATTTCAAATATTGTTTGTACTAAGTTAGAGTATAATTAAGTTATGACATTAAGTATAATATTTTATTTTGAACATAATTAATATTGCATTTGAAATTACAACAGACATCAGCAACGCAGGCTTCGTCAAAAACACAGTAACATAATATAAGCTGTAACACACTTAGTCAAAAAACCCACACAAGCAATCAGCCACAAGCTTCGTCCGTAGAATACAATTAATATAAGCAGCAACAAGCTTTGTCAATGGTTGGCGCATTTTACGGATCCCCGGGATGGTAGATAGGTACCTGGCGCAAAAGTGCTTAAAATGCTCGTGGCATTTCCCCGCTGCACTGCCAAAGAAATATGCTAGATCAGGTACGAGCCACCTGTCTCTCTCAAACGCTGACCTAACTTTTTAATAAAGATTTTCCCTTCAGAGCACCACGGGCCACCTGTCTCCACCGCAAATGGGACGAAGTCGTAAACCGGTTCCAAGTTTGCATACTTGGTATGCTTGAGCTTCGCCGCACTCGCGGCAGTCCCACCAGCCCTACGCACCGTGTGGTTGAGATGCGACGGAGCGAACGTGCTTACGCTCGTCGCATCCCAAATGAGACTGCGGCCCCTCTCCCATGGAACCAGTGTTAACCCGTCTGGTATCTTACCATCCGTCCCGCTCAAACCTTGAGGCTCTAACACGCAGGGCAGATTTGCGGACACCAATGCTCGACATATAATGTTATTTATCGAATGGTGTCTTGAAAAGCTACACCGCACAGCGCCCGCAACTAAGTCAAATCCGCCAAACCACAATGCGGTTTGTTGGCAGACAGTGCTCCTAATTGATTTTATAAGTGTTAGCTAAAAGCTGTATAAATATTAGTATATATGTAGGCACGGTATTTCCTTATGCTAGAACAGATAATTAGTTACGTTACCTTAGGATAGCTGAATTTCATTTTTTAATTTTTTTAATAGGGCATCGTTTACTTTCCTTTTAAACAATTGTTTCGTGACACTTTTTATGTCGGCCGGTAAATCCTTATATATTTTCGGAATTAAGTACTTTCTTTGCCTTTGGCCATAATAATTAGTAAACCTAGGCACAAACAGTTTATCTAAATCTCTATTTCTAACAAGCCTTTGAATAACAATAGGAAGAGCGGGGTCTTCTTAGAACGCAATTTAAGAAACTAATATATATTTTTCTAATTTTTCTATCATCATTCGCTTCCCTTTACCCATACAATTTTGACCGGAAGTGAACGATTTTCAACTTTCGGCCAATTTTGAAGCGCGATAAATAGTCTCAGATTCTGATTCTTGCTCACCACAAGTTTCCCGACTTGCTGCCATGCATTTTATCGTGTTGTCATGAGACGTAGGGGTGTTGGGCTTATTGACTATTAGGGGATGTTATTGCATGGAAATTTTACACTGTCGAACACCTTCAATTATCAAGAAGTATAGGCAAACCATATAATGAATCCTTTTTTCTACTCAGCTAAGTAGTTACAAATGCGACTTATGTCCACAATTTCAAACTTTCGATCAATTTACATGCAAATATCTCAAGCACCGATCCCGCCTATGGTGCAGTAGTTAATGAAAAGCGATACCAGAAAGCGGTTAAAATTCAGCTAGCTAACCGAATTGCATTCAAGGCGCGAGCCAGATCGATTGCGTCCGCAGGATGCGGCCGGCGACCGGGGTTGTTAATCAAAATGCTTGCTCGCATGAACCAAACCAGGATAATGCTGACCTCCGTTTAAGCGGTGTTATTACGAATCTACGGCTCAGTTGCAAATGGTCAATGGATAGAGGAATAGAGAAACTAGCCTTGCGTAATTAAACCAGACCATGGTATGCTGTGAATGATACCTAATTGGCTGAATTGTTTGATCCAATATGCGGTTTTTGTTCCAATTTTCATTGCAGTTCAAATGACACTTTATGCCGTCCTAAACTTACTGATTTTTTAATATTTTGTCGTTGTTACCTGTTAAGTTTGTCGTAGAATTATTGTAAAAAATTCTAAAACGTCTTATTAATAAAATATTAATTTTAGAATAAGATTTTGATGTCACGTTATAGATAAATTTAAACCATTTCGAGATTAGTTCCTCATTAGGTAAAAAAGACTACACCTGTTTTTACCGTATCAACGGGTGCAAATGGGTATCAAATATAGGTTCAATATTTAAACACTACATTCGATTAAATGTTTTATAGGTCAACCCCTATCCAGAGGGTAACGTTTCGAATGCAGTTTCACTGTATGTACTTAAGCACTTTATTGTACACAATAACATGTTAAAGAATATACATGTCACACAATAGATCAAAATACAAAGGCGAACTGTAACTTTTTCCCGATAAAATTTGACACTTAGATCTACCTAACGCGTACAATGCGTTACGTGATCGACCCGCTGACCTACTGTCTATTCCTACTGTCTATTCCTGCTGTCTATTACTACTATCTGTACTATTCCTAAAACGTACCTAGTGACATATTTAACTACTAGCGGCAAATAAATTGAAACCACCGTATAAATGGGCCATTGTACAACCTTATCACAGTGATAAGGGTTTCCTTCGTTTGCCCGAATTTAATTTCCCTGAATTTCATTTGCCATCATATTCAAAGGCCATAATTTTGTTTACCATAATTTCATGTGCCATAATTGTTCTTCACCATAATATTCATATTCTGTCAAGTAAAGTTATTGCATATAAAATTATGCCAAATAAAGTTTATGGAATATGAATAATTCGGGCATACAACATTATGGAAAATAATAACAAGTCAAATGAGTATTATGGAAAATGAAACGTTATGGAATATAGAATTTGGGCAAATGAAATTCGGGCAAACGATAGATAACCCAGTGATAAATTAATATGCGTACGTTTGTTCGTTTAGTTTGTTATTAAGTCTTTAATAAAGGAGATGGCCAAAATGTACCAAATACCAATTTTGTTATTCTAAATATGTTACCCATGGACACCTGCAACACCAGAGGTGTTGTGAGTGCGTTGCCGGCCTTTAAGATGGGAGTACGCTCTTTTGTTGAAGGTTCCTATGTTACTAAGTGGCAAAATCTACGGCCTTACCCATTACTGTTATTTTTTCCTGCTCAAAACCCAAAATTAGTTATTTTTTGGAACCCATTACAACCAAAACAAGTGTTACAATTTCTATCAAATGGTATGAAAAAGTCTGAAGTTACTGTCACCTAAGTTCTAACGCTCTAAGATTTCCATTTGCGACTGGAAATTATCTCGATACGGAATATCGCACCGTCTTGCCCGGACACACTTTTGGCGATGCTCTGAAGAAGGAGCGCACGCAAAGATAATTTAGGTAGGTACATATAATATCAATTCGCCATAATGCCGAAACGGCTCGTTGAAAAATCAACAGATATAAAACGGGAAAAATGAAGCTCGCTAATCGAGTTGCATCCATAGCATGCGGGCCGGATCGATTGTGTCCGGCGAAATCGCCGGGCACGGCACCGGCCCGTAATTACGCTGTGCGGGCCCTGATGGATATCGGTTTGTTCGACACAATATCATACGCCTGCCAGGTAGTCGCTATCAATGTAATTGACGTAATATCGCACTAGAATAGAGTAACTGAAACACATGATTGTCAGTCTGATTTTCCAGAAGTAGCAATTTGATATTCTGCAATTGAAACTAGATGGATAACAAGGTAAAGCGCATTCCGTATAATTATAAATTACTTATACGAAATAATACTAAATATATAAAGCTTTTACGACATTTATTATGAACTGCTAATGATGATTATGATTTGAAATAGCAGTAATCCATGATGTGATGCGACGTTGTCCGTCTGTCTGTCTGTCACAACGTTAAATATCTCAGGAACTACTAATACTATCAATTTGAAATTTCGAATAGTAGTAAACAGAACTAATACCCATGTATGAAAAAGATAAAAATAAAATAGATATCGTTTATTCCTTATCTTAAAACTATTACATATTTTATTTTTTATTTTGCGTAGATGTGTTTTTAATTTTTTGGAAAAATAACGTTTAATAGGGGGCTCTAAAATTCAAAATCTAGTTAGTAAGCCAAGTGGGGTATCATATGAAAGGGCTGCGCATTCTAGAACAGTTTTTTTTTCTACAATGCCTAAATGGAAAATACAGGCAAACGTTGAAAAAAAATCCATTCTCCCATTTTCTCCGAAGTTTGGTAAGCGAAATTTGAAATATAAATTATATTAATGAGATAAACGTAAATATTACCGGAAACGTATAACGATACCCTGTAAATAGAGTATTTTTATAAATTTTTCAATTAAATATTTGTTAACTAAGTTTGTAATTTAATACGTATGTCTTTAATTTTTACCTTTAAATTCGTATGGAAGTATGCTGAAATTACCTTCTTTCAATTTTTTTTATCATAAATGTTTTTCTTGAAAAGTAATGATCTCTGAAAAACTAACAAACCAGGTTGCAAATTATTACTAAGCACCCTGTCGTATACAGCACGCGTCACTTTCAAGTTACACAATTACACGTTAGATGTCGCTCCCTATAAGATAGATCGCGGTAACGCGTGTTCAACGTAGAAACTTTAAGAAGGATAACATGCTTCCTTTAGCATTTTCATCAATAGTGCAATGGATAAAAAAGAGACTGAATCTTGAGGTTAGGTTAGGTTAGGTCATAGGTTCAAATCTCAGGCGAGCCAGTTTTTATAAGATATAAGACTTAGCACTTCCATTTGTGGGACTCTTGGGGACTACGACTATTTATGGCACCATGTAGTTCGTGTTTCGAATAATTCCTCCTGTGATTCAGCATTCTGGACTCGGACAATACTTGGTAACATTTTTGCAGCAATAAGCGGGGTCATGACAGGTAGTAGGTATATTAAGATTTTGACATACTCGCACTTCACCGAATGTTAAGGTATTTTAGAGAGAGTTTAAATATACAACGTGTCCCAAAACTCAACGATAAGCCGGCACCAGAGGATGGAGCTGCTTATGATTAGTCGAGAAAAAATAAGGAAAAAAATATATCTCAAAAAAAAAAATACATCTTTTGAAAATAATTGCCATAGTGGTGTCAATACTATTTTTTTACACCATGATGATTGAAAGTGGACTGTAAGAAATAATCTTTCAAAATTGTAGGGACAAAATGAATTTTGATTATTTTTTGTGTAAAAACTACATGTATTATGGTATTTTTAAGAACTGTGTTAGATAGCAGGGCTACTTAAGTTTCCAAAAACAAAAAAAAAACAGTAATATTTGAATATTTGTAGACATGGTCGTTAAAAATACCATTAGGGATGTCGATTTTCGATGAATTTCATTTTTTTTCTGTAATTTCTAAAATAATTGAGATATATTTTTTTCCTTATTTTTTCTCGACTAATCATAAGCAGCTCCATCCTCTGGTGCCGGCTTATCGTCGAGTTTTGGGACACGTTGTAGAAGAGAAATACCTGAATGACCGAGCTGGGCTCGACGTTTATCGTGATTTTCGAAGAGAAAACCATTTTTCCCAGATATGAGACCCAGCTAGATGAATGTTTCGCTTACATAGACCCCTAAATCTACTGCAAATTTCATCGTAATCGATAGGGCTGTTTTAGAGAACGTGATTACAAATACATAGGTATATATAATATGCAATAAATATTGCTCGTTTAATAGTATAATAGGATGACGAGGAAGTATTTAGATCATCATCATCATCAGCCTATATACGTCCCACTGCTGGGCACAGGCCTCCTCTCATGTATGAGAGGGAGTATTTAGATATTAATAAATAATTAAAGTAAAATAAATATTTGTGGACACAATGTTACATTTTTAAATCGATCTAGTCCCAATCTAAGCCAAGCTTGTACTGTGGTTAATATATGATGATAAATAAACTTACATGGATTAAAGAATAGGCACTTAAAAATACATGGGAAACATGGACATGGACAGGACTCGGGAACAAATATTCGTGCTCACCATACTATTAGGCAAACACCCTTACCGGGATTCGAACCCCGTGTAATGTATCAAAATTCTTAAATCTCTATATACTTCTCACCATGACTGAGAAAGTTGAGGGCTGGTTAAAAATAGGCTGCGTTAAAGTTGGTGTATCGGAAAGCGGGTCGGCGAGTTGTCATCGCTGTTGTTCCGCCGGCAGCTATTGCCGCGTTCAGCCCCGGTATTCTGTTACTTGTTTTAAGCTCACCTCAATGCTCACCCACACATATATCTTGACACCGCGTTGCGTAGTAACTAAGCATAGATAGAGGTCTAGTTTCGTGACGGGTGACCGGCGGGGTGATTTGCATTGGCGCGTACCGAATGACAGCCCAGGGCGTCGCAGTAAAATACCTTAGCAGCAGGTCAATCTCATACTTTGTAAGGTATTCAAAAATGTGAGGGTGAAATTAGTGATGATCAGTGATCGGAATAGTACTCACAGTACGGGATATTGTATGTTTGTTTGTAGTCAAAATAACTAGATACAAGGAATCCGAAAGTAAGAAGCATACTAACGTAAGTCGTAAGTGTAGTATTTTCTTGCATCGTCTCCACTACCCAAAGGTTGTCTGGAAGAGATTGGTCTTTAGCGATAAGACCGCCTGTTGTCTACCATTGTTTATGTTTAATTTACCTCTATTTTTCTATTTTATTTTTACTATGTCTGGTGAACAAAAAATAATATTTGTATTGTAAGTCGCTAATAGGAATACAATAAATTGTTTGTGTTTTCTCACTCATTATTTAATGCTTCTCAAGGGGACGCGGCAGCGTCAAAAACAGGTTTGAACAACTTGTTATTTATAACCGGAATTCCATAAAAACAAGTAAACTTTTTACCCGGATGTAACTACTCTAAAATTATTTTTCTAATCCGATCACTGCACGTCTATCATGGGACGGCCGCGACATACTCTCGATTTTTCTCGCACTATACCTCTTGTTCTAAGTGTTCTAATATGAGAAAGACCGATAGAGCGAGAAAAATCGAGAGAGCTCGCGCGCCGTCGCGTGATAGACGTTCTGATGGCGATAGAGATATTTCATGAAAGGTGCCACCCAGCTAAATGAGATATACAGACATATCATATAAGCGGGATATCAGTAAAAGTGGATGCTTGCAAGTGTACTGAAATGTCAAGTCACGGGGTAGACCTGCCAGAAGTCAAAGAAAGAAATAATCGGTCCAATGTAAGTTCAAAAACACCTTTTCAGTGAATAAATATTAGAGATAATTGACGACTGCTTTAGCCAAGTTGGTAGTGACCCTGCCTACGAAGCAAGAGGTTCCGGGTTCGAATCCCGGTAAGGGCATTTATTTGTGTGATGAGCACGAATATTTGTTCCTGAGTCATGGATGTTTTCTATGCATATTTAAGTATTTATTTATATATATAAGTATGTTTATCGTCGTCTAGTACCCATAGTACAAGCTTTGCTTAGTTTGGGACTAGGTCAATTTGTGTAAGATTGTCCCCTAATATTTATTTATTTAATATTTCTCTAAAACTAGTACTGGTACAATTTATTGGTCGATACTCATCATTGCAATGTATTTCACGTACTCGTTTCGACACATTATCTCATCCCCTTGGAAAACCCTTAATAACAAATTTTCCCTCTGATTGTAGACTTACTGCGATGTCGCACAAGTAACATGTGACGTCCAATTTCCGTTTCGTCGAGTTGTTGCAGTGGCATTTGGCTTCGTCTAACATTTATGAATAGCTTGTGTCTAGTGAATAGCAGTGTAGTCATTCAATTAAATAAATTAAACTCATAGAGCGATATTTCCTTTCAAAATAATTCTTACATTGGATACATGGATAAGACTGAAAAACAAAAGACAGACTGCGAGTGATCGCATTATTGCTCGTAGACCTAATTGGAACCACGGATGTGGTTCTCTGCTCGTTGATAACAGACTTCTATAATGATCACATTATTAGACCTAATTGGAACAGAACACAAAAAATATATATCATAAGGGTATCACGTCACACGTACGACCCGACGTATTTTTTTTTCACTTGCAAGATAATTCAAACGCGCGTTAGGATTTATCAACTGTCATTTTTCGTGGGTGAAAATTGAGGCAATGTGTTGTAACACTAAGGGTACCTACTGAAATCTCAAAATTTAGGACTTTGTAAACAATTATAGTAGTACCTACTTAACTATTAAAACTTGTACCTCACATATACTAATCCTTAATTATGTATCTCTCCATCTGCCCACCGTTATCTTATTGTATAACTTCACTATTATATGTAAAATAACATGTTGTATGTAATATAGATTTATGAATACTACCTAATGTAGTTTGTCGAAGTTCTTGACTTTTAAGTTCAAACATATTATAAGTTAAACGTCCTAATACTTGCCACGTTTAATCTTAATTCATAACAATATGTGAGTGTTAGGTACGTAACACGTTAAGGTGTCAAAATACACCATAAGTATTAAAATAAATTCAACAGTCATTAACGTAAATAGTGTGTGTTTTTCTTGAAACATACTACGTAAAGTTAAAATTAAGATCCCAAAAATAACGGCCCCGTCTGGTTCAGTTATTTGAACCGAATTACCAATACGAGCACACAAACCTCAATGTTCATTTCATGTTTGTGAATAACCAAAATATTTAGCCTCCATTCCATTCGGACCATGCATCACTAAACCCAAATAGGAAACCGTCGGACCGACAAATAAAACAATTTGAGCAATCAGTATACATTTTTCATTGTCGCGGTTCAGAATAACCTCAAGGTCTGGTAATGGAACAAAGGTCCGATGAGCGAGAAGGGCAATGATGAGGTCATCAGAGGGCGTAATTAAATTAGGCCGAATAAAGCTCGACCCGCAATGGGGATTTAGACGGGAGTTAAGCGGCTGCCCAGTGCTGGCGGGCACCTGTGACGCTGACGCGATTTCTATTCTACGCTGCACGCTGTTAAAGCCAATGTTATTATGGCTTCTGTATCTATGTGGGATATATCTAAATACATCCCACAGCGCTATCCCTGCAGCTGTTTTATGTGCGGCCTCTAAAACCAATAACTAAGTAGTTCATTCAAAAGATACACGCTCTAATTAATGCTCATCAAAAGCAAAAATAAGTAAAAAATACGGTGAAAAAGGTAAAAAAACAGCTACAATACTTGTTTCAAAAAACTTGCAATAAAAGTATGTGTACATGCAAATGCAACATACACGTTAAATTAACACACTATTGGTAGCCATTATTACTATTTTTATGGATACATATTTCCTTCTTAAAACATTTGCAAAATATTCCTTAATGGTTTGGTTATGAAAAATTGGGTTGTTGTTGCATTGTGTTATTAAAAAGTTACTGTCAACAATGTAATTTTTCGTACACACTTTTATTACTGACTGTACGCTACGCGCGTAGCCGATCATGTGGTTTTCCTCGTAGGCGCCCGCTAGGCGGGTTCTTAGTTGCGAAAGTGTTAACAACAACGGGATTACCTTCGGGCTCCATCATAAGATCAGCTCGTTGTTGCACACAATATTGCCAAAATTTCAGCTCAATCGGATACCGACAAGTGGCTGAAAAATGGGTTACAATTTTAAAAGACAACTTATTAACTTTGTTTTGTATGTTGTAAGTTGTCTTTTAAAATTGTAACCCATTTTTCAGCCACTTGTCGGTTTCCATGCTAGTTACCTAAATAAATTTAAAAATCAAAGTAATGGCTGACAGTGTTAACACCTAGGAACTCGCTCTCAGTGGCCTAACCCATCCCGCCATATTACCAGTGGAACCTTAAAGCTCAATGTTGCATAACCAGAGACCTTTAGGTGGGAGGTCGTTAAATAAATCGCTTCCATGTTCATCTCTTAGTGTAATCGCGAGGATATCACTGCGTAAGTCAGGGGGAAAACCACTCGCCTCTATCCTTAGTGTAATGTTAATAAGGCTGTGATACAAGAATGTACCTAATTAAGATCTGACCAGACCCAGTGACCCGTAAGTGACAAGATAAAGCGTCCATCACTGGCTGACACCGCTCGTCTCGTTATCTTGTCACTTTTATCGCGTGATAAAGCCGCCCATGATATGGGGCCAGGTACCCAGATAGGTACCCAGGACAGACAGTTATTATGAAATCCACACCATGCCCATAATGTCTATTTGTAATAATTAACATGCTATTGTATTTTCATTTGTTGATGTTAACAATATCGGTAAGGTTCTCAATAAATAAATATCATGATATTATACTTTGATTACCTTAGTACCTACTTTTAAAATCGTTTGTTTGGTTTGGTCCGCTTTCCTTTTCTTTCAATTTTATGGCCGATTTTATTGATTCTTACCATATAATGTTATTGATATATCTTTTATTGTAAGCATGTATACACCGTGTATGTATGTATATTAAGATTTTAGAGTATGGTTATTTATAGTAATAAGATAATTTTTCATCGTCACATTAGTTTCTGCACCAGTTTTACTATTCATTTCTCCAGTACTCTAAGGTTGTCTGGAAGAGATCACTCTTACTGATAAGAGCGCCTGTTGTTTTACCTCTACTGCCTCCCTGTATCTCTGTGTTTTCTTTTCTAACTGCTTTATATGTAGGAGTGCAATGAAGAGATAATTGTTATGTATGTATGATTATATCTACTATTTACTATACGTCAAGCATCTGCCAGCCACCTCGTCCATGTGTAACTTATTTATAAGATAGAGGTACTATATAGTACCTCAATACAAATTTTCGTATCCCATCTCAACCTCTTAGGGAATGACCTTCAGGATAAAAACTATGCGATGACCTTTCCCGGAATACCTACGAACTACCTCCAGCAACGTTAACAAAAACAAATCAATAATCAAAAAATAAACAAATGCATTTTTGGAATCGTAATACCGAACATGCCCTTGATCGATTCACACCCCATTTTTGAAACATCCTGTATATGCTTCATTTTTTGGCAGAGTGATGGGGGAGGAGGAGTGGGTAATTGGCATACACGTTGGCGAAGCTAGTTCATAATCAATTGAACTTTTTAGGATTTCATCGCATAATTGGTCCGACCGAACACTTTTGATAACTTACATTTCGATGCACAAAATTAAAATTAAATCATTACATTGTCAGGATGATGATCCAGATAAGAGGAACAATTCTTGATTACAAGGCACTAACATACCAACCAATCATTGCGCTCTTTTGCCGTTGCGAGTTTGTAACAAGATAACATTTCTTTATTTGAAGCTAGACCATAGTCTTATTATACAGACAGGTTAAAATTGTGCGATCAACTCGTCAATGTTCTTCTGAAAAAACTCAATTCCATAATAAAATTCACTCCTACCCGATAAGTACCTATTATCTCGTGACCGTCACGCAGTCAAACCCGGCAGTGTCACCCAAATAACGGCAACATTAGGTACACAAATACGGTCGGCTTATCAATCCGGATATAATTGAATTAGACAGAATCGACAGGACGAGGGTTGCGTTGGCCGTGCTTCTGCGAGCCGGGCCGAGATTATCCTGACCCTCCCCAAACTTGGACACTATTTAACTTTGAGTTGTTATTGAGAATTGATGACGACCGTATTGTTTTACGTTATCTGTAGCACGGGTTAGTATAGCTACAATTAGTTTTCATTAATGACTACCCAAAGGATTCATGTTAATCTGAAACTTTATGCGCGTTTTAAAAGCTGTTTTCGGATTCCAAGTTTGATAGTAAAATAAAAACCAGCGTGAAGTTACGAAAAGCGGTGGGAAGTTTGCGCTGCTCATTACACAAGTGCTCACAACACGGGTTCTGTGCACAATCTGCTTACCGGAAAATTTGCTCTTTGAGTTCCATGCCGCCCGAAGCCACGCAAGTAATCTATCGTGCAGTCTCCTTTTAAGTCTCTCAGATTTGTATAAGTAAGATAAGACAAGATCATTATATTATATTAATTAATGTGATAAAACTGCTTGAAACCGATAAGACCGCCTGCTGTTACCATTATTTCTTTAATCAACTCTTGTAACATGTTTCTCGTATGTTTTGGTGCTATTTATGTAAAAAAATATTATAATATATAAAAAAATACAACATGCACATCAAGTTGCTATGCCAGATATCCGGTGCTTAACAAAAAATAAATATTATCACTTAGTAGGTACCCTTAAATCTGCTCCCTTGATTAGGGTTTACTCCTTTTTCACTTTGTTTATACTAGCTAGTAGACGATTAAACGACGCTGAATAAATAAATAAGTATTCCGATGCACTTGAATCGGAACACTACAAAAGTTTCTGTCATAATCAAGCTCCCGACAAAGCTTATTCTTAAAAAATAATGTGTCTTTCGTTGTGTACCTAACTTTATTTGTATTGGCTTCTAAAGTGCAAAATTGAACTGAGTTTTATAAAGTTTAAAAGAACATTGCAAACCAAAGTTCCTTATAACAGAGCACCTTAAAGACATTCGCGATATTTGCAATGACTGCAGCGGGCGAAGTTTCAGGAAAAAAAGTGATTCTGTTCTTTGTACGCGCTGAATGGAGCGCTTATCGCGCGCCGGATCTCTGTGACGCCTCAAAGTGTGCTCGCAATAACGCCTGCCTTGAGGTTCATTTCTACTGCTTACTCAACTTTGATAGGTGCCGAAGGAAATTTAAATAGGAATTCAATACCTACTGACTGTTTGTTTTAACGTTTAAGTATAATGTTGGTAATGTTGTTTTTGTTATATTTATATGTTGTGCGTTTAATACACAACAAGTTAACCTAATCAGCATAATGTCCTCGCAATAACGCCTGCCTTGAGGTTCATTTCTACTGCTTACTCAACTTTGATAGGTGCCGAAGGAAACTTAAATAGGAATTCAATACTGTTATCGGAAATTCAATACCCACCTACTTACCGTTTGTTTTAACGTTTGCTTATAAAAAAAAACAAGATTTATTCTACTTTGTCTTCGTGAGTGATTTATATACCCATGCAGATTTACAGTTTTGTAGTAGGTAGTAAGGGTTACTGAGCTAAGCCGAAGACGGAAAGATGGACGGACATGGCGAACCTATAAGGGTTCCTTGTTGACTACGGAACCCTAAAAATATTAAGTATGCTGATTAGGTCTAACCTAACCTAGCCTAACCTAAACAGCATACTGTCCTATTTACTTAGTTGAAACAATAAATTGGATTTTTAACCCCCGACGAAAAAAGAGGGGTGTTATAAGTTTAACGTGTCTGTGTATCTGTGTATCTGTCTGTGGTAGCGTAGCTCCCTAACGAATCGACCGATTTAATGCGTTTTTTTGTGTCATAAATAATTTTATCCCGAGTGTTCTTAGCCATGTTTCATGAAAATCAGTTCAGCCGTTTTTGAGATATTGGACTTTGAAATGAAAATGTCGGAGGTTTTTCAACTTTTCTAAGTTATAGTTATTAGTCTTGAAACTGATCCTCTGCTCCAATACTTGCTAAATATATATATGCTGGAAGGTACTTAAACAGGATATCTGGAATTCAATATTGTTTGTTTTGACATTCATACAAGACATTTTGGTAGTATTGTTATTCTTGTTGTATTTACTTGTAAGTATTTAAGACAAGAAATTAACCTTAACAGCATATATTTTCCGTTGAGTTAAAGTCGAAGTTGCTATCATGCTCCGACCACAGGTGGATCCGTTACGACCTCACAGCCGACACAACCAAACCAACACCCAGAAGAAATCCAAGACGCACGGACGTGGAGGCGTACAAGGAGCTTCTGGTAGGTAAACTAGATAATAAGACAAACACGCACAGGCCTCACAACACCACAGAACTGGAGGAACAGGTAAACATATTCACGCAACATATAACAGAGAGCTATGAGAACACATGCCCATTATCGGTACCACCGGTCAGTGGGAAGAACGCGAACTCTGACTGGTGGGGCTCGGAAATGGAACGCATGAGAACCAAAATGAGAAGACTACTGAACAGAGCAATGAATACAAAAGCTGAAGACGACTGGGACAAATATAAAACGGTCAAAGCAGAGTACAAAAAAAGAATAAGATACAGAAGATCTGCCTCATGGCGGAACTTCTGTGACAACATATCCAGCAGCACACAAGCCAACAGAACAAGGAAAATACTAGCCAGCCAACCCAGTCAACTACTGGGCACACTGAGAAGACCAGACAATACCACCACCAGCAATCCATCTGAGACTGAAAGTCTATTGGTGGAAACCCACTTCCCGGGGTGCAACGTGGTTGACGTACAATCCTGGACAGAACAGGAGGAGAACTATCACCCAACAGAAAACGAGTGGAAGATAGCAGAACGAATAACAGAGAAAAACAGAACAACCTGGGCGATTAACAGTTTTGATAACTACAAATCTCCAGGTCTAGACGGTATCTACCCTGCCTTACTAAAGTGGGGAGGACATAAGCTGACCGAGCATCTATCGAACCTTCTATGCAGTTGTATTGCATATAGATACATACCAACAAAATGGAGAGAAGTAAAAGTAATATTCTTACCGAAACCGGGAAAGAGTGACTACTCAGACCCAAAATCCTTCAGACCTATAAGCCTAACCTCTTTCATGTTAAAGACCCTGGAAAGACTCTGCGACAGGGAGTTAAAAGACACGGCCCTTAAAAACATAAAGATACACCCAAACCAACATGCCTACAGCCAAGGCAAATCGACAGACTCAGCCCTCCATGCTGTAGTAACCAACATAGAAGACGCTCTCGCTAGAAAGAACTCCTGCCTAGGCACCTTCATTGATATAGAGGGTGCGTTCGACAGGACCAACTTTAGCAGCATAAGACAAGCACTAGAGAGACATAAAACCGAACAGCTGCTCATAGAATGGATTATGAACATGCTAAAGAAAAGAATTATAAGACTATCCGAAAACAAAAGCCACCAGGCACTAGTCATGAGAGGATGCCCTCAAGGAGGCGTCCTCTCGCCACTGCTGTGGAACCTGGTAGTTAATGACCTAATAACAAAACTAAACAATAACCGCTTTCTAACTATAGGATATGCGGACGACCTAGTCATACTGGTCAGCGGTCTGATCACAAGCACACTATGTGAACTCACACAATCAGCACTGAAAATAATAGAGAAATGGTGCAAGGAGAATGACCTATCGGTAAACCCAAAGAAAACCGACACAATTCTCTTCACAAATAAACGAAAACTGGGTACTTACGAAATGCCAACACTCTTTGGCACTAAACTAACACTCTCGAAGGAGGTGAAATACCTAGGTATAATACTAGATGACAAACTTAATTGGAGCAAACACCTAGACAATAGACTAAACAAAGCAACAGTAGCCTTCTGGCAATGCAGAAGGATGGTGGGAAAGAGATGGGGCCTGGCCCCCCACATCATACTGTGGCTATACAAAACGGTGATAGTACCAATGATAAGCTATGGTGCCATAGTATGGTGGCCCCGCACCCAAACCACGAGCGCAATTACCAAAATCCAGAAAACACAAAGACTAGCATGTGTAGCGGCCACAGGATGTATGAGAACCACCCCAACGGCAGCACTAGAAATAATGCTAGGACTCCTACCTTTACACATGCATATACAAAAGGAAGCGGCTGCGACGGCAATACGCCTAAAAAGCCTCAACCTATGGACAAAACTGAACACACTACACACTAAGATTCATAACATACCGATCACCAGCCTCCCTATCCTGGAGGCTACAATCGACAAAATACCAAGAACTGCAGTCTTCAAGAAAGACTACGGCATATCACTAACAGAAGACTCGAGAGAGGGGCTAAACCAAACAGACCTTAGGATCTTCACAGATGGTTCGAAAACAAACACGGGAACGGGATGTGGAGTGTTCTCAGAGGACTTAAACATACACATATCCAAACCATTGGGCGAACAAAACACGGTATTCCAGGCTGAATGCGTAGGGATAATCGAAGCCTGCAATGCCATAAAGAGACGAAAAGTTGAGAACACAAACATACGAATACTCTCAGACAGTAAATCGGTACTACAAGCACTGAGCAGTGACAACTTCACATCTAGCTTGATATACGAATGCCACCAAAATCTAACGGAGGTGTGCGCAGACAAAAACACCGTCACTGTACAATGGATCAAGGGGCACAGTGGCTCAAGAGGCAACGATGCAGCGGACGAACTGGCCAGGAAAGGCTCAGAAACAATGGCATACGGACCCGAACCAATCTTGCCCCTGCCACAAAGCTACATATACAACCAACTTGACCTATACACCAAAAACCTACACCAAAGACACTGGGAGGAGATAGACACATGCAGACAGACCAAAGAGATTCTGGCAAAACGCGACAACAAACTCACAACCACACTACTGAGGACACATAGAAACCAACTACGCAAGATAGTTGGAATTATAACAGGACACAACACTCTGAACAAACACCTCTACAACATAGGTATCACGGACAGCCCCATGTGCAGAGCGTGCATGGAGGCGGAGGAAACGACCAAACATATTCTACTGGACTGCAAGCAGGTAGAAGTATACAGGGAAAAGCACCTAGGGTCCCCGGAAACACTCCGGGACGCAGTCAAAAACATAAAGGCACTCACGAACTTTCTGGAGGAGCTGGGGTGGTTAGAGTAGCGCTACCCCATTTCACGCAAAATAGGCACGCTGGATGTCGATTTGCGGAAAAGAGCCCAGTATACTAACTAACTAACTAAAGTCGAAGTTGAGTCGACGAAGTGAGTGTCGACAATTTGATGATAAAGCCCGATTTACAGTTTTCTATTAGTAAGGGTTACTGAGCTAAGCCCAAGACGGACAGATGGACGGACATGGCGAAAGTATAAGAGTTCCTTGTTGACTACGGAACCCTAACAATAATTTATAATGGTGTATGCCTTTTGTTTTAACTCAACGGAAAATACATGCTGTTAAGTTTAATTTCTTATCTTAAATGGCTTATCATCAAATTGTCGACGCTCACTTCGTCGAATTTCACTTCAAAGTCAACGTTTCATGTCTTTTCATTTCGTAGACAATTCAGTTCGTGGCATGGTCATTACAAGTAATTTTAAATCGTGTATTTTTACTTGTCGGATGATTCATTAAATAGATGAATTATGTCATGGAAAACGTTTTCTGATTTATTATTTCAAGTATATAATATTTAATATTTTTAAGTATCATACGAATTATAACAAGGATTATTATTTAAAATTAAAATAGTTGGCATACACAGTTATCTATGGCAATTATTTCAACCTAACCTAAACCTTACCAAACCGCCAGCGTGTCGACGTCACCCCGCTTCGCGGGGTGCCTATTTCCGCTCTGACGGACGAAAGTGATCCCTGACCTAACCTACTTATAATACAATTGTTACGGTTGTTTGTTTTTACTCCGGGGGGGCTTCGCCCTCCGAGCTCCCTCTTTCTACCTACCCTTATCTAGTTAAACGTCTGTAATCAGTTGTTGTTTGTTTTTGTAATGTGATAAATTTTCGAACAAATAAAATTCATTGTTTTGTTATTCTGCCATTTAAAATTTATATGATATGAATTTAAGGGGCTCCCATACGCCAATGACCTTCGATCTGAATCCCTCACTTTTCTAATGGTTTTTGTAGCTTATTATATCAACAACAACGGGTTTAATCAATATAGTATCCCATATTTACTTCAAAATGCATTGTTGATGCCAAATATCTCGATATTTGGCATCAAAGTTGAACAATTTTAGGCCAAAAAACTGGTTTTCTCGCCATAACTTTTGTGTTAATAAGTAAGATTATAAAATTGCATATCAAAATTATAGGTAAGTTCAGTATGTATGAGTCGGTGTGAGTTTCGGGTGTGTAAAAGTTTTAATGAGGATGAGGTGTCGGGTTTTGTATTTTTATTACAGACCTTTCTCTAAAGATTGATAATTTATTCTGTATTAATATTTTTCAAGTTATTAAATATCAAAAATGTTAAACATGAATTAAACTTTTCCGTATCTACACCTGGAAAGCTAGCTTCAATAAACCGAGGACGAGTGTCGAAATGAAAATTACTAAATTTCGTTGAGTTTTGACGGGAGCCCCTTAAAAGGAAAACTATCACGGCTAAGAAGGCATACCTAACTAGTTACTGAGTAATAGTCGACCAACTTAAAAGGCCAGCTTTCGTACAAATTCTGCCGACCCAACCGCACCATATTACCTAGGTACTTGGCGCGTGTCGATGTAACAAATTCAGACAGGCAACTACGGAACCTTACACTGCGCGTAGCTCGACACGCACTTGGCTGGTATTTCGCCATTAATGCTATAAGTGGCTGGCATTGGATGAACGCTTTAAATAAAATTTAGGCCATTCAAGCGCCTCTATTAAATAAAAACTTGACTGTAGCAATATTGTCTAAAACTTCATGGCTTTTATATTTTTGTTTCATTTTAATAAGCTACCTACCTAATTTGAACAAAGGAATGCAGCAATATCGGTAGGGCAAGCTCCACTACTCATTTAATTTAATTTCGTTTAATGTACAAGCCTCACCCAGTGACATGACAATTTTAGTTTAACTTTAGAGAGTCTTCTATCCGGTCAGACCAACCATTTATTTAAGGCAAAAGCCACAAGCCCCACACATAGCTGCGTAATTGCGGACAACATATTTTTGTCCCTTATTTAATTACTCAACATACCTTCCATTAGGTATTATTTTGTGAACGTTCTCTTATAATAGCCGCAAGTCAATAGGGGATTAAAGATACGGTCGATTTTTAATTGCTTTTCCCAAATAATAGCTTTTAGTAACGACTCTCAACCTTGTAATGTACTAAATTATAGTTAATCAGCAATTCAAATCTTCCATAGACTTAAAAAATATATGTAACTACCTAAAATAAGATGATCATAAAAGGTGGTTTTTTAATTGAACGATATATATTCGCGCCAAAAAGGCAGCCGCCATTACCGTGACGTCATAAGAACAGAAATATAGAAACGGCATATGTGCATAGGTACGTAAAACATTTTTATAACTAACTAGTGTTATATTCGTAGTTCTTATGGTAGAAACTACTTATTTAAAAAGCGGCCAAGTGCGTGTCCGACCACGCACAAAAAAGGGTTCCGTGCCTATTAAAAAGGTCGTATCGTTACTGAAATCTTAGGGCACATACGACCTTTTCTGTAAAGAAGGTGTTTTAGAAATATCTCAAAAACCTTTGAACCGATCTTGTTCAAAACAATTTTCACTGAAAGAATTCAATAAGCCCTTTGTCCATGATTTTGTTTCATATTTTTAAAATCCATGGTTCAAAAATTAGAAGGGGGGCCTTTCTAATTTTCGAACTTCACAATTGCAGTGACTTTCGGGGCCATTATCTCGACTCTATTCACTAAATAAAAAAAAATGCCTAGAAACCTTATATTTGTTTTGAAAGACCTATCGGTTGACGTGCCACACGTTGCCTTGCAATGAAAAAAAAAAATTGGACTTTCAGTTTTATGTATGGAGTGCACACCTAATATTTTTTTTTAGTGATGTAATTACATCATAATCATAATCATAATCATAATCATTTATTTCGGATACTAGTTCATATTTGTTAGTAGCGTACAAAAATTCTCAAAAACTTAATTCTAGTGTTAGTAATTACATATAATTCATAGTATTCATTTAAAATATTCGTATTTGCAAATGTCAAAACTATATGAATAACATACTTTATTATTTATTTATTAATATTTATTATTTGCCCGTGCCGGCTCATGCAGCTTACTCCATCGCCTCATGAGTGGGCAGTCTATTCTGCAGGATAATGCGCTTAGGAGACTGTTAGCACTAGGTACCTTGCAATCTGTGCAATAGGGATGCAGCTCTTTTACGCATAATCGCATAAAAGTCGTCCATACGGGCATCGGCAAACATCCCTGACGCACTGCAGTATCGAGGTAGCCCTATCAGCATACTAAACGCATTATTATATTGCACCCGTAAGGCATTGTATGCTCGCTGTATAAATGTATGTATAAAAAGACTGGCAAAACGACTTAAAAAGCGTGATCTTTACGTCATTGCTGCACTTTACAAACCTGCGCACCAGCATATTGCAGCGAACCGTCAATGCCCTACGCTCCCGCTCTATGTCAGTATCGTCACTGAGATCCTCGGTGAGCCAGTGACCCAGGTATTTAAACCGCTGTACTCTCTGCAGGGCGGCACCATTTAACACAACAGGAGGAGCTTCCTCTAGTTTCCTGTTGCCTGCCCTGAAGACGAGTAACTCACTTTTGGCTGTATTATATACCTGAGCCCATGTCTCTCCGCATAACACTCACGAATTCTGATGAGCTTCCTGAGCGCACTGATAGAGGGAGCCAACAGCACCATATCGTCAGCATAACTAACGTTGTTGAGGCAAGTACCGCCTATGTGACAACCGACCTTGGTGCTAGTGAGTTCCTCCATCAGCCCGTCCATGTACACATTAAATAAGGTCGGAGAGGTTACGCCCCCCTTCCTCACTCCGCACTCCAGCATGTATTTATCCGAGTGTACGCCTGCCCATCGCACAGAGTTGATTTGATTACTGTACCAGTATTCAAATACCGCGACTAACTCTGGCGGGAGACTGGTCTCGGACGACACCTTGCTCCACAAGATGTCATACGAGACCAGGTCAAACGCTTTGGATAGATCGAGAAAACAGGCGTACACTGGACTATCCTGATTCGCATAGTATTGAACAGTACTTTTTAGGCAAAAGATAGCAGATTCCGTCGACACTCCAGGCTGGAACCCGAACTGAGCGTCTTTAGCCTTATAGTGTTTTCGAAGCAGCCCATCGAGAAGTCTGTCCAGTACCTTGGCAGTGATTGTCGCCAGCGAAATCGGTCTATAGTTGTCCAGGTCAGACACATCCCCCGTTTTATTTTTTACTATTGGCACAACAGTGGTTTTCATTAGTGCACTCGGTAGGTATGAGTGACTCACACACAAATTAAATAATAACGCTAGAACTAGCGGGAGATGTGTCCCGGCATGTTGCAGGTGCTCAATACTCAATCCATCGTGTCCCGGTGACTTCCCGGTCTTCATCGTTTTAATGACAGAGGCTACGTCACGTGCCGAGAAACGCACCGACACACTTGTTGGAGTCGCAGAGCACCGGCACACACCGATTTAGCGACGACTTCATCTCGAAGCGCTGTTTAAACAAGTTCGCAATGTCAGTGGGGTCACATTTTCCTGCTATGCTCACAGGCAGACTTGATTTCGGATTAAGAGTGCTATTGAAAAAAGCGCTCGCTCAGGATTCGGTATTTTGAGACGCGTAGTGCGTAGTGTGTGTGTAAATACTACTAGCACGCACACAAGCTTACTGTAGCTGTATAGCGCACCGTTGGAGCGAATGCGCGACCGATATTAATACTTGCACTAAAAGATGGTAAGTATTACTTCGCTAACGTGGTGCCCTAACTTGAACAATGCAAGTATTTGCTTTTTGTGCACATATTTTCTATACATATTAAAATACTCTGACAAAGTATAATAGGTATTTGAGTAGTTACGTCTTTTTTTGATATAAAATGCTTTTTTTTAAGTGGTCCGGCTGTCCTCTCTATATGTAGGTCGCATGTCTCAACAGATTCTCGTGAAATTTTGTGAGCGAGTTCGATATGTAACTATAGGGCAAAAGTGCTTTCGTATGTCCAGCTGTCCGGCTATCCGGCTGTCCCCTCTACAGGTTGCATCTCTGAACCAAGTCTCGTGAAATTTTATGAACGAGTTCGATATTTAACTAAAGGGCAAAAATGCTTTCGTATGTCCGGCTGTCCGGCTATCCGGCTGTCCCCTCTATAGGTTGCATCTCTAAACAGATTCACGTGAAATTTTGTGAGCGAGTTCGATATTCAACTATAAGGCAATAATGCTTTCGTTTGTCCGGCTATCCGGCTGTCCCCTCTATAGGTTGCTCTAGGGAATGCAAACAGGTTAACCGGAACTTTTTGAGTTCGGTAAATAACCGGGTTTGGACACTATAAAGGAACCGGTTACTAACCGAAATGAGTTACATTTATAAAATACTTGAAATTGTGAGCCGAGACCGTTATTTAGCAAAAAAACTAGTAAATTGTAACTTATTAATTTTTAGTAAGTTTAATTAAAGTTAGTAATGATAGCGATAAAATACGTATCGGCCTTACGAGTCATGTACAGCACTACCATGACATAGACTTTGAATTAATCATCTTATCGTAGATGATATTAACGTCAATAATTTCGGACCAGCCTCCGAACTTTCACGTTATCAATCGTCGTTGTCAACACTTTCGCTTGCTGAAGCGAATATAAACCTTAAGATATGTCCATCTCTCAAGCAATAATTCAGCGAAACGGTAAGCGAATCATTTTCCTTGACTGTAAAAGGACAATTATGATGATGTACAAAAAGTTTTAAAAAAGTTAGTTACTTATTGAACTACACATCGCCTACTAATAAACCAGAACTAACATTCTTACAGTAAAATTATCCTCCAATACAATTCTTTTAGCTTTTAAAAAAACCGGTTAATAACCCGTTTTGAAATTTGACCGGTTTTTGCACTCTCTAGTTGGATCACTCAACTGATTTTCGTGAAATTCGTATTTTACATCCTTAGGACTGCTCCAGGAGGAGGAGAATGGATCTCTCCATTAGCCTGGTCTCTTCATCACCAGTTCAACTTCACCAAAATTACGATTTCCAAGGATAAATACACGAGTCATAATAGAAAATACCGATGTCAACTACACGCGTGCCTATAAAATTTGAGGGTTACCCTCAAATTCCCTGGGATCCCATCATCAGATCCTGACGTGTGCTCACCTGAATAACTTGAAAGAATATGATGAACGGTGTATAAGATTTAAAAAAACTCCTCCAACTCCTAAACGTTGAGGAGTTGTACCTTCCATCATCAGCCCACCAACATGAACTGATGACTACCAGACGCAAATTCATACCTGAAAAGCTTTAGAGAATTCATGAAACACGTAATAAGTACGTAATATTTGAGGGTTGCCCTCGATTTCCCTGGGATCCCATCATCAGATCCTGACTTGGTGACGATGGGTCCATCTCGAAGTATACATGTTTTAAATATATTTTTTTGATCGGGCCACAACTGACGGAGAAATCGGCGAACGTGCGTACATAAAAAAAAATAGTGAAACATATAACCTCCTCCTTTTTTTAAAGTCGGTTAAAAAGTTTTTTATTCATATTGTTATTTTCAACAACCCTGCATATTATGTCGGTGGTTTGTAGTTTCTTGTACAGAGAAATGAAATACTTTAAAGCCGTTGGGGCGGAAAGGTTCTCGAGCGGAGACCACGTACCAGATGGCGCAGCGGACCCCCCACAAAGTGGACTGATGAAATGGGGTTGCGTCTTTTAATTACGGAGTTCCTATGGCTACCTTCCAGCTCCATCATCAGACCTTGGTTACCATATAGTACCAGAGTACTCATTAAGACGAATTAAACGAGCCCAAACTCGATGGGGTTGGGTGCGTCGTTTAATTACAGAATTCCTATGACCACCTTCCAGCTCCATCATCGGACCCTGGCAAGTACTCGTCAAGAGGAATTAAACGAGCCCAAACTCGATGGGGTTGCGTCGTTTAATTACGGAATTCCTATGACCACCTTCCAGCTCCATCATCAGACCCTGGTTACCAAGTACTCGTCAAGAGGAATTAAACGAGCCCAAACTCGATGGGGTTGCGTCGTTTAATTACGGAATTCCTATGACCACCTTCCAGCTCCATCATCAGACCCTGGTTACCAAGTACTCGTCAAGACGAATTAATGGAGCCCAAACTCGATGGGGTTGCGTCGTTTAATTACGTAGTTCCTATGGCCACCTTCCAGCTCCATCATCAGATCAGCTTTATGTCATAATAATATTGCATTGTCATCCAATTTATACATGCATGCAAAATTTCAGCTCAATCGGAAATCAGGAAGTGGATCAAATTTAACTTGAAAGATTGAATTACAGGCAACGGATAGGTGAACTAAATAAAAGCTTATAAAAAATCACCAAGTATCACGATCACTCGTAAAATAATTGACATGGCAGTTATGCAATTCGTAAGTTGTCTCGATTAGCCTCACGAATGACTCACTAGTATAGTTTGACCCCGACGTTGATAACAACTATGCCTAGTCGGAGATCAAAATAATATTTTAGTTGACGGTTAGCCTTCGTGAATAGCCACAATTACACGACGTACAGGTCCAACCCGGACAACGGCTAAGCCGGTACTGGCAAGAGATCGCGCGCGACGGTAAATTTATACTATGTTTGAAAGATTATTTAAAAATATAAATGTTAGAAAAAGTTGTATTTTTTTTACTGTATTGTGTTGGTAAAAGAATGAACTTTAATTTTATTTAAGATTCAATTTACTAATAATTCAACAATAATGAGAAAATCCTTGTGTTTTTAGTACGATATTGTTGCAAAATATGGTGTAATTGAGATCAATTTACATATACATACGTGAAAAAAAAGGAAAATTCGAGGCCGCTACGCACAATACGGACATATTACAATAGTGAAAAGAAAAAAAAACAACTAGGTTCTCATGTAACATCATGGAGAATTAGGCGGTCAAACTTATGGCTCGGCGCTCTTTTCCGAAAACTACTGTCGGTAATCGGGCATATTCGGTCAACATATTCAGTTTTTCTTAAATCAGAGGCCGCTACGCAAAATAAAAGGAGTTGAGCTATGCAAATAAGTAATCGGAATCTATAAAAATCTTTCCGTTTCTTAGATTTAGACCGTCAAAAATCGGTAATTGTCGCTTATTCCTGACGAAATTTTGAACGCCCTCTTAAGTTTGCTTGTTTGTTTCCAAAACTCGCTAAAGTTTTTTGCTGAGTGATGTGCCGTAATAATATCCATTTTAATCTTTTGTTGATTATTTTGGCACCACTTCAGCTTAGCTTTAAATACCTTACGCGACTCTGACATTTGCTCATACACGGGCCCGCCAGGAGGCCTATTAAATGCTATACACTGTTGAAAGTACACCCTCGCTAGACTATGAGCTTCTCTGACATACTTGTTCCACCCAGTTACATATTTATGACAGCGCCTCGTACCTATTTTTTTAGTGAATATAGCTGCCTCACTTAGCGAATTAATTACATTATTATAAAGATTATCTATAATTTGTCTATGATCTAAATTAGTACATAAATTATCACAGCAACTTATAAGCATTACATCACTATGTAGCCGCTAACAAAATACACCTTTTCTTAAAATTTTATTCAAGTACACCTTACAGTTTTCGAGTAAAATGCCTGTGACATGCGGACGGACAGACAGACAGACAGACATGACGAATCTATAAGGGTTCCGTTTTTTGCCATTTGAACGAGCCGGGATTCGAACCCACGACCACCGCTCGACAGCCGCATGCCTGAACCACTAGGCTACCGTAGCTCTCCAGCCGTAGCGTTATTTAGTGAGTGATATAGAAAATACTTTTAAAACGAATCATATTACCAAAGTTTGGAATTCTTAGTTCAATATTGGTTGATCCTGTCACTAGTTTCAATAAGACCTGGATATAAAATATCTAGGAGACGGATTCTTTTTCTAAAAACAGCGAAGAATCATCTTGACAATAAAAAACCGCAATTAAATCGGTTCATCCGTTTGGGAGCTAAAACAATGCCACAGACAGATACACAGATACACATTTTAGAATACCCTTATTTTCGCACAGAAGTTAAAAAGAAGGGAATTCTAACAAGATCCTCTTGATATTATAGCTTTTATCACAATCTTTAGGTACTAAACATAGATAGCAATGCTCACATTGAATCGCAAAATTACCTCGGGGAAGCATGGCGTGTGTCGCATCTCGCATACGCGGATATTCATTTCCTGATTGCATCTGAAGCGTCATGTATTGCGTGTAAATTAAACTGAAATTTCATATTTAATGCCTCTCAATAAGGTTGTTTTTAGAGTGACACTGTGTGGTGTGAAACGAGGTTATTAAAGTAAGAAGCTGGTATTGCACGTCCGACCTAGATACAGGTTTAATGGCACAATATTATAACAAAAGGGATTGATGAACACACGCTGACGTTTGTTTTAATTTATATGTAGACAGGTACACCTTGACACTACTAATATGAAACGGAGTAGCGGTATAACGGGCAAACAGATATAAAAAATAGAACTGTGAACTTGAGAAGAAGCTCATTCTTATTTATTTGTAGATTAGGTAACCATCATCATTCAGATCAAAGGAGCGTTAGGAAAGTCCAACTGTCATTTTTCCATGTGAAAATTTACATTTAGATCTACCTTACATACTCGTACGTAAGTAAGTACAATGCGTTACGTGATAGCGGTGTTATACCTGCAGTTCAGGTTTTGCCTTGGCAGTATTAGCTCCAAAGTACTTGAACACCGACTTACTGACTCTTGTATTAAATTTCAATATTTTAAGTAGACGATAACAATCATTTATCTAGCGTAAATAAATGTACACTGTAATTCACTTATGTTGTTATGTTATAACTTATAATCATTGCTACGATGTACAGTCAGCATCATAAATAGCTACGCAAACGAAGACGTCAAAAGTTATTAAAAGGGAATAAGAACTTTTGACGTCTTCGTTTGCGTTGTTACATTTGATGCTGACTGTACCTAAAGGGCATCATTGAGAAAAGCCTAGGTAGGTAAATACTTTGTCTATTGAGTTATAGTTCAAGTTTAGATGACGAAAATTACAGCTACTTTATAACCAAACATTAATGACATCTATTGTTTAATTGGTATTTTCAAGTACGTAAACGTTGTAAAACAATTACGCATAAATAAATAACAGAACAAACAGTACCTATAGTCCAGTATTTGTTCGAATTTAAACTTTCGTGAGACATAATGAAATATTGCTTATAATTACACGTATTAAATGACACTCCGGGCGACATAATTCCAACTCTTCGGGAGTTCTTCTTCAGGACGAGTGTTTACGCGGTGATGTCGCTTGAATCACTCATCCTGAAGAACAACTCCCGAAGAGTTCGATACATGTCGCCCGTAGTGACATTTAATACGTATGCTGAACCGTGTAATTGTTAGCATTACCTATCTTTACCTTTCATATTTAGCAGAAAATCCCGCGTATTGTGCATTTTTGTAAAATTTTTGTAAAAATATATACCCCATAGCAAATGTGTGTAAGTGTACTTAAGTTAGGATGGAATTGATATCAAAAGCACAGCAGTTACTCTCTCTCCTCTCAGCATTTGTGTAGAAATAGCATGAGATGCGACAGAGAAAAATGATTTCGTCGGGTTAAGGCGTGTGTTCACTGGTCGATTCCGCAGTCGGGATGCGGGGGATTTACAAACGCCAACCATAGCGCCCGTATGCAGAGACAAGCAGTTCTCTTGAATGTAATAGGTACCAATGTTCATGTATATACTCCCGAGAGCTGCCCTCTCGCATGGTTTTAATAACTAACCTATAGTTTCCTCGAATGCGGTCGATCACCAACGATCGTTATAACGACTGTGCTATCGATCGACCGACTTATCACCGCATGGAAATGGGTCTTTAGTTAGACAGTGGTCCTATTAGTTTTATTGGAGGTACTCTACTCTGTGGTAATGGAAGGGAAGCCAAGGCAGTTGTTTTGAGATGAGGTCAAACTTATAAGGTATGTATACCTAATGAATTAAATCACTGAGGATCACTAAATGAGTAATAGGTACATTATTTTTAGCCATTATATGTATGGAACTATAGTACATTATTGCAGCGGCCGGGAAGTAGCAATTCGTGGATAAGTTGATTTTGTCGGATGAAGCAAAGCTGAATCCGACAATATAGACGAATCCACGAATCGCCGTTCCCGCCAAGGCAGATATAGTGCTTTTCTCCAAAAATGTGAGGAAATCAAATTATATTTTCAATAATCTTAAAATAGCGAGTATGTAAATAACCTATCAAGTTCCCGCCCAACTTATTTTTTTAAAGTATGTATACGGCACGACTCATAGTGCCAGTTTCAATTGGCATACATACGAATTTTAAAATTATTAGAATCGGTTACAATTTTAAATGTTTTATGGAATTAAAATTATTAAAGATTAAACGGGATTGCAATCTAAATCCATTTCAGTTCGTTGTGAGTTTTATTTCGATGAATATATTTATTTCTTCATTGAAAACTATTTAAAAACGTCACTTCGATCACTTTCAAAAGTACGCGTTTTGTCTATATCCATTAAAAAAAAGAAAACTTAAAGCAGGCTACAAACGGGCGTGATTTGTCACAGCAACTTGCAATCGTTCGAAAGAGACAGCCATACACTACTAACCAGTGTAACTATCGCAAGTTGTTGTGACAAATTGCAAGGTCTTTAAACATACGAGCACTTGGCTGTTTGTAGTCATTTGTCTTAGTCAAAGTATATGGGTAAAAGGTAAAAAAGTATACAGTAAAGGAATTTCATACACTTTCCTGGCCGCTAAAACTGTACAGTAATGACTTTTAACTTTTTAAATCTGCGTTTGTCAGTAACGAGGAAATTCACGTACTGTTTTTGCTACAGTAAGGCGAACATTTCCGAGCATATTGGAGAAAAATACCTTATCTTACTTGCTGGGCGTTACCTGTTCAAGAACGTTGCCTGGCGTGCGGATAATTGCTACAAGAACGCGGCTAAACTTTACCCTAAGATTAACCAGTAGTATGGCAAATTTGCATACAAGTTAGGTCGTTTATTTTCGATAGTAAATCAAGTTTAATTTCAGTATGTTAGAGTTACTAATTCGAGTAGACTAGGTATTTGCCGTTAATTAAACACTACATGTATACATGTGATTTCAGTATTTATGATATGGGGTCGTTTAAATTCAATAGACTACCTGCTACGTGTCCATAAATTAATACCAAGTTTATGTAAAACTATTTTTTTCGAGGCAAGCATTTACAGTCCGGATCAGACAAATTCTAGCAAGCCCGAACATGATAGGTTTATCTATCCATCTCCATTTTTAGATCTGCTTAATGGTATAATTTATTTAATCGTATGGCATGCTAAATTTCACCTTCAAAGTTTGTCACTCTTTAGCACCACTCAGGGGACACGTCCAGGGTTGCGGTAGGTAGCTCCTAAGGTTGACGGGTCCCACATAGGGGCAGCTGCTGTCGGAGTCATGGAAATGTGCGCTAGTGTTCCCGTGGCTTCGCCAAAGGGCAGCGGAGTCCGTCATACTGGCTCCCCAGCCAGGCGGGATGCGTTAAATCATTTCGCCACGAAAAAAAAGGTAGCTCCGAAGGACGCGTGTAACAGTTGCCCCCCTTGGTATCATAAGATTGCATTTTCATTGACCTTATTTATACATGCAGGCCACCTCTGTTGTTTCATAAGATACGGTAGCCTAGCCTATAACCTATAAATACGCAAAAGACGCGCTATTATGACTTCGAGTTGCGCAAATAGTGGTACAGGCATGCGGCTCTCAAGCAGCGGTCGTGGGTTAGAATCCCGACTCGTACTAATGAGTTTTTCGGAACTTATGTACAGAATATTCACCGTTAGCTTTTCGGTGAATGAAAACATAGTGTGAAAACCGGTCCAATCCCAATAACGTCTAGTTTTCCCTCTGGGTTGGAAGGCGCTTTCTTAAATCTAGATTTAGCACTAGTGCCTCTTCCAAATCTTGAGATTAAGTGTCAAAGCGGACCCCGGAGTTTTTAAGGCACAACCGGGGGAATAATGCTAGGAGGATGATGACTGATCTTACATATTTTGGCAAAACCGGGTGTACCAGCAAGTGGGTATTTTCTTTTGTAATGGTTACAAACTAACTTTCTATAAGTAAATAGAAAAGTGAAAATACCAGCTAGTGCAACTGACGTATCCACCTTAGCCTCTATAAGTACCTTACCTTTTACCTATTTTTTGTTAATAGATTTCGCTCGTTGCATAATAAATTTCTCGGCGTCCCGTCCTTTCATAGCGGACCCTAATTTCTGTCGGTCAGCTAGCCACCCATCTTTTATTAAACCACGTCCCAAGAGTCTTGGCAATAGCGGTATAGATCGATGCCATAGATAGTTAACCAAAAATCACATTCGTAATTCAAATATCTGGAAGAAAGTCGCAATAGTAATCTCCATGGCCATGATTCTTGACATGTAAGTAGCATGTAGCCGATTCTATAACATAGTGAGAGTATAGGTACGTCCTGTCGCTACGAAATGCTTAGCCACTAAAGTCGCTAGAAAAAATATCTAGAGACGAGCTGTTTAAGGCGCATTGGTTCAATGGGGTGACGTCAACAACTAGGCCACGCCCGAGTGGAGCACCGTGACTTCGCATAACAATTTCAGCTTATGCATTCCAAACATCCACACTGTTTTACATCAAACGGTATTTATCAGTGGACAGTAGAAGGCGAGTACAAATATCAAATTGGATTTTAACGATCCTTTAAGTCAAGCAGATGATGTAGTCTAACGAACTTGGGACGAAAGTTTCGAAATACTTTCAAAATGAACATTGAATATCCTTAGCTGAGTCTTAGAGACAATTGACTGGTTAAACATCAACAGAAATTCTTTTTTGTACTTTAAGAAATGTTTGATAGTCACTGATCTAAACAATAATATTTATGCTCTACACTGATACAAAAGTGAAAATAAATGGCATTCTTTAGCAAAAGACAAAGTGCTCCTGATCTCGTTTTGGTATTTGGACTTATGATTAAGCTGAAGATATTAAATCTGAAATACATTCACAAAGTAAGTAATTGAACCGTAGTTATTATTTTGAAACTTCTTTGTGCACTAATGCTAAGAAATTGCTAACAACTGAGAATGTTAACAATTCGCAATGCATTGTAGGAAATGCACTTGTTCGGTGAGGTCGTTAAATGAAACTCGCTACTTCAGCAAATTGTTCTCCCTTTTTCAGTTGTGGGCAGTTCACATGTAACATATCTTTTATTTGCCAAACAAACTAACCAGCCCTTTTGAACATACATATGCGTTAATCAATTTCGCACCAGTAAACTCAGTAAGGAGTCCGAGGGATAATTAAGTCAAACAGTCTGCAAAATTGTGTAACAACTCCCGTTTTGAAATTCTCGTGCAACGAAAATAGCACTGTCTGTTTAATTGCCGTAAATATAGTGCCATTGATTGCCACATATTTTTATACACGTGAGAATTTTGACCGTTTGCCAATAGTGCCCTTAAGGCTTATGTTGTGGTGCAATAAAGAATATATTATTATTATAGTGGTACATAATTTTAAGTTTTTGTTCTTAGACCATCCATATACCTATGTTTACAAATATATGATTTTGACTCTTGACTTTTAATCGTTTATAGTTCCGCTGGAGCAATCTCAAAGCAATTACTTCGCTTAGGTATAAGTATACTTACGCTCGAAAGGTCGCGAGACAGGCAAGGCCGCGCAGAGCTGCGCGTATCAAAGTGCTTTGACTCTACCCCCTTGGGACACCTCATGGTACCTACCTAGTCAGGGCAGACGCGTTGAAAATCCATTCCAACTTCATAGCCTTCAGAAGTCTTAAGTGGAATGAACTGCCCCTTGAAGAGTGAAAATATTCCACCTCACATCCTATACCTGGCTAAAATTCATGATGGGTCTGTAATAATAGTATCATAGACTCCTTTTCGCTTTGACGTTGTCGGGTAAAAATGCAGTTACGTAGCATAACATTCATTAAACTATCAAAAATAACTACCTGACCAATATAATTTATATTGGTATGACATTGCCCCACAAAGCTCCCGATATGTTGGAGAGCAAACATGACGTTCATTGCAATTAACATAGTAATACTGAAAGCCAGGAATGCGTAAAACTGGAATTTCAATTTTCAACTGAAAATAGAGGATCATTCCTCACTGTCAGGCTTCCCCATGCCGAATCGAATTCCGACCATTACGGCCATTAAGGCTTCAAATATGCACAAACTAAAGTTTAATTACTACACTAAAACTTTCGAATGTGAATTTAAAATTATTACTTTTTAGGAAGTTTTGTTCGGATACGTAAATGAAATAGGGTCGATCTTATTACCTGTTTGCAAAGTTGTGTAAAGAAACCCTACCTATATTTTATTTTATGCGATACACATAGGTATGGCCGTATTGGGGACTATGCCGCAAGGGTGCTCGATTAGGTGTTCTTTTCGGGCTTATTTTTATCGTAATTTTTTTTTAATCAGTTGTATAAGTTGTAAAGAACATATGTATTAAGTTTCAATAATGCAACTTGAAACTATGAACAATTGATAATGAATTACACTAAATCCCCCGCCTCTTTGTTTTTAGTTAGTTCACATTTAAACGTATTCATCGTGGATATTATATGTAAATATAAATATTTTATTGATTATCAATTAAACAGTTTGAAAAATTTCGTTTGTATTCTCATACTTTATAATAATAGTGCCGCGGATCAAGATCATTACGTCGCGACGTAGTGCAAGCGAGAGAGAACATGAGGCAGATCGCTCGTGCTACGCTCCATCCGCGTAGCGCGAGCGATGTCGCAACGGCGCATTAATAGTAGTTTATGCGACTGATCCATAATGGCCTCTCGCCTTAAAACACGGGTGTGGTTTTATGAAACGAGCGTCAGCGAGTTTCATAATAGGATCACACGAGTGTTTTAAGGCCTAATTATGTACAGTTGCATACACTACTTTATCTACACACATATCATGAGTAGTAGTAAGTAACAGCAAAAAGCGGCCAAGTGCGTGTCGGACCACGCACAACAAGGGTTCCGTGCCTATTAAAAAGGTCGTATCCTTACTGAAATCATATGGCACTTACATCCTTTTCTTTAAGTAAGGCGGCTTTTTAGAAATATCTCGAAAACCTTTGAACTGATCTTGTTCAAAACAATTTGCATGATTTTTTTCATATTTTTGAAATACACGGTTCATAAGTTAGAGGGGGGGGGACACAATTTTAATGACTTTCGGGGCGATTATCTCCGACTCTATTCACTTAATCAATAAATTTGCTGAGAAACCTTATATTTATTTTGGAAGGCCTATCGATTGATGTGCCACACGTGGGCATGCAATTTTTTTTTGAGTTTCAATTTTATGTATGGAGTGCACGCCTAAAAAAAAACTATTTTGTGTAATTTCATTACATAACTATTTAGCGGTTAACAAAATACACCTATCTTCAAAATTTTATTCAAATACACCCTATAGTTTTCGAGTAAAATGCCTGTGACATACGGACGGACAGACAGACAGACCGACAGACATGACCTTGCAAAAGGCAATTAATAGCATTAATGAACTATAATAAAAATCTATACTACAATCCCAACACATCAATTGGAAATGCGCTAATTGTTGCCAATTTTCATGATCATTCATTTTTGACCTTATATCTCGTAATACTCGTTTTATAGATGTCGGGTGATCATGAGAGTGACGTTCAAAACCCAGGACCGTTAATAAAATCGACAGCTGATCGCTACTTGACTGTACGCTTACATTACATCGCAAAAACGAAAGTATTTAAAGTAAAGGCAGGTCGAAAATACAATTATTTAACAAACTGAATCTATTTCAAGGAAACTAAAATGATTTCTTTTTATGGACTCTGTCAGCTGTACTATATTTACTTACGGAAATCTCAACAATTGTTTTGTATGTAATATTTGTACAAATATTTGATACTGTTTATTCCCCACTTGTAAAATAAAGAAACCAGATGTATTTGTGCTTTCTGTTGAAATAAATAAAATTTATAACGCGACCATTCATTCGCTAAACGCTAAAGTTTTGACGTGAGCAGTCAAGTCACATTATACGTATGTCACAATAAACTAAAAAGTACTTAATCTTTTGATGTTGGTTTGCTAATATGGTGCTTAAGGTCTAAAACACTGAGTTCTTTTTTTATGAAACATATATCTTGATGCAGGTTATAAGTTAACGCTATTAGCAACTACTGAAATGTAGCTAGAGCTGTCATTCTGGGGCCATGAACCTAGAATACTATGGACGGGATGTACGTGTTGCCACGGTGAGGGACGGAAAAGCTCTTATGCAGCTAAAATAAGAACCGGTCCTAAAATGGCTGATGACTTGTCATAAACAACTTACTACGGGACGGGTAATGGTTTGTGTGGCACAACTTCATACTAAATCAGTTGTGGCAAATAAAAAAAAAGTGGAACTATGACAAGGACAATGAATGATATTCCCCTTTCTGTCACACTTATAGAGATTTGTATGCTACCAGCTCGCTGGCACGTGGTATTATTATAACCATAGCCTGTCCAGAGTATTCTTCGAACATGTTCTGGGGCACATTTCTTGGCATATTTGTTTGACATTGTGCATCTAGTTCTATATACTAAATCAAAGGTTAACTACTCGTACAGATAACGGTAGTCTAACTTTTTCAACTGCACTGCGTGATACTGATAACGGTAATAGGACTTTTGGGATAGATATTATAAAGCATAATATAGTGCACAGCACTACGATGGTATGGTTCAGTCCCACCCTACACCCAGGGGTATTGCTAGGGGTATGATGGGTCTAACACGAAAAAGGTCATATCGTTACTGAAAACTTATGGCACTTACGTCCTTTTCTTTAAGCAACGCAGTTTTTTATAAATATGTCGAAAACCTTTGAGCCGATCTTGTTGAAAACAAATTTCACTGGTAGAATTTTATAATACCTATGAGCAAGATTTTTTTCATATTTTAAAAATACACGGTTCAAAAATTATAGGGGGGGGGACACAATTTTAGTCACTTTCGGGGCGAATATCTCAGACTCTATTCACTTAATCCAAAAAATTGCTTAGAAACCTTATATTTATTTTGAAAGGCCTGCTGATTGATGTACCACAAGTGGGCTTGCAATGAAAAAATAATTTTTGAATTTCAGTTTTATGTATGGGGTACACCCCTAAAAAAAATATTTTTTAATAATTTCATTACAAAACTATGTAGCGGTTAACAAAATACACCCTATCCTCAATTTTTTATTCAAATACACCTTATGGTTTTAGAGTAAAATGCCTGTGACATACTGACGGACAGACAGACAGACAGACATGACGAATCTATAAGGGTTCCGTTTTTTGCCATTTGGCTACGGAACCCTAAAAAACCAACAATAAAAATGACAATAGCAATGGCGGCAATTCGATCATCCCTCATGACGAATGTTTTTTTTTTTAAATCATAGACAAACGAATGAAGTCCCTATACTCATATCACTCGAGATCAAATGTCGTACGGTTTGTATTAAAAAACGTACTGAATTGACATTTCGTATCGATAACTGTTTTAATATTTATAGATACTAGAATAGACCTACTTGAGTTTTGACAGCTGTTCCAAATTTAAATGTAATTAAACTATTGGTTGCCGATATCGTAAAGTAAAAATTACGATGCACCCACAGATACAGATTTCCTAATATAGTCTATTTGCTTATCGCTGGTAAACATATTGTAGAGAACTTATGATATGTGTCTAGATAAAATCTCTAAACTAGCTTAGCTCCAAATGTTATGGGACTCTTAAGTATTTCAAAGCAAAGAAAAGGTTTAATTGGCTTTTCGCATGTGGCATATCCTACTAATATTATATTTTGTTCAGTTTTGTTCATCTGTGGTCGCTTATTTATTACTATTGTAATTACAAATTTATATTTCCAAATCAAAACTGAATTTTTAATGTAAAAGTGCCTTCGTAGGCCTATTTGCAGATTAAATATTTGATTTGACTTCGGATGTTTGATCCCGACGTTCCGTTAAGATAAAAATATATCTTACTTCCTTAAAATATGAAAAATATGTGTAGGTAGGTACAATGAGAGAATCTAAAGTGCTAAGTTTACTTTAATATTTAAAGTTATTAATGGATGATATGATATTGCAAAAAAACCAAGAGACGTACTTACCTAATAAAAATGTTTTAATTAGTTAATTGCTTCGGACGCGCACCAGTAGCAGTACTGCGAGTGAATTTGATCTGCACTTGACCCATTACATCGACCAGAGTCCTAAAATAATCAGTATCCGCAAAATGTGTACCAACTTTACCTCATTACCGTAATGAAGTACTTATCTGCTTAATATACTTGCAGTTAATGGATAATTTTTGCTTTCTTTGTGCTGGAATCGGAGAGACCATGGGTTCAAACAGCAAAATATGTCCTGGCGTCGGTATTGTTACTTTGCTTACTTAAGCCGAATGTAACTATTTTTAATCTAGTCTCACTAATGACCTCGTGAAAATCCGTACATAAAAGGGTTGAATATTTAAAAAAAGAAGTGCTGACTGATCATCAACGTACAGCCGAAACTACTGATACTTACTATAAACTTGAAATACTAAAATTGATTCTGTCTTCAATTACTTATGCTAATGTATAAAAATATTGGTCACTATATATTATGAAATCGAACTATAATAGACCATTTTCTGATGATAATATGAAGTAAGTTTCATGTTCAATTATAGAAGATTCAGTCATCAATTACTTATACTAACGTATAAAAATAGAGGTGACAGAATAAAATAAGACTACGTTGAGAATATTTTATAGATGCAATAGCAAGCAATGGCAATATTTGAAGCTTAAAATATATAGATATAATACAAATTTAGTTACTGTAGAATAATCACCATACTGTGTTATAATAACGTATTAGCTTGAATTACACAATATACAGTCGCTTGAAGAGTATTTATTAAACGCTTTAAATTAGTCGCTGACCCTATTAATTTAGAAGAAGACAACTAAGTAAAGGAGGCGAAAAGTACAATTTAAAGAACCTGCATTAATTACAATCCATTCTAAAGTAAAGTAAGGAAACTGTAACTTCGGACTAGAAAACAAAATGATAGCGTTTTTAAAATCCATCCTCTAAAGAGGTTAAAAGGGGTTGGAAGTTTGTATAAGGAACAAATATTTTTTGAAGTAATGGAATTCTTAGGTCATACATTATACTGTTTGTTAAACCATTAATTAGTCAAAATACGTAATCTAACTGCTAGCAGAAATGTAGGTTAGGTTAAATAAGAACTGTGGCGCTTACATAACCGACTAGCTACCAGAAATGTATAAGTTAGTTTAGGTTAGAACTGCTATGCTCACAGAACCGAAAAAAAGGTATAATGTGTGATTAAAACTGCGGATAATTTTGTTAATTTAAGAAGTAGTTTATTTTGGCTATTAAAAATAATGTCTTCTCTAACACCCTTAAATTGGTACTGGGGATGGATATGGAAAGTTCTACGTATTTTGGTATAAGATTATTTTGCTTTCAAAACTATACGGGTAGCCCGGACTATATCCGACTCTTTTAATACGTAATTACCCCTCTGATTACACCAATCAAAGGGGTAATTACGTAACGTTCCGAACGAGCGTTGGGAAAAATCCAACCGTCATTTTTCAATATAAAAATTAACAGTTGAATCTACCTAACGCGCGACAATGCGTTACGTGATCGACCTGCACATCATTTTATTCGTGCACCCAATTACCGTGATATATTAAATAAAAATTAACTCGATGGCAGTTTTGTAACGGCAATTAAGCATTCAGTTTCTATAAAAACTAACTTTTTCTGTTTAATTTATGAATGATATGTTAATTAAATGTGAAATAAGTTAATTTTCACATGATAAGTCTGCTTAATTTTCGTTACAAAACGGACACAGAGTTAAGTTTTGTTTAACATCTCACGCTAATTGGTTGCAGGAATTATTGAAAATGCTCGTGGAAGCAGAATTTAAATTTGGTGCCAACTTTTTTGACAAAGTATTGAAAATTGTATACTTAATAATTACATTAATAACTAAACGCCTTTAAAAAACAGACCGGGTTGCACTCCGGGAGTGCCGGCAGAAGTGAAAACTGAATGACATTGTAACAGTTTTTCGATCAGCAGAAGGCGTAGCACGGTTGCCATTTTATCACTTATCGTTGTGGATAAGACATCAGTCACTCTCGCACTCGCATACTTGTCAGAACGTGACGGACGTCTTATTCACGGCGATAAGTGATAAAATGGCATCCATGCTACGACTTCTGGTCACGTGTCCGTCTTACGAATTTTCAATCTGTCGAATCTGTCACGTGACATCTTACGGTTTAACATTTCCCCATCACAAAAGTGCAAAACGCCGCTAAAGAAGTTTTCACTTCCAAAATCCCTGTAAATCGGACATTCCGCTCGACCCCAATAAATAAAAACCGAACACTATAACTCACGCTAAATACGTTTTATAAACCCAAAGATGATATAAATAATTATATTTTAAAAAGTATCACAGTGCAATTGCCATACCTATTTAGAATTCAAACAGGTACCATTTTAAACATGCAGTTATTCTTCAACCCCCGGGCAAAACTCTGCTGCTAAAATTGATTTTACATTGACATGGCGACAGCGTCGCTTGTTCTCTATATACCCGTAGACGTATATGTATTTACGAATATTCCTCGGTCTTTAGGAGACCACAGTTGTAGAGAGGAGCGCCGCGGCACTGGAAGTACCTAAATAATATTGTTGTATGAATTCTACTTCTTCAGTTATTTTTACTAATAGAGCATACAAATAAATACTTAGAGATCCCAACTTGCACAGATAATATTTGGAAATATTCCCGAGACCGGTAAATCACGAAGTAAGATATATATCAGCAGCATATAAATGCAGAACACTTATTTAGACAGCTACAGTTTTTTTTGCAATGTACATACATATAAAAATATATAGCCACGTCTGTTTGTGCATATATGATTGTAAAAGTACACTACAAACGATGCAATTTGTCACAAAATTGCTATGCAGCTATGTATTGCTGACGCATAACAACTAATTAGTCGCATATCTGGCAGTTGTTATGACAACATGCGAGGTGTGTAATGCCCTTATTACATTGAAATGGAGTTTATCGTTGCAAAATAGAGGGGCTGCTTACATATAACATCCAATAATCCGCAAAAATTCCATTTCACGTCCAGTTGCTCTTGGTCGATGTGGACGATATCGCCGGTCGTTTTACATCGTCGTACCGCTATCTCTTACACGTCGACAGTCGTTAAACACTCATCGTTACATTGCCAAATGTCGGCTAGGATTCGCCTTAGAGCTGTACTTTTAATGTAAGTTACCTGACTTGTTTCATTAAAATTTGATGAAAAAGTTATACAATTTAGTGCATTTCACATTTCAGGCATAGGTAATAATGGAATCTGTTTCATTGTTTGGTATTGAGTTATCATTATCACCGAACTTACTAACATATATTCATTGCCAAGAATCAGTACGCGCTACGCTCGTAGCGGTTTCCTTATCCCATGGTTTTCCCGTTAGGTAGCGGAAAGTGCCTACGCTGTATGCACCCTCTAGGCAGATTCCAGGCAGTGAATGTGTTAAGTCTTCCAATTTTCAGGTCAATCGAATACCGGTTGTGTATGGAAAAAAGTGCGGTATTCAAATTTTTAAAGACCTCACAATAAATTTTCGCGTAAAATAGCACTTTATATGCGATTTAACAATGTATAAACATTACCCAAAACGTTTACGTTCTCACGTTTGCGCTATTAATAGTGATGTAATTAAGCGTAGGTTTCATAATTTCCTACAGTATAAACACGCGGCCCACGGGTTTCCTACGTAAAAGCGTATTCATTTAGATATTAATATAGCAACACCCACACCTCTGAGGACTTAATTTTATTTCGAAGACACATAGGCTCTGAACTAAAGCACCGTTGTCAATATAATGGATGGTTTTCTATGTATTTATTTAAGTGTTTATATCTAAGTATTATGTATATATATATCTTTGTCTAGTACCCGTAACACAAGCCTTACTTTAACTTACTTTGGGACGAGGTCGATTTGTGTGTCCTCTTATATATGTTTATTTATTTTATTTTTTCCCATTAATAAGTATTAGGTAATGTTTACCTGTTTTGCCTGCTATTTACCGTTACAAGAAATATGAAAGTGATTTATACATTTATCGTATGGCAAATCAGTGCATTTCGAACCGTGAGATTTTCGAGAAGACAGTACGGTTGCGGTTTTTATTAATGTGATATTTTAATTAAAATCGCAAACCCAACTACAAGGGACTACGGGGCATGGTGGGATTTCGTATTTATCGCTAAAGTTATGAAATAGAACTACCCGAAATCATAAAAAAACTAAAATAAAAACGTCCGGAACACTTATTATACGTATACACAACATTCAGTTTGCATACGTAAAAATAAAAGGTTATCGAGGTCTGAGTGTCAGTATTGTCCCTACTCACCCCGTTTTACGGTACTGTTGGTTTGTGGGTTTACGTACGTCTATTGCAAACCTTTTCCCAGTCTTACTGGCAACAGGTGGATGTCTTTGCGGATTATCAAACTATTCATTCCATACTTGGTGAATGGGATTATGCTTGTCGAGATTACATGTCCAGATTAGCTCAGATTAGTAGATGGCTCAATTGTGGGTCCAATTCGATGTCATCAGTGGGTAACATTTGTAAACAATCTAAATGATTATATTTGTTTACAATTTAGCGATGTGGGAAAATAGTATATAGGTGGTAAATCGTTAGAGCCGTTATCGAGAACGTTTTATTCAAATATGTATACAAATATTGCTCGTTTAACAGTATAGGATGTAGTACTTACGTATGATACGAACGCGATAAATTATTCGACAAATGCATAACATTTGAATAACAATAGTAGATTGTTAACCAAGGGTTGAAAACCACCCATTTCAGTCCAGATATTTTGGCGCTCGAACGAAGTGAGAGCGCCAATAGTTCGAGACTGAAATGGGTGGCTTTCACCCGAGTTAAACGAAAAGTAAAAAATGAAAAGTAGAGACTTTTCATTTCGAATAATAGGAAAAAAAAACAACAAACATCAAATACAACATCAACAAAATTTATTTAAAATAAAAATTAGACAAAAAATTACAAAGTATTTTATTAGCAAATATTGTCAAGTAGGTACGTTAGGTCTTTACTTAAAATTTACTGTGAAATTCGAGCAGTTTGTGAATGTAATTGAAAGGTTTTTTCCTGGAATATTTACATTTGATACTGTTTGTGAAATTTGTGTATCTTGCACTGTAGGATCTGTAAATGTAGGAGATGGCAATATCTCATCAGCAGAGGAAGACATCGGCAGATCATCTCTAGCTGTAATATTCACCTCTTCACCGCTGAGATCCCGATATTGACAAGCCGATTCTTTAGAAGATCCTGGAAGAGGCGAATATTCAGCCGAGCTTAAATGTATGGCCTCTGTTATTTTGCTTGAAATTTTTGACTTATTCTGTACGGAGTCTTCGGCTACAGTACTGGATTTCCATCCGCCGTGCCGTTTGAGCATACCCATGTCCGCTCCAGCATCGGCTAAAAGTGTCGCAGATGTTCTCCGGAAGCAATGCCCAGAGTAAAGATCTGCATTTGGCAAGTTAAGGTAAGTACGTCGCAGGCATGCCTAAACAGGCATGCCTGAGATGTTATTTTTGCCGATCACCTGCCTTAGGCATTTGCCCCGTTGGTATTTCAGGAAAAAACGATTCGTTTGTATATTATCGGGGCGTAGTCCTTGGTATTTCAGTACTAATTGAGCAAACTCTTCCCGCACGACAAATGTACGATCAATTTTTGTTTTCGTATTCGGTAATTTTACAAGTAATAATTGGCCGTGTCTTTCCACGTTTTCCACGGTTATGTTTATAAACTCAACTACTCTGCATGCGCCACTTATCCCAAAAATCAGTGCCACCTGTAAAAATAACATGTTTTATTTATTCGGAAACGATCAAATCTGTACAATGTACATAATCGTAAACACACATAATATGAAATCATCACGTACCTTTATTGCCAGACATATTTCGTCTGGCGCTTGATTTAAGAAGGATTCCACGTCCTGTGCAGTAAAAACCTTCGATTTTTTTGCTTTTAAATCCATCCGATGTTTTCTTTTTAGGAATGACGTTGTGTGTGAACTGTTGCATTTAACGTCGAATAAATGCTACACAGTGTCGAAGGCTGATATTTTTTAGATAACTCGCTGAAATACGCCAGAAACACACTTTCTGACAAAGATTTTACTTTTTTCTCCGCCCGCCACTTTATAAAATCGTTGTATGATTTATGTATCTCTCTCCTTCGAAACTGCCGGTAAAAGGTTTTGCACAACCATTTCAGCCTCTTTTCTAATTAAATCAGGCGTTAAATCCATATCAGAATCGCTCGATGAACTCATTTTTGCAAAACTAAATTTTGCACTCGTCTCGTTTTCCCGCTCTTTTCACTTTTTTACGCGCAATTATTTTTCAGTTATGTACCATAGAGACCAATATTTTTTTTACGCGGCTTTGATTTGGTTTCATCGGTGTCCAGGAAATAATGAAATGCGTATTGTATGTATATCACCTAAAAATAACAAATATAAAATTATTTTATTCACATTAGTAGGTATTTATAAATGATAAGTAGTCCAAAATGTACTATATTGAAATTCATTGCATAGGTTTTCCCGTTGCTCAACAGTGTAGAACCAACTTTAAATATGTATTGTTTGTGTGTGGACCATTTTTGCGTCGCGCCGCGCATTAATATTAATACATTACATAAAGAATGCATTAAATATATTTATTGGCTTTAATAACTATTTTTTAGATAAAGTTACCGTAACAACTACCAATAAACTTCAAAAAACAATTCATTGTAACAAAGTGTGGCTGTTTAGGTTGTTGCCATTGTCATTGGTATTTTTTAATACTTTTCAACCATAGGGGCGACATGGCTCACTTTCAACCCGCTATTCAGATAAACAATGACCTACTTTCAGAGTATGAGAGATGAAAAATTATTTGTTCCTAGAGAGTTATGAGTTATGATTATACAAACGCGGTTCAACATTGATTTGACATTTAACATGAATAATACACAAGTTAATGCCATTTACAACAATGTCTAGGATAAATAGTAGATTGTATGACAATTAAGGGTCTAAAATAAGCCATGGTACGACGAGATGGTTATTTTACCGAGCTAAGTGTGGAAAAATAGTTCAACTGGTATAATATGACTTTTAGACCAGAGCTATACACTACATACAGAAAAAATAGTAAAAACAAATATTAGCCATCCACAATCAATAATAAATTCCACAGCGTTAAGATTGTTCAATTTGGCGGCATGAGCCGTCGGCCGAGCGCGAAGGACAGCATACGTTGCCTAAGATAAAACGAGATACTCGTATGCATAATAGTCTATCCCGCTCAATCTATTAGCTTATGAACGCGGCTATAGACTGTCAGAGCCTTTTTTTTAATTGTGACTTATAGTAGTTTATGCAATCGTTATATAATGTATGCTTTTTCAGTCGAGTACCACGTTTAGAGAGCGTACGAGAGTTAAAAAGCTAATTATACAAGTATTGCATACAATACTTTTTCTACGAGTTAACGGAAATTATAATTTATTAAACAAACTTGGTATCTATTGAAAATCGCCCTGCTGAAACGAAATGCAGCCAACCGCTTTTTTATTTTTGCGCGTTGATGTCTTCTGGAGATCGAGCCTCGTGATTGGTCAAAATTTATTTTAGTTCTGTACACATCTTATATTAATAAAATGACTACTAGCACTAGTTATGAGCCCAACTCAAATAAAGTTGATACATTTATTTTCTAAAGTGAGTCAAGATGATAACTATAAACTATAACATTAACTAAATTGAATTCAAGATAAGTTAAATCTAAAAAAGGCCCTCGAGGCATTGTACCGAGGATGCGGGCGGCATTTCCGCGCTGAATTGCAATGCTGATGCGTTGCGCGTGAACGCCGTCACCAGTTACGTCAACCAGACGTTTCGCGATTTCCGCAAACAACTTTTGCGCACTGGGATCCCATGGACCGAGGGTCTCGACGCCAAAAGGTACAAAGTTGTACTCTCTGCCGAGGCCTCTATACTTGAAGTTGATTTAGATATCGTCAGTCATTTAATTGACGGATAGACGTGCTCGAGTAGATAAAGGAATAAAAAAAAACCTAATGTTTGAAATTATTAATGAAATGTTTCCAGATTTCTCGGTTTCAATAATTAACTGTATAGTTGATAGCAAACACAAAAGTGTTTTTTTAAAGAGCTGGGATTGGTGAATTTAATACGGTGAAGTTTTGATTGGTCAAATTTAAATATTTTAACCTTTTCACCGCCAAACACGTGAATTCACGTCATCGACGATTCGTGACACCGACGCCAAAGACGGCATTTGCCGTCATTTTTTTATTTTTTTTTATTTATGAAAACCTAGTCTGAATTAGCCCAATTTCATGTTGGCATTATTCCTTTATCCATTATTTTTTTACCCTTGTGGCATGAGGTGGTACGGCAAGTTGCTTTACCATTTGGTGGTGAAAAGGTTAAAAATCATAAATATGTATGCATATTTTCCCTAGGGGCTACATTTACTACTTTAGCCCCGCTTTCTAAGCCTAATATGAGGCACTTTTCGAGCATGAGGAGTGCAAATAGTATTAATTTGCTTATGAACTTGGAAGATTCTGAGTTAGTTACTGGAGTTCCAGCTAAGTTATTTGGTGAAGACTACTGATCTCAACTGGGTTAGAGGGAAATTCAGCAACTGCTGGTAATCACCATCAGTTCAGCGTGCTATGCACTTGGGAGATTACGTGACAAGATTACGCTAAACTACAGTCTGTTATGCACTAATAGCGAATCGCATTTGCGATATAGTATCAAGTTTTGAGATCAAAGTAACGAGTATAATATGGTTTTGACTATTCAAAACTAGCTTCTGCCCGCGACTCCGTCCGCGTGGAACTCGTTTATATCGCAGCTCCATACAAACTTTTACCCCCCTATTTCACCGCCTTAGAGGATGATGTCGGGGATAAAAACTATATAATGTCACTCTCCATACCTTCAACTATCTCCACTTAAAAAAATCACGTCAATTCGTCGTTCCGTTTTGCCGTGAACGACGGACAAACAAACACACACACTTTCCCATTTATAATATTAGTATGGATGATTCATAATCCGTATCCCAGTGTCGCTTAAAGAACACTATGTCAGACTAGAAATTCTCACAGTGGTGTTTGTACATGTTGTTTCTACGGACAAGAAGTGTTTTTATACACCACAGATGGAGACAAAATAATAAAAAATCTCTAGACAGAACACTCGTAGGCAGGACTTAAGGTAAACTAGAAAGGGTAAGGCGCCTAAATGGACGTGTTGGAGGTTAAGGGTTGGTGTTTATAAATGAACGTTTTCTCAGTACGATCTGAGACAACATGGAAGCATCGTAGCACATGTCCCTGTCTGCCTGTCAATCCCGCCTACCTACATACCTAATGGAGTAAAGCTATGCTCGTATATTGTACCAGAGCGATCTGCCTCTAGCCTGCCAAAAATATGTCACATAGATGTTTAACTTTTTTGATGATTTAGTACCTATTAGTTAAAATAAAGTCATAGCAACACCAGGTATGTAATGCGTCTCAGTAATGAATTACATAGCTTAATCGTACCCAAAACAAGAAGGAGTAAAAGTGATAGGTACTTACATATATATATTGTTACACATACTCGTAATATGTGTACGACCCCTGAAACCCGCTTCCTCGCGTCCGGTACAAAGCAACACATGCACCATAAGGGAAGTATAATAATAACATTCACAAATAAGATTACCATATGAACTGAAATAGAATTTATTGCTTTGCGTATGAGGCAAAACATTATTGTGAGCCGAATTATGAACGATAACCGGGTTGAGAGGCGGGTGAATTATTCATAAGGAGATCGGTCGATGCGAGGTGCTACTGCGAGTGACAGTCACATGTAGCCTTGTCAGGTGAATGTTCCCAAGGGAACAGAATGAAGTCAACTTTAGGTTTAATTTAAGATACGGAGTTTCACGACCAAGATCGTCACCGGATTGAAGTCAATTAACTACATAATAAATAGGAATCTGCGGTAAAGAAAATGTAGTGAGTGGGATTCGTTAGAATGAAATTAAAAATAAAACGAGTTTTTGCCATAATAAGCTTTTTATTTTAATCACATTGTACGTCCATCTTGTAAATAATATTTATGTAGTAGCGAGGGTTTACCAAATCAAACATTATTGATAATGTTAATAGGATTTTTTTATTTTATTAAGGACAAAGTACAATTTCCATAATTTTTCTCGACAATAATGACAACAATTACCTCAGGCAATGTCTATTTAAGATAATTTGAAAACAAATACCTTATCCTTAATAAATAATGACGAAGACGAAAAGAATATAACTTTGGGTCCCATTTTCATAACCCAACGAATCAGTGAAGCATTATAAAATATTAATGTGGGTACTTCCAAGCTTGACAATCGGTATTTGTGAATGTTAAGTACTTATATTTAAGAAATATGCAGATGCGGCTGTAACAGGAAGAAACAATTAAACAGATAAATTCTTAGAATATCCGCATACTTATTTAAAATGCTGTGTAGGTACTTGGTATTAGAAATAACGATCTTCTAGGAAGGTATCACTTGGGTTAATTTCACGTCATGTTTAAATTAATATCGCAAATTTATATTATTGTAGGTAATTACAAAGTTTTGTCACTTTAATTAAATACGTACTTAGAACATAATGAACAATAACAATCACATGATTATCAGTGTTGATTAAATTTAATTAATTAGTTTCTGATTCAACTAAGACTGTTAAAATAGCTACCACAAATTAGTTTAATGACGGAGACAGTGACATGAGAAAAATATACTAAAGAGATACATTGTCAACGTTCTCATTTGTCATCATACCTGCTCGTAAATTGACCGTATTTAAAATCTATAGGTGCAGTGCAACGAGTGAAGTCGAAATCTGTTTACTGCGCTGCGCGGTTCGCACGCCTTAACATTATCGGCCGTGGTTACCTGCCAGTAGATCTCCAATTTACGCATGTCATTTTTTATTTGTTACCATGCGGTGCAATCGGCATACAGGGTGAAATCGGAGACTTAATCAAAACATTTTTTTCCGGCTCTATTATTGATCGCGTTTCCAATGCAATCGTTGTTACCTCGAATGCTCTTCTTCTTCTTCAAAGCTGATTATCGTGACTATTACCACTTCTCTATTTTGGGTTAATTGTTTTTGCTCCTGGCAATATCCAATAAGGCAGGTTTTTTTTTTTATTAAAAAGATAACTAGCTAACGTTATAATTATTAAGTTAGTCTTTTATTATGTTTGTTAATTGCTGATCACGTCTTTGATATCACTCTGTATAAAAACCTTCTTTGTAACACATGCGGCCAATATAATACAAACCTGTATTTTATACTCCTCCGTTGTATGAGAAGTATAATGTTTCCCTATGTCCACACAAATCGGAAACTTTCGAGAATATTCCCAGGAACTTCACATCCCTGTGTAGTTATTATAGGTATTGGAGTCCCTATAGGCTCTTTTGATCCATTCTCGTTAGAAATTATTGATTGTCTCTCTTTGATACCACATTGTACTGTTATAACAATAGATTAAGCTAAAGACATAATAATTACATATACGACTGTTTCTCCTTCACACTGAAAACCGATAAAGCGATGTGTCTTTGAAGACATAAATTTGCAAGGAATAATAAGTGAATAACTATTAATTAAATACAAAGTGTTAAGATATAATATTTATAATACATTTTTTTTCAACATTGAACATAAAAAAGTACATTAACAAGATTAGAAGTGAAGTAGCAATTTTTTCCTGAATGGGACCCATAAACTGATTGCACTAACATCTTGACGTTTTTTTTCGTAGTAGTAGTAGTAGGTACGGCTAAAGTATTCTACATTATGATATAATTCGAATATAATTTATCTATACAATAGCTCAATGTTTTAAAATAAATATGTTGATTCGCAGTACATGTACACATTTTCCTAACATATCACATCTTTTAGCCTAACAAATAAATTATCTACAATAGTCAGTGTAAAGAGCTGCAGGAAGACGTTGAACACCAACCGACGGGAATGACTTTTTGCAGGCTATTTTGGAACTAAAACAAAACAAATCAATACAGAAACATAAAATCCAAAGTGGAGACGGTAATTTTTGACTTCAGAAGTAAATAGGTATTTAAAAATAAAGCCAAAATAAATAAAACATTGACAACCCTATATTTGTTAAAGTCAAACCCTTCTTTGGCAATTATGATTACGTTAACATACATAAATCTGTTTTCACAGCTTTATTCTAATCATATCGAAAATATTCTGCTGAATTACACAGACTATAATAATTGAACTCTTAAAATACTTTCTCACTTTTAAATTGCCTACCAACACGGAATATTTTGAAGTTGATAATTGTGACGTGGATAAGTATCTATGAAATATTTACAAAAGACAAGACTTTTAAAATTTAAAAGTAACCTAAAAATTGATACGAGTAAATAAATGGCTCATCGAAAACATGGCTGGTTCTACTTAGCATGTGATACTTTAATTTGAAAGTGAATCATTAAATAATAATCAAATATGTAATGATACAACAATGAGGAAAACAATACAAATTAAGTGAATCATAATAGCATTAATGAACAACAAAGACCATTAACATCATTTTACATTTTTATACAAGTAGATATTAGCTTTTAAAATCACATAAAATTGTATGTACAGTCTTAATGACGCATGATAATAATCCCAATGTATATTAAAATAATTGTTCAATCACGATGAACCCACAGCACAGAATAGATAATAGTACAAGTACAGAAGGGACACTCCTTTGATCTTTCTCTTTTTTCTCAGCCAAAACATTAAGATTTATGGCCCTCTGACGTCGTCGACGTTCATTCATCGCTACAAGTACATGCCGGTTCCTCAACGTTGGGGCACCGGCATGTACTTGTAGCGGTGAACGTAAATCGCGGAGTGTCCGCCCCTTGCCCACAGCAATGGTGACTATGAATACACTTTAATAAGAAAATTGGACAACATTCAAAGCGGTAGCAATTCATTTTCCAGACATTGAATATTCAACAACATTTGAGACTCGTGTGAGTGTACGCGATATTGAGTACGTATTAAAGTTATTCGTAATACTATTTGATGAAATTATAATCAAGAAAATAAGTATCATGAATCGTGCCAGGAGGAATGGCAATAGTTATCGCTGACTTAACTTTTATTCCGACGTCGTCATTAGTTAACAATAGCTCTCATTTTGATTATTATTATACGAGTTTTGGTTGATATAGGCATCGTAAATATCTGCCGTACTCTCTACTACAACTCGGTCCAGTATAGGAGAAGTCAGATTAGGCTAAGAGCTTCCTAGCTCACCCTAAATAACCAATCCGAACGGATATATTGAGACAGCTCTCTCTGTGGAGCTAGATTAGTTAACAGATGTCTGCAAATTGAGACTAGTCGAATCTAACTTAAATCCTATTATATTTGTAGAGAGTACTTTCTAAACATAATTATCTTGTAGAATTTTGATGAGGTGAAATTTATTTGTGACGTGTATCGGTACTTAAGTTCAGTTAATACGAGTATCTGTGCAGTCCTGGCACGAGCAACTCAAGGATCCACATAATATAAGCGTCGAGTCATCCTCTGCGGCTCGACATTGTGCTGAGTGGACTCCTCATTTCACGAAGTGTCAAAATGTATGTAAGTAAATGTGTATTCTGTATTTGCGAAAAAACTTATTTTTTTTCTTTCTGGAGATTGTTAAGAAATCTCCATAAAACACAATGAAAATTAAATTCGCGTGTTTTCGAAGTATCAAATTATAATAAATAGGAACCATGATAATGGTCATTATCACAAGAAAACAACTACGTATGTTATTATTCGTACGACAATCATTTTAGCTAGGTACATTAATTATATTAATACCTACTTTGGCCATAAGTCTAAGATAAAAAAATGTTTTAATCCATGAGGACCTGGCAGTTACATGCGCTAAACAGCAACCTTTTTCTATGAATTTTATTGTCTTAGTATTTAAAATAAGAAGTTTACAATAGTTCAATAAAAAATGTCTACAATTCTCTTTTAAACAGAGCTGGCAAATAATGAACCTCTATTCAAATAAACAAAACTTTATGCACGGGATAAGATAAATAATTAATTAAAAGATATTCTGATCAAAATCGGGTCATAAGATTGTAAGCGCACATTGCCGACTTCTAATACACATTTTAATACTATCCAATTCTCTCTTTTCAGGATTTCCCAATATCCCAAAATTCTAATAGACAGACTTCAAGATTCCATGGGACACTTCAAAAACTACATTATTTTGAAGTATTTTCTATGTGTGTTATCTGTTTGAAATAGGTCTACAATTCTATTTTTAAACTAACACATAAAATAATGTATTATGTAGCAACTGAATTCCATTGATTCGATCTGGTTATGAATACACGAGGCACTGTTAGCCAAAATCATTATACCTTATCCGTTTTTAAGAGACTTAAAGTAAATAGAAAAAAAAGGAAAGAAAGCAATAAATATTGCTATGTGAGGAACAACCGAGCAGAGATGCCGTGAAAAATCATGATACTCACAATAAAACCGACTAACAGTGCATCACTGATATGGTGGAATAGTGTCGTAGTATTATTATTTAAAGAATCCATTAGTGCTATAACATGCTTTAAGGTAGTCCCGGTAATGTTCATGAATTTAGCCGGATTATGCATATGAGCATTGAGTATTAACATAATTAGAAGTAATATCATGTGTTAAGTACCTTGTTCAATTATAGAATGCGTAATATCTTGATTCATTTAATTATTTATTATAATATTTTTATAAGCCTTTAATTTCAGACACACTTTTCCTTAGTTACACTGGTGGTCTAATACCACACTTTCTTAGCTTATATGTGTGTCTGTTTGTCATCAGGAAAGGTCTCCTCCATTATAATAATATAAGTCAAATAAATAAAGACTGTGACCTAGGCACTAGGTACCTATTCATCGAAATGGTAGGTTGGCCTGTTAATGTGTACAGTCGATGTTAATCAAATGTATACGTTCTTCTCCTTATTGCAAAGCGCAAAAGTACAAAAGTGTAAACATATCTTTGACATGGAATGTACCAAAAATATTTGAATAACATTAAAATAAGCTGCTAGTCTGTGACGTGAAAATTTTATATCACATTGTAGTTGAAATATCAGAGTCTAAAACTCTATCATTAAGGTAGAATTTGAATATTGTTTCCAAATCCATATATGGGATAATAGATCCATACTGAAACGGATACGTAGTGTTACGCCGTCCGGTCGGATGGAATCGATGACTTGAGAAAGGTAGATAGTAGGGACTGGATGGCAAAAACGGAAGACCACGGGTCTTGTAGCGTACTCTGGGGGAGGCCTACGCCCAGCACTGAGCAGCAATAGGCTGATGTGATTTGTGTTGGAACCCCTCCTCTCCCGCCGACCCCGAACGGGGTCAGCATTTAGTATGGACTTGCGAACAAAGCATTTTAGCCCGGGAGAGGAAGGATAAGGGAATATGACATAAATATATTTACTCACTCTAATATTCTAAGGCTTGAAATGCATTTTACCTACAGGATAGTTGAACTTATGATTATGAAAAGTTGTATTTCATGTAACCCTGTAGGAGAAGAATAAGATCAGGTTTAAGTGGTATAATTGACTTAGGTTATAAGAAGCTCAGGTAAAATCATAATTGACTAGGTGTCATATTAAAATTAGACGTTTAGACTAAAATATGAATGTTATATCAGCTTTAGTACACAATGCTGTAGAAATATTTAAAAAGTACGTAGGTAATACCTACTTTAAAAGTCAAACTATTTTTAAAGAAGCGACATGTTTATAATAAATATGGGTTCTGATTACTAAAATGAAAAGGACAACCATTAACCTTGAAAGTGAGACGAGGTTAAATATATGAGATCAAGAAATAATCATAGATATAATCAAAAATTTCAAGGTTTGAATAATGGATACTTAAGGTTTCAAGATTTTAAAGCTCAACGGTATCCAGGCCAAAGCACTCTCACTCTCAGGTCAGAGTTCTTCTCACTAGAAGTACTGGTTGACCAGCAGACTCCAGCTAAGAATCCAAAATTGTTGATAAATCCGCAGGCAGGCAGCCGTTGAATTTGCAGGACTCGTGTCTGAATATGGCCTCTTCATGCTTAACTCGTTCACAGCAACTGCAAAAGAACAAATCGTGATAATTTTGACTGTGCGCCTTATCGATTGAAAAAAGAAAGAAAAAACTGCAGAGGCCGGGAATATAGGGATTTTCGGCTAGTTAGATATAGACCGAGCGTAGGGCGACCAGCTACGAGTAGGTACGAGCCTGGCACATATTTTTCACGCCGAGATATGCAGAGCGCTTTCTCAAACATGCAATGAAATAAATAAAAACTCGAATATATTTTTTAATAGCTTAAGGCCATGATGGTGTGTCACAAATTGATATTGAAACAAAAGACGATCACTTTGCAGACCATCAATTTTGTATTGAGGTAAGGTGAATTATTTCATAGCATTTTTGAGTATATTCGCTCTTATCCGTGGGAGGAGGCCTGTGCCCAGTCGTGGGCCTGATGATGACGATATCTGAAACAAGAATACTTACCTGTAACCGTTTGCTTCTTGATGTCGGCGTAGCGCTCGTCCGGGCCCACCTCGTCGGGGATGGTGGCGGTGCACGTGAGCTGTAAACGCCCGTGCGCCGGCGCACGCAACTCCGCTACCGACACCCACAAGGAAATCGGCATCGGCGCGGCCACGCGGGGTCGGTCGCGGATCTGACAAGGACAGTGAATTGAGATATATTACATAGTAGTCCCTGGGCCCTGCTCGGGTGAATATAGAAAAAAAAAGCGGCCCAGTGCGTTCCGTATTTGCCCGTCTGTCACAGAATGCGGACTTAAAAGGGGCTTTTGGGGTTTTTATTATAGCTTACCCTCGTAAATAATCGTAAATATGATTATTTTTAGAACACACCAATGTATAGGGTCGTTTCGCCGGTTACGCGACCACCTTCGGTTAGCGACCACTTGAAGGACAAAGTTTTTTTTTGAAGATAACGTGCCGTGAAAAAGCATCTCTAACGTCCACGGTAAAAGGTTCAAATTCCAATGACAATGTATATGAACCCGAAATTAAATGCATTTCTTACCAGTTAACTAGTTAGGTCTACTACTCGTTAACTAGTTATGTCTACTTAACTGTGATAGTTTTCCTTTTAAATTCATTATATGTACTACTGCCACGAATTTTTTCACGTCACGTCCCCTACATGACCAAGTTACATGTAGGGCAGGTACCCTAAAAAAATGGCGTAATTGGTTTATATACCCACGCCAAATTGCAGGATTCCAGAAATTAGGGTAACTGAGCTAAGCCGAAGACGGACAGAAGACACACGGACAGACATGGCGAAACTATAACGGTTCCTTGTTGACTACGGAACCCTAAAAATCAAGAAATTGAACTTTCCCAGACATGAGACCAAGCTGGATCGATATTTCGCCTCCGTAAAACCCTATATTCCAAATTTCATTGAAATCGTTAAAACCGTTTTCGAGAACATGATTTGAAATAATACAAATATTGCTCGTTTAATTAATAGTAGTTATATAGGATGGAGCAGACATCCCCCAACATTTGTTTGCGCATGGTAAACAACTCTCGTGGTTACCTTTGCATAGTGGGGTCCTGATGAAAGACGCCAAGAAAAAAAATCTAGCTATAGACCATACGTAGTAAAAGTAAGTTAATGCACAGTGAATAATGGCACGAATTTCTTGTTACGTTACAAATAGGTAAGCACTAGAATATACAGTGACAACACCGAGTGATCGGCTGATTGTTTGAATAAAAACACTTTGCCGTGACAGTCAATCAGTGTTCTAGCATGACAAATATCAGCTCAATCGGATGCCAGCAAGTGGCTAAGAAATGGTTTGATTTTTATTTAAGGACAGCGATACAAAACAGAAGTAAAAAATTAAATGTAAATGATCCTGTGTCTTTCAAATTGCATATTTTAGGAGCACAAGAGACAGAACTTCTTCTGTTCTCAAAATGTAAAGGACACTGGTAAGATTGACATGTTTCTGGCTTAACAAACAACCGAGTAACTTACGCAATTTGTCAAGATGTTCCTGTGTGAGGGAAAGATAGACTGTGGCCATCAAATAAATGGCATCTCATTGAAACAGAACGCGTCTTGGAGTAGGCATAACATTTCATCGTGATCGGTTAAGATTGCTAAGATCAAGATTTGACACAGACCTTTTTTTTGGCATGTTTTTACTTGTAGGAAAAACATTGCATTAAGCTCTAGTAACTAGGTAGGTCACTTAATCTATACTTAGTACTTGAGATTATAGCTTTGTAAGTTAATAAGTTTCTTATGGATAATCCCCGGAACCACTTATCCGATTTAAAAAAACATTTGCGCGTAAAATTGTCTCTCTAGATGGTTATATATTTTATCCTGGGTTAGTCTGCGCGGGCAGCTAGTAGGTAATAAAATGCTAATTATACAATGCGTCTGTAATAGTTATTTACGATACAAGTGCTGAAAATAGGGAATTCGCAACGAGTGGTGATAAATTAAAACACGACCGAAGGGAGTGTTTTAAATCGACACGAATTGCGAATTACCTATTCGCACGTGTGTCGTACAACGTTTTACAGTACGTATGGCTCTTTAAAGTTTCGACATATGCACGAAAAGTGCTCTTTTTCGCACTAGTGCGGGAAAGTAGCACCATATGTACTGTAAAATTAATTACGGAGTATTAACGGTTTCTTCTGACATTAAGATAATTAGGATCTTACGTAATAACAACAACGATATTAACACGATTAGTAAAACAAAAAACGTAGGTGTTACAATCACTCAATTCGTTTGGCATGATAACCACCAACCAAACTCAAACTCAAACTCAAACTCAAAATTATATTTATTCAAGTAGGCCCAGTAACAAGCACTTTCAAATCGTCAGGTAGAAACATAATCTTAAGGTAATTACTTCGAGTAATTTATTAAACATAAAAAGTAACATTTAAATGAAATATTTAAAATTTTATATAAAAAAATACTAGTCTAGAATGTTTCTAGAAAGACAATCTAATGTCAAAAAATAAATAAAACGAGAATAATTAATTAAAAACACAATGTCAAATTTTTCCAAACGGAATAAATAAATTATAAATCCAGTCAAAATTAGTCCCAAGAAGTTTTATCATTTATGTAGTCTTGTGCGCTATAATAAGCTTTAGAAATAAGTTTACGTTTCACATAGTTTTTGAATTTATTAATAGATAACTCAGTTACGTTTCCAGGAAGTTTGTTATAAAACCTTACACAATTACCCTTGAGTTTACATCCCTTTGTAATAAAAACACGTACTCGTATTGTACCTACCTAATATTTATAAGAATCTTTTAGTTTTTGTAAAGCTCAGGGGTATAATATTATATTTTTATAATACAGTTTTACAAATGACGTCAAAGCGAAACACATTTAAGGTCTAGTCTGGTATGACATAGAAATAAGTTGTAGAAGCGAACGTCGGGCTCCTTTAAAGCAGAACCGGGACTAACGCTAGGAGGATGATGAAGGTGTAAAACTGTAAATAATGTCTTTGAAGTCGACCGCATCTAAATCTTGAAAACACAAAAGATCCCCGTGGGCCCAAGTGTAACCAAAGGGCCTCATACATAATATGATAAGACCTAACTCGCTAAACTTTCAAGCTATTTCCAGGGAGCCATTACTTTTCGACATTTTCTCAACATTCTAGCACTTGTGGTTGATTTTTTAGGGAAAGTTGATGGAATAAATTCAAAAAATGTTCTTTGGTCTAAACGCACCTTTTGACTTGGGCGCATGGGTACGCATGGTAGAGAGCGAGAGCTTTAAGTTCTTACTTGCAGCTTCGATCGTTATTCATTAATTCAGCAGATGAGATGGTCGATCACTTAACGCATTGTACGTACGTTAGGTAGATTTCAATTTCAATTTTTATATGGAGAAATGACAGTTGGACTGTTCTAACGCGCGTTGGAAACGTTCCTGATTACCCCATATAGGGACACAATAGGGAAACAACTAATTGATCACCAATTTATCACTTAGTTATCTACCTATACTCCGATATTCCCTTGATCAAAGGCACATCGAGCGTGCGCTGGACATGTACTATTTATAATAGTGAGTTTGGAAATAGCGGAGCATGGGTATACCTGTCTTTTCCTTCTTCTGTTTTCAAAGAGGTCATACGAGGTCATGGTGGTCACATCCTTTCATAACAACCCTTCGCCGCTAAATCCTATCATCCGCAATCTGTATTACTACAACTTAGAAAAGTTGAAAAACCCGCGTCATTTTCATTTCAAAGTCCAATATCTCAAAAACGGCTGAACAGATTTTGATGAAACATGGCTAAGAACACTCGGAATAAAATTATCTATGACACAAAAAAACCGCATTCAAATCGGTCACAGACAGATGCAAAGATACACAGACAGACACGTTAAACTTATAACACCCCTCTTTTTTCGTCGGGGGTTAAAAACATAAGCTTTGGTGTAGACTTTACCTTGGCAACTTCCTCACTCTGCTCATTGAGCGTGCATTTAGTGTGCTTGGTGTGGTTCGGCGCAGGCGCGGTAGTGGTCTCGCTCACGAGCGCCCAGTACTTGGCAGTGTAGTTGAACTCCGGCGCAATGTAGCGGTGCTGGTGCTTCCTGTGACGGTAGCCACCTCCCCCTTTCGTACGAGTCGAGCTGGACACCCGGTATGAGAAGTAGCGTACGGATTCTTCGTCTACCTGTAGAATATGGCAATGTAAGGTTCCGTGCAGGGAAAACTTGGCAGGTCAGACCTTGCCGGTTCACGAAGCGCCCCACACCTTATTTTTTCATCTAGGTATTGAATAAGAATAAGTTACCTATGCAGACTAAATAATGTTAGGTAAATGTAATAGCCCTCCGAATCGATAAACTTATGTGACAGTGTGTGTGGCACATTGCACATGATGATGATATTGATGATGATGATGATGACATGATGTATAACCCATAATAGGCAAAACCTAAGCTTCTAATTGTGTACCTACTAATTTATGATTATTCTATAGCGAAAGTATCTAGAAGTGGGGGCAGTTCTTCGTGCATTAAATGATTGATATGAGGATATTTTGAATTGGTCGTACTTTATCTTCGCCGTTTCTGAATTTTTTTGAGTTATTGAAAGTGTACAAAGGAGCTACATTATTTGCATTCAGTTTATGTTCATTGGACAGTTATAATTTATCAACCATATTAATACAGGGTGGAAAAAGATTTTGGGTTTTTCTCCATAGCAAATGTATGAAAACAGTTTTCTTTAATTTCTGGCTTTTTTGTACATTACCGAAAGTTGACAAGGAAACTATTGATACTGGATAGAAATGGAATCGATTGACATAAAAAAGTAAAGATAAAAAAACGATTGAGTAAAAAAAACTTTTTTATTTTCATACAATTTGTATGGGGAAAGTTTTTATCGATTTATGGCTTTTCTAGTCGGAAATTTCTTTTTGGTCCCATACAAGCTTTTGATCCTGGATAGGAATGGGATCAAAAAGTTCGTCAAAAATAACCATTTTCTCGCACCCAGTGTGTTATTTCCAAAATCTGTACGCCAATCTTCATTAATTTGAAATCAAAGGAAGGTCTCGTTAGACCATTTTCGCATAGCAACACGGGATCTGGTAGCTGCCCTCACTGACCCAAAATCCATTTCCACCCTGTATAATAAATATTCGGTATAATAGTCTAATTATTGTGATGTAAGCTGATGTTGTAAGACCTATAACTAGACCTATAAAAAGAGTTCAATCATTGTGGTTACGAATAACCCTCATTACAGATTATTTTATGCAAAGTTTATACTTCGGAGCACCGTACAAACAACTTATGTGCCTGCAGTCTGCATGCTATTTATCACACAAACAAGCCGTGTCGTGTACATAGTACACGTGGTGAAATCTAGGTGACATAGTCAATTTCCGATTCATGCCTGGCGCGTAGCGCCTGCGGCATACATCCTTCCCTATTCCACGATACAAATAAAATGTAAGGGATCATTTTTCGCCCATCAAACTGCTTAGTTTAAATTTCAGAAAACATATTAAATAGAATTTAGGTCGGTGAAGGAACGATAGTTGTAAGTATTCAAAAATACATAATTATTGAAGTTTATTTATATTCCTAATCATTTACTAAGAAGCAGATGATGTAAAAACTTGAGTCATGCAATTGATTTATGTATGTAATTTCTGCATGTCTATATTGGTGAGACGTTGTTTCTTGGCAAATACGAGTAATGCGGGGGTGAGGAGCCCCCGATTGGAGTAAAAATTTGTACTCAGATAGCTTTTTCACCTTACAGTGCTGGCACGGTAAGTTCTAATGCAACAAACACCACATTTAACGCGGCGCAGTTTGTTAAGCAAATATATTCGAAAGGTTGGAAGGAATGGTGCGCATTTACGGAGTGTAGATTCGTTTGGGCTGCATTACGGTTTTTGCCTGACTATATCAGAAAGAAAAATACCGGTATTATTCATAACCGATATGACGTCATATCGGTTTTGAAATAGCGGTTTCGGTAGCGGAACCTTTATATTTCGCTATCGAAATATAACGGTAACCTTTATTTTTTTCGGTACCTTAACCGATTTTTAAAGGTTACCGATATTTAGATTTCGGCGTCGTTGCCAAACCGCCGGCGCTGCCGTTTTGTCTTTCTTTCCGCGAAATCGTCGCATCGTCAGTAGGAACATTACATTCAGTACATTGGCACAGCAACATAGCGTGAGGTGCGGATGTGCGGGCGGGGACTCGGAGAGTGCGGAGCTATGATGACAGATGTACAGCCGGATACCAAACAGGATGATGTTTTCGCTTCATTATCAAAAGAAAAGAAAGTATACACGGCGTTCTTTCGTTTTCTTAAAATTGTAGATTTTAATTTTTATATTGAATTCGAATCGAATAGCTCGCGTTTGCACTGTCAAGTGTCGTTGTCGGTGAGCATCAAAGAAGCGTATGATACGCCGCTGCCGTTTCGCCCGCGCCCGCGTCGACGCCCCCCCCCCCCCCCTCCCCGCCCGCCTCTACTACCGCTCGCTTCCCGTCCCCCGTTCGTCACTGTGTGCCGCGGCCCGCGCCATTCCGTTTATCATGCCGCAGACCCCCCCCCCCCCCCCCCGCACGCCTTTACTACCGCTCGCATCCCGTCCCCCGTTCGTCGATCACTGTGCGCCGCGGCCCGCGCCATTCCGTTTATCATGCCGCAAATATCATCTTTTAAATTCTGATGACAACATTTGATACCAAGCTATATACGCTATTACGAAGTATAATAACGATTCCATTTTAAATTTTATTATCTTTATCACATGACGTGATTATCGCTAACAAAATACCTAACGCAGTACACAAGCACTGCGCAGTGAAGCACACGCACAATGAATGAAACGGCGCGGCACGGCGTGACCTGACCTGACGGCGGCCGCGGCGGCATCGGCAGGCGATGCCAGCTCGCTCATTTTTTTCGGTAACCGTTATAATACCGGTTTCGAACCGGTATTATAAAGGTTTCGGTTACCTTTAAATTTAATAGCGGTAACCGATATTTCCAAACGGTTACGGTACCGTTATGTTGGCGCGGCGCGCGTAACCTTTACGCCATTACGGTACCGTAATAGAATACAGGTTTCATACCGGTAAAACCGTAACCGAAATCAGTCCCTGATATATAATAGATAGAAATACTTAAATACGTAGAAAACATCCATGACTCAGAAACAAATATTCATGCTCATCACACAAATTGTGGCCTTACCGGGATTCGAACCCAGGACCTTCAGCTTGGTAGGCAGCGTCACTACCCACTAGGCTAACCGGTCGTCAAAAAAGGTTTATCGTCAAGAACAGTTCTAGTTCGTGGGCTACAGTCCAAACGTCCTGATGCGTGATGCGTCGTTACATTCCTCTTAGAAATGGAAAATAAAAAATATAATAATAATAATAATAAAATTGTCAAAAGGGCCTCTACGTGTTGGCTCAGTTGGTACTTTGTAGGTACCTAGCTCCACGCACGCCTCCCAAAGGTCCGGGACATCATTGTCCCGTGAACGGGAAAGACATACATAATAATAATAATAATAATATATTCTTTATTGCACCACAACATAAGAAAACCATGTTAAAAGAGTACATAATGTTAAATAAAGGTAACAACAGGCGGTCTTATCGCTTTAGAGCGATCTCTTCCAGACAACCTTTGGGTAGCAGGAAATTTTCAAGAAGAGTTGTAAACCGGTAGTGCAGGAATAAATCAAAAAAACTTACCATCGCATGTACATCACATTATATGACAATTTCAGAAATCATAATATCATAAATAAGTATTGTATAAATACATAGATACATACATACAAACTATAACACAATTATATAAATATATTACAGGACAACAAGGGAACTTAAGGCAGCGACAAGTAATATTGTTTCAACAGATTTTTGAAAATTTGAAGAGATTTTGCGCATCTTATATGCAACGGCAAAGAATTCCACAGCCGAACAGCCTGGAAGGTGAATGAGTTGTTATAGAACTTGGTGGATGAAGGCGGTGGAGCGAGAAGATGATTATGTGAAGATCTGATGGAAGTGAGGTGATTAAAATATCGCTCTTTCAGATACGGAGGAGTTGAGGGAACGAAAAGTATACCTACTGTAAAGCAAAGGTAAAATGTGAGAATTCCGACGGAGACGATTTGGAAGCCACTTGAGCTGAGAACGAAAGGAGGATACGTGGTCATATTTGCGCAAGCCAAATATGAATCTAATAGAAAGATTTTGGAGGCGCTCAACTTATTCAGCTGGTCCTCAGTAAGGTCTAGATAACAAATATCAGCATAGTCTAGAATGGGGAGAAGGAGAGATTGAGCTAGCGCAATTTTAGTGGCGAATGGCAAAAAGTTACGAAGTCGACGAAGGGAACCCATCGAAGCAAACATCCTCCTGCTGACCTCGCTCACCTGAGGTACCCAAGATAACGTGCGATCAAATATAACACCAAGGTTCCTAACCTGGTGTGAAAACGGAATCTGGACTCCAATAAAAATTACAGCCGGCAAGTTAGGAAAATCTACCCTAGGAATGAGCTTCGGAATGCCCACGATTATGGCCTGCGTCTTAGCAGGGTTAACCTTCAGCCCAAAACGTTCACTCCAAATCGAAATACTGTTCAAGTCCTTATTCATGGTATTATTAACCTGAGGTAAATCAGCAACAGTCCCTTGAGAGTAAATTTGAAGATCATCGGCATAAAGGTGATAAGATGAGAAAATGTTACTTGCAATGGCATTAATGAAAATGGAAAAAAGAAGAAGAGACAACACGCCACCCTGCGGGACGCCAGCTAGCGTGTTGCACCACGAAGAACGAAAAGAATCCACCTTTATACGCTGCCGATGGCCAAGTAAATAACTATGAAACCAATCAATCGCCGCAGGAGATGTGTGTGATGTTAAGAGAACGCAATATACTAATCAAAATTTCAAAGTCGACAGTGTTAAAAGCGTTGCTAAAATCTAACAACGATAACACAGTGACTTTCCTGTTGTCCATGCCTGCACGGGTATCATCGGTTATCTTCACGAAAGCGGTAACCGTACTATGACCAGATCGGAAGCCGGACTGGAAAGGATTCATAAGGTTAGATCTATTCAAAAAGGATGTGAGCTGCTGATGAGCGGCGTTCCAGCGGCCTGCTGGGAGGGCGTTCCAGGACTTTAGACAAGAAAGGGAGAATTTAAATTGGTCTATAATCAGAGTAAGCGGAAGGATTGGCTTTTTTAGGGAGAGGAATAACATCGGCATCTTTCCACAGTGTGGGAAAGACACCAGATGATATGAAACAATTAAGGATATGCGTAATGACAGAAGCAAGGAGATCAAGGAGAGGATGGATCATCTTACGGCTAACGCTGTCGACACCAACGGCATTGGAGGAAATAGCTAATACGTTCTTCTTAACATCACTGACAGCGAATTGAGCAAGAGAGTAAGGAGGAAAGTCAGGAGTTGGGATACTCGAAAGAAAGTTAAGAGTATCAGTCCTAACTGACCCACTAAAAGCGGTAGAAGAAGAGAAACGCTGGTTAAGCTTGTCAAAGTCGACATCATTGGGAATCGAAGTTTGTGTAGATTTCCCAAATTTCAAAGACTTAAGAAATTCCCAAATTTTAGAGGGTTCTCCATTTTCCACAGCCGAGTGAATGTGACGTCTCTGAGCATCACGGCAAATTGTGCTGCAGCGATTACGCATGGCATGGTACCTAGCTTTATTCTTCTCGGAAGAATTCCCCTTGTATCGCGATTTTGCTAAGTTTTTGTTCATTATAAGAGACCTAATTTCATCAGTAAGCCAGGGAGCAGGAAGATGTTTAACTTTAACTGGTCGAACAGGAGCGTGAACATCGTACAGATGAGTCAGAGCGGCATTAAAAAGAGATACTTTCTCATCTACAGCTTGCACTTTGAAAATTGCAGCCCAGTCTACATTCACAGCATCCTTGCGAAGCTTATCTACATTCAATCGACTAAAATTGCGCTGAAGAAGAATTTTGGACTTAGCCTTAGGGGGGCGAATTTTATAGGATAAGAACAATAGATGATAATAAAAAAAGCATCCGCAGAGTATTGATAATTTGTATAATAATTTGTTTGGAATACTAATGTTGTAGCTTTACCTTCTCATTGTCTATGTACCACGTGAGGCGCGGCGCGGGCGCAGCCGGCGCGCTGGTACAGTTGGCACGCAGCAGTCCGCCCACCACCGCGTCGGGCTTTCCGAACGTTATGATCGGCGGGTGCTTCTGCGCATCTGTTTACAACGTTTACTATTGAGATGTCATACAACTTATACATTATTTTATTTTCTAAGCACTTGAATCCTTATGGTCCCATAGGAAGATCATCGCTTTGATCATTAAGCCAGCACATATTCTGGGATGGAACCATTTTGCGGCACTTATGAACTGATTTGATATGCCTATCTCTGTCTGTAGTGTTCATGTATTATTATTATCATGAATAAATGCTTTTCCATTCAATATTTTGACTTTCCGACATCGCGGGGTGGAATCGGTATGTGATATTTTGTATTTTCATTCACTTCACTTTCATCGGTACAGTATACTATCAGTACAGTACCTATTACATGTGCACAGTAGTACCATCATGTGCGGAAGCGGGCCGGTGCGCTTGCAGTACTGCGTTCGTACCGGTCCGCTTTCGCGTATTTCTCGCCAGTCAGGAAGTCCTCAAGTCAAATGTATGCGCTTATTAAAGAATCCATGCATGACTTGACTGTTAACACTGACAGCTGACAGCTTACTAATATCGTACCGACAAGTCAGGTAATTAAAGAATCCATGCATGACTTGACTGTTAACACTGACAGCTGACAGCTTACTTATATCGTACCGAGGAAATCTGTGTGACGATAGGAGGGCCACGTCAAAGTACCAAATAACACATACAGATCCCTCTCCGCCAAGTGAGGTTGTCGACTTAGTTTTGTAAACTAGTAGAAATTTTATGATAAACCGTTGCCCCGTTCGCATTTAGCGGTGTTAGTTTACTATCCTTGCTTAATGAGGGCGAGGGTATCAGTGCAGCTTGGCTCAAATTCATTAAAGCGCTCCTTCATTTTTGGCGAGGAAAACCAGCGCAGATAACTGCCTGGTAAACCCTTTATCGCTGTCTATTCCACTTCGTTGACGGACTATCTAATAAATTCATTATTTTTTTGAATATCCTCGGCACAGCAAACAGGTTCTAAGAACCCAATCGACTGACAGTAATTTATTACGATTTAAAAAAAACACACTTCATCCCTTTTGGAGTTTTTACGCTGCCTCAGACAGATACACAGATAAATGCATAAATACGCAGGCACACCGATACACTGAGACACAGGATACACAGAAACGCATATACACCGATAAACATTGAATACGATAGAGGTCTCGTCATGCCTTGCCCACGGCACGACAGGCCTTCCCCAGATCAACCCCAGACCGATGGGTTGGGCTTCCCTTGAATTTAGAGATTTTCCACACGCGCGAAAGTTCATATCATTAGATCAAGATATTATGTATCTTGATAATCAATTCATTTGTTTTAACGCCGACTGTGTAAAATTTCTCAACTTAAAGTATGTTTCTTAATATCCAATTTTACCATGAACGACCAAAGTTTAACACCCTAATTATACTAATTGACACCGTTACGTTATTTACTTTTATTGCTATGAATTAGGGTTGAACGTGCCAAGTATGAAAATACTGCCAAGCGCTGGATTTTTTACCCAACCTACAAGTATGTAAACTACTCTAATAAGAGTCAATATCGCACTGCTACGTTCCGAAAAAACAAAAAACATCTCATCTTTACCTCTTATTTTAAAAATTTCTGAAACTAGTTTGTTCGTAGCTAATTATATAGAGGGAATATGCGATAAGAAAACTGCTTTAAGTGAAATAAGTTTTACGAAAAGAAAACTGCAGTCACGACGTTGATTAAGCGAACGGTAAGTTAAAAATAAATACCTTATAACTTCTCGTGGTTAACATTTCCATTTTAGTTTTAAATTTGAATTAAGTTCTTTGCATGATTGTAAAGAAAGATACCTACGTCTAGTCAGAGTCGGACTATCAAAAAAGTTGGGCATACTTTGGACAGTCAGTTGTAATGAGAATTTCGCTGTGAATTTCACGTCATGCACGTGCATGCACGCAAGTGTCTTTCAAAAGTATTATGATTAAGTATCCTGTTCAACATTTTCATTGATTGACTGTATGCAACCGAGTAATTCAAGCAGGGTTTGAGATGCGGAGTGCTAAATTTGATATTATCGAGGGTAAACTAGCCATTTTTTCTCGATAATCCCCGTTGAGATGGTGAAAACCAGCTTAGCAGCATCACATCGGAAAGATATTTCATTCAGCATTATATATCGACAGAATATTTCATGTTAATTATTAGCAAGGATCCACCACACAGGTCTTTTCCGATTGTATGTACATACATAAAATAAAGTTTGATATTTTTGACATTTTTAATTACATATTCAATCTGAAGGGCGAATTGGAAAATATCGCGTGCTTTAAAACTCCGTTGTGACAAGATTTGGAAAAAATATGGGCTGATTTTCAGATATAATGAAAGTATCAATAAAATTTCACAAAGTTAAATATTTTTCGAAAATCGTCGTACATAAACATACGAGTAAAAGAAAAGAATTGTAAATAAATAAACACAGGGGGATATTCTAACATATATAAATCGATTAAGCCCTACAAACTCAATAAAGCTCATGCTATGGGTAACTGCCGGCAATATAGGTACAATTTAAAGGAATATTAAATATTGTGACATTGTCTTTAACGCTAAAAAACTATTTTGATAAAAAGCGAATACAAATCAATTTTCCAAACTATTGTAAATAAATCGCCAAACCCACGGGCGACATAACAAGGCCTATATGCCACCACATTCGTATTTATTCAAATGAGCTCATTCTGTATTCAGTGTGCCGGTTCTGTGTGTTGTATAATATTTCACTCACAGACGACAGTCAGCTGATGGGGCGGCGACGCGGCCGTGAATATGGGCGTCTCCAGGGACACCTCGCACCAGTACAGACCAGAAGCCGACGGATCCAAGTTCTCGATGGTAATGGAGTTCTCCGTAGCCAGTGACATCTGATGACAACAAGCAATGTTAGAAATAAAAAGAAAAAACACAGCTGTTTATAATAATAATGGGGCTAACCCATGACATTGACGATGTATTTCCATCATCTTTTTGTGGTGTACAAATAGCAGCCAATTCCAAATAAATAGCAATACCCACGTATAATTAGCGTGTTTTCAGATAAGAATTTTAATGGTCAAGTTCATATATCGGTACCCGTTTCGATGATTAATTACTTGATTAAGAAAGCACGAGTCTTGTAGTAAATACAGGCCAGTCTTTAAACGGTTTTTTTTGGAGTGCTTTCTTGAAATCGCATGACAGATATCGCAACGTTTTTCTCATATGAACGAAAAACCAAGTGCAAAATATAACACACCTACTCCAGTCAAAAAAACATTTGCCTCTGTTCAGATTTTATAAAATATGTAGTCAATCTTGTAATTTCGTTTGTAATTTGATAAGTATCACAACAACAACAATAATAACTCGAAATCATTTTGCAGGTACAGCTATTTACATCAAATTATTTAATGAAAAGCGATAGAATAAGCGATTACCATAACTAACTTACTCCTAACCAATACTGTAAAGGATTTCACAGGAAGGATAATTACCTATGCTTAACTTGGTAATTACAAGTAACGAACAACACGTGCGTACAAGATAGGAACTCCTCGAGTTTAATAAGTTAAAACAAGCTAATAAAGTGTGTGCGGAAGAAGATAATACAAAAGAGTAAAATTTATACGAAATACATGTACGACATTAGCGAGTGTAGCATGTGTACGTAGGTACGATACATTGCAAATTTGGCAACTTTGAAAGTGATTAGCGACTCGACGTAGCGCCTCAATTTAAACATAATCAGGAGAATGCTTATTACTCTCTGTAGAGTAACTTGAATAATTTTATATTGTTACACGTTTCATTATAATAGTTACTAACATACCGTCAAACTACTTTGTCCGCACTTTTAATCTGATAATCTTAGAGATACATGTGAAATGATAGTATTTCAGTGTCAGGAAACAAAATAGTTATGTACATATTATTTACTAACATGTTTTCATCTGAGTGATGTTTGATAAAGTAATTAATTGTGCAACCAATTGTGATACAAGTGAGCTATGTTAATAATTACATCATAGGCGGGATTGTTACGCGTGATAAGAGCCGAGGATGTAATTATCAATGCTCACGCGTTTCATACGACATTTTTCAACATATTTGCGAGGAAAAAGTCCTTTCATTAGATTAACATTGTATAGGCTTCCTAATAAGTTATCCCGCTCGAATGTGGCGCAGCCCAACTGGGGAAGTACCTCCGCCTTGCAGAAGACCACAGCCATAATAACACTACTACTTTCTCTGCACAATTAATAGCAGTGTATCGACGGCACAATAAAACTGATACAATCTAACGTTTCCTTACGATATTTGCTCAGAGGCTTCCGAAATATGCATACTTATTCGATACCCGTAAGTCTCTTGCTGTTAAAAATAAATAATACACTATGATGTGCACTTTGCTAGGTTTTGAACTCCTTATTTCTTTGACAACTCTGGACTTGAAGACCCAATCGGTACTTTACATACCGATTAACTAACCCCTCACGTTTTAAGGAAAGTAAAGAAACAGTAAAAGGTTGGCTAGTAAGATAAACAATATGAAATTTCGTTGTTGTAATTGTCCAATTTATTCGTCGATTTAATATTTTATGAACCAATTAGTCCATCATAATGTTGTCAAATGATGGCATACCAGTTCTTTTACTAATTGATTTAACAGCTCTCTTTATCAACTACTTCCCTTTGTACGTACACTTCGTGGGTATAATCAATACCAAGCCATTAACTCTGCTTGCCGAACAAAGCTTAAATAAATCTATAGCCTTAGTTCCATTACTTCTATTGCGTTTGAGCAATTCGTTATTTGGGTCAAGCTCCGACACTCTGGCAGCAAAACTTTGTCAAATTACTTTTATTAGTTAAGTAGGTGCTCCCCAAAACATTCCGGAACTTTTTTCGTTTCAAAGAAAAAGGTGCGGTCATACTATGTGGGTGGCATCACAGTGCGAAGATTTAAGGGTCAACACATTGGCTTGAATTGAATAGGTAAATCTGACGTTAATAGCAGTGTATGCCAGTTGTTAGTAATTGCCTACGTTATCGTTCTTAAACTCTTATGCCGGCACCCTACTGCGCTATGCGCTATTCGTTATGTGACTGCGCCGTTTTTGCGAAAATGTTTGTTATGTGCGCGGACAACAAACATGCCCACCACACTTCTTTCCGGAATGCCGAACATGCCAAATATGTGTGTTGTTTGCGTTCTTCCATATTATTTTTTATTTCAACTTTTAGTTTTTACCGTATGGCAGGGATTGTAAAACCGGTTAAATTTAATACCTGTATATAAATTGTCAAACGATAACCGCTAAAAAAAAATATCTATATACGAATTAGAGGTAATGTTGTCATTCCGCTTTTGTCTTTTTCACTATGTATGCACTATTTACAATATTCTTTACCTCTATTTAAAAACGGTATTCGTTCCTCTTGATAAATAAGCAGGGAACCGCCCACCCCTTCCCAGAAAAAAGCCTTTGAACGGGTTAGTCGTTCGTTTAATAGCCCAAATCACTTGCTGTCCTTTATTGATTGAAAACTCATTCATTTAACTTAGCCGTATGAAGGGGTTTCCCTTACGGGGCGCTACCGCTACTGATAGAAAAACCCTTTCGAAAGGCTTTTTTAAGCGCTTTTTAAAGGGTTGAAGCGCTTACTCGTGTTGAATACCCATTCATTGTGCTTTAAAAGCCAAATGAATGGGTATTAAGGAGCATCGGCTTTGGTACGCAAACCCTTTCAAAAACCCTTTCAAGGATTGTAGCGCTTTAATAGCCAATTGAATGGGTTTTGAGGAGCATCGGCTTTGGTAAGCAAAGCATTACGAAAAACCTTTTCAAAAACCCTCGAAGGGGATACCGGGCGGGTCCCTGTAAATAAGGGGTCAATTAGACATAATGACTGAAGCACAAGAAATAGGTGTGACGTTACTCATTAGCATTGTTGGCTTACACTGCCACTGGTTGAAATGTCTGCTAGTACTGAACAAATAAATTGCAACGTATTTTAAATTGACAACTGTCCAATTGTTTATTCGCCTTTCTGTAATACTTAATTTAATAAAGTAACAAAAAGCCTAAAAGATTTCGTATTTATATAATACCTTAAATCTAAAAGGTAAACAAGGTATGAAAGCGTAAACATATTTTTGCCTTCGACTGTAAAAAATCAATATGAATAAATGCGAAAGTGTCACTGTCTGTCTATTACTATTTCACGGCTACGCCGCTGAACCGATTTAGAAGAAATCTGGTTTAAAAATAGTTTATGGCCCTGGGAAGGACGTCTGATTGGATTTTCACTATTTTGTTAAGAAATGGTCTGAACGAGCCTGAGCCTATAGAACTACTTCGGAAAATAAATAATATTTTGTCCTATGACCTCATTGTTCCATTGAACAAATGGGAATCACAACAAAGTCAAAAATTCGAAGTACAATATGTACTGTTCAGCAGCTCTCAAAGATGAGTAGGTAGGCAAGTATGTTAACAAGAAATGAGAGGGACAGTATTATACAATCGATCGATACGATTTCGATCTTAGGAGTACGTGGGCGGGGTATGGGCGGACTCTTTTTTTAATTTTGTCTTTAAACTAAATATGAAAGCAAAAAAGAAAACAAGCATTCCGTTTATCCACAAATTGGTAATATAATATTCACGAGAAAAACCACATGAAAATCTTGAATATTACAATGTATTGTGAAGCAGAACCATAAAATAATAGATGAAAGATCAAATGACAATGATCAATGACGTCACGATCAAAATGAAAAGGACAAATCGATCATATGACATAATGGTAATGTTTTCGGTGATTGACATAATTCAAAATTAGAAAACTTGCTTGTTTGGACACTGACAGGTATTATACCGGTAATGGTTTTATTGGTAAAGTATCAAATAGAGGTAATGCTGACAATTGTCGAAACCGCTATTACAATTGAACACCGGTTTTGATTATACCGCTTATTACAACTTTAGTGATATAAATACCGAAATGCTATTATAACCAGTTATACCTAATTTAGAACCGGTAGTAAGAACACCGGTAACGATTCCTGCCGTATGGAAACCATTTTTCAGGTCCCAGGTGCATGGCTGCATCTGATACAATTCTAGAAGCAAACGAGCAAATGAGTGAGTTAATGATATGTGGGCAGTCTATGTGGGCAGTCAATGCGCTATTCGGCTTATTCGCCTCCTTTGATGTGTACCAAAAAACCGACAAGTCAACGGATACGCTTGTTCGCTATTCGTGCTTATGCGTTATGCGTGCGAATAAGGTAAACATAGACGAATAAACCGTCTACACTGCGTCGAATACAGGCGCATAAGCCGAATAACGAATAGTGCATGGCGCAGTGGGGTGCCGGCATTAGGTGCGCGCTACGAGGCAATGTGTCTGTGTCAGAATAAAGAGTTTTTATGCATCAGTAATTTCCGCGACGCAGGTGTATCTAGTCTGCCCTAGATTTAAAATAATTCTTAATAAGGAAGATCCTTGAGTGTTTAATATTTCAAGGAAGGCAAATTGGCTTTGAACAGAAGTTTTTCGGATTAGTCTTGTCATTCTGTCATTTCCAAGCGTGCATTAAATTGGATTGCTGTGAATATACCTACAATTTTGGCCACCCGGCTCTCGCCGCCAGACTAGGCAAAGGCGCTTTGTGGGTAAAAGTTGTTTTACAGCGACGTTTTTCATTAAAAAATGTGAAAAATTTATCTCAACGCTTCGTGTTTAAAAAGTTGACGAGGCCCAAAATAGGTCTTTGAATAAGTTATATATCCCGACTACCGAATTTTAGTATCTGTTTCATGCTCAAGTGATCATTCTCATTATCTACTGAAACTTACTGTAGAATAGAATAGAATAGAATAGAATAGAAAACGTCTATTCGTGACGACACAACACAACAGAAAATAACTATACGAGTATGAAAACATAAAACGGCTTGCTAAGTTGTTGCTTTAAGATATAATTTGGATTAATACCTATTTAAAGGAGAGCTTCGTTGATAATATTGAGTTAAGTAAGTACCTACCTGTCTAGGTACTTACTTAACTCAAAATTATCAACGAAGCTCTGTACGGTTTCCGTACGTTAATAAATGTTAGCTTATAACTTGGTTTTGGTGTGCAGGAACTCGACCTTTTAGAGAAGCTGTGACGGGACTTGGTGCAGACAAATTAGACATGACTTACCTCTAAACGTCCTCCATGGAATGTGTAGTTAGTGAAAGGAGGCACTCGCACGCGGACGTACTGGAGCAGCTTCGCCTCAGAGCGCAGGAACTCGATCTTGTAGAGGAGCTGCGGTGGAACTTGTCATAGACAAAGCAGATATGACTTACATTTAACCGTCCTCCAGGGAACGTGTAGTCAGTGAAAGGAGGCACTCGCTAGCGGACGTACTGGAGCAGCTTCGCCTCGGAGCGCAGGAAGTCGACCTTGTAGAGGAGCTGCGGTGGATCTTGTCATAGACAAAGCAGACATGACTTACATTTAACCGTCCTCCAGGGAACGTGTAGTTAGTGAAAGGAGGCACTCGCTCGCGGACGTACTGGAGCAGCTTCGCCTCGGAGCGCAGGAAGTCGACCTTGTAGAGGAGCTGCGGTGGATCTTGTCATAGACAAAGCAGACATGACTTACATTTAACCGTCCTCCAGGGAACGTGTAGTTAGTGAAAGGAGGCACTCGCTCGCGGACGTACTGGAGCAGCTTCGCCTCAGAGCGCAGGAACTCGATCTTGTAGAGGAACTGCAGTGGAACTTGGCATGGACAAAGCAGACATGACTTACATTTAACCGTCCTCCAGGGAACGTGTAGTTAGTGAAAGGAGGCACTCGCTCGCGGACGTACTGGAGCAGCTTCGCCTCAGAGCGCAGGAACTCGACCTTGTAGAGGAACTACGGTGGAACTTGGCATGGACAAAGCAGACATGACTTACATTTAACCGTCCTCCAGGGAACGTGTAGTTAGTGAAAGGAGGCACTCGCTCGCGGACGTACTGGAGCAGCTTCGCCTCGGAGCGCAGGAACTCGACCTTGTAGAGGAGCTGCGGTGGGACTTGGTGCAAGCAGCGCATCGTGGCTGCGCCGCCGCGCGCCACCCAGCTTGGCGCTGTCAGTTTCACCTCCACGTCTGTGGCTTGACCGCTTCCTGGACATACAATACATAATCGTTACTAGCCTAGCTCAGCGATAAATTCAAATACTACAAATTTCGGTGACTGTCATAGTAAACGTTGGTTTTTGTCGCTGCCGTCACATCGTAAATAGCTCAGCTGGCTCCACATCTGGTTTTCTTTAGTTTTAGGTCAGTTACAGTCGTAGTACGTAATTCTACTTGCTGAGATGTTTGGTTTATGCTTATTTTATTTTATTTGCGTTTTTTGTCCGAGTTTTCTTTTCAGCAAAATCTGTTTTATTTCTATGACATATTGCTGATTTTTTTCTATTGCCCCAGAGAATGAAAAATGAATTTAAAAAATGTTGGCCGACAAACGAGCGTGCATTCTTAGAGTGTATTTTTGTTAATTGTTCGGCAAGAAAACTTGACAGATTTTTCCTGAATGTGTGTCCGTTTGTTTGATCTAACTCCGCTTTAACGTGATAATATGAATAATTAATTAATTTACTAACTATTTGGTATGCAATGTCATACGAAGTAAAAATAAATATGCAGTCTGACTTGTTGAATGATGATTATGCCTTTCTATTGAAAAAAAAAACTTTTGTATGATGTTGTTGAAAACACATGACGGTTCGTAGGTACTATTTGTTTCTTTTAGTGTGGATTACTTGGATGTGTATTCAATTTAGCCGAAGGGAGCCCATAGTTGTGTACATAGTCCCTCTAACATACGAGCCGAACGTGTCGGGCGGTGTTTGCACCCAACTAGGGTTGCTAACAAATGGGATGCCGTTCAACTTTTTGATTGTTATACCGGAATACGTGTTAACATAAATTCCGGAGCAAACAAGGATAACAGGCTGGTCAGACAAAACAAAGCTTGACCCAAAGACAGCCGACCCGAATTTTATAATAATCTGTATGTAATTTGCGATTCGGTGTTGCTTCGATTTTTGTAACTATTTGAGCTTCGGTTTAGGGTGTTATCACACCAATCGATCGATGTCGATCGATGGCATCCATCGATTGTTGTGATAACACCCTCATAATCATATGATGCGTAAGGGTGCCTCTCCATTAGCAAGGTCTATATAACTATGTAGTGGGGCAGCCGGTTGAATTCCTTGATCCCAAATATGTATATGTGGACACTAAGTTTGTGATTCTACGTTATTTAGATATTAATGATATACAAATAATTCAACGTTACCGCCATAAAATTAAAGATGGCTGACGAAGGATAGCCCAAGCACTTTATTTTCATTAGTATGGAAAAAAATGGAAATTTGGAAATAATTCATAACAGCAGCTTTATTGTGTGTAACTGATATATTATCATTTTAGTAATTACGTAGACTCAAAATCCACCAAAATATTAGTCATCAAAAAAATCGATATTTAACCAATTCCTGAATTAAGAGGAAAAATATTAATAGATATTTTAATTTTTGTTTTGGTTAATTTACAGGAGCTCTTCAAGAATAATAAATAAATCACACATAAAACATAATGGATGTGTCATTTATTTTCATATACTTACTTCCCGATGGAAATTCGGGTGGATTCTTGGATAAGGCATCTTAGAATAATATTTGAAAATTAAAGAAATAAAAAAACCGCCGTTATAAATTAATGTTTGAAAAAGTCGTAATTTTCCTGGGGTAGAAGTTGGTTACTATCAAAAACTTAAAGCTATGGATCTAAAAAGTACCTGAAAAAAAATGGTGCTTTTATCCAGCGTGTCCACATTATCACCCGAAACTGCCCTACTAAAAACTCCAATTAATTAATTTGATAGTTTCATTTCATTTGAAGATTCAATAATAACCAAGTTTTAATTATAAGTGTTTCTCGGAATATGAAACAATGAATAAGTAAGCTATTAATACTTACATATTAACGACATAATTGATATTAATGATTTAATCAATACCATGCTGACGTGAAGTAGTTCAGCTGGCCCTTTGCATAATTAGGTAGTTAGGTAGGTAGATATAAATGTATTTTTTGTATAAGAAAATGACGGTTGATTCGTTCTTCAAGAAGTTACGTAGAAAAGTAATCTCTGGTTTGATAATCCTGTCTGAGCTTTCGTACAGAGCTGAAGACCATTCCTTCATTACTAGGTAAAGTAGGTACTTATACTTATATCGATGTATCGCTGGAAACTTATGTATGGAATATGATTTCATATTTACCGTTAGGTTTTCGGTGAAGGAAAAACATCGTGAGGAAACCTGCATACATCTGCGAAGAAATTCAAAGGTGTATGTGAAGTACCCAATCCGCACTGGGCCAGCGTGGGGACTACTGCCCGTTCCCTCTCATACATGAGAGGAGGCCTGTGCCCAGCAGTGGGACGTATATAGGCTGATGATGATGATCGCTGGAAAAGTAAAATATAAATCTTATAAAAAAAATATGCCAAAACAGGGGGAACCACCTCAGATTTGTGTTTGGAACGCAAAATTTACAACGCTTTTTTTTCAATTTGACGATGATTATTTGAGGCCGCTTCTCTTTCTATCTGAGCGTATACTATATCTTTCTATCTAGATATTGATCTTGAACAGCCAATCAAGCAATCGCAATAAAAAACAAAATGCCAGTTACTTTTCCAGCGAGAGATCGATATAAGTGTTTCCCCCTGTCCCCCCCTTTTGCATATTTTTATTAATAAGGAATTATATTTCGCATAATCTGTGTAGGCATAATTGACTTTGCTTATAAACTGTTTTAAGTATGCTTAATAAGTATCGGACAATCGATAATATGCCGAATCAAATTATGCTAAACCAAATTATACGTAAATATAATCGGCCATAGTATGCAAATTTAAATTCGGCCAAACAACATTCAGCTAAAACCGAAGTCTATTATGCGAAAAACCTTTCGGACAATCAAAGTCATGCCAAATAGAGGGAACCCGTCTTAAAGGATCAAAGAGGACTCCAAATAAGAATCGTAGTACAAATATTGGAAAAATGACTGCCACTTTGAACTTCTTTGTTAATGATTTGATTGGCATTCAAAATAGATACCGAGGTTCCGAGAGGCATCTTAGTAAGAATCAAAAAGAAACATAAACATAGAATGGTAAATATATGTATCCGATCGCCCCCAGCAAGAAAGTTAAAATATTTGTCTCCCCTCTTACACCGCATTGCAAGAATTTCGCAAGAACTCAGCTTAATAAATCAACAAACACTGTACTTTATTTGTCCTCACGTTCAAAGCCCGCGTCGACTTCCATGAGTTCTCACGAGATTGCCGCAATTATTGTAGTCCAGATCTTATCTTGATTTGTACACTCCTAACTGGGGTTTACGAGTTACCTATATAGGAGAACTGGGAAGAGATCCTTTTCTTTTGTCGTAAAATAATATAATGGCTACGAAATTGATATTTAAAAATCAATCATAATCGTTGCCCGACGACGCAAATTGCCGCAATAAAAATGTCAGAGATCGTAAAACGGGTAATGTTGAATCTCATTACACTTTAACGATTTCATCAGGCATGGCCAATAGGCAACATTTTGGTGCGATATTATCATTTTGGGTTGCAACGAAAATTCAAATATGTTAACCGGAATGGGTAAGGTAACCAAAGCCCCAGAGGATACGCTAATGTACTTTTTCTACTCCTGTACTTTTATCTGTCATTTACATAGTCCCGAACACTATTATAAAGACATACAAAATAAGTCTGCAGAAAAGTCTATACTCTATTCCCCATAACAGAACGGCACAACCGTGCTGTTTTATCGCCAAAACGATACGCTTAGCAGCCATACGCTTCTAAACCTGGGTAGTGCTACATTGTGCCACGGCCTACTAGACACGATCGAGTAGGCCGCGACGCGACTAATCTAGAGGGCCATGCCGAAACATAAAATACATTAGGTACTACCAACTTAACAAACCACTGAATGTATTTACTTCAAATAAATTATTGCGGCATTGCTGCCAACTTAAGAAAAACCTTGGTCTTAATATGACAGTACCGGCAAGTTGAATTAAGAACAAAACAGACCATAAACAAGAGGTGTCAATGTGTCATGTTTCCAATTTCCCACCAAAGTTCCAGTTCAAAATTAAAAGTCGAAATATGTCAAATATGATAACTATTCGTTATTAATAACTTCTTAAGATTTGATTCGTGTTTGTGAAGTGAAGAAAAATGTGTACGTTCCTTTTAAAATGGACGAAGAAGAAAATAACTGCACCGCTGATGAAATTGCGTGACTAGTAATAGAACTAACGGAAAACTTACTGCCTGAAAAGTCAAATTATGCTATTTATTTAAAATAGTCGTAGAAAAAATATTGTATGCAACGGTGTATAACTTGGTCTTAAAACGCTCGTGGCGTCTTTAATTGCGATGCTCGCCAAGGCTCGCATCGCAACTCACGACACTCGCGTTTTAAGACCCTACTTATACAACAGTTGCATAAAATACTATTATATGCTTTTTCTTTGTTAACACAACGAATTCAAAAATCGGGGTTGGCAACGCGTATTGTTATGGTTTCTGCTTTCCCTCAGGAACAGGACACTTATTAGGCACGATACTTGTAATTTAAAAATTTTACGTTAAAGTACATAAAAATACTAGAATTAATTAATTTACCTACTTATACCGTTCCTTAGGTATATGCAGGGTTGGGCATTATTTCCATTGCATGTATTTGAAATACAAATACAGGTTGGAGAATTATTTTGTACTTGGTTTCAAATACCGCACTCGCATTTATTTGAAATACTTTAAGTTTTAAAATGCATTTAGGTACACTAATAGTACATTATTGCAAGGACCGGGAAATAGCAATTCGTGGAAGTTGATTTGCGAGAAATGCGAGAAAATCAAATAATATTTTCAATAATCTTATAACAGCGAATATGTCAAAATAACCTATCAAGTTCCCGCTCAACTTTTTTTTTAAAGTATGTAAGTAGGTACACCGCATGATTCGTGGTGCCAGTTTTAATTGACATCCATAATATAAATTAGAATCCATCACAATTTCAAATGTTTTATGTAATGAATATTAATAAAGATTAAACGGGATTACGTACATTATTTAAATCGAAACGCATTTTTAAGTTCGTTATGGCGCAATTTGTCACCAACTTGCAATAGTCTGAAAGAGAGAACCATACACTAGTATCTAACCAGTCTAACTTTAGCAAGTTGTTGTAACAAATTGCTAAGCCTTTAAACGTACGAGCAGTTGGGTGTTTGTAGTGATTTGTCTTAGTCAAAAGATATGGTTAAAAGGTAAAACAGTTTACAGTACTTAATGGAATTTCATACACTTTCCTAGCCGCTAACACTGTACAGTAATGACGTTTTTAACTTTTTAAATTTGCGTTCGTCAGTACCTAACCAGAAACTTCACGTACCTACTATTTTTGCTACAGTAAGGCCTGCAACACACGCACATTACGTATAATGGAACGTATTCTTTAGTGGGTTTTTTATTCCCCGTAAAGAGGCTGTTTGTCTGACAGTACTTTAAAAATCTTGTTTTTATGAAAGGAAATTCTTCCTTCACTGATTTATTTTAGGCCTGCAACACACTGGCGCGGACTTCGGTGGCGGACAATAGAAAATTTGACAACGGCGGACAAGTTTACTATTGTCCGCCGCGGCCGGGCCGCGCCAGTCTGTGAGAGGTCTTATGTCTCATTTATCCGGCCCACAGTGCCCTGTCTTCAACGTGAAATAGGACTGTGGACAAAGTCGCCCTGAGGCATTCTACTTTATTTACATTATCTAACACCTAGGTCGCGTTTCATATAGGCCAGTTACCTGTAAGGCAATCATGAAGCGCATTGTACGCGCGTCAGTTAGATATCAAAATAACAATTTTTATATGGAAAAATGACAGTTGGATGTACCTAACGCGCGTTCAAAACGTTCCGCTGCTTGTGTGATAAAACGGGCCACTGACTGTATTTCGCACGCAACTAGGAAAAATTGATAATGTTCAGTTATGGCGCTTCGCCTGACGTTACCGCGTCACGCTCGCTTCGCTAGGCTCGCGCGTTGTAGGGTCGCAGTTCACCGTACAACCTAAACGTTTTTTTTTCCTGGGGGATCAGGCTAGGGGATTCTAGGGGACAACAGCGTATTTTGTAATTTGTATTTTGTATTTTAAATAAAAATCCTTAAAATACTGTACATACACAACATAAAATTATTTTGTATTTTACTTACAAGAGGGATGGTATTTTGTAATTTACATTTTTATTAAAGCAAAACATGTATTTTGCCCAGCCCTGGTTATATGTTATTTTAACCATTATATCACAGGCCACACAGAGAATCTATCTTTCCAAGTAGAACTAAACCTTAACAGCCAATATTGGAACCAATCTAGTTTTCCAACTCAGAGTAAATACAATAATTAAAGCACTCGGAACCAGAGTCAAGTTTCCTCCTCGTAGTGTTTGCGTGGCGCCGATGAGTTTCCGGTCGCCATTGTGTGGGACACGGTGACACAAAACCGTGCCCACGACGGACAAGGCGGCTAATCTGAAGTATCTTGAATGCCAATTTGATTTCAATGTGTTTTGTATAGGTATTACTGACATATTAGGGCGCGTCAACCACCTGCTGCACGGATATCACAAGACGGCGCGCGAGCTCTCACTATTTTTCTTGTACTACGTCTTATTCTTATTAGAAAACTTAGAACGAGACGAATCATCATCATCATCATATCAGCCGAAAGACATCCACTGCTGGAATAGGCCTCCCCCAAAGCATGCCAAAGTGACCGGTCCTGCGCCCCCAGCTTTTACCAGGAAAAATCGAGAGAGTTCGCGCGCCGCGCCGTCTTGTGATAGCCGTGCAGGTCGATCGCGTAATGATTCTGACTTTTTTGTAGGTATGGGAAAATTATAGTTAAGTCAAGTACGTTCAAAAAGTTACGTAATCACCTCACAAGCTGTCTGGCGACTATGGCGTGTCCCGCCTCCGCAACCGCCGGCCTAAGTCGCCTGATAGTTCGCGCGTCGTATCGCACACCATGTGTCGCCTGTGCCTAACCCTTAAACAGGCCTGACGATTTTTTTACTTTAGAATCCTGATATTGTTAGATAATAGCGTCAATAAAAAACGAATTTCTTGTATTTTTTTTAGTATCATGATTTCCTAAAAACAACCCTGTGGTCATTATACGCCCTGTGCCCGTTACCAATAGTCCCACGTGGTCCGTATGTGGCCACTGCCCTGCTGGCTATACATTGAAGTTTTAAGGGTTAGTCATAATGTTGTCGCGAAATGGCCGCTTCCGAGGTAGTTTGTGCATTGTCTAAAAAAAACTAAAGGTAAGGTAAACGCAGGTATTAACGACCCCCTTAAGGCAATTTTAAAATCGACCTTACTTTTTAAGTATACTGGTTGCCATCACATTTAGTTTTTTAATTTTATATGTTAGTGTTAAGTATAAAGATTATATTTGCTCAGTAAAATGCCTATAAATAAAGGATTATCGTAATTATCAAAATATAAGAAGTGACGAAGTCAATAATGGCTGTTACCGTCCTAAAATAACGGCTGTGAATCTATTAACGATTTTTATGCAGCTATTACCGATCATTACCCGGGTATGTCCTAAAACTACGACTTTAAATTGCCCACATTTCATGAGTCGGTAATACATTGTCCTTACATATTTTATTACCGACCCATAGGAGTCGGTAATGGCAACCATAAGAAACCGGGTCTGTAATGATCGGTATAAAAACAAATGATATAATTTCATTGGATATAACCATTTTTGATATAATTTCAAAGGGTAGAAACATTAATTTTTCATAATAAACGTTTGGTATAATATAAAAATATATATTTTTATTTAGTATAACTGTCATTCGGTATAACGATTATTTCTTATAACCATCATAGAGTATATTTCTTATTTGATATACATCTCATATTGTATAATGATCAAGCGGAATATTTTTTTCCGTTCAAACCTAACGTAAACCTTACCCAACCGCCAGCGTGTCGACGTCACCCCGCTTCGCGGGGTGCCTATTTCCACCCTAAGGGGCACAAGTGAACCCTAACCTAACCCACTAATAGTATAATTGTTGCGAGTGGTTTTTTTACTACGGGCGGCTCCGCCCCCCCCCCCTCCCCCCCTTTTTCTGGCTGCCCTGGCTTGTTTCTGGTTGCCATGATGTCAACTGTACATTAGACATCATGAGCATTATATCCAATTTTCAATATAGCAAATATGCATTATAGTTAATGTATGTTATACTTAATATTATTATATCAAATGATCGTTATATAAAATGATAATTATGTCATATGAGAATATATTAAGTGTTGTTATAGAACTTGAGAATTATATCAGATGAGCGTTATTGCGAGTAATATTATATCAAAAATATTTAAACCCATCGTTACGCGCCCTAAGAAACCATTACCGACCCATAGAAGTCGGTATTAGCAACCATTAGAAGCTATTTACCGATCGTACATACCATATACTATTACCGATCGGTAATAGTTTCTTATGGTTGCTATTACCGACTCATATGGGTCGGTAATAGTATCTTATGGTTGCTATTACCGACTCCTTTGCTCGGGTTTGGGTCGTAAATAAAATATGGAACGAAAAACATAAAATTAATTACAGACTCATAAAAAGTAGGCTATTTTTATTAAATTGAACTTCTGACTACAAAATCGATTGTTAGTGATTAATATCACGAAGAATATGAACATAACTATGCGGCTTTAAACGAGAAACAATCATTTACGAAGGTTACTATAAAATGTCGATCCACCTAAATTATCATAATTTTATTTAGATTGATAACAATTTTTGTGTCGCTAATAGCTTTTTACGAAGACTGATTGTTTAGCTTCAAACTGGTAAAAAAAACTTGCATTTTAATACAATATAATAAAATAAAAGAGAGAAAAACTTACCATTACTTTGCGGCCATTGCCGACTCAGGGCTCCTTGATAGCTGCCACAACAAAAACTCGCGAAACTATCACCGTCCTCTTTTAATTTATAGTTTTAGCGGTTAAAATGTTTTTTTTGTTAAATAAAACGTGGTTAGAAATCAAAAGCTGATACTTAAACGGATATAATTAATAATACACGATAAAATATAGGGTTCACAAATTCATATAAAGTCTTAAGCAGAAAAGTCACATTCTTACTTGGTGGAACAACAGCCAGTATGCGTAAGCGCATGTATAGCTTTTCCTAGTTATACCTAGAATAGTTCTGGAACCATAAAAATAACGAATAACTATAATGGGTCGGTAATACCTTCCGATTTTCGATGGGTCGTTAATAGCTGCGTTTACCTTAAATACTTTTGTGACCGACAGTAAATTATAACACAACCGTATAAAATTATACCGGTTCTGCAGTAAGGAGCAAGTATGCAGTGTCGAAAGATGTCCTCACTAAAAACCTGAGACAGCCTGTATACATAAGTCATACTAAGAAACTTTTACTACCCAGAAATCGCGAAACAAAGCTCTCTCATACAAAATGTCAAGATCACACAACTAAAATGTATGAAGCAGTCAAATTTTATTTGGCGATTTTTGGGTTGGTCCCATAGAGTAAAGTTGCTCAGTATACCTTATATATACTTACAGTTTGCCTGAGATTTATAGTGGGTGGACCTACACGGTGTGTATGTATATGTATGTATGTATATATACACACATATATACTGAAAATTATGAACATTGCCGCACCGGTCGGTATGAAAATCGTTAATTTTTTTTCAACGCAATTGCTCGTAACGTACCTCTTATTGTGTCGCTTTTAGGCTCATAATCCTGGATATTAAAAACGCGTGTTTTATAACATTACATCACTTGTGTGTTATGGTTATATCCCGATTAAGTCACGTTGGCACCTTGCAGCAAGTGGCAATCTTAATTTAACCGGGTTGTACAGAATGTACAGCTTTTTTTAATTTTCGGCAAATGGATTCTTACTCGACTAAACAAATTAAATCCTTTTTGTTAATTAATTGACTATTTCTTTTTGTATATGATACGGAAACGTGTAATTTAGTAAAAACATTCACTTTTCACAACATTTTACATGAATTAAATACAGATAACATTTATAATTTACATTTCTATATCGAAGCTTTCTATAACTTTCTGTGCCCACACTGCGCAAACTTCACGAAAAAAAAACTGTTGGGAGCCAATATAGGTTATTTATTTCACAAATATTTGTAAAATTTGTTTATGCGTGTTTGGTTATTATCAAAAATGTTGACTCGTGGTGACTAGAAAAGTGATAAATAGAATAGACGCCACTGGAAATTCTTGGCGATGTGTAATTGTGAGTAAAAACCTGTTGTCATCTTAATGATTTGCTTAATGTAAAGTAAATAATTTGGCAGGCCTATAACATTTTCATCTTATGAAAATGATTTTTTCCTCGCAAAATGTGTTGAAAAACGTAGTATGATACGCGTGAGCTTTGATTATTACATCCTCGGCTTCCTTATCACGCTCACCTGCGGTTCGCGTGAACAATTTCGCCTCTGATGTAATTATCAACGTACCTCACTTGTATCACAATGTACCTACTATTTCGCGATTCTCGTATTTATTCCATGGGAAACCAAACTTGTTGAGTAAGACCATTTTTTATATAGACTTATATATATATATATTGGGCCAGCGTGGAGACTATAGCCCAATCCCTCCCCTACATGAGAGGAGGCCTGTGCCCAGCAGTGGGACGTATATAGGCTGCAGATGATGATGATATATATGTTCACTCATGTCACGGAATGCACAAATTGCCGGCACCTGCTGGGCTCGCATGTCACTTCACATGCTAAATAATCCATTTAATATATATTTTTAAACCAAACATTTAAGGTAATTTTTAGATTTTTCACCATTTTTTTGAAATAGTTCAACTACAGTAAGTAATGAACTTACCCTTAAATGTCTCTTATATACCCTGCCGGGCAGTGGTCACATACAAACCACTTGTACTGAACCGAAACGTGCAGAGGTCATATAGGGACCACAAGCTTTAGGAGCAAAAATTTTACATAAAAATCTATTACTGTAACTATTAACGGCATACTACAGATACATTATCTTATATACTACCAAAATAAAGCATCACATAGTACTTACCGTATTTTTTTTCGGCACAATACTAATATTTACTTGGAGCAACACACAAAACCGGCCCCTTTTTCTTAATCTGAATTTGACAAGTAAAACGTCAAAAAAAATTGTTTTGACACATCAATTTTGGGTGCGTTCCGAAATCTGTCAGTTTATAGACTATACGTCAAAGACATTTAGTGCCTTCTATAATCTTTCTGCTCGTCAGAAAAAAATCATTTGCTAAGTGGTCACTATGAGATCACTACCTGGTTAAGTGCCATATTTAGGGCACTCAATCGAGCGAGGAAAGCTTATTGAAATGAAATTGGAATACGTATAACTCAGATTGCTCCTAAGGTTTACGGTATAATGTAAACTTTCATTCTATTTGCGAGAAATCTTGAGTAATTCATGTTATCCGCGAAGTTTACTCGACGTTAATTTCAGAACAAAACACAAACAGAAACAAGTAAAAATAATCGAATTTAAACTTTCGTCAGACATGTAAAAATAATAATTTTAATTACACGGTTCAAGTCACGTATTCAATGTCACTCCGGGCGACATGTTTCGAACTCTTCGGGAGTTCTTCTTCAGGGTGTGTTTTCGCGGCGGTGTCGCTCGTATCACTGCCCGCGCCCGTTCCTCACGCCGAGCGGCGCGTGTCGCACGCGCCGACAGGGCGGGGGGAGGGGGGCAGTCTAGCCGCTCGAGCAGATATGTGAGATTGCGGCAGGAGGTCATCTCCTCCGAGAGAAGATATGCATACTGAACTCACTGTGTCCACGGGATTGTCACTACACACTGTCCACTTCAATTTAGGAATGATAGTTTTCCATTCTGGCGGTAACATCCAGCCCTCATCACGATTAAAATTGGGGCGGCGCCCAATCTCAATCGCCTCACGAATCTTGTGTGGCACATAACCTTTCTCCCGTACCAGCAATCTCGCTTTCAAGTAAAAATACTTAGAAGCGATTTACATATTAAAATATTTCGAAGAAGACTACATGTTACATAAAAGATTAACAGAGGCTGCCATTCTAAATCTCCGATAACAAACGACTATTATTCAGATTGAGTGCTCAATAAATTATCAGACAAAGATCAAGCCACCGCAATCCGTAGGGTTGTCGATGTTTAGAAAACGAACAAAGCTTTCAAGTACTGTCGTAAGTACACAAATGAAAACTATTTGTAAAGCCTCCGAGCTCAGCCTTCGTGACTAACTGGAATTTTGTATTGCCTGCGACATCCTTTTTCTTTCTGTAAAATAGGTGTGTGAAAGAAACAGCACATATTTTTCGAGCTCTGTTTGGAAAAAAGTAAATTAAATGTTGAGATAGATACGATACAAAAACTTTTTTTAGTATGAGTTAGTGTTCAGTCTTTCTTGTAAACATATCCATAGTAACAAGACCTTTTATAAGGCTTACAGTTGGCAAGCTAGAGCCATACAACTATATTTAAGGCCTAGTTGTGGCACTGGAGCCATACAACTATATTTAAGGCCTAGTTGTGGCACTGGAGCCATACAACTATATTTTGGCCCGGCATAATTGTAATACGTGCCTCGTTTAGCAGCATGCGGCTGAAGCTTTCTATTTCATTGTTCTAGCCTGACGAAAATGAAAACGTAGCCAAAGCTCACTTGTTGATCTATGTGAGTTAAAGCCAATTCTGCCTGTCACACATTTTACGAATCTTTTCAGAACGCTCCCAATAACAGCTCCATTCGAAGCCGCTCAACTAACACTAGCACATTGCCTGTCCTGTTGTTAAGAAGATTTAATACGTTAGTGGGCACTGTAATGAAATATTTTGTAAAATTATACGCTACATTTGAATAACTTTCTAATAATCTGGTCGGCTGTTTGCCCTGGATATCAACGTCATGACACTATAGCAACGTTCCACATACTTGGAATGTTTATGATATATATTTGGAAAAAATCTTAAAGGCTTTTTTAACTTCATAACTGTGTGTTTGTGCCTTATAGTTATTAGATTCACTTTAAGTCTTAACTGGCCGGCTGCGTTGTCCCTATTCGGATTTTGATTTTGACGTGAAAAAAGGGCAGTTGTATAGTCACGATTACTTTGTGTCAATTAAAAATTATTATTGGTGAAGCACCTTGTGCACCTTCAGACTCTCGTGTCGTTGCTTCAACATTTTTTTTAGTTTTTGTGGTGAACACTCTTTAAGCTAGCAGTTCCTATCGCAATTCTTATGATAGGAACTTCTTGGGGCAACGCAGTTTTTGCTCTGGCTGAACGCTCCGGGGCCGCTATACGCTGAGCCCTGGCTCTTCAAAAGCCAAACGTCCTTTGCAGTGATTGGGTAAGTTTTTCATTGGATTTTATTCGAGGAATTTACCGGTACTTGGATCTAATAAGGTGTTAACATACAGTTATATCCGTACTTTCGTACCTTAAGTTCTCATCCGTACCTTAAGTTCTCATGAACGTATCCAATACTTACTGGAAACTTCAATTCAAAAATACAGGGATTAACTTTTCCCAGTACTTATGAGAATTATCCGCAATAGTAGGTATATTGAAGGTCAACCACTCTCATATTAAGTGAAAGTATACAATTCACATATCTATTTCACATTTTTCTATTTGAATGAAATAAACATTATCTTCGTACAACTGCTACATTTCACGTAAATGCGTATTATTATCAAATGTAACTATTGCAACCCTATTACATAAAGTGTAATACATTTCTTCCGCACACATGGTATCGGGGTCGCGGGAAATGGCCCGCGGTCCGTGCAACTGACACATCGGTATATTGCAAGCTTTGTCCTCCACGCCTGTTCCATTTGATAAGTGAATGCAATTATTGAGTTAGCTCTCTTCTAATATGCTATTGAGTCCTCCCTCGGAACAATGAAGGCTGGAGTTCGCATTGTTCGCAATAACTTCTGTTCGCGAATGAGTTTGCATGCTGTTTGGTTGGAATCTCAATTCGATTTATCTCGTAATAGGTTTGATATGCTTCTGAGAATGTCTTGTTTATTTTGTATTTGGTATTCATTCAACAGCGGGATTGCGGCGTTTTTTTTTTTTCACATATAATTTATAATTATTACTTAATGAATATCCTAATTACGTACCCAACTAGCACACTAGCGTTAAAATTACCCTTATATCATTCTTATATCGGTTCCAGCCAAGTGTTAAGGTGTTAAGAATGCCTGTAAGAAAGGTGTTAGAGCATGCTCTAACACCTATATATTATAACCACGAAAGAGCCCCACGTCTTACAGGTTAAGGTGTTAGAAAGCCTTTAGAGCAGTGTTATCTGACACCCATAGTGTTAACCAACGTTCTACAAACACCGTAGTAACGCTTAAGGTGTTAGCTGAGAGTGTTGTAACACTCTTGCGCTTACCTAGTTTTAAGTGAGCATATATCTAACTCTTTTCTTTACTATAAAATTATGAGACGAATATAGTCTACTGACAAAATGGCGAAAATTATTTATATATGTGACAGGAGTCGTACTAATTGAAAGTGTATTAAATAGGATGTGTATGTGAAATTAAGTGAAAACAATCTGCCCTTGTGATTTTACGGTAAGTGTATACCATGTTTCCCATCTCAATTTTAACGCGCCCAGGATTTATTAAAGATTTCTAATAAAACTTACGAAGAATAAAATAGAAACCTAAAGTTTTTGTCATTTTCTATTCTTGTTTCTTGGCCAGTGGCATCCATTGTATGTTAGAGTTCACCAAAACAATGGCGAACTTACATTAAAGCTTTAGGCGTCAGTTAACTCATCTATAACGCTTATTGAGTTACAACACCTGTAGTCAAGAATATTGTGCAGGCTTTGTCTTTATAACGGTGTTGTTCAACACTTCTAGTATCTTGTGTTACAACACTCTTGACCAACTCTGTTATAAAGTCTCTGCACCTTATAGCAGATATAACACCTTAAGCTTTATGAGACACTCCACTGCAACAACTAAAAAGCAATAAGAGTTAATGAGCGTCAGCGAGCACTCTTGTAAAGGTTTAAGCATTACAAACAGGTTAAAGCTTTAACATCTTAAGTATAATTGCTTTGAGTAACACTCTTATAACTCTAAAATCTTTTTAGCAGCGTTCAATAAACCTCTAGTAACACTTTAGAAGTTAATGTTTTTTCTTAACTCCTCTATAACACTATTAGTTCCAACTGAGATAAATATAACTCACTTATAAAGGTAAAGGTTATAATAAAATCCTTAGCTGACACCAAAATGTTAATTGGGTACCTACCACGCATTGTAGATTGTAGATGGGCCCCGCGCCACGGTTGGTCCTTCTAACTGTGACACTCGTCTGCTTTGGCGGTTAGTATCTAAATGCACTTTAAACATTAAATAGTATTGGAGTTTTCCATTGTCGAAACTGGAACTCTTCGACAACATAAATTAAGTATAGAATGTGTGGCGAGGAGGAGACTTTAAAGTACTAAAATATGTGAACATCGATCGTGCCCTCGCTGTGCTATGTCATCTGGTTTATGGTTCCATCATCACCATCGTGGGACTAGTTTTTAAGTTAGTGCAACTGGGGGGAATTACACAAAAGGGTGGGCGACGCTTTTTTTTTTTTTTTTTTTTTTTTTTTTTTTTTTTTTTTTTTTTTTTTTTTTTTTTTTTTTTTTTGACCCTGACTGTTGCTATAATAGGACGGACCCAATATAGCGGTCGAACTGCGTGGTTGGAGGGTGGCCTGGGGAAAATCCAGGGGAAGCCTCCGGCACGACCACGCGGGGAAGTTTGTACACTGGAATACTCTAAGAGTTTGCGCTCCAGTGAGATTGGTTGAACGGTATCAACCGAATCTGGGGTGTGAGTGGTATCGAGCTACTGGGAGTTTTATCGCTGGTTCGCTAAAACCTAGCCTAGCTGAGAAGAGTCCAGCAAGAAACTCAGCTAGGCCCGACTTGCGTCGGACTGACTCTACCCGGTATGCGGCGGTACCGGGACGAAAGCGGACTGTATGTGTCTGTGTTGTCTCGCGGTGGACGTCCCCGCCGGCGGGAACGCTGAAGTGTACGCGGTGTGTTGGACGCCGAAAGCGCAGCGTTCCATCTTTCGATGGACGCTGTGATTTCGTCGTCCGGGTCCGTGAGTGTGTGCCTAGGACGCCGGACCGTGCGGCCCCTAATCAGTGAGCGCCGAGTAACGACAGAGGGGGGAGGGATGGGGACGTAGTCAGCAGCCTTCCTAACTAACGGATTCCTATGGTGGGGAGCGTTATCAAAATAACGTCTGGCAGCCTGCTTAAAGAAACCATACATGGTGCTAATCTCCATGTCGTGGTGCAGGCTGAGGTTCGATTGGTACCACGGGGCACCAGTCGCCCTTCGGAGAAAACGATTCTGAATGACCTGAAGCGGCTTGAGCGATGACATAGGCACGTGAGCGAATGCTACACTTGCATATGTCATGATTGGACGAACACAAGTCTTGTAGAGTGTCAGCTTATTCCTAAGTGACATTTTACTAAACTTGTTGATCATCGGCCCTAGCCTTCCTAGCACGAACAACGCGCGGTTGCGTACCCTACGGATGGGCGACGCGTTAGTAACTCCTCTGCTTACCATCAGGCAGGCTGAATGCATGTTGGTCTCGGCCGTGGTATAAAAAACCGACTGCCTGTCGAAGTGCATCCAAAAGGGTCTCCAACATTAGAAACTAGATAAGACTGTATTTAAGAGCTCTCTCTAACTCTATCTAGATATAATGGTAATGAAAAATTCAAAAGCGCGTAACAAACTGAAGAATAAATCTGACCCTATTAATTAATAACAAAAATAGGTTAGTCATAAAAAATATTCTTTGTAAGGCGAGTTCCCGAAGTAGCCAAATTTATTCAAACCAGGCAATTTAGCCTTGAGATTTCGCGTTCGCTTTGAATGAAGTGTTGATCAGACTTAACGAAGTTTATTTTTCCGGCAATATTAAGTATTCTGTGATTTTTGCAACAATTTACTTTCATTAAAGTCAAACTCATGATACACTTTTCAATTGACACGATTGCAAATCAAGATTACGAAATATAATGGTTCCTGACTAAGCCAAACACAACAAACAAATAATATAAATTTTAAGAACTATAATAAATTATATTGCGTCATTATAAATAATCTAGTTCCTTAACAATTATCCCTAATATAATAAATAAAGTGTCGGTAATGAAATGAAGATATTTGTTGAGACCTTACAGAAGTTTCTTACTTTGACGTATTTAATGTGTTACTACATCGTAACTTTCTAAGACTCGTAGTAATTCACTTATGGGCAAAAGATACGGTCATAAAAATAAAACACGAATATAACGTGACTTGGGACTATTTGTGCGAGAACAAGGCGTAGCGTGGTTAGGTCTATCACTGACCCGCCGAGTCACCTTGCACAAATACTTTTAGCAAATTGTTATTTACTTACTATTATTTGCGAAAATAGGTTTTTTTAATTCTATTCAAATAGTATTAACATTCGGCAAACGCGTCGTGGCTGAAAAGGGAACTAAAATTATTATTAGGATTAGGTTGTGCTGCAGAGGATTGCTTCAGTTTCTTCATATTTAAGGTTTTGTACCCAGTTCGTCACAGTCTTCTCACACTTATACTACAACAGTATAACTTTAAGAAGACTGTGCATACATATTGTTAGTACAAACATAGTGTTACAATACTGATACATCGCAAATTGAGAACTACAAGCAGACCGGGCTACATTGTGTTAGCGCCTTCCAGTTAGTAACGTGGATCGTATGCTAAAGATTTATGTACTTACCCTAAGTGTACATAGAAGAATGAATAATTTTCTGATAGAAAGTAGTTCTGAGGTGCGATAGATAGAGTAGATAGTTCGCTTGTTGGATATTGGATATATATATATAAAATACTTAAAATACCCTACAACGGAGTTGATGAGGCGGCGGAGCCACACTGTTATAAATAAATAAATATAACGGGACAGTCCTACACAAATCGACCTAGTCCCATATTAAGCTCAGTAAGGCTTGTGTTATGGGTACTAGACGACGATATATATAATACATATAAATACTTAAATACATAGAAAATATCCATGACTCAGAAACAAATATTCATGCTCATCACACAAATTTTTGCCCTTACCGGGATTCGAACCCAGGACCTGTTGCTTCGTAGGCTTCGTCACTACCAACTAGGCTAAAGCGGTCGTGTTATGTCGCCTAAGTTAAGTTTTTTAAATTAGTATTATTTAGTTCTTGTTATATGTGCTTTAGATGCCGGAATTTAATGTTTTATTATTATCAAAATATATAAACATTAACAAGATATCTTTGATGCCTCTCTACTTCATACTCGTACATTTTGATTTGCCTACTGCCCTTTTGTATAAATAACCTGAATTATCATCAATTTTATTTTATTTGACATATTATATAAACAAGTACATTTTAGTAAAAAAAATCGTCGTGACTTTTTATATAAATTACACGTTTAATCTATTTTTTTAATAAATGAGTATTAGTATGATTATTAAATAGCAATGTGGTTCGCGCGCTGGCTTTCTTACGCGTGTACCTAAACGTTTCAGATCGAGCACGCGAATAATTGTTTTGACATTAAATCAGAATTCGAAACGAATATGACAGATAGAGCTCCATTGCAATATAGATTGCAGTGGTATCGTGAGAAACCACACCGGCACAAATTATGTGCTGAATACCTATTAAAGTGCATGACTGGGTAAACATAAATATAGGATACCTAATTGATATTTGTTTAGACTGGGGTCATTTTTTTATGCCGTACGGTTTATTATCAAATTTGGAATCGATTCATTATTTAGAGGACTAGTTCTAGATTAGATAAACGTTTCCTTAAGACCTTAGATACCTCACCTATGACTGTAGAAAATCTTTTTCTTATAATGTTCATGATTCTTCTTGTTTCATATGGAGTTGCATCTAAGAAAAACATTGAAAGTCGTGACTACAGTTCGAGTTGAATCATACTACCAGTCCGCAAGCGATATTATATTTTTATTTCTACAGCCAGATAGCCAGAGTGGCGTGGTTTAGGCGCCTTCCAGACTTGATTCAATGTATTTGTGATAGTAATTTGTAAGTTATAATTTAAGCGACTATCAGGCTACTTCCTGATTTGTCGGAAAATGAGGAGGCGATACAATATCAGTAAGCTGACAGGTTTGAGTGCCGACTATCAGACAAGCCAGTAGGTACCGATTCTTCCTACTATTTTATCGCTTGATCAATACATTGGTAGGAAGCGATAAAATGACTTCCTTCTCACCACAAGGTGGTAGCAGAAACTGATGAGTGATTTTACGTTTTTCTTGAAGTAAAATTGATGAAGTACCTACAAGTCCCTATGACATTATTACTTATCTTATTAATGAAGTGTCGAGATGTGAACACGTTGAAGGAGAATATTTTTATGCAAGTCTCAGAAGAGCTGTTTCAGAAAGGAGCATAGCCATCGTGGCAGATAAAGATTGACCTAATAAAACTATGTCCTTGGGACGTATTCTGCAGTCCTTATCTTACATGCAATAACTAAGATAGTAGCGTGAATATAGTTATGGCACTTCTCATGAATAAATAATGAATAGGGAACAATCTTACAAAAATCGAATTAGCCCCATAGATCGGTAGTATAAGGAGGGCAGTATTGTGTTTAAATTATATTTTGGTGAGTGATTTCTAACTGAGACACCCAAATGCCACATCATTCTTGCACGATTAGCACGTTATAAGCATTTCCTAGTAATGTGCCGTTGCCAATAACAAAAATACTGGCACCAGCAAAGTTGCACGGGTCTTCAACCTGTTCCTGGCAATGATTTGCGTTTTCTTTGAAAATATCGTTGGATCTTCTATGTAAAATACACATCGTTCTACGTAATAAATATGATTTCCGACCCTTCCACTTAACCTTTGCCTATTCTTTGAGCTACAAACATTGGTATTTTTGGTTGTGTTTGTAAAGTGGTTGTCATAGAACTAGGATTTATCTGAAATATGTAAACAAAGTTCTTTGTCACGTCAAACTAACTAAGACCGTAACCGAACAGCATTATGCAAGAGGTAATTGTATTTGGGAATTGACACCCTTGCACCCCCTGGGACGACCGCCCGTACCTCCGCTGCATACAAATATACGGGGTGTTGACCTCTCTACAATTCTATAAAATCCCAGACTGTATACATACATGACAGAAATAGTTCTGATTGTAAATGCAGTGAGCACGCCACCTAAGGCCTTTGATTCATTGTATACCTAAGCAAGTACCTACGTTTGGTAATAGCTCGCCATGTAGGTAGTTCACCGCTACGAGTATGAGTGACCAATATCCATGAGACAACGTCCATGGCTGCACTATTTTTGTGATTTGCGATGAAAGTCGAACCTCTTGTATACAGTGTTTGTGTGTTGTAGTATTTTTACCTATGCTACTAGGTTCAACTCACGTATTAAATGTCACTAAAGCGGCAATTACACTGCGTCCTTCACCTAATGCGGTCGCCGAATTCATTTTAAACTACTTAGGCCAACAAACGTCGTCTTTACATTAATCTGTCCCCCTACTACTAAGCGTTGGCAGCTGTCGATCGCCGAATGCGGCCGACTAACGTGTTCTTGCGAACGACGAAGTGTAATTGCCGCTTATAGCCCAAGCACTTTATTTTCATAAGTATGGAAAAAAATGGAAATTTGGAAATAATTCATAATAGCAGCTTTTTTGTGTGTAGCTGATATATTATCATTTTAGTAATTACGGAGACTCAAAATCCACCAAAATATTAGTCATCAAAAAAATCGATATTTAACCAATTCCTGAATAAAGAGGAAAAATATTAATAGATATTTTAATTTTTCTTTTGGTTAATTTACAGGAGCTCTTCAAGAATAATAAATAAATCACACAAAAAACATAATGGATGTGTCATTTATTTTTACATTTACTTCCCAATGGAAATTTTGGTGGATTCTTGGATAAGGCATCTTAGAATAATATTTGAAAAATAAACAAATAAAAAAACCGCCGTTATAAATTAATGTTTGAAAAAAAACGGTTCTCTATTCTATGGGCAAAAACCATTTCCCAAAGTGTCACTTCCCAAAAAAAATTTCCCAAATGATCATTTTGGCAAAAAATCACTGGTCAAATTATTGTTTCGCATTTTGTCACTTGGCAATATCTCCTATGGCAAAATATTACTTCGCAAATTGTTGTTTGGCAAAGTTTTAAATAGTCAAGTTTCATTTGGTCAAACGTATTATTTGGCATAACATTCGTTTTCCAAATTATTGCATGGCATACGATTTAGATCCTAATTGTGTAGTGTATACGAAATCTATTTGAGTGAGACTACATATTTTGCTAAGCGGGTAGTTTGTAAAAAACAAAATTATAGTAAATTACGTAACTAGGGCGGTGAATTCGTGAATGCCCCAGATCGCAGATGTTTGATGCGCTCTGGGGCTTTACGAATTACCGCCCGTGTTGAGTACACAATTTTACGTCTTCACCTGGCCACAATGCGAGTTTTTCCGTACGCGCAGCGTGCAGTAAAACTCGCATTATGGCCAGGTGTGACGTAAAATAATTTACAGGTAAGTTTATATGTTCTATTGTACTATAGGTGCATGCATGCAAGCAAGCCCCGAGGCGGTTTCGCCCTTTTCATCGAGAGTCTCCAGCGAATCGACGCCACCCCGCGCAGCGGGGTGTCTATTTCTGGTCTGAGGGACACAAGTGAACCCTAACCTAACCGACCAAAAACAGAGTTCGCTTATGACAAGCCATTTTTTCCACCCTGATACCTAATGTGCGAAATGAAAATTTGAACAAACGTTTTGTTTGGAAAACAATATTAGCCCGAACAAAGTGTTCGCTTAATAAACTTTTGCCTTAATAACACTTGACAAAGCAAAATTATGCCAGATGATATTTTGACCAAATGAACAAAATGCGAAACAAAAATGTGCCATTTGTTCGTTTGGGAAATGAAACTACTGCCATAAGTTTTGTGGGAAGTGAAATTTGGCGAAAAATATTTTGCCGAAACAGCAGGATACTGAAAAAAACGTAATTTTCCTGGTGTATTAAGGGCGACATGTTTTCGACATGTCATGAACCGTGTAATTATTAGTATTATTTCATCATGTCTCACGAAAGTTTCAATTCGAATACTCAGAATCATCTAAAATGTACACACTTGCCATTTATTTGTAATTTTAACGCAGCTCAATGTACCTAAGCATCTTTAGGGTATGTACGAGTGGATTAAAAATCAGGCCCGTGTAAGAAGTAAAATATATGGGTAATACGCGTCAGGCGCAAAAGTATGCTGCGTACGTGTACTTTCTAAGCTTCGGTGTGTTCAATCGGTGGAGCTCTAAATAAAACTGACCTTCTCTTGTTAAACAAACGAGCAGTGTTATCCAGAACCGCCATAACCATGGTGGTAGCACCATCACCAACAGGTTCACTCTGTCATCACCACCGAATATGTGAATTAGTTACTGGCGCTTATCATTTTGTTGTTTGTTTTCACTTGTGCTGTTTTTTCATCGCCGCGAATTCTGAAATCAAAATAAACACCAAATAAAATTGTGAACGGTATTACACAATAGGCAATGATTTATAGTCAAATAAGCAACTTTATTGATAATGTTGATATAAAGTTTGTCGGGAATAATTGTCAAGAAAAACCCTCGACTTTTTCTTTTCAAAGTCCAATATCTCAAAAACGGCTAAACAGATTTTCATGAAACATAGGCAAGAACACTTGGGATAAAATTATCTATGACACAATAAAACCGCATTCAAATCAGTCGATCCCTTAGGGAGCTACGCTACCACAGACAGATACACAGACAGACACGTTAAACTTATAACACCACTCTTTTTGGGTCGGGGATTAAAAAGGAACAAGTGACGTCACAATTTTCTATGGTCGAACATTTATTTAAAAAAAATTGACAAAAAGAAAAAAATGTAAGCCTGACGTTTTCCAAGTGAATACTAAAATATCTTGAAGAGGTATTGCTTATGTAAGGATAATTAATATTGACTGATAACAACTTTTGGTAAGACATGAGAACACGACCTAGTTAGTAATGAAACAGATTTTTGAAGGTAATTGATGGTAAGTATATTTTTATATTAGATCCTTATAAACATAATTTTTTAAAGACTAATTATGAGTAAATCGCCATTTTTATATTTGTATGGTAAAAATACGATAATGATGATGGTGCTTTAGGTAGTTAGGTAAGCAAAGATTTTTCTAAATACACAAAGCCACCTACAAACCTACAAGAATCCTCATTATGACAATGCTTGCGGTACTAACGAAACTACTTGAAAGGAGTAATGGGGATGCCAGACCCAAATTCTGCAAGTATAAGGCAAGCCGTGTAATGCAAAGGGCTGTGTTATCATTGGACATCAGTCCCTCATGATAATAAAGGGATGAAACCCGTCCGCATGACATTTTATTCAATGAACCCTCAATATATCTCCGTAGTTATGTTACGGGCCAAAATTTTCGTCTTGCTCATTTCGGGCTTCTTAAACATGTATATGTTCGTAGGTTTGATCAAAAACCGGGCTCTCGTAAACAGCTTTGATTTGTGTCAAGTAAATAGGATAATCATCTAAAGAACAAGCTTTATATCTCGGATGAGTACCCACAACGGACGCTAAAATATGCGATTTCAATTGTTTACCTCTTTATAGCCGACAACGCTTATCGGCCACTATCACAAAAACGATGGCGGATATTAAATGGTTTAGTATTTTTTTCCGCGTCAATATGCTTACTTTGACTATTAGTACTTACGTGATTTCTGGAGTAAAAGTGTTTGAGCAAAATACGGGAAAATTCAAAATGTACAACACAATGAAACATTACGTCTTGAGCCTTGCTTGCACGAAACCGTTTCTTGACCAGTCATCCATCAACGTTTCGCTTAGGTAGGTATATCTAATCGTCTATGTGATAAATGGGAACAACTTGATCTAACGCTCTACAAAACATTTTACTTTCGTGTCAGGGTAGGCTAAGGGTCCTAGATTGAACGGTATTATAATACTACTCCGCGACTTAAAGCTTATGGTTTTCAGTTTCAATCAAATTTGGTCGTATTATTGCTGTAATGCACTTATCTAAAAAGTTACAATCACATGAAATGCGTACCGGTAGAAATACCTAAACCCCAAGCACACAGGTACAATTCATAGAAGCAAAACGAAGGCGGAAGACTGAACGCGTGGCGTAAGAGCTACATGTGAACGCAAATCGTGATTATTGGTAACACCGTGCATACGGTTGATACAGGCATTTTTACAGTCTCGTTTTTCATGAGGTTAAAAAATTAAGCGCTATTAAGGCCGAACTTTTGTTAGGAATTTTTATAAACGGCCTCTTTTCATTGGGTAACCTTATACTTATGAGAAAAATGTCGTTTTTATTTTTTGCAGCGGCAAAGTTTTTTTTTAATAACCGTTTAGAGGACTTCTTAATACAAATTGATATATAAAATTAAATGCGGTAAACAATATCGGAGCGGAGATATTTAAGTTTGAAGTTTAGTTTATATTATAACTTTTCAATAAATGACCTGTGAAAATATATAATTGCAAATCTCGGCTCCGATGCATTTTAGTATATTACATTTCATAACAAAATATGTTTGTTCGGAGTAGATCTATCATAATCTACCACTATTAAGAATGGCCGCTCATCTAAAAAAAATAAAACATTTTTTACCCAAACCCCGGTGTAGGTACGTTAAAATATAATTTTAGTGCATACGACTTTTGTTTTTCAATAATGGTTACTGCATTATTAAATTAGGTAATCAAAACTGTGTTCTTGATGTGATGTTCTTGCAATGTTGTTTTCATAATAGACTAGCTTTTACTGTGCGGGTTTGTTGATTTACACAATAAACATTGTTCGGACGGTACGAGTACCGTCGCAGCTGTTGCAGCTAGTTCAACTAATTAACTTCTGCTAAGCTAAATACGGAGAGTGCAGTGTAATTATTTTCTCGGGGGTTCGAGTCTTAAGGTATACTTAGTTATGGACCACTCTTTTATTCATATTTATTTCCGCTTACCATAAATGTGGGTATAAAAGATCGACTAAATGTGATATTGCAGTGATAAGTGGCAAGCCCATCGCCCACAACACACTTCAACCCTGGTCCCTTAGTCTACATTTACGACACAACGTGAAGAAAGGGGGTGGTGAAATTCGAACCACACGGGTTATGCTAAAAGTGGCGCTGGAACATACGTTTCATATATGTGCTCTGCCTACCCCTTTTCGGAATAAAGGCGCGAATGTATGTATGTATGTATTTCTGCTTATATTTTCCGAATGCTGCATTATTTTTCCAGTCAGCCACAAAAAACGGGGCTGCAAATTACATTCATCATACGGGCCTGTAGAGGAATTTCTTCCTCATTATTGCGTTATTAAGACATTTTATTTCATTACTATTTCGTATTAATTGAATGTACTTATCTTATTTGCAAAGCGCATTATTATGCCAAATGGAAACAATTAATTATTCAGCGTGAAATGTCGGTCTTCATCGTTTTAATGATTTCCGCAAGCTTTTGTCCTTTCAGTAGGTACTTAGGTCTGAATAAATCTTTGTTTTAGAACCGCCGTGACAAATGCAACGAAACTGCTTCACTTTAGAGATACACTGGTCCCAATGACAATATAAATAAAAACGTGGTTAATGTATCGGGCACCTAGAACCACTATGCTGTATGAAAAAGCAAGGAGCTAGAGAACTAGTTTAGCCCAACCCAATAGACCTCGCGTTAGTGAACTACTCTTTGGGGTTTTGTCTGTACTACTGCAGACGAAGTTATCAAGACGATCGACATTTGTAAGACACGCCGCCATCCCTGAGTAACACTCAGGGATATTATTACCGATCGTAGTCAACTTGCTAACTTAGGCGTAACCTTGAAGCCTTCTGGTTACAACGTCAAGAAAAATATATATTTACCAGCAACTTGCTCTTCTATCGGTCGACATTGATATTTCGTCACGGACAGGGCTATAGCTAAAAAACTTGATATCGTAGCAAGGTAAAATATAGCTTGCAGGTATATGACTGCCTATTTAATGTTTTAACATTTAAGCCTCACAGCGTCACAGCGAAATATTATGGAAATTGTATTAAGTAGTTGAGCCCCGGAAAATGGCCAATTCAATATTGATTTGTATAGTCAAGGAAAGAAAAGGTTCGCCACTTTTTAACCCTAATTCGAGCTAAGGTTCAAAAGTAACGAGCCTTTATATCCGGCGATTGCACATAAATGAAGAAAATATAATCATAACTATGAATTTGGATGATCGAGAGCGGAACATGGCAGGTATAATTGATGTCTAACAACCGGAGGTCTTTCATCAGCTAATATATTTAGGCCCATCTTTCCCTTTTTGAGGCATCTGTAGGTATTTTATAAAAAATGTTTTCTATTGATAGGGTAAAGATAAAATATAAAATGTTGTGTGAGGTACAAATGTGTTGTCTAGTATTTGGTAATTCTAGGTGATTAGCTAAGCCAGATAATCATTTTTGAACGCTCTTAAATGCGCTGGTGAACATCACTAGAAAAAGAAAATGTTATATTTTATCTATAAGCATTACGATTTAATTTCTAGTAAAATATTACATACTAGTAGGTAAAACTTCCAAATAGTCTTATATTAGTCCAGGCATATGCAACTAAACGATAAAAGTAAATTAATTGAAGCACACCGGTGTAGCAGAATTCGACGGGCAACTTTAAAATGAAACTGCCAAGCGAGTGCGTCGGGGATGCCGCTGTGGGTCGATACCGAAAGTTTAAATGGAAAAGTGTCGGATTTTATTTTGCGGCACTCATTGCTATTACAAATTAACAAAGCCTCTGGGCTTTTGAAGCTATCATAAAACGAAGGATTGCTGTTTACTATGTTTTCCAAATAAAGGTATTTTTTGTTATTTGTAGTAAAAAAAATAGAGATCTGATGAAATTAGATTGTTAGAGTTTATCATTAGTTACTTTCAACAATAGCGAGTTTTTTTTATACTACAATGGCAGAAAATATGCGTTCGACCCTCCTATGGTATGCAGCCACAATAGTCTATGGACTTTGCGAGATGACTATTTCTTGATGAACCTCTAAACTTATTATGAGCCCCTAACGAAAAATTATTATTCTATAATGTCTTAATTTCAAAAAAAACAAGTTTGTTGGAAATAGTTTAAATTTTAGTAATTACAAGTTGTAGGTCGTAATTACTTAACTACTAATTGTGGGAAGTTAATGACGGGCACGCGACCGAGGCAACGGTATAACGAGACCGCGAATATTGGGAATTGTTCGCTGCCCGCCTTGGTATGCCAAGAACGGTTGGGTGACGCGCAGGACTGGCGCTTTACGCATTCCTAAACTAAATAACAATTGAAAGTGTGGATTTCACATCAAGGTCTTTAATCTTAGTATGAGTATATATTTTTATAAAGACAAGTGATATCTATTAGGTATACAAAAGAACTTGTTCTAATCAATATAATTTTCCATTGATTCCATTGTTACTATACGTAATGAAACCTATTTCAATCATTTGAACTTGAGTGTCTGACAAAAATTTAAAAAGTAGAAATCCCGTATGACAGTCGAGGGCATTCCATTCTCACCTCCACAAGTTCCTAGAATAGCAGCAAGCTTTGTCACCTGTGCTCGTACAAGTTTTACCGTGATACTCGTACAACAACTCGGGAGGTATTTGTTCAAAATAATCGACGCGAAATCAGTAACAATAAAACCGGCCAAGTGCATGCCGGGCCACGCGCAGTGTAGGGTTCCGTGGTTGCCAGTCTGTCTTAGTTACATCCACGTGCGGTGCGATTGCGTCGGTCGAATTTGTACGAAAATTAGCCATTCCAATTCATCATCATCATAATCATCATATCAGCCGAAAGACGTCCACTGCTGGACATAGGCCTCCCCCAAAGAGTGCCAAAGTGACCGATCCCGCGCCACCCGCATCCAGCGGACTCCCGCAACCTTTACCAGGTCATCAGTCCACCTTGTCGGGGGCCTACCCACGCTGCGCCTTCCGGTACGTGGTCGCCACTTGAGAACCTTTCCGCCCCAACGGCCATCGGTTCTACGTGCTATGTGCCCCGCCCACTGCCACTTAAGTTTAGCGATCCGGAGGGCTTTATCGGTTACCTTGGTTCTGCTGCGGATAGCCTCATTTCTGATGCGGTCACGCAGAGAAACTCCCAACATGGCCCTCTCCATTGCCCTTTGGGTGACTTTGAGCCTTCTTATGAGGCCCATAGTAAGCGACCACGTTTCAGTGCCATATGTCATCACTGGCAACACACACTGGTCAAAGACTTTCGTCTTGAGACACTGCGGAATATTGGACGAAAAGATTTGCCGTAGCTTCCCGAACGCTGCCCAGCCGAGTCGGATTCGACGATTGACCTCTTTCTCGAAGTTGGACCTACCTAACTGGATCGTCTGTCCTAGGTATACATAATAGTCTACAACTTCGAGCGCAAAGTGTCCGATTGTAATGGGAGTTGGTACTACATGGGCATTTGACATGATCTTCGTCTTATCCATGTTCATTCTTAGACCAACTCGCTCGGATGCTTTACTGAGGTCATCGAGCATCGTACTTAAGTCCTCCATGGTCTCAACCAAGACTACTATATCGTCAGCAAACCGAAGGTGAGTGATGTACTCGCCGTTGATGCTGATGCCTAGCCTTCTCCAGTCCAGAGTCTTGAAAACGTCCTCCAGTGCAGCGGTGAACAGTTTTGGAGAAATAACATCTCCTTGCCTGACTCCCCGCTGCAGCGGAATACGTTTCGAGTTCTGGTCCTGGAGTCGGACTGACATAGTGGCGCTCTCGTACAAACACTTCAGCACTTCGATATAGCGATAGTCAACTTGGCACCGCTGGAGAGACAGTAGTACAGCCCAGGTTTCAATCGAATCGAAGGCTTTTTCGTAGTCCACGAACGCTAAGCAGAGAGGCAGGTTATACTCCATTCCAATTACCTACACATTAAGTTGGTCGACTATTACTCGCTAACTACTTATGCCTACATGTCCGTGAAAGTTTTCCTTTTAAATTCAGTATATGTACTACTGCCACGATTTTTTTCCCATCCCCAGTATTGCCATTCAGCCAGCATGACTTGAACAAAAATTCTTATTATCTCGCAAACTATTCACAGAGTTGAAAAAGTGTTCTATAAAACCCGTAATATTTTTTAACAAGCTATCTCACGATACCACACCATTAGTTTAACGAGAAAAAAATTACATCCCCAATTTAGGTGTAAGGGACTAAAAAATAAAATTTCAAAATTTTATTCTACTGTTATGTGGGCCTGATTGATATACCCATGCCGAATCACAGTTTTCTGAGTTGTAAGGGTTTCTGAGCGAATAGCCGAGGACGGACGGACTATATATACGGGTTCCTTGTTTGTCAACGGGACCCTTATGAACTCCTACCAATACGATGTTATTAAATACTGCTTGTTCATTCTTGATAAAGTTACGTTCACATAGTTAATTTCGAGAGATTAGTATACTATAATTATTAATGTTTAAATTTTTCCATTCAGTTTCTGCAGGTCGATCACGTAACGCATTGTACGCGCTTCAGGTAGATCTATATGTCACTTTATATATGGAAAAATGACAGTTATATTGTCCCAACGCGTGTTCGGAACATTACGTAGCTATACCCCTCTGGTAGCAGTTTTGGGTGGATGTCAAGTCAAGTTTAATTTGGTTGCTAACTAAATTCATAAGAAAAGATGCGAAATTATGTATGTTGTAAAAGCTCTTTGAAATGAATTCAGAATAAGTCGTAACAATCCAGGCGCGAGTTAACAGTAAAATTAAAATAAATATTTGTAGAAAACAAAAGATATCACAGAGATACTCTTGAATTTATGATGTTTTAATGTAAGAGGGTATTTTGCATTCTCTTTCAGGAAAGCTGTGTGCAAATCTTTTTAGACTCGCAGGCGGACTCAACTACAGTTATGTCAAACGAATTTCTACAGCGGTAATGTAAAAAAAAACGTTTTACATTATACTCGAACGCAGAATAATTCTAGATATATTATATATATATTTTGGTAGCTTGGAGCTTGTCGGCTACTACCGGGGTCCGCAGGCGGCGAAAAGCGGAACGGACAACAAATATGATAGTCGGCTTCCAACCACACAGTGGTAGAGTTACCAGGATGTAGTGAGAAGTCTTGTAAAAGGAACTTCTCTATAATAACCAGCAATATTCATCCGGTGAAAATTCTATGAAAGGGCGAGCTATAGCCATTAAATAAGCAACCTCTGGTGTCAAGCAGCAGTAGCAAATAGGGTGCTACCGGGAAACTAAAACGAAATTCGTTCGTGAAGCGACAGAGAGGGAGATATCCCTCTCTATCGCTCGAATAAGCAAGTGCGACAGAAGAGGAGTTACACTAACGAACTACGTTTTCGTTTCGCGGTATATAGGCCTCTGGCACGAGAACGAAGTTGATATTCGGGTGGGGCTCTTGTTCACATATCCCAGAACGATACGAACTCGGTTCGTAAATTGTGGTGTAATAGGCAAAGGCAGAGTAATCGAATACCTACTATAGAATATGTTGGAAATTACTCCACGAGAAATGAATGGAATAATAAAACCTTTTTGAGCTTGATTATTTTAACTTAACATTTATTTCACATTTACACTATAAAAGTAGTAAAGTGAAATTGGCGTTTATTATAATTCTGAGTCCACTAGTTGAGAAGGAAGGCCTTTCGAAACTAAGTATAACACTACAAGAATTAGTTTAGTACCGCCAACAGGGATACATGCCTTAAAATTCCGACCTTATGATTATTAGAAAGGAAAATGGCGGTCGGTTGGAGAGGCAACCAAATTAATATTTAATGACGCCAAACATTTAACAAGGCCTCACTGCTTTTTGTTCTAATAAACAGGTTGCACTAATTAGGAAAACAATCAGATACTGAGCGACCTAGGTAAATATTAATTTACCTCACCCACTTCTCCCAGCTACAGAGAGGCCCAGATACGACTAATATAGAAACTATAGAAAGTTATTATTTTTTTAATTGAAGTAGTCAATGTGATAGAAGTTAACCGCTTAAAATTCATACATTTGTAAGTATTTAATTTATCAAACTACCCCGGGGTCCGCTTTGTCAATATCCCAAGATTTGACGTTGGCAGTTGGCACCCTAGCTTTACGAAAGCGGCTACCATCTGACCTTTCAACCCAGAGGGAAAACTACACCTTAGGCTCTGGTATAAGTTTTACAGAAACAAAACTTTACGATCGCGTTTGCGTTTTACCCTCAATTTATATGGGAATTGACAGCTAAACGCGAACGCGGTCGTAACGTTTTGTTTTAGAACTTATACTAGAGCCTCTTATTGGGATTAGACTTTCCTCACCACGTTTTCCGTCGCCGAAAAGCCACTGTTAAATATCAAATCAATTTTTTGTTGTTTTGAAAAAATAAAAATTGTAGTACAGTCAGCATCAACTACTCCATCGCAGACCTCAATCGTCGATTGAAATTCGCATGCTATACCGCTTGACTACGGTGACATTTTTTTACTATATTAGGGCACCGTAGGTTCATGGTCTTCTCTCCCTCTAATTGAGCATAAGCGTGAGCGAGATGGAAGTGCGTTTCCGAGCACGCGGATGTCAAGTTTTTTTTTGTAATTTTAATTTTTGGCTGTTGAAACAAATAAAAAACGATTCACTGATTTCTCTCAAATATGATATTGCCGATTTTTAGAAGCCATTTAAATATTTTTGGTATTTGTGCATAATTTGTTACGAATGTTTTAAGTGTTTTTTAGACCTTTTTGGACCAATGTTCGTGTTTTTTTTTCTATCGAGGAAAAATTGCTTAATCATGTTTCGAATCACTGATTGCCCTGCAGAAAAGCCTCAAGATAACTATTCGTATATTTTTGAAAATATATTATTATAAACAGACGCATTATATTAAAACTCTGTTCGGTTAACTTCGCTAAACCTACGGCGCCTTAACAAAAATTCTAATATTTTATCTAACCAAAAATATTTTAGAAAGGAGGCAAGAAGAGGTGATAAGAGGAAGCTATTCCACAGATTATATAATAGTTCTACGAACAGATACTCAAGTCTGAATAAAAATGCCAATACCTACTGCTTTAAGTGCCTACGAAATTTAACAATGGAGCGACCTTGAACGGGCGGGTCGTTGCCCGCATGCGCCGGCCTATCGACGCTAGGGTTGACACCGCTTAGAAATGATTTTATAATTAACAGTTGAGTGAAATAAAAAATGGTTAACTTTTTAAATTATTTTACAAAACATAAATTTCAATTATAATGCACTATGGTGAAGCAATTGGCCTGTTTTTACCCTTTGGGTACGGAACCCTAAAAAGCAAATAGGTATATATAAATATCCGGGGTTTCCCGAGATACTGCCAGTATCTGAACTGCATAGTCACTTACATAAATACATACATACAATCATATCAACGCAGCATGTTAAATACAATTGAAGCCATAATGTTACCTATCGCACACCCTGTCTATGGTATACGACAGTTTGAATGTAGGTACTTATTATTATTAATCTACCACATATTACAAAACGAAACCTTTTGTGTAGGTAAGTAGCTTAATTTAAATATATCCCGACAAAAGTACGAAATAAAGTACCTACCTACCACCTATCTTCGTTTTACCTACCTACCTATTTATAGCGTAAGTATATGAATAACGTAATAGTTTAAAAGTAGTATTACAAACATGAAAGTAGTCACTAGGAATAATTTGTTTTAATGTATTGTTTTAAAATATTCTGATTACGTGTTTCATCCTCGCGAGTGAATTCCAGCCCTTTCAAAAAGTTATAAGTCCCCATAGCAACGACGATGTATACGCCCTTTCTTAAGCAGCCGTGCGAATCTTACGAAGTAAACTATTATACTAATTGCTGTTATACAGGGATAAACATAAATATTAAATCGGCGAAAACAACTAAATAATTTGGGCATCATGGCAGTGGCGGAGTAAACTTGTCTGAGGCTCGGGGTACAGGTACTTATACTAAATTACCGAAACTCAAGCAGGCCTTACAAATTAATTATCTACATATTTGAAATAGGTATTAAAGATTCAATGTTCCGTAAAAATCATTACGTCCTTGTTAAAACTCACTAGTTCGTATCGTACCTGTCATAGAAATAATTAGTAAGTACTTCGATAACTATATGAAGTAGGTAGGTAAGTTACTAATCTGTCATCGTCAGTCGGCAGAGAAAAAAACATAAATGTCTATTTGTTTTCTCGTTGTCACACCCCACAACGCTGCAGTGAACCGAATTTATTCGCAACGAAGTCATTTTCAATACCTAACTGTGCGCAAGCGTCCGGCCGTGAGCGCGTGTGCCAACCAACTGGCTCAATGAACCGACCTCGGTTCCCAAAGTGTAAGTATATATCTTAGTTCCCACGGTGCAGTTAGGTAGCACTGGCTATACTTAAGGGGATGCTTGATTTGAGTCGAAATTTACCTCTAGACAGAGATACGCTTATGCCTCACCAGAAAAAGAGATGTAATACTCTTCGGGAACGAACGGCTTATTTGGACAAATATCGATAAATACCACAATTAGTGAAGTTTTATTAAAATTTAAGATGAGATAAAATACTATAGTATAAACTTGATTGTGTCGTAAAATAATGTGTTGTTTGAGTAGGCTGAGTAAAAAAAGGAAAATGCAGACCCAACTTTGGAATTGTTTTCTATCGAGGAAATTTAAGCAATCATGTATCGATCAAATTAGATAAACCATATAGTCAAGAATCATATTACTTATCTGAAAATCAGACCTTATTGTTACTCAATCTAGTCAGAACGGCGTTTCAAAGCACGCGATAATTTCCAATGTACCGCCTTAAGTACATATGACGACCTCTGTAGCCTAGTTGGTAGTGACCCTGCCAACGAAGCCGGAGGTCCCGGGTTCGAATCCCGGTAAGGGCAATTATTTGTGTGATGAGCATGAATATTTGTTCCTGAGTCATGGATGTTTTCTAAGTATTTAAGTATTTATTTATCTATTTAAGTATATATATCGTCGTCTAGTACCCATAGTACAAGCTTTGCTTTGTTTGGGACTATATCGATTTGTGTAAGATTGTCCCCAAATATTTATTTATTTTTATTTATTTAAGTAAAACTGACGACATTGATAAAAATCTCAATGCTATGACAGTTCAGCTGGTCCGGTATATGCCAAAGGTTTGTGGCATTCTTATATAAATAACTAGTGTATTTTTACAAAATTGGGCTCTTCCCTTTTCAGCGGCTGGTCGGTTATTAATACTCTCCCGTTTGGCGGATATCCCGCGCTAAGTAGGAAAAATCACCTGCCGTGATACCTTCCTCCAACTGAAAAGTCTCTCATTTTTCATTCATTTGTTTCAGTGATAGTCACGAAAAACGGAAAACGTTTTGAACAGCCTTTGAACGACTATGCTGCATTTTGATCTGAGACAGGACTTCCATCCACTTTTCCACAGTATTATCAGTCTTTCATTTATGATTGCTATTTTAAGATTTTTAAATTCATAAAAACTAACAATAAGGACGTTGTTTGATACTAACGTCACAAGCTAGTAATCCTTGCAAATTCCATAACAACGGAGCGTTTTTGACTTTTCATAATAAGAAGCTGATTTGATTTTTGCCAGAACAGTTATACCGTATTATTACTGCCAGTACAACTACTTACGTTTTTCCGAGCAAAATTGACTCATAAACCAACATCAATAACCAGTCGTTTAAACCCCAACAAAATGTAATATTATGAATGTCATGTTACATATTAATCCACTATGTTACTTCTTCGAGTTAGTCTTAGTGCATCACTTGTTTGTATCATAAAATGCGGGAAAGTTCTATGTCCATTTCACATACATCATTTTTATTCCATTTTGAATATTTAAGATGTTAATTATGGACTTCTATATTTTCTTAAAGTTTATGAAGCGTCATCATCGGCCTATTTTTAGTGGAGGAGAGGATCGCCTTTTTATTAGCTTCTCCTCCAAAGTCTATATAAAGCGTCGACAAGCATTATTTCAATGTGAAGACTTCAATCTTTACACGTCATAAACAGTCTAGCAGGAGCGATAAACTCGCACTGCATCGTGTATAAAATGTAAAGTGGTGCTCAAAAGATACATGATATCAGTCTCATGAATACACACGTACGATATCACTAAGCACTACCTACACAAGCGGTGCCTTGAGTTGAAAAATGTCAGGTTAGCCAAGATCAATTGCAGGTGAGTTTCCTTTTAACTAACCTACCCTTTCATTTGTCGCCCCCTATCTAACACGGGGGACAATCTGGGGGCCTTACCCTTTGTCAGCATCGACCTAAATGTAAATTCGACGGACAACTTAAATATTCACGAAAAAGGTTGTCTATCAATAGAGTAAAAAGTGGAATAGCTACGCTTGGTCAGGGCCAAACTAAAAGAGACGTGTTTTATTAAATAGGCAAGAGTGTGCATCCTTTTATTCAAGTCACCATACAAGAAAGCATGGTTTTTTAGCTTGTTCATTTTTAAAGCCATAAATGATTTTAAAATAGACGTCGGCACATATAATTGAGTAATTTGTTTATTTAGTCGTATGGCATACAATTCATGGTCGCTTTTACAAATTAATAGATCATTCGTTACAGCTTGCATTTTATGATTTTACATTAATGTAAAGGGGCGAACCAAAGTGAATGAAACTGGTATGAACAAAACAAGCAAGGTGATGCTCTTAGCACTCGAGTTGAACGTAAGCAGAGGACGGTTTGCACAAAGCGGCGCCTGGTGCCTTTATCCTGCATGTGTCGAAAACACTTCTGTTCACGTATGTAATACTTCGTGAAAAATGGTCTGACGTCATACTACCACGCTACGGCGTATTCTAAAATTCAGACAAAAAGTCACACAAGTTTTGTAAGTACTACTAGTTTCTGTAGGCATTATCCTGTTGAGTTGAGTTGTATCGACTTATAACATAAAGTATTTTTTGAGAATTTTAATACTATAATGCCTTTAATTGTATTCCTATTTGTGATTCACAGCTTGTATTCTTGCTAGTACTTACCTACCTATAACTAATCGTGAATAAACCGGCCAAGACCGTGTCGGGCCACGCTCAGTGTAGGGTTCCGTAGTTTTCCGTCCGTCAATGTAAGTGTCCCAACTTAAAGCGTTAAAAAATGGGCTATTTGTTACATTGAGTTCACATATTAAGTACAAAACACAAAACCCTAAAACCCTACAAGCAATACTTAGCGAGCAATTTTAAATCATTAATCAGGAAAAATCTTAACAGCGCCATGTACAATGTGAGCGTTCCGCGTACAGCGACATCTGTCGACAAATTAAGTAAACTATTGCGCGCGAGCTTAAAGTATGGAAGATGATTTTTATGGGATAATTCTTAATTGCGTGACCCGATTTTCACCGTTTTTACTTTGTTGGAAAGCTTGTCATTTCATTGTGATATTGTAGAAATTACAGGCACAATTAACACCTGCTTATACGGTTAAATTACAAACTTAGTTCAGAAATTGTTTTGTAATTTTTTTCAAAAACTGTTCAACCTATCAAGTTCAAAATAATTTTCCTAGAAAGTTTTTATAAAGTTCTACTTTTGAGATTTTTTTCATATTTTTAAAACTTATGGTTCAAAAGTTAGAGGGGGGGGGGGGGGGGAATTTTTTTTTACTTCTAGAGCGATTATCTCCGAAAATATTAACATTATCAAAAAATTTAATGACGAATGATGCAAACCCCTATTCATTTTGAAATACCTATCCAAAAATATATCACATGTTAGGGTTGAAATGAAAAAAAAAAAAAACGCTCCCCACGTTACGTGTAGGGGATAAAAAAAATCACTTTTTATTTTTCCACTTTGTCGGCGTGATTGATATTAGTACCAAATTTCAGCTTTCTAGTGCTAACGGTTACTGAGATTACCCGCGGACGGACGGACAGACAAAGCGAAACTATTTAAGGGTTCCTAGTCGACTACGGAACCCTAAAAAAAAGAATCGGAAACAACTAAAACTAAGTAGATATGGAGATCAATCCGGCTCGAAGAGCGCCGAACTAACGTGCGTGCGTGCTAACAAGTGTGCGCAACATATATGTATCAGATATCACATTGAAATACAAACTGTTGAGTGGGATTAAGTTTGACTTTTATTGATACCTATTTATTTTTGCATCATTATTTTTCTCTTTAAAAATTTGTTGTCGAATTTTACTTAAGTTTAAACACAACACATCAAAAACTAAAATTTGGAGTTCGTATGCCGGAATATCCACATAGTGCAAACGCGCAATTAATACCATGCCAATTTCAATTCAATACGTTTAAGTCAAATCAACCTAAGTGTTGGTCATAAACCACTGGACCACGGGATGACGGCCTTGTCAGGCTCACACAACAGGCTTTTACACTTAACGCAAGTTTAAAAAACTTGTCTCTTTAAATAGGTAGGTACTTTTTGAATGTAATATTTACAACGTTGCAAAGTATAAAGAGTCATACAGAAAACACAAGTAGGTAAGTTATAGAAAATGTCTTTAAATTATTAATGTTTGTGTAGGTTCCTCACAAACTCTTCAGATGAAATCAAGGCAAACCATGATATCAATCATTGTTTAGTTTTGATCATTATAAACCAGTTAAAGATAACTCATACCGTAACTATGTCGACTTATTATCACTTTAGTTTGGCAAATACTATACCTCTAAAATGTATTGCCTCTTATCACACATACGATATCTAGACTGGTGTTATAACATTAAGTCTTGAACATTGTTATATTGATTATCATCAAAAGTTTTAGTTCACGTTCCTTCACGCGCCGCGAGTAAAAAATAACATGTTCATAAACAGTCTACGAACGGTCTTCTTAACATTATTTTATTGTATAGTGATCGTATCTAAAGGTTGAAAGAGAAACTTACCTACATTAGAACGAAATTAGAGAAAACATGTACGTATATTATTTCAAAGAAGACAAGATAAGCACCGTAAAGGTCACCCACACTCAATCCGCCCACGTCACGGCAAAAATGGCCGCCTACGCTCGAAAGCCGAATTTTGCTTTTACGTCACTTTGCAAACTAAACACTTTAAGAGGATAGTAAACCCCATAAAATGTAACTTACGAATATTTAGGAATGGTTGTGTATCAGTTACTGTTTGACATTGTTCGTTCTGTTGTAAATAACTTAATCTTGAGAAATTTGGTCAGACGTTAAGCATAAAAGCGTATTGCTAAGTACTTATTTCATAAAATACGATTAAGTATTTACGTACGTTAACAAAAGGGAATGTAACAGATGCAGGCACGTCAATTATTATATTAACTTTGTACGTTACGTATATATATTACCGATGCACTTTAGGAAGTCATTTGTACAGTCCATGCGTGAACAACGAAGAAAGTAATTATATCCTATCTTTAAATTTTTAGATTTACCAATATTCAGCAAATAAATTAAAACAGAACAGTAAATTTGTTCAAAACAGTGTAAAAGCAATATAAAGTCGAATTAAAACCTAAAGCAAATTGGTGGAACACACAGACGTGTTTATTCCAGTTATTCGGAACGGATAGCCAATAGAATAGTAGGTATTGGAGTTCATTGACGCGACTAATGCCGGCCGGCTTAGCCGGGCCGCGGATCAACTGAATATTCCAAAGCGGCTGCACTGTAAACGGTCGGTCTCACCCCCGGTCGTAATAAACACCACCCTAGTTTAGGGAACTTGGCGAAACAGTTTACTGGTAGAGATTGGAAGAGTTGAAGGACATTTTCTGGTGGAGGAATGGTAGAACGGGGTCAGCCAGCAGCCATTTTACTTCATACTTTCAAGAAATTCTCAGACTGTACCTATATTGGAACTTTGTGCACCTACAGACTAATAATCATTGACTCGAGTCAGAACTGTGTTTTCGCGAGATACCTGCATTTTGTCCCATGAGCTTTCATCGTAACGAATCTTCAATCTTAATACAAAGCAAAAGAGGTGATATATTATAAAGGGTGGTAATTGTTGGAATTAGGCTGTTTAACAATGAAACCTTAAACATGTCATTGCATTTTATATTAATAAAAAATAATATTATATTTATATGTACAACGAGAACTCATGCCCTGATCTACACTCAAGAGCAAAAGTTTCGGGTGCACTTTGTATAGAATTTCAGTACAAACTGTACCTGAATCTTTTGCTCTTGACTATATCTTGTCTGATAGAATTATTAGTTAACATTAAACCTTACGCAGAATTCATTTAAAATGCATAGTCTTAAGTTAACAATCGATAATACCTACCTCAGACATTTAAAAGAGAAAAAAAAAACAGAAACATGGATAAATAATGCCTATTTATTTAAGCTGCAGTTTAAATATACACGTAGTAGTATTTTCTACTATTATAAGAGGTAATGTTTGTTAGTTTGTGAGTTGGTAGGTATGTAACGGGCAATTCGAAACTACTTATCCTATTTTAAAACCCTTGTACCTTCATCAGTAGGTATACAGGGCGGACCATAGGTTATTACAGCCTACCTACGTCCATCTAATATGTTAAAATACTTCCTGTGGACAGTTAGACGATTATGTAGGTACCTAATGTAGAACGCTGAGAAATAATCATCTTAGGAGAAAAACTGTTAGGTTTACCTGTCACAGATTACCTATTACTATTGAGGGGGAACCCTAAAAAAGTCACTTTTTCAGCTGTAGGCAACTAGCGAAGCATAATTCAATTTAATGGCCGGAATAATTTTTAGATATCTCGTTCTTACTACGTGTTTTCACCACAAGCCTCTAGTGTATGGCGCTTACCTCAAGCAAAATATATATATTTTCCACCCCAAAACCGTACTTAATCTGGTGTAATAAATTTTCGAGACAGCGAAACCATCGGGCTCCATTCAATAGGGGATTATTCCAAGTCTAATGTAACCTATGTCTCAGGAGTTAAGAGATTTGCTCTCTAAGGAGGGTTTTGCAAACTCAAGTTCACGATAAATGCAATGAATGATTCAAGCCGTTGAAAGTTACATTCAAACGTTACTTCTTTAAACTTAATCTTGACGTAATAAAAACGAATGGCTCTGTGAGCTGTAGAGACCGCCAGGCGTCTTTATTTTATTTTTTTATATTCCCGAAAAAGTTACTAGACGAAATAAACCTAAGTATACAATTGGTATTTGGTCCGTCGTTCGCTTGCCACCGCTTCTGTGCCTGCTATACTCGAAGCTACGGGTTTGGCAGGAGACGATGGCAAGCGACCTGATGGTGCCACATTAGTGCCGTGGAGGTTGGGTAGAGCCTTGGTGTGGGACGCAACGTGCGTGAATACGTTTGCTCAGTCCCACATCCAGGGGGCTCGCTCTCAAGCCAGCGCTGCAGCTGACCAGGCCTAGGTGTTGAAGCGCCGCAAATACTCGTCTATAATTAAAGACTACGAGTTTGCGGCGCTTGCGGTAGAAATATTGGGTCCCTGATCAGCTGACATGAAATCATTTATGAGGGCAATTGACTAAGCAACTCGTCGACGCTTCAGGGGACCATAGGGCTGGCGCTTACCTCTCGCAACGTATTTCATTAGCAATACAGAGAGGTAACGCCGCCAGCGTTACGGGCTCCATGCCGCAGACGGAACTGCTGGACGGGGTATTTTTGCTATGACTGGGTTAGGTTAGTTTTTAATTTATTTTGTAATTAAGTTATTATTTATGCGTTTATTTTATTGATTATGTTGTTATGATTATGATACCTATATTATTTTTTGTTAAACAATAAGTTGTGAGAATATATAGGATAGACATTGTAAGTTAAATAAAAGTTTCTCAAATATAAATTAAATATTTAGTAGGTGGCCATTGTGTACCTAATGATAATTATGGTGAAGTTTTGCAATAGACTATAGAAATACCTACACTTTAATGCACACCTCAATAAAGTACCTATATAATAGGGGTGTAGACACTAAATCAAATAGTTATTAATGTCGTATTTTCTCGAAAAAGGATTTAAAATGTAGGTAGTCAAATGGAGAAAAAGTAACGCAAGAGGTTAAATAATCACGACGTTATAAGTGACCAAAGTTTTAAGAAGGGGTATGTTCTGTCCCTTTTACGCCAAACGCAACTTCATATGAAACGATGGCGCTTGTAGTTAGTGACGTCACTAATAGACGGCAACGTGCCGTGCCCCATCGTATTCGGCGCGCACGGCTCGCTCTGCGGCAGCCTCGCAGTTTGTGATGTCACAAACTGTTTGCATTTTCTCTCTCTAACAAGCAACATCAAAACGGTTGTAGCTTCGTAATTAAAAAATAAAATTTAACGTAAAATTTCACGCAAATCGTTTGAGAAATGCGACTCTGTAGAGGAAAACAGCGGGACAGACACCGGACAGACAAACGGTTTTCGGCCCAAGCTGCAGCATAGCACTTCGTTCTCTACGCTCGCTCGTTTTTCGGCCGAAGCTGAAGCATGAACTTCTTTGACTTCGCCCCCTCGTTCGATAATACTTATTTACCGGTATGTTTTGGTTATCATAACACCTGAAAAATAACCTCTGTAATTTTTCAGGGTACTCTGTTTAACAGACAAAATGAGCATGACCAGCGAAAGTCGACGGACCACGTAACAACGCGTTGGACGATAATTTCACTTTTTCGACGGATTTTCCTAACGTGCGTTCGAAAACTTGTAATGTGATCAATGATCATCCCTCTGATACCAACCGATTACCTACAATAGGCATGATGCCTCATGTTCAAATTGATAACGTCAAATTATCGTAATAAAGTATAAATTATAAAATATAATTAAAATCGTAAAAAGATATGAACCTTGAAAGTTAAGAAAAAATGTGCATTTTTTTATTGTCCAAGAGTAAACTTAAAGTTACCAATAGAATCCTTACCCTTTTATAGAAACAAAATTGTATGACAACTATGTATACTTAAACGCAGAATTTCGCGACTGAAACCACAATTTAGGTGATGATTTTCCATACAGCGATATATGTAGGTACTTTGCACAGAGCTGTCATCCTAGTACAATAAACGTCAAATTTGACATAGTTTGTACTGGGATGACAGATGTCAAATGACGCAAATAGGAATAATTCTACTATAACAAATATTATTGTAAAGTCATATTTATCTGTCTATCAGTATGAAGCGTTTTACGCTCCCGCCAGCGAGGTCAATCTTTGTCTCATTTGTTATGGGTATTTATGTTCTTTAATTGTAGTTGCTCCCATACAAACACTTGTTCCTCTCCAAAAGCTGGTTCGAATGACATCATAAAAAAATCTTAGTCATCATCCCTATTGAAGGTTCCTTGCACATTAATTGCTTGGTATTTGGCGGGTCTAAGTCGGTTTGCTGTATTTTGTACTATAGCGACAGGCTTATTGATGTCGCTCTGACATCCTTATTTGACGGTGTACTGTCTGTATTACATTTGAACAGTAAATATTGCGCGGATACAAGGCGGTAAACATGCAGTACTGAATTCATAGCATCATGATTCCGCGCATCCATCGTCAATCATTTAAATGTAGGCGATGGGCAAGCAGTAAATAACAGTTATGACCCTACTGTGGTCATACTGATATGATAAATTAGTATGACCACCAGGAAACGGCGCTATTTAATATGATGTTATGAATCAAGAATACGATCACTTCTAAATCGTCACAATATTGTAAACACACAAAATATACACGCGCCTCGTGCAGAATGGAGCACTTTGCTTGCAGGCGGCTGGTCGCTTTCGCCTCCCTCTCATTCCCCGCGCAGCCGCGCACCTAGCGATTTCACCGGGAGGTGTGTTGCTATGAAAATATTCAGTTGCTATGCAAATTTTCATTAAAAATTAATACGATTTATTGATTTAGTTGTTACATAATTAAATTCGATGCTCTTTATTGAGGCTATAGATTTTGATTTTATTAGTAGACAGATGTTAAATAAGTAGCTGATGTACAAAATTTGTCAATGAGTTAGCAATTTAGAATATTATATCGGTAGATGAGTTATATTAATTGTTGTTGTTAATTGGCGCTGGATTCTTCATATTATGTTGGAGTTGTAAAGATGGCGTATTATTGTAATAGACAACGTTCTATTAACCCGTAGCTTACATACTAAAAAAGACGTTACAGTGCTGATGCCAATGAAAACTTAAGTCACGGCACTTATAATTTCCCGATTGTTACTATTATGTGGATATAGCAATATCCTTTTAAACCTAATAGTCAAATTGCCTGCGATTATTTCACGTCCAATAAACCCTTGTGAGTCCATTAGGTGGAACAAACAAATGGGTATTATGTCGGTGCTTTTGTTTTCATTCCGATCGGTACTTGTGCACGTGTGGTCACGCCCTATCGCCCGGATCGACATTAACTAATTGAGTCCCTCTGCGCTATCAGATGGCACTGTATCAACAATAGGCAATTAACACTCGTTAGACCAACTTAACTCGTCGAACAATACGCTACGCTTTGGACAATTCTATAAGGTGTTATTATTGTGTTTCTGATATACAGAGCATGTGTATGACATAAGAACTTTGCGATATCATAATATCACAAAGTTCTTATATCATTATATCCGCTTTGATTTTTTTAATCAATCACTTGTAATTGGTCATGTCTTTTCCCGACTACCGCAAGGGTGTAGTGTGTCTTTTATCCCGACTGCCGAAGGAGAGGAGGGTTATGTTTCTGTTCGAGCGTATTTTATTTGTATGTATGTGTATATGTCTTCTTCTTTGGCACCTAAACCTAAACCATTTGACGGATTTCGACATATGAGGAGTCGTTGGATTCATTTCAATGGTAGGAGCGGCACAGGTGGCTGCATATTGCAACTACTTTACATCTATTTCTATAACATGATCCTGCGTTAATAGTTCGTCGAACTTTGATATATATGCACTTTACTAGAGAATTTAGGTGATCTATTTGAAAAACTAAAAATGTTCGTCCTTTTTTCATTCTGGCATCGATAAGTTTAGTACCTATTACTTTTTTTTTCTTCCAAAAGTACATTTCGAATGTTTACAGCTGGTCATTTATCGTTTCGCTTTTGTAATTATTTGAAAAATCAATCACTCGCAATTACTGTTTTACCCGCAATTTCATTATTCCGATGACAACTCTGTGGATGTGAACTGTTCGTGTTTCACCAAATCGAAATGTAATAGTCTTTTCTCAAACATGCTATGAAATGTATGCGTTAATATCACGAAATGAAGACAAGAAGTTTCTTGTTTATGAAATCCCTAACTAAAAACATTATTGTCCGCTACTCTAACTTTTTAAATTTGCTTAAGTACTAATATTAAACTGACAAAGGAAAAATTACATACTGCCAATCACCACTCGACTCTGTAAGCAGACTCGCGATTAAAAAAAACAACATCTATGGTACTATGGCTTGTTGAAATGTATGTATGTATGTAAGCACTTTATTGTACACGATAACAGGTTAAGGAATATACATGTCACACAATAGATCAAAGTACAAAGGCGAACTTATCCCTATAAGGGATCTCTTCCAGCTAACCTTTGAGCAATTGAGAGGAAGGTAGGTAGAACGAGATTGGCAAACTTATACCGTGTACAAAAACAGAGAAAATGAAAGCAAATCTTAATTAGTACCTATTAATTCTAGACAAATAAAAACATGCCAATACATATATAAATATACAATATAAAATATAATACAGACTAACATGTGTAACATATATATCGCAAATATACAATAAATAAATAAATACTATATTCAACCAATTCACAAGTCATTGGAAAGCCACAATTCTTCAAATTCATCTTAAGTGACGCAACAGACTGCGACTGTCTCAGCGACAAAGGCAACTCATTCCACAATTTAACAGCGCGCGCAGTAAAAGATCTGGAGTATGTTTGTCGTAATGTCATGTTTAAACAATAAAAAAGGCGGCAAATTACACAATTGTTTTATGAACTTTCGTTCTGATTTCAACAAACTAGTATTTAATTGATTTAATTTTAATATTTCCTCACATCGTTTGAGAAAAGCACTATACAATCCTCGGCCGGAATTATAAAGTTTTTAGTTAAGAAGGCCAACTTATTACGAACGGAAGCAATTTCCATTAAAACCCTGGCGGGACAATAAAATAACATTACATGTTATATCGCAATATATAAGTAGACCTGTGGGTGTCGTAAAAGTCGACTAAGGGACCAGGGTTGAAGTGTGTTGCGGGCGATGGGCTAGCAACCTATCACTGCAATATCACATTTTGTCGATATTTTATATCCACATTTATGCTACAAGTGGCGCTGGAACATACGTTTCATGTGCTCTGCCTACCCCTTTTGGGAATAAAGGCGTGAATGTATGTATATGTATGTATGTAAGTAGACTAGGTATCGCAATATTGCGGGCGCATAAAGCCGCAATTATGGCTCGTAGCAATATTACTTTTATTTTTAATTCCCACGCGGTGCCGATTCACATGTGCCGCCACCTCTCGATATCCATTAAAAGTTGAAAATGCTCACTCTGTTAAAAGTTAGGTACGCTTAATCTAAAGTTGCGTCCGCAGGTTTCAATGAAACATTTTGAAGCTACCGTAGAATGGGTCTAATGAAGAAATGTCCAACTGTAAGCATATGGGTGAATGTTAAAATAAACTTTTTGTGATATTTCTGTGGGCAATTATTGGATATGGTTCAACGTCATTGACCGGTTGCAACTTTGTAGGTAACAGTTCTAAAACAGCACACCGAAACCCCTTACAACACTGATCATGATAGTAAAAGGCGTAAAGATTTTGTTTGTCCTACATACACGCAAAAAAGACAAGCTTTCTCTTCTAGATTTTTCTTTTCCTAGGTCCACTTCTTTACAATAGACTTAATGCGCGGCTTGTTTTATATCCCCTGAACTAGATGGAATGTAAATCAACGCTACGAGAAGCCCTACAAAATATGTCCTATGACGATACAGATAAGCTATTTATCGTTTTAAAATAGTTTTCAAATAATTTTATTCTATCTTTTAAAGGTACCTACCGTAAGTGCGGTAGTATAACTTCCTAATTATTTGTAGGTACTAGTTAGTCAATAAGAATGATATTGTATTATATTTTGCATATGAATAACATTTTTAATTATTAGTTCTTTTTTGCCTGAAACACAATAAACACGCTAGTCTATAGTAAAACTGATGTATATTATGTTTTATCAATAAATATATTTATTTTTTCTACTCCTGTACCGTTATCTGTCATTTTCATAGGCTTTAGCTCAAATACATAACACCGATAATAAGTCGTCGAAAAACTATATGCTCTATGGCCCATAAACGCACACTTTAGTGTATTTTTTTGGTTCATACATTTTCCATAAAAGCACTGTTTACCAACGATGTCAAATCATCTAACTTTTTTTTAATCAGCCACTATATTGCAGTGGTGCCAACTTCATAAGCAAAATTTTCGAAATAAAGAAGTTTTAATTACCATCAAATATTTGTAAAACATAAATTATTTACTAAAATAAAAATAAATTATCATGTATTGTGTGTATTTTCGGTGAAGGAAAAACATCGTGAGGAAACCTGCATACATCTGCGAAGAAATTCAAAGGTGTATGTGAAGTCCCCAATCCGCACTGGGCCAGCGTGGGGACTACTGCCCGTTCCCTCTCATACATGAGAGGAGGCCTGTGCCCAGCAGTGGGACGTATATAGGCTGATGATGTGTGATGTGTGTGTATTAATATACATATTTTACCAATTATTGGTATTATTTATAAATATAAATCGATCCGATTTGGTTCGGATCCGGATTCAGTTTGGTTCGGATGGCAAGTGCAAGGAAATTAAGAACAAAACAGACCATAAGCAAGAGGTGTCAATGTGTCATATTTCTAATTTCCCACCAAAGTTCCAGTTCAAAATTAATAGACGAAATGTGATAACTATTCCTTATTAATAACATACTTAAAATTTGATTCGTGTTTGTGAAGTGAAGAAAATGAGTACGTTCCTTTTAAAATGGACGAAGAAGAAAATAACTGCACCACTGAAGAAATTGCGTGAGTAGTAATAGAACTAACGGAAAACTTACTGCCTGAAAAGTCAAATGCTATTTATTAAAAATTAGTCGTAGAAAAAGTATTGTATGCAACAGTGTATAACTTGGTCTTAAAACGCTCGTGGTGTCTTTAATTGCGATGCTCGCCAAGGCTCGCATCGCAACTCCCGACACTCGCGTTTTAAGACCCTACTTATACAACAGTTGCATAAAATACTATTTTCTACTCCTGTACCGTTATCTGTCATTTATATAGGCTTTAGCTCAAATACAATGACACCGATAATAAGTCGTCGAAAAACTCTATGCTAAAATAAAAATAAATTATCATGTATTGTGTGTTAATATACATATTTTACCAATTATTGGTATTATTTATAAATATAAACCGATCCGATTCGGTTCGGATCCGGATTCAGTTTGGTTCGGATGGCAAGTGCAAGGAAATTAAAAACAAAACAGACCTTAACAATAGGTGTCAATGTGTCATATTTCTAATTTCCCAGCAAAGTTCCAGTTCAAATTTTAAAGGCGGAATGTGATAACTATTCGTTATTATTAATAACATAATAACTTACTTAAGATTTGATTAGTGTTTGTGAAGTGAAGAAAAATGTGTAAGTTCCTTTTAAAATGGACGAAGAAGAAAATAACTGCACCGCTGAGGAAATTGCGTGAGTAGTAATTGAACTAACGGAAAACTTACTGCCTGAAAAGTCAAATGCTATTTATTTAAAATTAGTCGTAGAAAAAGTATTGTATGCAACGGTGTATAACTTGGTCTTATAACGCCAAGGCTCGCATCGCAACTCACGACACTCGCGTTTTAAGACCCTACTTATACAACAGTTGCATAAAATACTACATTGATATGAGGCACTTATAATCATACGCAGGTTTACTCGCGATGTTTTTCCTTCACCGCTATACTAAATATCAAATTATATTCCTTACTTCAGTTCCGGAAAATTCATTGGTACGAGCCGGGATTCAAACTCACGACCACCGTTTGACAGTTCACGTGTTTGCCTCCAATAGTAAGCTCCTAGTCTATAGTAATACTGATTTACATTATTATTTATCAATAAATTATTTATTTATTGATATGGGGCACTTATAATCATACGCAGGTTTCCTCACGATATTTTTCCTTCACCGCTATACTAAATATCAAATTATATTCCGTACTTCAGTTCCGGAAAATTCATTGGTACGAGCCGTGATTCAAACTCACGACCACCGTTTGACAGTTCACGTGTTTGCCTCCAATAGTAAGCTCAGTCTATAGTAATACTGATGTACATTATTATTTATCAATAAATTAATTATTTATTGATATGAGGCTCTTATAATTATTCGCAGGTTTCCTCACCATGTTTTTCCTTCACCGCTATACTAAATATCAAATTATATTCCGTACTTCAGTTCCGGAAAATTCATTGGTACGAGCCGTGATTCAAACTCACGACCACCGTTTGACAGTTCACGTGTTTGCCTCCAATAGTAAGCTCAGTCTATAGTAATACTGATGTACATTATTATTTATCAATAAATTAATTATTTATTGATATGAGGCTCTTATAATTATTCGCAGGTTTCCTCACCATGTTTTTCCTCACCGCTATACTAAATATCAAATTATATTCCATACATTAGTTCCGAAAAACTCATTGGTACGAGCCGGGATTCAAACTCGCGACCACACCGTTTGACAGTCGCATTCTTATCCCGTCGATATTCTTATATAAAGTATAAGCCCTAGACTAATATAATTAACAGAATGAAACAGTTTATATGAAGTAAACTTTTTTTTTTCGGTTTGCCATTTCTAGCTAGCGCTCGTTCAAACACCCTTGCCCCTTGCTTGATGCGGTCAGAGCAAGCCCGTGCAATATAATGCAATAACCAATAGGAATTTTAAACGATTACGTTAATTTGAATAGGAGCCAGATGTCACGAGACGATGTACCTGTGTATGTATTCTGTAGATGTCTACATTTAGGCTTAGGTATGTCGAATTTGTCGGACGAACGGCCTGTAAGTAGGTATAAGCCATGCCATCTGACAGATATACAGTATTAAAAGAGGGTTGCTATTCCATTTGTCGTAATTTTTGAAAGGGGACATCCCTGGTAATCGCATTTGATTCATATCTGGGTATATTCATTATTTTATGTCTCTTAAACGGATAGTTACGGATAGTAACAAAACCGACAGTCAATGTCAATTGCATACATTTATACTCAGAAACCTAATTCAAGACCAACGAGGGTTGCCACTAAAATAGAATATGTTTACGGTGGTATATCTTCACTTTTTAAAAGGCCGCACGAAGAAAATTTAAATATTGGTAGTTTTAAATCTACGATTTAAATAAACAAGTTAATTCAACTTATTTACAAAAATACTAGATGCCCTGTTAAATATTTAACCATAGAAGATTTTTGGTAGAAAAACTGTTATTGCACTTGTAATACTTCAGGTATTCATAACATTTGGTACGATTTATAAACAATAGTCGTGAACAACGTTAGATGTTATTTAAATATTATGCCATGCGTTTAGCTATTCGACAAAATAACAGGCCAAAAGTGTGTAGCTCACTTTGTAATCACAATAATCCGCCATTTTCTCAAGGGGTCTATACACGTAATGATTTGTCAGGCCCAATTTATCAGGAGCTGACTAACTGCTATTGTCTGGAGGCATGTTGCGCTGCTGATCCAACTGTCAAAAGAGTTGTATTGAGAAATTGCATGCACATGTGGTTGGATTGTTACATCTATACGACACACCCAATTATGACTTCGACATGTTGTACTGACAAATTGTGGTGAAATCATACAACCTGTCGACCCCACCAGCCATGACCCCATAATTTAGTAATTGTCAGTCTGTCATTTTATATCTGAATAGATTTATGAAATGTTTAACAAGTAATTTTTGTTTTGGGATATTGTAATTGTTTTTTAATGATATCAGGTAGAAAAAGCAATTACTTTTTAATAAAGCGTATTGTTGAATGTAACCTTTTTGATATTGAAAATGTTGGTCAGATCTACGAATATTTACTATGATTTGATGATCAATGCAAAAAGGTTGGCTACATCTGACATGTTCGATTGACAATGACATAAGTGACTTTGACACTTAGGGCGGGTTGCACCGACATACGATTACAGACCGATCAACGTTAAATATGGCGCTGACAGCTGTCAGTCCATAGAAACTTGTCACACGTTCATACATTCAGATTTTAACGAACACCGCTTTGATTACAGACGGTTTGGTGCAACTCAACCTTAATGACAGTGACATATCTGTCGTAGTTTTTTTGGTCTTGAATTAGGTTTCCGAGTGTAGTAACAAAACCGACCGGTTAGATGTGACTTAAGCATCACTTTAGTTAACCTTAATCTGTAATTTTTTTAAACTCCTTATCTTTGTCATTTTGAATTTGTAAACCAAGCTTATCCCTATGATATGCTACATGCCATCTAAAAGTCGAGCCCAAGTTCCAATGATAATCTATACCAGTATTGTAAAAAGGACGAGTCTGTGAGATTGTAGCCTTGTAAATTCATAGGTTTGTATGTTTTGGGTAACCTACGGAACCGCTTAACCGATGTCAAAAATGTGCGTGTAGATTGGACTTTCTCGATACTTACCCCTCATTAGGTACTAAAAACTTAAAATGCCTTTGCTAATTAAATGTTCTTAGTCCCTTTCTTACGAACACAAATGTCAACGTGACAGATAAGGACAAACGAATTTTAACGCCATTTTAGTTAAAACAGGCGTGTAGTACGTTTATGATACAGCCGTTATATTTTACTTTTTATCCCGCGGGTTGCCCGCGCTTTCCGGGACGCGGGTGAAGTCACGCGTGCAACTAGTATATATAAATAAGCCGTAAGTCAAATATCGATGTTCGAATGATACCAATTATCTATAACCAACGCAACAAATACCTAGTGCCTTCCGTGCGGGAAATGAGTCTCTTAATATACATGAGGTTTACCGAAAGTTTCCAGGAGCGCTGGCGGTTGAGAATTAGACGAAGTTCAGATTAGCAAACTCAATAATCGACGCAAGTATTACATTTATATCATGAACACTAGGTAAGTAAAGTTATATTAGCATTTATTCTTTGCTGTTCTATCTAAAGTAAGCAAAAATGCGTTTCCCTATAAGCGATAGGTATTATAGATTCGTAGGTACGCTTAGCTTCGTCTCGTGGGGAAACAGTCAAACACTATTTAGGTCATACATTCGAATTATTATTAATGGATGTTGTATTCTGTATAAACTCCGAGGTATCTTCCCGATTTTACCCTGAAAGAGCCCTGAGGCCATTCAGTTACCTGCCTGACATTAGCTTAAATCTACACTAATAGAGTTATAATTATAAATATAAAATAGTAAAACCGACATATTTTGAAAATTATGCGAATAAAGAATAACCCTGGAATCATTAAACTGAACAAACCCATGTTAACTAAAATGTGTTTCCCTTTCTCACAAACACAAAATTTGACATTTAATGTCAAAGTGACACGAGACCAGATAATTTTAACGGCATTTCAGCTACCTACTAATTTTGGTTTGATGAACTTATATAGATTGTAATGAATGAGAATGTGTCTTACTGTATCTTGTCAACTTTTAAACGTACTATGTAGAAATAATGATAATTTATCTTATACAGAAACGATATATTTTCTATCCACTCTATTTTCTAAATAATTTAGCGGCCGAAAAACCTCTTAAATAATCTAACAGGCCCGAACCGTTCGTTTGTTTCTTACTAGCATCATTTTTACGAAGTAAATCCAAGACTTTCAAGATGTAAATCTAAATACCGCTCTGAAACAAATCCCAGAAAAAACTAAGTGTATTTGCAAGTGGCTCGAGACTGTAATAAATAATAATCTCGTTAGATCCCGGCCCGTTAAGTTTCCTCCGAGACGGGTAACTCCACCGCGGAAGCGCGCCGGCATTGGCGAATAAAATCCAGGTCACAGGAAATTTTGCCCTAACCCTATTACAGGTACATTCCCGTAGTACGAGTATACCTATATACCAAGTTTTGACTCCTCTTGCGCAGATCATGCGCACTGAGCAGCCACGCCAAACTCGACCTTACCAACTTTTATAAGCCTAACGATAACCCTAAATCTATAGCTAATTATATTTCATCTCACTCAAAACCCTTCTAGTTGGCAGACACCCGTTTATGCGCAAAAGGCTTTAAAAGTACTTTGTGTCACTTTGTATAACTTGTAAACTTTTCACAATTATGACAGCTACAGGAATAGCTAATTTATCGATTATATAAAACTTTTATAAAACTAATTCCTCCTCAACTTCGGAGAGTTGTCTATAACAAACATAACAAAACATAATATCACGTTACATAACGGAAAAAAAACTTTTTCGTCTGTTTATTTATGAAAATACACTCATTTTTCATGTGGCGAGTAAGGAAAGCGGGCACCTGTAGCGTTTTTCCTACATGCCGCGGGCGGGCGGCTGAGCGATGCTGGGCGAGTCGGGGCGAGACGAGGCGAGTCGCCGCGAGTGCAACGGGCGCGGGCGAGCGTCGTGGGGGCAGACGCGGAGCACACTGAGGCCGTATGGCACAACCCCGCCCGGCATCGACCGCCTCTCGGTCCTACAAGTGCGAGTTCACAAAAACCCCTTGTTACTCGCGGGACATTTAATGGCATCGAGCCTTTTCCAATTGCACGGCCAAATCTCTGTTTGCGAAAAATGGTGGATTAATTCAATTTTTATTTACCGAGTGCGGGAGATTTTTTTTTCAGCTAATCGCTTCAGAGTATTAACTGTGGATTTTACTAATTTATTTACGTTGTTGTGAGTTGTTTCGAACTCAGAGTTAACTAAGTATTTAAACATTTCTAGAAAAGTTTGTATGTATTTAGTTCGACGATTTAGTGAAACTTTATTTTTTCCTCTTTTGATAAGTGTTTCAAATTCTTTAGAATTAAAACAGTGTATCGTAAAAAGTAGAACCTGAATTATGAAAAATAGTAATATAATTCCCATATAAAAAAAAGATATCAAAAGTTTGCGATTTATTAAGGTTTCTTTTTTTTCATCAGGTAATTTAGGTACATGTTAATTTCTTTGTATGATTTCCACGTTGATAGTGACGTCATCGATATGAGCACATGTTTCTAGTTTCTACATTAAGTAGGTAGTGGCGCGCATACAAGCCGATTCCCATCGGCTTGCCTAAATTTTATTATTTGGCCTATTGTTATACATATACGTTTTATTCTGTCATAACTTTCTTTGTTCCGGGTTCCCCATCGAACGTTTGCACGCGCCACCACTGGTGGGTAGGTACTTACTTTTCCTACTACACAAATTGTAATGTGAGTAAGGTACATAATACTTATATGAACGAAGCAAGTACCTAATAATTTTAATTATAAAACCACGCCCGATGATTAATTAGGTTGCAAATAAACAATACAAAATAATTGCACACCTCAATAAAGCACCACAGTTCAGAAAACGATAAATTCAAGTAGGCCTCTACTTGAATTTATTTAAACAACAGGCGGATTTATCGCTAAAAAGCGAGCTCTGACAGATGACCTGACAGCGGAAAACATATCAAAGGTGATGCAGAAATAAAAACAAGAAACCTGCTAATCATTAGGACAATGACACTTTATAATAATATACGAGTAATATACATGTAATTTAAAATAATAGACATATATTCATTGATTGGCATAAATAAATAAAAATAAATTTTGTAATGAACAATATCTACTACCAACCCAATGAGACGAGTAAACCACGCCTCAAATACCTAGTATACTAAAATCTTACCCTGTGGCACATAACCTCAATAGGGGTATAGACACTAAACAAAATAATCAATAATGTATTTTCTCGAAAAAGGATTAAAAATTTGGTCACACTGAAAATAAATAAATACAATTTATTACACCACGACAAGAGAGAACATGCTACAGAAAATTTGCTTAATGATTAATGGTCGGGCGGATTAAGCAAAACAAAAGGTTAAATGATCAAAAATATGTAAAACTAGCGGCCGCCCGCGACTTCGTCCGCGTAGATTTTTGATGATGACAAAGATATAAAATAGGTACTTAAGTGAATTTAATTCTTAGTTAAAATGGTCTAGACATATTACATTTCAAACTGTGGCAGACACTGATATGAGATTGTTAAAGAATTTTTAAAGATTTTCCAATCAGATTATGGGAATTGTTTTGCAGAATGCTTAATACTTATTCCGTCAGTTACCTGATGCTTTAATCTAATTTTAATCTTTGGCAAAAATGACTCTGCAAGATATAGAGCGACGCATGGATTTGGAGCTAGAACATGGGGATCTTAGTTATTATGAGTGAGATTAAAAAAAAAGTTAAATATCGTAAGGCTGTTAAAACAATCTTAAAGTCAGCACTGGAAATCGAGAAATGGAGACCAGTTAATGAAGAGTACATCTCTTTAAAAAATCCAGTGTTCCCCATACAAAACGTTCAACCTTTTTTAAGGATTTGGATAGAATTTTCTTAAACGCTGAAATTACTTTTTTTGTATTTTAATAAGTTAACTTTCTACAAAGTTTCAAGTCTCTAGTTCAAAAAATAATGTTTCCCTCATACAAACATTGCACCCCCATTTAACCCCCACAGGGGTAGAATTTCCTAAAACGCTGAAATTACTTTTTTGTATCTTATGAAATGAAAAGAAATTTGTTTATTTGCTTTAAATTATGTACGCCTAAAGATGGTATGGTAAATGGTAAATAATGTCCATATAATGTCAATACCTTTTAAAAGTAGGCATGCAAATCTATTTAGTATAATGTACAGTCACCGGCATCAATATCTGCTGAAACAAAGCCGGCAAAAATATCTGACACATCCTTATGTCATTACACATAGAGTCGTGTCAGATATTTATGCGTGCTATGTTGTGGCAGATCTTATTGCTGGTGACTGTACATGCATGGCAAGGGGAGGATATTGTGCTTTTAAAAACAGGCTTACATGACTCTCTAGCTGAAATACCACTTGATGCCCTTATGCATTTTTTGAGCTTTAAATACTCTTTCAATTTCTCGTAACCTTAATAAGTAATCTTTCTACAACGTTTCAAGTTTCTAGCTCAAAAGGAAAAGTTTCCCTCATACAAACTTTGCACCCGTATTTAACCCCCTTCGAGGTAGAATTTTCTAAAACGCTGCCTGCCGTTTTTTTTTGTATTCTAATAAGTAATCTTTCTACAAAGTTTCAAGTTTCTAGCTCAAAAAATAAAGTTCCCTCTTTGCACCCCTATTTCACCCTCCTAAGGGTAGAATTTTCTTAAATGCAGAAATTACTTTTCATCTAATAAGTAATCCTTCCACAGAGTTTCAAGTCTCTAGTTCAAAAAATAATGTTTCCCTCATACAAACATTTGAATGGAATTTTCTAAAACGCTGAAATCACTTTTTTTGTATCTTTATAAGTAATCTTTCTACAAAGTTTTAAGTCTATAGTTCACAGAATAATGTTTCCCCCATACAAATATTGCACCATCATTTAACGCCCTTAGAGGTAGAATTTTCTAAAATGCAGAAATTAGTTTTATTGTATTTTAATAAGTAATGTTTGTACAAAGTTCCAAGTTTCTAGCTCAAAAAATAAAGTTCCCCCCCATACAAACTTTGCACCCATATGTAACCCTCTTAAGGGTGGAATTTTCTAAAACGCAGAAACTACTTTTTTGTATTCTAATTAGTAATCTTTCTACAAAGTTTCAAGTCTCTAGCTTAAAAAAAAAAGATTCCCCCATACAAACTTTACACCCCTATTTGACCCCCTTAGGGGAAGTATTTCCAAAAATCCCTTTTTGTCCATAGCCCACGTTATTAAAATAACCTAACGTTACAAAACTCTAGTTTAAAAAATAATGTTTCCCCCATTCAAATATTGCACCCCTATTTAACCCCCTTAGGGGTGGAATTTTCTTAAACACAGAAATAACTTTTTTGTATTCTAATGAGTAATCTTTCTACAAAGTTTCAAGTTCATAGTTCAAAAATTAATGTTTCCCCCATACAAACATTGCACCCCTATTTAATCTCCTTAGGGGTGGAGTTTTCTAAAACGCTGAAATTACTTTCTTTGTATCTTAATAAGTAATCTTTCTACAAAGTTTCAAGTCTCTAGTTAAAAAAAAAAAAAAAAATCCCCCATACAAACTTTGCACCCCCATTGAACCCTTCCGTTGCATACGTCATAAAAGGAAGTCCTGGTGTAAATTTCAAGTTTCTAGTCCCAGTAGTTTCGGCTGTGCGTTGATGAGTGAGTCAGTCAGGACATAGGCATTTATATGTGTAGATTAAGAAATTATAGGTGTAAACTAAGATTACAGTAATATACAGGTTGAGGTCGAGGTCTTTTAAGTTAACAACTATACTTGTGTTCCTGACACATCCCGCTCTTCCATTAACAAAAGGTGAGTTATAAGTAAGTATCCAAAGTTTTAAGAGGGTTATGTTCTGTCCCTTTTCCGCAAAACACGCATTCATTATTTGTAACGATTGTCTTTTACTATGACGTTACTACCTGCGAGCGTTTTCTCTCTCTCTCTCTAGCAAGCAATATTAAAACGGTTGTAGCTTCGTAATTCTTTGAGATTATATGAATGGGATTTTAGTCACTAGGCATAATTTTGCCTTCTTTCTTTGAGAGTAATAATAAATATTCAGTCTACTTCCGTATTATTACAAAACAGCTAGGCAGCAGTCACAAACTTCAACCTCAAAGTGAGAAATTACGTTTGGTTTTCTCAAAACCTTTTACCTTTGCCATCTTCTTTAAGCAGCTAAATACGACACGACGTGAGTGCCTAAATACGACGAGCCCAACCAATGCTACAAACTTTGTTATTTTCTCTTTAAAACTGTTCGAGTACCTACCTGGGTATCGTTTAGGTAGAATATGATATAGGTATATACTCTAAGCCAATACTGTGATGACAGTCACATGTAAGTTTTGCGTGGATGGCAACTTATACCTACAGAGTAAAAGCGGTTCTTTCCTACACCTAGCGAAGTGCCCTTCCCGGGTATACAAAAGTACTTCTTTAAGTAACAAAAACGATACAAGTTAATAAAAAAAATACAGAAAAGTATGTACGAATACAAAATATTAAAATATTCACATATTGAAAGGTAATTTATATAAAAAGTCAGAATACTACAAAGAATCAGTTTTTTGCGAATTCATTTTAAGGGGCTCCCATAATTGGCGTATGGGATCGTACCTTCGATCTGAATCTCTTAGTTTTCTCAGGTTTTTCTAGCTTATTATGTTAACAACAACGGTTTTAAGCAATATAGTATCCCATATTTACTTCAAAGTTCATTGTTTTCGAGATATTTGGCATCAAAGTTGAACAATTTTAGGCCAAAAAACCGGTTTCTGGCCATAACTTTGTGTTATTTGGTTTAAAATGTAAACCCTAGACCAGTTTTTAGGGACGTCACCAAGACGAACCCAAATATGTAGATTTCGTATGTGTTAGATCTTTCACGTCAATAGAGATACAAAATAAGTGTTATTTAAGACAATGTTTAAAAAGATCATACCAAATTAAGAATTCATTTGTTTCAAGATCCGGTAAACCAAAATGGAGATAAAAGATTGAAGAACCGATAACCGTTTGATTTATACTTCTAACTGTAGTGCAAAAGTAGGAGATACGATTCAAAACTTGTCAAAAATCGATGGAAACCTCGGGTAGCCCCTTAATGACTTTTATTACAATTTAAATTTTCCTAATTTGTATTTCAATATTCCCCTTTTTGGGGAATATTCCCAGGAACAAGAACAATCGAGCAGACTGGAGCAGACCCGGCACATCACTACCTACACCTACAAATAAGATCATTCTTACAATGTTTTATAGCAAAAAAAGCGGCCAACTGCGTGTCGGACCACGCACAACAAGGGTTCCGTGCCTATTAAAAAGGTCATATCGTTACTGAAATCTTATGGCACTTACGGCCTTTTCTTTAAGAAAGGCGGGTTTTTTGAAATATCTCGAAAACCTTTGAACCGATCTTGTTCAAAACAATTTTCGCTGATAGAATTTAATAAGCCCTATTTGCATTTTTTTATATTTTTAAAATACACGGTTCAAAAATTAGAGGGGGGAGACACAATTTTAGTGACTTTCGGGCGATTATCTCCGACTCTATTCACTTAAAAATCAAAAAAAATCTGAGAAACCTTACATTTATTTTGAATGGCCTATCGATTGATGTGCCACACGTTGGCATGCAATTAAATTTTTGTTTTTGACTTTCAGTTTTATGTATAAAGTGCACCCCTAAAAAATGTTTTTTTTGTAAAAGAGATAAAAAAAATCATTACATAACTATGTAGCGGTTAACAAAATACACCTATCCTCAAAATTTTATTCAAATACACCTTATAGTTTGTGTAATAGTTCGAGTAAAATGCCTGTGACATACGGGCGGACAGACAGACAGACATGACGAATTTATAAGGCTTCCGTTTTTTGCCATTTGGCTACGGAACCCTAAAAATAAGGTTAAGAACGCTGCTCATCACGCCATAAAATGATTTGGTCATAGTAACATAAAAAATTGTAGTAACATAAAATTTTATAATGGTGTTTGTACTAATATTGATGTTGTAAAAATACGTTTCTGAAGAATTGCAAATCGGAAGATAAGACTTGTGTAAATCCTAGCACAATTCGCGTTCTCGTTGGTACTAAACATATTTTAAAAACCGTGCACATGTGGCACAGCCATATAAAAATCGTTTCGGAAGATAGGTGAAATAAGTGAAATGAGATGTGTGGAACTGCGCGTCTACGCCTTGCTACGCAGATGTCATTTCCGACACGACGCCGTTTGGCATGTCCTCATTTAGCTGGAAGTAAATCGCAGGTGCAAATTCCCCCGCTAAGCGCTTATGTAGGATGCTACGAAGTAATTTGCAGCCAAATTTAATTTTACTTAAACTTCGTTGTACATTCATTAACTCTTTAAACTGTGGCTGCGGGACAGCTGTATCATAATCGTATCGTTTTTTAATATTATGAAAATTGGAACGAGTCAATTGCTAAATTTGGACCAAAAATAAATGTTTTTATTAAGTGTATATATGTTCTGCCCGCATCTAGATGTAACCTTTGGCGTCAAAGAGCTGACCCAAAATATAAATACCTATTCATATTCAATTTACTTTTGTTATAGGAGATTGAGGTGTCAAAAGCAAATAAGTGTATATTCCCACATCACATCGCAACGCTCTCCTATTCCTTTTACCATCCGTTCAATGTAACAGGAATAGCATATATTGTATCGTTTATCCATTTTTGTGTAAACCATTCGTCTCGACTTCCAAAGTAGACCCAAACGATTTCAGATCCCGTTAAACCTTTTTTTGATTACCCATTATCACTCTGGCTGGACTATTTTATTGATGTTGGTATACGTAATTGTTTCTGGTAGTCTTTTATAGCTCGATGTAAATAACTACGTTAAATTAGGTATTACAATTTGCTTACACCTGTTCACATGATTTCGCATTTAAAAAAGGTACGTAGCCTAAATTGCGTTTATTTTATTATTTCAAAGCCGTCGCCCATCCCTACTTTTCTTGGCAACCACAGTTGCCACAATCAGTTTACGGTTACCGAACTATAGTTGCCACAAGTAATTGCGCAGTTATAGCAACCAACACACTTAAATTTAAGCTGAGGTCAACGTCCTCATGTTTGACATGTTAATATTATAGTTGACCTATTGTTACGAGTTACGATTAAAAATGTTAAGCACTGGGACTTTTACCAAATCTAGTACGGAGAAATAGGCTTCGAGCTTCGGAATAATACTGTTACTGGAACCAAAATCATCTGACACAAGAAGTCTCTATATTAAGTATAACCACGCATTCTGCTAAAGTGAAAAAACTGTCATTTTTCCAATACCTACTGAAACTTAAAGCGATAGATGCTTCCGACCGTGGGCGGGCAGCGGGCCAAACTGCGGGAATTCTCCATAAGGCTAAAGGTATCATATACATTAATCTCTTTACCTTACCCGAACACCCGTTTGCAGCTCCACCTTCGACGCAAGTCATTAAAATCCACCAGAAAAATATAAACTTGCCGGATTTTTTTCGTCACAAATGGTAGGGAAAAAACGGGAGCTCTATCCTTGCAAACTTCCATTTCCATTATAAAAACGCTCGTTACACAATCTTGATAGGTTTTGAAAAAAAAGCAAAGTTGAACTGTACTTTCTGCCCGGTTTGCGGCACAAGGCAAGAAACAAAGTAATTCTATTATGTGACCCCACGGTCTTCCATTATTTTAATTAAATTTCACCGTTGTGATATTCGCTCTGAATAAGGATATAAAATGATGGTATTTTAAGGACATATTATTTCGTTTCTTTTATTTAATAACAATGGAAAAGCAAATTAAACTTGAAAGCAAGGATTTATTTATTCTAAATATGATTTTTTAGGATTGATCCGTACTAATATTCATCATCATAAACATCATCCTCCTAGTGTTATTCCCGTTTGTGCCTTAAATCTAATTCCCAGAATTTGGCATAGACACTAGTGTAGCGAAAGCGACTGCCATCTGAATTTTCAACCCAGAGGGAAAACTAGACCTTTTTCCTTCACCAAAAAGCTAACGGTAAATATTTCGCACATAACTTCCGAAATTCATCAGTATGAGCCATTTGAACACACGCGACCCCCGCTTAACAGCTGCACGTCTGAACCACTAGGCTAACATAGCTATTTAAGTATGGAGATACTTAATGTTATAAAGGCGAAAGTGTGTCTGTCTGTCTACGTGTCTGTAACCTCTTCACGCGCTTAAACCACTGAACCGATTGATATGGATAGGTATAGTTCGAATCCCGTGAAAGGACACAGGATAGTTTTTATCCCGGCAAATAGGGACTGAAATAGGGAGTGAAAGTTTGTATGGAGCTACGGTAAAAACGACCTCCACGCGGACGATGTCGCGGGCGAAAGCTATAGTATGTATGTTATAAAACTGAGAAACAAATAGAATGCCTCGTGTACGCCTCTACTGAGGTAAGAATACATTGTTTTTGTTGTATAGGTCCAAAGGTATAAATAACCCAAGCAATTTGTCATTTCACTCCGGGACAAACGAAATGGGAGGTTTTAATAAATTTTCTAATTTATCGCTTGTTCCAGACCCCTCAGACGGGGGCACGCGTTAACCTAGAAAACTGAGTCGGGAATTCGCATGTTTATAGCCCAGACATAGACCGCGAGATTGGATCTACAGATTCTACAGGCTAGAAGAATACGAATATCGACTTCCTAGCTGGTAACACCATTTCCCTTTTTAAAATATATTTTGTCAGGTCCTGGCACAACATGAATAAAGATTTACCTTCATACTACTGTAATTTATACACGTTCTGTGCCAGGAACCCGCTCTTCTAGGTGGGCGCTATCGTCAACATAGGTACAGATTTTCCCTTGTTAGGCCCCTAGCACACGGCGTATTTTAAACGCGGTTTCAGGAACGCGAATAAAATTCGTAGTCCTATTTTTTTTATACTAACGTATTGTAGTCATAATAATCGCTAGGCCTAATTTTTTTCGTCCTAACTTGTTTCTTCCTAAATTTGTGTAACTATCACCTGAAGTCATAATGATCAGTTGTCCTAAAATTTTTCTTCATAATTTCATTACTACGAACTTGCTTGAAGTCATAATTTTGTTAGTCCTAATATCATAACTGAGAACATACTTCAACTCCTAATTTTGTATTTCCTAATTAATAAACGCTTTCGCTAAGTAAATTTAAAAAAAAAACAGTTCTGGCGCTTCGGCGGCCGGTACCGCGGCCGCTACATGGGCCTGCCTTAGACAGGCGACTTGCTTAGCTTCTAGCTAGAGCCTTGTGGCCTCGCCTCGCGCCTTGCCACAAAAACAAACATTTAATTACTCCCATAATGCCAGGTAACATTTAAAATAAAAAATGTTATGAAAAACAATTGGAGCATAAAAAAATGTATGACTAGTGTCGTTATGAATTTAAACAAAACGGACAACGGAGTGTTATGATGAAAAAAATTATGAAAAAAAATATTAGGATATGAGAAATTTATGAGTATTGTTGTTATGACTTCGAGTGGTTATACATATAGACTTACGATCGTTAGGAATGAGAATTATTAAGACTAACGATTATTATGGCGTAACATTTTATGAAGAACATTGTCGGACTTCCAATAATAGGACTTAAAAAATTAGGTGAACAAAAGCGCCCCCGTGCTAGGTGCCTTAAGTATCGGCTTACGCTCGTAGAGTATACCACACGCTACGAAATCGTTGGCAGTGAGTGTGTTAGATACTGTCGAGCGCGTGTTGATACACCAATAATCAGAGTATCTTAGGATTGACTTGTTCGATTTGAATGTCAGCTATACATCTGAACAGTAACATGTCTAAAAACCTACATGGAAGAAAGTGCGCTCAGATTGATCCATACATTCTGCACGTGAAACTCGCGACAAACTAGGCAGAAGCGGTATTCGTTTTTTTTTTATGTGATAGGAGGCAAACGAACAGACGGATCACCTGATGGTAAGCGATTACCGCCGCCCATGGACACCTGCAACACCAGAGGTGTTGTGAGTGCGTTGCCGGCCTTTAAGAGTCCGCAGTAAGCTCGATTCTCCATACAAACGTAGTTACGCTCTCATTTTGAAACTACGTGTTGGATTGTAACGAAACTTTGCATGTTCAATGCAATGAAGTATATCTATGTCTGAAATTAGTTTACGTAGCTTCAGATACCATAATAAAAAAAATAAAGCAAATTTAAGTTTTTCATACAAAACTAGTTTTTGCTGTATTTACTTTGTTTTATAAATTGGAACCATATAAACTAATTACAGACATAGATATTCCTCATGTCATTGTATATGCAAAGTTTTGTCACAATCCAACATGTAGTTTTAAAATGAGAGCGTAACTACGTTTGTATGGGAAGGTGAAATTCGGCCGAGCTTACTGCGGCCTCTTAAGATGGGAGAACGCTCTTTTCTTGAAGGTTGGAAGGTCGTATCGGTCCGGAAATACCGAAGGCGACAATCCATTCCACAGATTAGCTGTGCTAGGCAGGAAGTTTCTGGAGAAGCGCACAGTTGAGGACTGCCAACCATCTAAGTGGTGAGGATGGTTATGTTGTCGCGTTGGACGATGGCGAAAAGAAGCGGTAGGGATTAATCCGAACAATTCTTCGGAGCACTCCCCGTTATACATGCGATAGAAAATGCAGAGCGAAGCCACATGTCTACGCAGCGCCAAGGAGTCAAGCCGATCTGAAATATGCTGGCAATCGACAGTTCTATTACTACTTTACTTTGGAAAGTTTACTTTCCATACCTGTTTATAGTGTCAGCATTATATTTGCGCAGTAGTGGCCGCTATTATTGCACGGAATCGGTACTATTAGGTACCTACTGCGATCATAGGTATATCACCCCACTTTCGCGGATGTCGATGGGTGCCATTGCCATTATGCGGGGATAAGGGCGGGGGCAAAACGATGCCAGGTAGCCGTAGTTCGAACATGTGCATACCGGGTTTTAGGTACGTGTTTGGATTTTGGATAGAAAGTAAGGTTTTTCCGTTCGCTGGGGCGAAACAATACTGACTTGACTAACAGCAGCAGACAGCTTACTGATACAACACCGACCCCACACCACCAAATGCGTGGCTAAGCTTAAAAAAGTAATTTGCGTAATGTAGAACCAATTAACATTGGTCGGCAAGAATTGAACAAATAGCAAATAATGCCTACCGAAAATTGAGGTATTCAATTAGATATGACAAAGTAAAGAAACGAAGATATTAAACTTGAAAGGTAGGAATAATGGTACATTGTGATACAAGTAAGGTAGGTTGATAATTACATCAGAGGCGAAATTGTTCACGCGAACCGCAGGTGAGCGTGATAAGGAAGCCGAGGATGTAATTATCGAAGCTCACGCGTATCATACGACGTTTTTCAACACATTTTGCGAGGAAAAAATCATTTTCATAAGATGAAAATGTTATTGGCCTGCCAAATTATTTACTTTACATTAAGCAAATCATTAAGATGACAACAAGTTTTTACTCACAATTGCACATCGCCAAGAAATTCCAGTGGCGTCCATTCTATTAATCACTTTTCTAGTCACCACGAGTCAACATTTTTGATAATAACCAAACACGCATAAACAAATTTTACACTGAAATAAAATGAAATAAATAACCTATCAAAATAAAACCTATATTGGCACCCAACAGTTTTTTTTCGTGAAGTTTGCGCAGTGTGGGCACAGAAATCTCTAAACAGCCAATACAAAATAAAATTATATTTTCGTTTTAATATGTTATCTGTATTTAATTCATGTAAAATGTTATGAAAAGTGAATAGTTTTACTAAATTAAACGTCTCCATATCATGTACAAAAAGAAATAGTCAATTAATTAACAAAAAGGATTTAATTTGTTTAGACGAGTAAGAATCCATTTGCCGAAAATTAAAAAAAAAGCTGTACATTCTGTACAACTTGGTTAATTTAAGAATGCACCGTGTTCATGCATATATCTTGCTGCAAGGTGCCAACGTGACTTAATCGGGATATAACCATAACACACTAGTGTTGTAAAGTTATAAAACACGCGTTTTTAATATCCAGGATTATGAGCCTAAAAGCGACACAATAAGAGGTACGTTACGAGCAATTGTGATGAAAAAATATATGAAAGCGCTTGTTAAACCAAAAATCATTTTGGAACTTTAGACTTCGTAAATAAAAACCGGCCAAGTGCGAGTCGGACTCGCGCACCGAGGGTTCCGTACTAAAATTTAGGTACGGTTTTCGCAATGTTTCCTTTATCTGTGCTATTTATAAGACGTTTCTTCGTACCAAATTTCAAGATTCTGAGTTCACGGGAAGTACCCTGTAGGTTTTGATTCCCTTGCGAGTTTCGAAAATTTGCGGCATAAACGGCTGTATCTTTTAATTGCGTTGGCTTAGAAGTTTGATTTTTTCACAGCTCCAAGGGACAGTAGACCTGAGTATCTGGTATAAATTTAGATTGATATCTCTATGCGTTCCTGAAAAAAGGGTCTTGACAGATGGATGGATGGACGGACGGACAACAAAGTGATTCCATAATGGTTCCATTTTTTTCCTTTTGAGGTACGGAACCCTAAATGACATAATTGCTTAAGTGATTGATTTTTTCAAGACTTCAATTTATTTCTTCTGTGACTCAATTACAAGAAGTACGAGTAATATCGAACTGTTATTAGTTTTATGTAATACACGAAAAGCCAAGTCATTTCTATACGTAATTTGACAATCTCACTGAGAATCGTGTAAAAATGTCAAACATTTCTCCCTCAGATTCATCCCCAACGGGAGATAAGAATGTAAATTGAATCTGAAATTTAATTTAAATAATGTCGTCTCGGTGACAGGTGCCGGCTGTGGAGGAGGCTGTGATCGATTACCGGCAGTATCGGAAATTAATAAGGCCCATTAAACAACCAACAGGCTGTTAATTACAGCCTTAGGCCATCAAAGACGGCGTTAAAGTTTCGATTATTGAGTCAGTGATGAAATTAAACTATTAGTTGATATATAATTTCGTTCAACTACATCAGCTAAGATTCGTGACAGTTATTATGAACATAACAGATTATTGCGTTGTGATAAGTAATTGATAGTAGTTAGTTGCCTATTATTACATAGGTACCAGAAAGTTGCCCGCTTACTTTATTCCTGTGTTGTTCTCATCCCCCGCACCAGCTTTGATTATTTTCTGTTTGGCCTAAAGGTTGACTGGTCGAGAATGCCTTATGGCATTAAGTTCGCCTTTTGTAATTGTAACTTGTTAGAGTGCAATAAAGTTTAAATAAATATTTAAGATTCGGTTTATTATGTAAAAAAGATTGATCAATAGATCAGACCAAGGTTTGAGAGGCCTCCTTCTTCAGTCAGTTAATAATGAGTCAATGATGTTTTTGTAGCAAATACTTACTACCTATTTTCAATTTAGGCACAGAAGTTTCACTATGAATTGCATTGAAATATTTTACGATCTACAAAATTCTCTATTATTTGACTCTAACGTATATACGGTACGTTAGAGTCGGCTTAAAGTGGGTCATGTAACGCTGAAAGGAGCTATCAAATAAGGGATATGAATATTCGTATTTGAATTTCTTAGTTAATTAACTCCGAAGACACTCCCTGCTGTTCGCTAGACAACGAGGCTTCGTATTAATCATGCAAGGTGAATTTCGCATTTAATATATATCGTCAAGTTCCAGCTTCATTTGTCATTTATCCATCCACGCACGCTTATCACGTGCGTGGGTCGACAACAGATCCGGGATAATAAGCAGGTACGTAATTAGAAACAGACATTGTTGTCTGCTGTGCCATGTGGATTATTGAAATTATGTAAATTACTTTTATACTTGTCGACTTTAATGTTTGATCACATAATTTTTACTATGGAGCTCCAAACACACGTTTTACAACTGTTTAGACAACTAAAACAAATTTGACCAATCACGTGGCGCCTTTACTGTGCTGTAATGAATTTGATCAATTGGACGTAGTCTTGAGTACAGAAGAAATATTACATTACGTAACTAGGGCGGTGAATTCGTGAATGCCGCAGATCGCAGATGTTTGTGGCCCGAACCGAAGGTGAGGGCCATAAATATGCGCTCTGGGGCTTTACGTAGTACTGCCCGTGTTGCGTACAAAATTTTACGTCTTCACCTGGCCACAATGCGAGTTCTCCCGTACGCGCAGCGTGCAGTAAAACTCGCATTATGGCCAGGTGAGACGTAAAGATAATTTTCAACAAATTTTCTCGTAACGTACCTCTTAATGTGTCGCTTTTAGGCTCATAATCCTGGATAATAAACACGCGGGTTTTATAACATTACAACACTTGTGTGTTCAGCACAAGTCACGTTGGCACCGTGCAGCAAGATATTATGCATGAACACGGTGCATTCTTAAATTAACCGGGTTGTACAGAATGTACAGCTTTTTTTTAATTCTCGGCAAATGGATTTTTACTCGACTACACAAATTAAATCATTTTTGTTAATGAATTGACTATTTATTTTTGTAGGTACATGATGTAGAAACGTTTAATTTAGTAAAACTATTCACTTTTGATAACATTTTACATGAATGAAATACAGATAACATTTTAAAACGAAAATATTATTTTATTTTGTATTATATTATTTTTATTGGCTGTTTAGAGATTTCTGTGCCCGCACTGCGCAAAATTCACGAAAAAAAACTGTTGCGTGCCATTATAGGTTATTTCACAAATATTTGTAGAATTTGTTTATGCGTGTTTGGTTATTATCAAAAATGTTGACTCGTGGTGACTAGAAAAGTGATAAACAGAATGGACGCCACTGGAAATTCTTGGCGATGTGCAATTGTGAGTAAACACCTGTTGTCATCTTAATGATTTACTTAATGTAAAGATGTAAAGAAAATCTAATCTGGCAGGCCTATAACATTTTCATCATATAAAAATGTTTTTTTCCTCGCAAAATAAATAAATATATAAATATAAGGGGACAATCTTACACCAATCGACCTAGTCCCATAGTAAGCTCAGTAAGGCTTGTGTTATGGGTAGGTACTAGACGACGATATATATAATAGATATAAATACTTAAATACATAGAAAACATCCATGACTCAGAAACAAATAAAATTTCAGAAAATGTGTTGAAAAACGTCGTATGATACGCGTGAGCTTTGATAATTACATCCTCGGCTTCCTTATCACGCTCACCGCTCGCGGTTCGCGTGAACAATTTCGCCTCTGATGTTATCAACATACCTCACTTGTATCACAATGTACTATTGCTTTAAAAACAAAGTTTTAACCGACTTCAATTTAGTACTCCGCCAAGCCACTTGTTTTTACAATTTACAACATGAACTGATAAGAAAAAAAATCAAATCGCTGTATGTGGGCCGATAATATTTGAGGACTTCCGTCGATTCCCCAAGATCATGACCAATGGCACTTCATTAGTTCCTATTTCAACGGAATCTAAGGAGAACCTGTGACGTACCTACTTTTGCACTTTTAAGTACATAATTGAGGAATTTGATAAGTCATCTGTGGTCTTCATCATCAATTCCTCGCCACCAAATTTATGATTTCCGGATGTAAATACACGAGTTATAATAGAAAATACCAAAATAACTACATGCATGCCTATTAAATTTCAATTCCTGATGGATCCCATCATCTAACTGAATTTTGAAAAAAATGGGACCCACCTGGGCCCACATACATACAAACAAAAAAAAATTCGAATCGGGTCATCAATGACGGAGTTCTGAGGTAACAAACATTGAAAAAAAAAACAACCGAATTGAGAACCTACTCCTTTTTTTTTAAGTCGGTTAAAAATACATCAACGACAACAAGAAAAAGCCGTTGGCTACGCTTCGTTCAGCAGGGCTTATATGTTCAATAGATACCAAGTATCTTTAAGTAGTTACGTTGGCCATTCAGCGTGGCTACAGCGCCAGGTTTGAGAGAACCTTCGGCCGCCAACGATCCCGGGCGATTATTTTTGTTAGTTAAGGCTAGAAGTTATTATGCAACAAACCTGATTCTACGAATGATGAATGCAATGAATGTGATTCTACCATTGTTAAATGAGTGCTTAAGGAGTTGTTTTTTGCACGTGCTTTACAATGCCTACGTTACGGATTATTATTAACTTAACATTGTACGTATGTATTTAGTAGAAATATGACTGTATTCTTATTCATGTAGTTTTGGACAATTAGATTAACTTTTTTATATAAATGAAGTCTGAACGTACCAATAATTACAGAAGCACCTACAAAAGTTTACATACTAGTAGTACGCTAAAATATTAAGAATGAACTAAATTAAAAGGTAAGAGGGAACATATTATGCATTTTCTAGGTGAGCGTGATCCTTGTTACTTTCCATCAAGTTAGACAAAGGTCAAACGCATTCTCATATTCAATAAAAAAATGCATTAATACATTATAGATTTTCGGCAAACAGTGTGCATATTTTTCATTGAACCCCATATTCCATTAAACGATTTGAGAAAGCAAAAACCAGCGCTGACGGCTGTGGATTAAGGGCTCAAGCTATCAAATGACGTTGAATCCATTACTACTTATCTCTCAAGTCCCAACCTAAATGAACTTGCATAATTTCGCTGAAATCGAAAAGTGACTCAAGTTTCTAGCAGAATGGTTCGTGTTCTTGAACTTATTGCAGAATGACAAAAATACGACGTATTGTCGGTGCGGAGGCGGTGCGATATCAGTAAGCTATCAGCTGTCAATATCAACTCTCTATAGAATCAGTGTCGATTATTTACAGCGCGCCTACGTTTACGAATAAAGGCCTCCATCCACCGACCGCGTGTCGTGCGCGGCGCGCGTACTGCACGGGCAGCATTGAAACTTCACTTCAAATCAAACACACATCATTCGAACGCGGTCCGAACGCGGGCCCGACACGCGCCGCGCACGACACGCGTTCGGTGGGGGTGGAGGCCTTTAGAGTACTTCCTGATTGGCGCGGGATGCGCGGTAGCTGAGCGGTACGAATGCAGTTGCAAGCGCAATTTTTTTTTTTTTCTAAGTTGGGCCCCGAAGGGGCCCTTAACTAATTGCCAATGACACACTACTGCAAGCGCACCGTCCCGCTTCCCTGAATATTATACCTACTGACAATCTGAAACTTTAAAATACCGACAAGTAAGTAAATCTGTCCGACATCAGCAAGCTCACGTCAAAGTACAAAAAACAAACTACATACCGATCCCGCCCCGCCAAGTCCGGAAATCGCTTAAGTAATCAGTAGGTTAATTTTCGAAGAATAAACGGACACTTTTTATATATTTTAGAATGACCCAAATAAACACGTGGAATCGCGAGCCTTTCACGTATTTAAGACTATTTAGATTATCAATAGTATACCCCGAAATAATATAATTACATGTTTTTCCATTCGGCACGATTTTGGCGACTATGTTGCCGAATCTCCCATTATAATGTGGCACGGAGATAATAAATCTCTATAAGAATTCGATACTCTTTTGTGTACAACGACATATTCCCGACCTTTTTACCAACATAAATAAGAGCGGGTCGCATTTACATTACTGGGAAATATTATTCTAACCAATTTAGTGCCTGGTTTTCCGTTCGGCACGTGTAGGTATTGTGATTTGGGATGATGTGGGAAGCGCTTGTGGAGTCTTCCGCTCGTGTCACTCCCACTCATTCACTCATTAGTTTGGAGGACGGGAATTGAAATTGGTTCAACGGTCGTTTTTTTTAGGCCAACTTAACATGAAAACTTTTTTGAGAGTCGAGAAAAGATTCTCAAGCGGACTGACGCAACTTGCTGCGAAGTCGCGTCGCGGGCTACAACAAGCGCTAATCGTAATCGCTTTACACTACATACGGAAAAACTACGAGATCGGATACGAGCGTAGCGGTTCTTGGCAGTGAATGTCCACTCATTCCCAGCGGCGCCTACGCCGTAGTCGCTTTCCGCTACATACGAGAAAAAACTCGGCAGCGGCTACGAGCGTAGCGCTTAGCTATTCTTGCCAGTGAATGTGTTTAGTAGGTCATGATATACTTATTAATCATGGTAATAATATCGTCTGGTAACTACCCATACTTTCCATACTACAAGCTTTATTTTTATTACTTAGTTTGGAACAAGGTCGATTTGTGCACACCAAATTTTGTGTACCAAGAAGGAAACAAAATATGATATGACATAGTACGAGGGGGTAACAAAATAATTCAAGACAGTGTACAGTCAAGTGCAAAAATATGTATCGATAATCCTGTCATAAATAAGTACCAAAACGTTAATCCACTGACATAAGAGTTATGGGACATTTTTAATTGTAAGTTGTAAGCACCCATATTTTTACACTTGACTGTACCTACCTAATTCCGATGAAATTGAACAACTGAAAAATTGAGATCTTTGGAGGCTAACTGTTCTTAATACGAGTTATGTTTTTAATTATTGCTACGTACTGTTACAGACAACACCCAGTACCCAGGTTTAATAATAGCAGCTGGCCATGCGACAATTTCCAATTTCAACGTATATTGCAGTCGGGTCGCGTCCTGCAGAAGGGGTCGCAACGGATGCACTGCTACCGTGTTTTATACGACCTGACAGCAATAAGTTTACATAACGCTCATTCAATGAAACCGTTGCAATAAAGAAGAGATTTCTGTACAACCTAGAGTTCCAAAATTTAACTATTGCAATATTGCTCTTGGTTTATTTTAGATATGGGGGTACCCATCTAGTCGCATAATGACTACCGTCATAATTTCTAAGGTCATACAACTTTACGCTTAAAGTTGTTACTCATTAATGTATCTTGTAATTAATGATTCCGAATATAATACCTACTTTCATTGTCATAATTGTAGTATGAAATATTTTTGAAACCATAATGTTGAATATCATACAAGTTTTAGTTACTATATTGAAGATCATAATTATTTTTAGTCATAAGAATTATAATTGATTCGCATAAAAACGAACTATTAAAGTTGTTTGTTTACATTACAATCGGAACGAAAGATCAGAAAACAATTGTATAATAAACCGCCTTTTTTTATTTTTTTAACATGCCGTTTTACAAGTCGGTCGAGCACCATATTTAACCGCAAATAAGTATAGTACCATATATATATATTTTTTTCGCAAGTGTGCTTACAGAGTCTAGTGGTAGTTGGCAGTATGTAATTTTTCCTTTGTCAGTTTAACATTAGTAAGCAAATTTAAAAAGTTAGAGTAGCGTACAATAATGGTTTTACTTAGGGTTTTCATACTACTTCTTGGCGTAAGACCAAAAAGAAATGTAGGGAGCCTTAAACAAGAAACTTCATGTACCCATTTCGTGACATTAACGCATACATTTCCGAGCATGTTTGAGAAAAGAGTATTTATAATTATTATTATGTACGACTGTTAGAGCTGCAGTAAATATCGTCAAACAGAATCGAACACCAATTGTGAACACAATATTGTTAAACTGAATTATTAATTTCGGTTTGATGATAATGACACCATATATTATTACATACAGTTGTTAATTACAGTGTTAACGAATGTCCAAATGCATTTATGATGATATTGTTGATACTCTGTTGTTTGATTGTAATGAGATTATAATATGGAAGGTAGTTATGTGTAAACGAGTGGGCATGGCTTGGTTTACTTCCGTTTCTGAATGCAAAGGATGTAATTTGCTAAACAAATATACCAACTTACTACTCGTACTAAGACTAAGGAAAACTTTACGCTCATGTTACCTAAACTCATCGAAAAACGTGATAATTCTTTGGTGAATTCGAGTATCAGTGAATAAAATTTTTCGAGCATATTTATTTCCCGGCAATCGCTGTCAGGAGACTATCCGCGAAAGAACAGTTTGAAATAAAAATACAGACTATAAATTAATTCAAATGTAAGCATCTCCGCGGACAACTTTTGCAAACTTTCCACAATGAACTATTCAAGCTGTGCTTTCTCGGTCCTAAATTGTTATTAAACTGCGAGAAATTTAAATAATATTTCAACTGCTTCGTCAACTTTTACTTACTTTTTACCTGCTGATACTACCTACTGAAAATTACGTCGGTGAGTGGGTGCGTAAGTGCATGGAAGTTGCCAAATGGATATCTGTAGTAGTCTTCCTTTCCCGCCGAGAGAGGAAATATTCATTTAAATTATGACGCCATTAGGTATGTGAATATTTCGAACTACTTATTTTATACGTGTACCTATATAACGAATATGCTAGTCGTACAGAAGACGTACTTGCACAACAAATACACTTTACATATATTAAAACAAAACTGCATGTATATTGAAACAGCCAATGATTAATTATGTGGTGCTTATCCTACTATCCTACTAATATTATAAATGCGAAAGTTTGGATGTTTGTTACTCAATCACGCTTCAACAGCTCAACCGATTTGGATGAAATTTTGCACGAAGATAGTTTATAGCCTGGATTGAAATAAAGGATAGTTTTTATGGTGGGTTCACGCAGACGAGGTCGCGGGCGGAAGCTAGTAGCAAAATAATCGCCGCGAAGTGCTACCTACGCAAGCAATTCTAAGTATGAAAATGTCACGCATTGTGGGATGCCTTTCAATAAAACCCGTAATCAATCACTATCAAGTTCAGAAGGTCCACAAAAAATCTTTACAAATTCAGCCGAATGAAACGTAGGTTGGCAGATCTTTGTGACGTCACTCGCCGTTCTGTGAAGGCGGCGCTGATGTGAGCAACATTTGGTTTTTATAGTGGCCTCATATAAGTTTTATTGATGTAGATGCCCAATGTCTGACACGCGAAGTGTAACAACTTGCCCGAACTGGCTGAATAATATTTACTAAAAAGAATTCTTATTGCCGATTCTAAATTTATGTAACAAAATGTTGTTTTACCTACCTATCTCTCAAGAAAATATATTAGTACCGAAATGGGATGGGAACCATAAATTAAAAGCTAGACAATTTTGTGGCAAAATTACACAAATAATGCAATGAATTTTATCGTAAATATTTTTTCCTCTGAGGGCAACACAAGAATAGATATACATAGATATTTTATACTTACCGAAGCACGGGAATGTTGTCGGCAAACTATGCTTCAAGTTCTGCTCGCTGAGTCGAAGTTTCTTCGTATGGCCGTGTTGAATGAATGAGTGATGAGCTGACTAAGACGGGGAATACATTCGCATATATATTATGAATATTATCTACCTATATCAAAATAGAGATATTAATTTTAAATTAAAGGAAAAAACTCCCTAAGGCATTGTAGGAAGAAACTGCTGGTTGAAAGATTTAGTGGCCGAGACAGATTGTTCCGATAGCTCAGTTGGTTAGTAGCGACGGGCCATGAAAGCCTGTGATCGCCGGTTCGAACCCGGCTCGGAGCATTCAACGTTTACATTTTTCCTTTAATTTAAAATTTATAATTTCGTTAGCACTTACTGCTTAGCTAATACAAAATTAAAATAGAGATATGGTTGTTATTTTTCATAATTCTTTTATTGCAACCATACGGTTCAGCACAGGTGTTATAATACTATATTTATAGTTTACCATGGACCCCTATATGTATAGCAAAATACAAAGAACAAGTAACGAACTAATTTTAAATCTTATAACTGCTTAATAATTCTGAACTCATGATTAATTACTTTGTAAGTACCTGATTTACATTAATTACATTGCTTATTTTTATGAAATTAAAATTACATGTCTGTCACAATCGATACTAGATTTAAAAAAACTTTAAATATACCTGCTAGAACTAGATTATAAAATATATAAGTTTCTGTAAAAAAAAAACATTTTTGGTACGAGTTTTTATTGCCGACTGTACTTTTCTGTATACCATCATCAACTACTTTCCATTACCATTCTATCGAGCCCAAGCTCAACGGGGTGACGTCGGTTAAGTACTGAATTCCCATCTTCCACCACCACCGCCACCTTCTATCTCAATCATCAGATCAGCTCGATGGCATTATAATATTGAATTGTCATCGAAACTATACTTATACCCAAAATTTTAGCTCAATCGGTCACCGAGAAGTGTGTCAAATTTAACTTGCAAGAATGGATGTCAAACAGGTGAAACTAAATAAATGCTTTTTTTTTAATAATAATAATAATCGTTTATTGCATATGACATAGCTATAAAGGTAGGTACAATATAGGGCAGTTTTACATGTGATACCCTGCATAGGGCGCAGCAATATGAGAGGGCATCTACAGCTTAATAGCTGTTATTTTTAAGTTAGTTATACATACACATTTTTAAGACTTCAGATTCTACACTTTATCATTAAAGAAATCGTCTATATTATAGTAGCATTTATCGACTAAATAAGCTTTTAATTTTGTACAGAACGATTTTAGTTCGGTCTCATTTTTTATAAAATTAGGTAAGTGGTTATAAATTTTTATTGTCATGTAGTGCGGGCTAGATGTAACGAACTTTAATTTTGAAAAAGGTAATCTTAGTTTATTTAAATTTCGGTCATTTCTTTTGCTTTGCGTTATCTGTGAATATAAATCTATATGTTTTCTAACAAATTTACTCGACTCCAAAATGTACATGGACGTGACAGTCAATATTTTGTACTTTATGAAATGGGTTCTACACGTTTCCATTTGATCTATGTTTGCCAATATCCTAATGCACTTTTTTTGTAAGATAAATATTTTTCCTATGTCTGTGCTATTACCCCATAAAATGAGTCCGTAGGACATCCTGGAGTAAGCATATGCATAATAGGCTGAAAGGGCGGAAGTTAGGTCAGTTAAACGCTTTAGATGATTTAGAGCATATACAAAAGACGATAACTGTTTTGTAAGCTTTTGTATATGGAGTTTAAAGTTCAAGCTAGAGTCTAACTCGATTCCCAATAATGTAGCTGAGGTCACATTTTCAAGTTTAAGATTATTATAGCTATAATTTATTGGAAGAGTGGTTTTTTGATATGGCTTAAATTGTATAATTTTTGTTTTTTTAATGTTGAGCTCAAGATTATGTATTTGTAACCAGTTTAGTATTTTATCTAGAATTAAATTTAGTTTAGTTTCAACTTCGTCGATTTTAACACACGGAAATAATACGGAAATGTCGTCAGCAAATAGTGTGCAATGATCGTTTAGGATATCTGGGAGGTCGTTTATATACACTAGAAATAAAATACATCCTAGCACGCTACCTTGGGGAATTGAGCCATTTATAGGGACTCTATCAGATCTTAAATGACGAACTATTCCAGTTTCAAAGTCTGTACTTTCTATCTCTGTGTATTGAGATCGAGTTTCAAAGTAAGATTTGAACCATTTTAATGGAGTGCCTCTTATTCCAGTACTATACAATTTATTTAGTAGAGTCCCATAGCACACTCTATCATAGGCTTTACTTAAATCAAGCAGGAGGCCTACCGCGTATTTTTTGTTATTTATTTCGGTTAGTTTTTCCTGTATATATTTATATATTGCTAAGGTAGTAGATCGGTTTTTTCTAAAACCGTTTTGACTTTCGTTAAGTATTTTAAATTTTTCGTAGAATGAGTTGAGTCGTTTTACCATTGCCGATTCAAATATTTTAGACGAGGTGGGAAGCAGGGCAATGGGCCTATAATTATTGATATCAGAGGGGTCTCCTTTCTTGTGTATAGGTTTTATCAGAGATATTTTTAGAGCGTCAGGAAAGATTCCTTCTGAAAAGGATTGGTTTATTAGTTTAGTGTACGGGATGGTAAGTATATCTGCACATTTTTTTATTACTATGGGAGGGATTTCGTCAATACCGAAAGATGTTTTGTTTTTAAGATTTTTTATAATGGAGTAAGTTTCTTTGGGCTCAATTTGCGTTAGATAAAATGAATTATTTATAGTGTTTTTTATGGGTAGTTTGTCTTTGGAGATAGAAGAGTTGCCGATGGAAGAGAAAAATGTATTAAATATATTGGCCACTTGCTTAGGATCGCTTACTGGTACATTATCTGATGTTTTTACATGTATGTTACTTTTATGTTTAAATTTATTTCTATTTATTTCTTTATTTATTATTTGCCACGTGGATTTTACTTTATTTTGTGACTGATTATATTTTTGTTTATTTCTAAGTTTTTTAGCTGTTTGTACTAGTTTTTTAAGAATTTTACAATATATTTTATAATAGTCATTTAGGACTGAATTTTCCGACTGTGATACTAAAAGCTTTAAAAGTCTTTTGTTCCGGCATGAAGTTTTTAAACCTTTTGTTAAATAAGTTTTTTTAGATTTTATTTTAATCTCTGTTTTTGGAATGCATTTATCTAATGCTTTATTTAAAGTTTCTTGAAAAGAGTTATAGTTTTCGTTCAATGAGTGCTTATAATATTATAACAAAATTGATATCAATAATTTCTATGAATCACAGTTTATGGCTCTGAAATAAGTAACCAAAGATGTTTTATTTCTCTTTCAGGGAGGCATTGTAAGTAAAAAGTAATCGTTAGAAAGTGTTATTTAGTACCTCGTACACTTACCGTGATCGGTCCTGATAAGTTTCGTAATTGGCTCCCATATTTGTATTCGGCAGGTCTTTGATTGGCAAAGTCGCAAACGACGGTGTGGGTAAGATGTTGTAACAAAATACACAGTAAAATACTTCGAGATACGAGTCATAAAGATTTCGCTAAGCACGTACCTTCCACGCATGCTTCCTGAGGCGATTTTATACGTGAAAAGGGTTCGCCGACATCGTCTGCAACCTCCGAGTTAATTTCCAAAAAGTCCTATTTTTAATCAAGTGTTTAATAACCTCCTTAGTGAGAATAGAATAGGGTTTATAATTTTACAACAATGCAAATAAATACGCGGTTTAGAAACTAGAGTCACGAATCAGTCTATTAGTTCGCGTGAGGCAATCAATCGACGAAGCATTTTAGCTATTACTTGTGAGAAAAATTGCTTAGACATAATATTCGCTTTCACCATTTAGCTGTCAAACCATCACGATGCTTGAGTGCTTTTATTGACCAAGGTTTTCTTGGAATCTAAGCTTGCGTACCCGTATATCAGTTCCTGATATCAGTGATACCTATGCTGTCCGAGACTAAGGATGAAATTATAATAATACTCGTATATGCGTTGTCTGTTTTGTTTTTAAGACTCATAAAACTGAAACTAAAACTTATCAATTATTTAAAAAATATTTTTTGAAAACAGACAGGTACAGTCAGCAGCAAAAGTAACTAAGCGGGTCAAGTGCTCAAAATGATCTACATACGACTCTTATTTAAAGAGGATAAGCACTCTCTAGATCATTTTGAGCGTGCTATTTTGCGTACCTACTGATTTTCGAACGTATCCTACCTAGACATATTTTCGCGTAACTTGCGAAAAAGTATCTATAGTACATTACGTAACTAGGGCGGTGAATCCGAGAGTAAAACTCGCATTATGGCCAGCGCATATTTATGGCCCTCACCTTCGGTTCGGGCCACAAACACCTGCGATCTGCGGCTTTCACGAATTCACCGACCTAGTTACGTAATGTACTATTATCTACCCACCGGAAAACCTGGAAATAGTCTGTACGTTATGTCTTATGGAGCTGCGCCAATTACCGCGATTACCGCTACAACGCAGAAAACGCCGCTACGCGTTACGGCGTAGCACTCGTAGCAATGCGTGGCCTTATGCCCGAATCGGATAATGTAAATGAATGCCGTGAAAACAAGGAATCAAAGTTAATTACACAATTAACTTTGATTCCTTGTTTTCAGTAACAGTAGGTAGTCTGTCTGGCCAGCGACTCGTGTCACTACGTCACTAGGAGTGTGTGATGCTAATTAACGACATTTTCACTTCAAAGTTCAATATCTCAAAAATGGGTGAGCCGATTTTGTTAAAACGCCTCGAACCATCTTGATCACGTCAGTTTTCGGACAAAAAAACGCATTTAAATCAGTCCATTGGTTTAGGAGCTACTATGCCACCGGCAGAGACACAGACACGTCAAACTTATAACACCCTTCCTATAGTGTCCGGGGTTAAAAAGAGGACTCAGCATACTGTTGCAATGAGTACTATTACACCACGACATTGGTTTTCAGTTTCACCTTTACCGTGGACAGACTTTTCTAACGTGTGTTAACAAAAATCATACGTTTCCGATATCTAAGTTGATTAGAGCGACTGGCCGCGTACGCGAATAGCATATGCGTATTTGAGACGACTCGGAGCAATAAATTGTTCATTTGTTCCCTTATTTATGAAGTACTTATTTGAGATTGAAATATTCAATAACGAAAAGAACAATATTTTCGTACATATCTGAGAAAAAGTTATTCCTGAAAAGTATGTGTCTTTTATTTTCTTTAGTGAACGTGGAGGAATAGACGTGTCTCTTATTTACACTGATGCGTGGTGGACGAGAATCTACCTACTTAGGGCCGTCAGTCAGAATTAAAACATACAAGCAACATTGTAAATGTAAATTAACAAACCATGTTTTGACGGCTTTGGACGGTAATAAAGAAATACCTAACGGCGATAAATTCTAAAAAGCAATCTCATTTACAAGGGCTAGGCTGTGCCGAAGCCGCTAACCTGTGTCGTATTGCTTAGCAAAGTGAAACTCAACCCATTAAGGCCGGTAGGAATTGTCGTTGGAGGAAATTGAACGGAAACTGAAAACATTGGAATTGTTCAAGAGTGAGATTGAACGTCGAAATAACTGTTCTGAGTTTTCATTAAATAAAAATTTAATTGTAGAAACTTAATTTGCAATTACATCGGTTTTCGTTTGGGAACAAAGCCAATGATTTAATTTTATGGAGTACTGTGTCCAGTCAAGTGTAAAAATTTGTAACAGATTAATCTTCTCATAAATATGTACTCTAACCTTAATTCGCCGACATAGGTGCTTTACCTATTTTGATTGAATAAACATAAATACGTTTAGTACGGGAGGATACTTCACTTTCGGAAAACATATTTTTGCCATTTCCAAAATTTTAATTCCAAATATTCAAATACACAGATAATGACTAAGAGTTCTGTTTTTGCCATTTTAGCTGCGGAAGCCTAGAAAGGGTGCTGAATACTTAATAAGTTGTAGATAACTTGAAGGCAAAGTGAATAGGCGAGTTATTATTACTGACTCGGTAAGCTACATAACACATTGTCCTTGTTGTCATTTTCCAACACGTGAACGTAGGGACAGTTGCTATTCAGCAGCTTATTGAAAAAATCTAATGGTGTCACAGTTTGTTGATAAATTACCGCAGTGTGGCAGGGAATTACTTATGTATAAAATTATGTAAAATTACTGCTCCTATGCAAAGTGAAGTGAACATTTTATTACGTCCCAAGCAGCTTTACCTACACCGCCCTTCCGCCCCCTTACATGATTTACGACGGAATGGGTGAGATTTTATCTCATGAGCGTAATGGAATCATACGCCTAGTGTGTCTAAATCACTGTCACTTTGGTAATATCAATCACACCCGCATTGTATTCCAAACTCATTAACGTCTTGACGTTTTGACATGACAAAAGGTCTAAATGTCAAATGCAAGAGGCGACAGAGAATTGTTTTGGAGTTGTATTGTTTGTCACCTGTTTTGTTCGTTATACTTGATTATACGTTATACTTGTAGATAGGGGACTAAACCGCTGGGTGGTGGATGGTGTAGGGACTTCGTAAATAAATAAGTAGCTACCCCATTTTCTAAATTGACGTTTATTCCTATATGGTTTCATTAATGATGTTGATGATAGTGTGATTAAAATGTGACTGCTATCTGGTAGATAATCTTTGGTAAATTCTAATATTCCTACCTCTTCCACAGGATTCGGGTTTGCGACCCTCTGGCATAAGCGGCAATTGCTCGGTCAACGAATCCTTCAATCATTTTACTCTTAGAACGCCCTCGGAAGGCGCGTGGCGACATCTACTTCGAACACTGAGGCTAATTTTAGTCAGTAAGTATATTTTTTTTGTCAGAACGTCGCATGTTCAAATCTTGCGCGTATCATAAAATAATTCAATTATTCCCTTTGATTTAAAATTTATAATTTTCGTCAGAAGTTACTGTTAAATACAAAAAAATATTCAGGGTGTGGCCTGAAACGGGCAAAAAATTAAACGGTACACTATTGAGCATGTGAGCAATAATTTCCAGGTAATTTTAAGTGAAAAAAAACTTTTTCTTTTTTTTCTTTAAAGTAGGTTCACGTGTATTTTTTACCCTTCTGAGGTGACACAAGTAGATTTTTAACAAAACTATTAAAAATCAGAAAAAATATCTTTTATAAACTAAAATGCAAAAACTTTTAGACTCATTATATGATGTTACCTCAAAATCTGCATTGACTGCTGTACTATGATCTTGTGGTGCCAAGATACATTACTTAAAGGTCATAACTTTAGATCAATATTACTCAGAATATTTTTTTTTAATTGGACACAACGGGTTACTACAGATGCTCTAAGGAAGCGTCCTTTTAAATATTTGCCCCTGTTACAGGCCACACACTGTATAGGATGTAGATAGTTTGATTTATAGAAAAGGACAGAGTTTTTTTTATCCGAGGAACAACCCCATAAGGGTGAGAAATGGAGGGTTAAGTAGATTGTCGTGAAATTTTGTGAGCGAGAGTTCGATGTTTAACCATAGGGCAAAAATCCTTTCGTATGTCCGGCTCTCCGGATGTTCTCTCTATAGATTGGTCGCCTCTCTCAACAGATTCTCGTGAAATTTTGTAAGCGAGTTCGATATTTAACTATAGGGCAAAAATGCTTTCGTATGTCCCGCTGTCCCCTCTATAGGTCGCATCCCTCACTCTAACAGATTCACGTGAAATTTTGTGAGCGATTTCTGTATTTATAGGACAAAATGCTTTCGTATGTTCTGCGTTTCGTATGCCCTTTGACCCCTGTCAAAAAGCCGACAACGCTGGGTGAGGCGTTCAGCCTAACAAAACAACCGTCCACATAGGCTGCGCGCTCGGCTCGCCCGAGCCGTGGCTCGCCGAACCACGGCTACACTGAGCGTGCACGTTAGGGCGAGTCGTGTTCGGCCGAGCCGCTCGTCCGGTGTGGATCTGTCTAAAATCCAGATGAAATTTGTTATTTTTAGTCCAAGGATAGCCATAGAGGCTATTTTCTTGTTTGATATTTACTCCCCAGGAAATGAAGTGGAACTGACACAGACCGAAACCCACACGAGCGGAGCCGCGTGCAAAGCTTAGTATTAAATTATACTGCTGCAATAATCAAAGGCCACTTACGTGTTTCCCCAACTCGTGTAAATAAACAAAGCCCAGAAATAGGCGAGGTAAATCCTTACGCAATGATTTCGGGCGGAAAACTAAGTAAAACATACGGTTTTCCCCCACGTTCCCTCCACATCACACGGAAATAGCTGTATTTACGAGTCGAAGAGACGAGTTAATAGACACTTGAAGGTGCTTGACGAGTGTTCCGATAGACATTGGTGTCTGATGGAATGAGTCACGTTTACACACTCCGAAATAGCAAAATAAGTCTTAAGTTTGATTATACGAATACTTACCGGATTCACGGTTATTAATCCAGCAAAATTTTTATTACGACTCACTGAAGCTCACCATCATCATACATAGAGCCAAGCTGCTCTCGGTGGAATGATGGCCTTAACTACCTACCTAACCTACTCAGTACTCCATTACAGGGACTGGTACCTAATTTGTTGTGGTTTCTCCATTCTTCTTCCTCATCATATCCCCTCTCGTCCAGTGTCATAGCCGGTTTGACTCGTCCATTACTTGTGTGGTTGAGTCCTACCTGAACCCGCCTCTTCAGTCTTCTGCCAATACTGATTCTCTGCATTAGAGGAATAACGCCGTCTTAAGGCTAATGTAACTTTGAATAGCTATGTCCACACTGGTGCGCTTTCACGTTTATCTTGCGTTCTCCTTTGACGCATGCCCGAGCAACCATAGCGCATGGAATAGCGCATGCCTCTAAATTAGTTGAACAACAGCGCGTGCCGCTGGCGCATGTCTATCCAACACCGGTGGATCGGCGTGCAACTTTTCATGCATTAGTAAAGAAAATGGCGGAAGACAAAGCGAAAACGTTAGAATTTATCGATGAATATCGAACATGTGAAGTCTTGTGGCACCACAAGCACAAAGATTACACAAATAGAGCAAAAAGAAACGACGCGTTGATTGCAGCCAAAAATTTAATTATGATACAAAAACGGTTAATAACAAGATAAAGAGCTAAAGATATTAAATTAAATTAAATTAAATAAATTTTTATTTCAGATTATATCCATATAGTGTTAGTAGGCCTTAATCTAAGTTGGTTAGTCTGTGCATAGACACGTACTTAAATCTACTTATCTCTAAATTGTGCAACCGCTCTTATTTGGCTGACCCAGTACATCAAAATAGGGCAGTCATATTTGTCAGCAATGACACCCAGGATGCCGTTGGAGCTTCCTCTGAGCCTGCTCAGCAGCGAGGCGATCTTCTTCCGCATAATTGCCTGGAAACTGTCCGTGCGGGCCTCCGCGAACATGAGCGAGGCACTACACCACCTTGGCAGTCCCAACATATGCCGCACTGATAGCTACAAGCCGCGTCCATCTTAGTTAGCGCGAAGTTACGAGTAACCAAACAGGCGAGTTGCATGCGACAAGAGCACTGGTGTGGACGTGCAGCTGCATGCGTCGTATGGCGCAGCGCTTGACGCAAGATGAACTGAAAGTTGAAACGCAACGAAGCCACGCTGTTTCGTCGACAAAATAATTAGTTTTAAATATGTATTCTATTTCTATGTATGTCAAGGCTTTAAGGTATCTGTTGCTATGGCATCTAAGATGCCTGAAATAAATGGTTTATTATTATATTATATGTTTATTATAAACCGTACAATTTTTACATTCAACAAACAACACAATCCCAATACACTCTGTCCCGACTATTCATGACATATGTACATTATTGCCATATATTATGCGGTTTACAGCGACACTATCTCAAGGTCAAATAGAGGACAACCCCTATACTGTTTTGATCTTGAATTCAATCACCGATCTTAGTTGCGGTGCATTTCACGTGACTAGTGAAAAACAAAATTCAAAGGTAATTCTTAGTTTTCATGGCCTTCCGTTATTTTAATTGTATTTATTATTTAGAGAAAAATGAACCTTATCATTTACCCTTTCAATCTGCATCATAAAATACGGCACGTTATTTTTTGTCACATTTGACCGGTTCGAGTCCCGACCGAGGCAAGCGATTTTTCATAAATCTATAAATGCAGAATTTATTGGTTTTAAAAACAAAGGAAAGTCTTCTTTGCACAGAATGTGCTATTTACAATATAGCTGCCATCCATGTGGCATTCGATCTGTCCGCCCTGTGTATATTTCTGATTGCCTAGTTGTTTAATGTACTAGCGAACCAACTGAATCATGACCCACCATAGAACCTTCTTACAATTAACGAACATAGGTACGATCATATGACGTTAATATGTCAGTTAATTGTAACAAGGTTCCATGGTGGGTCAGGATTCAATTTTGTCGATAGTAATTTAGTGACGGTCGGTGACACCTCGAATGGATTTGATGGGTGGTGGCGCGATCGTTGCGTCAGGGGACCGCCGAGGCAGGGGACATCCTATCGCAAACTGCTTTTAGTATATTAAACTGCCTCATGACCTATGCATGAATGGTTTTAGGCTAATGACCTACTCGTGAGCCAGTAATGGAATGACCAGAATTTTTGACGTATTTACGTATTGTACGCCAGCTATTTTTGGATTTGTCGTAATATTTACTAACGATTTTTAGGTTTCCATGCCTCAAAAGGAAAAAAGGAACCCGAACGATCACCTCGTTGTACATCTGACAAGAGTGGTAGAGTAGGTAAAGTCCCAAAGGTATGCAATCGCTTGAAGCTGTGAAAAGTTCAAACTTTTAAGTGAACGCAATCAAAAGTTACGTACGGCCATTGATACCCTCTCTTGCTTCTCGTTGAGCTACATTTATGAAAGGCAAGATTAAAGTTGTAGTTACGTACGTCACATTTTTTATTGCCTTTAGGTACAAAAGTTTGGGTAAATTGCAAAAAAAAAAACATTCTAAAAGAATATATTACTTCAAAGCCCTCCGAATCGCTAAACTTAAGTGGCAGTGGGCGGGACACATTGCACGTAGAACCGATGGCCGTTTGGGCGGAAAGGATCTCGAGTGGCGACCACGCACCGGAAGGCGCGGCGTGGTTAGGCCCCCCACAAGGTGGACTGATGACCTGGTAAAGGTCGCGGGAATCCGCTGGATGCGGGTGGCGCAGGACTGGTCATTGTGGCACTCTTTGGGGGAGGCCTATGTCAAGCAGTGGACGTCTTTCGGCTGATATGATGATGATTAGTAATAAAGAAAGGGTTTGAAGCATATATAACTTGTATTCCAGATATTATTGTTGATTGACAGTTATATAGTAAGTCCTATAGCCGCCCAGAGGCCTTTTCATAAGCCGTGTCGTCGCCGTGTCAGTTGTTGAAAATTAAAATATATTCCATTTCAAAGTGACTCAGATTTAATTGTTCGTTTTTGCGAGCTGGTCGGCTAGAGCATACATCATCATATATAGAGCACGCTGTGCCGCGACGCTGCGCAGGGTGCGCGCCAGCCGCCACAGTCTCCTGGCCGTTGTGGCGGAGAGATGGGACAGTGCCCTCATCAGGCACTGGACCACTCAACATTTAAGCTTAGGTACTAACATTATTATTTAAATAAATCTGTAACACTAACACCTTATGGACTCCAAACGTCTGAAATAAATGATTTTTATTTTTATTTTTTTTATTTTTTTATTTTTTATATCATTAAAATAATTACAAAAAAACGTATTTACGAAATAGTCGTCTTGCTTGCTCCTATAAAAATCGCACGTGTTTTCAGTATCACACAGAAAACAAAATTATAATTTTGATTTAGGCAACTCGAACCAACAAAACATGTTTTAGGGTTTATTAAATAAGTACTAAGTTGGAATATTCGGAAAATTATTTTTCAGGTCCCTAGAAGAAACATTCTTATAGGTATTTTATCAAAATTTAAAACGAAAAGATTTCGTTTCTTTGTGTAACGTCAGTTGTGTAGTGTAACGATAAATTTCGAATTTTAACGGACCTAAGAATATTTTGAATGCATAGCAGGTGACTTGTTTATGTTTGTCAACAATTATTCTACTAAAAACAAGCGCATGTCTCGATACTATTCCTTTTATATGTTGTGGTACAAAAAGGGGGCAACAGAGCGTTTTATTGCAAGAGAACAATCAATTTTTACTTAGTCGGGTGGTGTTGCTGGGCAGGCGGCAGCAGCACTACCATTAATGGCAAAAGGTCGCAAAAGAGACTTCTGATAGAGCTTTTGACTAGACATTGAGGAGCAAGGTACTGACTCTCAAACCGCAAGGTAGAAATTAATGGGAACCTAATCCGGGTTTCCCATCGAAAAGTTTTACGGGCCGCCACTGTTAAGTAGGTATATAACAGTTTTAAAACGGCAGACCTAAGTTTGTTCCTCTATTGTTATGTCATATACTTATCCCGCATCTAGTCATACCACTCATCTTATAAGAAGTCATAACACTCGATTCTTGTTATGTTGCGACTATTTAGCTACCACGCCCACCAAGGGTTTCGCACCACAAATGTGTAGGTACAAAACCCTCGGTGCTCGAGTCTGACGAAGTCGCACTTGGCAGTTTTATTGACTTTTAATCGTCAACCTTAACATCTGGTAGGTAGTACCTACTTAGATAGTCATTTTAGATATGGATCTAAAATCAGTCATGGCAGTGCACAGGTAGGTACCTACTACACATGACTTTACCTACACTATACATAAATAAAGGGTATAGGAACTTTAAAAAAATCCGATTTCATTCAGCATCGATCCCTAAAAAGTTCGCCACAGCGACCTTTTTCTCCGGATATTGTTTTGGATGTCCTTTCGATAAGGGCACATTATCGGTTATCGTTACTGAGAGGTTTAATAAAAGTGCAAAACCTCTAAAACTTTTAGCAATCTCCCATAAAGATTCAGGACACGACCGAGGTAACATAAAAAATGCCTTAACTGTGCCAGAAGCTGTAAAGGTGCTCGGATATTTGGGACGAGCCACGCCAAGATGAGATTTCTCTTTATTTCCACGTATCTGCCCAATCTAACGAGAATCTATGCGACTGAATAGATTCATTCGTTGCTAAGCGTACTGATACCGACCTTAAAAATCCTTTATTGGATTATGAAAGAATAGGAGATTACCTATAGGTACTTTTGACGGTGTAAAAAAGCGACCGCGACATTACAATTACCTATTATGTATTATTTTATGTTTAAAATTCCCATTTTTTTTTTATGTATTAGCTTTATTTCACATTGTGCCATCAAATATTACTACTAAGCAGATTTTGTGTATTGCTTGCATATTCATTCTTGCAAAACACGATAAAAAGCAACGTAATCAAATGTGACAGGTAGGTACAGTCACGAGCTTTAATTTGGGACCCACCTAAGGCGTAATATCGTGTAGCAAACTTACGCTATTTAGAGCTAATATTTTAACGCAATGTCAATGTCATAAGGTTTACCATCGAGTACTTTACGTTTCTAGTGGCAACCGTGCAATTACGTCACTGAAGCGAGGGCAAACGATAATTTCCGATGTTTTCCGATTAATTATTACTTGGGTAATCAGGGGGATTTTGGTCCTGTCTTCTGTCTATTTTCTTCACTGACACTGACACGACATATGTTCGTAATTAGAAAACCGTAGTGATAGCGTTTTGCAAAGAGGTTATCATTTCAAGGGTCGATTCGATAAAACATTATACGTCTTAACTTGACATCCATCCATTAGTATCAAACTAAAGTTTCGACCTTATTGCATTATGAATGTTCTAACAACATTTAATGGAAATGGGTCCCAAATTAAAGCTCGTGACTGTACTGCATGTATTATATTTGTTATGCAGCATCGAGCGAGTTACAAAAACGATACAAAAAACACTTACCAATAACACACAACTGAAACTCGAACAGACTGAAAGAGAATCACGGACCAATTATATTAAGGCGATTCGGTAATCGAGAACCAGGAACAATAAAAAGCATTCCCCATGCTCTTGAATTCTCGCTATCACGGATTTATTCTCAAATCCTGGGAATGTAACGGACAGATCGTCGAATGCATATTTGATGTAGAAATAAGGGTGTAGGTAGCAGAGGGTGACCTTTGCAATTTGCCGGGAGCACAAGCCTTTTACGTCCCACAAGGGGTTGTCTGGCTATTATTCTATTGAATTGTGCCGTGCGTTCATATTTATTATTGGTACCTACACAGCCAGCGTTGTATGAAATAGGATTTTTAATACGGATATAAACCCTTCTATTAAAGGCAGTGATTACACGCATAGGATTTGGAAGGTTTTTGAGGTTTGAGGTGTGTGATTATGCGAATGATTCAGGGGATATAGGTAATAAATATCTAATCTAGTAACAAGGACGGAAGAGGAAGGAATTTATGACTCCATTTCAATACACCCGTAATAATATGAAATGAAAGTTAGCTTTTATAACAAGTTAAGATATGAGACGTAATGTGAGTGGTCTTTTCTGCATTAAACTAACTTCATAATTTCTTGGGGAATGGGTAACATGATACATGCAGGCAATCATACCTTGGCAGTATCAGTCTAAATTTACGGTAAGTACCTTATTTATAAACATAAAACCAAGCTGCCAGGCATCGAATGCCTCAAAAAGACACACAAATATTTTATCTCATTCCACAAAATATTCCCATTCAAGAATCATTAAATCCCGGAACTTCGTGGTTAGAGATACCGTCCACGCTAACTCTGCTCTTTCAAGAGAGGTAGGGCACAGCGTAATGTCATCACGCTTGAATCTGGAGCAGCCCGACTGGGGGAGTACCTCCGCCTTACAGAAGACCACAGCCATATAGCACTGCTGCCTATTCCGTAGGTATTGTAGTGTTGTGTTCCTGATGGTGAGTAAGGTTCCCAGAGCTCCATCCTTAAAGGCCGGCAACGCACTCACAACACCTCTGGTGTCGCAGGTGTCCATGGGCGGCGGTAATCACTTACCATCAGGTGATCCGTCCGCTCGTTTGCCTCCTATAACATAAAAAAAAGGAGGAGGTTCTATGTTCTACTGTATTACACGTTTTTAGGGTTCCGTAGCCAAATGGCAAAAAACGGAACCCTTATAGATTCGTCATGTCTGTCTGTCTGTCTGTACATAGTTTTGTAATGAAATTAATAAAAAAGATTTTTCTTAGGGGTGCAGCACCCCATACATAAAACTGAAAGTCAAAAATTATTTTTTCATTGCAAGCCCACTTCTGGTACATCAATCGACAGGCCTTTCAAAATAAATATAAGGTTTGTAAGCAATTTTTTGGATTAAGTGAATAGAGTCGGAGATAATCGCCCCAAAAGTGACTAAAATTGTGTCCCCCCCCCCCCCCCCCCCCTCTAATTTTTGAACCGTGTATTTTAAAAATATGAAAAAAATCATGCTCATAGGGATTATAAAATTCTACCAGCGAAATTTGTTTTCAACAAGATCGGTTCAAAGGTTTTCGAGATATTTATAAAGAACTGCGTTGCTTAAAGAAAAGGACGTAAGTGCCATAAGTTTTCAGTAACGATATGACCTTTTTCATGTCAGACCCATCATACCTAATATAACGTTTGATATAACGGTTTTTTGCTATATTTTCCGTTACTCTAATTATCAATTGATACATTAGGCAAAATGACATAATTTGCAAGTAGCATAATTTTATTTTCGTATAACGCATTTATGACATAAATATGTTTAACATACATATTATTTTAAATAATTACGTTTTCATATAACGTAGTTATGACATAAATAATGTTTAACATACATATTATTTTAAATAATTGCACTTTCATATACTAATGTCTGCCAAGAAGTTGACGGAGCCCCGCTTTCGTTTCTGGATCCGCCCTCCGCCGTAGACTTTTGTAAGTACTTCCATAATATGTAATGTAAGTATTATATATAAAAAATGTTCGGTTCTGACGCTTCGCCGGCCGCTACCGCGGCACGCTCGCTTCGCTCGCTCGGCTCGCGCACTGTATGGTCGCAGTTCAACCTAACACTCCTCCTCGCTTTGCTCGTCGTCGTACCTATCTGAGACCTGCCTTGAGGTTGATTATGCTATATGTTTAAAGTGCAAAAGGTCTCGCTTATTTATTTTAGTATTAATTATAACATTATTTTTAATTATTTGTTTATGTCTAAAGTTATTTATTGTAAAATCTATTTATATCTTCTGCAATTTATAGCATTGACGAATTGTGTCAAGTAAGTCATTATGATAAACAAGTTTTATACCAAGTGATAATTATAGTAAATGTCTTTATACTAATTGTAATTATAGCCTTAAATAATTTATCACTTTTTACATTAGATCATTTGAAAATTATATGAAACAATATTATACCAACCGTTACATTATAATAAGCAATGGTATATCAAACCAAAATAGATTAAGTGAAATTATATAAAACGTCGCGCTCCCGAAAAAGTTAGACTACCGTTATCTGTGCGAGTAGGTAACCTTTGATTTAGTATATAGAACTAGATGCACAATGTCAAACAAATATGCCAAGAAATGTGCCCCAGAACATGAACGAAGAATACAGGCTACAGGCCGACAGGCTATAGTAATAATAAAACCACGTGCCAGCGAGCTGGTAGCATACAAATCTCTATAAGTGTGACAGAAAGGGGAATATCATTCATTGTCCTTGTCATAGTTCCACTTTTTTTTTATTTGCCACAACTGATTTAGTATGAAGTTGTGCCACACAAACCATTACCCGTCCCGTAGTAAGTTGTTTATGACAAGTCATCAGCCATTTTAGGACCGGTTCTTAATTTAGCTGCATAAGAGCTTTTCCGTCCCTCATCGTGGCAACACGTACAGCCCGTCCATAGTATTCTAGGTTCATGGCCCCAGAATGACAGCTCTAGCTTCATTTCAGTAGTTGCTAATAGCGTTAACTTATAACCTGCATCAAGATATATGTTTCATAAAAAAAGAACTCAGTGTTTCAGACCTTAAGCACCATATTAGCAAACCAACATCAAAAGATTAAATACTTTTTAGTTTATTGTGACATATAATGTGACTTGCTCACGTGAAAACTTTAGCGAATGAATGGTCGCGTTATAAATTTTATTTATTTCAACAGAAAGCACAAATACATCTGGTTTCTTTATTTTACAAGTGGGGAATAAACAGTTTCAAATATTTTTACAAATATTATATACAAAACAATTGTTGAGATTTCCGTAAGTACATATAGTACAGCTGACAGAGTCCATAAAAAGAAATCATTTTAGTTTCCTTGAAATGGATTCAGTTCGTTAAATAATTGTATTTTCGACCTGCCTATACTTTAAATACTTTCTTATTTGCGATATACTTAATGTAAGCGTACAGTCAAGTAGCGATCAGCTGTCGATTTTATTAAAACGGTCCTGGGTTTTGAACGTCACTCTCATGATCACCCGACCAACCCGACATCTATAAAACGAGTATTACGAGATATAAGGTCAAAAATGAATGATGATGAAAATTGGCAACAATTAGCGCATTTCCAAATGATGTGTTGAGATTGTAGTATAGAATTTTATTATAGTTCATTAATGCTATTAATTACCTTTTGCAAGGTCATCTCTGTCTGTCTGTCTGTCTGTCCGTCCGTATGTCACAGGCATTTTACTCGAAAACTATAGGGTGTATTTGAATAAAATTTTGAGGATAGGTGTATTTTGTTAACCGCTACATAGTTATGTAATGAAATTACAAAAAAAAGTTTTTTTTAGGCGTGCACTCCATACATAAAATTGAGCCTCAAAAAAAAAAGGATTCCCACGTGTGGCACATCAATCGATAGGCCTTCCAAAATAAATATAAGGTTTCTCAGCAAATTTTTTGATTAAGTGAATAGAGTCTGAGATATTCGCCCCGAAAGTCACTAAAATTGTGTCACCCTCCCCTCTAACTTTTGAACCGTGTATTTCAAAAATATGAAAAAAAACATGCAAATTGTTTTGAACAAGATCGGTTCAAAGGTTTCGAGATATTTCTAAAAAACCGCCTTACTGAAAGAAAAGGATGTAAGTGCCATATGATTTCAGTAAGGATACGACCTTTTTAATAGGCACGGAACCCTTGTTGTGCGTGGTCCGACACGCACTTGGCCGCTTTTTTATTTTATGCATGTTCACCGATTTCTCTGTCATATTATTGACCGTCTTCTAAATTATTTTTTATTTGGAAGAGTATATTGTTGATGTGGTCTCACTCTCACCAAGGATGAGTAGGATCTGATTATGGGATCGGAAGGAAATTGAGGGCAACCCTCAAATTGTATAGGCAGGCGTGTAGTGATTTCGGTATTTTCTTTTATAGCTCGTATGCTCTCAGAAATCGCAATTTTGGTGGGGTGGCATTTATGGTGAAGACCACAGATGACTTATGGAACTCCTCGTGGATGTAAAGCCTACGTCAAAGATTCTGACATGATTCAGTTGAAGCACCAATTAATGAAGAGTCAATTCTGAAATCCTTGAGGAATCGACGGAACTCCTCAAATATTATCAGCCCACGTATAACGACTTGGATTTTTTCTGAAATAATCAAAGTATTTGGTCTCGGAAAGTAGTTCATGTGGTATAGGTAATTTATTAGCTTTCATTACAGTTACATTTTTAGCTCTTAGAAAAAAATGTTCAATGGATTCATCCTGCATGCGGGCGTGCAAACATTAATGAGGAGCGATAATTAGCGATAAAAAAGTAAACTTTGTTTTTAAAGTAAATTCTCTATAGTAATATGACACTCAATGAGTAGTGTTGCCAAGTTGTTGCCGAGTTCCCACTCCATCTCTTTCAACCCTTCATCTCATCACGTCCTAAATCACGCTGTTTACCTATCTACATATGAACATCTAACTGTAGAACATGTAACCTAGTCGAGCTATCGAGCTATTTAGTTACATTGACTACATGTAACTCAATAGCTAGGTATACACGTTTGTTTTTGCCGCAACCATAGGTCAAGGGTGAAGCGGTAACCAGCTTATAATGGTCCTATCAAGAGGCACTAATTCATTATGTTAACGAGACACTGCCTCCGACGTTGATGGATTACCTACGCTTTTTTCTCCCTTGCATAAATGTAAGGACCGGAGAAATGCGTAAAAAATGGACCAATAACAGTGTATGCAAAACTTGAGCGTCTCCGTCATAAAATATTAGGTTATTGAAATTTTCCACCCAGCGAAGCGGAGCAGGCGAAACTGCGTATACAGCTTTTTCTCCAGTAAAATCTGTGTGGAGAATGCATACGATCCGGAAAGTTTCGCGTTTCAATTGCAAATTGAACGTCATGATAGAGTTTTAGACGTAGTTATGAACGGCTGCTCAAAGCCTATCGAATAGGCAGCTAGAATATTGATACTATGTTTTTACCTATGCATAGCTAAATAGAAACGATACATAAAACAAAATAGTTGAATGAAATATAACCGCCAATCAAATGGATCCAATTTAGGTGAGCTAGCACGTAACCAAATACGTTAAACTCTCACATAATTAGATTATTTTTGAATTAAATTTGAGTTACCCAAATTGGCCGCCGACTAAACCTGGCCTCGATAATTTAATCCGTTTTAGCGCAAACATAAATTTAGTAAGCTCACTGTCTATTCCGGTTAAACACTTGGAAATGGAAACGAACCCGATTCGAATTAAAAACGAATACTGCGTTATTAATTTAATTCGTTCCGAAAATAATACAAAATTTTCTGTTGGATACTTAAATGCCGACGTCTAGTTTAATTTTCTTGTCTTTATGCTGTGACGCGCAATGTGCTTCGACCAGTTTCCTGCCATGAAAGGTCCTGTGACAATGCTCGCATTTATGACGACGTATTCCAGTGTGTACACTGGAGTGTACCTTCAATTGATTCGAACTAGCAAAACTTTTATCACAATGTTGACATTTGAATGGCATTATTCCGGTGTGTTGTCTCATGTGTATTTTCAACTGGCTCTTGGCTTTGTACTTGGCTCCACAAATCTCGCAAGCAAAGGGTCTTTCGTCGCTATGCCAAAACAAGTGGTTCTTCAGAGTCACTTCTGATGGAAATTTCTTAGTGCACACTGGACAGCCAAAAGGCTTTTCTTTATTGACTAGTCTCAAGTGACTTTGTAAATTAAATTCGGATTTGAATGTTCTGTCACAGTGAGAACATTTCACTGGAGCGTGAGTGGTGTGGCGGTTTGAGACATGACACTGGAATAAAACGGTCAAATTTAGTATAATTAGCAAATCCTTTTAGCTTACCCTCGGCCGTAAAGTGGTTTCTACCCGTTAGGTTCGCAGGAACTCCCACTCACCAGGGGAAGAAGTAAAAATTTGTACACACCATGGAAGGTAATAAACAACGCCTTATATCACAAACCAGCGATCTGCTAAGAAATTCTTGTTTGTTTAACCGAAAATGAACAGACATAACCCACATACTTGTGGAAAATGTATTATCTTAATTAAGTTCAATTTTATAATGATATAATAAATTTGTATTCACTAATAAAGTTTACAAATAAAATAAAGAAAGACCCATCATAATTTTTGTCTAACTTCTTTCCTCTTTTTGTCTCTAGGGAAACAGTTACTATTAATTACCTTTAAATTGAAGAGTCGTTTGAAACCCCTGCCACACGTCTCGCAAATGTACTTGTTGAACTCTGCATGATCAACCATATGGGCTTCAATTGCATTTCTAAACAAAAACCTACAATATAAGACAAGTGTAAACATGGCTATTGGTTTGTCAGCAAAATATACCTAATTCAATATACCTTAAGTAAAACAGATTTTTAGATTTAACTTAGCTTTAATTTAATTTAGTTAATGTTATAGTTATCATGGTGTCAATTATTATGTAATTCGTATTCGTTATCCTTTAATATAGTAAAACATAACTTCCAGTGCGAAATTTGCTAACCGTGTGCATTATTTCTCAATATATGTGGTAAACAATTACAATTTATAAACTAAATACAGAAATAAGACACGACCGACACAACACAGTGCCTTAGGGCATAAGTCCGCCTTTTGTATTTTTTGTTTGTACAATACACAGGCAAGACTTTGGACGAAAAAAAACACCAAAATCGGGACGTCTGTTTGGGAGCTACGATGCTACAAGCAGACACACGGTAAAAAACAATAATGCAGATTAATTTTTGTTTTTTTAAGCAGTAACGCTGCTAACGAAAATTATAAATTTTAAATGAAAGGAAAAATTGAAAAATTTAATGCTCCGAGCCGGATTCGAACCGGCGACCACAGGCATTCATGGCCCGTCGCTACTACCAACTGAGCTATCGGAACAATCTGGTTCGGGAACCAAATCCTTCAATCAGTTCCTTCATTGAACAACGCCTTAGGGAGACGTGTAGCGACATCTACCAGAAGACTTAGGCTTCTTTACGGCACCAACGTCTCAAATTATATTGAGAAATCGTCAGTAACGACGCGCTACCCCATACTAAATTAATTTTTGTTTTTTTAAGCAGTAACGCTGCTAACGAAAATTATAAATTTTAAATGAAAGGAAAAATTGAAAAATTTAATGCTCCGAGCCGGATTCGAACCGGCGACCACCGGCATTCATGGCCCGTCGCTACTACCAACTGAGCTATCGGAACAATCTGGTTCGGGCACCAAATCCTTCAATCAGTTCCTTCATTGAACAACGCCTTAGGGAGACGTGTAGCGACATCTACCAGAAGACTTAGGCTTCTTTACGGCACCAACGTCTCAAATTATATTGAGAAATCGTCAGTAACGACGCGCTACCCCATACTAAATTAATTTTTGTTTTTTTAAGCAGTAACGCTGCTAACGAAAATTATAAATTTTAAATGAAAGGAAAAATTGAAAAATTTAATGCTCCGAGCCGGATTCGAACCGGCGACCACAGGCATTCATGGCCCGTCGCTACTACCAACTGAGCTATCGGAACAATCTGGTTCGGGCACCAAATCCTTCAATCAGTTCCTTCATTGAACAACGCCTTAGGGAGACGTGTAGCGACATCTACCAGAAGACTTAGGCTTCTTTACGGCACCAACGTCTCAAATTATATTGAGAAATCGTCAGTAACGACGCGCTACCCCATACTAAATTAATTTTTGTTTTTTTTAAGAAGTAACGCTGCTAACGAAAATTATAAATTTAAATGAAAGGAAAAATTGAAAAATTTAATGCTCCGAGCCGGATTCGAACCGGCGACCACAGGCATTCATGGCCCGTCGCTACTACCAACTGAGCTATCGGAACAATCTGGTTCGGGCACCAAATCCTTCAATCAGTTCCTTCATTGAACAACGCCTTAGGGAGACGTGTAGCGACATCTACCAGAAGACTTCGACGTCTCAAATTATATTGAGAAATCGTCAGTAACGACGCGCTACCCCATACTAAATTACGATTTCTCAATATAATTTGAGACGTTGGTGCCGTAAAGAAGCCTAAGTCTTCTGGTAGATGTCGCTACACGTCTCCCTAAGGCGTTGTTCAATGAAGGAACTGATTGAAGGATTTGGTGCCCGAACCAGATTGTTCCGATAGCTCAGTTGGTAGTAGCGACGGGCCATGAATGCTTGTGGTCGCCGGTTCGAATCCGGCTCGGAGCATTAAATTTTTCAATTTTTCCTTTCATTTAAAATTTAATAATGCAGATGCTTAGATCGAAATAAATCAAAACCAATTGACAACATTTCATATTTTCATGTAGGCCATTTTATGATTTAGTTCGCTAGAAAATGTTTTTTTAAGCGACACGTGTTTTTTTATTTCTCCCTTAATTGTAATTTTCATTCAAAACTATCAAATTCAAAAGTAGCGAATTCCAGAAGGTTGTAAGTAAATTATGACGTCAATACTACGACTCTGTATGGCAGTTTGGACACCTTTCATATGGCAGCCATAATACTGACGTCACACACGGTGAAAACCACTTTTATACATTTTCGCGATTTTCTTAAAAGCGAGCACGAAAAAAACACAGAAAACTACTTTATTACGTTTAGATAACATAATTACCGATATGGTTTTCGATTTAGGCGTCATTACATATTTTGAAATATTGTCAATTGGAACTTGGGGCGGTATTCCACTTGTACAAGACTAGAATAATTTGAGATATTAGTTTGTGACATCATACTTTGGGAACACCATTTTTCTCAAAATATTCTAGTTTATACGGGTTTATTCAAGGAAAGGGGGAAATTCGCGCAAATGGAAAGTCAATTTATGAAAGTTAGTTATATAAGTTTCTTACAACATCACGCCGTTAGCCTGTGAATGTCAAATAACGTTTTGTATGGAAAGGAAAGCACCTTAATATGAAAAATCTTACTTTTTCCCGCAAACATCACAAATGTATTTATCAACCCTGTGCCATCGGTCGTGATTTCTCCAGCACTTGTACGTCTTGAATGACTTCTTACATAAATGGCAATCTAGTCCCGGCATTTGCAAATGCACTGTCCTATAGTGATACTGAAGTACGGTACTTGAACGCATCGAGATATTACAGAGGTGGCAGTACATCTTTGGCTTTACATTCTCCGGTTGATGAGAATATCTGAAAGATAATTGTTAACAGATGCAGGCAAACAATAATATAAATACATTTTAGAAAACATGAAAAACCCCCGACATTTTCATTTCAAAGTCCAATATCTCAAAAACGGCTGAACAGATTTTCATGAAACATGGCTAAGAACACGCGGGATAAAACTATCTATGACACAAAAAAAACTAAACGAAAATCGGTTCATCCGTTTCGGAGCTACGATACCACAGACAGATACACAGACACGTTAAACTTATAACACCCCTCTCTTTGCTTCGGGGGTTAAAAAAATATCACGTACAGTCGAAGCCAAAGATATGTATAAATATTTCGCCTTATTACAAAGCAATAAGAGGCTATAACCTCGTGTGGTGTAGGGTTATAATTTCACCACCCCCTTTCTTACCGTGTGTGTAAAAGTCGACTAAGGGAGCAGGGTTGAAGTGTGTTGTGGGCGATGGGCTAGCAACCTATCACTGCGACCGATATCACATTTTGTCGATCTTCTATACCCACATGTATGCTAAAAGTGGCACTGGAATAAAAATTTCATACTCTGTCTCCCCCTTGCGGGAATAAAGGTATGAATCTATGTATGTATCTCTGTATGTAATAAGGTGCGAAAGTGTAAACATAATATTTCACGTCCACTATATGTAGGTATACATATGACATATCCTTGGTTTGGGCTTGACATTAGGTAGGTACCTAACCAGTTATAATATAACTATTTTTGGTTAAGAGTCTCAAATTACCTACATAAATGAAATAAGTTCAATTACTTAAAAACGTTTATTAGTAAAATAACTGACCTATGTGATACCATACTTGCGAAATCTTTACCAACGAAATCACAACTCCTGCAAGTCACGTCATTGTTTAGAGCGTGATCATCCAAATGTTGCTTCATAAGTCCCCGATCAGATGTGAATTCGCATAGACCTTTAAAATATTGCAAAAATATATATTCCATTTCAAGTTTCGAAAAGAGATCAATGTGTAAACAGCTATGTTCGACCATACGAGCCACCTTGGACGTTTGCCGCGCAAGATCGATAATAAACGGAGTAAAGCGCGCGGTTGTTTTACGCTGCGATTCCATAGATACCTTCTATGCAGTAAACGCAGGTATCTATGGGATCGCAGCGTAAAACGACCGCGCGCCTAATAGGCTATATGGACACCTAAAACTATCTATATATCTGGATTGAACTAAAGAGCAAATGCAGTTCTACGTCTCGGCTTGGGCCAAAATTCTTTCGTATGCCCGGATGTCCCGCTGTCCGACATTCTCCTCTCAGGACCGCGTTTCTCAACCGATTCTTGTGAAATTTTGTGAGCAGGGTCAATAATTATTACCTATAGATTTAGTTTTTTTTCAGAAACACGGTTGTGACTTCTACAGCTATCAAACCCAATAGTCTATATGGTGAGCGTCCGAGGCACGTAATATCGCACGTCCTGAGCGAGCAAACCGAGGCAGCTTTAAGTAGGAGAGGCACAGCGAATGACTCGACCTAGACGCGGCAAGAGCTAAACCGACCGAACTCAAAAGGCCTCCACCCACCGGACGCGTGTCGTGCGCGGCGCGTGTGCTGCGCGGCACACGCGCAAGTTGTAAAGCATTAAAACTACAATTCAAACACATATCGAACGCGTTTCGAAGGCGGGCCCGCGCGGGCCCGCGCGGCGCTAAAGATACAACTCGGCAGCGCGGCCGCGTGTCGTGCGCGCTGCTACGTATGATAGAGATAGTAAGATACATATGAAATGTGTTGGTAGTGAGAGAGATATGACGCGCGGCACACGCGCAGCACACGCGCAGCACACGCGCAGCACACGCGCAGCAGCCGCGCTGCACACGCGCGTCACACGCGCGTCACACGCGCGGCAGCGTGATGGAGATAGTAAGATACATATTAAATGTGTTGGCAGTGAGAGAGATATGACGCGCGGGCCCGCGCGGGCCCGCGCGGCACACGCGCAGCACACGCGCAGCACCCGCGCGGCACACGCGCAGCAGCCGCGCTGCACACGCGTTGCTATACGCCGCCCGCTTCCGGTGTGAATATACCGCTTCATACGCGCCCGACACGCGCAGCACACGCGCGGCACACACGTGGCACACGCGCGGCACACGCGTCCGGTGGGTGGAGGCCTTTAGCTCGCAAGGCAGCTGGTTCAATCTAAACATAGCTCTTTACTCCACACATGGACCTTTAATACTCCGGACAGGCAATACGTGTTGCCACAGTGAGGGACGGAAAGGCTCCTAAGCAGCTAAATTAAGAACTGGTCTTAAAATGGCTGATGACTTGCCATAAACAACCTACTTAATTTGGACGGGTGATGGTTTATGTGCCACAACTTCATACTAAATCAGTTGTGGCAAATAAAAACATATGGAACTATGACAAAGACAATGAATGATATTTCGCTTTCTGTCACACTTATCGAGATTTGTATGCTTACAGCAGCTCGCACGTGGTATTATTATTACCATAGCTTGTACTGAGTATTGTAGGTTTATGACTCCACAAAATCTACGTCATTTGACTAATATCTTAAAAGTCGGCGTACAGCTTAGACGATATCGTTAATCAACGAAGAAAATTGCTTATTTTTTTAGAGCTCATCAATCTTAGTATACGAAACGAACTCGAACGTATCGTACTACATACTTGCACGATTTAATTTGCATATATATGCATTGGACAGATTTAAATATACATTAATAGTTAAGATCTTACCACAATATAACATGTCATTATTAGTTATAGCTGTCTTATTGGGGTCTTCACAAGTTTTCATATGACTGAGTAAACATCTTTTATTTTCTGTAAAGCAAAGAGAACATTATTTCATAGTTTTATAAAGATATGTTCATCATTCAATATTGATAAAAATGTCTTACTGTATTCTCTCAGGCAATTATCACACTTCCATTGTCTTGGTTTCTTAGTATCTTTGGTTTTATTCTTGTTCATTATATTGAGACCAATGTCTGGCATAAAAGTATCAGTTTCATCAAACATGTTTTCTTGTAATCCTTCAACATCTCGATCAACACACTCCTCTTTAAGTGAATCATTATCTTCATGGTTTTTATTAGCATTGTTTCCTGGATAATATGTGAGGCCGTCTATGTGTAAACCATTACTTTCAACATGAATTTCGTTATTTTCCACTTTTATGTTGATCTTACTTACAGAACATTTCTACAAAACAATTTACAGATAATTATGTCTTCTTTTCTATTCTTCCTCCTTCCTTCTACCACCTTCATGAGAACTATTCGACTTTCATAGACATTTATAGCATTAGCACTCCTATTATACAGGGTGGAAAGTTGAGATGGGGAAGTAAGGGCTAAACTACTAGATCCCTTGCTGCTACGCGAAAATGCTCTCAGGAGACTTTTACTAACTTTTTAAGTGATAAAAATCGACATTCAAAGATTTTTTATAAAATGTACAGTCAACAAGAAAATAGTCCGATAAGAGTTTTTTTTTTGATACCAATCGGTGCCATTCTTAATAAGGATTAAAAAACTCTTTAAGACGAACTAACGTTACAGTACTAGAACACCCAGAAATCAAAGAAAACTTTATCCATAAACCATTCATAGACTTTGCAGCCTAAACATAAGTGTGAACCTATTCTGAGTTGTGGTTAGTTGATATGAATGCTTATCTATGTCATAAATAAGTTTCTGTCAAAAATGTCATATTTAGTGTGTAGCTTTTGTTGCCGACTCTCATCAACTTCTTGTTAATGCCAATCAGCCCAAACATAATGGGGTCTCTTGTGTAATAGAGGAATTCCTCTGGCCACCTTCCATCATCATCAGCAGATTGCATTCTCACCCGACTTATATAACTTGCTTCGCAAGATTTGACATGCATAACCTAAAAATACAAACTAACTAACTAAGCAAGACAACAATATAAGACTTGTAAATAAAAAAGACCGCAATGGGCTGAAAATTCATTGTGCCATGTCTCTTCTTCACATTTATTTTGTCAACTTTGACTTCTGTGCAGCATTTACCAGCTTGTGAAAAAAAACTAAATAAGCAGCAGCTTCCTACAGACATTGACACCATTGCCATTGTGACACGAAATTTAAATTATTCTTTATTGACATATATATATTATTTATTGTATATGTGCTTTATTAAAACATACAAAAAATTATGTTCCATACAACTAAAATCAGTAGTAGTTATTCTTCAACTCAAGAGAATGCATATCTGGTGGTTAATCTACTATTTCATCATATTGTTACACTTACCACTTCATCAGTCAGGAGCGTACACCAGAAATCTTCCGACTTATGACATTGCTTTTTGAATTCCGCATAATGTTTTATAAGTTCTGCACACCTTTGGCATAGCAATTGTGAGCCACCATCAACTGTTACCTTTGGAGAAAATTGTTAATAATGAAATTATATTTTGAATGATTATATAAATCTTACAATAAACTAGGTATTTTGCAATAGGTTGAACGCGAGTGGCGCAGGACTGATCACTTTGTCATTCATTGGGGGAGGCCCATGTCTAGCAGTGCATTCTTTCGGCTGATATTATAGGGTATTTTGATATATCTTGGCCGTTTTGTTGTTGATGTGGGCGAAAAATTGTTGTCACAATATAGTAGGTACAGCAACTTCTCTAATGATGAGATTGAGTAGGTATTATTACTAAACTTAGGTATTTCTCAAAAACTTAAGCAGTGGCTCTATAGTTGGTGTCGCTGCACTTTCCATATAGACATTATCCTTTGAAACAAACATTTACCTAAAAAAACAATGGCTGGGGCTCTTAATTTTCTATTTTTAGAGCGGAGGTTGATCGACTTACCGATAAGTTTACACAAAATTGGTACCATTCTCTCCAAGAACCGTTTTCACTGTTCAACTGAACATAGTTCGTGCTTTTTGTATCAAGGCAAGCACGGCAAGCCTCTATAGTCGAGAATTGATTCTCATGCTGCCCAGGTAAGGACATTTTTACGTCTTTGTAATTAATCTGAGCTCAATTCGATGTAATAAATAAACAACCTATTTCACCAATTTGCTTTTTTTTTTTTTTTTTTTTAAATTCGTCCATTCGGACAGGCTAAGACCATGGGCCATACTGCCTAGTCTTCAGTTCACCAATTTGCTGTACTGACATATGCTTTCTGATATTACCCTTCGTGAAACAATTTCTGCCCGTAAAATTCGATAGAAACCCCAATGATTGTGTAACTAGCTCAATCATAAATCTAAGGAAACTTTAAATTTAGAGACTAGTTATAATAAAAGATACGGGGATGACTTTTGCCTGATTTTACTCCGTTTGAAACTGATCGCAATGAAATTAAAATCAATGCAGCCCTGTATCTTATGGAATCTGAACGCTCCTGTCAAATGTCAATGTCTAAGACGGAAATAACAAGAGACGTTTTCCGGTTTTAACTTCAATAGATACAGAAATAAACTATATCTTCTTGGCAAACCATAACTTTACTATATAATTATCTAAAACGATAGTAATAAATAAATAAAAAAGGCCTGCACGGTTAAGCACCGTCATGTCAATGAACTATCCGTAAGTACAAGGGAAAGGATAACTTGATAAGTGGACATGTAAAACGACTCATCAACTTATTCCCGCCAATTATACGGACGGATGTTCGCAGGTATGTATGCAAAGTTATAACCGACTTCAATTTAGCACTCCGACAAACCACGTGAACATTATTTTTCAATTTACCATATAAATTAACTGATTTCCGAGAGACGTGCGTTGATTATTAGGGGAAAAACCAAATCGCTGTAATGTGGGCGGATAATATTTGAGGAGGTGTCGGTTAATGTACGGCCCAACAATCTCTGTTCCTTTTTAACGCATGCAAAAAGAGAGAGAGAGAAATATGGACGCGGATTATCGGGCCGTACATGAACTGGCACCTTTCTTTGACTTATTCTTTAAGGACCTTTGAGGACTTACCTTTGGCACTCGAAGGCACTCCTCTTTCGATTTCAAAGAGTATTGGAATCCTTGGTATTGACATTTCCAGCGACGTCCAGTTTCGAAGACACTTAGAGGGCAAGGCCATGCTGGCATCCAAAAAGCTCGGTGTGGTTAACAGAGCAAAGCGTTACTTCTCCCCGGGATAGAGACTTTTACTATATAAGTCTCAAGTCCGTCCCCACATGGAGTAAATATTGCTGTCATCTCTGGGCGGGATCACCTGGATACCAGCTTGGGCCTTTCGTCTCCCTTCAAAGACGCGCTGTGCGAATCGTAGACGATCCCAAACTCACAAGCTATATCGAACCGTTGAGTCTAAGGAGAGACTTCGACTTCTTGTGCGTGTTCTATCGCTTGTATAACGGGTTGTGCTCCGAAGAACTGGTACGGCTGCTTTTTACCACCGCACCGCTCGCCGTCGGCAGGGCATTCATCCTCACACCCTGGAACCTAAATGGTCGCGTACGGTTTCAGAGAAATTTTCTCCCTCGGATGCTCCGGTTGTAGAATGAGCTCCCTGCCGAGGTTTTCCCGAGGGACTACAGTATGGGGTTCTTCAAAAAAGGAGTGTATAAATTCTTAAATAGTCGGCAACGCGCATGTAACACCCCTGGAGTTGCAAGCGTCCATAGGCTACGGTAACCACTTACCATCAGGTAAAGTAAGTAAGCTTGTTTGCCACCGACGTGGTATAAAAACAAAAAAAAACTTCATAGTGACTTTTTTAAAGTTTTATGTAACTACATAATTGATTATTTATTTTTATATTTGTATAATTATTGATTTTTTTTAAAATTGGTTTATAATATTTGTGTGATGACCATGAATATTTGTTTCTGAGTCTTGGGTGGTTTGAGTGTATTTAAGTACCTATTTATTTATCTATAAAATATATGTACTATAACACGAGCTTTATTTAGCTTACTATATGACTAGTTCGATTTGTGTAATATTGTAAATTGCATTAGCAAAGATATGATAACATTGATAACCCATTAGTCGTTTCAGATCATTTGATGTAAAATTTGCCACCCACATGCCTAACTAGCATGATCCTATTTATGTCGGACATACGTAGAGCATTTGTCTAATATCTAACATTTAGGTAAGTGCATACTTGCTTGCAAGGGTCGCATGGTTTGCGGTGGTTTGTGTCCGACTTAAACCCTAGTCTGGAGTCGCGATCATCTGCAGGCTACGGTATCTGCTCATTAACGTCAGGCAGGCCGTATGCCTGTTTACCGCCGTCGTAGTAAAGACAGCCGCGATCTAAACTCACTGACTTAGGTACCTAGGTGCTTTTTCTCAGACAAGTTATTTTTAAGGAAAACGTAGATAAGTACTTATTTAACAATAGATACCTATTTTTCATCCTCATTGTCATTTCATCATACATTTGAAAAAGAAAGTAGGAACTAAATGTCATAGGTGGTAGGTACCTATATTTAAATTTTTGGTGCAATTAATCTAGGTTCTGTATAGTTAGTTATTGTAGCATAATAATACTTCAGTCTCATCATAATTTAGAGTGCTTAACCATTCCGGAGAGAAGATTTTGTTACCGGAGTGGGAGCGGCCTTAACTTTTCTCCTTCGAGTAGATGCTTGTTGGTTTAAAACATAGCAATTTATGTAATTTTAACACGTATAGTTTCCTCATACTAAGAAGGTTACATCTAAATATATAAAAGAAGAAGCTGACTGACTGACTGACTGACTGACTGACTGACCTGACATATCAACGCACAGCCCAAACCGCTGGGTCTACGGATTCCAAATTTGGCACGTAGGTTCCTTATAAGGTGTAGGGGAGCACTAAGAAAGGATTTTTCAAAACTCACCCCCTAACGGGGTAAAACGGGGGTCCAAAGTTTGTATGGGGGAAGCACTATTTTTTGAACTACAGACTTAAAACTTTGTAGGAAGATTACTTATTAAGATACAAAAAAAGCACTTTCAGCGTTTTACAAAATTCCACCCCTAAGGGGGTTAAATAGGGGTGCAAAGTTTGTATTCAAAACTACTGGGACTACAAACTTGAAATTTACACCAGACCTTCCTTTTATGACGTAGGCAAGGGATAAGAAAGGATTTTTGGAAATTCTATCCCTAAGGGTGTTAAATAGGGGTGCAAAGTTGGTATGGGTGAAACATTATTTTTTGTACTAGAGACTTGAAACTTTGTAGGGATATTACTTATTAAGAAACAAAAAAAGTTCTGTCAGCGTTTTAGAAAATTCAACCCCTAAGGGGATTAAATAGGGGTGCAAATTTTGTATTCAAAACTACTGGGACTAGGAACTTGAAAATTACACCAGAACTTCATTTTATGACGTAGGCAGGGGATAGAACAGGATTTTTGGAAATGCTATCCCTAAGGGGGTGAAATGGGGGTCCAAAGTTTGTATGTGGGAACATTATTTATTGAACTGGAGACTTAAAACTTTGTAGGAGGATTACTTATTGATACCAAAAAGGTACTTTCGGCGTTGTATAAAATTCTACCCCTAAGGGGGTTAAATAAGGGTGCAAAGTTTGAATTAAAAACTACTGTGTCTAGAAACTTGAAATTTACACCAGATTTTCCTTTTATGACATAGGCAAGGGATAAAACGGGATTTTTGAAAATTCTGTATGGGTGAAAGTTTGTATGGGTGAAACATTATTTTTTGTACTAGAGACTTGAAACTTTGTAGGGATATTACGTATTAAGATGCAAAAAAGTTCTTTCAGCGTTTTAGAAGATTCCACCCCTAAGGGGATTAAATAGGGGTGCAAATTTTGTATTCAAAGCTACTGGGACTAGGAACTTGAAAACTATCTATGACACAAAAAAAACTAAACGAAAATCGGTTCATCCGTTTCGGAGCTACGATACCACAGACAGATACACAGACACGTTAAACTTATAACACCCCTCTCTTTGCTTCGGGGGTTAAAAAAATATCACGTACAGTCGAAGCCAAAGATATGTATAAATATTTCGCCTTATTACAAAGCAATAAGAGGCTATAACCTCGTGTGGTGTAGGGTTATAATTTCACCACCCCCTTTCTTACCGTGTGTGTAAAAGTCGACTAAGGGAGCAGGGTTGAAGTGTGTTGTGGGCGATGGGCTAGCAACCTATCACTGCGACCGATATCACATTTTGTCGATCTTCTATACCCACATGTATGCTAAAAGTGGCACTGGAATAAAAATTTCATACTCTGTCTCCCCCTTGCGGGAATAAAGGTATGAATCTATGTATGTATCTCTGTATGTAATAAGGTGCGAAAGTGTAAACATAATATTTCACGTCCACTATATGTAGGTATACATATGACATATCCTTGGTTTGGGCTTGACATTAGGTAGGTACCTAACCAGTTATAATATAACTATTTTTGGTTAAGAGTCTCAAATTACCTACATAAATGAAATAAGTTCAATTACTTAAAAACGTTTATTAGTAAAATAACTGACCTATGTGATACCATACTTGCGAAATCTTTACCAACGAAATCACAACTCCTGCAAGTCACGTCATTGTTTAGAGCGTGATCATCCAAATGTTGCTTCATAAGTCCCCGATCAGATGTGAATTCGCATAGACCTTTAAAATATTGCAAAAATATATATTCCATTTCAAGTTTCGAAAAGAGATCAATGTGTAAACAGCTATGTTCGACCATACGAGCCACCTTGGACGTTTGCCGCGCAAGATCGATAATAAACGGAGTAAAGCGCGCGGTTGTTTTACGCTGCGATTCCATAGATACCTTCTATGCAGTAAACGCAGGTATCTATGGGATCGCAGCGTAAAACGACCGCGCGCCTAATAGGCTATATGGACACCTAAAACTATCTATATATCTGGATTGAACTAAAGAGCAAATGCAGTTCTACGTCTCGGCTTGGGCCAAAATTCTTTCGTATGCCCGGATGTCCCGCTGTCCGACATTCTCCTCTCAGGACCGCGTTTCTCAACCGATTCTTGTGAAATTTTGTGAGCAGGGTCAATAATTATTACCTATAGATTTAGTTTTTTTTCAGAAACACGGTTGTGACTTCTACAGCTATCAAACCCAATAGTCTATATGGTGAGCGTCCGAGGCACGTAATATCGCACGTCCTGAGCGAGCAAACCGAGGCAGCTTTAAGTAGGAGAGGCACAGCGAATGACTCGACCTAGACGCGGCAAGAGCTAAACCGACCGAACTCAAAAGGCCTCCACCCACCGGACGCGTGTCGTGCGCGGCGCGTGTGCTGCGCGGCACACGCGCAAGTTGTAAAGCATTAAAACTACAATTCAAACACATATCGAACGCGTTTCGAAGGCGGGCCCGCGCGGGCCCGCGCGGCGCTAAAGATACAACTCGGCAGCGCGGCCGCGTGTCGTGCGCGCTGCTACGTATGATAGAGATAGTAAGATACATATGAAATGTGTTGGTAGTGAGAGAGATATGACGCGCGGCACACGCGCAGCACACGCGCAGCACACGCGCAGCACACGCGCAGCAGCCGCGCTGCACACGCGCGTCACACGCGCGTCACACGCGCGGCAGCGTGATGGAGATAGTAAGATACATATTAAATGTGTTGGCAGTGAGAGAGATATGACGCGCGGGCCCGCGCGGGCCCGCGCGGCACACGCGCAGCACACGCGCAGCACCCGCGCGGCACACGCGCAGCAGCCGCGCTGCACACGCGTTGCTATACGCCGCCCGCTTCCGGTGTGAATATACCGCTTCATACGCGCCCGACACGCGCAGCACACGCGCGGCACACACGTGGCACACGCGCGGCACACGCGTCCGGTGGGTGGAGGCCTTTAGCTCGCAAGGCAGCTGGTTCAATCTAAACATAGCTCTTTACTCCACACATGGACCTTTAATACTCCGGACAGGCAATACGTGTTGCCACAGTGAGGGACGGAAAGGCTCCTAAGCAGCTAAATTAAGAACTGGTCTTAAAATGGCTGATGACTTGCCATAAACAACCTACTTAATTTGGACGGGTGATGGTTTATGTGCCACAACTTCATACTAAATCAGTTGTGGCAAATAAAAACATATGGAACTATGACAAAGACAATGAATGATATTTCGCTTTCTGTCACACTTATCGAGATTTGTATGCTTACAGCAGCTCGCACGTGGTATTATTATTACCATAGCTTGTACTGAGTATTGTAGGTTTATGACTCCACAAAATCTACGTCATTTGACTAATATCTTAAAAGTCGGCGTACAGCTTAGACGATATCGTTAATCAACGAAGAAAATTGCTTATTTTTTTAGAGCTCATCAATCTTAGTATACGAAACGAACTCGAACGTATCGTACTACATACTTGCACGATTTAATTTGCATATATATGCATTGGACAGATTTAAATATACATTAATAGTTAAGATCTTACCACAATATAACATGTCATTATTAGTTATAGCTGTCTTATTGGGGTCTTCACAAGTTTTCATATGACTGAGTAAACATCTTTTATTTTCTGTAAAGCAAAGAGAACATTATTTCATAGTTTTATAAAGATATGTTCATCATTCAATATTGATAAAAATGTCTTACTGTATTCTCTCAGGCAATTATCACACTTCCATTGTCTTGGTTTCTTAGTATCTTTGGTTTTATTCTTGTTCATTATATTGAGACCAATGTCTGGCATAAAAGTATCAGTTTCATCAAACATGTTTTCTTGTAATCCTTCAACATCTCGATCAACACACTCCTCTTTAAGTGAATCATTATCTTCATGGTTTTTATTAGCATTGTTTCCTGGATAATATGTGAGGCCGTCTATGTGTAAACCATTACTTTCAACATGAATTTCGTTATTTTCCACTTTTATGTTGATCTTACTTACAGAACATTTCTACAAAACAATTTACAGATAATTATGTCTTCTTTTCTATTCTTCCTCCTTCCTTCTACCACCTTCATGAGAACTATTCGACTTTCATAGACATTTATAGCATTAGCACTCCTATTATACAGGGTGGAAAGTTGAGATGGGGAAGTAAGGGCTAAACTACTAGATCCCTTGCTGCTACGCGAAAATGCTCTCAGGAGACTTTTACTAACTTTTTAAGTGATAAAAATCGACATTCAAAGATTTTTTATAAAATGTACAGTCAACAAGAAAATAGTCCGATAAGAGTTTTTTTTTTGATACCAATCGGTGCCATTCTTAATAAGGATTAAAAAACTCTTTAAGACGAACTAACGTTACAGTACTAGAACACCCAGAAATCAAAGAAAACTTTATCCATAAACCATTCATAGACTTTGCAGCCTAAACATAAGTGTGAACCTATTCTGAGTTGTGGTTAGTTGATATGAATGCTTATCTATGTCATAAATAAGTTTCTGTCAAAAATGTCATATTTAGTGTGTAGCTTTTGTTGCCGACTCTCATCAACTTCTTGTTAATGCCAATCAGCCCAAACATAATGGGGTCTCTTGTGTAATAGAGGAATTCCTCTGGCCACCTTCCATCATCATCAGCAGATTGCATTCTCACCCGACTTATATAACTTGCTTCGCAAGATTTGACATGCATAACCTAAAAATACAAACTAACTAACTAAGCAAGACAACAATATAAGACTTGTAAATAAAAAAGACCGCAATGGGCTGAAAATTCATTGTGCCATGTCTCTTCTTCACATTTATTTTGTCAACTTTGACTTCTGTGCAGCATTTACCAGCTTGTGAAAAAAAACTAAATAAGCAGCAGCTTCCTACAGACATTGACACCATTGCCATTGTGACACGAAATTTAAATTATTCTTTATTGACATATATATATTATTTATTGTATATGTGCTTTATTAAAACATACAAAAAATTATGTTCCATACAACTAAAATCAGTAGTAGTTATTCTTCAACTCAAGAGAATGCATATCTGGTGGTTAATCTACTATTTCATCATATTGTTACACTTACCACTTCATCAGTCAGGAGCGTACACCAGAAATCTTCCGACTTATGACATTGCTTTTTGAATTCCGCATAATGTTTTATAAGTTCTGCACACCTTTGGCATAGCAATTGTGAGCCACCATCAACTGTTACCTTTGGAGAAAATTGTTAATAATGAAATTATATTTTGAATGATTATATAAATCTTACAATAAACTAGGTATTTTGCAATAGGTTGAACGCGAGTGGCGCAGGACTGATCACTTTGTCATTCATTGGGGGAGGCCCATGTCTAGCAGTGCATTCTTTCGGCTGATATTATAGGGTATTTTGATATATCTTGGCCGTTTTGTTGTTGATGTGGGCGAAAAATTGTTGTCACAATATAGTAGGTACAGCAACTTCTCTAATGATGAGATTGAGTAGGTATTATTACTAAACTTAGGTATTTCTCAAAAACTTAAGCAGTGGCTCTATAGTTGGTGTCGCTGCACTTTCCATATAGACATTATCCTTTGAAACAAACATTTACCTAAAAAAACAATGGCTGGGGCTCTTAATTTTCTATTTTTAGAGCGGAGGTTGATCGACTTACCGATAAGTTTACACAAAATTGGTACCATTCTCTCCAAGAACCGTTTTCACTGTTCAACTGAACATAGTTCGTGCTTTTTGTATCAAGGCAAGCACGGCAAGCCTCTATAGTCGAGAATTGATTCTCATGCTGCCCAGGTAAGGACATTTTTACGTCTTTGTAATTAATCTGAGCTCAATTCGATGTAATAAATAAACAACCTATTTCACCAATTTGCTTTTTTTTTTTTTTTTTTTTAAATTCGTCCATTCGGACAGGCTAAGACCATGGGCCATACTGCCTAGTCTTCAGTTCACCAATTTGCTGTACTGACATATGCTTTCTGATATTACCCTTCGTGAAACAATTTCTGCCCGTAAAATTCGATAGAAACCCCAATGATTGTGTAACTAGCTCAATCATAAATCTAAGGAAACTTTAAATTTAGAGACTAGTTATAATAAAAGATACGGGGATGACTTTTGCCTGATTTTACTCCGTTTGAAACTGATCGCAATGAAATTAAAATCAATGCAGCCCTGTATCTTATGGAATCTGAACGCTCCTGTCAAATGTCAATGTCTAAGACGGAAATAACAAGAGACGTTTTCCGGTTTTAACTTCAATAGATACAGAAATAAACTATATCTTCTTGGCAAACCATAACTTTACTATATAATTATCTAAAACGATAGTAATAAATAAATAAAAAAGGCCTGCACGGTTAAGCACCGTCATGTCAATGAACTATCCGTAAGTACAAGGGAAAGGATAACTTGATAAGTGGACATGTAAAACGACTCATCAACTTATTCCCGCCAATTATACGGACGGATGTTCGCAGGTATGTATGCAAAGTTATAACCGACTTCAATTTAGCACTCCGACAAACCACGTGAACATTATTTTTCAATTTACCATATAAATTAACTGATTTCCGAGAGACGTGCGTTGATTATTAGGGGAAAAACCAAATCGCTGTAATGTGGGCGGATAATATTTGAGGAGGTGTCGGTTAATGTACGGCCCAACAATCTCTGTTCCTTTTTAACGCATGCAAAAAGAGAGAGAGAGAAATATGGACGCGGATTATCGGGCCGTACATGAACTGGCACCTTTCTTTGACTTATTCTTTAAGGACCTTTGAGGACTTACCTTTGGCACTCGAAGGCACTCCTCTTTCGATTTCAAAGAGTATTGGAATCCTTGGTATTGACATTTCCAGCGACGTCCAGTTTCGAAGACACTTAGAGGGCAAGGCCATGCTGGCATCCAAAAAGCTCGGTGTGGTTAACAGAGCAAAGCGTTACTTCTCCCCGGGATAGAGACTTTTACTATATAAGTCTCAAGTCCGTCCCCACATGGAGTAAATATTGCTGTCATCTCTGGGCGGGATCACCTGGATACCAGCTTGGGCCTTTCGTCTCCCTTCAAAGACGCGCTGTGCGAATCGTAGACGATCCCAAACTCACAAGCTATATCGAACCGTTGAGTCTAAGGAGAGACTTCGACTTCTTGTGCGTGTTCTATCGCTTGTATAACGGGTTGTGCTCCGAAGAACTGGTACGGCTGCTTTTTACCACCGCACCGCTCGCCGTCGGCAGGGCATTCATCCTCACACCCTGGAACCTAAATGGTCGCGTACGGTTTCAGAGAAATTTTCTCCCTCGGATGCTCCGGTTGTAGAATGAGCTCCCTGCCGAGGTTTTCCCGAGGGACTACAGTATGGGGTTCTTCAAAAAAGGAGTGTATAAATTCTTAAATAGTCGGCAACGCGCATGTAACACCCCTGGAGTTGCAAGCGTCCATAGGCTACGGTAACCACTTACCATCAGGTAAAGTAAGTAAGCTTGTTTGCCACCGACGTGGTATAAAAACAAAAAAAAACTTCATAGTGACTTTTTTAAAGTTTTATGTAACTACATAATTGATTATTTATTTTTATATTTGTATAATTATTGATTTTTTTTAAAATTGGTTTATAATATTTGTGTGATGACCATGAATATTTGTTTCTGAGTCTTGGGTGGTTTGAGTGTATTTAAGTACCTATTTATTTATCTATAAAATATATGTACTATAACACGAGCTTTATTTAGCTTACTATATGACTAGTTCGATTTGTGTAATATTGTAAATTGCATTAGCAAAGATATGATAACATTGATAACCCATTAGTCGTTTCAGATCATTTGATGTAAAATTTGCCACCCACATGCCTAACTAGCATGATCCTATTTATGTCGGACATACGTAGAGCATTTGTCTAATATCTAACATTTAGGTAAGTGCATACTTGCTTGCAAGGGTCGCATGGTTTGCGGTGGTTTGTGTCCGACTTAAACCCTAGTCTGGAGTCGCGATCATCTGCAGGCTACGGTATCTGCTCATTAACGTCAGGCAGGCCGTATGCCTGTTTACCGCCGTCGTAGTAAAGACAGCCGCGATCTAAACTCACTGACTTAGGTACCTAGGTGCTTTTTCTCAGACAAGTTATTTTTAAGGAAAACGTAGATAAGTACTTATTTAACAATAGATACCTATTTTTCATCCTCATTGTCATTTCATCATACATTTGAAAAAGAAAGTAGGAACTAAATGTCATAGGTGGTAGGTACCTATATTTAAATTTTTGGTGCAATTAATCTAGGTTCTGTATAGTTAGTTATTGTAGCATAATAATACTTCAGTCTCATCATAATTTAGAGTGCTTAACCATTCCGGAGAGAAGATTTTGTTACCGGAGTGGGAGCGGCCTTAACTTTTCTCCTTCGAGTAGATGCTTGTTGGTTTAAAACATAGCAATTTATGTAATTTTAACACGTATAGTTTCCTCATACTAAGAAGGTTACATCTAAATATATAAAAGAAGAAGCTGACTGACTGACTGACTGACTGACTGACTGACCTGACATATCAACGCACAGCCCAAACCGCTGGGTCTACGGATTCCAAATTTGGCACGTAGGTTCCTTATAAGGTGTAGGGGAGCACTAAGAAAGGATTTTTCAAAACTCACCCCCTAACGGGGTAAAACGGGGGTCCAAAGTTTGTATGGGGGAAGCACTATTTTTTGAACTACAGACTTAAAACTTTGTAGGAAGATTACTTATTAAGATACAAAAAAAGCACTTTCAGCGTTTTACAAAATTCCACCCCTAAGGGGGTTAAATAGGGGTGCAAAGTTTGTATTCAAAACTACTGGGACTACAAACTTGAAATTTACACCAGACCTTCCTTTTATGACGTAGGCAAGGGATAAGAAAGGATTTTTGGAAATTCTATCCCTAAGGGTGTTAAATAGGGGTGCAAAGTTGGTATGGGTGAAACATTATTTTTTGTACTAGAGACTTGAAACTTTGTAGGGATATTACTTATTAAGAAACAAAAAAAGTTCTGTCAGCGTTTTAGAAAATTCAACCCCTAAGGGGATTAAATAGGGGTGCAAATTTTGTATTCAAAACTACTGGGACTAGGAACTTGAAAATTACACCAGAACTTCATTTTATGACGTAGGCAGGGGATAGAACAGGATTTTTGGAAATGCTATCCCTAAGGGGGTGAAATGGGGGTCCAAAGTTTGTATGTGGGAACATTATTTATTGAACTGGAGACTTAAAACTTTGTAGGAGGATTACTTATTGATACCAAAAAGGTACTTTCGGCGTTGTATAAAATTCTACCCCTAAGGGGGTTAAATAAGGGTGCAAAGTTTGAATTAAAAACTACTGTGTCTAGAAACTTGAAATTTACACCAGATTTTCCTTTTATGACATAGGCAAGGGATAAAACGGGATTTTTGAAAATTCTGTATGGGTGAAAGTTTGTATGGGTGAAACATTATTTTTTGTACTAGAGACTTGAAACTTTGTAGGGATATTACGTATTAAGATGCAAAAAAGTTCTTTCAGCGTTTTAGAAGATTCCACCCCTAAGGGGATTAAATAGGGGTGCAAATTTTGTATTCAAAGCTACTGGGACTAGGAACTTGAAAACTATCTATGACACAAAAAAAACTAAACGAAAATCGGTTCATCCGTTTCGGAGCTACGATACCACAGACAGATACACAGACACGTTAAACTTATAACACCCCTCTCTTTGCTTCGGGGGTTAAAAAAATATCACGTACAGTCGAAGCCAAAGATATGTATAAATATTTCGCCTTATTACAAAGCAATAAGAGGCTATAACCTCGTGTGGTGTAGGGTTATAATTTCACCACCCCCTTTCTTACCGTGTGTGTAAAAGTCGACTAAGGGAGCAGGGTTGAAGTGTGTTGTGGGCGATGGGCTAGCAACCTATCACTGCGACCGATATCACATTTTGTCGATCTTCTATACCCACATGTATGCTAAAAGTGGCACTGGAATAAAAATTTCATACTCTGTCTCCCCCTTGCGGGAATAAAGGTATGAATCTATGTATGTATCTCTGTATGTAATAAGGTGCGAAAGTGTAAACATAATATTTCACGTCCACTATATGTAGGTATACATATGACATATCCTTGGTTTGGGCTTGACATTAGGTAGGTACCTAACCAGTTATAATATAACTATTTTTGGTTAAGAGTCTCAAATTACCTACATAAATGAAATAAGTTCAATTACTTAAAAACGTTTATTAGTAAAATAACTGACCTATGTGATACCATACTTGCGAAATCTTTACCAACGAAATCACAACTCCTGCAAGTCACGTCATTGTTTAGAGCGTGATCATCCAAATGTTGCTTCATAAGTCCCCGATCAGATGTGAATTCGCATAGACCTTTAAAATATTGCAAAAATATATATTCCATTTCAAGTTTCGAAAAGAGATCAATGTGTAAACAGCTATGTTCGACCATACGAGCCACCTTGGACGTTTGCCGCGCAAGATCGATAATAAACGGAGTAAAGCGCGCGGTTGTTTTACGCTGCGATTCCATAGATACCTTCTATGCAGTAAACGCAGGTATCTATGGGATCGCAGCGTAAAACGACCGCGCGCCTAATAGGCTATATGGACACCTAAAACTATCTATATATCTGGATTGAACTAAAGAGCAAATGCAGTTCTACGTCTCGGCTTGGGCCAAAATTCTTTCGTATGCCCGGATGTCCCGCTGTCCGACATTCTCCTCTCAGGACCGCGTTTCTCAACCGATTCTTGTGAAATTTTGTGAGCAGGGTCAATAATTATTACCTATAGATTTAGTTTTTTTTCAGAAACACGGTTGTGACTTCTACAGCTATCAAACCCAATAGTCTATATGGTGAGCGTCCGAGGCACGTAATATCGCACGTCCTGAGCGAGCAAACCGAGGCAGCTTTAAGTAGGAGAGGCACAGCGAATGACTCGACCTAGACGCGGCAAGAGCTAAACCGACCGAACTCAAAAGGCCTCCACCCACCGGACGCGTGTCGTGCGCGGCGCGTGTGCTGCGCGGCACACGCGCAAGTTGTAAAGCATTAAAACTACAATTCAAACACATATCGAACGCGTTTCGAAGGCGGGCCCGCGCGGGCCCGCGCGGCGCTAAAGATACAACTCGGCAGCGCGGCCGCGTGTCGTGCGCGCTGCTACGTATGATAGAGATAGTAAGATACATATGAAATGTGTTGGTAGTGAGAGAGATATGACGCGCGGCACACGCGCAGCACACGCGCAGCACACGCGCAGCACACGCGCAGCAGCCGCGCTGCACACGCGCGTCACACGCGCGTCACACGCGCGGCAGCGTGATGGAGATAGTAAGATACATATTAAATGTGTTGGCAGTGAGAGAGATATGACGCGCGGGCCCGCGCGGGCCCGCGCGGCACACGCGCAGCACACGCGCAGCACCCGCGCGGCACACGCGCAGCAGCCGCGCTGCACACGCGTTGCTATACGCCGCCCGCTTCCGGTGTGAATATACCGCTTCATACGCGCCCGACACGCGCAGCACACGCGCGGCACACACGTGGCACACGCGCGGCACACGCGTCCGGTGGGTGGAGGCCTTTAGCTCGCAAGGCAGCTGGTTCAATCTAAACATAGCTCTTTACTCCACACATGGACCTTTAATACTCCGGACAGGCAATACGTGTTGCCACAGTGAGGGACGGAAAGGCTCCTAAGCAGCTAAATTAAGAACTGGTCTTAAAATGGCTGATGACTTGCCATAAACAACCTACTTAATTTGGACGGGTGATGGTTTATGTGCCACAACTTCATACTAAATCAGTTGTGGCAAATAAAAACATATGGAACTATGACAAAGACAATGAATGATATTTCGCTTTCTGTCACACTTATCGAGATTTGTATGCTTACAGCAGCTCGCACGTGGTATTATTATTACCATAGCTTGTACTGAGTATTGTAGGTTTATGACTCCACAAAATCTACGTCATTTGACTAATATCTTAAAAGTCGGCGTACAGCTTAGACGATATCGTTAATCAACGAAGAAAATTGCTTATTTTTTTAGAGCTCATCAATCTTAGTATACGAAACGAACTCGAACGTATCGTACTACATACTTGCACGATTTAATTTGCATATATATGCATTGGACAGATTTAAATATACATTAATAGTTAAGATCTTACCACAATATAACATGTCATTATTAGTTATAGCTGTCTTATTGGGGTCTTCACAAGTTTTCATATGACTGAGTAAACATCTTTTATTTTCTGTAAAGCAAAGAGAACATTATTTCATAGTTTTATAAAGATATGTTCATCATTCAATATTGATAAAAATGTCTTACTGTATTCTCTCAGGCAATTATCACACTTCCATTGTCTTGGTTTCTTAGTATCTTTGGTTTTATTCTTGTTCATTATATTGAGACCAATGTCTGGCATAAAAGTATCAGTTTCATCAAACATGTTTTCTTGTAATCCTTCAACATCTCGATCAACACACTCCTCTTTAAGTGAATCATTATCTTCATGGTTTTTATTAGCATTGTTTCCTGGATAATATGTGAGGCCGTCTATGTGTAAACCATTACTTTCAACATGAATTTCGTTATTTTCCACTTTTATGTTGATCTTACTTACAGAACATTTCTACAAAACAATTTACAGATAATTATGTCTTCTTTTCTATTCTTCCTCCTTCCTTCTACCACCTTCATGAGAACTATTCGACTTTCATAGACATTTATAGCATTAGCACTCCTATTATACAGGGTGGAAAGTTGAGATGGGGAAGTAAGGGCTAAACTACTAGATCCCTTGCTGCTACGCGAAAATGCTCTCAGGAGACTTTTACTAACTTTTTAAGTGATAAAAATCGACATTCAAAGATTTTTTATAAAATGTACAGTCAACAAGAAAATAGTCCGATAAGAGTTTTTTTTTTGATACCAATCGGTGCCATTCTTAATAAGGATTAAAAAACTCTTTAAGACGAACTAACGTTACAGTACTAGAACACCCAGAAATCAAAGAAAACTTTATCCATAAACCATTCATAGACTTTGCAGCCTAAACATAAGTGTGAACCTATTCTGAGTTGTGGTTAGTTGATATGAATGCTTATCTATGTCATAAATAAGTTTCTGTCAAAAATGTCATATTTAGTGTGTAGCTTTTGTTGCCGACTCTCATCAACTTCTTGTTAATGCCAATCAGCCCAAACATAATGGGGTCTCTTGTGTAATAGAGGAATTCCTCTGGCCACCTTCCATCATCATCAGCAGATTGCATTCTCACCCGACTTATATAACTTGCTTCGCAAGATTTGACATGCATAACCTAAAAATACAAACTAACTAACTAAGCAAGACAACAATATAAGACTTGTAAATAAAAAAGACCGCAATGGGCTGAAAATTCATTGTGCCATGTCTCTTCTTCACATTTATTTTGTCAACTTTGACTTCTGTGCAGCATTTACCAGCTTGTGAAAAAAAACTAAATAAGCAGCAGCTTCCTACAGACATTGACACCATTGCCATTGTGACACGAAATTTAAATTATTCTTTATTGACATATATATATTATTTATTGTATATGTGCTTTATTAAAACATACAAAAAATTATGTTCCATACAACTAAAATCAGTAGTAGTTATTCTTCAACTCAAGAGAATGCATATCTGGTGGTTAATCTACTATTTCATCATATTGTTACACTTACCACTTCATCAGTCAGGAGCGTACACCAGAAATCTTCCGACTTATGACATTGCTTTTTGAATTCCGCATAATGTTTTATAAGTTCTGCACACCTTTGGCATAGCAATTGTGAGCCACCATCAACTGTTACCTTTGGAGAAAATTGTTAATAATGAAATTATATTTTGAATGATTATATAAATCTTACAATAAACTAGGTATTTTGCAATAGGTTGAACGCGAGTGGCGCAGGACTGATCACTTTGTCATTCATTGGGGGAGGCCCATGTCTAGCAGTGCATTCTTTCGGCTGATATTATAGGGTATTTTGATATATCTTGGCCGTTTTGTTGTTGATGTGGGCGAAAAATTGTTGTCACAATATAGTAGGTACAGCAACTTCTCTAATGATGAGATTGAGTAGGTATTATTACTAAACTTAGGTATTTCTCAAAAACTTAAGCAGTGGCTCTATAGTTGGTGTCGCTGCACTTTCCATATAGACATTATCCTTTGAAACAAACATTTACCTAAAAAAACAATGGCTGGGGCTCTTAATTTTCTATTTTTAGAGCGGAGGTTGATCGACTTACCGATAAGTTTACACAAAATTGGTACCATTCTCTCCAAGAACCGTTTTCACTGTTCAACTGAACATAGTTCGTGCTTTTTGTATCAAGGCAAGCACGGCAAGCCTCTATAGTCGAGAATTGATTCTCATGCTGCCCAGGTAAGGACATTTTTACGTCTTTGTAATTAATCTGAGCTCAATTCGATGTAATAAATAAACAACCTATTTCACCAATTTGCTTTTTTTTTTTTTTTTTTTTAAATTCGTCCATTCGGACAGGCTAAGACCATGGGCCATACTGCCTAGTCTTCAGTTCACCAATTTGCTGTACTGACATATGCTTTCTGATATTACCCTTCGTGAAACAATTTCTGCCCGTAAAATTCGATAGAAACCCCAATGATTGTGTAACTAGCTCAATCATAAATCTAAGGAAACTTTAAATTTAGAGACTAGTTATAATAAAAGATACGGGGATGACTTTTGCCTGATTTTACTCCGTTTGAAACTGATCGCAATGAAATTAAAATCAATGCAGCCCTGTATCTTATGGAATCTGAACGCTCCTGTCAAATGTCAATGTCTAAGACGGAAATAACAAGAGACGTTTTCCGGTTTTAACTTCAATAGATACAGAAATAAACTATATCTTCTTGGCAAACCATAACTTTACTATATAATTATCTAAAACGATAGTAATAAATAAATAAAAAAGGCCTGCACGGTTAAGCACCGTCATGTCAATGAACTATCCGTAAGTACAAGGGAAAGGATAACTTGATAAGTGGACATGTAAAACGACTCATCAACTTATTCCCGCCAATTATACGGACGGATGTTCGCAGGTATGTATGCAAAGTTATAACCGACTTCAATTTAGCACTCCGACAAACCACGTGAACATTATTTTTCAATTTACCATATAAATTAACTGATTTCCGAGAGACGTGCGTTGATTATTAGGGGAAAAACCAAATCGCTGTAATGTGGGGCGGATAATATTTGAGGAGGTGTCGGTTAATGTACGGCCCAACAATCTCTGTTCCTTTTTAACGCATGCAAAAAGGAGAGAGAGAAATATGGACGCGGATTATCGGGCCGTACATGAACTGGCACCTTTCTTTGACTTATTCTTTAAGGACCTTTGAGGACTTACCTTTGGCACTCGAAGGCACTCCTCTTTCGATTTCAAAGAGTATTGGAATCCTTGGTATTGACATTTCCAGCGACGTCCAGTTTCGAAGACACTTAGAGGGCAAGGCCATGCTGGCATCCAAAAAGCTCGGTGTGGTTAACAGAGCAAAGCGTTACTTCTCCCCGGGATAGAGACTTTTACTATATAAGTCTCAAGTCCGTCCCCACATGGAGTAAATATTGCTGTCATCTCTGGGCGGGATCACCTGGATACCAGCTTGGGCCTTTCGTCTCCCTTCAAAGACGCGCTGTGCGAATCGTAGACGATCCCAAACTCACAAGCTATATCGAACCGTTGAGTCTAAGGAGAGACTTCGACTTCTTGTGCGTGTTCTATCGCTTGTATAACGGGTTGTGCTCCGAAGAACTGGTACGGCTGCTTTTTACCACCGCACCGCTCGCCGTCGGCAGGGCATTCATCCTCACACCCTGGAACCTAAATGGTCGCGTACGGTTTCAGAGAAATTTTCTCCCTCGGATGCTCCGGTTGTAGAATGAGCTCCCTGCCGAGGTTTTCCCGAGGGACTACAGTATGGGGTTCTTCAAAAAAGGAGTGTATAAATTCTTAAATAGTCGGCAACGCGCATGTAACACCCCTGGAGTTGCAAGCGTCCATAGGCTACGGTAACCACTTACCATCAGGTAAAGTAAGTAAGCTTGTTTGCCACCGACGTGGTATAAAAACAAAAAAAAACTTCATAGTGACTTTTTTAAAGTTTTATGTAACTACATAATTGATTATTTATTTTTATATTTGTATAATTATTGATTTTTTTTAAAATTGGTTTATAATATTTGTGTGATGACCATGAATATTTGTTTCTGAGTCTTGGGTGGTTTGAGTGTATTTAAGTACCTATTTATTTATCTATAAAATATATGTACTATAACACGAGCTTTATTTAGCTTACTATATGACTAGTTCGATTTGTGTAATATTGTAAATTGCATTAGCAAAGATATGATAACATTGATAACCCATTAGTCGTTTCAGATCATTTGATGTAAAATTTGCCACCCACATGCCTAACTAGCATGATCCTATTTATGTCGGACATACGTAGAGCATTTGTCTAATATCTAACATTTAGGTAAGTGCATACTTGCTTGCAAGGGTCGCATGGTTTGCGGTGGTTTGTGTCCGACTTAAACCCTAGTCTGGAGTCGCGATCATCTGCAGGCTACGGTATCTGCTCATTAACGTCAGGCAGGCCGTATGCCTGTTTACCGCCGTCGTAGTAAAGACAGCCGCGATCTAAACTCACTGACTTAGGTACCTAGGTGCTTTTTCTCAGACAAGTTATTTTTAAGGAAAACGTAGATAAGTACTTATTTAACAATAGATACCTATTTTTCATCCTCATTGTCATTTCATCATACATTTGAAAAAGAAAGTAGGAACTAAATGTCATAGGTGGTAGGTACCTATATTTAAATTTTTGGTGCAATTAATCTAGGTTCTGTATAGTTAGTTATTGTAGCATAATAATACTTCAGTCTCATCATAATTTAGAGTGCTTAACCATTCCGGAGAGAAGATTTTGTTACCGGAGTGGGAGCGGCCTTAACTTTTCTCCTTCGAGTAGATGCTTGTTGGTTTAAAACATAGCAATTTATGTAATTTTAACACGTATAGTTTCCTCATACTAAGAAGGTTACATCTAAATATATAAAAGAAGAAGCTGACTGACTGACTGACTGACTGACTGACTGACCTGACATATCAACGCACAGCCCAAACCGCTGGGTCTACGGATTCCAAATTTGGCACGTAGGTTCCTTATAAGGTGTAGGGGAGCACTAAGAAAGGATTTTTCAAAACTCACCCCCTAACGGGGTAAAACGGGGGTCCAAAGTTTGTATGGGGGAAGCACTATTTTTTGAACTACAGACTTAAAACTTTGTAGGAAGATTACTTATTAAGATACAAAAAAAGCACTTTCAGCGTTTTACAAAATTCCACCCCTAAGGGGGTTAAATAGGGGTGCAAAGTTTGTATTCAAAACTACTGGGACTACAAACTTGAAATTTACACCAGACCTTCCTTTTATGACGTAGGCAAGGGATAAGAAAGGATTTTTGGAAATTCTATCCCTAAGGGTGTTAAATAGGGGTGCAAAGTTGGTATGGGTGAAACATTATTTTTTGTACTAGAGACTTGAAACTTTGTAGGGATATTACTTATTAAGAAACAAAAAAAGTTCTGTCAGCGTTTTAGAAAATTCAACCCCTAAGGGGATTAAATAGGGGTGCAAATTTTGTATTCAAAACTACTGGGACTAGGAACTTGAAAATTACACCAGAACTTCATTTTATGACGTAGGCAGGGGATAGAACAGGATTTTTGGAAATGCTATCCCTAAGGGGGTGAAATGGGGGTCCAAAGTTTGTATGTGGGAACATTATTTATTGAACTGGAGACTTAAAACTTTGTAGGAGGATTACTTATTGATACCAAAAAGGTACTTTCGGCGTTGTATAAAATTCTACCCCTAAGGGGGTTAAATAAGGGTGCAAAGTTTGAATTAAAAACTACTGTGTCTAGAAACTTGAAATTTACACCAGATTTTCCTTTTATGACATAGGCAAGGGATAAAACGGGATTTTTGAAAATTCTGTATGGGTGAAAGTTTGTATGGGTGAAACATTATTTTTTGTACTAGAGACTTGAAACTTTGTAGGGATATTACGTATTAAGATGCAAAAAAGTTCTTTCAGCGTTTTAGAAGATTCCACCCCTAAGGGGATTAAATAGGGGTGCAAATTTTGTATTCAAAGCTACTGGGACTAGGAACTTGAAATTTACACCAGACCTTCCTTTTATGACGTAGGCAAGGGATAAGACGGGATTTTTGGAAATTCTATCCCTAAGGGTGTTAAATAGGGGTGCAAAGTTGGTATGGGTGAAACATTATTTTTTGTACTAGAGACTTGAAACTTTGTAGTGATATTACTTATTAAGATGCAAAAAAGTTCTTACAGCGTTTTAGAAGATTCCACCCCTAAGGGGATTAAATAGGGGTGCAAATTTTGTATTCAAAGCTACTGGGACTAGGAACTTGAAATTTACACCAGACCTTTCTTTTATGACGTAGGCAAGGGATAAGACGGGATTTTTGGAAATTCTATCCCTAAGGGTGTTAAATAGGGTGCAAAGTTGGTATGGGTGAAACATTATTTTTTGTACTAGAGACTTGAAACTTTGTAGGGATATTACTTATTAAGATACAAAAAAAGCTCTTTCAGCGTTTTAGAAAATTCCACCCCTAAGGGGATTAAATAGGGGTGCAAATTTTGTATTCAAAACTACTGGGACTAGGAACTTGAAAATTACACCAGTACTTCTTTTTATGACGTAGGCAGGGGATAGAACAGGATTTTTGGAAATGCTATCCCTAAGGGGGTGAAATGGGGGTCCAAAGTTTGTATGTGGGAACATTATTTATTGAACTGGAGACTTAAAACTTTGTAGGAGGATTACTTATTGATACCAAAAAGGTACTTTCGGCGTTGTATAAAATTCTACACCTAAGGGGGTTAAATAGGGGTGCAAAGTTTGAATTAAAAACTACTGTGTCTAGAAACTTGAAATTTACACCAGATTTTCCTTTTATGACATAGGCAAGGGATAAGACGGGATTTTTGAAAATTCTGTCCCTAAGGGTGTTAAATAGGGGTGCAAAGTTTGTATGGGAGCAACATTATTTTTTGTACTAGAGACTTGAAACTTTGTAGGGATATTACTTATTAAGATACAAAGAAAGTTCTTTCAGCGTTTTAGAAAATTCTTACCCTAAGGGGGTCAAATAGGGGTGCAATGTTTGTATGAGGTAAACATTATTTATTGAACTAGAGACTTGAAACTTTGTAGGAAGATTATTTATTAGGATACAAATAAAAATATCCTTAGCGTTTTTAAAATTCCACCCCTAAGGATATTTAGTTAATAGGGGTGCAAAGTTTGTATTCAAAACTACTGGGACTACAAACTTGATATTTACACCAGAACTTCCTTTTATGACGTAGGCAAGGGATAAGACGGGACTTTTGGAAATCCTATCCCAAAGAGGGTTAAAAAGGGGTGCAAAGTTTGTATGGGAGAAACATATTTTTTTGTACTAGAGACTTGAAACTTTGTAGGAATATTATTACTAAGCTACAAAAAAGTACTTTCAGCGTTTTATAAAATTCTTCCCCTAAGGGGGTTAAATAGGGATGCAATGTTTATGGAGGGGAAACATTATTTATTGAACTAGAGACTTAAGACTTTTTAGGAAGATAACTTATTAGGATACAAAAAAAGTAATTTCAGCGTTTTATAAAATTTCACTGCTAAGAGGGTTAAATGAGGGTCTAAATTTTGTATAAGGGAAACTTATTTTTAGCTACTACGTACTTAAAACTTTGTGGACAGATTACTTATTCATATACAAATAAAGTGCTTTCAACGTTTTTTAAATAATTACACCTAAAGGGGTTAAAAAGGAGGTCCAAATTTTGTATGGAGAAAAAAGATTAGTTAGACAATTTTATTCGAGAATTCACAGGATAATTCCTAACGATAAATGAGTAAACAAGTGTTTCCGGTTTTTTGAGAATTCAACCCCTAAAAGGAGACATGTGGTGACAAAATCTGAAAATCAACATCGGCATCTATTGTTTTACATTCCAACGTGGCGTCTAAATATCAATATGGGCGTTGTTATTACGGTTTTTTGGGACGTTAATAACGAAAATCACATAGATGTTGAAATGTAATGTTGTGGGCATGAAAATTCATGAAAATATTTGTGCCAAATAGCAAATCAATCGGTCCAGTTTATTTCGTAGCAAATCGGTTGTAACAGACGGACTGACAGACAGCCACACGTGATCCTATAAATAAGGGTTCTATTTTTGCTTTTGAGGAATGGAACGAGACCCGCATTATATAGGGTTATAGGTTTTAAAGTTTGTATTTGGTGCCATCTCGATCGTCAGCAATCGGTACCTAGGCGAGTGCCGGCGGCGCGGCGGGACGGGAGGGTAGGAGACATTGGGAAAGTGCCTGCATCCGTAATAAGTACATTCAAGGTGCTGCACGAAGATCTGCTTACTTTTAATAAGTTAAGCATTTTGGCCGCCGTTAAATTAAAAAAAATTTTTGGGTATATATGTTAAATACTGGTTCGAAAAGCATGGAAAAAAATCTTAGGAAACAAGCCTATATAGCAATGTCCAGGCCACAAATTTGACTTGAAATTCGTGGAGATATTTTGGTATTTCAACATTAGTGTTCATGAACATAAAGTAGCTTTTATTCCAGAGGACAGATTCTCATTAATCATGATTGTAAATTTAATAACAGAAATACGTACATACATACATTGACGCCTTTATTCCCAAAAGGGGCAGGCAGAGCACATGAACTTTATGTTCCAGCGCCGTTTTTAGCATGAATGTGGGTATAAAAGATCGACAAAAAGTGATATTGCTTAGGTTGTTAGCCCATCACCCACAACACACTTCAACCCTGCTCTCTTAATCGACTTTTACGACACACACGGGAAGAAAGAGGGTGGTGAAATTCTAACCCGCCACCACACGGGCATAAATATAATAGTAAATAAAAATTAATTTACCATAATGGGTTATGACGAAGGGTTATTAGTAGGGGAAGTTAGTAGTAGTAGGTTAGTTGGCGGCGTAGCAATTCAACAATTATTGGAAAATTACTTTTACTACGCGGGCGAAGCCGCGGGCAAAAGCTAGTGTTTTATATAACTCAACTGTGGGAAATCTGTAAGGTTTCGAGTACATTTGCAAATGAGTTTTGTCATATTACCTATAAAGAATCTAATAAGTCGCGTTGGTATTCAAAGTTTCCAGAAAACCGACAGCGTAATTTTCAACGGTAAGAGTAAAAATAATCAGCGAATTCAAAGAGGTCGGTATTAATTCAAGACACGTCTACACCCACGCGTCTGGCAGAAACGTGCCCGTCTACAGGTGAGGTTGCATCCAACACAGCTACTTAAACGTAATACATAAAGGTGCTATTTACATCCCACTTGGCAGCACTGACATAAAATAATATACGGCTACGGATTATTTCTTGAACGAAGAGCGTTGTTTTTGCTTGTGATAAGTATGTTTTAATAAAGATATAAGGAGGTTTTATGACACTGAAAACACGAATCGGGTGTAATCCCGCGAGTTAAGGAGCTGAAGCTTTATTTCTTTTGGTATCTATCAAATGTCTGTATCAAAACGGAGAAAAATCAACTTATCGAATTATTTAGTGAATATCTGGCTCAACCAGAGAAGGAACCTACGTCATGTCTCACTTATCCGAAGATGATTAAATTTGATGATGTATTCCAACAGAAAAAATCTAAGTATAAGTATATCTACCCATGTTGAAAACGTCTACATAACGTACCAAACGTGGAATTTACTGTAGTAAGTAAAATCATTTCTGGTGATGAAAATAGTCCTAATATTACTGAATACAAAAAGTACGCTCGTTTACCTAAATGAGACGTCGCATTCGTGCATTCGCAGACAAACTTAAAATTGTAGGACAATACCTTTGTTAGCACTGGAGCTACTCCATCCTAGGCTGCATTACCTACGTCACTTTCTATGACATCATGGCCCAGTTTCCTGGAAATGGGATGGTTGACTAATGAGCATTAGCAAGTCATTAAAGATTATTCGCATCAATAGAATAAACTGTTTTACGTGTTTTATGGGCGCATATTTAGATATTTATTCACATTTAGTATGGTATTTAAGAAAGTGTATTAAATAACAATTAATTAATGCCTAAGGTGACGTTTACGGTTTAATTTCGCTTTTGGCTAATTTAATTATCCCTTCAGCTGTGGCGAAAAAATATGGCCGCTTACCCACGTCTGTGGCACCCTCTGAGGGGCGCTCCACTAACAAGGTTTGTGGAGTGAAGTGATTTGGTAAAATTAAATTTTCTTTAGTTTTTTACATAATCACAGCCAGGATTTTGGATGAAACTCAATATTTATTAAATTATCTAACTGCAACGATATATCATCGTTACATTAAAGTTGTATTAAGGCTATCTACCTGACCTCGTCACCACCTCACCGAAGTTTACGACGTATTTTGGTTATTTTAAATATAATCAATTAGTTTTTTGGGGTGTTAAATGAGCTTAATTTGAAGAAATTTATGTTATACTTATTCGAAAAACATAAAATGGCAGGCTCGTGAGTATTTTTTTTACACTAGACCATTTGAAATATTCTACCAAAATAATGCCTACACTCAGAAGTTGCTCGTGTAGGCTTCGATTTACATGCTTATATCTGAAGTGTTTTATACTGTATGTAATCAAATTCATACCTAAACAATAAATATGGGTCATCAACTAGGTGTAACCGTAGCTTTTTTTATTGTAAGTGCAGCAGGTTTTATCTGAGAGTAAAATGAAAAAAGTATGTCTACTTTCATACAAAATAACCTCTTCCAAACGAGTGCAATTATCACAGCAACTATATGTTTTGAACCAAACAAATTAGGTTTCTTAAAATTCCCATTAAGTATACTTTTAGTTAAAACTATATATAACCATCATTTGAACAAAAATCACATCAAAACATGATTTGAAAACGGTATAAATCAAGGTCATGATTAGTATAGAGTGCGGATCGTAGTGACGTCACGAGGTATCATGTGGGCATCCCTCGGAGGGAAATTCCCGGATGGTTAGGTCCCCCTCTGAGGGGTTTGTTGTGATCGTTACCAACTTCAATCGATTTATTTACTTTCGGGCCATTGATAATCCATTTAAGTTCATTTTAAACAAATGTATGATAACTAACGGTAATTTTAATAGCTAATAGTAATATTAAATAAATTAAGCGCTAAAAAAGGTGTTGCCAAATTTTGACCATGAGTAGGTATGTCATGTTAGTCACGGTTTTATTACAGTTAACCCGGTGAAATAACACTTGTTTCTATGTAATTCTAAAGATTTTTTTCATTTCATTTCATTTATTCCTTGATAAAACGTAGTTTTACATGTCAATTTTTGTCAAAATCTCCAAGAATTTTATTACATAATATTATAACATTTAGGTAAGTAAAGTATGTCTTAGTTTACAATGGTATAATTATGGTTAGTACACATGTTTATATGTCAATGTTTCAGAAAGAAGATATTTTATACTACTTTATATTATAGTAACAGTTGGTTGGGTAGCGAGCCAGTTAAAAAGTCATTTGGCTGTCAGTGTTCATGCCTATTTAATTCATAAATTCGTTTATGGAATTGCATCGAATGCTAGTTTAATTTTAAGTCTATTAACAAAACACCTCATACTCGGCGCGCTTTTCACATCTTGGGGCAACCTGTTGTAAATCCTGGGTCCCATCGAGTGAAGACATTTTTTGGCCTTTGCGAGACGTGTGGCGGGTGGGCGCAAATCACCGCGTTGTCTTGTGTTATAATTGTGTGAGTCACCGCGCGTCGGGAACTGTTCAAGGTTACCTCTCACGTACTTGGCTACTTCAAGGACATACAAGCTTGGGAGGGTCAGAATTTTGGTTTCCTTGAACAGTTCACGAGCGGGGTGATCCCAGGAGACTCCACATATGCACCGAATGGCTCGCTTTTGAAGCCTGAATGGCCTCTCCCGATTGGCTGCGCTTGCCCATAGATCAATTCCATATGTTAGGAGAGAGTGAAAATACCCAAAATAGGCTTTTCTTACATTACTGTGATCTAGACTGGGGCGCAGCCTACTGAGTGCAAAACACGCGGATGATAAGCGATCGCATAGTGAGTCGATGTGGGGACCCCACGTTAAGCCAGAATCAATGATGAGACCCAAATATTTCACCTCGACCACCTGAGGGACGAGTCGATTATTGCAGTATATATTCAGATTGTGTTCTTTTTTTTCGTGAAGTGAGAAGTGCATGATGTTGGTTTTCTCAATGTTTAATAACATACCGTTAGCCGAGAACCAAGAGGCAACGTCCCCCATTACCTTGTTGAGGTTGCATCTTAGGTTCTCCTGGTTGTCGGCGGAGACGATGACACAACCGTCATCGGCGAACATCACGAATTCTGCATCGTCGGTGGCGGCAGTGAAATCGTTCATAAGAATTAAAAACAGATTATTGCCAATCACAGAACCTTGGGGCACGGCACAGTCACCTAGTTCCAACAAGTCAGATCTCTCGCCGCGGACTGACGTTAGTTGTTTACGGCTATCCAGAAAAGAGGATATTAGGTTTTTGAAGTTGCCAATAATACCATAGTGGTCCAACTTAGATAAAATGAGGGGATGGGCCACCAGCTCGAAGGCGCGCGACAGGTCGCAGAATATGGCGGCGACCTGTCGCCCGGCGTCGAGGTGGCTGGTCACCCTCGTGACGACGTCCCGCGCCGCGTCAATCGTGGATCTGCCAGGTTGGTAGGCATATTGTTGCTTGTTTAACAGAAGATTTAGGTTAAAGTAAGACATCAGTTTATCACTCAAAAGACTCTCGAACACTTTGGACAATAACGGTATTAATGATATTGGTCGATAGTTTTTTAACATGTCTACATCACCTTTCCCTTTATAAATCGGTTGTATTTTAATTTTCTTCAAGTTACTGGGGTATATTCCGCGTTCTAGGCACTTATTAAAAAGTATACATAAGATGCTAATTAGAAACTTTGGTATTAGGTCTAGTAAGCGAGTAGACATATCGTTAATATCCTTAGAATCTTTGCGTTTTATTCTTTGTATACTTTTTTCAACGCATCGTAAATCAAACGGTTCGGCCTTAAAGAGGTTAGCGTGTTTGTTTACATACCTACTCAGATAGCACAAGGCGGCTGGAATATTAGCGCGGGCTCCGGAGTTCTTGTTCGCGTCGATGTAAAACCGGTTGAGCGCTGCGGCAGTGGCGGCGGCGGGGGACTCGGTCGACTGACCAGCTGATGCGCTTATCAGTACGTCCAGTGCATCGCTCCTAGTGCCGCCTCGACCTGTCTCGGATGCAATCACCCGCCACGATGTTTTGCATATGTTAGTGGTACTGCATATCAACTTATTAATGTAATGTTTACGTGCGGCGCTGAGTTCCGCTTGGTACTTCCTCTCAAGCTCCAACAAGTCACAACATGGCCGTATCTGAGGTGTATTGTTAATATTATTACTAATTACAGTTGTTTTTAGAGTGTGCAACTGTGTTCGTATTCTTTTCACTGGCTCGCTTACCCAAGCTTTTGATATGTTTCGTACAGGGTATTTCTTCAATGGGAAACTAATAGTATAATAATTAATTAAAATGTCAACAAATGAATTTAATAATTGTTCAGGGCATGGTTGTTTACGTGCTAAGCCTTCCCAGTCATAATTGTACAAAGAGTTTAAGAAATTATGTTTGTTTATTTCTGAAAATATGCGTTTCCAGATTACATTGTTCTGTTGTAGTGTTTTTATTATTGCTAGGTTGACAATTATGCACTTGTGGTCCGACACGAACATTTCGAAAGGTTCTATAGATAGTATATGCTCCCTCGGGACGTTGGTGTAGGCATGATCGATGCAAGTTTTTGTTGTTTTACAGATCCGAGTAGGGAACGAGACGAGAGATTTCATACCCGCAGTTTTTAAACAGTCTAATAAAACTTTCTTTTCCATTGTATTAGACAGCAAGTCGATATTAAAATCACCTAAGATTATCACTTTATATTGTTTAAATATTGGGAGATCAATTAACTGGTTTAATTTTGAGATGAATAATTGGAAGTGATTTCCCCCATTTGATTGGGGAGGGGGCTTGTATATACAGACGATCATACCTAAACCGACGTACTCAACTGCGCAGGCTTCGAAAATCGTTTCAGTGCTCAGGTCAGATACTTCCTTTCGTTCCAGGGTCAGTAGTGCAGACTTAGAGTGTATGCAGACTCCGCCGCCGTTTTTTGAGGTCCTGCAGAAACTGGCACTCAGCTTGTAGTTCATTATGTTAACTGCTTGGAGCTGGTTCTTCGTAAGCCAATGTTCAGATAAACATATAGCGTCGATCTTGCTGTTTAGTTGTAACTCGCATTCCAGTTTGAAGGTTTTATTTTTCAGTCGGTTGATGTTTTGGTGTGCGACAATAAAGTAGGATATTTGCTCCTTAAGAGCAGTAGCTTGCGGCCCGGTTGTATACAGGTTATTAGGCTTCAGACAACCTGCGTCCCTTGTTGAACAAAAAGGGCTTCCATGGTGATATGCTTATGTTCACCGGCCACACTGATGTCTCGAGGAACTCTTCGAAGGCTGATGACGGTATTCCTATTTTGTATGAATTGTAGGTGGCGTGCTTTGATGGTATCAGGTCGACCGTATAATTATGGGCATCGTTTATATTTTTGAGATATTTTAGGATATCATCCTGTGTAGTCGTGGTTTTAAAGTAGCAGGCATGTAGGTATTTTGTCTGGTCTACGCCTTCCAAAATGGTGTCCTTGGCCGTTCCCCGGATGGTTTTGGTCGTTTTGTTACGTCGATATTCTTTGCGTTTGTCATTTTCTGTCGTCTCATTTGCTGGTGATTGATTTGCTATCTCTGAGTCACCTTGCTTCTCGAAACCGGTGTCTGGTTTTGGTTGGGGTGTCAACTCACTGATGGTAGCTTGGTTCTGCGGGTCAGGAGTGCTGGCACTGCTGGACGGCGACGGTTGCACTTTCGGGGTATTCTGACGGTTGGGTTGCCGTTTAGTTTGATTGGAGATTAATTTCTCTTTTGTCTTTATTGCAGCAGCTCTCTGTGGTCTGCTTGTTTGGTTACAGTTTTCAGGTTTCAACATGGGCGCTGGAGTTATGTTGCGGGACAACACAGCAGCATAATCCGTTTTTTGTTCGGCTACCTCCTTCTCTTGCACTTGCGCGACGCACGTCACTGCGGCGGAGTTCGTATCGGCCGATTTAACGGATTTTAGAGATCGCATTTCACATTGTAATTCACTAATTATGTCAGTTAGGCGTTCAATTTTCTTTTCCAAAGGAAGTATGGCATTTTTAATGGCTTTTGAAATCGCGTCAATGTTCATTTGCGACATTTTTAAACACTTTTAGTATTGTTAAACACGAGCGGAACAAAATGTGCTCTAGCCCGTGCGAGTGTGAGAGCGATACTGATTACTTAAATGTCTACAAAAACTGTCCGTCTGGCACTACAATTCAGCACTAAACTCACTAATTTGTGGCACGTTTGACACCGACCGTGTCAAACGTGCCACTGACTATTTTAGACTAACGACTAAATTGATTTTTTCCTCCATTGGCCATTGAAGTTTTCGCTTGCTAGCTGTCTCACTGAATTGGCTATACGTTTCAATGGATTAAAGCGAGATCGATACACGAATGCTGGTTTTATTTCTAAGAAAGTAAGCAAAGCCATTGCGCCCCTCCGAGGGCCGCTCCACCGACCTGCAGGTAAAAATATGAAGCCCACAGAGGGATGAACACAGCTGAACGGTTATAGCTTAGGTACTGCTCTGAAGGTTACTGGATGCAACTTAGAATATTCCTGATTAATATTCTAATACTAAGCAGTTATTACACTTAATAATTAACTTTGAACTTAAAATAATAACGATACCGACCATTTGATTAGTCACATATAGTCAGCAAGCATTTTAAAAATGATCAGTAATATATGTAAATGTCGTACCTATTGGGATGCATGCATATTAGATTTAGATAGGTTTTATGGTTACGTCTTACATGAAGTTTTGATATATTTGGGCCGGTAAAGGTATCGTGTCAGCTGGGCTAGTCTGCCCTAATTTATTTTGGTTAGCAAACTAAATACATTTCAGTAATCAACGGGTAAGCAGACAGGACAGAGGGTCGCAGTTCTAACATAATCAATTATTCGGATAGAAGTTCAGATCAAAAAGAGGACCCCGCTTTTACGGAATTGCATGTCTTTGTGTAATAATACTAATAATGGGTATTTTTAATTTTTTACCCAGCAATTACTCGCTTCGGAATTTAATAAGTTTCTGTCAAAAATTCAATTTTGGTAAAAGCTTTTATATTGCCGACTGTACTTTTCTGTATACCATCATCAACTACTCATTGAGACGATTCTAACGAACGCAAACTACCGTCAAGTTAAGTAGTGAATTCCAATGGCCACCTTCTGCCTCCATCATCAGATCAGCTCGAGTGTACCATAATATTGAATTGTCATCCAAACTATAATTATACCCAAAATTTCAGCTCAATCGGTCACCGGGTAGTGGGTCAAATTGAACTTGCAAGATTTGTCCCATACTAACATACTAACAGGGCAAGTTACTTATACCCATGGCCTCCTTCTGTCTCCATCATCAGATCAGCTCGAGGGTAACCATAATATTGAATTGTCATCCAAACTATACTTATACCCAAAATCAAACTACGGCCCGCGAGCCCTTCTAATCCGGCCCGCGGAAAGAAAGCGAAAAGTTCGGCCCGCGATAGCGATGGGGTAGGGCTGGTCATGACCACCTCCAACTCTGGGCCCGCACGAATTAATATTAAGGGCTGGTCATGACCACCTCCAACTCTGGGCCCGCACGAATTAATATTAAGTACAGTGTGGTCCTAAACTAACCGAAGCTACTATTCCGATAGCAGTAAGAACTGTAATTATTTTCCTGAGCAAATGTTTTGTTTCGCAGCTTGAATGTTAACCAGGCAGAACAATGATAAGCACGTGGTCTGTCATTAATTAAATTGTTTGCAGTGTTGCTACCTGTTTTTTCATTTATTGGAAGCAAAATGACGGTACAAATGACTTACTGGCTTATTTTTGAGCGAATCAATTTCAATTAAAGCAAACCATTCGAGTGATATTTTCCCTGCCCATATAAATATACCACTCGAATTCTCAGTTATTTATCACTGTTGCAGGCAGAAATAATATTCATGTTGGTAACGTAAGTTACATCGAGTAGGTAACTTACAGTAATATTTCGAAGTAAGAACTTGCTGAGACCTGAAGCGTTTGAATGTTCATGCTGGCGGGGCGCAGAATAGGTAGGTACCTAAGTACCTACTCGGCATGTAAAACACGAAGCGTATGGACTGCTTTCGCAGTACGAGGCCAATGACTCAGAGAAACTACGTAGATGAATATCTATTTTCAAACAACGAGTTTTAAAATATAAATGTCCTTATTAAACCGTAGTTTATTTAAGATAAGCTCGTATCAGCGACCTCTTGGTTTCCAGACACATTTTATTAAAGAAGTATTTTCTATGTGGGGAACTAATCATATTTTACGCTCTTCAGGGGCATTTTACGTTTTTAATTTGGATAATACTTAGAAGCCAATTTTTGGTATATTTAATGGCTTGAAAAGATTGACCTTTATTCTGAAGCTTTTCGCGTGTCATAATTTGTAACAGAGCACACACACACACAAGTAATAATTTAATAATAATAATGATCAGTCACGTTATGTAGCGTCAATCTCCTGATTCTTCGTGTACTGCCCTGCCCCTTCAGTGCGTGCCGTAACGGTTGATCAATCTTTTGTTCCAACCGATTATCCCACGACAGTCCTCGTTTTTAATCTAATTCGAAATCCGAAAGTGGCGTAACCATTAATTTTTTATGTTATGTACTTCTTATTTTGAGAAGGAATACGGAGGTAAGTACTTATATTATCTTTCTTAGATAAGAGTAAACGTGTTCTTCGAAAATATTATGATGTTAATGGGTTATGTTTTAACAATTTTTATATTTTTTTTAATGTACTTACGTCTTATTTTGATTAGAAATAGATAGGTAAGTATATTTTGCGCCATCTTTGTGGGTATCCATAAAACATTATCTATCTTAGATAAGAGTAAACGTGTTCTTCGAAAATATTATGCTGTTGATGGGATTTGTTTTGATTGCCTGGTATAGAGAATATTTTGTGTCCCTAAGCTACCTCTACTCATTTGATATTTTAGGCTTACGTGCCTCAAAAACAAAAAAGGCACCCTTATACTTATTTGATGACCACTTTAGTATTTACGCTGCCTACAAAGATAAATGTCCTGGGTTCAAATCCTGGTAGGTAAGTGAATTTATTTGTGCGATGAGCAGGAATATTTGTTTCTGGATTATGGATGTTCTCTGTGTATTTAAGAGGGAAGTATAGCTTTTATGTGAAATACAATCGTTTATACTTTTTATGAGAAATTTCCATTTCAGGAGAAAACGTTTTCCACTAAGTCTTAACAAATCACTTTCGCAACAGCATAATGATATCTAAGTTTATATTAGCAATAGGTTTCGTTTAAAAAAAATAGCTTCCTATAAATTTTAATTTATTGCAAATTAATTTAATTAAGTACTGTGTTTGTGTGTCGCTGACCTGCAATACAGAGGGGGGCTAGCACAACTGAAGCCGCGCCGCGACGCGAGTCGAGAAGGATCTACCGTCCTCGTTCTAATTTGCACGGTGCGAGTGTGACAGGGGACGCTCAGTCGCGCGACAAGCGGCTTGTTAGCAAGTTGTGCTAGACGTTGGACAGATGCGTTGCGCGAGAAAGCCGGCCAGCTCTTCGGACACCAGCACGTCCATCATGAGACGGCCGCGACATACTCTCGATTTTTCTCGCACTATACCTCTTGTTCTAAGTGTTCTAATAAGGGAGAGACGGATAGTGCGAGAAAAATCGAGAGTATGTCGCGGCCGTCTCATGATAGACGTGCAGTTAAGAGCAAATTAGTGAGAAAACGAATTTATAAACCGGCCCGTGAGAGGTACCCGTGAGAGGACACGCGCACTAGAGTCAGCGAAGAAACATGCATAAACACAGTACACGAGGGGCTATTTTAGATACTTATTTTTAGTTTTATTCAGTTGCTTAATGTACCTACCTATAACTATTTACTTGTTCATACTATAAATCCATACTCAATCTATACAAGTTTCTAGTTTCGGTTTTGCTCATTATCCTCCGAGCTTTTTTCCCGGAAGAATTTTAAAGAAATGATTGGTAATTCGAGTGGTTTTTTGTTTTTCCTATGCGATTTGCCCTAAAATGGAAGACCCGAGTTTTGGCGTAGGTACTTCAAAGACAATGTAGACCAAGTTTTAAAATAAAATAACCGGTCAAGTGCAAGTCTGACTCGCGCACTGAGGGTTCCGTACCTACACACTATCAATTAACTCAAGATAAAGTAAATGTCCCAATTTTTGTTAAATTCCTTATTTTAACCCAACACACCAGAATTGAATTTCAAACAATTTTAGGTTCAATTCAAGTTTTCACTTCTGCCCCAGAGTGCAACACGGTCTTTTTTTGACCTGTTATTGAAATATACCCTTCCCAACCCTATTATTTTCTAGAAAAATCTTAACAGCGCGAAGTAGGAATGGGGTCAGCGCTATCAGCTTAGTATGTATTTTGGTATTTTACCGATTATTGTTCGTCACGTGACCCGATCTCTATTTTTCTTATTTTATTTCAAAGTGTCTTTTGTTACAGTCTTATAGGAATTTCAAAACAAAAAAATACTTATAAAGTTGATTAAATTGCAAACTTAACTAGGAAATTATTTTTGAAAATAAAACAAAAAATACGCTAGACAGAAAAAGTTATACTTTTCCAGTAATATTTATGTTTATCTTAGAGCTACGGTAGCCTAGTGGTTCAGGCATACGGCTGTCAAGCGGCGGTCGTGGGTTTGAATCCCGGCTCGTACCAATGAGTTTTTCGGAACCTTTATACGGAATATTAGCGTTAGCTTTTCGGTGAAGGAAAACATCGTGAGGAAACCGGTCTAATCCCAGTAAGGTCTAGTCGATCCCAATAATGTTTTTGCACCCTCCTCATATTCGTAATTTTTCATAGAAAATTAAAAAAAAAACTCATTTTCCATGTACGTGTATAGCTCTCATTTAAAACCATTCCAAATTTCAAATTGATAGCTTAAGTATTTTGTGAGATATTTCACTTTGTGACAGACAGACAGACAATCAGACGGACGGAGTCGCACCATAAGGGTTCCTTTTTTGCCTTTTTTGGTACGGAACCCTAAAAATTAACACACCCGCAGCAGAGTGCGTCTCAACATAAAGCTTTTATACGTACGCAAACATGCTAGAAATATGTTTGTATGAAAACCTGAAACGTCCCTTAATCCCGAACAAGTTGCTGTTGAGTTATTATAAAATTACATACGTGAGCGTCTCTACTTTGTTTGTGCCTTGGGGCCTACGCCGCTGTGTTGCGAATCGCAAGCGAAAGAACCTCGGAAGAGCAGTCTTTGATGTGACGCGTGAGAAGTCAGTGAATCCCACATAGGATACTTGTGGATCCCAAACAAAACCACCTATGTATTATGTATTACATGTTGAATACCTATATCTTTACAAACTTAAAGGAAGACTTACTTAATAAGAACTTTTACTGCCACACGGTTTCCGCTACATACGCGGAAAACCTCTGGATCGGCTATGTTAATATCAATAAATAATATAAATATGATTGAAAACTTCTCTGGCATTAGTATTTATCCTCAGAGTCTAAAAATTGAGTTTTTATACTGTTTCAACTAATTGCGATTCTATCACATTTTGTGATATGAAGAAAAATAAAAAATATATACATAAAAATATAGTTAGTATTTTCAAAATTGTTGTTGGATATGAGGCTACTACATATCATTTTAGGTCATATTTTACTAATAATGATTTAACCGTATCATATCTGGAGGAGCCCAAACTTGGTATGTTTTTAAAACGATTTTTATTTTAATTTAAAACTGGTGACTGGAATATAATGATGTGATATATTTTTAGAATCGGCTTAGTAAGCCCTTTCATTAGATACTCCACACGATAGGTTTCAAAACAAAATATTTTTTCTCCTAGACAAAAAAATATGTCACCAAAACTCCTCTCCTTTTTTGTTTATTTTTTCGCGCTACGGTTGAAATTGATTCGTATGGCCTAGAGATCAAACTTACCGATTTTCTCGCTTTTAACACAATTTTCACTGAATTTCGGGGTGTACCGCTATCACTACTATCTGCGTAGCGCGCAGCGATTCTGGGTAGTGGTTGGGAGGTTATTATTGTTTAACTTCTTGCTTTTCATATACCAACTCTATCCCGGAAGTAAGTGACCATAAATCTTTAGACATGCAAATTGGTTTTTCCATGCTTTCAGTCTTCAACCTGGGTACCGATTTTTGACTTTCGAGCAGTCGACAAGAATATCGACAGAAAATTAGAAAACGAGTGGTAATGACCACTCGTATTCAATTCAATCGGTAGAAAGTAAAGTGCCTGTAATTTTGACACTACAACCGTATTTATTTTTATTTAAATATCGCGCGCGTGAAAGTCAAAAACCGGCCCACAGTCTCTTACATTCTACGTCTTTTTACCGATAAATCTTAACGCGTTTAATTTTTAGTTTGATATGGGTAATCTAGGTACTATGTTCAAAATATTATGCGTTCCTCTGTTTAGGGTATTAACAACTATGTTTTTCTTCTTCATCTTCAGCGGTATTTTATTTTTCGCGATCCATTTAATTTTATGAACTCTATGACAATTAAACTTTGGCCTCTTATTTTATCAATTAATTTCCGCTTTAACACATTCAGTGCCGAGAATCGCTGCGCCCGTAGCCGATCCTGTAGTTTTCCTCGTATGTAGCGAAATGTGCCTACCCGATAGTCAGGTTCCCGGCACCGAATGTGCCGGGAAATAAATTGGTTCTTATTATACTATAAACGTGATTTGTACTTTTAGCAGACTCACCATGTATGATTTTGTCATAGGTACATTTTTAGTTTAATAAGAAAATAGGAACCCACCTAGCTGGCGCCTACGCCGTAGGCGCTTTCCGCTACATGCGGGTAAAGCCACGGAATTGGCTGCGAGCGTAGCCCGTAGCGATTCTTGGCCGTGAATGTGTGTGTTAACGCTTCACTGAAACTTAACTAACATTATAATATCGGAAGATTTGTCTTGTCCGGCAATAGGAAGACTGTTAGGTAGATAAAATCAGCGGTGTTACGAGCGGAAATAACATCCGCTTGCATTTCAGTTACGCCACGTGACCGGAGGTACTATGCCATTATCACCATTAATGTTTCAATTATTTCCACCATTTTAAATAGCCCCCATAGTGTTTATTGCGTACAGGTGTCTGTATTTACCGCCCTACTTAGATTCGTGGGGGTGGCCCGTGCTTATAGATCGCGGGGCCACCAGTGAGTTCCGAAGTGCCGGTTCGCGCGGACGCCTGCACGACTCTGTGAGACAGAGACACAGATACACGCTTACCCGAACCCCGACGCGCTAGAGCGAGACGCAGCTCATCGACGTTTCAACAGGTCGTTATTGTTGCCTCTGCTAAATAGTGTTTTTGTGCAATTATTCCTTCTGGAGTTTGATGACGCAGCCTTTAGCGGGATTGCAGTTTCGAGAGCTTTGGTAGAATATTATTAATTAAATTAAATATTTAAAAAAGTAAACAAATACCTACCTAGTACTTAGTATAACTGTATTTAGTCATACTTATGTGTTAAACTGTTTACTATTCAAGAGTTGACAAAAACTATTTACGGGAGAGGCACGCGGCATATCATGGGCCACCCGCTCGGGTTAATGGCTAACATTAACTAAATAATGTGGTTTTAAACTGTCGGCTTATGGGTATAGGTATTTTTTTTTCAACGAAATTTATATATCTATGATAATCATTAAAAACATGCGGTTTTATTGATTGCCAGATGTACAGTCAGCATCAAAAGTAACTGCGCAATTGACGTCTCCAAAAGCACTTATTCCCTATTAATAAATACTTTTGACGTCTTCGTTTCACCAGTTACCTTTGATGCTGACTGTACATACGAGAATTAGGTTAGATATTTAATATTTATAGAGTAGAATTACAGTTTGTTGTATTTGTTTATTTTCTTCGTAGTTGATTACTACGACAACTTTTTTTTTCACACGACACTTCATTTATGTAATCGTTTATGTATATATTATTAACACTTTCGCTGCCAGGAACCCGCCTAGCGGGCGCCTACGCTGTAGTCTCTTTCCGCTACGTACGAGAACCACGGGATCAGCTACGAGCGTAGCGCGTAGCGGTTCTTGGCAGCGAACGTGATAATTTTATTAAGGGACGTTCTTTCACAGCTGCTTCGCTCCGTCCATGTTTCTTAAAATTTGTGCGTAGATTACATGATTCAAATAATATGCCTACTTTAGGCTACTGGGTTATCTACCTTCTTTGTAGAAAAGTACATTAATTATCTATGCACAAACGGCTGCATGTAATAAAAAAGTGAAGTAAACTCTAAATTAATTACGTATTCATTATCGTAATTCAACGAACTTTTTTATTTTAAATTCTTTCGAATTTGTCGATAGGCATCATACTAGGCATAGTTAATAGACATCTCTTATTAGAATATACATATGCTCTACTCTTTTGTCTTAATTAAAGAGTATAGCATATATGTACATATATAGGAGAAGGTTAATTCAAATTACTAGTGTTTAGAGAGCCGAGTAATTGTAACATACGTCCCCGGCCCAAGAGGGCACTGGAAACAGATAATTGTGTTACCAGTGGTATTCGCCTTTGCTCAGTATTAGCACTATAGATAGGTACACATGTGTATACATATAAATGCAGCTTTAGTTACATAACGGACTACTCATGTACTGAATAGTCCGATTAGATTCGGTATGTATTTCGTCATGTGCTTCAATTCCCAACAGCATTCGTTGACGTTTCATCTTGGTTTATATACTCGCTCTTTTTTTTCTTTAGGCCGTAGAGTAGGTACGTGATGGCGCCAATGCACTGTTAAGTCTCCATCACACTGGCGCAGCCTCCGGTGGCGTTCAATTGTAAACTTGACATTTAGCTTTCACTATTGACCGCCACCCCAGGCTGCGTCAGTCTGTTTTTAAAGGTATGGGATTGGTATGAAAATTCAAAAGGTTTTTTTTATTGCTAAATTAGTTATAGAAATATGCCCGTGCCAATGGCTTAACACTTTTACTGCCAGCAGTCCGATAAGCGGTTTCTCCGTTTATAGAACGTTTTCGCTTTAATTATAAAACACAATATGGTATCAACTACTGGTGCAAGGAAAGCTGTAGCAGTGAATGTATTCCAACACTAGACGCGCATGATGCGTTCACCCACTACCGTACATATATTTGCTACATACGAGATTTATTTGCTACGTACTACGTCATAGCTCATAGTAATAAAGCTCCACCTAGAAATAATAGGCACGGTGACAAATTTTAATCATAGAATTCGAAAATGGCTCATATTTTTTTTATTAAGTAAGAGATTATTATTTATTTTGATAAAATTAAACTGAAAATTACGGACGCCCGCCACGATATGTTAAACACCAATCAGAGCGAATGATGTCACGTTTGTATTAACACATACCCATAACGGCCATTACCACAGATTACAGAGAAAACTTACGTACTGAACGAATAGTAAGACAGGGATAGAACCATGTTTATCTGTCAGATCTTCATACGTCATTGTCCCGCTGTCTCGCTCGCACGGCCGCGCAAGACTTGTAAACTTTTTAATTTATGTTCATTCAATGAGCAATTGTGCGATCTAGGTAGCAAATATCAAAGGTCTGCGTTCTGTTTATACAAACGTGACGTCACTCGGGACGCCATGACACTGACAAGCGTTTTAGCGCCAATTTGAAATTTAAAAACTAAAATGCATTTTTTTCCTACTTAACTGTTATATTCTCTTGAAAAATCTTATTCGTTGTACATAATAAATGTTTCTAAACATTATACATGTAGAACAGTTTTACAAAATGTGTCATCATGCCTATTATCAACCGTTTTGTATCGCAACGCGTGCTCCCTTTAGTATGTAAGTACCAAGGTTTTTTTGCCTTTATAATGAAAACTTGCTACGAACAGAGGACCAGCTCTCTCGGTAATATCTCGGTAAAAAAAGTGTTACAGCAAAAACAACGATAATAATATCCTCTTCTCTATCTGTTGACACATAGTACACAAAGTTTATCGATTCATATGGAACAATCAGAAACACCTGGCTTTGGCTTACAGAAAACAGAAAAAGGTTTACCTTTATTCAAAAAATGTACCTACGAATGTTTCCACATCCCCGTTATACAATTAAAGGGCTTCAGATATTCATATGATAATATTTCCCATAATTCTCAGTCTTCCCGGAGATTCTTTGTCATAAATTTTTATTTTCCTTCAACATCCATTTCCACTTTCATCACACCCTTCATATTTACATGTAAATGTACGACAGGGGAGTAAATAAATGATATTTCTATATAGTATCGTATCATTGGGATAAAGAATGGAAACGAGCAACAAGTATGAGTGATAACGACCTACTTTTGCCCACGCCCGGCTATAAAATGTCAAGTTAAACACGGTAACACTTCTGTTTATAATGCTAAGGATAAAAGCTTGTCCTTACCTTGTATATAATACGCGTTTAGGCAGAATAATAATGCGTACGGGGCGTCAGATAAACACTTGGATAAATTAAGGATCATCTCGGAAAGAGTTTTAGTCAGAACCAGAGTTTTAGTTAGAAGGCACCAAATCGGGCCTTCTGGGCTGGTACAAAACTTACATACATATACGTGGCCCCTGTTTTATGTCTCCGGCGTTCTCATTTTGAAAGATACCTAAAGGGGAGTATTCATATGTATATCAAATTTTAAAAGTCAAATGAGGCTCCTAGGCTGATATTCCATGCACCGCGATATTTGACAGGGAGGGACATCCCTACTCTGATGTAGTGATGTATCTAGCCTCTCACAGACTGGTGCTGCTTGCGGTGGCGGTCAATAGTGAATTGATAAATTTCAGGCAAGTTTAATGTTCAGGCATTTAGATGACAGTGGCAGACAGTCAAAGCAAAATGGCACCATTTACTTTTAATTTAGCAAAATACGGTAGTTGACACTAGTAAAAAAACCGGCCAAGTGCGTGTCAGGCCACGCGCAGTGTAGTGTTCCGTAGTTGCCTGTCTGTCTTAGTTACATTAACGTGCGGTGCGGTTGCGTCAGCCGAATTAGTACGAAAATTACAGTTTTCTAGTAGTAATTGGTTAGTGAACTAAGCCGAAAACGGACGCACAGACGGTCATGGCGAAACTATAAGGATCCCGGTGTTGACTACGGAACCCTAAAAATGGTATTCTTATAATTCTAATAAACATCATGAATCACTCGGAAAATATCGGATTTTTAATTAACAAATAGCAAAATGGACGCTGTATTGTTTCTATTCTCCTAAATCTTCATCTGCATACTATCAGAGTGTTTTTGAAGTTTTATAAAAGCCCTATTGAAACGTGTAGTTACTGCGATGTAGAATTTTAGATAGGTACGCGTTGCAGCAACTACCCTAATGTTGAGACGGTACTAATTTCGCGCCAAAATGATGAGAATAGACGTGGTATCATCGACTTTTCAAGGTGACCTGTGTTTTAAAGTATAATTTGATCTGAAATTTGTATGTATTATCCTTACAAAATGATTTACTTATTTGTAAAGACTATCCAAATCTTGGTGTACGGCTTTTTCCCTTTACGTATAAACAACGTCGAATGCAATTTAATTTCAAGCTAATAGAAACTCGGTCACAATCTTAATATTATCAACTTTCATTCCTCCACAATAATTTTTTTACATTCATCAATCAGTTTTGCTATTCCGAAAGCGAACAAAGCACAAGCGGGGCCGAGCCAAAAGCATGGAGTTTAGCATAGCAACGAGCGCGCGCAGGAGCAGGGAGTCGCGGTAGAGACCGATGTGCGCGCCCGCCGGCACCAGCAGCCGCGGCCGCGGCGCCCCGCCCGGAGTCGACTCCGCGGGCACTGACAGGCGCACCACCTCTCCCTACCAATTGAGGTGTAGACACTCAATAAAATAATCAATTATGTCATATTTTTTGATAAAGGATTAAACATTTAGTCAAATGGAGAAAAAGTCAACGCAATAGGTTAAATAATCACGAAGTTATACGTGTCCAACGCTTTAAGAAGGGGTATGTTCTGTTCCTTTTTCGCAAAACGCAACTTCAAGATTGTGACGTCACTAATAGACGGCAACGTACCGTGCCCCATCGTGTTGGGCGCCGCCGTCGACGCGGCCCCCCGGCAGCCTCGCGTAACGTGACGTCACACACTGTTTGCGTTTTTTCTCCCTAACAAGCAATATAAAAACGGTTGTAGCTTCGTAATTCTTTGAGACATCTGAATGGGATTTTCGTCACTAGGCATATTTTTTGTCTTCTTTGTTTTGGAGTAATAATAATTTTCGCGTGTACACCCCTATTCTATATCCATATATATTCTATATATATGACCCAAAACGGGAACGTCCCAATTCGAGTGACGTGAGTGCTGACTTCAAAGTGAGTGCTGACCAAGTGTCCCAAGAGAAAATGATTGGTACTTATGAAGCTTTTTGTACAGATTTCTCAAAAACATTGTTTGTACTTTTTCTCGTTGGGATTCGACATAACGAATTTGTCTACAGAATGTTCCGAACAAGTGCAGCGTAAAGAGTACGGAGGACTGCCGGCGTGAGAGACTGTTAATTACGCAGTATGAAACCCGGATTCTGGAAGGTCTTTTTAGTCATTTGGATACTGTGGTCACGTAAATTCAAATGGGAATCAAATTGAATACCAAGGTCTCGCACTTGAGAGACACGGTGCACGCTCTCGCCACTAGTGAAGCGGGAGAACGCGTGAAGCTTATGGTCTCACATTTCTGGACATTGAAGTTCAGCTTGTTTGCCACGCTCCAAATATATACGGCATCGACATCTCCCTAGTGCCAAATCTTGTCACTAACATCTCTTCACTCAATGGTGACAATTTCTCGGTTCCATTTCTGCAGGAAGCGCTTGCACTATAGGAGACGACAATCACTAACGACACGCGGCACGCGGCCTGCAAATCCATTCAGCCAAAGGCAATGGGACGATTTGTGGAACAAACACACATACAACTCCTTACTGATCAATGCCTCAGATGAGAATGGACTTTTCTCGAGAACAAAACTCGGTTAGAATAGCGACAGCCCTCAGGTTGGGTGCTAAAGTGGGCCGTTGCCGGTTGCCGTTGCGGGGCAATGGTGAGTGAAAATGGTCACCACGGCACGGCCTAAGCTGCCAAAGGTGTACAGGTCAATTTCCAAGGCATCAAGCTATAAACGAAATTATTGGGTGGGCCATGGTTTCGGCCAATATACCGTGCCCGACAGAGTTGCATTTGTTTTATCTCGTTTGATTTTAGAACAAATCATTCATTTCAATTTCATCAATTCCATCATCACACAAATATTTGCCCTTACCGGGATTTAAGCAGGGTCACATCCCGCTAGACCAATCCTAGTGATTTAATAACTAGGTACTATGTTTATTTTGATACCATATAAAACTGATTATAAGATTGTTGCACTCACACACATAGTGTACCCGAAGATTCGCTGAACAACCAAAGAAAATTAACGAATTACGAAAGATATTACGTACACGGTAAACAATTTTATATATTCACCAGGAACAGATGATGGCTCAACTATTTATGAATAGCAAGGTCACGAAACTTTGAAGGTAGTGTTTAGATGGTCTATTAATTGAATGATGGATTGTACCTACTAAAGATTAATCTTGCAACAGTTCGGTAGGCACGCCAATCATGATGTACAGCTTACTAGAGTATGATAATAGGTAAATATTGATTGAGAAAGTTTATCAAAATAATACTTATGTATTAGAAAAATCGAAACAGTTTAGTCTTAGGGTTCCGTACCAACCCTTGGCCTGAGGCAAAAACTGCCGAACCTGAGACCCTGTTGTTACACTTGTTACTAATCCTGTCTCACTAAAGAACTCCACAACTAGGAAATGTGTTACCGCATGTACGAGGCCTGTAGCAAAATCTTATTGATATACCGCCACGCCTGCCAAAGAGAATAAGATCTGTGGGAAGCACATAAATACATGAACAACAATCATCGTCCGAACAGTGTAAGCACATGAACACACGTGTAAATGATACCAAATCGTTACTATATCATAAGATGCATCGAAAGTGATTATGGAAAGAGCTCACCTGCTCTTCCTCCAAATCTAACACTGCAAGTCTGTTCTCTTAACTGTTCTTTCGCAATATAGCCGTTATGAACTCTAACTACCCGTCAACATTGTAATAAACATGATTTCTTGTAGGTGTTGCTACATGAACTAAATCGGAATCGTGATTATTAACGTCAATGTAAATACTATCGTGAATTATGACCATTCACGTCCAGTACGCTTACCATGAGTTTGACAATGACGGCTTACGCTAACGAGTATCGAGTTTTCTATCTGTGCATCCCGCTCGTACTGTCAAAGTGCAATAGAGATGCACAGATAGAAAACTCGATACTCGTTAGCGTAAGCCGTCATTGTCAAACTCATGGTAAGCGTACAGGCTACTATGAGTTCACTTTTCTTGCTATCGTTCACTAATGCTATCGATTATAGTCGATTATAGTAGTATAGAACACGTCCCCCACATCTGTAGAACAAAAGCGGCAATATCTTGTTAAAATAAGGATCCTGTTGTTTTACCGAATTTATTTTGGTCAAATTTCATTTCCCAAAAAAATTTTAGCAACTATTTTGTTTGCCAATGCAAACTTTGGCACAATTTTAATACGAATATTTTCATTACGTCAATATTTCATTCAGCAAAATATTATTACGAAAAATTACATTATGGCATGTGGTCTTAATGCTTTAAGGCAAAAAAACATTAGACAATCAACATTTCGTCAAGTTAATGTTATGGCAAACTATAAAATAGACAAACATCACAATTGTTTGGGTTATGACATTTTACCAAAATACTATTAATAAAACGGCACGGTCCCTTAAATAAAAAAATGCACGGTTAAGTAGGTCGGTAGGCAAAGGCGTTAAATTAGGTTAGGGCAGCGAAAAAAGGAGGAGTAAAAAAAAAACAATCGTAACAATGGTATTATTTGGTAGGTTAGGTTAGGGTTAGCTTGTGTCCCTTAGAGCGGAAATAGGCATCCCGCGAAGCGGGGTGACGTCGACACGCTGGCGGTTAGGTTAGAATTGCGACTTCTACACAAATTAATTTTCCCTACCCACATTACAAAAAATTTTTATTGTGTATCTTATACACCATTGAAATAAAGATGCAAATGATTTGTCATTGAAGAGTTCCTCTGCTGATTAACCGACGGAATAGAAATGGTCAATTAAATATTGACGATACAAATCATTTGCCTTATTTTGTTTTGGTTAAAACATATTATGCCAACTAACATATTTGACTGAATGAAATTTGGTCAAAGTACCAGTTGGTAAACGAGATATTTCCATGTTTAGGAATCCAATATGCCTAACATAAGGTTTGCGTAAGAATTATTTGTCGAATGTTAATTTGGCAAACGATTATTTGGCAAATGAAATTCTACGAAAAGTATTTTGGGAAGTGATAATTTGTCAAAAAAATTTTGGTAAAACAAAGGTAACCCGTTAAAATAGCTATACCATGAAACTTAGTAGAAATCTCAACAGATCTTTACCGTAATAGCTATCCATAGAAGAAAATGCGAAGTACCACCTTTAGGAGAAAAAAAGAAAGTAAAGCCCTTCTTGTATCTAGTGGTGACGTATTGAAATATTCTCAAACATGCAATGAAATATAGACGTTGTGTTTTTCATAGTGGGCTTCGAAGTGTCACGTTTCGGGCGGAGCGAGACGAGGGATCTGTAGTGGCATTGGAGCAAATTGGAGCCCTAGGTCTGCAAGATGTGTTTTTCTATTTACATACCATAATTTATGGCATATGATCAGGGCGATCAGCCATGAAAATGAAAGTTGGATTTCTTGGAGTTTTTTTAATTTATTTCATTGCATGTTTGAGAAAAGCACTATACATACCCCGGCGTGAAAAGAGGTTGCCAGCCTGATAACTATCTGACCTCGCTACGCTCGGCCCTCTATATGTGCTCGGCCGGCAATCCCTTACTTCCCGGCCTCTGTAGTAATGTAATATTACATATTTAAATAGTCTAACTCAAACATAACAAATGACTATCGAACACGTCACTCGTACATGCAAGACGGTCTTTAAGTAGATACTTAAGTTTTTATTTACCTACACCCATTATTAAGTCTTGTAACCCTGTAGAAATAGGCTATGTTGATATGGTATTAATTTCTGTACATTTCACTTCCGTATCATGAAGTTATAGCGAAATAGTACATTGTTTAACGAGGGGCGTAAGTGGAATATTGCGAACAAGAGTCTATCAGAAGCCCGACGCCGAAGGCGGAGTGCTTTTGATGACTCGAGTTTGCAATATTCTTACGCCCCCGTGTTATACACAATGTTTTTCATCACATTTGCGAGGAAACAAATACATTTTAGAAGAAATTAATGCAAATCGAAATAAAAACTGCAACATGTCAGTCGTCCATTTTGTTGAACTTGACGTGAGGCGCGTATGGCAAAGACCCTTCGGTATACAGCCACGATTTAAAAAACACTTAAAACGTTTTACATAGACACTTAACTACATATTAAACATTAAATTGCAGTCAAATTTAGTATAAATGTTTTATACATATTAAAAGTTGGTTGTAGCAAACTTTTAAAGATATGAAATAAATACACCTTGGCCGATTGGAAACATCCTCAGTCCGAAGTGAAGTATGAGTGGGTTCTATATTTTAAAACTAAACTTAACATCCCGTGGGAGGTAAAACGGCTATAACTGCTCTGTACGCACGCAAGTTAAAAGCCGTTGACGAGCAAGTGTGATGAAAAATAAATATTACGTAATCATACTCCTATCCCTCATAATAAGAAATATCTCGAACGTTTAAACTAATAGAATGTTACTTCAAAATACCAGTTACTACCAATATTCTTGATAAATAGACATACAACATAGCAATTACCTAAATAAAATGAAAAATTGACACGCTCCCGCGATAACAAACCCAATTAAACTTTTTTACTTATCATCAATTTGTTTTTAAAAACTTTGTGTCCCCCGACTCGATTGACCTAATTACGTAATGGAATACATATTCCTCAGCTGCAATAAAAATTCGACAAGCAATAATATAATAAACCTTTAAACCACTTTTGTTCCTTCTCTAATTTTGGTAAAGGATTTGGAATCCATCTGTTGTAAAAGAAAATCAATGAGGTGGTTTCTGCCTGCGTGGGTTCCTTCTTAAGCACCCGAGGCATTTTCGTATCAAAGTAAATTTCCTTAACCTAATACAAATTTTCAGACTCAATTGACTTAATTTGAAATATCGGAGCTGTTTTATCTCCCAGACTCCTAAATAATGCTGTTAATCCAGGTTCAGGTTTATTTTATTAACTAACTATTCATGAAACGAAAGGGAAATGTATAGAAATGAATATATAAACATAGCCTATATGTATAGGTTTACACACTTAATAATGGGTATAGGTAAAAAACTTAAGTATTACCTTGTATGAACGAATATGGCGTATTTTAGACCCTTGTCATACAATCTACTCTTCCTGTAAATCCAATTTGAGAACTACCTACGTAGCTAATGAAACATATACCTACTGTCTCTGTGGTATGAAGGAAGCACCTAAAATGCTGCAACAATCACCAAAAGTTTTGGATTAAGTCTATCTAAGCTATTTTTTTTTCTTTTTTTTCAGATATTGCCAAGCTTCCAGCATGTGCTACTTCAGCATAATAGTGATCATATTCGATAGCGTGCGCGAGTGAAGTGTGTGTACGAATATGCCGTGTCCGAAGTGACCTATAAAGTTGCCATCTGATGAGCGAGCGAGTCAGCATCGGCGAGCAAAATGAAGACGCATCGTCTTTGGATGATACCTCTGTTTCTGAACGTGATGAAAGTTATGTTAGGTAAGTGAGACTTTTCAGGAACGCTATGTTGTAAATGCTACATACGATCTGACAGGTGACATACTTAGTGCCTAGAAGTTAGCGAGTAGCGAAGTGACTATATTTTTTCTCAAAAACGGCCTGCAAAGTGAACCTTACTCGCTACATATTAGCATATTAGAAGGTAAAGTATAGTTAAAGGTCAGACCAAAAAAAAGCAACATTACAGGCCGCCTGGAATGTTACATATAAATTTCTTTAGGCATTTGTCGAGTAACATTTTTTTTAAAGCTGAAACTGGCATAAAAGACGGTACAGGACGTATTCAGCCAATTCAACTGGTATTTTTGTGTGTTTTTGTATGTGCCTCAAATAGTTTGCGTTTATGGAAAAATACACTTGCGATTCCGTTTAAAAAAACGGCGGGAAACCACTGTTATTTTCACGTTGTGCAACGATACTTAAAGTTTATTTATTTCCCCATTTTGAGAAAAGCATAGATAAATATAGATTCGCCTCAGCCGCAATGGCAATTGCAGGTTTAAACAAATACTAGGCATATGCATGCAATTGCCTCCTTCCCGGCCACAGCAATAATGTATTCTTAACCAGCCGCACTGCACACACTAAGTGCCTTCGCTAGTCACATATTTGAGCCTATTCTGGCTCTGTTTCGGCATGCATCTCTGTCTGTGTGTCTTTCTGTTACCTTCAGAACAGATTTAGATGCAATTTGTGAGGTAAGGACATAGGTTTTTTATCCTAGAACACATCTCATAAGGGAGAAAAATGTGAAAAGACTTTGAATGGAAGTGCGATATATGATGCTGCGCCTAGGGGAAGTGTAATAACATATTTCCTATTCTTAGATTTTGTCAGGTATATTCATTCCTTAAGGCAATTAACAAATCATTTTGACTATGCCAATCATCACAAATGATACGGAGGCAAATACAATATAAACCAAATAAACAAAAGAAACACAAGGACTATAAGCTATACAATAATAGACAATATGCGGTCTTATCGCGAATGAGCGATCTCTTCCAGGCAAACTTTGGACAGCGGAAATTGTACACAACAAAAATTATTTTAACAATAAGCAAACATAATCAGACATATAGACAAGATAAAAATATATAAAGAAAAACGTCATAAACATACACAAACACACATATATTCTATATATACATATATAAATAAACATGTAATAAAAAATAAAATACTGCGTGCTGTATTTCTCTGTGTTTCTGTATTTGCACACAGCACCCACGACATTCAGTCTGCCAACTTTTCGCATTGAATTAGTAGTTCTGGGAGATTGGGAAACTAACCTACTAATACCGACAGAATTAGTACTTTTTATAACCATTTCCATTTAATCTTTATTTTCCTTCGCCAGTACAAAAGTAGCCCGACCTAATCTATACAGTTTCCCAGTTTACAAATGTCTAATCCCTACAATATAATAACGAGATTTATGAGTCGTATAATCTCTTTACCCCGAATAAATCGAGCGTGATGTAAATGGGTCTATTTGGATAGTCATAATTATAAATAAGCTACAATTTGTGGTTGAAAAGGAAACAACCCGACACGCACTAATAACGAATTAGCAAGCGTATTGGTACTCGTACATTCTTGCATTGGTGATGAGCGATAACTACTTAAGTCTCTTTCCAGTAGAACGCTACGCATTACATACATACCCTTAAATGAGACGGAAGCAAAACTATTATGCTCGTATTGGTAGAAAAGGTATACCTAAAATACCTCCATTAGATATACGAAGGGCTAGAGATGGGTTCAGACTGTGGTAGAATAAAACGGCTCCACTGTATCTTTGTCTCATGCGTAAAGAGAGAAAATGATACGTGGGCGCGGGTTATTAACTGGACCCATAGAGATCACTGCCAGCACCGCACTTCACCACGCGACCGAGCGCAACCTATGGAAACAACTTCGACGGTCCCAATTAAAAGAGTCGGATCTGCAAAACAGCTACTTTTCAGGAGAAGCCGTCAAAGTTTTTGTAAAAAAAATATTGTATGGGAGAAATTGTTTGTTAATGGAATATCGTTATCAAACTTCGAATGTTAGCTTATTAGTAGGTTGTTTATTACTAGTCGTTGAGCATACATGTACTTTTTCAGCCCGTTTTCCAAAAAAATACAAAAACCTCCTGTACTACTTTTTTAACCGGAATAATTTACGCATCTTTTGTCAGAAGTGCCACATACGAAATTTTTGTCTGGAAATTGTATACATTAATATGTCGGATGTACCACATCCGACAAAAAAATGACTCCAAAAATGTCGTAACTGGCAGAACTGACATTGTTGCACGGAAACTCTTATGTAACAATTTAATAAAATTTAAATTTCATCTGTACTTAGGTCCGACCTTTATATCTTGGTTTGGAAAAGTATTGAGATAAACGAAAATCTGTGAAAGTGGTTTTAAAGTTTTGAGTTTTTAAGACCTAAGCCGCTGAAAAGAAAAAATCTCAATTTTGCATTGTTCTTTTGATTGGGACCGTCGATTTATTGACAAGATCAAAAAGAGCCACGATCCTTTCATCATCATCATCATCATATCAGCCTCTGCTGGACACAGGCCTCCCCCAAAGAATGCCAAAGTGGCACGATCCTTTGCAGTGAGTGAAAGATTATTAAGAGAGGGAACTATTCCCTTTATAGGCGTCGACATTGATCGAGCGAGCGAAGCGAACGAAGTTCGCCGTTTCGGCTTGAGACATAGATATACATATTACTTCGTGAAGATAGGCCCAACGCCCACGAGTAATTCGTCCAATGCGGGTGGGTACGGAACCCTAAAAAAGACAGGTTCGCGAATTCTACAGCTCAACTGAGCTACTAGTTACCTAATACTTAGGTACCTGCAGTCGCCCTCAGATATATCGGAGGGGTCAAAATGCTCACCAATATCTGTACGCTTACCATGAGTTTGACAATGACGGCTTACGCTAACGAGTATCGAGTTTTCTATCTGTGCATCCCGCTGGTACTGTCAAAGTGCAATAGAGATGCACAGATAGAAAACTCGATACTCGTTAGCGTAAGCCGTCATTGTCAAACTCATGGTAAGCGTACTGAACACGTCTCTAATGTGACAATCGACAATAGACATGTTCAGATACTGGTGAGCAAAGTGCTCCGATATATCTGATGGCGACTGTACATTATTTCCTAAGACTAATACGATGCACTGTACATTTTATACATACTTTGAATACCGGCTACGATCTTTTATAAGACGGTAAATCTATGACATTTGCGGTCATAAAAACTGAATTAGTGTGGTCGCACGCGCACGGTTTTCAAAGTGTTAACATTCATTATCTCTAACAAAAACGTGACTGTAAACTTTGACAAAGTACAATTCGGGCTTAATTGCTGTTTAAGTTATTGTCGTTCTGCGGCTTAACCACGAGACCAAAATGTTAGCAAATTTGTGCACAGTGGATAAATAAGAAAATTAGCCATATAACTAAACGCATTTGTGATGTTCCTCAATGTGAAAAGGTCTTATGATTGCGTCTAAGCCAGTGAAAAAAGATAGACACTAGGTAGAAAATCAGAGAGAAAGATAGAGCTATGGCAGAAAATGTTTTACCACAGATGATCCTTATAAAGAACAGTAGCTATTCGATCTTGATATTTAGTCTTAAGGAAAGTAACTACAACTTTCAGCACGGCTCTCTTAGGACGGCCCGTGAGCTGGGTAGACTAAATTGATGCAAACATCTCTTTTAATGGTACTTAATTTCAGGAAAATCATTCTACTAAATTTTTAGGACTTCACATCGATAGCAACATGTCATGGGAAACACATTCCCATGTAGTTTTGTAAATTTCATTTGCATTGTGGAAGTTAGCAAAACGAACGACCAAAAATCTGTGCTGGCTACGTACCATGGATTTGTAGGCTCTACCATGCGCTATGGCATTATATTTTGGAGTAATTCGTCTTATAGGAACATCTTGTTTAAGGCACAAAAACGATGTATAAGAGCATTTGCAAGTTGAAACCAACTGAAAGCTGCCAATCATTTTTGACAATTTAAAGATATTAACGTTTCCTTGTCTATATATTTTTTAATTGTTCCCGTTCGAAGAGGTACCTACCTCAAACGTTTAACTTTCGTCCTCGCAAGCTTACAGTTAAGCGGGAAGTGCTGTATTGCCAGCACTAATGAAAAAGAAATAAGATTGATATTTCTTAGTTATTTTCAATGCCTCTTCATAATTTTCTATCTTATATAATGCCTCCTTGTTTCGTTTTTACCATTTACTAACTTATTGACATTTTTTGACATTCTTTATTGTATTTTTTTTAACCAAAAACCATTAATTTGCACGCCTGCATGCAGGCTGGATTCACCGGACTTCAAAACATTGTAAACCTAATATATAATTGTAATCAACAGATAAACAATTTGTATTTGTATATTTGTTTTGTATTTAAACGTCTATTTCTAAGCGATCTAATTAGAAAGTAATAAAGTCATATTTTCGTATAGACTACTGCATTAAAAACTGTGTAATATTCAACATATAGCGCGACTCAACTTAATGCTTCGTATATCGTGTGTACTTTAAAAGCAGTGTTGGCTTGATAAATGACTCTTGTTGCCCTTTCTTCGGAGTGCGTAATTTACCCGCCAGTATGTTTCCAGTGTTGCGTTAATATTTAAGAGCAAAGCCACTTCTGCTCCGAAGGCGATGAGTAACAAGATTGAGTGAAGAAAATAGCGAACCAGAGGATACGGGGAAACGCTAATTGTTGATTGCGCTCATAAGCATTGGGATCGTGAATTGAACATGAATATTATATTTGGCTAATGGACAGAGAGAATATAATAAGTATACATTAGTAAATTGTTAACAGACACAATACAGTTCCGAAGACCCTAACACAACTTTTACACTGAGGTGGTTAGGTGAGGGTAATTCACGTAAAAAATTGTTTGAGATTTAAGCTGCTAAAGATGAGATTTTTTATGTGCAGGGTTGGGCAGTAATTCAGTTACATGTACTTCGAATACTACTTGAGAAGTATTTTGTAATTGGTATTTGAAATATCGCTCTAACATGTGTTTTCTATTTCAAACACTTTAAGTACCTACCGCTTCAAATACATTTTGTTACATTCTACAATCGTATAATTTGTTATTTTAGGGTTCCGTAGCTAACACGAAATCTTTTAGTTTCGCCATGTCCGTCTGTCCGTATCTCTGTGGCTCAGTGACCCTTACTAATAAAAAGCTGTAATTTGGCATGAGTATACAAAACAATCACGCCAGAAAAATTCTAAAAGAAAATTTTGGTTCATCAATAGAGGTACAAGGCAATATTAACATTGGTGGTTTCTGTGAAAGTATAACTACTTAAGTACCTACTTATAAGTACACTAATTCTGACCTACAATTATTACAAAAGTGACACCAGACTCCAGTGTCCCCTGAGACAGAAGCCTAGAATTTGCAATGAAATTCATAAAATGTATTTGAAATCCATTCCATTAGAAATGTGAAAGTTTGTCTGTCTGTCCGAATGTTATATATGCCTGTGTCCTCTTCGCGCTTAAACAGCTGATCTGATTTTGATGAAATTTGGTATGGGGAAGGACATAGGAAAGTTTTTATCTCGGAAATCATTCCCTAAGGGGGTGAAATGGAGGGTGAGAATTAGTATGGAGCTATATAAAAGAGGTTCACGAGGGTGGAGTCGCGATACCTGGCACCAAAGTAGTTTGTATAGTATTGTATAGTGTTCCCAACCCGTGTAGGTAGCTACTCTTCTTGCTGTGTCAGATTTTTTATTGGTACGTATTGTACGCAAAATTTATAAAAATATATTTTACACAATAAATGTGATAAATTAAAGTAGAGAAGAGTATAATCACATAATTCACAAGTTTCTAACTCAGCACAATACTGTGATGTGACTTACTTAATTTATTTACCATAAGTTAAAATCATTTTCATAATATAGTACAATTTTTGGTCAATCGACGAAGTTTTAAACTAAACCAGCAATATAACATTGTTACGGCGAAGGTAGGGATTAAAATAAGGTTTTTGAAAGTAAAATCATTTTCTAAGCGTATTTTAATCGCTCTCGGCGGCAAACGGGTGATTACGGTATATCTACAATAACCGGCCAAGTGCGAGTCAGACTCGCGCACGGAGGGTTCCGTACCAATATCTATAAAAACGGCAACAAAAAAAAACACGTTTGTTGTATGGGAGCCTCCCCTTAAATATATTTTTTTTGTTTTTAGTATTTGTTGTTATAGCGGCAACAGAAATACATCATTTGTGAAAATTTCAACTGTCTAGCTATCGCGGTTCTTGAGATACAGCCTGGTGACAGACAGACAGCGACGTCATAGTAATAGGGTCCCGTTTTTAACCTTTGGGTACGGAACCCTAAAAATAGCCATTTATTGATCAATTTACGAAAACGTATTTTTATTATTGAGTTGAATATAAAGGCACACAGTATTTTTCAGGCGATTGATTAATAATAAAACTGAAGGTTAAAAGGTACTAAGTAGGATTTAGAAATGCCTCCATTTATTAAAACAAGTTATATACTCGTAAGTATAAATCTTTGTCAATGCAAACGAATCTAGGAAGTCCGCACATGTATATTACTTATGGTTATTCCGATCTGCGGACAATAATGATAAATGCCAACCAAATTTATTGTCCTTAGTAGTGGATTTTTGAATTCTCTTTAAGAAAACTAAAAATTCACTAATTAACATTCATATTTTTTTATACGCTCAAAACTCTTAAAGGTAACTTTCGTCAGCGAAACATTTCTGCAAATGATAAAAATAACACAAGTATGGATTATTTTCTTCAAAACTTTTTTTATTACTTACTAAAGTCGTTTTTCTGTCTACACTTTTATGGTATAAAGTACATTATATCGTCTAAAAGAAAAAAAAAGTATCTAAGTAACTCAGAAGACTATGCGTCTGAATTTTAGCCAACTGTAATGAATTATAAACAAATATTAAAAGCTGACTTAGAATTTCATATGTCAGTCAAAAAGCTTTTAGGCTTATAACATAGAATCGCCGTATTTCAGTGATAACAATCTTTACAACTCTGACTGAGCAAATGAAAAAATAAAATCTATAAAGATGAGACGGATAACATATAGAGAATAACAATTGAAGGGCGGAAATCACATAATCTATACGTGTGTATATATGTACGTACGTAACTCTAGGTTCCAATATTTTTTGATGTTTTTTTTGTGAACGGTTGGGAAAGCTGTTTACTTTTTTCCTTCCTTTGTAGAGTATCATAGGTAAGGTTTTTTCGTAATACATATTCTACTTTTATTATAATATCATACTTATATTATGTATGCGAAATTTTAGATGATTGTACATATAGATGAGTGAATGTTTGTTACTCAATCACTGATTTAATAAATAATAAATAAATATTAGCGGACAACCTTACACAAATCGAGCTAGCCCGATAGTAAGCTCAATAAGGCTTGTGTTACGGGTACTATCTAGACGACGATATATTTAATAGATATAAGTACTAAATACATAGAAAACATCCAAGACTCAGAAACAAATAATCGTGCTCATCACACAAAATTTTTGCCTTACCGGGATTCGAACCCAGGACCATCAGCTTCATAGGCAGCGTCACTGCCCACTAGGCTAACCGGTCGTCCGGATTTGGATAAACTATTGCATATTTATAGTTTAAAGCCTGGATTAAAATAAGGTCCACGCAGATGAAGTCGCGGGCGGAAGATTTTATACCATAAAACATAAACAATGATAGATATCTACCCTCCGTTAGTGTCTGATTTTCGAAGCAAATTTAAAATTTGTTTGGATCTGTGTTGTATCAGTAAAAAAATATTATCGGTCTAAAAACATGTTCCTGTTTTCAGCAGCATGTGAGTTGTTTTAACTTCGTATCTCTGAACAAATGCAGCTCCATTTTATGTAAACAAACATACATTTAAATTACAATCAACTTTTTCCGAACTGAACTCGGTCACTTTGCCTTTCAAAACCCCAATGTTTGGACAGATCAGTAAAATTCCGGAACGGGGAATAATAAAACAACATTACAAATGTGTTCACGTGCTTCGATCGGGAAAACTTCTTACTCACGTATTCGTACAGCCAAACTTTGCTGTGAGGGCCCTAACTAAATTTATCCGTGCGTCTCGAGCATTAGCGACTTTCTGCTTTAAGGATCTGTTTTCTGGTTAAAAGTGAACTAACAAAGGATAGACAACTGTAAAGGCTGTACTAATAACAGCGGTAGGTTCGGTTCGTGTATGTTTTGTTTTCCAAGAAATAAAAAAATATTTATCTAAATAATATAATAGGTCTGGTGAAAACTGAGTTCACTCGAGATGGGCTAAGCCACGAAGGGTGGCTCGATGGACGCGAATATAACTTGCCGGGGTTGCCTACGTGTGTTGCATTTTTTTTTAAATTTTCCTACTTTTCTATCACGTAAGTATTAAAACATAAGATTTAATTCATATTTATTTTCTTTGACAACTAATCGTTATTAAAAAAGTATTTTAATACATTTTGAACACATTGCGGGATTTAAGGTAATTTACCGCATAATTCTCGTTCGATCCCAATTTTACACAAGAATTTAACTTCAAGAGGGCAATCCCCTAAACAAATGACAGTCTAAAGCGCTCTTAACAGACTCGTAATCTGCTTAAGTTGCGCCAACGATGTTAATTAGAGCATTTTGCAGTCAAATTTAACTTTCTGGAGTACGTCATAACGAGATAACACTTTATTTTTAATCTTATATGTGACTCTGAGATTATTTAACACGTTCACTGCGGTTTCGGGTCGAATAGATCCTATGCACATCTAGCCTACGGTTCGGCGGTAAAATTCATTGACGCAACGCTGGTGTGGGACAAGTTTATAGGTACAGGTTATCGGTTGAGTATAAGTGAGATAGCTCAGTATTTTTTTTTTCTTGAAGATGTTGTCTTTAATTAATTAATAACATAGGTAATTAATTAATAGTTTTGCGCTTAGTGTCGGTAATAATACGGGCACACCCGGTACTCGATATAACCCTTTAATCTGCGTTAATTAAGAACAACTTAAATTATTCGAGATTAGTCTGAGAGGTAATTAGACGAGCTTGATTGTTGCCATTGTTACAATTTAATTAGACACCACCATTATTATTTTCTCCTTGAATCAAATTGCAAAGTCAAAAGAAAATGACGGCAAATTAGAATCACTCTGGACCTCTCGCTTTGATGTAATTACAGGAGCTGCTTTGTTTCATACTGAAGTGACCAAAGATATAAGAAATGAAGGTCGATCTTCTAATTATTTCGTAATAAGATTTCGTTCGCGACGTGACAAAGAAAAACGCGAGTCGATTAATCACTTCGACGACTTCACACAGACATGTCGTTGTGTAATATAATTCGTTATTATTATTGGATATTTAACTATCTGAGACGAGTTGTTAATTTTAATGCATCGCGCTGTAGCCTAAAACGTAAGAAAAATAAGATTTTAAATCATTATATCTCGGAAAACTTTATTTTTGATAAATATGTTTTCTTTAATACCACATCAATTTAAAATTGACATCTGCAGGTCGATCTTCTAACGCATTGTACGCGCGTCAGGTAGATCTAAATGTCACTTTTTGTATGGGAAAATGACAGTTGAGTGTGGAGTTGTCCTACCGCGCGTTCGAAACTTTACGTTGATTACCCCTCTGATATACATATTTTATGACCTTCGTTTAATGCTCTGTTTTATGTTGTTTGATGGTACGGTCAAGGAATTTAATTGTTAGGCCATTTAGGTGTCAACTAATTTTGGTTTTTAATAGTAGCTTTGATGAATCCAGTATATAAAGTGAGCTCTAAATGGCATATCAATTAAATTCCTTGACTGTACCTAATGTATTTAGTAGTATACCAGGGGATCTAGCAGCATGATGTTACACTTCCTCGAATCCGTAGTGGGTATAAAATCAGATTCAAGAGTAGGTACTTCAGCTTTTTGGGTGTATTACTCGAATATCGGAAAGTATGCCTTCCTTCATGTTAGATTAAGCGAGGCTATTGGTCAGTTTGGATGATTCCATGATGACTGTGATGGAAATAATATTTGAATCTCTTTATTTCATTCGTTTTTATATAATCTGTTAGTGTACGCCGTACACTGTACGGTCTGAACGCGCGCTTCGCTACGAGCGGGGGGGCGTCCATATAAATTGCATTTGTTTTATATTGACGTTTGGCCTAATAATTGTTGTAAGTACTTAATATTGTTTCGCGGAAATTGTTACGCATAGTTTCGATTGTCCTAATTATTGTTGTGCATAATACAGGGTGACATTTTAATCAGTGTCCAAATTCAAGTAAAAGATTCTTCAACAAAATTATAAGTTACGTTTTTTTTGCTTCATATCATTCAGTACAAAAAAAATTAGTAATTGCCGCTTAAAGTTATCCCAAAAAAACCTTACCGCGCGGGCACCTCAGCGGGTAGTAAGGTTTGCGCACGGCACGCCTCCCCTCCCTCGACCCCGCCCTACTGTACTGAATGCCCAGTAAATACGCAGTACGGATAATCCTTTTGGGATAGGCAAATTATAATGTAAAAAATACCTACTGTTTTTTTTTCAAAAGTGTACAAAAAATTTGGACACTGATTAAAATGTCACCCTGTATTTATTGTGTCGAACATCGAATTATCGAACACTACATGTACATAACTTTACAATTCCTAATACTAAAGCTATGTACTAAAGCTGTTTGGACTGAAAAAATCGGAACTTAAATTTTATGAGAAACAAAAGAGACACATTTAAGCTACATATAACGGGCTTGATGAACTTTTATGAATAAGGGTATAAGTGTCCCAATTAGGGGTTTTGATATTCAATTAAGAGAGGACCACTGCAGGTAAGTTTTGCTCGACGTATTTCATACAAATATCACGTTATAATGTGTTGCGAACTCTGAGTTTCAAGCCGCGGGTATGAACAAGCGTGGAATTCGGCGGAATAAACATATTGTATTGAAGAGTTTACATACAGGCGAGACTGTTTCCATACTCGCATCAAAGCCCACGTCTCGCACCACTACACGCGATGCCCATTTATTAACAAGGGCTAACGTGTCAAAGCTAGATCGCGTATCATATGCAAAATGTCGAGCAAAATTGATTTCCAACTATACTACGCCAAGGGGCACTCCCTAAAAACCCAGATGTACAACAGTCATCAAGCGCTTTGAGGGTGTGACTTAAGCGGTTTTGTTTTGAATTAAGACTAGAGCTTTTACATAAATATGATAAGTATAACGTAAATTAGGTAATTACATCTGTATAGGTTGTCCGTTCCAAGCTTGTTTTTTTTTTCTAGTAACAAAATGATCTGAATGTTAATGTGTGTGTTGCACTCGAATTTCAGGTGTGTGATATGCTCATACACCACCTAAGTGTCCCCAGCCACGGTCAGCTCTCCATACAAACGGAGATTGGTTCTCATTTTATAACGGCTTACTGGAATAACATCATCATCATCATCATATCAGCCGAAAGACGTCCACTGCTGGACATAGGCCTCCCCCAAAGAGTGCCAAAGTGACCGATCCCGCGCCACCCGCATCCAGCGGACTCCCGCAACCTTTACCAGGTCATCAGTCCACCTTGTCGGGGGCCTACCCACGCTGCGCCTTCCGGTACGTGGTCGCCACTCGAGAACCTTTCCACCCCAAAGGCCATCGGTTCTACGTGCTATGTGCCCCGCCCACTGCCACTTAAGTTTAGCGATCCGGAGGGCTATATCGGTTACCTTGGTTCTGCTGCGGATAGCCTCATTTCTGATGCGGTCACGTAGCGAAACTCCCAACATGGCCCTCTCCATTGCCCTTTGGGTGACTTTGAATAACATACACTGAGTTGAAAAATGGTTTCAAGAAACCCATAATATTTTTGAACAAGCTATCGAACGACACCCCAACCTAAATATGAGTTGAAGGAAAAAAAATTACGTCCCCACTTTAGGTGGAGGGGAGGACACCTGAATTTTTTTTTTCAAGTTTTTATCTGACTATATTGTCGGCGTGATTGATTATAGGTATACCCATGCCGAATTACAGTTTTCTAGTAGTAAGGGTTACTGAGCTAAGCCGAAGACGGACAGACAGACGGACGTGGCGAAACTATACTATGTTTCGTATTAAAGCATTTTGTTTAACATTGATAAACAAAAGTATTTGATATACCGTGTGTTACCGGCACGCGGGATTTTTTTTAAGTAGGGTAAATTAACGGAGTTCTTTAACTTAACCATGACCTTAATACAGATAATTATGATTTGCAAATACATGCAAACAATTGCTAATGGAACATATTATTATCAGTTTTAATAAATGCCCGCATGCCGGTAACACACTGTATATGTTTTTATGTCAATTAATTGGATCCCGGAAAGCTTATAAACATACAACCAGCAAAAATATATAATGTCCCTGTGTCCCAATGTTTAACACCGTTAATAATTGACACCTATTTCCCACCTATTAATTAAAATTGTTTCTCTATTGTTATTTAACTAAGATCGTCTGTGTGTCGTGTTAAGTATTGGAGCTGTGTCAAGCACTGGGACTTTTACTTCAACGTTCAAACGTACGTACAATAACTCATACTTACAACTGTTAGAATTTAACTACTTTAATCTCTATCAAAGTATTAATTTTCTCCACCGCACCGGGATCCTTTAAATTGAATAAGATTGGAATTCAAGCTCTGTCGTCCTTAGGGAGTATTAACATAAAAAGAATTTGCAACTATTTATTTTGTACCTCTCGACAACTTCTTTCTGGTAGATCCTTGATAGGTTGAAGGAAATAAATGTAAGTTGTTAAATAGGTACCTGCCTACCACTTTCTTTTTATCGACATATTTTGGCATTTGTTATTTTCGACAGATTCCTACTATGAATGTACGTTTTCCTTACTATTTGCTTTTCGGTAATCAGAATTTTATTGATATAGCACATTTAGATTTATTTATCTTGAGATAAAAATTACAATATAGATTAGCATACGATATCGAAACGGATGCATAACATATATAATTTTAAATAAATTTAACATTTTAATTTCGTGTAGAACCGATACCAATACACCAGCAATCAGACATTTATGTAGGTACCTATTTTAATTGTTGCGAACTGGAAGTGACTATATTTTCTTTAATTCAACTTTCTTTTAGGAATAATTGGGAAAAGATTTTAATCAGAGCATGACAAAGCAAACACGCTATCGCTACTTGTCAAGTGCTGGGTAAGAATTAAGTCCCTATTTTGAGGACAGGGTATAATTTGATATAAAATGGTCTACAGGAATCATAAATAAAACTACAGAGTATTTTTTCGTCTTGATAAAAAAAAATATTTAACCCTGCATCTGTCTGGCGCGGCCAGGGGATCGACTTTTGACTTTCGAGCGCTCGACTCTTCCACTCGAAACTGACAAAAATTGGTATTTTTTTTATTTTTTATTTGATTCAGGCAACAAGGCCCATATTTAGAAATAATGTAATAGAAAATTAAAAAACGAGTGGTATTGACCACTCATATTCAATTATATTGGTAGAAAGTAAGTACCTGCCAATATGACACTACAAACGTATTTATTTTTATTTGATTTTCGAGCGCTCAAATGTCAAAAGTCGGTCACCTGGTCGCGGCGGACCAAAGTATTGTCATTAGTGTGTCAAATTTACTATTGACCGCCACCGCAGGCCACTCCAGTCTGAGAGGCCCTAATAACGTGTTCCCAGTGGTGAGTAAGTAGCAGTGGGTCGCCGGAGCTCCGAACATCGTGGTATAAAAAAAAATTATGACTATAAGTAAAAATAAATATTCAAGTCATTTATCACGACGGCGGGAATCAATAGCTACTAAAGTTTGGTACGTAAGTGACTGTTATGAAAAAAGTAAGAAGCTGATTTTTGTCAAGACTTTTACTACCCCATAATCGATCCTAAACTAAAAACTAAGATTCTCTCAAGAATCAGGTCACACGTCGTCACTTGTGGCGGCCGCGAAGTTTCTTCGACAGGCAGACCTTCTATTACTAGCACGGGGAAGATTTAGCTGGAATCACTTTGGAAGGCTGCGCGGGTGTGCCAAATGGCCAGGCTGGGGAATAAATTGCGCGTAATTTTATTACCGGTCCCTTAACAGGGAAACTTCGAACTACCACGAGGTGGGTGGGTACCTACTGTCCACTGTGAATCCCGCTTCTGTGGCAATATTTGTTATCAGAAAATTAATTTATATGTAACTGCGTATGTTTAATATTTGAGTCCATAACCCTAACCTAAAGGTACGTGGTACGACGGTATAAAACGTGAAACATAGTAACATATTATGACATTATTGTACTATAAGTATTAAGGCCAGGCACACCGAACGCGGGTCGGGCGCGGCGTGGGTCGGGCGCGAATCTCTCACTACCAACGCATTTAATACCTCTCTCACTATCTCTATCACACATTTGCGCGGGCCCGCGTTGCTACCGCGGCGGGCCCGCGCTACTGCGCAAAAGAGATAGAGATACCGCCTGACCCGCGCCGCGCTTGACCCGCGCCACGCATGACCCGCGCCGCGCATGATCCGCGTTCGGTGTGTGGAGGCCTTAAAGGAACAAAGTTAATCGAACTAGGTCTCTCTATTAGGTAAGCTCAATAAGACTTTTCTTATGGGTAATAGATGACGATATACCTCTATAATTTATACATATATACAGACTCAGAAAGAAATATTCATGCATCAGAGATATTTGAACTTTACTGGGTTTTGAACCCAGAACCGTCCGGTTCGCAGGCTGGGTCACTACCCACTACGCTAAACTGGAAGTGATACGTATTGTGTCCCACTGCTGGGCAAAGGCCTCGCCTTTTTTCCGCCACTCGTCTCGGTCCTATGCTAGTGTTCACCAATCTGTACAAAACGTATCAAGGTCGTCCAGCCATCTCCTTTTCGGTCTGCCTCTGCCTCTATTCGGTGGCTAATTTGGCCCATCGCTCCGCGAGCATCCGGCAGACATGTCCAGCCCAGTCCCGCTTTAGGCTTTGCGGTCTTAGCACCCACATCTACGATGGCAGTTATGGCACCCAGCTCCGTGTTCCTGATCAGAGGATATTATTTAATCAGAAAATAACTTTAAATCCTACAAATGGTGGACTTACTGCCATGTGGCAGTCTCTACCAGTCAATCTCAAAGCAAGCAGAAAAAATATTGATTGTTATGGATCATTTTTTAACCATCACAATTTGAAAAATAGTGGTGCATTATTATAAAATTGGCATATTTCCTGTTATTGTCGTCGCACAGTTGAGTTCTACATTTAGAAAACAACGTATGTCCACGCATGCAAAAATGTATCGTATAATGTAGTGTGAGGATGGACGTAATTAAACAACTGTTCACGTTGAGATTATGATATATTATTGTGTCTAATATTACATAGGGTGGTTACTTATATAGAGTTAGCGTGTGTCAGTGTGAGTGTCACACTACACCTCCCTCCTTGGCAAAAAAAAATATTAATATTGTAATCGATATTAATATATTTTTTTACCAATGAAATAATTTTGAATAATAAAATAAAAATAAAACTTGTAAATTAAGTCAGTAAGTAGGTATAAGTACATTTTTTTGTATATAGTCATTTGAAGTTTGCAGTTTACAGTTTTTTTGGCTATTCATAATTCCAGACACTTTTTAACTAAGTTCCCTTAAGTCGTTGAACAAGCATAAGAATTTAATATTACAAAAAAACTATTAACAGATTAAAAAATAAGGACATAAAGAAAGTTTGGAATTCATTTTTTTTTTCAAAAGAAAATCTACTGTTACACGTGACAATCATTTCCATTTTTCAATTAAACTTTTCGACTTTAAATAGTATGAGCAGACACAATAATAAAACAATATGGAAATTAAATGAGTAATAAACACATTGCACGCTTCGATGACAACACAAGATTAAGTATTAACTAATTTATTACCTAGACGTAACACGATAAAAAAAATCTTAAAAATAAACACGTCATACAAACTATCCGTTATTGAAGGTCCTCGTCCATGAAATATCCTACTTACGTTTACATCGTAATCGTAACGTAGATAAAAGTCAGTCCAATGTTTGACAATTGTCTTCTATATGTATATATATATATCAGTGACTTGCAAGTCTTCATTTTTATGCATATTTCATATTATACTTTTTTTCTCTTTAACTTAATAACCATTTCATTACAACTTTTAACTTAAAGTGTGCATCTTAATAATATGCTTCACTTGTGGCAAAGGTACACAACGCATAAACACTTGGTCGGCCGACCTTACATATATATATTTATTTTGCTCACGATACAAGGTAATTAAAAATCGATTTAGCCGTTTAAGCGTGATTGTGTAACAAACATCCAGAGTTTTGCATTTATAGGTTAGGATAGGATTTATTAATAAAATAGTCTCCGTTTTTAAGGCCACTAGGGCCGGCTCCACGAACTGCAAGCTACAGGATAGAATGAGAAAAGGATATGAATTATCTTGCAATTAGGTTCAAAGATCTTTGTTACTCATAAAGATCAAAAAGTTCACTTACAATGAGCTTAAACTAAAAATAATTTGATATATTATACTAACATCCTGCTTGTCGATAACATTTACCTACTCGTACATTATACAAATAAATTGTTTTAATGTGGTTGTAAACATTCTTAACCCTTCAGCTGTGGTCATCCCTCTGTGGGCTACATATTTTTTCCTGCAGGTCGGTGGAGCCCCCCTCGGAGGGGCGCAATGGCTGTGCTTACTTTCTTAGAAATAAAACCGTTATTCGTGTATTGATCTCGTTTTAATCCATTGAAACGTATAGCCAATGAAGCGAGACAGCTAGCAAGCGACGATTTCAATGGCCATTGGAGGAAAATTTTGAATTTGATCGGTAGTCTAAAACTGCCGCTGGCGCGTTAACTACGGTCGAGTTCCGCGAGTGAGTTTTAATGGTTTTAGTGCGAATTTTCTTTGCCAGTGGGAGATATCTTGGAGAGAAATAAGTAATCTTTCGTTTTCTGTTACAAAAATATAGTTTTTAGTTGATTAACGATACTAAACTTGTGGCTAACACAACATACCTACTCATGGCCAAAATTTGTCTACAGGTTTTTTAGCGCTTTTCTACTAATTTAGAATTACAAACAGCCAGTAACAATACCGCTGTTTATCCTATATTTATTTAAAATGAAGGAAATGGACTAACAACCGCCCGAAAGTAGATAAATACATTGAAATTGGTAACAGTCATAACAGAGCCCTCAGAGGGATGGTAACCGTCAAGGAACTTCCCTCCGAGGGATGCTCACATGGGACCTCGTGACGTCACTTACGCAGCGCGCCAGCGCGATTTCATAATATGGATACGTCTGTGACTAATGTGCTTATCAAGATAACAGGTGTTTCTTTAGTGCTCGTTCGGACTCTTCGGACTAATTAAGTGAGTGAGTGGCGCTTTCGATTGTAAGCACGAATACGATGGTTCATGTGCTATCATAGTTTCAATAAGTGTTAACGAAGATGTGTGCTGTGTTTAGGAGCTTGTACAATCTACGAATAACCATCGTAAGTAAGAACTAATTTCTACACGGACGACAGACCACTCAGAAATCACCACTATTTCTTCATGTTAATCATGTTGTAGCGCTACTATAAACTCATGATGTGGGTAAGGGTATATCCATACTAAGCAAACCATTTTTTTTCTAAATGGTCTTGATTTTCATTGTTTTAATATCATGATTTTACGTGTTTTTTGTTTAACTGGTATTAATGTTGTAATTTGAATTAAAAGGATATTTAATCAAGGTGTTTCGAACCAAATTTGTTCGGTGTAAAGCCCATGGTTGCTGTGATAATTGCAGTCGTTTGAAAGAGGTTATTTTTTATGAAAGTAGACATACTTTATTCATTTTATTCTCACATAAAACCTGCTACACCTACAATAAAAAAAGCTTCGGTTACACCTAGTTGATGAGCCAAATTTATTATTTAGGAATGAATTTGATTACGTACAGTATAAAACACATGCGATATAAACATGTTAATCGAAGCCCACACGAGCAACTTCTGAGTGTAGGCATTATTTTGGTAGAATATTTAAAATGGTCTAGTGTAAAAAAAATACTCATGAGCCCGCCATTTATGTGTTTAGAATAAGTATAACACTAATTTCTTCAAATTAAGCCTATTAAACACCCCAAAAAACCAATTTACTATATTTATAATAACCAAAATATGTCGTAAACTTCGGTGACCTGGTGACGAGGTCAGCTAAATAGCCTTAATACGACATTAATGTAACGATGATATATCGTTGCAGTTAGATAATTTAATATAGATTGAGTTTCATCCAAAATCCTGACTGTGATTGCGTAAAAAACCAAAGAAAATTTAATTTTACCATATCACTTCACCCCACAAACCTTGACAGTGGAGCATCCCTCAGTGGGTGACACAGACGTGGGTAAGCGGCCATGTTTTTTCGCCACAGCTGAAGGGTTAATGATAGGCACTCTTTCACTTCACTAGGCTTCTTTACTTGCGTGCGTCCGAGAAGTTACTATTGATCCCCCTCTGGATAAAAATCGGAAACTATAGCCTACTCTTCTTATCCAAATAAAATCTTCTTCTCTTGTTTCCAGTATTTATATTATCTTGCGCCCATCTTTCGTGACGTCACTAAGTCCGCCGTGTTTCCGTCTTACTCTAAGAAAACCTCTAAGCCGCATTTTATCCGTTTTCACAAAGAACCCTCCGTAATGACATTTCTTGAAGTAATTACTATTTCCTTTGTCGAAGTGTTTCTAGCCACTTGTTTTATTAGTTTGCTCTACATATCTTCGAAGCTTTGGCGTGTCTTTTGAAATACAAAGAGTTTAATTAAATTATACATTGGAGCATACAAAAAATATTAAACTGTCAAGAAACTATTCCAGGTATATAAAGTACTTTCATTATATTGAAGATATTTTCTTCAAAAATGATGTGCAATTTATGAGATGATTTTATAGCTAGCTACAAATAGATGAAATGCATCAAATAACCCTCCTCTCCTTCGGCAGTCGGATAAAAAGCATAAAACGTTCAAATGCTGTAACCCGACTACGGAAAATTAACAGACAGCTGTTTTTTTTGTACAAAAGGTAGCCTATACTACCTGCCAATTAACACCTCTTTTTAACCGACTTGAAAATAAGAAGGAGCTCACAAGTAGCACAGATAGCTGTATAGCAGCCGAATAATGGATTACGAATACGCTTGAGGCTGAACTTAAAAGCTGCATAGGGGCTGTATAGCCAGCTATTCAGCTCTTATTACTCTTAAATGGGCACAAATTTAGGCAGCCGCAAGTTCACATAGCTACTTAAAAGCATTGTAGCAGCAATTTAACCGAGTTATAAGTGGTAACAGGTGGGTTCTCTATTGTATGGGCAAAAATCATTTCCCAAAGTGTCACTTCCCAAAAAATATTTCCCAAATGATCATTTGGCAAAAAAACACTAGTCAAATTATTGTTTCGCATTATATCACTTGGCAATATCTCGTATGGCAAAATATTACTTCGCAAATTATTGTTTGGCAAAGATTTACATAGTCAAGTTTCATTTGGTCAAACGTATTATTTAGCATAACATTCTTTTTCCAAATTATTGCATGGCATATGATTTAGATCCTAATTGTGTAGTGCATACGAAATCTATTTGAGTGAGATTACATAATTTTGCTAAGCGGGTAGTTTGTAAAAAACAAAAGTAAATAATTTACAGGTAAGTTTATGTTCTTTTGTACTATAGGTACTTAGGTAACAATATATTATAATGCAAATAAGCAGCATGTATGCAAGCAAGCCCCGAGTCGGTTTCGCCCTTTTCATCGAGAGTCTCCAGCGAATCGACGCCACCCATATATATGCATTATCTAAGAAAATTTTAGTGCGCCACGAAAATAATCAGTTTTTGTTTAATTAAATGATATAAATAAGCAATTTGTAAAAACAATTTCAGTGGTTTGGACAAAATTATGAGACAAAACGTTAGTAATGTGCTATAGGAAGTACTAAACTAATACTATAGGTCAACAACTCACGCACAAAAGCTTATTAGTCAATCTTAAAAGTTGGAAAAGTAATCTAAATGTTATAGGTTATAAACAATTAAATGGCGGTCAGTGTTAAACTGCAACGTGAACCGTTAAAATTCTAATATACAGCAAACGACTGTTTAATTAGATACTTGTGGACTGTTCAAGAGCCTCAACTCCAATAGAATTGAACATGTGAACCTGTAAGCAGCCGTAGATCCTTAAGTGAACCACTATACAGTCTAAGCCGTTATTACACTTCACACTAGTGAACCTCTAAACAGTTATAAGGCATCTTGTGAACGTTTAAACAGCTGCTCTGCAGACAGTATGAATGGTAGTATAATAAGGCTGCTTAGCGGTAAACGTGTTCAGTCTTCAGCTGTATTATGCACCACATGTGTTTTATTATACGTCTATAGGTTTCATAATAGTTCACTCGTTCTCACTTATAATAAGTCAGCATAATAAAAACTGCTTGAGCGGTATACCTGTTCAGCCATTAGCTATATTATGCGCCACATGTGTTCCGTTATACGTCTATTGGCTTCATAATAGTTCACTCGTGCTCCCTTAAAAATTCAGCGTAATAAAAGCTGCTTAGCGGCAAACATGTTCAGTGATAAGTTGTATGATGCGCCACATACGTTCCAGTATACGTCAATTGGCTTCATAATAGTTCACTTGTGCTCCCTTAAAAAGTCAGCGTAATAAAAGCTGCTTAGCAGTAAACATGTTCAGCGATAAGCTGTATTATGCACCACATGTGTTCCATTATACGTCTATTGGCTTCATAATAGTACACTTGTGCTCCCTTAAACAGTCAGCGTAATAAAAGCTGCTTAGCAGTAAACATGTTCAGCTATAAGCTGTATTATGCACCACATGTGTTCCATTATACGACTATTGGCTTCATAATAGTACCCTTGTGCTCCCTTAAACAGTCAGCGTAATAAAAGCTGCTTAGCAGTAAACATGTTCAGCAATAAGCTGTATTATGCACCACATGTGTTCCATTATACGTCTATTGGCTTCATAATAGTACCCTTGTGCTCCCTTAAACAGTCAGCGTAATAAAAGCTGCTTAGCAGTAAACATGTTCAGCTATAAGCTGTATTATGCGCCACATGTGTTCCAGTATACGTCAATTGGCTTCATAATAGTTCACTTGTGCTCCCTTAAAAAGTCAGCGTAATAAAAGCTGCTTAGCAATAAACATGTTCAGCGATAAGCTGTATTACGCGCCACATGTGTTCCATTATACGTCTATTAGCTTCATAATAGTTCACTCGTGCTCCTTTAATAAGTCAACGTAATAAAAGTCCACAAGTACCTTCTTATACAGCTCATGGAATAATTTTATCCACTAAACAGACCTTATTACGGTTAAAGCATTTGACAACCCTTAAAGCTGTATAGGGTCGTAGCAAATTTACCTTTATATCACTCTTTGCGTATTAATGGTAGTTTTCAGAGCCGTAATGCAGCTTTTAATCAGCCCTAAGCTATTTAAATATCACTGACAGCTAATATACAACTGTAGGACCACGAGTGTGCTCTTATAAGTGTCTTAATACGCACAAAGCGTTGAAGAAAACTAAATGTGAGTAGTTATACTGCTATCTGTGCTAATTGATACCGAATTGAGAATATATATATATTCTCAATTCGGTTGTATTCCTTTTTTAATTATATTTATGTTTAATGTTTGTTACCTCAGAACTCCGTCATTTATGAACCGATTCGTATAATCCTTTTTTTTATTTGAAAATATATACTTCGAGCCAGCCATTTGGATTGGATGATAGGATCCATGGGGAATAGAGGGCAATTCTCATTTTAAATTGGCACGCGTGTAGTGATTTCGGTATTTTTTATCATAACTTGTGTAGTTACACTTGGGAACCACTGCTAAAAGCCTAATAAAAACACAAACATTTAACGGACTTCAAAAAAGGTGGTTCTGAATTCGGCAACAATTTTTTGCATTCATTTGTAAATGCTTCTTCTGCCTCGACACTACCCATTACGTGGGGTCGGCTTTCCTAATCATAGAGGATTCAGGCGCCATTTACTTTGGCATGCATCGTGACCTACCGGGAAAAACATTATAAGTAACCTGGGCGAAAAAAACAAGGCAATCTTACGTTGGGTCCCATGGCAGGTACAGAGGGAAACGAAAAACCCGATCAGCTTGCACGAGCGGGGGCGAAGGGGACACACGCGGACCAGAACCCTTCTGTGGCATCGCCAAAAGTCTGACCAAGCTCAGTCTGAAGATCTATTGTTTCTACAAGACCATTGAAGCCTGGAGAGCCATCCCTAGTCTGAACAATTCCAAAGCGCTAATTAGATTCGAGCTTTTAACAAAAAGGCTTTTTCTGATTCCTTGGCGCTAAGCAGAAACCGATTACCCTCGCTGCTATGGGTGCTTCCGTGGCATTGTTGTCTAAACGAGCACATGCAAACGTTAGGACTGCGTGACACAAGGCAGTGCAGATTCTGCCTTGAAGCAGAGGAGACGACTGCACACATCCTAATAACCGAATGTCCTTATATTATAGCTCAATTCTGGGCAAACACATAACAAATTTCTCGAGTTCAGCAAAATCAGCCTCTTCGCATCTTTTCTTTTGTGGTTTCATGTAAAGGCATCTCTTTTCTACGTGGTTGTCGTCCTCGCAACATGTTCGTACCAGTTAGCTTCGACCTTAAAACTGCCGCGTGTATGTTCAGAACAAACTTTATCCTTAATGGTAACCCCGCGTTGTGAATACCGGCATCAGAATTATCAAAGTTTTTAAAAAAACTCCGTTGCCATGCTAAAATTAAATGTCTGCGATAAAAATTGCTATTTTCTGCAGCTAACAAGATTTTTATCGTGCTAAAATCTCTGGCGCTAATTAAGTCTTGCGAGAATAAACATACGAGCAGCTAGAGTTACGAGTTACGACCGAACATGTGGGTAATATTTTAACCGGATCATTTGTGTATTTACGCTAACATGCATTTCCCGCGGGAGCCCTCTGCCATGCAATTATTTAATTATGAATATTGAATCCCAGCACAAGTATATTAAACACACATACCTACTTATAACATTTTAATGATCCATTTATCATGCTTGCTGTTGTTATTTAGGTCATGTCATTTTCGTGGTAATTTTCCGTCTATGTCAACGTGATAATTCAGAGATAGTTCGAGCGATCGTGGAGGCATGGCGATCACCATTCACAATATATTTGTATAATTCAAGCAACGCATATTGCTAAAATTACATGACTTGCCTGCTTTTAACATTTTCATAGCCAAGACCAAAAGAGAAATGGTCACGCCCACATCATCACTAACTGTTAGAAGAGAGCACCCAAACCTTATTTGAATGACTGAAGGTTGCGTTGACAGCGGACGTCATAACGCCTATATAGTCTAAGCAATAACGCGTAATTTAATGTCGGAGAGGCAACCGGATGGCACGCGGTCTTTGAGCCCCCGAAGTGTTGTGGAACCACCCTGGTCAACCCGAACTGACCCAACTGTGACTGTTTCGGAAATAGGAAATAATGGGTAAAACCTTTTATTGCGCGTATTCCAATTTGACGAATTTCGCGTTTGTAAGGTTGGCCACAGCGGGATGAAATTTCATGGGAGAGGGTTGGCATTTGTGCATATAATTTACCACATCATACAAGACTCGAAAAATAAATGCCATCCGATTTCAATGATTGTAAGTGCATTTTTCTTAAGTTCTCGTCCACCACCATTTTTTTCCGGCTTCCAACTCTGACGGCTCGATAACCGCCCGGCCGGGACGGATGGCATTTTTTTTACAGTGTCTGTATGTGATGAAGAACAAGCATGCCATTTTTCAAGTGGTTGCCTGTCAATTTTTTATTCTTCGCACGCTTACTCGGCTCCGGTCGCACTTGGAGGGATGGCATACAAATTTCATTATATAAACAGCGTACACACTTTCAGGCTACCGCTTTTCAATCGGTTGCCTCGCGATTTTTTTTTACCACTTCCCTCCTATTTCTGAACCAGTAACAGTTGTTGGGTCAGTTCGGGTTGCACAGGGCAGTTCCACAATACTTCGGGAGCTCAAATACCGCGAGCCATCCGGTTGCCTCTCCGACATTAATTTATGCGTCCTTGCTCTGAATACTATTATTCAGAGCAAGGACGCATAAATTAATTATATTATTGAAAGACATTTATTTGCAAAAATTAATTCAATTTTAATTCAGCCTAAAGACCAACAACTAATGAATAGTTAATATTTTAAATTTTTATTCATGGGAAGCTATTTGAAAGAGTCATTGATGTGGTTTTACTCATTGGGTAACGTACCTATTTAACATAATGTTATCAGTTTAAAAGTGTTAGATACTCGATTAACGATTACACACCCAGTATGTCTCCACGCTAACAATAAGGTGGATAAAGTTAGTGAACACAGTCATGTGATGTTTACCTGCCCACCTTACGGAAGGAAAATAAAGTGTAAATAGCTTAAAAACCTTCACTAAATGAGGAAGAAAACCGTAAAATCTGTAAACTTCATACACCACAATGAATGCGGATCCAAGCCTCTTTTATTTAGATAAGTAACTCAATATATTCCAGGTAAAACTGAGGGTAACCTTTTTAGTTGCCCGTGTCGGTAAGTTATTTATGGAGTGGTGAAGCCTCTTCACGTGACGAATTACAGAAAATCTTGGTCACATTTAATAAATTCGGATTTTTATGCTTACGAGCCCCCAGGAAGTTCGGCATAAGTCAGCTCCCCACACAAACGTAGTAAATAGAGAGAAAAGAAGTTTAGTATGAAAAATTTGGAAAAGTTGACTAACTACCATGGTTTTGTGCAAAAAAGTTTGAATAAATAAATAAAAACATCTTCTGTCTCAATTTTTTAAATCACAAATTCTACCGCGAGACATTAGTGGCCGACTTAGTGTATACAAAGTTTCATTTTATTCCACCATTCAGTTTTGAAATGAGACCCCACACTTCTTTTGTATTGAGAGTTAAAGGCATACGAGTACAATATTGTTTATATTTTTTAAATTGCCTACTAGGATAAAATATGTAAATGCATTTAATCTTTTTCGATTCTCACACATTATTTTCACTAAACGGGACTTAAACGCGTATAATGAACTTATTTATTTACCTCACTGTTGTCTCTCGACGTTTTGGTTCTGTTGCAACAACCATGGTCACGTGACAACTGGCTTGAGCGGGTATCAACATCATCAGAAAGGTAAAGTCCCGTTTAGTAAAAACTAAAGAGGCTGGCAACCCTAGCCATTTAAACACAAATCTAAGGAGATACTTACGATTTAAAGTAGTGACTGTGTTGTTAACATTTATCTGCACACCATCTATGGACTTAAACCATCCGAACTGCTGCTTTGAACATGGATACGCACTTATTAAAACGCTGAGAACACAATTTTAAACCTTTGAAATTACATATTTGACCTAAATCAAACAAAAACTAATAATAACGGAAATTCACTCATGGTCATCACAGCTGGCGCAGGCGCAAACTGACAGTTAGCACAGCCGCCATATTCTGCCTGACATTACCACTTAATGTTGCCAGTCGTAGAACAATAAAATAAAGTTTACTTAACACGAAGGCATATTTAAAACTATCTTGAATAGAATCCAATCCAAGTACTATCTTGATGCGCTACGAATGAACTACGGCCGCGTAGCATAGTGCTACGATCCGTGCTACACCAAAGAGATCTGCTACGAGCCGATCACTGCACAAACAGTGAATAATTGATACTTATTCAAACGCGCATTAGTTTATATTATAACAACGACATGGCATCGCAAGTCTGTTGTCACAAGTGCGGAACGAATGTCGATATTAAGAACAATTATGCTCACTATGCAAATAAAGGTATGAATTTGACTGCGCGGGCTATTCCGAGAAATTATATATCCTACTGAACAAGGAGTCGAAGAACGCATGGAAATGTAAATCTTGCAATTTATCAAAAAAAGATGCCGCGATACAAAGCAGACCAAACAAAATCACACTGCGAAACAAGCCACAAAAAAAGCTTAATGTAAACATAGCGTCTACATCGTCCAAGCCCTCTACACCGAATGTTACGCCTAATAACAAGTCACCGGACTCTAGATTGCCCTCCGAAAGTTCTCACAACACATTACCAAACGAATTGGACCCTAATTTGCCTCCAGAGAACACTATAACCAATAAAAAAATGCCAAGTGGAAGCCCGGTCGCGACAACATCATCACCCATAAAGAAATGTTTAAAGGATTCAATCAAGAAACAATCAAAGCCTTGGTCGTGCATTCGATGTGAAAATGGAACCACAAATATTACACCAGACGTAGATTCAAAGAGTCTAACTCGAGACGGTTCATCATCAACTATATCACCACCAAACTCAAGAGTGAAAAGCAAAACGCATTCAGAGACAGAAAATGAGACATCTCAGGAAAGTTGTTCGCCAAATAAAAGTGTAGACAATGTAACAGTCCGTAAACAAAATCCAGAACGTATTAGTCTCTCATCTCTACATACACCAAGTAGCTCTCTGGACGAATCGATGGGAAAATCTCTAAGTATAAGTGCGCAAAGTATGCCTAATACCGCCGAAGTTTCACAAATATCTGACCGACAAGATATTATTGATTTACAAAAAAAGCAACTTACAAGTGCACATGAAGAGATAGCAAATCTGAATTTGGAAATCTCACGATTGATAAAAAATCAGACTGATATGGATAGGCAAATAGTTACATTAAAAAATCTTTTAGGTGAAGAAACCCCTTTGAGGCGGTCAACCCCGAAACTTTAAAAGAAACAATTAAGTAAACCTACCAGAACATCATTAGAGAGCTCTAAAATTGACCAACCATCACCTAAATCTATTTCAAATGCTTTTCAGCAAATCAAGTCACAATCTAATGACCAGGAGGAACTCCAACCAAGGACCAATTTGCGAGCCAAACACTCTGAAAATACAACAATAAGCCAGCCACCGCACTCGACCATACCATCCAAGCACAGTAAAGATAAAATACACCAAAAAAACAAACTGGTAGTGGTAAGCACAAAAAACAAACATAGTGTGTCGAAACTCTTAATTGAGGATACTACTCTACAAAACTTCGAAAATTGTCACTACAGCAAGCCCGGTGGTGGTATCAGCGAATTAATACAGGGAATAGATACTAAATTAAAAAACTTTTCACTTAACGACTACTGCATTATTCTAATCGGCGAAAAGGACTTCGAGTCAGATCAAGATCCCGGAATAAGTAGAACTCATCAACAACTCTTTAAATCACATTGTTCACACAAATATAATAATAGCCTGTCCGACTTACGAATTAGGAAAACCTATATATAATAGTAATATAATAGTAGTAGTATAATAGTAGAAAAATTTAACTCAATGTTGTTAAATAATGCATCTTTTCACAAAAAACATTACTCTTTTGACTCTAATCTGGGCTTGTCATTTGATATGTTTTCGTCAACAGGAATTCTAAGTAAGCGAGAGGTACAGCGAATATAGTACAGCACATAGGGAGTTTTATAGATTGGAAGACGAAAACAGAGTGATCAAAAAACACCCAGAAGAAAATATTAGATTACTTTCGAGTTGAGCAAAAGAAAAAATGAACTTTTTCGTTCCTAAATCGAATGTAGAATCTGTACTTAGGATCATGTATCAAAACATGTTGTGGGATAAGAATACCTAAATATAATATCGCAATAATTTGTTTATACACAACTCCAAATTCACCAGCCGCCAGTTTTATTAATAAGTTAAACATCATGCTTCACAATCTTAGTAAAAAATTTAAACAAATCGTCGTATGCGGTGATTTCAACATAAATACGTTAGTACTAAATAAGGCCAGCAAAGAGCTAATAGACACTGACCGTAATTATAACCTTAAACTGCATATTAAAAAGCCCACTAGAGATAAGACTTGTATTGATAATATTTTAGGTAATATCAAAAATTCAACATCTGAGGTATTGCCTCTTGAACTTTCAGACCATGACACCGCACAGATGCTGAGTTTTAGTGTAGACTCAAAAATATTTGAAAATAAACATTATTATAAATTTAACCGTGACTACTCCTCAGACAATATAAAAAAACTTCAGGAGTGTCTGTCAAACCTTTCATTCACAGAAGTTTATCAGGATGAGGATTTCAATAAAGCATTTAATAAGTTTCACGATTTATTCTCCCTTTTTTATAATCTTTGCTTTCCTATTCAGGGTACAAAAGTTAACTATGGACTTTTTAAACAGCAAAAATGGCTCTCAAGAGGATTGAAAATTTGTTGTAAGACAAAAAGAACATTAAGATTTAAATACTACAGAGACAAAAAGACTGAACAAAAGAAAATTGATTATTACACATACACGAAATTATTAAAAAAAATTATTGATAAAGCGCAAAAAATTAAAAATAGTAAGTTAATATCAAATAGTAAAAATAAATGCAAAGCCTCCTGGGAAATCATTAAAACACAAGCAGATAACATTAATACAAAGGACTATATTAGGAAAATATATCATAATGATAAGGTAATAACTGAACCTTCTCAAATAGCGTCAGTTTTTAATAATTACTTTGTCGAAATATCGAATTCAAGAACCAATACAAGGAAAACTCACATCAATACCTTGTCCAGTTGTATAAACAACAATAGTATATTCTTGATGCCCTATTCTGAAAGTGAAATAACTAATATCATTATGTCACTAAACAACACGCATGCAGTGGGATTCGATGAAATATGTACAAATATCATAAAACAATATAAAACCCAACTTAGTGGCATCATTACATATCTAGTAAATTTTTCGTTTCAAAGCGGTACATTTCCTGACCTACTAAAAAATTCCATTGTTAAGCCGTTATACAAAAAAAAATACAATATGGACATGGCGAACTACCGCCCATTAACTTTAATTCTAATTTTGGCTAAAATCTACGAGAAATGTATGTATAAACGGCTTATAAACTTCCTCAATAAATAATCCATAATAAAACTAGAGCAAAACGGTTACCAAAAGAATAAATCTACGACACTTGCCAGTTTTAACCTCATTCATCACATCGTTAAAAGTATAGACGAAAAGAAACAGACTACGGCACTGTTTCTCGATATGTCAAAAGCTTTTGACTTTGTCGACCATTCCCTGCTGTTAGTAAAATTGGAAAAATTGGTATAAGAGGACTTGCGCTGAACTGGTTTGACACATATCTGAAAAACAGGAGACAACTGGTTGAAATATTAACACTTGATGAAAAAAATGTAGAAAAATGTTGTAGATCTGTATTAAAGTGTAATGAATTTGGCGTGCCTCAAGGCAGTGTACTTGGCCCTTTATTATTTATAGTGTATGTAAATGAACTTCCTGATATAATCCCTTATAAAACTGTTATGTTTGCTGACGATATATGTCTTTTGTAGTAATGTCGAATAATCATGAAAATATCCATGAACATGAATGTAAAATCAACAATACCTTAGAAACTGTAATTAAATGGTTAGAAAGACATAATTTATGTATCAATATAAGTAAAACACACTATGTACAATTTAATTCAAAAAGAGGCAGAAATCTTAATCTTAACTTACAATACATAAGCAAATACAGCAGATGAATAATGTTCTCTTTTTGTGTTTAATTTTAGACAGCATTTTGATTGGCAGGTGCATATAGAAAGGCTCCGTAGCAAATTAAATAGGTTTGTTTATGTATTGCATAAATTAAGACGCACATCAGGCTTGCATGCCACCATGGCCGCCTACCACGGATATGTTAGTTCGATATTAAGATATGGTCTCATTTTATGGGGCAATAGCTCTCATTCTAAAGTCAATTAGGACAAAAAAGATGTATACGTGCTATTTGTGGCTTGCCTCCCTATAAATCTTGTAAACCGTTATATAGGAAGCTCGGTGTACTGCCTCTGCCCTGCATGTACATCTATGAAATTTGCATATTAGTCAAGCAACATATGTATGTATTTAAAACAGCTGATACCAATCCCATAAGACATAAACGTAATCCGGGAAGGCTTGTTCATGAATGCGCCCATAGGACAGCATTATACTCAAATCAATGATTTGTAATGTGCATGAAATTTTTTAATAAGTTACCAAAAAGTTTAAAGGAGCTGCCACTTCATAAATTTAAAAAGAAGTTAATGCATGTACATGCTGAAAAACAGTATTACAGTATAAAGGACTTTCTATCGCAAAATGTAATGTTAGCAGCACAGAACTTAAATACATTTTGCACGCTAGTATTTAATATACATTATAGCAGAATAAGCAACCTATTGTCTATGTACTACCTAAGGACACTGTAAAAAACTACTTATTCTATGCAAATATAATCTTTATCTTTATCTTTAAATAAGTATGTTTTCATGTAAATATTTTATATCAGGATCCATTGCCAAAAAGCGGGCGAAACACAGAAAAGTAGCAATACTGCATCCAAATGTTTTTTTTTTATACCGTAACCAAAATAAATGTAATTTTTCTCACATCCTTTTAAATTCAATATACAATAAAATAAATCCACCTGCTCAGATTTGGGGATAAGCAAGTCAGCAAATGCGTCTCAAGAGCCTTTGTTACTTGTATCGTCTTTGTTATTTATATAAAAAAACAACGTTGGCAAGTAATCATACGCCCTGCATAACGGTAAGTAGACACCGTAGCTTACAGACGCTTAAAACGCTGGAGGAGAAAAATCGAACGTACCTAAGTCTCCGAAAACAATTGTGTACCTGCATTTACAAAGATGCATGCACATCTTATATGAGTACCTAACGTACATACATAATGCAGGTATCTATGCAAATAAAATGTCGTTGTGCATTCCAGTATGAATATGAATAGAAAGGATTCTGAACATTTTTATTCTAGCAGAACAAAATGTTACAGTTAAGTTTCAGCGTTGAAGCTAAAGTTATCACGCTTGGGGTTCTATTCTCGCACCGCTTAAAATAAATTGAGATCGGATGACCCGCCCTTTACCTTTTGTAGGAAAGAATGCTTTAAACAAAACAACTGCGTAGCGGTATACAAGAAAAAAAAATCATTCTTTTATAAATTTCAAATTAAAGAAAACATTGAAAAATGTAAATGCTCCAAACCGGATTCGAACCGGCGACGGCGGCGACCACAGGCATACGTGGCCCGTCGCTACAAACCAACTGAGCTATCGGAACAATCTGTCTCGGTCACTGACTGTTTCAATCAGTCTTATCCTTTTAATGATGTATAGCATAATATGTTTCCCATACGAAACAAAAAAAGCTATAATAAAACAATGGTAACAGACATCCTTGATCACAGAAAATTATTTATATTTTGGTTTTCTCGGGCAACGATGTAACACACGTAAAATTATTTGACACTTTTGAGAGACGATTAAATGTCAGTGAATGTGCGATGTTAACTTGTAAACGACAGATTGCTCGTACGTGCTGAATTAATCCTTATCCAACGAAGTCGAAAAATGACAATCTAATGTAAGTCTTATTTATTGACATTAAGATAGATGTTTGACCGTCTTTCTGTGGTTGATATAACGACTCTGCCTGGAAAAAGGGTTTATTTGTCAAAGGGACACGACACCAATTCGTTTAATTGGGACTTGTATGTACTTTGTTCGTAAAATATTGCTGCATATGAATTTACACACTGCATAGAATAGTTTGTGAGTATAAATAATTAGGGGTACGTCCCACCAGATATAACAACAAAATATATAATTTCATATTAATAACGTTCACAAGATATAATGAACGTTAGCTATAACAACAATACCAATACTTTTATAAGGAATAACGGTCAGTTGCCATAATAATCATATTATATAACATTTTTTTCTATAAGACTCTAATTGACTAATTTCATTTAGTATAACATACATAACGTATAACGATCATACCACATAATATCTTTTCGTATAACAAACATAACGTATACAGATCATACGCATATATATTTTCGTATAAGGATTATAATACGGAAAATTAAGGTAGGGCAGCCAGGAAAAGGGGGGCGGAGCCCACTTCAAATGGGGCTCGGGGGGCGAAGCCCCCGCAGTAAAAAACAACTAATACTCTTATAAATGGTATTACTTGTAGGTTAGGTTAGGGTTGCCTTGTGTCCCTTAGAGCGGAAATAGATACCCCGCGAAGCGGGGTGGCGTCGACACGCTGGCGATTGGGTAAGGTTAGGTTAAAATAATTGACGTGTTTGATCTCAAAATAAATTTAATTTCAATCTTACAAACGGTATTGTTTTTTTTTTCAAACTCAAGTTGAGGCTATCGCTCTAAGAAATTCACATATTTTCTTCATACGGCATTGCTATTAAAATGACTGAAGCCAATTATACCATACGAGCATTATACATTTTGATGTTAGATAAATTGAACAATATATGTTATAAACCTTAGGCGTTATGAATATTATACGCTTTAATCGATATATCAATTGATATTATTTCTAAAGTACATTATACTTTACGAGATTATATGTTTTGACATTATATCTTTCGTTCGTTATGTGCAATGAACGTTATACTAAACAAAGTTATATATAGTGAGCGTATATATTATGACCCTTATATGATAAGTTGTTATACCTCGTATTACTTACCCAATAATTAGTACGACATACGCGAAAACAGTCTTTGTAGCTTTTTAGCTACAAAACCCAAAAACATCAATATTCAATGCCATAGTCTGGCCCGTGTGGTGTCGGGTAAGAATTTCACCACCCCCTTTCTTCCCGTGGGTGTCGTAAAAGTCGACTGAGGGACCAGGGTTGAAGTGTGTTGTGGGCGATGGGCTAGCAACCTATCACTGCAATATCACATTTTGTCGATCTTTTATACCCACATTTATGCTAAAAGTGGCGCTGGAACATACGTTTCATGTGCTCTAAATGGTGTACCCTTGTTTTGTCGACAATCTTTTCATCGAATATTATTTCATCGACAACGATTCATCGAAACTTTAGCACTAGTAATATTGTTTGGCGTTATTTTATTTCAAATACTATTCATTTAAATTAATCTTACTAAGTAGAAATACTATTCAACGAATATTACTTAATCGCTGATTTGTTTCAAATTTTCTTAATTGGCACAACTACATAACATTGCAATTCAGTTCTTCGACGTATTACTTTAATACTATTTTATATGTCCTACTGCACAATTATAAATTATTCAAATTATGTAAGTACCTAGTTAATTATGTGACATACAAATATGTATAATATGTATCATCATCATCATCATCATCATCAGCCTATCTATATACGTCCCACTGCTGGGCACAGGCCTCCTCTCATGTATGTATGTATGTATAATAAAACTAAGAATCATTGGTGTAAATCGTTTATAACAAAAAAATATCTGGGCGGACAAAAATGGCTTGTCATAATAAGCGAAATCTGTTTTAGGTCGGTTAGGTTAGGGTTCACTTGTGTCCCTCAGACCAGAAATAGACACCCCGCGCAGCGGGGTGGCGTCGACTCGCTGCACGGCTATAACAAGACGGCACACGAGCTCTGATCATCATGACAAATGATGAAATGTATAATATGTATGTATGTATAATAAAACTAAGAAAAATTGGTGTAAATCGTTTATTACAAAAAAACACACCCTAATGAAGGAGCAGGATCTATTTATTGATTAAAATAATAATAAAAAAACAAAAATCAACAAGACATAAGTCTGTAGAGATAATATAAGACTTAAACTACCCACATATCTATAATCTCGCAGAGTGAGCCGACTGACGTGATTGCGTTTAGTTACGATTACGAATATTACCAATTGAAATAATTTTATGCGGAATAAATATTATTACAAGTAAAAAAAATTGTATAAAAAAAACTCGAAATTAAAAGTAATGACATGAATTTGATTGAAATAAGTCTACTACCAATTAAAAGACCTCGGTTCAAATTACCTAGTATCGAGTTTTCGACGGGATGACCTGTCGATGAAATGAAAATACTTGAAACGTTGTCTTTGAAATAATATTCGATGAAATGTTTGTCGGCAATTCAATAGTAAACCGCTCTAAATACCCCTTTTGGGAATAAAGGCGTGAATGTGTGTGTGTGTATAGTCTGAAAACACTTGAAAATTAATAAAGATAATTTCACTCCTACCCAGCTTTCTTGGGTACTAAGTTAAAATTAGGTATCTAGGTTTACTGTTTCTCGGTATAATTACTACTCTATTATTTTATTTGGCCCTACCCATTGAATTGAGAGTACATAATGGAGCGGATTTGTGATATTATCTGGCCTCTGCTTCCGGCAGATACACACACGCCTGTCCTACCTTAATAATAACATGATATCGAAATGAAATTCCAGCCGTATTACCAGCGTAGGTATTTATTGCGCTGTATGAGTGAGTTCATCATAATATGATGAGTTTGCATTTTGTTATTTAAAATAGCACACAATCCTTGAATGAGTAATATAATATAAGTATATGCATCTATCCTAATAAAGTGGCAATTTCTGTGAAATGTAAGTATGTAGCTTTATAACTTTGAATGTAGACGAAATTCTTCGAAACAACTCCGATCCGAGCCGATTTTAAAAATTCTATCTCCATATGCAAATGGATCTCCGGAATAGACATAGGCTAGTGATAGGACACTAAAGAAACGCATATCGTATATACTAAACACTCTGCCCGCGGATATTTAATCATGAACCTAAAAACGTTAGAATTAAGAATCGATTAAAAAAATACCTTATTGATGCCGTGTAGAAATCTTTTTAGTAGGCTGTAAAATAATGTAGGGTTCATAAACATTGTAGATATTTAAGGCACTACTATATTATGTTAAAGAGAAATGAGACTGTAATTTTGACTCCACAGTCAAACTATCGATGTAGTTTTGTGGAGCAATGTATCTTACTAATCATGTCTTATTTTAGTTTTTAGTAAATAAATAATGTTCGCTTTTGCGGGCGGGGCATTACGCGGAATTTAACCCACAGGTACATTCGTGACACACGTTACGCATTGCGAATGGATTTCAATGTGTATCGAGCACTTGGTTTCATGTGTGCCGCACTCTTTCGGGCCGAACGCACGAAACACATTGAAACCAAATCAAAATCGAATTGGAATCCATTTGTGTGTCCCCGGTGCAGCGACTCACATATCGTTACATTTGAATAGTACCTACATCGCATATTTTTTTTGAAATCGCTTTAGCTACCGTGGTCGGATGATATTTGGGTTATGATTGTTATAAATTCGAACGGCCGAGCAGCCTTATTGGTATAATATATAATATTTTTTGAAAGTCGTGATCAAATCTAATTAATGCCAAAAAAGACTGGGTTGCACTCCGGGAGTGCCGGCAGAAGTGTAAACCCAGACACACCTTAAAAGCTCAATGTACCCGATTCTACAGTGACCTCTAAACTTCCTTATTTTGTTTAGGTGTCGCTAAAACACTTTGCTAATCTATGAGCAGCTGTCATAATCAAATGACAGCGCTAATTTGAATCTGACGTTTCTTATCTTAGGCGGTCTATTCAACTTACTCAGCTGCCTAAATGCTATTCTAAATATGTCGTTTTTAATCTGCCGCCTAAATTATGTCCATAAATTAGACACTTTAGTTTTAGACTAGTTAAGCCATGTGCACGTAAAATCGGGTCCATAATCACTAGTAAGGGGTCTTACATGCAATGCGATTCATTCTGTATGTATTTTAACGACAAAATCAATGTTAATGTTTGCACACGAAATAGTTCAATACAATTAAGATTCAGTTTCTTAACGCTGTTGATGTCCGTCGCAGCTCGCGCACAGTAAATGGCCGTGACAAAAAGGTCCTAAGCGCCATGCAGATTGATGCACTTACGCGTCTCGAACAATGACTGTCTCGAATTTCACGTCTTACGTTACGAATCCTACGGTCACTTGACCTCTTACGCTCCTACTCCTGTGGCGAGTTTAACAATTTTTCCCCATCACAAAAAGTGCACAGCGATTTAAGAAGTTTTCACTTCAAAAATTACTTACCGGACTTGAACTTAAAGAAGCATATAAATCACAGTATGGTGAGTTTTTGGCGACATACTTTCATGTATCCACCTTTAGTGACAAACGTTTATTCATTAATACAGGCAAAAAGGCCAACTCTGATTTAAGTATAAATAAAATCTCCAGCGAGGTCAAATAATGTGATTTATAATTTAATGTCGGAAACCGTCAAAGCCCGGGTCCGTCATTACGTATTCGTGACGGCGGGGTGAGGGCAAACAAAAAATGACTGTTTGCTCGCCCGGCGTTGTTTGCGGAGCTCGTTGGGGCTGACGCTGCGATTTTTACCAATTTTGACAAAGTTTTTCAATGAAGTTCTTTGTTTTGAAAATCGTTCCCTCATCTTTACAAAATATTTTTTCAAGGTTAGACCTGAAAGGGTAATAAGAAACCTTATAGGACCACTTCGTCATCCGTCTGTCAAGAGCCTCCTCAGGATATTCCCTCTCGCGTGATATCAGGTAAAAAAAATGTTTTATTGAATCAATCAACTATTTCTTGTTGATATTCTGTCCCTTTACCCAGAAGACAAAATTACAGTACTAGATATTATCAATTAATCAGAAAAAGTTAATTTTAACACAAACGAGTAATCCTTCAAATTTGAATAAGAATTTGGTGAAATTAATGTAAAAATATTAAAATACCTTACCCACACCTGAAACATTAGTTTCATATAATAACAGCACTTCAAATATTATTATTTATAAGTAGAACTTTTCCATGCCGGCCCCGTAGGGAGATAAAAGAGAAACCAATTCAATTTAAGGAAATGAAATAGAATTACTTGTATTTGCACAGAAATATAGGTTTTAAATCACACACAGTATGTTTTCGCATTCAGTCAATCTTCCTAAAAACGCACCTTCATCCATTAAAAAACAATAAAAACTTGTGGAGTACTCGCGCACAGACCACGTTCCTTGTACGACGAACTCAGGTTTCAGGTTTGCTTGAATACTATAAACCGTACGTACACAGACGCAACCTTAAGGAAAAAGAAGGAAAACTTCTTCAAGAAAAGGATAGAAACGTTTATTAGCCGTTTTATTTACTATGATGTATGAGTAGATTAGATATACATATGTGAGCTCTGACTATTCACTCTGTCGTGGGCACTATGTCACCCAAGGTGAAGCGATGTCCAAATAGTGTTGGGTACTGTAATACCCAGGGTGAAGTGATTGCGGACCACGGCATGAACCGGCGGGTAAAGCGAGCTAACGAAAAAAATAAGTTGGTCCCTTCACTATTTCAGTAAAATCTCAATTGCGATGCTTCTGTGACGATCGAACTAATTATATAGTTGCAAAGTACGGAATCCTCGGTGCACAAGTCCGGCTCTCATTTGACCACTTTTTTCCTGTGTTAAGGATCAGCCTCACTGGACCAGGTACCTACGTTACACATGGTTTGTAGTTAGCAAGCTTGTTTGAGCATGCTCAATTATTATTGTTATGTATGCAAATAGCATGCTACTTACTAGCAAATTTACAGATACACATGTTATGTGTTTTGGTCAAAGCTAGCATGCTTTCATGCCATTAAAGAGTATGTGTAACAGAACTTTGAAGAATTTCGTATGCGCGGTGACCATGGCATACATTTTGCCATGTTATCGCGGCAGGAGACAGCATCATCTATGTAATTAGATATTAGATCAGCATCTAATTCAATCCCTTACTCGCTACATACAAAATTACAAATATTAGTAGTAACTGAATCTGGGTCGCAAAACTAGTACCTACACCAAATCTTGGGATTAGGTTGAGGGAACCCGGGGTTTTTTTAGGATATCATTGGCAAAAAACGCATGGAAGAATCATAACAACTTACAAAAAACACCCTTTAGGAACACTTTCATGGTGTCGTTGAGGTCATTCTCAAATGTTGAGTCATTTCGCAAAACAAACTTGGTAAGCTAGTAATTTTGGCCCGATTTGCCGACTCGTTGCTAACATAAATTGTGTTCCGTCCTTGAAAACAAAGCTTCTTGCTTTGCTAATGGCCTCGAGTTTATGCAAACATTTGCACAAACTAACCTTTTACTCGCGGCTCAGTACTTGTATTTTGGATCTGTATGAACCTTGTGAACTGAAAGGAATGTTTTATAAAGTTTTAATTTTAAGTGCGAGTTTTAAAACGAAAGCTGACGGAGTTTGTACCTATGTAACATTGTTGTCAATTATGCAGATAGGATTTTACTGAAGAGTCTATTTTTAAAAATGGAATAATTTTATCGTCACTTCATAGACAACCTTTCATAAATGATCATTTTATTCTATCATTCGTCAAACTGCTCATACTATTAATAATTATTTGATAAATATTCATTAAGCAAATGTTACATTTGAAAAAAATATTGAACGGTAATTTGTCATTTTAAAATTTATCTTTTGAAATATAAATCAAAAGATTTAAATGTAAATTGATTTACGATTTCTATCTACCTAAAACCTTGCCCGTTCCCTCTCATCCATGAGAGGAGGCCTGTGCCCAGCAGTGGGACGTATATAGGCTGATTTATTATTATATTATATTATATCTACCTAAAAACATGGATAGAAATCGTAAGACATTTTACAAAACGACGATTCATAATAAATCATTGTTTCATAAAAAATGTATCGGTCAAATCACGGTACCGTAATTAGGCAAGAAACATTCCTGTAGTAAATTCATAAAAAACAATAGCTTCGCCGGCCGCTGCCGCGGCTCGCTCGCTTCGCTCGCTCGGCTCACATGCTGGAGGGTCGCAATTTTTCCTAACACTCTTCCTCGCTTCACTTGTCGTCGTACCTACACCGACCTGCCGTACAGTCTCTCTCAAACTACTTTGAACCAACCTTGCACCTTTTTCTATATAATATTTTCGGGAAATAGGAATCGTCATATACAATACAATACAATACAAATATTCTTTATTGCTCACCAGACATAGTAAAAAATAGAAAAGAGGTAAGTTAAACATAAACAATGGTAGACAACAGGCGGTCTTATCGCTAAAAAGCGATCTCTTCCAGACAACCTTTGGGTGGTGGAGACGATGCAAGAAAAGATAAGATTTGAGTAGGTGAAAACAGAAAATAAGAACAACTTAACTATAATAAAGACTATACACTTACATAAATACATATATATATATAAACCTACATACACATACAATAACTAAATGTCATAGAAACAGTATCACTTACAGCCGAAAACAAACAGCACACACCAAGTAGGAATGACTAGTTACGGAAGAGATAAATAGTAATCCTTAAGTTGAGTTTTAAAAATGGGAAGAGACTTAGCACGTTTAATCTCAATGGGCAAAGAATTCCACAATCGAACAGCTCGAAAAGTAAAAGGATTGTTGTAAAATTTAGAGTTTGATTGAGGAACCCTCAGAAGCAACATCTGAGCACACCTTGCAGAAGAAACAAATTTAAAGCGTTCCTTTAGGTAGCGGGGGGTTGCAGGGTTAAAAAGAATTCCATAAAGGTGGGCGAGAATGTGAGAGTTACGTCTGAATCGGATAGGAAGCCACTTGAGTTGAGAACGGAAACTGGATACGTGGTCATATTTGCGTAACCCAAATATGAACCTGATACATAAGTTTGGAATACGCTCTAGCTTGTTAAGTTGCTCCTCAGAGAGATCAATATAGGACACGTCAGCATAATCCAAAATAGGGAGGAGAAGCGATTGAGCAAGCGCAACTTTGGTAGCAATGGGAAGGAAATTACGAAGCCTTCTCAAAGAACCCACAGCTGCAAACATTTTCCTGCTAACCTCATTCATCTGTGGCACCCACGAAAGAGTGCGGTCCAAGATAACGCCAAGGTTCTTAACTTGCAGAGAGTACGGGATCAAAACGCCATCAAACAAAATCGGTGGGAGATTAGCATAGTCAACTTCAGAAATCATCTTAGCACTACCAATGATGATAGCCTGGGTCTTTGCTGGGTTAACATTGAGACCATAACTACTACTCCAATCTGAAATGCGTACTTGGTCGGAATTCGTAGCTGAGATGACTAATGGCAGATCGCTGACCTGAGCCTGGGAATAAATTTGAATATATCGTATATATCGTATGTATCGTATCGTGATTTGTCATATATCGTATATAATATCATATGTCGCAAGTTTTTAATGAAAATGGCGGAAAATATTACCTTGATGTAGTTTTTTTTTATAGCTAGATAGGTACTTATTATGTACCTCCTCATATAAGGCCTATAAGGCCGAGGAAACTTGGATCCTGTCTCTTAGTAATTTATTAAAAAATATATTTATGTATGTGTGTGTTTTTTGTTCAATTGCAGTTCATGAATTTTTGACGCCGTACCTATTTTAGTATATTGTACTTAAATATTTTAGGCATTGCAATTTTAGTAATACCAGTATTAGCCCAGACATGTTTTATGCCATACAATAATAGGCGTAATAAGACTAATAAGGTTTAGCCAATTAGATTTTCGAGTATTTAGTATTAGGAGCAAAAAGAATTAGAACAATCAACAATTACAAAAAAAATATGCTAAATGTAAAGTCATGTACAGTCAATGCCATTCAAAGTTATGCCAAAAGTGTTCGGCCAAAAGATTAAGGACAATTAATATTAGGCCACGCAAAGGGTAACCGAATATAATATCAATACTTATACAAAGTTTGTCTACTACCAGCACTCCAAATATTTGCTCGCTCTATTTTCCTGTGTAAATACTTCGGGTGAAATAAAAATATATGAGTAATACTTGAGATGTACATTTGTACATACATACATACATTCACGCCTTTATTCCCAAAAGGGGTAGGTTCATGAAACGTACGTTCCAGCGCTACTTTAAGCATAAATGTGGGTATAAAAGATCGACTAAATGTGATATTGCAGTGATAGGTTGCTAGCCCATCGCCCACAACACACTTCAACCCTGGTCCCTTAGTCGACTTTTACGACACCCACGGGAAGAAAGGGGGTGGTGAAATACACACACATACATTACACACATCATCATTGTACATTTGTACATCTTATCTAATCTTATATTTATCTTATACTTATTGTATATAATGATACCTAATAACGGGAAATATTTCTATCTCGAGTCAAGTTAACAGAATAAGTACTTAATTATGAATACTTCAATAAAGCATCTGGTATAATTAGGATATTAAATCAATCAAAAGGTATTTATTTATATAAATATTAGTTAATTTTGGGTTTAAGCGTATGGTAAGTTGATAAACTTGTTAAGTATCTCACCAATTTTAAATTACTAAATGCGCGAAAACAGTTAATTTAGTAATAAGTGACAAGTTAAAGTTTATAGTATGCTGATAAGCAAGTTAATTAGAATAAAATTTGTATCTTTTTTCCGGTTAGGTGATGGTCCGGCAGGCGTGACTATATAATCATTTGATGCGTTTGGACAGGTACGATTTTAGTTAAATTGTATTTACTTACCTACACACTTGCATTTAAGTTTTCCGAAGATGCTAGAAGTTAAATTGAAATAAATATAAATATCTGAGGTGTATTTCAAGCCCATTTTGCCGTGCAGCACTCATTACTGTTAAGTATAAAGAACTATATGTAAAACATGATTGATTGAGGACCATACGAAGTTCGAACAAAGTATACATATACTCGGATACAAACAATTCAAACAGCAGGGGCTTGCAAACGTTGTGTCGACCATGTCGATACCTATTTTCGGCAGAAAAGAAATATAATCCAAGTTCTTCTTTAAAAAATTCGGCAAAAATTAAGCATCGCTACTTATAAAAAAACTGTTAAGATTATAAGTGCTCTGAAATACTTTTCTTCATCTTCTCGTAATAATTTATCTTGGTTAGCCAGTTTCTCACCCACATTCTCATGTGTCCCTGATTATTTCATCCTGCACTTCGTCTAAAAGTTAAAGCAATGAAGCTTAATTTAATGTCGGAGAGGCAACCGGATGGCTCGCGGTATTTGAGCTCCTGAAGTGTTGTGGAACCGCCCTGTGCAACCCGAACTGACCCAACTGTGACTGGTTCGGAAATGGGAGGGGGGTATTAAAAAAAAATTGTCGCGAGGCAACCGATTGAAACGCGGTAGCCTGAAACTGTGTACGCTGTTTATTCAATGAAATTTTTATGCCATCCCTCCTAGTGCGACCGGAACCAAGTAAGCGAGTGAAAAAAAAATTGGCAGGCAACCGCTTGAAAATTGGCATGCTTGTTCTTCATCACATACCTGACATCAGACACTGTAAAAAAATGCCATCCGTCCCGGCCGGGCGGTCGAGCCGTCAGAGTTGGAAGCCGGAAAAAAATGGTGGTGGACGAGAACTTAGGAAAAATGCACTTGAAATCATTGAAATCGGATGGCATTTGTCTTTCGAGTCTTGTATGATGTGATAAATGATATGCACAAATGCCTTCCCTATCCCATGAAATTTCATCCCGCTGTGGCCACCCTTACAAACGCGAAATTCGTCAAATTGGTATACGCGCAATAAAAGTTTTGCAGTCAATTAAAAAATAAAGTTTCCTATCTTAAGAATTTAAGGTAGGTACTTTCAATCCGTGTGGCAAAGTTTTGGGACACCCTGTATACATATGTATGAAGGCGTATATACCGGTGAATAGTTCAGCAACTAGAGACTCCGCACCGTGCCTCCCACGCGAAAATTGTCCATTGGCAATTGATTGTACAACCTTTTATTGCGCGTATTCCAATTTGACGAATTTCGCGTTTGTAAGGGTAGCCAGCGTACACACTTTCAGGCTACCGCGTTTCAATCGGTTGCCTCGCGAATTTTTGTTTTACCACCCCTCCTATTTCCGAACCAGTCACAGTTGGGTCAGTTCGGGTTGCACAGGGCAGTTCCACAACACTTCGGGAGCTCAAATACCGCGAGCCGTCCGGTTGCCTCTCCGACATTAATTTACGCGTCATTGCTCTGAATAGCTAACCTAACACGAATTACTTAATTTGCGTTGTTGATCACATCTTGGCTAAGCAATAGAACTTACCTAAAGTATTTTCCGTATGTCGTGTAAACACTTACTAAAAGTTAGTCAACTTAATAATTAAAATTGATGTACTTAACAACTTACTTAATACGTGTCGAGCCCAGCATTTAGTGATGTGTTAAACTACAAGTGTGTTTTGCCCGCTCAAAATCACGTGACTACTAAACATTGAACTTGAAATTTGTATTACAACATAAATACGTTTTAGCTTTAAACTTAGTACGGGGACTATGACTTGACTGGGACTAGGTATGTTGTGCCCGCAGATTATCAGGAATGTCATTGAATGGCTAAAGCAGAAAAGTTAAGATACGTTATGATGAATGCAATATTACGATAGTATTGAGATAACTGAATATAAATTTGATCAGAAGCCTACTGGGCAGAAACTTTTAATTTTATGCATTTATGCCGTTATTTCAAAGGGCTTCGTTTTGATGAACAAATTGAGAAGAAATCAAATTATGGTAATAGGCACAAAGAGACATGTATAGCTTATCTTTTAAATTGATTAACAAGCACACAAAAAAAATCAGTTTTACTTTTTGTTTGAAGTTCAATGCCATTGGGTTTTATTTCAGTAAAATGCCATTTACATTGGGCGAGTAAGTATACTTTAAGTTACCTAAGTCTATAATTGGGTGAAAATCAAAAAAATTGCTACATATGTAGTTAAGGCCTTAATTTAATCTACGCTTTAACATCCTCATTTTCGTAACGACAATTACCCATACATTTTATATGGGTACTTGTCGTCACGAAAATGAGAAAGATAAAGCGTAGATTAAAGCCTTAACTATGTAGCATATTTTTTGATCTTCACTCAATTGTTGGATGATGATCAGAGCTTATAATAATATATTTTTGTTATTTCCAACGTTGACATGTTATGAGAATGAAACAACTCAAAATAAGAACACTTAACACATATTCTATACATCGCATTGATATTCAAATTTCGATCCAAATTCTTGGATTTTGATGATTTGATGATCATTAATTCTTGGTATTGTAGCCAACTTGGCTTATTTAAGCAACCGGGAAAAGTGTAATGTGAATATCATTCCGTCACGACAGTTCTTCACACTATTATACAGCCTTTCAGACCAATTTTACTTCTACGTAGTTTCATCGCAACGCCCCAGCAGGAGTTCTAAAGAGTAATAAAAATGTTGACTTGGCAGGAAGCAGTTTGCTGTACGGGGAGCGGACCCAACGTAAACCGGCAGAATGTAAATTTTGCCCGCGTTCGGATGTAGCTCGACTTACTGAAAGGAGATTGGTCGCGGACAATCCGATTGCATCTCCGTTCCTTGTTTTATAGACGAAGAATTTACAATTTTATTTTCCATCTCAAGCAATTGTGCATAGAAAACAGTGCCTAACTTACAACACCTGACAATTGCTGGTAACTCATTGGTTATTTTTACTTTGTAATCCTTTTACCTAATTACCATTAGGTAAGTCATTATGTACCATATAAGTAGATAATTTAGTTACTAGGACACAATTCACGTTTAATGTTAATTTTATACTACATTTTAAAACCATACTTAAAAGGTAGCAAAGTGACAACGTAAAACGTAAAATGACCTAAGACACATAAACTGAGGTAGCGCATTGTTACTAACGATTCTCAGTGTAACTTGAGACGTTGGTGCCGTTTCAGAAGTTGTAATAACTTTGCGGTAGATGTCGCTACGAGCCTCCCTAAGGTGTGAACACAATAGTGGAAGGGATTGAAAGATTCGTCGCCATTAGCGGACCCACGGTAGCTCAATTGGGAGAGCGTTGGACGGATTCCAGGAGGTTGTGGGTTCAAATCCCGCTCGTGGCGAATAATTTTCCACTATGATCGAAATTTGACTTACACATATCCTTATTCCCTTGACATTAGAGTTCGTGTGTAGATAATTTTGAGCACTTGAACCGCTTAGCAACTTCTGCTACTGACTGTACCTATGCCAAACTGTGACTGACAAAAAGAGACACATCATCGGGGTTTTTTTAATGCTTCCGGAGCAAACTCTAATCTGTTTAGGCGCAGTTCGTGTCTCAAACAGATGAACGCTCAGATTTCTTATCAGATTAGGCAGGTACCTATCACAAAAATGGGCCTCAAAAAGACCAATGTCGTAACCAACGCAACGTTATGGATAACGGTATCGGTTAAAAAAGCGGTCCTCATTTGTTTTGTTCGAATCAGTGAACACTTTTTGTTTACGTGACACCCCTTTGTCAGATTCTGATGATCGACAAATCATCGAGGGAGTTTATTTTTCTTTCAGCGACCGGTAAACAAAGTTCTGCTTACTGGTTGTAGGGCAAACAGCTACTTTCCGAGGTCACGGTAAAATAAGTTGGAAACCAACACTGTGTAATCACACAGAAATAAATTTAGCATAACCCTCTATCTAATCTACAATTAATTAAATAATTAAATAACTCGTACATAAACATACAACACGTTATTTTTAGGGTTCCGTACCTCAAAAGACAAATACAGAAAGAACCCTTAGAGGATCACTTTCATGTCCGTCTGTCTGTCTGTCTGTCAAGATCCTATATCACAAGCACGCGTGGAGTCGAGAGTATCGAGTTGAAATAGGGTACCACTTTCCGTTGGCTTAGAACAATGAACGGCAAGCAATATCGGTTTATACTACAAGTACCTACAGCGAAAAATCTGAATATACTTTTGTAATAAGTACGAAACCCTCAGTGGGCGAGTCCGACTAGCACTTTTTCGGTTTTTCTTTTTGTTTACAGTGATTTGACGATGTTTATTTTGCTTGTGTAAGCAAGTGTGTTTTGAATAACAAAACTCTATTTAGGTTTGGTTTTGCTAGTTAATATATATTGGAATCTAATTGAGGACTGTAAATAAAAGATTTCGTTTCAATAACTTAGTTCATCTGGTCGGTTGTGTAACGTACGTACCCTACGTACGTTAGGTGGATATTTATATCTTTCTATATCATTTATATTTATGTATTGAATTATATTAGAGTACCTACTTACCGTAAGACGGTGTAAAAATGGTGGTGAAAGAACTTGCATAGTATCCTTTATTATTATTGTTGATTTGTGGGCCGCTTCGACCAGCAAGTGATCTATTATGGCAGCCCTTTTTTTAGATTTCACCAGTCAGCCGCAGCCGGTTGTCTCTAGGAAATTCCAGATTCTTTGGGCCGTGATATGTTGAAGTTCTTCTGGGTGCATGATGTGCCGCCCTAACTAGGTCCACAAGAGCAGAGAATGTGCATTGCCGTTTCCTCTGTCTCCTGGCAGAACCTGCAAGTTGCATGCCGTTTCATACCCACTTGATACAGGCGTTTGTTCAACGCAATGTCCTGCCAGGATTCTAGCCACTTTCATTTCCACTGATAATAATTATCATTTGACGGAATTTAATAAGTCTGTTAACGTTATACCGGCAAAAACCTTAAACATGCTGGGAAATTTATCAAAGGAGGTGTTAAAGGTTTTAAAAAACACAAGATGGCTCGGGCAAGTGGTTGTTTGTCACTATTTTCTGTGGCAGTAGGCAGTTACTATTACCTACGTATGTCGTGTAACTGACGTAATAAACTCACAGAAAATTAAAGGAAAAACACATCTCAAAGAAGTTGATACCTTAAACTTGGCAAAAATTTAAAAAATCGTGCGTTCAAGCCTCTGTTGTACTATATATAGCGCGAAAAATCGGTCATTTAAAGATACACTGTCAAGTTTACGGTTAAGACCACAAACGCTTTTAATATCGCAAATTATACTATAAGTAGGTACTCGTAGATGCGAGAAATATAGTAGGTACTTGAGTATAGTAGGTACCTGCCAGCTGCCTAGTATATTGTTTAGATTACTTCATAAACTACTCTCCCTCAAGATAAGTATAGTCAACCCTTCTAATGGCTGCCCATAACAAGTAAGTAACTTACGGTACCATGCGTGTGACGTCACGTAGTTTGCCTAACGTCTTAATATATGTAACGTTTGTGACATTTAGTTTAGAGCAACACGACATACGGAGGGGAACAGTAAAATTAACTTATCGGGTATCCTTACATTAGGACTTAATTCAATGTCACACAAATGCTTATTTATCAAAGGCGGAAATGTCGAGAGCGCCCTAGACGAGCACCTCATGGGCGCCCCTCTAGCGACCCTACTTTAAAAAAATCGGCCAAGAGTGTGTCGGGCCACGCGCAGTGTAGGGTTCCGTAGTTGCCTGGCTGTCTTGGTTACATCGACGTATGGTGCGGTTGCGTCGGCCGAATTTGTAGGTACGAAAATTTGAAAATTCGAAATTATGTTGGCCCAAGCTAAAACGGAGAACTTCGTCCGCTTCGCTCGCCCGTTCAATTAATTCACATATTCTAAATGATTCCCAGTCCTTCGCCCCACCTTGCACAATATCTGTTCCCACGCGGCCAATCACAAAGAATCACAAAAATAAAAATAAACCGGCCAAGTGCGAGGCGGACCCGCGCACAAAGGGTTCCGTACCCTTATCCGTTGAATGAAAAGTAAATTTATTGCGGTTTATGATTTATGGCGTATTAAAAAAAACTAATTACTAGATCTCGTTCAAACCAATTTTCGGCGGAAGTTTGTTAAATGTACATCACATATTTTTTTTAGTTTTATCCTTCTCTTATCTTAAAAGTTACAGGGGGGATGAGGACACACATTTTACCACTTTGAAAGTGTCTCTCGCGCAAACTATTCAGTTACGAAAAAAAAGATATTCGAAACCTCAATATCATTTTTGAAGACCTGTCTATAGATATCATACCACACACACGTGTGGGTTTGATGAAAAAAAAATCAATTCTAAGAATGGGGACCCGAATACATCTACTTACCAAGTTTCAACAGTATAGTTCTTATAGTTTCGGAAAAAAGTGGCTGTGAGTGGATACGGACGGACAGACAGACAGACATGACTAATCCATAAGGGTTCCATTTTTGCCATTTGGCCACGGAACCCTAAAAATATAGCCACTTAATGGGGATTTCAAGACTCAAAAGCGATTTGCGTTGAACATAGATTAAAATAAGAGTTAGAATTGAATTTACGGATGGTTAAATTTACACCTTTACGAGTCGCAGCTACCTGGATGGTTCTGCCCGCGTGAGTTATGGCATCATCAACTCGACGCAGCCTGAGAGAGACGGGGGGAGAGAGTTCACCCATCGAATATAAACTACTTTATTTTATTTACATTCTGTACGCGAACTATTAAATTACTTGCTTTTGCCCGCGACTTCATTCAACGTTCGGTCTGGGATTCGACTAAAGGACCTTCATCTACGTTCGTTTCGTTTTTAATTCTAATTGCAATATTTTAATAAGAAAAGAAATTACTAGTTACATCCAACTAAACAATATATACGACCACACTATGAAATGGCAGGTCATGTCAACAACTAATTTAAAGACATTGTTTATGGAAATACTCGACAATCCAGCATCCCTTTTTTTGCTGTAAATATTCAAAATAATCTTTCTGACATCACTATAGATTTCACTTAATCTGTATTAAGTAAAGGGTGCACTTAGTTGTTCAAGTTATAATAGAAGTTAGCGCGAGTGGCTTGAATAGTTTAGCAAGGCTTAATTCGAGTGAGCTAAAACGGATTGTAGAACCGTGCTCGCATGCTTCGGATTGCGGTCTGTGAATTATGTACACTTTGAAATTAAACAGTTCGTTAGAAATACTGGGCGTTTTCCGCAAGTCGACATCCAATATACCCATTTTGGGTGAATCGCTGGGGTAGCGCTAATTTAACCACCCCAACTAAGCTGCTCCAGAAAGTTTGGTGACTCGCTACTGCATCCTGTAGTGTGTCCGGAGACCCTAGGTGTTTTTTCCTGTTTACTTGTACCTGCTTACAGTCCAGTAGAATGTGTTTGGTTGTTTCTTCCGCTCTGCACATGGGGCTGTCTGTGATACCTAAGTTGAATAGGCGTCTGTTCAAAGTGTTGTGTCCTGTTATTATTCCAAATATCTTGCGTAGTTGATTTCTGTATTCTCAGTAGTGCGGTTGTGAGTTTGTTATCGCGTTTCGACAAAATCTCTTTAGTCTGTCTGCATGTGTCTATCTCCTCCCAGTATCTTTAGTGTAGGTCTTTGGTGTACAGGTCCAGTTGATTCTATATGTAGCTTTGTGGCAGAGGTAAAATTGGCTCCGGTCCGTATGCCGTTGTTTGTAAGCCTTTCCTGACCAGTTCATCTCCTGCATCGTTTCCTCTTGAGCCACTGTGCCCCTTGACCCATTGTATAGTAATGTTGTTTTTATCTGCGCACACCTCTGTGCGGTTTTGGTGGCATTCGTATACTATTTAAGCTAGATGAGATGCTGTCACTGCTCAGTGCTTGTAGTACCAATTTACTGTCTGAAATTAAACAGTTATAAAATCAATATAACCGGACCGCACCCAAACTGCACCGGCCAGAATCGCGTTTATGTTCGACATCGTACGTCCTTATCGTACTAACTTGCCAGTATGTATTTTTAATGTATTTTTTTTTACCAATAAAAATCTGTATTCTGTATTCTGTATGGAATGAATGCATTACGTAGTTCGTCGGATTTATATCCATTTATAAGCGCGATCATAAGAGGCACTCTGATACTAATGCAATTGCTCACTTCTAAACATCAGCCTCTTTTGGAGTAAGTAGGTGCACAATTCTTCCCCGTCCTGAGTTGATCATGTCCAGGAGGGATTCGTAATATTTTTAGTACTGAAGATTACATTTTTTTAACTAGCTAGTGGATCTGCTGGTTAAATAAATGTCGCTGTGAGTTTAAAAAATCGCAAACATGTCTGTTAAATAAAACGTAATGTGAATCCACAGAAAAAAATAAAACTGGGTGTTTTCGGGGTCAGAACCCCGCAGTCACCAGAATCGGATGAGAAATGCGACCTGACCCCGTATCATGGTCGGCCTTATCACGCGCTAAGTGACAAGATAGGAGCGTCGTCTCGTTCTATCAAATGGTGTCAGCCAGTGACGGACGCTCTATACTGTCACTTATCGTGTGATAAGGCCGACCATGATACGGGGTCTGTACATGAGAAGAGCTGGACAAACGGACACACGAAGTTCGTTTCGGTCTCTCGTTCATTGAATCAAGAATTTTAAACACTATATGGTCCTCAATAACATACAACTTTACAAACGGTCCATGTGAACGAGATAAACTAGATGAAAATTATCGGGGAGCACGATATCAATGTATATTACATCTTAGTATATCCAAATGCTGCCGATAAGTTTCGTTTCTGCGCATGTGTTGTCAATGTACAAGTGACTACATACTTAGTGGTAATTAAAAGCAAACGGAAACTTGAAGTATACGTAGTTGATGATATAGTCATTCAGCCCCCTAAAGTGTCTTCACTATATCTTGCACAATGTATGGGTTGTGGGTTATTGAACACTTTGGGAGACTAAAGGTACTTAAGAGCCGCCAAGGACGCTTGACTCTCCATACAAACGTACCTAGTTGGTTTCTCATTTTGCAATTATATGCTAGAATAAGATGAAACTTACGTACACAATGGGATGCGCCATATCTGAGTCGAAAACTAGTTGCCGTTTATGCTACGTATGTATGTAGGTACGTATGACTTAGACTTAGAAAAATCGAAATGTTTAAATTTCATTGAGGCAGCACCCTTTTATATTGTTGTGTATGTGGACAAGTAAATTCTATTTCACGGGCTATAGTCCAAACGCCTTGATGGAGTTTGACATATGAGGTCTCGTTGTTTTCCTCTTAATCGTGGTAGTCACATAAGCTATGTTAATTGTTAACAATCGGTTGGGTTTTCCGGATAATCTTTTGATTGCATTTGTTTCATGCGAGCATGCAAACAACTTCTACCGGACGTCTAAAAACAGGCCTAATTGAGTCAGTGCCTTATTCTGTTCGCCACTATCACAGTTTTTTGCGTTATTTGTGTCAATTTATAAAGATTAAAGAGTGTGCTCTCAGCTTACTCTCTGAAGTAAGCGAGTATGTGATCATCATAAAATGCGTAACGTGCAAGACTCGCCGTACGCGCGTCACATATTAAACGCCACGGAAATAAGAGCTTCAATGAAAAAGGAAGATATTTATCAGCTCTTGGGCTAGCTTTCATAGATTATAGTTTATGTTATTAAGGTTACGCATGGGGTCTTTAACGTTCCCTGGGTCGGAACCTTTATTTCGATTAGTTTCCAGGATAGGCAGGATTGAGTGCTTAAAAGTAAGTCTTGAAATGTATTAGTTAAGCTAAACATAGATTTTATTTATCCATACTAATATTATAAATGCGAAAGTGTGTCTGTCTGACTTTCCGTCTGTTACCTCTTCTCTGTTAAATTTGGTATACAGATAGTTCCCGGAGTTTGGTATAGAGTCCTGGGGAAGGACATAGAATTGTCTAGACACGTGGCATCGTGTCAAGCCAAGTTCAAGCAAAGGAACTGGCTAGCCAGCGCCGAGTGTAACTCTAACCTAAGTCAAATCTAACCTACTTTAAGATCTCACATTTTTAAATGACAGCCATTGTTATAGGTATCCAATAACGCAAAGAATATTTGGATTTTGCATATAACTTGAAGGCACTCATTTAGATCTCCATTCTTTTTGCGGTGAAGCCCACAGCCAAGCATAATTTTTGAATTGAACTTGGCTCTCCTTTTTTATGTTTTTGATGGGATTTTTATCACGAAAATCACCCCCAAAGGGAGTGAAAGTTTGTATGGAGCTACGATATAAACGAGTTCCAAGCTGACGGAGTCGCGGGCTGAAGCTAGTTTATTATAAACACACAGCATACATTAATTACACTTATAGCTTAAAAATATAATTAATAACCCAAAACACTAAACTTATAGTTTTTTTACTCTTTTTTGTTCTGAGATAAGTAATGTATATTACCTACACTAAACGCAAGCAACACGTTTGAAATTAAGTGAAAAAGTTGTGCCACGGGTTCGTCTACGTTTTTTGCAATACGGTATTTAGGTATGTAAATATTGGAGTCTCATATTATTTAATGTCTTGTTGGCTGAGATTAGGCTAGGTATACTAAAATGACTATTTTTTGATTGTTCTGTATATTTTCATATGTATGTGTTTCGTACAATACAGTGCTTACTACTACTAAATTCCTTCCGGGCAAGGCATAAGATAATAATGTTATTAAATTAGTTTATACTACAGTAAGTTTGTGTTGTTTGTTATCACAAGCTTTGCTTTAACTTTACTTGCAGAAACGGCTGAATAATAATTGTATGTTTGTATGTCATAAGACTTATAAGTAAGGGGATGGACATATCATAGCGATAGATCAGGCAAAAATAATATTTTTTAAATAAATTTGAACTTGTCTCAGCGCCCAAGCCCGCGCTAGTCCAGTCAAGTGCAAATATATGTTCCAAAACCTTAACTCGCCGACATATGCTTGTACTTTAGTGGGCCTCTCCAAAAACTTTACTTTACGTTGGAAATAAAATTAAAATAGCCCCGTTAATCCGCCTGATTAAAAAATACAGTCGTAAATAAAAGCTTGTCTCGTGAATATAATTGTTGACCGAAGTTATTTGTCAACAGTTGCCGGCATGTCAGACGTGTGGGTGGACCTGCGCGTGCCCCGTTTCGTCGTGCATCAGCACAACGCCACGCTCCACTGCGACCACAACGTCGACGCCGAGTCTATTTATAAGGTAAACTGCCAACTGTGTTATAGATCGATAGCATCACAGCACTGAGCTGAGAAAGTATAATTTCAGAGATATCGTGACTTCAGGTCATGTTTATGCACAAGCGGCGCTATTGGCAGCGTGGGGTGGGGCTCGCGTCGGAATACGCGCAAACACATGGCGTTGCCTAAGCGTGATTGATTATTATACCCACAGGCTTCGCCATGTTGACGCGCCGCCGTACCCGTCGCCTGTCCAAAATCATATCCTAGGGCGTACGTACACCATCACTATTAAGATAATTTATTAAATCACACAAAAGTTTACAGTATAACACCAAATCACTTAAGAGGCCGCAGTAAGCTCGGCCGAATTTCACCTTCCCATACAAACGTAGTTACGCTCTCATTTTAAAACTACGTGTTGGATTGTGACGAAACTTAGCATATACAATGACATCAGGTATATCTATGTCTGTAATTAGATTATATGGTTCCAATTTGTAAAACAAAGTAAATATTAAAAACTAGTTTTGTATGAAAAACTTAAATTCGCTATTTTTTTTTTATTATGGTAGCTGAAGCTACGTAAACTAATTTCAGACATAGATATACCTCATTTCATTGAACATGCAAAGTTCTGTTACAATCCAACACGTAGTTTTAAAATGAGAGCGTAACTACGTTTGTATGGAGAATCGAGCTTACTGCGGACTCTTAAGTGGTACTAATAGTTACTACACTTACAGTTACATACACATACACTTTATAGGTCATTGATATCACATAAAATATAAAAAAAAAACAAGAAATAAAGAAAAGTAAACAACTTAAATAAACTCATAAATAACATCAATACTTACTGTACTTAGGTACAATACAATGGCACAATTTAAATCTTTAATATACGTCCAACACTACCTATTCCTGCGATATGAATGCTAAAACTTTTCTACCGAACACACCAATACTGTCCGCAAATATGTCTATGTTGTCGGCTTCCTGCATTATGCGGTTTAGAGCCGTTCGCGCTCTAGCTGTGGGAGCGTTCGCTCCGCGCCTCGTGCGCTCGCCGGCCATCGCGAACAGGCGCCGCGGGCGCCGCGCCGCCACCGCGCCGCCCGCGCCGCCCACCGCGCCGACCACCGGCCCACACGCACGCGGCACCTGCAGGCCCATTCGTTCCATCCAACACGGACGCGTTGTCAATTCTATTAGTAAGCAGCTGGTAATAGTGTACTATATGTAGTAATTTTCGCCGAGTTTCAAGCGTATGCAGCCCGGTCATACCCGAAACGAACAGGGACGGGTACATGAACGGGTAGTATCCGTATCGTCGTTTGTATACGTGCGTATACGTGGACGTGTCAAACTCCACTAAGGTAGATCTTTTAGACAATCATGCACTGTCGGGAATAGCCGTCCTTAGCCACCCGAGCACTAGACTAGACTTGCTGTGCCGCTATGATTATCACAATGTTGGTAATATGGCCATGATACCACTGTACACATATTATGAATTCACGTTTAATTGCAACTGAGCAGGTTGCCCGTGGCCTCACGATTTGTCATTCAGATTAATTAAAATCTCAAATCGAATTTCAGTCCTGCCGCAAATTTATACATTGTGTGTTGTTTTCCCCTGTATAATATTGCATTTTGTGCTCCCTTATTAGCACGAGTGAAGAGATCGCGTTAACGATATAGGTATAAGTATAACGATGCTATTGCATTTTCTCATTCTCTGAACCGTATGCCAACTAACTATCGCTAACATTATAAATAAATTTCATTCGCACGAGGTCATCGCAATAAATAGGTAAGTATGCATAGCGATTTTTTTACAGATATGAGGGTCAAAATCAGAAACAAAAACTAGGCGTCTAGCTCGATCGTATAAGCCTCGTAGTAGGCCTCGGAAGGACTTAATATCTTAATTTTCAATTTGTAGATACATATGGTTCTTCTAAATAAATTAAATTACAAGTTTTAAGTTTCTCTGGACCAGTCTGAAAACGAGCACATGCTGAGACTAGGGCCCATTATCCACTAATTATATTATTCTACTGTTGGTATTTAGTTTGTAAGTTTTTTTTTTTTTTCGTAAGTTATTATATATTCTTTGTGTAGCAATAAGTTCTTTTCTGTTTCTTAAGGTGGTTCGCTTTCCATAAAAAATGATTTGGCCATTCACAGGCTAACGGCGTAATATTTTAAGAAACTATAAATATCGTTGCACACCATTCAAAATATACTTAGAAGAAGTTATTTGGTTACCGTAGTCGGTCGACTACCGATGGATCTTAAGTAGTTGCCACTTAATATTAGGTGTAACAACCACTCATTAACATGTTATAGATGTTATAATTTATCCACTGGACAAATTAATTTATTAAGTAACTCATAAAAAAGTGATGGCAACTTAACATGTCCTGTGGCTTTTTATCCAAGGAATTAACACAATTTTGCCATATTTTGGTCCTGCTGGTCGATTGTGTAACGTTGTGTAGGCACGTTAGTTAGATCCAGATGATATTTTTATACAGGTAACATTGAGTAGTCCTAACGCTTGTTCAAAAAGTTACGCAGTTACCCCTCTGGACATACGTTCCTGTTACGCAAAAGGGATTATTATGCATACTTTTAGGCGCCAGCTGAAGGGCTATTTGTTGACGCTCCAAAAATCCTAACCCTAACCCAACCAGCACTTTTTAAACATCCCAACCGTTTCGAGATTTTTACTTTGTGTTTCTCATCCCATTGTGCTAGTTTTACATATTAATCACACTTATTAAAATAATTAATTCTTTATTATGTGTATACGTTTGTATTGGTAGTATGTTGTGTTGCGTTCCGTGGGTGCTGTCTGAAAATCAGCGCTGTTGGTGTCTGGCTGACACCTCGGCATAATGCTGATACACAATATGTGTCAATTGTATTTTAGGTATGTCTACTCCCTTTGTCTCTGTGTCTTTTGTGTAGTGAATAAATGTCTTATTTCTTTCTTTATTCTTGTTGTTGTTTCTTCTTGTTGATATATATATATATATATATATATATATACTCCCTCCCTTCAAACATAACTTGCTCGCATCTCGCATACCTTTTCCTGCAAACTAATTAAAGAGCCAAGAATATAAAAACAAAAAGACGGCCAGCCGCACACAGTCAGTGGCGCTCTGCAATGTAATCTCGGCAAAAAGTACTTACTAAGAATGCATGATAACCCGGACTTTGATCGAGGGATTTCCTCAAACTCCAACGGTTTTTACTCCATCATCATGCAGTACTCGAATATACATATTTAGGTCGGGTTCAATTTCATTGACGATATGCATAAAACATCGATTCTTAGAATACCAGATGGACGCTGGCCATTGTGGGACATAATAAGGCCGCAATTATTGTTTACAAAAGAAATCATAATGCGAACCCTTGTAGTCTTTCCCACGTATCTCAATATTTTGGTCTTTATCTACGTTTTGACGCCTTGTTACTAATTTTATTGTACTGTTTATTAGAAAATAATATATTACCTACATGTTATTTTTTGTTAAATTTTCAAATGCGATTATTTTATATATAAAGCAGCACGTGTTTGTAATGCATTTGCAGAATCCGGATTGTGCTGAATTAATAAAGACAAACCATTATCAAATATATTATGGAATGATTCATCACGCAACCCCTATTGTATACCACTTTAGTCTATTAATAATGAATATAATAGACTAAAGTAAGTCATTAGTGTGAAAAGTTTCAAGTATTTGAACTTGACTTTGACCTTCGGCCTAAGCATAGGTACCGTGACAGAAAATATCAGTTTGCATTAGACTAATGTTAACTTTCAGGGTACATATTTACTCTATGAACACAACATACACCGGTAATATATTTAAACGAGAGTTTCAGCCCAGCATAAACCCGAAAACTTTTAAATAATATATACATTTTTAGTACTTAATTATTTTAACCGATTATCAATGAAATTTGAGCTTGCCCCAAAATTCTTTCGTAGGTATGTGCTGTTGTTCTTGGCTACAGATCGCACTTCTCAACTGATTCTCATGAAATTTTGTGACCAGATTCAATATAGACATGTTTTTTAGCACCTAGCCGAGAACACAATATGCACAGGTATTTGCACAACAATTGGCTCAATCAACTAACGGGCTAGGAACCCGTGCAGCCGTGCCCACGGAGGCACACTGTTCCCATATAGTCGATCAGATTGTTACAGCGTCAACGATGAAACAAGATATTAGGTACAAGCCAAACATTATTTGCAATCCCCTTATAATTAAAGCACTGAGTTTTAATAGGCTAGAACCAGTGATATTTAAGAAAGGATAAAATGTCTGTATGCAACTCTGCATTTTTTTTTGCACTTTACCTTCCAATTAAAAAATTTCAAGCATTTAAGTTGTTTCTCTAACGCAATCCCACGTCTTTAATGCGACCATTCGATACAAACATATTTTTTACATTACATTTAAGGTAATATATGGGCTTTGTTTACTAAGTATTATGTATCGTTATGTAATCTTTATAGATTTACTCTTCATGGCAATTTTGTTCTAGGTTGTGTTCTACAAAGATGGAAAACACTTCATGAGGTACATTAGAAACCGAGACCCTCCGTACGAGATATTCAACATAACGGGAGCCGTAGTTGATGTAAGTAATCCACAAAATATGTAATTAAGTGTGCTCCCCAGAAGGCCATCTTCCTTCATCCATAGTCACGCAATATTTGAATTATAAATAAAACACATACCATACACACTACCTTTCTGAGAGGTTCAAATTCATGGCGTATGATAGTAATCATCGGTTGCGCTCTAGCGCTAATCCCACCTTCCCTATACCGCCCCATAAACCCTGTTCTTATGACAAACAGCTTTACGGTGCTCTGTTAAATTATGGAATGCGAAGCCCCGTCCTTCAGAAAGGGTCAGGTCAGTCTGTGGCCTCGCTTAAAGGCTACGTGTAGTTGAAGAAGTTGTGGGTGTCGAATGCTCCCTGGCTATTTGTTTATTTGGGTATTTTTACTTAATTACTTCCTTTGGGGTAATTTATATATATAATTTAAATATGAAGGTTTATACAAATATACGTTTTCACTTAATAGATTTTAGTTAGATTCGAATTATGTGTATGTTTTCGGTTTTCGGTTTTCTAAAAATATGTATGTTGCTCATAGGTTAGCTGGAACATATGCCCTAAAGGAATAAACTTGCCGTCGGATATCTTATGCTACATTCTCTTATTAAGAAGTTACGCTCGAAGTTATAATATAGGCTGTCCGTACGCAACTATGAGCTTTATTGCAGCACGGTTCTATTGATTTGATTGTGTAGTGAGTGCTTGAGATCCAGTGAGGCGATGGATGTTATAGGTGCTCAACTTTCCAATATCATTCGTTTGTTTTATAATTGTGAAATATAGAATGAATATACACAATCTTGAATGGTTATTCTGTTTTGTGATGCATTGGTTGTTAAACTGTAATGTCATGTACAGGTTTTTAACAATTAATTAATTAGATAATTAAGTTTTGACAACAACAATATTCATATCAAAATTAAATAATAGTATTTTTCATGTAGCTGTTGTATAAGAAGGGTCTTAAAACGCGAGTGTCGTGGGTTGTAAATGTTGCGATGCGAGGCTCGGCGAGCATCGCAATTAAAGCCGCCCCGAGCGTTCTTAGACCAGTAATACGCCGTTGCATACAATACTTTTTCGTTTTCCTACGACAAATTTTAAATAAATAGCAATGTTTAGACTTTTCAGGCCGCAAGTTTTCTATTTGTTCTTTTGCTACTCACGCATTTTGTCAGGTGTGCTGTTTTCAATTTCTTCGACCATTTTAAAAGGATTGTACACTTTTGTATTCTCAAATACTTACATATAAAATGTTAACGTATATAACTAATAGTTTATCATCTTTCGTCTTTTCATTATGAAGCCTTTTGAACTGTACCTAAGTATTTTGGTGGGAAATCAGAAATATGATACCTACCTCTTGTTTATGTTATGTTTTGTTTTTAATTTGTCTGCATTTGCCATCCAAACCAAACCGAATCAATACCCGAAGCGAATTTGAACCTTTTTTTTTCAAATAAATACCAAGAATTTATAAAATGTGTAATGATATATCATTACGTGATGATGATATACTAGTAAATAATTTATACCATAAAAAGTCGAATCGTAAAAAAATGCTTTTATTTAAAATGATTTACATCCTGGTACCTATACAGAATCATAACAGTAGTACTAAACAGTGCATTTATTTGACATTGAGCATATTAGAATTACTTATTGTTATTACGTAGCTACAGCCTGTACAAATGAAAGATAACGGTACAGGAATAGAAAAAGTAATTAATTCGATTAATAATCTGTCTAACCGTGCGGTGTCGGGTTAAAATAGCACCATCCATTTTCTTCACATGGATGTCGTTACGAGTGTGGAAATAGGGTTGATGTGTGTTGTGGGCTAGCAACCACTGCACTACCCATCACATTTTTCCCTTCTTAAATATACCTAGAATTGCTAAAAGTGGCAAAATTCAAGTGATCTGCCTAACTCTTTAAAGAATACAGGCGTACATAAGTGGTTAAGTAATTTTGACAACTAATATCTGCTTAAAACATAGTACCTACTATAATTAATACACCGGTTTAAAGTATGATTGTTTGATTACAGATCCTTTCAGAATTCACGAACGTTTGTAGGTATACCTTCAATTATAGACATTGCAAGTAACTTAATAATAAAGTCAGAGCCATACAAATGCTTAATTAAAAATTTATGCGCAGTGCAGATAATATTTTTTTAGTGAATTACCAAGTTTCGCCTCTGTTCAATATATCAATCAGCCCTCTGCTGGATAGGAATAAAATTTCATTACTATATATGGGCATTTGTGCAATGTCTAATAAGGAGAAAGTTGGTCTACTATTAATAAAAATATTCGAGGTTCAATTTAAATATAACAGCGATTTCATAAAGCCAAGATTTGCCACAATAATTATTCAGATTTGATGTTAGTATGAAATTACCGAGCTAATAAAACAGTATCCGAAACGGTTCGCCGTTTGTCAATTTATATAAAAACTTTTCCGCTCTTACATTCATTATACCACTTTTACATTTCTGTATTTGTTATAACAATTCGTATTCTTTTTCAGATATCAAAAGTATCGTCGACCGCGGTGACATTAGAAAGATTAGATTTCTCGGCGTCAGGATCATACGCTTGTGAGATCGCCTTAGATTCGCCTTTGTATTCAAAAGTATCTAAAGTATATGAACTCAATGTTATTGGTAAGTCATCTTTGCACATTTATTCACTCCTTGAGAAATACAACGTAGAATATTAAATCTGATACATTCGTTATGAAATGAACTTTCAAAATTTCATAATTATTTTGAGTGTAAGTATAACTTCTATATAAGTGTATATACTCCTCTTTAATTTTGGTCTAATTTATTTAGACCATCTCAGAGCATCACTCAATTTTACCAAACACTCTGGGAAATACAGCGATTTAGGTTATATTTAGACATATTTTGAGATCCTTTTAGAATACCGTATAAAAAACCACAATAATTGAGAATATTTATAATTTTTTCAGCCTGTGTCATTACATAGAGGGTGGAGCATGGTTGTATGGGAAAAAATTAAAGTTCTGAAGTATTATAATAGGATTGAACAGTTGCAGTATAATATGTAGATTACGGTGACGATATCAAAATTCAATATAAATAGTACCTATTTTTAGCCTCCGCACGGACGATTTAAATTACGGGTAATATTCCTTCATTATTGAAATACATATGAATATTATGACTATTTCGATTTTTTATTTAGTTAAAATATTTAAGATTGTCTTTGAAAAAGAAATTATGGCTAGTATTTATTAATTTGTGAATATAATCATCCCGAACCCGACCAAAGTTTCGTTTTGTTTTTTTTTACGGTATACAATGATGTACCATATCATAAATAATTTATACCACATATTTTATTAAAGTAGTCTTATGCGAAAGTCCAAATGGTAATATTTATAAAAAGCCATGTTTGTGGATGTACATATTTTTCAAGTTTTTAAAAACATTATCAAAACTCGTATTGATTGGGTACGTTAAACAGGTTGAACACCTTTTTTTTACATGCATGAGGCATTTAAAAAAAAAGTTCATTTACATGATCTAAATGGGTCATAAAAAGATGTTTTGATATTACCAAGGTGTTCCTCAACTGATAAAATGAAATATAAATAAAACTTATGTTTTTCAAAAATATTGTTTAGTTGTAACTTTTAGGGCGGGGGCTAAAAAGGGTATAATATGCCAAACAATATTGATTGTTCATAAAATATCAAAATTCTAAAATTCGCTTCACTCCTCTGACCTACTCGTTCGTTTCATAATAGTATTACCAACCAAAGATCATGTTTGTGTCTAAACAATTAAATACTAATTTCTTTATTCTTTTACAGTGCGACAGAGATTCCGGCCAAAGATAAAGATTAAAAATAAGCGATTTACACCAAATGACTACTTGGATGCAACCTGCACTAGTGCCCCCGCACACCCCGCCCCGCACCTCACCTGGTTTATAAATAATGTCAAGGTAAAACTTCACAAGTTTAAATAAAACTGGAGTTGAACGTTCTGTGTCACTGAACACCTTAGTTTTCTTGAAGAGAAAAAAGTAACCGCTGACTAACGACGTCACTTGAAAACTTTACTGAAGCAGATGTCGAGGAACAAAATGTTGCGGGTTGCTGTGAAATGAAATCGCGCTTACGTTTTATTTCAGTCTAGGGGGACAATTCTAGGGACCGTATCATCTAAGATCCAAATCATTTATACAACATTCCTAAAGGCGTTTTCTAGGCTCTGTTGTCCTAACATCAGAAGTAATGATAATTTACTTTAAAAACAAAGTTTTAACCGACTTCAATTTAGTACTCCGCCAAGCCACGAGAACATTTCCTATTTTTTTTACAATTTACCACATGAACTGATTTCCTATAGCAAATGCGTTGATTACTATAGAAAAAAACCGAATCGCTGTATGTGGGCCGATAATACTTGAAGACTTCCATCGATTCCCCAAGATCATCACCAATGGCACTTCATTAGTTCCTATTTCAACGGAATCTTATCAGAACCTGTGACGTACTTTTGCACTTTTAAGTATATAATTGAGGAATTCCATAAGTCGTCTGTGGTCTTCATCATCACGCGTGCCTAATAAAATTGAGGAGTTCCCTCAATTCCTCATGGATCCCATCATCTAACTGAATTTTGAAAAATATGGGACCCACCTGGAAGTATATAAATACGAACAAAAAAAAATTTTTCGAATCGGCTCATCAATGACGGAGTTCTGAGGAAACAAACTTTGAAAATAATAATAATAAAAAAAAAATACAACCGAATTGAGAAACTCCTCCTTTTTTTTGAAGTCGGTTAAAAAACAGCTAAGTATACAAAAACTCAAAAAAAATTCGAGATAGAATAAAGATAGGAAGGTGAAATATGAGTAAATTTATGTTATTCCAGTAGGTATGTCTTATGAAATTCGTGCAATCTTGATAAGAGTTATGCTAATGACCCTAATTCATTATACAAGTAGGAATCTATCTCCTTACGGATACAAAAATAAATATTGCAACCGTCATCAACTGATCCACCACGCCACACCGATGCCTCCATATTCGAAAATGTTTCGCGAACGGTCAAACGATCACTGCCTACAAATTAAACAGAAGTCGATATAAAATGCATTATATCGCCAAAAATCGGAGGCTCCAACATGAACTTCAAGGTATTTCCCAAAAGGATTTCGATTGAAACCTTTTCCAGGATAAGCTGAAAGAGCCCTCAGTTCCAGGTAAACGAGTAAAATGTTATTACCGGGCATATGCAATTTGTGCAGCCGGCTGGCTAGCCTTGTTAGCTGGGAGCACTGGACGGGTCGCTGCCCGAGAGAGATTTTATCGTATCATCGCGAACTGCTGCCGACAGTAGCGAAAGATACCAGTTTCAGCCATTATTTATTTGATGTACTATTTCTTTGGTTCTATGTCAATTTATTTCAGAACAAATCTTTCCGAAATTCGGTTTACATTACTCGTATCGTCTAAAATACATTAAATGAAGAAATAAATACTATGGGACATAAATACTATACTTACACACATCGACCTAGTCTCAAACTAAGCAAAGCTTGTACTATGGGTACTAGACAACGATATAACTTACTTATATAGAGAAATGAATTCTTAAATACATAGAAAACATCCATGACTCAGCAACAAATATTCGTGTTCATCACACAAATAAATGCCCCATGCTTCGTAGGCAGGGACACTATACGAACTAGGCTAAAGCGGTCGTCATTAATTTCTAACACACATCATTCGATTTATTAATAAGTTTCATTAGCTTTGTATAATAACGTTTCATAAGTTCACGCATAAACACCTATTTTGTATTCTTTAGTATTCTCTCTAGTATTGCTATAACTGAAAGGTAATAGTTATTTGTGTCACAAGGGAGCAAAATAGTATATTTACGGCGAGGGCGGTGTATTGAATCCTGAACGTAGTGAGGGATACAAGTGATTACGCCCGAGACGAAAATAATTTTGCCACCGAGTGACACATACTATTTTTCACACCGACTATGAGGAAATTTACAAAAAGCTATTGTAAAAATATATCTAAATTATCTTAATTTCTATAACTAATTTTTAAATATTACTAAATATTTATAAATTTTTATACAACTTTGTTATAGTTAAAACTTGAAATATGTTCGTTTTGAATCGACTACGATGAAATTACAATCGATTATTTTATTAACATCTGTGTTCAATGTTCCAATGTCAATGTATAAATTAAAAAAGTAGCTTGAACAGAAAAGTAGCGTTTTGTTCCCTCTCGTCGTGGAGCAAAACTTACTTTTCCGAATGAAAGGTGTGAAATAGTTATTTGTGTCACAAGGGAGCAAAATAGTATATTTACGGCGAGGGCGGTGTATTGAATCATGAACGTAGCGAGGGATCCTACAATAGAATCCTGAGCGTAGCGAGGGATTCTAACGTAGGATCCTGAGCGTAGTGAGGGATACAAGTGTTTACGCCCGAGACGAAAATAATTTTGCTACCGAATGACACATACTATTTTTCACACCGACTATGAGGAAATTTAAAAAAAGCTATTGTTAAAATATATCTAAATTATCTTAATTTTTATTACTAATTTTTAAATATTACGAAATATTTATAAATTTTTATACAACGTTGTTAGAGTTTAAACTTGAAATATGTTCGTTTTGAATTGACTACGATGAAATTACAATCGATTATTTTATTAACATCTGTGTTCAATTGGCACATTACGTACAAATGCTCCAATACCAATGTATAAATTAAAAAAGTAGCTTGAACAGAAAAAAAGCGTTTTGGTCCCTCTCGTCGTGGAGCAAAACTTACTTTTCCGAATGAAAGGTGTGAAAAGGTTTTTTTCTAACAATTGTGTTGGATTCCCGACAATGAATCAAAATACCTGATGGATGTCCACTCTCTAAAAGTCATCATTCATTTTAGATATTCTTTGTATATACGCAATGTCTGCTTAAATCCTTACTGATTGATTGATTATACAATTTCTTGCAAAAAATTAACATAAATGAACTGTATACTCGTATTTCCAATAGAGGTTAATACCTAGTTAGTCCCAACATTAATTTTCCTCAAACTTGAAAATCTATTGCTCAAACCTGAGTACAATTTGTATTTGTTTTTTTACAATGATTGTAAAAAAGTTCGCTTGGTTGTCATTCGGTTTCATGAATCATCGCTGTAATGTTTCTATATCCTAATTAGTCCGAGCAATTAGTGCATCTGGATTACGTAATTATTAAAAAAACTTTAGATTATAAAATTAAAAAGCGGTTGGTAAATTCTTTGCTTTACCTGCAACCTACTGATGAAAGGAACATCCTGAATGACCGAAATACATTACCTTCATTTGTAATATTTTAAAACGTTTAATTTTATAGCCTTCACGTAGCAATGTATAAGTTGCAGAACATTCTCAACATATCAGGAAAGTTCTCAGAAGTTTCCGGAAACATGCAAGAGAATTTGAAAATAAGGTTCCGTTGAAAATTTTCTGATGGGAATTTTTGATAGAAGTACTATCAATTCTATCTATAACCTAGTTTTCTTTGGGCAGGCAGTTAAAACAGCTGATAAAGTTTGTACAACACGTGTAAATTTTCCGCGTCACATAATGTCCGCTAATAGGGCCGCCTTCGAGAACACATTCGATTGTATAGGGTTGAAGTTACCCTATAGATATATGGTTAATTTACAGTTTTGTTTTTTCCCGCAGCCATCATATTGAATGTTTCTACTGACAGGTCGACGAGAGGCTAACGATCCCCCATGGCACGACTCCCACGCACCGGCGCCACCACGGCATGCAGCTCAGCCACACGTCGTCCGGACTGCACTTCCCACTGTCCGCGCTTGAGCACACGCCCAACCAGACCGTCGAGATCACCTGTCTCAGCACCATCCCCAGCTACGCGAGCGTGGTTGACGGGTTCGCTGATGTCCAGAACCAAACCATATCCAGTAAGTTACTAACCATTATTGTTGTCTCCGTTTTCTGATGCATTTTATAAGCCACCCAACCAAACCGTCGAGATCCTAAGCGCCATCCCCACCTACGCGAGCGTGGCTGAAGGGTTCGCCGATGTCGAGAACCATACCATATCCAGAAAAGTCACTAACACTGGTTAATATACATCCAACCAGTCCGTCAAAATCACCTGTGCCAGCACCATCCCCAGCTACGCGAGCATGGCTGACGGGTTCGCCGATGACCAGAACAAAACCACAAAATAGATAGGAACAGAAGTCAATCATATGTATGTACCTCACTTTTCATGCCTACTCTCGGCGTTCGCTCTAGGGTTGTCAACTATAACTTATGCACAAACAACTATCGTGGTATGGCACTCGCTCGTATTTAGTTGTTTGATTTATTGTTGAGAATGAAACGGGAAAAATGAAAATATAAATTAATACTGACTAAAATATTTTATTTCTAATGTCAAATAATTCAAATAAACTACAATACAATATATAAAAACTAAGTACTTATAGTAAAATCAGACCTTATAGGCATTTTTTAAAGTCATACTTTAACCGATATTGATTTCGCATTTCTTAATTCGGTTTTAGAAATGCATACTTATCTAAAGTACTTAAATACGTTTAATATGATACTGTTTTGAATTAAACTAAAAGTAGACTAAAAAAATATTTTCTGTTCTAGACACATGTAAGTATAAAGGCAGATTACAGAACTTTTATATTTAACATCATTCGCGATTGCTACTGGGATACAACATTTTACGTTTGTCAATTTTCACTATCGAAAATCCCTAATAACTTCTAAGCGGATTACCCTAGTTACACAATTTCCATTGGCCTATATGTTTTAGACCTAAACTTATTAAATGACACTAAAAACAACACAATATCTACACAAACAAAAAAACATGTTTTCAACTTACGTAAGGAAATTACCTTACAAAAATTAAGTTACTTCGTTTAATACTGATTCAAAATAGGAAACTAAGTAGTAAATAAATCGATCTTCGATAAATTATTCGGGGGTCTTAACTGTTCTGCGCGGCTATCATGCGACAGCGCGCGAACTTTCTCGATTTTTTTCGCACTGTCCATCTCTTTCTTATAAGAACACTTAGAACAAGACATATAGTGCGAGAAAAGTGAAAGTACGGCCGTCGGATGATAGACTAGAAGTGCTATTTTGTGTAAAACGAACCATCGAAATACAAGCAGATACGTACCTACTTACCTCTCTGAAACCACAGGTAACTTAAAAAACGACAATTCACCATTTAATGTTGAATTTAAACAACCGTCCACTGAACAGTTATAAGTAATAACTTTATTTTGTTGCTCCATTATTGCACAACAGACACGTCTCAAGCGGATGGCACTCGCGCTCGCACTGGTCCGAACTGGTCTGAGATATCGTGTAGGTGAGCAGTGTCTATGTGTGCGTTACTCGAGCGCACTTAGTATGTAGATTGATTTCTGTACCTATCTATTTTGTGACAAAACGCTCACATATATTATTTCTCTATGAATCGATACTTCTGGAACCTACAAAATGGTTTTTGATTCGATAGCGTAAACCCATAACATACATACTTGCACCAAGATACTTGTCGTAAATAAATACTTCTGGTATTAATATCGTATCGGCATTATGATCCGACACAGCATTAAAGGAGATCAATGTCCAATATGATCAAGAGCTTACCGGATTGCCGTGTATTATGATTGGAACCCTTTGTTCATGATTCCAAAGTTGTTTTTCCATTATATCCTACCGGTTTTTCTTCGGTTGGAATGTAATAAAACAGAGATCTGTAATAATGGATCAGGATCTTATTAACTTTTTTATGACGTTTGTTTCAATTGCTTTGTTATGTATACATAGTGACACAGGTTGTATTATGGATTGGGTTACCATCGTTATTTACGAACTACGTTAATGTTAATTTATTAAATATTTTTAAGTGTTGAAACTTGACACTATTCGGATAAAAACAAAGCACGGAGAACTTAGAAATATGTACGTTGTTTCATTTAAAATAGTAATCAAACCCAATTTGCCTTTATGTTACTGGACCAAGGTCTCGACGACTCGATCACCTTGCTTTACTAGGCAAAGTAGTCCACTAGAAATTGTGTTATACACACTATGACAATGAATGGACTGGAATGAGAGTATGTAATAAGTTTTCTTTTCCAGTGAACGTGTTCCGCATCGAGCCTGCGCCTACGCAGCTCCCGGTGATGATCGTGAGTCAGGACAGCGCATCGCGTCGCCGCCGATCCGCCCCTATTATACTAATCGTCTTGATCTTCTTGGTGTACCTAATCTAACCTAACCTAACTCCTTCGCTTAAAAGCGTAATACCCAGAACTATCTAAAATATGTAGTTGGAATTGGATGTATTAATTGTCAAATCAATTAAGTGTAGTTATTTATGTATGTTTCAATTAACGCCATTCTTTCTTAAATAGAGAGGCAACTACATACTTTATCATCGTGAATATTTGAACGAAAATACAATTTTATTAAAAAGTTTATGAAAAACAGTGTTGTGAAACGAATGTATTCTATTTAAATTGAGCTTATTCACAGCATCAATTAAAGCTATAATCAGATGTCAAGTAAAAGTTATAATCCGTGAAGCTTCATAATAACTCAGTTTACTCATTATGGAGTCGCTTTATGGTACCTTTTGTAAATTCAAATGTTTCGCTTTCTTACGCAATTATGAGACTGAATTAGGAAGTTAGGGATTAAAAATGAACTAACAAGCCCTATATCCCCAAAGCTAGGAAGTCCCTAAACATAAACATGCCCTTCTAGAATAATATATTGGCCAGAGGCAATTTTATAGCGATATATTAAGTACATAAATATTTAAAAATGTATTATATTTCTATAGCAGGGAATGCACTGAAAATAACCGTTTGAATTAATTTAAATGCATATATATGCCATTGCAGAGAACTAAACTTGCATAAACACTCGCTCCACCATTTCTTAGCCTCTTCGTAAAGCTTTGTTTAGATTTTTTTTTAATTTAGTTTCCCTGACAGTTAAAATTTTCGTCTAATATACTTTTGTGTCATATCGGTGTACGCTGTAATAAACATGTGTGTAGGATAATAAAGATGTAAGTTTTATTTCGACTACTTTGTTGCCGATTTTGAATATAAACTCTCGTTGTCGGTGTAATATTTATCAGCTTAGCTATTTTTAGTGAGATCTAGGAGCAATCGTGTAACAAAACATATCATGACTAGGAGTGAGTAATTTGTAACTAATTTATACGTGTTGTGGAGTGAAAATGCAAAACAAATTGAGCTAATTATGGATAAACGATTCTTGATGACAAAATAAGTGTTAACTGGCAATGTTTACGGCGACGTTTGGATAAGTACCTACATTAGGGTGTGCTGTCTGGTGAATGCGACTGTGTGATAAGTAACATTTATTTATTAAAACACAACTAAGTACTCATATCGCGTGACAGAACCGTGCTGACTACTCGCATCACTTGCGTGATACTTACTGGTATTTATTTGTAACAGGTGGCCTGAATTGTAAAAGCGCTATATTTGAGCTTATAAAGAGCTGAGCTGATACCTATTTTGCAGGATAGAAATTAAAATTTTAATATTTGTGTTATATAAATACCTTGCAATATAGGGCAAACAGAGCGCCATACTCTACGAGTGCGTGATAAGTAATTGTAACAACCGACTCTTTGTGAATGAACTTGAAGAACACAGTTTGGTTGAAATTCGAAGTTTGTACATTCAGTTTATACAGACAGTCGAATGAAAATGAAAGCCTATTAAAATCATATTATAGGAATATGCTGTCTGCTCTAAAAACACATGTTACAAGAGGCCTATTAATAAACAATAAAGTGAAATTAATTTGACATTTATAAAAAAATCCGAGACATTTCAAATGACACAGCATCCCTTAAATTCTATCACATATTTTTTAGGTTCAACTTTGAGTTTAACGTTGATATGAGGATGCGTTAGGAAAAAAAACGGATACCTATTGTCATTCCTGGTTTTATAAAACGTCGCTTATAAAGGACATTGCCAGTATATTATGACTGTCATTGTCAGGAATAACACAAGCCTTGTTTTTTTATTAAAGAATGACTTAATTTGATATCAGTGTAATCAATATCATCAATTCTTTAATAGCTGTTAGGTAAGCTGAATCCAGAACAACAAGCAATGAGCTTTTTATGTCAAACTGAACGAAAGTGTTAAAACTGCGGAATAAGTGATATAGAGTACTGTTATAATTATTTCCCCCATCGTTCCCACCCAGGGTGGCAGAAAAAAAAACTGCACCTTGTATTTGTTGATTGTATACGAGGGCGCAACGAAATCAGAGCATACTGAGAATCTTAGAATCTAGAATCTAGATCTTTGAATTTATTAATTTCAGTAAAAACTTTAAGCCGTACCATGAAAATTATAATATTGTAAGGTGACCCATCCACCATAATCAACCAGATCATTGATACAAGCCATTGAGAAAAACGTTGTCCGATATTGAGAATCGAAGGAGTCCTACATTATAGTGGACGTGGCAATGTCCGTTACGAGTGACGAACATTTCTTGTGGACTATTTGGCAATGTCCTTTCCAAATGACACTTATATTAATTGATTAAGAAAAAGTAAATATTTACATGTAAATGACATGAAGTGTTCAAAACAGTCATATGATCAATATTGTACGTAATCTAAACATAAAAATACTATAATAGTAGATTATACACTAAGGGGATAAAGCACTGTTTTATGTCACGGGAGCGAATTGAATCCCGAACGTAACGAAGGACTCATAATTTAACTCCTGAGCGTAGCGAGGGAGTTATAAGTTAATTCCTGAGCGAAGCGAGGCCTTTTACAGCTTTCCATTTGTCAAAATCGTTGTAGGCTTTTAGGTATTTTTCCTTTGACTTCTCTGGCAGCAGATTGTTGACAATGCCTATGGCATCTAATTTGATAAACTCAGGAGTCAAAACACTTTCATCACTCGACATTTTCAATATTATTTTTGAAATTAAATCTTCTATAGGCACCTACAAGAACTCGATTTGTTCGTCACGCGTGAACAAATGAAGGCGCGCGACGTTCCAAATTCGAAAGCACAAGCCGTGGTCCTAGATTCGAAATTCGAATTTCGAACACCGCGCTCCTCCGGACCGGGGTTCACACGGAGGCAAACTTCATTTATTTTGTCAAATCAAGTAGGCCATGGCCTAGGACAAATTGTGTTTAGCAAAATTAAACTTTATGCATATAGTAATAAGAATTATGAAAAGTGAAATCATATTATTAACCAGCGGGTTATAATGAAATTCAGTACAACATTATAACCCGGCTAATACCAAGGGATTTAATGTCTTGCTTTCGGTAGGGTTTACATGACCTATAATTCGGCATTGTCGAGCATGTGGTTTGAAAATGATTGAATGTGGCTGTTCTCCACATAAATAAATAAATACCAACGTAAAAACGATATTCATGACGAGCGTAAACACAAGCATTTTTTAACTTCACCTTTTTTGTATAATTTTCAATGCGATTGCCTGACGTAAGTGTCGAAAAGTAAAAGAGACTCTCTCTAAATCACGTACATCACGCGATCGGCGTGTGTGTTCCTTGAAATCATACTAATTTGCGATTTTATAAGACTTCCTTTATAAAGGACAAAAATAATTTAAGGGATTGCATTATTTTACCTGGCTTAAGGATTTTTGTATGCATATAATTTCTTTGATATCTAATAACGCCTAATTAGCAGATATTTTTTTGTGCTTGAATACATGGCAACGACTGAAATAATTTTGTTTCCCAAAGCCAATCGAACATTCAATCCCAGTCGAATATTCGGGTTTATTCCTAATAGGGATCTTTCCAAAGTTACGTATAACTTTATTTTAAACCACTTTTAATTACCAAATAAACCCAACTTAGGTTCTCACTGTGCGAATTGAGATGAACTATAAAAATAAGGATAGCTAACTTTGTGTATAGTTTTTATATACTTTTGCATTATGTGTATCTAAGCACTGGGCGTATCAAGTTAAAAAAAACCTAATTAGAAAAATGTGTGTAACATAAAATGTATAATTTGATTACAGCAGTGCATTTCTCCAAAACATCGGCGAGTTCAGTTCAGGTATTCACGTAATGAAACCATTGATTTGATTCAGGTACATACGGGAGGGAAAAGTTGTTGCGTTTCACCACTGGTTCCAACGGAAGACCAGCTCTGGTTGTCGCCAGCTACATACTGAGTTGGGGTTACCATTTCATGACAGTGTTTCTTTTGTTTTCTGCTTGTCGTTTTGTGTGTCACGAATAACTGTTTTTAAATTCTTCCATTCACTGTACACGCCGATGTCCCTTTAGAGAATCACGAGGCTGTAGGTACTGTATTTCTATATTGGTGAAGAAATTCATGCAGGCTATCGATGTCTTCCTTATTGCTATACACTCTTTTTATAAAATTTAAGTATACTGTAAGTTAGATTGTATAATAATTAGTATAACATAATAACCGTGAAATTATTACAGATGGATATGATAAAAATATGTTAATGATTGTACTACACGGACATTGCTTTTTAGTGCTGCTATGTTAAGACTATGCCTGTCAATTACACGTAAGGTAATTAGCCTTCAGAGGTTTTTTTCAAATTAAAATTCTAAATTCAGGAACTACTCCCAAAAAATACACACTATATTTTAAAATCTCCACCAGTGTAACTAATATATATAATAGCAAAATTATCACGAATTATACTAGTTTTTAAAAATAGTAGACTGACTGAGCAGAGAAAATTTTGTTAATTTAACTCTCCGGTATATGTATCTATACTAGATTTGAATCGATTATCTAATGATAGTCTAATGATAGTCTAATGACAGTCATAGCAACAGTGAGTAGCAATTAATTTACTTTGTGATTGTGCCTGTACGAATATTGATTATTAAACTTAGGTACATATTCATGTCCCTGTGTAGCAATTGCTACTATTTTTAAAAACAGTCACATAATAAATTACATTTTCGAAATTCATGAACACATGAAAAATTTGCCCTTGAATAAAACGTATTCCATATTGATCCACGTTTAGTAGTGAATAACATTTTAGAGATAGTATAAGTAAATTGAATGTAATTGTCGTTATAAAAAATGTGAAAATTGTTGTTTTGAATAACATAGAGGTATTTATATGTGTCACGTCAAAAAATAACATTGTCTATAGATGACCAGGGAACGTTTTTTGGAAAAACTTTTTTTTTGTGTGTTAGTTAGGACGAAATACATTTTTATTTTAAGAAGACTTCGTCCCCATTCCCTTCTCGTCCACTTTTCAAATCAGTATACTTACAATATTTACAATCATTTCCAAGAAACGTTTACTGGGCCTTGTTCTTTTTGCTAATATCGGTTTTGTTCAACAAAATAGTACTCGCAATGAATTGAGCACTTCCAATCTAGCAGAGTTTGTGTACAGAAATCTTCAGAACGGTATCAGAACGCTTCAATCACAAATGTCACAATGTTAATCACTAAATTTCTGGCGCTAATGGAAAGGTTAATATATAAAATGTACTAAATCCAGCTAAATAATAGAGCCGTTCTAAATATAAACAAAAAACCAGGAAATAATTGCATACCTTCAATGCTCACCATATTGACATAATACTAATAATGACACAGTTCAACTCACCTATTCAATGTCACTCCGGGCGACACACCCATCTTGAAGAACTCTCGAAGAGTTCGAATCATGTCGCCCGGAGTGACCTTGAATACGTGAGTTGAACCGTTTAATTATTAGTATTATTTCAACATGTCTCACGAAAGTTTAAATTCGCTCACCATGTTGTTATTTCTTTTACTTTACTTTCCATGAGCTTATCTGAGGTATTCATTCCTCTTGATTTTTTAACGTACTTTACCACCCCTTCAGTTAACCTATAAATCAAAACAATGGAATATCCGTTTACATAGAATACTCGTATATGTTATTTTTATGTGTTTTATTGTGTACGATTTGTATAAATTGTCTACGTATTTACAAGATGTGAAATTTTATCTCTTTATAAATATAAATGTATAACGCGTTCGATTTACACATGAATATTTTTGTTTCATTACCAATCTCCTGCCCTATCATGATAAAGTATTTTAGAATACCCGGATCCCACACAGATTTATTCATATAAGAGTTCACAGTCCTGGGTATGAAATATTGACGTTCTAACTTTGATTACTTCATTATTTATTACATGTAGGTAAGATAGCTAACCCAATTTTAAATTAGCTTCTGCGCGAAACCGATCCCAGAAGTTGCTCGCTCAATACGTCGGGAGTTTAAAGACATCTATTATTAATTGCAGTGTTCCTTCCAAACTTGGCGATTAGCAATTGTGGGTTTGTTTTCTTCTCTCATCGATGGCTAAACGTACGTATTAGATGTAAATTAAGTTGGTTCCAGGCACTCGTCCCAATACGTTAAGCTTTGTTCATGAACAGGCAATTTTTAAAACACTCACTCCTTTATATAAGTAAAAAAATCCTTATGTTTGTCTTTGTGCATCACGGGACCGCGTTGCCGCACGTATCGCCTGTTCTTAGGCGTGGCGGTGCATTCGAAATTATCGCGTGCTTTAAAACACCGTTCTGACTAGATTAAGAAACAATAAGGTCTGATTTTCAGATATATGATTCTTGGCTATATGATTGTATATCTGATTTGATCGATACATGATTGCTTAAAATGTCCTCGATGAAAAAAAAAACATTTTTTTACCCAGCCCACTCAAACGATACATTATTTTACGACACAATCAAGTGAATACTATAGTATTCTATCTCATCTAAAATCTCGCTTGGTGATATTTAAAGAAAACTTCACTAAGTTAGGTATTTATCGAAATTTGTCTAAAAAAAGCCATTCCCGAAGAGTGTTACATCTCTTATTCTCGTGCGCGGAAGGCATAAGCGTGTCTCTGTCTAGGGAGCGTGTTCGACTCAAATCTAGGCATCCCCTTAAGCATGCGCACTGTACTTATATACATTTTATTCAATCCAATATTGTAGGGCAGTTTCAGGTGATAGTGTGGACACGGTGGACAAAAGCACCAAAACTTTTTCCGGTACTCGTTAGGTCCATAGCGTTAAGTTTTTGATAGGAACCACCTCCTCCGCGAGAGCGAAGCGAGCGTGCCGCGGTTGCGGCTAGCGAAGCCCCAGAACTGTTTTTACTACCTAATACTTACAGATTATATAAATATCGTTTAAATTCGTTTTTATATGAAACACTAGCTACCCAGCCCGGCTTCGCTCGGTTTATTATTATTATTATATTATTATTATAGTGTAAATATAGATGACACACCCCTAATTGTTGCCTTACCGCGCCATCTCAAAACTCTCTTTTCTTTCACTCCGGTCACTGATGATGAGATTGACAAAGTTTTGCAAATAATTTATGATAGCAGAGTTTTAAAAAGAAAATACATCCCCACTTTAGGTGTATAGGAGGGAAGGTACCCTAAAAAAAGTTTTTTAAAGGATTTTATTCCGTTTAGTCGGCGTGATTGATTGATGCCGAATTAGAGTTTTCTAGTAGTAAGGGGTACTGAGCCAAGCGGAAAACGGACAGACGGACGGACATGTCGAAACTATAAGGGTTCCTTGTTGACTACGGAACCCTAAAAAGACAATGAATGCTTCATTTTAATCTATGTAATTACTTCCGGTGTTCCGGGTGGAAAAAAAATTCGATTCTTAAATAAAGTATCTTAGAATAACATTTTAAAATTATATAAACAAAAAAACCCTGCGGCCACGTGGTTCGACAACGTCGCTATTATAAATTAATAAGCTTAAGCCCGCGACTCCGTCCGCGTGGAACTCGTTTATATCGTAGCTCCATACAAGCTATTACCCCCAATTTCACCCTTTAGGGATGATTTCTGCGATAAAGACTATCCTATGTCTTTCCCCGTGACTCAAACTATCTCTAAGTATGCGAATTTTGTCTAAATCAGCGGTTTTAGCGTGAAACGGTAACAGACAGATAGACCGACAGACACACTTTCGCATTTATTATATTAGTATGGATGTTTTTCAAAAAAGTATTATTCTTTCAATTCCATTTATCATAAGTCCTTCCCTTTCATATAAACCTTCTTAATCCAACACACGGCAGTTTGGCCAGCCGCCATAAAAAAAAGAAGAAAAAGATTTTGTTTTGTCAATTTTGCATAAATTCATATTTAAAATAATTCCCCGGTCTATGTATTTGTATCACGAAACTGCGATAATAGTTAGTATGTGAAGAAGTTGGACCCATTCACCACTACCCAGCGCCAGGGGACTAATTAAAGGCATAGTCCTATTTCTGTAGTTTCTTTAATTTCCCGACGTCGCCGTCCTTGAGCCATTATGTCGTAGATTTTCCATTCACACGGTCTAAAGTATGACACGCAGTTAGTCACTGAGTTTGTCATACACTCGCCCATGCCGTGCCGGCCGTGCCACAGAAATCGCTTCGGAAACGGAATGTCATAAAATAAGGTGCCGCAATTAACACTTAATTAATCAGATTATATGGTGGCTTATTATATTCAGGCATCGGTCTGGGCGCCGTCCAGTACATTGTAATCACACTTTAACTGCCAAGAACTTCTACATGCTACGCTCGTAGCCGATCCCGTGGTTAGTGGCGGGTTCCTGGCAGTGAATGTGCTAACCAAGCCTCTTTGGTATCATCCCAGTAAACATCTGGTCGTCCAAAGGCCATGTTAATCTCTCATCTCTCATCTCTCACTTATAATAAATCTCTAAATTAAAAAAAGAATCAGCCAGTATCAAACTAACCATTTTTGTGTCCCCCGATGATTTCAGATTCCCATGAACGGAAAAATATGTAACTTTTTTCATAAGCACATTATTACTCTAGCTTCCGTTTAGGAGATTCGAGTTTTTATCCGACTGCGACGATTAATTAAGTTTCGGAAACATTTGACCTCATTAAATCATTAATTTATTTGGCTTGAAATCATTTCAGTCATCCATCCCGTTTTTATAATATAACATAACACAGTGTTAAAAATATGTAGAAAAGACGATCAATAAACATTTAATACTGCAGCGTGTGTCCTACCTGTTAGATCTATTGCCACAGACATCTACTAAACTTTTACCCCATTATTCATAAAACTTAAAATACCTCTGATAAATAACACGTTTTGTCCCTTTCTTAATAATTTAAATATAAGAGTGACAGGTTTTAACGTCATTTTAACTAAAATAAATAGGTTTATTGAAAGTTTTACATGATAGGTTAAAATTAGAACTGCATGTGTCCTATTTCCAAGAGAAGAAATGCGTTAACTCCTACATTAACATGCAAACAAAGTCGCAGGTACAGCTAGTATTTGGGTCAATCAACTTTTTTTTGTTATCGTGCGTCCCTGAGAAAAGAAAAATCATAACTATCGTATTATAATATATACACAATTAATAACCTTTATTATATAAACCCAGGGTATGAAACAACACATTTACATCTTGAAATGCAAGTCTATATATTAAAATACTGATATAATTTTCGTGACCCAATAGACAACTTTCATCTCTCATACAAAATACGCATGTCCCAAACGTGATTGGGCTTAGGTTTTGATCAAACGGTGTAAAAAATTCATTCCAACTTACATCATTTTAACCCTGAATTAGAAAGGTATAATCATCTTGTGTAACATAAAAACATTAAAATTCCGTAGATTTACACAGAATTCATATGAAAAAAATATCTTTACATGTCCCTAAAGCGCTGATTATATTTAAGTCCCCTGGCTTACCGAATTTAATAACACATCGAAGTGTCAAGGTTACGATCCTTTACCGGCTCAGCCAATAGGAATCAAATCTGCCAATCACGTGGTCGTGTTCGCCATTACGGTAGGTTTCGGTATCCTCGGCCAGTTCGTCCATGGCTCGCAATGAGGCAACGTGCGTTTATTGTGGGTCTGCTGGCTAACCTACGATAATTCGTAAGTATTTTGACTTTTGACATTATTATGAGGCTTTTCCAAGGGCATTTAGGTCTGATATCCTATGGAAATAAATCGATTTAACTTATTTTAATGGAAAGTGACTAGATTTTTGATTAAACCGTTAAATGTCCCTTGGGTGACCGGTCACCTGAGTCACTTTTCGGGTGACCCAAGAGACATTGATGGTGACTCGGGAGACCTTTGTTATTTATTTCGTATAAACAGGGTCTAATTCAATTCAATTTATTATATAATGCATCTGAAATACATTAAAATGGTTGCCATAGGACTCTGCTTGCGTGTGGACACTTTCCTTAATATATATTTTTGTTATAACTTTACTAGGTACTTTCACTTCACTTAACTAGATTTTTGACCTTGTTTTACGTGGAATCATGATCACGGGGAAGCATGTGTTCAATGAAGTGTTTGATTGCCTAGGTAGCGATGTGGACGAATTGAACGACGGGTTTGTGGAAGCTGTCCGTGTCACTGGGTCTAAGTTCTTCAAGGCCCAAGGGACCAAGAGAACTAAAAGGCTCTCTAGCTCCACTAAGAAGCTCATGAAGGAAAGGAGTGAAATGATTCTACAGTCTTCAGCCGATGCGACCTTATACCGGCAGCTCAATAAACAGATCTCCAAGTCCCTTACCCGCGATCTGTGCCAATACAATGCAAATCGTATTGAAAAAGCCATCCATTCAGCGCAATAAGGTCTCTAAAGTATTCTCGAGAGATCTGTCTATAGGGCAGAGCCAGCTCGCGAAGTTAAAAACAAGATGGTAGAATAGTTTCTTCTAAACCTGAGATTCTGGTTGAGATAGAGCGCTTTTACGGACAGCTATACACATCAACACGCAGACCCGAAGTTGGTCGGGCGGAAGACCCTAGAGCTAGACTAACCCGGCACTATACCGACGACATCCCGGACATCAGCCTGTGCGAGATTGTAATGGCTCTTAAACAGCTCAAGAACAACAAGGCACCCGGTGAAGACGGAATAACAGCCGACCTTCTGAAGGTTGGTGGAAAACCGGTCCTTATACGGCCCTTCAGAAGCTGTTAGATTCCGTCTTACTGGAAGGGAGAACTCCAAAGGCATGGAACGGAAGAGTGGTGGTGCTGTTCTTCAAAAAGGGTGACAACCCCCTGCTGAAGAACTACAGACTGATCTCACTTCTGAGCCATGTCTATAAGCTGTTTTAGAGGGTCATAACAGATCGTCTCGTACGCAGGCTAGATGACTTCCAGCCTCCCGAACAAGCCGGTTTCCGAAGAGGCTTTAGTACACATTCACACGCTCCATTAGGTTATACAGAAGACCGAGGAGTATACCCTGCCCCTCTGCTTAGCGTTCGTGGATTACGAGAAAGCCTTCGATTTGATTGAAACCTGGGCTGTACTACAGTTTCTCCAGCGGTGCCAAGTTGACTATCGCTATATCGAAGTGCTGACGTGTGTGTACGAGAACGCCACTATGTCAGTCCGACTCCAGGACCAGAACTCGAAACCTATTCCGCTGCAGTGGGGAGTCAGGCAAGTACATCACTCACCTTCGGTTTGCTGACGATATAGTGTCTTGGCTGAGACCATAGAGGACTTAAGTACGATGCTCGATGACCTCAGTAAAGCTTCCGAGTTGGTCTAAGAATGAACATGGATAAGACGAAGATCATGTGAAATGCCCATGTACTGCCAACTTCCATTACAATCGGACACTACGCTCGAAGTTGTAGACGATAATGTATACCTAGCACAGACTATCCAGTTAGGTAGGTCTAATTTCGAGAAAGTGGTCAATCGTCGAATCCCACTCAGCTGGCCAGCGTTCGGGAAGCTACGGCACATATTTTCGTCCAATATTCTGCAGTGTCTCAAGACGAGAGTCTTTGACCAGTGTGTGTTACTAGTGACGATATATGGCACTAAAACGTGGACACTTACTATGGGCCTCATAAGAAGGCTCCAAGTCACCCAAACGGCAATGGAGAGGGCCATGTTGGGAGTTTCTCTGCGTGATCGCATCAGAAATGATGCTATCCGCACGCAGCAGAACCAAGGAAACCGATATAGCCCTCCGAATCGCTAAACATAAGTGGCAATGGGCGGGTCACAGCACATAGAACCGATGGCCGTTGGGGCGGAAAGGTTCTCGAGCGGCGACCACGTACCGGCGTGGGTAGGCCCCCCACAAGGTGAACTGATGACCTGGTAAAGGTTGCAGGAGTCCGCTGGATGCGGGTGGCGCAGGACCGGTCACTTTGGCACTCTTTGGGGGAGGCCTATGTCCAGCAGTGGACGTCTTTCGGCTGATATGATGATGATGCTGAGAAAAAAAAAACTGTTTTTAAAAGTGCAACTCAAGCCCTTTCAAATGATACCTCACTTGACCTAATAGTTGATTTTTTTTTGCCCCCTCCTCACATTCGTTACTTTTCATAGATGAAAATGTAAGTATATTTAAATTTCTCATTTTCCACGCACGTGGATAAATCTCATTTAAAAAATTAGAACGCATTTGTTAGCGGGCGTACCAATTCATTTAAAATTTGAAAATGGAATACTGGGTTTTTCTTTCAATTATTTAAACAAGATTCCGTTAGTGTTGTGCTTCTTGCGACTTGCAGAATTTATACACATTGATTTTGACCAGGTTCGATTCCCGGTTATGTATGAGAGTTAATAAAAAAGTTTGAATGTAATTATTATTAAATCTAAAATCGACGTCATGGTTCCTAAGAACAGATCTCGCTATCTCTCATAGTTTCCGACTTCTCCATACTGACCCATTTGGATTGTACACCCGGTATAGTCGAATGAGTTCATACGTTTCTCAGCCACACGCCGTAACTTTGGCGGAGGGCGTAAGCTTCTCCGATGACGTCACTTAAGTTAAACTCAATAAAGTGCCAAACTAAAGTTGTTCCGCCGTATCGTTACAAGTTCGACCCTCGACCCTCGGAGATCGTCCCAGCAGATTCAGAGTGATATAAACGCTCGTATCTCGTTCGGGATTTGCTCTGTAGGATAACCTTGCGGATCAGTCAAGCGCGGTCGGGAGCCTAAATTGGCCCCTTTGTTTTTATCCCTGAGCTCGTCTTGGGGAAAATCTTGTTACTGCCAGTGTTATGAACTTGTTTGTATTCACTGCGAATACCGGCATGGTCTTCAGATATGGATATTGCACGCGGCCTTTAGATGAAATAATGATGTAGAGGCGGCCGTGCCGGATCTCGATCCGGAAATGGCAACAGGTGACGGGGTTAGGGGAGGTTTTGTGAAGTGAAAGGGAAATCCGAAAGCTTCAAATGTACACTTGGTGACATTCGGGTTAACGTGTCCTTGTACCAGCTCAATTAATGAACTTACATCATTTATTCACGTTTAGATGACAGGGACGAGTTTGTGACGTCGTGGTGACGTCTCGATGATATCAAAACAATTACTATTTTGTACTTGGCGATCAGACAGACAGCTTGGCATTTGCGACAAACCTTTTCCCAACTACTTGTACCTTTTTTATCGTTTGAAGACGAGAGTGAATAGACATTATCTAAATAGTAGTCAAATGCGTATACGTGCGTGCGTGCGTTGCATTAAGCAATTTGTATATCAAAATATGGCAAAGTTGATGCTGCTCTCCACAAAAGTAATAATTCTATGCCCGGGGCCGTAGACAAGGTTACAATCGACAAGCGCTAACGCCAATAGAAAACTAATAAAATGTATGGGAATGACAGATGCCAACGAAAAGTGTTTCGTTGGCATCTGTCATTCCCATACATGTTATTACGTTCTATTGACGTTAGCGCTTGTCAATTGTAACCTTGTCTACGGCCCCAGGTATAGGCAATCCGCCGTTCATTGCCTTGGCACTCCTTATAAGACGTGTGTAATAAATTAAATTACGATGTTCAGACAGTTATTCCGGTAGAACGTGCACCTAATTACATGGATATGAAGTTCTGACGGAATTTTATACTTATTACGAATAAGTACGGTCACCGTGATAAGGTTATACTGCAAACAATAATTCAATTTGTCTGACCGTAAGTCTGCGATATCCTCTACGCACCCTCTACGACCTCTACGCACGTGGTCTGAGAACATTTATTGTCGTACTCGTATTCCTATAAAATGCGTAGCTACTGAACTATCTACGATTTGTTAAGTATCTTTGAACCGACTGGGCAAAGGGCGCGTCTGCAGGGTATATATCTTAATTAGGGTTAGTATAGTTAGAAAATAAAATTGTAAGACAGTCAGGTACAAGGCGATTTGTGTGTGTTTATGGCCTCTTGAGGATATATAAGAAGCGTATCTCTGAGAATAATTTGACTTTTACAATGAGATAAATAATAAAGGTAAAGGTAATTTTTTGGGATGAGCACTTGATGGGATTTGTAATGCAATTTCACTTTCCATGCAGTACAGAGTCGACTTCAGTGTTAAGTTTTATTATCCTCTTGCAGGATGCATGAAGTATTATGCCTTCGGAACACTAATTTTGCGAGAGGCAACAATGCTTTTTCATATAGTTTTGTCATCTCTTGCGTGTTAGATGTCTCAGTGAACAAGTGGAAATGGCCGAAGCCGTGCCCTAAAAAGCATTCTCAATTATGTACTACCTAATACTGAGAGTTTCACTGTCCGCACGAGCACCTATATCCGCCATAGACGATGCCTAAGTCGAGTAAAGAAACTTGAACAGATTTTTTTTTCAAACCCAGTTTTTCTTTTCAGTCGCCCACGAAAGCCTTTTTTCATATGGTTTTCACTCAGGGAGTTTTGGAAAATGTACTTTTGGCGGGAAACTGAGTTTTTTTTTAACGAAGACTAAGAACCAAACTGTATCTTAATTTGAATAAGTGAAACTGAGTTTCGATTGCCTGAAAAGAATACTAAAACTTAAATGTAGTCGCCTGTGTCATTGAGTTAAGGTACATGTGGCGAAGCGTCCTATGAACTTGATTTTCACCGGCTTGCTTTGTTTCAAGTCACTTTATTACACTGCACCCGAAATAGCAGGTCAAATTAGTTCCGGCTTGCCCGAGGATATCTGTTTGACGCTACGCCACTGGTAGGTACCACCAGATATATACGTACTGTATGTACAGTACATCGTTATTTTCTTAATTCTAGTTAGTTTTCGCCAATACCGAAGAGATTTGCCTACAGATTACACCCGACAAAGCAAATCGATCGTGCGAAGGAACTCGACCCCTTTCGGACTATTTCATCGGCCGAAGAGGCCTGGCGGGAAAATTACGATGCAGTAAAAACCGAGACGCCCTCGAGGCTCTTCGCGCCTTGTTTTTATCCCGTTTATTATGTGAATCTTGTTATTCGGAAGTTATGAACTTGTTTACATTCGGGTTGAGGGAGAGAACCAACAGGTGAATAGCATACAGACAAACGTTCGCTCCGAATCTGACAGTAAACAAACTGCTCTCAAAGTGAAGCGGTGTCGAATTGATACATTACTGCTACATGATACGTTGTCCTCATATCCAGAGGATATTCTTGCATACAAAAATATCAAAGTCAACGAAATATTCTGCGTTACAAACCCCGAAACGCAACTGATATTTACCCTATGATTTTAGATCCTTAATGCTTGGGCGCTCTTCTTTAGTTGTTATTAGGAAATCAAAAGTTGGTTAAAGTTGGCTTGATGAACAGAATATAAATTATGTTGATCCTTACGAAACTAAGCGTCGTGGGTCGAATTTGAGAAGACTGAAATTACAAACTTCGTCGGTACACCCATTCCTGAAAGTAAGGTATCTTTTAAACAAATTGGTTAGTTTCTTTCCAAACAAAATTGGAACAGAAAGTTCATTAGAAAGGTAAGGTAATTAACTGGCAAAGAATGTAATAAATTGATATATTTTTATTTACGGAACAAGAATGGTTAGGTACATAAAAATATCCGCAACGCAGGCTTCGTCAATTGCGTACAAACAAACATACATCCCCCTAGGCACTTAACTAACAATGATAGAATCCGCAACAGCCTTCGTCAATAACACGGTATAGTAGATTGTTAACCAAGGGCTGAAAGGCACCCATTTCTGACGAGATATTTTGGCGCTCGAACGAAGTGAGAGCGCCAACGGTTCGAGTCAGAAATGGATGACTTTCGCCCGAGTTAAACACTCTACTTTTCATATCGAATACGAGGAGAGTAAAAAAACACAGAGGGAAATTTAAAAAATATGTTTCTTCAAAGAATACAATTCAAAAACGGCAGCCGCCATTATCGTTACGTCATCCGAGCCGAAAGAATAGTCCCATCTCATCTGTCCTAAAGAAAGAGGTAAATATCTGTCTCGCTCGCACTTATGGCTATATGGTTTAATTCGGTCACGTGACATACAGCAACTATTACGATTATAATTTTAAAATTAAAAATATTGCTCACGTTTTTACAACCAAATATTAGTATAATATTCGTATAGTTTTGACTTAAGGATAAGTCAAAACTATATAAATAACATACCTTCATAATTTAACTGTCATAGACGAAAATAGCTTATTCAAATATTTTCATACTATTTGTATTTATTATTAGTTGAAAAGTGGCTGTATGCGTTTCTGCCTTAGCTCACATGCACAACTATAAGTTTAAAAAAAAGGTTTGTAGGTGTATTCCATTGTCACCACCTCATAGAGCCTAGTGAATATTTTAGCTAAAATAATATTAATGAATTTACAAGATAAACATATTTTATAGTTAATAAAATAAATTCTATGAACTAGTAAGAATAAAACTATTTCCCTTTGTCAGTGGCGGGATTAGTATTAATATTTATTAGAATCAGTTCCCGCATAATGCTTCTAAGGCCAGTACTAATTGGAGTACACTTCTTTTCTGCACTAGAGCAGAAACGTATCACTTTCAGCACACTTTTTGGAACAGCAACAACCCACTTTCAGACCATGAGATATGAAAAATAATAATAACCTGCCTTTCGTGGCAGCTTTCGTTTCGCTACAACAAAGTGTTGGAACGATCTGCCACCTCCAATAAGAAATTCTAGTAGCGTAGCATCGTTTAAACATTCCCTAAAGCAACATTTAATTAAAAAACAAAAGAATAGGCAGCCATGACTTATATCAGGGGCCAAAAATGTCAATAAAAAATAATAATAATCTTTAATAATCTTTAATTAAAATTTACGCACCACGGTTCAAACGCCCGCACAAACACAGACACACGACACGCACGCACGCACGCACGCAAGCACGCACGCACGCACGCACGCACGCACGCACGCACGCACGCGCACACACACACACACACACACACACACACACACACACACACACACACACACACACACACACACACACACACACACACACACACACACACACACACACACACACACACACACACACACACACACACACACACACACACACACACACACACACACACACACACACACACACACACACACACACACACACACACACACACACACACACACACACACACACACACACACACACACACACACACACACACACACACACACACACACACACACACACACACACACACACACACACACACACACACACACACACACACACACACACACACACACACACACACACACACACACACACACACACACACACACACACACACACACACACACACACACACACACACACACACACACACACACACACACACACACACACACACACACACACACACACACACACACACACACACACACACACACACACACACACACACACACACACACACACACACACACACACACACACACACACACACACACACACACACACACACACACACACACACACACACACACACACACACACACACACACACACACACACACATATATATATATATATATATATACGCGCACATATACGCGCACTTATACACTCCCTAATGTTTTATGTTGTGTCTTAGTTGAATTATATATAAAATTGTATTTGTAGATAAAATCAACTTAAACTATGTGACAATTACCCTGCCTGGTAGCCAGGCGCCACTGAAAATCAGCGCTGCGAAATATAACCTAACGGCTTATTTTGTGGCACAGAGCTGAGTGGCGACCTTTTTAGCATGTTTTGATTATGCCTGTTATTTCTTGTCATTTATTTCTTATACTTATGCTAAATAAACATATTTTCTTTCTTTTTCTTTCTTTCTTTTAATAAACTAACAAAAAGGACCGCCCTGGATCGTTGGTGGCCCGAAAGTTCCCATGACACTGGCGGCCTTGCCACGCTGAATGGCCAAAGAAATCTATTGAGCCAGCAACGATCCGGAACGAGGATCACAGCCCCTATCCCTAAGTCGCTGACCCAAATCCCGTATAAAATGTTTGTCTCCGTACCCCAAGGTCCCGCAGTCTCCACCGCCACTGGCACAAAGTTGTACATTGGCTCCAAGGTAAAAAGTCATTAAAAAATTATTACAACTAGGTACCTAAATAAAATCAAGACGTTTAAGATTAAGGTAACAACACGGAATGCCCAAGAACAGATGGCATTGAGTTCGTTGGAATTCTCCCACAAAAGCAATTTAATGACTTTCTGTTTTAATTATACAGATATTCAATTTATAAATATCTAGTCAATAACCTAGGTACCGGACTTTTCACGACAATCAACAATAGAGTGAGCTGGACCCGTATAGCCTACGAAGCTGGCGGTTCTGGGTTCCTATTCTGGTAAGATCAGTTGTTTGTTTAGTGAACAGAGAAAAATACCAAAAGTCTTGAATATTTTGTATGGAATAAGCATGTCGGTCTTAGTAGTTTGGGATTAGCTCAATTTGTGTAACATTGTCCTCAATTATGTATTACACCTGATATCATAATAAATAAATGCTGCTAGATGTAAGAACATTCGAATAGCCAGGAAAACTCCGATCCTTAATAATAGTTCTTATGTGCTCATGGCGGGTAATTGCGTAACTTTTAAAGAGCCTCCGCACAACTCAGCTGTCATTTTCCTATATAAAAATGTCGTATAAAGAAGCGAAAAGCATTTGATGAGCTGGTTCACCAGTAAAAGTAAAGTAATTAATTTGTTATTTACTGCTGTAGAAATATTTGTGGCATCCATAAAATGCCCAAAGTGCCGTGACGGTGGCCATTTCGGGGCCTACTCCTTGCTTTCGTGACAGCGTTCGCGTGTATTTCGGAGATTTATTATCTGATAAGCCGGGGATAAGGGAGATTTGGACTACCAACACTTAAAATTGACCAGTTTAAGTTAATTTGAATACGAAAAGTTGCCTAATGGTCGCGGTATCATGGTAACTTGTGGCTACTGACTAAATTGGATTAACTAAAAATAAACTTGAGTTCATTGTGTTCTGTTACGGTTATAATGTCAATATTTTTGTGACACAATGTTGGGTAAAGTGACAGCGGAATTCTGAAAATCTTTCCGAAGAAGCAGTCTAATGGTGTTGAATATTCTTGTTTGTTAACCTGTTGCTACTGGTGGGAACCTCTAATTGGCTCTCTGTTACTTAATTGATATAACTAGTTTATATTATTACTATGAATTGTTAGCTGTTGGTTCTCCGAATAATAAATAAATAAATTAATTAATTAATTAGGAACTCGATTAAGTACACTTTACGTGACAATAAAATATCAGCAGGATATGATATACACCATCGAAGCAAATTAGCATAATATACACATAGTTAAAAGCAGGAAATTTCATTTACTTAGACCATTCACTGCCAGGAACTAGCAAAGAGGGCGGCTGTTTACAGGTGTTTTCTTCTACTTATAGCGGAAAATCCACGGCATCAACTACGAGCTTAGCTACAACGGCTACAACGTTACCATTTTTAAGGGTTCCGTATTCGACTAGGAACCCTTATAGTTTCGCTTCGTCTGTCCGTCCGTCCGCAGATAATCTCAGTAACCGTTAGCACTAGAAAGCTGAAATTTGGTACTAAAAATTGGAAAAAAATGTTTTATTAGGGATTTTATAAAAAAAAACACTCCCCACTTTACGTATAGGGGAGGTACCTATACGTAAAGTGGGGAGTGTTTTTTTTTTTCATTTCAACCCTAACGTGTGACATATTGTTGGATAGGTATTTAAAAATGAATAGGGGTTTAGTAAAATCATTTTTTGATAAATATAATATTTTCGGAGATAATTGCTCCAGAAGTAAAAAAAAATGTGTCCCCCCCCCTCTAACTTTTGAACCCTAAGTTTTAAAAATATGAAAAAAATCTAAAAATTAGAACTTTATAAAAACTTTGTAGGAAAATTATTTTGATCTTGATAGGTGGAATAGTTTTTGAAAAAGATTACAAAATGATTTCTGAACTAAGTTTGTAATTTAACCGTATAAGCAGGTGTTTATTGTACCTGTAATTTCTACAAAATCACAATGAAATGACGTGCTTTCAAATAAAGTTAAAAAGGTTAAAATCGGTTCACGCAATAACAAAAATCGCGATGAGAATCATCCCATAAAAATCATCTTCCATACTTTAAGCTCGCGCGCAATAGTTTACTAAATTTGCCGATAGATGTCGCTGTACGCGGAACGCTCAAATCGTACATGGCGGTGTTAAGATTTTTCCTGATTTAATGGGGTCGGAGCAGGTGCGCCCATACATTAGGTCGAAAATTTTTCGTGCTCGAATTGTCTTAGTTGTCTTTGGTCGTTCGTTGTCTAATAATAAAATTGTTCGCTAAGTATTGCTTGTATTGTTCGTTAAGTACCTATTGCTTGTTTAACGCGTAAGTGGGGACACTTACTTACTGTGACGGACGGAAAACTACGGAACCCTACAATGAGCGTGGCCCGACATGCTCTTGGCCGGTTTTTATCATTTTATTCTAAGAGCCCTCTATCGCAGGTCATAGAAACCAGATTTTAAGAAAAACGCCACTTTCTTTTATTTATCTGATGATATCCGTCATAATGAGAAATCATTAGGCATTCACCCTATTAAAATGAGTACAATGAGATGAACAATATGATCACTTGCGTTCACTAATTACGCTGCACAGTGAAATGTGCCTTTGATGTCTCTGTACAAACGTATTCTACTCTACTGGAGTGTAATTAACACATCAGCTGAAATCTATTAACGTCTGAGTATTCATAAAGTTCAGTTCAAAAAGCTACGGTAGCCCAGTGGTTCAGGCATGCGGCTCTCAAACGGCGGTCGTGGGTTCGAATCCCGGCTCGTACCAGTGAGTTTTTGGAACTTATGTACGGAATATGATTTCATATTTACCGTTAGCTTTACGGTGAAGGAAAAACATCGTGAGGAAACCTGTATACATCTGCGAAGAAATTCGAAGGTGTATGTGAAGTCCCCAATCCGCACTGGGCCAGCGTGGGGACTACTGCCCGTTCCCTCTCATACATGAGAGGAGGCCTGTGCCCAGCAGTGGGACGTATATAGGCTGATGATGTGTGATTCATAAAGTGTTTCTATGCATGTTAATAATAGCCATTCTTATCGAATCAAGCTACGGTATCATATTTTAAACACGACTTTAGTGCCTTTTTTGACGAGTATAATGATATATGTTTGTGAGTATCTTGTTTGCTACGATCAGATAAGTACCGGTGACGACGCTTGGTATTACGTGATATATAGCAATCTTACATTTTTACACATAGATTCTACTAGCTTCCGCCAGTGACTTCATCTGTGTGGACCCGGGCCAAAAACTATCCTTTATTTCAATCCAGGCTATATACTATCTTAGTGCAAAGTTTCATCCAAATCGGTAGAGCCGATTAAGCGTGATTGAGTTAAAAAACATCCAAACATCTAAACATCCAAACTTTCGCATTTATAATATTAGTAAGATTAATTGTGTATTATCAAAACCACGAGTACCTACACACGTGTAACGTCACATTTGCATTTGGAAATCATAATTGTCCTGGCAAAGGTTCATGCATACAAAGTATGCAATGCACAGATTAAAATCGTACTGAAATCCTAGTTCAACGCATTTCACGGGGTTCATAATGGCTGTACATAAATCGTGTCGCGTATCGCGTGTAAGCTTTCATAGTTACGACATTTTGATGACATTGCTCACACCTACCCCGGCTTCTAAAGACATTAAAAACCATTATATACGCTATTAGTTTATGTAAGATTTATGTATGTATGTATGTAAATACTGTGTTGTACACAAGACACAGGTAAAAATACAGACAAAAAGTTTAATCTGTACAAAGGCGAACTTATCCCTGTAAGGAATCTCTTCCAATTAATCTTTATTTTATAAGCAAGTACCGCTCTGTGTATGTTGATATTGATTTTGCTCGAGTAATGAGATACTCCCACGTAGTCTGTGGGTGAATTACGCCTTGTAGCTTGAGGGCAGTCGCAAGCCGGAGCTAAGGGATGATAAAATAGAACAAAAGGAAGCGAACAGAATTTAGCCATTGCCTTTCACCGATATTTACTTAGTACTTATTAGTGAACATAAGAGCTTCGCGTATGCATTAAAATCCATACGCACTGTTGAGCATAAGTGCCATAAGTTATTCGGATCCGTACATAGTCTTTCAAGAGTGTCCCACGGACTTGCACTTACCCTCGATGGGGAGGGTCGTGACCCCTTGTCATCATGATCTCTCCTGTAATGTTTCACCCAGTCTCTCTGTTTTCAGCGGCATGACTTCGTTTTTGAAACGACTCGACTGACATTTGTCTCTGACAGGTGATGACTTACTGATATCATACCGTCTCTGCATCGACAGATCAGGAAGTCGCCTAAAGTGACAAATAAGCCGCACTTTTAACAAGAAGTGTCTCAAACATTCGTAATTTAATAAATAACTCTTGTTGCCTACTGATATTTTCGTACTTATTAACTGCTACCTTTAACAAGGACCGTATAAGTGGCCTTCGGAAGTAGACACGTGGAAATAATATTGATTCGTTACTGTATTCGTTGACTTGATGTGTTACGCGTGATTGCCATTGACTACCAATTCAGGATAACATATTTTTATTATATTATTATTGATTTACCTATTATTCAAAATTGTATATAATTTGGAACATCTTGTTGCAAAATAATGTGCTTTTTAAATTCGTTTGCAACGCGCTTTCACAGGCTACTGTACAATTTCACATATTAATAACTAACTTTTGCCCCCGACCGTATTTCCATCCCCGGAACTCAAACTTTCTCCATACCAAATTTCATCTCGATCGGTTCAGCGGTGGAAGCGGGAAAAGATAACAGACATACAGAGTTATTTTGGCATTAATAATATTTAAAAGGATGCAACATATTATTTCACAGTATCTTGTAGGGTCTGGCGCACACACCGAGGTTTCCGTACGAATATGTAGGTATACGTGTAGGTACCCGTAAATAGCTCGACCATCATAGGAATCGAGTCTCAAAGTGATTTTCACAGTTCAAGAGACTGCATGCTAAATGATTTCCTACTCATTTTAAATTCATACTCCCACCCCCTCCTGAAAAAAGGGTCTTGACAAAGACAACGAAGTACTATAATAGTTATTTGTTATGCAAGGCTGCAAAGTTGTTGTTTGGCGCAAGTGCTTGTATTGAAAGCCGAGCTAGCGAAGGATTGTAAAATTGAACCATGAGCGAAGCGAATGGTTCACAAGTTCAATCCTGAGCGTAGCGAGGCTTTCAAGGCACGAGACGCCAAACAATTTTGCTGCCGTGCGAAACACACAACTTTTCACCTCACCACCGCGAGGAAAATTGTAGGTAAATGTAGGTAATGGAAGTAATTTGGGCCTTATACTTATTTTCAATAAAGGTTTGTTTTATAATTATTAAATGTACCTAACATATATATTTTTGCATCTTTAAATAAACCCCACGTTTACCTACACTAAAAAAGTCAAAGTTATGTTGGGTACTCACGGGTAAACTAAGGCTCAAATTCGCTTATGCTTTTAGCTAATAGCTGTATATCTTCTGCACTAATATCTATAAATAACCACCATTATTTTGGTTTTACTGTCTGTGGCTTTAGAACAAAACAAAATTAAATGTAGGTTGAGTTTTTTCTTAAAGTAACTATTCAAACGGTGCGTTCCAAATTTGGAAGAAGCGAAATTTTTTGAAACATAGAACTACATTTTAAAATTATTTATTCGTACTTTATCCTTATAAATCAGTTTAAATATTAATATTTCGTATGTACCTACTTAATTAAGAAAGAATAAGTATTATTATTTTATTTTATCAAAATAATAACAATTATTTACTGGCATAACACCATCAGTTTCTGAACGCACCTCTCATTCTGCATAGAAAAAAGTTGGATCTCGAGATTGACCGTCACGTTCCAAATTCAAAAACTCTTTCCACGCTAGCGGATAAAATGGACTTTTGGGCGCAGATTTTGAGCGATAAAGCAAGCCTTTTCGAGCCGGTGAGGTGAAAAGGTTATTTTTAAGTGACTTGAAAAAAGCAAGGAGGCTCTCAGTTCAGCTGTATTTTTTAAATGTGTGTTACCTCAGAAATTTATCATTCGTGAGCCGATTCGTAATTATTTTTTTTTGTTTGAAAGTTTAGTACCTACTCCCACATTAGACCCCTTGTTTTCAAAAATCCAGTCGGATAATGGGATTTATAAGGAATTGAGGGAACTCCTGAATTACATTATGCACACGGTAGTTGCGGTATTTTCTATTGTAGCTCGTGTAGATACTTACTTCCGGAAACCACTAACTTGTAGAAGTGGAACTGATGATGAAGACCGCAGACGACCTATAGAACTCCTCACAGATTCTGATGTCATTTTATTAAAGTAGCAACTTAGAAAGTACCAAAGGTGATTCCGAGATCCTTGAGGAATCTAAAAAACTTCTCATATATTATCGGCTCGCAACAATAGTATTTTATGCAATCGTTCTATAATGTATGTTTTTTCAGTCGAGTACCACGTTTAGGCCACGATGCTTGCTGAGTGACCTAATTAAGGTACGAGACTTAAAAAGCTAATTATATAACTATTGTATACAATACTTTTTCTACCAGTCAACTGAACTGATTAAACAAACTTGGTATCTATTGAAAACGAAGTGCAACCAACGGCTTTTTCTTTTTTGTGCGTTGATGTCTATTTACCTTTTGACTTTCTCGTGACGGCGTCCTATTGGTCAAATACATTATAGTTCAGTAAAGGTGCCACGTGATTGGTTAATTTCATTACAGTTGTCTCAACAGTTATGAAATGTTGAGTTGGGAGCTCCATAGTAAAAAGTATGTGATTTAAGTTTGGTGTACGAAGTCTTAATTCAAACATTAAGGTCGACGAGTATAAAAAGCAATTTGTGCTTTTTCTGTAATAACAAAAGAAAAGAGGATATATGTTCATGTAAAAAGTCGATTTTTTAAAAGTACGAACCCTTAAAAACGTGGCAAGTGTTTACGCTGTATTAATTATTTTAACTTAACTTAATATCGTTATTGTTAATATTACATTACACCTACCAACGTTCGATATAATTTTCATTAGCCTTAATATTCGGATGACTCATTTTGTCATAATCATCATCCTCCTAGCGTTATTAGCGGTTGTGCCCTAAAGAAGCCCGAGGTCCGCTTTGACACCTAATCCCAAGATTTGGCATAGGCACTAGTTTTACGAAAGCGACTGCCATCTAACCATCCCACCCAGAGGGAAAATAGACCTTTTTGGGATTAGACCGGTTTCATCACGATGTTATCCTTCACCGAAAAGCTACCGGCAAATATTCCGTACATAAGTTCCGTTCAAATAGAAGTCATTTGGTTAGGTTTGTGTTGCCGTAATCGACAAACGAAAATCTAAAAAATCGGTAAAATAAAATTAGTATTACCTAGAATTCGGTCATGAAAATTCGGGATATATTAGGGCTAAAATAGGTAGACAAAATTAAGATTCGGGTTTGTGATTTTACAGACTTTAATAAGGTGTAGTCATTTTTAAGCATTAGAATATTAGGCCTAGGAAAAAATCGGGTAAATAAAAACAGTTTTAGTGATAATTCGGTAAAGAGAAATTAGACATGAAAATTCGGGATAGTGACATTAGGGCTAATGAATAATGAGGATAAATGAAAATTCGGGTTCACAACATTATGGCTAGTGAAATTAGGTAGGTATAGAGTAGGTAGTAGTAGGTAGGGAGGGGAACCAAACTTTAATAGTGGTACAGGATCATAAACGCTGAAACTCAAAAGGAAACTCAAATCAAATAACTACATTATTATATAATGAAAACTGTATATATAAAAATATAAGTGCATTCCTAAATCAATACAATTCTATGTAGGTACACCTACTAATAAATCATGGGGATCATCAATCTTGAAATGTTAAAAGAAAGAAGAAAAAGAATGTTCCGATGTGGTAAGTTCTTAAAAAAAATGTAATCTGTAGTAGTGTAAGCTACTGCTTACACTTCTACAGTTACCTGCATGTGTCTCTTATGTTGTGTATTCATACCTGTTATCTGTAAACTATATAGGACCGGATATATCCTACAGCGTGTCACGCCTTCCAGCTCATTTCCTTCCACAGTAAGCAACAATCATTCACCGCCACGGGAGGTGTCCTCGATGTAAGTATATAAGCTATTCTAAAGAACCAACGCGTATTATCTTAGTTACCAATCAGTGAGTTGGGGTAGTGAACAATGAACTCACAGGGTGAATTTGACAGGTGAATGAGTGAATTATACGACAGTCATAATCATGATACTAATTCGTCACCTGTATGACACGCGCAGAAATATCTATCTGAATTGCGTCAGATAACTGTAACTTTCTGTTCTGACAAGTATTAGTGCAGGGTCGTATTTTTTAACAGTAAAATTGTAATAAATAAATACTAAATTTTATTCATAAAACCTTATTGCTAATGTTATAACAATGTGCTTGCGTTATACGACATAGTACAGTCATACAATATTACGTGCGTCTGAACTAGGATGATCCTGTGTCTCAGACAAAGATAATAATTACAAACTAATTGGTGCTATTTGTGCACAAGGAAGGTATATAATAGTATCGTACAATCAGAAACAATGGAATATAGAACCTAGTAACTTATAATTATCTATTTAAAGTACATTCATGTCAATAAATCGCCTATTAATGTTACGTTAGGTATACATAATTACAGTGTCAGCATCTGTAATTGCGTTAGACTAGGTCAAGCAAGTTGAAGTAAATTAAGTTCGATAAAATATATATTCGATAGACATACCCACATAAAATATATAAACTTAAATACAACAAAAACACACTGTAACTGCGATGTGTTACGCAACTTCGTGGTGTCAGAAAATCTAATTCTATTAGAGGATCGTACATTGGCAGTTACAGCACCACAGTCGTTGCTCCTTGATCCACAAAACGTAGGCTGTGGCACAAGTGGACACTAAAATTCTATCGCATCCAACCCAACAAATAAACAACTATCAAAGGAAAGCTGAAACATCTGACCGTTATTCTGACAAATAGTAGGGTATTCACTATTTCGAAACCCGATCGTACATCAGGCAGGATTTCGGGATGAAAAATTCAGCAGGCTTAGAGGTGGTGGCGTAGAACTGTCCGCTAAGAGCTGGGCACTGCGGCATACTATTTGCCACCCATTGGATTAGTTGTGCGAAACTTTTCAATAATGCATTGCATTTTGTTAGTGTATACGTTTATAAACAACTAGCTCTACAGTGGCGTTTTGCAGAGAACACTGGCAATATACTGGAAATATAAATGATGACCATCCTGAAACTCCATTATATATGCTGGTGAACGAATTGTTGATAACGGTGAGTAGTTCCGAAGATTACCCCCTAGGTACATACAAACCAATTTACAGACTTTTACTTTTAATATTAGTATTGAGGCCGCGTATTGCAGAGGACGCAGGTAAACTCGTGAGTATAAATATAGCCAATTTAGTTTACGTAATGTACTTACTTAAAACAATTTACTCTACTACTATATATACTGCATAAGCCATGAACGAAACTAACTATTAAGCTAACAAAAGAAAATTATATCGAACGGCTTTTATGATAATTTTAATTTCAATTATAATCTGGCACTTCGTACTTTTATGGAGAAAAAGGAATACCTGAGTAAAATATGATCAAGCATCTGGTTTGGCTCAAAGCTATTATAGCGGCGGCTTAAAAGGCCCATTCTAAGTGCCGGCGGCCCCGCATCAACGATTTCTCGTCTATTTTCACGAACCTTGAGTGCTGAATCAAGTGCACAATATTCGTTGACTTTTACTCGACAAACTAAACAACTGGCTAGGATAGTGACAGACACCGAGTGATCGCAATTTAAATATATACAATAGTACATGCTTACACAATAACTACAACTTAGAAAAGTTGAGAAACCCCGACATTTTCATTTCAAAGTCCAATATCACAAAAATGGCTTAACAGATTTTCATGAAACATGGCTAAGAACACCCGAGATGAAATTATCTATGACATAAAAAAACCCGCATTCAAATCGGTCAATCCGTTAGGGAGCTACGCTCGACAGATACACAGACAGACGCTTTAAATTTATAACACCCCTCTTTTTGCGTCGGTGGTTAAAAACAAAAGTGCTCATAAAACGAATATAAGTATTCCGTTGTACGAATTTCGGCTACGGAACACTAAAACTATTTCGATTTAAAAAAAAAAACAGTTTTTTTAATTTGATTGCAAAATACTAGCTTATACTTAAAGTTAACGTCCCATTGCTCGAAACTGAGCCAATACTTAGCACCTTCAACTTTAATTAACAGCAATAGAGGTTAACTTCAGGGTGTAGCTTAGCTGAGCTTTCGCCCAAATAAAAGTTAGACTGATCACTTAAGTACGTTTAATTTTACCAAAAAATAACACAAATACAGTACTTGAATTTTAGAAACTAATTAAAATGCAAAATGAGAGCGGAAGGCTATTAGACGTGCGTACGGTGCGAGTTGTGGCGATATCTCCCCTTCCCCGCGCCCGCCGCGCCCCGCTATTCCACGCGTCGGCAACATCAGGGTATTAATGATTGAAGAAAGTTAATTATCGGAAAACATAGGTGATCGGGTATGTTTCTCGCAACGGTAAGTACAACGCAACCGTAGACCACTACATAATCAAATCTCTTGCCTTCACTGATTGATTACACCCGTACTTTGACTTCATTTTGTCTCTTTAAGATTGAAAATCCACGCACTAAATCAGATTAATTATACTAAATAGTTATACTATGATACCTGCCACTACTTAGACGTGGAAGCTTTCAAGTTAATTAACTCGCTGAACTAGTTTAAAACTAACTTAACTAACTACATCTGACTCTCAGCTAGAGGATAAAATAGACTTAGATTTTCTTTTCCACCTGTTCAAGCGAAGGTAACTGTAAGCGAAACGTTAAAGACTTTAGGCAATTCGTATGGAATCAGAACTACATCCCGCATATATCTGTACCTAGTATTGGAAAATATGAATTGTGATATTAATAGAGTATTTACCTATTCTCTTCTTGTATATATGGATAGTAAACAATCAGATTAACACATTAAATTGTAAATTACAAGAAACATATCAAGATCATACAAAAGATGCGATTTAAAAATTTCGAAAATTATTATTATTTCTAGTGGTCCTATATTAAATTAACAGGTCCCAATAGGATTCTTATGTTTCAATAATAGGAGAAGCCATGAAGGCAAACTATTATCTTATCGAATTAACAATAATTACTTTTGAAACATTATAAATCGGCAGCGTTTAAATGAGTAAATCCCTACTTATACTTCAACAAGTTTTTGTCAAATGTCATTTTTGGTACAAGCTTTTATGGCCGACTGTACTTTTCTGTATATTCATCAACTACTCATTGAGACCATTCTAACGAACCCAAACTCAACGGGGTTACGTCGGTTAAGTACTGAATTCCCATGGCCACCTTCTGTCTCCATCATCAGATCCGCTCGATGGTACCAAAATATTGAATTGTCATCCAAACTATACTTATACGCAAAACTAGCGGCCGCCCGCGACTTCGTCCTCGTAAATTTTTGATGATGACAAAGATATAAAATAGGTAAGTGAATTTTATTCTTAGTTAAAATGGTCTAGACATATTACATTTCAAACAGTGGCAGACACTGATATGCAATTGTTAAAGAATTTTTAAAGATTTTCCAATCAGATTACGGGAATTGTTTGCAGAATGCTCAATACTTATTCTTAATCTCTCTTTCTTTAATCTTATTTTAATATTTGGCAAAAATGACTCTGCCAGATATAGAGCGACGCATGGATTTGGAGCTAGAAAATGGGGATCTTAGTTATTATGAGTGTGATTTAAAAAAAAGGTAATCATCGCAAGGCTGTTAAAGCAATCTCAGCACTGGAAATCGAGAAATGGAGACAGGTTAATGAAGAGTATCTCTTTAGAAAATCCAGTGTTCCCCGTACAAAACCTTCAACCTTTTTTAATCCCCATTGGGATAGAATGCTGTTTTTTTTGTATTCTAATAAGTAATCTTTTTACAATGTTTCAAGTTTCTATATCAACAAAATAAAGTTTCCTCTTTGCACCCCTATTTGACCCTCTTAAAGGTACAATTTTCTTAAATGCAGAAATTACTTTTTTGTATTCTAATAAGTAATCTTTCTACAAAGTTTCAAGTCTCTAGTTCAAAAAAAAATGTATCCCCTATAATAACATTGCACCCCTATTTAACCCCCTTAGGGGTGGATTTTTTTTAAACGCAGAAATTACTTTTACTGTATTTTAATGAGTAATCTTTCTACAAAGTTTCAAGTTCATAGTTCAAAAAATAATGTTTCCCCCATACAAACATTGCACCCCTATTTAACCTCCTTAGGGGTGGAATTTTCTTAAACGCTGAAATTACTTTTTTTGTATATTAATAAGTAATCTTTCTACAAAGTTTTATGTCTCTAGTTCATAATATAAAGTTTCCCCCATACAAACTTTGCACCCCCATTTAACCCCCTTAAGGATGGAATTTCCAAAAATCCCGTCTTATCGGTTGCCTACGTCATAAAAGGTAGTCCTGGTGTAAATTTCAAGTTTCTAGTCCCAGTACTTTCGGCTGTGCGTTGATGAGTGAGTCAGTCAGGACAAAGGCATTTATATATATATAGATTACAGCTGAATCGGTCACCGAGAAGTAGGTTAAATTTAGCTTGCAAGATTTGATGACAAACATTGGAAACTAAATAAAAGCTTGTAAAATGTGAACGTACCTATGTGTCTATTGTAATCTGTTCAAGTTTAAGCCCATGAACCGATACAGACGAAATATTGTGGAGGATAGTTTGAGCTCCGGAGGACTGACGTAGGATACATCAGCTCAGTCGGAAGAACAACTGCTCCGGTGCTGTAACACTCGCGAATACAACCCTGGGTAAATATTTTGTCATAGCTCAAAATAATATGCTAGATGGTCGAAACTCACGATTGAGATCTGTATGGGAGTGGGAGCGCAATTACTTAACCATCTCTACGCGAATGAAGTCACGAGAAGTTTATGAATAACTACTTTCCACCCCTTAATTTATGAGATGTATATTGAGAGTGCACAACTAGTAACATCCATAAAATGCCCAAAGTGCCGTGACGGTGGCCATTTCGGGGCCTACTCCTTGCTTTCGTGACAGCGTTCGCGTGTATTTCGGAGATTTATTATCTGATAAGCCGGGGATAAGGGAGATTTGGACTACCAACACTTAAAATTGACCAGTTTAAGTTAATTTGAATACGTAAAGTTGCCTAATGGTCGCGGTATCATGGTAACTTGTGGCTACTGACTAAATTGGATTAACTAAAAATAAACTTGAGTTCATTGTGTTCTGTTACGGTTATAATGTCAATATTTTTGTGACACAATGTTGGGTAAAGTGACAGCGGAATTCTGAAAATCTTTCCGAAGAAGCATTCTAATGGTGATATTCATCATCAAGCTCTATTCTTGTTTGTTAACCTGTTGCTACTGGTGGGAACCTCTAATTGGCTCTCTGTTACTTAATTGATATAACTAGTTTATATTATTACTATGAATTGTTAGCTGTTGGTTCTCCGAATAATAAATAAATAAATTAATTAATTAATTAGGAACTCGATTAAGTACACTTTACGTGACAATAAAATATCAGCAGGATATGATATACACCATCGAAGCAAATTAGCATAATATACACATAGTTAAAAGCAGGAAATTTCATTTACTTAGACCATTCACTGCCAGGAACTAGCAAAGGGGCGCTCTGTTTACAGGTGTTTTCTTCTACTTATAGCGGAAAATCCACGGCATCAACTACGAGCTTAGGGCTACAACGTTACCATTTTTAAGGGTTCCGTATTCGACTAGGAACCCTTATAGTTTCGCGTCCGCAGATAATCTCAGTAACCGTTAGCACTAGAAAGCTGAAATTTGGTACTAAAAATTGGAAAAAAATGTTTTATTAGGGATTTTATAAAAAAAAACACTCCCCACTTTACGTATAGGGGAGGTACCTATACGTAAAGTGGGGAGTGTTTTTTTTTTTCATTTCAACCCTAACGTGTGACATATTGTTGGATAGGTATTTAAAAATGAATAGGGGTTTAGTAAAATCATTTTTTGATAAATATAATATTTTCGGAGATAATCGCTCCAGAAGTAAAAAAAAATGTGTCCCCCCCCCCTCTAACTTTTGAACCCTAAGTTTTAAAAATATGAAAAAAATCTAAAAATTAGAACTTTATAAAAACTTTGTAGGAAAATTATTTTGATCTTGATAGGTGGAATAGTTTTTGAAAAAGATTACAAAATGATTTCTGAACTAAGTTTGTAATTTAACCGTATAAGCAGGTGTTTATTGTACCTGTAATTTCTACAAAATCACAATGAAATGACGTGCTTTCAAATAAAGTTAAAAAGGTTAAAATCGGTTCACGCAATAACAAAAATCGCGATGAGAATCATCCCATAAAAATCATCTTCCATACTTTAAGCTCGCGCGCAATAGTTTACTAAATTTGCCGATAGATGTCGCTGTACGCGGAACGCTCAAATCGTACATGGCGGTGTTAAGATTTTTCCTGATTTAATGGGGTCGGAGCAGGTGCGCCCATACATTAGGTCGAAAATTTTTCGTGCTCGAATTGTCCTAGTTGTCTTTGGTCGTTCGTTGTCTAATAATAAAATTGTTCGCTAAGTATTGCTTGTATTGTTCGTTAAGTACCTATTGCTTGTTTAACGCGTAAGTGGGGACACTTACTTACTGTGACGGACGGAAAACTACGGAACCCTACAATGAGCGTGGCCCGACATGCTCTTGGCCGGTTTTTATCATTTTATTCTAAGAGCCCTCTATCGCAGGTCATAGAAACCAGATTTTAAGAAAAACGCCACTTTCTTTTATTTATCTGATGATATCCGTCATAATGAGAAATCATTAGGCATTCACCCTATTAAAATGAGTACAATGAGATGAACAATATGATCACTTGCGTTCACTAATTACGCTGCACAGTGAAATGTGCCTTTGATGTCTCTGTACAAACGTATTCTACTCTACTGGAGTGTAATTAACACATCAGCTGAAATCTATTAACGTCTGAGTATTCATAAAGTTCAGTTCAAAAAGCTACGGTAGCCCAGTGGTTCAGGCATGCGGCTCTCAAACGGCGGTCGTGGGTTCGAATCCCGGCTCGTACCAGTGAGTTTTTGGAACTTATGTACGGAATATGATTTCATATTTACCGTTAGCTTTACGGTGAAGGAAAAACATCGTGAGGAAACCTGTATACATCTGCGAAGAAATTCGAAGGTGTATGTGAAGTCCCCAATCCGCACTGGGCCAGCGTGGGGACTACTGCCCGTTCCCTCTCATACATGAGAGGAGGCCTGTGCCCAGCAGTGGGACGTATATAGGCTGATGATGTGTGATTCATAAAGTGTTTCTATGCATGTTAATAATAGCCATTCTTATCGAATCAAGCTACGGTATCATATTTTAAACACGACTTTAGTGCCTTTTTTGACGAGTATAATGATATATGTTTGTGAGTATCTTGTTTGCTACGATCAGATAAGTACCGGTGACGACGCTTGGTATTACGTGATATATAGCAATCTTACATTTTTACACATAGATTCTACTAGCTTCCGCCAGTGACTTCATCTGTGTGGACCCGGGCCAAAAACTATCCTTTATTTCAATCCAGGCTATATACTATCTTAGTGCAAAGTTTCATCCAAATCGGTAGAGCCGATTAAGCGTGATTGAGTTAAAAAACATCCAAACATCTAAACATCTAAACATCCAAACTTTCGCATTTATAATATTAGTAAGATTAATTGTGTATTATCAAAACCACGAGTACCTACACACGTGTAACGTCACATTTGCATTTGGAAATCATAATTGTCCTGGCAAAGGTTCATGCATACAAAGTATGCAATGCACAGATTAAAATCGTACTGAAATCCTAGTTCAACGCATTTCACGGGGTTCATAATGGCTGTACATAAATCGTGTCGCGTATCGCGTGTAAGCTTTCATAGTTACGACATTTTGATGACATTGCTCACACCTACCCCGGCTTCTAAAGACATTAAAAACCATTATATACGCTATTAGTTTATGTAAGATTTATGTATGTATGTATGTAAATACTGTATTGTACACAAGACACAGGTAAAAATACAGACAAAAAGTTTAATCTGTACAAAGGCGAACTTATCCCTGTAAGGAATCTCTTCCAATTAATCTTTATTTTATAAGCAAGTACCGCTCTGTGTATGTTGATATTGATTTTGCTCGAGTAATGAGATACTCCCACGTAGTCTGTGGGTGAATTACGCCTTGTAGCTTGAGGGCAGTCGCAAGCCGGAGCTAAGGGATGATAAAATAGAACAAAAGGAAGCGAACAGAATTTAGCCATTGCCTTTCACCGATATTTACTTAGTACTTATTAGTGAACATAAGCGCTTCGCGTATGCATTAAAATCCATACGCACTGTTGAGCATAAGTGCCATAAGTTATTCGGATCCGTACATAGTCTTTCAAGAGTGTCCCACGGACTTGCACTTACCCTCGATGGGGAGGGTCGTGACCCCTTGTCATCATGATCTCTCCTGTAATGTTTCACCCAGTCTCTCTGTTTTCAGCGGCATGACTTCGTTTTTGAAACGACTCGACTGACATTTGTCTCTGACAGGTGATGACTTACTGATATCATACCGTCTCTGCATCGACAGATCAGGAAGTCGCCTAAAGTGACAAATAAGCCGCACTTTTAACAAGAAGTGTCTCAAACATTCGTAATTTAATAAATAACTCTTGTTGCCTACTGATATTTTCGTACTTATTAACTGCTACCTTTAACAAGGACCGTATAAGTGGCCTTCGGAAGTAGACACGTGGAAATAATATTGATTCGTTACTGTATTCGTTGACTTGATGTGTTACGCGTGATTGCCATTGACTACCAATTCAGGATAACATATTTTTATTATATTATTATTGATTTACCTATTATTCAAAATTGTATATAATTTGGAACATCTTGTTGCAAAATAATGTGCTTTTTAAATTCGTTTGCAACGCGCTTTCACAGGCTACTGTACAATTTCACATATTAATAACTAACTTTTGCCCCCGACCGTATTTCCATCCCCGGAACTCAAACTTTCTCCATACCAAATTTCATCTCGATCGGTTCAGCGGTGGAAGCGGGAAAAGATAACAGACATACAGAGTTATTTTGGCATTAATAATATTTAAAAGGATGCAACATATTATTTCACAGTATCTTGTAGGGTCTGGCGCACACACCGAGGTTTCCGTACGAATATGTAGGTATACGTGTAGGTACCCGTAAATAGCTCGACCATCATAGGAATCGAGTCTCAAAGTGATTTTCACAGTTCAAGAGACTGCATGCTAAATGATTTCCTACTCATTTTAAATTCATACTCCCACCCCCTCCTGAAAAAAGGGTCTTGACAAAGACAACGAAGTACTATAATAGTTATTTGTTATGCAAGGCTGCAAAGTTGTTGTTTGGCGCAAGTGCTTGTATTGAAAGCCGAGCTAGCGAAGGATTGTAAAAAATAAGAATAGTGGATTGTGTAAGGATTGTGTAAATTCGCTTCGCTCATGGTTCACAAGTTCAATCCTGAGCATAGCGAGGCTTTCAAGGCACGAGACGCCAAACAATTTTGCTGCCGTGCGAAACACACAACTTTTCACCTCACCACCGCGAGGAAAATTGTAGGTAAATGTAGGTAATGGAAGTAATTTGGGCCTTATACTTATTTTCAATAAAGGTTTGTTTTATAATTATTAGATGTACCTAACATATATATTTTTGCATCTTTAAATAAACCCCACGTTTACCTACACTAAAAAAGTCAAAGTTATGTTGGGTACTCACGGGTAAACTAAGGCTCAAATTCGCTTATGCTTTTAGCTAATAGCTGTATATCTTCTGCACTAATATCTATAAATAACCACCATTATTTTGGTTTTACTGTCTGTGGCTTTAGAACAAAACAAAATTAAATGTAGGTTGAGTTTTTTCTTAAAGTAACTATTCAAACGGTGCGTTCCAAATTTGGAAGAAGCGAAATTTTTTGAAACATAGAACTACATTTTAAAATTATTTATTCGTACTTTATCCTTATAAATCAGTTTAAATATTAATATTTCGTATGTACCTACTTAATTAAGAAAGAATAAGTATTATTATTTTATTTTATCAAAATAATAACAATTATTTACTGGCATAACACCATCAGTTTCTGAACGCACCTCTCATTCTGCATAGAAAAAAGTTGGATCTCGAGATTGACCGTCACGTTCCAAATTCAAAAACTCTTTCCACGCTAGCGGATAAAATGGACTTTTGGGCGCAGATTTTGAGCGATAAAGCAAGCCTTTTCGAGCCGGTGAGGTGAAAAGGTTATTTTTAAGTGACTTGAAAAAAGCAAGGAGGCTCTCAGTTCAGCTGTATTTTTTAAATGTGTGTTACCTCAGAAATTTATCATTCGTGAGCCGATTCGTAATTATTATTTTTTTGTTTGAAAGTTTAGTACTCCCACATTAGACCCCTTGTTTTCAAAAATCCAGTCGGATAATGGGATTTATAAGGAATTGAGGGAACTCCTGAATTACATTATGCACACGGTAGTTGCGGTATTTTCTATTGTAGCTCGTGTAGATACTTACTTCCGGAAACCACTAACTTGTAGAAGTGGAACTGATGATGAAGACGACCTATAGAACTCCTCACAGATTCTGATGTCATTTTATTAAAGTAGCAACTTAGAAAGTACCAAAGGTGATTCCGAGATCCTTGAGGAATCTAAAAAACTTCTCATATATTATCGGCTCGCAACAATAGTATTTTATGCAATCGTTCTATAATGTATGTTTTTTCAGTCGAGTACCACGTTTAGGCCACGATGCTTGCTGAGTGACCTAATTAAGGTACGAGACTTAAAAAGCTAATTATATAACTATTGTATACAATACTTTTTCTACGAGTCAACTGAACTGATTAAACAAACTTGGTATCTATTGAAAACGAAGTGCAACCAACGGCTTTTTCTTTTTTGTGCGTTGATGTCTATTTACCTTTTGACTTTCTCGTGACGGCGTCCTATTGGTCAAATACATTATAGTTCAGTAAAGGTGCCACGTGATTGGTTAATTTCATTACAGTTGTCTCAACAGTTATGAAATGTTGAGTTGGGAGCTCCATAGTAAAAAGTATGTGATTTAAGTTTGGTGTACGAAGTCTTAATTCAAACATTAAGGTCGACGAGTATAAAAAGCAATTTGTGCTTTTTCTGTAATAACAAAAGAAAAGAGGATATATGTTCATGTAAAAAGTCGATTTTTTAAAAGTACGGACCCTTAAAAACGTGGCAAGTGTTTACGCTGTATTAATTATTTTAACTTAACTTAATATCGTTATTGTTAATATTACATTACACCTACCAACGTTCGATATAATTTTCATTAGCCTTAATATTCGGATGACTCATTTTGTCATAATCATCATCCTCCTAGCGTTATTAGCGGTTGTGCCCTAAAGAAGCCCGAGGTCCGCTTTGACACCTAATCCCAAGATTTGGCATAGGCACTAGTTTTACGAAAGCGACTGCCATCTAACCATCCCACCCAGAGGGAAAATAGACCTTTTTGGGATTAGACCGGTTTCATCACGATGTTATCCTTCACCGAAAAGCTACCGGCAAATATTCCGTACATAAGTTCCGTTCAAATAGAAGTCATTTGGTTAGGTTTGTGTTGCCGTAATCGACAAACGAAAATCTAAAAAATCGGTAAAATAAAATTAGTATTACCTAGAATTCGGTCATGAAAATTCGGGATATATTAGGGCTAAAATAGGTAGACAAAATTAAGATTCGGGTTTGTGATTTTACAGACTTTAATAAGGTGTAGTCATTTTTAAGCATTAGAATATTAGGCCTAGGAAAAAATCGGGTAAATAAAAACAGTTTTAGTGATAATTCGGTAAAGAGAAATTAGACATGAAAATTCGGGATAGTGACATTAGGGCTAATGAATAATGAGGATAAATGAAAATTCGGGTTCACAACATTATGGCTAGTGAAATTAGGTAGGTATAGAGTAGGTAGTAGTAGGTAGGGAGGGGAACCAAACTTTAATAGTGGTACAGGATCATAAACGCTGAAACTCAAAAGGAAACTCAAATCAAATAACTACATTATTATATAATGAAAACTGTATATATAAAAATATAAGTGCATTCCTAAATCAATACAATTCTATGTAGGTACACCTACTAATAAATCATGGGGATCATCAATCTTGAAATGTTAAAAGAAAGAAGAAAAAGAATGTTCCGATGTGGTAAGTTCTTAAAAAAAATGTAATCTGTAGTAGTGTAAGCTACTGCTTACACTTCTACAGTTACCTGCATGTGTCTCTTATGTTGTGTATTCATACCTGTTATCTGTAAACTATATAGGACCGGATATATCCTACAGCGTGTCACGCCTTCCAGCTCATTTCCTTCCACAGTAAGCAACAATCATTCACCGCCACGGGAGGTGTCCTCGATGTAAGTATATAAGCTATTCTAAAGAACCAACGCGTATTATCTTAGTTACCAATCAGTGAGTTGGGGTAGTGAACAATGAACTCACAGGGTGAATTTGACAGGTGAATGAGTGAATTATACGACAGTCATAATCATGATACTAATTCGTCACCTGTATGACACGCGCAGAAATATCTATCTGAATTGCGTCAGATAACTGTAACTTTCTGTTCTGACAAGTATTAGTGCAGGGTCGTATTTTTTAACAGTAAAATTGTAATAAATAAATACTAAATTTTATTCATAAAACCTTATTGCTAATGTTATAACAATGTGCTTGCGTTATACGACATAGTACAGTCATACAATATTACGTGCGTCTGAACTAGGATGATCCTGTGTCTCAGACAAAGATAATAATTACAAACTAATTGGTGCTATTTGTGCACAAGGAAGGTATATAATAGTATCGTACAATCAGAAACAATGGAATATAGAACCTAGTAACTTATAATTATCTATTTAAAGTACATTCATGTCAATAAATCGCCTATTAATGTTACGTTAGGTATACATAATTACAGTGTCAGCATCTGTAATTGCGTTAGACTAGGTCAAGCAAGTTGAAGTAAATTAAGTTCGATAAAATATGTGTAAAAAATAAGTGCTTTATTAATTCCAAGTATAGCACTTGGAACTTTATTTCAGTGAGTTATTCGTATACACTTAAGAAAGTTTAATTTACGGCTTTCTAATGTATCCAGCTCCCGTACCAGTGGGCTATTGTGAACCCGCAGGCTGGATACGACACGACAAGCGTGCATACGTGACTGGATACGTTCGCGACATACACAGCCGTGCATGTCGACTATAGACTGCTTATACGTGTAACAATTAAACCTTCGTGCCGTACACGTTGCAGAGCAGGTCCATCACGCAGTCCAGAGCAGTGTTTTTCTACTTATCTTTATGATTCGTCCCTATTAGCGTTGAAAAATATTTCAAGACTTCCTGTTTTGCAGTCATGTAGCAAAACATCACTGCCAGGAACCCGCCAAGCGGGCGGCTACGCCGTGGTCGCTTTCCGCTACATCCTCCATACGGGGAACACCACGGGATCTGCAATGAGCGTAGCGCAGTGAATATGTTAACTTTGTAAATACAAGTACCAGCGTCTGTGGTCCCCTTCAAGAAGCAACGCGACCTCCCAAGCGGTCAAAAACCACAGGTCTAAAGGAAAACTTCGTGAAAAAATTACGTCAGTCCTAGTAAATAAAAGCTTCTTATTTATCTACTCCTTTCCAAAGCAGTTAGGCAATATATTTACCTTACAAACTGACATACCCACATAAAATATATAAACTTAAATACAACAAAAACACACTGTAACTGCGATGTGTTACGCAACTTCGAGGTGTCAGAAAATCTAATTCTATTAGAGGATCGTACATTGGCAGTTACAGCACCACAGTCGTTGCTCCTTGATCCACAAAACGTAGGCTGTGGCACAAGTGGACACTAAAATTCTATCGCATCCAACCCAACAAATAAACAACTATCAAAGGAAAGCTGAAACATCTGACCGTTATTCTGACAAATAGTAGGGTATTCACTATTTCGAAACCCGATCGTACATCAGGCAGGATTTCGGGATGAAAAATTCAGCAGGCTTAGAGGTGGTGGCGTAGAACTGTCCGCTAAGAGCTGGGCACTGCGGCATACTATTTGCCACCCATTGGATTAGTTGTGCGAAACTTTTCAATAATGCATTGCATTTTGTTAGTGTATACGTTTATAAACAACTAGCTCTACAGTGGCGTTTTGCAGAGAACACTGGCAATATACTGGAAATATAAATGATGACCATCCTGAAACTCCATTATATATGCTGGTGAACGAATTGTTGATAACGGTGAGTAGTTCCGAAGATTACCCCCTAGGTACATACAAACCAATTTACAGACTTTTACTTTTAATATTAGTATTGAGGCCGCGTATTGCAGAGGACGCAGGTAAACTCGTGAGTATAAATATAGCCAATTTAGTTTACGTAATGTACTTACTTAAAACAATTTACTCTACTACTATATATACTGCATAAGCCATGAACGAAACTAACTATTAAGCTAACAAAAGAAAATTATATCGAACGGCTTTTATGATAATTTTAATTTCAATTATAATCTGGCACTTCGTACTTTTATGGAGAAAAAGGAATACCTGAGTAAAATATGATCAAGCATCTGGTTTGGCTCAAAGCTTTTATAGCGGCGGCTTAAAAGGCCCATTCTAAGTGCCGGCGGCCCCGCATCAACGATTTCTCGTCTATTTTCACGAACCTTGAGTGCTGAATCAAGTGCACAATATTCGTTGACTTTTACTCGACAAACTAAACAACTGGCTAGGATAGTGACAGACACCGAGTGATCGCAATTTAAATATATACAATAGTACATGCTTACACAATAACTACAACTTAGAAAAGTTGAGAAACCCCGACATTTTCATTTCAAAGTCCAATATCACAAAAATGGCTTAACAGATTTTCATGAAACATGGCTAAGAACACCCGAGATGAAATTATCTATGACATAAAAAAACCCGCATTCAAATCGGTCAATCCGTTAGGGAGCTACGCTCGACAGATACACAGACAGACGCTTTAAATTTATAACACCCCTCTTTTTGCGTCGGTGGTTAAAAACAAAAGTGCTCATAAAACGAATATAAGTATTCCGTTGTACGAATTTCGGCTACGGAACACTAAAACTATTTCGATTTAAAAAAAAAAACAGTTTTTTTAATTTGATTGCAAAATACTAGCTTATACTTAAAGTTAACGTCCCATTGCTCGAAACTGAGCCAATACTTAGCACCTTCAACTTTAATTAACAGCAATAGAGGTTAACTTCAGGGTGTAGCTTAGCTGAGCTTTCGCCCAAATAAAAGTTAGACTGATCACTTAAGTACGTTTAATTTTACCAAAAAATAACACAAATACAGTACTTGAATTTTAGAAACTAATTAAAATGCAAAATGAGAGCGGAAGGCTATTAGACGTGCGTACGGTGCGAGTTGTGGCGATATCTCCCCTTCCCCGCGCCCGCCGCGCCCCGCTATTCCACGCGTCGGCAACATCAGGGTATTAATGATTGAAGAAAGTTAATTATCGGAAAACATAGGTGATCGGGTATGTTTCTCGCAACGGTAAGTACAACGCAACCGTAGACCACTACATAATCAAATCTCTTGCCTTCACTGATTGATTACACCCGTACTTTGACTTCATTTTGTCTCTTTAAGATTGAAAATCCACGCACTAAATCAGATTAATTATACTAAATAGTTATACTATGATACCTGCCACTACTTAGACGTGGAAGCTTTCAAGTTAATTAACTCGCTGAACTAGTTTAAAACTAACTTAACTAACTACATCTGACTCTCAGCTAGAGGATAAAATAGACTTAGATTTTCTTTTCCACCTGTTCAAGCGAAGGTAACTGTAAGCGAAACGTTAAAGACTTTAGGCAATTCGTATGGAATCAGAACTACATCCCGCATATATCTGTACCTAGTATTGGAAAATATGAATTGTGATATTAATAGAGTATTTACCTATTCTCTTCTTGTATATATGGATAGTAAACAATCAGATTAACACATTAAATTGTAAATTACAAGAAACATATCAAGATCATACAAAAGATGCGATTTAAAAATTTCGAAAATTATTATTATTTCTAGTGGTCCTATATTAAATTAACAGGTCCCAATAGGATTCTTATGTTTCAATAATAGGAGAAGCCATGAAGGCAAACTATTATCTTATCGAATTAACAATAATTACTTTTGAAACATTATAAATCGGCAGCGTTTAAATGAGTAAATCCCTACTTATACTTCAACAAGTTTTTGTCAAATGTCATTTTTGGTACAAGCTTTTATGGCCGACTGTACTTTTCTGTATATTCATCAACTACTCATTGAGACCATTCTAACGAACCCAAACTCAACGGGGTTACGTCGGTTAAGTACTGAATTCCCATGGCCACCTTCTGTCTCCATCATCAGATCCGCTCGATGGTACCAAAATATTGAATTGTCATCCAAACTATACTTATACGCAAAACTAGCGGCCGCCCGCGACTTCGTCCTCGTAAATTTTTGATGATGACAAAGATATAAAATAGGTAAGTGAATTTTATTCTTAGTTAAAATGGTCTAGACATATTACATTTCAAACAGTGGCAGACACTGATATGCAATTGTTAAAGAATTTTTAAAGATTTTCCAATCAGATTACGGGAATTGTTTGCAGAATGCTCAATACTTATTCTTAATCTCTCTTTCTTTAATCTTATTTTAATATTTGGCAAAAATGACTCTGCCAGATATAGAGCGACGCATGGATTTGGAGCTAGAAAATGGGGATCTTAGTTATTATGAGTGTGATTTAAAAAAAAGGTAATCATCGCAAGGCTGTTAAAGCAATCTCAGCACTGGAAATCGAGAAATGGAGACAGGTTAATGAAGAGTATCTCTTTAGAAAATCCAGTGTTCCCCGTACAAAACCTTCAACCTTTTTTAATCCCCATTGGGATAGAATGCTGTTTTTTTTGTATTCTAATAAGTAATCTTTTTACAATGTTTCAAGTTTCTATATCAACAAAATAAAGTTTCCTCTTTGCACCCCTATTTGACCCTCTTAAAGGTACAATTTTCTTAAATGCAGAAATTACTTTTTTGTATTCTAATAAGTAATCTTTCTACAAAGTTTCAAGTCTCTAGTTCAAAAAAAAATGTATCCCCTATAATAACATTGCACCCCTATTTAACCCCCTTAGGGGTGGATTTTTTTTAAACGCAGAAATTACTTTTACTGTATTTTAATGAGTAATCTTTCTACAAAGTTTCAAGTTCATAGTTCAAAAAATAATGTTTCCCCCATACAAACATTGCACCCCTATTTAACCTCCTTAGGGGTGGAATTTTCTTAAACGCTGAAATTACTTTTTTTGTATATTAATAAGTAATCTTTCTACAAAGTTTTATGTCTCTAGTTCATAATATAAAGTTTCCCATACAAACTTTGCACCCCCATTTAACCCCCTTAAGGATGGAATTTCCAAAAATCCCGTCTTATCGGTTGCCTACGTCATAAAAGGTAGTCCTGGTGTAAATTTCAAGTTTCTAGTCCCAGTACTTTCGGCTGTGCGTTGATGAGTGAGTCAGTCAGGACAAAGGCATTTATATATATATAGATTACAGCTGAATCGGTCACCGAGAAGTAGGTTAAATTTAGCTTGCAAGATTTGATGACAAACATTGGAAACTAAATAAAAGCTTGTAAAATGTGAACGTACCTATGTGTCTATTGTAATCTGTTCAAGTTTAAGCCCATGAACCGATACAGACGAAATATTGTGGAGGATAGTTTGAGCTCCGGAGGACTGACGTAGGATACATCAGCTCAGTCGGAAGAACAACTGCTCCGGTGCTGTAACACTCGCGAATACAACCCTGGGTAAATATTTTGTCATAGCTCAAAATAATATGCTAGATGGTCGAAACTCACGATTGAGATCTGTATGGGAGTGGGAGCGCAATTACTTAACCATCTCTACGCGAATGAAGTCACGAGAAGTTTATGAATAACTACTTTCCACCCCTTAATTTATGAGATGTATATTGAGAGTGCACAACTAGTAACATTGTTTAGTCATAGTTATGCATTAACAATGTTTTGGATTTTGAATACGAAATAAATTTAATGCAGCACCAATGTTAGCCCGCACGGCAGTTCTGAATTTCCATATAGAACGTGTTGGTCCATATTTCACGTTCCTACATTTATACACTTTATTAAAAATAAACATTAAGGGGTGTTAAGACTATTCAGTAACACTGTGATTTTGTTACAAGTTTTATACGAGAAGGTAATTAAAGATTCTCTTGCCCAAGCAGTTTTTACTGTTGTAACTACATAATTATGTTATAATTATGTCATAATTGGACCTTCTAAGATAGTTTTTCCTTGGCGAACGAAATATGTACCTTCCCTTATTTTTAGACTTAGCATACCTACCTATATTAACTAAAAACTGCTTTTCCCGTTGTAACAAACACACATATCAAAGTGATGAATTAATTTCATATAACTGCATATTAGTTAAAATGTGTTTCATGAGTGGTTATGAAATTAGCGAGTTTGCATTTCATATCTAAATATAGGAACTAATTTAAGTTGTAAAGTTTTATTTAGATTTATGTACATCAGTTAAAACTTATATTTTTTCAATGCAATGCAGTATAGCTTTTTTCTAATGATATATAAATTGTATGATAATTACTAAATCATTTCGATATATTTGGTCTAACGTATATGTAGTCTTTGGTAAAAAGTATATATTAGACCTATAGTTATATTAATGTAGTCTAATATTTAAACTACTAAATTATAACATGTCTTCGATCTGTTACAATTCAGATGCAGATTTGGGTTACTCGGAATGACAGCAGATAGTTACCATGAATCACTTTTTTTATCACGAGATGGTACAATTTTGTTCACGGGAACAAAAATGTTCTCATTAAGAGTAATATGATGATAAGTTTGTGCCTAAAATGTCGTTTTAGGTACAATACAACGTTTTATTCCCCACTGTAATGTTTTTTACAGATGTGACTAACTAAACAGACCTGCTTACCAGTACCGGGAATGACCGAAGATGACATTTCGTATTTCTCTGTCCCTATCACTCGAATTAAGCAAGTGTGTTGTGTTTTCAGTTCCAGCTCAGTAACCTTAAATCCAAAATACCAGAGAGACAACAGTTCACACGCACCGACACACAATACGTTCACATCGATGTAGTGATATTGTGTGATAAATACTTTATTACGTTAAATAATACATTATATTAGAAATAATATCATAAAAAGAGGAGGAATTTAATGTATTTGTATTACAAGCTTTTATTTAAGTTTCATGACGATGCTTTCATCCATGAGAGCATATGAGAGGAAGCATGTGCCCAGCAGTGGAACGTATATATGCTGGATTATTATTATTATTTATTTAACTTGCACTATAAGTTGTCTTTAACATTTGCAATCCAGTTTACAGCGGGGGTGGCATGGTTGGCATTTTATAACTTATCACTGTGGATAACTCATCCGTCACGCTCGCATTCGCATACTTGTTTGTATTTCCTTACAAGCCCGTCACCAAAGGCAAATGGTTTACATGAATGTGTGTAAAATTCTACCCGTTCAATATTTATACACAATCACAGAATATACAATAGAATAGTACAAGTAACACAATGCTTTTCATCGCGACGAAATAATATGTTATGAGGAATAAATAAGGATTCCATCGTAAGCAAAATTGCATTAATACGTAATTCGTCCATTTTGTCGTTTTGACGTGAGGCATGTAAGGCGAAGGACCTTCGACATTCAGGCACAGACAGGAAATTAAAAAAACTGGTTACTTTAGAATGCACCGTGTTCATACAATACAACATTGCTGCAAGGTGCCAAATTGTCTTAATCGAGATATTTATATGCTCATAAGACTATAAATGATTTAAATTTTAAGAATTCAGTATTTTACATTTAGTCGGTATGTACTTCTAGAACTATATTGAAATTTAGTGAAATTATAACATTTCTTTACTCGTTCCAATGAGCACAGAAAATCAAAAGCTTCAGCATTTACCAGAATTGTAAAAGTGCAATAGGAAATGGTATCCAAAGAGGATTTGAATAATGTTTAAAGGCGACGGCTGTCGCGCGGCTTAGGACCCACGTGCGTCCAACGGATTTATATTTGAAATGGAAAACTTGCCACGTATTTATAACTCCGAATTTTATGACAGTTAATTAGGAATGGATCAATTGCAAAAAAACTGTACATAGTTAAAGTCGTAACGTAATCTTCTAATTTTTAACGGACGAAAAAAACGGAGGAGGTTCTCAAGTCAACGCGTACATATTTTTTTTTATTCCTTATTAACATCATCATCATCCTCCTAGCGTTATTCCCGGTAATGCCCCTAAAGGAGCTTGGGGTCCGCTTTGACACCTAATCCCAGGATTTGGCATAAAGTGCATCCATAAATTAAAGTCTTAAAAGGTAAACAAATATGGCGGAAAGGGTAACCATAGACTACTATAGTGATGTGGTGTATGTCGAATAATGTCGATGTTGGCAAAATTACTATATAATAATAATAATAATAATAATAATAATAAATATCTTTATTGCCACAAACTTAACCTAGACATTACATAGAGCTTAAAACTAAAAACTAATTAAACATAAAGAAGGAGGAATACTTATCATACATTTGAAATTGGTTAAGTTGGGCAATGGGTCCCAATCTCAGCATATGCTGGGTTAAGTTAATACCCAGCGCTGGTTTTCAGACCGGTCCCTGGGAAGAGGGCCGGTCGCAGCGTATATCGCGTACAGTTCTTGTTTAGTATAACACAAGTAGTTAAGAGTCTGTATGTATGACAGAAAGTACGGTAAGAAAGTATGAAGATTTAATAATAAAGATTTTTTAAAAAGTTAATAAAGTAGAAAATAAAATAAAATCTAATGGTAAATTTATGACAACATGATTTTTGTGACAGGTGTGTGTGCGTGTGTGTGTGTGCGTGCGTGTGTGTGTGTGTGTGTGTGTGTGTGTGTGTGTGTGTGTGTGTGTGTGTGTGTGTGTGTGTGTGTGTGTGTGTGTGTGTGTGTGTGTGTGTGTGTGTGTGTGTGTGTGTGTGTGTGTGTGTGTGTGTGTGTGTGTGTGTGTGTGTGTGTGTGTGTGTGTGTGTGTGTGTGTGTGTGTGTGTGTGTGTGTGTGTGTGTGTGTGTGTGTGTGTGTGTGTGTGTGTGTGTGTGTGTGTGTGTGTGTGTGTGTGTGTGTGTGTGTGTGTGTGTGTGTGTGTGTGTGTGTGTGTGTGTGTGTGTGTGTGTGTGTGTGTGTGTGTGTGTGTGTGTGTGTGTGTGTGTGTGTGTGTGTGTGTGTGTGTGTGTGTGTGTGTGTGTGTGTGTGTGTGTGTGTGTGTGTGTGTGTGTGTGTGTGTGTGTGTGTGTGTGTGTGTGTGTGTGTGTGTGTGTGTGTGTGTGTGTGTGTGTGTGTGTGTGTGTGTGTGTGTGTGTGTGTGTGTGTGTGTGTGTGTGTGTGTGTGTGTGTGTGTGTGTGTGTGTGTGTGTGTGTGTGTGTGTGTGTGTGTGTGTGTGTGTGTGTGTGTGTGTGTGTGTGTGTGTGTGTGTGTGTGTGTGTGTGTGTGTGTGTGTGTGTGTGTGTGTGTGTGTGTGTGTGTGTGTGTGTGTGTGTGTGTGTGTGTGTGTGTGTGTGTGTGTGTGTGTGTGTGTGTGTGTGTGTGTGTGTGTGGTGTGCGCGTGTGAGTGCCTACAATGTAATATGATTATTATATATTAATATTATATTTCTGTGTTGTCTTGTTAGCGTATGGCGGGGGTTAAAGTTGAGTTTGATTGTTTAGTAGGTGTGTTCTGAGTGACTTCTTGAATATAGGTAATGACATAATGGTGCATTTACGATTAAATTTTTACCATTTACCATTTAATGACAACTTCTTTATTTGTCTGTGCCGCGTTCACATGCACTCCGTGCAGCCTGGCAATCAGCTTGGCATGCAGCTCGGCAAGCAGCCCGTGCACGTTTGCGGCCCAAGCAGGCTGTTCACACGCTCGCGGGCGTGCTTGTCAAGCAAACATGGGAGATTTTATTATTTTTGGAATATTCATTCTAGTTGTGTCATATTGTTGGGTCCCACTGGTAACCCCCCACAAAGAGCAAAATTTCTTTCTTTGACCATTTTTAATCTTCTGACGACTTCAATTCCGACATGTTTACTAATGCACGCGAGCGTGTGAACAGGTACACAAACACGAGCACATTCACCCTTTGATCTTTGTCAAAAAACCGACAGTCGTCCGGATCGGCGGCATTCACGAGCACGGGCACGGGCGCGTGCAAATTCAGGCTGTTCACACGCTCGCGCCCATGAATGTCGCTTTGAACGCGTGCATGTGAACGCGGCATGACATGTCAGCAACAATATGTTTCGGCAAACAATGTTTTTTTTAAGAATATTTGTTTACTAGCTAAACATCACTGCCTCGACCAAGTACTCTGACTTCGAGTTTCTATCAATATGAAAGAACATCCCATCCCTATCTACCAAAGACAATACAGAGTATTTAAAATGTCAGTTGTAGGTTTGAGGTTAGACCGATCTCGGTTTTCTGCAAAAAAATAAGTGTTTTACTATAAAATGGACATATTATTATAGAAATAATGGTGTTGCACGTGATAAGATAACCTAGATGTTACAAAACTTGCCTACTTGTTATTGCGTGTGATTTCACCAAGAATGTGTATTTTTCTACCGGTAAGTGGTTTGTTTACATTTAAGACTTTAATTTATGGATGCACTTTAGGCCCTAGTTTTACGAAAGCGACTGCCATCTGACCTTCCAACCCAGAGGGAAAACTAGACCTTATTGGGATTAGATCGGTTTCCTCACGATGTTTTCCTTCACCGAAAAGCTAACGGTAAATATTACGTAGGTACATAAGATCCGAAAATTTATTGGTACGAGCCGGGATTCGAATCCACGACCGCCGCTTGACAGCCGCATCCCTGAACCACTAGGCTATATTTTATATGGGTAACTTTCTTTTCTTTTTTTGCAAATAATAATAATAAAAAAACTGATGAATAAAAATAAATTGTAGAAAGAAAACGCGCTTCCCTAACTGTACTAGCACCGAAAGTCCCATAAATAATTTGATTTTAATATAATCGAGGTCCATTTCGCATAGCAATGCAATAATCAAAGAAACTGGCTGGTTTATTTGGAAGAAACATTGCTATTTATGTCATAAACTTTTACTTAACAAGTTTGTTGAATATTTATGGAGCATGTTTGAGAATCAGAGTCAGAAGTTAATCTTGTCTGGGATGTTAGACTATTCCGCAAGGGATTCCTATTTCAGCTCCAACCGAGTTCTAGTCTCGAAGCCTTAGTTAATTTAATAGACTTGACAAACAGCGCTGAACCTTCTGTACACTAAGTGATGATGTAGTAACACTCCTACATTTTTTGTTTCTAAATACTGCAGTTAAATAACGTTGTACTCGTTCGGAGGCAAAGTTTTGTTCCACAAAACGTGTTATGTATTTGTCCCCTGAGGGGAGCTAAGCGGGCTAGGCGCTTAACAACGGTCCCCATGAGAGAATACTTTCATAGTAGGTTGGTAAACACATGCTTAGCTTAGGTTATGTGTTTTAAAGTAGAATGTTTCTAAAAGTCAAGATTCTTTTCAACACAATTGCTCATAACGTACCTGTTATTACGTCGCTTTTAGGCTCATAGTCCTGGGTATTAAACACACGTGTTTTATAGCATTACGACACTCGTGTTTTATGGTTATGCATGTACAGCTTTTTTTGAATTCTCAGCAAATGGATTCTTACTCGACTAAACAAATTGAATCCTTTTTGTTAATTAACTGACTATTTCTTTTCAGATATCAAATATTTCTATGTTTTTAATTTAGTAAAACTATTCACATTTGCTGATATATTGATACATGAATTAATAAAATAAAGTTTTAAAATGAAAATATTTATTTTGTTACGTATTGGCTGTTTGGAAATTTCATCTAAGTCTGCCTTTAACATCTTAATATACTTAATAGCATTTCGAAAATAAATAATTTTCAAGGTTTAGCCTTCATTATGAAATTATGAATACTCTGCGGTTTAACTATTTTCACAGGTCTAGCTATATCTTAGTGCGCTGGTACTAGATATTAAATAGAAAGCAGAGAGGTAATTCCTGGACCCCTACTAATGCAACTGGCAGGCGTGTTTTGTTACTAGTAAATAATCCAACAAGAAACCGCAAAACAATCTCGGAATATCGCCACGTAGCTTTAGGAGTTTTAAATTTTGGAGCAAACACCTCGCAGTAAAACTTAGGGTCTCGACAGTAATGACTCAAAAACCTACAAAAACGTCATCTGTCTGCAAACACTTTCTAGCAGCGACTGGCATATTACGGAAATGGTCGATTCATCTCCGCCCGGAACACTTTTTACGACTTTTTGCTACCCCGTTTGATATCGGCTTTTTAAGTTTCCTTTGCTTCAAAGAGATTGGCAGTTTCATTTATCTATTGAGTTTAGACTGAGCAAAATTTTGTCTTAACGACAACAGCGGCAAAAAACAAGTAATGGTATTAGGAAAATTCTAACATGCACAACACAATTCTAGCTGTTAACAATAGTACATTGTGATACAAGTGAGGTATGTTGATAATTACGTCAGAGGCGAAATTGTTCACGCGAACCGCAGGTGAGCGTGATAAGGAAGCCGAGGATGTAATTATCAAAGCTCACGCGTATCATACGACGTTTTTCAACACATTTTGCGAGGAAAAAATTATTTTCATAAGATGAAAATGTTATAGGCCTGCCAAATTATTTACTTTACATTAAGCAAACAGGTTTTTACTCACAATTGCACATCGCCAAGAATTTCCAGTGGCGTCCATTCTATTTATCACTTTTCTAGTTACCACGAGTCAACATTTTTGATAATAACCAAACACGCATAAACAAATTTTACAAATATTTGTGAAATAAATAACCTATATTGGCGCCCAACAGTATTTTATTCGTGAAGTTTGCGCAGTGTGGGCACAGAAATCTCTAAACAGCCAATACAAAATAAAATTATATTTTCGTTTTAAAATGTTATCTGTATTTAATTCATGTAAAATGTTATGAAAAGTGAATAGTTTTACTAAATTAAACGTTTCCATATCATATACAAAAAGAAATAGTCAATTAATTAACAAAAAGGATTTAATTTGTTTAGTCGAGTAAGAATCCATTTGCCGGAAAATAAAAAAAAAGCTGTACATTCTGTACAACCCGGTTAATTTAAGAATGCACCTTGTTCATGCATATATCTTGCTGCAAGGTGCCAACGTGACTTAATCGGAATATAACCATAACACACAAGTGTTGTAATGTTATAAAACACGCGTTTTTAATATCCAGGATTATGAGCCCAAAAGCGACACAATAAGAGGTACGTTACGAGCAATTGTGTTGAAAATACGTTTAAAAGATATAAGAATGTTAAAGTAATGTTAATAGACGTGGTAACTTTGTACCAATATTTCTAGAATTGCTCAAATAGCAAACTTTTTATTAAACTGTTCAATATTTCATAAAAGTGGACAATGAAGTTACAGAAAAAACTGTCAAACTATCACTTACAGTTTAGAAACAGAGAAGCCAATTTAAAGTTGTAAACAGCACAATTTCTTTATAAGTAGGTACTGTTTTGATGAAATTTATTATTCAACTAGCTGTACCTGCGACTTCGTTTGCATGGTAATCAACGCATTTCTTCTCTTGGACATAGGGAACATGCAGTTTAACCTATCAAGTAAAATGTTGAACTAACCTACTTTAGCTAAAATGCCGTTAAAGTTCGTTATCTGTCAATGATATTTAAATCAGTAAGAAAGGGAATAGAATAGAATAGAATATAATAGAATATATTTATTTGTTTAACATAGGTAAGTACATAAAAGATCTTAAAAAGAATGCATATAGCGAAACACTATGTTTTGCCGGCTGGCGTACAAATATAATATTATTGTTGCATGCATTTCACATTGTACCTCATTATTAATTAAATTACATTTGTTATCTTTACAGACAATTGATCATATTTACTAACCAAAAAATTAAACAAATTGAGTTAATGAATGTCAAAGTAAAACATGAGGCAATTAAATAATACAACAAAACAAAATAAAATAATGTTAACAATAAGTCACAATAAATTTAGAAAGTCAAATATAATATAATAAAATTACAATAAAAGTCCAAGGTTCTTACGTAACTAGAGATCAATGTTATTTAAAAATTGTTGAGTATTATAGTAACATTTATTGATTAATAATAATTTTAATTTATTCTTAAAATGTCCTAATTGCAATTTTTTTATTGTGCTTGGAATTTTATTATATATTTGGGGTGCCATTCCTAATACACTTTTTCTTGCAAGAGCAGTTTTACATGGTTTGTTACGCAACTGACTTTCATATTGTGACCTTGTGGGGAGCTTTCGCATGTCGGAAATTTTATTAAATAGGTCAGGATTACCTTTCACAAATATTGCAATTTCCAAAATATACAAGCAGGGTAATGTTAAAATGTTTAATGATTTAAAGTAGGGCACACAACTGTCCCTCATTTTTAAGCCACACATAGCTCGCACACATCTTTTTTGGGCTTTAAAAACTGACTCCTTATCTACCGAATTGCCCCAAAAAATAATTCCATATCTATTCTCGTGGGACAAAATAGATTTTATTAATTGTGGCAATCCAACAGGTAGGACATAAGCTGCAGCATTAAAGTTTATATTGACCTTCTTCTCTGCATATTTTTAACACTGTTACTATTTAAGTGGAATAATTTATCGTAATATACATGACATAATAGCTACAAGTAGTTTGTTTTAGGCGAGCTTTAGGTGTAGCAAAAAGGTTTCTTAGCCTGGACATGCGGCCGTTGTAATTTGTGTTCATAGGTAGATGAAGCCGGAAGTCCCAGGTTCGAATCTCGGTAAGGGCATTTACCTATTTGTGTGATGAGCACGAATATTAGTTCCCGAATCCCGAGTCATGGATGTGTTCTATAATATTTAAGTATTTATTTATCTATATAATAACTTAAGATAACTTTGACAACTAAAAATCCAGCAATGTTAACAAACATTTATTAGAAATGTTTCTTGGTTAATTAACTTTTTGGTCTTTTCGGTCTTTTTGGTCATTTCGACCGAACTCAACGTGACTAATGCCTGAACACCCTGAACGTGACTGGCCCGTGATTCGCGACCAACAAGCAGAATGGAGCAGCGCCGTGCCAAAATCGGTGCACAAATGTCGAAATTGTAGTGTTCTTCCGTTTGGATATCCAAACGGAGCGCGACACACCAACGCGCCATCCGAATGGAACGGTCGCGAATACTCGTGAATGTCAAAATTCAACGTCGTTGTCAACTTCCACCCATTTGGACGCACTATTTGTCGCGAAGACAAATAGCGCGCTAGTGATTTTCGAAACAACACACGACCACGAGCAATTGACAACATTTCATATTTTCATGTAGGCCATTTTATGATTTAGTTCGCTAGAAAATGTTTTTTTAAGCGACACGTGTTTTTTTATTTCTCCCTTAATTGTATTTTTCATTCAAAACTATCAAATTGAAAAGTAGCGAATTCCAGAAGGTTGTAAGTAAATTATGACGTCAATACTACGACTCTGTATGGCAGTTTGGACACCTTTCATATGGCAGCCATAATAGTGACGTCACACACGGTGAAAACCACTTTTATACGTTTTCGCGATTTTCTTAAAAGCGAGCAGGAAAAAAACACAGAAAACTACTTTATTATGTTCAGATAACATAATTACCGACATGCTTTTCGATGTAGGCGTCATTACATATTTTGAAATATTGTCAATTGCCATGAATCTACGTCGCGCGCCCGTGAATTTAGTCAAAATTTTACGTCTATCCATTTGGCGCCGAGACAAAAAGCGCGGCGCCGCGCCTCCGCATTCCATTTTTAAAACAGAGTGGATCCCTTGAGTAGACCTTGAGTTTTGTATGTTTATTCAATTCCTTGAGTAATTAATTAATATAAAGCAGACTTTGATTCCAGAAACAAAATGCTAATTCTATTCGTCTTGCTTCCTTTTATTGATCAAGTTGAACAATTTCGTTGATCTCTCAACAACATTCGACACGACTCCTTAGTAGCGTAAAGGCCAGGAGGACCGTATTAAAAAGCGATAAGGTAGAGAATACGTTGGTTTTAAAGCCGCAAAGTCGAACCACTTCCTTCGCAGTTTAGATGATATTGTCTAAGTTCACGTCTCGGCGCCATCCCCCAGAGCCGTTAGTTGGGCGTATTATTTTTTTATTTACTAACTTAGTGTCATTATTTTACGGGCCTTAACTTTTATTTGCCGAACAACAGTGATCACTGAAGTTCGGGAGTGTCGTTTCAGGATTGAACCAATTGTCTTGTTTATACAGGTAATATGTAGGCTCACATTTTGATAGTAATAAATAGGATACCTCAGTGAATATTTAGCGATATTGTGTATTTTTTTTGTCATTATCATCTCAGGAAATGTTGTGTAAAGAAATGATGATTAGAGTTTAAAAATAAAATTAATGTATAACAATACCGGTGCTGGGTGGGTGTAGTTTCATATAAGTTATCGCGGGTGGTCCTAATTTTGGGGGGATAATTGTGAGAGGATAATTATTTTAGAAACGAGCGTTTTAAACAGCCAGAGATTCACCTACCTACTACATGTTTTTAAAAAACCGATCATATTGCCTTGAGAACTATTGAACTATGTACATTGGTTTCTTGACATATCTTTTTATGGGGCCGTTAGAACCAGTTTTCTAAATGGAGCAAATGTTTGTGTGGGTAGTCCCAGTCTACGAGTATAATTAGAGTACGTAGAAAGACAATAAAGAGGATTCTATTGGTATCATTGAATTTACTCCGCCCGATAAAGAAACACATTTTTGTTATTGATTTTATTTCTGTTTTTTTTTTGTAATTGATTAGTTAGTTTTTAAAACTTATATGGGACTTTTATAGAATAGAATAGAATTTATTTGCATAGAATAATTAGGTACATCTGTGTCAATAGGCGGTAGGTGACAAAAGGTGGCTTATTCTGCTATTTGTACTAAATACTAGCATGCAAATATCTTTCGGAATCTTATTTTTCAATATTTTGAAAGGCACAATTTGGGAGAAATTTATGTTAGTTTTGGAAGCCTGTCTTTTATCCCGAAAATCATGCCCTTCTGCATTAAAGTTTGTATAGGTGTAAATAACAAGTTGCTTTTATGCTGACGAAGCCGTGCACAAATAAGCACTTACAATATGCTTATAATATACTCGTACCTTCGTCTGGGCGGAGGATGTTTCCCTCTGTATTCGCAAGTGTGACTCTGTACCGAGATGCGTTGGTACTTATTGTAAGAGGTGGCATTGTTTGTGACACAAAGATAACGTACGCGCGCAGTAAGGCGGCGTTATGAGGAAATGGATATTTTCTACTGTATAATTTATTCGTGTTTATATGAAAGGTATTGTATTGTATACCGAAAGAGGTAACGTTGGATAAGAAAGATAGTGTACAGAAAGTAATTTTTATACGAAATGCTTAAATAGCACACACCATCACATAAAAAGAAAGAACAATGTGGTCAAAAATTTAGAGTCCGCCCAGCACTGTCGACTCAAGTCGACTCGCCATAGTGAGCGTCATAGAGAGACGAGCGCCATTAATTGTGGAAATATAACCTAGATTACCAACACTAATATACCTATTATAGTAGGTTAAAGAATTATAATACATACTACTATCCACGTAATCTAAAAACTTCATGAATAACTTGAGAGAAGCATCCCACCCAACGTTGAAACGAAATGAATACTCAGGATACTTTCCTTAGTATGATATTATTATTATTTTATAGACAGGTAACCAATATGCAACAGCTACCAAGAACAGAAACTTTATTTCGCAGCTATATTTCTAAGCAGTTTCCTGATGCAATTTTTCCTCAAAGTTGTGTGAAGTGTGCCTTAATGTTTATTGAAAGAGTGCCTTTCGCTTCGCAAGCAAGATTCTCATTTAGGTAAGCGCCATGACATGCCGCGCGCAAGCAGGAGGTCTATTTAGTCCGCCGCATCCGATCCCAATCGCATATCACCTTGCTTCGCAAGCTCTCTTCGACGCACGTAGAGTTAACGTGTCAAGATGAGCGCGAATGACTGTGAAATGCGATTGAGATGTGACAGACGTGAACCGATTTGATCCCCCCATGGATCGCTCTACGTCTAGGCGTCTAATTGTGACCAATCCCATTGCAATTTTTAACCGGCAAGTTATGTGATTCAGAGTAATTACTCTGAATCACATAACTTGCTTGTAAAAAGTAACCTATGAGAGAAGCATGCCACCCTGTGACAATCTATTATTTATTATTACACTCGCATGTAATTTATACTTTTGTAAGAGGGCAAGAATGTATTTATTTTGGCTGCTTTGACGTTTGACGGTTTACGACAAATTTAACAGACCATGGCTATGTCTAACATCTAATTCGACGGACGACTTAGTATTATGTATTATCAAGCCATTAAAGATCTGTGGTAAGTCTGAATGGAGGCCAAGACAAAGACACACATAAAGGTGGAATGTTCACATAATATGCATGTGTGTTTAGAACAGCCCGACTGGAGGAGTACCTCCGTCTTGCAGATGCTCGCAGCCATAGAGGAAATTATTATCTGGCAGCCATAATACTTAATGCTCATGATGTATGTGCTGTTCTTGGTGGGGTGTAAGATGGCCAGGGCTCCGAGGGTGCGCTGTTTTGAGAGTCAGGGGCTATTGGTCTCTGTCAACACAATGAACCCTCAACTCAATAAAGTGACGGCAAAAGGCCTGCGTCTCCTCTGGAGTATTTGTCCTGTGAATTGTAATTTATATTTGAACTGTGGAGTCAATAACGCAAGTGCAATATCTATAAAAAGTCAAAACCACTTACCTCGTGAAAAAAGTAGGTAACATTTTTGCTCCTTTCCCACCAATTCGTTATTATTAAATATTTGCCATCTCGTTACACCCCTCGAATCCTGTCACCGCCTTTGTGCAGAATTGACTATTTTTTTTATTTCTGTCTCAAATGCAAATTGAGTTTAAAAAACTTCGTTTGTGGAGTTTCGTCAGAATATGAAAGTGGCGCCTTTATTTGCCTTTTTTGTAAAACTGGTTTTTTGTTGTTCAACCTTACAATCAGGGAAATATACAAGCTAGTCCATTTGATCAGGGCCTAGTACAAATTAGTTTTTGCTACCTATACATTTAAATACATTTTTCTTTTGTAACTTTATAAAATCCCTTAGTTTTTTGAAACATTAATTTATAACAGCGTTTTTTTGTTTGTTTAATTTGCAAATGTTATTCTAAGATGCCTTATCCAAGAATCCACCAACATTTCCATCGGGAAGTAAATATATAAAAATAAATGACACATCCATTATGTTTTTTGTGTGATTTATTTATTATTCTTGAAGAGCTCCTGTAAATTAACCAAAACAAAAATTAAATTATGCATTAATATTTTTCCTCTTTTTTCAAGAATTGGCTAAACATCGATTTTATTGATGACTAATATTTTGGTGGATTTTGAGTCTACGTAATTACTAAAATGTTAATATATCAGTTACACACATAAAAGCTGCTGTTATGAATTATTTCCAAATTTCCATTTTTTTCCATACTAATGAAAATAAAGTGCTTGGGCTATAAGATAATGAGCACGACAAATTTTGTATCTAAGCAATGTATTATGCTCCGACCCCATTAAAACAGGAAAAATCTTAACAGCGCCATGTATAATTTTTTTTTATTTAATAGATTATCCGTCCTAAAACGACAAATAGATATCATCAATGATACAAATCTTACTACAATGTCATAACATAAAGACAGGGAAAACAACTAACTTTATTTGTCGGCAGGTATATGTAAATAAACCTCTACGGATTACGAGTTACCAACCAGTGATTTCTTCACCTCGCGACGGCTTGTTGTCCTTTATGGTAATTCTTGTTGTTCTGACCGCCGTCGCTACCCTCCCAATTTACATGTTGTGTTTTTCAAACCCTTTCCAACCAGGGATTTGTGGGCGCGATGTGAAAGGCTCAATCATGGCTTAATCTAACAAATACGTTCCATTGTCCAATATGCATATTTGAGTATATTTGTATTTTTTAGCCGCTACATAGTTGGGTGGCACTTTATACCTAACGTAACTGGAAGTCAAAAAAGCGGCCAAGTGCGTGTCGGGCCACGCGCAGGGTAAGGTTCCGTAGTTGCCCGTCTGTCACAGAATGCGGACTTAAAAGGGGCTTTTGGGGTTTTTATTGTAGCTTATACCCTCGTAAATAATCGTAAATATGATTATTTTTATAACACACCTATGTATAGGTTCGTTTCGCCGGTTACGCGACCACCTTCGGTTAGCGACCACCTGAAGGACAAGTTTTTTTCTATTGAAGATAACGTGCCGTGAAAAAGCAACTCTACGGTCCACGGTAAAAGGTTCAAATTCCAATGACAATGTATATGCACCCGAAATTAAGTGCATCTCTTACCAGTTAACTAGTTATGTCTACTACTCGTTAACTAGTGATGTCTACTACTCGTTAACTAGTTATGTGAGTTATGTCTACAGTTAAGTAACTGTGATAGTTTTCCTTTTAAATTCATTATATGTACTACTGCCACGAATTTTTTCACGTCGGTCGCGCCACGCGCCCGCGACGGTGCTGTGTGTTCGACCCTTTAATGTTAGCTCAATGTGATGCTCTGCTTGCCCGCTCATTATTAATTACTAGCTGTACCTGCGACTTCGTTTGCAGGGTAATGTGGTGGGAATTAACGTATTTATTCTCTTGGACATAGGAAACAAGGAGTTCTAATTTAACCTATCAAGTAAAACGTTGAACAAACCTATATTTTGTTAACTATACAAGTACCTCTAAAACCATAACGCGAACCCGAGCGCCTTTGTAATAATTAGTCTGTTTTTTTTTTTCATTTAATGGAGAGAAAAGTGTATGCAAAGGCATCCTATGATTAATAGTACATTATTGTCGAAGCAAGGGAAGTAGGCAATTGCTGGCTGAGTATTCATTTTAAACGGACGACCTTGGGAGTCCGTTTAATTTAATACGAAGCCAGCAATTGCCCTTCGGGCTGAGACAAATACAGTGATATAATCAGTGTCCAAATTTTTTGTAGTCATTTGGTATCACTAATAGTCTCCATTTTTGAAAAAATATACTGGTAGGTATTTTTTAAATTATAATTTGTCGATCCTAAAAGAATTATCCGTACTGCATGGTTACTGGGCATTCAGTACCGCGCGGAGCGGGGCGGGGCCGAGGGAGGGGAGGCGTGCCGTGTGCAAACCTTACTACCTGCTGAGGTGCCCGAGCGGTAAGGATTTTTGGGATAACTTTAAGCAGCAATTACTAATTTTTTTTGTACTGAAAGATACGTAACAAAAAAACGTATTTGATAATTTTGCTGAAGAATCTTATACTTGAATTTGGACACTGATTAAAATGTCACCCTGTATAGTCCCTTTTTCAAAAATTGTGCATGCAAAGAAATATGTACTTTCTGAAAATGATAAGGCATGCATTTCTTCTTGCCGCTTCATGAAATTGTCGTACGCCTTTCGATATTTGTCTTTTGGCTTTGCGACTATCACTTAACAAATAATCAGCTTCTCTAAATCTGGAATTATTTTCACGTCAATTTTCTATATTTTCCGTAAAAACAATTAACCACTGTGTGTAAAATCAGAATAATTTTTGCATTGCCGCATTTTTTTAAATAATAAGTTGGGAGTGAAAGCGTAAAGGCCAGGAGGACCGTATTAAAAAGCGATAAGGTAGAGAATACGTTGGTTTTAAAGCCGCAAAGTCGAACCACTTCCTTCGCAGTTTAGATGATATTGTCTAAGTTCACGTCTCGGCGCCATCCCCCAGAGCCGTTAGTTGGGCGTATTATTTTTTTATTTACTAACTTAGTGTCATTATTTTACGGGCCTTAACTTTTATTTGCCGAACAACAGTGATCACTGAAGTTCGGGAGTGTCGTTTCAGGATTGAACCAATTGTCTTGTTTATACAGGTAATATGTAGGCTCACATTTTGATAGTAATAAATAGGATACCTCAGTGAATATTTAGCGATATTGTGTATTTTTTTTGTCATTATCATCTCAGGAAATGTTGTGTAAAGAAATGATGATTAGAGTTTAAAAATAAAATTAATGTATAACAATACCGGTGCTGGGTGGGTGTAGTTTCATATAAGTTATCGCGGGTGGTCCTAATTTTGGGGGGATAATTGTGAGAGGATAATTATTTTAGAAACGAGCGTTTTAAACAGCCAGAGATTCACCTACCTACTACATGTTTTTAAAAAACCGATCATATTGCCTTGAGAACTATTGAACTATGTACAATTGGTTTCTTGACATATCTTTTTATGGGGCCGTTAGAACCAGTTTTCTAAATGGAGCAAATGTTTGTGTGGGTAGTCCCAGTCTACGAGTATAATTAGAGTACGTAGAAAGACAATAAAGAGGATTCTATTGGTATCATTGAATTTACTCCGCCCGATAAAGAAACACATTTTTGTTATTGATTTTATTTCTGTTTTTTTTTTGTAATTGATTAGTTAGTTTTTAAAACTTATATGGGACTTTTATAGAATAGAATAGAATTTATTTGCATAGAATAATTAGGTACATCTGTGTCAATAGGCGGTAGGTGACAAAAGGTGGCTTATTCTGCTATTTGTACTAAATACTAGCATGCAAATATCTTTCGGAATCTTATTTTTCAATATTTTGAAAGGCACAATTTGGGAGAAATTTATGTTAGTTTTGGAAGCCTGTCTTTTATCCCGAAAATCATGCCCTTCTGCATTAAAGTTTGTATAGGTGTAAATAACAAGTTGCTTTTATGCTGACGAAGCCGTGCACAAATAAGCACTTACAATATGCTTATAATATACTCGTACCTTCGTCTGGGCGGAGGATGTTTCCCTCTGTATTCGCAAGTGTGACTCTGTACCGAGATGCGTTGGTACTTATTGTAAGAGGTGGCATTGTTTGTGACACAAAGATAACGTACGCGCGCAGTAAGGCGGCGTTATGAGGAAATGGATATTTTCTACTGTATAATTTATTCGTGTTTATATGAAAGGTATTGTATTGTATACCGAAAGAGGTAACGTTGGATAAGAAAGATAGTGTACAGAAAGTAATTTTTATACGAAATGCTTAAATAGCACACACCATCACATAAAAAGAAAGAACAATGTGGTCAAAAATTTAGAGTCCGCCCAGCACTGTCGACTCAAGTCGACTCGCCATAGTGAGCGTCATAGAGAGACGAGCGCCATTAATTGTGGAAATATAACCTAGATTACCAACACTAATATACCTATTATAGTAGGTTAAAGAATTATAATACATACTACTATCCACGTAATCTAAAAACTTCATGAATAACTTGAGAGAAGCATCCCACCCAACGTTGAAACGAAATGAATACTCAGGATACTTTCCTTAGTATGATATTATTATTATTTTATAGACAGGTAACCAATATGCAACAGCTACCAAGAACAGAAACTTTATTTCGCAGCTATATTTCTAAGCAGTTTCCTGATGCAATTTTTCCTCAAAGTTGTGTGAAGTGTGCCTTAATGTTTATTGAAAGAGTGCCTTTCGCTTCGCAAGCAAGATTCTCATTTAGGTAAGCGCCATGACATGCCGCGCGCAAGCAGGAGGTCTATTTAGTCCGCCGCATCCGATCCCAATCGCATATCACCTTGCTTCGCAAGCTCTCTTCGACGCACGTAGAGTTAACGTGTCAAGATGAGCGCGAATGACTGTGAAATGCGATTGAGATGTGACAGACGTGAACCGATTTGATCCCCCCATGGATCGCTCTACGTCTAGGCGTCTAATTGTGACCAATCCCATTGCAATTTTTAACCGGCAAGTTATGTGATTCAGAGTAATTACTCTGAATCACATAACTTGCTTGTAAAAAGTAACCTATGAGAGAAGCATGCCACCCTGTGACAATCTATTATTTATTATTACACTCGCATGTAATTTATACTTTTGTAAGAGGGCAAGAATGTATTTATTTTGGCTGCTTTGACGTTTGACGGTTTACGACAAATTTAACAGACCATGGCTATGTCTAACATCTAATTCGACGGACGACTTAGTATTATGTATTATCAAGCCATTAAAGATCTGTGGTAAGTCTGAATGGAGGCCAAGACAAAGACACACATAAAGGTGGAATGTTCACATAATATGCATGTGTGTTTAGAACAGCCCGACTGGAGGAGTACCTCCGTCTTGCAGATGCTCGCAGCCATAGAGGAAATTATTATCTGGCAGCCATAATACTTAATGCTCATGATGTATGTGCTGTTCTTGGTGGGGTGTAAGATGGCCAGGGCTCCGAGGGTGCGCTGTTTTGAGAGTCAGGGGCTATTGGTCTCTGTCAACACAATGAACCCTCAACTCAATAAAGTGACGGCAAAAGGCCTGCGTCTCCTCTGGAGTATTTGTCCTGTGAATTGTAATTTATATTTGAACTGTGGAGTCAATAACGCAAGCGCAATATCTATAAAAAGTCAAAACCACTTACCTCGTGAAAAAAGTAGGTAACATTTTTGCTCCTTTCCCACCAATTCGTTATTATTAAATATTTGCCATCTCGTTACACCCCTCGAATCCTGTCACCGCCTTTGTGCAGAATTGACTATTTTTTTTATTTCTGTCTCAAATGCAAATTGAGTTTAAAAAACTTCGTTTGTGGAGTTTCGTCAGAATATGAAAGTGGCGCCTTTATTTGCCTTTTTTGTAAAACTGGTTTTTTGTTGTTCAACCTTACAATCAGGGAAATATACAAGCTAGTCCATTTGATCAGGGCCTAGTAAAAATTAGTTTTTGCTACCTATACATTTAAATACATTTTTCTTTTGTAACTTTATAAAATCCCTTAGTTTTTTGAAACATTAATTTATAACAGCGTTTTTTTGTTTGTTTAATTTGCAAATGTTATTCTAAGATGCCTTATCCAAGAATCCACCAACATTTCCATCGGGAAGTAAATATATAAAAATAAATGACACATCCATTATGTTTTTTGTGTGATTTATTTATTATTCTTGAAGAGCTCCTGTAAATTAACCAAAACAAAAATTAAATTATGCATTAATATTTTTCCTCTTTTTTCAAGAATTGGCTAAACATCGATTTTATTGATGACTAATATTTTGGTGGATTTTGAGTCTACGTAATTACTAAAATGTTAATATATCAGTTACACACATAAAAGCTGCTGTTATGAATTATTTCCAAATTTCCATTTTTTTCCATACTAATGAAAATAAAGTGCTTGGGCTATAAGATAATGAGCACGACAAATTTTGTATCTAAGCAATGTATTATGCTCCGACCCCATTAAAACAGGAAAAATCTTAACAGCGCCATGTATAATTTTTTTTTATTTAATAGATTATCCGTCCTAAAACGACAAATAGATATCATCAATGATACAAATCTTACTACAATGTCATAACATAAAGACAGGGAAAACAACTAACTTTATTTGTCGGCAGGTATATGTAAATAAACCTCTACGGATTACGAGTTACCAACCAGTGATTTCTTCACCTCGCGACGGCTTGTTGTCCTTTATGGTAATTCTTGTTGTTCTGACCGCCGTCGCTACCCTCCCAATTTACATGTTGTGTTTTTCAAACCCTTTCCAACCAGGGATTTGTGGGCGCGATGTGAAAGGCTCAATCATGGCTTAATCTAACAAATACGTTCCATTGTCCAATATGCATATTTGAGTATATTTGTATTTTTTAGCCGCTACATAGTTGGGTGGCACTTTATACCTAACGTAACTGGAAGTCAAAAAAGCGGCCAAGTGCGTGTCGGGCCACGCGCAGGGTAAGGTTCCGTAGTTGCCCGTCTGTCACAGAATGCGGACTTAAAAGGGGCTTTTGGGGTTTTTATTGTAGCTTATACCCTCGTAAATAATCGTAAATATGATTATTTTTATAACACACCTATGTATAGGTTCGTTTCGCCGGTTACGCGACCACCTTCGGTTAGCGACCACCTGAAGGACAAGTTTTTTTCTATTGAAGATAACGTGCCGTGAAAAAGCAACTCTACGGTCCACGGTAAAAGGTTCAAATTCCAATGACAATGTATATGCACCCGAAATTAAGTGCATCTCTTACCAGTTAACTAGTTATGTCTACTACTCGTTAACTAGTGATGTCTACTACTCGTTAACTAGTTATGTGAGTTATGTCTACAGTTAAGTAACTGTGATAGTTTTCCTTTTAAATTCATTATATGTACTACTGCCACGAATTTTTTCACGTCGGTCGCGCCACGCGCCCGCGACGGTGCTGTGTGTTCGACCCTTTAATGTTAGCTCAATGTGATGCTCTGCTTGCCCGCTCATTATTAATTACTAGCTGTACCTGCGACTTCGTTTGCAGGGTAATGTGGTGGGAATTAACGTATTTATTCTCTTGGACATAGGAAACAAGGAGTTCTAATTTAACCTATCAAGTAAAACGTTGAACAAACCTATATTTTGTTAACTATACAAGTACCTCTAAAACCATAACGCGAACCCGAGCGCCTTTGTAATAATTAGTCTGTTTTTTTTTTCATTTAATGGAGAGAAAAGTGTATGCAAAGGCATCCTATGATTAATAGTACATTATTGTCGAAGCAAGGGAAGTAGGCAATTGCTGGCTGAGTATTCATTTTAAACGGACGACCTTGGGAGTCCGTTTAATTTAATACGAAGCCAGCAATTGCCCTTCGGGCTGAGACAAATACAGTGATATAATCAGTGTCCAAATTTTTTGTAGTCATTTGGTATCACTAATAGTCTCCATTTTTGAAAAAATATACTGGTAGGTATTTTTTAAATTATAATTTGTCGATCCCAAAAGAATTATCCGTACTGCATGGTTACTGGGCATTCAGTACCGCGCGGAGCGGGGCGGGGCCGAGGGAGGGGAGGCGTGCCGTGTGCAAACCTTACTACCTGCTGAGGTGCCCGAGCGGTAAGGATTTTTGGGATAACTTTAAGCAGCAATTACTAATTTTTTTTGTACTGAAAGATACGTAACAAAAAAACGTATTTGATAATTTTGCTGAAGAATCTTATACTTGAATTTGGACACTGATTAAAATGTCACCCTGTATAGTCCCTTTTTCAAAAATTGTGCATGCAAAGAAATATGTACTTTCTGAAAATGATAAGGCATGCATTTCTTCTTGCCGCTTCATGAAATTGTCGTACGCCTTTCGATATTTGTCTTTTGGCTTTGCGACTATCACTTAACAAATAATCAGCTTCTCTAAATCTGGAATTATTTTCACGTCAATTTTCTATATTTTCCGTAAAAACAATTAACCACTGTGTGTAAAATCAGAATAATTTTTGCATTGCCGCATTTTTTTAAATAATAAGTTGGGAGTGAATTTTTCTTCCGAAAACGCCATAAGTTATTTGAGACAACTAAAAAGTTGCGATAATTCACAGCTACTGATCTTCCGTTTTGGCTGTTTCCTATGCCTTTTATTTATATGGCTGCTTTAACTTTTATTAAAGTTTGTAGTCGAGTAAAATATAGCCGGCAAGGTTTTTTATTTTTAAAATTTTCAGTAACCATAAACTATGCACTTCACGTCCTTTTTTTTACCAATAAAGTCAACATTGCCGATGATTTTGAGAAAATAATTTCCTGTATGTTGGTCAATTTCTGTGTCTATATTGGCTGAATGTCAACTCAAAGGCGCGAAGTACGAAGTTATATTACCGGCTTAATACTGACGCGATTGAAAAAAAATGTTCATTTATAAATGGCCCGTTCTATACTGTAGAAAAATGTGGTTACGTGTGATGGTAACGCACCCTTTTCTATAGAGCACAGACCTATTGGGTTGTGATTCCAATAGGTCAGCACTCTTGTAAGATGTATGTGGATTCAGGCCTGGCTACAAACAACGATTCCAGTAAGATTTATTTATTTCCACAAAAGTTCGTTCACTAAGTAAGATTCAGTTACTTTTACATAAGTTCGTTCACTTAACAATGTTCATAAGGTTCACTTAGTTATGCGAAAGTTCGTTCACTTAATAATTTATTTATTTATTTATTTATTTATTTATCATTCGGAGAACCAACAGCTATTGATACAATATGGTTAACTTAATTTGGTTACAAAAAGCCAATTACAGGTTCCCACCAATAGTAACAAAGTAGGAATTATTAGGTGTTTCACACTACCACATTGTAACACTAACTACTTAATCTTATTTGAACTTAAAACAGTAACAAAAGTAACAATATACTTAAACCACACACACACATTACTAATCTACAGTCATCGAATAGGACAAGCTCACTCAAAACTGTTGTTCACCAGGTTACGCCTCACAGATTGGGTATTACTGTTAAAAATGTCTATGTCTAAGTATTTCGTTATATCATTCAAACGCCCACTCGCACGGATTAAAAAACTGTTCCGCCGATGGAGTATTGAAAGAAAGTTCGGCTAGCAAATCAGGACAGTCCACATTGCCATTGGTTATGTTTAAAATATAAATTATATCTGCGATTTCACGACGCTTACTCAGAGGAATGAGATGGTGTTTTCTACATGTGTTAATATAGTTGTTGGAACTATATGGAGTATTAAATTTAAAACAAAGGAACTTAATAAATTTTCTCTGAACGCGTTCTATCCTGTCGATATACGTATGATAACGAGGGTTCCAAATTTGTGATGCGTATTCGAGTTTGCTTCTTACATATGTACAGTAAAGAATTTTAAGAGTTTTAGCTTGGGTGAAGTGTGCAGAACTCCGTATAATAAATCCTAATGTTTTTGAAGCGTTCGATATAATACTTTCAATATGTCTGTCAAATAAAAGTTTAGAGTCATGGGTGACACCCAAGTCTCACATAGATTGAACCCTTTTAAGTGGTTGACTTTTTATAATATATGAGGTATCAATTACGTTACGTTGTCTAGAGAAAGTTAAAGTAAAGCACTTGGATGGGTTGAGTTCTAACTTATTGGAACGGCAGTATGATTCAAGGCGTATAAGGTCATCTTGGATTAGAGCAGAATCATGAATAGATTTTACTCTAGAAAATATTTTCATATCGTCCGCAAAACTCAGCAATTTAGAAAAAACAAAACAGTCACTAATGTCATTGACAAAAATATTGAATAGCAGGGGCCCCAACAACGAACCTTGAGGGACGCCACTTGGAACAGTAACCCAACTAGACACATAATTATCAATTACAACAGCCTGTGACCTATTGTCAATGTATGAAATGAACCACCGCAACAAGTCTCCATGTATTCCCATTTTATGAAGTTTGAGAATTAGTAGTTTATGGTCAATTCTATCGAACGCCTTGCTGTAGCCCGTGTAAATTACGTCAACTTGACTACCTTTGGTCATAGCCTCAGTAACAAAATTATTGAGCAGTATCAGATTTGAGACCGTAGATCTTCGTTGAAGGAAGCCATGTTGAGTAGGACTGAAATAATTCTTGAGTGCTCCATAAACTTGACAATGAACTATTTTTTCTAGAATTTTAGAGATTATACATAATTTAGAAATTGGCCGGTAGTTGCTTATATCAGTTTTAGGACCTTTTTTGTGGACTGGTGTAATAAAGGCAGATTTCCACAGTGACGGCACTGAGCACTCAGCAAAGGAACGTTTAAATAGCAAGTATATTGGTTCAACAATCGTTTTAGCACAATTTATCAGGAATTGGCCTGGCAAATCATCCAGCTGATTTTGAAGGATCGAGTGACTGTAAGAGCCAGGTTAGTACTTCACGGTTGACTTCAATTCGTAATGTTCACAAGGCTCACAATTACTTTTATACGATTACGGAATTTATTTGTCAAGCTTCTGGACAAACGGGACGAGTTACGCTCCGCGCTAGGCTTCCACCGTACTTATTCCGGATTGCACCATGATCGGAATTGCTACCATAGAGGGTTTATGCAATGTGTGACCAGGACTGCTTTGTATAGAGCAAGGTGTTAGCTTGGAGGTGACTAGATGTCAACTGACTTGACCCGTGACCGGTCTGGCCTTTTATACCACTTGTCGGCGTGGGTGCCTACGTGACATCGAGACGACGCTATCCAGAGCGTGGCGTCGCCTAATTGTCAAGTGCTTTGTTTTGGCGCGCAGAACCATTGCACGCGAAGTCCATTCATGTTGAAAAAACAGCTTCTGGCCGGGCCCCAGCGAGCGGCGGATGACGCTCGCTACCTGCTTTGTGCCTTTGCTGCCCCTTTTGCATGAATATAACTTATTTGTGCTACAATACCGATTTAATACATTCTGTTTATTGCTGATACTTAAATATAAATACTGACAAACCAGTATCGTGACAAATATTCAGCGTGTCTTGCAGAAACTCAAATAGACTTTTTGGCTGAACGCGTGCACAGCGCGATGCCATCCCATTAAAAAAAACAGAAAAGAGAAGATAATGAAACTTTTGTCGGGTGATGTTATATAGTTGAAAGTTGAGACATTTATTGAAATAACACCTTAATACCAATTTAGCGCATATAAGTTCCCATATTTAAATCGATTATTTTTGTATGTTTTGTCGTTTACGGTAAGCGTTTTGTGAAGGTTATCAGCTATCACACACACCGGTCTAGTTTCTACACCTTCATAGTCAAAGCAAGCCCGCCATTTTGCCGGTCACTGAAACTTGACAGATGGCCGCTAGGATTTCAAGAAGAAAAAATGAAAAACTTAACGAGTTCAAATATTTCGGAAAATTAATTAATCGTCGCAGTCGGTTAAAATCGGAAGCTAGAATAATAAGGTGCTAATGAAAAAAAACATGTTTTTCCGTTCATGGGAATCTGAGATCATTCGTGACGGAACAATACTTAGTTTGATACCGGCCGATTCTTTTTTTTAATTCAGAGATCCATACTAATATTATAAATGCGAAAGTGTGTCTGTCTGTCTGTTACCTGTTCACGCTTAAACCGCTGAACCGTATTGGATGAAAATTGGTATAGGTAGAGATAGTTTGAGTCCTAGGGAAGGACTTAGGAAAAGTTTTTATCCCGGAAATCATCTAAGGGGGTGAAATGGGGGGGTCGTGGGCAGAAGCTAGTTTATTATAAGTGTAGATTATAAATAAGTGAAATCTTATGACTTTGTGACATTCGGGGTGATTATCTTTCCAAAAAAATACTGAGAGACCTTCTATTTATATCGATATAATATCGATTGATGTTTTGACCTACAGTGACATACATTTTTAGGGTTCCGTATTCAACAAGGAATCCTTATCGTTTCGCCATGTCCGTCCGTCTGTCTGTCAGTCCGTCTTCGGCTTAGCTCAGTAACCCTTACAACTAGAAAACTGCAATTCGGCGTGGGTATACAAACCAATCACGCCGACAAAACAGTGGAATAAAATCCTGAAATGTAAATTGGTGGTGTATATATTTTTTTCTCGTTAAACCTATAGTATGGGGTATCGTTGGATACCTTGTTCCAAAATATTATGGGTTTCCTAAACCTATTTTTCAACGTTATGCGTTTGCGAGATAATTTGATTTAAAGCCCTAATTTTTGTTCGAGCCCCCTCCCCCCTGCCGGCTAAATGGCTACTACTGGGGACGTGAAAAAATTCGTGGCAGTAGTACATAAAATGAATTTAAAAGGAAAGTATTACAGTTACTTAACTGTAGACATAACTCACATAACTAGTTAACGAGTTGCAGACATAACTAGTTAACTGGTAAGAAATGCACTGAATTTCGGGTGTATATACATTGTCATTGGAATTTGAACCTTTTACCGTGGACCGTAGAGTTGCTTTTTCACGGCACGTTATCTTCAATAGAAAAAAACCTTGTCCTTCAGGTGGTCGCTAACCTATACATAGGTGTGTTATAAAAATCATATTTACGATTATTTACGAGGGTATAAGCTACAATAAAAACCCCAAAAGCCCCTTTTAAGTCCGCATTCTGTGACAGACGGGCAACTACAGAACCTTACCCTGCGCGTGGCCCGACACGCACTTGGCCGCTTTTTTGACTTCCAGTTACGTTAGGTATGAAGTGCCACCCAACTATGTAGCGGCTAAAAAATACAAATATACTCAAATATGCATATTGGACAATGGAACGTATTTGTTAGATTAAGCCATGATTTTGACATGCCTTTCACATCGCGCCCACAAATCCCTGGTTGGAAAGGGTTTGAAAAACACAAGATGTGAGGGTAGCGACGGCGGTCAGAACAACATGAATTACCATAAAGGACAACAAGCCGTCGCGAGGTGAAGAAATCACTGGTTGGTAACTCGTAATCCGTAGAGGTTTATTTACATATACCTGCCGACAGATAAAGTTAGTTGTTTTCCCTGTCTTTATGTTATGACATTGTAGTAAGATTTGTACCATTGAAGATATTTATTCGGTCGTTTTAGGACGGATAATCTATTAAATAAAAAAAATTGTACTTGGCGCTGTTAAGATTTTTCCTGATTTAATGGGGTCGGAGCAAGTGCGCCCATAATACATTAGGTCCAGAATTAAATGAAAAAAAAAACAGACTAATTATTACAAAGGCGCTCGGGTTCGCGTTATGGTTTTAGAGGTACTTGTATAGTAAACAAAATATAGGTTTGTTCAACGTTTTACTTGATAGGTTAAATTAGAACTCCTTGTTTCCTATGTCCAAGAGAATAAATACGTTAATTCCCACCACATTACCCTGCAAACGAAGTCGCAGGTACAGCTAGTAATTATTAATGTGCGGGCAAGCAGAGCATCACATTGAGCTAACATTAAAGAGTCGAACACACAGCACCGTCGCGGGCGCGCCGCGCGTTATTTCCCTACAAACCGCTAGCGCGGTCAAACAGGCTGCGCCCCGTCGGCAACGCGCCCCGCTTCTGTCGCGCCCCGCCAGCAACCCGCCGCGCACAGGCCGCGCGCCCGCGACGGCGCGTCAGTGTGATGCCAGACAGCGCAGCGCGCGGTGCGTACGTATTGCTGGCGGGTTGATGGCGCGAGGCCAGCGCGATGTGCGCGGGCCGCGCGCGCGGTGCGGTGCCGGCTGGTTGATGGCGCGATGCGCGCGTGCTCTGTGTGTCCTTCTCCGTCCCGCGCGCATCACGCGCTCGTCAAGCGCCGCTACCGCCCCGCTGGCAGTCTGTTCGACCCTTAAGCGACGAAGCGAAACTAAAATTTTACGTATTTTGCCTTCAATTATATCAAAATGTAATGCCAATCGTACCAATGCGTCAGATTTTATGCTCCATTGTGCAAAAATAATCGTAAATAAAACACATGGCACATGTAACAACATTATTAGAAAAGCTTTTGATCTCCGACGACACAACAAACATGAGCAAAAAGAGCAATATTATTTATCGTATGGCAAATAAATATTTAGAACCGTGAGATCCTGGAAAAGACAGTACTGTTGCAAAAGAGCAATGCTGTCAATTTACATTATCGCAAAACATTAATGAAACGAAGGTTCTTAGGTAAGAATGGTTGAAGTGCTATAATTTTATTTAATATCTAAATCAATTTTTGATGGGTTATTTAATTACGTAGTAAATATTTTTTTTTATTTCCATAGCCTGCGAGTCGTCTTCGTTATTCACGATATTTTGCTAATTCAACTTGCTCTAATCATTCTTGCATAAAAGCCTCTAAGCTTTGTAATTAGAAAGAGACGGGTAGTCAATCTCGCTGCGATACAGCTCGCGTGCCTCCCAGAATGTCTATCACGGGACGGCCGCGTCATACTATTTTTCTCGCACTATACCTCTTGTTCTAAGTGTTCTAATAAGAGAGAGACGGATAGTGCGAGAAAAATCGAGAGAGGTCGCATGATAGACGTGCTGTAGTGGTGGTGCAGATGTAGACGAAACAACAGGTTTATTCCGCGGTTCAACGGGCGCTAATTGATGGATACGAGTATGGTGCTCGTACATCATTCTACCCTCGTATGTCAAACATAGAGGTATATATAATTGATTAAGATATGATTATCTCTCACTTATAATAAATCTCTAAATTAAAAAAAGAATCAGCTAGTATCAACGACCGCTTTAGCCTAGTTGGTAGTGACCCTGCCTACGAAGCAAGAGGTCCTGGGTTCGAATCCCGGTAAGGGCAAACATTTATGTGATGAGCATGAATATTTGTTTCAGAGTCATGGATATTTTCTATGTATTTAAGTATTTATATCTATTATATATATCGTCGTCTAGTACCCATAACACAAGCCTTACTGAGCTTACTATGGGACTAGGTCGATTTGTGTAAGATTGTCCTCTTATATTTATTTATTTATTTATATCAAAGTAACAATTTTTGTGTCCCGAATGATCTCAGCTTCCCATGAACGGAAAAACATGTACCTAACTTTTTTCATAAGCACATTATTACTCTAGCTTCCGTTTAGGATAGTTTTTATCCGACTGCGACGATAAATTATATATTTTTCGGAAACATTTGACCTCATTAAATTATTACAATTCAATTCAATTCAATTTTGGGGCTATATGGCTCCATCAAAGCCTTGATGATTCCGCCAATGTCGAGTTTGGATAAGACACGTCCAGTATTTAATCTTGACGGTGGACTACAGGTAGTGTTCGGTAGTATATCCGACCGATCGAACCGCCAATCTACAACAAAACACAAACTACAACAAACACAATCTACTATTAGTTTGTTTTATTAAAGGATATTATGGGGTTAAAGGAGTTTTAAATCTATTCACTACTTATACTGACATACGAGACACATACACAATGAGTATATTTGAGGATATCACAACCTAATGTTATTTTTGGACAAGAATTTATTTAATATTCCACAATATGGCGAAAAAACTAAGGTTAAGAGAAAGTTGATATTGATTGGACGACTTATACAGCGTGGAAGTAGATTATACAATGGAGAAGAAATTTTAGGACATTCCAACAATATATGTTCCATGGTACCCTCGGCCAGTCCACATTCGCAGACCGAGCCGTCCCGAATCCTCAGCTTGGCTAAAAATACTGGCGAGCAAATATGACCAAGGCGCAACCTTATAATTGTGGATGTGTTCTGTTTCGTGTACTCCTTATTCTTAAAAAACCAAGGTTTAATTGGAACTTTAGGCTGCAGACTTCCAAAATGCTTGCCCTTGGTTTGCCGTGAGATTTGCCAAAATTTATTCCATTTATGGTGTAATAAACGTTTAACTTCAGACCTTAGCCCCCTTATTCATAAAACTTAAAATGCCTCTGCTAAATAAAATATGCTTTGTCCCTTTTTTACGAATACAAATGTCAAAGTGACAGATAAGGACAAACGAATTTTAACGCCATTTTAGTTAAAACAGGCTTGTAGCACGTTTATGAATACGGCCGGCTCGAGGGTGACAATTGGTGGATGATTCAATTCCCTGCTGAATGGCGTTTTTTGCGCACTGATCAACCACTTCGTTGCCCGTGATACCACAGTGGCTAGGAATCCACGCTAAAATAACCTGTATATTAGAATTCTGGCATTCCCGGAGTGTATCCTTAATTTTTAAAGTTAAATAGAAGTTATTTCTAGAGTGAAATGGAAATCCAATCAAATCCAAATTAAAACACCTCTGTTAAATGAAACGAGTTTTGTCCCTTTCTTACTAATTTAAATATCAGAGTGACAGATAAGTTACAATAGTCATTTGTGTCACAAGGGAGCAAAATAGTATATTTACGGCGAGGGCGGTGTATTGAATCCTGAACGTAGCGAGGGATCATACAATATATTGTTGAGTACAACACAGATGTTAATAATTATTTTATTAACATCTTTGTTCAATTGGCACATTGCGTACAAATGCTCCAATGCCAATGTATAAATTAAAAAAGTAGCTTGAACAGAAAAGTAGCGTTTTGGTCCCTCTCGTCGTGGAGCAAAACTTACTTTTCTGAATGAAAGGTGTGAAAATGAATTTTAAGGGCATTTTAGCTTGAATTAGAACTGCATGTGTGAAGAAGAGAAGAAATGCGTTAACTCCTAACACATTACCATGCAAACGAAGTCGCAGGCTCAGCTAGTGTATAAATAAATGAGCTTTCTACCCTAAAATTTATTTGAACCTTATAGGGAAGGTGGGCATGAAAGATACATGAATTACATGATTTAAAACAGGCACTTTATTTTTACCGAATCTTTTGCAAGTAACATCATTTCAATTTTAATGTGGTGTGGCAATGTTGATAATAAGTGACCCACAAAAATTTGACAGCTCACCATTAGGTGGAGCAACACATCTAGTTATGAAAAAAATTGCATTGAAAAGTATGATTTTATGTAGTATTCACAATGTTTTTACAGTACAATGTTTTGATTTAACTCTTAAATTATGTTACAACTAGGGTGTGTTTTATTTAGTTCAGCTACTAATTGTGATATTTTTAATCGATATGATTGCAGATTTAATCACATATTTTTAAGGTTGGAGAAAAATGGCTACTTACCGTAAAAGAGCCTTAGAAACATTTGATGAAAGTCTTGTAGAATAAAAGGTGCATTGAATTATTTTGACAAAAGATGCTTCTGATTTTATTTTTCTTCTTCTAGTTCCTAATACCTAGGTGAAAGTCTGATTAATGTAAGTAAAATAATTATTTGTAATCATTTTGAATGATTTTTAGACAAAAAGTATTTTAAAATCATTTCTTTGAACAATTAACACTAGTGATCTCAATAATGTTACAGTTAGTATTAGTGTGTTGTTATTAATGTTGTTCATTGGAGAAATTTATTTAAATAGTGGTTTATACCGTGAGAAGCTCTTTCATAAAATGTGGTGAGGTGGCTCTTTCAATGTCCACACGCTATGAAAGGGCCGTTTTCCCTTTGTTTTTAAAGAGAAAAGAATAATATTAAAACAAATCTTTAAGGAATAATTGATGATTGTATGCTGAACACCAATAAACAAAATTCTTATTTAAAAATAAACCATTTAGTTTTATTGTGTTTTAGATATTAAAGCGAGGTTTCTAAAACTGGCTCTTTCTCGCCTACCTTCCCCTACTTAACAGCGTATATGTCTAATATGCAGGTTTTAACCCAAGTTGTTTTTTTTATTCTGTCGAGGAAAAAGTTGAAGATCCCTCAGGTACTTCAACTTACCCCTTCCCCACTAACTTAACCCATCCCTTGCTTTCATAGACTTTTTGTAACACATAACTAGGTACACAAACTGCCTACTCAATAAAATTTTAGTTAAGTACTCATTTACCTACTTTGCTCCACTGCATTACAAATTAAATTATCGGAATGCTTTTTGTAAAATGAAATCGACGGAGTTTTGTGAAGCCTGCGCTTGTTGTGAAACTAGCGCGGCCTGCGGTGGTGGTCAATAGTAAATTTGACAGATAATGACAAGTTAACTATTGAGCCGGGTGGCCTGGCAGTCTATGAGAGGCTTCAATGAAGATAACGTCTACTACAAGCTGTTTTTGAAGAGGTACCTAAAGGAAGTTACCCGATTTTATTCGGCTAAATTAGACATAATTATATTCTAAGGGTTTTAGTTTTATGGACATATAAATATTGAATAAAATTATTAGGGGACAATCTTGCACAAATCGACCTAGTCCCAAACTAAGCAAAGCTTGTGCTATGGGTACAAGACGACGATAAACATACTTATATAGATAAATAAATACTTAAATACATATAAAACATCCACGACTCAGGAACAACTATTCGTGCTCATCACATAAATAAATGCCCTTACCGGGATTCGAACCCAGGACCTCTTGCTTCGTAGGCAGGGGTCACTACCAACTAGGCTAAAGGTCTTCAAATGTACACTCATACAGAGAAGCTACAAGATACTAAAATCTTAATCGAGTAGCTTTATTTTGTTTGCTTTATGAATTTCCTCTCATTTCATTTGAATCAAGTTTTAAGATAATTAGATAAAATAATTATGTCGACGCCGCTAATTTGTTAATTAAAGGCTTCTAGAAAGTGAACTTTTTTCATTTTTCATCGGGGAATTGTTTTAGGGGTCCATTAGTGATGGTAAAAGGGCCGGGACCAACCTTAATATCTTTTAATGACCCTTATTAATTTTGCTGTATCAACTTTAAATAAATCAACGTTGTAATTTGTGATAAGTTACCTAGCTTTAAATAGATATGTATGATTCTAGTAAAACCGTGACACAATTTTAATCATGGTCCACTGTTTAAAAAGTCTGTCAAGAAATAGTAACTACGTAACTGTTGACTATTGAGTATTAGTTAATTAATTACATTCCAACTCGATTTTCCAGTCGGCGAAAATGAAATGAAAATAGTTCTCTGTACGGTAGCCAGTTGGCAGAATACGGATTTGAGAACTTTTAGCTGCCTGGTGGTAAAATATTTGGAAACTGAAACACAAATCCGGAGTAAGTGTATGAAATTCGTACCGGATGGGTAATTGCGTAACTTTACGAAAGAGCGTTATTAGGGCAACTCAACTGTCATTTAACCAAACAATTGAAAATTGAATACCACACCGGTGTTAAATACGGGCTGCCTGGTGACAAGCAGACGGGTTGTATCTCCCTTTCGTCGCTCAAACTAGCAAGTGTGACAAAGACGGAGATACACAAACGAAGTTCTTTTTCGTTTCGCGGTAGGCCCTGCTCACTTTAAATCTGAGCGAGATGACGTTCCGTTGCGCCTTGCGCCCGACCTCTAGCAATTAAATTATAATATTTTTGACATGTCCATTACCGTAAAGGTATCAACTTGTACTTGACATTGCTATCTATAGACTGTCGTGAAACCACGTTGATCTCTGAAGACAGGACAAGGGTATTTCATTATTAGATATCACTCATTTATTATATAGACTGGATGCACTGAAGACACTTTTCAATATCTGTAGATATGAAATGGTACAGTCTACAGCAAATATAGATGATCGTTTTTGTACTTTGTCGCACTTAACGTAACAAGGGACTACAACGCTACAGTTGGGATGAGTCAAAGTAGTGAAAGTGACAAACAAGGTAGGTACTAAAATGATAATCTACTTTACGTCACACCTGGCCATAATGCGAGTTTTACTGCACGCTGCGCGTACGGGAAAACTCGCATTGTGGCCAGGTGAAGAAGTAAAATTTTGTACTCAACACGGGCGGTAATTCGTAAAGCCCCAGAGCGCATATTTATGGCCCTCACCTTCGGTTCGGGCCACAAACACCTACGATCTGGGGCGTTCACGAATTCACCGCCCTAGTTACGTAATGTACTATTTACTGTCGACTCATAAACTGGGCAAGAGCTCATTTGCTACAGATCCATTAAATCATGGATGACCACAAGTCCACAATACAATTATATTCATAATTTATTCAGGAACCACTAAATAACAATGCAAAATGCAGATTTCAAAATTAAAATTCGCAGAGAGACAGGCAGGCAGGTACTAAAACCACACAATTTTAATTAAACCCGGCGATGATACCACGCTGTACCAAATGCCTTATTTAAATTTCGTTTACAGATGAACATTCCCAGCGAAATGATATTTTAGGAAAAAATACAATTCACGCTGTTATCATAGGTATGTCATTGCAAGTATTGCAACAAGGCAATTAGAATTTGCAATATCACAAATAACAGGTGGTGCGTATATTTAGTTTAGCCTTTGCGTAATACTTCCCCGTTTTCAGAAATATTAAGTAATATACCATTACGAGTACGTAGGAGTTCTCGTAATGATAAATAAATAAAGGTAGTTCACCAGTCGTGTACTCAAACAAAACACACACCAGATTTATTGGTTCCGGCTTACTTTAGACTAGAATATTTGCATGTTAATTAATGTTCGGCATCGATTCAAGAATAATCTGGAATGGAGGTTTATTCAATCCTCGCGAGACCCCAATTCCATTTCCACCAATTTTAAAATATTCTAACAAATCCACCTGAGAACATAACTTCGCATAATTTCTTATTAAAAATAAATAAACAGGGCGCCCACCGTATTACGAATTCTGCGTGAAACAATATTCGCGTTAAATTATTATCATTACACTGTCCCTGTGAAAGCTAAGTTGATTCATCCAATTTTCTCCGCTTTCCTTCCCACGAGTATGACCTCGGGAAGTCTTTGTAAATTTTCTTTACTTATTATTTTGGGCACACGCTGAAGCAAGCCATTTATACCAGCCAGTTCATTCATACAGATCACAGATTTTACTGAAAATATAACTTGTTCACGATATTATTATTTGTATGTATGTATTGTCGCTCACGGGCGTAACATAAAATTGAATGCATGCCTTAAAGTCATTTTATCTACGCACATATCATTAGTGCTCTAAAATGCGTTCAAAAACCGTAGAAAATGACCAGCATTACTACAACCGATTTTACTATGAGAACTGTCTGTGGTAGTAGGTAAAATCTGTACTGTAATGTCATTACAGTACAGACTTTTGATAAATTTGTATCGTTATGAGTTTAAATTTGGAACAGCTGCCAAAACTCAAGTGGGTCTCTATTTTAGTATCCATAGATATTAAAACAGTTATCGATACGAAACGTCAATTCAGTACGTTTTTTAATACAAACCGCACGACATTTGATCTCGAGTGATATGGGTATAGGGGACTTCATTCGTTTGTCTATGATTTAAAAAAAAACCATTCACCATGACGGATGATCGAATTGCCGCCATTGCTGTAGTCATTTTATTGTTGGTTTTTTGCTGTTACTTACTACTACTTATCATATGTGTGTAGATAAAGTAGTGTATGCAACTGTACATAATTAGGCCTTAAAACACTCGTGTGTGTATTATGAAACTCGCTAACGCTCGTTTCATAAAACCACACTCGTATTTTAAGGCCTCTCATTATGGATTAGTCGCATAAACTACTATTGCAATGATATCACCTAACCCCCCCCCCCCCCCCCCCCCTTGCCGGCTTGTCCCTTCGGCCGGCGTTCATGCGTAGGTGGAGGAGTCGCCAAAAGAGTATAAAAAGACAAAAAAAACCTGTATTTATTTTGAGATAATAAATATAATCAGCTTAGAACTAGGTAATTTAAAATTGTTTCATCGATAATGGTTGTATTAATTACGTTATGTACACTTAAGACACTGGTCAGCCGACAGTTATAAAAATACACTAAGGCCGCATTTATGCAGCAGGACATAAGATTTCAGTTTTTATCATCATATCAGCCAAAAGACGTCCACTGCTGGACATAGGCCTCCCCCAAAGAGTGCCAAAGTTACCGGTCCTGCGCCACCCGCATCCAGCGGACTCCAGCAACATTTACCAGGTCATCAGTCCAACTTATGGGGGCCTACCCACGCCGCGCCTTGCGGTACGTAGTCGCCACTCGAGAACCTGTCCGCCCCAACAGCCATCGGTTCTACGTGCTTTGTCCTCCCTCTTCTCCTTCTCTTTGTTCCATCCTCTACCTCGCGATCCCTAACATCGTTTGTCCTAAAATCACTTGCCCGAACTGTTTTGTCCTAGTGGGCATTAGCCCTAACGATCAATTGCTATAACAATCATTTTCCATAATGTAATGATTGCCCTAAACCTCATTTGCCCGAATCATTTTTACCATAATTATAAATATCCCTAATGTTATTTTGCATATTCTTCGAAATCCCTAATAACGTTTCACCTCATGTCATTTATCCTAAGTGTTGTTGTCCTAATGGGCATTAGCCCTAACGATCAATAGCCATAACAATATTTATTCATAATATATGCCCTTAAACTCATTTGTCAAATAATGTACGGCCCGACAACCCGTGTCCACTTTTTGTGGACGCGAATTATTGGGTCGTGCATTATCCAGGCGGACAAAAATGGCTTGTGATAACTGATAAGCGAACTCTGTTTTAGGTCGGTTAGGTTAGGGTTCACTAGTGTCCCTCAGACCAGAAATAGACACCCCGCGCAGCGGAGTGGCGTCGACTCCCTGCACGGCTATCAAACAAGTCACACAAGCGAACTCTGTTTTAGGGTAACCTATCGAAGTTTCGAAAAACACTTGTCCGATTTTCACCTGTCCGAAAACGGTTCACCGAATTCTTATAATCCATATACTTTGTTTACCATATATTTGTAACGTCGCTGGTTTGTTTTCCCACATTATCGTTTTCCCGAAACTCAATAACCAGAAGAACGATTGCCAACTTTATTATTTGACAACCGATTTGTAAACCACCTTTTCATACTTCGATGCTACGTAAAATCTAAATCCCATTTTCCCTAATAACATTTAACCGCCACGATTAAAAAACATTCAGACATGCTAAAAACCCTACATAGGTGCACTTTAAAATTGCGATGCAAAACAAACTTTGGTTATTAAGTGGGCTAGGTTAGATTTAAAACTGTGACCTTACAAAATAAACAATTAATAGAAAAGGGGCTTAGATTAGGTCAAAACATTTAAGAAACTAGAGTGCTGCACGAGTTGTAAAAATCCTAAAAATAGAGGCTTGGGGGCGAAGCCAGTAAAAAAACAACAAATGATCGTAACAATGGTATTATTGTAGGTTAGGTTAGGGTTAGCTTGTGTCCCTTAGTGCAGAAATAGGCACCCCGCGAAGCGGGGTGACGTCGACACGCTGGCGGTTAGGTCAGGTTATATGCCACAATTTCGATCTTTGGATATAGCGGTATGATAATATTTCGGACTCAATACTTTTCGACACCAAAAAATAGTTGACAAATGATCCTTCGGAATTTTAATAAGTGTCTATTCGAATCATAAGCGAAATAAAATTGTAACGAACTGAGAATTGGGAAATTAATAATATGGGAAATGTAATTTCGGGCAAACAAGAATTCGGCCAACTAATAAAAAGGGAAACGTTTTCGGGATTTTAATATTCGGAATTACGATTTTCGAGCTTCTGATAGGTAACCCTGTTTTAGGTCAGTTAGGTTAGGGTTCACTTGTGTCCCTCAGACCAGAAATAGACACCCCGCGCAGCGGGGTGGCGTCGACTCGCTGCACGGCTATCAAACAATTCACACAAGCGAACTCTGTTTTAAGTCGGTTAGGTTAATAGGGTTCACTTGTGTCCCTCAGACTAGAAATAGACACCCGCGGGGTGGCGACGACTCGCAGCACGGCTATTAAACAACACACACACAAATATAGGACAAACTACAATAGGCCGTACAAAGTTAGGAAAAATAATCATTAGGATTAACGAGGTTTAGGCTTACTGATAATTATGATACATGACTATTATGGCACATAACGTTAGGATGAATAATCAATATGGCAAGTGACGTTAGGAAATGTAACATTGTGGGGGGAAAAAATCATCCATACGATGTTAGGAAAACTAAAGATATATGAGTGTTAGGACAAATGATCATTATGACATAAAACCTTAGGGAATGCAAAAATAGGTTAAAAAACGTTAGGGATTCAGATACAGATCCATCCGGAGGGCTATATCGGTTACCTTGGTTCTGCTGCGGATAAACTCATTTCTGATGCGATCACGCTGAGAAACTCCCAACATTCCTATCTCCATAGCCTTTTGGGTGACTTTGAGCTTTCTTATGAGGCCCATAGTAAGCGACCACGTTTCATTGCCATAGGTCATGACTGGCAACACACACTGGTCAAAGACTCTCGTCTTGAGACACTGCGGAATATTGAACGAAAAGATGTGCCGTAGCTTCCCGAACGCTGCCCAGCCGAGTCGGATTCGACGATAGACCTCTTTCTCGAAGTTGATTTTTTATACAATAAATGCAAATAATTATGATAGGTAAGGCAATGAAAATTATTAATTCCATATAATGTTACTACAACATAACAAAAAACATGTAGTAATATAACTTAGTCTAAAAGTGCTCTGTATATTTAGACATCAGAATGTCGAGTCGACTCGACTTTACTGACAGGTCGCGCCTCGCGCCGCCGCACGCGCCATGTTGTCATAATTGGCATAAATAAGGCCTTAGCATATATGCTGCAGACGTCACCTAAGCCGACCAACATCCCTTTGACAAATAGCTTGTTTCATTAAAACAAAAACCGTCTCCGTGACTTATTACAGGCTCAAAAAATAATTTCAGGGACCGTTGATTTATAGTGAAACTTTGGGGATTTATTTGAGACAGAGGTAATTACGACTCGACTCACTTAAGTTTTTAACACTGTTTAAATAAATGTAATCACCTCAAGTGCCTATAAGTAGCTGTTCCAAATTCATAGAAAAAAATTGTTCGCACAGATTCGAGAGATTGCTTTATACTAAAAGTTTGAGTGATATTATGTGTGCTATGTTCTGTAAGGCGAAGTTATTCCTCTAATCCAAATAAGCGTGATGACACAAACTGTGCTCTACTTCTATATAAACCTCTACACAGTGTTTACTTACTTTGAGCGAGGGTATTTGTATTATATGTTAAAATGACCTTTACCAGTCGGTGTCTGCAATCGATTTGAAAGACAGATAGCGGAATATGTGCTTCGGCTGCGAGCCAAGTATTTTTGCTACTATGATCTTTAACTTTCCGTGCTCCGAAATATCTTGCACTCCTCCGAGTCATGGGTCGTCTACCGCAAGCACATCCACTTCCACACACTCTACAGATTCTACCTCAAATGTCTGTGAAATTTCCTATAAATATCAGGTGGACAGAATGCGTCAGGATTATAACCCGGTTACAATATCTGTGGACCTGGCGTCGATGACGTCACTCGTGCGCTCTGGGCTTCACATTCCAGCGAGGTCCACAGATATTGTAACCGAGTTGTACGAATGGACTGAGGCGCGCAAGTATCGGAGGCATCGAGGTATACCTGATGAGGCGACCGCAGAGTGGTGTGAACACGTGTCGCGGATGTCGTATGACCGAGTGGCGAAGCGCATTTTCCTTTCATAACTCACAAATGGTATACGTAAGTGTGGCGGCCGGTACGTTCGTTACAAAGATGTTCTGAAAAGATACAAAATAGAGCCCTCTGAGTGGGTGGACAAGCAGCACGGCGGCCCTAATGATGACGGCTCATCCATGAGCAGGTTAGCGGCTTTGAAACTGAGCGTCGTAATGAGCTCGATTAAAATCGAGACGACCTCAAGGCACATTGACCAGCAGGCCCAGCAGCCATCCGTTATACATCGGTGGAGAGTTAATTTGCGCAAAATACGCTCGCACTTTTGAGAGAAAGATAGGGTACGTAAGCCACTTGAGAGTGCAACAACACTTTATGAATAATAATTGTTAATACCAAAACCAGAATAGCGTGTAGAACAAAACTGCTCTATGAATAATAATTGTTAATACCAAAACCAGAAGATTTGAATACGGGTAGTCATTTACCTTTTAATTAATCCTGGCTTTGCCTTTGTACGTGTAGAGATAGACCCGCGGCCTATTTTACTGCCGATGTACTTCATTTAAATTTTCCGATGTCAAAGCATCAATTACATATAGCGATTATTTTAACGTCCAAACACTTTAAACTTGAACAATATAAAACCAATTAATTGTACAGTGATTGCTTACGAAGGGAATGAGAACTTGATTGAATTTTACCTTCCATATACAGATAAAAACAAATGCTGGTTGCCAAGCGCAACGCTTCACAATAAAAAGTTTCCCCGATACATAGATCTCTAGAACCTACGGTATATATCTCCATAATAAGCAACTTCCATCTAGCCAGGTTTGCTTTAATTCATCGAATAATTCATATTGTACGTAAATACCAACCACCCTATGGTCTGCTATTTTAGCTTCCAGATTTCCTAGTTTGTAGGCACAAAGCGTCCTCTTGCGTACCAGTCCATTCTTACTGTGGGACTAAAATAACAAGTCAATATTTCCACAAAGGCGAAACGTACACTTGCTACAGTAAATAATGCCGTTGAAAAAAACATCAGAAAACATATAGGTTAGCGCTTGTTCTCATATATAAGGAAAAGACGCCGTAACCGTGAGCGCCCTCGTACTACTGTTTCAGAGGGCTTAATACACTCGGAAACCGCGCCAATAGAAAATTTATTCCATCAAATTACGTCTAAGAATAACGAATTTACCGAAACGATTCACTCATAATTGATTAACGTCTCGGCTTTAACGGCGATTTATTTTTAAATAAGATTGCACTTAAAACAGTAGACATTCAAATAATAAAATATGACGTTAAATATCGAATTGGTAGTGTTCAAAATGCATGAGGAAGAATCGTTTGTTTTGGACTATGAATATGATTGATGAAAATGTTCAAATTAGCAATACCTCCACGTATAGATTTTTTAAATCAATCGCTGAGACACTGATTGTTGCTCGAGACGCAGGCGAGGGTCGATAAATTATTAAAAAAATGACCAGTGTTATCTAATTGCAAAATATTCCGTTAGTCAAATTCCTGATAACCTAAGAACTGGTTCAACTAGTTGGTTCGACATGTTAGCGACTATTGACGTTAGATATTGCTATCGGCTCACAGCGAGCGGATTGGAGGAATTGAATTAATTTTTGATTTTGACTTCTTTTTCAGCGTGTGCAAGTGCAAGACTGAAGACTAAAGAAACTCTTAGAAGTTCCTCTTCCACTAATTTGACACAGTCCACGGTGAGTGCTTCCACAGGCCGGCCAGAGCGAGGGTCGTCGTCAATGGACTCCACTCTTGCGCATACGCATCATCGCATCATCGCATTTCCAATCATCTTCTATGTAGACCGATGCTGTAGCTCGCCCAGACTGCAATCGTTCTGATTATTATGTCGTCTAGTTCAATCCTCTAGTTAGCCGAGAGTCTGCCGACCTGTCTCTTAGAGCGAGTTTGCTGCCCCCCCATAACATAGACCAGGTACGTCCATTTCAAAGTAATCTTATTTTGGTATTGATGTTTATGCTTGGCAACGGTGAAGGAATAAAGAGGGTTACATTTAATTCAACATAATATACTCGGGCATTGCTTGCGCTGCAGTCATGTTATATCCAACGCGGTATTAAGAAATTCTGCGGTAGCTCACTAGCGGGGGCTTATCTGACGAGCAAGTAATTTCCGTCGAGGATTCTTTATAACCTGTTGATAACCGATCGGGAATTATTCAGCAATCAAATTACTAAAGAAACGTTCCCTGATCATTTTATCAGGATTGTTTTTCGCTCGGTGAACAGATGTTTTACTACGTTATATATATTGTGAGTGAGAGCCACTAATGAACACAGCCATTTCTCAAATCAGCAAGGTCTCCTCTAGTGTTGCAAGCGCATATATGAGGCATCATTTACCAACAAGCAGATCGTACTTCTTTATAACTAAAAAACTACTTACGTACGGACTGATACCGAGTGATCGCATAAACTTCCGAACCAATTTTAAGAATAAGAAAAATGTATTCACTTAAACAACCCTCGCTTTGCAGCATTTTTTTCTGCCAAACTGCAGGACAGTTTTTTGGTTTTGATACACGGTAACTATGAAAACTATAGAAATACCATATTCAAAGTAAGATGGTTATGTAATAATATCGTCATACTCGTTTATCCCCTTGTGGTATTTGCGTTACCCATCTGGAGATGAAAGGCTTTAGAGAATATTGCGTATTAGGTACAGTGACTTGCGCGCATCGACTTTGCGTGAAAAATTTATGTGACAACAAGAGCTTTGTTTGCTAAAGATGCTTGAGAGTGAGAAATGCTAAGAAATTAATAAATAAACAGATGGCAGTGACGGAATCGGCATGCTGTATTTTGAACTTTACCGGGAGCTTACTGATTGCGTCCTGATTTTTTTAAGAGCCCCTAATATGCGTTATGACCCCATGAGTTAAAAAGGAACAGATATATAGTGGACGCCGATTATTGGGCGGTTGAGGCAATTTTCAATTGTATTTATATTTTTGACGCATCAGAAGCGTCTTGTCATTCCGCCGTCCGGCGGCGTCCCCGCGCATATATACCCAAGGCGCGGTACAGCGGTGTTGATCAGACTATAGCTTCCGCCCGCGACTTCATCTGCGTGGACCCGGGGTACAAACTATCTTAAATTTAATCCAGGCTATAAACTATATTCGTGCATAATTTCATCCAAATCGGGTGAGCCGATTAAGCGTGACTGTGTAACAAACATCCAAACATCCAAATTTTCGCATTTATAATATTATTAGGGAGTAAGATAACCATCCAGAAAGTCCAATCTACACGCAGGTGAAAGAACTTTTGAAATCGGATTTTTTTTACCTTCCAGGATGTTTAGAAAGAAACTGTCGTGCCGTATCAGGTGGCCCACCATCTTGCCTCTCCTATCTCTAATACATCCTAGCAAACATCTTTTCTCCTCTACCATCCTTAAAACCTCTTCGTTCTTCGTCTCCGGAACTACTGACCCGATATTTTATTTTATTTACCACTACTGACATAAAATTGAGCTTCAGAATTACGGAGGCAATATTTTAGTCCGCGACCCCACCTCGTTTTTCTGGCATACGCGGGCGAAGCCGCACCTAGTACATAATACAATTTTATTAATAAACTGTACTTCTTCTTCTTCATTTAAAATTCATTAATCAGCAATAGTCCCTATACGCCAACGCGTGCTGTCTCTGTAGGTATGCATCCCTCTATAACGACTTGCATTTCATCAAATTGTCGAACGTCGCTCGATCACATTTCAATCTGTTTCGCGAGCTCGCTTTCGTCCCCGCACATCGTACTGTCAGCATCATAAGTTGCTGAACACCTAAGTACCTTGTCGTTTTCACTCGTTTGAAGGTGTCAAACGAGTGAAAACGACAAGGTACACCTAAGTGTTCAGCAACTTATGATGCTGACTGTACTATGAAACAGCGCGGGAACTACGACGTTTACTTATGAGCCCTATTGTTATTCTGCCCCCTCAAGGAGAAAAACCATAAGTGACAAAACGTAAGCTTGGAGATAAATCCAAAAAACTTTACACTTCCGTTCAATTGGTTTTATTTCAAAGTACAAAGCTAAAACTTGTGTTTATAAATAAATATAAATTGACCAATTTTAGTGCAACCTAATTTTGTTAATAATCTTTTTATTTTAATTAGATATTAAGAAAAAAAAGGTTCTGCTTCTTAAAGAAAACATAAGAAAAAATTGTTTCAAAGAAAAACAACACAAGTACAGTCACCAGCAATAAGATCTGCCACAACATAGTACGCATAAATATCTGACACGACTCTATGTCTAATGCCATAGGGACGTGTCAGATATTTTTGCCGGCTTTGTTTCGGCAGATATTGATGCCGGTGACTGTACTCACACATGCTTTTATTAGGTACTATGTGATCTAGGAACTTGAAAATGCACAAAAGGGTACTTGTGGTTTAATTAATAGCTCAAAGTTTTAATATTGATAAAAATCACGAACTAACAAGATGTAGCATTTGTTTCATTTTAAGTATTTTTAACTTAGTAATTTGAAAATATGGTTTTTCTTCTTATGTTAAAACATGTAGGCACAAATCCAAGACAAATATTAAAAAACATAGGCGGTCACTTAGTACTTTTTTGCCTATGAACACGAAGTTAATGACTTTTCTACTTCGAATAAGAAGTAAATTTAACGAAATGACATGAACTTATGCTTGTCTAAATCCTGGTTTATTAGAGATATCCAAACCCGTGTGAGATAGAAAAATCAAAATTTTTTTCCCTGGGTCCGAGACTGTTAAAAACTCAATTTGACAAAAATTGTCACTTATGGTTTTTCTCCTTGAGGGGGCAGTATTAGCCATTGCAGATTCAACCTTCTGGCTCCATCCTCAGATCAAATTGCAGATAGGTACATAATCAATGTATTGTCGTCTGTCTAAATTATTATAAATATATATGGCAAGTATATAATTATAGCCACCACTAATAAAACTAGGTGAATCACTTGCAAGATTTGAGCACATTGATCAGACATTGATACAACATACAAGTGAAGTTAATTATAAGGTTTGTAATAAAAATGTGATTACTGATTAGTATATAAAACAAATGAACTCAACGAGGCCCTCAAAGCCATCTATGAGCAATTTACGTTACTACGCTAAGCTTCAAGGACGGTTTTGTAAACAGCGCCCTCTATCTATTAAGCATGCGCTATGTCAATTACAGTCTAAAGAAGGAGATGGCTAGGCATAGCGGAATATAGTTTCACTCAGTGTAAGACTTTGCCGTTAGATGGCCCTTTTACCGAGAACGAATATTCTCATGATTTAATAATTTTATTAATTCATAATTTTATTACACATACAATTAGTTCCGTGGTATACAAAATTTACACTTAACATAAATGGACATTAAAACTAAATAAGCACTCGTAAATAATCGTAAATATGATTATTTTTATAACACACCAATGTATAGGGTCCTTTCGCCGGTTACGCGACCACCTTCGGTTAGCGACCACCTGAAGGACAAGGTTTTTTCTATTGAAGATAACGTGCTGTGAAAAAGCAACTCTACCTATGGTAAAAGGTTCAAATTCCAATGACAATGTATATGCACCCGAAATTAAGTGCATTTCTTACCAGTTAACTAGTTATGTCTACTACTCGTTAACTAGTTATGTCTACTTAACTGTGATAGTTTTCCTTTTAAATTTATTATATGTACTACTGCCACGAATTATTGACGTCCCCAGTAGTAGCCATTTAGCCGGCAGGACGGGGACACATCCTTTTTGGGCTTTCAATCGCATTATCTCGCAAACGCATAACCGAGTTGAAAAATAGTTTTGGAAAACCCATAATATTTTTGAACTAGCTATCCAACGATACCCCACACTATAGGTTTAACGAGAAAAAAAATACATCACCAATTTACATGTAGGGGAGGTACCCTAAAAAAAATTTTTTTTTCAGGATTTTATTCTACCGTTTTGTCGGCGTGATTGGTTTATATACCCACGCCGAATAGCAGTTTTCTAGTTGTAAGGGTTACTGAGCTAAGCCGAAGACGGACAGACAGACGGACGGACGGACATGGCGAAACTATAAGGGTTCCTTGTTGACTACGGAACCCTAAAAAGAAGAAGTACACTGTGGGCACATAGCGTCCACAGCAAGTCTCTGGGAGGCGATTTTTGACTTTCGAGCGCTCGACTGATGAAATGCTGTTTTGAAATAGCCCAGAAAATTTAAAACCACCACCACACAGACCACTCATATGTAATTATATCGGTAGAAAGTAAGTGCCTACAATTTTAACACTTCAATTGCATAGTATATAGGTAATTTTTGAGCGCTCGAAATAGCGCTCGTATGCGATTGTTGATGCAGCGTTGAATTTCCTCCTTCAATGGAAGCGACGAAATAAATAGTTATGCTGATCAAACATACTATATTCCAGCATTAAACTGACGTGAAGCTCAACCTACACTGCCCGTCAACAAATGCAGAACGAATATTCTCGAGGATTATTTAATGGGTAGATATCTCTCTGTGATTCAGAATCTCAAAAAACATGAAATTATTATTTTTTATATAGCAATAATATAAAAATTATTGAAAACTCCTCTCGCATTAGTATTTATCATCCTCAGTGTCTAAAATTGAACTTTTTATACATGTTTCAACTGATTGTGATTTTATCACATTTTGTAATTTTTAAAAATTATAAAACAAATACTAAATTAAATTATTTTCAAAATTGCTTTGTTGAGGTTAAAGAGGATATCACCATATATCCCGTATCATTGGTGGTATATTGTATTAAAAAAAATAAGCCATATCGTGTCTGGAGGAGCCCAAACTTGGTGTGTTTCGAAAATGGTTTTTGTTGAAATGAAATTTGTTTTCGTGATCAAGAGTATTTTTTTCTAATTCTGTAATTGATACCAAACACGATAACTCGAAATTACCTGTTTTATGTTAGGTTAGGTCAGGATTTCTAAATAAACCTGTATAAGGAAAAACTTTGTAATTCAAAATCATTGTCACCCGAACCATTCCTAACGGTAGTTTGCGCAAATTTGAAGTGTGTTTTTAACCGACTTAAAAAAAAGGAGGAGGTTAGGGAATGCAAATACCGGGCAAATTTCATTACCGGTAAATTACCGATTTAAGTGAGGCAAAACCGGTTAACCGGTAAATTACCGATAAATTGAATTTGGTTAATAAGTAGCGTTATTTGAGGATTATTTATGGTAAAAATAAGCTACGATTTAGTATAAAGAGTTATACGTGCTGTAAATGCCGTAATAATCAGCTCCATTCATATTTAAAACTTGCTCAGAGGTAGGAAGGCCAGAAACTCAACTAATTGTTCTTAGTCCTACATATTTCCATTACAATATCAGTACAATACAAAACAGTTTTTCGGCGTTGGCGGTTCACACAGTGCCTGCGGTCATTGTCTTGACTCCCAGATCCACAGATACGTAATCCTACGGATTTCCAATTCTATAAAAAAAAAACATTTACTGAATAGAAGAACATATTATCAAAATAATACAACACAAACTGTATCGTATCGAAAGATTTCTCTTCGTCCAAGAACGAGGGGGCAAGTTACTGTATAACCTGACGGAGCGTATGGATCTGGTCTACGGTGCTAAAGAACCTTCGGAAACCGGCTTGTTCGAGAGGCTGGTAGTCATCTAGCCTGTCGTACGAGACGGTTCGTAATGACTCTCGAAAACAGCTTATAGATGTGGCTCAGAAGTGACATGGGTCGGTGGTTCTTCAGCAGGGTGTTGTCACCCTTTTTGAATAAAGGATCACCATACCTCTGTTCCTTGCCTTTGGCGTTCTCCCTCCCAGTAAGACGAAGAGAGGTATTTCTCTGGATTGTGATGATGAGTATACCTTTGAAGTTTGTTATGGCGTCTCTATTGTACTTATTCAAACAGATCATTATTCATATTTCATAGAACGGAACCGAAAACGTGTTTGCATTTTAAGAAGCTTCTACAAACGATCGTATTATTTAGATCCTATAGGCACATAAGGTAAGATAACGCTAAGAAGTTTATTCAGTTGTCATTTTTAAATGATAAAAGGAGGCTTATTGAGATATAATCATGACTATAAATTATAAATAATCGATAAAATGTATTAATTTATCGATAATTAGTGTTTCGGTAAATTACCGGTAGTTGTTTTAATTTACCGGTAATTTACCGTCCTCATATTCTGCTAATTTACCGGTTAACCGGTAAACCGGTTTACCGGTATGCATTCCCTAGAGGAGGGTCTCAATTCGGCTGTATTTTTTTTTATTATTATTTTCAATGTCTGTAACATTTATTTTATTTGTTACACATATTTAAAAAAATATTTTTTTTCGTATGCATATACTTTCAAAATTCAGTTAGATGATGGGATCCATGAGGAATTGAGGGGACTCCTCAATTTTATTAGGCACGCGTGTAGTGATTTTGGTATTTTCTGTTAAAACTCGTGTATACATCCGGAATCATAAATTTGGTGGCGAGGAATTGATGATGAAGACCACAGATGACTTATCGAATTCCTCAATGATGTACTTAAAAGTGCAAAAGTACGTCACAGGTTCTGATAAGATTCCGTTGAAATAGGAACGAATGAAGTGCCATTGGTGATCTTGGGGAAGTCCTCAAATATTATCGGCCCACATACAGCGATTCGGTTTTTTTCTATAGTAATCAACGCATTTGCTATCGGAAATCAGTTCATGTGGTAAATTGTAAAAAAAATATAGGAAATGTTCTCGTGGCTTGGCGGAGTACTAAATTGAAGTCGGTTAAAACTTTGTTTTTAAAGTAAATTATTGACGTATCTACTTAACTTCAAGAAATGTAGAGTGACCTAACATTCAGTGGGCGTTAGTGTAAGTAGTGTGTAAGCATTATCATTATATTAAATTAATTGCATGGGACTAAAGGGCTACAATTACATGTCCATCAATAACGATAAAATAAAAATGTCTAAAGAAATATATAAAAATATCTAGATGGCCTTGTCAAAATCATTTATCTAAAAGCTTTAATAGCATTTCTCAGTTAACCATTTGAGGAATAGATGTTTAAAACTACTTGTCGTTTCCATTTTCATTGCCTATTCCGGAAGCTTATTAAATAATTTAAGGGACCATATGTAGCTATGGAGGTTTTTTTATTAAGGAGATGTTCGTTCCCTACATTTAGTTTCACTTATGCTTCCTCTGGCTTAGCTCAGGGTATCGCTTTACAAACATACAGCATTCCATGATATACCTACCTACTCGTAAACACAAGGTAAAGTCAACTAAATCTGTAAGTGAAGATTTGAAGTGTGCTTCACAACTTACTTCTGTTTTTAATTAACAAATTGCTCAAATGCATCGTTTCTGAACTCTGAATAAAATATCTCTGTATGATGAATTACCCCAGAAAATAAGACCATAGCGCATAGTTAAGGATACGAAACCATGATATTCAACTACGACGGTTTTTTGATCTTCGGTACTAGACAATCTATGGAGTTCAAATAAAGGTTTGAATAATTTCTTACACAATTCGATGGAATGTGTTTCCCATGACAGATTGCTGTCTCTGTGCTCTGTGGAGCCCTAGAAATTTGGTATTCTCAGTCTCCTTGAATGTACATTTACAATTAACGCTTAACTTTGGGCCGGCTTTTTTGGTGTTTGAACTGCATTATAGTCGTCTTTCCTAGGTGTACTCTTAATTTATTTGCTTCTAGCCATGTGACAACCTCTTTAATAGCGTTTCAAGTTACCATCACAGTTCAAGGTACCATCAAATTCAACGAAAATAACACTGTCATCGGTAATGGCCAACAATAAGGTACTATTGTTGCGAAGGGTGTTTTACATAACGACTTCTTGCAAATCGTGTCGGAGTCGTAGAATGGTCGTAGAGGCCAGCGCCGGTCGTGACGCCGACTGCGTAGAAGGGCAGGGCGCAGGCGCGCCCTCATCGATCCCGAGCCTTCGCACAACCCACCATTCGCCCGGCGATATTTAATTGGTGAGTACATTTCCAAAATTTTCGCCAAGTGCGAATCAAATCGAATTTCTTTCAAAATTTAAATAATTCGATACTAAATTCAAAAACAAGTGCATGTACCTTGCGGTGGCGTTGATCATTGTTGTTGCAAGTTTGGTCAAACTGCACGTAAGTGGATTTTATTACTAATTCCCTTATCGAATTTTAGTATTATGGCGTGTACGGATCGTTTCTTTCAGTTTCTGTGCTTTCCTTGACCTTGGCGCTTTATTACTTACTTTTACATACATTCACGCCTTTATTCCCAAAAGGGGTAGGCAGAGCTCATATATATATACCTACCTACCTACATTCCATAGGTACCTCAGAATATTTCCTAGTAGAATGTTTTGCCTTTTCTTATAAGCCGTTAGTCTGGCCTGTATTCGAGATTAGTGTAGTGATATCTCGATGTATCATTAAATTGACCATAGGTCCAATTAAGGTCCAATTACATTCTGAATTTAATGAATGTTGCATAGCGATATTTTACCGATCACAAGTGACGTTGCAATTTTTTACAATAACTGACACACGATGTCCATGTCACAAACTTTCATTAGGACATCTAATTCAGAACCCCCTGGATAATAACTGATGTTAGAAAAAAGTTATCATATGAATTAGCATGTCAACGTGCGAATGTCAAATAATATGAAAACACATTGTGCATGTTATTGGAATGATCTGACTGGTTTTTCTTTTATCCATTGTGTAACGTAATAATAATTAGACTACAGAGATAGAGGCAATTGTAATCTATTTTTTTTTGTTTTTTAAGCATTTGTCTATAAATACCGATATACAGCTAAATGATGAGTCTGTGATATCTATTTATTCCAAAATGACGCACCATACCGCACTATTTATTCCAAAATACTAAATTACATAAATAGAACGGTAATTATCACGTAAATACGGACTCAAGCTGCTTCCTTCGTTTCAATCGTGGCTTTCCGTGTAAGGACTGCCACGTCACCGCCGTGCAACAGGTCGGGGGCGGCCCCCGCCCAGCTGAGAGGGGTGCCTCTAGAACATTCGATACTCAATGTCAAGGGGGTGTTTATATATAACCACTCGCGTTTCTGTGCTCCGAATTCCTAGTCGGAAAAACAACAGTTGATTTAAACAATTCTACTAGGTATTTCCAATCTAGCAAGGGTTTGAACCTTTGAGTTTGAAGCTTTGACTGAAATCGGGTTAGTACCGTGTTAGTGCCTATGTTTGCTATCACTATTGATACCGCATAGCCATATAATATACTTAGTTATAGGTACTTGAGATTATTTGAGTTGACGGAATTGCATCAAATTATTTCATTCAAAAACCAACTCTAACGTCAAAGGTAGAAGATTCCAAGTCCAAAAGCGTGTGGTACTAAACTATGGAAATAACAGCAATTCGTTCTCGCATAAATAGTTAAAGATGGATTACAGCGCGTTAGAGTATGAGATGTATTAACAAAAAAAATTAATTTCAATTTATAACGTCATGAAAATACAAAATGACATAAAATAACTACGAATTAGGCTATACTCAATGCCTATGACTTTAAATAAGTATTCACAGTTCACCCGCTTGTAACACAACGGTCCCTAGAATGCCGGCGGCACTAATTTGGTACGACATTTATTTCAACATGTGAAAATGAAAACGTATTTATAATACGATGTGGCGCTTAATTAACATAAGCGGATTATGTTAGGCCGCGCTATACCCTATCTCAATACAAACTTCATCACTCATCAGCCGCGTTCAAGAATTAAATACTGTCAGCTGTTTTTGCTAATTAGCAGCAGACGATATAAAAAGTTAATGCACATGTCAAACTCGTGTTCAAAGCGATGCATTTAGTTCTTGTGTCTTAATAGAGAAACATACATGAAACTAAATAATATATGATACGAATGACATGAATAACGTCATCGTTATCTATAAAATCGATACAGGTAGTCCTAGGGCAGCCCGGATGCATTTGAGCCTGCGCCCTGCATCCCTGTACCTATAGCATTGCTCGTACCTATAGCATTGCTACAGCGCAGTAAAGCTGTGATAACAAAGTAGTCGACACTTTTGTCAAGAAAACAACTGATATTGAAAACTGTAGAAAACCTAGAGCCTAGCTTTTCAATTTTTCTTATTAAAATCCAACTTATTCCGCAAGCTTTTAGAAGTTATAGTGTCATAAAACCATTGTATGTATTTAGCAGTGGCAGTGATAATAATAGTAGCCAGTGGCATTACTTGGGGTGTGAGTATGAACATTTGTTACATGAATAATTAGATTTTCAAAAGCTTTCGCTATCTTCCATCGTATTGATTTTTAACCCCCGAAGCAAAAAGAGGGGTGTTATAAGTTTAACGTGTCTGTGTGTCGGTGTATCTGTGTATCTGTCTGTGGTAGCGTAGCTCCCTAACGGATGGACCTTTTTGAATGCGGTTTTTTTGTGTCATAGATAATTTTATCCCGAGTGTTCCTAGCCATGCATCATGAAAATCGGTTCAGCCGTTTTTGGGATATTGGACTTTGAAATGAAAATTTCGGCGGTTTTTCAACTTTTCTTTATTTATATTTACTCGTGTGGCTTTACGAGCCTTTATTATATTTATTTATCGTTTTTAGGGTTCCATATTATAAAGGAATAATTCCGAAAATTACCATAGATATTTAACTCCATAGACTTGCTTCAAAATAAATAGAGTTATCGTCGACATATCATTCGAGTACGTCCCTCGTGTGCGAATCCGACTCACACTTAGCCCATTTTTATTCTACTAGATTCTAAGATTGAGACTTACATTATACCTATAAAATTATAGTTAAAAAAATACAGGCTACATGCAAGGCGAAATTTAAATCTTAGGTAAGTACTTCAATGTCGCGAACGAGTGTCGTTGCTTTTGTCAAAAAATGTATGTACATACTTGTTGCGCGACTCCGCCCGCGTGTTATCTACATAGAGCCGCAAATTAAATTTTACCTCTTGTACATAGTTTTTTTTTCGTAGGAGACGTATGAGATGTACAATTTTATAGCATCCTGTAAAACATTGGTTGCAAATGCAAATGCACCGAGGAGGATTTGCTGCAATAACATGCTAACTCGGTCAGTTAATCGAGAGTTTTTAACGTGTCGCTGCACTCGCTTAGATATTATTGCTCTCCCTATTTAGAATTCTTAGAACCACTTTGTATAAAACAAACGCTCGCATTTATTTTAAAGCCCTCAAACCCCCAGTTTGCGACGTAGTTATTGAAATCAATAAAGCCCTGTTAGGTACCTGTGAAGTGCATTCGGACCTGCGCGCTGCACCGACGTCCTTATTGGCGTGTCTATTTGTAATCTAGACCGGAACGAGTACCACTATGGCATTTGGTGCGATTTTGTAATAATAAGTCCATAGCTATGTCGAGTTTAGGCGACGACTTTCTTTTCCTCTTATGTTTATGTAACGGGTTAACAAGTGCGTAAACATTTATCCAGAGCGAGTAAAACATTTCACCAGCAGAGTACCTAATTATGATGTAACGGGTTTACAATTGCGTAAACATTTATCGAGAGAGAGTAAAGCTTTGCACCAGCAGGGTATTTTTGCAACTTTTCGGACGCGCGTTAGAAGTGTTAGAACGCATCAAGTGACAATTTAGTGACAGTTGATATTTTAACAGTAAAAAAAAAGAAGTAACTCCGAGCCTTATTGCCTGCCTTAATCAGCGCCGTAGGTGTCTGACACCTCGGCATAATGCTGAGACAGCGACCGATTCATATTGTACCTAATGTATTGTATGTTTACTCCCTTTGTATTTGTGTATCTTTTATGTAGTGAATAAATGTCTTCTTTCTTTAGTATTGTGCGCTGCCGTATAATAATTACAATAATAACCTACGCCACTCTACCCTATGAACCTATTCTTCACCTCCACCAAATCTGTCACTATTTATAAATCATCAAGTATAACTTTACTAATGACTCACTTAACAAGTAATTATAAAATAAGCGCAGCCGACTGAGAATCGATCACACCCGGACCTCGTCGTACGTGACCGAAATGTGCAAAGTACGTCGACGTATGAACTACGTAAATAGACTGTATTTTACCATCGAAACGATCAGTGACATCATTGCGGGGCATTTGTTTTAATATGCTGCGGGGTACAATCGATAAGAAAAGGATCCGTTTGATAAGCAAAGCGGGGGAAATCAAACTTCATACCACAATAGCTGCTGCACCTGCCTTTATGCGAGAAGGATACATCGGGAGTTGATTTAAGTCAGGGAAAATGTGGGTACCAAGCGTTATTACCTTAAAGGCCGAATGTTGTACGTTTATTTATTAACATTTCTTGTTGTAATGAAATATAAAATGTAGTTTAGGGTTAGTTTACTTAGCAAAAGTGCACTTCTAATTTTATTTTATTTTTATAGGAATACTTAGCATACTATTAAACAGCAATGAATCCCTTTACTTTCCTCCTTTTGTCGTAGCAATGTTCCTTTTCGCATGTAATTTTTTGAATAAATCAATCAATTAATTTTTCATACGACTTATTGATTTCTAATCTACAAGAAGATATGTAATTACCTACACTGCACTTTTAACAATGACAGTACATGTATCGATTGTCCATTTAGATTTATAGATCAACAGAATATAACGAATCCTACACAATCTGCATCATGCCATAACCTGCAATAAAATTTAATTTTATCTCAACAGGCATCTGATTTTAAAGTACTTACTGGTACACATGCTGTTTACTAGCATGCTTTTTTTAGCATGCTCAATTATTAATATTATATATGCAAATAGCATGCTACTTACTAGCAACTCTACATTTACACAAGCTATTTACTCTAAACTAGCATGCTTTCGTGCAGATTCGTGCTACTAAAGAGCATGTGTAACAGTACCTTAAAGGCCTATCATTAACATAAGTACTATACTTTTCTGGATAATAAAGTGAAATATTAATTTATAAATTGAAGTTTAGTGTTCAATTGTTGAACAGGGTGTAGAGTCATTGTGATTAAGGATTCCTTCAACTAAAACAGATCATTACATTCAATTGTTTTCCGTACTATTGACAGCACAGCTAACTGACCATCCGTGTACTTTAAATGCATGGTATTAAGGTTCTAAATAAATACAGGATGATCAGCTAACCGTGTTGCCGTTTGTACATAAGCAAAAAAGTCGGTTTCCCCATGACTTTTTTGCTGTTGTAGCAAACATCTGCGATGAAATTCAAAGGTATGTAAAGTTCCTAGCCGTAAAGTGAAGAGCACGATAGGTATTGAATTTACTGTATTTCCAACATTTAAAGGAACTTGTAAACTACTTTTATTTGTATTCATTTGAAAGTTAAAAGTAGGTAATGAAATCTACGAGATGGAAATAATAGATTATTGTGACAAAATAAAACCATACATACTATGACGTTACACACTTTACCCATTAGCTCATCTCTCACTTATAATAAATCTCTAAATTAAAAAAAGAATCAGCCAGTATCAAACTAACCATTTTTGTGTCCCCCGATGATTTCAGATTCCCGTGAACGGAAAAATATGTAACTTTTTTCATAAGCACATCACTACTCTAGCTTCCGTTTAGGGTAGTTTTTATCCGACTGCGACGGTTAATTAATTTTCGGAAACATTCGACCTCATTAAATTATTAATTTCTTTTGCTTGATATCGTAGCCGCCATATCTGTCAACTGTCAGTGACGTCAAAATGGCGGGCTTGCCATAACTATCGAATGTTAATAATTTCGATCCGGTGTTGTGATGATAGACCTTCACAAAACGCATATTAAATTCTAAAGCGTAAAAAAATAATCGATTCTGATATGGAAACTTATATGCGATAAATTCGTATTGAGGCGTAATTTCAATAAATTTATCAACAAATTTCAACAAATTAACGTCAAACGTCAAAAGTCTGACTCTCTTACTTTTTTTTTAATGGCATGGCCATAGCGCTATTCTTGCGTTCAGCCAAAGTCTATTTGAGTCTCTGCAAGATTGAATCACACGCTGAGTATTTAATTGTCACGATACTGCACGGCTATCACAAGAGGGCGCGCGAGCTCTCTCGATTTTTCTCGCACTATATGTCTCTTTCTCAGTTATCTGATAAGAGAGAGACGGATAGTTGGAGAAATATCGAGAGAGCTCGCGCGCCGTTTTGTGATACCCGCGCTGGTTTGTCAGTATTTATGTTTATCAGCAATAAACAGTATTTATGAAATCAGTATAGAACGGGCCTTTTATAAACATTAATTATGAAGCGCGTCAGTATTAGGCCTGCATCTGCATCACACTGGCGCGGCCTGGCCGCGGCGGACAATAGTAAACTTGTCCGCCGCTGTCAAATTTAATATTGTCCGCCACCGCAGACCGCGCCAGTGTGGCTGTGCCTTAAGGCGGCTTCAAGTTGACATTCAGCCAATATAGATACCACAATAGAGTCACAGAAATTGGCCAACATACAGGAAAAAACTTTTATCATAAAGCCTGCAACACACATTATGTTGGCAAGGGCGGTCATACACTGCATACATGCACAAGATTTGCCAGAATGTGATGAAGGCAATATGAAAAAAATAAACATATTGCTTTAACATTTTTAATAATTTCCTTCATTAGAAAGGGACTCGGACTCGCGTTATAGTTGTAGAACTTACCTAGTGGTTAGGTACAGTTTGGAAAATATAAATTGGCCGTCTGTTGTCAAATTAAAAAGAGATATTTTGTTCCACGCAAACACTTACCGGTCAATGGGTACTCGAAAGGATTATCTATTATTAATTCCTTAACACATCTTTACCTGAGAGTCGGAGTGACTCAAGAACTCAAGATCATTTCAGTCATCCATCACGTTTTTATAATATAACATAACGCAGTGTTAAAAATATGTAGAAAAGAAGATCAATAAATATTTAATACTGCAGCGTGTGTCCTACCTGTTAGATCTATTGCCACAGACATCGACTAAACTTTTACCCCATTATTTCTAAAACTTAAAATACCTCTGATAAATAACACGTGTTTTGTCCCTTTCTTAATAATTTAAATATCAGAGTGACAGGTTTTAACGTAATTTTAACTAAAATATATAGGTTTATTGAAAGTTTTACATGATAATATGTTAAAATTAGAACTGCATGTGTCCTATTCCCAAGAGAAGAAATGCGTTAACTCCTACATTAACATGCAAACGAAGTCGCAGGTACAGCTAGTATTTAATAAGCTTGCGGTCGATATTTTTAGTTATTAAAGACAATTAGGTACAATGACTCTAATACATATTTACCTAATGACGAGCGAGCGTTGTGACACGACAAACCTATATGACATCACGGTGTTTAAAAATATATGAAAACATTTTATTAGTTGTCGGATATTTGCCAACTACGGTAGCGTAGTGGTTCAGGCATGCGGCTGCCAAGCGGCGGTCGTGGGTTCGAATCCCGGCTCGTACCAATGAGTTTTCTGTTCTTAAGTACGGAGTATTTACCAATAGCTATTCGGTGAAGGAAAACATCGTGAGGAAACCGGTATAATCCCAATAAGGTCTAGTTTTCCTTCTAGGTTGTAAGGCCAGATGGCGGTCGCTTTCGTAAAACTAGTGCCTATGCCAAATCTTGGGATTAGGTGTCAAAACGGACTCCGGGCTCCTTTGGGGCACAACCGGGAATAACGGGGGGATGATGGATGATGAAGTCGGGTATTTGCCAACTTTTTGCTGGGCAAGATTTTACTCGAAAATTTCCAAAGCAAATCCTTGTTTGAGTCATGTTATAGCTTTCCATTTGTATGTATGTAGCAACAATGCTATAATACAGACATACAAAGCTCGGAAACGTATGAATCGATTTGAATGCGGTTCTTTTTAATGGAAAGTCTTGCCTGTCGTCAGAGTTTTAGGTATGTTGGTTGCGAAGGGGGCATTTCATAAATGTAAGAAATGAATACTAACTGCCTACGCGGCCCCGGTCGCGAATCGCAAAGAACGCATGCAAACCCGCGGGATGAAATATAGCCTGTGTCAACCCTGGAAGTCCATTATTTCCACTTACATAACCTGTAAAGTGTGTTTTTTTAATAACGTAAAAAAATACCGGCCAAGTGCGAGTCGGACTCGCGCACCGAGGGTTCCGTACAAAAATTACGGTTTTCGCAATTTTTCCTTTATCTGTGCTAAGTATAAGACGTTGCTTCGTACAAAATTTCAAGATTCAGAGTTCACGGGAAGTACCCTGTAGGTTTTGATTCCCTTGCGAGTTTCGAAAATTTGCGGCATAAACGGCTGTATCTTTTGATTGCGTTGGCTTAGAAGTTTGATTTTTTCACAGCTCCAAGAGACAGTAGACACCTGAGTACTCTTATTTGGTATAAATTTTAGCCAAATACCTCCACGCGTTCCTAAGAAAAAGGTTCTTGACAGACGGACGGACGGACAACAAAGTGATCCTATAAGGGTTCCGTTTTTTCCTTTTGTGGTACGGGACCCTAAAACCGAAAACGAACAAGTGGTTTCTAATAGTATCGGTAGGTATAAGTTAGATGTAGTTACGGTAGTGCACATGCAAAGCTGTCAGTGGGGTCATCAGTGTCAGTCAGTCAGGTTTCCGATAACTGCGGAATAAAAGTTACGTTTCACTATCTAGGCGCCCCCGCACACAAACTGGTTGCTTCGGTCGGTGTAGTGATGCACCCTGATTAAATAATTAAATATCGACCAACATAAGTTTCTCTCATTAAAAAAGTAAGGTGTCTTTAATAAAAAGCTCTAAATTAACACCAACTAAAATAAGAGCACATAAAAATACAATAATGAGAGTCAAATTTGAAGCTCATTAGTGACTTTTGATTCAGTTATATTATTAATCAGTATAAAATACCTAAATTAGATAAATAATAGTGAATTTATTGAAGGAAATTTTGCCAATAGTAAATATTTTCAATATCTCTTTTATCGCGTTTAAATGTGAATTGGCTATATGTGGGTTTCTATTATAGAATTACATATTTATGGACCATTCCCTCTCAGACCCACGAGATGCCCAGCAGTGGGACGAATATAGGCAAATGATGTTGATGTCCAAAGTATTCGTAATCTGTTTTAATGCTCGTATTATTGGGACATTTTGGCTTCAAGCGTGCTCTGTAATAGGTTTTATAACTCGGGCTAAATCAACTGATTCGATTGTTAGTGACATTGAGTGTGTATTTACAACACGCAACGGCCAACGATAATATGATATATGACAGCGCCACATGGAATAAATGTAAACAAAAGTCTATCACGTTTCCAAATCATACTCGTAATGTTTTTCTTTTGAATCAGATTCAGATTCAGAATTTTATTCATAAAACACATTATTTTACATGTCAGGCAGGATACAGAATATAATAAGTAGGTACATACGTTTTATTACATGTAATATTGTGTTACTAAAACAGCAGCCAGATTGTTACCGTTCCTTTATAATTACACTCATGTCTTAGAATAACATAGTATGTTTTAGTAAGTTAATATTAAAATATCGTGAAATAATAAATTAAATATGATGACAGGATTACTTAGTAAAGTAGAAATCGTTTTTTCGTAAACCATACAAATCAAGTAACTAAGTGATTCCGTGCTTTTGTTTCCAAAAAAACAAGGTTATGATCACTTTGAAAGTAACTCTGGAGATGAGTTCCAGATGTTGAAAGTATCGATATTCTATCGATAGACACGAGCTATTAAGCGAGGGCGGAGGACGCGTTCGAGCGGACAGATCGCCCGCCCACGGGCGGCGCGGCGCGAGCGCACAGCTTTTATTGAAGAACACCTCACCAGATCCAGTTTAACTCTGACCTCTTATCTCCCATAGTTGTTACGGATCTCAGAGTCAAGTTATACGGGGACTAGTGGTGGCGTGCAATTGGTTGTGATTAGCAAAGCAGGTGGCGCGCCTCCTTAATCAACTCTATTTGATAATAAAACACCTATTCAATTTAGTAACGACTTTTTAACGGGCTTATTGTTTTTTAGACACAAGTCTTCGTCTTGTTTTTAAAACGACCAGTTTAAAAGTAAAAGATCGTTAATGACGTCTCTGTATTCTTTTAATCTGGTAAGAGAAAATGTTGCGTGATTAGGTATTACCAATATTTGTTTCTGAACTTACGATGTTTTTAAGTTTTAAACATCGTCTGGTGCCAGACTAGTGATGTGCTGTTGGCGAATGGCAATATTGGCAAAGGAACATCAGTAAACATGATACAAGTTTTATTAAGCTTATTGTGGGCCTAGATCGATATGTGCAAGGTTACCTGATGATATAGTTTTGAAGGACATCAATTTACTAAATCTCAATGAATGGTAACATCACTGCTTAACCCCTTTTTATTTGATAATTTAGTTTTTGTTTTTGCTTTCGTAAAACTAGTGCCTATGCCAAATCTTGGGATTAGGTGTTAAAGCGGACCCCGGGCTCCTTTAGGGGCATTACCGGGAATAACGCTAGGAGGATGATTATGAATTTAGTTTTTGTTTTTCTTATTTCAGGCACGTGTCGCATTAAGCGACATTTTTTACAACAAAGAAACGTGAGATGTTTTTGTTATTTTGGATACTCGTATAATAACGACCAGATAATGTTAATGACCCATTACTACTCTAAAAATAATTAGCAGTAGACGCCATAACGCCACACCGCTATAAATGTATATATGCTAATATTGGCAATCAAATCTGTACATCGTAGCGTAGGCTCCGTAGAAAGCTTGAATGAGCGCCGGTGAATGGACGGTGCTATATTACACGTCGTTTGTATGTTGAGCTTAAGGCCAGCTACACATTTCCTTCTCAAGTTTCATGTCTTATGTGGTTATCATTGGTATCATCATATCAGTAGACAGACGTCCACTGCTGGACATAGGCCTGCACCAAAGAGTGCCACAAAGGCGGAAACACATATTAACACGCGACGCGACCCGATACCACGCGACGCGGCGTCGCGTCGCATGTTCATAGTGTGATTCTGGTCGTAGAAAATACTACAATTTGATTGGACTCAACACGCGTCGCGCGGTATCGGGTCGAGTCGCGTTGTTAATAATGTGCTGGCACCTCCGGTCCTGCACCACCCGCATTCAGCGGAGTCCCGCTGCTCCGTTTTGTCATTATCATCATCATCATCATGTGTTAGGAACCTAGTTCTTGTCATATATAAAAGAAGATTTCCGCACAGCCGAAACTACCAGGACTAGAACTTGAAATTTACACCAGAACCAGAACTTTCAAGTCCGCCAATTTTCCATTAGCACCAAGAACTTGAGCTTATTCTATCTACCTCCCATTAAGCATGCAGACAGCCTAACAACCTGATTGGAACCTATGCGATGTCTGGGCCTTGTTTACGGCACATTGAGACTTGGCTCACAAACCGGTATTTACTTCGCGCTAAACTTGGAGTCGTATTTCGATTTCTGATAGTCGATAGTTTAATGCGTGGACGCCACATTATATGAACTGGAAGATTCACTGACAGATAGCTTGTTGAGTTGGAACACTTTTCGAAGTCTGTTCTAATCTATACTAAAATTATAAATAGGAAGGGTCTAACCCTTTTCCAGGCAGAGGCGACATAACGACCACATGCGCACTGTCAAACATGTATCTTAATGTCAATAAATACGACTGACATTAGATTGTAATTTTTCAACTAGCGGCCTGGAAAAGGGTTAAGAATGTAACTTTGTAAGTTTGAATGTTTTGGGCAGTCTCCGGAACCCGTTATCCGATTTCAAAAATTCTCTCAGCTTCGTGTAGAATGTAATTTCTGGGTTATATTTTATCCCGCGGATCTGCCTGCGTTGTTTGCAATACGCCGGCGAAGCCGCGCGCGCAACTAGTAGGTATAATAAAGAGGTAAACATTTGTCTGTGTAGCTTTGTAAGTTTGTATGTAGCGGGTGATACTCATACTACGATACTGCTCATCCGATTTCAAGAATTATTTCACCAGCTTACAGAATAGAACTTCGGAATGGTCAATTGGACATAAACTATTACTGCCTAAAGATATCAATCCCATGTACCGTAAAATGGGGTGAGTAGGGATCGGGAGGAGAGTTGGATTATGAATGGGGAGAGAGGGGATGAATGTGGGGTGAGATGGGATGTTAAGGCTACTGCTACCTAAATAATGTATTCCAATTTAAAATGGAGCTATAGTAAGTACTAAAATTCATAAAAAAAAACGATTTAAAAATCTTCCAAAATCGCCTTTGTATGAAAACCTATCTCACCCCAACTACGAGGGACTACAGGGTGAGGTGGGATTTCGTGTTTATCGTTAAAGTTATGAAATGGAACTACCCAAAATCATAAAAAAACTAAAACATAAACGTCCGGAACACTTATTATATACAACATTCAGTTAATTCAGGTTTGAATTGAATGTCTGTTTGTCTTTACTCGCCCCGTTTTACGGTATAATATTTTATCCCACGGCCCTGCTCCCGTTCTTAATACGACTGTCGTAAGTAATTGAAGCATAATAAAACTAGTGGCTCTGTTAGCTGCAAAACTCCCGACGTTGCCTTCATTTTCGAAAATTTGAACCGTCTAACCAATTATATACCTCGCCGTTAGCCTGCGAATGTCAAAAAACGTTTAAATATGGTCGTCGAACCACCTTAAAATTTAATTATTTATATCCTTCATAACCATATTATATATTTGACAAATAGTTTTTGCTATGAAAAGTGAAGGGATTCCATTAGATACGTGTAAAAACATAATTCAAAGGATGCCGATACAAAACAGACGATAGCATCTTAATCGGCAACACCCACTGGCTGGTACAATGGGGACCGGGCCGTTTTTTTCGATATAAAAACATCAAACAATGATGTTATGTCATGTAAGCCGTGTATCATTTGATTGATTTACGTCATATCTGGTTTTGACACTGTAGCAGAGAACTTGGCGAAATGGCCACCTATGCCAAATAACCTCCCCGACCGCGATTCGTAACTCAAAATATTTGAGTGAATAGGGGAATACTTCACAAGAAAGGCAAAAAATATGCCTGATGACGAAAATCCCATTCAAATACCTCAAAAATACAAAGCTGCAACCGCTTTAATGTTACTAGTTAGACAACGCTAGCAGATGGTGACGTCACGATCCTCGAGTGCCATGGTAAATTACAATCGTTTCATATGAAGGTGCCTTTTGCGGAGAAGGGACAGAACATTACCCTTCTTAGAACTTTGGACACTTATAATTTTGTGATTATTTAACCTCTTGCCTTGCTTTTTCTCTCCATTCGACTACATTCTTAATCCTTTTTCAAGAAAGTTCATCATTAATTGATTATTTTATTTAGTGTGTACACCCCTTTTTGCATGAGACGGACGGACGGACACCGAGTGATTGCAAAAAGTATCGTTGTACGTAGTTTGGTTCGGATCACTTAATAGAAAACCAACGAAACTTGTGAACAAAGTATAGGTAAGACAACCAAGTCAAGTAACCAACTCAGTAGGTACCTAAGTGGCAATTCAACCAACCTTAGAATAAGTCTTATATTTCTTCGTCTGGCTGGGCTTGTAAGCAAGTATTATCAGTTTCATAGTTTTTGCGCCTTGGATCGCATTGGACTTAACTCAATCCCAATAAGGTGGACGAACCGTTTCCGCTGTTCTGCATAAAAAAATGCCTACGCCAAATATTGCAGTTTTATAAGATACAAACCCGTTATCTACGTTAATAGGATGGCAATAATTGAAACTATCCAAATGATTACAGGGGCCGTAGACAAGGTTACAATCGACAAGCGCTAATGCCAATACAAAACTAATAAAATGTATGGGAATGACAGATGTAAACGAAAAGTGTTTCATCGGCATCTGTCATTCCCATACATTTTATTATTTTCTATTGGCGTTAGCGCTTGTCGATTGTAACCTTGTCTAGGCCCCCTGTAGTATTCATAGCTTCCGTATCCGGTTTCATTGATCATTTTATTTCATCATCATTTCAATAGTGTCTATTTTTGTAGAGTCAAAATTTATTATGATTAAATTGCTGAAAAACATGTTCTGCATGTCGTTTTCATTACAGTTACCTACACCAACAATAAATCCTTCAATGAGTATAAATCGAAATTGCTTCATCTCCGCCAACTTAATTGATCCACGATCATATGACTAATAAAATTTCGTCCAGTGCTAAAAAACTACGAATATAATTTGTCTCAGAAAATCCTGCCACATTTGCCCGGCAACCGATGACTAATTTATGTTTTTGATGTACTTCAACCAATTAATTATGATTGATGTGCCTCGGGCGTGATGGAAGGCGCGGCGCTGGCACGATCCAACTATTGTAACCAATAGCTTAAATCGAGCTTGTTAAGATTAAATGATACGTTAAATTAGACAAGTGCATTCATTGATTCTCGAAATGACCATTTAAAAACTACTTTTTTATATAAAACAGAATTATTAGTTATCTCCGCATTTAAGATTCGATTACTGCAAGAGTGACACAGAACTATACGTCGGTCGTTTAAATTTTGTGGTGTTGGTCAGTTGTCAGGTAGTGTAACGCGCTACTTCAGAGAACACTCATTTCTAAATGCCGGTGCAAGTTCGCTACTGAATCGTTATGGCTAGATGGCCAACTGACCCTATCGAATCTTCGGAATCCGTACGTACGTGTATACATTTAATTTTGGCCGAAAGGAGTCAAATTCCGGAGTTTTAGCGGTTGATTACCTGCCACCAAGAAGTTCCGTAACTGTTATGTTAGTATACGGTTGAATGTATGTATGTAAATATATGTACATTATACGGTTGGTTAATCTAATAAGCGCAGGTTTTAAACACACATCCTTCAACGCTATAGATTAATTGGAACGGTGTGGTGCAGCGCTATTAAATGATCTACTTCAAAAAACTGTTTCTCATATTTTCACTGCGTATCAACCGCAGACGATCTTCCACGGTGACATAATAACAATTAAACGCGTCGACAAGCCTTTATTTATGGGTATACCTCAGCAATCACCATCTTTGTTTGCAGATTCGAAATGGGCCCTCAAGGAACTCTGGTCTTGGCGATAAGCATCGTCGGGGCAATGGGGTTTATCCCCCATGGTTCTATTGGGGAAAAGGTTTGTATTAGAAGTTTTGATACGAGTACTCGTATATATCTAAATTCACTTGTAAATCACATTTTGCAGCGGTCGTCCAATACCTATCTGAAACAGAGTTGTATTAAATTGTACCGTGAACTTGCAAGTAAAAGACAATAGTGAGGTGAGCAATTAATGAAAAAGGGACCTAAAAATATTAACATAGGTACCTATCAGACTTCATGCCTCTGATTACAAAGTTCAGAACTATGAGTCCCAATTACTTCGAATCGAATGCCTTATTAATTACTCCCGGCCTTTGAGACGATTCAACATTCATCGTATTTATTCCATCCAGTGTTTAATCTCATCCATTTTTAATCTCATGATAGAATTATCATTCAAATCCCTATTTCTCCAGGAGCCTATGTTAACCGAAGCCTTACTTCGTGAAGTGGTGGAGCGCATGGGCAAGGAATTCAACGAGGCGGCGTCAGGGTACCTGGAGTTTCCTCCGAGTGAACGCCACTTAGCGCTCATGGCGCGTGCCTCCAAGGACCTCGAGAATGAGCAGTTAGACTACGACTCGCTCATCAACGGCGACCCCAGCCCAAGTCTGCGTGACCAGGAGTACTTGCAGCACAGGTAACCCTTAAACATGTAGTTTCCTACACTAGATTTTCCATCGGGAGAGCGCCACACGCTTCTGCGAATATATCTGGAGAATGAGAAACTGGACTGCTTCAAAAAGTAATGAGCTTTTTATAAGTCTTACAAGCGACGATGCGAATCCTCGGAAGGGAAACGATGTTTACATTGTGCTAGGACCTCATGTATAAAATGCTCATGTCTGAATAGCCTGAATCACTGGCCATTTGGCCAGTAAACGCCTATCGAACCCATCCATATTTTACTAATTACCTACTCAAGTGAGATACCGCATTTAGGCCAGGTCTTTGGTGCGATCGATAGTCTTGCACGCGATCTTTATCAGTTTGTCAGTATCGGCATTTTAGATTCAAAGTCTAACATCTGAGGCTGCTTCCAGCTCCCTGTGGGGCCACCAGTACGTGACTGGGGGCGCCGGCGAGGGCCAGCAGCGGCTACAGCCGTCGGGGCTGGTGCCCAACCGGCAGATGGTGAAGACCGATGCCGTCCTGCCCGCCTACTGCAACCCGCCTAACCCTTGCCCCGTCGGATACACTGGTAAGCTCTTTCACCATCATCCTCCTAGCTTCCGATTTGGTATCTAATACTAACATTAAGAACTGTTATATTTTCTCGAATCGTACGCAAATTCCACTCAGATTACTCTTTATATAGGTATAACAGAGTAGCTATAATGTATCGCTATTAATAGGGAAAAAAGATATCTATTCGAAAAATGTCAAAGTCGTTTATTTTTAATTCCCTATCTAGAATGCCTTTATTCATTAAATGGCAGGTGATTCTGGATAAGTCCAGAGCCCGTATCATGGTAGGCTTTATCACACGATAGGTGACAAGATAGTGCGTCCGTCTCGTTCTATCGAGCCAGTGACGGACGCTCTATCTTGTCACATATCATGTGATAGGGCCGACCATGATACGGGGTCAGACCTACTAAGCTCATCAGTGGGCCATTAATGAAAAGAGAAGCCTATACCTATACACACAATGTTTCGATCGCGCGCTAGGACTATTCAACTGTCATTTTCCCATACAAAAATTGATTTTTAAATCTACCAGACGCGCGTACAATGCGTAACGTAATCGATCAGCAGAGCATGGGTTCTGAAACTGCACCACAGAGAGTGACGTTATCCATGCCTCCTTGTTTGCAGAGGACCAAGGCTGCCTCATCGAGTTTGAGAACACAGCAGCCTTTAGCCGCGAGTACCAACTATCGCAGCGCTGCATGTGCGATGCCGAACACATGTTCAGCTGCCCTTCACCTCAGGAGCTCAGGTTCCCTGAGCCGAAGAACCTCGTCGCCAAAAAGTTTAAGCCCGACGTGAGTTTGTTTCCCTATACGGTGTAGAAGGTTGATGATTGGGCCAGAGGGGTTAATACGCAACTTTTTGATTTTTAGAACAACTCAACCGTCATTATACCATAGAGAAAATTACATACATATTTACCTAACTTACGTGCGAAACGTTACGCAATCGACCAGTTGGGCTTTGGTTGGACCATCTAAAAACATTCTCTGTTTTTTTAAATCGCACATGCTAGACAGAGGTACCGTAAAACGGGGTGAGTAGGTTCAAAACTGACATTCAAACCTCGATAACATTTTATTTTTACATTATGCATACGGAATGTTGTATATAGTGTTCCGGACGTTTGTATTTTAGTTTTTTATGATTTTGAGTAGTTCCATTTCATAACTTTTAACGATAAAAACAAAATCCCACCTCACCCCTTAGTCCCTCGTAGTTGGGATGAGATGGATTTTCATAAAAAGGTGATTTTGAAAGATTGTTGGATCGATTTTTTTTATTACGAATATTACTAAAGCTCCATTTTAAATTGGAATACATTATTTAGGTAGCAGTAGCCTTAAAATCCCATCTCACCCCCCTTTCATCCTCATTCATAACCCAACTCTCCCCGCGATCCCTACTCACCCCATTTTACGATAAGTGAGGTATAATCTTCAATGCTAAAAAGCAAATATTAAAGGCAAAAATATATCGAAATATCAGAACGATTTACTAAGACTTACATCTGGAGCATAGCACTGTACGGAAGCGAGACGTGGACTCAGCGTGATAGAGAGAGACTGAACGCATTTGAAATATGAGCATGGAGGAGGATGGAGGTTCTTAATTTGATCGAGAAAGAAGATGTCTACTAAAAACGATTGAAAACAGAAGGAGAAATATGTTGGGGCACCTGATACGACATGACACTTACATAAAAACTATAATTGAAGGAAAGATAGAAGGAAGGAGAGGCAGGGGAAGACCAAGACGTGCGTTTATGGAGCAAGCTAAAGAAAAAGTTAATGTTATGTCGTATCAAGCAACCTTCTTATTTTGTTTTGCCCGACTTGTTCTCTACCGGAGTTTCCCGTATGCATACATATTCACTTCGCGGCAGCGGTAGAAAAAGATGATTCACAATACAACCACCGTGCCGAGTCCGGTAAGAGCGCTGATCGGCGCTCGGTCACTAAAGGCCTCCACACACCGGTCGCGCTTGCGGGTCGGGCGCGGGCCCGCGCAAGTTGTAAAACATTGTAACTACACTTCAAACACACATCGAACCCGCGGCGCTAAGTTACAACTCGGGCAGCGCGGCCGCGGGTCGGGCGCGGCACGGATCGGGCGCGGCGCGGGTCGGGTGATTGATATCTCTCTCACTATCAACGCATTTAATATCTCTATCACACAGTAGTGCGGGCTCGAGTCGCTGCCGCTATTTTTATCATCTCTAACTACTGTGTGATAGAGACGCCGCTCGCCTGCGGTGTGAAAATAAAGTTTCAACCGCACTCGACCCGCGCCGCGCCCGCCCTGCACCGCGCACGAGCCGCGTTAAATGTGTGGAGGCCTTAAGTTCCCCATACAATTGCCTGTGCCTGCCGGGTCGCGTCTGCAAACCACGTCGGTAACACCCGTCAAAACTACATTACTTACGGCGTTGGCCCAGTCACGGCCCGTTGTCCGCCACTACGCATCGTTATTGAAAAGAAAGGTTTTAAAAACATGCATGGTACCTTATTATAACTAAAAAATATAACCCAGAGTTAACTTTTGACCGGGACTGTTCAAACGTTTTCTAAAAAAAGTTAAAAAATATATTGCTCAAGTCATTTACAAACCCTTGTGCTTCTAATATTGGTACGTAAATTGTAAGTACGATTCCATAGAATAATTAAAATATTTTCAGGTTGAAAATCCCTATCTGATGGGCGAGCGCCTTCCGATCGCAGCCAAAAAGGGTTTCGACGTGATTTCTTACTAATATCGTTTTGAATTACTACAACAGTGTCTACACCTTAGCCGGGTCTTATACATCCGATAGTTGTGTCATGTCGGATAATACATAAGTGTTTTACTAAATTTATCCCATACCCAACCATGTGTTACAGATATATTAAAATAAGAGTTCAGGCACAGTTTTCCTATGAAGTAAAATTATTTATTGTAGTACAATTATGGAAGCGATTATACTAAGCAAGTTTTAATTCTGATGTAAAGAAGCGTAGGTACTTCAAACATTGTCTTAAAGATGATTACTCTTGTTGTTTGTATTCTTACTTCATGCGCTGCAACCTCGTAGGATATCGATGGTTAAACCAAAGAATAGTTAAGAGCCAACTTATTCATGGATACAACCTATTCATAACTCGATTAAGCATTAACATTCAAATAATTTGTTTTAAATTATTTTCTTTGTTTCTGAAAAAGATCTTACGCAGTAATTATATATGGTCCTGTTTCGTTTTAACTGTCTCTATTCCTTGTTATAATATAGGTTATGTTTGGTTTCCTTTTACATTATTGAATGTCTAAGTATATACCTACTTAAAGTATGTAGAAGGTCATAATTAGGTTTTTAGGGTTCCGTACCGAAAAGGCAAAAAAGGAACCGTTATGGTGCGACCTGTCTATCACAACGTGTATGGAATATGAAAATTTTAAGCTTATATTCACATATGAGTTTACGCAATTACACGCTAGATGTCGCTGCCTGTAACATAGATCGTGCTAACGCTTGTTCCACGTAGAAACTATAAGTGCGAAGAAGTGTGCTTCCCCACTCACATCCCTTTCAATTGTGAAATTCTCGGGGATTGACAACTATGGGGCCTTACCGGCTGTTGTCCGATGGTTATGCCTGCACAGTTCATTAGTGCAGGCATAACTGAACGTGTGCATGACATGACTGCTTGCCTGCGCAAGCATAATTTGAAATATGAAAATTTATATTTTTTGCCACTCTGTTATGCTTACGCACTTCGCTTGCGCAGGCATAACCGAACGTGTGTGGCTGGCAGGGTAGCAGGCTTGACAGGCTTCAGTTATCCAGTGATTGCGGAGGGGATAGGTCGTACGTCACTGCGCAATGTATATAGCGGTTCAAATAATGGTATCCTGTTTAGATAATGGAGTCACCTTTGATAACAGTGTAAGATAAGTATTTTCGTCCATTCGTAAATAATTTCTATAATCTTGCGGATAATATCTTAATTCCCTTAATAAGTTGATACGGCTGTATTGTCTCCTCTACAGTAACCAATCTTTACACCACTCACTTCGGATTCGTCGTTTAGGTTTCCGTTTCAAAATTAGAAATAATAAACCTAATAGCGCTATTGCGTCGACGTCAACCACCGCTACCGGTGCCATGATGGTTAGAACTGAGAGTTTGTGCAGGTTTGTCGTTACGTGTGTGTGCCCTATGAAACTTGGTCGTGCCTGTTGGTATTGCTTGCACACGCAAAACCGACACGCAAAACCTAGCGTGTGTGGCCGGGTTAATGTGTCTGTGAGGCGGCATTCTGAACTCGGACGGTACTGATAACATTTTTTTCAAAATAAAGCGGGTCGTGACGTGTATAGTGTATGATAGTTTGTAGGGGACCCTCGGTGCACGAGACAGACTCGCACTTGACCGTTTTATTATTGTGCTAAGTGAGTAACTTTGATGATGCTGTGAACTTTATTAGATGTATATACGTATAAGTAACCACCTTGATGCAATTTATACTTTATTTGCGTTTTAGCTATTAGTTCGTTTGTTATTACCACTAATTAATGTAGGTAAGTAGAAACTCTCCAACGCGAACTGGGCCAGCGAGGCGGGTCATAGCCGGGTTTTTCAGCGTTTTAAAGGCGTTTTTTGATCGTCATTGACGTCGACAGCAAGTAAAAAGGAAAAACTATTAAAAGAGACGAATATCAGAATCAATTTTTGATGAAGACCTAAGCCAATACGGGTACTGAGCTATAACCACGAACTTCGAAAGTCGAAGTGCGGGTGTTTCCATCTGTATCGAACTCGCATTATTCGAGTGACAGGGATGCATGTATACGAACTTCGAGTTTCGATTTTCGTGGTAGCGGTATGTTTTACCTCTGCTGAAATAATCTTGGGCCGTCTATGACGTTTGAACCGAGCGGTGAAAAACGATAGGAGATTCGCTCAGCCTTAGAATAAGGGTGAGTTGCACCAAACCGTCTGTAATCGTAAGCGGTGTTCGTTAAAATCTGAATGTATGGAACGTTTGACAAGTTTCTATGGACTGACAGCTGTCAGCGCCATATTTAACGTTCATCGATCTGTAATCGTAAGTCGGTGCAACCCGCCCTAAGAAAATCTACATCGTGAGATCGTGACATTAGAGCGAGAAGTCTCCTACCAAACAGTCTTAGTGTGGTCCAAACACAGACGTATCGATTGACATATTCCAGGCAATTTGAAATCTACTCTCTGTAAGGTCACGGGCTGTTTACGGACAACTATGATGGAAAATGCCATTGCAAGAAAGTAGTTTGTATATGGACGTCCCCCAAAACACGTCTTCCTTAGTTTTTACGTACCTAGTTTTAAATTAGTAATATTCTGTACTGTATGTAAGTTGTACGTAATTTTTCACCCATATATCGTATGCTAGTCAGGAACCCTGAATAATAATATGTAAACACGTAATAATAGTAGATCTAGCTGTAAAACGATGGTTACCTCACCAATAGAAGCAGATAAGTATAATAAGTACGTAATTTTTAATAATAATTCAATTTGTTTTTTTTTTCCCCCTTTTTTATTTTACTCCTAGAAGATCATGGCAGAATGCTCTATAACCTAGCCTCTCAATGGGTCGTCAAAAGAACATGGAAAAGATGGGAATTATGCACAAATACGATGTTGCTCGCAGAAGCCGTTGAGTAAGAAAGATTCTCGAAAGACAACCACGTGACGAAAGACGCAGTGTGGGACGCCCTGGGACAAGATGGACATCAGGGCTGTTATTCGCTACGCGCTAAAGCGGCTCACCCCGCCGATCACCCGTCACGAAACTAGACCTCTACCTACGCTTAGTTACTACGCATCGCGGTGTCAAGATGTATTTGTGGGTGAGCGTTGAGGTGAGCTAAAAACAAGTTGCAGAATAGCGGGGGGGCCAGGTCAGCGTTGAGATAAAGCGGGAGCGGGGAGGAAATGAGTAAAGATGAATATTTTTACTCATTTCCTTCCCGTCTAAAAGGTTTGGTTAGGATGTCAACTAATAAACTACTATTCCAAACTACTATTTGAATTGTCTAAGTCATAGTTGGAATTGAGTTAGGAAGTTGAATAGCCTGATTAATTTGGCAACGTACAATATGTTACAATTGTTGTATGTATGTACAATATGAACCTTTGATACAGGTATTTATTACATTAAAACAAAATACATATGATTGTATTTATTTCTTTAGGTGATGAATTGTAAATGCATAATTTATCAGCGTCCTGACACTTTTTTATTCTATAAGGAGCACGTGTCCCCCAAATACATTTTAAATCTCAGTTCGTATACCTAGGAATAAGTACAAATATACATAAGTATATAATTTCCAAAATCCGCATTGTCTAAGTTACCCTGTACATTGCATAGCGCATGCAGACGAGTCGCTCTAGTCAAACGAGTAGTTTGTAAATAAATAGTATGCAAAGTATCGTTATATTTTTTTAGGAAAACGTGTGTAAATTGAGTACTTACGAGATACGACTATAATAATCACTAATAACATCAATAAATTAATGGGTAACGGTCATGTCATCAGTGACTGGCATAATCAGAGATCATGAAACGATGCGCTCAATATACGCCAATGTAACACTACTATGAATAATAAATAACTAGAAAAAGGAACTTATCAGGACATCATAACAAAAAACAGTAACGCCTGCTACAGACTTGCAAAAGAAACTAAATTTGTCAACAGTTCAGAGTCACCTAGTTCCTATATCGCAGTCGTATCGCCAAAAAAATTCTAGTTTATAATTTTAGGATAACATGCTAGAAGCAAAGTAATACTAAGTAAGTCTGTGTTGGATGGAGTACTGTCTATGAATGTGTGAGTTATATATTCAAAAGGAAATCTTCGTATGTCATACATGGTCATACCTACATATATCGTACCATCAAGACAGGGTGAAATCGAAAACGTGATTTTAAGAAATTACAGTACCGACCTAAATATCGTTGCCGTGAATCTTGTCGGGTTAATTATTTCTTCTAAATAAAAGATTGAGATAAAATCTCTCTGGCGATCAATGATAAAATCAAATAATTAAATGGTAATCCTTAATTGCTTCTACGATGTCCCCTATATTTGGTAATATTATTCATCTCTTATATTAATTAGGTCGGATGTTTTTACCTAGTTTAGAGTAACTTGTCATCTATTGTGTTGAACTATTTTCTTAAGCATTCTTTATTGTTAGTATTTGTAATATAATCTGTCGTATAAAGAATCCAGCAGCTTACTTGCAAACCGGCCGTGTGACTATTTAAGGGTCAATTTTTGAACAAGACGTTTTTTCGACATTTGTATGGTTTTTTTTATTTTTTGGAATATTAGATTCGTACCGACAGCGAGAGGTAGGGTTTTTAAAAAGAAAAAATATGGTGCATGAGGCACCACTGTGCTTCTAATGGTTAGCTAGATATTGATGCTTTAAAATCACCGTGCCATACCAATGTCGTCAGCGCCATACAAATGTCGACAGCGCTATACAAAAGTCGATATAATGCCATACAAATGTCGATTCTGCCATATAAATGTCGATAGCGGCATAAAAATGTCAACGAGTGCCATCAAAATGTCGATCTTGCCATACAATTGTTGAAACAGCTTAAAATATTTGTACAATAAAAAAACTCACTATTTCGATATAGTATCTCCGGTTTATGGTTTATGATGGTCGTTATATTGTACTATTACTTATTCTGTGATTATATTCCAAAATATTAAAAATCACTTAGATTTTGTTTTGAATCGACATGTGTATGCCACGTTCGACATTTGTATGGCCAAAAAAGCCGTACAAATGTCGCCATACAAATGTCAACATGAATGTTTTTTGGCGATCCTTTGTACACTATTAATTGAATTCACTAATTAGTTAAACACGAAACTCTTACCCCATATTGCTAACCTTTGTTATGAAAGACACATTTTTATTTCAATCGTATATTAATAAATTAACGCCCATACAAATGTCGTGATAGCCGTACCAAAATATATCGTATCAAGAAAACCTGTTTCCTCCTTCGAAAATACCGGCTCTGCGTCCACTCCCGTTGCTGGTTTAAGCCCAACTAACCTGTCTATCGTATCGTAAAGTAAATGTAACGGTGGTATAATAAAAAAACAGATTTTAAGGGTTTTGAGCTTGAGTCCTAATAAATGGGTCGCGCGTGGGACAACTACAAAAATACCTCACAGGTTTTAATTATTCACGCATTAAATTTGCAAGATATATTAACGAATACGCTAATAAATCTTCTTTATAACAGTACAAGTTGTTTATATATACGTTGCCGTAGTCCATAGTTATGAATTTTTGTTTGAGAAAAACCGCAAATGGGACACGCAAAAAAGCGGTAGATTTCGCTGTTTTACGATTCCAAATACATTTTTTTTTCAGAATCAATGAATATTTAAGGTATTGTTATATATATTTTAAGTACTTTATTACACACGGAATACAAATATATATGAATCAATACTCCTTGTTAATCTGACTTGAAGTTATGGCCGTGGGACAGCAAAAACAGCTCGTTTGAAAATTGACCCTTAAATGGGCCGGGGCAGATAAATAGTGGTCCTATAAAAAGGAGCTAATATAGCTTTCATAATATCATACAGAGTTTGGTATCGTAGTAATCAATGTTTATAATTTCATATTTTCGTATGATGCTGTTAATAATTGACCTGTATGAAAGAAGCAAATAATGGATTCAGCGAACCGACATACCTCTCTAATAAAATACGTACGTGTTATCTATTAAGATTAATTAACTATCGATACTACCTCTACATAATTACGACTATTTAAGAGCAATACCAATTCAGCTTAGCACTCTTCGCTGTGAACGGTAATTATTAGTTAATTAATTCTGTAAATGAAGTAGGTATGATTATAATAACTATTTTTATTAAATATGCCTTTGGGTTTGCTCTATGACATTAAAATATGCATAGATGAGTGCTATGTCTAGTTCGGAAGCGAACGTGGATGTAGGGTTCATAATGCTTTACAAAAAGATACTCGAACTCAAACCAATCCAAAAACAAGTATTTTGTCATCAGCACCAAATATACGGTATTTGTTTAAGTCAAATTATCCTCTTTTTATAAAACGTCAAAAACGCTCCGTTTGTATGGAATTTGTAAGGATTAATAATTGCTTCGGACGTCGCAATCAAACACTCTATACCTTATTGCTAGTTTTTATGATTTTAAAAATCTTAAAATAGCAAGTATAAATGAAAGATAAATATACTTTTCCTTTAACGAATCTTTTCCCCTTTCTTTTCCTTTAAAGAATTCATTTTACTGTTTTCAAATATCCTATTCTTGCCAAAGTATTGCCAAAACCTCAAATTACCGCTTTGTTTGCAGTTTTATCTGAAATACAGTTGAATTCCAAATGAATTCCGCATTTTCTCTTACTGCACTAACTAGTAAGTAAAACGTGTACATTAAACCAGTGCATTGCATAGTACCAAATTATCAATAGATTATCATAAACATTAAAGAAGTGAATTGAAATAGGTAGTGACGTATAGCGTGTAGCGTGTTAATAATCGACGGAAATGGTAATTCAACCTGGAATAGCCTTACAGTAAAAAAAATGTAAATAAATAAACAGCTAATGAGTCAAAACTATGTGAGAATGTAGATCATAATTTTAATGCCGAGTAATTGGTAATTTAAGTACTTTTAATAAAGAAAATATCATTAAAATACCTAACTAAATGAGGTTAAAGCTTACACATGAGTTCCAACTGAAATACAACAAAATAAGCACATGGTGAGAATAGATAAGTGGTGTGCAATATGAAAATACCGGCATATTTATGCCGAATTTTAGGTAGGTATATTTTCAAATATGTAGCATGTTATCATTGATATAGGCCATAGGGGTACTTACAGCTTTGCCCGGCGATCCTGACATCATATATTATTTCACGATGGTAAAGAGGCTCGTTGGGTATTTTTAACCGGCTCAAAAAAAAGGAGGAGGTTCTCAATTTGGTTGTTTTTTTTATCATGTCATCCATCTCTTTTATATTAGGCACGCGTGTTGTGATGTCGGTATTTTCTATTATAAACCGTGTCATAAATTTGGTGGAGTGGAATTGATAATGAAGACCACAGATGACTTATGGAATTCCTTAATTATGTACTTAAAAGTACAAAAGTACGTCACAGATTCTGATAAGATTCCGTCGAAATAGCAACTAATGAAGTGCCAAAGGTGATTCTTGTGGAATCGACGGAAGTCCTCAAATATTATCGGCCCCACATACAGCGGGGGCCACACACAATATTGGCCCACATACAATATTTGTTTTTTTTCTCTAATAATCAACGCATTTGCTTTCGGAAATCAGTTTATGTGGTAAATTGGAAAATAAATGTGGAAATGGCGGAGTACTAAATTGAAGTCGGTTAAAACTTAGTTTTTAAAGTTAATTGTATGAGCTGGGTTTAGATCTGAATGAATAATTTCTTAGTTCAACTTATAATTTATAGCTTTATAGCTTGTAGTGTTGATGTAAGTAGTTCAAATGATTCGTGCTATAATTGATATTAACTAAGTTGTATGCAATGTGTAATGGTTTAGTAATAGTCAATATGTTTAGTTTTTGTTTTTAAGCAGTAACGCTGCTAACGAAAATTATAAATTTTCATTAGCATTTCTTTCATTTAAAATTAAAAATAATTTAGTATGGGGTAGCGCGTCGTTAGTGACGATTTCTCAATATAATTTGAGACGTTGGTGCCGTTAAGAAGCCTAAGTCTTCTGGTAGATGTCGCTACACGCCTCCCTAAGGCGTTGTATGAAGGAACTGATTGAAGGATTTGGTGCCCGAACCAGATTGTTCCGATAGCTCAGTTGGTTAGTAGCGACGGGCCATGGATGCCCGTGGTCGCCGGTTCGAATCCGGCTCGTAGCATTAAATTTTTTCAATTTTTCCTTTCATTTAAAATTTAATATGTTTAGTAGCAAAAATTGTGAAACGGCATATAAAAAAATACCAACAAGAAACACTTCCGTAACATTTTCCATCCAAAACAGTTTTGAAGAACTATTAGTAGTGACCTTAATGACACAGATTCTAATTAACCCAAAATATTTCGTTATTTATTCTGTTTTGAATTGCATATATTTTCTATTATGCCACCAATTTTAAGTAAGTACTTCAATTTCTTTTGACGATGCATTTATTTAGCCAACTTATCTTCAACTTATCTTTGAAGTGAGACTACGCCTTGCCTTGAAAATTCCCAAAATGTTGCTTCAGCTCCTTTCCACCGTCGATCTCATTTCAAAACAAGCCATTGTTTGAAAATCGTTTAAGAAATATCCGAGGGATAAACAGTGTTCTGTTGAGTTTACATAAGATATAACATAATCCATCATAGAGGACAAGATAACTATTTAGTTTAATTGTTAGACTTTTACTAGACGATTATGCATTCTACACGGAATAATCTTAATCGTAAGGATAGGGTTATTAAATGTACTTAGTAAGTAACCTTAAGTATCATAACTTAAAATATAATTAAAGTAATAATGCTAAGGCTATACATATATTTGACAGTAATATCTACGGTAACATAGTAATAAATTGTAAATTTGCCTGACAACGGCACACCGTGCAGCAAAGACCAAAGACATTTTTTTTGCGAGGGTTGAACGAAGGAAAGTATATCTCTTATAATTTCACCTATCACCTAATTTACTAGTTTGTGTGACATCAGCTTATATCTCAAAATCAGCCGGATTTCAGACGGATTCTAAAAGCTGATTTAGTAAAAAAGTGACTATAGATCGGAGTGGGAGCGCACGAGTGCGTGACGGAATGAATTTTTGTAACCATTACGGAACGAATTAGTAATTTCAATAATATTATTAAATATCACTGATTGATATTGAATGTGGCATAAGTAGTCAAAAATATACACGATGCGTCGTTTACAAAGTTCATCCATTTTCTGTACCTATTATATCTAATATTCCACGCCGAGCTAAGCAGTAGGCTTAGGTACTCTAAATGTTTTTAAACAAAGCTTTGTCACGTATTTTTGTGTAAACCTTATTTATTAAGAATTAATTATTAATCCCTAAAATAACTTTGTAGAGGTTTCGCACGAAAACGAACGGAATAAAAGGTGGGCGGGCTTTCGGCTAAGAAAAGATCTTAATACCTTTGTTAATTTTGGATAGTTAATATTATGTACTCAGATATGTACGTTTAACATTTTGTCGTCTACCTATTTAATCACATTTGTTCGTTTACTGAGTTGCTTGACAACCCTTAGAGAATAAGAGCTGTACTTTTTTGTATAAGATGTCTTTCATCCCTCGTTGTTTGTATTAATACTAAAATTTACTAAACTAAGTCTTTAATTTATGAATACTGTAATATTATAGTTGTTAAGAAGGCATTGTATATTAATAGGAATAAAAAGAGGGCCTTGTTCAACAAGCTGCAATTAAGTATTGTAGTAAACGGGCCTAACTGGTTGAACTTATCCCGGTTATCGCCCGGTTAGTTCCAAACATTAAAACAATATATATTGACTTTGGACTTAACAATTTCGGCGTGCGTACGTGCTTCTCGCCCGAACGTTAATTTATATCTCTGATCCATATTAGATAACATAATAGCAAAGAGATGCGTCACAAGTCCCTGTCGTAACAGCTTTTAGTAATTTATAATTAATGCCAAGAGCGAATAAATATTTAAATACACAGGAATAGGTAGATACCTACATTCTTAACGAAAACTGGAAACAGCTAAGTATGAAGTTCGACTGCACGGTATCACCTAACATGCATATACATATACACGCCCTCGTCTTTTGGGACGGATAGTCTATCTCGCCGCGACACAGGTCGCGGACCCTCCTGTGATAGCCGCTCCATGCTGAAGGAACAGGTTGCGCACATTACAGACAAATATTTTCAGAGCCGCTTTAAAAATAATTCGGTGGTAAAGACGAGAAACATGAGATATTGCAGAAACAAATTGCTAGCTTATCGCCCCACGAAACATTTTAACCCTATTCCGTAATCGCCTTCTATTTTATCACAGGGGTACCTCCGAACTGCAATGAAAATATTGAATATTTAATTTATTCTACCTAACATCGTGAAAATGACACTAAAGAATCACAATAATCACAGCATGTCGTGTATAAAAGTTTAAACTATGTAAAAATAGACGTAAATATCGTATGTATTTTGTACAAATTAAATTATGCAATCGACGCAAAAACAAAAATTTGCAGCGAATTGTTGCGCATTGTTGAAAATTAAAAACAGCATTTAGATATTGTAGATAGGTATTATTATGTAGAATTGCTACGCCCCTCGCTCTGGTTCTTACCTGGTCCAACGAAAATATCGGTTGTTCAACGTGGTAATGCTGCCGGTATTTTGGCACGTTTGATCGGGGTGAGTATCGGAGTGGTGAGTGGTGGTAATGTTAAATATATCGGTAAAAAATTCCACGCCAGATTTTAGAGTAGTTTAAAGGTATTAGATTCCTGAATTACGGGAAATATTAAGTAAGTGTAAAAAAAAACTGTCAAGTTGACAAGACATGACAAGTATCAATGAACGACGTGTAATAAAATTAAGTACCTAATTTTATAAAAAAATATATTCTGTCAAGTTGACAAGACCTAAGAACTGTCAGTGAACGGCAATGTAATAGAAATAGGTAAGTATTTTCCGTGTCTGTGCATAGAAATCCTGTGTTAGGTACGTCTAAAATTAATTATGAATGGAATATGCATGTAGGCATTAGATTCCTGAACTACGGGGAATTTTAAGTAAGTTTAAATATATATATATATTCTGTCAAGTTGACAAGACATGAGAAGTAGAAAAAGCACGTAATAAAAGTAGAGGTATTTTCCATGTGTGTATATAGAAATCATGTGTAGTTATAGTTAAGTATGTATTGTTCCTTGTATAGATATTAGGGTTGCAAATTAAGTCTATTATTTTTGTTTTATTATATTTCAAAAAATAACGATAATGGACCAGCCACATATTACGTAACAGTGACAGGGGGAAGTTGGTCATGCCAAACATGACAGTACAGTCAGCGTCATATAGTTAGTAGCAGCCAAGGTAGCCAAATATTTCGGTACACGTCTTTATTACTGTAAGAATAAGGGTGTGTTACGAAATATTTGGCTACTCTGGCTGCTACTATCTATATGACGCTGACTGTACATGTTGAAGAAATCGGGAAGACCGTGACATGGAGGGCTTATGGGTAAAAAAATACTTGGAATTTTGCTTGACTATATGTGGACGGTCCCTAAACATGAATAAGTGACTACTAATCTAAACGTAATTGCAAATATAGGCTAAATGAGGTTGCAGTGGCATACGAAATATAAAATTGGTGTTCTATACTTACTCCAGTGGAAATAAATCGTATTATCAAAGTATTGACGTACATTTGTCTTTAATTTATATGACCTCCTCCCTCCATTGAGCCTCCCAAGACGAGCCTGAGACTTATTTAAATCTTCGTATATGGCAACAAGCCTAATAATAATTGTTCAAGTATCATTATTATCTTATCGCGTTATACTCGTACACGGTGTTTTTTTTAAATTTGACGCTCTTTGCTGAGCTCATCTTTTACAAGCCATACTTCATAGAACTTCATCACCACAACATGTATCACCGCACCAAAGTAGATCCAATATGGCATAATTCGCAGAGGTCCAGTAGTGCGTATGTTCTGAAAGCATGCACGGGGCTCGTGCCTCGCCCCACCACCTCATCTCAGGTTACAGCCGAAAATCAAGTACTGCCCAGGTTAGAATTTCTACACTGGTAAAATTTCTTGAAGGAAAATGTAAAAAATACCCCCCTATAATTATTTATAATAATTTCCTAGCAATTTACACAACTTTAAAAGTATTTTTTTGTTTTGAAATTCCTATAACACTATAATAGAAGTACTCTCTTTCATGTAAAAAAAATATAAACGAGATTCAAAAATTATAATCGAGTTCACGTGATAAACAATAATCGCTAAAACACCAACATATATACTAAGCTGATCGCCCTCGCACGTTAGTACCAAATGGGGCCGATAGATGGCGCTGACCCCATTCCTACTTCGCGCTGTTAAGATTTCTCTGGAATTAATGGGGTTGGGACGGGTATATTTCAATAGCAGGTCAAAAAAAGATCGCGATTCATTTGTCTTGGTAGTTCGATGGTCTTGGTGTAAAAGTTATTCGTTGATTGATATTGAATTATGTTGTGTTGGGTTAAAATAAGTAATTTAGCAAATATTGGGATATTTACTTTACCTTGAGTTTATTGATAGTTTGTACGGAACCCTTGGTGCACGAGTCAAACTCGCACTTGACCGGTTTTTTCAGGGTTCAGGCTTCTTTGCCACCGTCGTAGTATAATAAAAGAACATAAAGGGATTAAAGGGGTTTGGATAATAGTGTTGTCATTTTTATAGATGAGCGGCCACTTGCAAAAGTAGATTATCATAGATCTATTCAAAACAATTATATATTATTATTAAATGTAATACTCGAAAATGCATCGGAGCCAAGATATTTGCGATATATATATTTCCGCAGATGATATTGAAAAGTTATAAACAAAACTTAAATATCTTGGCTCCGATATTGTTTAACGCGTTTAATTTTATATTTCTATGCGTGTTAAGAGGTCCTCTACACGATTATCAAAAAGAAACATCCTTGGCCGCTGTGATCCCGAAATGTAAGTAAGTAAAAGTTACCACTGTTAGGGTACCAGTTCAATAAAAGCCAAAAAAGTGTCATAAGTTTTATTCAGACGAAATTAAATGTGCATTACTTTTCGTGGGTTTCGTATCTTCTATGTTCGTCATAAAAAAGCATAACATGTAGCAGTCTTTTCTAAACATACAATAATTTAAATAAACCCATTTTTTATCGATCCATATAGTCTCTAATACATTTTCACGTACAGAAGAAAGCGTACAGAGTATATTTGTAATCACAATTGGCAAGATTAATCACGTCCTTTGCGCACTAGTATAGCAAACTTAACATAAAATGTCTGGCTATTAAAGACTTGTAATAGTATGTGTCAGTGGTATGAATTGACATATAGCTCAAACTGTCTATCAATATTACCGTCAGAATTAACTTTAGGTACTATATTAGATGACTAGCCTAAGCTATGATACGTCTAGTTATGTGCATTCCCGAAAATATTCCTGTACAAGGGAATATAGGGGAATTTTGAAATTGTGTAAGTATGTTTATTTCATTTACATTCAGGGATTCCATGAAAATTTAGGCCCTTGATATTATGACCGTCAGTGTAATGTTATATTCCCATAGTTATAGGGAATATTAATCTGGCCTAATTTTACAAAAGTACTTTCTAAGTAACATTAGTCGATACAAATTATCACAAGTAAATAAAAAAAAAAAAAAAAAATATGAGTATAGAATATGAATAGGTATATAAAAAATGTTATAATCATAATAAATGTTAATAAAGATGAAAAGTCAGATTTTATACAAAAATGCAGTTTTTTGGCGAAAGTCATTTTATTTGTTGAGGCAATATTAATTTAATTAACTTTAACTACAATTTTAGTTTGCCTATTTTGTATTTCAATATTCCCTTGTTTGGGGATCAATCCTCGGAACAAAGAAATATAGATTCCCGTGCGGGAATATTCCCGGCACATCACTAGACACGGCTAAGAAATAGTTATTTACGATACAAGTGCCGAAAATAGGAAATTCGCAACGAGTGGTGATAAATTAAAACACGACCGAAGGGAGTGTTTTAAATCGACACGAGTTGCGAATTACCTATTCGCACGTGTATCGTACAACGTTTTACTGTACATATGGCTCTTTAAAGTTTTGACATATGCACGGAAAGTGCTCTTTTCCGCACTAGTGCGGGAAAGTAGCACCATATGTACTGTAAATATGTATATTAGCTTCGCTTAGCCATTAGAGGGTATAAGCCGCCTTAGCTTGGGCTTATAACGTGACTGTTATGAGTGTTATGTTATGACATTGATTGAATCAAGACGTCCACAATAAAATTAAGAGTTGTAATGTTGTTTACCTTTTCTCGTCTCGAGTAACAATTTTAGAGATCTAAAGTATACTTCGCCATCATCAAATTATCTTAACTTTCTTGCCAAATTATTTTTAATTACGGTAGGTACCTATCATAAGCGTATTACGTTTCTGCAACAATATTAGCATCTACTTAAATCTATTTTAATAAATAAATAAATCTACGCAGACAAATTGTACATATCAAACGCCGTGCACTGGATAAAATATCGTAATGCTATGACTAATATCACACTTTACAACTCCTAATAATTGAATAACTTGAATTTTCTGAGTAACAAATCTGATGAAAAGAGGCGGTACCGTAAAACCACCCAACTATAGTCCAATAGCCCTACTAATTATGGTCCAACATGGACTGGAAGGTTCTACGGTATGTCACCTAACTACATGGTCCAAATTAAATCTAATATGACTTGTATAGGAATGGCTATTAGGTACTATGGGTGTACACTCAGACAGGTAATATAATTGCACAAATTTAAATAAAAATGTCGAAAAACACTAATACAAAATTGGTATTGATAAAAACGAATGAGTTTACTTTTGGACCATAGTTTGATGTTGGACTGTAGGGGAGGTTTTACGCCACCAACAACGTTTATAACAGCACTATATAGTGTGAGGTTGCAATACACTACTAGAACCTATGGCACCACTAATGAATCGTTCTCGATAGGGATAATTTAAAGCTCTCGCTTGCGACTTGCTATCGAAGCCGCTATCAAACTACACTAATATCGATATAAATGCGTCACATGACGTCATGCCTATTGACGTATGAGAGCGTGCTATAAGAACCATTTAACCAGTTAGCTCCGAGTTAAGTCATTGAAATGCACAAGTATGTAATACTTATCAAAACAATGAGTAACAATTCGTTTTGTACATTCTCTTCAGAGCTGAAATCCATTTCCTCGGAGTTACAGCCCGTTGGTCGGCTCCCGCGGGCGGGGGCGCGGCGCGAGCGCCGCTCGGACGGTAGCACCGCCTCGGCAGAGGGTCCTTCAAAAGTTCATGGTCAGTTCACTCCAACGGGTAAACACTTGCACTGTTTTATTTTCTGCAGCCGCTTCCGCTTGTAAAGCGACCTCTGGCCCGGACATTTAAGCGTAACCGTGATCCAGGTGAACTTCTTCGGCTTACAGAAAGAACAGGACTTGAAGGCGGGCGCCGGCCGGTCGTCGCTACCGTCCCGGCGGCGCGGCCCTTTCGGAATATAAAACGAGTTGCACTGTCCATAACAAAAATTGTTGATAACCGTCGTCGGCAAACATCCGTTCTCTCTAATTTTCTGCACCAAAGGCTCCGTTTTACACCAATCTTGCTTCAAGTATTCTTTCTTTGTAACAACGAGAGCATTCCTAGAAGATTTGAGAATTTTGCGAATATCAACACCGGGAGGCAATTCAGTACTGTCTTCTTGATCCGGCACCGAGACGATCATTGTATCGGAGTTGCCGTCACCTAGTTCATTTCTCTGAACATACGAGGGCGAGGTGGCGGTGGCCTGCTCGGCGCGTTGTCGGGCCGCGAGGATCCTCGCGACTTGCTCGGTGTCTATGATGTCAAGGATGGAATCGGTGGGTGTGAACGGCCTCCTGGCGCCGACGCCCGCGCCGGAGCACCCACCGCAGGCTGCCAGCAGCGCTGCTGCGGCGAGCCAAATGTGAGATTTCGAGAAGTTCTCCATCTGCAACAAAAATGTAACTAAATCAACTCGAGTGCGCTGAGTGGTTTCGATCGAGGTCATTGACGTAAGGCTGCATTAGTTTTAAAATAGGTTCGATTGGAGAGGAAGTCGTAGGCGAGACTCACGTTGCATCGAGCGTTCGGGGCGAACATCGTAGGCTGTGCGTCGGAGACGGAGGGCGGCGTGCGGCGAGCGGCGCGAGATGCGTGTGCGCTGGGCCGGCCGGCGGAGCGGTAATGAGGCGCTCAATGGACCGCCGTCGCCGCCGCTCAATGGACGAGATGACTCACGCACACCGCCATAGAACCGTTACTACGAGACGTTCTCACAGACCCAACACCCGTCTGCTAACGTGTGTTTCGGATTTACGAAACTACGTAGCCTTAATCTCGCCATTGACAAACAGGACTAAGCTATTTGTCAACAATGGTTTTGTTACAAAAGATAATGAAAAGCGTTTACAGATAATTATTATACCTACTGAGATAAGCCGTCCGTTAACTGTATTATACCTGTGATGATAACATGCCCATTTAACCATAAAGTTTGGTAATAAAGCCTAATCTCCGCGTACTTTTTACCTTGGGTTGTGAATCTCCGAGAAGCAAGCACCGCTTAGGCATTGTTAACGGAGCGCGCGTTATTATTAGATCTGGGGAAGGCTCGGAGAGATTTTCTCACTTCGGCGGCGCCAGCGCGGCCGGGGAAGCGGCGGAGGCGCACGCGCAGGCGCCGGGCAGATGCGCGGCGCGCTAGCATGCACCCCCGACTCTTCTTGATATTTTTTATAGAAACATATTTTTGGAATTTCGGAAGTAGGTGCTTAATAGAGAAACGGTGATAAAACAGTATTTAATCGATATCTACACCTAATTGGGTTGATGCACTTAATAGGAATCAAGTTATCGATGTATAATAGGTTTAGTCTGTTTCAAATGCCTGGCGCCTATTAAATCTTTCACATCTGTGAGCTGGAGAACTTACGAAAATGTATTTTTTATTATTATTTTCGATAGGTATCTTTTGTTATGTGCATTGACAACAAAAATCTATATAATGAATGAACCTGCTCACCTGAAAACTGACATGTAGACCATGAGATCAGCTGGAGAAATGGACATACGAAAGTATTTTGGCCCAAGTTGAAGCAGAGAACTTCGTTCGCTTCGCTCCCGCGTTCAATAATATTCTACCTATCAGCTAAAAAAAGAGGTATCATCTTACTTTTAGAAACTTGTTTACGACCTCCAAAAATGAAGGCATTTATTTGGGAGAGGGCTATGCCCAGCAGTGGTCGTCTTTCGGCTTATATGATGATGATGATGTGTTTGTTGTTGGTTGGTTTTTGAGATCTCACCGGGATACGTGACCACTTTACTAATAAAAAAACGCGCCTCAAATTGCACATTTGCAAATAACTACATCAAACGCGCCTTGAGGCTCAAATTGCACATTTGCAAATAACTACATCAATGTTACCTCTAAGAGACCGGCCCTAGCATGCCCGGACCCGGTAGCCGGCGCCATTGCCAATCATGTATTATTAACGATGTAATTTAGCAATTTTATTTCAGCAAAAAGTCAACTTTGGTCTCGCTTTTTATCTAGAACGGTATACGGCGCCTCGGCAAGCTCGATGGTTTCGGAAAGTGCATTAACTTGTTATTTATAAACCTCAACCAGAAATACATTTTATACTCCGAGCTCCATTTCTGTGCGAATCGTGAGAATATAATTATTTAATAAACAGCTAGCGACTTTAAACTTTCCGCTTTTAGACTGAGAACAATGAGACTACTATTGATGTACTTTTTATTAAATAGTACCGATAAGTACAACACGTTTTTATCACATATGTATAGTATGCATTTTACAAACCATGTTGTCCTCCACACAGTCGAGATAAATAAAACATTGAAAAATATCAGATAAAAACTGCATTATCAGTATAGGTATTGTCTAGCCAACATGACGTTAATAAAACCAGCCATGATGCTGCGTATACGACGAGTCGTTATAAATTATGTCATACATTTTGGTACGTTAATTCAGCGTCTGCGTTTTCTAAAGCAACTGGTGCAAGTTACATATAACTTGCTTGGACACAGCGTGGTTATTAATTGGTACACCTCTACTATCTCAGTACTAGTTCAAATATTGCCGGTTAAGCCGAAAATTTGGAACAGCTACACGCTTCATCTCATAGCTTGCAGGTGATTGTGGTCCGCTACGCACGGGTGCATCCAGTCTGTCCTGCGTCGTTCGATCTCTTCGATCATTTACTCTTAATGCTTCCATAGATCCTAGTGCATGCTGGCCCTTTTGATCAATACGTTTCCGCCCATTGCTTCCCACAATGGCATAGAGACGTGCAACCGGAGAGCCTTCTCGGAAATGTAGGCGCTGCGTGGGCGGCGGATCAATTATATTTTTAACAAAGTATCGTTAAAATCGTCGTAATACATTAAATAACGTGCATCATTTTGTCTATGCACGTAACTCACTACAATGATCTCCGCTAATCATAGAGATCTGGAAATATCAGTAAACCAAACCCTGAAATGAAAACAGAAATCGGTTTGGTTTATACTGCGTGCAACGGGCCTTAGCAATAGCGATTACTGTCGCGACTTCCATCCCAATCTGAGTTCGTTCAAAAATTATCCCGTAATCACTCTAATCGGACTATAAAAAGTGTCAAAGCCACAAATCGAACATTAACTTGTTCAGCCTGCTATTAAAAGTTCAAGCCTTGTTTTCTTTGCTGTCACAACTGAAAATCCATAAGTCACAAAATCCTCATTCAAGTCGAGTACGATTTTAAAATACTTTAATATACTTATTTCTCGCAACAATGTGTATGTGTGTGTATTAGTATAATATTGAGAGTTCTATTTACGAATATGTCCGCTGCATTACGGTTACCGCAGCATACGATCTTGTGATTGCCGTGGTCCGTATTATACGTAAGGCGCGTCGAGCCTATCCTACATCGAAGACTGCACTGCAAGGTACAATGGAGAAATAAGTGGGATCCCAACACACTAAAAATTATGAATAACATTAGGCTCTCGCTAAATGCAGCGTCGCACCCTTTAGTAGGTATAATACGTCATAATTTTTCTGACCCGTCGATGTAGGTCAATCAAGCCTAAATAAAGTGCAGCGGCTCAAATATAGAACGAACAGGATTGCAGCCATCGTACGCGCACTATACAGTCTAAATGCAGGTAAGTACAGTTAGCTGCAAAAATGAGTGCAAGGGCTCAAAAATTTCATGACAATGGCGCGCTGGAAGCGCTTTTCTATCGTAGGTACATATTTTTACCTAATGTTGAGATTTGTAACTTTTGTGGGCATAGTTGGCAATTACATACATAGATTCACGCCTTCATTCCCAATAGGGGTAGGCAGAGCACATTAAACTCATGTTCCAGTGCCACTTTTAGCATACATTTGGGTATAAAATATCGGCTTAACGTGATATCGCAGTGATAGGTTGCTAGCCCATCGCCTACAAGTCGTACAACACACTGTAACCCTGTTCCTTGTTAGTTCACAATTAACGTTGCTAAAGTAACCTCTGTATACATGTTGTCAAGAAAGCTCATAATTATTGGGTACGCTCTAGACGTAATAGATTTCTATCAAAAATATCATTTTTGGTACAAGCTGTTTTTGGCCACTACACTTTTTTGTTGACGGCTTGAGATTGAGAGGAGAATAATGAGCCCGAACACGATGGGTTGGATTTGGGTGATTGAAGAATTCCTATGGCCACCTTCCGTCTTCATCATCAGTTTAAAAGTATCCTAGCATGCTATATCATCTGACTTACACAAGTGAACAAAATGTCAATACCTCAAGAAAATTACGTTTTTTTCGAACATTAATTTATAACAGTGTTTGTTTTTGTTTAATTTTCAAATGTTATTCTAAGATGCCTTATCCAAGAATCCTACAAAATTTCCATCGGAAAGTAAACATATAAAAATAAAATGACACATCCATTATGTTTTTTGTGAGATTTATTTATTATTCTTGAAGAGCTCCCGTAAATTAACCAAAACAAAAATTAAAATATCTATTAATATTTTTCCTCTTTTTTCAGGAATTGGTTAAATATCGATTTTTTGATGCCTAATGTTTTGGTGGATTTTGAGTCTATGTAATTACTAAAATGATAATGTATCAGTTACACACAAAAAAGCTGCTGTTATGAATTATTTCCAAATTTCCATTTTTTTCCATACTAAGAAAATAAAATGCCTGGGCTACAAGTCGATTGGATTCCGGTAGTTGGTAAAATTTTGACATGCAAGATTTGACCCGAACAATAAACAGATTATCAAACAAATACTGTTGACGATATCTACTTAACGGCCCCTGCTTGTTTGGCACATTACGCTCGGCGCATTCTTAAAGTGAAACACGCTATTAAAATTTAAATTTTGTACGAACTTAACTAACATACAATAACATTATAGGTAATCTTACAGGTTTCCAAAAGAAGAGTAATCAAAAACTTACTTTATTAATATAATTTAAAAACCTAGCTTCTGCCGCTGACTGTACAAACACGAATATGTCAAACGGCCCTAAATTCCTTAGCGCAAGCCTGGAATCTCTGAATAGGGAGGAAGTGGTTCTAAATCGGTGTTTTTTTTTTACAACCGGCCGCTTAGCGTAGGAATTTCATTCATGGGTCGTTCATTCAAGTTTGCTTTGTTTGTAAAAAAAGCTCTTAGAGACAGGCCGTCTACATAGCGCACATAAATGGCGATTATCTACGGGTGGTGTTTTTGACAACCCTATTCGGTAGGTGGCGGGAGGCTTTGAGTTTTTTTTGGTGACGAGTGTTCCTAATGCCTGCAAATACGTAACTAATCAAATATAGTTCTTTGTATCAAGCTTAGCATATGAACATATGAAGTAAGCGGAAATGTTGAAATTTAAAAAACCACTGAAGATACCACGTACGGAATGGCTTGCGCTTCCATAGACTAGGTTACCAAGGCATTGTCTCCGTGATTCACACCTCTAGAATCTGAGCTTGCTACTCTTCTGTTGGTCGTGTCTGCGTTAAACGTAATTATCAACATACAATGTGGACAAAAACCCAAAAAAATACCTCCATTAACAAAAGAGATTAGGTACTTTACACACCCCGTAAATATACCTTACCTATTCTGAGTATATATCACGCACAGTCCAAGCCCGGAGATTCTCGGTCAGGAATGCCGACCTTCTGAGAACGGTACAAATATTCGGATGCCCACTTGACACGTTCTGATATAGATTAACTTTTTATAGCCCCACCTCCTATTAATATTAATTGCATGGGTAATCTGTTCAATAACAAAGCAAAGTTCAAACCTCATTTAGGTAAGCTTAATTAATCGTTGTAAATATTTTCCAGTTGGTAAAATTTTTGCGAGATAATTGTGTGTCAGGATGGCGGGTGGACCTCGGGAATTTCAAGTAAGACGGTATACCCCAGTACAGTCAGGGGTATTATCATGATCACTTTAAATGTCGCTAAACGATTTACATCCTTGTCGCGTTACCTTGTATGAAAAATACATTATCAGATGTGTCAGTATAATTATAGGTACTGCTAATATTATGACTTATGTTCCTACGTCATGACTGCATGATCATGAAAGTGTTAAATCGAAAATCGAGGAGTAGGTCTAAATAGCTAAGTTTCAAATAATTATGTGTCAATTGTTAATTTGCTAATTGTGCCTAACCATCATCGTCAACACTATAGTTGTAAGACAAAAAATAATAGCAGTAAAACTCTGAATGCCACAATTACATTATATTATTATATTTGAACTATACTATGTCTATTGATAAGAATAACGAACTAAAATTTCCTTGATCTTCTTTCTTTTCTTCAAATATTTAATGATGTCAAAGAATGGATGACTTTACAAAGCATCTAGATTTTTTTTATGTTCAAGATCATCGCACGCGCATTGGTGTATTTGATTTATAGGTGCATATCTACATATAAATACATATATTATTCTGATACTGATACCAAACAAACACAAAAAGTACACCGGAGAGTTCTTTTACCTATCTCGAGCAAAAAGCTGGCGACTAGCCTCGATGTGCTTAGACTATTATGCGAGCGATTTGCACAGAGTGGGCAAAAAATGAAAGCATTCTACGATACAAATGCATTTTATCATGATTTGATGAATGCATGCGTCTCGAAATACTGGCGACGCCGAGGCGCCGGGTCTATTGTAAACCTCCTATACATCAAGCACTGCGCCCGCGTTGATGACGCGAGAGAGTACACTTAGACAGAGGCGTCTTTTACCTATGGTGCACGGTGTGCGTTGCACACGGGCGCAGCGGTCCTGGGGGGCGCCGAGCCGAGCGCCGCCCGCTAGGTACCATTCCATTTTGACCGCGCGCTTACTAGGGGGCGCTAGAGTAATATTTGCACACGGCCGCTACATGGGCTTGAGACGCCTCTGCACTTAGGTACGAGAAATATCTACACTACTATCAGTATATTCTACTACTCTACTCAAACAGACGTTTCTCTATCATCAACAAACTAAACTGACGACTGTGGTATTAATGTCATGTCTTTCACACTTGCATGGCCCTACAGAGCATGTTTCACGTTTGCGGAAACTACCATCGTTGTTTTTAAATATAGGTACGTACTCGTAGTATCATTGCTACCATGTCATGATGGAACATTTTTACATTTTTATATTACACAATCATCACAATTCATTCACTTTAATTAAATAAGCGTCCATAGGTGTTTCTGTTTACCATCAAGCAGGCATCATACTTTTATGCCATATTCGTGGTATTATGGACAGAACGTGACATGGGGACCATTTATAGTTGGTGAGATCTTTCTTCGGACATTTGACAACTGTCATCCCAGTATAATAAACGTCAATGATGACATTTGATGACATAAATTGTACTGAGATGACAGCTGTCAAATATTAAGGTAAGATCTCACCAACTATAGGTAAAAGTGGCGATGGGACGGGTGAGTCTTCATTTTGATACTCGCAAGGCATTAAGTCACAGAAAGTTGAAGCAAATATAAGGAAAATATCGTGACTTAAGAGTCCCCAGTAAGCTCGATTCTCCATACGAACGTAGTTACGCTCTCATTTTAAAACTACGTGTTGGATTGTAACGAAACTTTGCATGTTCAATGAAATGAGGTATATCTTTGTCTGAAATTACTTTACGTAGCTTCAGATACCATAATAAAAAAGATACAGTGAATTTAAGTTTTTCATACAAAACTAGTTTTTGCTATATTTACTTTGTTTTATAAATTGGAACCATATAAACTAATTACAGACATAGATATACCTCATGTCATTGTAAATGCAAAGTTTCGTTACAATCCAACACGTAGTTTTAAAATGAGAGCGTAACTACGTTTGTATGGGAAGGTGAAATTCGGCCGAGCTTACTGCGGCCTCTTAAGATTTCAAGTTGAATTAAGACACTTTGTGCGACACTGAAATGGGTAGGTACAGTCAGCATTAAAAGTAGCTGGGCAAACGAAGACGTCAAAAGTCTTTATTGAAAGGGAATAAGAGCTTTTGAAGACGTCAATTGCGCAATTACTTATAATGCTGAATGAACGTAGTGTGTTCGCGGGCGCGCTCTCTGCGAGAATCGTGCCCAATCGTTTCGATCGCTATTCTGAGCGTGTTAAATATTTCTATGCCGCGTCTATTCCGTGGCTAACAGTGAATTATTGTTGCCTGCCTATTGTTAGTAATTAAGAAGGATGTTAGTATAATTCCAATAGAAAACTTTTTATAATAGTTAAACTAGAATAGCTATGCGGGCTTGTACGAAAATACGTGACGAAGCACCCTTCGTTACAAACACTTTATTGACCTGTTTATTATTTTATATGTATAGTACAATATACTACTACTTCAGGCTAATTTTGAGTATGTATGCTTATATTTTCAGTAAGTACCTATATATGACAGCAAGCGAGATATAGCTAATAGGCACTTCCCTTTCAAAGCTTCTAGGCATTCAACATTTCTATGAAAGCCTGTAACTTTTTGTGACATTTCTATGATACGGTATAAATTAATTAACACATATCTACTTCATTTTTAAAAATACACAGATCGTCGATGACGTAACTTTTTCAAACGCATGATGTGGCATGAACACTATTGAAAACTAATCTAATTGACCCGTAAATCCTTATCCACCATGGCCCACTGCTGAGGGTACCCACAGCAGAGTAGGCCACTCACCCCAGCCCTCTGCTCTTCTTATCCAGGAGTGAACCCCGGTCTTTATTTTAATAAATAATAATACATAAAAACGAAAACTTACAAAAAATCAATCACACAATTTAGAATTTGATGTATTGTACATTTTTTTCTCGTTATTTGAAATCAGAATAGTACCCCCGCTTCGGCGCCGGCGCACGGCACGTAACGCTCTCGAGCAAAAAATGACAGAAAAACGTAAAGAACTTCAAACGCCAGGTACAAGCACGAGACGTATAAATCAAACCGGGGCTCTAACACCTTCTGACATGAAAACACTTTGTTATCCGAACTTGCGTAAAAAACGTCATGACCATGTAAAGGGTTCAGTAAGAATTGGCGATGATTGGGGAATGCAATCTCGTAAATTTCAGACCTAGCCGGAATCTCGCGAGACCACAAAGCTAGTCTCGTGAGATTTCGAGATTTACGACATCTCGCTAGGTTAGGCGTTTTTCACTAATTTTTATGATTATCCATTAATAATTGCATTTAATGATTATCAACATGTCAAATAATAATACAATCTGCATGTACCCAGTGGTTTATAAATAAGGAACTAAAATATAAAAAATATGGGGGATATTCTTATTTTATATAGATAGTTAAAAGTAATAAAAAAATATCGAATTAAAGTAAGTTTTTTTTCGTCGGTCATCTGAAACTTTTGTTTTGAAGTGTTCTGTATAGAAAGTTCAATCTCGCAATGCCTGCGAGATCTCGTATGAAAAATGTACGAGGATTCAGTCTCTTAAAATCTAGACGACATTTCGCAACATCGAAATTGCATTCCTTTTAGCGATGATAACTCGTACTAATAAAATCGATGCGAATCGAAACATATAAACAATTGACGAGGCCTGGCAGGTTGTTATTGATCGCCATGCTATATATTAAGTCAAACGATTGTATAATTCCAGTAAATATATTAAAAAGTGTTTTTTTCTTCATAAAATGTAGGTACTTTATTTAATAGAAGTATCTGAAAACTCTTAAATACCCGTATGTAAAAAGTACTTATGTTTCCAAAAGTTAAGGACATTGGAATATTATTTTTATTTAATACTATGAAAGAAGAAGTCCTGACTGACTGACTGATTCATCAACGAACAGCTGAAACTAATGGAAAGTAGGTACTAGTTATTAATAAATACTACTGAAGATTATGTACTCTTTTAACCAATGATTAGTAGGTTCCTATGGCGCATATATATTCAAGTTATGAAAATTATGTTACGTTGAATTGAAATTAATGGGACTTATCTAGCATACATCGCAGTAAATACATATATCTAAAAGAACAATAATCCTCTTCTTATATCTAGAGACAACAATTGAACATTATGTACTCTTTTAACCAATGATTAGTAGGTTCCTATGGTGCATAGATATTCAAGTTATGAAAATTATGTTACGTTGAATTGAAATTAATGGGACATTATCTAGCATACATCGCAGTAAATACATATATCTAAAAGAACAATAATTCTCTTCTTATATCTCGAGACAACAATTAATTATGATGTTAATTAATACGATTAAATTTTGTAATCATGTTCTTTTCCATTTCTCTATTACCACATGTGGTAACATGATGTTTCTGGGCCCAAAGGAACCCTACTGCAGCATCTCTGCCTCGGTTATTGTTATGGGATTATCACTTTTTCGTTCGTTTTGCCCCGCGATTAGAAACGGATGTGAATCGGCTGACAGAAATAAAATCTTTGATCCCCTTTGGAATCGCACGAGTTTCATAAATCAAAGGTCTCTGGATTTATTTTATGTTTATTGACACTTAGTACGGCGCCATAATTTATACGTTTGCTATACGTGTACAGGTTCTCCTTACTTTCATTTGCTATAATCACCATCTATCGTAAATTGCATTTTCAACCCATAAACTTCAGAGAATTAGCGAGTTTTAAGCAAATATTTTACCGAACTTTATTAACTCGGTGTTAAGGACTCTTACGGCGTTATGACGACGTGCTAGCTGACCAGCATGCAGCGCTGTTACTTTTTACTATCATGAGAAAATGGAGTTCTACTGACTTAATAGATATCAACAAGAAACTAATAATGCACGAAAATAGTTTATAACCTATACGAGTCCATCAAATTATATTTATATTATAAAAGCAGTAGGAACATAAGAGTGCACCTTTACTTTTTTTTAAATCGTTCGGTCTCGTTAGTAAGTGACTTCCGCAGCAAGTACTTAACTGCAAAAAAGCACCTAGAAATATCTTAAGGTCATGTCAAGAAAAGTTCACGTCATTTATAATAACATTTTGTTTCATCACATCAGCAAAGTGATATAAATAATATCCATTTTTCTCATAATTAATCAAACGACTTACAAAATTAAGCATTTAAAGCTGACACAGTTGGCTAAATTTGACGTCTGTTATGGAAATAAATCGTAGGCGCATCTTAATAAGTCCCACCCACTCTAATACTAGTGAGCCGTAACAATGATTAGAGATATACCCGCAAGTGTACTTCGGTTTAATGGTTGATTTTCCACAAGTTGTCTTCATAAAGAACGCATAGACTTACCTACTATACTGTATAATAAAGACGTAAAGTTTTTGAGGGCGTATTTTCGTAAGTTTGTACATGGGGGGGTAATTTCCGGAACTACTCATCCGATTTACAAAAATCTTTCACGAGTGTACAGAATGAACCTTCGGAATGAATTTATTCCCATTTATTCTTGGCTTATTTTTTCCCTCGGCATTGCTTGCGTTACTTGTAATACTTCGGTGGAGTCGCGCGGGACCTAGTAAATCCTAGTAACAAATCGCTAATTGATTTCAAAGATCGAGTGTTTCATTAGTAGGTACTGTAACCAGGGATCATAATATTGATCGGTCATTCTGAACCCAAACAGTGACGTATGCTGTCGTGAGGAATATCAACGAACATGATTAGGATATATGCGGATAAATATATATATTCCTTCCTTCGAAATATATAGAATATAGGTACTTACAGTATATTGAATAGATTATATATTATACATTAACCGTAGCGACTTAATAATACATATTAACAGCCGCTGTAGAACCGGCTAGGAGGTTATTTATCATACAGTTTTTTTATATATTTCTTTGCAATCCAAAATCATTAAGACTTCGTTAATAATCGCTCGATGGAACTAGTATAACAACTCGCAACTTTGTACTTGTACGTACTACGTAGACGCTCCCGTCTGCCTGTCATGATGATACTCATGATATTAGACGTTTACGTTCGTTTAACGTCTAACTTTTTCTATAGAATTGTTACCTACCTTAGATCACTATCATAAAATAAGTTTCTGGCAAAAAAATAATTTTTGGTACAAGCTTTTATTGCCGACTGCACGTTTCTGTATACCATCAACTGCTCATTGAGACGATTCTAACGAGCCCAAACTTAACGGGGATACGTCGGTTAAGTACTGAATTCCCCTGGCCACCTTCTGTCTCCATCATCAGATCAGCTCGATGGTACCATAATATGGAATTGTCATCCAAACTATACTTATACCCAAAATTTCAGCTCAATCGGTCACCAGGAAGTGGGTCAAATTTAACTTGCATGATTTGTCCCACACATACACGGAGTTCCTATGGCCACCTTCCAGCTCCATCATCAGATCAGCTCTACGTCCATCATAATATTGCATTGTCACGCGATTTGCATATTCGTGCAAAATTTCAACTCAACCGGAAATTTAACTTGCAAGATTTGTCCCGTACCAACAGGACAAGTAAAATAAAAGGTTGTAAAAAAAAAGTCCGGGTTGCACTCCGGGAGTGCCGGCATAAGTGAAAACTCAATGACATTGCTCAGTGACATTGTAACAGTTTTTCGATCAGGTCACGTAATTGCTTTAATTATCAGTATAAAAGTACTATCATCCATGTGGTAAAATACAATGAGTATTCATTTATTGCGCGCTATCATATACAAACATGACAATTTATATTACAATTAAATTAACTTCCATCCATACGTCGTACCGTCGTACGTCTTACGAATCTCACGGTAGCGTGACCTGACGCGAGTGTTTAAAAAAAATTCCCCATCCCAAAAGGGGCAGAGCGCCGCTATAGTAGATTGTTAACCAAGAGCTGAAAGGCACCCATTTCTGACGAGATAATTTCGTTCGAGCGCCAATGGTTCGAGTCAGAAATGGGTGACATTCACCCGAGTTAAACACTCTACTTTTTATATCGAATACGAGGAAAGTGAAAGAAACACAGACGGAATATAAAACAATATATGTTTATTCAAAGTGTACCATTCAAAAACGGCAGCCGCCATTATCGTGACGTCATCCGAGCCGAAAGAATAGTCCCATTTCACCTGTCTCGCTCGCGCTTCTGGTCATATGGTGTAATTCGGTCACGTGATATACAGATAATACAACTACTTTTTTAATTTTGAAAATAAAAATATTGCTCACGTTTTCATCACCAAATAGTATTATATTCGTATTTCCTAAGTCAAAACTATATGAATAACATACTTTCATAATTTAATTGTGATTCAAATATTTTCATACTATTTGTATTTATTATTAGTATTAGTTGAAGAGTGGCTGTATGCGTTTCTGCCTTAGCTCACATGCACAACATTGAGTTAAAAAAAAGAGTTATGGGTGTATTCCGTTTGTCACCACCTCATAGACCCTAGTGGATATTTTAGCTAAAATAAAAGCAATGAATTTACCACACAAACTTATTTTAAATTAAGTAAAATAAATTCTATGAATTAGTACCTAAGTATAAAATTATTTCCCCTTTCAGTGGCGGCGTAAATATTAATATTTATTAGAATTAGTTCCCGGATAATGTTCGAGGACTAACTGGAATACACTACTTTTCTGCACTAGAGCAGAAACGTATCACTTTCAGCACACTTTTTAGATCAACAACGACCCACTTGCAGAGCATGAGATATGAAAAAGGAGTTTTCACTTCAAAAATGAAGCAAACATGTCAGGTTCCTGGTGTGAGTGTAAGCTCACCACAGCTCGAGAGGTTACGCTGTGTTGAGATGGAAGGATCTTTATTTCAATCCTAGCATTAAACGCTAAAATTGTATTAAGTATTTCACTCGCGAAGGACGTGTCCGTATTTAGAAATTACAATTGACCGGGCCATTCGGCACTTACAGGACAAGTAAATAGGCTCTGACGCACTTTACTTACCTCACATAGCCCAGTGACGTTGTTGTTAATTGGGTATTGTTGGCTGCCAATGATTTCCTTTCTAGTGCTCGAGGATACGTGGGAACTAAGAATAACGATGATACAACTTTTTAACGAAAATACAGAGTGTAAAGATTATATGTATGTATGTATGTATGTAAGCACTTTATTGTACACAATAACAGGTATATGCGTATGCAATTGTTTTTTTTCTTCATAATACCAATAATTACACGTTTAGGCACTTGTCCCACCGCCGGCGAGCAGCGAGCAATAGTAATTCTTACTCGCTTATACTCGCGTGAGTAAGAATTACTATGAGAGTAGGTACTCGCTACTCGCCGGCGGTGGGACAAGTGCCTTAAACTCATGCATTAAATGTCACTACGGGTGACATGTTTCGAACTCTTCGGGAGTACTTCTTCAGAATAAGTATTTCGCGTTGTCATTTTAACCGTCAATATTCCAACATGTCTCACGCAAGTTTATATTCAGTAATCTATGTATAATATCTCCTTATGCTTGTAGACATGCAAAGATGATAATTAGAAGATCTTAACTAACTTTTGAAACGAAATGCCTATCGACATTTACAAAACTTTGAAACAGAAATAGCAAATATAACGTTAATTTTAACCTCATTATAAGATGAAATTGTGCTTTCTAAAGTAGTTATATACAAGATGATAACTATAACATTAACTAAATTAAATTAAAGCTAAGTTAAATCTAAAAAAGGCCCTCGAGGCATTGTACCGAGGATGCTGGCGGCATTTCCTCGCTGAATTGCAATGCTGATGCGTTGCGCGAGAAAGCCGCCAGCTCTTCGGTCACCAGTTACGTCAACCAGACGTTTCGCGATTTCCGCAAATAGCTTTTGCGCACTGGGACCCCATGGACCGAGGGTCTCGACGCCTCATTTATGTTTTGATGTTTGAGCTAAACAAACTTTGAATATCAATTAATAGTATGTAGGGAAGGTACATATAATTGCTAATAAATTAATTTCAGTTGTCACCAAAAATATTTGAGGTACCTACCTAAATGTAGGTACTATGCCTATTAGTTATCTACTTACCACGGTGAATGGATGATGTTTTTCCTAGAGAACTCATAAAATTCCCATTTTATGTTTAAAAATGTGTTATTTTTTGTATGTTATGACTGTGATGAAGTCATAATATACTTAAGTAATATAGTAGTTTATGCAACTGATCCATAATGAAAGGCCTTAAAATATGACGAGCGTTAGCGAGTTTCATAATAGGATCACACGAGTGTTTAAAGGCCTAATTATGTACAGTTGCATACTAGTAGTTTATTCAACTAATCGATAATGAGAGGCCTTAAAATACGAGTGTGAAACTGAAAACCACGAATCCAAACTGAAAACAACATATCATAAGTAGTAGTAAGTAACAGCAAAAAACCAACAGTAAAATGACAACAGCAATGGCGGCAATTCGATCATCCGTCATGGCGAATGGTTTTTTTTTTAATCATAGACAAACGAATGAAGTTCCTATACTCATATCACTCGAGATCAAATTTCGTACGGTTTGTATTAAAAAACGTACTAAATTGACGTTTCGTACGGTAACTGTTTTAATATCTATGGATACTGGAATAGAGACCCACTTGAGTTTTGACAGCTGTTCCAAATTTAAACTCATAACGATACAAATTTATCAAAAATCTGTACTGTAATGTCATTACAGTACAGATTTTACCTACTACCACAGACAAGAAAGTACTGATAGTAAAATCGGTTGTAGTAATGCTGGTCATTTCCTACAGTTTTACACCATTTTAGAGCACTAATGATATGTGCGTAGATAAACTACTTTATCTACACGGTAACCTATCGAAGTTTCGAAAAACACTTGCCCGATTTTCACTTGTCCGAAAACGGTAAACCGAATTCTCATAATCCATATACTTCGTTCACCATACTTATGAAATGTCGCTGGTTTGTTTTCCCACATTATCGTTTTCCCAAAACTCAATAACCAGAAGAACGATTGCCAACTTTATTATTTTACAACCGAATTGTTAACCACCTTTTTATATTTCCGATGCTACCTAAAATCGAAATATCATTTTCCCTAATTTCATTTTACTGCAACGATTAAAAAACATTTAGATATGCTAAAAACCCTACAGATGCGCCCTTTAATATTGCGATGCGAAAATAAACTTTCGCTAATAAGTTGGGTTAGGTTAGATTTAAAACTGTGACCTTACAAAATAAACAATTGATAGAAAAGGGGATTAGATTAGGTCAAAACATTTAAGCAACTCGAGTGCTGCACAAGTTCTTAAAAAGCCCATAAAGGACTCGGGGCTAGCCCCCACACTAAAAAAAACAACAAATGATCGTCAATGGTATTATTTGTAGGTTAGGTTAGGGTTCACTTGTGTCCCTTAGAGCGAAAGTAGGCACCCCGCGAAGCGGGGTGACGTCGACACGCTGGCGGTTAGGTTAGGTTACATGCTACAATTTTGATTTTTTGATATAGCGGGATATTAACATTTCGGACTTAATACTTTTCGGTACTAAAAACTTGTTGGCAAAGGATCCTTCGGAATTTTATTAAGTGTCTATTCGAATCTCAAGCGAAACAAAATTGCAACGACCTGCGAATTGGGAAAATAATAATATGGGAAATGTGCTTTAGGGCAAACAAAAATTCGGCCAACTAATAAAAAGGGAAACGTTTTCGGGATTTTAATATTCAGAATAACGATTTTCGAGCTTATGATAGGTAACCATCTACACACATATCATAAGTACTCTAAGATGGGTTCACAATTCTACTTTCATAACAGCAAATAGGGGATCCTGTTGTTTTACCAAATTTATTTTGGTCAAATTTCATTTCCCAAACAAATTTTAGCAACTATTTTGTGTGTTTGTTTGCAAACTTTGGCACAATTTTAATACGAATATTTTCATTACGTCAAATTTTCATTCAGCAAAATATTATTACTAAAAATTACATTATGGCATGTGGTTTTTTAGAAAATGCTTTAGTAAGGCAAAAAAACATTAGACAATAAACATCTCGTCAAGTTAATGTTATGGCAAACTACATAGACAAAAATTACAATTGTTTGGGTTATGACATTTTACCAAAATACTATTAAAAAAACGGCACGGTCTCTTAAATAAAATAATGCACGGTTAAGAAGGTCGGTAGGCAAAGGCGTTAAATTAGGTTAGGGCAGCCAAAAAAGGCGGGCTCGGGGGGCAAATCCTCCTAGCAGTAAAAAAACTAACAATCGTAACTATTGTAGTATTTGGTAGGTTTGGTTAGGGTTAGCTTGTGTCCTTTAGAGCGGAAATAGGCACCCCGTGAAGCGGGGTGACGTCGACACGCTGGCGGTTAGATTAGAATTGCGACCTCTGCACAAATTAATTTTCCCTACCCACATAACAAAAAAAGTTGTTACTTTACTGTGTTTCTTATACACCATTGAAATAAAGATGAAAATGATTTGTCATTGAAGATTTCCTCTGCTGATAAACCGACGGAATAGAAATGGTCAATTAAATATTGACGATACAAATCATTTGCCTTATTTTGTTTTGGTTAAAACATATTATGCCAACTAACATATTTGACTGAATGAAATTTGGTCAAAGTACCAGTTGGTAAACGAGATATTGCCTAAACATGAATATGCCAAACATAAGGTTTGCGTAAGAATTATTTTTCGAGTGTTTATTTGGCAAACGATTATTCGGCAGATGAAATTCTACGAAAAATGTTTTGGGAAGTGATGATTTGTATTTTTTTTTTTGGTAAAACAAAGGTAACCCCAAAAAAACAAATAGACAACAAAAAATGACAACGGCAATGGCGGCAATTCGATCCTCCGTCAACACGAATAGTGGTTTTTTAATCATATACAAACGAATGAAGTCCCTATACTTGAAAAAACATACCTACTAAATTGACGTTTCGTATCGTTAGCTGTTTTAATATCTATGGATACTAGAATAGAGATCCACTTGAGTTTTGAGAGCTGTTCCAAATTTAAACTCATAACGTTACAATAATCTATAATGTTATAATAACATTAAAGCACAGATTTTACCTCCTGCCACTGGCAAGAAAGTTCCAGAATTTTAGAACACTAATGATATGTGCGTAGGTAAAAATTTGTACAGTATCGACAGATAACACAAACGAAGTGTTGTATGTTGTTTTCCGTAAAGGGAGCTCAAACTATTTATTTATGAATTCTTATCAAGTACGGCTTTAATGTAATTATAGTTAAATTATAGTTCCTGTTGCTCACAAACGTGAGTGCAATACAAAACAATAATACAGGATGGCGCCTTACTTTATTTAAACCTGCAGGAACGATCTTTATTCTGACCCATATCGCCTGTTATTTGGGTTAACTGGTGGCCCACAGAATATTAGTGCACTGCAAACGAGCACGAACACCGAATCACAATAATCTAGGCCCCACAGCGGCATCGGCTTAAATGCGGTGTAGGCAGGTGTAATAAAGACTGACGTTACCGTCACCAGTTTTACCAAATGACGAACCTTCTCTGCTTCACCAGGTTCCTTTGTCATAACGCCAGCCGCCAATGATTGAAATGAGGCAGCCGTTACGTAAATAAACATGATTCGAGACAGACAAATTATTGGCATACAACCTCATCATCATCATCTTCATCATATCAGCCGAAAGACGTCCACTGCTGGACATAGGCCTCCCCCAAAGAGTGCCAAAGTGACCGGTCCTGCGCCACCCGCATCCAGTGGACTCCCGCAACCTTTACCAGGTCATCTGTCCACCTCGCGGGGGGGCCTACCTACGCCGCGCCTTCCGGTACGCGGTCGCCACTCGAGAACCTTTCCGCCCCAATGGCCATCGGTTCTACGTGCTATGTGCCCTGCCCACTGCCACTTAAGTTTAGCGATTCGGAGGGCTATATCGGTTACCTTGGTTCTGCTGCGGATAGTCTCATTTCTGATGCGATCACGCAGAGAAACTCCCAACATGGCCCTCTCCATTGCCATTTGGGCGACTTTGACCATACAACCTCCTTGTCTAAAATTATTACTGGGTGCTTACTACTTTTAACAATTTAAGCTGAAAAACACGTTTTATACGAAACCTGTTGGGGTAATCATAAAAGCCTTGCTTAGTTTGGCATTAATATTCTATCTGTGAGTTCCTGTAATTGGCTTTGTATTGCTATGTAAGACTAATGCCATGTTTTTTGTAGTTGTTGGTACTCCTTAAGTATAAATAAATAAAAAATAAAATAAATAAAAAATAAATATTAATCGAGAAGAATACTGGTATACCTACAAGTGTAAATATCGTGCAGTATTGTGGGTCAATCAACGAAATCTTGGGATTAGGACCAAAGCGTACCCCGGGGTCCTTTGAGGCACAATGGGGAATAATGCCAGGAGGATGATGATTGTGAATCGATCGTGGGTTTTATAAAAAATATACAAACTATAGGTGACCACTAATACTATTCACCCTGTAAGTAAAACTTCATCTACCTAAACCCTTTACGATACACGTAACATCATTATAATAACCAACAAACAATTTGCTCGGCAATTAATTAAAGCCAATTTTACCTCGTCAAGACTGTAATCAATACTTCTAAATTGATTTATTATTAATAACTTATTAAGACGTAAATCAAACAGCAAACAACGCACGTTTAAGCCATTTAGAGTTGTTAGATGTCACTATAGCACGCTCAAGAGTAGAGTAGTCATAAAATCAGCATAATTAGCGCCTGCTGTCGTTTACATTAATTCCTAAACAATTCTCAGTCAAATAACATTGAATTACAGCTGTAATTTGTACATTGCGCCGAGGCGTTACCGACACACTGTCATTAAAGACGAGTTTTAATGTTTACTTGTTGGAGTTTTGCATAACAAATAATAGACATGTGACATTCTTCTACAGATAATGCGCTAGGCGGAATGTTACTGGATGGTAAACAAACTTGTGAGCACTGAGCATCCATTGCTCGTGGGTATCTCACTCCTACTCGGCGAAATCCTTAATTTTTAACCGAATTAAAAAAAAGGAGGAGGTTCTCAATTCGGCTGTTTTTTTTTTATTATTATTATTATTTTCAATGTTTGTTACCTCAGAACTCCGTCCTTGATGAGCCGATTCGAATTTTTTTTTATTTGTTCGTATGTATATACTTCCAGGTGAATCCCATTTTTTTTAAAATTCAGTTAGATGATGGGAACCATGAGGAATTGAGGGGACTCCTCAATTTTATTAGGCACGCGTGTAGTGACTTTGGTATTTTCTGTTATAACTCGTGTATTAAAATCCGGAATCATAAATTTTGTGGCGAGGAATTGATGATGAAGACCACAGATGACTTATCGAATTCCTCAATTATGTACTTAAAAGTGCAAAAGTACGTCACAGGTTCTGATAAGATTCCGTTGAAATAGGAACTAATGAAGTGCCATTGGTGATGATCTTGGGGAATCGATAGAAGTCCTCAAATGTTATCGGCCCACATACAGCGATTCGGTTTTTTTCTATAGTAATCAACGCATTTGCTATCGGAATCAGTTCATGTGGTAAATTGTAAAAGAAAATAAATAATGTTCTCGTGGCTTGGCGGAGTACTAAATTGAAGTCGGTTAAAACTTTGTTTTTAAAGGACCTAAATTATTATTCATTAAACTTGACAAGCCTGTGGAAACGAAAAGGATTAACGAATTTTAACGGGGTCTTAACTGAAATAGATTTGATGGACATAGCTATGAGTAAGGGCATAGCTAAGTGTGTGCGATAGGCACTTGCATTATCATTAGGATAGGTAGCCGATAAAAAATCGTTTCGGATGTATAGATTTCCAAGTAGTTACAAACTGATGAAGTCATTCAATATTTTTTTACCCTACTGTTTCTTCATACTGTACCGCCCGCCCTGAAAAAACTAATTGGCTAAACGTCTTTTCTTCAGATTCCAAATGTCAGAGTTTTTATTAAATGGAGTTGATATACGAATTATACAACGTGTTAAAAAAATACGCAAAACCGTTTAAGGGTAAGAAAAAGTAAGAGATTTTTTTTGACGCGTTTTTTTTCACTTCAGTATGGGAGCGTTGGCTGACTGGTGCGTCCTGCTCCATACAAAAGTTTAAAAAATCACGGCAAAAAAAAACCTTAAACTGTTTTCCGTTATTTTTTTAACACGTCGTATAATAAAGGTAAGATATATCTCCTACCTAAAACTATGAATGTCCGTTAAGACTCCACCGAGCTTTTGACGCGGGCACCGATTTGGCATTTGCACCTGTGTGTGCGTCATCACGCACACTACTGCCGCTGCCGGCTCGCTCGATCGGTAGAGTCGGTCACAAGCTAAAAGTTAGTAGCTCATTATTCTCTAATAATAAATCTTAAGTCCGCGCATAAAACCATGGATGATATAAGGAATAAAATCTTAATGCAATTATTATTTTTATTGAAATTTGACCGTTCACTAAGGAAAGTAATAATAACGCAGTGTCATCGGTGGACTAGTGTTGGAATTGAAATAGCAGTGGCGTGCACAGAGTTTTTAGACAGGGTAGACAAAAAAATATATATTATTTACCCAAGTCCACGAAAAGCGAGCTCTTGTTTCCCCAAAAAAACCAACAATATCAATGAGTCTCTGAAAATATTGGGATTTCGGTCTAATTTTGCATTATGTCTGTCTATATCTATTAGTACCTAGTTGTGAATTTACACGCGTCTCGATTCGATTTATTCCTACCGTGTGATATTTAAAGTATGCCTCTAAGTGTTTTTGTAGCCTTAGTGTTATGTACGTCGTTGTACACGTACACCGGCGGCATCATTCCACAATGTTTTGGTGTTTGCAAACAGTAAACACGGAAAACAGAACAAGCGATTGTTGTGGATGTCTGTTAGCCAAGAATATGTGTGATAATATGGTGACTGTACGACGGCATGAGATCTTCAAGACGCTTTTCAAAAGAAGCCAAATAGTTAACGTTCAGGGAGGGTGAATGAAAAACAGCAAAAAGAATTTTAGAGTGAGCTAAACTCAACTCGAGAAATAAATACTCCGTGTATAATATCTTTCCTTGCGTTTTCCCATTTTAACTAAAACAATAAATAGTGGGTGCATGATCAATAGGTTAAATGTTTCCTGGGTAAAAAAAATATATATCGTAATTATCCATTCGGTTACATTAACACAAAATGTTGGACACGTATGATCTCTTTTGTGAAGGAAAAAATAAAAAAAATACGAGCCTAATTTTTTTTTAATAACATGACTATACTGGAAGAAGCTAATAATCTTTAAGTACAAGTACAAGACAAATATAAAAACCGGTCAAGTGCGAGAATGATCGCAAACCCTCGCGCACCGAGGGTTACGTACAAACTATCAATTAATTCAAGGTAAAGTAAATGTCCCAATATTTGTTAAATTACTTGTACCCAACACAACAGAATTCAATTTCAAACAACGAATAAATTTTACACCAAGACTATGTTATTACTAACGTGCAAGGATAATCAGCTAAATATGAATGTATGTTGGTGTTTTAGCGATTATTGTTAATCACGTGAACCGATTTCGATTATATTTTTTTATTTTAAAGAGAGTACTTCTATTATAGTTTTACAGAAATTTCAAACCAAAAAAAAACTTATAAAGTCGATTCAATTGCAAACTTAACTATAAATACGCTACGCTATAAATACGCTAGATCCAGAAGGGGGATGGTTTTATTTACATTTTCCTTCATAGATCGAAATTTTACTAATGTAGAAAAAAAAGAAAAACTGTTTCAAAAAGCCCCCTCATATTCTTAATTTTTCATAGAAAATTAAAAATATATCTAAAATCTTATTTTCCATGCATGTGGATAACTCTTATTTAAAACCATTCCAAATTTCAAATTGATAGCTTAAGTAGTTCGTGAGATATTTCACTTTGTGACAGACAGACAGAGGACGGAGTCGCACCAAAAGGGTTCCTTTTTAACCTTTTTGGTACGCCCTCGTCATCATGTTTAATCATAAGTACTGAAGATAACAAAGCAAACGACTATCTTAGCCCCTTCCATCATAGAGTTCCACCAGCCATCTTCTGGCTTCGTCATGAGACCCTCGCCATCATGTGTAAAAGTAAGTACTGGAAGATATTTAATAGGTTGCAAACGTTGACTAACAATTTACAAGTAAGTTACAAGAGCATACGGGTACACTTTATATTGAACTGTCGCACAAAGTGACTCCTGAGGGGCAATCACGTAACGTTTCGAACGCGCGTCTGGTAGATCCAACTGTCATTTTTCCATATAAAAATTGTCATTTAGTTCTAACTGACACGCGTACAATGCGTTACGTGATCGACCTGCTGAACTAAGAATATCAAAAAAATACTAACCTCGTTTTGCTGCGTATACTGCTGTATTCATACACAATTGACATCGAAGTATTTATAAGTGTCACCGCGCCGCATTGAAACGTGCTCTCTCTCTGGACGCTCGCGGGCGAATGAACCACAGAGCACGGGGAATGCGTATTTACATCGGCGCGCGGCCGCCATAGTGAAAATGTATGGCGAATTTGAAGCGCCTTTTGATGAATCTGGACCTCAATTACACGACGATAATTTAAATATTTTACGCGGATATATTGTAGTATAAACATTCATATTTCGTTTGAACTGAAAATCAGGATAGATTTCCTCTGTCAAAGTATAAAAAAACACTTAACGCCTGCTTACGATTTTACAGTTTTCGTCCAACATTGCTTTGTGCTGTAGGGTAAAATATTAATAATCTTAAGTTTTTTACACGAACGTATTGTTAACACATTCTTCTAAGTGCTAAATGTACAGTTTATACATGGATTAAACAAATACTGTTGACGTTATCTACTTAACGGCCACTGCCTGTTTGGCATATTTCGCTCGGTGCAGTCTTAAGGTACTAATCAACTCCGTTCTTTTGTCACCGATATCGTCAGTGGGTAATTTTACTGAAATACCCGTTGCATAAAGCTCTATTATAGTTTCATCTGATACATTTATTTCCTGGATATGAGTCCGGCAGACGCCTATTTGCTGCAAACGATTGATAATCGAATATAAACCCGGTGAATCATCAAATCGAGCCGTACAATGTCGATACGTGATTACAAGTGTTCGAAATGATTGACGACTTGTGTCCGTCCGTATTCCACCGACGTTGAATAATACGCGTTTGGATACCTAAAGTATTTATCAAATATATTTGTCTTCATTTTTATTCGGGAAAATGACAATCGCTTACCGAAAAATACTGACCGTACCAAAAATACTGAATTGCACATTTTTTCCCCATGCACATCAAAACCGAATTTTGATGAATGACTAGTATTTTACTTATGCTAATCAGTATTTTCTGAGTTTTAAAGCGTTTTTTATATGGCTCTAAATACTAGCCTTTTTGTTGTACAGTCAGCATCAAAAGTAACTAGGTACGCAATCGAAGACGTCAAAAGTTCTTATTCCCTTTTAATAAAGACTTTTGACGTCTTCGTTTGCGCAGCTACTTTTGATGCTGTCTTCACCATGTTTTTTATTATTTTTTATATTAGTTACGATAGTGGCAAACAAGCTTAGTATCGCTGTAGTAACCATTAAAATAAGTTTCGAAATATTTTGTCAAATACATGTTGATATAAAACACGTGATGGTAATTGGTATGATGTTCTCAATCGATGTCCCATCATTATGACTTTTCTCTTGTTGAACAAGAAACTTGTATATGTTCCTCACAAAATGGCATAAGTAACCGCTAAAACCCGAATTAAATTTCATTATGAACTGGACTGACAAGTATGCTCTCGTCCTGCTCACGCGTAGCCAAACTTTTAAGAGCTGGTCGCTAGTCGAGTGACCAATTTCCATACAATCTTATCGGTGCGAGATTGAAACCCCAGGCGAGTGAACTTGGCAGCTCTGTCGGTGCGCTCTAAGATTTATTGGCAACAACACGGTCAAAACCACTCCAATAGTTCAGTCAAGTCCTTACACAGATTTAAATTACGGTAAAACTATTTGTTCAGTCTAGTCGCTAACGCTCAAACTAGAGCAAAACCGGATTTTTAAGGTTATATGGTACATATCTATCGTATTCTAAGCATACATGAAGTATAACATATAAATGTAAGTAATAGACCCGACTTTTTTACGACCTTTTATTTAACTTGCCCTGTTAGTATGGGACAAATCTTGTGACCTTGCGAGTTAAATTTGACGCAATTTCTGGTGACCGACTGAGCTGAAATTTTGGGTATAAATATAGTTTGGATGACAATTCAATATTATGGTAGGTACTATCGAGCTGATCTGATGATGGAGACAGAAGGTGGCCATGGACCCTGTTAGTATATGTATGGGACAAATCTTGCAAGTTAAATTTGACCCACTTCCCGGTGACCGATTGAGCTGAAATTTTGGGTTTAAGTATAGTTTGGATGACAATTCAATATTATGGTACCATCGAGCTGATCTGATGATGGAGACAGAAGGTGGCTAGGGGAATACGGTACTTAACCGACGTTACCCCGTTGAGTTTGGGTTCGATAGAATCGTCTCAATGAGTAGTTGATGATGGTGTACAGAATGAGAATGAGAATGAAAATGTATTTATTCGTTAAACATAGGTACATTGTATATTTCAGAAAAGTACAGTCCGCAATAAAAGTTTGCATCAAAAATGAAATTTTTGACAGAAACTTATTTTAAGTATGCACAAATCTTAGTTTTTATGAGAGTTATTGATTTTTTGTATGGTCAATATTTTCGCGGAACGACAAGTCCGCGAGAACACTCATACAGAACTCCCGAAGGGTTCGATTCGAAACAGTATGCGGCCTGTAGCAACAACTAACGTGCTTTTACCAAATAAATATTAGAAAAATTCTAAACAAGTCCACAGAATAGAAGTATGACTAATGACGACAGTTTAAACTATTTTCACTACCAAACGATAGAAATAAAAGGATACTCGTATCTGTAACAGAAGACAGAGCCCAGATGCATATTAAAGCATGCATTTATGTTTCGGTGTTCAATTAGTTGCAAGGCACAGTAGCGCGAGCTTTGAGGGCGTGGTGTAGGTATAGATTTTATCTGGAGATAAAGACTAGATGTGATGGAATTTAAATACACCTACATTATAAACGAGGACGAAAAGTAAAAAAAGCATAAATTTGTACGATGACGATAATTTAGCCGGTATTAATGAATGACCATGCCTGCGATGTTCCTGATGGTCTGGGGTTCGAATCCCAACGTGGGATAAGTACGAATAATTTGTTCATTCTACATGATATTTAATAATTATAATTTACTTTAAAAACAAAGTTTTAACGGACTTAAATTTAGTACTCCGCCAAGCCACGAGAACATTTCAACATTTCTTCTCCAATTTACCACATGAACTGATTTCAGAGAGCAAATGCGTTGATTATTAGAGAAAAAAATCCAATCGCTGTATGTGACCCGATAATTTGGCACTTCATTAGTTGCTGTTTCAACGGAATCTTATCAGAATCTGTGACGTACTTTTGTACTTTTAAGTACATAATTGAGGAATTCGATAAATCATCTGTGGTCTTCATCATCAATTCCACTCCACCAAATGTAGGTAAATACACTAGTTAGGTATAATAGAAAATACCAAAATCACTACACGCGTACATAATAATATAATTGAGAAGTTCCCTCAATTCCTCATGGATCCCATCATCCAACTGAATTTTTGAAAAAACCGGGACCCATCTCCAAGTATATATACTTACAAACAAAAAAAATACGAAGTGGCTCATCATCTCATCAATGACAGTTCTGAGAGAACAAACATTTAAAAAAAAATGAAAATGTATAATAAGAAATATGTAATATATATAAGTCGGTTAAAAATAGCTTAGCTTAGATGGATGGAAATTAATAAGTAGTGTATCTGTGTAAAATTGTTCTCATACATTTATTTATTAAGTACTTCTAGTATCATCATATCAGCCGGAGACCCTCAAAGAGTGCCACAATGACCGGTTCCAGAGAAAATTATGGACGCATTAGTCCTTCGAACCAGCACTTGTGTGTTGTACAGGTTAACATGATACGAGCCATAGACAACTGTTCTTTCTACCTATAGCCTAAGCATTTTATTTTCATTAGTATGGAAAAAAATGGAAATTTGGAAATAATTCATAACAGCAGCTTTTTTGTGTGTAACTGATATATTATTATTTTAGTAATAACGTAGACTCAAAATCCACCAAAATATTAGTCATCAAAAAAATCGATATTTAACCAATTCCTGAAAAAAGAGGAAAAACATTAGTAGATATTTCAATTTTTGTTTTGGTTAATTTACAGGAGCTCTTCAAGAATAATAAATAAATCACACAAAAAACATAATGGATGTGTCATTAATTTTTATATATTTACTTCCCGGTGGAAATTTTGTAGGATTCTTGGATAAGGCGTCTTAGAATAACATTTGAAAATTAAACAAACAAAAAAAACGCTAAATGTCTGAAAAAAACGTAGTTCTCCTGGGGTACTAATGATACTTTAATGAGTCAAGAAACTAAAACGCATGCGGTCCGGAATAAACAAGCACTACGCGCGTAGCCAACAATATTGTTGTTATTCCGCTTTGTAGCGTAAACTCGCTACGTAAAGAGCACAAGGGGCGCTACCTTAGGGCGCTACCGCGAAACGAAAACGCAGTTCTCTGTCGCTCGAATAAGGAAGTGCGACAGAAGGGAGATACGCGAACGAACTATTTTTTCGTTTCGCGGTAGGATGTCAGTCTAGAGTTCTTCTCGAGATGTGGCACTGACAACTAGCTTGATAGTCCAGTCAATGAACTGACAACTTTTATGAAAAAAAAAACAATTTTGGAATTAATTTGTAATAGCTTATTTTTCCTGTGTAATGGATATGTTATTAATAAGTTACCCAGCGACTAAATCCGAAAAAAATTCAGATAGTATCATTAAAATGATGAATACACATCTTCTGAAAAGTCAGAAAAATATTATAACTATATATTATTGTCTTTATTTTCGTCGATTTACATTTGCTATTTGATATTCAAGATAAATCATACAAAAAGTTTGTCGGATTCTTTCTTGAATAAAGCATCTTGTTGTAAAATAAAATCAACAAAAAATAGCGCTATTATTAGTGAATGTTTTTCAAAACCGTATTTTTCCTAGAGTATGACCATACGCTACATTTAATCTGTCCTTAGTTATGGTTTATTGATTTGGGGCAATTTCTAGCGTATTTGGTACTTATTTTCCTTTTTTTACTCAGCCTACTCAAAAAATACATTATTTTACGATGCAATCAAGTTAATAGTATAGTATTCTATGTAATATATAGTGCATTCATCCTTACTTGTCTTATTTGGTAAACAACATTCTAACCTCAAAATGGATCTTTTTAGGATAGAATACTGTGTTGCTAGATCTACTGATAAAGCAGTAGATCTACCTGATTTTGAAGCAGTCTACTGATCTACTAACTTGTTTTTAAAAATTAAGGAAATCTACCTGTTTTTTTGCAAAGCTACTATATTGTGCTATTTACCTATGGGTCCCAGTCGCAAATCCCGACAAAGAATATCCTAATATCTCTTACTTGATTATTAAAAGCGATAGAGATAGACGATTTTCGAATTTTGGGTTTCGCGGCAGGTTTTATCTGTCAAGTGTCAAATGTCAAAGTCAAAATTGGCGGCAAGAATCAATGCCAAAATATTTTCACAACGAAGTCAACAAATTGCATGTCGAGCGAGTCAAAACAAGAACAAATATCGAAAGTTCAGTAGAAAACTTAAAAAAGAAGTTCACTTTGATTTAATTTCTAGTGTTTGTAGAGCAAATGTGCCATTATTTAGAGAAGTATAGGATATAACGTAAACGCGACAGTGGTAAGTGGAAAGAAACGAAACGGATATATATAAAAAATATCAGCTATTCTCACGACACAAGAAAAAAAATTGTTTAGTTTAATAGCTACATATGTATGAAATCGAAGAAAATAAATACTGAAGATTTTTTTATTTATATTTGTACATAATTGCATTGATTGAACTTAGCAGGATGGCCGCTTTGGTTTAAGTTCCTAAGACTATTGCATGAAATTATTAAACATCGTCGTTTATGACCACAATATCAACTTTTACTGTGTACTGATTTTTTCCTGGATCTACTGCTTTTTTTTCTTCATTTCTACTGTTTCTTTCGAATTTCATCTGGCAACACTGATAGAATAGCAATTTTGTGAGTATTAGATCATGCCGAGACGACTTTTCGGACATCACTTCACGATTTTACGATAAAATAGCTGCTATAGTCTAAAAAGATACATTTTGAGGTTAGAATGTTGTGTACCAAATAAGACAAGTAAGGATGAATGCACTTTAGTATTGTATAGTATTATCGTTTACATTTGAATTTTAGTTAAGAATGATGACATGTAATATTTTGAATATTATTAATAAATGACTTATGACAGTTATGACTTATGACGTTATGACTAATTTTATCTCATCAAAAATCTCACTTCATGAAATATAAATAAAACTTCAGTAAGTTAGGTATTTATCGAAATTTGTCCAAAAAAACCATTCCCAAACAGTGTTGCATCTCTTTTTCTCGTGCGTGGAAGGCATGAGCGTGTCTCTGTCAAGGGGCCGTGGTCGACTCGAATAAAGGCATCCCCTTCAATCAGATAAACAATGATATAGTCAAGAATCATAAATAAATCTGAAAATCAGACCTTATTGTTTCTTAAGCTAGTCAGAACTTAGAGCATTAAACCAACCGGAGTGGTCATTGACAGGCGTTCCCCTCTGCCAAAAGTATACCTATGACCAGTGGTCATACACATTGTATGGACTGACGTTTATCTGACGTAGCTATTTTCACGTTACGCATACATTTGACGTTCCCTTCCCCCGCAAAAATCGGCACTTTTTATGTATAGAAAATGACTCATGGCCACTCCGGTTGGTTTAATGCTCTAAGAGTCGATCAGAACGGCGTTTCAAAGCATGCGATAATTTCCAATTCACTCCTTAAACTGTACAGTCAGAAGCATAAAGGAAAGTAGGCACACAAACTATCGAGAGGTTTGTCTACAACTTTTGGGCATATTAGGATGAGTATACACCAGAACTGTGCGCGGTAGCGGAGCGGTGTATGATGAAAAAGTCCACTCATAGGACGAAATGCGCGATCGCGACCAGCAACGCTATTGGAGGATTTCCTCGCTCACCGCTCCCCTACATCGCAGCTCTAGTATCCACCAGAGCGTAGACTCATCCTTGTTCTGCTTCTCCCGCTGCTGACGTAAAGCAGTCAAGTCCTTCTTTACAGTATAGGTTTGTTAGAATGTGATAGAAGGATAGAGTCGCACCACCAGGGTTCCTTTTTTACCTTTTTGGTACGGAACCCTAAAAGGTACGTACGTAAGAGAGCTACGGTAGCCTAGTGGTTCAGGCATGCGGCTGTCAAGCGGCGGTCGTGGGTTCGAATCCCGGCTCGTACACCAATGAGTATTTATGTACGGAATATTTACCGTTAGCTTTTCGGTGAAGGAAAATATCGTGAGGAAACCAATCTAATCCCAATAAGGGCATAGTTTTCCGTCTGGGTTAGAAGGTCAGATGGCTTTCGCTTAAAACTAGTGCCTACGCCAATTCTCGGGATTAGTGGTCAAAGCGTGTAGCGTCCCTCTTCTTCTGATGGTTGCAGCTGCTGCCAAATACTATTTCGCACGTGCAACACCTCCGTTTTGCTCGTATGCCGTTTTCCGAGGCGTTCACGCAATAGTTATGAAATTGCGGTCTCTTGGTTTCTTCTGAAACGCGAAAGTTTGAACAATACGAGTACATTTCTGCATGCTGTTAATGCTAACGTACGGTTTAGGCACACCTTTCTTACCTGTTTTCTGTTATTTTGGGCTGTATTTGGTCATTGTTTTGCCGATTATTTAGTTCTCCTGCAAATCATTAAAATAATTGTTTACCTTTTTGACAATCTGTCATACAACCACAGATACGAGTACGTCGATTTTGCCAATCGCGCTGCCATGAAGTTAAGATCTAAATCAATGGAATTTGCTAACTATGAAAACAAACAATGTATGACGGTTTCTTTTCATAGTTAGCAAATTCCATTGATTTAGATCTTGAGGTTGTATACTTTTAGGCTAAGGTTGAAATAATTTTATATAATTATGTAGTCCTGGTACTTTGATCATTTGAAATTGTGAATTTTGAATCTGAAATTCTGGAATGTGGACCCTCAGGGGTATACAGGATGTAATCGTTAAGTGTAGCCAGGCGATTATTCCGTAAATATAAAGAAAATTATTTTCAAACTGATATCGAAAGTGCGTTACCCAATGAGTAAAAACTTTTTTGAAATAAAAGTATTAATATTAAAAATATTGAGTTTAAACGCTCCCGTACAGTTAAGTACCTACGAGGACTCACTCTCAAAGTAGAACGTCGGTGCCGTAAGAGATTTTCTTTTTTTTAAACAATTATGACCTGGAAAAAAAGTTTAGCTTTGGTCCTTTAAGCCAAACTTTTTTTTTCTTATACACTTCAATAACACACCCGGACCTGCTCGACGAACTGCGGGGTGAGAAACTCCGTGTGTGAGTTGCTTTATAAAATAATGGAATGAAAATACCTAACTTTATTCATTTAAAACCGTCAGATAATAAATACGTGTAACTACTTGAAAATGATAATTGATTGATATGGAATAAAATAAAACAATTCATGAATCATACGCTACGGTAGCCTAGTGGTTCAGGCATGCGGCTGTCAAGCGGCGGTCGTGCGTTCGAATCCCGGCTCGTACCAATGAGTTTTTCGGAACTTATGTACGGAATATTTACCGTTAGCTTTTCGGTGAAGGAAAACATCGTGAGGAAACCGGTCTAATCTCAATAAGGTCTAGTTTTCCCTCTGGGTTGGAAGGTCAGATGGCAGTCGCTTTCGTAAAACTAGTGCCTATGCCAAATCTTGGGATTAGGTGTCAAAGCGGACCCCGGGCTCCTTTAGGGGCACAACCGGGAATAACGCTAGGAGAATGATGAAATGAATTCATGAATCATTTGATAACGGTGAAATGACAAACTAGTCTTTCAACGAACGTCGTACTAAATGTATGGGATGGTTTGAAGTTAATGTTTGGTATAGTTCTGATTTTATTAAAAAAAAGTTATTGATGTAATCTTACTCATTAGGTGACGCACTTTCGATATCCGTTAGATATTTTCTAATATCTCTTATATACTTATATTTACGGAGTAATCGCCTGGCTACACTTATAACGATTACACCCTGTATAAGCGGTACAACGGAACCTGCAGTTTTGACGTTGACTTCTGACGCAAGGGGTTTACTAAATTGATCCGTTGCGGGGTCACTCAGGGCCCATTTTCTTAAACTTTCTGCTCATCACGTTTCTGCGCTCCTGTTCGCCACGCGCCCTAGCTTCTGCCGTGCCCGCTTTTCGAACGACTGCCTGCCGCTGCCCTGAGCCGCGCGCCTTCGACCCACGCGCCCTAAGCTGCGCCCCCTCACGCGCCTTACCTGCGCGCCATCTCGCGCCTATACTGCGCGCTGCCGCGTGCCTATACTGCACGCCGCCGCGTGGGCTTTCAAACTCTTTGAAAGTCCACGTAACGTGACAAGCTGACCCCGGGCTCCTTTAGTACTGGGAATAATGCTAGGAGGATGATGATGGTACGGAACCCTAAAAAATATTAACAGCTAAAAATGTCTGCTTGGTTTAGCCTGCGACCCAGTGGAGATTCTATATCAGCTATTGCATTGCAGCCAGTTCAAATATCTTTAGGTCCACAACTCCGCCAGTCTGACGTAACCTAGCATCACGCTATTGAACTCATTGAGGCAGGATCGGAACAGGATGACTGATTGTGATTGGTTTATAATGATTATCTAGCCAAGTCTGCCGCGAGTTGCTATTCTCCACCCAGAACCGTAGAGTCGGATGTGCAGTACGCGCAACGATACTTGTGATCGATTAGTTGTGTGCGAGTCGAATCGTAGTGAATAGATAACCGGCGGAGATAACGACAATGAGATCATGTATGGATTTATCGGTCGCTTTCTGTTTTGTGCCAATGGGCTTGTATTTGGAAATTTTCAGCAAGCTGTCCTTTTCTTTGGGACGTCTTTAGTGGGGCAACGGAGCTTAGCAGTCGAGAAAAAAGAAGTTTGATTATAAATGTCTGTAAATTAAAAAAGTTAACTAAGTATATCTAGTTTTAAAATACTTTTATAAGTGAAAGTATTCCCCTCATTCATGTAGATCTTGTACCTACTTGAGATTGTGCATGCGATATTTGCACGAATACGCGATACGACCTGAATCCGGTCCAAGTTAGAATTAGTGGCAATGCAATCGCACTAGGTTGGGTCTATATCGTGGTTTTATTATAGCAAAAAGGAACTGCAAATTCATATCATAGATAACCACTCTTTATAGTTTTTGTCTTACTGCTACGTTCTGCTGACTGTTAGTAGGTAGCCAGAGGTTTACTATCATGTCGCAGGTGCCGTACCTCATAAATTGCTACTATTTATGTAGGTTGTACCTCAATTAAGTAACGAATAAATTTTACAAACACGTAGTTTGCTTAGTTATAAATTCCTGGAATGTTGTCGGATTTATAATTTCAAAGCAATTATAGGACAAAATCAATGACTTAATTTGTAAAGGAGCTATTTAGGTGTAGATGTTGCACTAATAAACACGATTGCCAACAATGGTTTTGTACGTATTACTTACATTGGTAGGTACTACAATAGGCAATATAATACATGTAGGTCCAGGTACTTAAAAGGTTTGACAGGAAGATGGATATTTACAATAATCGTCTTCAAAAATGTACCTACACTCTAATGTAATCACAAGACGACCAGTCAAAATCAACTTTGCAACTCTTTACGAAATTTCTGAGGTCTCACACGTAAAGGGACACGTAGCTTACTGAGAGTAGATGTCCCCCACGTGATGGGGTCAGCATTATTCTAATAGCCTATGTTTTTCAGAAATAAACTATTTGTATGCATATCACACAAACACACCATCAAAGGCGCTACTTTTTATGTCAATCGGCGTAGCCTTTACCTATTTATCTGGAGGTATTACGGTTACTTCGTAAGCCGCTTCGAAGCATTTTTTTGTGCCTTACAACTTCCTCTCCGGCACAAGGCTTACGTAATGTTATCCAACGGGTGGTCGTCACCCAAATGAGGTGAAATACTTTTTGTCACGCGATAAAAAGCCGTGCTCTCTTTTTAATTGGTTCGCGAGCAATGTCGTCATTTATGGTGAAAAACCTTGAGGTGATGTCATCGATATAATAGGAAGGCCAAGGACTCGAATAAGACTTAATGAATATATATAACGTTTTGCCAAGCCCATTCTAAACTCGTCAATTTACATAAAACTGCTACTTAAGGGATATGGTTTTCGTGTTTGTGCCGATTTTGGGAGAATGGTTTCATAAATATTATATTAATTTCGCACTTACCTACTTGATTTCGTCACACACCGACGATACCATCCTCTTCAAAAATATACGACGAACTCATTCAAGTTAATTAATTTGTACTGGAAAGAAAATTTAAGTATCATAAGATTAATTTATGAAAGTACCTAAGCTTGCTTTTGGAATGCTAAGTGCTAAGCTACAATAAACCCTTCACTCCAACTTCAGTTCCATTTAGATATTGACGCGCTGAGCAATTATGGATGCTTGTGAAGAGGTAATACCGAAACGCATTGTCTCTTACCAATGCATCCGTTGATTTCTGATTGCCCAGGCAATCCCCGCCAGCAGACCACGGCTGATATTATCGCGTATGACTTCACCGAGCAAAAACTCACGTCGGCCGATTTATTGAAGTCGCCTTAAGATGGTGAACGATAGTCGCCAGTCACGTACTTGCATATTTCCGATAATAGGGTCCCGCAATGGAAGTAATGAAATTACTGCGAACACCACAATCCGGATATGGGATTATTGCTGCATTCCTAGAGTTCCTCGTAAGCGAGCCAGAGCATTGTTGGATTGTACCTAAGTACCTACCTTGGTGATATATGATAGTTCTTTGGTGTTTGTCCAGTACTCGACTAACAAACTTGATATCCCGACTTTCATATATACTCATATCTTCTTGCAAAATCAGGGTCGGTGTTCGACTTACAAAATGTGAAGTGTCCCTCAATTTCTCTTGTTTTTTGTGTCTTTCGGTCTCATTTCACAAGACAAGAGAAATGAAGGTCGTGATATCCTATGTCAAGCTGTGGATATCTCACTTTTATGATAGAGATATGAAACGAAAGCAATATCAGCTAAAACTACTTAATGGAATTCTGGCCCTTCCGTATGTGGCTGTTACACGATCATAAATTGGTCAAACTTTACGTAACTATTTTTTTTATGTTATACTAGACGTTTTTAATATTAATAATGACCAGTATTTTTTTGAAAAAATATATTAGCATAGATAAAGCGAGCAGCAAGTACTGTTTATGTATGGAAAGGTTTTCTCGTTATTGCAAATATTCCGTCCCGCTGTAATGAATTACATAACTACGAGTAAATGCTCGTCAGACGGAATGGCGGTAGCCGTTTAATGGAAGATTTATCCGACAGTGACTAAGGGGAATACCTATTTTCAGTTTCAGTCTAATGGAAGATAATAGGGCTAAATTGATGGATGCCTTGATTGTTGCGCGTGTACTTATTGATTAGCGTCGTGTAAGCAAAGTTTTTGTAGTTGAGTCACTTATATGACCTAAATCGTTTGAAGCCAATTGCTTTAGGTATATTTACGGATTTATGAATGAAGCACTGGCATATTCCCGCTCTGGGTATACCCAACGGTTACCGACAACTCGCCAAAGACAAGCCATCATCAGTGTAAGACTGGCTGACCTCCGATCACGCACATTTGTACCGAATGTGAACGTTCTGACTCGCATATCCTTTGGGAGTACCTGCAACGAGTTGCCGTTCGAGAAGAGAGCCCCGCTGCCATGGAAGTGGCGCAGCAGTAGCCGAAGGCGCCACACTTTGGAAATTTGCTCGACGCCGGGGCCTCAGCGCCACAAATCTGGTGTGATGTTGGTGACCTCTCGCTGCTGACCATTATATCGGAAATGCTGATAAAGGTCCTGGGAAGCAATGGCCTCCTTCTGCAAGTCCGTAATGGCACAGAAGGAGGTCACGGAAAGACAGCATCAGGACGACCCTTCCACTACCCATGTTCGCAAACGGAGAGCAGGGCGCGCCACCGCTGCCTTAGTGGACCAGGTGGCAGGATTGGCGGACCCTATGATCCAATGAGATACGGGACTGTAGCGTTCGGAAATTGTCTCGGGGCGCTCTTCCTAGTTCGTGCCTTCAAAAAAGGGCCATAGCAGAAGGCGTCAAGCGAACCTTTCGCCAACCTTGTAAGCGACAAGGTCGGACAATCTTTGGGGGTTTAGTGGGTATTCTGGGCGTTCTGTCCGGGAGTCCTTTCGAGCGCGGACGGACAATGCGTCAATCATTTCCACAACGGAAACAAAAGAATAAAAAGTTTGTGGATCGCATTTAGGCGGCATAGATAGGGTCTGCCAGGCTGCCAGCCGCTTCACCTCCACATAAGCCAATTCCAGCGTGCAATAAACTCTCAGAGTACGATTTTGAAACTAACATAATTATTCATCCTAGTGTGTTAGAGTCGCGAGAGACTAACAATCTGTCTCTACAATATCACATTTTCCCGTCTTTAAAATGCTAGAAGTCCTACTGATAATCCAATTCAATGTGCTCTACCTACCCCTTACGGGAACACGGGCGGTGAATGTACGTTTATATGTATGTATATGATTCATACATACGCTTACTTAATAAGAGCGATATTTAGAAAAAGCTTTCAAAGAGATCTTTGCTAGTATACGTAGTTATCCAGATCAAGGTGGACCGAACGGGTGAGTGGGACTTCCTGGCAGGCCCAGACACCCTAAACCCCCAACGACTGTTCAACCATGTCGCTGCCAAGGAGGGCCCAAGTTTCGCGGTAGTTACCCAAGTCTACCTAAAATCCAGGTAGGCAAAGTAGTTCTAATATTAATTAGAGCTGTCTAGTCGAGTTGAGAGCTAGAGACAATCTGCGCAAAAATATCTCCTCACACTATTGTCAAAGGTGACGTGTGGTTGTAAACATGTCGATAACAAATGCAACGAATGGAACCCGCGCAGCTATTAGCACGCGTTAGCGCCCGACTAATTGGCAGGTTTCAGTCGGTCAATAAAATAAATAAATAAACGGACCAGCGGTCGTGTTCTGTTACCGCACGTGCTGGACACCAGGCCCCTAAAAATTAACACGATTTGCTCCTTGATTCGTGGCAAGTAGGTTAATACAGAAAGGTTACCGAGAAATAGAAACAGTGCACGGAGCACCCAGTAGGAGTAGAGGTACCCAGTTCTCCTCATCCTATAATATAGCGGATCTTTGCATCCTAAACGGGTTTGAAGTCCGCCGCTGGTCTCATATGGAGATTTAAGGCGGAAAGACATTATTGAACCGCCACGCAACCCGATGAAACGAGACGCGTGTTGAGTCAAATCAAATTGTAGGTACCTATTGTTTTCTGTGACCAGACTGACACTATGAACATCCGACGTGGCGTTGCGTTTTAACAATCTGTAACATTAAAATTATTCATTAAGAGTTTTTGAGATGGAAATGCAACAGTTGCACTCTAAGTAGTTTTAATTCATTTATTTTAATCTTCAAAAAAGTTGGCTTAAAATACTCAATTCAATTTTGAATTCAATTCGTCAATGGCCTCAATTCCGCGTGAAAAATGGGAATGTCATTACTCTTAGGTAATATGTTGACATTATTATTATTATCACAGGATAACAAATACGCTTTTGACCTGTAGGTACAGAATCTAGGCAACCGCTACTTAGTACGCAGTTATTTAAAACATCAGTAACTGACTACCTATTCTCCTCCCGTGTAGAATTCTTTAATATTTGGACTTCCATACAAACTCCTACCCGCGTCCCCCACCACGCGTCACCCCATTAAGATTAAGGGACGATTTCGATTTACGTATTTTACCGGCCATCGACTATATTCATACCAAATTTCATCTAAATCGGTTCAACGGTTTAAGCGTGTAAAGGTAACAGACAGACAGAGTCGATAAGTATATCGTAACAGTTTGATAATGTTCAGTTTCAATTACTTATTTATTGTTAATTCTTGAGTCCTGTGAACCGCGTCAGAATACATGACACGGTTCGTGACTACACGACCAGACATTGACAGGTAGGTGTATTAAACAACTTTATTACGGATTAGTTTGGTATAAATGTATTTCTAAACATCTAAACTGACTTAATGATTTACAGACTTAGCTAATAAATAGGTGTTAAGCTACTTGTTTAAACGTATATGGGTAAGGCCGCCGACATTGTTAGTTTTGGTCTGAACAAAACTTTCGAGTTCGTTTTCTCCACATGTGTAAGCACTACTACCGCCGTTATTGTTAGTTAGTTCATTCTATAAAGCAATTATTGAGCTTGTTTCCCCATTTTGCCCAGTGAATAAAAGTGGTTGTTTCTATAAAATACTTGCATTTATGTTCACCAAACCCCCCTAATTTTGGTCGAAAATGCCATGTCGCTTTTTTCCGAGTACTTTTAAACTATGAATTATTTTCATATTTAAACATTTACAAAAAAAACGTTTAAGGGTCAATCAACTATTTCTTGTTTTTTTGTGTCACTACTGATGAATCTATTTTATCTCTTTAAACATAAAAAATACTTTGATTTTAATATGGTCATCATGGAATTAGACTATTAAACGACAACTTAACAAAATATTGAACAATTCAAATTATAATTAATACGAAATTTATTGGTTTTCCAGGAGACACATTTTCACTTCCATAGTAAAATTTCTTGTCCCTGTACATATATTCAATGCTTACTTCCTATTTGGTGTAAAAAAATCGTTCTCTAGCAGGTAATTTTATGGGTTATTTAAATACAACACTGCATTTAGTATCTTAAAGCATTGTCTGAATGTAAAAAAAGTCAAACAGTTTTTTATCATTTCATTTATTAAAAGTGTCCCCGTGAAAGTAAAAAAAACTAAGTCTCCTGACTTACCTTCTAAAAGTAAGTAGTAAATGGCATGACGCCGCCCAACGTTGGCTCGACCAATAGACAGCCTACCTGAGTGTTACTTGACGTGGTCTGCCATTGCTGCGGCAATTTGTGGAATCGTACATTTCGTCCCTAGCTCTAACACAGGTAGGGTGTGTTTATTCCATTTCCCCTGACTCACTGCGATTATTCGTAAGTTTTTCATAGTCTTGGTTCAAACTAGAGCATAATGCATGGCACGAAGGTCTTATATCCGAAAGCAACCGGTGTAATGTTGTTTTTTCGTTTATTTGTTGCTTTTTACTGGTTCTAACATGAATTTGTCTCTTGAGTCACCAGTCCCCTGGCTGACTTTTATGGTGGCCCAAGAGACATTTTTGGTAAGCCATGAGACATTTACCTGTTTGTTAAGGCAGTCTACAACTAAATACCCTAATGGTAGCTACAGGGATGGACATCATCAATGTAGATAATTTTTACAAAGCACTGAAAAACAAAAAGCAAAATAAATCTATTTCTTATTAGGTGAAAAGATGTTGAAAGTTTCAAGAAACACTTGCCATCGAATATAACTTCTTACCTTGAAAGGTACCATTAGTGTGCATCATCTCTTCACAACTGTGCCAGGCCAGTTGCAATATAGCGATCTGAGTTGTTTTTGTGAAAGAGGTTTTTGTCGATGTCGAAATCCGAAACATTGTCAGCCACTTAATACTAAAGATGGTACACCTGTGCTTAATGCTTATTGACGATGTTGAAGTATTTTTAACTAGTGGTGTTAATGAAGAGCTCAGTTCTGATGATGATTAAGAAGATTGATGCACACTAAAGAGAAGCCTTTGCAAGAAATAACTCTGTCTCATTTGCTGTAATAGTAATAAGGACAAAATCTGCTTAGAAGTTCTTTATATTTTCTTACTCACTCCTCTGGCACAGCGACCCAATGTTTAGGCCTCAAATACGAGTGCACGCCACTGATCCCGATCTTGAGTGGTTTCTCGCTAATCTCCAGCTCGCGAAGATTCGCGTTCACCACATCAACCCATCGATATCTGAGGCGACCAAGGAAGTCTTCCTATAGGCCTACCCTCATAGGCTCTTTTAGCCGCGCGATCGTCTCCCATTCGCTCTAGGTGACCGAGCCACCGAAGTCTAAGCGAATTCACTCTTCAGTCACTCCGCTGATGTTAGGCTCCTCAACAAGGTCCTCTATTTCAACGTTCTTCCGAATTCTCATACTGCCATCGGGTCTATGTGTTGGGCCGAGGGTTTTGCGGAGGACCTTTCTTTCAGCCACCAAAAGCTTGTTCTCCTCCTTGAGTGTCAGTGTCCAGGCTTCACAGCCATACAGAGAAATTGGTCTAATTACAGTTTTGTAGATGCGGATTTTAGTGCGTCTACTAAGAAGCCTGGACACTAGAACTTTATGCAAGGCGGCGCTACAACGTAAAGCGTTTTGTATGCGGATATCAATTTCTTCGTTCCGGGTATTGCTATCACTGAGGGTACAGCCCAAGTATTTGAAATTTTGGCCCTTTCAAGTTTAAACACACTATCACCAACATGTAGATTGGTAGGTTCACTGCGGCTTGTATTATAACGTCGCATGTGGAGATATTCAGTTTTGCCGTGGTTCATCGTTAGGCCAACTTTCCAAGCTTGGGTCACAAGGGCTGTAGTCGTTTCCTGTATGTTGGCGCGGCATCCACCCAGCAGAGCCAGATCGACGGAACCCAAACTGGTAATCACTATGGATTTTTACCGCAAACGGTTTTAGCCCGTAAGGAGTACGTATGATGAAATCTTGTACGCAGTTAGGAGCTTTTTTGTGAACGGGACATATGACACTAATGTTCAATTCCAGCGGCTGCCTTGCTGCTTCCCAGATTTTCAGCAGTAACTCTAACAATTTGGATTGTACCGTACCTCCACTGTACCTATTTCCAGACCTCCGAAGGAAGGCCGTCGATCCCTGGAGTTGTATTGTTCTTAAGCGGTTCATTAACGCTTTCCGAACTTCATTGAAAGACAGGGGTTCTACTTGACAACTATTGCCTTATCTAGTTCGAGGTACGGGTTCAGCCGGTGGAGGGCAGTTCAACAGTTCCCGAAAGTAGTTTTGCCAGTGTGTTTTTATATCATTTCTATCCGTGACCAGGTTGCCATGTTCATCTTCAACTTCTTCAAGGACTTGTGTTGTGGTTTGATAGTCTGTTTCAAGTTCTTACCTCCATGTGGAATTTCCTCGACTCTGATGAGGGTTTCCATTTCCAGGACGATATTCTCTAAATGCAGCCGATTGGCTCTCCTGATCACTCTTTTGGCTTTCATTCTCACTTTATCGTATTTATCTTTCCACAACTCGTCCTATTCAGATAAAATTGTACTGTCTCCGTTCCTTAATTATGGAATCACAATCTTGGTTCCACCACTTCCTACATTTTCTTGTAATAAATATTTTCTTTTCTACTTTTTTATTATTTTATTTTATTACCGCTATATCGACTTCAAAATAGTGGACGTTCTTAATTTGCCTCTATAATGATAATGCAATAACAATTTGTACGACAAGTTGTTCTTTTGAGCAATAAAGATTAAATAAATATACAAAAAATATTAAGTTATTTCACGTTAAAAGTCTCTTGAGTTACCATTTTGTCTCTTGAGTGACCAACTTGTCCCCAAAAAAAGTACGTAATTTTTTTAACTTTAACATAGGTAATGTATGGTTTTGGCGTTGTTTTTGCATGAATTGTATTTAAAAAAAGAAAAATGAAGGAACCTTAATGATGTATGTTTAAATTGGCTTAGTAATTATTAATAAAAGGTAAAGTTTTTGTATAGTTTTGTCACCAGTGACTCAAGAGACATAATTATTTGTTGTTATTTTCTACACATAACGTGTATCACAAAATTTCAGATGTGATAGCGACATGAATGCGTATATGTACGCATTGCACTAATTAGACATTTTTTGACTTGATGTATTATTGAAGTATACCATGGTTACCCAGGGGACCATTTTTGAGCTCGAATTCTGTTTATGGACATATAAAACATACATTCAATCATAAAAGTGCGCGGCAACTCTCGTAGTTTACAAGTTCAATATATGTTCTACGATAAATACATATAGAAATGTAAGAAATTGTAACTTTTTATTTTGAATTGTTCTTTCTCAAAAAACAAGAAAAAGTTGATTGACCCTTAAATACGTTTGAAAGATTACACACATTACTTTCTGTTAGTACAAGAACGGTGTTTAAATACTTTGATTTGCGTATTTTATAGATTTTTAGATTAGTGGGCAGAGTTTTGGCTTTCGTGACACAAAATTTTGTGTTATGCATAATTACCCCTAAATATTAACAGAAAACTGGGGAAATACGTATTTTGGCACGGCAACACCTTGAGGTCTCAATCAATATTTAAAAAAAGAAACTGTCATTTTTAGTTTGTCTACATATTTTCGTCAAAATTTGTGTTTATGTATATCTCTAGTAAGTAAGCGTTTCAGAAGTTCACTTTAGTATGGTTGTTTTCGTTTATGTTTAAAGCTTACATGAAACATGTACAATTGCGTCTAGTTTTACTGATTTGGTTTTATAACCAAAAACGTTTGTAAAAAACTGCTTTTGTGTTATATATATGGCGCTTTTGTGTTACTTTTCTGTTAACCATAACACTAATTTTGTGTTCAGTAACACAAAACAAGTGTAATGCAGATTGAGAATACTGTAATAGTAAAGAAAAACATTTTATTATTATCGTAAGATTAATTCGAATTGTTACTTAAATTTGAATAGTCTAACTAAACGTATTACTCTTGCAGTAATGGTCGTCGGGTGACAACCAAAACTCACTATTTAGTGCATTTGCAGAAAAAAACAAATATCAAGTGTGTTAACGTAGTATAGGTCGAGTTTTCATGTACTTACCTATTACTTCTTATTAGATAGTTTAGGTTATCACCGGACGATGTAGGTACACCAGTGATGCCGCATTCGATCAAACTTGAATTAGGTCTTAAGGTGTAATTCCGTGAATCGGGGCTATCGCAGCCGCGCGCGATCCATCGCCTGCGACTGACACGCGCGGCATGCGACGGTTGGGGTATAATAAAAAGGTGGCCGGTTTAAGGACTTGAATTTTTTTTATAAGTATTTTAAATTTTCTTTTCTTATCGTAAAAAATACGTAAAAATAAGCATGTTTTATTCTTTAAACTTTTTCTCTCAGATCGATATTTACCGAGATATTTGGGTTCAAATGTCAATCTTTGGCGGTATGTTAGAAGATCGCAGCCGAAAGAAAAGGTAATTATCTTTTCTGTATAAAAATATAGATCATCATAAAAAATACTGATTTAGTCAAATACCGATCGATCACGTATCTAAAATGTTGTCATTATAAATATATTAAAATACGTTAAAAAAAGATTTTTTTTCCTTACCCTGTATTTTAATACTAGTATAAAACAATCTTTACAAAAACATGTGTTACTTTTGTGTGATTTGTGTTGTGGTATCACAAAAGTGACTGTGTTATTTTTGTGTTATAAGTGACAATCTCAACGGCCTTACCCATATAGTATGCCTAACTAACTATTAGCGTTGGTGATCGTCGACTTCTACCCTGTGCAAAGCTTATTTTACAGATGAGTATAAAAATCCATTCATCATCCATAATTATTTCAAATAATAATGTTAACCTACGACCTCCATTTCCTAATTCCTATTAAAGAACAATTGGTTTAATGGAATGCGCTTAAAATAAAAGTCAAATTCTAAAGGAAGATAGTTTCATTTGTTTTTCCCCTCACTGCCTCGGAAAGCCGTCTTTTATCCTTTAAAATAAAACCAGTGGGCAAAAACGCATTTTACCCACTAGTGGGGAAAGTAATTTGACCTTGAAGCGTGTTTAAGTAGCTTTTGACACTTAACAAAACGTAAAACGCTCATAATACATAATGTTCACAGATGATCTATTTTTATTGTCGCTATGCAAGTAGCTTTTGACAGATAACAAAACGTAAAACGCTCATAACACAAAATGTTCACAGATGATGTATTTCTAAATAAATAGTTAACAACTTTTAAAAAATTGCTTGTCGCCTTCGTCAGGCGCTGGGTCTCAAAATGTATGGGAAAACGGAAAACTAAAATCCGACTCGCACTTGACCAAAATTCTACTAAGCCTACTAACACCGCAAGACTCCGCAAGGCTTAAGGCTAAAAAAATATGTCTTCTTGTAAAACGGCGTCTCTAAACTCTCGTACTTTAGACGTTGCCAAGTAGTTACAACTGGAATACCTGACGTAACACAGCATATTATGGGTGTGTTCATTACCTCACAATTAATAATAGAAGTCAGAATGACCAGAGCTAATTACACGACGCTGCTTCCTCGTTAGTCATGACCATGTCACGAAGAATTCAAAATTATGCATAAGTAGGCACGTACCATGTACCCTCGTTATACATAAGTAGGTACGTCCTATTCTAATATATAAGGTACGTAACTGGAAAGTTTCATAAAAATCCAGTAGTTATTGAAATTAATTGGAACGTACATCCATCCATCCATACATCCAAACTTTCGCATTTATAATATTAGTAGGATTAAATAGCGTATATCTAAGCGCCAAACGAGGTCTTTTTCCGGAGAACGATCCATATACTGTCTTAATACGACATGATATCTATGTATTGAATTATTATTACTAATATGCAATGTATATAGAATAGAATAGAATAGAATAACGTTTATTCAAGACAACAACACATACATACACATAAATCAAAAGAAATGCAAAACAGAAGACAACATTGCCACGAAATCCATCGCAGCATAATCAGCGTAATATAACATCAATTGAGAAGTTTCAACGCTCTGCGTGAAACCGCTGTTCAAATTGAGAATCATGCCTAAGTATACATTCCATTCTGTTTAGACTGAAAAAGCTATAACTAAATTAAATTGTTTTTATTAGGTGTTACTAACATGTTTTATGGCGGGAAAATACTCTATAAATTATACGGCGAAAACTTCAAAGTACCTGTGGTTAATATAGTTAATAAGCAGTAAAAAGTCCATAAAAACTGGGAAGTTACATTAGTGTTGACACATTTGTGTTGGTTAATTTTATAGGCGTTTGTCTGGGTTTTTTTTCTAGGTTACTCTACATTTTAGTAATGAGGCCTATAAATAACCAGCTTCACCCCCTTAGGCCATGATTTCGGGAATAAAAACTATCCTATGTCACTCTCCATCTCCAACTATCTCCGCTTAAAAAATCACGTCAATTCGTCGCGCCGTTTTGCCGTGAAAGACGGACAAACAAACACACACATGCACTTTCCCATTTATAATATTAGTATGGATGAATGAGCATACTGAAAAGCCTTAAAAAATATCGAAGGGTCGGTATGGAAATTTGCAGTTATAAGAATAACGAACACGACGGTGTCAAAAAAGTATACTGCCTGTCTGACGCTTCAATGCGGGTTGGGTCTAACAGGGTCTCGGGAAATCGCGGACAAAGTTATCTATTGAACGAGCGAGCCAAGCGAACGAAGTTCTCCGTTTCAGCTTGGGCCAAAATTCTTTTATATAACCGGATGTTCGGTCGTTCTCCTCGACAGGTCAAATAGATTATGCCAATTCGATTTTTCAAAATTAAAAAAAAAACTGTAGGAAGGATAAGCTCGCTCGCTTACAGATCATAGAAAGTGCCATAGTGTCAACACATAATGATTACTTTAAACATAACTGAGATACCTATAGGACAATAAGAGTACTAATTAAGTTTATTCCAGTTAGTAAGAATAATGTGTGAAAGATGAAGTCAGTCATTTTTTCTAATAAAATAAATTCAAAATGGGTGCACTTTCAACCACCTCAAAATAATCCCGTCGCTGGCCCATTCCGGTGCACACCCGCATAAATTGTCCGGTGAGACGCAAGCAGTTGTTATTTGGTCACCCACAGACGGCCGTAAAGCGCTCGCGTAACTTCCCTGGCGCCAGTTTACAATGTCTTTACGATGTTTTAACTTTCAACTACCCACTTATTATTGTCTCATTTCAATAAACATAAGTACTAATTAGAAGATATCTGCGATAGCACAATCACGGCAAACGGTTTCGCCTTGATGATTGCTCTGATGGTTTTATGATGTGTTCTTAATTGGGAGTGGTCGTTCGCGAATATTAGTGTTCTACGCGATGCTTTGTTTACATTGTAGATAACGCATATTTAAAAAAAACATACTTAAGAAATACACATGAAATGAAAAGGAATCAGCAACAAGAAAAGGTTGATATGGCGGCCAGTTTTTCAAACACCGACAACTGATGTATTTTGAAAAACAAAACGTAACCCTCAGATATCGTCAGTGAGGCCCGATCGTGATTATTCCCGTGACAAAAACGGAGCTAAAAAATACAGCTATTTTCTAAAAAAATACTTAATTGAAACTCCAGAGTAGTTACCATTCCTGGAAACTATTTGAAGATGACCAGCAAATGGGTCATAACATTATGACTATCCGATTTTATCAGGCACTCAACTGACATCCGGAAACTATAGGTAAGTATACCTAAGCACGGTACAGAGGTCTGCTGTAGATACATGTGTGCATTCTATTGTAGATGCGAATAAAGTTCGCTTTAGATTAACACATGGGTAAAGGTACGTAGCATTAGATCTTTTAACTCGTATTTTGATGCCTAATTATTTTTAAAACCGCAAGAATACGGTTTTAAAAATAATTAGGCACCTAATAATGCTCTAATATATATCTGCAGATATCTACGTGGTTTGCTTGTAGCCATAAAATTAATTAAAACACATATAAGTAAAATTATTCCACAAATATTCCAAATACAGACTCATTCCGTTCCAGTAGGTACTTATATATTATTTTATTACGATATCTTATCACATTATGTAAGGGTCTGACTGAAAATTAGCGTTCCGGTGTAGGTATGTATGGTATTGTATAGTTTTAAAGTCTAATCCTAAGCCTAATTAGTACACATTCCTATGTATAAAAAGCGATATGAAATATATTTTTTCTAAACCTATGTTTACATGTCTAAGCCTATTATTACTACTAGATGCACTCTCTGATCCAGCATTCCTACCGATTCTACGTGCACGACTATAAGTAAATAATCATACTTGAATTGATAATGAATACATTTACCGTGCGAAACAATGATCGCGAGTTGGTAATAAATAAAATAATGTAAGCTGTATTTCATTCGAGCAGATTAAGATGGTTTTAGCTAACGAGCCACGGCGACAGCTCCCAGTTAGTTGCGTCACTTGACTATAAGCCTACGCACTTATAAACAAACTGTGTTTAATTTTTATTATTAAAAGGTTGGCATACAAATTCGCATTTATATACCAACCGCTGTACTAATAGCATACGGTTTATTAATTCTCATTATAACATCGCTGTACTACTACTACCTACAGTACTTAAACTGTAATTACTGCAATAGGTGGGGTACCACCAAACTAACTATAGGAGCCCAATTCTATGTCATATTCTCGGCATCTCATAGGGAAATCCCTAACATGAAGCGAAAGCGACGTATAACATTTTTTAAGTAGAATGCTTGCATGCACACACACTAAATATGTACAACTTCAAATATGTAGGTATCACAACCAACGATGGTCAAATGCTTACAGAAACTCAACATTTTTACAACCTATTCGTAAACCACTACCTACTTAGTTGATGAAATAATGAATAGGTATCAAATTAATAAACGCTTTATTAGTATCTTCCTAGATATTTAAACCGAATTTGAAAAGCATATTCACCTCTTTTTCTATCCGCTGATCATTTCCATCAAGCAAGGGTCACTAGAAAACTCATTTCCGAAGTTGAAAATTGATTATTAAACTTAGTTGAACTAGTACATATCTATTGTACGAAACGTACGAAAGGAGTTTCGCGTTCGGCACGGGGAGACGACCGCTTTAGGCAATGGATGGCCTGAAGACTATCCTGGGCCCTACTACGGGCTTCACTCCCAAACTTTGGCAGCATGCATACTCGACAGAAATATGGTGAACTACGAGTCCGCAAATGTGCAATTTGCCATTTCTATAAATGTTTGTACTTAGTACCTACTACCTACTTACCAATTAAGTACGTCAGTTAAACCAACAGTCAATAAATTTTCTGTTTATCGCCAATATATTTTTGCAATCTTATATGAACTTTATATGTGTTATACCTACCTAGTACTAGTACTTTCATGATCCCAAATAATCCCAATACTTTGTATTAGAAGACGTAAATAAAAGAATGTAGAAAAGTTTATACCAATTAACTTTTTTATAAATGCTTAATATATATGATATCTATATTTTTGTTAGAGCTGCTATTTCACTTTACTAATATACATAATATACCTACACATACAAAATAAGAAACAGCAATGAAATGCAAACTTATACAGGTTTTTCGTAGTCTAGTCTAGGCCCACCCAAAAACTCAAACTAGGTAGGCAAATAAATCGAATCGTGAGAGGTGTCCCACACAACTGAAGAAAATAATTACCTGTCTTAATGTAACACTTAAAACCAAAACTGTCTTATTTTATGTAAGTACTTTTCGTGTAATATAGTAGAAATCCAACCCATTCCTTGGCCACAAATTATGCGTCGTCTACCGAGAACCCAGACAAGTAAATAAGCCATTATTTATTCGTAATATAACCACCACAAAACTACGAATATCGTCTGAGAAGCCTTTACTAGTTGGTAGGAAATAAACAAATTGTCCAACATAAATCCGGGGCGAAATACCCAGGAGCTTTGAAAACGGGTAGGTACTTCCAAACAAGCTGTAACCATTTCCTTTGATATTGAGTCTCTAGATAATTTCTTATATGATGTAATTGATGTGCCTACTCTTACTGAACCTCGTATTATGGTTCTTATTCTTACCGTGTCATTTTATACATACCCAACAGCAAAAATAATTTGAACTGCAGGACATGATTGATCTGCGATCTATTCAATATACGACAATGAAACTGTACAATGTTTTGTAGCATCCAGATTCCAATTTCATTATATTATGTAGTCACAATGCAACAGCGGGAGTATTTTTTCATCAGTTGTATTCAACAACCTATGTATGCAAGTAGGCATGTACTCATTGTACCTACACGACATGAGTTCATGCGAATTTTAGATCTGCAGGTCAGCTGCTCTCAGGCTGCTAAAGTGCAGTTTGTACATAGTTCTTTTGCAGTTGGCATGACGTCGCCGAAACTTCACGCAAGCACGTAAGCAAATATAGTAGTCGGTCCATATGCCGAATTCGATGTTGTGACTTACCCTGCTTGAGTAATATTCAGCGCGAGGCGCCGGCGCCGGCCCACATGGCGTCATCGACACGTAGGTGCTGATAAACTGCGGAAATTAGACGCGCCGCTCCGTGACACGTGTGTTTGGTGATAGCCCTTTGTCTCAGGTGGGTGTTCCTTGTTTTTGTCATTGACCTGGATACACTGCGTTAGATCTGCGCAGAGCTATCTAACACATACACCAGGGAATTTAACACCACAAAGTCGTCCATCAAATTGATAGGTAGAATCTGTCCAGCGAGTTAAAATGTCATGTCACAAGCATTTGTTATTTTATTTCTTTATATGGCAACAATTTCATATATGAAATAAGCTGTCAGTCAGGTAGGTACCTATTACGCTGCTATGCACCGAGTGTTACCAGCATGTGTTTTTTCAAATTTACCGCAGCCTAATATACTAGTAATACGGGGTAACTATATAGGTACACCGATTTCATTTTACTTATAAATTCTAATGCTGTCGGTTTATCTGCTATCTACTCACGTTTAATCGATTTTAAGTCGCAGAGCAGAACAAAGGGTAACTTTAACCCTCAATATTTACCTATTCCACAGTGTCTCATGACGAGAGTCTTTGAAAAGCGTTTGTTGCCGAAACGTGATCGCTTCCTATATGGGCCTCATAAGAAAGATCAAACTCACCCAAAGGGCAATCGTGGGAGTTTCTCTACGTGATTGCATCAGAAATGAGGCTATCTGCAGCAGAACTAAGGTAACCAGTAGGCGGGGCATTGCACGTTGGGGCGGAAAGGTTCTCGAGTGGCGACCAAGTACTGGAAGGCGCAGTGTGTGTACGTACTGTGTAGAGGAGACAAGGTGGACTGAGGACGCGGGAGTCTGGATGCGGTTGGCGCAGAACCGGTCATTATACCACTCTTTGGGGGAGGCCTATGTCCAGCAGTGGACGTCTTTCGGTTGATGATCATTTGACGACCGGTTAGCCTATAGTGACGCCGACTACGAAGCTGAAGGTACAGGGTTAAGTATTCTTGTATTCAGTATTTATATTGCCATTTGTAGTACCCACCGATAACACAAGCCTTATTGAGCTTACTATGGGAATAATTCAATTTGTGTAAGATTGTCTCGCAATATTTATTTATCATGATTTATTTATGTTTGGGCCAGTTCAAATTTTACAAACTCTGAAGCTACCCACCATCTTCCTCATCCATTCTTCCATCAGCATATCCCATTTTATCACACTAGTCCACAAACGATCCCAAGATAGGCGCTAGACTTGGTAGGAGCGGTTGCCTCCGTTACTCCGCGACAGCCTCGCGTTTGGCATTTTTAATTTTAAGACAGATGAGCATCATCGAGGCAGTCTAGATATTCTGTACGGTTGTATATTTCAACACGAGCTTATTCCCGGTCAGAGCAGTTCCATTAGTAATCAATCAACGCATGCATCGGGCATTGATGCCGTGTGTGTGAGCGGCAGGCGCTGTTCGCACGGTGCTTTCTCTATTTTTACTCTGACCGCAAAATATCATCTCCTTCGGCTAGCGTCTCGCCCGACGGGACGGTGGTGCCTCAGACGGAACCATCGGGCCATGGAAGTTTATTGTTCTTTAGGAAGTCGTTTGTTTAGAGCCGCACATGCTGAAACATTACTTCATAACTGCTATAGGCATTGCAAACGTATGGCACTTCGATGCGTCGCCACTCCCATCCGGAATTTTATATAGGAGTATGGAGTATCTTTATGTGAGAAAAATTCATAACTGGTTCAGATATTGCATGGAAAATAAGAGATGATGTAATGAACTGGTAAATATATAGGTACTTTATAGAGCCGATTGTTTCACACTGTCAGTATTCGTATAAGGCCCCCGCAAATATTCCACATACTTAATTGTAGTTGATGCAACCTGCCCTTCGTCTAATTGACATAGCTGCAGCCTAATTAATCGGTCCTATGGGAGGCAGGTCCGAGACTTGCAGCTCCGTTTTATCGTGTTACCCAAAAAATACGTTATTCCAAACATATCTTATTTTCTGATAAAAAATTGCAGAACATGATTTAAATACTCATATATATGTTGTCCATTATATTTCTCCTCTACGATGCAGCATAACAATGTATAGTATTGCATGAAAGCTGGCTACGTGTTGCATAACCCTATTCCCGCCTGAGGGAACAGTATTAAATGGTTTGCGGTATGCAAGTATGACGCACGCTTGCGAATACGCACCACAATATGAAAACTCCATGCGACCAACATACGCAGCGTTTAAGTGTTTTCCAATAATACATTTTATTCTTAGTAGGTAATCTATATAGTGCATACTTCATATTTTAGTAACTACTTACATAATATATTCTGTACGTCATTTAGAACTTACCATGAACTTATACGCATGAATAAATCGACTATGGAATATGTAACCATGAATGGTAGGTAACCATGCTTTTGATTGCACATTTTTCAAAGAATCGAATTGGTCAACTACAAATAACTTTCGTTAAAAGTCACATCAACGTCACTTCCTAGGTTATTAGGTAAGTTAAGTACTTCTACCAGACGCAAACGTAACTGTTCCTATCCGTCGTTTGCCAATAAATGCGCATCAATACATAATTTACTATGGTTTGCTATTAATTATTCAGTGATTAGTAAACGATATTTATAAACAATTACTCGCGCGTACCAATGGCCCTGGCTTAGGTAACCGTGACTGCAGCTTGAAATTTGCATTATAAATAATGTAGACATTATTTGCACATCCGTTTGTAAAGTTACTTGCATCGACGTGGCCCCGAAGACATGTTAGTAAAGATTCGAACATAACTGCGTCCTGCAGACCCGTCGAGAAGTCATATTACATTCAATGGAATTCTGCCGATTTACCGCATAATGTTGGTTCGAGCCTTTCTGTAGTGCTAGAAGGAACAATTTGTACCTAGCGGCTATTGAAAAACTCGAGTAATGCCCAGCGATAATTCCGAAATAACGCAATGAAGCTATATTAAACTTAATTACCCTGGCACCTTAGTGGCATTTGTTTTAAATCGATATGTCATTCGTATTCCCATCGGATTGGCCGCCATTCCACTTGTCTTCGTAGAAGATGGCCGTCCCTTGAATGTCGCCATCTACAAAATATCGGAGACATCACATTTTGTATCTCGAATCGGTCCCCTGTAACGGTCGGGTGGTGAATTCGCTTCTGTCATGGTTCAATCTTACAATACTTCGCTAGCTCGGCTTACAATACAAGCACTTGTGCCAAACTACAACTTTGCAGGCTTGCATAACAATAGTTATTTTCACCTCATCGGCTCGAAAAGGCTTGCTTTATCGCTCAAAATCTGCGCCCAAAAGTCCATTTTATCCGCTAGCGTGGAAAGTTTTTGAATTTGGAACGTGACGGTCAACCTCGAGATCCAACTTATTTCTATACAGAATGAGAGGTGCGTTCAGAAACTGATGGTGTTATGCCAATAATTAATTGTTATTATTTTGATAAAATAAAATTAATAATACTTATTCTTTCTTAATTAAGTAGGTACATACGAAATATTAATATTTAGACTGATTTATTAGGATAAAATACGAATAAATAATTTTAAAATGTAGTTTTATGTTTCAAAAAATTTCGCTTCTTCCAAATTTGGAACGCACCGTTTGAATAGTAACTTTAAGAAAAAACTCAACCTACTTTTAATTTTGTTTTGTTCTAAAGCCACAGACAGTAAAACCAAAATAATGGTGGTTATATATAGATTTTAGTGCAGAAGATATACAGCTATTAGCTAAAAGCATAAGCGAATTTGAGCCTTAGTTTACCCGTGAGTAGGTACTTACGTAGGTACCCAACAATACTTTCGACTTTTTTAGTGTAGGTAAGCGTGGGGTTTATTTAAGACACAAAAATATATATGTTACATTTAATAATTATAAAATGCTAGATCTTGATGAGATGTAAACAAACCTTTATTGAAAATGACTACAATTTTCCTCGCGGTGGTGAGGTAAAAAGTTGTGTGTTGCGCTCGGCAGCAAAATTGTTTGGCGTCTCGTGCCTTGAAAGCCTCGCTATGCTCAGGATTGTACTTTTGAACCATTCGCTTCGCTCATGGTTCAATTTTACAATCCCTCGCTAGCTCGGCTTTCAATACAAGCACTTGCGCCAAACAACAACTTTGCAGCCTTGCATAACAAATATATATAGTTATTTGTGACTATTAATGTCTCAGATCAGGATTAAGTTGTGTCCCTAAGCTGGTGCGTCTATGATTGTCATCTGATATTGATTTACGGACAACGTGACTATAGTTACATGCTCTGACATAAGCGATTCAATAAACCTAATAATTTAAAAGAAAATAATTTATTTAGAGTCTAACACAGTCAAACTATACATTAAAATATAAGGACTCCCTGCTTGTCCCTACAAGACGTTATATACCTACACATATACAGTTCCAGCATAACCCGGTTAGGGCACAGCAGCATTAAAATAAAAAATATTTATTCTATAATTTATTTATTTGTATTTTGTCCACTAATTTGTAAGGTGTATTAAGTGACTTAAATGTACCATTTTTCACAACTTTCGTGAATCTTAGGACTATATTATATTTGTAAATCAATGCATACAACACGCTCACATGTACCTATAGGAATTCAAACTTTTAATTGAAGTTACAATTACAATAGAAGTCATTACAGAGAACCGAGGCGGAGGCGCGGGATTAATATAGTCTATATAATTTTCCTGAAGGTCCATTACTACTACATACTGGTGAAATAATTATTTAAATTGATTAGTTAGGTATAGTATAGTTCTGGAGATAACTCTTTGCGTTCATTATATTTCCCATAATCACCTCGGCGATAAGTAGGCAATGTAGCTAAATAAATCTAGAATAACGTGATATTGTTCTGTTAAAACGGTTGTAAGAAAAGTAAATACGTAATAGAGATATAAAATAAATGAGCTAACAGCAAAAACAACTGGCGAAGTACTCCTCGTTGACTGGTAGAGAATGGTTACGGGATTAAGTCCGCCTTATGTACGGTAAGTTGTAATTTTGTGCAATAAAGATAAAATACAAACATAATACTACCTAGGTACAATTTGCCCTGTAGGTGCGTATGTATTGTTGTGTTCAAGTGGAGGTAGTGTTGAAAGTGAGGGACCGGCAATGATCGTCTGCTGACAATTGGGCTACGCAATAGTACATTACCACAGAGGCCGAGAAGTAAGGGGTTGCCGGCCGAGTATAGCGAGGTCGGATACTTAGTTATGAGGCTGGCAACCCCTATTCACGTCACGCCGAGGTATGTAAGTATAGTGCTTTTGCAATGAAATAAACTAAAAAAACTCCAAGAAATCAAACTTTAATTTTCATGGCTGAACGCCGTGATCCTGTGCCACAAATTGTGGAATGGAAATTAAAAAAGACCATCTTGCGGGCCTAGGCCTTCAATTTTGTATGATATGCCATTACGGGTCTCTCGTCTCGCTGCGCCCGAAACGTGACACTTCGAAGCCCATTATGAAGAACACAACGTCAATATTTCATTGCATGTTTGAGAAAAATATGTTTACCTAATGTTGGCATTGCCAGAGGAGTGACAACGCTTTGCCTACCATATTCATATGATTATTCGCCATCGTCGATGCAGGTAATAAAAAAAGTTCCAGCGCTTAACAAATCAGTGACCTTTACGTAAGTACCCTAGCCTTGTCACCAAAACCCACGCAACAAAAAAAACCAACGAACACAATATCACCCTCAATCATCACATATCATTTTTAAATGCAAGAATATTTTTTGTCCGTTGTACATCATGCAATTTGTCACATTTGCATGAATTATTCGGTTGACAACGAATTGTAGGTGTGGTATATATTTTGGACTGAATAATTAAGTTAGTAACTACGTGCATATTACAAATACAACCATCTTATATAATACTTATGGAGCACAGAGTTATATTTCTTTATGTTTGAATCTTAAACTATTTTGTACAGTTGTACCTATAGCATAATATTCCCACGAAAAACAAATACTTTTGTTTAAACTGCAGTTTTACTTACCTCTACTTCTTAGTTCTTGGATTACTCCAACTCTCTCTCTACCCTTGAGTAAGCATGAAATGGACTCTCTCTCTACCCTTGAGTAAGCATGAAATGGACGAATAGGTACTTTATGTCAGCTATGAATATTATATAAAGAGAAGGTAGCTATAGGTACCGTGCTAGGTAGATCCTGATAGTCAGGTACGTCCCGCGGAATCGATGCAACGTTTGCGTTAATCCCGTGGCAGTGGACCCTCTCGCTGTTAGCGTGGAAATGTTTAAAACTATAGGTATTACCCAACAGCACAACTTTACAAATGTAAAACATTTTAGAATATTAGGAAGTAGGTACCTACCTACAACACGGTTGTAGGAAGCCGCCCGTCTGGCGGCCGCCAGCCTTGGTATTCACAACGCTTACACTGCTCGGCTTAAGAAATCCTGTATTTTATGCCTCTCCAATTACGCATGATTGTTACGGAACAAGAAATCAAGTTAGGCTGGGGCCGAGTAGTGAGCCCAGTCGAGACCGGTTGTGAATATCACAGGCAGGTAGCAGTCGCGACGGCGACGCATTTGCGTAAACAGCCGAGAAGGGCAATCTGACATCTAAATTCGCAATTGTTTGATTTTACTGTTTGCGAGTTAAGGGGGTGCCTTGATTCGATTGGACCACGCCCCCTAGACAGAGACGCCCTTCGCCTTATGCCTTCCGCGCACGAGAATAAGAGATGCATCACTCTTCGGGAATGGCTTTTTTGGATAAATTTCGATAATTACAGAAGAAAAATTGTGGGGACCAAACTTGTAGAGAATCTAATTTCCTACAATTTTTGTCCTCACGTTTTTACTGTAAAATCAAAAATTGCTGAGTTATTCAAGAAAAACCTTGTTTTCGAATATACGCAGAAGCCTGATTCGGTCTACTTTTTTAATGTACACTCCCAGTGACACCCCCGAGGGACCTATGAAAAAAAAATCCAAGAACAAATTATTCACGGGTCAAAATCTATAATGACTGGCCTATTAGGTGAGGTAAAATTAACTATGTAGGTATATTAGCTAAGTTATAAAAGGCTTGCTTTATCGCTCAAAACCTGCGATTATATCCGCTAGCGTGGAAAGAGTTTTTAAATTTGGCACGTGACAGTCAATGGCGAGATCCAACTTTTTCTGTCATTGTCCTGCGTTCAGAAAATGTGTTATGCGAATAGTTCATTATTAATATTTTAATAAAATAAAATTAGTTAATAATATTTATTATTTCTTAATTACTTACATATGAAATACTAGCGCCCGCCCACGACTTCGTCCGCGTAGATTTTTGATGATGACAAAGATATAAAATAGGTAAGTGATTTTTATTCTTAGTTAAAATGGTCTAGACATATTACATTTCAAACAGTGACAATCACTGATATGCGATTGTTAAAGAATTTTTAAAGATTTCCAATCAGATTACGGGAATTGTTTGCAGAATGCTTAATACTTATTCCGTCAGTTACCTGATGCTTTAATCTAATTTAAATCTTTGGCAAAAATGACTCTGCAAGATATAGAGCGACGCGACGCATGGATTTGGAGCTAGAAAATGGGGATCTTAGTTACGAGTATTATGAGTGAGATTTAAAAAAAAGTTTAACATCGTAAGGCTGTTAAAACAATCTTAAACTCAGCACTGGAAATCGAGAAATGGAGACAGGTTAATGAAGAGTACATTTCTTTAAAAAATCCAGTGTTCCCTTTACAAAACCTTCAACCTTTTTTAACCCCCATTGGGATAGAATTTTCTTAACCGCTGAAATTACTTTTTTTGTATTTTAATAAGTTAATTTTTAACAAAGTTTCAAGTCTCTAGTTCAAAAAATAATGTTTCCCCCATACAAACATTGCACCCCCATTTAACCCCCTTAGGGGTAGAATTTTCTAAAACGCTGAAATTCCTTTTTTTGTATTCTAATAAGTAATATTTCTACAGAGCTTCAAGTCTTTAGTTCAAAAAATAATGTTTCCCCCATACAAACATTGCACCCCTATTTAACCCCCTTAGGGGTGGAATTTTCTTAAACGCTGAAATTACTTTTTTTGTATCTTAATAAGTAATCTTTCTACAACGTTTCAAGTGTCTAGTTCAAAAAACAGTGTTTTTCCCATACAAACATTGCACCCCTATTTAACCCCCTTAGGGGTAGAATTTTCTAAAACGCTGAAAGTACTTATTTGTATTTTAATAAGTAATCTTACTTTTTTTGTATCTTAATAAGTAATCTTTCTACAAAGTTTTAAGTCTCTAGTTCATAATATAAAGTTACCCCCATACAGACTTTGCACCCCCATTTAACCCCCCTAGGGATATAATTTCCAAAAATCCCGTCTTATCGGTTGCCTACGTCATAAAAGGAAGTCCTGGTGTAAATTTCAAGTTTCTAGTCCCAGTAGTTTCGGCTGTGCGTTGATGAGTGAGTCAGTCAGGACAAAGGCATTTATATATATAGATGAATAATGAGACTGACTTATAAGGATACAATAATTTTAATACCTGCTAAGTTAGCGGCCTTTATATAAACCTACCCAACAATACTTTGACTTTTTTTAATGTAGGTAAGCGTGTGCGTAAGGACACAAACCTTTATTAAAAATGAGTACTTATTTGACTAAGCGGTCCAAATGACTTTCATTACATTTAAGTACAATTTTCCTCGCGGGGGTGAGCTGAACAGTTGTGTGTTTCGCTCGGCAGCGAAGTTGTTTGGCGTCTCGTACTTGAAAGCCTCGTTATGCTCAGGATTGTACTTTTGAACCATTCGTTTCGCTCATAGTTCAATCTTACAATCCTTCGCTAGCTCGGCTTTCAATACAAGCACTCGCGCCAAACAACAAATTTGCTACTTCAGGCAGTGTAGTTATTGAATTTTTTAACAGGTACAAAATATAATCCCTTTGGAATGCGAAATGTCTGTGTCAGATTGGTCCCCAGTTACTTGCCAACTTCCGAATTCGGTCGAAAAACATTGTCGATATTAACTCCGTTCTCGTTTCTCAAGGATTGTTCGTACACAATGTTTGTTACCAAAAGTTTAGTAACACTTGCTTAGTGCGGTAAGCAGCTCAGTAAAATAAAGGAACTGTTACACATGCTCTTTAGTAGCACGAAAGCATGCTAGTTTCGAGCAATGAGCATGTGTAAATGTAAAGTTGCTAGTAAGTAGCATGCTTTTTGCATATATAATAATTGAGCATGCTCAAAACATGCATGCTACTAAACCGCATGTGTACCAGCAGTACCTTAAAACAGCGACGACCTATGAAAAATGTTTATTATTATTATTATTATTATTATTATTATTTATTATTCATTTATTTGCATATAAAAAGGGTTTTACATAGGTGTTATAGTATAGAGTACAAGTCCTATCCTTTTTAGCTGTTTTTTGCCAGCATGCAAATGGGTCCTATGTGTACTACATTGGACCACCTTAAATTAACATAATTAAATACTAAGCTACATTAACTTAAACTAAGATAGAATGCGCAATGAGTTTACAATATACACAATACACATGTTGATTTTTGACGCACTCAAGCTCTATGAGCAGGCGAAAGAATCTGTTAATAGTAGTTTATGCGGCTGATCCATAATGAGAGGCCTTAAAATGCGTGTGTGGTTTTATGAAACGAGCGTTAGCGAGTTTCATAATAGGATCACACGAGTGTTTTAAGGCCTAATTACATATGTACAGTTCCATACACTACTTTATCTACACACATATCATAAGTAGGTGGACAGCAACAAAATGACAATAGCAATGGCGGCAATTCGTCATGACGAATGGTTCTTTTTAAATCATAGACAAACGAATGAAGTCCCTATACTCATATCACTCGAGATCAAATGTCGTGTGGTTTTTATTTAAAAAACATACTGAATTGACGTTTCGTATCGATAAATGTTTTTTTCTACTCCTGTACCTTTATCTGTCATTTATATAGGCTTTATCTCAAATACAATGACACCGGTAATAAGTCGTCGAAAAACTCTATGCACTATGGCCCATAAACGCATTCTTTAGTGTACTTTTATGGTTCATATATTTTCCATAAAAGCACTGTTTACCACGATTTCAAATCATCTAACTTTTTTTTAATCAGCCACTATATTGCAGTGGTAGGTACCAACCTAATAAGCACATTTTTCGAAATAGAAAGTTTTTATTTACTATAAAGTATGTGTAACATAAAAATAAATTATCATGTATTATGTGTTAATATACATATTTTACCAATGTTTGGTATTATTTATAAATATAAACCAATCCGATTCGGTTCGGATCCGGATTCAGTTTGGTTCGGATGGCAAGTGCAAGGAAGTTAAAAAAAAAGCAGATCATAAACAAGAGGTGTCAATGTGTCATATTTCTTATTTCCCACCAAAGTTCCAGTCAAAGAGAATATTGAATATATATGTTCCAGTTCAAAATCAAAAGACTAAATATGATAACTGTTCGTTATTAATAACGTCTTAAGATTATTCGTGTTTGTGAAGTGAAGAAAAATGTGTACGTTCCTTTTAAAATTAACGAAGAAGAAAACAACTGCAGCGCTGAGGAAATTGCGTGAGTAGTAATAGAACTGGCGGAAAACTTAGTGCCTGAAAAGAATGCTATTTATTTTAAATTAGTCGTAGAAAAAGTATTGTATGCAACGGTGTATAACTTGGTCTTAAAACGCTCGTGTCGTCTTTAATTGCGATGTTCGCCAAGGCTCGCATCGCAACTCACGATACTCGCGTTTTAAGACCCTACTTATACAACAGTTGCATAAAATACTATAATATCTATGGATACTAGAATAGAGACCCACTTGAGTTTTGACAGCTGTCCCAAATTTAAACTCATAACGATACAAAAATCTGTACAGTAATAACATTACACCTACTACCGCAGACAAGAAAGTCAGTAAAATCGGTTGTAATAATGCTGGTCATTTCCTACGGTTTCTGAACGCATTTAAGAGCACTAATGATATGTGCGTAGATAAAAATTTATTTTTGAACGAGCGAGTAAAACGAACGTAATTCTCCGTTTCATCTTGGGCAAAAATTCTTTCGTATGTCCGGATGTCCTCTTGTGCAGCTGTTCTCCTCTACAGGTTGCATTTCTCAGTCGATTCTCGTGAAATTTTATAAGCAGATTCAAGTGTAGACTTTATTTATCAGCATTTATCTAATAGCTTTCTCAATAAGATATTTAAATTTAGACATAGAAGCCATTTAGACCGCGAGCTAGGAGCATTTTTTTGCCAGTCACTTACCCCCGGGCCCCCCGGGACTTTTGAGAAGGTTAAGAATGTTGTATCACGAAGCCCCGTGGTCCCGTGGACGTCAGCTGCGATTCGGTTGGTGAGTTCTCCAACAACAGCCACCCAAACACGTAAAAAAAAACAAAATTTTGGCAATTTACCCCCGATTCATTTTATCATCAAATGATAGTTAATCCAATATTATGATGAAACAAAATCGTCAGGTAGAAAACCCGTCAGCTGGTCACACGAAATTGTTAAAATATATTCTTACTATAAACGCGCGGTTAAAGCGACGGGGCGATACTTTGCCATGCATTTTATAGCAGGAGTTAATCTGCTTAAAAGTACATAGCAAAGTATCGGGATCGCGCCGTTGCTTATTTTTACTCATAATATTGTATTAACTATCATTTGATATAGTGTATATATAGTATTATATCATATTATATAAAATGAATCGACGGTAAATGATAAAATTTTCTTCTCTTCTTACCTGTCTGGGAAGCTGCGGCTGGTCAACCCACCGACGGAGCCGCAGCTGACGTGCACGGAGCTTCATGATACAACATCAACATTCTGAACCTTCTCACAAGTTATCGCACGGGGGTAGATTGGTCACGAAAATCTGTTGCTAACTCGCGGGACAATACTTTTTGTGTGGCCAGCCCGCTAAAGCAGTACGGAGACTATGGAGAGGCCTGTCTCTTTCGCCATTTCGGATATAAACTCTTTTCTCGTCTCGCATTTATTATATTTGCCATGGTTATTTTTTTATCACTGGCATAGTTTTCAGGCTAAATCTGTAGAATCTGTGACCAACTTTTAGTGCAGGATCAACACGAAACCAAACAAATCGGTTATTCCCTAGATTTCGACTTCTGTGAAAGAAGCTGTGAAGAATTAACAGTTGTTTTTTTGACCTGGTGGTGAGCTGTTTTATGTCCTACAAAGTTGTTCAATGACAACAATACAAATTTACCTCATTGCTCACAAAACCTAACAAACCCATATTAACTATAATGTGATTTGTCGCTTTTCCACTTAGGAACTTCCCACAAACACAAAGCCTGTCTGAATGACAGGACATGTAAAGACTAATAGTTTTCAACAGATTAACTAAAACAGGTTTGATGAACGTTTATGATTAAGGAGATTCACCCTTAAATTTTACCAGTGATAAAAATCAAGCCTGTATGTACTACTGAGACATGTTTGACGAAAATATTTAAGAGTCCTCCAAATCAAGTGAACCTGCAGCTTCGGCCGCACATCAAATCTACACTCATAGGTACTTATTCCGAACCGCAGGAAATGAAATACAACGTATACATCAACAATTTATTCACCTAGCCTACAATGTTAAAGCTCCTAATATTGGAAACGTACTATTCCTACATAGTTTATACTTAAACCTAGTTAATCGTCCGCACGCGACCACCGCTCCGGCGCTCTGCACACTCGGCTCGAACAAGTTGACTTGGGCCCTACTCATCTGCACTCTAGATAACTTGGGTGATATCTCTTTAGTCCTGCAACTTTTCAATTTGATGTGTATGCTTCTTGTGGAATACTTGGTGGGTTCGAAGATGGCTTCTCTGTGGAGGCCGTTGTTCAGGTGCTTGATGCAGGGTATCAGTCTTACTTTGGGGCGGCGCAGCACTGGACGCACCGGGACGTGCGGGAAATCTTCCTCGGAGGTCTCCGCGTTTGTGGTGTCTTCAGGGCCGTGAACTAGTAAAAATACGATATTCATTAATAAGAGCCCCGATGCATTAGTTTTCCTCTAGCCAGAGCAGTTTTTTAGGTTCTCCCATTTGTAAGCAAATAATGTTTTAGATAAACAAGTTTCTGTCAAAAATGTCACTTTTGGTACAAGCTTGTATTGCCGACTGTACTTTTCTGTGTACCATCATCAACTACTCATTGAGACGATTCTAACGAGCCCAAACTCAACGGAGTAGCGTCGGTTAAGTACAGAATTCCCATGGCCACCTTCTGTCTCCATCATCAGATTAGCTCGATGGTACCATAATATTAAATTGTCATCCAAACTATACTTATACCCAAAATTTCAGCTCAATCGGTCACCGGGAAGTGGCTCAAATTTGACTTGCAAGATTTGATTACAGACAGACAGACAATGGGACAGGTGAAACTAAATAAAAGCTTGTAAAAATCAATACCTTTTGTTATGATTTTAGTTCCATTTTGCACGAAAATGTTCCACACTAATAAAGTGAAAACATAAGGATACGACTTTGATGAACAGATTTGTTTTTTTTTTGCTGTTTCGGTTACGAATTAAACAGGCGTAAAAAGGGCCATTACTAGGGAAAGCGACACGGCATAACTATACGTTGACAGTTCTGCTTCGAGCCCGAATGAATCAAGTGCAGTTGGAGACCACAATTTGACTTGGACAATAGTTTTTAAAAGCCCTTTTTTCTACAATAAAAGTCTCATAGAATTTATATTATTTAAGTGTTAAATGTTGTTTAGTTCTGGACGAACTCTTCTGCATCGGGGCTAGTACAATGCCTTGGAAATCATGTAAAAACAATATTTATTTTCTATCTTCTCGATTTCTCTTCTTATAGTTTGAAAACACAACACACTGCCTCATTCTCTTGTCAGTACTAGTGCCAATGCATTGTCAGAACAATGCTTATTTAATAACGACAATGAATCGTCATATAACAGAATATTCACTGGATATAAAATAAAATAAATTCTAAAAGATTTTCTTCAAGGTTTCAAAGTAAAACCAATTCGCGAAAAGAAAGCAAACGCACATTCGATTAAGTGTTCTGTGGTTCTGGTAAGTGTAGCTGTAGGTATATGAAAGTAAGTGTTCAGTCAACACACACTAAGTGGTTTTTAATTACTTATTTAACTTTTTATTACTTTAGTTTTATAATCGATTCTCCTCTCTTTCCCAGAGAGGTAGGCAGAGACAAACCACTGTCGCTTCACTCACTTTCATAACATTTCTCATTCATGCTCGTCGGTTTAGGGTACTTTTGACCTGGCGTTTTAGTAAGATTTCTCCAATTTGATCGGAGGTAGTTCCCCTAGGTCTTCCCCTTCCAACTTGCCGTCCAATATAGAATACATAATAATGAGGTGATTTATTCTCCAATTACTGTGAGTACTTACCTCTGTAAGGAAACAAAGTCCGGCGCGGCAGGATGGAGTCGCCCAGCATCTCATACAGGGTGTAGTCAGTCATGACGAAGTCTTCCAAGAACGTCATCGGCTCGGATCGGAGCAGGCATGTCGACACGTCCTGAATGAAGACCAGTTTATTGATATATCGTCACAGTAAAATTGTGACGGTGGGATTTAGATACTTGGTTTTATAAATGTGCTGCTTTGGCGATTTTTACTGATTGCATGTACAATTTTGATAGCGCCATTGCAAGCAAAAATGAATAGCATCTGTATAGAATCGTGCGTGTCTAAGAAGTTATTATAATATTAATAACATTGTTCATGAGAAACCCAACATTTTGAAACTTAAATGAATTTTCATTTGCAATGAATACGTGTAATAATACATACATACATTCACGCCTTTATTCCCAAAAGGGGTAGGCAGAGCACATGAAACTATGTTCCAGAGCCACTTTTAGCATAAATGTGGGTATAAACGAACGACAAAATGTGATATTGCAGTGATAGGTTGCTAGCCCATCGCCCACAAGACACTTCAACCCATCTCTCTTCGTCGACTTATACCACACCCACGGGAAGAAAGGGGATGGTGAAATTCTAACCCGACACCAAACGGGCATCAATTTACCATTAATGCCTTATCGCGTTTGTATTGTGGGAGTGGGACGGCAGCGCGACGCGGGTGCACAGTGCGCTCGCCAAAACCCCTTGCAGATGCCTCACTAGAGTAATACTCCAGGTGCTCGAGGTGCTCCTCGAGGCAGCGCACTAGCGCCGCACTCGCAGGTGCCTCACTACAGTACCCGAGACGGTAGACACATGCTCGCACAGTATACAGACCAGCAAGGCCTCCCTCAGGCCGGCGCCGGCGTGGTCGCGGCGCGGCGCGTGCGCGCGCGCGTCCAGGTGCTCGAGGTGCTCCTCGAGGCAGCGCACTAGCGCCGCACTCGCAGGTGCCTCACTACAGTACCCGAGACGGTAGACACATGCTCGCACAGTATACAGACCAGCAAGGCCTCCCTCAGGCCGGCGCCGGCGTGGTCGCGGCGCGGCGCGTGCGCGCGCGCGTCCAGGTGCTCGAGGTGCTCCTCGAGGCAGCGCACGAGCGCCGCACTCGCAGGTGCCTCACTACAGTACCCGAGACGGTAGACACATGCTCGCACAGTATACAGACCAGCAAGGCCTCCCTCAGGCCGGCGCCGGCGTGGTCGCGGCGCGGCGCGTGCGCGCGCGCGTCCAGGTGCTCGAGGTGCTCCTCGAGGCAGCGCACGAGCGCCGCACTCGCAGGTGCCTCACTACAGTACCCGAGACGGTAGACACATGCTCGCACAGTATACAGACCAGCAAGGCCTCCCTCAGGCCGGCGCCGGCGTGGTCGCGGCGCGGCGCGTGCGCGCGCGCGTCCAGGTGCTCGAGGTGCTCCTCGAGGCAGCGCACTAGCGCCGCACTCGCAGGTGCCTCACTACAGTACCCGAGACGGTAGACACATGCTCGCACAGTATACAGACCAGCAAGGCCTCCCTCAGGCCGGCGCCGGCGTGGTCGCGGCGCGGCGCGTGCGCGCGCGCGTCCATGTGCTCGAGGTGCTCCTCGAGGCAGCGCACGAGCGCCGCACTCGCAGGTGCCTCACTACAGTACCCGAGACGGTAGACACATGCTCGCACAGTATACAGACCAGCAAGGCCTCCCTCAGTCCGGCGCCGGCGTGGTCGCGGCGCGGCGCGTGCGCGCGCGCGTCCAGGTGCTCGAGGTGCTCCTCGAGGCAGCGCACTAGCGCCGCACTCGCAGGTGCCTCACTACAGTACCCAAGACGGTAGACACATGCTCGCACAGTATACAGACCAGCAAGGCCTCCCTCAGGCCGGCGCCGGCGTGGTCGCGGCGCGGCGCGTGCGCGCGCGCGTCCAGGTGCTCGAGGTGCTCCTCGAGGCAGCGCACGAGCGCCGCACTCGCAGGTGCCTCACTACAGTATCCGAGACGGTAGACACATGCTCGCACAGTATACAGACCAGCAAGGCCTCCCTCAGGCCGGCGCCGGCGTGGTCGCGGCGCGGCGCGTGCGCGCGCGCGTCCAGGTGCTCGAGGTGCTCCTCGAGGCAGCGCACGAGCGCCGCACTCGCAGGTGCCTCACTACAGTATCCGAGACGGTAGACACATGCTCGCACAGTATACAGACCAGCAAGGCCTCCCTCAGGCCGGCGCCGGCGTGGTCGCGGCGCGGCGCGTGCGCGCGCGCGTCCAGGTGCTCGAGGTGCTCCTCGAGGCAGCGCACGAGCGCCGCACTCGCAGGTGCCTCACTACAGTACCCGAGACGGTAGACACATGCTCGCACAGTATACAGACCAGCAAGGCCTCCCTCAGGCCGGCGCCGGCGTGGTCGCGGCGCGGCGCGTGCGCGCGCGCGTCCAGGTGCTCGAGGTGCTCCTCGAGGCAGCGCACTAGCGCCGCACTCGCAGGTGCCTCACTACAGTATCCGAGACGGTAGACACATGCTCGCACAGTATACAGACCAGCAAGGCCTCCCTCAGGCCGGCGCCGGCGTGGTCGCGGCGCGGCGCGTGCGCGCGCGCGTCCAGGTGCTCGAGGTGCTCCTCGAGGCAGCGCACTAGCGCCGCACTCGCAGGTGCCTCACTACAGTATCCGAGACGGTAGACACATGCTCGCACAGTATACAGACCAGCAAGGCCTCCCTCAGGCCGGCGCCGGCGTGGTCGCGGCGCGGCGCGTGCGCGCGCGCGTCCAGGTGCTCGAGGTGCTCCTCGAGGCAGCGCACTAGCGCCGCACTCGCAGGTGCCTCACTACAGTATCCGAGACGGTAGACACATGCTCGCACAGTATACAGACCAGCAAGGCCTCCCTCAGGCCGGCGCCGGCGTGGTCGCGGCGCGGCGCGTGCGCGCGCGCGTCCAGGTGCTCGAGGTGCTCCTCGAGGCAGCGCACGAGCGCCGCACTCGCAGGTGCCTCACTACAGTACCCGAGACGGTAGACACATGCTCGCACAGTATACAGACCAGCAAGGCCTCCCTCAGGCCGGCGCCGGCGTGGTCGCGGCGCGGCGCGTGCGCGCGCGCGTCCAGGTGCTCGAGGTGCTCCTCGAGGCAGCGCACGAGCGCCGCACTCGCAGGTGCCTCACTACAGTACCCGAGACGGTAGACACATGCTCGCACAGTATACAGACCAGCAAGGCCTCCCTCAGGCCGGCGCCGGCGTGGTCGCGGCGCGGCGCGTGCGCGCGCGCGTCCAGGTGCTCGAGGTGCTCCTCGAGGCAGCGCACTAGCGCCGCACTCGCAGGTGCCTCACTACAGTATCCGAGACGGTAGACACATGCTCGCACAGTATACAGACCAGCAAGGCCTCCCTCAGGCCGGCGCCGGCGTGGTCGCGGCGCGGCGCGTGCGCGCGCGCGTCCAGGTGCTCGAGGTGCTCCTCGAGGCAGCGCACTAGCGCCGCACTCGCAGGTGCCTCACTACAGTATCCGAGACGGTAGACACATGCTCGCACAGTATACAGACCAGCAAGGCCTCCCTCAGGCCGGCGCCGGCGTGGTCGCGGCGCGGCGCGTGCGCGCGCGCGTCCAGGTGCTCGAGGTGCTCCTCGAGGCAGCGCACTAGCGCCGCACTCGCAGGTGCCTCACTACAGTATCCGAGACGGTAGACACATGCTCGCACAGTATACAGACCAGCAAGGCCTCCCTCAGGCCGGCGCCGGCGTGGTCGCGGCGCGGCGCGTGCGCGCGCGCGTCCAGGTGCTCGAGGTGCTCCTCGAGGCAGCGCACTAGCGCCGCACTCGCAGGTGCCTCACTACAGTATCCGAGACGGTAGACACATGCTGGCACAGTATACAGACCAGCAAGGCCTCCCTCAGGCCGGCGCCGGCGTGGTCGCGGCGCGGCGCGTGCGCGCGCGCGTCCAGGTGCTCGAGGTGCTCCTCGAGGCAGCGCACGAGCGCCGCACTCGCAGGTGCCTCACTACAGTATCCGAGACGGTAGACACATGCTCGCACAGTATACAGACCAGCAAGGCCTCCCTCAGGCCGGCGCCGGCGTGGTCGCGGCGCGGCGCGTGCGCGCGCGCGTCCAGGTGCTCGAGGTGCTCCTCGAGGCAGCGCACTAGCGCCGCACTCGCAGGTGCCTCACTACAGTATCCGAGACGGTAGACACATGCTCGCACAGTATACAGACCAGCAAGGCCTCCCTCAGGCCGGCGCCGGCGTGGTCGCGGCGCGGCGCGTGCGCGCGCGCGTCCAGGTGCTCGAGGTGCTCCTCGAGGCAGCGCACTAGCGCCGCACTCGCAGGTGCCTCACTACAGTATCCGAGACGGTAGACACATGCTCGCACAGTATACAGACCAGCAAGGCCTCCCTCAGGCCGGCGCCGGCGTGGTCGCGGCGCGGCGCGTGCGCGCGCGCGTCCAGGTGCTCGAGGTGCTCCTCGAGGCAGCGCACGAGCGCCGCACTCGCAGGTGCCTCACTACAGTACCCGAGACGGTAGACACATGCTCGCACAGTATACAGACCAGCAAGGCCTCCCTCAGGCCGGCGCCGGCGTGGTCGCGGCGCGGCGCGTGCGCGCGCGCGTCCAGGTGCTCGAGGTGCTCCTCGAGGCAGCGCACGAGCGCCGCACTCGCAGGTGCCTCACTACAGTACCCGAGACGGTAGACACATGCTCGCACAGTATACAGACCAGCAAGGCCTCCCTCAGGCCGGCGCCGGCGTGGTCGCGGCGCGGCGCGTGCGCGCGCGCGTCCAGGTGCTCGAGGTGCTCCTCGAGGCAGCGCACTAGCGCCGCACTCGCAGGTGCCTCACTACAGTACCCGAGACGGTAGACACATGCTCGCACAGTATACAGACCAGCAAGGCCTCCCTCAGGCCGGCGCCGGCGTGGTCGCGGCGCGGCGCGTGCGCGCGCGCGTCCAGGTGCTCGAGGTGCTCCTCGAGGCAGCGCACGAGCGCCGCACTCGCAGGTGCCTCACTACAGTACCCGAGACGGTAGACACATGCTCGCACAGTATACAGACCAGCAAGGCCTCCCTCAGGCCGGCGCCGGCGTGGTCGCGGCGCGGCGCGTGCGCGCGCGCGTCCAGGTGCTCGAGGTGCTCCTCGAGGCAGCGCACTAGCGCCGCACTCGCAGGTGCCTCACTACAGTACCCGAGACGGTAGACACATGCTCGCACAGTATACAGACCAGCAAGGCCTCCCTCAGGCCGGCGCCGGCGTGGTCGCGGCGCGGCGCGTGCGCGCGCGCGTCCAGGTGCTCGAGGTGCTCCTCGAGGCAGCGCACTAGCGCCGCACTCGCAGGTGCCTCACTACAGTACCCGAGACGGTAGACACATGCTCGCACAGTATACAGACCAGCAAGGCCTCCCTCAGGCCGGCGCCGGCGTGGTCGCGGCGCGGCGCGTGCGCGCGCGCGTCCAGGTGCTCGAGGTGCTCCTCGAGGCAGCGCACGAGCGCCGCACTCGCAGGTGCCTCACTACAGTACCCGAGACGGTAGACACATGCTCGCACAGTATACAGACCAGCAAGGCCTCCCTCAGGCCGGCGCCGGCGTGGTCGCGGCGCGGCGCGTGCGCGCGCGCGTCCAGGTGCTCGAGGTGCTCCTCGAGGCAGCGCACTAGCGCCGCACTCGCAGGTGCCTCACTACAGTACCCGAGACGGTAGACACATGCTCGCACAGTATACAGACCAGCAAGGCCTCCCTCAGGCCGGCGCCGGCGTGGTCGCGGCGCGGCGCGTGCGCGCGCGCGTCCAGGTGCTCGAGGTGCTCCTCGAGGCAGCGCACGAGCGCCGCACTCGCAGGTGCCTCACTACAGTACCCGAGACGGTAGACACATGCTCGCACAGTATACAGACCAGCAAGGCCTCCCTCAGGCCGGCGCCGGCGTGGTCGCGGCGCGGCGCGTGCGCGCGCGCGTCCAGGTGCTCGAGGTGCTCCTCGAGGCAGCGCACTAGCGCCGCACTCGCAGGTGCCTCACTACAGTACCCGAGACGGTAGACACATGCTCGCACAGTATACAGACCAGCAAGGCCTCCCTCAGGCCGGCGCCGGCGTGGTCGCGGCGCGGCGCGTGCGCGCGCGCGTCCAGGTGCTCGAGGTGCTCCTCGAGGCAGCGCACTAGCGCCGCACTCGCAGGTGCCTCACTACAGTACCCGAGACGGTAGACACATGCTCGCACAGTATACAGACCAGCAAGGCCTCCCTCAGGCCGGCGCCGGCGTGGTCGCGGCGCGGCGCGTGCGCGCGCGCGTCCAGGTGCTCGAGGTGCTCCTCGAGGCAGCGCACGAGCGCCGCACTCGCAGGTGCCTCACTACAGTACCCGAGACGGTAGACACATGCTCGCACAGTATACAGACCAGCAAGGCCTCCCTCAGGCCGGCGCCGGCGTGGTCGCGGCGCGGCGCGTGCGCGCGCGCGTCCAGGTGCTCGAGGTGCTCCTCGAGGCAGCGCACGAGCGCCGCACTCGCAGGTGCCTCACTACAGTACCCGAGACGGTAGACACATGCTCGCACAGTATACAGACCAGCAAGGCCTCCCTCAGGCCGGCGCCGGCGTGGTCGCGGCGCGGCGCGTGCGCGCGCGCGTCCAGGTGCTCGAGGTGCTCCTCGAGGCAGCGCACGAGCGCCGCACTCGCAGGTGCCTCACTACAGTACCCGAGACGGTAGACACATGCTCGCACAGTATACAGACCAGCAAGGCCTCCCTCAGGCCGGCGCCGGCGTGGTCGCGGCGCGGCGCGTGCGCGCGCGCGTCCAGGTGCTCGAGGTGCTCCTCGAGGCAGCGCACTAGCGCCGCACTCGCAGGTGCCTCACTACAGTACCCGAGACGGTAGACACATGCTCGCACAGTATACAGACCAGCAAGGCCTCCCTCAGGCCGGCGCCGGCGTGGTCGCGGCGCGGCGCGTGCGCGCGCGCGTCCAGGTGCTCGAGGTGCTCCTCGAGGCAGCGCACGAGCGCCGCACTCGCAGGTGCCTCACTACAGTACCCGAGACGGTAGACACATGCTCGCACAGTATACAGACCAGCAAGGCCTCCCTCAGGCCGGCGCCGGCGTGGTCGCGGCGCGGCGCGTGCGCGCGCGCGTCCAGGTGCTCGAGGTGCTCCTCGAGGCAGCGCACGAGCGCCGCACTCGCAGGTGCCTCACTACAGTACCCGAGACGGTAGACACATGCTCGCACAGTATACAGACCAGCAAGGCCTCCCTCAGGCCGGCGCCGGCGTGGTCGCGGCGCGGCGCGTGCGCGCGCGCGTCCAGGTGCTCGAGGTGCTCCTCGAGGCAGCGCACTAGCGCCGCACTCGCAGGTGCCTCACTACAGTACCCGAGACGGTAGACACATGCTCGCACAGTATACAGACCAGCAAGGCCTCCCTCAGGCCGGCGCCGGCGTGGTCGCGGCGCGGCGCGTGCGCGCGCGCGTCCAGGTGCTCGAGGTGCTCCTCGAGGCAGCGCACTAGCGCCGCGCGCCCGAGGGCGACTACGCAGCGGATCATTGGCGCCGTCAGTCGCTCGCACGTGCCTTGTGAGAGGTAGTCGAACAAGATGCCTTTACCTGTGAATAGAAACTGTTCAGTTAGTTTTCCGTGGTCGGTTACAGGTTTTTGATTTTTTTACGCATGGTAGACTTGTTAATTTAGAGACAGTGTACAACATACCTATTGTGATAAAGGATGGCCATGTCCTTGTTATTTTAGTGAGTATTACAACCATCTTATCCGCTAGGGAGCCGTTGCCGAGGATATTGGACACCATTACAGGGAATAGCCGCTGAAACTGAAAGAAATCTACCTTCAGTTATCAAATAACTATGTTACCGATGAAGAATGAAGAGTATAGTGGTCAGTGAAGATAACAAAACTGTTGCACAGAACTAAAGAAAAGAGAACTAGAGTATCAGAAGTCGAAAACTGAAGAAGAAATGATAGGAAATCTGCTAAGTCATGACCTTTTCTTTAGAACTATAGAAGATTAAAGGAACGAGAGGCAGGGTAATGTCAACAAGAATCTATTTTCACTTCTTCGTCGATACATTGAGATTGTTGAGGTTGTCGTTGGACATCACGACTGTCAGGTTGAACAAGTCCGGGAATATCGGCCCAATGCTAGTTTTCGTCCGTCATCGACGGAAAAGTCGCCCCTTATAATAATAATTTACTTTAAAAACAAAGTTTTAACCGACTTCAATTTAGTACTCCGCCAAGCCACGAGCACATTTCCTATTTTTTACAATTTACCACATGAACTGATTTCCGATAGCAAATGCGTTGATAACTATAGAAAAAAACCGAATCGCTGTATGTGGGCCGATAATATTTGAGGACTTCCATCGATTCCCCAAGATCATCACCAATGGCACTTCATTAGTTCCTATTTCAACGAAATCTTATCAGAACCTGTGACGTACTTTTGCACTTTTAAGTACATAATTGAGGAATTCGATAAGTCATCTGTGGTCTTCATCATCAATTCCTCGCCACCAAATTTATGATTCCGGATGTAAATACACGAGTTATAACAGAAAATACCAAAATCACTACACGCGTGCCTTATAAAATTGAGGAGTCTCCTCAATTCCTCATGGATCCCATCATCTAACTGAATTTTGAAAAAAATGGGACCCACCTGGAAGTATATACATACGAACAAAAAAAAAATTTTCCGAATCGGTTCATAAATGACGGAGTTCTGAGGTAACAAACATTGAAAAAAAAAATAAAAAAAAAATAAAAAAAAATACAACCGAATTGAGAACCTCCTCCTTTTTTTTGAAGTCGGTTAATAAAGATTACCTGCTGCTATATATTAGTATCCAAGCTGCACGGGTTAGAGCAGAGCGCGTCGACCATATCCAGCACGTTGGCTTCTTGGCCGGCACGTTGAGAGCGTTGAGGTTGTCGTCGTTCAACACCAGCACGGCCAGCTTGAACAGGTTCGGGAATATCGGCCCAATGCTAGTTTTCGTCCGTCATCTACGGTTTAAATGGCGCCCCTTATAAGAAAGATTACCTGCTCCTGAATATTAGTATCCAATCTACACGGGTTAGAGCAGAGCGCGTCGACCATATCCAGCATGTTGGCTTGTAAAGGCTTCTTGGCCGGCACGTTGAGAGCGTTGAGGTTGTCGTCGTTCAACACCAGCACGGCCAGGTTGAACCGGTTCGGGAATATCGGCCCAATGCTAGTTTTCGTCCGTCATCTACGGTTTAAATGGCGCCCCTTATAATAAAGATTACCTGCTGCTGTATATTAGTATCCAAGCTGCACGGGTTAGAGCAGAGCGCGTCGACCATATCCAGCACGTTGGCTTGTAAAGGCTTCTTGGCCGGCACGTTGAGAGCGTTGAGGTTGTCGTCGTTCAACACCAGCACGGCCAGGTTGAACAGGTTCGGGAATATCGGCCCGATGCGAGTATTTGTCGTCAGATCTTCTACAGCTAATTCTTTTGGCTTCTTTCTGAGGTTCAATATTGCTGAAATTTGTCGTTTCAGTATTAGTTACGTACAACAAGCTATATGGTAGCCTAGTGGTTCGGGCATGCTGCTGTCAAGCGGCGGTCGTGGGTTCGAATCCCGGCTGGTAACAATCAGTTTTTCGGAACTATTTACCGTTAGCTTTTCTGTGAAGGAAAATATCGTGGGGAAACCAGTCTAATCCCAATAAGGTCCAGTTTTTCCCTCTAGATTATTATTCATGGACAATAGGCGTACTTTAGCGAAAATGTACCAGTGTGTTATCAACATAAGGAAATTAGAACCTCCTAGCTAAGTCTTAAATTCAAATTGTAAATTTTTGATGCTTGGATTCAGTTTGCTAAACTTGTCCTACAGATGGTTTTACTTTGAGTTATAATGCCAACAAAATCAAATAGAATATCGATTGGTTTAGTTACCTAACTAAATGTATGTGCAAAAAATTAAATATATATTTCTCCGAAAAAAATCATTTTTGGTACAAGCTTTTATTGCTGACTGTACTTTTCTATATATAGAAATAGAAATAGAAATAGAAAACGTTTATTCGTGACACATACAAAACAATAACAAAAGTGAACACAGAAACAAGAACAACAGGTATGCCATGAATAGGCCCCGACTCAGCATGGTGCAGGCCTCTTGGCCAGCGCTGGTCTTCCGTCGAAGCCTTTAAGTGAGTGGGTGGGAGGGCAACACAAACAGTATACATCGCAAACATGAAAACGGAAATAAAATATATATATGTGAATGCACAGTTTGTGAGTTTGATCATAGTAACATACAAATGGAATCAAATACAAGCTTAAAACTAATACATTATGTATGGCGTTAAACTATACGGCAACAAGCACAGCGGATGGGACATTACATGATGGTGAGTTAATTTCTCAGGCTACTAACATTTCTTGAGTGGCATTGGCGAGTGTTTTTAAGCCTTTACACTAGAAATAATGTAATAATTAATTACTCCCTTACAGGTTCCTGACGCGGTGGACAATTTTATGACATACACACTATAACATAATACAATAGAAAAACGAGCACAGATGAACAATATATATAAGTGTTATTATATATACTATGCAAATATGCATGGCAATGCGGAAGGGACGAAAAAATATCGTCATCAACTACTCATTGAGACGATTCCAACGCGGCAAAACTCAACGGGGTTACATCGGTTAACTCCCACTGAACACCAACTGAATTCCCATGGCCACCTTCTGCCTCCATCATCACATCACCTTGATGGTACCATAATATTGAATTTTCATCCAAACTATACTTTTACCCAAAATTTTAGCTCAATTGGATAACAGCAAGTGACTGAAAAATGAATCGCAAATTTTGACAGATAACTTTCTTACATACATATGAACAGTGCAAGTCAAATAACAGCTTATAAAAACCATCTGTAGCAGCTAATTATGACCAGCAAACGAAAAAACCATAAAATGTGGCCATGTGGCGCTACTTAGACGCCACAAAATGGACCCACAGAATGGATGCTATTGCCATTATGCGGGTTTGGGAGCAGGGTACCAAAACGATGACAGGCAGCCGTCAAATTCAAACATGCACATGTATAACGCCCTAAAACCCGGTATGCATACCGGGTTATAGGGTGAGTGTTTGGGGTGAAATTTGTAAGCAGCTTGCATGGTTTTTTCGTTTGCTGAATTTGACATAATATGTCATTGTATAACTAATGTGTATTGAGTTTACCTCTTGCAACTTTAGTGTAATAATTTTGCAAACTGGCACTAATATTTGAGTTATTGTTCAGGCTCTTCTCATCGGTGATCCACTCCACAGACACAGTAGGGATTGTACCATACACATAGGTCTGTGCGCTCATGGCATATTCGGTCACATTCATCACAGGCTCCTAGAAAGAATAACAGATGTTAATGAAGTAATGAATATGAATCCATACTAATATTATAAATGCGAAAGTGTGTTTGTCCGTCTTTCACAGCAAAACGGAGCGACGAATTGCCGTGATTTTTTAAGTGGAGATAATGGAAGGGATGGAGAGTAACATAGGATAGTTTTTATCCCCGAAATCATCCCCTAAGGGGTGAAATAGGGGGATAAAAGTTTGTATGGAGCTGCGATATAAACGAGTTCCACGCGGATGGAGTCGCTGGGAGGAGCTATAAACTATAAAGGCTTTTTCAAATCTTTGTTGAACTTGTTTGCTTTACCTTTAGTACTTGTTGCATTGCAGATAGGTTATCCACTTAAGTATTGTTGTGCAATTCAAGAACTAAGGTATATTTTGCATGATCACATCAATAACCACCTCACTGAAGAATTGTGTCTAATGAAAATAATTACTAATTATCAATTCGACCTTGAACAAATTTTAAGTACCAGTGTTGTAATAATGGGGCACATAGCACGTAGAACCGATGGCCGTTGGGGCGGAAAAGTTCTCGAGTGGCGCGGCGTGGGTAGGCCCCCCCACAAGGTGGACTGATGACCTGATAAAGGTTGCGGGAGTCCGCTGGATGCGGGTGGCGCGAGACCGGTCACTTTGGCACTCTTTGAGGGAGGCCTATGTCCAGCAGTGGACGTCTTTTGGCCAGGGACCCGCCCACCCTGCTTGGTGAGTGGTTGTTTACTTTGAAGTGCCCACTGCCGTTAAGATAGACGGCCTATCGCCTTAAATATCCTGCTATAGCTGCTTTATTATGTACTAGCTTCGGCCGCGCAAAGAACGTAGGCAAACCAGCGGGTTACAATATAGCCTAAAATTACCCAGTAAGTCCATCCTACACGTAGGTGAAGATCAGGGACCCGCCCACCCCTTCCCAGAAAAAAGCCTTTGAACGGGTTAGTGGGTTGGGTTAGTCGTTTGTTTAATAGCCCAAATCACTTGCTGTCCTTCAACTCTCGAAAGGCTTTTTTAAGCGCTTTTTAAAGGGTTGAAGCGCTTCCTCGTGTTGAATACCCATTAATTGTGCTTTATAAGCCAAATGAATGGGTATTGAGGAGCATCGGCTTTGGCAAGCAAACCTTTTCAAAAACCCTTTGAAGGGGATACCGTATTGGAGCGCTTCAATAGCCAAATGAATGGGTTTTGAGGAGCATCGGCTTTGAAAACAAAGTATTTCAAAAACCCTCAAAGGGGATACCAGGTGGGTCCCTGCTTTTGGCTGATATGATGATGATGATTGTAATTAAATAAAGATACATGAGAGAGATGAGGAAAAGAAATAGACTATGTAGAGGAATATGTCTATCTGGGAAAACTTATTTCTTTTAAGGCCAACAATAATGAAGAAGAGATTGAGAGAAGAATAAACACTGCATGGAGAAAGTACTGGACTCAAAAATAAATTTTAAAAGGAGACTACAGCCTAAACATTAAAAAAATTGTAATGGACTCATGCATCCTGCCTACACTAACATACACTTGCCAGACATGGGTGTACACTAAGAAAACTAGAAACAAAATTATGAGCTGCCAACATGCCATGGAGCGAAGCATCTTGAAACTAAGGAAAATACAAAAAACAAGGAATGTAGACATAAGAAGAAAAACAAAACTAACAGATGCCCTCCAACATGCCTTAAAACTGAAGTGGAACTGGGCAGGCCATGTTTCAAGGTACCAGGACAAGAGATGGACCAAGTCAACCACTGAATGAAGGACTGGCCCACTGGGGAAGAGGAGTGTAGGACGACAGAGAAAGAGATTGGTGGACAACATAGTAGAGGTGGCTGGCAAAAACTGGGCTTTTACCCTAAATAGGAACCGGACCACAAATTAGAAAAGAAATAAAAATAATTACACAAAAATAGGATAAGAAATTGTAAAATACTAAGTGGGAAAGAAAGCTATAATAAAAAAAATATATATGAGAGAGATAGAGAAGAAGGTTACATTCCTCCCAGCTATAAAGCATGATCAGAGCCTATACTCACAAGTGCACAGCAGATCTTGGCTTCCCCAACAGTGGCGTACTTCATAGTGTTGGCACCCACCACGGGACTTGTGTCTGCTAGAGCCAGCGCTGTGTTCACATCCCACGTTTCCACTCGAGATTTCTTCATCATTTCACTTTGCAAAGCAATAGCCTGGAACATTTGGAAACATGAAAAGCATTATTATTGAAAAGTAAAATAATGAGTTTGCATTTAAAATATTGGTTAATTATGAATGCTGTTGCACACCTGTTATTGAGATACAGGCAAGACTTGGTCCTTTTTTTTCTGTCTTTGTAAATGTTGAGCATTGTATCTTGTTGGTAAAAAAAATTTTGTAGTGAAATCTGATAGATCTGAATAGTTAAATATATATATTTATAATTTGAGCAACTCAGCCTGAGCCAGAGTCGGCCCGCATGCAAAGCTGCTCGTGAGTCAAACAATTGCACATAAAAATGTGCAGATGACACAGCACAGGCTATATATGCAGCATATGTGCTTAGCTCAGCCCTAATCTGCTTCAAATGTGTATGCATGCACCTTTACATTAAATAACATTATGTTGCTTAAACAAACCCAGAAAATAATAACATGAACATACACATATAGTTTGCCGCAGCTTATAGCTGACATCCTCTGCTAAGTTTGTGGCAGCCTCAACATTGATTTCTGCTCCAACTTGGTCAGCCATGCATTGCACGGAGTCGGCGCTTACTCCAGCAAACTTGCCCTGTGATGTGGTGCTGTCCTAAGACCAAAAAAAAATTTAGTTTTTGTTAGCTAAACCAAAAAGAACATTAATTACTCTTTTCTTTGCGATATTGTACTGCTGATTTTAATGCAAATGTTTGGCACGAAACTGCACAGACTTCGCATGCATTACTTTTGACCGCGATTACCGCGAAGCAACATTGGAAAGTGCTGTGTACACTTGCCTTTTCATTGAGTGGAGGAGTATCACATTGGCTTGAGCCCCCTGATTCGGATGCCACGGACTTGTTTCTGTCCCGGTCTCTGCTGCTGCTTACTTTCTTCGTGTGGTTTTTCATACTTGTTGATGAATTTGACATTTTCCTAATAGTAGCAAGCACCAGATTCAAGTGTTTATGAATTATTACAAGAATCTGCTCGTATGGACATTCTATGTCCTAAGATGTAGAAACAGCATCTTGTAACTTAACAACAAACACAAAACACTACAAGCAATTTACAGAATAGGCATTGATTCGATTATTTATCTGACACACAGACTACTACAGACACAGGCTGACAAAAGACATGAACTGACGAAAGTGACATAACCACAGATTATAGTTAGATGTCATAAGCGTTTTTGACGTTTCACAAAAGGAAGCTGATGGGTTCTACAAACCATACAAATTATGACTTCTGAGGGCCTACCGCGAAACGAAAAGGAACTTCGTTCCTGTATCTCCGTCTTTGTCGCTCGAACGAGCAAGTGCAACAGAGAGCGAGATACACGAACGAAGTTCGTTTTCGTTTCGCGGTAACCCCTCTGATTTAGTGTAAGCTGTACGATAAAAAAAACTGCAAATCGATGTACAGTTTAGCCATTTGGCACACGCATACTACAGGTCAAAACAAAATGTTCGACCCGCAGTTCCTAAAAAAAAAACCCTTATGTGTGGGGGGAGTGCTGAAACATTTAATTTATTGTATGGAAAAAAAAAAATTCAGAGTATGAGTGTGAACAATCTTGCAGTCGACTTTGCAGGACCGTTTGAATGCGGCAATTTTCGTTTTCTTACTGTTAACTGGCCACACTGAATGAAATTGTAGTTGCAGTTGTTACGTCTGTACGCTACACCCGATTATGACTTCGACATGTTGCACTGACAAATTGGGGTAAAATCACGTAATCTGTAGAACCCTTAAATATTTAAGCATGGATTTTATAACTGGCAACCCTATTTTGACATATTGTTTGACATTGTTTCACTTTGTTTTTCGAATCAATGCTTTGTACTGGATTTTCGTACTTTGTTATTTAGAATAACGTATTAGAATATTATTAAATATATGTATCGATCACATGTACGTACTGTACACTTTTTTATGAATCTTCGAAATGGAAGATCAATTCCCGATACTCACTTCCTTAAAACCTTTAAAAGCAGACTTCGAAAAATTCCAAAGAATCGCAATTACCTCTGAAGATGTAAGTACTGAAAGCAACTATATATACTCGTGTTGTTAACTAATGATATCACTGATAAACAAATTTCTTGCACGTACATGTCTATAGATGCATGTGATTACATTTCCCCCTTTTATTCAGACTTGACATTTTCAGTTTAAACTTGGTCGTGGGCTCCATAACGAAGCGGTTATCCCATTCGTTTGCCTTTCGAGAGATCATTGTATATTTAAGAAAATAGAAGATGACTGGATATTAGAAGACTGCAGTTCTTTTGGCATTGAAGTCAATGGAAACAAGCTGGGTAAAGGCCAAAAGCGCAAACTGCACAACCAGGATGTTATAAAGTTAGAATCTTCCAATGAGTTTGTATACGCGTTCTTATCTTCAAATTTTGAGCACTCCACACCATTTAAAAAAAGGAAACTGTCGGATGAAAACCATGAATTTATTGACAATGTCAAAAAGAAGTTTGAGGAGTCCCAGAGTTGTGAAATACAGCATATTGAGGAGAAAATCCAGAATGCGAAGCACATGCAGACAGCTAGTAAGAGATTGAAAGAGCAGTTGCAGTTGGACTTGAGTAGGAAGGAGCAGCAGTTGCACGAAGAGTATGCGGTGCAGATAGAGAAGCTAAAGGGGAAGAAGAATGAGGTGGAGCAGCAGAAGGCGTTGCTCATTGAGGAGCGGGACCTGCAACTGGCGGCCATCAAAGCGGAAATGGAGGGCAAGATAGCATCTTTGATGGTAAGTGTTTCATTCAACCTGCATGGCTATGTGTGAGAAGAAAGAAAGGTGTGTCACATACATACTACTGTATTATTTATTTTCTCTTCTTACACACTTTTGTTTGCCTTAATTGATATGTATACACATTAGTTAAACAACAATATTCTCCATGCATTAATATGCTTCATTAGCTTAAATGATATTTCTTGGCTTGCTTATTATGAGAAATGTTGGAACTCATTCAAATTTGACCAAACTGATTAATGTGGGTGTGATCTGTGTTCCTAATTAGCAGAATTTGCAAGCAAGTGAATTAACACTTGTAATTAAAAAAAGTATTGAAATATAGGTATTCAAACAATAAAATAAATAAATAATAAAAAGCCTTTTATTTCTGGTGAAAGAAAGCGTTACAAACTATAAGATAACTTAACCTAGGATTGAAACCTAATATTAATTTTGGTAGATATCACACCAGAACCCTTAGGAGGTAAAGGCCTCTTCCAGATTGTTCCACTTTTCTCTGTCTTGGGCCTCCCACATCCAGCTGGCCCCCGCCACTTTTGTAATGTCGTCTGACCAGCGTGCCAGTGGCCGTCCTCTCTTTCTCTTGCCGATGGGCCCCTTCCAGACTGTAGCTTCAGAGGTCCATCTTCCGTCCTGTAGTCTAGTGGTTAGAGCTCCCGTTGCACGAAACCCTACCTCACAAGGTGGCAGATCAGAAATGCAATATAGTGATAGATACTACTTAGGAACACTGGATTTTAGTTGGTTGCCATACCATATCCTGGTACTTAGAATTTTTTTTTTCATTTCTACTATTACAGCATTCGGTGGCAGATCGAAACGTTTACTCATCGAAAGGGACACATTTGTAGATAACAACCCGCATGGGTTGCCTGCCCAAACGCTGGCAGGTTTCAAGATCAGCCATGGTATTGACCCCATTTGTTGGGGCTCATAAAACATGGCCGATCTTGAAACCTGCCAGCGTTTGGGCAGGCAACCCATGCAGGTTGTTATCTACAAATGTGTCCCTTTCGATGAGTAAACGTTTCGATCTGCCACCGAATGCTGTAATAGTAGAAACGAAAAAAAAAATTCTAAGTACCAGGATATGGTATGGCAACCAACTAAAATCCAGTGTTCCTAAGTAGTATCTATCACTATATTGCATTTCTGATCTGCCACCTTGTGAGGTAGGGTTTCGTGCAACGGGAGCTCTAACCATAGCGACATGACACAATATCCATATGTATTTTTTTTGTTTGACTTAATTTGTCTCATTTTAATGATATATAGTGATATGGCCACTATGACGCAACTCATGTAAAAGGTGATACTGACGATGCATGACAATATATGGTTTGTCCTAGTTTACTTAAACCTCATTAAACTAATACACTATTTTCAGGAACAAATTTCGAAACACAATGAAACTGAATCAGAACTAATACTTGAAAATAACTCTCTTAAAGAGAAACTATTGAAAGAGAGAGATGAGTTCCTCGCGGAGCTGAACCGAGAGAGTTCTTCCAAGCAGGAGATGATGGATCGGCTGGAAGCCAAGATCCGTGAGCAGGAGGAGGTGCGGCTGAAAGAGAAGAAAGAGTTAGAGGAGACACTACGCAGAGAAACAGAACAACTCAGGCTTGCTAAAGAAAAAGTAAGATGACATTTTTTTACGTTTTTATGCTCGGGAAACTCATGACCTGTTTCTTGTTATGTAAACTGCTGTAACGGAACTGTTTTTTTTATTTCCTGCAAAATAAAATTTTGCTTTCATTTTATTACTGTTCACCATATGAAATTATCAGTATTCTGGTGTTACTCGATTTTGAAACAAATAGATATTGGTTTCCAAGTAGTTCTTAAACAAGTTCTTTAAAAAGGAAAATAAGTGGCAATCTAGTGTAAAAAAGTGAGAAAAGTTTAGACTGTCACATGGTATATAATAAACATGGTATTTAAATATGAATATCATAATTTCCTGCGCAGGAACTGAAAGAATTAGAAGAGCAAAAGATACTCAGAGAAAAGGAGTTAGAAGAAGAGTTAAACAGCATAAAGAGTAATCTAGCAAAGCAGATAGAGAAACATGAGAATGAAAAAAGAGAGGCAGAGCAGCTACTGAACCGACACAAGGAACAGCTCCAGAAACTCAGTGATGAGGAGAAATTGAGGATTGACCAACTTGTAAGACATGTTTTACTTTTTTTTACTACTATGTGTTTTACTACTACCACAGTGGCAAACTAGCATCATCATATCAGCCAAAAGACGTCCACTGAAGGATATAGGCCTCCCCGAAAGAGTGCCAAAGTGACCGGTGCTGCGCTACCCACATCCAGCGGACTTCAGCAACCTGTACCAGGTCATCAGTCCACCTCATGGGGGGGGGGGGGGGGGGGGGGCGTACCTACGCCGCGCCTTCCGGTACGTGGTCGCCTCTAGAACCGGCATAATTCTTAAAACATTTAGTGCCGTGAATCGCTACGCGCTACACTCGTAGCCGATCCCGTGGTCGACTCGTATGTAGCGGAAGCGCCTACGGTTCCTGGCACTGAATGTAACTACTGGTTCAAATTTAATGAAATTTTAAATATACCGTGTTTATACAATGACTGCTTGGTTACTGAAGGCTTCTATAGCTTGGCAATTTCGTTCGTGACACTCCCATGTTCCGCGCGGGCGACAGGGGACGTTGACGTGTTACTCGCCACGATATGATTTATGTAACGAATATGTCACCGGATATCCCTAACAATATTCTAATTTGTTTATAAGAATATTGTGTTGTTGTGATACCGACTATCCATTAAGAATAAAAGATTAGTTGATTTATGTAAGTAATTTATATCTTTGACGGCCGTTTAGCCGAGTGGGTAGCACTACACAGCCTACGAAGCTGGACGTCCCGGGTCCGAATTCTTCATACCACCCCGGCTGTCCATCGTCCCCTGTCGCCCGCAAACCATGGGAGTGTCACGAACGAATTTGCCAAGCTATAGTTTTATCCACAAAAGATTTGGGGGGTCGCAAATGGCCCGAACTGCTTCGAGAAAAGGATGGTACGGCCGTGTCGCTGTTTTGCTCGACTTGGCGGGGGCACTGCTGTGCCCCCAGATGCCGGTTCCATACTCTTAACAGTGTATCCTTCACATCTCTGGGGACCTCACTCACCACCAGGAATTTGAATGTTGTATTATTCATCATCATATCAGCCGAAAGACGTCCACTGCTGGGCGTAGGCTTCCCCCAAAGAGTGCCAGTGTGCCGATGTGTTGTATCATTACATTAGTCACTGTTTTATTCCAGATGGAAGAGCGGGCAGAAATCGCAAAGAAACTCGCCGTGGCCCAAGCCGGTGCAGACAAGTTGGAGGTAATGTAAACTATTTCCATTTTACCTGGTTGGTTGGGGAGTTGTATTGCTTGATGTACACCGCCGTCTATTACGATAAAGTTCAAATAAGCTTTTTGATTTCACCAGGAACACGTGAAGAAACGCGAGATAGAATTGTCGGCGCTGGCGGCCGACCGGATCCAGCAGGCCTCTGACCAGTCCAGCGAAGTCATCAACTGTCTGCAGGCACAGCTTGAGAAAGTAACAACTAGTTTTTCACTAGAGTTAGGTCAAGAGATATTCCTTTCAGTAGCAAACTGTATTTCCAACCGACTTCAAAAAAGAGGAGGAGGTTCTCAATTCGGTTGTAATGTATATTTTCTTGTTTTTTTTTTTTTCAATGTTCGTTACCTCAGAACTCCGTCATTTATGAGCCGTTTCGAAAAAAAGAAATTCGTTTGTAAGTATACGCTTCCAGGTCCGTCCCATTTCTTAAAAAAATCAGTTGGATGATGGGATCCATGAGGAATTGAGGGAACTCCTCAATTATATTAGGCACGCGTGTAGTGATTTTGGTATTTTCTGATATAACTCGTTTATTTACATCCGGAATCATAAATTTGGTGGAGTGGAATTGATGATGAAGACCACAGATGACTTATGGAATTCCTCAATTATGTACTTAAAAGTACAAAAGTACGTCACAGATTCTGATAAGATTCCGGTAAAATAGCAACTAATGAAGTGCCAAAGGTGATCCTTGTGGAATCGACGGAAGTCCTCAAATATTATCGGGCCACATACAGCGATTGGGTTTTTTTCTCTAATAATTAACTCATTTGCTCTTGGAACTCAGTTCATGTGGTAAACTGGAAAAGAAATGTGGAAATGTTCTCGTGGCTTGGCAGAGTACTAAATTGAGGTCGGCTAAAACTTTTTTTAAAGTAAGTTATTACTGTGGAACTGGCCCAGCAGTAGGTGTGCCAGACAACTCGAGAAAACACACCATTCACTTTCTTATATGCCATAGTGTGAGAGAGGTGAAACTCAGCTATGCACAAGACTCGGTACATGGCACTCAGTTGTGCTGTCCCCTTTGCAAGCGCACTGAAGCCTATAGTCTCCTTTGTGGGTTTCTTTCTTTACAAAATGATCGTGGTCGTCGTTTCAGTTGCTGAGGGCAAGCCTTACCATACGCCGCTTTCCTTGTTCTCGCGCGTAAAATTATATCTAAAGCTGCAATCTGATCCATCTCATCTCATGGCTGACTTGAACCAATCCATAATCCTTTCTTTTAATCACTTGATGAGACCAACACGGGGCTTATGCTCAACAGTGGGCAATTAGAGGCCGAGGCCTTTGTCTATTCCACAGTAGTGTTGGGTTACTCACTCGCGAGGCACCTCCTGAATAGTCGCATCACTTCACGCTTGAAAAATGTACTACTTCGTTCCTCACGAGGCACCGCCTCATTCCTCACTCGCTCGGTCATCACCTCGCGCTTAATTTTCCTTCAAACCTCAAAGCATCTCCCCTCGAGCTCCGGACTCGTCACCCGCGCCTGACTTTCCCTCATCTACAATACAGTATTGTTTGTAGTGGAGGGTAAGAGTATTGAACATGAAAGTAATCCGTGGTACAGATTGTACACTACACTTCAAAAAACCACCTTCCACCTTCACCAGTCCCGTTGTCTGTCTATCCGTAATCAAATCTTGCAAGTTAAATTTAACCCACTTCCCGGTGACCGATTGAGCTGAAATTTTGGCTATATGTATAGTTTGGATGACAGTTCAATATTATGGTACCATCGAGCTGATCAGATGATGGAGGCAGAAGGTGGCCATGGGAATTCAGTACTTAACCGACGTAACCCCTTTGAGTTTGGGCTCGTTAGAATCGTCTCAATGAGCAGTTGATGATTGTATGCTGAAAAGTACAGCCAGCAATAAAAGCATGAACCAAAATTTTTGAGAGATACTTGTTCTGCCGATAGATGCTATTAGATGGTACCTCACCTCATTTGTAGTAGGAAATCGTACCACCTCGTTCTTGGAAATGAAATGCTCATAGAAACTCATTTTAATTTAATGACCTTACACTATTCCCCAGGTCCGAGACCAGCTGCAGTCAGTTGAAACGGAGAAGAAGTCCCTCCTCGAGAGCCTGAGCGAGACGTGCGTGGGCTCCAGTTCCAAGACCGCTGACGTTGAGGACATCATCGAGACGGAGCTGCAGTGCAGCATTTGCTCGGAGCTGTTCATCAACGCCATCACGCTGGGCTGCTCGCACAGCTTCTGCAAGTACTGCATAGACAAGTGGAAGAAGAATAAACGGGAGTGCCCTATCTGTCGGTGAGTTGGTTTATGGTCTTCTCTCCCTCTCACTGAGCATAATATAGTATATAGTTTAGTATAGCATATAGTAAAAATTGTTTAAAAAATACTAGCCTAGAATGTTTTTATAAAAACAATCTAATGCCAAAAACAAAATATGACGAGAATAATACTCGTAGATCAAAAATTCAGTCACACAAGCGTGAGTGAGATGGAAGTGCGTGCTCGGAAGCGCGGATAGCATGTTTTTTCATTTTAATTTTTGTGCCGGTTTAAAAAAATAAAAAAAGTAATCAGTTATCACTGAGTTCTCTCAAACATTATATTGCCGATTTTTAGTAGCCGTTTTAATATTTTTAGCATTTGTGCATAATTTGTTACGAATATTTTATAGTATTTTATGCAACTGTTGTATAAGTAGGGTCTTAAAACGCGAGTGTCGTGAGTTGCGATGCGAGCCTTGGCGAGCATCGCAATTAAAGACGCCATGAGCGTTTTAAGACCAAGTTATACACCGTTGCATACAATACTTTTTCTACGACTAATTTTAAATAAATAGCATTTGCTTTTCAGGCAGTAAGTTTTCCGTTAGTTCTATTACTACTCACGCAATTTCTTCAGCGGTGCAGTTATTTTCTTCTTCGTCCATTTTAAAAGGAACGTACACATTTTTCTTCACTTCACAAACACGAATCAAATCTTAAGTAAGTTATTATTTTATTCATAACGAATAGTTATCACATTTCGCCTTTTAATTTTGAACTGGAACTTTGGTGGGAAATTAGAAATGTGACACATTGACACCTCTTGTTTATGGTCTGTTTTGTTTTTAATTTCCTTGCACTTGCCATTCGAACCAAACTGAATCCGGATCCGAATCCAATCCGATCGGTTTATATTTATAAATAATACCAATAATTGGTAAAATATGTATATTAACAGACAAAACATGATAATTTATTTTTATTTTAGTAAATAATGTATGTTTTACAAATATTTGATGGTAAATAAAAACTCTTTATTTCGAAAAATTTGCTTATGAAGTTGGCACCACTGCAATATATTAGTGGCTGATTAAAAAAAGTTAGATGATTTGACATCGTGGTAAACAGTGCTTTTATGGAAAATGTATGAACCAAAAAAGTTCACTAAAGTGTGCGTTTATGGGCCATAGAGCATAGAGTTTTTCGACGACTTATTATCGGTGTCATTGTATTTGAGATAAAGCCTATATAAATGACAGATAACGGTACAGGATTGAAAAAGTGTATTTAGAACCTGTTAGACTTTGTTCATGATTGGTTTCTATCGAGCGAAAATTGCTTAATCATGTTTCGAATCACTGATCTCGCTGCAGAAAAGCCTCAAAATTACTATTCGTACTTTTTTGAAGCCATATTATTATAAACAGACGCATTATATTGTTTCTAAAATTCTGTTCGCTTAACTTCGCTGATCCTACGGTGCCTTAACTAGTAAGTCTACTCGAACATCAACTACCTTGGTAACGCCGCTGGCATTATGGAGATTCAGGTTAGGAGTGTAGTTGGTAATCGTGCGTTAAGCCGGTCTACCGTTGATGCGGCATACGTTAAGTTGTAGAAGGAGCTTCGTGTCCATAAAAAGAGACGTACAGTTGGCCCCGGCCTGTAATGGTGAGTTGAGGTAGGCTCAGGCACGAAGACAGCCATTGAGAACAATATCAAGACGGACCTCCTTATCAGCAGCTGCAAAAACTGCATAGACAAGTGGAAGGAGAATAGAGGGAGTGCCCTATCTGTCTGCGAGTGGGTGTGATGAACTTTAACTAGTAAGTCTAGGAACACATCATTTCTACACCTGTCGTTACCTTGGTAACGCCGCTGGCATTATGGAGATTTGGGTTAAGGCGGAAACGCAGTGACTGCGGTGGCGGAGCGGCGCGGTGCGGCACGGAGGCGGTACCGGTTGTAATGTTAGAGCTAATATGAAAGGGTCCGCACAGAAAACCGCGCCGCGCCGCGCCGCTCTGTGCGGATCGTTTCATGTTAGCTCGAACATTACAACCGGTACCGCCTACGCACCGCGCCGCGCCGCCCCGCCACCGCTCTCTGTGCGTTTGCAGCTTTAGGAGTGGAGTTGACGTCATTGTGTGTACAGCCCTTGCTGGACCTCCACAATGATCACCATCATCATATCAGCCGAAAGACGTCCACTGCTGGACATAGGCCTCCCCCAAAGAGTGCGAACGTGACCGGTCCGGCGCCACCCGCATCCAGCGGACTCTAGCAACTTTTACCAGGTCATCAGTCCACCTTGTGGGGGGCCTACCCACGCCGCGCCTTCCGGTACGTCGTGGCCACTGGAGAACTTTTCCGCCCCAACGGCCATCGGTTCTACGTGCTATATGCCCCGCCCACTGCCACTTAAGTTTAGCGATTCAGAGGGCTATATCGGTTACCTTGGTTCTGCTGCGATCACGCAGAGAAACTCCCAACATGGTGACTTTGAGCCTTCTTATGAGGCCCATAGTAAGCGACCACGTTTCAGTGCCATATGTCATCACTGGCAACACACACAGGATGTTACCATAGACAAACTTCGTTTCGCGCCAAATTGACAGCTGGATAGGCCTGGTAACAGTGACTTTCTGTTTTACAGAGCACCCATAACATCCGAGTGCAAGAGCTTGGTTCTGGACTCGCTCATCGACAGAATGATGCAAACGTCGGAGGATACCAAACTCAAGCGAGAAGAGATCCTGCAGGCGAGGGCAGGTATGTCGCTGTCGGTAGTCGGTCTCGTGAACAATGCAGCTTCATATGTAGTCGTTTTTTCATTAACCCACTTGTTTTATCATGTGAGTAACATGGTTACATTAGCGTTACGTCAAAACGCTGCCAGGAACGCGCTAGGGGAGCCGCGGGGAAGGACTAATGGCCGTAATTATAAACGTTCAACAAACCTAATTTTAGTAGATGAACTGACTGTATGGAAATAAATGCAATTTTGGGAAGTAATTTATAATAACAGATTTTCTCTATAACGTATATGTTATCAATATAGTTACCTAGACTCGAAAATTTCATACGTCAAAAAAAATTATAACTTAACTAGCTTCTGAAAGGCCAGAAAAAAATGTTAATAAATGTGTTTATCTTTATTTGGTTTCATATACATTTGCTCTATAATATTCAAAACAAATTATACAGAAAAAGACAATGCATGCTTCATTAAAATCAATATAATTACTTCCAAGTGGAAAGTTTGTTGGATTATAGAATAAAGCATCTTAGTTAACGGCACCACCCTGTAATAGAGTGGGCATGCTCGCTGGCGGATTTCTGTGTGTATTGTTATATAAAGAGAGAGAGAGAATGACATACTTTTATTTCATACCCAAAGTTAGAAAATTGATTAGATAAATGAAGGGGAGAAGGAAGACAATAAAGTTAATATACAATCGTATAAACAGTCTGTAACGGTGACTTATTTCATCTACGGATATTGTATGAATCATTTCATATATCGATACCTAAATAGAATTCCTGCTTTGGTAATGGACATGGCTGGAGGCGTAGGGCGACATACGAATTTCAATCGTAATAGCTAGAACATTAGAAGCTAAATGAAAATGAACAGTACGACTTTTTGTGGTAAGGCAATGTGTTTACATTAGCGCTTTAATACTACAATCTGATTTGAACCTTATTGCTAAAGAGTTAAGGTTGTTAATGGGTTGAAATTATTGATGATACCACCAACGTCTGGCCTCGTAAACCTACTGACCCTAATAACGCTCGTGACCCTATTGACGCTATTGACCCTCTTGACCCTCTTGACCCTATTGACCCTCTTGACCCTATTGACCCTCGTGACCCTTTTGACCCTCGTGACCCTATTGACCCTCGTGACCCTCTTGACCCTATTGACCCTCGTGACCCTCTTGACCCTATTGACCCTCGTGACCTTATTGACCCTATTGACCCTCTTGACCCTATTGGCCCTTTTGACCCTATTGACCCTCGTGACCCTCGTGGCCCTATTGACCCTATTGGCCCTCTTGACCCTCGTGACCCTCTTGACCCTATTGACCCTCTTGACCCTCGTGACCCTCTTGACCCTATTGACCCTCGTGACCCTATTGACCCTATTGACCCTCTTGACCCTATTGACCCTATTGACCCTCTTGACCCTATTGACCCTATTGACCCTCGTGACCCTATTGACCCTCGTGACCCTTTTGACCCTCGTGACCCTCTTGACCCTCGTGACCCTCGTGACCCTCTTGACCCTATTGACCCTCGTGACCCTCGTGAAGAGTATAAAAGGGAATGCCGAAGTAGTATGCGGGATTATTCATTTCTCATCGTTCGGACTGGCAGTGTCTCTGGTTGTGGGCTGTGAAATTATTGGTGTGTGTTTCCTCTTTTGTGTTTTGGTGAATGGCTTGTTATTGTGAGGAATCTCTCTTCATAGTTATGAGTCTTTTACTTTCTTAATTTTACAAGTTAATTGTATATTTAAAGGGGTATTAGGGCCTAAGCTATATTTACTTTGTCGGAGGTACTCTGGGAGGTTTATATGGTTAAATCAAATATGTTTAATTTGCTAGCGGCCACTCCCTAGAATTAGACATGTTTGACAAGTGTTTTCGGAACTCAATCAAAGCTGTATTTACCGTAACGGAGTTGGTCCGGAGGTTTATATAGTTAATCAAATATATTTAATTATGCCAGGGTACTCCCTGGGATTGAGTATGTTTGACGATTGTTTTCGAAATTTAGTTGGGGTTAATTCTTACTGTCCAATCAGCCGGAACACTGTCAAGAATCAGTTATCTGCGGAGTCAGCCCCACCTAACGGTGCCAACGGGGATGAATCCGTGTCCGTGTAGTTACCAGACTTGAGGTGTGGTCTGGCGTCTACCTCTTTACCAACATAGGAGACGAAACCCTTTAATCGGGGCCCTCACGTCTCTCAAAACAACTGACGGTGGAAACGTGGCTTGAGCATTTATGTGACGAAAAGCATAGGAGGATATCTCCGCTCGTGGAAACCGATCGGTTGCTTGAGGGGTCGTTCAGTGTTAAATATACTTATATATCAACATACCGTATGTCCAGTTAGTGCATCTTACTCGCTGTTTTCCCTTTAGCCTTCGGACACAGCGAGGGGAGATGAATTACACAGGCTGTTAGAGGGTTGTCATCTCAGTTTCGCCGACTGAACTAATTACAGCTTCAATAGGGATACATTCTTGCTTCTGAACTAAGGTATGGTTCCAGGAGTAAGCAGAATAGGGACTGTGGGGTAGGCTTAGGAGTAAATTCACGCGTTATGGGGTATTAGGGCTTGAAACTATATCTACTGTAACTAAAGATATCACAAGTGTTTGGTAGGATTAATAAAATTGAAGTTATTATTCTTATAAAATCTAATGACGACTAAAATTATTAATGAGTAACCAGTGTGATGTTTGAGTAGTAAGGCAAGTGGTGTTGGGTTGCCGTGGGTTACACGTGAAACACGAGACAATTGTTAAATATCATTTAAAGGGTCACAGTATTTATTCATGAAATTGTGATATCCGGATTGTTTCAGAAAGATGAAATAATTCTGGGTTTGATGACAGGCTGAGCAGTTCATCAAATCCATTTAAAATATCTTATTATCATGAGAGAGAACTCTCCATTTAAAGTATCTTACTTTCATGAGAGGGAATTCTCCATTTAAGGCATGGTTTGGGTAGAATGTCTCGCGTGTAATGAACGGTTTACCTCGGCATTACTCTACGGCCGTCGGTATAAAATGGTCCAGGCCATCTTAGTTATACATATAAACGATTAATAATACTAAAAGATGTCAGTCGAGTTTGTCTCGGTGTATCTTCTCGAAACTTACCGCTAGGTTTGAGACACTGGTAGATTCATTCTCTGAGTCCTAAACTCGTAGGATAGCTAGGTAAGTAACTTGAATAGGATGTCCAGACTCCATTCCAACAAGAGTGTAGCCAGTGTGAGCAAAAGATTGCCACACGACCCGTCGATAGAACTTTGGTCCAAAATACAAGTATTTAGGGCAGTCTTCTAGATAATAATAGGTTTAAATAAATAATCTTGATTTTATGAAGGCTACTCCTTGTTCAACCGGACATGTAATAGGGGATAGGTGTTTTTCTACCAAAAACAATTTTTAATTATAATCATAAAGTAACCTACAGTGTAATTATAATCATATAGTGATTTATAATTAATTTATTATTCCTACAAGATTTAGGACTTTGTTATGCTCATAAATAGGAAAATAGCAGTTAAAAGTAGCATTTCAGTAGGTTAATTTATGTACAGATAAGCTAGCTTTAATTTTATTATGAATGGAGAGTCCAAAAACCTGTCAAGCTTTCATAAAAGGATCTAGGGTTATTACGGTACACAACACTTCGGGGTTCAACCACTAGCGATCACATTTTGGCCAAATTGTCAGGTATTCTTAAATAAAAGCACGCAACAAAAGTAGATTTAATAAGTAAGTAAATAGAGTGTAAGTTACAGTCTAGCACGAAGGAATAGGGTTTTACATTAAGTTAGAATTCGTTGCAAGATATTTAGCGTTTCTTGAGCTTCTAGCGGGGAGCTCCTTCGTTAGCTGTAGGTCTTCGGAAGTGTCTTCTACCGGGGAGGAGGAACTGTTACAACCCCCTTTCTTCCTGTGGATGTCGTAAGAGTCGTACTATCAGACAGGGTTAAAGTGTGTTGTGGGCGATGGGCTAGCAACCTATCACTGCGATATCACATTCAGTCCATATTTTATAACCACATTTATGCTAAAAGTGGCTCTGGAACGTGTTTCATATGCTCTGCCTACCCCTATTGGGAATGAAGGCGTGGGTAAATACACCGTAGTTGACCTCTTAAAATGAAATAAACGCTATTATAAATTACTAGCTTCTGCCCGCGACTCCGTCGGCGTGGAACTCGTTTTTATCGTAGCTCCATACAAACTTTCACCCACGTAGGGACTGATATCCGGGATAAAAAACTATTCTATGGCCTTCCCGGGGCTTCCCTATTTCTATACCAATTTTCGCCCGCACAAACTTTTCACCCCTATTTAACCCGCTTAGGGGGGTGCGTTTTTTCCAAGACCCTAAATTTTTTTTTCTTGTATTGTAGGTCCATACACAAAGTTTCAAGTCTCTCACTTGAAATTTTACTCCATCCCCGTACACACTTTCAACCCCTTTTTTACCCCCTTGAGGGTGGAATTTTCAAAAATACCTTGTTAGTGGGTAGTTACGTCGTATAAACTACCTGGTGTGAAAAAAACAGCTTTCTATTTTAGGTTCAACGGTTTGGGCTGGGCGTTGATTTTTAAGTGAGTGAGTGAGTCAGGACTCTTTCGATTATGTGATAATTTTGCAAACCGTATTTTTCCCGGAGTATTTAGCTAAAACGTCGTTAAAATTAGTTTTTCTTTATCTGTCACTAGAACATTCGTTTTCGTAAGAAAGGGCAAAACTCATTTTATTTATCAGATACATTTTATGAAACGAAGTCTATAATGATGTCAATGTCTAACCGAAGCCTGATTCTAAATTCTGCTCGAGATTCTAAATGTTATATACCTTTGCAAAGATTTAACAAATTAGTAATTGTAATCTCGAATAAACAGTATATATTTAGAACGCCATTTTAAGATTGAAGTATGTACTTTTAGCACACTCGTGTAAAAATGTCTAAGGCCAGTAGAATCGGGAATTTGGGATCTTATGAAGCTGTATTGTTTGCAGAGCTCGTGGCTATGGAGGCGGTCTCCTGCGCAGGGCCGAGTCGGTATGCTTCCTAACTTTGCTTCGTGCAATCACTATTATAAACATGTAGGGTTCTATCGCCGGTTACGCGACCACCTCCGGTTGGTGACCACTTGACTGACTAGGTTTCTTTAACTATCATTTCTACAAACCCATAAGATAAATTATTATCTTTAGACTAATTTTGAATAATAATATTATTACTTTAAAACCGACCCCTTAACCCGAAACGAGAAAATAAAACTTCAGTCTCACATGGCCTCCGTAACGTGTTGGCGTGAAGTGAAACTGTAAAAAAAATAACGTGACATTTGGCACAAGGTAAGTTATGTCACTTAATTTTAGTATTAATCTGAATTTTGTAGTTTCATTGCATAAATGATTTAGTCACGATAAACATTTCGTTAATTTTCGGCAAGTTATTATTATAAAAATAGAATTCAGTAAAATGGGGTGGTCGGTAACCCAAATGAATAATTGCTTATGAGGTTAGATAGCGACCTCATACTTTTCTACGAATCCATGAATTCCCGCCAAGGCAAGGTTAGTGTTTTTCTCCCAAGACAAGGAAAACAATAAATATTTTTATATTATTTAAATTATCAATTCTTCCCTCCCTACTTATTTTTTAATAGTACACGGCATGACTCATAATGCCAATTTCTGTCGAAATAATATTTTGAATACAGAATACATCAAAATCATATACGAATGCCATTGCCATGCTTGTACATTTAATTGGTATATATTTACTAATCTAAAGTGACCAACTCGGCTAAGTGGTCACTAACCGGCGAACCGACCCTATACACTTTTCGACCTTATCTCTAAACAATAAGGCCCTAGAAACATCTAGAATGTACTCGTATACATGTTTATGATGCTGACTGCACAACAAAACACATAGTCACAACACACACAACTCATTAGCTCCGTTACTTGAAATATACGTTCAAACTAGATTCTGTCTGTTTCATCCCACTAATTATTATAATCGAGAATTGTGAGGATGATTCAATGTTTGTTATAATTTATCCGGGTACGTAGTCGCGAACAGAAGTTAGTATAAAGTATAAATGCGCCATACTAAGTTGTCCTGTTAACATTTTCAGGGCCAAACCCGCAAGGCGCACTGCGGCACTACCACGTAAAGTTCGTGTATCTGCATCTCTGTCACTCGTATAATAAGTGCGATAGAGACGGGGATACACGAACTTCGTTTATAGGGTTCCGTACCCAAAAGGTAAAACAGGACCCTATTGCTAAGACTCCGCTGTCCGTATGTCTTATGTCACCAGGCCTTACCTCATGAACCGTGATAGAAAGTTTTCACAGATGTATTTCTGTTGTCGCTATAAAAACAAATACTAAAAAACAGAATAAAATTAATATTTAAGGGGGCTCACATACAACAAACGTGATTTTCTTGCCGTTTTTATAAATAATGGTACGGAACTCTTCGTGCGTGAGTCCGATTAGGGACCTGTATGACCCTCTCTGGCGCTCGAATATGCCAGTGTGACAGAGAGAGCTTCTGGTCCCTATATCACAAAACTTTACAAGTCTACAATTCGAAAAAAATGCACAATTGCCCATAGAAAAAGCTGTCAATTTGTCAAATTTGTACGCTTGTAAACTTTTGTGGTATAGGCCCCTGGTCGTAGGCGCTCTCTATAAACGGTTTTTGGCATGTTATCGGCTACGAAATTGCTGGCTGTATGTGACTATCTGGTATATGTTTTCAGCCGAGGTAACTCAGATGGCGAGTCCGCGAGTGATAGCGAGGCCGAGCACGACAGCGAGGACTCGTGGCCGGAGGAGGACTACGGCGAGGAGGACTACGAACACGACTGGGGCCCCCCCGAGTAAGTACTGTGCTATACAACGTGTTTATTTAACCGTCTTTGAGCCGAAGCCCACTAAAACTATCCAAAAAGTACTAATAATCATTCTTGAAAAAAATACAGTTCAAGAAAAATCAAGTTCGAACCTATCTAGATAGGTTCGAACTCTTACCGGGTGAATGAACTTCGTACCGTGCGCCATACTGGAGTTTTTCAAACTTAATTACCTTTTAATATTTGTTTTTAAGCAGTAACGCTGCTAAAGAAAATTATAATTTTTTTTTTAAATGAAAGGAAAAATTGAAAAATTTAATGCTCCGAGCCGGATTCGAACCGGCGACCACAGGCATTCATGGCCCGTCGCTACTACCAACTGAGCTATCGGAACAATCTGGTTCGGGCACCAAATCCTTCAATCAGTTCCTTCATATAACGCCTTAGGGAGGCGTATGTAGCGACATCTACCAGAAGACTTAGGCTTCTTTACGGCACCAACGTCTCAAATTATGTTGAGAAATCGTCAGTAACGATGCGCCACCCCATACTAAATTAATATTTGTTTTTAAGCAGTAACGCTGCTAAAGAAAATTATAATTTTTTTTTTTTTTTAAATGAAAGGAAAAATTGAAAAATTTAATGCTCCGAGCCGGATTCGAACCGGCGACCACAGGCATTCATGGCCCGTCGCTACTACCAACTGAGCTATCGGAACAATCTGGTTCGGGCACCAAATCCTTCAATCAGTTCCTTCATATAACGCCTTAGGGAGGCGTATGTAGCGACATCTACCAGAAGACTTAGGCTTCTTTACGGCACCAACGTCTCAAATTATGTTGAGAAATCGTCAGTAACGATGCGCCACCCCATACTAAATTAATATTTGTTTTTAAGCAGTAACGCTGCTAAAGAAAATTATAATTTTTTTTTAAATGAAAGGAAAAATTGAAAAATTTAATGCTCCGAGCCGGATTCGAACCGGCGACCACAGGCATTCATGGCCCGTCGCTACTACCAACTGAGCTATCGGAACAATCTGGTTCGGGCACCAAATCCTTCAATCAGTTCCTTCATATAACGCCTTAGGGAGGCGTATGTAGCGACATCTACCAGAAGACTTAGGCGTTATATGAAGGAACTGATTGAAGGATTTGGTGCCCGAACCAGATTGTTCCGATAGCTCAGTTGGTAGTAGCGACGGGCCATGAATGCCTGTGGTCGCCGGTTCGAATCCGGCTCGGAGCATTAAATTTTTCAATTTTTCCTTTCATTTAAAAAAAAAAAAAATTTATAATTTTCTTTAGCAGCGTTACTGCTTAAAAACAAATATTAATTTAGTATGGGGTGGCGCATCGTTACTGACGATTTCTCAACATAATTTGAGACGTTGGTGCCGTAAAGAAGCCTAAGTCTTCTGGTAGATGTCGCTACATACGCCTCCCTAAGGCGTTATATGAAGGAACTGATTGAAGGATTTGGTGCCCGAACCAGATTGTTCCGATAGCTCAGTTGGTAGTAGCGACGGGCCATGAATGCCTGTGGTCGCCGGTTCGAATCCGGCTCGGAGCATTAAATTTTTCAATTTTTCCTTTCATTTAAAAAAAATTTTAATTACCTTTTATTACTAAAAACTTTACTATTACTAAAAAAAAAACTTAACTATCCGCTAGCCGCCATCTTATGTAGATACATACGATGGCGGCTAGCGGGTGCGGTCTCTCGGCTGGATGATTAAAATTAATATTAATACAAAATAATATAGCATTATTAATGCGAACAAAAAAAACTTTTTTATTTTTAAGTTTTTTGTAATGTATACATTAACTGGGCTTCGGCTTTAAGACCACACACGGTTCCATCCTTAACTCTACAGTTTATGAAGAGATGTCAAGGAATAGTATTTTATGCAACTGTTGTATAAGTAGGGTCTTAAAACGCGAGTGTCGTGAGTTGCGATGCGAGCCTTGGCGAGCACCGCAATTAAAGACGCCACGAGCGTTTTAAGACCAAGTTATACACCGTTGCATACAATATTTTTTCTACGACTATTTTAAATAAATAGCATAATTTGACTTTTCAGGCAGTAAGTTTTCCGTTAGTTCTATTACTACTCACGCAATTTCATCAGCGGTGCAGTTATTTTCTTCTTCGTCCATTATAAAAGGAACGTACACATTTTTCTTCACTTCACAAACACGAATCAAATCTTAAGAAGTTATTAAGGTTCAACGTCACTGGTTCCTGTCGAGCTGTTGCTAACAGATGTCGCGATATATAATTTCGATGGTTGCTCATCGTTTTACGCAAAACCGTGACGAGTACCAACATATGTTTCAAACTGCGGAAGCCGAAGAGCTTGCTACGTATGAATCGCAATCAATCTGCACTAAACAATGTTTCTTTTTAAAATGTAGTCCGAAAATATGCATAAAAGTGCTTTTTCGTGAATTTACGCAGACTAACGTAGCTAAATGTCACTTCGAAGTTTGTCATTGTCAAACATTTTGCATAAATCAAACTAGAGGGCGCAAAACTAAATCTACAGTAGTGCCTCTATTAGGAAATAGCGAAACTAAATGTACTTGTGTCTGGCACTCTAGAATGTACGACGAATGCATCTGACTTTTTCACTCGTTACCTAATGTCATGCGGTAGCGCAGTGTTATACACTTTTGCTTAAATCTGTCTGTAATGCCATCGTTGAACCGGGTTCAAATCCCGATGAACGTACATCTTTTTTGTTTTTCAATTTGGATTTCTAAACCAATATGACCGTCTAAACTAACTTAGATTTACTTGTAATGTGCAAAAATTTTTTTTTTTTCATATTTAACTTGTTTAAGTTTTCTTGATAAGCATGATTTGTATCTAGATTATCCACAAAACCCCCTATATTTTTGGCGGACCTATTCTGTCATGTTACATACTACGTAAATATTATGATGCATAGGTATTTCATTTAAAAAGATGTTATGCCTTCATTTAATTGGAAAATCATGATTCATGAGTATCCGTAGGTTTACTGTTGAAAAATCAAAGTACTACCTTTATTCCACATGATATTAGACAAATCGTGCGTAAATCTTCAAGTCATTCGCGTCATGAAAACTATTTTGATAAACAAAAACATTTACACTGTTCCATTTGAAACACATTAAATAATCGAAATAACACTAGTAAGTACAATATTTATAAAGGAAGATAAAAGAGGTATTTTTCCTTACAAAAATCTAACGTTATAAGGAATAAGGTATCTATACTTAGGAAGTATATTGGTATTTGTTATATCCATATTCACCCGCAGTTGCGGTACTACATAATTACAATCAGAGAGGCTACGTATTATTCACAAAATGTTTTGTATTCGCCCGTGACTCGCGTCTAAAATAATGACCTCAAAGTTGGTAACAATTTTGCGTTACCGGACGGACGAATTTAGTAAGCTTTGTGAATAATTGGCGAGTTTGTATATCAAAACTCTTAGTGGCAAGTCTCTCGAATCTGGACCTAGACCGCATCAGAAAGAGAGAAATATATCATTTGACAATATGGTACTGTTTTCGATGCACGTCAAAATTCAAAATTCGAATTCAACTTTTTCACGCGTTTACGTTTCTATACGTTTATGATGCTTTCACTCATTCATTACTAATCTTCAATGGTTGGGTTATGGGCATTTGCTTACAAAATTATTGAATGTCTTGTTTAGGTGAATATGAGATGAAACTTATCTGTCGAACCCACGACCGCCGTTTGACAGTCGCATGCCTGAACCACTATGCTACCGGAACGATTATTGTAAAGTGTTATTTATTTGTATGTTTGTATGTACGGTATAACCTCCGAAACCACTTATCCGATTATAAAAAATCTTTCACTGGTGATGCTTACTGGGGGGACATAGCCGTGCTTAGGCATAGTAAGTATACTTAGGTATACTTACTATGCCTAAGCTAACTTTATACGCAAAAAACGAACTCGGATTTTTAGACAGATTTGACTGCGTACTAAGTTAAATGCAGTTTTTATTCTTTCTAAAATCGGTCTGGGTGACTCCTTAGAGCAAATTTCCGTGTCCCTTATAGTTTCGGATTGAATGTCACTCTGTATAATCTTCAAATCAGCTCACAAAATTTCCCGAGAATCGGTTGAGAAATATAGCTACCTACGACATATAGAGGAGAAGTCTAGACAGCCGGACATACGAAAGAATATTTATTTATTTAATCTTTGATTTGAACAAAAGAACAACTTATCGTACAAAAGGCGGACTTAAAGCCGTAAGCATTTATCAGTCAACATTTGGGCAAAGCAGACAAATTTTGGTCGGTGCAACTACAGATATAAACACACAGTGGTTATACATACATAATAAATAACGACAATAGACAAATAAATAAAATACATATAAATACCTTCATACAATATATATGTATATATATAAACAGACGAACATCGAGAACAGAAACACTAAAAATTTCCGGCTCTGCTAGCAAACAACTTGCGTAAAGTAAAGATCTTTTAAACGCGAATCTGGAAATCTGGAATAATTGCCTAGCTGAAATGAAAATCTTCGTTCGTCTCGCTCGCTCGTTCAATTAAGTATATGGATATTGTTATCGATTCAGTTTTTAACAATTGGCGAACACTTTTGTTTTCAAAGGCTGACTTACGAGCATGGACTGATTTCGGTTACGTTATACCGGTATGGAATCGGTATTCCATTACAATAGCGTTATATTGTAAAGGTTAGCCGCGCCGCCAACGTAACGGTACCGGATCCGGAACCGTGTAGAAATACATATCGGTTACCGGTATTAATTTTTAATTTTACTGAAACTTTTATAATTCCTTTTCCAAACCGGTATAATTATGATACCGTTATTTTTTTCATTTAATTCTCGTCCATGAGAGGAGATCTGTGCCAAGCAGTGGAACGTAATATAAACTGATATATTATTTACTATGCCAATTTACACGAAGTCATTATTATAATCGTCAAAAACGAAATAGATATATACCTTCAATATCATATGATCCTCAATGCTGGTAGCATTGAATTTTGATATTGGACCTCAATACCGAGATTACCGGGGCTTCGATAATAATACCTATCAAGATTTGGTTGCAAATTATAGTGCATTTTTTTAGGATTAGAAATGCGCTAAACAGAGAAGAAGTTGTCGTCAACCTTTTCTGCTTGGGATAAATATTGAACAGACACGGTTTGTTACACGGAAATTCATTATTGCTGCAAAGTTCACACACCAACTTGTAAATTTTGAACACCAACGTTTCTCATTTGTTGATAATGGACTTTGTTTCTGCCTCTTTGCTTTTGTTGAAGGCAAAACGTTCGGGAGAGAACGAGTCGGTCTTTTTTGCAAGCCACTTAGGCCTGCCTCTGGTAGCTCCATCGCAGTCCGCACACCACCACACACAGCGAATATAGCGAATAGCGAAAATAAAATCTTAATATTAATTAACAAATAGATACTCGTTTAATAATCTCGTGATCTGAATTCAATAATTTGTTGATTAGCAAGAAAACAAGAAAAAGAACGTGATACGATTTTCAATTTTGACAATTTCGATAGCGAAAAATACGAACCGATCGTTTCAAACCTCTTCTTCTTTAGGTTTTTTATTTAAGCAACTTTTCGAGAACTGAATAAGGAAATTTAAAATTATAGAGTTAAATAATAAAAACACTTGTATGTGGAACAACACAGCTGTGTGGCATAAAGTGTCTTATATAAAAGACCTCGTGCTTTGTGCTTTATCCTTCTTTGTAATGCTAAAATAAAGCACTATAAAGTTCACTTTTTCTTGTAAAATAAGTCTGAAATTAAAAGTGTAAACAATACATTTGTGTTTTTATGTTTAGGATTTACATTATTGGAAGTTTTACACCTTATTTTTTTGTCCAAAATTACTAGTGGTATATAACCTAATATAAAATTAAACACTCATCTCTCACAGCAAAACCAACCTATTTACTTAAAAATACCTATGGGGCTGTTTTCGACCACTGCTTTTATCTGTTCAGGGAGTCATTGTAAATTTGGAAACTGTCTATACAATAGAATTAGTGCCCTCCCTGAACCGATAGTAGTAACAGTTTATTTTTTTAGATGCATAATATTTTTTTAACATTCATGTTTACAACCAAAGGTTTAGTACTTAAAGTTTTATTTCAGGAACGTTTGTGTAATCAGTTAACAACCCTAAAAACTAGGTTTTTTTGAGAAAAAAGAAAAAACTTAGCAGAAAAAAAAATCAATAAATCATTTTTTTCCTACATTCCCCATTTACAGTGTTCTACGTTCATTCATAGAAGTTACCCATTCTAGCGGAAGCCTATTTTACCTTCTAACAGTTCAAATAGTGCTCCTACCACCAGCAACAATAGAGTGGAAAAGCGATTATTCTTCAGTAGAAAAATTACGTAGGACAGACAATAACAACTAACAAATAAATTTAACTACATTAGATTATGCGTTCCTTTTTTTTACAAATGCATGTCAATTTTTTTTTTATTAAAAACTAGATTCCACTCACAGTTTCGTCTGCATGAACCTGGGATTAAAAAAATGTCCTATATTTTAATCTAGGCTCCTCCTAAGGCTCAGCATATATTACAAATTGGCACTGGAATTGGAATCGCATTGTGTTGGAAATAGAATTGACTTTCGTTTGTTTTGAAAAGTGCCCGAATGAAAACAAATTCAGCTCTATTCCAGTTGAATATAATTTAAATGCCTTCGACAGAATAAGTCCCATGAGTAGGCCCATGGGCTTTAAGAGGTTAGGCAGGCAATAAGGTTGCGCAGTTTAAGCGTGATTGAGTTACGAACATCCAAACATCTAAACATTCAAATATTTATACATATAAACATCTAAACTTTCGCATTTACAATACTAGCAGGATAAAAATAATAATAATACACTTGTTTCGACATTGGTCCTTTTAAATTCTGGTATTAGAATATTGGAAAAATCGGTAGGAGATTCCGGGATTTCGGGATTCCATGATGGTGGTTTGCATTCCCTATCTGTACCTAGTATGTTAATAATAGCATAATTAATTAAATATATCGGGTTTCTCCGGGACATAGATGGCTGCAGCTTTATATTTTATGTCATTTTTTTCGGTACCGTAAATACGGTTTCATAAAAGTTACAAAGGTAACCGATATTTCGGCTTCGGCGTGGAGGGCAAGGTCGACCCGCTTAAGAACAAAAAAATATCTAAGTAAGTATCGAAATAATACCGGTTTGAAACCGGTATTAAAAAGATATCACAAGGCTTTAAAAAAATACCGGTAATGGACATTTCTAACTGGTTGCGGCACTGTTATGCTGTCCCCTAACCACTTTGCCTAACCACCGGTCGTAACTGGCATCAGTCCCTGCACCGAAGAATGCCTACGAGTGTATAATTCTACCCTCACAACATTGTACTCGTAAGGAAGAAAAATTGTGACTTAGTTAATTTACATTTTGGGGGTAATCTAATATTCTAGTTGAACAGTCGATTCCTAAATAGGTTGCAGTAGGTAATTTACTGTCAATCGATGTGCAGTCGACTAAAGCGAATGTTTAAATTTATCAGTTACTTACACTCCTAATAATTGTCTGTTATATTTAATGCTACATTACGTAACATTCACTCAATCGAAACTTGCTTATAATCTGCAAGTTGGAAATTCAAACGGTTCATTTGATCAACAACACCCCTTTCTTCCCGTGGGTGTCGTAAAAGTCGACTAAAGGACCAATGTTGAAGTGTGATGTGGGCGATGGGCTAGCAACCTATCACTGCAATATCACATTTTGTCGATATTTTATACCAACATTAAGTGGCGCTGGAACATACGTTTCAGGTGTTCTGCCTACCCCTTTTAGGAATAAAGGCGTGAATGTATGTATGTATGTATGTATGTCATTTGATCAAAACCTATTATGTATACGTTCGGTACCACAGATTACGTTTCAATATTGGATCTTACTTCTTTCTAATAAGACGCAAAATGTACCTATGCATAGTTATCGTTCCGTGGACTTTAAGTAGGTCTATCACGGCTAAAGAGCAAAGCATTGAAATTCATTCATTGTTGCTTGAAATTCAGTCTATCAAAAACAAATGACATTGCTCTTACGTCATTACCAAAATGAGCAGCGTAGCAAGATAAAAATAATGCTATCTCTTTCACCACAAACTAAAAGTGTTTGTACGATGGTGTCACCGTCTGGTGATTATAATTACTACTATTCACTCCGCTATCTAACTAATCTTGTTTGATATTAAAGACATCTAGTGAAGGTTTTAGGCAACGTGCTGTCATTGTGACGCGGCCATGTCATTTACACGGACAGTGTCTAACTCACGCACACATACAAGGCTCGGAGTAAAATTTTATGAATTTCAAATGGCTATTGTTTGAATATTACTGGTTTTCAGAACGAGAAGAGGGTCATATATTATCTAAATATCACAATTTCAAGTTCCTGACATCGATAGATTATACGTCTAGTCCGAACGAAAATTGTATGGAATTCGTCAGTGACGTTGCACCTTAATAACGAATAGTTATCATATTTGACATATTTCGTCTTTTAATTTTGAACTGGAACTTTGGTGGGAAATTGGAAACATGACACATTGACACCTCTTGTTTATGGTCTGTTTTGTTCTTAATTCAACTTGCCAGTACTGTCATATTAAGACCAAGGTTTTTCTTAAGTTGGCAGCAATGCCGTTAGTACAATAATTTATTTAAAGTAAATACATTCAGTGGTTTGTTAAGTTGGTAGTACCTAATGTATTTTATGTTTCGGCATGGCCCTCTAGATTAGTCGCGTCGCGGCCTACTCGATCGTGTCTAGTAGGCCGTGGCACAATGTAGCACTACCCAGGTTTAGAAGCGTATGGCTGCTAAGCGTATCGTTTTGGCGACAAAACAGCACGGTTGTGCCGTACTGTTATGGGGAATAGAGTATAGACTTTTCTGCAGACTTATTTTGTATGTCTTTATATTAGTGTTCGGGACTATGTAAATGACAGATAAAAGTACAGGAGTAGAAAAACGTAATTTGAGAGCTACATTACCTCCTCTTAGGCGCCATGGCCCAGCATTCGCCCATACTTACACTTACAACAAACTTTTGCAGGTCACTTGACATAAAAACTCTCAGTTTACGGAGCCAAAAAAGTGGTACTGATATGGCTTTACTCAATATACTTTGAAACTGAAAAGATCATTTACTGCATAGCGGGATCATACAAAATGTATATATACACAATGATAACATATGATTCCATTACAACACAAACACTACACTCTAATTGTATTTAATGTTTTGTCTATTAACCTGTTTCTAGAGTAATGTCATTTTAACTCACCTGGAATTTTTATTTTAAGTTAACAATAGTATTGTCGAAGCAAGGGAAGTAGGCAATTGCTGGCTGAGTATTAATTATAAACGGACGACCTGTTTAATTTAATACGAAGCCAGCAATTGCCCTTCCGGCTGAGACAAAAATAGTGCTTTTCTCAAAAATAGTGCAAGTAAACAAAAATTTTCTTTCTGAAAATGATAAGCCATGCATTTCTTCTCGACGCTTCATAAAATTGTCGTACGCCTTTCGATATTTGTCTTTTGGCTTTGCAACTTACACTTAACAAATAATCAATAACTGACCTTGCAGCTTCTTTTAAATCTGAAATCATTTTCACGTCAATTGCTATATTTTCCGTAAAAACAATTAGCCACCGTGTGTAACAACAGAATATTTTTGCATTGCCGCCTTTTAATTTTTTTTAAAATAAAGTTGGAAGTGTATTTTTCTTCCGAAATCGCGATAAGTTATTTGAAACAACTAAAAAGTCGCGATAAGTCATAGCTACTTATCGCGACTTTTTAGTTCCGTTTTGGCTGTTTAGGACCCATACCTTTTATTTATATGGCCGTTTTAACTTTTAAGAATGTTTGTACGTGGTTTGTACCACGACAAATAATGGAATTTGTATGCAACATTGTAGTCGAGCAAAATCGAGCCGGCAAGGTTTTTAACCCATTCATGGCCACGAACCACGAAGCGTACACAACACGCCGGGCCACCATACAAACCGTTTTCAGCTAAAACGTGTGACTCAGCTTATGGGTCTCGGGGCCTGGCGCGAACGTCAAAGAAATTGCCGCTTATGAATCCGGTCCGTTGGACAATATTATGCAACATTTTTACTAACCAACTGTTTACTGTTCATATTAAAATATATATATTTACTAATTTGTTGATATTTGTAAGAAACTAAGAATGAACATTTTAAAGCCTGATCAGAAATAGATGATCATTGTCAAGAGGGTGCTGTTATTTTCATATAATTATAGGGTTCAGAGAAAATCTTTTCTTGTAAATATTTCTCACAGACTGTTGTGATAATACAATATACCATTTGGTTGGTGACAGTTTAAGCCGCCCTGTTTTTATAATGAAACAAAAAAAATTGGCATGGTAATAAGTTTGGTCCTTAGAAATGTTGCTTGCTACCATCCAAACAGTAATCCATTGTAAAAAGGTACAATTTGCAACGAGATTCGTCATGAAATAAGCTTTAAAACCAAGTTATAAAGTTTATTTTTGCGTGCTATGAAGATATGTGTAGTTTTTACAATTAGCGCCAGGCCACGGTGACTTGAGAGAGAGACGGCCTTGAGTCATGTCAATAACTTCAGGCATACATATATTTTTGAAATGTAGATTTATCCATTTGCTTTGGACACGTATGTATCTCGAATTTCAGAATATTTAATATATTACACTTCCAGTAAACCAAACTTGATTATTCTAGACCCTGTTTCACTAAAAAAAACATGTTTACAATTATGTTTTTCAACATGCCTTATAAAGATGGTTGTTAGCTCAAATTATACTTATATTATTTCGTCATATTACGTTTTGTTTATGTTTAAATCAGAATTTATTCACGACTCACATGTGAGTCACGGGCCCTGCGCGACTGTTTTAACATGACCCATACGCTGAGTCACGGGCCCTGAATGGGTTAAATTTTGACTAACCATAGACGTTCACGTTCTGATTTTTTACCAATAAAGTCAACTTTGCCGATGATTTTTGAGAAAATAATTGTTAATCGCTTTCGCAGACGTCCTAGATACAGGCTCAGCCTATTTTGGAGTCTGATGGATATGTTTTTGTATGCTACTCGGTTTCTGCTAAATAAACTATTTGTATATACAAGGGGGTTGGATTGGTTGATTGTTGTAGTAGGGTAGGGTAAGCAACTTGGTGCATGAATACTGTTCGGGCCCGGAGTACTGTGTCATAGACAAGGGAGTTGAATTTTGTTGTAGGTGGGAGGAACGCGGTGCATGGATACTGTTTGGTTGGGGTCAGATTGTAGATGAATGATTGGGGTAAACAAGGAGAGAAGGGGCAGCTAGCTGTCTCTGTCCGTATTCTGCGTTCCTGCCTTTTGCCCTCGACTCTTGACCAAAGATATTAGTCCGTAAGCTCAGTCCCAACACACCTACGTCTCATGACAACACGATAAAATGCATGGCGGCAGGTCGAGAAAGTTCTGCTGAGCAATCAGAAGATTATCGCTCCTAAACTGTTGCTTGCTTTGCTTCGTTTGTGAGCATTAAAGAGTATTTGTAAAGATTCTGATATTTTTTTATTACAGCGATTACGAGCACCCCCTCGACGTATTCTTCGGTCGTGGCGGCCGTTTCTTCCGCAATTACGGCGGGAATTTCGATTCCACGTCATCCGATTCCTCTAGTGGATCTGACGAGGTCGCCGATGACTCCGCCGCCGCGGGTGCTCCGGGGGCTGCCGGCGGGGGTGCTCCCGCTCCCGCTCCCGCTCCCGCTCCCGCTGCCGGCGCACCTGCTGCCGCCGGCACTGAGGACCTACCCGCCGCGGCCGGGGACGCCGCCGGTGTACCACGTGGTCAGGGTGAGTACTGTGATGGCTGAGGGTGCTTCGGGGGTGCCGCGGGTGCTCCCGTGCATGCTCACTGACATGTAAATGTGCCCTTGTGGCCTATTTGCAGAATAAATAATTGATTTTTTATACTCGTCGACCTTAATGTTTGAATTAAGACTTTGTACACCAAACTTAAATCACATACTTTTTACTATGGAGCTCCCAACTCAACATTTCATAACTGTTGAGACAACTAAAATGAAATTGACCAATCACGTGGCGCCTTTACTGAACTATAATGTATTTGACCAATAGGACGCCGTCGTGAGAAAGTCAAAAGGTAAATATACATCAACGCACAAATATGAAAAAGCCGTTGGTTGCACTTCGTTTTCAATAGATACCAAGTTTGTTTAATTTGTTCAGTTGACTCGTAGAAAAAGTATTGTTCACAATAGTGTCATAATCAAGCTTTTTAATCTCGTACCTTACTTAGGCCATAACACGATTGTGAAAAATACTATTGATTGTTGGCGTAGATGGGTCCCGGGCAGCTGGTGATGGGCGGCGGCGGCGGCGGCGCGGGCTCGTCCCCGGGCTCCCGGGCTCCTACTACGGCGGCTACGGGCGCTGCTTCCGCTGCCGCGCGCGCGGACACTGGGCGCCCGGCTGCCCCGAGCGGTAGCGGTGGCGGTGGCGGTAGCGTCAGCGGCCACCCGCACCCACAGTGACCACACTGCGGACCGAACATAACTAATGCTCCCCAAGCCAATCGGTTTTCGGCCATCCGGATAGACGTCTGCAAGTTTAATTTCCTGCGTCGGTCCAACGGGTTGGTGATCTTCCACGGCTCCTTTTTCCTTCCACGTGCCCCACAACGATGAGCTTTTCCTGGCTTTCAGGCTCTCGTCTGGCCACGTGTCCGAAATACTAGAGGAGACGTTGGCGACTCGACCTAAGGCAGGTTTAGACAGGATCAGTGACTGACTTCGAATTCGAGACAGTCAGCGCTGACCCGAGAAAAACCCAATGTTAAGAGTCCGCAGTAAGCTCGCCCGAATTTCACATTCCCATACAAACGGTGTCTGTAATTAGTTTATATAGTTCCAGTTTATAAAACAAACGAAATACAGCAAAAACAAGTTTTGTATGAAAAACTTAATGTCGCTGTATTTTTTTACTATGGTATCTGAAGCTACATAAACTAATTACAGACATAGATATACCTCATTTCATTGTATATGCAAGGTTTCGTTACAACCCAAGACGTACCTAGTTTTGAATGAGAGCGTAACTACGTTTGTATGAAGAATCGAGCTTACTGTAATAAATTGCTACGTCTGTATACTGATTTAAGAGTCTAGTGTGGACGCGATTACAAATATTGCAAGAATTATCTCTTAAAGCAGTATACAGACGTAGCAATTTATTGGCACAGCGATAACAGCGCGCTGCGGTAGTCAGAAAGCTATAGAAATATACTGTGTAGGAATGTCATTCGAACGGATAGCTACATGTACACACTTATAGATCGAGAGTATACCGCTTGCCTGTTTCTGAGTTACCGATGATTCACGATAACAAAAAAATATTTTTCACCAGACCACATATTGCGCACTACAGAGACCTGCATATTTTTTACTGCCATGTTGTGATGTGTGCACTAAAGTCCAATCCAAAGAAATGACCGGAGTGAGAATATATATACTAATAATATTCACAATAATTAATCTATTGTACAAAATCATTTTATAGTTTGTAATGACTGTGATATTATAATGATAGTTTTTTAATCTTCAGATTGTCAGTTCACCTGGAAATCTTTTGCTATTTTCTGATAGTAAAATTATAGCGATAATTTTCGTGTTCCATTACATTGTGACGCCAATTGCCTCTTTAAATTTTACTTTAAGTATATAAATAAAAGTTTAATTAGCGAAAGGACTGACGAAAAATAATAATGAAGAGATATTATTTGCGAGAAAATAATTCGTGATCCTAAATAAGGCAGAGGCGATTAAGTAGCCACTGGATATTCAACCTTAAGAGTCTTTATAATATGGCACAAAATGGATGTTAATTAATAAAAAAATATAAGCATTTTTCGAATTCTATGATTAAAATTTCACTAAGAAAACACCATATTTTAGTGATTTTCAATTACTGTCATCATGCCTATTGTAACGGCATTATTTAATTGCAAGTCAATTCAAACTATTGTCTTTTGTTTTTAGTTCTAGACTGTTGATGGTGGAATTAAGCGGCCTTTAGAGCGAGGTGGTTTATCGCCCCTCCGCCTGTTAGTGACTGTTCAGCAAGGTCTAATGGCCGCTTAGGATTGACCTCCGACCGTCGTATTGCCACCTCGTTAGTTATTTAATTCACTGTAAGACAAGTATTCTTAAACCAACTGTATTCCATGTTGGGTTAACAATACTAAACTTTTCTTCTTCGATTCTATTTAAATCAGGGATATAACCCGGATCTCTCTAAACACTCGCGATATTTTTTCGGTATTCAAAAACTGTATTTAGGTAACGACCCGGTATTTTTTTCATATAAAAATACCGGGTCGTTAAGCGTTAGCGTAACTACGTTTGTATGAAGAATCGAGCTTACTGTAATAAATTGCTACGTCTGTATACTGCTTTAAGAGTCGAGTGTGGACGCGATTACAAATATTGCAAGAATTGTCTCTTAAAGCAGTATACAGACGTAGCAATTTATTGGCACAGCGATAACAGCGCGCTGCGGTAGTCAGAAAGCTATAGAAATTACTTTGTAGGAATGTCATTCGAACAGATAGCTACATGTACACACTTATAGATCGAGAGTATACCGCTTGCCTGTTTCTGAGTACACAATAACAAAAAAAAAATTTTTCACCAGACCACATATTGGGCACTACAGAGACCTGCATATTTTTTAACGACCCGGTATTTTTATATGAAGAAAATACCGTTATCCGGTCCTCGAATTAAATACGCAATGTTAACTAGAAATTACTAAAATTATTCCAGCTGGCAGGATTTCTTTTCTAAATTTGTACAAATCATCCGTCCGTCTCAGACGCTCTTGATGGAGAAATGTGAGAATAGAATATTTTGTTCGGTATGCGGACAACTGAAGAAGAAATCCATTAGTTCACAGTGCGATCAAGTCATAATCGCCTCTCGTATCGTGTATACATTATTATTAGAGTAGGTATTATTTGCCACCGTAGTGAGAGAATTGGCTCACTAAAGATATGTTTCTTGTCATGTCCTTAATTATTGATATAAAACTGGTTACATCTAGATTAATGTTTATTGTTTGAATTAATGATAATTATAAATGTGTCATGTCAACATCAGAGATGTCACAAATGATAAGAAGTTAATTGTTAAATTTGGATTTGATTAATCGAGATAACAATAATAAAGAACTATTTTTATTTGCTCAATTTTATTGCATTTCCTGAGTTATGTACTGCTTTCAATTCGTTCAAGTCTAAAGTCGCAAGTTGTCGTCTGTAGAATAACAAACTGTAGGTATTTATAATTGCATACGCCTGTTGAAAGTAGCACTTGTGCCGCCGAGTAAGGCCTAGTTCAGGTGACAAGCGCTCAACGCGCGTTGAGCGCTTCTCATCTGAACTAGGCCTAAGGTTAATATTCCCTCACTCGTAGCAACGCGTGCTCGAACGCTCGCTTGTGATTGACTTTCTCAATGTCGACGGGCGGTTAAAAGGTTAACATCCTGGGTCCAGGTTCCCATAGACTGAACATAATGGTTCAATGGAATGTTAGGCAAATGTTTAAACGAATGAGATTGAAAGATGCGTTTTGTTACGTTCGAATTTAGATTTGTCATTTATTTTTGCATTGTCATTCTCCACGCAGTCTCAGGAGGATAAAACCACCATAACTATCGACAACGCAAATTACGTCAATTATTTTTTAGGGGATACCAAATAATCGACTGTGAACTTGCAGTTTCGATGACAAATTAAAAATATTTGTAACAAGAATGACTGAAAACTTATTTAGGGTGTCTATTGGTTGCAGTACAATCATACATCAAAAGTACATTTATAGTATAGTGCACAGCAAGTAAAGAAAACGAGTCTTATGGTAACGCGAGCAGCTGTCCAACACGCGACACTCACTTCCCTGCATCGTCCTTACATTCTGCACACTATACCTACTCGTTTATTTCCACAATATTAAATACCTTTAAATGTAATAACAAAATTGATAATTTTCAAAGACTGAAATAAGAAATTCAGTAACCATAAGTAAAAGAATGAATGTAAATGTAGAAATTAGATTTGACTAAATGTAAAGTATGTAATTTGTTCACTTCACGAGATGAGTGTTTCAATAACTAAATATGGAAATGTGCTACACTACGCTATCTCGTAAAAACAAATATTTACAGGGCGGTTTTTTCTCTAGGACTGTTATCAATTAATCTACAAGCAGTTTATAGAGCAAATAGGTTTAAAAGGTACCATCGAGGTAAGACCAGATTTTAAACACGGAATTTCTTATAGACAATATATCTACCCCTTTTTAACACGTTTTTTTTTTTATATGACATCATTGGGTGTGCAGCTCTAAATAGGAATATCATGTATACTATAAGTTACGCAAATTCAAGTGGAACTCAAATCCTTTTTTTTTAAGTCGCTTTTTTTTTAATACCCTGCATATAAGTACTATAAAAGAATAATATCAATGAACTTTAATAATTCTAACGAAGATCTATGAGAAATATTGATCATTTTAATAGAGCAGCAAAAAAGTATAAAGAATGATATGATAAGTCTTTTAAAAAATGTGGGCCCACATTCTTGCGTATACGGGCATTTTCAATAAAATGTGTACCCAATTAGCGTGAGTTGTTTTTTTTTTGTTACGACAATTAAGTATCGAAAATCAATAAAATTAACTTTTTCTTTTAAATTTTAAAATGATATGCTTATATTACTGTATCGTGTATACCGTATTTAAATGTGAAATAAGTTCATTTTCAAATATTTTGTCTGCTTAATTTTCGTTACAAAACTGACTTGGAGTTAACTTTTATTTAACAACTCACGCTTTATTGGGTACACGTTTTATTGAAAATGCCCATATTACACTCTAAGGCTGCTGTGAGGCAGGGTATAAGAGGATTATTTCTGTTTTTATTTATTAATCGCAAGAATGTAGGTCCCGCTAATCTAACTTCAACCTTAAAAAACCTGTGCAACAAATACAAAATACTGTCAAACTTGAATAAAAGTAGAACCAAATATAGTTTTTTTGGTATCCATAATTAATAAGACTTTTGTACGTAATTATTTAACCACAAGACAATTTATATTATAATACTTTATACATAAATTTAATCAACCATCAGAAGTAAGGTTCACTCATCCAGAAAATACTTCATACATTATATGTAAATAAAAGCAAAGGCATGGTCATACCCATGTACATCATAGCACAAGCATTCTAAAGTATTAGGCAAAAGATTTAAGAAATCTACTAAGAGTTTCTTAAAACTCTTGTCTAATAAATATTTTAATTTCTTCCCAGCTTATATCAACATTGTGTAAGATAAATTGTATCAACTAGTAGGTAATAAATATGTTCGCCCAATTTAAATTATTACATTAAGGACAGAAATGTACTATGATAACAATGTTATATGTCCAGGCAATAAGCCTTAGTCATTTTTCTTGTCGGCAGGCTCTGCTTTTTCTTCTATAGCAGCAGTGCCACTCGTCCCCAGGGTCTGCTGCAGCTCCATTTCACCAGAGAAACCGAATTCATTCACCCGCCTGTGATCCACCTTGTAGATCCAACGCTGGTACAGGAAAATAAAGAATACAATATCTGAAACAAAACATAGGCAGTGTTAATATTATACAATGTGTAAATTTGTGTTATTGCATAATAATGTTTTTATTAATACATACCATCACGGAAACATCCTATACGATACATAGTTGGCATTTTTATCACAAATGCAAATATATCATCAATAAATGTGTTCAAGAACTTGTATGTCATCATACGCCATGGGAGATGAGCTACTGAATTCAGTTTGTAGTTGATAAACAGCTGCGGCGTCATCATGATGAATCCGAAAGTCAGGAGGTATCCATACATCATGTTGAGAACAAACGAATACCATCCCTTGTGCTCCTGGTACAGAAGTGAGTACACTCCATAGCCAATAAGAAGTGGGAAGCATGCCCAGCTGAGGTAGCGGAAGGCTAATGTGTCATATTCCCTGGTGCTAGAATGTACATATGATCCCTTGTCTGTGAAACTTAATGTTGGTATTCCAAATATTCTATGTTCTCTGTTAATTTTCACATCCATCACCTTGTTAATTTTCCATATTTCAATCAGTAAGCCTATGAAACATGAAATTCTGACCATAACATTAGTTTCATTGTCCAGAACATATAAAAGTACAACTGTTGACTGGAAAACATTGAAAAATACAGATCTTACAGAGAGTCCCTCTAGTGACTGCCTGTTGTTCCAGAATTGAATGTCATTTTTGAATGCCAGGAGTTCAAAAATTGAGTGAAGTATAGACACTGATATAGTGAGACCTAAGAGGTAAGGAGAGGTGTCCAGAAGCAGTTCCTTAACGGTGTCCTGCTCTTCATCTTGCTCTTCGGCCCCCAGAGCCGAGAACATGCTCATCTTGTCACGCATCGCTTGCGCTGTATACAGCTGCCATTTGAACAAACTCAATGGCTGGTAACTCAATTGTAACTCGAGAGTAGTTGTGGATGAATTTATTGGCACATAATCTCGCATCATATTCCAGTAGTCGTTCAGAAACACAGCTGGCTTGTAATATTTGCCATCTGGCACAAAGTATATGAATTCATCTAGAGGTGGTGGTACACTTCCTTGCATCCAGTTGGTCTGATCCGTCACCAAATTAATAGTCACGTTGGGATGCCAATGAGACACTATTTCTTCTTTCAATGTCTCTGCTTTCAGTTGTTCTTCCTCTGACTTTTCAGTCTGGCCTGTCAGCAAGTTGTGTGTCTTCATGTAGCGCAATTTCTTGAACTTATTGGCCATCTTTTTGCCATATGTGATGAAATCACCAGCATAATTTTCTTTGTCCTCAGGGTCAGGTGACTTTCCTGCTTGGACTACAAAAACATGAAGATAAATAGATCCATTGTTTTTTAGGGAATCTGAAGGTTCAATTGTAGTAGAAAAAGTGTATGTTCCGTCATTGTTTGGACCTGCATGCCAATCTCCATAAACAAGCCCCTCATGCTTCCAGATTAACTTTGCATCATCAAATCTTGAAATAAACTCATTTTCAGAGATATAACAAAACATATCTAATTCAGTCCCATTAGAAAACATATTAATGGAAGGAATTCGAGGGACTCCTGTTGGTGAATTCAGTTCTGGTTTGGGGGCTGCTGGCTGACGAAACATTGAGGTAATGAAATAAACAACAAGTGCCCTAATTATTAAAGATTTTGTTACAGCAAAGAATGATTCCAATTTCGATGTTTGCATCCTCTCTCGTTGTTCATCAAATTGAGCATTCATCTGAAATAAATAAGTATCAATCTTACAATGGTTATATTACATTGACCCTGACCATTTAAACAAAACTAATACCTAGCCTTGGCATAATTAGCTTTTCTAATTTTAGGAGGAAACCACTTTCTTGTAATTTGCTTGACATTGTTATAAGATCGGTTATCGTTTTTTCCAATACAGAAAAGTAATATGAATTAATGTAAGTAATAATCTGAACTTACATCGACGTTATCAGTTGATAACGCAGCATCATTGCTCTCTCTGGGTACCAATCTATCTTCAGCGGAATTGCTGGATGTCGACATCGGCTCGTCTGTGTCAGCCATCTTTTCCTCTTAGTAAAATCGCCGTATATTTTCGAAAATGTTAAATCATCAATAAATAAGGTTATTTCACTATTACACGGAGATCAATGATTGAACAGACTGATTTTACGTTTACGCCATTGCCATTACACAAAAATAGCAATAAAATCGAAAAAAGTAAAATGAATATTGACTTACCACAGACAATGTAAATTTGTAATGTTACCCATGCCATAAAAGCCATGAAACTGCCATACTGCTGCCAACCGAGGGGCTACCACTCGAACAAGCAAGTGCGACAGAGACGGAGATACACAAACGAAGTTCGTTTTCATTTCCCGGTAGCCCCTCTGATATGCCATGAAAGAAAAGAAATGTCTGAGGGGACACCGCGAAGTGAAAACGAACTTCGTTCGGGTGTCTCCGTCTCTGTCGCACGAACAAGCAAGTGCAACAGCGAGGGAGATACACGAACGAATTTCGTTTTCGTTTGTGTATGTCCCTCTCTGTTGCACTTGCTAGTTCGAGCCACATAGAGGGAGATATTCTAACGAAGTTCGCATTCACCCCGCGGGAGCCCCTCAGTACGGGCGCAATCCCGCATTCTACGCCCGTCCTAGCCACTTCCCTGCTCACTTCGGCTGAACCCACGCTGAACCAGTATGAACGTAAACCCGGCAAAATAAGGCCCTGTTATGCTGTGTACACACCAAGCCAACGAACGATGTTCATGGGGTGTATAAATGTCATGATTTGTCAGCCCCAATTATTGTCTGGAGGCATGTTGCGCTAGATCCAACTGTCAAACGAATTGTACTGTGAAATTGCATGCACATGTGGTCGGATTGCTACATCTGTACACTACAGCCAATTATCACTTCGACATGTTCTACTGACAAATTGGAAATTGGGGTAAAATCACATAATCTGTATATCTCTGCACTAATTGCATGAAACTTTGGTAGCCCCTCAGACTGAGGCGTGCCATTAAATTCAAATTCTGAATGCACCCTTAAAACCAACTGTCAACGCCAAAGCTGTCAAATCAAATGTCATATTATATCGTATTTTCGTTTCAGCGTGTGCCAGATTTCACTGTAGTTGTTTTCTTAGTTTACAGTATTCAATTAATTATAAATCGTACTATTTTTGATATAAAGAATTGCATGTAAATCATAGTGCTACACTAGTTTGTGACAATTATTTAGAATTTAACTTTATAGCCAGGAAGTTTAAGGCATCGTAATGGATCAGATGCTAGCGAGTCCTTATAACATACCGGGGATAGGAACCCCGTTGCATCAGCCAGAGGAGGACCAGCAGATTCTGCCGAACGCGCTGCAGCAGCAACAGCAGTTGCAACAGCAGCAGCCGCAGATGCCGTCGCTAGCGACCATGAGTTCCCCGCTCGTGGGATTCGGGGGGCTTATCGGCACCCCACAGCGCTCCATGCACACGTATGCCCCCACCGCCAGTTATGCTACTCCTCAGCAGATGATGCAACCTCAGACACCGGTAAATATTATATGTAAAAGTTAAAACACATTACAACACATACTACAATATCTAACATGATGCTTGTAAGTTGACTTCAAAGATAAGTATACATTTTTCACCTACCTGACTAGTCCACAACTTATCACTGCCCAAAGAATCTGGAAATTCCTGGAAGCAACAGCCTCAACGGTGAACTCTAAAGGGCTGCCACAATATTATAGCTCACACTGATTGAAGCACACAAAGCAACACAATAAAACAAAACAATAATAATAATGCATTTGCACATTATTTTAAAGTGTAAACAAATTTTTCACATGATCTGTACTTGGTGCTGGCTCCGAAATAGCAGGAAACATCTCCAAGTTTTTTTTTTATGAAATGAAATGAAATAGTTAGTTTATTTTTTTCATTTATGAATTGAAAATAAATTGTTGGTATTTTCCACCTAGCATTACTATTTCAATAATCTGATACTTTGATTGTTAAGTTCATATGTGGGTGAATCAACTGTTAATGTACTTTTATTCTAAAACCATTACCTATTTATTAAAAGGTAGCAAAAGTTGATTCATATTGAAACTAAACATCCAAATTTACCGATCTCATATGTATCACACATGTAAACCATTTACTACTGTCTTACACCTCACTCTGTCTCTATGATCAACTAATAAAATTTTAAGTTCAACTTCCCACTAATGTCAAATTCTCATGGCCAGTTATGAGCCCAAAGTCTTTGGCTTAGGCTTATTTTATTGATAATAACTACAACTTAGAAAACCCACCGAAATTACATCCCACTCGCAAAACGTCTTCTCTGCAAATGGTCCCTTATATAAAATACCCCATTCACAAAACATCTCTTTCTCAGGTGTCAAAAGGTCCCACCCCTTTCGCAAATTTCGTTATGCGCTTAAAAGGCTCAACAGATTTGGAAGAAACTTTGCATGAACATATGTAGTTTATAGCTGAATTAAAATATAGGATATTTTTTATCTCGGGTCCACGCAGACGAAGTCGCGGGCGGGAGCTAGTATCTTATATTTGTAACCAAAATGTTTCATTTTTTGCAGCAAAACATGATGTCGCCAATGATCTCAAGTGGGAACTTAGCCAGTCAGCAAATGATTTCACATGCAAGTCCAGGCACCCCTATGACTCCGATGACGCCACACTCAGCTGACCCTGGAATTTTGCCACAACTGCAGTAAGAATATATAAATATTTATTAATAATTATAATAGTTAATCTTGTATTATTATGTAACTTGTTATTCGACTGATAATCTAATCAGCAACTTTTATAACACATCAAAAACACTAAACACAACATAAAAAACAACATTAGTTTGAACTTTGTAGTCTATGTTGTCTGTTGTATGTCTTTGTTGTCTGTTTGTAGGAAACAAACAGACAAACTTGTCGATTAAAATCTGCATATTAAGATTTCATAGAGAATACTGCAACATTACTCTTTTCATTATTGAATAGTCTATGTTACTTCCGAAACAATCGAAATGACTGTTTTGATAAGCTCTACACAACCGAAAAAATTTGAAAATAGAGCTTCGTATTTCAATAATATGTGTCCTTGTTTAAAAAAGACTCGATCCAATACAAAATAGGCAATCTATGGCGTTTCGGAACGTAGCAGCGTCGCGTAATCTGTCGAAAATCTACTTAAACTTGCTGCTGTATCCAGGGCATAAAAAATACGCTTTGTGATTGGCTAATATTTAGCCAGTCAGGGTCACTACCCACTAGGCTACGGTGGTCGTCAAAAATTTAATTTTTAATCTCATACCTTACTTACTTACTTACTTACTTGTAGGCCACGAAGCTTGCTGTGTGGCCTAAACATGGTACTTGACTAAAAAGCTCTCTATTATAACACGATTGTGAAAAATACTATTAGGGTCAACAGCATCCTTCTATTGGTCATTACGTAAGATCTATACAGGGTGTCCCAAGAAGTAGTGATATTAGTGAGAGTAGGGTGTCCCAAGCTGGGTGGTAGAGAACCTAGAGGGCTATCTGATTCAGATAGCCCTCTAGGTTTTTGATTGAAGCCTTATGAATAATAAAATGAAATTTTCAGGGTAGCTACCTGATAGATAGAGCAAGTTTTTAAAAACCAAACAGTAATTTTTTTTGTGTTTTTTTTAAGGGCCCTTGAAGTTGTGAACATAATAAACATGGGTAATATTATCTTTCTTGGCATTTAATTATTTTTTATTCCTTTCAAAGATCTAACGATAGTAAATGTTACCATAAATTGGCCTATCTGTCAGCTTAGCACAAAAAAAATCAAACATCTACCGCAATAATTCACGTCGCCATAAATAAAAATCTCATCGTACTCGGCGATAGAATAACTACAACTTAGAAAAGTTGAAAAACCCCCGGCCATTTTCATTGCAAAGTCCAATATTTCAAAAACGGCTGAACAGATTTTCATGAAACATGGCTAAGAACACTCGAGATAAAATTATCTGTGATTTAAAAAAATCGCATTCAAATCGGTCCATCCGTTTAGATACACAGACACGTAAAACTTATAACCCCTCTCTTGGCGTCGGGGGTTAAAAATACGTATTATTTCCTCAGATCTCTCCATACGTGTTTGGAGATCCTTCTGCGCGGCTATCATGCGACGGCGCGCGAGCTCTTTCGATCTCTCTCGCACTAGAAATCGAGAGAAATCGAGAGTTTGTCGCGGCCGTCCCATGATAGACGTGCTGGTAGTTAAACAGTAAAAAGATATATAATCTCCACAGGTGTCCCCTTTAATGGCTTACCTTCACTCATCCCTAGTCTCTCTCCTTTCCAGGAACATAGTTTCAACAGTGAATCTCAACTGCAAATTAGACTTGAAGAAGATCGCGCTCCACGCACGAAACGCCGAGTACAACCCTAAGCGGTTCGCCGCCGTGATCATGCGCATTCGTGAGCCACGGACCACGGCGCTCATCTTCTCGTCCGGGAAAATGGTCTGCACCGGAGCAAAGAGTGAAGAGGACTCGCGGCTCGCCGCTAGGAAATATGCGCGGATTATACAGAAGCTAGGGTTTACGGTAAGCTGGTAATTTTGTCCTATTTGTCTCTCTAGGAGTCTGACCAGCGAGTCGTGTCATAAAATAATGCGGCTTTGATAAAACTCATGCTGGTAACACGAAGTGCATAGCTGCGTAAAATTGGCGCCAGTGTGTGGCGGACGGCACGAGCAGTACGAAGTTATAAGATAGAGTGAGATTGGGATAGATTTTGCAGGACATCGTGCACCTATCGACACGGGCTGAAATCTTGCGATTTCGTACGTGTGGCGGCACCTTTTTTTTTTTTCGTATACTGTGGCTTTTTGCTACTTAGGCACTTTGCCAATGTCAAGTGGGAGGAGATTCGAATTTACGAATCTGTGGAGTGCACCTATAAATTTTGCCCTGGGGATTAAACATAACCATAAATAATCATACAGAAATACTATATATTGATAGCAATAATAATAGTGCATAAAAAGATACTTGTTATTCATAAATAGTCATAATTTTATTTTATTTTTATCAATAAAATAAGCCAAGGCTTTGGCTACTTTGGGCTCAAAACTGGCCAAGAGGGATTTAAGATTAGTGGGGAGTTGAACTTTCAGTTTTATTAGTAGGTCATAGAGGGAGAATTGAGTTGTAGAGCACTCGAAAAAAATGTGATCAATCGAACCAATACCATGCCCGCACAGACATTCCGCGCTATTTTTAACTTTAATCTTATAAAGAAACTCAGGGGAACACACATGGCCTAGCCTAAGACGAATGATGCAACTGGTAACACATTTTGTAAATTTGATTTTAAAAAACCAGGGAGTAGATGGAATATTCTTTTGCAAATGGTAGTACTGCAGCTTATTATCAGCGGCCCATAGAGCCGACCATGTTGAGTGCAATTTTAACGAGGAGATCGCGTCTAGGTCCTTGGTAAAACATTGGAAAAAAGATCTATTACCGTCCACTGCTGCTTCCTTGGCAGCTAAATCAGCCAGTTCGTTCCCATGAATACCCTTGTGATATATGGCTGGGGATCCAGCATAGGGTTACTTCTAGATCAAGGAGTCGACAGGATAGGAGCGACTCCTTGATGAGGCAGACCAACGGTATTTTAGCCCAGTTTTTAATCACATTACTTGTTATGGCTTGGATAGAGCTAAGACTGTCCGAAAAAATTACTGAATTAACCAGCCTGTGTTCTTTGACATACTTGACAGCCTTCAAAATGGCAAAACACTCCCCAGTGAATATAGTGCAGGTATTTGGCAGTTGGAATTTATGTACCGAGTTAAGATTGTCGTGAATGAAGGCACATCCTATTGGCCCATCCTTAAACTTAGAGGCATCCGTATAGAGACGGTCCCAGTCTTGCCATCTTTCTCTCACCGATTCGAGGAATTTTTCATTAGCCGAAGAAGAGGACCTACCGACTCCAATTTTGGCTGTTTTAGGTTGATACGTAATTGCATCAAAAGGAATTGTGTATATAGGCATATTAGAGAATTTTGTTAAAGGAGATTCAATGTTATTCAATCTGGTTAGACTAGTCAACAAGTTTGGAATAGGTTTTCCCGGCGCGGGCCGGCTGGACTCCACGTGATCTCTCAACATATCTAACTTGGGAAAAATGGGGTGATGCTCTAGTTGGGCGCTCCTGAACAAATATCTATCTGCCAGGAATTGGCGTCGTGCCCTGAGGGGGGGATCGACGCTTTCCACTTGGAGAGCCCTAATAGGCGAAGATTTCATGGATCCCGTAACTATTCTGAGAGCCTTGCTTTGTATAGAATCTAGTTTTTTCATATCTGATTTGTTACATGGTTCTAGCAATATAGAGCCGAAATCCAATTGAGACCTGATTAGGGCATTATAAACCAATTTTTGCGAATAAGGATGGGCTCCCCACCATGCACCAGATAGGGCGCGTATGACGTTTAAGTTCTTTTCACATTTTGCAACTACACTATTTACATGTTCCGTCGGGGATAGTTTGGAGTCGAATATAACCCCCAAAAATTTGGTTTTATCCTGTACAGGGATAGACTGTGATTTAAACATGATGTCAATAGAAGGGCGTGTATGATTTGTGAAAACCACTGCCGTGCTTTTTGAGGGTGACAGGTCTAATCCATGGGAATCCAGCCAAAGACCTAGAGAGTTCAGTGCTCGGTTGATAAAGTTGGCAGCCAGACAGATATTTAGATGGACGCAATATATAGCTATGTCATCCGCAAATTGTAGCAGTTTACAGTGTTGATTTATAGACTGGTCTAGATCCGACGTATAAATACTATACAATAAGGGGCTCAATACCGAACCTTGGGGTAAGCCCTTCCAAACGAGTTTGGTGTGATCGGCTACTATGATGTGTTGGTGATTGGCTACTATTAACCCTAAGGGAGATCCTTCTACCGGACAAGAGATTATTTACGAATCGGGTTAGTTTCTGTGGGACACTCATACTCCTCAACTTGTCGCATAGCACAGATACTAAGACGTTGTCATAGGCAGACGATATATCTAAGAAAACTGCCACTACGGATTGTTTTTGTAAGAATGCTAGTCTGACTTCTGTAGATAATAAAGCATGGCTGTCCGTTACACTTCTTCCCTTTCGAAAGCCGAATTGGGTCTCCGAGATGAACCCCGAGCTTTCCACATACCATTCTAATCTATTTTTGATCATGTGTTCAACTATTTTGCATAATAAGATAAGGCAATAGGACGGTAGGAATTGGGGAGCTCGGGGTCTTTGCCCGGTTTTAGAATCGGCAGGATAATTTGGTGTTTCCATGAGTCTGGGATATCACCGGATTCGAAAATTTTATTCCCAAGGTCCAAAAAGAACTCTTGGCTAACTTGACCAGCTTTCTTTAAAAAAGAGTAAACGATGCCGTCTAGGCCTGGAGAGGAGTCTTTTGTGGCTGCAAGGCACAGTGTTTTATAGAAGCCAAAAAAGTGACATCCCCATTTTATTACAAATTGCTGTAGTTTAAATCATTACAAGTGCGAGACTAAAACTCCCGCGTTTCTAGTATGTGTAGTTCTAGAGAAATAATTTTTTGAAAATCATGTTTCTGACGTTCGGAAATTACGAAAAATATTAATAATTTAAAAGTTATTGAATAGACTGTTCGTTTCGCCTAGGTGTTGGATAAACCCTTTAAAGACATACATTTAAGAGCAATCACCACCTCCCTAGATATATTTGTTACAAAGATATTCATTGTTTTATTGATTTTGGTTTTCATTTTTTTTCTCCCATGTTCCGCCGTAGTTGGACGCGATATGTGTATGAGAGCTTCATTATTATGTCTTCTATCTACCCTATTTGTTACAAGACCTAATTCCATGGAACTTTCAAGTAATCACCTAAACACTTTATATCCGGGTTATCCGGCCTCTAGGGTTGCCACTTCCGTATTTTTAATTTTATACTAAGTTTTAATTAAACAATAATTAAACATTGCAAATAATTTTATACAAACATCGTGAAAATTTTGCAAACATCCTTGGCATAGAGAAGTGGCTTCTGGACGATCTCCACACAGTTTTAGTTGTGTTATCGAGTGGTCTTCCAATAGACTCGGAGAAGTTTGACAATTTCTGCAAAGAACTAGCCCAAAAATATGTAAATAGTTACAATTGGTTACCTATGACAGTGACTATACATAAACTTTTGAGCCATGGAGCTGCAATAATACGAAACTCGTCTGTTCCAGTTGGAATGCTCTCCGAGCAAGCATCAGAATCGCGAAACAAATATTGGCGTCACGATAGAGAACACCATACTCGCAAATCAGACAGAACAAAAACAATGTCTGATTTGTTTCATAGAGCGTTAGTCTCATCAAATCCAATAATTTCGGAACAACGAATGTCCCAAAGACAAAATAATATTAAAAAACGTCCCCTGCCATCTGCCGCCATAGCATTATTAAAAGCACCACAGTATGCTTTTATATCACCACAGGATGAAAACGTAAAACCATCATCTGAGCTATGTCCAGACGACAGCTACGACTATTATGAGGTGCAAGATGGGGAAGAGAGCCTGGAAGTAGAAGACGTTCAATGACTTGTTATGCTTCTTGTATTGACTTGTCATACGCCCTTGAGCGTAAGAGCGTACAGATTTTATTAGGTACTTATAACTTATTATTTAATTTGTTACAATAAATCACTTAACACATCCAAACTTTCGCATTTGTAATATTAGTAGGATGTGTAGGATCCTAATAATATTTTCTTTCACCACCCATAAAAGTGCTTTACTGTGTATACTATGTTAATTTTATATCCAGGTAAATCCGGATATTAGTAGTGGCAGCCCTGACCGAAAATTTTAATTGACTATAGATTAAATTTTCCGTGGAATAAGGTCTTGTAAAAAATAGGGTAGATAGCAGACATAATAATGAAGCTCTCATACAAATATCACGTCCTACTACGGCGGAACATGAAAGAAAATAAATAAAAACCAAAATCAATAAAATAATTAATATCTTTGTAACACATGTACCTAGAGAGGTCGTAGTTGCGTCTAAATATACGTTTTTGAAGGGTTTATCCAACACTTTGAACAAAAGAAACGTTTATTAAATAATTTGCAATATATAAAGTTTTTTCGTAATATCCGGGTGTCAGAAATAAGATTTTCAAAATTTATTTCTCAAGAACTACACATATTAGAAACGCGGGAGTTTTAGTCTCGCAATTGTAATGATTTAAACTACAGCAATTTGTAATAAAATGGGGATGTCACTTTTTTGGCTTCTATAAAACACTGTGCATGGGCTATCTTAAGTTCGTCCAATTTGAAATCTTTATCTAGGAAATTATCTGAATTGTCAGATGAGTATGTGTCTGGTATGTCGTAACAGTTGGGGGTAGTAGGGGAGCCAATTTATTTATAAACTCATTCGTCCAAGCCAAAGATGAATTAGCCACTGTGGGGGGCGCTGTCCCTCTGCGGAATCTGCGGATATTTTTCCACACTAGAGTGGGAGGAGTGGAGGGTGAAATAGATTTTCCCTCAGCTTTTTTCGACGCTAAAATTTTACGGCATTTTGCCCTAATTTTTTTGAAAGAGATTAAATTATCCAAACTCATATCACCAGCGTATATCATCTCGGCCTCATTGCGCTCCTTCACCGCAGCAGAACACTCTGGGTCCCACCACGGCTGGGACGGGACATGCTTCGAGCTGATCCTTTTGATAGGGATAGATTCCTCTGCGGATTTGTGGATGGCAGCGACAAAGGACTCGTGAGTTACTTTTAAGTTAGGGTGACTATTCGAGGCAAGAGAGCAGATTTCCGAATCCATAGAAGAAGAATATTTATCCCAATCCGCTCTTCTCAGCTGGTACTTCAGTAAGGGCAGCAAAGACCCAGGGGCTACTGATTTCCGAGGGAAATTAATGAAAATCGGGAAATGATCGCTATTATGGGATATCGGCGAAATATCCCATATTATCTCCGAGGCCAGGTCGGTGGAACACAAAGATAAATCTACCGCGGACGAGTTTTGGTCGGGGGCCGTGCGCCTGGTCGGTCTGCCGTCATTTAAACAGCAGAGGTTGAGTTTATCTGCCAGCTCCAGGATATATCTGCCATTGCTGTCCGAGGAACCTGAACCCCAATACACATGGTGGCAGTTTAGATCCCCCATAATGACTATCGGTTTAGGGACATCTTTAATTATAGCCTGAAATTCAGACAGAGTAATCCGAGAAGGGCGAGGGATGTATGCCGACACGTAAGACACATTGAAAACCCTAGCAGCAACGACGTAAATATTTGTAGAATGAACGGGGAGTGATATATGGGAAAAGGGGATATTGTTTTTAATAATTAGGGCCGATCCATCCCAACCATCTGCTCTGTCGTCTCTTATCGTGTGGTAGCCTTGTAATTTAAATGTTTGGTGTGGCTTTAACCACGTTTCTGCTATAGCGAATAGGATGGGGTTGTGTTTTTTGGAGAGATAGAGTAATTCCGGTTTTTTGTTTGAGATACTACGCGCATTCCATTGAACCGCCGTATACATTGATGAGTCGTTTGTTCAATATCTCACAGAGAGTTTCAATCTTGGAAGCAACGTTGGACGGTATTCTGTCTAGACTAAGGAGCATTATGACAGTAGACAATAAAGAATCGAGGACCCTGTCGTTTACAAGGCCCACATCATGTGGGGAGGAATTGTATTGTGATTCGTTGGTGGCCGAAGGCGAGTACGGGATATCATCGTACGTTGAACTGGGATGGCCTATGTTCCTATCCCTACCCATCCCGGGGAGAGCGCAGCCGTCCCTAGGGGGAGGAATTCGATAAGTATCTACAATCGCATTGTGAGCTCTCCTGTCATAACCTTGCGGGAGAGGAGACCGGGGTTTTCTAGTTATAGTGAATGTTTTTTTGTACGAAACTGAGGGGGGAGGTTTCGGGTCTAGAACTTCGGCGAACGTTCGTCTGGATGGGGGGAACCGTTGGGAGGCCTCCATGAAGGAGATAGCCTCGTCAGTCATGGCCGATTTAATCCTATGTTGACGATCGTATTCGGGGCAAGCCTTGTCTGTGGCAAGGTGGGACCCAGAGCAGAACAAGCATGAAGCATCATTGTGTGATGAGCACTCATTAGTTAGGTGGGGTTGGCCGCATTTCGAGCAGCGAGGTTGCAGCATCTGTTGAATCTGCAGCATTGAAAACACTGTATTACGGGTAAATTATACTTCTCAGTCACGAAAGAGTTATGAAATAGAAATACGCGTTGAGGAAGCTTTTGCCCATCGATGGTCAGGGCGACCGTCTCCGTAGGAATCCATTCCTGGACATCGTTTATTTTCTTTTTAACGCTTAATCGTCTGGCTTTCGTTACTTTGCCGAAACCTTGTGGTGTTATGACGCCTGACGCGATCTCGTCGTTGGTTAGGTCTTTTGGTACCCTGCGGATAATACACATCCTCTGAACATTAAATGATGGGATAAATGCTGAATATTCCGTACTTTCCAAATTATACGACTCTAAATATTTGTTGGCCGCAGTGGCACTCACAAATTCCAGGCTAATACGGTTTCTGCCTATTTTGGATACGCCCCCCTGTTTTAACCCGTTTATGTTGTGCGAGCATAAATACTGACCAAATTTAACTGGGTTCAGGGTTGTACCCTCACCCGCAGAAGTTTTATTAAGTTGGATATGGACTACGAACGGTCCAGGATCTTTCGGGGTATAGCACTGCCTACTTGGAGGAGGCTGTGTGGCCTACGTTGTTTCACTGGTTTTAGGTAGTTTATTCTTATTAAGTTCTTTGGGGGGAGATTTGGAAGCAAGCCTTTTCTGGCCTTTAGATGTTACTGGTATAAAATCGGTATCAACATCGTCTGGGATTACGGAGGGCTGTTGATCTTCCATTGGAGGACTAATAGGTGTGCGTTGCGCTTGCCGTTGAAAAGTTATCGGCGGCCGGCCCCAATAACGGGTCATGATTACCCGCCATCACGCCAGCCCACCGTGCTCATTCGGAACTTTAGAGCTGTCCGGATAATATAATAAGGCTATTAACTATAATTAAAGTAATAAATTACATAAACTTACACAATGGGGCACTAAATACAATTATTATAAATAATTTACCAGGAGAGGAAACCAAAAGCGTTTAAACCCTACCCGCACTCCACAGGAAAAAAAAACGTGGCGGCACCTTAATAGGTAGTTATAATAACTGACAGCTTGTTTCATATGTAAAATGTTGCCATAAGAAGTATTAAAAAAAAATGCTTGTGGACACGAATCGGTGGCCAGTCTATTCTGCTATAGAAGTTGTGATGATGGGCGGTGAAACCGACCACCACATATCCTCCTTGGGCGGAGGTTTCCAGACTAACTCAGATGTGGGGAGAATGCGGGTGAAGGAATGAAATATAAACACGGATATATGGGTCTTGTACGCCCTTTATTTAAACCTAAATACGAACTAGATGTTAACACGGTAAGCTTAGTGACTCTACTGACTATGAAACCTACAGGGTCACGGAGACCACGGCGCGGCAAACGGTTAGCTGCCCTGAAGGGGCTACGGTATGTCCTGGCTAGGAAAGGCGGAGCGGAGGTTCCCCGTGGAACGTGGAACCGAGGTGAGCGTAGGGCGGTGGAAAATACCACTCCGCTGATCCCTGGGGTGGAAAGGAAGGTATGGGTTAGGTCCCTGGAGCGTACGCGGTAACCCCACACCGCTACCAGGAAACCTCCTAGCTAAGGAACCTAGCGTGCGTGCGCGGGACCCCACACCGCACTAACTAGGTGGGCACACGTTCACTCTATGCGAAGCGCGAGCGTCTCCTCGCCAGCTTTTTTTTTTTTTTTTTTAACCTGACTGTTGCTATAATAGGAAGGACCCAATATAGCGGTCGAACTGCGTGGTTGGAGGGTGGCCTGGGGAAAATCCAGGGGAAGCCTCCGGCACGACCACGCGGGGAAGTTTGTACACTGGAATACTCTAAGAGTTTGCGCTCCACTCCAGTGAGATTGGTTGAACGGTATCAACCGAATCTGGGGTGTCAGTTGTATCGAACTACTGGGAGTTTTATCGCTGAGAAGAGTCCAGCAAGAAACTCAGCTAGGCCCGACTTGCGTCGGACTGACTCTACCCGGTATGCGGCGGTACCGGGACGAAAGCGGACTATATGTGTCTGTGTTGTCGCGATCTCGCGGTGGACGTCCCCGCCGGCGGGAACGCCGAAGTGTACGCGATGTGTTGGACGCTGAAAGCGCAGCTTTCCATCTTTCGATGGACGCTGTGATTTCGTCGTCCGGGTCCGTGAGTGTGTGCCTAGGACGCCGGACCGTGCGGCCCCGAACCAGTGAGTGCCGAGTAACGACAGAGGGGGGAGGGATGGGGACGTATTCAGTAGCCTTCCTAACTAACGGATTCGTATGGTGGGGAGCGTTATCAAAATAACGTCTGGCAGCCTGCTTAAAGAAACCATACATGGTGCTAATCCCCATGTCGTGGTGCAGGCTGAGGTTCGATTGGTACCACGGGGCACCAGTCGCCCTACGGAGAAAGCGATTCTGAATGACCTGAAGCGGCTTGAGCGATGACATAGGCACGTGAGCGAATGCTACACTTGCATATGTCATGATTGGACGAACACAAGTCTTGTAAAGTGTCAGCTTATTTCTAAGTGACATTTTACTAAACTTGTTGATCATCGGCCCAATCCTTCCTAGTACGAATAACGCGCGGTTGCGCCCCCTACGGATGTGGCTACGGTAAGTCAGTCTCCTGTCGAGGGTCACTCCAAGATATTTGGCCTCGCTGACCCAGGGGATGGGTCGGTCAAACATCTGGATCGGAGCCAGTGCCTTTCTGTTCTAATGCAGTCCGACGGGTGGAAGACTATTGCAGTGCTTTTCTCCGGGTTGACTTCGATACGCCAAAGATTAAACCAACGACCTAATTCGGAGATTGCCTCTTGGTGGTATCGCCGGATAATAGCGTACTTACAATGAGTCGTGAAGAGCGCGGTGTCATCCGCGAACAACCCCAGTTGCACCTTAGGGTGCCTGGGAATGTCGTTCGTGAATAACGAGTAAAGAGTGGGAGAGAGCACAGAGCCTTGCGGGACTCCGGCCCGGATGGGGTGTGGGTCCGAATACGTTCCGTCCAGTCGGTATCGAAAGCTTCGGTCACTGAGAAAATCTCGTATGGTGAGTACGAGTCTGTTCGGCATTCCGAGCTGATATAACTTGTATACAAGCCCGTTATGCCAGACCTTGTCGAAGGCTTTCGCTACGTTGAGAAAGATCGCACCGGTCTTGAGCCCCTGGAATCGAGAGAACCCATCCAACACGTGCTCCGTGACGCGGTGCACCTGTTGGACGCATGAGTGTCCGGATCTAAAGCCGAACTGCTCGTCGATGAGGAGGTTATTCTCAGCCGTAAATCTGAGAATTCTCGTGAGAAGGATCCGCTCATATAGCTTTCCAAGGGAACTAAGTAAGCTGATCGGCCTGTAAGAGGCAGGCGAGGTCCGGGGTTTACCGGGCTTCGCTATCCCTATGACCGTTGCACATTTCCACGCGGCTGGAAAGTGAGCGTTGGTCAGCGCGGCATTGAAGATGCCGACTAAAAGGAGGAGGAGGGGTTTCGGGGAGAAGTTTCAGGATGCGATTGGATAGACCATCCGCACCCGGAGCCTTCCTAATACGGAGACGCCTGACAAGGTCACTGATTTCCTTAACCGACACCGGTAAAATGGGTGAAGTTACGGGGAGACGCGATCTCCTGTCCACCTCGGAATCGAACCTACTAATGTGGGCTTCGTCGGTGTTGAGGGGGTTGGGCGAACATTGGGACTCTAAACTACTCGCAAGGCATTCGGCTTTCTCACTGTCCTCGAACGCGGGGGTTGAGTGATCCGGTCGTTTCAAGGGAGGGATGGTCCAACAGGCATCGGATTTGAGAGATCTCGCTAGTTTCCAGTAAGCCAGGTGATTAGGCGTTATCTCCCCCATCAGATCCCTGAACGAGTTCTCCCGAAATTCGGCAATTCTCTGTTTGGACTCGTTAGACAAGTCCTTCAGGATTTGCCGATTTTCGGCAGAAGGGTTATTTGAATAGGTACGTATGGCGCGATTTTTCCTTGTCACCAACTCTCTCAGTTCCGTAGGTAGAGGTCGGTTTTGGATGTCCTCCGCCGACACCTCCCTTGAGGCTTCGCTTCGAACAGCGTTGAGGTAGTTGGTGAAAGAATCGATCGCTTGGTCTGTCTGTTCGGTTGTAGTTATATTGTCTGGGATATCTCTAAACAGGGGGGAATCCGTCTGTAGGAGACCTGATTGTACCTTCCACCTCCACGAGTGTCCTGGTTCGAGGAGTACTATTGGGGTGAGGATCTAGTCTCAAGAGGACTGGCCTATGATCGGAGTCTAGTTCGTGTAACACTTCTATAGAACGCAGAGTCAACAGAGACAACATAATTTCGTTGATCGCACATATTTATACGAATTCCAATTTTACAACATTTTGCTAACACGACGAAAGAAGTAATCCCATTGCCAAATATAAACTGTTTTGTAAAAATTTTATCTGTATATTTTTCTTACTTAAGTAATCCTTACTTCGCATCTATCGTATTTTGTTAGTATCAAAAAAAAAACCCGAGATGGATGATTATTTCGATAACGAACATAGAAACTACAACAATTATAACTTTGGATGGTCAGTTATGTACTCCCACTCTACTCACTGATTGTCTATTGCCAAAAAGTGACAGCTAACGAAAATTACTTAGACAGTGAACCTTCTGTACCTTAATGTATTATTAATTATTCTGTGGTCCGCAACGGGACGCATTTCCTCTGGAAGTCCTATGGTATTTATTATTTTATTCTGCAATATAATAAATAATAATATCATGCATTTTATTCATTCCAGGCAAAATTCCTTGACTTCAAAATCCAGAACATGGTCGGAAGTTGTGACGTGAAGTTCCCCATTCGACTTGAGGGCCTAGTTCTTACTCACGGCCAGTTCAGCTCCTACGAGCCTGAACTATTTCCTGGACTGATTTACCGTATGGTGAAACCTAGAATAGTTTTATTAATATTTGTCTCTGGCAAAGTAGTATTAACAGGTGCCAAAGTACGACAAGAGATTTACGAAGCTTTCGATAATATTTATCCAATTCTGAAAAGTTTCAAAAAACAGTAAGTTGATGAAGTTAATGTTTAATTTGTTGTTAATAAGTTAATATATGAATGAGGTACATACTGAGTTGTAAACACTTTATGTTAAATTTTTCTCCACTCAGTTTGGCACTCATTTTAACTGCTAAGTTAAGGATTACCGATAAATAAATACACATGATTATTTTTGTTACGTTGTTCTTCCTGCCTAAACCTGACTAGTGGTTACCTGAGCTCACTGAACAGTAGAAACTTTTCGTGGGTGTTCCCCATACTGTGCGACATACTCTTACAAGAGAACACTAAGGTCTTAGAACAAGAGGTGTAGTGCGAGAAAAATCGAGAGTATGTCGCGGCGAGTATGTGCCCTATCTCATCGGTTAGTAACAATCTTGCAGTTCGCTTCGCAGGACCGTTTGAATGCGGCAATTTTCGCTTTCTTACTGTTAACTGGCCACACTAAATGAAATTATAGTTGCAGTTGTTACGTCTGTACGCTACACCCAATTCTGACTTCGACATGTTGTACTGACAATTTGGGGTAATATCACATAATGTGGATTGCCCATCAGTCCCCATTCATCTGATTCATCAGAATCTGACTAATTACTATAATTCCTATCATCTGGATGCATGTTGTGCTGCTCATCCAACTGTCAAACGAGTTGTGCTGACAAATTGTATGCACATCACAATCAACACAATTTGGACCATGGAAATATTATGATCAGCCAAGATTTCGGTCAGATAAGTTTTGAAGTAAATTATTTAAAATATTATATAATTATTAATAAGCCTTTCCACGAATTTAACATTCATTTATTAAATAGTTTGTATTTTAAAGGTGTTTTAGAGCTATAAAAACGCGTTTTATAGTCGATTTGAATCGTGCTTTGATGTCATTGTATTTTTTTTAAATCAATTTTGCATTGAAATCACTCAATCATGAGACAGTGCTTTGGTATGACAATATTGTTTTTACTAAATGGTATCCCTAAACTGCCACAATTTGTCAAATCAGTGATAATTGTATGGTTTGTAGAGCCCATCAACATGTCAAAGTCAGAACTGTCAGTGGTATCCTGTTCCTGGTATCAGTTATCAGTACGTACTCAGTTCAGCCCAGTTTATTATAATTAAGACTCGTGAAAATTCTTTCACTTTAGTGCTTATTACAGATTTTACTAAATGTACTATTTGGGCTAATACGATAGGAACATTAGGGACCGATCGTAATTAGTTCAGTGCAAATGTTTCACCAACGAGTGTTTTGCGTTGTGGGCGGATTGTTTTTTTTATAACTCGAAGGAAGTAAAACATATTCATTAAAATGCGTACCGACGTTGAGAAAGAGGCGGGATCGACGCTCCTGAAAAAATATGGCCAGTTCTTCAAGCAACAATATCAAGATTGTATATCAATATGTAACGATGAAAACTTTGATGACAACAAAACGTTTTTGCCCTTGCAAGTGGTTATGGAGTCCTGTGAGCTTATACCAATTACAGAATTGGTTTCTTCCGATAATACATTGATGACAAAAGTTCTTGGTGTTCTCTCTTCACTTTGTATTGAAGTGATGACTTTAAAAAAAGAAGCATATGAAAGGTGTGTATTTTTATGTTTTACTAGCTACCGCCCGTGACTTCGTCTGCTTGAACCCGGGATAAAAACTATCCTATATTAATCTAGGCTATAAATTATCTTCCTGCAGCATTTCAAACAAATCTGTTAAAGTGTTTAAGCATGGTTGAGTACCAAACATCCTAACTTAAGCATTTGTAATATTATTAGCAGGATCAAATTTACTTTTAATTATGAGATGTGGAAATGTTACAGGCACTTTATATATCTGGCTGCTTATGATGAATATGGCAAAAGCAATATCAGTTCACAAATGGAAACAATATGCCAGCTGAGTGCATTCACTGCGCGTTGTGAAGACACTTTGAAGAATATCTGCACCCAGACATTTGCATTGTTTGCAGAGAACATTATCAACCTGTGTAAGTAATCATTCAGTTATTTTTACTGTGCACACTCTGGCCTTGAATACTGTGCTGATTTTCTAATCTTCTTCTCTTGTCTTAATCACTTGTATGCCCATGTTAGGTTAGGCTGCCCCAAACATTTGAACCAATGGTTTTACATCTTAAAGTCAACATTTGATTGGACAATTTGCATACAAGGGGTTAATAGTTGTGATGTTGATGGATTTTATTTTTGAATTTGTACCATTGTGAATCACATTCAGACTTATCAGAGTGGCATCAGTTGATAGCTAGAATAATCTAGATCCAATTTTTTCTTAGTTTTGTCTAATTGTAACAACTAATTTCAGCAAAGATCCAGCTCCACTACATCATTAACCACATAGGAGAGATGTTCACAATCTTAGTTCTCTTGGAGCTCTTAATCTCCAGCTCATCTCTCAACCGAAACTGGAACAACTACTGCAAACAGCTGAGATCCTTCAAGCAGAGTGCAGACACTGTTGATATGACCAATGACAAGTTAAATGCAGTATTGGGTGCTGTTGATAACATAACAGCAAAAATTATGAGTGATGATATTGTCCAGAATTCACTCAACAGCCTCCTTGGTCTCAGAAAGAGCTTGATTGACAAAAATTGTACAATGATAGCTGACCAGTTCAACCACTATCTGAGACATGCTATAGCCAGCCTTGATAAGCTAGTGCAGGACAAACCAAATGTGAGCAGTATGAACAAGTGTGTTAAAATTAATGCGCTCTTTGTGTTAAACTCACACTTGTTTGGAAATAATGACAAGAAAAATTTCAAGGCTCTTATTGAACTCAATACTAAGGTATTCTTTACAAATTACATGATTTTGTTTCTGATATGATACACATTGTATTCCACTCATGCATTGTTTTGGTTTCTTGCAGGCGCATAGTGTACCAATTGCTGGCACTACAGTTTGGTTCCCAGAACAGTTTCTTCAAAGATATGTGTCGTCACTGTGCGCAAGCTCTGGCAAGTTATCCCAGACTATGCTGAAAGCCCGCCAAGCATACATGACCAGCAAAAAAACATCCCTTGCTCGAGATGTTACCACTCTTCAAGCAGTATGTACACAGTGGGTACTCAACATGGAAGATATGTATTCATCTACCCACCGTGAGTTAGGGGCTGCAGAAATGAATGTGCACTCCAAGACTCTCTTAGACGGACTTGACTTAGCCTCAAACATAAACTATTCTATCCTAACACTAATCAACTTACATCTTTGTTTGGGAGTGCCTTTATCCAAAAGCATATTAAAATCATTGTTTGAGGTAACTGAAGTACTTAAAAGCATTAAAAACGCAGTAAGCCGAAATCATGATCAGATATTGAACTCTGCAAACATGGTGATTCAACACCTGACTTTCCAAGCAACATGTTCCGTACTGGAAGTGAAGAAAAGCTTAATGGGCGATAAAAACTACGCGAATAAAAGATTAGATGACCTGACATGTATTGTCATTGCAGAAAGAGCTTTGAAGGGAACAGTTACCTTGGAACGAAACATAGCTGCCAACGTTGCTCTGAGCTTTATTCCAGAAAGCATTTATCTTGATGATAGCTATGAAAAACTAGGGCTATTACTGGAAAAAATCCAAACACTAGCAAATTTTATGAAAACTATCCATGATTTCTGTAATTGCTCATGGGTGTTTTGGCATCAAAATGTTATACCTATTTATTTTGAACAAAATTTCACCATTCAATTGAATGTGCTGAAATTAAAATATTTTTTAATGGTATTGGAGGACTGTGTGGTGCTTTTACACAAGACCGATAAACAGTATAGAGAAGATAATGCCAATGTCTTGCTTGATAATATCAAAGCACTTATAACAGAAAATGTCTTGAGGACCTCAAATCAAAATATAGAAACCAACCTCAGATTGCACATTCACTCCCACTTGCAGCTGGACGTCATCAACCCGTTCACTACAGATATGACGAAGAAATTACTACTAGTCATTGATAGATTCAGGGTCCAGTGTGTCTATATGGCAGTCATACCATCCCTAGAACATTACTTATCCACAATGTACTACAACTTGACTACTGTGGTTTTATCAGATTGGAAAACTTATGGGGAAATGAGGCAGATGGCTAAATTCAAATTTAATCTAACAACCGTTCACGACAATCTGCCCACGCAAACCTTAGAACAAGGTTTAGACGTTCTAGAAATCATGCGCAACATACATATATTCGTGTCTAAGTATCTTTACAACCTCAACAATCAAATCTTTATAGAAAAGAGTAGTAATAACAAACATTTGAACTCAATCAACATCAAACATATAGCCAACTCAATAAGGACCCATGGCACTGGAATAATGAACACCACTGTCAACTTTACGTACCAATTTTTGAAAAAGAAATTTTTCACTTTTTCTCAATTCATGTATGACGAGCACATAAAATCACGACTCATTAAGGATTTGCGACACTTCAAAGAAACTGCTGATACTAATGGAAATATGTATCCGTATAAGAGTGCAGAAAAGTTTAATAAGGGTATAAAAGTTTTGGGACTCGCGGAAGATGGCCAGAGTTATTTGGACTTGTTCAGAGACCTGATCAGCCAGATAGGGAATGCTATGGGCTATGTACGAATGATCCGCTCTGGAGGGAGGCATTGTTGTGCAGATGCTACAGCATTTCTACCAACTCTAGAGCCAACTAAGTCATTCAAGGAATTGGCAGAAGGAAATGGTGTTGAGGCTAAGGGTGTTCAGGCATCTGAAGTCTTGGAGAGTAATATAAATTGTTTAATTACTAATTTCATTCAAGGAACAGAATACTTCAAATTACTTCTGGATGTATTTACACCAGTATTCAGGAACCCCAAAAATGTACACCTCAAAAATTTCTACATCATTGTGCCTCCACTGACTCTGAATTTTGTGGAACACATGATATTATCAAAGGACAAGATGTCAAAGAGGAATAAGGTTGGGGCTGCATTTACAGATGATGGATTTGCTATGGGTATAGCATATATACTCAAATTGTTAGACCAGGTAAACAGTTTTAATTAACATAATGTTTCAAATGTATGTTAAGTACAAAATGTATGGTAGGACAGAAAATGTAATTGAATTATATTTCAGGATTCCAGTTTCGAGGGACTTCATTGGTTTGACTCTGTTTGGAAGCATATAAGAGAAGAAAGGAAAGTCCTTGAAGAACAAAAAGCAAAGGGTTCCGTGCAACTCCAGCAAGCTTTGGCACTCACTGAAAAGAAGATCAAGACTTTAGAAGAGGAATTTAAACTTCTTTATTACAGCCTGACAAGTGCTCGAATATTTTTCAGGTAACTATAGTTATTGTCTGTTTTCATTTAGAGTTAAAATGCCATATGTTCTTAATCATGGGTTAAAAATAATGTACCGGAAAGTCTAATGGACAACCATTGTTATTGATCACTGTTTACTTTCGAATCCTAATGGACTATGTGATGTTGCTCTCAAACTTTTAATGATATTTCTTATATTAATAAACAAGGGAACAAAATTATAAATAAGTATCTAGTATAAGTTATGGTATTGTAAAATAAATTATATAATGAGATAACTGCTATTTTATTTCACAGCTAAGTATAATACAACATATTATTCAGAATTGTTTCTGGCTATGACATTGTGTATTTCTAAGAGTGTGTCATACTCCAATTGGTTTTCTAGGAGTTTTGCTGACTGAAGGACATGATCCGATGCCCTTTCACCTTGCATATATGATATTAGCCTCTTCATGGCTTGATATGCCTCCATACTTGAATTTGGGTGTGCAGTTTTATTTGGTTCATAGACCTCTGATCTGTCTTCAAGGTCAATGCTTTTAAGATCTTTATCACAAAAGATATACTTTTCTAAATAAGGTTCATATTGTTGTATAACCAATGGAACATTGTATGTTTCACACCAATGTAATAGGCTGTGGTCGCCATCACATGCATCAACAGGCCTCAGGTAAAGGTTTCCCTCCATAGTGGGATGAAACATTTGCTTTATATAGAAATCAGGAACATTGAACCAAGCCAAACTTATCATATTTATGTAATCCAATAGTTCTAGGTACAAATAGTTTCCAAGTTCAATTTTCTTCATAATTTGATGCCTCTTGTAATGATATTTAAAGCACTCTACAATCTTCTCTAAACTCTTTGAAATAAATTCCATGCTTGTTGGAATAATTTTTATGTTGTTAAATTGCATATTCATCAGATTACTGTTTGGCATATTTATAGCTAAAGATACAGTTCTGCCTTCAGATAAAAGTTCATCATCCCATTCCTGTAAATAGTTAACTAAAGCATGCTGATTGATATAGCAATTGTTGACATAGTAATTTACAGGCAGACTACCAATGTTTGAGTCTGCATTGAGCTGTTCCTTTCCAATTATGGCTAATTTCCTTTTATTTGAGCCTGAAATGTGAGCTATGAATAATACTGACATATAATTGCCAGGATGTTCCCCTGCTGCATAGGAATCTAAGAACAGAGAATGGTATATTGCACATGTCCCACATACATACAGCTTGTCTGAATCTACTTTGGCCATGAACCTCCTCCATTCATCAACAGTTTCTTCAGTATGCCATGCTTCAGGAATGTATTTTACAATATTGTGTCTCCGCTGGAAATCTAACAACCAGTCCTGGGTATGGATAGACTCCTCTTTTAAATGTTGTGTCAACTTCTGGGCTTTCTCTAGTAAGTATTTTTCGGTAATAGTGGCATTGTTTGATATCTGAGCCTTAAACCAGTCCAGCAATGTTTGATCTAAATTCAGCAACCGAACCTCTTTCAAATGGTTGTACTTATGTTCATACTTTTTGAGAATTAATTCTCTTTGGCTGTAAATGTATGTAATAGTTTTGGGATGTACTCCATAAATTCTAGCAATGTCTGTTTTTGAATTACCACTGTCCAAGGAATAAATAATGTGTAACTTTCCGATAGGATCAATTTTTATGTATGATTTCTTATCCACTAACTCGGAACTCACTAATTCTTCACTAGCACTGGAATTACGAGGCATTGTCATTCATTTGTAAAGTTATCAAAAAGCCTGTAATCTGGTCTAATATATCTTGTCGGTAGCAATTGTTTCGTTTCGATATTTTTTTTTTTTTTTTTTTTATTAGGAGCATTGGCATCGAGGCCATCAGCTCAAACCAGAATACTATTTACAAAAGAAAATAATAGCACCTTAAACTAAACAAATTAATAACACAAAATTAGAAGTTCATCAATTACAAAATAGAGCTAACAAATAAATATTTATGCCTGACTGAAGGTATTTACAGATCACCTATAGTGTGAGAAACAAAATAATAAATTACAGGATATAATTGTGGATGCTTTAAAAGATCCTGAACAGTGGTTGGAATAACCTGTAGACCGGTATCCATGCACATTGCAACAAATAATAACCTTTGCAGCTTAAATTCTGCACAGTGAAAAAATATATGATCAAGGTCACATACATTACAATTACAATATTTACATGCAGCAGATTCACTAAGTTTTAATCTAAAGAGATGTGCAGGAAAACGAGCATGTCCTATTCGCAATCTACACAATGTAGAAATAAACGGTCTTCCTAAATATTTTTTGTCATTTTCAAACCACGTATGAATACTGGGGCCCGAAACAATTTCTGCTAACCATTTGCCTTTTACTTCTACAGATTTAGCCCAGGAATTAGACCAGCGACTAGTCATTAGTTGTTTTACAAAGGGCGCTAAATCAGAGTGAGGGACTTTTAAATCACAAACCTGGACATCCCTTGCACTCTTAGCAAGCGTGTCGACAAGTTCATTCCCAACAATTCCTGAGTGTCCAGGAACCCAACAAAATTCCACAATCATTTTTTTCCTATACATAAAGCTTAGACTACTTCTTAACTTATAAATCAAGTAATTTACAGATGCATGTATGCTTTTCTTTTCCAAAGCTTGCAAAGCGCTCATGGAATCAGATAAAATTATGAATTTGTTCTCATTTAAGTAATTGGCATGAATGTGTTCTAAGGCATAAATTATGCCTAAAACCTCAGCCGAAAATACAGAGAAGTAATTGTTACACTTATAAACTTTACCTATATTTAAAAAAGTATCATAGAATGCAAAACTAGTCCTATCTTTAGTCTTAGAGCCATCTGTATACAATTTAACAAAATCAGTCTTATCATCTAGGAACTCCAGAAAGTCAAATTTAGAAGTAAATTTAGTCAATTCAATGGCTACATCTTGCATCAGGTCATGATAATGATACTCGAAACAAGGTAATAACGCAGACCAAGATACCGTATCTTGAAATTCAAAGTTTAAATATGATATGGCTCCACTAATGGAAGCGGATATAGGTAACGGGATCAAGTTATAATTTGGAATATCAAAGTTATCAAGATACCTAGACGTCACATCATTATCTCTACTAATAAGTTTTAGACAATACTTGTCTGTTATATAACTTCTACGTATAAATAAAGGAACAATGCCAGCTTCAATTTCCAATGAATTAATTGGCGAGGACATTAAAGCACCTGTAATAATCCGTAACGCTCTGTTTTGTAAAATATCTAGTTTCCTCAAGAGAAAGAAACTCGCATCGGCAAAAAACATACAACCGTAGTCGAAATGACTTCTGATTGTCGCAATGTATATTATTTTTAAAACCTTTGGGTCTGCTCCCCATTTTACTCCAGTTAAAGACTTCAAAATATTCAAACCTAATTCAGCTCTTTTACAAATTGTGTCTATATGAGTTTTCCAAGAAAGGTCGTAATCAAGAAATATTCCGAGATATCTGACAAAAGATTGTGCAGGAATAACATCATTATTGTATAAAACTTGAGGGTGATGTAAACCATTTTGAGAGAAAAGAATTACAGAACTTTTGGAAACATTGACCTCAAGCTTTAAAGAATATGTTAATAAGTTATAAATTTTACGCAGACAACTATTCATGATAGATTCACCTCTTTTAACATCCATACAGTTCACATATATAACCAGATCATCAGCAAAAAATAAGTGCTTTACAGAAGACGGAATCTGTTTCATAAAACAAACCAAACTCAGTACAAATATAAGAGGAGACAATACAGAACCTTGGGGGGTACCTTTAGAAGAAATTTTACTACTGGTCAAACTAGATCTAACTTTTAAAGACAAATGCCGATTATTAAGAAAACTATACAACCAAAACAGTATGTGACCAGGAAATCCCAAAGAATTTAAACTTTTAATAAGATATGAATGATCTATGTTATCAAATGCTCCTTTAATATCTAAAAAAACAGCTAAGGTATATTGGTTATTGCAAAAATTATTTTTAACATCCCCAACTAAACAGCTAAGATTATCTATTGTACTTTTACCTTTCCGAAAACCGTACTGAGTAGTTGGAATAACTTTATTATTTTCAGTAAACCATTCCAATCTATTTTTTAACATTGTTTCAAAAACTTTAGAAAAACACGATGTTAGGGAAATGGGCCTATAAGAGTCAACACAATTAGGATCTTTGTAAGGCTTTAATATAGGGACAACATGTTGATTTTTCCAAATTGGTGGAATACAATTAAATTGCCAGAGACCATTAAATAGTTTACATAATATTTCCTTTGCAGATTGAGGAAGTCTTTTGATCACTTTATAAGTGATAAAATCTGGACCCGGTGAAGTCTCTTTTTTATTTTCCAAAGCAGCTACAAACTCACAAAAAGAAAATTCTTTAACCATCCATTGAGCTTCAGGACTGCCAGGATTGTCAAAGCATTCCTGTAGATCGCTATTTGACACAACTTCACCAAAGTTAGAAGCTATTTTATTTAAAAATAGCGCAGCATTGGTTGGATTTTGAAATAAACTTGGTGACGAAGAGGTTGTGTTCAATTTGGAGTGTTTAAATCTACGTATATGATCCCAAATAATTTTACTCGATGTCATACGATTAAACGACGAACAGAGATTAATCCAACTAACTCGTTTTATTTCGAAGAGCGTTCTTTTCTTTAAAGCATCTAATTTTTTATAAATTATATAATTTTCTATAGAAGGGTATTGTTTGTATGATAATAAGGCAATTTTGGCTTGTAAAACTACGCGGTCACAATCGTCATTCCACCAAGGAATGGCCTTTAAGCAAATTAATTTACTTTGGCAACATTTTTTTTTGGCAAATGTCATTAGAATGTCATGTAGAATACTCAAGAACTTGTTATAATTTTCGATAGGGTTATCTTCAAACTGAAAAGTTGCAAATTCAACTTCACATAAGTCTTTGAATTGATTCCAATCAATCTTATTAAAATTAACATTAGTTAGGGAATTATTGTCTCGAATATCACCTTGTCTACTCAACAAATTGTTATAGTTGCTAACAGGAACTGATGAGTCAATAAACACACTGATAAGTAAAGGGAAATGGTTACTACTGAGCAGATCATCAAGTACAGAAGCCGTACAACTAGAACTAAGAGACCGGGACGCGAATGCCAGGTCCAATACGTTACCTTGTTGGCCGAACGGAGCGAAAGTCGTTATATTGTGGTCATTTAAACAAACTAAGTTGGAACTCTCCACAAAGGCGTGGAGAGCATTGCCCCTTCCATCGTTGAATCTTGAACTCCAAGAGAAGTGATGTGCATTAAAATCTCCTACTATCAGATTATTTCTACAGACAAATTTTGAGCATGCATCTTTCAATAAATTAATGGTAAACTTTCCATTAGGAGGTGGTGGTATATAAACACTTAAAACCTCAAGGGAAAAGCTATTAAAATAAATGGTTACTAAGATATTTTGAAAGTGATATTGAGATTGAGTATTGACAACTTTAAACTTATATTTTGTGCGAATTGCTATAGCAACACCCCCATGGGGGCGATCAGAATCTCTTCTTACTATAGTAAAGCCTGGTAATTTAACAGTTCTATCATGGCTCAACCATGTTTCATTCAATAAAATCATATCAACTTGTTCACTAAGATTGCTTATGAAATGGCGCAATTGACTCAACTTTGGTTGTAAACTTCTGGAGTTCCAGTGAATGATGTTAAAATTATTATAACAAATATTATGCAAATTAGTATTTACAATATTATCCATAGTTTAACATGAAAAATTGGTTACAAGTATTTCTTTGATCGCCGAAGAAGAAATGGGACCAGAAGGGTTTTTATTATCTTTTCTTTTTAAAAGTTCAACAATGGTTTTGGTAATAGCACCAAGAACAATATCAGAATTAATAATGTCCGCAATCAGTGCTCGTCCTTGAGGTGTTTTAGACGTAGCGGGAGCTTTTGAGTTTGAATTATTAACACCAATATTGCTCCTACCTACAGGTACTGCAACAGCTGAAGCATATGAAAACTTTCCACTTATCTTGTTCTTGATTTCAGTATTTTTGGCTGCTTTAACTGGACATGAGTAGGAGACTGCAGAATGAGCACCGCTACAGTTTGAACATTTGAAGTCATTGGGGTTGGAGCAATCACGGTAGAAATGGCCTGCGGAACAAATGGAACAAATTTGTGTGCTCTTGCAAGCTCCACTTCCATGACCGAATTTGTAGCACTTGAAGCATTGGAGTAATGGCTTGATATATTCCAGAACTGGCATCCAAATGTGTTCATACGTGACATGATCTGGCCGAGTAGAAGCTTTAAAAGTTACAAGAACTGTTTGCAATGGTTTAAGAGAGCCATTTTCCTGTTTTTTCATGAATCGTTTCACTCCCAAGATCATGCAGGAGGCTTTTAACTCCTCCAGCATATCCTCCTCACTAAGCTCAGTGGAAGCACGTATAATTCCTTGGCATTCAATGGTGTCATATGGAATTTTGGAAATCCAGCCATTCTCGCTCATCAATTTATTATTCAACAAGAACTTATTCGCATCCCTGGCGCAACCAAAGAACACCTTTACAAAAAAGTTGCCAGCAGCTTTTACATATTGTACTCCATTAACATTTTTTAGTACTTTGTTCACCTTCATAATGTCCATTGGGACCTTCTGGTTAGGCTGTGTTTGAGCCGATTGCAGTAAGACTGGATATTCATTTTTAGTCAAGTCTTCAAATATTGGGTGGTGGTCTTTAAAAAGACCACGATTGTTCCTTATAAATGTCATTTTTTGTTTGCCAGAAGCAGTGATTTCGGAGTCACTGATTTTTCTTTTACTTGCCATAGGCACTGATGCGGTTTCCATAGGGGTGGAGCCGCCGCCCGCACCCCCGTCTTCGCCACTCATGCGATTATGATTAACAATTAAATTAAACAAAAAGGAAGAGTGATATCAGTATAAAAAGGGCTTCAAATGAAATTAATTAAATGAAATTGAAAAAAGCCGCCTTTTCGCTTCAACTTTCCCGCCCTTTCCTCGTTTCGATATAGACGAAACAAAATAAAATCGATACAATACAACACTAAAATAACACAACACAAAATAACAAACGTCACTGTCAGTGTCACTTCAATCTATGCATGAATCTAGAATACTCTGGACAGGCTGTACATGATGCCACAGTGAGGGACGGAAAGGCTCCTATGCAGCTAAATTAAGAACTGGTCTTAAAATGGCTGATGACTTGCCATAAACAGCCTACTTAATTTGGACGGGTAATGGTTTATGTGCCACAACTTCATACAAACAGTTGTGGCAAATAAAAAAAAGTGGAACTATGACAAGGACAATGAATGATATTTCCCTTTCTGTCACACTTATCGAGATTTGTATGTTACCAGCTCGCTCGCACGAGGTATTATTATTACCATAGCCTGTCCAGAGTATTCTAGGTTTATGAATCTATGTCAATGATGGTAAAATGTATGGGCATGAACTGTGCGACCAGATATTTGCTTATATTATTGTTGTCTGTTAGAATGACGGAGTGAGATACCAACTAAATTCAAAGAGAATAAAACCACTACGTTCTACTAAATTTATTGAAGTCCCTATTTGGCGCATAGTTTTTTTTTTCATAAACACCCCGGACGGTCACAAGAATGCTCGACATGTACGGTCCAGCGTGGCGGAATGCGAGCAAAAATATAGAATGAAAAGGGAGACATCAATAGAGTTCAGGTTCATATCCCCATTTCGCTCCTTCGTTTTTGAGAAACTGGGACGACGTAGCGATAGTGTTTCTATCTTATTACAAACCTTAACCGCGTTCTCCCCTAGGTAAGGATTATAAAGCGCCGTACCCAATATAAAGCTACCTCTCGGTTTATACATGTTCCTACCTAAAAAGTCTCACATTTTAATTCATGTCGAGCGATATGCAATCTCAAAGACGTGAGTGACCTGTTTCATAATATTTTAGTATATCTCCTAGGGTGATTCATATAAGTGCAATTTTTTTTTTTTTCACTCTCAACCTCATAAACTGATCTATCCTACTAGAAAACCTAAGTTTTATTTTTTTGATTAATGTTTAAAGGTCGCTACCAAAGTTTAAAATTATAAACTTTTCAAATGAGAGTTTATTATTATCAAAACATTTATATAGGACGAAAAAACTACATAAAAGCAATCATCAAAACTTGCCATTTGTATACAAAATAGTAAACAGTTACTTTTATACAAAATTTGACTTATTCACGTTGGGTTTTTCTGTCTATAATTCTTAAGTAGCAATATTAATATATTGTATTGCTCCATCAAAGCCACACCCCGTTCAACGATATCATTAACGACTCTCATATTTTGCACAATTTCTCTAGCTGACTTGTAACTTTTTTCTTCTTCCCATAGGTCCGGATCAGTATCTTTTTCAACGAAGTCACTCGGAATCCCGATTGTATCAAAAAATTTCATTGTATTTTTTGAAACGAAATCTTCGAGATTTTGATTAATAATTTCATCATGTTTCAAAGTAGCCTTTTTGGGATTGTTTGCTGATCCTTCTTTCTTCAGTGCCAAAACCATTTTACGTTTTGTCTCACCAGAAACTCGTTTATCGAAAAAAGCTAGGACAACCAGCTCTTCCGAAAGATACCGAAGATGGCCCAACATCTTTTTTAAAGCGACTTTGGCTACAACTTTATTATATTTATCGTAGTGAACCAAGTCTTTTAACATTTGCAGATCATTTGCAGGGGCCATGCAAGCTACTGGCACTGTAAACCAATATTTTGCGTAAATAATTACGACAAATATGCAGATATCCGTAATACCCTTAGCACTTGAATGGTTCAGAACTTACCTGGGAGGTAGAAAGCAACGAACGGAGATTTCAAAAATAGTGAAGGTTGGGAAAAATCTTGTTAGACATAATTTTCTTTCTAATTGTCGTGAAAACCAGTGGGGAGTGCCCCAAGGGAGTAACCTTGGCCCGTTGCTGTTTATAATATATGTCAACGATCTTCCTCAAGCAACCAGTGAAAAATGCGTTTTATTTGCAGATGATACGACTGTGATGGTAAAAGGCAATGATTTGTCTTCATACGAGGAAAGCATAAATAAAGCATTAGCTGATATAAACGTGTGGACAAGTAGCAATAACCTTAATATTAACCTTAGTAAGACTCTTTTTATTCAGTTTCAATCATACAATGCTCTGACTAGACCAATATGTCTTAATTTGAATAATACTGACTTAACTAATTGTAATGACACAACATTCTTAGGTTTACGCATTGACCAACATCTGAATTGGAAACTACATGTTGACTCTGTTTGCTCCAAGTTAGACAGTTTTATATTTGCAATAAGAAAACTTAGAATGACTGTTTCCGTCGAAGCTGCCATCACAGCGTATCATGGTTATGCATCATCAGTGTTAAACTATGGGCTCTTGCTCTGGGGAAATTCAGTCGATGTAATTCGGGCGTTTGTTAGACAAAAGAAGTGCATTCGTGCAATAGCTAATATCTCAGCCACAGACAGCTGCAGGCCACTCTTTAAAAAACTCAATATTCTACCGGTGCCCTGTATGTACATAAAAAAAGCATGCTTGTTCGTCAAAAAGCATCCTGAACTTTTTAAAAGTAGGGCCGATGTCTTTGTAGCTAAGCAGCGATCTCAATACAAGGATCTATTGTACCAACCTCGTTGCCGCACTGCGATTTATCGTAAAAACGCTTATAATATGTGCATTGTAGCATACAACAACCTTCCCGCATACATGAAACAAATGGAATATAGTAATTTTGTAAAAGAAATCAGTAATTGGCTGAAGGAAAACTGTTTTTATAGTATTAAAGAATTTTTAGATTTTAATAGTTATGACTAAATAGATTATGATAATTGTTTTTTTTTGTTCTATTGAATTGAAATACATTGATACATACATTAATATTCAATTATTTTAATTATTATTAAATCATATTGGTTAAGACATTGTACGCTGTATGATAATTATTTCAGTCCTGTATAATTTTTGCATGTCGTTCACCGACTGAATACTGTACCGCTGTACCTCAACACCCTGTACTATATTTATAAGTATTCTGGCAAATAAAATAATTCTTCTTCTTCTTCTTCTTCCCTTAGCTTCCTTTTTTGTCATCGTTAGCTGGTGTTTGAATACGAACATTTTTAATGCATACAAAGCTTTAGCCATCCAGCGAGCACGTTGCAATCCAGCTGGAGCTTTGAACGATATGTTATTTTCAGGTACTCCCCCTGAAAAGATAATGATCAAATGAAGAAGCTCCTTGTAATCGTCACGAGGCTGAAATTGTTGCAGTTGATTCTGAGCAAAGGCAATCATATCAGTCGCGACAGTTTCAACACAGGCCCAAGTGGATGACTCCGATATCGCACTTTTAAAGTCTTCTTTGTCCAATAGTTCTTAAACCTTTTAAAAATTAGGATTTCAGGGCCACTGGAAGATCCAATAGCTGACAGTACAACAGCCTCAAGCACTATTTCTAAATTGTGATGGCGACATGGGAACCAAATCAATTTCTTCTCCATTTTCTGTTCTAAAAGGGTAGCGGCTCCATTTATTCGCCCCGTATTAGAAGCTGTAGTATCGAAATACATACATTTTATTTTATCATGTAAGTTCCACGATAAAATTGTCTCGAAAATGGAAGACGCCATGGTATCTCATTTGCCATCTGGCAGTTTTGGAACTGCCAAAAGCTGATCTACTCCTTTTCCAGATGTAAGGATTGGTCCGTTTTTTTACGTGTTTTAACATTTGAAGACATTATGAGGAAAACAATACGAACAACAAATGAATTAACTGTAAGTGAATAACTGAACGCACCAATTACAACTGCTTTAATTTGTTATGAAGATTAGGGTAGTTAACTGTTTACGTTAAACTACTGTGTGGGTATATCTACAGTGATGGACTACCAGTAATACCAGTAAAACACCTTAATACGATTTGTTTTATGTTAATTGTCAAATATTTTCATAAAATATTTTTGAAATTCTCGACCAAATACGAATCTCGTTAAATGCCTTATTGCAGATATTTTATTAACATTGACAGGTGGTAGCGACCTCTAAAAGTTAACCAAAAATTCTCAAATTAATTGCCAATTAATATTTTATAGAATAGAATTATATGAGGGGTGTCGCGTTCAGTCCCCAGGATGTGGTGATTGGTGGAAAATAATTCTGAACGGCAGCAAATAAAAGAAATATAATATTTATTTAAAAAACTAGGTCGTGGGTGCTATAGCCCGTCTGGTTTTACGCAGTAGTTCGGTACTCCCCTCGGCGATGGCGGCTGCTAGGGCCCAGGGTACTGGAGCAGCGGACAGTGGAGCTGGTGAAGTGGCTCGGGAGCGCCGGGGCAGCTGCGTGGTGGTCTTCCCCACAAAAAGGTCGCAGGGACGACGCGCTAAAACGCGGCCGACTTTTTAAACTAAAAAGTCGCACCCTGTGAATAAACGTTCACGGTTAAAATTCATCCAGGCTCCTCCGCTTGATAATGAACCCGTGAAGACTTGCGCCTAGGTACGAGGAGAAGCCGTAAGCAGTTGGTGAAGGTGTTCACTATCAGAACGGAGTTAAGATTATACAATAAGCAGCGGGATGACTAGCGGTATTTTAAGAAAAATAAAAGAAGGTATTCGGATAAAACGTTACGCAAAGCGGTGAACTCTAATAGCTGGCTTGTTTCAAGATGGTGTATAAATATTTAAGCACTATTAAGCGGCGGCGTTATAAAACTATTTATTACTGTTCCGTGCACTACTACGGTCACATTTACAATTAAACGATTGGAAATCAAAACGCAAGCGCCGTACAATAACGTAATTGAAGCACAGTTGATTAATTAGGTGATTCTAGCACTTAGATGCACTAGGGTTTAAAATAAGCACTAACTTAAAGCTAAACACTGCTGGATTAAAACACTTGTTCAACACTTACCCTATCGGGGTGCGAGATGACACTTGTAACTAATGAAGGACTTAGGTATTACATTAATTTTATTATTTTAAATATATAAATTTTGCCAGCGCGCACGAGGACACAAAGAAAACGTTTGTGAACGCAGCCGGCACATGTATCGTCCCTTTCAAAACGTAGCTCGTAATGCCACCGCGATGCAGCCACGAGCCGTCTCGAACATTCCTTATCGCCCGGCGGTAACATCGCGCGCACAAGTGTTAAACATGATGTGTTTATTTGTTATTTATTTTAATTATTTTATTGTGTTGTTATTTATTATGTTTTAAGGATGTGTGTTAGTGTAGGATGTAAATACTTATTTTAAGTAGTTCTATAGTTAAGTTTATAATATGTGTTTATTTTAGAATAGGTTTATCAATTTAAGATGCGTTTTAATCGTAATAATAAAACATGTAACATGTAACGTTACATTACCCCGCGCGTTACAAAAGGATTTTATTATACTAAAAAAATAAAATCCGTACTTTTAAGTAAAATTTTCGTATTTAATCCTTTCATTCTTCAATCAGTTACAAAATTCCATACTTCACGCAATCAAAAAATGCTATAGTTACCATACTAAAGGTTACTAACGCGACCAGTCATTATTAGAGGTTACTATATATTCATTTAATAGTTACCCATACAAAAATAAAATAAGTAAACGATGGATTATATTTGAACCACGCTAAGTATATGCTGTTATTTGTCTTATTATATTATAAATGTGTAATTATTTATTTAAGCCAATTAGTTTTAGATCTTTAATGTGCCAGGTGCCAATATTTTTTCCGGACATATCTTCAAGTACATATACTAAAGGAGACTTTTTTTGTACAACTCGACATTTTAAAAACTTAGGTGCCAACTTCTTACTAAAATATTTGTCCTTGTTACTCAGTACATATGCACGTTTCATGACAACGTCGCCGACCTTAAATTCCATCGGTTTTCTTCGAAGGTTGTAATGAGACGTGTTTTTCACATGAGCATGCCAGAGTTTTGCCTGCACCTTGTCAAATACCTCGGCAAGACAACCACGATTCTCGGCATAAATGTCACGAGGCAAGAACTCCTGTTTGTCACCCAAGTCATTATGAATATAATGGGAACCACATGTAGCGATCTCTCTGCCGTATACCAAGAATGAAGGAGTGAACCCAGTCGCCTCATTTACCGAATTGTTGATGGCGAACTGAACTTTCGGGATAAAAAGGTCCCAAGTCCTATGGTCATCCTCAACGAACGTTGACAGGGATGTGATAATTGTACGATTAAATCTTTCAACGCTGTTAATATGCGCTGAATATTTAGGGGTAAAAAATACGTTGGGGACTTTATATGATTTGAAAAGAGTGTCTGTAACTTTACTGACAAACTGGCTACCGTTATCTAGATAAATAGTTTGAGGCGGCCCGTGGACAAGGAAAACCGACTCTTCCATGAATTTACACACAGCAACGGCAGTAGCAGCACGCAAGGGAGTAATTAGGCAAAATTTTGAAAAGCAGCACGTAACAACTAGGATGTAGCTATTTTGCTTCCGTGTGACAGGCAGAGGGCCCATAAGGTCGATTGAAATGGTTTGAAATGGGCGACTACATTGTTTTGGGCGTCCCATTTCACCCAAGACTTGGTGATTTTGAGCCTTGTACTGAAGGCACTTGTGACACGAACCAACAAAATTTACGACGTCTTGGTGCATGCCTTGCCAGTAGTAGCGCAACGCGAGACGACGGTACGTTTTAAAGACGCCAAGATGTCCGGCTGTTGGCTCTGCGTGATTTTCTTCAATGATCTGCTCACGCAGTTCACGCGGAACAACCTCCTTCCAGGAAAACTCTGAAGTTAAGTCAGTCAAGTCGTGTTTGTCCTTTGTCAACCTATATAGGGTATTGTTTTTTATTAAAAAATTCGGGAAATTTTGGGGTTTGGTAAGGCAAGAATTATATATATTTTTGTACCATGCATCAGTAGTTTTAGTATAAAAATCAGATGTACTGATGGCACTAATAGGAACGGCTCGTGAAAGGGCATCTGGAATGACATTGTCAACGCCGCGACGATGTTTTATTTCAAAATGAAACGCGGACAATCTAACACCCCAGCGAGCAAGCCTGCCGGTCGGGTTATTCAGAGAAAGGAACCATTTCAGAGCACTGTGGTCTGTATATACCGTAAAGGGCTTTCCGTTCTCTAAATAACACCGCCAATGCTCCAAAGCTATAACAACCGCAAGTGTTTCCCGCTCAGTTATTCCGTAGTTCTTCTCTGCTGCTGACAACGACCTGCTCATATAGGCAATTGGGTGCTCCTTACCTTCTAAGGTCTGCGTCAGCATGGCACCAACACCATAGTTACTGGCATCGGTATGCACTTCGAATGGCTGGTCGTAGTCAGGGCAGGAAAGAACAGGAGCGGAAACCAAACATTCCTTCAGCTGCTGGAATGCAGCGTCAGCTTCCGAAGACCAGACAAACGGTGGTCCCCCTTTCTTATTCGAAGTCAGCTTATTAAGGGGGCCTGCTATAGTGCTGAAGTTGGGGACGAAACGACGATACCACGTTGCGGTTCCGAGAAAGCGCTTAATGTCCTTCCGGTTAGTTGGTGTCGGGTAGTTGAGGATAGCTTGCACCTTCTCCGGATCGGTACGTAGTCCACAACTGTCAACAACATAGCCCAGATACCTAAGCTGGCTTCGAAAAAACTGACATTTGTCCAGGTTTACGGTGAGGTTGGCCTGCTTTAACTTCTCCATCACGCTAAGAAGAAGGGAGACATGGGAATTAAAATCATTCGATACTATAATTATGTCATCGAGGTACGCGAAGACTTTAAGGTCGAATTCCCTGAAAAGCAGGTCAACCAATCTCTGCTGTGTAGCAGGCGCGTTGGTTAAACCAAAAGCGGTACGTTTAAAACGAAATGTACCACGCGAGGGTACGTAGAATCCCGTCTTGTCTCGATCTTCGGGAGCTATGGGAATTTGCCAAAACGCCTTGGACAAGTCTATGCTAGAGAGGTAGCGAGCGTCACGAAGGTTGTCCAAGATTTCGGATACGTACGGCAAATTGTAAGCATCGCGTTTTGTCACTGAATTTAATTTCCGACTATCGAGACAGAAACGAGGCTGGCCATTTTTCTTGTTTACTATTAAAACCGGGGACGACCAGGCGCTCTCGCAGGGCTCGATTACGTTGAGACTTAGCATCTCGTCTACCTGTTCAACAAGAATGCGCTGTTTTTCTGGAGACATCCGATAATAGCGTTGTCGAATAGGTGGGGCGTCACCCGTATCAATTCGGTGAGTGATCAACTTGGTCTCCCCTAAACCAATGAATTCGGCAGAGATATCACTAAATTGAGCGATTATATTGTCAGCTATCAACTTTTCTGAATTGTTCAAATGGTCATAAGCATGTAACAGAGAAGGCTGATCTGCATTAATAGTAGCATTTGAAACCACGCCACTAGAAAAAGTAATGCCTGTAAGATGCTTTGGAAATATTTCAAATGAGTGCCAGAAGTCGATACCTAAGACGAGGTCTATGTTAATTTCTGGCACAACAAACGCTTTAATGACATGAAATGTGTCCTGAAAAGTAATTGGCAGGTTCATGTACCCAATACTACTCATTGACTGACCTCCAGCGGCTGTGACGGTAATAATGTGTCCCTGTAGAAGTTCTAAGCCCTGTTGTTCTAGAGTTCGATGAGTATTATTGCCTAAAATTGTAACGGCTGACCCTGAATCTAGTAATCCTAATATGGTTTGGTTGTAAACCTTAATAGATGCGTAAGGCCGAGGGTCATTAACCGGTTGATTCTGCAGAATTGTGGCGATTTTATAAGACTTAAAGTAAAAGTTGATCTTCTTTAGCCATGTAGCCCAATCTTCGCTATCAAACTTATCATTCTTATTCGTGTCACAACTCTGCAGGTCAATCAGTTTTTTGACGAACTTGGCTGGATTTTGTTACATGTCGGGCATTGCGGAGTCTTAAAACCCTCATGTCCACAAACGAAACAACATATTTTGTCCTTGTTCGCCGTGCATTGGCGTAGATTGTGGGTATTGTTACGACACCGGGGACAAAACAGTGTTTTGGAAGTGGTAGTTTGCATTGCATGTACATATTTATTACTATTATTAGATTTATTACCATTGTAATTGTTATTAGGGTAAGTTTTGTTTCTATTATAATTGTTTGTGTAAGTGTTCTGTTGGTAATTTTGACTTGTGTTGAATGTTTTGTGTGATGAATGACCACTGTAAGCAAATTCGGGTGCCATGGTATCAGATGTTCGCTTGGGAGGTTCACGAAAACCAGCAAGACGTGCTTGTATGCTCTCGTAATTACGACATAAGGATCTCAAGGTGTCAATATCTGTAATTTCTGTAGCTGAGGCTAAGGTACTTGCGTAACATGGCCTGATGTTGTGGAGAAGAATCTCCAGTTTGTCTTTATTTGATAGAGGATCTGACAAGCGCGAGAATAGTCCAGACATAACTGACAAATAAATTGTGACGTTCTCTGATTCACCTTGAGTCCTAGCACGTATCTCCGAGAGCAGACGGTAATCGTAGTCAGCCTGATCGAAATCTTTTTTAAGGCGCGTGACTAGATCATCCCAATCGGTCAGCTGGTCCTGATCTTGAAGTCCACGGTACCAGTGTAAGGCGTCGCCGGTAAAAATCTCAGTTGCGAATGAAAGCAACTTGGACGACGCGATATTCCTAGCCTTGGTAAATTCAGTAATACGCTGAATAAATGAGCGTACGCACGACTTGCCATCATATTTAAACTTGCCGAGCTCACCAACTGCACCACGGTCGCAAGACACGTTTATATTTAATGGTGGTACAGCTGAATGCATGTCAGAACTGGTACTTGCAGTCGGACCAATTAATTTGTCTACGGCAGCAGACTCCCTAACCGAACTGTACCGATCAAACAAAGTCTGGAACTCTGTTACACAGGTCTCATGTACATTCTGCGTTTTGGCATCAATAATCAGCCGATTAAGTCGGTGATAGAGGTGATGCAAGTAGTTTTGAATGCGGAGCAATGCATTCCTATCTAATGGACCATCTAGGAGTGACCTGGTCTTATTGAGCACGTCGGAAACGCCCTTCAGGTCTTCGGCAATTTCGAACGGACTTTCCAAAATGTCCTCTGACGGAAACAATGGACCTAATTTAGAAATCTGTTTTCTTAACTCTTGTACTGTACCAGGAGAACCACCTCTAATTTGGACCTCATAATCTAATTCGGCCTTCTGAAGCGATAAAAATTTCACCGGATAAGTCACCTGATCAGTCATTTTGCAAAATTAATAATAATAATAATTCGCGTAAATCAAAATTAATGCACCACAATGGAGAAGGTGTTGAACAAGGTTTAAAGAAATACTCCGTTCCGTTACAAAATCAATGAAGCAACGTTCTGGTTGATGAAATGATGAAAGATGACACAGCTAATTAAAATAAAACAATCACAGAAATAAAAAGAAAACAAGCGTTAATAATTGCAACTAATGTGTATACCTTTGAAAATTACAAACAGAAAAAATATGTTTAAATGTTAACACTTTTGTGCTCGACTATCTCTAGATGTTGAACAAAGAAATCGCTAGTAATGCAGTTTGCGCATACAGAGTGCTCTAAACTAAATGGATTTGCAGCAAATAATTAAAACATATGTTTTGACAAACGGTTTTGAAAAAAAATACAAAAATATTTAACTTATTAAATTGAGGTATACACTTTAGTTACGGCAACCAAAAAAACAAAACTTAAAAACGTTTCACAAAAAAACACAAAACACACAACTACACTACCACGCAAAACCAGACCTTTTTGAAACCACGTTAGAGGGCGCCAGTGTCGCGTTCAGTCCCCAGGATGTGGTGATTGGTGGAAAATAATTCTGAACGGCAGCAAATAAAAGAAATATAATATTTATTTAAAAAACTAGGTCGTGGGTGCTATAGCCCGTCTGGTTTTACGCAGTAGTTCGGTACTCCCCTCGGCGATGGCGGCTGCTAGGGCCCAGGGTACTGGAGCAGCGGACAGTGGAGCTGGTGAAGTGGCTCGGGAGCGCCGGGGCAGCTGCGTGGTGGTCTTCCCCACAAAAAGGTCGCAGGGACGGCGCGCTAAAACGCGGCCGACTTTTTAAACTAAAAAGTCGCACCCTGTGAATAAACGTTCACGGTTAAAATTCATCCAGGCTCCTCCGCTTGATAATGAACCCGTGAGTTGCGCCTAGGTACGAGGAGAAGCCGTAAGCAGTTGGTGAAGGTGTTCACTATCAGAACGGAGTTAAGATTATACAATAAGCAGCGGGATGACTAGCGGTATTTTAAGAAAAATAAAAGAAGGTATTCGGATAAAACGTTACGCAAAGCGGTGAACTCTAATAGCTGGCTTGTTTCAAGATGGTGTATAAATATTTAAGCACTATTAAGCGGCGGCGTTATAAAACTATTTATTACTGTTCCGTGCACTACTACGGTCACATTTACAATTAAACGATTGGAAATCAAAACGCAAGCGCCGTACAATAACGTAATTGAAGCACAGTTGATTAATTAGGTGATTCTAGCACTTAGATGCACTAGGGTTTAAAATAAGCACTAACTTAAAGCTAAACACTGCTGGATTAAAACACTTGTTCAACACTTACCCTATCGGGGTGCGAGATGACACTTGTAACTAATGAAGGACTTAGGTATTACATTAATTTTATTATTTTAAATATATAAATTTTGCCAGCGCGCACGAGGACACAAAGAAAACGTTTGTGAACGCAGCCGGCACATGTATCGTCCCTTTCAAAACGTAGCTCGTAATGCCACCGCGATGCAGCCACGAGCCGTCTCGAACATTCCTTATCGCCCGGCGGTAACATCGCGCGCACAAGTGTTAAACATGATGTGTTTATTTGTTATTTATTTTAATTATTTTATTGTGTTGTTATTTATTATGTTTTAAGGATGTGTGTTAGTGTAGGATGTAAATACTTATTTTAAGTAGTTCTATAGTTAAGTTTATAATATGTGTTTATTTTAGAATAGGTTTATCAATTTAAGATGCGTTTTAATCGTAATAATAAAACATGTAACATGTAACGTTACAGGGGTTGAGAGTTAAAAAAATCTTAAGTTGATTTTTTTGAATCACCCTAATATCTCCTATGGTATTTGTTTGAAGTCAGGCGATTAAAGGTTAATTACCGTGAACTGAAGCTTGGGACATGAGCCAAGTGGTTACTTGAAACCCGTTTTCATCAGCGGGTCCAGCACATCTGACGCCGCGACGTGACACGATAAAATCAACCCATTTCTTTCAAATTTTCAGTGAGAGTGAGGCAGGGGACGCACGCTGATCGCGCGCGGCAAGATTTGACAACAAGTTGTGCTAAATGTACAGGGACAGGTCTAGGGTTATTTCCACAAACGCACACTACCTTCTCAAGAAAACATGCCTTAAGAGTTCCTATTTACGTTTGATAGGTAATGTTTGGAGAAATAACCAAATAAATAAGTTATGACAATGTTTTACGTTTATTCACCTAGCTAAACTATTTAGATAATAATAATGTAATTATAAAGTAATAGATCTTATACAGAATAAGTATTTTCCACAACACACTAGAATTCTGCGCGAGCAAGTACAAAGTAAAGGGACGTAAAGGCTCCCATGCAGCTAACTAGAGTAGTTGTTTTAAACTGGCTAACGGCTTATCATGAACAGCCTATTTCATTTGGGCGGGTCTTCGTTTTTTTGCTACAACCTCTCTGCGACCATATTATATGACGCTCGAGGATCGTGACGTCACGATCTGCTAGGGCTTTCTCTCTCTAAAAAGCAACATTAAAACGGTTGCAGGCATGTTTTTTTGCCTTCTTTCTTTTGAAGTAATAATGCATTTGGAATCTACGCCCCTATTATGTATCTCTCTTTGTCACTGTTGCAATTTTAACGATCATTCCGTTCGGTAGCGGTATTATTATCTGGGCCAATCAACTATTTATTGTTGACGTTGTCAACAAAACTCTTTAAAACAACGATTTTATAGGGTCCAAATCCACTTAACAATTATTATTGTTATGTTGGTAAACCCATTCTATGGTGGGGCATCTCCTAAGCATGCTAAGAGCCAAATTTATAATATGTTTTCCAAGAAACTCTGTCACTATTGTCCTCTCCTGGGGCAGAAAAAAAAGAAAAAGCTGATTGGCTCGACAGGGCTTCTTTTGTACCTGTTTTCTTAACAAGTGCAGAATTTTAGTCGGCCGATAGTTAGATGTATGTATGATATGTGTATCGTTGTAATGTGCGCACTATCATACATCTCCATACTGATTCAGACTCCCCGCAAACTGCAGAATTTTAGGCTGATAAGAATAAGAACAAGAAAAATTGATTCACTTAAACAACCCTTGTTTTACAACATTTTCTTCTGCCAAACTGCAGGACAATTTGTTGGCAGAGGGACTCCCTTACAAAAACACGAATAATTCGTCGTAATTACTTTTTTTACAGCGGGTTTTTGTTTTTTTGTCCACTAATAGTTTCTTAAAGCGTATCTGTAATGATTTAACCCTGTCTAGATAAGTTTTAAATGTCCTACCATAGCATGCCAGTCCATAAGAAAGCAGAGAGTCTGCCAGCGCATAGTATAACGTAAACATTGTGGTCCTATCCAGTACAGATAGCTCGGTTCTTACTTTCTTTCTCTTAGTGAAGAAGAGAGAACTGAACTATCGGCCGACTAAAAGTCTGCAGTCTGCGGGGGGTCTAAGAGCCCGACCAGACTATCGGCCGATTAAAAAGTCTGCAGTCTGCGGGGGGTCTAAGAGCCCGGCCAGAGTATCGGCCGACTAAAAAGTGTGCAGTCTGCGGGGGGTCTAAGAGCCCGACCAGACTATCGGCCGATTAAAAAGTCTGCAGTCTGCGGGGGGTCTAAGAGCCCGGCCAGAGTATCGGCCGACTAAAAAGTGTGCAGTCTGCGGGGGGTCTAAGAGCCCGGCCAGAGTATCGGCCGGCTAAAAGTGTGCAGTCTGCGGGGGGTAATAGTATATTATTTGTCACGTAATTAAATCGCTCTGAGCAAGCAGCCGTGTTATGTCTGTTCATCGTCAGTGGTGGAGTGCGACGAGGGCGAGGGCGAGGGCGAGGGCGAGGGCCAGTGTTCCGTGTGTTGGCGGGGCGGGTGCGGGCTGGGGCGCGGGTAGGCGTTGTAGATGCGCACGTGCGGGACGCTGCGTCAGTCCGCCTCGTGCTCGTGCAGCTGCGCGAGCAGCGCCGCGCGCCGCGACTCCAGCTCCGCGTCGCTCCATGCCGTCGTTGTGGCCGCCGCCCTGTACGCACACATGTTATATCCTTGATGCAATCACAAGTAACTTCGGTGTCGGAAAGGCAACCCGATGGATCGCGGTGCTTGAGCTCCCGCAGCGTCGTGGAACTGCTTTGCAAACTGAGCCAACTTGGACTGGAGCGGATTTAAAGGGGGGGTGAAGAAAATAAAAATGTCGCCTGGTATTCGATTTAGACTTAGCATTTCATTATATAAACAACTTACAGTAGTACCGCAAATATAAGTTACAACGATGTACCTGCGCAGAAAGTTTTTTTTTTTATTTTACTAATCATAAGGCAGCGCGTTTGCGCGGGTAAAATCATCAACGCCCATTGGCCAAAATTTTACGCGCGACGCCGGCAGCTCCGACGCCTGTCATTTTGTCTGGCGCCATGAGCGGGAAAGCACGAGTTCACCTGTCATTGCATATTGTATCTTGCGTATAATGCAACAAAATCTTTATCGAAATGGTCATACGTTCGATTTCATTCGGTACTTTTCAGCACACGTCGGCGTGGACGAAGATTGTCGATGTAACTTATATTTGTGGTACTACTGTACACACTCTCAGGCAACCGCTGTATCAAATGGCTGCCATTCGGGAGCTCAATATAAATTGCCGGCATATAAAGGTACTGACCAAGCAGCTAGCCGTTTTACCCTTCGGGGTACCCTACAAAGGGGTTAGGTACCTGTCCTTCTTGTCCCGCTTGTCCTTCTTCTTCTTGGGCTTGTAGGAGTGGTCGGGCTCGGGCGGCGCGGGGCTGGCGGGCGCGCTGCGCTTGCTCTTCTTCTTGCGCGGCGGCGGGGACGAGTCCGAGATGCCGCCCTCCTCGGGGGACAACGAGCGCTGACAAACATATATAGTCCAGTCAGTCAACTGACTACTTTTACGGAAAAAACTAATTTTAAAAAGTACATTGTTTAACGAGGGGGGAGAGGGAGGGGAGGAATTATTTTTCATCACACGTGCTCGAAATGGGCTCCATAATGCATAGGCTATTGTAGCTATGTATGTCTGCACATACATAGCTACAATAGCCTATGTTACGCCCTCGGGCGTAATGGCTTTTTTCTTAAATTGTATCTGTCACTCATGCGGCAGTTACAAGGCAAAGAGGTTTTATATCAAATACGATGTCTGAAAACGTATTTATAAATAAATTTAAACTTAAAAACACTACTAAAACATGTTTAACAGAATTATTTACAGATTTAGTATGTAGTTATGTGTTTATGTAAAATGTTTTTAAGTGTTTTCAAATCTTGGCTGTATACCGAAGGGTCTTTGCCATACGCACCTCACGTCAAATTCAACAAAATTGACAACTGACAGTTGTAGTTTTTAATACGATTTGTATTAATTTCATCAAAAATTTATTTGTATCCTCGCAAATGTGATGAAAAATATTGTGTATAACATGGGCGTAAGAATATTGCAAACTCGAGTCATCAATATTCCAATATTCCACTTACGACCCTCGTTAAACAATGTACTATTATAATAGCTTTTTTTTATGTGTAACGGGTGCACAGTGTTTTTTTAACCGTCTTAGAGCCGAAGCCCAGTTATTGTATACATTACGAATAACTTTAAAAAAGTTTTTTTTAATGATTTCATATAGTTTTCTTTTTTTTGGTATAATATTAATTTTAATCATCCAGCCGAGTGACCGCAGTGAATGAACTCTGCACCGCGCGCCATACAGGATTTCCAAATGTAATTCGGCTCTAAGACGGTTAAAAAGACACGTTGTATTATCAATTTAAAAAACAGACATCAAAAAAATTACAAAATGAACTAGCTTCTGAATAGTCAGAAAAAATATTTTCGTCTTTATTTTGGTTCATTTGCTGTATAATATGCAAGATCAACCATACAAAAAAAGACAATGCATGCTCCATTTAAATCTTCATAATTACTTTCGGGTGAAAAGTTTGTCGGATTCTTGAATAAGGCATCTTACAATAACATTTTAAGATGAAATCAACAAAAAAAACGCTATTATAACTCAATGTTATTCAAAACCGTATTTCTCCTGGACTACTAATTGCGTGGCGCAGTTGGGTAACAAGTATGAAAACTTGGCTACTTTTAGGATTCCGGTCACAGATGAGACATAGTCTATCTAACGAGGTCCTGAATGGTAACATTGGTCACAATGCCCGCCGTTTAACACTATCAGTGCCAGTAAACCCGCCAGATGAGCGCTGTGCTCGTGCGCGTTTCTTTTCATACGGTTTTTCGCATGTGCTGCGAAAGCAGCTCTACTATAAAATCGTTGGCAGTGTATGTGCTATAACGGTTACAAACGACATTTTGCAGCTATACAAACGCGCTACAGGTGTTCTGTGGCTAGTAAAGTGTCACGCTACCGTCGCGCGTTTTTATCGCTGCGAAAAGTCGCTCTGTTCAACCGCACTTAACAGTAACCGTTATGGGGTACAGTAAACCAGCAATAAGAGGAAATCGGTACGGGTACAGCTAATCGGCATGAGGTACAGTGAAACGGTATGGTGCACAGTAAAACGGTATGATGCACAGAAAAAACGGTATGAACTACAGTAAACCGGCAGTAACAGAAAATCGGTACGGATACAAATAATCGGTATGAGGTACTGTAAACAGTATAATGCACAATAAACCGGTATCAGGTACAGTAAAACGGTATGAGGAACAGTAAACCAGCAGTAACAGAAAATTGGTACGGATACAGATAATGGGTATGAGGTACAGTAAAACGGTAACGTTATGGGGTACAATAAACCGGTAAGGCTACTAACCGGCGTGGGCTCGTGCTTCCGATGCTTCTTCTTGGACTTCTTGTGCTTACGGTCCTCGGAGCTCCAGGAGGCGGCGCTGGCGGCGCCGGGGGACGCGGAGCGCGCCGGCGTGCCCGAGCGCGAGCGCGACTGGGACTGCTACCACCACACGGGAGAAAACATACTACATTGTTAACCGGCACCCATTCCCGACGAGACATTTTCGCGCTCAAACGAAGTGAGAGCGCCAATAGTTCGAGGCTGAAATGGGTGGCTTCCCCCGAGTTAAACACCCACCCATAACACAAGCCTTATTGAGCTTACTATGGGACTAGCTCGATTTGTGTAAGATTGTCCCCTTATATTTATTTATTATTATTATTATTTCAATGTCTTCAAAGAGCAATAATAGTCCTCTCCTCTCCAAAAGCTGGTTCGAATGGCATCGTAAATAAATGTTATGTCATAAGCCTATTACGAAATAGGTGGGAGGGAGAGTACTTACCGGTGATTGTGAATGTGACCGCTTTTTCTTTTTTGACCGTTTGGCCTTGCGCGGTTTCGGGTGATGGTAGTGCATACAGCTCTCTTCTTGCTCGTGTTGGAAATCCTGCAAAATAATTGTATGCATTACTTTATTGTATATAAAACAGCAAAGTGAAAACAGAAAAAAAAAGAAGTACAAAGGCGAAGTATTTTGACCGCTGGGTCAACCCCAGCGGTGCTACTATGACAATCCAAAGTCAAAATTCGCAATTCCATCACTCTGTCGCTTGAATATGTAAAGCTGAGTACGAATTAGAGCAGCGAGCGTCGGGTTGAGGCACGCACGGCTCACTTAATTTGCTCTAAAGGCCGGTTTACACGTATTAAATTGTCAAGTAGTTAACTAAATTTTAACTTAATTTTTATTTCGCAATTTAAACTTGCGAAAGATTCAATCGAAGATCCGCAAGGAAAGATACTGTATTTTATTGAAAAATACAGGGGCCTTTGAAAGATACATGTATCTTTCATGTAATTTTCATCGCTACTCGCGAGATGCTCGACGCGCGGGGCGAGCATGCCTTAGGGCCTGGATACACATTGATTAGTGCGAATCCATACAAAAGCTACTCGCAGCAAAGCAAATGTATGAACTCGCACTAATCACTAATCAATGTGAATACAGCCTAAGCTGAGCCGCTCAAATTCGTACGCAGCTTAAGATATTTTTGTAAGTTCACCTTGTATATCCTAAGGCGGTCCTCCTCAGAGGTCACGGCCGCGAACTCGGCCGCCTCAAGGTCAAGCTTCTCCTTAACCTCGCTCCACGGCAGCTGGTGGTCCACGTTGGCTTCGCTCAGCGCCCATTTGAACGCACTCTCCATTTTCTTCTGGGCCTTCGATTCTTCTTTCATCTTCTCCTTGTTTCTCGCTTCAGCCTGCAATCAATTATGTGGTAAATGAATGATCGCTAACACTGTGCCTGAACAACGTACGGATGTGAGTAGTGCATAATTGTTTTCCATCGTATTTCCACAGAAACGTACGAACGTGTCTTGCTATTTCAGTCGGTCACAGTGAAAAAGTACCGTACGTCTAGCACAACTTGCTGACAAGTCGCTTCGCGCGCGACTGAGCACCTGTCTCACTCACACCGTGCAAATTAGAAAGTGGAGGGTAGATCTTTCTCGACTCGCGTCGCGGCGCGGCGTCAGTTGTGCTAGCCCCCCTGAGGTTGACTGAAGTTGCATGACAAATACCGAGAAAATACGATGGAAAACAAGTATGCATTACTTCTTGAGAGGCAATAGAATGGACCTTAGAGACCGCTATACGCGGGCGGGGCCACCTGGGCAATAGTTATAGATAGCAATGACGCGTAGTTTCCGTGTCCGAGACACAACCGGATGGCTCGCGGTTGATTTCCTGAATTGTCGTATGGCCTAAATATGTTAACACATTCGACACCGCGTACCCGACACTCGGGCACTCGTAAACTTTACTCAGATACCGGCATACCCGGTAGTCGGGCAAGAGCTATAAACCTACACGCAACGCCAAAGTGCCCGACAGGCGGGCAAGCATTGCATCTTCGCTACCTCAGGGCTGCCACTGCCACTAACAGGAAAATTTGTAAGTCTTCTCATTATTATGTACTTATGTGGTCGAAAAGTTGGCACAGTTGATTATTATGTTTTATTACTTCACTTTGTATTTTTATTTACTTTACCTAATGCGATTAAAATAAAAATTCTTATTAGTTGGTTACGTTAACACAGCCCTGAGCATTCGCCGCTTGCCCGACTAGCGGGTTCGCGGCGTGCGGCATTGAGTTGCACGTCGTTGCCCGACTAGCGAGTACTGTCGGTTTCTGGGGTATTGTTCGAAATTTTGCCTGGTTGCGAAAGTGTTAACTCAGTGTGAAACAAGTGTTAGCAGTAAATTTCCTACCAAAACATATGTCGGCATGAACCTATAAATCCAACATATACTCGTATTGACGGGACTTGACTGTCGGGACGACCTTATAAACCTCGTTAACCTTTTAACCACCGAATGTCAAATAAGTTACAAGGAATTGTCAACTCTGAAATACTAAATCAAAAAGGCCTCATTTACCCTGTCACTTTTGTCTGATATATCAGACCGGTTAAAGGGTCGATTTGAGAGTATATACCAACGTATAGGGTGGCTTTTTCGCCGGCTAAAACAAAGCTATATGTTTGTGTATTATAGATGCTCCTGCGCTATTCAACAAACCTTTAAACCACCTCAGTCATTCTTGGAAATGCGCCACTCATACTTCCTCATTTTAATTTGATGTCCCAGCCAACACCATGTAAGTGACCAAGTTCTTAGGGTAGCTTAGTCCATATTTTATTTAATTGTATGGCATACATTATTTTGGCCACTAACCCTTTTTTTTCGAGCATGCTCTAAATAAGCATGCTCATTACTAGCAATGTTGTTACACACGTGGTACTAATGAGCAATTGCAGTGACATGCTTTCGTGCTAGTATTGAGCACGTCTGTCTGTACCTTTAAGGCGCGCGGTTGTTTTATGCGTTAAACGCTGCGAATGGAATCGCAGCGTTTAACCGCCTAAGGTACTGTTACACATGCTCTTTAGTAGCACGAAAGCATGCTAGTTTCGAGCAAATTCGAGTAAATGTAAAGTTGCTAGTAAGTAACATGCTATTTGCATATATAAAAATTGAGCGTGCAGCATGTACCGTACCAATACCTTAAATCGTTTCCGAGCCTAGCTATGAGCGCTTCACGCGTTTGCTTTGTCCATAGTAATCACGTGAAGTGACTACAGAAGTGACACGTGAAGTGTCCATAGTAATAAGTGACGTGAGCTAGACTCACCTTTTCGAGCAGCGAGTTGTATGTGAGCTTGACGTTTCCGGCGTCGAGCGCGGCGGACTTGCTGTCCTCGCACACCACGGTGGCGAACTCCTCGAACGACGTGTCCGGTTTCACCTCAAACTGTTTCTCTTTTAGTATCTCCTTGATAACCTTCTTCTCGTCGTGGAAACGCGCCTTAAGGTTCTCCACGTAGAACTTGAATAGGTCCAGTGGGGTTGATCCTGTTTGACCTGGAATTAAGGTTGGTGATATTGGCCTATGCTAGGTCGGTCGAGATCAGCAAAGCTACATTTTACAGTAGTTATCGTTGTTGCAATAAGTTACAATAGGGGTGTGTAGGCACTAAATAAACTAAATCAATTTTGTCGTATTTTCTCGAAAAAGGATCAATAGTGTGGTCAAATGGAGAAACAAGTGAATTCAAATGATTTTTCAAAAAACCCAACTGCTTTTTAAAAAAATTATAGCCTGTGCCACTCCCACGATTAAGAGGAATCCAACGACACCTCATATGTCGAAATCCGTCAAACGGTTTAGGCTGCAGGGCGTGCTAAAGTAAATGCCACATACATACATACATACATACATACATACATACATACATACATACATACATACATACATACATACATACATACGCTCCAAAAACATAACCCTCCTCTCCTGCGGGCAGTCGGGTAAAAGCACTCTTGCGTTACTTTTTTCTCCATTTGACCACACTATCTTTTAATAATCACGAAGTCGATCGAAGACGAATCCAACATTTTAAGAAGGTGTATGTTCTGTCCCTTTTTCGCAAAACACAACTTCATATGAAACAATGACATTCGCAGTTAGTGACGTCACTAGAAGACAGCAACGTGCCGTGCCCCATCGTGTTCGGCGCCGCAATCGCGCGCGGCTCGATATGCGGCAGCCTAGCAGTTTGTGACGTCACGAACTGTTTGCATTTTCTCTCTCGAACAATCAATATTAAAACGGTTGTAGCTTCGTAATTCTTTGAGATGTTTAAATGAGATTTCGTCACTAGGCATATTTTTTTGCTTTCTTTCTTTTGGAGTAATAATAATTTTCGAATCTACACCCGTATTGTGGTATCTGGTAACATTAAAGGACTAATATAGAGAGGGGCATTTGTAAAAGAAAGACAAAAGAAAATACATTTCTTACAGAATACGAGTACACACAAAAAAAAACGACAATCGACGCTAAGAGATCCAATCAGCATAATGCTCTGGCATGGCTCATAGATAATTTTATCCCGAGTGTTCTTAGCCATGTTTCATGAAAATCTGTTCAGCCGTTTTTGAGATATTGGACTTTGAAATGAAAATGTCGGGGGTTTTTCAACTTTTCAAAGTCGTAGTTATGTCATTAAAATTTTGACTAACCATAAACTATGCACTCCACGTCCTGATTTTTTACCAATAAAGTTAACTTTGGCGATAATTTTGAGAAAAGTATGATATCAACACGTCAATGTGTATAACCATTTATAATTATAACATACCCAGCATGGCGGAGAAGCGCATGTCAGCAGAAATGACCGGGTACAGCTCTACCCAGAGTGACATCGACGTCAGCTTGCCTTCCTCGTGCAGACCGTCCAGTAATGCCTGTCGGAACGATATTGTCATACATGGGATGGGTCTCAAGGGAGCAAAATTATATATTTACAGCGAAGGACATTGAATACTGTGTGAAACGAAAGATTCTACAATATAATCTCAAGCGTAGCGAGGTACATATTGTAACGTCTTTCGATCGTAACGAGGGATTCAAGTGTTTACGCCCAAGACAGCATTTCTGCATAGCAGGTGTGTAGATTTGGAGATAACACTTTTATGAAAACACAACGTAATCAAGTCTTTAAATGTCGCATACCAAAAAGTTATCCCTGTTCTTCCTTTGTTGCCGTTTGTTCCTCTTTTTGAGTTGTTCCTTTTCTTGCATATACTCCGATTCCATATTTTTTATGTGTTGCTCGAAAACTGTAATAAAGATAAAATTATCAGTCCGTATTATGTCAGTTATACAGGATGTAACAAAAATGGGATGTGAACGGTCCAAGGCCATAAGACAATTAAAACAATAGAATCTTCAGACAGACATGCTCAAAAAAAGCATTCTTTTAACCTTGCTTAAAATTAGCATACTCTGCAACTGTGCACATTTGCCAGCAATAAGCATGCTTGTTTTAAGCCTAAATGTACTGGTACACATGCTGTTTAGTAGCATGCTTTTTTGAGCATGCTCAATTATTATACAGGGTGACATTTTAATCAGTGTCCAAATTTTTTGATTTTGGTTGATAACAAGACTCCATTTTTGAAAAAAAAACTATTAGGTATTTTTATATTATAATTTGTCTATCCCAAAAGAATTATCCGTACGTGGTTAATGGGCATTCACTAACGCGCGGAGCGGGGCGGGGCCGGGGGAGGGGAGGCGTGCCTGTGTTCTACTCGGAACTATCTCATGGAAAACGAAGACAGGGGGGTCAGTTCCTGCGAAAGTAAGACGTCCTCAAACGCCACCTGACCGCCTGCGGTATGCCGTATGATCGCTAGGAGGAAAAGTGCGCGACGTCGTACGGAATGGCGCTCTACTGTTCACAAAAAAGTGGACCAATATGAGCAGCGGCGCCTAGAAGACCTGGACGCTAAACGACATATCCGAAAGGCTCGAACAAAACCCTCCTACACCTATACCTATAACCAAGCTGGACAATTTTATTGCGTACGCATCTTTAAAGCGAAGTTCGGTTTTGCGAGTCATATCAGAGCGTTCCATAATCCAAATATAATTAACTGATGGAGTCGCTGTCGCACATGCTCTTTAGTAGCACGAAAGCATGCTAGTTTCGAGAAATTAGCATGTGTAAATGTAAAGTTGCTAGTAAGTAGCATGCTGTTTGCATATCTGGTACTGTTACACATGCTCTAAAATAGCATGCTAAAAAGCGTGCTATTGAGTATGCTCAGTATGAGCATGCTTATGAGCAGTTTACATTTGCTAGCAATAGGCATGCTAGTTTTAAGTGCTGCTGATCGATACTAGCATGCTCAATAAGCAAACCTGTTTACACGCGCTAAAAGCACGCCCCCCTCCACCCGCGCTGCAGGTAGCATGCCCAAAAATCGCACGACCGTTGATTTTTGGGCAAACTCGAAATTATAGCATGCTCATTATTAGCAATGTTTCGACACACATGCTACTAAGTAACAATTGCTCAATAGTGGCATGCTTTCGTGCTAGTAATGAGCATGTGTAACTGTTGCTTAATAATTGAGCATGCTCAAACAAGCATGCTACTAAACAGCATGTGTACCAGTACGTTTACACAAGTGCTACTAATAAGCAATTGCTCAACAGTGGCATGCGTTCGTGCTAGTAATGAGCACGTCTGTCTGTGCGTTACCTATGAGCGCGTCTTCCTTGTCCATGCCGAGCAGGCTCACGTCGTTCTTGAACGCGGAGTTCTCTAGCAGCAGCACCTGAGCCTCGCTCCACGTGCTGCTGTACGTGATCTCGTTCATATTCTCCAGGACCTGAGAACACATTTAAACACGGCATATGTTTAACGGATCACGAGATATAGTAAAATATAACGCCACAATAACTACAACTTAGAAAAGTTGACAAACCCCCGACATTTTCATTTCAAAGTCCAATATCTCAAAAACGGCTGAACAGATTTTGATGAAACATGGCTAAGAATACTTGGGGTAAAATTATCTATGACACGAAAAAAACCGCATTCAAATCGGTCCATCCGTTTGGCAGCTACGATACCACAGACAGACACACAGACAGACACGTTAAACTTAAACACCCCTCTTTTTTCGTTGGGGGTAAAAAACACCTTTCACTGTCGAAAATAGTAAATGCTCACCAAAATTTTATCTCCATTTTAATGGGAAATAACAACCCAAATTATAACATCTTACTATCCGATTAGAGTAATGATATCCTAATAAATCATTGCTGACCCAAAAATAGTAAATGATCACCAAAATTTCATCTCCATTAGAATGTGAAATAAATAACCCAAATTATAACATCTTACTATGCTATTCCAGAAAATGCTATCCTAACAAATCATTGCTAACCCAAAAATAGTAAAATAAAAGAGAGCTTAGGGTATCTCAACATTTTTTGGTGGTCATTATATTTAACCTCTTTTTTAAAGAGTTATTAGGTATAATAAAAGGCCTAAGAAATACGGGAGCTGTTGGATATGATGGTTTACCTACCAGAATTGTAAAACTATGCGCGTCATTCTTTGCAAAAATATTAGTATATTTAATTAACTTATCCTTCTTAGAAGGTTCTTTCCCCGAAAGGCTCAAATGTTCTATTGTGAAGTCCATGCACAAAAAAGGTGATGTCACTGAAGTAAGCAATTATCGTCCAATAACCCTTATACCCATCATTTCAAAAATTTATGAAAAAGTTATGTGTGCCAGATTAAACGAATTCTTTGATCAGAAAAATGTAATAAAATACGAGCAAAATGGTTTCCGGAAAAACATGTCAACGTCGTTAGCTGTATTCAAACTTATAAAAACGGTGACAAATTGCGTCGATACGGGTGAAATGGTTGTGGTTCTTTTCTTTGACATGACTAAAGCTTTCGACTTTGTACATCATGATAGGCTAATAAATAAGTTAAATAAATATGGCGTTCGCGGAATTGCCGAAAAATGGATACATAGTTATTTAAGAGACCGTGTTCAATATACCGAAATAACCCAACTTCAAGCTGATAAGCACCTTAAGTGTTTTAAATCACAGTTGAAATTCAATAGATATGGGGTTCCGCAAGGTAGTGTATTAGGACCCCTTCTTTTCCTCACATATATTAACGATCTCCTGAGATGTGGTTCGTAGGAGTAAATAATACGACGAGTCTCGGATAAAGAATGAACACTTAATTGGGAATTACATGGGTTTATATAGGCCTGATTTAATGCATCAAGAATTACTGTTAATTGGATTTAGACATAGTATCAGGTTTCGAGGTCCTATGAAATAGGATCTAACAATAGGATAGTTATTCATTAGAAAAAGCTAGTGCACGTGCGTGAAACACCTGCATGACTCAAGGTTATTAATACAATGTTGCGCACTACACCTCACGCCTCTCCTTTTTTTTTTGAGACAAAAATTTGGTAACATATTTTTGGCTTAAAATTATCTGTTACAATGTTTTACATAAGTACTTAACTTATCTTATTTCTATACATTACTATGCGTGATACAATATGGTTCTTATATTATTCTACTGGTTTTACACTGTTCACTGTGTGATACATATATGGATGTTCGCTCGTTGTCTTTTGCTTAGGTTGCGAATACATTGTTTAGTTGTTGGGGTTTTAATATGATATTTCATAAAACTAGGTCGAGGTCTTATTGTTTTTTACATATGATATTTCTTAGTGTACGGGTGGTAATGTTCCCTATTCGGATTTGGATGTATTTTATGTCAGTGGGTTCGGGTTGCGTTCTTGGATCTGTATATTGGGTGGTCTTCCTATTGCAGTTTGTGGAATACTTAAGTCACTCGGTCGTCTCGGTGTAAGTTATGTTTAGATCAGTTTTGTACTGTGAGTTAGTCTGTTTAAACTATGTTTGAGTTTTATTCTAGTTGTTTATACAAATTTGGACTTTCTTAGTGAGTTAAACAATTATATATGGTTAAGTGCCGTGTGTGCGTTTCCGGTTTTTATGTGCTAAACTTTTGTGTAATTTAGTTAAAAGATTCACGCCTTTATTCCCAGAAGGGGTAGGCAGTGTTCATGATTCATGAAACTATGAGAGTTGGACAATAACGTTGTGTATTATAATTTGTTGCAGTTTGTTGCAAGTGGTAAGTTTTCAATTTATGTTTTATGGTTAATAGCAAAAGTGTTTAGTTCTGATTGTATACAGTATTAAATTTTACCGTGTTAGTGTTTAAACTTGAACTTTAAAAGTTGATCTTGAGTTTCGGTTTATGGTTTCGAGTATAAGAAGTTTGATTCCCTCTGTTTTCCGTTTTTTTATATGAAATCTCCTATCCTGCAGTAAATAGTTATTTTTAAATCTATATATTTTTTTTATATTATATGATTACTTCTACATGATTATAATATTACATTAGTATTTCCTTATAGGTTGTAAAAAAAAAAAATGTATAAAACAAAATATATATTTCTTAATGCTACTAAATAATAGTAAGTTTTTTTTAATCCTTTTTTACGGTATGATATTTTTATATACTTTTATTTTGACCTACTTTATTTTTCTTTATTATTATTTTAGGGCTTTTTATGTTATATTTTTCTTGGTTAATGTTTCTTTATTTAATTTTTTACGTCAATACTTTTCTTTGGTTACGTTATTTTTATCATTTTGTTTTATTTGAATTAATTTTTATTTTATTTTATTTTTGTTGGAGTGATCTTTCTCACTTGTAGTTTTTTTTTTAGTTATTTGTTTTTTAATAGTTTGTCGATTTGTTTGTAGTTTTAGTTTGTTGTTTATTTCTAGTTTATTGATTTATAGTTTTTTGATTTGTAGTTTGTTGATTTGTAGTTTATTGATTTACCTATAGTTTTTTGATTTGTAGTTTTTTGATTTGTAGTTTTTTGATTTATAGTTTTTTAATTTGTAGTTTTTGATTTGTAGTTTTTTGATTTATAGTTTTTTAATTTGTAGTTTTGTAGGGATACGCATTTACGTGGTTGGCCAACCTTACATATATAATAATTTGCTTAAAGGTACAAGATATATTATTTAATTTATTAAGCGCGCATCACATATCAATGTATGTGTAAACAGGCAGTTCTTTTAACACTACGTGTCTAAGGGGCTCTCGCGATTGATAACTCGATCGAATCATGATCAGCATCCAAAGATTTCCTCCCTGCCTTGTACCTGGCGCATCCCTTATATCACCTATAAGCTTTTTGTCGTGCCATGGTTCATGGCGCACGTATGCGTTTACGCGACTGCACGAGGAGTCTCTCGGACGCTTGATGTTGACAAAAAGCATATTTGTGATACAATGTTGTTCTAAATTTTTGTTCTTTTTTTTATCTTTGCTTGTTTTTTGCTCTTTTATTCGATAATTTTATTGAATTTTTTGTAGGTATTTAAATTTTGCCTGGTAGTTTATTTTCTCTTTTTTTAAAGTTATTTAGTGAACTGAAATATAATGACTTTCATAGTTTTTCCTTCATTTTAAATTTTATCTTGTTATTTTATTATTTTGGATATTTTTTTCTTTTAAATTAATACTAGTAAATTGAATATAATGTTAAATATTAGCTTACTCTTCTATTTAAAATATTATCTAATTATAAATTGAACATTATCATAATATTAGCTTATTTGTATTTATAAAAATAATTTAGTGAATTGAATATTATTAAAGAAATAGCTTATTCGTCTATATAAAATATTATCTAAAGTGTCACTGTTTATTACTTATAAAACAAAATATTTTCCGTTTATTTAGAATTATTATATAATTAATTTAACATATTAATTTCTTTTCTTTATTATTTTATTTTACTATCTTGTATATATTCCTTTTGAAACCATCTTTACTTTACACTTTATCGCATTGCTTTCTACTCATTGTGCATATTGCATCATGGTCTCGGTACTGTATATCTCATTAAATAATAGGTCGTCGCGTATATTAACTGCCGTCGGAGTCTTTTGCTCCCAATAATAATAAGGCTATGCGTCTTTTGCGCACCCTTTTCAATATGGCATAATAGTTAGCACCTTCCGTATTTTGAGGCACTTTAGTGCTCTTTAAATAAAAATATACCTTTGTACCGTACCAGAATGTTTTAATCTTTGTTTGCTTGCAGAGTAGGTGAAATATAAGTTATAAACAATTTTACTTTCGCTAAGTTATCAGGTGGCCAGTCCAATAACTAGCTAATGTATAATTGCTTGTACTAAAAACATACTGTAATATTGCGAAATTTAAATAACCTTACGCTTTTTAAATTTTAGTGACACTAAATTTACACATTGTTAATCTAACATTCATGAATTTAATTTCTCTTAGTTATCTACTTTTCTACAATATGTTAAGTAAAGAAATAAATATAATATAATGATTTAAAAAAATATACGATACGCTTTTGACGTCTTCATTGTGCCGTCTTGTATCTCGTCCTCGAAGCTGGCTGGCTGGCTGGTAGTTGCAGTGTGCTCCTTCGGGACGGCTGCTGCGTTGGTTACTGATGCGGGCCGGGAAAACCCTGGACTCCCTCGAACATGGGCCGGGATAACCCTGGACACCTCTTGTATTTTCTTTCTGTTGCGCGGCGTGGCTCGTGGATTAACTGGACCGTTGCTGCTGCTGTGTGCCACGAAGAGTTGGTCGATGTGCTGCGTTGATTTGTTGGCTAGCCTTGGCTACGGCTAGGGTAGGTTCTCGTCGAGCAGGAAGTTGTGTGGACCGCGGCGCGGTTTTATTTTATAGTCGCAAGGCAGGTCGCGGCAAAGCGACCTGCCCTGGCAGGAACACTAATGAAAATGTCCTGCCAGGCCTGGCAAAGTCGCCATGAGATGTGGTTCGTAGATGAGTAAATAATACGACGAGTCTCGGATAAAGAATGAACACTTTATTGGGAATTACATGGGTTTATATAGGCCTGATTTAATGCATCAAGAATTACTGTTAATTGGATTTAGACATAGTATCAGGTTTCGAGGTCCTATGAAATAGGATCTAACAATAGGATAGTTATTCATTAGAAAAAGCTAGTGCACGTGCGTGAAACACCTGCATGACTCAAGGTTATTAATACAATGTTGCGCACTACACCTCACTCCCAGATATCATACCACATGATTGTATTTTATTTGCGGATGATACGACAATCGTTATCAAAGGAAAGGACCGAGATAAACTGCAAAGCGATGTTAACTTAACCATAAATATAGTAATTGACTGGCTGGAGAAAAATAACCTAAAGGCAAATCTCTCCAAAACTAAGTTTATGAGTTTTCATACTCATCGAGCCTCTCCTATTGAATTTAATATTCATTATAAAGACGAACCGATATCAGAAGCCACTCATACCAACTTTCTTGGAATAATACTTGATAGTCACTGTGACTGGAAATTACACATAGACAGCGTTTGCAAAAAGGTTAGTAGTTTCGTATTTGCACTACGGCACTTAAGACAAGTGGCATCTGATGAAACGAGTGTAACCGCATATCACGGTTACATTTCGTCCGTTCTTCAATACGGTTTGCTATTGTGGGGAAATTCAACACATGTAAATAAGCTGTTTATTCTTTAAAAAAAATGTGTTAGAGCTATTTGTGGTGCATATATAACAGATTCATGCAAACCACTATTTCTAAAATTAAAGCTGCTTACTCTGCCATGTCTGTATATCAAACAACTAGCAATATTTGTGAAAGCAAATCCAGAACTATTTACTAAAATTAGAGATAATAGGACGCAACGAACAGTTAACGAAGGTAAATTAGTGTTACCAAAAACTAAACTGTATTACTGCAGAAGAAATGCTTATGTTATGGCCATCAAAGTTTTTAATAAACTGCCCACAAATCTGCGTAACTTGCCCTTAAAAATATTTAAAACTGAACTCCATAAATGGCTCACTCAAAGAGTATTTTACTCGGTGAATGAATTCTTTACTTATAAAGAAGATATTGTGTAACATAGACGTTAGTTAGGATAGTAGCATGATATATTTAATGTGATCATGAATTTTAGACATTAAGCATTTATTAATATTCGCACGCCAGGAAAGGTGTAATATGTAGATCCTATAATGTAATTGAAGAACTCTGTAACCATATTACTGCGAATAAACGATTTGTATTTGTATTTGTATTTGTAAACCCCTTTAAAAACTTAGATATCGTTACTGCACAATATGCGACAGATTAAACACTGAATGTAGCGCTGACTGGTGTCCTCTTAGAGCGCCTGCACATTACAGCCACTAGTCGCCGCCATGCTGTACAAAATGTTCCCAATATGCGGCGGTTCTAATAGAAAATTGACAAACTTCTCATTAAATCAGATTGGTCTGTCAGTTTCTTCCCGTGGGTGTCGTAAAAGTCGACTAAGGGTGCAGAGTTGAAGTGTTGTGGGCGATGGGCGACCAACCTATCACTGCGATATCACATTTTGTCGATCTTTTATGCCCACATGTATGCTAAAAGTGGCACTGGAACATAAGTTTCATGTGCTCTGTGCATGTGCCTTTTGGGAATAAAGGCGCGAATCTATGTAAGAAATTAATTAATACTCGTATCATTGATTATGTTGTGATCGCAGTTCTAAACTGACCTACTTTTCTGATAAATATTATTCAACCGCGATGAGTAAGGGACTGGAATATCTGTTAGTTCATAAAAACTTTGACGTAAGTATAATTGACCATCCGGTTTGATAACATACCGCCTAATGAGATTATGATATGAATATTAATATTTCGGAATTACATAACCCGAACAATTACGAATAGAAATCTATTCAATATTACTTTCATTATTCATATACAATATAAATAACTATTCACTTAGGACGGCAGATTTAGTGATTTTTACCATAAATTAAAAAAAAACACAAACAGATCACAATCGTATCCTGGTGACCGTTTGAAAAACATTAACAGTACAAGTTTTTTGGTAGGTATTCTCTAACATCATTATAAAACAAATGGGAATGTGTATATGTACAGTGTGTGTGCGTGAGTGAGTGTTAGCGCGACCAAGTAATAAATAAAAGTTAGACAACATTTTCGATAACATTTTCACTTTCAAAGCAATTAAGGTGGATGTCACACTGCGCCGCATCTCCGGACGGAGGTGCGGAGCTCGTTGTACGCGAATACCTCAGTTTGTATATAAATTCCGTATGATACGACGATACGACACACTGCACCGCACCTCCGTACGGCGAAATTTGTATGCAGCTCCGCAACTCCGTCCGGAGATGCGGCGCAGTGTGACATCCGCCTAATAGACCAAGAAATAAAGCTTAACCTAGACATAATTCGATAACTCGTTGTTTTTATTATTTTATTGGATATTATTATTAAGTACCAAATATAAATTAGATATATTATGTAAAAAATCCGCGGTCGTAACTGTATTTAAAAAAAAAACATGAATATCGTACACTTCCTAACTTTGTCCTAAAAGGAAAATAGGTAACCAAATACCTTGTTAGTATAATTTTGTGGTGCATTCGAATGCGATAACTTAATAGCAAAATTAAACTGAAACAACATTTGCATCTACGTTATTTTTCATAGTTTTCATCTGACCTCAATATCTAGATAAGCCCAAATAATAACCATGATTTTTGTATCTGTTTAGGCTATATTGCATCTTTTTAGATATTTAAGTCTAAAATTAAACATTTAAATTAACGGTTTCAATAATACTATATTTCTCAGTACTTAAAAATCGTAACCGTGAAATTTTTGTTTAATGATAGCTTTTTGTGTACTATAATCATGTTTTCATCAAAATTAAACATGTTAATGGCACGCTTAACAAATTGAAAATACACGCTAATATAATCGCTCCAGAATTTAAAAAAAATGTGTCCCCCCCCCTCTAACTTTTGAACCATAAGTTTTAAAAATATGAAAAAAATCTCGAATGTAGAAATTTATAAAAACTTTCTAGGAAAATTATTTTGAAATTGATAGGTTGCCGAGATGAATAGGTACTAGAATCGCTCGCGAGCCACGACTCGCGACAGCACGGTCGGGAGTTGAGGCACAAAGAAATGACGACCTTATGGTGCAAGAAATAACGTTCATATTGAAACGTAAGTAAGAAAAAATATCAATTTATTAGTTTAACGTGGTTTTTTTTTGCTTAAGTTGTTTCTTATAGTACTAATAATTTATTAATGGCATAAACTAAACACTTTTGAAGTAGTTATGTATTTTGGTTTTCCAAAAATGACCAATATTTGAGATTTTGCATATACGCAAAGAGAATCAGTTTAATTTTTGATAATTTATCAACATACATTATATTCTATTCAGAATAAGTTGTTGAATTACAGTTATCTATTATTTCTGGTAAGATTTGCCAGAAAATGTGTCACTTACTGAACCTTCTTTATTAATGATAGTCCCAATTGATGAATTAGTTTAATTTAGTGTTCTTTAACTGGAATGCAAGCGTCATATCATAATACAGGTACCTTTACAAAGTTATTTATTATGATGTACTTATAAAATCAAAATATGTTTAAAATCTAGTATTTCGTTTTTTTTATAATGACGCGCAGCCTTAAAATGTTTAATTCGTTTTATTTTAACTGTAACTAACCATACTTTATAACATAGAAAAAGAAAATTACAGTTATCGAATTATGTCTAGGTTACGCTTTATTTCTTGGTCTATAAGGCTGTTTAACCAAACAAATAATTTAGGCTTAGCCATGATATAGTCATTTTACCTGTGCCAACATCTTCATGTTCCGTTTCTTCAGTGCCTTCGCTTCCTCTTTCTCGCGCTTCGTAATCGTAAATATGCAGTCTTCAAAGATGTCTCTACGATCTGATTCTGGTACACATCGCCATATCTATAAAAATAAATAAATACTATAAATAAGCAATTTATCAAAGTTTTAAGACTTGGTGAGTGATTACCAAATTGTATGGTAATAATTAGGCTTCTTTGCGTTGGGCCCAACCCGCACTGGAACGTGGGGACTACAGCCGCTCATTCTCTGTTGTCCATAAGAGGAAACTTTTATCCCACAGCCGCCCACATGCCCATAAAAGGCATCCTCCTCTCCAATGGAATTTATACTCATACCATTCAAAGTAGGAGCAGTCGGAACAAATTTGAAATTATTATATTTCATTCAATTTCCTACTATCTTCATCATCATCATAGCAGCCGACAGACACATTCATAGGACAGCTGGACATAGGACTCCCTCAAAGTGACCGTTCCTGCGCCGCCCGCATCCAGTGGACGCCCCACGACCTTTACCAGGTCATCAGTCCACCTTGCGGGAAGTCTACCCACACTGCAGCCACGTGCAGTCTTCCGGTACGTGGTCGACACTCAAGACCCTTTCCGCCCCAACGGCCATCGGTTTTACGTGCTATGCGCTGCCACTTAAGTTTAGCGATTCGGAGCACTATATCGGTTAACTTGGTTCTGCTGCGCATAGCCTCATTTCTGATGCCATCACGCAGAGAAACTCCCAACATAGCTTCTCATTGCCCTTTGGGTGACTTTGAGCCTTCTTATTTCCTACTAAAGTTGATTAACCTTTTCACCGCTAGATGGTAAAGCAACTTGCCGTGCCACCTGACGCCACAAGGGTAAAAAAATAATGGATAAAGAAATAATGCCAACATGAAATTGGGCTATTTCAGAGTAGGATTTCATGAATAAAAAAAATTTAAAAAAATGTCGGCAAATTCCGTCTTTGGCGTCGGTGTCACGAATCGTCGATGACGTGATTTCACGTGATTGGCGGTGAAAAGGTTAAAACGTCATCGTATTTCGTGCAGTTGCTAGAGGATTTTTCGTGTACTCGCTAGATGACGATGAAATCTGAAATCATAAATCATAACTAACCTCCAAGTTACTAAACATATCATCGCATTTGTAGTACTTCGTCATAGACGTCACTCGGTCGCACGTCAACAAGAATTCTTCCAAATTCTCACGGTTTTTCTTTGTTTTTAACCTGGAAAAAATAAAGATTGTCATGTGAATCATTCAGTGTTGGGACTGATTTATAATCGCTGCAACCCTAACGCATCATGAGAAAATTTAAGGCGCCGTAGGTTCATAATCTTCTCTCCCTCTCACTGAGCATAAGCGTGAGCGAGATGGAAGTGCTTGCTAGGAAGCGCGGATAACATGTTTTTTAATTTTAATTTTAGAGGCCGTTTAAATAAATAAAAAAGTAATCACTGAGTTCTCTCAAACATGATATTGCCGATTTTTAGAAGCCATTTTAATATTTATAGCTCTTGTGCATAATTTGTTACGAATATTTTCAGTGTATTTTAGACCCTTTTAGACCTATGTTCGTGTTTTTTTTTCTATAGAGCGAGAATTGCTTAATCATGTTTCGTATCACTGATCTCGCTGCAGAAAAGCCTCATGATTACTATTCGTATATTTTTGAAACCATATTATAATAAACAGACGCATTATATTGTTTCAAAAACTCTGTTCGCTTAACTTCGGTGAAGACTACTGCAAAATAGTTTTATTTTAAACAGCTTATGAAAATTTACCTTAATTCTTCTCTCTCATCTTTTATCTTCTGTGTTTTGTATGCATTAAAAGCTTGTTTCTTTTCATTGAGTTTTTTAAACGCTGTATATCGCGGGTCTTTTGATATAACTTTGACACACTGTTCCCATGTGGCATTCGAGGAAATATTCTGTAAAGAAGTTTGAAAATAATATTATAAGAATACTGGGTATTGTAAATAATTTATAATCTGAAAAGGAAGCAGTTGATAATGTTACGCCATTTATGCGAGCTATTAAACGCCCGGCAAAACGCGGTTAGGGGCAGCGGCAAGCCTTGTCCCGATGCACGGCGTCTTGAGGCATGCTTCATACATTATTATACTTTTTATTTCGCCGCTTATCACTACCGCTGCTGTTAAGGCGAAATTCGCTCGAATTCCAGACGCGGGGCAATGGATGGGGATGGTTCGGGAGTGCCTTACGCGCGCCAGATTCGAGCGTGATTTTGTATTTATGCCTAATTTTACCGTCTAAACACCTATATTTAGGAATAAAAGGATACAAAAATAAATATAAAAAACTGAAAAGCAAATTCCAATGTGCATGTATTTGGGCCCATAGAAGTAGCATTTAAAAACACTGTTTCATTTTATGAGGTTTTCGTGTAATAAATTTGGAAATGACATGCCCTATTCTACCCATCTGTGACAGTTTTCCAAAGGGGTTTCGCCCTAAGGTGTTGTGTCCCTTTGGTCACTTACTTTATCCTTCAGTAGCTCCTTGAATGCCTCAATAGCTTCTTTTTTGTCCTTATATTGAGGCTCGGCAACTGCGTCCGCCGCCTCCCCGGGGGCCTGAGCTGGTGAAGCCACGTCTTCAGGCTCAACTGAAATTAATATAAGTACTAGAATCAATATAGATTTTTAATATATGCAGTAACCTTTCCAACAAACATATTTTTCCGGCGGAGGACCAATCGGTAGCAGACGATGTGTCACAACACTTCACAACTTTCAAATGAGGCTGGGCTGGACACGTTTGTCGACGAAACGACGGAAGATGGGGCAAACGCGCTCTGGAGTTTATATGAATTTTGATTAAATCAAGTGAAACTAATACATCTCCATATGGGAAACAAGTCTTTAAGGTATCGCTTGACATGATTCAACCGATACGCGGGTCTTAATGTGTATTTTTTCAATATTACCTCAAATTATAATCAGAGGTGGGCTATGAACCGATATTGCAAGATTTTTTTTTGACTACCTACTTTTTCGTAAGTATAAATTCCGCACGCAATGAATCCCTACTTTATCTTACTGACGTGACGTCACCACTGTCACAAGTGACCAGCTTCTCCCATGTGGCAAATGAGTGTACAGACGCAATACATTCATGCTCGATAAATTTTCAAAAATTAATAACTGGTAGTTAAGACCAATTTAACATTTTCTTGCAATATGAATTCATAGCCCTAACGGTAGGTGTTAGGGTTCTGGTTACAATTTGAGGTAATATAAAAATACACGCAGTATACACTCGCAAAACATGACCCTCTTTCCTCAGACCAAGAAAATATACAGACGGAGCGTTACGAACAGCCTAGTGAAGCCAACCGGTTTTCAACCAAGCCCCATAAGTTTAGCACACGCTAAACAAATTAAATCGCACAAAACTCGAAATAAATGATCTTGACAGCATTGCGACACGTGCTGAAGAGTTTTGTGTAATTTTGTTTATATATGTGTGCGTGAGCGTGTGCTAAACTTGATGTAGCTTGGTTTTGTTTGTGTGTGGTTTGGCTTCACTTGACTGTTCGTAACGCTCCGTCTGTCTTTTTTTCTTGGTCTGAGCCCTCTTTCTAAGTAAAAATACCAAACAAACAATAAAATGTTCTCACTGTCTTCTGGTATTGGTATGGAGCTGACGAGGGAGGGGTCTATAGCAGCCAGAGTCTTCGCCATGGCCTCGTCGAGTGCTGAACTACCAGTGCTAGGCATCGCGGGGGACCCTGGCAGAGGAACCTCGCCAGGAGGCAACTCCCCATTCATAGCGGCTCTGCAATGGAAGTTTCAAGTTCATGATATAAACTGCATTAATAACACGTTCGCAACCAAGAACCCGCTTGGTAGGCACTCGTAATGATTGCTCAGATGCCGGCTCAGCCCGCCAGGCGGGCACTAGTATGAACCTACCCGCCTATTTTTAGTCCGGTTGCGAAAGTGTTAAACAAGTTTCTGTCAAAAATTACATTTATTTATATTGCTTGAGAATCATGTTTGTCCCGTGTGGTGTAGGGTTAGAATTTCACCACCACGTGTCTTCCCGTGGGAACTGGGTTGAAGTGTGTTGAGGGTGCTGGGCTAGCAATATACTTATCACTGTGATATCACAATTTGTCCATCTTTTACACCCACGTGCACCATAGTGCATAGTCCAATAATGTACAAAAAAAAAAATAGTTTGAAGTTTGGAACGTTGATCAAATTTGACTTGCACGATTTGACTCGCGCATACTAACAAACAACCTAACAAGGCAAGTTATAATAAGTAAAACCACGACTCCTGAGCAAAGCTTCACAGCCTGACTTAACATATTGATTCTAAGAATCTCACTCATCTAAAATGGTGAAGGCATTTAGCAGTTCTGATGGAATAAAGAAACTTAAGTACATACATACAAAAGTGAACCATGAAAAAATAAATAATATTCAAGACTAATAAAACAAACACACTGTCATTTATTACTGGTGTAATTTATTGCACGTTTTATACGCACTTACCCATTTGCTAGAAAGAGAAACAGTCTGGAGTCTCAAGTATTCAAGTGCTATGGTATCTGCTCACCACCAGGCAGGGTGTACTGTAAACTGTTTACCACTATTGTGGTATAAATAAAACCGCCCATGTGCGTGTAGTTGCCTGGCTGTCTTCGTTACATCGACCCGCGAGCGCCAACTAAAACGCTGCGGTCGCGCTGCCCGAATTTATACGAAAGTTAGCCTGTCCAAGTACAGTTTTAAGGTTTCATTAGCTAGTTATGTCTACTTATCACTGATAGTTTTCCTTTTAAATTCATTATACGCCATACTACTGCCATGTTTTTTTTTCATATACCCATTTAGCCTGCACTGTCCCCCACCCCCCACCTCCCTCACTGCTTAAAAAATCTAATTATAATATTTGGGCAAATACCGCGAAGTGAAGTGCCAGCATTACATTGCCACGCGCGCGCCAACTTAAACAATGTAAAGGACGACACTTCACTCCAACAAAAATTAGGGCTTTTAAACGCAATATCACGCAAACGGATCCCTGAATAGAAAATGGTTTTCGAGAACCCATCATATTTTTGAACAAGCTAACCAAAGATAACCCACACAATTGATCCAACCTACATGGGAGAAACCCTAAACAATTTAAATTTAAATCTACCACTGTCGGCGTGATTGATTTATTTACCCATGCCGAATTACAGCTTACAATCCACTGACAAGGGAACAGTTTTCATATTTCATTTCATTTTGATTTCAATGAACATTAAGGTTATTTTACGGTGGCTCCAGAATTCTACAAATTAAGAAAATACCATCCAAGTCAGTATGCAGGAACTTTGGCATTATACAAAGCAAGGGATTGATATGGTTGAAACACCCTCAGAATAACTGCATTCCCCTACATACGGTTTTCCCATGTTATCAGCTACTAGCTGCCCGGCCCGGGTTCGCACGGATTACCCGTTTTCCCCGTAGGATTTTCCCGCGGTAAAAAGTAGCCTATGTTCATCAGGGATGATGTCGGCTTGTAATGGTAAAAAAAAATTTCAAATCGGTCCAGTAGTTTCGGAGCCTATTCAATACAAACAATCAAATCTTTCCTCTTTATAATATTAGTGTAGATGTAGACGAGTGTAGCAATCCAAAATTGTTGACAGTGAATATGTTAACCCTTCATTTGGCAGTGTCCCGCTAGCTGTACAAATTCTTTGATCGTCTTGTTGTATTTTTTGGCTAGCCAGAATCGTTAGGGCTGTCCTTCGTCACCGAGGCTTGAACTATGGACTATCACTATTTTTGTGCCAATTAGTGACTTACTGAGCAGCTTCCTCTGCGGCAATCTTATCCTTGATCTCCTGCAGCTCCGGAGGGACCACCCAACTGGATTCCTTGGTCTCAATGTTGTGATAGTACAGCCTGCCAGCATCCGTTGTATACTCTTTCCACACACAGGCTGACAGAAGTTTCTTAAAATTAATGAAAGTTATTGTTAATGGCGTCTCGGTAGACCACATAGGAGATGGCGAGACGAGCTTGATGTCTTTGACCAAGACTGGTGGGAGTCTGCCCAGGACAGGGATGTGTGGAAGAAAAAGAGGGAGGCCTTTGCCCAGCAGTGGGACACTTGAGGCTCTTAATAATAATAATAATTGTTAAAAAGCATTTAAGTTAATAATGTGAATGTTTGGTTTTTTGATGTTTGTCACTCACGCTTAAAAGGCTCAATGGATTTGGATTCAATTTATCATGAAAATTGTTTATAGCCTGGATTAAAATAGGATAGTTTTTATCCTGGGTCCATGCAGACAAAGTACCCAAATGAAATATCTTAGAGCAGTTACTCACACCAACTTACTGCTACACACGTGATACAGTATGATACAGGTGGTTATGACCTTGCTGTGTAAACCATTCTTAGGTAAAGTTAACTAAACTTATTTAAATTCAAGGCCAATCAAATTGAGCATATTCTGAAAAGGTAAATGCTATATGTGTATTGCAAAACTATGATCAAAGTCGCGCGCTGGTTTGATCTGACATAATTTTAACATTGGAGTAGACCTTTGCCAAATGGCAAACTCCGTTAAAAGTCAAAGCAACTACCTAAAAAGGCATGTGGCTGCCAAAAGGTTGTGGGTTTGTTGTACCAATGAGTTTTACGGAACTTATGTATGAATATAATTTAGCTTTTCGGTGAAGAACACATTGTGAGGACAACATGAGACACAATAAATTTAAAGGTGTATGTGAAATCCCCAAGCCGCACTGGGACAACATGAGAGGAGGCCTGTGCCCAGCAGTGGGACATATATAGGCTGATTTATAATTAATCTATAGTTCAGAGGCGTAAAAGTGTACTCCCTAGTGTAAAACCATAAAGTTCAATACCTCAGCAGGAGTTTTAAGGTCATCTGGTTTCTCCCAGAGACTTTGCTTCGACACTGAGTTGTAGTAGTATGTGCGGCCATCTGGAGCCTTGTGTTCTGACCAGGGACTAGTGTGGTTAGACATGGGTGTAATATCTGGAGCTGGCGCAGTAAGATCCTGAAAATTGTTTTGTATTTGGTCATTCTTTTTTCAACTGTAAAATTGCAAACTAAATATTGAATAAAATCATACAGTCTGTGTTTGGTACTTTGCATTATAAAAAGACTAACTAAAAACCTATGGAATCTGGAAAAAATGCATTTTGCTGCAATGCATGCTGGAGACAACACTAAGAATCTCACACTGGTTCTATTATTAAAATTATAACAATGTCACCTGCTAAAGTTGTAATTTATAAGGCCTTACGGGTTTGAATGGCGGGAATCCTGGTGGAGGCATCGAGAACGGAGGTATCATAGGTGGAAACCCCATAGGTGGAGGCATCCCGGCCATTGTAGGAGTTAGCCCCGGCACCGGGGGCATGGCTACTTGTGGTGGCATCGGAGGGGCTAGTCCGCCCATCATGGGGGGCGGCAACAGCGGCGGGGCCGCCATCAGCCCTGGCGAACCCATGCCAGTGCTCGAGGCATCCTTCAAGTGAACAATAATACAAAATTGGTAGCATAACCATGTTAGAAAACATTAGTGCCGTCAAAATTCAAAATAACTTACCATTTCAGGAAGACAGACTGTTTGACTTTTAAATTCAGTTATCACTTATCACACCATATGCTCTAAATATTTAGTAGGTGTTTAGGATGAATATTATATCGAGTTTTATTCCGGTTCGTGTAATGTTTTCCATAGCATGCAAAATGCAAAACGTCAATTCCATCCACACTTCCACAGAGTACTTCTCTTACTTGCACAGGTCACAGCTTAGAGTATATATATGTAGGTACAGAGGCGACGTAGGTGTCGCCACAATAAGGGACGGCAACAAAGTAGATGATTCCCGTGGGGTGGCCATGTAACTAAAAATTACCCCATAGCTTCCATAAGCTTATTTTAAATAATGCGCTTTTATTGTAAGTACTTTTTACTGAAGCTTTACACATTCACTGCCTAGCAGGCGCTATGTTCACAAGTACTAGTAATATTCATCTTAATAACATGAAATATTATTCTAGTAACAGAGCATGTAGGTAATTAATAGTCCTTGTGCAAGTGGCTTACCTGTGTTTCTTATCAGCACAGTTATCACAGGACGGCCCGCGAGCTGTATTGCAGCGAGGTAGACTGTCCGTCTCTTTCTAAGCGTTCTAAATAGAAAGTCTTAACTCGCCGCGACACAACTCGCGGGTCGTCCTGTGATACCGCCACCGCATGCCGCGCCAGTGAGATACAGGTTTAAGGCGGAAATAAAATTGACACTAAGGACCGAATTGAGACACAACCATATAAAAAAAACATTTAGTATTCAAATTATTATTTATTACAGATTGATAGTATAGGATGTCGCGACAAAATGTTTTGAGCACATGTGGCTGTATTTTGTTGGCTGCGTAACCCAAATACTGCGCGTACGCACGTCCTCCTCTAGTGGAAACCTAGAAAATAAAACATATTATTCGACATTCATTTTTAAACTTTTTCAATTCCTTTTTTTTTCATCGGCTTTTAGAAAATTATGATTCTTTCTAAACCTTCGATCGTCTTTCCTTATTACTAGCTGTCCACGCGTCTCCTGGGTGGAGACCCGCGCATAAGAAAGAACCCAGGCGGAAGCGCAGATGCAGGATTAAATAAAGCCAGGAGAAAGATTTTATGAAATCGGATGAATAGTTCCGAAGATTACTCGCTACATAAAAGCTTTACCTCTTTATTATGAGTACAGAGTAAATTTAAGTATATATAAGAATAGATCCCATACGAATGTTACGTAATAACAAGTACGAGAATTTTGTTAAAGTATTAATTACCCGAGAAATCGGGTATTTTTAACTTGTATTGGCTGGTATTCCTAAAATGATGGCAAAGAAGCTAAATCGAGAAGACATTCTTACACCTCTCGCGGCTTACCATAAACAACCTACGTAATTTGGGCGGATAATGTGTCAACAAATGTTTTCTTGGAGAGCTGGAAAAACTTTTGTTTGACCTTATCCCCACAAGTCTCTTCTACAGAAGTCTGGCGTAACATTCGACGATTTCGTTGTGCATTCCGTGAATCGTCGTCACAACATTTTCCCCAGGCTTTAGCTGATAGCTTTTTAAATAAACTAGCTCCTTCGTCAGCTCCTGAGGATTTACTTTCATCGTTCTCTATTCCATCTTTTATTGTAAATGATCCTGATGGGCTGAATGATCCATTTTCTATTTCTGAACTTAAAGGTGTGTTATCTAATGTCAAAAATAGTGCCCCTGGATTGGATGGCATTCCATATTCTTTCGTTTCTCATCTCGGGCCTAACACTCTTTCATATTTCTTGGACCTTATCAATTCTATTTTTATATCCGGCATTATTCCTACCTCGTGGAGATCTCAAGAGGTTCTTCCAATATTAAAACCTAATAAAAGTTCGTCTGATCCGTCATCATACAGACCAATAGCTCTTTCTTCGGTTTTAATGAAAATTGCTGAACAACTAGTTAAAAATAGACTAGAATGGTTCATTGAAACAAATAACAGTTTAAGTAAAACCCAGTTTGGTTTTAGACGAGGTAAATGTACCCTACACTATTTGCGCTGTAGCATGGTGCGGGTGACAGTTTCTGTAACGTTTCGTTTCACTCTTGAAAGTAGCCATGATTTACAAATTATGACTTAGTTTTTCAGTTGTACCACATTCGTAATATATTAAATCATTAAATAACTGTAGTAAATTAAATTAAACTCAACCAGAATGTTCTAATCTACAAATAAAATGTAATGGAAAGAAAAATTAAACAAAGTGTTTTGCGTATAACGTAACACCATACATGTATTTAGTGATGGGATGCAGTGCTACTATCGATAGTCGATGTTTTTATAATAAAAAACGTATATTGTGCGTAATTATATTTTTATTGTTAAGAAGTCTTTCATTATTTGTGTCTTTCATAATGTGGGTAGCTCCATTCTTGTATAATAATCATAAATATGATTTCTTATAGCGTCCTTAGCAAAATCATCTATATCTGTGATTGGCTTCACCTTGGTTCGCTTTTTGTTAGGTGTCGATAATTTATTTTCAGATGTACAATCTGGGCCATATTTCTCACGCGTTATACGCGAAACAGTATTGCGGCCAATATCAAGAGCTTCAGCTACTCGTTCTACTATTTTATTCAATGGTAACAACGGTCCATTATTTTGTTGTTCTCTTTCAAAGTAGTCTCGGAGGCGAACAACAAGCTCCCTGGCCTGACTACCCAAAACAGTTTTTTTTGTGTGTTTAGGCATGGTAATAACTACACAAACTCAACAAACTTTAACAAATAAAACAACAAAGTCAACAATTATAACAATTTAACAAAAATGAGAACAATAAATGAAATAGAACGAAATACGTGTCACATACAAGGCGCTAGCACTCTTACTGACTGACAGCATCGCACGGGTAAACAAAATGGCCGCCGCGCCGATGCGTCATTTTTTTTTGAAGTTTTACGGCTCTGGCTGCTATGACCTTTGAGCCGGTCGATGAAAAGTACAAAATTCTGTCACTTTTTATCCTTCACTCAACACTTGTCCACATCAAAAATCACAAATGGAGGTCAATGCCAAAAATATAGAAGATTATAGAACAAAAATGTTATCAGGAATAAAAAGCAAAAACCCGATTTAAATTATTTTATCGAAAAAAAAATTAATTTATTGCACAACGTGCATCCCTAGTCATGTGGTACTGACAGATGTCAACGTCATACAGGCAACTGTCACCCGCACCATGCTACAGCGCAAATAAAGGCTCTCCAATAATGAGATGGCCTGGTGTCAGGACTTCAAGGTCGTTAGGATCCGATGATAAGGGGCACAACGGACGCGAGTTGAGGACTGCCTCAATTTTAGTAAAGACTGTCGTCAATTCTTCATAGGTGAGGGGAGTGTCTCCGATAACACGTTTTAGGTGAGTCTTGGCTGACTTTACAGCCGCCTCGAAAAGACCGCCCCAGTGTGGGGTAGTAGGAGGATCAAAAATCCAAGTGATATTTCGCTTTACCATTTCCGAGCCTAGAGTATACTTATTTAAGTTAAGGAAATTATGGACTTCTAAAAGGTACCAGGTAAGGTAAGTAAAGGCACCCACGTAATTACGTCCACAGTCCGACCGAATAAGCGAAGGGGTGCCACGACGAGAGGCAAAACGAGTAAGGGTGGCGAGGAACGCTTCTGTAGTGAGGTCTGACACTACCTCCAGGTGGACCGCCTTGGTCGCCAGGCACACAAAGACGCAGAGGTAGGTTTTAACTAGTTTCCGGTTTCGAACAGCTTGAATTTTTGTGTAGAATGGTCCCGCAAAATCTGTTCCTACTCCTTTAAATGCACGTGTAGCTGTGATTCGGTCTTTTGGAAGGTCGCCCATAAAGGGTTGCCTTGCAACAGCATTTAAACGATAGCAGGGTAGGCATTTAAATAAAACGTTATTAATTAACCTGCGCACGGATAGGATCCAAAATTCACGGGATAATATGGCGTGTAAGGCACCAGGTGAGGCATGGGAGTTGACCTCATGGTAATGGGTTATTAATAATTTCACGAAATTGCCATGTTTCGGTAAGAGTATAGGGTGGTGGGCATCAAAGGGCAAATCCGAATGTCTTATACGACCCCCAACTCTCGTTAAACCGGTAGTGTCAAGGAATGGGTTCAGTTTTCGAATGGAAGACCGCACTGCTAGTCCACGTTTAAGGTTGTCAATATCCTCAGAGAACGAAAGCTTCTGAACCAGTTTGATAAGGAAGTTAAGGGCGGTTTTCCGTTCAGTCACGGAAAGAAAGGGAGATATCTCACGTTGATTGCGCGAACGGGCATTATTAATGAATCGTAAAATGAAGCCGGTGACGCCAATAAGTTTTTGGAAGGAGCTAAACCGATTTAAGAGGAACTCAGGACTTGGAACGCAACTTGCACTGGTGACTAAGAGGCAACGTAGTCCAGGAAGTTGTGCAACCTGTGATGATTTGTCGGATGGCCAACTAGATGGAGGCTGCAACAGCCACTTTGGGCACCACCAGAGTTGGTGGTTGAGAAGCGCTCGAGGGGATAAACCGCGGGACGCGCAGTCGGCAGGATTCAGATTGCCAGGAACATGTCGCCAAATAGAGAATATCTCTGCATTTTTAATTAGGGAGACCCGATTGGCTTCAAAGGTTTGAAGTTCGTGTGGTGAAGTATTGAGCCAGGAGAGAACGATTTGGCTATCCGTCCAAGTATAGATGGCGTCCAACACTATTGACTTCTGCAGACAGGAGACAACGTGTTGCACTAATTTCGAAAGGAGCGCAGCTCCCTGTAGTTCCAATTTTGGAATTGTCAAACGGGTCCGGACTGGGGCAACCTTAGTTTTGTACATTAACAAATGGACGGAGCAATTATTCAACTGGTCTACAGCACGGAGATAGAGTACTGCAGCGAATCCACCTTCTGAGGCGTCACTGAAACCATGTAAAGTATAAGACTGGGGTGTGGGGGGAAGAATACGTCTGGGTATATGAATCTTATGCATAGTGTTTGCCAGTTCACTGGTGAAGGTCAACCACTCGGCAGCTAGTTCTGGGGTAAGTGGTTCATCCCACTGAAGGCCCGAAAGCCACCGGCGCTGTATAAAGACCTTAGCCTGGAATACAATAGGTGAGATCCAACCACTGGGGTCAAACGTACGGGCTATAAGGGACAGAACTTTTCGTTTGGTTGGGGACTTGTCAGAGTCTACACAGGTCGTATAGGTAAAGGCATCCGTCACAGGGTTAAACTGAACTCCGAGGACCGCTACTGTTTGAAGGTTTTCGATGTCCTGTATGGTGTGAAGGGGTTGAAGGTGATTAGGGGGGAGATCTTCTAATAGCTCTGGCTTGTTCGAGATCCATTTTCGTAATTCGTAACCACCTGCTCGCATTAGGGATTCTAGCTCTGATTTAAGAAGGCGAGCTTCTTCGAGGCTGGAAGCACCGGTCAGGCAATCGTCAACATATACATCGGAATCAATGACTGCGGCCGCCTTAGGGTATCTAGAACGTTCCTGATCAGCCAATTCAAGGAGCACGCGGATTGCAATATAGGGGCTAGACCGTAGACCGTAAGTATTAGTATTAAGCTCATACGTAATGAGAGATTCTGCAGGAGACTCACGCCACAAAATTAACTGATACCGTCTGTCCTCTGGATGTACCCACGACATCCGGAACATCATACGGATATCAGCAACAAACACAATAGCATGTCTACGAAAGTTGAGAAGGATGTGCGTGATGTCACGCTGAAGCTTGGGACCCGTGTGTAGACACTGATTAAGGGATATTCCATTCGAGGTCGTACTACTACCATCAAAAACGACTCGAATCTTTTCATTATCACCGGTTTTAAAAACGCAGTGGTGGGGGATAAAATAATGTTCCATGGATTGTAAGTTCAAAGAAGACACCGACATGTGATTTAAGTTGTAGTATTCACGCATAAAGTCGATATATTGCGCCTTTAGGCGGGGATATTTTTGTAGTCGCCGTTCTAAGTTAATGAATCTCTTTTCCGCTATAGATCGGGACTCACCAAGGGAAGGACGATCACATAAAAAGGGTAATTTTGTCACGAAAGTACCATCAAGGTTTCTCCTAGTAGACGATTTAAAGAATGTCTCACACTCAACATCCAACGGGTTTGTTTGAGGTGTCTCTGGAAATTCTTCTATTTTCCAAAATCGCTCAACTATTTGGGATAAAGAAACACCAGTCATAGGGAGCTCGGAACTGGGTAGATCCTTGACTGGCCCGGACAAGGCATAGCCAAAGACGGTTGATATAGCAGTCAACCCGCAGGGTTTCAGATTAATTAAATCTGGGCGTAGGAGTGAGCCTAGGACGTCGGCTCCCAAAAGCACTTCAACCAAATCAGGCTTGTAAAATAAGGCATCAGCCAGAGGTAAGGATTCCGCAATGGATCGAACAGACATGGGTAACTCTACGTCGGGATGAACACCGGCGATGTTATCTACCACTACAGCTGAGGTTGTAATAACCGGGTAAGGGCAATGCACAGGCTTGAATGTAAGGGGAATACAACCACGAGCTGGCAGAGAAGGAATGTTTCCAATGCCTCTTAGTAACACTGGGGACAAAGGGGGTGACAAACGCATATTTAATTTGGTAACCGCAAGATCACAAGTAACTAGGCAACCTTGAGCACCAGTATCGCACAACGCCCGAGCTTCAACATAATATCCGCTAGATGTTTTAACCTGAATGACGGCGGTAGGGAGTAAAACCAAGTCTGAATTTATAACGGTTGGAGCACGGGTAGGGTCAGAAATAGGGGGGCAGTCTAGTTATTGTGGGCTGTCATGATGGGAGCAACGCGAGGAATATGGTGACAAGTCTCGTTTATCTCTACTGGTGGAGGGAGTAGGGGGGCGCTCGTGGCGCTCACTGCGACGAGGAGGCGGGGAAGGGTACCGGTTGGGTGAGCGATTCGAAGCACGGTGCCATGTCCGAGATGAAGACGGCGGGGGAGATCCTCGGGGTGAGGCTGGCGGACTGGATCGAGGTGAGGACCGGTTCACATTATAATAGCGGGAGCGGGAACCCCCGCCCGTGCGAGAATGCGGGGAGGTCGGCCGAGCTGGTTCCGGAGAGCTTCGAAAAGACACTGATCGAGTCTCTGGTTTAACACGAGAGGAGTAAACCGGGTTCCGCGGGTCATTGAAACATAGGAGGGTATGATGCGTCGGGCGCCTACAGGTTCCACAGCGATAATCGCGCATGCAAGATGCAATGGTGTGTTTATCTAAACATCTATAACACAGGCCATTCATTTTCACAAAGATTGAACGATCGCGTGGGTTCATATCTAGGAAATCTTTGCACTCGCGTAGATAATGGGACTGGCTAGAACACATAGGACATTTTTGTTCACGCATGTCGGTCTCAGCAACTAAGAACTGACGTGGGGTTCTGACTACTGGTGGTGGGGGCTTTGCTTGAGAGGACGGTGCGTCTACTAAAGAGGTATTTCCGACATTGTCGTGATGACGACATTCCTCTTCGAGGAAATCAATCAGCTTATCAAAAGTAGGGAGGTCCCTAAGACCATCGCCGTGACGACGCTCAAATCGCGATCGTAAATCCGTGGGAAGTTTCGCGAAACAAATGTGTACAAGGATATATGACCAATGTTTTACCGGTAATTCAAGTCGCTCTAAACAACGATATGCAGTAAGGAGGGGGTTAAGAAAAGAAACTCGTAGACCAGTCAACCGGGGACTGATATCAGGCAGGGACATAATCTGTGCGATGTATGTATCGGCAAGTACTCGCGTATTGTGGTATCTCCGTTTGAGAAGATCACGAGCTACACTATAATTGCCGGCTTCAACTTTTAAATGTTGTACTAAACGTTTCGGTTCGTCAGACAACGCACTCATTAAATAGTGCATTTTATGGGTGGAAAGCAAATCACTTCGGGCATCAACAACACTGTCAAATTGGTCTATAAAACTAATCCAAGCGTCCGGACGTCCGTTAAAGCGCGGAATCGGAAGATCTGGCAACCGTTGGGAACGAGGGAGGTCAAGGTCACCCACTGCTGTTGCGCGGTCGGGCACTGAACGCATTGGGGTACTGGCAGAGATAGGTGCGACTATTTCATTGCGCCTAACTTTAATATCTAAGATCTGATCGCGCACCGACTTAATAATATCTTGCACATAGGCATATTCCTCCACATCTATAGCCCGATCCAAGCCGCCCAAGAGAATGGCACTAGCATCACGACATTCCTTATACTGATCCTCGACTTCGCTAAATAAAACTATCAGCCGGGCACGGTCTGTCGAGTTAAGCCGTTGATAGGCGTTCGAAATCCATTCACTGGTCAGTCTTAAAGTGCCGATTGATTTTCTATACTCCGCGGTTTCCGTAAATAAGGTTGCCCGCATAGTATCATTATCTCCGTTCTCACTCATTTCAACTTGTATAGGCAACCGTTAGCAACAAGGAAAACAAGAAAAATATATATGAACAGTAATATCTACACTCAATTTCAATCGTATACGCTTACAAACAAGGCCCAATTTGGAAGCACGTTCGTTTAGTACACCACGAGGTGCAGAGGTACTTACGCAGAACTATGCAAAAGGGTTTAGGAAACACAATTAGAACAAATAAATTCTTTTCCAAACTACAAATTAATGGTTATGTGATATTTAATACGTAATGCGTTATTTCGGCCCTTCAAGCTAATTTAGACCGTCCAGGTAAATAGATAAAGCACAAATTACGATAAACCGGCTCGGATGTCTGTCACCTGGTAAACAACTTTAATTTTTAATGGTTAAATCTTTAGGTAATAAAACTATGAGGGTTTAATTAAACTACGGCGCAAATACAATTGGGGGATGCTTAAGTCTTGTTTACGAGAAGGTTAAACTTAAAATAGTTATTTCAACAGAGGCTATGAAACCACGCTATTGCTACCAAGTGTATAAAATGTGAATTAACACTGAGAAACTAGGTGTCTTTAGGTCATTTGCTTACATACCACAGATAGATGCGCAGTCCAGGGTTCAGGAGTCACAGCCAGTCACAGGCACACACACGAGCTCACACGGGAGATAGACTTGGTATGTGACGTCACAGGTGGAGCGACATACGCCTTATTTTAATGCAAGCAAAGGGTCATCTGTCGGTCATTGTCAATAGGTAAGCGCGGTGCGCCCGGGATATGGAGGGGATGCAAGATTGTTTATTGAACACCATTCTCAGTACAAAATTATCCAACAAATAAAACTCCCACCAGAATCATCTGTGTTTACTGGAGAATGTTTCGGTCTCCTTAAGGCAGTCGAATATATTCGAACGGCAGGACTTTATCAGTCATAGTATCTGATTCTATGAGTGCCTTACAGGCATTAGTCAAATATCCTTTTCAATGTAAAATCATTTTTCCAGTAATTATAGACACTCGAATTCTATTAAGTGATTGTATAACTCGTGGGCTTTCAGTGTCTTTCGCTTGGGTCCCAGGACACAGTGAAATAGAGGGTAATGTTAAAGCAGATCGCCTGGCCAACGAAGCTGTGACTTGTGGGGACAGATTTCCTTATAAAAATTTTAGTCATGACTTGATTGCTTTACCTTCTTCTTATCCCAGTGATGCCTGGAATCAGTTGTGGGCTGAAAGTGCTCAAACAAAGGGCAAATTTTACTACGCAATACAACCTAAAGTTCCTACTAAGCCCTGGTTTGCAAAGCTAAGGCTCGGTAAACGAGCCACTAGCATTATAATACGAATGAGGTTGGGTCATGTGTGCACGCCGGCTCATCTTGCCAGACTACATATTGTAGAGTCAAATTTGTGTGAATGTGGAGAAATTGGATACTTGAATCATATTTTTCTTTCATGTCCTTTATTGAACCATGTCTCTTTTTACAATGATCTTTCCTCACTTAAAATCCCTTTTCCTACATCCATCCCTGTCTTGTTAGCCTCAAAACATCCTTCTGTGTTTAATTCTATATCCTCTTTCATTTTACTTAATGATATCCGTATTTAATTATTTTACATATTTTATTATCTCTTATTCTGAACTGATCCTATCTTTCCAAATTCCGTTATCCGTATTCCTACTTTCCTAACGTTTCCCTGCTTTGTCGGTGGCAATACGCAAACCGCGTTCAGCCAAACAAAAAAAAAAAAAAAAAATGTTTTCTTGTACAATGTAAACAATGATGTTATTTCTATTGTAATCGTCTAATCTTACAAGATTTTGAGCGTAATGTAATTTTACCATGCTATTTTTACGTATTGCGTATATACAAAAGTGAATGATCTTCTACTTACGTGTGAAAGGTTATATTATCATCACATTGTTCCGACCGGCTTTTACAGCCAATAACGCAACAAATTACCATTTTCTTGGCACAGAGGGAACACCAGACACCTTATCGTGCGTAAATTACTTTGAGGACACTATTTTATTCACAACAAAATTAAAGATTTCGGATTCTTATGTAGCAACGCGCGAGCATTGACAGCATTGTATGCCACAACCGTTGTGCCAAATAGAAAAAAAGTGGAACTATGACAAGGACAACGAATGATATATCTCTTCGTGTCACACTTATTACGATTTGTATGGCATCGTCTCGCTCACTCGTGGTATTATTATTACCATAGCCTGTCCCGATTAATCATAGGTCCATGGGTCACAGGCATTAAAGAGATCTGTGCTCTTTAATTTACACATAATAAATAGATTATATTCTCTTTTAATAAACATCCATACTGTGTCCAAACGGTCCTGCATTGCAGTCGTCAGTTAGATTGAAAAGAATGTCTTGTAACTTGTCTCATTCCATCTAATTGCTGAGTGTAGCAAATAGTGTAATAGCTTTCAGCAGAACAGAAGATCCATCCCTCTTGGTCGGTCGGTGGTCCGCAGGGCCGTTCGATCGTCTGTAAGCATTCTTATGTTGATTGTCTATGGTTGAAACAGACGTCATTTTTAGGGTTCCGTTTATTAACATTCAAATAAGTTCAAACAAACAACGATTTTCGGCCCAAGCTGAAGCATAGTATACTTTATTCGCTTCACTGCCCTGTTTGATTACTCAGGCAGTCCCTTTCAGTTGTGAAAAATGCAAAATTCTATACCAACGCAGTCAAAGATTCACAGACGGGTGTTAAATTCAAGGGAAAATACTGTTTTAATATTTGAAGAGCTTTATTCAGCGAACAGTATAATAATGCATTCAGACAAAACTTATTCCAAAATATACTCGAAAACCTAATACAATACCAACGTGGGTTGCCACAAAAATAAAATATGTTTACGTTGGTATATTTTCACTTTTTAAAAGGCCGCATCAAGAAAATGTATTTATTGGTAGTTTTAAACCTACGATTTAAATAAACAAGTTAATTCAACTTATTTACAAAAATACAAGATGCCCTGTTAAATATTTAACCATAGAAGATTTTTGGTAGAAAAACTTGGTATTTCATATTCATAAAATTTGGTACGATTTATAAACAATGGTCGTGAACAACGTTAGATGTAATTTAAGAGCGTTTCTCTTTTTTTTTGCCACTAGCACATTTTGCAGTGTCCCACGACTTTGCATTTAAATAGGAAATACTTCATGAGGATATGTTAAGAAGTTAATATTTTTTACTTTTTTATCGTTTTATTTGCACACTAAAAATATTTTTACAATTCATAAAAAGCTTGACTTTTATTTAAAATTTATTAAAAAACGAAACCTCTACTTTTCCCAAGTATGAAAAAACGACTGTCCCATTTTAAAATTCATAATTTTACATTGAAATATCTTCATAACGGTCAATAAAGCTATACAAACTTTTGAATTGTAATCTGAGCTGAGTAGTATTAAGATTCATTTTCCATCTACTTTGTTGAGTTAACACCAGTAATATGTAGAAATTAATTTTTAAGTCTTGTCCCAGGAAAAGTTCCAAAAAGTACTTTCCTACTTTGTTACCCATTTTACTAGGTTAAATAAAATAAAAACTACCAAGACTGTTATTATTCGCGACGGGCAACACTACTAAATGTCATTTCTCACGCGGCCATGTTTAATTCGGTTGATTGTCATTCAAAAAAACTTACGAGAGCACGTGCGTACCTGTTGTGACTGATATTGTTTCCTATTGTGTATGTGATTTTACGAGGTAAGTTAAATAATTTACTTACATTTGGTTACTTTTTAGGATAGTTAATATTGTTACGAACAGTTAGATATAAAGTCATAGAACATTTTCCATAAAATAAGCCCAGAATATTTTATTCAAAACATTGACCACGCGTTCTTTGACTTTTTTTGTGTTACTTTCGCGTGGTCACATATCAAAGGAAAGCTAGGTTACACTATGAGGAAAATTATAAAGGCTAGTTTTCATTGTTGTATCTCTAAAGTAATATATTTTTAAATATATAATTTATTTATCATTTCAAGCAACTATAAGTAAATCTAATGTAAAACTTAAATGCGACTTCCAAAAGAAATGTTCCTAACCGAAATTTAGTATTAGTTGCCTAATAATTCGTATGATTTTACAAATGTTCCTATAGATCTCAATTTAGGTACATATATTATTATGGGTTTACTACTATGTGCTCGATTTTCGGTGTTATAAAAAAAATACTGCCTATCAATCGTAATTTTATATTTCATCTATTTCTCCTCTTGACAAAATAATTATCTAAATCTTAATATTTAGGTGCATTATACACCTAGCCTTACATTTCATCCTTGGTTACCAATGGTTGTCTTTGTTACTGTCCCAACATTTTCACCGTCATTATTTTTGTTTTATTTTATTTCTATCGTATAAAAATGAATAATTCGATTACTAATGAAACACATGAAAACGCAATTGTAATATAATATACAAAAAAATATTCAGATATGCTTACTTTACATAGAAAATAAACTATAAGGGTAATTTTAGGTCAAGGTAACAGAAAAAGAATCTGTACCAAATTTTCAAAGATAATTTATAATTTGATAGAACATTTTCACACGATTACATTACTTTTATAGTATTTAATTATAAAACACCAACATTAAGGGATAAATTGTACACCTCTTTATGATATTAATCAAAGAAAAAGTAAAACAATAAGAACCAATATTCTACTTACTCTCAGTATTTTTCGATTTTTTAATATTAATACCTATTAAAAAGCGGTTTCTTGGTCAAAATCTAAAAATTTATGAAATATCCTATCAAATCTCATTAATGAAGATTATATTCAGTGATATTTTGGTTTTTGGTCAATTTTGAAAAGTAGTGGCAAAAAAAAAGACAAACGCTCTTAATTATTGTGCCATGCATTAGATTAGATTAGATTACATTATTTATTTTATGATAAAAAATAAATTACAGATTTGCATACATGTCAAAAATATAAGAGTTTTTTATCACAATCGTCAAAAACAGAAAAAAATAAATAAGATATAATAATAATACAATGTCAACAACACAATAACAAGGAAATATAAAAACAATCCAAAATCAAAAGAACACAAATATATCAACCTCTAGGTATCGTCATTTTACAATATTTAGTGCATCATAAAATACGTGACACAATACATTTAATGTCAAATCATAACATAATCGTAATAATAATAATAATTTAACATGTCAAGTCTAGACTCATATACTCTTTAACTGAGTATAATGGATTTTCCAATAAAAGGTATTTAAGGCGGCGTCTAAATGCTTCGTCAGAAGGTTTCTGTCTAAGATCAGCGGGTAGTCGCTCGTAGTAGGTAGGCCCAATGACACGCGGGTTCTTGCCTGCAAGTGCCATGCGAAGGGGAACTGTTCTCAAACGCCCAGTGCGGCGGAGTGTTTTGCCAATCGCATTTACGGTATTGAAGGAAGAAAGATTATTCCTTACAAACATTATAATTTCGAATACATAGAGTGAGTAGTGCGTCATAATACCGTGCATTGGGAAGTAGCCTCTACACGACGTCCTTGATTTTGCCCCAACATCGCACGTACGGCACGTTTCTGCATAAGTAGCACTCTGTTGGTATCCGTTGAGTTTCCCCAAATGAGCGAACCGTACGACATCAGCGAATGGAAATGAGCAAAATAAACCTGCTTCAGGGCATCATCAGATATTAAAGGTTTTAACTTACGCAAAGCGAAGACTGCACTACTCAATCTATCGCATAGTTTGTCTACATGGCACTTCCAGTTAAGATTATCTTATCTTATCTTATCTTATCTAGATGAGGGCCCTTTCGGATGCACTTCGACCCAGTGGGATCTTTTGTGCATTTGCCCTCTCCTTATGTCTACTCCCAACTTCGCTCCATCATTTCCACATAGCGGATGATGCAGCTCAGCGGAAGTACCTTGAATTCCTTTGGTTGCGGATAACCGTTACCGAAGTAATTCATTCTTTGTCTGGCAAGGGCATGACATTCACACAATAAGTGTTCCATAGTCTCATCCTCCTCGCCACACATTTTACAGTCTAAACTGCCCGATAGTCCCATCTTGGCCAAGAGATCCTTGACCCCGAAGTGACCTGTGAACACCCCAGATATGATTCTGAGCTGCTTCCTACTGGATTTCCAGAGTTTGTTAGTCCAGCCCGAGTCCACTCCTTCTATGAAGAGCTTAGAGTGCCTTAAGCCCGCCTCATTCCTCCACTCGTGTTGGTGTTTGGTTTTGGCGTGGGCTTTAAAGGCCGAAGTTATGGTTCCCTGCGAGAGTCCCACACATGGTTCTGGACCTACAAAGTGATTTGTAGACCCCCCCTCTTGCAAGCTCATCCGCTCTTTCGTTGCCGATGAAGCCCTCGTGCCCTGGTATCCAAACTAGTTGCACCTTATTATGCTTTCCAAGCTTGTTCAGTGCCTGGACGCCGTTATAGACTAGTCTAGATTCCACTTTCGGCGCCGTAAGTGCTTTAAGGGCCGCTTGACTGTCACTGAGTATATAGATGGTCTGCCCTCTGGTTTGCCTGTCTATATTCTCCTGTGCACAGGCAATTATAGCGTATGTCTCCGCCTGGAAGACGGTTGCCAAACTACCCATGCTTACACTACTACTGTAGTCATTCGCATAAATGCCTGCTCCCGTACCGGATCCCATTTTAGATCCGTCCGTGTACCATATACTGTCTTCGATACCAGACCTAGGCGGTTCTAGACCTTCGGCCCATTCAGCCCTGGATGGAACTTTTGTTGTGTAGTTCCTATGGAATACAAACTTGGGTAGCATTTTGTCACTTCCCATGCTTGTTATTCTGTCTAAGAAACCATCAGTCTCCATGTTTGTGTGTTTAGTCTTTGGTTTGTTGTCGCTCCACAGTCCAAGAGTTCTTAATCTGTAGAGCGATTTCCGCGCCTCTGACTTAATCACCAAGTGAAGTGGCGGTAGGTCCAGTAGGACTTCTAGCGCCGCTGTAGGCGTGGTACGAAACGCCCCTGTTATAGCCATGCAAGCCGATCTCTGCACCTTCATCAGAGCCTCTCTGCATGTGCTCATTAAAGTCCTTGGCCACCATACCAGGCTGCCGTACAATAATATGGGCCTCACCATCATAGTGTAGATCCACTTAAGTACCTTTGGGTTCAATCCCCATGTTTTGCCATACGCTGATCTACACATTCCAAATACCCTCAGTGCCTTTGTGATGGTAAGATCTGTATGCTTCTTCCAATTCAGTTCCTTATCCAGTGTAACACCTAGATATTTCACATCATCGGACAGTTCTAGTACCCTCCCGTACAGTTTTAACTGCTGTACGCCTGGAAGGGTCCTTTTCCTAGTAAAGGGTATTACCACAGTTTTGCCTGGATTAATGGATAGTTGGTGCAGGTCGCACCATTTCTCCACTATCCGCAGTGCCTTGTTCATGATTTCTGATACCGTGCCTGGGAACTTCCCATTAACCAGTATCACTAGATCATCAGCATATCCCACCGTGTTGATGGGACCCTTATTGAGTTCTACCAGGAGTGAGTTCACCACCAGACTCCAGAGAGTTGGTGAGAGTACCCCCCCCTGTGGACATCCCTTTGTGGCCGTGGCCATTATCTCATCCCCTAAGAGAGATGACTTTATTAGTCTGCCATTTAGCATATTGCCTATCCATTTACATAGGGTGGGCTCTACACCATGTTTTGCAGCTGCTTCGCTGATAGCTTTATACGTGGTACGATCGAACGCTCCCTCCACGTCCAAGAAAGCTGCCAGACATAGTTCCTTATTCTCTATAGCCTGTTCAGCCCTGGTTGTTACCAGGTGAAGTGCGGTTTCCGTTGACTTCCCTGGCTGGTATGCACATTGTAGTTCGTGCAGCGGATGTCTCCTTAATGGGCCATCCCTTATGTGTCTATCTACCTATTTCTCCAGTGTTTTGAGGAAAAACGACGATAAACTTATCGGCCTATACGATTTGGCTTCACTGTAATCCGCCTTACCCGGTTTGGGCAGATAGGTTACTTTTACCATCCTCCACACCCGTGGCACGTGTGCGAAGGCCAAGCACGCCCTGTACAATCTGCTAAGATGCGGGATTAGTACATTAGCGCCTTCTTGTAGTAGAATGGGGTAGATGCCATCTGGCCCCGGGGCTTTGTAAGGTTGAAATGTTGAAAGTGCCCACTTTATCTTGTTATGATCTACTACCTTTTTGGACGTGTCCCAATTGTGTCTCGTTGTACTTGTGGTCTGTTCCAACGCACTAATTGCACCATCGTCTGTTACGCTGTCGTGTATTACTGAGCCTGGGAAGTGCGTGTTACACATTACCTTAAGGGTTTCCAGCCCCGTTTTCGTCATTCTACCGTCATTGTCCCTAATGGATGTGAGCGGGGCCGACTTTGTGGTCGCTAGTGCCTTTGTTAGTCTCATTCCTTCTGGTATTGACTCAATTTGATCGCAGTGGTTCCTCCACGCTCTCCTTTTGGCTTTCCTCACAGCCTTGCTGAGTTCTGTGAGTTTTTGTGCATAGTACCCAAAGTCATTAGATGCCTTTGCGTCATTGAATATTGCCCTAGTTTCCCTCCTGAGTTAAACTATCTCTGGGGTCCACCATGGTAACTTTTTAGCTAGGGTTTTCTTCTCCGGGCAGTTATTAGTGAAGGCCGTGTATACGGCTTGTACTATTTTGTCCGCTTCGAATTCTATGTCTATAATAGAGTTGAGCTTGCCTTTTGGGTCTCCTAGGTCCACCTTTAGATCCCTTCTAAACGCCGACCAGTCCGTGTGCCTAGGATTCCGTTTTCGTACCGTGTTTATTTCTATTTTAGTTCGGTACCTAAAGCAGATGTATCTGTGGTCCGAAAGGGATATGTCGTCAGATACGTGCCATGAGTTGATTTTGTTACTAGTATTATTAGTAGCCAACGTTAAATCAATAACCTCCCCCCGCCTAGAGTTGACGAAGGTAGGTTCATTGCCTTTATTTAGTATTTGTAAAGAAGAGCTTACCAGGAAGTCCAGTACCTTCTCTCCTCTCCTGTTGACATCTGAGCTGCCCCAGATGACATGGTGAGCGTTTGCGTCGCAGCCGATTATCAGGTTGGTGTTCGCCCGGCTGCCGTATGCAACAAGATCCCGCAGTTGTTGTGTGATGGGATCCGTCGCCTCGTAGGGGAGGTAGGCTGATGATAGGATGAGCTCCTTACCCTCCCCCTTTTTTTGGATCATCACCGTGGTGAGATCCCTGCAACAGAAAGCATGTAAAGGCATAGCATTGATGCCATTTTTGACATATATACATGTCCTCATGTTATTGTTGTTATCTGGACACAGGTGAACAATTGTTCCCCCCGTTCCACCTAAACCTCTTATTTCACTTTTATATATATATGGTTCTTGAATAAGAGCAATATCGAACTTGTCGCATTTTAGCTGCCTTGCCAGAAGGGCAGTGGCAGCCTTATTGTGTTGTAGATTAATTTGTACACACCTTAAACCCGCCATTGGCGCTATTATAGTTTTGGCTTGCTGAGGTCAGCAGCCACTTCCTGGACAGTCTCGTCGCAGGACATGGGAGACATGGAGGCCTCCAGGTACAGCTCTGCCATTCCCTGCAGATCCTCCGAGCCAATCCCCGATAGCGGTGATGACTCTCGGGCCATGCGGGATTCAGCAGGTCTGTCACTGGAGCCCGCCATGTCCCCGGCCTCCGATTTCGACTGCCCCTCCTCCTTGACTGTCTCAGCCTCCTCAGCCTTTTCGCCAATAGCAATTGGCACCTTGCCATCTGGAGGTGTGCCCTCCTCGGCCTCCCCAGGCGGCGGACCCCCCGCGCCCTCCCCCGGCGTCGGTCCCCCCGCGCCCGTCCCCGCACAAGCGCCATCCTCAGCCCCCTCAAGCGCCCTCTCCTTCGCGTCCTCTAGGAGCTTGAAGGAGCTCAGGTCGACCCCCGTGTGTAGGTGGTAGCCCGCTGCCTTGATAACGTCGGCCGACACCCGGTCCATCAGTATGATGCGCCTGGTGTTCGCGTCCGACGTCAAGGTGTCTACCACCTTCCACTCCTCCGTGTGTAGCGCAGGATTGTACCTCTGCAGCACACGGAGAAGCAGCTTCACGTCATGGCCGCCAACTATCTTCGTTTTCCATGCCATTTTGACAGGTTTCGGAAGATCCTTGGCGTCCATGACCCTTAGGCGCAGGCCCTCAATCTCCTCACTTCCGATTGCTGACCTGAGCCATGCGACGGACTCTCTCCCTTGGCAATTGACGTGGAGAGCACCCGCCACTACGTTGCCGAGAGTGACTCGGGGTAGGGGATCCGGAGCATCAACCAGAAGCTCCAGAATGAGCCCCTGGATGGCGCCCAGATGCCCCAACCCGATCTTCTCGGCCGGAAAGGCCTCCGGGACGATGGCCATCCTCTCGCTTGCAGCCACTTCAGCGAACGAGCCTGTGACTTTCGTTCGCTTGGAGTCGCTGACAAGCAGAGAAGAGTCGCCACTGGCCCCCAGTTGCCTCTTCTTTTGCACCATCCGTGGCCCCGATGTGGGTTCATCCTCGGGGGTGCCCTCGCTCAGTGTATGAGCCCTTGCCTTGGCGTTGTCTCGCCTCTTCTGCCTCCTGCTTCCGACGACTCCTCCACCGGACCACGTATCCGCACCCTCGGGTACGGACACGCTATCGACGGCGCCCGGCTCGTCAGCAGGGTTCAGAAGAGGACCGGCCGGCCGGTTGCAGATGGCCACAGTTCCGCTGACCTCCCCTCCGGCCCCTGCGCCAGCCGGTCCCCTTGCGGGGGCCTGCTGGGCGTGTCCGCTTTTCAACCCGTGGGGAAAAGATCGGACGGTGCCTCCGGTTTGGACTGCTCCACCATGGCCTCTGCCTCTAAATGCGCTGCGCGCCTTCTGCGTCCTTGCGGACCCCCTTGCTCGGCTGTTACCCGCTCTCGCTCCACTGTCTGGGACAGAAGTGCGTACCGCCGGTACAGCATTTGCGCTATGCGCCTTTTTGGCCTCATCCCTTGCGGGTACGGCTTTCCCTCCTTCTTTCGTCATAGGTTTTATAGTATCCATGTGACCTTTCGTTCCCTTACTTCATCAGATTGGCTCCCCACCCACCACGGAGCCCACACCCTGGGGATGCGTTAACGCATCAGGGCTACCAATCTGATATAGCGCCCCAAGAGTATGTTGTCCATGAGTCCGCACGGTGCCGAGTTACTCGTCATCTCCTCAGACAACTCGTAACCCGTGCTCCACCGACTACAGACCCCATACCCCAGGACACTCGCCCGTGGCCATCAGACTGGACACGACAGCCGATTGATCATGGCTGGCTAGACCATGACCGCCCGTGTGAGGTGAATCCTGAGCCGAAGAAGAGTGTTGTCTCCCAGCAGTAACTATCCCGACCACTGGTCGACTCAGCCACCAGGACCTCCCTCTCCACCCGTACGGGTCCCCGCGCACGGCACAAACACGCGGATGGCATTTTACCGCTAACTATCCTTCTTTTTGGATAGAAAGCCCGCTGCGACATGCCATGTCATCGCTTACGGCTGATTAGACGGGATGAACGGGATAGGATGGGTTGGGATATGAAAGTATGGGCTCAACTGATTGTTTCCGTTCTGCCTGTTTCTAACGGTAGAACTAGGCAGTTAACAGGTGGTAACCTCGTGAAGGATCCCAATCAGTTTTGCCTCGAGGATCTTAGCAACTGTGAGCTCCCCCCGAGGCCATCTACCATGTTAACCGCCGGACAGGCCGCTACCATAGAGACAGACCCAACGCAAGTAGCGACCGGTCGCAAATTTTCCTTGCTCCTGGACCTGCCTCCACCCTCCAGTTAAGATTAGAGTCCAGAGTGAAGCCAAGGAACCCACATTCATCACTTATCGGCATTGGGCTGTTAGCTACACATGGGAAATCTGCACGTCTTCTAAAGCAGTATGGGACAAATTAAAGGCCACGTATCAAAGCATGGGGCCTGCGAGAAAAGCGACCTTGCTTAAGCAGTTGGTTCTGAAGCGAATGACCACTAATGAAGACATCCGTGATCATATTAATAATTTTATGGATATTGTGGACAAGCTCGCCGATATGGATATAAAAATACCGCCAGAATTGCTTAGCATAATGTTAGTCTACAGTTTGCCGACGTCATTTGAAAACTTTCGTATAGTTATAGAATCCAGAGACACATTGCCCGACCCTGACGACCTGAAAGTTAAAATCCTTGAAGAATATCAGGCCAGGAACGGTAGTGAACAAGCTGAAAGCTCTGAAGCATACCACTTTAAGAAAGGTAAACAAAGACCATTTTGCAAGAGCTGCAAAAAGAAAGGACATACTACCGAGGCATGTTGGGGCAACAAAAATTAATTCGCAGATGACAAATCCAGAGACAACCAGCACAGAAATTACAATGTCTGTCTGAGTACATAACGTTCAAACGTCAATGAAGATGTATGGTGTCTTGACAGTGGGTGCTCGTCTCATATTTGCGGCGCGAAGCCGAAGTTTTCAACAATAACTCCTCAAAACGGCAGCCTGAAGTTGGCATCTAACAAATACACAAGTAACATAGAAGGAAAAGGAAAAGTAACAGTCAGCACAGACAAAGAAGGTTACAATTTCAATGACACCTTATTTGTTCCTGATGTGTCAGTAAATTTGCTATCCGTAGGCAAGATAGCAGATAGAGGAAACAAAGTCGTTTTCGAAAAAGACAAAGTTTATATAGTGGAGAAGAACGGGGAAGTAACACTGACGGCACAAAGAAAAGATGGACTGTACTACCTGAAATTCAAGAAAGATGAAACTGTTAATTACTCACCAAGAGAGCGCAGTGACGTCATGGAATGGCACCGTTAACTGGGCCACATAAATGAAAGGGACCTGAAAAGGATGGCAACTGACAACCTTATGTACGGACTGAACCTGGTTAGCGAAAAATTAGAAACCTGCGAGACCTGCATAAAGGGCAAACTTTCTAGATTACCATTCCCAAGCTATGATGATCTCTACACAACGGAACCGCTAGAAATCATTCATAGCAACGTATGTGGACCTTTTGAATGTGAAACACTGGCAGGCTCGAGATATTTTGTCACCTTCATCGATGATTTCACCCGATACTGCCACGTATATTTCATCAAAAAGAAAAGTGACGTGTTCACGATTTTCCAAAATTACCAAAACGAAGTCGAGACGTTCCTGAACAAGAAAATAAGACATCTGCAATCTGACAATGGGACTGAATACCGTAATAAACAATTCGACGACTTCCTCAAATCTCACGGCTTCAAAGAAGATTAACTACAGTCTACACGCCTCAACAGAATGGGATAAGTGAAAGAAAAAACCGCTCATTACTGGATAAAGCGAGATGCCTGCTGATTGATGCTAACGCTCCCAAAAAGCTCTGGGCAGAAGCAGTATCTACTGCTAACTACCTTATAAATCGAAGCCCTTCAAAAGCTTTAAATGGAAACATACCATTCACGAAATGGACAGGACGAGTACCATCCGGCAATCATCTTCACGTCTTCGGCAGGAAAACTTTCGTCTTGAAAAAGAACATACGAGGAAAGTTGACACCAAAAACCAAAGAGGGAACATTTATGGGCTACTCATTAACCTCAAAAGGTTACAGAGTGTACATACCTGAAGATGACGACGTGGTAATAAGCCGAGATATCAAAGTCATCGAAAACATGTACTTTGAAAACAAAGATTCAAACTACGAAAGCCTTGTGGATGAAGAGGAGCGTTGCATGAACAAACCTGTAAACAGAAAGGGAAACAAACTAACAAAAGAAAGCAATATCAGGCAAATAGAAATTGAAATTACAGAGCCGAGAAATGACAGTCCTTCACATATACCTAGCAATGCACATGAAGAAATTGACGAAATGGAGACTTGACGATGCTTCAGAAATCGAAGCGTTACCAGAAAGTGGGAGGCCACAAAGACAAAGGCACCCACCATCATGGGCGAAAGATTTCGTATTAGATGGTAATGGTCATTTACTCACCGAGATCTGCAACATGTCTGATGGAAATGAAAATGAAGAATACTGGCATGACGCCATCAAAGCTGAAATCCTAGCACACATTAAAAATGGTGCATGGAAAATTGAATAAAAATTAAATAAAAAAATTGAAATGAAAGATCTGGGAAGACCAAAGAGACTCATCGGTATTGATGTAGTATACACGAAGGATGCAATTTAAATCAACCAAGAAAAGTTTGTAGAAGATACTCTCCAAAAATTCAAAATGGACTAATGTAAACCAGCATCTACGCCCATGGAGCCTGGCCTTAAACTAGAGAGGAGTAAAGGAGACGAATCTCAACGCTCCCAGCTTCCTTATAAAAACCTAATAGGTACACTTATGTATATGGCAGTCGCAACTCGACCCGACATAATGTTTGCCATAAGCTATCTGTCACAATTCAATGACTGCTATAGCGAAGAGCACTTGAAGTCTGCTAAAAGGGTGCTTCTTTATTTGAAGTCGACAAAGAATGTCGGCTTAGCGTTTAAGAAAACGGATAATAAATTGTACGGCATGGCTGATGCGGATTGGGGCGCATGTAAAATCGATCGCAAATCTTATTCAGGCTACTGCTTCAAATATGCGGGAACAGCTGTGAGCTGGATGGCTAAGAAACAAAAGAGCATCGCTTTGTCTACAGCGGAGTCAGAATACGTTGCTTTGACCGAAGCCGCAAAAGAAGCCATCCACTTGAAAAACCTGTTCAAGGATTTGGGGGCAGACCTCGGACGTATAGTCATTTTAAATGATAATCAAGCAGCGCTCAAACTGAGCCAAAACTCGATGGTTACATCGAAGTCGAAACACATCGATTTGAAGATGCACTTCATAAGAAATTGTATTCAAGAAGGATCTATACAGGTCAAGTATCTGCAAACCGAAGATATGGAGGCAGACCTGCTGACCAAAGCCCTAGCTGGCCCAAGACTGCAAAAACTACGTTGCAGACTAGGGCTCTTGTGATGGCCTCGACATCGCCGTGAAGAGGAGTGTAGGTACTGGCCACTGCGCTCTCGCGGCAAGTTTAAAATAAGAATGGTGAATGCCATTATATGTCATCTATCTTGTCGTGTACGTTACGAATAAATAATGTTTGCTTATGAGAGTTATGAGATTATATTGATTAATTACACCATCAGTTTTCCCAGGTCACGCTTTCGTTTGCCAGACTCTATGCGTTAAACGCTGCGATTCCATAGACACCTTCTATGCGGTAAACGCAGGTATCTATGGGATCGCAGCGTTTAACGCATAAAACAACCGCAAGCCTTTAATTGGTAGGCTTAATGCCGCGTTTATACGCTTGCGATGGCTTGGCGCGTGAGCAGGACGCAGCTATGTAAACGAATGAGATCGAATTATAGCCCTCTCCCTCTAACGCATAGCTGCGTCCTGCTCACGCGCCAAGCCATCGCAAGCGTATAAACGCGGCATAACAATTACTACACGTGACATACTCTCGATTTTTCTCGCACTATACCTCTTGTTTAAAGTAGAGATTGACGAGTAGTGCGAGAAAAATCGAGAAAACTCACGCGTCGTCGCGCGATAGCCGTGTTGGTGAGCTAAGATTTCCTCTCGGTGAGTTTCTATAGTGCAACAAACCGAGATAAGGATATCAAGTTTCAAATACACAGATTTTAAATTAGTTGCGTCAAATAAAAAAAAGTAAAACTATCTATGACAAGGACAACGAACGACTTTTCCCTTTCTGTCACACTTATTGAGATGTGTATGCTATCGTCTCGCTCGGTTGTTTCATTATTATTTTATTACCATAGCTTGTTCCGAGGGCCTACAGCGAAACGAAAACGAACTTCGTTCGTTTAGCTCCGTCTTTGTCGCTCGAACTAGCCAGTGCGACAAAGAGAGAGATCGTTTTCATAAGATGTTATTCACGTATTATAAGTCCATTTACAGTTTTCGAGATTTGGAATGGTCTTTTGACACATCGCGACACCCATATAACGTAAATAGGCACTGCTCATCGAAATAATAAAAAAAGTTTCAATGGCTACCGAGTTACAAAACAAAGTTTAATCTCCATGCACGCTCTTTTTAGCACTTATAAAATTATTGTCATATTTTTTTACGGCTTATTTGTACAGAAATTAGCATTGAAAACTCGGTATGTAAACCATTACGTCCTACGACTTTTTATTTTTAAATTTAGTGATATACTGCTTTAATCGTTTAGAGTCTGTCAATTTAGAAATAAATCGATATGAATCAAATAATTGTGAATCGGAAAATAACAATGTATTATTTAATTACTGTTACGATAATACGAAATAAAATCACATCGATCGAAACCGACATATTTGATTGTGCAAAATGTTGCCTTTGAAAATAAGGCATTGATTTCTGCACAGCGCGCGAGCTCTCTCAATTTTTCTCGCACTATCCGTCTCTCTCTTTACTTACAGGACACTTGTGTTAGCAGACGACAGTGTATAGGCTCTCTATTTGATTTCCTAAAAATAATTATTACACAGTAATCAATCGATTCCTTTTATTAGCCATCATCAATCGTAATCGGATATTATGACAATCGATTTACTCTAGCCACATCACTCTTTACATCATATTGGAACTGTCCAAAGACCAGTCCCAAATCTCGTAAACTGTACCTACGCTATTTTGGGCATGAGAGTACTGTACGGAACCCTCCTGGTGAATCCGACTCGCACTTGGCCGGTCATTTCATTTGACAGATGGTGTAACGTACTATGCTACAAAGTTTGTAGTACAAACCATCTACAAACAGGCGTTATTCCGTTCAAGTAGGCGCCACTGTCTTCGTATTAGGCTGTATTTAGGGGAAAATTATACACTACATGAATAGTTTCGATTTTAGACACTGGCTTTTTATAAAACCTTGCATTGATTGGATGAGTCAAAAATCAAAATAGTGACGCAAATTTATTAACCACAGAGGCAGAGGCACAGTCACAGAGTACTTTTGTCATAAAACTACCGCGCCGTCGGGAGCTAATAATGCTCGGCCCAATAATGTACAGCCTGATAATCTGCGTCCACTTTTTGTGGACTCGGATTATTGGGTCGTGCATTATCAGCCCGGACAAAAGTGGCTTCCAATTATTGCCCTGGACCAAGTTTGTTCAGGGTGATAATGTACGGCCCAATAATGTACAGCCTGATAATTGGCGTCCACTTTTAGTGAACGCGGATTATTGGGTCGTGCATTATCAGGGCGGACAAAAATGGCTTGTCATAAGCGAACTCTGTCTTAGGTCGGTTAGGTTAGGGTTCACTTGTGTCCCTCAGACCAGAAATAGAGACCCCGCACAGCGGGGTGGCGTCGACTCGCTAGAAATTTTCATTCCACACTGATAATGTACAGCCCGATAATCCGAAGCCACATGGACTCGGATTATTGGGCCGTGCATTATCACCTCGTACAAAATTGGCTTCCAATTATTGCCCCGGACCAAGTTTGCTCAGGGTGATAATGCACGGCCCAATAATGTACAGCCTGATAATCCGCGTCCACTTTTTGTGGACTCGGATTATTGGGTCGTGCATTATCAGCCCGGACAAAAGTGGCTTCCAATTATTGCCCCGGACCAAGTTTGCTCAGGGTGATAATGCACGGCCCAATAATGTACAGCCTGATAATCCACGTACAGTATGGACGCGGATTATTGGGCTGTACATTATTTGGCCGTGCATTATCATGGCTGTACATTAACCGGCACCGCGCCGTCGCCGTTCGTTGTTATTATCTATCTACAAGCAAGGGCAAGGCAGCAATTTTACTCACAGCTTACTGGAGTGGTCGATTACAGTCAAAATAGTCAAACAAAACGGTTGCCATAACGAGACTGTTATAGAGCAATTAGAGTATTATTGTGTGATTAAGTGTTGCGGTTAGTGCCCGAGTCATTTTGAGTAAGCGCCACTATACAACAAGCATAATGTCTAGCACATCACAAAAGCATCGCAACTTCGTGGCCGAGCCCATGGGGGAGAAGCCAGTTACAGATTTAGCCGGCGTGGGTGAAGTTTTAGGGCGAAGACTGGAAACTGCTGGTTTTGACAAGGTGGGTAAACTGCAGCACTGTCATAATGTTGTGTAAATAACAACCTTACTTTAATATCATCACATCAAAATCAAAAAATTCTAAATACCTATTTATTCAGCAAATAGGCCACGAGGGCAAAGTTACAATCTTATTTCTTAGAGATGACTATCTCTAAGTGTCAAAATTAAAATAATTATAATTAAATCTCATAGGTATCCACAGAGATGTAAGGTCTCAGTGTCAAAAACTGGGTCCAGGTGTACCAAAGGGTACGCAGGAAAAGAGGCGCGGGACTTAGATTTTTTTTTGATTGGGGTGGTGTCATTACGACACCTATTTAAAATGATTGTTTCGTATAGAACACGTCAAAATAAGCATCTTTTACTTGAAAAACATTTCTCTAAAGTAGTTATTTCCGCTCTTTTATAAAAAAAAAATAACCACGAAGATGTGAGTAATAAAATAATACAATCAAGTGAAGACAGAGTGAAATCTCTCATATCAATTCCGAAAAACAGTGGAATGAAGTTATGCTTGTTGTCCTTGCAAACATGAACTGACCGGACTCCACAAACAGCACCCATTCACGAGTTTGATGCGTATCTCGGCCATCGCCTCCCTCAACCATCGCCTCCCTCAACCATATGTTAGGGAAGGTGGCAACCTGATCAACAACCATGCCGTAAGCACAGATCTCTGGGCATGCATGACATATTCAAGTTGCAGGACATTCATAACGGAATAAATTAACAATCTTAAGAACACCTTTTGAAATGAGAAAACTCAATATGTGCTAAGATGATACATGAAGGACTATTACTATAGTTTATACTAATTAACTGGCCAACTTAAACTTGAATTCATAAATCCACTACATATACATTAGTAACAGTACAAAGGCACTTTTACAAGTCAAAATTTATGTGTATGAATCATACATGTCAAAAACAATAGGGGGAAAAATTACAATTCCATGTTTGTTACACATGTACAAGATCTCTTAAGAGTCAAAATAAAATAGTAAAATACACTAAACAATCCTGCGAGATGTATAAGGTATCAAAATGAACATACTTGAATCATCACATTTGTTTACATTTCAGGCCTATGTTGTCCTGGGACAATTCTTGGTGCTGAAAAAGGATCGAGAGCTATTCCAGGAATGGATGAAAGAGACCTGCAGTGCTAACTCTAAGCAATCTGCAGATTGTTACCAGTGCTTGCAGGAGTGGTGTGATGAATTCTTGTAAATTGACCCTCTATGTTGGTAACTGGTACAATCTATTATGTAAATAATCTGACAGTAAGCAGCTTATAATAATGTGTATCTTTACTGTTTGTTAATTTGTAACCTATATCAATATCAAACATCCTGGAGACTCCGGAAATGAACGAATTCTAACTGTCCAAACCTGATAAGAGCTAATCTTTGATAAAGTTAGTTGCTAACATTAATAATTAATTTTTAACCACTGTAGGAGAATAATATTCATCACAATAAATAATTTTATACAGATTTAACATGAGCAATAACAATTAATTGCTGAAATATTGACATTACTTTTAATATTTTTTTTACTAAGTATAAACAGTGTTATTTGTTTAATTAAGTTAGTCTTATTCTAAAAGAAGACCAGAACATTCAATGTTTGTATTATGACTTACTTTTATGTTAAGAAGTGTTTTTAGTTTTATGAATAAAATGTTCTTATCAAAAACTAGAATTCTAATATAGCCCTTTACTCATCACTTCTATGTTAGACATAAAGCATTCATCTCACTCGCTCTTAAGGGCTGTCTATGTGTCGCCAAGTCCGTGTCCGACGTTTAGGTGGGCTGTCCATTCAAGGAGTTAACAGGATGATATGACATAATATCCATGGACAAGCCCTTAGATACTTTCTAGTAAGGGATAATTGCTTTATATGTCTGACATAAACACTATCATATCATCAGGGTCAACATGGTTATCACAAGACCGCAACCTGTGTCGCGGTGAAATAGACTATCCATCTCTTTCTAATTAAAACACTTACAAAGAGACACATAGTCTACCTCGCCGCCACACAGCTCTTGTGATAACCATGCAGTGGTCAGTCTGTTCCTTATAATTTACACTGAATTTTAAAAATCCTTTTGAATAGAAACTTACTTTAGATTTACTATATGTATATTGTGACTAGTATGAAATTTTCAGAATTTATATATTATTAGCTTCTACCCGCGTGGAACTCGGTTTTATCGTAGCTCCATACAAACTTTCACCCCCTTAGTGGATGATTTCCAGGATAAAACTATCCTATGTCCTTTCCCAGGACTCAAACTATCTCTATACCAAATTTCATCTAAATCGGTTCAGCGGTTTAAGCGTGAAGAGATAACAGACAGACACTTTCGCATTTATAATATTAGTATGGATGTTGTGGCAGAACAGTGCAAAACTCCTTTTAACTCTTTGACTGCCATGAATTTGTAAAGGTGGTGGAATGTCTATGTTATAGAGTACACTGTAAAAATAAACTTTGTGCTTTCAGCATGGTTTATTTGCTCTGTTGTAGCAAAGATGTTGGTGTCCAAAGGGTTAAACTAATTTTTTCCCCTAGTAGTATGTAGAGGAATGAAAACAACCAGTTTACTTTTCAATTGTATTTACATAATTAATTTCACGAATATTTAGGCAATAAAATTATTGGTTTGTATATGCAGTTTACATTTCACCTTTATCTATTTTAAATATAGTAACCATACTTACAGTATCATGCCCTGCTATTTCCAAATTGTATTATATACATCCCCTGTTTAATGCCAAGGACACATGTGCTCACAGCACCAAATCAAGAATAGTCAAATTGCATACACGTCAGTGTACAGATGCCGTCAAACTTCTTGAACATGCGGGACGAAGTGGGGGGGCAGCTCGCAGGTACAATTCGCCTTTGCGCAGGCAAGGTCAAATGTTCAAGAAGTTTGACGGCATCTGTAACCACCATTTTTGTGGTATCTGTGACATTATCAGATAAGTCTTATTTTTACGATACACTGGCTGCCCGCGCGCCTCGTCCTCGTACAGCAAAGAACGCAGGCTATATACAGGTGAACCTTTTGACAGCCACAGTTGGCTCTGGCTGATAGTTAAAAGTCAAGCCACAACGACGATAATTTTCATACTCGCTCGTAACTTCTAATTTATCACTGGCGATGGCGTGGTAGGCAGACTTTCGTTTTTCACTCTGGCTGTCAAAAGGTTAAAAATGTTTTATAATAGGTACATGTTTCTGATGACTATCCCATACACACAAACTTGCAAAGCTACAATCTCACAGAATTTTCTGTTTATATTAACCAGATTGTTATTAATGTTATTATAGACAAACTAGTTTGATTAAAGACAACAGTGCAATGGCATAGCTGACATCAAGCTGACATCAAATTTTATCAATGATAACCACCAGGGCATGATTATAAACAGAACAATTATTAAGCCATAACAACAACAAAGAATATAAAGAAAAATATCAGAACTCCAAAAATTTTGAACATCAATGCTCTGTTCCCAGTAATATTTTGGAAATACTTCATTATTTCTCTGTGACCTGCTTCCACGTTCATCTCTGCTTGTTCAATGTTGGCATCAATTCTTCCAATCGCTTCATCTTGTTCCTTCACCATGTGAGCCAGTTGCTGGAATATCCCTCCCAGTTCAACAATAGTGCTTTCAATGTTATGCATGGTCTCGGCTCTTTGCTGCACGTAAGTATCAGTGTCGTCTCTTATTGCTAGCAGCTGGGTCTGGGTCTGAAGGCCCGCAGTGTCACCCAGGTCTATGCTGACCTCATCTTGCTGCTGTAGGAGAGATGGAACTTCTTTGACAACAGGACCCACTCTTGAGAACTGTTCTCTTCTATTGTTTTGATGTTTTAGATTTTCTGACCTCACTTCAAGAACCTGAAATTTAATTTTATTCATTATAATAATGTTAAAATTAAAATTACAATAAAATTTATAATTATATAAACAATAATAATGTTAAAAAGGAACTAAAAAAGCCCAAAATAAAAAATATTATTTCTACACAATCATAGTTATCATCATCTTCATCATTATCATCATAGTCACCGTCTGCATCATCATCACCTTCATCTGATGATTTACAGCTGAAAGATTTCCATTGCTGGCTATAGGACAGTGCCAAAGTGACGTCCTGCGCCACCCACATCCAGGCCTAGCCATGCCATGCATAGTAGGATATTGAAAATTTTAGTAAATATGATTATAATGAAATCTCATGTGATACCGAGTAGTTACCTGCTTAAACTGGTTGCTCATGGACGCTAGTCGTGATTGCAGCCCTAGTACCACACTGGAGGAATGGTTATGCATACTTCGACGGCCACGGGGCATCTCGCCCAGCCGAGCTATCTGCTGATTCAGTGAACTCAAGTCCCCCTTGATTATATATGTCAACTCTTGAATTTCTGTTGGACGGTCGTCAAATAACGACTTCTTCTTTGCCACTGGAAATAAAATTCATCAAGTCTACATGCTGTGTATGTCATTTTAGTTTTAACTTATATTTTCCAATATTTGACAAGTTTAAGGTGCAGATTTTGTCATTACCCAAAACATCTGAGGTTTGAAATTATAGACAGTACCAGTACAAATGGGTTTAACCTTGTTTGTCCCAGATAGATCGAAGAAACAGAAGAAGGCGAGAGAAGAAAGCTTGAATTTGTAAAAACAACAATTTGAATTTGTATATGGAAGTATTCAACTATTTTAACCATCATACTCACATAAAGCCAACTTCTCCAGTTTGGCATAGGTGCCTGTTATGTTTTTACTAATAACTTTAGCCATTGCCATGAACTGCGAATAGGTTTCAAGTACTGCAGCTTTGCGTTCATCACGTACGATGGGTCTGGCTAAAGTCCGGCCTTGAAGACTCCGCACTGCCGACGCGAACTCATTGGTTCTGTCTCTTGCTGCCATGACTGTTTCAAACACAGGCTCTTCTAGAAAGTCAAATACAATATCCGGTTCTTCAAAGCCACCTACTCGTTTCGACGCACTCAAAGGAATGGATCTCAATCTCTCTGATTCTAGATATTTAGATCCTTTCTTATCAAATTTACTGTAAGAATTTAATTCATTCTCCAGAAGTGGTGTCTCATCCGAGGTAGTCACTGACACACCTCCTACATTACGACGCCGAGGAAGCATCTCATTCTATTTCAAAATTACTATAATTCTACAATTGTTTATTTTTATTGCACTGCTAGAATTACACATTTACAAGATTTACAAGTATTTGATAAATTAACTTTTACTCTATACTGTTGAAATCACAAAACATGACATTTCCACGACAGCACGGCACGTCATTGTCAAAAATAGTGGTGTTGCTATTATTTTTTGGTAATGTTTTTTTGGGGTTCCGTAAATTTCATAGCCCGAATGGCACAAACGGAACCCATATAGTTTTATCATGTCTGTCCAGCACGTCTATCACGCAACGGCCGTGACATGATGGGGAAAACTGTGGCACTAGCAATTAAACATAAAATTATATAAAACCATTACGTTTTAATTCAATAGGCGAAAACGAGTTGAGTGACACCGTCAGTCAATAAAGATAAAACATTCTAAAAGTATTTAACCATGAGGTAGCATCACAGCTTCCAACATGACATACTCTCGATTTTTCTCGCACTAGTCGCACTATACTTCTTGTTCTAATAAGATAGAGACGGACTATCCGTGAGAAAAATCGAGAGAGCTCGCGTGCCGTCGTGTGATAGTCGTGCAGGTAATTTAAATTAACAGCAGTGTGCCGAAATTATTAATGGTAAAATTGACGCAATCAATTGCCATTTAGCGAAATAACTAACCCTCTAAACGTTCGTGAACATTTCGTGAAGTCCGTCCGTGCGGCCCCAGTCCGCTAGCGCCACTGATTGATGCGGGTAAAAATAAAACCATGAATAAAACGAGTGAGTACGAGGTACGGCACGAATGTGTAGAGTTAGAGTACACAGACAGGTCACAGAATGACAAGTTTGTGTTGTATATTGATTGTGCATTAAAAATGTATTTCAAATTGTTTACAATATATTCAAAACTCGTCATGTGTTAATGAATGGCTAAGAAAATGGGCCGAGGACTATGAACTAAGTACGTGCTCATTAGTGAATTCAGTGTTGCGTAGTTTCGTTCTTGCTCATCAACATCATAACATTAGTAATTGAAATTATGGTTGAGAACGGTGGGTCGAGCGGGGGCAGCGACAGCCCCAATGCGACTTGCGGGCGTTCTGGGCTGCTTGAGACGTTGGTGCGAGGGGTGTGGTACCGGGTGCACTGCTCCCTCGAGGACGACTATTTCAGCGTGTGCCTGGACGACGGGTACGATGCCACAACAACCCTCAATGGCACCCTCAACAATAACAACGTCGAAACACCCAACAGCGACTTCACGGAAGTACCGGAAGCGATCGCGAATCAGAAACGATTAGTGCAAGTGGTTAAATCGGACAATAATGGCTTGGGAATATCAATAAAAGGTGGAATAGAAAATAATATGCCCATATTAATATCAAAAATATTCAAAGGTATGGCAGCAGATCTAACTGAACAGTTGTATGTTGGTGATGCTATCTTGTCTGTGAATGGAGAAGATCTTAAGGATGCTACTCATGAGGAAGCTGTGAAGGCTTTGAAACGAGCAGGGAAAATGGTGCAGTTGGAAGGTGAGTTATTGATAACAACACTATCTATTAAATGAATCTGCCAGTGCTCTATGCTTCAGTTGATTTAAATGTGTGGAGGTCACTTGGGATTAGGTGTTAATGCAGACCCAAGCTCCTTTAAGGCACAACCAGATATAACACTAGGAGGAGGATGTGTGGTGAGGAATACGGAGTACTTGTATATTGTATTGTAAAAGGTTGGAAACACTGCAAGCTCAATGCACTATTTAATAATATGATCATAAATAACATTTAGTTAGGGTTTTTTTCTTTTACAGCTTGCTTGCTTATATAATTGACGACCGCCTTAGCCTAGTTGGTAGTGACCCTGCCTACGAAGCAAGAGGTCCTGGGTTCGAATCCCGGTAAGGGCAAAAATTTGTGTGATGAGCATGAATATTTGTTTCTGAGTCATGGATGTTTTCTATGTATTTAAGTATTTACGTCTATTATGTATATCGTCGTCTAGTACCCATAACACAAGCCTTACTGAGCTTACTATGGGACTAGGTCGATTTGTGTAAGATTGTCCCCTTATATTTATTTATTATTTATAAAAAGTGGCTTCAGTTTTATCCAAACAGAATGAGTCAGCCTGTTTTACAAACTAAATGAGTACAGCCGGGCAGGATATGCTACTGGTTAACATAGATTGATCAATTAAGTCCAATAAAGCATTATGCCATGGTGATGACATCACTATAAATACCTTTGTTAATTAAATGCTACACTTGCAAGTCTTGCAATAATCCTGACGAAGACTGAGCAAGAATGCTTCATTCACTTTCATTACATTCTTCATAGGTACATGCTCATCGGTTTAGGGTACTCTAGTGTCCAGTTATTTAGGTATATGGGAGTGATTTTTTCAATGTAATCTTTCCAAGTATAAAGTCAATCCTGTAGATAAATGTGATCAAAATTGAGTTGTAATAGAGAATTGAGTTCAGAATGAATATTTATATAGGGTGTAACAAAAATTGCCGTGTTCTGTAGCCTATTGCGGTTCCAAAAATGCATTTGTTTGTATTATTTCTATTTAAGTATACAACAAAGCCGTCACCTGCATATGAAAATTGTATTGATAGCCCAGAGATTGATTGGGGCGTCATCAGCCAGGGGTCATGGGCACCTGCCCTAAAGTGGATAATAGGAAAGAAATACCTATATGAGGAACATACATAACATGTCAAATATTGCAGAATATGATTCAAATCCGCTGTTGTAATATAACCATACATTCGCGAGTCTTTACTATTACTGGTGCACAATATTTTTTTCTGGTTTTACTTTTTTGGGTGGCTGCTGCTGGTCAACCCACCGACGAAGCCGCAGCTGACATCCACGGGGTTCCATAATACAACAGTCTTAACCTTTTCACAAGGATTAGTCACGAAAATCCGTTGCTAGCTCGCGGGCTATTAAAAGTTAATCCGATACTCAAAATGTTAACTAACGAGTTACGCCCACCTATGCCTAAAATTATAAAAGCATCTTATATGATTATGAATTTCTAGTGAAATATCTCCGGGAAGTGACCCCATACTTCCGTAAAGCATCGATCATCAGCGAAGTGGGCTGGGAGCTGCAGCGTGGTTACATGGCGGACGCGCCGCCCTCGCCGCCGTCGCCGCGCCGCCGCCGCGCCGACACGCGCTACGTGCCGCTGTTGATGGCCTGTGTGGCCAGGAACCTTCGCCACCACGACCCAGGTGAGCACTATAGTGATCCCATACTTCCGTAAAGCGTCGACCATCAGCGAAGTGGGCTGGGAGCTGCAGCGTGGTTACATGGCGGACGCGCCGCCCTCGCCGCCGTCGCCGCGCCGACACGCGCTACGTGCCGCTGTTGATGGCCTGTGTGGCCAGGAACCTTCGCCACCACGACCCAGGTGAGCACTATAGTGACCAAATACTTCCGTAAAGCGTCTATCATCAGCGAAGTGGGCTGGGAGCTGCAGCGTGGTTACATGGCGGACGCGCCACCTTCGCCGCTGTCGCCGCGCCGCCGCCGCGCCGACACGCGCTACGTGCCGCTGTTGATGGCCTGTGTGGCCAGGAACCTTCGCCACCACGACCCAGGTGAGCACTATAGTGACCCCATATTTCCGTAAAGCGTCGCTCATTAGCGAGGTGGGCTGGAACGATAAAAAGGTGACCTCGCCGATGTTTCGTCTGATTGTGTGCGGTTGATGTAGCCAAGGAGGCATGTTGCTTCAGGAGTTAGTGAGGATTGAGGGACCTTAACCTTCCGTCACAATAGTGTTTATTGAAGTTGTGATGACACTCCTTACGAAGAGCACAGCTACGGTATCGTGAAAGGTAGGTACTTCACTCTTATCAATTCCACTGTACGCAGATGTATTACCAGTTTATTGCAGAAATGGCTTTTGAGTCTTGATCGTTTAGTACGGTACGCGAAATGAATGCACATTCGATAACTCACAAGGTCGCGATGTTTTTGTTAACATTTAAACTTTAATGAGTACTACTAGAAGTTAAAAATTCTAGTGAATTTTGACGTTGCTTTAGGTATTATAAAGCGTTTTCTTAGCGACCCTTGTAAATCCAAGGATAAATTATACAAGTGGTATTTTTCTTCAATGGAGTACCGCATTTTAGTATTATAATCTCCCATTTAATTTTCTAAAACTTTCGTCAAGTGATAACGTCGGTATAATCCGACCCAAATAAAATGTATATATTTCATCTAAAAGATTATACAAGTGGGTTTGGATTACTGAATACTATTAAAAACTATCATAGTTAACCAGAGTTTGAATTAATAACATATTTATCAATAGCTTAATTTTATACGAACAGTTTAATGTTGAAATCCTACTAATTATTTCAAAATAAATCTCAAAAAAATTCAAGTCGACGCATATAATCCAGCTTTATCATAGTAATCTATTGATAAAAAATCTAAGTAATTCATCAATAGCTCCTCGTTTTATTCACTTATCAATTATTTTTCAAATTTGAACTCACGACGATCAGCGCGCGAGTCTAGTGCGCTGACGGCGAGAACGTCATGACCAATCACAGCACGCCGTTGCTTGTTTCATACGCGGGGGCCTCCCCTCTGTGCTGACAACCGGACATCGACAGTTCATTTGCATTTGGAAAATGTAATACGACAATGCGCGTTAAAAGTTTACTTTGAAAATGAATAAGTGTTTAATTTGTAATCAAGTCTTGAACTTTGACGTTGTAGTGGTTAAGGATGGAGGCATTGCGCGTCTAATAAAATTACGACTATAGCCTGTATATGTTATGTAGTTATAGTAAGCTAACTAAATCAATACTTAATTAATGTGTAGTACTCCATTATTGAATGGATCAGCTCACTTGAAAAATGTTATCTTTTACCGAGTTTAGCTATTGTTATGTTTTACTGTACAAAAACCTCCATGGTAAAGCTGTGATGATTGTAAGATTACAAATAATCTCTATGGTAGTAATAAAAAAAACAATTATTAATGACTCCAGTATTATGCCTGCATCACACTGGCGCGGCCTGGCCCCGGCGGACAATAGTAAACTTGTCCACCGCTGTCAAATTTTCTATTGTCCGCCACCGCAGGCCACGCCAATGTGTTGCAGGCCTTAAACATACAGATTTTATAGAAACACTCCACTGACAAGCTGTGATGATTGTAATGATTACGAATAGTCTATATAGTTAGTAATAAACTAAATCAATATTTCATTAATGTTGTAAATATTGCAAAAATATGTATCGATAATATCCTCTCATAAATAAGTACCAAAACCTTAATCCACTCACATAAGAGTTATGGGTCATATTTATGAGTAAGTTGTATGCACCATGCACCTATATTTTTACACTTGACTGTACTCGAGTGTTAAGTGGAGCTCACGTGAAAAAATGTATAGTACGGCGGAAATTGGGCAATATTGATAAAAGTCGTGGACACGTCTTCTATACGTCTTCTACATTAAAAATACTGTGTTACTAAAGAAGAGTTATTATTTTGTAGCTATTCTTTCCATTGGCATTGTAAAAGTAGAGGTGATTTCTTTTTTCACATTTAAGTCGGTTCGATTCCCAGACAAAGCAAGTAATTTTTCGAAAAACTTTGAATGCAGGATTACTAACTTTCAAAAATAACATAAGGTCTTCTTACAGCAAAATACCCTATCTACGATATTTAAGGTACTTCCCCTTCATGTCCCATAAGTTTGGGACGCCCTGTATACCTAACACTGGTATGTGTTCCTTGTTCTCTCCAGAGTACGAATCTACCGGGTTTAGTTAAGGGAAAGGGGCCGGGCATAGTTGTGACGTCACAAAGATGGCGTCAGTCTTTGGATGGATGACCGCCTGATGTTTGAGTGGTTAATATAAATGCGCGTTTCCGTGCTTTGGAAGGCACGTTAAGCAGTTGATCCTGGCTGATGTCTGTGACAGTAGTCGTTAAGCCGAGTTAGAGGCCTTCGGGCGGCTTAAGAACTTCTAATAGGCGAGTAGCCCACTCACTTGACAAAGTGGGGACAACTGTCACTCGCGTCCGCAGGAGCTACCCACCCCAACCCTGCACGTGTCCCCTGGGTGGTACTAAAGAGTGGCAAACTTTAAAGGCCAAAATAATATATGCCATACGATTTTTGTTCAAATCTCGGGTTCCATTGCGTATATTCGTGTGAGGTGTCATTTGAAAGCATGCTAAACGTACTATAATTGTTTTCTTTAACTGTAAAACGTACAACGAACCGTTTGAAATAATAATGGATTATTTTACCTTAGACGTTTGCTTACTTAACATCATAATTCGAGAAAGAGATACTTTAGCATGATTAATGTCATTATAAAAAATATCAAGCATTTTATTAGCTTGCCAAAAATATGCAATTTGTTGTAGTTCAATAATAATTACATAATATGGCTAATTCCGTAACGCAAGTCCGCGGCAACCAGCATGCTGTGTATGTTTGAAATACTTTGAAAGTTAATTTTTGGTGTTCCCAAATGAAAGGTACTGTAGGCGAATTAATAAATTTTGTGTTTAACTGTATATTAGTACGCGTAGATTAGTTTTTATAATCGGTGAAATGAGTTATTTCAAATAAATCAATCAATCAATCAATATCATTTATTTGCCGGAATACAGTAGATACTTATATAAATAATACAAATGTCAATAAGATTACACACAACAGTGTATTCAGCCCATATGCAGGGATGCAAATGTCTTGAGTTTCATTACATAGGTGTGTAAATAATCAATTACACCTAGGAGCAAGTTATCAGCCAGATGAGCATAATTTATTTTGTCATTATGTTTCAATAAAAAGCCATTTTAAATTCATAAATGCGTTGTCTGTGGGCCGCGAGCTTTCGCCAAAATACAGCCCGATAACTAGGACCCAAATTGTCGACATGGCCATTGGAGACATTTGGACGTGGTGATTTCTTACATTAACCTTTCTAGCAACAGCTTTAGGTAAACACATTTTTTTCTCTGGAGATGCATATAGATATTTATGGTTTGTCGACTGATATATATTCTGTACTATGGAACTGCAAGTCATTGCAGTTTTCCAGGCAACAAATTTGAACAGAACCGTGAGCGGCGAGGCTCGCGAGGCCGCAGACCGGGCTCCACGTGGGCCCGAAGGCCTGAAGCGTCCCTCCAAAGCGCGCTCTCGGATACTTTACTCCTGAGTTCAAGGACAAGCGAATCTGAGCGTGTGCGTGCGTCCCTCCAGAGCGTGCTCTTCACACGAGCCCGATGGCCGAAGACCCGACGGACGAGCTCACGCGGATATTTTTCTACTTCCAAGTGTGTTACAAGCGAACCCGAGGGCTGAAAGTACGAAGCGTACCTTCAGGGAATGCTCTCCACGCAAGCCAGAGGGCCAAAGGCCCGAAGGGCGGGCCCACGTGGACACTTTATTACTCCTAAGTGTCTTAAAAGCGAATCTGACGGCCGAAGGAGAGCGGCATAGCACGCGAGGCGGCAGGCTGAGCTCTGCGTAGCGTAGGGGCGAGGGCCGAAGCGTCGCTTCAGAGCGGGCTCTCCACGCAAGCCAGAGGGCTAAAGGCTCGAAAGGCAGGCCCACGCGGACAGTTTATTACTCCTAAGCATCTTACAAGCGAATCTGAGGGCCAAAGGCCCGAAGCGTCTCTTCAGAGTGCGCTCTCGAATACTCTTCTCCTGAATGTGTTACAAGGGAACCTGAGGGCCAAAGGCATGGCACGCGAGGCGGCAGGCCGAGCTCTGCGTAGGGACGAACGTGTGTAGCGTCCCTTCAGGGTACGCTCTCGGACTTTTGTTTGGATGTTTGTTACTCAACCACACTTATTTGGATGACATTTTGCACGAAGATTGTTCATAGCCTGGATTAAAATAAGGGATAGTTTTTATCCTGGGCCCACGCAGACCAAGTCGCGGGCGGAAGCTAGTTGTCTAATAAAGCTGCTTGCGTTGATTGTTTTATTATTTATTTTCAACTAGCGACCCGTCCCGGCTTTGCACGGATACTATGTCATACATATAAACCTTCCTCTTGAATCACTCTATCTATTATAAAAAACCGCATAAAAATCCGTTGCGTAGTTCTAAAGATTTAAGCACACATAGGGACAGACAGCAGGAAGCGACTTTGTTTTATACTGTGTAGTGATGTTATACTAGGAACTACACTAACATAGATTAACAATCTCACTTGAGAGCCAAAAGAAGACGTAAATTAGTGTAAGGGGGTCACCCCCCACACACATTTTACGTCTTCTAAGAAAATAAAAGAACGCTTCAGAGCTCTCGCCTCGCCTTCGGCTTGGGCTACAAGGTTCCTGAAGTAGCCTTTATTTTACTGCTTTAGGTGCGTATGATGACCGTCTGACTCGTATAATTACTCAGAAAACAAAACAAGAGTGTCTCAAGGCGCCATGTCAGTGCTACCTAGCTGAACCGTGGGAACTAAGATTTATACCTACACTTTGGAAACCGAGGTCGGTTCATTCAGCTAGTTGGTTGGCACACGCGCTCACGGCCGGACGCTGCTTATGCGCACAGTTAGGTATTGAAAATGACTTCGTTGCGAATAAAGTCGATTCACTGCAGCGTTGTGGCGTGTGACAACAATAAAACAAATAGACATTTATGGTTTTTTATCTGCCGACTGACGATGACAGATTAGTAACCCTACCTACTTACTTTATATAGGTACCCAAGTACTAATTATTGACCTGGTACGAACTAGTGAGTTTAACAAGGACGTTTACGGAACATTGAATCTTTAATACCTATTTCAAATACGTAATTATTTTGTAAGGCCTGCTTGAGTTTCGGTAATTTAGTATACCTACCCCGAGCCTCAGACAAGTTTACTCCGCCACTACCATGAAGTCCAAATTATTTAGTTGTTTTCGTAGATTTCATGTTTATGTTTATCCCTGTATAACAGCAATTTTTATAATAGTACTTCGTAAGATTCGCACGGCAGCTTAAGAAAGGGCGAATACATCGTCGTTGGTTGGTATAGGGACTTATGACTTTTTGGAAGGGCTGGAATTCACTCGCGAGGATGAAACACATAATCAGAATATTTTAAAACAATACATTACAACAAATTATGCCTAGTGTCTACTTTCAAGTTTGTAATGCTTCTTTTAAACTATTACGTTATTGTTATACATACGCTGTAAATAACGAAGATACGTAGGTACCTAACAAACTTTATTTCGTACGGTCTCCGGGATATATTTAAATTACGTTACTTACCTACACTACACAAAAGGTTTCGTTCTGTATTATGTGGTAGATTAATAATAATAAGTACCTACATTCAAATTGTCGCATGTCGTAACCATAGACAGGGTGAGCAATAGGTAACATGGCTTCAATTGTATTTAACATGCTGTATGTATGTATGTAAGTAAGTGACTATGCAGTTCAGATACTGGCAGTATCTTGGGAAACCCCGGATATTTTTACCTATTTGCTTTTTAGGGTTCGTACCCAACCGGAACCGTACCCAAAGGGTAAAAACGGGACAGTTGCTTCACCATAGTGTACTCACACATTATAATAGAATTTTATGTTTTGCAAAATAATTTAAAACGTAAACCGTTTTTTATTTCACTCAACTATTAATTATAAAATCATTTCTAAGCGGTGTCAACTCTAGCGTCGATTGGCCGGCGCATGCGGGCAACGACCCGCGCATTCAAGGTCGCTCCATTGTTAAATTTCGTAGGCACTTAAAGCAGTAGGTATTGAGATTTTTATTCAGACCTGAGTATCTGTTTGTAGAACTATTATATAATCTGTGGCCACGTGACGACAGCGATCGCTAGCAGAGTCTAGCGTGGTGATGGTTAATCGGTGCGTAATTAGCAAAATGTATTATTACTTCGTTATTTACTTATGTACAGGTCGATTCACGAAAGCTGGCACGAATGAATTGAACGAGTGAATGATAATGTCTTTGTGTGCATCACATAATAATTAAATACAGGTTGATGCAAAAAGTGATTAGGTACGATACTTGTGTTTTAGAATTTGTTTGTTTGTGTTCCTCTTTTTTTAGATTTTTTACAATTCGAATAAGCCATCACCTTTCGATTCTTGACATTAAAAATAAGTCAGAAAAATATAAATACGCTTTATTTACAAAGGACTAATATTAAATACTAAAAAGATTAACAAAAAAGTTAAAAAAAAATTAAAAAAAGACATCTATGTTGGTATTTAGGAGTTATTTAATTACTAAATATTAATATTATAACAAGACATGAGACTGAAAGCTAATAAAAAAAAGATTAACATGATAATTATAATAATATTATTTATTTTTTATTAAATAAAGAAAACGTATTAGGTACATGTTTACAAAATATTAGGAGGCCCCTGTATAAGAACGGCACTCACTGCCACTCACAGTGACAAGTGACATTACTTTCGGTCAATTCATTCATGCCAGCTCTCGTGAATCGACCTGTACACCAACAAAATCTATATTGTTGGAAATATTATAAAATTACCTATCTTTTTCATAACATCTTTGATTGCGCTAATGTTATTATTTGTTGAGTTACAAGCGTGTTTTATCAGTACTCATGCTAACGCGCACGGTAAAAGTCATATTTTGTCAAATATTTAAAAAGATTTTGATGGTACGTCATAGGGCTCTAATAAACAATTATATAAAGTTTAATATGCTTTCAAATGACACCTCACACGAACCGATCAGTAAAATAGAACCCGAGATTGGAACAAATCGATGACCGTCTGCCGCCATCTTTATGACGTCACAGCTATGTCCGTCCCCTTTCCCTCAAATAAAACCGGCAGATTCGTACTCTATTCGTACTCGACAACGAGGAACACAACCGTATGAAAATCGTGAAGGAGACGACTTTTTGCGATATTGCCACCGTACTAACACTGATTATACTGAAAAATAATTTCAGTGTGCTGTGATGATTATTAGATTACGAATAACCTGCATAGGTGACACTAAAATACATCAATACTTGTTTAATGTGTGGTACTCCAGTGTAGTAATAGAAGATTGTTATCGATTAAGTATGATTATACAAAATCACTAGTGTTAAATTTATAAATTAATCTGAATTATGATGACTTTTTCGTCTATTAACTATACATTAATACGCATCATTGATCTAAAGAGTACCTATCAACGTACTTATGCAATTACTTATTCAATCAAGCTAGGTTGAACCATTTCAACCACCCATGAGTGACCGGTATGTCGATCAAGTAACGCATTAGATGTAAATGTCATTTTTTATATGAAAAACGACAGCTGAATTGTCCTAACGCACGTTCGAAACATTACGTGGTTACCCCTCAGATCTCTAGCTGACCCACGGCCCGCTTTCTTACAGTCGGTTATAACGGGTTTCTTCGATTTCGGTTAAAACCGGTTTTGCATTCCGTACTCTCAATCAACTGAGCTATCGGAACAATCCACCTCGGTCACCTTTTTTATCAATCAGTTCATTCTTACAAGGCCTTAGGGAGGCGTGTACCGACATCTGCCTAGATGCGAGATGATCTGCCTAGCAGCAATTTGTATGTAATCATATTAAATCCATTTAGTATTGTTATTATATTTGGTAAGGTTGGCCTTAAATATGATAAAAGAGAAAGTTTCGCCTTAATATGAACCAACGTGAATGTAAACTTAACACGCAAAACTAAAAGAAAGCGTTTACGTGACGTATGTAAGAAATGTGCATCGAAAATCTACATTTTCAATAACTCCGGATTTTTGTATTAATTAATTAAAAAAGTCCTCTTCCACATCGATGAAAAACTACTTTTCTGAGGGTTATTGGTAATTTAATAATTTTATGTTAGGCCCCAATCGGACTTTGAAAGATTCTTTGAAATCGAATGAGTAGGTAAGGTACCTATTTTCGGAGACTACCCCCAACCTGCACCCTAATTTAACTGCCTACTACTACTATTAGACAGATAAGTAATAACCCTGTGTTTATACTTTCTGTACTTTCTTCATATTAGTAACATCAGGGGCCCGTTTCATGAAGCAACAAGTTACAAGGGGAAGTCTCTTTTCAATACCTTTTGATAGAGAGAGACTTCCGCTTGTAATTTGTAACTTGTTGCTTCATGAAACGGGCCCCTGATGTTACTAATATGAAGAAAGTACAGAAAGTATAAACACAGGGTTCGGGACATCGGGACCTGGAAAACCTCTGAAAGTAAATAAGTACAACAACTCTCAGTCTACAAATAAAATTAAAGTTAAAGAAAGTTTAATACTAAATACCCTATATTACTTTCTTTACCTGCTATTATTGGTTAAATAAAATAGATAATTATGTCATTTCGACCGAAAAACAACTACTAAGTAACTAAATATAATGTACAATCAAGTACTTAAAGTTTGTACCTACAAGTTTGAGCGTACGCTCGGCCTTGGCGAGGTACTCGGCCGGCAGCACGCTGCACACGAATCGCGTGAGTCGCGCGCGAAAGATTTAAATTACGGATAATAACTGATAAGCTAATACAATTTAGAGCTATTGACGAATCCGTTAGAATTTGTGTTTATATATTCTTCGATAGAACTAAAATGAATTACACTGACTTGAGAATTTATGAGATTTCTTTTATGGTAAGGAGAATGGTTTCAAGATATTTATTCCTAATTTAAAAAAATGCTATTGATAAATATGTTAGAAATTAATGGGGCCATTTTTTTAATTACTTTTGAATACACTTTAGTAGCCACTAGTCACTTGAATATTCTTTTAGGAGATTTATAATATTTTAAATCAATTCCGGTTTTGCTAACGTAATCTCTTGACAAAACTATTAGAAAACGATATGTAAGGTTTGAATAAACAAATGCGATGCATTATAGGAAAAAACTATAACTTGTATAATCTTTGCAAAGTATTACAAGTGTTCCTTACAAAAAAAATAATTATTCGAAAACCAAAATCAAAAACTGCTAGAAAATATTTTTCGCTGTTAGTACTTAATGTACTCTCGCTGATAACAAAAAAAAATCAAACTTGGGACTTATGTTAGTTTGACGACAAATTATAGTGTTCGCGTACCGTACTAGTTAGCTATAGTTTACTCGTATTTGAGGCCCGCGTGATCTCTCGTGTGTCGTCATTAAAATAAACGCCTCGGGCCAATCATGCTTGCGTCCTTCTATATTTTACGGCGCCATATACACCTCGCAGCGCAGCCCCAACAGCGCCAGACACCTCGGCAATCTAAAGCCCTGCATGAAAGTCATTTTAGCGTGGAGTTGTCTAAGGTGGTGCATTGGAAATTATCGCGTGCTTTGAAACGCTGTTCTGACTAGATCAAGAAACAATGAGGTCTGATTTTCAGATATATGATTCTTGACTGATTGTTTACCTGAATTGATCAATACATGATTGCTCAAAATTTCCTTGATAGAAAAAAAATCCAAAATTGGGTCTGTATTTTCCTTTTTTTACTCAGCTTACTCAAACGATACATCGTTTTACGACACAATCAAGTTAATAGTATATAGTATAGTATTTTATGTCATCTAAAATCTCACTTTATGAAATTTAAATAAAACTTCACCAAATTAGGTCTTTATCAAAATTTGTCCAAAAAAGCCATTCCCGAAGAGTATTACATCTCTTTTTCTCGTGCGCGGGAGGCATCAGCGTGTCTCTGTCTATGGGGCGTGTTCGACTCAAATCAAGGCATCCCCTTAACAAGTATAACCCCGTGTTACAGAGGAGCGAACAATCGAAATATACTCGCCGGACGGCGTGCACGCGCTGGCGCTGCGCGCGGCCGACGCGGCTGGCGCGGCGAGCTGGCACCGCGCGCTGCACGCGGCCGCGCGCCGCGCCGCCCGCGCCGCGCTGGCCCGCGCGCGCCCGCGCCTGCGCGCGCTGCTCGGCGACGTGCGCTTCGCGGGCTGGCTCGCGCGACGCCCCGCCTGCGACCATGTGAGTGTGCCAGTGCCAGTCGTTCATCAATTGAATTGACTACTTAGGTACCGTTGTAACTTTACTCATATTATATGCCCAAAATTGGTTGCCATTGTTACTTACATACTTTGTGTTGTAGGTACATGGTTAGCAATAAATATTTTCTTTGTTTCTTACTTTCTTTAATTACGGCAGAGGCGTCTCTAACCCATTCCCCCTGGGGGATCCCTCCGGAATCCCCCGGCGTCCATGAATAGTAATTGGAGGAGGCACTCCAGAACTATTAAAGCAAAAAAAAAAAATGTAGCGCCCGTTTGCAAACATTACTATAGCGCCCCCTAATAAGCGCGCGGTCAAAATGGAATGGTAGCGGGCGGCGCTCGGCGCCCCCTATGGCTGCTGCGCCCGTGTGCAACGCACACCTTGCACCATAGGTAATGACGCCTCTGTATTACGGTTTTCGTTACAAATGACGTGCCGATGCCAACGCGTGAGGTCCAAAACGAACACGAAATTGTAATGTATAGAAGGTCGATATGACGCCGACGAGCAGAAAAGACCACTCACCACTCGATCCGATCGAGTGGCAGCATCGTATCCCGAAGTTCAGGCTCTATATAGATTGTCTCTAAGAGTGGTGACTTTTTGTAACCATAGGTAAATACGCGGGTTTCACGAACGCGCGACTGTCGGCTGACGCTTACCATAGACCACCTGTATCGATATTGTATCGCGTTTGTAGCACTGAAAAAAGTGGCCGCTCTAAGGGTATTTAAAACGAGCGAAATTAAATATATTGTAGATTTCTTTTGAAGTAATACCTTCTTTGTAATTTATCATTTCAGATCAGCGCATCAGGTGGTTCGGACAGTTCCGAGGAAACCGAGGGTTGGCAGCCGACCTTCGTAGCTATCACGGATAGAGAATTAAGGTACCTACCTACATTTTATAAGCAGGCTCGATAATTCTAGGGTTCCTATGGACTTCATTTGTGGATTCAGTTGTAGAAGGATATTTTTTTTACCAAGGTCAGATTTGACGTGTACAGTATCAAGAGTGACTAGTTTAACCTTTATGGTCACAGCTCATTCGAGCCACCCGGCGCCCGACCCGCACTGGCTCGCCTCGTAAATGTACTAACAACGGAGTTGATGCAGGGAGCGCAAGCCCGTACAAATCCACATAGAGAATACTAACCGGTCGAGGCGAGGCGGTGCGGGTCGGGCGCTGGGTGGGTGTAATGAGCTGCGACGTTTATTGTGTTCGCAGGCTGTACGAGGCGGCGCCGTGGTCGGCGGAGGCGTGGATGGCGCCGAGCGAGGCGCTGGGGCTGGCGGCCACGCGGCTGGCGTGGTGGCGGCGCGGCGCGGGCGCGGGCGCGGGCGGGGGCGGGGGCGGGGGCGGGGGCGGGGGCGGGGGCGCGGCGGCGCTGGGCGTGCGCGCGGGCACGCCGGCCGGCCTGCTGGTGCGCGCGCTGCGCGCCGACACGCCGCACGACCTGGCCGCCGTGGCCGGCGCGCTCGTCGACGGCGCGCACAGGGCGGTGCGCGCCATGCCCGAGTTCACCTTCCGTTAGTATACCTTACATTATATAAAGAGACGACTCTCCACGATGCCGAGGTGTACGGCCCGAGTGCCCGCGGCCCGCGGCGGTGTGAGCGGGCCGTGTGACGTCCATATAAAACAAATTAAAATATGGACGCTCCGCGTCCCGCTCGGGCCGTACACTTTAGACTGATAATGACAAACTTTCATCGCATTCCAACGCATGTGTCCAATCTTTCATTGAGAGAATTTAAGGCTTGTCGACTTTAGGTCGTGCAGCAATGTTTGGAGTTCTTGAGTTGTTCACGAGAACAGTACAATTTTATCGACAAAACGTAGCTTTGTTAATCTTCTTTGGCCAATGATTTACCAGCGCATCGCCAAGCTTGTGAACAATTGAGGAGATTTATAATATTAGTATAGATATATAATAGTAAGTTGAACAGGCTGCCGGTTCCGCGGCGCATGCGCGCGTCTGTCCCTGGGCGCGGGCGGCGTGTGCGTGTGGGAGGCGGCGGGCTCGCTGGGCCGCGGCGGCGCGCGCGCGCTGTACCGCCGCCCGCTGCACGCGCTCAAGGCCTCCGCCGACGACGACCGCACCGCGCTCTGGCTGCACTTCACAGACGACGACACCGTGGTCAGTACATACTAGCGTCTCTCCCTGGGCGCGGGCGGCGTGTGCGTGTGGGAGGCGGCGGGCTCGCTGGGCCGCGGCGGCGCGCGCGCGCTGTACCGCCGCCCGCTGCACGCGCTCAAGGCCTCCGCCGACGACGACCGCACCGCGCTCTGGCTGCACTTCACAGACGACGACACCGTGGTCAGTACATACTAGCGTCTCTCCCTGGGCGCGGGCGGCGTGTGCGTGTGGGAGGCGGCGGGCTCGCTGGGCCGCGGCGGCGCGCGCGCGCTGTACCGCCGCCCGCTGCACGCGCTCAAGGCCTCCGCCGACGACGACCGCACCGCGCTCTGGCTGCACTTCACAGACGACGACACCGTGGTCAGTACATACTAGCGTCTCTCCCTGGGCGCGGGCGGCGTGTGCGTGTGGGAGGCGGCGGGCTCGCTGGGCCGCGGCGGCGCGCGCGCGCTGTACCGCCGCCCGCTGCACGCGCTCAAGGCCTCCGCCGACGACGACCGCACCGCGCTCTGGCTGCACTTCACAGACGACGACACCGTGGTCAGTACATACTAGCGTCTCTCCCTGGGCGCGGGCGGCGTGTGCGTGTGGGAGGCGGCGGGCTCGCTGGGCCGCGGCGGCGCGCGCGCGCTGTACCGCCGCCCGCTGCACGCGCTCAAGGCCTCCGCCGACGACGACCGCACCGCGCTCTGGCTGCACTTCACAGACGACGACACCGTGGTCAGTACATACTAGCGTCTCTCCCTGGGCGCGGGCGGCGTGTGCGTGTGGGAGGCGGCGGGCTCGCTGGGCCGCGGCGGCGCGCGCGCGCTGTACCGCCGCCCGCTGCACGCGCTCAAGGCCTCCGCCGACGACGACCGCACCGCGCTCTGGCTGCACTTCACAGACGACGACACCGTGGTCAGTACATACTAGCGTCTCTCCCTGGGCGCGGGCGGCGTGTGCGTGTGGGAGGCGGCGGGCTCGCTGGGCCGCGGCGGCGCGCGCGCGCTGTACCGCCGCCCGCTGCACGCGCTCAAGGCCTCCGCCGACGACGACCGCACCGCGCTCTGGCTGCACTTCACAGACGACGACACCGTGGTCAGTACATACTAGCGTCTGTACCTGGGCGCGGGCGGCGTGTGCGTGTGGGAGGCGGCGGGCTCGCTGGGCCGCGGCGGCGCGCGCGCGCTGTACCGCCGCCCGCTGCACGCGCTCAAGGCCTCCGCCGACGACGACCGCACCGCGCTCTGGCTGCACTTCACAGACGACGACACCGTGGTCAGTACATACTAGCGTCTCTCCCTGGGCGCGGGCGGCGTGTGCGTGTGGGAGGCGGCGGGCTCGCTGGGCCGCGGCGGCGCGCGCGCGCTGTACCGCCGCCCGCTGCACGCGCTCAAGGCCTCCGCCGACGACGACCGCACCGCGCTCTGGCTGCACTTCACAGACGACGACACCGTGGTCAGTACATACTAGCGTCTGTCCCTGGGCGCGGGCGGCGTGTGCGTGTGGGAGGCGGCGGGCTCGCTGGGCCGCGGCGGCGCGCGCGCGCTGTACCGCCGCCCGCTGCACGCGCTCAAGGCCTCCGCCGACGACGACCGCACCGCGCTCTGGCTGCACTTCACAGACGACGACACCGTGGTCAGTACATACTAGCGTCTCTCCCTGGGCGCGGGCGGCGTGTGCGTGTGGGAGGCGGCGGGCTCGCTGGGCCGCGGCGGCGCGCGCGCGCTGTACCGCCGCCCGCTGCACGCGCTCAAGGCCTCCGCCGACGACGACCGCACCGCGCTCTGGCTGCACTTCACAGACGACGACACCGTGGTCAGTACATACTAGCGTCTGTCCCTGGGCGCGGGCGGCGTGTGCGTGTGGGAGGCGGCGGGCTCGCTGGGCCGCGGCGGCGCGCGCGCGCTGTACCGCCGCCCGCTGCACGCGCTCAAGGCCTCCGCCGACGACGACCGCACCGCGCTCTGGCTGCACTTCACAGACGACGACACCGTGGTCAGTACATACTAGCGTCTCTCCCTGGGCGCGGGCGGCGTGTGCGTGTGGGAGGCGGCGGGCTCGCTGGGCCGCGGCGGCGCGCGCGCGCTGTACCGCCGCCCGCTGCACGCGCTCAAGGCCTCCGCCGACGACGACCGCACCGCGCTCTGGCTGCACTTCACAGACGACGACACCGTGGTCAGTACATACTAGCGTCTGTCCCTGGGCGCGGGCGGCGTGTGCGTGTGGGAGGCGGCGGGCTCGCTGGGCCGCGGCGGCGCGCGCGCGCTGTACCGCCGCCCGCTGCACGCGCTCAAGGCCTCCGCCGACGACGACCGCACCGCGCTCTGGCTGCACTTCACAGACGACGACACCGTGGTCAGTACATACTAGCGTCTCTCCCTGGGCGCGGGCGGCGTGTGCGTGTGGGAGGCGGCGGGCTCGCTGGGCCGCGGCGGCGCGCGCGCGCTGTACCGCCGCCCGCTGCACGCGCTCAAGGCTTCCGCCGACGACGACCGCACCGCGCTCTGGCTGCACTTCACAGACGACGACACCGTGGTCAGTACATACTAGCGTCTCTCCCTGGGCGCGGGCGGCGTGTGCGTGTGGGAGGCGGCGGGCTCGCTGGGCCGCGGCGGCGCGCGCGCGCTGTACCGCCGCCCGCTGCACGCGCTCAAGGTCTCCGCCGACGACGACCGCACCGCGCTCTGGCTGCACTTCACAGACGACGACACCGTGGTCAGTACATACTAGCGTCTCTCCCTGGGCGCGGGCGGCGTGTGCGTGTGGGAGGCGGCGGGCTCGCTGGGCCGCGGCGGCGCGCGCGCGCTGTACCGCCGCCCGCTGCACGCGCTCAAGGCCTCCGCCGACGACGACCGCACCGCGCTCTGGCTGCACTTCACAGACGACGACACCGTGGTCAGTACATACTAGCGTCTGTACCTGGGCGCGGGCGGCGTGTGCGTGTGGGAGGCGGCGGGCTCGCTGGGCCGCGGCGGCGCGCGCGCGCTGTACCGCCGCCCGCTGCACGCGCTCAAGGCCTCCGCCGACGACGACCGCACCGCGCTCTGGCTGCACTTCACAGACGACGACACCGTGGTCAGTACATACTAGCGTCTCTCCCTGGGCGCGGGCGGCGTGTGCGTGTGGGAGGCGGCGGGCTCGCTGGGCCGCGGCGGCGCGCGCGCGCTGTACCGCCGCCCGCTGCACGCGCTCAAGGCCTCCGCCGACGACGACCGCACCGCGCTCTGGCTGCACTTCACAGACGACGACACCGTGGTCAGTACATACTAGCGTCTCTCCCTGGGCGCGGGCGGCGTGTGCGTGTGGGAGGCGGCGGGCTCGCTGGGCCGCGGCGGCGCGCGCGCGCTGTACCGCCGCCCGCTGCACGCGCTCAAGGCCTCCGCCGACGACGACCGCACCGCGCTCTGGCTGCACTTCACAGACGACGACACCGTGGTCAGTACATACTAGCGTCTGTCCCTGGGCGCGGGCGGCGTGTGCGTGTGGGAGGCGGCGGGCTCGCTGGGCCGCGGCGGCGCGCGCGCGCTGTACCGCCGCCCGCTGCACGCGCTCAAGGCCTCCGCCGACGACGACCGCACCGCGCTCTGGCTGCACTTCACAGACGACGACACCGTGGTCAGTACATACTAGCGTCTCTCCCTGGGCGCGGGCGGCGTGTGCGTGTGGGAGACGGCGGGCTCGCTGGGCCGCGGCGGCGCGCGCGCGCTGTACCGCCGCCCGCTGCACGCGCTCAAGGCCTCCGCCGACGACGACCGCACCGCGCTCTGGCTGCACTTCACAGACGACGACACCGTGGTCAGTACATACTAGCGTCTCTCCCTGGGCGCGGGCGGCGTGTGCGTGTGGGAGGCGGCGGGCTCGCTGGGCCGCGGCGGCGCGCGCGCGCTGTACCGCCGCCCGCTGCACGCGCTCAAGGCCTCCGCCGACGACGACCGCACCGCGCTCTGGCTGCACTTCACAGACGACGACACCGTGGTCAGTACATACTAGCGTCTCTCCCTGGGCGCGGGCGGCGTGTGCGTGTGGGAGGCGGCGGGCTCGCTGGGCCGCGGCGGCGCGCGCGCGCTGTACCGCCGCCCGCTGCACGCGCTCAAGGCCTCCGCCGACGACGACCGCACCGCGCTCTGGCTGCACTTCACAGACGACGACACCGTGGTCAGTACATACTAGCGTCTCTCCCTGGGCGCGGGCGGCGTGTGCGTGTGGGAGGCGGCGGGCTCGCTGGGCCGCGGCGGCGCGCGCGCGCTGTACCGCCGCCCGCTGCACGCGCTCAAGGCCTCCGCCGACGACGACCGCACCGCGCTCTGGCTGCACTTCACAGACGACGACACCGTGGTCAGTACATACTAGCGTCTGTCCCTGGGCGCGGGCGGCGTGTGCGTGTGGGAGGCGGCGGGCTCGCTGGGCCGCGGCGGCGCGCGCGCGCTGTACCGCCGCCCGCTGCACGCGCTCAAGGCCTCCGCCGACGACGACCGCACCGCGCTCTGGCTGCACTTCACAGACGACGACACCGTGGTCAGTACATACTAGCGTCTCTCCCTGGGCGCGGGCGGCGTGTGCGTGTGGGAGGCGGCGGGCTCGCTGGGCCGCGGCGGCGCGCGCGCGCTGTACCGCCGCCCGCTGCACGCGCTCAAGGCCTCCGCCGACGACGACCGCACCGCGCTCTGGCTGCACTTCACAGACGACGACACCGTGGTCAGTACATACTAGCGTCTCTCCCTGGGCGCGGGCGGCGTGTGCGTGTGGGAGGCGGCGGGCTCGCTGGGCCGCGGCGGCGCGCGCGCGCTGTACCGCCGCCCGCTGCACGCGCTCAAGGCCTCCGCCGACGACGACCGCACCGCGCTCTGGCTGCACTTCACAGACGACGACACCGTGGTCAGTACATACTAGCGTCTCTCCCTGGGCGCGGGCGGCGTGTGCGTGTGGGAGGCGGCGGGCTCGCTGGGCCGCGGCGGCGCGCGCGCGCTGTACCGCCGCCCGCTGCACGCGCTCAAGGCCTCCGCCGACGACGACCGCACCGCGCTCTGGCTGCACTTCACAGACAACGACACCGTGGTCAGTACATACTAGCGTCTCTCCCTGGGCGCGGGCGGCGTGTGCGTGTGGGAGGCGGCGGGCTCGCTGGGCCGCGGCGGCGCGCGCGCGCTGTACCGCCGCCCGCTGCACGCGCTCAAGGCCTCCGCCGACGACGACCGCACCGCGCTCTGGCTGCACTTCACAGACGACGACACCGTGGTCAGTACATACTAGCGTCTCTCCCTGGGCGCGGGCGGCGTGTGCGTGTGGGAGGCGGCGGGCTCGCTGGGCCGCGGCGGCGCGCGCGCGCTGTACCGCCGCCCGCTGCACGCGCTCAAGGCCTCCGCCGACGACGACCGCACCGCGCTCTGGCTGCACTTCACAGACGACGACACCGTGGTCAGTACATACTAGCGTCTCTCCCTGGGCGCGGGCGGCGTGTGCGTGTGGGAGGCGGCGGGCTCGCTGGGCCGCGGCGGCGCGCGCGCGCTGTACCGCCGCCCGCTGCACGCGCTCAAGGCCTCCGCCGACGACGACCGCACCGCGCTCTGGCTGCACTTCACAGACGACGACACCGTGGTCAGTACATACTAGCGTCTCTCCCTGGGCGCGGGCGGCGTGTGCGTGTGGGAGGCGGCGGGCTCGCTGGGCCGCGGCGGCGCGCGCGCGCTGTACCGCCGCCCGCTGCACGCGCTCAAGGCCTCCGCCGACGACGACCGCACCGCGCTCTGGCTGCACTTCACAGACGACGACACCGTGGTCAGTACATACTAGCGTCTGTCCCTGGGCGCGGGCGGCGTGTGCGTGTGGGAGGCGGCGGGCTCGCTGGGCCGCGGCGGCGCGCGCGCGCTGTACCGCCGCCCGCTGCACGCGCTCAAGGCCTCCGCCGACGACGACCGCACCGCGCTCTGGCTGCACTTCACAGACGACGACACCGTGGTCAGTACATACTAGCGTCTCTCCCTGGGCGCGGGCGGCGTGTGCGTGTGGGAGGCGGCGGGCTCGCTGGGCCGCGGCGGCGCGCGCGCGCTGTACCGCCGCCCGCTGCACGCGCTCAAGGCCTCCGCCGACGACGACCGCACCGCGCTCTGGCTGCACTTCACAGACGACGACACCGTGGTCAGTACATACTAGCGTCTCTCCCTGGGCGCGGGCGGCGTGTGCGTGTGGGAGGCGGCGGGCTCGCTGGGCCGCGGCGGCGCGCGCGCGCTGTACCGCCGCCCGCTGCACGCGCTCAAGGCCTCCGCCGACGACGACCGCACCGCGCTCTGGCTGCACTTCACAGACGACGACACCGTGGTCAGTACATACTAGCGTCTGTCCCTGGGCGCGGGCGGCGTGTGCGTGTGGGAGGCGGCGGGCTCGCTGGGCCGCGGCGGCGCGCGCGCGCTGTACCGCCGCCCGCTGCACGCGCTCAAGGCCTCCGCCGACGACGACCGCACCGCGCTCTGGCTGCACTTCACAGACGACGACACCGTGGTCAGTACATACATACTAGCCATAGTCTTATCTGGTCGACTCTCGTCCGAAGTGACTTGACACGTGCCGCGGCCGAGCTGCCCGATGTGGTCATGGTGTGTAACATGTTGCTGTGCCACTGTCTGTACGTCTGGCTTATCCGCAACATAGATAAAGAAATAACAAAGACTTCTGGAAACCAGCCCTTGTACGGCCAACTCTCGAGGTAGCTCGCTAATAGAAGCATAAACTATTATGGGTATATTAGACGACATATTCCTGAACAGGGGCAGATTTCGGTTACGTTTTCACCGGTATGAAACCGGTATTCCATTACGGTACCGTAATGATGTAAGGGTTACGCGCGCCGCGCCAACATAACAGTACCGTAACCGTTTTGAAATATTAGTTACCGTTATCGATTTAAAGATAACCGAAACCTTTTAAATACTGGTTCGAAACAGGTATTATAAAGTTTACCGAAAAAATACGCGAACTTACACTTACACAGACAACTTCTTCCAATAGGAACGAACGAACGAATCAGAAAAGTATCAGAACATAACCGTTATATTACCGTTATATTTCGATACCGAAATATAAAGGTTCCGCTACCGGAACCGCTATTTGAAAACCTATATAACGTCATATCGGTTTTAATACATACCGGTATTTTTCGGTTATGCAGTCCCTGTTCCTGAAACGAAAATACCTGCTTTATGTATTTGGCATATATTAGTCTATGGTAGAGGTATTTTAATAGCTAAATTACATGGAATCATGCTAATATAAAATATTCGATATCTCAGGAGTTGGACATGGAGGGGAGCCCAAAGCCGGCCGTTTTCATCCTGCACAACCTTCTATCAGCCCGCGTCCACTCGCTGCCCGATGACGCGCAGCAGCCGCTATAACTCGAATAATCGAGGACTTGCCGGCCTGGGGGGCTAGCACAACTGACGCCCCGGGTCGTGAAAGATCTACCCTCCTCTTTCTAATTTGCACGGTGCAAATGGGACAGGAGACGCTCAGTCGCGCGCGAACCGACTTGTCAGCAAGTTTGCTAGACGCACAGGTCGACTGTTAGGACAAATCTTCAAGAGTACACGTAGTGTGCCTCGTATGCTCGAATAGTTGTCAGTTTTCATACTAAGGTAAGAATTGGAGTGTGAAAACCAAATGTGAAATAGAATCTCGAATGTAATACTCCTACAATTTATTGTATGTTATGTTTTTAATAATTATGTGAAAATAAAATGCAGTGCTTGTGCATAAATAGTTAATACATGTCAAGTCGTGGATGGCTTTTTGGCCGAGTATTCGGTCCTTAGACGGGGACAAAAGGGGATTATCGCCCTAGTGCAATTATGGCGTTTCGCGAATGTGTTTCGCGAGTCAAGACGCACAATGTGCTCGGTTTGATATTATGGTGTAGTAAAACTAGTTGTTATTGTGCCATGGTTGTACGTTGTTTGTTTTAAAATTATATTGTAGTGTAATGAAAACTGTATGCTATGGTTTGGAAAACTTAACAAGAAATTACACTAATTTATTATTGCTTGAGAATTGTATCAAGCCTTCTGATTCGCAACAAATGGAGAAGGAGAATAAAGTTGGTTTGTGTATGTGATTTTTGAGTAGACTCAACAATTCACGTAAGCTGGTGTAAATGGATCGAATGCGGGACAGGAAATATGTATGTGTTTTTTGTAAATTGTTTTACAATTTTATGAGTAGGACGACGCTCGTAATAGTCCAGCAAGAAACTATAATAGTACATCCTGTCATAAAAGCACAAGCAAAAAACTACTTTATAGTCAGAGCACGAAGACGTTTTTTACTTGCGTTAGTTGGAAAGAATTTACTACGGTTTAGTATAACTAGAACTGCCGACTAATCGACTGCTCCCAGGTGGGCATCAGTCGATTTTTTGATGTGATTTGAGGTGAGACGCTGGCCGATTGGATTTTTGGATGTGATCTGAGGTGAGACGCTGGCCGATTGGATTTTTGGATGTGATCTGAGATGAAACGCTGGTCGATTGGATTTTTGGATATGATCTGAGGTGAGACGCTGGCCGATTGGATTTTTGGATGTGATCTGAGGCGAGACGCTGGCCGATTGGATTTTTGGATGTGATCTGAGGTGGGACGCTGGCCGATTGGATTTTTAGATGACATCTGAGGTGAGACGCTGGCCGGGGTAGTATCCATTGCACACGTGTACATTGCACACGCGTACATTGCACACGCGCCTGCCGCCACCTTGGTTTGGTTCTACTTTGGTGACGAGTAACGAAGATGTCGTTCGTTTTATTTACGCCAGTTTATAGAATGTAGTAAACTTTTTTAAATACAATTAAAATGAACTTTGTCCGCTACGTGTTTATAATAAAGTCAATAAACCGTAAAAATAAATAACTCTGGTTACTTGCAAAATGTTCACTGTGCTTTGGCTATGATTTTTCTACCAAGTTTACACAGAATTACAAACAATAAATACAATATCAAATAACTACTGTAATCGATGAAGATAGCGTCTATGAGAACTAACTTTAACTTTACCAATCTTTGATCTATGACCCAATATTGCATGACTTTATCTTTATTAATTTTATTATTTATTTGGTGTTATTAAGAGACTACACCAGCCATTGCAACTTTTATAAGTAATATGTTACCGGGTGTCGCTAGTGTAATTTTTAATTTCTTATGTTTGTAAGAAGAACGAAATTATTCGAACCTTATGTGAAATAATCGAAACCCATTTATTCTGGCTATCAAGGCTTTTCATATTTAGTAATTTTTGATTCTAGAACTTACGTGTACACTATGATGTAAATAGATGGTATTATTCTTTATGTATTTACATTTCTATAATTAAGAATAATTGGTTTGCTTTAATATTTGTAGTGTTCATTCTTAAATGTAAGGTAAGTCGTTATAAGCTAGAATAATTTTTATTATGATTAAGATGAATGTGTAGTAAATTAGCGAAGTCATTCGACTAACAACAGGCAATATTTATGGTGATAAGGAAGGTTAGAAATATTTATTTTATTACCACATTTATGTAATATTTTGTAAGCATACAGTATATTAAGGGTTCTTTTTATAACTAAGTCTTCCGGTTTTTCCGACTTTTAATGGATCATTTTCGTTTTTCAGGCATTACTTGAATTGCTATAGTAAATTTTACGTCAAATACCCTTTTTATGTTATTAAAATGAATATACTTGTAATCTCACTTTCTTGACGTTAAGTAATAATATTTGTTATTAATGTTATGGTAAAATAATCTTATTGATATTTCGTCGAGACCTTTTATTACCGGGTGGATAGGCTGGATTATACTCAGTATCACCACACGCAGTATTTACCGTACAATACGTTGAGTCATATTAACGCGTTGTAAATAATGTAACCCGTGTCTCGCCGGGAGCAGAGCAAAGCTCGGCGATAATTCATCTGACAATGCGCGCTAAATCTAGGCTTCAGACAGTGCTGCCTTGTTATATCTGACCTTTAACCCAGCCTCAATATCATTGTTGTATTTATTTTATCTCTAATATTCACGATTAAATGTTTGCTCGAGAAATACGGTTAATAAGGAACTACTCGGACGTGAATATTATTTGATTGAGGACTGTTGTTACCGATTTCATTCGTGATACTCACAAGCCACGCGTAAGGTTCGGATTCGGGTCAGACACAGAGGTTTTATGACACGGTTTCTGGATTATGGTGCACGTACGAGTAGCGCATATTGTCATATCGGTTTTGTCAATATGCGCTCGAAATGACAATAAAACACCTATGAGCGCCCTGACGCTCCAAGCCGAATAACTACGGTGGCAAACAAGCGTACGGCCCGCCTGATGTTAAGCGGACACCGCAGCCTATAGACGCATGCAACTCCAAAGGCGCCGACCCTTGATATGTTTGAGGATTCGCCGTGTCGACAGCTGAAGGAACAAATGCCCTCGCTCTCAACACAACGCATCCTCGGGAGCTCTGGCGACCTTACTCACCTCCAGGAGCACAACACTACTACAGAGCACGTAGTAGTGTTATTATGGCTGTGGTCTCCTGCAAGGCGGAGGACTTCCCAGTTGGGCTGCTCCACATTCGAGCGGGATGACATTTCGCTGTGCCCTGCCTGACCAAACACATTTTTAAAGGGTCGACAGTGCGCCCCTATAGTTGCACGCGTCCATCTGCATGATCGTTTACCATCAGGCGGGTGCTTGCTTGCCCCGCTTGCGCCATCCTCACAGTAAAGCAGCTAGTCATTGTAATTACGTTTCATCACAAATGCCACTCTAGTCTCCCATCCACACTTGGTCTAGCATGATACGTTTGATCGTTACGTTTTTGGCTGTTGTTGTATGATGGCCATTGGCACCATCCGACATTAAACTATTTCAGTGGTTATTTATTAACTCGTGTTTGTATTGTTCTGTCCGTTTTAATGTATTTAACACTGTTGACTGAAATGTACTCGCAAATACGCAATACTTTTACGCCTTATTTTTATGAGTTCATGCAGCTTATCGTGTGTGTTGTTAAAAAGTGTTGTTAGTGTTTTAATTTGGTGTTAACGTATCTGAATTATGATTTTCAGAATCATTTACTCGATTATCTACGCGACCACAGCTATTATCCAATTGTTTTTGTATGTAATTGTGAACGGTTTATATCTATAAAATGTATGCCATATATACAATATCATCTAATTAGGCTTTTACATTATATTGTGTCGTTCAATATTGAAATGGAACTAACTTAAGCTTTTGGTTAGTTATAAGTTTGCTAATATTTGGCATTAACTCATTCACTGCCACGCTACGCTGATAGCTCGACGGTTAAACAATTCCCATTTGTAGCGAAACCAGCCCGTGGGGCTCTGTCACACGTGTGCCGTGATCGGTGCTGAATGGGTTAAAGCTGTTCGAAGTTACCACATCTTGAATTCCATGTTTGTGTAATGTTAGCAAAAGTCCAAACCATCTCGGGACTCGTTGAATATCGGAAAAGGGGCCTTCAAAAATATCAGCAATGATATCGTAAATACAAGTTATTCAGGTCTTACCTATAAGTTAGTATTTGGCATCTTTATCAAACTTTATAAGAATTCTTACTGCATGCTTCTATACGATGTCTATGTATTCTTAAATATATTTAAATATTACATAATTTGAGTCTCTACGAGTTTTAAGACAGACTGAATGTATAAGAGTTTAAGTTACCACTATGACTGTGTGAAAAGTTGTCATATCAATTTTACTTCAAGCTAAGACTAAGACATAATCTTCTTGTAATCTTGTAGAATTTCTACTGATGACATTCCTTAGTAAGTTGAATGGTTAGTTTTTTCAATCTGTGTAAAAATAGTCAGATAGACAGAAACATAAATATTTAAATAGCAACAACCTGGGTTTGGAAGTGGTAGGTGGTGTGTCAGAAATTATAACATATGACTGTCACCGACAGTGAACGAAAAAACCACAGAATGGGTGCCATTGCCATTATGCGGGGTTGAGGGCGGGGTGTCACACCGATGCCAGGCAGCCGTTTAGTTCGAACATGCGCATACCGGGTTTTAGGCACGTGTTTGGCTAGAAACCTGTCAGGAGCTCGCATTCTATGGTTTTTTCGTTCGCTGGTCACAGACCGATAACTCGTCGAGAATATACCTATTGGGTGATACATATGTAACGACATCAGCGTCACACCCGTCATTTATTAATTTTGCTCATTACTTTGCATCAATGAGGCAAATCTGCACTGGTCAGCATTATGGCGGTTACGTCGGACTTAAAGTATTCGTCTCTTACTAGCAAGCGTGTACCGGCCCGGCCACGACTTCAAGCGGCGGCGGCAGCGGCAGCGGTTTTTCTAATCCATTGCGTGTGATCCCAACTAACCACAGTGTGTTGCGCGTCTCGACCGCGCAGTGAACAGATAAAACGCTTGCCGCGACGCAATTCGCGCAATGCCGTGGCCGTGGGCGTAAGTGCGAAAGGGACGAATGCTATATGGCCGACATAATCACTATCATGCTAGCTAGCAATGAACTGATCAGAAATGATGTCAGGCATGTACAGTCGACTACAAAGAGGTCGATACGGTCAAAATTACAAAAAATATACACGACCTTAATGTTAAGGCAATAAAGTCGGGTACACATATTTTTGTAACTTTTGCCGTATCGATCTCTGTGTAGTCGACTGTACATCACATTGGCAAAATAAGAAGTCTGTAAAAACAAGTCATGAAATGCAGGCGTTTTTAAGTGTCGCTCTTTTGTATGGGTTGCTACGGAAACACGATAGTTATAAGGACTTAAAGTCAGCAGCAAAAATGTTTATGCTGGAAATGTATTTCAAAATATCTTCACACCGTTATTGTGCCAGCATTCACGAGTGATATGCATCTTATTGTTGCTTTATAATATAACTTCAAATCATTCCGTAGAATATTATAGACTATTTATATTTGTCTTTTCATTGGCCGGAGTCTGGGTAGCATATCATAAAAATCTAAAGTGATGTAATTGACATCCTTCGGTCTGAAACGAATCATAACACATTCGCTGGTCGGACTCCCAATTCAATCTATAAAGGGACTGTTCATTAATTACCTAAGGATTTTTGTACCATTCTTTACTCTCCTTATGTAAGAAATATTTCAAATAACAAAATTCCTTCAAAATAAGATTTGTGGGCCCTCTCACCCTAAAGTTTGTTACGCGGTTAATGAACAGCTCAAAACTGAAAATGTAATAGATGAAATTGTTTGAAGTGTGACCATATAGCTCATTATTATAATTTGTAGCCAAAACTACTTACGATGCATTAAAACAACGAAGAAAATTATTGTTGTTTCTTTTATCCGTAAGTAGGGTTCCATATCTCCTGTTAAATAAATGTATGTGCAACGCAACACGCCGCCCAAATAAAGCAGGCAAATTATTAAATGCACAATAAAGAATAGGAGTGTCGACCATCAATTCGTCGTTGAGTCGTCAATGACCTCAATGTAAGTAAACCTTGAAGAAAACCTATCTGCCCCTGACTATTTAGAGTTAGACCTACCTAGAGCTCCCGCTAGGTAAATGAAGTAACTAAAATACACACAAACAAAATAAAAGCTTGTAATGAGGTACTGTTTCCGTGAAGTAGGCACCTAATACACCTGATTCGTTCACATTCGGAAAAGAGACAGAATATAACCCCCACATAAAGCTTTGTAGTCATTTCTAATATATATATATATATATTATTTCGGATCATCTAAAATTAACCAATCATACCATAACACTGACACTGAGTTATTTTTTTGTTTAACAGCTCACGCTAATTGGGTAGACGTATAATTGAAAATCCCACCTGAAGTGATTAGTTCTCATAGTGTTTTTTGTATATGGTGATCTGGTAGCTAACTTGCGCATGATGGCAGAGAAGCTGTCCGCGGGGACGCCTCGGTCAACATTGCCGATCCGCTGCAGTAGCGAGGCAGCCCCATCAGCACACTAAATTCGTTATTAAATTGGCACTGTAGTTCACCCACAGGCTGCTCATATATAACTATATAAAAAAAAAACCGGTCAAGTGCGAGTCTGACTCGCGCACCGAGGGTTCCGTAGGTACAAACTAACAATTAACTCAAGGTAAAGTAAATGTCCCAATATTTGTTAAATTACTTATTTTAACCCAACACAATAAAATTCCATTTTAAACGAGTAACGTTTACGCCAAGACAATTGAATCGCGATCTTTTTTTGACCGGCTATTGAAAATAAATATACACGTCCCAATCCCAACCCCATTAATTCTAGAAAAATCTTAACAGCGCGAATGGGGTCAGCGCCATCTATCGGCCCCATTTGGTACTAACGTGCAAGGGCAATCGGCTTCGTATGTATATTGGTCTTTTAGCGATTATTGTTTATCACGTGAACCGATCTCTATTGTTTTTATTTTATTTGAAAGAGAGCATTTCTATTATAGTCTTATAGGAATTTCAAAACGAAAAAATACTTATAAAGTTGATTAAATTACAAACCCTACCTACCCTACCAATGTAAAAAAAAGAAAAAGTGTTTCAAAAAGTTTAGTTGTGCTTCGGGCGAAGCTGCGGGTAATCGTGTTTGCTCCAAAGCAGCGTCCACTGCGCCATGTTTACGTTGATTTTAAACGCCAGATTGCCCTTCAAAACAATACCCTATTTGTATTGCGAAAAAGACGTATAACATGTTAGATGTTTTTAAAAATATCGAAAACATTGTCGGACGCATCTTCAAAGCCAGCGCCCTGAGGGGCTACCGCGAAACGAAAACGAACTTCGTTTGTCTATCTCCGTCTCTGTCGCACTTGCTAGTTCGAGCGACAGAGACGGAGATATTCGAACGAAGTTCGTTTTCACTTCGTGGTAGCCCCTCAGACCAGCTCCCTTTAACATTCTTCATTTCTTTGCATAATAAACACAGTAAAAAAAATCTAAATCGGGTTCAATTTGTAGAAGTAAGTATCATAAAACCGACAGCAGTGGTTGAAATTGTCCCCACGTCCGCTTTGGAAATTCTAATTAAACTCAAACTATGCAAATGTGATATCATATGAAAGCTAATAAAATATGCTACAACTCGTTGTAACACTTGTAACATAGTCACATCACACATCACATCATCAGCCTATATACGTCCCACTGCTGGGCACAGGCCTCCTCTCATGTATGAGAGGGATGTAACATAGTAATTCGAGGTAATTCAATGTGTTGATATGTTTCAGAGCAATTTGCAAATGATCGGTTTGTAAAGATTAAGTTAAGTACGTCAAACATATGATTTTGAGCAACATTATATAACACCAAATAATACTTTTTTATTGCAAATTACTTTAATTTTAATACCGAGACTGGTTCCGATATTGATACTTACGTTACGTCTCTGCCATCTTTCGGAAATGTGTATCATGTTTTAACATTCAGCTCCAAAAAATCCCAGTTAATGGGACAATTACTAGCGGAAAGAGTTACACCAACGTGCCCTTTTACGTGCCGTGGACGTCTTTCGGCTGATATGATGATGATGATATTTTCACAATTTTAATGATTAAGTAGAGCCGTAGAGGGAATTAGTTAGATTACAGTCACAAGTGAGCATTTCTCAAAAATAAACACTATTATTTATTTATTTAAAATTTAAATCATGCAACAAGGCCCCATATTACAAATACCTTAAAGACATATCAATATAAAGTTATTAAAAACTATAAAACACACATTTACTGCGGCGTGTTGCGCATTTTCGTGGTGTCAGGTAACCGACCGCGAAAACGTCGGAACTTGACTCCCTTCGGCCAAAATTATTTAATTATTAATTGTACTTCTAGGAATTTTATGTTAACTAACTATTTCCACTCTGAATCAGGAGCTCTTTCGATCCTGGTAGGACAAAAAAACTGTCCCAAAGATATTTTTCCTATTGTGTTACTAGGAAAGTTCAAAAATGTATGGACATTTTGGGATACTTTTTTTCTCCTATTGGGATGAAGAGACATCGTGATTTTGAGTAGAAATAACATAAAAAGTTGCAGAAAATGTCCAAAAAAATGTAGTGGCTTTTTTTTTGAGAAACGCTCTAGTCGTATACCTATAAACGTTCCTGCGTTCAACAAAACCATCTTTATTCAATAATTTCTTACAACATTATCAAACATTTTCAATTAAAATTAAAAGGCTCTCACTGAAGGCCTAACAAAAGACAAATGAATTCGGTTTTGACATGATTAGCTCTGCCGATGGCAGTTCGATGCCTATTGGGTCGAGAGGCGTCCAGCTAGAAACCAAACGGGGCACTGCCCGCGCGAGGGCTCTTGCCTGCCTCCTCAAATATCCAGCCCACCATGCAATTACCAACCCTAATGTAACAGCCTAGGACACATAATCAGCTACGCCGCGATCATGAGTAGGTATAAAGTATCAACTGACAACCCCTACGTCTGCCCTATTGTCTCGTCTTTCTATTGTTGAAAAGTGGAGTAGAGAACTAAATTTCCTGATTAGGCAAGTTTTGTCTCGATGACGTCATTTCTGGATGCATTATGAGAAACAATAGCTCACTACTTCTGCTTATTATTATTTAGGGCCTCTGTTAAAATCTTAAAATGTGTTAGATCCCTTTCTCTTTCCCAGTGCAGATAAGGACAAAAGACATTTTAAATAAAATGGGTTTAAAGGACGTTTATAGATAAGAGCATAGCTAGGGTGTCTACAATATTTCAGTTTTTGATAAGTGGTATTTAGTCAAGCGAGTCAGCAAATTGTTATAATACCTTGATGACTAATAAATAATCCAGTATGCTGTAGAACGTGACTATAATTAATTATAATACGTAGTAGTTGAATATTTAATTTAAAATGAAAATTGAAAACGGCGTGCTGACACTTACATTTCGCATTAATTCGATATCAAAAGGTCGCGCGCACTCGTTCTGTGACTTGACCATCGAGACAACGAAGTGATGCTATATGCTAGATAAGTTACCCTTTTTTATCATTTCAGGAATAATCCTAAAAAAACGTGCCCCGCTATTCTGTAACTTGTTTTAAGCTCACCTCACCATCCACCCACAAATATATCTAGACGCCGCGATTCCTAGTAACTAGTCGCAGGAAGAGGTGTAGGTAGTTTCGACATTCGTTAGGCGTGACGGGAATTAGCGAGTTCCGTATAACAGCCCTCATCAACCTAGCAATCCGGATGTTATGATTGAAGTGTGATATTTAAATAAAACTGTATATAATATTTTGAAGTCGGATGTTTTCAGTCGGGTATCATGAATCATGATACCTCTTAATAAATAAATTTTTAACAAAAAACGCGGGAGGTGCCGCGGGCTAGAATATAGCCTATTCTCAATCGGAAATTCCTATACTTAATACCTCAGACCAAGAAAATATGCAGACGGAGCGCCACGAACAGTCCAGTGAAGCCAACCGGTTTTCAACCAAGCCCCATAAGTTTAGCACACGCTAAACAAATTAAATCGCACAAAACTCGAAATAAATGATCGTAACAGCATTGCGACACGTGCTGAAGAGTTTTGTGCAATTTTGTTTGTATATGTGTGCGTGAACTTGAACTAGCTTGGTTTTGTTTGTATGTGGTTTGGCTTCACTTGACTGTTCGTAACGCTCCGTCTGTATATTTTCTTGGTCTGAGTCTTGGAATTGGTTACTTACTTGTTTCGGTCTCTACATAGAAAGTTATGAAAACACCAACTTTACGCATTCTCTTCATAATACGATACGAGTATGGCATTTAGCGTGGATGCGGAAGCCATATTAAATCAAAATATATTAAGTATATTCAAGCAAGCAAGTTTTAATCAGGTAAGTATGTAGAACAAGCGAAAGGATGAAACATGACAAGGTTCCCCATATACGTATCCTTTGTTCGGAATCTTGTACATGAACATAATAAGGGATGTAATTGTAGGTATGTATGTATATTGTATATATCTAACTTGTTCTGAAAACGTCGAATCGAATCTTGCCTCATCGGCTACACATTGAACTTAATAACTTCAAGATGCATCTTTTTAACCTACCCCATTAAATATTAAAATCTCATGACGAAACCACTGAATAATCCAGTTGTTAATCTAATAGTTATTCCGGCGCTCCGTAATAACGCCAACGTAAGATGTTATTTACTGTGCGCATATTAAATTGCTTGTACAAAGCGAATAAGTTAGATATGCTGCATCTTGGAGCCGCAGTGCATCGCAAATGATGATTTATGCTTCTGCGCTGGTGAAACTTTCATTTACCGCCCGATATATCCGTTGAGGCTTCATTATACGGTCTGGGTACGCTCATTAGTTGCATGCTCGGATGTCGTTTCTTGCGCCGACATGGACAGTGCCACTTATCACTGATTATTATGGCCTTCCTACTCTATTAACAATGTTATGGAACGTGTGCTCTGACCTTTCAGGACTATTTAAGCGTATTTAATCAGTTTATTTTGGCATGCTCTTAATAAGCTTCCCGCGCTCATGTTAAAAAAAATTGGTTGTCTGTAAAGTCAGTTTACGGACGATAGTTTTACGTGATAACGTCATAAGAAAACATTGATGAAAAATTGCATACTCTTATAAATTGAATTGAATGATTATCACTGCATTATCATCATTTGTTGTACGTCAAAAAAAATGACATCATTGATTTAGACATTTCAGCCCCATCGCACCCCAACAGGGGAGACGGTATTCCATGTCCACCACGTTGGATTTTAAAATCGTTGTTTTTTCGTAATCAGCTACCCGAAAAACCATAGAAACAATAGGTACCCATGTTGATTTTCAGACTTTGTCACCACAAAGCCTTTTTCCCCCTTTTGAGGGGTTGAATTCTCTAAAAACCTGAAACACGTATTTACTCATTAATCGTTAGGAAGTGAAGTTTCGAATAAAATAGTAGATCTAATATTGTTTCCACATACAAACTTTAAACCCCCACTTCACCTCCTTAGAGGGTGGAGTTTTGAAAAATCCTTCCTTAGTGCACCCCTAGACCTACGGAACCTACGTGACAACTTTGGAATATCTAGAACCAGCGGTTTGGGCTGTGCGTTGATATTTCGTGCGCGCTGCCGGCGTTCGGAACGGAACAATTAGTCACACTTTTTCGTACTTGCAGCCGGCGTTCATCGATTTAAATTAAGAGACGTTATCACATCAAAATAAAACATTTAAATGTGTGCTTTCATAAAAATCAATAACGATAACGACGTGCCTTTAGTATTCCGTAAACCACGTCTGTATAAACCATGTCTTATCTCTGTTACCTTTTCACGCTAAAACCACTGAAAATAAATTATACGTAAAAAATTGGTATGATAGGTTAAAATAACATAATTAGGACCATGTAGGAGATTATACTTCAAGGTTTACCGTGCTGGGTGGAAGTTAGTATGAGAATGCGTTTAACGAGTTCAATGTGAGCAGAGCTGCAGGTACAAATGTATCGAATAAGGTTCAGTATTTGCAACAATCTCTCCCGACTTATCAAAACATAATGTAGATACATAGTGCCACATTTGTCGCGACAAACCGCACGGATTTCCAGCTTTTCCCACCCGGCGAAATGGGCATTGTTTTCCCTAAAAGTGCATTTTCGTTTCCTTATCATAAAGCGCATTAGCGGAAAAATGTTCCAGTATCATGCACGAAACATGACATAAATCTTCCTCGACGTCATGGAGCACAGGCTAAAGTCGGCGCAGCCGGCCAGAAAATTGCGAACTACCTACACAGTATAACAATCGCAATCAGAGGAGTTCGAACGTGCATTCGCGAAGAAGAATCGCGTTGAATCTTTGGCTCCTCTACACTATCGGCGATGATCGGCGCGGGACAGGACACCGTTATGCGTCATGGCCGTTCTACACTATCGGCGATGATCGTTGATCGTGTGATCGTCTATAATCGGCACGATCATCGTGCAAGCATCCACACGATCGTCTGTAATTAGCGATTCCCTTTAATTCCCTCCCCCCACGATCCCCCACGATAATCGGCGAGTACAACCGAGTACGCCCTCTACACAATCGTGCTCGCCCGTAATCGTCTGTGTCTATCTATATATGTAGTCTATCGCCTATTGTGTAAATATTAAAAATAAAATGGGTCATTCAAAATATTATTTGAATTCAGAGATGCGTTTGCGTGATATTGAGCTTTAAAGCCCTAATTTTTATTAACTATGTGTCCAGCCTTCTGCTGGCTAAATGGTTACGGCTGGGTATATGAAAAAGACATCACATCTGTGACATGTGTGCATATTTTTGATTGAAATATCTGTTCAGATGTATATGTACATTCATTTTTGAAGCCTTGGGAATGCTCTTATATGTATGAACTCGACTGTACCTTTCCTACAAACAGAAATATCAAGTCAAGACGGAAGCCAAGACGCACGAATTTTAACGGCATTTTAGTTCATACAGGTTTGATGGACGTTTATGAATAAGCAAATGCTCAATGCCGAATTTCTGCGAATAGGTCCTACAGGGACGAGGGAAGGACGTCGTAATCGAGTGAATTTCATAAATCATGTTTGTAATCCCTGGGTTCATAACTGTGGGTAATTATCCCTGCGGGGTAAGACGACTATTATGAGAGGGTAATGAGGTGCTAATAGTTTAGTATTAAATTTCATAACTGCTAATTCAAAGTACAGCTCAAATTGTAAGAAAGGAAAACACTACTGATATTTTAGGGTACGTATTTTGAAAGCCTTTCAATCTTACACAGATCGATCAGTCTCAAACTAAGCAAAGCTTGTATTATGGCTACTAGACGGGGACACACATACATATATAGGCAAATGAATTACACATATAAATGGCCTTACTGGGATTGGAACCCGGGACCGCTGCGTTGGCTTCATAGGCAAGGGTCGCTGCCAACTGGCCCAAGCCGGTCGTCAAGTATACGTCGCCCGTATAATAAGCATGTTCTCCATGTTCTAAGAACCATTTTCAGCTATTTTATATAGAGATACAGTTATTCTACACCGTTCAAAGGGTAATCCTAAACAACAAGAGGCAAAAAAGTTGAGACGCTTCGAACGACCTAAAAACCAAATCAACCCGCGAAATAAAGTCAATGTACTGTTTATTATTAGATTGTACTTTGACTGCGTCGGTTACATCTTCATAGCGAATATTGCAGATCCTCGATGGGAATATTTCAACACGCGCTGCGCAATGTTGCCTTTGTATTCAAAGTTGGTCCTGACTATGTTACAATTTGTAGTAAGCAATATATCGCCTACGATAGACGCTCTTCGGTCAACGAATGCTAACTGCTAACAGACTTTGGTTAACTTTACCTGACTCATGCTGGCATGTCACCTTTATTATTTCTTTATCAATTAGAAACCCAAATACCTAAGTCGATATCACATCATCAGCCTATATGCGTCCCACTGCTGGGCACAGGCCTCCTCTCATGTATGAGAGGGAACGGGCAGTAAGTCGATATATATATATATATATATATATATATATATATATATATATATATAGGGTATTTTCGTACGAGTATGTTTAAATTTAAACTATTGTTAGTCATGTTCAGTTACACTGTAAACCGGTTTCACTCAACTGTAAATTTTGGTTACGCGCGACGTGTTTCGAACTCTTCGGGAGAACATGAGTTTATTTAAATCACGCCGCTTAATCCCAAATATGTTAAATGAGTAATGAGCATCTACACAACTAATTGATATTAGTAAGCTTCATATCATATCACCTTCAAACAGTTGGATTCCCGAAAGGCTTGTTGCTTATGACAGGTCGGACTAAACGCAGACTTCGGAGGAGCCATTGATTCGCCGAAGCGGCTGTCACTCGCGCTACGGCTTTCAATTAATAAACGTATTCACGGCGACGGTTCTTCGCTAACTCGTCGATTTATCTCGGTGCCGTAATGCTATAAATTCAGCTAAAATGTCGTGTACCTCACCATTTCAATGATTAGCGGATGTCTGCGGTCGGCACTTCCAATTGATCTCGAATTATTATATGAATATTGGTTGCTTCCATTTAATTCATAAGCCTTACTGTCGTTTTTAAATTAATGGTGGCGCTTGGCATCTATTAGCGATCGGATATCCGACATTTTATTTAGCTGAGCGGCTGCATTCTGGTTGACAGTGATTACAAAATGACCTGAATGACCTAATAATAAGCATCGAGATAATGCTCCGTATACTTAGATCTAGGTCAAGCTTGTAGTAAATAAATACCTATCTGGTATTCTAGTCTGGATATTGAATATCTAATATTGCTACCGAGTTGGACCATTTCCTATCATCCATACTAATATTATAAATGCGAAAGTGTATGTGTGTGTTTGTTTGTCCGTCTTTGACGAAAAGACGGAGCGACGAATTGACGTGATTTTTTAAGTGGAGATAGTTGAAGGGATGGAGAGTGACATAGGACAGTTTTTATCCCCGAAATCATCCCCTAAGGGGGAGAAATGGGGGGGGGGGGGTAAAAGTTTGTATGGAGCTGCGATATAAACGATTTTCACGCGGGCAGAGTCACGGGCAGAAGCTAGTGATTCCATAATGCAATGGCAATGGCTAACCGCATTAACTGAGGTCGTAGTTTTGAAAGTTGCCACTCAGTTTTCTTGGGTTATATAATTTTGGGTTGGTTTGAGAGGTAATTAACATTCGGATGGCAAATACATAATAATAGTATATTATGCGCGAATAAAGTCTCGCAGGTATATTAATGTTTATTTGAATAGTACAAAAGACCGGGTTGCACTCCGTGCCGGCAGAAGTGAAAACTTGAATAATTTTAATTTTGCAAAAAAAAAAATCCCTTCCCCCCTCCCTTCAATGCCACCGTGCCAATATATCTAATAACAACCTTATTAGTAGTACGCTATAGTTCAACTTAACTAAGCAAAATTGATGAACGAGACGATGAAATAAAATACCAATTTGTTTTTGCCATTGCCAAATATTTTTCAAAGCTTTATCTCTTTAGGAATAACGTCCAAATTCGAACTATTCGAATTTACTTAACATGGATATAAGTTCCAAGCTCATCAAAATGTGTCTATATTCTGTATTTATAACAAGTCCCTGGGCGACCTAGCTCTGCTCGTGTAAAAATAGAGAAAAGTGGGAGAAAACGAATACCTATTCCCAGATATGAGACCTAGGTCGATTCCTCGCCCTCGTATACCCCTATATTCCAAGTGTCGTTAATCATTAGAGCCGTTTCCGAGAACGTGATTTCAAATACATTATATATAAAATATACTAGCTTCTGCCCGCGACTCTGTCCGCGTGGTACTCGTTTATATCGCAGCTCCATACAAACTTTAATCCCCCCAATTCACCCCCTTAGGGGATGATTTCGGGAATAAAAACTATCCTATGTCACTCTCCATCCCTTCAACTATCACCACTTAAAAAATCACGTCATATCGTCGCTCCGTTTTGCCGTGAAAGACGGACAGACAAACAAACAAACACACACATATGTACACTTTCCCATTTATAACATTAGTACGGAAATATTAGTATAGATATATCTACAAACATTTCTCGTTTATAGTATACCTAGGATTGTTCTTGGCATTTTAAGTGCCTACCCATTGTCGCACACATCCGAAATCAAAATCTAATTGTAACGTTCACTCCCGCCAAAGACACTGCTAATTGAAGCCTTGTATACAAGGCCGGATGCGACAAAGTAACTTTATTACGGCAACCTAAACACAGCCTCGTGGTCAATCTGAGACCTGGCATGTCGCATTTCAATTTAATTGCAACGCTTCCACGCTCAGTATGACGTGTCAGGTCAGTCCTATCCGGCGCGGGTGGAAGCGACAAGCGAGTCCGAGAAAAATTTAAATCAAATTGGAATACCAAATGTATGCTTGAGATTGTCCTCCTAAAAGCTAACGTCGTTCATTATTTACATTAGAACATGACATGACGGGGGGCGTCGTCGGGCAAACAAATCGACAAATTACCCAAAGGGTTCGTTTTAAAAACTACTCAATAATGCATTCACGAAAGTGTTCTGCACTACACCAATTAAAGCTCGTGTGACGAGAGGAACAATTAAATATTTACTCTATTACCTTATACTTCCATCTATTATACAGATGGTCAATGGTAACACATTATCGGGTAAAAAGATTATCTTAAATAATTCAACGGCTGGCAAAAAAAAACTCCCATAACATAATTCATATCGCTAGGTAGTATTTCATTATATAGGTAAACCATCGCAAAGAAACTAGGTATATCATTACGTAAGAATGCTATTTCCGCACGTGTATCGAACGACGTTTTTTAATACAGTTGCGAAAAAATAAGAAAAACACCAAGTAAGGAATTCGAAACATTTATATTATTAATTCTGTATTATTATATTAATAATCACGTCCATTTTTTTTTAAATACAGTTCTATCTTATTTATTCTTTATTGACATAATAATGAATGGTACAATTTGTATCACTTGCGAGCACAATTATTAATACCTCTGGCGACGATGCTAAAATCCCTCACTTGGCTCAGGATTCCACGTTAGAATTTTATTCTGGAATCCTTCCCTTCGTTTTGGATTCAATCACTTACCCTCGTTACAATATACCATTTTGCTCCCTAGTTACACAGTTTTGTTTTATAATTATAACGATGAAGAGTGAACAGTTGATGATTTCAAACGAAATGCGACAGGTAACATAAATAAGAAAATGTGAAACGATTGTCTGGTAAATGAATCGTCGGGGAAACGTTTGCATGTGCTTATCAAGAAATAATTATACAGTAGGTAGTCATTAAATTATATAATAACCTAGATTTAAGTTTGTTTGCGGTGCCCTTACGGGGTCCATTTTATTTCTTGTATTGCTTGTAATGTTAAGTATGTGTATAATAAATACTTTGAGTCTGAAACTAAGATTTAATCGACTAAAAGATACGTCTCTTTGAAAACAAAGGAAAATGAAACATGCTCCTAGCGTAGCGTTTTTCGCCGGTTGTATCCTAAAGGATCCATGTCCGCTTTGGCACTTAAACCCAAGATTTGGCGTAGGCACTAGCTTTACGAAAGCGATTGCCATCTGAACTTCCTTAGACCTTAGTGGGAGCACTGATATATCATACACTAACTGTACCTGCGACTTCGTTTGCATGGAAATGTGGTGGGAGTTAACGCATTTCTTCTCTTGGACATAGGACACATGCAGTTCTTATTTAGCTTATCAAGTAAAACGTTGAATAAACCCATTTTAGCTGAAATGCTGTTAAAATTCGTTTGTATTTTCTGTCACTCTGATATTTAAATTAGTACGAAAGGGACAAAACTCGTTTTATTTAACAGAGTATGTTTATCGTCGTCTAGTACCCATAGTACAAGCTTTGCTTAGTTTGGGACTAGGTCGATTTGTGTCAGATTGTCCCCAAATATGTATTTTTTTAGAGGTACTTTATTTTAAGTTTTATGAATACCGGGGGAAAAGTCTAGTAGATGTTTGTGACAACATCAAAAAACCGCCTTAATACTGACGCGGTTGATAATTAATGTTTATAAAAGGCCCGTTCTGTACTGATTTAATAAATACTTACTGTTTATTGCTGATAAATATAAATACTGACAAATCAGCATGGCCATCACAAGACGGCGCACAAACTCTCTCGATTTTTCTCGAACTATCCGTCTCTCTCTTATTAGACAACTTAGAAAGAGCCGTATAGTGCGAGAAAAATCAAGAGCGCTTGCGCCGTGCAGTATCGTGACAAAATAAACCGCGTTAATCTTGCAGAAACTCAAATAGACTTCATGGCTGAACGCGATGACAGCGCTATTCCATGCCATTAACAAAAAGGAAGACGGTCAGACTTTTGACGTTTGACGTTATTTTGTTGAAATTTGTTGATACATTTATTGACATTACGCCTCAATACGAATTTAGCGCATATAAGGTTCCATATTAGAATCGATTATTTTTTTATGCTTAAGAATTTAATATGCGTATCGTGAAGGTCTATCACAACACCGGATCGAAATTATTGCTGTACTGTTGGATGGGCCCATATTGGCTGCCATATAATTCGTTATCCTATATTTTATTATACTAACGTGTTGTAGTCATTATCATCGCTAGTCCTAATTTTTTTCGTCCTAACTTTTTTGTTTCTAAATTTCTTTAATTACTATCGGAAGTCATAATGATCAGTTGTCCTAAAATTTTTCGTCATAATGTCAGTACTAAGAATTTGTTGGTGATGATTATTATGGCGTAAAATTTTATGAAGAACATTTTCGGACTTACAATAATAGGACTTAAAAAATAGGTGAACCAAAGCGCCCTCCTGATGGCTCGTTAAGGCAAGGCCGCCATTTTGACGTCACTGACAGGTGACAGATTTGGCGGTTACGATTTCAAGCAGAAGAAGTGAATAATTTAATGAGGCCAAATGTTTCGGAAAATTAATAAATCGTCGCAGTCGGATAAAAACTATTCTAAACGGAACCTAGAATAATAATATAGTTGTAAAGAAAATCATGTATTTCCGTTAATGGGAAGCTGAGATCATTCGTGACACAAAATGCTTTGTTTTGTGCAATAAAGTTTAAATAAATAAATAAATAAAATGCTCAGTTTGATTTTTTTTAGGGTTCCGTAGTCGACTAGGAACCCTTATAGTTTTGCTATGTCTGTCCGTCCGTCCGCGGATAATCTCAGTAACCGTTTGCACTAGAAAGCTGAAATTTGGTACTAATATGTACGAGTATATCAATCACGCCGACAAAGTGGTGAAATAAAAAGTGGAAAAAAATGTTTTATTAGGGTACCTCCCCTATACGTAAAGTGGGAAGTGTTTTTTTTTCATTTCAACCCTAACGTGTGCTATACACCGTGTTTTTTTAACCGTCTTAGAGCCGAAGCCCAGTTAATGTACCTATACATTACAAAGAACTCAAAAAAAGTTTTTTTTTAGTTTCTATTTTTTAAAGATTTTTTTTAAATGCATAAAATATTGTTTTTTTTGTATTAATATTAATTTTAATCATCCAGCTGAGTGACCGCAGTGTCCGCTAGCCGCCATCTTATGTAGATAGGTACAAACTCTAACCGGGTGAATGAACTTCGCTCCGCGCGCCATAGAACATTTTTCAAACTGAATAACCTTTTATTACTAAAAACTTAATTTTTTTTTTCACGAATGATTTGGATACTTTCAGTGGGCTTCGGCTCTAAGACGGTTAGAAAAACACGTTGTATTGTTGGATAGGTATTTAAAAGTCAATAGGGATTTAGGAAAATCATTTTTTGATAATGTTAATATTTTCGGAGAAAATCGGTCCAGAAGTAAAAAAATGTGTCCCCCCCTCTAACTTTTGAACCATAAGTTTAAAAAATATGAAAAAAATCTTAAAAGTAGAACTTTATAAAAACTTTGTAGGAAAATTATTTTGAACTTGATAGGTTGAATAGTTTTTGAAAAAAATTACAAAATAATTTCTGAAATTAGTTTGTAATTTAACCGTATAAGCAGGTGTTATTTGTACCTGTAATTTCTACAAAATCACACTGAAATGACGGGCTTTTAAACAAAGTAAAAACGGTGAAAATCCGTTCACGCAATAAAGAATTATCCCATAAAAATAATCTTCCATACTTTAAGCTCGCACGCAATAGTTTACTTAATTTGCCAACAGATATCGTTATACGCGGAACGCTCATATCGTACATGGCGGTGTTAAGATTTTTCCTGACTTAATGGGGTCGGAGCAGGTGCGCCCATACATTAGGTCGAAAATTTGTCGTGCTCGAATTGTCTTAGTTGTCTTTGCTCTTTCGTTGTCTAATAATAAAATAGTTCGCTTCGTATTGCTTGTATTGTTCGCTAAGTATTGCTTGTTTAACGCTTAAGTGGGGACACTTACTGTGACGGACGGAAAACTACGGAACCCTACACTGAGCGTGGCCCGACACGCTCTTGGCCGGTTGTTTTAATTTAGAGATTTATTATAAGTGAGAGATGAGAGATAAGCTTTTTTGAAACCCAGTTGTAGGAGCCGGGTTTCGACCCCCAGGTTGACAGATGCGTGCCTTATTACCACTCGGCTACAGTAACTCCAAATATGAAAAGAAAATACAGATAATATCTAATTATTATACCAGCTGTTTCAAATTCATCAGCAATAATTGTTATTCAAAATTGGGAGGTTCCTTTCAAGTTGCGAAATGAGAGCCGGGTTTAATTGGGTCACGAACGAAACGTTGTCGAACATGACCGGCCATTTACGGAACGACTTTTTCCTTTATTTCACCGCGAATCCTGTTTCAACTTACAGCATCGGAAATAATCACTCGTTTTAATTTGATGATTTAAAAGGGGCATTGTTTTAATTTCATGATAATTTATCGGAAGACTCTCTCTTAACTCTTTTTATAACTTCGTAAATCGCAAACAAGTATCACAACATTGTATGTGGTCAAAAACTATTCGAATTTGTTTTAGTGATAGATGGCCCGGTTGTATAGCTTGGTAGACTACGGTAGAACGCTGACCTTGACGAGGACCTTGACTCGTGTTATGCTAAAAATCTATTTTTCAGGTTGGTGCAATAAATCCCTAGCGCTCAGTAAAAGTTTAAGGACGTACATAAGTGTATAGCTATGTATTGTAACCTTTTTTGACTTTTTATTTAAAAGGTGGACGGGGAAGTAGTAGGCGTAAAGAGCATTTGCTCCTGCAGAACAGAAATAAAATAAACACGAGGAAAAATAGTCATATAATCTAATTACAGCGGACCTTTGACTTCCGGATATCCTCCACGATTCCCAGCTTGCACACCTACCCAATTCCTAAATGGTATCAAAGGACGACATAGACAACACTAAAAGTATAGACAACATAACTTTCTAAAACTCTAGTATCTAAGAGGTTAGCAGTTTTCTTGCAAATAAAAACATTTTGCTAACTGTATGTCAATATGTTTCAGTTTCTATAGATATCCCACTGAAAAAATGTAAAGTGAATGTGAAGACTCCCTAGCTCGTACAGCTTTCAGCATTAAAAAGTAATCCCGAACTCATCGGCCTCATCGCGTATACACAACGGATTCACTATATCTGGGTCCAAAACTACATAGTTTCTGATGCTCGAAATTAAAAAAGAAAAAAAAATGAGCGAGTAGAAGGTTTTTCATAGTAAGTTGCGAATCGTTTAATTCTTTTTTCACTTCTCATGCTCAAAAAGTGCATCGTATTAGACTTGGCAAGCGGGGCTAAAGTAGTACATTTAGCCCCTAGGGAAAATATGTATACATATTTATGATTTATAAAACATTTTAATTTGACCACTCACAACAGTTCAATATTACATCCACCAATCACAACTCTTTCTTGTTCCTGTTTCCTGATTGGTCGATTTTAATTTCTAGCTGTATTCTGGTTAGTAGATAGCAAATACTAATGTTATTTTAAAGAGTTGTGATTGGTGGATGTAATTACATGACATAAGCTATGAAGATTGAGCGGGATAGACTACGCCGCTATTAGACGGTCAGAGGCGTTTATTCGTCTTGTGAATATTTTGTATCTGTGTCAAAACAGTTTATTAAAAAGAATGGCGCCAAATTGAACAATCTTTTCGCCTTGGTATAATTGTTGATTGTGGATGGATAATCTTTGTTTTTACTATTTTCTCGCATTCGAAGTGAAAAGTAGAGTGTATAACTCTGGTCTAAAAGCCATATTACCCCTCGAACTATTTCCCCTCACTTCGTTCGGGAAAATATCCATCTCGTGGTAATATGGCTTACTTTAGACCCTTGTCATACAATCTACTATTCTATTATATTTCTATGAAAACAATATGTATAAAAAGTTTCATGCTATTCCAGTATGCCGTTTTAAAATAAGTGCCAAACTACATTTGTCTGGAGAAGCGACTTGAGTCACCCGTGCTGGGGGCTCTTAAGCATAATTCAGTTTAAAGGGCTCCACCCACCGAACGCGTGTCGTGCGCGGCGCGTGTGCTGCGGCCCGCGCAAGTTGTAAAGCATTGAAACTACACTTCAAACACTCATCGAACGCGGTCCGAACTCGGGCCCGCGCGGGCCCGTGGCGCTAAAGTTACTACTCTGCAGCGCGGCCGCGTGTCGTGAGAAGCGCGGGAATGAAGCTGTGATAGAGATAGTGAGATACACACTATATGTGCAGTGGTCGCAATTATGCTGAAGAAGAATAATAAGAAATAAAATCTAGGTAAGAGAGGAGAGATTGTATGCCCTCTTAGGTATTTTCCGAACAAAGTAGGTACGAGTATCAACGTATTCTCTTGGAAATAAACTTGACACCATAATTAGATTCAAAAAACTAACTAAGTCCATCATTTGTAAGAGTGTAAGTTTGCCAATGTCGGATTTATTTCATTCTAATGGCAAATATTAAGGTTATTTTTTTGGAATCTAATTATGGCTTCAAGTATAGTTGAAGGGAAATCCAATTCATGGAAATGGCTCTCAGAGCAGTCAGAGCTGAAATCTGAAGAAAAATTTTAACATTAAGCACTCTTTTTATTACAAATTGCGACGAGTCCTGGACCAAGGGTGTTGTGACTCATCTAAAACGACGGAAAAACCTGCAAGTGGTAAATAAATACGCGCACAGCCCCGTTTCGTAAAAATAATAAACAGGCTGTAAGATTATTGTCCAATATAACCAACATATTTTTTTTATTAAGCTACAGACATTCCCCTTTATAATATCAGTAGGTTAGTGTCTACATATACTTAATAATTATTTTCATGTAAATCGCTCACTTGCCCCACAGCAAAGTATGTAACAATAACACCGAGAGTATGAGGAATGGTGAGGTATTTTGACTTGGTATTCGCAGAAACCGGGATAAGCACAAACATTATTCCTGTTTACTTTATCTACTTCAGGTATTTGTTATACGATATTCACTAAAATTGACGTTTATGAGATAATAAAAACAAAGAACAAACATGTATATGTATACCATACTAAGGATAAACTACTCACTTTCAACATTCCAACCATACAAAGCCCCGGGGCCAGACGGCATCTACCCCATTCTACTACAAGTAGGCGCTAATGTACTAATCCCGCATCTTAGCAGCTTGTACAGGGCGTGCCTGGCCTTCGCACACGTACCGCGTGTGTGGAGGATGGTAAAAGTAACCTATCTACCCAAACCGGGTAAGGCGGATTACAGTGAAGCCAAATCGTATAGGCCGATAAGTTTATCGTCGTTTTTCCTCAAAACACTCGAGAAACTGGTAGATAGACACATAAGGGATGGCCCATTAAGAAGGCATCCGCTGCACGAACTACAATGTGCAAACCAGCCGGGGAAGTCAACGGAAACCGCACTTCACCTGGTGACAACCAGGGCTGAACAGGCTATAGTGAATAAAGAACTATGTCTTGCAGCTTTCTTAGACGTGGAAGGAGCGTTCGATCGTACCACGTATAAAACTATCAGCGAAGCAGCTGTAAAACATGGTGTAGTGCCCACCATATGTAAATGGATAGGCAATATGCTAAATGGCAGACTAATAAAGTCATCACTCTTGGGGGATGAGATAATGGCCACGGCCACAAAGGGATGTCCACAGGGACTACTCTCACCAACTCTTTGGAGTCTGGTGGTGAACTCACTCCTGGTAGAACTCAATAAAGGTCCCATCCACACGGTAGGATATGCTGATGATCTAGTGATACTGGTTAATGGGAAGTTTCCAGGCACGGTATCGGAAATCATGAACAAGGCACTGCAGACAGTGGAGAGATGGTGCGACCGACACCAATTATCCATTAATCCAGGCAAAACTGTAGTAATACCCTTTACTAGGAAAAGGACCCTTCGAGGCGTACAGCAGTTAAAACTGTACGGGAGGGTACTAGAACTGTCTAATGATGTGAAATATCTAGGTGTCACACTAGATAAAGAACTGAATTGGAAGAAGCATACAGATCTCACCATTACAAAGGCACTGAGGGTATTTGGAATGTGTAGATCAGCGTATGGAAAAATATGGGGTTTGAACCCAAAGGTACTTAAATGGATCTACACTATGATGGTGAGTTGGTGAGGCCCATATTATTGTACGGGAGCCTGGTATGGTGGCCAAGGACTTTAAAGAGCACATGCAGAGATGCTCTGATGAAGGTACAGAAATCGGCATGCATGGCTATAACGGGGGCGTTTCGCACCACGCCCACAGCGGCGCTAGAAGTCCTACTGGACCTACCGCCACTTCACTTGGTGATTAAGTCAGAGGCATGCAAATCGCTCTACAGATTAAGAACCCTTGAACTGTGGAGTGACAGTAAGCCAAAGACTAAGCACACAAACATGGAGACTGATGGTTTCTTAGACAGAATAACAAGCATGGGAAGCGACAAAATGCTACCCAAGTTTGTATTCCATAGGAACAACACAACAAAAGTTCCATCCAGGGCTGAATGGGCCGAAGGTCTAGAACCTCCGAGGTCTGGTATCGAAGACAGTATATGGTACACGGACGGATCAAAAATGGGATCTGGTACGGGAGCAGGCATTTATGCGAATGACTACAGTAGTAGTGTAAGCATGGGTAATTTGGCAACCGTCTTCCAGGCGGAGACATACGCCATAATTGCCTGTGCACAGGAGAATATAGACAGACAAACCAGAGGGCAGACCATCTATATACTCAGTGACAGTCAAGCGGCGCTTAAGGCACTTACGGCGCCGAAAGTGGAATCTAGACTAGTCTATAATGGCGTCCAGGCACTGAACAAGCTTGGAAAGCACAATAAGGTGCAACTGGTTTGGATTCCAGGGCACGAGGGCTTCATTGGCAACGAAAGAGCGGATGAGCTTGCTAGAGGGGGGTCTACAAACCACTTTGTAGGTCCAGAACCATTTGTGGGACTCTCGCAGGGAACCATGATTTCGGCCTTTAAAGCCTACGCCAAAACCAAACACCAACACGAGTGGAGGAATGAGGCGGGCTTAAGGCACTCAAAGCTCTTCGTAGAAGGAGTGGACTCGGGCTGGACTAACAAACTCTGGAAATTCAGTAGGAAGGAGCTCAGAATCATATCTGGGGTGTTCACAGGTCACTTCGGGGTGACGGCGGGGCGAAGTTGGGAGTAGACGTAAGGAGAGGGCAAATGCACAAAAGATCCCACTGGGTCGAAGTGCATCCGAAAGGGCCCTCATCTAGATAAGATAAGATAAGATAAGGATAAACTAAGAGTGCTGGCACCACAGAGGCACCGAAGTGGGGCAACACATGCCGCTCCCATCACGCTCCGTGGTGCTGGTATACGTTTCTAAACGATTATGCCGTACCAGTCGAAAGCCAAAATTTTCTCAAATTAAAGAAATGTGACGTATCGGGATATGATTATCTTGTCTGTCGTATTAAGCCTGCATCACACTGGCGCGGCCTGGCCACGGCGGACAATAGTAAACTTGTCGGCCGCTGTCAAATTTACTATTGTCCGCCACCGCAGCCCGCGCCAGTGTGTGGCAGGCCTTAGGAGAGAGGTGACAGGTGAGGTGAGAGGTGAGGTGACCAGTGAGGTTCAAATCTCTTGGGACGCCGTCCGGAAAAATATCATTATTTAGTGAATTTGACTCCTGTACGCAGAGCGGCTCAAAATTCAAAATTCAAAATATTTATTGCACATAATATTACAAGTAATAAAATGGACCCTGTAAGGGCACAGCAAAGAAGCTTAAGACTAGGTTACATCTAGGTTATAAGTACTACATGAATACTATTAGTTCTACCTTGAACTAGATTTATTATTAGGTACCTACTAATTAATTTGGTAGACAATTAGGAACTTTGCTTCGCTCTTCGCTCTTCGCGCTTCGCTCGTCCGACTGTCGCTGCAAAAGGGGAGTCGAAGGCAGATCAATTCAGAAGGTTTGATCTCTAAAAAATCTGCAAGTACTCTGGAGTAGGTATATTAAGTTGGAAAACTTAATATGTATGCCTTTTAATTTTTAGGTTTAATGAAAATAAGAACGTAAACCTTAGTAAACCTCACCATATGTATGTATAATGCCATTAGTTATTCTGCCCATCAATAATTTAGTATTTCGGGCTAACCTTGGTTGAAACGCCCACTAATAATTGTAATCATCATCATCAGCCTATATACGTCCCACTGCAGAGCACAGGCCTCCTCTCATGTATGTATGTAATAATTGTAATGCTTATTAGGTATTTGACAAATCCTTTTTTCAACACAATGCTCGTAACGTATCTCTTATTGTGTCACTTTTAGGCTCATAATCCTGGATATTAAACACGCGTATTATATAACATTACAATACTTGTGTGTTATAGTTATATCCCGTTTAAGTCACGTTGGCACCTTGCAGCAAGATGTATGCATGAACACGGTGCATTCTTAAATTAACGGGTTGTTCAGTAGGTATGTACAGCTTTTAAAAAAAATCTTGGCAAATGAATTCTTACTCGACTAAACAAATTAAATCCGTTTTGTTAATAAATTGACTATTTATATTAGGATATGATATAGAAAGAAACGTTTAATTTAGTAAAACTATTCACTTTTGTCGGGGGCCGACCCACGCTTCGCCTTCCGGTACGTGCTCGCCACTCGAGAACCTTTCCGCCCAACGGCCATCGGTTCTACGTGCTATGCCCACTGCTACTTAAGTTTAGCGATCCGGAGGGCTATATCGGTTACCTTGGTTCTGCTGCGGACAGCCTCATTTCTGATGCGATCACGCAGAGAAACTCCCAACGTGGCCCTCTCCATTGCCCTTTGGGTGACTTCTTATGAGGCCCATTAACAACATACCTCACTTATATCACAATGTACTATTAAAAACAAAGTTTTAATTTAACCGACTTTAACATTATTTATTTATTTATCGTATGGCATTTTGGTCACTGGATTACATGTAAAAGCATTATGAGAAAGTAATACTAATAAATTGACTTAAGATTGATGTAGATGTAACATGGCTAAGAAATAAGAATAGGTACTCGGGGTAAAAATTTAACATTGATTTTTACAGACAACAACCAAATCGGTTTAATGTGGGCCGATAAGTTTGCAAATATTTGTGAAATAACCTATAATGGCGCGCAAACGTTTTTTTTGCAATGCAATCAGAAGCTATATCATATCCAAAAATAAATAGTCAATTAAGTAACTAAAAGGATTTAATTTGTTTAGTCGAGTAAGAATTCATTTGCCGAGAATTAAAAAAAAAGCTGTACATTCTGTACAACCCGTTTAAGAATGCACCGTGTTCGTGTATAAATCTTGCTGCAAGGTGCCAACGTGACTTATAATCGGGATATAACCATAACACACAAGTATCGTAATATTATAAAACACCGTATTATTTGAAATTGTACTGAACTGAAGTCACAAAATAGTAGATGATGATCGACAATGCCGAATTATAGGTCATGTAAACCCTACCGAAAGCAAGACATTAAATCCCTTGGTATTAGCCGGGTTATAATGTTGTACTGAATTTCATTATAACCCGCTGGTTAATAATATGATTTCACTTTTCATAATTCTTATTACTATATGCATAAAGTTTAATTTTGCTAAACACAATTTGTCCTAGGCCATGGCCTACTTGATTTGACAAAATAAATGAAGTTTGCCTCCGTGTGAACCCCGGTCCGGAGGAGCGCGGTGTTCGAAATTCAAATTTCGAATCTAGGACCACGGCTTGTGCTTTCGAATTTGGAACGTCGCGCGCCTTCATTTGTTCACGCGTGACGAACAAATCGAGTTCTTGTAGGTGCCTATAGAAGATTTAATTTCAAAAATAATATTGAAAATGTCGAGTGATGAAAGTGTTTATCTACTGAGCCTGTTTTTTTGTCTCGCATAAGGTGTGAAAAGTAGAGTATACACCTCGGGGATAAGACTGTTTTAGTCTTGGGCGGTTGAACCCCTCACTGCACTCAGGACTCAGTCTTAATTCCCTCGCTTCGCTCAGGAATTAACTTATAACTCCCTAGCTACGCTCAGGAGTTAAATTATGAGTCCTTCGTTACGTTCGGGATTCAATTCGCTCCCGTGACATAAAACAGTGCTTTATCCCCTTGGTGTATAATCTACTATTAAACAGTTTTAGTGCCCGAACAGCAGGCGATATACCTGTGTTTTGAAGTTTCATTTCTGAGATGCGATAGTTCGAGCCTATGGAAGAGAATGAGTGAATGTTTTGCTAATTTGCTACTCAATACACTATAGATAATCACTGAAATAATAAGTGAATTTATTAAATGTCTTTGTAAAATCGACATGAACGGCCCCTAATGAACAGAGCGGAACCGGTAAGACAAATTTAATTTTATTTCAAAAGACATTAAAACTCGCTGCCAGGAGTGAAAAATAATCTGGGCAAAATTATTGCCTACAAGATGTACGACGAAGATAGGCCGGCCGCGGATTTACTCCATTGTTAGGGTTGAGCCCTCCTTATTACAAAATATAAATATCGTTTTTCATTACTCACTCTCGTTAGGAGTTTGGCAGAAGCAGTTTATTTTCGGACCTTACAAAAATTTATCACGGTGAAACGCAGGCGGCGTTACTTTTTGCAGGATTTGATAAATGGTAATTTATCGTTTTAAATCTGTAAACCATAGAATACTTACACAATTTACAAAACAAAACTTAACATCGACTATAAGAAAGTGTCAGATGTATTTAACAAAAGCAGCTATCGCACCCATAACCTTTGTTACCTATGTGTCTTCGCATTCTGCTCTGATACGAAAGAGTGATGGTTTATGCAGCTTAACTGGAATTTAATTTAATTTAATTTATCTTTTTAATGTGTACCCTTGGGTTCTGTAATTACTTGGCATGTCGAATTTCTCTTTGAACACGTTTACCGACGATTGTCCTTTGTATGATTGAATTGTAACGTTTCTCTTGTATTTATGTAAGTTAATTATTTTATATTAATTAATGCTCCATTGATTTTTGTACGCCTAGTTACCGGCGAAACATAGTGTGCGTACATAATATTTCCGCCACTGTAATGTTACCACCAAAATAATTATGACTACGACTGTCAGACTGCTATCAGCCGAATTAATTTAATTTATCTTTTCAATGTGTACCCTTGGGTTCTGTAATTACTTGGCATGCCGAACTTCCTATTGAACACGTTTACCGATGATTGTCCTCTCTATGATTGAATTGTAAAGTTTCTCTTGTATGCAAGTTAATTAATTCTCCGTTGAATATTAAACAACGCCTACGCCTACCGGCGAAACATAGTGTGCGTACATAATTCCGCCACTGTAATGTAACCACCAAAATCACTATGACTACGACTGTCAGACTACTATCAGCCGAAAGACGTAACAAAGGAGGGAAGCTAAAAGTATAGGTACCTTAATTGACGTCCTTAATAGTAGGTACACATTTTTTTAAGGAATGCTCTAATGTTGCAATTATTTTTCACTCAGCGACAATCCTTGCGGTACGCGAAGTTGTAATTAGTTGAAAACCGACTAAAGAGTAAAACAATTTCTGCCTATCCATTGTCTTCACAGAGATCAGAACTTAATTCACTTAAGTGTTGGAAAGGATTTTAAAGCTCAACTGAAGTAGTAAAATTAACGAAATATAGTAAAAAATAAAAACTAGGTTTGTCCCTATGTCATACATTTGTAAAAAGACATAAATCCTAAAATGTTGTTATTGTGGTGGAATTTATTGTTTTAAAAAATGACGGAATGATGGAACACTACACCTCCACTAATTGTCGCTTTACATAAAACTTTAAAATTAAGACAGTACTTAGACACTACTTAAACATAAAACTTAAACATGCAAAAGCAAAGTACCTAAACTGTGCTCCCACTAATTTTATTTTCATTGAGTCTCAGTTTGCCCCTACCCACATCTAATATTACAAATAATTGCTACATTCGAACACATAAGTGTACCTCTACATATTATACACAAAATACTTATTTATTTCATACTTACTTGCCGTATGCACCCACAAAGGTGGGCTCATACGGCTACTTGGTGGTTGCCACAGGTTTTCAAGTGATTGGCCAAGGATTGCGGGGAACAGGGACGAGTGGAAATCCAGGGGGAAGGCTTTTGCCCAGCAGCGGGACATACCAACAGGTTTGCAAAAAAAAAAAACACTTACTTACACATAAAAAGATTGTGGTGTGCTGTCGATGGATCAATTAGATTTAGATTTAAAGGTTCTGTCGGAAGATCACCGCTGCGGACTCCGCAGCAGTCACGCTGAGTCACAGCCTATTTATTCTACACCACAACAGACAACCCTCGACTAAGTTTAATTTGTTCTACATGCCTTAGGTTATAAAATTGTTTGATATGTTTTTTTAAATGTTTGTACCACTTTGCTTGTTTGTGTGTGGCTGATTAAAGTTATTATATTATATACGTATGTACATGTATAACATAATCCTGACACAACTTATTGAGGTACACGAACTGCAACACAAAGTGTAGCTAATAGCAACAAATTCCTTAATTAGAAATGTTGTCGGAACCTACGCAAACTGGCTTCCTTGTTCCGCGTTATGGGGGACTATTCTTGTCACGCTGATAACATCTTTAAAATAATAATAATTTACTCATGAGTCAAACTAAGTATAATCATGTAGTTTGTAAAATATGCGTAAAGTGGGTAAGTACTTTCACGAATAACTCGATAACTGTACGCAATATAATAATGGTATGATAAGTGCAGGTACGCTATACAATGAAATAATGCGAAGTATAATGGTTACGAGGTTTGCAACGACAAACTCATATGTTCAATGTGCCTCTTTTTCTTTAAACAAAAGAAGTTACAGGTTGTTTGGAAGGTCTCACTCTTTAGCGATGTGATTGCCTATTTCTACCTCCACGTATATGCTACAGTTTTGTGTCTCTTTATAACTGCATCGTTTGTATGGTTTTATTTACATTCCAACAAAGAATACATATTTATATTGTTGACAACACAAAGTGCGTAAGTAGGAGATGGCGCAAAATTTTAATGCACCCAGACAAATAGTATAGGAAAGACATCGTGCGGCAAGTTAATAGTTTCCTGGCGATAACTCGGAAATTGTAATAACCCTACCAAGACACAGGTTTGCGCGTTTACCGCGAAAAAGTTAAAGTTTGTCGTGTCACCTCGTTTTGAGAGCACTCCCCTGACTGCCGCAGCCAGTATCGGAATCCTTGGCGTCGACATTTCGAGTGAAGTCCAGTTCCGCGGGCATTTAGAGGGTAAGGCCAAATTAGCCTCAAAAAAGCTCAGTGTGCTCAACAGATCGAGACAGTATTTCACACCGGCCCACCGCCTGCAGCTTTATAAATCGCAGGTCCGCCCACACATGGAATACTGTTCTCATCTATGGGCAGGGGCACCCCAATACCAGCTTCTCCCTCTGGACCGCATCCAACGACGAGCAACTCGAATTGTTGACTGCCAGCATATTTCGGGTCGGCTTGACTCCTTGGCGCTGCGTAGAGATGTAGCTTCGCTCTGCATTTTCTATCGCATGTATAACGGGGAGTGCTCCGAGGAATTGTTCGGATTAATCCCTACCGCTTCTTTTCGCCATCGTCCAACGCGACAACATTACCATCCTCACCACTTAGATGGTTGGCAGTCCTCAACTGTGCGCTTCTCCAGAAGCTTCCTGCCTCGCACAGCTAATCTGTGGAATGGATTGTCGCCTGCGGTATTTCCGGACCGATACGACCTTCAAACCTTCAAGAAAAGAGCGTACTCCCATCTTAAAGGCCGGCAACGCACTCACAACACCTCTGGTGTTGCAGGTGCCCATGGGCGGCGGTAATCGCTTACCATCAGGTGATCCGCCTGCTCGTTTGCCTCCTATCACATAAAAAAAAAAAAAAAAAAAATTGTACAATTTGTTGAGATTGCATAGCGTGATTTGAGAAATCGTGTTTACAAGTACCCTCCCATATCCTATACGACACGTAGGGACTCGTTTGTGTTCGTGCCGAATGAGATGCTCTTTGCCATCTCCATCAGCTGGTCGATGGCGTAACGTTTTACGTATATCTAAATGTATTTTTGTATGGGAACATGATAGTTGATTTGTCTATACATCGTACAGGCCTATATATATATATATATAGTATCGTGAGTCTGTATTTTTGTAGATAGTGAAAAATACAGACACGTGAGTTCTACATCTGACAGAGCCATTCCTTTTTTATTATTGCACGTCGGTGGCAAGTGGTTACCATAGCCTATGGACGCTTGCAACTCCAGAAGTGTTACATGCGCATTTCCGACCCTTTAAGAATTTACACACTCCTTTTTTGAAGAACCCCATACTGTAGGCCACTATTAGTCTATAATTAAATTATTATGGGTACTTAACAATTTAGTCAAGTAACCGTGACACAAGCTTTGAGCTTTCTATGTGTATTTGTGTGTTTGTCCTGTACCTACAAGCATTTGCCTAGATGTAACAATATCTTCGTCACTACGTATGTAAACAAAACATATCTATTTTTTTTCTTTATGTAGCGCTGTCCAGGTTTCAGACACTCAAGACGAGAAGAAACTTTTGGGGCCGTAGACAAGGTTACAATCGACAAGCGCTAACGCCAATAGAAAATAATAAAATGTATGGGAATGACAGATACCGACGAAACAGTTTTCGTTGACATCTGTCATTCCCATACATTTTATTCGTTTTCAATTAGCGTTAGCGCTTGTCGATTGTAACCTTGTCTAGGCCCCCTGATGGCAGAAAGAATAACCCTCTGCAAAATCCTCGGTCGAACTCGGACACCCCATGGCTGTTGGAGAAGCCGGAAGAATGTGAAATGTGAGCGTAAAACATGAAGACCTTGTTGTGGAACCAAGTATCACGGGAGTCACGATTCACTTGGACTACAATGGCTCGGACACCTAGATTGAATGGGAGTCTGTCGTGTGATTAAAATAGCCTATCAGGGCAAATCTACAGGATGACGCGAACTCCAAGCTGGTGGCAGGTGTGAAATCACACAAGGGTCAGTGGCGTGCACTCGTATTCGAGGTATATACACACACTTGGGTCGTTGCTTTGAAGTAATACGTATGATGTAACAGCAAGTAGCTCTGTGACTTAATGTGTAAAATTGAACGGTCGTATTACATTGTTTTCCACCACCGTTTTTATAATGTGCGTAATAATCGAGAGACCGACTTTTCTACAATTCTGCTTTTACAATCCCTATACCACCTCGTGTCATGCGTGTATTCTACCATGTGCGGTTATTTGCACGACACAAGTACACATTAAATTGGCTGATGGTTGATTGTACCCCGGTCGGAATACGCCCGGCGAAGAAACTTATCGCTGAAGCGTGCCCCTTTATCCCTTCCATTTGGAAAATATTTATTTAGCATCCTTTCCTTAAGCCCCGCTCTCAGGTGCGAGATGGCCCCAACTCAAATAAAGGGCAAGCATTTAAATAAGGCACTTTCTCATTAGACTTATAGTTGTGTTTACTCTCAGGGAACATTGATTTTTTACCAAGAGATTGGCTTCATTATAGCCAGTTTAACTACATTTATGTATTACCTAGAAAGTATTTAGAATAGTATGCCTCTCTGTCTAGCCAGCATGTTCAGGTTTATGTTGGACATAAGGCATTTGTCCCTTACTAGGAAGCATGTAAGTGCGATAGGGACGAATTCTTCATGTTCGATATTTAAACCGTGCTAGCTAGGCTAGATTAATTATAGATGTGGACCTATAATTGTATGATGCCTTTCGACGGGAAGTGTGGTAATATTTTACTCACTTACAAGCTACGCCTTGCCTGTAGGAACGCCCTAATCCAAACTACTTACCAAGGTAGGGTATGAGTTTAAGACTTAGAATATAGGTTTAAGTAGGTACTAGTGTTTCAAACCTTGCGGTCTTGAGAATAATCACTAGAATCAAACTCGACAGACATCTAATTTAGTTTTGCTTTGGTATGTATTAATATTTGCATGCATCTTATTTGTCTTAATAATTCCTTTGACTTATTAAAGTGAGGAATATAATAATGCCGCGTTAAATTAACGTCCACGAGGTAGTATTTAAATCTGAATTGTACCCTAAATAATAAGCTTTATTCCACTTATGGTAATAAAACATATAAATTAGCTCATTGGTTAGAGCTCCCGTTGCACGAAACCCTACCTCACAAGGTGGCAGAAAAGAAATGGAATATAGTGATAGATACTACTTCAGAACACTGGATTTTAGTTGGTTGCCATAGCATATCCTGGAAGAACTATTTTTTTTTCGTCGTCGTATCGCTTTTTTGATCGACAATTACATCATAAGTTGGCGTATCGAAACGTTTACTCATCGAAAGAGACACATTTGGAGATGACAACCCGCATTGTTTGGAAATTTGAAGATGATTTGAACACCTTAAGACGCAAGTATGTTGACTTTGATTTAATATCCTGATTTTTATAAAATTATACCCTGAATCATAGCATAAATACACGAATTCTCGTTATTCCAAGATTTTCACACATATTGTTCGAGGTGGCTGACCAAAAAAACTGCCAAGCTGAAGGCAGGCAACCCTGTATATTCGTAAACGGCACGTCTAGGGCAATCGATCTGCATCAGTTTCATTTTGCCACCTGATGAGAAATGCTATATCACGTTGAATGTAAAAGGCAACATTACTTCTTTCAATATTTCAAGATCTATTAATGAGAAATGACCGAGACTGGTACATTTACCCTATTATTTCAACACCATAAGACGCAAGTACGTTGACATTAATGTAATATACTGATTTTTATTAAATTATACCCTGAATCATAGCATAAATACACGAATTCTCGTTATTCATAGATTTTCACATATAGTGTTCGAGGTGGCTGACCAGAAAAACTGCCAAGCTGAAGGCAGGTAACCCTGTATATTCGTGAACGGCACGTCTAGGGCAATCGATCTGCATCAATTCCATCTTGCCACCGGATGAGGTAATTGACCCTATTTTTCATAAAACGTGGCTGATCTAGAAACCTGCCAGGGTTTGAGCTGGCAACCAATGCGGGTTTTCATCTCCAAATGTGTCTCTTTCGATGAGTAAACGTTTCGATCTGCCACCTTATGATGTAATTTTCGATCAAAAAAGCGATACGACGAAAAATAATAATAGTTCTTCCAGGATATGCTATGGCAACCAACTAAAATCCAGTGTTCGTAAGTAGTATCTATCACTATATTGCATTTCTGTTCTGCCACCATGTGAGGTAGGGTTTCGTGCAACGGGAGCTCTAACGCCTGCCATTTGCCAAGAGTCATTTCATATTTAGTCCAGGCAATGAACTGACAACTCGTATGGAAAAAATGACAATTTTGGAAATAATTTATAATAGCTTATTTTTTCTGTGTAACGGATTAATTATCAATTAAATAGTCACCCAGCGACAGAATCCGACATAATTTCAGATATCAAAAAAATGATAATTTAAGTAGCCCCTGAAAAGTGAGAAAAAATATTAATAAATATTTTTGTGTTTATATTGGTTCATTAACGTTTGCTCTATAATATTCAAGATAAATCTTACAAAAAAAGACAACGCGTGATTTATTTAAATCTACTTAATTACTTCCGGGTGGAAAGTTTGCCGGATTCTTGAATAACATTTTAAAATGAAATCAACAAAAAAACGCTATTATAAATTAATGTTTTTCGAAATCGTATTTTGCCTGGAGTAATTTCTGAAACCACCCCGATATTCATAATAATTCATAATTGGAATTATAATTACCTTTACCGTAATGAAAGTAAATAAATTTATTGATATCTAGTACTTTCTTCCATATTAGGTTAATCAACCTAGTAACCTTTTAATTATTGAAATGTCACTTTTTGTATGGAAAATGACAGTTAAGTTGTCCTAACGTGCGTTCGAAAAATTACGTTATAAAGGCTGACATTTGACTCATACGCTATTTGTCACATCATCATCATATCAGCCGAAAGACGTCCACTGCTGGGCATAGACCTCCCCCAAAGAGTGTCACAATGACCGGTCCTGCGCCACCCGCATCCAGCAAACTCCCGCGACCTTTCACATATTCATCGGATATTGTTTTTTTTTCACTAGGTACCCATCATACCTACCTATATTCGCCGATGGTTACATTTCCGATTCACCTCCGCCAGTTGACCCCAAAGTTTCCTGTAAGTAGTTTTGCTGGTTGAAAGTTCTGAATTCCCTTACCATTACCATAGCTTGCCATAACGGAAACATACTTGAAAATACAGTTAATTCTGTTACTTAATGAGGACAAAAATAGAAGAGCAATTTAGTAAAAGTGTAATTTAGAATAGCTGTACCTCATTCCATATAACACTAGTATGGGAGGTGTAAAACACACGAGCCAATTTTTTTTATCTTGTTTATTTTTTTAAAACAGAATTGAAAAAAAACACAACTTTGACAAAAAAAACACGTTTTTTGTGTGGGAGCCCCCTTAAATATTTTTTTTATTCTGTTTTTTAGTATTTGTTGTTATAGCGGCAACAGAAATACATCATCTGTAAAAATTTCAACTGTCTATCACGGTTCATGAGATACAGCCTGGTGACAGAAGGACAGACCGGAGTGGAGCCTTAGTAATAGGGTCCCGTTTTTACCCTTTGGGTACAGAAACCTAAAAATGGACCTCTCTGGATCTATAGGAGAACAGCCAGGCAGGCGCCGGATAGACGAAATAATTCTAGTCCATGCTGAAACGGACAACTTCGTTCCCTTCGCTCGATCGCTCATTTTTAATTAAAGTATTTTAACGGACAAATTCGTTTCCGTTTTTTCTGTTGATCTAGGATATCAAAGGGATGTATTTGTAAATAAATAAATATTTTACTACAAGTAACAGTAAGTAATAACTATACTACTTACTGTTTTTGCGTTTCAAAATGGTTTTCCTCGAAATCGCATGAAGACTAACTCACGATTTGTAATTTTTTTCTGGAATAGCGTAAAGATATTTCTGATTTTCCAAATAGGGAAATAGGTAATATATTAATCCAGGCTGTCGCATCACTTTCCTGCGCCTTCGAGACAGGGGGCGGCGTCGAAATATGTTAACATGCTCAATATGTTAAGTAAGTAAAGTAGTTACTTACATACTCGTAAAAGAAAATAAACGGTAATGATGGTAAGTTACAATGTAATTACAATAATTACCTTTCAAAACATTTGCGCCGCTGACGTGCGAAAGTCAGCAAGAAGAGTCCTAAATATATTCAAGTCAACATTGTTCCAATTTATCTACAGAAGGCACAAAGGTTCGCTCCGACGAGATGAGAAGTGAGGAACGAATGGATAGCCATTTTTGTCGGCTTTAATTAAGTCACGAACATACTGCTGGCTGGTCCGTTTTCTTAGAGCAGGTACCCAATCGCGATTGGGACATTAATTCAAAACTCACTTATTGAGCACTCGTGCCGGATTGCTAACAACCTCACTTGAGCACGTCGCATTCAGGAATATGCTTATATTCGACGAAAAATGTATCAATAGACCTTGTGGCCAAGAGATCTTTTATTCCCACAGTACCTACATGTAAATTTGTTTCAAGTGATGGTTTTTTAATCTATGAATACACTATAAGATTAGATAAAGCGTACGTTAATAAGGGAGACCCATTTTAAAACGAAAAATAATAATTGTATGTTTGGAAAACACTTAATCCTCGGAATAGGTAAAACTCGTAGAATATTTCCTTTTCATATCGTAGAATCTTAGTGAGCTACGGTAGCCTAGTGGTTCAGGCATGCGGCTGTCAAGCGGCGGTCGTGGGTTCGAATCCCGGCTCGTACCAATGAGTTTTTCGGAACTTACGTACGGAATATTTACCGTTAGCTTTTCGGTGAAGGAAAACATCGTGAGGAAACCGGCCTAATCCCAATAAGGTCTAGTTTTCCCTCTGGGTTGGAAGGTCAGATGGCAGTCGCTTTCGTAAAACTAGTGCCTATGCCAAATCTTGGGATTAGGTGTCAACGGACACCTACAACCTAATGATGAGACATAAAAAAGCCTAAAAGACAAATATTTGTACCGGTACGCAGTATAAAGTACATATGTGACACAAGCACTCTTAAGTATAATGTAATGAGATTAAATAATTTACTTTAAAATCAAAGTTTTAACCGACTTCAATTTAGTGCTCCGCCAAGCCACGAGAACATTTCCACATTTTTTTTACAATTTACCACATGAACTGATTTCCGATAGCAAATGCGTTGATTACTATAGAAAAAAAACCGAATCGCTGTATGTGGGCCGATAATATTTGAGGAATTCCGTCGATTCCCCAAGATCATCACCAATGGCACTTCATTAGTTCCTATTTCAACGGAATCTTACCAGAACCTGTGACGTACTTTTTCACTTTTAAGTACAAAATTGAGGAATTCGATAAGTCGTCTGTGGTCTTCATCATCAACTCCTCGCCACCAAATTTATGATTTCCGGATGTAAATACACGAGTTATAATAGAAAATACCAAAATCACTACACGCGTGCCTAATAAAATTGAGGAGTTCCCTCAATTCCTCATGGATCCCATCGTCTAACCGAATTTTGAAAAAAAAAGGAACCACCTAGAAGCATATACAAAAAAAAAATCGAATTGGCTCATCAATGACGGCGTTATGAGGTAACAAAACCTGAAAAAAAAAAATACAACCGAATTGAGAACCTCCTTTTTTTGAAGTCGATTAAAAATAATAAATGTCATAATAAGTGTCAATCATCGAAGGTAAAAGGGTAAAATTAGCTAAGTTATTAAATTAAATTAAATTAAATAAACGTTTATTTCAGGCCATGGCCCATATTGTGGTTGTTGTATTGGTTAGATATATGGTTGGTTAGCCTTTCTTGTACATGTTGCATTTGTCTACCTCTTCTGGTTTCTACTGTTAGCTTGATTATGAGATTATGACATAAATATTATTTGTATAATATTATTATATAATTTAAGTGTATGAACGACCGTGTAAGCCACTTAACTATTTCTCGATAAACCGAACTCATGAGTACAGTTGTTGATTTGACTATTTCCGTTCGAGCGCCCTCTGGTGCTGTTTAACGGTTACCGAGCGATAGTCAAGCGACAGGATCGACATCGGCTCACGGGCATTCAGTTGGCGGTCGCCAAATAGTACGGACGTTCATGAAACTGCTTATTAAAATATTGTTAAAGTGTACTAGTTCTGATATTGATTGAGTAAATGTTTTTTATCAACTACTGAGTTTTTCACTTGTGGAACTAATCCCACAGTTTCAGAAGTGGGATGTACAAAAATCATATAGATTTTTGCCACGTCTCACAAATGTAAGTGTTTGTTTTTTTTAAATATTTTTTTTCTTTCTTTTCTTCATTGATTTTGGGTTTGCGAATCAGATCGCTTAACTCAAAAAGAAAAAAAACTGTATATATGTACCGGAGTAAGTCCGGGGGTTTATACGGTTATTCATGTATGTTCATCTTGCCAGGGCACTCCCTGGGGATGGCCATTTATGACACTTCTTTTAAAAAAATCTTTTTATAGTTATTATATATATATTCGTTCAAAAACTGTATTTACCGTAACGGATTAAGTCCGGAGGTTTATATGGTTATTCATGTATGTTCATCTTGCCAGGGCACTCCCTGGGGATGGCCATTTATGATATTTCTGTTTTACAGTACAATAAATTGTGTAGCTAGTTTAAAAACTGTATTTACCGTAACGGAGTAAGTCCGGAGGTTAATACGGTTAATCATGTATGTTCATCTTGCCAGGGCACTCCCTGGAGATGGCCATTGATGACACTTCTTTTAAAAAAAAAAACTTTTTATAGTTATTATATATATATTAGTTCAAAAACTGTATTTACCGTAACGGATTAAGTCCGGAGGTTTATATGGTTATTCATGTATGTTCATCTTGCCAGGGCACTCCCTGGGGATGGCCATTTATGATATTTCTGTTTTACAGTACAATAAATTGTGTAGCTAGTTTAAAAACTGTATTTACCGTAACGGAGTAAGTCCGGAGGTTAATACGGTTAATCATGTATGTTCGTCTTGCCAGGGCACTCCTTGGAGATAGGCATTCATGATGTTCCGACTAATAAAGTTTCAAGACGAATACTAACATTTAATGTAAAGTTATTATGATGACTCGGATTTATTATTGTGTATCTCAGTTTCAACTTCACGGACAAGGCTCTTATTATTATTATTTAGTTGTTTCTTTCCCTTAATTTATCGTTGTATAAATATATACATATGTGCTATAACTGGACACATAATATTATGTAGAGTCGATATGTAGAGTCGATATGTAGAGTCGATATGTAGAGTCGATATGTAGAGTCGATATGTAGAGTCGATATGTAGAGTCGACATGTAGAGTCGACATGTAGAGTCGATATGTAGAGTCGATATGTAGAGTCAATATGTAGAGCCGATATGTAGAGCCGATATGTAGAGCCGATATGTAGAGCCGATATGTAGAGCCGATATGTAGAGCCGATATGTAGAGCCGATATGTAGAGCCGATATGTAGAGCCGATATGTAGAGCCAATATGTAGAGTCAATATGTAGAGTAAATATGTAGAGTAAATATGTAGAGTCGATATGTACTAGTCATGCGTGACCATCCGTGGCACTACTAAAACTAGAGCGACTAAGCCTGACAATTGGGAGTTTCAGATATGGACTCGGACAATGATCAGGAGCCCAGGCATAGGGCTCGTAACCCCGGCTACGTGCTTGATCCCAGAGAGCCCAGGTCACAGGGCCAGGGTATAAACGATGAACACCCCGGAGCACCCAGGTTACAAGGTCAGGGTGCAAGAGATGAAAACCCCGGAGCACCCAGGTTACAGGGTCAGGGTCCAAGCGATGAAAACCCCGGAGCACCCAGGTTACAGGGTCAGGGTCCAAGCGATGAAAACCCCGGAGCACCCAGGTTACAGGGTCAGGGTTCGCGTTATGGCGATCCGGAAGCGACCAGGTCAGATTACTACAATCGCGACAGATCAAGATTTACTGGACGTGGACGGGAATCTTCTGGACGAGAGCAGCACGAGCTGGACGACAATACGCAGCGAGATGGCGGACATCCGCGACGCGAGTATGAAGAACGTCGGAGTAGGAGTCGCAGGCGACGACGCAGCTCCTCGGAGGATCCCGGTGAGCGTTATCATATTGATAGTAAACGTTTCAGATCACGCGACCGCGATTATGGTTCAGATATGTTAGATAGGTTCCTTGATATTCTAAACCGTTTCAAGGGTTCTGACAAACCAAAACTAACATTCAACACTAATGCTATCCCTGAGTTTGACCCCATGTCAAGAGAGCAGACTGTATTGACTTGGCTTACCAAGGTAGAAGAATGCGCTTCCATTTATCAATGGGACGACAGGGAAATAATTCATTATGCTCTTCCAAAACTTGTAGGAGTTGCCAAAACCTGGTACCAAGGTCTTCCAAGTGTGTTATTTACATGGACCGAGTGGAAGAGAAAATTGATCGAATCATTTCCCTGTCGTGAAGATTATGCCGAGCTCCTTACGGAAATGCTCTCAAAACGATGTCGATATGGCGAATCATTGGATCAGTATTACTATGCAAAAATAAATTTGCTAAATAGGTGTAAGATATACGGTAGGCAAGCCGTCGATTGCATCCTTTATGGCGTAGACGACCGTGCAGTAAAGGTCGGTGCCCAAGCAGCCCGATTTTCCGAACCCGAACAAGTATTAGTATACTTTAGGACTGTAAAGGTAGGATCAACTAAGGATAGAGATCAGCAGGACCCTCAACGCACTCGTTTCAACGACAGGAAGAGAGTATTTTCACTATTAAACGGAACAAAGGAAAATACTAAAAGCAATACAAAATGCTACAATTGTAATGAGTTTGGTCACCGTAGTTCGACATGCAAACAGCCTGCGGCGAGATGTACCCATTGTGATAAATTGGGTCATTTAGCGGAAAACTGTTTTAGACGAATATACAAGAAGCATCAAGTAACTCAAGACACTAAAAATGAGGCCAAGGAGAAGCAAGTCGCTGAACTGCACATGGACGATGCTTGCAGTAAATACATGATGGATATTAAGGTCAATGGTTCGACTATAAAGTGTCATATCGATCTTGGGAGCCAATGTTCACTTATAAAATTAAGTGCAGCACAACTATTAGATCTAGAAGTAGGGTTATCTGAGGATCTACCAATATTGAGGGGCATAGGGGGAAACCTAGTCACACCTGTAGGTGTTGTGTCCAGTTCCGTCGAAGTTCAGGGAATCAAGGAAGATATCACTTTGTACGTAGTCGATGATTACGTAATTAAACAGCCGGTGTTGTTAGGTCACTCTTTCACAGAGAAGCCAGACATTGTTATAACTAAGACTTCAAAGGAAGTGATCTTCCATCGCACTACGAACGAGAAAGTACATCTAAAGGTACGCGGACCAGTCACATTACCATGTAATGTACTGACGCCGGTCCCGATAGAGTCAACGCCCCCGCTTACAGGTACGATACTTGTTAATGGATCACTGAGAGGCCCCGAGGGAAAAGAATATTATTTATTCCCTGGCCAATATGATATCAACCACGGTGTCAGTACTTTGATTGTTTTAAATACGTCACCAGAAATAATAACTCTCGGTGCGGGCTCTCTGTTGACTCGCGCGATCTTCAAGCAAGGTAACAACGTGACATACGATTGTTGCAGTGTTATATTCAATGAAAAAGAGATTGACGAGACAATAAACTGTGGAGAAAGTCTAAGCAACGAGGAACGATTAAAGCTTCAACAGCTTCTATCGAACTATGGCGACTGTTTCTCTAAAAGTCTCGACGATCTCGGTTTCACAAAGATTACCGAAATGGTTATCGAGCTTGAAGATACTCAGCCTGTAGTATATCGCCCTTACCGCATGTCTTATGCTGAACGAATTTTAGTTAGAAACATGGTTCAGGAGATGCTCGATAATGGAATCGTTAGAGAATCCTCCTCACCTTATTCAAGCCCTATCGTTTTAGTTCAAAAGAAGACCGGTGACAAGAGATTGTGTGTCGACTACAGAGCACTAAATCGGAAAACAAAGAAGGATCATTATCCCCTCCCCAGAGTCGAAGATCAGTTGGACCAACTATCCGGAAATACGTTGTTCACATCACTTGACCTGGCTTCTGGATATTACCAGATTCCAATCGCTGAAGAGTCCCGACCTAAAACGGCCTTTGTAACCCCTGATGGACAATATGAATATAATAGAATGCCATTTGGGCTAGTGAACGCACCTTCAGTGTTTCAAAGAACAATTAACAAAATTTTGTCCGACGCCAAAATCAAATATGCCATAGTATATATGGATGACATCCTAATTCCAGCAAAAGATGTCGCCGAGGGGCTGCAAAGGCTGGAAGAGGTCCTAAGGCTTCTCAGGGAGGGAGGGCTCACGTTAAAAGTAGCGAAATGTAACTTTTTTCAAAGCCATCTCGACTTTCTTGGATTTGAGGTTAGTGCTGAAGGTATCCGTCCTGGGCGTAGAAAAACTGACGCAGTCGAAAAATTCCCCACGCCAAGTAATCAGCATGAGGTAAGGCAATTCCTTGGACTATCGGGATTTTTCCGACGGTTCATTAAAGGTTACGCCCTCATAGCAAGACCGCTGACCGATTTGCTCCAGAAAGATTCCGTGTGGACATGGGACGAAGCTCAAAAGTCTGCCTTTGATAATATCAAGACGCTTCTGACTCATAGACCACTTTTAGCACTTTATGACCCGAAAGCCGACACACAGCTGCACACGGATGCTAGCAAAGATGGCGTTGCAGGGATACTGCTTCAGGCTAACGCAGGTGGGAATTTTCAACCCGTGTCCTACTTTAGCCGTAAGACTACACCGGACGAGTGCAAACTCCACTCATACGAGCTCGAGACTCTTGCGGTCATAGCGTCCCTGAATCGTTTCAGAGTGTACCTTGTAGGGATACCGTTCAAAATATTTACGGACTGTAACGCTCTCAGATATACACTGACGAAGCGCGATGTTATCCCAAGGGTGGCCCGGTGGTGGATACAAATACAAGAATACGACTGTACTATTGAATATCGTCCCGGCACCCGTATGTTGCACGCAGATGCGTTAAGCCGCAATGCTGTTGACGAAGACTCGTCAGGAACTCATATCCTCGATGTACTCACCTCTGAAAAGGTTGATCAAGATTGGATTACTACTGTCCAAAGTACGGATGCCGAAATAAAAATGATAAAAGAAGTTCTCGGTGACCAAAGTTCCGAACAAGTTGCTGACTTTGTTAATAACTATAGGCTTAAAAATGGCCGTGTCTACCGCGCCGTCAACGATGAGCTAAAATGGGTCGTACCCAAAAGTGTTCGTTGGCAGATCGTCCAGAAAAACCACGATGATGTCGGACATTGTGGCTTCGATAAGACGTTGCAGCGGATAAAAAAACATTATTGGTTTGCCAAAATGCGACGTTTCGTAAAAAAATACGTCACTTCGTGTTTAGAGTGCGCACACCACAAAGCTCCTGGCGGTAAGCGTGAAGGAGGACTCCATCCTATAGAAAAGGTCAGCATCCCTTTCCATACAATCCACGCTGATCATTTAGGTCCATTCATAAAAAGCAAGAAAGGTAACTGTTATCTCCTCGTCATAATAGACAGCTTTACAAAATATGCAAATGTAACAGCAGTTAAGAACACGAAATCTGCTACTTCTATTAAAGTTATCAAGGAACACATCAGCTACTTTGGGGTACCTTCTAGGTTAATCACAGACAAAGGTACCAGTTTCACGAGCAAGACCTTTAAGGAATTTGTTTCCTTGTACGGTATTAAACATATTGAAAATGCTGTGGCAACACCGCGAGCGAATGGCCAGGTGGAAAGATTCAATAGGACAATCCTGAACGCGCTAGCCACCTCGTCTCACGGTGACGATGAAAAAAACTGGGATGATTACGTTACAGAGATTCAGATAGGTCTCAATACGACAACTCACAAGACCACGCAGAAGACGCCTTCTGAACTTTTGTTCGGATTCAACGTCACAAGTAACTCTCAAGGTATACTGAACTCCATCATAAGTGATACCATAAATGTCGTAAGTTCCGATGATTTGAATGAAGTTCGAGAACAGGCATGTGACAAGATAAAGAAGCAACAGGAAAAAGACGTACTAAGATTCAATAAAACTCGAAAACCAGGTACTATTCATAACGAAGGTGATTTGGTACGTGTGGAAAGGCAAGTGGCACATGAGGGAAAATCACAAAAACTTGTGAACAAATTCCAAGGGCCTTATTGCATTAAGAAAGTACTTCCTAATGACCGATTTCTTATAGAAGATACTCCACTAACTCGAAAACATGGTCGCCGCTATGAAAATGTAGTAGCACTCGATAAAATTTTACCCTGGTTGAATTTTGATAGAGATCTCAATAGTGATATTGATAACGGAAGCTCTAGTAGTGATCCAGAATGATGCGCCATATTATTATAATAATAATCGTAATTAAGGGTCAAAATCTGCATTTATTTTACCTATCAATCTTAATAATAATTATGATCAAATATGGTATAGTCAGAATTTAAATCACCACAGCTTAGTAATTCGCTGTCGATTAATGACGTTCTATTAAAGCTAATGATAATAGCGCTCGTTTACTCTAACAATGTTTATACATATATCAGCATTATTTATTTACATGCACCACTGTTTTGTTTCGATTTAATTACTTTGTCGGGTATTAGCAAACTCCTGTTGATTAATCATGTGAAATTGTTATTATGCTAAACTAATCCTCATATTTAAGGTCAACAATATTTTTTTTATAAACATTCATAAGCATGCATGCCTAACTGCGAATTTTCTTGTGTTATAATTCAAATCCCAATTTTGTTTTCAGATTGTCTATTAGTTTAGCGATATGTATTTATATCTGTTGATTATTGACCAAGGTTAAACGATCAGTAGTGTTAGTCACCTATTTTTAATAACAATTTTTAAATGAATGTATTAAAGTTACTTAATTAGTCAAAATTATTCATAAGATTTATAGGTATATTTGTAAATTATATACTCGCATTGTGCTTAGCGAAGGGACTCGCTTTAACAGGATGGCCGAGTTGTTAGCTTGATTATGAGATTATGACATAAATATTATTTGTATAATATTATTATATAATTTAAGTGTATGAACGACCGTGTAAGCCACTTAACTATTTCTCGATAAACCGAACTCATGAGTACAGTTGTTGATTTGACTATTTCCGTTCGAGCGCCCTCTGGTGCTGTTTAACGGTTACCGAGCGATAGTCAAGCGACAGGATCGACATCGGCTCACGGGCATTCAGTTGGCGGTCGCCAAATAGTACGGACGTTCAATGAAACTGCTTATTAAAATATTGTTAAAGTGTACTAGTTCTGATATTGATTGAGTAAATGTTTTTTATCAACTACTGAGTTTTTCACTTGTGGAACTAATCCCACACTACTATCATTTCCTCAAAGGTTAAGTTCGCCTTTACACATCACTTATCTTTTTGTTATTTTCTTGCCGTGTTTATTTTGTACAATAACCAGTTATACTTCTGCTACTACTAATTTTCCTATTTAGGTGTCCGTAATCCGCGGCATAGCACTTGTTTCACGTGTTTGTCGGCGATGTATTTCGGCGGCGGCGGGTCTCCAGCCTCCCAACCCGCCGCCGATGATATCTCGCGTATTACTTGTTTTCCAGTGACATGAGGTTTTATTGTACAAATCTCGGCGGTTTTCCTCATCTCACGCCGACGCTGTCTCGGTGACACAGGGAAGCGATCCGACAGGCCGGATTATTTATTAGGCCCTATGTTTCGACGCACTGCCATTGGGAAAGCCTGCCACGAGCTCTCTATCAAGTTTAGATCAACCATTAACTTATATTTTCATGAATATCTAATGAAATGCCTTGGTGAAATGTAATACCCAATTTCGGACGCTTAATGAGCGTTGGTGCGGTTTCGTTGTTCTAACTTTACATACGTTTAGTGGGCATGCAATTCTCAAATCACTGATTTTAGTAATAGTCGAGTTCACCGCCAGTAGTAAGAGGCGATGGAGGTATCTAAGCATGCACCTTTGTTTAATGAAATACTATCCCGTGATTGCCCCTAGTCTCACAAGGCCCCGTATAATGGTCGGCCTTTTCACGCGATAATTGACAAGATAGAGCGTCCGCCACTGGCTGACACCGTTCGATAGAACGAGACTGACGCTCTATCTTCTATCACTTATCGCGTGATAAGGCCGACCATGATACGGGGCCCGATGGTAAGCGACAACTAAGCCTAAGATGAAGCTTACCTATACCCTATATTCAGTCTTATTATATTTGTAAAAGGCCCTTAAAATAACAAACAAAGAATTACTTCGATAATATTAAAGAAAATAATAAAGTGAACATTATATTACCCGCAAAGCTAAAGATTTTATTCAATATCATTAAGTTTAGAAAATGTTGAAATATAATTTATCAAGTTAGTGGGTAGTTTGGGTGGGTGGGTCTCCAAATGGAGTAGATATTTCACTTAAAAGTGCGCAAGTCTGAATAGTACATTGAAATTTATGAGTGACCCCAACGGACAATGTACTCTTACAGCGGAGGGGTTGCTCTCGATAGTGCTCAGAGAAATATAAAAACATTAGAAATACACTCGAGCAACTTCTCTAGATTTCATTTTTCTTATATGTATCTAATATAAGACATCCAGTTAATAAATATGAATGGATCAAATCTCTATTTCAGTTAATTGAGCAGGGATTAAAAAGAGTCAGACGTGCACATTATGGTTTTCATACATGGGTAGGTATCAAAATGCAATAAATACGCCGAAAAAATACTTTTTCAAACCACATGCTCGACAATGCCGAATTATAGGTCATGTAAACCCTACCGAAAGCAAGACATTAAATCCCTTGGTATTAGCCGGGTTATAATGTTGTACTGAATTTCATTATAACCCGCTGGTTAATAATATGATTTCACTTTTCATAATTCTTATTACTATATGCATAAAGTTTAATTTTGCTAAACACAATTTGTCCTAGGCCATGGCCTCCTTGATTTGACAAAATAAATGAAGTTTGCCTCCGTGTGAACCCCGGTCCGGAGGAGCGCGGTGTTCGAAATTCGAATTTCGAATCTAGGACCACGGCTTGTGCTTTCGAATTTGGAACGTCGCGCGCCTTCATTTGTTCACGCGTGACGAACAAATCGAGTTCTTGTAGGTGCCTATAGAAGATTTAATTTCAAAAATAATATTGAAAATGTCGAGTGATGAAAGTGTTTTGACTCCTGAGTTTATCAAATTAGATGCCATAGGCATTGTCAACAATCTGCTGCCAGAGAAGTCAAAGGAAAAATACCTAAAAGCCTACAACGATTTTGACAAATGGAAAGCTGTAAAAGGCGTAAAGTCTGTGTCTGAATCAGTGCTCCTGGTCTATTTTGAATATTTGTCAGCTACAAAGAAGTCAAGTAGCCTGTGGTGTATATATTCGATGCTGAGGGCAACAATAAGTGTCAAACATGACATACAAATTAATACATATGCCAAGTTATTGGCCTTTTTAAAAAGGAAATCGGATGGACATCGAGCAAAGAAATCAAAGATACTTACGACACAAAACGTGGAGACTTTCTTGAATGAAGCCCCCGACCACAGTTTTCTTGCTATAAAAGTGAGTACAACCTATGAACCTAATTGTTGATTGAATTTATCTCTACACTAAGTATTTCTCATTTTATGTTACGCAGTTGAAAAAATAAATTCGAGTTTACTACCTACATATTTAATCGTTAAAACATATACAGCCTTGGCCAAAAGTGTTGAGAGCAGTCCTGTATTTTTCATACAAATATCGAATTTGGAACTGTTTCCTACCTATCTTTGTAACAAAAAAATACAATCTCTAAGGCACCTTGAATGGTGTGCTGTGATGGTGTGTTATAAGAATTGTACAGACAAGTTATAATATCTCGCTTTATGTGAGACTCGGTTTTTTGTCTTTCGTTTCCCTGAGGCCGCATTTACACCTGTAAGTTTTGCTTACGAAAGTAGGGACGCAGCCATCCATACAGATGAATGAGATGGAGATCTCGCTTTCCCGCTCTATTGTATAGCGGCGTCCCTACTACTTACGTAAAAACTTACAGGTGTACAGGCCGCCTTACATGAACAAATACTTTGAGTAGTGATTAATTTTTTTTTATTAATACTTTTTATATTCTGCGTCATCTGATGTTTTTTGTAATTCGGAAATAAGGTTTCATTTAGAAGTTATATAAAAATGAAGTCGAGCTCAAAACTTTTGGCCAAGGCTGTATATATTTTAATTATAATATAAGTATACATATACTCGACCCTCGACCATACATATACCTATAATACCTAAAGGCCCGTAGAATAACTACTATCTCAATATTACCTATTCCTACCTACATGTAGGCAGGTACATAATTATTATGAGTAAATTGTTTACTTACCTAATTATGTATTATTTTGTTAAAGGTGGCCCTGATTTTTGGAGTGAACGGAGCTTGTCGTGGAAATGAACTCGTGAACATAAAAGTCAATGATATCGAAAAACATTCAGAGTTATTACTTGTAAAATTGCCGGATACAAAAACAAATAGAGAACGGTCATTCGTAATTCGTGAAGACCATGCCAAAATAGTCCAAAAGTACCAAGCACTACGCCCTGCTAATATAAACACCAACAGATTTTTTGTAGGCTACAACAATGGCAAATGTACCAGGCAAGTCATTGGCAAAAACAAAATTAGTGGCATGCCAAGAGACATTGCTAAATACCTGAAATTGGAAAATGCCGAGCTCTACACAGGCCACTGTTTTAGAAGAACATCGGCGAGCCTATTGGCTGATTCAGGAGCAGACATGGCCCAAATAAAAGACACGGTGGCTGGAAGTCTGACGCTGTAGCAGAGGGCTATAAAAACAACACACATAGAAAATTCTATAAAAAATAAAGAAAGAACGAGCTATCGTATTGGTGAAAAAATACTTTTGAAACCATCGTCTAGTATTGATGATCCTTGGACACCTCTGCCACCACAGCCATCTTCCTCAAAACACATCCCATCCACATCAAGCTCACTGCCTGAAAATCCACCTTCCCCAACCTTTACGGTACATCTCGACCCTCAGACGCAAGTATCCGAAGCTATGAACGCAACTCGAATAAACTCCAACTCAACCTCAATAAACGTACCAAATAAAAACATTACCTTATCTTTCCATAATTGGACTAACGTGTCTAATGTTACTATGTACTTTTAATTTGCTAAATAAACATTATTTATCTACTGAGCCTGTTTTTTTGTCTCGCATAAGGTGTGAAAAGTAGAGTATACACCTCGGGGATAAGACTGTTTTAGTCTTGGGCGGTTGAACCCCTCACTGCACTCAGGACTCAGTCTTAATTCCCTCGCTTCGCTCAGGAATTAACTTATAACTCCCTCGCTACGCTCAGGAGTTAAATTATGAGTCCTTCGTTACGTTCGGGATTCAATTCGCTCCCGTGACATAAAACAGTGCTTTATCCCCTTAGTGTATAATCTACTATTTCACTTCTCATGCTCTAAAAGTGCCTCTTTATGCTGTGTATAGGCGACATACAGTCGCTTTTTATGCTCTAGTGCCTGAAGTAAAATCTTCGTCGAAGTGGTCTTCGACGAAGATTTTACTGCCTTGGTAGGCAATCGGTCCAACAGCCACACGAGCAACTTAAACTTCATAGAATAAACTCTTAATTTTTGAAGTGAAAACTTCTTTAGCGGCGCTGTGCACTTTTTGGGATGGAGAAAAATTGTTAAACTCGCGACAGGTGTAGGAGTGTAGGAGGTCGCGTGACGTGTAGGAGCGAAGAATTTAGTGTTGCCAATTGCCGGAACACAAAAAGCGGGAGTTGCGCTTCAAGTTGCGTTTTTTTGCAAAATGAAAATTATTCAAGTTTTTTTTAAGCAATTCGCAAGTTTTCACTTCTGCCGGCACTCCCGAAGTGCAACCCGGTCTTTTTTTAAATGTTTCGTTAGTATTCTAAGACCAAGGCAAGGATACTAACAGCCAAAGACCACAATGAAACTTCATGAAATAAACTAATAGTTTTCATTTCCTAGCAATCGAAGTGAAAAGTAGAGTGTACAATTCTTCCATAAAACCCATTTTACACTCGATTTTATATCCATCGTCTCTCGCAAGCTTGCTCGGATGTATAAACGTCTCGCGTAAAATGGTGCGTTTTCTGCACTTGTTGTACAATCTACTATTCTAGTAGAGGTCCCATTTGAATAATTTTTGTTATTTTCGTCATAGTAAAGTCAAGTGCCTACTGCCTAGTATAATTTCAAAATACGGCCCTAAGCATGACAGAGCGACGGACGGATGGCCCGTTGACCAGAGTCTTATATTAGTAATAGGATCTCATAGGTACACTTTTGGCAATGGCATAAAACTAGATTCTCGCACGGCACCGCGTACGTAAATAGGTATTACAGAAAACTCAGACGGAGCCGCGGGAGGAATATGGCCTATGCCCATTTTATATACCGGGGATAGAATTTTAAATCGGACAGGGATTTCCGGAGATTACCCCCAGGGGGTAACCCCGATACACAAACGCGCTAATTACAAGCATTTCTACTTGATAATATTACTTGCTTACCCGGGATATCCAGGTTATAAACATTATCTTCGTGCAAAGTTTAATCCAAATCGGTTAACATATTCACTGCCAAGAATCGCTACGCGCTACGCTCCTAGCCGATCCCGTGGTTTTCCTCGAAGTAGCGGAAAGCGGCTACGGCGTAGGCGCCCGCTAGGCTGGTTTCTGGCGTGATTGAGTAACAAACATACAAACTTTCGTACATATAATATTAGTAGGACTAGCTGCCCGCGCGGCTTGTAAAGAACGCAGGAAAACTCGCGGAATAATATATAGCTTATATCCATGTCACTCTTGAAACTCCCTTCTATACACAGGTGGTGGTGGTTGATCGGATAAGTAGTTCCGGAGATTACCCCATTACGTACGAACTTACAAAGAGGCAATCTCATAGAGTTTTCTTCTTTTTAAATGACCAGGCCGATCGTGTAACTAGTTAAAATATTGAAATAGCAAATTAAATTTGAACGATTCCCGAAATTAAACTTATTTCATAATAGGGTAAACACAGATTAAGGTTGCGTCTTTTCTGTAGATATTGTCAGTGTCAAAGTCAAGGGTTTCTAAGGGGTCTTATTTTTAGTTGGACTATCAATCCGCATAAATGGCATCTCTTATATATTACTAGCTTCTGCCCGAGACTCCGTCCGCGTGGAACTCGTTTATAGTGTAGCTCCAAACCAACTTTCACTCACCTCAAGCCCTCACTCCAACCCCTCAGGGGATGATTTCTGAGATAAAAAGTATCCTATGTTCCCCAGGATTATAACGTTCTCCATACTAAATTTTATCTCAATCGGTTCAGCGGTTTCAGCATGGAGAGGCAACAGACAGACAGACACACTTTCGCATTAATAATATTAGTATGGATGTGTTACAAAAGTTAGCTAAACGGTCCATTTTTAGACAATATTACCCGCCTACAGTCGTCGCTGAATGTTCTGAAACAAATTATTGAAGTGAACTGGATAAATTTAATCACTATCCGCCATAACAATTAAAAGATAATTTGTGTAATTATACTAATTACTAACATACGTTAAATATCATTACTTGAGCCATTGCCATCGCCCATGTACTCGTAACCGTGTGGTGTGCTATATGCTATTCTATACATTTCATTTATTCCTTCATAAAACGTAGTTTTACATGTCAATCAACCAATCAATGTCATTCTATGGTCATAATTGTATAGTTCTTGTTAACGTTGTTATGTAAGAAGACTAATTTCGTGCTATAGAGTTTAAAATGTTAAAATGTTTAAAGCGTTTGCCGAACGAATCTCTGCAGTTCAAACCATAAACCGCACTGAATTCAACCAAAAACCAAATTTTAATCAAGCTTTTACACAACTGCAGCACTTAAGCAACTTTGGTTGCTTTTTTACTTTAACTGACGTTTCAAATAATATAAAAAAGTTTAACTATAGGAATAATCACTACGGGAATTAAATAAAATAAAGATCGAAATGTCAAAGTTGTAAGAAATTACGACGCCCGAAAAATAATATTCTTGTACTAAGTCTAACAAAGATACACGAAAAGAATATAACAAAAATGTCGAAGATATCGATGGTAGCACACCAATATTTCGAGATTATTTTAGTCTCCGGCTGAACTCTGATAAAAGAGATTAATTTGATCGAGCTAAGGTTCGAGTGGATACAGTTGCAAACGATTTATGCTGAAGATAACAGGTTATAAAAAGCAAGGCTGTAAAAAATAGTCCCTTAGCGCAAACGTGACGCCCGCCCGACTTTGTTAGCACACTCGTATGAAGAAAAATGTCCCCGCGTAAGCCTTTGCTCTCCACTCGCCGGGAATGGTAAATAGAGATTTATTAAAAGGGGACCCTTTCGTATCACACGGCAAAGTGACAACTTTTTTTAACAGTGTATACATTGTTGGTGAGGTTAGTTGTGAGTTTTGAAACGGAAAACTAAAGATGATTCGTGTAATTCCCGGAGAATTCCAACCTCTTCCCCTTCAGGTCTTGATTACCAAAAATGCAACGAAAATCTGCAGGGCAACGGTATGGTTGAGATTGTTTAAGCTGGCCGACGTTGATGGATGAGTTTACAACTGTCATGAAACTTAAAATGCCCCTGCTTAATAAAATGTACTTTATCCCTTTCTTACGAACACAAATCTCAAAGTCACAGATAAAGACAAACGAATTTTAACGCCATTTTAGTGGATTGTGGAACGTTTATGAATACGGACGTATATATACTAGTATATCACGATGTCACGACGCATTAAATATGCGTATGTAAAAAATCTGACATGTAACTTGGTGTTATTAATAAAGTATGCGTATTTGTATTTGATGGGTTGATAACTTTTTTCTTGTAGGTATAAAATAAGTGTAAAATATGAATTCGCCAACCAACTGCCATACAGTTTAGCGAAGATTTGGTAAAAAAAAGTTTTTAAGATTATTATTTTATTTCCTATTATTTATTATATTTGTATAAGTGATTGAGTCATAAAGCCAATTGTCGTCTAGACATCGAGAAAATTGATAACTTGCAGCGGTGTCACCAATCCGTTAAAAATCTGCTTGTCAGTTTGTGTACATGTATGTTCTAGCCTGGTAATTGGATTTCATTCATTTCATTTAATTATTTCTATAAAATTATTATTGCATTGTGTTACAAAATCTAATGGAAGGGATAAACATGTATCTATTGTTGTATTACTTAGCAAAATGGACAAGATATCTGAGGATAATCTATAAAATGTAGGGAAATAACTAATTAAGATGTAAGTATATCATAATATAAATATTTGTATCGGATACGGTAATATGAGTAATGTAACTAATTGAAGACGTAACAAATACATTACAAAGGCGTAATACTAGTTTGTTTGTGTATCACTGGTATAATAAACAATACAAGCTTACCCCTTGATGGGTAAACACGTAACGTTTCGAACGAGCGTTTGAACAATTCAACTGTAATTTTCCCATTCAAATATTGTCATTTGAAAATCAGTCGGACCTTAAGTCGTTCGTACTGTCAAAAAATTACAGTTATTCTGGCAGTTATTTAGGTCTGCCTTTTGTAAACGATTTAAAAATACATTCAGTGATGTGATAATCGCATTATATTCCTTCATCAGAAGAGCACTAAATGTTGTCGTCCACAACTAACGAGGATAGACTCGGTAGTTTCCTCCCGATTTACTTCACGAGTTCAAGTGTCGTCGTAAACTCGCTGAAGCATTTTCTTTAAAACATTCACTATACTTAGCAAGCACACAGTCGTTGAAATACAATTAAAAGCTACTAATTAAGGCAACATTAATTTGAGGCGATCATGAGGTCAATCAGAGGCATTTGCCCGCTTCTCGGGGGCAAATTAAAGTTGATATTGCTTGCATGGCTTCATTCGCGGCAGAGAGAATATTTGCTGGGTCAGCTACTTTAGATAGGTAACTCCCACGTACATATTTAACACATTCAACAATTTTATTGCATTCGTTTTGTTACAGTATAGAACTTAGCTGACACATGTAGGTAAGTCTCAAACATGAATCATGTATTATCGCAATACATACAATCATGGGCATCGCAATACATACATTAGTATAGTACTATATACCAAAGCGGTACCGATCGACACTCTAAAGTTTTAGACCATAAAAATTTTTTTTTTTTTTTTACATATATCTGCGATCAGTCGTAAGACTATAATCAGATAGGTAGTAGGTGGTAGATGTTTGGAGAGATGAGACCACTGTCCTAACTCTCGTCTAATTCAGGCAGCACGTTGGCTCTCTTGAGTCTCTTGATTGGATTGGGCTCCAATAGTTTGGCAGACAAGGGATTAGGATGGGCTATAAGTCTGTCCTTGTACTTGATTGAGTATCGTCTCGCTTCTTCGGAGACAGTCGGTATTTCCAGGTACTCGTGGATTTCCGAGTTGCGAGCGTACCAGGGTGCTGACGCTATAACCCTGAGGATGTTGTTTTGGGCTCTTTGTACTCGCATTGTATTGGATTTGCTTGCTGATGACCACAGTTGGATCCCGTACGTCCAGATTGGTTTGATGATCCCGCAGTAAACTCGCAACTTGTTGGTTAAGGATAGTACAGACTGCCTTCCCAGGAGCCAGAGCAGGTTCCTGAACCGGAGGTTGATCTCGTCGCGCTTGTTTTTGATATGCTCTTTCCATGTCATCCTTCGATCAAGGTGAAAGCCCAGGTATTTTACGCATGTCGACTGGGGAAGGTTAGCTGGGCCTAGACTAACGGGTGGGCAAGTTTCACGCCGGAGTGTGAATGTAATATGGTGTGACTTAGGAGCACTTGCTTTTATGCGCCATTTGGACAGCCAAGCATTGGTGGCGGTAAGTTGAACCTGCAACAAGCTGCTTGCCTCTTTTGGGTCTTGGCTACAGGCGAGAAAGGCTGCATCGTCAGCAAACGTGGCTACCGAGACCTGAGGTGTCTGGGGTAGGTCAAGAGTGTAGATGTTGTACAGGATAGGGCCTAGAACTGACCCCTGGGGTACTCCTGCTCTGCAGGTAAGCAAGGAAGATCTAGCGTCACCAAGCTTCACTCGAAACTTTCTGTCACTAAGGTATGATTCCATTAGAGGGAAGAAACAGTGTGGCAAATAAGTTTTGATTTTGCAGAGTAGCCCCTTGTGCCAGACCCTGTCGAATGCCTGCTGTACGTCCAGAAAGGCAGCCGAGCAGTATTTTTTGCTTTCTAGGCTTTGTCTTATGGTGCTGTAGACTCTGTGGACCTGCTCTATAGTGGAGTGTTTCTTACGAAAGCCGAATTGGTGGTCCGGAATTATTTGATCCATATCTAGGCAGGGATTTAGTCGCGCAAGGAAGATCCGTTCCCATAATTTGGACAGTACTGGCGTCAGGCTGATTGGGCGGTATGACGACGGTTCATTAGGTGGTTTACCGGCTTTATGGATCATTATAATCTCAGATGTTTTCCACAAGGCGGGTACATGGGACGTCCTTAGCGTGGCATTGATGAGTATGGTAAGGAATACAATGGCCTTCTTCGGGAGTTCTTTTAGTAGCCTTGCGGTTATTAAGTCGAAGCCAGGGGCTTTCTTTGAGTCCAACTTGCGAATCTCTCTAATCACCTCTCTGGGTGAGGTAGGACGCAGTGGCAGGCAGAGCTGGAAGTCTTGTTTGATGATTTTCTCGATTTCCGGGTCTTCAGGCTCATCGGTTTCGTTTGGTTTGAATATGCTGGCAAGGTGTTTGGCAAAGGCCTCGCATTTTTCTTCGCCGGTTCGCGCCCAAGTTTGACCAGTTCTAATTGGTGGGGAGCATTGTTGTGGCTGAAGGTTTTCCTTTGTCGCTTTCCAAAGGTCATGAGCCCCACGACCGCTTGGAGTAATCTTTACAAGCCTTTGCCTGACTGATTCGTTTACAGAGTCAGCAAGGAGGTCTTTCAGTTCTTTAATTGCCCTGTTAAGTTTGGTCTTGTCGGTGCTCCTATGAGACTGATGCCAAATTCTTCGGAGGCATCGTTTCTCTTTAATTTTCTCCCTTATTGCAAGGGGTATCGGGGTGCCAGATGATGTTCCTTTTAACTCCGGTGTGCTAACCCAAGCCGCTACTTGTAAAGTATTTGTGAAGTACAGGCAGGCATCATCCACATCTTCTTTACTTTTGAGTGGAAGTTTGAGGTTGATATTCGTCTCGAGGTATTCACGAAAGTAGAGCCAGTCTGTGTGCGGGTTGTGCAGGTGATCAGCGTAGGGCTCGTAGAGCATAGGCACGGAGCTCAGCATTAGAGTAACGGGGGTGTGATCAGACGAGCCATCAAGACTTGATTTGACGATTGTGTTCTGCTTGCAAATACTCTTGGTTATGTAGAAGTCTAATAGGTCAGGCTTTTTCTGGCTATCCGTTGGCCAGTATGTAGGCTCTCCTGTTGACATAGGTGTCAGATTGATGACATCGCAGCTCTTTTTTAGTTCACGACCCCTAGTGGTTGTTAGTCTCGAGCCCCAGTGAGAATGTTTGGCATTCCAGTCGCCACCAGCGATGAACCGGTGCCATAAAAAGTATGAAGAGAGGTTTTTAGTAAAAAACTATACAGACTTCAATTTATCCACGTACTTATCAATTTTAAGACCATACTTGCTTTGGAATGGAACAGTTGCTACATCAAATGTATAAATATCGTGCGAAGTCGGTACTCGTATAACTATTTAGTAATAATTTAAAAAAATAAAGATAGTACTAAACGTAACTCACCATGTTACTGAATTCTACCTAAAAAAAAAGCGGCCAAGTGCGTGTCGGACCACGCACAACAAGGGTACCGTGTCTATTAAGAAGGTCGTATCGTTATTAAAATCTTATGGCACTTACGTCATTTTCTTTAAGGAAGGCAGTTTTTTATAAATATTTCGAAAACCTTTGAACCGTTCTTGTTCAAAACAAATTTCGCTGAAAGAATTTTATAAGCCCTATGAGCATGATTTTTTTCATATTTTTAAAATACACGGTTCAAAAATTAGAAGGGGGGGGGGACGACATAATTTTAGTGACTTTCGGGGCGATTATCTCCGACTCTATTCACTTAATCCAAAAAATTGCTTAGAAACCTTATATTTGTTTTGAAAGGCCTGTCGACTGATGTACCAGAAGTGGGCTAGCAATGAAAAAATAATTTTTGACTTTCAGTTTTATGTATGGGGTGCACCCCTAAAAAAATCTTCTTTTAGTAATTTCATTATAAAACTATGTAGCGGTTAACAAAATACACCCTATCTTCAATTTTTTATTCAAATACACCTTATGGTTTTAGGGTAAAATGCCTGTGACATACTGACAGACAGACAGACAGACATGACGAATCTATAAGGGTTCCGATTTTTGCCATTTGGCTACGGAACCCTAATTAACCGTTCATAATTACGTATTTAAGGGAATCACTTATGCCTAAATATTAAGTCTCACTTCTAAATAGTACCCAATAATATTGTACTGTCTACGTAGACTCTGTAGGAAAAAACAAGGGAAAAAAATACTAGGTAGGTACATCTATACTCGATAGTTATGGAATATCCTACGACAATGGTTATGTAGGGGGCTTGCAAAAGCTTCTTTTATTTATAAATCAGGTTTTCATAATTATTTCTGATTTCACGATTTCGTATTATTAGGTAACAATAACATTAAAAATTATTTTTGCAAAATTCAGGGAAATGATCATTAAACCGCAAAAAAAAGAATTCATGAAACCCTTTCCTAGTTCCGTTTGTTTTTTCTACAAATTGTGTGAATTTTTCGAGAGTTATTCAGGTTGTTGGCTGGGGAATACCCACGGATATGTTAATTTACGACAGCGTAATGTAAATAGGCGCGGGCAATTTATGTCACTAAAACAGTCCCTGGGAAAACTTAGGGCCGGCGGCGCCGCAGACAAAACTGGACAGAGGTCCATAAACTTTACTTAGTGTTTTGTTGCTGAACCTAATTAACTTTAAAAAACAAAGTTTTAACCGACTTCAATTCAGTCAAGCTACATGAACATTTCCACATTTCCTTTCCACTTTACCACATGAACATTGATGAAAAATACCAAATCGCTGTATGAAGATTCCGCAAGGAAGGTGATTATGACTTTTTCATTAGTTGCTATATCAATGGAATCGTATCAGGATCTGCGAGTACTTTTATAGTTTTCAGTATAAGTATCATTGTGGAGTTCCAGGAGACATCTGTGGTCTTCATCATCAGTTCCATTTCACCACATTTGTGGTTTCCAAATACACGAGTTATAATAAAAATACCAAAATTACTACATGCGTGTCCAATATATTTGAGGAGTTCCCTCTATTCCTCATGGATCCCTTTAACGAACTGGATTTTTGAATAAAGGGACCAATCTGAAAGCTACTTACAAGCAAGAAAAAGTTGTACGAATCGGTTCATAAATGACTGAGTTCTTAGATAACAAACATAAAAAAAAAGAATTGAGAACCTCCTCCTTTTTTTTGAAGTTGGTTAAAAATTCAATTCAATTGAGACCTAAACGTATTTATTTACCTACGTAATCTACGTGTTTCTGCTTCATTTTGAGTATCCTAGCCTCTTAATGATTATCATCCACTATCTTTTCTTTAGCCGATACTCGACACCCAATGAACATGTTTTGATCCTTATTCTAAATCGTCTCTGTAATAAACAACACTTGTAATTATTGTGTTACGTCTTTTGTGGCTCCCAATGTACAGACTTGGCCTATTTTGAGATAAACTGCCTCAATCAATTTTTGTAATGTTTACCTCCTTTTTTTTGATGCTCGATAATATACTCCAGGAAAAATACGGTTTTGAAAAACATTAATTGCTCATAGCATTTTTTGTTCATTTTATTTTAATACGTTATTCTAAGATGCTTTATTAAAGAATCCAACAAACTTTCCACCTGGAAGTTATTATGTAGATTTAAATGAAGAATGCATTGTCTTTTTTGTATGATTTATCTTGAATATTATAGAGCAAATGTAAATGAACAATGAATACTAAAATAACCTAGTTAATGTACATATAACTTTTTTGATGTCTGTATTTATTTCGAATTCTGTCGCTAGGTTACTATTTAATTCATAATATATCCGTTACACAGAAAAAAACAGCTATTATAAATTGTTTCCGAAATTGCCATTTTCCATACAAGTTGTCAGTTCATTGACTGGACTAATAGTTGCAATATCTGTGTTTGTTAGACTAGCTTTCCGCGCCGCGGCCGCATCGGTCTATGCTTACCAATCGGGTAGGGGTACTCCGGGAAAGCTTATGTATTATTTGAAGTGAATTTATATTTCTTGGCATTGCCGTTTGTAGTATCAAGATGTCTGATCTCATTGTCTTGTGAATAAAGAATCCCACAACTTACAAAGATGATCGAATATTTCTAGTTTGTTACGTTAAGCGATGTGACGGGAATAGCATAAACTGTTATTTAGGAAATTGACCTTTGCGCAGAACGAGTATTTGATATAAATACATACGCAATGTAAAAAAAAATATGAGTCAAACATAGAATAGTCGTTTTGCACAAAGTTATATTACCTAACTATCCGATAGCATAACAATATTTGCCGTATTTGTATGTTCATTTAAATAATTGCTTAGGTTATTAAGCCGAGATGGCTTCCAGGTCCATGAGAGGAGACCAATAATGAGGAGTATATAGAAAAACCTTCAGTTTAACAATGATATATGTTCTGTAGGTACCACATACTTGGCAGCATTTTAGCTTCGGTCGCGCTGTATGGGGTATGGTGCGTTAGAATTGATAACAAATGTTAAATTACGAAATAGGTACTAGTAACGAACTCAAAGGTTGTCTGGTAGAGATCGCTCTTTAGCGATAATACCGCACGTTGATAACCTCTGCTTTTAAGTTTGTGTGACCTGTATTTTATTAATGTACCTATTTATTAAGGTATGCAATAAAGAGTAAATATTAGTAGGTAGTATTGTTGTATTGTATTGTTTTCAGTTAACTTGAACTCTTATTTTTTACGAGAACTTGTTCAGGTAAATATATAGGATTACTTAAAAATAATATGATAGGCACGGTAGCGTCTCCGCTAACTCGCTCTGTTATTACTAACAACTTTTTTTATATGACAAAATGTTCCTTTTTAAGGATCCGTAACCAAACTGGCAAAGACGGAACCCTTATAGTTTCGCCATGTCCGTCTGTCCATCTGCGGCTTAGCTCTGTAACCCTTACTACTAGAAAACTGTAATTCGGCGTGGGTATATAAATAAATCACGCATACAAAACAGCAGAATAAAATCTTGAATCCCTGCACCAAAATTGGGGATATAATTTTTTCTCTCTTTCAACCAATTTTTGAACCAGCTATCCAATGATAACCCACATTGGGTTATCATTGGATAGCTGGTTCAAAAATAGGTTCATTACAGTTTTAAGCCATGTTTCAACTCAGTTATTTGTTTGCGAGATATTGGGCTGTAAAGGCCTAATTCAGTGTTCGACCGTTGCCCCTTGCCAGCTAATTGGCTACTACTAGGTCTACTAGGGATATGAAAAAAATCGTGGAAAACTTTTACGGCTAAGTAGGCATAACTTGTTACCGAGTAATAGTCTACCAACATAAAATATACTTAGAAAGGCTAAAATTTATACATATTCGCACCATTTAGTTCCTTAGGTGCACAAAATCGGGACATCAAGACAACCGAAGCAGCGTTAGAACAAGATCTAATGACCATGAATGATTATTTCTCCCGATGGCGAGTATGCCCTAACGCAAATTAAACCGAGGTTTGTTGCAACCCAAACCCTAAATACCTTGGTGTCACTCTAGACCGAAGTTTAACTTACAAGAGCCACCTGAACAAAACTGCCGGAAAACTGAGGACCCGTAATAATATAGTCCAGAAGCTGACCGGAACAACCTGGGGAGCCAATGCTGCGTGCCTCCGAACAACTGCCCTCGCACTGGTCTACTCTTCGGCAGAGTTTTGCTCGCCTGTGTGGATTAACAGCAACCACGTTTCAGCTATCGACACGCAACTAAACCAAACCATGCGCCTCATCACAGGCTGTATACGCCCTACACCTACCTACTGGCTACCTGCCCTCAGCAACATCGCCCCACCCCACCTACGCCGGGAACAGTGCCTCTACCGCGAGCTCGACAAGATACGGAGAGACCCAAACCTTCCCATTCACGACGATGTGCTCGCCCAGACTGACCGCAGGCTTAAGTCCCGCGATCCACCGCTAGCTAGGCTAAACGCCTTGGACCCCCTGTGGAAGGTAGAGAATGCCTGGCTCAACGAGTGGCAATCTAACAAGGCGCCATCCGACTTCTTCGAACTACGCCCCCGCACAAGACCCCCAGGCTTCACTACACAACGACGTGTCTGGTGCCTGCTGAACCGCTTCAGAACTGACGTGGGTAACTCCGCATACTACAGGAACAAGTGGGGGTGGTGTGAGTCGGCGGCGAGCGGATGTGGCGAGCCGGAGCAAACGATTCGTCACATGGTGCTAGAATGCCCCAACACCAAATTCGGTGGCATCTTGAAGTGCTCAAGACCCTGACTGGGAACGCCATGGATTATTTTAAAAACTCTAGCTTTAAATTTTAAATTTTATATTTTTATAACGCAGTGACATGTAAATATATGCCATACGATAAATAAATAAAGTTCGCGCGCGCGTGTCGACGCGACGTAACTAAGACAGACAGTCAACTATAGAACTGCGCGTAGCCCGACACGCACTTGGCCGATTTTTAGAATGATTTTAATACGAGCGTTTTTAACCATACAAGAAAAGACCCGCAAAGATTTTAAAAAAAGTTGTACGTTCTAACCTTGGAGCCAGGAGACACAACGTATTAGAGAACAACCTACTGTGAACGAAAAGGCGAGCCGAAAGAGACTTTGTCTAAGTGTGTCCAACAAACTTTAATAAAGTATACGTTTCCTGATCTTACCCTGTTTTCCGAATTTACGATCTATCCGTATTTTCCTTTAATCCCGTTTCCATGTTTTTTGGCTGAACCCGCACAGCGCGATGCCATTGGAGATAAAGCATGAAAAAAGAATAGATTCTTTTTTCATGCTTTATTATTTGGTATGCGTTTCGTCAAGGTACCTACCGTAGATAGGATTGTAATTATAAATAGGTAAAAAAGAAAAAACCGACTTCGCCATTTTTAGTTCACTGACAGTTATGACAGCGAAAGATTAAAAGAAAAATAAGTTAAATATTCCACACTTTATAGCCACACGAAGAGACCGTAATTATGCTCCTTCATTTGTTGTACGTTAAGCCCTCCCAGCGTCCTTCTATTGTTCTAATGTTTCAGCAAAACTGAACGCATTTCAAGTGGACGTGTGTGAAACGTCGTTAAACATTCAGCGAGCACCTACGCTTACGTATGCGCTATTTGCGGGGGTTAAAATAAATGCAGCTCTTAGTGTATGTTTTGGGTTATGCCGCAAGGGAAAGATTTGAAGAAACTCTGTACGATACCTACATTGTTATTGTTCGACGAGGTACGGCAGAGTCGAAAGGAAGGGATATGTTTTTAGCAGTCTACGTTTGTATTTACGTTGTGTACGACACTGAACCTATTTTGATAACTGAGCTATAAACCGATTCGATATTATACTCCGGGTGCATTTTACGAAAAAAAAAACCTTTTTTTTCAGTAACCCCTTTTTTGTAGTACAGTTTTTTGAACTGTTGTGTTTTGCTTACATATTGGGTCGTATACACTCTTAACAAATATATAAATATATAATGATCGTTAGGTCACAGAATAGATAATAGTATTACAGTTAGGTAGAGAATGCGCATCAATAATGAGAGATTTTGATTAAACACAGGAAAATCAACAAATATGGACTACCTTCCGTTATACATTTTACTGAATAAGAGACAGGATATTAAACAAAACCGGCCAAGAGCGTGTCGGGCCACGCTCAGTGTAGGGTTCCGTAGTTTTCCGTCCGTCACAGTAAGTGTCCCCACTTAAGGGTCCGCAGTAAGCTCGATTCTCCATACAAACGTAGTTACGCTCTCATTTTAAAACTACGTGTTGGATTGTAACGAAACTTTGCATGTACAATGACATGAGGTATATCTATGTCTGTAATTAGTTTATGTAGCTTCAGATACCATAGTAAAAAAAAATACAGCGAATTTAAGTTTTTCATACAAAACTGGTTTTGGCTGTTTTTCGTTTGTTTTATAAACTAGAACCATATAAATTAATTACAGACATAGATATACCTCATGTCATTGTATATGCAATGTTTCGTCACAATCCAACACTTAGTTTTAAAATGAGAGCGTAACTACGATTGTATGGGAAGGCGAAATTCGGCCGAGCTTGCTGCGGACTCTTAAGACAAAAGATATGAATCAATATTTTCATTTCAGTGAAGCGTTTTGCGCATCATCTCTACTTACACACTACGAAGCCATTTTTCCCTTACATTAGAATTATGAACCGAATGTATACTTACTTGACTTATTTTCCTGTGTCCCCTAGATGGGGCAGAGGGCGTCCACAGTGCGCCGCCATCCCGTTCGGTCTTGAGCTTCGCGCTTCAATTCGCTCCAAGTCTTCCCTATGGTCTTCGCCTCTGCGATGATCGTCCGCCGCCAGGTCTGTTTAGGGCGGCCACGTTTACGCTTTCCTTGGGGATTCCAGTCCAGGGCTTGCCTCGGTATGAACCGAATGTATGAGCAAGAGAATTCAAATTCCCAAATCAAATCGACCATGTATTATAGACAGACACAATACAAGCAAATCAAGCAATATTTAGCGAACAATTTTATTATTAGAATTAGACAACGAACGACCACAGACAACTAAGACAATTCGAGCACGACAAATTTTCAACCTGATGTATGGGCGCACCTGCTCCGACCCCCTTAAATCAGGAAAAATCTTAACAGCGCCATGTACAATGTGACCGTCCGCGTACAGCGACATCTATCGGCAAATTAAGTAAACTATGCGCGCGAGCTTAAAGTATGGAAGATGATTTTTATGGGATAATTCTTTATTGCGTGAACCGATTTTCACCGTTTTCACTTTATTTGAAAGCACGTCATTTCATTGTGAATATTGTGATTCTGTAGAAATTACAGGTACAATAAACACCTGCTTATACGGTTAAATTACAAACTTAGTTCAGAAATTACTTTGTAATTTTTTTCAAAAACTATTCAACCTATCAAGTTCAAAATAATTTTCCTACAAAGTTTTTATAAAGTTCCACTTTTGAGATTTTTTCATATTTTTAAAACTTATGGTTCAAAAGTTAGACGGGGGGGGGACACATTTTTTTTACTTCTGGAGCGATTATCTCCGAAAATATTAACATTATCAAACAATGATTGTAGCAAACCCCCCCAATTCATTTTTAAATCCCTATCTAACAATATATCACACGTTAGGGTAGAAATGAAAAAAAAACACTCCCACGTTACGTATAGGGGAGGTACCCTAATAAAAATATAAATTTCACTTTTTAATTTACCACTTTGTTGGCGTGATTGATATACATATTAGTACCAAATTTCAGCTTTCTAGTGCTAACGGTTACTGAGATTATCCGCGGACGGTTCCTAGTCGACTACGGAACCCTAAAAAGGAGTGCAATGAACACAACTCAGTCAGGAATTTATCTGGTCATTATAAATTACAAATTGTATGTGATTAAAATTATTATCAATTGATATTTGATTTGTGAGCAAAAACTTCGTATATATTCTATATGCATACCTAAGTCTTATGTAAGACAAGCTACTGCCCGTGACTTCGTCCGGGTGGAACTCGTTTATATCGTAGTTCCATACAAACTTTCACCCCCTCCTTTCGCCCCCTTAGACGATGAATCCCGGAATAAAAAGTATTAAATATGTTAATCCAGGCTATACACTATATGTAGGTATACCAAAATTCATCTTAATTGTACGGTGGTACAAATTGTGCTGAACTTTACCAAGTACCTAAGTGAAAATTTACAAACTACACGTGGAATTTATGTAGGCAAAGCGAATTTATTTAATTGATAAACTAATAAGCATACTTATTAATGAAATATATAAATAAATAAGAGATAAAACTGGCCATACCAACTGGCATTTCCAGTATTCCAAAAAATACATCAGAAGTTAAAAATAAATAAAGATAACTGAGATGGTGGCGCTACACTTTTTGTTATTTACTGGCGGTAAGCTGGGCTTCGATGGGGTAGAAAGCGACCAACTTCCATACGATAGTATAGATGTTAGAGAAATATCAGTATGTCTCCACATTATGCACCTGGTCCAAATTACTTAAGGGATTTTCCTCTTATTAAAAAAAACCTGAGGGTCAAAGTGCAATAAGATCGACGGACCTAGTTCCAGGTGGACGCCTTTTTATATGTAGTGTTATGATAAGTTAAAATACCGCTTCCGCTTTCCACTTGCAATAGTACAGTCACCATCAAAAGTAACTGCGCAATTGACGTCTTCAAAAGCTCTTATTCCCTTTTAATAAAGACTTTTGACGTCTTCGTTTGCGCAGTTACTTATGATGCTGACTGTACAGCCAACGTTACGAAATATGATACAAAAGATTTTAATTAGCAAAGGATCATTCCCTTGAATTAACATTTTTTTAAAGTACAAGGTTAGCTGCACGTTTTACAATTGTTTCAGTTCACTGTGTTTGTGATTTCTTCCAAAAACTTAATGAAATAGTACGGATATAATATACGTACACGTAGTGTACCTAATCATTTCGTGACGCGACTGAGCATGGCTCTCGCCTGATTGTCTTTGTCATTTGTATATGTTCTTGTAAGGAAAACGTCCTTGTCAACGTTGCAATAGTATAACATAAACACTTTATGTTAAAGTGGCATGGATTCAATTCGAATGAAGATAAGTGTCTGACAAAAAAACATTTTTGGTACAAGCTTTTATTGCCGACTGTATTTTTCTGTATAACATAGTCAACTACTCATTGAGACAATTCCAGTCCAGGGCTTGCCTCGGTATGAACCGAATGTATGAGCAAGAGAATTCAAATTCCCAAATCAAATCGACCATGTATTATAGACAGACACAATACAAGCAAATCAAGCAATATTTAGCGAACAATTTTATTATTAGAATTAGACAACGAACGACCACAGACAACTAAGACAATTCGAGCACGACAAATTTTCAACCTGATGTATGGGCGCACCTGCTCCGACCCCCTTAAATCAGGAAAAATCTTAACAGCGCCATGTACAATGTGACCGTCCGCGTACAGCGACATCTATCGGCAAATTAAGTAAACTATGCGCGCGAGCTTAAAGTATGGAAGATGATTTTTATGGGATAATTCTTTATTGCGTGAACCGATTTTCACCGTTTTCACTTTATTTGAAAGCACGTCATTTCATTGTGAATATTGTGATTCTGTAGAAATTACAGGTACAATAAACACCTGCTTATACGGTTAAATTACAAACTTAGTTCAGAAATTACTTTGTAATTTTTTTCAAAAACTATTCAACCTATCAAGTTCAAAATAATTTTCCTACAAAGTTTTTATAAAGTTCCACTTTTGAGATTTTTTCATATTTTTAAAACTTATGGTCAACGTTGCAATAGTATAACATAAACACTTTATGTTAAAGTGGCATGGACACACTGGTCTGACAAAAAAACATTTTTGGTACAAGCTTTTATTGCCGACTGTATTTTTCTGTATAACATAGTCAACTACTCATTGAGACAATTCAAACGAGCCCAAACTCAACGGGGTTACGTCGGTTAAATACTAAATTCCCATGGCCTCCTTCTGTCTCCATCATCAGATCAGCTCGATGGTACCATAATATTGAATCGTCATCCAAACTATACTAATATCCAAAATTTCAGCTCACTCGGATCACGACAAGTATTGATAAATGGATTACAAATTTTGACGGACAACTTACATAGCTAGAGGTCCTGGGTTCGAATCCCGGTAAGGGCATTTATTTGTGTGATGAGCACGAATATTTGTTCCTGAGTCATGGATGTTTTCTATGTATTTAAGTATGTATTTATCTATATAAGTACCTATGTTTATCGTCGTCTAGCACCCGTAGTACAAGCTTGGCTTAGTTTGGGCCTAGGTCGATTTGTGTAAGATTGTCCGCAATTATTTATTTATTTTATCACCTACTTACGAACATGTCAAGTTAATATAATAATAAAGCTTGTAAAAATCCTCTTAGTTCGAGCTTGACTCATATTGCTTCCACATAAAGTGCCCATAGACTAGTGGAACGTCAAGGACTCAAAACATCCTATTGTTTACCTTAACTTTGTATGGCGGTAACGAAATAGGAAAGTTCAAATAGTTCAAAAATGTATGGAAATTTTGAAACACTTTTTCTCCTATTGGGATGGAAAGACATCGTGATTTTGAGTAGAAATAACATTAAAGTTGCAGAAAATCTCTGAAAAAATGTAGTGGCATTTTTTTTGAGAAACGCTCAGCTACGAGTCTAATAAAAGAGACATTTCATAATTACTTTTAACTAAATGCATTTAAATGATGCATGTCTCTGACCGCACTCACGAAATCACTGTAACGATTAAGGTTGCATTTTAAATATATTTCTGGAAAACGAGAATTTTATTATTGAAGAGGTGTATTTTGCGCAAAGTCAAAGTAACTATGTGGGTAACTATTAAAGCTCTGAAACAGTACTTTTAATTTGTGAAGAGTTGCAAGTTGGAAAGTGAATAATTTCGAGTGGGAAACTTATGAGTGGCGTCGCGTTTAAATTAAAATATAATAACTTAAGTTCGGTATTTATTATTCCGAAGAACACCGGCAGTGAGAACTTAATAAGCAAGGAAGCATTATTAAGATACCGAAACTGTTGGCGTTCATAACGGCGCATAACGTCGCGTGACGGGGGAGGAGGCTTTTCATGTCATATCGGCTCGTTTAAATGTGTTTATTCCGATGTTTCCATAGGCTCATCTGATTATCTACAAACGCTGTTCGGGATTTAAACGTTGCTCCGCTGGCGTCTATTATTATTCATGACATAAATTTGCTCTGCAAGGAAGGCATTAGACGAAAACTCATTAAAAGCGAGACGCGGACTGACTTTTCAAACTAGACACGTTAAGTCCACGCGTGACGCAAGATGGGAGTAATTGCCATTCGCGACAAGTAAAACCCGCTGCTTATTAAAACCCGCTGCCGTTGACACTAATTTGTAAACTTTCACTATTTTGCATTAACTTCATTAAGCTGCTTTCTTGTAATTTTCTTTTGACACTTTTCCAATTTAGTTTTAGGGAAGTGTACGATTGCATCTGCCGTTTATTCAAATGGAAAAATCTACATAAACTAAAAATTTAGATTAATTCTCTTTTTGTCATATTTTCAATTCGACATATCCTTGTTTTGTTATATTCCTAACTAGCTTTTTTGTTTCTGTGACCCACATCGTACGTTCTTATTTCAGTAATATATTGCATATTTTCTTACACAAAGAACCGTAGAACCAAATAAACGGACTTGTAATTTTAAATATACCTACCTAATGAAAATAAAACTACGTCTAATGTGCAATCTTATAGTTAACGAAACAGCGATTTAAAAAAATCGTCTTTTTACTAACTTTTACAAAACATTCAATATCTCCGAAACGACCGCTACAACTACAACTCCGAAACAAATAAGTACGATACCTATACCCATGGAGCCTCACATACGTTCCTAACATATAGTATTAATTATTATCTTTGTTGTCAATCCTTACAGTTCATTTTCCTGTATTTATTCCTGCACTCCATAAATGACTCATCATAATGTTAGAGGCTATCCCCTTTTTAACCAATCTTTCTTACTAAACAAGTCTAAAGAATACAAATTCATCCGTTTGGCAAGTAATGTTTAGAAGCTTCAATTGAAATGCGTCAGCCACCACTTTTGTAATGAGGGAGGTATGGTTTAAACTCATGGGAGTGGTGCCTCGCTATTAATTACACTTACGTGATTAGGCAACCAATGATATACAGCCATTATAATTATTGGCGAGGCTCACTCACATTAGTTTAGCAAAAGGGTAGTATATTTAGTAAAACAAAGTAAAATAAGTACTTACTCGTATATTGGCACAAAGCACACTTTAAACTTACGCAGAGTATTTTCCAAGTTGTTTCACTTTCGCACTGCTCAACGACCAAAGATGAACTGACCAAGTTGGCGCCATGATGATTGTTTTTATGGTGAACAGAAATGGCGGCAACCGGAAGTTCATATTTGGTCGTGATATTAACAAACCAGAACAGAGGATTTCAATATACGGTGTAAATATCTTATAAATAAATATAAGGGGACAATAATAAATAGCATAACAGTATAATATAACAGTCGGCCATCCAAATTTAAAATGTACGACCTCGTACTTAAGAAGTTAACACAAAATACCTATTTAATATAGATACAAACCAAGATCATAACTTCAATCAAGCCACATTGTATACAATAGTATAGTGGATCTGATTATAGTGATTATACGTAAAAACAGTTCCTTTTAATATTTTACCTTATACATTTATAAATCTAGTGAAAAAGAAAAAGTCAAACTTACATACTTGCAAATCAAACAATTGACAACAGGCCCCACTACGTCCTGAATGCCACCATAATCAATTAAATGACAACAGGCCCCACTACGTCCTGAATATCATATGTTATAATCGTTTAGTTGACAACAGGCCCCACTACGTCCTGAATGCCATATCTAATTACAATTAAATGACAACAGGCCCCACTACGTCCTGAATGCCATATATAATAATCAATTAAATGACAACAGGCCCCACTACGTCCTGAATGCCATATGTAATAATTCATTAAATGACAACAGGCCCCACTACGTCCTGAATGTCAATAACCCTTCGCGTAGCAAAATGTCTGACCAATATTTGGTTCGGAAACTAGTTAAGATTTAAAGTTAAAATCACATCCACCACTTGGTGAAGACATGACTTGCCCAACGTAGGGTTCATTAAGATTCTGTGGATAAAACAACATTTAATTATTCATTATTTTCATCAATATCACTGGATGACGATATATCTTCTGTATGAGGCCTTTTAAAACTAAGCCAAGGGGCAATTTTATCTACGGCCACAACTGTGGTAAAACGTCGGCCGCATTTCTTCGTCAACGGAGTATCTTCCACTTGGAAGCGATCATTATCTAGAATAGCCGTTATTTTGTACGGTCCCTGAAACCGTGGAACTAACTTTTTACTCTGACCAGTGGCAGGTACCTGTCGTTCTATTCTAACCAAGTCGCCTACTTCAAATTTATCTGGCTGACATCTCTTTTTATCATACGATTTTTTTTGTTGTTGCTGGTATGATTCAACATAAGTATTGATTTCGTTCCTTATTTGGGATCTGTCACTTTCTACATTATTGGTGATATCTTCGGCCAACTCAGCCTGTAACCTACTATCACTCTCGCCTACCGGTCTTATACCGAATAATGCCTCAGCAGGACTACGATTAATTCCTTTATTAAGTGTGTTATTCATACCCCATTGGACATCAGGCAGGTAGTCATCCCATTTATTATCTGGAGTACCCACAGACTTGGCCGTAAGGGCATCAATAATTACTTTGTTATATCTTTCTACCTGCCCGTTGGCGCGGGGAGTAGCAACGGCGTTGAGAATATGTTTAACGCCCTTGTCGTGCATATACTTCTTAAAAGACGCGCTTGTGAATGACGTGCCGCGATCGGAGATCAGCCTTCTCGGTACTCCAAAAATGCCAAAATACTCACTAAACACTCTTATAGAGGTATTTGACTTAGTATTCCTGACAGGTTTCAAGAATACGAAACGGGTAAAAGCGTCAACTATGACCAATATGTGCATGTTTCCCCGGCTACTCCGAACGAATGGACCAACGTGGTCTACATGGATTGTATCAAAAGGCTTATCAACTTTCTTTATGGGATTCAAAAATCCTGGCTGCTTACCTCCCCTTGATTTAGCGTAAGTACATTCTAAACATGATCGTACGTACTTCTTTACAAAGCTTCGCATTTTAGGGAACCAGTAAGTAGCCATGATTTTCTCAAAAGTTTTGTCAATAGAGAAATGACCAATGTCGTCATGGTTTTGCTTGACAATCTGCCAGCGAACGCCCTTTGGTACAACCCATCTGTCTCCTTGCGGTGTAACTCTAAACAACTTATCACCTTTTAACTTGTAATTGTTTTTGACATCGATCACGTTGGCAAAGTCTGGGTTTTTGAGAACGCCGACAATCCGTTGAATTTCTGAATCCGCATTCTGAACAGTTACTAGCCAATCTGACTCACAACCCGAAACTGACAATATATCACAAACTTTATGAGGGACGTCGTGCATTGGGTTACGACTAAGGGCGTCAACATGTGCCATAGCCACACCCGGTCTATAGTCAATGCTGAGATTAAATTCTTGGATTTGTACCCACCACCGGGCAACTCGTGAGATCATATCTTTTTTCTGGAAAGTAGCCCTCAAGGAATTGCAGTCCGTTATAACCTTAAAAGGGATGCCGACAAGATAAACCCTAAATTTTTGTAAAGCTGATACGACCGCGAGCGTTTCCAAATCGTACGATGAGTAATTCTGCTCTTCTGGCGTCGTCTGCCTACTGTAGTAGGCAACCGGTTTCAAAACATTATTATCGTCGCGTTGGAGTAAGATTGCGCCTAGCCCTAATTTACACGCATCGGTATGCACTTCAGTCTGAGCTTGCGGATTGTAAAGCGCCAAGGTGGGCTTTGTCACCAATTTTTCCTTCAGGGTCCTAAAAGCGGCTTCTTGCTCGGGGCCCCAAGCCCAGGTAGCATCTTTTTTCAAAAGATTTGTTAGGGATTTAGCAATGATGGAAAATCCAGGTACAAACCTCCGGCCAGCCCCAGGAATTGCCTAACGTTATGCTGACTAGTAGGGACTGGAAATTTCTCAACAGCTTCTATTTTCCGCGAACCAGGGCGAATACCATCGCTTGATACTTCAAACCCTAAGTAATCAACCGAATGCCCAAAAAACACGCATTTGGATAGCTTAAGGGTAAGACCCGCATTAGAAAACAACTTTAAAGTGTTTTCTAATCGTTCCAAACCTTCAGAAAAGTCCCTAGCGGGGATGATTACGTCATCCAAGTAAGCTAGAGCTTCCTTGTGACGTGAAGAACCTAACACCTGATTCATGATGCGCTGAAACGTGGCTGGAGCGTTTGCAAGACCGAATGGCATTCTATTGAATTCAAAATGTCCATCAGGCGTTACAAACGCAGTCTTGTATCTATCAGCTTCAGTGATGGGCACTTGGTAATAGCCAGAGGCCAAATCCAATGTTGTGTAAAAACGATGTCCCGAAAGAACATCTAGTTGGTCATCTATCAGTGGCATGGGATAGTTTTCTTTAATTGTGCGCTTATTGAGAGCACGGTAATCAATACAAAGTCGGTATTCACCAGTCTTTTTACGGACAAGAACCACAGGGCTAGCGTAAGGCGACGTGGATGGACGTATTATCCCATTGTCTAACAACTCCGTGACCATGTCACGAACTACCCCCTTCTCATGAATCGCTAGCCTGTAAGGCCTGTAAACCACAGGCTCACTATCATTTAATGATATAGACATTTCACCGACTGATGCAGTGCCTAGCTCAGACAAGTCGAAAGCGAAACACCTCCTATATCTATTCAATAGCGCTAATAGTTCTTCCTTTTGAGATTGTGTAACTTGTTCGCTTACGCGGACATTTGTAACGTCAATATCAGGGGGCGTATGTTCATTTACAGTGGACACTCGCAACGAATGAGAGGAAGGGACTTCAGCATCTTCGCTAGCTATTCGGCCACGTGCCAATAGTGAACCTTTGCGCAATGAGATTGTCTGGTTATTGGATACGTTAATAACAAGTTTCCCTAACCCTCCTTTGTCAACATGAAATAATCCTGAATACACGGAAAAACTCACATTATGAGAGTTTAGTCTCAGGCCACCTTCAATATACACATCTCCAGCAAACGATGGGTCTGTATAGATATCAACAATCGACAGTCCAGTAACATCGATATCGTCTTTACAGAACAACTTTACTTTGTGACTAATTATGTTATCATTTATCTCATTCAACATAAGCAACTGTTCACTATTTTTGTAAACCAATACATGTGGTTGTTCTGTAAAAGACTGCCCTATCATAAGAGGTACATGCATCGCACAGTCAGGAACTATATAAAGATCTACATCCGCTTCTACCTGATCGATTGCAATACTAACCCTACACCTGCCTAGCGCGTGAACGACAGAACCACCAAAGCCCTTAAGCGATGGTAGAGAGTCCGTGTAAACTTGTGTTTTGATTTTTCTGAAATCAGTTACCCTAATCATGCAGCACTCGCTACCAAAATCAATAAATGCCCTAAGCGGTACCCCATCAACTGCAATAGTTTTTATATATTTATTCCCTGAATCACTAGTATCAGTGACACAGCGTCGAACTGATTTCTCATTTATGGTTGGATGGTTGGTTGACACTTTGGAATAGCATTGATCAGCGTCGTGGCCTAACTTCAGACATTTGGTGCACTTTTTTATGGGTAAAGTACACTGAGAGGAAACGTGACCATCTTGTTTACAATTATAACAGCGGGGCTTATTTGGTCGAGTTGCAACGTCATTAGGCTTGGCACCGATTGTGTTTTTAACTACTTTACAATCAGAAATTGGTTTTATATTACGCGTATTACGAAGGTATGCCAACAGTTTATCAGGGTCATCAAACTGAGCCGCTTCAGCTCCTAATCGAATAGAATGGTCGTCTATGCCGTGCAATATACATTCCACGGCGAGCTTGCCTGTTATCGCTTCGCTAACCCTATTGACTAGTGCTACTTTATCATAAAAGTACTCCTCAAGTGAGTCTCCGAAGCGAGCTCGCCTAGCAAGCATATCGCTAAGCATCTGTCCATAATTTTCTTTGGAAGGAAAGGCTGCCGTTAGTTTTGACTGCCACTCCTCCCGAGAAAATAGGACGGACGACAACCCCTCATACCATCTCTGTGCTAGTCCCCGTAATTTTGGTAAAGCGTAATGTACCAACTGTTTTTCGGTCCAACCGTATATAGACGCGCACTCATTAACTTTATGAAGCCACATTGTCATTGTCTGTTCCTTCTTAGCAGGATCAAACTCAGGGATAGTATTGTGCATATTTCCTATTTTATCTAAAGAATCGTTACGTCCTAAAGTTTTCAATGCATTAAGCAAAAGATTAAAGCTATTGCTATCGGAGGTATTACAAGTAGACTCACGTTTATCCGCATTGCCACCCACCGGCTTGTCCATCCGGCTGCGCGAGCGGTTGCTCGCCCGGCTGCGCGAACGGCGGTGGCTGGCTCGGTTGCGCGAAGGGCGGCGGCTGGCTCGGCTGCGCGAACGCGGGCGGTTGGCTCGGCTGCGCGAAGGCTGGCGGCTGGTTCGGCTGCGCGAAGGCTGGCGGCTGGCTCGGCTGCGCGAAGGCTGGCGGCTGGCCCGGCTGCGCGAACGGTGGCAGCTGGCTCGGCTGCGTGAAGGCTGGCGGCTGGCTCGGCTGCGCCAACGACGGCTGCTTCGGCTCCGTGACCGGCGGCTCGCCTGCTCGCGTGAACGTCGACTCGTCCGGCTGCGCGTGCGTCGACTCGCTCTGCTGCGCAGGCGATGGCGCGCACGGCTACGCGGCCGCGGGTGACGGCTGGCCCGGCTTCCCGAACGACTACGCGTTCGGCTGCGAGACTGATGCTTCACCCGGCTGCGCGACCGGATGTGCTGATGCGATGCTCTGCGAGATGCTGCCCGCCTCACATGACTTCGCGATTGCCGCTCGTTCCCGGTGGGACACGAAGGCGTGTACAACCCTGTTTCGTCGGTTACGCCTTCCACTGAAATTTTGCAAATATTGTCGAACAGTTGATTGATCATAAAATACCGTAGGTACATGTAAATATTGTTTTATTTTAAGCAAAAGTCCTACGGAAAAGAATGCACTAGTTTACAGGGTAAGCAAAAAGTAAATAACCCCCATAATACTATAAGCGCTCGAAGTTCGTCAGTTTGTAAGCAAAGATCGTTATTCCATAAACCAAATTGTACTCACTACAATACAACATAATTGGTAAACTAAAGGAGAAGAAAAAAAAAGTTTTTGCTAGCAATCATATTAACAAATTTCAAACTTACCGGATGAGTTAATCATTTAAATCTTTTATTTGAGCACGTGCTTACAGTATTCAACTAGAATCAAATCTTATTTTTCTTAACTACAGCTTTAATTTATAAAAGGTTTATAATATCTACCCGTTAAATACTTTTTAAAAGTGCAAAAGGCCCAAAAAGTATTGGTTCATCCCCACTTCTGAAATGTTAGAGGCTATCCCCTTTTTAACCAATCTTTCTTACTAAACAAGTCTAAAGAATACAAATTCATCCGTTTGGCAAGTAATGTTTAGAAGCTTCAATTGAAATGCGTCAGCCACCACTTTTGTAATGAGGGAGGTATGGTTTAAACTCATGGGAGTGGTGCCTCGCTATTAATTACACTTACGTGATTAGGCAACCAATGATATACAGCCATTATAATTATTGGCGAGGCTCACTCACATTAGTTTAGCAAAAGGGTAGTATATTTAGTAAAACAAAGTAAAATAAGTACTTACTCGTATATTGGCACAAAGCACACTTTAAACTTACACAGAGTATTTTCCAAGTATTTTCACTTTCGCACTGCTCAACGACCAAAGATGAACTGACCAAGTTGGCGCCATGATGATTGTTTTTATGGTGAACAGAAATGGCGGCAACCGGAAGTTTGCCGCCATTTCTGTTCACCATAAAAACAATCATTGGAGGAATTAAAAATTGTGTATTATGCCTTAATCGAGTCCAAACTGCGCTACAGCATCATATTTTGGGGTAATAGCTTTAAATATAATATTAGCAGAGCTCTTATCGCACAAAAAAGAGCCATAAGAATAATATTTAGAATCCCGCAGTGGGTGTCTTGCAGAGAATTCTTTCAGACCTTAGGGATTCTGACGGTGCCTAGTTTATACGTTCTTATACTACTCACTGAATTTTTTAAACATAAAACAAGGTTCGAAACCTATGAAGAACAAGAGATTCGTGTACTCACGCGCACCAGAAATATGAAATTATTTTTTTGCCCAATGACTAGTATAGAGAAGCATTGTACTAGGAACCAGACTGTCAAGTTGTTTATTAAACTTCCTGTAGAGCTAAAAGGTATCGTAAAATATAATAGTTTTAAGGAAAAATTAAAGCAATTTTTATCAAGAGGGTGCTTTTATAGTGTTGACGAAATATTTGACAGAGAGTAAGTAAAGTGTGTAGTTATCAGATATTAGAGCGTAGTTATTAGTTATTAGATATAAGATATTATATTGTTAGCTGTAAGGAATTCAAACACAATCTTGTATTGTTTACTGAATAAATATGTCTATGTATATGTCTATGTCTTTTTTTAGATTCTGAGATTTATTAGAACTGTGGATAATCCTAATTCGATGATTCTTATTTCGCCATATATTTTTTTACATTGTTTATACATAGATAAATAATGAGAGCATGAAATGCCATGTCTGTTCAACTCGGCGTTACATGTATGTTTGGGCCCCGCTGTAAATTATTAGAATAAGTGTTTCTTCTGTCAACCAGTCACGAAAATTCATGACAGAAGAGTTTATTTTATCCCCAATGTCGGGATCCTGACCTGATTTTCCTGTCCCTCGTAGTTCCTCGCTCGTTTCTTATGTCAATTATCAAATTTACGTTAAATAGCATAGTCATTTGGAATTACAGAAGGAAAGTGTGATCTTCCTCAACAATCCTTTAAAGTCAGGCACGTGTAGGGACAGAGGCTCTAGTATAGGTTTTACCGAAACAAAACGTTACGATCGCGTTCGCGTTTATCTGTCAAATCCCATACAAATTGAGGGTAAAACGCAAACGCAATCATAAAGTTTTGTTTCGGTAAAACTTATACTAGAGCCTCAGGTGTGCGTGAAACACTGCTTTGAGAGTGAAACATTATCTGAAGGCGTATTTTATGGCCGTGTTTATCGCACGAATAACGAAAGATAAGCCATCTCATAATATCTGTCGAATAGTGTTAGAAAGTGACTAAAGCTATCTGGTTTTTATCACGCGATACAAGCGCGATACACATTGTGCTAACCCGCTGTTTCCGTAAACCGCCACTCCAATTGCAACCAGAGTTGAATCAAGTAACCAATTTAATTTAGTATTTGGTGGGCTAGTCAATTCGGGGAGGTCGTTTGTGCGGCAGATTAGTACCGAACGTAATGTTGACCCGCGATGTCCTTCCGATAAGGCAGGGGTTCCGTAGACCCAATATGCGAGTCCGTTACATTGACGACTGTGCTGCGCGCTTATCTTCCGACCAATACGATATACTGAAAGCTGTTCAAATAAAGCGGCTAATAATGAACATGCGTATAAATTATGTATATTAAATTTTGAATGGTGGTACGTAGGTAGTACCACCATTCAAAATTTAACGCACTGTTGAATTATGTAAAATAACATTATATTAGGCTTGTTACCTACATGTCTACTGAAATAAATACCAAAATAAGATTAACTTAAGAATTAATCAGATTTTAAAACACCAAACAATCTACATCGAAAGAGTCTCAAAATATACTCAAAGCTGTTATTCGAGTGCAAGTAGTTTATTTAGGTACTACATATTCTAAGAAGGAAAGGTTCGCTTTACGCCTATGAAATTATTTAGTCGACAACAGCCGTTTCACACGCTGACTTCATTAATAAACAATAAACACCAGTCGCAGCCCCGAATCGCGCGGATCGACCCGCGGCAGACGTGAGTGCTGTGTCACCGATTTCCTGTAATTTAGATTGACTTGTTTCGGGCCTAGTCGAATTGTTTTTCGGGTCGAGCGTACGCAGAACAACACTCTGGCACATCGCTGAAGTGCGCAATTTATTATTCACAAATAGACTACAGAAATTGAGTTTTAACGAAGACAAATTGAACTAAAGCGGAATCAATTACGGGAGATTTATTTTCACCGAGAGAAAGAATTAAGTAACTGGGAGGCAGAAAGCGCAATGTAAATTGAATTTTTGTCGTTGCCTAAACGAAAAGATGGGACACCGCCTCGGTCGCCGCTTGCGGAACCAAGTCGCTGTTACATAAATGTAGGTTCCCCTCTTAATGACTTCATCGAGTTCCATATATAAGTATTCTTAGGAAACAAAAAATAACTTTCGGTTGTCATACGATAAGTATGTACGTAGCCAACAAACTTACTTTTTAGGTTTCCGTAGTCAACAAGGAACCCTTATAGTTTCGCCATGTCCGGCCGTCTGTCTGTCTGTCTGTCCGTCTTCGGCTTAGCTCAGTAACCCTTACAACTAGAAAAGTGCAATTCGGCGTGGGTATATAAACCACGCCGACAAAGCAGTAGAATAAAATCCAGAAAAAATTTTTTTTTAGACTACCTCCCCTACATGTAAGTTTGTGTTTTTTTTCTCGTTAAACCTATAGTGTGGGGTATCGTTGGATAGCTTGTTCAAAAATATTATGGGTTTTCTACAACTATTTTTCAACTCAGTTATGCGTTTGCGAGATAATGGGATTTAAAGCCCTCATTTCTGTTCGTGTCATGTGTCCCCCCCCCCCCTGCCGGCTAAATGACTACTACTGGGGACGTGAAAAAATTCGTAGCAGTAGTACATATAAAAGGAAAACTATCACAGTTAAGTAGACATAACTAGTTAACGAGTAGTAGACATAACTAGTTAACTGGTAAGAAATGCACTTAATTTCGGGTGCATATACATTGTCATTGGAATTTGAACCTTTTACCGTGGACGGTAGAGTTGCCCCTTTTAAGTCCGCAATCTGCGGCAACTACGGAACCCTACCCTGCGCGTGGCTGGACACGCACTTGGCCTCTTTTTTATACTTTTGAGTTATAATAATTGCACCACATTAAATATCTTACGCAGTGGTTATATTTTATGATGTGATTTTTGGTCACATCTTAACTGTGGGGTGCGGGTGGTATGACGTTAATGCTTGAGTAGTATGTGATATGATATTGATATGTCGTCGAATGGTCGCTGTTATCAAAAGTAATGCACGCCAAAGATTTTGCAGATATAATTTCATACTAGATGAGGCAATAAGAAATGTTTCTTGGAGTGTTACTCGACTGCGACAACAGGGTTGTAACAGTTCCGTTGCAATGGATATAATACTTCATACATTAAGGTATTTGAAAATTCATCACGTTGCTAGAAATCGTAATTGTCTCGGAGGCACCTCGGAGGTCTCGTTTACGGACTGAAGAGTCAAATTACCGGGGTTCGACTTTTTGTGTTTTTGTAATTTGCAAATCGCATTAGCATGGAAGGTTCTAGTCTAGAATAGTGGGATCGTATAATTGCTCTTAAAGTTTTGATAATTCTAATATTAGAAAAGTGAGAAAGAAGTTAGTTACAATCTGTTACCAATATTTTGATTTTCTTAAATATGTGTTGGTTCTTGTTTGAAATAAATATACCTATGTGATATGAGGTGCGGACAAGCAATAAAAAAAAACAGCTCTCTAGTATTGGAAACTGAAAGAGACCTCTATATATTAGAAACCAAACAAATTATTTGTGGAAGGCAAGTTTGAGATTGTGTCGTGAATTTAGTGTCAGAATTTAATCCAACAGCGTTCTGTCATCATCGCTTAAGGCGTCTCACACACTGGCGCGGCCTGCGGTGGCGGTCAATGGTAAGCTTGGCAATAGCTGTCAAATTTTGTATTGATCGCGACCCCAGGCCGCGCCAGTGTGTTGCAGGCTTAACCGAGACAAAGATATGCAATGACAAGTCCACACTTTTGGCATGATTGTCATTATTACTGTGTTCGAAATTTAAATGGAATTGTTACATGCCTGTGCTCGTGTTTACCTCACACGGGCTGTACGTCAGTGCGACAGAAATATTGATCAAAAATTCTTCAATCTGAAAAAAAGGGCTCAGGTAATCTATCGTCTTAAGATAACTTATTAATGAAGGGGGATGAGGGGGAGTGACGGCGGTGTGCTTAACTTTATTTTAGATATCTATTAACACAAAATTTTTCATTGAATCGTGGGGGTTCAATAAGACAGTCGTCGCGACACAGACAGTGTTTAAAAAATAAGTGAATAAATAGCATTTGTAAACACGCGCGCGCGCTTTGTCTAAGCGCTATGTCATAATTTAGGTAACAGGGAACGACTACTTTTTGGATGTTTGACACTCCAAAGGAGTCGAAACTGGTGTCATCACAGATGCGACGTTATTTTTTTATTTAGTGCACTCTCGATGAGCGAATCTGCTCTCGCCATACCCACTGCGAATAAAAAGTGAAAGCCCTTCCAGTGCAAGGGCACACACGCTGGTATCCCGTGTCCGTGTCCCGTCCAGCAGATGGTGCGCGCTCACCTGGCAGCGCGCGCGCCGGCCGGCGCACGCGACGGCTGTCGCTATTATTACTACACCGCACACACCCTCGCCTATCATTTTAATCCCCATGTAGTTCGCATGATCGCATGCAACACGGTCTTTAGTTCGGAAATACGCGATTATCGCATATCAGGATTAAGGATAGTCATTTATTTATACTTGGTAAGATAGTGGTGAATAGACAGTTTGCCAGACATACTTTCTGCCTGATGGAGCAGATCTTTGAACGCTTGACATTCCAAAGGACTTAAGAGCTTGAGTCATCGCAGCGGTTGAGATGCAGCGCTTTTTGTTTTATTTATTTATACCTAGTAGGTATTGATAGACAGATAAGATCGATCGTTTTTCAATCCATTCCAAAAAAGCTTTTTCCAAGTGAAAATAAGAAAAATGTCTTAAGAGGAAACACAACGGCCGTTTTTCCATAGAAACATAGACCCCCGGTTTTCTTCCTGGATAATGGCAGAAGAGCAATATTTTTTTCCATAAATATATGGCTACTATTGACATGTTCCTATGTTTTTCTTTTTTTCATAAATTTATTCTTAAAAAAGACATATTAACCTCCAAAAACCTAAAAAAAAGCCAGATTTTCCGCTGTGTTCAAACATCCAGAAAACAATTTTGACTAGAATATTAAACAAAAGGAAAACATAGGAACACGGCCAAAGACTTTCTTTGATTTTTAATTAAAAAAAATAGTTAAATAGGTCAAGTTTTGGAGAAGAAATCAGGGGACTACGAAACGTTGATTTTATGTTCTTTTAATAGGTATTTTCGGTCCAAGCTGCAGTTGTCTCTATCGCGCTCTGCGGGGGGATGCTTCAGGTTGGCGCGACAGCAATACATTTTACTAATACTTATTTCTCAATTATCTCGACCTTTTTGTTTCCTCTTAACAATATCATTTTTGATTGGCCCGGGTACAACAGAAAACAGATCCATCTAAAGTTTACATTTATATTATAACTTCTCTAGCTGAAAAGCTTTAAGATTAGTGAGGGCGTTAAATAGGCTATTAAGTTTTTTTTTGTATACAATACCTAGCAAACAACACCCATATTTTATCAAAGCAGATTCCGATTATTTGATTGACTCTTGGCTTCGGTCGTAATAACGAGTTTAGTGAAACTTATGTATGGAAATATTATATTTAGCACTAGTTTTTACGCTATTATTTTTAGTATATTTGCATAAATTGTGCAAGCCCAAGGCCACTTCGAGTGAACTTGTGAAATGCGCTCAGGTGCGCTCCGACCCGGCCCGTTCGGTGAGAATCATAAATTAGGGCACAACCAGGAAAACGCTGGGAGGATGACGATGAGAAGGCTACCTAGAACTGACCTTCTTAGGATGCTTCCAAAATAAGGCTAAAATGAGGAACACCCATGTATTATTCGGCATTGTGGCCTTAAAATTACACTGAAGTAGACTTCAAATAATTATTTTAAATAGTATTTTATGCAACTGTTGTATAAGTAGGGTCTTAAAACGCGAGTGTCGTGAGTTGCGATGCGAGCCTTGGCGAGCATCGCAATTAAAGACGCCACGAGCGTTATAAGACCAAGTTATACACCGTTGCATACAATATTTTTTCTACGACTATTTTAAATAAATAGTATAATTTGACTTTTCAGGCAGTAAGTTTTCCGTTAGTTCTATTACTACTCACGCAATTTCATCAGCGGTGCAGTTATTTTCTTCTTCGTCCATTTTAAAAGGAACGTACACATTTTTCTTCACTTCACAAACACGAATCAAATCTTAAGAAGTTGTTAATAACGAATAGTTATCATATTTGACATATTTCGTCTTTTAATTTTGAACTGGAACTTTGGTGGGAAATTGGAAACACGACACATTGACACCTCTTGTTTATGGTCTGTTTTGTTCTTAATTCAACTTGCCAGTACTGTCATATTAAGACCAAGGTTTTTCTTAAGTTGGCAGCAATGCCTTTAGTACAATAATTTATTTGAAGTAAATACATTCAGTGGTTTGTTAAGTTGGTAGTACCTAATGTATTGTATGTTTCGGCATGGCCCTCTAGATTAGTCGCGTCGCGGCCTACTCGATCGTGTCTAGTAGGCCGTGGCACAATGTAGCACTACCCAGGTTTAGAAGCGTACATGGCTGCTAAGCGTATCGTTTTGGCGACAAAACAGCACGGTTGTGCCGTACTGTTATGGGGAATAGAGTATAGACTTTTCTGCAGACTTATTTTGTATGTCTTTATATTAGTGTTCGGGACTATGTAAATGACAGATAAAAGTACAGGAGTAGAAAAACAAATAAACGTTAATCCTTAAAAGTTTGTCGTGGAACACGTTATAATTTGTTGGTAAATGTTCGCGTCAAAGGGTAAACTTTTAACTAGTGTGTAGATAGTTTAGATTGTTATATTATGTTGTAGGTTGCCAGTTCTGTCTACTCATATGTACATAATTATATTATATATCAATGAAAACGCATACTGGACTTATCGATGAATCCGTGGCAGGGTCAGTGGCTAAGGTCTCTGCCACGGATTCATCAATAAGTAGTAGTTCGCGGAAGCGGGGCGGGCGGTCAAATGCTATATACTGCATGCGTACCGCTCTGCTTTCACGCAATATGCGGGGCACTCAAGTTGATCATCAAAACCTTAGGATACTTCTTGAAGTCCTAGAAAGCTGAAATTTGGTACTTGACACTTTGATGGACACTATTCTCTTACATAAAGGAATGAGATCCCACTAAGAATATTACATATAAAGTGATGCCAAGGCTCCGTAGCTCATAAAGCTTTCAGCGTAAAAAAAATATCAGATCGCAATTAGCGCCAAGCTTCCTACTCCACACGGCGTAACTCTACCACTACCAGCCACGCTCTACAAATTCTACATCTTGGCTAAAGTCAGTTAGCCACGATGTAGCTCCGGAGTCTTGGCATCACTTTACACGTAGGTAATGTTTTTAGTGGGATAATACTACTATGCAATTATTATAATGCTTACAGTATACCGTAAGGAAATCTGGACGACATACATCAGTAAGCTTTCGGTAAAGTACAAAATACTGTTTGCCGGGCAGTTAAACCGGCCGGGCGCCTCCAACGGCACTGTGTATCACATTTATATGTCATATCTGCGGGCGTCAATGTCGCTCTCGTATTGGCCTGACAAGCCACGTACGTAAGTGCCGCACTTGATTGGAAGCTGCTTAAATCATCTTTTATAATAGATGCTAAAGGCCAATGATGATGATGATGATATGCAGAATAGCGTGAATATTATATTTGTCGTGTAAGGTGGGTAGAAATTGTTTTGTTCGTTATTCTTATCTTGGTGACTCGTTTTAAATATGTGTTACTCGTATTATTTTATTTCCTTAACCACAAAAACAAGAGTCACCTAATAACCACTAGGAAAGTATTTAACAACTGCAGTGTGTTTTCGTTCTATGATTTTTATCTCTTTCAGCATTTAAAGTGGGAGTAGGAAATATTTTGCAACTTAACGATGGAATATAATTTAAAACGCAATTATTGGGGTAGTGCGGCGATGTGGCGCGTGTGTGTATGCATGAGCAGTATGTGTACAGTGTGCTATGCGATTCACAAGCTGTTTCTCTATAGGAATGAAGTTACTCCCAGGGTGTCCTGAACTCTGCACAGACCACTGAACCTCACACCTCACCTCACCTCACCTCTGAACTGAATAGACGTGACAAGCACTCGTAGGTACTACGCGTGTCTTTCATGGAATGGACGTCGGACTCCGAACACCGCTCAGTCGCACCCAGTGGAGGATCCCGGATTTTGGTTTGTGGATTGTGCACTGCGATGTTTCATGTAATATGGTGGTTAACAAAGGGCGGTGTCTTTTGCCCATCACTTTAAACTCGCTGGTGATCTCAGAGTAGCTGGTCAACAAGAGAAATGAAAAGATTTTTCAAAAAACACAATTGCTTTTAATAAAAATGTAGCCTATGTCACTCCCACAATTAAAAGGGGAATCCTGGAAATCCGTCAAACGGTTTAGGCTGCAGGGCGTGCCAAAGAATACATAGTCACATACATACATACGCTCGTAAAACATAACCCTCTTCCTTCGGTAGTCGGCTAAAAACAGGCACGTTTGGTATGAGTACCATTATCGTATTTGTGACGTCTAATTAATGTCAATCTGTGGTCCTGACGTGTATTTCGAGTTTGTGAATATCCTCCAGCAGTGTGTGTTCAGTGCGCTCGGCGGCAGTGCGGCTAGCTTCACGCTCCAAGCCCCAAATTCGTGCATTTTGATGGGAATTGCCTTTGTCATGATAAAAACTTGATCGAACGAGGGGCCGTGTATCGCTCTCGGAAATGAGTTCATACATTTATTTCACATTGTATTTGGTTAAATGTTATTGCTCGATCTCTTTGTGGTTTAATGGTTGTGCTAATGCATCTGTTGATTGCTTTTTGAAACAAACTACGCTGATTTTACTAAAATTATTAAGGCTTACGAATTGTTGATAGTTGCAATTTATTAAACTTCTTTACCATTTTCTGATAACCTGCAGTCCGCTCTTCCACAATATTGTTTAAAAATAATTATAATTTTCATGAGTAAAAGCGTATCTAGTTTCTCTGTTTACTCGATAGACATTGTTAAATTAAATTGATGAATTATTCTTATTTCAATCCAAATCGCAAAATAAGTAGTTACTGCAGTAAGTAGTTGCATTATAAATGTGAAAAAGGCTCTTCACCCACGTCGTGGTGGATATATACTTTATCCCCAGAGGCGGTACCACATGCTATATTTTATGCAGAATAAATGACAAGACACCAAATTAAGATCAGCAGTTAAAATTGTCTTTAAACCCAAAAAAACAATTTATTCAAATAAACTGTAAAAAAACATTAACGTACCGTAAGAAGCAAAAAAAACAAGCAACAGCGTGACGGACCTTTCGTAACAAAAAGACGCCGTCTCGAAACTCTTCCACCGCAAAAAGTTGTGAGATATTTAAGAAACTTTGACTAGTTATACTTAATTCTTAAACTACTGGTGGTATAGGGCGGTCGAAAATGGCCTGAATTGCTTTGAGAAAAGGATGGTACGGCCATGCCGCTGTTTTGCTCGACTTGGCGAACCAGATATTAGGAAACCCACGTTATTTTGTTTAGAAATTGCAGTTTTTAGCGATAATTCTTGAGTTATTGGACCTAACCTTTGTACAAATATCATTCAAAACTATTTAGTTTGAAAGTAGTTTACCTAATAAGAATTGTGTGATTTTTTGAACTTAGAGGGTCTGCGGGGGGAGCGATTCTTTCCGAATATATTCACTGAATCAAAACTGTTCAGAAATTAAGAATCTGTTGTTCGAAAACGTGTTTTATTTTACTTTCAGTTTCATGTATGGACTGAACTCAATTTTTTATCATTTGACTACACACAACTATGTTGCGGCTCACAAAACTCCAAATTTCATTCATATGTACTTTACAATTTGTGAGTAAAATGCCTGTGACACACCAGGCGAAACTATAAACATAATATACTTTAAAAAAAAGTTTTAACCGACTTCAATTTAGTACTCCGCCAAGCCACAAGAACATTTCCTATTTTTTTTTACAATTTACCACAGGAACTGATTTCCTATAGCAAATGCGTTGATTACTATAGAAAAAAACCGAATCGCTGTATGTGGGCCGATAATATTTGAGGACTTCCATCGATTCCCCAAGATCATCACCAATGGCACTTAATTAGTTCCTATTTCAACGGAATCTTATCAGAACCTGTGATGTTCTTTTGCACTTTTAAGTACATACCTAATTGACGAATTCGATAAGTCATCTGTGGTCTTCATCATCAATTCCTCGCCACCAAATTTATGATTCCGGATGTAGTAAATACACGAGTTATAACAGAAAACACCAAAATCACTACACGCGTGCCTAATAAAATCGAGGAGTCCCCTCAATTCCTCATGGATCCCATCATCTAACTGAATTTTGAAAAAATGGGACCCACCTGGAAGTATATACATACGAACAAAAAAAAATTTTTCGAATCGGCTCATCAATGACGGAGTTCTGAGGTAACAAACATTGAACATTATAAAAAAAAAATACAGCCGAATTGAGAACCTCCGCCTTTTTTTTGAAGTCGGTTATAATCCCATTTGAACCGTATAAATTAAAGAATCGGATACTGATGTATCATATATCATACCTAACAGTTACAAGCATATAAGGAACCGTAAGATAATGCTGTATTGTATACCTATTTGAAACGAATTACGTTATTAGCATATTGCAAATACTTACAAATTACAATTTTCCGGGGGGCGATCACAAAATTAACGCCTCCGCGCCGGGCGGTGCCGTGATGAGAGCAAAATCTTGTTAATATTGTAGATCCCACGCCTAAGAGGGATTATTTACACTAAGATGCATGTAGCTTTGCTCTTTAACCGACCTGATCTTACTTATCTAGCTAAGTAAGGGTCTGGTTTAGACGCTGCTCTCTATAGTGAGGTTTCATTCGATCGCAGTCTATCGAAAAGCTCTTCATATTTTATAAGCTGATTAAGTGATTAACCAAAGCTATTGTTCTTTTTCCATTTTGCATAGTACTAGTTTAGGAAATCTTATTCTGGAACGTACGTTTAAAATGTCAGTTTGGTGTAAATGGATTCAAATAGGAATGCTGCGATAATGTAGAGCGCTTTCGATTAACAAATCTCAGTTATTTATTTCTAGTTTTTTTATGAGCAGGTGTTTTTGTTCTAGTTTTAATATTCACTACTGATGAGGTGAGTCAAGACATCATGCGAACGGCTATGAAGCTGGCGATATTCACATGCGATTGGACCCACAACTCGCTCGTACTTATACAACTACTTCCTAAGTAATAAAAGACTGTGACAGGTAATGATTTATCATATCAAAAGGCATTTTAGCGACATGATGTATGCGGCATCACGTTTTGCAAGGGGCGTTATCTTGCCGTGTGCAGACTTTCTGTATCAGATTGGTTGTGGCTCAGTGCGTTATTCTAAAACGATGTTGGTGAGCTGAGACGTGGAGATATAGTTTGATTATGCAATTACTCGCTTGGATAATATTATATACACACCAAAGATATATGCACGTGTCATTCTCCGACTTAAGTAAACATATATTCAGATGAGACCAAATACTACTAAAATAATACGATACTTGGAACTATTGTGACGTAAATAAAAATATTTAATACAGTAATTAAATGATGATTAATGACTCATTTAGTAAATCTGGCATCACATGGAAATATAAAATTCTAACGAACGACTATCTACTTGTTCCGGATGAATAATACACAGGCATTAAATAATACTTACAAAAAATGAAAATAGAAAACCACATTAAAACCGGCCAAATTGAATTTGAACTTATCACGATCATAACCATAGTTTTTTTTTTCTTAGCAATCTTCCTGATTTGTCGGTGAAGAGGAGACGGTACGATATCAGTAAGCCGTTGCTGTCAACTGTGTATCGATTCAGTTTAAATAAATATTTGAGCACAATCTTACACAATACTACAGATCGACCTACTCTTAGTCCCAAACTAAGAAATTAAATGAGTGCGTCCTGAATGGTGCAGGATGCGCGGAAGGGGCGGTAGGTTCGTACCTATGCAGTACTGCATCTGCAAGCGCATCGCCCCGCTTCCGCGCATGATATTACTACTGCGTAAATGTAATACTGACAGTATACTGGTACTTGTCATTAGACAAGCGAGGAAATCTGTGCGACAACGGTGAACTCACTCCAAAGTCGATAGATAGATCCCGCCCTCCAAGACAGGCAGTCGCCGTTAAATTTATTATAAAATTTGCATGCATATTTTACACGAAGTAATACATGGAAATATGATTTGTGGGTTCGATTCAATACTCAATACTCAGAGTACCACCCAGTGAAAATAGCCGTATGGAATATACACGCTGTATATTTATAAAGCTAGGGGGAGAGACATACATATGCATAATATATAAATATACCATTATGCAGAGCCATGCATATCCAGCGGGCGCACTCAAAATCATATTTGAGTTTATAATAAATAACTGAAAATATTGCACCCCTAAAGTATTATGACACAAATTGTCGATTCAATTATAATAATGGGCTCAATAGTTCCGCACTCTGCCCGTGGCGTCATCGACGTGGCTCGTCCATTTAGCTCGTATACGATGTTCTGCATATAAATAAGCCCCCAATTAAGTCGCTGGCCTTTGAGGGCTGCTACCGAATTTGTCACATAGGAAGTGTTATAAATATACAAAATACACGCTGTATTTATTAGTGTAAGGAGGGGCGTTAATCACCTGTAACTAATTAATTTATAGTATTGCTGTGTTTTTATTATTTTATTGTAGTTTATGGAGTTAATCAGATCTACTTACTCCTTTCTTATTTTATTATTAACTAGCTTCTGCCCGCGACTCCGCGTGGAACTCGTTTATATCGCAGCTCCATACAAAATTTTACCCCCCCCCCATTTCACCTCCTTACGGGATGACTTCGGGGATAAAAACTATCCTATGTCACCTTTCCTCCCTTCAACTATCTCCACTTAAAAAATCAAGTCAATTCGCTCAGTTCAATCGCTCCGTTTTGCCGTGAAAGACGGACAAACAAACAAACACACACATACACTCTCCCATTTATAATATTAGTATGAATTACGTTTCATTCCGGTCTGAAAAAAAAACACAAGATCGGACCGGAAAATAATTAAGCAATACGGATCCGTTCCGGATCCGATGTTACGGACAGGACTGGAATTATTTGATGGATTAAATAGTACATTATTGCAGCCGCCGGGAAGTAGCAATTCGTGGATAAGTTGGTTTTGTCGGATGAAGCAAAGCTGAATCCGACAATAGAGACGAATCCACGAATTGCCGTTCCCGCCAAGGCAGATATAGTGCTTATCTCCAAAAATGTGAAGAAAACAAATAATATTTTAAATAATCTTAAATTAGCGAGTATGTAAATAACCTATCAAGTTCCCGCCCAACTTATTATTATTTAAAAGTATGTATACGGCACGCCTCATAGTGCCAGTTTCAATTGGCATACATACGAATATTAAAATTATTAGAAGCGGTTACAATTTTAAATGTTTTATGTAATTAAAATTATTAAAGATTAAACGGGATTGCAATCTAAATGCATTTCAGTTCGTTGTGAGTTATATTTAGATGAATACTTTTATTTCTTCATTGAAAACTATTTGAGAAATATTTAAAAACGTCACTTTGATCACTTTCAAAAGTACGCGTTTTGTCTATGACCAATAAAAAAAAAGAAAATTTAAAGCAGGCTATAAACGGGCGTGATTTGTCACAGCAACTTGCAATCGTTCGAAAGAGACAGCCATACACTACTAACCAGTGTAACCATCGCAAGTTGTTGTGACAAATTGCAAGGTCTTTAAACATACGAGCACTTGGCTGTTTGTAGTGATTTGTCTAAGTCAAAGTATATAGTTAAAAGGTAAAAAAGTATACAGTAAAGGAATTTCATACACTTTCCTGGCCGCTAAAACTGTACAGTAATGACTTTTAACTTTTAAAATCGGCGTTTTGTCAGTAATGAGGAACTTCACGTACTATTTTTGCTACAGTAAGGCGAACATTTCCGAGCATATTGGAGAAAAAATAATTTCACCGTAGTTGCTGTTGGAAAAGTTTTCTTTATCTACACCAGACAGACAATGTACTTTATATTATGCCCCAATCTACTGAAGTGTCTTATTAAATGTGATCTGAACTAAAAAATATTATTAGAAAGCACCTGGGCCCAGCAGTGGGACCGTATATAGGCTGATTTGTTATTATTATTATTATTTATTAGAAAGTAGGTAGGTGGCTTATGTAAAAGAAGAGATTCGGAAACTTTCGGTCAGTGGCTTCCTTAGACACAGTGTGTGTAAGTACCAACTTAAATACATAATAGTTTAGATCATCTACTTCGGTTTTGCTTATATTATCACAGAAAACATTGTTATCTTTTTCCAAACAACCCAGATAGGAACAATATTCAAACAAAGTGCTTTAAAGCAGTTTAAAGTATGTTGAACATAAAACGACACTTAGCGATTAAAAGATCAACTGCTCTTTCGCGCATGTATGAAACAAAAGTTTGCGATGGTTGTGGTTGAATATAGGGAATAGTGCCCGATAACACGTTCCGATATGGGGCAGCGGAGACTTTTTGTGGGCATAAGTTTTTATTAGCGTCTGAAGTTCCGTACGCGGAGGGTAGCACAGGACTGGCAACAGGAGGGAGGGCCGGGTCGGGTGGGCGTGGGGCAGGTTCAGTCGGCGCCGAGCCACGACCGCACGCGCCGTCCGCACGCTGTGTCCCTCTCCACGGCCCGCGAAACTTTCACGAACTTTTTAACGGAAAAAGTGCGCAGTGCTCTGAACAAAATTGGATGCAAATTAGTTACCAGCACTCAGTCTTTGTGGTGTGTGTTTGTTGCTCAGGACAGTTTAATTTGGAATGATGGAGTTTAATTGAACCACTATGGGTAAGTTTTGAAAGATTTTCTGGCTCTACCATTTAGGTTAAGAGGTTGTTTTATTTGGAAAACGTTTGTCAAACGTTGCCTGTTGAAAATAATAATCAGTAAAACTTTGGCTAGTAGAGATTTTCTTCCCAGGTTTTCGGATGGTGATTATTACAAGTGCAGTATTTTGTGTTTTAAACTGGTTTTAACTAAGTAAGAACTGGCCATCTAAACCGAAAGAAGTACCTACACGTATAGAAAAAACAGTACGTTTATTTTTTAATTAATTTATAACCAGACTACTAACAAATAGGTACCCAACCTATTGAAGGATTACTTGCGTTTTCTTACATCAGTATCCTCCTCTCCATGTAAGATTAATTAAGATTTATTCGCATTGGAAATACCTATCCTATCCTATCCTATCAACATATTTCTAATAGATCTTCAGCGCTGGCGCGGAAAATATATGAAACTGTTATTAATTTCATAGACATATTACGCGCCAGCTCTTGTGAATCGACCTGTACTCTATTTCGTTCTTTAACAAAGGTAAGCTGACGATTTAAATGTAATCAGATCGTAATATTAAAATTTTGTACTGTTTTTATTTATGATTTATTTACGAATAATTCCTTAAAATGATTAAGGAATGGGGGAATTTTATGGCCGTAGGCAATTTTTGGCCTTTACAATATTGACAGTGGTGTTTTATTTTATTCCCGTCGCTGGAGTTGACCATTGTATAAGTATGGCACAAGAGGAATGCCTTTATCCTGTCTATTACAGAAGTGCAACACAGCAATGTACATACATAATTATATCATCATCATCACATCAGCCGAAAGACGTCCACTGCTGGACATAGGCCTCCCCCAAAGAGTGCCAAAGTGACCGATCCCGCGCCACCCGCATCCAGCGGACTCCCGCAACCTTTACCAGGTCATCAGTCCACCTTGTCGGGGGCCTACCAACGCTGCGCCTTCCGGTACGTGGTCGCCAATCGAGAACCTTTCCGCCCCAACGGCCATCGGTTCTACGTGCTATGTGCCACGCCCACTGCCACTTAAGTTTAGCGATCCGGAGGGCTATATCGGTTACCTTGGTTCTGCTGCGGATAGTCTCATTTCTGATGCGATCACGCAGAGAAACTCTCAACATGGCCCTCTCCATTGCCCTTTGTGTGACTTTGAGCCTTCTTATGAGGCCCATAGTAAGCGACCACGTTTCAGTGCCATATGTCATCACTGGCAACACACACTGGTCAAAGACTTTCGTCTTGAGACACTGCGGAATATTGGACGAAAAGATTTGCCGTAGCTTCCCGAACGCTGCCCAGCCGAGTCGGATTCGACGATTGACCTCTTCCTCGAAGTTGGATCTACCTAACTGGATCGTCTGTCCTAGGTATACATAATCGTCTACAACTTCGAGCGTAAAGTGTCCAATTGTAATGGGAGTTGGTACTACATGGGCATTTGACATGATCTTCGTCTTATCCATGTTCATTCTTAGACCAACTCGCTCGCATGCTTTACTGAGGTAATCGAGCATCGTACTTAAGACGCCGTAGGTTCAGCGAAGTTAAGCGAACAGTGTTTTTGAAACAATATAATGCGTCTGTTTATAATAATATGGTTTAAAAAAAATACGAATAGTAATCTTGAGGCTTTTCTGCAGGGAAATCAGTGTTTAGAAACATGATTAAGCATTTTTCGCTCGATAGAAATGCTCAGTGAGAGGGAGAGAAGACCATGAATCTACGGCGCCTTAAGTCGTCCATGGTCTCAGCCAAGATCTATCGATCGAGATCGAGAAGACTATATCGTCAGCAAACCGAAGGTGAGTGATGTACTCGCCGTTGATGCTGATGCCTAGCCTTCTCCAGGCCAGAGTCTTGAAAACGTCCTCCAGTGCAGCGGTGAACAGTTTTGGAGAAATAACATCTCCTTGCCTGACTCCCCGCTGCAGCGGAATAGATTTCGAGTTCTGGTCCTGGAGTCGGACTGACACAGTGGCGTTCTCGTACAAACACTTCAGCACTTCGATATAGCGATAGTCAACTTGGCACCGTTGGAGAGACTGTTTTACAGCCCAGGTTTCAATCGAATCGAAGGCTTTTTGTAGTCCACGAATGCTAAGCAGAGAGGCAGTTTATACTCTTCGGTCTTCTGTATAACCTGACGAAGCGTGTGGATATGGTCTACGGTACTAAAGCCTCTTCGGAAACCAGCTTGTTCGGGAGGCTGACAATTTTTTTTTCAATTTTTCAATTTCAATGTAGACATGGCTCAGAAGTGAGATGGGTCTGTAGTTCTTCAGCAGAATGTTATCACCCTTTTTGAAGAACAGCACCGCCACCCCTCTTTTCCATGTCTATGGAGTTCTCCCTTCCAGTAAGACGGAGTCGAACAACTTCTGAAGGGCCGTAAGGACCGGTTTTCCACCCGCCTTCAGAAGTTCGGCTGTTATTCCGTCTTCACCGGGTGCTTTGTTGTTCTTGAGCTGTTTAAGAGCCATTACAATCTCGTACAGGCTGATGTCCGGGATGTCGTCGGTATAGCTTTAGGGTCTTCCGCCTGACTAACTTCGGGTCTGCGCGTTGATGTGTATAGCTGTCCGTAGAAGCGCTCTATCTCACCCAGAATCTCAGGTTTAGAGGAAACGATTCTACCATCTTCAGTTTTTAACTTCGCGAGCTGGCTCTGCCCTATAGACAGATCTCTCGTCATACGACATTCGTACCAATAATGGAAAGTAATTTTAACTATTGTAAGGATTGATTTATAAAGTCGTGCGTCGTTCTGCAATATACAGGGTGTCCTGTAAACCGAGGTTAATCTGTGGAAAACTAATAGGGATGCTAAATATCTCTCAGGATATTTAATTCTAGGTTTAGTTGAAGCGCCATCGCCGGGAACGGGATGTGGAGTGTTCTCAGAGGACTTAAACATACACGTATCCAAACCACTGGGCGAACAAAATACGGTATTCCAGGCGGAATGCGTAGGAATAATCGAAGCCTGCAATGCCATAAAGAGACGACAAGTTGAGAACACAAACATACGAATACTCTCAGACAGTAAATCGGTACTACAAGCACTGAACAACGACAACATCACATCTGGCTTGATATACGAATGCCACCAAAGTCTAACGGAGGTGTGCGCAGACAAAAACAAGGTTACTATACAATGGATCAAGGGGCACAGCGGCTCAAGAGGAAACGATGCAGCGGACGAACTGGCCAGGAAAGGCTCAGAAACAACGGCATACGGACCCGAGCCAATCTTGCCCCTGCCACAAAGCTACATATACAATCAATTGGACCTATACGCTAAAAACCAGCACCAAAGACACTGGGAGGAGTTAGACACATGCAGACAGACCAAAGAGATTCTGTCAGAACACGACAACAAACTCACAACCGCACTACTGAGGACACACAGAAACCAACTACGCAAGATAGTAGGAATAATAACAGGACACAACACTCTGAACAGACACCTCTACAACATAGGTATCACGGACAGCCCCATGTGCAGAGCGTGCATGGAGGCGGAAGAAACGACTAAACATATTCTACTGGACTGCAAGCAGGTAGAAGTATACAGGAAAAAACACCTAGGGTCTCCGGACACACTACGGGACGCAGTCAAAAATACAAAGGCACTCACCAACTTCTTGGAGGAGCTGGGGTGGTTAGAGTAGCGCTACCCCTTTTCACGCAAAATAGGCACACTGGATGTCGACTTGCGGAAAATAGCCCAGTAAACTAACTAACTAAGCGCCATAGTTTTCGAGATAGGTATTTGTCATTAATATTAAAACATCGTACATATAGTCCATGAATTATATTTCGCCAAATCGCGTAGGTATGTTGCTTCAAACACGCGACATCGTATCGTAAAATTGGGCATGTCTTGCGCCAAGGTTAGCTAGGCGTGAATGGGCCCTTTGTTTCCCATAAACTTATTGTTCCGAATTTCGAGTCAGAAATTGATATCCATATAATTTATAGACATAAACATCAATAGTCATAATTTTTGTTAAGTATAACGTTTTGTAGTTCTAACATTAATGACCCATAATATTAAGTATTATAATCACTAAAGTCAGAAATTGATGTCCATAACGATCAAAGGTCTATCGATAATTATTCATAAATATTCTAAGGCATATATTTCAACGTACTAATGATTGTTATTCATATCGTTTTAATGCCTAAAGTGAATTACGTCTAAGAGACCAAATCTATAACATCCAAAGTCTTATAGATAATTACTCAGAAACATTTCTAGACATACATTTGAAAGGGGTACTAGGTACTACTGCGCGGTGGGTTTATGACTGTTTCGTAAAGAATACGTTTAAATGAGCATGTTTTATTAGAAACTTTTTCTCTGAAATTAGCCAAGATATTGGCCTTCTAAGGCAGGTCGGTGTAGGTACAACGACGAGCGAAGCGAGGAGGAGTGAGTTGTACCTTGACTCTAAGCGCGCGAGCCGAGCGAGCGAAGCGAGCGTGCCGCGGCAGCGGCCGGCGAAGCGCCAGAACCAATAATGACACAACATCCATCGAAATGTTGACAAGTACATATTTTTCAAACTTTCGGGTCAAATGTTTCGGCCATTTTTGATTTTAGAGAAAAAGTTTCAAAACAAAACATACTTATTTTAAAGTATTTTGACCACTAAACAAAACAGTGAGCGGCATAGATTTCTTTCAATCGCATCACTCTTTATTTTTGCCAAAGTACCCACAATAATTATAATGAATGGAAGTATGTTATTAAAGAAGTCTGGAAGAACGCGTTCAGTAACGTTCGGTACTAAAAAATTGTAAAAATGTATTTTATTATTTTTCTGGGAGTGTGTTTATGAAAAGTGACACCACCGTGAAATTGAATGATATTACTAACTAATCAGATGACTACATTATGACTTGCGAAAAAATCCCTTACAATAATTATTACAAATTAGATTATTGCCTGTAACATTATTTAATTGCATACCACCGGGACATTGAACGTTATGGCTAACCAATTTTGTGACTAACAATAATGATGACCTGGAAAAATCGGAACTCCAATGTATATTGTTAAATTTTATGACTTTCGACAGTATGACTAGAAAAAAATATGGTGGAAAACGTTATGGACTGAAAAAATCGGATCTTAAATTTTATGGGAAACAGAGACCCGGCGATGCTGTTCGCCCGCGTAACATGCGTAAAGTGAAAAAAAAACTAATACGAATGATTATTTCTCAATATAAAACGTACATATTTTTGATGAATGATACGTAATTTAATTAATAAGTAATTATTCAATCCATCGTGTTTTAGAAGCAGTTGCAAAGGCCATAGTCTGGTTTCCATAATCGAGGAGTTCGTATACGACATTGAAAAACACCGACTAAATACAGAACTTGGCGCCACATATTGCTGATTTTAGATTTGAAGTACCGCCTGGAAAATTTTGATATATGCAAGTACATAGTACCTACGCTAATTTATGGTCTATTCTGAGAAAAAATCTACAGGAGTCACTAGGTACTTTACAACCGCATAAAAATATCTTTTTACAAGCTTTTATTTAACTTGTACTGTTTGTATGTAGCATGTAGAAGTATAAGTTATCCGGCTAAATATGCAATCCATTTTTCAGTCACTTTCCTCTGAAATTTTCTGATTGAGCTGAAATTTTGGGTATAGGTAGTTATAATTTAGATGACAATTCAATATTATGGTTCCACCGAGCTGATCTGATAAAGGATACAGAAGGTGGCCATGAGAATTCAGTACTTAACCGACGTAACCCCGTTGAGTATTAAGAATCGTCTCAATGAGTAGTTGATGACTGTATACAGAAAAATAGGTACGGTACAGTCGGCAATAAAAGCTTGTACCAAAAATTAAATTTTTGACAGAAACTTATTTTTTTGTTACTTTTGGTATTTTGTTACGTTTTTATATAATGACTAGTAAGTTTGGTGGGTGGTGATACAAATCTAAATAAAGAACATCTTTTCAAAATGAAACAATTCGCTTGAATACACCCTAAAATAAATTAAATTTATAAAACTAAAAACTCATAAACCAAAAACTGTCACAAGTAAGATGTTGATACTCAGCATAAATATTCCTCACTGTAAGAGGTACCTGCTCACAAAAAAACCTTAGTCCATTTGATGTAAGAGCCGACTTACTATGGAACCTGGAAACCCGACGATGGCCTTTTAAGTTATAAGCAGCTCCATTTCGTGATTAATTTGGTCATACCTAGCATTAGTTAAATATTCTACAAGAAATTCAAACGTTCAGATTATTCATGGAATATCAAAGAATATTTTTTTTTTAGATTTATTTACCAACGATTTAAGAGCATCAAGGTGTCAAAAGAGTAGCCACTCCCTTTAATAACTTGTGTCACATGACTAATCGTTATCATTTAGCTCAAATCAGGGGTTTAGTATAGATAGGGCATTTAAGAGGGAAATATATCTTTGGAATACTAAATACTACGTACTAGCCATACAAAAAGAGAAAATCTTATTCCGTTTCTGAATATTTTCCAATCTCAATGATTTTTTTATTGACACAATAAAAGACTACGTTTACAGGTTTTCCTTTTTTCATGCAATAAATTCATATTGTAGGCTCCTATTTTTTTTTAAAGCGAAACCTTAAAAAAATCTTATCTCAAATCTTTCTTTCACTTTCATGGTGCTTCTCGTGACCGTCAATTTCGCTCTTCTGGCAATCTTTCTCTATCTATCCCTCTTCACCGTACTGGCTTTATGTCCAATTATTTCACTGCACAGGTAGTTCGTCTTTGGAACCGCCTGCCCTCCGCGATCAGGAAAGACCCGAGCGAGTTTTGTTTTTAAGATTTTTTTATCCAGGTTACAGGTTTGAAAATTTCGCTTGTAGTGTATATTTATGTAAATATATTATTTGTGTATGTAATTATTTATTTTATTTATATATATACTGTATTTGTGTACTTAAATATGTTGTATACAGTAATACCGTATAGTATTTTTTTTGTTATTTCTAGCACTACCCACAATTTTTTTCCGCTTTGCCTTAAGGTTTGACTGGTAGAGAATGTCATATGGCTTAAGTCCGCCTTTTGTACGATAAGTTTTATTTTGTGCAATAAACTTTAAAAATAAATAAACCTTATATATTGCATATTATGCTGAAGCGAACGACATTGATTTTGATGGATGATCGACATCAAAATCACAGTGATTGGTTAAGATTTAGTTAGTAGAAATCGTTTTCTATCGAAATGAAAATTTCACCAAAAAAGTACCTATTGTCAGTCGCGACCTTCTAGCTGCTGCAAAGCTATTCTTCCCTCTTAATATTTATTTCAGTGATAAGGGTAAAAGCGTGGCGTATGAAGTGTGTTTTCCGTATTGTATTTTATGAACATTTTCCTTCATAAATCAAATTACCTACATTCAATATTAAAAAAAAACTGTTCCAGAATGTTCATCTGAAGCCCTCTCATTTGATATCCCACTTGACCTAATTATTAGACTTTCTATTTTTCCATATATTTTTTCATATCCTTCATTTTGCATAGAAAATAAACATGTGAAGTAAGTTGAGTACGATTGAGTTGTGACAGACAGAGGGACAGACGGAGAGAGTCGGCAAATGCGTTCGTTTTTACCTTTTCGGTACGGAATCCAATTGCTAAAGATTTATATTCGTATAAAAGACACGCTGTATAGATACAGTCTATATGCAACGTCATATAAGTCGTTGCAGCGCGCTGAGTGACGTCATCGTACGGCATCAACGTTTAGTTTTTCATGCGACCGACGCGCTGCGCAGCTCATTCAATTATTATACTGACGCAGTATGAAGAAAAAATACATAAAAGCGCCGTTTAAATAGGGAATTTTGCTTGTAATAACGGTTTTTCCTCAGCATTTAGCATTTAATTATAATTTATTCTGTAAAGTCTGCTTACTAACTCTAGGAATAATTTTTAACCCTCTGACTGTTCACCGCTCTGGCAGAATAATCAAGGTTATCGGTCTCCGCGAAATGACCTACTTTTAAAATGCGATTTCTGCGGCTGTATTACCCCTATACCATTTATTACCATATAATATAAACCATTCCATGTTGCATAGTTGAAATTGCCATGAATGAACATGACCTACATATTTTTTCACCATTTCAAAAGCATTCACCTTGCCGCACATTGGACTTTTGTTTTTATAGAATTAATGAAATGAAGAATAAAAAATACCTACCGCCTTTCATACAGGGTACAGCACTTTATTTATTTATGAACTAACTTAAAATGTTAGGTCACATAACATGCAAGTTACAGGCTACCAACTTATTACAACAGGTCGACTCAAGATAGTGCTGCTGTACCTACTTAGTCAGAAATGTTATACAGAAGATTGTTAATATTGTTCAGTGATAGATTAGTGACAAGGGTCAATGTGCTGGTACCTACTGGGAATTACGGAGAATAGTTTCAAACTGAGCCTAAGAGTAACAACACTGGTACTCCTAACAAAATGTGTCGGCTCTTTAAAATGTACATATTGCAAAAAACAATTAATGGTACTTTTCTTTACGACAGAAGTTTGGAAGGTAAGTATGTAATTCCCAATAAACCTATTAAAAGTATACTAATTATATTTATTTTTAATTAAAGGAAAAATTGAAAAATTTAATGCTCCGAGCCGGATTTGAACCGGCGACCACAGGCATTCATGACCCGTCGCTACTAACCAACTGAGCTATTCGGAACAATCCGGTTCGGGCACCAAATCCTTCAATCAGTTCCTTCATACAACGCCTTAGAGAGGCGTGTAGGGACATCTACCAGAAGACTTAGGCTTCTTAACGGCACCAACGTCTCAAATTACATTGAATATACAAAACGTTTAAACTACGTAAGTTTAATTGTCACTACGAGCAACATGTTTCTAACTTCGTGACATCTTCTGAAGAAGCCGCCGACGGCGACGTCGAAGCTGACTGCCGCGACCACACTCAGCACGTCTATCATGAAACGACCGCGACATACTCTTGATTTTTCTCGCACTATGCCTCTTGCTCTAAATGTTCTAATAAGAGAGAGACGCATAGTGCGAGAAAAATCGAGAGAGCTCGCGCGCCTTCCCGTGATAGCCGTGCTGGGATCGTCCCAATACAACGCGACTACGACTACGCGATTATATCGCTAGTTCGCGCGAATTTTACTCGCGCTTTTTGTCATACAAAAATTAAAGTTGGATCTACCTAACGCGCATTCAAAACGTTATGTTATGTGGGGTAATCCCTCTGGACTATATTTTCAATAAATGTTATTTCGGGGGCGCTTTGTTTCACCTATTTTTTTAAGTCCTATTATTGGAAGTCCGAAAATGTTCGTCATAAAATTGTATGCCATAATAATCGTTAGTCCTAATAATTCTTATTCCTAACGATCGTAAGTCATAACTACTTGAAGTCATAATGACAATAATCATAAATTTCTCATATCCTACTATTGATTTTCATATGTTTTTTCATAATAACACTCACTTTTTTTTAAATTCATAATGACGCTAGTCATACTTTTTTTAAATCCTAAATTTGTTTTTCATAATATGTCTCATCATAAATGCTACTTTGCGTTATCGAAGTAAATAAACGTGTTTGTTTTTATCGCAAGGCACAAGACGAGACCACAAGGCTCTAGCTAGACTCTTAGCAAGCCGCCCGTCTGTGCGGACGTAGCCTAAGGCAGGTCCGTGTAGGTACGACGACGAGCGAAGCGAGGAGGAGTGTTAGTTGTATTGCGACCCGCGATCGATTTTTTTTATTTACTTAGCGAAATTGTTTATTCATTAGGAAAAACAAAATTTGGACTAACAAAATTATGATAAATGTCTGTTATGAAGAAAATTGTTATGATTAACAAAATTATGACTTCATGCAAGTTCTTAGTAACGAAATTATGAAGAAAAACTTTAGGACAATTGATCACTATGACTTCCAATGATAGTTACAGACATTAAGGAACAAATTAGAACGAAAAAAAATAGTACTAGCGATGATTATGACTACAATACATTAATATAAAACAAAATAGGATCACGAATTTTATGGCAGCCAATATGGACCCGTTATTTCAGTATCGATCAATGTGCCAAGGTCGCACTTAGTTTTTACTTTGTATATGGTCTCGCCATTTATGTAATATGTAGCATGGATCCATATAGGAACCAAAATGTCAAAACTATTCCAGTCGTCGTATTTTACACTATAGTTCTGACCCATCATTAACGCTGCTAATAGATTCACACAGAGAATTAATTCAACGTAAATGGGCAACTAAGACTATTCGGGTTAGGGATCTAAGTAGGGTCGAGATTCGTTTGAAGGATGTAACTCACCATATATAGAGGACAAGGAGTGGGGCAGTAGATTAGTTTTAAGTACCTACACTTTTTTTTTTAATAATACAGTTGCTCAAAAAGTGATACTTTACGTAGCAGTTTAGCGTGCGGAAAGTTGGTTTTCGAACTAGTGCTTTACACTTTTCCCACTCAATAATTGTACAAATTGTTCCATTAATTATTGGGTCAATAGAAATAAATAAGATAGAACTGCATTAAAAAAATGTTTTTTGAACAATTTCATTATTTTTCAACTGTTTTACAGTGTTGTTACAGAATTAATACCTAATACAAAAGTTCCGAATTCCTTAACTACTTGTTGTTTTTCTTATTTTTCTAAACTGTATTAAAAACATCGTTCGATACACAGGCGGGAATGTCATTCTTCACTCGTCCCGAGTCTTGCTCGGGTATATCTCGGTACTCGCAGCGTAATGAGTTCGTGACCGTTGGATAGTGTTTTTTTACAGATAGTCTTTGCAATTGTGAATTTAATTGTTTTTAATAAATTTTAATAGTGTAAGGCAAACGATAGATTTAACAAACAGATGTAACAAACGATAGATTTAAAACCCTTGAACTAAGTAAAGCATGTAGGTATGGTTAGTAGGCAACAAGTTACCAGCATCCCGGCTATTGTAAAGGAGGTTAAAATAACGTACATTTGTAACGTAACCGAGACATTCATTTAATTTAAATACTAAAATTTAGTCTTAAATTTAATCCTAGACTTTGTTAACTTTCTAACAAAATTTTAATACAATTTGAGAGATTGCAGAAAACTGAAATAATTTGACGATGGTAAGAGTACAATACATTTTATGGCCCGCATAGCATGTAGAAAGAAGTGGTTTACTTATTTGCACAGGCTTGCAGTCTGTATGTTTGATAGTTCAGAAGTTGTTTATAAAAATGTGTAAATTCCCTCCTTATAGTGTCATCCACTGGGCCGCTAACCTTACTGGGATTCGAACTCGAAATAATAAATACAGGGTGTAACAAAAATGGTGGGGATCCGTTTAAGGGCATATTCGGTATCGTGTTCTGATCAGGAAAAAGTGGAAAAAAAAAATTTTTGACGCGAAAAATTTTTGGACTTTGCATGGAGGGTTGGCCGACTCGGACGACCTGTCCCATAGAAAAAAAAAATTATGCCCTTAAACGGATCCCCACTATTTTTGTTACACCCTGTATAGCATAAATGCATTAGATTAACTTAAAATAGCGTCTGAAATATTGTATCGAAGATGGTCGATGAGATGATGATCATCGATAGTTTAGCGATAACTGCCATTCCCTTCACTAGACTTAGATAAAATTTAGTGCGTTTTGAGGCCTAAAAGACCTTAAAGATTCTTTAGGTATTTTTTCTTTAACCAAAGGTCAGAACCAAAGGCGAAGCTAAGGGTATTTTAAGGATTTAGTGACGAATGTATAGCACATAACAAAAAACACCTATTCCGAGTACAGGCAAAGTTATGAAGAATTTAATTACCTACTGAAATTCGAGGTCGATTAGGCCTCACCCGCACTGAAAAAGAGCTTAGGTTTGGGCTGATTCGATCTCAACCGCACCAGTTGAAAGTTCTTTAAGATTTGTCCCGCAGTGAACGTGTTAATAAACGGGTTGAGTTGTCCCGAGACCGTGCATGGATGTTGCGACACATCCGAAACGTCAGAAGACCTTAGAGGCGAAAATATAATATAAATAAGTTAATTATACCTGATTAAGCTCCGTTTAGTGAAAAAATGTGAGAGAAGTTTAAATCAATGTATTTTTACACTCAAGTGTTAAAAAAAAACTCAAGTACATTTTAGTAGTCAGAATTGGTCCAATCAAAAGGCGGTGCATTTAAAAATGCTGTCGAAAATGCTAATGGAGAAAGTTCAGAGAATACAAAAGAAACAAAATTACAACAGCCATTTGGTTACTAACTCCCCTACACTTCACTAGACGGTTTTCCGCTTAAGCTACATGACTTTTAAACAACTTTCAAATGAAACTTTGGCAACCCATACTCATTAAAATTATGTACTGTATAAGTATGCAACAGATTATTGGTATCCTACATTAATTTTTAATAAGGACTATATTCTAAGTTTTGGTGTATATTCCAGATGTTTGAGATAATTCTCGATAGCATTAATAACGTAATCAGTATTATTTAATTTAAATAATACCTCTCGCAACGAATTTCCATTGGGATTCAGAGAGGTAATGCTGCCAGCGTAATGGGGTCCATGCCCCAGTCTGACCTCCTAGAGGTGGTATTCTTTTTATAACTTCCCGTTTTATAATTTTCATTTTTAGTTAGAGCCAATTGTGTTTTTTATTATTATTATTATCTTGTATTCTATGCTTAAGCTAGGTTTAATTTTTATTAGAAATTTACTTTTAATTTCCATGTTTAAGACTTTTAATCTGTAATCTCTCACTTATAATTATGATTTAAAGTTATATTCTACTGTCCAAAATTTCATTGTTTATTCAAACTTTATTGCACAAAACGAAACAAAAGTACAAAACGCGGACTTAATGCCTCAAGGCATTCTCTACCAGTCAACCATAGCGCCAAACAGAGACTTCGACGCATTTTGTTTTTACATTACCTAGTATGGAGTGGTGGCCAACTGGGGCGACCTTCTCCATACAAAGGTAAAAAAATAATCGCAAATGATGATAATAAGATGGTTCCGTTCTTGATATTTTTGCTACGGAACCCGAGAAAGGGTTATTATTCCAAAACTAGTCGTAAGAAAGAACTCTTATATTGACATTATTTTACTTTAAAATTACTTTGAATTAAATTATTTTCATACTCGAAAAATAAGCTAATCTTTCTATGATTAAGGTGAAGGCATGATCAATAAATGAAATCATCATCATTTGCTTGTCCTCATCCCATTTAAGTATTACATGTGATCGGCGCAGCAACTCAGCAAGTTTTCTTCTATACATACCTCTCTCTATCACCCATCACCTCCCCAATCACTTCCTTCTTATTTCATATCGGTTCTCACGCAGTCCATCCATCATTTTCTTGGTCAATACCTATTCTCTTACAACCCTCCACTTTCATACTTAATGCCCTTCTGACCCTGCATCATGGCCGGCCTTATCACACGATAAGTGACAGAATAGAGCATCCGTCATTGGCTGACAACGTCCGATAGAACGAGACGACGTAACTATATAGTCACTTATCGCGTGATAAGGCCGACCATGATACGGGGTCTGCATGTACAAGCAAATGATGACGATGGTAATCGTTGGCGATTCGTTTCAGTCTTTCAGCTACGAGTGCTACTCATTCCTTATTCGATCCATTCTTGTCACGCCCCACACATACCTACTACTCAACATTCTCATCTCCATAACGTGCAATGCAATCCCTCTTTATTCGTCGCCTTTGTGGGTCAATTAAATATCGAAATAAGATGGATAACATTTATATCTACAAAGCATTGTGCTAACATTCTATAGTTATGGCTGTAACTTGGTTCAAATATTAGGGAGGACCCAACGTGAATCGATTGACTTGACAATGATGCCTAAAATAGATGGCGGTCTTCAGACGGGACCAGAATAATACGTTACCCTGGCCAATTCTGATACCACTAAACTGTGTCGACTTTTACTTTAGGTATTTGGTAGGTAGTAGCAGTAGGTACTTTTCATACGAAGTTCGTAAGTAGAAATTTCAATAGGTGGTGAACGGCAAGACGTTCTAAAGCATAAGGTACGAATTGACCCATAAGGAGCAGTAGCTGTACTCGTAGATTTCGATCAACCACAGCGAAATAGAGGGTGCGTAACGATCGATATAAAAACTTTGATATATTTTTACTGGATATAACGATTAAAGGATATAATGCACTTTTTATATAACAACATTTGATATATTCTCATGTAATATAATTATCAATAGATATAATGTACTTGTAATATAACAACGATTAAACTAACAGTCATAATGCATAACAAACATGGGATTTAACTTTGTTCGGTATAAAACTCAGGTGGTATAATGTATACTATTGGCATATTCAGGAATACTTACTACTATTGTTTCTTACCTATTTTACTCTAAGGCAGGTTGGTGTAGGTACGACGACGAGGAACCACTGACACACAACAGTATAATAGCCACTGATAATTGTAACAATGGTATTATTTGCAGGTTAGGTTAGGGTTAGCTTGTGTCCCTTAGAGCGGAAATAGGCACACCGCGAAGCGGTGTGTCGTCGACACGCTGGCTGATTAGGTCAAACATTAACGTGTATGCGAAAAAAATATATCTTAAAAAAACATTATACCACTAACACTTATATCCAAAATATTATATCCATTAAACGGTATATCAAAAATGTATTATACTATTTGAACATTATACGCCATGAAATTATACTGATTGTTGTTATACCAAAAGTTAATTATGCCCCGTGAGTGATTATATCAAATGAAATTATATTAAATGTTGTTATATCCAGTGAAAATATATCAAAAGTTGTTATACCAATCATTACACACCCCGAAATAGATCGATCCAGCCTGTGTTAGCGGCAAACTGTTTTTGTTAACCCATTTGGTCGCCGCTGATGAGTGACTTGCGAGTGGGAAATTTGAATTAATAACGGAGAAAAACGATGGCGCACGGTATACGGTTTTATACAAGTCTCCCCTATAATTGTACTACATTTCATCTCGATTGGAAATCAGAAAATTGACAAATTTGACTTGCAATATTTGATCTGCGGATACTAATGATAATGAACGAAACATCAACGCAAGTTTATTAAAGCTTGTAATTTAGTAAGTACCTATAATTATTCTCAATTTTTGCTATGTTAGCAAACGGAAGAAAATTGTAATTTATATGAAACCAGCTCACTCCCGCGCCGCGACCTCGTGGAAATCGTTTTTATCGTAGCTCCATACTAATTTTCACACCCCCATTTCACCTCCTTAGGGTCAGATTTCCGGGATCAAAACTATTCTATGGCCTTCCCCGGGACTCAAACTATCTCTATATCTTTTCACTCCTATTTAACCCGCTTAGGGGTGGGTTTTTTTCTAAAAGCCTAAAATTACTATTCTTAAAAATAAATAATAAATATTAGGGGATAATCCTACACAAATCGACCTAGTCCCAAACTAAGCAAAGCTTGTACTATGGGTACTAGACGACGGTAAACATACTTATATCGATAAATAAATACTTAAATACATAGAAAACATTCAAATCTGTCACTTAAAATTTTACTCCATCCCCATACAAACTACTTTCAACCCTCTTCTTACTCCCTTAAGGGTGGAATTTTCAAAAATGCCTTTTTAGTGGGTACTTGCGTTATATAAACTACCTATTCTGAAAAAGAAACAGTTTTCTAGGTTCAACGGTTTGGGCTGGGCGTTGATTTAAATGAGTGAGTGAGTCAGTCAGGACTAGATTAGCTGTATACATACCTACACATTTTACTAAAATTATCTTGCTATTTGTTCATGTAACCCGAGTAACATTCGCGATGACCATTCTAATTCTTTCATTTGCCGTGACAATGTTCCGGCTAGTAAAAATGCTCGCTCCCGTCAAAGGTATTTATTGAATCCATCGCCTAACTAGGATTTATTGCGAGTTAGCGAGCAATAACTGTGCCTGCAGCTAAACCAAGCGGCGTGTCTCAAGCGGTCAATTGATTAAACGAAGCAATTAACCAATCAACCGTCAGCGAGTGATGTCGCAAATGAGTGCGGGTTCACTGCTGTGCATTGCTCGTTAGCTTTGTACTGACGATCACCGTGCGTAACCCAACGCCGAGAGGCCGCAATCAAATCCAGCGCATCGCGTAATGAACTTGATTACGTATTAGATGAAATAGTATTATTGATGGAGGCGAGAGTGATCCAAGTCCTTGACTCCTACAGACGAGCATTTTGCAAAATGCTTCTTTTTAGGGTTCCGTAGTCGACTAGGAACCCTTATAGTTTCGCCATGTCTGTCCGCCCGTCCGCGGATAATCTCAGTAACCGTTAGCACTAGAAAGCTGAAATTTGGTACTAATATGCATATCAATCACGCCGACAAAGTGGTAAAATAAAAATTGGAAAAAAATATTTTATTAGAGTAGCCATATACGTAAAGTGGGAAGAGATTTTTTTTCATTCCAACCCTAACGTGTGATATATTGTTGGATAGGTATTCTAAAATGAATAGGGGTTTGGTAAAATCATTTTTTGTGATGTTAATATTTTCGGAGATAATCGCTCCAGAAGTAAAAAAAAATGTGTCCCCCATCTAACTTTTGAACCATAAGTTTTAAAAATATAAAAAAATCTCAGTTAGAACTTTATAAAAACTTTCTAGAAAAATTATTTTGAAATTGATAGGTTGAATAGTTTTTGAAAAAAAAAAACAAAATAATTTCTGAACTAAGTTTGTAATTAACCGTATAAGCAGGTGTTTATTGTACCTGTAACTTCTACAAATGCACAATGAAATGACGTGCTTTCAAATAAAGTAAAAACGGTGAAAATCGGTTCACGCAATAAAAAATTATCCCGTAAAAATCATCTTCCATACTTTAAGCTCGCGCGCTATAGTTTACTTAATTTGCCGATAGATGTCGCTGTACGCGGAGCGCTCATATCGTACATGGCGCTGTTAAGATTTTTCCTGATTTAATGGGGTCGGAGCAGGTGCGCCCATACATTAGGTCGAAAATTTGTCGTGCTCAAATTGTCTTAGTTGTCTGTGGTCGTTCGTTGTCTAATAATAAAATTGTTCGCTAAGTATTGCTTGTAGGGTTTTAGGGTTCTGTACTTAATCTTAATATGTCAACCCAATGTTTTTAACTCTTAAGTGGGGACACTTACTGTGACGGACGGAAAACTACGGAACCCTACGCTGAGCGTGGCCCGACACGCTCTTGGCCGGTTTTTTCATTCAAGATTACGACGTAACTTAGTTTTTGTTCAAAAACTGATAACGTACTTAAATACTTATACATTTCTTAAACTAGGGGTTATAAAAGTTCAAAATTTCGTTATCTCTTTCTAAACAAATAAATGAATATGAATATGAAAAACCTAAGATCAAAAATCATAATTGTCTTTTTCAAATTTTGCAGTGAGAACTGTCGTTTCGATTCTCAATGTTGCAGTAAACAAGAATCATTTGGTACATGAATGATAACAATTCAATTCACCATATCTTGTACGAGGGGCTGATATGATTTAAAATCAAAGATTAATTAAAGAAAAACTATAAAATGTCTTCCGAGTATTCTTCTTTTTTTCAGTAGCTAATTTAAAGTTAAAAGCAGCCAAATTTTACATTAGCTACAGTTTATAAGTTTATTAAAGTTGTAATTAATGAAATTCATAATTGAATACTGATTATAAACATAAATGTAAAACTTCTCCTTTTAAAAAAATGGCTTCCATCTAAGTTATGATGATTTCCCCAATGTCAAGTTTGCTTAAACCGACGTTGTTTTGGTCACACTTTACGAACTGACTAAGTTTTCGAACGTACGTCGGAAACTCAACCGTAATTTTCCGATACCTAAAACAACATTAGATCTACGACGTACCTACGTACAAAGCGTTACGCATTGCGCTGTTTATGCCATGGTTAAAATGCGAACTAGGAGGTAATGAGTCCGGGGGCGCTTTCTCGTGAATTGAATGATCTATACCCATGTTAAGACACATGTGTTCAGAAGATAAGTCCTGTGAACGCATTTTCGACGTTACCATTTTAAGAAACATAGATCGTAACACACATGTCAACGCGCAATAAAATGGTAGGGGAGACTGGGGACAATAGAAACACGTCATGATTGAAACAAGTCAAATTTCTCGAAAACTATAATACCTACGCGCCTGAAGCAACACTCAGAACACGCATTCTGCCACGTTTGAATCCTTGGCCAGTAGCGGTCGAGCGACGGTGCGCGATGGGAGTGTAAACGAGCCAAATCAGTTTTTCGCGGTAAAAACTGAGTAATTGTGCTGTCGTATATTTTTTTATAACTTTGTTCCTTTTGTATTTTGACAGATCAAATTATTTTGGTATTATAGTTAGGAATAAAGGAATGTTTCTAATAGCTTTTGATCAGTGTTGGAGTCTTTTTTATATGTAATATTTGAACTTGAAGTTAAAAACGTCGTATGGGGACGGAAGAAACAACTTGCTTGTGGACGATTGAAACGTTTCAATCGTCCTCGCGTTTTAATCGTCCCCAAAAGTAACCGACTTGAGAATATACGGAGGTTATGTTAATGTTCACTATTATTTGTGTAGTTTTTGACCTTATTTATAGATCATGGAAATGGTTTTCATTGTTTTTTTTATACGTGATTTTATGAACATTTGTTTTTAACCGACGTCTAAAAAGGAGATTCTCAGTTTGACCCGTATATAAAATATACCTATATCAGAAAAAATCACACATTCACATCACACATTTTTTTAAATATAATTTGGCATATAGCAAATATTTTGTTTAGTAAAACAATTTAAACTGATTATTTATTGCGTCTATAATTTAATTTTACATCCCGAAGTTTGCAACACTCTTAGTCACAGGGAAGGTACTTACAAGGAATGGTTATGATTGAAACATTGTTATAGTTGAAACAAGCACTTTTGTATGAAACATGATTATGCATGTTTTCTGCAATTCTATATCGTTATATCTTATAATTGCATTAAAAGTGCTTTGGTTAATAAAAATGTACAAGGTAGCAGTAACAAAGAAAACTAAAGTCATATACTTTTTTTTACACTCGTTTTTTTATCGAGATGTTCGGTTGCTCATAAATTGAGAACTGTTTATGTTATGCTTGCGAACTTTTGATGAGCTCATTGTATGCCGTGGTAGTGATAAAAAAGATTAAAAAAGGTATAAGTACTTTCATTGTGCCGAAGATATAAGAGTGTTTCAATTGACCTCACATAGTGTTTCAATTGACAGTCATGTGAGGTCAATTGAACCATTCTGCCCTATTCTCTTTATTACATTATCGTCAAAAAACTGTGGATTATAGACCAACCAAATACATTTTATTTAGGAACCAGATAACCAACCTTGAAATATTTTGGGCGTTCATCTTTCTACTCATAAAAATATAACAGTTACAGGTGGTTAAAGTCAAATTGTTTCAATTGTCCCCGGTCTCCCGGACTTATTCGAGAGTCGCAGTGAGCTGCAATATACGGCCATCAATTAAACACGAGTCCGCAACTTTATAGAGGCATGAAAGGTCTCTACGAGGACTGCTGCGATTTACCCGCTCATTCTAAAATTAAAGTTTGTATATCGGGAAAATGTTCGCAAAGCAGTTGGAAACGACTGCGACATCCGGGGAGATGGGCGATCAAAGTAATCGAGAGTGTCTGCGATTTGTGTATCGTAGAGAATGTGCGTTTTATGTGCATGCTGCCGGGTGCGCGCCCGCGCTTAGCAGTCTGCGGGCGGGACACATTTATTAGGATATACGACATACAGAGACATTTCATCATCAATAAATGCGATACACATGGAGTCAGTCGGCTGCAGGCTGGTGTCAAAAAGCGCTGCACGGCTATCACAAGACGGCGCGTGAGCTGTGTCGATTTTTCTCGCACTATCCCTTATTAGTTATTAGAAAACTTAAAAAGAGACGTATAGTGCGAGAAAAATCGAGAGAGCTCGCGCGCTGTCTTGTGAAGAAGTTTAAAGGTTTAAAATGCTAGTTGCTTATGCTTGTGGTATGGTGTATTAACTTCAAAAAGTTTAAATACCTACCCTCGAAATTTTTAATTTAAAGTTCAATATCTCAAAACTGACTTAACCGATTTTAATGTATCATTAGCTAAGAACCATCCAGAAAAACCGCATTCAAATCGGTCAATTCGTTTAGGAGCTACGATGCTACAGACAGACCAGACACATATACATGTCAAACATATAGGCTGGCAAAAAAGTCTAGAAAATAATTGGGGCGCCAATATCGTTCATATATACTTAATCTGCCTGATCGTCCACCTGCCGTATTACAAAACAGCTCTGTTTTGTAAAACAGCTAGCTGTTATGTAAAACGGCGGATTATAAAATATGCCTGCGACATAAACAAAACCTCTAAAATGCACTATGTAAACAAGACGAAAATTATCAATCAATCAAGGAATAAATAAAATTAATATAACCAATTCATAATTAACTCGTATTAGTAGTCTACACTAATAAACCTGCCATTCCAGCAGTTCATCTATAAAGACAATACGTCTACTGGCATAGCAACAAGTTTAGCGAAGTTACTAAGCTGGAAAAAAGTTCAGTTTCTATACTTTTTTGCCAAGCTGTATAAACACCCCTTTTTTGCATCGGGGTTTAAACATATGCAAAGGTGAGCTTGAAAAACGTTAATAATCATTTCATAAACTAAATTATCTTATCTTCTCTAATATCTTAACTTTCGCATTTATAATTAGTAAGATTCCTTATAATTTGGATTGGCGGAGATACGGTGGCCACACAAAAAGACCCCTGCCCCTATTTTTACGCAAACGGTGGCACTACTTGACTCATTATTGGCAATATGGGCTTGCCACCGAAAGGGTTATGGCTTAGTCATATGTTATTTTTTTTTACTATGTCTGGTGAGCAATAAAGAATATTTGTATTGTATTTGTATGTTATGCTTTTAACCCCTGAAGTAAACGAGGGGTGATATAAGTTTAACGTCTGTGTACCTGTACGTCTATGTAATCTCTGTGTGTTTGTGGCATTGTAGTTCCCATACGTATTAAGAGATTTGAGTGAGTTACAAATACTTATAAAATATGTAGTTCTCATTTTCTGTATTTTTAGCTAAATTAAAGGTTAAAAGTGTATTATCTTAACTGAAGAAAACACCCCAAATATATATGAAATACTATTTAATTGAGTCTTACGTCCACATTATCTATCTATAACACAGGAAATATAATTAATATAATAACACCAAATTGACTACCAACCTACGTTTTGTATATCATTTTTATTCGGGTTCCGTAGTCAACGAATAATAGTTTCGCCATGTCCGTCTGGCCGTCCGTCCATCCATCTGTCTGTCCGTCCATCTTCGGCTTTGCTCAGTAACCATAATTACTAGAAAACTGTAATTCGGCATGGGTATATAAATCAATCATGCTGACAAAACAGATTAATACAATTTTGAAAAAACATTTTCTTGGGGTACCTCCTATACATCTGAAGTGGGGATGTTATTTTTTTCTCGTTAAACCCATAGTGTGGGGTATCATTGGTGGCTAAGCGTTTCATAAATGGATTTTTCAAATTAATGATTCGTTTGCGAGATATTGGGCTATAAAGCCCAAATTTTTATTCGAGTCATGTGGTCCCCTGTCAGCTAAATGGCTGCTACTGGTAATGTGAGATAAATCCTGGCAGTAAAGGCCTGACATATAATGAATTTAAAAGGAAAACTATCTCGGCTAAGTACTACTAGTTACTGAGTAATTAGTCGATCAACTTAAAACGTACTTAGAAAGGCCAACTTTCGTACAAATTCGGCCGACACAACCATTCTCAAAGTCTTGCAGCCTGCATCGACTCAATCGAAAATAGGAATGTGATACAGTTGACTCCAAAACCATCAGACACGGGCAACGCCATAAAAATCATCTCCTTTTATAGGGTTCCGTAGCCAAATGGCAAAAAACAGAACCCTTATGGATTCGTCTGTCTGTCCGTCTGTATGTCACAGCCACTTTTTGCCGAAACTATAAGAACTATACCTACTGTTGAAACTTTGGTAAGTAGATGTATTCTGTGAGCCGCATTAAGATTTTCACACAAAAATAGATATTAAAACAATAAATTTAGAACCCCATACTTAAAACTGAAACTCTAAAATTTTTTTTACGTCAAACCCTTACGTGTGGGTTAATTATGGATAGTTCTTCAAAAATTATATTGAGGTTTCTAATATCATTATTATAAACTGAATAGTTTGCGCGAGAGACACATCTAAAGTGATAAAACGTGTGTCCCCCTTGTAACTTCTAAAATAAGATAATATTGAAACAAAAAAAATACATGATGTACATTAGAACTACCACCGATAATTGGTTTGAACGAGATCTAGTAAGTAGTTTTTTTTTAATACTGACGTATCGTAAACCGCAATTTACATTAAATTCAACGGATAATGGTACGGAACCCTTTGTGTGCGTGTCCGACTAGCATTTGGCCGGTTTTTTTCATGTCGATGAATACAAAGTCCATCAGCCGCAATAATAGAGTTTACATAAAATCCACTAACTACAAAAATTGTCTCCTTTACCGACTTTATTGCCATGACAATTTAATTGGTGTCAAAATATTTCTGCGTCAGGGGTGTTAATATACATACGGACATAAATATCTGTACAGTACTTTATTGTCAATGTCAAAAAGGCGTGTACCTACAGATATTTATGTACCTACATTTAGTATATTTTACTACTACTAATAATTTCGGTTTTCATTCATAGAAAATATTTATACAGCTTTATTGCCGCATACAGTTTAATTCGGTTTACTATTGAGAGGCATAAAATCATTAATACTTATATGGTTACGCATAATTACTTTACGCCGAAAATAAGATATGCATAAGTCACATTTTGCATAATTTTTACGCATCTCATTTAACATTAAAAAGCATAAATACAGGAAGCATACCTCACATTAACACTAATAACAAAAAACATAAACAAGAATACCCATAATAATCAATTGACATCAAATCAAAATGCATAATGCTATTATCATAAAAACATAAATAAACACAATCACGAGCCTGATGCACTACGAAAGAAGGTTAGTATACTTAGTGTGTATACATATTTAGGAACTAAGGCCAGGTCGACGGAGGTCTGCTTCGCAGACCTCCTATTCCGCGTTGCTTAGGTCCTTTGCGCCTGTTTATAATACTAACCTAACCTAAGCAAATGTAAACGTACAATAACAATAAATGCATGTTAACAAATAAAATGAGTTCCATTCATTTACACAACTGAAATTATGGATAATGACAGATATACCAAATAATTATTACCCCAAACAATAATATGCCTAATGTATATTCGGCCATTACAAATTAGTCTAGCTAAAACTATGCTAATAGCGTAGTAGGCCAAAATATTACTATGCAAAAGTACTATGCCACAAAAAATTATGCCAAACCAATTATGCGAAACTGCATTACTCTAAAAACCATTATGCGATCCAAGGGGATACCGTTTAATTGACGTGCGAAAGGTGGGGTGTGTTCTGTACTGTAACATCTAATTTAGCTACATATATTTTACGTATTGTTCAAAAACTTATCTAGCTGACTAACTCCGGCCATATATATAACATAACCTATAAAATAGATGCTTCATCAGCTAAAAGAGACACAATACGGATGTAGCTACTCTTATTCGGGGTGAGAACTGGACTAAAGGGTATTCCATAAACCAATAATGCCCAAAGAATTGGACATGACCGCGTTACCATATGTCCGTCCGGCTGTTGGCGTTTAATCCCTTCGGCCCTGCCCCACATGTCCGCAGCCCATTAAACTGAACACCCTAACAAAAATTAATTACTTTACCAAATACTCCATGCTCCGAACTCGTTCAATTTATAAGCTTCTTAACATAGCACATGAATTGTAATGATATTAAACAGGCGGGTTGCTGGGCTGAATCGTATTCACATGGACTGAATTTATTTCAATGTGTTTCGGGGTGTTAAAAACTTTGCTACCGATGCACATCCAACATTGGCCAACACAACGATAAAAAAAAACCGGCCAAGTGCGTGTCGGGCAGCAGCAGTGAAGGGTTCCTCGACGTGCGGTGCGGTTGCGTCGGCCGAATTTGTACGAAAAATGCCCTTTCCAAGTACACATTAAATTGGTTAACAGTCACCGCTTTAGGTGTAGGGGAGGTACGCTAAAAATTTTTTTTTCTACATTTTATTGTACTGTTTTTTCGGCGTGATTGTTTTATATATACCCAAGCCGAATCACAGGTTACTAGTAGTTTTGGCTTTTGCGACATCCTGTTTAATGTAAAATCGGACATAGAATGGGTAATATGTTTAAATAACACGTTAATACATTTAGTAGAATATTCGAAATGCTAGGCAAGAAAGCGATTACAATACCAATGAAAACAATGTCTAAAGTCATTAATTCATTAAATTATGAAACGTATCGAATAAGTTACGAAGTCCGTCAGAGCCATCAAAGAGGACTATAATTGGTTGTAAAAAGGATAATGAATTTGAAAATCGAAATTTTATAAATTGATCTTCAATTTGCGATCGTCGTTTCCTCACTAATGAAGGCTTTTTTTGCGGCTCATATAGATAATGCGAAAATGAGTCGTTTATTGCTCGTAGGAACTAAAAAGGAAATTAATTGTGTATTGTGGATTGTAATTATTTGTATTACCTTGAATCTGAATACAGTTTTTTTGCTATGTCGACTTTTTCGATCTTCTCTATTGAATATACTTAGATTTATGTTTTCCGTATTCTGCCGGTTACCTAAGAACCCTTTAAACATTTAGGTTTGTTCAAATTTACAACTATAACATCTGGTCAGTTGTTCTTGCAAGTTTCTAAAGCGATCAGAGTTGAAGAGGAGGGACTGCCTTGGGTGAGGGTGTTTCACTGTTTCTAGTACCTACATCGAAGTGAAGTGAACTTCCAACTATCGCCTTAGACAGTATAGATAGTATTAGCCACTTATTAGCCAACCTGCTCCACAAATTGGGAAGCTAACTAAATAATGCTCTTCTACTTAAAATAAAAGGTACAATACAGTACAGGGTCCAAACAGTACAGACTTATGTCACAATCACAATACGTAAGCAACGTAAGTAGACTTAAGCCAACCACAAGATACATATTTCACTGCGAAAACGGCATGATATTTTTCTAGCGAAATGAGTCGCGTGCGGGTGACGCAAGAGACGTACGTTGTGCATCGAGCTAAGTTCGCCCAGAATGCAAGGGCAGGCGTTCGCAGGATAGGATGAAAGTATGTAGCGAGTTGATCAATAAGCTTTTAGCTTTTGTCGAGTCGACAGTTTTATTCAATTAAGACGAAAATAGTCAATTGGATATTTTTAGTCTGAGATTCGCGACGTTATATAGCTTTTGTGTGTAGATATTCTCCATTACAGTCAGTCTGGCCAGGAGGGCCAGGGAAAAATGAGCCTGAGTTTTATTTTACCGTAGACTAGCTTTTGCCCGCGCCTCCGTCCGCGTGGAACTCGTTTATATCGCAGCTCCATACAAACTTTGTCCCTCCTTCAACTCCTTAAGGGATGATTTCGGGGATAAAAACTACCTATCCTATGTCACTCTCCACCCCTTCAACTATCTCCACTTAAAAAATCATGTCAATTCGTCTCTCCGTTTTGCCGTGAAAGACGGAAAACAAACAAACACATACATACACTTTCCCATTTATAATATTAGTATGGATTGTATGACTAGGGTCTAAAATAAGCTACATTACCAATAGATGGTTATTTTCCCGAACGAAGTAAGGGGAAATAATTCGAGGGGTAAAGTGGCTTTTAGACCAGAGTTATACTCGTACACTCTACGTTTCACTTCGACTGCAAGAAAATAATAAAACAAAGATTATCCGTTCACAATTCATAATAAATACGACGGCGAAAACATTTTTCAATTTGCCGCCATTATTTTTTTAATAAACTGCTTTGACACAATATATTAACACCACGAATACACGCCTCTGAGAGCAAACGGGGCATACGATAAAGCGAGATAGACAGCAGTCTACCCCTCTCAATCTTCATAGCTTATGCCACGTATGCAGTCAACCACGCTTGAACGTTTGGACGCGGCTATAGACGATCAAAGGCATTTATTTTTTTAATGATTTCCAATTAGGGAATAAAACACCTAATATTTGAAATGAATTATGTTTCCTGATTGGTCGTTTCTTGTATTCTGGTTAGTTCATAGCAAATACAAATGTTTTTTTAAAGAGTCGTGATTGGTGGATGTAACATGGTAAACTGTTTTGAATGGTCAAATTATTACTTTAGGCCCGCTAGCTAAGCACGTTATGTAAGCGGCCAAGTGCGTGTCGGGCCACGCGCAGGGTAGGGTTCCGTAGTTGCCCGTCTGTCACAGAATGCGGACTTAAAAGGGTTTTTATCATAGCTTACCCTCGTAAATAATCGTAGATATGATTATTTTTATAACAAACCAATGTATAGGGTCGTTTCGCCAGTTACGCGACCACCTTTGGTTAGCGACCACCTGAAGGACAGGGTTTTCTCTATTCAAGATAACGTGCAGTGAAAAAGCAACTCTACCATCCACGGTAAAAGGTTCAAATTCCAATGACAATGTATATGCACCCGAAATTAAGTGCATTTCTTACCAGTTAACTAGTTATGTCTACTACTCGTTAACTAGTTATGTCTACTTAACTGTGATAGTTTTCCTTTTAAATTCATTATATGTACTACTGCCACGAATTTTTTCACGTCCCCAGTAGTAGCCATTTAGCCGGGAGGAGGGGGGGACACATCTCGAACAAAAATTTGGGCTTTAAATCCCATTATCTCGCAAACGCATAACTGAGTTGAAAAATAGTTTTAGAAAACCCATAATACTTTTCAACAAGATACCCCACCCCATACTATAGGTTTACCGAAAAAAAAAAACATCACCAATTTACATGTAAGGGAGGTACCACAAAAAAAAAACAGGATTTTATTCTACTGTTTTGTCGGCGTGACTGGTTTATATACCCACGCCAAATTGCAGTTTTCAGGACACTTGCTTCGCTCGTACGGAGAGAGGGACATTCACAAAGTGGCGCAATTGGTAGCGGGGGGGCGGAGAATTACGTGTAGTATAGTTTATTCCCTTAATCATAAAACTTACAACGCCTCTTTAAATAAAATGTGTGTTGTCCCTTTCTTACAAACCCACATGTCAAAGTGCCCGATAAAGACAAACGAATGAATGCAATATTAGTTAAAATAGGTTTGTTGGTCATTCATGAATTAGTGATTAATCGTCGGGCGGCGGCGTTCGGCGGCCGCGGCGCGGCTGTCCCGCGGGGCGCCACCGCGCGCCCGGAGGAGCGGCTCGGCTCCTTGATGCGGTCGCGCCGGCTGTTCACCCTGTACCAGTATCCCGACTCGAGGGAACGAACAAAAATAACATAACGAGTCGAGCTTGTAATAACATTTGTCCTAATATATTACTATTGTGACGTCTCGCAGCGTGCGGGATTTATGTACTACCGTGCGAACCGTCACCTTATTATTTATTTATATTAATGTCGGTTGTCTGCACCTAAATTATTTGTCATTAGTCGCTGCGAGAGATTTTTCCCCTTCCTGGACGTTAATGCCACGAATGAGCAAATTTCGTCTTAAATCTTCGCCTTTCGGTTCATTAGGTTATTACTTTTCATGTTTCATTGTTATTTCGTTTCACTTGTCACAAATGGTTTCGTTTATTTCAAAGGTAAATGCGACGCTCGCGTATACGTGTTCGTTTTTCATTGTTTTCTGTTTTTGACGTATGACATTACATCCTTCTGCGTCGCGGGTTATTGCCGAGTGCCGTGACGTCAGTGTCGCAACAATCTCGGAAGACACGCAAGTTTGAGTGATGTTTGCCTTTAACGAAATGGCTGTGTAAATATTAGTCGAGCCAACTCGGTGCTACAGTTATTGCAGGTCATTGCAGGCGGCGTCAATAGTCACTGCCGTACTTACCAACTTGTGACGGCCCCTATAAACAGTTTCCACGACTAAAGTTTGTTCCGTTCCCTATGAATGTACAACTTTGTTATGTTTCTGGAATATTAATGAGTTCTAATTACGTGCGGACGTAATTGGCTCGACCGTGGTGAATATCGGTTAGATATTAATACGATAGAATTGTACCTATTGACAATAGCTACTGAACCGAAATATTCGTATATCGATTCTTATAAATCGATTTTTATAAAATGTTTTTTTACTTACATTGGAGGCAAGAGGTGTAGGTAGGTATGCCTAAAATTCCAGTAATTATAGGGATATAAACCTAAATACCCATACAGTTTAGTTTTGAAATCTGCTCACCGAAATCACTCTGTTAACGTTCATTATAATATTCGCGCTAAATTCACACAAAAGCCCTGACTTCGATGAGGAAGCAATTTAGAATCTTATTTGTTCACACACTCGAGGCGTATTCGAAGCTATTGTCTGTTGGATATAAGTAATTGCAAACAAGATTAATTATATATATTGCAATATGTATATTGTAACTGCAACGTTTTCAGATGTCCATAAGACCGTAACATTCAACAAAAATCACCAAATACTGAACGTTGTGATTTTTCATCGTATGCAAAACGGGGCATTTAAATCAAATTTTCAGCGCATTTGAAATGTCGCGGTGAATTGTAAAATTAGGTTTATTGCGCTTATTAATGTTTATTATAGTACCCGTAATGTTCGCGTTCCGTAAAACACGTAATCAGTTTCATGATAACCCCCGTCCTGTTTCCCAACCTGTTTCTAATTGTATCTACCGGATTGGAACAAAATTAATATTGGAAACTTCGAATGGAAAAATTGAAAATGTTTCCTGTTGCTCTTAAAGTTGTTGGTTTTATGCTTACTTCATGTGTATTGATGAGCCGTGTGAAGGTATGTTTGGAAAACTTGGCCCTTCACTTACCTAGTTGCCTACATCTATTTTTAGGGTTCCGTACCGAATAGGAAAAAAAATTAACCCTTATGATTCGTCCGTCTGTCGGTCTGTCCATTCACAACGTTAAATATCTCTAGATCTAGGTATGCTATCAATTTGAAATTAGGAACAATTATAAAGAAGGCTGCTAGCACACGTGTATAGAAAACGTATTTTTTTATTAAACATATATATGTTCTGTGAAAATTTCGAAAGGGGGGTTATAAATTCAAAGCCTAGTCTATAGATCAACTGGGGTATCATATGAAAGGGCTTGAGTCGCACTTTCTAAAAACTTTTCTACATTGGTAAATTTTAATTTACGAAGGTAAGGTTGAAAAAAATAGCATTCCCCTGTTAGGTGCGGGACACTCCGCGATTTACGTTCATCGCTACAAGTACATGCCGGTACCCCAACGTTGGGGAACCGGCATGTACCTGTAGCGATGAACGTCGACGTCGTCGTCGACGACGTCAGAGGGCCATAAATCTTAATGTTTTGGCTGAGAAAAAAAGCGCCTTTTGTAAAGATCAAAGAAGTGTCCCATCTGTACTTGTACTATTATCTATAATATTCTGTTCCCCTGTCTCCGAAGTTTACCAAGCGAATATTTGGAATTACATACATATCATTAAGAGTTATATAAATAATACACGACAAATAAAACAATACCTATATCTAGCGTTTTTTTTGTATTTATCAAAAATCATTTCTTTACTAAGTTTGTAATTGAACTATTTTTGTGTGTAATTTTATGTCTTCATATGAGATTGTTGTTAAAGTTCCAAATACAGACCTGTTTTTCCTTCGGTTATCGAGTTAACCACCGTATCTACAATAACGTATACTTTGGTATTATGTTGCTAAATCGATAAATATCTAATTAAATACCAATATTGATTCCAAGAATAACTCATTTATGATTGTATTCGGTCTTCAGTTTAAAAAAATAAATGCTATTGGCCTTCCAGGAAAACCACTCAATTTTATTGTTATTTTCAATTACATCCCTCGTCCTATATTTTCAATTTGATTATTGTATATTGATATTACGAGAAGGCCTTCGTCAGTGTCGAGCACTGGGCCGTGTTTGACTCTCCATCGCTGCTCAATCGATGCTCGCTACGTAGATGTAAGCTCGTGGAGGCGCAGATTATATAATAGTTCTGTGGAAGTTTGAGAGTTGGGCTGTTATTCGCTACGCGCTAATGTGGGTCATCTCACCGGTCACACGTTACGAAACAAGACCTCTACCTACGCTTAGTTACTACGCATCGCGGTGTCAAGATATATTTGTGGGTGACCGTTGAGGTGAGCTTAAAACAAGTTACAGAATAGGGGGGCTGTACAGCTCGGCTTCCGGGTGGGGTAAGGTTCATGGGGTAATTGGTATCCCCTCAGCAGAGCTTTTTATGGCCGTTCTAGAGGACGACATAAAATCGCTTAAGTACAATACAATACAATACAAATATTCTTTATTGCTCACCAGACATAGTAAAAATAAAAAAGAGGTAAGTTAAACATAAACAATGGTAGACAACAGGCGGTCTAAGTACATGGGATAAAACCGGTATTAATATCAATGGTATATTCTTGTCGCACTTGAGATTCGCCGACGACATTGTTTTTGTTTGCCGAGATCCTGGGTGAGCTCCAAAGTATGACCCAAGATCTTTATCATGCTTCTTCGCAAGTAGGTCTCAGGAAGAATGTGTGCAAGACTGAGGTTATGACAAGCGTTTCCAGTGACCCGGATGCAACTATATTATTATTATTATACATAGATTCTTTTTATCCTCGGTTTTCACCGGCTTACTGTTATACACGGGCCTAAGCCAAGTGCATAACAGGGTAAGTATCTTAACCACGGAATAGATAATAGTACAAGTACAGAAGGGACACTCCTTTGAGCTTTACCTACAAAAGGCGCTTTTTTCTCAGCCAAAACATTAAGATTTATTACTATTATTGTTGTTGTATTGTGGCAACCCTTTATTTACATTTCACCGTTAAGGCCCGTTGCCTGCAGGAGCAGAGAACGTGCATTGCTGTCTTCCTTTGCCTCTTGGCAGAACCTGCAATTTGCGTCCTGTAGGTATTAGGTACCCATTTGAAAACTTCAACCTTACACTTGACATTGTTTGAATTGGCCGAATTGCAGGAAGGCAGTCCATTCAAAGATAACGGTGGAAACGATTCTATGGAGATCATAGGGCAATGCGCATCTCTGTTCTAAGATTTAGTTCTTCTACTTATCTAGTTGACAAGGAGTATCAAAACAAGGAGATCTCCAGGAGAATTCAGCTGGGTTAGGCGGCATTCAACAAGTTAGACGACATTTAAATCCGTTGATCTAATCTCGTCATAAATCACACTTCGATTCGTCACATTGAGAATGCCATATGGCATTAAGTCCGGCTTTTGTACAAGTATTCCTTTTGTGCAATAAAGTTTGAATAAATAAAACAAATAATCAGTGTGTCCTGCCCATAATGACGGCGGCATACGTCATTATGGGCAGGACACACTGATTATTTGCGACATGGACGCTCATAAAGGAGGCTGTGCATAAAGTACGGGTTGCACAGAGAGCCATGGAGCGTGCCATGATCCAAGTGATCCAAGTAGGTATTGAGATCCGACGTCGCACTAAGGTGCGTGATGTTGAAAAACTCAAATGGAGTTGGGCAGGACATATTGCCAGCTATCCCTAGCAATATCACTTAAATTTCTGCCTATCCTTACATATACGTTACAGGCATGTACTTTCAGCGTAACTGAACCAATAAGCGAAAATGTTAAGTCGTAAAACCAGTTGCACCTGGGACGTTTAATTCCGTTAAATGGATCCTAGGTCTACGTAAAAAAGTACCTATTTATGTATAAATAACATAAAACGTCTTTTGTCAGCAGCAGAAGCGGCTACACTTTTTTTCTGGTGGTTATTAGTGCTGTTTTAGACCGTTTAGAACCGAAATAATGTCAGTTTGACGACCTCTGTAGCTGTCCTAGCTGGTAGGTGCCTACGAAGCTGAAGGTCACGGTCAACGCATTTATTTATGTGTTGACCACAATTTGTTTGTGAGTCATGCATGTTTTCGATGTATTTAAGCATTTATTTATCTATATATCTTTGCTTAGTTTAGGAGTAGGTCGATATGTGTAAGATTACCCGCAAATAAAAATAAAAATAAACCAAGTTGTTGTGCAGTGTGCACCCGAAGTATGAAAATATTATAGTATTTTACTCATAACTGCGTTAAAAATTAAAGTGGTACTGAACCGAATATTTATCAATTGGGTAAGGTAAACAATTACATTCGATTAAACGCCAGCTGCAGAGTAAAACCGAGTGGGAGAGGTTTAGCCCCTAGGCCGGTAATGTTTTATGTTATGAAATTCCATTATCAGGCTATTTTTAGCTATCGAAATTCGAAATATATCTAATGTTTCGCGCAATTGAACCGAATGTAGAAGAAATATTTGTCTGCATGTTTTCGCCGTAACAAAATTCTAGCAGGTTTTGATGTTTCGGGTTTCTTAGTCTTACAGGAGCTTTAGCTAATTACGTATACTTACGTTTCTGCTTATGGCTTGAGTGTGTGATTGCAAAATGGCTGTAATTTTCGAACGGTTTTACCTGAATATACTTACTCCCCTGGCTCAGCGACCCGAAGTGGATCTTGGTCTCCGATACGAGTTGGCACCAGCGCGCCCCTTTTTATAATCTTCTCCCAGTTTTCTGCGCACAGGGCGCGTAGGTCTTACTCTACCTTTTTTCCTGAATATGCTCGGAAATAATCCCAACTACCGAAAAAAGTCTGTAAAAGCTATATGAGTACATTTAGCATCCTATCGATTGCATAGTAGTAGCGAAAGTAAAACATCGTAACACGTCCTTACTCCAGCAGTAATAAATATCTGTTGCGGTCTACTTGGGTAATATGTCTGTCCCCATCTTAATAATGCGGATTGTACAACGCTGATCAAAGGCAAAAAGAAGGCAAACGTATAACGGCAGTCAAAAACCAACCACGAGTAAATTAATCACGATTTCAAAAGCGTATTTAATTACGAAATTTACTGAAGGCATGATAATTTTTCGTGTTTAATATGTAGGAAGTCACCGCGGATGCCATGTTTACGCAGCAAACCGCAACGTTAACGCGCGCATGCTTCTGTTATTATTATTTATTTTTAAACGCTCCCGCGCACGTTCCCGGGCCGGTATTCACTACGTCTACCGACTACTCGCCTGAAGCGAACCACTGTAAAACTCACCTCCGATTACGCGTAGTTATCAGGAATGCCGGTGTCAAGATACGATGAGCGAGTAGTGAGGTGAGGCGAGTTGTGAATAGCGTAGCAGGTCTTTTATTTCGTGATAGACCACCCGAACTCCAAGTATTGTGGTTAGCTTTATTTTTAGTTCTTAAGTATGCCTAACGGCAAGGGTTGGTTTAGTGTTAAATTGATACAGTAAGTGAGGGATAAAGAGTTGCTCTAGATTGTTTTACCGTTTATATTGTAGAGCTAAGTTATTTTTCCATTTATAGTAGAAGAGTAGGTATATTTAAGATGATATCGTATTAGTGCGAGCTGCAGTATTCAGCACGTATCAATGACAGCCCGTAACATCTGCGATTTTGTGCTTTTCAATATTACGAAGCTTGTCAAGTCCTAACACGTGGTTCTAACAGTCCCGCTATAGTGTAACCGCTTGTTTTAACCTCACCTGACCCCTCACCCACAAATATGTAGAATAGAATAGAATAACATTTTTATATATCATTATGTAAATTATTATTTATTATTCTCTTTATTTAGTCTTCTTCTTAGGCTAGGTTTTTACAATAATGATATAAAAAGTAAAATATAAATATAAAACATAAAACCATTATAAAAACCTAACCTAGGGTACCGCCGGCAGCGAGGCGGGGCCTAAGTTGCCGGTGGTCAGGGCGACAGAGACAGGAACCTCCTGACTATTCGCGCAGTATCCAAGAGTACCGCCTTCTGTATCTGACCCTTGATCCAGCCGTCTAGCGAGAGTCTCTTTAGGTGACGGTCGAGACTCTTCGCTATCAAACCGTTCGCCGAAACGACTATCGGGACGATGTTCGTCGAATCATCGTGAGCCAGGTCTAGGTACTTGCTGGCTTTGTCCTTCTCGGCCTTTAAGAGGTTCTCGTCATGGGGGATGGTGATGTCGACGAGCACTGCCTGGCGTTTCGATCGATCTATCAGCACGATATCAGGCCTGTTGGCAAGAATAGTCCTGTCCGTGATGACAGATCGATCCCAATAGAGCGTGGCACGACCATTTTCGAGAACTGGCGCAGGTGTGTACTTATAGTAAGGCACTTCGGAGACCACAAGACCGTATAGCAGAGCAAGTTGCTGGTGAATAATTCTGGCTACAAGGTTATGTCTGTGCAAGTATTCGCCGTTAGCAAGATGACCACAACCGGAGATAATATGCCTGAGTGACTCCCCGGGACGGCGGCATGCCCGACAAATGTCGACCGTACCGTCCTTCAGGATATACCTCCAGTAGTTGTTCGTCATGATAACTTCGTCCACAATTGCACAGACAAAACCCTCGGTTTCCCCGAAGAGATCCCCGAAACGTAGCCAGTTCACCGACGATCGACATCGGGCCCTGCGAGGGCCTTGTAGAATCGCCCGTGTAGCTCCTTGCTCCACCATACCGCCCTGCGGTCCTCGGCGCTCATTACTTTAAGTCTGCGCCAGTTCTCGTTTGCAAAGGAGAGCGGGGTGAAGTTTCCGTCTACTGCTACTACGTTGCGATGCATCCCACACTCGTTGTTTAGGAAATAATCCCTGAGACTGCACACTTCGCGGTTGTGGAGGTCTTTGGCATTTAAAAAGCCGCGACCTCCACACTTCCGCGAGATGTACAGTCTCATAACAGACGAGCGTGGGTGTAGCATTCGATGCGCAGTAAGCAGTACTCGGACTCTTCGGTCCAGGGCATCCAGCTCAGTCTGAGTCCACCTTAGTACGCCAAAGGAGTAAATTAGCAAGGGCATCACCCAGGCGTTGAAGGCGCGAACCTTGTTGCCGCCCGACAAAAGACTATTGAGTACTTTTGTCAAGCGACAAAAGAAGCGCTCCTTCACCGCCCGCTTTACGCCCTCACTCTCAATACCCAATGACTGTGACATACCAAGATACTTATAGGTTTCTACTTTGGAGATAGATTTGAGGGACATTGTCTCAGAAAGTTGCAAATTTGTTGAATTTACAACTTTCCCCCGCTGTACATGCATGACCGCACACTTATCGACACCAAATTCCATTTTGATGGTGCTACTTGTTAAGGTTGTATACCTAATGTAGATTTATATTGGCAGCTAATAGTTTTCTTTATGAGTTCAGTCGTCTGTCGGAAAATAGCAATGTCAAGTAATTTATGTTATTGTGTGATTATAATGTTTTAATATAATAAATATCGATTCACGGAACAACCTCTCGTCATCATTTACATGGTAGCATCGCAGGAAACATGAATTATGGATTGAGATACAAGTAAGTCGTAAACATGAGTAATAATATTGTAATTCCAATATTTGACGGAACGGATTATGCCAACTGGAAAATTCGCATATTGAAATTTTTACAATTCAAAAAATGTAAAGAAGTTGTAATACGATTAAAAGGCGATAAAGATGATGCGGCAAAATGGGAGGACATGGATATTCAGGCTACAAACTATATATATAGCGGGATCACGAACCAACAGCTGGAATACATTAGCGAAGTAGAGTCAGCTTATAAGATAATGTTAAAATTCGACGAAATGTATTTGAAACAATCAACCGCGTTGCAAATTGTATGCAGAAGCAATTTAGAAAATATAAAGCTAGCAAAATATTCCGACATTAATATTTTCTTCGACGATTTCGAACGATGTGTCAATGATTTAAAAAAAGCCGGCGCCATGGTATCAGAAAACGAGAAATTGAACTATATGTTAAAAGCATTGCCGGGAAATTACAGCTATATAGGCGATTTAATAGACGTTTTACCGGAAAAAGAAAGAACCGTTGAATATTTGAAAAGCAAAATTAGAATGAAAAATATACAAAAAGTAGACGAAGAAATTCCTGACCGATCGAATGCATTTAAAGTAGAGTCTGAGGATAAACCTAAATGTTTCACCTGCGGAAAAATAGGACACATGCAAAGAGATTGTTGGCACGGTAACCGTGGTCGTGGACACGGACATTATGGTCGAAGTCGTGGTCATGGACGAGGCCACTACAATTATGGACGGAATAGAGGCAGAGGAAGTTATTATAACACGGATTTCTACAAAAAGAGCTTTCACACATCGATTGTAAACAATTCAACGATGGCTAAAGGAGATACTCCTATAAAGGCAGGACAGATAAATTGGCTTCTAGACAGCGGATGTACGGATCATATAATTCATACGGATGAGTATTTTGACAAATGTGTGACATTGAAAGAACCAATAAAAGTTAAGGTTGGAGACGGCAGAATACTGCACGCTACAAAGGTTGGCAGTGTAACAACATACTTTCCGGTCTATAAGAACAGAAATAAAGTGATAATCGACAATGTATTTTATGTGAAAGAAATGAAGGCTAACTTATTAAGTTATTCAAAGATTACAGACAATCATACAATAATTTCAACAGGACATACAACGAAGATATATAACATGAATAGAGAATTGATAGCAATTGCAAAGAAGGATGAGAGATTGTACAAAGTAACCAGTTTTGTCTGTAAAGAAATAGGCGTAAATACAGTACACACTGAAATGACAATGAAAGAAAGGCTTCATCGAACTTTTGGACATATAAACTTCAATTGTATTGATACGATGTGCAAAAATCAAGTATTAGAAGGAATGCCTAAGCAAATAGAAACGGATTTTATGAAATGTGCTATCTGCGTTGAAAATAAAATGCACAATTTGCCATTCAACAACAATAGGACAAGAGCAAAAGATATATTGGATATCGTACACACTGATGTAAACGGACCACACAGAACTACAGGATATCAAGGAGAAAAATATTTCCTTACGTTTATAGACGATTACAGCAAGTTAGCGAGAGTATATTGTATCAACTCAAAAGAACAAGTTTATGAATGCTTCGTAGAGTATGTTAATGGAGTACAAATATGACAGGAAGAATGATTAAAGAATTAAGATGCGACAATGGAAAAGAGTATATAAACAACAGAATTTTTAACTTCGCCAGAGATAAGGGAATAATGATCAAGCCTTGCCCAGCATACGTTCATGAATTAAACGGTACAGCAGAGAGATACAACAGATCAATAATGGATATGGCACGTTGTCTTATGGCGGAAGCAAAAGTTGATCGGCGTTATTGGCCAGAGGCGATTAAGACAGCAGCTTATTTAAAAAATCGGATTATGACAAACACACCAGAAAGAAAGACGCCTTATGAAATATTCTTTGATGAGAAACCAACTGCAAAATATTTGAGGATGTATGGCAGTAAAGTTTATGTGAGAGTACCCGAAGAGCGAAGAGTATCAAAATGGGACAAAAAAGCAGAAATGGGAATTTTACTGGGATATACAGATGTTGGATACAGAGTGCTAATTAATAACAGAGTAGTTGTGGCAAGACACGTTGACATAATTGAAGAAGATGTAAAGCTTATTGGTTTTGATGACAACTATGTAGAAAACAAAAAGGATGAAGAAAAATGGGAAGATACCTTAGATGAGATTCAACCGGAAGATAGTAATAATAATAACAATGGTGATGAAATCAATAATGCGCAAAGAAAGTCTGAGAGACAAACTAAAGCACCATTGCGTTTCGACGAAGAATTTGGCTACTACTGTATAACTGTTAACTATTGTGATGCGATGATTCCAGATAATTTTCAGGAGGCGATTACATGTAATGAGGCTGATAGATGGAAAGAGGCTATGGATCGGGAGATGAACAGCTTGGTGAAAAACGATACGTGGACACTGGTAACTGCGCCTCAGGAGAAAAAGGTACTAGACGTAAAATGGGTGTACAAGAAGAAATCTGAAGAACTTTATAAAGCAAGGTTAGTGGTAAGAGGTTTCCAACAAACTGACAATGTTGATGATACGTATTCACCTGTTGCTAGGATGCAAACTTTGAAATTACTTATATCGTACTGTTGTCAATTTAACCTAAACGTACATCAAATGGATGTAGAGACTGTTTTTTTGAACGGCAAAGTATTATCTGAAGTATATGTTAAACAGCCACTTGGCTATGAAGATGGTACTGACAAAGTGTATAAGCTATACAAATCTTTATACGGTTTAAAGGAAAGCCCACGTGCGTGGTACGAATGTTTTAACAATTTTGTGACAACTATTGGCTTTAGGAGAAGTAAATATGACTATTGTCTTTATGTGAAAAATGATAATAACCAAACGATTTATATATTAGTATATGTCGACGACTTATTGATTGCTTGCAAGGATGAACAAACGGTGGCTACAATTAAAAGTAAATTAAGCAATTATTTTAAAATGAAGGACATGGGCAAAGTCAAAAATTATATCGGTATTGACGTTGAGTATGATTATGCAAAAGCAAATATTTTGACTTTGAGCCAGGAAAAATATATAGAGTCGTTAGCCAAAAAACATAAAATTGAGAATTCAAAACTGTATAAAACCCCAATGGAGATTAATATCAAACTTGAGAAACGCGAATTAAATGAGGATATTAAATACAGAAATTTGATAGGAGCTTTGCTATACATAAGTTCTGGTACTAGGCCAGACATTGCCTTTTGTGTCAACTACTTGAGCAGATTTCAGAACTGTTATGACGAGATTCATTACACATATGCATTACGAGTTTTAAAATACTTGTATTTGACAAAAAGCCTTAAGCTAACGTATTATCAGAATCTAAATGCAAATATTATGGATTGTTATGTTGATGCCGATTGGGCAGGAGACATTGTGGATCGAAAATCAACTTCAGGTTTTGTGGTAAGATTATTCGGTAACGCCGTGTATTGGAAGACAAAAAAACAATACAGTGTAACGAAGTCGTCCACTTTTGCTGAATACATTGCGTTGTCAGAAGCTGTAACTGAAGTAGGCTTATTACGTAGTATACTAGATGATGTTTTTATAACATTCAATAAACCTGTAAATATTTATGAAGACAATTCAGGAGCTATAGCTATTGCTAAGTATGGTAATTTCACGAAAAATTCGAAGCACATTGAAGTGCATTATCATTTTGTCAATGAGAATGTTAAGAATGGGACCATTGATATAGTAAAAGTAGATTCGGAAGATAATGTTGCAGACATTTTTACTAAGTCGTTAGGTACGATTAAATTCTTTAAATTCAGACAAATGTTGAATATAGTTTGATTTGATATTGCCATGTTTGAAATGTTTTTGTTTGTTTATTTAATATTTAATATAGCAGATGAGTGTTGCCATATATAAATCTAAGGAGGCGTGTTAAGGTTGTATACCTAATGTAGATTTATATTGGCAGCTAATAGTTTTCTTTATGAGTTCAGTCGTCTGTCGGAAAATAGCAATGTCAAGTAATTTATGTTATTGTGTGATTATAATGTTTTAATATAATAAATATCGATTCACGGAACAACCTCTCGTCATCATTTACACTACTGAAGACTTCTGTTGTCTTCAGTAGTTCCAACAGGTCATGTCTATTCGGTGCAAATAGCTTAAGGTCATCCATATAGAGCAGGTGGGAAATGACCTCACCCCCTCTCCGAAGCCGGCAACCTAGCCCTGAATCCTTCAGCAGGGTGCTGAGCGGATTCAGCGCTAAGCAGAACCACAAAGGACTCAGGCTGTCACCCTGGAAGATCCCACGTTCAATCCTTATAGAGTCCTGCGGACTAAAGAGGCCATCTACTCCCCCCGGTTGACGAAGGACTGTGGTCCACTGCCCCATGCAAGCGCCTAAGAAGGATCTTAGAGTTGCATCAACTTTATACAATTCTAAGATCCTCCTCAGCCATGAATGAGGCACCGAATCATAGACCTTCTTGTAGTCAATCCAGGCGGCCGAGAGGGTCCCTTTGTTCCGCCGGACTCGTTGGCAAATGGTCATGTCTATGAGGAGGAGCTCTTTAGTACTACGAGACCCAACCCTACATCCATTTTGAGCAGGGGCCAAAACATTGTTCGCAACGGTATGTGCGTTAATTATTCCTCTCAAAATGGATGTAAGGAGCTTGTACAGCGTAGGCAAGCACGTGATGGGTCTGTAGTTTTTCGCTTCCGTGGTACTACCGGACTTGTAGAGCAGGGAGGTAATACCAGTTGTAAAGAAAGATGGTAGGGAACCGAGCTCAAGGGCTTGCTGGAACTGTGTTGCCAAACGCAGGTGTGAGCATCGAAACTATTTCACCCAGAAGTTGTGCAATCCATCCGGCCTAGGACTTTTCCAGTTCGGGGCCAAACGGATGGCGCAACTAACGTCTTCGGGGCTGATTGCAACAGTCCCCATGGGTTCGATGTCCTCACACTCACGTTCGACAACACTCATCCACTCGCCTTCGGTGTGTTCGACTGGCACTGACCAGATACTACGCCAGAAGTCAACCATGGCAGTAGCATCCGGCTGCTGTTCGTCGGACACACGAATATTGGTTTCCTCCCACTTTCGGTATACCTTCCTTTGGTCACTCTGGAATAAGCGATTCTGCTGGTATCGGTCCACGTGCTCTCTGTAGCGGCGAATACGGGCTGCCCATGCATAGACTTTCTGCTTCAGAAAGTCAATGCGCTCCGTGACACAGGCTACGTAATCGTGGGGCCTGGTACCAGTTCCCGCGAAGGCCTGGTTCACAAAGCGCATGACTCGGGGGCGGTTGTTGCCCCCCTGAAGCAGATCAGCTTTGCAATGAGAGTCCTGAACGTATTGATACGCCGCTCAATCCGTACTTGCCATGCAGGGACACCCCCAGCGGTCCTAGGTGCACGGTCAGCGTCCGGAAACTTGACGCGAGCAACACGGCACGCCGCGATGGCCCCGCAGTACATGATTGAGTGTGTATCAAGTAAGCCTTCACTAGTCCGTATATACGGGTCTAGCAGACCGTTCAAGGCTCCCATTAACGCTAGATTTCGTCTATTCACGGGCAGGCGTGGTAATCGTGGCCTAGAGTTGTTTGTGGAACGATACCCCGGAATCGAACTTTTCAAAGCCCTCCTCAGTTGCTCATTGGTCTGGGTACTCACGCTCTGATTCGCACAGTCCTCCTCGTCGGCACTGGGATCAACCCGCGGTGCCCCCGGTGCCAGGTCGGGTACAGGCATCGGAGCCGGCAACAAGGCGGGCAGATCCCGCGCCGAGGTAGAGGCCGCACGAGCAGAGAGTGCTTCCAGTCTTAGCCGATCAAGTGTGGCGTCATCCAACCGCTTGTGCCGCTGGATGACGCGCACCTGATCCGATAGGCGTTGTGCAGATACAGTGATGGTCGGTTCAAGGGCCTGAAACAGAGGCAGCATCCGGATACGGTACGCGGATAGGTTAGTCCCTCCCTCTGTCGCCCCATAATATGCGCGCATGCAGTTTTCGTTAATGGATTGCGTCCACTGCATGCGACGCACTATACCACCGGCAGCGGGAGCCGTGGGTGGAGCAGGATGCCCCGCAGGCCCCAAGCGTGCCGGCAGCGGTGGTCGTCCTCGTCGTACAGGTGGTCGCGGCGGCGGGGACGGCGGCCCGCGCTCGTCGCTCGACTCGCTGGTGTCGGCCGCTGTTGCGAAGTCATCACCCGACGACGAATTGCAGCGTCAAGATTCAAGATATATTTGTGGGTGAACGGAGGTGCAGAGGTCTAGATTTATTAGGCGTGATAGGTGGGGTGAGGCGCATCAGCGTGTCAATAACAGCCCAACTATTCTATCTTGTAAGGTCAACCGGGGCAAATGCGTCTATGGGGTAAATACGTCTTTTGAAGATATCTTCGAAACGCACCATTTTAGAACTATTACAGCCCTCGATGCTCAAAGTATGGGTGCCAAACTTTCAATTTAGACAATTGCAGTACTTCCAAAATGTTCGGTTTCGGAGATATCTTCAAGAGTCGCATTTAACCTATAGATGCATTTGCCTCGGTTGACCTTAACTTGTTTTAACCTCACCTGACCCGTCAAGTCACCCCTAATGTATCTTGAAGCCGCGATTCGTTATAACTAAGCGTAATCACAGGTTTTAGTACTCTGGTTGGTTAGGGATGACGGGTGGAGTGAGGCGAACGAGCGCGTTCAGAAATAAAAGTCTTGCATAAATCTTGCCTTGACGAATGCACTGCGCCCGCGACCCGGGGCCACGCGTCATTCGTCATTCAGCTATCGGCCCTTGCCGACCGACATAAAAATACTCCAGGCGCAACACTTGATTAATGTACGTAAAATACCCAATTAAGCTCACTGCCGATGCCGTTGTATTTCACTCTACCCCTATGCAAGTCTTGAAACAATTCTAACCCCCATGTGTAATTGATTCTTCGGTTTTTTGCCGGACTGTTTTATAGTAAGCTCGTTCCACAATATGGTAGCCATAGATAGGGCCAAATTGGCCTGGTTTATATATTTTTCACTTCAAATAATATCTTATATTTTCTGTTTTATAAATATCATTTCAGTGACATTTTATGACATCTCGGTGACGGAATGATCACTTCGGTGATAGGATTTAATCATTACATTAATCATTACATTTTCGGATATTTTTCTATTCATTCCGGCGAGTAAAAAAAAGTAAATATCTCCGTAACTGTTTACGGTATAACAGGGCCGTTACAATGAACGAACCACTTGATTCTAAGGATTTTCACTGGAGTGATAAAAAAAAATAGTTGAAATTCACCTACATTATATTGTTAAGTAGGTACTGCGCAAATGTAATACTGACAGTATACCGACTAGTGAGGAAGTCTGTTATACTTGATAAAATTCCGTAATAGTATATTTAAGTAACGTCACAATTCACACAATTAAAAAAAGCTAAAGTAAGCTAAGCTAAGGTATTTTTTTTTACATTTTCCTTCATAGATCGAAATTTTACCAATGTAGAAAAAAAGAAAAACTGCTTTGAAAAGTGCAACCCAAGCCCTTTCATATGATACTACCCCACTTAACCTAATATTTGAATGTATTTTTTTGCCCACTTGTCATATTTGTAATTTTTCATAGAAAATTTAAATATACCGGGTGGAAAAGCACGACGATCCTTTCCGCAAAGGGGGGTTAGTTTAAGTGATGGAGAATCGATTCGTAATGTTTAGATTTTTTTAACGAACAATTAGTAAAAATATTAAAATTAATTAATGTTCTTCTTAGTGACAACCCTACTATTACTACGTACTAATAATTGTATATCCGTAATGATAAAGGTCACTGATCCTTGTGTTATTGTTAAAATGTTACTGAACCTAATGAGGGTTGTCACTGACAGTATTTTCCATTAAAAGTTAACTGCCTATAACTTCAAAACGCTTACGAATATGAGCCTAGTTTCTTTAGAGGAAATACAGTACTCAATCTAAACAATCCCCCTTTTGCAGAAAGGATCGTCGTGCCTTTCCACCCGGTATATTAAAATTTTCCTATTTCCATGCACGTGGATAGCTATCATTTAAAACTATTCCAAATTACAAACTGATTGCTGTAGTTCGTGAGATATTTCACGTTGTGACACGCACCATAAGGGTTCCTTTTTTACCATTTTTCGTACGGAACCCTAAAAACAATGAAAGGATTTAATTACGAAGACGTTAATTAAACAGGACTCAGCGTAAAGCTATGGCAACAGGCACCATAAGCTGAGGTGCTGATTTTCGGTGGCGGTCACCAGTACAGTCACCAGCAATAACATCTGCCACTACATAGCACGCATAAATATCTGACACGGCACTATGTAACGGCAAATATTGATGACGGCGATAATTTTCTAAGCGAACATGACCTTGCTTTTAGGTATTTTTTGAAATATACTGTCCTTGATTTGCTTTTAATACTGTTGTACTGGCACTCTGACATTGAGAATCAGGTCGAGATCGAGATGGGAATGAGAATCTGATTTCCATTGGCAATGGGAAGGCCTATGTCCAGCAGTGGACGTCTTTCGGCTGTTATGATGATAATTTATTTAATCGTATGGCTTACATTATTTTGGCCTTTTTAAAGTTTGTCACTCTTTTGTACCACCCAGGAGACACGTGCAGGGTTGTGGTAGGTAGCTCCTGTGGACGCGAGTAACAGTTGTCCCCCCTTTGTAAAGTGAGTGGGCAACTCGACTGTTAGAAGTTCTTAAGCCGCCCGAAGGCCTCTCTAACTCGGCTTAACGGCTACTGTCATAGACAGCAGCCGGGATCAACTGCTTAGCGTGCCTACCAAAGAACGGAAGCGCTCATTTATACTAACCACGATGATAATGATGAATAAGTACCTATTGTTGTTTACTTTCAGTTCCTGCAGCATGAAGTCACGCGACGCGCTGGAAGCCCGCACGATCGGTTGCGCGTGAGTGGACAGCTGCAGCATGGCGCCTGCGCGGGCAGGCTCGCGCGTTCTCCTGCTCGCACTCATGCTGCTGTGTCGAGGTAACACTAGTCAAAATAAATATCTAGCACATTATCTTAGTCATTCCATTTTGAAGACGAATAGTGAACCCGGGTTGCGGCGGCGACGAATTATAAACATAAAATAAATTATACTTAGGACTAACATGTGAAGAAATCGACTGATTCTCGTCTTCAAATAGGCTGGTACATTGAAGAACTCTGATTAAATGATGGCTTAAGAGGAATCGTCGGATACCTACTCTAAAAATATAGGGCCGTATAGCAAATTGCGTTATCTGCGCGTATATCATCTAATTTGGTTATTATGGGTCAAAGAAGCCTGAAATAAATCGTTAATTATTATTATTAATTCTGAAAGCATTAGATATTTGGTTGTGGCAGTTGGTTTAGTCAAAAAAACAACACAAACTTAAACATCGAATGAAATAAATTAAAGTTTAATATTGATCAAAACTAGTTCGGTTAGTATCGCAGACATATCGGATAAATGGCGAAGGACACGACAGCTGACGTGTCACCGCTCGTGTTTTACCAACAAAGCTCAAATCACGAAATAGAATTTCGACTGCAATTTTATTGAAATTGTCATCGAACAAGCTAATACGAGCCATCGGTTTAGCTTGAAGCAATACTCCCCGATCGAGTTCAGTGCACACACATTAGGTGCCTGTAGATAAATGAGCCCACTATCTAAGTGATATGTATACTTACCACTCAACTACAAAAGGGCCGTTGACTGATACTCAACTCAAATCAGGCACTATTTGTGAAACGGTAAAAACGTTCTGTTACGTTATAGTAATTAGTTAGCGACGTCACGTTTTTGATCATCGTCATTCATATGTAACAATAATTTGAAACTTGTTTTCAGATTATTTTCGTGCGGTTATTGACAGTGTAAAACACATTTTTTTATTGTTGTCAACTAACGTATTTCTTGTAACTTGTAAAATTGAAGCCGTGCACGCTCCAATGTTTATTGGACGATGCTTGGCGTTTATCAGTAGTAGTACCTACTCATACTCATTTATTCATAATATTATATAAATATTAGGGGAAGGTTGCTATGATTGGACCACTTAACTTCGCTGCCCTATAATATACACATTTTACGCCAGAAGGTTGATAAGTTTTTACTCTTGGAAACATATTTATTTATTACCTTCTACACAATGGAAATCGTGAAAAAAGTTTCGCGGGCTGTTTTCTTCTTTGGACCAGAGTCACCTTGATTGGACCACTGAGTCGCCATCAATGGACTTAGGTAATTTAAATCGATGATGGTCCAATCAAGGAAACTCATGGAAGACGAGAAAAAACATTTTCATCTAATAATAATTACATATCATTGGACGGGTTCGATGATAGAATACACATGTGGTCCATTGATAGCAACTAGGCATCAAATCACAAGCAAAAATATTTTAAAAATAAAGAAAACAAATGGTTAAAAACTTGATCATTAATAAATGTCTAGCGATTATACATCAGCACACTTAAACAATTGCAAATGTAATGACACGTTCGTGATTTTTTTCCTCCGCGTAATTTAATATCAACAGCGCTCGAAACATCTCTCTCTCACGTCACTCGTCACCGGGAAGGGCGGCGCGATTGAGGTTGCGGGCCGCCCAAGGACATTTTGTACCTTGTTTGGCTCTGTATAGCACGTGTAGATTTTCAAATATTTAAGTGGTCCAATCAAATCGCCGGTCCAATGATAGCAACCTTCCCCTACATGACACATATTATTAATCACAATATCAAGTAAGTATCTATGCAAGGGAGGTCATAGGGTTGATCACGTAACGTTTCGAACGCGCGTTAGGACAACTTAACTGTCATTTTCCTACATAAAGTGACATTATTTATCTACGTGACGCGCGTACAATGCGTTACGTGATCGACCTGCTGTCAGGGGGATAATTGCGTAACTTTTCCAATGAGCGTTAGGACAAGTCAACTGTCATTTTCTAATACTATAAATTACATTTAGATCTACGATACGTTACACAATTGACCAGCATACAGAAATTGGCTCAGTCGCGCACCTTATTATTATGCCCTTATTTATTATTACTTATTATGAAATTAACATGTAATGTGAAACTTTTACCAATAAAAAATACAATACAATACAATAGTACATTTTACAACTAGTGTGAAAAGAATGTCTTTTTACCACTAGCACCGAGGTATCTTGCCACGAGCTGAAAGCGAGTGGCAAGACTCGGTACGAGTGGTAAAAGACATTTCACACGTGTTGTAAACGACGTTTTTTAATACAATTGCGAAAAATAATAAATTAATATATCATTGCGATAAAATATGCTTGCCTACAAACCGCTAGCGCGGTCAAACAGGTCGCGCCCCGCCAGCAACCCGCCGCGCACAGGCCGCGCACCCGCGACGGTCGCGCCGCGGTCGCAACTAAGAAGTAAAAAGCACTAGTTCGAGAAATTGAGCTTCTCGTACGCTACGCAGCCACAAAAAGTACCACTTTTTGAGCAACTGTATTAAATAGTACATTACTGCAGAGGCCGTGAAGTAAGGGATTGCTGGACGAGCATTGCGGTAGACGGCCGAGTCGTAGACGAGGCCGGATACAACGAGTCCAGCAATCCCTGTTCCGGCCGAGGATTGTATAGTGCTTTTCTCAAACGATGTGAGGAAATATTAAAATTAAAATAAATACCTACAAGGTAATCAATTAAATACTAGTTTGTTGAAATTACAATCGGAACGAAAGTTCAGAAAACAATTGTGTAATTTGCCGCCTTTTTTATTTTTTAAACATGCCATTTCAACAAGCCGTTCAAGCACCATGTTTAACCGCACATAAATATAGTACCATAGATTTTGTTTTTTTTTTACGTCGTAAGTCTGCTTACAGAGTCTAGTGGTGGTTGGCAGTATGTAATTTTTCCTTTGTCAGTTTAATATTAGTAAGCAAATTTAAAAAGTTAGAGTAGCGGACAATAATGTTTTTAGTTAGGGTTTTCATACATTACTTCTTGGCTTAAGGCCAAGAAGTAATGTAGGGAGCCATAAACAAGAAACTTCTTGTATTTATTTCGTGATATTAACGCATACATTTCAGAGCATGTTTGAGAAAAATACATTTACTTATGTTGTTCTGCGTTAGTTAGGTACAGCATGCAGCTACGACCAGTCCAACATAAATACGTAAGCTTTTATCCGGCTGTTTCCAAGCTCTTTAAGCCATCTAAACGATCCACGTAACATAAATATAAAAACCGCTTCGCAGTAATTTGTGATATTTCTCAAAATGTAAAAGTTGGAGCTTTGAGGTCTAAAGTTAGCAGACATATTATACGGAAGCATATAAAATAGTATACCATGAGACATGTATTTTCTTGTGATTTGGGGGAGTGCTAACTCAGTTACACTGAGGACTTTCCAGGTATCTTTCAAGACATACTTAATGTTGCATGTAACATTTATTATATGTAAGTATATATCAGTCTCCAAAAAGTAGGTTTAATATTGAAGCGCAATTTACACATGCAAGATATAGCATGTAACTTTCATTACATTGCGGGTTACCCAGGTACTCATGCCGAGTTTTATCTATAAAACCCCGCAATGTAGTTAAACTTGCATGCAATTTCTTGCATGTGCGGCACGCTAGGATTTGGCTATACTAATACCAGGAAACAAAGGAATACTAGATAATTAAAAGCATTAGTGCTCCGAATTCATTGACTCGCTTCTCTATATTTGGCATGGCGCCGGACGTTGAAACATGTCTTGATTTTAAAGGCACGCCAGGGAAGCAAATACAAATAGATTACTGTATTGATCGCTGTCAGACTAATTCAACGGCTAAGTTTTCGAACGGCCAGTCTGTTTGCTGGCGTAATTACAGTCAATTACTGCTAATATAGGGTAAAAAGCAGACTTGCTTGGTGAATTCAACTTCGCGGGAAGCTATGCTCTGGGCAGAGGGGTATTCATGAAACTGAATACGAAAGTGGGACGACCGCGGTAGTTATGTGGCACGTTTTCCCTTAGAACTTAGGTAATATTCCTTCTGGATCCGCAAGGTAAAAATTTATTTTTTATACTCGTCGATTAAAATAACAATAGGTTAAGTGAAACTGTTACTAACCGATATGGAACTTGTTCTGAAATAAATGTTTTCATTCATTCATTAAAAATATGTTTATTAAGATTTCATAGAGAATACTGCAACGCCACTCTTTTCATCATTGAGAAGTCTATGTTACTTCCGAAACAACCGAAACAACTAAGGGGCTATCGCGAAACAGAAACGAACTTCGTTCGTGCATCTCCCTCTCTGTCGCTCGACCTTGCAAGTGCGACAGAGAGGAAGATTCAAGAATGAAGTTCGTTTTCGTTTCGCGGTAGGCCCTCTGTTTCGATACGATCCGATACTCGATCCGATACAAATTTGCCAATCTACGGCGTTTCGGAACGTAGCAGCGTCGCATCATCTGTCAAAAATTTACTTAAAGTTGCTGCTGTATCCAGGGCATAAAAAAAAACTACGCTTTGTAATTAGCTAGTATTTAGTAAATCACAGCACAATACTGCAACTGCAACGTTATGATTATCTATGGGTTATCTTATGTAAAATAAGTCGGATAGAAGAACTAGACAATATAGTAGGTACTTATGATATTTAGGTTTCTTATATGACGTAAATTATTAATTTTAATGTTGTAGCTAAACACGGTACTCGACTAAAAAGCTCTCTATTATTTATAACACGATTGTGAAAAATACTATTTAACACCTGCTATCTAGAAAAGAGTAATTGTTGCCATTGAATGAGGGATTAGTCCTCATACGAGTAGAAGGTGTGAAAAGCAGTATGTTATGTGTCACTGGGTAGCTAAATTATGTCCTCCTCGGGCGTAAACACTTGAATCCCTCGTTACGCTCAACATTCTAATTTAAAATCCCTCGCTGCGCTTAAGATTCTATTGCAGAATCTTTCGTTTAATAATATGCACCTTCAATAATACGAAGACTTCCTCATTTTTCTTCGCCGAATTTCGAAGGCGCCGCTGTTTCATTTCGTCTTCGGTATCACATTGATGCTGCTTAAGTAGTACGAGGCGTCGCTTATCATGCTGCTGCCACTGATAAGTCTAATAAGGGGGACTGTTTTTTTTTTGAACCTGGTTCTTGTCGAAGCCCGAAGGCTGTGTCGTCTAGTCCTATCTGGCTTGTGGATAGGCACCACTATGGGGCTATCCGACAGCCGAAAAAAGGGGGACTGGCAGCATTGACATCGTATAGACGATAATGCAATGCTGCAATGTTCCTAGAAACGGGTTTCAAACTCAAACTCAAAATTATATTTATTCAAGTAGGCCCAGTAACAAGCACTTTCAAATCGTTTTAGGAACAAACAAAACTTGGGCGTCATATCATACTAGATATCGCTTTTTTATTATAGGCTTGCCAGGTTTTTTGCATTGGACCATCACCATTTAGTGTCCATCCATTAATGACGTGAATAACTATATACATATATATCATCCGGTACTTCCGCTAGCCTTATCGAACTAGGTTTAGTGTCGTGGGCCAGGGGCTCTCCTACCATTCTGTTTTATACACCATGTCTTTTACCGTTCCTTTCGAAACACCACTGCACTCTTCTTTCTAGTTGAACAATTAGTCGAATAAATCATCCTCTTTGTTGGGCGTCCAGCACGTCTATCATGGGACGGCCGCGACATACTCTCGATTTTTCTCGCACTTATACCTCTTGTTCTAAGTGTTCAAATAAGAAAGAGACGGATAGTGCAAGAAAAACCGAGAGAGCTCCCGCACCGTCGCGTGATAGCCGTGCTGAGACGTTTGTGGTTCTTTAGGACGATTGTTGGCTATTCGGTTAAGAGCACGTAATATCGTCCTATGCCCGGCAGGATGCGAGGGATGATATATGTTTCTGTATTGGCGTAAAATGTCTGTCCAGTGTACTCATAATTTTTATTTAAAAGCCAATCCGTTAACGTTATTTTGTGGTCCGATAAAGTTCAATTTCCTGCTGAAAGCTGTATCGATTGTTTTGATTTCTTCCCTACATTGTAAGCTAAAGCGAGCGAGTTTGACCAGCAATATTTTTATCGTAGAATAGAGCGTTGAGGTAAGTATAAGAGATTGTTAAATTTATAAAAAAAGTGGTGTTATAATGATTACATTTTGGTATCCTAAAATATTTATTGCTGGTTTTTTGTCATTTGACGTTTATAACGATAAGTAATCTCGTAAACATTGCTATCGTCATTTTGACGTAGGTACCTACTACTTGTTGTTGTGCAAGAAAAAAACGACTTTATCAAGTTTATCATGACATTAAATTTTATGTCATTAATCTATAATTCGATTTTTTTAACCGCCGATAGTTGGCATCCGTCATCCCGGGACAAAAATAATTATAATGATACCTAAATCTTTCCTTTCCGACAATAAACTTTAATGACGACATATAATGACATAAGTTGTACTGGGATGACAGCTGTCAAATATTGGATGTAAAGGCGTCATTAGGTACAGTCGAGGTCAAAGATATCTTTACAATTGAGTGCTACAAAAATACCTTTACATTTAAATAAGTTTACACACTACAAATTTTTCTCTTAGTTTTTTCTGATCAGAACACGATGCCTGTTATGCCCTTGATCGGTTTCAGACCCCATTTTTGGAACACCCTGTATAAAGAACCCGCCAAAAGACAGACAGTCAGACATGGCCAAACTATAAGAGCTAATATAAAAACGACTAATAAATTCCTCTTTTTTAAGTCGGTTAAAGAGCCGAAATTGATAACAAATATAAGACTCAAATCATGAAATTAAGGAAGAATATGACAATTCAAAGTCAATATTCAAATTAAGAACCTTTCAATCAACATGTAAAGATATTTATGTAGCAATAGGTTTCAAGTGCCACTGCTAATGTAAACATATTTAGGGCACATAGACTTGCAATCTTATTTTGTAACATGCAATGTAAACCTATTATGTCACAATGCGTGAAAATGTTTCTATGGAAGACAGATGGTAAACAGAACTTTGGTGCATTAAGTGAAAAGATGAAACTGGAATGTGCGATGTAAGTTCGTTTTTGTCATGTAGTGTGTAAACTTATTTAAATGTAAAGGTATTTTTATAACACTCAATTGTAAAGATATCTTTGACCTCGACTGTACATGTACTCTACTGGGGTTGAAACATGTAGTTTTAGGTATTAAAGTTCAACAACCTGTAGGTATCTTGAAAACGAATATTAACATTGTTTATTGGGAAAAAATGTTGTATTAAGCCTAAATAACACGTGATTATCGGGAAAGTCCGTCGATAAATTCCACTCGGTATATACCCCAATTTGCCCTAAAACCGGTTTACTGCAAGTGACATACACTTTTTAGAGATTAGAGGGGTCGTAACGATTATTTAAATCATCCTGCTTTAACATGTCTAGATTTTATGATTTATTTTATGATTATAAACTCGCCAGCGAAGTCGTTCTTGGAACCAATTAATGTAGTTTTAAGTTTGATTCTCGTTTGTTTGAATTACCGTCGTTCGATCCAAAGTTACGCATGTCATCGGGTCAAGTCCACTCTGAGCAAGACGTCGTATTTAGTGGCCGTGCCGCCCGCCCATCACGACGCGTAAGACGTGACCTGTCCTGTAACAATTCCGCTGAAATATTCTATTTCCCGGACACAACCGGTGTCGGCCAAATTTACACGTTTATCTAGGAATCACATAACATAACCTTTGAAATTATTTTGGGAAAAACTATCTTAAATAGATACTTACCCCCTTATTCATAAAACTTAATAAAATAATAAATGCCTCTGCTAAATAAAATGTGCTTTGTCCCTTTCTTACGAACACAAATGTCAAAGTGACAGATAAGGACAAGCGAATTTTAACGCCATTTTAGTTAAAACAGGCCTGTAGTACGTTTATGAATACGGCCGTTACTCGTCTCGTGGATACAAGGATCGGTATTTACAAGAAAAATAAATATTTTACAAGGCATCCAAAAACCTAGATTGTATGGAGTCCCAGCGAGACCGCTGGTTTTCAGACTTCAGTCACAACCTAGCAATTAAATCTTAACTAAGTTTCGTTATAGTACAAGTTCCCCGTCAAGAAGCACAGTGATGAATTGAAATGTTCATTAGCTCCACATTAGTAGAGTGGCGAGTGGCTGAAATCAGGTAATCGCGTAACTTTTCGAACTCGCGTTAGGACATACAACGCGTAGTTTCATTGGTCGATAGGGCCCGCATGCGGGCTGCGGGAGATTTACAAAACGCATGCCAATTGCCAATGCACCCCGCATGCGGGGCACCGTCTTCACTGGTCGATAGCAGCAGGCGGGAAATGGAGGGAGCCCCTGTCGCATGCTTTTCAGGATTAAAGTTCATATCACATACTAAAAAAAAACGGACAAGTTCGAACTCGGCAATTAGTGGTCTGTACTTTCAGTTTACCCTTCCATCCACTGATTTTTAAACTCAGAAGAAGTCCACAAAATGTATGTTTCAATAGGTATCTTCGATTTTTTAAATACAAAGATTATGATGGCAAAATAAAATTTCTACATAATACCTCATTATAGAAACTTGAAAATTGCGTTTGTCCGCCATAATTTAATATGTAATAATATGTAATTTTGCTTCTAAATGGTTATCGAATAGAGTTAACACTTTCGCAACCGGGCTAAAAATGGGACAATTCATCAGAAACCGACAGACTTCGCTAGGCGTGTAAGTTCATACTACTGCCCGCCTAGCGGGCTCAGCCGGCATCTGAGTAAACATTGGACCCGATTCTACAGTGGCCTTTAAATTTCCTAATTTTATTTAGGTGTCGCTAAAACACTTTGCTATTCTATGAGCAGCTGTCATAATCAAATGACAGCGCTAATTTGAATCTGACGTTTCTTATTTAAGGCAGCTATTCAACTTACTCAGCTGCGTAAATGCTATTCTAAATATGTCGTTTTTAATCTGCCGCCTAAATTATGACTAAAAATTTGACAATTTCGTTTTAAGCTATTTAAGCCACGTGCACGTAGAATCGGGTCAATTACGAGTGCCCGCTAGGCGGGTTCTTGGTTGCGAACGTGTTAATAATATGCAGAGGTGCTAAAGCTATTTGAAGTCAGTATAGTTTTTAGTGTGTTTTAATTATCCAAAAAAAACTGTATAGTTACGAGAAAGCAATGTGAGTAATAATTTTGTTTTATTCCTCAACTTTGAACTATTTCATTACGAAAAATAGGTACTAAATATTATAGTTAACTCGTGATAATTATTATTAGTAATATTAGTAGTTTAACATTTTATTGCACAATAAAGAGAACGAGTACAAAGATGATCTTCTTGAAGGGATCTCTTCCAGCTAACTTTTGAACAGCTAAGTAAAAAAAGTAAAATGGTAGACAAACTGTGCAACATGGATAAGTTTGCAAAATTGATACAATAAACTAACCATTGCAATTTTATAGGTAAGATATATGTGTGTCCCAAAAGTCAACGTCAAGCTGCAAGTGGGTGACAGCCCAAGTCATAACAGTTATAAAAATCTGGCCAAGTGCCAGTCGGGCTCGCGCACGTATCTATACATTTTTTTTTAGTATTTGTTGTTATAGCGGCAACAGAAATACATCATCTGTGAATATTTCAACTGTCTAGCTATCGCGGTTCTTGAGATACAGCCTGGTGACAGACAGACGTACGCTGACAGCGGAGTCTTAGTAATAGGGTCCCGTTTTTACCCTTTGGCTACGGAACCCTAAAAAATAGAAGGGCCTATCACCCATTTTTGGCTTGACGTTGACTTTTAGGACACGTTGTATATTTGTAATCACGTTCTGAAAAGCGGATTAACGACCGCTTTAGCTTAGTTGGCAGTGACACTAAGAAATAATGACAAAGGCGGAAAGTTAAGTGTGTCTTTACTGACATACTTAATTAGTACAAACTTTTTTAGACATGCTCGTATATGCCATAGCTATTTGGAACTGAGTAAATTAACTGTCCGTGAGACGTTTATTATTGGGCAGAAACTCTATTCGATAATGCAGGGACGACACGTAAATGCACTTTTCGATGATATTTTTGTTTTCAGTAAAAATAATTGGCTTTGCATTTCAAAAACCTATTCGGTTTTCTATCGAAATTGTCCCCTTAGTCGCGGAAAAAACGAATTAAAATCGCATTAGGCAATTCAGTTCCCGCCTAACTTTTCCAGTCTCTGTGCCGAGTCCCGGTGTATCAGAATAAATGACCCAAACTTGGTTTATTTATATACAGCCTCACTGAATATTTATGTCCATTTCGAATTTCACGTTTTTAGTCACTCCGAATATAAGTTTCACAAAGTAGAAAATTTCTTAATTTCTGTTAGAATTTTAAGGAAAACACAGGTAGGAACTTTTTATTGAGACATTTGAATTTTGATTAGGTGACTACAATGAGAGGAGCTGTGTCGTGATTCGAGCAAGTTCATTTTACGTGGTTGGAGTATATACTGACAAATATGTATATTAACGCAGTTTTTCCTACAATGCTAAAGGCTTATCAACTTTTACCTTAAGAGTAAGTAGTTAAAGAGGTAGCCTCAATTGGGCAAATCGGTGGCAATAAAGTCAGCTATAATTTACGACAGAGTAAAGCTATATATTACGTGATATATCCTAGTGAATAGTAATATACTTATTACCACGACTAGGTATAGTAAAAATCCTATATTTTGTATACAATAAAATACAATAGGTGCAATTTGCATTCACGTTCTCAAAAACGGCTCTAACGATTTCGATGAAATTTGGAATATAGAGGTTTATCCTCATCCTCCTAGCGTTGTTCCCGGTAGGGCCCCAAAAGGAGCCCGCCGGGGTCCGCTTTACCCCCAAGATTTGGCATAGGCACTAGCTGGTTTTACAAAAGCGACTGCCATCTGACCTTCTAACGCAGAGGGAAAACTAGACCTTATTGGGATAGACCGGTTTCGTCATGATGTTTTCCTTCACCAAAAACTAACGGTAAACATTCCGTACATAACTTCGGAAAATCTCATTGGTACGAGCCGGGATTCGAACCCACGACCGCCGCTTGACAGTCGCATGGGTGAACCACTAGGCTAGGGTAGCTCTGGAATATATTCTATTAGCTTCTGCCCGCGACTCCGTCCGCGTGGAACTCGTTTATATCGCAGCTCCATACAAACTTCCATCCCCAATTTTAGGTCGTGGGGGGTTAGAAAGAGACAAATAGTCTCTTCATCCCTTCAACTATCTCCGCTTAAAAAAACTCGTCCATTCGTCGCTCCGTTTTGCCGACAAACAAACAAACACACACACTTTCCCATTTATAATATTGGTATGGATTGAGAGGTTTATGAGGCTGAAAGATAGTTTTCTCCGTATTTTCTCTATTGACCTACTAATATTAACACGAGAACAAAATCCGATTGCATAATCACGGTTATTAAGTCTGAACATTTTCTGAGCAATGAGAGTTATGGTAAACATGTGTATCATATTTTCCCATACTTACCTAACATTAATATTTTAAGTTTATCTGGCTTTGATTCCGAATAGACAAGTTTATAGTGGCGGAGCGGGTGGCGGTCTCGCGCGGCGGACACGGCAATGGCTGCCGGCGGCGGCGGCTCATCGCTACACGGAGCACGCGCCAAATTAAAGTTTTTGCTTGCAACTCGAAATTAAAACGATGCCATTTCGCTACTACACAACGACATTCACGTCTGCATCGACATCCCTTCATTTAATTCTATATTGTAAGCTACTAAGTAGCGTAATATTTCCAAGGATGCTTATAAAAAATGTAGATCGAGTCACGCCTGTTAGTTGTTGCGAGCTCAAATAGGATAATCGCATAGTTATTGCCCACGCTGGAATAGACACTAGCCACGCCAACCGCTCGTTTATTTACATGCCATAAGCCATAACTCGGTTATGTGGAAATGTCTTACTGCCGGGCCGCCGCGCCGGCTTCCACGACCCCTGTTCGTTTCTACTTCTACATTATTACAATAGCTCAACAGTGTTCTACGAATTGGTTAAGACAAGAGGTACGTTAATTGCATTTTACACTAACAAATAACGACGGTTCTGGGACCCACGAAGTCGTCCCGTCTGGCTCAAGCCATAAAACCGCTAATGCTGTACTATAAACGTAATGTATTTTAAAATCTCGCCGACGGTAGTTAAGCTAAAGCTACAAATGAAACTCGAGACATGCAAATGTCTTTGAATACGCTGTGGAACTCCCGTCTTGAGGATTTTGAACGACAAAATATCTACAAAGGCTACCGTTCTAAGAATAAGAACAAATAACCGAAGTCGTTACCATAAAAATATTGAACAATATTTTAGAGGAGCGCCGTGTGTGCGGCGTCGGAGCGGTATCTCCAATATCTCCATACTTTTCGCATTACTTATGCATAGAGTAGAGATTGAAACGAGTCGCGTAGTGCGCCGTCATCGGTATTCAAGCCGGTTGCGCGCGGTTAGCGCCGCTCCACGCTCCCGCCTGAGCGGCCTGCCCTACCTTCAGCTCCATTCACAAACATGAACACTCATTAGTTCGTAACTGACATCCCAGCGTTTTACAAACTCGAGGAAAACTGTCTCGGTTTATTTTTGTCTTAATATGACATGAGAGGCATAGCAGCAGCAATGCGCAGCATAGGAAAACTTCTATACTAATATTATAAAGATTAAAAGTATGTGAGATTGTAAGCTTGTAGGTAAACTTATACCTGTATAGCGAGCACCACCACTGGAATGGACTTCCTGGATGGACATACGCTTTAGGTATACGCGTGAGGAGGGAGCCACGCGGTCAGTTCGTTATTGAATAAATAGCTAGGTTTAACATAAAGTTAAATTTCGAAGGCCGAAATAGTCTAAGATGTCAATGTATATTTTTGAATGGAACGATGGCCATGTGCAATACGTCATATGACGCTTCACGACTTGGTGCGTGGCTGAGCGAGAGGTACACGATGATGATGAAAATCATATATGTTTTATGTATCTCTCTCAAATATCTATGATGTGTGTATTCCACTTCGACAACGTTTAATAGATCACCAAAGATATCACTGCCATTACACGAATACGGCCGTTGGTTGCCACATCACGAGTTGTAATTAAAACAGCACAAGGTTGCCACCATGTTTTCTTACGTTGTTGAATAATTTAAGCCTGATTTCAACAATTTGGGGAGTAGAGTAATTGCGTAAATTTTCCAACGAGCGCTCTAAACTAATCTGACGATATACGTATGCGTTTTTCGCTTTATTACAATGGAATAAGGTGCAAAACTGTATACAATCTTTGACTCTACTACGATTATACTCGACTACGTACGTAACGTTACGCAAACGACCAGATGGAATCAGTCAACTGGTCGACACCTATACTTAAGGGATGTCAAAATAAGGGAAATAATTAAATTCCATTTTTGACACTCAAATGCACATGTCATGCTAGGAGGACCTACAGGTTTCACATTCGCGTATTCGAACTCCTTCCCGTTGTAGGAGCCAACGTCTACATATATATAAACGTAAAAGTCCTGACTGACTGACTTATAATTGACTTAAACAGTTGAACCTAGAAAGCTGTTTTTTTCACAACAGGTAGTTTATATAACGTACCTAAGTACCCACTAAGAAGGGTTTTTGAAAATTCCATCCTGAAGGGTGTAAAAAGGGGTTTGAATCGGGATGGATAAAATTTTAAGTGAGGGACTCGAAACTTTGTGTATGGACTCTTTATTATAAGTAATACAAGAAAAGTAATTTTAGGGTTTTGGCAAAACCTACACCTGTGCGGTTGAAAAATTTGTACGGGTGAAATTTGGTATAGAGATAGTCCCAGGGAAGGCCATAAAATATTTTTTATCCCGGAAATCAGTCCCTAAATCGGTGAAATGGGGGGAGGGAAGTTTGCATGGAGCTACGATAAAAACGAGTTCCACGCGGACGGAGTCGCGGGCAGAAGCTTGACGCCTTTTTGGTTAGCCAACTGACTGTGGTTTAAGTTAGGTGAAAAACGTATCGTACGTAAACCTAAACGTACGTTAAACGATCAGTCAATCCAATAAATCCATTAAGAGAATTTAGAAAAAAAAAAGTTTTTTTCTAGCTACTAACCAAAATTATAAAAGTAAAATTATGGCAATGGCCATTCGGTTGTCCGTCGATGTAAGTAGTCAGAGAAGTGCTTACGTCCGTGATCGTTGTTGGTTCGATAAAGAAGTGCGTGAGCCCGCGGAACCCGCGCCGGAAATTGTTCGCGTAGCGACCCTCTTGTTATCTCACCCCCGTTTCCCGGGTAATCGCCGCTTCAAATAATTTATGAAATATGACATAATAACCTTTGTAATAAAGGCTAGAGTGTTGCCGCGCGGATAAAACACTTGACGTTATTGTTATTGGCGAAAATCCGGAACAAGGGCGCAGGGACAACAAGTGCTCCTCACGACGGCGTAAGCGGAGCAGGGATTCAAAGAAACGTCTTTAGCACACTCACACGCTCATCAGCTTATGGGAAACGGCTGCCAGACCTTTCAACGGTTCAGTTATACACATTGAAGTGAAGCTAACATATTATGATTAAATAAATAACACAAGAATATTTATTTATTGAGTATTTCTGGTTACTCCTGGTTTTTTACATAAAAGTAGCACACTCGCGTGTGGCCAAGAGTCAATATACAGATTACAGAGTATTATTGAAAAACTTAAGCATTCTCATTAGAAGCCTTTTTACGTGGTATTCTGTCTTCAATAGTTATAAGAAAATAAAGAATACATTTATTTGAGGTCAACTGTACAATGTCCTAAATTAAAGATATAACTAATCAGATATCTTCATGAACAATTGTCCAACAAATAAATACAATATTAATTAGCTAAGCTGCGTGGACACCTATCCAGAAATCCTGGATTAACTGGGCTGATTGGCAATATTATATTTGTCTCAGATTATTCTCATAAAATAATGTCACATTATCAGAGTCTAATAGGTGACATGAAATTTATTTGCCGGCCCACATTCTTAGTTCCTCCGTTTGTAAGATGAAATTGGCGACGATGTCCACAGTTTTAACGCTTAGACTTAGATTTATTTATTTCATAATATAAATAAAACTTACACTAGGTCAATTTACACGACTTTTTAACGATACTATGGGTTTTACGTGAAAAAAATACTACCCCAAAAACCTTAGACTTAGATTTATTTATCCTACTAATATTATAAATGCGAAAGTTTAGGTGTTTGGATGTTTGGATGTTTAGATGTTTGGATGTTTGTTACTCAATCACGCTTAAACGGCTGAACTGATTTGAATGAAATTTTGCACGAATATAGTTTATAGCCTGGTTTAAAATATAGGACAGTTTTTATCCCGGGTCCACGCAGACGAAGTCGCGGGCGGAAGCTAGTTTCATAATAAAAATAAAAATTACCCTAGGTCAATTTACACGACTTTTTAACGATACACCACACTATGGGTGTAACGAGAAAAAGAAATACTACCCCCAAAACATAATTCTTTTCAAGATTTTATTATTTTGTCTTGTCGGCGGTTGTTGTGATTGATTTATAATATATACCCATGCCGAATTAAAATTTTCTAGTAGTAAAAGTTACTGAGCTAAGCCGAAGGCGGACGGACAGATCGACGACGGACGGCCAGGCGGACATGGCGAAATTAAAAGGGTTCCTTGTTGACTACGGAACCCTAAAAAGTACAAATTAAAAATGTCAGTAATAGAAATTAATTCAACTGAAGAATTTCGTCAGAAAGTTCGTCAACACGAAAATAATATTCATACTAACTACTTCAAAATATGAAAAATGCAAATAAATACAAATCAATAAATCCAATGTCGAACATAATTTCTTATTCTTCTAAATATGATAAATGGAATGAGATACTGGTGACGATTATAAGTAGGTATAATTATTGCTTAAAATATTATTATACACGTGATGGAAGACGTAATTAACAATTTGCAACATAAAAAAATGTAATTGCATCCTCTCTGCGCATGAGACTAAGAGCTTCATTTGAAAATTGAAAGCGGTTTTGTGTTTAGCACTCCAACAGCCTAGCTCGCATGATCGCCTTTATGTCGGACGTAAGATCATCATTTACTTTCCAGTAATTAAATGCGAGAGGGACGGATGCTACGCTAAAGCCGCATAGACTAAGCAAAAATGTTTTGATGACAAATAGCAAAACTGGTTAGTTAACCAAACAATTGTAAATTGTAACCACGAATATATTCCGTTTAAAATATGTTTAGCGTAGGTATTTGTTTTGTGTTGCCTTCCAGGAGGTAACTCATGTAAAGGTTCCGACGGAAGACCAGCGCTGGCCCTTCTAGGTTAGCACCATGCTGAGTCGGGGCCTTTTCGTGGACCCTGCTACTTTTAAGTTACTGTGTTTTGTTTTTTATACCCATTGTTTTGTCCACGAATAAATGTTTTCTTTCTTTCTTTCTAATACATTTTAAGCACTTAGTATTAAGACATAATGACATACTGTAAAAAAATATTTTTTTATCAATAACTAACTGATCGTATCGTATCGTATCGTAGCGCTGCAGAGAGGTTTCTAATTAAAGCCTCTTTATGGTTTCTCATTTGAACTAAAAAGTTCAATTTGATTCATGGGCGCGGGTGCATAATTTTGCGTCCGGATTATGGGTGTTCGATAAGCTAATGCCCTTGTTACCCGCAAAGTAACGGCCTAAATTCCTAATGTACGGAAATAATTCGATTTTGTTGCTTGAGTGCGTCTCCGGCTACGACTACGCAGTGGCGCGACGGCGGCGTGAATGCGAAACAATTTTCTCTGTATGAATAAAATTTAAAGGTGCGTATGCAAATTTCCATTAGGGAGGCTGTCTCGGAGCGGTGTCATATGAGCGCACATTTTCTTTTCATATAGACTACGTAAAACCGTCACCTAATACGGTTCAGTCGGCGTGTGCCGTTAAGCGGAAAATGAAAAAAAAAACCGAAACTAATTAATCCCGACGTTTTCGACGACGCAAAAACTAGAAAAATAGGTATATTGCGGCGTTGATAGAAAATATCCAAGCGTCTGCGCTTTTATAGCCTGAAAAGCCGGGAGGTTGCTAACGATTAAAATTTATACCGGTTTCGTATTGGTCGGGATTTTTCAAAGAGTAGGATTTTAGATCATCCCATGTCATATTTTTTATATTGACAATATTTTATACTTTTTTGATTGCTAGCAGCACTGAATTTACGTTCCAAATAGAAACATGACCATATTAAGCCGGGGTCCCACGGCCTGCTTTCTGACAGGTCAGATCGCGCCAGGCCAAACCGACAGGCCATGGGAGCCACAGGCGTGGCACGATCTAGCCTGGCATGTAATACTTGTAACACGGGACGTGGGACCCCGACTTTGCGGGTTGAAACTATACTTCAGTGCTTCAAGCTTTTATAAAATCTATAGTTATAATTTGAACGTATTTAATATAGCATACCGAGGTTCCCAGAACTTGCCTTTCTATGTAGGTACACCCAATATTACAATGATCAGTCAGGAAGAGAGGGGTTATTCTGAAACTCACAAAACGTATATAGGTACCTACTTTACACATATATGAATAAGGCTACTACAGGTTATAATTTTCATCTTTTTGGTTCACGCTCTAAATGAACTTTAAAAAAAAGAGATTGTTTAAATAAAATATACTTGTATATTTTCGTCTTATCTCTGGAATTCAAGTTTTAAACTTTCCGTTATCCTAGTTCCAGTGGCTATCTTCCGGTTCCATAATCAGTTTTTAGGGTTCCGTACCCAAAGGGTAAAAACAGGACCCTATTACTAAGACTTCGCTGTCCGTCTGTCTGTCTGTCACCAGGCTGTAACTCAAGAACCGTGATAGCTAGACAGTTGAAATTTTCACAGATTATGTATTTCTGTTGCCGCTATAACAACAAATATAAACACAAAATAAAATAAATATTTAATGAGGGCTCCCATACAACACACTTTATTTACTGTTTTTATAGATAATGGTACAGAACCCTTCGTGCGCGAGTCCGACTCGCACTTGGCCGGTTTTTTTTTGCTATACTTAGATAAAATCAGGCTGCAACAATCAACAATTCAACCAATCTAAAAATTCTTCTAGAACACAATTAATGGATCAGCAAAATTTCATAATTCAGAAAGTAGTATGTTAATTTGCTTTTACTAAAATTGATTCGATACCCATAACATAAGCCAAGGTCAGGACAAGGTCGATTTGTGTAAAATTGGCCCTTAATATTTATTTATTTATTTTTATTCATCTCTCACTTATAATAAATCTCTAAATTAAAAAAAGAATCAGCCAGTATCACACTAACCATTTTTGTGTCCCCCGATGATTTCAGATTCCCATGAACGGAAAAATATGTAACTTTTTTCATAAGCACATTATTACTCTAGCTTCCGTTTTAGATATTTTTTATCCGACTGCGACGATTAATTAATTTTCGGAAACATTTAACCTCATTAAATTATTAATTTCTTCTGCTTGAAATCGTAGCCGCCATATCTGTCAACTGTCAGTGACGTCAAAATGGCGGGCTTGCCATAACTATCGAATATTAATAATTTCGATCCGGTGTTGTGATGATAGACCCTCACAAAACGCATATTAAATTCTAAAGCGTAAAAAAATTATCGATTCTGATATGGAAACTTATATGCGATAAATTCGTATTGAGGCGTAATTTCAATAAATTTATCAACAAATTTCAACAAAATAACGTCAAACGTCAAAAGTCTGACTCTCTTCCTTTTTTTTTAATGGTATGGCGATAGCGCTGTTCTTTCGTTCAGCCAAAGTCTATTTGAGTTTCTGCAAGATTGAATCACGCTGAGTATTTAATTGTCACGATACTGCACGGCTATCACAAGACGGCGCGCGAGCTCTCTCGATTTTTCTCGCACTATATATGTCTCTTTCTAAGTTATCTGATAAGAGAGAGACGGATAGTTGGAGAAAAATCGAGAGAGCTCACGCGTTAGTTAGTTTCGTCAATTCAATGACGCGTTTCAGGGATTTTATCAAATCACTAAACAAATCTAGTGAAATGAAAAAACGTGTTGCCGTTTTTGCGCGATTTCGTCATTTCACTAAACAGATTCTGAGATTTGATCAAATGACTGATTTGTATTAGGCAAATGATACAATGGATTCACCATTTTAACATCCTGCGTGATTTGATCATATCCCTTAGGGATTTGTTTAAATCTCTGTTTTGGCCATTTCTCTGCGACATATATACAGATTGCAATGGGTAATGTTGTTCAGATTCTTAAAAATAAGTGTACAAAAAGCATAAGGTTTTATTATAGGTTTTACTCTCAAAGTGATTAAAATTCCATAGTACAACCAATCTAAATGTGGTTTTACTTATATACATACATACATGTAGATATATACATATTTAGGCCAGTGGATTTATTCTGGAATATGATTTTAATCCACGTCCCTCCGTCAACAGCGTAAGAAAATATTTAATCCCAAAAATGATGTTTACCGTGTTAGTGCGCGCAATACATAGGATTTGTGGGCACGAGCCCCAAAGGAAGCTCGATGTCAATATTTATTGTGCGCTTGAATCTCCGTTCCATATTTTCCCCATTACTTATGCATAGAATACAAATTGGCTACAGTGGAGCTTCGTGTCATCAATATTCAGTCAGCGACTGCAACACAGCCACAATTTTAACTGTTCTTTTGATTTATTCTCATCTAGAGTGACTTTAAAACGGTGCTTACTCAACCTTTTAGAAGTTCGTCGCTGCGGGTTTTGTAATGCACCAGTGCGTGATTCATCATTTCGAAATACAATTAACCATGTTTTTTCTGTGTTTAGTCATTGCGCTTCGTTTTTTGCCTTCGAGTGCATTCTATGGTTATTACGCGCGTGCACACAGTGTATATAATCTTATCTTATCATTATTATTATTAGGGTCCTTGCGGATGCACTTCTATCCATTGTGCGACTGTCCCCTCCTTTATGTGTGTACATGAAACGACAGCGTAAAGTAACAGCCCTTTAAAGTGGAACGACAGCGTAAACTTTCCAAACAAACATTCTTGTTTTCGGATTACATTGCTCAATTACAAAAAATTTTATGTTGTTATAATTGAAATAACGTATAAATTTGCTATGAATATTGTTTTGAATTTGTGGTGAGCATAAAATTCTCATACAAAATGGGTAGTTTTTCGGTAATTACGAGTAGGTTATGTGACTATTAAACAACAATATTATAAACTTGTTTTGTATTTAAGCAATATAATATACACAATGTAACTTATAATCCGAAAAACGTTTGAATGGAAAGTTCAATACTGTCGTTCCAATGGTTGTTAAATAATGTTTTTTGTCAATCGTTTCGAAGTTATTTGGTTAATACTTTGTTATTAATTTAACTGTTGTAAACGACAACACATTTGTTGACAATAAGTAGTACCTAGTTGGTAGTAGCAAACTAATACTGTATTCACTTAATAATTATTTATAAGAATTAGAGAAGAACTTGAACAGAAATGACAAAGAGTTATCTCATAACTTGTTTCAGTTATCCATTCTTATCTCAGTTTAAATCAGATAATGTACCAGGGACGGATAAAGTACAAGTAATATAATAAACTTGTTCTACTTTCCTTCTTGGTGGCGCTGCGCTGGCTATCGGTAATACGATCGCATCTAATAAGAAGTTGTGACTACTCGTGACGCAGGTTCAATAGACTGTATTAGCATAATCATTTGTATTGCAGTCGATGAGGGGGTCTAAATTGCAGAATTACGTATAAAAATACTGATTATGTTTGTCGGAACGGTCGAATTTGCCGCGGGGTGCCGATTAACCTTATGGCAGTTGGGGCTGTTGGGGATACAATCTTGATACAACTTTTTAAAATGCTATGCTCATTTAAAATACGTATACTAGCTACTTGCGCGGCTCTGCCCGTGTATTATAGATAACCCAGGCGGATCCGCGGTTTAAAATATAGTTCTAGGTCCACCCTGGAGGTTCATTCTATATACCTACTGGAGGAAGAATTTCCAAAATCGGATAAGTTATTAGTAGGTATAGATAGTTCCTTCTAGATCATGAATACTGATTTCCAGATAAACCATTAAACATACAATCACTTTCAACAGAAACTTTCGTGTAACCCGCATTTGGCCGCTCACTTCGTTCGCTCTATGCGGGTTCCACTAAAGTTTCTGTTGAAAGTGATTGTATGTTTAATGGTTTATCTGGAAATCAGTATTCAATATCTAGAAGGAACTATCTATACAATGAATTATTGCATTCGGTATGGAACAAGTAACAAGTCAAAAAACAAAGCAGCGCCTGAAGTCAATGTCATCTTCAACTAACGTACATACATAGGGCTTCCCCCGCTGTGGAACGCTTGCTCAATTCAAACGAATGTTTGGATGTAGGCGTTACTAAAAACGGAATGTACAAAAGATAATATTAACCTAAATTATAATGCAACAAATCATTATTTTAATGACTTTCATGATTACATGACGTCTATTTGAGAAATATGAAGTTTGTCAAGCAGCCTCAAACCATGCAACTCGAAAAAGTTGCTTTGAATTGTCACAATCAAAATTTGCGTCATGGTAAACTTTTACCTAACACAATCCGTAGCATAATTTGTGGTCCTTCTAATTGCGGCAAGACCAATTTAATAATAGGTCTTCTATTACATGAACAGGGTTTGCGTTTTCAAAACGTATATGTTTATTCTAAAACTCTTTTCCAACCTTTGTACCACTATTTAGAACGAGTATTGTCACTAGTTTCTACAGTAAAATATTTCAAATATCGTGAAAACGATGAAGTGTTAAGTCCTAGGGATGCAACAAATAACTCAGTAATCATATTTGACGACGTTGCGTGTGAAAACCAAAATAATATAAGGGATTACTTTGCAATGGGACGACACAAAAATATTGACAGTTTTTACTTGAATCAAACATATAGCAAAGTACCTAAACAGTTAATTAGAGATAATGCAAATTTGATCATTTTGTTTAAGCAAGATGACATTAATTTACGTCATGTTTATGACGAACACGTGGGAGCTGATATGGAGTGGGCTCTGTTTCGTAAGATGTGTGCGACCGTATGGGACAGACCGTACAGCTATTTAGTGATAAATAAAGATTGCGCGAAAAATTCAGGGGGTTACAGGATGGGATTTGACACATTCATTGTTTTCGATTAATTACATATTTAATGCTCATACAACCCCGTCAACCGTCATTGTTTTTTATAATTCGATTAAGGTAAGATCACCTGAAAAATGGATATAAAGAGAACTTAAAAAGAGAAAGTACTTGAATCAGCTGAAGCTGTGAAAAAAAAGGTTAAATTAATTCGTGACATGAAAACTACTAACGAAATGGTGTTGGAGTCAGTTTTAAAACCAATAACGGAGCCTCTCAATGAAATGGTTAAAAGTAACCAAAATTACGAGCATAAACCGTACAAAATGAATAACATAAATTTGAAGAATGAATTTGATGATGGCAAAATAAAGTGGGGAAATACGGTTGCTAAAAGGCTTAAATTTAGTCCTCTTGAGGAAAGTAAAAGTGACATTGATAGCAATGATCAGACCATTGTGCAGGAATCTACTAACCTCCATCCTCATCATGATAAAGATGACAGTGATAGTAACTCGAATGAAAGCGGAGAAAGTGACGATTCAGATAAGACAGATGATGCTTCTTTTAAGACGACCGATTCGTACTCTTCTCCTCGTGATGATCCTACTTGGCAAATATCTTCAACTAATTTCGAAAACATCCCTTTCGGCGTGCGAATGGAACGCGGCAAACTTATGCTCGGGTCTCAATTGGTAGTCATAAATAACAGAAAATTAGAGGTTAACAGACATACTTACAATATAACAGAAGGCTTGGATGAATTGTTATTTAAAAAGGTACCAAATTTAGATATCATTACTGAAGATGACAAACGCATATATAAAATACTGCTCATAGAAACGAATGCACACAGGCGTGATTACAACCCAAATAAACCTATCAAAAGTAATAAAGGAAGAAAGTATTTATACATTATAAAACCACTCTTCAAATTATCTAAAGAGCGTTTAATTAGCAGCGATAGCTGTTCACAAGGGCGAGGTCTACCCTCCATGAAAAAAGCGTTCCGTAGTGTTTCGTATGTTTATTGGGATGATCCTAACGAGTTAGTTGAAAGACTAAAGCTACTTGTTGCTTCCCGTGATGCTGGTAATACTGGATTAGAAAACGAAATCATATCTATAATTGAAGAGCTGCGAGAGGCTGGCTTAGTTAATAAATAATATATAACACCTACACAAGTACTTATTAGGTCAGTCCATTAGAGGATTTTGTCAACAAACAAATTAATAAAAATGAATGTGGACAAATTCGGACATCACGTTCATAAACGTTTACGTGTATCTGACATTTCTGAATTCAATCATAAGGCTCTTCTTCGAACTGAGAATGGAGATTTTGATTTACAATCAGCAAGATTAAAAGGTGTTGAGTTTCCAGTATCACCTAAAGATGCGGTAAATAAGCAGTATGTTGATCAGTTCATTAAGAACCTTTACGAAAGGAAAACGCTGGATTCTTTATTTGAAACTATAAATAACCAAATCAAACACATTTTACTTCAGTTGAAGCTAAACTTTTATACGAACAAAGAAATAGATGACATGTTGAAACGATTAAGTGATGGCAAAGCAACAGATCGTAAATGAAATCCACCGGTCGGCTCGCAAAAATTTTCTACGTCGTTCTGTTGTATTAAAAGGTATTGATGACTTATGGCAAGCTGATTTGTTAGATTTACAGAATTTTCAAAAAGTCAATAAAGGGTACAAATACATTTTAGTTGTTATTGATGCATTTTCAAAATGTGCGTGGTGCATACCATTAAAATCTAAAACTAAATTTGAAACAACAAGTGCATTAGAACAAATTATCAAAAGTGCAAAACGTAAGCCGAAATATCTGCAGACCGACTTGGGTAAAGAGTTTTACAATAACGAATTTGAACAATACGTTAAATCAAAGCAAATTAACCATTACTCTACTTATTCAATTAAAAAAGCTTCCATTGTAGAGAGGCTTATAAAAACGCTTAAGAATAAATTATACAAATATTTCAGTTTTATCGGAAACTACAAATGGGTCGGAAAACCTATGAATGATATCGTCAATTCTTACAATCGGTCAGTTCATCGTACAACAAAATTTAGACCGGTTGATATTAATTTCAATAACGAAGCAGAAGTGAAAGAAAATATAAAAAAATCGCGACCTACTCTGCAATCAAAGCCAAACAAGTTCAACTTGGGAGATCATGTACGTATCAGCAAATACAAAAGAGATTTTCATAAAGGTTATACTCCTAACTGGACTACAGAATTATTCAAAATAAAACAAGTAAATAAATCACAACCGGTTACTTATGTCCTAGAAGACCAACGAAAAAATGTTATATTAGGTACTTTTTACGAACAAGAACTTCAAAAAACAAGGTACCCTGACGTTTACCTCATAGAGAAGGTGCTAAGAAAAAGAGGCAATAAATTATACGTTAAATGGTTAGGTCTTAAAGACACTGAAAATAGTTGGATCGATCGAAAATCAATTGTCTAGTTATATTTATAATCTCGCATGAATATGCATTTGTCATTAATAAATGAGATATGAAAGGAAGTGGACTTTTAAATAGTGTGATTAATAATCTACCGTTTGAATTACACTTACCCGGTTATAACTATTGCGGACCTGGCACAAAACTACAAAAGCGGTTACTAAGAGGTGATAAGGGAATCAATCCTTTAGACGCTGCTTGTATGCAACACGATATAGCCTACGATAACAATTTAAATTTAGAAGATCGTCATATAGCTGACTTAAAGCTTTATAAAATGGCTAAGCAAAGAATGAATGCGAAAACCGCTGGAAAAGGAGAAAAACTAGCATCTTGGTTAGTAAGCAAAGTAATGAAATCAAAAATAAAAGCAGGCGCAGGTGTAAAATCATTTAAACATTTGGTTTCTAAAATTAAAACCGAATTAAAAAAAAAAAAAAAGGGGAATATCATCAACCATGCATATGCCGCAGCTAAAAAAATATTTCCTAACTACTGTAAAGTACGAATTCCTCGTATGATACCACTCCCCAAAACTGGAGGTATTTTGCCTCTCATACCCATTTTTGCGGGCTTATCAGCATTGGGTTCATTAGCAGGAGGAGCAGCAGGAATAGCTAAAGCAGTTGGCGATTACAAAGCAGCAAGAAGTAAATTGGAAGAATCAGAACGACATAACAAAATGATGGAATCTATTGCGCTAGGCAAAGGATTACATATAAAACCATACAAACATGGACGTGGATTATGTTTAAAAACTTCAAAAAACTAAATAACAGACTACCCAGAAGAGCTCTTACAAATATAGACATCCTAAACAATTCCTCAGATATACCATATTTTAAAGGTGTCTTTATGAGAGACTGTTTGCCGAAACATCCTAAGAAAAAAGAATGTGGAATAATTAATTTAGATGACTCCAAAAACCAAGGAACTCACTGGGTAGCCTATGCTAAAGACGATAGTTATTGTGAATATTTTAATAGCTTTGGGGATATCACACCGCCATTGGAATTAATAACCTATTTAAAAAAATATGATATTTTTTACAATTATGATGTGTACCAAAAATTTGACACTGTTAATTGCGGACATTTGTGTCTGAAATATTTGAAACGTTTTTGGAACCAGCGTTTAAATTGATGATCACAATAAAAACTTTGTCATTAACACGATGTCTTTCACTTTGTCTATAACTGGGACCTCCTCTACTTTAACGACAAACCATTCGCCTGCTCTTCAGCTGGACGGTGAATATGAGTGTGGACTGTTATATTTATCTACTTTTAATTCGATACCAAATATAGACTACAGAAACAACAAATTTTACTATGGTAAAAATGAAGTGTTAGAAATACCAGAAGGCTCATATGAACTTCAAGACCTCGATGACTATATTATGAGCCATATTCAGGGATGCGCTTTCAAACTAACTTGTAACAACAATACGTTGAAGACCTCTATATGTTGCACTAAAAATGTTTACTTTAATAAAGAACATTCTATTGGTAAATTATTAGGATTCGGTAACGAAACCGTCAAAGCGAATATATTAAGAGAATCACCTTTCCCTGTGTCCATTCTGTCGACACCTATAGTTCGGGTCGAATGTGACATCGTGAGCGGGTCATTTGTAAATGGAAAACCAAGCCATATAATTCATGAATTTGTGCCTAATGTGCCCCCTGGTTATCGAATTATAGAAACACCGAAAAACGTTATTTATTTCCCTGTAACTCAAAATAACATAGGCTCCCTTAAAATCAGAATATTGGACATAAACGATAATTTAGTAAATTTACGTGGAGAGGAAATCCAGATATATTTACATCTCAGAAAAAATGATCGACTTCAATAAAAATGCAGTGTTAAGTACTAATCATGTCAGTACTCTCCGTGGTATCAAGAAACGAAGAGCTAAGAAAAATAAATTAACAAAAGAAAATAAAATATTTCTGAGATCCATTGGCTTGCTAAAATGAGCATATTAGATTTATCCAACTCTGTTAGTTACGACGATACGATAGAAAGTTATGAATTTCATTCGTATAAACCTTATGTGACGAGCTTTAATTTGAACGATGAAATCCGCATACCGATTAACCAACAAGATTTATACGTGCTTCCGTCGGCCAGTACACTATACATAGAAGGCAACATTAATGTGATCAATCGAGAATCAAAAGCGAATGCTTCTAGCGTTCTTTTTACAAACAACCCAATCCTTCATTTATTTCAAGACATTCGGTATGAGCTAAATGGAATTGAGATAGACAGAATAAAAAACGCTGGAGTCACTACTACAATGAAATCTCTTTTATCTTTGAATGAACATGAGGCGAAAATGGCAAAATCGTGGGGATGGGATATTAAAGGTACCAAAATAACCGATGGAACGTTTTCTGTTTCTATTCCATTAAACAAGATTTTAGGCTTTGCAGAGGACTACAACAAAATTATTATTAATTGTAAACATGAACTTGTTCTTTTGCGTTCCAATACTAACTTAAACAGTGTTCAATTGAATACAAATGAATATGTTGACAATATTACTTTAACGAAACTTGTTTGGCGTATGCCCCATATTAAAGTTTCTGATCGAGTGAGGTTAAATTTACTCAAATGTTTGGAGAAAGATCACGCTGTCCAAATTGCATTTAGGAATTGGGACCTCTATGAATATCCATTACTACCTAAAACATCAAAACATTCTTGGGCTATCAAAACTTCATCCCAAATTGAAAAACCTCGTTATGTTATTATCGGTTTAAAAACTGGTAGAAAGAATGCGGCTGATAAAGACATGACACATTTCGACAACTGTAATTTAAGAGAAGTCAAAGTGTTTTTGAACTCTACGTACTTCCCGTATGAAAATTTAAATGTAAGTTTTTCTGGTGGAAAGTTTGCTTTATTATACGAACAATACGCTAAATTCCAACAGTCATATTATAACCGTCCTCAAGCTCCGTTGTTAAGTCCTCAAGATTTTAAAGACGTAGCACCATTGTTTTTCTTGGACTGCTCAAGACAAAGTGATACATTAAAAGCTGGTATTGTCGACGTGCGAATTGAACTAGAGTGTGATCAAGATATCCCTGACGCGACGTCAGCTTATTGTCTAATTTTGAACGATAGCGTCATAGAATACAAACCGCTGAGCAATATTACAAGGAAAATATCATGAGCCCAGAATATTTATTCGTGGATCTTCAAGGCTTTAATCTTAATAAAGAATTTATAATAAAGGAATTTGCGTACAGCACTAACGATTATACACAAGTTTTTTTAGTAAAGCCGCCATACGCGTTTTCACGCCTATCAGAAAATGAAAAAAAACAAGTAAGGTGGTTGGAGAAAAACTATGGTATTTTGTGGAGTGAAGGTTATATTGACTACAGGGAATTCCGAAGAATAATCGTATCCCACCTGAAAGATAAGAAAATTTTTGTAAAAGGTCCAGAAAAAGCACTATGGATTCGAGATTTGTATTCTGACTGTACTATTATAGAATTAGAGAGAAAAGGTTATCCGAATTTTAAATATCTTTATGAAAAATATTGTACCAATGACTCTACGTATAACTGTGTTTATCATAAAAAAAAGTGTGCATTAAAACATGTTATCTGCATTAAAAAATGGAGTTTTGATAACAATATGTTTACGTTTCCAAATGTAGTTAGTTATTAAGTTTTAAAAGTAATATAATACATATAGAGATCAAAGTTTTGTAGACATCATTTTAGCAATTAATTTGTGTTTTAGGATCATAAGTTAACTGTTATTTTAAATAAAAAATACGATTAAAATATATATTTTTTATTTCACAAATTACGTTTACATATTTCTTTAGATATTTTATGAATTAAACTTTCAGCAGAATCTAATATTTCATCAACAGGATCATTGACTACATATTGCGCGCTGAGACTTAAATATTCACCGTCACTTTCGTCAGAACTCAATTCGGTTGGTTCTGTACACTCCGTAAAGTCATATATTTTTATTTGTACTACACGATTTCCCCTTCGAGCCTCCTTACTTATTACAAACGATTTTTTTGCTCGATTATTGCGGTTTTTATTCTTCGGTCTCTTTTTCAGTTCTGATCCCTTTCGCTTTTTTGCACCTTTTTTCATCATAACCTTCTCTGGGTTAGGTGGTTTAGGTGGATCGTCTCTGGTCCATTCTTCCATGCGTTGTGTGAATCCTTCCAAAGGATCTTGCGCATACACGTTAGGGTCGAAGTCTGTTTCCTAAACAAAACCGTACACGATTTAAATAAATGTAACAAACACACAATGAAACATACGGATCGAACGACACCCTATTTTTTAACCATATTAAATTTACTGCGATGATTACGTTAGGAGTTTTACTAAAATGATAACAGATAAGTAATGTCATCTAAAGTCATAAAAGTTAAAATAAGTTGATTTAAAACTTACATGGCTTATGGAAAAACTGTCCATTATAACTGGTAACAACCTGTGTTCAGTGCGGCGCTCCATCAAATGAAATAATAAACCGTAGGAATAAATGCTAGAGTCATCAATATCATAACTTGACGTTAGTAATGCATTTAATACCTTTATAGGTATATGTGAAATAACTAACCAACGTACTCAGTTTACAAATGAAATATAAGTCATGTATAAATGTCAGGAAATATCTTATTAGTCGCATTGTTTTTACGCACAAGCAAAATTAAGAAAAAATGATGTATGTATAATTATGTAATTAATCTAAATAGGATGACATTCGGTCATGTTTTATCTTGTTTGAGGTATGAAATTTTGAAGAGTAAAATAAAACAAATCTGTCGCAGTTATTCTTTATTTTTCAATCATTTAATTATACATGGATGAAAATTATGTACTTATACACAGGTTATAACCAATATTACTAATTACTAATTATTTTATTACTAATTATTTGCATAGTGTGGCATTACATTATAATTCTCTTATGACCCCAGGCTAACGTGGATATTTTATCATTAATAATAAACCTTTTATCATCTTTATTACATAATGCAACTTTATTTACAGTCTGGGTGAATACTTCATGCTTAATCGATTTAAAAAGCACTTGTTTCTTGCGTATTATTTGGTCATTAAGGAGCACATTGGTATAATCAGAAATACCCAGATTTTGAACAACAGGTTTTTTAACTCCTTTTGCTTTTTTAATAGAATACTCATTATTTGTTGTTATACAATATAATTTCGAGCGCAAGCCGACAAATTTTTTTATAACTTTGCCTGAAAGCTCATCTTTAAACAATCCAGGAACTTTTTTATTTTTAAGTGGGATATTAAATTGGTTATTTAATTCTAAATTGCTTGTATCGAAATGTTTTAAAAATCGCTGCCGCAAGTCATTGTAAAAATCATGCGTTTTTATAGAATATACAAATGAGTCAGTATCCGTATACATCAGAGTTACACGGTTGGAATAATATGGCTTTATAACCGAGTAGTGAAAGTCGTACATATGGCTTTTGGATAATTCAAGCACAGAAAATCCTATGTAAATCGGTTTGTTTAGTTCAACACTTTCGGGTTTCATTTGAATTGCGACTAAATCATCTGACAAAATGGATATGCGATGAAAGTTGGGCTTGTTTATTAATTCACTAGCACCGATTTTTTTTTTAGAAATGTTATTTTGATCATTCCAAGTATTAACAAATTTGACAGTCACTCTTCTTTCAGTGTTTTCTAATGTTTTTCCGAATACGCTATTATTTAATAATTTAAAAAAGTCTTGTTCAAATGGAGACACAGCCTTTTTCCTTAACTCGGTATTTAAATCAATATATTGTTTAAGGAATGTACTCTGTTTGAATTTGATAATGCGGTGGATTTTTTTTAATTTGAGCCCATGCTTAAGACAAGTCTTAAGGTGAACATAGTGTATGACATAATTGTACTTATCATACAAATTTGGCACAAGTTTTTCCATCATCCCTCCAGGTGGAACCATTTTTTCTGCACAAAACGGCAAGTCGTTGTGATTAGTATGGAGATGGGCAGGGTATTGTATGTCACACATTAAAAAATAACCCCAAGCCCCATCGTCGGGTATATCCATAACTACAAATGACTCGATTTCTTTCTCGCTCAACCATTGAAAACCTGAATAAGGTAAATACTGACACATACTATAACCATATAGGTTATTACAGTCTATGTACACGAGATATGATTCCGGTTTACTACAATCATAATCATTACAATACATATTATTCGCTTCGGCATATCTATTCGAACACAAACATATCCCGCCTCGAATTCCGCTTTGAATCATTCTAAACATTTCAAAATCATGTATTAATTCAAGAGTGACACCGGTTTTAAGCAGCATTGCGTCGTAAGATAAACTAGGCGCTGTTAAATAGAACGCGGGATCTAATTTGTAATGTGTTTTACTTGTTCTTCGAAAATTCTCAAAGATATCAGTGAGTAACAAAACGTCAGTTTTTAAATAAAGGTCGGTGTATTGTCCCATATCCTTGATTCTAAACGTATCCCATACTAATTTAGCATGCTGAAATTGTTCTCTAGTTACTGATTCGTTTGTGATTGAACTAAAAAAATCTTTTTGCTGAGGTAATTTTTTTTCCTCATACGATTGCCAAGTTTTCATGTGTTCATATGGGTAAATACCCTTTCGCAGTAATAATTCGAATTGATTCGTGTGGGGGAAAGTTTTCTGTAAATGGTAAAAATCCGTTTTGTTCATGCTTTTCGCGAGGTTGTCTAAACTGCTACTCAAAAATTTAAAAGAATCTACAAAGCGGAGGGGAAAACAATTTTCTTCACTATTGAGAATCACATACTTTGTAAATGAAATGTATTTTTCCATAGATTTTGGAATTAATTTTACCTCTCCAGGAGTTTTACACAATTCTTTAATAAATAAGTGGCAATCATATCCTGACAGATTATGAAAGAAAACCGGTAGAAATCGAGGAACTTGTAGTTTTAAGTTGCACTGTGAATGCGCAGCGCCACGATATTGACCTGTTAAGTGACAGTGATCTCGAACTTTATTATCTTCCCATAACAAGCCGTGACAAATATAGCAAATATAGGCATTAGAAAATGCTTCGCGGTCTGACTCGGTGAATATCATGGGCTTAGTTATTCGTAAAATATTAGATACATGTTCCACTTTTTCATAGAGTGATTGAACAAAAAGTTTAACACAATCGGAGCCACGATACGAAACAAAATCATTTAATGTTTCATCATACGAACATACAAGCTTAAAAGCAAACGCCACTGGTACATGTTTTTGAAATACAAAGGTGTCTGATTTTGCAGGGTCGTTATCGCAGCCCTGATAAGTCTCTAACATTGTCTCAGCATCGGCATATATTACAAATGGGACTGTTTGTGTACGCTGATAATTATTAAATCGAATATAACTGCCTGGTTTCGGTAACATAGTCGCAATGCCTACGCAATTGTGCATACTTAGTTGATTATCGCTATTAAAGAATAAAAGACAGTCATCGCAAAAATGTAGCGTGCAGTGATGTTTAGTAATTTGATTCCGTACGAGTCGAGACAAGTTTTTAATAAGACAATAATGCTTCTGGTCATCTTTTTCCAATAACAGTAAATTTATTTTATGGACTCTTTTAAACTGAGACTTGTAAAGAGGTCCAATCACTCGTCCGTTTTTAAAACCATAAACATTAATACATACATTATCATTGTTACGTTCAAAAACTGAAATGTCCATAAAATTTACTGGATATGATAAACCTTGTATATTCAAAACATTTTTAAAATGTGGATAAGAGGTTATCCGGTTGACATTTCGTTTAGCAGGATATAACCCTGCCACGATGCTCCATAGAAAACAAAATTTGTCTGTATTTTTTACATTTATACATGCCTTTTTATTTTTAATTTGCGCAGGCAATTCAAAGAAACTAGATCCTCTCATTGGTTCGTATTTATTTATGTTAACTTCAAGGTGACAATTACTTAAAAATGACCATCCACTGTCTTTATGCTGAAAATTTTCTATTTTCCGCATCAGATCTGCAATGACTGATGAATAAATTGCTTCGAAATCGAAATGTGTATAAATTACGATGTTTTTTGTGCAAAATGATTTTATTTCTTGAGTATCATTTTTGCATAAGTAAAATAAACTATATAGTTCAAAATTAACTTTCACCGACGTATGCGTTTGAATTGCTTCATTTATTAAATACTGCACTTTATCACGAACTTCATTTAAGAACTCGGCTGGTAACAAATTATCTTTATCATTGTTTGCAACTATTTTATATGTAGCAATTCTAGACCGAAACGCAGATGAAACTTTATAGACATCTTTCATATGCTCCTCCGAACAATTTTTTTTATGCAAATTGCTGCGCAAATGACCAATCCATTTTCTTTTTTCAACATTAGCAGAACAACTTGAACAAAATGGCATTTCAAATAAATTCTGTAAACAGTTAACGATACGTTAATGTACCACCAATTTTTTTGTTTAATGAAAAAATTATTTAAAGAGTATATGTATGAAGCTAGCTCACACTATGCAGATGTAAAAATAAAATAAAGGAATCTTCGTAAATTAACAAATGTAGCGTTCTCAGGTAAAAGATACCCTTTGTGTAGGGGTGTCAAGAAGACAAAATACTATATAGAAATGGAATTATAATTGGACTTAAAAGACGATCGATAAAGTGTCACCTTTTACCTAAGAACGTTACAAATTAAAAAATGTATGTAAACGTGAATGGATTAAGTAGCTTTTTTAGCATAAAATACTGATTCAGCCTCGTCTAATACATTGCGTACTGCTTTACAAAAGCCCTGTAGCTGTTTCCAATCATCGCCATCAGGATTTAATTGGATTTTTATAGAGGTCAAGGCCTTTTGCCAACGCTCTTCAGAACGTGTGGAAATTGCGTCACTTGTCTTATATACCTTTAGTTCGGCATAAAATTCCCCGTCGATGTTCATACGACGAACCACTGATCCGTTAGCTACGCGTGATGATAACACCGACGGCAGCAAGGTGGAGGTTACTTGAAGATCTGCAGACGCTTCTTCCTCTGTCAGTAACCCGAACAAATCGTATGGTTGGAGGACGGGTGTTTCTCCATGTATTTTTGGCGATCTGTGAAACACAGGAACATTGTAAATTAAAAAGGTATAAAAATAATTTAGTCATAATACGCGAATTATTACTATGGTCGTAACTTTCAAATCTGTGCATATAATTAACGGGTAAGTACATACTATATTAAGAAAATACAATACATCATAATCGCAACATTATGCTTATCTACCCTGGAAAACTATAAAATTCAAACAAATATTACTTACGATTTAGGGGGACAAGTCTTTCGCTTCTTAGCAATGGTTTCTTTTCTTTCCGCGTTCTCCGACCTGAAAAATACCGATAATAGTGTAAATATTATACGTTGCCATGTTAATTGTATTAAGGTCGTATTGATAAAGGTATACAAAAACCATAAAAAGAGTCAACTATAACCAAAGAACGACAAAATTTGAAACAATAATTATAGTTTAGCAAACATAAAATATTATTTTTTATGGTAAAGTATGTAGTATATATTATTATTTCATGTGTAAACGTCAAAAATTAAATACATACTTTTTTTTCGCTGGTGTAATCTTCCGTTTTTTAGATGTCTGTTCTTTTAAAATAACTGTTTCTTCCGAATCAGATCTGAAAGAAAAAATAATGAGGTTAAAACAAAATTTTAATGATTCCAATAAAATCGTATTTAACTAACGAAACAACCCTAAATTTAAAATGCATGTTTACCTGTTCGAATAAACTTCTTTTTTAGGTTTATTTTTGTTAACGATAGGAGTATAATCAAGGCTTTCGTATCCACAACCTTCAGAGTCCGACCTTGAAAAATAATAGAAAATAATTAACTTTTAAATATCATGAGCAAAATAATAAAAAAGTTAAATTGCATTCACAATGCTTAACTATCGTCATATTCGTGAAAATATGAATTAAATTAATAATTACTTACTTACATGATTATTAAATCAGGAGTATTTAATTTAGTTACTTAATCAGTTCACACCGCACTGCAAGGATGATGCAATTAAATGGAACCTTTGTAATAAAATTGTAATCGCGATAATTTTTGCTGACATAGTCCCAAGTCATAGGGTTGTCGCGTTCATTTCGAAACCTGATTTGATCATTAGATATCATTTATAAGTTAAAGTTATAAGTCAAATAGGTACAAAAATATATATCACATTGATGATAATGAAAAATGAAATGATTTATTGTTAGACTATATGTGAAAAAATGTTTTATCTTATTTCAGCCCAGCTCAGTAACATATAGGTATAGTTTTGCTAGTTGATAGTAAACAAACCCAAACACGACTCGACTATTATTATACAGTTCATAAGTTTACGTAAAGCTTCAGTCTCCATCTCTAGTCCTGCAGGTCGAATACGTAACATTTCATACGCACGATGGATAACAATAAAATAAATAATATTATCAACTACTAATAAAAATCAACTGACAAAACATAAATCAAAACTTTAAAAACGGTTGTGTTCGACATGCAGTCGATAGTACATAACTTTATGTATATTGTTAGTGAGACTAAATTTGAACTCAATTGTCCACCATTATGTACTAATTAGAAAAAATGTTTCCAAGATATGACGGAAAGACAATCAACCATACATACATAATAAACCTATCATGTACAACCCTATTGCTTACGAGAAATCACACAGAAAAATAAAACGATCAAGTAACATTCATGCAGTAAGTAATTAGAAACTCACAAACGCCGACACTTGTAACAATTGTAACGTTGTATGAACATAGCACAACATATTTACATTCGACGTTTTACAATGTAGTCTTAGAAACTCATAAACGCCGACACTTATACCAATTGTAACGTTGTATGATTATAGCACAACGTATTTACATCCGACGTTTTGCAATGTAATCGCAGACTGCTTCTGGTTTGCAATTATGCAGAGTTGGCACTCACTATATGAACCACATAAGTTACAGTCTACGGACAGACCTAAACTGAAATAAAAATCATTAGGTATATGCGGTTCAAATGGTATAGGTAACGTGAAATATTTGAATGTGCTCCCAATGATCGTATTCAGACTGACAACTTCAAACTCAGCTTTTTATTTTCTCGAGAATGTATAGTTTCTTTCTTGATTTGTTCTACTTTTACTCAAAGTCAAAATCATCCACGCCTCCCTGGACCACTACAGCAAACCATTTATTACATTGAATTTTGATAAGCAATGTATCCTATATCGATAATTATATTGTCACAATACCCACGCAAAGATATGGTATGGTCACCCTATAAATCAAGCAAGTCGACTACGTCACACAAGTAATGATGGTTGTCATGAAAGTCATATATCATCCAAATTTGGCATTTTGAAATTGATCTTTGCCCACCTTGTTTCACGTTATATGTTTGAATAATATATTTTCAAAGTTCTAGATCGCGCTATTGAAATTTTTAGATTGATTTGCATATATACAATTTCGAAAGAGGTTCTATCGGAGAATCCACCACTATTACGACCGGTAGTGACTGGAGGATCCTAGCACACAAGTTTATGCCAGGGCTCTGCGCTATGGAGCTTGCGTCTCTTCATGAAGACTGGCCACCTTCATGTCGAGCTGTGCTATCGACAAACAAACTAAGCATTCGAACGATAAGGAGAAGCCGTCACTATACCGGTCGATAGTGTAAGGTGGACCCTACCACAAAAGTACATAAAATGTGACTTTAAGCCAGGGCTCTGCGCCATGGGAGTCGCGTCGCATCAAGGAGATTGGCCACCTCCGCGATGTGTTGTACTTTATCACACACAGCAACCCAAGTCTTACTTGGTACCAAAGACAAGGTGCGTTGTGAGATTCTACGCCCGAGGCTCTGCGCCATGGGGAATCTACGTGTTCACAGAAACTGATCATATCTGTGACATGGTGTGTTTTTGGTATTTTGTTTGCTTGTTTGAGTTTGATAAAATACATTTTAAGATAATGAATAAAAAGTATGTTAGTACATTTATGTTTATGTAATTTGTATTAATTAAAAATAAAATGTTAGTGATATGATATTGCAGCATCAATTTTTATTTTATTTGGGTTTACGGTTTTTTTGTACAGATTATATCTGAAGCCCTATGTATGTACGTTGGTTGAAGATGACACTGACTTCAGGCGCTGCTTTGTTTTTTGACTTGTTACTTGTTCCATACCGAATGCAATAATTCATTGTATAGATAGTTCCTTCTAGATATTGAATACTGATTTCCAGATAAACCATTAAACATACAATCACTTTCAACAGAAACTTTAGTGGAACCCGCATAGAGCGAACGAAGTGAGCGGCCAAATGCGGGTTACACGAAAGTTTCTGTTGAAAGTGATTGTATGTTTAATGGTTTATCTGGAAATCAGTATTCATGATCTAGAAGGAACTATCTATACCTACTGTTATTTGAGTGATTATCTAATATACAAACTTACAACCTCATAAAATTTTCCACTGATAAGTATCGATTATCTTCCTTATAATGTTTTGCCCACGCAGCTTTACCCACGCATTACAAAGAACGCAGCGAAATAAAGTAGGAATATAATATCCTCACTAGAAAACCATACACAGCACAGAGGTGAAAGAATTCATGAAATCGCAATAAGTGGTTTCCGGAGATTACTTCCTACATACAAACTCATAAAGTTAACAATATCACACGATGTAAGTGGTATTGTTGTTGCACCCATATTCTTACACTTGACTGTGCCTACAGCTTAAATATTTTGGCTCATGCGGAAATCATAATAAGATCTATTAAAACTAGTTTAATTTCCCAACAGATTACGTATATGGAGGACTTATATGGTAATGACCTAAGAGTACTTTATTATTTATATTCAATTATTGCCCATATAAATAACGATTGCAGACATGATTTATTTCAATTTTAAGCTGAAGGTCCCAGGACCTCGAATCCCGGTAAGGGCAAATATTTGTCTGATGAGCATGATTATTTATTTCTGAGTCTTGGATGTTTTCTATCTATTTAAGTTTTTGTATCTATTAAATATATCGTCGTCTAGTACCCATAACACAAGCCTTATTGAGCTTACTATGGGGCTAGCTCGATTTGTGTATGATTGTTTTGTCAATATAAATATGAAAAATTATGTTACACTGCTAGAACCTTACAAAACTTTACAGGCGTGATAATAATTTGTGAACCAGTTATATTAAAAACGTACATATACCTGTCACATTCATATAGAAATATATTATACAGAATGTGTTGAAATTGGGAGACATTTGTATTCATAATACTCATGATTACTTTGTGCGCGAGAACAAAAGCTCACTTAGTACAACGGGAATAAAGGATTATTACTATTACGAAGCCCAACTAAATTAATTATTTGATTAAATTTCTCCAAGATGCCTGTCTACAATACAATACAATACAAATATTCTTTATTGCTCACCAGACACGAGATTACGAGATCGATCGATGGATTCGGGTCTACGAGATTATTCGTTAATTTTTTTTTTATGAGGGTCTCCCCACACCTATCGACGCGGAATCGGCGTGAGCCGATCAAAGAACTCTTTATTTCTACGCAATAAAAGCGAAAAAGACGTCGATCGGCTCGGCCGACGCGGAGCGACGTCTATCGACGGGATTAGGCGAATGGAACGCCGATTCCGCGTCGGTAGGTGTGGGGAGACCCTAACATAACTTTCACGCAGACAATCTCACACAAATCAACCTAGTCCCAAGCTAAGCAAAGCTTGTACTAAAAGTACTAGGCGACGATATACATACTTTAATACATAGATGGGTGAAAAAAAAATGCACAGTAGTTAAAGGCCTTAATCTAATACACGCTTTAACTTTCTCCCAGATATCCATATCTCAGGAACAAATATTGGTGCTCATCACACAAATAGATGCCCTGACCGGTATTGGAATCCGGAACCTCTAGCTTCATAGGCAGTATTGCTACCCACTTCGCTAAACGGTCGATAACACATCTTAATATCAATTTAATTCATAATTATGAAACGCTCTAGGTATATCTAGTGGCATCGCTTTCGCTTTTACATACTGGCCACTTATAGAAACGAAACGACGTAGGTACCTACGTTTTGACAGGTATAGACGGTTTTGATACCGTTGCGATCAAAGACCACATATACGAGGAGAGAATAACCCTACAATGAAAAAAAAATATCTTTAAAAGATGATGGCTTATTCAACGGAAGTATAACTTCGTTGAGTGTAATTTTGGAACAAATAGGTTTCCGTTATATTAAACGTACTTAAACAAAGAAAAATAGTAATGGAGCGCACCGACATTGCTTTAAAAAGGATAGAATTCTTGCGGCAAATGCTAAAAATAAAAGATTGGAACAATGTCGTATTTTTAGGCGAGATGTGGCTGAACAGTAACCATACTGTAACCAAGAGCTGGACAGACAAACCTCAGGCGTCTACCTCAAAAGTGTCTATGGGAAAAGGGGCACAGTTGATTATTTGTCATACTAGATCTGCTGGTGGTGATTTGTGGAAGAAAGTCTGTTGGATTTGAATTAAAAAGTACAAAAGATTACCACGAAGAAATGAATGTTCACGTGAACGTTCAATGAAAAGACACGTTCAAGGAATGTTTCGACCAATTCTTCTAAAGCGTCCGGAGCCATCTACCATAATAATGGATAATGCACCTTATCATCCATGCAAAACAACACAGCTCCAACTAAGTACACAAATAAATCGGATCAGATAGCATGGTTCAAAAATAATGGTAAAGCTGACATGACCCTAACAAAACTCGAGTTAGTTAAGTTAGTTGAAGGACAGAACTCGCACCAGACTCAATATGTCATGGACAATTTGACACAAGAGCACGGGCATCAGGTTATCCGCTATTGAATACAACGCAATTGAAGTAATATGGTCATAAGTAAAAGGTAAGATTTTGTTCACCAATGTCTCCAGGGTTCCTCACAATTTTTTTTTTCACACCGGAATGCTACCGTGCTACTAGTAAATATTAAATGACATTTTGTAGGTACATAAGTACCTACCGAGAAAGTCATTTGCACGGGTCAGATTTGACTCCACGGCCTTCTGTTTGAGTTTTAAATATTATTCTTCCAGCGAATATCAAAATCAAAATTCACTTATCTAATACGTTAATTTATATTTCCCCAATATTTGTAAGGCTCCCAATATTCCATAAGTAAGTATATATGTTTCATCAAAAGAAATCGAATGTGAAATTTATTCAAATAGCCTTTCAAAATTCATAATCAATTAACTTGACGCAATATTTTGTCTTAGCCTCATCACTACAAACACTATGCAAGTGTCAAATATCGGCTGTTAAAAAAATCGAATTACCTTTAATAACCAGAGGTCGGCGGGGTGAGCAATTTTTACGTCATTATTGTCATATAGTTGTGTCTTGTAGATATTTACTATGGATAAGGTGTATCTATAAAGAAATAATAATTATTAATAAAAGAAGACTTAATTGAAATTATTAAATATAAAATGAAAATGCATTACAAAACGAGCTTAAATTCCAGTTGAAACTGTTTCCCCACTGAAGCGGAAAGCTGTGCAAAATAGATTAATCACATTCCGTAGATTCTTACAAATTTCATTTGTTTAGATGGCTACGTAAAGCTCGTAGCAGAAAGGCAGCCTAAATAAAATCATTTCATTTGTTAATAATTACATATGGGGCATTTACAATTGAATGACAAGGTATGTCCATGTTATGCAAAAACTGAAAACAGCTCACCCCCGCCGACCTCTGCCTATAACACACCCATACTCTACTAATATACAGTGTGTGGCCTGTAACAGGGGCAAATATTTAAAAGGACGCTTCCTTAGATCATCTACAGTAACCCCTTGTGTCCAATATTTTATTTGTTTTTTTAATTCGGAGAAATGTTGATCTATAGTTACAAACTCTAAGTAATATATCTTGGCATCGAGAGATCATAGCACAGCCGTCAATGTAGATTTTGAGGTAACATCATGTAAGGAGTCATAATAGTTTTTGCATTTTTGTTTTTAAAGATATTTTTGTGATTTTATTAGTGTTTTGAAACTGAAAAAACTTTTCATTCAGTTAAAGCTACCTGGAAATTGTTGCTCAAAAGCTCAGGAATATCTACCGTTTAATTTTTTGTTCCTATTCCAGGCCACATCGGATACGGACATTTGGATACTTTGACTGCTTTCATATTCATATTCAACGCTGATCAACTGACCCTTCATTGATAAGTAGATATACAAGATCAAAGCTATATTTAAATATGAAAAATCATATTATAATAACTTTTATAAGCATTGTAAAATTGAAACATAATTATTCATGTTCTGGACAGTTTAACAACAAGGAAACTTTCTGGTATTTTAGTATTTTATCATATATATAAAATCGGAAAATCGGAACGGCATAAAACACGAAGGAACGAGCGAGATAGCGCCTTACAATAAATACGATCTTTGGCGTCACGTTTCTCAAAAACAACGCAAGTAACACGAGAAATAAATTAACGAATCAATTCTCTGGATATTAACTTAGAACAAGAGTGTAAAGGCTTCCGGTTCTGTTCCATATTTTTTCTAAAATCACGTAATGAAATCTCGACAAAATTGTTAATTTTAAGCGTCGAAATTGTTCGGAAATGTTCGGCTCTGACGTTCGGATCTGAGAGATTGGTCTCTCCATTTTACGTAATTTGATTATATCTGAGACTACATTTACACGTTAGTATAATTGTTATACAATTGATTCCGCTAAAAAACCATACTGTTTATAAATAATAATGATTAAAACTGAACTTTGAAATTCCGGTTAGAGAATTTTAAATGAAATGGAACGGTACCTACGCTACAGCTGTGATGTGTCATGTCACTGTTACTTTTTACTTTGACATTTGTCTTTAATTCACTTATCGTTTGTTATTATGTTACCATGCCTTCTGATTTGTACTCAAAAAGCCGGGCAAAAATAAGGCTAGAAAGAGTGGGAGAAGAATTTCACGTTGAGAAAGGAGTCCGGCAAGGTGACCCACCACCAAGGTGGTCACCTAAAATATTTGCTGCAGTATTGGAGTCTATATTTCGAAAATTAAATTGGGACGAGAAAGGAGTTATAATAGACGGCGAATACCTAAGCCACCTACGCTTTGCGGATGATATTGTAGTATTCTCGACCTACAACGCATACGACCTAGAGAAAATGGTAAACGACTTAACTAAGGAGAGCCAAAAAGTAGGACTATATATGAATACCTCAAAATCACAAATTATGACCAACGGACCTCCTCACGACATAATCATACAGGGCGGAAAACTAAAATACATGGACGAATACTTGGGGCCGTCGGTCTATTTTGATGACTACACCGGAAAAGAGGTAAGGCGAAGGATAGCACTAGGATGGAAAAAGTATTGGAGCTATAAAGAGATGAAAAACAAAGAGTATTAAAAGTAAGCTCTTTGAAGTAGCCATCCTTCCGTGTATCACCTACGGGTGCCAAACTTGGGCCCTCAAGAGAAAAGAAGAAGAAGCATTGGCAATTTGCCGGCGGAAAATGGAGCGAAGTATGCTGGGCATTAAACTTTCTGACAGAGTAAATAATACAACCATTAGGAGAACAACAAAACTGAATGATATTGTATACCGGATAAGATATAAGATCATGCAAATGAAACTGGGCAGGTAATATTTGAAGAATGGAACAAAGTAGGTGGACGAAGAGAGTAACCGAGAGGCGAAAAGAGGAAACGTGGACGGCCAAAGAAAAGGTGGCGCGATATTTTCTGCCAACGGATCGGCTCAGACTGGATGCGGAAGGCCAGAGAAAGGCAGAAAGGAAATGGGGAGGCCTACGCCGCAGAGGCGACTTCTACCTAGAGTATTTGTTTTTAAGTATAATAGTTTATAGTATTAGTGTAATTATTAGTGGTAGTAGAAATAAAGGCTTTTTTATTTATTTATTTTATTATCGTTTGTTATATTGTGTGATACAAAACAAGTGCTCTGATCGGTTAGACCTGACCCCCTAATTCTCCGCTCCCGACGGTGTCTTCGTGGTTATTTTTTTTATAAAAGGGCAAAAAATAACTTCTTTAGAGAAAAGTTTTGATGTGTTCTACTCGTTATAATCATTTAAAATAGGTGTTTTAATGACACCACTTTGGGTAAAAATTAACTAAGTGCTGAAAATTATGAAACTTTGTGTCGCTATATTTCAGCCATTTTTTCAAATAATAATAATAAATAAATCAGCCTATATACGTCCCACTGCTGGACATAGATCTCCTCTCATGTATAAGAGGGAACGGGCAGTAGTCCCCACGCTGGCCCAGTGCGGGTTGGGGACTTCACATACACCTTAGAATTTATTTGTGAATGTATGCAGGTTTCCTCACAAATGTCCCCAACCCGCACTGCCCATTCCCTCTCATCCATGAGAGGAGGCCTGAGTGTAATACTGAGTTGCATGTTGACATTTTAATAAATGTATATGAAAATACCTGTATACTGTGGTATATAGCTAAGCAGGGCTCATGAACATAATACAAGTGTGACAAATACATTAATATAATTAATTCACGCGGGTGGAGCCGCGGGCACGTCTAGTTTATTATAAAATCGTTACACATCGGTGTATATATATATGTGTAAAACCGCATATAAATACATTACTTAGTACCAATTTATTTATAAATGTTACTGTTACAATGCGGTTATAATAGTTAAAATAGTTTGGATTGCTTTATATGAAACATGAAACTAGGCTTAGAGATTCAAATAAATATAGCTGATAGGTGATTCCCGTGGTAAACGTTTGCGGCCGAGAGGTTTTCATAACTCGCGAGTAACGATATCCTCCAGGTATAATCTTGTTTACAAATGTGCCCGGGGAAGATACGTTGCGTAGACATAGGCCATAATATGTTAATTTGGCCCGCGACTGCTGCGGCACCCGGCCTAATATTGAATATTTTGCTTAAAGCAACCGTAGAATTTAACAAAATGAAAGTTGCCCTCAAGTTAAATGTTCCAATTTTTTCTAAGTAGATGTGCGGCGTGACGGTCTTACTTCGGTTATACAGGTAATTTCATGTTGTACGTTTCCATATTATACCTTACAATAAAGCAATGTTTTATGTCGTATTACAAAAGAATAATGTGCAATAGAGCATATTTACGTACCTAACTTAAATTGAGGACGCTTCGTAAGTAAATTAATTTTAAGATTTATCTACTAAATACTCTAATTTGCTGTTAGAGACTGAGCGGACTGAATATAAACCCCACTATACAATGACAGACCTGCAGCTTTGACACTGTATGCAGTGACAACAATTCGCTCTTGACAACTAGGCACTGCATTTGGCGTTGAAAGGGGTCCAAATGTATTGCAGGGCCGGTGTTCTGGGCGAGTGAGCAGCAATCGGCATTGCGAACAAACCCCGTACCATGGACAAAACCTAATTACTATGTTCGGTGGCCGGCGCGGCCGCAACAAGAGAGGTGATTGATCCGCAAACATTTCATAATACTTCGTTAGTGCGGATCTTTTGCCGTCATTCCTGAATGGAGGCGCTAATTAGTTGGCCCCATGTACCGACCGGAAGAGACGCGGCGTTTAGTAGCACTCTTGTTGTGAATCAGAAGTTAAGTAAACAAATAAAATCAGTAGTAATTGGTCTGAACTAACCATGGAGAGACTTGAGTTCAAACAAAAGGAATTTTGACAGGAACAATTCCAGTTATTTAAATAAATAAATACTCGACAAATAAATAACTGCTCATTTTATAATTATTAACAATTCCAGTTATTTAAATAAATAAATACTCGACAAATAAATAACTGCTCATTTTATAATTATTACGAATACAGCTTAGATGTCACTCTCCTACGACTGAGAAATCTTATGGCACCGCAAAGTTCAATTAAAAATCAAATGAACATACATATTATACACTCGACACTCAGAGATCGGTTAAATGTAAGTTTCGTATAAAATGTACATGTTCTAATCAATAATTCTATTCCAAGCTATTCTTATTGCTGTGCTCTTGTACAACATGTAATTATTAAATGTATGTACTTACTCTTATCTTTTTTATTCGTTTTAGTAGTATATAATTCATAATGAATTCATAATTCATTTATTATTAAAGACGTATTTAACAGAATTATGGCTTAATACTAACATTATATTAAGGGCCTGTTTCACAATCTCCAGTTAAAACATATCCGTCAGATAAATGTTGGCTGTCACTTTTCTTTTATATGACGCGAGAAAAGGATGGCAATAATTTTAACTGGCAGATAACTTTATCTGGCGATTGTGAAACAGGCCCTTAGGGATACATTTTTACGAGAGCCTGAACTAGGATACCCTGAATACTTAGAAAAAGATTGACACAACATAATTCAAAGCTTAAAACTAAAATAAAAACAACTAATAAAAAGACTTGGCTGACGAAAGGTATAAAGCTATCTTGTAGGCATAAAAGACTGTTAAAAGTTCTAATATCTCAAGTGGATAATCCTATCTTAAAAAATACCTATAAACAATATGAAAAGTTATAAAAAAAACCGTCGCAACGTCAAAAAAACTTCAAAACATAAAGCGAATTAAGAAAACAGATAATGTGGTAAGAACAACGTGGCAACGTGGAACATTGTTAAAGAGCAAACAAATAAAGTTCCACAAAAAAGTAGGAAAAATATAAAATTAAATATTAATAATAAACTTACGGAAGACCCTCTAAAAACTGCAAATTATTTTAACAACTTCTTCTCGTCAGTAGGCACACTGAACAACAGTTCTGTGCCACCGCGCGGACGACCCGTAATTAATCCATCAGAAAACTCAATGTTCTTAATTCCAGTCACCCCGCAGGAAATATTTAAACTAATTAAGTATTTAAAGAATAAAAATAGTTTCGGCCAAGACGAATTCCCACCCCTATTAGTTAAAAAATGCGCTGAGGAATTGACTCTACCTTTGACGCAACTTATTAACCAGTCATTTACTGAGGGTATATTCCCGGACTTACTAATGATTTCCATCATTAAACCTGTTCATAAAAAAGGGGATCCTAGTGATTCCAATAATTACCGGCCTATAGCACTTCTATCTACGTTCTCAAAAATTTTTGAAACTGCTATGTCAAACCGCCTGAACTCATATTGTGAAAAATTCAAAATATTTAATGACTCTCAAAATGGGTTTAGGAAAGGCCGATCAACTACGTTAGCAGTTTTTAAATATATTAGAGACATATTAAATGTAATCGATAGTAGAAAATATGCCATAGGTGCTCTACTAGATATGAGTAAAGCTTACGATCGCGTCCTTTATGACATTTTGCTTCAAAAGTTATTCGGCATGGGAATTAGAGGTGTTTTGTATAATTGGTTTGTTTCCTATCTAACAGGCCGTACCCAATGCGTGGAAGTACAAAACCATAACCATATAACAGGCAATATACAGACATTCAAGTCAGAAACAGTTAAAGTTACTCGATCTATACCGCAAAGAAGTGTCCTTGGATGTGTTTTATTCTTAATATACATAAATGATCTACCCAAAACCATAGAACATTCTTGCACCCTCTTTGCTGACGACTTATCAATAATCATACCCTGTGGAAACGAATTACATTTGAACAATCTTTTAGAATCAACGCTTTTAAATATTGTAAATTGGCTAGACGATCACAATCTGAAACTAAATTTTAACAAAACAAAAATCATGCAATTTAAACCCTATCAGAAACGTAACTTAAATATTGATTTTAAATTTCAAAATACCGAATTAGAATGCGTAAAATCCTTCCCGCTCTTAGGCATACATATTGATACAACCGTAAACTGGAAAGACCACATAAATGCAATATCTATAAAGTTGAGCCGATTCACATACGCCCTATATGAGTTAAAAAAGAACACCGATGTTAAAACAGCTCTGTGTGCCTACTATGCCTATGCAAATGCATGGCTACAGTACGGCTTAGTGCTATGGGGAAATAGTTGCGACTCGGTAAAATTATTCATACTGCAAAAACGATGCCTTAGAATTATCGCGAACATAAATAATATGACAAGCTGTAAAGAACACTTTATTAAACATAAGATCTTAACTCTACCAGCAATGTATATATTAGAAGTAAGCATTTTTGTTAAAAATAAGGTCCCTTTTTCCTCAGTACTCTCGCCCGTCACATCTACGCCCCAATACTAGACTAGCCCAACCTTATTCAAAAATGAAAATGATCCACTCTGGCCCTTTCGCTATGTCAGTAAATATATTTAATAAAATACCAAGGAAAATACAAGACGAAAATAGTAAACACAAATTTAAATTACAATTAAGACAATATCTAATTAGCAAAGCCTATTATTCCGTCCAAGATTTTATCAATGAATAAGTCAGACTAAATTTTTATTTCTTAAATAGTGATTTTTTATGTTAATGAATATTCAGAACGAATGCTTTAGTTTTTAGTATATAGGTACCTAGTTTTAGTTGTGTTGCTATACCCTAGCAGGGTTCATGTTGAGACTGTATTATAGTTTTAAGACCAAATGTACACATGAAACGCAATAAACAATTTGAATTTGAATTTGAAGCTTACGATACAATTGCAAATGAATGTACAAACGAGCAACAAATGAACACCATTTATGTTTAATAGTCGAAACAAAATGATTTGAAGTCATTGTTGGAAACGTGGATTCTGTTGAAGTGAAAACAATGTGACAATTACCACTAACAGTAGGTAATACCTGAATTGTGCATAGATTGGACTGCACATCCCCGATGACTCGCTATACGTACCTACGGCGCGGCGACCGTGATTGATTGAATTCATTAATATGCAGTTATAATAATTTGCATGTACACAATCATGTAACGAACGAGTCATCATGATTTAATTTAATATCACAAAAATCATTGAATGGCATCGATTCGTGTTTATGCTGCAGTCAATTTAAATTATTTAGTCGAATCGGTCGAAGGAAAAGAATATAGTTTGAGGATATTTTTGAGAGGATTTCGGTCAAATTTTGTGTACCTTAAGTCAACTTACCATTTTACTTTGAAATTAAAATTGAATGACAAAATGACATGGTATAAGTTTAAACATACATAGAAATTATTTTATAATTTAAGGGAAAAAATAGAACAACCAAATTATTTTGAATCTGCGACGTAATAGGCTTCGTCAGATGGGCATATAAAGTCAAAACGGGTATACAATATGGGTTACAATATTTGGCTGCTATGGCTGCTCTCTATATACAGGGTGACATTTTAAACAGTGTCCAAATTCAAGTAAAAGATTCTTCAGCAAAATTATAAAATACGTTCATTTTTGTTTCATATCATTCAGTCAATGACTTGCCCTCGAATATACCAGAATGGGCGCAGATCAGCCTGTTTGCAGATGACACACATATTGGAGTCAGCCAAAAAGATCAACCATCGATGGAAAGACACCTAAGATGCATCACAGACATATTGCAGAGATGGTTTGAATGTAACGGCATTGTTTTAAATGAAAATAAAAGTACGTTTGTAAACTACAAGACACTTTCAAGGAAATCCAATGTAACAACCACTTTTGAGTACACTCACAATACATGTTTCTTAGGCTATGAAATTGACAGTCAACTAACACATAGCACGCATATTGATAAAGTTTGTAATAGATTGGCATCGGCAAATTACGCATTGTTGAAACTAAAGCCTCTAGTTAACCTAAAAACTTTAAAAACTGTATACTACGCCTTTGTTCAAAGTGTGCTAACTTATGCGATTACCATCTGGGGAAATGCAGTGGATGTAAACCGGGTATTGATTCTACAAAAACGCTCGATTAGAATAATATGCGGGGTAAATTGGCGCACATCTGCGAGGTCCTATTTTATGAAGCTTGAAGTGATGACGGTCATATCATTGTTTATATACAACTCTGTGTTAGAAATTCACAAAAAAACAAGCTATCTACTTAAGCGTTCGGATTGCCACAATTATAATACGAGGAACAATAGCAAACTAATACTTCCATCATTAAGACTAAAAAAGTGTCAAAAACAGGGAATTTTTATAAAAATAAAGCTCTTTAATAACCTGGCCACAGATGTCACGGACTTGCCTTTTAATCTATTCAAAACCAGAGTCAAGACCTTTTTTCAAAACCTTCTATTCGATTGCTGAATATTTTTCATTAAAAAATATTTCAATTGACGCAAATTGTAAGTAGATTTTTATTATTATTAAGTGTATAATCTGGATACTAAATTCATACTTTATAAGTATAATATTGTGAAATGTTGACTTACCATGTAATGATCATGTTACATTATGGTTAATAAATAAACTAAACTAAACTAAACAAATTTTTTTAGTGATTGTTGCTTAAATTAATCCCAAAAAAACCTTACCGCGCGGGCACCTCAGCGGGTAGTAAGGTTTGCGCACGGCACGCCTCCCCTCCCTCGGCCCCGCACCGCTCCGCGCGGTACTGAATGCCCAGGAACCACGCTGTACGGATAATTATTTTGAGATAGACAATTTATAATTTAAAAAATAACTACCAGTTTTTTGTTTCAAAAATGGAGTCTATTAGTGATACCGAATGCTTACAAAAAATTTGGACACTGATTAAAATGTCACCCTGTATATGATGTTATTACTTGTACTACTACGTAGAACTATGAATCAGCAACGGGTAGTCGAATTCACACATATACACACGCACAATAATAGAGCAATCCTCAACAAGTTTCATCATTATCCTTATTTAGTATATTACAAATTAAAAATCGATTGCAATAATTGAGGTAGAAAAGAGATTAAGGGTGGGTTGCACCAAATCGTCTGTAATCGTACCTAAGCGGTATTTGTTAAAATCTGAATGTATGGAAAGTTTTAAGTTCAAGATGACAAGTTTCTATGGAATGACAGCTGCCGGCGCCATGTTTGACGTTGATCGGTCTATAATCGTAGGTTGGTGCAACCCGCCCTAAATGTAGCCGAAAGTATGAAATAGTTTACGAACAGTTATGGACTATACACATTCTGTTCAGGCTTTTCACAGTAAAACGGTATCATCGGTGGTGTTTTGGAAGGCGAACGTCTGGACAAGTCGGTCGAGCGTGACTCCGCGGACTCGCGGGACACAATGCGCGCCGTAATTGAAACGTGTCTCAAGCGTGTCCGTGCCGCTGCCCCTTAAACAATAATCCCATTACAATTTTTATAATCCGACAGTAATTTGGGGACAATGGACAGGATGACGGGTCATTTTGAATAACAGCTTTGTTTATGAAGCATGCATGTAAGTACAACACGGTGGCTGATCCGAAACATTGGTACTTTGTGTGCGGTATCATTGAGTTTACGGGCGCCTCCGTTCAGTCGACGCCATTCGAGAAAATTCGTTTTATAAGCAGTTGATGCAAATATCGTCAGTGTGTTCATATTATAAATATGAATCATCTTGTTAGCCGGTAAACGTTAATAATGTGACGCCGTTAGCTGTCAAATCATTGAGAGCTGTCAAAGTTCGATATTCGACTCGAACGAAGGGACAGACTCGGGACGTAAGTTACGATTACCGACGGTTTAAAATAACTAAGCCTAAATTTATGCCGGCCCTGAAATACCCAGCTATGGAAATCACAATCTGTCCTGATTCACCTCATCGCTCCCCCGAGTTCTTGATTTTGAGATTCGTAATAACTACGCGTAATTGGAGGATAATAAAGCTGGGAACAAAACATCGGACGCGGCTGACGGACGCGGCTCACACCAGACCCGAGACTAATAGGTACCTAGATAATGAATATACACTGAATTGTGCAAACTATCTTCGGATGTCCGACAGAAATCTGTCGCGCTGGATCCCGTTCGACTGTGCACATCGGCCGTCAACCGCGTCCGTCAACGGAGGTACTAGACGATGATATATTTAACATACATAAATAATTAAATGTTCCCTCTCATACATGAGAGGAGGCCTGTGCCCAGCAGTGGGACGTATATAGGCTGATGATGATGATGATGAAATAATTAAATAGGTACATAGAAATACATCAAACACCCAAGAGTCACCAACAAATATTTAGGCTGGTCACACTAATATTTGGCCCGTACCGGGATTCAAAGCCAGCACCGTCAACTTCGTAGGTGTCACTTCTGGGCTAAAACGGTCCTCAGTAAGTTCACACTTACCTCACGACTCTAGCAAACTGGTATTCACAGTGAATATCAGCCCATTAAGTAGAATCACTGATCTAGTGTAGATGGGTAGGTATAGGTAGTAGTTTAGTAATCGCTTCAAGACCACACATGTCATCTTAAATGAAATGAGTAATCCCGCTCTAAATACGGTTAGCCGTTCATTAAAGCTCCATTGTAAAATGATACGCTATGCCATTCGTAGCGTGGCGTCATGCCTAGGTTAAAGTGAGGCCGGCGGCGCCGTCTGTCTGCCTGTTAACTTTGAGGCTACGCGATGGAAAAGTAGGAATATGGATTTCGGTAGAAATAAAATACGTAGTAACGTTTCAACAATATATTATATAGCTTATTAAACGTTGTATATAAGCACTAGGGAGCCATCGCGTCTGGCACCTGTCATGTGACAAACTTAACCTCCTTGGCCTCTGCAGCCTGGCCGCGGCGGACAATAGTAAACTTATCCGCCGCTATCAAATTTTCTATTGTCCGCCACCGCAGGCCGCGCCAGTGTGTTGCAGGCCTAAACTTGTCATTAGCTGTCATATTGTCCGCCACCCCGCAGGTCGCGCCATTTTGCAGGTCCATTATCTTCCTCAGACCTGTTTAGGATCTCAGGATGAATACAACTGAGGTTAGATACCTCAATGTCCTAGATTAATGCTTGCATTAGAAATTCAATAATCCAACAGAAAATGTTATATCCAATGACATGATCATGGCGCGTGTAAGTCACTCATGCGGTCGGCATTCATCAGCGGTGATCAGATTTTGTGATGCCATTTGGGAGTAGCCATCATTAAATGCGCTTGAGGACATGCGACTGAATGCGAGGATGAGCTATTTATCTATTACATAACATCAATGCAGTTACCTAGCGTTTGAAATAAATATATATTATAGGTACAAAGGAGCTCAATAGCTGTTTCGAACGGTACAGCAGGGTTATTGTCATATCCATATTAAGATTGCTTGTCGATATTTTATGTTGCGGGTAGCAACTAGCAACCCAAAATCCACTTAACAGACGTGGATTTCAATTCAATAGTTTACGAGTATATGAGAAATGCATTATGTTAATTGGTCTCCCATTGAATGTATTATTATTACTAAGTACATGTATTGCTCCAGACTGGATTCGAATAAATCACGATTCGAGTTTGATTTCAAATATTAAAATTTGAAGAAAATTTATAAAAAATTAAATCCTATATTTAATTTATAATATAATTAACGGTTTAGCGTCCCGTCCAAACTTCGCTTATTTATTCATTATTGGCACCTCTCCGGGGCCGGTTCCTGTTGATAGCTTTAGCTGACATTGCTTAACGTGAGCTATGCGAATTAGTGGAGCTAAGAGCACTTAAATGCTAACTTATCTTAGATATTTGATCCCTCGAACGCCGTGACGACGAGGAACGTGCCGTTCCGAGCTGTGGGGAATTAAACGTATTGACGCCCCGCGGTCGAACTGCAGCTATATGATTCACAACCTGAAACTCACCTACCGGTATAAGTTGATCCCGAGATTCGTAACTAGAGGTCAGACTTTTACTAGCTCTTTTGAGGAAACCTGCCAATAACCGTCGTGAATACTCACCCAGCAGATGCCGCAGTGCTAGCCAGGTATTCGCAACTCGCCTAAGGCAAACCAATGTAAGATTGAACTCCGAATACCTGCAGTTGTTATGAATCTCAGCGTCAAAATAAACTAGAGGTGAGCGATGAGAAAAGTTCAGATAGATTGTGAATAGCATCGCTGCAGTTGGCCTAGCATGCGCCCCAGGGGATCATGTTCACGCTTGCCTGACTTCTTCGCGTGAACACATTTTCTCATGAAAACTCGATATACTCGCACTTAGGTACGAGAGTAAAAATGTAAGTAAGTAATAGGGAAAACTTTCCAAATTATTGGCAGTAATACTCACCTACAGATTTTATTACTGATAATTAATTCCGACTAGACGACGTAATCTCTACAAAGCCTCTAGCGATCGAAACGTAAGTAATTGTAGATAGGCTATTGTATTACGAGTGGGGTTACGACCGTGTGACGAACACTATCTGACACTTTGTCAGTTGTAGGATATCAAGTGTAAACGTATGCGCAACTATCTTATCTACCTAGAGTATTAGAGCGTTATTATATAATATTACATAACTAGATTTTCTTATCATTAGTAAAAACATTGTGTATCGAGAAAAATGTGTAGCACAAAATGAGATACCATTTACGTATTGTATTGAAAGTAAATCAAATGGAGTCGCCCAATTTTACAATGTCAAGCGAAAACGTCTGCCGTCCAGGGACCATAAAGCTGGCAGCAGTCCATAAAACTTGCAAAAAAACTAGAACAAATAAATGCCTGTCGTCTGTTTTGTCAAATCTGTGCGGTACGTGCGCGCTTTGCTGGGCACGGACGGGCGGCGCGAGCTGATTTTATAGCGTCATAAAATCTTGTGAACGCGCCCTTAAATCACAACGCTACGTCGTATTTCATCGTTTTGGTTGTCAATGTTTATTTTATATCATATTTTACAGATCCCTCCTGTATAAATCATGCTCGGATTGATATACATTAAGGTCACGTACTTTTGGCAGAATCGCTTAGTTTCCCCGGTTTTCCCGTCCGCCGCACCGTGTTGACATATGGCCGCCCTGATATATCGAGTAATTGTTCGCGTAAGTTCTCTATTACATTCTGCCTGAGAGAGCGTCACAAGCATCGACTCAATCACACACGTTAGACAGGTTATCTAAGAAATACCTGTACCTATGAGAGACATAAATAGAAACACTAACTATTATGGAGATTATAGTCAAAACTCCAGTTGTTTTCCATTTGGTCGAGGTTCCATGGCCACAGGGATGCTAACAGACAAATCCCTTATGGCATACTTAAATGATACGTTAAAGGTGTCCGATTGTGGATAGCCGACTAATTTGTCAGAGCGCGCGTGACGCGATCTCTCGGAGATTGCCCACTTTACTGGATTGTGACGGTAACCGTGAAGCTATTCATTGATTTTCTCCGCCATTCATCGTTCTTTCAGACTAAGTCAGATGTAATCTCAGCGCCATTTTTAATTTGTCAAGGAGCTTTCCCCGTTTTCAGGATTTTCAGCGCTATCCGCAGCCTGATTAAATCTTGTAACAATTCCAATATAAAATTTGTAAAAAATACTAACCTAATAGCCGTATTTATAAACGTCCAATAAACCTATTTCAAATAGCTAAAACCCCGTAAATAATTGTTAGACTTTAATTGCAATATGAATAAATAAATAAATAAATAAATAAATAAATAAATTGTCACGTTGACAGTTGTGTTCACAACACTGGCGCGGCCTGGCCGCGGCGGTCAATAGTAAACTTGTCATTAGCTGTCCTATTGTCCGCCACCGCAGGCCGCGCCAGTGTGTTATTGCATGTCTATAGGTAATTATTTAAGATAGCAGGAAAAAAAATGTGTTGTATGTCTGTCATAAAGCTTAGTTACGTATATCTTGTATCTTGCAAACTGTGCAGTTGGCACACGGTTACCATACAAGTTGCAGTTCGTCTGTTCACAACCGTTGCCAGATAGTAGAGAGCTATGCCTCTCTACTATCTAGCAATAGGTGTTCTATGCTTCTAATAAAACCTAAATCTATATACCATATTTCTGAAAACTTCCTATGAATAGTACAGTCATATTTAGAAATATATTCGAAACATTTTCCTTAACTCGTGATCTAAACGTCTTAGATCATAAACCTTAACTCGGGTGTCCCCTAGCCATAGATGTAAGTTATAGGCTAATATTTTACAAACTTTGCTAAGGGAGGACCTATTAGGGTGGAAGTGTCTCTTCACTGTTTAAGGCAGGGCAGGGTTTCTATTTCACTAAGCTTGCTGGCATTCGCCGTGAGACTCGCTCTTTTGTAAATACCCGGTTTGAACATGCTAGCAAGTTAGTAAGGTGCTCACAGTAGGTACTAAACACCGCTTTGAATATTGGAGGTACTAAATAAATTCCTACTTTCGTTTTCAAGATTTTGTAAAAATGCTTTAATAGTAATATAAGAAAAAGTTTTTAAATAATAGGTATACATTAAGTACTTATACCTTTTTAACCGACTTCAAAAAAAAGGAGGAGGTTCTCAATTCGGTTGTATTTTTTTTTTTTTTTTTTTTTCAATGTTTGTTACCTCAGAATTCCGTCATTGATGAACCGATTCGGAAAATTTTTTTTTTGTTCGTATGTATATACTTCCAGGTGGGTCCCATTTTTTTCAAAATTCAGTTAGATGATGGGATCCATGAGGAATTGAGGGGACTCCTCAATTTTATAAGGCACGCGTGTAGTGATTTTGGTATTTTCTGTTATAACTCGTGTATTTACATCCGGAATCATAAATTTGGTGGCGAGGAATTGATGATGAAGACCACAGATGACTTATCGAATTCCTCAATTATGTACTTAAAAGTGCAAAAGTACGTCATAGGTTCTGATAAGATTCCGTTGAAATAGGAACTAATGAAGTGCCATTGGTGATGATCTTGGGGAATCGATGGAAGTCCTCAAATATTATCGGCCCACATACAGCGATTCGGTTTTTTTCTATAGTAATCAACGCATTTGCTATCGGAAATCAGTTCATGTGGTAAATTGTAAAAAATAGGAAATGCAGTGCTCGTGGCTTGGCGGAGTACTAAATTGAAGTCGGTTAAAACTTTGTTTTTAAAGTAAATTATCATATAGGTATTCGTGATTCGTTTTTTTGTATCAATCGAATTAAAAGTTTGCTTGGTTGGTTATTGTTACTCTTCTTCTTCTCTTACTAGCAAATTCCTACTTTAGGTGGGGTCAGCTCTCCTAGTTAAGGTCGCAGCTCATTAGAGCCACTCGGCGCCCGACCCGCACCGCCTCGCCTCATAAATGTACTAACTACGGAGTTGATGTAGTGAGCGCATGCCCGTACAAATCCATATAAAGAATACTAGCTCGAGGCGAGGCGGTGCGGCTCGGGCCACCCGGCGCCCGGCGCCGGGTGGCTCTAATGAGCTGTGACCTTTAGGGTCTCCCCACACCTATACCTATCGACGCGGAATCCGCTTTCGCCGAGTGTTTTGTACCACACTCCTCGTGTTTTTCGTGTTCGTTATCCCGTCGATGGACGTCGCTTCGCGTCGGCTGAGCCGATCGACGTCTTTTTCGCTGGATTTGCGTGGACATAAAGAGTTTTTAGATCGGCTAACGCCGATTCCGCGTCGATAGCTGTGGGGAGGCCGAGAAGAGAAGACAATCTATCCTGGGTTGTCAAGTCGGGTAAATTTTCCACTTTCAGCAGTTGCAGTATGCTGAATCCACCAGGTAGCCGATGGACGCCCTCGACCATTTTTATGTTCTGGTAGGCGCAACGCTTTCTGTGCAACCTGTTCCTCGTCTCTCCGTATTACATGACCATCATCGGAGTTGGCTTACAGCGAGTTTTTCAGATATGGGGACCACTTTGAAAATGCCACGTATGTACGTATTCTGGACTTTGTCCACTCGCGTCACCCCTCCCGTCCACCGCAGCGTCTTCATTTCACTCGTATGGAGTTTTTGTAGATGTCTCTTTACTCGCCAGCACTTGGCTCCATATATAACTCATAGATTATTCTCACGGGCATACGAAGGTGACATAGAACTCCTGTTAGCGATCTCAATTCCAGCCATGCTACATTAACTCCGTGTGCAACGTCGGCCTATATGTCTTCACTTTCCGCTATTACCAGACCTAATTATTGAAATTGCGTCGCTTTTGGAACTTGCGCACTATCTGGGTATAGCTGACTAATATGGCTGGATCACATTACCTAAACTGCATGGGCCGCTACACACGGACACGATGGCTATGTCATCTGCATACAAAAGGTTCCAGGGCAATGGGGATTGGATTTGCTTTGTAACTAGGTCCATAGCTAGGTAGACGAGTAGTGGGCTGAGAGCTCAGCCTTGATTTACTGCTCCTTTTACCCTAAATTCCATTTAGTCAAAGGCTTTTGCGAGGTCTATGAAAATAAGGTGTACATCCTTTTTGTTCAGACGATGTTTTTCTGTTACCACATAACAATATAGTAGCCATAGCCACATAGTCATATTCTGCCTATAGGTATTGCGTCAGTGGTTGATTTACAAGGTGTGGAACCAAATTGGATTGAGCTAATGGATGAGAGCTGCTGGATGCGGTTTCTGACTATTCGTTCCCAAAATTTTTATGTGTGTGATGTGGTTTAATTCCTCTGTGGTAACTACATTTATTTATTACTAGAGACGCCAAGAGTTCGTTATTTTCTCGTTCACAAGAAGTTAAAGCTATGGTTACAATGTGAAAAATAAATTATTGCAGATTTAATGTATTAAGAATATTAAGATACTTATTTCTTATACCTTTATTTGTGCGTTTATTTTTGATGATTTACCTACTCTTAAAAATTAGGTAGAGTTTAAGTGTGACAAAAAAAAATTCGAATAAAAAAAAATCCTTTCATAAAATATCAGCAATTTCGAATAGTAGTGCAAGTGTGGTCAAGTGATAATAAAGTAAACAAAACGGTCGATTGCCCCGTCACCCGTCAATGAGCGTCGCATTCGGCCGCGTCCGCGGACGTAATCCACTTAGGATTAGCCGTAAACAAGAAGGGCCATTGTCGCGACACGAGCTATCTGTTAACGTCTAAGTGTAACTGATAAAGGGCGTCGACGGTATTGTTCGCAGCGGTATTAGGCTTTAATCCGGTCTCGCGAGCGACGCTCGTTAGGCTGATTGTCCCGTCGCGCGGCAGATGGCCGCGGTAATCCGACCCGGCCAACCTCCTCGCGGAAAATATGGCCTCTTTATGTTTGTTGCATCTGCAGGTAAATTGTGCGCTGAATTGGGCCGTCCGTTACCGCATACGTGCGCTATGAATGCAGCCGCTATGAATTTATTTTTCTTGTACCTATTGTTATCACCGCTGCGGTAAAGGGGTTAAGGTTTATTTATGTGCCGCAATAAAACTCTTGAATTTGTTGGAATCCTAACATTTACAGAAACTTTTAAGGCTAACCGCCCGTCTCTTGGGTATGATTTAGCTCCATTGGCCTTTCTTGGCCTCCATTGTGTTTCTTACAACTGAGTGAAACTTGGTGGTAAAGAAGTGCTACATGCAATGCAATAGGTAGGAGATCAGATTTACTATAGAAATGCATAATGGTTTACCTTCATCGTATACCTAGTATAAAAAAACTAAAAGTGACAAAAACAGGTAGGTAGTTATTACAAACTAGCTTTTGACGGCGAGCTTTTACCAGCGCCAAGTTCCAACCCAATTAAATCCACTGAGGTGGGGGTACAGGTGCCAAAAAAAAATTTGTTCAAGAGGGGTGTAGACTCGAAAATTATAATTAGTCCAAAAGAAAGAAGGCAAAAAAATATGTGCCCTGGGACGAAAATCCCATTCAGATATCTCAAAGATTTACGAAGCTACAACAGTTTTAATGTTGCTTGTTAGAGAGATAAAACGCAAACAGTGTGTGACGTCACAATACGCGAGGCTGCCGTTTTAATCCTTTTTTGAGACAATATGACATTATTGATTATTTTATTTAGTGTCTACACCCCTATTCTAATTATAAAACATCAGTGCAACAAACAGGCATCGGAAACGTACATAACATTAGTTGGCTAAAAGCTATACGTCGCATATTCTCGTTACCTATAATAGTACATAACTACGTATACCAACTACTAATAGCTTATAGCAGTAGAGCTAAAACTAATATGCTTACCTAATACGTAAATGTGGCCGGGCCGCTGCCGCCGGCCAGCGCCGCCGCACAAAAGCGAGTTTACACTTACAGGAGTTACTTTAGTCCAAACGATGATTAATTACCTACGTAAATAAATTCCCGCAACTACCTCCAGTTACGTACAGATTCGTAAAACACGTCTATTATCATTTAATAATGTATGTTGCTTTGATTTTCCATTATTCGTATTCGATAACTTTATTTTTAAATACGAATGTTTTTTTGAAATGAAATCTGCATCGAACAGCCCGCCCTGTAAAAATGTACAGAAAAGTAAAATATCAAAGTCTAGATTTAATTCCACCTTTCTTTGAAAAAGGTTTTTCACTATTCCTATCAGCGGGGTAACCATAGAAAACTGTATTGTTCAAAAACTATAAGAGTAAATAAATCCTGACCAAACACAGGAATTAAACTCACTTCGACAATTTAAAGCCTGCATCACACTGGTGCGGCCAGGCCGCGACGGACAAAAGTAAAGTTGTTATTATTAGCTGTCAAATTTACTATTGTCCGCCACCGCAGGCCGCGCCAGTGTGATGCAGGCTTAACGTTCTGAACGCGCTTTAGGATAATTAAATACGTTACGTGATCGACCTGCAGGAATAACTCTATCCGAAACAGACCTTATTCTGTGAAACGAACGCAAACAATAAACGAAGTGCTCTATGACGTAGGTAGTTTCAATCCTGTGTATTTTGGTCAGGAATTATTTACTCCTATAGTTTTTGAACAATACAGTACGCTTACCATGAGTTTGACAATGACGGCTTACGCTAACGAGTATCGAGTTTTCTATCTGTGCATCTCTATTGCACTTTTGACAGTACGAGCGGGATGCACAGATAGAAAACTCCATACTCGTTAGCGTAAGCCGTCATTGTCAAACTCATGGTAAGCGTACAGTTTTCTAGTAGTAGGGAACACTGAGCCGTCCGTCCGTCCGTCTGAGGAATACCTCAGACGGACGGACGGACGGACATGGCGAAACTTTAAGAGTTCTTGTTGACTACGGAATCCTAAAAACACTGAAAGTATAACTAGGTAACCCGTTCATTAGTTATACAACACATACAACCACTCAAGTTGGCCAGACATTTTAATTTGGTAGTCAGAAGGGCTGAAATGAATAGAATAGAATAGAATAACATTTATTCATGACAACAAAACATACATGCACATAAATAAAATAAAAATACAAAAAAGAACATTGTCACGAAACGGTTCCATCTCAGCGTTGTGCTGGCCTGGTGGCCAAATGACGAAACCTAACCTAGATAATTGAACTATATACTAGTCGATTACACAAATATGTACACATTCCGACAGTCGTACCACCGGACCGGGACGTCACTAACCGATATACTCGTACGTAGATTCTCCGGTGTGTTTACACAGATCTCCGAAGTTCACGTTACGTTTGGTCGACGCTAGGAGAGCCCATTGTTTATTCACAGATGTCATGTCAGTGTACGCGGACCACTTGAATGTAGCTGTAGCATTTCACAGGGACGGCAATTAAACTAGTAGTACTGGCCATTTGGAAGTTGAGATTATTATAGCACGATTCTTGTAAATGGGTGAATCATCTTTTTTCTGGCACTAGTTGCCATGGTTACGTCTTCCTTCAGGGCTCATAAAAATAACTGCGGGTTAAACGCCTCCCACAGACCGACACCGTACGCCGCGCCGGTGCCGGGTTTACCTATACAGGGTGTTACAAAATACCCGTAAAGCGGAAAGGGGGTTAAATGGTCCCTTATATAGAGTCAATTTACAATATTTGAAAACCGTAGTATCGCAGTAGGTATGACTTACCGCCAAAATCAATTAAAAAAAAGAATTTTTCATTTATGTGCCAACCCTATTACCATACTTAAAGATAGGTATATTTGACAATTCTTGATTGTGATATTACTATTTTATTTTTAATATTTTGTAAATGATTCTTTTTGGTTTTAATTATTTTAAATGTATCGCGCTCCGATAAATATTTGTACGCCTGCATGCAGGCTGAATACAATGGACATATTTATAACTAGCTGTACCTGCGACTTCGTTTGCATGGTAATGTGGTGGGGGTTAACGAATTTCTTATTTTGGACATAGGACACATGCAGTTCTAATTTAACCTTTCAAGTAAAAACGTTGAACAAACCTATTTTAGCTAAAATGCCGTTAAAATTCTTTTCTTTGATGTTTAAATTAGTAAGAAAGGGACAAAACTCGTTTTATGGGGTATATTTTAGTAGATGTTTGTGGCCATAGATCCAACAGGTAGGACACATGCTGCAGCATTAAATTTTTATATATCTTCTTCTCTACATATTTATAATATAACACTGTTTTATATTAAATAAATACAAACGTGATGACTGAAATCATCTTGAGTCACTCCGACTCTCAGGTAAAGATGTGTATAGAATTAATAAATAGATTTAATAATCCTTTCGAGTACCCGGAGTAGGTACCCATTGACCGGTAAGTGTTTACGCGGAACAAAAGATCTCTTTTTTAACGTCTGAATTTATATTTTCCAAGCTATACCTACCGAACCACTAACTAAGTTCTAGAACCATAACGCGAGTCCGAGTCCCTTTCTATTAAAGGTAATTAATGTAATTATTAAAAATATTAAAGTAATATGTTTATTTTTTCATATTGCAATATTTCAGATCGCACTATCACATTTTGCCGATCTTCTGTATGTTCCCGCCATTGTCAACTTAAGGAATGTGTATTGCAGGCTTTATGATAAAAGTTTTATCTGTATGTTGGCCGATTCCTGTGTACGCGAATCCGCGAAGTACGAAGTAAAATACCGCCTTAATACCTACTGACGCGCTTGATAATTAATGTTTTTAAAAAAAAGGGGCCCGTTCTTTACTGATTTAATATAGTTTTACTGTTTATTGCTTGTAAATATAAATACTGACAAACCAGCACGGCTATCACAAGAAGGCGCTCCGTCCGTCCGTCCGTCTCTCTCGTAATATACAACTTAGAAAGAGACGTATAGTGCGAGAAAAATCGAGCGAGCTCCCGCGCCATCTTGTGATAGCCGTTAAGTATCGTGACAAATACTCAGCGTGTAATCTTGCAGAAACCCATAACCTAGACGTTTTGGCTGAACGCGAGACAACGCTAGGCCATGCCATTAAAAAAAAAGGAAGAGTCAGACTTTTGACGTTATTTTGTTGAAATTTCTTGATACATTTATTGAAATTACGCCTCAATACGAATTTAGCGCGTATAAGTTTCCATATCAGAATCGATTATTTTTTTATGCTTTAGAATTTAATATGCGTTTTGTGAAGGTGTATCACAACACCGGATCGAAATTATTACTGTTAGTTAAATATGGCAAGTCCGCCATTTTGATGTCACTGACAGTTGACGGATATGGCGGCTATGATTTCAAGAAGAAGAACTGAATAATTTAATGAGGTCAAATGTTTCCAAAAATTAATTAGCTGTTGCAGTTGGATAAAATTTATCCTAAACGGAAGCTAGAGTAATAAACAACTTATGAAAAAATCTACATGTTTTTACGTTCATGGGAAGCAGAGATCATTCGGGACACGTAAATGCTTAGTTTGATACTGGCTGATTCCATTTTCAAATTAGAGATTTATTATAAGTGAGAGATTAACAATGTAACATCTGTATAACTGTATTCTGAGCAAATAAATTATTTTGATTTGATTTTGATTTGACTAAATAACACAGAATGTACATTTTTACCTGATATCCGCGGAACGAAATAAAGTCAATAACAGAATGTACAGAAGCCGCTCAGATCGATATTACAACAAGAATATGTAACACCTGAAATAGGTACTTTATGTTAGGTATTTTTCAACCTAAACTAACACTTATTTTTTCATTAAGTACCAACAACATAATCAACGGGGGTCTACCATCAATAAATCGATGCCGATACAGTTTGCGAGCAAGATTTAAGTTACCATCTTCACGTAACATCATATCGTAACATTCAGAGTTAGAAAACAGCCATTTTCTCACTTTAGAAATAATGTTGATTAAAACCGAAATAATTGTAAGATATCGATTACAAGATTTGAAACTGACAACAAAACTTTTTTTTTTCGATTTGATGTTTTTCAAAGCCATTATTTCCTCTTATTGAGTTTGCAAACCTTTTTGAATGAAAAACTTAAAATCCGGTAAAGAGTACACTTTGTTTAATAATCTATGATAACTTCAGTTCTATGCAGTGACAGCTTACTAGGGTTAACAATATTTTTCGCTTTGATAATTTATTAAATTTACGGGTTTTTTTGTAACACGTTGTATAGTGTGGGGAGTAAATGAATTGGTAACTGGAAGTTTAGTCGTAGTATATTTACAACACAAAAATATTGTCGTAACATTTTAGCAACACGAAATGCAGCCCGCACTTTTCAATGACTAGGCCGGTATGGCGGTAAGCCATCCGCGACATTTGACAGAAGAATCTCCACTTTCATCTTTCGTGTCTTCATTTCTCAAAATCAGAATCGCAGAGACATCAAAGTGGGCATATGCCCTTCTGTCAAATATCACGGTCGGACCGGACCGGCTCTGTCGTCTTTTCTAATATGAATTAAGAATGGTACATTTATGTCGACAGCGGTAAGGAGCGGGTGGAGGGCCGCGGCCGCCCGCACTGGCTGGCGGATGATCCAGTTACAGTGAACTGGCGCGCTCTCCGCTATTACCATCTCATTACCATACATAAACATTAGTTTCACATCGGAAGGGCTTAGTGGGACCGCTGTGCCAACAAGCTACGACTCTCCAGGGCACTCAATGCACAATTATTATTGTACTTAGCTATTGTCTGCGCAAACAGACCGGTGTTTGTCGAACAAACGTAACGGAGCACGGAACGAGATTAGCCCTGCTTTACTCCTCACTGAAGTGTGATTCATCATGGAATGGATTAGAAAAAAACTACGTTGCATTCGCAGGCACCACGGAGTCAAGAGGAGCCTATTTGTGCCGTTCGTACTCAATTTACAACGACGAAGTTTCGAAATGATCCCCGAAGTATAATATTCACTAAAATTACCCAGATATCCTTGGAATTAATTTTCCAGTAAAATGAGACTGGTGCATTGGAAATAGCAAGAACTCTTGCTATTTAAAATCAGTTCTAGGAAGTAAGCGATTTATACTTACGGAGTATGTAGTTCGAGATAGTATCACTTAATTATTGCAAAAGCGGTATACGCAAATGTTAACTCTTCCAATTTCCGCAGTGAATCAATTCATAGTTCCTCGGAAACTCACCCGCGCTCGGAACAAGTTGAAGGCAGGTAACCGCATTTCGGCTGATGTAATTAGGCAATAACACAATTGAACACAATACAGGCAAGGGTTATGCCTTGGAGGTAACACAGAACAACAAATAGGTACACGCCCGTTATTAACGGTGCGATGTAAATAATTCATGATATTGGAGTTAGAAAGTAAACAATACGAATTTGAGTTTTAATTGAAAACGGACCGAGTTCGGGTTATTCTTTGAATTTATCACTCGGGCCGAGGTGGCGCAGGCACGGCGACGCGTTGTTCAGATAAAGTTTATTTTATGATTTAAGAGAGGAAATTAATATTCATTACTGAAGCGGAATGAACTAACTTTATTACAATAAAGATCAAAGTGGACGGGTCCACGCAGCTGGCGGGTGCTGGCTTGTTTGCTGTGCGGGCTCGACGGCGGTGGGCACTTGTCCGCAGCTCTGCGGCATCCTCTACGACTTGATTACCTACACTGGATCGTCAGGCAATTTCGACGGTTCGCCAGCTCCATGCTTTTCCTATGGCTCTGGTAACCGTTGAAAGAAATATATAGGTACTTAATCGACCCCAAGTAAATGGGATAAGAGCCAGCGACGGCGTAGCCGGATGGCTATTGGATAAAAAAAAATACATTCGTCCATTAAGTGAGCATCAAGGTTAGCTCATAAAGGGGTCAATTTACACCTTCCAAAGGGATAAAAGTACAAATTTAAAATTACTTCACTTTTTTTTTCGTATTAGGTACGTAACTTGTTTATTTGACTGGGCCACGGATACTTTCTTATTTACTAAACTATCCCGAAAAATGTTGTTAAAGTTTTTTTTTTGAATCTGTATTTGAAAGGTTTGTCAGTGTAAAGGCAGCAAGGCTCCCATTCTTTTGGTGCCTTACTAACACTAACAACAACGTGCACTTTTAAGTAGGGATCTAATTAAACGTCTTCCTACTCGGTACATCTGCCTTGCCATGTCTGAGGCTCTAGTATAAGTTTTACTGAAACAAAACTTTACGAGCGCGTTTGCGTTTTACCCTGAATTTGTAAAGGATTTGACAGCTAAACGCGCACGCGGTCGTAACGTTTTGTTTCGGTAAAACTTATACTAGAGCCTCTGAGAATCACCAGTTACGTTGGAAACGCCAATATACTCGTATAATTCGGATGGGTTTGTTTTACCTTGATTATTTGGCATACAATTAAAATAATTTGCCTTCTCGATGGAAATCCTTTCAATTTTAAGTGGTAGTATTTTCTTTTGTACTTAATTAGATAAGTGCCAATCCGATAAACTACATGCTTTTAATTAGGTCGTAATCTGATAACATATAATACCCCAGGGAATGAGATTAACATACATCAAAATTTCGTATAGGGGAAAAGCATCAATAATTGAGTGTATCGAAGTACGAACTCCCTACCTGCCATTTAATTTTGTTCCCGGCATTCTCTTCTTGTCAAGAATGTGTTAATACCAATTTAATGTACTTAATAATTGTTCTAAACTCTTCTCAGCAATCAATACCAACATTGTGCTTATTAATATTGCAAGGAAATGATTTTTGAATGAGACACAGTGACAGTGATATGAGCTAAAACAACTCAGTTGACAGATAAATGACAAAAACCCTTGATAACAAATATTAATATGAATACAGGAAAGTCAATGCAGCAACACTCGAGTTTAATGAAGTAATTGTTCGACATGGCAGGCTCTTGCCGTCCCCGCAAGTTTCGCTGTCATTTCTAGATCTGCAATTCTTCATGTGTCCTATCTAAACGAGCATCATAACGACACACCGTAATCTCACAATGTTATAGCTAAGTCTTCCTTCTGAACAGACAAAAATAAACTTTCTCACAGTGCCTGAGAACTCTATTTTGATTAAATACAGAGATTAAGGCGTGGGATGAGTAATATTTTTTGAATAATAACCGCATAAAAGTTTGTCGATTTTTTTGACGCGGGTAAAGGTGCGTCCTTCTGTATTTTAATCAAGTAAAAATGGCTAAATGACTGTTTGTCGTAATAGCCGTTATACACGAGACGGGCTGAATGCACTGCCTAGGTAGCTAAAATGTATTAGCGCCGCTTGTGAGTAACGTGCAGTAAACCTAGATTCAAAGTAAAACGTTTAGTATGGGGCTGCATGATTTTGATGTGACACGCACAGTTTGTTCTTGTTTAATTAAATAAATATTAGGGCACAATCATACAAATATTGATCTAGTACTCAATAAGGCTTGTGTCTATAAATACTTATTATTACTCTTACTAAAGAAGGGAGATAATATTCTTACATGCGATTGTGTGAATCGTGTCACAGATTTGCTAATAAGTAAAATATCACATTTCGCTCCATAGAAGTTGCCGTAACGGTAGAGTGAGCGTTAATGATAATGAGCCCCGGTGAGCTTAGTTTGAGCTTAATTCGCATAATCCTTCAGTCGCATATGACACGTTTGTGGTGAAGCATTTCGAGATGCGCCTCGGTTGGGTTTGCGAGGAGCTGGGCGACCTCGAGGGAACAGAATCGTGATCCCGCATCAAGTTGCGAATAATTGAGTGGCACCCTCGCTCAGCCATCACTTTAAGTGTAACGCTTAATTAGACCACGTGAGAAGCGCTTAAAACCTCTTTGTACGAGCTTTGTTGCCATTGTTGCCGGCGCATAAACATTGTGAGCAGAACATTTTACTTTGTTCCCTAACGGCGAGAATTTATTGCTCGAGGCAATTAAGAACGCTTTAGCGACGAGCAAAGCAAACATTCTATCAATCTTGTGCCGTATAGTGCTGAAGGGTTAAATTTGTATCGTGCAATCGCACATGCAGACGGTATTTTGCCAACTGGAAACTGTAATAAGCTTACATTGTCTCCATAGTAAACACGAGTGGCGCGAGTTCGTTACACTACAGTTTGTTTAGTTAATAAGTCTTACGGAGTTTTAGGTAAACATTCCCCAGTCCTGCCTAATACAATACATCTTTAGTTGAAACATTGTTATGATGACATAAAAGTACCGGGATGGCAGCGGTGCGCATGTGCGGATGAGGGTAGAGTTAACAATTTGAGAATTTAATGATGTTTAACTGAGTCCCGTTGTAACCCGATAGGAAGACCTGCAGAGGCGCCGTCGGCCACGGCTTCCCCTACAGGATTAAGGAATCCACTCATTAATTCACTTCAGACTACACAGGCCTTTAAGGTGATCCACGCGCTTTTTGACTGGCTTTGACGAGTTTTGAGTTGATATCGATCCGTCAAAACTATAAATATATTTATGACACTAACGCTTATCGGTTCTTCAATCCTTTATTGACATTTGCACAAGATTAAAAAAAAAGTATGTTTTTATTATGATTTCAAACATGGTCCCAAAAGCTCTTGTTTCGATATTAGTACCTAAATATGAAATCTACATATATAACTCTTCCTCACTGACGTCTCTAACAACCCAGGAGAGATTATATTTAGCTCATTTTCACAAAATTTCATCACTCTCGTTTCACTTTTGTGAAAAAGATGAAAATTACTTTTGTGAAATATAGGATACTATTTCGGTAAACCTCGTTTTTGTTGATACGATAAGCGATAAAAACACAACCATATAGAAGGTCATTCATTCATTATTCAAGTCTCCTGCTATTGTGTAGACTTAAAAATTTGCACCATAAAAAATACAAAAAGATGACCATAACAGGGGGACATTCTTGCCATGAGGTTGTGCTCTATACAGGGTCTGGGCTGTACAGAATAGTACACCCGACAATGTTTTTAGATGCTATATAGTGGCAGAAATGTATAAAATGTCCTAATCCATAATATATAATTGTAGTGAATTGTAGAATTAAAACGTCTTGTGCTATTTATGATGCCTGACTTTGTTACAATGGAAATTATTAATTTCAAAGAACATATAACCTGTTAGTTCAGGCTAATCTGTGTACCTAATGGATGATGAAACCGTCAATGTTTAAAACATTGTAGAAATTATTGATTTTGCTTATGATTCGTACATTGTATAAGTGACTGCCGTTGTAATTCGCTATATTTGCAGTTCTCAGGGTAAAGGTCCCACACAGAGAGTTATGTAAATTTATGAATAACGAGTCTCACATTAAAAAAACTCCTTCCCCCCTTCCTTTTTTTTTAAAGTTGGTTAATAAACCTATTATGTAGTTAAACATAGATTTAGAAATGATAAAAATCTAGCCAAGAAACATATTTGGTGAACAAAATTACCTTGTTTCCGAACAATCACATTTATGCTAAAAGTGGCGCTGGAACATACGTTTCATGTGCTCTGCCTACCCCTTTTGGGAATAAAGGCGTGAATGTATGTATGTTTACTGAACTTTATAGGCTATGATTTTTAAGGTGTAATACGTAATCTTGGTTGTATAGTCGGGTTATGGTATGGAATGAATATGGGCTATTTTTTTTAATAATAAAAAATCTCTATTAAAATCATATCGAAAACACCAACACTAGAAGGACTAATTAGCAACCGGAAACATAATACTGTTAAATATTTACGTTTTGTGTTCGCCGCTGTCGGTTTGTTGGCAAACTTGCACAACTTTCCGTCCAGAAGATATAATTTGAGGAGGACTAAATATAATTAATCTGACTTTGATTGTAATAGATGTATTTACAGTTAAGAAAGTTTTCATCTTTGTATTTTGCCTAAAGTTGATATCGTTGGAAATATATTTTTGGAAAACACAGTTCGCGGAGCATTTAAATAAAACTTATCTCGTTTTTCATCGCTTCCGAAACTCGCCAGTTTTTTTATATTTTTTTCTATCGCACGAACCATTGCAGGATTGTACGTATCATATCATAGTATATATTAGAAACTTTGGCAATTGTATGTGAACCCCTTATGTTTCGCTGGAGCTATTTCAACACAAAGTTCCGACTTTTACGATAATGTCAGCCATTGCCATTCAAACGCGCTAAAACTTTATCAATGTGTGAAAGGATAAGCGTTTGGCTCGTAACTTCCCCGTACGTAGGTATAATTCCTATCTCGTGGAAGCGACGTCTCATAGTCGTGCGCCGGTGGCGATGATACCACCTGAAGCTTACTCTATTATATTAATGGTTCCATGTTAAATCTCCATGTTACCCTTGTACATAATAACGTCGAAGTAATGTGCGATGTCGCCCGAAAATTGTATAACCCCTCCTAAATACGTATTATTTAAATCTAGCTACTTCTAGGAATATATCTGGTTCGATATTATACCATTCATACCTTCCTCGTGTACAGAAGAATAGCTAAAGCAACTTGTTCTTATGGGAACAAGCTGAGGGCAATCCGATGTAATTTAATTACGCATAAACTGCGCAACTGTTGACTCCGTCGGGACACTTAACAGGCCATGAACGGGCTCTATTGACACGTCACACAACCACACGAAGAGATTCACTGGTTTGCTTGTAAACTGCTTGTTTTATATCATGTGATATGTTTATTTCCGGAAATTGTATGAATTAGGTATACCTGAGTCCAGGATTGTATACCTGAAACATTTATCTGTAGGCCAGGCGTCTTCAAGTTATTGAAACGAATTATAGTGCGAATCTTTCTTCTACAATGTTTAGCAACGTACCACAAACGCTTCGATTTGAAAAGGCTATTATGTTTAATAAATACTTTTTCACTTCTCATGCTCAAAAAGTGCATATTCATTTGCCCGAATCACGTTGGCCCGATTTTCATTTGCCCGAATAATTCATTTATTAGAATAGTTAATTGACATACTCTTGTTTTCCCGAACATTAGATGACAGAATGATACAAATGCCATACATATTGTTATCCATTATTTATGGTGGTGTTAATATTTTGTATCTGTGTCAAACCAGTTTATTAAAAAAATATGCGCCAATTGAATCTTTTCGCCGTAGCATAATTAATTGATTGTGGATGGATAGGATAATCTTTGTTTTTACTATTTTCTCGCGGTCGAAGTGAAAAGTAGAGTGTATTGTATAACTGTGGTAGCCATATTACCCCTCGAACTTTCCCCTCATTTCTTTCGGGAAAATAACCATCTCGTGGTAGGGCATTTTGAATAATTTGTGTAGGTACCCAATTAGCGTGAGTTGTTAAATAAAAATTTACTCAGTGTCAGTTTTGTAACGAAAATTAAGTATTGAAAATCAATAAAAGTTTCTTTTCAATTTTGAAATGATATGCGTATACACGTTATATAAATGTGAAATAAGTTCATTTTGAAATATTTTGTATGCTTAATTTTCGTTACAAAACTGACTTGGAGTTAACTTTTATTTAATAACTCACGCTAATTGGGTACACGTTTTATTGAAAATGCCCGGTAATATGGCTTACTTTAGACCATACAATCTACTATACTCGAATAGTGACTCTATTGTTAACGTAGCAAAGTTTCTATTAAAACTAAAGGTTCATCGGTATAACACCTTTTTATTCGTAGTAATAGATAACACAGTAGGCGCAGTCAGCATCAAAAGTAACTGCGCAAACGAAGAAGTCAAAAATCTTTATTAACACTTTCGCAACCAAGAACCCGCCTAGCGGGCGCCTACGCCGTAGTCGCTTTCCGCTACGTACGAGGAAAACCACAGGATCGGCTACGAGCGTAGCGCGTAGCGATTCTTGGAAGCGAAAGTGTTAAAAGTGAATAAGGGAAGAGCTTTTGACGTCTTCGATTGCGCAGTTACTTTTGATGCTACTGACATGACAATGTAAACAATTAGCGGTAACAATAAACAACAATGACTTATTCGTTCTAGAGAAATTATTCGCATTATAACATAATATTCCTATTATTTATAATTATTGAAACACCTACGCAAGATCATCGCAAGATCGAGTCTCTTTTCTAACTTGAAAAAACAAACGAATTTATCGTAAGTTTTTGTTGGATAAGTCAAACAGAGTAGAATATGTTTAATATGTTTATTTATCGAATAAACACTTATTGTAATAATACAGAATATTTTTGTGCCCACATAGTAGAGCCTGTATGAGTAAGATTTTCTAACTGGTGTTGCCAGGAGGCAACCTAATATATTAACATATTTAAAGATAGCATTCATGTTCAATCATGTATTGAACATAGTTGGGCGGGGCCAACGGTGATTAAAGGTAAGTACAATTTTTTGCTATATGTATAGGTAAGTACAGTTTACATTATTTTATTATTTTGGGAAGTAACGTCAGTAAACAGTTAGTACAGTAAGAAATAATTAATTTTGCATGATTGTCTAATTGGAATGAATAATTTAACAGGGTATATGGCATAACTATTAATCATATGAATTTTTATGAGTTATACATACAGCATGTAGTTATTATTTAAATTATTTAATTAAAGAATCATGCTAAATAACAGTTTCATAATTAAATTGTCAAACATTAACATTTTTTATTTGACTATACACTAAATTATTTCAATACAATTGCAAATTAGTCCTGTATGGGAAGAGGACATAACTTATTATAAGAACCATTATAAATTTTGCCATTATGGCCCATCTTAATGTCAGCTACCCTGACCTTACCATCCGGCCCAGGGTATGTCTTTACAATTCTGGCCATAGGCCAAGTTAGATTAGGAACATTGTTTAGTTTTACTATAACTAAATCACCTTCTTTTAAATTAACATTACTATATTTCCATTTAGGTCTATTTTGGAGCTGAGTCAAATAATCATTTGACCAAACTTTCCAAAATTCTTGTTTTAATTTGGTACAAACATCCCATACTTTTAATCTATTTATATTCTTATCTAATAAATCTTTTTCAGGGTAACTTGTAAGCGGAGAACCTATAAGCAGATGTCCAGGCGTTAAATACCTAAAGTCCGATATGTCAGAACTTAGAGGAAGCAAAGGGCGCGAATTTAAAATGGCTTCTATTTGAGTTATCACTGTGTTGAACTCTTCGAAAGTCAAGCTAATGTTACCAATCACACGCTTTACATGGTACTTGAAGCTTTTAACGCCAGCTTCCCACAATCCACCGAATTCGGGTGAGTAGCTAGGTATATATTTAAAATCTACATCATTTGCGGTACAGTAACTATCAATAGAGTCTTGGTTACTCTTTGAAGCATGTAACTTGTACAATTCTTTTATGTAATTATCTGCACCCTTAAAGGTCTTTCCATTGTCACAGAAAATTTCTGATGGATATCCCCTGCGAGACATGAATCGCTGGAGACCTGCCAAGAATGCTGCTGTGGTCATATCACTGATAAGTTCGACATGTATGGCTTTTGTACAAAAGCAGACAAAAAGTGCTACATAGCCTTTCTTAATTAATGGCCTTCTAATTCTGGCAACTTTAATGTCAAATGGACCACAGAAATCTATTCCAGTGACCAGGAACGGTCTTGTGGGCGTTACTCTGGGAGAGGGCAATGACCCCATCAGCTGTTTTGCAACTGTGGATTTAACTCTGAAACATTTGATACACTTATGCGTTACCTTTTTGACCTCTCGTATTCCGTTAACTAACCAATAACGCTGAGACAGTGAGCTCAGAACTAATTTAGCTCCCACATGTAAAAGTCTCACATGTTCTTTTCGAATAATCATGTCTGTAATATGTAAAGATTTTGGCAATATTATCTGATGTTTTTTGTCAAAAGAACAATTTGGAGCATTATGCAAGCGACCTCCTACTCTTAAAATGGAATCTCCATCTAAGAAGGGATGTAAACCGCTGAGATTAGATTTAATTGGTGTGTCATTTTTTAAAGACTGAATTTCTGAAGCAAAATGGTTTTCTTGTGTATTTTTAATTATATACTTTAATGAATTTTTTAATTCTTTTGTGGATAACGACCCATTAATTTTATCAGAGGATCTGCAATTATTTATGAATCTTAATGTCCATGCTACAACTCTTTGTAATTTTGTCATGTCTGAGAATTTATCAAATAAATTTGAATTTTTTGTCGGGTCAATGCTACCAACATTTGCAGCTGTTTCTTCATGCAAGCTCTCTGGTATGTTCTTAGAATTAATTTGGAAGTAGAACTCATTTTCTTTGTGCTGATACATTGTATCAGAGAGGTACTGTGGACCATGCCACCACAAAGTATTATTTTTTAATTTTTGAGGAGCTATACCCCTTGACAATAAATCTGCAGGATTTTCTGCACTCCTGACATAAGCCCAGGTGCATCCTGATGTCAATTTTTTAATCTGAGCTACTCTCTTAGAAACATATTTACCAGTTTTTAAATTAGTTGAGCTAAGCCAAGATAGTACTATCTGAGAATCAGAATAAAGTGTCATATTGAGTGGAAGTCTAGTCTGTAAGGTCTTTTGAACTCTATTTGCAAGTTCAGAGAGTAAAACTGCACTACCTAATTCCAGGTTTGGTATTGTCAAGGTCTTGCCCATGGGTGCTACCCGTGACTTTGAGCATAATAAATGGATTTTGACAGTACCATCCTTGTATATGACTCTCATGTAGATACAGCAACCGATTGCTTTTGCGGATGCATCACAGTATCCTACAAGTTCGGCGGATTCTACATCACCTCCCAGGACACTTCTCGGGGTTGAAATAGTACCCATTTCCTGCAATTTTTTTAAAAACATTTCCCAATCTTGAAGTTGCGCCTGAGGCAATATAGAATCCCAATTTACTTTTGAGGCCCATAAATCTTGCATGAAAAGCTTTGCTTTTACTATTATTGGACCAATTAAGCCTAGAGGATCGAACATCTTGCCTATGAAGCTAAGGATTTTCCTTTTTGTATTTAATGCTTTTGGATCACAGTCTGGGCTATGGAAGGTAAGTGAATCTGAATTTATATTATATTTGACACCAAGGGTTTTTATTGTGTTATCTTTATTTATGTCTAGTTCATCAAAATATTTTTGTTCCCTAGGTACGTCATCGAGGATGGTGTCATCATTAGAGCACCATTTGTGAAGCTTAAATCCGCCTTGATCCAATAGGTTTATAAGTTCTTTTTTCAGGTTAGCCAGTTGCTTCAAATCGTCACAGCCGGTGATGACGTCGTCAACATAAGTATTGTTCATGATGGCCTCAGAAGCAAGAGGATACTCATCATGGAACCGCATTGCAAGTTCGACGAGACATCTTGTGCTGAGAAAGCTTGAAGCTCGTAATCCGTATGTGACGGTTTGAAGTTGCAGGCAAACAATTGGCTTTTGAGGGCTATCCCTCCATAATATATTTATCAATCCTGCCTGATTTTTATTTAAATATATCTGCCTGAACATTTTCTCAATATCGCACATGAGTGTAAACCTGTAAGTCCGAAACAACGTAAGTATATCAAACAGTTCATTTTGCACTGTAGGCCCATTGTACATTTTATCATTAAGAGAGACTCCGGTTTTAGATTTCTGGCTTCCATTAAAGACGACTCTTAACCTTGTCGTTTTGCTGTGCTGATTTTCTACTGCGTGATGTGTTAAGAAATAAACAGGATCATTTTTAACATCATAATTACCAATTAAATGTTTATGAAGCAGAAACGTCCGCTAACGAAATTCCAAATTTCGATCATAGTGGAAAATTGAAAAATTATTCGCCACGAGCGGGATTTGAACCCACAACCTCTGGAATCCGTCCATCGCTCTCCCAATTGAGCTACCGTGGGTCCGCTAATGGCGACAAATCCTTCAATCTCTTCCACTATTGTATTTACACCTTAGGGAGGCTCGTAGCGACATCTACCGCGAAGTTATTACAACTTCTGAAACGGCACCAACGTCTCAAGTTACATTGAGAATTGTTAGTAACAATGCGCTACCCCATTTTTAACATTAAATGTTTATGAAGCAGAAACGTCCGCTAACGAAATTCCAAATTTCGATCATAGTGGAAAATTGAAAAATTATTCGCCACGAGCGGGATTTGAACCCACAACCTCTGGAATCCGTCCATCGCTCTCCCAATTGAGCTACCGTGGGTCCGCTAATGGCGACAAACCGCTCGTGGCGAATAATTTTTCAATTTTCCACTATGATCGAAATTTATAATTACCAATATCAACAATCTTGGCATGTCCCAAGTCAATGTACTGGTCAATGAAATCTTTATATTGCTGAAAATATTCAGGATGTCTATTGAATTTATTTTCAAGGGAGTAAAACCTCTGAAGAGCTATTGAAAAGGAATCTCCCAGGTTTAACTGATCCATGGGGGCCTTAAGCGGCATGTCAACATAAAATATCTTATCGATCAATTGCACCGATTGTTGGAAAATGTCCTCAGCTTTTTGACATTCCGAGGTGACCTCTGCTACTTCAGGGATTTTCTCCGCAAGCCAGAACTTGTTCATGACTTCATTTAAATTTTCTTGAGTGTCTTTGATTACAAAATTTGACACCATATTATTATTGGTCTGCACTTGAGCATTGGTGAATGACAAGCTACCACCTATTTACATGTCCAAACAAAGTATTTTGTAGTACAAGACCATTGTTTAAATTTATTTGACCAGTCTGTATAATTTTGAAATACAGATCTGCACCTAACAACAGTTGAATTTCAGATGGGACATTGAAGTCAGGGTCGGCGAGCTTGACACTGTCAGGCAATTTAATATTGGACATATCAATGTACTGTTGTGGCAGTTTTGATGTTATTTTGTCAACAATGTGACAAGAGACAGGCAACTCCACATTATTACCAGTGTGCAATACAATATTTGTGCACCTGTCAAGTTTGTTGGGATTGTTGCAAATACCTACTATTTTTGTATTTGTCTTATATAGAGGCAAATTTAACTTACTGACAAGATCCTTTTGAATGAGTGATGCTTGACTGCCCGTGTCAAGCAAGGCCTTAACATATACATGCTGTCCACATATGTCAGTAAGTCTTACCTTGATAGTGGGAAGTAAAACATTCCCGGTTGATTGCTGGTTACATAGGTTACCAACTTTTTCATCTTTTGGGCCCTCCTCATGCAAGAGGGTATTGTGATTGAGCTTGCAAATTTTGCATCTAAAGTTAAATTTACATTTATTTTTATGAGGCTTAAGGCACACGTTACACAAATTTTGAGATTTTGCAAACTCAATTCGTTCCCCTATGGCCACAGTTTGAAATGCTGGATACACATAGATAGGGTGATCTTTATTGCAATAAATGCATGTTTTTTGTTTGGATGTGTCTTGAGCAACTGCATTGCTGACTTTATAAGGACTGAACTTGGCCCGAGCACTCTCATAGGGAGTACTTTTTAATGCGGGACTATCCTCCAGCGCAATTGCGCGCCGTTCCAAATATGACACAAATTCATCCATTGTGGGTAAATTATCAGGGTTCTCTCTGTCGAGGTGATATGCCCTGCATGTATACGAGTCCAATTTGCGACTCAATATTGAGATTAATAGCATATCCCAATGTTTTGTGGGCTGTTCAAGGTTTTTAAGCGCATATATTTGTTGCTGCACCTCAGAAATAAATGCCCTTATGGAGCTAGCTGTGCCTTTTTGCATGGGAGGAAGATCCAAAAGATGATTAATGTGGTTGGATATCAAGCGAGCTTTATTGTCAAAGCGTTTTTTAAGAAGTGTTAATGCCTCAGGGTAAGACTCATTGACCATTGGCAAATTGACAATCACTGACAACGCCTCTCCTTGTAAATACTTGCGGAGGTAAAACAATTTTTGGATGTCCGACAAAGACTTGTTGTTGTCAATGAGTGCTGTGAACAAATCCATAAATGGTTTGAACTGTGTAAAATCTTTGCCATCATATGTCGAAATTTCAATATTTGGCAGCTTTGACATGGATACATCCTTGCTAGTACTTTTTACATTATCACTGATATCACAACGTTTAATAGATTCACTTAGCTTTGCAATAAGTTTGTAATATTTTGACTCTACTGTATCAAATATTTCTTCATCATTTGGATCTAACATAGATATCTCGACGTTAATGTCCTCATAATCTTTGAACGTACTCACGAGTCTGCTCCTACGCGCCTCCAAGTCCGCTGTGGAGGCCGATGCAATACTCACTGGGTCGTTGACAAAGTTCTCCAAGCGTGTGATTGTTCCCTTTAGATGGCCACGCCTGGCACGCAAATGCGGGAGTTGTTCCGTCATTTTTAACCGCACAACGCACTATTTTTCTTACTATTTAAACACTTATGCACAGCCGCTCTTAAATTAATGCAGTAACCGCAAAGTTTAATAACAACATCGTCGTGCGCACGAACTTCCTTTGACAGCCGACACTGACGTTTACGTTGACACCTGACAGCTCGAAACCACAGAAACTGCGCACTCGCTGCTGTCAATTTTATTTAGCGTTTCGCTACGCCGTAATTTTGATGTTGCCAGTATGCACCGCTATCAAAGTCCCCACATGGTAGGCGAAGTCGTCCAAATTTTGAATTTGCCGCTATTGTAATGCGAGCGTATTTATCTTCCGATTATGTTTTCTGGTGATCTTGGGGATCTTCTTTACTTGCAGGCAGTCTCATTTGAGTCAAAAATGCACACCCTGATGCGAATCGGAGAAATTTTTTTCCCGGTCACGTAGGCACGCCGACTCACGCGCTGCTTTTTTCTGAGGATATAGACCTCTTTCCTTCACAAGTTGCACTTAATCCACTTGATTTGATCGTAATGTGGCCTTACGATTGAGAAATATAGATTCTCGTGAATCTGAAGTAATCGCGTAGTTTTTTCGGATTGCGCACGAGATGAAAATGTCCGCCGCTGACCTGACCACTTTTGCACTCGCGAATAAACTTCTTTCCACTTATATCCGGTTCGAAGGACCACCTGCTCTGTTGGATAAGTCAAACAGAGTAGAATATGTTTAATATGTTTATTTATCGAATAAACACTTATTGTAATAATACAGAATATTTTTGTGCCCACCACAGATTAGAGAAAAGCAGATAGGCCCTAATAAATTGAACGTTTTCTATACATCCGATCTCTTCTCACTTACGTACTGAACGCCGAGTAAGAAAGGGATAGAACCATGTTATCTGACAGGTCTTCATACGTCATTGTCTCTGCTTTCTCGCTCGCACGATGTAATTCGCTCTCTCGCTCGCTCGAGATTTAGTGCACAGAAAGATATTTTCTTACAAGTTATCGATATCGATATTTACTGTTAATAAATTCGTAATATGCGATACTCGTAAGTAAATTGTATCTCTATCCATACTATGCAAAAATTAATATGGTACTTACCAAATAGAAAAAAAACCCATTACACGACTACGAATATAATAAACAGCATTCATGTTTCATATGTTCGCTACAAATTAAATTATGCAAATACATAGGTAGTCAGACGAGTTACTTTTTAAGTTTCACTATTTTGTGGATCTTTAGTGGAACACATTTATTTTTAACCGACTTCTGAAACTTATCAATTCCGCTGGCTCTTTATTTTTTTATGTATGTTCCTCAATTACTCTTAGACGCCTGGACCGATAAGAATGGTGTTTTGTTAGAAAAGGTGGTCCTAGGCAGGTCAGGATCTGAAGATGGAATCCTGGAGAAAACCAGGGCAATCTTCAAATCTTATTTTGAAACGATTTGGGTACTTTGAAATCGTGCATTTGCTTTCAGAAAGCAGTTCATGCGGTAATATGGAATGTGGCTTCGTGAAGTATTGATTTGAAGTCGATTAAAACTTTGTTTTTAAAGTAAGCTAACACAAAATAACAACGCAATTATATTCCTGAAAATATCTCATTTTAATAAGAAAGTTACATCAAATGCTTTAAATAATAAATATCCAATTATATAGAACTTTTTGCAATCAGTAAAATTGCATCACCTGAAGAGGCAATGCAGATGTCTTAGGTATTGTATCTGGTAGCCTTTCATTACTGCTCAGCATCATTTTGTTGTAGTTGCCTTCTAATTGTTGATCCTGGTGAGATCCCTGCATTAAATACAGTAACGAAAACATTATTATACAATCTCTATCAGTTGAGCTGCTTAAGTATGAACAGGTAAACAACAAACCGACACAGAGTTACTTTCGCATGTATAATACATATTATAGTAGTTATGGATATATAAAGAAAATCAATGTACTAATACAAATTCTTTGCATATACAAAACTTAAATGAAACGAACTCATCTGGAGGGACCTCAGAAATGTCAAGTAATAAAATAAATAAAACTCACTATACCAACTTACCTCAAGCGGTCTCTGAAAAACTGTAGGTATCGCATCTGGCAGCAAGTGTTTTATGTTTTTAATAATAACGAAACAGTTAGTTTCGAAATGTTTCGAACATATTCTATGGTGTTTTTTCGGCTTCCAATTATTGCGCCCTACTGCGTCAATCCATTTTTTTCGAAGATTATTATTTACCGGAAACCTGAAGTTAACAGTTAAGACATGTAACATTAAAATATTTTGTCTAAACGCCTACATGAATAATTCATGTCGACGAAATATCGATATATACATGGTAACAACACTAGCCATGTTTACGACAATTGTATTTTTACTAAAAATCCCAAAAATATCAAGTTTGATCCATGTAAAAAGTATTTATCCGATAGTATCAAGCATCTGCTGTAATCCCAGACCATTATATTGCGTAATGTACATTAAATATTTGAAAAATAACCAAATGATTCTTACCGATGAAATCCGATTGTTTCTCCGGTCTTTTTTAACAATCTAGCGTAACTTCGGCAGTACGGAACTGCACAAGCCATTGTGCCACTTCATACAACTTAAATCATTAACTTATTACAGAAATATTTAGTTTTTCAACACAATATTCTTGAAATAACCAACTTTCCTCAAGATTCACAAGAGATTTGACGTTGATTTGACTTTGACAGATTGTTTAGCATTTAACACCGTGGTTAACAGTTTTTGGAGACAAGTCGTCAATAGACTCAAAATACCATACTATTTATCTCATTCTAACTCACATCAGCTGACCATAAGCAGCGACAGAGACAACTATATGAAACATCGTCTTGCTTTATACTGCGCGTCTGTATTCTTATTAGTCTGTGGTGCCCACATAGTAGAGCCTGTATGAGTAAGATTTTCTAACTGGTGTTGCCAGGAGGCAACCTACTATATTAACATATTTAAAGATAGCATTCATGTTCAATCATGTATTGAACAGTTTTTAAATTTAAAGGCGATTAAAAGGTTTTGTCTGATATTTACTATCTTACGTGATGAAAACTAATATCTGTATCTGTAAGTATGAAATCCGAATATTTTCAGTGAAGTGAACGGTGGGCTGTTCGCCTGCGCAGTTCAAGCCGAGTTCGTCTAGTAGATACTTTTTGAAAAACAATAGGTACATTTCCCAGCGAAATATGAATTAATAAAACAGCGATTAAACATCAAAATTTTCCTCACCATCGCATTCGACAATCCATTGAAAACAAACGATCGTGAAGTTTCTATGTACTCTGTGAATGAGAACACTAAAGCTGGAAATGGTATTTCGTGATATTCGGTTCTGGGTACATACATAGCATACTTGTTATCTAAATCGCAATAACCTTATAAATATAATATATAAATTCAGGTACATGTATAAATAAACGGACGTCAAATCAGTTTCTATACAAAACTCACAACACGAATATACTTAAATTAATAATTTCCCCGCTCGTTGCGCAGGCCGACTAAAGTTAATTAAGGTTGGGCATGAATAAAGAACAAGATCGGAACAAATCTTACCTTAAAATTTTACATCTCACCGAGATATAATACATTGAATTTATTTCCCTCCTCGTAATAAAAATTATAACCCGTAAAATTATAAGTGGGTACAGCTTATGGAACTCCGTGAAAGAGTTTGGAACAGCTCTGAAGAGTATACTCTAGGGCGTGTAGTGGGTCTTAAGTCCTTAATTAATCACAAGTGGTTTAATTAAGATGTTTAAAGGTACGCAAACACTACTGGCCGAACAAAAGCGCGTAAACGTAATTATATATTATTGTAAAAGTGCCGTGGTTTCTTCGTGTTATAACGCTTTGGTTTATTTTGTCATAATGGCCTCAATAGCAAAAAAGCCATTTAAAAGTATTTTAATGTGTTTAAATTAACTTTTTTAACAACAACACCTTAGTGGGAATACTTTTATGAATTATATGCTAATATGCGAAAGTTGGTAGGTAAATGAAATCTTTATGCAGTTTCAAATACAATTTACGAGTTCTGGGCCAGCATTCCATCTGCAACAATTGGCATTTGGCAACAGAGGCTTATTCCTACTTTAATTTCTCCCTGTCACTCTGATGGTGAAAGACAGAGACGTGAATGAAATACTGGCTTTGAGGTCTGCTGATCGATTGCGTAACGTTTTATACGTAAGTAAGTAGACTTTAATGAAATATTGGTTTATGGGAAAAACACAGTTATCCCTCTGAGGTGCGATTTCTGAACTATAAGGGCGAGTAAGATATATTCAGCTTTTAACGATCACCGCTTACGATCACAGACGGGTTGGTGCAACCCACCGTAAATGTCATGTTCCCAGCATCTCATACGGATATATTCCAAATAAGTACGTCTGTCTTTAAAAACAAATGAATATCCTACTGTCAACAAGACGACTGGAATCGCCGCTAGTTTTCTTTATTCAATTTGTTTCACGTCCATTTGCGACAGTTTAAGCAGATACATATAGCTACTGGAGCTAACGTGAGTAATCAATGTGAGTTGAGGCTAAAAGACACTTCATCGAGGCCCATGTGCGAACTGAATCGACAGCGCGCCCGTCACTTTTGTCCAACACAAGCCAGATGCGCGCCCATTTCCACATCGAACTGTGAGATCATTGATCCTTTCTCTACTTGCCACACACTTTATGAACATTTGAAACAACCTTTATTATTGTAACCTTACTTTACTAACCCTTTAGTCCGTAAAACGTAACGAACCTCTGTTTCTCCTCCAAACTAAAATATGTTTTGTTCATAATAAATAAGTGACAGATAATAACAAGACAATTTTAGCGGCAGTTCATGTTTATGAATACGGGGTTTTTTTTATAATATACATGATATGATACATAATCCAGTAACTTTGTCTCCTGAAAGTATGGGGCAGTATGCGTCAAATCCGGTAGTTCTCATTTTTTGCAGACTTTGTTTATTATGTTGGCCTAATGAATAATCCAAGTTTGTGACCTCGAGCGCTGAACGCAACTTTGTCAAAAATCGAAATAACCGCGAAAAAAATCGTTTTTTTTTCAAACTTTGGCTAAAAAAAAATTTTGAACGTTTTTAAAGAAGACTAAATTTGCTACAATATGACACTAGAATTGTCTCTGTGGACCCAATAGTTTCCGAGATTAAGTCTATCAAAGTTTATATTTTTTTTCCAACTTCGCTTTTTTTTGAAATATCTTAGAATAGAATAGAATAACATTTATTCATGACAACAACATATACATGCACATAAAAAAAAAATACAAAACAAAAGACAACATTGCCACGAAATGGTTTCATCTCAGCGTTGTGCTGGCCTGGTGGACAGCGCTGGTCTTCCGATGGAACCATCCGGTGATTCCGGCAATTCTTAGACGTCACTCGAACTGACGGGATGAAGTTCCAATTACCTCCGACGGAGTGTGCTAGTATTGCTCGTGTCGAATGCGACCCACCTCAAAATCCTCTTTGAAACCAGAGCTTTTTCTTCTTCATTCATGCCTTTAGTGGTTGTGACTCGACTTGGTTTAAGGAAGAAGCAAATGATGTCCATAGTCGAAAAAAAACCGGACGTTGAAAAGCAAGCTGCGATTTTACTCGACACCAACTCTACACCTGACGAGATAGCAGCAGCAGGAGAGCTAGTCATAATTTCTCTATACGGAGGCCACCCTAACACCCATAACCTTGACGAGCTGCGGTACCAACTATTCGCCAGGGCTGCGACGAAAACCAGCTTCAATCCAGGTTGCCTCCTACACAAGACTCTTAAGTTCGAAAAAAATTATAAACATTGAAAGACTTAATCTCGGAAACTATTGGGTCCACAGAGACAATTATTGTAGCAAATTTAGTCTTCTTTAAAAACGTTCTAAGAAAGTTTTTTCAAAAACTAGTCCTTTAGGGTTATAATCGCCAAAATTTGAAAAAAAAAATAGTTATTTTCGATACAAGTGCCGAAAATAGGCAAAACACGACCGAAGGGAGTGGTTTAAATCGACACGAGTTGCGAATTACCTATTGGCACGTGTATCGTACAACGTTTTACCATTTTACTGTACATATGTCTCTTTAAAGTTTCGACGTATGCACGGAAACTGCTCTTTTCCGCACTAATGCGGGAAAGTAGCACCATATGTACTATAATAGTTATTTACGATACAAGTGCCGAAAATAGGAAATTCGCAACGAGTGGTGATAAATTAAAACACGACCGAAGGGAGTGTTTTAAATCGACACGAGATGCGAATTACCTATTCGCACGTGTATCGTACAACGTTTTACTGTACATATGGCTCTTTAAAGTTTCGATATATGCACGAAAAGTGCTCTTTTCCGCACTAGTGCGGGAAAGTTGCACCATATGTACTGTAAATAACTATTTCGCGGTTATTTAGATTTTTGACAAAGTTGCGTTATGCGCTCGAGGCCACAAACTTGGATTAGGCCAACATCATAAACGAGTCTGCAAAAAATCAGAACTACCGGATTTGACGCATACTGCCGATGTATAAAGTTACTGGATTGACATGCATAAATGCATATATCAAGCCGGCCATTTTGCCTCGTTAACAAAGCTTGTTTTTTCGTGTCTGATGCGAATTTATTAATAAACATAATAAATAAGCAGTTTCGTAAATAAATATACAATATAATATACATAATATCTTTATATTTAGCACTGCAAAACAATCAATGTCAACATTTCAACTACTTAGGTATGTTACTGGATTGTGTGCGCTTTTCAAATTAATTTCGCTAGAATGAGCAACTGTGGGCTAAAGTATTTCAGAGCTACAGTATGCCAGCTAATCTTGAATTCCTTTATAAAAATACTCGACTGTATGCATATTGCGAGTACAAATTCCTCTAAAATTTAATCTCAACTCATTTTACTTATTGAATGGGAATGCTAACAGTAAAATCATCAAGTGTTATACGTACGATGACCGTCTTTATTTTTTATAATTCATTAAGCCATTATGTGATGTGATTGACAATCAAATACAGTGAAACCAGACGGGTGATTACGTAACTTTTCGAACGTATGTATGTAAACTTGTAATAATTCGCGTAAGCCTATCTCACAAAAATACGTAATTACTTACAGTCTTACAGTAATAAATGTTTTAGGTGTAAACGCAGATGTAAGTTATATACGTCCATAAATTTTACCAAAGAAACTTATAAATCTAAATCCGGCCTTAGGACCATTCATCCATTCCGGTCATTTTCTCATAAGTATATAAGACACATTTAGATCTACCTGTCGTTGTTATGTTATGTATAACCTATCGATGCGTGACAGGTAACTGAATGAAATTGCAGTTTCTTGGTCTTGGTCATGCACCATTAATTCCCTAGCTCTGTTATTGAAACCTCCTGATACCAACACGACCGTAAGAAGGGCGCGTCACTCGGCAATATAAGTAAGAAGACACATTTCCGGTCCTGTTTTGTAGTTAACACATTTGTCAGTGACTGTCCGCGTGGAATCCCGTATGACTAATTGACTATCCCCAATTTCATCGCTTAGTGTGTTTATTTTTGGGATAAAAAGTGACGTATATGTTATAATCTCTATATCTACCTATCTAGGTATTTGTATGCCATATCTCAATCCTTTCAGCCATGTTAGCGTAACAAATATCTAAACAACGAAACATTGAAACTTTCAAATTTATTTCTAGTGGCTCGGTGAGCGTCTTTTTTTCAATGTATTTGTTTAATTTCGAAATACTCTATATCAAAGCAATACGGGTTAAATTCGAACTAAGAGGATTGTTCTTCATTCGAATTTAAGCCATGTCACTTTGACTTTGAGTGACCATATACTAGTACAACGTCGAGCACTCGGACGTTTACCTTAATTATTGAATCTGCTCATAAAATTTGTCGAGAATCGGTTGAAAAATGCGACTGGACATGAGAAAAAGTAACTGTAACAAAAAACTTCATTCGCTTCGCTCGCTGGTTCAACAAGCTTTTATTTAACTTGCACTGTTCGTACAGTGTAAAAAGGTAACCTAAGTACCTAAATATTTCAGTTGTCCTCAAAGCGTGCGACGCCGTTTTCTGCCACTTGCAGTTATTCAATTGAGATCAAAATCAAAATATTTATTCAGCAAATAGACCACGGGACTTTCATTGTCAAAACTGACAAGTCAAAATGTATATATAGACTCTCCACCACTCATAAAATTAACTACATCAAAGTTTACATGTCAAAAAGAATAGAAAAGAAATCAACAATCTTATTTCTCAGAGGTATAGAACTGCGGCCTCGACGCACAGTGATTCGCGTAGAACAAGCTAACTGGACAAAATTATTGTTATGCATTTGTTAGGTACGATTATACACTTATTAGTATTTTATTCTTTATTTTATTTGTAATTAAATGTGATTTTTGCAGAAAATATATTTATTATGTACTATTATGTATTATTAATTTACAGCAAATAATATACAAAAATAAAAACTACAAATTGATATCGTCACAATCATCAGAATAATCATGACAATTGGGATGAACCAAAAAAAAATATACCCTGTTTTTTTGTTTTTTTTTTCAGTAGAATAGACATATTTAAGAAACTTATTTCGCTGATTTTGCAATGCGACATTTATTTATTTTTTTAAATAACAAAACAATTATTATATATGATGACGTCAGAGAGGGACAAGTACGCTTCTTGAACGCATTTTATACGAACGCAACCCACATACTACTGTCATTAGTGTCATTGATAGTAGAGTGACATTGACGTCAACGGGTCCAAATTAAATGATAAAATATTTTGAGCGATGTTTATTTAAGAAAAAGAACTGTTCATTTATACAATGCACATATAATAAATTTAATATATTTCGGTAAATTTTTACAAAATATTCATGACACAATTTTTATAAACTATTGCATGAGAATAAAACATTTGACTACAATTCGGACTTACGACTTTGAAGTTTTGTAAAGACCCTTTTACAACAAGTGACATTATTTTTTGTCCTTTTTGTCTCACTTTGTCATTAAGGAAAAAATGAGATGCAAATTTAGTGTGATATGACATTTTATATAATTCTCTACGTTTTTGCGTGCATTCTATCCTCCTCCTAATACAGGCACTAGTGACGTCACCGTGGCACTGCTGTTTGAAGGTCATTAAAGGTTATTTTTTAAAAAAAATTATATCTCGTAGGATATTGAATATTTAATTAATCTAATAAGTACATATTGCTCAGAAAACCTATCCCTCCAAATGGTTTTGAGTTTACTATACATTGTAAAAAAATGGTTCATCCCAATTGCAGTCGGTTACAATCCAAAGAACACAAATTATCTTAATACTACTAATCAATAAAACTTTAGAAGGCAGCTTTTCAACTTTTTTGCGGGTATCACTTACACTGTTCATAACGGGGTCAGATGTTACTAATAACAAATTAAATCAATTCCTACTACTTAGCAGTACGTGACCGCTTTCGTGTGTTGTACTCACAAAATCTCTTGCAATCCTTGTTTTTAGATTCCCGAGCTTCTTCAAAAGTTTCTCTCTAAGATTAAGTGTACAAAGATGATACCTTATCTCCCACTTAGATGCTCCACTTTCGAGTTTTTTTACGTCTTCGTAGTAGATTTGCTGCCAACGCTTCATCACTAGACACATTAGGTGCTCTCCCATTTGTCTTATTGATTGACTTAATTCCGTACAGTTTGGAGAGTAATTCACCGCCCTAGTTACGTAATGTACTATTTCATCACACATGCTCGAAAAGGACTTCATAATGCGCAGACATACAGAGCTACAATAGCCTATGTTACGCCCACGGGCGTAATGGCTCTTTTCTTAAATGGTATCTGTCACTCACGCGGCCGTTACAAAGTGAAGAGGTTTTATATCAAATACGATGTCTGAAAACGTATTTATAAATAAATTTAATAATAAAAACATTACTACAACATGTTTAACAGAATTATTTACAGATTTTGTAGGTATGTAGTTACGTGTCTATGTAAAATGTTGTTAAGTGTTTTCAAATTGTGGCTGTATACCCAAGGGTCGCCATACGCGCCTCACGTCAAATCCAAACAAATGGACAACTGACAGTTGCAGTTTTTATTACGATTTGTATTAATTTCATCTAAAATGTATTTGTTTACACAACGATGTTGTAAATGTGATGAAAAACATTGTGTATAACACGGGCGTAAGAATATTGCAAACTCGAGTCATCAAAAGCCCTCCGCCTTCGGCGTCGGGCTTCTGTTCGCAATGTTCCATTTACGACCCTCGTTAAACGATGTACTATTACTGGTCAATGTGATTTATGTACGCTTTTTGAAGACACAGGACCCTGAGGAAGAACAGCACCCTGTGAATAATCAATCCCATTTCAACTTTAAAAACCGTTCTGGATTTTTAGCTGCGGATGATTTTGGAAAGTAGTTTTCTATTTTTTCTTTTTTATTTCAGTTAGATTCTTCATTGGCTTGGTGGAGGTCATACTTACTACGAAAAAACACAGCGAAATAATTCTTAATTTCTGGTCAGCTTTGGGCGCTTTCGTCGTTCCTGAAAAAAGACAATTCGCGTTATGTATACATGAGAAAAGTTAATGCGTAGATTAGATTAAGGCCCTTAACCATGTACATTTTTTTTGATTTTCACCCATATACAATATGTTGTACCTACTATGAAAAAGTCTGTAAGTATGGCTGGATTTAAATATGACTAAAAACGACCTTTAAACTGAAATAATAATAATAAATGTTCTTATAAAGGTAAGGTAAATTCCACTTCCTTTGCCAAAAAGTATAGGTAACTACACAATTTCGAGATAATTCAGAGCGCAATTATGCAAATAAATGTGAAATTTTCGCAAATTCTTGTTGTACTTTCCTTAATTAGAGACTTCTTTCAATAAAAGCACATAGAATAATTCTCACTATCACCCACGTATTGTTTATCAGTTCCAATAAGAAATTCAGAGGAAATAGAAAGTCATTTTTGTCCAGCTAGCTTATTCTACAAGGATCACTGTGCGACGATGCATACATGCTCATGCAAAAGGGCGCACCCTAATCCATGTCATTCATAAATTTGACAAATCAACAAGAACATTAACAATAATTAAAGTGTTTTGAACATAATTTCAAACATTTGTGAACGTCATTTATTTAGAAAGATGAAGTAGGTTCACTTGGATATGGTTTGGCACAATCGCCTTGCCCGAGATCACTGTCAGTTTCGTGTTTGTTCCACAAAGCTCGTCATCATAATAATTAAATTTAAGAGGCAGGCTCTCGTCAGTCCAGTAATCCCCACATATCTCTCTCTTGGCCATTTTCTTTAACAGCCTGGTCCGACACGACGTATACTTTGCTTTGTTTTAGTCCTTGGATGATTTATATCCACGGCGGCCGTCTCTTCCGCAAATGTAACTACGATAATTAGTCAATCCATTACAAGATACCTACCTACCTATGACTCATGACTAGACATCGTAAATTATGTCCATACGATTCAGATAACAACACTACTACATAACAAACAATAAGGCGAATCGTCTGAATCTTATATAATACTACGTAATATAAAGACAAAACCATAATAAATTAAACCGATTATGACAATGTTATCGAGGCAGGAAACATGATTGGGTTGGCAGCTTGTCGATTTCTGTAATTGAGCTTCAGTTGTAGCGTGACGTGTGATTGTGTTACACCCTCGCGTGTGGGGGAGCCTCCCCGATGACAGCTAGCTTCAGCCTTTGACGTCTTCAGCGAGACTTAGCCTTTTACAGACAGACGTGGCGGCATGATAGCTTCTTCTGGATTGTGTTATGTCAATGCCAGTGTTTTCAAAATACGGTAGGAGATATACCTTTTACTTCTTACTCCGTGACTTTGTCCGCGTGTACTCCCGCTTCAATTTCCATTCCTAATTAGTTTATTTATTTTAGCTTATTCATACAAGAAGAACTTGTACAACATTTTAAGTGCATCCCCGCTTTCATCCTCTTGGAGGATAATAAAGGAAATCGTAGACGAAATGCATTGCTTGTTTGATTCAGGCGCCTTTATTTTCATAAAATAAATATCAACAACAGCCTGAAGAGATCGGGCTTCTTGCTGTTTATTATTTGCCCCGCACCCTACACCTGAAGAGGGTTTTCGCAGAGCCTCAGGGTATTTGCGTGATAGAGTAACAAACATAAAAAAACACATTTATGAAATTAGCAGAATGAAACTATCATCTCGTTACACATCGACTAACATGCTTTCTTGAATAATACTTTAATGTTACCAAGTTATGTACTTACGATTGCCCGACAACAATCTTCAAGACGTGAAGAATCGACAAGAGTAAATTTGGACACAAATATGAATTGGAAGCCACATATTCTAAGCCTTTCAAAAAAGCTATCTTCCTTCATCTACGCCCTTCAGCATCTCAAGCGCGTAACGGACTTTTTCTACTCCTGTACTTTTATCTGTCATTTACATAGTCCCGAACACTAATATAAAGACATACAAAATAAGTCTGCAGAAAAGTCTATACTCTATTCCCCATAACAGTACGGCACAACTGTGCTGTTTTGTCGCCAAAACGATACGCTTAGCAGCCATACGCTTCTAAACCTGGGTAGTGCTACATTGTGCCACGGCCTACTAGACACGATCGAGTAGGCCGCGACGCGACTAATCTAGAGGGCCATGCCGAAACATAAAATACATTAGGTACTACCAACTTAACAAACCACTGAATGTATTTACTTCAAATAAATTATTGTACTAACGGCATTGCTGCCAACTTAAGAAAAACCTTGGTCTTAATATGACAGTACTGGCAAGTTGAATTAAGAACAAAACAGACCATAAACAAGAGGTGTCAATGTGTCATGTTTCCAATTTCCCACCAAAGTTCCAGTTCAAAATTAAAAGACCAAATATTGTCAAATATGATAACTATTCGTTATTAATAACTTCTTAAGATTTGATTCGTGTTTGTGAAGTGAAGAAAAATGTGTACGTTCCTTTTAAAATGGACGAAGGAGAAAATAACTGCACCGCTGATAAAATTGCGTGAGTAGTAATAGAACTAACGGAAAACTTACTGCCTGAAAAGTCAAATTATGCTATTTATTTAAAATAGTCGTAGAAATAAATACATATTTTATCAAATACCGTATACTCACCCTTGCCTGCACGTACCTACATTTTTGAGACATTCAAGTTTGTCAGGAAACATCCTGACGTTTATTCAACGTTAATCAACAATAGAAGAAATAACCGCAATCTTAATAAGCCAAAGTTACCTTTCTCCAAATTAAAAATAATCTCGCATAGCCCTCTCATCTCACATGAAAATTAGAATTTATAATCATCTACCAAATTCGTTAAAAAATTTAAGAAAACCAAATATATTCTATAAACAATTTAAAATATTCCTCACCCAAAAGTGTTATTATAGCCTAAACGACTATTTTGAAGATGGACCTTTTTGTAGCTAAAGTAGTATTTTTATTTTTTAGACAAGATAAGATAAGAATTGTATTTGTAGTTTGTTAAAGTTGAATATTCTAATGCATGTTAGTTGTTTATATATTATGTTAAGAAATAAGTCCGCATTAGTGATGGCTGTGTCATATTGCTGCGCCCTTGCAGGGCGTCACATGTATACCTATCTTGTTTTTCCACCTTGTACCTGTAATGTGACATGCAATGAAATAAATGAAATGAAAGACTATGATGGCAATATTTATAATAATTCGAAGAAACGTAAAAGGTGGGTAGGTGCTCGCAGGGCCCTGTTTGAATGCTACTTCGTATTCCGGATAAAGATCTCATTTATTTACGTTTTGCTATTTTCATATATTCAGTATCCCATTGGGTTTTATTGGCAAGCCGTTAGATTTTTACGTTACGTTATATTTTTCTGTTTAGCAAACGAATTTCAGTGATTATTGCCGCTTGGTATGAGTTTTCACCCACAAAGTTAATTAATGCTGTCCTATATTCCTCGCTGAAAGGAACGACAAACTATCCAAATGTTTACTTAATTCCAAAGCCAAATACGCGCTCGTTTGGGTAACCGTACGTTAACGGTAACCGCGAAACGCAGATATTTCGAATATCTTTATTTCCCTGCGGGATTACGTACGTCACTGAGCTTATTTGCTTTACGTTCCGCTCTCTCCACATGCCAGTTCTAAAGTATCAATATTAACATTTTAATAATGGATTTGGTTTCGCTCCAGCCGGATATATGTAAACTATTATTCGTGGATGATGTATGGATGATGAAATGAAATAAAGGAAGTTTCATGAGCTACACGCTCTAGAGTACACGCTTATTTTAATAATTAATAAAGTTACTTTCACTGAGAATGTCCACATTTTTGCATAAAATAATAATTAATAAAGTTCTTACACTTCAAAATTTCAATAATTTTGCATAACACTTTTACCAAACCATCTCAAATAATTAAAAATATAATAATTCCATAATTGCATGTTGTGTGTTTGAGGCAACTTGTTCCAATAGGTAAATAACTAATGGGAAGATTGGGAAGACATTACCATCTTGCGTCAATTCCATCCTAACCAAGAGACGATGCATTGGAATGATTGCTTAAGTCACCGTAATAGTAAAACCCAATTTTCTATAGGTACAGCAGGCAGCATAAGTACATGGTCAATGCAAAAATAGTTTGGCTTGGCGACCGAATCCTACGCCATCTATGTGGCGCGATGGTGAATATCATTATAGATGTCAATGGAGACCTCAGAGGATTTGCAAGATTTAACTAGATGGCGTTGTTAACAAAAAAAAAATGAAAAGGCACATGACTTCTATTTTGTTCTCGTCATAGTTTTTTGTATTTTCTTGGGTAACATTATTATTCAGTAATCTTGCCAATAGCATTTATGATAATGGCGGATTTATACGACGTAATTGGAATACATTTCCGATTTTTGTTTGTTCGCTGGCTTTGTTTATTTATTATTTTGTATCCTTGTGTTTCTGCACAACGAATAAATATTCCAAAGATAATTCCAAAAACACTTTTTCCCAACATCATGGTTGGGAGCGGATTTGAACCTGAAACCTTCGGCCTAGATTGATAATGACCTGCCTAGTTCACCACTGGGCCACCGGGTTAATTGACAGCATGATTCAAATTCACTATCAGTTAATTTGAATGCTCAAATATTTATATTCATTACGACTAGGATTCGTATAATAACTAAAGAGGGTAGATATAGATGATATGAAACTACCATATTTTTTATAACAAAGATTCACTGCGTGTTTGTTCGTCAGCCGTTTCTAATTCGATTCCCTATTTCACTTGCGTTTTTCATCCTTTCCTCCGTATTTATACATTTAATGATGAGTTCTCGATCTAATATTGATCTTGTTAAAAGGGCGCAAATAATAGCCTTATGTAACGAAGGCCACAATTTCTCAGAAATTGCTAGTGAAACCGGTGTAAACGTAAGTAGTTTTTTTAATTGTTTTAATAGACGCCGTGGTAACTATTCGCTTATTATACCTATTTATTAACTGTCATTGTTACAGCGAAAAACGGTTGCTTTATGGGTACGGCGATTCCAAGAGGAAGGATCTTTGCTACACCGGCAAAGAATGGGTAGACCTCGTCTCATTGATACCGCGCAGCGTGCAGCGATGGTGACCGAGTACGAAGAAAATGGGTTTATACCAACAAGTCACTACGCTGGTTTATTCTATACTAGTGTAGACACTGTTCGTCGTGTGCTTCATGACGAGGGTTTGAACTATCGCAGGCATGCCGTCAAGCCGTTGCTTACAGAAGCACATAAAACAGCACGATTCCAATTTGCCCTAAGGCATTTAAATGATGACTGGAGTAATGTTATATTTAGTGACGAAAAGTGTTTTAAATCGAGTCAACACGGACGTTTCAGTTTATGGCGTCGCAATAATACGCGGTATGATAGTGGTCACGTACACGTAGTGCCGAACATGGAATCTGGTCGTATAAGTGTCAATATGTGGGGCTGGATGAGTGCAGCCGGTCCGGGTGAACTAGTGAGGATGCCGAGTCGCGCAAACAGCGTGGATTACATGAATGTCCTGGAGGAAACTATGTTACCTACCGTCCGAAATGTGTATCCAGAAGAAGAATTACCTGTGATATCTTTTGTGCAAGATAATTGCCCTATACATCGTTCGCGTAATGTGCGGGAGTGGTTTGACCGTTATAAAGATAACTTGCAAGTAGTTTCTTGGCCTGCTAGATCGCCGGATCTGAACCCTATTGAAAATTTGTGGGGTGTTATTGTGCAACGCTGGGAAAATCACAATGAACGAAGCCCAGAAGCGTTAGAGGCACATTGTATAAAAATATGGGAAAGTATTCGTGGTTCTAGTTTATGTGAAAGACTCATTGAATCCATGCGTTCCTGCAAAGTGTTATCGACCAAAGAGGAGGTTATACTAAATACTAGCTGAAGCCGTAAATTAAGATTTATTTATTAAGGTTATGAAAGGCCGGGTTAACAAAACAAATGTTTGCTAACAAAATAAACAAATTACCAAAGTAAGTAGACCTTAGCTGTTATTATTAAACTGCCGATTGTATTCTTTTTTGGACTATTAAAAAAGTGATGGTGAATTATTATTACTTAAACAACATAATTATTGAGAAATGTTATTATGATGTTGTAACGTAAGTAACCATGTCAGCCCGAATAACATTATTGTCATTATTGCAAATATCAATCACACGCCACGCCACACTATACAAGCGTTCGGCTGATTTGAATTATGAATGTTATGATTTTAATTTTTAACCCGGCCTTTAGTTAATAATTGTCAATAGTTTAATATGTATTGGGGTAAGGCTTCAATCTTTTTCCGATTTTCGGAAATGAAACTTAAGCCTTAAAGCTCTATAAAATGGTAGGAAATTGCTAACTATATAAAACTGCGTTAACAATTAGATATCTACGGTAGTTAACTGAATAAAGATAATTAAAACATTTAAAAACGTTTTAATCCTTAAAAACTGAATAACATTTTTATTTAAAGATTACCATTCACTGTTATTTACAATTTCAAGAAATGTATTAAAAAAAACCGGAAAAAGCTACCTTTGCCATACCCTGGCTGGGATTCGATCTTTGGTTCGTCATAGTAGCGCAGAGTTAATTGAGTTAATGTGCTTAACCACTAGGCTACCGATATTTATCGATTGCATTGGAATAAAGCATACACATACTATAGTTGTCACACTCAAATACAGTTCCTGTGTATTAGCATTTGCTAGACTTGTTAATAATTATACCCGTAAGAGAACACTTCTGATGATTACAAGTGTCACTTAATAGTGCATTTAGTTATATTATTCTATATCCAAAGGTGTATCAACAGCAACGCCATCTAGTTCACGCTTTGTGAACGACGTGCAACTATGCGAGAGCTGTATGTCAAATGATCTAAACGAAAGTAGACCGTAAGGTGTCTATGCATTTATGCAGCCGATAGTACGTGCTAACAATAATGGAAAAGTTTCATCGATATCACATGGATCCGTTTTTCAAATCTCAGCTTTGATAAGCATGTAACTATGTGGAGTTGTAACATATTAAGATTCGAAATTTTTTTTCATAATTAGTCTACAAATGACGCGGCCATCCTGGCTCTAACGTCTGAGATCCTGTGACATTCAATGCGAAAAAAAAAACAGTCGAACTAAAGTTTCCTTTTAGAGAGCTGCCTGACTGACTTATGAAATACGCAGACTAATTGAGAAAGTCCTCTATTCTGGGAGTGTTATCGCGTGTAACATTGAATACAAGTCTCTCGGATTTGAAGGGGCGGGTCGGGAAGTTGCCGGCGATATGTTGGCGAAGAGCCGCTACGTGCACTATCGAGTGCGGCGTGCGCTGACACGTCACTTTGCTCCTTTTCCGCTCAAGTGCCGACAATACAATAACCCTTTTAGATCACGCTATGTCGACTAAATTATCGAGTTTTGGCAGCTATGCAAATGCAGATGTATTTGCAAACATTCATTCATGTCAAGTCCTATCGTTACAGAGGCAATTCGTTATGGCGTGCTTGGCTTAAGTCAGGTGACGCGATCAACTACTCTTTATATCACATGTGCTGTTATCGGACGCGTCGCCTGTATTGTACAAGTATCCATCGCCTATCGTATAGTAATACGCCACATATACAAAGCGTGTAGAAGATACCAATCAAGGCTCTCATTCAAACTATAAACGTGCAATTCGTGCAAGACCAACCACCAATGACCAAGGTCAATAATAGTTATTTACGATACAAGTGCCGAAAATAGGTAATTCGCAACGAGTGGTGATAAATTAAAACACGACCGAAAAGAGACGAAGAAAAGAGAGAAGCAATCGACAATTTACAGTACATATGGTGCGGACTAGTGCGGAAAAGAGCATTTTTCGTGCATATGTCGAAACTTTAAAGAGCCATATGTACAGTAAAACGTTGTACGATACACGTGCGAATTTCCTATGCTCGGCACTTGTATTGTAAATAACTATTAACTTACCGTGCCATTTCAAAACCTTTTCGCACTTACAGTGACATCAAATAATCTATTTATAAGGGTTCCGTAGCCAAATGGCAAAAAACGGAACCCTTATGGATTCGTCATGTCTGTCTGTCTGTCTGTCCGTCCGTATGTCACAGCCAATTTTTTCCGAAACTATAAGAACTATACTGTTGAAACTTGGTAAGTAGATGTATTCTGTGAACCGCATTAAGACTTTTACGCAAAAATAGAAAAAAAAAACAATAAATTTTGGGGGTTCTCCATATGATACTTAGAACTGAAACTCTAAATGTTTTTGGTGGGGTATGTATGGATAGGTCTTCAAAAATTATATTGAGGTTTCTTATATCAATTTTATCTACCTACACTGAATAGTTTGCGCGAGAGACACTTGCAAAGTGGTAAAATGTGTCCCTGTAACTTCTAAAATAAGAGAATGATAAAACTAAAATATATATATCACATACATTACCATGCAAACTTCCACCAAAAATTGGTTTGAACGACATCTAGTACGGTAGTATTTTTTTAATACGTCGTCATAAATCGTAATCCGCAATTTACCTTTTATTCAACGGATAATGGTACGGAACCCTTTGTGCGCGAGTCCGACTCGCACTTGGCCGATTTTTAAAAGACAACCAGGGTCCGTACATAGATGAAGACTAAAAAGCGTGCTCGTGCCCCGCTGCACCCTCTGCTCCGATGTAGAATTTGGGTAGGTAGTTCCCTGGAACTGCCAGCACTAGCAATATGTAGTTTCTTTTTTATGTCTAGAAAGACTTATTTTTGTTAATATTTGAAAACTAAAATATATAAACATATTTGGGAACAATCTTACACAATTCGACGTAGTCTATCTAACTAGTAAGTCTCTATGGGTACTAGACGACGATGTACTTACTTATATTTACATACAAAACATCCATGACACAGGGACAAATATTCGTGCTTATCACACCAATAAATGCCCTTACCGGGATTCGAACCCGGGACCTCCGACTTCGTAGGCAGGTTCGCTGGCAACTTATCTACTTACGGGGGTCGTCAATAACTTTTTTATGATTTTGATTATTTTATGTCATTTACAATTTTTATGATAATTTGATAGTTTAGTACACTCATGTCAGTGATGAGCTGATGAGGCAATAATTATGAAGGGGTAATTCCAAATAATAGCAATAGATACTTGTATTTTGTTTTCTATGCTGTTATAAAAATCATGAAACAAGAATAAATATAACCCATTATATTGTACATAGGTTACCTACGCTATTCAGTGTTCCCAGTCAATAGGGCTGAAAAGGTCACCCAGAATGAAGTCATGACCCAAACCTTACATACTTGCGTATTAATATTCGACTATTCATGCAAGTACGACATAATAGCAGGGGCAGCTGATACAGACAGCTCGAATTTCGGCATGACATTAACAATTTAAACTTAATTACTTACATACAAAATATTGGCTATAAAAGCTTTCATTATTTATTTGCATCAATATTTGCTGCACGTCATATAACCCCAGTCATCTGTAATAATTTAAATAGCAATAGAATGCAGGGCTGTAACTCCAAATTTCATGAATATTTTCATGGGTGACGTAATATTCACAATGATATCCCGCCTGCAGGAACTTATTTGCATTCTGATATATCTGTTCGACTGTATTAGCTTTGAAAAAAAAAATATATACATAAAATTAATTGAATGAAGTATTTTGAAACACTTTTCAATTTGATGGCAATTCAAGAGGAGCATATTCTCACACTTCCATTCTGAAATATTATTTCCACTCTTCTTACAACCTCTACGTATGTCGCCTTTATGTTAGGGCACAAATATTTTCGTATTTAGCAACCACTTAAGTTAAGGAAGATAAAAGATAAGGTGGCATGTTTAAAAGACAGTTGAGTTAGAGGCGGCCTCGAGGACGAACGAGCGTGGTGGTCGGGCCGTCGCTGGCTAGAGTGTACTCCTAATATTGACATTTTGCGCTGTTTGTCTTTATTCGCCAATTTACTTACATTTGTGCGGCCCCACGGGTCGTAAAGTAATATTATCCACCGCTGGGCTGGGCGCGGGCGGGGGCAATAGTGCCTCTTTTACGGGCCGCGAGCGCGCGTCACATGGGAAATTATTTGACGTGGCGTTTAATGGATTTTTGCCTTCATAACACGCTACCTACAGGCAAATAAAATTCAAGTACAAAGTTGATACCTATCTAGAACAAGCTGTAATACTGTTTTCCTCATTTTCAACTCCGGCAAAACATTTTTCATTCGAGAATGCATCTGCATTATTCAGTCTGGAAGATGGTCTACTTATTATATACTTAATTATATATTGTAGAAGACATAATGCGCCTAGCTGTAGCAGATACCCAAATACATATATGCACTCAATTGCCCTTTCTTTCTGTCTTTCAATTGTTTTCACGGATCAAGATAGTATATTCCGCGAAGTTCTGCCGCTGCTTCTTTTTAATTATTGCAGGACAACAATTGATGTGTCATACCATGTCACGCCAACAATGGACGTTATTTGTCATCAATCATCATTACGAATTGTCTAAGGAATTATTACACCCAATCAAATGAGAAACAAAAATACCTGTACTTTAAAAAAATCGGTAGAGCAGGCGCTACGCCCGCCCACCTCTATCTGTCGGACTGAGATTGGAGCTCTGCGTTACTGCTGTTACTGGGGACCGATTTTTGACTTTCGAGCGCTCGACTCTTTCACTCGAAAAATAACAAAAAATATTTTTAATTATTTATTTTTTATTTATTTATTTCAGTAAAGCACTTTACAATGACTTAAAACTAAATACAACGTCCCACAAAACTGTTTGCACAGTTTGACTGTGGGATCCATGAGTCTATATAATTTGAGGTAGTCTTAATGATAAATGAGTCTAATATAAAGTGGTATAGTCCTAATCAGTCTATATAATTAGTAAAGTCTTAAGAAGTAAGTAGGTAAGATGATGTGGTATAAAGTGGATAGGTATAAGATTAGGTACTAGATATAAGATTGGTATTTAAGTAGGTATTTAAATATTGTCAAGATAGTGTTTCAACAGGGCTCTTTTAAATTTATTTTTGTTTTTCTCTTGTCTAATAGTCACAGGTAAAGCGTTAAGCAAATATGGTAAGCGTTTTTCGAAATTGCTAAATGCTATTTTGAAATAGCGATAGAAAAATCAAAAACGAGTGGTAATACCATGGTCAACCACTCGTATTCAATTGGGAGAAAGTAAGTGCCGCCTGTTTTGACACTACAAACGTATTTACTTCTCTTTATTTTCGAGCGCTCGAAAGTCAAAAATCGGTCCCCTGGACCGTGTTCGTTGACAATTTTTGGTCATTCTATTTGTAGTTTGTCATCACATCATTCACTGTAATGTTACTGTACTAGACTGGCCACCTAGAACATTGTTCTTGACGTCTTCCATCGGGCCTCCATCTTAAATGTCAAATTTTGGTGCACGCCAGAGACTCTCACTAACTTAAGCTAGGGCATGTCTCCTCTATACTATATAACTTAATGTTTGTCACAGATGGCGTGTCGAGCCTGGAGTTGCTGGAGCTGCGGGTGCCAGCACACGTGCCGCTGGGCACGCGCGCCGCGCTCTCCTGCCGTTGGCTGCTCGGCCCCACCGACGTGCTCTACTCTGTCAAGTGGTACAAGGACGGCAAGGAGTTTTTCCGACACGTGCCGAAGGACACCGAGCCTCGTAGGAAGTTCCCGCTGCCCGGCGTCGATGTTGAGGTGTGTGGCATAATTTGTACTCATAGTTTTAAAAACTAAGAGAATACATTCTTAAGAGTTTTTTTTACGTTTGTTTCCATAAAAATGAAAAAAAATCGCTGACTGGAGTGACCTGCTCCATACAAATGTAAAAAAGACCGGGTTGCACTCCGGGAGTGCCAGTAGAAGTGAACACTTGAATGATAGAAGATCAAACGAGCTTCGCAAGCGAAGTTCGATCGATATTATATGAGTAAGCTTCATTCGAAGATATAACACACATGTAGTCCTTTAATCTACCAGGCAACATTTCGCAAGTTTAAAGTACGCAGTAAAAACCATAGCTCAAACAGTTTTATCCCCACCTTTACCCCTACCCTACTTAGGGACCTCGGCTTGCCACCATTTCTCATTCTTTTTAGAGACAAAACTTTCCTAGGGGTATAGGGGCGGGCGGGAAGTTATATCTTCGAATGAAGCTTACTCATATAATATCGATCGAACTTCGCTTGCGAAGCTCGTTTGATCTTCTATTATATTTCGAAGCTTCATTCTTCAGATATAACACACATGTAGATGTTTAGAGTTGAAAGTTTTGCTGCCCTTTGTAATTGTAAAACATCATAATCATAAAATGCAATAATTATGTTTTGACAACAATCTTAGATACTCCCAATTATTAATCAAAGAGTACAATTGTAACTTCACATAATTCTACCTATACAAAAGGCAGATTGATCTGGCACAATGACCTTCGTCGATTAATTGACGATGGTAGAAACGAGCCAAAGTTTTCGATGTTCTCGACCAGCCTGCTGCCTTCCGGATAGCATCTAAAGAAATGCCTGACCGGTGTGCAGCTGACGTGGCGGCGTGGCACGTGCTGTGAGCGCTGAACGCCGCCATATCTTTACCGCTTTCGCCAAGCACTCGCGTAATGCACCCCGGCTAATGGATTGAGCAGATGCATTTTTATGGGGACTTTTGAAAGTCAACAAAATATGTTGTGAGCTTTTTCAGTCCTAAAACATCATTATAACAGTCACCGGGCAAATATTTCTATTAGGTATCTTCAAAATATGGAAGGCACAAAATCGGTTGTAGACGACCTACACCTGAAGTCTTAACTATATCATCAAAAATTACTTTAATACAATTTGGGCATGACTTAATATTATTCCACTTAATAAGTGACAGTGTTTGTACCCTGTGGGCAGGACATATTGCTAACAAAATCGCCAGATTCTTTGTTAGTTTTTCCAATGAAATTTCTCTATTAGGGTACCATGTTGTTATATGATTTAATACCACTTGAGGATCCCAGGTATGGCTATATTTAGGAGTTACGGGCTTTAATTTGTAAACACCTTTCGGTAATCCTTTACTTTGGTCATCTGAGCTGATACTACTCCCCCGTAGGAGCGAGGGTGCTGACCTATGATTATTTAATGAGCCATACGACGATCCTTTATTAAATTCGTGCGTTAGAAATAAAATAACAGCAGAAATGAATCCCTTATAGAAATTGAATATCTATATTATCTATGCTAAATTTCCAGCACGACTTGTATTTAACACACGTTGTACTGTTGTAAAGTGTTGTTTGAAATTGACGCTAACATGAGATTAGATACTTTTACTAATCTCAACAAAAGCGGAAACCACGGTTGGGATGGCCATTAGGGAAATACTACTATTCCTGTGGCGTTGTCATTTATAATCTTATGTAAACACTTTAGTACGAGTGCGAGTGGTGGAAAACGCTTAAAAATATTTATTATAAATACCAGCTAATAGTGAATGCGACGACGGTAAGAGCGTCCGAGTCTGGCTTCCACGAAATATATATTTCACATTTGGCAGAGGTACGAGAAGCAAAGAGGTCAATTTCGGGCACACCAAAGTGTTTACTTATTCTTTCAAAGGCTGCAATACTTAAATTTCATTAAATATCAGGATTTAGCCTTCTGGATTCTCTGTCTGCTTCTACATTATTCTTAGTGTTAATGAACGAATCGAATAACCATATGTCTCGTTCTTCACACCACTGCCAAATAGATCTAGGTAAGCTATTTAAGTGGGGAAACTGGATGTCTCCCATTCGATTAATATAGCTTATCGCGGTAGTGCGAACAACAATGCGAATGCGTAGTAGTGCGAATGCGGAACAACAGAGCACAGTTTGATTTATTTCGCGCAAAACATTTTAATCCTAAGAGCGAGCAAGCTCTAAGTAATTAATATGGAATGCTAATTCTTGCTCTTCCCATGCTCCGTTTGCACACACTCCGTCACAAACTGTACCTCATCCTGATCGGGACGGATCTATAGATATTTCTGCATCGAATTTCGTGATTCCAAAATGACAAGACGTTACAAATAATATTATTAGTCCACCAAAATAAGTCAGGTAAAATTTCGCGAGGAAGTTTTACTTTTGATCATAGACATCGTATTCCTGAATAGCTCGGAATTTATATCTTTCTAACAACTTCGTGTACAACCAGCTGTATCTAGCTGTCGGGCATGCAGTGGTAAGAACTCTTAAAAAGTGCGCATACCCTGCATAAGAAGGGATATAGACATGATAATTGAATTGTAAACAAAACCTAAGAATTTACAGCATTGTTGGTAATTTTGGGATTGTATCGAGCTTTTGGTATAGTTTACCACAAATCGTAGGCACTCGAGAAACCGGAGAGTCTCCCTCCCATTATGTTTACATTCGTTAAGGTCCCTTCCAATACACAAAATGCCACCCCGGTATATAATAGAAGTTAGGCCTTGTTTTTAGGTAAGTTACGACTTCTTTCATAATTTTGGTGAAGGTTCTAGGCGCCACGGAAAGTCCATAGACTAATAGGGAACAAAACTCGTAAGTAACATTGTTATGCTCGAATCTTGTCAATGGTAGCCATAAACCCGTTTTTAGGGATTAATTTAGAAGCAGTTCTAGTCTTCCATTTTAAAATGGGACTTAGTTACAAATTTATTGAGCCCTTTCAGATTCAGTATGAATCTATAGCCACCATTCGATTTAGGAGTCAGAAAATCTTTGATAGAAACTGATCATTAGTCTGTTGGCATCCAGTGATGCTTTCACTGAATGCCTAGGTTAATTAAGTTCTGTACAGCTAAGCTCGTTTCATCATGCTCTTGGCATGTGAAAGTATTTACAGGTTTGACAGATTGCGTAACATGTCCTAAAAAGGAATTGGAAAGCCATTCTGTATACAGTCTAATAAATAAAGTACGATTATTCTTTACATTAAGCCAACACTTATAAAAAGCTTTAAGGCGACCGGCATGTACCTGCGTTACTGCCGCGGCGTCGCAAGTGGCTTGTTGTAGGCTGCTCGCGGCCGTATGATGGTCGACGCTGTCGGCCTACTTTTCAGTAGATTTGGAAGCTTTAATTTTCTCTGAGAGTTTGCTTCCAAAGAGAGTATCATCTCTCTCAACGTATTGTATGACTTAAGGAATACTTCGTCTAGTCCAGGAATGACTAGTTTTATCTAAAATCCGACTTCAATTAGATAGGATTTTTATCGTTAGTACCTATACCGACTCCCAATTGCTGTTGAGATGATTCGATTTTCTTGTCACGGCCTCTTTGGATGTCTGTAACTGCCGCCGAAATTACGGCGTTTAAGGACGGCGCCCATAATAATTTGCAATTTACAGGTACTCTTATAAGAGTTTATCTTTACTCTTTTTATCAATACCTTTGTGTAATATAGGTAGCCACCTTTGCGCTAAATTGGGATGAATTTTCTCCCCATATTTTGGGACATCATCAGTGGCGTCCCCTAGAGCGGTTAGTAACTCGGCATCTATTACAGGGGTCGTTTTGTCATCACAGGCCTCCACGGGAGGTGCATTTTCTTCATTTGAACGTGGGAGTGAAGTTTCCACTGCCTCATACACTTGTTCGTGGTTTATAAATTAAAATATAATATTTTGATTTTTCTAATTGAGGGTAGATATGAAATGCATTGTAAAACCACTCGTCAGGAATTTTAATGCATATATGTATCTAATGCCCCGCATCGCGAACACGGGATATACTAATCTCGATTAATGGTTGTAGAAATTGCTATCGTGTTGACTCACGGTCAACCGCCAAGCACGAGATACCTTCGTGACGACTCTCGGTCGCCTCCCAGGTTTAGTTACAAGACGTGGGCTCACGGCCCGCGCGGTATTAAATGCATTTATTAGCGATTAATATTGTTAGAAATTGCTATCGTGTTGACTCACGGTCAACCTTCAAGCATGAGATACTTTCGTCACGACTCTCGGTCGCCCCCCAGGTTTAGTTACAAGGCATGGGCTTGCGATTAATATTGTTAGAAATTGCTATCGTGTTGACTCACGGTCAACCCCCAAGCATGAGATACCTTCGTGACGACTCTCGGTCGCCCCCCAGGTTTAGAATTACCAGGCGTGGGCTCACGGCCCGCGCGGTATGAAATGCATTTCTCAGCGATTAATATTGTTAGAAATTGCTATCGTGTTGACTCACGGACAACCCCCAAGCATGAGATACCTTCGTGACGACTCTCGGTCGCCCCCCAGGTTTAGAATTACCAGGCGTGGGCTCACGGCCCGCGCGGTATGAAATGCATTTCTTAGCGATTAATATTGTTAGAAATTGCTATCGTGTTGACTCACGGACAACCCCCAAGCATGAGATACCTTCGTGACGACTCTCGGTCGCCCCCCAGGTTTAGAATTACAAGGCGTGGGCTCACGGCCCGTGCGGTATTAAATGCATTTATTAGAGGCACCACAATGTAGAACTATTTATTGAAACTAATTGCACTTACCTGATTTATCTTCGGAACCTGATGAATCAGATAGCACCGCACTGTCATAACTCGTTTATAGTTCTTTGTTGCAATTTCCGTATATTAGCAGAGTAATACTCTATTTTTTCCTGTGCACTGCGTTTAGGCATGATTAAATATTTTGAATTATTTTTTAATAGAATTAGTTCGTGCGTTCGTTGCCTCGCAAGAATAAAGAATGAGAAATGGTGGCAAGCCGAGGTCCCCAAGTAGGGTAGGGGTAAAGGTGGGGATAAAACTGTTTGAGCTATGGTTTTTACTGCGTACTTTAAACTTGCGAAATGTTGCCTGGTAGATTAAAGGACTACATGTGTGTTATATCTGAAGAATGAAGCTTCGAAATATAATTTTAATTTTGCAAAAAAATCCCTTCCTCCCTCGTCCCTCCCCCTGCGTGCCAATATATCTAATAACAACCTTATTAGTAGTACGCTATAATTCAACTTAACTCAGCAAAATTGATGAAGAAGACGATGAAATATAATACCAATCTTTTTTTGCCATTGCCAAATCTGACCTATCTCTTTAGGAATAACGTCAAAATTCGAACTATTACAACTATTACAAAATTACAAACTTATTTGCAGACTATGCAATTGCAAAAAGTGTTTAACAATTACGGCTTTATACTATTACGAATAGTGTTCAGTTTTGAATGAAGTCGAATCGGCTAACAGCAAAATATAAAAGTTTGATAAAACAAAATGGAATTTGCATTTACGGAAAATGTGTTACGACCTTATACTGTTAACAATAAAGTACAAACTAGAACTATGTGCCCCTAGTCAAACCCTTCCCCGCCCCGCGCCCCCAAGCCTCGTCCCGAATCTCTCACACAAAATCCGTCGCGTTTAACAATTTTTGCCCATCCCAAAAAGTGCTCAGCGCCGCTAAAGAAGTTTACACGTCAAAAAAATTTTTTTTTGTTATCAATCTTATCATAACCTGTTATGCCCTTGATCGGTTCACACCCCATTTTTGGTACATAGTAAACTACACAATTGAGCAGTTCTGACTAATACCACCATTAAATATTCCGCACCTAAATTAATATGTACTTGACGTATAGAGGCCGTGTAATTGTTCGTTATAAAACGCATAAACATCGCTGTAAGTTATACATAATTTTATTCTGTGTTCTTATTCCATTTTTTCGACCGAGGCTATTCTCTGAGCACGACCTAATTTACGAGGCATGATTTGGTCTCGTGATGATAATTTTTGATTGTCATTCCTATTGTGCCATTATTCAATAATAGGTACTTACACTAAAAACTTTAAAAAGATTTTGTTTTTTTTTTTCAATAGCTAAATAAATATGATGGTATGGAATATTTTGTTACATGTTTGGGGGGCGGTGTTGGCAAAATTGTGGTGCGTCAATAATAAATATATAATAAAATTTAAAGTTTATTTACCTTGATGCCATGAAATTAATAAATTAAACTCATGTCATCATTTATTTTAAGCACAGCTCACGTAACAAAGTTCATATCAAGGTAGGTTATTCTGGCTATCAAAATATGTTTTTTTTTTTTTTAAACGGGGTGGACCTAGGTGGCAAATATATGAATATAAATACGAAGGGAGAGTGATACATCATAACTCTATAGCAATTAAGTGAGGCCGTCTCGGAAATAACAAAAAAAAAACCAATTGTATGAGTTTTTTCTTGGCCGAGCTTGCCGATTACCAGGGCTGTTTTTCAGGCTTGTGAATTCTATAAAACTAATAAACCCAAAGAGTGTGTATTACCTACAGTGTAATCTAGACCAACTCCTTTACTTTTACTTCTTATTGTAAGATATTGAAAACTCCTCAATAAAATCGGTGCAATTGCGTCGATGTAAAAACTAGTCTTCATTTCGTCTATCCAAAGTTTTTTTTTATATGAAGCAAAATTAAACATTTTTACTATATTATTTAAGCAAGTAAACTAGTAAAGAGTGTATTTAATAATTAAAAATGATATATAACGGATAACATCTGTTTTTTATGCCGATTCTCAAAACTTATTCAGATTCAGATCTTTATTTTGCCTTATTAAATAAGAAATACCATGCTCATACCATGCCATTGATCACCCCTCGTAGTTTTTGGAGTTCCGTTGCTAGATTGATGATTTGCTTTAACATCATCCTGTCGATGATTTGATCTAACAGCGTCCCGCTCTCGGTTTCTTCACTCATACATTCATACTTCCAAGCAATACCGTATTTTGGCTATAAAGTATGTGCAAGATCAACGGTTGGAGTTAATACGTTAATTTTCGTCTAAACAGCTAAACAAACATTCAAGTGTATATAAGTACAGGTAGATATAATTAGATTAATCCGGTCGAGTCGAGTTTGCTTAGGTCGTTCCGAGAGGAAACAATATAAAACTAGAGCGGATATTAAGCTGTGAAGAGGTTCAGGTGCAAACACAGTCCCACTCTGGTACGAGAGCCATTCCGTACTTTCTTTCATTTAGCCTCACCTACGCGGCCTACTCGCGGCTCTTGGCGGGCTGTATTGTTGTATTATACCGGCCCTGTCGGAGCCGTTTCATCCCGTCCCGTTTTGAACGAAAATTGTTTTTAAAATTTAGAATAGCGTAGGTGAGCATTGCTTTGTTTGGCTCTTCAATTAAGGCATCATTTTAATTAACCCATTTTGTTATTTCCAATAGGTACAATGTTTTATTTTTTTTAGAATCAAGAAAGTACTAGTAAAAACGCCAACACAGTTATCTGTCTATTCGTGACCCTTATTACAATGAGTATAAGGTACACGAATGGTCAGTTAACAGTGTTGGCGATGGTACACATAACTGAACCATATTTTTCAAAGCTTTCTTACTGTTTTTGATCATTGAGGACTACCAATCAGTATCGAAAATTGATCTCATAATAAAACTATCATGGAGTACTGGAATAAACTACATTGCACATGATTTAAGTCCTTAACTATGTACACATTTTAACTATACACAAAGATTATTGAGAACCATAAACTTCGCTATCAATTAAAGTTCTGTAAATAACTAGATATAAATAGATCTACACCGAGGTACGAGCTTGTAAAAGTTGCGAATCGCCGGCCCCGTGCGACAGATTCTTTCCTCGTTGTTGGCATTGTTCTCGAAATCCATGAAAGGGACGGATTTTACTTTACAAAACGTGGCGCTGTCAGTAATCGTACCTATATCGTTCATACCACGTGTGGTGCATACGTTAGCACATAATTAATGTGCATTATACCATATTATAAATAACTAGGTAAATATTAGGGAATTTATTAAGCGTTATGGCGATCTGTAGAATTAGGCGAACATCAACGTGATATTTTTATAGGAGCGCCTATTTCGGCGAAAGTGTTGTCGCTCATTTAGAACCACCCAGGGGACACTTGCAGGGTTGTGATAGGTAAATCCTGCGGATGCGAGCAACAGATTGTCCCAATATATACAGGGTGTACCATAAATGGGATCTGAACCGATCAACGGCATAAGAAGTATCGTGTTCTGATAAGAAAAAAACTTTTTTTTTGCGACTCGTTTTTTTTTTACACTTGTATGGAGCAGGTCGCCCCATTCAGCCAACACTCCATCCATTTCTGGTACATTCTGTATATATAATCTTTGGGGATAATTAAGGGTGTTTTGCGCAGACAGAGCCAACAATATACTTATTTAATATATATATATATATATATAAATACTTAAATAGTACATGTATACAAAATAGCAAAGACCTAGACAAAAATACTTAAATCAAATAATCATCGCTCACCATCATGCTCGAGCATCCCACAAACATTTCCCCTTACCGGGATTAGAACCCAGGACCGTTAGCTTCGTGTGCCCCTGCCCACTTCACTTCTGCTTCACTTACTAGGCTAAACCGGGCGTTATAACAGTAAATAAGTTATTCAATAACATTAAATAAGTTAACAGTTTTCAACATCACAATGGAATAAAGTGCAAAAGTAAAATGGAAATATCAATATTTACGAAAAAATTACATAAAAGACGCTTACACTAGGCGAAGCCTTTATCGCAAAAATCTCAGTTAGAAGATTACCAGATTTCAGCGGCTCTTAATTTAATAAATGTGTTTTATGTTTGCGTAAAAACGGATACATTTATCTTTAAGTATAACATACATTTGCCGCTGTCTGTATGTTATGTAAGTACATGATATATTAACCAAATTACCAATGGAGATGAACATTTCATTTTCAATTTCGTATTATGCTGCACATAATACAAGAGGTCTGCAGTTGAAAATAACCTGTCAGTGCCTCAAAACAATGCGCCCCCGCGAGCTGTAGGAACACCTCTTGTAATGGAATCACTGTGATTCATTCAAAGCCATGTTTTTGTTCTTGCATTATGCACTAATATAATTCTTGTGTTCAAATAGCGCATTCAATTGTTTTAGGTTCTCGTAGTCTTTCTAGGAATATCTTCTCACTCGTACCTACCTAGTTTGACAATGGACATAAACAACAATGGTGCCAATTCGACTTTTGACTGAACTTGTTATAGTTTACTAGGTATAGTTATAGTTAGTTGAACTTGTTATTTTAGAATGGAAAGTTATTCTTAGGACAGACATTTATTTGGCGATTCATAGAAAATTTATCTTGAAGCATATTATTAAGTGGCAATTTGACTACTAAAACTGTTTATAAATTCTACTAATTTATATAGACATCTGAGAATAGACAAATAAATATTTTATTAAGGCTGCTTTAGGGGCGTGTTTTATGATTAAAGTTGTGGCTGGCTTAAAGACTTTGATTCAAATATACGGCAAATAATAGTAATGTAACTAATGTAACGGTTGCCTCCAAAATTGTCTCGCTCGCTCGCTAATGTATGTCAGTTAAATGTCAATGACTCCTTTTTTATACTGATTCTCAAAACTTATTTAACACCCCTTGTAATAGGGGGTACGAAATAGTTTAAGAATATAGTTAAGAATATAATCATAAAAAGAAGTAAAAGTATGTACAGCATGGGTAAATCAGTCAGTCAGTACGGAGCATGTACAGGCTAAAAGTCACTGGCCTGGTTAGTAGAGATGTTCGTGGGTGGTAGCCGCAGGTTTTAGTAGGTCCCGCTGAGCTGGGCAGGCCTAGAGCACACCTTCATGTTAGCGCTGCTACGACACGCATGCGTTCTATCGCAGCGCGTTGCATGTGATAGAAAGGGATGGCCACTTTTAGGCTCCTTCGGCATACGTAGTACCTACTTATTTGTTCTGTGTACATACACATACAAGGGTTATTATTTAAAATTAAAATAATTGGCATACACAGTTATCTATTGCAATTATTTTAACCGAACCTTATCAAACCGCCAGCGTGTCGACGTCACCCCGCTTCGTGGGGTGCCTATTTCCGCTCTGAGGGACACAAGTGAACCCTAACCTAACCTACTTATAATACAATTGTTCCGGTTGTTTGTTTTATTACTGCGGGGGGCTTTGCCCCCCGAGCCTCCCTCTTCTGGCTATGCTTGTCTAGTTAAACCCCTGTAATCAGTTGTTGTTTGTTTTTGTAATGTTGTAATAAAATTTCGAACAAATGAAATTCGTTGTTTTTTTATTCGGCCATTTAAAATTTATACAAATGAATCATTTGCCAAATAATATTCCCTGAACAGTTTATTCCATGAAATGATAAAAATTGGAATGATCTTGCCATGAAATAAAATTACACCAAACAATATTTCGTGAACTATAAATGTTACTTGAAAAGTTTTTCGATGAAATAAAATTTGATGAAAAGCTTGTCTTGTCAACAACGACAACAACAAGGGACACCCCATAAAAATACAATGTAAGTATTTTTAAAGCTGCTTTCTTTTTTGTGCAGCGATCGAGTCCGAACGGGGCCAACGTAACGCTGTTCCCGGCAATCCTAGAGACCGGCGGGCGGTACCGCTGCGAGGTGTCGGGCGAGCGGCCGCTCTTCCCTACCGTGTCTGACCACTCGGACATGACCGTCGTCGGTGAGTTGTCTATTGTCTAGTCGGTCTTACCTACCCTGCACCTACCCGGCGCTCCCGCTGCGAGTTGTCGGGCGACCGGCCGCTCTTCGCCACCGTGTCTGACCACTCGGACATGACCGTCGTCGGTGAGTTGTCTATTGTCTAGTCGGTCATAGCTACCCTGCACCTACCCGTCGCTATCGCGAGGTGTCGGGTTAGCGGCCGCTCTTTCCCATCAATGCTATGTTTTGAAATTACGAGATTTGAAACCAAAGTCGATAAATTTAGAATCACAAGCTCCACGACAAATTTAATATCATACGGGGTACGGGGTGTCAACTGAACTGTAACCCATGGGCGTAAAATAGGCTATTGTTGCTCAATGTTCTTACGTGTTATACGACCATTTACGAGCAATTGTGATAAAAATAATACGATATATACATTTTTTATGTGGTACTTGTAAAATTATCTTGTTGTTGCATATTTGGTTACGCGTAAACAATATGATGTATGTTTTACTAATAATAACGGTATCCATTTACACCACGGGCGACATGTTTCATATTTCTTTGTCACGCGTTGTGACAATTAATGCGCGAGTTTAAAACATGACCGATGATACAGAACGCAGCAAAACTGCAAATATCTGTTTATTGAAGCTGCAATAAAAAAATATTTAGTTAGTAGGCGTTTCGCGTCGCGCCGTTAGAGACTTTTATTAAAAAACTGTACAACTTTCCAGCTCTTCCGGACCACGGGCCGACGATCACGGGATCCAAACTTCGTTATCAGATCGGAGACCGCGTGCAGGTAAAATGCATGCATGTACTGAAATATGTAAGGTATTATATGTATGACACAATTTTCTTGTTACAAGTTACAGAGAAGAGTTCGGGGAGCTACGGCACATCTTTTCCTCCAATATTCCGCAGTGCCTCAAGACGAGAGTCTTTGACCTGTGTGTATTGCCAGTGCATAAGAAAGCTCAAAGTCACGTAAAGGGCAATGGAGAGGGCTATGTTGGCAGTTTCGTTGCGTCATTGCATCAGAAATGAGGCTATCCGCAGCAGATCCGAGGTAACCGATATATAGCCCTCCAAATCGCTAAACTTAAGTGACAGTGGGCGGGGCACATTGCACTTAGAACCGATGGCCGCTGGGGCGGAAAGGTTCTCGAGTGGCGACCACGTACCGGTAGGCGCGGCGTGGGTAGGACCCCCCAAGGTGGACTGATGACCTGGTAAATGTCGCGGGAGTCCGCTGGATGCGGGTCACAATGGCACTACTTGGCACAGCGGTGGACGACTTTCGGCTGATATGATGATGATGATGGTGAATTTACAGAGAGAGCACTCGCTAAGTGCACCTGTACCCCTTGCAAACGTAGAGGCCCTTGAATGAAATCATTCAAGGGCCTCTACGTGTTAGGCCAGTTGGTACGTATCAGGCTCCACACATGGCTCACAAAGGTCCTTTCTTTGAGCGAACGATCAATAATAGATGTTAACTGCTAGGCATTGAAACATTGGGACGCTTTCTTACTTTAGGCACTGTTGTTAATTGCAATCATTTGATAAGATATGAGAACAAATAAAATAATCGTGATCGCCCGCAGCCCAAACGAACCTGCCACCTTGTATTGCCTCTATACCTACAGAAAAAGCTTAAATTAACACGATACAAAAAAACTTTCTTGAAGATATTTAATTGTTAATTGCGTTGCGAAATCCAAGTTTATTTTTAAGAGTTCCCTGAAGCCCCACTACGAGCCCAACTCAAAAAAACTGTTGTTAACAATCAGTCACGTTCGTCGCCAAATCGTATTCTAAAATCTTCCAACTTCTCCAACAGCGTTTATTTTTGAACGGAAAGAATTTGTTCCAAGGTCTTTACCCTAAATTTGACAATAAAATAACGAAGGCCCTATGGTTCAAGCCTAGGTGACGTTGGCTACGTGGTTGGCATTTCTTTCACATCCTAATACTCACATTGTGATTCATAAGCATTGAAATCAAATTGGTATGTGAAATGCATGTCTAATACATTAGATTGACCACTTGGGTAAGTAATACGAGGTATAACAACTTATCATATAACGGTCATAATATATACGCTCACTGTGTATAAGTTTGTATAGTATAACGTTCATTGCACATAACGAACGAAAGGTATAATGTCAAAATATATTATTTCGTAAAGTATAACGTACTTTAGATATAATATCAATTGATATATCGATTAAAGCGTATAATATGCATAACAACTAAGGTTTATAACAAATATTACTCAATTTATCTAACATCAAAAAATATAATGCTCGTATAGTATAATCGCCTTCAGTTATTTTGGCATCATCGCTTGAATCAGATCATTGACAATGTGAAACCTGGTTTTTATCACTTTGCAATGGAGCTTCTACAGGAGAGTATTAAAATTGTGGGGGATATAGAATAATTAAAAAATGGTGAACTGGCTGCTAAGCGTAAAATAATGTATATAGATTAGGAGCGCAATATCGATAATATACTATATCAAAAATGAGCATATACTGAAAATGTGAATTTCTCCCGTGTGAACCCTCAAATTTGAGTTTGAAAAAAAAACATTAAACGTTTGTAAGATTGAAATTAAATTTATTTTGATATCACGCCAATTATTTTAACCTAACCTTACCTAACCGCCAGCGTGTCGACGCCACCCCGCTTCGCGGGGTGTCTATTTCAGCTCTAAGGGACACAAGGCAACCATAACCTAACCTGCAGGTAATAACATTGTTAAGAGTATTTGTTGTTTTTTACTGCGTGGGGCTTCGCACCCCGAGCCTCCTTTGTGGCAAGCTCCGCCCCCCCGTGCCCCCTTTTCCTGGCTACCCTAACCTAATTGTCTGTATTATAATCCTTATACGAAAATATACTATGCGTTATGATCGTTATACGTAATTTATGTTATACGAAAAGATATTATATGTTATGATCGTTCTATGTTATGTATGTTATATGAAATGAAATTAGTCAATTTGAGTGTTATAAAAAAAAACGTTATGTAATATGATTATTATGGCAATTGACCGTTATTCCTTATAAAAGTATTGGTATTGTTGTTATTGCTAACGTTCATTATATCTTGTGAACGTTATTAATATGAAATTATATATTTTGTTGTTATATCTCGTGGGACGCACCCGACCACTTTACAGCTAATGCGCTATTAAAGAGTCGGATTGGGATGGAGTCACTTATTTTGTCATGAGAATGTATAAGAGCAAGCGAGAGAGAAGTGCAGACCACCAGCAAGCCTATCACAAAGATGGCGCGCGAGCTCTCGATTTTAGGTCCGGTTACTCGCGCGCCGTTTTGTGATTCGGCCTTATCACGTGAAAAGTGACAAAGGAGCGTCGTCTCGTTATATCGAACGGCGTTAGCCAATTAGAAAGAGCCGGATAGTATATCTCACAGCCATAAGATGGCACCGCTATCCTAGGAAACCCGAGCTTTATCGTGTGATGAGGCCGACCGTGATACGGGTTCAGGATTGTTTGAAAGGCTCTTGGACTGTAATGGAGATGTGACTTTTTATGAAACATCAAAGTTTTTCTGAGCTGGTATGAAGTTTAAGTAGGGATATAAATAATAAGCTACGGTCGCCTAGTAGTACGAATCCCGGCTCGTACCAATGAGTACTCGCGAACTCATGTACTTACGAATATCATTTGATATTTCCCGTAAGCTTTTCGATGAAGGAAAATCATCGCGAGGAAATCTCCATACATCTACGAGGAAATTCAAAGGTGTAAGTGAAGTCCGCAACCCGTGCTGGGCCAGCATGGGGCCCCTACTGCCCGTGCCCGAACATATCAGGCTGATTTATTTATTTATAGGAACACCGTGAAGTCAAACATTGAAAATCGTCTATTACGATATACATTTGTTTATGTCGTACTTGTAAAACTATCTTGCTGTTGCATATTTGGTTACGGTTACGCGTAAACAATATGATGTATGTTTTACTAATAATAACGTTTTAATATTTAAAAATCGTTTTTATATAAAATATAAGTTAGAGCGTGATGTGTATAATTTTTCGTGTTTTGTTTATTGGTAATTGGACTTGGCGGGGCGAGATCGATTATGCAGTATTTTGTCATTTGACGTGAGCTTAACTGATGTCGCGCAGATTTCCTTATTTGTCGGTAAACTGTCAGTATTACATTTGCGCCGTAGTAATGTCATGCGCGGAACCGGAACTGTGCGCTTGCAGTAAGTACCGTACCTATATATGTATATACTGCATTCGTACCGCCCCGCTTCCGCGCATCCCGCACCAGTCAGGAAGCACTCGTTTAAATTCAAATGTAAGCGCGCAGTAAATAATCGGTACCTACTGATTCAACTGGCAGTTTCACAGACTCCGCACCAACAGAACAGGAAGTCACCTATATTTATTTTATTTGGCATGTACATATTTCATATGAATTTCGTTTGCAATAAATACTTAAACCTATGGCCAGGTGAACTGCACGTCGGGGAGATCGCGACCCGCGACGCGGCTCGCGTGGTACGTGAACGGCGAGCCGGCGCCACCCGGGGCGCTGCAGCCGCCCGCGCACGAGCTGCACCCGGACGGGCTCGAGACCACGAGCCTCGAGCTCGACTTCAAGGTCAAGCCGAAGCACTTCAGGCGGGGGGACTTAAAGCTTAAGGTGCGACCATTTTCTTACATTTAACTTACTGCCTTCAGCTGACGCAATACATCAGGCGGGTTCAGAGGCGGGGGAGTTGAAATTTAAAGTAGGTACTTACATTTGAATACTGGCTGAAAACTGTAGGCAGCCGATTTGAAACGTATGGTACGGTCATTCTTTGTTTCATTTGATTAACGGTCTTGCGACCTCGAGAGCAGCTTTGAGTGCGACATCAAGGTCAAGCCGAAGCACTTCAGGCGGGGGACTTGAAACTTAAGGTACGACTATTTAATATTACATGAAATTCCTACATTTCAAACGACCTCGAGACCACCAGCCTAGAGCTAGAGTTCCAGGTCAAACCGAATTCGAGCTCGGCTTCAAAATACGTGAAGCTTTCCAGCGCGCCCTTCAGGATCTAGTGGTAGATTGCGACTGTGACATATATCAATATTATCATTTATATCTTTATAAAGAAACCTAAGCGAGTGTGCCGCCAGCATATACTCACGGGAGAGGGGAACCTCCGGCCTATCTGTGTCGAAGTACCAATCCCTGCATCTTACCTCGGCTGCAGAAATGGGTGAAGCGGCGACCGCAATAACGTCACTCTTGTGCGGTCCCTCCCCAACGAGCGCCTTCCTCGGGCCAGTCGGCAACCCAAACAGGCCGACTCTTAGCTTCTCCGTGAGTGACCAGCTCAGTCCAGTCGTGAGTTACTAAGCCCCCTCCGCCCTGCCTGCCCTGCCTTGTCAGGCGGGCACCCTCGAGGGGGTTACCCAGCAGGCCGGTACAAATGACTCAACTATCATTAATTATTATTGCATTTATTTACTAAGTTCCGCCCGCGATTATCCTATATTTTAATTCAGGCTATAAACTATCTTCCTGCAAAATGTCATCCATATCGGTCGAGCCGTTTAAGCGTGATTGATTAACAAACATCCAAACATCTAATCATCTAAACATCTAAACTTTCGCATTAATAATATAAGTAAATTTACATGGTTTACTAAACAGATAAGCTTCGACCTCCAATCAATTAGTGGTTCTCGGAACTCGGACGGGGGCCACGGGTTGCCTTATTTGGGTTAGATCTATTAACATTAATGGGATGATTATTCAATCAGCTACTGCTCTTGGCGAACAAGTAGGTATAAAGCCGGATCCGCTGCGCCAAAAAACTAACAAAACATGTGCTAACATTTATATTTTTTCTCTTAACGGGTATTTCACTTTCACTTTTGCTAAAAGTGAAAGCTATCTTTCTCTGCCAATGGCAACATTTGTGAGCCAACTTTGCACAATGGCAGGGGCGGGCGGGCCGTTCACTCTGTGATTTCGTCTCGCAGCTACGCTACAACTACATGCCGGCCGGCCGTCTTAGACGGTCTATTAGTGGTTGCCGCGCGCTGCTACGGAGCGCTCGCGTTCGCGCTTTGCATCGTTATTTACCTCGTAAATATGCCTAAACCAAAAAAAGCTAAAACATACTGCACATAACCTACCAAATGAATCACAAAGTGAAGTCTTCCTATAAATTTTGTATAAATTAAAAACATAAAATATTTAATACATTGTTCACATTTTTGCTGAATTTATGGGTTCATCTAACTTTTTTTACTCCTAATGACCTCAGGAATGAGTGGTTAAAATCGGTCGGTATTCTCCTGTCCACCGTGAATAAATATCAGGATAGCAAATAATTTACCAGTAAATATTCTACAAACTATTATCTTCCATGTACTCTGCTATGGAATAGTAGCACTTTTCTATTCGTTTCGATTTTAAAGTATGTATGAAGGAATTGTCATTCGGTAAATTTTTTATATGGATGCGGATTTTATTGATGATATTTATTTTTATTGCTCTGTAGTAGGGTCCATTTCTTATATTTCCAGTTTAGGTTCTGTAAGTTCATGGTTGTTACATCGACGAGCGTTTTAGTTAAATGGAAGGTAGCAGTTTCTATTATATACATATAGAGAAAAGGAGGGTTAAAAGATTTAGGTTTTTAAAATGTGGTCTGCAGCTATAGGGCTGGTGGATATTTGCTAGGATTCGTATGCATTTCTTTTGCATGACGAATCGGGGTGGATGTCAGTGCTGTGGCCCCACAGCGGGAGTCTATAGCGCAGCCACACGACTGCTTGTGAGGGGTAAGGGCCGGCGCTCACTGACGGCGTGGCATGGTGTGGCACGGCAGGTTGCCCGCACCTCCGCGCACCGGGCTAGGGAGGGAGAAGACGCACTGGCATGCCACGGGATGCCACGGCATGACACGGAAAGCCGCGGGATACCGCAGCACAACCTGCCGTGCCATATCATGCCACGCCGTCAGTGAGCGCCGGCCCTAAGGCGCCAGGGCGCATTCTAAACTGATATTTCATTCCAACATGCTCAAAGCATATACGAAACGAGACAGTTTGTTTTTTATTTTTTCGATTTGTGGTTTCCAGTTTAAATGACAATCCAATGTAAGGCCTAATAACAATTTGTGTGTTGTTGTATCGCCGGGAATAACTTTCCTTGTTTTTTCTGCCATACGTCGTTAGACCAACCGCGACTACTGCTACATTACCTATTCGCGGCTGATGTTGTACTAGATCCGAGTATTATAATTTACTTTAAAAACAAAGTTTTAACCGACTTCAATTTAGTACTCCGCCAAGCCACGAGAACATTTTTTTTACAATTTACCACATGAACTGATTTCCGATGGCAAATGCGTTGATTACTATAGAAAAAAACCGAATCGCTGTATGTGGGCCGATAATATTTGAGGACTTCCGTAGATTCCCCAAGATCATCACCAATGGCACTTCATTAGTTCCTATTTCAACGGAATCTTATCAGAACCTGTGACGTACTTTTGCGCTTTTAAGTAGATAATTGAGGAATTCGATAAGTCATATGTGGTCTTCATCATCAAATTCCTCGCCATCAAATTTATGATTCCGGATGTAAATACACGAGTTATAATAGAAAACACCAAAATCACTACACGCGTGCCTAATAAATTTGAGGAGTTCCCTCAATTCCTCATGGATCCCATCATCTAACTGAATTTAAAAAAAAAATTGGACCCACCTGCAAGTATATACATACGAACAAAAAAAAACTTTTTCGAATCGGCTCATCAATGACGGAGTTCTTAGGTAACAAACATTGAAAATAATAAAAATGCAACCGAATTGAGAACCTCCTCCTTTTATTGAAGTCGGTTAGTAAACAAGTGCATTACACCTAATTTACCCGGCGTGTGGAACGTTTGTTAGTCATGAATGATGAATGATGCGTAGGTATCTACCTAATTATGATGGCTGCATGTTCACACCCAACACGTTGACTAGACTGATCCAATCCTTATCAATTTACGACAGGTTTAGTATTGTGAATCATGAAACTGTACCATATCATGAATATCATGATGTGTCTATTCTATTATTAGATATCATGATCTGAAAATTATCCATTGGCCAATGACAGGTAAAAAAATATTGTCGGCTCGTTTTTGAGGTTGAAAATTTCAGGACCGATGAAATGTGACGGTTAATAGTTTACAAATTTCTACCTATACAGCAGCAAATTAATTCCGTCCTCGCCTACGACACTACGAAACACTTTCAGGTTTAGGAGTTTCTAGATGGGTTTAGTTATTATCTCATATTAATATCTACAATCGTCGCACTATGTAAACCGCTGTCATTAGCATTATGTAAACCGCTACCCCTAAACCTTTACTTTCATTCCAGACGGTGGCTTTTTAAATTTAGTAGTTCAACTAACAAAAGTGAATAATTAAATCAGAAAGTTCCGAGGCCGCAGAAATGTGCCTTTTTGTTTACTCGTGCTATATTCAATTGATGAATCGTTGTTTCGACAACTTATTTATTAATATTTACGACACTTTATGTTAACAAAGCTTGAAATTATATACTAAGTAATTGAGTGCTTAAACATATGCACGATACAGGTGTAAAATCCTGAGGGAATTTTACTAAATTAATCTATGAGGAGAGCTGTAACCTATCAGTCCTAACTCCTATTGCCCTAAACAACCCTAGAGCCCTAATTCCCTAGCCCTATCATAGATTTGATATATACACATATAAATACGAAGGATGTCTGCACCATGAGACCTACGGGATACAAACGGAAGGTTGGAAGGATATGGGTAATAGGTTGGATATTCACTGCCAACTGCACAGACTCATGCAGTTGATTAAGGCTAAGGTGTCTTGGCCACAGTGAAGGATTATACCCTGGTCGATGAAGTAAGGTCTGAGTCCAAACTTAAAAGACATTTATTTACAGTTAACATCATATTTTATACCAATTTATACATGTGTGTGCGTGAATACCCATAGTCCTTTTCTTATATGTATTTTGTTAAGTTGACGAAACAGCCATCGCACTTTGTTCGCGCTCAGTGCTACTGTGCAGTTTCTTGTCCCAAATCTTTATGCTGATGTTGCGTACGTATCTATGTTCAACGCTCGTGAACATTCTGGCGCCTCTCAGGAGCAGGATCGGGGAACGTCCTCAGTTCGTATAGTTCTGTCGCGAGCTGGGTCTGTCGCCGCGCTGGCAGCGCGTAAACGTGTGGTGTGGTGGGGCGCCGGGGTGTAGGCCGCCTGCTGCCGCCACTGGATTGTGGTGGGTTGTCGTCAGATCGCGGTTGCTCGGGAGCGTCGTTGCTCGCCGGGGCCCATGATCGTCTGGCTCCCATCAGCCCTCGTATTCTCTGCGCCACCTGTGGACCGAAACAATATATGAGTACACCTAGAATCAAACATACTATTACTGTCGAAATACTTGCTATATAAGTTGTTGTCGTTATGCTACTCCAAACTGTGTTGTCTAGGGTTGTTTGCAGGGTATGTTCTTTACTAACTAAATGTTTAAATATGTCACTAGAACTATCCACTACCTGTTCTTTAGATATGTCTTTATGATACCTAATTAAGGATTTATTATCTAACTTAAACTCAGTTTTCTTACTAAATGACGCTAACACATTTGTTACAACTATACGTTTTGCAGCTAAACTAGTAGTGATTGTCTTAATTATACAGTTTTCTGAGATTTGGATAATTCCAATGTCATGAATAGATATCTCTTGTCTCTGACCGTCACACACAATGGACACCGTTTCTGGATTTTTAGTCACATATATCCAGGTATTTGTCATTTGAACTTGCTTCCAAATAATGTTGTTAGTTAAATTGTACCTTCGAGTGGGACATTCTGTAGTATTCTCGTTTTTAGTTATTAATCTAACAATGCAATTTTGGTTTAATTGCATGTTCTTGACCGCAACAGGAAAACAAATAAAGTTGTTAAGTCTTTGTAGACAGTTCTTGAATTCTTCATGTGTGAGCTCGAAATATCGTTCATTATTATAGTCTATACCCACGAACTTCTGTTGTATGTCAAAGCTTTGAAGCGACCCGTCTTCGTTTTTCTTGGGTATCGGAGTAATGTGTACTAGGGTATACTTCGCTTTTTCCGCTATTGGAAAGTATGCCAATACTCGAATGTGAGTTTCGTTTTCTAATAACCTTGTGTCAATTAACTGAGTCTGAATGATGTTTAGATTTGATGGCAGCTTGCTGTTTGCATTTGTTATGATTTCTCCTACATTTTTAGGGTTAAGCACGCTATATATTGTTGCTTTAGACATATATATTTGTATAATTCCTGAATAATAACCCATTATTTCCTTAACGTAGTTGTATGCCAATTGGTAAGATTGGATTACTTGAATTTGCACGGTGTTGCTGTTAATCGATTTATACCATTTGTTGTTGTCATTTATATAAGTCATCGCCAGGTTCAGCTTTGTTTGAAAATGTTCTAACTTATTTCTAATTCTTTCTTCTGTATCGTTTACTGTTGAAATTGCGGAAATCATGAATTTAGTTTGATGATTTGCTGCATCTATTAGCTTTTGCTGGTTTTGCTGTAAAGTGTTAATGTCTTTGTACACTGCATCGTTGACACCGAATATTGAAGTCATTATCTGTCCCATTAATCCTCTCTTTTTTCGTGTATGATTAATTTCCGTTAAATATTCGTGTGTCCTTTCAAACTTGTGAACTTCTTCTTGCAAATGATGGTAGTACTGTGTGCAATAAGTTTGTTTTTCCACTGATTTCGCATAGCTACATAATTGTTGAAATTGATTTGACACCTCCTTTGTTTTGTTTAAATTTTCTTCTAATAAACGTCTTTCGTAATGTATTTCAACTCTGAATGTGCCTCTGTCCAATGTGGCATTTCCCATTTGTTCAATATATAGTCCTGGGCTTAAGTTCCTGGAAGTGTATGTTGCTCCAGTTGATGTACATAGTAACAATATGGTCATGCATATTGTTATCCAATAGTATGATGCGCCTTTGATTTTTGAATAGCATTTTTTCGTGCTGTCTTGTTTCACGGTTGCCACATTGCTATTGACAGGCGTCTGATTTGTGGTAGTCTCCAAATCCTGATTTACTGGTAACGGAATTAGAGTATGGATTGCTCGTTTTTGGTCGGCTCCTTGCGATCTCTGGAGAGTTACGACCCTTGTGGCGCCATCACTTCCTGGGTGAATGTATTTAATTTTTGCTAGAGGCCATTTGCTAGGCGATATGTTCGTATCTTTGATTAATACGACCGTACCGATTTTTAAGTTGTCTTCATTTTTTTTCCATTTATATCTTTGCTGTAATTGATGCAAATATTCTTTAGTCCAGCTGTTCCAGAAGTCTTTTTTCATTTTCTGTATGTGTCTCCATCGATTTATGAGGTCTGTATTAGTGTCGGAAATGGGGTCTGGCACGCCCACTGCCTCGCGGCCAATAAGAAAATGGCTTGGAGTCAATACAACATTGTCGTTAATGTTTTCGGTTTGAACACATAGCGGTCTTGAATTCAAACATGCTTCAATTTGAGTTAAGAAGGTTGACAGCTCTTCGTATGTTAGTGTGCTATCCCCTATAACTCGTCGTAAATGATGCTTCATTGATTTGACACCAGCTTCCCAAATTCCTCCGAAATGTGGGGCTGCTGGCGGTATAAAATGCCATTGTAAGCCGATGTCTGTTATTGCGTTTTGAAATTGTGGTGATTGAGTTATTTCTAATATGTCTTTGTGAAGATAATTTGCTGCTCCAATGTAGTTGCTAGCATTGTCACTGAAAATATGAGATACAGGACCCCGTCTCGCCATGAATCTGCGCAGAGCCGCGATGAAAGTTTCCGTAGATAAATCTCCCACAAGTTCCAGGTGTATTGCCTTCGTGGCAAGGCAAACAAATACTGCGATATATCCTTTGTAAGATTTATGTCCTCTACCTTTCATTGCTCGTACTTGTATTGGGCCGGCATAATCACTTCCGGTATGGCTAAACGGAAATGATTGCGTCACCCTTGGTTTTGGAAGAACTCCCATCTTTTGTTTCGCTGTTTCGACCTTATATCTTATACACTTAACGCATTTATTGATGTAACTTCTTACTTTTCGTTTCCCGCCTTTGTTTCTGTTCGTACGGTAATTGAGAGTTTTGTAATCTCCCGCCGACACGTATGAGTCCGAATTTATCAATGAATGGATCCAAACTTGCTAGTCGATTTCCCTTTGGTAATTGCTGTCCTTTCTTTAACACTTTGTACTCTTGTTGGAATGCGTCTTTTTGTACTTGTCGTATAATTTGTTTTCTTGTATTGTCTAGTTCTTCGCAAGTCAGTGCTTCCGTCAATTTTTGGCGACGGATAAATCGCAAACAATATGTGAAAACTCGTATCATTTTTTGAATGCTTGAAAATCTTTCAAAAATCTTAAGCTGTTCTATCTGTGCAGATATTTGATGACAGTGTCTAATTTCTTCAAATGGCTCCGGTATTGTTTTTGTAATCATTTGTTCATTTGTTCGTAGCCATTTTGGACCATTCCACCATAACTCGTGATTTTGTAACTTACTGGGTTCGATGCCTCTTGAAATGACATCTGCTGGGTTATCTGCTGAAACGACATGATTCCAAGTAGCATTTGGTAAAGTTTTTTGTATTTCTGACACTCTGTTTGCTATAAACGTCTTCCATCTGGCAGCTTCGCCTCTTATCCATCCAAGTGTGATCATGGAATCCGTATAACAATATATATTTTTTTGGTCCTTACAGTCGAGTGCTTGATTAACTTTATTTATTAATTTTGATAATAATACGGCTGAACATAATTCGAGCCGAGGAAGAGTAGTTTTGTGTTTATTTGGTGCCACTTTTGTTTTTGCTTGCAATAATGTTGTTCGGTAAGTGCCATTCACCTTTACTCGGCAGTAGACAGCCGCACCGTAAGCTTTTTCCGATGCGTCGCTAAACCCATGTAACTCGATCTCTGACTCATTGTAATGAATCCACCTCGGTATCTTGATGTTTTCTATATTGTTTAATTGGCTTCGAATGTTATTCCATTTCGTTTTAATGTGATCTGGGACCTTGTCATTCCAGTCTATTCCAAGGGTCCAGATCTCTTGTAGTAAGAGCTTCATAGTAATGGTTACTGGCTGTAACCATCCGTGAGGGTCAAATATTTTGGCAATCTCAGACGTTATAAACCTTTTTGTCGGTTGGTTGTTTTCGGTTGTAGTAATTTTAAACTGGAAATTGTCTTCAAGTGGTGACCACATTACCCCTAACGATTTCCTTGCTTCTTCTAATGGTAATTTGATTAGTTTGTCGTTTGCACTTTCAATAGGAATATTCTCTAATAATTCGGCGCTATTTGCGGACCATTTTCGTAAATTAAATCCTCCCGCACGCAACATGTCAATTAATTGTGTCTGTAACACTCTTGTTTGTTTTAAGTCGTTTCCTCCGGATAGGATATCGTCCACATAGAAATCTTCTAGAGTAACCCTGCTCGCAATGGGAAAGTTCTTTTGTTCGTCCTTCGCGAGCTGTTGCAGTGTTTTGATGGCCAAGTAAGGAGCACAGGCTGTCCCATAAGTTACAGTGGTTAGCGCGTATTCCTCTATATTGTGATGAGGCGTCCATCTCCATAATATTCTTTGAAAAGTATAGTCTTCTGGGTGTATTTTAATGAACCGATACATTTTTTCTACATCGGCCATAAAAACAAACTCATGTTTACGCCACCTTAATAATATAGTGGCTAATTCTTGTTAGAGTCGTGGGCCTTTATGCAAGTTGTCATTAAGGCTTATATTCGTGCTAGATTTGCTACTAGCGTCAAAAACGCATCTTAATTTTGATGTCAATGCATCTTCTCGTATTACCGGCTGATGAGGGATGTAATACTTGCCGTCGTAATAGTTCGCCTTGTTAACTTTCGTCATGTGACCCATTTCGTGATATTCTTCCATGAAGTCGTTATATTGTTGGCGTAAGTTAGGATTTTTTTCTAGCTTTTTCTCAAGCTGTAAAAGTCTGGCAACCGCTTTTTGTCTTGTGTTTCCATACTCAAGACTGGGATCCTTAAACAACAGTTTAACTGTATAAGTTCCGTCGGTCGTCGTTTCGTGTCATTATATAAATTTTCACATTGCTGGTCGTCTTTTTTCATTTGATAGTCGTCTGTAACCTCTTCTAGTTCCCAGAACTTTGATAATTCTGTATCGTCAATGCGTGTCACTAAACTCATCATTTTCAGTCCTTTAGTGCTCTCGGTGTGTCCAAGGCCGCTCAATATCCACCCAAGTTCTGTATTTTGGGCGAGAATTCCGTTTTCCAGTTTTTCGAACCCTGGCAATAATAACTTGCTGTAGTCCTCGGCGCCCAAGATTATATCAATCGGGCCACGTTTGTAATAAGTAGGGTCAGCCATGATTTTATTTTCTATTTTCAGATTTTTTTGTTGTTCTACGTCTTGTTTTGGTAGTGATCCAGTCAATTTTGGTAGTACAATTAATGATGTTTGTAACACGTATTCACTCGAGAATCGCGGTTTTAATGTGACGTCAATCATGTAGTTCGAAGTTTTCGGGTTCTCGTCAGCTATGCCTTTTATTTCGGCTTTTATCTTTTGTTTTGGGAACCCTAAAAGTTGCGCTGATTCTTCAGTGCACTTGACAGTGGACACTTCGGATCCTTGGTCGCATAGCACTCGCAATAACTGTGGCGTACCGTCGAACGTTGCCGTGCGTACTAAGGCCGTGGCTAGAAGTACGGTTTTCTGATTGTTGTCATTATGACGTGTCGACATATTTGTAATATTTTTCTGTATATGGTTTTCTTTCTGTTGAGGTCTGAATGGTGTCTTAGATGTTCCCGGTCTAGCTACACTGATGGTGTTCTTATTACCATAATTATATGCTTGCATTTTTGTTGACATATACTCATTTATGTTGCGGTGTAACAGTGTAGCATGAGCCTTATTGCACGTATCACACTTATTGTACTTTTGGCTGACACACTGTTTCTTTTCGTCATGCATTAGGCAAATATAGCACATTTGCTTTTCACGCACTTTGTTTATGCGGTCATTGACGTTTAATGTTTTGAATGCTGTACACTGGTGAATGTTATGCTCCTCGTTGCAATACCAACATAAACCTTTTCTCTCAGTCCATAATAACGGTTTTTCTATACTTCGTGCTGGCGTTGCAACTGTTGAGCTAAATTGAGATGGTTTGCTTGACTCTAAGCTCTTAAAGCGTTTTTCCAAAAATTTCATCATTTTTCCAAAATTTTGCAATTTGTTCGGTTCTTCAAATGTAAAATTCTGATCTTCGTACTTCATATTGGTTTCCGAGTCCCATTTTCGACTTACAATGCGACATAATATCGGATCCCATGTAGAAACATCGATATCTTGGTTTTTTAACGCCTCTAAACTCTCATTTATACTGTCGTGCATGTTACGTAATACTCTTGCGTTTGCCCCTTGTATTTTTGGTAAGTCCAATAGCTTGTCTATAAATGTCTGCGAAATAAGGCGCTCATCCTTATATCGGTTTGTCAATAGTGTGAGCGCGGCCTTATAATTAACCTCGTTCACGGTCAAATGCTTTATCAGCTTTTCTGCATCGCCTCGAACATGTGTCTTTAGGTACTGCATTTTTTCTGTAGTTGAAATAGTACAGTCCTCGTCAATAATCTTTTTAAATAAGTCGTAAAATGAATTCCATGACTCATAGCTCCCAGTAAAATATGGTATGGCTATTCTGGGTAACTTTGCCGATAGAGTTTTGGTGTTTTGTCTAGAGTTGTCGTTTATTTTTCCTTGTAATATTTCCATTATTGTCTCATATTCGTCCTGCGTATCTTCGAAAATATTGTCTGTGAAATATTCGTCGCTGACTGTACTTTGCTCCATGAGTAAGTACATGTGGTTGTCGTCTATTTCTTGATATTGTCTTTCAAGAGCTCTTACTAGAGTTTGTAAATGCCATGCCGGTTTATTTTCGGCAATAGCGGTCTGTGCAAACATTAGTTTTTTCTTAAGCTGATTGAGTCGATATTTCTGGATAAATAACTTAGGCGTCATACTGGAGTCTTCATTAGGCGTCTTGTCTTTTGTCTTGTCTTGTCCACCTGCCGCGGGTGTCTTGATATCGGTGACCGTCTTCAATATATTTTCGTGTGCTGCCAAGTGTTCTATGGCCGCGTCGTACCGTTTTTGTATATTCATGTCAAAATAACGAGTTGTCAAATACTTATGAGTCGAAATTAATTCTTGGTCTTCCAGTAACTGGTGGTTTTGTAATGCACGTTGATAAATGCTGTCCAACAATGCTCTTCTGTCGTCTATATACTTCTGAGTCTTCCTGATTTTTGAGTCTTTTTTAATGTTGTCCCATATCCTTTCGAGTTCAATGTAGTCTTTTTCTTGGCTTCTGATAACATTGTTGATCTCTGCGACGTCCATTGTGTCTTCGGTCTTCTTTCTTCTTTCTTGATACCCTACTTGCCCTACCCTACTCCTATTTTACCTACTACGTCAAGTACGTTAATGACCCCGCGCACTCCAATATAGCTTGCGCAACTCTCAATCGACTGGTGGAACCCGCTTGTGGGAAGCCAGCGACCGATTTGCAACTATATGGGTACTTTCTCAGCGAACACTAACGTACGTGTACTTCAGTCCTACTGCACACTGATGCTTGTTGAGGCACACCAGCACGCAGCTTTCCAAAGTGTCAGTCAGTCAAATTAATACAGGGACAAGGGGACCGCGATTCAATTTTTGTTCGAAGGACCAAATGTAAAATCCTGAGGGAATTTTACTAAATTAATCTATGAGGAGAGCTGTAACCTATCAGTCCTAACTCCTATTGCCCTAAACAACCCTAGAGCCCTAATTCCCTAGCCCTATCATAGATTTGATATATACACATATAAATACGAAGGATGTCTGCACCATGAGACCTACGGGATACAAACGGAAGGTTGGAAGGATATGGGTAATAGGTTGGATATTCACTGCCAACTGCACAGACTCATGCAGTTGATTAAGGCTAAGGTGTCTTGGCCACAGTGAAGGATTATACCCTGGTCGATGAAGTAAGGTCTGAGTCCAAACTTAAAAGACATTTATTTACAGTTAACATCATATTTTATACCAATTTATACATGTGTGTGCGTGAATACCCATAGTCCTTTTCTTATATGTATTTTGTTAAGTTGACGAAACAGCCATCGCACTTTGTTCGCGCTCAGTGCTACTGTGCAGTTTCTTGTCCCAAATCTTTATGCTGATGTTGCGTACGTATCTATGTTCAACGCTCGTGAACAACAGGGTTACCTACAGATTGGTAACCATGCTGTAATTAATACGTATTGATTATTTAGCGCTTCTTGAGTAAAAAATATTATACCTAAATACGGAAGGTACTTTCATCTTTTATGTGACACACAAATGCTAAGTAGTGCCCACTGGTTATACTAACGTAAAATACAATAATAATTTTCAGTAGTCTATTTGTGGGACTGGATATTTGAACAATAGATTATTCGTGGAAAAATCGTTAATTGACTGATACTCCTATTATTTTGCTAGGCTGAGGGCTTTGTTACATATGCATATTATGTATGTAAAGTCGCTAACCGGGATTGTGGAGCCATTTGACACTATCTTATCTTGCCCGCCCCGTAGGTAATAATCGACGCGTTTACTGCCGGAAAGCAGTTGATGTTGTGGTAAAGTGGGAAGGAAATATTCATGTATGTTCCTTGCCGAAGTACTGAGTTGAAACTATGATTTAAAAGTAAATTATTGAAAAGGTTGAAAAGGAGGTTCGTGATAGTATGACTTGCATTACATTTACTATTATCCTCGCATTGGTGAGGTGAAAAGTTGTGTTGTGTTTAGCGTCTCGTGCTTTTGCTATGCTTATTAGGTTTGCATTGTACCAGTACCTACCGCCCGATTGGCACTACACGAGTAAATTAAGACAAGTGTTTCAACAATCCCGCATCGCGACTGTACCTACTACTTTTAGAAGATGGGAATTAAACTTTTATAATTCTTATACACTTTATGGTAGGTATTAGAATCACAATAAACTCGTAATAAAGGTTTAAGAGTTTCTCGATTAACAAAACTTTTATCATATTTTTTTAAATTATTAACTGAAATGTCGGCAAACAAAAGAAGGCTATAGCAATTGAATTAATGTTCAACTTTGTATCAACAGTGTCTCGCCACCATAGCGACGGTGTACTGGCGCAGCAACGAAGAGAGCGTGCAGGGCGAGCGGATGAAGGGGTACGCGCGCTCGCGCGAGCTGACGGAGGGCGCGTCGCGCGCAGACCGCGTGCAAGCGGCGGGCAAGCCCGGCGCGGCGGCGCGCGCGCTGCCCGCGCCGCCGCTGCCTGTGCTGCTGCCCGCGCTCGCGCTACTCGCCGCGCGCGCCTCCGCCAACCAATCACTACGACTAAACACTTAAACAGACTCCACCGTCACTAGACATTGATGCTGTGTTCGGAAAACCGTTGATGGTGCAAAAAAAATCGATTAGATAAAATAATTGTAAAATACGCTTGACTCTGTGTAGCCGAATAAAAGTTTACACTTACGCGTTAGATATGTGCCATTATCGAAGTAATCATTATTAATTTTACATTTGTTATTGTATCACCTCAAGTTCCAAAGATTTATTTTACCTAACCAAAGTAGAGGCATTTTATATTTAACATATCATATCAAATCACTTAACGTATAGGTACAAATGCCAAGAGGGATAAATATCGGTATTTATAAATGTATCATTTAGTACTAAGGTAGTGTTTTGTGGTTTGAATTATAAATCAACTGTGACATATCATTCAAATCAGGTCTATTCATTATATTGTAACATCACATATTAGTCGACATAATGTCCTAAATGTCGGTCTGTATTCACATGGACGGTTAAATCTCTCTTTTAGTTAATTTGTAAAAGATTAGAAAGTGTAGGCATGACATTGTGTTTATGTTCAACTATTATTGTACCTACCTGTCGATACTTCTTTGGCTGTGCAATAATTTTATATGAAATAGGTATACCTACCTACCGGCAAATGAATTTAACATAATTGAACAGCGCACTGTGCACGACTGGTATAGGCTATCCAACAAATTTAATTATGTTTCACGAGTTTGCCTTGCAGCCTCGTCCTGTTTGTTTTACATTTAAAAACTAGATCTCTCTCTCACTGAGTTCCTTTTTCAACTACCTATTTATCCTCAGGGGTTACGGATGTGCGTCGTCCCGGGTAAAATAAAAGCTCTATTATTTGCACTTGTTCACAGTATTGACTAAATTGATTTTGCGTGTTTCCTAAAGCATAAAAGTCTAGAAGCAGTACCCGAATTGTTTATTTACTGACATACTACCATAGTATAGGTACTTGCTTGTTTAGCTTGGCTTGCTGGAATGTGTAATTAGTCACCCTCTTTGGAAAATGAAAATATTGTTTAAAACTAAACTGATAATCCATTTATGAACTCATAGCCTGAGTTTCCTGTTTGTGCGGTTATTTATATATTCTGGCATCCGTCTGCCATACGACCGTTTTATATAAATTACTAAATCCACTAATTTACGAATGTAAGTACCTACCTACGCTAATGCAACATTTTAATCGAGCACAAACACCGTGGTATGGCTAGTTAGGTATAAAAACGTGATTACTATATATAATGCTTTAAGTCATTGTATACAATGTTAAAAGTATAATTACATACTTCGGATTCAATTCTGCAGAGGGGTTCGTAACGTTTCCAATGCACACGCAGGTCGATCACGTAACGCATTGTACGTTATAAGGAAAAATTACAGTTCGACTGTCCTAACGCGCGTTGGAAAGATTACGTGACTACCCCTCTGCTAAACGTGGGATGAAGTGACACGTGTAAAATTTAGATAGTATATTTTACTGTCTAGCAAAGTAGGTTTACAAGTCTGTCTAATAAAAAATATTATTATACCTACGCGTTGACTTGAGGACCTCCTCCGTTTTATTCGTCGGTGAAAAAACAAGATCTACATGAATTTGGTATCTAATACGTTTTCAATACTCTTAAAACTCATATTAAACAAAACAGGCCGCGCTGTAAAAAATATGTGTGGTCATCCAGGTATTCAATAAAAATATTTATACTTTGGGTTTTAAAAGAAAAGAAATATTGTAAGTATGTAGTTCTCAGTCAGGTGTTCTCAAACTAAAGTACATACATAACTACATAAGTGTCTACGGTAAGTATAACATTTTATGAAAACTGGAATAGAATTGTACAGGGACATATAATAACATATTTGGATTTATTAAGCTTAAGTTAAAGATCGGATTCGGATTAATATGAGTATCTTTCTAAGTAATCAGTGTTATGCATCCTAAAATATATTTATGGACGTGGGAGAGTTGAAGAGTAGAGAACATTGTGAACTATGTTTCTGTATTTGGGTAATTATTATACCTACTGTAATGTAATGTGACTGACACTTACGAAAAATAAAATTTGGACAGAAGCTAACTGATGTTATAATAAGTTACAGATTGCCGAGCGACCGTATACTATTTTTGCAGAGGTACTCGTACTAGGCAACTAGGTACTCGTCATGTAGGTTCCAATGAGCCCAAATACGCCGAGTTTATAATGTATATATATGTTACGTATTTTGGGAGTTGTCATGCATCTGTTGTCTCCATCACCAGACCATCTAGCTTGATGTTACCTTGCATTGTAATCTGACGTTAGTATATTAGTGGCTTCACTGGCCACGCATTTAACTTGCTTAATATATTGCATATTTATCCGACTTCTATAAGTTACTAAAATTTTACTTGCAAATTTTGAAGCACGACGGTGTAAGTTAATATAAAACTTGTAAAAAGGGTGACATTTACGTACGTAGTCAAATATTTAAAAGTACCCTCTATAACGGGATTGCTCTAGTGTCATTAAATACCGACTACTTAAAGGAATTTCCATGAATGAATATGTTTGTGTACATTAAAACTTTCGTTGTCCTAGTTTAATGTTGTTTGGAACAAGTTGACAATCGCAACGCAACTTGCCGCCCGCCCTGCTCCCTTTTTGACCGAGCCGCCACCCCTGCAGTAAAAAGTGTAAAAAGTGCCAATCGACGTGTCGATCAAATCAATTTTCTACCGGCACCGGGGATGTTTACAACGACCACCACGTGGAAGTATCGTGTGTCTCGAAAACGGATCAAAATTAAAACTTACTCCCCGGTTCAGTAATGGTATACAAAATGCTAAGTTCGCAAACGCATGTTCGGCCTCTTTTGGTTTTACAATAACATTCAGTAAATATTGAGTGTTACTTCATATAAATAAATAATAGGTAACCTTAAGCGCAAATTGCACATGCCCGAAATTGCATGCAAGTTGAACTACGAGTACATTGCGGGGTTTGATAGATAAAATGCAGTGTAAATACCTCGGTAACCCGGAATGTAATGAAAGTTGCAGGCAATAAATACCTTGCATGTGTAAATGGCGCTTTAGCATAACCATGCTTAATGGCCCCCGGCAGGCGTCTATAGCAGCGGAGGCGGTAAACGTCATACATAGCTCCCGCGGTGTGTCGCGCAACACTACGCCAATTCAATTTAAATAAAAAATAATAATCGATTTTTGTAATTTTTTTAAAATATTTTTTTGTAAATTAATAACATTCTAATAATATACCGATTCTTTTGAAATCCTTATAGGTACTCGTAAATTGTAATTCTGAGAATCCTGCGATTCGGATTTGGGAACAAGCTTGCTTCCGGATTAAGCCTGCATTTAATGTTTTACAAAAGCCTCTGGAGGTCTACTTGCAGTTCCGTTTTAATAGATTCAATACTCATTACCACCGTACCGGCCATTGTACAGAACAAGGTAGTTTCTGCAATTTAATTAAAACTGTTAAACTGTAGCAACTCCGGTAATAAGTTCCATTTGTTGTTCTGGCGGAGCTGCTAATTAGGTAATGTTAATGTTCATTTCATATCGCGGCATTCCTACGGTTTACATGTTAACATTACCGGGCAATCGAAGCGCTGGAGAATTTTACTCGAATCAGTTTTTATTCCTAGAATTTCAATTTACGTTAATTTATTGTACACACAGTACGTACTACCTGTTGTAAAGAAATTATCATTATTTTGTTCCATGTGTGAAAATAGATACTTGTTATTTGAAAATATTTTGCTTCGAGCCCATTTTGTTCCGAGGAATGAGTTTGTTTGTGTGACCCTATTGCGTGTCCCACTGATGGTCAAAGGCCACTTCCCCGTGATGCGACGTAGATGGCGGGACGACCTGGATGTATTCTTCAGTAATTTGGGCGGGCGGAAGAGGTACCTAGTAGAGACGTATAGAGAATGAGTTAAATCGAATAAAAATATCCGCCTGAACAAATGTGGTAGCCCTACGCTTAAAAAAACCGCAAATCGATGTACAGTTTAGCCGTTTGGCACACACATACTATAGGGCAAAACATTTTTTTTGACCCGCAGTTCCTAAAAAAATTTCCCTTAGGGCGGGAGTGCCGAAACATTTTTCTTATTGTATGGGAAAAAAAATTTTTTTTTCAGAATCCTGTCGTGTGTAGTGTCATATGAAAGGGCTTTTTGAGGCGATTCTAAAAATATACCACATCATTACATTTTAGCCATATTTTTTTAATTGAAACAAAAATAATTTTCGAAACATACCAAGTTTGGGCTCCTCCAGACACGATATGGCTGATTTTTTTTAAATTCAATATACCACAAATGATACGTGATATCCTCATATCTAACCTCAAAAAAGCAATTTTGAAAAGGATTGCATTAAGTTTTTTTTTTTAATTTTTCAATATCACCAAGGGACACAGTTCTACTAGAATACCTATTTTACGTGACTTATGGAACTGTACTGCAGATACGTTACTTATTATTCATAAAATGATACGTAGTATCCATATATTCAACGGGAAATCCCTCTTTAACCCTTTAACTGCGCTTTTTCATCAGTTGGTATAGTTTGGTTAGTTTTTGTCACTAAATATCAAGGTAATATATAAGGATAAGGATATCAAGATATAATGTATCACAAATGATCCGTTATATCTTTATATCTAACCCCAAGAAAGCAATTTAGAAAAAATATCATATAGTTTTTTTTTAAAAATTTTTTTTTATTTGATTGTTTCACTTGGTGATATTGAAAAATTAAAAAAAATACTTAATGCAATTATTTTCAAAATTGCTTTTTTAGGTAAGATATGAGGATATCACGTATCATTTGTAGTATATTGAATTTAAAAAAAATCTGCCATATCGTGTCTGGAGGAGCCCAAACTTGGTATGTTTCGAAAATTATTTTTGTTTTAAATAAAATAATATGGCTAAAATGTAATGATGTGGCATATTTTTAGAATCGCCTCAAAAAGCCCTTTCATATGATACTACACACGATAGGTTTCTGAATTTTTTTTTTTCCATACAAAAAGAAAAATGTTTCGGCACTCCCCCCCTAAGGGAATTTTTTTTAGGAACTGCGGGTCAAATAAAATTGTTTTGACCTCTAGTATGCGTGTGCCAAACGGCTAAACTGTACATCGATTTGCGGTTTTCTTATGAAATTGGGCTTGTGGGGCTTCCACTAGGCGCCGCCTCATATATATTTTTGTTTAATAATAATAATAAATAATAAATATAAGGGGACGATCTTACACAAATCGAGCCAGTCCCATAGTAAGCTCAATAAGGCTTGTGTTATGGGTACTAGACGATGATATATATAATAGATAGAAATACTTAAATACGTAGAAAACATCCATGACTCAGAAACAAATATTCATGCTCATCACACAAACATTTGCCCTTACCGGGATTCGAACCCAGGACCTTCAGCTTCGTACCCACTAGGCTAACCGGTCGTAACCGGGTTGTTTAATGTGTAAAATAATTTGCGAAGGATATGATAATATCTTAAAATTGTTGAGAAGTGCGGGCCTCGGCGACGCGTCGCCGTCGAAATTGTTGCTTATTGTTACGTAAATACATAGATTTAAGAGTCAATATGTAAATAATGAAATAATTGTGTAGCTCAAAGTTAAGAAAGAAAAAAGAATAAAATTATGTGATATAAAGTGTGTTTTTAATAGATCTTTACTTTATAATAAGACCCATTATAATTTCATTTGCACTCCGTCACATATACATGGTTATTTGGGGTTAACAATCGCAATCACCAAGTTTCGCTGTATCGCTTATCCGAATACTTATTCCGTTTGGCAACAAGCTGTTTTACTCTGAAACCATGAAATATCCAGGCTGATTGTGAAAAAAAACTTAACCTACGCCACTTTGAGTAGGTATACTTGAAAAAAGTCGAGTTTTTTTGCCGTAAGTAATGTAAATTCACATTAAACGATACAGTTGGGAAATTAAGTTTAGTGGTTGCGATATTGTTATATAATATACATAAGTAGGACACTTGTACAGATGTAGTGCATAATTGTTTTCCATCGTATTTTCTCGGAAGCGTACGTATTTGTCATACTACTTCAGTCAACCTCAGTACTTTTTGTACTAGCAGTTCGTACGTTTCCGTGAAAATACGACGGAGAATAATTATGTACTACATCTGTACGTACGCGTTGTGGATGTAACTGCAAAGCAATAAACCATCTCTGGTTACCCACTCGTGGAGATATGCCTCGGAATCAGTCATCAGCACGTCATCAGTGAAGGTAGCTCGTGACGTGTCGTGAGTTCGTGACGGTGTATGTTAGCAAGCTAGTCACTAAATGCAAGGACAAGATGAAACTTTCTGCTTTTAATGCTTAAAGCAAAAGATTTGTTAGAGTAGTGAAGTGAAGGGCGCCAGACGTCTTAACCTATTAAATCGACAAGGTATTAGCAAGCAAATTGGAATAGTAGCTAGGATCCTTGACTTTTATTAGAAGAGATGAGCTGAAACCAACACGAATCTTTAGCACATTTACTCAAATTTAAAGTTACCTATGCACACAACAATTCAAAGAGGTCTGATCACTACGTCACAATATGTTTGCAATTTATATTGATGTTTATCTATAACTAATTACGTATGGTACCGCGAGAACCACAACTATATTCGAAACTAAACTTACGCACCTATTGGTGCACAAATACTATTTTTGAAGTATGTAGATATGTACCAGTTCGGTGCAAAAAGTAATTGCAATACAAATTAAAATTACAAAATGTAATTTAAATAATTGCATTACAAATTTAATTCATCATCATTTTCAGCCCGTAATCGCCCACTGCTGAGCATAGGCCTCTCTTTGAGTACGCCACCTGTCCCATCCTGAGCTAATCTTATCCAGAAGTGACCCGCTATCTTCCTAATATCGTCCACCCATCGAGCTGGTGGACGGCCGACTCTCCTTTTACCTATAAGTGGCCACCAATCTGACGTCTTTTTGGTCCACCTACCATCATTCTGCCTGGCAAATTGTCCTGCCGAGCTCCACTTGAATTTGGCAATGGTATCTCCAACGTCGTGCACCTTAGTGCGACGTCGAATCTCAACATTCCTCACTCGGTCTTGTAGTTTAATACCGAGCATGGCGCGCTCCGTGGCTCTCTGTGCTACTCGTATTTTGTGCACAGGCTCAATTGTTAGCGTCCATGTTTCGGCACCGTAAGTCATAGTGGGCAGGATACATTGATTACAGAGGCGAGTCTTCAGGCATTGTGGAACTTCGGTGGACTTGAGGATGTCGTCCCTTTTATTAAATGCCGCCCACTCCTGCTGTATTCTCCTGGAGATCTCTTTCTGTTGATGCTCTTTTTCAAAGGATAGAATATGTCCAAGATATATACGAGTATATTGGTCGACGGACTCCAGCTTATCGTTTCCTACCGTTATGGTTGAATTCGAGCTACTGGAGACGTTCGCCATAATTTAGTCTTGGACATATTCATCCTGAGACCTACTCGTAATGAAGCATGGTAAAGATCATGGATCATGCTTTGGAGATCATCCAGGGTTTCAGCAAACAAGACAATATCGTCAGCGGACCTCAAGTGCGATTTGTAAATTACATTATGTAATTAATAATGCAATTATAGATTACATTTTTAAATTTCTATTTGTAAAGCATTACTTCGTAAAATTCCAAATTACTTTTATTTAATAAATTATTTCTCATTATTGAACAGTTTTTCGAACAAAATTAAAATGGCGGATGTAAGAGTTGAAAAAAAAACTGGCCCGATTTTAGGACACAAAATTTTCGTTAAAATATATTTCGCCTTTTTGTTAGTTTTTGATTAGAACTTTAAAAAATACATTAAAGAATCAACTTTTCTTGATTACTTTTTGCTATACTTACTTAAATTCCAAGCCCAAAAATTGGGCCCTTACTGTACTTCATTAAAATGCTAATTTGTAACAAAGTTGGGTATATTGCATTACATTTGCAATGGCATTACACGTGAAATGCATTACTCGTAATTGCATTCAATGTAATGCATTGCGCCCAAACTGGACTATGTACTTATTTTTAAGTTATTTTTAATTTGTAAGGCTACCCTACGGAACCCTAAAAATAACTTGAACCGTGATTCAGTGGAATAAAAAGAACCAACGCGCAAAATGCGACGTTACCAAACACTACTATACCGGGTGTACAATCCAAATGGGTCAGTATGGTGAAGTCGGAAACTATGAGAGATAGCGAGATCTGTTCTTAGGAACCATGACGATTCCCGGTTATGTATGAGAGTTAATAAAAAAGTTTGAATGTAATTATTATTAAATCTAAACTCGACGTCATGGTTCCTAAGAACAGATCTCGCTATCTCTCATAGTTTCCGACTTCACCATACTGACTCATTTGGATTGTACACCCGGTATAATACGAACATACCTATAGACATGCTATGTCATCAACGTTAAATAGGGTGCCGGCAGTTGTCATTCCATAGAAACTTGTCAAGCTTCCCGTGTACCCCGTGTGTTTCCCGTGAAGTACGTGCAGATTTTAACGAACACCACTTACGATTATAGACGTTTGGTACAACTAGCCCTAGTCTCCGAGAGTCCCACACTTCCATAAATGAATGCGCTAAAGGATGCCCACTGTCCTTCTTATAGACCGTAAGCCCACTTTACCTACGTCACATGACAATATGATAAAATGGATGGCAGCAGGTCGAGAAAGTTGCGCTGAGCAAGAAAAAAATTGAATTCGATAACTCTTTTTTTATTTGCTAGATTTTTTTATTAGGTACGTTTAAAATACTTAGGTACATATTCTATACACGTTGATTAGTTTTCTTTCAAATTGATAGCATTTGTAGTCCCTGAGATATTTAACTTTGTGACAGACAGAAGGACGGAGTCGGCGGTTTGCGTTTTTACTTTTTGGTCCGGAACCCTAAAAGTGCCGTTCATGCAATAATGTGTCATATAAATAAAAATCTAAATAAGTTTTTTGAGAGTATTATCAGACACACTTCAACCATCGATCTGTCCTCCGCCCACATCTCGACAACCTACCATGGCTGCCATATTTTCAGCGCTCAATTTCCGTCCGTCGCGATGCTACGTGCTGCGGCCGAGCCCAAGCTTGGCTCTGACAGCTGCCGAGTATTAGGGTTTCAAATCTATATCTCTCTGCAAAATATATTATTAATACACATGGTTTAAGGGTTAAATCACATCTATAAGCATCGAATCGTTTGTATGAGATGCGTCCGCATGCGGAAGGGTGAATTGATGCGGACGCATCTTCATGTAAGTACCTATCACTAACACAACGCACGCTAACGGAGAGTCACTTTATCGAAAGTAGAAATAGCTTAAGGCTTGGTAAGTGCTAACATTACTTAACTTAATAACAGTTTAATTATGCATTCTTTCTCTTTTCTACAATTCGGTGACGTGCACTGCTAAACACAACTTGTCCGTCCCCACATAGGTGACGTACGTAGGTCTTTTAAAAAAAACTGCCTACCCTAACAAAAAAACCCTATGCACGCCACTGCGTATATTAAAATATTGGATCGATAATAACAACATTTTAAATGTTTTTTGGAGAATGTAAAACACGTTCTCCAAATTCAATTTTGAACGCTGTCATAGCACTGATCTATCTGCAATAGAATAGAGTAGGTATCTGTCTATATTTCAGGTCATAAACCCATATGATGTGTTAGGAACAATGAAGATAGATAGAACAAGATATGTTATTAGGTATAGCTACCTACCTAAAACATTACATTAAAAATGGTGGCGTTCTATCATTTAACACAGTCAAGGGTATAAATTGTGCTTAGAGCTGTTTCTACCCGGAGGATGGTTTACAATTAATTTCTACTTCGCACATATTATACCTATAGTAAAGGTACACTATTTCTAAATTAATTAAAACGTGAGGACGTTAATCTCAAATTATGAACGAAATACGGCGGGCGATACGTGCCAGCGGCTAAATATTGGGGATTAAAATATATTTATTCTATACTTTGACTCATTTCTCGCTGAGTTCCCACTAGTAAGTTGACAAAATATCTCGAATGGGTACAAACCAGGGGGCGTGTAATGGTTGCCATAATAGTTATGGTTGCCAAAAAAATCGCCCAGTTAAAAACATGTACAGCCTAGATTGCAAGTTATTAGTACCAAAATGCAGATGGAGCTGTAAAGCGGTAACTTCCACTATGAGCTATTAATATTAAGATTGTTCAAGAATCAATGAGGTCGTGATGTGACGGGTATGGTGTATGAACGTTTGTACAGAGCCTCGGTGCGCGAGTCAGACTCGCACTTGACTGGTTTTTATTTTACTTTTAGGTACCATTTCGCATATATAAAATGCCGTCATAGGCTGAAGGATGACATTAGAACCTAAGTCTAGGGGTTTCGGCATGTTTGGTGTGCCATGCGTAAGTTACCTCGTTAAGTACCACTGTTGGCAGTTTATCTATTCATGCGTAACGGCGCGCCTCGTAGAAATAAAGAATATTATAGGCGAATCAACAAACGTTCGTCTAGGCGAACGGTCGTTGGTTTATAGGCGGGTGTCGCGAGACATCACCCAGTGTCTTACCCAAAATCTTATTCACAAACTCAAACAAGTTTGACAGCGTGTGAAGGAAGCGACCAATAGGGATTGAGTTTCCCGCATGTCTAAACATTTTATCGATAATAAACAGTATTATTTGGCCAAATGTTAAATAATATGTTATATAATATGTTGTAAAATGGATTAAAATTAAATCTAGTTGGCACTCAATGCAACTAAGTAAACAATACCATACGCACGCAGGCACATATGGCACGTCAGGTGCATTGCGCCGAACATGCACGTAGGTACTATTGGAAACTAACTTTTTAAGAACTTCAACCGTTCCACAGAATAGATAATAATAAAACCAGTTCTCGGAGATACAGCACCGTGCTAGTTTCGGCAAACGTAGACATGAGTGGAACTGGTAGGCCCAAAGGGCGCAATGATCAGTTGTTGGTATGTAATGGCCACATTACACAACATGCAACATTATAAATGAACAAATCAGATTGCCCGAGCAAAAAGTTCGTTGTCCCCTTCCCACGTAATGCGAGAAATATAAAAATAATGTTTGTAACGAAGGGCTGCTCCCTTGCCCTCGGCCCTTGAAATCGGAAGCACCGATTAAGTTGATTCATTTAGCTTGCATTTGCGGAAGAATGTCTGAATCAGCAAAGTCCGTTGCGTGGTTAAGAATTCCGAACATTTGCATATGACTTTTTATAAGTTGAGTCATACATATGTAAGTAGGGTATTATTACTACAGGATACTATACTGTTGGATCTTAGACGAGTTTTAAAAAAACGCCTTAAACGGGCCTGTTGACGTTAGCTGTCACTTTACGCGGGAATAGGCTGGATTGTCACTCTTTGATAGAGATTCTTGTTGTATAAACGTTGCTCTTAGGATTATTATTGTAAAATGGTAGATTTGATGTAAATTCATTTAATGCTTGTAGAAAAAGTGATTATAATTATCTTTCAACCGTGAGACTTTCATTTCTAAAAATACCTATAATTATATCAGGCTGGGCGGAAGCGGTAGCGATACCAGTAAGCTGTCAATCTCAACATTCTCAACTGTTAGTTAAATCAGCACCGATACTTTACTGCGCGCCTACAAGATGTGGCGCCGGATGCGGGGAAGCGGGGCAGTACGAATGCAGTACAGTCACCAGCAATAAGATCTGCCACAACATAGCACGCATAAATATCTGACAAGACTCTATGTCTAATGCCATAAGGACGTGTCAGATATTTTTGCCGGCTTTGTTTCGGCAGATATTGATGCCGGTGACTGTACCTACTTGCAAGCGCACCGCCCCACTTCCGCGTATATAAATTATTAGGTATGATTAGTATCTACAAAATACTCGGCTTTGTCGATATCGGGAACAGTGATATACCGTGAGTCATTTTTGATGCAACGTGTCCACGGTACGAAACCGTGTCGTACCTATACAAGCGCTGAACCGCATTTCCCCTAACGGCCCGCGTGCATTCATTACCTATTACTGTTTGTCATTTATCACTACTAATAGGATTAATTAAACAGGAATAAAACACTGATTCGCCGCGGGACACATCAACAACATTCAATGTTTCAAACATATTATGTAAACTGCAAACAACTAGTTGTTTGAATTTGTAAATACGGCAAATCAAACTTGTCTCTTGGGTCATGTTCTACTTATGTAAACTAATGTACCTAGGTACGAAATTATTGTGGGTTATATTTGGTTATATTTTGTAATCTAAGAACGTGCTCAGGCAACATTAGCACAGAAAGTGCCGAGAGCAAAACTAGCTTTTACTAGTTTTTGTTATTCCCATTGCACAAAGCCGTTGATAGCTTTTACTGCCTCAACTGGCGAAGCATTTGAATATTTAACCCGTATGTCTATTAGAGGTTCGCCCCATACTACGAGAAGGTTGATCTACTCGTGCAACTTTTTAAATTCTGTACGTTTATAAATACGTATGTGGGTTATTTTATTTAGCGTTGTTTATTTTGCGGGACTACAAAACAGAGAATCATAATGTGTCCTAAATTACAGCTATTCAGTTTGTATATTTAATCCTGTCAAAAATAGGAGTTTTAAGGTACATGTTCCATCAAAACAGAGATGACATACGTCTAAATTAGCTCATTTAAATCATGGTAGTTTAGTTAAACTCAAAAAAAGCGGCCAAGTGCGTGTCGGGCCACGCGCAGTGTGGGGTTCCGTAGTTGCCTGTCTATCTCAGTCATTCGCTACACGCCAATCCGGCTCACCCCGCCGGGCACCCGTCACAAAACTAGAGGTCGTAGCGAACGTACGCTTGGGTACTACGCATCGTGGTGTCAAGATATATTTGTGGGTGAGCGTTGAGGTGAGCTTAAAACAAGTTACAGAATATTAGGGGGGCTGATTGTCCGATATTACCACGTACCTACAGGTGGGCCACGGGGACTAGAAGACCGTGAAGTTCGTGGTATCATGTGGTATCCAGGTGTACTTATGCTATACAGGATTCACAAGGCAGAACAGACTATACTTGACAGATTTTGGTTGTTCAGACTATACTCAGTATGTCTCTGACCAGCGATTATACATAGTTGCTACTTGCTAGAAATCACTAGTTCAAGTTATACTTGTTTCTAGAATAGTTTAGAATAGAATAGATATTTGATATAACTATCTATTTCAGATTAGAAGAGTCCAGTGACAGCTGTCATCTCAGTACAGTTTCGCTCGGATTTGGAGCAGCCCAATTGGGGAAGTAGGTATGTACCTCCGCCTTGCAGAAGACCGCAGCCATAATAAGTAACACTACTACTCACTCTGAAGTAGTGTTGTGTTACTGAAGTTGAGCAAGGTCGCCAGACCTACCAAGGATGCGTTGTGTTGAGAGCGAGGGCATTTGTTCCTTCAGCTGCCAACACGGCGAATCCTCAAACATATCAAGGGTCGGCAACGCCCATGTTACTCCTTTGGAGTTACATGCATCTATAGGCTGCGGTGGTCGCTTACCATGAGTCGGGCTGTACGCTTGTTTGCCACCGTCGTTGTATAAAACACAAAAAAAATCTCCTACACGAAATTATCATGAGCCAAGATTTTTTTCTGTGATAACGAAAAGCTTTATATTATACTAGCTGTACCTGCGACTTCGTTTGCATGGTAATGTGGTGGGAGTTAACGCATTTCTTCTCTTGGACATACGTAGGACACATGCAGTTCTCATTTAGCCTATCAAGTAAAACATGGAATAAACCCATTTTAGTGGAAATGCCGTTAAAATTCGTTTGTATCTGTTCTCTTCTATCTTCTATCTGTCACTCTGATTTTTAAATTAGTAGGAAAGGGACAAAACTCGTTTTATTTAAGGCGCCGTAGGTTCAGCGAAGTTAAGCGAACAGTGTTTTTGAAACAATATAATGAAATAAAAAAATACGAATAGTAATCTTGAGGCTTTTTTGCAGGGAAATCAGTGTTTAGAAACATGATTAAGCATTTTTCGCTCGATAGAAAAAAATCACGAACATAGGTCTAAAAGGGTCTAAAATACACTTAAAATATTTACAAAGTACGAACAACAGCTAAAAATATTAAAATGGCTTCTAAAAATCGGCTATATCATGCTTGAGGGAAATCAGTGTTTACTTTTTTATTTATTTAAACGGCCAAAAAATTAAAATTAAAAAACATGATTTCCGCGCTTCCGAGCACGCACTTCCATCTCGCTCACGCTTATGCTCAGTGAGAGGGAGAGAAGACCATGAACCTATGGCGCCTTAACAAAGGTATTTTAAATTTTATGAATACCGGGGGAAAAGTTTAGTAGATGTGTGTGACAATAGATCCAACAGGTAGGACACAGGCTGCAGCATAAAATGTTTATTGATCTTCTTCTGTACATATTTTTAACACTTAATATTAAATAAACAAAAACGTGATGACCGAAATGATCTTGAGTCACTCCGATATTATTTTTTTTCATACTTATTGCAATGTTTCAGATCACATTCTGCCAAATCTTATGTAGGTATGTTCCCGCTATTGCCAACTTAATTAAATGTGTGTTGTGCTTCATTATAATAGTATTCAGTATGTTGGCCAATTTCTGTGTCTCTATATTGGCTGCATGTCAACTTGAAGGCGCGTAGTACGAAGTTATAATACCGCCTTAATACTGACGCGGTTGATAATTAATGTTTATAAAAGGCCCGTTCTGCACTGATTGAATACATACGTTTATTGCTGATAAATATAAATACTGACAAATCAGCATGGCTATCACAAGACGGCGCGCAAGCTCTCTCGATTTTTCTCGAACGTCCCTACGTCGTACTTTTTTTCGTCACACTCTTATTAGACAACTTAGAAAGAGACGTATAGTGCGAGAAAAATCGAGAGAGCTCGCGCGCCGTCTTGTGATAGCCGTGCAGTATCGTATCGTGACAAAATACTCCGCGTGTAATCTTGCAGAAACTCAAATAAACTTCATGGCTGAACGCGATGAGCCGATGACAGTGCTAAATATTCCATGCCATTAAAAAAAAATGAAGTCGGTCAGACTTTTGACGTTTGACTTTATTTTGTTGAAATTTGTTGAAATTACGCCTCAATACGAATTTAGCGCATATATATATAAGTTTCCATATCGGAATCGATTAATTTTTTATGCTTTAGAATTTAATATAATATGCGTATTGTGAAGGTCTATCACAACACCGGATCAACATTATTAGGTACCTACTGTTGGATAGTTAAGGCAAGGCCGCCATTTTGACGTCACTGACAGCTTTGACAGATATGGCGGCTACGATTTCAAAGCAGAAGAAATTAATAATTTAATGAGGTCAAATGTTTCCGAAAATTAATTAATCGTCGCAGTCGGATAAAAACTATCCTAAGTCCTAGCTAGAATAATAATGTACTTGTAAAAAAAGTTACATATTTTTCCGTTCATGGGAATCTGAAATCATCGGGGGGGACAAAAATGGTTAGTTTGATACTGGCTGATTCTTTTTTTAATTTAGAGATTTATTATAAGTGAGAGATAAATATAGGCTAGCCGATGGGAATGTGGGGTTGTATGAGTGCTCTGTCACTGCTGCTGTATCACATCAATTAGAGCGGATTACATTGTGGTAACGGTCCAACCCAAGGCTTATCCAGAACGCAGTCCGATCAGCCTCCAACATCAGCACTGATTGGCATTTTGAACTAGGTCTTGTGTAGTGACCTCATTCAATTGTTGATCCCAATGCTTCAAAATGGTAGGTCTCTGGATGCCTACTCCCGAATTCGCAATTAACGTGATGAACCACCGTCAGTTCCATCCCACGTAATAGCGGTTAAGCCCCCCTTTTTGAATGTTTCAGCTTCCAATCAAAAAGTAGTGTAGACTTGCAACGCAGTTTATTGAAAATTGTTTCCAGACGTTGCATTTTTAACCTCGTCTGTAGGCGGCACGTAAAATGCAAACAGAGCCCAGTGTTTCGTGAAATATCGGGCGTTTGTTTCACCCAACTTTAGCAGCCCTTGAACGCTGTCAACTGTAATGGCTTCGAAATTTGTCATAGTACTAAATTTATAGTGGTGAAGCTTATTTCCCGATCGAGTTTTAACTCAACATAGCACTTTTAGGCCCCGGATAAGGTACAATACTTGACGCTTTGTGATTTACGTTAATCCCTCGGAAATAGACGGTCCTTTTTTGCGTAGGTAATCGAAACGACACTTCATTAATGTAGTGAACGGTCATAATCACTAATTGTCTGCCATTGTCTGAGTCTGATTCTTGGCGAAATCACGGTTTTAAAATATTGAACCTTTTAAATATTATATTACATTATATTTAACTATATTTTTTCCCATTCCATTTCTACTGACTATCCATATCCATACTAATATACAAAACTAGCTTCGTACGCGCATAAATTATGTTTTACATGGTACTCGTATTATTTTTAACCGTATAACATACTGAAAATTAAGATTTCATTTCCATAGATTGTGCGTGTAACAATTCAAATTCTCTTCGAATCTAAATAAACACCCCCATAAACTTGGTCGTCAATAATATTATATAGTAGAATATGCCCAAAGTATCCTTTTTAGAGAGCACTTCCTATGCAAGCCCCAGGTCCGAAGACCCTAGGGCGACCCCGACGGACACTTACCTATCCTAAGGTGTCTTGCAAGCGAGACCTGAGGCCGAAGGCCGAGCTTTTCATTGGAATTAAAGGCATAAAGCAATCCTTCAGAGAGCGGTCTCAATGCGAGCTCGAGGGCCTAAGGCCCGATCCCCCACGGATACTCGTTATCTCCGAGTAACTTGCAAGTGAAACCTGAGGACCGAAGTTCTGGAGGTAAACGGGGAGACAAGCGGAGCCGTAGGCTGAGTTTTTCGTAGGAATGACAGGCCCTAAGGATGCTTTTAGAGAGCGGTCGCTATGTGGGCTCGGGGGCTGAAGAGCTTATTATATACAGAAATCTTATTATACTGTAAAGGAATTCGTAGAAAATAAGGATGCATTTATGTTAAAATAGAATATATATATACATATAAATATATAGTTGTAAGCTGACATGTAAAAGAGCTAGCATAAGCCTATTTACAGAGTAAGTGTTTTATTTTTGATTTTGAAGGCCCGTTTGTGAGCCTCCCACGGACGCTTACTATCTCCAGGTGTCTTCGTATCCGGAGTATCCAGAGACCAAAGTTCAGAAGCTCACCTTCTGGCCAGCAACTTTTCGTAAGAATGAAAGATCCAAATCAAGCCTTAAGAAAGCACTTAGGGGCTGAAGGCCATTTATATTATAGTATCCCCAGGTGGCAGCGAGGCCAAAGGCCGAGCTTAACGTTGGAATGAAAGGCCCACAGCATCCCGTTAGAGAGCGTTCTCAATGCCACCCCTACGCCACTCTATCTTCAGGTGTCTTGCATGCGAAACCTGAGGCCCAAATTGCCGATAAGCGAAGAAGGAGCCAAGCAAAGCCGAAGGCTGAGCTTTTCGAAGGAATTAAAGGCGAGCTCGAGGGCCGAAAACCCGAAGGCGAGCCCCCACGGTTACTTACAATCTCTAAATGTCTTTGCAAGCGAAACCTGTGGCCAAAGTACCGAAGATGAGCGGCGAGGCAAGCGAGCCCTCACGGACACTTAGTATCCCGTAGTTGAGTGGCGAGGTGAAGGGCGAAGTAAGTCCCGTAGGTGAGTGGCGAGGCAACCGAGGCCAAAGTCCGTGCTTTACGTTAAAATGAAAGACTCAAAGCATTCCTTCAGAAAGCGCTCGAGCAATGACCCCTAAGGACACTCATTATCTTCTGGCGTTTTGCAAGCGAAACTTGAGGACCAAAATCCCGAAGGTAAACGGGGAGGCAAGCGAAGAAGAAGCGAAGGAATGAAAGGCCCAAAATATCCCTTTAGGGGGCGCTCCTTATGATGCGCATATTTAGAAAGTCACGGGAGATTTCTACATTAAAAATATTGCCGTTTTGTCCAAATTGTATACCCACATCCCTTTACGTTGGTAAACTATGATAATTCGAGATAAGTATTAAACTCAACCTTCAAACAACTTTACATGACCCCTGATTTCATAGCAAATATAGGAAGGCAGAGACCAAGGTTGCTGGTTATTCAGTGTCTGAAGTTCCAATATAATTAGGTCTCTTATGTAAAACAGTTACTATCGGTGGAGGTATCAACCAGTTTTTGGTTAATATGTAGTGTTTAGCCGACTACCACTATTTTATGTATCGGGTTTTTCCATGTTTTATCTATATTTTGCTAAAAGTTTGAATGGGGTTCTTTTTAATTTCTAGTCAAGTATATGCTTGTCAATTTTCTAGTCTTTAGCTCATAGATTTAAGAAGTTTCCATACAAAGTTCAACCCCATTTTTTAACCCCTTTGCACCATTATCTTAATAATTTTTATAGCCTATATGTTGGCTGGGAATTTTCTCGACAGATTAGTAAAGTTTTCATCAAAATCCGTTAAGCCATTTTCACGTGATGCGCGTACAAATAAACAGACAGACAAAAATTCTAAAAACTTTTGGATCGTGTTCTGTTATCGATTCTAAGTATTCCCAGCAAACTTTTTTTTGAATATCTTCCATGTACAGACTTTCGACCGTCTTCAGCTTTATTATATGTATAGATGTATATATGGGAAAGTGTATGTGTGTGTTTGTTTGTTTGTTTGTTTGTTTGTTTGTTTGTTTGTCCGAGCGACTAATTGACGTGATTTTTTAAGTGGAGATAGTTGAAGGGATGGAGTGTGACATAGGATAGTTTTTATCCCCGAAGTCATCCCCTAAGGGGGTGTAATGGGGGGGTAAAAGTTTATATGAAGCTGCGATATAATCGAGTTCCACGCGGACGGATTCGATTAAATAATGTCGAAAATTCCATATCCATACTGGGTATTAGTAGTAAATATAATGAATTTACTTCCAAAACTATCACAGATAAGTTATGTCATAAGGGGTTAACGAGTACCTAATAGTCGACCAACTTAAAATGTACTTGAAAAGGCCAACTTTCGTACAAATTCGGGCGACGCAACCGCAAGGTTTAGTTGGCTCGCGCGTGTATATGTAACAAAGGTCAAAGACAGACAGCCAACTATGAAACCCTACACTTCGCGTGGTCCGACACGCAATTGGCCGGCTTAACGGTATGGCTACAATTATGCGAACAAATAAAAGTTCTCCGTTGTATCAATTCAGTTTTAAAAAAAATTAAGTGCGGCTTGCGAGTTATACTCGTTCAGCTCACAGGGTCACTATTTAATTCGTAGAATATTATATAATCTGTGCCACTAGTAATAATAATAAGGTGTAAAAAAAACCGGCCAACAGCGTGATGGACTAAGCATCACAAAGGGATACAGGTCACTGCATTGGCGTCCTTTTATTTAGGTAAGGCATTTTTTACTTATATCTCGTTCAAAACAATTTTCTTTAAACGTATTTAATAAGCACTGGGTTTAACCATGTTTTTTCCTTTTTTTATTCCACGTGCCGAAAGTAAGAGGGCGGGGAGCCATTGTTGGACTTTCGGAGCGATTACCTTGGAGAATTTATTTACTTAAGTAATTATTTTTTGTATTTAGCAGTAAGGCTTATAAGTATGTACTTATATGGAAATATAAATTTCGAACTAAACGAATTTTAAATATTTTATTGCTGAACTATTTTGAACATTTCAACCTGCGACATTCAGGCATCATCATCATCATCATCATCATATCAGCCGAAAGACGTCCACTGCTGGACATAGGCCTCCCCCAAAGAGTGCCAAAGTGACCGATCCCGCGCCACCCGCATCCAGCGGACTCCCGCAACCTTTACCAGGTCATCAGTCCACCTTGTCGGGGGCCTACCCACGCTGCGCCATTCAGGCATACCTACACAAAAAAAACGGTTAAGTGCGAGACTGACTCGCACACCGAGGGTTCCGTACAAACTAACAATTAACTCAAGGTAAAGTAAATGACCTAAATATTTGTCCGAACAGCCACAAAAGAATTCAATTTCAAAGAACGAATGACTTTTACACCAAGACCATCAAACTACCAAGACAAAATTTAATCGCGATCTTTTTTTGACCTGCTATTGAAATGTACCCGTCCCAACCCCATTAATTGTAGAAAAATCTTAACAGCACGAAGTAAGAATGGGGTCAGCGCCATCTATCGGCCCCATTTGGTACTAACGTGCAAGGGCAATAAGCTTAGTATGGTGTTTTAGCGATTATTGTTTATCACGTAAACCGATATCGATTATTATTATTTTATTTGAAAGAGAGTACTTCTATTATAGTCTTACAACAATTTAAAAAAAAAACTTATAAAGTTGATTAAATTGCTAACTTAACTAGGAAATGATTTATGAAAATAATACAAAAAATACGCTAGATACAAAAATTTAATACTTTTCTAGTAATATTTATCCCATCAAAAACATTCTGTAAAAAAACTAGCCAAGTCTCGATGGAGCTGCTTGTTTATCTCTAAAAAGTAATGAAATCTAGACAAAGTCGTACCAAGTCTCAGGCATTCTTATTATTCTTTATTTGCTAACTAAATAAAATTCTGCAACTTGGCAATCACACAACTTTATTGCATTTAACAATAATTATAATAATTATTATTATTATTACATTTATGTATACCTAAAACTATGTAGTATTGTGTGGCAATTACACACAATTTGCTTTCGCTTAACATCGGAACTAAATAACCTACATACTTGAAGTTTTGGATTTTATGTATGTGATTATAGCTTACTGGATGACGAAAATTTCTGCGTTCTGGTCTTATCCAGAGGTTCTCAACAGGGGCCTGAAAATGCGGCGAAATGGTTCCAGTAAAGGATGGTACGGCAGTGTTTGCTTCGCGCTCGACTTGGCGGGGGCACTACCGTGCCCCCAGATGTTTACCTTAATCACAAGTAATTCTTTCAAATTTTTCCCTTGGATAACTTCGGAGATAAGGGGGCAATTTTAAAATTTTCCCTCATATGTAGAAAAAAAGAAAAACTGTTTCAAAAAGTGCAACTTAAGCCCTTTCAAATGATATCCCAGTTGTATATATTTTTTGCCCCCTCCTCAAATTCGTAATTTTCCATAGAAAATTAATATATATATATATATAAATTTTTCATTTTCCATGCACGTGGATAACAGTCATTTAAAACCATACTAAATTTCAAATTGATAGCTTAAGTAGTTCGTGAGATATTTCACTTTGTGACAGACAGACAGACAGACAGACGGACAGAGTCGCACCATAAGAATTAATATCTATATATTTGGAAACTTAGACTGGACAGTATTAAAATTAAAAAAAGAACTGACATTTGATAGAATTACTCGTACATGGGTATGTTTTAAACTTAACAGTAAAAATATCCTCTATGCCAGCAAAGTCTTGGGCCGAATCTAGCCCAAAATATATTTATTAAATCTTTTGAGATTAATTTCTTTCAAGTGATGAAACTTGATCTGAAAGATGATATATATTTCTTTTTTAGCCGAGTGCTCCAATTATAATGAAAAGTAATGGATGAAATAATAAGACCATCAAATGTGAGTGGGACTCGCGCATGAGGGTTCCGTACCGTTCTCGCAGGATTTGTAGCTAAATAAACTTAGTTTCGGGCATGTCTAGTGTGTCTGCACGAAGTGTTTGCTGGCTGGGCGCTCTACGCTATTTAATTCAAACATTATTTTTATGGATTACAAATTCACAGTTTTCAGTATGATTCCGTTCGTTATCAGAATGATTCATGTAGGGCCATGGTCTTACAATACAAGCAGAAGCATTTTTTTAATTTTTTTAGAATCATCATCATCACCATTCCGAAAGCTATGAATTCGTATCAAAATTAGTTTTTTTCACATCAAAATTTGCGGCTTAAACGACTATAGGTATTTTGTTTACACCTAAAACTTTGATTTTAATTTCACCTTGAGTCCAACACGCTGTCTAGAGAAAAACGTTCTTGATTGACAGACGGACGATGATGAAATTATCCTGTAAAGTTTAATTTTTTTTTTAAACAAAAAATTAAAAAAAAAAAAATTGTTTATTTCATGAAAAGAATAATTCGTTTTACAGAGACTGGCTGAAATCTTAAATTTTTAAGATGTTTTGGTAGCCTAATCAGGTTAATATAGTAATAAATTGCAAATCGCATTACACCTATATGGTTAATCTATTTATTAGCATTTTTTTTAAGCCTTTACAATGTGTTTTCCAGACTTATTATGTATTAATTCGTGTGAGAGCCTATTCAACGTTTTAGGTACGGAACCCTAAAAATAAAAAACCTTATGATCAATTTGTAAATTTATCTATACTTAGTAATATTATAATCTATCCATCCATACTATAATACTGTAAATGCGAAAGTGTGTCGGTCTGTCTGTCTGTCTGTCTGTCCGCTTACAGCGCTGAACCAATTTGGATGAAATTTGGTATAGAGATAGTTCGAGTCCCGGGGAAGGAAATCCTCTAAGGGGATGAAATGGGGGGTGAAAGTTTGCATGGAGCTACGATATAACCGAGTTCGACGCGGACGAAATCGCGGGCAGAAGCTAGTACTTCTATATTTATATACCTACGTACCTACTACTTGTATTGTATTATTATTATAAGTGTAGCTTTTATTCCATTTCTTTACATATTTTTGTTATTATACTTTCTTGTGTTTATCTATAGGTTGGAAATGGATCCCTTCTGGGTAAGAGACCCCTTTTTACATTTTTGTTTTTATTTGCCGAAATTCCACTGATTCTTCCCTGCAGCTTCTACAACCATCATCATCTGTCATCTATCTGCCCATCGTTTATTTTGGTCTTCCAAACCTTCTTTTGCCCGGTACTTGCTCTTGTATTGTATACGATATTATATTTATAAATAATATTAATCTATGCTCATATCAAAATTATAAAGTGAAGTCGTGAGATTACAGCTTTGTAACTTTTTATGTAGTGGGTAATACGTACCACTAACCCGAAAATAAACACGAGTATATAATATTAGAACTAATAGAGGTACCTACTTAAGCGTAAAAAGTAATCTATGATTTTTCCTTTCGCTGGTAGTACCTATACCTATGCCATGGACCTCTAGCACGGCTATCTCAGTACGGCCCGCGAGCTGCGTCGCGACGAGATAGACTATCCGTCTCTTTCTAATTGGAACGCTTAGAAATGGTTTAATTAGCAATAATCTCTTAAGTCTTAAGGCCTCCACACACCGAACCCGGGCGCGGCGCAGGTCGGGCGCGGCGCGGATCGTGCGCGACGCGGGTCGGTATATCTCTCTCACTTAACCAACGCATTTAATATCTCTCTCACTATCTCTATCACACAGTTGCGCAGGCTCGCGCTACTGTGCGAAAGAGATAGTTATACCTCTCAGTAGTTTACATTCTTATTTATGGTTATACCGCCCGACCCGACCCGCGCACGACCCGCATTCGGTGTGTGGAGGCCTTAAGTAATAATATTAGGTGACATGGACTATCTAAGTCTATGTCGCCGCTACAAAGCTCGTGGTGATAGCCGTGCAGGACTGACAGCGGATAGATATACCTATTTATTCCGCGGCTCAGCCTGGCCTGGGTACTTGTGATAATTACGCGGGCGGAGCCGGGCGGGTAGCTAGTTTGCCAACAAGAGGAATGCTAAGATGACATTTCCGGGAACTACTCGCAATTGACCACTCCCGCGGGCAGTATTTCTGGTAAGAATGCCGTGAACACATTTGTTATAGTGACAAACAATTTTCCGCCCGCAAGTTTCACATAGGTACACAGTCCAATCAAGGTTTAACGTCAATGGAATGAAGACATCGTTTATTGTCATTGCAGGAAGGAAGGCATTGTTGCAGTCAGTCATCGGAAATGGGGTAGCTTTTAGGTACCTACGTAATAATAGTTGTAATTTAGATAGTTGTAGATATACATATACATATACAGTAGCTGCTTTCTTCAAAGCTATTTGGGTTGATAGTAACCTACGTCAACGAGTGGCAATCAAAGGGAGAGTTGTCATGCAATTATTTAGAAAAAAAAACATTAATCTAGTGGCTCTGCGAGCTGTACGCTGCGGCTAGCGAGTCTTTTTTTTTAGAAAAACTGAATTGAAAAAAAATACATATACCTACAATTTAGGCCCGCGCTACTGTGCGAAAGAGATAGAGATACCGCCCGTCCCGCGTTCGGTGTGTGGAGGCCTTTATTGAACCTGCTCAAAAATATCACGAGAATCGGATGAGAAATGCAAGCTGTAGAGGAAAATACCCAGACAGCCGGAAATTCGGACACAAGAGTTTTGGCCAAAGGTGAAATGGAGAACTTCGTTCGCTTCGCTCGTTCGTTCAATTAACTTCTAAAACAACTTAAGGCGCCGTAGGTTCAGCGAAGTCAAGCGAACAGTGTTTTTGAAACAATATAATGCGTCTGTATATAATAATATGGTTTAAAAAAAATACGAATAGTAATCTTAAGGCTTTTCTGCAGGGAAATCAGTGTTTAGAAACATGATTAAGCAATTTTCGCTCGATAGAAAAAAATCACGAACATAGGTCTAAAAGGGTCTGAAATACATTTAAAATATTTGTTACAAATTATGCACAAAAGCTAAAAATATTAAAATTGCTTCTAAAAATCGGCAATATCATGTTTGAGGGAAATCAGTGTTTACTTTTTTATTTATTTAAACAGCCGAAAAATTAAAATTAAAAAACATGATTTCCGCGCTTCCGAGCACGCACTTCCATCTCGCTCACGCTTATGCTTCATCGAGAGGGAAAGAAGACCATGAACCTACGGCGCCTTAAAATTCGAGGTTGGGAAATAGTAGAATTGGTTTCTACAGATAATATGGAATGTGCTCCGCAGCTTGCGAAATCACGAATATACCCTCATCGATTTCGATAACTGTGACCAGGGCAAATTAGGAATTTTGTCTATTACTTTGCCTGGTGTGGCTGGCTAGGCTAAACTTCCATTTCAATAATCTACCGCATGCGTGACAATAGAGTTGCCCACTCGCGATGTACACACGTATGTACAACTCTACACCTAGGAGTTCAAGTTACATCTACTGCGTATTAATTTTATATTTCTTGCAATTAAAGGCCGTCTAATGGTCGCACTACACTTGGCGGTATTTGCCCAAATATTCATGTTTGCATCTTTTTTCTCCCTACGGCAAATGAAAGAGAGGCAACGACGCAACGCGACGCGAACACAAACTCCCAAGTGTAGTGCGACCATAATGAATGAGGTCCGCATGTTGTGACTCGTGAGTCATCAAGCGAGGGACAACCCACGTCGATAACGAAACCGAGGGAACAAATTTAAATGGGAAATGCCTGGAAATGGCTCACGCTATTGTTACCCGCAAAGGGGAGATAGCGAGGGTCCAATATCTTTTCAACTATTAGCATTGATGTTTATTTGGTGTGTGCCGTCAAAACAAACTGCTTCGATTTCCTCTATTCGCTACCCCAAAATAAACTTGGAACCAATTGCAATGAGACAAACTATTATTCGGCTACACGGTCCGGCACGACAGCTGTTTATTTAAATTGATTTCAAATAGACATTTTAAGGGTATTTAATGGCGCTTTATTCAACTGAAACCGTGCGATCATTAGTTTTAAATAAGTCTCAGTAAATAGCCCCAAGTTGGCGGTGCTCTGCTCCAGACTCCGGCACAAAGTGTGAATGCACGCAAAAGTTTTATTAATACCGTGAACAGCTAGGAACTAAATTGAAATTTCGTTTCAGAGCACAAAATTTACAAAGAAATTTACGGATTCAACGTGACAATTTAAAACTTGACACAAATTTTATAGACATCTGGTACAGCCGAGTCGGCAAAGGCCGAGATAAATAACTTCGCGCCGCCGTTCCAATTCATTGTGGAGTTCGCGGGACGCAGTTTACAAGCGAAGTTTACTTTCAGCCTTAACGAGATCACGCCTTAATGAATAACTATGAGTGTCCCTTTAGTGTATCCTAGCGCCTTTAGTGTATCTTAGCCGATTTTTAGTTTATCTTAGCCGATGCTTAGGGTGTCTTAGCCGATGTTTAGCCTGCAAGCGTAACGTACGTTAGGACAACTCAACTGTCGTTTATCCATACTAAAAATGACGTTCATAGATCTACCTGACGCGCGTACAACGTGATCGACCTGCTGAGGTAATAGAACTCAGCAAGTCGATCACGTAACGCACGTCAGGTAGATCGAAATAACACTTCATATATGGAAAATATACAGTCAAATAGTCCTAACGCGCGTTCAAAACGTTACGTGATTACCCCTCTGGAATGCGTTTCAAAACAAAAGGCGACGAGAAAGAAAAATGAGAAAATTCATTTTTTTTTTTATGTTATAGGAGGCAAACGAGCAGACGGATCACCCGATGGTAAGCGATTACCGCCGCACATGGACACCCGCAACACCAGAGGTGTTGTGAGTGCGCTGCCGGCCTTTAAGGATGGAGCTCTGGGAACCTTACTCACCATCAGGAACACAACACTACAATACCTACGGAATAGGCAGCAGTGCTATTATGGCTGTGGTCTTCTGTAAGGCGGAGGTACTCCCCCAGTCGGGCTGCTCCAGATTCAAGCGTGATGACATTACGCTGTGCCCTATATCTCAAAAAAAATTCTTCGGCAAGTAGGCATCTCCTCAACAATGGCATATCGAGAATGTCACATAACATTTTTTTTATGGCAAGCAAGCACACTGCCTGCCTGATGCAGCGGCAAGGGTGGTAGCAGACACCATCGCCCATGGACGCTTTTGCGACTCTAAGAGTTTCCAGAGCAAGCTGTCGACCCTTTATTGTTTTGAGGATTTGATGCGTTGAGCATAGAGCTAGAGACGGATGCAGGTCCTTGAGTCTTTGAGCTTTTTCTATAGCCCACGAGACCGACAACCCTTCCAAGGCACCGCAATCTTGATTGAAACTATTATAGGTGAGGTAGGGCATAGCGCAAGGTCATCCCGCTTGAATTTGGAGCAGCCCAACAGGGGAAGTACCTCCGCCTTGCAGAAGACCACAGCCATAATAACACTACTACTTGCTCCGTAGCAGTGTTGTGTTCCTGGAGGTGAGCAAGGTCGCCAGAGGTCCCGAGGATGCGTTGTGTTGAGAGCGAGGGAATTGGTTCGTTCAGCCGTCAACACGGCAAATCCTCAAACATATCAAGGGTCAGCAACGACCATGTCACTGCTTTGGAGTTGCATGCGTCTATAGGCTGCGGTGTCCGCTTACCATCAGGCGGGCCGTACGCTTGATTGCCACCGTCATTATATAAAGAAAAAAAGCTGAAGTTGTTAAGTTTTTGACAACATTCGCAGCAACCCAACATTAAGGGTAGCTATAACCGCGAACACCCTAATTCAGATACCTAATACTTCATTTAACTAAGTCTAGTAATAGTTTTAGAATGAATTTCATTAGCTATGCAAAAACTGGGCCACTTATCTGCGAGAATAATTCATTGTTCATATTTTGGGTTAGTATAAAACGAGTAATATAGGAAGGTACGAGCATAATACTAAAACAAAATATATGAGGAGTCTGTTGTCTGTACTAAAGTAGAATGCCTATCTAATGCTTTGTACTTTTTAACCGACTTCAAAAAAAAGGAGGTTCTCAATTCGGCTGTATTTTTTTTTCAATGTTTGTTACCTCAGAACTCCTTCATTGATGAGCCGATTCGAAAATTTTTTTTTGTTCGTATACACACGAATCGTATACATACTTCCAGATGGGTCCCATTTTTTCAAAATTCAGTAAGATGGTGGGATCCATGAGGAATTGAGGGGACTCCTCAATTTTAATAGTGATTTTGGTATTTTCTTTTATAACTCGTGTATTTACATCCGGAATCATAAATTTGGTGGCGAGGAATTGATGATGAAGACCACAGATGACTTATCGAATTCCTCAATTATGTACTTAAAACTGCAAAAGTACGTCACAGGTTCTGATAAGATTCCGTTGAAATAGGAACTAATGAAGTGCCATTGGTGATGGTCTTGGGGAATCGATGGAAGTCCTCAAATATTATCGGCCCACATACAGCGATTCGGTTTTTTTCTATAGTAATCAACGCATTTGCTATCGGAAATCAGTTCATGTGGTAAATTGTAAAAAAATAGGAAATGTTCTCGTGGCTTGGCGGAGTACTAAATGGAAGTCGATTAAAAGTGTAAAAACTTTGTTTTTAAAGTAAATTATATTGGTATAAGTACGAGTAGGTGTGGTAGGCACAACCGTTCCCGCGCCTGTGGTAAAATATTAGACGACAGTTTTGCCGAGTAGGTATATAATGATGCTTTGCGCTGCAGATGCTTTGTGTAGGCTCAACAAAAGAGACGGGCCGCGGAACTTCTGCTGCTAAATTATATTAACTCTAAAATATTGGAAGGAAATTTAATTTAGTGTGCAGAAATATATGTGTTTACCCAACTAGCAAAATTTCGTCATATAATGGTTACGGCGACGTTTCTGCGGCAACCTTTTACCTCTTACTATTAGTCATATAAACGTAATCAGCACGTTTATATAACGCGATTTGGGCCCATTTTATTCAGCATTTCAGTCATATAAAAGTTGTATAACTGCAACCACCGCCACTTATAAATCTTATAATAATCACCGACGTGACTATCTTATGACAATTTAGCTGTATATTAGCAACTTATACGACTTTTATGTGACTGAATGGATCTATAACTTCCACTTATATGACATACTTGTGGAGTAATCGCATCCTAGGCAACTAAACAACAGAATATAATTCGATACTACACGCGCGAGTGAGTGTTTGTTCAAAAAGGAATTTAATGGATTTGCATTGGATGACGGTAAGTATTTTTTTAATCCGCCTATATAATTATAAGCTATATAATTTTAGGGTTCATTAGAGTTTCTGAAAAAATCTTTACAGTACATATATGATGCTACTTTCCCGCACTAGTGCGGAAAGAGCACTTTCCGTGCATATGTCGAAATTCAGCAATATCTTATATGTTCTATAATTCGCGTTTTATGACAGCATGTAACATTTACAGCTATTGTGCTGTATAAGTTACATGATGTCATATAATAGCAAACTACATTGCTTTTACTCGACTGCACTCAACATGTCATAAGTCAGATATACCGGGTGGAAAGACACGACGATCCTTCCCGCAAAGGGGGGTTAGTGATGGAAAATCGATTCGTAATGTTTAGATTTTTTTTTACGATCAATTATTAAAAATAATAAAATTAATTAATGTTCTTCTTTGACAACCCTACTATTACTATACGTACTAATTATCGTTTATACGTATTGATAAAGGTCACTGACTCTTGTGTAATTGTTAAAATGTTACTGACCCTAATGAGGGTGGTCACTTGCAGTATTTTGCATTAAAAGTTAACTGCCTATAACTTCAAAACGGTTATGAATATGAGCCTAGTTTCTTTAGAGGAAATACTGTACTCAGTCTAAACAATCCCCCTTTTGCGGAAGCATGTCGAGTAAACGTTTATTCAGCACCATAGTATGACTGATATGCTGAGTAACTAAAAAGCTGCATGAGCTGGCTTTATACGACAGGTGCTTAATAGCAAACTACATTGCTTTTACTCGACTGCACACTAAATAGTCATATAAGCCTCGTATAAAAGTGAATTATTCTGCATTTCTTATATGACTTATTAGTCATATAAGCAAGTCGAGTAAACGTTTACTCAGCACCATAGTATGACTGATATGCTGAGTATATAAAAAGCTGCATAAGCTGGCTTTATTGGACAGGTGCTGTATAATTCACGTTTACATGACTTTTATATGATTTATTAGCTGAATAAGCTCAATCTTATATGACTACTTTACTAGTTGGGTACTTAATAGCATTTAATTGAGCAAATCCATACTAATATTATAAATGCGAAAGTGTATGTCTGTGTGTGTCTGTCAGTCTGTCTGTCTGTTACTTCTTCACGCTGAACCGATTGGGATGAAATTTGTTATAGGGATAGTTTGGAACCCGTGAAACGACATGCGATAGTTTTTATCCCGGAAATCTAAGTAACTACGGGTACTTAGACGACGATTTACATACTTATATGAATAAATACTTAAATACATAGGAAACATCCACGAGTAAGGAAAAAATATTCATGCTCATCACACAAATGCCTTTACCGGGATTCGAACCCGGGACCTCCGGCTTCGTAGGCAGAATCACTATTACCAACTGCCTTGTATACGTATAGCGAACTCGCCACTTAGATGACCATCACCACCACAGGACCCCCGGAGCACCCCCTCTATGAGCCGACCAGATGTTGCCCTACATTAACTGATTTGCTAAGAAAACCAGTGGGTTAAGGTTCGTCATATTAGTGTTATTCCATACCCCAAAGTCCTGTGGAATCCTAAATCAGTAGTAAATGACAATCCGTAATCGGAGATACTATTTCCACTTTCTGTGTTGACATTTTGATTATTATTTAATTTTTGTTTCTTATTATTGACGATCGTGACAAGGATTCTTATAATTTTGACATTGTATGCGAATCTATATTGTAATTTTTATCTCGAAATAAATAAATCTAAGTAAATCAGTGTAAGATTATAATCCAAATACTTGATTTATGAGTTTTGGCCGTCCAGTTCCTAATTATTTACTGGCCAATCAAACCCCCCGACCAAATTACGTAGGGACGCTCAAAAGCCTAGGATTAGTCTAGGAACTAAGTACATAAAACTTAACGGCATTTTGATCACTTGGCTCGCGATCGGAATAATTCGGACCTTTTAGAAAATCATTAATAACAGTCTGGCTGCTCGACGTTTATCCTGCGAGTGATTTAATTAAACGGTTCTGCGTCACGAGATTAAACATGGAATGCCAATTAACCTATGTAAATGAAATAATTTTAAAATATACCCCGCATTGTCCCGTCTGGGGGATAACGGTGAGAACTCCAAACTAGTTTGACCCGCCAGCTCACCGCTTCTGATTAACTAAACTTTTCGCCGACAGTTTCAGAAAGCCCTGTATTTAAAGTTCTCGACAAACTCAGCGCCTATCTGAACCTGACCTACATCGCATTAAATCACTCGGATCATTTGTGGGAGTAGCCCCGAAATTGGCATGCCACTATTCTTGTACGAGTTAGGAGTCAATTTCATAACCGCAGTCCACAGAAACTTGCTGGGGGATGTGGTCAATTATGTCGCCTGTTACTAGTTAGCTAATACACATCCACAGGCAGACTTGTTGAGCAACGGCTCGAGAAATCGATAAATCGTCACCATTGAACAGCGGTCAAGATAACCATGAGACCATGACACTTATTGTTTTTGCAAGTGAACTCAGCTTTTTTATTGCATCAGTTATCAACAATGCATGCTGCTACAACGTTATAAAAGTCGAATTCTAAAACGCATGTATAAATGGAATAAGTACTTTTTTTTTCAAAAATGACCAGTAACTAATTAAAGTGACAGAATAGATAATAGTACAACAAGAGTCTTTAAATACCGATTATATCCGAGTGCTCGACGCAGTAGGTACTAGTATATAAGCATGGGCACTCTATGTCAAATCTATATGGGTTAAATTCGAACGAAGAGGATTTTTCTTCATTCGTCGTAAAAGGCATGTAAACCTTAAGTGGGTCCTAAATACAAAATTGTGACTACCGACACTCCGGGTCTTATAAACTCTACAGTTTGTTTTTTAACCGACTTCAAAAAAAAGGAGAAGGTTCTAAATTCGGCTGTATTTTATTTTATTTTATTGTTTGTTACCTCAGAACTCCGTCATTGATGAACCGATTCGATTTTTTTGTTCGTATGTATATACTTCCAGGTGGGTCCCATTTTTTTCAAAATTCAGTTAGATGATGGGATCCATGAGGAATTGACGGGACTCCTCAATTTTATTAGGCACGCGTGTAGTGATTTTGGTATTTTCTGTTATAACTCGTGTATTTACATCCGGAATCATAAATTTGGTGGCGAGGAATTGATGATGAAGACCACAGATCACTTATCGAATTCCTCAATTATGTACCTAAAAGTGCAAAAGTACGTCACAGGTTCTGATAAGATACCGTTGAAATAGGAACTAATGAAGTGCCATTGGTGATGATCTCGGGGAATCGATGGAAGTCCTCAAATATTATCGGCCCACATACAGAGATTCGGTTTTTTTTATAGTAATCAACGCATTTGCTATCGGAAATCAGTTCATGTGGTAAATTGTAAAAAAAAATAGGAAATGTTCTCGTGGCTTGGCGGAGTACTAAATTGAAGTCGGTTAAAACTTTGTTTTTAAAGTAAATTATTGAAGTGAAAACTTCTTAAGGGGCTACCCGAGGTTTCCATCGATTTTTGACAAGTTTTGAATCGTATCTCCTACTTTTGCACTACAGATAGAAGTATGAATCAAAGGGTTATCGGTTCTTCAATCTTTTATCTCCATTTTAGTCTACCGGATTTTGAAACAAATGAATACTTAAACTGGTATGATCTTTTTAAACATTGTCTAAAATAACACTTATTTTGTATCTCTATTGACGTGAAAGATCTAACACATATGAAATCTACATATTTGGGTTCGTCTGTGACGTCCCTAAAAACTGGTCAAGGGTTTTCATTTTAAACCAATTAACACAAAAGTTATGGCCAGAAACCGGTTTTTTGGCCTAAAATTGTTCAACTTTGATGCCAATTATCCCGAAAACAATGAACTTTGAAGTAAATGTGGGATACTATATTGCTTAAAGCCGTTGTTGTTAACATACTAAGCTACAAACAACCTAAGAACACTAAGAGATTCAGATCGAAGGTACGATCCCATACGCCAATTATGGGAGCCCCGTAAGGGGCGCTGTGTACTTTTTGGAATGGGGAAAAAATGTTAACTCGCCACAGGTGTAGGAGCGTAGGAGGTCACGTGACCGTAACATTTAGTATTGCCCTTTGCCGGAATACAAAAAGCGGGAGTTGCGGTTCAAAACGCGGATTTTTTATGTTTTTATTTAGGGTTCCGTAAAAAACAGTCCCCCCCCCCCTCTAATTTTTGAACCGTGTATTTTAAAAATATTTAAAAAAATCATGGACATAGGGCTTGTTAAATTCTTTCAGGGAAAATTGTTTGAACAAGATCGGTTCAAAGGTTTTCCAGATATTTCTAAAAAACTGCCTTCCTTAAAGAAAAGGACGTAAGTGCCATAAGATTTCAGTAACGATACGACCTTTTTAATAGGCACGGAACCCTTGTTGTGCGTGATCCGACACGCACTTGGCCGCTTTTTTATGTAGGTAATAGTTACATCGTATAGTGGGCACTTAGCCGCTGGTTCAACGCAGCCACTGACTTCGACGTGACCGACGCCATACAGTTGTAACCACTACTGTGAGATTTAACAAAAACTTCATTCACAGTTCTTTAAAGCACTTCATACCTGTAGGTACTGAATTGACACCGGTCCAATCTCTCAAATACCGAAAATCGTTTTATACTGCAAATTGACATCACAGGTTATGATTTTAATTAATTAAAAAAGTTCAACGAGCGAACGCGGCCAGCTTTATAAGCACCCTGTCCACTGTCCAGTGGTTGCGAATAAGGAGAGATTTTTACATATAAGTAAGTACCTAGTTAAAGTTCCGATAGTTTTAGAGTTAGATCTTCAGAGCAGCCTTTTTCTTTATACTAAAAAGCCACCTTGTAAATATAAATATTTAGAGGCATATCTATAAATAAATCTTCTTATAGTAGGTACCTATCCATAAAACAAGCCTCATTGATCTTACGAAATCTATTTTTCTAAGATTTAAAAAGCGTCTCATTTGACCAATTTGTTTGTGTAACCTATTTGTTAATTCTAGTATCAACGCCGATGCTCCTAACAACAGATTTCCCTTTCTTTAAGGCTATGATTTTTCCAACTGACCTATTTGGATGGCCACTCTATCTGGCGATTTTGGCATCGAACATTGAATCAGTGTTAAAAATTCGGGTGATTCGATACTTCACGCAGGGTTGAGTACGTGTCTATTTGATATTTACCGAGCACCGAACGCATCCCTCACGGCCCATTGGCTCCCTCTCCGGGCCTGGCAATAAAACATTTTCCTTTAAGACCTTAATTTTCAGACGCTCGCTGTATGATATATAGCATTAGTTAATGAAATCACAAAATTTATAACCCGGGGGCTTGACTTTCTTCAATATCGGTGCAGTTGTGTATATTGGTGTTCATTGGCCCACGTACAAAAGACAAAACAGAGCAACAGAGGCCACAGCCGAAACAGCTCATACAAATTGACACAGTAATATGATGTCACAGCATTATATTCGTACTAACCGTTGTATGGCAAATTACGTACATGGCTGTTTTGGTCATGAAATACTGCGTTGTCATACAATTATTTGTGTTCCTATTGTTATTATTAAATTAGCTCTTAGCCGATACACAATTACATTTTTTTAAAGATTCTAATCGTATTTTATAATTGACACTTTATTGTAATAAGGAAAGTATAGGTAGATACCTAATTGTCACATCGATCACAAACATGTCGCGAGTAGGCACATTCAGGTGGTCTAAGCTATGGACTGCATACTTTCTTTCGGCTATTTCTCACATAGATTCTTATAGGTTATACATATTCATAGAGGTTATACACAAAAAAACTTCTATCATAAAATTGAAATAGGAAGACCGGCAATATCTCGAATGAAACGGAATATTTATTAATTTAATCTTTATTGCACAAAATAACAACTTATCGTACAAAAGGCGGACTTAATGTCGTAAGCATTCTCTACCAGTCAACCTTTGGGCAAATCAGACAAATTGTGGGCGGTGCAACTACCGATATAAACACACAGTGGATATACATACATAATAAATAACAACAATAGACAAATAAATAAAAATACATATAAATACCTACATATATGTATATATATACAGACGAAAATAGAGCACAGAAACACTAATCACCTTGAATTAAGGCTTGATTCGGCCGAACAAAGAGAAAAACATCTTAGTTCAAGATAATTTCGCTTCATTCAAACATCTTCCTAATTAATTTCTTGGTTCAAGAATATTTACCTCGCATGAAGTATATTTTTCGTATAATAAGTTTTGTCTAAGGGTTTATAAGTAAATACCGCTTTATACGTGATTATATTTATAGACGCAGTAAAAGTACATCGTGAGGAAACCTGCATACATCCACGAAGAAATTCAAAGGTGTATGTGAAGTCCCCAACCCGCACTGGGCCAGCGAGGGGACTACTGCCCGTTCCCTCTCATCCATGAGAGGAGGCCTGTGCCCAGCAGTGGGACGTATATAGGCTGATTTATTATATTAAAAGTAAACCATGGTGTAGTCTCAAAGGCATAACTTAGAAGTTAGACACTAAGACGCTTGCTTGCATGTAGTTTACCATCTAGACTGCTCAAATAGTAAAAGCCTGCAATCTACAATGTAATTGGCGGGCAAATTTGAAACTCCTAAGAAGTCAGCCATTACTCGTCCTTCTCGTTTGTATTAAGTTGAATCTTTTATAAAGACGAGGCTTGTCCCCCGGCCGCGCGGCTCTAATGATGATTTACTCGCGCCCAGTCCCGCGGGGCGCGTAATTCTCCTTTACTACGCCACCAACCGCACTACTGTCCCGGCAAAGTGAAAACAAATGAACAACACCCACGTTTAATCATTCATTCATTCCCTGACTCGCATAGTGTGAGGAGCGCGGGAGATTCGCTGATTAAGATTTATATTGTGCTAAAACGATTCGGCTGTTAAGAGGCGTGCTGACCTAGAAAGTTTCTTGACAATTTGGAACTTGTTGAAGAATTTCTGCACTATCGGGTTAGTTTTTTGATTAAGCGTAAATTCGTTGTAAGAATTCCATGTAAACAATAAAAATATTGGAAAAAAATATTCTGTTGTAAATTATTTATTTATTAAACTATTGAATCGTTGCAAGGCAATTATTTTTCTTTTGACAAGACTTACCGATATTACATGTATAGTTTGATCTTCAAACTAAAAACTTCATGCAAAAGACACTTTCTTATTCTGCTGATATAGTAGTTTCCTTTACGGTGGCGACTGCCAATCATTCGAATGTTGTTCTTCCTTTCCGACTAACCTTTTAGGTAAGTAATATGTAGATTATTAATTCGTTGTGAACAATTGCGTCCAGATGTATTCCCCAAACGTCGCGTAGGTTCAGAATATATACAACAATGATGCAGTAAAGTAAAAAAGACCGGCCTTTAAGGCGATGCATTGGAAATTATCGCGTGCTTTGAAATGCCGTTCTGACTAGATTAAGAAACAATAAGGTCTGATTTTCAGATATATGATTCTTGACTGTATATGATTGTTTATTTGATTTTATCGATACATGATTGCTTATAATTTACTCGATAGAAAAAAAAACAAAGTCGGTCTGTATTTTCATTTTTTACTCAGCCCACTCAAACGATAGTTACATTATTTTACGTTACACCTGGCCATAATGCCTGTTTTACCGCACGCTGCGCGTACGGTAAAAGTAGCATTGTGGCCAGGTGATGACGTAAAATTATGTACTTACCACGGGTGGTAATTCGTAAAGCCCCAGAACAACGCATATTTATGGCCCTCACCTCAGGAAACAAACACCTGCGATCTGCGCCATTCACGAATTCACCGCCCTAGGTACGTAATGTACTATTACGACACAATCAAGTTAGTATTTTATCTCATCTAAAATCTCACTTTATGAAATGTAAATAAAACTTCACCAAGTTACGTATTAAAAGCCATCCCCGAAGAGTTTTACATCTCTTTTTCTCATGCGCTGAAGGCATCAGCGTGACTCTGTCCAGGGGGCGTGTTCGACTCAAATCTTGAAATTTATGCAATAAGAGCCACTAAGGAAACTATCGATCAATTCCATGTCCCTCATTCTTTAACGTCAAAAAGCACCTTTCTTGTAAGGTCCTTTTAATTTAATATACCTACTCAGCAGTAATAGGTACACACTAATCGAAGTTTCAAGTATCTCGTAACAAGCATTGTTTAAAAGAGACTGACAAACCTGGAACGGACAGGTGGACGGCGGAGCAATAGTTGGAACCCTAAAAACAACCGTCCAATACGATGTGTAAACTAATATTTCAACAACCGTTCATTTCCGCGTCCAGGGGGCGAGGGTGCAAGATCACTCCTGGCGAAGGTAAAGCGGCCAATTTCATCCCATCCCCAGCTTAATTAACGTGGGTCCGAAGCGAATATTAAATGTTTGCAAATAAACTTATTTGTCCGAGTGTACCGGCACAGTGCGAATACCGCAAATCCACATTAATTCAGACCTCGAGACCTTTGTCCCATTCCAGGTACCTTTGATAACAACTGTAACGTATATATGGGTGTAGATTAAAATGCAGAAATTTTTAATGAAATTAATTTTTCATTCAACTGTTATTATTTTACCTTATAAATAACAACAGTGTTACAGAATAAAACTGTGCAGGTTTAACCACTCAATCCAGTGTAATAACACTTTGTAATACATGTGTGAGCCAGCGAAAGATTCTAAAAGTTTGAATCTTAGCGCAGCGAGGGACTCAAAAGCACGAGATGCAAATTACTCTCGAGTAACACGTAACACATACAGCTTTTCACCTCAGCAATGAGAACTTGTTTCTCATTAAAAATATATCATAATACCTACGTCACACTGTTCAAAAAGTTCAAATATTGTGAACTAGTAATAGACCCCTACGATGAAATGTCAATGCTCGGCATCAAAATTAAAAGGCTACTTTGTCTCACGGAGTGAGCAAAATCGCATTTTGCACACTGTTTTCACGCTGGAAAATATGCTTGTACGCGCTGCTGAGGTGAAAATATTTTTTTGGGTTTCAGCCTTACGTACATGTAGGTATTTATGAATGGAGAGCGCCCTTAAAAAATAGTTTCTTATTTGACTATAGGTACGCAACTATTTAGCGGCTTCCAAAAATACACCTTCATTGGAAATATCATGAAAGATGTTTGGAAGTACATTACCTCATAGTTTTTTTATTATAATAAATGCCTGTGATACAGACAGACAGACAACCGGACATGACGAAACCATAACGGTTCCGTTTTTGGCATTTTGAGTACCGAACGCTAAAAATGCAACTTTTACTACAGGGTCTAAACCTAAACACTACACATTGTCAGCTTTATATCGGCCAATCCGGGGCCGATTCACAACGACTTTCCACATATGAAAATGAGACGGCTTAGTTAAAGCGCCCTTTCCTGTATCAATGCATATCCACAGCTGTTAGCGCGACCCAATGAAAATCGGATTTGGTCAAACGTCAAAATTAAATTGAATTCTGAGGTGAGACATCATCGTCCTCGCGATCCAAATGGATCAAGGTCTACGTAAAATTAAAAATATGTTTTGCGATTGTCCAGCGCTCAGTCTCGGCAGCACATGTTCTTTCGAACCTCTCGCGCATGCGTGAGACATCGCGACAAGATTTAAATTTAGCCGAGTCGCCGGAATTTCGCTGTCCTATTTCGATACCGATACCGCCGCAAACGGCAAATTTTAAGCGACTTCAAAGTTGCCTTATCGTTATTTATTGCCAAATTATCTTTAAGAGAGGATAATTTATATTGTAGTTTTGTGTTGGGTTGCGGTGATGTGTCAAGGGAGGACGGGCAGTGTTCGTGTGCAGACTTGTAGGTTATAATCAGCTGAGAGAAGATGCGCCAAGCGTTAATGTTCAGTGTTTTGGTGTGGCTGTCACTTCAAGGTTTGTAACGTATTGTTATGACTCTGACTTGATTTTGATTCACTTTGAATGTTACTCAATATTACTTAGTATTACTCGATGCTAAATGCATTCCTACATGATCCATAGTAGCCAAAACAAGCAACAAATATTGACGCTTACTAACTTTTTTGAGCTGATGCCAATATTTTCCTATTAAACTAAATTGAAGTGAATTAGGGAGGTATTTTTTGTTTTTGATGCCCATACACGCATCAGTTAACGGCTTGATATTTACATCTAAAATACAGGTATGTATTAGGCTACACTTGTTATCTTGACCAGTCCAATTACCTACGGTACCTACATAACGTTCGGGTACTAAAAATATTTATTAAATTCGATCCAACTTACAAAATGGCATCTATAAAATAATCTAGATATTCAAGGTTCACATTATTTTCTATAGGCAGTAGGTACATGAAGTTTAAAATACCTACAGCAATATGGAATTACCTACTAGCCTTTTTTGAAAGTCACTGAGAAGTACTTACAGACGGAACGAACGAGTTTATGTTAAAGATATGTAAGTTTACACTTTGGACATCCACCCATTGTAATGCGTCGAAAAATTGTCGACTGTATGTACTTACATGAACATCGTTCAAGCCTTAACGTAGATCTAAACACGTTTAATAGTCATCTCACGTTTTATTGCCTGTAAATCGCTATTGTAATAAAGAGAGCGGAAAAGGAATTTTATCATTTAAACTCCTGAAGGTCCTGGGTTCGAATCCCGGTAAGGATAAATATTTGTGTGATGAGCATGAATATTTGTTTCTGAGTCTTGGATGTTTTCTATGTATTTAAGTATTTATATCTATTAAATATATCTTCGTCTAGTACCCGTAAAACAAGCCTTATTCAGCTTACTATGTGGCTAGTGCGATATGTGTAAGATTGTCCCCTAATAATATTTAATATATTTATTTATATTTAACTTTACAAAACAAGAGAGCGGGTGAACGATATTATTCGTATCGTTATTCAATTATATGAAACTGATGGTATAATAACTTTATAACCATAAATTGGGGGTCGATTCAGAACGAGCTACTGACGTAGTGGAATTAGATACGAATAGAAATTTGCGTCATATATATTAAAAGTGCTAAATGGATAGAGATATTTAGCCATCAAATTATTGCAATAAAGTACAAATTACGAAATACTACTAATATAATCCTTACGTGTTTATAGAAACAAAGGGTATGGCAGGATAAAAAAGTTTCATCGACCTAGCCTAGAAGGAACATTGCGAAATTAAAATGAATGTACTATTTATGAGGCACTACTCCTTATATTATGCTTAATACGCAACGTCTCGGTCCTGCAACGAAAATAATTTAAAAAAAACACTGCCCGCGGCTGCGTTGCCGCCTGCGTTCGAATTTCAATTTTTTTACTAACTCGTAATGTAATATACTAGTAAAGAAAAACATGTTTTTATAAGTACAAATGAGTTTGATTTATACTTCTTTATCCCCACTTTTTTAAATCGGACACAAGCAGCGGTCCGATCGCAGGCCATTGTTTATTAATAATGCATGGCTCTTAGCAGGAGTTAATAGTAGGCACCAAAGAGCCAATTCATATTAATTTCGTAATGTTCCTTCTGGGCAAGGTCGATAAAACTTTTGCATGATGTAGAATATAAAAAGGTTCATATTTGGAAAAAAATGGTGTGTACCAAGAGCCCAACTTGTTATACAGGATGTTTTTTCAATCAAATCAATTTGATTTGTTTCTCACTGATGATATGTTCAAATTTTGAATGTAATCAAAAAGAACCGTCCATACTAATATTATAAATGTGAAAGTGTATGTGTTTGTTTGTTTATTTGTCCGTCTTTCACGGCAAAACGCGAAGCGACGAATTAAAGTATTTTTTTAAGTGGAAATAGTTAAAGGGATGGAGAGTGACATAGGTTACTTTTTATCTCTTTCTAACCCCCCACTTCCCTAAAATGGGGGAGGGGGAGTTTATATGGAGCTTTCCGCAATTTTTAAGGTAGAAAGCTAAAAATTGGTAAGTGGACTATTTGTGACTAAAAAAAAAATCGTGCATATTTTTTTTTTAAATCTAGCCCAGCGCTTTAAAAGAGGGGGTGAAATTTTATATGGGACTTTTCGCAGTTTTTAAGGTAGGAAGCTAAAAATTGGTACACAGTCTCTCTGTTAACCAACGAAAAATACTTGCCTTATTTTATCTTGGAAATCTTCCCCCAGCCCCTAAACTAGGGGATGGAAATTTGTGTGAGACTATCCGCAAAATTAGTACAGGTTCTATGGATACAAACGAATAATAAGGTAATTTAATTAAAACAATCTGTAATTTTAGTAAAAATAGCGCAAGGGGTGCTATGCTACGTCAGTGCAAACTCTTAGTGTGGGCTGAAAGTACTATGGCGCACAAAAAAGCGGTAGAAGCACTAAATCGAACGCTCCAGGATTTCCGCAACAGTACCGATGTTATGGAAGGGATGGTGGTTTTATTGGCTGGTGATTTCCGCCAAACGTTACCAGTCATTCAGAAGGGGACACCTGCTGACGAAATTAAAGTATTTCTCAAGTCGTCCACTCTATGGGCCACCGTAAGAAAGTTCAGTTTGACTAAAAATATGAGAGTGCAACTATATGATGACACAAATGCTAGCAACTATACCGAAACACTATTGAAAATAGGAGATGGTCGGTTAGAAACTGATGCCGAGGCCTGTGTGACACTGACGGGAGATTTTTGACAATTAGTACACAGTGATCCAGAATTAGTTGCAAGTGTTTACCCAGATTTACAAAACAATATACTTACAGGAAAAACAATATTTATGTGAGAGAGCAATTTTAGCACCAAAAAATGATGTTGTCAACAAAGTAAATTCAGATATGTTGAGTAAAGTACCAGGAGATACAACAGAGTATTTATCAGTAGACACAGCTATGGATACAGAACACAGCACCTCATCTCCCGTAGAGTTTCTAAATTCGCTTGAGCTGTCAGGTGGGTCGAGACTTCGTGTCACACAACTTGGCCGTATCCCCAAATGGAAAGACATATAATATCGTCTACAACTTAGCGTATTAAAATTATTCTGTTCCGAGTTCTCTTCTGTGTTCTCAATCAGGAAAGGGGAACCGTGTTACCCCGAATTTAACGCGAGCGAAGCCGCGGCCAAAAACTAGTCGTAAATAAATCTTAAGTCACAAGCCTATTGCGGTTGGAGGGTTACTCTGCCTACCTAAATTTTATGCTATTAGATGAATTCAATGAAAAAGCTTTTTTTAAGTGGTAGGTACTGGTAGGCGATGATCAGAGGTCTAAAAGCCATACGAAATGTATGGTAGGTACAGATACAGTACTATAGTGACACTAACTACTATATAAAAAAGGAAAACAAATCTAAACACGACATTGCACAGACTTTGGCGTCTAGATGTGAATAGCTGCCAATATATGTCGGTGGATATTAACCCTTACTCTTGATTTTCTATGGCTTCGGTTTTTGGCAAAAGAGAATTTCACTGAAAGTAATTATTTTCAGATTCTGTAAAATGCATTCGAATACGAGAACTGCGAGTCCCAGCGCACGTGGCCGAGGGCTCGGAGGTGGTGCTGGCCTGCATTTTCGACCTGCAGGGCCAGCGGCTCTTCACCGTCAAGTGGCTGAAGGACGGCGAGGTGTTCTACCACTACAGGCCTGGCGCCGGCAGCTCCGGCGTTCCTGATACCCGGGACTTTCCCTGCCACGGAGTGTCCGTTGATGTAAGTCAGTTTACACATTGATTAGTGACTACTCGCCAGTGGTGTTGGGCTACCGCCTCCTCTCTATCAAGTGGCTGAAAGAGGGCGAGGTGTTCTACCACCACAGGCCTGGCGCCGGCAGCACCGGCGTTCCTGATATCCAGGTCTTCTCCGACCACGGGTTGTCTGTTGATGAATTTGATGTGTACCTCTTCATACATTGGTTAGTCACTCAGAAGTGCGACCCTGCGACCAGACCATCCGCTTCTTCTTCGTTAAGTGGTTGAAGGACATATCCCAAGCATTCGATCGTGTTTGGCAACAAGGACTCCTTTTTAAAATATTACAAAACCTTCCAATCAATTATTATCAATTTATCACTTCGTACCTTAACGAACGAGCCTTCTATGTAAGCTATGACAGTAGCACGACAAACCTACATGGGATTGAAGCCGGTGTGCCGGAAGGAAGTGTCATGGGCCCATTACTCTACCTCATATACACGTCTGAATCCGAACCTCCGAACCCAAATGCCGAAAATTTCCTAACAGGAACTTTCGCCGATGACACTGCTATACTGTCAGTAGCCGACACGCCCGCCGGAGGGTAAGAAAAACAACAAAACAGTCTCGACAATATATCGAAATGGTTAAAGACTGGAAAATCAAAGCGAACGAGACCAAATCGGTGCAAGTAACAATTACTAAGACGTGAAGCATGCCCGGAAGTAAAACATAACATAATATGTATACTCCAATCAGACCACGTTCGATATCTAGGAATTTATTTGGACAGAAGACTAACATGGACGAAACACATCTTTACAAAGCGAAAACCCCCTGGGCAGCAGCTGCGTAAGATGTTCTGGCTCTTAGAACGCAAATCCCAACCAAGCCTAAACAACAAACTAAGTACATACTAGTGCCTACTAAAACCAATATGGACTTATGGTATCCAGTTGTGGGGAACAGCCTCAAAATCCAATCTAGGAATACTACAGCACTTCCAATCAAAAATACTACGTATTATCACTAAAGCCCCGTGGTACATCAGAAACGAGAATTTACATCGAGATCTTAAAATCAAAACAGTATACCAAGAAGTGTCAGACACCTTAGACAAATATCGTAAACTTAAATCTGACGCACTTCTTTATTTTCGTGTTCAATTTATGTGTGCGTATCTCTAAATATAAATAATTTAAATATAATTTTTAATGTATGCAGTAATTTAAATGCATGCACATGCATTGTTATGTGTTCAGATCAAATAAATAGTTGATTATGACTATCGATTATTGGTATCGGTCATGGACGACCAATTCAAAGGTTGCATTCGATGAGATTGGATTTCTATTAGATTAGAGGGGATTTTTACTTTAACTTTTTTGTACAGGTGGCCCGGTCAGGCATGGAGATGGTGACTCTGGTGTTCATGGGGCCCGAGTCGGCGGGCGAGTATCGCTGCGACGTCATCGGCGAGGGGCCGCACTTCCGCAAGGATTCCTGCAGGAAAAACATCACGGTCGACCGTGAGTGTGCTTTTGGGTGATTTTTAAGGCCTCAAAACAGGTCGCGGTTGCGGGTCGGGCGTGGGCCCGCGCAAGTCGTAAAACATTGAAACTACAATTCAAACACACATCGAACGCGGGCTCGCCCGCAAGTTACAACTCGGGCAGCGCGGCTGCGGGTCGGACGCGGCGCGGGTCGTGCGTGGCGGAATATAGTGGTTTGTCCCCTGGAGAACCATGTTTCTCTTGCAAGATGCAACATATATGTTTAAATGGACTGGTTATCTGGCTATAACACCTAGATTTTATCAACACACATGTTGTGGTAACTGGTGATAGTGATAACGAAGAAAAATCTGAGGAACAATAATAGTAGATTGTATGACAAGGGTCTAAAGTAAGCCATATTACCACGAGATGGATATTTTCCCGAACGAAGTGAGGGGAAATAGTTCGAGGGGTAATATGGCTTTTAGACCAGAGTTATACACTCTACTTTTCACTTCGACTGCGAGAAAATAGTAAAAACAAAGATTATCCATCCACAATCAACAATTCTACCAGGGCGAAAAGATTGTTCAATTTGGCGCCATTATTTTTAGTAGGTAAACTGTTTTGACACAGATACAAAATATTCACAAGACGAATAAACGCCTCTGACTGGCTAATAGCGGCGTAGTCTATCCCGCTCAATCTTCATAGCTTATGTCATGTAATTACATCCACCAATCACAACTCTTTAAAATAACATTAGTATTTGCTGTCTAACTAACCAGAATACAGTTAGACATTAAAATCGACCAATCAGGAAACAGAATTCAATTCAAACATTAGGAGTTTTTCATTCCCTAATTTACAATAATAACAAAAATAAACGCCTCTGACCGACTATAGCTTCATCCAAACGTTCAAGCGTGGTTAACTGAATACATGACTCATGTATGCAGTTAACCACGCTTGAAAAACACCCAATGTTTGAATTGAATTCTGTTTCCTGATTGGTCGCTTTTAATGTCTAGCTGTATTCTAGTTGGTAGATAGCAAATACTAATGTTTTTTTAAAGAGTTGTGATTGGTGGATGTAATATTGAACTGTTGTGAGTGGTCAAATTAAAATGTTTTATAAATCATAAATATGTATACATATTTTCCCTAGGGGCTAAATGTACTACTTTAGCCCCGCTTGCCAAGTCTAATATGATGCACTTTTTGAGCATGAGAAGTGAAAAAAGTTGATTGACCCCTTTCCTAATTTCATTTGTAAAGAGTCTCCAGCGTCATAATAAAAAAGAGCCCCATGATCAAAGAATTTCGTTTTAGAGATATATAAGGTCTCTTAAGGTTAAACGTATATATTTTGTATCATCATCATCATAAACTTAAGAGCCGGGCTCTGGTCGGTGGAGTAACCGCCACTTATAATTCCATAAAAGGGAATATTCATGTAGTGGTTTCCCCACCTGCCTTCCACATTTCGTATCCTATGATATAAATATTTCCCGTCGGTTTACTGTTAAGCTAACAGTTTTATGAATTAGCAGTGCAAGTTAAATAATTTAAGCTGGTAAAAATGCGATAAGTTATGATCCTAAACCAAAACTTTATGTAGTTCTACCTATCCATACACAAGTGAAATCAAAAGATTTTTCAAAAAACCATTGAATCGTTAGGTACATACATATCCTAAACAGAGGAAAAAATATTCAAAAACATAATTTTAAAATACCTATTTAATGAAACCCCACACGACACGTCATAGTTTGCCGACTTTTTTGATTGACGTTTGATTCGTAAGTACCAGATTGATTTTAGCGATTTTAAATTTCGAACCATTGTTTCTTTTTTTTAGTGTTTGAAACTCGATATCAATTTGAAGTTACTTGTGCCAGTACGTGGGAAGTTTCGTGGTAGTTTTAGATACTCTGCCACGAAATTTTGGAGCAATATACCTCCGCCTATCAGGAATTCAGCATCGGTTTTTTCATTTAAAGTTAAGTTTTATTTTTACAGAAATCTGTTTAGTATTAGTATTATGTACAAATTTCACCCATTCAAACGATTTTATTTCATCTCTGAAAATAAATAGTAATCAGCTTGCAATAGCAGCTTAGGGGTTCACCACTTTAGTCCGCTGTTTGGTTTAGTTTTTATAGACTAGTATAGTCTATCCGACGGTGTAAGAGCTAAAAGCCATAAAGATAAGCTAATTAATCATCTATTATAAAAATAGAATAAGTGATTTCTCACATATCCTAAAAGCTAACATAGTTGTTTGTGTTAAGGTTCAATTTCAAATGACATGACTAAAATTGCAAATGCAATAACAAACATTGGAGGGTAGGACTGCAACAATCGGGAAATTTCCACCAAAAGGGATTGTTAGATTGCATCTTAGCATGACATATTCCAATCTTAACGAATATGAGCAAAATTACATAAAAATCATAAGTTTATTTTACTTATTAAGCAGATCATTTATTTTTGCAGATGAAACGGAATATTTGAATTTTTGAATAGGTACTGTACTATACATGACATTATATTTATTTTAATATTTAGATCACGTTACCCTGACCTAGCCTGAATAGAATTTTTATTAAAGTCATAACATAAGCATAAGTATATCATTTAATTATTTCAATTGTATTATTTTTACTCTATTGTTACATTTTGACAACCCTATGCAGAAGTGAGGATGTCTTGTGTTCAAGAAACATAAAAAGCATTTTAAACTTTAACAGAAAGGTTTTGGGTCAAATCTCACTTCGTTGTATTACTACTTATCACCTTTCGAAATAAAAATGCCATTATAATAAGTTTTATGGCTTTTAGCTCTTACACCGCCGGATAAACTATACCTAAGCAATACTACTGTTTTGTCTAAAGTACGTGTATATTTATAGTATTTTATGCAACTGTTGTATAAGTAAGGTCTTAAAACGCGAGTGTCGTGAGTTGCGATGCGAGCCTTGGCGAGCATCGCAATTAAAGACGCCACGAGCGTTTTAAGACCAAGTTATACACCGTTGCATACAATAATTTTTCTACGACTAATTTTAAATAAATAGCATTTGACTTTTCAGGCAGTAAGTTTTCCGTTACTTCTATTACTACTCACGCAATTTCTTCAGCGGTGCAGTTATTTTCTTCTTCGTCCATATTAAAAGGGACGTACCTACACATTTTCCTTCACTTCGCAAACGCGAATCAAATCTTAAAAAGTTATTAATAACGAATAGTTATCATATTTCGTCTTTTATTTTGAACTGGAACTTTGGTGGGAAATTGGAAACATGACACATTGACACCTCTTGTTTATGGTCTGTTTTGTTCTTAATTCAACTTGCCAGTACCGTCATATTAAGAATAAGGTTTTTCTTAAGTTGGCAGCAATGCCTTTAGTACAATAATTTCTTTGAAGTAAAAACATTCAGTGGTTTGTTAAGTTGGTAGTACCTAATATATTTTGTTGTTTGGCTGCTAAGCGTATCGTTTTGGCGACAAAATAGCACGGTTGTGCCGTACTGTTATGGGGAATAGAGTATAGACTTTTCTGCAGACTTATTTTGGTTATTTTGTATGTCTTTATATTAGTGTTCGGGACTATGTAAATGACAGATAAAAGTGCAAGAGTTGAAAAATAATATTTATGTATCGTTATAATGTCATCTATGTATCCTTTATGATATAATGTTGCCGCAGATAGGAGCGCTCTCTTAGTAAGGGTATCCACGGAAGATCAGCGTCAAGGTATTTACATGGTACCTTGTAATTAAGCTGAGCGGAGTCCTTTTTTCTGACGCTTTTGTTAGATTAATAATTTCGCAATAGTTTTAAGCCAAAATTTTTATTATACAAGTGTTAGTCTAAGTAGCGTCTTGAATACCGTAAACACGGCCCTGGGGGCTAATTTTTGCCCAAACAGAAAATAAGATTGAACAGCTCCCTACTCTGCAAACTCGTGTGCGAGCGCGCAATGTCAATCTAAAATCATAAAGTAACAATATTTTATTTTATGAAGGAGTACATGAAAGGAAACCTTCCGATCGTTAAAACGCAAACTCATGGACATGTGCATTCTTCCAATTCTAACATACGGAGCACAGACTTGGTCTTTGACAAAAGTTCAGAAATCTGTCCTCAAGGTTTGCCAAAGAGCCATGGAACGCAGTATTTTGGGCGTGAAATTAACGGATCGCATTAAAAATACAATACTGCGTTCCAAAACTCAGATAGCTGACGTAGCCCATACAGCCGCAAAACTCAAATGGGACTGGACCGGGCACGTCTGCCGCATGCCAGAAGCGTTGTGGGCTACAATTACCACCAAGTGGGTCCCACAGAACCGAATACGGCGTCTCGGTAGACCACGTAGGAGATGGCGAGACGAGCTTGACGTCTTTGACCAAGACTGGTGGGAGTCTGCCCAGGACAGGGATGTGTGGAAGAAAAAGAGGGAGGCCTTTGCCCAGCAGTGGGATACTTGAGGCTCTTAATAATAACAATAATAATTGAAGGTACTGAAGGGAATATAAATCGTCATAGCAATGCCAAACACATATAGAAGAAAACTCGGCAGCCGGCGGTACATTGATTACACGTCATCAGAACTTGACGAGTGCTTAGCCGCAATTAAATCAAAAGTCATGTCTCAACGTGCTGCTGCAATCAAATATAAAATTCCACGCAGTACAATCAAAAATAAATTAAAACAAAAGTTTCTGCACAAACCTGGTCGACCAACGGTGTTCACGGAAGATGAGGAAAGATAGTTCGTAGCCCATATAACTGGACTTTCAGAATATGGATTTCCGCTGACGGACTTCGATCTTAAAGTGATCATTCATGAATACCTACTGATGCAAAGAAAGCATATCTCGATGTTTAAAAACAACATCCCAGGAAGCTCAAAAACTTTCTTGCGAGACATCCAGAGTTGTCAATGCGACTAGCTAATAACATTAAAAGAGTTCGAGCTCAGGTTTCTGAAAAAGTAATTTCAGATTTTGTTGATAACCTCGGTACTGAGTTAGTAAATGTTCCAGCAGAAAATATTTACAGCTATGATGAGACTAATTTAACTGATGACCCGGGGAAAAAACAGTCATATGCAGACGGGGAACAAAATATCCCGAAAGTATTGTTAACTCAACTAAAGTTAGTTTTACTCTTATGTTTTGTGGCAGCGCATCAGGAGAAGTCATCCCACCCTACATAATATATAAATCGGAACATCTTTGGACAACATGGATGGAGAATGGTCCTGCAGGGACACGATATAATAGAACAAAAAGTGGATGGATGGACTCTGTGACTTTTGAGGATTGGTTTTTGAATAATTTCATGCCAATTCTTAAGAAAAAAGATGGCCGAAAAGTTGTAATCAGTGACAATCTGGTCTCGCACATCAATGCAAAAGTGCTATCAGAGTGTCAAAAGAACCACTTTAGCTTTATATGCCTGCCCCCTAACGCCACGCATATATTACAACCTTTGAATGTCGCTTACTTTCGACCATTGAAAACCAAATGGAAGCAAACTTTCTCTGAATGTAAAAATAGCCAGGTTGGGAGAAAATTACCAACAACGCCAAAAGATCAGTTTCCTGCTTTGTTAAAAAAAGGCTTTGAATGCAATGACTGGAACAAAAGACACACTGATTGCTGGTTTTAGAAAGACGGGGATATATCCCATTAATAAACAAGAACCATTGAGCAGACTGCCAAGACAAGACCGTATTCTGAACAAAGAATTGGCCACGGACCGCTTTATGAGTAAATTAGAGTCGACTAGAAGCGAAATTTGCCCGGAAAAGAAAGTTGTGAAGAAAAGAAAACTAAATGTAGCCCCTGGAAAATCGATGTCACATGATGATATGAAAATGGAAGCCGGCCCATCAGGATTGCAACCAGTTAAGGCGAAGAAAAAGAAAATTATATCTAAACGCCTGCAGCACCGAAGTTCATCAACAAGTTGCAGTGAGACAAACATAAGTCTGGCATCGTGAATTGAAAAGTCTGAAGACGGGATTACGGTGTCGGACAATGAGTTAATTGAATCAGAGCTTATAAGTAGATGAAAGTGATGCCGCTAGTGATACAAAATTAGTGTTGCCCAAACTGACTGCCAAAAAAACCCGAAACTCAGCTCCTATTCAATTTCAAGACTTAACTAATTCTGACCGACCACAAAACAATAAAACAAAAGAAGAATCATCTATCCCTCAAGCCGAGAAATTAAGAAAAAAAGAGGTTCTTCTGAAGGATTTCGATTCGATACCCATTGAAGAAGCAGCTCGTACTACGCCTATTCCCAGAAAAAAACAACAGAGTTCAAAGAAAATATTGGAGCTGGTGATCTTGTTATAGTGCAGTGGAACCAACACTTTTATCCTGGTCAGGTAATATCGTTATCTGAGGAGGCAGTCCTTGTTAGATGTATGAAGAAAGGAAAAGATTTTTGGCGGTGGCCTGTTATTAAAGACGAGCAACTATGCAAGCCGGAGTATATAGTGCAAAAAGTCGGATTTCCTAAATTCGTGAAAAAGGCTGCTTTTCTGTCCCGGAGATAAATAAATACAAGTAGAAAACTCCTCCTAAGAGACTTAGATTTAAAATAGAACATTCTAGACCTAATTATTTTAACGATGATTCTCATAAAAGGCTGTTAATTATCTAGTTAAGTTTCACGCGTATGGTTTATTTTATTTCTAGAAATGTTTGTTTTGGGAACACCTAAATACTCCGAAATATTTAATTCCGAATTTGCTAATTCCGATTTTCAAAACTCCAAAATTCATAATTCCTAAGACTTATAATTACGATTATTAAAAAACACGAATTTCATTTTACCGAATTTCATAATTTTGATAGTTTGTTTTTCCGATTTTTATAACTCCGAACAATCAGAAGCGCGAAGTGTCATTAGCCCGAAAAACAGTACTCCGATTATCAAATTTCCGAAATTTCATAACTAATTCGGATATCTGATATTCGGGATAATGAACTTCGTGGTTTCAATATTCGGAATTTTATTAGTTAGGAATTATGAAATTCTGATTTTTGAAACTACAATACAATACAAATATTCTTTATTGTTCACCAGACATAGTAAAAATAAAATAGAAAAATAGAGGTAAATTAAACATAAACAATGGTAGACAACAGGCGGTCTTATCGCGTGTAACTGGAAATAAAAAAATCCGAAAATATGTTTTTTATTTCCCGTAGAGAATAGGGTTCTGCCTTTTCTCCGAAGCCCCTCGCAGTAAAAAAAACAACAAATAGTGGTAACAATGGTATTATTAGTAGGTTAGGTTAGGGTTAGCTTGTGTCCCTTAGAGCGGAAATAGGCACCCCGCGAAGCGAGGTGACGTCGACCCGCTGGCGGTTAGGTTAGGTTAAAATAATTGGCGTATAAGTCTGCCTTTATACGCCCAACATTCAATTTTTTTTATGATCTATTCTTAATCTTCTTTTTATTATACACGAGGATAATACACATGATGTTGTACACAATTTGCTCACAATATTCTGTATAGGAAATGCTTGTAATTCGTTTTCCATCTACCCATCTTCCCATAAATGGTTAACTTGTTCCTTGTGAATAATGTCGATTAATTGTGTATTCATGTGATTTGCTATTCAGTTTCTCCACTCCAGCCGTTTAAAATGCGGATCTTAGGTACTTGATTCGTGTGTGTTAGCTGCGGGAGTGATCTTAGACGTTGGGCGTTGTTTTAATGATTAATTTGATAATTATTAGTAACAGGAATTCGTAATTCAGATTTTTCGGATTTTTGTTTATTGGGGTTTAAAATTGGTCGGTGTGATATTCGGATTTTTGAAAATCGGTATTTTAACAATCGGAATTCGGATTTTTGATATTTCGGATTATTATTCCGTCGGACTTCTTATTATTCGGGGTCTTGAAATTCGGAATTTTGATAATCGGAGTTGTAACCGTTGGACTTTTTGAAATTTCGGATTTATGAAGAATCGGAATACTTATATTAGGAGTTTAAAAATATTCGGAATTATGAAAATCGGTATTATGAAATTCGTGATTTCGACTATCGGAATTTAGTTTTTCGTATTTATGTAGTGTACCCGTTTGTTTTAGTTGATTTTATTGTTAAAAACCTGTTTATAGAGACTTAAATTTAGAAAGGAAAGTCTTAAACTAAATAATTCCAACGATGGTTCTCATAAAAAGACTGTTAAATAAGATCTAGTTAAGATTTAAGTGCAAGGATTATTCAATTTAAAGAAAAAAAATGTTATGATTGATTTTTTGTGGAAATTAATGTTTATTGTTGCTCAAATAATGTTGCAGTGTAATTATTTAAACCTCCGAAATACTTTCATTGGCCCATGCCTTTATAATGTTCGTTTTTGTATGAGTAAAATAATGAGGATCAAAGAAGCCTTCTTTGAAAGACAACATTGGCTCAAATAATAAAAATAACTTACACGTCTGAGACCCCATCAAACCTAGTCTAACATTTATATCTACAAAATACACAAAACAACATGACTTTAAAAAAAATGTGATAAAATTTGCACAAAGTAACCCGTGTTTACGTATATATATTTTTCTTTCTTTATTTTTTCTTAACGTTTTGAACTTGCGTTAGGTAGATCCAACTCTAATTTATCCATATAAAAACTGTCATTTAAGATTCAATGCTATGTTCCAGTTTTGCCCGACAAAGAGCCTCAAGTGACGGGCATGAAAGAGCACTACGGAGTGGGCTCGCCCGTGGAGCTGAATTGCACTGCCTCGGGCGCTCGACCCGCCAGTCGGGTGCATTGGTTCTTGAACGACATGCCCGCACCGCGGTACCACCTGAACGGGCCGTGGTACTCGCGCTCCATGCACCGCCTCGACGCGTTCGATACCACGGTGGAGCTCAAATTCGGCGTGCTTTCGTCGCACTTCGTATATGGAGTTATGACATTAAGGGTATGCATTAGCTAGCTACTACTAAAAGGCCTTTTATTACAGAAGTCACAGGTCAGTGGGCTGAAAGTGACGGGGTTGAAAGAGCACTACGGAGTGGCCTTGCCCATGGAGCGAAACTGCAGTTTCACGGACGGTCGACCCGCGAGCCGGGTGCTATTCGGGGGTTATTCGTGCTTGCTGCACCGCTTCGACGCCTTGGACATCGCAGTGGAGCTCTAATTCGGCATGCTTCACATCGCACTTCTAATATGAAGTTTATGGGTTCTACTTAATTGGGACGCGGACGATAGAGGTGGTGCGAGGTGTCGTGCTCACAGTGCCAAGAATAGCTGTTGCTGTTATGGCGTGCGCAGTCAAAGTGACTTTTATACTTTCGGTTAAAGCACGTTAAGGTTCATACGAGTATTCACATTCTTTTGGAAAATAAGTTGGCGTATTTAATATGTGTCTTTTTCGTACGTGAAGACTGGCTTCCAGGGGGTTAGGTTAGGTAAGCTAGCTAAAAGACTCTTAATCGAACTATGTTCTATGCCCCAGCTCGGGCAAAAATTCGCTCATGTCCCGCTGTCCGGCTGTTCTCTAGAGAGGGGCTACCGCGAAGTGAAAACGAACTTAGTTTGTGTATCTCCGTCTCTGTCGCACTTGCTAGTTCAAGCGACAGAGAGGGAGATACTCGAACGAAGTTTCGTTTCGCGGTAGCCCCTCAGGTCGCATTTCTCAAACGATGCGCGTGAAAGTTTGCGAGCAGCACCTCTATCATGGGACGGCAGCGACATACTCTCGATTTTTCTCGCACTTACCTATTGTTCTCTAATTGTCTAAGTGTGTAAGAGAGACGGATAGTGCGATAAAAATCGAGAGAGCTGATAGCCGTGCCGGTTTGTTAATAAATGATATACAATTTAAAATCGATTCGTTTTTCCGATATTTTTTTAAAGCGACAAGCTTGCGAGTCTGCAGCCCACAAAGTGCAAAGCCATTCGTTTAAACGGAATACATTTATCGTTAAATAACATGTTTCAGTGCGAGGCCACAGTCGCGCCACTATATCGCAAGGAGGTGGTATTTAAGTACCAAAGGCAGCGCACCAGAGAAGCCAAGCTCGTGGAGACAACGACGAGGGCTGTCGAGAGAACCACGGAGAAGCCTTGTGATGCCACCGTCACGGTGGAGCTCGAGGATCCGCCGGAACACTTCGAGCCCTGGTCCATCAACAACTCCGAGAATACACCTGACACAGAAGGTTGTGTTTAATATCGTAAACCCCCAACGATATAGTTCAAAAGAACAACTATGGTCCAAAAGAATCATGTCTATCGATATAATTTTTGTAATACTTATTCGTGTCTTTCGATCCAGTTTTTTTATTACCCGGCTGCCTCAGAGGGTTAAGTTTTTAACCTTTTCACCGCCAAACACGTGAAATCACGTCATCGACGATTCGTGACACCGACGCCAAAGACGGCATTTGCCGTCATTTTTTTTTTTTTTATTATTTATGAAAACCTACTCTGAAATGGCCCAATTTCATGTTGGCATTATTTCTTTATCCATTATTTTTTTACCCTTGTGGCGTGAGGTGGCACGGCAAGTTGCTTTACCATCTGGCAGTGAAAAGGTTAAAGCGTATGTGGGCAAGAAAATTATATATTTCAAGGGAAACGGGACAGTCCAAAGGGCTTGTAGGATTTTGACATATGACGTGTCGTTGGATTCCTCATAGTCGTTTGAGTGACATAGGCAATAATATTGGAAAAATCTATTGATTTCACTTGTAATATTTTATGTGCCTAGTAATTCTATGATTTCAAATTAATTCTTATAATTTTTCGAGCCGGATTCGAACCGGCGATCACAGGCATACATGGCCCGTCGCTACTAACAAACTGAGCTATCAGGACAATCTGTCCCGGCCACCAAATCTTTCAATAACTTCCTTTTTACAACACCTTAGGGAGGCGTGTAGCGACATCTACCCAGAAGACTCCGGCTTCTTAACTGCACTAACGACTCAAATTATGTTGAGAAATCATCAGTAACGATGCGCCACCCCTTATTAAATTAATCTTATATGAAGCAGTAAGGGGATAACGAACTGAGCCATCGGAACAACCTATCTCGACCACTAAAGCTCTGTGGCCATCGGAATTCAGTACTTAACTGACGTAACCCCATTGAGTTTGAGCTCGTTAGGTTTACCCTTGTTTTACCGACAAATGTTTCATCGCATGAATGTTTCGCCGAATTTTAATTCCATCGAAAGTATTTTTTTTCAGAAGCAGTACACTTTACAGGTATTTTATGAAACAAACCTTACCTTAACTACTGGGTTCGACACAATTACCTTATACACAGACAGTTAACGGTTCCGAGAAAAAAAAGTTTAATGAAATGAAAATTCGGCGAAACAATGCATTCGATAAAACGTTTACTGGTTTACCGACAAAACCACAGTTACCTATAAAAGCTCGTATCAAAATGATTTTTATGACAAAAACATGTTTTTACCTCGTTCCCTTTATTAACCTTATTGTTTTCCTGTTTCAGACGGCAGTGGCGCCAATTTTGTGGGATATTCCATCGAAATGTTATTCTTCTGCATTTTACTTAGATTAATACTTTAAATGTGCAATATCTGGGTCCGGTATATCTAATGAACGCGAGTGAGCTTTGTGCTAGAATATAATATTATTGTACCTGCATGGGTAATACTTATTCATAATAAATATGCACCTTGTCATTGTTTGATAACTATCAGCACAGTTAATACTTTTCCGATAATATGTCAAACGCTGTAGAACGTCACATGTCAAAATTCACTTTGATGTCAAGTTTCTGATGCCGCGTTTATACGCTTGCAAAAGCAGCTATGTAAAAGAAAGAGATCGAATTATAGCCCTCTCCCTCTAACGCATAGCTGCGTCCTGCTCACGCGCCAAGCCATCGCAAGCGTATAAACGCGGCATGAAATGTTGCCTTAAGCCCCTCACAGACTGGCGCCGCCTGACCGCGCTAGTGTGATTCAGGCCTTATGGTTACTTTGATAGGTCTAAATTCTAATGACAAGTAATGAGCTGTCTAATTTCAAAAGTTTCATGCAAGCAAGAAATTATTATTAATAAGAATGCCTCTGTTAACTGACAACTTAGAAACATAATCAGAATGGTATAGCCACTTTTCTAACTCAAGTAAAAAAATGAGACTTTCTATAACTATATACATATATTACCACATCATTTATTTTATAATATAACTGAAATACCTACACCAGATTTGCAGCAGCCTGACAAAACTTCTTTTATCAAAGTATTTACAAAGTTTTTAGTCAGTATCTTTTTATAAATCCGGTTCAAAAATACGAATTGACAGTTAAATTTTAAAAAAATTGAACCAGATCTGTAAATGGTGACTGAAAAAGGTATGAATAGTATACCACATTGAACATTGAAGTTCGAAAAAACGTTATTTATAGTTGTACTACTTCGTTAGTGCTTATTAACGGAAACATGTTTATGGATGAAAAATATGTCGGAATTCCATTTTGGGGATTCATTCTAAAATCGATATTGAAGTCTCTCACAACCATCAAACGGTGACCAAACGGTGTTCTGAGTTCACGGGAGTACCTTTAGGTTTTCATAACCTACTCAGTTTTAAATTATGCGACTTATATTGCTATTTCTTATGATTGCGTGGACATAAAAGTTTCGTTTTGCTACAGCTCAAAGGTGTTATAGACCTGAGTATTTGACATGAATTTCAATTTAATACCTCCACGCGTTTACGAGGAAAAAGGCAGTAAGTTTATAATTAAAAAAATATTTTTTTGTATGATTTTATTAAAAATGTCTACTTTTCGTAATTTTTCCTTTGTCTGTGCTATATAGTTACTTCGAACTAAGTTTCAAGTTTCTGTAATAACGGGAAGTACCCTTTAGGTTTTGAATTTCTTGCGAGTACTCAGTTTCAAAATATGCGACTTAAATTGCTATTTCTTTTGATTGCGTTGACATAAAAGTTTGGTTTTACTGCATCTGAAAGGTCCTATAGCTCTGATTATTTGACATGAATTTCAATTTAATACCTCGTTTTAATACACGTTTACGAGGAAAAAGGTATTAAGTTTAAAATTTTAAAAGAATTGTTTTGTATGATTTTACTGAAAATGTCTACTTTTCGTAATTTTTCCTTTGTCTGTGCTATATGACGTTGCTTCGTGCAAAATTAGTGTCGAAAAACTCTAAAATTTGCTGCATAAACGACTGTATCTTTTGATTGCGTTGGCTTTTAAGTTTGATTTCTTCACAGCTCCAAGGGACAATATAGATCGGAGTTTTTGATATAAATTCCAGCTTGATAACTCCACGCGTTCCTGAGAAAAATCGTCTTGACAGACAGATGGGCAACAAAGTGATCCTATAAGGGTTCCGTTTTTTCCTTTTGAGGTACGGAACCCTAAAAATACATGGAAATAGATTTAGCTTTTACAAAACACTCAATATTTTTCAATAAGATTATGTACTTCCTTGGTCATGTTAGCTAAATGTTGTAAAATTGAAATTCGTTCAATGATGTAACTATTATGTTGAATGAATTATGTTGTAACTATTAGGTACGGACAACGGAACGTATATATGAAACGTCAATGTGTGCTAGCTAGATCTCCACAGTGAGGTTATCATAGATAAGAATCGTTTCGCGCCAAAATGACAGTGGAATAGGGTAAAGCCCGCATCACACTGGTGCGGCCTAGCCGCGACTAGAGTCAGTACCAGATACAAATTTCAAGTCCTGACTAAATTCCTGATTTTCCGACAAAATTCCTGACAGGAGCTTGACGCACTCGCGCTCGCTTGATTGATTTATGTTTATGTCGTAAAAAGATAATTAGGATTATTTATAAATTAGAATTTATGAAACTCCAAAGTACTTATGGCTTTAGGTACCTTTTTTGTTATTGTGATTAATAATAAGTACACTGTGTATAAAATTTTAATGTTTTATTTATTTGCCGAAAATTCCTGACATTTCCCTTTTCCGGCCGCATTCCTGACATATGCCTAAAATTCTTGACATGTCAGGAAAGTTCCTGACATCTGGTCTCCCTAGCCGCGACGCACAATACTTGTCATTAGCTGTCAAATTTACTATTGACCGCAGGCCGCTCTAGTCTGTGAGAGGCCTAAACCAGGCCTATCCCACTGTCACAGTCATGCAGTGACATAGTTAAGTAAATTTATGTGATGCAGCATTTCATGTTAACTACATTTGTTATGATTGTGATATATAAATGTTTCTAAAAACGTAGATACAGCTTTTTACTAATCATAGTAGGTACTGTAGGTAGGTACAGTCAGCAGCAAAAGTAGCTACGCGGGCCAAGTGCTCAAAATGACCTACACACGATGTGGAATGGAATGTGTTATTTTGCGTACCTACTTCTGCTGCTGAGTGTACTCACACTTTTATCTCATATTATTTTGATCAACTAAAATGTACGCTATCGTAATACTCGTAATGTTATTGGCAGTTAATCATTTTAAATATATGCATTTAAAAAGCATTTCATGGAATTCTGATTTATTGAAATGTTCAGTCCATTTACATTTACATTCAGGACATATCTTGGTTAAAATTTGATCGGTCTTTCTGTCGCTCTGAAAGAAATAAACATTTATTTGAGACAAAAACAAATAGATAATTAAACGAGAAAGATTGTCACAGAAAGCGTGACACATAGTGTGGCTATGTTTAGGAGAAAGAGACCATTTGTGTAGGTATCTAGTCTCTCTATCTGTTTGCCAGGGCAGGGGTGGGGGGGAGGGGCCGGCTCGCGACTTCAGGTTTTTTTTAATTGCCGGCATGGAGTTTTGGGTCAGTGACCAGCTTAGGTGACCAGCATCTCGTCGATTAAGCTATCTAAGAAGGGGAAGTTTCATAAACAAGAGGGAATAACGCAAAGAAGACAAAAAACGCCGCTCACTTATTAGATCTGCGTTTTCCTTGTTTTTTCAAGAAATGAGATCCAGCAAGATCGATTTTGCAAGTCTCGTCAAAATCATTAAAGTCGTTTTTGAGAACCCATTTTGTAATAGAAAGAAAATATGTTTATTTAGCATGCAAGAAATAATAGGCCTGCAACACAATGGCGCGGCCTGCGGTGGCGGACAATAAAAAATTTGACAGCGGCGGACAAGTTTACTATTGTCCGCCGCGGCCAGGCCGCGAAAACCTTTCTTTGTTATGAATGTGACAGATACATTTTTTTTCTTCGTTGCTTGTTATGAATAAATAATTTTCATAATTTTCATAAAAATATAGAGGTAATCAAAGTTTGGTCATATTCAAAGAAATGTCTAACAAAAAACATAATATAAGGCTTTACAATATACAAGGATGAGTCATTTGAATACGGGAGTGAAAGAATAGATACAGGAAAAGGAACTGTAAAGATCGACCGCAAAGTGTGCTAATGTATGTATGTATGTATGTATGTAAGCACTTTATTGTACACAATAACAGGTCAAATAGACCGTGTTAAAAAAATAACGCAAAACCTTTTAAGCGTATAACGGGCATCGTGTTATGACAAAAAGTGGATAAGAGATTTTTTGGAGTATGGAGCGTTGGCCGACTGGGGCGACCTGCGCCACACAGAAATAGAAAAAAGTCGTGGCAAAAAAAATCTCTTACTTTTTTCTTATCAGAACACGATGCCTACCTAGGCATCCGTTATGCCCTTAAACGGTTATGCGTTATTTTTTGAACACATATGTAAAGAACTTAAATGTGACGCAAAGCATTTTTTGTATACTTTACATAACGTTGTTAAAAAATTGTCGGAAACTTGTTTTTCTACTACTGTACCGTTATCTGTCATTTGTTTAGGCTTTAGCTCAAATACAATGGCACCGATAATGACTTTCGAAATACTCTATGCTCTATGGCCCATAAACGCACTGTTTAGTGTACTTTTATGGTTCATACATTTTTCATAAAAGCACTGTTTACCACGATGTCAAATCATCTAACTTTTTTTAATCAGCCGCTATATTGCAGTGGTACCAACTTCATAAACAAAGTTTTCGAAATAAAAAGTATTTATTTACTATCAAAATAAATGATCTTATACCTATTGTGTGTTAATATACATATTTTACAAATTATTGGTATTATTTATAAATATAAACCGATACGATTCGGTTCGGATCTGGATTCAGTTTGGTTCAAACCCCCCCTATGTACATATAATGTCTCGGCCAAGTGCAATAGATGGACTCGCCTCACCTAGCGGCTCGGACCTCGAACCCACTCGTCCATCTATTGCCTACTGTCTAGCCTACAATGTACTATATAGGTACATAAATGCGAATGTAACTCTGTCTGACTGTCTGTCTATTATGAAAAGGTAACTCGTTTATATAAACGAGTTTCGCGCGGGCGAAGTCGCGGGCAAAAGCTAGCAGTATAAAATATCCTTAAATAAACTATTAAGCATACATGTTTTTTAGGAGCTTTTTGACAACCCCGTCTTTATCTCTTCGGCCTATTCGAAAACACAATCCACATTGCATTTCACCGCGGCTAAAAGTACAAATCGTTCGAAAAAAATAACCATATTAGAGGAGCGAAAATTCAAATTCTAGCCAGATATTCGAAACCATATGAAAAGCACATTCTGAAGCAGTTTTTAGGGTGCCATATCAAAAAGGTAAAAAAGGAACCCTTAATGGTGCGACTGTGCCCGTCTGTCCGACTTTCAGTCTATCCGTCTGTCACAACCTCAAATATCTCAGGAACTATTGTAAAGAAGGCTAACACACGTGTATGGGTTAAAAATCCAAAGTCTAGGTAGATCAAGTCGGGTATCGAAAGGCCTTAAGCTGCACTAAAGCCGTTTTTCTTAGTGATAAAATGTTGATTGCTGCAGGAAAAGGTTGAATAAAATACCATTCCGCCCCCTAATCTTTGTGCAAATTCTCTTTCTTTTCTAGAAATTTTTATTTAATGAGTTCCTTAACTATCTCCGATGAAAGTATAGCTACAGAATCCTCTGAATGCGAGTCAGACTCGCACTTAACGGTTTTAAGGGTTTCGTACCCAAAGGGTAAAGGGGACCCTATTACTAAGACTCCGCTGTCCTTTCGTCTGTCTATCTGTATGTCTGTCCGTCTGTCATGAACCGTGATAGTTAGACAGTTGAAATTTTCACAGATGATATGATTTGTGTTGCCGCTACATATACTAAAAACCAGAATAAAATAAATATTTAAGGGGGCTCCCATACAAAACGTGTTTTTTTTGCCGTTTATATAGATGGTACGGAACTCTTTGTGCGCGAGTCTGACTTGCACTTTTTTATGTATGATTAGCCTAATGGCTCGGGCACGACTTCGAGCGGCGGCGGTATTGGCAGCGGTTTTTCTAATTCATTGCGTGTAATCCCAACTAACCACAGCTCGTTGCGCGTCTCGCTTGCCGATGTATATGATGATGTTTTTCGGGTACTTTTACCCGTCCTGCTTCTTGCATCTTAGCTATCAGAAAGTGATAATGGTAAATAAGTATTTATTATGAAAAAGGTATTATAATTTTATTAAAATATTTATTTACAATGCTTCTTATTTTTCTAGCCTCGATCGTGACATTGTGAAAGCCTACCGTAGTAACATTAATGGTTTTATCTTAATAGCCAGAGCCTCTTGGGCCATTGGGGCCACCGCTGGGATACCCGTCGTCTCCACCTTGACCCCCCACCGGGCCGCTGCTTCCTTGAGGGCCGCCTATAGGATATCCATTATCACCCCCCGCAGACAGGCTATCCGGAGTGCCTCCGAATCCTCCCTGCCCTCTGCCACTAGGACTATTGGAACCACCTCTAGGGTACCCGTCGTCGCCTCCTTGGCCACCACCGAAGCCCTCCTGCGCTCTTCCACTGGAACTATTTGGACCACCTCTGGGGTACCCATTATCGCCTCCTTGCCCACCACCGTTGGCTCCCTGCCCTCTGCCACTGGAACTATTTGGACCACCTCTGGGGTACCCATTATTGCCTCCTTGCCCGCCACCGTTAGCTCCCTGCCCTCTGCCACTGCTTTGAGGTCCACCGCTTGGGTAACCACTATCACCACCCAAACTCTCCAAACCATTTCCATTTGCATTCCTTCCGGGCCCACTCGATGGGTACCCAGAATTGCCTTGCCCATTCTGTTGACCTCTCTGCGGGGCCCTTAGGTCTCCGCGAGGCTGTTGGCTTCTGCCACCTCCAGGTCCTCCTCTTGGGTATCCTTCGTCGGCTTGGTCTCGTTGGGACTGGTCATCGTAGCCCTGGGAGCCACCTTGGCCTTGCGGGCCAAAGCCAGAGTTTCCTTGGCCCGTTCCACCTTGCTGATAACCAATATCGTTGTCGCCGCCGGAGAAACTGCCCGCGCTCGGGCCTCCGCTCGGGTAACCTTGTGCTCCTCCACCCCCGCCGCCTGTTAGTAGGAAACATTTTAAAATACAGGATAAATAATCGCACTAGACAATTGTCTTATTACCTACTATGGTATCTATTTCTATCCCAACATATTGAGCTTTAAGAACCGAGTAAAAGTAAAAGTAGTCAACTAAAGTACTTGGCGAAATGTCGTATAGTGAAAAATAAATGCCTTTTTTACCTAAACGATATTTGCATGCTAGTATTTAGTACTCATAGCAGAATAAGCTACCTTTTGTCACCTTCCGCCTAATGACACTGATGATATGCAAAATATACTTATTATATGCAAATATATTCTATTCTATACCATCTATATAAGTATGTATATCGTCGTCTAGTACCCATTAGAAGTATTATATATACTTTGTATATTTATATAGTATAGGAATATTTATCACTGATTTTTTTAAAGGACTTACCCGATCCAAATCCTGATCCGCCACCGGCGGCTCCACCTGAAATCAACATATATTTTTGTAAATAATTTAATTACCTACTTAGATGATTTTATTGCGAAGTTCGTATTAAATTATTCAGTATAGGTAATATTGCTTTTAAGTTTTAATAGATTTAGGTAGGTACTCATGTGCAGCACTGGCCCTAGCCCTTAATCAGGGTGAAGCGAGGTGGTTTGGGCGCTTTTTGAGGCTTTCACATCACAATTTTTGTCGTTTTTTTCGGCTTTTTTGTCATTTGGGCGACCGCTCCCTCCCTCTACCTTGGGCCGGCCATGCTCATGTGTTTTATAATCTTAGGAGGACGCGGGCCCGCATCTTACATGCGCACTCACGTCTTGTCGCATACTATACTTGCAATGAACGAACCCTCGTATCGGATCTGAGGCTTGTATCCCTGCAGGCCTGCCTCGTACTCCACAACCTGCTTCCTGCCATCTGGCAGCACTACGTTATACTCCCCAGTGGCGACGTCGCCGTCGCGTTGTTCTGAATGACCAAATTTAGTACCTGTCTGCGCATCGTCCACTTCATAGTTATACTCGTATTTAGCAGGCTCCTAAAACAAAACACGTCGTTACGATAATGTGAAAGCAATTTTAAAATACGTCAAACCTATGTACAACAGAGAAGTGTTATACCGATTTAGGCAAAAATTTGTACCTATGGAGAAAGTTTAAGACCCTGGGAAAGACATAGGATAGTTTTAACCCTTAAAGGGGTAAACATTTAGTTGAAGTTTCTTTGGGAGTGCAATAATTAATGCTGCGGGGGAAGTCTAAATGCATATTTTTATTAGATTTTGTAGACTCGTAGTATTGATCCCTGATCCCAGAAGGAGATCACAGAGTATACGTGTACGAAGTCGCGATTAAAAGCTAGTCTCTGATAGAATCCGATTCAAAGGACCATAGTGTTCGCCTCTCATTGTAGTATTGAATTTTGATTTGACTTGTCACCAATTCTACTTCAATGATAATTCGTTATTAATATAATATTGAAAGGATTAGTGATAAAGACATCAATTAAGTCCAACAAACCGCACCCAGCTCAGCTGACGTATATGTTTAACCCTATGTTTTTGAATGAAAATATTATTTGGTTAGGGATCTAATTATTAAAAAATAGTGAAAGTTGGACGGTATATAAACATCAACGCAATAATGTGGTAAATGTCGTAATAACATTTAGGGTGAGTATCCACAAGAGATGTGCGAGGAAAATATCCACCACTCACGCGTCTCTACCTATTGGTTTTTTTTCCTTACACACCGCCTCGCTACCTCGCACAGATCTGGTGGATACTCGCCCTTACTGTCTCAGAAGATACTCACATCAGATTCACTATCACCAAAGTCAGAGCCGCGGTTCCCAGAGCCACCTCTGCCACCGCCACCACTACCACCCGCGCCGAAGCCAGGCGCCCCGTACGATGATGACGGGCCACCAGCTTGCTGGCCTCCAAACCCGCCCTGTGCACCATTTGCGTTCGGTGCTGTGTAAGAAGATTCTGGTGCTCTTTGTGAATTAGGTGACTGACCACCAGCAGCGAATTGGCTATTCGGCTGCTGGAATCCCCCACTAGCAGGTGGCCCGTAAGAACTATCCGGAAGTTGGCCAAAGCCTTGTTCTCCTTGGCCGCGCCCTCCAGCTCTTCCGCCCTCACTAGGTCGGCCTGAACCCGATTCCTGATTTGGAGGACCGTAACTGGTTTGTGGGCGTCCGCCATTGCCTGGCCTTCCTCTTCCGCCTGAACCTGATTGGCTTCCCGGCTGTCGAAAAGAACTGGCACTCTGCCCGGGAGCACCGTATTCAGCACTCGGAGCGTTGCCTCCTTGTCGTGATGGGGAACCAAAGCCTCCCTGAGATGGGTTGAAACTCCCTTGCGGTCTTCCGCCAAAACCGCCTTGTGATGGGTTTCCTCCGATTTCATTTGGTGACTGTCTTCCTCCAAAACCACCCTGTGAAGAGCTTCCTCCAAAACTACCCTGAGGAGAATTGGATCCTCCGCGACCTTGGCTTTGTGCTGAAGGAGGCCCATATTGTGTGTCCAAATTAGTCGATTGAAATTGGCCTTGGGGCGCATAAGAATCACTAGGTTGATTTTGGTTACCCTGTCTTCCAGACCCTGGTCGACCTCCTGGACTCCCGGGGCCACCTGGGCCTCCAGAATCACCTCGGCCTCCATTGCCAGTTCCAGGAGGACCATACTGGGGAGCCGGTCTGCCGTTGCCACCGGCAGATGGCGGGAGGTAGCTACTTACTGGTGGCTCGCATTTGGTCGTTGACCACGCAATGGCGCTGAGCCAAATAACCCACTGAAATAGGATGAACATAATTTAATACACGGCTGATGAAATATTAATACGAATAGAAAAGTAAATATGATATTACTAAAATCATCGTTGTCCTATTGTACTGTTTGCATGAATATTAGGAATACTATTCTCACGTTATTTTGACAATTAATTGCTAGAGATGCTGCTCTAATAAGATTTAGCTTTGGAATAAGTTGCATGTTTGGCCATCCAGGCTTATATAGTTCGGTCGGTGAGCGTGATACCATTGGTAATGCAAGAGGCTCACGCGCTCGTGTCGCGTTTAATTTCGTGCATCTGTCTATGGACGCGGCAGCGCCGTGGGAGTCCTTGCCGATACCAATACTAATAAATCTATACTTGGCTATTATATATATATATATTTGTAGTAACTTCGTTAAGTTGCAAATGGTATAAATTTAATATATTTACCATAAAGGCAACTAAATAGGTAATACTTGACAAAGATATCACAATTAAGAGATAGATCTCTGATAAAACTAAATCCAGTAGGAACAAATATTTATTTCCAAATAATAAGAAACCTTTTTCAGGTACCTTATTAATGTCCAGATAATTGTTAGCTCAATAGCAACCTATATTATACACATTTCTCTAAAAAAAATACTCATTGGGTAGATTATTTAGGTTATGCTATTTTAACGAAAATCCTGAAAAACTCATCACCGTTCAAGGAGATAATTATGCTTCAAGCGATCAATAGTTTTAAAAGTAAAACTTAACCTTAATTTTTAACCCCCGACGCAAAAAGAGGGGTGTTATAACTTTAACGTGTCTGTTTTTGTATCTGTGTATCTGTCTGTGGTATCGTATCCCAAACGGATGGACAGATTAGAATGCAGTTTTTTTGTGTCATAGATAATTTTATCCCGAGTGTTCTTAGCCATGTTTCACGAAAATCTGTTCAGTCTTTTTTGAGATATTGGATTTATATTGGACCTTGAAAGAAAAATGTCGGAGGTTTTTCAACTTTTTTCTAAGTTGTAGTTATCCGTATTAACTACGTGTTTAATAGGTACCTATCTGGTATGAAGAATTGATCAACTTGAGAAATCGGTCGAAAATGTAGCAGCTGTCAATCCCTGTTATAATCCCGTTTATTTGCATACGTCAACAATATTCCGGCCTTGACGAGCGTATGATCGCGTCAGTGGCCGCAGTCCCATCAATTACAAACGGTATCGAAACTCGAAACTCCGTGATGGAGCCGCATGTGCGATCTGTGTCATCCTCGCTAGTTAGCGTCGTGCGCGCGGTGGCGCAACCCCGCGCCTGCGCCCGCGCAGCCCTAGGGCTGCGAGCCTACCGCACGATGTCAATCACTATGGATATTGCGACATAAATCCTTTATTATACTCGGGGACCTAAAGGTCATTTACTTCTCATTGATATAGGTTTACTTAAGTTTCGTTTTATTGAGTTTAATATTCTATATTTTTGCTTTTAATGTTTAGGATTTATAAAACATAAGAAAGAAACATAGTTCACAAATAAACATTAACCATGTCAATCACATAATGGACATTGTGAAATAGGTATTACGAGTATATTATATCAAACCGATATTAGAATGGGATTGGAGGTTACAGTTTTACCATATAAATATACATCAAAGTTTGTATAAGGACCGACAACTTTTCCATTCTGAAACTCATCGCGGCGAATAACTCTGTGTTTTGAGGGTTCCGTACCCACACTGAGAAAAATGGGGCACTATAAACTTATGTGAATGCAGACATTTTTGACCAATCGTGCACGCACATAAAGTTACGCTGCCGGCTGTGCACAAAAAAATATGATTCCACCGTGACGTCATCAATTCAATGACGTCACAAGCTCATTCGCAGCTCGCATTATAAAAAATCGTTCAAGGAATCATAACGTATTGCATTAGCAAGAAAACTTATAGTGCACTGCTTTAAAATACTTCTGTTGGAGGCACTTTATAGTATAATGCATGGCGATAACTAATAGTTCCGTATTATCCTATTATGTGCGTTTGCATTTTACTAATTGGTGCCTATCAAGTCGTGCATCGTAATATTTCGTGCCTGCCCGATGTTTTTACATGCGAGTGCACTAAATGTTTTAGTGCTTTTCTACCTTGGCATCATCCCTATAAGGTCAACCAGGGCAAATGCATCTATAGGGTAAATGCGTCTTTTGAAGATATCTCCGAAAATAAACATTTTAGTACTATTACAATCGTCTAAATTGAAAGTTTGGTAACCATACTTTGAACATCTAGGTACTTATGTAGGTAATAGTTCTAAAATGTTGCGTTTCAAAGATATCTTCAAAAGACGCATTTACCCCATAGACGCATTTGACCCGGTTGACCTTACTCATTTCTATTTCTTATTAAAACCTTTTTTTTTAATTGAACTAACATTTATTTTTTGTAAACAAAGATACTATAACAGGCTAATAAAAACAGCACTTCGGGCTTGCAGCCGGCGAAATCTTGTAAGGCAACTCAGCAATATCATCGCACCAGTTATCTAGGATCGTCATCATCTGAAAAAAAAAACATCTAATGAAAACTCCGTTTTCTGAATCAACTCTCAGAATTAAGGACGGCTTTATGTTTCTATGCCAAATCTTGGGATTAGGTGTCAAAGCGGATCCCGGACTCCTTTAGGAGCATTACCGGGAATAACGCTAGGAGGATGATGAAGGACGCCTCTATATTTCAAAGTTAGGTAAGTTAAAAGTAGTAGAATAAAACATACGTGCGGCTGACGTTCCGTGGGATTGTCTCCGAACCCGAAGTACATCATCAAGCCAGCTATTTAAGTTGGCTGCGCTATATCCTGGCTGATCTGCGGGAGATCATGGTTTTCAGGCAGCTTAACATATTTGTCTGTCGGCGTTTGCTGCGTAATTAAATACGCATACAGCTGGTTACGCAGTTTGGCCTCCAGAGGCCCGATCTGGCTTTCCCTCTGGCAGCCTTTTAGTATAGCCCTCCTAAGGCGTCACCTTACAGAGTGTTACAACCTGAAATGTATTCAATTTATTATTTTAGTTGCATCAAACCACACATTCTATGGGACAGAGAAGTAATTCATACCTGATTCTCCCGGCGTCTTAGCTAGCCCGCTGGCTGTCCCGCACTTGTCGTTAGTTGTGACTCTGGGGCTCAGTCCGCGTCTCCAAGTGAATTAATAGTGCCACTCCTTGATTATCTAAGTCAAGGAAGTCCTGCTCCTGCAGTACCTAGAGCAAACCGCAATACTTAGCGACGAAAGATCGGTATAACTGGTACTCGCCTGAAATACCAAATAAAATTGATGTAAATTACACAAATATCTAAAACTAAATTAGGTTCTCCAATCTACACCGAATGTCGTTCCTATGTCTATCTAGGATATAAAGGTTAGATAACTCTTATTTTATCTTTTATGACCCTCTATGGGGGATATTTATATCATGTGTATCGTAGTGTCTTTAACTTTACTTTTGTTTGACTAACCATTTTAAATAATATATAACTATTAGGTACTTACTAGCAAAGTGTTCGACGACTTCTTCATCAAAGCCCATTTTCTAAGGAGGTCTCCCATTGGATCCATATTAGATCGACACTGAATAAACACGCACATCACGCAAGGTCAAAATTCGAACTGCACACTGCCCATCCGATCCACCCTCCACGGCCGCTGCTTGCGAAACTTTTATGTGCATACGCACGATTTAATTACGGCTTTGCACTGTCAAACTTGCTGCATAGTTTGAAATATATACATGCATTGCACAAAACACCATAGTGCAACTCTTTGAACCATAACTTTCTACGCAAATAACGATATTTTATGGTGCATTTGTGACGTCACTAATTTATCGTGCATTGATCACTGTATATTATGATGCTAAATTCTACGTTTTTTCTTTTTGGTGCTGTGTGCATAATACTGTAAGTAGGTATTTATTGGGCACGCTGCCCCACTTCGTGGTGCGCGTGCCCAATAAATATGAATGATAAATACGACTACAAATGATTTGAATAAGTTGATACGATTGTAATGTGGCCCAGCTTGCCCAATGCCTACAAATGATTGTTGAATGTAGTTGACGAAACATCCTAATGCACAAACGCACAGCGCATGTTAACGCAACTAGCATTCAACTTGATTGACGTGAGGGCATCCGAATGTCGCTCAAGTTCAATTACGATGATCGCTAATGAACGTTACAAAAATCTGAATACACAAAAACAGCAGCAAAAGGCCTTACCGGGTGCCAGGTTCATTCTTCTGTTTTATATTGCATTGTCCTGGCACCCGGTTCAGCGAAATGGTAAAAGCTTAACGCGACGTACCAAGTTTGTTGGCCAAGCAACCATGATACGTCTGAACCCCTGTTACCAAAGGCTCACACACAATTACACATTAGGCTCCAAGGAGACTCTAATTATCGTTGTGAGGCGTTTGTCACACTCACACAGCACATCGCAGAGCTGGCTAGACTCTTTTGACATGGTGTGTAAAGCATGGGTACTACCGTCCACTGTAGTAGTTGCGTCATACCGGAATTCGCCTGATGCTACTCGCTCCGATATTACGTCGCCACGTAGGGTTTGCGTCATACTGGAATTCGCCTGTTGCTACTCGCTCCAGTAATACGTCGCCACGTTACCAAGTCAACATCGCAGAGTTAGCCACGCTCTTTGATGCCGTTAAGTGGTAAGAGTCGTGTGAACTAGTGGACGAATAGCTCACACTTCTCCGACAACTACATCACGTAAACTTTTATATATATGAAGTAATCTAAAAAACTTCGATAGCGTGATGCAGAACTTCGAAAAAATATGATTCGATGACAAACCATGAAATAAGGAGTGTTAAGTTCAATTTCAAATGCATAATTTTGATGATATACGGTTTTACATTTCAAGCAACATTGCTTGTGTGACGTCGTCGTCCAGTGGTAACCAAATCCTAAGCATATGAATATCACAGAGTAACACAGTAGGCACTGGTCCCACCGCGAGCGAGTAAACTATGAGCTATCGGCTATTTAAAGCGTTGCCAGATGGTTACATTTCTTACATTTTTCGTAACTTTTGACCCGCTCAAATTTGATCACGTAACATGTATGTAACATTTGTTCAGGGAATTTTCGTTTTAACAATGCACATTTCACGTACGAATGAAAAACGTAACTTTTGCAGCAAAAATGTAACATTTCAATAAACGAAACGTAACTTACGAATCAAGGGCCCTAGCAACAATTTTTCTAGCCCAAGAAACGAACAAAAGATAATCGCTTCCGTGTAAATAATAAAAGAGAGAGATATATATTTATAGTTCATCGCTGTTCACACTGCTGGCGAGGACACTCTCCCAACGCCCTGACGCTATAATCCCTCTCTTTTATTTACACGCTAGCAATTATCTTTTGTTCGTTTCTTGGGGTAGAAAATAGTCGATAGCTTATAGTTTACTCGCTCGCGGTGGGACCAGTGCCTAATAACATTATCACAGAGTAGGGGTTGTAACAGAGATCTCATATAGTAAATTTATACATTATTCCGAACTTAATAATTAAAAAGGTAAGTGATTTCGTTCGCAGACGTTTCTGCCAGAAAAAATATAAAAAGTTTATTTACTTGTTAGTAACATTAAAAAGGCTGATAAAGTATGTTAAATTAAGTAACGTTTGATTTGTTTTAACTTTTATTAACCATCCAACAAACAAAAAATGGAAGCTGTTTGATTGTTGATACAAAGTTATACATGAGCTAATCACTTAATAAACCTATTTCTTTTGTTTACTTCATATTAATTTTTTTCAGTAGAAAACCTCTGGTACCTATCATACTCTACATGTACCATTTGTCGATTATGCATAAATTGAATACGTTAGTCAATGCACTTCACCTAACGATATAATTAATATGGATATGCCTGTATGCGAAAATTCTAAACTAAAGATACTACCTACTCATACCACTGCTTTTATCAGCTGAATAAATATAGAAATCACACAATCGTTCATTTTTAAAAAAATAAGTGTTCTAGGTTTTTACATAATTATTACGGTTTAGCGCGTATGGAAAAAGTTATTTGTGGAAGTTAGCAATACAATCAACCTTGTGAATGAATACATGAAAGTTACCTTTTCCAGTGACTATAGTTTCATCTCATTTCGATTTCTAGATAAAGATCTAATTCAACTTCGTCAAATCCGTATCCATGTTATGTTTTCGTTGTAAAATAGTGCGCGTTAGCTAATAGCTAACCTAAATTTCGCATTTAATTTGATACTTGTTATTCATTAAAAATGTGCTTTTTAGTAAAAAAACACCGCCTCATTTAAGAACGTAACAAGTGATATATAACATTAATCCGTTTTTATGTTTACGTATGATACCATACTTTACGAAATCGAATAACATATTTTCACAATTGGCACATAAAATAAAAGAAACAAAACTGACAACTCGGTATTTTTTTTTTGGTTAAATAGCGGAGGTATCAGACGATACAATTATTCCTGAAATTATTGCACCACCCTGCGATCAGTATATTTACGTGTTATTCTGCTGAAGTGTTACCTACATCAATTCATAATGTGAGTATTAATTTATTGTGTCTTAACTTAATCTTTAAATCTTAATTTCTTAACTAAAGTATTAACTTGCAGTGTTTTTTTAGGTCCGACTCTGAGCTGTCATACCGTTCGCGAAGCCCGTCGCCGCATCCGAAAAAAAAGTGCATAAACCAGCGACGTGTACGTTCTTTAAGGTACCTAATTATTTCTCACTGTGTTAACATTGTATTGCTAAAGATATCATGAATTATTTGTATTAATTTATTTTAATTTGATTCAGCCACGAAACTGTACGAGTTATTCCTGTTGCAAGTTCTCGAAAGGCCAAACCTGCGGGACCATCGAAGCGCAAGAAAACAACTGCAAGGTACCTAATTTATATTTATTTATTTGTTGTAAAAGTGTCTCACAGGTGAGTAGGTATTTTAGACCTCACGCAGTGCAAGTGTGGGTTGGAGACTTCACATACACCCTTAATTTTCTATACAATTTTTGTAGTGATAATATATTTGATACCTCTGATAAGTGTACATTATTAAGTTATGTTATCAACATCAGTTTAAGGGTGATCCTCAAGTTACGTATGTATAATATATTATTCTTGTTCACAGCGCAACTAAAAAGGGCGGTACGGATCTGTTCCAAATCATTCGCGACGAGGAAAAATGTGTGTCCGCAACCGCATCATCTGAGCGAGCAACTACGTCATCGTTCTCTAGCCGCGTGTCTTCCGGTACATCACGTCGCACCATAATCAGACCAGGTGACTTCTTCATCGACCTTAAGGTGTATAAAATACAAGATCATCAAGCAGTGACCGATGCTTTAGAGCGTTACAAGAAGGCCTTGGTAGCACTCAGACTGCAGTGCGAAGAAAAATCTATAGAGTGGGAACAGTGTCAAACACTTATTGGTACCGCATTCTAAGTTTTTAAAGACAGTGAGACTTCATATTATAGTAACGTAAAGAAAAATTAAGTGATAGGTATATAGATCAGTAGATTTTAAGTTTAGTTCGTTGATTTTTTGTTTTACATAATGCCTTTTTGTGTATCGTGTAGCACATCTGTAGAAAAAAAATCGTGGGTAGGTCATCTGCGTAGTAACGAACATAAAACTAAACATAATTGTATTCAGGAAATCGGGGACGGTGTGGTAATGGTACAGTCAGCATTCCGTAATCGCATTGCAACTTATCGGATTTCGGTAGAAAATAACCTAATCACAAGTTCTATTGACATATTTATGAACTCGATTAGCGAAAAAATTAGTACTCTTTTAAATAAATCACTTCGGGTACATACCTGCATAAAAGTAAACTTAGAACTTTATGGAAAGTTTATGTTGTTTAAGAATAACAGTCAATCTATGAAATCTTTTGGTACAAAAAATAAGATTTTGTACCAAAGTTTTGATTTTGATCGGTATTACACAGAAGTTATAAATTGTTTTAAAAAAAAGTCGAAGATTTTGAAGAGCGTGATAGCGGCTGGACTTTTTTAAATAATTCACACTTGGAAATTAATATAAATAAATATCAACCTTTGCGTGGATCTTGCGATATCTTCTAATGACGACAAACGATTCATTTCTGCTGATAAAATATCTACCCGAGCATGGGGGCACACAACGATACTTAATATTTAAAACCTATATAGTTCTTGGTTAGTACGATTACTAGAACATACTGTATTTTTTGTATAATTAACTTAAGATGCTTTTTATTAACTGTATTCCTTTAAACACTATATGCTCAGGCAATAATTTCATGCTTATCTGATTTGAAATGTTTGTACATATTATTGGTTTGTTAATAAACGTAACATTGTCTTTAATTGACGCTATGTAATTTATGGAAATAAACATGAACCTCGAATTTCGTTTTTTCTTTCAATTAATAACCAAACCCTATTGACTAGTACCGCTAAGTCTAAATAATATAGTACTTAGCTATGTACATTTATTTTTATTTCCTAACTAGTTCCGATGCATATTTATATTATTAGACTTGACTGTACGTTTCAACTACCGATATTCCGTGAAAACAAGTTACAACCTGTAACTTTTAATTGCATAACAAATAAGCGGATCTAGTAGTAACATGATCCCAAGAGTAAAACATAGGTATTTGCCTCGTGCCACAGTTCTTCGAACTGAATATTGCATTGTAGTTTGATGCGCTTGCAAAAAATAAATTTATGCGAAGCAGTTATAATAAAACAATACCTATGCACTTCCGTTAGGGTATAGTTTCATTTATAATAAATCGAGCAAATACATTGTTTTATATTTGAGGACATCGCGGTTTATTTGAGTATATAATCAACCTTACCATGAATTAGTTAATTCATTTATAAGTACGTATTTGTATACGATACGAGTATTACCCTACAGTGAATAATCTTAACAATTCACAGTTTTTCATCTGATATCTGCTGGTAAGTTTTAGTTATTTTTCTAGGATTTAAACGTTAACTATATGGAATGTATTTTTGTGAGATATTTTAGTATACAGTGAACAGATTAAATATTGTTTTCTTTAATTTTGTTACAGCAAAATGGAACACGTAGAAGACACGCCTCTATATTTGTCGCAGGTGTTCGCTCAGAACCCATTTCCTGATGATGACGGTGATGATGATGTCAACATCGACCTTGTAAATAAAATAGTGAATGCGAGTCAAAAACAAAAAACTAAAAAGAAACAAACCAAAATCCAGAACAAAGTGCAAAAACGAAGTGTTCCAGGACAGCTTCCGTCGTTTGTTATTAATAAAAAGCCAGGAAAGGGCTACAGGTTAATCAAAATCCAGATAATTAACTTGCAGGACAACGAGTATAAAGAAGTGCCGGAAAGCGAAGACGTGATCTTAAGCGCACAATACATAGCAGACGACGGATTCGATGAAATTATCGATAGTACGGAGAGTGTAATCAATAAAATTTCAAAAAAACTGTGTGGATATAGTGTTGGTTATTAATTTTTTTATTATTTTAATGTGGAGTTTAAATAAATTTGTTTTTAATATTTTATGGTTTCATTCCTTAGTTTACACACAGACAGTGTCATGCACGAAAACGCACCCTCCATAGCAAAGTTCAATACTATCAAATTATCAATATTAAGTGCTAATAGTTGTATGGAGGGGTGTGACTTCGTGGATGGTACTGCAACATATGGATGATATAAAGTAAAACAACTGTTTGATTAGTACACATTTTATTAATTTACAAAAAAACATAAATTATTATCTAAATACCATTTCTTAATACATATCACATTTTTTAAGGCACAATATTTTTTGTGGTGCACACAATTATAGGCTTCACTTTTAATACAATATTTTTCATACAAATTTCTAAACTATGTTGTTGTTTTTCATCTAAATCTAAAACGGTACAACCAGGAAACAAATGCTTAACCCATAGTACTTTTTCTGCACCCTTTACGAAAATCTTTTTGTCTTTTAAGTAATCTACAATGATTCTTTTAAATTCGCGGTGGTCAATATAACCCTCACGCCACAAAATGCCACAATTTTTTTCCAACCACGTAACCTGTCTTTTTTCGGTTGAAGATAGACTAGAAAACGGGTATGGCGGCTTTACCAAAAAAACTTGTGTATATTCATTTGTGGCGAGCGCAAATTCCTTTATTATGAATTCATTATTACTCCATTTAAAACCCTGAAGATCAACGAATATGTAGTCCTGCATTATGATTATTTATGATATCTTTTTCGTAATATTACTTAAAGGCTTGTATTCTACAATACTATCATTCAAAATCGAGCAATAAGCTGACGTCTGCGGGGGTATAGTTGATTCACACTCGAATTCAACTCGCACATCAACCGAACCGGTTTTTAAGGTTTCGTTTTGACGTGAACAGTCAATAACAAATAAAGGAGCAATATTTTTAAAATCTTGCGGGCTTAGCAAAGGTGCCTGAGCACGGTTATAATAAGACTGTTGAAATTTTGCATACTGCTCATATAATATAGGAAACTTTTCGCTAGAAAAACTGACATCAAAACTTTCATAAGGAAAGTAGCTTGAGTTTAAAAAAACCTTGACATCTCTCAAGTTACAGTGATCGAAGTGTGTTATATCTTTATCAGCAACATTTTTTCGTGCCGTTTTCAATCCGATTATAATGTAACGCGGTTTCTCAATTTGAGATGAAGTTTTGATAGCCCAAGAATGCTTAGACGTTTCAGGTAAGAGAGGATATTCATACAAATCCCAGTTCCTAAATGCTATTTGAATTGCACGATCTCTTTCCAAACATTTCAGTAAGCTCAATCTTTCTCGATCAGACACCTTAATATGTGGCATACGCCATACTATTTTTGAGATAGTTATATTGTCTATATATTCATTCGTATTTAATTTAACGCTATTTAAGTTAGTATTAGATCTTAAAAAAATAAGTTCATGCTTGCAATTAATAATTATTTTGTTGTAATCCTCAGCAAACCCAAGAATTTTGTTTAAAGGTATAGACACAGAAAATGAACCATGTGAAATTTTTGTACCGGTGATATCCCAACCCCATAACTTAGACATCGATGCTTCAAGTTCATTCATGGATACAAGAGATTTCATAGTAGTTGTAACCCCTACATTTTTAATTTTATCGATTTCGATTCCATTGAGCTCGTATCGAATGTCTTGAAATAGGTGGAGTATTGGATTATTCGTAAAAAGAACAGACTTCACCTCTTGTTTCGTTTCTCTATTGAATGCAGTTATTGTACCTTCTATGTATAAAGTACTTGCTGATGGTAGTACGTAAAGATCTTGCTGATTAATAGGTATGCGTATTTCATCATTGAAGTTAAAACTTGTAACGTATGGCTTATACGAATGATATTCGAAGCTCTCTATTGAGTTGTCAGAGGTGAAAGATTCTGTTAAATTTAATATACTCATTTTATTAGACCTATGCTTTGCAAGAATTGTTTGTTTTGTTTTGTGAGTTGCACTTTAGGTCTTCTTTTCTTGATTGCTTGATGAGAACTAGCACTGATTTTCATTGGGAGTGAAGTTTTATTGAAGTCTATCATTTTTTTCTAAGGTGTAAATATATCTGAATCTCTTCACCACGTAAATTAACCAAATTATTGTTAACGTCTAATATTTTTACTGTAATTGAACTTAAACTGTTTTGAGTAACAGGAAAATAAATTACGTTTTTCGGTGTTTCTATAAGTCGATAACCTGGCGGTACGTTAGGTACAAACTCGTGAATTATATGACTAGGTTTTCCATTAACAAATGAACCGCTCACTATGTCACATTCAATGCGGACTATGGTTGTAGACAGAATGGAAACAGGATAAGGAGATTCTGTTAATATATTAGCTTGAATAGCTTCGGATCCAAAACCGAGTAAGCTACCAATAGATCTCTCTTTATCGAAATAAATATTTTGCGAACATAAAATAGATGTTTTTAAGGTATTATTATTACATGTTAGTGAAAACGAGCATTCTTGTAGGTGTTCCTTAAGGTAATCACCAATATCTTGAAGCTCATATGATCCTTCGGGAATTTCAATTGTTTTGTTTTTTCCGTAATAGAATTTATTGTTCCTGTAGTCTATGTTAGGTATTGAATTAAATGTTGATATATACAACAGACCACACTCATATTCTCCATCCAGTTGAAGAGCTGGCGAATGGTTTGTTATCAGAGTGGAAGATGATCCAGTTATAGACAAAGTGAACGACATCGTGAGAATGATAATTTGTTTATTGATCGTAGGTATTTAAACGCTTACACCAATATTGTTTTAAGTATTTAAGACATAAATGTCCACAATTGACTGTGTTAAACTTTTGATACGTGTTATAATTATAGTAAATATCGTTGTTATTTAAATACTTCTTTAGCTCTAACGGAGGTGGAAGGTCACCATAACTATTAAAATATTCACAATAACTGTTGTCTTTGACATAGGCTACCCAGTGAGTTCCATTGTTTTTAGAACTGTCCAAGTTAACAATTCCACATTCTACTCTTTTAGCACGCTTTGGTAAATTGTCTCTCATATAAACTCCGCGAAAATGTGGAATCTCTGTAGAGTGTTTTAAGATGTCAATATTTGAAAGAGCACGTCTGGGTAACCTATCACTTAGTTTTTTGAAGTTTTTATACACAAACCTCTACCATTTTTATATGGTTTAATATGTAATCCTTTTCCTAATGCAATAGATTCCATCATTTTATTATGTCGTTCTGATTCAGCTAAGTTCTTTTTTGCAGCTTTGTAATCACCTACAGCTTTAGCGATTCCAGCAGCTCCTCCCGCTAATAATCCTAACGCAGAAAGTCCAGCAAAAATAGGTATCAAAGGTAACAGACCTCCCGTTTTTGGAATCGGTATTAAACGAGGTAGCTGTATCTTAGAGTTCTTAGCAAAAACTTTTTTGGCGACAACAATCGCACGATCCATGATATTATGACCTTTTATTTTTGGGTTCTTTTTCAACTCATTGCGTATCTTGGACACAAAGCTTTTGAATGATTTCATACCTGCGCCAGCCTTTAGTTTCGATTTCATAACTTTGCTCACTAACCAAGAGCCTATTTTTTCTCCTATTCCTACATCTTTCGACTTAGTTCTTCGTTTTGCCATTTTGTAAAGTTCTAAATCTGCGCGATGTCTATCAGCTAAATCAGGATATTTATCATAAGCTATGTCGTGTTTCATACACGCGTCATCTAGCGCATTGATTCCTTTGTCACCTCTTTGTAACCTTTTATGCAATTTTGTACCTGGTCCGCAATAATTATACCCAGGCAAGTGTAATTCAAATGGTAAATTATTAATGAGACTATTTAATAGTCCTCTCCCTTTCATATCAGGTATGATAATGACAAATTTCGTTTAAAGAAAGTCAATTTATTAAATACATTAAACAATGGCTTTTATATCAATCCAACTATTTTCACTATCACTTAACCCTAACCACTTGACAAACAGCTTACTACCCTTTTTTTAATCACCTTTTCTATTAAATAAATATCTGGATACTTAGTTTTTTGAAGTTCTTCTTCATAAAAGGTACCCAGTATTATGTTTTTCCGTTGATCTTCAATATGATATGTTACAGGTTGAGTGTGATTCACATGTTTAATTGTAAAAAGTTCTGTAGACCAATTAGGTGTGTAACCCTTAGAGAAGGTACTTTTATATTTGCTTATACGCACACGGTCACCAATATTAAATTTATTCAACTTACTTTTATACAAATTGGATTGTGAGTTTATAATGTTCTTTTTTACCTCTTTTTCATTATTTGAATCGACATCAATAGGTTTAAATTTTGTTGTACGATGTACAGTGTGATTATATGCTTTCACTATATCGTCTAACGGTTTACCAACCCATTTATAGTTGCCAATAAAACTAAAATATTTATAGAGTTTGATCTTAAGTGTTTTTATCAGTCTTTCAACAATAGATGCCTTTTTAATTGAATATGTTGAATAATGATGTATTTTCAGGAATTTTAAATAGGCATCAAATTCATTATTATAAAATTCTTTTCCTAAGTCCGTCTGTAAGTTTCTAGGTCTGCGTTTAGTTGTTTTCATAATTAGTTCGAATGCATTTTTTACTGCCGTTTTAATTTTAGACTTAATAGGTATACACCACGCATACTTCGAAAATGTATCAATAACAGTTAATATATATTTATTTCCTTTGTTAATCGTATGAACTTTCTGTAAATCGATCAAATCAGCTTGCCATAAATCGTCAACTCCTTTTAGTACAACCGATCTTCGCTTAAAGTTTTTTCTTGCTGATCGATGGATCTCGTTCACTATTTGTTGCTTTTCCATTTTTTATATTCTTTAAGATATCATCTATCTCCTTATTTGTATAATAGTTTATTTTTAACTGAGACGAAAGTTGATGAATTTGATTATTTATAGTATTAAACAAAGAATCTATATACGTTTTGTCGTACATGTTTTGAATATATTTATCAACATACTGCTTATTTACTGCATCATCGGGTGACAAAGGTTCTGCAACTCCCTTTAATTGTAAACTTCCTTCAAAACATGCGCCGTTTGTTCGAAGCAAAGCCTTGTAGTTGAGATCAGAAACCTCGTTAGCACGTAAACGCTTATGAACATGGTGACCGAATTTGTCGATATTCATTTTGTATTGTTATGACTTGTGAGTCAAACTACAACTGAGAAAAAATAGCTTTATTTTAATTTTATATATCATTTACTAAGCCTGCTTCGCGTAGTTCTTCAATAATAGATATGATTTCGTTATCTAATCCTGTATTGCCAGCATCACGTGATGCTATAAGTAGTTTCAACCTTTCTACTAATTCATTTGGGTCATCCCAATATACATAAGAAATGTCTCTTTTAACTTTTTTCATTGCCGGTAGACCATCGCCGGTTACATGCACTTCTTCGCTAAATGAACGTTGTTTAGTTAATTTGAAAAGTGGCTTTATGATGTGTAAATATTTCATACCCTTGTTGCTTTTTATAGGCTTATTTGGATCAAAGTCACGTCTATGTGCATTTGTTTTTAGTAATAATGTTTTATACAATTGCTTATCGTTTTCGGTTACTATTTGCAAGTCAGGTATTTTTTCAAACAATAAATCGTTTAACCCTTGCGTTAAATAATAACTTTCTCCTCCTATCTTGAGTTCTTTATCATTCGCAGAAATCGGATAATATCCTAGCATTAGCTTACCACGATCCATTCGTACACCAAAAGGAATGTTCATGTGTAAATATTGTTTTTGGTAGGTAGAATCTTCGTGAGGAGAAGCATACAAATCTAACGTATTGAATGAAGCATTGTTTATTGAATCAGAATAATTTTGGTTATTACTTTCATTTGATATAGAATCATATTCGCTATTATCTAAATCAGATTCCGATGATTTCAATAGTGTTTTATTAGCTAAACTTTCTTTCTTTCAATCTTCAGTAGGACTGTATTTTAATGTTTTTACTAACTTATTAGATTTAAATCCATTGTTATCAAGATCAGTGTCACTAATACTTAGGTTGTTATCATCTTTTTTTACCATTTCATTAAGGGGATCTGTGACTGGTTTTAACATTGTTTCCAACATCATATTATTGCTAGATTTAATATCACGTAGAACCTTGACTTTTTTTCTTACTGCTTCAGCAGATCGGAGTACGTTTTCTTTAAATATTTTCTCCTCGTTCATTTTATTTTTCATGTCCGGTCTCGATGATTGCATATCAAGGAATAAGTTCTACATGTTAACACTATTATTTAAGTATACAGTTATTCTACCATGATAAATGTATCAAAACCTTTTCTATAACATCCTGAATTTCTATTACAATCTTTATTTATAACTAAGTAATTAAAAGGTTTGTTCCATACTTGACTGCACATTTCGCGAAACTGGGTCGATGACATATCACTTCCTACATGTTCATCATAAACATGTCGTAAATTAACATCATCTTGTTTAAAAAGAACGATTAAATTAGCATTGTCTCTTATCAATTGCTTGGGTATTTTACTATACGTTTGGTTCAGATAGAAGCTATCTATGTTTTTATGTCGTCCCATTGCAAAATAATCTCGAATATTATTTTGATTTTCACATGCAACATCATCAAAAATCATGATTGAATTTATATCAGCCGTATGAGGACTTATTACTTCATCATTTTCACTATATTTTTGAAATGACACTGAAGGAACCAGATTTAAAACTTGCTCTAAATATTGATACATAGGTTGAAACAAGGTTTTAGAATATATATAAACATTTTGGAAGCGTAAACCTTGTTCATGGAGCAGTAGACCAACAATCAAATTAGTTTTTCCACAATTAGACGGACCGCATATTATACAGCGAATAGTATCAGGTAAAAGTAAACCATGACGGTAATAGCGTTTATTGTGTGAAGAACAAACGACATCCAACTGCAATTTTTGAGGTTGTTTTACGAATTTCATATTACCAATAGGCACGTGCAACAAACCTGAAACTAAATGTGTGAATAGTATGTTTTTTGAACTTGAGAGTATATATTAAATAGTTCCGAGATTCCAACAACCATTCATTTTATTGGGCTCGCGCACCCAAGCTTAAACGTGCACAGGATTTTAGTAACGGCTCGCGTTTTGTCGATAGCGTAGGTACACACTGTAATTGGGTTTGCGTTCCTCAAGACTTAGAAACGACCGTTGAACCGAATGAAGATGAACGCATGACAATCGTATCAACTTAGACAGTAACAATCATTTGTATTTATCATTCATATTTATTGGGCACGCGCACCACGCAGTGGGGCAGCGTGCCCAATAAATACCTACTACTGTATACTACTTGCGCCATAAAAGATAAGGCATTTGTACTTTATGTTTTAGTGAGGTTTCTTGCACAATGAAGTTCAATGTCCAGCAGAATAGATTTAGATTCGTGTCACTATTTAAAGTATTGCGCACTGTTTTATTACTGGCAAGCAGCGTATTTTCAACTGTTTGCATAATATTTCATTACGTCGTTTTCAATCCATTTTTCTCAGTGCAAAGGGTAAAAACGGGACCCTATTACTATGACTTCGCTGTCCGTCTGTCTGTCTGTCACCAGGCTGTAACTCAAGAATCGTGATAGCTATACAGTTGAAATTTTCACAGAGTCTGTACTTACTTCTGTTGCCGCTATAACGACAAGTAATAAAAACAAAATAAAATAAATATTAAAGGGGGGTTATTACAATAAACTTTTTTTAACTGTTTTTATAGATAGTGGTACGGAACCCTTCGTGCGCGAGTCCGACTCGAACTTGGCCGGTTTTTTTATTAATTGACATAAAGACAACGGCCGCTTTACCTGATATTAAAAAAAGCTTTTTAGGGTTCCGTTCCTCAAAAGGGAAAAGCGGAACCCATATATGATCACTTTGTTGTCCGTCCGTCCGTCCGTCAAACCCTTTTTCTCAGGAACGCGTTTGGGTGTCAAGCTAAAATTTAGACCAAATACTCAGGTCTACTGTCCCTTGGAGCTGTGAAAAATTCAAACTTCTATGCCAATGCAATCAAAAGATACAGCCGTTTATGACACACCGCAAATTTTCGAAACTCGCAGGGGAATCAAAACCTACCGAGTACTTTCCGTGAACTCAGAATCTTGTAATTTGGTACGAAGCAACGTCTTATAGCACAGATAAAGGAAACATTGCCGTAAATTTTTAGTTAAGTACATCAAATAATAAAAATATTTTTAATAATTTTAAAGAATAAAGGGGTACTAACCCCTTTATTCATGAACGCGTAGAGGTATTTTAGGGAATACCTTTAATAGGTATTAAACAGGTTTTTAATAAGTATTACAGGTTTGTATGGAAACCTCCGTGCGCGAGTCCGACTCGCACTTGGCCGGTTTTTTTTTTAAATGGTATACCTAAGTAGGTACCTAAGTCCTAAACAGGAATCAGAAAAAAATACGGAACATAATTCATAAGAGCAAGCACAAGCAAGTAAACTTTTCTCATGCAAAACATTCGTACCTACATAAAGGGAAAAATCCTTCGCCTCGAGCAGAGTTTGATTTGAGCTGAACCAAGCCTTTCCGTACTCGTCTCGCAGAATTTTTAATCTCCCTGAAGTTATACATGAATATAATCAGCATTGCAATTCAGCGAGGAAATGCCGCCAGCATCCTCGGTACAATGCCTCGAGGGCAGATTCAACTTAGTTTTAATTTAGTTAATCTTATAGTCATCATCTTGTATATACTTTAGAAAATAAACAAAAGAGAATAATTACAAACTTACACAAATCGAACTACTTTGTATTATTATTATTCGTTTATTTCTTAAAAAAGGACACATGAAATTCTTAACATACATAACAAATGAAACATTTAAGACCCAGAAACTAATATTCATTATCATCACACAAATATTTGTCGAGATTCGAACCCAGGACTTTTAGTATCACTACCCACTGAACTAGGCTAACCGGTCGGTCGTCCGGTTCTGTCATCAAGTAGAGAGAGCCTTTGGGATCATAATAATTCCCAATCAGACGGGGTTTGAATTTGTTCACTTTCTTGATTGTACCTATTAGTTTTCATAACTATTACTCCTGAGGGGTAATCAACTAATCACGTAACGCTTTAAACGCGCGTCAGGTAGATCCAACTGCCATTTTTAGGGTTACGTAGTCGACTAGGAACCCTTATAGTTTCGCCATGTCTGTCCGTGCGTCCGCGGATAATCTCAGTAACTGTTGGCACTAAAAAGCTGAAATTTGGTACTGATATGTATATCAATCACGCCGACAAAGTGGTAAAATAAAAAGTGGAATAAAATGTTTTATTAGGGTACCTGTACCTCCCCTATACGTAAAGTGGAGAGTGATTGTTTTTTTCATTTCGATCCTAACGTGTGACATATTGTTGGATAGGTATTTAAAAATGAATAGGGGTTTAGTCAAATAATTTTTTGATAATGTTAATATTTTCGGAGATAAACGCTCCAGAAGTTAAAAAAAATGAGTCCCATTCCCACCCCTCTCACTTTTGAACCATAAGTTTTGAAAATATGAAGTAAATTTCAAAAGTAGAACTTTATAAAAACTTCCTAGGAAAATCTTTTTGAACTTGATAGGTTGAAAGTTGAATAGTTTTTGATAAAAATTACAAAATAATTTCTGAACTAAGTTTGTAATTTAACCGTGTAAGCAGGTGTTTATTGTTCCTGTAATTTCTACAAAATCACTTGCTTTCAAATAAAGTAAAAACGGTGAAAATCGGTTCACGCAATAAAGAATTATCCCATAAAAATCATCTTCCATACTTTAAGCTCCCGCGCTATAGTTTACTTAATTTGCCGATAGATGTCGCTGTACGCGGAACGCTCATGTCGTACATGGCGGTGTTAAGATTTTTCCTGATTTAATTAAATGAAATGAAATTGTTTAAAGTACAATGTTTAGTTGGTTACATTTTATAGTGCACCAATTTCATAATAGATGGCGGTGTTACATCCCTGAAACACGCTATTGTTGTTTTTCCGTAGATTGTAGAAGGTCTCTTCGAAATCTGAATATTACGAGTATGAGTGTTACGGTGTGTTTCATTCAAATCAGGTAGTAAGTGCAGTGACGTAGTAGGTAAACAGAATTTGAGACGTTTATGAGGCAGACGTCCGATTAATAATTGTCTCTCGCTCATCATCATGTCAGCCCGCACTTGGTCCACCATTTGCACCAAACAGCGTAGAAGATAGGTCATTTTCACGACTCTCCTGTGGAAAATGCGTAAGTTATTAAGGGCTCTAAAGGCAAATTTTCGGTTGGACTCTTTATCAGCAAACATTCTATAATGCAATGCTATAAAAACATATTCAATAAGCACGTACGCCATACACTATTGACGACAGGAAAGACGACTTTTGTTTGTCTGACTTTGCATGACTCTGATCCCATCCACCCGCAATTACTCCGTTATACCAAGGTTATACCCTGCGGTGCTGCCTCTGCGTGAGTCCCATGACACGGGCAGGGACAGCATTCGTTCGATGTACCCCTTGATTTGAATTGTCAATACGGCCTCTATGGGTTGTCTTCGGCTCCGCGCATGACTCTCAAATTTAAGGGACACCATTGTCCCATGAGTGGGAAAGACATACAGATAATATCTACTAATATTGTGTAATCCTATGTTAAAGCAATACTAATCAAGCATAAACTATAAAAATATACCTATGCGATATTTTTAGAGTTAGGTAAAATATTTTATATTTATATAATATTTTTAGATATACTAGGTACTTACCTAATTTCATAACAAAATCACGCCGGCCCTGCCGATTTTGTTTAAGATCATTATCGGTGTTTTTTTTTAATTGAGACCTAGGTACTTCACAAAGGTAACAATTATATAAGTCTTAACTAGCAACACTGTGGCGCTTGACCAATAACGACTGGCCTTTTGACCACTTTGTAAACTTGTAACTTGTAGCTTCGTAAAATGGCAATCAGTGTGGGGAGCGGGCCTCTATGTGGTATGGTTTTAGTAAGGACTCAGATGCTTTTTCATTCTCCTCCATGTCAACGAACACGAAAATTCCAAGCTCGAACAGTATACTATGTTTCCACTGTGGAATATTGCTTGGTTGCAGTTTGCCTTTTACTTTTAGTACATCAGTCTTTGCGCGCCGGCCGTGTGATAATTCGTGTATGACTTAGGTACTAGATATTGATTACGTTATTGTGAACTATGTATTATTTAAAGCTTAGGGTCTCGCATATTTGTAATTTTAAGAGGAAACAGAAGGGCCGTTTTTCCATACAAACGTAGTTCCCTTGTTTTCTCCCTGGATAATGGCAATAGAGCATTTTTTTTCCATAAATCTATGGCTACTATTGACATATTCCTATGTTTTCGTTTTTTTCATAAATTTATTATTGAAAGAGATTCAAAAATCTAAAAAAATGCCTGATTTTCCTCTGTGTTCAAACACCTGGGATTTTTTTTGACTAGATTATTTAAAAAAAGGAAAACATAAGAACACGGCAAAAGCTTTTTTGATTTTTAATAAAAGAAATAGTTAAATAGGTCAAGTTTTAGAGAAGAAATCAGAGGACTACGAAACGTTGATTTTATGTACTTTTAATAGGTATTATCGGTCCAAGCTGCAGTTGTCTCTATCTCTATCACGCTCTGCAGGGGGCGGCTTGAGGTTGGCGCGACAGCAATACATTTTATAAATACACACCTATTTCTCAGTTATCTCGGCCTTAGTGTTTCCTCTTAATAATAAAATCTTTCCTATGTAACCCTGTCATCATCTTCCTATGTATCCGGTCTTATCACAGGGTCAGGGTCCACTTTGGCACCTAATAACAAGATTTGGCGTAGGTAGGCACTCGTTGCTCCGATGTAATCCTGTACTTACTTTACTGTAATTACTTTTTTGTAAGTGTGTAAATTTTATTGTAAGAACCCTTATCGGGGACAACAATCTAGAAAATGTATAACAATATCTGAACCCGTTACTAAATACACCTACGAGGCAATACATTGAATGAAATCAGTGATTTTGACTTTCATATAAATTTTGCCCGCTACCAAACGAACTCCGCATATATTTAATCTCCCTATCTGCGCGATAGAGATAAGTAAACTGACCAAAGAGAATATAACCGCTACGTTTAAACTTTATACTGACGAATTTGGCTTTTGGCGGTCTGCTCCTATTTTGGCATATACTTACACACAGTGACAAATGTCTCTACGCTGTTACGCGTTCGCATATTTTTGTCACTCAGTCCGTATAAGGTAACATCGGAAACCACATTTACGACAGCATTTTATAGTACGGTACGCGAACACTATAATTTGTCGTCAAACTAACATAAGTCCCAAGTTTGATTTTTTTTTGTTATCAGCGAGAGTACATTAAGTACTAACAGCGAAAAATATTTTCTAGCAGTTTTTGATTTTGGTTTTCGAATAATTATTTTTTTTGTAAGGAACACTTGTAATACTTTGCAAAGATTATACAAGTTATAGTTTTTTCCTATAATGCATCGCATTTGTTTATTCAAACCTTACATATCGTTTTCTAATAGTTTTGTCAAGAGATTACGTTAGCAAAACCGGAATTGATTTAAAATATTATAAATCTCCTAAAAGAATATTCAAGTGACTAGTGACTACTAAAGTGTATTCAAAAGTAATTAAAAAAATGGCCCCATTAATTTCTAACATATTTATCAATAGCATTTTTTTAAATTAGGAATAAATATCTTGAAACCATTCTCCTTACCATAAAAGAAATCTCATAAATTCTCAAGTCAGTGTAATTCATTTTAGTTCTATCGAAGAATATATAAACACAAATTCTAACGGATTCGTCAATAGCTCTAAATTGTATTAGCTTATCAGTTATTATCCGTAATTTAAATCTTTCGCGCGCGACTCACGCGATTCGTGTGCAGCGTGCTGCCGGCCGAGTACCTCGCCAAGGCCGAGCGTACGCTCAAACTTGTAGGTACAAACTTTAAGTACTTGATTGTACATTATATTTAGTTACTTAGTAGTTGTTTTTCGGTCGAAATGACATAATTATCTATTTTATTTAACCAATAATAGCAGGTAAAGAAAGTAATATAGGGTTATTAGTATTAAACTTTCTTTAACTTTAATTTTATTTGTAGACTGAGAGTTGTTGTACTTATTTACTTTCAGAGGTTTTCCAGGTCCCGATGTCCCGAACCCTGTGTGTTTATACTTTCTGTACTTTCTTCATATTAGTAACATCAGGGGCCCGTTTCATGAAGCAACAAGTTACAAATTACAAGCGGAAGTCTCTCTCTATCAAAAGGTATTGAAAAGAGACTTCCCCTTGTAACTTGTTGCTTCATGAAACGGGCCCCTGATGTTACTAATATGAAGAAAGTACAGAAAGTATAAACACAGGGTTATTACTTATCTGTCTAATAGTAGTAGTAGGCAGTTAAATTAGGGTGCAGGTTGGGGGTAGTCTCCGAAAATAGGTACCTTACCTACTCATTCGATTTCAAAGAATCTTTCAAAGTCCGATTGGGGCCTAACATTAAATTATTAAATTATCAATAACCCTCAGAAAAGTAGTTTTTCATCGATGTGGAAGAGGACTTTTTTAATGAATTAATACAAAAATCCGGAGTTATTGAAAATGTAGATTTTCGATGCACATTTCTTACATACGTCACGTAAACGCTTTCTTTTAGTTTTGCGTGTTAAGTTTACATTCACGTTGGTTCATATTAAGGCGAAACTTTCTCTTTTATCATATTTAAGGCCAACCTTACCAAATATAATAACAATACTAAATGGATTTAATATGATTACATACAAATTGCTGCTAGGCAGATCATCTCGCATCTAGGCAGATGTCGGTACACGCCTCCCTAAGGCCTTGTAAGAATGAACTGATTGATAAAAAAGGTGACCGAGGTGGATTGTTCCGATAGCTCAGTTGATTGAGAGTACGGAATGCAAAACCGGTTTTAACCGAAATCGAAGAAACCCGTTATAACCGACTGTAAGAAAGCGGGCCGTGGGTCAGCTAGAGATCTGAGGGGTAACCACGTAATGTTTCGAACGTGCGTTAGGACAATTCAGCTGTCGTTTTTCATATAAAAATGACATTTACATCTAATGCGTTACTTGATCGACATACCGGCCACTCATGGGTGGTTGAAATGGTTCAACCTAGCTTGATTGAATAAGTAATTGCATAAGTACGTTGATAGGTACTCTTTAGATCAATGATGCGTATTAATGTATAGTTAATAGACGAAAAAATCATCATAATTCAGATTAATTTATAAATTTAACACTAGTGATTTTGTATAATCATACTTAATCGATAACAATCTTCTATTACTACACTGGAGTACCACACATTAAACAAGTATTGATGTATTTTAGTGTCACCTATGCAGGTTATTCGTAATCTAATAATCATCACAGCACACTGAAATTATTTTTCAGTATAATCAGTGTTAGTACGGTGGCAATATCGCAAAAAGTCGTCTCCTTCACGATTTTCATACGGTTGTGTTCCTCGTTGTCTCCAGAGTACGAATCTGCCGGTTTTATTTGAGGGAAAGGGGACGGACATAGCTGTGACGTCATAAAGATGGCGGCAGACGGTCATCGATTTGTTCCAATCTCGGGTTCTATTTTACTGATCGGTTCGTGTGAGGTGTCATTTGAAAGCATATTAAACTTTATATAATTGTTTATTAGAGCCCTATGACGTACCATCAAAATCTTTTTAAATATTTGACAAAATATGACTTTTACCGTGCGCGTTAGCATGAGTACTGATAAAACACGCTTGTAACTCAAATAATAACATTAGCGCAATCAAAGATGTTATGAAAAAGATAGGTAATTTTATAATATTTCCAACAATATAGATTTTGTTGGTGTACAGGTCGATTCACGAGAGCTGGCATGAATGAATTGACCGAAAGTAATGTCACTTGTCACTGTGAGTGGCAGTGAGTGCCGTTCTTATACAGGGGCCTCCTAATATTTTGTAAACATGTACCTAATACGTTTTCTTTATTTAATAAAAAATAAATAATATTATTATAATTATCATGTTAATCTTTTTTTTATTAGCTTTCAGTCTCATGTCTTGTTATAATATTAATATTTAGTAATTAAATAACTCCTAAATACCAACATAGATGTCTTTTTTTAATTTTTTTTTTACTTTTTTGTTAATCTTTTTAGTAATTAATATTAGTCCTTTGTAAATAAAGCGTATTTATATTTTTCTGACTTATTTTTAATGTCAAGAATCGAAAGGTGATGGCTTATTCGAATTGTAAAAAATCTTAAAAAAGAGAAACACAAACAAACAAATTCTAAAACACAAGTATCGTACCTAATCACTTTTTGCATCAACCTGTATTTAATTATTATGTGATGCACACAAAGACATTATCATTCACTCGTTCAATTCATTCGTGCCAGCTTTCGTGAATCGACCTGTACATAAGTAAATAACGAAGTAATAATACATTTTGCTAATTACGCACCGATTAACCATCACCACGCTAGACTCTGCTAGCGATCGCTGTCGTCACGTGGCCACAGATTATATAATAGTTCTACAAACAGATACTCAGGTCTGAATAAAAATCTCAATACCTACTGCTTTAAGTGCCTACGAAATTTAACAATGGAGCGACCTTGAATGCGCGGGTCGTTGCCCGCATGCGCCGGCCAATCGACGCTAGAGTTGACACCGCTTAGAAATGATTTTATAATTAATAGTTGAGTGAAATAAAAAACGGTTTACGTTTTAAATTATTTTGCAAAACATAAAATTCTATTATAATGTGTGAGTACACTATGGTGAAGCAACTGTCCCGTTTTTACCCTTTGGGTACGGTTCCGGTTGGGTACGAACCCTAAAAAGCAAATAGGTAAAAATATCCGGGGTTTCCCAAGATACTGCCAGTATCTGAACTGCATAGTCACTTACTTACATACATACATACAAACATATCAACGCAGCATGTTAAATACAATTGAAGCCATGTTACCTATTGCTCACCCAGTCTATGGTTACGACATGCGACAATTTGAATGTAGGTACTTATTATTATTAATCTACCACATAATACAGAACGAAACCTTTTGTGTAGTGTAGGTAAGTAACGTAATTTAAATATATCCCGGAGACCGTACGAAATAAAGTTTGTTAGGTACCTACGTATCTTCGTTATTTACAGCGTATGTATAACAATAACGTAATAGTTTAAAAGAAGCATTACAAACTTGAAAGTAGACACTAGGCATAATTTGTTGTAATGTATTGTTTTAAAATATTCTGATTATGTGTTTCATCCTCGCGAGTGAATTCCAGCCCTTCCAAAAAGTTATAAGTCCCTATACCAACCAACGACGATGTATTCGCCCTTTCTTAAGCTGCCGTGCGAATCTTACGAAGTACTATTATAAAAATTGCTGTTATACAGGGATAAACATAAACATGAAATCTACGAAAACAACTAAATAATTTGGACTTCATGGTAGTGGCGGAGTAAACTTGTCTGAGGCTCGGGGTAGGTATACTAAATTACCGAAACTCAAGCAGGCCTTACAAAATAATTACGTATTTGAAATAGGTATTAAAGATTCAATGTTCCGTAAACGTCCTTGTTAAACTCACTAGTTCGTACCAGGTCAATAATTAGTACTTGGGTACCTATATAAAGTAAGTAGGTAGGGTTACTAATCTGTCATCGTCAGTCGGCAGATAAAAAACCATAAATGTCTCTTTGTTTTATTGTTGTCACACGCCACAACGCTGCAGTGAATCGACTTTATTCGCAACGAAGTCATTTTCAATACCTAACTGTGCGCATAAGCAGCGTCCGGCCGTGAGCGCGTGTGCCAACCAACTAGCTGAATGAACCGACCTCGGTTTCCAAAGTGTAGGTATAAATCTTAGTTCCCACGGTTCAGCTAGGTAGCACTGACATGGCGCCTTGAGACACTCTTGTTTTGTTTTCTGAGTAATTATACGAGTCAGACGGTCATCATACGCACCTAAAGCAGTAAAATAAAGGCTACTTCAGGAACCTTGTAGCCCAAGCCGAAGGCGAGGCGAGAGCTCTGAAGCGTTCTTTTATTTTCTTAGAAGACGTAAAATGTGTGTGGGGGGTGACCCCCTTACACTAATTTACGTCTTCTTTTGGCTCTCAAGTGAGATTGTTAATCTATGTTAGTGTAGTTCCTAGTATAACATCACTACACAGTATAAAACAAAGTCGCTTCCTGCTGTCTGTCCCTATGTGTGCTTAAATCTTTAGAACTACGCAACGGATTTTTATGCGGTTTTTTATAATAGATAGAGTGATTCAAGAGGAAGGTTTATATGTATGACATAGTATCCGTGCAAAGCCGGGACGGGTCGCTAGTTGAAAATAAATAATAAAACAATCAACGCAAGCAGCTTTATTAGACAACTAGCTTCCGCCCGCGACTTGGTCTGCGTGGGCCCAGGATAAAAACTATCCCTTATTTTAATCCAGGCTATGAACAATCTTCGTGCAAAATGTCATCCAAATAAGTGTGGTTGAGTAACAAACATCCAAACAAAAGTCCGAGAGCGTACCCTGAAGGGACGCTACACACGTTCGTCCCTACGCAGAGCTCGGCCTGCCGCCTCGCGTGCCATGCCTTTGGCCCTCAGGTTCCCTTGTAACACATTCAGGAGAAGAGTATTCGAGAGCGCACTCTGAAGAGACGCTTCGGGCCTTCGGGCCTTCGGGATTCGCTTGTAAGATGCTTAGGAGTAATAAACTGTCCGCGTGGGCCTGCCTTTCGAGCCTTTAGCCCTCTGGCTTGCGTGGAGAGCCCGCTCTGAAGCGACGCTTCGGCCCTCGCCCCTACGCTACGCAGAGCTCAGCCTGCCGCCTCGCGTGCTATGCCGCTCTCCTTCGGCCGTCAGATTCGCTTTTAAGACACTTAGGAGTAATAAAGTGTCCACGTGGGCCCGCCCTTCGGGCCTTTGGCCCTCTGGCTTGCGTGGAGAGCATTCCCTGAAGGTACGCTTCGTACTTTCAGCCCTCGGGTTCGCTTGTAACACACTTGGAAGTAGAAAAATATCCGCGTGAGCTCGTCCGTCGGGTCTTCGGCCATCGGGCTCGTGTGAAGAGCACGCTCTGGAGGGACGCACGCACACGCTCAGATTTGCTTGTCCTTGAACTCAGGAGTAAAGTATCCGAGAGCGCGCTTTGGAGGGACGCTTCAGGCCTTCGGGCCCACGTGGAGCCCGGTCTGCGGCCTCGCGAGCCTCGCCGCTCACGGTTCTGTTCAAATTTGTTGCCTGGAAAACTGCAATGACTTGCAGTTCCATAGTACAGAATATATATCAGTCGACAAACCATAAATATCTATATGCATCTCCAGAGAAAAAAATGTGTTTACCTAAAGCTATTGCTAGAAAGGTTAATGTAAGAAATCACCACGTCCAAATGTCTCCAATGGCCATGTCGACAATTTGGGTCCTAGTTATCGGGCTGTATTTTAGCGAAAGCTCGCGGCCCACAGACAACGCATTTATGAATTTAAAATGGCTTTTTATTGAAACATAATGACAAAATAAATTATGCTCATCTGGCTGATAACTTGCTCCTAGGTGTAATTGATTATTTACACACCTATGTAATGAAACTCAAGACATTTGCATCCCTGCATATGGGCTGAATACACTGTTGTGTGTAATCTTATTGACATTTGTATTATTTATATAAGTATCTACTGTATTCCGGCAAATAAATGATATTGATTGATTGATTGATTTATTTGAAATAACTCATTTCACCGATTATAAAAACTAATCTACGCGTACTAATATACAGTTAAACACAAAATTTATTAATTCGCCTACAGTACCTTTCATTTGGGAACACCAAAAATTAACTTTCAAAGTATTTCAAACATACACAGCATGCTGGTTGCCGCGGACTTGCGTTACGGAATTAGCCATATTATGTAATTATTATTGAACTACAACAAATTGCATATTTTTGGCAAGCTAATAAAATACTTGATATTTTTTATAATGACATTAATCATGCTAAAGTATCTCTTTCTCGAATTATGATGTTAAGTAAGCAAACGTCTAAGGTAAAATAATCCATTATTATTTCAAACGGTTCGTTGTACGTTTTACAGTTAAAGAAAACAATTATAGTACGTTTAACATGCTTTCAAATGACACCTCACACGAATATACGCAATGGAACCCGAGATTTGAACAAAAATCGTATGGCATATATTATTTTGGCCTTTAAAGTTTGCCACTCTTTAGTACCACCCAGGGGACACGTGCAGGGTTGGGGTGGGTAGCTCCTGCGGACGCGAGTGAGTGGGCAACTCGCCTATTAGAAGTTCTTAAGCCGCCCGAAGGCCTCTAACTCGGCTTAACGACTACTGTCACAGACAGCAGCCAGGATCAACTGCTTAACGTGCCTTCCAAAGCACGGAAACGCGCATTTATATTAACCACTCAAACATCAGGCGGTCATCCATCCAAAGACTGACGCCATCTTTGTGACGTCACAACTATGCCCGGCCCCTTTCCCTTAACTAAACCCGGTAGATTCGTACTCTGGAGAGAACAAGGAACACTTACCAGTGTTAGGTATACAGGGCGTCCCAAACTTATGGGACATGAAGGGGAAGTACCTTAAATATCGTAGATAGGGTATTTTGCTGTAAGAAGACCTTATGTTATTTTTGAAAGTTAGTAATCCTGCATTCAAAGTTTTTCGAAAAATTACTTGCTTTGTCTGGGAATCGAACCGACTTAAATGTGAAAAAAGAAATCACCTCTACTTTTACAATGCCAATGGAAAGAATAGCTACAAAATAATAACTCTTCTTTAGTAACACAGTATTTTTAAAGAAAGGAACAATGTAAAATGTTCAAGTTATATTTCAAGAAAATTATTTATTGCCGACGACGACGTACGAAAAGTAGCGATATTATCATTCCATAGATAGCATTGATTATGCCATGTCATATCGAGATTATCGAGTATTCACCATAAAATGATAAGAAAATCAACAGGCAGCGGCCTTATTAAAAGATTGGCGATTTGTGTAAGACAAGAACTACCTACATAATTGACTTCGGCAGTTTCATGTATGTTTTTAATTTGATTAAAATGATTAATTTCACGATTCTTTTCTTTTAAAATACTGTGTCACTAAAGGAGATTTATTATTTTTTACCTATTCTTTCCATTGGCATTGTAAAAGTAGGGGTGATTTTTTTTTCACATTTAAGTCGGTTCGATTCCCAGAAGAAGCAAGTATTTTTTTGAAAAACTTTGAATGCAGAATTACTAACTTTCAAAAATAACATAAAGTCTTCTTTCAGCAAAATACACTATCTACGATATTTAAGGTACTTCCCCATCATGTCCCATAAGTTTGGGACGCCCTGTATAGAAGACGTGTCCACGACTTTTATCAATATTGCCCAATTTCCGCCGTACTATACATTTTTTCACGTGAGCTCCACTTAACACTCGAGTACAGTCAAGTGTAAAAATATAGGTGCATGGTGCATACAACTTACTCATAAATATGACCCATAACTCTTATGTGAGTGGATTAAGGTTTTGGTACTTATTTATGAGAGGATATTATCGATACATATTTTTGCAATATTTACAACATTAATGAAATATTGATTTAGTTTATTACTAACTATATAGACTATTCGTAATCATTACAATCATCACAGCTTGTCAGTGGAGTGTTTCTATAAAATCTGTATGTTTAAGGCCTGCAACACATTGGCGTGGCCTGCGGTGGCGGACAATAGAAAATTTGACAGCGGTGGACAAGTTTACTATTGTCCGCCAGGGCCAGGCCGCGCCAGTGTGATGCAGGCATAATACTGGAGTCATTAATAATTGTTTTTTTTATTACTACCATAGAGATTATTTGTAATCTTACAATCATCACAGCTTTACCATGGAGGTTTTTGTACAGTAAAACATAACAATAGCTAAACTCGGTAAAAGATAACATTTTTCAAGTGAGCTGATCCATTCAATAATGGAGTACTACACATTAATTAAGTATTGATTTAGTTAGCTTACTATAACTACATAACATATACAGGCTATAGTCGTAATTTTATTAGACGCGCAATGCCTCCCTCCTTAACCACTACAACGTCAAAGTTCAAGACTTGATTACAAATTAAACACTTATTCATTTTCAAAGTAAACTTTTAACGCGCATTGTCGTATTACATTTTCCAAATGCAAATGAACTGTCGATGTCCGGTTGTCAGCACAGAGGGGAGGCCCCCGCGTAGGAAACAAGCAACGGCGTGCTGTGATTGGTCATGACGTTCTCGCCGTCAGCGCACTAGACTCGCGCGCTGATCGTCGTGAGTTCAAATTTGAAAAATAATTGATAAGTGAATAAAACGAGGAGCTATTGATGAATTACTTAGATTTTTTATCAATAGATTACTATGATAAAGCTGGATTATATGCGTCGACTTGAATTTTTTTGAGATTTATTTTGAAATAATTAGTAGGATTTCAACATTAAACTGTTCGTATAAAATTAAGCTATTGATAAATATGTTATTAATTCAAACTCTGGTTAACTATGATAGTTTTTAATAGTATTCAGTAATCCAAACCCACTTGTATAATCTTTTAGATGAAATATATACATTTTATTTGGGTCGGATTATACCGACGTTATCACTTGACGAAAGTTTTAGAAAATTAAATGGGAGATTATAATACTAAAATGCGGTACTCCATTGAAGAAAAATACCACTTGTATAATTTATCCTTGGATTTACAAGGGTCGCTAAGAAAACGCTATATAATACCTAAAGCAACGTCAAAATTCACTAGAATTTTTAACTTCTAGTAGTACTCATTAAAGTTTAAATGTTAACAAAAACATCGCGACCTTGTGAGTTATCGAAGGTGCATTCATTTCGCGTACCGTACTATTTATAGTATTTTATCCAATCGTTATAATTATAATAATGTAAGCTTTTTCAGTCGAGTGCCTACCACGTCTCGTACCATAAAACAGACTACAGAGAATGGCAGATAGGCCCTAATAAATTGAACGTTTTCTATACATCCGATCTCTTCTCACTTACGTACTGAACGACGAGTAAGAAAGGGATAGAACCATGTTATCTGATAGGTCTTCATACGTTATTGTCTCCGCTTTCTCGCTCGCACGATGCAATTCGCTCTCTCGCTCGCTGGAAATTTAGTGTAGCGAAAGATATTTTGTTACAAGATATCGACATCGATATTTACTTTTCATATATTCGTCATCTGCACCACTCGTAAATACACATCGTATCACTCGTATTAACACATGTATACAATACATGAATACAAACAAAAACAAAAAGCATAGGTACCTTAACTTAACTACCTACTTAAGAGGCCGCAGTAAGCTCGGCCGAATTTCACATTCCCATACAAACGTAGTTACGGTCTCATTTTAAAACTGCGTGTTGGATTGTAACGAAAATTTGCATATACAATGACATGAGGTATATCTATGTCTGTAATTAGTTTATATGGTTCCAATTTATAAAACAAAGTAAATACAGCAAAAACTAGTTTTGTATGAAAAACTTAAATTCGCTGTATCTTTTTTATTATGGTATCTGAAGCTACCTAAACTAATTTCAGACATAGATATGCCTCATTTCATTGAACATGCAAAGTTTGGGTACAATCCAACACGTAGTTTTAAAATGAGAGCGTAACTACGTTTGTATGGAGAATCGAGCTTACTGCGGACTCTTAAGTCCTGTTTCTGAGACACAACTACCTACATGAGGTGTAGACAGCTACTTGAATCCGACTTTAAATAAATATTAAAATTGTAACCATGCCGTATTTAACAACTATAATAATAATCTGTATAGATTTAGTTAGGTATCTATTAAAATAATCAATACAAAAGTTGCTTTACTGTTTAGCCCTGTGGTTGACTGGTGGAGAATGCCTTAAGGCATTAAGTCCGCCATTCGTTCTTCTTATCTGTGCAATAAAGTTTAAATAAATTAATAAATAAAAGTTAATGTCTGAACAGAAGTAGTAAAATAAACCTCCAGCAGCTCACTCACATCTGTATTTCCAATCTGTCTCTCAAACTTACCAAACGCCTCACCTATGTAAATAACTCACGCCCATAAAATATCGATAAATATGAAATTTAAAATGCTTACAATACTATAAGTTCCAACTTGACGGTGAAATCTCGGCAAAATTGTTGACTATTTTATTTAACACTGTGGTGAACAGTAGACGGAGACGAGTCGTCAACAGACTCAAAATATCATAACTACTACATATTCATCTCATTCTAACTCACGTCAGCTGACCATAAGAAGTGGCAGAGACAACTATATGAAACATCGTCTTGCTTTATACTGTAGTCTGTGTATACCATAATTAGGCCAAATTATACAACTATTGTACAGAAACTTTTTCTACGAGTCAACTGAACTAATTAAACAAACTTGGTATCTATCTATTGAACATCTAAGCCCTGCTGAAACGAAGCGCTGCCAACGGCTTTTTCTTTTTTGTGGTGTTTACTTTTCTCATACTTTTCTTCTGTAGTCAAGACAGCCTATTTGGTCAAATTCATTATAATAGTTCAGTAAAGGCGCCACGTGATTGGTCGAAATTATTTTAGTTGTCTAAACAGTTGTAAAATGTTGAGTTGGGACCTCCATAGTAAAAAGTATGTGATTTTAGTTAGGTGTACGAAGTCTTAAGGCCTCTCACAGACTGGCGCGGCCTGGCCGCGGCGGACAATAGTAAACTTGACCGCCGCTGTCAAATTTTCTATTGTCCGCCACCGCAGGCCGCGCCAGTGTGTTGCAGGCCTAACTCAAACATGAAAATCGACGAGTATAAAAAAACATTTATTTAATGTCATCCTATTATTTTGACGCTTTCTGTACGACAAATAACACAGCATCGAGCGTTTAGTATGTTTAGTTACAGGCCGTATTTTTTCGAAAAAGGTTAAATAATCACGAAGTTATAAGTGTCCAGTCCAGAGCAAAAAGTACCATGAATATATAGAGATAGAGACTTAGAGACGTCAGTCAAGGAAATGAATGCCGAGCGCCATCTCGATTTTAGTCTCGTCAACTCAACAGCCCAAGCGTGAGCTATACTTAGCCGTATACGCTTTACCTATAGGTACATGCCAGATACATGCATACATATTATATCCCCTAAAAAATACCCTAACATGCTCAATGTGTAATAATATATACGAATTTGATTGCGCTGGTTTCTCTCAAAAATATATAATCTGATGAATGACGATTCGAGGAAAGCCTGGAAATGCAAATCATGTATTAAAGAAACAAATATCACCCTGAGAAAACCACACAAGCAAAACTTTGATATACTTAGCACGAATGAGGTCCAAATGTCTCCATCGAGGAGTTCTTCTGGTATCGGAAATAGGGGTTCGCCTCATCCAACACCTGACAATATTACCACACGAAAGAAATACAACATTAATGTACCTACAAAGAACTCCTTCGATTCATTATCAGGTTCATAAGACATGGACGCAGAGTTCTCATCCCTTCCCTCTTCATCTCCACAGAATAAGCTGAACAGAAGCTGTCCAGAGATCGCTGAGAGTTTATATCTACGACTTGAATCCATGGAAGGTAAAGTAACATACTTACAAGGAAAACTGCTAACTGCAGAGCGGGAAATTGAAAATTTACATTTAGAGAACAGTGCATTAAAGAAAACTCTTAATGAGTATACGACTAAAATTAATAAACTTACGCACATATGTGATACTAACCCCAAAAACACCCCCAAAACAAAGAAGACGAGCGAGAAAAAAAAGCGATTATTTTCTTCACCTGTAATAAGTCCGAGCCCGAGCTACAGAAATATACGTTCCAAGGACCATGAAAACAGTATTGAGGAGCTCGTATCAACTAAAAAAGCTGAAGGCATCGTGAACTATGACAATAAGCATGCACACATAGAAAAAACCATACGCGACAACGTTTCCGAGAACATGCCGAATAACAAATCCGGTTCGACGAAAAGAAAAGTATGCTTAATAAGCTCAAATAAACGTAATGCGATGTCACGGACCGCACAGTTTTGCCTGGGTGAAGAATACCAAGTCTGCCATTTTTTAACCCCAGGGGTTGGGACCATGTGTCTGCTGGAAAATTTACATATCAAATTAATTAATTACACTAAACAAGACTACTGCATCATTTTCGTGGGTGAAAACGACTTCAAGGAATTACAAAATTACTCGCGTTTGGTGGAAAATATGAGAGAAGTCTTAAGAAAGATTGAACACACGAATATAATATTATGCGTGCCGACATTCAACTGCGGAAAGTATGGAAGTATGTATAATCAGAGAGTCGAATTATTCAACAAATTACTTTATCGAGACGTTGTGAAAAATGAATATGCATACATCCTAGACAGCAACCGAAATCTAACCTATGACTATAAAATGTTTCATAAACAGTTCGGATGCATAAATAACTACGGCATGAAAATAATATTCCAAGATCTAAATCAAATGTTGGGACAAGTACATATTAACAATGAGACGACAACTGTACCACAAGTAACTTCATCACATTCAGAAAAAAAAAACTCAACGTAAAACTGAAGATTTTTTTCGTGAGTAATCAAATATGTGTATTACATCAGAACATAGCTGGCTTAAGCAGTAAGTCTGATCTACTTACGGTCTGCCTAGATGACCTTCGTGATAAAAATGTGAACATTGACGTACTCTGTATCACCGAGCACAACATGACAGCGAGCTGCAAAGACTTGATAAACATCGAAAACTTTCAAATGGCGGCATCCTATATGAGGGACAAAAAACGAGGAGGAGCGTGCATCTTAGTCAAATACGGCTGCGTATTCAAAGAACTCCCGGAAATAGCACATAAGTCGATATGTGGATTATTCGAATGTTGTGCCATAGAGTTAGTTAAGTATAAGATAATCATTATATGCGTGTACCGAGTACCAAAGTCAACTCAAAGGTATTTAAGTGTATTTTTCGAAAAACTTGAAGCAATTTTGCATATTGTTAGCAAGAAAACTCGACATTATATTGTACTATGTGGAGATTTTAATATTTATACTTTAAATAATAACAATGTTACCCAGGTATTAGTTAATTGTCTAAAATCTTACAATCTCCAGTTACAAGTTAAGCAAGCCACAAGAATCGCTTCGGGTACGTGTATAGACAATGTAGCACATAACATACCGAAAGCATGTGAAACAAATGTGATCGAACTTGCTTTATCAGATCACACAGCACAGCTGTTAAAGATACCTACTAAAAATACTTGTACTGTCAGCTCTTGGCGGATAGAAAAACGGGATTATTGTATCGATAATCTTAAGAAATTTAGACATTGTATGGAGAAAATTTCATTTGATGACATGTTGCATACAAATAATCCCAACGACGCTTTTAATATGTTTCACAGAACATTCAAATTGTATTATGATCTCTGTTTCCCCATCAATACAATTACTATTAAGTCAGTTAAGAAGCCGACCTGGATCACGCCGGGTATTAAAAAATGTAGTAAAATTAAAAGGAGGCTTTTGTGGGGATATAGGTCCAAATCCTCGTTAGAGAATAAAATAAAACTGAAAAACTATTCTGTGTCATTCAAAGCTATTACTAAAATGTCGCAGCGCCTGCACAACATGAATGCTATACGAACTGCTGACAATAAAACAAAAATGGCTTGGCAAGTAATCAATAGAACAAAATTTAACCATCCTAAGAACTACATACAAAAAATTAAATTAAATGACTCTGTCATCTCTGACCCAAAAAGTATGGCGAATGCTTTTAATGACTATTATATTAATAAAACATCGAAACTAAGTAAAGATTCAAAATTCCACAACAAAAATATAATCGCTAGATGTTCATCTATGTTTATATCACCAAGTGCTCCTATGGATGTCTACAAAATTATTAATGAATTAAGAAATAAAAAAAGTGTAGGACATGACGGAGTATCAAAAAAAGTTATTAAATATGTTGCAGATTATATCTCGCCACACCTAAGCTACCTGATTAACCTTAGTATAAGTGAAGGTGTTTTTCCTGAAATACTAAAGATTGGCATCATCAAACCAATGTATAAGAAAGATGACAAAGAAGATATGAAATCATATAGACCTGTTGCACTCTTGTCAGTGTTCGCGAAAGTATATGAAAAGTTTATCCATAAAGAGTTGTACAATTATTTTGAAAAGAAATGTTTACTGACAAAAGAGCAACAAGGATTTCGTAAAAATAGGTCAACAGCTATGGCCATATTCGATCTCCTTAATATCGTCACGGCAAATGTTGACAGGAGAAAGCCAGTTTGTAGTGTATTTATGGACATGACTCAGGCGTTCGATTTTGTTGACCACAACATCCTTCTGAAGAAACTGAATGCCTATGGAGTCAGAGGTAATGTTAATAAATTATTGGAATCTTATTTAAGTAAAAGACAGCAATATGTAGAAATATCTAGATTAGATTCGAAGACAAAAAAAGAAACGTCATTCCTATCTGAAACTAATACTTATGGTGTACCGCAAGGATCTGTGCTCGGACCATTGTTGTTCATTATTTATATTAATGACCTACCAAAAGTAGTAACTAACCCAATGACTTTATTTGCCGATGACAGCACTGTAATTGTTGAATGTAATGATAGAATGACATATGAAAATGATATTAACGATTCAATAAATAATATTATGTACTGGCTCGAAAAGAACAATCTTAGAGTAAACCTCTCGAAAACCAAGATCATGCATTATGGGCAACGCAAGTCCAACATACCACACACTAGCATATCATATGAAGGTAGTAAGTTGGAGGACGTAGACAGTATTAAGTTTTTGGGGGTTTATATTGATCAGTCTCTTAATTGGAAAAGACATGTTGAGGTAGTGTGTTCAAGATTAGCCAAATCGTCATATGCACTGCATAAACTAAGGCAAATAGTGAATGTAGAGATTGTTTTGTCAGCCTATCATGCACTAGTAGCGTCTATTTTAAGATACGGGGTCATATTTTGGGGAAATTGTACGGATCGGGAAAATGTTTTAATAGGTCAAAAACGATGCATTCGAGCTATGTTTGGCCTGAAACCATTAGATAGTAGTAAGCCATACTTTAGACAGCATAAAATATTGACATTCCCTTGTATCTATATTTATGAAGTAGCAGTATTTGTTCGCAGCAATCCTGATTTATTTCAGCGGGTAAATGGCGCCAGTAGTGCTCTAAGACCACGCGACAATAGTAAAATAAGACGCTTATTCGCCAACACTGCTTTACTAAAGAAACGTGTTTGGTTTAGCCCCTAGAATTTATAATAAAATACCCAAAGCAATTAGGGACAGCCCAATTAGAATCTTTAAGCGTAAGTTGTTGACGCTATTAGTAGGGAAATGTTATTATAGCTTAAATGAATTTTTCAATGACATTTTATTAAATAAGTGAAAGGATATAGATAGATTCGAGGAATGATAAATTATTATTATTATTCTAATGTGACTGTATGCATGATGATTTAATGTGACGAATGTAGGTTTAAATAATTAGATATATATTATGACTGTAATTTTATCCAAAACATTTTAATCATCAATTTATAATTTTGACATTCTTAATCTTTTATTGTTTGCACATTGTAGCCATATAAAGTAGTTTGTACGCCGAAAGGCAAAACATGAAGGACATTATTTTGACAATGACAGCTGTATGTATTTTTACTCATGTTTAGACAAATAAATTATCTTTATCTTTATCTTTATCTTTATCTTTATCCTTTTTTTACCCTCCGGCCACGTGGTCCTACTGCTTTCTCCTACTGATAGGACCACATGAACTTTTCTTTCCTGCTGGTCTGATTAATCGGACTACACGGAATTGTAATTCCACGTCGTCCTACTGATCGGAGTGATCGGACGACATGAACTTTATTTGTCCTCGTGGTCCGATCAATCGGACTACAAGGAATTGTAATTCCGCGTAGTGCTACTGATCGGACGACATGAACTTTTTATTTCCTGTTGGTTCGATTACGAGGACTACGAGGAATCGTTACTCTGCTGAGGGATTTAAAGTACTTAAGTACTTAAATAAGTGCCAAAACGACACTTTAAAAAAGAAGAAGAATACCTAGTGCTGACTGTCTATTAATATGATGATTCCCTGGGGTGCGCCAAAGTTCATATAAAATTGCAACTTCGATTATTGGATTTCCGAAAATTTCTCTCATACAACTTTATCTCATAATGATCACTATTTATAATTATTTGTGCTAATGACTATCGTAACTCCGAATTTTCTATATTCATAATGTTATTCAACATAAGTATCTCTGTTACTACTATCCATGTTTATATACTTTTATATCATAACGATTTTTAGCAATATAGTTTAATATCATATTTATTTCTATGCATATATTGCTAAGATACGGATACGACGACGACAATCGTTGGAAGCGGACGTGCCGCTCTTTGTTTTTAAATTCTATATTAATTTTGCGTGATGCAAAATTAGATGCAATGTCAAAGAGTTAAAGATCTTTCTTCAAGAGCGCCGTGCGTGGTGCCGTGTGCAAAATATCGTGCAACAAAGTTGCAGGGATCTATCGCTGACGCCGGATGGAGTGCGGGGCCGTTCTTCACCTCCCCCGCGGTGAGAGATAGCAGCTTATATTTTGCCTCGCTCAGTCACCGCTGCTCACGGAACTTGCCGATTATCAGCCGAGGGACCCGAGCGTCGCGCTATACTGATGTGGAAGGGAGACAAGTACGTACGACCAACAAAGCATCGCAGCATCGCGGCGCTACACATCGTACCAACGGAACTACACATCGTGACGTCGCATGCCCAGGGTGAAACAATGTTGCTGTGCGCTTAATTTTCGTTCGGAATACGAACTGGCTTACGCTTGCTGGCCAACCGAAGCTTAACTTGCCTAGCTTGGATAACTTTGTAGTTTAGTTAATTAGGTTTCGCTTGTGGATAATTTGATTAATGTAACCGCGTTAATTTTATTGAAATGTAATTATTGACTGTTGAGACAAACGGAGCGATTTGGTTTATTGACCAAAGTTTATGTTTTATATTTTTGACATTTTAATATCAGAATTTTAGTTTTATATGTATATTTATTTTTATTTTTTATTTTTTTTTAGTTTTTTTTTATTGATTGTGAGATTAACTGGAACGACCTGTTTTATCGTCTAAGGTTTTTTTAGGGCAACTTAAATATTGAGATTTGTTTTACGTTTTATATTGTTCTACTGATTAAGGTAATGATGAATGTTGACTCCTCTTCGTTACGGACGTGTCCCCATTGTCCTAGTTCATCGCGAACTTTTACTCCGCATGGGCTTTGTGTGCACATAGGCCGCATGCACAAAGATGTGCACCGCAGCGCTCCCGCAGGGGTTATACAATCTAGCCAGCCGCTAGTGCAGTCGGTTACCCAAGGGGCCGTTAGCTTGGAAAGTCTATCCAATCTTAAACGGTCAGTGCGGGTGCTGCAGCATATCCCCAAGGGTGCACGAAATCTTGCGGCCGGCAAAATGTGCGATCTTATCGATAAGTGTATTGACAGTAATGGTATTGCGGAGTGGTTTGCGTTTTTAACTTTTGCATATTCTGCTCTTAGGGCACCGGATGCAACGGGCTCGGGCAACCTTACGACGAAGGTGAAGCGGAACGTAGACTCGGCTGTCGTTGAGTGTCCTTTCACTGACATTGGGGGTGAGGGGTCCTCAAGGTCGCCCTCGGTTCGTAAGACAGTTGAGTCGAAGGTATATGAGGGTGATCTGAGAGGGGCGGTCAGGGTTCTTATGTCGGATGACACAGTGGCACAGTCAAGCCCTGAAGTTCTTGCCACTCTACAGACAAAGCACCCAGCCCCGTCTCGGCCTCTTTCGTTCCCGCCTGAGCCGGATGGATCCACTCCCGCGTATAAGGTAAAGGAGGAAAGCATCGCACAGGCCCTTAGCACATTTAACAACGGTTCTGCCGCAGGCTTGGATGGTATCCGCCCAGTACATCTAAAAGAGCTCACATCTGGCTCGGCGGGGGATAATGGTCGTCGTTTATTGGGGTGCCTGACCAAACTCTGCAACTTTTTACTCGAGGGTCATTTGAATGCTGAGGTTCGTCCGTACGTTTTTGGCGCTTCTCTGTGTGCACTTTCGAAAAAGGATGGAGGTTTGAGGCCCATTGCCGTGGGCAGCACGTTTCGCCGCCTGACCGCCAAGCTTGGGTGTGCAGCGGTGAGGGAGGAGATGGCCGCTTACCTTCGCCCTTGCCAAATGGGGTTTGGCACAAGATTGGGGTGTGAGGCGGCGATTCATGCAGCACGCGCATTCGCTCTAGATCCAGGAAAGGCAGACTGCGTTATTATTAAGCTCGACATAAAGAACGCATTTAATTCCATTGAGCGCGACGTTCTGTTGAGTGAAGTCAAGGAGAGGGTGCCTTCGCTTTATCCCTTTCTTTTTCAGGTTTACTCGTCCCCCTCTAATCTCTTTTACAATGGATCCCTTATCCTTTCCCAAGTCGGTGCGCAGCAGGGGGATCCGCTGGGACCTCTGGCGTTCAGTCTGGCCATACATAAAACAATTTCAGGGCTTCTCTCCCCACTGAATGTATGGTACCTGGATGACGGTACCCTTGGGGGAAAGCCGGAGATTGTGGAGCAAGACTTGCGTACTCTCCTTGCACGCTTTAAGGATCTGGGACTAGAGGTCAATACCAGTAAGTGTGAATTTTTCCCCTGCAGCAGCGAATCCCAAGCTTACTTTCCCTCTTTCTGTAATCTGCTCCCAGATCTCAAAGAGTTGTCTCCCCACTCCTTCAATCTCTTGGGGTCTCCTATTTTTCCTGCCGCTATTCCGGAGGCTTTTGAGGTGAAAAGGCAGCTTCTCCTGGCTGCTAGGGACAGGCTTAAAAGCCTTCCAGCTCAGGTTGCTCTGGTTTTACTGCGGATATGTTTTGCGGTCCCTAAACTTACATATTTTTTGCGCACCGTTCCGACCTGGCTGTACCCTGATCACGTCGACTCGTTTGACCTCGGGCTGAGGGAGTCCGTTGAGTGCGTGTTGAATGTCTCGCTTAGCTCGGATCAATGGAGTCTAGCTTCTTTACCCATTCGCAGTGGGGGCCTGGGTGTGAGATGCGCGCGGGACGTGGGACTGCCGGCCTTCTTGGCGTCGGCGAGGGGGGTCGTGGGCCTGGTTAATGACATCCTCTCGAACAATGGTGACAGGGCAACTATCCCCTACGCGCCTGATGCCATGGCGGCATGGTTGGCCCTCAACCCGGGTGTGCAGTTGCCGGAGAGACCGGACCGACAGCGCGCGTGGGATGACGTGGGAATCAAGAGGGTGTTTGAGGGCTTGATGGGGAGGGCGATGGGTGTGGACAGGGCGAGGCTGCTGGCGGTGTCGAGACCAGAAGCCGGAGCGTGGTTACGGGCGCTGCCCTCTCCGCACATGGGCACTCTTCTCGACGATGATTCGATGCGGGTGGCTGTGGCTCTCCGCCTGGGTTGCGATGTTTGTGAACGACATTTATGCATCTGCGGCACCATGGTGGAGAGTAACGGTCATCACGCCTTGAGTTGTGGTCGATGTGCCGGCCGATTCCCGCGTCATCACGCTCTCAATGATATTGTCCGGAGAGCGCTAGTCTCGGCAAATGTTCCTTGTGTGCTGGAGCCTTCAGGCCTTAGTCGCACGGACGGTAAGAGACCTGATGGTTTGACCCTGGTGCCTTGGCATAGGGGGAAGTGCCTTCTGTGGGACGCCACGTGCGTCAGCACTTTCGCGGCTTCGCACCTTGGCCGCACCACGTGCACGGCTGGAGCAGCTGCCGAGACGGCGGCTCTTAGGAAGCGAGTTAAATATTCTGCGCTGGATAATTATTTATTTGTCCCGCTCGCGGTAGAAACGTCCGGTTGTTGGGGTTCGGAGGCTAAAATGTTTGTAAAGGAGATTGGGCGCCGCCTGGCGGAGAGGGGTCATGACTCCCGTTCCGGGTCATTCCTGGTGCAACGTCTGTCCATCGCGATTCAGCGCGGCAACGCGGCGAGCGTGATGGGCACTTTTCCGCCGGGAGTGACGCGGGGCGGGCTTTTTGACTAGGTTAATAATTTATTATTAACCCATTTGTACCCTTTTTTGTAATTTTTTGACATATTGTATTTACTGTTGTTAAAGTGTTTTAAAATTTGCTAAATTGTGTATTAATAAAGACTTACTCTATGATCAACTACTGCCAAAATAGTGGTGTATAAGTTCAAGTAGGCAGTAGGGAACAGGGACTTAGTGGCAAAACCGACTCGGATCGCGGATAGGTTAGAAGACGGAAGCGGGAGCTTAGCTCCCGCTTTCGTCTTCGAGGTTATTTTTTTATAAAAGAGCGGAATCAAAATAATATAGTAACCACAACAATCAACAACAATAATATCAAATAGGACTAACAAAATTATGATATATGTCCATTATGAAGGAAATTGTTATGAACAACCAAATTATGAGTTCAAGTCTGTTCTTAGTAATGACATTATGAAGAAACATTTTATGAATACAGGTCGTTATGAGTTCCGATGATAGTAACAGAAATTGAGGAACATAAAAGGTAGGAAGAAAAATATTATGAAGAGTGATGATTATGATTACAAAGCGGTATTACTAGAAAAAATCGACACATCATGTTTATATGAGCCAATATGGACCCGATTCCCTGTGTTAACAGCTAATATATACAGTTCCACTTCTAGGAGTTATATGTTACTTAAGTGTGAAGAAAATGTGATATTGCAGAAGTAGGTTGCAAGTTTCGCTCCGAATCGCAACTGAACACCTAAATCAGTTTAAGTAATTTTTTAAACTAGTTTATAATTAAGGCAGGCACACGATACATACCTTATTAAGTTATTTTCAAATTTCAAATTACAAAAAAACCGGCCTAGTGCGAGTCGGACTCGCGCACGAAGGGTTCCGTACCGTTATCTATTAAGAGGGGGCGTACCGCCAGGGAAAAATCAGAAATCACCCGCGCGCCCCGCACCTGCCGCGCTGATGCGTCTATTGCTGCCCCGCTCCTTCTCGCCTAGTATATGCCCCGACAGTCAGATGAAACATGATGAATACCTATGAATAATAGGCATGATGACTCATGTTCAAATTGATAACGTAGTGATGCTAAATGTATAGTAAACCATCAAATTACCGTAATAAAGTATAAATAATAAAAAATAATTATATCTTACAAAACATTATACCACTAATACTTATATCCAATATACACTACTTATATCCATTAAACATTATATCAAAAATTTATTATACTATTTGAACATTATACGCCATGAAATTATACTGATTTTTATTATACTTACCAAAAGTAGGTATATTATGTTCCTTGAGTAATGACATAAATATAATTCAAAATCGACATTAAATATAGGTAAAACAAAACTACTCAAACAGCCCACCCCGCGTCATTCCCGGTGCAAAGGTGCCCATCACGCTCGCCGCATTGCCGCGTTGGATTGCGATGGACAACCTTTGCAATAGGAATGACCCGGAGCGGGGGTCAAGGCCTTTCTCCCGCATGCGGCGCCCCACTTCCCTGAGGAAAGACTTTCCCTCGGAGCACCAGCATCCCGTGGTCTCTGCGGCAAGAGGGACAAATAAGTAGTGTGAGAGCACTGCGTATTTGTCCCTTTTACGTGTAGCCGCCCACTCAGCAGCAGCTCCTGCCACTCGCATCGTGCGGCCCTGGTGAGATGCTGCAAACGTGCTGACGCATGTTGCGTCCCACAATAAGCATTTACCTCTTTGCCAGGGTACTAAAGTGAGGCCGTCAGGTCTCTTTCCGTCGGACCGACTGAGGCCCGGTGGTTCCAGGACGCAAGGGATATTGGCAGATATCAGCGCCTTCCGGATGATGTCATTCAGGGCGTGGTGGCGAGACAAAATTTTAAAATCGTAAAAAGATATGAACCTTGAAAGTATAAAAAAAAATTTTTTTTTATTGTACAAGAGTAAATTTAAAGGTACCAATAGAATCCTTAGGCTTTTATAGAAACAAAATTGTACAACAATTATGTACTTAAAGGCAGTATTCCGCGAATGAAACAACAATTTAAGAACCTGATTTTCCATACGACGATACATGTAGGTACTTTGTATTAACAAATGTCGGCTGTGACGTCACGCCTGTCTGTCTTTCAGTATTAAGCGTTTTGCGCTGCCGCCAGCGAGGTCAATCTTTGTCTCAAATTTTTGGGTATTTATGTTCTTTAATTGTAGTTCCTCCAATACAAACATTTGTTCCTGTCCAAAAACTGGTTCAAATGGGATTACACGCATAATGACATATCTACGCAAAACGACACATACGCGGAATGACACATACACGGAACGACACTTACGCGAAACGACACATAAGCCTATTTCCTCGTAGCCACACTGTTTGGTTCTGGCGCTTCGCCGGCCGCTGCCGCGGCACGCTCGCTTCGCTCGCTCGGCTCGCGCGCTTAGGCTCACCGTACAACTAACACTCCTCCTCGCTTCGCTCGTCGTCGTACCTACACCGACCTGCCTTAGAGTAGTATAGGATAGATATGTTTCATTTTGCGTATTTGTCATTCTGCGTAAGTGCTATTTTGCGTATTTGTCATTTAGCGTATGTGTCGTTTAGCGTAGGTGGCGTTCTGCGTGGTCAAAATGTGTCATTATGCGTGTAATGTGCTGTTTTAATAAAAAGTGCACATTAAATTTTATTCGAACACCAAATTTACTAAATGATAACCAATCTTTGCGACCAAATTAATACAATACTTCTACCTAAATAACCCACTATGATTGCCATAAAATATATGAGTATTACCAAATAAAGTATAATGATGCCAAAACAAGTGATACCAAAACCCGAATCAGCACACCCTACTTCCACGTGGACTTGTCTGTCCTATCCCTAGAGTGTATATGTCGTCGGCCGATCGTAAAATCCGCCAGATCACGAAATTCCTAGGCATATCGTGAAACGCCGCCATTTCATGATATGCCTAAAAGTTGGCCAGGTTTATCACGATGTGCCTGATAAACAATACGGCAGATCGATTAGAGCAACGCATTTGTCGATATTCCTAGCTCTATACCGGGCACATTGTATAATAGTTTCTTTCTTGGCCACTGGTGGCGCCGCGTATGCGATGGCGGCCGTGTTTATTGGGAGCCAATAATCAGGGCGGACAAAAATGGCTCGTCATGAGCGAACTTTGTCTTAGGTCGGTTAGGTTAGGGTTCACTTGTGCCCCTCAGACCAGAAATAGACACCCCGCGCAGCGGGGTGGCGTCTACTCGCTGGAGATTATTATTAGGTCTGAGTCCTAGAAACGAAAGCGGGGATCCGTCGAATTTAGGAATATATTGTACTATTTTTAATATAGCAATGATTTAATACGATATCATTTTCTTTAATAGGATAGTAAGATGTTATAATTTGGGTTATGTTTTCATATTAATAGGAGATACAATTTTGGTGATCACTTACTATTTTTGGGTTAGCAATGATTTATTAGGATAGCGTTTTTTTAAATAGGATAGTAAGATGTTATAATTTGGGTTATTATTTCACATTAATAGGAGATAAAAATTTGGTGATCACTTAACTATTTTTAGATTAGCAATGATTTATTTGGATAGCATTTTCTTTAATAGGGTATTAAGATGTTATAATTTGGGTTACTATTTCATATTAAAATGGAGATAAAATTTTGGTGATCATTTAGTATTTTTGGCCGTAAAAAGTATTTTTTTGGCGTTATATTTTAGTATATCTGGTGGTCCGCTAAACATATGCCTTATAAAAAGTGGGAAGCAAGACAAAATCTGTACCTATATTTGAAGATATTATTTTCGCTTTCGCGACTTAATAAGTCAGAGTTTCGAGAGCTATAACTGAAATATGACCTACCGTTTTTTAGGGTTCCGTACCCAAAAGGTAAAAACGGGACCCTATTACCAAGACTTCTCTGTCCGTCTGTCTGTCTGTCACCAGGCTGTAACTCAAGAACCGTGATAGCTAGATAGTGGAAATTTTCACAGATGATGTATTTCTGTTGCCGCTATAACAACAAATACTAAAAAACAAAATAAAATAAATATTTAAGGGGGGCTCGCATACAATAAACTTTTTTTTACTGATTTATAGATAATGGTACGGAACCCTTCGTGCGCGAGTCTGACTCGCACTTAGCCGGTTTTTTATTTACTAAATCACGTAAGGGTTACAATGGCTAGTAAAAACCTAAAGCAAAAAAAAGCCATAATCGAATTAAAACTTTTGTGAGACTTGAGTGATTTTATAAGTAGCATTAAAAAAACTGTTATATATTATGAAACCTTCGATCATGTCTATGAAAGTCAGATTTTCAGGCCACAGTGTTGCGGCCAAATTTTTCAATTCTGATCTCGGATTCCTGCTTGGAGACAATGGAGACGCTCTGGCCCTTTAGTTATCAATTTTGAACATACTGGTAGGTACTAAAGAAAAACTGCTTATTTGTGTTCACTTTTTTTCATATAAAAATGACCAAGTTCGCAGGCAATAATTGTTGGAATCTGCACCCTCGATAACCCTAAAAGCGACACCCGTGATGACTTTAAAGAAAAACAATGTCAATAATGTCACTACGGGCGACATGTTTCGAACTCTGCGGGGGTTCATCAGGATGAATGCTTTCGCGGCGGTGTCGCTTAAATCACGACAAGATTCAAGCTAAACCGCCGCGAAAACACTCATCCTGATGAACCCCCGCAGAGTTCGAAACATGTCGCCCGTAGTGACATTTAATACGTGAGTTGAACCTTGTATTAGTATTATTTCAACATGTCTCACGAAAGTTTAAATTCGAAAAACAATGTCCGCCATCTTGGAATTCAAAATGGACATCATTTCTCGAAAAGCCTGAAAACGTATGTTGTTCTTTAAAAACGCGCATCGTAATTTACAACAAATATTTCAAAAATGAAAATAATGCGACCACTTTTTGAATTATTTCCGACTTCGAATTCGTATTTAGAGACCGAGAGGACATCGATTTTGAAATTAACCGGATTTATTCTCAACTAGCGATCCGCCCTGGCTTCGCTCGGATACTATATTAAATTATATTATACATATAAACCTTCCTCTTGAATCACTCTATCTGTTAAAAAAAACCGCATCTAAATCCGTTGCGTAGTTTTAAAGATCTACGCATTCATAGGGGCAGACAGCGGGAAGCGACTTTGTTTTATACGAGTACTATGTTGTAGTGATAGTGATAATCTTTCATAAAGTAAATACACGCTCGACAGAAAAAATGTTCGTGTAGTTTTGCATGTACTGCACAAATTATTCTAAGAAGCCGGTCGCCGGCCGATCGCTGCGTAATCTTATGGTTGTATTTTGAACTTTAAGGTCTACATGTTAAGGTCGACTTTTAAATATATTATTTCAAAATATACCAAAATATCTACTGGAATGTATACATTCATTCACTGGACGAATATACTGGGTCACAATATTATTGAAATAATTATGTTCACCGTGCTGTCGTGAGAGCACAGAACGTAGTCCTCTCGTCTCAGCGGAGCGATTGCGATTGACTCCGCCCGCGAACGGCAACAGAAGATATACCAAACTGCACGAAACACGCGACGGGAGAAACAGTGTCGCGCTAAATAAAAAAGACCTATACGCCAAATACGTTATACCTCAATAAGTCTGAAAAGGGACTACATAAAAAAACGCCGCTCGTCAAATCACTAGGAAATATCAAGAGATACACTAAATTTTTACGTAAATTATATGCACGGGAACGGCACACAATTGAAATTAGGTAAAAATAAGACATGTTTTGGCGATTGTTTTCTATGGAGGCAATTTTGGTTTTGTATGGTTTTTTTCAGACAAATAGATTGCAAATATGATGTAGTTTCTGTATGTTCATTTTCCTGGCATTCGCTTTAGTTTGTCATAGGTAAATATTCAATCTAAGAACTCCGATTTCGCGGAGCGCCCCCTCTTAAAACGAAAAAGAAAACGCGTTTGTATGGGAGCCACCTTCAATATTTATTTTTAGGGTTCCTTCATGTCTGTCTGTCTGTCTGTATGTCCGTATGTCACAGGCATTTTACTCGAAAACTGTAAGGTGTATTTGAAGAAAATTTTGAGCATAGGTGTATTTTGTTAGCCGCTACATAGTTTTGTAATTATATGAGTAAAAAAAATTTTTTTAGGGGTGCACTCCATCATCATCATCATCATCATATCAGCCGAAAGACGTCCACTGCTGGACATAGGCCTCCCCCAAAGAGTGCCAAAGTGACCGATCCCGCGCCACCCGCATCCAGCGGACTCCCTCAACCTTTACCAGGTCATCAGTCGACCTTGTCGGGAGCCTACCCACGCTGCGCCTTCCGGTACGTGGTCGCCACTCGAGAACCTTTCCGCCCCAATGGCCATCGGTTCTACGTGCTATGTGCCCCGCCCACTGCCACTTAAGTTTAGCGATCCGGAGGGCTATATCGGTTACCTTGGTTCTGCTGCGGATAGCCTCACTTCTGATGCGGTCACGCAGAGAAACTCCCAACATGGCCCTCTCCATTGCCCTTTGGGTGACTTTGAGCCTTCTTATGAGGCCCATAGTAAGCGACCACGTTTCAGTGCCATATGTCATCACTGATGGCAACACACACTGGTCAAAGCCTTTCGTCTTGAGACACTGCGGAATATTGGACGAAAAGATTTGCCGTAGCTTCCCGAACGCTGCCCAGCCGAGTCGGATTCGACGATTGACCTCTTTCTCGAAGTTGGACCTACCTAACTGGATCGTCTGTCCTAGGTATACATAATCGTCTACAACTTCGAGCGTAAAGTGTCCGATTGTAATGGGAGTTGGTACTACATGGGCATTTGACATGATCTTCGTCTTATCCATGTTCATTCTTAGACCAACTCGCTCGGATGCTTTACTGAGGTCATCGAACATCGTACTTAAGTCCTCCATGGTCTCAGCCAAGACTACTATATCGTCAGCAAACCGAAAGTGAGTGATGTACTCGCCGTTGATGCTGATGCCTAGCCTTCTCCAGTCCAGAGTCTTGAAAACGTCCTCCAGTGCAGCGGTGAACAGTTTTGGAGAAATAACATCTCCTTGCCTGACTCCCCGCTGCGGCGGAATAGGTTTCGAGTTCTGGTCCTGGAGTCGGACTGACATAGTGGCGCTCTCGTACAAACACTTCAGCACTTCGATATAGCGATAGTCAACTTGGCACCGCTGGAGAGACTGTAGTACAGCCCAGGTTTCAATCGAATCGAAGGCTTTTTCGTAGTCCACGAACGCTAAGCAGAGAGGCAGGTTATACTCCTCGGTCTTCTGTATAACCTGACGAAGCGTGTGGATGTGGTCTACGGTACTAAAGCCTCTTCGGAAACCGGCTTGTTCGGGAGGCTGGAAGTCATCTAGCCTGCGTACGAGACGGTTTGTACCCAACAAGCAAAATACGGTTTTATAATTATCCCAGGACCATCGTTTTATCAGGATTATAAGAGATTTATAACCGTTTACAAGTCCGGAAAAGGGCCCACTTTATAAGTCTACTTGCACTTATTAGATATTTATAATGGCCCGTTGAAACTCCAATTACGCCAGTAGTACTCCTATTATAGAATTACCCCCTTTAAATAAGTTAAACGTCTAAAATAAGTCTACATTACCGGAGTGATTACTCCTAAGTGCAATCACTCTTGGTGTATGCTTTTATTAGATGAAATACGCTTATAATAGTCAAGAAATATGTTCTTGTAAACAGTTACAAGGTGAAGTTATAGTAGCAAATGGACTTAAGTTCAAATCGCATTTACTTATGCTGTTAAAAGCGCTGTAGCATATATCGATGCTATAATCGGAGCTTTAAAAGTCCAAATAGCCTTATACTGTACGCGTTCCAGGATAATTTTGCTTGTTGGGTAATGACCCTCGAAAACAGCTTATAGACATGACTCAGAAGTGAGATGGGTCTGTAGTTCTTCAGCAGAGTGTTGTCACCCTTTTTGAAGAACAGCACCACCACACCTCTGTTCCATGCCTTTGGAGTGCACTCCATATATATATAAAACTGAAAATCAAAAAAATAGTTTTCATTGCTATCCCACGTGTGGCACATAATCGATAGGCCTTTCAAAATAAATACACGGTTTCTCAGCAATATTTTTGATGAAGTGAATAGAGTCGGAGATAATTATCGATTAATCGCCCCGAAAGTCACTAAAATTGTGTGTCCCAACCCTCTAATTTTTGACACGCGCATTTTAAAAATACGAAAAAAATCATGAACAATAGGGCTTATTAAATTCTTTTAACGGAAATTGTTTTGAACAATATCGGTTCTTTGAACCGATATTTTCGGGATATTTCTAAAAAACTGCCCTGCTTAAAGAAAAGGACGTAAGTACCATAAGATTTCAGTAACGATACGACCTTTTTAATAGGCACGGAACCCTTCGTTGTGCGTGGTCCGACACGCAGTTGGCCGCTTTTTTTAGTATTTGTTGTTATAGCGGCAACAGAAATACATCACGGTTCATGAGATACAGCCTGCTGACAGACGGACAGATGGACAGACAGATAGTGGAGCCTTAGTAATAGGGTCCCGTTTTTAATCTTTAAGTACGGAACCCTAAAAATGAGGGGGGTACTCTTTCCCCAATTTTGTCGTTACAGCTCTACCGAGCACTTCTACAGAACAAAATAGTTCCTCCTTGATTCAGAAGTTCTACTGTGGAACTCCTACCAGTGATGACATATGGCACTGAAAAGTGGTCGCTTACTATGGGCCCCATAGAAGGCTCAAAGTCACCCAAAGGGCTATGGAGAGGGCCATGGCCATGAGTTTCTCTGCGTGATCGCATCAGAAATGAGGCTATCCGCAGCAGAACCAAGGTAACCGATATAGCCCTCCGGATCGCTCAACTTAAGTGGCCATGGGCGGGGCACATAACACGTAGAACCGATGGCCGTTGGGTCTGAAAGGTTCTCGAGTGGCGACCAAGTACCGGAAGGCGCGGCGTGGGTAGGCCCGCGACAAGGTGGACTGGTAAAGGTTGCGGGAGTCCGCTGGATGCGGGTGGCGCAGGACCGGTCACTTTGGCACTCTTTGGGGCAGGTATATGTCCAGCAATGGACATCTTTCGGCTGATATGACGATGATGATGCAGTGCACTATATGTAATATTTGCACTTTGATTGGGAATGTACATAATAAAAAACAATATATTTATTAACATTCAGTTGCATATTTTCTATATTTGCTTGTATTCGCATCTTTACATAATTGTAAACAAACTTATAAATAAATTATCACAGATCTAATTTGCACTACTTACTATCTACTGGGCTGGTCTGATATAATTGATATAGTCGTAATAATATTCTACGTACAAAAATTTACATTTTCTCATATTCATTAAATTTCAATGAGCCTTAGCTTTAATCTTGAAGTCAATCATTCTGTGTTCCTACCCTTACTATGTTGGTTATGTAGGTAGTTAACCTCGTACCTAAGGCCCAAGCTAATACTTTTAGGAGGAGGCCCAGTGTCCTGAAAATAGGTCATAACATACTTTAATTTTGAAATTTCGAGCCCCTTAAATAGATTTTAAATTTTATTACCAAAAGCTAATGAGTTGGGCTGTTTTAAGTCTGAAATTATGTGTGCTGAAATTAGGCCGATGGGCCTTACGAGGTTAACTTAAATTAAAACATACGTTTCCATATTTTGTAACCCCTAGTTAGGAAATATCAGTATTGCAATGTAATAATAGTGATCTTACAAATGTTTACTTGATGCTGATCGGTGGGAACCTGTAGGTACCTAATTGGCTTTTTGTATTTTATCAAAATAAGCTTATGTAACAAGCTTCGTCCAATAATTTGAGGGATAAGGTTTTCCCAAAGTATCACGTCCCACACAAATTTCTCAAATTCTAGTTCATACAAGTTTATTTCTAAGGAAGGGGGAATTTCACGCAAATGGAAAGCCAATTTAAGAAAGGAATACATTTATGTTGTAATAATATTATTTAGATTTATACGTTCCTTATAATATCACGCTGTTAGCCTACGAAATGTCGAAAGAAGTTTTATTTGTCGCAGTGGAATAGTATAATCCCCCGTTTTAAAAGTAATAGCGTTGTAAAACAGCTAGCTGTTATGTAATACGGCGGATTATACAATACCCTATGCCTGCGACATATGGAAAGCGAACCACCTTAACTTGCGTTGGTTTTACTGTGATGTGGTACTCTCATCCACCATACAGGTAGGCAAAGTTGCTAAAGTGGTTGGTAACTGGATAATATCACACACGTGCTGTTGAAATATCATTTCTATTTTAGCTAACATACGGCGAAATTCATTAAATTATACCGTAATAAAAATATTGTACGTTCGTAATTAATTAGTCGTGGGCATTAATATTACATGAAATAATAAGAATGTAATTGGAACACAAAACCCAACTATGTATTAGGTATGTCCTCCTGCTCGAATAACAAGCTAAACACAGCTCTTAATGAAACAAATTATTATATTAAATATCTTTGTTTCGTGTAAAATTTATGCGGAACAATATATTATGATCAACAAATATAATGAAGATCCATTATATTTGTTCTCTGTCGACTGAAGCCCAAGACCGGGCTTCAGATGATGATGGTTTATGTTTCCATAATATTATATAACTATAAATACAACATTTGAAAACTTTCAGCAAAATCCGTTCGTTGCGACAGATGTAACTATAAGCTTCTTTTGGCATAATACCATCATCATCAACTTCAGTCTATATCCACCCCTCTGTTAAGTGTCCATATCTCAAATATTACATACGTGCAATCTAATAAAAAACGAGATCTTTTGTATTAGGGCTCGCCCACATGTTCACGACACGGCGTCGCCAAAGTACAAAAGCACGGCACGGCGACTCATGCTCACGTAGCGGTGCTATAAAAATTTCACGGCACGGTGTCCGTATTTTGGTAGTTTATAAATCGCGTAGAAACAATATAAACTCACTGTACTCGTATGGCGCCGTGGAAATGCACGCAACTATAATGCAATCGAGTCCATATGTTATGTTACGAGACTGAGCCTCGTACAATTTTCACTCGGGATATTACGAGATTGAACTCTCCATATAAACGCAGCATAACCAATTAAAAATTGCCTTAATTTGATTAAAATTGTATTAGTTTTAATAATATTATAAGATTATAACCTTCTGATAAATAATATTAAAAAATGCCTTTCTGTTGTCTTTTGAAATAAAACGAATATTATAAAATTTATAAACCACTAGGTTAAATGCAGTTTCTATTTTTATTTCACATGTAGATAATCATTAAATGGAATTCAAAGCATTTGCATTCCATTTAAGCAAAAAACGCCCATCTCGCGAGATCTCGTAAATTTCGAACTCAGTCTCGCGGCCACAATGCCAGTCTCGCGACATCTCAGCTAGGTCTGAAATCTCCCAAGATTGCATTGCTTAAACGCAACGTATTTTCCTACGTGAATTTTAGCTGCTGCGCCGCGCGGCGCGCCGTTTCACGGTGACGACGTTCGTGCTGCGGTGATGTGGGCGAGCCTTTACGGGTGAGTTTATTTATTACTACTGCAAACTTGCGAGGAAAATTAACATCATCGATGAAATTGTGGTCTTGCCACTCTAGTCAATTGTTATTTCACTCTTCATTATAATTGGATACTCCTGCAACATATTTTAATTGTGGGTGATTAATTTGAATAAATTGATTTAGTCAGACGTTAAAGCATCGCTTATTAATGTCCTGTTTTTGACACATAAGTGCCATATTCATGACTTTCTCATCTTACGATATAGAAGAGATTTTCTGTAGCTTGACTGCTTTGGATTTCTTGTCGCCGCGGAAGTGTTGTTCGATCTCGGCCAGCGACTTGCCCTTCGTCTCGGGCACCTTGAACAGCACGAAGAAGAACGCCAACGCGCAGAAACACGCGTACATCCAGAACGTGCCGGCAGATGTCAGCACAGTCTGGCGAGCAAATATGCATATCAGTAATCAGTCATCTTAAATGCTTGCATAAGTGAAATACAAGCTATGGTACATTACAGGGTGTAAGTACCAAAAATGGGGTGTGAACCGATCAAGGTCATAACAGGTATCGTGTTCTGATAAGAAAAAACTAAATAGGTATATCTTCCAGGTGCGGACGAATAATTAAACTAGGTATATTGATTATTGAAGGTAGATATTAAATATTTTTTGTGCTATTCCAGTACAACCAAATAATTAGTCCACTTCTTACAAGATATGTACACATAGGTACCTCTAGCGCATGGAATGACTTGATGACCGTGAACATGGAGAGCAGGTTGACAGCGCTAGCCATCGCGGAGAGCTGCGAGCGGTGGTGGGCGGGGAACAGCTCGCCCAGCAGCAGGAACGGCAGCCCGCCGAACCCCAGAGAGAAACCCACCATGAACACCACCAGGCTGCCGACGGGTAGGTACCTGGACAACCAATTTTTAGCTTAGCACAACTTATTGAAACGAAACGAAACAACTAATTTTTAGGGTTCCGTACCTCAAAAGGAAAAAACGGAACCCTTATAGGATCAAATACTCCTGAGTATTCTGTCTACTGTCCCTTGGAGCTGTGAAAAAATCAAACTTCTAAGCCAACGCAATCAAAAGATGCAGCCGTTTATGCCGCAAATTTCAGCAAATTTTCGAAACTCGGAAGTGAATCAAAACCTAGTAGGGTACTTCCCGTAAACTCAGCATCTTGAAATTTGGTACGAAGCAACGTCTTATAGCACAGATAAAGGAAAAATTGCGAAAACCGTAAATATGTAGTTACATCATATAATAAAAATATTTTTAATAATTTTAAAGTTACTGCCCCTTTCCTCATGAACGCGTAGAGGTATTAAATTGAAATTCATATCAAATACTCAGGTCTATAATACCTGTAATACCTACAGGTTTGTACGGAACCCGAATCCGCACTTGGCCGGTTCTTTTTCCTCTGGGTTTCATTCATACGATGATGGTTTATTTTTTCAGTATATTTGTTCTCCGTATCATATCGTTTACAACTTATATTACACAATAAGGTGTCTATGTGGCTCTAAATATTGGTAAACCGCCGACTTTGCCAAAAAGTTCCTATTAATTAAATACCCGTTAGGTGTCTTCCTGATTTGTCGGTGCCGAGCGGAGACACTATGATATCAGCACGCTTACCATGAGTTTGACAATGACGGCTTACGCTAACGAGTATCGAGTTTTCTATCTGTGCATCCCGCTCGTACTGTCAAAGTGCAATAGAGATGCACAGATAGAAAACTCGATACTCGTTAGCGTAAGCCGTCATTGTCAAACTCATGGTAAGCGTACAGTAAGCTGCCAGCTTTCAGTGTTAACTATCAGCCGAGACAGTACCGATGTACCGTTTCTTTACTGCGTCCGTTGACGCGGGATGAGCGAAAGCGGGGCGGTACGAATGCAGGATTCGCTTCAGATGTTGCTATTCATAATATTACTTTTGCGCAAATGTAATAATGACAGTTTACCGGCAAATGAGGAAATCTTTGCGACATCAGTAAGCTAACATCAAAGAACAAAATACCGGTATGCAGATACCGATACCGCCCCGCCAACCTAGGAAGTAGCTTTAAAAGACAAACAATCACCTGAATGGTTCTCAAACAGTGCATTTTAGTTCCTTCCAAGGCAAAGTGGAACGGTTAAAGGGCCTGATTGTGATTGCACATTGATGTTCAAGTGCGAGTAGCTTTTGTATGGACAGACACTAATCACTTTATACATACTTATCAATGTGTAAACCGGACCTAATTGACGGTAGCATTGTTTCACAGAGCGACGCGCCGGCTAGGTAGGTACGTCGCCATTTTTAGGGTTCCGTAGTCAACAAGGAACCCTCATACCATGTCCATCCGTCTGTCTGTCTGTCTGTCTGTCTGTCTGTCCGTCTTCGGCTTAGCTCAGTAACCCTTACAACTAGAAAACTGCAAATCGGCGTGGGTATATATAAACCAATCAAGCCGACAAAACACCTCTACATGTAAATTGGTGATGTATTTTTTTTCTCGTTAAACCTATAGTATGGGGTATCGTTGGATAGCTTGTTCAAAAATATTATGGGTTTTCTTAAACTTTTTTTCAACTCAGTTATGCGTTTGCTAGATAATGGGATTTAAAGCCCTAATTTTTGTTCGAGTCATGTGTCCCCCCCACTGCCGGTTAAATGGCTACTACTGGGGACGTGAAAGAATTCGTGGCAGTACATATGAGTTTAAAAAGAAAACTATCACAGTTTAGTAAACATTTCTAGTTAGCGAGTAGTAGACATAACTAGTTAACTGGTAAGAAATGCACTTAATTTCGGGTGCATATATGTACATTGTCATTGGAATTTGAACCTTTTACCGTGGACGGTAGAGTTGCTTTTTCACGGCTCGTTATCTTCAATAGAAAAAACCTTGTCCTTCAGGTGGTCGCTAACCGAAGGTAGTCGCGTAACCGGCGAAACGACCCTATACATTGGTGTGTTATAAAAATAATCATATTTACGATTATTTACGAGGGTAAGCTATAATAAAAACCCCAAAAGCCCCTTTTAAGTCCGCATTCTGTGACAGACGGGGACTACGGAACCCTACCCTGCGCGTGGCCCGACACGCACTTAGCCGCTTTTTTAAATTGTCGCAAAGCCCGAGCTGTCACTATAACAAATCGATTTTGGTTCCCGGAATGCTAACAACGTGCAACGTTCTCGTTGCACAAAATCCCGTTATGTATCCTATCAAAAATAACCTAGTAATTAAGTTAATCTATTTTTGAGTTATTATGTCTATTCGATTCATGTGCATTGTAAAGAGTATTATGTATTGTATTGCTTTTTTTTATATATTGGTTTGCATGTATAAAATCATTTATTTTTATACTAGCTGTACCTGCGACTTCGTTTGCATGGTAATGTGGTGGGAGTTAACGAATTTCTTATTTTGGACATAGGACACATGCAGTTCTAATTTAAACTTTCAAGTAAAACGTTGAACAAACCTATTTTAGCTAAAATGCCGTTAAAATTCTTTGCTTTGATGTTTAAATTAGTAAGAAAGGGACAAAACTCGTTTTATGGGGTATAGTTTAGTAGATGTTTGTGGCCATAGATCCAACAGGTAGGACACAGGCTGCAGCATTAAATTTTTATATATCTTCTTCTCTACATATTTATAATATAACACTGTTTTATATTAAATAATTACAAACGTGATGACTGAAATCATCTAAAGTCACTCCGACTCTCAGGTAAAGATGTGTATAGAATTAATAAATAGATTTAATAATCCTTTCGAGTACCCGGAGTTAGGTACCCATTGACCGGTAAGTGTTTACGCGGAACAAAAGATCTCTTTTTTAACGTCTGAATTTATATTTTCCAAGCTATACCTATCTACCTAACCACTAACTAAGTTCTAGAACCATAACGCGAGTCCGAGTCCCTTTCTATTAAAGGTAATTAATGTAATTTTAAAAAATATTAAAGTAATATGTTTATTTTTTCATATTGCAATGTTTCAGATCGCACTATCACATTCTGCCGATCTTCTGTATGTTCCCGCCATTGTCAACTTAAGGAATGTGTATTGCAGGCTTTATGATAAAAGTTTTATCTGTATGTTGGCCGATTCCTGTGTCTCTATATAGGCTGAATGTCAACTTGAAGGCGCGAAGTACGAAGTAAAATACCGCCTTAACTTAACTTTACTGACGCGCTTGATAATTAATGTTTTTTTAAAAAGGGGCCCGTTCTTTACTGATTTAATATAGTTTTACTGTTTATTGCTGATAATGATAGGACGCTCCGTCCGTCCGTCCGTCTCTCTCGTAATATACAACTTAGAAAGAGACGTATAGTGCGAGAAAAATCGAGAGAGCTCCCGCGCCATCTTGTGATAGCCGTTAAGTATCGTGACAAATACTCAGCGTGTAATCTTAAAGAAACTCATAAACCTAGACGTTTTGGCTGAACGCGAGACAACGCTAGGCCATGCCATTAAAAAAAAAGAAAGAGTCAGAGTTTTGACGTTATTTTGTTGAAATTTGTTGATACATTTATTGAAATTACGCCTCAATACGAATTTAGCGCGTATAAGTTTCCATATCAGAATCGATTATTTTTTTATGCGTTAGAATTTAATATGCGTTTTGTGAAGGTCTATCACAACACCGGATCGAAATTATTAAATTATTACTGTTAGTTAGATATGGCAAGTCCGCCATTTTGACGTCACTGACAGTTGACGGATATGGCGGCTTAGGCGGCTATGATTTCAAGAAGAAGAACTGAATAATTTAATGATATCAAATGTTTCCGAAAATTAATTAACTGTCGCAGTTGGATAAAAACTATCCTAAACGGAAGCTAGAGTAATAAACAACTTATGAAAAAATCTACATGTTTTTCCGTTCATGGGAAGCCGAGATCATTCGGGACACGTAAATGCATAGTTTGATACTGGCTGATTCCCTTTTTCAAATTAGAGATTTATTTTATGTGAGAGATTGCAATCTTGATTTCATTTAGTGAAAAGTTTTGTAATGTAAATGATTATTATTGTAAGATTAATTTTTCAGTGAAAATTACCGTTTGACATGTAAAGTAGTCGTGGTTTATTATTTCCGCAAGTATTCAATTTTAATTTTGTTTACCAGACCGAGGCTGTTATTCTAACGCGCTAATGCGCTTCACCTCACCCGTCGTGCCTATCGAAACTAGACCTCTAACTACGCTTTGTCACTAAGAATCGCGGCGTCAGTATAGTTTTAAAATAAAACATAGTAGGCGTCAGGGTAGAATAATCATTTGAGAAATTTGTTTGGGACGTGATACTTTGGGAAAACTATTTATCTCAAGTTATCCTAGTTTTTATACAAATTTATTCTAGGAAAGGGGGAATTTCACGCAAAAGGAAGGCCAATTTAAGAAAGTTTGTAAGATAAGTTTCTTAAAATATTATGCCGTTAGCCTGCGAATGTCAAATAACGTTTTGTATGGAAAGTGAACCACCTTAAACATGTTACGGAATAGAGGGGCAGAAAACATTTTATAGAATAATTAAGTGTAATAACAAAGGAAACTGATTAAACTACCTAGAGCAAGTATCTAGTGAGTTTTAATCCTGCGCAAAATTTAAAGCAAAATCATCTCCGTTCCCAATTACCCGTCGGAAAACAGAGCAGTATAGTTCAGCACCAGAAACGATAATAAATCTGAATTTAAATTGAAATACATAGGTCCTTCAATACAGCTCTTGCAGAGCATCCCATCACGCTTCAGTTATTAAACACCTGCCTGTTATTTAATTCAAAATTACTCAACAGTTTTTATTTTTATTTGAGATAGGTCCATAACTAGAAAAATCGACTCAAGTTTTAAGTAGAAAGAACCCCTTTGCAGTGCCGTTAATCGCGTAACTTTTTGAACAACCGTTATGGCACATCAACTGACATTTCCACCTGAAAAAAGAATTGTAATTTTTAAGGTGAAACAAATAAATCGTGATATGTTTTAAGACGATGCGCGGGTGGCCATTGCTCCATACAATGTTAATCCCTAGTTTTCTCCCTGGACAATAACATAAGAGAAATTATTATATTTATACAATACTAGCTTCTGCCCGCGATTTCGTCCGCGTGGAACTCTTTTATATTGTAGCTCCATACAAACTTTCGCCCCCTATTTCACCCCCTAGACGATGATTCCCGGAATAATAGTAGATTGTATGACAAGGGTCTAAAGTAAGCCATAATACCACGAGATGGATATTTTCCCGAACGAAGTAGGGGTAATATGGCTTTTAGACCAGAGTTATACACTCTACTTTTCACTTCAACTGCGAGAAAATAGTAGAAACAAAGATTGTCCATCCATACACAAAAGGCGAAAAGATTGTTCAATTTGGCGCCATTCTTTTTAATAAACTGTTTTGACACAGATGCAAAATATTCTCAAGACGAATAAACGCCTCTAACCGTCTAATAGCGGCGTAGTCTATCCCGCTCAATCTTCATTAGCTTATGTCATGTAATTACATCCACCAATCACAACTCTTTAAAATAACATTAGTATTTACTATCTATACTAACCAGAATACAGCTAGACATTAAAATCGACCAATCAGGAAACAGAATTCAATTCATAGGCCCGAGCTGCAGTTGCCCCTTTTGCGCTCTATACGGACCATGTTTTCGTGGGTTTGAAACGTCAAAAATGTTTAGCCAATCAATTATGCTGGTCACATCATTGGATTTTGTGGAGTATCAGATATTTTTACAAGATCTGATCCGATATTTATGCTGTTATTATTGCCGGCTGTAAATCATCACATATTTTTACCGCCTGTGTATCGTCATATAATTATACCTTCAATTGATGATGAGATATTTTTACAGCGTTGCCCATAGTCATATATTTATGCTGGTGACTGTACGTTCCCAGCTTTTAATATCTATGTTCTCTATGTACTATCTATAAGGTAAAACTAACCATGCTCGATCAGAAAAATCAAAACATTTGACCATTCATCAGTACCTACATATATGGGTAAGTAAACGCACCAACAATGTGCACATGTTTGTCGTAAATATACATGTGAACAAAACAGGGTACCTGCAAAAATATATATACAATTTGTTTCTCACAATCAAAGCCATATGAACCATACCAACAACCTATGCGTCTTTTACCAGTGAGATATGTAATGTAATGTGAATGTACACATATTTATTAATAATTCATATACTTATCCTTCGTATTAATCCTATTTATTAAGAGGTATTATATTAGCATTTGTGTATATTGGCGACGTACACGAACTGCCTTTGAGATGATGCGTCAAATTTGTACTACAGTCAAATCACAGCTTAAAACAGTCAAATAATATATATATATATATATATATTATATTTGTTTATTATTCTTACAGAATTTTTTGAGACAAGTTTTTACTAAAGGCTGTATTTTGCTTTGCATATTCGTATACACGAAGATACTTGAAATAAGTTTTTGGTTAGCTTTTCTTTTAATTACAAATCCTATGGAAACCTTCGGGCTCCATCATCTGATTATTATCCATGTTACAGTCTGCCGAATTTCAGCCCAAATGGACGAACCAAAAATTTTACTCGGCAGATGTATAAATCATACCAAAATTTACTAAATACCTACTCGTTAAAAAAAATCCCAGCCTTCGTGTAAAGACGCTGTTTTGTAGTGCTTAACCACTCACTTTCTTGTGGCAAACACAGTTGCCAATTTCTCAGACCCCTAAACTGATGGTGGCAACTGTGGTTGCCAATCGAAGTATCATCGCGCGACGCCGCCTGAACGTCTCGCGGATATTGCACCCGTATGGTTTCGTACCATACGGGTGCAATATCCGCGTGAGCTACGGTAGCCTAGTGGTTAAGGCATGCGGCTGTCAAGCGGCGGTCGCGGGTTCGAATCCCGGCTCGTACCAATGAGTTTTTCGGAACTTATGTACGGAATATTTACCGTTAGCTTTTCGGTGAAGGAAAACATCGCGAGGGAACCGGCCTAATCACAATACCTAAGGTCTAGTTTTCCCTCTGGGTTGGAAGGTCAGATGGCAGTCGCTTTCGTAAAACTAAGTGCCTATGCCAAATCTCGGGATTAGGTGTCAAAGCGGACCCCGGGCTCCTTTAGGGGCATTACCGGGAATAACGCTAGGAGTATGATGATGGTTTCGTACCATATATGTGCGATATCTGCAGCATGAATTGTGACTATTGTGAGCTTGGGTCGTCGGTCGCCTCGCCTTGGTCGCGTTGATCCGTATGCTATCAGTAGCCTATCGACAGGCGACCAAGGTCGCAAGGTCGCGGTCTTGCATCACGGGCGCGCCGTTACCTACCCTGCAGTATTTGGGAGCGGTTAGCGTTTATTGTAGATGACGGCAATTACTAAATCAAGGCAATGCCGTGACCATAGTCAACATGGACGCTCGCATCAGCAGCAGTGCCCGCTCGGTCCACCACTGTGACGGCTATTACTACATCCTACCCAAGCCACGGAGCGTGCTGCAGTTCCAGGTAGTAAGCCATGCCCATGGCCAACATGGACGCACACATGACGGCTGCCAAAAGCAGCAGCAGTGCCCGCTCGGTGCACCACCGTGACGATTATTACTACATCCTACCCAAGCCACGGAGCGTGCTGCAGTTCCAGGTAGTAAGCCATGCCCATGGCCAACACAGACGCACACATAACGGCTTCCGAGAGCAGCAGCAGTGCCCGCTAGGTCCATCACCGTGACGACTATTACTACATCCTACCCAAGCCACGGAGCGTGCTGCAGTTCCAGGTAGTAAGCCATGCCCATGGCCAACATGGACGCACACATGACGGCTGCCGAGAGCAGCAGCAGTTCCCGCTCGGTCCACCACCGTGACGAGTATTACTACATCCTACCCAAGCCACGGAGCGTGCTGCAGTTCCAGGTAGTAAGACGTGCCCATGGCCAACATGGACGCACACATGATTGCTGCCGAGAGCAGCAGCAACGGCCGGCGCCCAGCCCGGTCCACCACCAACGTGCTCACTCCGTTGCACACCAACTGCACCACACCGACTATAATTGTAGCCATCATGGGGTTCAGGGTGCTCCCTGGTGACAATACATTGAACATCAATTAAGATCAAGACAACGGTGACGGTCATCAATTTAGTGTTTTCGTCCGTGTTGAAAGGTTGAACAGATCGCAAATAGTTGTGGATTTTATTACGTACATTTTTTTACGTTATCAATACAATAAGGATAACTCATACATACCGTAGTGTTTCTCATTCACATTTCACAGCTTAGGTGCTTAGGCACTGGTCCCACCGCCAGCGAGTAGCGAGTAGCACTTAGTAACACTCGCTTACTCGCCGGCGGTAGGACCAGTGCCTTAATTACTGTCTTGTTTCCTACACGAGTTTGATAGGTGTCACCGTCAATGCACGGACGCGACACGGGCAGGGCAAGCTATATCCCAATGTATGGGGCATTGCTTCAAAGGCTACAAATATACATATTGCATTTCTTGCCGAGCCTCAGCCAGCACGTGTAAGTAAACCCAAGTAAGCCTAGTATTCCAAAACTTAGCAAAAAGTAGAACAAATCCAAACTATATTTTTAGATTGAGGTGAGATTTTTAATTTCAGCAAAACTCAATTTGGTAAACTTGGCTCAGCTAAGCTAAAACTTAATTTGATCGGCGCCTTGATAAATTGAGAACGCAATTCAGTTTATGCTTTGATACTTGGATTTAAATTAGTTAGTTTAAGCGCCATTATAATAATAATATCGCTATTACAATGTCGCTTAAACTATTATATCTAGTGAAATAAATCGTTTTTTTTACACTTAAACAGGATGTTTTATTCAAATGGGGCTGTACCCAAGGGATCTGAAACTATTCTTAGACACTTAGCCCTCACGAGGCCGATTGCTGCGTACACTGCATCTTTGCACTTTTCTGCGACTGTAGTACCTACTCTTATCCTTAGCGACAATTTTATTATTCTTCCTTTCAACCCGCAATTGATATTGCGTAATAATACGAGCTCCAATTTTTAGAGAGATATGACCGGGCTCGATGCCTGGCCACTTATGAGGCTTTTTTTAAACATTTGTCTGCAGTTTTTAGTTTTTCTAAAATCGGCCTCGTTACTCATAAGAACCTGCATTTCTTATAGTTTAAGATTTTCCCTCACTGCCCCATTCGGATCATACGCTCTGTGAAACAAACATGTTGATGTTTTATCCCATCAAGAGGAGGAGTTAGAAACCTTAAATATTATGCACAGATTAAACAGCACTGATTGTACCTAAAGAGCTATTAGTAATTATCTACGTTCATGAGAGCTCTGAGCTAATCCTTAATAATGTTTCCTTGTTGAACCGTTAAGTGGAACTGAGTAATTATTCGTTTCAAAGAGGCTAGGAAATTACACCGTACATCTCGGAGTTCATTATACGGCGTAAGATTGTGTCCTTTCAGGCATGCATGTATTTGTCAACATACAATCTGAGATAGCCTAACATCCTAGTAAACGTCCTTAATTCTCCGTCGAATACCGATATATAATCCGAAGTAGCATGGATATAACTGCCCCTTTGAGACTCTGAAGTTAGTTATCACAGACAATCATCATTCTCCTAGCGTTATTCCCGGTTGTGCCCCTAAAGGAGCCCAGGGTCCGCTTTGACACCTAATCCCAAGATTTGGCATAGGCACTAGTTTTACGAAAGCGACTGCCATCTGACCTTCCAACCCAGAGGGAAAACTAGACCTTATTGGGATTAGACCGGTTTCCTCACGATGTTTTCCTTCACCGAAAAGCTAACGGTAAATATTCCGTACAAAAGTTCCGAAAAACTCATTGGTACGAGCCGGGATTCGAACCCACGACCGCCGCTTGACAGCCGCATGCCTGAACCACTAGGCTACCGTAGCTTCGTAGTTATCACAGACAATGAACATGGTAAAAATAATTAATTCTAGTTTAATTGGATAATTCCGAATTTAAGAAAAATTGAATATTCCGAACCATACATGGCCCGCCGCTACTAACCAACTGAGATATCGGAACAATCTGTCTCGGCCACTAAATCTTTCAATCGGTTCCTTCTTACAACGCCTTAGGAATTTATAATTTCGTTAGCAGCGTTACTGCTTAATACAAAATAAATTTAATGAATAATATTCAGATACTTATTCGTGATAAATGATTAGAGTCTATGCGGAAAGTTAATCGGAGTTGAAGTCGCGCCAGTACTAGGTAAATTACGGTTTTTGTTGTGCTGAAGGCACTGTCACGTCATTGTAAGTAGTTCGACACAATAGTTATTTGTTATGCAAGGCTGCAAAGTTGTTGTTTGGTGCAAGTGCTTGTATTGAAAGCCGAGCTAGCGAAGGGTTGTAAAATTGAATTCAAAAGTACAATCCTGAGCATAGCGAGGCTTTCAAGGCACGAGACGCCAAACAATTTTGCTGCCGAGCGAAACACAAAATTTTTCACCTCACCACCGCGAGGAAAATTGTAGGTAAGTAAGTAAATGTAATGGAAGTAATTTGGACCTTATACTCATTTTCAATAAAGGTTTGTTTACATCTCATCAAGATTTAGCATTTTATGATTATTAAATGTAACATAAATATTTTTGCATCTTAAAATAACCTCACGCTTACCTACACTAAAAAAGTCAAAGTATTGTTGGGTACTCAGGGTTTAAACTAAGGCTCAAATACGCTTGTTTCACTTTTTCCGCTAACTTAGCAGACATCAAAATTCATATATGTATATCTTCTGCACTAAAATCTATAAATAACCACCATTATTTTGGTTTTACTGCCTGTGGCTTTAGAACAAAACGAAATTAAATGTATATGAGTTTTTTCTTAAATTAACTTTTCAAACGGTGCGTTCCAAATTTGGAAAAAGCGAATTTTTAGAAAAATAAAACGACATTTTAAAATTATTTATTCGTATTTTATCCTTATAAGTCAGTCTAAATGTTAATATTTCGTATGTACCTACTTAATTAAGAGAGAATAAGTATTATTCATTTTATTTTATCAAAATAATAACAATTTATTATTGGCATAACACCATCAGTTTCTGAACGCACCTCTCATTCTGTATAGAAAAAAGTTGGGTCTCGCGATAGACCGTCATGTTCCAAATTCAAAAACTCTTTCCACGCTAGCGGATAAAATGGACTTTTGGGCGCAGATTTTGAGCGATAAAGCAAGCCTTTTCGAGCCGGTGAGGTGAAAAAATGCTTTGCGAACTGATGGTGGTGCATTATTTCTTGCTCAAGAAAACTACGTACACAAAATGTAATACCGACAAAGGGGCAAAAAGACGTTTAACAATTTTGACAAACAAGAAAAATGCCTGCCACGAAGGTTCTCTTTCCGCACAGACTTCAAGACACCTACATTCCACCGGACTCTAAACAGAAGAAGACATTCGGAGTATTTCCCTCCAACATAATGAAGTCTCTCTCGTCAGCAGTGACTAAATTAGGACCAAGCCCTTTTGAGGAAACTTACACTTTAAGTCGACTTAAGCCGAAGAAATCAATGACAAGTAGAGCAGTTACGACCCGTCCGACCGTGCAATACGGCCGACAACCGAGGGGGCAGGTGACTTCCAATGTAGAACTCAGCCGCTAAAGCCTGCCATACATTGAAAGGTCGTTCGGATCAGGCAACATCTGCTGTAACGTTTGCACGGTTAAGACGTGTGTGGCGAGTGCGGTGGCGGACGTCTAAAGTTACGGATGAAGCAGAATTACTGTATTTAGCTGCCATAGCGTTACTAGCTAAAAAAAAGAAAAAAGAGGTCAATGTGGACCAAAGAATGGCTTCAGAAGAGGAACCATTATTCCCATACATTCGATTTTAAGAACCAACGTGCTTTAAAAAGTTTGATAAGCTCTACAAGAAACTTTTTCGACCATGAAACCATTCTGTTTATCGTAAAATTAAATGAACTGACGCAAAAATATAAGACCTACGTGCATGCAGTGTGGCGCTCGAGCGCTAACTGAAGCGATCGTCCGGATTGCGCCTATCGGTGCGGATTTGTATCCGGTCAGTTAGAATAAGAACTGAAAGCAAAACTGATCATGTACGGCAGGCTTTTAATATCTACTAGCCGATGGACTGGTGATCAAGTGAACTGTTGGTCTATGGGAAGCCCAGAATGGAGTACTATGGCGGAACATGAACGATATTGCCTACTTCAAATACCTACTTGTTACCTACGTCACCTACGTGTTCATTAAATCTGAATGTATGGAACGTTTGACAAGTTTCTATGGACTGACAGCTGTCAGCGCCATATTTAACGTTGATCGGTCTGTAATTGTAAGTCGGTGCAACCCGCCCTAAGACCGATCATGAAGAAGCTCTTTACCTGCGCTCTGGAAAATTTCAACCGTGAAGAATATGACGGCGTCGATGCCGCTGAACTGCTGGAAGAAGAGTAGCGAAAAGCCTACGATGAGAGGCTTCATCACAGCCGATGAGAAGAACACCTCGCGCGTGAACAGGCTCGGCGCGGATGCCTGCTGCTCTGAAGCTGATTTCCTGGAACAAATATATTTTTCTCTAACATAAATCTTAATAGTCCACAGTAAGCTCGGCCGAATTTCATCTTCCCATACAAACGGAGTTTCGTTCTCATTTCAAAGCTACGGGTTGGATTATGATGAAACTTTGCATGAATGACATGTTCCAGTTTATAAAACAAACGAAATACAGCAAAAACAAGTTTTGTATAAAAAAACTTAAATTGTATTGCTTATATTGTACCTGTAATTTTTGCTATGGTATCTGAAGCTACATAAACTAATTACAGACCTGGATATACCTCATGTGATTGTACACGCAAAGTTTAGTTACAATCCAACACGTAGTTTAAAATGAGAATGTAACTACGTTTGTATAGAGATTCGAGCCAGAGTTGGGCAAATTTTTATTTGAATAAGAATAAGAATAAAAACAGAATTTTTATTCTTATTCAAATCAATTTGAATAAGAATAATTCTTGCGCCCGTTATTTAAAATAACATGACGGTGAATAAATCATGCTACTTTTATTTTAAATAAGGAATAAATAACGGAATAATTATTCAACAAATGGGGTTATTCTAACTAACATTTTATTTAAATAAAACGTTATTCAAATAAAGTTAATTGTGTGGTATCGTCGGTAAAATTTTGTAAGTTGATTTTCACACAATGGATTTTATGATAAGTTTGGATTTACTTTGTTTTGTTTTTACGAGTTCTGTACATTATACTTGGTGACGATGGTGTGATGATGGATTCAGGAGGTGGATAGTGGAACTCCTCAATAACTATTGTATATCCCTCGAGTTTGGGCTCATTTGGTTTGTTTTGACGAGTTCTATACATTATACTTGGTAAAGATGGTCTGATAATGGAATCAGGAGGTGGATAGTGGAACTCCTCAATGGCGATATGTAAAATACCCTTGAGTTTGGGCTCATTTGGTTTGTATTGACGAGTTCTACCTATACATTACACTTGGTGAGGATCGTCTGATGATGGAGTCAGGAGGTGGATAGTGGAACTATAATTAATAAATAAATAATAAGTGGCCATTGACGAGTTTCACTATCCACCTCCTGACTCCATCATCAGACCATCGTCACCAAGTGTAATATATAGAACTCGTCAATAAAATACCAAATGAGCCTAAAGTTGAGGGCTATACAAGTAGCCATTGAGGAGTTCCACTATCCACCTCCTGACTCCATCATCAGACCATCGTCACCAAGTATAATGTATAGTACTGTGTCCACTATCCACAGACATATGTATAAATTAGGTATAAATTACACAACATTTAAGAGTCTACTTAGTGCCTCTATATACCGATACCAAAATTACCGAATGCGTCGTGTTTAACCCCGAGTGTCCGACCGAACTACATTAATATTCATGGTACATATTAGTTAAAATAAAAAATCATGATTAGATTTATTTGAATAAGAATAAGTTAACTTCATTCAATTTTCTCACATAAGAATTATTCACGGCGAAATTATTTGAATAACTTTGACGTGAATAAAATCAACATGATTTTATTCATGCGTATTCTTATTCAAATAATGATTTTATTCTTGAATGCCCAACTCTGATTCGAGCTTACTGTTAGTCGAGCCGAAACTTTCGAGAAACATATCAAAAGTGAATTATCTCGAAAATGCATAAGGCATTATGTGGTTCAAAATGAATAAGTTAAATTACCAACAGTTCTGTATACATATACCTATATGTGTTTATTTTTAATTTCGCAATGAGTGGGAGAGGGACATACTAGACAAAGTGATTCTCTTCCGGTCTTGTTTTTTTCAGCTTAGGTGTCTATGATTAATTAAAACAGTCAAGTGACTTACACCACAGAGTTCAATTTTATGTGACTAGATTTATTAGTTCCTCCACTAATACAAGCTCCATGGTCATATTTCATAGTGCGGAGTCTATTACAAATTCAAAACATTTGAACTTCATTTGTTTACGAAAAAGGAAAATAGCAGGAATAGGTCGATTCAGAGCGTTTTACGTTCTCACAGACATGACTCGAAGACATACATACTCGTACGATGCTATTGCAAAAGTGCCGCAAAACGCGTTTCCTCAAGAATGGTTAGGTACTTTTTTTTGGAAGTGCAACTTGGATAGCAAAATTTTATTTAGATATATTCTTTGAAAAAGTTGTTTAAATATATAATTCTTATAGCACGTTAACTAGTTATAAGTACTTAGAAATATTTGCCCCTTACCCAGTTTCGCATAAAACACAGGACCCTTAGCCTTGAATGGTTAAAACACTAAAATTGCTGTCTCCGTACCAGGACACCGCCCTTTACTTTACCTAAACGGTAAAATTGACAAGAAGTGGTTAAAAAGGAATATTTTAAAAAATATGTTAATTAATGAAACATTCACGTTCCAGGTTTCATATTATTATCTGAGTATTGTAACTCGAATTTTATTTTGTTTCTGAACGAGTTTTAAAAATCTTTATTTTTGTGACCCATTTACCACGGGTGCAGTCACAGACCGGTCATTAAAATCAGCGTGATTCAATTGTTTTTTATTTTAATATAATTTCCTTTTTTCCGCTACATGTAGTTTGAAGCCAAATTAAGTTTTCTTCCTGAATAATCACGGCACAAATACGTAAACGCCTTATGGTAGGTACATATTTTTATTTTCATATTATGTTCCATCTGATGAGTTGAAATGTTGAATGTCTTAAGAGGGTAAATATATTTACATCTCGTGCTTTAGAGTCCCTCGCTACGCTCAAGAATCTAAATGTTAGAATATTTCGCTTAGCAGGGTCTCAAATTCGAACTCTCAGCAAAAAACAACTTTGTTCTCTTGTTGCACAAATAGGTTACTACTTGTTTATTACCACTCATTACTCCCTAGTACGTGTCAGTTTGATATGAAATATTAAGATTGTTGATTTGTCGTTATTTGTTCGGCAGGAAAAAAAATCGGAGGTTTGAATGGCGTTTGAGTAGTACCACTGTACTTAGCGTCATTCAAACATAATAAATAAGTCACGTGACTCAAACATAATAAATAAGCTAATGTGAATAATTGTAACGATATAATTATCATTTACAGTATATATGGTGCTACTTTCCCGGACTAGTGCGGAAAAGAGCACTTCCCGTGCATATGTCGAAACTTTAAAGAGCCATATGTACAGTAAAACGTTGTACGATACACGTGAAAATAGGTAATTCGCAACTCGTGACTATTTAAAACACTCCCTTCGGTCGTGTTTTAATTTATTACCGCTCGTTGCGAATTTCCTATTTTCGGCACTTGTATCGTAAATAACTATTGTTGGAGAAGTGACTATACCGTTTTAGTCCCAATAAAATAAAACATACTCTGGCACATCATCCTTGACCACTGCCACTGCTCGAGAAGAGAGATGAAGCCACTTCACCGCCGCTGAGGAGTCCAGCCCCCGCCCGTCCAGCCATACCGGGGACTCAGGCAATGGCAGAAGCACCAAAAACAGGGCACCTGAATCAATAACACGTATATACAGGGTGGAAAAATCGAATGCCACATGGATGGCAACTACCTAAAATATTGTAAAATTTGTAAATTACCTTTGAATTTTGTGTTTGCGGTGCATTTCACGTGATGGGGGAAAACAAAATTCAAGGGTAATTGTTAGTTTTCATGGCCTTCCGTTATTTTAATTGTATTTGTTATTTAAAGAAAATCAACTCAACGTATCAGTAACTCTTTCAATCTGCGTCATAAAATACGGCACGTTATTTTTTGTCACCTTTGACCGGTTCGAGTCCCGACTGAGGCAAGTGATTTTTGAATTTATTGTTTTTAAAAACAAAGGAAAGTCTCCTTTACACAGAATGTGCTATTTACAATATTTTAGGTAGTTGCCGTCCATGTGGCATTCGATTTTTCCACCCTGTATACACATAACATAGACGAATGATAGAAAAAGTGTGCATTGCAAATACCAACTTTCATCTAAACTTCTCTAAGAATATCATCAACCTTAAGTTTTTGAAGTGAAAACTTCTTTAGCGGCGCTGGATGGGGAAAAAATGTTAAACTCGAGACAGGTCACGTGACCGTAAGGTAAGATTATTTTGTACACTGTTATAAGCTTGATAGTAACAACACACAAATGTCGATTTGTTGTCGGTCAACATCGCCTCTTATTGTTTTTATCGTTACCGATTAGCTTTCGCTCGTGACTTTGTCTGCGTGGACTCGAGATAAAACTATCCTATATTTTAATCTAGACTATAAAACATATTCGTGCAAAATTTCATCCAATTCGGTAGAGCCATTAAAGCGTGATTGAGTAACAAACATCTAAACATCCAAACTTTCGCATTTACAATATTAGTAGGATAATTTTACTTTCATTCTCGAGGCACCAGTTGTCAACATACATGTTTAAGTGGGTAGTTTGAATATAATGTTCTAAATATGAACGTTGTTTGTAGCCAAGCAACGTCCCTCTTCTCCAACGTGTTAGCTTTTTCCATATGAAAGTGTATACTTACTTCATTCATGTGTACCAACACAAGGACTATACGTGTTTGTTATTTTAAATTAACTTGTTAATCCAATCGTTTTACGAGTACCAACATTAGCAATAGTAAATCGCCTAAACGCGCTTTTGGCGCGTTTATGCTACAAATATTTTACCTATAAAAAAGTTGTCAGAGGCTAGCTGTCATGTTTGGATAAGTGATGTTTTCGTTGTATTTGTACTATTAAAATTGTAATAAAAGTTTGCCGAGATACAGTTGTTTATATGAAATACAATACCGAAGACCTCAAGACGTTGGCTCGAGAGATGAGCCAACAAACGACACTATTTATAATTTCTTTTGGAAGTCCATCCAAATCTGCCTTTGTACTCTTATCTTCTGTTTTGTGAATTGTACCTATATGGTGTTTATTTGGCACAATAGACTCAAATTGAAATTAAAAATAAATCAATGTGATCATTATTATTGTGTATTTTCTATAGCATCGTAGGCAAACAAGCGGACGGTCAGCTTGATGGTAAGCGGTCATCGTAGCCTATGGACGGTTGCAACTTGGGTTGCCCATTAAAAATATCTTAAAAATGTTTGTCATTTTCTACAAATACAAGGTGCTTGAAGGTTTAGATGGTACCTATAGTGCATTAGTATGAATCATCTTGACTACATAAAGCCATAAATACATATTAATTACTCTATATCTATATGTTGCAGGGAAATGGTCAAAACAGAGATTTGATCAAATCTCTAAGGGATATGATCAAATCACGCAGGATGTTAAAATGGCCAATCCATTTTATCATTTACCTAATACAAATCAGTAATTTGATCAAATCTCTGAATCTGTTTAGTGAAATGACGAAATCGGACAAAAAAGGCAACTCGTTTTTTCATTTCACTAGACTTGTTTAGTGATTTGATAAAATCCCTGAAACGCGTCAGTGAGTTGACGAAACTAACGCGATAAAGATTTTTCCGCTCTTTTATAAAAAAAATAACCACGAAGACGGTGGCGGGAGCAGAGCTCCCGCCACCATCTTCTAACCTATCCGCCATCCGAGTCTAAGTCACAGAATCGTATAAATTACTATCGATTTAGGAGCCAATATCTGCGAGTTAGTTTCGTCAATTCACTGACGCGTTTCAGGGATTTATCAAATCACTAAACAAATCTAGTGAAATGAATAAACGAGTTGCCTTTTTTATCCGATTTCGTCATTTCACTAAACAGATTCAGAGATTTGATCAACTGACTGGTTTGTATTAGGTAAATGATAAAATGGATTCGCCATTTTAACATCCTGCGTGATTTGATCATATCCCTTAGGGATTTGTTCAAATCTCTGTTTTGGCCATTTCACTGCGACATATACATTAACGAAGGCGCGTATTACTTCTATTCTTTACGTATATTTAACAAGGAGTGGGATATGCCTTTGTGACTGGACAGAACTATATTGCGTGATATGATAAGGAACAAAGAACATAATCGTCTATAAATTACGCAATTACCCCAGCTGAACAAGTGGCTCTGTGAACTATAGAACTCGCAAGCCTGTCTTTTTAAAAATATTTTTATATTTGAATTTAGTAAAATTGAATCGAGAATGAAAATCCATTGGCCCAAATTAAAACGGAAAACTTCGTTCGCTTCGCGCGCTCGTTCAAATACTGCCTTCAAAACGAAGAAAAACGAATAGCCGTTAGTAACTAAGTAATTTATTTGCACAAACGTGCCGTATTCACAAACGTTCGTCAACCCCATATCAAACATCCTACTATCCTACTAATATTATAAATGCGAAAGTTTGGATGGATGTACGTTCCAATTAAACTCAAAAACTACTGGACGATTTTTTATAAAACTTTCCGATTATGTACCTTATATATCAGAATAGAAATTTCATCTCTTTTAGGGACGGAAAAGGGGATGAAACTTTGTATGGAGACTAACAAAACAAACAGCGTGGAATGAGCGTTGCCAAATGGCGCTAGATGTCCTTCCTAATTCGTTCTTTATACTGAGTTATGGCCTTTGGGATACAATTCTTAATTCTTATGTTGAATGTAGTTTTTCGAAGACAATGATTTAGTTACATATTGTTGCAATAGATGGCGCTTTTCACGGTCCTACTTCGCGCTGTTACGATTTTTTCTGGTTTACTAGGGTCACGTATGCTAATGCCATTATTATAAGCGAGTTCGACGAATAAGGGGGTTAGCCTAATCATAAATAAGAACTTACCACAGAACGTTGCCGAAAGGAAGGCGAGGTGCCTCCAATGCAACCAGTTCCCCGCCACATACGAAATGACGATGCCCAGAGACATAGAGAGTGTGGGCAGCGAGCCCAGCCGCCCGCGTATTTCCGGGTCGCAGCACTCACTTACCTAAAACAATACGGACTTCAAATGTTTGTAATATTTAATGAACATCGGGCTACTAAATTAATTTTGTTTTAAGCAGTAACGCTGCTAACGAAAATTATAAATTTTAAATGAAAGGAAAAATTACACGCCTCCCTAAGGCGTTGTATGAAGGAACTGATTGAGGGATTTGGTGCCCGAACCGGATTGTTCCGATAGCTCAGTTGGTTGGTGGTTCGAATCCGGCTCGGAGCATAAAATTTTTAAATTTTTCCTTTGATTTAAAATTCATCGGGCTACTCTCAGGAAAAAGTACCTTATGTTCCAAACGCCATCCTTACAACAGTCTCCTAGCGTTTTTCTCGGTATCCTAACGGACGCCGGGGAGGGCTGTGTGACCTTATCCTAAGGTTTGGCGTGGGCGCTAATTAGGTACATACGACTTTACAACCTAGAGGAAAAACTAGTTCTTGTTGGGATTAGACCGTTTTTTTTCCTATAACGGAAACCTTACAATACAGCCGTTAAATATCAAATAATATTTCAAACATACATTTTCATAAAAACATTTTCATTGCCACCATTACAAAAAATCGCGGCATCGGTCGTCATGCAATCAATTTTACTAATTCAGAATTGAATCTAAAGCTACTTGTTTTTTTTACTGATTCCAATAAAATGACACATTATTACTGAATCAAGTACGAACAGCGGTTGAAGCTGAAACGCTTATTTGATGATGAGGCCCATCACATTTGCATAAAGAGCTAATGCGCCGAATAGGTATACAACTCGCTTTAACGGGGAATTATGGCGTTTCCGTCAGCCGGCCTAACTTTAGATTGACTAAAACATTTTTCGTTTCGTTACGTGTTACACAAGACTGTCAGACGGAATTCAGTCAACAATTTAACTACGCATACTGCGTGCTTACGTTAGGTGGGACTCTGTATTTAGTTAAAATGAAATAAGTTAACACTTTCATAGAATTTGACAACCAACCATGCCGGATTGTATGGTTGTGGATTCGAAACGTACATACCTAACCTTGCGAAGGTGCCAGCGTGCACGAGCGGTACCGCCATCTGTAGCGAGCGCTTGCGTCTGCTCGCTACGTTAGGTCACTTGTCACCACGCTGTATTGTACCTAAAGCAGGGCTATTATGCTTAAGCTTACGCAGAGCCCGCAGATGATCCGCCCGAGCAGCACGAGCGGGAAGAAGGGTGCGAAGCCGAGCCGCAGCCAGACACCGGCTCACAGCGGTACCGCCATCTGTGCCAGCGTGACCCCGACGCAGAGCGTACCTAAAGCAGGTCTGTATAACGTACGTAAACTTGCGAAGGTGCCAGCGTGAAGCCGACGCAGAGCCCGCAGATGAACCGCGCAAGCAGCACGAGCGGGAACGAGGGCGCGAAGCCGAGCAGCAGCCAGCCGGCGGCCCACAGCGGCGCAGCCAACTGTAGCGTGCGCTTGCGACCCGCGTGCTGCATCACCGCGCCGGACATCGTGCTGCCCACGAACGCGCCTAGCGGCGGGATAGCCCCTGAACACACATTTACACAATGTATTTATTCAGAGCACAGTTAAATACACAGGTATGAAAGGCAAATGTGATATGAATAGGATTGAATTCCTACTAAGCTTTGACAAAATAGGGAATTCAAAGCTCAGAAATTTAAAAGGAATCCTTAATTAATGCAGCAATTGAGAACTTTCGCCTGTTGTCGTGAGTAATACATATACCTATGCATATGTATTACTTGCTTAGAGGTGTATAATATATATTAGAATCAATTAAGTATCTCAATCATGGGTGATCACTATGCGAACTAAGGCTTTCTTTATTACCGGCTGTGGTGAATACCTACAACATAATATTACGTCTCCCCTGGCCAGGAAGTGGGATTTTCCACACGCTTAGCGGGCGGTAATTTCTACTTTATGGCCACATGGGTAAATATAGGTAGGTACGTTCCGTCTCATTTCTTACCTATCCATGATTTCTGTTCGCTATTTTGAATGAGATGGGGGTCAGTGCTCTCGATGGACGGCAGGGCGGACGCAGAATAACCCCTCACCAGGCCGATGATTAAAAATGCCAGCGAAGCGCCAAATGTCAGCCATAACTGCAATTAATACAAGAATGGAATGACGGCATCACAATCACAAAGGTACAAAAGATGTTTACAGTACATATGGTGCTACTTTCCCGCACTAGTGCGGAAAAGAGCACTTTTCCTGCATATGTCGAAACTTTAAAGAGCCATATATACAGTAAAACGTTGTACGATACACGTGCAAATAGGTAATTCACAACTGGTGTCGATTTAAAACACTCCCTTCGGTCGTGTTTTAATTTATCACCACTCGTTGCGAATTTCCTATTTTCGGCACTTGTATCGTAAATAACTATTTCAGCATCGGGTGCGAATAATGTACTAAGTGCATCAATATTATTATGTTTCTATATGATAATACCATTAAATTAAAACTTGCTTAAATAAGTTACAATTGTGGAAGTCTAAAGTAATATTAGTTTGTGTGTTGCTGGTTAAGACTTGTGCAGTAAAAATGTAACTTGCAACGTCATTGGATGGGCCTCCGAAATACTTTTTTATCTCAATGCAATCCGAACAAACCGGTTGTTAAAGTAAACCGTAGGACGACGGCGTAGGTACTCCATTGCCAACCGCGCATACGACAAATCGTGGTGAATTTGCTGGATCTGCAAGAATTTGCTGGTTATTACAAGACGGCGCGCGAGCTGTGTCGCGGCAAGATAGACAATACATCTATTTGTAAGTATTCTAATCAGAAAGAGACGGTTAGTCTATCTGCCGCAAAACAGCTCGCGCGCCGTCTTGTGATGACCGTGCTGTGCAGGCTTGACCATACAATTGTTTAAATGACTTTGACGGTATTTTCAATCGTTTTGCACAGACGAAGTTGCAGGCATAAAATAATAGTTATTTAGAAAAGTATGGGCTGATGATGACTGATGAAGTAAGTAGGTACATTGTATTAACTTTCCCGACACGTATTAACGACCGCTTTAGCCTAGTTGGTAGTGACCTTGCCTACGAAGCAAGAGGTCCTGGGTTCGAATCTCGGTAAGGGCATTTATTTGATCCCGAGTCATGGATGTTTTCTATGTTTTTATTTATCTATATGAGTATTTTTATCGTCGTCTAGATAGTACAAGCTTTGCTAAGGCACTGGTCCCACCGCGAGCTAGTAAGCTATGAGCTATCGGCTATAAACACGAACAAAAGATAAGCACTCCCGTGTAAATAAAAGAGACACGGCGATATTTATAGTTACTCGCCCAGCGGTGAGGACCAGTGCCTTAGTTTAGGACTAAGTCGATTTGTGTAAGATTGTCCGCAGATATTTATTTATTTATTTACTAAAGGACATATTGCAAATTCAGTTTATTAGCGTCTATTCACTGGGGTAATATTAGGGTAAGGCCGCGAATTTTGACCAATTTGGACGTTTCAAATTTAACATGCTCATTAAAAAAAATTGGTAACACCGAGAGGTTTCAATTTTTTTTATTAAATCAAGCGATAAAAACTGTCAAGAACGCAAGTGACATAATTGATTTAAATCCTTTCAAATAAATAATAAAAATATATTTCCGTCCAAAACGTAACGAAAGTTGATATTTTTTTTCGACCCTGTGTACATAAAGCCCTGTTATTTTCACGATTTTCAACTTCTCATGATCATGCTTTTGTTGAAATAAAATTTTATGATATGACGATAGTTCTACCGATTGCTAAACATTTTTAATTAAATAATTTACTTGTTTTATCTTGCATTCTTTTATGGGACCACAATTCCACGTTTTCGTTACGATTACTTACGTGACGCTTTATACAGCTAGATTTATAGCCAATTGTGGTAGAAATTCGCTTTTGTGCACTGGCAACTCATATTCTAGTAGGGCAACACCAGACAGAAAACCTAATAGTGCTTGTGTGATTTAAAGGGTAAGTAGTGATTATTTTCAAGCGGTAATTTTTCATACGATAGGTTAATGTTATTCACGCAGGTGACATGTATTACTTATATTCAAAATATCGTTATTTCACCATGATAATCAATATTTTTTCAAAAATACGTTACACTTTCGTTACGAATACGTTGCATTTTTACAAAATGCAACGTATTCTTTGTGTAACGTGACGAAAACATGTGGTAAAGGGAAGTGCACACAGATAAATACGAACTAAAATGAGTTTTTATTTTATTTCCAACGACAAATACAGTAAGTATTAATTTGAAATTGTAGGTATGTACAGTAGGTACAGGGATCAGCTAGCACGAGAGAATTGACCAATCCATCTACTATCTATATCCATAACAATCCATACTAATATCCATGCTAATATTATAAATGCGAAAGTGTGTCTGTCTGTCTGTCTGTTACCTCTTCACGCCCAAACCGCAGAACCGATTTAGGTGAAATTTGGTATAGAGATAGTTTGAGTCCCGGGGAAGGACATAGGATAGTTTTTATCAACGAAATCATCCCCTAAGGGAGTGAAATGGGGGGGGGGGTGAAAATTTGTATGGAGCTGCGATATAAACGAGTTCCACGCGGACGGAGTCGTAGGCAGAAGCTAGTATTATTATAAATGCGAAAGTGTGTATGTCTGTCTGTTACCTCTTCACGCTTAAACCAGTGAACCGATTTAGATGAAGTTTTGTCTAGAGACAGTTTAAGTCCCATAGAAGCACATAAAAATTGTTTTTATCCCGAAAATCATCCCCTAAGGAGGTGAAATATAGGGTGAAAATTTGTATGGAGCTACGATATAAACGAGTTCCACGCGGAGGGAGTCGCAGGCAGAGCTTCTGCTTGGCTTGTGCACTGGACTCCGTCCGCGTGGAAGTATTTAATCGAACGAGCGAGCGAAGCGAACGAAGTTCTATGCTTCAGGTTGGGCCAAAAATCTTTATGTCCAGTATCTGTCCCGTGTCCGTCATCCGTCTGTACGTCTGTTTTCCTCTATCGCATTTCCCAATCGATTGTCGTGAAGTTTTAGTACGGTACGCGAAATGAATGCACCTTCGATAACTCACAAGGTCGCGATGTTTTTGTTAACATTTAAACTTTAATGAGTACTACTAGAAGTTAAAAATTCTAGTGAATTTTGACGTTGCTTTAGGTATTATATAGCGTTTTCTTAGCGACCCTTGTAAATCCAAGGATAAATTATACAAGTGGTATTTTTCTTCAATGGAGTACCGCATTTTAGTATTATAATCTCCCATTTAATTTTCTAAAACTTTCGTCAAGTGATAACGTCGGTATAATCCGACCCAAATAAAATGTATATATTTCATCTAAAAGATTATACAAGTGGGTTTGGATTACTGAATACTATTAAAAACTATCATAGTTAACCAGAGTTTGAATTAATAACATATTTATCAATAGCTTAATTATATACGAACAGTTTAATGTTGAAATCCTACTAATTATTTCAAAATAAATCTCAAAAAAATTCAAGTCGACGCATATAATCCAGCTTTATCATAGTAATCTATTGATAAAAAATCTAAGTAATTCATCAATAGCTCCTCGTTTTATTCACTTATCAATTATTTTTCAAATTTGAACTCACGACGATCAGCGCGCGAGTCTAGTGCGCTGACGGCGAGAACGTCATGACCAATCACAGCACGCCGTTGCTTGTTTCCTACGCGGGGGCCTCCCCTCTGTGCTGACAACCGGACATCGACAGTTCATTTGCATTTGGAAAATGTAATACGACAATGCGCGTTAAAAGTTTACTTTGAAAATGAATAAGTGTTTAATTTGTAATCAAGTCTTGAACTTTGACGTTGTAGTGGTTAAGGAGGGAGGCATTGCGCGTCTAATAAAATTACGACTATAGCCTGTATATGTTATGTAGTTATAGTAAGCTAACTAAATCAATACTTAATTAATGTGTAGTACTCCATTATTGAATGGATCAGCTCACTTGAAAAATGTTATCTTTTACCGAGTTTAGCTATTGTTATGTTTTACTGTACAAAAACCTCCATGGTAAAGCTGTGATGATTGTAAGATTACAAATAATCTCTATGGTAGTAATAAAAAAAACAATTATTAATGACTCCAGTATTATGCCTGCATCACACTGGCGCGGCCTGGCCCTGGCGGACAATAGTAAACTTGTCCACCGCTGTCAAATTTTCTATTGTCCGCCACCGCAGGCCACGCCAATGTGTTGCAGGCCTTAAACATACAGATTTTATAGAAACACTCCACTGACAAGCTGTGATGATTGTAATGATTACGAATAGTCTATATAGTTAGTAATAAACTAAATCAATATTTCATTAATGTTGTAAATATTGCAAAAATATGTATCGATAATATCCTCTCATAAATAAGTACCAAAACCTTAATCCACTCACATAAGAGTTATGGGTCATATTTATGAGTAAGTTGTATGCACCATGCACCTATATTTTTACACTTGACTGTACTCGAGTGTTAAGTGGAGCTCACGTGAAAAAATGTATAGTACGGCGGAAATTGGGCAATATTGATAAAAGTCGTGGACACGTCTTCTATACAGGGCGTCCCAAACTTATGGGACATGATGGGGAAGTACCTTAAATATCGTAGATAGTGTATTTTGCTGAAAGAAGACTTTATGTTATTTTTGAAAGTTAGTAATTCTGCATTCAAAGTTTTTCAAAAAAATACTTGCTTCTTCTGGGAATCGAACCGACTTAAATGTGAAAAAAAAATCACCCCTACTTTTACAATGCCAATGGAAAGAATAGGTAAAAAATAATAAATCTCCTTTAGTGACACAGTATTTTAAAAGAAAAGAATCGTGAAATTAATCATTTTAATCAAATTAAAAACATACATGAAACTGCCGAAGTCAATTATGTAGGTAGTTCTTGTCTTACACAAATCGCCAATCTTTTAATAAGGCCGCTGCCTGTTGATTTTCTTATCATTTTATGGTGAATACTCGATAATCTCGATATGACATGGCATAATCAATGCTATCTATGGAATGATAATATCGCTACTTTTCGTACGTCGTCGTCGGCAATAAATAATTTTCTTGAAATATAACTTGAACATTTTACATTGTTCCTTTCTTTAAAAATACTGTGTTACTAAAGAAGAGTTATTATTTTGTAGCTATTCTTTCCATTGGCATTGTAAAAGTAGAGGTGATTTCTTTTTTCACATTTAAGTCGGTTCGATTCCCAGACAAAGCAAGTAATTTTTCGAAAAACTTTGAATGCAGGATTACTAACTTTCAAAAATAAAATAAGGTCTTCTTACAGCAAAATACCCTATCTACGATATTTAAGGTACTTCCCCTTCATGTCCCATAAGTTTGGGACGCCCTGTATACCTAACACTGGTATGTGTTCCTTGATCTCTCCAGAGTACGAATCTACCGGGTTTAGTTAAGGGAAAGGGGCCGGGCATAGTTGTGACGTCACAAAGATGGCGTCAGTCTTTGGATGGATGACCGCCTGATGTTTGAGTGGTTAATATAAATGCGCGTTTCCGTGCTTTGGAAGGCACGTTAAGCAGTTGATCCTGGCTGCTGTCTGTGACAGTAGTCGTTAAGCCGAGTTAGAGGCCTTCGGGCGGCTTAAGAACTTCTAATAGGCGAGTTGCCCACTCACTTGACAAAGTGGGGACAGCTGTCACTCGCGTCCGCAGGAGCTACCCACCCCAACCCTGCACGTGTCCCCTGGGTGGTACTAAAGAGTGGCAAACTTTAAAGGCCAAAATAATATATGCCATACGATTTTTGTTCAAATCTCGGGTTCCATTGCGTATATTCGTGTGAGGTGTCATTTGAAAGCATGTTAAACGTACTATAATTGTTTTCTTTAACTGTAAAACGTACAACGAACCGTTTGAAATAATAATGGATTATTTTACCTTAGACGTTTGCTTACTTAACATCATAATTCGAGAAAGAGATACTTTAGCATGATTAATGTCATTATAAAAAATATCAAGCATTTTATTAGCTTGCCAAAAATATGCAATTTGTTGTAGTTCAATAATAATTACATAATATGGCTAATTCCGTAACGCAAGTCCGCGGCAACCAGCATGCTGTGTATGTTTGAAATACTTTGAAAGTTAATTTTTGGTGTTCCCAAATGAAAGGTACTGTAGGCGAATTAATAAATTTTGTGTTTAACTGTATATTAGTACGCGTAGATTAGTTTTTATAATCGGTGAAATGAGTTATTTCAAATAAATCAATCAATCAATCAATATCATTTATTTGCCGGAATACAGTAGATACTTATATAAATAATACAAATGTCAATAAGATTACACACAACAGTGTATTCAGCCCATATGCAGGGATGCAAATGTCTTGAGTTTCATTACATAGGTGTGTAAATAATCAATTACACCTAGGAGCAAGTTATCAGCCAGATGAGCATTATGTTGTCATTATGTTTCAATAAAAAGCCATTTTAAATTCATAAATGCGTTGTCTGTGGGCCGCGAGCTTTCGCCAAAATACAGCCCGATAACTAGGACCCAAATTGTCGACATGGCCATTGGAGACATTTGGACGTGGTGATTTCTTACATTAACCTTTCTAGCAACAGCTTTAGGTAAACACATTTTTTTCTCTGGAGATGCATATAGATATTTATGGTTTGTCGACTGATATATATTCTGTACTATGGAACTGCAAGTCATTGCAGTTTTCCAGGCAACAAATTTGAACAGAACCGTGAGCGGCGAGGCTCGCGAGGCCGCAGACCGGGCTCCACGTGGGCCCGAAGGCCTGAAGCGTCCCTCCAAAGCGCGCTCTCGGATACTTTACTCCTGAGTTCAAGGACAAGCGAATCTGAGCGTGTGCGTGCGTCCCTCCAGAGCGTGCTCTTCACACGAGCCCGATGGCCGAAGACCCGACGGACGAGCTCACGCGGATATTTTTCTACTTCCAAGTGTGTTACAAGCGAACCCGAGGGCTGAAAGTACGAAGCGTACCTTCAGGGAATGCTCTACACGCAAGCCAGAGGGCCAAAGGCCCGAAGGGCGGGCCCACGTGGACACTTTATTACTCCTAAGTGTCTTAAAAGCGAATCTGACGGCCGAAGGAGAGCGGCATAGCACGCGAGGCGGCAGGCTGAGCTCTGCGTAGCGTAGGGGCGAGGGCCGAAGCGTCGCTTCAGAGCGGGCTCTCCACGCAAGCCAGAGGGCTAAAGGCTCGAAAGGCAGGCCCACGCGGACAGTTTATTACTCCTAAGCATCTTACAAGCGAATCTGAGGGCCAAAGGCCCGAAGCGTCTCTTCAGAGTGCGCTCTCGAATACTCTTCTCCTGAATGTGTTACAAGGGAACCTGAGGGCCAAAGGCATGGCACGCGAGGCGGCAGGCCGAGCTCTGCGTAGGGACGAACGTGTGTAGCGTCCCTTCAGGGTACGCTCTCGGACTTTTGTTTGGATGTTTGTTACTCAACCACACTTATTTGGATGACATTTTGCACGAAGATTGTTCATAGCCTGGATTAAAATAAGGGATAGTTTTTATTCTGGGCCCACGCAGACCAAGTCGCGGGCGGAAGCTAGTTGTCTAATAAAGCTGCTTGCGTTGATTGTTTTATTATTTATTTTCAACTAGCGACCCGTCCCGGCTTTGCACGGATACTATGTCATACATATAAACCTTCCTCTTGAATCACTCTATCTATTATAAAAAACCGCATAAAAATCCGTTGCGTAGTTCTAAAGATTTAAGCACACATAGGGACAGACAGCAGGAAGCGACTTTGTTTTATACTGTGTAGTGATGTTATACTAGGAACTACACTAACATAGATTAACAATCTCACTTGAGAGCCAAAAGAAGACGTAAATTAGTGTAAGGGGGTCACCCCCCACACACATTTTACGTCTTCTAAGAAAATAAAAGAACGCTTCAGAGCTCTCGCCTCGCCTTCGGCTTGGGCTACAAGGTTCCTGAAGTAGCCTTTATTTTACTGCTTTAGGTGCGTATGATGACCGTCTGACTCGTATAATTACTCAGAAAACAAAACAAGAGTGTCTCAAGGCGCCATGTCAGTGCTACCTAGCTGAACCGTGGGAACTAAGATTTATACCTACACTTTGGAAACCGAGGTCGGTTCATTCAGCTAGTTGGTTGGCACACGCGCTCACGGCCGGACGCTGCTTATGCGCACAGTTAGGTATTGAAAATGACTTCGTTGCGAATAAAGTCGATTCACTGCAGCGTTGTGGCGTGTGACAACAATAAAACAAATAGACATTTATGGTTTTTTATCTGCCGACTGACGATGACAGATTAGTAACCCTACCTACTTACTTTATATAGGTACCCAAGTACTAATTATTGACCTGGTACGAACTAGTGAGTTTAACAAGGACGTTTACGGAACATTGAATCTTTAATACCTATTTCAAATACGTAATTATTTTGTAAGGCCTGCTTGAGTTTCGGTAATTTAGTATACCTACCCCGAGCCTCAGACAAGTTTACTCCGCCACTACCATGAAGTCCAAATTATTTAGTTGTTTTCGTAGATTTCATGTTTATGTTTATCCCTGTATAACAGCAATTTTTATAATAGTACTTCGTAAGATTCGCACGGCAGCTTAAGAAAGGGCGAATACATCGTCGTTGGTTGGTATAGGGACTTATGACTTTTTGGAAGGGCTGGAATTCACTCGCGAGGATGAAACACATAATCAGAATATTTTAAAACAATACATTACAACAAATTATGCCTAGTGTCTACTTTCAAGTTTGTAATGCTTCTTTTAAACTATTACGTTATTGTTATACATACGCTGTAAATAACGAAGATACGTAGGTACCTAACAAACTTTATTTCGTACGGTCTCCGGGATATATTTAAATTACGTTACTTACCTACACTACACAAAAGGTTTCGTTCTGTATTATGTGGTAGATTAATAATAATAAGTACCTACATTCAAATTGTCGCATGTCGTAACCATAGACAGGGTGAGCAATAGGTAACATGGCTTCAATTGTATTTAACATGCTGCGTTGATATGTTTGTATGTATGTATGTAAGTAAGTGACTATGCAGTTCAGATACTGGCAGTATATTGGGAAACCCCGGATATTTTTACCTATTTGCTTTTTAGGGTTCGTACCCAACCGGAACCGTACCCAAAGGGTAAAAACGGGACAGTTGCTTCACCATAGTGTACTCACACATTATAATAGAATTTTATGTTTTGCAAAATAATTTAAAACGTAAACCGTTTTTTATTTCACTCAACTATTAATTATAAAATCATTTCTAAGCGGTGTCAACTCTAGCGTCGATTGGCCGGCGCATGCGGGCAACGACCCGCGCATTCAAGGTCGCTCCATTGTTAAATTTCGTAGGCACTTAAAGCAGTAGGTATTGAGATTTTTATTCAGACCTGAGTATCTGTTTGTAGAACTATTATATAATCTGTGGCCACGTGACGACAGCGATCGCTAGCAGAGTCTAGCGTGGTGATGGTTAATCGGTGCGTAATTAGCAAAATGTATTATTACTTCGTTATTTACTTATGTACAGGTCGATTCACGAAAGCTGGCACGAATGAATTGAACGAGTGAATGATAATGTCTTTGTGTGCATCACATAATAATTAAATACAGGTTGATGCAAAAAGTGATTAGGTACGATACTTGTGTTTTAGAATTTGTTTGTTTGTGTTTCTCTTTTTTAAGATTTTTTACAATTCGAATAAGCCATCACCTTTCGATTCTTGACATTAAAAATAAGTCAGAAAAATATAAATACGCTTTATTTACAAAGGACTAATATTAATTACTAAAAAGATTAACAAAAAAGTAAAAAAAAAATTAAAAAAAGACATCTATGTTGGTATTTAGGAGTTATTTAATTACTAAATATTAATATTATAACAAGACATGAGACTGAAAGCTAATAAAAAAAAGATTAACATGATAATTATAATAATATTATTTATTTTTTATTAAATAAAGAAAACGTATTAGGTACATGTTTACAAAATATTAGGAGGCCCCTGTATAAGAACGGCACTCACTGCCACTCACAGTGACAAGTGACATTACTTTCGGTCAATTCATTCATGCCAGCTCTCGTGAATCGACCTGTACACCAACAAAATCTATAGTGTTGGAAATATTATAAAATTACCTATCTTTTTCATAACATCTTTGATTGCGCTAATGTTATTATTTGTTGAGTTACAAGCGTGTTTTATCAGTACTCATGCTAACGCGCACGGTAAAAGTCATATTTTGTCAAATATTTAAAAAGATTTTGATGGTACGTCATAGGGCTCTAATAAACAATTATATAAAGTTTAATATGCTTTCAAATGACACCTCACACGAACCGATCAGTAAAATAGAACCCGAGATTGGAACAAATCGATGACCGTCTGCCGCCATCTTTATGACGTCACAGCTATGTCCGTCCCCTTTCCCTCAAATAAAACCGGCAGATTCGTACTCTGGAGACAACGAGGAACACAACCGTATGAAAATCGTGAAGGAGACGACTTTTTGCGATATTGCCACCGTACTAACACTGATTATACTGAAAAATAATTTCAGTGTGCTGTGATGATTATTAGACTACGAATAACCTGCATAGGTGACACTAAAATACATCAATACTTGTTTAATGTGTGGTACTCCAGTGTAGTAATAGAAGATTGTTATCGATTAAGTATGATTATACAAAATCACTAGTGTTAAATTTATAAATTAATCTGAATTATGATGACTTTTTCGTCTATTAACTATACATTAATACGCATCATTGATCTAAAGAGTACCTATCAACGTACTTATGCAATTACTTATTCAATCAAGCTAGGTTGAACCATTTCAACCACCCATGAGTGACCGGTATGTCGATCAAGTAACGCATTAGATGTAAATGTCATTTTTTATATGAAAAACGACAGCTAACGCACGTTCGAAACATTACGTGGTTACCCCTCAGATCTCTAGCTGACCCACGGCCCGCTTTCTTACAGTCGGTTATAACGGGTTTCTTCGATTTCGGTTAAAACCGGTTTTGCATTCCGTACTCTCAATCAACTGAGCTATCGGAACAATCCACCTCGGTCACCTTTTTTATCAATCAGTTCATTCTTACAAGGCCTTAGGGAGGCGTGTACCGACATCTGCCTAGATGCGAGATGATCTGCCTAGCAGCAATTTGTATGTAATCATATTAAATCCATTTAGTATTGTTATTATATTTGGTAAGGTTGGCCATAAATATGATAAAAGAGAAAGTTTCGCCTTAATATGAACCAACGTGAATGTAAACTTAACACGCAAAACTAAAAGAAAGCGTTTACGTGACGTATGTAAGAAATGTGCATCGAAAATCTACATTTTCAATAACTCCGGATTTTTGTATTAATTAATTAAAAAAGTCCTCTTCCACATCGATGAAAAACTACTTTTCTGAGGGTTATTGGTAATTTAATAATTTAATGTTAGGCCCCAATCGGACTTTGAAAGATTCTTTGAAATCGAATGAGTAGGTAAGGTACCTATTTTCGGAGACTACCCCCAACCTGCACCCTAATTTAACTGCCTACTACTACTATTAGACAGATAAGTATGAAATGAAACGGGCCCCTGATGTTACTAATATGAAGAAAGTACAGAAAGTATAAACACAGGGTTCGGGACATCGGGACCTGGAAAACCTCTGAAAGTAAATAAGTACAACAACTCTCAGTCTACAAATAAAATTAAAGTTAAAGAAAGTTTAATACTAATAACCCTATATTACTTTCTTTACCTGCTATTATTGGTTAAATAAAATAGATAATTATGTCATTTCGACCGAAAAACAACTACTAAGTAACTAAATATAATGTACAATCAAGTACTTAAAGTTTGTACCTACAAGTTTGAGCGTACGCTCGGCCTTGGCGAGGTACTCGGCCGGCAGCACGCTGCACACGAATCGCGTGAGTCGCGCGCGAAAGATTTAAATTACGGATAATAACTGATAAGCTAATACAATTTAGAGTTATTGACGAATCCGTTAGAATTTGTGTTTATATATTCTTCGATAGAACTAAAATGAATTACACTGACTTGAGAATTTATGAGATTTCTTTTATGGTAAGGAGAATGGTTTCAAGATATTTATTCCTAATTTAAAAAAATGCTATTGATAAATATGTTAGAAATTAATGGGGCCATTTTTTTAATTACTTTTGAATACACTTTAGTAGCCACTAGTCACTTGAATATTCTTTTAGGAGATTTATAATATTTTAAATCAATTCCGGTTTTGCTAACGTAATCTCTTGACAAAACTATTAGAAAACGATATGTAAGGTTTGAATAAACAAATGCGATGCATTATAGGAAAAAACTATAACTTGTATAATCTTTGCAAAGTATTACAAGTGTTCCTTACAAAAAAAATAATTATTCGAAAACCAAAATCAAAAACTGCTAGAAAATATTTTTCGCTGTTAGTACTTAATGTACTCTCGCTGATAACAAAAAAAAATCAAACTTGGGACTTATGTTAGTTTGACGACAAATTATAGTGTTCGCGTACCGTACTATTTTGTGAGCAGGTTCGTCCATTATATAGATTTTTTTGTCGAGTAACTTTTTTGAAAATGAAAACCTATTGATAAACATTTAGTTATTTTTTTAAAGCATTTACTTAATTAAAAAAAATGCTGTCGTGAAAATACTTTATTTGTAAGTATTTTGTGTTTTTTTTTTTGAAAATTTACCAGTATGATCTAAGCTTAACAACAACTTATGTTACGTTTTATAGTAACGTGACGTATTTTTATGTTAGTTCTATGTCACATTGGTCAAAATTCGCGAACTACCTGTGGCCAGAACTATAGCGACAGCTACGTGATACAGGAAGCCTCACTGATTTCATAGTAAGCTGAGAATAAACACGAAGATGCTATTAAGTATGACAATTACGTAGGTACCTATAACTGAGACAGGGTAATTTTAGCACATTATATACCAAGTAGTTAAAATTGCAATTAACTCGCCTTTGCCAATCTGGCATTGGTAAATGTCACATAGGTACATACGATATACGAGCGCCTGTATATCATCGGGGTAGGCAGGGACCAAAGCATACAAAATCTTGCAAAATTGTTCAGCCCCACTCAAATCAAATCTATGCAATACATCTCATACACTTTCGTAGGTTGTGACAGTTACCTGCTACGCCTTATTGGGTGGCTGACATGGTCATATCCTATCTTGTAATCTAATTTTACTTATTCTCTCAACGTTGGAGATGTTCTGAAAATGAATAGAAGTAGACAAAACCTTCGAAAATTAATTATTTCTATTAGTCCAGTCACTAAACAAATATATAGCTCTAACCTTTCATAGGTACCTATGTATGTACCTAAATATGATTTAATCCACAAGTTAAGGATACAAGCTGCGCAGTTATAATTATTGTTCCCAATACTAGCTAATACCTATAGTGAAAATGCCCTTACATCTAATATTTGACAGCTGTCATCCCAGTACAATTTATGTCATCATATAATCATTGACGTTTAATTTGTAAAAAAAAAACAATTTATAATGTATCGAAAGCAGATGGTAACAACCTCTTACTCGTGTTTCTAATGAATTAATGATCAACATCAAATAATGTATAAGAGCTAGCCGAAACTACCTCTACTGCTGGCAAAAAAAGGAAGGCCACGGCCTTCAATAGGCAAAAGAAAAAACCGGTAAGTGTATGTAACAAAAAAGTACGGAACACGATGTAAGTACTTATTTAAATTAACTAAGAGCGACTAATGGGCTGCCGTACCTAGATGCGAGTGTGCTTCCAATCAGGTTTAATGATGATCTTAAATAGACGGTTCAAAATGTTCATGTGTAGTTATAACAAGCACCACGCGATGCCTTCGCAACATTTTCGGCCATTTTCTGATTCACCTGTTAGCAGGCCAACATGTCAGGTACTAGCGTGATACTATAATATTTGGGGTTTAGTTTTCACAAGCTATCTCGTGGCTATCTCGCTTATCTCACCACTCACCCTCAGTACCTACCTACATATTAACCCCGATATTCGTCACCACTACACTATAATTACGATTGTAAAAGTACACAATTGAGAATAGGAAGAAACGCGTTGCTGTAAAATTTAAAATTAAGAAGAATAACGAATGTGGTAAATGGCTATAGTCAAGAATATCGTTTGTGATTAATTTCATAAAGGGAGAAATGCTTTTGGGTCGAGTCTAGGATAATTTATTTATTTATTAATTAATAGAGCTAATGAAGGATGATCTCGAGCGGAGGCTCGTTGATAAGTGCCTATCTATACTCACTGTACCCAGTCTTTACCAAGCACTGTACGAAGCATCGTAGGTAGTCGATACGAGACTGAAACTGAAATGGAGTTGCGTGAATCCTCCAGAACAAAGAATCTCACTTCGACCGTAGCACCGCGACTGGCAGTCATGGCGCATACTGCTAGGGTGCAATCAGTAAGATTGTTCAACAAGATGCCTACTGAGTTAAAACTAATTAGAAACTCCACTTTATTTAAAAACAGGCTGAAAACATATTTATTAGGAAAATGCTGTTATAACATCAATGATTTTTGACAACTACATATTTATATTTTTGACATTTTCGTGATGTTGGATTTAATTGCTATTTTTATTATTGGACATACTGTTTTGGAATATCTTATTGTACTTAATTTAATTTAATTGTTTGACTATTCTTATGTTACTAATTATGTTTTATTTATTATTATGTTATATTCAATTTCAAACACAATGAAAATTGATAATGAATTAAATAAACTGAAATATCCTAACTTACGGTCCGCAAACCTAGTCGATGACAGAGTGACAAACTGAAGGAGCGCAGCATACTTGAGTGAAAAGGATAGATCGGACCCGAAACAGTAGAGGTACTCTGCGCTCGAATTGGCATTGTCGACGTCGGAGTTAAGAGTCTTAACTAAGACTGCTAGGCTCAAATGGGACTGGTCTCTGGTTACGTTTGCCGTATGCACCTACAGAGGTGGGCTAAAATAGTTACAGAGTGGGTGCTGTGTGTGTATGATGTGTGTAAAGGTGCCGTGGTCGGCCGAAGAGATGGCGGGATGAACTGGACATGTTTCAAAGTGACTGGCCAGAATTGGTAAAGAGTCGGGTTAGTTGGAAGTCTAGGGGGGACGCCTTTGCCCAGCAGTGGGACACATTATAGGCAGATATAAAAATAAGAAGAATTTATATCATTCAAGCATTCGTCCCAGTCCCACTTACATACTTGCTAGTGAAGTACGCATATTTTATGTCCGAAATAAACACTGTTTAATTTTGAAAGGCTTGCAGCAAAATGTTGATGTTTTCACATAATATTACGAAACATTGTCTCAAAAAATTTATGTCTCCCTAGTTTGGAAATAAAAATGCGAACGCAAGGTGTAAATACAAATAGTATCTATATACAATACAGCGTGCCACATCACATCAAAGTTGATGCGAAAACAAGTTGTTAGGTAGTTACTAGGTAAGAGTATATACCTACTTCATTATACTTAGCACAGTAAGGGAAACTACAATATAATTTTATGGTATTCTGATGTCAGCGTAAGTAAGACCTATTATACTCCTATAGCTAATTAATTAATTGATCTCATTTGTACATCTGTCCAGTGATATAGGAAAATTAATATATAGGTACGACGAGCGCTAGTAAACCGTTTAACAATGACCGAGTGCTTTGAACCGAAATATTTGCTACTCATTTCTATATTGCTGCTGCGTTAATATCTGCTATAACAAAGCTGGCAAAAATATCTGACTCGTCCTAACGGCTCTAGAAATAGTTTCGTGGCAGATATTTATGTCCACTAATTTGTTGTGGTATCTATATCATATTAATGATGGTGACTGCTCATATCTATCAAGTAAAGTAAAACCATATCTGTGTTAGTTATGTCTTAGGCGAGCTTCGACCCTGTATAGGTTAATTTATATGCTGGGAGTAACTCTGAAAGATCGAATCCATGTCGGGGTGATTGAACCACCAAAGTCAATATGGCCCATCGGGCACTGAATAAGCAAGCTGTAGTGGCAACTGGACCGGCCATATTAGCCGGAGAACCGATAACCGTTGGGGTAAACATGTTGTTGAATGGAGTACGTGAATCATATACAAATTGTTTATTTGCTGAATACAGTTCAAGGATAGTCAGTAAAAGGTTTGTCAGTTAAGTGCATCCAGCCTGGATGCAGGAGTGTAAATTAAATGCAAACATAGTATAGGACGCTCTGAGACAAGGTGGAGTGATAAATCACGTTCGTTTTGCACAGGGTAGGTTGCAAGAGCTGCATGAGACTATAGTCCGACCGCGGCGCTAGAGATGACGATCAGTTAATTAATTAGCGCGTCGGACTATAGCCGCGGATCGTGCTCAATGGCATGTAATTGGAGAAGCCATGCCCAGCAATGGACTAAGATAGGCTGACGATGAGGATGACAATGAGAGGTTAAATGTATAAAAGAAGCCCTTCTTATCGGTCAAATTGTCATGTGAAAAGCAATTACTTTACCAAGACGACAATTTGAACAAACGCGTTCCACGAAGCTACTATTTACATATATGAGAGGAGGCCTGTGCCCAGCAGTGGGACGTATATAGGCTGATGATGAAACAGGCAAGGTCAAATGGCCATTGGGGTACACTTAACTCCGAAGAGTCATTTGTACGGATAGGTATTTTTTCCGAATTATAGAAAACCGAAAGCAATGTTCCGCTGAAGGAAATTTAGCTTTCTCAAGATATATAATACTAACCTAACCTAGTTTTAAATCTATGAAATCATCCGCGTCGAAATTGTTGTTTACTCGTATTGGAACACCGCGTTCGAAATTTAGAATTTTCGTGTGATCCCGGCCAGTCGTTGCTGGTCTAGAGGCCTACATTTAATAATAATACCTATTTGTGGACAATCTTACACACGACCTAATCCCAAACTAAGCAAAGTGTGCAGGACGACTTAGTTTTAAGCCTTTAGAATAGAAAACTGTACATACGATTTAATAAATAATCTACGAACCGACTTTCATTTACTAAGCGTCGCTTATAGGAAAATTTGATTAATAAATAAAGCTAATAAGAAACAGGGAAATCCTATAAGCGACCCATAAGAGTTCAAGATAGAGACCATAAAAGAGTCTACATACTAGTATATAGGAATTAAGAGTAAATAAGAACACAGAAATGTAATAGGATTAAGTTTATTTTATTGGAATAAACGAGAGTTGTCGGTCCGCGCTTACGCCCGTGAGCGGTGCGGGGCGCCTGACGGGTATAAATATGGCGCTCGCCCCCCGCACCGCCACAGTCATTCCGGTTACGGCAGCGGTCGAGTGAGGTCGTGCTTTAGCGGTGCGCTCTTGCCCTATTGTTGTTGTAACCCGAATATCCTCTCCGACTACCTGCTCACTCTTATCGCTCCCCCGCGCGGTGATTATCGCAATTACCACGTGGAAGCATCGGGTGTGTTAGTTAAGACTTTCATAAGTCTCCAGTCGACCCGCGTGTCCCTGCCCCTCTGGAAATCCACGCTCGTAGTGGTCGCAGTCTTTCGGGGCTGTGGGCTAGACACGTCAGTGGCTACCCGTTAGTTAAGACTTTCTCAAGTCAGACCCGGGTCTCTGTCCCTTAGAAAGACCACGCTCGCAGTGGCTACACAGTGACGGATCCTAACGGTGCCAACTAAGTCACAGTGTGGGGTGGATACCACCACGAAGCCCAGTAATTCGTACAGTCCGACTCTTCCCTTCGTGTTAGGACACATAGCTGACACTGACACGGCGGACAAGTGGACACGACTCGACACCGACATCAGGATAGCATTTCGGTTCATATTAGGCGTAGGAAAAGCTTAGCGGCGACCGACCAACCAAGTAGGATGGAGCTGCAAGAAAGGATCACGAGGATGGAGGAAGTCATGCTGGCTATGCAGGCCGAAATCGATCGCCTCGCTGCTGAGAACCGACAGCTCAAGCTGGCTCTCAGCGGCGAGGTCTTTGACTCTGCCCAGGCGGCTCCCATACAACCTCCCCCCCCGACAAGTCTCGACTTGCAACTCCAGGCCCGTCCGGCCACTCCGACGGCCACTCTGGCCGCCCAAGCCCCTAAGGCCACCATGGGACCGCCGCCGCCACCGCCGTCGGCGGCAGCAGCGACCCCTTCGCCCCCTACCCAGGCCCCTAAGGCCAAAACGCCCAGTAAGGGCAAAAGTAAACTCTCCAAGGCAGCCGCGTCTGCCCTAGCCAACCCTCCGGCCCTTCAGGCCCCCCCCGAAGCGGATTTAAGCGTGAGACAATCGCGTTCTCGCTCCCTCCAGAGACCCTCCTTGCGAGAGGAACGCACTGTCCCACGCTCCAGCTCTCCCCCCCACCCCCTCCTTCGGTGTCTCTCCACGACCAGACTGACCGACGAACAGACTCGCGACCTCCTCTACTCGAACGAGGAAATGACCATGGACACGACAGTCTGGACCACAGTAGGCAGCAGCCGCAAGGGCAAACGTGCGCTGCCGAAGTCTCCTAGGGCCGATTCGCCGGCGAAGAAAGCCCTTCGGACTCCCGCCGTCCAGGCGCCCTCTGCGCAGGCCCCTCAGGCCAGTAGTGCCATTCTGGCAGCGGACGGCGGGTCTTCGGCCCCCAGCAAGCCAACTCCGGTAGGCAACCCGGACAAGCCGGATTCATGTGTCCTGATCGACACACATAGATACCACACTGCCATGGCCATAGCCAGTCAGCGTGGCATCCGGGTGGTCGGTTCGGAGATTTTGAAACCGCCCTTGGAAGGGATGCGCATCACGGTCCAGGGACCCGAGGACTACCGTGCTCTGACCCGTCTCTTCGACGAGCTGTCGATGGCCTACAACCGGAGGCTGACCGTCGAGGAGAAAGGCTACAGGGCCGTCCTCCGGGGAATCCACAAGGATATCCCGGAGGACGAGGTAGCCGCGGACCTCAAACGCAAGGGGATCGCCGTCAGGGAGGTTCATCGCCTCTACAATAAGCAAGTAGGGAAGTACGATATCGTACTAATAGTCACCGACCCGAACCAGCGCAAAGCCGTCCACTCCCTTAAGGAGGTCCTTAAAATGGCGGTGAGAGTGGAGACTCCCAAAAAGAGGACCCACCTCTCACAGTGCCACAACTGCCAGCGGTTTGGCCACGGCGCCCGTGGCTGCCACTCTCCCCCCCGTTGCGTCAAGTGCGCTGGGGATCACGCGACTCGCGATTGCGAGCGCCCAAAAGGCTGCAAGGACCCGAACGGCATACGGTGCTGCAACTGTTTGGGTCGCAAGCTCCCCCATGGGCATACTGCCAATTATGGGGGATGCCCTTGCCGCCCAAAGAGTCGCGACACCGGGGCAAAGTCGAAGTCCTCGCCTCCCTCTGGGCGCAAGCAAAGCGCGGGCCGGGGTGCTCCCCATAGCACTCCGCAAAACTTCCCCGCCCTTCCGGCCGTAGGGTTAGGAGCCCCTAGGAACCCGCCGCCTTCAGCGGCCGTAGGTCCCCGCCCGGTGCCTTCTGCACCCCAATCCCAGGCGGGCCCCTCTGTATGGGGACCCGCCGCCAGTCAAGCGGGCCGGCCCGCTATGGACCCACTCTATGCGTTTATGCAGTTAGTACAGGTACTCCCACCGGAGGTGGCGAGCGGCCTGTCTACCCACATATTCGCATCAGCTACTCGCTATCTCGCCGCACCAAGCGGCAGCCAGGTTAACGGTGCCTATTAGTATGGATAGTACATCCCAGAAGCTTAAACCTGCTTCGATTACCATTGGCATTTATAATGCCAATGGTCTAAGGGGTATGAAGGACCAGGTGATGAACTTCCTTCGCGATCACTCAGTAGATTTACTTCTGGTCCAAGAGACCTTTTATCGTCCCGGCATTAGAGCCTTTCGCGTCCCTGGATACGTTCAGATTAGAGATGATAGGCAAGATGGTAGGCCATTCGGGGGCACGCTCATTTTCTACAAACGTAACTTACATTGCATAAGTCTCAATCCACCGCCCCTGACTAATATGGAAGTGTCGGTCTGTCGCATCTCGATGGAGGGGCACCCCCCGATATCGATTGCGTCAACCTACCTTTCACCTCAACGAGACTTACTTCTGACTGACCTCAACTCTTTAGCCTCCCTAGGTCCTTCGGTCATCGTGGCCGGGGACCTAAATAGTAAGCATACCAGCTGGGGATGCGTAGCATCCAATCCCAACGGCAATCGGCTTCATCACCTTTTGATCGATAGCCTCCCTTTCGATCTCCTCGCTCCCTTAGAGCCGACTCACTTCCCTCATAACGTAGACCACCGACCTGACATACTCGACATAGCACTACTAAAGAACGTAGCGTTAACTCTGCGTTCTATAGAAGTGCTACACGAACTAGACTCGGATCATAGGCCAGTCCTCTTGAGACTAGGCCCTCACCCCAATAGTACTCCTCGAACCAGGACACTCGTGGACTGGGACAAGGTACAATCAGGTCTCCTACAGACGGACTCCCCCCTGCTTAGAGATATCCCAGACAATATAACTACAACCGAACAGACAGACCAAGCGATCGATACTTTCACCAACTACCTCAACGCTGTTCGAAGCGAAGCCTCAAGGGAGGTGTCGGCGGAGGACATCCAAAACCGACCTCTACCTACGGAACTGAGAGAGTTGGTGACAAGGAAAAATCGCGCCATACGTACCTATTCAAATCACCCTTCTGCCGAAAATCGGCAAATCCTGAGGGACTTGTCTAACGAGTCCAAACAGAGAATTGCCGAATTTCGGGAGAACTCGTTCAGGGATCTGATGGGGGAGATAACGCCTAGTCACCTGGCTTACTGGAAACTAGCGAGATCTCTCAAATCCGATGCCTGTTGGACCATCCCTCCCTTGGATCGACCGGATCACTCAACCCCCGCGTTCGAGGACAGTGAGAAAGCCGAATGCCTTGCGAGTAGTTTAGAGTCCCAATGTTCGCCCAACCTCCTCAACACCGACGAAGCCCACATTAGTAGGGTCGATTCCGAGGTGGACAGGAGATCGCGTCTCCCCGTAACTTCACCCATTTTACCGGTGTCGGTTAAGGAAGTCAGTGACCTTGTCAGGCGTCTCCGTATTAGGAAGGCTCCGGGTGCGGATGGTCTATCCAATCGCATCCTGAAACTTCTCCCCGAAACCCTCCTCCTCCTTTTGGTCGGCATCTTCAATGCCGCACTGACCAATGCTCACTTTCCAGCCGCGTGGAAATGTGCAACGGTCATAGGGATAGCGAAGCCCGGCAAACCCCGGACCTCGCCTGCCTCTTACAGGCCGATCAGCTTACTTAGCTCCCTTGGAAAGCTATATGAGCGGATCCTTCTCACGAGAATTCTCAGATTTACGGCTGAGAATAACCTCCTCATCGATGAGCAGTTCGGTTTTAGATCCGGACACTCATGCGTCCAACAGGTGCACCGCGTCACGGAGCACGTGTTGGATGGTTTCTCTCGATTCCAGGGGCTCAAGACCGGTGCGATCTTTCTCGACGTAGCGAAAGCCTTCGACAAGGTCTGGCATAACGGGCTTGTATACAAGTTATACCAGCTCGGAATGCCGGACAGACTCGTACTCACAATACGAGATTTTCTCAGTGACCGAAGCTTTCGATACCGACTGGAGGGAACGTATTCGGACCCACACCCCATCCGGGCCGGAGTCCCGCAAGGCTCCGTGCTCTCTCCCACTCTCTACTCGTTATTCACAAACGACATTCCCAGGCACCCTAAGGTGCAACTGGGGTTGTTTGCGGATGACACCGCGCTCTTTACGACTCATTGTAAGTACGCTACTATCCGGCGATACCTCCAAGAGGCAATCTCCGACCTAGGTCGTTGGTTTAATCTTTGGCGTATCGAAGTCAACCCGGAGAAAAGCACTGCAATAGTCTTTCATCCGTCGGACTGCATTAGTACAGAAAGGCGGGTGGCTCCGATCCAGATGTTTGACCGACCCATCCCCTGGGTCAACGAGGCCAAATATCTTGGAGTGACCCTCGACAGGAGACTGACTTTCCGTAGCCACATCCGTAGGGTACGCAACCGCGCGTTGTTCGTGCTAGGAAGGCTAGGGCCGATGATCAACAAGTTTAGTAAAATGTCACTTAGGAATAAGCTGACACTCTACAAGACTTGTGTTCGTCCAATCATGACATATGCAAGTGTAGCATTCGCTCACGTGCCTATGTCATCGCTCAAGCCGCTTCAGGTCATTCAGAATCGTTTTCTCCGAAGGGCGACTGGTGCCCCGTGGTACCAATCGAACCTCAGCCTGCACCACGACATGGAGATTAGCACCATGTATGGTTTCTTTAAGCAGGCTGCCAGACGTTATTTTGATAACGCTCCCCACCATAGGAATCCGTTAGTTAGGAAGGCTGCTGACTACGTCCCCATCCCTCCCCCCTCTGTCGTTACTCGGCGCTCACTGATTAGGGGCCGCACGGTCCGGCGTCCTAGGCACACACTCACGGACCCGGACGACGAAATCACAGCGTCCATCGAAAGATGGAACGCTGCGCTTTCGGCGTCCAACACATCGCGTACACTTCAGCGTTCCCGCCGGCGGGGACGTCCACCGCGAGACAACACAGACACATACAGTCCGCTTTCGTCCCGGTACCGCCGCATACCGGGTAGAGTCAGTCCGACGCAAGTCGGGCCTAGCTGAGTTTCTTGCTGGACTCTTCTCAGCTAGGCTAGGTTTTAGCGAACCAGCGATAAAACTCCCAGTAGTTCGATACCACTCACACCCCAGATTCGGTTGATACCGTTCAACCAATCTCACTGGAGCGCAAACTCTTAGAGTATTCCAGTGTACAAACTTCCCCGCGTGGTCGTGCCGGAGGCTTCCCCTGGATTTTCCCCAGGCCACCCTCCAACCACGCAGTTCGACCGCTATATTGGGTCCGTCCTATTATAGCAACAGTCAGGTTCAAAAAAAAAAAAAAAAAAAAAAAAAAAAGCACCGCCACTTCTCAACCGACCGGCGAGCCGACAACATCTCCTGACTACTAAAGAAGAATTTCATTTCACCGCAGCAAGAAACTCCCTTCTCAACTTCCCAAACCAGTGCAAATAGGTGCTTCAGGCACATAATGGTCCTTCAGTAATCCGGATATTCAAGAAAGAAAATAGTTCCAGTTTCAAATTCAAGAAAGAAAAATAGTTCCAGTAATTATGAGTCGTCGAATTACACGCCCAGCGGGTGGAGGGCGTTCCCTCGCCCAACTCATATTCGGAGAAGAGCCGTCGTCGGAAACGCCGGGATCCAGCACAGAAGCCTCAAGCAGAGAGACGCAGTCTACGCCGACCACGCCAAATACGGAGAGCGCCGCAACTAACGCTGAAGATTCAGCACCGCCGGGGGCCGCCGACAGCGTCCCCGCGGCGCCGCCACCGTCCAGGTCCATAAAGACTACATCGTCCCGCCGCGCACAACGCTTAGCCAGAGCGAAAGAAGAAATGCTGCGCAACAAGCTTGAACTAGCCCAAGCACGCCTAGCCGCAATCGAAGCCGACGGAAGTGAAGACGACGAGGGAACCGTGGTCTCCGCCGCACAAATGCAATCTCGAGTCGACGCCTGGCTCGAGTCGAGCCACGATATGCTCGCCGTCGCCGAAAAACCTCACTTCCCAGAAGAAGAGGGCAACAAGCAAGCCAAAACTGAGCAAGCCTCTGTCCAGCAGCCGCCGCCGCCGCCGTTGCCGCCGCAAGCTGTGACCAAGCTAAACCCGCCGCCTACCGCGCCCATCACCGCCGCCGCCGCCGCCGCGATGCGCGCGCAAGCAGGGACCGTCCCCCTCAGTGCCGCCGCGCCCGTCTTCATGCCCGCACCCGTCTTCGTGCCCGCGCCTACAGTGCCGTCCGCGCCGCCCGCGCATCATTATGAACAGTTAAGTGCAGTGCCGCCCGCACATCGATATGAACATTTAACTACAGTGCCGTCCGCGCCGCCCGCGCATCATTATGAACAGTTAAGTGCAGTGCCGCCCGCACATCGATATGAACATTTAACTGCAGTGCCGTCCGCGCCGCCCGCGCATCCTTATGAACACTTGAAGACAGCGCCGCCCGCGCGTTATTACGAACAAACAAGTGCTATACCCATAGTGAAACAACACAGCCAGTCGACACAACAGGTCGATCTTTCCGAGCTCGCGTCCGCGATCGCCGCCGCCGCCCGTTCCGGTAACACGCCTCGCTTCGCCGTCGAGCTACCCGCCTACGGAGGGTCACACCAAGAGTGGCTCTCATTCAAAGCTTCGTACGAAGAATCGCAATCGAAATACACCGAAACTGAGAACGTGGCAAGACTACGAAGATCGCTGAAAGGAAGGGCGAAGGAAGCAGTTGAAAATCTACTCATCTATCAAGCGCCAGCCATCGAGATAGTCAAGACGTTGCAGACACGCTTCGGGAGGCCTGACACCATAGCCTTGGGCGAACTCGAACGACTTCGCGCCCTGCCACGCCTCACAGACGGAGCCCGAGACCTGCTGCACTTTCTCGTGTCGCATCGCGAACGCCGTCGCTACTCTCCGAGCGCTAGATCGTGCGCAGTATCTCTACAGCCCCGAGACCGCCAAAGCTATACTAGACAAGCTTACGCCAAACCAGCGGTACCGGTGGTACGACTTCGCCGCTACAACAGTGTCAAACGAGCCCGAACTAACGAAGATAGCCGCCTTTCTACATCGAGAGGCACAATACTGCGCAGCATACGCACAGCCCGAAACAAGTGAAGCCCCCGTCCGAAGAACACACAAAGCGTACGCAACCAATGAGAAGCCAGTACGCGAGAAGCCCGCCCACAAGTGTTCGTGCTGCCACAATGAAACCCATAACATAGAAAAGTGCCCGAAATTCACTGCCGAAGAAGTTGACGATCGATGGAAGCTAGCTAAAGAAAAACGACTGTGTTTCCGGTGCCTGCGGTATAGAAACAAGACGCACTATTGCAAGAAAGTGAAGTGCGAGCGAGACAACTGCGAGTACTACCACCATAAACTGCTGCACCACCAGAAGCCAGCGCCCATCGAGAGTGAAGCGGTCGCGTCAACGTGGACAACCCGCCGGTCCCGTGCCTTTCTTAAGATACTGCCAGTGACGATAACAGGACCGAAAGGGGAGGTCAACACCTCCGCCCTGATGGACGACGGGAGTACCATCACTCTTCTGTCAGAGGAGATCGCCAACGAAGTCGGCCTAGACGGGCCCGCTACACCGCTCCACATAGAAGCCGTAGCTAGTGCAAGAATAAATGCTACGAAATCGCGCCGAGTGCCCCTCCTGATACGCGGCCAAGACAAAGAGGCCCGCATATACGCCCGCACTATTCCCAATCTGCGCTTATCACCCCAGACGATAAGCGATGAAGACCTCAGTACGTGTGCACACCTGCAAGACATACAACATTTACTGAGATACGACACGGCCGAACCAGGAATACTACTAGGGCAAGATAACTGGCACCTGCTACTACCGAAGGAGATACGACGCGGCGATCGACATCAGCCCGTCGCTAGCCGACTATCACTCGGCTGGGTTCTCCACGGCGCACACACGCGCCCGCAACAGCAACACGAATCCATCAACCACGTCGTCAATCACGTCACCAGTCAGCCAGACAACGAGGACGGACAGCCAGCGTGCGACGAGGACATTGACCGCCAACTGAAGGAGTACTTCGCGATCGAAAATATGATGATAGAACCGAAACGACCTAAGTCGGACCCGGAAGAGCGTGCCCTCACCCAGCTGACACGCTCGACCATGATCACAGCCGACGGTCACTACCAAGTACCCCTACTGTGGAAGAACGAAGAGGACAAGTTACCAGATAACTACGAAAATACACTCAAACGTCTACACAGCATAGAAAAGAAATTAGATCGAGATGAAGCCTTCAAGTTGCGATACAACGACGAGATGAACAAATTAGTGTCACGAGGTTACGCCGAGCCAGCCCCGCCTAGAAAAGAGGGAGAAAGAAACTGGTACTTACCTCATTTCGCGGTACTGAACCCCATGAAGAAAGACCGCGTCAGAGTGGTACATGACGCAGCCGCCCGTACGAGAGGTGTATCGCTCAACGACAAGCTCCTCACCGGCCCCGACCTGCTCCAATCACTGCCAGGGGTACTCATGAGGTTCCGACAACACAAGATCGCCGTGTCCGCCGACATCGAAGCGATGTTCATGAACGTGAAAGTGAGGCCCGAAGACCGCAACGCGCTGCGATACCTATGGCGCGGCGATCGCCGTGACGACACGCCGCCCGAGGAATGGCGCATGAGCTCCCTCGTGTTCGGTGCGACCTGCAGCCCTACGGTCGCGATATATGTAAAGAACGCGAACGCCGAGAAGTACATCGAGACGCACCCCGAGGCCGCCGCCGCCATAGTACGTAATCATTACGTCGATGATTACCTACAGAGCTTCGAGTCAGAAGAGGAGGCGATCAAGATAGCAAGCGACGTGCGCGACATACAAAAACGCGCACACTACAACCTCCGCAAGTGGGCGTCCAACTCGCCTACAGTACTGCAAGCAGTAGAAAACGAAGACATAGAGGCGCCGGGAGAGAAAGCACACGTCGCACTCGACTTAAGCGACATGAAAACCGAGCGTGTGCTCGGACAAGTATGGAGGCCCGCCACAGACGAGATCGCCTTTAACTTGGACCTCAGCCGATTACCGTCCAACACACTCGACGAACTAGCGCCCACTAAACGCCTAGTTCTCAGAGTAATGATGTCCGTCTTCGACCCGCTCGGCCTCGCATCGCCTGTCACCGTGCAAGCCAAGAAATTACTACAAGAAGTATGGCGAAGAGGTACTTCGTGGGATGCAGCGATAGACCCCGACCTCGCTCAAAATTGGACTACGTGGACGAAACAACTGCGAGCCCTCCGTGACGTCACGATACCTCGCTGCTACCTACACTACAGCGACGCAGCGAGTCGAGAGCTACACACATTCGTCGATGCATCGCTGACTGCATACACGTGCGCCCTATACTGGCGTACCGTAACTGCAGACGGGCAAGTCCACGTGTCACTCGTCACGGCGAAGGCCAAGGTCGCACCCCTAAAAGTGACCTCGGTCCCGCGCCTCGAACTCCAAGCAGCCACGATGGGAGCACGAATGGCAGTCACCGTCGAAGAGGAACACGACCTGAAACCAGATCGCAAGATATACTGGTCGGACAGTCGCACAGTACTGACGTGGATTCGCACCGGCGCGCGATCATACAAGCCGTTCGTTGCACACCGCATCGCCGCCATAGAGGAAACCACGACGGTCAATGAATGGAGATGGGTGCCCACGCGCCACAACGTAGCCGACATACCTACCAGAGAGCTACCACCAGACTTCAGCAGCGATCACCGATGGTACACCGGCCCTGAGTTCCTGTACGACGACCCAGCGACGTGGCCCACCGAGCCCCCACTACAGAATACGGCGCCAAGCGGAGAAGAAAAGAAACAAGAAACCGAGTCGTGCAATCATATCGCACCCACTTCGTGGCTACCGTCGGCAGAAAGGTTCTCGCGCTGGGAACGCCTAATAAGAACCCTAGCGCGAGTACTCCAGTTCATCGAGTTGTGCCGCCCTCAACGCGCGCGCACTCACTACAAACGAACGTTAAAGAATAAAGAAAAGGACCCGGAGTGGAACAAGAAAAGACAGCGGGCCGAACACACAACGCCGCGGCCCGTCCGACCCACCTCGAGTACCTACATAACGCTCGAAGCCAGACATCTAAAAGAAGCGGAACGCCTGACAATGAGAGAGAGCCAGCGGGACAGCTTTCCAGACGAAATAAGACGCCTAGCGCAGGGCAAGCCGCCGGCGACACACAGTCGCTTACGCCCATTCGCCGTGGAACTCGTCGACGGTATCATCACTCTCAAAACGCGCATAAATGAAGCCCACGACATACCGACGCTACAGAAAAGGCCGCCAGTGATCGACGGAGACCACCCGGCCGTTCGACTGTACATAGACTACGTACATAGACAGATGAATCACCACGGCGTCGAAGCGACGACAAATGAGTGTAAACAACATTACGCCATACTACGAATACGTACAGTCAGCCGAATGATTATCCACCGATGCCTGCCCTGCCGAAGACGAAAAGCGAAGCCAACTGTACCGCCGACGGGTGACCTGCCACACTGCCGCCTCGCCCACCATGAGCGAGCCTTCACATTCACGGGAGTCGACCTATGGGGCCCCGCGACTGTCACCGTGGGCCGAACTACACAGAAAAGATATGTGGCCCTTTTCACATGTCTCACCACGCGCGCTATACATATGGAAATAGTGCCTAGCCTGAGCGGCGAGTCCGCCATCATGGCGCTACGCCGAATGATCGCCCGGCGAGGAACACCGACTGAGATTTGGTCGGACAACGCCACCAACTTTCACGCCGCCGACAAGATGCTGCGAGACAACACCAGCGACGCGATGAAAAAAGAAGCAGAGCGGCGACACATCAGCTGGCGTTTCATCCCCCCCTCCGCGCCGTTCATGGGCGGGGCGTGGGAACGAATGGTACGAGCCGTGAAAGAAACACTGTACGCTGTCCTGAAAGAACGCCACCCTACTGAAGAGGTCTTCGCGACGACCCTGGTTGAGGCAGAATACATCGTGAACAGCCGGCCACTGACGCACGTCTCCGTGGAGCACGACGAGCCCGAGGCGATAACACCGAACCACTTCCTACTCGGCGGCTCGGGGCGAGTCCAGTCACCCAGCACCTTCGACGACGGGGACCTGACAGGACGAGCGACGTGGAGGACCAGCCAGCGACTAGCCGACCACTTCTGGAATCGCTGGGTCCGAGAGTACCTGCCCACACTCCAAGACCGGCGGGAGCCCTACGGCCACGGACGTCCTATCGAAATAGGGGACGTGGTACTCATCGGCGACGGCACTCTCCCACGCAACACATGGCCCATGGGGAGAGTAATCGCCAAGTTCCCGGGACCCGACGGCGCCACGAGAGTCGTGGACGTGAAGACGAAGGGCGGAGTGCTGCGCAGACCGACCAAGAAGCTCGCGATCCTGCCCACTACAGACGACGACCTGCACGCGAACAAACTGGAACGCTAAGGCGAGCATTCCACGGCGGGAGATATGTGCAGGACGACTTAGTTTTAAGCCTTTAGAATAGAAAACTGTACATACGATTTAATAAATAATCTACGAACCGACTTTCATTTACTAAGCGTCGCTTATAGGAAAATTTGATTAATAAATAAAGCTAATAAGAAACAGGGAAATCCTATAAGCGACCCATAAGAGTTCAAGATAGAGACCATAAAAGAGTCTACATACTAGTATATAGGAATTAAGAGTAAATAAGAACACAGAAATGTAATAGGATTAAGTTTATTTTATTGGAATAAACGAGAGTTGTCGGTCCGCGCTTACGCCCGTGAGCGGTGCGGGGCGCCTGACGGGTATAAATATGGCGCTCGCCCCCCGCACCGCCACTTCTCAACCGACCGGCGAGCCGACAACATCTCCTGACTACTAAAGAAGAATTTCATTTCACCGCAGCAAGAAACTCCCTTCTCAACTTCCCAAACCAGTGCAAATGGGTGCTTCAGGCACACAAAGCTTGTACTGTGTGTACTAGACGACGATAAACATACTTACTTGTATAGACAAATAAAACATCCATGACTCAGGAACAAATATTCGTGCTCATCACACAAATAAATGCCCTTACCGGGATTTGAACCCAGGACCTCTTGCTTCGTAGGCAGGCAGGGTCACTACCAACTACGCTAAAGCGGTCGTCAAAATAGGGCTTCGTGAAACGCGCCACAGGAATAGAGTTTATTTCTAGATTAATCGTTACAATTTTGATGTTAAACCTCAGTTTAAGTCTTTCTTCCTGTTTGGTCGAAATCAATCTCAGCATATTTAAGTAAGTAGCTGAATTATTAGTTATGTTGGACTACGAGTAAAACCGTCAATCAATCGAGACTGATTAGGTAGTAAGGGTTTATTTGCAAATGTTTACTGTACCTTTGTGCCATTAATGCTCGTCTAACTAAAGAAACCGAATTTAAGACTGAAAAATACTCTGCCCTTCAATGACCGCACCTTTTTCAAATCTAAAACCGTAATTATGAAGTGTTTACTAATTAAGTGTACTCGTATCATTACGAATACAAATTATGTGACAGCGGAAGTCAGGTTTTATTGCTGACCTTCGCGTACAAATCGCAATTTCGCAATCTAACGTCACTCCGCCATTGTTCAGACTCACTAATCAACCAATTTCAGCCAATATTGAATAGCCTAGCTGTAATTAAATATTACTTTTTCATATGCTTATACGCAAGTAAACTCAATATCACCCACGTGTTTACGTCGAAAAATGTGACACTTAATGCATATCGAAACTTGTGCGTAACCTATTCAAATATTAGACCTTATGGTTTAGTTTGCCTGTATTTCATCAAAGCTAGGTAGGGGAGACCGGGGATGATTGACTATAGGGGTTAGGTAGACTAACTGTCAAAAACTCGAGCTACGCTAAAGCCTGTAGCCTGTGATCAACTATGTAGGTGCGAGCGCCTATTTATTCGTTTTTTTTTATTTATTCGTTGTTATTAGGTAATTTTCAAAGTGAATAAAACAAATGTAATTCCTGGTCTTTGTAAATTGAGCCACTATTGTTCATTTTATCGCAATTCAAAGATTATGGCACGTGGTTAAAAGTTGCAAGTATGGTTTGGAGCTGGTAGACTTATTTTATAAGGGGCTGGCTGACCTATAGTGAACCTACACCATGCTATTCTAGACATGCTTTATATAAAATGTAATCAGCATTTATGTTTTTTTTCCAAAAGCTCTTGTTTCAGAACCATGCGGACATATTAAATTAAGATTAATCGAGGAACTAGTCCCAAAAATGTGTAATTGCATTTAAAGGTTTAATTTCATGTTCATTATGTTTAATTAGGTTGTGGCTGGATCGACCATTTATTTTTATGTAAAGATAAAATATTGGTGTATTCTTTTTAGATTTTTTATTGCATAGTAATGTAAAAGAGGAGACGCCGTTTATGCGCCCTTAAGGGGCTACCCGAGGTTTCCATCGATTTTTGACAAGTTTTGAATCGTACTTCCTACTTTTGCACTACAGATAGAAGTATAAATCAAACGGTTATCGGTTCTTCGATCTTTTATCTCCATTCTGGTCTACCGGATTTTGAAACAAATGAATACTTAATATTGTATGATCTTTTTAAACATTGTCTAAAATAACACTTATTTTGTATCTCTATTGACGTGAAAGATCTAACACATACGAAATCTACATATTTGGGTTCGTCTGTGACGTCCCTAAAAACTGGTCTAGGGTTTTCTTTCTAAACCAATTAACACAAAAGTTATGGCCAGAAACCGGTTTTTTGGCCTAGAATTGTTCAACTTTGATGCCAAATATCTCGAAAACAATGATCTTTGAAGTAAATATGGGATACTGTATTGCTTAAAGCCGTTGTTGTTAACATAATAAGCTAAGTACAAACAACCTAAGAAAACCAAGAGATTCAGATCGAAGATACGATCCCATATGCCAATTATGGGAGTCGAACCAAAAATATATTTTTTATTAACTATTTTATTTATAGCTCTTAACTTTAATAACAGGAAAGATCGAACCTAAATCGCTGTATGACTCATTTCTATCGCTGTTATTCTTGCGAGCGTTTTCTCACGGGAGCAATGTCATTTTGGATCTCGACATGAGCAAATTAACGTCTTTTTGCTTGTTCGGTAGTTCAAAGGAGGTTTTTCTGAATATTCTTAATGTTGTATGTATAACAGGTGGGTACGGGTATGAATTAGGTATATGATTCATAAACACCGGTTTTCGGTACAACGGCTTACAATACAACAACTGCGTCAAGTACCTGCTAATAATTATTTCACCAGTCATGCAGTCATATTTGAAGGCTCGGATTTATACTTCAAAGATCAATAAACGACGGGTAATAGCCATATCATAATGCCTGAAGCCTGCATCCATATTTTCTTCATTAGGTATTCAACCATTGGACTAAGCTATGTAGTATTTTATGTCATTAAGTCGTATGGTTTAGCAGCATATTTTTACAATTTAAGGAAGTACTCCAAATAAACAGTGTACCATGTATCCAGGTACCTTGCCTAATGTACCTACATAACTTAAAGGTACAATTTTAAAGAGTTGGACACGTTTTAGGTACTATTCTGTCTGATGAAACGATTTCATTGTAGGTACCTCTGTATTTAAAGCCATTTACCTCAGGCCGTCGTTACGTGGGGGTTGCTGTTGATATAGTGTGTAATCGCGCTCTCTCGCATGGGTTTCCACGGAAGACCAGCGTTGGGGTCCCCTAGAGGTACCTCGACACAAGCTGAGTGGACACCCTTTTAGAGACGCTTGTAATTATGTTTTAAAATATATTTATGTTCTAGTTTAAGTTTATCTAAGCGTTTTTAAATAAAGTTTGCTTCTTCTTCTTCTTATTCTTCTATATATTTTTAATTATTTTATCTAATAAATCACAAGAAAACTCAACACGAGTGCATAACTAAAGTAGGCGCGCTAGGAAGCTAGATGCCCGAAACATTGATATCAAATGGAATGCGACATATAAGTGTCAAATTGTCCCCCTCTTGTTATACAAGGGTGCGCATTGATCGATATAAAAACAATGACATAATATTGTTGAATATACCACTCAAGAGATACATACATACATACATTCACGCCTTTATTCCCAAAAGGGGTAGGCAGAACACATGAAACGTATGTTCCAGCGCCACAAGATACATACAAAACTCAAAAGATATAACGAATTAATTGACAAGAGAAATAACAATTACCAGCCCGGCTGGCACGATAGGCTTTATGGTCACGTAACAAGTTTTACGGCCTTAAAGTACTAAACGATCACGGGAAAAGTAACCATAAAACGTATCATGGTAGCTGGGCAGGTGAAAATTGTTACTGATAAGCTAAAATAGCTACTTATACTTGTTATATGTATATGTAGATGATTACACGCCCGTGATCCAAGTGAGGTCAAGCTCAATGCCGGAATGAATCGTTCAAGAAGACATGCCGACGCGCAATTCTAAAACAATTTTATAACAATTCACTTCCCACCTACGCGCTACGTGCGTTATTTAACACATACCTAGATGACCTTATCGCACTTGTTTTAATTCATCACATCAGAGTTTATATTATAAGTTACTATCTACTTACCTGTTTATTTTTGTTTACAAGCAACTAAAGGAACCAAAGATCATAGCAGACATCTACAATTAAAATAATACAAAGTCTACGGCTCAATTCCATCGTGCCTTCCTCCAATTTTTTGTGAATTACTTACGCCAGTTACGCCAAGGCTGACAGTTGTCGAGGATTGGACCATTTTATTTCCTTTTTGAAGTCGATTAAAAATCATTTGAGTTGGCCGAGTTGCATCAAAGTAATCCGTTGAAAAAGCAACTATACTTTCCATGATAGTAGATTCAATTTCTTTTGGCAGTTTTATAAATCATGTCGGCCACCTTAAATGATTTCAAACATATATACTTGTGCGTTATTTTGAAATTGAACTTAACGTGCTTCTTGATGTCACACAGATTTCCTCACTTGTCTGTATACCGTCAGTATTCGTATAAATTTACCATTGTGTATTAGCATTGTGTTTATGTATTAGCGGTAATAACCGCTAGCGCACTGATTCCGCGCATCCCGCACCAGTCGGGAAACTATCATTTAAACGTAGGCGCAACACTGGCAACTGACAGCTTACTAAATATCGTACCGCACCATTCTAAATCAGCAAGTATACAAATTACAATCAATATTTTCTATCAAACGGCGAAACAAGTTACGATTGGATTTACTTTTAATTTGTTTGAATCGAAATTTTACACCAAAAAAGGTTCCGTTTATAAATCGGTGACTTTTAAAATTCCCACATGAGTATGTAGGTACGTCGTACCCGGGGAAATACCGTGCGACGCGGTCATGTGTGCTCGCAACGTCGCAACAATAAAATTTGAGTTTCGAATCCGTAATATTTCAGGTAGGTACGTACTTTTAGTTTGGGCATACATGGCTCTATTATCTTATGTTAATTTCGTCCGGCATACAAGTTAGTAATAGCTAATAGGTATACAACGTGTCCCCAGCCTGTGGACACAGAATGTACACCCTCGTAATACTACTTCTCACAAGTGCTGTGAAACAGTTTTGGTTTTAATTAGAAGTAAAAATAAAAATCAAAATAAAACAAATTTAATTCCAGATAATCTACAGAAAAAAGTAGCATACTGTATCATTATTAACACGAATAAGATGACAAGAGATGCCTGTGTGAGTATGACATGCATGTCAAAGTCAAAAGCAGGGATATGTGTGCGTGTGTAGACAGCAGGCAACACACACGATCGGAATTGGTGAATGTCTGATTTACCAGCAATACTAGGCATATTACCTGATATTATTAAACTGATCGGGCTATCAACTATCGAAATTGCAGCTTTAGGATTAAAATAATTAATGAAACCAAATTTGCATGCCGCAGAATAAAATGCCATCTCGTCAAAATGCTTTTCATCCATAAAACATTTACATATTATGGCAACGTCACATTAATCAATGTCGTTTAAATGACACTGATTAAACTTTTTAAAAGAAAATCATGCAGTTACCACAGAGTTATCATGCCCTATTTCCACTTGAAAATAGTTATTACAGTACTTCAAACTCTTCAAAAGAGATTGCATGTGTCCCATAAATGCGTTTTAATCAACATTAATGTAAATAGATGGTGCTCCAAAGACTAAAATTTTAAATCCATTGTTTTCTCGGTATATACTAGACCGATTGTTTTAATACTTTGCATATTGGTCAAAATTCCCTAATAAACGTGTCGTGTTCGTCTATATCCACAAGCTGGGGACACCCTGTATACCCTACATAACACACCGCGTCAAGTCGTTTCGCAAAATATTATGACCCATAATAATGGATATTATGTAGTTATATATGTTGATTGTTGATGAACTTTATTTTGAAATAAATGTCTACCGTTGCTTTTGATGTTCGATGGACCACGACCGAGCGGGACAAATAAAAAGCATAATTCAGAAGAGTCGTCATTCCGAAAGCATACTTAAGCATAATTTCACAACTCCGATCAAGATCGTGTTCCTCGAGCTCGAGCTAATTTTGTTTTTTTAATACAATACTAATTAGATGGGACCTGGGCGAGCGAGCTCAAATCGGGTGAAAATACGAAGAAAACTGATTTTCTCAGATAATGAATCCTGGTTAGACCGATTTTTCAAAAAAAAATTTTTACAAAATGTACAGACATTTACTAAAAAGTGTGAGTGAGTGAAAGTACCTATATATATATATATATATATATATATAGGGATATATATATAGATATATCAAGGCTGATGACGGAATCGGAAGTGAGTGCTTGAGATGAAGTAAGAAAGGTATCCTGTAGACGGGCCCTAGTTCTCATTTAGATATTAAGTAATTGGCTATAGTGTCGAATCTTTGTAACGCTTCGGCATTTGCTGTAATGCTAGGGGTTAGGGCTTGCCGGGTGAGTCGGTATAGACGGCCGACCGTAGGGAGGCCGGATAGTGATACGAAGCCGGCAAGCCCTTTTCACGGCTAGGCATGTAGGTATAGTGCTTTTATCAAACATATGCAATGAAATAAAAAATATCACCACTCAAAAACCAACCTGTATTTATGTATATGTCCTTCATTATAATTCAGCTTTTTAGCCTGTTCATGAACACAGACGCCATAATTAGATTAAAATGTTTAAAAAAATACTTCTTGGCCTAGGCCTTCTGTTTTGTATGAAATTCCTTTACAGTTATTTCGAATTGTTGCGCCCGAAATGTGATACTTCGAAGCCTGTTATGACGCACGTAACTACGACATTTCATATTCTAAATCATTCAATCCATGAGAACGCGCCCCACTCCTCGTTGCGCACTTATCAACCTATTCGAGGTCAAGCAACGCTACGCTACGCCGCCGCCGTAGCGCATCGTAGCGAAAATCACTCGTAGAAGCCTGACTCATATTATGCGAGCGATTGGCCTTGAATGGCTCGTTGCTAACAGGTATGCAATCTTAGACACACACACACACACACACACACACATAAACAATGCCAATGTCCGTGACATTGGTACTCCCGACAAAAACGAAGACTTTTCAGTTACGGGTAGATACCTAATCTAATCACCGTCTTAATTTTTAGGGTTCCGTAGTCAACAAGGAACCCTTATAGTTTCGCCATGTCCGTCTGTCCGTCTGCGATTTAGCTCAGTAACCCTTACTACTAGGAAGCTATAATTTGGCATGTTTTTATACTTAATCGATCACGCCGACCAAACAGTAGAATAAAATCCTAGTAGGAAAACTATCACGGCTAAGTAGGGATAACTAGCACGCAACTTAAAATGTACTCAGAGAGGCCAACTTTCGTACAAAGTCGGCCGACGCAACCGCACCATTTAGTTGGCGCGCGCGTGTCGATGTAACAAAGACAGATCTGTCGGCAACTACGGAACCCTACACTGCGTTTTTACGCTATGATCGCTTAAAAATAATCACATCCGTCAAGTCAACTCTTGCGACGTATAAGTAGGTACTTTCCTATAAGATTATTTCGTTCAAGTGGTGATACGCACCTTACATAATCCAATCACTCGAAGGAATGTTCGTAATCAAATCAGATCAGGTAAATACAATGAATTTATTTATTTGCAACTATGTAACTTAAAACTAAAACACAAGGACCCGGAAGGGTGTAGCAACAGTTACAAAGGTACCTACTCTTTACCTACTTAATTTATTACTAGTTACACATAGTGCGTTCAAATTAAAACTACGATATATAAATATAAATATCAGGATAGGATATTCTATATACTCTGCTATCGAGTAGTTGCACTAAACTTATAGTTTCAATTTAAAAGTATGTATAGTTTTTGTACGGATGGGCATTTTATTGTATATTTTTATTGCTCCGTAGTAGGGTAAATTTTTGTATATTTCCAGTTAAGGTTTTGGAAGTTCAAGGTTGTGAAGTCGACGAGCGATTTGGTTAAATGTAAATAAATGTAGAGTTCTACGGACATAGCTAAGTAGCAGTTAAACAAGACAAAGCTGACGGCTTTCCAACTTTATCCAGATAAAGTACATGTAATAGGCTTCTTGATATTTAATAGTAGAATGTATGACAAGGGTCTAAAGTAAGACATATTACCACGAGATGGATATTTTCCCGAACGAAAGATTGTTCAATTTGGCGCCATTCTTTTTAATAAACTCCTTTGACACATACAAAATATTCACACCACGAATGGAACGCCTCTGACCGTCTAACAGCGGCGTCTAATAGGCCGAGCGCGGCGGACAGCATACGCGGGGCATATGATAAGGCGAGATAGACAGCAGTCTATCCTGCTCAATCTTCATAGCTTATGTCATGTATGCAGTCAACCAGGCTTGAACGTTTGGACGGAGCTATAGTCGGTCAGAGGCGTTTATTTTTTTAATTATTGTGAATTAGGGAATAAAAAAAACGTAATATTTGAATTGAATTCTGTTTCCTGATTGGTCGGTTTTAATGTCTAGCTGTATTCTGGTCAGTAGATAGCAAATATTAATGTTTTTTTAAAGAGTTGCGATTGGTGGATGTAACATTAAACTGTTGTGATTGGTCAAATTAAAATGTTTTATAAATCATAAATATGTACACATATTATCCCTAGGGGTTAAATGTACTACGCCCCGCTTGCCAAGTCTAATATGACGCACTTTTTGAGCATGAGAAGTGAAGAACATATTAAATGTTCGTAATCAAATCAGATCGGGTAAATACAAAAAAAATAAACAAGACAAAACAAGCCTTTATAAAAGGCTTTTTGATATATTAAACATAAGACTACTGATCGCTGGTTCTCGCTTGTTGTCAAAAAACTATCCAATCTAATTTACTCTAATAATAGGAACAAGCGTGGCCGCCATGATACGATTCCAATCCCATCCCATGTAGTCTAATTCACGGTCCCCTCTACAAAGGAGCGACCACACCGCTGCTCAAAATACGCTAACGTACCGTTACGCAGCAAAATGTATGAAGAATACGTGACGCATACCAGTGTTGGGCGTAATTAATTACTTTTTGTAATTTAATTACAAATTACACAATTATTAAATCAATTACGTTAATTCAATTGAATGTAATTAAAATTTCATGTAATTGAAATTACTTGTAATTGGTAATTGCAATTACATGTAATTTGTAATTGCAATTACTTTTTGCTCAATTACTTTTAACTGGAACTTCGATATCTCTCTAACGACACATGTTAGAAAAAAGTTTACTTGACAGTTTGTGCTTATTTTTGCGCGTTTTTTATAGTGAACTAAAAAAAATATTGTTTCGTCCAAAATTATCTAAGTCCTTAAATAGATTCGTTCGACCATTGTGGTTGAGCATAACGATGAAAAGAGCGATTTTGGGAAAAAAGTTATGTAACGTTTTGTGCTTGTTTTTAATCATTGTTTTCGATAGAAAAAAACAAAAACCAAAAACTAAGAAAAATTTTTTTATGGTAATTTCACTAAGTCCTAGATAGCACCGCCGTCTAACACATCGAGTATATCGTTGAAAGAAGCGATTTTGGGGAAAACTTTATATGACATTTTGTGATGCTTATTAAGCATTGCTTTCGATAGAATAAAAATAAAACCATAAACTATGAAAAACATTTTTGATGGAAATTTCTCTTGTCCTTGAGAATTTCGCTTCTGATCCATCGAAGTTAAGTATATCATCGAAAAGAACCATTTTGGGAAAAAGTTTATAAAACGTAATATACTTTATTTTAGGCATACTTTAAGACGCAATTGAAAAAAACAGCAAAACGTCAAAAAAAAAATATTCCTAAAAACCGTGTGCCGATACTGCCGATGGCAGTTGATAGTTTAAGAGTTGGTATTGCATATTTCTGAAAAGGGAGATTTGTTTAAAATATAATTTTACAATTTTGTGATTCTTTTGATGCGCACTTAAAATAAAAATTAAGATAAAGAAATTTGTAATTGACTAGGTATGCCGATTGCTTAGTTATGTAATTTGTAATTGCAACTTTCTGCTCAATTACTTTTCACTAAAACTTCGATATCTCTGTAAGTATACATCGTAGAAAGAAGTTTATTTGACGTTTTGTCTTTATTTTTGTGTGTGTTTACGATTGAACTGGAAACCAATAATAAAATTAAAAATTTTTTTTTTGCTTGTAAATTCTTCGTAAGTCCTGGAATCGATTCCTTCTAACATAGTGACTGAGTATATCTTTGAAAATAGCGATTTAGGTAAAAAGTTTATTTGACGTTTTGCGCTTCTCCTTAAGTATTGTTTCAACGGAACGAAAACCAAAAAGTAAGAAAAATTTTTTTTATGGCAATTTCTCTTAAGTCCTTGATAGCACCTGCACCGCCGTCTAAAACACATCGAGTATATCGTTGAAAGGAGCGATTTTGGGGAAAACTTTATATGACATTTTGTGATTGTTTTAAGCATTGCTATCAATGGAATAAAAATAAAAACCGAAAACTAACAAAAACATTTTTGATGGAAATTTCTCTGTCCTTTGATCCATCGAAGTTAAGTAGGTACATCGTTGAAAAGAGCTATTTTGGGAAAAAGTTTATATGACATAATATGATTCTTTTTAGGCATACTTTACGACGCAATTGAAAAAAAACAGCAAAACGTTAAAATAAAATTATTGTTACAAATTTCTCTGTCCTAGATAGCACCGCGCCGTCTAACACATCGAGTTGAAGTATATCGTTGAAAGAAGTGATTTTGGGGAAAACTTTATATGACATTTTGTGATTATTTTGTACGACCGAATTAAAAAAATACTAAAATGTGAGGAAAATTTTTTATGAAAAATCTCCAAGTCCAAAATATACTCGAACATTGTGTTAGAAAAAAGTAATTTGTAATTGAAAAAGTAATTAATTACCAATTTTAATTACAAAATGTAATTGGTAATTGAAATTACATTTTGTAATTGCAATTTGTAATTGAGGCTTCAATTACTTTTTCCATGTAATTGTAATTTGTAATTACAATTACATTTTGTAATTGCAATTAGTAATTTGTAATTCAATTACGTTTTGCCCAACACTGACGCATACGACACGTCAACGCGTATACGCAGCGTAGCGCACCGGTATGGTTGCTACTTTATCGTTATATTTGTTATGCAAGCCTGCAAACTTGTTATTTTCCTCGCTAGCGAAGGATAGAATAAACCACGAGCTTTCATTACGTAGAGACAATGTTACAAAAATCGACATAGTCTCCCATGACGCAGCCTGTTCTGTAACAGATTTACTCTTCATAGTCATAAATAATTTATAAAATAATAGAGAAATATTGTAAAGATATAGATTGCCATTATTAAGATTATTTGATTCTGTATTCAAGATTAAATGCTAAGAATAAGCGCAAGCTAATAAAAGTCACAATATTATAACATTTTATAAATAATGAAATCGATACATTATAAGAAGCTACTGACCTCCCGATAAGAAGAGGACGACATATTATTTATTAATGTAGATTAAAATTAATGAAGTTAAATATAACAAACATATACTGACCTGAATGCTCCTTATTACCGCCAACTTTTCAAGTCAAAATTATAGCCGAAGTTACAGAGAAACCATAACAAAAGTCCAAATTCAAAGCAAAGGTCAGAGCAATTATCACACGTGGTACTTATTTAGCAAACTGAGTATCAATACAAAGATCTCAACCGTATGAGTGATAAGGAGCAGCTCTCCTATGACAATAATTCTACCCTTTCGCTGCGTTACGGCATCTACCTTCAATGCTGTGCTCTGATTGGCTGCGTTGTGGCTAAATAATTTGCGGGTGTCTTATATTTAATAAGTTAAATCAAAATGTTCACCGTGTCTTAAATATGGGAATACATCATTACCCATAACACTATGCGCAGAATTTCATCATCACACAGGAATCAATCATCGAACTTCGTTAGATCGCTCATACATTTGCTCGAATTAGCATTTACACAAAAATGAACTCATCGAATTTCACTTCATTATTTTATTTGTCCATCGACATAGGTAAGTCGTTCATCGAATCGCCTTTACTAATAATTTTGGTTTAACATAAGTTTCAGTTCACAAAATTCTTATTATATCGTTTCACCAGTGTTTGACACTTGATAATACGTTTCAACGAACTGAGTACATATTATCGAGACTTTGGACGTAAACATAGAGCTCTAAGCCTACCCACCTCTCCCTCTGGATATCGGATTATCTTCCTATTCTAGTCTAAGGCAGGTCAGTGTAGGTACGACGACGAGCGAAGCGAGGAGGCCGAGGAGTGTTACTGCTTAAAAAACAAAATTAACATGAAAATTTCAAAATAAAATCTCTTATTTAAATGTCCGTGATTTTTTGTACGGAACATTTAATGATAAATATGGATTTCAGGTTTTATTCCATATTGACTGCATGTAAAAACTCACAATTAGCACAATACTATAATAATGTCATCTTATTTGAACGTAAAAAGAGACATTTGGATACCGCCCTACATACCTGCCTATTTGGGTAGATACGGGTAACTACCCGGTAGATTGGGTAGTTACGGGAATTTACCCGCCGGCGCCTACTCTACATCATGTTAAATATTCATTAATAATTATATATAATATTTATTACATTATTGGTAACATATTTAAAAGAGATGTCGTTAACGCTGAATATTTAACATGATAATCTGGTAACTCGAAATATATCCCGTCGTCCCTTATATATATTGGTATATAAAAGAACGGCTCTATAATTAACTCTTAAGGGGATGCCTTGATTCGAGTTGACCACCCCCCTAGACGGATATATGCTTATACCTTCTGCGCACGAGTAAAAGAGACACAACACTATTGGGGAATGGCTTTTAAGGACAAATATCGATAAATACCTAAAACTTAGTGAAGTTTTATTTATATTTTATTAAGTGAGAATTTAGATGAGATAAAATGCTATAGCATTCACTTGATTGTGTCGTAAAATAATGTATTGTTAGAGTAGACTGAGAAAAAAGGAAAATAAAGACCCAACTATGGAAAAAAAATGGGTGTCCCTTGTTTTGTCGACAAACTTTTAATCGAATTTTATTTCATTGAAATCGTTTCAAGTAACATTTAGTTTATGAATTATTATTTGGTGTAATTTTATTTCATGACCAGATCATTCAAATTTTTATTATTTCATAGAATAACTGTTCAGGGAATATTATTTGGCAAATGATTCATTTTGTATGAATTTTAAATGGCAGAATAACAAACTTTATTACAACGTTACAAAAACAAACAACAACTGATTACAGGGGGCTTAACTAGATTAGGGCAGCCAGAAAAAGGGGGCTCGGGGGCGAAGCCCCCCGCAGTAAAAAATACCAAACCATAACAATTGTATTATAAGTAGGTTAGGTTAAGGTTCACTTGCGTCCCTCAGAGCGAAAATAGGCACCCCGCGAAGCGGGGTGACGTCGACACGCTGGCGGTTATGTTAGGTTTAGGTTAGGTTAAAATAATTGCCATAGATAACTGTGTATGTCAACTATTTTCATTTATAAAATTGATCCTTGTAACAAATTGTATGTTTTTTTTATTTTTATTTATTTAGAACACAAACAGTCATAATAAACATGTTACATGTGTTGTACACAATGTACAAAAACTGACAGGTGATACAAACAGACATGGAGGTTCATAAAACACAATATTAATAAAACCAAAAAGGAAGGTAAGAATAACGTAGTAAATAAGAATGAATGTTAATTAAAAATACTTGAAACAATATATCACAAAACGTTTTCCATGACATAATTCAACTATTTAATGAATCATCCGACAAGTAAAAATACACGATTTAAAATTACTTGTAATGACCATTCCACGAACTGAATTGTCGCCGAAATGAAAATACATGAAACGTTGACTTTGAAGTGAAATTCGACGAATTGAGTGTCGACAATTTGATGATAAACCAAAAAAAATCTATCGAGGAAATTTTAGCCAATCATGTTGACTAAATACAAAAGCGACACAAGTCAAAAAAAGTAAAAATCACTTTTATTGCAAAAATGAAACTATAGACACTCATTTTATAGCGTGGCACAAAGACACCTCTCGATTTATCGTTAGAAATGACCAAAATACGCAAGTGCCCGTTTTGCACTACTCCTCTTTCGTCACGAACTTCCGTGCAATACGGCCATTTTGTCAGTTGCGACGCGAGACTTGGCTCGATCGCACGTCAGTTTTGTAGAAAGGTGCCACAAAACGAAAACATTCCCACATTAATTAAGAAGAATATGTGCATAAGTGCCACATTTGCCGATGCTGCAGTTTTGAAAAGAAAATAAACGCAAATATTGTTTTACTTTCTAGACAAAGCGGCCACATTTCAAATTGTGGCAGTTTTGATTTTAGATTCTTTACTAAAATTTGATACATTCAAAGAGCAAAACTGCCCTATTTTTACATGTGGCTGTTTTGCATTAAAAATACACTGTGGATTAATAATATCTAAAATCAAAAGTGCCACATTTTTTAATGTTGCAGTCTTGAATATAAAATAAACATAAGTATTGCATTACTTTTTAGACAAAACGGCCATATTTCAGAATGTGGCAGTATAGGTTTAAGAATGTTTACCGAAATGTAACATTTTCAAGAAGCATAACTGCCGTATTTGGACATGTGGTCGTTTTGAATTGAAAATACATTATAACTGAATTATAATCTAAAATCAATAATGCCATATTTTTAAATGTTGCAGTTTTGAATTGAAAATAAGCCTAAGTATTTTACACAAAGGGGTCATATAACAGAATGTGGCAATATTGGTTTTAGAATTATTACGTTTATTTTACATTTTTAAGAAGCAAAACTGCCGATTTAGCTCATGCGGCCATTTTGATTTTAAAAATACATTTAATAAAGTTCATAATTTTAAACTATTATCGATATGATCATCAATAAACTTGCTTAGTACGCAGACCATATTATTATTTAGTATTACATTTTTATTGTGTTTTAAGAAACGATTTGATACATAATAAACGAGACACCAAATACAACTTGGCTTTAATAAACTAAGGAAATTAGGATAGGTACATTAGACAGTAGTACACATTAATTACATTTCACCAGGGGCGTATTTTGAAATTCGGCGCCCCGGCCCAATAATAAGTTTCGCCGCCCCAGAAGTCAATGAATGGCGCGAAAACCAAAGAAAATGCAATCAGCTAGCTGCCGCCCCTGGCGGATTGGCGCCCCGGGCCATGGCCCGGTTGGCCCTAGGGTAAATACGCCCCTGCATGTCACGATAATAGACAATACGAGTAGAAGAAGAAGAAGGCACGAAGGAGATTGTATGTCATTCTCCCCCTCTATTATTTCATCGCCGAGGATGTAGTCATTGAGACGTTGCGGCATTCTAGTAGGCGTCGTAGATCTTCTAAAAAGTTGTGACGGTCGAGGGATTTAGGGTGGAGTTCCATAAATTTCATCTTCATGATTGTCGTCATTTGTAGGCCTTTCATCTAATATTAGATTTTCTGCTGGTTGGTCTACATCGTCGTTGTCTGGACTTGAAACTTCATCATCTGACATAGGAAGCGGCGCCAAATGTCCGTTGGATACTGTAGACTCCTGGCCATTACATCGTCGGACGTATGAGTAAGTTGGATTACTGAGAAGTAGCTCAACTTCTTCTACATAAGGGTCGGTTTTCGACCGAACGAATTTTTTTTTATAGTATGGCCCCTGGGATGAGCCACGATGGGAGTGATAGTTAGTTAGTTAGTTCGTTTTACTGGGCGTTTCCGCAAGTCGACATCCTATGTGCCTATTTTGCGTGAATCGGTGGGGTAGGGCTACTCTAACCACCCCAACTCCTCAGAAAGTTTGTGAGTGCCTTGGTATTGCTGACTGCGTCCTTTAGTGTGTCCGGGTGTTTTTTCCTGTATACTTCTACCTGCTTACAGTCCAGTAGAATATGTTTGGTTGTTTCTTCTGCTTCCATGCACGCCCTGCACATGGGGCTGTCTGTGATACCTAAGTTGTAGAGGTGTCTGTTCAGAGTGTTGTGTCCTGTTATTATTCCAACTATCTTGCGTAGTTGGCTTCTCTGTGTCCTCAGTAGTGCGGTTGTGAGTTTGTTGTCGCGTTTCGACAAAATCTCTTTAGTCTGTCTGCATGTGTCTATCTCCTCCCATTATCTTTGGTGTTGGTCTTTGGTATGTAAATCCAGTTGATTATGGGAGACCCAGATGGGAGTGATTCACCGATAGGTGTTCTTCGTGGAAAATTTAATAACTTCTCCTGTGGAGTCGCGTTTATCGACGTGCATAGAAGTGATCGCACGCAGTGTAGAGCAGGTTTAAATACTTGATCCCAGTTTTCAATGGGCAAGTTCTTAAATTAAATGCTTTATTAAATTGATACATAATAAACGAGACACCAAATACAACTTGGCTTTAATAAACTAAGGAAATTAGGATAGGTATATTAGACAGTAATACACATTAATTACATGTCTCGATAATAGACAATACAAGTAGAAGAAGACGAAGGCACGAAGGAGATTATATGTCACGATTCAAAGTAAAAAATGGATTTATCACTTAACCAATTACCTTCCGTCTCACAGACTCCTTCAAATTTAAAATGGTTATTCAAAACCAAAAGATTTATGACTCAATTTAATATTAATAATGTTATACCGGTTTATGTGCATTATAATTATTAAACTTTTGTGTAAAATGTAATGTTTATTTGATTTTTCTAACGGTTTTGATGTTTTACTCTAACAGAATGGAGAGCCGAGCGAGAAGAATTATGAAAATGGCGACAAACACGGCATACACACACCGCCTATATACATTCTATTGATTCTTCTAATACAAATTCTATACCAGATAGACTTATTTGGTAATTTTTTTAGAAGTTTACACAAGGAGTTGTGTTTTTTTTAAATATATACAATTCAATACTTTGAGGTATGTGACAACAATTTGTATTTTAATAAAATACTTTATTTGGTTTAATTTTGCCTGAGAAACTAAGAAGTTACCTCTTGAGCGTAAAATACTTAGCAACGATCGACCTGCTATCCCATTTCAATGAGGAACCTCAAATTTTGATTTAGATTTGATCTGTTATTGCTAAGATGGCATATTTTGTTAAAAAACATTATTTTTTTATCGTTTAAATACAATAAACGCATTTTATTTCTATATTTGTGGCCTTTTTCTTCCAAAAAATAAACTGAGTTTGACTATTTTTTTAATGCAAAACAGACTTTTTTGGTAATATAAGGTTCTAGGAGTAAAATTTCATAAGGTTTACAAAATAGTTACAAAACAGACCAAAATACGAACAGTTTGATGTATGACACTTATATATTTAAAAAATAAAATGCTATAAAAGAATAAAAAGAAAGAAAAAAAACTTTATTTCGCGCTCCTGTAAAAAAGTGTCATTTTGATTTACGTCGCTTTTGCATTTAATCAACGATTATATATCGATTGAATCAGATAAACAATCATATATCTGAAAATTAGACCTTACTGTTTCTTAATCTAGCCAGAACGGCGTTTCAAAGCACGCGATCATTTCCAATGCACCGCCTTGAGAGTTCCTTTAGAGACCTTTAAAAAAAGCATTTCTTATAGAAGTTCTAAGACTGGGCGGGTGGTGCCCTAGGGAAATTTATTTCCATTACTTCAAGTCGATTTCGTATATTTACGATATTGTAACTACAAAGCTACAAAGTACTTACTTCACAAAAAATATTTTGTCCGACTAATTTAATAAAAAGTTAAACAATTGGAAGACTATTGGATTTGTATGTACCTATAAGTCTATGCTTAACTTTATGCATTGGCACAGAATAGATAATAGTACAAATGGCTATTATATCCAAAGATATAAAATTAAAGTGGCTGAGTATTATAGGCGCGGATGCTCCAACATATTGACAATGCTGTCATTATTCGTTTGAGATAAGAACTAGGCTAAGACGTTTTTGAACTGCCGTGTGTATGGCTCCTATTGTGCAGGTGATTGTTTAAAAATAAAATATGACTACCGGTGGCGTGGCGTCTAAACATATCCCAAGTTAGCTCAAGTCGGAGTTCATGTGACTTTACAATCTTCATGAGCTGCATGAGCTTAAGAGGAAACAAAAAGGTCGAGATAATTGAGAAATAGGTATTTGTAAAATGTATTGCTGTCGCGCCAACCTCAAGCCTCCCCCCGCAGAGCGGGATAGAGACAGCTGCAGCTTGGACCGAAAACACCTATTAAAAGAACATAATATCAACGTTTCGTAGTCTCCTGATTTCTTCTCCAAAACTTGACCTATTTAACTATTTTTTTATTAAAAATCAAAGAAAGGCTTTGGCCGTGTGCCTTTTTTTAAATTATCTGGTCAAAATTGTTTTCTGGATGTTTGAACACAGGGGAAAATCTGTCATTTGTTTAGGTTTTTGAAGGTTAATATCTCTTTTAAGAATAAATTGATTAAAAAAAAGGAAAACAGGAACACGTCAATAGTAGCCATAGATTTATGGAAAAATTATTGCTCTATTGCCATTATCCAGGGAGAAAACGAGGGACTACGTTTCTATGGAAAAACGGCCGTTGTGTTTCCTCTTAAGGTCAGGTCAGGTGATGTTCCAGATAAGGCAAGCCGATGGCAACTATTTCTTGTTCTAAAATATTTATCTAATACACTACATTAACCTAATTTCAACAGGTCTTATTAGGAGTGACTAAAATGCAAGTTGCACTAGTTCCCGAAATTAAAATACTTATACAAAATGTGTTCATCCCTGCACCACTGCCCCCGCTCAGGCGTAAATTTGACCTACGAAAGCTAATTAATAACCTGCTATGTTATCGAAAGTAGCCTTAGGGAAGTCCAGAGTTCTATTCTATTTCTGTCCCAAGCAGAAATCTATCTAGGCGAGATGATCGGCCGGTCCTCTTAACACTGCAGTTAGGTAAGCAGTGCACTGCTTACCTAGCTTCCTAGAGTCCCTAGCTCTAGTTGTCTCTTTATGCCTATGCGGAAACTGACGATTGATATCTAATATTAGGTATCTGACATAGCCGCAGCGGTCTTTCCGAACATTATACCATATATAAGCATATATTATGGTACGTACCTACCTAAAAATAATGCCGCTTGTTGTTGCGTTGGACCACTTTGTTAAACTTGTTTTGAAACTGGTTTTATTTTCAAGAAATCGTGTGAGACCCTGCAGCAATTATTTCGTCTGCGAAAAAACCATATCTACGAGGTAAAACCGTTTGTAAAATATTTATGAAATAGGTGTAATTTTCTTGTGGTATTTTAGTACCGTTACAGCCAGGAAATATACAATTACTCCATAGAAATATATAAACAGCCATTAAAGAGTTTACGATGCGACTTCCTGAAAATCAGTTGTTCACGTTGAGTTATGAATAATTTAATTCGAGTAGCGGCCAAACTTGAATTCCAGAAAATAAAACATTTGTAACCTTTTGATAACACATAAATAAATAATTTCAAGATTTTTTCAATTGTTTCTATTTTGATACAACTCCTAGACGGCCTTTTTATATTTAACTGAGTTTAAATTTACAGGTAAAGGATTTATTTTCTAAAGTATTATATACAAGATGATAACTAACATTACCTTAATTAAATTAAAACTAAATTTTGTTTAGTTACCCGTAGTTTCGGTACTTTGGATTTAAAACAGTTATTGTTATAAGTTATAAATCATTAACATATTTTTTATCAACTGTAAGCCAATTGCATATAAAGTATAAATAAAAATGTCCCTTAAATAAGTACCTGTTTTAAAAACGCCGACGAAATTTTAATCATATTTACTTTTCACAATCACAAACGAAACGGCTTTGTCACTACGGCACTCTCATTCACTCGCGATGTTAGATTTGCACTAGTGCCTATGTATTGTTATATAGACGGACCGATAGCTCCTCGCCGCCGGCATAGACTGCGATGTATCGGGTGCTCACGGGTGCTTTTGATGGGCAGTGCACATGAAATCAGCTTCCTGCGTCACCAGGTCATGTGAGATGTTGGATATCTACACATGCGGCATGGATTATTCGCGTGTCACTGACCGCACCTGGACGGAACCTAACGCTCAACTCGTACCAGTCACGAAAATTAAACAATAAAGAAACTTATACATTGGGAAAGACAATTCTAAAATCGAAAGTAATATTAGGTACGAGGGTTGATCTATAACTTTTGAGAATCGGCATAAAAAACAGAAGTTATCCGTTATATATCATTTTTAATCATTAAATACACTCTTTATATAGTTTACTTACCTAAATAATATATAAAAATGTTTTAATTTTGCTTCATATAAAAAAAAACTTTGGATAGACGAAATTAAGACTAGTTTTTACATCGACGCAATTGCACCGATTTTATGGAGGAGTTTCCAATATCTTAGAATAAGAAGTAATAGTAAAAGAGTTGGTCTAGATTACACTGTAGGTTAACTAGTTTTATAGAATTCACAAGCCTGAAAAACAGCTCTGGTAATCGGCAAGCTCGGCCAAGAAAAAAACTCGTACAATTGGTTTTTTTTTCTTTCGTTTTTCTGAGACACTTAATTGCTATAGAATTATGACGTATCACTCTCCCTTCGTATTTATATTCATATATTTTTCACCTAGGTTCACCCTGTTTAAAAATATATAAGTATATATATATTGATGGCCAGAAAAATCTACCTTGAACTTTGTTACGTGAGATGTGCTTAAAAAATGATGACATGAGTTTAATTTATTAATTTCGTGGCATCAAAATAAATAAACTTTAAATTTTATAATATATTTTTTTATTACCGCACCAGAATTTTGCCAACACCCGCCCCGCCCCAAACATGTAACAAAATATCCTCCCATTTTACTAACGTCAGTATATATTCCATACCATCATATTCAATTAGCTATGAAAAAAATGAATGATATCTTTTTTTTTAGTTTTTAGTGTATTTTTGAATAATGGCACAATAGAAATGTCAATCACGAGACCAAATCATGCTGATTCTCAAAACTTATTGATCATCCCTCGTACCGTTAACTCGGGTTAATATTGACTCAATCGAGGGCTACTTTGGACCGCATGAAAAGCACTCAAATTCATAAAAAGCGGCCAAGTGCGTGTTGGACCACGCACAACTAGGATTTCGTGCCTATTAAAAAGGTCGTATCGTTACTGAAATATTATGGCACTTACGTCCTTTTCTTAAGGAAGGCAGTTTTTTAGAAATATCTCGAAAACCTTTGAAAATTTTCGCTTAAAGGCTTTAATAAGCCCTATGTCCATAATTTTTTTCATATTTTTAAAATACACGGTTCAAAAATTATAGGGGGGGGGGCACAATTTTATTGACTTTCGGGGCGATTATCTCCGATTCTATTCACTTAATCAAAAAAATTGCTTAGAAACCTCATATTTATTTTGAAAGGCCTATCGATTGGTGCCACACGTGAGCTTGCAATGAAGTTTTTTTTCAGGTTTATGTATGGAGTGCACCCCTAAAAAAATCTATTTAGTAATTTAGTTACAACACTATGTAGCGGCTAACAAAATACACCTATCCTCAAAATTTTATTCAAATACACCTCATAGTTTTCGAGTAAAATGCCTGTGACATACGGACGGACAGACAGACAGACATGACGAATCCATAAGGGTTCCGTTTTTTGCCACTTGGCGGAACCCTAAAAAGCGGTTTTTTTCGGTTTCGCGTAAGCCAAAGTTACCCTCCAGGTTCAAAGTAACACGGGTTTACGGTAACCATTTTATAAGTACCAGTCTATTGCAATCTACTCGTATGTATCTTTAGGTTTGTTAACAAATAAGTAATTTCGGTGAAATTTATCTACTGCCAGGAACCCGCCTAGCGGGATGCCTTCGCCGTAGTCGCTTTCCGCTACGTGAGGAAAACCACGTAGGTACCTAGCTAATCACGATCTACTTTATTTATTTTTCGTATGGCAAATCAGTATTTAGAACTGTGAGATCTTGGAAAAGACAGTACGGTTGCCAGGTTATCTACTACCATTATGCAATACCTTAAGTACTCGTAGTTCAATAACATGAAGATTGGCAATTGTTCGTGTCTATTAGGTAGGTACTTATAACTACCTAAGTAAATAATTGAATGTGGAATGGCGAGCGCATTCACTCTATAGTGACGTGCGGGAGTACTCATAGAATAGTGTGTAAGATAAATCTATCAAAAGTATATCTATACTACAATTATAAAGAGGAATTATTTGTATTTTTGTGTGTGTGACCGCAATACATTTTACAAATACCTATTTCTCAATTTTCTCGACCTTTTTGTTTCCTCTTAAGATCTACCTAACGTACGTACAATGCGTTACGCGGTCGACTGCGGGAATACACAGTATACACAAGCAGTCAAGCACGCACCGTCTGAGGACATCGAGCATCGGCTATCGGCTATAAGGTACGCCCGAAGACCTGAGGGGTAACTACCTAATCACGTAAAGTTTTGAACGCGCGTTAGGTAGTAGGTAGTAATTATTCCATACAAAAATAGACATTTAGATCTACCTGGCGCACGTACAATGCGGTACAGTCAGCATCAAAAGTAACTGCGCAAACGAAGACATCAAAAGTCTTTATTAAAAGGGAATAAGAGCTTTTGACGTCTTCGATTGCGCAGTTACTTTAGGTGCTGACTGTACGTGATCGACCTTCTGATAAGATGAATGAAACGAGGCTCCGTAGTTAACAGAGGACAAAATAATTAATCCATCTGGAAAAATATGGAGATTTCGGTTTACACACCACAAGGTATTTAAACATAATTTGTATTTTAATTGTCCTTATTCTTGATATTTACATAAATATGATTTTATTTTTATTGACTTTTATTGATTGTAAATTAATTTAAAAACTTAAAATTGTTCTCTTTAAGTAATGTGGGCCACGTGTGTGAAATCCCCATTATATACCTAAATACTTTATTCCTTTATTGAACCGTTCAACCTAAGATAGTTAACCCTACATGTGTAGAGTGAATGTACATATTATATTTCCAAACATTATTTAGACTAAAAAATCGGTTACGCATCATTCACACACTCAACCTTCAAAGTTCTAAACTTCTCAGGAAAAAGGTGAAGCAGGGCTGAGGTCCATTCTTAAACCGCCCTAATTAATGATTGAAGAGGCAAAGTATCTCGTAATCAGTCGTACATTAACAAAATAATGTATGCCATACGATTAAATAATAGTCCATAGTGAGGTATGTCGATAATTACATCAGAGGCGGAATTGTTCACGCGAACCGCAGGTGAGCGTGATATGAGAGCCGAGGATGTAATTATCAAAGCTCACGCGTTTCATACGACGTTTTTCATCACATTTTGCGAGGAATAATCCTTTTCATTCCTTTTTTACCTCGCCCAGAGGATCAGCATTGCCATTCAACGCGGCAATGCTGCCAGCTTTTGGGCACACTACCGCCTCGCAGCGACCTGGGGCAAATTTTTTACCTTTAGTTTTAGTTTTATTCGTTTTTTCTTTTTTTAGCTTATCATTTATCGTATGTTTGTTTTTAATTCTGATTTTAATTAAAATCTTGTCCAATTTATTAAATTTTCGTCTAATATTAACTTTTTGACGTTTAATGTATTTGTGCATTATAAATAAATGAGTATGAGTATGAGTATTTAATAATTATCTTGGTAATTTAAATTTGTTTATTTGATAGTTCTCGTTTTTTTGAACGTGGCAATTTTTAGGTTATAATTTTGGAATCTATATACGGTGTCAAGTTAGTTAGGTTGATTTGTGTCTTAATATTTATATATTTTACTTATATTTATTTAGTAAGTACAGTAATTAACTAATTACCCACCTCAAAAAGGTTATCACGCGACGGCGCGCGAGCTTTTCTCGCACTATCCGCCTCTCTCTTATTAGAACACTTAGAACATGAAGTATATATAGTGCGAGAATATGTCGCGGCATGATAGATGTGCTGTTTGCTTGAATTTTGTATACTATGTAATGTATAAATTTGTACTGTATACTTTTATTTGTAGTAATATAACCACGTCACGGACGCAATGTACGAGTAGGTACCTATGTATAAAAAATCTTTTTTCTCATTAAGCGATATGCAATTGCCTAGGTTTGTCTAGTAACATGGCTAACAGTGGCTAACACTGATTACTATGCAGTCGAGTGCAGGTTAGACTCGCGCACCGAGGGTACCGCACTATTTTGTAGGTATATAAATGATTCGTGCAACAGCCATTAACGTAGCCAGTTTTTAGCTATAATATGCGTCAAGTATAGTCCCATTGTAAGCTCAATAAGGCTTGTGTTATGGGAACTAGACACGAAATATTTAAATTGGTCTGTGGTATTAGACGATGATATATTTCATAGAGAGAAAAACTTATACCTATATATAGAAAACATCCAAGACTCAGAAACAAATATTCATGCTCATAACACAATTACTTGCCTTTACCGAAATTCGAACCCAGGACCTTCAGCTTCGTAGGCAGCGTTACTACCCACTAGGCTAACCGGTCTTCAAACCGGTGACTAAATATTTCAGAAATACGGTAGGATGGTATGACCCGTTTTTTCAAAAAATCTGTTGGATGTTGGGGTCCATGAGGAATTGAGGGAACTCCTCAATTATAGTAGGCAAGCGTGTAGTGAATTTGGTATTTTCTATTATAACTCGTGTAGTTATGTGGGTGTATGTGGGTGTAAACCCGGAAATCATAAATCTGGTGGAGTGGAATTGATGATGAAGACCACAGATGACTTATGGAATTCCTCAATTAGTACAAAAGTATATCACAGATTCTGATAAGATTCCGTTGAAATAGCAACTAATGAAGTGCCAAAGCTGATCCTTGAGGAATCGACGGAAGTCCTCAAATATTATCGGCCCACAAACAGCGATTCGGTTTATTTCTATAATAATCAACGCATTTGCTCTCGGAAATCAGTTCATGTGGTAAATTGGAAAAGAAATGTGGAAATTTTCTCGTGGCTTGGCGGAGTACTAAATTTAAGTCGGTTAAAACTTTGTTTTTAAAGCAAATTATTAAAAATGTTTTTGTTCGTGGAAAAAGTATGTATAGATTATCCCACACTACGTACGTTTGTGTACACGTGTACAGTTTGAATATATTTGAAATAAGTATTAATAGCGGTGCTAAGTACCCGTTATCTCAACGAAATAGTCTAGTGAAACTTTACTAGGGAATTATAATTATTGTAATGAACCTTAAGCGGCCGCGCGCCTACGTTTCCACGTCAGGCCGATATTCAATACCTATTAAACCTAGATATTTTTCCTCGGTAGACCGTTTCAATCAATCTCACATTGTCGATAGTTTACTGCATATGGTGATCAATTTTCTTATTTTTGAGATTTAAAAATGATGTATAAGAACTTTTGGAATAGTTACGATAGTATTTATTGTCGCTCTTACTTTCGCTCTGGTTTTGCAGTTGCAAGAATGTTGTGAATTGAATGTCTGAAATAAAAAATGCAAGTGTCATCACCATATGAAGGATCCACGGACAACATGTCTAGTCACTTTTTCGAACAATGAGATTTTAATCACAAAATGTAGAGCTCTCAACGAACTATTACCTACACCTTCTGCTATAATTGTAAACTAAATCCACTTTTAAGCAGTTGAAAAGCATCTAATCGCTAAGATGGTATGTTTAATTGATTCATTCTATAAACTTAAACACCGCAATATCTCGAAATGTTGTCAATGTGACTAGCCATGTTCTTTCCGTGGACCCTTCATATAAGGAAATCTCACCGTGTACTATCAGTTCGCTAATTGGATTTACATATATCAAAAACAGGAGCGTACCGAGTATAGATTCTTGGGGAACACCGTAGTTTAAGGCCGAGGTGTGCTTTTACATGTGCCAATTTTCACTATTTGTAAACGGTTGGCAAGCTAACACTCAAGGATTTTGTGTGCTTGGTCAGTTATGCTATGCCTAATGCTAATATACGCCAAGGGCAATGTTTTAACGTCGATATTTGATATTTTTTAACCAACTTCAAAAAGGAGGAGGTTCTCAATTCGGTATTTTTTTCTTGTTTTTACGGTTCCTAACCTCAAAAGGAAAAAACGGAACCCTTATAGGATCACTTTGTGTTAGTATACTAACTTCGAAAACCTGAGAGTAGAATAAAGAAAGAGAGAGGTGGGTCACAGCACAGCCGATTGTCAAATCGGTGGATGAGACAATACTTCGTCCATTTTATTTATTCTGCATCCGTAAAAACAAAAAAGAGCAGCATCTGCCATTTTCTATGAAAGAAATCTCTATTTTTAATAAGCTTTCATAATTATTAAATTCGGTCATAAAATACACTTCTCCGTCCCATGCTCGCACACTTTCTCACCTACGCTATTCTCATTTTGGCCATATAATCACAGATACTCTTATACATATATAGTTGCATCCACGGTAGAGGCATTGCGTCTGTGTGCACAAACATTAGAATGGCCTCCTGAAGATGTAAGATGTAAGAATAATTGTGATGTACCTAGGTAAGTCTTCATGGATGGCCTACAGAGCTATTGCAAAGATATAATACAAACATGGGTTAAGAAATTTACTTGCGAAAAAGGTTTGCTGATAATTGATTATTACCCTGTCGTTAACAAAATACTTCAACAGGTTACTGGCACGTGATGCTTCCATCACATGCTTTAAATTATCATGTGGCTGTTACAATAGTGTGAACGCTTCCATAAAAGAAACTGATGAATGACTTGTAAACATTAGGCCTCTCACAGACTGGTGTGGCCTGCCGCGGCGGTCAATAGTAAACTTGGCATTAGCATACAAAACTATTGTCCGCCACCGCAGGCCACGCCAGTGTGGGCTGGCCGCGGCGGACAATAGTAAACTTGTCATTAGCTGTCAAATTTACTATTGACCGCCACCGCAGGCCGCGCCAGTGTGATGTAGGCCTTAGGCCTCTCACAGACTGGCGCGGCCTGGCCGCGGCGGACGATAGAAAATTTGACAGCGGCGGACAAGTTAACTATTGTCCGCCGCGGCCAGGCCGCGCCAGTCTGTGAGAGGCCTTATGTAGGTTTCAAGCTTTTAAGGAGGTACCTAAGTATTAAAAAAAATGTTAAGTTGTTGTTCGAACACCGTTAGGTATTCTGTTAGATATGTCTGGCAAAAAGGTCTAGAAAATAATAAGGGCGCCACTTTCGCTGATATAGCATCTTGAACGGCTGTCACGCGAGTAGAGTAAGTACACCTATACATGTAGTGATTGATCATTTTTGATGTGTTTTGTATGCTAGGGACTTCTCTGTCGTATATTACATTTAAAACGGTATCCTCACTTGTTACCATTAACTTCTAGATACAGTTTATTTCTGTCAACTTTATTTTCCACAAATAACAATTATTTTAACTCTAAAATTATACTATACCTAAATGTCAAATATTTGTTTCTTCTTCTTCTCTTTTATTTATTGCTAACCAAAATTTTAGTGTACACCAAGTAAAACAAAATTAAATAATGGTATAAAACATCAGGTATGACATTGGTAGACAACAGGTGGTTATCTACACTTACTCGTATAATAAATCTCTGAGTTACATTGTTCTGTCACGAATGATCTTTTAGCTTCCTATGAACGGAAATACATTAAACTTTTTTTACAAGTAGTTACATTATTATTCTAACTTCCGTTTAGGATAATTTTTATTCGACTGCGAAGATTAAATAATTTTCCGAAACATTTAACTTTATTAAATTTTTCATTTCTTCTTCTTGATATCCTAGCTGCCATATCTGTCAAGTTTCAGTAACTGCAAAATGGCGGGCTTGCCTGAACTATCCAATATTAATAATTTCGATCCGGTGTGTGCGATAGACTTTCACGAAACTTATAGGTAAACGATAAATCATAAAAAAATTAAACGACTCTGATATGCGCTAAATTCGCATTAAGGTGTACCTAATTTCAATAAATGTATCAACCAACAAAATAACGTCAAACCACTGAATATTAGTTGTCAAACGTCGAATCTATTCCTTTCTATTTTTTAATGGCATGGCATCGCGCTGTTCTCGCGTTCAGACATAATAGTATTTTATGCAATCGTTATATACTGTACGTTTTTCCAGCCGAGTACCACGTTTAGGCCACGAAGCTTGCTGAGTGGCCTAATTAAGGTACGAGACTTAAAATAGTTATTTGTGCAACAAGAGAGCAAAGTTTGTTTTGTGCTGCGAGTGCTAATTTTGAGTCCTGAGGAAGCGAAAGATTCTAAAATTGAATCACGAGCGTAGCGATTTTCGTCATAAATACTATGACAAATATGTCATATCATTTATGACGTATTATCATTCTATGTTTTTGTTTTACCATTTTTATTAAATTTCGCGGATGTATTAGCATTCAAATCAAGACAATAAGCAGGTCCACTCGGAAAGTAATTTAATGAAGTAAGTAATTGTTACAAAAGTGGAATAGGAAAAAGGAGGAAGAAACTGTACGTAGTAGTATTCAATAAAATTGGTAAGCACTACTTGTATTTAAATTACAAGCATGCTGTCAAAATAAACATTAGTTAATAAGTTTACTTATAATTCTATACCAATCCGTAGGTACTTGACTGTAAATTTTCTAAATTAGGATCGAAATAAAAATTAATGTCCTAGTAAAAAAGTGACGTATTTAATTATCAAAATATCTAGGTCGTACTATTCGTGTTGCTATATCAGCGAAAGTGGCGCCCTTATTATTTTATTTTATATTATATTCAAGACCTTTTTGCCAGAAAGATCTGACAGAATACCTAACGGTGTTCGAACAAATACTTAAACAATTTTATTTCATACTTAGGTACCTACTTAAAAGCTTAAAACCTACATAAGGCGTCTCACAGACTGGCGTGGCCTGCCGCGGCGGTCAATAGTAAACTTGGCATTAGCATACAAAACTATTGTCCGCCACTGCAGGCCGCGCCACCGTGGGCTGGCCGCGGCGGACAATAGTAAACTTGTCATTAGCTGTCAAATTTACTATTGACCGCCACCGCAGGCCGCGCCAGTGTGATGTAGGCCTTAGGCCTCTCACAGACTGGCGCGGCCTGGCCGCGGCGGACGATAGAAAAATTTGACAGCGGCGGACAAGTTTACTTATGTAGGTTTCAAGCTTTTAAGTAGGTACCTAAGTATAAAAAAAATTGTTCAAGTAGTTGTTCGAACACCGTTAGGTATTCTGTCAGATCTGTCTGGCAAAAAAGTCATGAAAATAATAAGGGCGCCACTTTCGCTGATACAGCAACACGAATAGTACGACTTAGATATTTTGATAAATAAATACGTCACGTTTTCACTAGGACATTTATTTTTATTTCGATCCTAATTTAGAAAATTTACGGTCAAGTACCTACGCATTGGTATAGAATTATAAGTAAACTCACAAACTAATTTTTATTTTGACAGAATGCTTGTAATTTAAATACAAGTATTGTTTACCAATTTTATTAAATAGTACTATGTACAGTTTCTTCCTCCTTTTTCCTATTCCACTTTTGTAACAATTACATTTCCTTAATTAAAACACTTAACAATCATCAAATACATTCCAAGTAAGTACCAAGATGGTTTAATGTTAACGTAACCTGTAAAACGTAATATGTAAACAAGACGATAATTTATCAATTTAGGTACTTTAATTGTTGTATAAGGAATTAAATATATATATATATGTATATAATTTATTACTTATTAGTAGTCTTCAATTTAATATATAATTAATGACCTGTAATTTCAGCAGTTATTCAATATGGTACATTGTTAATTGTCCAATTCCGACAAAATGATTCGGACTTGATACGATTACGCAAGACAAACAAACATTATAAATTACTTTCCGAGTGGAACTGCGTATTGTCTTGATTTGAATGCTAATAAATCCGCGAAATTTAATAAATATGGTAAAACAACAACATAGAATTATAATACGTCATAAATAATATGACATATTTGTCATATAATTTATGACGAAAATCGCTACACTCGTGATTTAATTTTAGAATATTTCGCTTCCTCAGGACTCAAAATTAGCACTCGCAGCAAAAACAAACTTTGCTCTCTTGTTGCAAAAATAACTATTTTAAGTCTCGTACCTGAATTAGGCCACTCAGCAAGCTTCGTGGCCTAAACGTGGTACTCGACTGGAAAAACATACAGTATATAAAGATTGCATAAAATACTGTTATGGCTGAGCGCAAGAACAGCGCGATGCCATGCCATTAAAAAATAGAAAGGAATAGATTCGACGTTTGACAACTAATATTCAGTGGTTTGACGTTATTTTGTTGGTTGATACATTTATTGAAATTAGGTACACCTTAATACGAATTTAGCGCATATCAGAGTCGTTTAATTTTTTTATGATTTATCGTTTACCTATAAGTTTCGTGAAAGTCTATCGCACACACCGGATCGAAATTATTAATATTGGATAGTTCAGGCAAGCCCGCCATTTTGCAGTTACTGAAACTTGACAGATATGGCAGCTAGGATATCAAGAAGAAGAAATGAAAAATTTAATAAAGTTAAATGTTTCGGAAAATTATTTAATCTTCGCAGTCGAATAAAAATTATCCTAAACGGAAGTTAGAATAATAATGTAACTACTTGTAAAAAAAGTTTAATGTATTTCCGTTCATAGGAAGCTAAAAGATCATTCGTGACAGAACAATGTAACTCAGAGATTTATTATACGAGTAAGTGTAGATAACCACCTGTTGTCTACCAATGTCATACCTGATGTTTTATACCATTATTTAATTTTGTTTTACTTGGTGTACACTAAAATTTTGGTTAGCAATAAATAAAAGAGAAGAAGAAGAAACAAATATTTGACATTTAGGTATAGTATAATTTTAGAGTTAAAATAATTGTTATTTGTGGAAAATAAAGTTGACAGAAATAAACTGTATCAAGAAGTTAATGGTAACAAGTGAGGATACCGTTTTAAATGTAATATACTACAGAGAAGCACCTAGCATACAAAAGACATCAAAAATGATCAATCACTACATGTATAGGTATACTTACTCTAGTCGCGTGACAGCCGTTGAAGATATTTGTTAAATCGACACATTAAAAAGACACAAAGGAGAACAAAAAGGTCAAAACCAAGCACTGTACGAATACCAAATAACTACTATGAAGGTATTTAGTGCTATTCAACTGCAAAAAAGAAGACGATTGTATTCACTTACATTTTAATCGTTGTCATTAGGTACGTCAAGGGTATAAGGAAGTAGGTAAAGATGATAACTTTTTCTAAAAAAACAATTGCTTGAAAGCATTAACATTTAGCCAAATTATATTTTCATTCTACCTATTTACAACAAATATCATATTATATAGGCGATACGCGCGAATGCACTTACGTCGACATATTAAATTGTGAAATCCCAGATTGAGAACCACCGGTAACACTTGATAACGTTTATCTATTACAAATTTCTTATTTTGATTAGCTAAATTTATCGAATATTTGTTGATAAACTCAGTCTAGCGAAACTAACGGACATGTTGTCACGGTGGCTAATTATTTCGACATCATTATGCTGTCTAGTGAATGGTATAAAAAAGTATTTTGGATCAATCAATTGAAATCACGGTTCTTTCTCACCATAATTTGACAGTTGCCGGGCCTCGCCTTACCTAATAACTCGTTGTAGGTACACGTCTGGACTGACCAGTGACAAGGGCCAAGCGGCTATCGTTATTTTTTTCCTATTCCTTAAATCATGTTTTTGGAAACAGTTGTAATCCGGCAAAAATGTCAAGTTGGTGAGGGTCGGAACAGTTTACTCGCTAACCTAAACAGCCGGTATTATTCTCAGGTCAATTCGGGCCGTTCCGGCAAGACTCGGGCTATGTGACCGTGAGGAGGGGTGCTCACATGTTCTACTGGCTGTTTTACACGACCGCTAATGTGGGCAGCTACACCGACCGCCCGCTGATCGTCTGGCTGCAAGGGGGGCCAGGCGGCTCCTCCACCGGCGTCGGGAACTTCGAGATATTGGGGCCGCTCGACTTGTCACTACAGGAGAGGAATTACACTTGGGTGGGTAAAGACAAGACACATTAAGTAATTACTCGAAACACAACTCTTAGGCGGATGGCACACTGCGCCGCATCTCCGGACGGAGGTGCGGAGCTCGTTGTATGCAAGTACCTCAGTTTGTATAGATAAATTCCGTATGGTACGACACACTGCACCGCACCTCCGTCCGGAGATACGGCGCAGTGTGTCATCCGCCTTAGCATAATACCTAAATAAGAAGATTACTTAAATTATATTAATGTTGAGACATATATTCAGCACTTTGTATACCTAGTAAATGCCACTCATGTTACAGGTAAATAACTTCAACGTCCTTTTTGTTGATAATCCTGTGGGCACCGGATACAGCTATGTCGACGATTGGAGCTATTTCACGACAACGAACGATGAAATTGGTAATAAATAAATATTGTTTAACAAAACATTTAAAAGAATATATTCAAGTAGCTGATGTGCAGTTCCATCTCTTTTGTTTCAGCTCTAGACTTCGTTAACCTCATGCGCGGTTTCTTTGAGGGTCACCCGGAGTTTGAGGGCGTACCACTCTACATTTATGGGCAGTCTTACGGCGGGAAAATGGCAGTTGACATGGGCATCCGCATGCATGAAGTTAGTTTAAAAACTGAAATTAATTACGCATAATATTCATGTAAGCTAGACATATGAAAGACGTCCGGTTGACAGTCTCTGATGTCATGGAGTGATGAAGTCAAAAAAGATCTTGGGGCACCCAACTAGCATAGACACGCGCGGAATTATTTTATACCCATTACCCATTTGTGTCACTGATTAACTCTCCTCCTGACGCTTCTTTAGAGTGAGTGCGCCGTTAGTTCTTAATGTTTACCTATCTATACAGCCCATATCGACCCAATGTGAGTATAGGCTGCTTCTTTTTTACGCTCTGATGGTCCCTGCAACAATGTTATCCACTGCTCATTCGCTAACCGGCAGATATCGTCTGACCATCGAGCGCGTGGTCTCTTGTCTGCCTGCTGATCTGTTTGATGACCTTTAGTAGCCACCATTTAGTAGCCCCTTTTCGTCCAGCTCGCTCGCCAAGCGTTCTGCCCGCCTCCACTTTGTGTTATTCGACTTATTCGTTTACCGACGTTCGCTACTTTCGTGCGGTGCCGGATTTCAGTAGGTATTTGGAAAGGAGTTGTTAGTATCATCATCATCATCTCAGCGAAAAGACGTCCACTGCTGGACATAGGCCTCCCCCAAAGAGTGCCGAAGTGACCGGTCCTGCGCCACCCGCATCCAGCGGACTCCAGCAACCTTTACCAGGTCATCAGTCCACCTTGCGGGAGGCCTACCCACGCCGCGCCTTCCGGTACGTGGTCGCCACTCAAGAACCTTTCCGGCCCAGCGGCCATCGGTTCTACGTCCTTGTGCCCCGCCCACTGCCACTTAATTAAGTTTAGCGATTCGGAGGGCTATATCGGTTACCTTGGTTATGCTGCAGATAGCCTTATTTCTAATGCAATCACGCAGAGAAACTCCCAACATAGCCCTTTCCATAGCCCTTAGGGTGACTTTGAGCCTTCTTATGAGGCCCGTAGTAAGAGAACACGTTTCAGTACCATATGTCATCACTGGCAACACACACTGGTCAAAGACTCTCGTCTTGAGACACTGCGGAATATTGGACGAAAAGATGTGCCGTAGCTTCCCGAACGCTGCCCAGCCGAATTGTTAGTATATAGTGGGTTATAAACATGACTAAATTTGCAGGCGGAACAGGCTGAAACAATCAGGTCTAATCTTAGAGGCATAGCGATGGGCAACGCTTGGATCCACCCGGTAGACCTAACGCTAACGTGGGGACCCCTGCTGCTGGCGGCGGGGCTGGTGGACGAGGCCGGGTACCAGAACATCCAGACGGCCGCACGGGAGGCCGAGAGACTCTTCGACGAAGGCCTCTACGTAGAGTCTACGGCCCAGTGGGCCGCTACGCAGGGCCAAGTATTCGCTGGAACACATAATGTCGACTTCTACAATATATTGACCAAAACTCGAGGCTTTGGGCCAGACACGAGGAGTAATTACGGTAATAATTATAGGTCACTAGATCATTCAGTTCTTTACGTCACTCTTGGCCATGCAGTGGCAGTTCCCGCTACGCATGCGAAAATCCTCCTGTCCAGGGGAGATATACTGTTTTGTACCTTATCATCACGGACAGTAATAAATTGGCCTAATGGCCACCGCCAGCCGCGCCAGTGTGATTCAGACCTTATATTTCCTTTTCCTGTATTTATACCTTCACTATTGTATATAAATGACTCACCATTGTATAAATATTTTAAAGGCTAATAAAAAAAATATTTTGAACAAAACGAAATTATTGAATTAAAGGAAACACTGAAGGAAAAGGAAAGAAAGGAAAAACTTCGAACTGGCGACCACAGGCATTTATGGCCCGTCGCTACTAACGAAGGGTACTGAGGAACAATCCGTCTCGGCCACTAAATCTTTTAATCAGTTCCCTCTTACAACGCCTTAGGGAGGCGTGTAGAGACTCCTAACAGAAGACCAAAAGAAGAAGATTATTTCATTTATCTAGGTAATCATTTCGTCTTTTCAGCTTCTGAAGTTAGGTAGTACGATTTTTTATGATATTAAAATAATCGATACCATGTTGTTCTGTGGAAATGCCAGTAACCTTCGTCTTCAATTACGTTATCGTCAATGTTTACGGCTAACCGCGTAATTTAGGGATTGCTTAATTGCTTGTAATTTGAAATAGCAAACCGAGGGTTAGGTACCTTTAATCGAGTTATTTGATAACGAAATGAAGATTAATAATCCCTTTAATGATACCATTGATACAAAGACAAAACTTTCGTGCTACCAATTTTCAGAAAAAAATACGATAGAAAAATATTTCAATAAACATTTTCATTATTTTTAATGTAATAAAAGTAACTTTGTCGTCCCGGTTAAACGGTCATGCTAGGTCACTTTGCATGGTAGGTACCAGCAGACGACGTACTTAACTTAGGTAAGTACCTGTAGCGTACCTGTAGTAATTTGTGATGCACGTCACAAGGAAGTCGGAGTTGTTCCTGACGATGAGAGAGCCGAAAGATGTTAAGAGTATGCCAGTGTTAAAACAGCCCGCGTGGTCGTCCCAGAGGTTTCGCCTGGATTTTCCCCACACCACCCCCTCATCAGTCTCATCACGAATTCCAATCGCTTTACTGACCTGGTCCAGTAAAGTAACAGCCAGATAAATACATATATATATATATTATACTTAGATTCCGTTTTGTCCATGGGTTCGCATAGCTGGGAGTGATGCACCTCTTCGTGGCTTAGACTATCTTCTACATACCTAATAAATGACTTTAATTTGAATATTTTTTGTGTCATCCAGAAGCGGCCAGAGAAATCATGATTCGCGACATATCCTACGCTACAATGAGTCGCCAGGAAGAGTGGAATCTAAATGCACTGATGAACGGGCCCGTGAAAGAGGCCCTTGATATACCGGCCCACGTGCGCTGGGCCTCTCAGTCCGACCAAGTGTTCGATATGCTGAGGGGGGATTTCATGAAGCCAGTCACCGAAGGAAGTCAGTCAACTAATAAGTTGTACTTTGAATAGCCGAATTGATTGAATAATGACTGAGATACCATCCTCCTAGCATTCTTCCCGGTTGTGCCTTAGGTCGGGGTCCAGTAGTGATGCGCGACTTTGAATGATATGGATTCGATTAGTCGATTATCATTCATAATCATTCGACTAATTTGAAAATCATTCGATTATTGGTAATACTATTAATCGACGGCCGGTCGCCCGGCCGAGTTGACTTGACGGCTAATAGTATGACAGGAGAGTCACGCTTATGGCGGTTATCGTTCGGTACTTGTAGCAACGATTAGTTACTCAGTTACCTACTACATTCGAATATTGACATTAGTAATCGCTAATTATTCGAATATGCAAATCATTCGAAGTCGCGCATCACTGTCCGGGTCCATATCGGTTGCATAATATAAGCCATAGTTTTGATTGGTGTCATAATCATCATTACGCATAATCCACAAAAGTCATAAACTAGTTCGCATATTAACCATAATATCTGAGAGCATAAATAACAAATATCATAAATTTATTGCGCATAAAAGCCTTAAGCATAAATATCAATCGCCATAGGTTTGCGCATAACGTTTTCAAGCCATAGTTATAAGACAAACATTTCGAATCATGTACATTTGGTAAAAGTAAATTGTCTCTTCGTAACCTAAACCTAATTCAACTATCTCTTAAACAAACGCACGGCAATTATTTTAACCTTATGACAAAAATAAATATGTATGTCCTTTAATATAATCATTAAAACTTATAAGATATTCAATTGGTTATTATAGTTTATAAAAAATGACATAGTAGTATGAATGAAATTATTATGCGCAGAATCAATAATGACAAAAGACTTTTATGAGCAACAACTTTATGCGTAATCAAAATTATGACAACAGTCATTATGCGACGGGGTCCACTTTGCGACTGCCATCTGACCTTTCAACCCAGAGGGAAAACTGGCCTTTATTGGGATTAGACCGGTTTCCTCAACTGAAGATGTTTTCCTTCATCAAAAATTATATAAACTAACTTATCTTAACCCTTTAACGGGCATAAGGGCATCTGGTTTTTCATAGAATTGAACCCTATATATAACAAAGAAATAAGGTTCATTCATGGTGGGAATATGGTTCCATCTGCCGTATAAAGGCTTAAGTTGAAATCCATGCTTGTTTGATCAAATCGACGCCGAGTCGGTATTAGGTACTCATACCTACCTACATATTCATTACCATTGGATTTTATAACATTATTCGGTTATTTTTTTAGTTGAGAGGCTGTTGAACGAAACTGACATAATTGTTCAAAAGTACAACGGGAATCTAGACTTGATCTGCGATACTCCTGGTAAGTCACGATATATCTAGATCTAGAATCTGTGAACTGGGTTGAGCAAATAATGTGTGCTTAAAAAGCAAAAGATAAAATAACAATGCATTTAATCGCATTGTTTTATAAAATTTTTCTTTCGCATAATTTTACATTATAAGACATTTATTTAGCAAAATCGTACGAACTTAATACCTACCTATATTTGTACCAAATGAAGTTCCAATTATTACCCAGACATTTACTTTAACAAGTAATTAATGTAACGTTGAAGAAATTCTGCGTCATATGATGTGCTAATTAAATCAAATGTGATTAATTTCAAAGGGCAATTGCTGTGGGTGGACCGGTTACAATGGCCGGGAGCCGAGGGCTACCGAAGCACCCCCAGGAGCCCCATCTGGGAGAACAATCGGCTGGAGGGCTACTACAAGTCTTATGGGAACTTGAGATTTTTCTGGATAAACGTTGCGGGGCATAGTGTGAGTTAATTAAGGGTCGCGTCGTTGTTTTCATTTGAGATTGTTTATGTAGAGACATGGGGTGGCTGTAGTGTATTATCGTAACAGATCGCGAACGGCTAGCCATACCTACAACCGACAGAAAAATATATACAGGATGTATCAAAAATGGGGTGTGAACCGATCAAGGGCATGTTCTGTTCGGTAGCGTATTGCGATTCCAAAAATGGATTTGTATTTTTTTATATACCTGAACAATAAACATGGTTACAATAGAAAGGGTAGAAACGATATCAAATAAAACTCAGCACCGGTATTATTTACGTTTTTAACAAAAGTTAACTGATTATCATTTCTTTCAAAAATTCAATTCAGCAACAATTTGCTGAAATGTAAATGACGGAAAAACCTTTACCTTCGATTTATTTACTTAATTTTTGATGCACAATGTGGTACATACAGGTACAAAAGGCGACCGACATGCCATACGAACCAAATGAACAACAGAGAATAATCATTGCAGTTCAAAGAACTGTATCCCGACTATGGTTTCCAGACAAGACAGTTACCATAACTGAAAAAAAGTTTTTCACTTCTCATGCTCGAAAAGTTTGTCATATAAGCTCGGCTAGAGTAGCACATTGAGCCCTAGCAAAATATGTAAACATAAGTATGATTTTAAAATATTTTAATTTGACCAATCAAAACACAACGTATTAAATCCACCAATCACAACTAAAGTCTGGCAAACGAAAGCGTGACCTGGACTTTTTAAAAAGTGGCAACATTATAATCTATCATAGGCACGGACTTTTTGGCGGGAAGTTAAACTAAGCGGACATTTAAAATTTTCTCGATTTAGCAAATTAATTATTCTTGTATATGTTTGATTGTTTTTCTTGTAAATATAGTGTTAATACAAAGTGAATATAGTGTACAAAAATGAATGATACGAGCGCCGGGGGCGAGGCCCCCGGTGACAAAGAACCAAAAAAGCGAAAACTCGACAAGAGTGCTGAAGACTATAAAATGTTCACTAAACCGAATTATAAAAGACAATTCCCTGAAAATCACAGTGCCGAGTGCGTTGTGTACGTAGAATCTCAAGACAATGACAAGCTAGGTAATAGAAACCCTATTACTCTAACAAAACTGTTTACGGAGCAAGTAAAGGGTATTGTAGGTGTCCACAGAGTGAATGCCTACAAAATCGGAATAACATTTAGGAAGCCCGCGCCAGCGAATAATTTTCTGAAAATGGACCTTTTCCTGGGCAGAAATAAACTCAAAGCGTTTGTGCCTGCAACACTGACTGAGACCACAGGTGTACTTCGATATGTACCGAAAGAATTAAAAAATGAGGAAATATATAAAAATATTGCATGTGACGCAGAAATCATATCGATTAAAAGGTTCATGCGAAAAGTTGAGGGGAAACTGGTCCCTTTGGGGACAATAGCAATAACTTTTGCAACTACATTATTACCTCAACATGCATATCTGAATATGTTTAGGTACAAGGTACATGCATACATACCACCCCTTCTCCAATGCTATAAATGTTTGAAGTTTAATCATTCAGCCCGGGTTTGCAGAGGTGAACAAATGTGTTCATCCTGTGCTGGACAACACTCATACAAGGAATGTGACGTCGATGAAATCGTATGTATAAACTGCAGCGGGAACCACCTCGCTATATCCAGGGAATGTCCCATAAAGAAACAGAAAATTGAAGAGAAGAAAAAGAAATACGCTAATTCGAACCAGTCATATGCCACTGTGGTGAGTCCTCCATCACTACCACCTATTACCAATGCTACTACCTTTCCAGCTATGCCTAGTAAACCTACTAGCCCGCAAACCTTCAACATGGAACAACTTGTTAATAATGAAATAATAATGAATGCAATTGTTAAGTCAATGGTCTGTCTTGGAAATGACAAAGATAATACCCCGATCACATTTAAAAGAATTAAAGAAATATTGTTAGCAAATTTATTCAACTAATTCATGGATACATTTTTAAAAATAGCACAGTTTAACATACAGAGTTTACAGAGCAAGAAAACCTTATTAAAAACATTTCTTTCAGAACAAGATATTGATATATGTTTATTGAATGAGACTTGGCTCAAAAGCACAAGTATAATTCCTAATTTTACACCATATAACTTTATACATAAAAAATCAGTGAATACACATAATGGAGTTGCAATATTAATTAGACAAAACTTACAGTACAGCATAACAAACACAACTTTTTATGAATCCATTCAAAATATCTGTATATCAATAGAGACATCAAGAGGGATTTTAAGTATACTCTGTGTATATTGTCCTCCTAATTGTAACAGGTTTGACACCTCCAAAATGAAAAAGGTATTACTGGAAACCCCTAAGCCATGTATTATCATGGGAGATTTTAATGCACATCATATATTGTTTGGATGTCATTCAAATAATAATAGAGGCAACAGCTTGTACAAACTCATTGATGAATTTGACATGTGTGTTTTAAATGATGGTAGTGCAACAACTGTGTCATATCCAAATAGAAATCCGTCTGCAATTGATTTAGCTCTGGTCAGTCCCTCATTGGCTCCTTTTTGTGAATGGAGCGTTCATGACGATCCAATGGGCAGTTATCATTATCCAACTCAAGTGGTCGTAAATGTGAAGCCTTCCATATATGAGATCCGACCTGTAGAAGAAAAATATATTTATAGTAAAGCAGATTGGACTAAATATTATAATCTGTCAGAAACCTGTTTTTCTCAATTAGATATTAATAATACTGAACCTCTTAATTTGTACAATAACTTTGTAAACATTTTGTATAACATTCGATCAGAAGCAATTCCAAAGCTAAAGTCAAAACAAACTCCGAAAGTCATGAGAAAACCTGCTCCTTGGTGGAATCCAACATGTGATAATGCCGTACAAAAATCGAAAGAAGCTTTAATAAAGTATAAAACATCACCAAGTATTACCAATTTCATAAACTACAAAAAGATAGATGCCCAAAAGAAAAGAATACTAAAAGAAGAAAGTGTTCATTCATGGCATGACTTGTGCAGTAGTTTTAATAGAATGACACCTATTGCTAGGATATGGGGCTACATTAAACGATTTAAAAGATTAGGTTCCTCTCACAACAGGCATTTAAATGAAGAATGGGTACCAAGTTACTTAGACAAAATATCAGAGTCAACTCAGTTTGATCCAAATAACCTTAGTGACATATTAAATTGCTCTGCAGAGAATCAAACAAACTCTTTTCTCAATAAGCCATTTACTTTGAATGAATTGTATATAGCACTCAAAACTAGAAAAGACACAACACCAGGGTTGGATAACATACCATATATGTTAATTAAAAGGTTACATCCCAATGCTGTAGAAATCTTAATACAAGTTTATAATAAATTATGGAATAGTTTAGTTATACCGTCATCATGGAAAACACAATGTGTCATTCCCATCCTAAAGCCAAATAAACCTGTCAATAATCCTTTATCATACAGACCTATTTCCTTATCATCATGTTTAGGGAAACTTTTTGAAAATATGTTAAAGTTAAGAATAGATTACTTTGCTGAAACACAAGGAAAGTTACCAGATATTCAATATGGATTCAGAAAAGGCAGAAGTTGCTCTGAAAGCTTTGTATCTCTCATATCTGATCTTAAAAAGGCAAAACTCTGTCACTCTAATGTTGTATGTGTTTTTTTAGATGTTAAAGGTGCCTTTGACAATGTTAACATTGAAAGTCTGATTCGTGTTTTACATGAGTTGGACTTACCAAGTAAAACTTTAAAATGGATTTTCGATTTCTTACACAATAGAACCTTATTTGTTAAATTTAATAATAAACTACATGGACCTAGAAATGTAAGTAAAGGGACAATGCAAGGCGCTACATTGTCACCTCTGTTGTACAACTTATATACATCTCAAATCCTTCATTATGTAAATACATCCAAAGTTAAAATCTTGCAATTTGCAGATGACCTACTTTTGTACAGTGAAAATCAGAACTTGAACTTGGCTGTAAATAATATGAATGCAGCATTAAACCAACTACAACTTTATTATAGCAACACTTTAAAGTTAGAAATAAGTTCAGAAAAAAGTGCAGTATTAATATTCAGTAGAGACCCATTTGCACAGTCTGCTGTAAATATTATATATGATAACAATCTAATTCCTATTGTTAGTCATCATAAATTTTTAGGTGTTGTTATAGATGATAAGTTAAAATTTGATAAGCACATAAATTATATATGTCAGAATGCCATGAAGAGCATAAATGTAATGAGAAGCCTGGCAGGGACATTTTGGGGTTCTGACCCAAAAACTCTTAATATGTTGTACAAAAGCATAGTCCGAAGTCATTTTGACTATAGTTCCTTGGCTTATATGAATGCCAGTAGTACCTTATTAAGAAAGTTGGATGTAATACAGAATATGGGTTTGAGAGTGATAAGTGGAGCTATGCGCACCACTCCTATTAACACTATGGAAATTGAAAATTGTATACCTCCATTGTCCTTACGACGTTTACAGCTGGCTGAGAGATTTTGTTTGAAAGAGTTGTCCTGTGATAATAGTGTTGTCTTGGAGAAAATCACGCATCCCGCAGTAATCACACAGTCAGTTGAGACATCCAGTATTTCGGCTAGTACTCTTATTTCAGGCTCCTTACCTGAAATTCCAACCATAATAACATGTACAAAAAACCTGACAAGAAACATGTACACCAGTAACAAGTGGCCAATTTACAAGTGCCCATATAACACTTTGCTTAGCTACCGTGATATTAAGTGTCACCTAGATTCTGTGAAAAATAAGTATGATTTCTTAGAACTTTTAAGTGAAAATCCAAACTTCTATACTTTGTACACTGATGGTTCTAAGAGTGAGCATGTTAAATCAGCATACTACGACTCTCAAATGAAGTTAACTAAATGCTATAAAATACCAAGTGATTGTAGCATATTTACTGCAGAAGGTTGGGCAATATTAGCTGCTTTGACTTATGTATATACAAATGTAAATAGTGAAAATATATTAGTAGTTAGTGATTCTAAGAGTGTGCTATCCACCTTATGCAATTATAATTTAGCATATAAACAAAATTATATTATATATAGAATTAAGGATATGATACTTAAGTTAGGAAAAAATGTAGAATTTGTATGGGTTCCCTCCCACAGTGGCATAGCAGGAAATGAAGTTGTGGATCTTGCGACTCGTCGCGACCACGACGTTGATTTAACAGAATCATTTAAAGTACCTTTTACGGATTATTATCACCAGTTTAAAAGCTCTTCAAAGATAATGTGGAAGGAATACTGGGACGCTACTACAGAGACAAAAGGAAAATGGTACGCAGAACTACAGCAAAACTTACCAACAGCACCGTGGTATAACAGCTTCAAATACATTAACAGGAAGTTCATAACGTGCATTAATCGTTTGCGATCTGGTCATTGCTTGGTTCCAGCACATCTCAATCGGATGAAAATTATAAGTGATGATAAATGTACCTATTGTTCTAAGAAAAATGCGGATATAAAACACGTGATATTTGAGTGTGAAACGTTTGCTATTCAAAGGCAGACACTTGTCAGTGTCATTAGTGATGTTGCTGATGAAAATTCATTAAGTGTTCCCCGCCTCGTTCAAGATTTATTATCAAACCCTGTCTATTTCATACCTGTATTTAAATTCATTTTAAAAACTGTAGAAAAAATTTGATTATTACATACAATTTATATTATTGTACATTTCGTAAGCTCTAATGCTATAATTATAATACTTATTACTTGTAATGTAGATGACAAAATGTTATATTTGTGTTTAAATGTAAACTATTATTCCGACTGAAGGACTCTGTATCCATGGTCATGAAATAAATTAAAAAAAAAAAAAAAAATCATAGGCACGTCAAATTCTTTGGTTAGAGTCATAAGTATTTTGTGAACTCAATTATTTTGGATTTATAATTGCCGTAATATGGGATGATATGATAAGTAAATTCAAGCAAAAACAAAAGGAGAAAGAATTTGTTTTCCAAGAGAAATAACAATGAAGATGCGATGTCGGTTTTTTTAGGTTAGTATGACTTTGTAAGCCTAATCCTTGTCGGCTGATTATTTGCTATAATAATATTGACGATAATGATCATACTTACCGTTTGTTATGTTTACATCTTGAAATAATTCAAGGAATCTGTAAAACAGAAAATCCTACTGTAATTAGTAATACCACATGTATTTTTTTTAAATTTTCCGCGTCTCAGGTCACGCTTTCGTTTGCAAGACTCTATTTAAAAAACAATTTGTATTTGCTGTCAACTAATCAGAATACAGCTATATATTCAAATCAACCAATTAGGAAACAATAAATTTCAAATATTATTAGGAGTTTTTTATTCCCGAATTCACAATCATTAAAAAAATAAACACCTTTGGCCGTCTATAGCCGCGTGCAAAAGTTCAAGCGTGGTTGGCTGCATACATGGCATAAGCTATGAGATTGAGCGGGATAGACGCTGTCTATCTCGCTTTATCATGTGCACCGTATGCTGTCCGCCGGCTGTATGGACGCGGCTATTAGACGGTCAGAGGCGTTTATTCGTGGTGTGAATATTTTGTATCTGTGTTAAAATAGTTTATTAAAAAAAATATGGCGCAAAATTAGACAATCTTTTCGCCGTGGTATTTAGTATCGATTGTGGATGGATATTCTTTGTTTTTACTATTTTCTCGCAGTCGAAGTGAAAAGTAGAGTGTATAACTCTGGTCTAAACGCCATATTACCCCTCGAACTATTTCCCGTCACTTCGTTCGGTAAAATAACCATCTCGTGGTATTATGGCTTATTTTAGACCTCATATAATTTACTATATTTTCTTACAAAAAGTAGCCTTCATCTCGAGCATGATATCGAATCGATTGATACCTCATTCATCAAAATCGGTTGAGTATCTTAAACAGCACTGTGGAATACACGTAAATACAAACAAAGGTTCCCGTAGTCGGGCAATCAAGAAAACTGACGAATTACTGGTTTTTACTGAACTGAATAGAGAACGGGCTGTAAAAATCAGCGGGAATGTGATGGTCGCTTTTAATGATGTGACAAGATAAAGTCAAGTATTCGGCTCTTATTAGACTGTAAGCCCACTCCTAATACACCTACGTCTCATGACAACATGATAAAATGCATGGCAGCGGATCGAGAACCAACGAAAAGAACGAAAGCCAACGCCGGAAGTACTTGGCAACGTCTGCCAAGTACTTCCGGCCATTTCAGGACTGACGCTACGATTAAAGGGCTAAATGTAAACTTACCTACCCATACAAATTTTGGCCGGAAGTGAAGGATTTTCAAATTTTGGTCCAATTTTTTTTTCTTGCTCTGCAGGCAGCACAACTTTCTCAACCCGCTGCCATGCATTTATCATGTTGTCATGAGACGTAGGGGTATTGGGACTATTGGGAGTGGGCTTTCGGTCCATAATACCCGCTTGATGGAAATCGACGGAGAATGTGTGTTGCGTGTTGCGTGGCCATATTACGCTCACAGAAGTCGCATTATTGTCGTTGTGAATAAAACGTGCGTCATCCTCTCACTTGCTTACTTGGCTCGTATTCAAATCACTCCACCTTACTCTTTAGAAGACCTGACATAAGTCTGATTATTACGCATAATTTTTCATAAACTTGGGGTCAGGTTAGACTAGACGAGTTCTGTGAGGTGAATGAAGGCCGGTTATGAACCGTATAGCTTGTCTGCATGGCTATCACAGGACGGCCCGCGAGCTGTGTCGCGGCATGATAGAATATCTGTCTTATTCTAATAAGAACGCTTAGAATGAGGCGGATAGTGTATGTCACCCCGACACAGCTCGCGGTCCGTCCTGCGAAAAGGGTGCTGAACGGGACGGGTGTGTAACGATGCCTATTTTTTTAATAAAATCATTCGCAATAATGCTCATTTGATATAATTATTGAGTCATATTACAACACATAATATATAAATATCATTTTACATAATGAACATTTGGTGTAGTAATATTTAATATCACATACTTTAAGATTAATGCATATGTTTCATATATTAAACATATTACATAATGATTACTTCTTCTAATGCATAGCATAATAGTTTTTAGTAGACACTAAGGCAGCCGGTGCAGCGCAAGCGAGGAGTGTTAGTTAGAACCGCGACCCTACAGCGCGCAACCCAAGCGAGCGAAGCGAGGGTGCCTCGATTGCGGCCGGCGAACCACCAGTACGCTTACCATGAGTTTGACAATGACGGCTTACGCTAACGAGTATCGAGTTTTCTATCTGTGCATCTCTATTGCACTTTGACAGTACGAGCGGGATGCACAGATAGAAAAATCGATACTCGTTAGCGTAAGCCGTCACTTTGGTACTTGACAGTTATGTAACATGAGAATTATACCATATTATATTTATTATAACAGTTTATAACAAATTACAGTTATACCAGACGATAGTTATACAAAATAAACCTATATATATTGAGATTATACCAAACGTTCATTATATAATATACAATGAGTGATTATATACTTTGAAATTATATCAAATGTTATTATATTGAATGAAATGATATCATTTATACCCATCATTAGCCATAACACACCCGAACGGGACAAATGTTTTATGCATAGCGATAAATTACAAAACTACAACATGTGTGTTTTTAGCAATGAGGCAATGATTTCATAGCATATTATTATTTTAGGTGCCAAGAGATAACCCAGACGGATCAAATGCATTTCTACGGGACATGACTACGTTTGGGTGACTTGAAAGTCAAAATGTTAAAATTAAACACAATTAAATATGAAATAATAAATATTTACACTGTTTGTTAAATTGTATTTTATTTACGCGGAATATTTGAAGCAACTTAATTGAGGAAGTATGACCTTACAAAATACAGTAGCTATATTGAACACGCTACTAAATTACTTGCTCTGTGTAGCCAACGTGAGGTGTGTTTCCGGTGGCGAGGAATGTTGCCAGCACGGCTATCACGCGACGGCGCGTGAGCACTCGATTTTTCTCGCACTATCCGTCTCTCTCTTATTAGAACACTTCAAACAAGAGGTATTAGTGCGAGAAAAACCGAGAGAGCTCGCGGCCGGCTCCCATGATAGACGTGCACGTGCAGAGTAGGGAGTTACTGAAAGGTAAAGGCCGTGAAACATTCAAGCGGTGGAAGATTATTACTTATATGGAATTGCTACGATAGCCTAGTGGTTCAGGCATGCGGCTGTCAAGCGGCGGTCGTGGGTTCGAATCCCGGCTCGTACCAATGAGTTTTTCAGAACTTATGTTTCGGTGAAGCTGAAGCTGAAGCTTTTCGGTGAAGGAAAACATCGTGAAGAAACCGGTCTAATCCCAATAATTGTCTAGTTTTCCCTCTGGGTTGGAAGGTCAGATGGCAGTCGCTTTCGTAAAACTAGTGCCTATGCCAAATCCTGGGATTAGGTGTCAAAGCGGACCCCGGGCTCGACTTTAGGGGCATTACCGGGAATAACGCTAGGAGGATGATGATGATGAAATTGTGATCAACGAAATCGAAGCAAAGATAAGTTAGAGGGGTACAAGTTACTAGGGTTTCATTTCATCTACCCATTAGAAACTTTTTAATGGTTGGTAAGTTCCTAATAATGACGATTAAATCAATCAATCTTCACATGTTCTGCAAGAGCACATAAACATAAACAAGTACCTATCGACTCTAGTACTTAGCACTGAAAATAATATTTTTTAAAGAAGGTATTGGCCGTTCTACTATTGTGACATAAACTGAATCACGTAACAGAAGGTAACAGTACAGGTATTCCTTACTAGTTTGGCAATGTTTTGGCGTCTAATTCTTTGCAATGCGTGCCACAACTCTCGCTTCGAAGTTAGTCGTACCTAGTTACTTCCATTTTTAACTGATTGTGTAATATCTACTCAGTCCGTGAGCTTGAAGATGTCCTTCAAGTTTAGATTAAAAGTACAAAATTACTTCAGATATCAAACTCAAAGTTAAAATAAAAGTTTTAATTGAACTTTGGTACGCTACTTTGACACAGGAAGCATTGTAGTAATACCTACCAATGACATACAGGGTGAAAGCCAGCAGCGTAACGTAACGTATTGTACGCGCGTCAGGTAGAAAATGTCACTTTTTGTATGGTAAAATGACAGTTGGATCTACCTAACGCCTGTTTAAAACATTACGTGTGTGGGTTGGTTTTAAACTTAAGCCAATTTACAAAGGGAAAAGTGTCCCCAGTGCCATTGTCAGGCGGACATCGCTTGCCTGGAACACGACGTAGAATTATAGACCAAGAAATAAAGCGTAACCTAGACATAATTCGATAACTGTAATTTTCTTTTTCTATGTTATAAAGTATGGTTAGTTATAGTTAAAATAAAACGAATTAAACATTTTAAGGCTGCGCGTCATTATAAAAAAAACGAAATACTAGATTTTAAACATATTTTGATTTTATAAGTACATCATAATAAATAACTTTGTAAAGGTACCTGTATTATGATATGACGCTTGCATTCCAGTTAAAGAACACTAAATTAAACTAATTCATCAATTGGGACTATCATTAATAAAGAAGGTTCAGTAAGTGACACATTTTCTGGCAAATCTTACCAGAAATAATAGATAACTGTAATTCAACAACTTATTCTGAATAGAATGTAATGTATGTTGATAAATTATCAAAAATTAAACTGATTCTCTTTGCGTATATGCAAAATCTCAAATATTGGTCATTTTTGGAAAACCAAAATACATAACTACTTCAAAAGTGTTTAGTTTATGCCATTAATATATTATTAGTACTATAAGAAACAACTTAAGCAAAAAAAAACCACGTTAAACGAATAAATTGATATTTTTTCTTACTTACGTTTCAATATGAACGTTATTTCTTGCACCATAAGGTCGTCATTTCTTTGTGCCTCAACTCCCGACCGTGCTGTCGCGGTTCGCGACTCGCGAGCGATTCTAGTACCTATTCATCTCGGCAACCTATCAATTTCAAAATAATTTTCCTAAAAAGTTTTTATAAATTTCTACATTCGAGATTTTTTTCATATTTTTAAAACTTATGGTTCAAAAGTTAGAGGGGGGGGGGACACATTTTTTTTAAATTCTGGAGCGTTTATATTAGCGTGTATTTTCAATTTGTTAAACGTGCCATTAACATGTTTAATTTTGATGAAAACATGATTATAGTACACAAAAAGCTATCATTAAACAAAAATTTCACGGTTACGATTTTTAACTACCTACTGAGAAATATAGTATTATTGAAACCGTTAATTTAAATGTTTAATTTTAGACTTAAATATCTAAAAAGACGCAATATAGCCTAAACAGATACAAAAATCATGGTTATTATTTGGGCTTATCTAGATATTGAGGTCAGATGAAAACTATGAAAAATAACGTAGATGCAAATTTTGTTTCAATTTAATTTTGCTATTAAGTTATCGCATTCGAATGCACCACAAAATTATACTAACAAGGTATTTGGTTACCTATTTTCCTTTTAGGACAAAGTTAGGAAGTGTACGATATTCATGTTTTTTTTTTAATACAGTTACGACCGCGGATTTTTTACATAATATATCTAATTTATATTTGGTACTTAATAATAATATCCAATAAAATAATAAAAACAACGAGTTATCGAATTATGTCTAGGTTACGCTTAATTTCTTGGTCTATTACGTGACTTACGTGAGCGACGAATGCTTTAAATGTCCGACATACAGCCAGTCAGTCTTTATGTCAGTCTACCTAATAAAGAATTTTACGATAAATGGTGAGAGCACAAAGTAGGTACTTGGGTACTTTTGTATTATTACTACATATTATTAGGCTCTGAAAAATATTTTTATCGACCAAACAAGAAATAGGACGATTATATTTCAATTGATGTCAAGTCAACATCCCTATTATTAACTGACGTAGTTTGTTCCGCAATCTAACCAAATCGCCTTAATTTTTAATCAGCAGTTAGGTACTTATCTAAGTGATAACACCAAATAAGTGGACACAATTTCAGACTGCACTGTATATGGTTCGGGTTAGTTTAGAATAGTGAATAGGGGAAATGGGGAAATTAACAATTTTCTTTTCAGTGGCTGCCGGGTTAGTGATAGCCGGCGGACTGGCTGCGCTTATTTGGTGGTTAGTTGCTGGGCCCGAACCTTTTTCTACTGTGCGTAAGTACCAATGACACGAACATTGCCCTTTACCAATACATTTTAAAAAACTGGTCACCGTTTGGTCCCTCTGTTATACTTATTAAGTACAAGCGAACGTATAGGCCGAAATATTCACCAAAAGATCGTTGTTTCAGTATCAGATAATTTTAACCTGTATAAAACGAGAGACGAGGGACTTTCCCGCGAATATTTAATCTTCAGAAAATTATTTCCCTCTTATACATAATACCGCAGGAAAATTACGTTTTTTTTTTTCAAACATTAATTTATTACAGCGTTTTGTTTTTTGATTCATTTTCGAATGTTATTCTAAGATGCCTTATCCAAGAATCCACCATAATTTCACATTAGACACATACATTATGTTTTTTGTGTGATTTATTTATTATTCTTGAAGAGCTCCTGTATAAACAAAACAAAAATTAAAATATCTATCAATATGTTGCCTCTTTCTTCAGGAATTGGTTAAATATCGATTTTTTTGATGACTAATATTTTGGTGGATATTGAGTCTACGTAATTACTAAAATGATAATATATCAGTTACACACAAAAAAGCTGCTGTTACCAATTATTTCCAAATTTCCATTTTTTCCATACTAATTAAAATAAAGTGCGTGGGCTGTAAAACATAAAATGCCTCTGCAAAATAAAATACGCTTTGTCCCTTTCTGACGAACACAAATGTCAAACTGATAGATTATCATCATCATCATATCAGCCGAAAGACGTCCACTGCTGAACATAGGCCTCCCCCAAAGAGTGCCAAAGTGACCGGTCCTGCGCCACCTGCATCCTGTACGCTTACCATGAGTTTGACAATGACGGCTTACGCTAACGAGTATCGAGTTTTCTATCTGTGCATCCCGCTCGTAATGTCAAAGTGCAATAGAGATGCACAGATAGAAAACTCGATACTCGTTAGCGTAAGCCGTCATTGTCAAACTCATGGTAAGCGTACAGTGGACTCCCGCAACCTTTACCAGGTCAAACCACCTACCCACTGATAAACTGCCGCTGCTGCTTAAACGGATAGATAAGACCAACTAATTTTAACGGTATTTTTATCATCTACCAGTTTGACATTTGTGTTCGTCAGAAAGGGACAAAGCACATTTTAGGTTTTATGAATAAGGGGGTTAGTGTATAACCACGGTGTGTGGGGCCACGCCGTTTCGTCGCCTAAATAATATTATTTGTTGTTTTGGTTTCGTGACGCATTGGTTATTACTGTAATGCTACGTAAATGTATTTGTCAATAAATAAATAAATAAATAACTCTAAACCTGACATTTGACAATAGGATCTTCCTGTTCACAGAGTTAAACGCACGAGCTATAGGAGATGTAGAGAGCACAGCGGCCATAACCAGAATTCGGGGCTCTGGTGACATGTTTTGGTGGTTCTTCCCCTCTCACGCCGACACGCCCTCCTCGCGACCCATCATTTTATGGCTGGATGGAGTGACTGGTCTTTCACCGAGCCTGCTCGCAAACTTTGGAATGTTTGGCCCTTACGATTTTAACTTGAATGAGCGGAATAGTTCTTGGGTTAGTCAGCAAATTGTGTACAGGGTCGAACAGACTGCCAGCGTGGCGGTAGCGGCGCTTGACGAGCGCGTGATGCGCGCGGGACGGCCGGTCACACAGAGCACGCGCGCATCGCGCCATCAACCAGCCGGCATCGCGCGCGCGTCCCGGGCGCATCGCGCTGGCCTCGCGCCATCAACCCGCCAGCACTACGTAAGCACCGCGCGCGCGCTGCGCTGTCTGGCGTCACACTGACGCGCCGCGCGCCCGTGGTGGTCGGTTTTCTATCTATTAAAGTATTTATTTATCTATATAAATAGGTCGTCGTCCAGTAGGTACCCATAGTACAAGCTTTGCTTAGTTTGGGACTAGGTTGATTTGTGTAAGATTGTCCTCATTTTTTTTATTTAATAAGAATATATATTTATTGCTTGATTGAATATGCCACTTAACATGTCTATTTCCAGGTTGACCAATACAATTTATTGTTTGTGGATGCACCTCTCGGCACTGGTTTCAGTGCGGCACGATCCGACAGCTCCATTCCCGATAGTCTCGACGAAAACAGTAAATATTTTTAATAAATTGTAACAACTCGATGGTCCAGCCTTACCCGTAGCGGCCGTTAGACCTGGCTAAATGTAGTGCACTAACTGCAATCAACCAGGCGCGGGACACTCCGCGATTTACGTTCATCGCTACAAGTACATGCCGGGGCCCTTGTAAAGATCAAAGGAGTGTCCATTCTGTACTTGTACTATTATCTATTCTGTGACCCAACTCACTGATTAGAGCGAGACGGTTTATCTCCCCTCTCCCAGTTAGTGCACTGCATACTGCATATAGCCAGGTGCGTAACAGTCGCCATAACATCATCCTCCTAAGCGTTAAGATTTGGCATAGGCACTAGTTTTTCGAAAGCGACTGCCATCTGACCTTCCAACCCAGTTGGAAAACTAGACTTTATTGGGATTAGACCGGTTTCCTCACGATGTTTTTCTTCACCGATAAGCTTACGATAAATATTCCGTATATAAGTTTCTGAAAACTCATTGGTACGAGCCGGGATACGAACCCACGACCGCCGCTTGACAGCCGCAAGGGTCGCTACTTATAACAACTTTTGATACCTATATTATTGGTCGATATAACGGTTAAGGGATATAATGCACTTTTGGTATATTCCGATACGATCTAACTATCATCAGGTTAGATCGTATGCAATGTAACAGTAATATAATATGGCATAACGTCTAGATACCTATGATAGATAGATATAATTTATTGACAAAAATGTGATAACTATGTTCGATATAACCTTCAGTGGATATAATGACGTACTGGTATAATCTGATTGCATGTTGCGGAGATGAGAATGTTGAGATGGATGTGTGGCGTGACGAGATTGGATCGTATAAGGAATCCTAGGTACTATGTGTATATATATATTATATAATATTATAAATGCGAAAGTTTGGATGTTTAGATATTTAGATGTTTGGATGTTTGTTACTCAATCACGCTTCAACGGCTCAACCGATTTCAATGAAATTTTGCACTAAGATAGTTTATAGCCTGGATTAAAATATAGGATAGTTTTTATACCTTGTCCACGCAGACGAAGTCGCGGGCGGAAGCTAGTGAGTATATAAGAGGAAGCCTGAAAGTAGCACAGATAACTGAAAAGCTGAGAGCAAATCGTTTACGGTGGTATGGATATGTTATGCGGAGGGATGATAGTCATGTTACTAGAAGGGCATTAAGTATGAATGTGGAGGGATGTAAGAGAAGAGGTAGACCAAGGAAAAGGTAGATGGACTGTGTGAGAGACGATATGTACCGGAAAGATGTGTGTGATGAGTTGACGGGCGATAGAGAGGTACGGAAGAAAAAGACATGCTGTGCCGACCCCAAGTAAATGGGATAAGCGAATGATGAGTGAATGTTTACTAAGCAGAAACGTCCGCTAACAAATTCAAAATTTCGGTCAAAGTGAAAAGAAAAAAATATTGGGTTTGAATTGAACTGTGACTCCAACAGGCACGAAACCGCGCCAGAAAAGTATAGCTAATATACAATCGTAGTACAAATACATAGATAGGTACTACGCTTTAAACCTACCCACCTTTACCTCTGGATATCGGATTACTTACCTTTTCTACTAAGGCAGTTATAGTTTGGTGTAGTCAGTTAGGAGGAACTACAACCCTGTAGTTATTATAAGTTGTGTCACAGAATAGATATGGTTGTGTTCAAAAATGTTTCTTTTTTAAATCTTTTTACGTCACACCTGGCCATAATGCGAGTTTTACTGCACGTTGCGCGTACGGGAAAACTCGCTATGTGTCCAGGTGAAGACGTAAAATTTTGTACTCAACACGGGCGGTAATTCGTAAAGCCCCAGAGCGCATATTTATGACCCTCACCTTCGGTTCGGGCCACAAACACCTGCGATCTGGGGCATTCACGAATTCACCGCCCTAGTTACGTAATGTACTATTACGTATATTGTCTGCCGGATATACTTGTCATTTTGTATTTCAGTTGATCATTTAATGTTCACTTTGGAATCATTTTACGAATTGCACGAAGGCTTCAACGATGCGCCCCTGTACATTTTTGGGCAAGGGCATGGATCCAAATTAGCTCTGGCTCTTACCAAGCGATTGCTGGAAGGCGAAACTGTACGTTTTAAAATAATTAGTAATTTAAGTATGAATTATATACTTACCACAATGCTATAAGTATAGTAGGCGTTGTTAAAAAGCGTTCGGCTGTTATTTTTTTCGCGCTCACGCGTCTCACTCACCTCACCCGTCACGCCTAACGGAACTAGACATGCCCTACGCTTAGTTACTAGAAAGCTCGGCGTCAAGAATCAAGATATACAGGGTGACATTTTAATCAATGTCCAAATACAACTATAAGATTCTTCAGCAAAATTAAAAAATACGTTTTTTTTTATTTCATATCATTCAGTACAAAAAAAATTGTAATTGCTTATTAAAGTTATCCCAAAAAAACCTTACCGCGTGGGCACCTCAGCGGGTAGTAAGGTTTGCGCACGGCACGCCTCCCCTCCCTCGACCCGCCCTGCTCCACGCGGTTCTGAATGCCCAGCATTAACCAGCTGTACCTACGGATAATTCTTTTAGGATAGACAATTTATAATTTAAAAAATACCTTCCTGGTTTTTTTTCAAAAATGGAGTCTATTAGTGATACCGAATGCCTCCAAAAAATTTGAACACTGATTAAAATGTCACCCTGTATTTGTGGGTGGACGGTGGACCGCTGAGGTGCACTTAAAACAAGTTACAGAATAGTCGGGCTGTGCTCAATTTTGAAAGAGGAAAAGCAAAACCTGTAAATTAAGTGTAAGGATTTCCTTTATAACGACGATTATCCTATGCCTACACCTACCTATAATAATGTAAGTATAAATATAATTTCCCCCATTACGCATTTCAATCTGTTTCACGTACCTACCTACTGGCTTCCCCGCGCGCCGAGCTAACGTGTCTAGCTAGCGGGAAACAAGTTGAAATCAAATTGGAAACTATGGCTTGCTCTAATCTACTTACTGAGACTCGAGTTACGAATTATCCGTGCAACATACGGCTGTTTCACTTCCAGATCAATGAATTTTTTTTTGTGTCACTAAGTAGCATGAGAACGTAGTAGGTCCCCCACGTCCCAGTGATGCTGGTCAGCATAATACTTGACAATACTTGACATTTTCAATCTTAATACCTACATAGCAACAAACGTGAACAAGTGTTAATTTACGGAACTAACGCTTGTTCGATGTAACGCAATTACCCCTTACTTTATATAGTTACATTATCTTTGAACGACAACAGTTCATTGTTAATGTTTACATTTTCAGGATTTTTCACACAATTTGCAAGGCGTTGCTGTTGGCAACGGAATCGTTTCACCAGCCCTCGCTTTGACGAAACTAAGCTTCTACCTTTGGGAACTCGGCTACATCGACGAGAACGGGCGCGAAGCCATTGACACATTCTCAAAGGAAACGAACGATTTAGCCGACAACGGGCAACCGGGAGCTGCCTTTGATCACTTCTTGTCACTGGGAGAATACACAAATGAGGACGCTGGAGCAGTGGCAGTTAATTTGGGACACATTGTTGAAAAACTTGCACGTGATGGCCGGCAAGGTCGGTCACTTATGTGACGTTACATAATATACCTATTGTGCTCACACGACGCAATTGCTGTGTCCGATTACCGGCTCAGAATGCATTCATGGCCATCATACTGGCCTGACTTTTTGCCTCAGTCGGTTTCTGCGGTAACCGTGCGATGCGGGAGGGATGATAGTGCGAACGAAGAGCGATAGATAGAGCGTTCAGGTACAAGAGCGGAATAATGTATCGTACCTAACTAAACTAAAGGCCGAAACGCAACGCACTGTCAGCGGTGGCGGAGCGGCGCGGTGCGGCGCGGAGGCGGTACCGGTTGTAATGTTCGAGCTAATATGAAAGGATCCGCACAGAGCGGCGCGGCGCGGCGCGGTATTCTTTGCGCTCCGCCACCGCTGTCAGTTTGGTCAGTGCGTTTCGGCCTTAAGCAAGTAGAAAAACGTCATTTCGTGGCAGTATGGCCTCTGGTCCTTAGCCTGTCCTAATGGACGGAAAAAAAAACAAACGTCGTTTCGCGCCAAAATGACAGTGGGACGCGGCGACACGACTAGAAACCAGTCGTGTCGCCGTTTCGCAGTTTTCTATTAAATACCTTTCTTAGCTAGCGACACGTCGCCGGGCATCACCGTCATAGAAATACATACAAAACCAAGTCATGTCGCCGCGACACGTTGTCTGCTGCAGCTGTGTGCGGTCGGGTTCGATCCAACTTACCTTTAACGTCAGATTTATGTGAGAAACAGAGTTTTAAAAAATCGTCTCTCCTGTACGGCTATCGTGCGACGGCGCGCGAACTCTCTCGATTTTTCTCCCACTATCCGTCTCTTTCTTATTAGAACACATAGAACAAGAGATAGAGTGCGAGAAAATCGAGGGTATGTCGCGGCCGGCGCATGATAGATGTGCTGTGGTCAATAGTTAACGGATTATGTGAATTATAGTTACCAACTTTATGTTTTTATTAAATACATAATAATAATAATAATAATAAATACTCTTTATTGCACCACAACAAGAGAGACAAACAGGTTACAAAAAATTGCTTAATAAATAATGGACACAACAGGCGGTCTTATCGCTTTGAAGCGATCTCTTCCAGACAACCTTTGTACAGCAGGAAACATTTAAACTAGAATTTTTAACAGGTAGTGCAGGAATTCATCATGAAGAGTAAACTAACACATCAATCTTTCAAATATTTCTAAACAGGACACTTAAAAAAAAAAAAAAATACATACCTAATATATTAATAAATACACAGACATATATACAACCATACATACATACATACAATACATAAAAGGCAACTTAAGGGAGAGACAGGTAATATTGTTTCAACAGATTTTTGAAAATAGGAAGAGATTTTGCACACCTTATATGCAACGGCAAAGCATTCCACGACCGAACAGCCCGAAAGGTAAATGAGCCATTATAAAATTTGGTAGATGAAGGTGGTGGGGCAAGAAGATGGTTTTGGGAAGATCTGATGGAAGTGAGACGATTAAAACGCTCTTTGAGATATGGAGGAGTAGAGGGAATAAAAAGTATACTGTAGAGTAACGCCAGAATGTGAGAATCACGACGGAGACGAATTGGAAGCCACTTGAGCTGAGAACGAAAGGAGGAAACGTGGTCATACTTGCGCAAACCAAATATGAACCTAAGAGACACATTTTGAAGGCGCTCAAGTTTGTTAAGCTGGTCCTCAGTAAGGTCCAGATAGCACACATCAGCATAATCTAGAATGGGAAGAAGAAGAGATTGAGCTAGCGCAATTTTAGTGGCGAGTGGCAAAAAGTTACGAAGTCGACGAAGAGAACCGATCGAAGCAAACATCCGCCTGCTGACCTCGCTCACCTGAGGTATCCAAGATAATGTGCGATCCATTATGATACCAAGGTTCCTTACCTGGTGCGAATATGGAATTTGAACACCATTGAACATTACAGCTGGTAAGCTCATAAAATCAAGCCTCGGAATGAGCTTCGGACTGCCTACGATTATGACCTGGGTTTTAGCAGGGTTTACCTTAAGCCCAAAACGTTCACTCCAGGTAGAAATACTCTCCAAGTCCTTATTCACGGCGTGGATAACCTGAGGTAAATCATTAACAGTTCCTTGAGAGTAAACTTGAAGATCATCGGCATAAAGGTGATATGATGAAACGATGTTACTAGTAATGGAATTAATGAAGATTGAAAAAAGAAGAGGGGACAACACGCCACCTTGCGGGACGCCAGCCAGCGTGTTGCACCACGATGAATGGGAAGAATCTACCTTTATACGTTGCCGACGACCATGTAAATAACTATGAAACCAATCAATTACCACAGGAGATATGTTAAGAGAACGTAATAAACTAAGCATAATATCAAAATCAACAGTGTTAAAAGCATTACTAAAGTCAAGTAGCGACAAAACAGTGACATTCCTGTTGTCCATGCCTGCTCGGACATCATCGGTAATTTTCACGAGAGCGGTAGCCGTACTATGACCTGTTCGGAAGCCGGACTGAAAGGGATTCATCAGATTGTTCCTGTTCAAGAAAGAAGTCAGCTGTTGATGAACAAGGCGTTCCAGGACTTTTGATAAGAAAGGAAGAATGGAAATAGGACGGTAGTCAGAGAAAGAGGAAGGTTTGGATGATTTTGGAAGAGGAATTACATCGGCATCTTTCCACAACGAGGGAAATACACCAGAGGAGATGGAACAATTTAGAATATGGGTAATAACAGGAGCAAGGAGATCAAGGATAGGGAAGATCATTTTACGGCTAACGCTGTCGACACCAACAGCATTGGAGGTAATAGCTAATACGTTCTTCTTAACATCACTGACAGTGAATTGAGCAAGAAAGAAAGGAGGAAAGTCAGGAGTTGGGACACTCGAAAGATAGTTAAGAGTATCAGCCTTAACTGACCTGTTGAATGTGGTAGAAGAAGAAAAATGCTGGTTAAGCTGGTCGAAGTCTACATCATTAGGAATTGAATTTTGTTTAGGCTTCCCAACTCCTAAAGACTTAAGAAATTTCCAGACCTTAGAAGGATCACCATTTTCTACAGCCGAGTGAATGTGACGCCTCTGGGCATCACGGCAGACGGTACTACAGCGATTTCGCAGCGCATGGAACTTGGCTTTATTCTTTTCAGAAGAATTCCCCTTATATTTGGACTTAGCCAGGTTCTTCCTATATATAAGTGCTCTAATTTCCTCGGTAAGCCAGGGAGCAGGAAGGTGCTTAACCTTGATTGGGCGTACCGGAGCGTGAGAATCATACAGATGAGACAAGGCGGTGTTAAAAAGTGATACTTTCTCATCTACGGTACAAGCCTCCAAGATTGATTCCCAATCTACATTTGCGGCATCTTCGCGAAGTTTGTCAACATTCAACCGACTAAAATTGCGCTGAAGTAGAATTTTGGGCTTAGCTTTAGGAGGTCGAATCCTATAAGATAAAAAAAGTAGATGATGGTAGGAAAAAGAGTCCGCACAGTATTGACAGTATTTTGCAACGTGATCAGATGATGAAACAAGTGCGAGATCAAGGAGCGATGGAGTACAGTTAGGGAAATAATGTGTGGGATCTGAAGGCAAAATAATCATATTGCAAGCGTCCACGAGCGCTTTAAGTGATCTTGAGCGAGAGTCATTCCTAAGCAGGCAAGTATTAAAATCGCCCATAATGATATGGTGATCATAAGAAGGCATAAGGTCTTCGAGAATCATTTCAAAAGAGGAAAAGTAATTAACATTAAGCGAGGGTGAATAAAAAACACCAAGAAGAATTTTTGAGTGAGTTAAGCTCAACTCGAGAAATAAATACTCTGCGGCGTCTGAAGAGGAGGACTGAGCTGATATATGTAAAATGGAATATGGGATGTGAGACCGGAGATAAATCGCAACACCACCACCTCCTCTACCAATACGATCATTTCGGACCAGACAAAACCCAGGCAAAGAATACGAAGTGGAAGGTAAACAAGGTTTGAGCCAGGATTCTGAAACCAAAATAGCATCAATTGTGCTTGACTCAAAAGTTAATAAAAAATCACTATAGTGGGCGGGAATACTTTGCGCGTTGATATGGACAATATTCAAGTTTTTGGGGACGTCAGAAAGTTGTTGGTCAAGTAAGTCGTGAAGAGAGGGAGGGAGACTATGAAAACTATTATCATCACCATCAGATGAAGCGGAAACAAAATCACTAAAATCACTTTCATTACTATCGAGTAACATTGCCTTTGTATATAATATAATTCATAAATATTAGTAAATGATATATATTTATATATAGATATATTAAAACAATAACTGTCTAGATAACGCTTAACTATCCGACTACCCGCCAGCAGTACAAACAACAAAGTACTTAATAACACTTCTACAGAGATAATGAACAAAACGCAAAAATACTTAAGCAAGGCAACACTGGGGCCGGTAATGTCACTCAAACGGCAAGGGCATGTGACACTGACAGTGACATTGACATTTGAGTGATAAAATTACAAACAAGATTACTTTAAATGAATACTATTAAAAACAGGAGAGGGTAAAAGTGAATTTAACAAGATATTACACGGCCAAAAACGGAAGTTACGTGAATAATTTGATACAACTCAAAAGATAGAAAACAACAGAAATAATGGCATACGAACTTAAATTGTCAAGCACGGGGCTTGATTGCTGCCTGCCTCTTCACTTTAAGCTGACGCTGGCTAACAGATGGAGCGACCGCACCTCCAACACCTGCAGCAGCCACGGGATCAGACGGCGGCGCGTCCTGGATCCGGTCGAGGTCGGCGCGAGAGGTCACACTGCGACGCTCGCCGCCCTTGACCAGCACGTACACGCTGCCGTCCTTCGTGTAGCAGTTCCGGACACCGAACCGCTCCCTGGCCGCCATGAAGATGTTGTGCCGCGGCCTCGTCAGAAACTCGGAGACAATCACGCCTGACCCTTTGAGCGCAGTTTTACCAAACCAGATGGCATTGCGATTCGAAATATTACGGAACTTCACTAAAATGCATCTGGTTTGATTACTACGAGGACGACCCATACGATGACTCCGAGATATGTCATCTGCAGTCAGACTGCTCTTCAGATGAACCTTCAGCAAGTCTACAACCTGCGCAGTAGTGTCCTCGCCTCCGGACTCAGGCACACCATGAAAGAGCAGGATCTTGCGTCGAGACCTCATCTCCATGCTGTCCACCTGATGTCCCAGGAACTCCACCTGCCGCTGCAAACTATCCATGGCTTTCATTATAAATGTTCGGAAAGCTTCGAACTCTGCTGCCACAGACGACACGGTGGTAGTACTCGAGGATGCCTTATTAATCTGGTCCTGGAACTCGGCCATCTTTGTGGTGAACGCCTCAGCCATCTCTGCCATGGACTGCTTGACAGACTCCATAGTGCTTTTCGGGTGTGTCAAAGTGAGGAAACACAGTATTAAGTGTCACTTAAGTAAGTAAAGCGAAATTAGTCAAGATAACTGCTGGTAGGTAGTGAGTGTCAAATATACATCAATGTAATTTAGAATTTAGGCCAAAATATTAACTTTATCTAATTTTAAATATAAAAACTATTAGAGATGATGTGTACTAGTTTCTATGCCTACTCACTTTTTGTAACTTAGAACTGTAACTTAGAATAGAATATAATATTTTATTGTGTACACCTACTTATGTTGGACGTGACATTATTTATATTAGAGAAGACCAACCACAATCAGTGCGACTCTTGCTCTAACGTCATATAACCGAACGGCGCAGCTACTGCAGGAATCGACTTACCTATATTACTTAGTCAAAACCCGCTACTCGCTAGTCAGATTCTCTCTTCGTAGCCAGTTTGCTACAAAGCGGTAAATTGTGCTATCAGCATCACACATAGCGAGTAAAAGCATTATAAGCTGTAGGCCTGTATTTTTCAAAGTCTTGAAATGTGTGCATGCTATAATCAGGTTGATTTTCAGGGTACTTCGGCCAGCCTGGTTATCTGAACAGTGTATACGGTGTGGATGCATACCGGTTCATGGACGAGACTGTTGCGCCTGCGTTGGGGATAAGCGGCGCCTACGACGCTCGGCACGACGCTGCAGTTCGTGCTTTTAGAACCACTTTCATGGATTCCGACATTGATAAAAGTAGGTATTAACTATTTATACCTTAAAATTTCAAGAGCAACTGAACGTGCAAAGTGGCCGGTTCTGCGCCACCCGCATCCAGCGGACTCCCGCCGCGACCTTCCGTTCCTTTTTGAAGTGAAAACTTCTTTAGCGGCGCTGTACACTTTTTGGGATGGGGAAAAATTGTTAAACTCGCCACAGGTGTAGGAGCGTAGGAGCTTTTTTTTAGCAATTCGCAAGTTTTCACTTCTGCCGGCACTCCCGGAGTGCAACCCGGTCTTTTTTTTATTCGCACGAATGTTAATCAAATGTTAATATCCACTTCGACAATATTTGGATAAAATACAGGAACTTTTGTAAACTTCATCATCAGAAACTTAAATCATCTTAACCGTTTACGTTATTTTTACGAGCCATAAATAAGTGCATTTATCGAATGCCTATTTTTCGCGCCTGAGGGACTTTTTCCATAGAATTTTTAGCATAGAAGGCAAAAGTAGGCGCGGTTGGTCAACTATGGTGGGATGACATGCACGCATTTCAAAACGATTCAACGAGCCAGAATTATATAGTTTCTAAACTCTTTTGTTACTTTTTTGTTCCGGGTTGCCCATTGAAATTTTAACGCGCTCCAGCGCTAGATAGATAATGGGGTCTATTACATGTCATGATTTGTCAGCCCCAATTTATCAGAAGCTGACTAATTGCTATCGTCTGAAGGGATGTTGCGCAGCTGACGTGTCAAACGAGTTGTACTGAGAAATTGCATGAATATTGTGGTCGGATTGTTACATCTGTAGGTACGCTACACCCAAATATGACTTCGACGTGTTGTGCTGACAAAGTGGGGCAATATCACATAATCTGTATACCCCATAACGGCGTGTAAGTACTCGTATACAGGAAGGTATACTTATAAAGTAACTACGTACAAGTAAATCTACGTAAGTAGGTACCTACTTGTTTCATGAGCAACTTATAGCTACTGTAATCACATAACAATGAACAATGAGTACCTACATTGAATTATTTATTATTACTGTATGGGTACTTTCCCATTTTTCTTGCATAAAACTGTGACATAGAGATCAAAGTCTTATAGTATACCTACGAGTTAGTATAATGAATCAGACGCACATATTTAGGGTTCCCTAGTCAACAAGGAACCCTTATAGTTTCGCCATGTCCGTCTGTGGCTTAGCTCAGTGACTTACTTAAGACGGATGTCACACTGCGCCGCATCTCCGGACGGAGGTGTGGAGCTCGTTGGATGCAAGTACCTCAATTTGTATATAAATTCCGCATGGTACGACACACTGCACCGCACCTCCGTCCGGAGAAGTTTATATGCAGCTCCGCACCTCCGCCCGGAGATGCGGCGCAGTGTGACATCCGCCTTACCACTACTAGAAAGCTGTACCGACCAAACAGTAGAATAAAAACATGATGTTGAAACAGTAGAATAAAAACATGAAGATTTAAACCCGTATGGGGTCTCGTTGGATAGCTTGTTCAAAAAAAATATGGGTTTCTAAAAGCTATTTTTCAACTCAGTAATCCGTTTGCGTTATATTGAGCTTTCAAGCCCTAATTTCTGCGATATAACGAATTTAAGAGGAAAGCTATCACGACCAAGTAGGCATAACATAACTATAGTTACAGTGTAATAGTCGACCAACTTAATGTGCAATAATTGGAAAGGCCAACTTTCGTACAAATTCGACCAACGCAACCGCACCATTTAGTTGGCGCGCGCGTGTCGATGTACCTAACAAAGACAGACAGGCAACTACGGAACCCTACACTGCGCGTGGCCCGACACGCACTTTGCCGGTTTCTAAGTAGGTACAGTACCGGCCATAATTATTATCTCCATTTACCTAGTGGAATAATACATAGTTACTTCATAAAAATTAATTGTGTTGTGTCATAATGTCATGTGATTGTAGGTATGCAATTCATCTTGTTCACAGTTGAATACATTCTTCAAAACACGGCGATTAAAGTGACCATTTACAACGGTAACCTGGACGCGGTGTCCAACACTCCAGGTAAAACTAGTATTCTAAATCACTTACTTTCCTATACTTCGTTTTTTAACTTCCTAATCGCATTTTCGATAAATAAATTAAAAATCATCGAAAGTGGACATCCCTGACGAACACCTTGACGAATCTTCGCGCTTCATTTCCTTGCATATTATATTTGATAAATTCATTATTAAAATAAAATAAAAATAAAAAATAAAAATAAAATTATTTATTAAATATAACTTTTTAACAGAGTTCAATGTTTTGCAGGGCAATTAGAGTGGGTGAATGCACTGCAGTGGGCGGGGCAAGAGAGCTTTCTCAGCAGTCCTCGGTCAACCCTTATTGTCGACGGACTGGTGCAGGGCTACTTCCGACAGACAGAGCGTCTAGCCTTCTATTGGGTCAATGTGGCAGGGCAATCGGTTAGTGTTAATCTATGGTCCTGATTTTACAAATTCACCTGCTCTGAGCCCTAGGCAGTTTCTAGAAAATAATACAAGCAAGCCGAGCAAGGGATGCCACATTGCCTCTATAGCACTACGCAAACCGTGGACGCTACACGCGCCGCGACAGGGTGACTTTACGAGTAGGTAGCCCAAATCCTTATTAATTCAGATTTTCCTCAAATTAAGCATCATGGTGCTATTTATACTGATTAAACTTACGCCTTCATTTGTACGTTTCAGGTGCCCTTGGATAGCCCTGATGCCATGCGACGTATCTTAGATAGAATAACCGCAAATTAATCATAATAAAATAAACGTCGTACCTATTATATTTTAATTAAATTGTGTTCTAATTCTAAAATGTATGATATTTTTCTAAAATCTAAATTGTTCAACTACTGTTAATCATCCTCCTATTGTTTTCCTGGTTCTGCCTTAATGGAGCTCGAAGACCCCTTTGGCACATACTTAATCCCAAAAAAATGATTAGGCCGTGGGAAATATAGCCCGTCTGGTTTTACGCCGTAGCGTAGTTCAGACCCCGGATCATGGTTGGCCTTATCACGCGTTAAGTGACAAGATAGAGCGTCCGTCACTGGCTGACACCTTTCGATGGAACTCCACCCTCCTCCCCTCCACCTCCCCTCGGGTGACGGCAGTTGCTAGGGTAGTGGGCACTGCAGCAGCGGTCAGTGGAGCTGGTGAATTGCCTCGGGAGCACTGAGGCAGCTGTGTGGTGGTCTTCCCACAAAAAGGTCGCAGGGACGGCGCACTAAAACGCGGCCGACTTTGTAACTATACAGGCCCAAACCTTGTAGAGATTAAATCAGTTTCGTCATGTTTTCTTTCACCCCTAGCGCTCCCCCTCCCTAACAGCAGCACGTCTATCATGGGACGGCTCTCGATTTTTCTCGCACTATACCTCTTGTTTTAAATGTTCTAATAAGAGAGAGACGGATAGTGCGAGAAAAATCGAGAGAGCTCGCGCGCCGTCGCGTGATAGCCGTGCAGGATTGCTCCAGTTAGCCACATCCACACGGCGTAAGTAGCTAAAGGACAACGAGAACTAAATATCTCGCTTATAGCTTTGCAATGCAGGATCGACTGGATTCGCCTGTAAACGCCTGCGGCGCTACCATGAACTTCGAAGTTCGGGTATTTCCATCACTATCGCACTCCCTAGCTCGAGTGACAGGGACGCATGTATTACGAACTTCGACTTTCGAAGTTCGTGGTAGCGCCGCTGGTCGAAATGCCCTTTTCTTTGCCTGTCCTCCTCTTAGTAAAATTCTGGCCATACGTGGGCCATGCTCATGTCGCTCATCGAACTAGTGATGTAGCATGAACGTAGAATACTCTGGATGGGCTATGGTAATAATAATACCACGTGCGAGCGAGCTGGTAGCATACAAATCTCGATAAGTGTGACAGAAAGGGAAATATCATTCATTTATATTCATTCATGTCATAATTCCACTTTTTTTTGTTTGCCACAACTGATTTAATATGAAGTTGTGGCAAACAAACCATTACCCGTCCAAATTAAGTAGGTTGTTTATGGCAGTCATCAGCCATTTTAAGACGAGTTCTTAATTTAGCTGCATAAGAGCTTTTCCGTCCCTCACTGTGATAACATGTACAGCCCGTCCATAGTATTCTAGGTTCATGGACCATGACGACCTTGATTAGCTTTCAGGCAGTTCTGTAGGGTAATCGCATATCTTTAATTTACGTTTGCAATATAAGTGTCACGGAAAAAGGCGAAGCATACATTTAATCAAATACATTTTATGTGACAGTTTAAGGCATATCTAGACGTCCGAGCACCTTTAGGCCGCTGGCCAAATACAGGTGAATTTCCACAACAGAATGCCGTTGCGTAATATTCTAATATTCCACTGCATGATTTCGACCTGAGTACTCCAGCTTGTGGACTCGGACAGCAAGAAACCGGAATGTGTGGAAGTCTTTAGAGGAGGCCTTTGTAAGACAAGCTGATAAGGATCAACAACCGTTTGCTGATGGAATATTTCAATTTAATGTGTAAAACTACTTATAGATTTATCAGTAATACAGGCTTATATTATTATATTATTACTCCATGCAAATGTATGACCCTGCACTTGACTCCGCTACGTTTTTTTTTTCGATGCGGATGAAGTTCGCTTGTATACATGCTTGTATACATGTGGTCAACCTAGCGAAGGAATGCCTTGGCTACATAGCTTACACTGCAATGCAGGACCGTGTGGATGCGGATTTGATTATTTCTGAACGTGTTTCAGATTTGCATATCTATATCTGTGGTGCGGTTTATTAAAAAAAACAATTGTCAAACTCAAACATTGTTGTAGGCGTTTGGCGTTTGGCGTTTGTACGCTATTTGTATTGATTTAATTTAATAAAATATTCACTAGAAATAGTAATTTTAGGTTTAAGTGATATGCAGTGTTAAGTTATAAAAACTCCAGCAATAACAACACAATGGCTGACATTCGTGATATTTTGGATATTGAGCAACCAGCTTCTGAGATCACTCGCGACAGTATCATCCATGGGGATAAGATAAAGAAGAAATATGTGACCGCTAAGGCTGTGAAGAGGCCAGAGGGCATGCACAGGGAAGTGTTTGCGCTGCTCTACAATGACAATAAGGAGCTGCCGCCTCTGCTACCCACCGATACTGGTACATTCACCTTTTTTAGTTTAGTTGGATTACTTGTCCCGGGGTAGTCCACCCGCTCGATGGAGCACACAAATCACTGCAACCTTGGAGCAAATGGAGGAGTGATGGAACGATCCTCAGCATTGAAAGGTTCAAAGTGAAGAAAGACTTGGGTATTACAATCTCTTTTTCTACATAATTACAGATCTCTAAGGTTTTCATTATATAAACAGCGTACACACTTTCAGGCTACCGCGTTTCAATCGGTTGCCTCGCAACAATTTTTTTTTTACAACCCCCTTCCTATCTCCGAACCAGTCACAGTTGGCTCAATTCGGGTTGCACAGGGTGGGTCCACAACACTTCGGGAGCTCAAATACCGCGAGCCATCCGGCTGCCTCTCCGACATTGAATTACGCGTCATTACTTTAACTACGTCTTTACAAAATTATCATAATCATCAGCCATATATCCCACTCACTTAAAGCAAAGTGGCTCTGCTGACCTGTTGAACACGCATGCAATTTTTTTTAAACCGAATCGAGAAAAAAAAGTAATTGACGAGACAGAATCATGAGAATTGATTGCGAAATGCAAACTGTAGAGAACTGCGGGATAGACTCCAGACATATGAAAGATTTTTGGCACAAGGTGAAGCACAGGATGTTATTTTCTTTGCTCATTCAATTATACTCGTAATCATTATCATAATAGCCTTTATTGCCGAAACTAAAACGGTTTTACATAATATTCCTAATTTTTACTTAAAAACTAACACATCGGATTGTCCGGATTAGTGGTCAATTATACTAGATGCGGTAAATTGTGAGGACTTTTGATTTTTTTTAATTTGTCTCTTAATTTTGTATTGTAATTCACAGGTAAAGCCTATAAACAAACTAAGGCCAAGCTGGGCATGCGTAAAGTGAGAAAATGGGCATGGGCTCCATTCACTAATCCTGCCCGTAAAGATAATGCAGTGTTCCACCACTGGAAGAGGGCTGCGGATGAGGCTAAGGACTATCCGTTTGCGCAGTTTAATAAGGTAACATAGCATTGCAACTAAACAGTAGCCTTAATCATCTAGGTGCGTCAGGCAAGTCATGCATTATGGATTATGGCCTTTGACATCAATGTTTTTTTTTCAAGTAATTTTTAGGGTTCCAAATTTATTCCAAATACCCTGAGTATTACCGTCCCTTGGAGCTGTGAAAAAATCAAACTTCTAAGCCAACGCAATCAAAAGATGCAGCCGTTGATGTCGCATATTTCCGCAAATTTTCGAAACTAGCAAGGGAATCAAAACCTACAGGGTACTTTCCGTGAACTCATTATCTTGAAATTTGGTACAAAGCAATGTCTTATAGCACAGATAAAGGAACAATTGCGAAAACCGTAAAATTTTGTACGGAACCCTCGGTGCGCGAGTCCGGCTCGCACTTGGCCGGTTTTTAAGATTGGAAAGGGTAGACACATAATTTCATTAGGTAATTTTTTATAAAAATGGATATATTGACCCAAAAAAAACTTAAATACATAGAAAACGTCTATAACTCAGGAACAAATATTTGTGCTCAACACAAATAAATGCCCTTACCAGGATTCGAACCTTTCCTTCGTAGGCAGGGTCACTACCAACCAGGCTGAAGCAGTTGATGATAAATGACTAATACTGATGTTCCCTATAAATCCTCAGTTTTCTTTAAATTGAGTGACTTAAATGTTTTAATAACTTTTCCTGGATTTACTTGGCTAAAATTAAATATTGCATTATATTTACATAAGCACAAAGTAAAGCATTAGCTTGACATGGCATAGTCACCCTAGCCCCACATGAAATCTGAAATCTCATAAACCCTGCAATTAAATGAGATACAAGCACATATTAACCAATTTACAACTTTACATACATGTATTACAAATCCATCACAAACCATCTCAAGTTCTTGACAGACTAGAATCCGTTTATGACTTCCAAAGCCACAGACAGACACACAGATACACACGTTAAACTTATAACACCCATGTTTGTATAGATTAAAAATGATGTTATGGTTTGATGTTGCAGCAAGTATCCATCCCTTCATATTCCGAGTCAGAATACCACCAATACTTAAAATCGGAAGACTGGAGCCAAGCAGAGACGGATCATTTGATGGACTTGTGCCAGAGATTCGATCTCCGATTTATCGTGGTCCATGACAGATGGGACCGAGCGGCTTTCAGGGATCGTAGTATTGAGGATTTGAAGGAGCGCTATTATCACATCTCTTCAACTTTGGGCAAAGTATGTATTGGTAATTAAGTACATGCCGATTGTCTAATTAATAATCAATGGTATTGCAAATGGCACTGAACGTTATCGAAATAATTGATTGCATTCTGAGTAATGAATATAATTATGTAGCTAAGTTAGTTACCAACTTCTATTATATTATAAACATTTTTTGCTTCTTAAGCACAACAAGTGCTTAAGAAGTGCAAGTGCACTTCTTAAGCGTGTTACATGAAAGGAGAAATAGCGCAATAAAACAGGCCAGCTTACGTACACTACAAATAAATTACTAGTACCAGTATATTAAACAACTGGCTAGTTATTTTCTAAATATTTTTTTGATAGTTGTGTTTTGTTTCCTATACTTGTTTGATTTTCAGTTGAAGACGAATCCATGGTCCAATGCGGTGGCGACAGTCAATGGTGAAAAGCGCACTTATCATTATGATGCTGAGCATGAGAGGAAGAGGAAGGAACAATTGCGCAGATTATTTGACAGAACACAGGAGCAGGTGTGTAAACACGGGCATTGATTTCATGAATTCTATGTGCATTTTTAGGATTCTGTACCCAAGGACCCGAAAACGGGACCCTATTACTAAGGCTGCTATGTCTGTCCGTCCGTCTGTCACCAGGCTGTATCTCATGAACCATTATAGTTAAGACAGTGGAAATTTTCACAGACGATGTATTTCTGTTGCCGCTATAACAACAAATACTAAAAAACAGAATAAAATCAATATTTAATAGGGCTCCCATACAACAAACTAATGGTGATAAAAACAATAACAATGGTACGGAACCCTTCGTGTGCGACTTCGACTCGCACTTGGCCGGTTTTTGAATCATCATATCAGCCGAAACGTACACTGTTGCACATACGCCTCCCCCAGAGTGCCTGCTGGATGCGACATTGTTGAATATTTTACCATCAACACATTGACTGCCAGGAACCTGCTAGACAGGCGCTCTGTTCATAGGCGCTTTCCTCTACAGCGGGAAAACCACGGCTATGAGCGCAGTGCTACGAATTTGCGGGCAGTGAATGTTAATATAATGTTAACTGTAACATCCACATTTCAGTGGTGGACTGGTCCTAATTTAAAAGGCATTGACTTTGCCCACACTTAAATTAACTATTTCCCATTCGTAGATTGATGAAGAACAAATGTTACTTGTGGAGCTGAAGAAGATAGAAGCGAGGAAGCGAGAAAGGGAACGCAAAACTCAGGACCTGCAAAAACTTATATCGCGAGCCGACAGTGGAAGCATTGCCGGCGCGAATCAAGTCCTCAATACTGAAGCCAGTGCTCCCGCTAACACACCAGCCAATATAGCCAGACGACACGACAGGAAACTGCACAAGAAGAAACTGTCTTCGCAGCAAAGACCCATTCGTGCTGTGGAAACAGTTGTAAGTGCTTTGGTCATGCATTACTTGTTATTTCAACTTTTGGTCTCCTCACTTTTTAAAACAGTGGTCTTATAATCCTGGCATGTATAGCTCATGTCTCTCGCCCTGATGAAACTAGACCGTCAAGTAAAATGTTTAAAGGCGGTGCATTGGAAATTATCGCGTGGTTTGTAACGCCGTTCTGACTAGATTAAGAAACAATAAGGTCTGATTTTCAGATATATGATTCTTGACTATACGATTGAATATCTGATTTGATCGATACATGATTGCCTAAAATTTCTTCGAAATCTAAAATGGAACTGTATTTTCCTTTTTTTATATATATATACATTATTTGACGACACAATCAAGGTAATATTATATCTCATCTAAAATCTCACTTGATGAAATTTAAATAAAACTTCACTAAGTTAGGTATTTATCGAAATTTGACCAAAAAAGCCGTTCCCAAAGAGTGTCGATTTTCGCCGTGCGGCTAGTCGCGCGGTCAAAGTCGGATTCTACCCAACTTTGGGGCTTGCGGCTTTAGTCACGCCGAATTGCCATTTAGACAGTCGATATTAGCCGCGCGGCAAAAATCGTGCGGCTTTAGTCACCCGTGTAAACCCCACAATACATATCTTTTTCTCGTGCGCGGAAGGCATAAGCGCGTCTTTGTCTAGGGGGCGTGTTCGACTGGAATCAAGGCATCCCCGTAATAATGTTACAGACAGTAGAGTGGTCCGGCATCAAGTTCCCTGAGGCACGCAGCACGGGCGCGTGGCTCCGCTCGCAGCGCATGAAGCTGCCCCCGGGGGTCGGCCAGAGGAAAACCAAGGCCATTGAGCAGGAGCTCAGGGTTATGGGCATTGGTGAGTCTTATGCATACATATCAAATTATATGTAACTTTTTTGAAAAACCTAGTGGCATGAGACGGGTTTGAACCGGCATATAAGGTAAAAACTTTTGATATAGTTTTGGTCCACATAACGGTTAACACGTTCGCAACCAAGAAGCCTAGCGGGCACTAGTAATGTTTGCTCAGATGCCAGCTGAGCCCGCAGTATGAATTTACACGCCTAGAGAATTCTGTCGGTTTCTGGTGAATTGTTCCATTTTTAGACCGGTTCCGAAAGTGTTCAGTAAGGGATAATGCACTTTTGGTAATTCAACATTTGGTATATTCTAATATGATCTAACTATCATCAGGTATAATGAACTTGTCATATAACAATTATTAATCTAACAGTAATATGCTATGACGCATATGTGACGTAACTATGTTCGATATAACGTTCAGTGTGTATAATAAAGTAGTAGTAAAGTTCTGACCCCCTAACACACTAAGTTTTATGTCGGACATAAAGCATTTGTCCCTCTTGCACTCGCATATTTGCCAGTATGGGACGAATGCTTTATGTCCGACATAAAACTTAGTGTGCTAGGGTGTCTGGTATAGACTGGAATATATCTACTATTATAATAATGTTAATTGGACATAAAAAATGGTTATATTGAATTAGAACTGTGACTCCAACAGACGTGAAACTAATGTGGCAGAAAAAAGGCCACATACAAATCGTAATATATAATACATAATAGACATAGTAGCATTTGAAATTTTATTCTAATGACATACTACTCTATAAGCCTATTCGCCTCTACTTCTGGATATTGGATTACCTACCTATTCTACTCTAGGCAGAACTTTTATAAGGATTTCTAAGCATCTGAACAACCAATTTCGGTATACTGCTTTTTTTAGGTCTCCACTGAAGGAAGACCACTAATTACAAATTTTGTTTTACAGAAATCGCACCAACCCCTACTGAGGCAATATGCAAACACTTCAATGAGCTCCGATCTGATCTTGCACTGGCTTTGGATTTGAAGAATGCTCTAGTATCGTGTGAATTTGACCTACAAGCATTGAGACATCAATATGAAGCTCTGAATCCAGGAAAGGTACTAACTTTTGTCAATTTTAATATTACAGTCATGTTGAATTGACCATAGTTTAGCAGAAAGCTAGGTTTCTTTCAATTGACAACTAATCAGGAAAGCGACAACTTATTAGTAAGACTATAATATAAATAGTTGTGCAGTATATGGACTGCTAAATGACTCTAAGGCTCTCCTCATTCGGGTTGAGTTCCACTGGGCGAATTTCGATGCGTAATTGGCTCGCCTGTAACTGGTAGGGCCAATGGTTTTTTAATCGAGTAGCTGATGGTCAGAATCAGCGGAATTTACTCGCGGAATTCAACCTGTATGTGCAAGCCAAAATTTACAAAGAGTGTGTTTAAACATGTTTTATATAAATAAAATTGCTTTATAAAATGTTATTTGCCTTGTTTCAGACTCTAACAATACCAGCATCTATTTGTAACTCAAGCACTGACAATGAGACCAAACCAACTGGGGAAATCATTGATGTGGTAGGCTCTCCTGGCACCCCAAATACGTCTATTTAAAGTAGTATTTCAATAAATTAAGTTGTCAAATAAAGTATTAGCTTAAACATTTTTTTTCCTTTATAACCAAATTTTGTTCCTTGAAAAAAGACAAATTGCAAGAATTGAATGTGTAGTATATTTGTCATTACTACTGCAAGTAATTGATACAAATGTAGACATGCTCAATGATTCTATATGCCTGTCCTAAGTCTGCATCAACATATTTATCTGTCTCTATGTTAACACGTTCCATGTGTACCTAGGAACCATAAATTGAGTCCTCACGTGCAACATGTTTTTTGTCAAAAGGTTCATAGCCAGTATGTGCATGCAAATAAAAAAGATCTAGCTCACACGTGTAAATTTTGGCAATGCTTTAAGTTTATATGGGGTCGTGCATCATTAATGGTGCATGCACATATCATATGTACCCTAAAATGCTACACATATGATGCATGCACAGGGAACATGCTAGGGTTCAAAAAGGGGGATTATATTATGTGCCCAGCTCAATGCTAACAATGGTTCTCATCCTAATTGGGATGATAAAGCCCATGAGTAAGTAATGTAAGTTATTCTAATCCATAGTTAAAATGTTTAGGGTTCCATAGTCAACAAGGAACCATAATATAAGGTCCATATAAGTTTTTCTTTTGTGCAATTAAGCTTAAATAAGAGCCACCATAGCCAAGTGGTGAGGCACGCGACTTTCAAACCCCAGCTCATTGCCCTGGGTTCTATCAAAAATATGTGAGAAATACATCTGTGAAGGAAACCAGTCTAATCCCAATAAGGTCTTGTCAACCCCGCAATAAGAGGGGTGTTATAAGTTTAACATGTCTGTGTATCTGTCTGTGGTATCGTAGCTCCCTAATGGATGGACCAATTTGAATGCAGTTTTTTTGTGTCATACATAATTTTATCCCAAGTGTTCTTAGCCATGTTTCATGAAAATGTGTTCAGCCGTTTTTGAGATATTGGACTTTGAAAGGAATATGTTGGGGGTATTTCAACTTTTCTAAGTTGTTGTTATTATTCTTCAGGGTTAGGTCAGATGGCAGTTGGGCTTTAGGACACAACCAGAATTGTCGCTAGAAGGAAGATGTTGCATTATAAAGCATAAATGTATAAATAGTATCACAACCATTGCAGGGATAGGGGATATATTGGAATATAAAAGACACAGATATTTACAACTAACTTTAATACTATATAGCACCCTTAGGAGCACCATAAGCATCTGGCATTCTCTCAATTGTATACTTATGGTCAGCCACATACATGATGGGCACACCTGCTACTTTTCTTATCCTTCTCTTCAAGTCCTTGTCATTAGTGGCAACTATATAGCATTTATGTTGTGTTATGCGCTGCATTATGCAATCATCAGCATATGTGCCCTTGTGGAGGCAAGCAATCCTTTCAAATCTAGGGTCCTTTATTATCCTTAGTGCTACACGATACTTGCGACCAAGTTTTTCCAACTCGGCCAAAACACAGTCTGTTATATATGGTATACATTTTGCATACAAACAGTCCATCATATTCTGTACTATGTCCAATTTGTTCTTGATAGAGAAATTTATGAAGTTTGTATCGATTAGGATGTGATACGGAGGGCCTAGTTGTGTGTTGTATTGGAAGAACAGCGCCGAGCTTGCTTGCGGTGCTTCGCGAATCTTTAATTTATGAGGATCATCAGGTTTTTTCTTTTTAGGAGCAGCTCTTTCGCTTGCTTTTATCCGACTATCACTAGGGCTTATCATTTTTTTCATTTTTGCGAACCGCTTTTCCACGATTTTACGAGTTTTCTTTTGCTTCCCCTGCGAAAACAAATAACACGTGACATGCACAAGTTTGCTTAACTTATGAACAATATTGAAGTTTAATAATAAAGTAATTCCTATAATACTAATGCCTTACCATTGTTTACTATAACTTCGTCTGAATAAGAAGTAAATTACAAAAACTAAAAACAGAGGTTAAGTTTCAACTCTCACGCTATTCTTGACATTACTACAATCCGACTGACTGACTGACACTGTCGACACTGACAGATGGATTGGAATATAGGTTCATGATTGGAATGGATTGGAATATGGGAGGCAGTATGGCCCATGGTCTTAGCCTATCCGAATGAACGAATAAAAATAAAAAAAAGGATTAAGGTGCGTACACACCAAGCCAACGAACGGCTATGTATCTCACTCTAACAAATAGCTGTCACATAAATGCTTCGCGTTCGTTGGTCGTTCGTCTGATCAGGTGGTTTAGGCATGCCGCTGTCAAGCGGCGGTCCTAGGTTCGAATCACAGCTCGTTATTTAGAATGAAATACCAATGGATACCTTTCCTTTTAACTATAGCTACGTCAGTTGTTTTAGCAAATTGCATCGTTTGTAGTGTGTTTAAATGGTCTCAAAAATATTATGTATGACGTACGTGTGCACTTGGGTTTCAGGCATGAATCTAGAATACTATGGACGGGCTGTACATGTTGCCACAGTGAGGGACGGAAAAGCTCTTATGCAGCTAAATTAAGAACCGATCCTAAAATGGCTAATGACTTGCCATAAACAACCTACTACATTTGAACGGGTGATGGTTTGTTGGGCACAACTTCATACTAAAGTTATCCATGATTTTTAAATCCGACCACAGATAAGAAATAATCTACGAGCGGCTGAAGGCAGACCACACGATCCTGCTTGGTGGATGGTATGAGCGGTACGCAGCTATAAGATAGAGCGAGATGGGGATATGGGAGAAGCAGAACTACCGTATGGTCGCTCTTTAATACTGACGTGATAAATAATTGTCGTTTAAACAGCTATTCAATAATGATATACTGAGTAGTGCTGCAAATACTGGCAAACCAGGATCATCAGTATTTAATTACCGTGTATTGGCCGCCATTCCGATCTCATTCTAAATAATCCTCATCTTTACGCTGAATATGGCAACAATATACTATACTGACATTTCGATTTGACACTTTTGACAGCACTTTTGATTGAATAATATTACATCGTGCCGAAGACTATAATATAAATAAAAATGTCTTCGCAAATGTCTGCGATTGATTTGCTAAAATTAGGAGACGCTGACAGGCAAAAACCATTCCTGAATCAATTCTGGCCAGAAATTATAGGAGTTGGTCTTGGAATAGCCACGGGAGTATTCATTAACTTTGGCACGAGACGCCCAGTTTTTAGCGGTAATTACATAATATTAATAACAACTCGATTATTCAAAACACTTATAGTTCGAACGATTTTTATACATGTAATTGTACCATTTCGTTACAGGTATTCAAAAACACATCCTTGGTGTAGCTGGTTGGGTTACTCTGCTGAGTTTTGCCCAAAAGAGGCGAGATGCTTATTTTGCTGAGAGAGACGCAGTGTACAGGCATTATGTTGAACTCCATCCTGAAGACTTCCTGATCCCAGGTATTATGTCATCTAACTAAGGATGGATCCCCTTATTTTTTAACCCTTTCAGGACGAACGCTGTCAGCGCTTTGCGCAAAAGCTCGGTAAACCCGATGCGCCGAGCCGGCGTCATGCCGGCCTACGGGTGCGAATCGTGAAATGGATGGGTTGATGCGTTATTTCCACTAACCAAACACTTTAAATGATGCATTATTTTTTTAATTTTAATGATACGGTCCTCTGACATAGAAATTATGAAATACATTATAGTGGGTTACCTATCAGATATGTTTAAGAGTAAGAAAAAAAAACCAATTTGATTATTATGTTTTATTACAAAATTAACACAGTATTATAATAAAACTAAATACAACAAACATGTTAATAGAAAAATGGAAACCAAGTAAAAATATCACAAAAGTACTTATCTTAAAAATACAATAAAACAAACTCATATCAATAATTATTAAAAATAGTTTCATGATTATTCATTTGTACTAGAGAAATACGCGATTTATAAGCGCGACATGTGTCAAATTTATGAAATTTACAATAACTGAATTAAAATTGACTCTATAGACTTACCAAGTGGTATCGACGCAGTTATTCCTGGTGAGTTTTCATCAAAGTCCATTCTATTCGGTACCGTACAGCAATCAGGGTCAAACATGGAATGCAGAGACATCGGGTCCGGTGGGCAAGCAGGGTCATTCATGTTGAGCGTGGTCATCGTTGAATCGTAAGGAGAGCCAAGTCGTATAAAATATCAACAAACAAAGAAAAACACAAAACCGAGAGCACGAGAGCACATTACCGAGGTCAAACCAAGACTGTGCAACACTCTATCATAGTGCAACTTATTTTTCAACACCCCTAGTTGTCCAATTGTTAAGGGAAACAAGGAGAAGTGGCAAAACATAATAAAATGTCTTTTGCTTTACCGCTGCTCTTTGTGACAAAAGGGTCACAGACGCCATAAATCACACAATGACGATACTACCTACTTATGTCCTTATCGGGTTTTTTCACTCCACGCAGGCCACCTGCGTGCTATCAGTAGCAGGATGATGATTGACGATTTATGCTAGTTCATAAAAATTGATAACACAAACCTTTGTTACGTTACGTAGCTGTTATGGTTAATACAACAGCGGCTTATCATCACAATAAGTCGTTAGAACTATCCAAAACCCACTCTAAAGACGTCAACCTGATATATTTTGGCCATAGAATAGTAATAAAATATGTATTTACCTAAAATATATTTATTTATCCACAAACATTGATATGCTTGGTTAAAGCGGCCATAGCATGAAACCATTCTTCCCGACTAAAACGACGTGATTTATGAAAAGTAGCATTACCGCTATGAAAATAAAGCTCCTTATGATTTGGCAATGACAACACTTACGACTCTTTTGAAATGACTCGTTATGCGTTGTCCACCCGCAAGCCTGAATGACGCCGACCTCGGCGCAAGAGGTTTTAAACCTATTAAACTTAGATATATTTTCTTCAAAATTACTTTTTTCTTACCTATATTATCTACTCTATGTTTTGTTAAATGACTTCAGATATGTTTTCAAGCTATTATATACAGAAAAACGGCAATGAAAGTTTGGGGTAAAATATTACCATATATACAGCTAATTTTGTGTTTTACTCGTATTGAATATTACAGCTCAGTCTGTTAATTATACAAAAAAAAAGAAAAAGCAACCGCACTCAATCAATTTTATGAGATAAATGCAAAAATGTTATGGCGCCGGGCCGGCGTCATCAGTACGGCGGGGTTGCAAATGGCATGGCGCCGACGCGGCGTCATGCGCACTGAAAGGGTTAAATCAAATATGTATTATCTTTATTATTGCTTTACTAATCATTTCAAATAGTTGTAAACATGTAAGATCTATTTTTTAACCCCCGACGCAAAAAGAGGGTGTTATGAGTTTAACATGTCTGTCTGTGGTATTGTAGCTGCCAAACGGATGGACCGATTTGAATGTGGTTTTTTTTGTGTCATAGATAATTTTACCCTGAGTGTTCTTAGCCGTGTTTCATCAAATTCTGTTCAGCCGTTTTTGAGATATTGGACTTTGAAATGAAAATGTTGGGGGATTTTCAATTTTTCTAAGTTGTAGTTAATGGTTACAAAGTTTCTTAAAATTGTTTTTTTTTAATGTTGGTATGGAAAGAGTGCATGAAAGTTTGAAGGTCTTTCCATAAAAATTATGAACCATATTGGTTGGTACTTTTGGCAATATTCGAGACAACTTACGAAAATGTTAAGAATTTGTGAATCTAACTTTCACTGCCAGGGCGCCTATTCCATAATCGCTTTCCGCTACATACGAGAGAAACCACGGGAGCGTAGCGATTCTTGGCAATGAATGTGTTAATTATTCAACCTGCTCACAAATTTTCATAAGAATCTTCATTTGTTTCACTAGCTTGTTCAAATAATCCACATTAAAACTTAGTCTTTGCCAAATTCATTACAATCATTACCAGGGCCCTATTTCTCGAAACTATTCGTTTATTAGTATATTAGTTATTAGTGACTAGTGTAAAATTTACAAGTCCTAATATTTTCCGCTTCTCAAAAATAATTATTGGTGTGGTAACTAATACTGGTAAACTAATAAAAAATATTAGTCTGGCTTGGCTGAATGCACCTATTACATGCCTTCTTACCTATAAAAAATCCGCCAAATGCGTGTCGGGCCACGCGCGGTGTAGGGTTCCGTAGTTGTCTGTCTTTTTTAGTTACATCGACACGCGCGCGGCAAGTAAATGGCTGCGTCGTCGGCCGAATTTGTATAGTAAAGTTGGTCTTTCTAAGTACATTTTAAGTTGGTCGACTATTACTATTACTTTTCTGCCACGATTTTTTCACATTCTCAGTAGCATAAACCCCAATATATCGCAGGCGAATAACTAAATTCAAATATTATTTAAAAAACCCATAATTGTTTTGAACAAGCTACCCAACGATACTCACACTATGGGTTTAACGAGAAAAAAAATACACCCACACCTTAGGTGTAGGGGAAGTAGTACCTACCGCAAAATAAAACAAGATTTTATTCTTCTGTTTTGTCGGAGTGATTGGTTGATATACCCATGCCGAATTAGTTGTCTAGAAGTAATGGTTACTGAGCTAAGCCAAAGACGGACGGACTGCCAGCCGCACATGGTGAAACTATAAGGGTTCCTTGTTGACTACGGAACCCTAAAAAGCGGGAAGAGTTCCCTCTCTTTATTATTCGTTTTCTTTTGACGTTTGCACGTTGCCGCTAAAGGCGGATTGTTGGTTAATTTAGATATTGCATATTTATATTAGCTATTTAACAATGGATATATTAGAAGGCAAAGAAGTTTTGTTTAATAGGCTTTTCTGACGTATTAACAAACCAAGACAAGTGGACAAATGTTATAAAATAGCTAATATAAATATGCAATATCTAAATTAAACCAACAATCCGCCTTTAGCGGCAACGTCATTAAACTGGAACGTGGATTCAAACAATGACGACTAATTATTATTAAACCTTCTTCACCGTCGGAAGCATTCCAATCAGTCCACATTTTATAAAGTTTAGTAAAATGTGACGCTAATAGTTTCGACTAATATTTTTTACAAACCTTCCTAGACTAGTAGCTTTATTAACTTTTTTTACTAGTGTTTTTTTTAAATATTTATTAATGAAACCAAAACCCAATGGACTCTAATAATCTTAGCTAATATTTATTAGTTGGCAACTAATAACTAATATTTTATTATTGTAGCTTCGAGAAACGCAGACTAGTAAACTTGTAAAAAATATTAGTCCAGGGACTAGTATTATTAGTAAGTTTCGAGAAATAGGGCCCTGTTATCATAACTTTTGTAGAATCGTAACTTATGTTGTTAATGGAATTGGTATAGACAATATCAATCAAAATTGTTAATTAAGGTTAATGTTAACGTTAATAACGCTAATTAAGCATTAGTATTGAAATTCTTTATTCCAATTCCGTTAACAACACTATGCTGCACCAAAAATGCTACAAAAGTTACGATCACTGATCATTCCAATCCATTCAGCTGTTTTTGTGTGTTTAAGTCATAAACATCGAAACTTTTATTTAAACTTATTTGTTACAGAGAGGAAGAAGATTGGAGATATTTTGGAGCCTTGGATCCCAATTCGCTAAAACAACTAGGATAACCAATTAAGTTATAGTGCTTGAAATATATAGTGCAAATAAAACTATTGTTAATATAATGACATGGTTTAATAAATTAATTTTAGTTGGCTGTTACATAGCAATGAAAATGTCTAGTAAAAACGCCCTTAAAATCATCAAGTACACACTTTGCTAAACTATGGGCGTTTTCAATAATTCGTGCACCCAATTACCGTGATTGTTAAATAAAAATTAACTCGGTGTCAGTTTTGTAACGGCAATTGAGCATTCGGTTTGTATAAAAACTAACTTTTTGTGTTTAATTTATGAATGATATGCCTATACAAGTTAATTGAATGTGAAATAAGTTCATTTTCTCATGATTTGTATGCTTAATTTTCGTTACAAAACTGACACCGAGTTAATTTTTGTTTAAGAACTCACGATAATTGGGTGCACGATTTATTGAAAATGCTCCTATAGGTATTCATTATTTTTTAGTAAACATCCGTATGCATTTCACTCCCACAAACACAAATGCCGCAAACATGTTATAATAATGTCCTTTATTATTAAATCAAGCAAACATTCATAAGGATTTAGAATGTGCACTTGCCAAAAACAAGCGTTTTACCCACAGATATAGGAAATAAGGAGATCGGACATGCCGCGCGATTTGGTTTGAATATGCCTGTCGCAACTCCTTGAATTCGTGGTTTTATTTGAAATAAATAGTATTTACAGTATTTACCTCTGAAAAGTGATCCATTGGTGTGGAAATTAATCAAATCACTGGGATGTTTGCAAGCAATTATTGCACAACTCGGCATTTTTGCAAAAAACGGAACTTTCTCGGTGGACAACGGACGGTAAATGTATGGCGGAGTATGCCCAATGAGCTGACATTGTGTGACACAGCCGCCGGCGGCTTGTCCGCTCTATAGTATTTTATGCTCTGAGGTTTTACCCTAATATTACAAAGATACATTTTACAAAGATGGTTAAGGGCAAAGTTATCCTTAATGTAAGAACATCTCTTTCCTGTATCCCTTTTCTGAGATCTTTAAACTACAGGTAATGGATCACAATCTTTATGGCGATGCAAGTAATGATGCGCTAACGCAGTAATATAGTCGAACACTTCACCACACACAGTACAAGTGTGGGGATCAAGTTTGGAGCCATACTGTTGAAACCCCTTCTGACACTGGGTGTGTGGTGGGGCTTGCTTTCCACTGACTGGATGCATTTGCCCTTTGCTAACCAAGCCTATATTCTCTGTGTCTGGTCTATGCCCACTGTGCACTTTGGTAGGCAAGGAGCTCCCTTCTTTTCCTACGTCAATGCCGATAATGTCGATGTTGCTGCTGTTATTGAATGCGTCGTTTTGTGTGGTATTCTGAGTGCTGATCTGGTGTTTTTTCATTTTGTGTAATTTCTGAAAGACAAAAACGTCTGAATTCCCATATTATATTTACGGTTGTACATGTATAAAGAAAATAATCTAATATTGGAACATTTCTCGCTCACACTGTGGCGCGAGAAGTGTTGCCATTTTAGAATCAATAGGTACCTAAGTACTTTATTGGCGCGGCTTATATATATTGATGACATGTTAAGTACCTACTCCAAAAAAGAGCGGTTTTTTTATAAGTAATAACAGTACAACTGCTGGCTGGACGCGCCTGGAGATGCCCAAATAATTTTCAGATAGTCTAGGGCATGCCACCATGCTAGCATGAGCTGTTATTCAAATGTGAACAGATTATTTATATTATCTCGAAAATGTTACAGTTTCAAAAAAATGTTACTGGCTTTTATGGCAAACATTAATTTTGTCAAATTATAGATATCAAATGGATCCCAATTATCATCATCAGCCTATATACGTCCCACTGCTGGGCACAGGCCTCCTCTCATGTATGAGAGGGAATGGGCAGTAGTCCCCACGCTGGCCCAGTGCGGATTGGGGACTTCACATACACCTTTGAATTTCTTCGCAGATCTATGCAGGTTTCCTCACGATGTTTTTCCTTCACTGAAAAGCTAACGGTAAACATGAAATCATATTCCGTACATAAGTTCCGAAAAACTCATCGGTACGAGCCGGGATTCGAACCCACGACCGCCGTTTGACAGCCGCATGCCTGAACCACTAGGCTACCGTAACTTCTATTTGTATCCCATTTGGATCCCAATCAAATGGCTTTAATCGAGTGATAGTCGAGCGTGGCACGAGTTCACCCGACAAAATGTTTACTAGGTAAATCTATTGGACATACCAGATCCCTGCTCTGCGCGTAAGCCGAGCCACAGATGTCGCATTTGTAATTCTTGATGCCCCTGTGCTTGTTAATGTGCCGCGACAGCTCGCTAGACGTTATGAACGACTTGTTGCACAGAGAACATACCTGCAACACATTCAACACATAATATATCCAGCGGGAGGCTAAGGGTATCAAGCCTCCCCAAACCAAAATCCTGAGGCCCTAACGCGAAACAAAAACGAATTTCGTCTGTGTATCTCCCTCTCTGTTGCACTTGCTAGCTCGAGCTACAGAGAGGGAGATACTCGAACGAAGTTCGTTTTAACTTCGCGGTAGCCCCCCTGGATTAGCTACCGGTCCAAGACCATCACTCGACGAAAAATAAAAGGGACAGTAAATATGTTATGTAGGTATGATATGAGTAACGTACGTGATCCTTTTGTCCCGTGTGGATCTTCAGATGAGCCTGAAGATTTCCCTGTGCTGAAAACGTTTTACTGAAACATAAAAGGTTAAACCGAGTTTAGAATTAGGTACTTACCTTCACTTACGAAAGCGGACTGGAGGAAATTGAGAACGGAATAATTGCCATAAAGAAATTTCAGAAAATATGAGCCACCTTCCTAAAAAATCCCCTAAGACCCTGCATACAAAATTTTGCAGATATTTCAGAATGAACTTTAAACTTCTATCTAATCTTCAAAATTTACCAATTCAATAACACTAAAGCGTACTCTGTGGTGTGTTGTTATAAGTTCTATAAGACAGGAGGTGTACCTGCAGACTTCGCATTGGAATGGTTTCTCTCCTGTGTGCACACGCAGGTGTATGGTCAGGTTGTGCTTCTGTGCGAAGCGACGCGAGCAATACATGCAGGTGAACGGCTTGTCCCCAGTGTGAGTTCTGAACAGAATACAATAAACGTTTATGTACCACCACTGTCCTACTAATACTTACTATAAATGCGAAAGTATGGAACTTGTTACTAAATTACGCAAATAAATTTTAGTATACAAATAGAGTATAGCCTGGATTAACATATAGAATTCTTTATATCCCAGTAAAAGTACAACAAGGATGCCAACGCGAACGAAGTCGCGGGCAAAGGTAGTAACCTAGTACCTACATAAAGTACCTACAACAGAGCAATACATGCAGCTGAACGGCATGTCCCCGGTGTGAGTTCTGACGCCGTGACCGCCGCGTGAGCGGTATTCGCCGAACCACGTCTACACTGAGCGCGCACGTTAGGGCGAACGGTGTTCGGCCGAACCGCTCGTCCGGTGTGGACACGCCTGTTCACAAATCTTTCAGTCAGGTTCCCCACAGCACCAAAGTCTCAAAAACATTGAAAAATCGTCAGGAACGATGCCCCCCTCCCTTCATATTAAATCTACGAATTAAGAAATTAAAATATTTGTTTAACATGGAAGTCGCAAAGTGTCAATGTGTCCAGCACGGCTATCACGCGACGGCGCGCAAGCTCTCTTGATTTTCTCGCACTATCCGTCTCTCTATTATTAGAACAAGAGGCATAGTGCGAGAAAAATCGAGAGTAACTATGTCGCGACCGTCCCATGATAGACGTGCAGGTACAGCTAGTAGACAGTAGAGCATACCTGACATGAGTCTCCAACTGAGCTTGGCAGCGGAACTCTTTATCACACTCGTAACATGAATGCACTTGTTTGGGTTTAGGTTTAGGGCCCCGTTTCTGCTTCTCCTCTTCAGTTTTCCTCTTGTAGTTGGTGCTACTCCTTTTCTGTGACAACCTACATTTGCTGGAAAAATATATTATATGTAGATAACTATTACACTTTTTTTAGATAATTTACCAACTAACAAACCCTTCATTGGATTGATTACGTCTGAAATAAATGTAGTCAAAAACTATGCCAAATGGGACATGACATCTTTTGGCATCAATCACCAATATAGGGAGCAGATCGCGGAAGTTAGGATTAAGTGGCGAAGGGTTATTATAGATGGGCGTGACAACCTAGCAAAGCCTATGCCCATCCCATAGGTCCACTGTAATGGTGAACGAATTTTTGAAATTGGATATGTACCTTAGTTCCACAGATTACCCGTTACATGTGTATAGCTATGTGACTTTGTCATTTTGCAAGTTTGTCTGCACATCACATCTAGCCCATCATAGGAAAAACCCTACACTGGAGACGATGCAACGGGGCCACGCCGTTTCGTCGCCTAAATAGTATTTTTTGTTGTTTTGGTTTCGTGACGCATTGGTTATTATATTACTGTAATGTCACGTAATGTACTATTGTCAATAAATAAATAAATAGGGACTGCCCCTTTCGCGGCAAAGCCATCAAGTGTCTAAATGACTGATTAGCTGCAATATTAATTCATAGTTGATTATGTATATTTGTTACTGATTAATCTTGTTTGACATATGATTAAATAAATAACAAAGCGACACGTCACATAGATATTAAACCTCTTTAGAATATTAGTACCTGTAGATAAAAAACTCACCATTTCTTTATTATAGCTTGAGGAATGGGAATCTGTAATAAAAAATAATGCTTGATACATAATTAAATGGTACTAATACAGAACAAGAAAATTACAATAAACTTACAGGATCTGTCATAACGGCTGCATCATTGTATCTGGAAATTAAACTTGTATTAAATATTAAGGATGATCATGAACAAAAAACATACACATAGTCAGGCAATTTTTTTTATATGCATTTTATGCCTCGGTGAAAACCTTAATTTAATTTTAACCTGACTTAGCAATAAGATTAGGCTTCTTTTGCCTGGTATATCTGCATTCAAAAAAACAACATGCATACATATACCTCTTTATATACCTACCTTTACTCTGTAATCACTTATTTTTGCCCATCTCTGTTTATTTGATAGTATTTGACATAATGATTTAGGGGTACATATTTATTCTGAATGTAGATATAGTAATCTAATTCCAGTGTATGATTAGTGACAAGGAGCATACTTGTGTGAAAGCTGCAGTCCTAGGTACTGCCGAAGTCGAACATCTGCACTCTCGCACGTCTGTTTGAAATGGTAGGCTACCCCTAGCTTGTATATACAGTTGCTGCACAATTGTTCTGGCAGTCCATCATTTTTCCGAATCTGTAATTAATGTAATTTTGTTATAAAGTATTTGTAACAGTGTAGAGATGGTACTCATAAGGCAGTGGGTAGCAATAAGCCAGCAGGCAGGGAATGGAAGAGGAGAACCGAAGACCGAGTTCAGTGGTGTGCCATGGAAGAGGCAAATGTCTTTAGGGTGGTTTATGGACTACTATTTCATTGAATGAATACTGTGCTGAATTTTCATTTCATCAAAACCATTTCTTTCAGAGGCAGTAAACTTGTCAAGTACTTTATAAAACAAACCTGACCTAACCTAATGGATTCTACAGTTTTAACTATACCCAAAAAGTTAACACCAACAGTTTCCGAGAAAAAAAGTTAAGATGAAATGAAAATTTGGCAAAACAATGCATTTGATGAAACATTTGTTGGTATATTAAGGGAATCCCCTTTAGGGCCCATTAATGTTTATTACGTTTGTATAGAATGAGTATCAAATTAATTAGGTAAACAGTTTCTCCTATGAATTATTGATGCAAAACCTACACAAAATAAGCAATAGCTATGAAATGCAGGGACCCGCCCGGTATCCCCTTCGAGGGTTCTTGAAAGGGTTTTTCGTAATGCTTTGCTTACCAAAGCCGATGCTCCGCAAAACCCATTTGTTTGGCTATTAAAGCGCTCCAATACGGTATCCTCTTCAAAGGGTTTTAGAAAGGGTTTGCTTACCAAAGCCGATGCTCCTCAGTACCCATTCATTTGGCTTTTAAAGCACAATGAATGGGTATTCAACACGAGCAAGCGCTTCAACCCTTTAAAAAACGCTTAAAAAAGCCTTTCGGAAGGGTTTTTCTATCAGTAGCGGTAGCGCCCCGTTAGGGAAACCCCATCATATGGCTAAGTTAAATGAATGAGTTTTCAATCAATGAAGGACAGCAAGTGATTTGGGCTATTAAACGAACAACTAACCCGTTCAAAGGCTTTTTTCTGGGAAGGGGTGGGCGGGTCCCTGATGAAATGTAGCATACATTCATCAATAAAATTGCTGCAACATTGTCTATTAACTCTATGTTTGCTAACCTTAAAAAACAGAGTCCTACTCTCATATGTGCATAAATGAGAGATATGATATTGTGATGGGATAAAAAATATCTACAACCATTTCGAGTTCTCCGGTTTTTTAAAGGAAGGTAAAGTTGGACTTTATTCACAATCTTGGAGTATTTTGTTAAGGAAGTGCAAATAATGCAATTTTGGAGTCCCTTGGGTACCTATTGAGTTTTAAGCAAATATGCATTGTTACTTTTTATGAATCATATTTTACAAATCTAGATTTAGACAGCATGCTCTGCTTTGAAATGTGGAAATGATGAAAATATTTCCTACCTTAATATTACAGCAATACTCGATCATATCACATAACGATATGTTGAAATTTTTTGTAAACACTGAAGAAAGCACTCCTTCTTCCAAACAAATTCTACAAATCTTATTCATCTTGAGATTACACACGACGAATCAATAACGTACAATTATTATTATTTTATTATATTAAATCACTCATAATCAAAGAATATTATTTAGTTCAGTTTATCAAAAATTATATTTATTTAAAAATAAGTACTTTTTTTATTGTTCGTCCATTCGGACAGGCTAAGACCATGGGCCATACTGCCTCAAAAATAATGGGCCATCCACATTAAGTGATTTGACCCCAATTTGTCAGTACAACATGTCGAAGTCAGAATTGGGTGTAGCGTACAGAAGACAACTGCAACTACAATTTCATTCAGTGTGGCCAATTAACATTAGGAAAGCGAAAATTGCCGCATTCAAACGGTCCTGCGAAGCGGACTGCAAGATTGTTACTAACCGATGAGATAGGGCTAGACAGCACGTCGATCATGAGGCGGCCATGACATACTCTCGATTTTTTGTGTGCTGCACGGCTATTACGCGACGGCGCGCGAGCTCTCTCGATTTTTCTCGCACGATCCGTCTCTCTCTTATTAGAACACTTAAATGAGTTGGTTAGGGAGAGAGATGACATGCGACGCGCGCATTGTATATTAACAATAGCTTAAGTGAAACTGTTACTAACCGATATGGAACTTGTTCTGAAATAAATGTTTTTAATTCAATTTCAATATGTAACTCACTATCTTTATCACTGCAGCAGTGTGGGCCCGCGCGGGCCCGCGCGGGCCCGCGCCGCGCACGACACGCGTTCGGTTGGTGGAGGCCTTTACTTAACCTAACCCAATCGCCAGCGTGTCGACGTCACCCCGCTTCACGGGGTGCCATTTCCGCTCTGAGGGACACAAGGTAACCATAACCTAATCTAACCTACAAATGGCTACAATGGCCCCGAGGCCCTTTGCGGGGGGCTTCGCCCCCCTCCCCCCTTTTTCTAGCTGCCCCAACCTAATCTACTATATTATAATCATTATACGATAATATACTATGTGTTAGGTTAGGCCCTGACCACGCTAGCGGTTTGTACGGAAATATCGCGCTGCGGGCCAGTCGCGCGCAGGCCAGTGCTGTCTGTTATTCTATATTGAATATTCAGTTATGATACAAATTTTCATTAAAAAAGAATACAATTTATTAATTCAGTTGTTAAATAATTTAAACGCGATTCTCTTTATTGATGCTAAATGTTGATTTTGTTGGTGGCCAGATATTGAATCTCTAAAATAAATAAAGAAGCTTACCAACAAAGTTAGATGCTGAGTTATCAATTTAGAAGGCAATATATTATATCGGTAGGTGAGTTATATTAATTGTTGTTTGTAAATTGGCGCTGGATTATAATTTCCCTAGATATTATAATCAAAAGGAGACGCTACACGAGCAAAATCAACAAAATTACACTGAATTTGTAGCCCGAATATACATATCATCTATTTATGATAATCCTAATGGAAGAATAGGAACCTACCTACTTAAATAAAACAGCAATAAAACTTTGTTCATATATTATCATATTTATAATAGTAACTATAACATAAAATGTAACATATACAACAAAATAAAACTTATGTTCTAGATGTAGGTAGATATAAAACTCACCATCATAATTTATTTACGCACGACAAAGAATATTTTTGCCACATTAAGTTAAATAGGTAATAATGTTCTGTAATCTGGTACAAACTGGCACAGTTGGGTTAAAATCCTTGATGTAGGTACATAAAGTTCAAACAAATTGAATAAAAAAATAACATATTGTCAATATATTTCTTTGGTAGGTACTTATTGTAATTAGTTAACTGGTTAACATGTATACACGTTTTCAATATTCAGTCGATCAACACACCTTCAGAATCGACACACGAAACTTATAAGATGGGAAACGAACAAACTTTTAAATAAAGTAAAACATAATAAAACCTTGTAACAATAATGACATCTATTTAAAGAATTTTCCATTGGAAGACTGGTTGAAAACAAAAACAAAACACGTTTTTTTTTAAGCTAAAACAATTATAAAACATTTCTCATCAAATTATTGTCGTTACTATAAATAGGTGCCTACATAAAATATATATTGCTGTATAAAATGTACTATTACACATACTAGGTAGGTAGTGTGAGAAAACTTAACATTTAAAACATTCATTATATTTAGTGTAAAATAGCAATGTCACATACGCAAGTAACATGATAACGAGTATAATTTCGGAATATATATCGTGTATATTTAAAAAGTACTGAGGGGCTACTGCGAACCGAAAACGAACTTCGTATTCTGTCCAAAACAAGGTTAAGCAAAAAGGTTTCTATTCAATGAAAGATTTTTTTGAATTCTCGTCTTTATAAAAGGATGTATAATTACATAAGTTTTGTTTTCCTTAGTTGCAAATATTGTACACCCGAAATGGGTAACCGTTGCGGCCTACCACTTGTAACATTGAATAACATCTATGTAACACGGTTAAACAATAATGTTTTTCTATTCTATTCTATGTCTTTGTCACTCGAACTAGCAAGTGCGACAGAGAGGGAGATACACGGACGAAGTTCATTTTCGTTTCGCGGTAGGACATATTATTAGCTAGCATGTTCGCGTTTGTCTGGCGTGGATCGTAGACCAGTCTTCCCTTATTAGCCAGTATGCGAGTGCGAGAGGGAGGAATGCTTTATGTCGCACAAAATCGCGATAACACTAGGCTGCACTGCCCAGCTAGCACGATACGTTGTATCGTTATATGTTTTACGCCACTTTTCACATTAGAAAAAAGTGCTAGCTGGGTTTTTAGCGATCCTACTTTTATGTCCGACATAAAACATACGTCTCTCGCAATCATGCTAGCCAGGCAGCATGCTCTGTTTGCAAATTTCCACGTGTAATTCTTCTTATCCAGTTATGAGCGAATGAAAAACAACACAACACTCACGTTAACGTTCCATATTCAATAAGAACACCATAAAAGAACTAGATTAATGTTGTCTGTATAAATATTAGAAAAATATATTCTTATATAATAAAACTAGTTCAATACTAATATGAAATGCATGGTATTAAGGCACATAATAATCATTTACATAATTAAACTTGGGATCCTCAAGTCGGGCGACTATGAAAAAGGGGTGACTTTGACATAATGAAATTTTCATATGTTTCATAATAACAGCTTCATTCTTAGTTAGCTTGATTTAAATTAATACATTGACACTCAGCCACACAATACAAATGATAATATTATAACGACCTCAGGAGGCTGAACCACTTTACTCAGGCGGGTAGTGTAGTCTGTGTAGTCTATCTATTGAATGTCAAGTTAGAAATATGAAAAGTGCATTGACACATTATTTACAGTGAAAACAAAACTGAACAAACAATGTCACCCCTGTGTTCCAAAGCCGATCCATTCCTGGTAGTTAGTTCCCCGGCGCCATGTTCACAAGTTAGCGACAGCTGGGATCAGCTTGACATAGATATCTATGCCCTTTAAGAAGACGTCAGCCTTCAGATATTCATTGTGGTCGTGCAAGAGTACAGGGGTGAAGTTCATGGGCGAGAACCCCAGTGCGGGGATACCAACTTTACGGACGTACCTACTGTCTGTGGCGGCAGGGAAAATTCTGCAGTCCAGTTTCATTTTCCTGGAATGTTACAATAGTACATTACTATAAAGGCCGGGAAACGAAGGGTTGCGGGCCAAGTAGGGATACGCGGCCGGTAACCCCGTTTCTCGCCGAGTTTTGTATAGTGCTTTTCTCAAACTTGCAATGGAATTAAAATAAAAAGAAGTCCATTTGTTTAATTTGTAGGTTAACACAACTAAATAGTACGTTTCACAGGCCTAGGTGTGTAAGGCTGTATGAAATTCCTTTACATATCATCTTCACTCATCACACCGGATGCGTAGTATTTCCGAACCTAATTTGAAGGAAGTCACGTCAACAGCGGACGGAGTCGCGGGCAGAATCTAGTAAACTCATATTCTTGGTGTAACCTTTATTGGTGAATAAATGCTTTTTTTTACGGTAATTAAAACTTCAGCCTTAAGTTGATCTATCGTATATTTACTACCACTTAGACATAAGTTCCAGATATGGAACTTTACATTTAACAAGATGAATACAGACATTTTTGTCATAATAAGTAGTCATTACACGTTTTGAATATTTTCATTAAATTTTCTAGAATATATAAATAATGCTAATACAACTTACATCTCATCAGCAGCAGTTTTGAACGCCACCCAATACGGGTTGCTTGCGTCGAGTTTCGTCGATTCCACCTTGTCGTTTTTCTGTTCAAAGTCATAAGTCACGCCGTCTCCGGCTTCTTTGCACCATTGCTTAATCTAAAAAAACATACAGACATCAATAACATTGGTTACAATATCTGTGGAGCTGGCGTCGATGACATCACGTCGGCGCTCTGGTACGGTGCGCAAACGCGACGGGGCGAGCGCGGGTAGTAAAAGGAGAAGGAGGAGGGGCTTCACATTTCAGCGAGGTCCACAGATATTGTGACCGAGTTGTACAATTTCCACTGCATTTTATTCTGTCTCTAAAGTGTGCCACTGCTATGCAAGCATCCTAATTTCTAATCGTGCGGCTTGCATAACGCGACGGGATAAATTCATTCAATCTGTGAGTACCTAGCTTTTTCTCGTCTCGCTAGTCGTGCAGAGTAATTTCTGACCGCAAGAAATCGGTATAGGTCATCCTGCTTGCCACATCGTGTCATCATGTAAAATATGAGTCATTCGCGGCGGATTCCCCCCCTTCCTGAATCTCTCACTCTCTCATCTTACGGTCACGTGACCTATCGAAAATGGAAATCTGTGGAGAGTTTAACAATTTTTCCCAATCCCAAAAAGTGCACAGCGCGGCTAAAAATGTTTTCACTTATCAAAAATGTTGCGTCATAAGAAAAGTTAATAACTGGACTTACCATATTCTCGAATTGAACGAGGTCAACAGTAAGGGCCAGCCTCATGTCGAATACGACACTTAATTTTTCAGGAACAACGTTCGATTGTACTCCACCCTGTTAAAGAAAAAAAAACATTTTGTTAGCTTATAAAAGCACTGTACCTATCCAAATTCTTTTCATTAAATTACAAGGTGTGCCGATAGAAATCCGTATATTTTTCAATTAGGTAATTCCACTTACCATTTTTCAGTTAAATGGTCAGCTTGAAAATAAATAGCATGTTGCTTTTAAGTTAAAAAAAATTCTATTAAAGTAAGAGAGATGATAAAATTGTAAAGAAAATGACCTAAAGCAATCTTTTCGAACAGGTTACATAGAACGAGATCCACTTTCACATGATTGTTAAAAATCTATTTATAACTTACATATATCTGTGTCATATTTATCGTGGTCACATCCCCAGTTGTCAATTTCGGATCACCTTCCAGAATGCGTTTTTGTTGTTCCCTTAAATCCATAAACTTGTCGATGATGTATCTTAGCTGTGGAAAGGACAACATAAGTGTGGAGATAACTATATCTTATCACATCTTTGTTAATTTCGTGTTGTTCACTATCTTGATAAGGGAGACTGTTTGAAAGATATGATCTGGTACTCTGGTCCAACAGACACTGTTGTGGTGTTCGAAAATCGTAGAAAGTCTTTTCTCGCACCCATCAAAAAGTAATGCTTGACCTCTTTTATTAATCTTTTGAACCCACGACGAAAAAGAGGGGTGTTATAAGTTTAACGTGTCTGTCTATAGAGATAGACAGACACGTTAAACTTATAACACCCCTCTTTTTCACACAGACAGAGGTCTGTGGTATCGTAGCTCCCAAAGGGATGGACCGATTTGAATGCGGTTTTTTTGTGTCATAGATAATTTTATCCCGAGTGTTCTTAGCCATGTTTCATCGAAATCTGTTCAGCCGTTTTTGTGATATTGGACTTTGAAATGAAAATATCGGGGATTTTTCAACTTTGCTAAGTTGTAGATACTTATTTATATTAAAAATAAATACAGTCCGTGGGAGTTGTACAATAGCTTCTGGGACAATAGGGGTGTACTGTAGGCACCAAATAAAATAACCAATAATGTTGAATTTTCCCGACAAAGGACTAAAAATCTCGTCAAATGGAGAAAAAAGTAAAGCAGGCGATTACATGATCACAAAGTTATAAGTGTCCAAAGTTTAAAGAGGGGTATATTCTGTCCCTTTCTCGCAAAACGCACGTTCATAGGAAACGATTGTCATTTACTATGACGCTCGCAAATCGTGACAGCTATTAAAATAGTTGTAGCTTCGTAATTGTTTGTGATATCTGAATGGGATTTTCGTCACTAGGTATATTTTTTTGCCTTCTCTCTTTTGGAGTGATAATACATTTTGAGTCGACACTCGTATTTAGTAATGATTAAAAAAATATGAATCATTGCGAATCGTACAGTGCTCTAAGGCTGTTAGGGTCTAACGCACCTTTTCACCAGCGGTGTTCGGAAGGATAAGGGAGCCATGGCCCGGCGTTCCAGAGCAGTGAACGTGGATTTCTAAAATAAACATATTATAAATACAATATAAACAATTGAGTGCGTACAGAGACCGAATACTGGTACTCTTTTCACATAAATTAACGGTGAACAGTTTGACGTAGCTACAAGTAACCATTTTACAAATCTTAACAGGCAACCCAGGTCATATTGACAAACGTTATTGGTCAAGCACCTCTGTGTTGGCTATTTAGACTACATTGTAACTTGCCTACTTTACTCTTATAGAAACCCAGTTTATGTCAAATATTAAATTTTGGTGCAACCTTTTATTCATCAAAAGTTTGTATGGAGCTGCGATATAAACGAGTTCCACGCGGACGTAGTCGCGGGCAGAAGCTAGTTCTATATAATTGCACCACATTTAAACTTACGCCAGATGCTACGTTCGCCGTAGAATACGATGAACTGCTCGTCGGGGCTCGCGATTCCTTCGTCAAGCCCGAAGCCCACGTTCATGGCCTTAAATTCAGGCGTGTTCACGAACTTCATCATACCATCATGGCCGCCAATCTCTTCGTCTAAAAAATACACATATATCTATTAATAATAGCGACCCTCCTCACACAAAATTTCCATCGAAACAGATTTCCATCGAACACAGTCGCAAAAGTCTTCTTATAATCGACCACTGTGTTTCCGAAGTTTTTATCATGTAACATGTTTTGCCAATCAAAATAATATCCTATTTGTTTACCGAAACTGACGGATGACATGTTAGATGTTGAAAATCATTGAAATCACGGAGCAGCGGACCCGGCTTTACACCTTGTAAAGTTAAATGTGTCGCACGCATACATGCTGCATGCCAACAGAACTTAGATTATGTACTGGATTAAAATTATCATAAATAAATAACTACCTACCTTTATTCACACTCGCAGACTGCCAAGATGCAGGCTTAGCCAAGTTTTGGGTCTGATGGATATGCCCACTATGATGGAACAAGTATTTTGTGAAATAAATTATTTATTATTACCATTACCAAGGAAAATGTACCTATCATAAACTCAGTAACAAAATATTCGTGCTTATCACACAAATATTTATTTGTCTTTATCGAGATCCAAATCAAGGATCGGTATACTTAGCTAGGGACCTATTAACTACGCTAACAGAACGTGTACGTATAATAAAAAATAAATAAAATAAAACAAATGAACTCTGCTTTAATAATTACGTACGACGAATTTATGTATCTACTGGGTAACAATCGGTATTTGTTGTTTAAACAATGCAAATAGCATTAATCTAATTTATCAGTTTGCAAACATACACGAGCGGTTTCATAATGATCAAGATATGTATTTATATTTATTACTTAGTAAATACTACTTAGTTAATGACAATTATAATGATAATATCTCGCCGTTATTCTATTGTCGTCACAGTGTGAGTAAGTATGAGTAAGTTAAGTATTTAATGCATACTTTTTGTTGAATAAGTTGACGCGTTTAAATTAGCCTGCGATTCGGTCTCAGATTTACGGTTTACGAGTAAAACTAAACTTGGTTATAATATTTAGTTATACATAGTACGATTACAGGACTGGATTACCTGGAACGAATGTGATGTGGAGTGTCCTCTTCAGCTGTACCCCAGCAGCTTTCAGCTTGCGAACGGCCTCAAGGTATTGTATGCCGACGCATTTCATGTCTTGGGAGCCGCGTGCAAAGATCTTCCCATCATCATCTATATGGGCGCTGAATGGAGGGTGTGTCCAACTTTTCTGTGATAATTACAATACTACTGTGATTATTTACAATAGTGGAAAGAGCTGTTCTAAAATCACAGTATTTTTTCCAAGTACTCACAAAGGGATAAAATCAGTAGATTGTAAATGTTGTTACTATCTTGTTATAGAACTCATTAATGTAAAGTGTATAAATTAGCGTCCGAATCTAATAAAGACAATAGGTACTAACTTCGAACACGGGGACCACGTCCATGTGCGAGTTCAGCAATATCGAAGGCTTAGCCGGCTCCGAGCCCCTCCATGTTAGAATGACGATTGGCTTCTTTGGGACGTGTTCATGAACCACGAACTCTAGGCCGAGCGATGTCGCCTGCTTTTTCAGGAAGTTTACACACGCATCTGAATAACAGTAAAGTAAGTGTTAAGGTCTGTGCCACTAGACCGTATCATACCATGACCGTAACCGTACCGTCACATGCAAGAAAATATTCTTTGTACGAGGCATTATGAGATGACGCCCACTACCTATACTTGAAAACATAATTAGATTCCACAAAAATACTATCTTACACTCTTCCAAATGATGGACGTAGTTTTTAGCCACGTCCATGATTTGGAATAGTGTAAGTTAGCCAGTGTCGGTTTTTTCTTCACTTTAATGGCAATTTTGAGGTTTCTTCTGTGGAATCTAATTATGGTTTCAAGTATAGACCGTTCCGGCACCGGCACTTTTTTGTACACAGAAAAAAAAATGTCTGACACGTTCATAGTACGGTCATGGTATGATACGGTGTAATGGGCAGAGAGACCTTTAAGCACGTTGAATGATATCAAAACCTTCAGAAGACGCCGTATTTGCGTGCCACAGCTGCCTGTCCACGGAGGTGTAGGTCAGTCGTAGTGTACCGTCAAAATACGTCTAGCAAGTTTTGTAGCATGACCTATACCTAGTACATAGAGGTAGCGTACCTAAACGTAGACCCTTTCTTCTCACTAGCCAGCAACTAGCAAGCAATAATGTCGCCGTCCCCCCAGTTTAAACAAATAAATCGCGCAATCTGGTCTAGTGCTAGCTCAAGAAATAACAGTAATTTAGAAATTTGTTCCAAATACGGAACACAATTTAACTTTTATCTTTGAATACTTAGGTGCGGGGGGCGATTCATAAATTACGTAATTTCATAATAGGGGGTGGTGTGTGGCCTGGCCATTGGATCAAAAATCTTCAGGTAAACGATGACGTAATTTATGAACAGCCCCCTGTACCTGCCTCGTTATCTGGTTTTTTGAAATTCAATTGAAAACTTAGTGTTGTTCTGTGAGTAAGTATATTTTCTTTTCAAATTTTTAAGTTTTAGTATTTGATTGCCAAGTAACAATGATTGATACCTGCTATAAGACTAGGGTTTGCAATTCGAATATTCGAATATTCATATTATTCGAATATTCGTCATATATATTATTCGAATAATACAACACGAACTATTCGAATTATTCGAATATTATGTATACTATAAAAATTAATTACGGTTACACTTAATAAAACCTTAGGAATCTGTTTTTGCAGGTGAATGTTACACTAGATATATAAGGAATTGATATAAAACACAAATATGAAACCCCTTAATAAATTTTCTTCTTATCTGGAAGTACTCGTAATGATAATGGGAAAGTCGGCAACTCGACGTGTTAAAATTTAAATGCATATGCGAGAATCCCGGGACCCTTTTTCTATCTGCTAAATAATTAGTATTACTTTAAGTTTATCATCTTCTTCTACCTAGCGTTAACCCAGCCTTTGCCAGGGTCTGCTTTCCTACTCGCTTTCCTCCACTTTGCACGATCCTGGGCGTCTTCTTTTGTGAGTCCGTTTTCGCTCATGTCGGCCTTCACGACATCCAGCCATCGCTTCTTAGGTCTGCCGCGGGATCGAGGGCCGTCGAGAACTAGGCCAAGGCATTTGTTCCCTGCGTAGTCCGATGGCCTGCGAGAGACGTGACCGAACCAACGAAGGCGACATTCCTGGAGCTTATCCGCTACGTCACGAACTCCGAGGCTGCCACGGATGTACTCGTTACGAATGCGATCCGCACGCGTAACTCCGCACATCCACCGCAACATCTTCATTTCAGTAACGCGAAGCTCCTGAATGTGCCTTCCAAGAACTGGCCATGTCTCGCTGCCATATAACAGGACTGGTCGTATGACGCACATGTACACTAGCCCTTTGAGTCGAAGTGGTATTCTGCGATCGCCTGTGACCTCTCGCCATTTAGACCAAGCCGCGCTGATTCGGGCTCGGATGTCGTGATCAATGGTCCCGGACTCATGCAGTACTGATCCTAGGGTACTTGAATTTGCCATTTTTCGTGGCAAATTCGTCACCTATCTTAATAGGGATCCGTACTTCCGCAGCCATGTATTCGGTCTTTGCGACATTTGGTTTTAGACCGCCGTTCTCTAGCGAGCCCTTCCATTGGTTCACCTTTTATGCTCTATGCCTGTTTGCCCTCGTCTGTTAATGCGATGTGATCTGCATACATGAGCAGCCACGGCGGCGGATCTTGTATTTCCGATGTGACTGCGTCAAGCACCACACTAAACAGAAATGGACTTAGGGCCGAGCCTTGGTGTACACCACTGTAGGGTTTTGTGTCGCCTACGGCGGACCTCACTAGAGAAACCGAGTTGCGGTCCATATCTCGGATGATGTGAAATTTGATACCTAATAGACAATACAATTTCAGTAATGTTAATTTGTATAATGGTCTTAAATGGACTACTTTTTGAAATAATTTAATTTTATCATTGATATTACATGAGTTCAAATCGAAATTTTGTTTCGTTTTCTCAAATATTCATATTATTCGAAATATTCGAATATTCGAATAATGAAAGTTTGACTATTCATATTATTCGAATACTAAAAACGGACGAATAATGCAAACCCTATATAAGACCACATAATATCTCAACACACCATCTGAAGTGGGTAGTACATAGTCACATTAACCAATTGTACCAGATAGAGTCAATTGCTTGCATGTCAGACCAATATTCCAGGCCAAACGGTGCACATCCTGAGGGTTACTAATATCTAAATGTGTTTATAGCAATGAATGACATACTGTCTAGGTAGTATGAGTTTCTAAAGAAATACATGACTTGATTAATGGTTATGGTGTACATCTTCGAGACATAGTCATTTCCTTTCAATGACCTTAACAGCAAACTTAACCATCAATAATCTTAAACAAGAACGTGTCGGACACGCGCGGGGGTACCGTACTACTACATATTTATAATGTGATTTTAAACAACAGGTTTTTGAAACTTAAGTACCTATTTTTAGGGGCTTTCCGCACACTTGACCTGATTTTATTATGTGTTGCAGTATACCGACTGGTGGAGGACTTTATACATCCTACATACAATCAATCACGCCTGCTACGCCAAAAGGAGTAGGCAGAGCCCTTTAAGTTAATTTGCGTTGCCACTTCTAGCATTTGTAGGTTTAAAGATGGAGAAAATGTTATATTACAGTAATAGGTTGCTAGCCCATAACGTACAACACATATCAATTCTATTTCCGTACTCGATTCCTACGACCCCCACAGGAAGTATGGGGGTAGAGTTAATTAATACAAGAGAATAAACTATCACTATGCAGGTAGCTATTCTGAATTATGGCAGGTTTCATTATACAGGGTGACATTTTAATCAGTGTCCAAATTCAAGTATAAGATTCTTCAGCAAAGTTATAAAATACGTTTTTTTTGTTTCATATCATTCAGTAAAAAAATTTTTAGTAATTGCTGCTTAAAGTTATCCCAATAATGTATTTGAGTAATATAATAATCCATACTAATATTACAAATGCGAAAGAATGTCAGTCTGTCTGCTACTTCCTTACGCTTAAACTGCTGAACAGATTTAGATGAATTTTGGTCTAGAGATAGTTTGAGTCCCGGGGAAGGACATAGGATAGTTTTTATCTCGGAAATTATCACTTAAGGGGAAGAAATGGTGGTGTGAAAATTTGTATGGAGGGACCATACAATCGAGTTCCACATTACAGTAATATGAAGTTGGGATTTTGTTCATCAATCATGCATTATACAAATAAATAAATATAAATGTTATCGGGACAATCTTACACAAATCAACCTACTCTCAAACTAAGCAAAGCGTGTACTATGGGTCCTAGACGACAATATACATACTTATATAGATAAATAGATACTTTAATACATAGAAAACATCCATGACTCAGGAACAGGTATGCATGCTCATCACACAAATAACTGCCCTTACCGGGATTCGAATTCGAGACCAGCAGTTTCGTAGGCGGGGTCATTACCGGGGTCGTCAAATCATAGTATATATTTATATACAGGGTGAATTTTTAATGAGTGTCCAAATTCAAGTATAAGATTCTTCAGCAAAAAATATAAAATGTGTGTTTTTTTGTTTCATATCTTTCAGGTTTGCGCACGGCACGCCTCCCCTCACCCGCCCCGCTCCGCGCGGCACTGAATGCCAAGTAACCACGCTGTACGGATAATTCTTTTGGTATGGACAATTTACACTTTAAAAATACCTGTTTTTTTTCAAAAATAGAGTCCATTAGTGATACTAACTAAAAATTTGGACCCTCATTAAAAATTCACCCTGTATAAAGCCTAGGTTAAGACAGAATACTTTATATCTGGAAAATCATCCCTCAAATAGATGAAATCCTTGGTTGAGGTTGATGGTAGTATATACAGACAATCACAGGCCAGTAAGGATATAATTAGAAAATCCTACCAACAAAGTGATATGTTTTACTTGAAAACATCATACTGTTCAAACAACTTTACAGTAACCATTTGACAATGATAAAAATGATAAGATAACATTACCTTCTCCTGACTTTCAATATCCCATAGAATAGTCATGACAGTTTCAATGGATTTTATCTTATTGAAACAAAGAATGTTTATACATATAATATGATTAGCTGCCCGTCTTTGCCCACTTAATGCAAAGAACCCAGGCAACTGGATAAAATACTGCCTATAACCATCCAGAAAGTCTAATCTAAATGAAGGTAAAATAATTTTTGAAATTTGATAAGTGGTTTCGGAGATGACCCAAAACATGACTGATCCTTTTTTTACATAAAATAGATAAATTGCTTTGACTACATTGCAATTAATTTAATAATAATTGTATTATAATATATAAGTCACAAATCCTTTTATCAATTTACTAAGAAAATCCCTTCCTGCTACATAATTAGAGTCATTTTTTTGTTTTTCACTTTAGAATTCTATACAATGAAGTGCAGAGTTCTGTGCCTTCTTTGTCTACCTAGGATCATGCACCGTATATATTATAGTATAATTGTTTACATACCGTAATTGATGTTTGGCTGTACACTAGGGATCCGCAGATATTCAACAAAGCTTGCTATGGCCGGGTTGCTCGCGTACGACATGGTTGTGGCTGTACTGTCTTCACAGAGCACTAGAACATAAATGATAGCAGATTCATATTGCTGTACTTTATATAGGTACCTACCGTTACCTTCATTTCCCAGCGCGATAACATAAACCGCCAGCGCGCTGCAAACCGCGATAAATTCTAGTTGTTTTGTAATGTAGCATTGGTTTATCAATTTATAAATTACATGTCACTGTTTTTCCTAGTACTCGTTTAATTGATTGTTCAAATATTTAACTCAATATAAAAAGTTACCGAAATTACGGTATCTTATCAGTCATCAACATCATACTTACGTACACTTGAACACTTGTTTTAGTTGTTATGATTGTATTGTAAGTAAGAGGTTTGTATTCTTAATAAAATATGAAAATATGACTTTGCTATTCTTTGCTTGCTTTCATGCTTTGGCAATGACAATTGACATTGAATTGACATGATAAAAATAGTGTCAAAACGAAAACTAGTATTAAGCCACGTATAGACGTTCGGCTGCATGCCTTTCGCCGCGTGATTTCGGCCCGTGTGGATGGGTGTAAAGAACGGCATCCTCCACAATGCTATCTCTATCTCGTTTAATCTTGCAACTTCGTACCACTCGCGCTCTCTAGACTAGACTTCTGCACGATCAGCACGTCTATCATGGGACGGCCGCGACATACTCTCAATTTTTCTCACACTATATCTCTTCTTCTAAGTGTTCTAATAAGACACAGACGGATAGTGCGAGAAAAATCGAGTGTAATCGGTGCATGAACCTAGAATACTATGGACGGGCTGTACATGTTGCCACAGTGAGGGACGGAACAGCTCTTATGCAGCTAAATTAAGAACCGGTCCTAAAATGGCTGATGACTTGCCATAAACAACCTACTAAATTTGGACGGGCAATGATTTTGGTTTGTTTTGGGCACAACTTCATACTAAATCAGCTGTGCCCAGCAAAAAAAAGTGGAACTATGCAAGGACAATGAATGATATTTCCCTTTCCGTCACACTTATCGAGATTTGTATGCTACCAGCTCGCTCGCACGTGGTATTATTATTACCATAGCCTGTCCAGATTATTCTACGTTCATGAATCGGTGGGACTGCCAAGCAGCTCGCGCGCCGTCGCGTGATAGCCGTGCAGGAGCCCGTTTCATGAAGCAACAAGTTACAAATTACAAGCGGAAGTCTCTTTTCAATACCTTTTGATAACGAAAATGAAACGGGCCTCTGGTCACCGAAAATCCAGTATGGAGTGACCTTGATTTGGCTGGCCGCTGTGCTTCCGACACGTATTCACACAGGCTGAATTATGCGTTTATGCGGCGGCCTGCATGCAGTTCTGTCGATATCGGCCCTTGTAACGTCTCCTTTCGAGTATCTCCGTCTCTGTCACTCTGGCGTATTTGAGCGACAGAGGGAGATACACGAACAAGTTTGCGTTTTCATTTCCCAGTAACTCCCCTGAGGGCCTGCCACGAAATGAAAACGAACTTCGTGCTTGTACCTCCATCTCTGTCGCACTTCATAGTTCAAACGACAGAGAGAACGAACGAGAGAGAGAGACATATACACGAACGAAGGTCGTTTTCATTTCGCGGTGTATAGCCCCTCTGGTGTCAGCTATTCTGCTTCCTTGTCGTATCCTCATGGCTGAGGGGCGTGACGACTGTGGGCGTCACCATCACTCTACAAGCTGAGCTCATACCTGGGCTTGATACATGCTTTCCCAGCACTGCTGGTTTATAACGTGGCCACAGATGTTACCGCTTAGAGCATACATAACTGGAGTAGCCTTATATTCGTATTTGAGTACAAAAAAGTCTGCCGAATTTTGCGGGGGGGGGGGTGAAGAGGGGTGAAGACACATGCAAAAGATTACTCACCAATGCAAAAACGATCTGTTTATTTACACACGCACACATTATGAAAAAGGATAACACATTCTCATTTTGATGCACACAAACATATCACACATGGAAAAACTTAGTGGAAACACGGGTTAAGAATACGTAAACGCCAATGTCATCGGTTAAACCTATAGGGCGAGGTTTGGTTCGATAACTAATTTCGATAATTGTATCGATATTTACACAAACGTATATAATTTTATTATATGTATACTAGTTTCTAAGTTCCTGGTAAAGGTTGCGGGAGTCCACTGGACGCGGGTGGCTCAGGACCGGTCACTTTGGCACTCTTTGGGGGAGGCTTATGTCCAGCAGTGGACGTCTTTCGGCTCATATGATGATGGATGATGACTAGTTTCTATCCGCGACTCCGTCCGCGTGGAACTCGTTTATATCGCAGCTCCATACAAACTCCCCCCCCCCATTTTACCCCTTTAGGTGATGATTTCGGGGATAAAACTATCCTATGTCACTCTCCATCCCTTCAACTATCTCCACTTAAAAAATCACGTCAATTTGTCGCTCCATTTTTCCGTGAAAGACGGACAAACAAACAAACACATACACTTTCACATTTATTATATTAATATTGATTATTGAGACTCAATCAATTACTGAAATAATTATTAGGCTATAAAATACAATAACGCAAAAAAGAAATGACGTGTCTTATTCATCTGTATTAAAAAAAAACAATTAACTACATACATTATATATAAAGTAGCGAGTACCTAGTATTATATTACAAGAAGTTTCCCGCTTATGACTGGTTTTTTGCCTGGACCGTTAAAAACCAGCTTGCCCGGGTTATAGGAAATTAGGTGGACCCGACATAAACGTTTGTCATTCAATTAATTCCGAAAACTTTTCATTTATTTCTAGAGTATAAGTATAGTTACAAGATGATAACTAACATTAATTATATTAAATAAAAACTCAGTTAAATCTAAAAAAGGCCCTCGAGGCATTGTACCGAGGATGCTGGCACGATTTCCTCGCTGAATTGTAATGCTGATGCGTTGCGCGAGAAAACTGCCAGCTCTTCGCCCTCTTCGGTCACCAGTTACGTCGACCAGACCAGCGGCGCTACCACGAACTTCGAAAGTCGAAGTTCGGGTATTTCCATCTCTATCGCACTCCCTTACTCGAGTGACAGGGATGCATGTATTACGAACTTCGACTTTCGAAGTTCGTGGTAGCCGCTCAGACGTCGTTTCGCGATCTCCGTAAATAACTTTTGCGCACTGAGGCCCCCATTGACCGAGGTTCTCGACACCAAATGGTACAAATTTGTAGAGAGCCTTTACATATATTTAATGCGTTTTAGATGTTCGGTATTTTCTGCCGCTGCACCGTTGTCTAAAGGCGTGTCCGCTCCGCCAAAATAAATTTCACATAAAAATACAGTAGGTACGGTAAAATCGATAAATTTTTACATTTTACTTGAATGAATTCGATACTGAGATGCATCAAAATGTCTTGAACACATGGAACTTGTACGCGCAGGCACCCAATTTGCTTGCCTGCTGAATGCGGCGGTCCTTTTTTTTAATGCTGGGTCTCGTAAAAGTGCAAATTACCTATACTTTTTTTTCTAAATATATAATAAATTGTGTTCACTCGGCAATTTGTGCAGGTGCTTATTGAATCATACTTTTTGTCGATAATTATTGATTATCGACACTCCCTCATCTCTACTTGCGAATCTCGTGAGGGTGATCGTGGGTGAACTGTCATTTTCGATAATCCTTGAAATATTATTATTAACTCTATTGCAATTGCATTTAGGTTAATTTTTACAAAGCATGAAAACCGAGTCTCGTGGGGAGTGCGTAAATAAAACTAATTTTGATTAATCAATGCTAATGTTATTATAGACTCTTTTTCAAATGCCATTGAGTTATTTCTTACAAAACATGAAAACGGAGTCTCGTGGGGAGTGTCATGACGTATGCAAGAAAGAATTGTAATCGATTACACAATCGTTTAATTTGACGTGTCATGAAAATGTTTTCACAAAAATAATATTAAAACAATACAAAAATACTTACAAATGCAATGTTACACCATATTTTCTAAGCTTGAAGTGTTTGAATGTTTATTAAACGTGCTTACAGCATGTGCGTGCATTTTTATGATCTCTTGCGAGGCGATTGTATGAATTGGTATGAATGACCATTAATCGATTATGAAACTGTCTTTGTATAATTTTTTGCACATTGTGCAAGGTTTTCAACAGAGGGGTAAGCTACTGAAAGGGTACTCCAGTTATGTATGCTCTAAGTGTTACCGTGTCCGCCTAACGCATAAACATCCGTCCTCTGCTTCTCTTCCCTACCATGCGGGACGACGTCGTCGATGCCAGAGGGGCTACCGCGAAGTGAAAACGAACTTCGTTCGAGTATCTCCTTCTCTTCTAGCGTTCTAGAGTTCTAGCGACAAAGACGGAGATACACGAACGAAGTTCGTTTTCGTTTCGCGGTAGCTCCGACGTCGTAGTCGTAGCTTGGATCGCATGCTCTAAGGATCGCATCGTATCGCTTATGCCGTCCCCGCGCTGGAGCGTGGGAATGCGGCTTATCAGTCAACGGGGCTGGAAACTTAGAAAAGAGGCAACACGCCGATTTATTGTACGGAAAGTGCTGACATCTGGCAGAAGTCGGACTGCTGTATTTAATGTTGTTGACAGAAAATGGAAACAGATGTCAGTACCATCGACCCCCGACAGTAAATTTAAGATTTTTAAATGAAATAAAATATATTTTTATGTTTTGAGATAGAATTTAATGTCCACTTAATTTTAAAAAACAAATATATAAAAAATACATAAGATATTTCAGTAACCAATTTTATCTGTAAGTAGGTATGAAATCCGTAGAAATGAAACGCATTTTTTTATTACAAATAGGTAGGCGGAATGGATAACCATAGACTAAATCAGTAATGTAGTGTACGTCGAATAATGTCGATGTCGGCAAAATTACTAAAGTGCATTTTCTGCTGTTGCTATTTAAGAGTCCGCAGTAAACTCGATTCGCCATATAAAAGTAGTAACGCTCTCAATTTAAAACTACGTGTTGGATTGTAACGAAACTTTCCATGTACAATGACATGAGGTACATCCAGGCCTGTAATTAGTTTATGTAGCGTCAGATACCATAGTAAAAAAAATACAGCAAGTTTTAATAAAAAAACTTGTTTTTGCTGTATTTGGTTTATTTTATAAACTGGAACTACATAAACTAATTACAGACATAGATACACCTCATTTCATTGTACGAGTATATGCAAAGTTTCGTCACAATCCAACACGTAGTTTTAAAATAGGAGCGTAACTACGTTTGTATGGGAAGGTGAAATTCGGCCGTGCTTACTGCGGCCTCTTAAGGCAATAGTATAGGTAAACAAGTAAAAGAAGAACACAGATCAAAGAATATAATGAGTATATTTATGTAAAGAGTGGCTTCGAGAATTACTGGGTCCCAAGCGGGCGCGCACACATACCTATAAATGCACGCATACATCGCAATCATACAGTCACACGCACACATACGCAACCACATGAAGCCAATTTTTTCTATAGTTGTAGATTTTAACTTTTTTCTAAGTTTCCAGGATGAAGTAAAATACATTTATTTCATTACAAACACCATTTATTCATAAAAAAATAGCAAAGTACATTGATTAATTTTCCTTGATAAATAATTAACGTAGATAAAAAAATATACATACATATATAATAAAGGATCGGCTGTAAGCCCACTGCTCTTTAATCTTACTACGGACTATATTACCAGGGACTTTCAAGATCAGATCCCTTCCCTTGGTGTATGCTGTATGCTGATGACGTCTTAGTTATATAGGAAAAAGTAAATGTATTTATTAGGAAATGTATTTAGTAAGTGTTGTATCCGCGTTCTCAAGACCTCCCAGTCTTTCCACGAACTATATTTCGGCAGTGACAATATAATAAGTAGGTAGTAGGTGGATTATTTTAGTAAAATAAAGCCTATAATGAGTGTTTGTTGTTTTATTTTGAGTAGGGGTCAGGGGTGCTCAATACAAACCCGTCCAGGGTGCTCAATACAAAACCGCCTGGGGTGCCGGTGTACCCAGCGCCGCCACTGTATTTCGGCAAACCATACTAGCTCAACATTACTGTCTCGATCAAGTACTCTGACTTCGAGTTTTTATCGATATGAAAGAACATCGCATCCCTATCCACCAAAGACAATACAGAGTACTTAAAATGTCAGTTGTAAGTTTCAGGTTAGAACGATTTCGGTTTTCTGCAAAAAATTAAGTGTTTTACGATTAAATGGACCTATTATTATAGAAATAATGGTGTTGCACGTGATAACCTACATGTCACAATAATCGCATACTTGTTATTGCGTGTGATTACACCAGGAATGTGTATTTTTCGGGAAACCATCATTTTACCGAAAATAGTTTCATCGATTACCGTTTCCCATAACACTATTCGCAGAATTTCATCATCACACAAGAATCACTCATCGAACTTCGTTAGATCGCTCATACATTTGCTCGAAATACCATTTACACAATAATGAACTCATCGAATTTCACTTCAATATTTTATTTGTTCATCGACATAGTCGTTCATCGAATCACCGTTACTATAATTTTGTTTTAACATAAGTTTCAGTTCCCAAAATTCTTATTACATAGAAAATCGTTTCATCTGTGTTTGTCACTTGACAATATTTACCTTTCAACGAACTGAGTAGGTACATTTCACCGAGACTTTGGACGTATACATAGAGCTCTAAGCCTATGTCCTATTCTACTTTAAGGCAGGCCAGTGTAGGTACGACGACGAGCGAAGCGAGGAGGAGTGTTAGGTGAACTGTGATCCTATAGCGCGCGAGCGTGCCGCAGCAGCGGCCGGCGAAGCGCCAGAACGGTTTTTTTAATATCTCTTACTTAGGCTTAATATTACGTCTACATCGTATACGAAGCGTATATGAGTCAATGTGGAGTCATTTTATCCATTAGGTATTATATACTTAGACGAAATGACCTATAGGTAAACAGCTTGGTAGAAAAATGAAATATTGATCGTGGCAAAGTAAATATATGGAACGTACCAACATTGAACCGTGTTTCGATAAATTAATACTATACACAACTGACTATTCTATGAAAAGTAAATTCGATGAATCGTTACGCTACGATTTGAGACAAATTCGAAACGATTAACGATGAAAAGTTGTTCGATGAAATAAAAAACTATGAATTGATGATTATGTGAACAAGAAATACAATACAATGAAATGAAATTCGTGGAATAGTTTTCGTCGAAATGTAAATCGACGTAATGCGTTTCGATAAAATGATAGACACCCGTATTTTTCTACTAGTAGGTAAGTGATTTGTTTGCATTTTAAGACAAATTAAAAAATTGTTGTCGGTTATTATCAAATCGCAATTAGAATACACTTCGAAAGTACCGTTAGCACAAAAGCTAGAGAAAGATTGGAAATTCCTCGTACTGAAGTACTTATCAACATAGGTAGGTACTGCAGTAAACTATTTATATGCTGTCAAATGTGAATATGTGTACTTAACACACTAGTTATCTAAAATTTTACTTTCTTTGTACCAGACCCCCTAGCACACTAAGTTTTATGTCGGACATAGAGCATTCGTCCCATTCTGGCAAATATGCGAGTGCAAGAGGGACAAATGCTATGTCCGACATAAAACTTAGTGTGCTAGGGGGTCAGGTGATGATACATACGGCTCTAAAGACGATCATGTTATGTTATGAGATATTTATATTGTAGCTCCATAGAGCTTACGACGGAAAACCGGCAGGACGCCGCCTGGTCGGTCGGCCTAGATATCGGTTGGCGGATGTGGTGAATGCGGATCTGCGCGAGCTCCAGGCTGGCGACTGGCGGGAAGCTGCACAGAACCGGGATCAGTGGCGAGCAATCGTGTTGGAGGCCAAGACCCACTTTGGGTCGCTGTGCCAGAGGAGTAAGTAAGTAAGTAAGCTCCATAGAAAATTTCACCCTCCATTTCTCCCCATTTGACCAAACTTTCTGTTCTGTTAATCTATTTGTATAGAGAACATTTCTTAATCAAATGCACTGACAAAATAGGATATACATACTACATTTAATATTAACTGTTATATTGATTGCTGAGCGATTGTAGGTATAACATAGAATGCTGCTTGAATGTAATTTCTCTCGCAGTCTAACATTCACCGTAAGTATTCCAGGGTAACAGCTTAGGTGTACTTAATGCTAAGAATTAGAATTTTTTTTGCTAAGAGTAGTGGCGCTAAGCCAAAAGTCAACCACAACATTTTTTCCTTAATACATAAATCCTTACCAATGTTGTGTGTTTTACTTATCTTCCAGCTGTTAGTTAAGTACTATCATTATATCAATTATTAGTTCTTGGTTAAGACATACCCAACTACACGAAGCCAATTTTTTCTACCGTTGTTGATTCTAATTTTTGACAGAATTGGATAACATTTGGTAGGTTGGAAGAGCTTGTGATTTTGTGAAATGTCTGCACAATTTACTGTAGTGACAGTGATCTACAATTTTATACCATTGAGAGAAAAACCGTATTGGATTTTCGCTCAAGGAATTTTTAGCCAGGGACATATCTTAATATTGTATTTATATCGCACAGAATCACCAGGTCTTCAAACCTTCCAAATTTTATCCATGTCTGTCGAAAAATTGAAATCGACAACGATAGGAAAAATTGGCTTCGTGTGGTTGCGTATGTGTGCGAGCGAGTGTATGCTTGTGATGTGTGCGTGCTAATATAGGTATGTTGCGTGCCAGTATATACGTGTGTCAACTGTCAGTGTAGTTCCTCCCAACATCCGCTTGGTGGCTATGAGACCCAGTAATTCTCGGAGTTGCCACTCTTTACATAAACATACTCTTTGCAGTCAATATCGCTATTGGTTGACGTCATGTTGATGTTGACGTTGACAGTTCACATTAGTTTATTGTTTACACCAATTTTCAGATTTCTCTATGATCACAAAGTTCACAAACCGGCGAGCTCGAGCTGCTATGTCTAGGCTGTAATAGCTATTTGGTTAGTGAAATAATGCGAATACAAAAGGCTGTGTGTGCAATAATATGCTACAGATCGCATTTTTACGTTATTCCCAAAATGTGTGACGAAAAGAGTCGAAGATTTATCCGAGGTTGAACTGTGTAAACTTGAAATGTAAAACAACTTGCCTAAAACTGGCAAAGCAAACGGTGTGTCATGTCATGTCTACAGGAAAAGTTTAGTGTTTACATTACAAAGTCCAACAAGCATCAGGAATATGGTGCGTGATCTTTGTTTACTCCTAAAGTTTTAGTAAATATATAATTTACTGGTAATGTACCTACGTTGTTGCAAGATTAGTTATATTTTTTTATTGCATCTACAGATTTGTCAGAGCGTGACGCTGTTTAGTGCTCAATGGCTGCATCAACAATCCAGCCATCAAGCAGAAGCTAGGCCTGCATAGAAATAACCTAATACAAAAAACTCATTTGTTGTTAACAGGCGTAATAGTTGTACATTTGTTACAGACAGGGCAGTGCAATATAAACTGTAAAAAGTGTTATACATATGTAAAATAGCACATGCATGTGTCCGATTACCATTGACTGTTGTATGACATGAATGTGTAATAATTTTGTGTCCGTTGTCCATGGCTATGACTCAGATACTCTATAAATTGTGACATTGGCACCCTTTTTCTAAACCTCTGCTGATTGTCTGTCAATCCATCCGTCTCTCAGCAGGCTGTAGTTCATAAATTATAATTGATAAATTTTTTACTGTGTATGTTTCTATTTTCCAGATGAAACCATGGACGTAAGTGGGGCAGGTTGTTGTTCTATGACCCTCCACATCTGATTAAAGAGTTGAGGATACCTTTTTAAAGAAAGCCATAGACAGTAAGTTGTCTAGATGGCAAGCTATTGTTAACATATTGTGGGTATACTGGCAAAACCATATAACTAACTGCCATACTCAGTTACCTGGTTTGGGAAGTATACCCACAATATAATATCTGTACTGTACTCTCATGGAGTCAGATTACCACACAAATTAAACTTCTTGGCAGCTAGCAGCAGGCACGCCATTCAACCTGCGAAGGCAAGCTTGCCCTGAGCTGGGGCAATGCTGTTATGGAGTTTAATAAGTGCAAGTTGCAGTATCAAGTTCCTTACAAACAATACTGATCAGTGCGAGCTGGGGCGGGCAGAAAATGGACAAAATAATGATTTTCAGTCCATTCCTAGTTCTTGAATAACTTTTAAACATCATACTCAGCCAGGTTCCGCCAGCTGTCAGCTACCGCCAGCTGTCAGCTACCACCAACATTCCTAGTGGCACTCATGATTTGCTACCCATTCCACACGGATAGTAACAAAATCACGATTAAAACGGAATCCTAAAATCCGCACGGTTAAGCTCCAAGGCTACATAAACTCAACATCAGCGAGCCGCACTAGACGTTGAGCCGAGGCTGGTAGCAAAACACGTGCCCCATGAAGCATTGCCGCTAAAACTTCTGATGCACACAAACACCGATGTCTTCGACGCGACTACCTACGGCATCACTGGCCGTGGCTACGAGGCCTGACAGCTTGCCGACCGCATCAATGTGCGCGGCGCGACCAATAGTCACGAATTTGTGAGTGTTGTGTGTCAAAATGTCGGGCAGATATCAAGGAGCTTAGTTCTAAGCTTCTTAGGATTAGCGCGTCAACTTGTCTGTACAGTCAATTGTAAATAGCGATAAATATTCTCACTTTGGAGAGCTCGCCAACAAATGGTCCTGTAATATTGTCACAGCACACGTATGCCAGTTTTCTATGCTGCTAAAACCCCAGGGCAGGGCTATAACCGTTGACAGGACAATTTAGATTAAACTTAAACAGTAAAACATACAAGGAAAGTAACATACGAGAATGGCCACAGAGAGATGTGTGCCTCGCAGTCCGCAGTGTTCGCACGAGTCAGAGGCCCTACCGCGAAACGAAAACGAATTTCGTTCGTGTATCTCCCTCTTTGTTGCACTAGCTAGTTCGAGCGGCAGAGACGGAGATATTCGAACGAAGTTCGTTTTCACTTAGCGGTAGCCCCTCAGGCCCGACTGTCCTTGTGTCTGACGTATCCGAAGACCAAACGGCGCATGGCCCGAAGAAGTTTGACGAACTGGGATGGCGTTCACGCGTAGTTGGTAGCGGGTAAGTTGAGATAATGTAGCGACAGCGTATGGGCGCCTGTTAACACATTGGACACCGCGTACCCGACTCTCGGGCACTCGTAAACTTTACTCAGATGCCTCTCAGAGGGCATACCCGAGAGTCGAGCACGAGCTATAAATCCCCACGCGACGCCAAAGTACCCGCCAGTCGAGCAAGCTTTGCATCTTCGCTACCTCAGGGCTGCCACTGCCTGTCTTCTGATTATTATGTACTTATGTGGTCTAAAAGTTGGTACAGTTGATTATATTTTATTACTTCACTTTGTATTTTTATTTACTTTACCTAAGCAGCAGCAGATTTAATTTTATGCACGTATACGTTACTTGTAAAGTTACTTGGCACAGCCCTGAGCGTCCGCCGCATGCCCGACTAGCGGGTTCGCGGCGTCCGGCATTGAGTTGCACGTCATTGCTCGACTAGCGAGTTCTGTCGGTTTCTGGGGTACTTATTGTTCGGAATTTTGCCTGGTTGCGAAAGTGTTAAACCTGAGGAATCGGCGACCCACAATGTTGATCGAAGAATTCTCATACGCGTAGGTACCTACGTTGTCGCCACTTTTGGCTGTGCTGGAATTGCGACGTGATAGCAGCTAATATTAACATCCTACGTGCCCCGTCAGGTGTATGGTAGGGTGCCCATCCCTATTACCAAAAGTTGCTATACAATGCCACCCTACGCAGTCAAATTGATGGCTCTTTCATCTTGGGGCCCTGCAATAAACGGGTGCTCAATAAATATGATTTAAGCGAAATGTTAACGAATCATAATCATCATCATCATATCAGCCGAAAGACGTCCACTGCTGGTATTGAGCAGACACGTGCGCAGGGCTTCGCGACAGGCTTCAGCAAAAGACGAGTTGATTGATGTCGAAATAAAATATGAAGTTTGTTCAACCAATAAATGTATTTTAATTATTTACAATTAGAACACATATCGGTCACGTTACATTGTAGATGTAATAAAGATAAAATAACGATTAATTAGTTAAATTCAATAAGCTGGCACATATTTGCGGAGCCATTCGGTAAGAGAGCAATAGACAAGACGAAACGGATACAGACAGAGTCATGCCACAGACAAAAGAATGTTGCCTGTATAAACGTAATGAAAAGGGCACAACACAGAATCTCCAATAGCTGGACATAGGCCTCCCCCAAAGAGTGCCAAAGTGACCGGTCCTGCGCCACCCGCATCCAGTGGACTCCCGCAACCTTTACCAGGTCATCAGTCCACAGGTCATCAGGTCAAGGTCACCCAAAGGGCAATGGACAGGGCCATGTTGGGAGTTTCTCTGCGTGATCGAGCTGCCCTGCGAGAACCAAGGTAACCGATATAGCCCTCCGAATCGCTAAACTTCGTTAAACTCCGACAAACTCCATGCAAGTAGTGTGTACAACTTGCTTTTGTACATTTTGCGTGTGTGGCTAATTGCAGATTGTACGGTTCGCGTAATGTGCATTTTGCGAGTAGTGTGCATTTTCCGATAGGTACATTTTGCGAATGTACTTTTTGCTTCGTGTTCATTCCGCCTGTTTCACAATATGCGTGGGGTACATTGTGCGAATTGTACATTTTCCGTGTAGTGTACATTTTGCTTTTTGTGCATTTTGGTCCGAAGGGACCGTTGCCACCCACCTGACACCGACTTCATACGAACTCCAAAAACGATAGACTTAAGACTTGAGTGGTGTCGGTGGGGGGTGCCACCTCACATTTTTTTCCCGTGGCGGCGAATTCCTGGATAAACAAACTACCGACTCTTCCATGACGGATCCCAGGTATGTTGGACTGTGGATACCAAAGTATAACATTGTCTAACCTTTAAAATGTCATCCACAATCTTCAGTATTCATTGGAGAGGCAGTTGCCAACCTTAGAAACAGTTGGGTACATATTTAGAATCACAGAATATTTAAAATGTCTGTTACTTATTTCGGGAGACCGGATGTGAATTCGCGTTGCTAAGAACTTTATCTACGAAAGCCGCCCTATAAATAAATGTATGCCGCGAATTCGAGTCATCACTTCCAGGGCGCCGGTATTCCGGGGAAAGTAGATATTTGTAATTGATAAATAAATTTGTGTAAATAAATTTGGTGGCGAGGAATTGATGATGAAGACCACAGATGACTTAACGAATTCCTCAATTATGTACTTAAAAGACGTGCAAAAGTACGTCACAGGTTCTGATAAGATTCCGTTGAAATAGGAACTAATGAAGTGCCATTGGTGATGATCTTGGGGAATCGATGGAAGTCCTCAAATATTATCGGCCCACATACAGCGATTCGGTTTTTTTCTATAGTAATCAACGCATTTGCTATCGGAAATCAGTTCATGTGGTAAATTGTAAAAAAAAATAGGAAATGTTCTCGTGGCTTGGCGGAGTACTAAATTGAAGTCGGTTAAAACTTTGTTTTTAAAGTAAATTATCGATGATAGATAAGTTAATTACAAAAGTTAACCAAAGTTTCGTCTCAAATGGATTCATCTAGTGACATTGTATTCTATGGACGCACTACAGGAAGCTGCGTCGTAAATAATTTCTTGGCAGCGAAATCCCGGGAATAGATGAAGGCATATGAAAACTTTATCTTTTGGTGAATAATAGGAAAACTATATATGTATTTTCAAATTGTAACGTTCCCAGCAGGAATATTTCGTAATCAGATTTATAATATACAGATAAGAGTTCTAAAAGCTATAGTACCGCTAAAAAGTCGTAGCGAAATCGACATAATTATAGTAAACTACAGTAGGTATTGTAGTCCTGCATAAGTGTATTTGATAAGGTAAAATTGGCTGTTATATTATGATATAAACACAATAGGGAAGCTGACTAGAAATAAGAGGCCGACTAACCTTCGGGCCTACCTAATTAACCATACTTTAAGATACCAAAAACAAAAATGTATATTAACGAAAATGCACGAGGGCTTCATTGGCAACGAAAGAGCGGATGAGCTTGCTAGAGGCGGCTCTACAAACCACTTTGTAGGTCCAGAACCATTTGTGGGACTCTCGCAAGGAACCATAATTTCGGCCTTTAAAGCCTACGCCAAAACCAAACACCAACACGAGTGGAGGAATGAGGCGGGCTTAAGGCACTCAAAGCTCTTCATAGAAGGTGTGAACGACAGAACGAGCAAGGACAATCAGGACTACAAGCGAAGAAACGTAATATATAAATACCGCATAGATTTTTGCCCCCACTAGGTGGCGGACCTATACTGGTATAAAGGCCGCTCATTGTCCCAGTGCAATTTGTGTCAGCTGAAGCCTCTCGGAAGAAGCAACTAAAGGAACAAGTAGGAACTAGTAACTAGGGACAGTGATAGGGAAAGTGATAGGGCCAGTTGTTATTGGAAAAGTAAATTATAATAAATATTTAATTCAGTTTCAAAAGCATCTTTTATTTACCGACCCGAACTTACAACTCGGGCATTGAGTCTGCGAGCTGTCGTAGGCCAGCTGGGTGAGACGGCCGGACGGTGTTCCGGGCCGCACCTAGTCTGTGTTGGTGGCTGTCCGAGTGCAGGGGCGGAGCCTACGTGTCGCTACCGCGTGACTCGGACGAGTCACTTCTTAGGTGATTGTTGGGTGGAGGGCGCCGCAGCTTTAGGCGCTGCTCATTCGCCCGGTCGACGCCGCCGAGAGCGGACGTCGTGCACAGAAGGAGTGGACTCGGGCTGGACTAACAAACTCTGGAAATTCAGAGGAAGCAGCTCAGAATCATATCTGGGGTGTTCACAGGTCACTTCGGGGTCAAGGATCTCTTGGCCAAGATGTGACCATCGGACAGTTTAGACTGTAGAATGTGTGGGAGGATGAGACTATGGAACACTTACTGTGTGAATCTCATGCCCTTGCCAGACAAAGAATGGGTTACATTGGTAACGGATATCCGCAACCAAAGGAATTCAAGGTACTACCGCTGAGCTGCATCATGCGCTTTGTGGAAATGATGGAGCGAGGCTGGGAGAAGACATAAGGAGAGGGCAAATGCACAAAAGATCCCACTGGGTCGAAGTGCATCCGAAAGGGCCCTCATCTGGATAAGATAAGATAAGAACGAATATGCAATACCTAACTACTAACTTTTTCACATTCCCAGTGGAATTTAAAGCCCAATATCACACAAATGGACCACTTAAGTAGTTGAAAAATGGTTTTGAGCAACTCATAATATTTTTGAACAAGCTATCAAAAAAATATAAAAAATGAAATCCGCACTATTTTATTTATTCTACCATTTGGTCGGCGTGATTGATTTATATACCAATGCAGAACTATTATAGGTACAATCTGTGCCAACGCCGAATTACAGCTTTCTAGTAGTAAGGGTGAGCTAAGCCGCAGACGGACAGCTAGCGACCAAATCGGTCACATGGCTTCAGCTGTATTGAAACTCCGTTAGCTACTTCCCTGAACAACCTTTTCCGATAATCTTCGTGCTGGCAGGCCGCGAGCGGTGGGTGCGGGTTGTAGTGGGGTGGAGAAAAAAAATCTGGGCTCAGCGACTAATTTTTTTTTCAAACAGTTTACCAAAATAATAATAATTTTCATGTCGGCTTTTTTTCTGACGCGAGATTAATTAATATGTAAGCCCCAAAAAATAGCCATGCATAAATATCGGTGGAAAGGTATCGAAAAAAATTGTTGAAATCGTTGGATTTCTTTCGAAAATGTGCTGAGGGGAAGGCAAAAGCGGATGTTGAGGGGATATCAGCCGGCGAACGCGTCAGCGCGCTCAAGGCGCGTCGATTGTGTTTTTGCATGGCTATTTTTTGGGACTTGCATATTAATTAATCTCGCGTCAGAAAAAAAGCCAATACAGCTGAGCCCACATGAATATTATTATTATTTTGGTATTTTTAACTAACGCTGGCAACCCCTTTCCACCACCCGATCGATTTAAATTTTTTTTTGGGTGCACAGGGAGTACAAAGCGTTTGAAAAAAAATAAAGTCGCTGAGCCCACATTTTTTTTTCTTTTTTTTCCCCACCCCATTACATTCGCACCCACCGCCCGCGGCCTGCCAGCACGAAGATTATCGGAAAAGGTTGTTCAGGGAAGTAGCTAATTAACGGAGTTTCAATACAGCTGAAGCCACATGAACGATTTGGTCGCTAGTTGTATAACTATATTGTTGACTACGGAACCCTAAAAAACATTAATTTTGACATTAATCTAAAATTTAGAGACCAAAAGCTGCTCGATCCTTGCATTGAACGCTCCAGCGCTCACAGGCTGACTGTAGGTATATTCAAATAAAAAAAAAGCACAGGTAGTCCAGGTACCCACTAATTTACTTCAGTATATATATATAGGTTTCAAAGATACTGCAAATAATGTAGAAAGAAAGCATCTAATAGGTACCTCCTTTTTCAGTTATTTTCCAACTGTTGACTAAACAAGTAACATTTGAAGAGTTCCTTAATGACGTGATACATGTTTTGAAAAACGTCCTTAATGAGATTTTTCTTTAGAAACTTTGGAGACGGCGGCGCTCTCACTGCGGCTATGAAGAGCCAAGAATGGAAGCATATTTCTTGAGGGATAAAACGAATAGATAGAGGTCTTTAATATAAACGAAGCAGACTTTAGTACTCTCGAAAAATGCAAGCGTGGCGGTTGGGTACACTCTGAATTTTTAAAGCGCAGACGGTTGGCTGGATCGTGCCGTGGGACTTGCAATTAAATTTTAAGTTTCGGCGGGCCTTTAGGAATTATGTGAATGGATGCTTCGGCAATATCTATTATCTACGTTATCGATACGTATATTACTACTAACTATTATAAAGGGGAAATGTCTGTGACATTGTAGCTTTTGTATGTTTGTATGTAGAGGGTAAACACCGAAAGCACTTATATAAGTATATACTCGTACCTGAATAAATATTGGCACTTTCACTGGCAGTAACCTGCCTACCGGGCGCCTACGCCGTAGTCGCTTTCCGCTCCATACTGGAATAGGTACCACGGGATCGGCTACGAGCGTAGCGCGTAGCGATTCTTGGCAGTGAATGTGTAACTGTGCTCAATTACAATTAAGTACTTAGACGATGATACATGCTTCTATTGTCCGCCACCGCAGGCCGCACCAGTGTGTTGCAGGCCTTAATATCTCGGAATATACTTAACCATGAAAAACGAGTGTCGTAATGTTATAAAACACGTGTGTTTAATACCCAGGATTATGAGCCTAAAAGCGACGTACCTAATAAGAGGTACATACGTTACGAGAAAATGTGTTGAAAAAAATGTACAAGTGGGTTTATTTAAGAACTGCGTTCATAAATACACCTTTCTAGATTTCTATTACCTATGGGTCTATGTAAAATGTGCATACACCGTGTACGTATCTTAATTTTGATAACCTTAAAACACAAGTACCGTAATGTTTTAAAACACAAAGTAAAAATTTGACCGTCGCAATGGCTAATACAATAGAACCAACTCAAGTTTCCTCTGCTGCGAGACTGAATTCATATTGAAATGAGGTTGGTTAGTGAGAATAAAAAGATAAAAGCAAAAAGCAGTTTAAACTAGTCTAAGTTCCTCCGGCGGCGCTGAGGCACAGACAATCTTCTAACAGAAGTCTGACTAAGGGTGAGTTGCACCAAACCGTCTGTAATCGTAAACGGTGTTCGTTAAAATCTGAATGTATGGAACGTTTGACAAGTTTCTATGGACTGACAGCTGTCAGCGCCATATTTAACGTTGATCGGTCTGTAATCGTAAGTCGGTGCAACCCGCCCTAAGTACGTATACCTACGTAGTCTAGTTGTAGTCAGACCACGCAAACATACTTATACGAGAAAAAAAAACTGCTTACACTGCTGTGTAGAATGTTCTATTTTTGTTTATTTGGTTGTCATTAATGCATACATTATACTTATAGTATACATTTATAAACCTATACTGCATCAATAAGAAAAGCTTGTACCGCTACAAGGTTTACTGAATTTATAACGACGACCGCTTTAGCCTAGTTGGTAGTTACCCTGCCTACGAAGCAAGAGGTCCTGGGTTCGAATCCCGGTAAGGGCATTTATTTGTGTGATGAACACGAATATTTGTTCCTGAGCCTTGTATGTTTTCTATGTATTTAAGTATTTATTTATCTACTAGCTGTACCTGCGACTTCGTTTGCATGGTAATGTGGTGGGAGTTAACGAATTTCTTATTTTGGACATAGGACACATGCAGTTCTAATTTAACCTTTCAAGTAAAACGTTGAACAAACCTATTCTAGCTAAAATGCCGTTAAAATTCTTTTCTTTGATGTTTAAATTAGTAAGGTAGGGACAAAACTCGTTTTATGGGGTAATAGTTTAGTAGATGTTTGTGGCCATAGATCCAATAGGTAGGACACAGGCTGCAACATAAAAAAATTATGTATCTTCTTCTCTACATATTTATAATATAACACTGTTTTATATTAAATAAATACAAACGTGATGACTGAAATCATCTTGAGTCACTCCGACTCTCAGGTAAAGATGTGTATAGAATTAATAAATAGATTTAATAATCCTTTCGAGTACCCGGAGTAGGTACCCATTGACCGGTAAGTGTTTACGCGGAACAAAAGATCTCTTTTTTAACGTCTGAATTTATATTTTCCAAGCTATACCTAACCACTAAGTTCTAGAACCATAACGCGAGTCCGAGTCCCTTTCTATTAAAGGTAATTAATGTAATTATTAAAAATATTAAAGTAATATGTTTATTTTTTCATATTGCAATGTTTCAGATCGCAATATCACATTCTGCCGATCTTCTGTATGTTCCCGCCATTGTCAACTTAAGGAATGTGTATTGCAGGCTTTATGATAAAAGTTTTATCTGTATGTTGGCCGATTCCTGTGTCTCTATATAGGCTGAATGTCAACTTGAAGGCGCGAAGTACGAAGTAAAATACCGCCTTAATACCTACTGACGCGCTACTGATAATTAATGTTTTTAAAAAAAGGGGCCCGTTCTTTACTGATTTAATATAGTTTTACTGTTTATTGCTGATAAATATAAATACTGACAAACCAGCACGGCTATCACAAGACGGCGCGCGAGCTCTCTCTATTTTTCTCGAACTATCCGTCTCTCTCGTAATATACAACTTAGAAAGAGACGTATAGTGCGAGAAAAATCGAGAGAGCTCCCGCGCCATCTTGTGATAGCCGTTAAGTATCGTGACAAATACTCAGCGTGTAATCTTGCTGAAACTCGTAGACGTTTTGGCTGAACGCGAGACAACGCTAGGCCATGCCATTAAAAAAAAAGGAAGAGTCAGACTTTTGACGTTATTTTGTTGGTTGATACATTTATTGAAATTACGCCTCAATACGAATTTAGCGCGTATTAGTTTCCATATCAGAATCGATTATTTTTTTATGCTTTAGAATTTAATATGAGTTTTGTGCAGGTCTATCACAACACCGGATCGAAATTATTACTGTTAGTTAGATATGGCAAGTCCGCCATTTTGACGTCACTGACAGTTGACGGATATGGCGGCTATGATTTCAAGAAGAAGAACTGAATAATTTAATGGGGTCAAATGTTTCCGAAAATTAATTAACTGTCGCAGTTGGATAAAAACTATCCTAAACGGAAGCTAGAGTAATAATATACTTATGAAAAAATCTACATGTTTTTCCGTTCACGGGAAGCCGAGATCATTCGGGACACGTAATTGCTTAGTTTGATACTGGCTGATTCCATTTTCAAATTAGAGATTTATTATAAGGGAGAGATAAAAGTATATTTATCGTCGTCTAGTACCCATAGTACAAGCTTTGCTTAGTTTGGGACTAGGTCGATATGTGTAAGATTGTCTGCAAATATTATTATTATTATTGTATGTTTTTTGCATATCTCTGGACCATGGGGTCCCGGACTTTTGGAAGGCATGCGTGGGCCCGCATTATTATTATAACATTGTACATTTTTGTGTGTGTAACGGGCTAAATAATATCTGGGTTTACTAACCCGATATCAAAAATAACTTCACGAGCACGTAAGTAAATAGAATGGACCTTCGGTATGGATTTGGGCTATATCATACCTATACCCCAGATCTGCCTGCGTTCTTTGTAATACTGCACTACATGGTTGTTTGCTCAAACAATAATTATGTAGGTAAATAAATCGAAAAACAGCGTCAAAAATTATGTACGTTACCTTGCGAAGTAAATTATTATTGTTGTTGATTGTGGGACTTTATATGCCGCTTCGACCAGCAAGTGATCTATCGTGGCAGCCCCTTGTTTTAGATTTCACCGTTAAGGCCCGTTGCCTCTAGGAAATTCCAGATTCTTTGGGCGGTGATATGTTGTACCTCTTCTGGGTGCACAATGTGCCGCCCTAGGTAAGTACTTCTTTTGTGCATGAGTGTTCCGCAGGAGCAGAGAATGTGCATTGCTGTTTCCTCTGCCTCCTGGCAGAACCTGCAAGTTGCGACCTGTTTGAAACAGGTGCTTGTTTAATTTACAATGTCCTGTCAGGATTCACGTCACTGCGCAGGTTTTGTGCCTTTTGAGTTGTAAAAGCTCTTTAGACAGCTTATATCCCAGGAAAATTACGTTTTTTTAAACATGAATTTATAACAGCGTCTTTGTGTTTGTTTAATTTTCAAATGTTATTCTAAGATGCCAATCCAAGAACCCTCCAAAATTTCCATCGGGAAGTAAATACTTATATAAAAATAAATGACACATCCATTATGTTTTTTGTGTGATTTATTTATTATTCTTGGAGAGCTGTAAATTAACCAAAACAAAAATTAAAATATCTATTAATATTTTTCCTCTTTTTTCAGGAATTGGTTAAATATCGATTTTTTTGATGACTAATATTTTGGTGGATTTGGAGTCTACGTAATTACTAAAATGATAATATATCAGTTACACACAAAAATGCTGCTGTTATGAATTATTTCCAAATTTCCATTTTTTTCCATACTAATGAAAATAAAGTGCTTGATTGAGGCTTTATAGTCTGTTTTTGTCCTTTGGCGAACATCCACAGCTTTATTGCCTCTGATTTTTTTGTGTTGTTTAGTAGAGAATTGCGAAGTAAAAGGTGAAAGTATTTATCGTGTTTACAACTGAACGGGCAAATGCAGGTTCCTTGCCGCAAGTGCGCGTCCTCATAGAGCTCTGGCTACCTCTAGGTTCCTACTCTTCAGAAGGAACACGACACTGTTTCTTCTTCTCCTTAGCCTTTTACCATTTTCGGGGTCGGCTGCTCTCCTTGTCTGCCTCTTCAATTTTTGTCGATCTTTCGTTGTTGCAGCGTCAATATCCGTCTCTTTCAGGTTCTTCTGGACCGTCGTCACTCGTCAACCAAGTGGAGGGTGGTCTTCCGCGGCGTCGCGTTGTCATCGTTGATAAGATTAGGGCTATACTCGTACCATATGCTCATCAGGGTCGAAGCAATGTCTATACCATCGCAGGCATCGTTCTTTGACTTTCGTTTCTTGTTGTATATATGTATAATGCGAGCAACTTTAAAGCTTCCTCTAATATGGACATTTCAAACTTCGTCTAGAAGTGTGACATTTGCTGACCAGCGTGACATGCGCATTTCTGTCGTGTGTAGTTTTCACCGGTGTTGTTTTGTAGATGGCCAACATTCTGTTCAGTATAGCAGATCTTATTGCTGTTTTGTATAGTTTGCCTTTAACCCTTTGAACGCCGAGAGCCACTAAAGTGGTCGAGTGCTGTCGTGCCCACCACGCCAACACAACCTGTAAAATGGTTATGGCGGACACTGTCAAACCAATTTTCTTACCGTCAGATAAGTTTCATATTCGTTCTTTAGCTGTCAAGATGCTGGTGTACGTCACATTCTGACACGAAAGTAAAAGCGGTCAAAGGGTTAAGCTTCATTGGCATTCTGTCGCACATTACGCCTGTGAGTTGTCTCGACTTCATCCACCCATAGTTGTTTACGTCTCGATCGATTTTTCCATCGTTGCTTATAATTGATCTGGACTGTTACTATTATCTATAAATCTTTATCATCATTAAATTGCTCAAAGGCTAGCTGGAAGAAATCCCCCATAAGGATAAACTCGCCTTTGTACATATACTACCTGTTCTTGTAATTCTAGTTTTGTCGTTGTGCTCGTTTACATGTACAATAAAGAATTTACAGAACTGTAAATACATTACATGGTACCTACATACTATTAAGACAGGTGACACCAAAATGCGTGTAAATAAATACTAAATACCTAATGTGTACAACGTAGTAAATTTTCTGTTGAAACCATTGTATTGCCTGTGTCTTAAGCTGCTGCCGGATAGTCCTTTAATAAGAATGATAATTCCTTTTATCTATTTGGACTAAGCCGACTCATTAACTCCAAGTTTATGCCCGGATTTCCATTCGTGTACCCTTTTGGGCCCACTTCATAAATATCCGTTTATTATTTCGTGGAATCGCAATTTACCTATGGGTAGGTAGTGCTATTACGTTTAAGTCTTTTGGACTTGAAGTCCTTAGACAGAGGACAAAGAACTTTGAGCTCGGGTACTTAATCTGTAGATCAATATTTTATAAGTGTGGGTCAAAAGGTCTTGACTCTTGACCTCTGTCTTAAGTACCTCACACGAGAAAATATGAGCTGAAATAGTCGCACTTACTAGATTTGATTTGATTGCTGACATTGTTTCGTAGAATGGGATCTATAGTAGGTATATTTACCTATTAGCTACCTACTGAAATATTGAGCGCTGGATGCGCAAAGAAGTTAGAAATGCTCTCATAGATCGGAATAATGTTTTTATTGAACAAGAAAGCGAAGAGAAATAATTTCTCTGCTTCAGTTTGGCCCGAAAATTGTTCGTCCGGTGTCCGGCGGTGTCTGCCCCTCTGCCCCTCTGCCCCGCTGCCCAGCTGTTCTCTGCAGGGCGCATATCTCAACAGATTCTCGTGAAATTTTGGGAGCAGGGTCTTTAATTATATCCCTTCCATTGGCAGCCGCCATATTGCTAATAATCCCTTAGGTGGCAGTCGCCGGGGAGCCGGCGATGTCAAAAAACCGTCTAGTGGCAAGCGCCGGCGAGCCGGCGATAGCATAGTTTCGTATTTATTCCGCAAAATGAGCTGCTAAATTTACACCTGTCTTGTTCTTTCTTGCAAGACGCGTTCGTGAATAGATAAGGATGGCGTATAATAACGGTCGCGACAACGCTTTCATAGACATTTCATTAGAAATTCCTCAGAGAAATTTTTGACCGCGCGTGTGTAAGTTTTTGAAAACCTCGTAGTGTAAAAATATTCTAAGGCGAGAGACAATAAAACTATATTAACGTGTAAATAAATATATATACTTGTAGATAAACCTGTAGTTTCTACAATTAACTGTTTTATTCCATAGTTATAGTTAATTTATACAAGAAATTGGAAAAAATTGGATATCCAAAAATTGATCAAAGCTAGCCAAATTCACATACATGGAACGGCTCCGTTATTATATAAAGGTTATAGGCTATTTTATGCTGAATCCAAGGATATAAGCTTATAATAAACCACTCATAATGTTTTTTCAATAATGGTAATTTTTCTAACGTGCACCGATTTCGCGATGACCACCCATATGGCCCCTGCCACTTGACGGTAGTTCGCCAAAAATGGCCGCGCCACTAGACAGATAATGACAACCGCCGGCTAGCCGGCTACTGCCACTTGAAGGGATATATGACTATCTTGTCCAGTAACGTTGTTGTAAAAAAAATGAAAAAATGCAGGCTCGCGCGTTCTACAGCTCACAGAACCACTAGTGTTATTAGGTTAGGTTATCCTAAAGGATAATGTCATTTCATCAGGCATTGATCTGACTAGAATGAGATCATAAGGAAATTATCGTTCTGTGACTGACGTGGCACTATGCCCACGATGATAGTGAGTGTTATGTCCGCATAGCCATCAGTTGAGAACTGAGAGAGCTCGAAACATATGACGGGTATATTTTGGTTGTGTAATGAATAGGTATAACAACTTTTGATATATTTTCACTGGATATAACAACATTTAATATAATTTCATTGTATATAATCAGATAATCACTCAAGGGACATAATAAACTTTTGGTAAAACAACAATCAGTATAATTTCAAGGCGTATAATGTTCAAATAGTATAATACATTTTTGGTATAACGTTTAATGGATATAATGTATATTAGATATAAGTAATAGTGGTATAATGTTTTGTAAGATATAATTTTATTTTTCACACACACGTTAATTATTTTAACCTAACCTAAACCTAACCTAATCGCTAGCGTGTCGACGTCACCCGGCTTCGCGGGGTGCCTATTTCCGCTCTAAGGGACACAAGCTAACCCTAAACTAACCTACAATGGTACAATTAATACCATTGTTACAAGTATCAGTGGCCATTTTACTGTTGTGTGTCAGGTCTTGGATGTGGTTACTCGTCGTCTTTCAACTAGCAACAAATAGGTAATAAATAAAAGTAGTAAGTATTTCAGATTATACCAATAGTACATTATACCAACTGAGTTTTATATCGAACAAAGTTATATCCCTGTATGTTATACGTTATGACTGTTAGATTACTAGTTGTTATATTGCAAGTTCTTTATATCTGTTGATAATTATATTATACATGAGAATATATCAAAAGTGCATTATATCCTTTAATCGTTATATCCAGTGAAAATATATCAAAAGTTTTTATATCGATCGTTACGCACCCGTTTATTTTGTGTTGTTTAGGAGTTGCTACCATTGCCATATTCTATCTCCATCCTCAGATCAGCCGTAGCGTGTGCAAGCCGCTGAAAAATGGTTCGCAAATTTTGAAGGACAACTGATATACCTACTTATAACGTTATAACATATTTATTTGCATCAACATCATCACATCAGCCGAAAGACGTCCACTGCTGGACATAGGCCTCCCCCAAAGAGTGCCAAAGTGACCGGTCCTGCACCACCCCGCATCCAGCATACAGGTGTGTATTCACAGATATAGGAAATAAGTATATTTAGTACTAGCTGTACCTGCGACTTCGTTTGCATGTTAATGTAGGAGTTAACGCATTTCTTCTCTTGGAAATAGAACACATGCAGTTCTAATTTTAACCTATCATGTAAAACTTTCAATAAACCTATATATTTTAGTTAAAATGACGTTAAAACCTGTCACTCTGATATTTAAATTATTAAGAAAGGGACAAAACACGTGTTATTTATCAGAGGTATTTCAAGTTTTATGAATAATGGGGTAAAAGTTTAGTAGATGTCTGTGGCAATAGATCTAACAGGTAGGACACACGCTGCAGTATTATGGGCCATCCACATTAAGTGATTTGTCAGCCCCAATTCATCAGAATCTGACTAATTGCTATAGTGTGGATGCATGTTCCAACCGTCAAACGAGTTGTACGGACTAATTGCATGAAAATCACAATTTGGACCATGAAATTTGCATGATCTGCCAAGTCTTTTTTTCTCACAAATTTCATTCAAATAAAAATAAACGAAAATTAAAAAATATATACTAAAGAATATTGTATCAATATTTTGCGCGTTGCAATTTTAAGCGAAAATTGCCGCATTCAAACGGTCCTGCGAAACGGACTGCAAGATTGTTACTAACCGATGAGATAGGGCGAGACATCAAGTCGATCATGAGGCGGCCGTGACATACTCTCGTTTTTTGTATGCTGCACGGCTATTACGCGACGGCGCGCGAGCTCTCTCAATTTTTCTCTCATGATCCGTCTCTCTCTTATTAGAACACTTAGAACAAGAGGTATAGTGCGAGAAAATCGAGAGTATGTCGCGGCCGTCCCATTTTAGACGTGCTGTCTTGCCCTATCTCATCGGTTAGTAACAATCTTGCAGTCCGCTTCGCAGGACCGTTTGAATGCGGCAATTTTCGCTTTCCTAATGTTAACTGGCCACACTGAATGAAATTGTAGTTGCAGTTGTTAGGTGTGTACGCTACACCCAATTCTGACTTCGACATGTTGTACTGACAATTTGGGGTTTAATCACATAATGTGGATAGCGCATTAAATGTTTATTGATCTTCTTTTCTACATATATTTAACACTGTGTTATGTTATATTATAAAAACGTGATGGATGACTGAAATTATCTTGAGTTCTTGAGTCACTCCGACTCTCAGGTAAAGATGTGTTTAGGAATTAATAATGGATAATCCTTTCGAGTAGGGGAGACCGAGGAGAGTTGACACAAAATTTACATTTCTAGATATTACTGCTTCATTATAAGAGCTAGAACTATGTAAAATATATGATAAGAAAGCAAATTTCAAGCGTTATTGAATGTTATCAGTCAAAATGGCAATTCATAATGAGAACTATATCAAAAAAATGTTTTTCTAAATTAAGTCACGCTGTTTCAACCCTCCTAGTACTTAGGTGAGTTGAAACAGGTACCAAGGTGAGTTGACACAGAATGACAGACTATGATTATGAGAACAATAAATGCTGATTTATGTGAGTAATCAGTTTTAATGAACAAAAATATACATGTTTGATATTGCAGAAAAGTTTCCCTGAGATCAATCAACAATAAAGTCTGTATACTCTGTATACATAATTATAATCATTTTATAAAATAATTTCTTTTTTATTGTAATTAGTTAGGCACATTTTAAGTGGGTTATCAATAATAAGTATCTTAGTAATACCTAATATCCTTATTATTAAATGGTAAAATGCCATAATTTCCAATCAAGGACATGTGTTATATACAGTATATAATATTATCCATTGTACTGAAGTGACATTTAGACTGTAAAGTCACTATAACTATGTAAACTTGAATACAACTTCTTAAAGATCTAATAATCAATTACTTGTGTAACTTACCTGCCTACCTAAAATAGTTTTTTCTTCATTAATTGAGTAAGGTGCTTTCATTGTTTAACATTAAGTAGGTGTTTCGTGCCTTTTTTATTAGCCATGCATAATTTGAGTTTAACACTGCTAAATTCCCAAGATATTTTCGTTATAAGGTAAGGTGGCCTCGGTGGCTTATTTGTATATCTGAACACTGATTTCGCCTCAATTCATCTTCATTCCTTCATATAAGTCAGCAGTCAGCAAAAACCTAATACGAATTAATACTAAATCGAGGCAAGTTGCAACAAGGGAGGTGGGTTGAAACAAGGTGTTTCAATTTACCTCTGCCTCGAAATTAACGGTATTGTATATATCATCGTGATTTTTAGCTACATGCCATTAATTTATTTAAAAAATAAACTGACTGCATAAAACCTAATTAACTACCTATGCTTAAGAAATGATCAATGCGCGCCACAAGTAATATAACATGTAAATAAACAGCGTAGAAAAAAACATAAAAAACCTACTTTTCGTGAAATTTTGAGCACTGATGCTGTGGCTCCACAACCATTCGCCTAGTGGCCTCGGCGTGTACTGACGAGTTGGTCAACGGGAAGGCGCGGTTAGAACTACGTTGATGCCAGATTTCTACTGCTTATAGTTTTTGAGATTTTGACGTTGTGTCAACTTACCTTTGTGACAACTTACCTCGGTCTCCCCTACCCATTGACCGGTAAGTGTTTACGTGGAACAAAACATCTCTTTTTACAAGCTTTATATTAACTTAACTCGTTCGTATGTAAGTATGTAAGTTGTCCGTCAAAATTTGCAACCAATTTTTCAGTCGCTTGTTAATTTGACAAAAGACGGCCAATTTATATTTTCCAGACTATACCTAACCACTAGGTAAGTTCTACAACTATAACGCGAGTCCGAGTTCCTTTCTAATAAAGGAAATTATTACAAATGTTAAAGCAATATCTTCTTCTTTCCCTTGTCCTGTTCCCATTATTTGGGGTCGGCTCTCCTAGTTACTTTTCGCCAGGATTTTCGATCCTGGGTCGTCTCTGATGGGATTTGGGCTTCTTGCATATCCCTCCTTACAGTAGCCATCCATGTCAGTCGGGGTCTTCCTCGTCTCTTAGGCGGGGGAAAATATCTAGCACCTTTCGCGTCATGTGTTCAGGTTCTCGGCGCATAACATGCCCGTACCATCTTAATCGTCCCTCTGTTATCTTTTCGGGGATAGAGCTCACTTTAAAACTACCACGGATATAGGTGTTACGTACACGGTCCAGCAAGGTGACACCACCGGTACAGCGCAGCATCCTCATTTCAGCAGCATGTAATTTGTCCTCTAGTTGTTTCTTAAGGGGCCAACACTCGGCGCCATACACCATGGCTGGACGAACAGCGGATTTATAGACCTTTCCTTTAACGGGTACCGGCATTTTTTGGTCGCATAAAACCCCAGTTAGCTCTTTCCACTTCATCCAACCAGTGTTTATTCTGTGGATGACATCAGCGTCAATAGTCCCGTCATTGGAAATTACTGAGCCGAGGTATTTGAAGTGGCTTACTTGGTTCAATGTTGTTCCTTGGAGAGCGATAGAATGTAAATTGCGGCTACCGCTAAATTTACAATGTAAGTATTCGGTCTTCTGGCGACTTATCCGTAGGCCTACGTCCTCCAAGGCGACTCTCCATTCCTGCAATTTTTGCTGTAGGACATGCGCTTCCTCGCTGATGAGGACTATATCGTCCGCATAGAGCAGATTCCACGGCGGTGGTTGTTGCAGTCTGGCAGTTACGTGATTCATTACTAAGTTAAAAAGAAGAGGGCTCAAAGCCGACCCCTGGTGGACACCGACCTTCACTTCGAACTCATCACTCACTCCGGCTGGGCAGCGCACTCTGGTTGTGACATCGTCGTACATATCTTTTATAATATTGACGTAGTGCTCTGGTACGTTTTGTGCTTGTAGTGCCTGCCAGATTAGGTTTCTTGGGACCCTGTCGAAAGCTTTTTCTAGATCTATGAACACCATGTGTAGGTCAACCCTGTTGTCCCTAAACTTTTCCATTTGGATCCTGATGGTATGAATTGCGTCAGTGGTCGATCTTCCGGCGACGAAGTGTTAAAAATCGCATATGTGTGTACACCCCACATTGGAAATCCATTCATTCAACTCTATGTCAGTGACGTAAGAACCGCTCCGGTCACTTGTTCAACTTCATTCTTTTGTCGCTGCATCAAATATGGCTCTCAAAGTCTGGTGTTCGATAATGTTAATCTAAGTGCATCCTATGTAGATTTCTAAACAAATATTTGACAATGCATGATGGCAATTTATTTCTGAGTAAATAAAACATCATGGGCTGATTTTCACATTTTATTTTCACACCACGTAAGTAACCTAGCAGTTGATCTTTGGTGACGCACTGCCAGTGCGCTGTTCTCCGCTATATATATTCAACAGGTTAAGGGCCCAGTATTGTACGCCGAAGATTGCTGCAAACTTTCAAATACCAAGAAAGGTAAGAAATCACGGTGTGAAACTTTTGAGGTTAAAACGTGCACTCATCCCCTCGTGCCCGTTACCTACTCATTGTGAAATTCAGCCCTGAAACAAGAAGAAACGCCATTCAAGATGAGCACTACAACAACGAAGAACACTCGACAGTAATTTCCCCGTTGAAAAACTCGAGGGCATCACCAATTATGCCAATTGGAAGTTCGCGTTACAAATGCTGTTAACTTTGGACGGACTCTGGAGTTGCGCGGAGGGCACAGACACTGACGCGACACGCGACAAACGTGCTTTAGCCCGTATTTGTCTAGCGATCAAGCCCAACCTATACCAATATGTGCGAGATGCAAAAACTTCAAAAGAAGCTTGGAAGAAGCTTGCCGACATATTCGAGCCCAAAGGTTTATATCGCAAAGTGCTGCTGCTTAGACAACTACATAAAATTGAATATAAACAGTTTAGCAACATGTCAGAATACATTGAAAATGTAATGCGTCTAGTACAGCAACTGGCCGACATCGGAAAAACAATTGATGACGATGAGGTCGCCGAAATATTACTCAGTGGACTTCCTCAGGAGTTTGACAACCTGGTCTCTGGCCTGGAGACTGCCTGTCTCACAAGTACGCTGACTAGTGAGCTGGTCCGGACACGCCTTGTGCAAGAAGAGCATCGGCGGAACGGTGACCAGGAAGGTTCAACGGCTTACCACATCAGGAAGAAGAAGACTTCAATGTACTGTACCTACTGCAAGCGAAATGGACACACAATCAAGCGTTGCTTCAAGAAAAAGCGAGAAGAAAACAAGGATTCTCATATAATGTTCGCTTCGGCCAACGCTAACGCTGTCAACGAACAGGAGGAGCAAGAATTTATTCTAGACAGTGGGTGTACTTCGCACATGTGTGCTCAGGAGGACTTATTACGCGAAAGTAAAGGTAAAAATTCTGTAGTATATGTCGCTAATGGTCACAAACTCCTTAGTAAAAGTAGCGGTAGGGTTTCTATCTCTCCTAATGTAAGCCTAAATAATGTTCTTCACGTGCCTGACCTCACTGGTAATTTATTGTCCGTAGGACAAGTTACTGAAAGGGGATATACTGTCATATTTAATAAAAACAACTGTCAAATTTATTCTAACTGTCAAATTGTTGGGGACAAAGTATTAACAGCTAGGAAAGAAAAAGGGTTATATAAAGTGAAGGTGCAAGGGCAGCCCGTCTTCGAGGAGGAGCTTTCCAAGCCCCTGCAACACAGGCAAGGGACAGAGAAGGCTCATGCTGCTTCGACTGTATCCATGGAAACGTGGCACAAGCGTCTTGGCCATTTATCAGAACAAGGTATGCGAATATTGGGTGATGGGAAACATTGCATGAACTTTCAGTTTCAGGAACAGGAACGCATGCATGGTAGCTGCGTGTCGTGCCTGACAGGGAAGATGCATAATGCACCTTATCCTTCTGTTGGCACTAGTCGCGCTACTGAAGTCCTACACCTCATACATTCTGATGTCATCGGCCCGATGCAAGTCGACAGTTGGGGCGGAGCTCGCTTTTTGTTGACATTCACTGACGATCATACCCGGAAAACTTGGGGCTACCTAATGAAACATAAATCTGAGGTAAGTTCCCATTTTATTTCTTTTAAAAACCTAGTTGAAAAGCAAACAGGGTCGTCAATTCGAATACTTAGAACAGATAATGGAACTGAGTACGTAAATAAAAGCCTTGGTAACTACCTAAAGAAATATGGTATTATCCACCAAACAACTGTGCCCTATTCTGCGGCCCAGAATGGTTTGGCGGAGCGTGCTGGGAGAACAATTTTTGAGAAAGCAAGGGCAATGTTACAGGAGTCTGGCCTGTGTAATCGCTTCTGGGGAGAGAGCGTAATGTGCGCCATCTACCTTAAAAATAGGTCTCCTGCCAGAGGATTGTCGGGTGACATTCCTGAACGCTTGTGGTCTAGGTCTGAAATAGATGTTAGCCATTTACGCGTGTTCGGCTGTCTTGCTTATGCTTTTATTCCCAGCCAAAAGCGCCGCAAGCTTGATCCAAAAGCTAAAGCCTATATATTTACTGGTTATGGTGAGAATTTTAAAGGCTATCGTTTGATTGATCCTGCCAACCCTCGTAAGGTGCTACATGCAAGGGCAGTAACCTTTATCGAGGATAAAGTTTATGACAGTTTAGACGGTTGCAAGCAGGGAGTTGCAGGGATGACTCATATTTTTACAATATTGACATTAATAATGAAATGGATTTGAATTCAAACCAATCTAGTCAAAAATGTATTTTATATAATGAATTGAATTCCAATGATGAATCAAATTTTAATAATGAACTTAATTTAAATGATCAGCCGAATACTAATAATGAGAATGACAACTCTGACAAATCTTGCTCAATTAGTCCTCCTGTGGTTTCAGATGCGGAGTCGCCGACGCCACCTGCGTGGTCGCCGCTTTCTGAAAGATACTGTACTGGCGATGAAGGTGATGATGACGAGTATGGTGATGAAGATGATGTCCCAATGGGCTCTGTGTCTTCGCTTCCAACGTCATCACTTGATAGTAATGATGAAGGTAATGGAGCTTGTGTCCCGTTGGGCACTGTGTCTTCTGTGCCTGAGTCTGCACCTGATAATGGGTCGCTGTCGTCGGTTGCTGCCGACACATCTCACTCACGCCCCGTACGGAGTACCCGAGGTACTGTTCCTGAGCGTTTAAAAGGTTATGATTTGTCCATGTTGTCAATGATGGCTGATGGTTCGTTGGACGAACCTACATCTTACGAAGAAGCGATACAGTCTCCTAAAAAGGATGATTGGCGCAAAGCTATGGAATGTGAGTATAACTCTATGATCAAAAATAAGGTATGGACTTTGATTGATCGCCCGGACAATGAAAACATTGTAAAGTGTAAATGGGTATTTAAAAGGAAATTCGATACGTTAGGGGTGCCTTCTAAATTTAAGGCAAGACTTGTTGCCCGTGGTTTCAGTCAGAAAGAGGGGATAGACTACACGGACACTTTTTCACCAGTAGTGAGGCACAGCACGTTAAGAATTTTATTTTCCATAGCCACTGAACTAGATTTAGATATAGATCATATCGATGTCACTACCGCATTCCTCAATGGTGAGCTAAATGAGAAAATAATTATGGAACAGCCACCAGGTTTTAAAGATAATGACAGAGTGTGTTTACTTCATAAAAGCATCTATGGGCTTAAACAAGCAAGTAGGATGTGGAATGCAAAAATACATACAGTTTTGTCACAGAATGGTTATATACAAAGCAAGTGTGAACCATGCATTTATACTAAGAAAACCAAGTCGGAATATGTAATTATTGCTCTGTATGTGGACGATTTCTATATATTTCATAACAATTGTATCAAAAATGTTTTAAAACTGTTACATGATAATTTTGAAATCCGACATTTAGGAAAATTAGAAAACTGTTTAGGCATGAATGTTCACAGAGAAAATGGTGTCACAACACTAGACCAATCTGCATACATTAGGCGTTTATTAGCAAAATATAATATGTCTGACTGTAAATCTGTCTCTACGCCACTACCTGTCAATTCAAAGTTTGAAAAATCTGATAAAGCATGTCTAAGCGATGACGCTTATAAATATAGACAGTTATTGGGTAGCCTAATGTATTTATCTGTATGTTCAAGGCCTGATATCTCTTTTGCATGCAGCCAGTTAAGCATGTTTAATAATTGTTTTAACGATAATCACTGGCGCGCCGCAAAGCGGGTTCTGCGTTATCTAGCAGGTACAATTAATTATAAACTCTATTTTACAAAGAGCAATAGTTTTGATATCAATGCTTATAGTGACGCGGATTGGGCAAACGATATATCAGACCGAAAATCTTACACTGGGTTTGTCATAAAATTAGGCAACAATGTAATTAACTGGGAGGCCAGGAAACAACGGTGTATAGCTCTATCAAGCTGTGAGGCGGAATATGTCTCTATCGCAGAAGTATGCAAAGATATTTGTTTTGTTAAGAATTTCATTTCTGAAATAATAAACAAAAATTGTAATATAGTTGTGTATAACGATTCTCAGTCTGCACAAAAGTTACTTCTTGTTAAAGAGCACTCCCACAAAAGAACTAAGCATATAGATCTTAGATACCATTTTATTAAAGACCTAGTTCAAAGGAAATACCTAAGTGTGAGATATTTGCAGACAGATCACATGGTGGCAGATGTACTCACGAAGCCATTATGTGCTCAGAAACATAACAACTTTGTAAAAGCATTGAATCTAAAATAGTTGAATTATAAATTAGCTCTTATTGTTATGTTATTAAGGTTCCTTTTGCATTGTTCCTTTTATGCTCTACTTGCTTGACTGCATTGTTTAATAGCATGTAATATTATGTCTCTATTATGCTCTACATGTTTAAATATTATTTTATTTATATGAATGTAGAGTCATATTTGCAGTTTCAGGATTGATATAATCCAATGTGAAGCGTAAGGAGGAGTGTTAAAAATCGCATATGTGTGTACACCCCACATTGGAAATCCATTCATTCAACTCTATGTCAGTGACGTAAGAACCGCTCCGGTCACTTGTTCAACTTCATTCTTTTGTCGCTGCATCAAATATGGCTCTCAAAGTCTGGTGTTCGATAATGTTAATCTAAGTGCATCCTATGTAGATTTCTAAACAAATATTTGACAATGCATGATGGCAATTTATTTCTGAGTAAATAAAACATCATGGGCTGATTTTCACATTTTATTTTCACACCACGTAAGTAACCTAGCAGTTGATCTTTGGTGACGCACTGCCAGTGCGCTGTTCTCCGCTATATATATTCAACACGAAGCCACACTGGTTCTCTGTGACCTCAGTGAGTTGGAGTAGTCTTCTGCTGATAATACGCTCCCATATCTTGAAAGTATGAGATAAAAGTTTTATGGCTCTATAATTTCCGCAGAGTCTAATATCACCTTTATTCTTGTAGAATGGGATTAGGTGACTTTTTCTCCATTCACTTGGTATACCTTCAATCAGGATCGTATTGAAGAGGTTAGTCAGAAATACCACTCCTTTCGTGCCTAGCTTCTTCCACAACTCTGCACGTATACAGTCTGGTCCCGTCGCCTTGTTGTTAGCCATAGCCGTTATGGCTGCATGTACTTCCTCAGGTACTATGCACGGAATTGGACCCGCTGTAGGGAGTGCTGGTTCTATTGGCACTTTGCTAGGGTACGTTTCGTTGAGTAGTTGTGAGTAGTACTCTTTCCATCTCATCTGGATATCACAGTCCGATGTGAGTAGGTGGCCGTCTTCATGTTTGATGTATTTGATGGTCTTCATATCTTTGCTGTTAGTTGTCCTGTGTTTTGCAATCCGGAAAAGTTCTCGATCATTACTGGCCGCTTCAAGTTTTGCGTAGAAGTTATAATCTGAGCTAGCTTTAGCCTGTGCTACCACCCGCTTTGCCTCTTTTTTTGCTTTTTTGTACGCTGCTTTATCGGCTTCATCGTTAGTTTGCTGCCACAGTTTAAAAACGATCTTTTTTTGCGTGACCTTTTCTCTCACATCGTCTTTCCACCAGCCAGCTTCTTTATCGTTCACTCAGAGGCCCTTTCGACACACCGAGGTGCTCAGATGCCTTCAGATCACAGAGTTCTTGGAAGGAATTCCACATTGCTTCGGCGCTGTTGTTGTTGTTTATGGCTGATAGTTCTCCCTCTAATTTATTGCATAATTGGTGGCCTTCTTCTCGGTCTAGTCTATGCCATCGTATTCTTGGTGTTATATCTTTCTTTACTTTTATAGGTTTTATCATTAGGAGTTCTGCAACTAAGATTCTGTGTTGTGCGGTTAGGGATTCCCCGTGTATTACTTTACAATTTCTGAACAGTCTGAGGTTTCCCCGGTTTGCCAGAATATAATCGATTTGAGTGCTGTTTCCACCGCTCTTGTATGTTATTAGGTGTTGATCTACTTTTGTGAAAAAGGTATTAATAATAGCAAGATCATGAGTTGCCGCGAATTGTAGTATAGATTCACCTTCCGCATTCAATTTTCCGTAGCCCTGGTTACCATGTACTCTTTGGTATGTGTTCGTAGTGCTCCCAACATGTCCGTTTAGATCTGCGCCAATGTAAGTCGTCTCGTCGGATGGTATTGACTGCAGCAGGTCGTGAATATTATCCCAGAACAGCTGCTTTTCGGCGGTTGCGCAGCCTACTTGTGGAGCATAGGCGGTAATTATGTTCATGCAAGGCTGATCATCTAGCGCAAATTTTACAGACATAAGTCTATCGCTGACTCTTTTTACATCTATCATTCGGTCTTGCAGATCTTTATCTATCACAATGCCAACACCGTTTTGTGGACCATCTCCGTGATAAACGAGCTTGTAATTGTTCCCTATTTGCCTTGATTTGGACCCCTTCCATTTCGTCTCCTGTACACAACAAACATTAATGCGTCTTCGATGTAAAACTTCGCCCAGTTCAGCGCTGCGTCCTGTCATCGAGCCTACATTCCAACTAGCGATTCGCAATTTATGGTTTTGGAGTCTACGCTCGGTGACTTTTCTTCCGTCGCCTTGGGGGTACGCCCTAATATTTCTTGCTCTGGATCTCACACTGCCGTCGCTTAAGGGGGAAGCCCTAGTATTTATACTTGTATATCTTTTTGAACTTTTCATAACTAGGAGATTATTTATGGCTTTAGTTTTACGGCCGGCTGCCACCAGACGCCAAGGATGTGACTCTCGTGGAGAGCTTGGGAGCTACCGTTGGCCTTGTACGGCTCTTCCGCTACCATCCCTACTGCGAACTCCATCCCAAGCCCGCAGCACAACTTCGGCGTCTTCTTCGATTACCTTGAAGGAGCCCGGAGGTGGGGTTTTTAACGAAGTATCCATCTTCGGCCTGTTGGTCCGCGAGAGGTATTTGATTTCCCTCTTACCCTGCCGATAGCACAGAAGTATCTTGTGACATCGGCCGAGTGCTCCTCTATCCGCCACCTGAGGACGCGTTCTCTAGGGGTGAGGCTCCCCCGAGAAGTGTTAAAGCAATATGTTTATATTTTCATATTGCAATGTTTCAGATTGCACTATCACATTCTGGCAAATCTTGTGTATGTTCCCGCCCTTGCCAACATAATAATGTGTGTTGCAGGCTTTATGATAAAAGTATTTTCGTGTATGTTGGCCAATTTCTGTGTCTCTATTGTGGTCTCTATATTGGCTGAATATCAACTTGAAGCCGCCTTAAGGCACAGCCACGCTGGCGCGGCCTGCGGTGGCGGACAATATTAAATTTGACAGCGGCGGACAAGTTTACTATTGTCCGCCGCGGCCAGGCCGCGCCAGTGTGATGCAGGCCTAATACTGACGCGCTTCATAATTAATGTTTAAAAAAGGCCCGTTCTATACTGATTTCATACATACTGTTTATTGCTGATAAATATAAATACTGACAAACCAGCGCGGCTATCACAAAACGGCGCGCGAGCTCTCTCGATTTTTCTCCAACTATCCGTCTCTCTCTTATCAGATAACTTAGAAAGAGACATATAGTGCGAGAAAAATCGAGAGAGCTCGCGCGCCGTCTTGTGATAGCCGTGCAGTATCGTGACAATTAAATACTCAGCGTGAGATTCAATCTTGCAGAAACTCAAATAGACTTTAGCTGAACGCGCTGTTCTTGCGTCTATCGCCATGCCATTAAAAAAAAGGAAGAGAGTCAGACTTTTGACGTTTGACATTATTTTGTTGAAATTTGTTGATACATTTATTGAAATTACGCCTCAATACGAATTTATCGCATATAAGTTTCCATATCAGAATCGATTATTTTTTTACGCTTTATAATTTAATATGCGTTTTGTGAAGGTCTATCATCACAACACCGGATCGAAATTATTAATATTCGATAGTTATGGCAAGCCCGCCATTTTGACGTCACTGACAGTTGACAGATATGGCGGCTACTATTTCAAGAAGAAGAAATTAATAATTTAATGAGGTCAAATGTTTCCGAAAATTAATTAATCGTCGCAGTCGGATAAAAACTATCCTAAGTCCTAGCTAGAATAATAATGTACTTACTTGTAAAAAAAGTTACATATTTTTCCGTTCATGGGAATCTGAAATCATCGGGGGGGACAAAAATGGTTAGTTTGATACCTACTGGCTGATTCTTTTTTTAATTTAGAGATTTATTATATATGAGAGATGAGAGATGAGAGATTATATGCTCTGAGTGTGTAATACTTACAGTGCCTCTACAAAAAGTGCAAGTTAAATAAAACCTTGTAACCTGTAAACCAAGTATTAAACAAAACAAAAGCTATCTCAAAACGAAGTTTGAGTTTACGAATGATAACATTGAGTGAGAGCAAGATACTTACCTAATTACTTACATAGTAGGTAAAATCAATCGTCACAAACCCGTGTTTGCAAAAAGGGCATTTATGTAGTCACGTTAATATTAACCGTCTAGCCTATTCAACCGTCGCAATTATTTCTCAGCGGAATCTAGTGAAAAAGTAAATGAGTTGTGTTGTGTCGTCTGGTGGTCGGCGCGGCGCGGGCGGGCCGCATCGGCCCCAATATATCAACGTGGACAGGACGAAAATTGGACTGGACCCTTGTTAATGTCCCGCACTTAGGCCCTTCCGCCCTTGTTTCTGATTATTTATTTAAGACCTATTGATACCTATATCCACGGAAGGGTAAGTTACGATGAAAGGACCGAGGGCGAACACCTTTGCGAGTCGTCCGCCCCTCCAAGGGCCAATAGGCAGATGTGATGCACATAATTGTTCCTGCAATCGTTTTGGGGAAGCCGATGCTTATTTCTAACCGACTTCAAAAAAGGAGGAGGTTCTATTCCACTGCATGTTTCCGATATACCTGCTCCTTAGGTGGTCCCATTGTACCCAAGTCAGGATCTGATGAGAGGATCCCATGGAAATTGAGGGCAACCCTCAAATTTTATAGGCACGTTTGTAGTGATTTTAGTATTTTCTATTATAAGATTTATAAGCCATGTATTTACCTACACTCGGAAATCGCATACTTGAAACTTTATAGAATGATTACTTATTAGAATCCAAAAAAAGTAAATAAATATTAGGGGACAATCTTACACAAATCGACCTAGTCCCAAACTAAGCAAAGCTTGTACTATGGGTACTAGACGACGATAAACATAAATACATAGACAACATCCATGACTCAGGAACAAAATATTTGTGCTCTTACCGGGATTCGAACCCAGGACCTCTTGGTTCGTAGGCAGGGTCACTACCAACTAGGCTAAAGCCACGCTAAAGCGGTCGTCAAACCTACTTTCCTTTCTTTTAGTACCTACTTTCTGCGTTTTCGAAAATTCTACCATAAGGGTTAAAAGGGGTTTTAAAGTTTATATGGAGAGCAATCACATTTTAAAGTAAGATAACTCTTCGGCCTTAGGTTAAGGCGCCGTAGGTTCATGGTGTTCCCTCCCTCTCATTGAGCATAATCGTGAGCGAGATGGAAGTGCGTCCTCGGAAGCGCACATATCATTTTTTTTTTCTGGCCACTCAAATAAATAAAAATGTAATCAGTGATTTCTCTCAAACATGGTATTGCCGATTTGCCGAAGGCATTTTAATATTTCTAGCTTTTGTGCATAATTTGTTACGAATGTTCTAAGTGTATTTTAGACCCTTTTAGACCAATGTTCGTGATTGTTTTCTATCGAGCGATAATTGCTTAATCATGTTTCGAATCACTGATCTCCCTGCAGAAAAGCCTCAAGATTACTATTTATATATTTTTGAAATCATATTACTATAAAAAGAGTTCGCTTAATTTCGCTGAACCTACGGCGCCTTAATTCAAAACTATAAAACAAATTCAGTGTTTTTTTAAATTCATCCCCCGAAAGGGGTTCAAAGTTTGTACGGTGAGCAAGAAATTCTTTTTTTTATGTTATAGGAGGCAAACGAGCAGACGGATCACCTGTTGGTAAGCGATTACCGCCGCCCATGGACACCTGCAACACCAGAGGTGTTGTGAGTGCGTTGCCGGCCTTTAAGGATGGAGCTCTGGGAATCTTACTCACCATCAGGAACACAACACTACAATACCTACGGAATAGGCAGCAGTGCTATTATGGCTGTGGTCTTCTGTAAGGCGGCGGTACTTCCCCAGTCGGGCTGCTCCAGATTCCCTACCTCTCTCAGAACCTGCCCTCCTTATTGCAAGCGCAGTACTTGCAGAATGGCGGTTTGGAGATAAACGCGATAAATATATTCCTTTATGACTTATCAAGAAATCTCTGTTATATAACTTATAAAGTGTATCCTAAAAATAGTAAAAAATCGAGCTTTCTATTGGCATATTTTTTTCTTTACTTTTTTGTTTTATTTGGATAAAATACTCAGTACTGCATTTTAATCAAATTTCTGACCTGGCGGGCATTATAGTTTCACTAAGACTAAATGCAGTACTTGTGTTAATTACTGCAAAATCAACCTAGCACGTGCTCAATACTGCCTTTGTTGCAAGCAATCTTTTTCTATTTTCATGCCTGGTACTAGATATAATGTATGTCAACTGCTGCCAAATATTTTAGCGACTAAGAGACGAAATAAAACAGAATTTAGGTCAGTATTAGAAAAAAAAAATGTTTTCCTAAGCTAATTATCACAATCAATTTTTTGTTATTTAATTCGTATTTTTAATCAGTCACTCGAAGCACAGCCGGCTAAAGCCACGCACGAGTCCCGTCTAGCCGTACGATTAAAAAAACCGCAAATCGATGTACATGTTTAAAGTAAGAGATTTGTAACTTCGGTCATACTGATTGTTTAAAAACTAGAAAACAAATTTTAAAGTGTTTTGTAATTCATCCCCTGGAGTTAAAAGGGGGTTCAAAGTTTATATGAAATATTTATTGTCAATGAATGTTATATATATACAGATACAAGTCGTTGGGCCTGAGCTGCAATTCCTTTTGTTACTTAGAATTGAAACGGACATTTCAATTTAGATTTAGCAATTGTTTCATTGCATTGTTACCTTTTACGCTTTATCCCTGAACGGAAATTTGGCGTAATCATAATTTGAGACCCTTGGAAGGATATATGATAGTTTTTCTCTCGTAAATCATCCCTTAAGATGGTAGAAGTGTGTTTGGGACAGCGATTATTATGCTTGCGCCTAACATAATTTAATAGCAGTCATTTTTCTAAGACGACCACATATTCTACGGAGGCGAAGTCGCGGGAAACCGCTAGTAATGGGATAAAGTATTTATCCTAGAAGTACGGTAGTGTCCACCGTCACCATAATGTGGTATTATGGGATAATGACTTATAGTGTTTGGTACACTCCGGCACTCGACTGCAAACGTTTAAAGGCGATATTAGGTACTGGGGAGCATTACAAATTACTACAAATAGTATAAGAACACAGTAATTAGTACGTCGGCCGAAATAGCTTGAATCAAGTGCGTTAAGCTTACTGAATCACAAAAAACGTAATGTGATAAAGCGCTAATTATTTAAATGAACACGCTTTACCCTTGTGAATAATAAAACAGGAGCCCAAACTCAACGGGGTTACGTCGGTTAAGTACTGAATTCCCATGGCCACCTTTTGTCACCATCATCAGATCAGCTCGCCATCGAGGTACCATAATATTGAAATTATTGAATTGTCATCCAAACTATACTAACACCCAAAATTTCAGCTCAATCGGTCACCGGGAAGTGAGTCAATTAACTTGCAAGATTTGATTACAGACAGACAGACAACGGGACAGGTGAAACTAAATAAAAGCTTGTACTTAATAAAACTTGTGAGTTACGTAGGTATACGGTATTTATATTCATAATAGTACATATATTATATAGGGTACTGGGGTCGTAAAATAATTACGCATAAACTATTTATATAGAACTAACCGTAAGTAGCTACTCCAGTACACGTGCCACACTTTGATGTTTTATGACGTCTCCTTGTTATTTTTTCCTTTTTAATATCCAGCACCAAATGAAGTTGTAAAATCCCACGTTAAGTGCATTTTCGTAATTTTAAGTGTGTTATAAGTAAAACGAACTAGATTATGATGTTATTCTTCATTTTAAGCAACTCCTCGTTGTCTGTCTGTCACAACCCTCTTTAATTATAATCAAAAAAAGCCTGCAGACCCTCCTTGGAGCAGTGAATAACAAAACTACTAAGTTATCGCAATCGAAAGATCCACTGTGCATGCCGTTTATTTTGATCAGTACGCTTACCATGAGTTTGACAATGACGGCTTACGCTAACGAGTATCGAGATTTCTATCTGTGCATCTCTATTGCACTTTGACAGTACGAGCGGGATGCACAGATAGAAAACTCGATACTCGTTAGCGTAAGCCGTCATTGTCAAACTCATGGTAAGCGTACAGATGGTTCGGATACCTATACTTATATGACTCAAAGTTTTTAGAAATTATTCCTCTACTTGCAAGGTCTTACCTTGAGTCTTGTAGAATGTCATGATCATCTCTAAAAGTAATTGAGTGAAAAAAGAAACGTTTGTGAACAAAGCAACATAAAAGACATGTAGATTGATAAAGGCAGATTGTCGTTTATACGTACTCGTGAAAGGTATTTCATAAAATAATTTAATCAGGGCAAGGGCATTTCTAATCGTCAAAGGACCACTAGATTAGGTAATAACGGTCTCAGACTTGGACTGAAAGGACCCTAGCTAACAATAGGGTTTTCTATTCTGTCATCTTCTGTCAACGACATATTTGCCCGAAAAATCAACTGTTCAAGAAACCCCGTTTATTCCTTTCTTCCATGAACGAACTATACCAGACGACCGTCGATGCCCGATATGCCGCGTAAATAGTAGATGGCACCAAATTGGACAGATCTTCGTTCTATTTAATTTCGAATAACACTGCGACCTCTGCTTAGCTTAGGTACGCTGTCTAAACCGGGTAAGAGTTTTTTTGAGTATTTATATGAGAGTGAGTTTTATATTTTGAAGAATTATGGTCTTAATTACGTTTTTTAAGCAGTAACGCTGCTAACGAAAGTTACAAACTTTTAAATCAAAGGAAAAATTGAAAAAATTTACGCTCCGAGCCGGATTCCCGGCCGGGCCGGATTATGGTCTTATTTATAATTTAATGAAATGTATTTTTTTTATTCCAAAAGTTTTAAATACAATTAATTACTGTTTCTCGTATTATATGTCAATTATCTTCATATCATAAGTATTCGAATCTTTTGAAATGTCACATATTTTATACTTTTACAGAATTACTGGTACTTAGACTAAAGAACTCGTCATGTGAATAAAATGACTCCTGTGTCAACCACTCTTTCAGCCTAACCTTGAATGCTGCGGCGAAAGTCGCATCTCTTACAGAGTCTGGCATGTGATTGTCAATAGATGGGCCTGAGCTATAACCACGAACTTCGAATGTCGAAGTTCGGGTATCTCTATGTCTATCGCACGTACATTACTCGAGTGACAGGGATGCATGTATACGAACTTCGAGTTTCGATTTTCGTGGTAGCGCCGCTGCATACGGATCAGCCTGTTGTGCACGGTGTCTATTACTGCGCAGGTTGTAGTCGGTGTTAATGCCTCTGCGCTTGAACATATCCAAGTTCTCGTGAACACTGAGACCTGGTATATGAGTAAACAAGGCAAGGGCAGAATCTTGAGATCGAAAAGATCATGCGCTGGAGCATAAAAGTTCATTAAACCTATTTTAGCGAAAATGCCATCACTTGGATCATTTGTGTTTGAGATAGATCATTTTGTAGTTAACAAAGGCTTGTTAAGTTTTATGAAAATAGGGTTACACTTTCTAACTGTATGCTTTGGCAGTTTTCTTAATTTATTCGTCCATTGCTTGGTCTAAATCCATCATTGGCTAGGTTTCGCGACGGCGCGCCGCGCTCATGGGATGACCATGTTCAGCAATTTCTAAACTAATTCCAATTAATGAACACATATACATCTAAATATTTTGTCGAATAGCTGTAGGTCAGCAAGGAAGAATAGGTATTTAAGGCAAATCCTTCTCATCAGAGCGTGTACCTCCGCACACAAAGCGTTCATTTGTGGAGGGCGACATTGTTTTACATGTAGGTCTGCTTGTTTGTTTTACCTGTAATGTTGTTTGTCGTAGGCACGTGTATCCAAGTTCCATCACGTGTTTGAACGTGTGAACACCTAATAGGTGTTAATGTGCGTTTCTTTGTAACAATAATTGCTTCTTATAATGTTGGAGTGTTAAAAATAATTGAAAAAACTTCACTATACCTTTAACACTTTCGCAACAGAACTTAAAATGGATCAATACACCAGAAACCGACAGAACTTGCTACTTGCTAGGCGTGTAGGTTTATACTACTGCCCGCCTAGCGGGCTGAGCCGGCATCCTACCAGGCGGGTTCTTGGTTGACAGCTCAACTTCTTCATTAATATGGTGCGGGCGGAGCCGCGCGAGCCACTACTGATTTAGTAGTGAGATAAATATATGTAATAAAGCCTCTGTATGTATTTCAAGGGTCTATTTATATTTACTGGCGTTTTTTTTGTATCGGATAAGCCGTCCTCGTGATTACCCCCTACATACAAACATGCAAAGTTAAAATCTCGCGGATGGTAGATTCGGTAGGATTAGTATACAAAAATAAGTATAGACTAAAGGAAAGAAGTCCTTTATGTAGTGTAGGTATACCTACAATAGTTTTGTAAGATCTGTAATTACTAAACCAGTGGATCTAAGTTATCTGAATAAATGAATTATGTTATTATTATGTATGTCTTTCCCGTTCACGGGACAATTATGTCCCGGACCTTTGGGAGGCGTGCGTGGAGCTAGGTACCTACAAAGTACCAACTGAGCCAACACGTAGAGGCCCTTTTGACAATTTAATGAAATGCAAGGAGTACACCGAGCGGATGCTGTCCGTGCCCGTGTCGCCCATGGGACGCACACAGAGACAGCACCCGCTGGGGTGTATAGGGACTATTGATGGTTGATGGAATCTAAATAAAACGGGTTATTGGGTTGAAATGATGGACTATTAGTGGCTGGGCTATTGGGTGAAACATCGGACGCCTGCCTAATAAAACTGTTTCAATCTTTATCTCTGAGACCCTATTAATAGCGACATTAAAAAATGGCCTAAGGGCAACACCGGTCAGAGAGCTGGGGGGTAGAGAGGTGGCACTGGACTTTAAACATATAGCCAACTCGCCACTTAGGTGTCCACATCTACCCTCGAGCAACAGCTCTTGCGACTCCACTCTGGACGGCCAATAAAGGCAAGCCAGAGGCGGAGGGCCTGTCCAACCAACCACTCGATCGGCTCAGCCTGACCACAGGACACCCCCAGGAGCACTCAGGTACGTAACGTAGGGTCGCTACTCCGTAACAGCCCGCCACAAGCCGCCTTACGTTGACTGATTGCACCAGAAATCCGGTGGGCGATGGGGCCGTCACATCCCTACGCCATTATTATTATTACTATTAAAGCTCATTTTTGTTATCAATTAATACATCAATTAAGGGACGGCAGTAGGTATTATGTAACAATAATACCGGTGGAATGGGGTACTTAGATTCGGGGGGCGACGTTGATGAAATAAAAACATTTAGAAGTGTGCGTACTCCCATCAGGCCGGCAACGCACTCACAACACCTCTGGTGTTCCAGCTGTCCATGGCAGCTTAGCACTTTCGCTGGCAGGAACCTGCCTAGCGTGCGCCTACGCCGTAGTCGCTTTCCGCTACATACGAGGAAAACCACGGGATCGGCTACGGGCGTAGCGCGTAATGATTCTTGGCAGCAATTTTCGGGAAAAGTGGAAAATGAGAAGGAAGGCCTTTGCCGTGGAAAATACTTATATTCAATAACGGTTGTCTATTGTTTGCCCGACATTCATATACTATAATAATCATTTGCCCGAACTTTGCTTGTCCGAATTTCATTTGCCCGAATGTTTCGTTTACCATAATAGTTAATTGACATACTCTTGTTTACCCGAATATTGGATATCAAAATGATACGAATGCCATACGTATTGTTTTCCAGATTATTGTTTGCAATAATATTATTTAATAGAATATTTAAAAGCCATACTAAACCTGCATTCGGATTCATCTTTGTTAATTTGTTAGTTTTTCCGCTCTTTTATAAAAAAAATAACCTCGAAGACGAAAGCGGGAGCAAAGCTCCCGCTTCCGTCTTCTAACCTATCCGCGATCCGAGTCGGTTTGGCCACTAAGCCCCTGTTCCCTACTGCCTATGATACACCACTATCTTGGCATTGAGTAATCTCAGAGAAAAGTTTATTTTTACTTAGTGGCAAAACCGACCCGGATCGCAGATAGGTTCGAGGTATTTTTTTTTTCATTTTAGACACTGCAATACGTACTCACATTATTACATATGAATATTATGGCTGTTGAGATGGATGGCAAATGATATTATGGCATGTGATAGTTATGGATTACAATGATTATGGAAAATGAGATTATTGATATTGATATTATGGAAAACAAAGATTCTGGCATATAATTAATATGGTAAACAATGAGTATGGCATACAAAATTATAGAAAACAAGTTTATGGCAGTTGAATATTATGGCAGATAAAATTCGGGCAAATGAAATTCTGGCAAGCAAGAGTATACCTTCAATAACATACATGCGCATTATGGTGATAATTTAAGTCTTATTCGTAATATGTAGGTAATCTGAGTTGGTTACGAGATTCGAACGTAGCGCGGTGCGGTTTGGCAATTTCATACTCAGACTTGAATCACTACGATGGTTATCGGTGACAAAAAAGCAACGTAATATACAATTTACGCACCAGCTCAGGTTTCAGGTCAGGTTTCTCGGATACCGGATATGGAATGTTGCTTTATTAAATTGTCTCTATTTTTGTTCAGCGTTCTATTCAAACCTACTTTACATCACGAAAGTTGTGTCGTGAATGTTTTGACAGCTATGTCATCGAAGATCCGTTTGTGATGCATATTGATATATGCATCTCAAACAGATCTTCGATAATGATGATTTGGAACTATTCCAGGACTTTTTTTACGGTTTTAAGTTTTACAGTGGTTTCACAAATGGTTCCAACGGAAGACCAGCGTTGGTTATCGCCAGCCCCATGCGAAGTTGGGAACATTTCGTGACTTTTTTTATTACTGTTTGTCGTTTTGTATGTTTGTTTGTCTCTTTTCTATTTCTATTAGTAACTTGATGACACCAATAATCGTAATTTTTAGGGACATCGTGTATTTTAATAAGAAAAAGTTTATGCTTAAAACAATGATTTTAAGTAAAAACCAGACAACTGCGTGCCTGTCTTTGACCTTTGCTACTGTGCGTGTTTTAACCCCCGACGCAAAAAGAGGGGTGTTATAAGTTTAACGTGCCTGTCTGTGTATCTGTGTGTCTGTGTATATGTGTGCCTGTGTATCTGTCTGTGGTATCGTAGCTCCCTAACGGATGGACCGATTTGTATGCGGTTTTTTTGTGTCAGATAATTTTATGAGTGTTCTTTAGCCATGTTTCATGAAAATCCGTTCAGCCGTTTTTGAGATATTGAACTTTGAAATGAAAAAGACGGGGGATTTTCAACTTTTCTAAGTTGTAAATATCAAGCTACATTTATTAGTTGGTCAACTTTTACTCGTTAACTAATTATGCCTGCCTAACCGTGATAGTTTACCCGATATAGTAACAATTTAGTGGGCAGGGGTCCAGACTTATGACTCTAATAAAAATTAGCGCTTTAAAGCCCAATATCACGCCCACGACCCATTTTATTTTTGAATAAGCTATCCAACGATACGACACACCATAGCATACCCAGAAAAAAGTTACATCCTCCCATTAAATGTAAGTAAGTGTACCTACCCAAAAAAAATGTTTGTTTCTGTTTTATTCTACTATTTTGTCGGCGTGATTGATTTAAAATAATTGATTGATTGAATCAGGCATTACTTTGCCGAACTACATGATATGACGACCTAACGTGATTGATTTGATCGAATGTACCCACGCGGAATTACAGCTTTCTAGTAGTACGGTACGGGTCACTGAGCTAAGCCGCACGTGCCGCAGACGTAGACGAACGGACGGATAGACGGACATGGCGAAACTATGGTTGTTGACTACGGAACCCTAAAAATGATAAAATATATCTCTAAGAAATTACATTATTTTTTTATTTAATCGTATGGCATTCATTATTTGGCCTTAAAGTTTATCACTCTTTAGTACCAGCCAGGGACCACGTGCAGGGTTGTGGTAGGCAACTCCTGCGGACGCGAGTAACAGTTGTCCCCCTTTGTTAAGTGAGTAGGCAACTCGACTGTTAGAAGTTTTTTGTTAAGCCGCCCGAAGGCCTCTAACTCGGTTTAACGACTGATGTCATAGACAAAACAGCATTTATTCAAAAATTGGAATAAGCAGAAATGTATGAAATCTCCAGTTGTCGACACCCAAACACCAGTAGGTAATCGATTCCCACATTATTAGAAAAATATGTATCTATAGCAATCCATAAAATGAACTAAACTTCAAATATGTATATTTTATAATAATTAACTTATTGGCCAAGAGTACCCTAAACCAAAGAGCATAAGTATGAAGTCAGACCAAGAAAATATACAGACGGAGCGTTACGAACAGTCTAGTGAAGCCAACCGGTTTTCAACCAAGCCCCATAAGTTTAGCACACGCTAAACAAATTAAATCGCACAAAACTCGAAATAAATGATCTTGACAGCATTGCGACACGTGCTGAAGAGTTTTGTGCAATTTTGTTTGTATATGTGTGCGTGAGCGTGTGCTAAACTTGAAGTAACTTGGTTTTGTTTGTATGTTGTTTGGCTTCACTTGACTGTTCGTAATCCTCCGTCTGTCTTTTTTTCTTGGTCTGAGAGTATGAAGAATGTCATGAAAGTGAATGAAGCAAAAATGGTTTGTCAAGATCGTCAGAGGAAATCCGTGATCTCAACCTACACCTCCGGTAAATAGGCGTGCGTATTTAAGTTATCCGCAGAAGACGACAATCACTCTTTTAAAGATTCGCTTAAGACACCTTAATTTTTTACAAAAGTGCTGACACTGCTTAATTTTATATCAACAATTTATAAACAAAACTACCAGTCTCATTCATTTTTTAAAAACTTTATTGCCTAAAAAAATGCACAAGAGGCGGACTTAATGCCTCAAGGCATTCTTTACTTACTTTTACTTTACATAGGGCCAAGCAATCGCGGGCTCCGTATTGCCTATTGAGCGGACAAGGGAAGAGCGTCTCCCAGGGCAACAGACGGCTCAATTAAATCTGCCTGTACTTATGTTTGGGCTATATCTAGCTGAAGTAGGCTAGGATAATTTACTTTAAAAACAAAGTTTTAACCGACTTCAATTTAGCACTCCGCCAAGCCACGAGAACATTTCCACATTTAATTTCCAATTTACCACATGAATTGATTTCCGAGAGCAAATGCGTTGATTATTAGAGAAAAAAAACCCAATCGCTGTATGTGGCCCGATAATATTTGAGGACTTCTGTCGATTCCACAAGGATCACCTTTGGCACTTCATTAGTTGCTATTTCAACGGAATCTTATCAGAATCTGTGACGTACATTCCATAAGGTAACCCGCGCTATTACGCTACAAACATACTTAAATCCCGATTGTCTAACCTTATGTTATCTTATAATTTTCACCAAAACATTAAGGAGCCAACACGTGTGACAACATTAAGTTCTACATGTATCGACTTACTGTTTACAAACTTCAATACCGCCGACTTGGAATTAAATGTTTGTGATTACGGCCTGTCAGACCACAGAGGCATCCTAATATCGATGCCAATTAGTATGCCCTAACTTCAAAATTTCACCTGTAATAAGAGAATATACAATACAGCTAACATAGAAAAGTTTAAAAAAGAACTTCATAAAATCAACTGGGATCGTATAATATTATCAAATAAAACTGTAAACAAAAATTATAACATGTTCGAAAAAACTCTGATAGAGATACTGGGTAAGTGTATTCCAAATAAAAACATCAAAATTAAACTATTGTCTAAAAAAAACCTTCCTAACTTCAGGAATAAAAGTGTCGTAAAGTAAAAGTAAATAAAAGACTCCTAAAATTATTAGTATCACAAACCAAAAATCACATTCTACGACATTATTACAAAAAATATTGTAAAGTACTCAAAAAAGCCGTATATGCATCAAAAAAACTCGGTTCAAAATTCGCGTTATAAGACCAAATCAATGTGGCAAATAATAAATAAAGAGACCAAGAAAAACACATCCAAAACAAGGAAAAATATTAAAATAAAAACTTCAGACAACATTACACACCCACAGGAAATAGCTAATTTTTTCAATACTTTTTTCTCCTCCGTTGGAAATTCCCATTTACATTCTAATTATAGTCTTAATTGTAATAATATAAATAAAGTCCCCTCCACCAATAATATAAATAATTCTTTTTTTCTGAACCCCGTTACACCTAGACAAATAGGTATGATACTAAAAAACCTATCAAACAAATCCTCCTCTGGTATAGATGAAATACCACCTACGTTAATAAAAAGCTGTGCTGAACTACTTACCACTCCGTATACCCATAAAATAATAAACCAGTCTTTCTCTGAAGGTGTTTTTCCCGATGCACTGAAGATAGCTCTAGTTAAACCCATACATAAAAAAGGTCAGATAACCGATTTAAATAACTACCGGCCTATAGCACTTCTACCAACATCTGCAAAAATATTGGAAACCGCAATGATGAGACGCCTCTACCCCTTTTATGAAAAATTTGGAATTCTTCATGACAGCCATAATGGCTTTAGACAAAACCGTTCTACGACGCTAGCAGTATATAAATACATTCAACAAATTATTAAGGCAATTGATTGCAAAAAATATGCGATTGGGCTTCTGCTTGACATGAGCAAAGCATATGATAGAGTCTGTCATAAAACCCTATTGTACAAATTATACAATACAAGAGTCAGAGGAATGGCCCACGAGTGGTTTAAATCTTATCTTAGTAATCGCGCTCAATATGTAGAAATAGAATCCACAGACTACCAGACGGGAAAAATAAAACGCACTAGATCCGACAGAATCCCTATAAATGGCTCTATTCCTCAGGGAAGCGTCTTAGGATGTTGCCTGTTTGAAATGAAATGAAATGAAATGAAAATGAAATGAAATGAAATGAATTTATTGTCAGCCAAAATAACACCACATCACAATTTCGTTCTTAATTAGGAAACGCAATATATACCTAATAAAGAGAAACTTAAACTAACAATAACATGAGCGTAAAGAAGACTGGTGGTGCTGCTATAGTGGCCGCAAGTGGACACCACTCAGCATATGCTCCGACATTAAACAATGCCACAGCGCTGGTCTTCCGTTGGAATTCTAGCCGTTCCGTGGTGTTTCTCATTTATATCAACGATCTCCCTAACGTACTTGACCACCATAGCGTGCTCTTCGCAGATGACATTTCTGTACTTCTGCCCTGTTCAAACATTATAGAAGCAGAAAATAAATTAAATATAACTTTACACAATATTACAGACTGGCTAGAAATTCACAACCTTAAACTCAACTTGAACAAAACAAAAATTATTCAATTTAAACCCCACCAAAAAGCCGCGTTACGAAAATTGAATCGGTTAATTCTGCTTCCTTATTGGGAGTGGAATTGGATACACGTCATCTTAACTGGAAATCGCACATCCAAAATTTATCTAAAAAGCTCTCTTCTTTCATATACGCGCTCCAACATCTTAAAAGAGTGACAGACTTTGAGACAGCTCTCACAGCATATTACGCTTTCGCCTATTCAAGAATGTCTTATGGTCTAGTACTGTGGGGGCAATCATCCGAAATAAATAAATTTTTCATACTCCAAAAGAAGTGCGTCAGAATTCTAGCCAATATCGACCAAATGGTATCCTATCGGCCTTACTTTATTAAATTTAAAATGCTCACGTTAACTTCTATATACATTCTTGAATCCAGTAAATTCGTAAAAAAAAATACGTTGAACTTTATACCCCTAAAACAGAAATCCGAAGAAGTTATAGATATCTTAATAAACTTTTTCTACTCCTGACCGTTATCTGTCATTTATATAGGCTTTATCTCAAATACAATGACACCGATAATAAGTCGTCGAAAAACTCTATGCTCTATGGCCCATAAACGCACACTTTAGTGAACTTTTTTGGTTCATACATTTTCCATAAAAGCACTGTTTACCACGATGTCAAATCATCTAATTTTTTTTAATCAGTCACTAATATATTGCAGTGGTGCCAACTTCATAAGCAAATTTTTCGAAATAAAGAGTTTTTATTTACCATCAAATATTTGTAAAACATACATTATTTACTAAAATAAAAATAAATTATCATGTTTTGTCTGTTAATATACATATTTTACCAATTATTGGTATTATTTATAAATATAAACCGATCGGATTCGATTCAGATCCGGATTCAGTTTGGTTCGAATGGCAAGTGCAAGGAAATTAAAAACAAAACAGACCATAAACAAGAGGTGTCAATGTGTCACATTTCTAATTTCCCACCAAAGTTCCAGTTCAAAATTAAAAGGCGAAATGTGATAACTATTCGTTATGAATAAAATAAAAACTTACTTAAGATTTGATTCGTGTTTGTGAAGTGAAGAAAAATGTGTGGAGAGATGGATCACGTGACCGTCACGTATACATTAAGCTCCGTGTTTTAAATCATAAAAAATGGTTGTTCTAGTTATATTTGATTAAAACTTGGTTTTTCGTGTGTGAATTGGTGTAACTTCACTGTAAAAATGTTATCAAAGTGCCGTGTGATCTAAGTCATCTAAGTTGTTTTAATTTGGTCTTTCTATTTAATGACTCTGACCGTTGAAACTATTTTCCAAAATACTGTGTAAACAATAACATTAGTCAACTAAACACATATAATCTATAAAATTAAGGACTCGTGTTAATAAAAACCATAACATTATAGTGATTCCTGCTCAAATATGAAAAAACAATACAACAGTGACCGTTTGAGTATTCAAAATATTAAAAAATTTCGACGCGTCGCGCTGCACTGTTGTGACCTCCCGCGCGCAATTGTACTTAGCACAGCGCCATCTATTATTCACCTAACGAAACATCTGGCCACATACGCCAACTCGTCAATTGATTATCATCTTACACCAGTACTGAGGAATAATTGTTCATCATTACTGCAAGATGGCGCCTCCTTGTATGAAATGTAATATCAATATTACTGATAAACATTACTTGCGTTGTGTGGTTTGTAACAAAAATTATCACATAGATTGTACTCATGTATCACAAAAACGATATGATTTGATGGAAAAGGATAAGAAACAATTCACTTGCCAATCTTGCATGTCTAAAGTTGTTGTGTTCCCGTCTACATCAACATCGCCGAGCTTCTCACGGGATAATGTAACAGTCCGCAAGAAATATAAAATAAATATACATACCGAGAATTCCTTCTCCGGGTTGTCCGAAGACGAGTTCCAAGATGCTTCTCCTAGGTCTCTATCTCCAACAGAAATTAACAGAAGCTACCGTGATTTACGCTTCAATAACAGTAACCAGTTAAAAGAAATGGAAAATAAAATAAGTGAATTGACAGACAAGTTACAGTCGGCAGATATAGAGATACTTTATAATTAAGTATAAGATAATTATAAAATAAACGTAATAACACACGACTGCAGTTCAACCTCCAACAATAAACAAGCCCCTAATAACAAGGCGAAAGAAATAAAAAGGACTAAGCTGGACTTCTCACTGACTGAAAGCAGTGAAAATGGTCATATGACTCGGGCTGAGATTACCCCGAAACTCCCGAGTGATGTTGATGTCGAATTAGCGCCACCTAGCGATCAACTCGATCAACAAGCATCGGTGCTTGCTCAAACTGTAAATATATCGAAAAACTACACGTCGCCACCTCCTATCCAAGTAAATAATACCGCAAATAGATATACCACTCTGCCTCCTAGAAGAAACACCTACACCGATGTATACAACAATCAATTTCGAGATGATTTAAACAATAGAATGAAGCTGGGTTTGTTGAAACGAAAAATTGTCGTATGCCCGATCAGCGAGGTAGACATCTGGGACCATCACTGGACACCATGTACGGATCTTATTTTGATATAAAATGTTACTCAAACCCCGGAGCAGACACGAGGAATGTTCTGCGGTCATTACAGAATAATGGAACGTCACAGAGCAAAGATGATTTTTTGATCATAATTACCGGATCCAACGACAACAATCCCAACAAGATGTTTGCAAATTTGTACTACACAGTTCAACAATTGACCAACGCAAACATAATTATATCGCAAGTACCTCGAAATCGACATTTAAATGAGCGCCCTCTGAATAGCATGCTAAAATCAATAGCCGAGCAATTTGATCATTGCGCATTCTTGTCATGTGAACCGAAGCCAATAAATACATAAATAGTAACAAAAAATCCACAAATTTGAAGCAGCTGACTACAAGTATCTTTCACCAAATAGCCTGCTCACTGTATACCGCATCATACCAGTTACAACTGCTGCAACGTCACATCAGAAGCACTAAAATGCCATGTCCTGAACGCCAGTGCGAGCAGCCTTCCGACGTAGATGTCACTCTCTACGAGCCCGTATGCGACTTGGATGAAGACAAAACCAAAACGACGGCAGAGAACAAATTTTTTCGTCACAACTCCATCTAACGGCTTAAAAATACGAACTAATATCCCTAAAAAACCATGTAATCAATATCGAGATAAATTTATGATCTTACATCAAAACATATGTGGTCTGTTAAATAAGTAAGATATGTTGGAAATTACATTAAATGACTTCCAAAATAATAATCAAAATATCGATGTACTTTGCCTCAGTGAAACTTTTGTCAATAAAGGTTCTGAACCTAACATTAAATTAAATAACTTTAAATTAGCGTCATCATATAGTAGAGAAAAAAAAAGAGGTGGTGAAACTTTTGTCAATAAAGGTTCTGAACCTAACATTAAATTAAATAACTTTAAATTAGCGTCATCATATAGTAGAGAAAAAAAAAGAGGTGGTACAGCGATATTGGTAAGAAAGTCATTAGAAGTTAAGTCAATTGATATTTTGCCCAAGTTAGCATCAAACTTCTATTTTGAATGTTGTGGTATTGAAATCACTAGTATCAACTTAATAATAATAACGATTTATAGGATACCACAACAAACTCGATCGCATTTAGGTCTGTTTCTTTACAAGCTTGACAACTTATTTCAATACTTAGCCTTAAAACATAAAAAGAAAAAACTCGTTGTTTGTGGTGATTGGAATATAGATACCCTCAAAGATAATTCAGTTACTAAGGAACTAGTTAGTATATTAAGGAGCCACAATTTATCAATTCATATAAAGTCACCAACAAGAATTAATACTTGCATTGATCAAATCGCCAGCAATATACGTAACATAAAATCCGATACTCACATGCTGAACTTATCTGACCATGATAAAGCTCAATCAATTATATTGAACATTAATAAGACTAAGTCCTACAAAACCTGGTTTGAGTTCAAAAGAGATTATTGTCCTGATAACATTCGTAAATTCCATGACAGCATAAAAGCTCTCTCTTTTAGTGATGTCTTAAATTTGAACAATGCTCAAGAAGCGTTCAACATATTTTATAACTTGTTGAGACTCTTCTACGAGTTATGCTTTCCTCTCATCAAAGTAAAAGTTAGTAGTGGACTGAATAAGGTGAAGTGGCTGTCCAAAGGTATCCGTAAGTCATGTCAAGTCAAACGTCAATTGCTCTTTACTAGCAGAAATAGCAGAGATCAGTCGAATTCCAATAAAATATATCTAAATGTATATGATAAAGTACTAAAAAAGTGTATACATAAATCACAACAGATTAGCAATAATAAATATATATCTAATAACAAGAACAAATGTAAAGCAACCTGGAATGTTATATCTTCTCAATTTTCAAATAATGCAAATACTTCAGACATAACACACTTAAAGTTAAAGGATGTAATACATAATGATCCTCATGATATCTGCACTATTTTAAATGATCATTTTATTGAGTTAAGTAAAACAAATAAAGATACTGATGACAATAATGTTATAAATGATGTTGAAAATTGTCAGTTCACAATGTTCTTAATGCCAATTGATTACAATGAGGTATATAAACTTATAAAATCGCTAAATAACAGCAAAACTTCAGGTATTGACAGTATGTCGACTGTATTAGTTAAATTGATTGGATTTTTCTTATGTAGGCCCCTTGCTCATCTAATAAACTTATCATTTAGTCAAGGATATTTTCCTCAACAGCTGAAGCTGTCTATAGTAAGACCATTATTTAAAAAAGGGGATCTTGACGACCCAGGTAATTACAGGCCAATCAGTAATCACTATTGTCCCTATCCTGTCGAAAATAGTGGAAAAAGCGTTTTATGCTCGACTAGAAAACTTTTTAACAAGACACAATATTTTGCACAATGATCAATACGGTTTTAGAAAAGGTCTTAATACAGAATTAGCATGTTTTGAGTTCATTAAATATGTTACTGAAACCAACAATAATAAATCGCCTGTCATGTCGATATTTCTTGACATGACCAAGGCGTTTGACCTAGTTGATCACTCTAAACTGCTGTCAAAATTAGATGCTTATGGAATCCGAGGTCAGGCGAATGATTGGCTTAAATCATATTTGTCTAATAGGATGCAATGTACAGAAATCTCGAGATTTATAGAAATTAAGAATCAGATTAATAAAGTAGTTTACAGGTCACCTCTTCGCACTGTACTTTCTGGTGTGCCCCAGGGGAGTAATTTAGGTCCATTGCTATTTTTAGTTTTTATAAATGATCTTCCTAAGGCCATGAAGCCCAAAACCATACTCTTTGCAGATGATACCACTATAATAGTTCAGGGAGAAAATCAGTGCACATATGAGTCTGACATTAATGAAGCTTTATCAGATATGAATAACTGGATACATAAGAACCACCTTCTCATAAATCTAAATAAAACTCAGTATATGCAATTTCAATCATATAGATCAGTTCCCCCCAACTCCATATCAGTATTAATAACATAGCGCTACAGGAAACAAAAACAATTAAATTCTTAGGTTTACATATTGACTCTCACTTAAATTGGAAAGAACAGATTAACTCGTTATGCTCTAGATTAGATCGTTTCATATTTGCGCTAAAAAAACTGAGACAGTGCGTGTCGTATGACTCGGCCCTTACAGCTTACCATGGTCATGTGGCATCCATTCTTGGCTATGGCCTCATCCTATGGGGTAATTCAGTAGACGTTGAAAGGGTTTTCAAACTACAAAAGAAATGTATTCGTGCAATAGTTAATGCTAGACTAGGTAGCAGTTGTAAGCCCCTATTCAAACAACTTAACATATTACCCTTAGCATGCATGTACATATTGAAAATTTGCTGTTTTTCCAAGACCTTCCAAAATTATTTCATAAAGCGTTCCGAAATGTTTTATAATTATCCAAGGACGCAATATAAAGATCTTTTGTTCCATCCACGCTGTACGACTGACATGTATAAAAGAAATGCCTATAACATGAGCATTACGATTTACAATAAGTTGCCGATGGAAATAAAGGAACTTGAAGGCAATAAGTTCAAACAAGCTCTAAGAACTTGGCTCCTTAATCATTGCTTTTACAACATCAGCGAATTTCTAAACCACTAATAAGTGTAATATGATGTTTAAGTTTGTATAAATTTGATTATATATTTGTAATTATAATAATTATAGTGATATACTGTATAATGTGCCTTCATTATAGTAAAATAAAAGTGTTAAACTTCAATATTATAATTAGTTGAAATGTTATTGAATGTGATTAAGGGCCACCATAATTACAAAAATGCTACGATATTTGTACATATTTGCATGCTGTTTGTAACAGATGGAAAAGGTGAAACAATAATGTATTTACTCTAACACATGTAAACTTACCCTTTTTCTGCAAATAAATTTTATTTGATTTGATTTGATTTGATTTGATTTGTGTACGTTCCTTTTAAAATGGACGACGAAGAAAATAACTGCACCGCTGAAGAAATTGCGTGAGTAGTAATAGAACTAACGGAAAACTTACTGCCTGAAAAGCAAATGCTATTTATTTAAAATTAGTCGTAGAAAAAGTATTGTATGCAACGGTGTATAACTTGGTCTTAAAACGCTCGTGGCGTCTTTAATTACGATGCTCGCCAAGGCTCGCATCGCAACTCACGACACTCGCGTTTTAAGACCCTACTTATACAACAGTTGCATAAAATACTATAAACTACCCTTCTCCAGAATGAAAATGGTAACGTCTAGCCCTCACCACATGATGATCAAAATATATAACCAGCTACCTTCCTCAATAATTACCTTACCAATAATTATAATATAATAAGTCAATAAATAAATATTTCTTGTAAGTTGATATTATACATAATGTTTTGAAAATCTATTTATCGCCATCTCGTTTTGCTTTGTATTCATGTAAAAATATTATGTTCAAATTGCTGTGCCCTTGCAGGGCGTCACATGTGTCTATATACTCATTTTGTATTTCCACCTGATGTATGAATGTGATACGCAATAAACGATTGATTGATTGATTGACTATTGCTATGCCCTATCAGGGTCCATGTGAATCCTAAAACTATGTAAAACCTATGTATTATGGACCATGGATGCAATAAATGATGATTATGATTATGATAAGTCATCTGTGGTCTTCATCATCAATTCCACTCCACCAAATTATGATTTCCGGGTGTAAATACACGAGTTATAATAGAAAATACCAAAATCACTACATGCGTGCCTAATATAATTGAGGAGTTCCCTCAATTCCTCATGGATCCCATAATCCAACAATTTTTTTGAAAAAAATGGGACCCATCTGGATAGACGTACAAACAAAAAAAATATTACGAGTCGGCTCATTAATGACGGAGATCTGAGGTAACAAACATTGGAAAAAAATACATCCGATTTGAGAACCTCCTTTTTGTTTTGAAGTCGGTTAAAAAAATAACAATAATATCCATATAATATACTGTTGCACACGCGCTTACGGCTACCAACATAACTTTTCAGCTACTAGGATTGTTCCACTTAATTCTCGATTTCAACTACCTACATAAATTATTAGCGTCTGATTAAAAGTACCTAATCATTATTAGTAAATACGAGTACATACGTACACAGATCCTCGCCTTTATTCCTAAAATGAGTAGGCAGAGCACATTAAACGTATGTTACAAAAGTAAATATATCAGAGCACACTACCAATTAGGTACATAACAACTTAAAAACTATTACATAAATAAAGTTGTAACTAAAAACACACAGATCAGAATCACACAGATCTATTTTATTTATTTGATATTATTTGCAAGCTTTATTTATTTATTATTATTTTTCTTCAAATATTTCACCTGCATCGTGATCCGAGGTACTGGCAGAATATCAGTGCTTGCTCACAAGAGCAAAGCAAAACTGAGTCAGTACCTTTTTGGCATTATTGCAACGCACAAGTATGTCTTAGCCTTAATTTATAATTCTTTCTCCATACCACAATTGTTTTACATGTTCTTTTATCGTTGTTTTTCTGTTTCTTTTGTTTTCTGTATTTTTTTTTGTTTTTTATTTTGTTGCAAAGTGCCAAATAAATAAGTTCTAAAAATGATATATTTACAAATTGCCTACAATGTAGTCCCCAGGTCGGCGGTCTGAGGCAGGGTGCCCAATAAGGCTGGCTACATTTCTCGCTGAATGGCGATGCCAATTCTTTGGCCGAGGAACAAGCCAGCCCTATGGTCAGCCGTGTGCTCGAAGAGCCGTTTTTTCAGGTCCCGGTATAATTTCTGGGCGTCTGGACCCCACGGCCCAAGCGTCTCTACTGCGAAAGCCGCAAACACATGGATGCCTGCAAGGCCCGTGTATTTGCGGCGTTTGGCAGCCTCTGCTGATGCTGCCGTGCCGCTGCGCCCGCCCTCTGCGAAGTGGTGGGTAGGTGGGACGGAGCAGGTGTCAATGTATCGACGCAGGTGGCGTCCCAGATTAGGGGTCGACCTACTTGCCACGGAATGAGCGACATACCATCAGGCCTCCTGCCATCGTCGCGTGCGAGGCCAGGTGGCTCTAGGACGGCTGGAACGTTTATGCTGGCAAGGGCCGGACGGATAATGTCGTTCGAGGAAGCATGGCGGGCGAAGCGGCCTGCGCTTTTTTGACTTCCACGCCGCAGTGGCAGCGATGGGGGACCACTGTGTTGGAGCCCAGGCGGAGGCCGACAGCTAGTCTCAGAGAGTTGTTGTCCAGTAGTGTCGCGCAATGGACCGAAGGGTATGCTTGGAGCCAGAAACCGGACTCTTTTTCTGAACATGCCAGGAGCCGGGCTTTTTCAGAGGCTGACGAGGCAGAGTCCAGAAGCCAGTCGTGGACCTGGCGGCATAGTGGTTCATCCCAGATTCTCTGGACACCTTTGCAGGTTGGCAGCTCTTTACCGGGACAGGCCGCTTTCCATGCGTTTTCTGCCTCGGTCAAGCACGATGCCTGAAAAGAAAAGGATTTTTCCAATGAGGGGGGATATCGTACTGTGGGCCGAGGAGAGAAATGCTGGAAGAACGACGCTCGAAATCTGCCGGATACCCAGGCCGCCGTACCGGATTGGGAGGGTGGCATGTAGGAATTGCCTGTCGTTCAGTTGAATGTTTAGGGTCTTTTCAATTTGGGAGTGGAGGATGGAATCAATGTTTCACAGGATACAGGAAATTCCCATAATGGACTGCAGCGCATCAGATAGGTGAATTTTGGAGCAAATAGACAAAAACGGAGAATAGAAAGGGCCATGTGTGAGTTGATTTTGAGTAGGCGGTCGGAGTATTTGGAGAAACGGTTGATTTGGCTGTCAATAAAATTTGGGATTGATTCTTCAAAAATTGGGGCTCCAAGGAGGTGAAGTGAGTTTTCGGTCATTAATTTGATGCCTATAGGTCGTCCAGTACGCAGCTCGCTTCACCCCAAGGCTGCCGTCGTCCAGGTACCAAATGTTAAATTTCGACTTTAATGCCGAAATGGTTGGGTGAATAGCAATTAGCAAGGCTCTAAAGATGGCTGGGCCTTGCTGACAGCCAACTGCCGAAAATATGCTATGGCTGTTGTACATTAAATTTGATAATACTTAAATCTTTTTAAGTCCCTGCATATAAACATCTATGTATTTGTCTACAAAATGTGTCTATATGGTTTAACTTAGTGTCGATATAGGTACACGAGTAACAAGTTAAAATACAATATTGTATCATTCTGAAATCTAATAATGTCCCTAAACTCTTGACCTGTTCGAGAAAGGCTTTCTTTTCATCAATTATGTTTGTCATCAAATTATATTCAACGTATTTGTATAACTAATGCATTACTCAGTGTCAAGACTCGTCAATCGAGTTTCATAGACTCTTATTTAAATAATTTATACTATAACAGAATAGGCTTTAAAATTCAGTTATTCAAAGGAGGTAGGTACGACGGCCGTAACGTAACAAACAAGAGTTATAAGATTCATTGCACCAAGCGAGCTCTTTTGTAGGTATTATTAAGGAAAGGAATTTGTCCGACTACCTACCTACACACACGGCTGAATAAATTGTAAGTACATGTTTGCGATATTACAACGAGATAGAGACAAATTTTAGCAATAAAGAAACGTATTTACAATAGTTTCGGCCTTGTATCATGGGAAATATTCGTAGGAAAAACGTATCTTTTAAGTAAACGTCTCATATTTTCTTTAGGAGGGTTAGACGAGATACGATCATACCTGTTTGTTAATGTGTAGGTATTGAAACGTTTATGTGGCAATTATGGGGCGTTTATGGGCCACATAGCACGTAGAACCGATGGCCGATGGGGCGGAAAGGTTCTCGAGTGGCGACCACGTACCTACCGGAAGGCGCAGCGTGGATAGGCCCCCGACAAGGTGGACTGATGACCTGGTAAAGGTTGCGGGAGTCCGCTGGATGCGGGTGGCGCGGGATCGGTCACTTTGGCACTCTTTGGGGGAGGCCTATGTCCAGCAGTGGGCGTCTTTCGGCTGATATGATTGTGCAATTTGTGCTGAGAAATGCTGGCTCTAAGCTTTCTTTTGCTTTTAATCGAATGATCTAAATAAATAAATAAATCTAGTTTTTAACTACTAAGCGTTCCTTTTAATAAAGACATTTACTTATTTCCAAGGATAAGAAGAAATTCTATAGTTGGCATCTCATTTATTGTTTTATCGTCATTAATGAGTGTCAAGTATGCTATTTCTACAAGGCTTACTAAAAAGATAATAATACCTGTTTCATATTGCAATGGTTAACGCAACGATCACTTGAGTTATGCTTTATTTAATTTAATAATACAACTAAAAAAAGGTGAAAACCCCCGACGTTTTCATTTCAAAGTCCAATATCTCAAAAACGGCTGAACAGATTTTGATGAACATGGCTAACAACACTCGGGATAAAATTATCTATGACACAAAAAAACTGCATTCAAATCGGTCCATCCGTTTGGGAGCTACTGTGGTATCGTAGATACACAGATACACAGACAGACACGTTAAACTTATAAAACCCCTATTTTTTCGTCGGAGGTTAATAAACAAGTGAATCAAATAGACATAACAACTTAAAACTACTAGATAAACAAAGTTACTTACAACTAAAAATGACATATTTACAAATTGCCTACAACATAGTCCCCAAGATCGGCGCTATGCGGCACGGTGGGCTGACTACGTTTCCTCGTTATGCTTCGTGTAACCTACTTTACGTCACACCTGGCCATAATGCGAGTTTTACTGCACGCTGCGCGTACGGAAAAGCTCGCATTGTGGCCAGATGAAGATGTAAAATTTTGTACGCAACACGGGCGGTAATTCGTAAAGCCCCAGAGCGCATATTTATGGCGCTCACCTTCGGTTCAGGCCACAAACACCTGCGATCTGGGGCATTCACGAATTCACCGCCCTAGTTACGTACTACTAACATCGTACTAGTGTACTATTAACATCGTCTGCAAAAAATACTTACAAATAATTTACTTCAAAAACAAAGTTCGACTTCAATTTAATACTCCGCCAAGCCACGAGAACATTTTCACATTTATTTACAATTTACCACATGAACTGATTTCCGATAGCACGATGATCACTATAGAAAAAAACCGAATCGCTGTATGTGGGCCGATAATATTTGGGGACTTCCGTCGATTCCCCAAGATCATCACCAATGGCACTTCATTAGTTCCTATTTCATCGGAATCTTATCAGAAACTGTGATGTACTTTTGCACTTTTAAGTACATAATTGAGGAATTTGATAAGTAATCTGTGGTCTTCATCATCAATTCCTCGCCACCAAATTTATGATTTCCGGATGTAAATACACGAGTTATAATAGAAAATACCAAAATTACTACACGCGTGCCTAATAAAATTGAGAAGTTCCCTCAATTCCTCAAGGATCCCATAATCAAACTGAATTTTGAAAAATATGGGACCCACCTGGAAGCACATACAAAACCATATTGCTAGAATAGGGGGAAAAGCATCGATAGTTGAGTTTATCGCTATAGGAAGTACTTAAGTAAAACCTCCCAACTATTCCTCTAGTCCATAAGCTCAACTAATATGCTAGTTCGGAGGTTTTACGGAACTTTTAAACCGTCATTCAATTTCATTACAAAAATTGGGGCTTTAAAGTTAAATATATCCTACTAATATTATAAATGCGAAAGTTTGGATGTTTGTTACTCAACCACGCTTAAACGGCTCAACCGATTTGCACGAAGATAGTTTATAGCTTGGATTTAAATATAGGATAGTTTTTATCCCGGGTCCACACAGACGAAGGGGGGGGGGGGGGGGGGGGGGGGGGGTAGTAACAGTAATGTTACGTGTTTGGGAGGCTTTCGCTGGTCAACCCACAAACGTACCCGCAGCTAAAGTCCACGGGGGGCGTGCAGGCTAATAGGAGTGGTCAATCGCACTCGTTTTTGAATTTTTATTTATTTATTTATTTATTTATTTTCGGAGAGCCAACAGCTAACAATTCAAAGTAATAATATAAGCTAGTTATATCAATTAAGTAACAAAGAGCCAATTAGAGGTTCCCACCAGTAGCAACAGGTTAACAAACAATTGGTGGTTAGCACTAAATTTTACGTGTTACCCACAAGCATACAAATGAATACCTATGTACAGAGCTTATTAATTATTAAGTGATATGTACATAAACCGTTACAGTAACATGCGACTCACTCACTTGAAGAACTCGTCTGTTAAAATCCGTCTTATAGTTGTGATGTTGCTATTGAAAACGTCAATATCCCGCTTCTTCGTTAGTTCATTTAGGCTTTTACCAGCTCGTAATAAAAAGCTATTTTTTCTACAGTTACGTGATGTAAATGGAATTGAGAGGGGAGGGAAGTATCTTTTGGACCTAGATGGAGTATTGAAGGAGAGCTTAGCTAGTAATTCCGGACAATCAATGTTACCATTTAAGATACTAAGTAAATAAGTAATATCTGCAATCTGACGACGCTTATCTAGTGGAATGAGGTGATGTTTTTTACAAATATTTTCGTAATTAGATGAGTTGTAAGGGGTTTTCAGCTTAAAGCAGAGGTATTTTATAATTTTTTTCTGTATACGTTCTAATCTATTAATATAGATATTGTAAGAGGGGTTCCAGATTTGAGATGCATATTCAAGTTTGCTTCGGACATATGTACAATAAAGAACTTTAATAGTTTTAATTTGGGTAAAATGTAAGTATTTTAGTCGGTATTTAAACATAACATTTCATCGCGTAACAGTTCTCCAGAGCTTTCACTAACCATTGTTTTTGAATTTGGAGCCCTCGTCTAAATAATCGTTTAAATTAAATAAATGAATAAACCGGCCAAGAGCGTGTCGGGCCACGCTCAGTGTAGGGTTCCGTAGTTTTCCGTCCGTCACAGTAAGTGTTCCCACTTAAGCGTTAAACAAGCAATATTTAGCGAACAATTTTATTATTAGGACAACGAACGACCAAAGACAAATAAGACCCATGCCAGACACCTGCTCCGACTCCATTAAATCAGGAAAAATCTTAACACCGCCATGTACGATATGAGCGTTCCGCGTACAGCGACATCTATCGGCAAATTAAGTAAACTATTGCGCGCGAGCTTAAATTATGGAAGATGATTTTTATGGGATAATTCTTTATTGCGTGAACCGATTTTCACCGTTTTTACTTTATTTGAAAGCACGTCATTTCATTGTGTTTTTTTAGAAATTACAGGCACAATCAAAACCTGCTTATACGGTTAAATTACAAACTTAGTTCAGAAATTATTTTGTGTTTTCTTTTCAAAAACTATTTAACCTATCAAGTTCAAAATAATTTTCCTAGAAAGTTTTTATAAAGTTCTACTTTTGTGATTTTTTTTCCTTTTTTTAAAACGTATGGTTCAAAAGTTAGAGGGGGGACACATTTTTTTTTACTTCTGGAGCGATTATCTCCGAAAATAGTAACATTATCAAAAAATTGAATGATGCATGGAGCAAACCCCTATTCATTTTGAAATACCTATCCAACAATATATCTCACGTTAGGGTTGAAATGAAAAAAAACCACTCCCCACTTTACGTATAGGGGAGGTACCCTAATAATTCTAATAATTTTTTTTTCCACTTTTTATTTTACCACTTTGTCGGCATGATTGATATACATATTCAGCTACCAAATTTTAGCTTTCAAGTGCTAACGGTTACTGAGATTATCCGCGGACGGACGGATAGACATGGCGAAACTATAAGGGTTCCTATTCGACTACGGAACCCTAAAAAAAAATCCTATTTGAGTACGTTTTGAATTCTGAGGGTCACTTTTATGTTAGGCGCTAACGCGGGATTAGTTCTCACATGTCAGTTCGGCGCCTATTTAAATCGAGAAACACATTGATATCAAATTGGGATGCGAAATGCATCCGATAGGTACGATCTGTGGTCAGTACGTTCGAAACGCTATCGGAATTGGATGCCAGTTTAGTGGAACAATGGTAACGGTTAGGGTGCCAGGGTGGGTTCAGGGTTGCTCAATTTTAAAACATTTCTAAGAAGCGTGCGTCGAATAGCGCACCTGGGCGAGCTCTCTATCTGGCTGATCTTATTAAAGGCGCTATTCGGATCACGTAGACAATTATTCGAGTGAAGTGTGCGGGCTTGAATCACTAACCTCACTGAACGGCCAACTTTTACAATAAATCCATCGTGGCCTCGACACTTAATCAGTCCTTCGATAAAAGCTTTAATCGAGAGTTGGGGTGGGGGCTCAAAGAACTGCTCGACTTATATTATTAATCGATGAAACGAACGTTTGAATGCGACTGAAAGGAGATTAATTAAAAGAAAAATGAAAGAGTGCGTAGGTAATAATTTCGTTACCTTAAAGGCTTTCTTTCCTTTGGCTGATTTGGCTTTTAGAGACGAAAAGAGCCAGCGTGTCTTCATTATTGGTTTCCGTGCTGGTATTGCGGACCAAAGCCTTTTTGGGTCATACTGAGTTTAAGCTCGGGTCTCTTCTATGAACGTAGCCAAAATTAAGGGCTATTAAGCCAAATATTTGGTTGAAGTCTGAATGTGCATAAACGGCGTCTCCTTTTCCATAATTATATGCGATAAAATTATGCTTTTATAGCATAGAATTATATATGCACATAAACCCTTATCTACTTAGGTACCTACTGACCACCGGAAAAACGATTTTTAGTTTTTTTGACTGTCTTAATTTTAGAATCTTGGGGAAGAAATTACAAGACCCTCAAAGCTTTTATACTCGCAACGTTTTGCTTTGGCTTTGTGTAGGTAATAGGGTGAATTTCAACAAACCTGATTTTTTATCACTTCGGTGAAAATCTTTAGATTCAAGCATTTGGTTAATTGTTTAACATCAAGTGGCAGGTATTATGAGGGTTAACGGCCCTGTCATACCATAAACAGTTACTTATGGATATATTTGTCATTTTTTTTTTCTCACCGAAATGAATAAGAATAGCTAACCGAAATGATTATTAAAATCTGTCACCGATGTGATTATCCCGTCACCGAAATGATAAAATTGGCTTTAAAGCCCAATATCTCGCAAACATATCACTAATTTGAAAATTCTTCTGTTTTGTCGGCGTGATTGATTTTATAACCATGCCGAATTACAGTTTTCTAGTAGTAATGGTTACTGAACTAAGCCGAAGACGGACTGACTGACTCCTTGTTAACTACGGAACCCTAAAAATACGTAGAAACTACAAGTAACTTAAATTAAAATCTCAAATTTTAATCAAGATCATGAAGCAACATTCCTTACGAACAGGCAAAAAAGGCGGAGGATTCTTCGTAGGTAGCTCGGATAGTCTTTGGACAGAAAATTATGGTACCAAAAATGTTGTAGCTAATAAATAAATATACATACTACATGTACCAAAGATTCCATGAACATTTTAAAAATAACCTTTCTGTTACATTTTCACACTTAAAAAACCGCTGAACCAATTAAGTTCCAATTTGAGTTTGACTAACCTTAAAACGTTAAAGTAAGGTGGCCAAAATGTCTTCATGTCTCCTCGTCGTACCCAAAAAAAAATCAATAGCGATTTGCGCTTACATATAATGTGTATAAGTAATCAAGTGTATCTAAAATACACAATTGTCATGCCTGAATTCGCTTACTCGTGTTTCGAAAAAAAAAACACGAGTCATGATGACATGAAACGTGAAGTTGTGTGTTTGTCGTATGATTTTTTTGCGTATTTCTCGTCGAATCAGAGAGCAATTTAAACCAGTATTGCTGCTTTCCCTCTGATAACCTTTTTCATATGATATTGGTGTTGAAATTGGCTACTCAACCATCTATCGAAGGCGCGAGAGGCAGGTAATTTAATTTGGCCCTAATGTAGGTACCATTTGTGCAGTCTTTGCCATTGTCACGAAATTGGCAGTAATGTACGGATAAGAGACATGGATAACGTAATAAAATTCGTTTGAAGCTTTTCTTAACAGTACCGCCTACTCGTTATGAGGTACCTCATCGTAAATTGTGTTTCATCACACTTGCTCGAAAAGGGCTTCATAATGTGCAGACTAGAGATGCAACGAATAGTTGTTTGGCCGGATACCGGATATTCGGCCTGATCACCGGCCGAATATCCGGTATCCGGCCGCCGAATATTCGCCCGGCCAAACGATACCTACATTTTAGTTTGGCGGCGGGCGCGTCGTGCAGGTTTCAACCTGTTACGCATTGTAGGTTCGCGCGGACCGTTTTCTAGGCAAGAAACGAGTTTTATTAGGTGATAGGTCAGTACGGAACTATTTCGTATGCAGTACACGTGCGCCCGCCTATTTTGCTGAATAGATAATAAGTTTTCATATGTGTTTAATGTGTTGTTGTTGTTTTCTTGTATACTAACCATTTTTCAAAGTAAAATACCAAACAGAATCACTATTCGGTATCCGGCCGGATAGTGCGCAACTATCCGGAATTCGGCCGAATAGTAAAATAATGGCCGGATAGGCCGGATACCGGATAGCAACCGGATATCCGGTTGCATCTCTAGTGCAGACATACAAAGCTACAATAGCCTATGTTACGCCCACGGGCGTAATGGGTTTTTTCTTAAATTTTAACTGTCACTCATGTGGTAGTTACAAAAGCAAAGAGGTTTTATATGAAATACGATGTCTGAAAATGTATTTTTTTTAATTTTTTTTATACAACGACGGTGGCAAACAGGCGTACGGCCCTGGTAAGGTACGGCCTGGTGGTAAGCGGACACCGCAGCCTATAGACACATGCAACTCCGAAGGAGTAACGTTGCCGACCCTTGATATGTTTGAGGATTTATAAATAAATTTAAACTTAAAAACACTACTAAAACCTGTTTAACAGAATTATTTACATATTTAATATGTAGTTATTTAGTGTCTTGTTTTTAAGTGTTTTCAAATCGTGGCTGTATACCGAAGGGTCTTTGCCTTACGCGCTTCACGCCAAATTCAACAAAATGGAAGACTGACATATTGTAGTTTTTATTACGATTTGTATTAACATTGTGTATAACACGGGCGCAAGAATATTGCAAACTAGAGTCATCAAAAGACTTCTGATAGACTCTTGTTCGCAATATTCCACTTACGCCCCTCGTTAAACAACGTACTATTAATAAGTAGGTAGGTAGCCAATAAGATCCATTAATTATTGGAAAACTTATCTATGTATACGAATATTATAATAATAAAGAGGAACAGTCTGTGAAATTGTGGTTTTCTAATTTTGTTAATTTGTATGTGTATTGAGAAGGTCTGGACTCTCACAACTGGGTGATAGAGATAGTGAGAGAGATATACCGACCCGCGCCGCGCCCGACCCGCGCCGCGCACGACCCGCGTTCGGTGTGTGGAGGCCTTAATAGATCACTAGCTCTAGTGATCAATAAATTGCATAAGCGTCCACTTCAACCCCTACCACAAGTTATAAATAACGCTTCTATGTAATATAAAACTGGCATAGGGTATCAAGTCAAGAGCTTGCATTAAGTTCATATTTGTTCTTGTTTGTTATATATATTTACCTATTACCTACCAACTATAGAAAGCATACTATAATAGATAAATACCAGCCGTATACCAGGGTTCTTATTTTGAAAATCACAATCTTGGTAAAGATTCCGATGATTCTGAGTCTGATATATACCTATGCCATTGCGACAGCAATAAAATTAACGTGATCCATTGCCGCCGTAACGCGAGGACAGAATTGAAATTATGTACAATCGGCGTTACAAAATAAATTGTAAGTCTCTCCTCACCGCGTATGGCTAGTAGTCAGTGGGAAACCTCGAAACGGCCAATTTTGTTGAAAGTGGCGATGACGGCGTTTAGCTGTAAAAACATCTGATCAAAGTGCATTCAATGAATCAAAGATTTGGTAAAAAAAAACGATGTCATGAGACCTCTAAAATATCGCTTTTTAATATTATGCACTATTTATGAGGAATTAGATGTATGTAAGATAGTATAGGTACTAAAGCCGATGTACATACTGTTTAGTAGATATATAGCAGCAACAGCAACTGGAATGAATTTGGGAGCTGGGGCGACTTGGACTCATTGAGGAAATATAAATATAGCTGTTGGTTCTAATAAATAAATTCTCTGTACATTGAATGATGTGGGTAATTTAAGAATTATGCGTTATTTTATATCATGTTCCCAGTTGGAGTACCGAATAAAAAAAAAGTCAATGCAGTGTAGCAAAAAAAACGTACGTCTTCATAGAGCAAAATATCATATCTTCTGTATTAAAGGTTACCTTCATGTTCCAAGCTGTGGGACACCCTGTATGGTTAGAAAATTATGAGCATATATTTTTTGCCAGCAATTGTTTACCGGAATTTCCATGAATCCGTAGTGTATTGTCACTTTAAAATAAAATAAGTTTCATCGCAGCGCCGTAGTCCGCTGTACATTGTTTACGAACAAAGAGGATCGCGCAGTTTCCAATGCAGGCGTAGATCCGTGCCTTCAACTTATCCGTCTTTGTTCCACTAACTATTGGAAGTTTCTGTGTCCGCATACATATTATATATTTCTCGCCTCGTTTGTTGTTACGTGAGATATCGCAATATCTAAGTTTGCGATAGTTTATCAGTGGAACAAACTATTTTCGCTATGGGTTGTCTTTGGCCGCCAAAACACATTAGTGTAGCGGACTTCACGAAATTGGTTAGGTTTGCTGCTGGCGGGCCATTATTTTACGGACTCCTGAGCTCGTATTGATTGCCCAAAATCGGGGTCTGGTTTTCTGGACGGCTCAGTAGCTGATAACCAGTTTCAGGATCTCCGATTACCGATAGATGTAGAATGTAGGGGACAAAGGACGGGTTGAGACCAATCCATGAAGATATGTCGTGTATTGGCTGCGTTTTGATTGGCTGGTTGATCGCGGGAATATAAAATCACTAACGATATCATATGTCTGCTCGTTTAAGCATACTTTTCCGACCATTACATAGAGTGAGGCGTGAATCTTGCACCAAAAAGAAATCACAGTATTCGTTCCTTCAACAATTATATGTGATTCTATTTAAAAAATCTGACGTAAAATGCTCAGAAATTGATGGAGAAACTGTTTATATTTTATATTTAACTTTGAGTGTCGAATTCATCGGGTGATAAAGAGAACTTCTACATCGAACAATAACGTTATTTATAGGCAAATTTCTAAGTCTCTGTACTTACGGGTCGATTTAATAATATTTTTTTATAGACAAAACCGAACTTGTTGCTTTTAATAAATCCCCAAAAAATTATCTGTCATTGCAAGGATTGGCTATCTGAGGGACAACAATCTCATACAACAATGTCCGATTATCCGATATTATTTAGAACCCTTGTAGTTTCGCCATGTCCGTCTGTCCGTCTGCGACTTAGCTCAGTGACCCTCACTACTAAAAAGATGTAATTCGGCATGAGTATATAAATCAATCACGACCACAAGGGTTACAAAAAATTAAATAAAAAACAAGGTGCTGAAGGTACCTACGTAACACGTTATACACGTGGCAATGTAATTTATTTTTCTCGTTAAACCCATGGTGTGTGGTTACCGTTGGAGATATATGAGTTAAAAAAAAAATCATCTTAGTGGTCCATTTGTGTGGTGATATTGGGCTTTGAAGCCAAAATTTTTGTTAGAGTCATGGCCGGCTAAATGGCTGTTACTGGAAATGTCAAAAAAATCGTGGCAGTACTACATATAACGAATATAAAAGGAAAACTATCACAGCTATGTAGATATTACTAGTTACCGAGTAATAGTCGACCAACTTAAAATGTACTTGAAAAGGCCCACTTTCGTATTGGCTGACGCTACCGCACCATTTAATTGGCACGTGTCGATGTTACAAATACAGACAGCAACTACGGATCCCTACACTGCGCGCGCCCCGACACGCACTTGACCTGTTTTTTACACACAGGTTTGTCGGTATGTTTTGCACGTAGGTAGTCCATCATTACACTTACAATGTGGCCTGAAGTTACAAAATATTTCTTCTACATTTAAAATAAATAAAATGGTCTTTTAAATTAAATTAATTTCAACCAAAACTAACCATATTTAAAAATTTCTAGCATCAATTTCAATGGCAGACGTGTCATAGCCATGGTGTTTGCTGCTTTGGTGATTGTGTTGAATCGGCAGTATTTTATTGTGTCAATGTGTGTCTTATGTTTTGTGATTAGTATTAGTTATTTCAAAATGTAATGCCTTAGGATAGTTCCTGTAATGTTACATGTTTCTTTCCCTTAATAAATAAATAAATAAATTACCCGACTGCCGAATGAGAAGAGGGTTATTTGACAAGAGCTATGGTTGTTGGCCATTTTAACATGCTTTATAACTTCCTAATTAGTTCCGGGTCACCATGAAGGTAACTTCAATAAAAACTTGACACTAAAATCATAGATTAAATTTCCGTCCCTTTACTATGTATGCATCCGACGTATGCATGTACGCATGCTATGTATGCATATGTGCTATGTATGCATGCTACGTATGTATCCGTATCTAAGCGTTTTCTAGATAGAAAGAGACGGATAGTCTCGCGAGCCGTCTGGCACTGCTCGCGGGCCGTGGTTTGATTTCATTTTTAACATAATTCATATTTCTATTTTAGGATTGCCTAGACGATCGATTATTCAATAAAGGCATTGGTAGGAATGAGAAAAATGCCAAATCAAAAATAGAAGTGTGCATAGCCCACGACGTTGATTTTATTTACTACACCAGCCAAAGGATTCATGATTTGGTCAAAAATATTGGCTTGCGTATGAAACTGGTGATTCATAGATTTCGTACCTAAGTGACTGTCATCAAAATATACTAATCATTAATAGGCACACATTGTCTTACTCACATTTATTTTTATTTATTTATTTGGAAAGCAAACAGGTACAGAGGAGGTAAGGTTTGTACTCCGTCCGCGTAGAACTTGTTGTGGTCTTAGAAAAACGATTGCTATTAAATTATTTTAGGCGCAATCTTAGTTATCGCTGTCTTAAGACTGCACCGAGCGAAATATGCCAAACAGGCAGTGGCCGTTAAGTAGATAACGTCAACAGTATTTGTTTAATCCATGTATAAACTGTACATTTAGCACTTAGAAGAATGTGTTAACAATACGTTCGTGTAAAAAACTTAAGATTACTAATATTTTACCCTACAGCACAAAGCAATGTTGGACGAAAACTGTAAAATCGTAAGCAGGCGTTAAGTGATTTTTTATACTTTGACAGTGGAAATCTATCCTGATTTTCAGTTCAAACGAAATATGAATGTTTATACTACGATATATCCGCGTAAAATATTTAAATTATCGTCGTGTAATTGAGGTCCAGATTCATCAAAAGGCGGTTCAAATTCGCCATACATTTTCACTATGGCGGCCGCGCGCCGATGTAAATACGCATTCCCCGTGCTCTGTGGTTCAGTCGCCCGCGAGCGTTCAGAGAGAGAGCACATTTCAATGCGGCGCGGCGACACTTATAAATACTTCGATGTCAATTGTGTATGAATACAGCAGTATACGCAGCAAAACGAGGTAAGTATTTTTTTTGATATTCTTAGTTCAGCAGGTCGATCACGTAACGCATTGTAGGTACGCGTGTCAGTTAGAACTAAATGACAATTTTTATATGGAAAAATGACAGTTGGATCTACCCGACGCGCGTTCGAAACGTTACGTGATTGCCCCTCAGGAGTCACTTTGTGCGACAGTTCAGTAACGTGTACCCGTATTCTTTGGTCATGTAACTTACTTGTAAATTGTTAGTCAACGTTTGCAACCTATTAAATATCTTCCAGTACTTACTTTTACACATGATGGCGAGGGTCTCATGACGAAGCCGGAAGATGGCTGGTGGAACTCTATGATGGAAGGGGCTAAGATAGTCGAGTTTGGGCTCGTTTGCTTTGTTATCTTCAGTACTCACCATTAAACATGATGGCGAGGGTCTCATGACGAAGCCGGAAGATGGCTGGTGGAACTCTATGATGGAAGGGGCTAAAATAGTCGAGTTTGGGCTCCTTTGCTTTGTTATCTTCAGTACTTACCATTACATTTTTAGGGTTCCGTACCAAAAAAGGTTAAAAAGGAACCCTTATGGTGCGACTCCGTCCTCCGTCTGTCTCTCACAAAGTGAAATATCTCACGAACTACTTACGCTATCAATTTGAAATTTGGAATGGTTTTAAATAAGAGTTATCCACATGCATGGGAAATAAGAAATTTAAATATATTTTTAATTTTCTATGAAAAATTAAGAATATGAGCGGGCAAAAAAATATTAACTATTAGGTCAAGTAATGTATTTTGAAAGGGCTCGAGGTGCACTTTTTGAAACAGTTTTTCTTTTTCTTCTACATTGGTAAAATTTCGATTTATGAAGGAAAATGTAAAAAAATACCACCCCCCTTCTGGATCTAGCGTATTTATAGCGTAGCGTAAGTATAGTTAAGTTTGCAATTTAATCGACTTTACAAGTTTTTTTGTTTGAAATTTCTATAAAACTATAATAGAAGTACTCTCTTTAAAATAAAATAAATGTAACCGAAATCGGTTCACGTGATTAACGATAATCGCTAAAACACCAACATACATTCTTATCATATTTAGCTGATTATCCTTGCACGTTAGTAATAACATAGTCTTGGTGTAAAATTTATTCGTTGTTTGAAATTGAATTCTGTTGTGTTGGGTTAAAACAAGTAATTTAACAAATATTGGGACATTTACTTTACCTTGAGTTAATTGATAGTTTGTACGGAACCCTCGGTGCGCGAGGGTTTGCGATCATTCTCGCACTTGACCGGTTTTTATAATTGTCTTGTACTTGTACTTAAAGATTATTAGCTTATTCCTGTATAGTCAGTTATGTTATTAAAAACATATTAGGCACGTATTTTTTTAATATTTTTCCTTCACAAAAGAGATCATACGTGTCCAACATTTTGTGTTAATGTAACCGACTGGATAATTACGATATATATTTTTTTTACCCAGGAAACATTTAACCTATTGATGATGCACCCACTATTTATTGTTTTAGTTAAAATGGGAAAACGCAAGGAAAGATATTATACACGGAGTTTTTATTTCTCGAATTGAGTTTAGCTCACTCTAAAATTCTTTTTGCTGTTTTTTATTCACCCTCTTATTTATTTCGCTTATTTTGAAAAGCTTCTTGAAGATCTCATGCCGTCGTACAGTCACCATATTATCACGCATATTCTTGGCTAACAGACATCCACAACAATCGCTTGTTCTGTTTTCCGTGTTTACTGTTTGCAAACACCAAAACATTGTGGAATGATGCCACCGGTGTACGTGTACAACGACGTACATAACTTTACAAAGGCTACAAAAACACTTAGAGGCATACTTTAAATATCACACGGTAGGAATAAATCGAATCGAGACGCGTCTAAATTCACAACTAGGTACTAATAGATATAGACAGACATAATGCAAAAGTAGACCGAAATCGCAATATTTTCAGAGACTCATTGATATTGTTGGTTTTTTTTGGAGAAACAAGAGCTCGCTTTTCGTGGACTTGGGTAAATATATATTTTTTGTCTACCCTGTCTAAAAACTCTGTGCACGCCACTGCTATATCAATTCCAACACTAGTCCACCGATGACACTGCGTTATTATTACTTTCGTTAGTGAACGGTCAAATTTCAATAAAAATAATAATTGCATTAAGATTTTATTCCTTATACCATCCATGGTTTTATGCGCGGAGGTAAGATTTATTATTAGAGAATAATGAGCTACTAACTTTTAGCTTGTGACCGACCGTACCGATTGAGCGAGCCGGCAGCGGCAGTAGTGTGTGTGATGACGCACACACAGGTGCAAATGCCAAATCGGTGCCCGCGTCAAAAGCTCGGTGGAGTCTTAAACAAACTTCTACCATATGAAGGGATAATTTCCGAGATAAAAACTAACCTATATTCTTCCAAGGGTCTCATATTACGTCAACGCTAAATTTCGTTGAAATCCGTTCAGGGTTTAAGCGTAAAAGATTTAAATTGCTGAATCTATATTGAAATGCCCGTTTTTACAATAGTACATTATTGTCGAAGCAAGGGAAGTAGGCAATTGCTGGCTGAGTATTAATTTTAAACGGACGACCTTGGGAGTCCGTTTAATTTAATACGAAGCCAGTGAATGCCCTTCCAGCTGAGACAAATATAGTGCTTTTCTCAAAAATTGTGCAAGAAAACAAAAATGTATTTTCTGAAAATGATAAGCCATGCATTTCTTCTCAACGCTCCAAGAAATTGTCGTACGCCTTCCGATATCTGTCTTTTGGCTTTGCAAATGACCAACAAATTACACTTAAACAAATAATCAATAACTGAGATTGCAGCTTCCTCTAAATCTGGAATCATTTACACGTCAATTTTCTATATTGTCCGTAAAAAGAATTAGCCACTGTATGTTAAAACAGAATATTTTTTGCATTGCCGCCTTTTATTTTTTTTAATAATAAGTTGGAAGTGTATTTTTCTTCCGAAAGCGCCATAAGTTATTTGAGACAACTAAAAAGTCGCGATGAGTCACAGCTACTGATCTTCCGTTTTGGCTGTTTAGGACCTGTCTTTTATTTATATGGCGGTTTCAACTTTTTAAAAAGTTTGTACCACGACAAATAAGGGAATTTGTATGCAACATTGTAGTCGAGCAAAATCGAGCCGGCAAGGTTTTTTATTTTTTAAATGTTGACTAACCATAAACTATGCACTTCACGTCCTGATTTTTTACCAATAAAGTCAACATTGCCGATGATTTTGAGAAAATATAAATATTTTAGCTATCATCGACAGACGTTTGTACTTAAATTGTTTTTTTGCTTCAAAGGTTTATTTTTATGTCTACTAAGCTATAATGTTTTACCTAAATCTGTTCAATAGTTTTACTCATGTCATGTTAGTCCAAAAAATTAGAACCAAATTCTGCAGTGACCCCGAATCGCTTTGACCGAAGTACATACAATCCGATTTGATTTCAACATTTCACATTCAATTTACATGGCGCATTGTACAATTCAGTTAGCGCAGGTATTTTATGGAAGTCGGCATGCCGGGACCGGGACGCGTGATCAGATGGAGGACGTGATTCAATTTGCATGGTATGATGGGCACATTACTCGCTCGCGGCCCTTTGCGAGACAAGCTGTGCTATTCACAACCTGTCTCAACTCATTCCACCACTCACTACTAGTAGGTACATTTTGTGATCTTAAGAGTCCGCAGTAAGCTCGATTCTCCATACAAACGTAGTTACGCTCTCATTTTAAAACTACGTGTTGGATTGTAACGAAACTTTGCATGTTCAATGAAATGAGGTATATCTATGTCTGAAATTAGTTTTTTACGTAGCTTTAGCTACCATAATAAAAAAAATACTGCGAATTTAAGTTTTTCATACAAAACTAGTTTTTGCTGTATTTACTTTGTTTTATAAATTGGAACCATATAATCTAATTACAGACATAGATATACCTCATGTCATTGTATATGCAAAGTTTCGTCACAATCCAACACGTAGTTTTAAAATGAGAGCGTAACTACGTTTGTATGGGAAGGTGAAATTCGGCCGAGCTTACTGCGGCCTCTTAACCAGTATTTCGTAAGAACTATGCGTCATGGAGTACACACTTAGGTATATGAAGTCTATTAAAGCGCAGCTTTTCTGAGTAGGCAAGTACCAAGTAACTAGGGAAAACCCCTTCGGCCGCCTACGAAACCAGTTATGTGTGAAGAATTTTGTTATACTTACCTACGTACAAAGGTTTTTCTTCCTTCGAAACGAGTTATGACAGTTTGTTTTCGTATTTAGACAGTTTCCACTGTATTAGTGCATATGAAGTTACCTTACGAACCTTTTCTTTTGATTGGGAGGAAAATCCTTCATGGATATTATCCACCTTCCTTCATACCTCCGCGCCACGGGGAGAGCGCGGAGGTTATGTCGGACTCGCACCGACTAAAAACCCCCCGATGGTCCTCCTCGACGCATTTCGGACGGCTCAGGGATCTCCTACGGAACGCACCAGTGCCGTCCTAACGTCATGCCTCTGTGGGTCCTACCTAGTTTTTTATTACGATTGCAGCCCCCAACTCAACCGTGTACCTCCCCGAGGCCCCCTTTTAGCAGCCTTGTTACGACCTTATGAACCTAACCTACCTTATAGTGTTTTGCGATCGTAACAGGTATCCAACAAGGAAAAAGAATTCTTCGATCACCGAAACTGACCTGGCATATTGTTCCAAACCATCTGTTATTGTAAGACACGTACGTTGAAATCTGGGACCCAATTCGAGATTCAAAAATATCCCCTTCTGTCAATTAAGGCAGATGGAATTGCAGCCCCGGTGTACAGTAAGTTTGACAGTAATAAGTAAGGGTGTAAGTTTTATACAATATCAAATACTGATTTGCCATACGATAAATAAATAAATGAACCCATAAATCTGTCAGAATTGATCTACTATTAAAAGGATAACTACGTCGAAACAAAACTATTTTTCTAGGAGCGGCTGAAAGCATAGATGACAAAATAATAGCGTTAGGTAGGTACATACGTCGATTTACTTGAGGCCTAAATCACACTGACGTGAACTAAGGCTTAAATAAAGTAACTTGAATCGAAGTGTGGCAGATCTTAATGTAAACGGCAATGTTGTTAAAATAAGTTTTATTTTCGATTGACGAAAACGAATTTGAGGGGAAATAAAGTAACAAGGGGTCTGAACTTTAATCCATCGAAAACGTTTTACAATAATGATGACATGTTTTGTTGGGTACTTACCTAAATCTTTTTTGTGTAATATGGTTTACGATTACTCGATTGTGATTGCGGAGATTGCTAAAAACCTCTAGCTTTCTTGAATATTGTAGATAACTATAATAACAGTGTTAAACGACTCTTTGCAACTGACGCGACGATTCGCTTTTTGCTCATAGTTCCGTTTTCTTAAAAATGAAATATCATTTTGTGGACTATCAGAATATTCTTTCATTCCCGACAATTCGCACCGTGTATGGAGGCCTTTATGGGCCGTCTATGATAACTTAGCACGTCCCTCCGCTAGTATCGTTATCACACTCTACAATAACGTTAACAGGCCGGCGTTATCTACTACCTTTCCATTATGGTGCAAGTTGAAAGGTTAAATGTACCCTCTGTCTAAGTAGGCCCATTAGAGAATACGTGTTGCCAGTTAATAAACGTGAGGAGGGTTTGTATTCTACATACCTACGTATACATAAGTAAGTCAGTACCCGTATATACCATGACAATTAAATGTGTTATTTTTATGAAAACGGTTTCAGTGTGTGACGTCTCTCTAGGTGCCTCCGCGATATGTATGCGGATATGTGCTCTCTAGAGAATCTCTTCGCGGCGCAGAAATTTGATATTGTGATGCTCATATTGCCGCATCTGTGTTAAATATTGAGACTGTAAAATACAGAAATACTGGCATGGGTATATGAACCAAGACAGTAATATTAATTTCTTGCTAGATTTTCTTCGGTTGTACCGTTCATTCTGCAAACGGTATCTAAATCTATTATTCTGATTGTGAAGCTTCCTTAAGGCAACAACTATGATATTGTTCAGCCCGTTTTGTGACAGTCTAGTAGTAATAATTGATTAGAGACTATAGGGGACTCGAAATGTGGTCCATTTAGTTTAGACCGCCGCCCGCCCGGGCCTAATGAAGGGGCCACTCCAATCCATACTACACCGGTCTTCCATGGCGACGGAATGAACAAAATGAATTTGTACACCTATGGCCATGGTTGCGAGACTAAATCACAATAACATGGAAAGCATATAAAAAGATGCAGCCATAATATGGTCGATTTTTTAACCCTATACTCGGCAGCGTATCTTTACAGTCATAGGCATAGGGAAGTAGGTAAGTATGTTTAGTTGCCTTTTTGCAGTTATTCCAAAACCGAATTTTAGTGCTCTGCAGGTAGCTACAACGCACGATTTTTTTTATTTGCCAAGTTTACGAACCTTGCCTGATTCAGGTTTCAAAGGCATAGTGGTTGCGCTGAAATTAAACGGATTACTGGTTAAAAAAATAATGGTTTTCTAAAAAACACATTACTAGAACAGAAAATAGGGCCGAGTTGAAAAATGGTTTTAAAAACCCCATTATATTTTTGTTCAAGCTATCTAACGATAACCCACACTATGGGTTTATATTGAAAAAAAAAGCTTATATCCTCACTTCACGTGTAAGATGATGTAAACTAAAGTAATTAATGGCGGCCAGCAGACACTACTGTATTGTAAAAAATAAATAAAAAATAAGTTGATGAACTACCTATGTCATGTTGGGTATCGTTAACTAGGTATTTCAAAATCATTATTAGGTTTCTTATATCATTTTGTATTAAAATAACAGTTTAGGATTTATAACGATTTAGAGTTGGCTAAACAACAAATTTTTGGAGAGCTCTATTTCGGTAAGTATTGAACCTACAGAGCTAGTTCAGGTGTCAAATTGTATACATTTTAGTATTTTTAAACAAAAATATTAGTATTTTATTTAAAAACCGCATAGTTTATGATTTAATTGACAATACCAAAAAAAGTGAGAAAAAAATCGTAGTTTTTCGAGTGCTGCAACACAACAACACAATAAGTCTTACGAAGCTGCAAACTTGGATAAAAGGTACTCTTAGTGGTCCTAATGACATTAAAAAATCACAACTGGCCGTTAGCTTGCGATTTTAGACATTTTTCGGGTCAAATATGACTGGCCTATAAACTTCATGTTATAACGCTTATTAAACGATTTCACTACATTCTGGCAAATGAGTGCGGCGACTACACAATATGCAATGACATCACATGATATTCTATTGATTTCATCGTGTTTTTACACACGCGTAATGTTGCGCGACGCGACATCCTGTCAAACGATTTTGGCGTTTTCTACCTCCTTCCTTTCCGCCGCTGGCACAGTCTACTGACAGCTCGCGCGTCGCGTCGCCGAACATTACGCCTGTGCGTAAACGCGGCCTTAGTTACATTCTAGCACATCCTACAAAGTAGCCTCATCTTTCCACACACATTTTAATGGCCTTACGTATGGATATTCGTATTGATTAAATCTTTCACAATTTGATTAATGCGCAGTAATAAAATACAGTGGCTTTATTGTGACACGAAAGTAATAGATAGACAGGCGGACCCCCCGGGTTCCGCGGATGTGAGCCCGGCCGAACGCCTAGGCGCTAATGAAGCGCACGATGAACGTCGTACCAAAGAATTTGGAGTGATCTTGGGGTGGATTTTTTTGAGCGCACCTTCTTCCCTTGTTCATTAGTGTAATTAACTTATGCCGTTACTCTTCCACAATTCGTTTCGGATCCCTGACTTTTGCTAAATTACTGTACGACTCCGAAAATCTATAGGGCCTTGTGTTTTTACGTTGAACTTTATTGAAAGTGACTTTGAGAGCTTTCAGTTTCGATAAGCATTGCTGTTAGTTGAATCGCTGGGTACCTATGTAATGATAACGGCGTCTATTGATCCATTTGGATCAAAGTAATCTGACTTGATCTCCTCGTCCCTACATTTTATGATGATTCACGTGAATTACTGATGATTTAAATCATTAGTCTCAGGTCGTATCTTTCTATTCTAAGTTTTTAACCAACCTAACCCGACTATCATATTGTTAGCTTAGATTTTGAAATACAATAGCTTTATTTTGGAATACAATAGCATTTCGTCCCGTTGTCATGGTTTAAAAGTTACATCTTTGGAAGGAAGCAGCTGGTTAGGGTGGGTATATTTAAAAGTGCTACGGAGGAAATTAACTAAACCTTCAAATACAAAACGCCGAAATTCTTTGCTATGCCGACGACACAGTGATACTTTTTTATGGCAAAAACTGGGAAAGCACAATCGGAGCAACAGAAAGAAGCATGCGAACTGCTTCGAACTTGTTTCGTAAAAACCTCCTGACAAGAGTCAGTTTTTACGGACCAAGTACATACATCAACAGAAACAGGAAGTCCCTATGCCCTAGCAAAGGTGTTAACTGCTCTGCTCGTTCTGCTCGCGACTCCGTCCGCGTGCAACGCGTTTATATCGCAGCTCCATACAAACTTTTACACTCTCATTTTGGGGATTAAAACTATCCTATGTCACTCTCCATCCCTTCAACTATCTCCCCTTAAAAATCACGTCAATTCGTCGCTCCGTTTTGCTGTGAAAGACGGACAAACAAACAAACACACACATACACTTTCCCATTTATAATATTAGCATGGATGTCTTTGCTCACCCATAAATACCTACTCCAAATCCTCGGCTTCCTTTAACAAAGTACTTAACAAACGTGTTTTCATCTTACCGGTTCCAAGAAAATTTTCTACGTTTGTCAAAGGCTTCGGAGAATCCATCAGAGTATCCATATTAATACAATTCTCAAGCATTGTAACCTAAAGGATTTTACTATTAAAGAAGCGAAAAAGCTGATATACCAAAATTGCTTCTCTCGCTGAACTACGCCGAGACAGAGGCTAGACATCGTTGATAAAGTAACTTTTTTTTCTGTAATGTTTATTATCAAGTTATCTTATCTTAATATTCTTAATATACTGATCTTGTACAACATGTCATTTAAGGTGCTAGTGCGGACACCCATGCTCAGTAGCAGAAGTAGCTACGCAAAATAACACGCTCAAAATGATAATTCAGCCCTTATTCTTTTGACATTAGAGTCGTGTGTAGGTCATTTTGACCACATTAACTGCGTAGTTGTTTTTGCTGTAGACGGTACATCACTTCTGAGATTTGTTGACTGATTTCGTTGCCCGTAGTAAACTGTTCGGATTTAATGACGGATATATTTTGCACCACAGCCGGTTCCATCACTCTGTATGTGTGAGCTGTGCGGTGTTGGAGGATGTAATGGTACCACCGAGACTGGTTAGTTAAAAGAAATACAGGGTTATTTAGTAGTTCTACTACGTCACAGAACCTTCTCTGTATATCCATGATATGTACCGTTACAATAATATGTTTAATAGTCTTATCGCAATGTTATTATAAATAACGAGGTTGATTATTTAACGGCTATACATATTATCGTAATCTGATATCCTTTGTTTATTTAGTGGTAAATATAATATAAATTGTATTAGACGCATGATAAAACGTTGAGTCATACACTACAATCCACTATTGGCTAGTGAGAGAGTGGCCAATATAAGTCCAATCTTAAACATTCAGGTCCTGAAGAGAGCCTCGGCGCGGCGTGATCAATATACATTTGCGAAGGCTCAAATTCGGTTTGACAGTACGGTGACGTAGCGTGTGAGTGACATCTTTTGTTTTGGCGTAGTGATTAAAAGTTGAAAGGCATTACGAATATTGGGGATGGTTTGATCATTATATCCATAAAAATATTATTTCTAGCTGTTCTGGCGACTTCACGTGCATTTAATAAATTTCTATTTACCTACGTATATTTTAATGCGATTAGATATTTCATAGCGTATATATCCATCCTGAAAAATCAGTTATCACTATTGGTCAAATAATTTTAGAAATCGAACCTCGGTAGTACAGTCTACTCCAAAGAGATCCATACGGCCAATAAATATTGGGTGCTTATAATATCTAGATCATATCTTTCATCGAATATATTCAATAATACGAAAATAATAAGCGGCATACACAATGTTTCCAATCCAGTCAGTGAGACTAGCAACAGGGTAGGTTCTTTCTTACAGTCTAGTTGAATTCGTTTTTGTACAGGACGTCGCGGCGACGTGTCTCAGCAGGGTACGACAAGGGGTGAGAGGGACGGGAGGGAGGTTAACAGACGCGAGACCACCCTTTCCACAAATTAATTAAAATAATTTGTTGAAAATGTCACGAATTTACCAGTCCCCGCAGCTTGTTAGTATACTCTCGTTGTTTGGCAAAACATTATTATATAACGGATCCGTGAATATAAGGGCTTATTCTTCAAGGATTATCCAGGGATTCTCGAAATTATTAGTCTTTATCGTCATAATAACTACAGTTTATTTTATGTTAAATTTACGTTATTGACACTGCGAGGATTCCAAAAGACAACCTTTTCATGAAGTTGCACATCAACTAGCTACATTAATTTAATTAAGTACCTAACTAGTCTAGTAGATCTTCATTTCCATTTGCGCGCAAACAAATTGAAAAGCGGAACATATTGTTTCAGATTTTACCCCCATAGCTTCCGCTTGTACATACCATACCTACTACAAATTGCAAAATGTTATGCAATGAGCCAATGACCATTTGATTTGGGTACCTATACGAGTATAAACAGTGTATAGTGTATCGAGATAGAAGTTTCCCTCCGCTCACGCTGGTAAGTTTGCTGTTCTAGATGCTTCTTTAATCTATGCTTTCCTGTTTAAATTATGTTAAGGCCAGGCTGCAACCGGCGGAGCTAATAACTCTAAGATTGCACTTTAAAATATTGCACTGAGATGTTTGTGTTAGTCTAAGTGCTTCTTAACACGGACGGAGTTCATTAATCTGACTAAGTGTCATTAGCCATATCGAGCGAACGTATAAAATAATTGTAGTATACTACCTACTTTGAACAACGCAACTGTTTCAGAAATTGCTTTTTTTAACTATACGTTTTTATTTTATTCAGTGGTTTGGATTATTTAATTAAGGCAAACTGAAGTCGTAATTTTGGAAGAGCTACGGTAGCCTAGTGGTTCAGGCATGCGGCTGTCAAGCGGCGGTCGTGGGTTTGAATCCCGGCTCGTACCAATGAGTTTTTCGGAACTTATGTACGGAATACTTACCGTTAGCTTTTCGGTGAAGGAAAACATCGTGAGGAAACCGGTCTAATCCCAATAAGGTCTAGTGTTCCCTCTGGGTTGGAAGGTCAGATGGCAGTCGCTTTCGTAAAACTAGTGCCTATGCCAAATCTTGGGATTAGGTGTCAAAGCGGACCCCGGGCTCCTTTAGGGGCATTACCGGGAATAACGCTAGGATGATGATGATGAAGTCGTAATTTTGGACTTTTTTGTATTATGCAATAAAGTTAAATCTTTGTAAAAGTTTCTGTAGGTCATGAATTCAGTTTCCAGTATATGGTATCCATTACTCGACTTTATTCTAAGGTTTGCGATTAATTGAAAAACCTAATTGTTAAGGTATCGTACGGGACAATGTTTTCTAGACGGATAAAATACTCTCTGTTGGCGAACCTGTATAAATAATTACAGGGTTAAAGAACGCCTGACATCGCAAACATCTCGAGTGAAATTGCAAATGACAGTGTTGGCATATTACGGTTACGTGCGAGCATAAACTTCGTCGGTGTCGTGACGAAGACGTGACTTCTTGACTTGGAATTTTTGCCGCGTGTTAATATGTTGATGCAGAGGCACGGGGCGGGCGTGCGGTGCCATGAGATCTCGAGCGTTTCGGACCGTTTAGGTGCCCCCGAGCGTAGCGAGAGAGCGACGTGCTCGGAAGAAAGCCATTGCTCGCTGTAGCAATGAGCATTCACAACGCTAATCCACAACTACCGAGCGACCTAGAATTAGTTTGACCTCCAACTAAGCCTAGTTGTAACCACTCTGGTGGTCAAGTTATATTAGATGAAGGGTAAAGTGAGTCCATACAGCTTGTGAATCCGACAGCAGTTGCATCTAAGGCGTGCCGTTTCTATTATGGCGATTCATATTTGAGTGATCACTTTGTAGATTGTGACTCGACGATATTGCACAAGCGTTCTACGAAATAGTGACTCTGCTGGAGATTGAGCAATTCGTTTCTTTGACGGTTCTCGATCGACGGGTGTATTGTTATATTTGAATTGCTTGTAAGTATAGGTGCCTACAAATAGTTCAAGGCATAGCTAGTTCATAATTGTGTACTAGAGCAATAAATATTTTCAGAGATAGACACGGCGGTGTAATGTGAAACAGAATTTGGAAACTTTTTAGTCCTGCTGAACAATACTGAAACTGCCATTTGCCTATGTTAGTTGAGCGGGATCCATGAGGAAATCAGGGAACTCCCTCATTCAATCATAACCAAATGTATGTGAGACCTGAGGGTCTCAGGGTCTGAGGGAGTCAGGGTGAGCCCTGTGAAAAAGAATGATCGCTAAACAAACAAAAAAAAACCGGCCAAGTGCGTGTCGGGCCACGCGCAGTGTAGGGTTCCGTAGTTTCCTGTCTGTCTTAGTTACATCGACGTGCGGTGCGGTTGCATCGGCCGAATTTTTACAAAAATTGGCCTTTCCAAGTACCTACACATTAAGTTGGTCGACTATACTCGGTAACTACTTATGCCTACTTGTCCGTGATAGTTTTCCTTTTAAATTCATTATATGTACTACTACCGCTAATTTTTTTACACCCCCAGTTAGTAGCCATTTAGCCGACAGGGGGACAGCCGGGGAGGGGGGACACATGACTCGAACAAAAATTAGGGCTTTAAAGCCCAATATCTCGCAAACGAATTACTGATTTGAAAAATGGCTGTAACCCTTAATATTTTTGAAAGAGCTAACCAACGATACCCCACACCATGGGTTTAACGAGAAATGATTTAGGTGTAGGGAAGGTACCCTAGAAAAATATTTTTTCCAAGATTTTCTTGTACTGTTTTGTCGACGTGATTGATTTATCACCCATGCCGAATCACAGTTTTCTAGTAGTAATGGTTACTGAGCTAATCCGAAGTCGGACATGGCGAAACTATAAGGGTTTCTTGTTAACTACGGAACCCTAAAAACGAATTGAGAAACTTTTATTGAATTCGGTTAAAAATAGAAAAGAAGTGAATCTCTTTTTCAGACTTCGGTGAAGTTGCATTTAAAATTCTTGGTTTTCCAAAGCTTGTAAATAGTAAACGTGATTCTGGGTAAAATCAGAGTAAAATGCAAAATTTTACGAATTATCCCATTTTTTCTCTACATCTTTGAGTGTGAACTGACGTGAACGGCAATATCCAGACTATTGCATTTATTTCATTAGTACACGTCCGACAGGAGCCGTATTTTTCCCGCGGCTGGCAGGCCGTTTGAGAGCGAGGTCTTGACTTGCGAGCGGAAATAGACCTGTGAAACACTGGCGTTTGACACTTCCTTTCATGCGAGGTAGTTTGCAGTGATATGTAGCTTTGAATCCAGGACAGTGCCGCGATATTTGAACAAGTAGTAAATAAAGTCGAGTATACACATATATCTGGCACTATCGCGTGGTGGCGCCGTCCGGCGTCGTTTTTACGCCGGAATCGTGTATGAGTTACGGAGGCCGACGGTGTCCGGTCGCCGACAAACTCGAAAAAATGATATGCCTTTGCGAGACCGCTACGGAAAACTTTCACAGCGGACTGAACGTAGTTTCTCAGTAATGTGAATTAAATTGCAGGTAAATTATGAATGACTAAACTGCAGCAGCTGCAAAAGTTCCTCAATAATGGGTTTTTGCGTTTGGAGCGGGAAAAACTTAGACTCCATTTTGGTGAGTCGTGTTTTTATTTTGGCGAATCTTTTGTAAAGACATAGTTTAACATTTAACTATGCTTGTTTACATGGGGTTGTTGCACAAAAACTAATCTTAACGTAAATCAGTCTATAAGTAATTTCCAATCAACAGGTATTTAACAAGATAACTTTTACCCAAATGAGGCTAGGTCTGCTGAATGATCCGCTGCACATCCCTTCTGAACTTTTTGAGCTGGGCAACGATGACGAACGAAGATGACGACCGTATGTACGCATAGATAAGAAGTTGCGACAACTCATCTTTCATATTCCCATACAAAAATGGCATTTAGATCTACCTGACGTGCGTACAATGCGTTACGCAGTCGAGCAGCTGGATTCAATAAATCACCCTGTGTCTCAAGCATGCTGAACCGCCTGAGAATAGAAGATTACTTGCGTAACGCATCAAACCAGCGATTAAGATGACTAAACTGTTACGTGCTTACAAAAATACATTTAGATCGACCTAACCTTCGTACAAAATGTTACATAATTGACCAGGAGGTATAGCCCAATGTGAACACCTCCGGAAAAAGTTGGAGGTAGCAATCCGTACGGCACATCTTCATGGGAGTCTCTCCTAACAATTATTATTTGAACCATGCATATACTACCTAGAAGTATATAAATGTAGATTTTAAAAGTAAGTATAGGGAGGGGGGTGGGGCTATGCCCTATTAATCTCCAGAAATACTAATTTGATTTTTAAAAAAATTCACCAGTACCGTAAACCGGGGTGTTATTTTGATCTTTTTTAAGGTTTTAAACAATTTATTTTTGCAACGCTTTTATTCACGACAAAACATGAAATTTAATTCCGTAGTCAACAGGGAACCCTTACGGTTTCGACATGTCCGTTCGTCTGTCCATTCACGGCTTAGCTCAGTAACCCTTGCCACTAGAACTGTTATTCAGCATTAAATCAATCACGCCAACAAAACAGTAAAATAAAATCTTGAAAATTTTTTTTAGGCTACCTGCACCTAATTTTTTTTCTCGATAAACTATTAGTGTGGGTTATCGTTAGATAGCTTGTTCAAAAATATTATGGGTTAAACCATTTTTCAACTCAGTGATTTATTTGCGAGATACTGGGCTTTAAAGACCTAATTTCAAACACTACAATAACAAACTCCGCAATCCCACAGGGGAGTGTCCTTGGATGTATGCTTTTTCTGATCTACATAAATGACCTTCCCAAGACCACGGAACACCTATGTATACTATTCGCAGACGATGTGTCCCTTCTGTTTAAATGCCCTGCAAATCCAAGTACTATGATTTCTGACATTAAAACAACCTTAACTGACTTGAACAATTGGCTTCATGACCATTCCTTAGAACTAAATGTTAATAAAACCAAACTTATTCAGTTTCGACCGTACCAAAAGAGACCTTTAGATTTAACAGCACTATCACATGAACTTGGTATAGAAGAGGTAAATGAATGCAATCTATTTGGACTTCATATTGACACTTACCTAAATTGGAAAAAACACATCCAAGAAACAAAAAACAAATTATCGCGGTTTATATATGGCCTTGGAGTGTAAAAGCGCAACACTCATAGCGAATGTGCACTCTCTGCATACTATGCGTATGCATATGCCTGGCTTCGATATGGTACCGTTCTGTGGGATAGTACAGACGTTCACGACCTTTTTGTTCTACAAAAAAAAATGCATTCGCATAATAGTTAACATACGCCAACCTGAAAGTTGCAGATTGCATTTCATCCAAAATAGGATTCTGACCTTGCCATCTTTATACATATTCGAAAACGGTTTATTTGTTAAAAAACATCCAGACTTCTTTAAACCTGTCAAAAGTGCACGTCGTGATAATAAACTTACACTACCTGCCCTGCGGCGCGGAATCGGTCACTTTGGCACTCTTTGGGGGAGGCCTATGTCCAGCAGTGGACGTCTTTCGGCTGATATGATGATGATGATGATGATGATGATGACCTGCCCCCAAGTTGAATATCTACCAAAAAGGACCGTACTATACCTAGATGTATCCAAATATATAATCACCTCCCAGTCACTATAAAGAAACACGAGAAATATACTATATATCGTATCGATTTCAAAAGATTCCTGTTAGCCAAGGTGTATTATTCAATTCAGGAGTATATGCCCGACAAAACATTCGACCTACTCATCACGCCATCCTGCTCCCGAAGCTCCAAGCACTGGGAATCCATGGCGATTTGCTTCGGTGGGTCGAATCTTACCTTATTAATCGTTCTCGGGACTAAGTAGGAATAACTAGTTACCAAGTAATAGCCGAAAAACTTAATGAGTTAAGTGACCTTTCGTAAAAAATCGGCGATCATTTAGTTGCCGCGCGCGTGTCGATGTAAAAAAGACAGACAGGCAACTACGGAACCCTACACTGCGCGTAGTCCGACACGCACTTTGCCAGTTTTTTTGTGGTTTGGGGTTACTTTGATAACAAGAATAACACAATGTATCTACTCTTTGGGAATTGTATGCAAATAGTGTGGAAACTTAAACAAGGTTATTTTATTATAGTAATTTTAGTGAATTACAAATAAAGAAATATGTTTTGGCCCCTTTATACATGCGAGGGATTTCTCAAGGTACCTTCTTTTTGATATCACCTGTTACTTATTGATTCTACAAAAAATTATATAAATTAAATCATTATTAAAACCATAAATACCGCCAGAGACGAATTCCCAGGGCTTAATCGTTTGATCAATTTCACCACATATAGGACATAATAGGTGTTCCAAGAGACCCCGACTTCCCCGACCAATGGATTCTCCAGCTAAAGGTGCATTTATCAAATTAAGATTGTACGTTAGTGTCGAAAATGTCACACACAATCACAGAGCACAGCCGAAAATGACAATAATTAACTAAAGTTGTTTTGCATGTTGCACTTTCCCCGCTACAGTGCAGTGAGGGGAATAGTTGATTGTATTGGAACGAGGGTGACTGATTGAATCCTGGGCGTAGTGAGGGATTCTAGCAACGTCGCCTTAGGTATTAAATAATTTTGCTACCGCGCAATACACTCTTCTTTTACTCCTTCAATGATGATTAAAAACACGATAATTAACATTAAATATTTAATTGAAAAGATACATATATTATTGGACGGCCGCAGGGATTGGTTTCAATGATCATATTTATCCTGGACGACAAATGATCTTATCCGTTTTAGTTTTAATGTCAACCTTTACTAGTTATACCCACATATACTGTGTCCGTATGTTTTTGTGTATCGTCAGTAATTTGAATAGCCCGCAACTCCGGAGATTGATGCCACCTACAAAAAGCAATGTTTTACCCGAAAACAAGGTTTAATATAACTAGGTATTTCAAGAGGATGGCTTTGCCATACAGACATAGTAAAACCCATAGGGTTCCTAGGGAATAGTTAGACTACGGAACCTTCAGAAAGAGCAAACCATTACAACTAAATGGATTTAAATCTATCGGTAGGCATTTATTTACTTACTGTTACGGAGAGAAAACTGTGATTATTGGGGCCGTAGACAAGGTTACATGGTCTGTGGGTTACAATGACAAGCTAACGCCAATAGAAAATAATGAAACGTATGGGAATGGCAGGTGCCGAGGAAACACTTTTCGTTACCATCTGTCATTCCCATACATTTTATTAGTTTTCTATCGGCGTTAGCGCTTGTCGATTGTAACCTTGTCTAGGCCCCCTGATTAGGCGTCCAAGTAGGTGTATTTGAATGTCGTTGTTCATGCTCTCACTTTAAGCGTTGAATATAATACTCCAAGGAGTACAAAGATTAGAAGGCTGCTTAGACTTCGAATAGTTCTTGAAAACGATATTGCACTTTTACTATTCTTCCAGGCCGTTTCATATCCAGGCGTTCAAATATTAAGCTTTGCTTTTTGCAGGCAGAACATTGTTAATGGAGTTTTTTGCTTCCATTTTAACAAACTCGGGTGTTAAGGCATCATTTTCACTTGAACTGGATGAAATCATCTTTTTAAATTGAAAATATAAGTACGTATAGGATCTGCCTTTATTGCTTGTCATTAGTGACAGCAATTTTTTTATTTAAAAAATACGTAGGTATGTTTCGCGGGCTTTTTTCTTCTTTTTTTGGGTATTATACTTCTAATGTCAATATATTAGTAATCATATTATATCAAATAAACGCATTGTGTAAATGACATGTAGCTATTAGAAGTTATAATAATAATATAATAATAATAATTAAAGCCTTTATCTTCTACTACGTATACATTTTTCTTATATTCTAGTTATTACATGCGATTGTAGTTTTAGTAAGGCGATTTAACAAATCTATGTAATACATTTTTTTTTGTAAGTATTATTATTTAGATATCATGCATTACTATTATTGTACCTTTTTTTTAAGTCTTGTTATATCCACTTCTTTTGCTATAGTTACATATTAGGTACCTTACCTACATGCAGTTTATAGTTACACATTTTATTATTTTCATATTTAAGATTTATTTAAGATTATAAATAAATAAATAAATATAAGGGGACAATCTTAAACAAACAGACCTAGTCCCACAGTAAGCTCAATAAGGCTTGTGTTATGGGTACTAGACGACGATATATATAATAGATATAAATACTTAAATACATTGAAAACATCCATGACTCAGAAACAAATATTCATGCTCATCACACAAATATTTGTCCTTACCGGGATTCGAACCCAGGACCTTCAGCTTCGTAGGCAGCGTCACTACCCACTAGGCTAACCGGTCGTCAAATTATTTTTATTTACATTATATTTAATCCTTTCTAATTTAATCTTTTAATTAAAAGAGTAGTATTCAGATTTAGAGTTAGAATTATTGATTAGTAATTAATTAATCTTAATCTCTTAACATTATCGTATTTTTAATTGTATTAACTTCGTAACATTGCATTAATATTTAATTATTTGTTATTTATTTGACTGGAAAGATTACAGTATTATACTATGGTATTGTTGTTAAATTATACTTATTATATATTTATTTATTTATCTTAATGTGGTTCTTCTTCTTTCCTTGTAGTAGTCGCCTCTAGGGCGTAGGCCTCCCCCATTTTCCTCCATATTTTCCTGTTTCTAGCTTTTGTCATCCAGTCTGGTCCTGCTCTATCCACGAATATATCTGCCCATCTCTTTCTTGGTCGTCCTCTCTGTCTTGTTTCTTCTCTTGGATTCCATTCTGTTATTCTTTTTGTCCATCTATTATTATCCATCCTGCATACGTGTCCGGCCCATTTCCAATTTAGTAATCTTATAGTTTCAGTTATTAGAAGTTAGTAAGTATAAATAAATCCATAAATATTTTCATTTATCGAGCATGTTAATATTCAAAAGCGTTCAAGGAAGACTATAGGTATATGAGACCCTAAGCGCTACACGAAGAAAAAAACGCGGTATTTAAAAACGCTCAATGAAAGTGTCTCTCTAAACACGCTACTGAAATTACATAGGTAATTGTCTCAGGCCTCGTTCTGGCCCACAAATTTGTAGGATAATGTTTTTAAAGCTTTCTTCTCTATGTGGTCTATGGCACGCGTGCAGGGAGAATAACTGAATTTTGCTCCCTTGGGCAAAAAATACAGATTGAAAAAAAATGCCGAGGGATCAAAAACTGGATTTGCTCCCTATACAGGCTATAAAAAACTTGTTTTCGAATAGAAGGAGTGAAAAAGTTTTTTGTTACACACGGGTGCAAATGTATTTTATTTCTCGTGTGTTGAAATACTCGCTACGCTCAGCATTGTTATTTAGAACTATGGAATCCTTTCGCTTGCCCGTGTTTCAATTCCACACTCGCAGGTAAAATACAACTTTGCGCCCTTGTGTAACAAATAACTATTGTTAAACGTGTGACCGTCCTTGGGAGCATTCTGAAAACCAGCGCTGGTCATTACTCGCCAGCGCATGCTGAGATTGTAATTTGTACGTGTTAAGTTAAGCATTCAAAGATTTAAATTTTGTTCGGATTACAGTTACATATAAGTACTCGTAGCTGTTAAAAATAAAATATAATAGTACAGTGCATTCAGCCTGCGTGCAGGCGTGCCATACATTTCCGAGGAGCGTTAGTCAATAATTATAATAATTATTATACAATGCTACTTTGTCAACATTTATGATAATATCGAATTCAAATAAAAATAACAAGATAGTATTATAATAAATAATTAAAACATATCCATAATAAAAATGAAGAGAAGCAGAAAAAATAATAATAAAGGTACCTGCGGGTAATAAGGCCTGTCGGCTAATAAGGCCTAATTAACCAAAATTGCATTAAATACGGGTACTCGTGCTCAAGGCTAGCTTCCCTGATGCCAAGCAGATAAACAAGGAACTACACGTTCCTACTGGCTAGATTCCCCGCTCCCCGCCGCCAGGATTGGTTCATACATTTCGGAAGGTGAGTACGTGGCTCGTAATACAAAAATCGGGCCGAAACAGACGTGAGTATTTATTATAATATTACATTAATAATGTCAATTTGTACTCAGTTTTTCTCCCTAATTAACGCTTGCAATGTAATACAAGCTTCAATAACGTATTGTGATGCCAATATTTTATATTTCGTTTTATTTATACACGTGGTCGGTGGCAAATAAGGCCTACAAAATTCACCTATAGGCCTTATTGCCCTCTATGGCTTGGGATTTCTTATAGGCCTTATTATCCTCCTACTTCATATATCGAATTTCGTTATTTTAAGTTATACTACTAACTTAGTGTGCATAATGACTAACTTATTTGTTATATTTTTAGTTTCGATCACGCTGCCTCCCAAACGAGCATTGTGGTCAGAAGATGCCCTAGTGTCTGCAGATACTATTTCCTATACTATAATATTGCCTACAGTAAAATAAGGCCTTTAGGAGAAATCCAAAAAAAACATTTTTGTTTTCTTTTTTATAGCAGTAATTGCTATTTTTTGTTATTTTCTATGTTGGTAAAAATCTGAGACTGATTATTTCGATACATGTTAATTAGATTGCTAGTTAATATAGAGGCATATTTTGATGTATTTTTGTACTAAATATCCGTACAATGACCCATATTATATCTCAATAGATGAATATAAACTTATTTGTTATAGTTACGTGATTACTAATCTCGACAACAAATTTGTTTCAATTATTTAAGTACGTTAACGTCTTAGGCCTTTTTATACCACCATATTATAATAAGGCCTATTAGTAGGGTTTTAAAAAACCGGTCACTGTATGTCACCCTATGGGAATTACCCCCATTTTCCGCATTGGTTGTATACTAATTGAAATTTAAGACTGGTTCATATGTAAATATATTCATTAAATAAGCTATTTTACATTTTATTAACATTCTCCCTTAGCTAGGCCTTATTACCCGAAAGTACCTAACATAATTATGTCAAACACAATCTAATAACTTTTTACACTATAAAATTTATATGGCAATAAAGTTTCTTTCTTCTTCTTTCTTTCTTTCATTTTAAGGTTTTAGGTTCTAGGATTAAGGATAATTTTTGCAGACTAGTGAGTCAGTGATTAACTTAAGACACTGTACTTATTCAGTTGCATTTGCGCTACTCGCTTGTGGCAACCAAGCAATTCAGGCTACCTTTTTAATCAAGTGAGAGCTTTCCACAATACCAAAGTCTCGTTATTTGGGTACATTTAAAACAAAATTACAGCTGTAGGTGGCAAAAGGGTCGCGCTACATGCTTAACCCGGCGTCTGAGCGTCACGCGAGTACGATGTTTGCGAAAAATCGTTTCAGGCGAACTTTATGGCTTAAAATTGGGCTCTTATCTTACGACCGACATTTGGTTTTCCTTAAGCACCCCTTGCGGTTTAAATTTACGCTCGTTGTCTGCAAACATAGGGACAAGTATAACTGATAGGCGAATTTATGGGGATATTTGCTGTAAGCCGAGATAATAAAACAGTAGCTGAGTATGACAGTAAATGTTTACTAACGTCCGCTAACGAAATTCTAAATCTATTCATGGCTGATAACCGTATTTTAAATACATCCTTCTTTCGGTGTCAAGAAAAAGTATGAACTTAAATATATTTAAGGCTGGTTTTATGTGTCCATAATAGTACATTACTACAGAGGCCGGGAAGTATAAGGGGTTGCCGCGTAGCGTAACGAGGCCGGATAGTTAAGAGGCCGGCCACCCCTTTTCACACCGAGGTATATATAGCGCTTTTCTCAAACGTGCAATGAAATAAATAAATAAGACTCCAAGAAATAAAAACTTGAATTTTCAATGTCCCAATTGTAGAATGGAATTAAAAAAGACCGTCTTGCAGGCCTAGGCCTCCGATTTTGTATCTAATGCCATTACGGATGTAACTAGAACTATGCCTATAGCTCTATTATGGTCTTTAATGAATGCTAAATGAAGGAATAATACAATAAAATAGGGATTAATAGATTAATCGTCATCATCATTGGATATGAATCGAAATTATACTTACATCTGAATATAATATAATATAATGCTGCATACTTAAACCATCGTTTTGTGCATAACAAAACTTAATATTTCCATATTTCTGAGTAAAGGTACGTGTTGTCGCTACGACGCTGTCGCGCATACTACGCAATGAGTAAAATTGGTTCCAATAGGGAGTAAGCACGTACGTGCACGATTAAAAACCAATCTTAAGTTAATGGTGGTAAGGTATTATTTCGTTTACGTCAAGCGAATAATGCGATTCGAGCAGATCGAGCGTTTCGAGCGATTCATACCTTTTAGTGTATATAAAAACGGCGCACCGGGTAGACGTATTCATTCTTTCTCTAGCGAGCTGTCGGATTGTCATTGACTCTGGGTCGAGCTTAAATTCGTAACGTAAACAATAGTAGATACACTATTGTTGTGGCGGGAGGGTTCAATATTGTGCGATTGCTTTGCGTAGTATTGAACTATTCCACCACTTATTAGATTCTGAGTTTTCTAAGGTTCAGTATTGTGCAATTATGTTGCATAGTAGTGAACTATTTCGCTTAGTTTTCTATTACATTTCGGGTTTATTTTAGATGTTTTTATTATCATTTCGAACCAGATCAATGTGCTAGTTGCATGGTCAACTTAACGAAGTGCATTTCACCTAACGGTGTCAAGGAAGTACACTTCGGGATCCTGTTAGTAGTAGGTCCAGGTTTAAGAGAAGCCTGGCACCATCTTTTTACCTACACAGATGGTGTAGCCTATCTTTGATGGGCCTCTTACTGGTCTTAAGGTTGGCCACAGGCTGAAGCGAGAAGATCGCCATTTCCCATAAGTCGATCGCTAGGATTGTTATCCACTCGTTGATGTCTCGTGTGTGCTTAAGGCTTGGTCTTTTATTGAATATATATTTATATGTTATAAAAATAGGGCGTGCATTTCACAGAACCCTTTAGTCCACGGACACGTTGTGAAATGTACATTACACAGGCTCTAGGTTGCATTCTCGGACTAGCCTTCCGAACGTTGTACAGCTTAGGTCCCTAGCTAGAACATACACTACACAACACATAACGTTAATAAAGTAATGATGGGAGTTTTGCCTACAGTAGTTTAGAGTTTAGTGGTAGGTAGGCTTAGGTATAGAGTCAAACACAGTAATAGGTTAGTAGGAATACTATTCTTAGGGATGGAAAGTTAGAAGGTTTACAAATCAAATAGCGTTTATTTGAAGGTTTAATAGCAATTATGAGTAACTGTGTGAATAGGAATTAGTCATTGTGTGAGGATCAGTAGTATTGGGTTCCGTATATTATTATATATGAAATATTAAAGGTGTAACTATTATATATTGATTATCGTCATAAAGATTCCAGTTATGATTAGGATATCAGAATTGTTTCAAAAAGATGAAATGATTCTAGGCTAATGGCAAGCGGAGCAGTCCATTATGTCTAATTTTAAGGTATCAAATTATCATGAGTGGAATATACTCATTACTTAGGGTAAACTTCAGGTTCAATATTTCATATTTAATGAACGGTAAACCTCGGTATTATAAATATCTTCACTATATCAGGGATTATAGGTATCTAATGAATCCATTAGTATACATGTAATGGGTGAAATAATGCCTTAATACATAATTTTGAATGAAATAATATTCAATTGTTAGGTCTGATGAGTTTGTTCAGTGCTTCTTCTCATCAGAAAATAGGTACGAAGCACAGGTAAATTCAATAAGTTAGGAATACCTATTAGAAACAAAATATAATAAAATAGGTATTTAATTAGCTAGTTGGCCAAACCCACATCCAGACGGAAATGGTAGCATAGTATGGATGAAAGAGAGTCTTCCATACAATAATAATAATAAACAATTAGCTAGCTAGGTTGGTCTGTTATATACTTTGATGATATGAATATAAATTGAGGCAATTGGTATATAAAGAAACCAAGGTTTGAGAAAGTATTACATGTTGAGAAAATAATGATATAGCTAGCTACCATTACGTTAACCGGCCACGGTAGGATCTGGTTGGGGTTTAGTAGCCAAAAACAAATTTTATTTATTACTTGATTATTATTTTGAACTAGGATGTAGTAGGAGAACGTAGGGTTAAGTAGGTAGGGATGAGTCAAAGTCTAACTTGCTACACATAAAAGAATTTGGGTTGCTAGGAACATAACGTAGACACTAGACGATCTCATTGGCCAAATCAAGTTAATTTTTTAGATTTAATTTCTTTAGGTTTATTTAGGTTATTTAGTTACATTTTGTTGCCGTTACGCAGGATGTAGTTTTAGTTAGTTACACGGATCTCTCGTCTCGCTGCGCCCGAAACGTGACACTTCGAAGCCCATTATGAACAAGACAACGTCGATCAATATTTCATTGCATGTTTGAGAAAAGGTATTTTTGCATTTGGTACGTACCACCCTCATTTGTTTGCAGAGAAAAATATAAAAAGTTCTCCGGTCAATGCAGAGTGTTTTCACTACGTACGAAAGACCGATTGTATGAAGAAAATAGTACTTAGAGACGTTAACGCTAGATGGCGCTAATTCAGTAATGTAAGTGGGTTCCACACCTTCCGATTCTATCGAATGGAAAGTGTAGAGCCCGCTTTACTGAACTTATTTTTTCCGCTGGTATTATTCATTGATGTTGCTAGCTGGCATCACTGACATTTACATTTCATTCTATGCATAAACTTTATTCCCAACATATAAAATTTTATGCGCGTATGTAGAAAATATCATATTCAAAGTTATACAAATAAAATACAATAACATGAGAATAGTCTTGTTTTATGAAAATAAATATTTAAGGTCTTTTCAAAACACACTATTCCTGCAAATTTTGTAAAACGGAACGTAATACTGTTTTTTTTTAACTGTCAAGGGCTGTCTGTACTGAAGAACGTGAAGGTGTTTTTCTCTTTTCTGTCTTTTGCTGTTTTGATTATTGGTTACGACTTCGCTACTCTTGGACTCTGATATTCTCACATTTTACACGACGACTTTGCTATCCTTGGACTCCGATTTCCCTGCCCTTTTTGAGTGACTGTTGCTATAGCCCAGTGGACTTGATCTTCATTACGATACGGATACCGACGACAATGGTTAAAAGAAAGTGTTGCGTACCAAATTGCGGTAAAACGCGTAAGTACTTATTAATTTTATCATCTGCTCAAATAAAAAAGAGTGCTCAGCGCCATTAGATCCCACTTTCTCCATTGCATGATCATGGCCATTCTATCCAAACCCTGATTATTGTTAACAATAACATTACTTTATCAATCTTACTACATCTTATTCTGTCTGGGTATTTCTTATTTCTCACGCAATTCACTAGATGAAGTATATTAAAAGGTTTGATATTTGTGAGCTTGCCACTGACATACCTACTGTGACTTTGGTTTGGAATGGGTAAAATAAACATGTTGATTTTATTTCATCAACTTTCTAGGGCCACTATGATCTTGTATGGCTGTTTTTTAGAATTTTAAATCAATTTAATTTTTACAGATTCTGACAACATAATTCTACATTTGTTTCCTTACCCAGTTAAGGAAATTGAAAGATTTCGTACATGGATTTATGCGATTGGTGGTGACATTTTGGCACAAAAAAATGAAGAGATATTTAAAAAAAGCTTAGTGTGCCATAACCACTTTGTGTCAAAATATCATAATTATGGCAAGCAAAAGGTTAAGTGCCATTGCAGTTCCAATATTAGTTGTATATTTTGTGTTGCTCTGTTTTGTTACTTTAATAAAAGTGTTTCTTTCTTTCGTTGTGTTTGTTTTCATTCAGAAACAAAAAAAATAAAAATAAATACAAGTGAGATCAGAACCCGTGCGTCTATATGTACCTACTGTGCTCTACGTATAGATATGTTATGGAATTTTTTAGTTCAGGGCGAAGTCGCTAGGCGCGCTGCAGTTGCTAAACCTTGACTGACTACTCTATTACAGGTTATTCATTATACTCTATGGGTCAATGTATTTACACGTTTTTGCTTCGTAATGTAGATCTCTTTGTCTTTTAAACTACTCTAGCTTCGAGCCATATTCCACGACACTTTCTTGGAGAAATAACAATATCAGTGACTGATTAGTGGATTAGCAGATTTTTATTTGTAGATGATGTGTGTGACACTTTCGATGCCAAACTTTTATAAGTTTAGTCGTTCATTTCCGCTGTAAAGTGGAAATTAGAATGATGGTATTCGCGCGCGTAACTGCCTGAATGCCGGCAGTGAATTTGTTAATTGAGTATGTAATATCGGGATGTTATAGAAAGGAATCTAAGAAATAATAACAATAAATATGTGGTAGGTGAGTTAGGGAATCTTTCATGCGTTGCAGATTTATGAGGATCTTTATTGGCCCAGTAAATACGGCGGGGTACAATTAGCAGAACAAACAAGAGGAACAAAGCGACTCGAGACAACGGATGGAGACATCTATTTAATTCCATTTTATTCCTTTATGTATTAATCGAATTAAATGAAAAGACTGTTAGAGGGAAATTACGGCTTCCGATTATTTGGTGAAGCAGTTTAGAACGATAGGATTGGAATATAAATATAACTCGTACATGTATAAGGAAGGAAAACACAAGCCCTTAAATATGTAGTGTAATTATTGGTGAGGCCGGGAAAAAGCAATTCGTGGTTCAGTATGGGTTTCAACATGCGTACATATAAGAAGTTTAAGTGTCACATCAGTAGGTATAACAAACACCGACTTATTTGTGAGCGCACTATTCGCCAACAAACTGATCTCAGTTTGGCGAAATTTGTTGTATACCTACCACATACATTTTTGAGATAATAAATAAATAAATATATAAATAAATATACTTATATATACTTGTGTAGGAATCTGCGACTTTCTATTTCCGCGCATATGCACAGTTAGTAGGTATTGTGCTTTTTCCTAAACACACCAGCGTACCAAAATTAAGTTTTTACGCCTATAATTGTTTTTCTAATATTGATCACCTACTTTTCAACGTTTCTAAGTTCTAACACAATTTGTACTTGTCAATATCTACATTTGGTGGCTACCTCTTACTTACAATGACAACATTTACGGATTATGTAAAAAAATACTTATATGAAAAAAATCCCCCCTATGTGAAAAAATTCGTGGCAATACGAGTAAGTACAGATAATGAATATAAAAGTAAAACTATCACGTCTAAGTAGGCATAACTAGTTACCGAGCGAACTTATTGGCTTAATACTTGGAAAGGCCAACTTCGTAAAAATGACAACATTTATGGATTAAGTAGGATTTAAATCTGCTTGGAGTGGAGTAGAGTGGATAATTCCGCAAATACTTATTTAATAAAATCAGAGTGGTGGAATATAATTTCCTGAAGCACATTCTGTGTCGATGTTTTAACGGAAGAACATAAAGGGATTTCTCAAAGGCTACATGTAAGGGTGGAGTGGTGTGGGTACTAGGGCACCCGCGAAGTGGTAAAAACGGACCGCTGCGGGTCATTGAGATCGTTTCGCTGCCGGCCATTTATATAAATATCTGGAAGCGGAAAAAGTCGTGCCCGGATTAAGTCGCGCGTCGTACATTATGAGAACATCCGCATTATATTTCACTGAGCGGCATGAATTATGTGCTGCTGGACCGCAGCGGTGTAAAGTTGCTTTGAAGCAGGCGACGGAAAATTCCTTTCAGAGTCGGGGAATTTGTTACGTAATGATTTTTCTTTTCAATTGAAAACTTGGAGCTTTTTGTCGAAGCGAAATGTAGGTTTTATTGGTGTTTCTGTGGTGTGCAATCGTCCATTACCGCCCTTGCGAAGAGCGTGTTTTGTACAATCCCCCGGTGCTCCAGTGCGCTCGTGTTCTAAATTGCAACAAATGCATTTCCTCGCACTGGCAAACGGCCAATTGTTGACAACTTCCCTGAACTCGTTGATAGCTGAGAATATTACATATGTATGTCGACCTTTATTAAATTCTGATGTGCCTACACAGATTGCACGGCACGTGATGGGGGCTGTTGGCGACGCGAGCGTACCTATTCTCTTGATTATTGAGCCTACCTATCTACACCATGGGAGCCGTATTTTTAGGGAGCACGTATTGTACAATTGTACAGGTACGGTTGAGGTCCAAGATATGCAAGTTTACGGACAAGTGATTAAAATATGTACCTATACACGAATTAATTTTAAGAGCGCTCAGACATATTTGCACTTTAAGTTATGTAATACGCTTTACAAAGTGCAGCAAAAACATCAAAGCTACTACTGATATAGCCAGATATATCTTCATACCAATTCCATTGTAATGGCGATATAGTGGGCTATTGACTGCACAGGTTTGAAGAGATTTTGCAATTTATTGTATCTTTTAAAATAATACGTGTAAAGACCGCCCGTCCGCCCTTCAAATGTCGATATGAAAAATGCAATGTCTGCATGCGGTCAGTAACTCCATCGATGTATCACAGTGGAGTCGCACAGCTGCCACAGTCAGTCGGCGGTGACCGCGACCACAGCCGGCAGTATTCTGTAACTTGTTTTAATCTCACCTCAGCGCTCACCCACAAATATATCTTGACACCGCGATGCGTGGTAACCAAATGTAGGTAGAGATCTAGTTTCGTGACGGGTGACCTGCGGGGCGAGCCGCTTTAGCGCGTAGCGAATAACAGCCCAGCCAGTGTCACAACCACGACGCGCGACTCCATTAGGGAAGTCACTGAGACACAGGCTGTTTCAAACAGTTTGACATACTAACCAGATGGGTAATTTAATTACGTAACTTTGGTATTGAGCCGCTTGACACTGTATCTGTATCACTGCATTTAGCCGTGCTGTAATTTGAATCGGTCCGTGTTCTATAAACGAGCATAATCGATCAAGCCCGAAATTGGGCAGGTAGGAAGGACTTACATTGCAAATTAAGAAAAACGTCTGAAAACTATGAGTCCGCGCATAATAGTAGTTTATGCGACTGATCCATAATGAGATGCCTTAAAATAGGAGTGTGGTTTTATGAAACGAGCGTTAGCGAGTTTCATAATAGGATCACACGAGTGTTTTAAGGCCTAATTATGTACAGTTGCGTACACTACTTTATCTACACACATATCATAAGTACGAGTAGTAGTAACAGCAAAAAACCAACAATAAAATGACAACAGCAATGGCGGCAATTCGTTCATCCGTCATGACGAATGGTTTTTTTTTTTAAATCATAGACAAACGAATGAAGTCCCTATACTCATATCACTCGAGATCAAATGTCGTACGGTTTGTATTAAAAAACGTACTGAATTTACGTTTCGTATCGATAACTGTTTTAATATCTATGGATACTAGAATAGAGACCCACTTGAGTTTTGACAGCTGTTCCAAATTTAAACTCATAACGATACTTTATCAAAAATCTGTACTGTAATGACATTACAGTACAGATTTTACCTACTACCACAGACAAGAAAGTTCTCATAGTAAAATCGGTTGTAGTAATGCTGGTCATTTCCTACGGTTTCTGAACGCATTTTAGAGCACTAATGATATGTGCGTATAGATACTTTTTGAATATAACCAGCGTACCGGACACGCACGCCCGGTACCTACATACTTCGTGATGGGGAGCTCACGTTATGTCCAAAATAGTTAAAAATAACTACAAATCACACGAGTAAAGTACCGAGATCTCGGAAAATAATAGTTGAGTTTTGCTGGCGTATGTATGTTCGAAAAGTTACATAATCAACTAATCACCTCAAAGAAACCGAAATAGTTTTGATACTACGTCAAAGTACGTAATGTTTTATCTCACGAAAGCGGCCTCTCGTTGTCGGGTGCGTGCATATAAATTCGCGAGCGCTCATCGCGTCAGGCGCCGGTCGAATCGGAGGCCCTACCGCCAACGGCATTCGAAGTTTTCCCTCTCTGTCGCATTTACTGATCTCCTGGCAACACCGAACGTCATAAGTCAGAGGGGGTAGGGGTCGGGTTGCATAAAGTTTAAAGTCATATTTTTGGTAGGCATACGTGGATTCGTCATACTCATCATTACGCATAACTGTAAATAGTCATAAATTTATGCGCATAACATTTATAGTCATAATGTTTAAGAACATATTGTGTAATGCGCGTAAATTTGATGCGCATAAAAATATTTAAGCATACTTTATAATAGACATAAATTGGTTGCTCATAAAACAATTTAACCATACTGTATAAACGCATAGACTGCAAAACGCATAAGCCTGTTTTTCTTAGTAGTAAATGAAGATCTCGAATCAGAAGCAAGTATGTTGTCTTTTATGTTGGGTCACAGTAGCAAACGGCGATCAGTATAAAAGTTTACAAACAAGTTTTATCTAATAACAAGTTTTTCCGCTCTTTTATAAAAAAAATAACCTTCGTCTTCGTCGACGCTTTCGTCTTCTAACCTATCCGTTATCCGAGTCGGTTTTGCCATTAAGTCCCTGTTCCCTACTGCCTACGTGAAAACTTGAACTTTATACACCACTAGTAGCATTGGTTGATCTCAGAGAAAAGTTTATTTGACGGCCACCCTTTGTTTCGTTTATTGATCAAATCTCAAATTTCGTTATCATTAATATTATGGCTTGATAAATGTATGACATTTACAATTATTACTAAAAATAATTATAATTATCATTATTATGACTAAATAAATGTATGACATTCTAAATTATGGTTAAAGAAATTATGACTCCGTATAATATGACAGGGATCAATTATGCCATAGTATAATTTATGCCAAAAAAAATTATGAGCATCAACTTTATGCGTAATGTTGTATGAAAATCGATATTATGACAATAGTTGTTATGCCACTAGAGTGGCCACCCGTCAGAGGTAATAAGCTCTCGTCGAATCTATGATTTTTAATTGCAAAAAGTGACCAAAACTTGTGTTACTCGTGAAATTTCGACAAATTAGAGCCGAAAATGTTGTTGACATACATTAACAGTAGTGAGAAAAGTGATAATTAACATACAATACTGATAATAAGCGTGGACGCCTTGACAACTACCATCAAATCGCGTGTGTCCTAAGTGCCGTTGTTCCGTGCGGCGCATAAGCTCTTTTTTGCCATAGACACCTGTCAGTGATTATTGCTTCAAAACTTATCGTTAAACTTATAAAACAATGCACGGGATGACGACGAAACTTAAGCGAACCCCCCCCAAACACACCTCCAACTGAAAAACAACGCAACAGCGACCAAAGTGAACAACTAAATCTACAGAATCAATCAGTTTCGGTTCCTAACCTAACAACATTGGATAACGACAAATCCAGCTCCAGGTTCAAACGAAAACGTGAAAACGACTCAGGCGTGATGGAAGAGATGCGGAGTCTACTGGCCTCGGCGTCAGCGCAATCAGACAGTAAGTTTGCAGCCCTGCAGGCAGCTATGACTGAAATTATTGCACAGAATACAGAAATTAAAGAGTCAATTGCCTTCACATCGAAGCAGTGTGGGGGTCGAAGTTGCACCACGTCCGTAGGAATTACCCATCGCTACCCTACACGTGACCCCTGGGTGGTGCTAAAAGTGCAACTACCTGGCAACCGTACTGTCTTTTCCAAGATCTCACGGTTCTAAATACTGATTTGCCATACGATAAATAAATAAATCGAAGCAGTATGATGACATCGTACTGATAATGAACATCATGGAAGCGGAGCGTAAAGAGGAATGGCACTATGTACAGCAACTTTAGGCTAAAGTAGAAAACCTTGAGCGACACCTTAACATGCCTAAATTGGAAATAAAGAACCTCCTCAAGAGGAAAGACGAGACTAAAGACGACATCCGGAACCTGGTAACGCAAACGGCCCACATTATAGACCTACCTGTGAAATGTCATGAAATTAAAGATGTGTTTAGAACGGGAAGAAGGAATGAACCTGCCTCACCGATAGTGGTAGAGTTTAGCAGTGTTATTCTGAAAGACAGTATGATTAAAAAGGCTCGCCAGCTTAATACTAAAAATAAAACCAAATAAACCTTAAACTAGAAGGGGCCCGCTCGGCCCATTTATGTAGCTGAGAAATTAACTCCTCATGGACAACGATTGTATTACCAAGCACGGACCTTTGCTCGAGAACACAAGTTCAAGCACTGCTGGACCTCATACGGGAGAGTCTTCCTAAGGAAGGAGGATGGCGGACCGCATATTTCAATCAACTCTGAAGCTGACCTACACAAAATACCTAAAGGCTGACTATTCAGTATTGTGAAAACTGTGATCAGATTGCCCTATTATATATTAAGCAAACAATGTTCCTATTCTACTTGTTATTGCTATGTAAGTAAGCCTTTACTTACTTCGCCTATTTGTACACAAAAACACACACACACACCACTAAATCAATAAAAATAAAAATTAATATCAATATCAGTATGCTCTTACACAGATGTCTATTTTGTATTGTTCAAATAAACATATCCATTTATTAACACAATATAGCTTTAAAGTGTTAATAAATGGATATGTTTATTTGAACAATACACCTATCACTAGAAATGGCCTGTAGAAACCATAATGTAATTTCAGGTATTGACGATATAAGTAGGTATTTATTGGGCACGCTGCCCCACTTCGTGGTGCGCGTGCCCAATAAATATGAACGATAAATACAAATGATTGTTACTGTCTAAGTTGATACGATTGTCATGCGTTCATCTTCATTCGGTTCAACGGTCGTTTCTAAGTCTTGAGGAACGCAAACCCAATTACAGTGTGTACCTACGCTATCGACAAAACGCGAGCCGTTACTAAAATCCTGTGCACGTTTAAGCTTGGGTGCGCGAGCCCAATAAAATGAATGGTTGTTGGAATCTCGGAACTATTTAATATATACTCTCAAGTTCAAAAAACATACTATTCACACATTTAGTTTCAGGTTTGTTGCACGTGCCTATTGGTAATATGAAATTCGTAAAACAACCTCAAAAATTGCAGTTGGATGTCGTTTGTTCTTCACACAATAAACGCTATTACCGACATGGTTTACTTTTACCTGATACTATTCGCTGTATAATATGCGGTCCGTCTAACTGTGGAAAAACTAATTTGATTGTTGGTCTACTGCTCCATGAACAAGGTTTACGCTTCCAAAATGTTTATATATATTCTAAAACCTTGTTTCAACCTATGTTCATAAAATACGCAAACTGTGATATACTTAAAGATGAAATTTATGAATTAGTTACTAAAATGTATAATATCGGTCACGTCCCTACTGATTTTTACACTTCTAAAATAGTTACTTTACCTAAAAAGGCGAACACTTTAAAATGTGAAGAACACAGAACACTAAGTTTAATATCACAAGCCAGTAAAATATTACTCAAAATTATACAGAATAGAATTAGACCGCTAACTGAAAACTATCTAGGACCTGACCAATATGGATTCAGACAAAACAAAGGGACGAGAGAAGCAATATTAGCCTTAAGAATGATTACTGACAGAAGAATGGATTTAGACCAGGACACACACATAGCATTTATAGACTTAGAAAAAGCATTTGACAAAATTAATTGGAAAAATATGATGTCAATCTTGAAGGAAGCTGGATTAGATTATAGAGACCGAAGAATTATTTTTGAACTCTACAGAAATCAAAGAACTTTAATTGAAATAGGAGAAGAAGCTAGAAAGGCGAAGATACGGCAAGGAGTTCGGCAGGGTTGTCCACTTTCGCCTCTTATCTTTAATGTGTTCATAGAGTGTGCCATTAGAAAATTAATAGAGTCCGGAAAAGGGGGGGTTCATTTCAATGGGAAAAAAATTCAATTTATTCGTTTTGCTGATGACATTGCGGCTTTTGCAGAGTCATCAAATCAGTTAGAAGAATTAGTTACAGATATGAATGCAATTTTTGAAGATTTTGGACTTAAAATAAACATTAATAAAACAAAAATGCTAGTAACCTCAAAAAGGCACTCAAATTATAGACCAATCACTTTAAATAACAGGACAATAGAGCAAGTCGACAAATTTAAATATCTGGGAAGCATAATCACTAATAACTCCAGTTGTACACCAGACATTATCGCGAGGATAGCCATGGCGAAGCAGGCTTTCAATGCCAAGAAGAGCCTGCTCAAAGCCAGAATAGCAGGCCATATTCGGAAGAGGCTTATAAAAGTGTACATCTGGAGCATAGCGTTGTATGGAAGCGAAACGTGGACAATGACACAGCGTGACAGAGAACGATTGGAGGCCTTCGAAATGTGGTGCTGGAGGCGAATGGAGAGGATTAGTTGGAAGGATAAGAAGACGAATGAGGAGGTGCTTGAGAGAGTGAAAGAGAAAAGAACGTTGTTGAAGACCATTGAGAACAGGAGAGGCAGGATGTTGGGCCACTTGTTACGACACGATGATTTTATGAAAACCATAGTAGAAGGGAAGATAGAGGGAAAGAGGAAGAGAGGGAGACCAAGAAGATCTTTTATGGACCAAATAAAAGAAAAAGTAAACGGCGCGTCGTATCAAGAGGTCAAAACAATAGCTGAGAACAGAGAGGAATGGAAATTGCTCCACCGACAAGATTTTGAATCTTAAATATAATGATAATGATCAATATTTAGAGCAAGTTTTAAATCTGGTTCCTTCAGTGTCATTTCAAAAATATAGTGAAAATGATGAAGTAATAAGTCCTCATACGGCTGATATAAATTCAATCATGATATTTGATGATGTTGCATGTGAAAATCAAAATAATATTCGTGATTATTTTGCAATGGGACGACATAAAAACATAGATAGCTTCTATCTGAACCAAACGTATAGTAAAATACCCAAGCAATTGATAAGAGACAATGCTAATTTAATCGTTCTTTTTAAACAAGATGATGTTAATTTACGACATGTTTATGATGAACATGTAGGAAGTGATATGTCATGGACCCAGTTTCGCGAAATGTGCAGTCAAGTATGGAACAAACCTTTTAATTACTTAGTTATAAATAAAGATTGTAATAGAAATTCAGGATGTTATAGAAAAGGTTTTGATACATTTATCATGGTAGAATAACTGTATACTTAAATAATAGTGTTAACATGTAGAACTTATTCCTTGATATGCAATCATCGAGACCGGACATGAAAAATAAAATGAACGAGGAGAAAATATTTAAAGAAAAAGTACTCCGATCTGCTGAAGCAGTAAGAAAAAAAGTCAAGGTTCTACGTGATATTAAATCTAGCAATAATATGATGTTGGAAACAATGTTAAAACCAGTCACAGATCCCCTTAATGAAATGGTAAAAAAAGATGATAACAACCTAAGTATTAGTGACACTGATCTTGATAACAATGGATTTAAATCTAATAAGTTAGTAAAAACATTAAAATACAGTCCTACTGAAGATGGAAAGAAAGAAAGTTTAGCTAATAAAACACTATTGAAATCATCGGAATCTGATTTAGATAATAGCGAAAATGATTCTATATCAAATGAAAGTAATAACCAAAATTATTCTGATTCAATAAACAATGCTTCATTCAATACGTTAGATTTGTATGCTTCTCCTCACGAAGATTCTACCTACCAAAAACAATATTTACACATGAACATTCCTTTTGGTGTACGAATGGATCGTGGTAAGCTAATGCTAGGATATTATCCGATTTCTGCGAATGATAAAGAACTCAAGATAGGAGGAGAAAGTTATTATTTAACGCAAGGGTTAAACGATTTATTGTTTGAAAAAATACCTGACTTGCAAATAGTAACCGAAAACGATAAGCAATTGTATAAAACATTATTACTAAAAACAAATGCACATAGACGTGACTTTGATCCAAATAAGCCTATAAAAAGCAACAAGGGTATGAAATATTTACACATCATAAAGCCACTTTTCAAATTAACTAAACAACGTTCATTTAGCGAAGAAGTGCATGTAACCGGCGATGGTCTACCGGCAATGAAAAAAGTTAAAAGAGACATTTCTTATGTATATTGGGATGACCCAAATGAATTAGTAGAAAGGTTGGAACTACTTATAGCATCACGTGATGCTGGCAATACAGGATTAGATAACGAAATCATATCTATTATTGAAGAACTACGCGAAGCAGGCTTAGTAAATGATATATAAAAGTAAAATAAAGCTATTTTTTCTCAGTTGTAGTTTGACTCACAAGTCATAACAATACAAAATGAATATCGACAAATTCGGTCACCATGTTCATAAGCGTTTACGTGCTAACGAGGTTTCTGATCTCAACTACAAGGCTTTGCTTCGAACAAACGGCGCATGTTTTGAAGGAAGTTTACAATTAAAGGGAGTTGCAGAACCTTTGTCACCCGATGATGCAGTAAATAAGCAGTATGTTGATAAATATATTCAAAACATGTACGACAAAACGTATATAGATTCTTTGTTTAATACTATAAATAATCAAATTCATCAACTTTCGTCTCAGTTAAAAATAAACTATTATACAAATAAGGAGATAGATGATATCTTAAAGAATATAAAAAATGGAAAAGCAACAAATAGTGAACGAGATCCATCGATCAGCAAGAAAAAACTTTAAGCGAAGATCGGTTGTACTAAAAGGAATTGACGATTTATGGCAAGCTGATTTGATCGATTTACAGAAAGTTCATACGATTAACAAAGGAAATAAATATATATTAACTGTTATTGATACATTTTCGAAGTATGCGTGGTGTATACCTATTAAGTCTAAAATTAAAACGGCAGTAAAAAATGCATTCGAACTAATTATGAAAACAACTAAACGCAGACCTAGAAACTTACAGACGGACTTAGGAAAAGAATTTTATAATAATGAATTTGATGCCTATTTAAAATTCCTGAAAATACATCATTATTCAACATATTCAATTAAAAAGGCATCTATTGTTGAAAGACTGATAAAAACACTTAAGATCAAACTCTATAAATATTTTAGTTTTATTGGTAACTATAAATGGGTTGGTAAACCGTTAGACGATATAGTGAAAGCATATAATCACACTGTACATCGTACAACAAAATTTAAACCTATTGATGTCGATTCAAATAATGAAAAAGAGGTAAAAAAGAACATTATAAACTCACAATCCAATGTGTATAAAAGTAAGTTGAATAAATTTAATATTGGTGACCGTGTGCGTATAAGCAAATATAAAAGTACCTTCTCTAAGGGTTACACACCTAATTGGTCTACAGAACTTTTTACAATTAAACATGTGAATCACACTCAACCTGTAACATATCATATTGAAGATCAACGGAAAAACATAATACTGGGTACCTTTTATGAAGAAGAACTTCAAAAAACTAAGTATCCAGATATTTATTTAATAGAAAAGGTGATTAAAAAAAAGGGTAGTAAGCTGTTTGTCAAGTGGTTAGGGTTAAGTGATAGTGAAAATAGTTGGATTGATATAAAAGCCATTGTTTAATGTATTTAATAAATTGACTTTCTTTAAACGAAATTTGTCATTATCATACCTGATATGAAAGGGAGAGGACTATTAAATAGTCTCATTAATAATTTACCATTTGAATTACACTTGCCTGGGTATAATTATTGCGGACCAGGTACAAAATTGCATAAAAGGTTACAAAGAGGTGACAAAGGAATCAATGCGCTAGATGACGCGTGTATGAAACACGACATAGCTTATGATAAATATCCTGATTTAGCTGATAGACATCGCGCAGATTTAGAACTTTACAAAATGGCAAAACGAAGAACTAAGTCGAAAGAGTAGGAATTAGGAATAGGAGAAAAAATAGGCTCTTGGTTATAGCAAAGTTATGAAATCGAAACTAAAGGCTGGCGCAGGTATGAAATCATTCAAAAGCTTTGTGTCCAAGATACGCAATGAGTTGAAAAAGAACCCAAAAATAAAAGGTCATAATATCATGGATCGTGCGATTGTTGTCGCCAAAAAAGTTTTTGCTAAGAACTCTAAGATACAGCTACCTCGTTTAATACCGATTCCAAAAACGGGAGGTCTGTTACCTTTGATACCTATTTTTGCTGGACTTTCTGCGTTAGGATCATTAGCGGGAGGAGCTGCTGGAATCGCTAAAGCTGTAGGTGATTACAAAGCTGCAAAAAAGAACTTAGCTGAATCAGAACGACATAATAAAATGATGGAATCTATTGCATTAGGAAAAGGATTACATATTAAACCATATAAAAATGGTAGAGGTTTGTGTATAAAAACTTCAAAAAACTAAGTGATAGGTTACCCAGACGTGCTCTTTCAAATATTGACATCTTAAAACACTCTACAGAGATTCCACATTTTCGCGGAGTTTATATGAGAGACAATTTACCAAAGCGTGCTAAAAGAGTAGAATGTGGAATTGTTAACTTGGACAGTTCTAAAAACAATGGAACTCACTGGGTAGCCTATGTCAAAGACAACAGTTATTGTGAATATTTTAATAGTTATGGTGACCTTCCACCTCCGTTAGAGCTAAAGAAGTATTTAAATAACAACGATATTTACTATAATTATAACACGTATCAAAAGTTTAACACAGTCAATTGTGGACATTTATGTCTTAAATACTTAAAACAATATTGGTGTAAGCGTTTAAATACCTACGATCAATAAACAAATTATCATTCTCACGATGTCGTTCACTTTGTCTATAACTGGATCATCTTCCACTCTGATAACAAACCATTCGCCAGCTCTTCAACTGGATGGAGAATATGAGTGTGGTCTGTTGTATATATCAACATTTAATTCAATACCTAACATAGACTACAGGAACAATAAATTCTATTACGGAAAAAACAAAACAATTGAAATTCCCGAAGGATCATATGAGCTTCAAGATATTGGTGATTACCTTAAGGAACACCTACAAGAATGCTCGTTTTCACTAACATGTAATAATAATACCTTAAAAACATCTATTTTATGTTCGCAAAATATTTATTTCGATAAAGAGAGATCTATTGGTAGCTTACTCGGTTTTGGATCCGAAGCTATTCAAGCTAATATATTAACAGAATCTCCAGTATCCTGTTTCCATTCTGTCTACAACCATAGTGCGCATTGAATGTGACATAGTGAGCGGTTCATTTGTTAATGGAAAACCTAGTCATATAATTCACGAGTTTGTACCTAACGTACCACCAGGTTATCGACTTATAGAAACACCGAAAAACGTAATTTATTTTCCTGTTACTCAAAACAGTTTAAGTTCAATTACAGTAAAAATATTAGACGTTAACAATAATTTGGTTAATTTACGTGGTGAAGAGATTCAGATATATTTACACCTTAGAAAAAAATGATAGACTTCAATAAAACTTCACTCCCAATGAAAATCAGTGCTAGTTCTCATCAAGCAATCAAGAAAAGAAGACCTACAGTGCAACTCACAAAACAAAACAAACAATTCTTGCAAAGCATAGGTCTAATAAAATGAGTATATTAAATTTAACAGAATCTTTCACCTCTGACAACTCAATAGAGAGCTTTGAATATCATTCGTATAAGCCATACGTTACAAGTTTTAACTTCAATGATGAAATACGCATACCTATTAATCAGCAAGATCTTTACGTACTACCATCAGCAAGTACTTTATACATAGAAGGTACAATAACTGCATTCAATAGAGAAACGAAACAAGAGGTGAAGTCTGTTCTTTTTACGAATAATCCAATACTCCACCTATTTCAAGACATTCGATACGAGCTCAATGGAATCGAAATCGATAAAATTAAAAATGTAGGGGTTACAACTACTATGAAATCTCTTGTATCCATGAATGAACTTGAAGCATCGATGTCTAAGTTATGGGGTTGGGATATCACCGGTACAAAAATTTCACATGGATCATTTTCTGTGTCTATACCTTTAAACAAAATTCTTGGGTTTGCTGAGGATTACAACAAAATAATTATTAATTGCAAGCATGAACTTATTCTTTTAAGATCTAATACTAACTTAAATAGCGTTAAATTAAATACGAATGAATATATAGACAATATAACTATCTCAAAAATAGTATGGCGTATGCCACATATTAAGGTGTCTGATCGAGAAAGATTGAGCTTACTGAAATGTTTGGAAAGAGATCGTGCAATTCAAATAGCATTTAGGAACTGGGATTTGTATGAATATCCTCTCTTACCTGAAACGTCTAAGCCTAGTTGTTCCGATATTATAGACGTTCGTTCCGATAGAGAACAAGCCTATCGTAGGTTGTGCGAGATAGGAAATAAATTTAAAAATCGCTTTGATGCCTTGCGAAGGAACAACGTATCATACAAGGTTGGAGATATTGTATACGTAAATCAAGGTCACAGAAGAAATGATAGATTAAAACCAAAATATAAGGGTCCATATGAAATTGTTAGAACTTTAGATAATGATCGATTTTATTTAAAAGGCAGAGGAAATCTGAGAGAAATAGTTATCGCCAAAGATAAACTCCGCCTCTGGCCCGGTGAGTGGGTTGATGAGAATATTTCTAATGAAGTAAGCTAGCTAGATTACTATTTCTTAATTACTGTACATATTGTTGATTTCTTTTTGAATATATATATAGTTGTTTCGACTTGACATGTCTCGTAAGAAGGAGCTGTCTTGTTGAAGTATCGGCTTGGTAGACTCGATTAGAAGGAGCTATCTCGTCGTTTCTAATTGGAAGTATTGATTTGACATGTCTCGATGGAAGGAGCTGTCATGTCGGTGTTGGCTTGGTAGACTCGATGGGAAGGAGCTATCTCGCCGTATATGTTGATAAAGAGATTATATGATGAATAAACATATTGAAATGAAGTGAAATAAACATCGAATGACATTCAAAAACTGTCACTTGACGAAGAAAAATATTTATGTAATTGTTCAGTAGGAAATTGATTCTTGATTTGTATGATCATACAATATAAATAAATAACACACCATATCGAGGTGTACTTCGGGAGCGAAGTACAAGTCAGTATGGCCGTGTTAGATTACTATGAAATATAGCACATAAGCTTACCAGTAATTTAAGTTAAAACACGAATTAACCTTCTTTATTGATTAGTTTGTCACTTCTCTGCGTCACAAGACTATTAGATACTGATTTGACACTTCGATGAAAATATATCGGGTAAGTTTATAATCGATTGACTTACTAATAATGTTGCTATCACAAAAAATAAAATGAATATCAGTATTTAATTCTCGTGGTGCCTATTTATAATGATTTTAACATGTTTGTATACAGTTTAAATGAATAATAGTAAGAATGTATTGATCTTACATAAAATAAGTAGCTAAAATGACTGACTAAACTATCCATGACGTCACGCACAAAGGTGGCGTGATCGAAGCCCAAGAACCAGGTATAAAAGGGGTAATTCTTGGCAATTCTGAACCTGGCTCCGATCCAGATGTTTGACCGACCCATCCCCTGGGTCAACGAGGCCAAATATCTTGGAGTGACCCTCGACAGGAGACTGACTTTCCGTAGCCACATCCGTAGGGTACGCAACCGCGCGTTGTTCGTGCTAGGAAGGCTAGGGCCGATGATCAACAAGTTTAGTAAAATGTCACTTAGGAATAAGCTGACACTCTACAAGACTTGTGTTCGTCCAATCATGACATATGCAAGTGTAGCATTCGCTCACGTGCCTATGTCATCGCTCAAGCCGCTTCAGGTCATTCAGAATCGTTTTCTCCGAAGGGCGACTGGTGCCCCGTGGTACCAATCGAACCTCAGCCTGCACCACGACATGGAGATTAGCACCATGTATGGTTTCTTTAAGCAGGCTGCCAGACGTTATTTTGATAACGCTCCCCACCATAGGAATCCGTTAGTTAGGAAGGCTGCTGACTACGTCCCCATCCCTCCCCCCTCTGTCGTTACTCGGCGCTCACTGATTAGGGGCCGCACGGTCCGGCGTCCTAGGCACACACTCACGGACCCGGACGACGAAATCACAGCGTCCATCGAAAGATGGAACGCTGCGCTTTCGGCGTCCAACACATCGCGTACACTTCAGCGTTCCCGCCGGCGGGGACGTCCACCGCGAGTCAACACAGACACATACAGTCCGCTTTCGTCCCGGTACCGCCGCATACCGGGTAGAGTCAGTCCGACGCAAGTCGGGCCTAGCTGAGTTTCTTGCTGGACTCTTCTCAGCTAGGCTAGGTTTTAGCGAACCAGCGATAAAACTCCCAGTAGTTCGATACCACTCACACCCCAGATTCGGTTGATACCGTTCAACCAATCTCACTGGAGCGCAAACTCTTAGAGTATTCCAGTGTACAAACTTCCCCGCGTGGTCGTGCCGGAGGCTTCCCCTGGATTTTCCCCAGGCCACCCTCCAACCACGCAGTTCGACCGCTATATTGGGTCCGTCCTATTATAGCAACAGTCAGGTTCAAAAAAAAAAAAAAAAAAACAATTCTGAACCATTATTGCCACCGCTGTTCCATGGTGAACATCTCCTGCGAAGTTCAGTCAGTTAAGTAAACCTTCGTATTACTGTATAATTATTAATTATGTGCTTGTGATATTGGTATATATTTCAACTGCATTATGTACTTAAATTATTATTGATGCTTCGATTATTTGTCATATTATAAGTGGATTAATTGGCTTTTGTGTATTTTAACGATAAATAAATGAATACTTATGGTTTAAATGTGTTTACTGGTACATTGCCTATTAAAAGAGTTGTTATATTAATTCATATGATTTTTATTACAAATGTAGTATATTTCCCTTGCCTATTCAACATATTAGTAGCGAACTGTCTAAAGAGGGAACACGAATAAAAGATTACCGGGGTAAGTAAGTGAATACTACAGTACTTTAGCTTTTTATTCTCAATCCTTACTCACGTGGTAATAAATAATACGATTAGTATACTGTTATCGTAATTACTATATTCTGCATTTAGTTACATTCCTGTCACGCTCGTAATTTTTAAATTTAATAACCGTACCGTTGTCAGGCAGCTGAGTGACTATTCCAGAGCACAAGTGATTATCTAGTTGTTCTTCTTTCGAGAAAAATACTAAACACGTTTCACAAAAGTATAATTTTGCATGGTGGGCAGTAACTTGACTCCTTACTAGTCGACACAAGTCCTTGATCAAACAAAAATGAGAACTGTTTGTGTTTTCTAATAACAACAGGTGAATAGTTTTTCTTTTTACCTGAGTGTTATTTTCTGATTTATAAAGCGGACCTACTATTTTATTATTTTTCAACCCAAAGACGGTAAATTGTAGTGTTGGATTGTTTTTTTCAAATATTCTAATTTCATCAAACGTAACCGGGAAAGACAAGCCTTCAGTGTTTAGTACGTCTTTAAAATCAGGATACGAAGATACCCTTTCAGGATGTTTTTTAGCAGGGAATAAAGCCGCAGTTACGCACCATGCAAAACAACATTGATCTTTGTTCTCGATATTAATGCACGCTTTTTTACTTCGTATAACTTTCGGCAGTTTGATAAAGCTTGATCCACGCAAAGGTTGATATTTATTTATATTAATTTCCAAGTGTGAATTATTTAAAAAAGTCCAGCCGCTATCACGCTCTTCAAAATCTTCGACTTTTTTTTAAAAACAATTTATAACTTCTGTGTAATACCGATCAAAATCAAAAATTTGGTACAAAATCTTATTTTTTGTACCAAAAGATTTCATAGATTGACTGTTATTCTTAAACAACATAAACATCCCATAAAGTTCTAAGTTTACTTTTATGCAGGTATGTACCCGAAGTGATTTATTTAAAAGAGTACTAATTTTTTCGCGAATCGAGTTCATAAATATGTCAATAGAACTTGTGATTAGGTTATTTTCTACCGAAATTCGATAAGTTGCAATGCGATTACGGAATGCTGACTGTACCATTACCACACCGTCCCCGATTTCCTGAATACAATTATGTTTAGTTTTATGTTCGTTACTACGCAGATGACCTACCCACGATTTTTTTTCTACAGATGTGCTACACGATACACAAAAAGGCATTATGTAAAACAAAAAATCAACGAACTAAACTTAAAATCTACTGATCTAAATACCTATCACTTAATTTTTCTTTACGTTACTATAATATGAAGTCTCACTATCTTTAAAAACTTCGAATGCGGTACCAATAAGTGTTTGACACTGTTCCCACTCTATAGATTTTTCTTCGCACTGCAGTCTGAGTGCTACCAAGGCCTTCTTGTAACGCTCTAAAGCATCGGTCTCTGCTTGATGATCTTGTATTTTATACACCTTAAGGTCGATGAAGAAGTCACCTGGTCTGATTATGGTGCGACGTGATGTACCGGAAGACACGCGGCTAGAGAACGATGACGTAGTTGCTCGCTCAGATGATGCGGTTGCGGACACACATTTTTCCTCGTCGCGAATGATTTGGAACAGATCCGTACCGCCCTTCTTAGTTGCGCTGTGAACAAGAATAATATATTATACATACGTAACTTGAGGATCACCCTTAAACTGATGTTGATAACATAACTTAATAATGTACACTTATCAGAGGTATCAAATATATTATCACTACAAAAATTGTATAGAAAATTAAGGGTGTATGTGAAGTCTCCAACCCACACTTGCACTGCGTGAGGTCTAAAATACCTACTCACCTGTGAGACACTTTTACAACAAATAAATAAATATAAATTAGGTACCTTGCAGTTGTTTTCTTGCGCTTCGATGGTCCCGCAGGTTCGGCCTTTCGAGAACTTGCAACAGGAATAACTCGTACAGTTTCGTGGCTGAAACAAATTAAAATAAATTAATACAAATAATTCATGATATCTTTAGCAATACAATGTTAACACAGTGAGAAATAATTAGGTACCTTAAAGAACGTTCACGTCGCTTGTTTATGCACTTTTTTTTCGGATGCGGCGACGGGCTTCGCGAACGGTATGACAGCTCAGAGTCGGACCTAAAAAAACACTGCAAGTTAATACTTTAGTTAAGAAATTAAGATTTAAAGATTAAGTTAAGACACAAAATAAATTAATACTCACATTATGAATTGATGTAGGTAACACTTCAGCAAAATAACACGTAAATATACTGATCGCAGGGTGGTGCAATAATTTCAGGAATAATTGTATCGTCTGATACCTCCGCTATTTAACCAAAAAAAAATACTGAGTTGTCAGTTTTGTTTCTTTTATTTTATGTGCCAATTGTGAAAATATGTTATTCGATTTCGTAAAGTATGGTATCATACGTAAACATAAAAACGGATTAATGTTATATATCACTTGTTACGTTCTTAAATGAGGCGGTGTTTTTTTACTAAAAAGCACATTTTTAATGAATAACAAGTATCAAATGAAATGCGAAATTTAGGTTAGCTATTAGCTAACGCGCACTATTTTACAACGAAAACATAACATGGATACGGATTTGACGAAGTTGAATTAGATCTTTATCTAGAAATCGAAATGAGATGAAACTATAGTCACTGGAAAAGGTAACTTTCATGTATTCATTCACAAGGTTGATTGTATTGCTAACTTCCACAAATAACTTTTTCCATACGCGCTAAACCGTAATAATTATGTAAAAAGCTAGAACACTTATTTTTTAAAAATGAACGATTGTGTGATTTCTATATTTATTCAGCTGATAAAAGCAGTGGTATGAGTAGGTAGTATCTTTAGTTTAGAATTTTCGCATACAGGCATATCCATATCAATTATATCGTTAGGTGAAGTGCATTGACTAACGTATTCAATTTATGCATAATCGACAAATGGTACATGTAGAGTATGATAGGTACCAGAGGTTTTCTACTGAAAAAAATTAATATGAAGTAAACAAAAGAAATAGGTTTATTAAGTGATTAGCTCATGTATAACTTTGTATCAACAATCAAACAGCTTCCATTTTTTGTTTGTTGGATGGTTAATAAAAGTTAAAACAAATCAAACGTTACTTAATTTAACATACTTTATCAGCCTTTTTAATGTTACTAACAAGTAAATAAACTTTTTATATTTTTTCTGGCAGAAACGTCTGCGAACGAAATCACTTACCTTTTTAATTATTAAGTTCGGAATAATGTATAAATTTACTATATGAGATCTCTGTTACAACCCCTACTCTGTGATAATGTTATTAGGCACTGGTCCCACCGCGAGCGAGTAAACTATGAGCTATCGACTATTTTCTACCCCAAGAAACGAACAAAAGATAATTGCTAGCGTGTAAATAAAAGAGAGGGATTATAGCTTACTCGTCAGGGCGTCGGGAGAGTGTCCTCGCCAGCAGTGTGAACAGCGATGAACTATAAATATATATCTCTCTCTTTTATTATTTACACGGAAGCGATTATCTTTTGTTCGTTTCTTGGGCTAGAAAAATTGTTGCTAGGGCCCTTGATTCGTAAGTTACGTTTCGTTTATTGAAATGTTACATTTTTGCTGCAAAAGTTACGTTTTTCATTCGTACGTGAAATGTGCATTGTTAAAACGAAAATTCCCTGAACAAATGTTACATACATGTTACGTGATCAAATTTGAGCGGGTCAAAAGTTACGAAAAATGTAAGAAATGTAACCATCTGGCAACGCTGAAAATAGCCGATAGCTCATAGTTTACTCGCTCGCGGTGGGACCAGTGCCTACTGTGTTACTCTGTGATATTCATATGCTTAGGATTTGGTTACCACTGGACGACGACGTCACACAAGCAATGATGCTTGAAATGTAAAACCGTATATCATCAAAATTATGCATTTGAAATTGAACTTAACACACCTTATTTCATGGTTTGTCTTCGAATCATATTTTTTCGAAGTTCTGCATCACGCTATCGAAGTTTTTTAGATTACTTCATATATATAAAAGTTTACGTGATGTAGTTGTCGGAGAAGTGTGAGCTATTCGTCCACTAGTTCACACGACTCTTACCACTTAACGGCATCAAAGAGCGTGGCTAACTCTGCGATGTTTACTTGGTAACGTGGTGACGTATTACTGGAGCGAGTAGCAACAGGCGAATTCCAGTATGACACAAACCCTACGTGGCGACGTAATATCGGAGCGAGTAGCATCAGGCGAATTCCGGTATGACGCAACTACTACAGTGGACGGTAGTACCCATGCTTTACACACCATGTCAAAAGAGTCTAGCCAGCTCTGCGATGTGCTGTGTGAGTGTGACAAACGCCTCACAACGATAGTTAGAGTCTCCTTGGAGCCTAATGTGTAATTGTGTGTGAGCCTTTGGTAACAGGGGTTCAGACGTATCATGGTTGCTTGGCCAACAAACTTGGTACGTCGCGTTAAGCTTTTACCATTTCGCTGAACCGGGTGCCAGGACAATGCAATATAAAACAGAAGAATGAACCTGGCACCCGGTAAGGCCTTTTGCTGCTGAGAGTTTTTGTGTATTCAGATTTTTGTAACGTTCATTAGCGATCATCGTAATTGAACTTGAGCGACATTCGGATGCCCTCACGTCGATCAAGTTGAATGCTCAGTTGCGTTAACATGCGCTATGCGTTTGTGCATTAGGATGTTTCGTCAACTACATTCAACAATCATTTGTAGGCATTGGGCAAGCTGGGGCACATTACAATCGTATCAACTTATTCAAATCATTTGTAGTCGTATTTATCATTCATATTTATTGGGCACGCGCACCACGAAGTGGGGCAGCGTGCCCAATAAATACCTACTGATATAACGGTTGCCTCTGCGTATAGCTGTACCACCGAGACATGTAATCTAGTATTAAGTAACTCTAGACTAAAACTAAACATTGCTTGTCAAAACATCCGTAGTGTATACAAAAATTTGGACAGTTTCATAGTGCAGGTATCCCACTTTGAATTTGACATTGATATTATAATTCTAACAGAATGCTGGCTCAGCGACCATAGACCCATTCCTGGGTTAGACAATTATGTATCTTATTTTACTCGAAAGTCCCTAAACCAAAATGATGGAATTGTCATATATGTGAAAAAGCACTTACAATGTTTGGCTGCTGAACCTGATCCGAAGGGAGCGAATTTTCTTTTATTAAAGATTCAACAAGATATATCTATTCTAGCTATATATAGATCACCATCCATACTATGTACAGACAGTTTTTTTTAAATTCGTTGGATAATATTATCCGCCCAATAAGTTGTGATAATAACTTAATAATAATAGGCGATATAAACATTGATGATATCAAACCAAACTCCTCCGACAGGCATGCGGCATCGTACCTTAACCTATGTGGCGAGCTTGGTATGCTACCGGGTCATACATACCCCACAAGATTGTCCAATTGCCTTGATCATGCTATACTAAAAACGGCTGAGCCGGCCACAGTGTTTATTATCGATTCAACTGTAACGGATCACGCATTAGTCCTTTTAAGCCTCCCCTTGAGCCGTGTAAAGATCCCAGGTGTTAATTTTTTTAATAGAATTAATTATTCAACTGCAATTGAATACCTTCAGAATAGTCAGGCCTGTTACGATGCATACGCCACAGAGACCGCCTTCATAGAAAGTGTCAAAAGGAAATTATGAATCACATATACTTATCACTTATAACCGCTACCGTAACTACTGTAATGCACTTCTGAGAAAACGTAAAAGTGACTATGAAAGGTCTTTGTTGCAGGCCGCAAAATCAAATAAAGAAACATGGAATGCCATTAAATCAAGTATGTCATAACACACCCATGAGCTCATCTGAAGTACTAATACACTCGGTAGGTACCGCGTCGCATGATATTGAAACCGTCAATAATTATTTCTCAAACATTGGTAAGCAAGTGGCAGAGGCAATTGGAAGTGAAACTAGTAAAAGTGGTTACGCATCTAAATATAAGTACATTTGACATGTCAAGTATCCAACACTTATCTTGATCTTTTACCCGTCAAACTGCTAAAACTTGCTAAAACTGTAATTGTGCCTCCTGTCACCCAGCTTATCATAATGTGTCTTGAACAGGGAGTTTTCCCCAATGCGTTTAAAAGATCTCTAATCACACCTGTTCATAAGGGCGGGAATCGAGACGATGTCGCTAATTACAGGCCAATCTCAGTCTTTTCGTCACTCTCAAAGATACTTGAAAGAAAATGAAAATGAAAAATTGTTAATTTTCCTTTTGTGACAAAGTACAGGTGCCTGCAGTGATTGGGACTTCCTTTTAGGTAAGTAAACCGGTGTTAGGATGCCCCGCTCTTCCATAACTGGTAAGTAGGTAGGAAATATACATCTAGAGGTAAGAAAGAGTACTTAACAACCGTCTTGTCAAATATTTGGAACACAATCACATCTGGTCAGATTGCCAATTCAGTTTTAGGCCAGGTAAGAGCACGGAACATGCTGTCAGTGCTTTGGTGGATCACGTTATGACCCTACTTGACTCTGGAAAGAAAAGTCTGGGCGTGTTTCTTGATCTTGCCAAAGCATTTGACACTGTTTCGATCCCTGCACTAGTGAAAAAGTTAGAATGTATCGGTATAAGAGGAAACGCTCACATGATTTTAAAGGATTTTCTTACCAACCGAACCCAGCAAGTTAAAATTGGAAATAACATTAGTAGGGATGCCCCGGTTGTTTTTGGAGTTCCTCAGGGTAGTATACTGGGACCGAGTCTCTTCTTGATTTACCTACATAAATGACTTGTGTCAACTGTCACTTATCAATGGAAAGCTTTTCACCTATGCGGATGACACAGCTGTTGTATTTCAAGGAGATACTTGGGACGAGGTTTACCATAATGCTGAGAAGGGAATGCATAAGATAAATAAATGATTAGAAAAAAACGTTCTTACTCTAAACCCCAAGACCACATACCTAAAGTTCTACCTTGGTAATGTTAATCAGGATAATACAAATCTTAAGGTTCACTCATGTAATCTGCAGGCAGGAACTGTGCGTGCACTATTATTGCTAAATCAAACTGTATTAAGTATTTAGGTGTTATTCTGGATAGCAGGTTAAATTGGCAACCTCATATAGACCTAACTAAAACTGAGAACAGTGGCTAATATAGATCTGTTAAAAGCGGTATATGTTGCACTGGCACAGTCGGTACTTAGCTACTGTTGTGTTGTGTGGGGTGGAACTGGTAAAACACACCTGCTAAAATTAGAGAGGGCACAACGATCTTTGCTTAAAGTAATGACCTTCAGACCATATAGGTTTTCTACGAAACTGTTATATAAAAGTTGTGAATTACTCTCCGTCCGACAACTATACATATTCTTGTTAGTAATCAAGCAGCACAAGCTCACCCCCTACGATAAAGATAAGTTTGCAGATAAGCGTGTTGTGACAAATGTATGCTTACCACTCAAATGCAGACTGGCTTCTGCCAGAAGGCAACAACGTTTCATGTCAAGATACATGTACAATAATATTAATAGAACTATATATGTATATCCCCTTTCCACTCATGAATAAGAAAAGGCTCAAAACTTGGCTGCTGTCACTGGACTATGAGCAGACTGAAGTAATTGTTTATAGTAAATAAATAATGTTATGCAATTATACTCACATACAAACACGCACGCACACACACACACACACGCACACACACACACACACACACACACACACACACACACACACACACACACACACACACACACACACACACACACACACACACACACACACACACACACACACACACACACATATATAAACTTTTCGTAGTTATATAAATATAGTCAAATAAGAACACATATATATGTATGGAAATAAACTTTTTATTTATTATTATTATTATTTATTATTTACGTACGAACTCGCAAGTCTGACAGAGACGGAAAACTTCGAATGCATTTCGCGGTAGGACCTCAGACTCGGCCGACGATTTCGCTTCCGAGCGTATCTACACTACGAGATACCCGCTTTCGTCTAATCGAGTTTGGAAGGAACTGAACGAGAGTGGCTTGCATTTTTATTATAATGACATGAAGGCTAGACAAAAAGTTCAACAACTTCTTAAAATCGTGGAGGTATTTAGGTATTTTCCATTTGCATCCACGTTATCATTCCTTTTCTTCTGTTTCTATTGATGCCGTGTGAACGAGACGTACGTATATATTACGTCGCGACGCTAGCCTTTCCGGCGGCGACTCCATGCCAAGCACACACGGCACCAACGTTTGTCTAGACTAGACTTTATGGATGAGTGGAGTGGGCAAATTAAACACTCAGGAAAACCAAAGCCTATTTCGGTGTACTAAAACTTTATGCACTTAGAATAAGAGGTTGCCGGCCAATGATAATGCAACCTTTCATACGATAGGTACAATAATGATAAAAGGTACCTACAAACTGCTAGGATGCGACTCTTAACTTAAATTTAATGCATCTTAAAATAAAGTTATTAAAGAGGAACCAGTGCCGAGCAGCTTTTCGTGGGTAATAAAAAGCAGAATGGACATTTCGTATGGCTACAACAAGTTAATGACTAGCACTTATTCTCGGAAGACGTTCCGTCGACTCATTACATCGCTGGAAGAATTCTGCGAGGGATGCAGACTCGGTTACACGAAAACTTCATTCTTATTATCATCATTTTTATCATCTAAGTATAAAACCATTTATTAGCGATATATACACATGTTGATTTTTATTCGTGACCAGAGGGGTGATCATGTAACGTTTCGAACGCACGTTAGGACGAGGAGTTAGATAGTTTTCCATCATTCTCATTTTTCCCCACTCGAGTTTTGACCCGCTCACCCGTTTCGTCCGTTCGCAAATATTACCTTAGTCGTATTTTCATTAACCGGGTTATTATCTTATCTGTTTTTTTTTACTATTCGTATGTATTACCACAGTTGTATAGGACTCCGTTAGGTACGATGACGAGCAAAGCAAGAACGAGTATTAAGTCTATTGTGACCCTACAGCGCGCGCTCCCTCCTCGCTTCGCTCGTTGTCGTACCTAACGGAGACCTGCCTTAGGTATTTTTTTTGTACAGGATCATCGCGTAAGAAACAAAACTTTTACGAAAAAATTTTACATTCGATATAGGAACAATATCGTTTAAGAATTAAAAATATTGCGGAGAAGCAACCGAATGACAAAAAAAGGTGACAGGTTAAAGTTCGAATGGGGAAAAATGCGAATGGAAAGTTTGCTACGCGGAATTAATGGGTTTGGGGAAACTAACTTCTCAACATCTCGCTTTTTTTTCGATTCCTGATCACTGATTAAAAATCACCAAGTGTAGTGCAAAATTTAAATGTCATCGCTCTACTTCATCACAGGAAAAACCAAGAGCGTCCAACGCAAGTGCAAAGTTATCCTATGATGGGTATCATACCAATGACTTACAAGCCGAACTTTATGTGTAGGGGAGGTAGCCATAGGCGCGTGGTTGATTTATATGATTTTGCCGACTTTCAAGTAGAAAGGGTCACTGAGCTAAGCCACAGACGGACATAGCGAAACTATAAGGGTTCTTTGTTGACTAAGAAACCCTAACTTAACTTTAACCACGACTGTGGATAGCTACAAAAGGGCAATTTTTTCATTTCATTTAATCCTTTATAAAACATAGTTTTACATGTCAACAGTATTCGTAATATAATTATTGTAATATTATTATATAAGTACCTATAAGCAGATCATTTCGTCATATAGGTACAATATTATTTAAAATTTATTATTAAATGGTAGGTTAAGTTCATATTGCTTGATTCCACATCTTGGGATTGTGAACCAGTTCAAGAGTGCACGCCGTGGAAAAATTCGTCTACAGAGTAGTACGCTTCAGACATAAGTTTAGATTTAAGTTTATTTGTGCAACATTTATTTATTTATTTATTTATTTATTTATTGGTACAAAAGAAATTACACAGCATTACAGTAAATACTAATGCACTGCGAAATTTAGGACAGAAAGTACACATAACAACAATCTTAATAACTAACTGAGGACGGACGGTCATCCATCGCTTCACAAAGGTTTTTGCATTTCTCACAAATTAGCCTCCAACTACTGGCAAAAACATCACAGTCAGAATCCGACTTGAGAAGTGCGTTGATGTAGTGCAAAGCGCGGACCCTTGGTGATTGCCTGTACGCCACAGTGCGCGCTTTAGGTGCTGCAAGTAAGTCGCAATGACGAGCTCTGAAATTAAACTTTGCCTGAGACAGAGAAGGGACACGGAGGCGCAACAACTGCGAGACCAGCTGAGGGCAGTCTGAATCCCCCCGCAATATCCTGCACGCGCCGGTCACGAGTGCATAATTACGCCTCACTTCCAGGGAGTTAAAACCCAGAGTTCCAAGCAAATATTTTGTCGGGTAAAGGAAGGGATAGTATCCATAGATTTTTTTAAATAAAAATCTAAGGAACGTCTTTTGGATTTTCTCCAGAAGCAAGGCGTAAGTGACCTCATGGGGATTCCACACTATTGACGCTGCCTCCAGTTTACTCCTAACTAAAGCGGTATAGACAATCTTGACGACAAACGCGTTGTCAAAATCGCGAGCGTTGCGGATAACAAATCCCAATCTCCGATAGCAGTCGGTAGCCAGGTTACTCATATGAGCATGAAAATTCAAATGCGAATCAAATATGATACCTAGGTCTTTAATAGTGTCAACGCGATTTATTAATTCCGTCCCTAACACGTAATTACCAAATAGGGGACTACGAGATCGGCTAAAAGACATCACGGAACACTTCTCGGGGTGGAAAAGCAGTTTGTTTGTGATGCTCCATTCATATACCCTGCTAATATCTTCTTGGAGCGATTCAAAGTCAGATAGCTGTTCTAGACCATAAACAAGCTTTAGGTCGTCGGCGTAAAGAAGACATTGCGCACATCTAGGGAGAGACGCCAAGTCATTAATCATGACGCCGAACAGAAAAGGGCCCAGAATTGAACCCTGGCTTACTCCGGAGCGAGTATGGTAGGGATCGGAGGCGAAGCATCCGTGCTGCACGTACTGCTGCCTATCGCGTAGATAACTCGCAAAGAACCTGAGCAGATTTGGCGAGAAACCGATGTTACATAGCTTCCTAAGGAGTATGTCGTTATCTACGCTATCAAATGCTTTTTTAAAATCAAAGTACAGCACGTCTACCTGTATCCCCATATCCAAATGCTCAGAGATAGTGTCTACCAGGGTTAAGAGGTTCGTCTCAACAGATCGCTTGGGCCTGAACCCATGTTGAGCGTCACAAAGATAGGGCCCCACTTGAGGGGCTAAATGCTTGTTTATGATGCACTCAAACAACTTCGCAATGGACGAGAGAATCGCTATGGGACGATAGTTTTCAACCTGAGTTGCATCGCCCGACTTAGGAATCGGCCGTACCCGAGTTACCTTCCAGTGACTCGGGTATTCCCCAGTGCGTAGAGCTAGGTTGAAAATATAACATAAAGGTTGCACTAGCCAGTTTTTGCAGCCCTTTAGAATATACGCAGGGAAGGCATCAGGACCCAATGAGCTTTGGGGTTTCAGACGAGCTATGCCCGCTTCCACATCCTGAAGGGATATTGTTCCGATATTAATCAAATTAGCAGTGCTCGTCCCATCCTGTTGTATAGTTTTAGAGGAGTCCAGTAGCAACATCTATTATTACTCACATTTTTAATATCTAGGGGTATCTTTGGTTATATATCTTAGGACCCATTGATAATAGGATACATTTAGCGCGGAATTAAATTGGACTTGACGTTGATACATGCTGAGTTTGATATTGGACTGTTGCCGAATATTACAAACATATTCATTAATAGTTATGCTACAAAAAAAAAGAACGGTCACAGGCTACAATATAACTCTAAAACAAAAGACTTGCTTCGAATTCGAAACGGATAACTAGATACCAGTTCGAATGTCCGCTTTAATTCCTGACGCCTTTTCGATAAAGGAATAAATAATTCAGATTACGGCCTAAGTGCAGAAATGGGATGTGCCAAAATAACTTAACTGCAGACTTCGTTGTTAATATCGCGCCGTGAAAGTGCCGCGCGCGGCGTTGCCAGGCGCTGGGCGCCGCGCCAGCTTCTACTTCACTTTGTAATTTTAATCTTTTAACACTCACAATTATGACATTGTATATTCGATGCATAATTATATCCCCGCCTTAACACACATGTATTCAACTAGCATGCTGTTGGTGAAGCCATTGCCACGCTGTCTTTTTAAAAATCAATGAAATCGGGTGTCGGTCTTTTGTAATAAAGCGATGGCCGCGTATGGGCCGGAAGGGGACATTTTAAGCCATCATTTAAATTAATAGATTACCGTCTCCGTGACTAATTAAAACTTTTGCCTTTTGATAGACAATCCTAAATCCCGGGTACGGGATCGGGATTAAATTTGTTCGCCGAATTCAAGTAGCTGACAACGAAAACAATTTAATAAGACTTTTGTTTATCCCTGATCTCTTTCGAGGGAGGTTGCTCAAATAATTAGGAGGCGCGCCAAAAACGACGCTAATAGATCTGTAAGATTGATGACGTGAGCACAAAGAAATACTCGGGCTCATGCATCAATCTGACACGAAATACGTGTTAGCAGGAATTTCGCGCGGTGGTTTTTACAGGTAATTCTAAGTAGGCGCGTATTAAAACCATATTCTCAGCTAAAAAGTACGAGTTAGGCAAAGTAATACGTTTCAGCTACAGGATGGCCAACTGGATCGTAATTTTCTTTACCTGGTGTATCTTTTGGAGGCATAACTCACGATTCTTTAAATGCGAATATCCAGCGAAGAGATGGAAAAATTAAAACGGACGTTCTAAGCCTAAGAAAAAGTTACACGACATGACCCGTGTCAAATATTGACCCAAAATTTTCAGGTCAGAAAATCAAAAATGAAAGTGATTTTGTTTGACCCTCAAAGTTTGACATATTCTGACTTCATTCTGTAGGACTGTCTAATCAAGTGTGTACACTGGCATATTAATATACCTGACACGGTAAATGTGGGAAATTAGAGTCGCTGTAAAAAATAATTCCTCGTAAAAAATCTCTGAAAACGCTTACCATGGCAAAGTGAATTATTGGGGGATATTTGATTATTTTCACTCCCAGGAACCCGCGTAGCGGGCGTCTACGCCGTAAGCGCATTCCGCTTGATAGCGGGAAGACCACAGGATTGGCAACAACGTTGCGCGTAGCGATTCTTGGCAATGATTGTGTTAATGTATTGCCATTATTAATTGCCAAATCTTAAGATTAAGAATCTCCGAATCGCTAAACTTAAGTGGCAGTCCGCCCGACCCGCCCGGTCACATAGCACGTAGAACCGATGGCCGTTGGGGCGAAAAGGTTCTCGAGTACCGACCACGTGCCGGAAGGCGTGGCGTGGGTAGGCCCCCACAAAGTGGACTGATGACCAGCACGTTTATCATGGGACGGCCGAGACATACTCTCGATTTTTCTCGCACTATACCTCTTGTTCTATCAGTCTCACTCTTATAAGAACACTTATTCTAATAAGAGTGAGACTGATAGTGCGAGAAAAATCGAGAGATTTCGCGCGCCGTCGCGTGATAGCCGTGCTGATAGAGGATGCGGGAGTCCGCTTGATGCGGATGATGGCGCAGGACCGGTCACTTTGGCACTCTTTGGGGAGGCCTATTTCCAGCAATGGACTTCTTTCGGCTGATATGATGATGATGATGAAGATTAAGAAGACATTGATAAACAAAGTTTGGTACCTATTTAAGGCGCCGTAGGTTCAGCGAAGTTAAGCAAACAGTGTTTTTGAAACAATATAATGCGTCTGTTTATAATAATATGGTTTAAAAAAAATACGAATAGTAATCTTGAGGCTTTTCTGCAGGGAAATCAGTGTTTAGAAACATGATTAAGCATTTTTCGCTCGATAGAAAAAAATCACGAACATAGGTCTAAAAGGGTCTAAAATACTTACACTTAAAATATTTGTTACAAATTACGAACAAAAGCTAAAAATATTAAAATGGCTTCTAAAAATCGGCAATATCATGTTTGAGGGAAATCATTCATATGTTCATCATCATGTGTTTACTTTTTAATTTATTTAAACGGCTAAAAAATTAAAATTAAAAAACATGATTTCCGCGCTTCCGAGCACGCACTTCCATCTCGCTCACGCTTATGCTCAGTGAGAGGGAGAGAAGACCATGAATCTACGGCGCCTTAACACCTATTTATTTTCCCTGAGATCTTCCATAATACCTTTAGGCTACGAGCAAAATATGAACATTTTGTATTAAGACATAACTTAAAACAATAATTGTATTTCGATTCATGATAATTGAGTTTTGGGAGTGATATAAATAGATGTACATTTGATATTGTGTTGAAAACTAGCCTGATGCAGAGACTTAATTTTTTTAAAATTGTCGCAAGCGCAAGGGCATTTTTATCGAGCTGCGGTTTAAAATCGTATAATAATAACAACACTTCTAAAATTAAACGAATTTCAACTTAATATCTGTCGGATTATTTGGACCCACGGTGTATATTTTATTAGTCCACGGCAGCATATTTATAGCCATTGCTAAATTAAACAAATTATCAAAAGGTCTCCAATAAAATACAAAATAAAACGGTGAAATGACTAAACTTAATTTTGTTACAACGGTTGAGTAAGTTTATGGTAAGTTTAGACACTAAGTATTATGTGCTTTTAAAAGTAAGAGTGCATCAAATACATTTTCTTCCTAATCTAAAAAAATCCTAACGCCTCCTTATGCGTTATATTGGCGTATATATTGGCACTATTGGAAGGCCATTTCTTCAGTATTATCAATCAGAGAAAAACGCCTGTCCTATTCGGAGAGTAGAAGTATCGGCGGGGACATTAATTGAGACGGAGATGATTTATTTGTGCCAACATAAAAACTCAGTGCTCTATATCAATCATTCGCCGCGGGCTCCGCATTGTCTATTGTGCGGATAAGGGAAGAGCGTCTCCCGGGGCGACGGACGGCTCAATTAAATCTGTCTGTACTTATGTTTGGGCTATATCCAGCTGAAGTAGGCTAGGATAATTTACTTTAAAAACAAAGTTTTAACCGACTTCAATTTAGTACTCCACCGAGCCACGAGAACATTTCCATATTTCTTTTCCAAATTACCACATAAACTGATTTCCGAGAGCAAATGCATTGATTATTAGAGAAAAAAACTCAATCGTGTGTGCCGTTAATATGTGGGCTGATAATATTTGAGGACTTCCGTTGATTCCACAAGGATCACCTTTGGCACTTCATTAGTTGCTATTTCAACGAAATCTTATCAGAATCTGTGACGTATTTTTGTACTTTTAAGTACATCATTGAGGAATTCCGTAAGTCATCTGTGGTCTTCATCATCAATTCCACTCCAGCAAATTTATAATTTCCGGGTGTAAATACACGAGTTATAATAGAAAATACCAAAATCACTACACGCGTGCCTAATACATACTTATAATTGAGGAGTTCCCTCAATTTGTCATGGATCCCATCATCCAACGGAATTTTTGAAAAAATGGGTTGCCTTTGGAACTTACAAACAAAAACATAATAGTTACGAATTGGCTCATCAAATGTTCGAGTTTCCAGCCGATTGCAAGCAGAACAAGATGACTATTTGCCCACAAGCTTTGGAACAACTACTTGCAATTAAGACTGAGATGATGTCAATATTAACCTATTTCCGCTATGTTTCGCCGTCGTTAGGAATGATTTTAATAACTAGGTACGCTATTGAGAGTATAAGGTCATAAAGTTACTAAACGACAAGGTCACGAGAATTGTTCTCCACACAACACTCCTCTCGCAAGTCGTAATTAGGGTTACAAATGGAGACTCCATTGACTCAAATTGGCTAAGTGGAATTATTAATAAACTTCTTAATTTGTTTGTTTCCCGTTTTACAAACGAATTTCTGTATACGTGACATTTTGTTGGGTAAAATTACTATCTCTAATCAAAGATAACCCAATTAAAGTGGCAAAAGTTCGTTCGTGCGACTCGTGTAAGAGTCGGTGTATTGAAACAGTCAACAAGGCCCTAATTAATGAAATGACAAGATAAACAAAATACGCACGGCTTCTCAGGGCGCGGTCTCGCCACGCCATCACTTCGAATAAATCTTTAACGTTGTATGAATGAATGGATTTAATTAGAAGATATAGCATGAAGCCGCTATTTGACCCTGAGGTGGTAATGTCGCTGTTAACCGCATAATTATATGGCGATAATGTACATACGTCAGTCGGGACAGCGTGTATTTGGCATTGTGTTGTTTGTTGAATATAAAGATTCCACGCTTTATAATAAATACCAATTCATCTAGATCTGATTCCAAGTACGTATTCGATAATTAAGAATTTTTCATGTGACTCAAAAGACTCCGACTCTGATGTGTCGCTTTCTAGACTGCCGACTCCGACTCGAAAACGTTCGGTCTGGGATTCAACTATAGGACCTTTTTCTATATTCGTCTTCAATTTTGATTAGGTACAATATTTTAATAAGAAAAGAAATTACTATATTATAATATAGTAATTTCTATAGTATTATATATAATACTAGCTTCTGCCCGCGACTCCGTCCGCATGGAACTCGTTTATATCGCAGCTCCATACAAACTTTTACCCCCCCCCCCCCCATTCCATCCCGTTAGGGGGTGATTTCGGGGACAAAAACTATTCTGTCACTCTCCATCCCTTCAACTATCTCCACTTAAAAAATCACGTCAGTTCGTCGCTCCGTTTTGCTGTGAAAGACGGACAAACAAACACACACATACACTTTCCCATTTATAATATTAGTGTGCATTGAATTGTCATCCAAACTATACAAATATTACAAATACTCGAAATTTCAGTTCAATCGGATAACTGAAAAAAAAAATAGATTGCATGACGGACAACTTACATACGGATTACGAACAGGGTCAAGTTAATATATTTAAAGCTTGTAAAAAGGCAGTTGGGTTTTTCGAAAAACCTATTATTTTCTCTTGTTATTTGTTTATTGTAAAATTCAGTTACTCGAATATAAATGTACCTACCTACTTATAATTAATAAATAATATTGAAGCGAAAAATGTATACATGACTATGACTTGGACTGTAGGTAGGTAGAGATTTAATTAAACTGTCCGTAACAAAGATGTCTGAAAGAGAACGAATAAATTTAAAGTAGTGTTTTTCATTACTATTTACTTGGACTTAGTCCTAAAATCACTTAAGTTCTCCCTAGTGACTGGCTGAGAAGGACAAGGCTCGTGTCCCGTTGAGGACTCGGGTATTTTAACAAATGTATCAATGTACACTCAATGAAGATTATTATTATTATTCCTTCCCTAAGGCGTTGTAAGACGGGACTAATTGAAAGATTTGTCGAACAAGCAAGATTGTTCCGCTAGCTCAGTTGCTTAAGTGCGAACGCGCCGCGGCGCGTACCTATGCCCGTGGTCGCAGGTTTGAATCCTGCTCGGAGTGATACTTTTTTACATTTTAATTATTTATACTATACACATTTTAATTTGTTTTTTTTTGTAATATATTGGAGAAGCCTTTGTCCAGCAGTCGACTAAAATTTAATAATAAATAATATAAATAGTTATGTGAAATAATATTTAATTTCTTCGGTTTCGTGAATATCACTCATTAAATGAAACGATTTGATACGATTTCATCGCGTATAATCGTTTGAATTCGCTGTTTATCATTATGTCAAAGTGTTGTTACGTTACAAAAGCTGTTGGTTCTCCATATAAATAAATATCTATTGTGTATTCGTTTTGTCAAAATATGATAAATCCGGGAGCATTCCTGTTACACGCTTCGTTATTTTCGCAAATGAGAACTATCTCTTGTTACCGCCGGCCGGGTCATTAGTATCGTATGGCGTGTATCAAGGAGAGAATCGCTCCGGTCATTTACAACCCTTAACCGACCTCAGCCACTCCAACATATAAATCTGACCTCTATCTAGGCGTAGTTGTTACGTACTTAGATATCAAATTATACTAGTTATGTGCTCGCAGTTGAGACAAAATGTTTTGTGAATAGACAGGCAGGATATTGCAAGCTCCTATTTGTTTGTTGGCAAAACGATAGCGTTAAATTTAGGGTGAAAGAAGAGTGATGGTACTCTTTTGTTTACATACAACCGTCTGGACAACAACAAATCAATAAGAGCTCGCGGTTTCAAGAAAGTTTATTGATAAATTAATTAAAGATAAAATTTTATAACAGTTTAAGGTGGACGTGACAATCAGTCCAGTAAGTTATGTTTTTATAAACAAGTATCTTCCTCATCATCATGCTCTGAGTTTTATCTCGGCGTCGGTTTCATTTAATAGTTATTGGCGCACCCATTTACATACGCGTAAATAAGTATATATCAAGTGGACATTTTCTTTATTAGAAATTCCCTAGTCGAGAATCGACTAAATTATTGCTAACATTGGCTACAAATGAGAACAGCTTAACGTGCGGTCACTAAACACCTGAAGCGATTCATTATCATCATCACTTAAAAGCCTTGCTGTTGTCGGTGGAGTAACCGCCACTCTTCTCCATCCATTGCCAGCCTCTTGACTTCCTCATACGACTCGACATCAACTTTATCCTTTACTTGGCTCAAATATGTTAGTATAAGAGGCCTTCTACTTTGTCTCTTGCCACTTGTTTAAGAAGAAAGCTGTCGTGCCGTATCAGGTCCCCTACCATCTTGCCTCTCCTATTTTGAATACATCCAAACCTCTTTTCTCTCCTACTATCATATGCTTCTTCTTTGTGAAAGCGGTTACTTATTTAAAAATTGTCGACATTTCAGATTGGCTAACATCTGTGTGCGCCACAGGTTGTGTACGAGTATGTGCGTTAAAAAGAATGTTTTCTTAAGTTCAATTCTTAATTCTAATTATTTGTTGAATCCTGAGTATGAGTCGGGTCGGGTCATGCTGTGTCAAGGCAGATACCGCTTCAGTAATATATAACAAGTAACGGTACAACAGAATTGCTCTAAGAAATGTGTAGCACACACCGACACGCAAATAAGATCGGTGACGGCTCGGTAGGATTACGGGTCGGCGTTATAGATAAAGTAAATAATCGTTGAATTTGAGATAAGATTTACAAATTAACGATTTAAATCCCCGAACCCTTGTTATGGCACGTTTCTGCCACAAGAGATCAAAAGCAATTTGTCATAAGGTATCGTCAAGATTATGTCCTTAATAAATTTCATAGCTCGCCAATTATTTATATCGTAACGGGAGACCGCGTCTCGCCTCTCCAGAGCGACTTAATTTATGGAGACTTTCAACGCGAGGATTATTCTTAACCTACTTCTTAAATTGTATTTCATACGAACGAACGCGAGGTTAGCTCTGCGATGCATAACAATTAGCGGTATTAAGTAGCTGCCATCGTTTAAAAACGAATAGCGATGTTAAGTAGACTGATGAAAGGTTAATCGGGCTGGGAATGAAGATAGCAGGTATTTGTTGAGGTGCCGCTTGATAATTTATTTTCAAGCGCCGTCTGGGTTAAGATTTAGGTCCCACTTAGGTGTGTGGCGATCAAATGATCATCCTATGTACATACCTACTATACATATACACAACGTTTAGTCGTCTAATTTGGTTAATTTTAAGGTTGTTAACGATCCATCGATCGTTGAACGTTGCAGCCACGTCCATGTGAGCCAGAATTTTATTGCAGTTATAACTTCAGTTTCAACAAAGTTTTTGGAAAGTATTGTATGCGCGTGAGGTTATTGCAATCTTGCATCTTAAGTCATATCAGCAGAGGTGAACAACTGGACATTTCCGTTAAAGGCTCAATAAAGGATCTGCCAGAACGCAGTTGCACATGTTTAAGAGCCGATTACTTACAATATGACCAAGTTATTGCTGAGTTATTGTGGATAATGATACCTAGACTCCCTAATAACTTAAAATAAATAAGCGTACTTTCGACTCGAGAATATAACCTCAGCCGAAACCGCTTTTATTCGTACCTAATCTACAAAAAAGCTACCACGGCGTAGAATGTTTCTGAAACCGTGTTTTCTTTAAATAATGGTAGTCATGTATTCCAAGTACTTATGTACGTTCACCGTAATGGCGTTTTTTGTTTTTCTCCTAGTTCAGGTGGAGTCTCATTGTTTCCTTAAGAAAAACGCGTTCAGTTTCCGTAGATGCGGGTAATCGTAACAGTGAATCACATCGCAAAGGGCACGCTCTACCCATGCGGTACTTCATCGTGAAATTATGAGTTTGGAACGTGCCCGATATTCGGGATGAGATAAGAATGGCGGACCGTTCCATTTGTACTTATTCCCGTCACACGCGCCACATACGATGCGCTCGCTTATATTCAAATTGTTAACCTAGGCACACAACACTCTGAAAATCTAGGTATCAGATATACATTTTACAGAATGCACCCAACGAGTTAGAGAAACCAATATCTGTGCAACTGCGTTCTGCCAGATCCTTTATTGAGCCTTTAATTTAATTTAATTTCATTCCAATACTATCTAAACACACTTTGTTTCACCAATTTAATAAAGTAGCTATAAATAAGTAACAATGTTCCTTGTTTAATGTTGTTTCATGAAATAAAATCTTTGGGTTTCGAAGCTATCCCTTTTTTGTATAGCGCGTAAATTTGCCTTTAGAAATAAATGTATTCATACTTTTTACCCAATTACTTACAATATGACCAAGTTATTGCTGAGTTATTTTAAGCCTTTGATGCTATATTCATTAGCAAACAAGCATAAACTCTCACAAACAACGGTTTGAGCAATTTAAACTTTTTCATTTCATCCACCAGGGCGGGTGAGGCAGCTGCCGAAAACGAAAACAATTGCATCAGTTTTGTGTCCTTCAATTTGAATACATAATTTACAACGTACCTTACAGGACTCAAAACTTTGTACGATATAAAATTCCGGCTGAGGTGATTCTGCAAAGCTGGGTTCATCTCTGGTTTATGTTTAGTTTGCGCTGTGAATAAGTTAGTTAACGGAGGGGCTGGCCGTGCTCGGTGAGCCGGCGAGCAGTAAACAACAGGATTTAATGGTTATAGAGCAGTCCGCGGCGGTAAGTGAAAATGAAAGTGATTCCCTCGAGCCCGTTAACTCCTGGGAATTATGAGCAGAACTCTTCCACGCTCCGTATCTGCACGCTCGAACCGTCGTTCGTATCATAAAATGGAAACGACATTGCTGTTAATTTTATTGGCCCGCTCTCGCTCTCCCGAGAGTTTGCATTTTTAAATAATCTTTCTAAATGTCAACGTTGATATACTCTTCGGAGATTATTGCAGCGAAGTTTACCTACCCGAATTTAGCACCGCGAGTAATTCGTCAATATGTGTTGATATTTAATATAATTTTTAACCTCGCCTATCTTATACATTAATTTTCATAATACATTCTCAAAATTAGATTCGATATGAGAACCGACTTCCAACAATAGTAACTCAAGTTCTCACGGTACTAATCTGTTAATAATATATCGATTATTTGTACCAAAGAAAAGAGAAAATAATCAAAAAAACTTTGTCGTTCATTATTATACGTATGAGTGCGGGCACTGATTTGTGAATAAGCATCATATGTATCTAAAATGCAATGGTGGTCGCCAGATATTTTGTGTAACCGACTGCTCAGTCTGATGGTGATGACACACAATCATGTTTTACGTGTCATAGTCGACCGAGCTAGCGAAGCGAGCGAAGCGTCTATGCTTCAGCTTGGACAAAAAAATCGCTTTTCTGCATGTCTGGATGTTTGGATTTCCCCCTGTTCTCGCCTAGAGCTCACATTTCTCAACCGATTTTCATGAAATTTTGTAAGTAGGTTCGGTAAGTATACATTTTTTTTTGTAGAGTCAGTTTTTCGAAATTTTTAAAATGGCGGAGATATGGGTTGAAAACGTAAAAAATTACAAGAAAGGGGTCAACGTTGACTACTGACTTGATACAAAATGTTCCGTCCACTGTATGTTGAACTCCGATGTCGATGCCTTAGAGCACACTCGTACTAACTTTTCGGAAAAAGTCGTTGCAATTAGTACCTTAGTACACCAAATCTGAGGTTGAAATTTCAACGGCAAAAAAATGGTAATTAGTACGAGTGTGAACTAAGGCATCGTATAATGATGGTATCCTATGTTCGAATTTCAGATAAATAATCTCTAAAACGACAAATAAATTTGCGTTCCATTTTTACTTAATTTTCGAATACTTTGTTTATATTATTTGGATTTATCTAGGTAAATGATTTTGGATTTTCTAGGACTTTGGTGCTTACTGGTTGGAATATTTAAAATATTCCAACCAGTAAGTAGGGGAGACCGGGGATGGTTGACCAAATTTCAGCTTAAGCATTTGTATTTTTATTTCTTTAGAGTATATTAACTTGATATCGATTTCAGTTTATAGATGTACTATTAAGCTTTAGAAAAAAGTGGCAAAAAGCACGATATTCATTACGATATAGTGTACCTAGAGGATCTCGTAGCATAGGAAAAACTAGTCAACCTACCCCATGTATGGGGTAGGTTGACTTGTCAGCAGGGGTAAGTTGACCTATGAAGTTGTTAGAGCAATGTCTACGAAGACATAGGATAAAAGATACAAAAAACAGGCAAACATTTTTTTTTATTGAATCAAAAAAGGGATCTTCCGCCACTCTAATTAAACATAATAGACTTCCAATAACAATAAACAATCAGACAATTAAACATTAGGCAATTTGATTACCTAAAATGTTAACCTGGTACACATTGTACTTTCTTATTAAGTATTTAAAACATAACTAAACAACTTTAATCATTTGGTCACAAATCGTACCTAACAAATTTAATTATTTTTAATATTTGGTAACAGTCTTGATAGGTCGACCAGCCCCGTTATAAATTAGTCTATTAACCCCGAACCACGTTTTAATTTATAATCACGTGCCATAACCATATAACTGCGACGAAATCAATAAGAATGATAATGTATAGAAAGACCATGAGTCAAACTTTCGTTACAAATGCTTTGATAATCAATAACAACAAATAAATAGGCGCCATTACAAATAATATTACGACAAAAATAATTACTTAGGTGCGTTGTTTTTCAATATTACGCTCCTTCTCTCCAAAGACATGCGTGCACGACGTCGCGTTCCCGGTGACGGAGCGGGGGGAGGTGACGGACTCTCGTGGCTTATTGGTTGGCTCAAGGCCTTTGCGTCAGACGAGTTTTTGATAGTTAGTCTACCTACCCCTATAGTCAACTATCCCCGGTCTCCCCTACCACCCACCGCTTATACCACCCGCTTATATTAGCAGTCACCATTCATAAGTCGCAGGGCTTGACATTACCAAGGGTAGTGGTTGACCTCGGGTCTAGAGAACTTGCTGTGGGTTGCTCATATGTTGCACTTTCACGGGTCCAAAGACTGACAGACTTAATTCTGGAACCCTTTAATTTTGATCGTTTAACCAGAATCAGGGCCATGAAACTTCTTTTTATACGAAATGAAGAGGAAAAGAGACTGACTGAGATTGGCGGAACAAACCAATCGAGACTATTGACCGTAGCCGGTCCGTTCCAGCTTGGCCCAAAATCCATTTTTCGTATGTTTGGATGTACGAAAGTCCCGCAGTTCTCGCCTACAGGCTGCAGTTCTCCAACGATCTTCGTGAAATTTTGTAAGCAGGTTCAATAATTTATAGGCACAATTATGTCTTTTTGTCACATAAAAATTCGATAATTTTTCAAATGGCCACGATTTTCTCACATTATTATAACAAAATCGGACTTCGGTTCAAAAAGGTGTTTATTTAATACCTCGACATTTCGACGTTTTTTTGATAATGGCCACGATTTCAATTCAACCCCCAAAAAGGTATAAAATTACTAAATTCAACCGTTTTGAAACAAACCCGCGAGGTCTACAGCTCAAAGAGCCACTAGTTTATAATGTTGGCTGTCCACATTTGTATGCCTATCAATAAATCAACTCGGGTAAGTCATACGAGGTATAACAACTTATCATATAACGGTCATAATATATACGCTCACTGTGTATAAGTTTGTTTAGTATAACGTTCATTGCACATAACGAACGAAAGGTATAATGTCAGAATATATAATTTCGTAAAGTATAACGTACTTTAGATATAATATCAATTGATATATCGGTTAAAGCGTATAATATTCATAACAGCTAAGGTTTATAACATATTTGACGACCGCTTTAGCCTAGTTGGTAGTGACCCTGCCTACGAAGCAAGAGGTCCTGGGTTCGAATCCCGGTAAGGGCAAATATTTGTGTGATGAGCATGAATATTTGTTTCTGAGTCATGGATGTTTTCTATGTATTTAAGTATTTATATCTATTATATATATCGTCGTCTAGTACCCATAACACAAGCCTTACTGAGCTTACTATGGGACTAGGTCGATTTGTGTAAGATTGTCCCCTTATATTTATTTATTTATTTATTTATATATTATTCAATTTATCTAACATCAAACAGTATAATGCTCGTATAGTAGGTATAATCGCCTTCAGTTATTTTAATTCTGTTATTTTAATGTCCTGTAGGTAAGTCCAAAAGTGCAAAAGGAGCAATTAAATTGCACGAGAATGGTTACAGTTTAAGTAAAAACAGACAAGTAAACAACAAATTCTATTGGATTTGCGAGTTAATCCGGCGTGAAGACTGCAACTGCATAAAACGTTTGTAAGATTGACATTTAATTTATTTTGATATCAAACACGCCAATTATTTTAATCTAACCTTACCTTACCGCCAGCGTTTCGACGCCACCCCGCTTCGCGGGGTGTCTATTTCCACACTAAGGGACACAAGGCAACCCTAACCTAACCTACAAGTAATACCATCGTTAAGAGTATTTGTTGTTTTTTAGTGCGAGGGGCTTCGCCCCCCGCGCCCCCCTTTTAGGTGGCTCCACCCCCCGTCCCCCCGCCCCCCCCCCTTCCTGGCTGCCCTAACCTAATTTTCGGTATTATAATCCCTATAAGAAAATATACTATGCGTCATGATCGTTATACGTTATGTATGTTATACGAAATAAAATTAGTTAATTTGAGTGTTATAGAAAAAAACGTTATATTATATGATTATTATAGCATTTGACCGTTATTCCTTATAAAAGTATTGGTATTGTTGTTATAGCTAACGTTCATTATATCTTGTGAACGTTATTAATATGAAATTATATATATTGTTGTTATATCTCGTGGGACGCACCCAATCAACTCATGAAGACTCTCCGAAGGAGAAGGGTCTAACTTCAATATAATCCGGATCCGAGGAGTTTGCTATCTACACTTTAATTGCATGTTTATGTAAATTCGCGGTCTGTTCCGCCATATTGACATACACAATCAACGGGATTTGTATAATTAAATTCCATAGATTCTGGTTATTTTCGTAAAATATTCGAATACTGAATAATTTATATCGTGTTTTCAATATTTTACGTACAGGCTTGTTGAACTCTAGCAAGTGAATAGAATATTAACGTGAATTTCGCTCTAGATAACAGAATTCGAAATAGATTTTCTCCACTCGCGGCGACTCCTCTTTCTAATTTCTACAGTACAAGTGAGACAGGGCCCGGGTACGTCCTAAAACTACGACCAAGACAACTGGGGGATGGGCAGCAGCATCCCTGGAGTGCGGTGGAAATTCTACGATCGCCAACCCGCATTATGGCATATATGGCATATACCCCCCAACGATAGGTACAAAAGAAATTATAAACTTCTGAGCACTGTGTGCAAAACTTTGAGGGGAAACAGTGACTGCCCGGACTTGGTGTCGAGGTTTTTGAAGCTCGCGGTACCTCTTTTGCCTAGGAATCTCCAAAGGCTGCGAATTCCTAATCTCTTGGCTGTCCTACAGGATCGCACCGTCTCCCATAGAAACTCTCCCACTCTTCGAGCACCCACCATGCTTAACGCGCTTCTGTCGCTCGCACCTAGCACCTGATTGTGACGTGTCTGCAAGTCAGTATTAATATCAATTTTTTCTGTGTTGTTTTTTTCGTTTTAATTTTTATTATAAAAATGGAAATTGTACTTACTTAATTAACAAATATTGAATCGGAATTTTTCAGCGCCTTGATGCAAACTGTATTGCTATGTTAATTTGTTGTGTAAACAAATAAATAATTTGGAATAGATGCAATCTATTTTTTAAACGAAATGATTTATATGTCGTAGAGGCAAAACAATATCAATACCATATTTAAACTAGTTCAATAATATTACGTATAAGTATTGCAATGTCTCCACTAGTTTCAGTTTCATTGAGTTTGAAACAATTATATTTAATTTTTATTTTATTAAGTTTGTGCGTACTTATCTAGATTGATAGGTTCTTGTTCCACTTGTTTTACCTACTTCACACGACTATAAACATATGGTAGGTATGGTGTTTGTTATAGGTACACATATAAGACATACCTTTTTTTATTTATGATTGTTTCATTATGCAATTTGTTTGGTGAAAAGTACCGAAAAACCGGGGATTCCCGGTACTGGCTCATTACCGGAAATTTCAGTCCCGGTTCTTAGAGTGGTACCGGTATTGCAACCCCTACTATTAGCAGATAACTCAATCGAGCTACAAAACAAGGTATTCCATTTCAGTAGATATTGTCAAATAGAACCCTTGTCGATTCAGTGTGTGACAGTCTGTGCTGTTCGCGACAGACTTATGGCTCCGAGCTCCAGTGCAGCCAACCCACAGCTTTACTTAATTGCGACGGACAGATTACGGGACAGGCGATTATGTTGTTATATTTTTAACACGAACTTGCAACACTTTAAATAAATCCTACCGTAAAAAACGCAACATGAAAATATTTAGGTACGTGAATCACAAGGAAGTGCAACTGTTTAACCTACCAGGAGTGTAATGTGATAGGCTTGTAGAATTACTAGATTAACATCCGTCATGCACGCATGCACTACAACTTGATATATATTTGTTGATCTTAGAAAAGCATAATGTCGTTGCCACGTAAACAGCCGTCGTTAAAACGAGTCGAATGTCGTCCATGTTTTTCCAACACCCGCGGCTGTTGACACAAGTCTTGCTAACAAAACAGACGCAGCGCAGGTAAGGTTCAAATAAATCGTTGATTTCGCATTAGGATTCCAAAGGGTAGGTACCTACTGTGCGGGTTAAATAAACAACCGTCATGTTTGCAGAGCCCGACAGGGTCTCAATTAGGTTCATCTATTTCACAAGCCAATCTCATTTCAATATATTTCGCGTGCTCATCTCAACGCGTAATCTCGGTGCGTCTGGAAGTGAGCGCGCGCAACACATTGTAAACAGATTCGGATCGGCAGCGATGATATAAACATACCTCTAGGCTAAGCGGCCGCTGTATCCAATTCCAAATTGCAGACGGGGTCAACAGGTTAAACGTAATTACTTTTAAGCCGTTTTCGGACACATACTCGCGAAAAATAAACGAAACGTGAGTATGTGTGTAAAGGGAATATGTGTGAATTCTGCTTATCATTTTAATTAAAGTATCGCAAAGTCAGTTAAGTAAATTAAAAAATAATAAACATAACCCAATGTTGCCTATTAAAATTTTTGAAATAAAAGAGTAAGTTTTAACCCATTAATGTTTCTCATAATTTGTAATGCTCAAAAGGCAGGTTTACAATCCAACAAACCTTACAATAAAATAAATGATTACTAGTGTCAGGTCAACAATGGCACTTTCATAATTTCCACTACTCCACAATTGTCCACTGGTTATCACAGGTTTGTAGGTATATACATCGTCCTGGAAAACAATAAAACCGTTAATTAAAGCGGTATCGTGCCACAAAATCCCGATTTAAATCCAATACAATTTCAAAGTTTATACCTACTATGCAATCAGATTGATGCCATTAAAGGAAATTAATGAGAATTCTAAGACTACAAAAGTTTCAATTATTGCACACAATGTGTTTTAGGAATGTTTATTGAAGGTAAACATTTAGCAGCAGTTTTTCTACGGTATTTTATTAATAAAAATATTGATATGAAAACATGGGAAATTTTCATCAAAGTTTTATTTTGTTTGTCGTCAGGAATCAGGAGTGGGCGAGGACGCTGATATTGCGATTCCCTTTTGCGCCCCTGCCATGTCAATATCGCATATTACCTTTTGCCACTTACCCTACCGGGTATTTAACACGTCAAAAGATGAAAGAACAAGCTCAGCAGTATGGATCGACATTTAATAGGTAACGATTTCCGTATCTGTCTGTTATTGTGCTCGTAATGTTTTACGATTGATTGGTGCTTGCCGCTCGAAAACATACCTTTTGAATCGTACAAATAAGCGCCCAATCGATTTGTTTTATAAATGTGTAATCTTTGTATTGAAAACTCACGGCGCTTCTTAGTTAGATAGCTCTTAGGTGAATTTACATATTACGCGTACAGTAGTCATCAAAGCAGTAAAGTGCAATGGACGACGTGTTTATTTTTACGCCAGTTCATTAATACAATGAAAATCAACGTATTGAAAATTAAACCGCGAAATTACACGTCTACATACAACTCTTTTCATAGATTACTTTTCAGAGAATTACTTTTATTTATTCAACTTTAATGTGTCTCATTTGTAGCTAAAGGGAGCTATTACGCCAGATGATCGTTTTTGATACGCTCTTAAATGACCAGGTGTATAAATTACAAAAAATGGTTCTCATTTGATTTTTCATAAAAAATCTGAACGTTTTAGAATGCTCTACAAGAGCATTAAATAAGGTAAACTTCGTTCGAAGTTCTACTAGTATATGGCATGGGCACTCTATATCAAAGCAATATGGGTTAAATTCGAACTAAGAATTTTTTCTTCATTCGAATTTAAGCCATGTCACTTTGACACAGAGTGCCCATGCCATATACCACTACAGAGTCGAGCACTCGGACGTTTACCTTATTATGCTTATTATGGCAACTGCTTCTAAACTAGATTGATATCTTCCCGGTTCTTTGGAATAAATATTAATAATTCATTTGTCTAAAAGTCAACGCTTGATATTCCGAAATAATCTTTCGTTTCAACGGTACGTTTTGTAGAATTATATTACACTACAACTGCCCGCGCGATTTCGCTTGCGATTAAAAGATAGCCTACGCCCATCCGAAAAGTCCATTCTATACGCAGGTAAAATATATTTTGAAATCAGATGATTAGTTTCGGAAATGACCCATTACATACAAAACTAGTATAGTTTTCGTATTTCGAGTGCAGACTCCTGAAATGGAGGTGAGGAATCTATTGATCCAAGTTAATCTTTAGCAAGTAGTGACCATGACGTAGCAGCTTAGTAAAGTCCAATAAAGCTCCCATCCGGAACTTCGAGCAGGCAGGCCCTATCGCGTCACCCGAATTGAATAGATATCGTCGATTCCCAAAGACCCGGATTAAGATTAATCGCAAAGTTTCCCCCCATGTAAATAAAGAGAGTGAAAAAACCGTGAATCTTTATCCATTGCAATCAGACCAAGAATTAAAAAGAAACCATCTCGAAGAAAATTCGAAGTGAGTGTTGAACTCTCCCGGAAGGGCCCCGGAAACGGTGCCGCAATCGAGGGGAAAAGTAGCTAGAACTTTGACCGGCCTTACGTAGACGCACGAAAAAGGCACTAAGAATACCTACATTAAACTTGCAGCATTTCCTTTTCGCGAGCACGCTTTCAGATTCCCCCGGTTACTAGCATGCATATTTATTCATCTCACATCTTAGGTCTATTTTGTTGGACTTGTTTTGCGAAGGTTTCTCGCTACTTAATTGGGAACTTGTACCGTTACGGTGTTTGCGTACGTATGCTGGTTATCTACCTTATTATCTTAGCAAAAATATTCATTTCAACGGAAATTTGAATTCGAGTAGACATGCAATTTAAGTTAGTAGCCTATATACGTCCCACTGTGGGGCTCATGCCTCCTCTCATATTATATGAGAGGGAACGGGCAGTAGTCCCCACGCTGGCCCAGTGCGGGTTGGGGACTCCACATACACCTTTGAATTTCTTCGTGGATGTATATGCAGGTTTCCTCACGATGTTTTTCCTTCACCGAAAAGCTAACGGTAAATATCAAATGATATTCCGTACATAAGTTCCGAAAAAATTAATTGGTACGAGCCGGGATTCGAACCCACGACCGCCGTTTCACAGCCGCATGTCTGAACCGCTAGACTACCGTAGCTATTAAGTTAAGTTACTGAAAGGTTAATCAATCATGCACGATGTAGCCGTGTAGATGCGTATTAGGTAAATACTAATAAATACGATTTGAGAAGAAGGTTGACTCGCTTGGGATATAATAGTTTCGTTTTCTGGCCCGTGTTAAGTTAATTAACAGTATATATACCATTCTAACTACTAGCTTTCCCCGCGTGCTGAAAGAAAGCAGGCAAAGACGCCGGATAAAATATAGCATGTGTATGTCCACCTAAAAAGTCACACAGATGAAAGAATTTTAGAAATTTGATATGTGGTTTGGGTGGTTGATTGGTGGCAAACTTACAATTCCGCAATCACACAAACTTTTCCTCTTTATTATATTAGTGTAGATATAGATTTTACTTGTAAATGTTCGAAACTCTTCACTATACATAACATTGGCACCTAAATTCGTTCTTATTCCCAGTTAAGGTCAAATTTCAAACCGCCGTTTGTAAACTGTGGGGCTTGAAATTAAAGATAGGTCTTGAAGGCTCGTGAACCATTGTCAAATGAAAAAAGATGACACATAATATGCAAAAATCAAGTTCTACAATATATTCAATATACTTTACGTCACACCTGGCCATAATGCGAGTTTTACTGCACGCTGCGAGTACGGGAAAACTCGCAAAGTACTTTTTAATATTACTCACTATCGGTACTTAAGCCACGCTTTGACGCTTTGACAATAAGATCACGTTTAGATGTTTGTGAGCATGTTTTAATCGCAAGATTGAGTAAGAGTGCACCTGAGTTCTAGAGGAACCTATGGCATGATATATTTACTTGTTGTATGAGATTGAGAACCTACTACGTCAAGCGCCTCGTAATAAATCTCAAGAACGCTATTTCATTAACACAACTTTTTAAATGTTCGTTTTTGGATTTCATTACAAGATGCAATGTTTGATGAACCTTAACACCTATGAGTCTATGATTTGTACAAGTCAACTAGGTTCATTACTATTCCATACGTCCTAAAATTACGCTCAGGAATTAAAATATCTTGGCAGCATAATCATTATAACAAAAACGGCTTTTATTATTGTACGTGCGAAGTTTTAAGAACAATTAAAAACAAATGACTGAAATCGATACGGCTGATGCATTTTATAAAATGCTAGCTTTACTTCATCACTAAAAGCTTTGTGATTCACAATCTATCTCAACTCAGTTCACCTCACGTCTTTATTACATTTTGCCCCAAAGAATCGGATAACAACGAAAGGTCAGACTTACACTGGTTCGGTTGAGTTGAGTTGAGACGAGTGGTCGGCGAGTATTGGTAATACCAGCCCTGAAGCGGATACCACTATATGGAGCTCTTACGTAGGTATACCCATGACACTGCTTGCTCTCTGAGACCCACATGGGACATTGTTTACATTAATAATGATGGTGTTAACATTAAATTAATTAATTAAGAAAGTTTTCATGAAATGTCAGTTTGAACAAAGGATTTAATGATGACAATATACAAATTGTGATTTACTTTCTGAGTCCTATGACTGACGTTGTGTCTAACTATTTTGAGATTTGAATTTAATTAATGAAATCGAGTGAAGGTAAACAAAACAAAGTTATCGTTATTCACAACGCTTAGCCACACCCACATCCAATTTAATTAGACCTCTAATCGCGTTATTATTAGGCCTTCTAGCGTCGAAATATATTAGGCTCTTGCTAGCGGCCAGGTGAAGTTAAATAAGTTAGTGTACCAAAACTCGAGGCATTACTATATTCTGTGAAAAGAGATGATATTACATCGATTATTTTGGAGTTATTTTTGAATCGTTAACATGCCATTAAGTTACGTTAAATAAATGAAAATTTCTAGTTCGTTTTTCAAGGCGATTAGTTAATAAGTTTGTTTCCTTATATCACAAACTGTATAAAAGTTGTTTTTTCTATAAAATGCTTGTATTTTTGTTCATCAAACCGCTTAATTTTAATAATTTATTTTTAATTTATGAACGAATTAAATTTTTATACATAAAATTTGAAAGACTAGACTTAATACTTAATGAAAACGGTATACCTTCGTTTGACAGAATTTCATTAGCCATTAAATAATTTGCCATACCTTTTTAATAATAATTAATATTGTAAAAAAAATGACGATACCTAGAGGTTGATATATTTATTGTGCTCTTTTGCCTTGGATTTATTTTTTCTATTTTCTTCTCACTGTGTTATGTTGTGTTCTTATATTTGTTGACATTATTCTAATATTATATCTTAATTTTTCTCTGTTTTTGACGATCGTGATAAAAATTCTTATTTTTTTGACATTTGTATGCAAATCTGTAATGTATTATTTTTATCATGAAATAAATCTAATGTAATCTAATGTATTACACGTGAAATCACCAATTACTGAAGGAATTTGGACGGCTCGGGGTGCAGTGGCCAAGTTGCATTCAATCACGCGTGTACTTCCTTTCGTGTGTTTTAGTAAAGTGAAAAATATAATTATCCTAATCACAAGGCAGTTTAATTATAACGATCTCTGTCGACTAAGTCCTAAACAACGTACTTAACTAGTTCCCTATGATGGGATCTGTATGATTTTACATAATAGTAAGAGCACGAGAACTTCATTCAAAGGCATTAAGAAAAAAAAATAGGCGTTTAAATATTCTACCAAATAACGTGAATGTAATGTACCTATAGTAAAGGTAGGAGAGTGTTTCAATCTTTTGACTTGCAAATGGAATTGGAAGTGGGCTTAAATCCTTGATGTGGGTGATTATTATTTGATTTATTATTCATATTCTTGTCGCCGTCGGTCCTATTCTACTTTAAGGCAGGTCGGTGTAGGTACGACGACGAGCGAAGCGAGGATGAGTGTTAGGAAGAACTGCGACTCTACAGCGCGCGAGCCGTGCGACCGAAGCGAGCGTGCCGCGGCAGCGGCTGGCGAAGTGCCAGAACCGAACATTGGCGACATGCGAACGTCTCGCAGAAATGTAGTTTTTTTATGGTTAACGAATATTCTGTCAAGTAACATTATTGCATTTAAAATTAAGGCAAGTAAAGTTTACGGCGATGATGAATGTTTCTGGCATACATCATGGAAAATAATAATATGTCAAATGAATATTATGGAAAATGAAACGTTTTGGAATATTGAATTATGGAAAATTAAATTCTGGCAAATTAGATTATATTATATGAAATTCTGGCAAACGAAAGACCACCGTAATTTACAGTATTAACGGAATGCATATATACGTGAACAATAGTACATTACTACAGAGGCCGGGAAGTAAGGGCTTGCCGACCGGGATACTTAGTTATGAGCCTGGCAACCCCTTTTCACGCCGAGGTATGTATAGTGCTTTTCTCAAACATGCAATAAAATAAAATAAAAAAAACCAAGAAATAAAACTTTAATTTTCATGTCTGAACACCGTGATCCTGGCCACAAATTGTTGAATGGAAATTAAAACAGAACATCTTGCAGGCAGGATCTCTCGTCTCGCTGCGTCCGAAAGTTGACACTTCGAAGCCCATTATGAAGAACACAATGTCAATATATGTAAAAACAAAAATACGAATACGTCGGTAACATTCTTAGGATTCGTCCCGAGGCCCTTATACCCCAGGCCCAGGTACTATTTATTCGATCCTGTTAATTCTGTTTATATGCTCATAAAATAATCACAAACTTAGAAATTGAACCAGGTATTTACCTTACCTCTACATACCTACAATGGAAGAAAACTTATGCATAAGCAAGCTAAAACATTCCAATCGATGTCCAATTATAATAGTAATCAGCTTTAAACGTAACCATTAGATCAATGATGAATAACATAACAAGATCCTTCATTAAGTAAATCTTGATGGGTTAGATATTATACTATCTCAGTGCCGCCGGGTTGGAGGTGCGGTGAGTTGAGGATTTGAAGGCGAACAGCAATATGAGTAAACCTACATAAAACGTGTAATAGAAAAAGCTACACAAATCGCAATATTTATTTAGCAAGACAGCTAAAGTGAAGCAATCTGCAGTAGTGTACTTGAATTATTCAGTATCATTTGGGGTATTTATATTTACACTTTAAACTTATCGATCATATATATCTTTTGTATATGATATGGTTTTGTAATATTAATATAAACGATGTGTAGTTGTATTACAGTCTAAGTCAAAGGTTGCCCTACATTGGAATAAGGTGTAGCTGTAATTAAGTACCTGTGATATCTTCGACGTCGACTATGCCTAATAGAATTGCTGACTTGAATAGATGAATTTGAGTACATGAACAACGAATGGGCGGCTTTGGCAGGCAGGAACTAGCTTTTAGCATACCATGGTTTTAGATTTATTCCTTCTATGTTGTTTCAAGTTTCATGATAGATAAGTTGCGGAAGTAGCAAAATCCAGTCGATAATCCTTCTAATGGTATACTTAGGTGCTGCGTTTCCCGTATTTGACATCAGTGATTGACTGGGGTTCAATCAGACAATGAAAATCCGGATGGAAATATATTTTACGCGCTCGTTAACTTACCACGCACGTCAAGCTAAATTGTCAGAAAGAGCAAGCGAAACACATAATGACACATTGGAATACGAAACCTAAATCTCTAATCGACCGCTTGCAATTCGAAAGTATTCAAGCACCTGATTTGAAGCTCGCCTTCTAAAAGGCAATTAAAGGTGATCAATTCTGGTGAGCGATTGGATCGCACGATCGCTCGGCGCGGTCCCGTCGTCCTACGCTCCCCACCCCACCCCACCCCCCCGCCCCGCCGGTTCATTATGCAGCCGCCCACGCCGCGCGCCAATCACATACCAGCGCCGCGATATTGCCGTCTCACTAGAGATTTCAATGCTGATTGTCGACAGTTTCCTGGATTTCCGAATACTTGGCGACCGCTATTTCTACCTATTCACGTTCCTGATCACCTGGCACCAAACAATACTATAACTATGAGTTGTACTCGCGTTATTGGTTTCATTCCTGAATGTACCGGCTATTCACCGATTACTACGGATGAGATATTGATCTTTCCTTGGGATAGGTCATGTTTAACGGTAAGAACCAGTTTTGTTTTAGTTGTAAAGTCTACTTAGCTTGTTAAGCTCCGCGAATTACTCAAAGTAGGTACCTACCTAGAAGTTTCAACAGAAAGCACTCGGTTTATTGAGGTAATTGCGCTCAGGATAATTGGAAGAGGTCCCCGAGGCGTAAAAGTTATATTACACAACGTTCAACTTTTATCTCGATCCAGGATATACGTAGCTCATGAAATTTTCAGGCACCTTGCTTTTTATTGACTTTTTGTGTTAACTAAATATACTTAGTCCAAGCGCTGAGTACCTACATCGATAATCGTCTTGGGATACCTACATTAGAACAACACTACAATATATTACCTGTTCTGTTCGTCGCATGAAGAATAATCCCGGTTGGACTCCATTGTGCCGGCCGGAAAGCCTCATGCCTCGTATAAAATAAAAGTCTTGTTGCTATGGCCGGGCGAGTCAGCTGGAAGTGTTTTTTTATTACCAAGACAGTCATAAGGCTGTATTTATACAGGTAGGCTGCCACGCATGGCCGCGACACGGGCGGCGTATCTGATAAGTTATTTCCGGTAAACCGAGTATGACGCATGTATTAAGGCATTTAATCCTGCTTTGAATTCATTATAATGGATGAATTTCTGAATAGGACAGCGCGTAGGTAGGGCGTCCTGTGTGGTGTACGAGTTGGAATTCAGCTAAACATATTTATTGATTGTTTTGAAATTACAATTATTGTTGATGACAGTTTGGCTGGGTAGTTAGGTAAGTAAACATAGTACATACATGTTCTAAAAGATCAGAAATGTACGTACCTACTTAGCCAAAGATACTCAGATCCAGATCTTAGACATTGTTTGTAGGTACACAACGAAATCTTTCTCTTGAGTGATAGGTACATTCATCATCTGTAAATAGGTTATTTTACGAAATAATCCTATGCACTTTTGTGCAACAAAGTTTTAATATATGAAGATACGTGCTTTAATGCCCGCCTTCCGGGAACAAAATAAACCGCAACGATTGTGTGCCCAGTGACAACAGAAGGGATTTATTTTATTCTATAAGTAGCGACCCGCATTGTGTTTGGCACGAACTAGAGTGACTGCGAAGCACATTCAATAATACTTCTTAAATTATAATACGGAGGTAGTGAAAAACGCGCCAAATTCGGTCCTGCCGTTTCAGAGTTTATCGCGAACATATTCTTTTTACATTTTATTGCGTAAATTATAAAAGATTGAATGCTATGCCAATATTACCTGCAAACGGGGGTGATTATGTAAGAAAGGAGACGCTAGCTTAAAGTGCTGCCGAGTACCGGTAAAGTATGACAACGGTCTTTGTCAAGTGAATGAAACTGGAGTCTCGCAACAATTGTTCCTGCTTCGGAACTTTTGCGCCAGGTAGCTACTTAAAATTCTTTTATATCGAACCTAGCCTTTGAATTTCAAAAAGGTTTACTTTAGTGATTTGGTGCGTTATACAAGTGTGTTGTGTGCTCACGGGGTACAATGGTCCGGTATTATTCGGCACCCCTCGCCGCCGCTACAGACATTCCGACACAATTTCCCTTTTAGCCGGACTCTCGGACTCTTTGTGGCCAGAATTTATCGATTGACAACTATCTCACGGCTCCGCTCACGATCTCTTATCGTCGTGTTTACTTAACAGATGCTGAGAGCGGAGACAGGAGAGATCGGGAGGTGATAAAATTAATGAAATAATATTGTCAGCTCAGGATTGCATTAATGTATTTTTCTTGTCTTAAATTGTCCTAATGACCGTGTGTTTATTTTTAAATAACTCGTCACTTTTTGAATAATTTTGTGTTGTGCGACTCCCTATGGCGACGTTTGGCGTTCCCTAATTTGCTTTCACGTTCGTCGCCGCCGCGCCGCAAGCCGCTAATCGTGAGAGATGAAGGTTTTCAACATAATCTGATTATAATCAGTCGCTTGTTTGGTAATTTGGTTTGCACTCTATTCCTTTCGAAATAAAAACTAAATCTGCTACCAAAAGCTTTTGTGACTTTCGGTATTTCCTGGTAGAATATCGTCAAGCAGAGTTGTTTTCCTCTTTTTTGTGTAAATAAATAAAACTCACGCACGTAAGAGGCTCTCAGATTTAATTAACGTCATCGTGGGACGCGCGATGCGAATGTAGCCGACTCCATCTCAACCGAAATTTTCTGTCAAATCGTATGCGTGAATTTATTTGACATCCAACATAATTATACGCCGGAAATGTAATAATATTGCCCAACAGATTTAGAACAGATTTCATTTAAAATACAAAGTAATTAGTTTATAGTACATCGGGCCTAGGTACATACCTACAGTGAATTATCTGTTATGGGCAAGAATTTATATTGAGTATCTAATATAATTAATAACCTGAGTGTGTAGCATGAAAAAAAGGATACGATAGTGTACGACACAATCTAAATTTATGGCGTTTATAGTTAAGTATATGCTTTTTAATTCTTATTTTCTTTTATACATATACGATGATTTCCATGAACCTAAAAGAAAATGTATTGTCCTATAAGTGCAGTAAAATCGAATAGTAATGATTACACAAATATTGCAATAAAAAATCATTTTATTGATAATGATAACCCTAACTCATCTTTGTAACTGTTAATGTTTACTATGACAGACTTGCTTCTCGATAATTTATCAATTACTTACCCTGTTACTGATTCAGGTTTGTAGCAAAATTCGACTTTCCGGTGACAGTTCATCCCTTAAAAGTTTGTTTACCAGTGGCGGCATTGGCCTTGAATTCCCCTTTGGCATTGTAATATAATATTACAGATTTTTGCACAAAAGTTTCATTCATTGAAAATTCATTTGTGCAAAAATTCATTAACTCTAACTTGGAAATGGTCAGAAATATCGTAAGCTGATCTTCCAGTCCACGCTGTATATGATTATTGTTCAAAGACCAAGGCAAATGTTCAAAAGAATATGCCATCATTCATACTGTGTGTTACCGGCATGCGGGTATTTGCATGTATTTGCAAGTCATAGTTACGTAAATTATCTGCACAATTAATTTTCCAAAATACAAACCTTCAATGGACTAAGTGTATGACGCCGTACTAAACAAAGTATGTAAGAGCTGTCATCTACACTTGTCAATTTACTTTGCTGTACATTGCTGGCAATGTAAATTTTGTTAGAAATTTTATGAAGTCGGAATTATCGTTAATTATCTGTATTAAAGTCATGATTAAGTTAAAGAACTCCGTTAATTTACCCTAATACAAAAAACCCGAGGATGCGTTGTGTTGAGAGCGAGGAAATTTGTTTAGCTGTAAACACGGCGAATCCTCAAACATATCAAGGGTTGGCAACGCCCATGTTACTCCTTTGGAGTTGCATGTGTCTATAGGCTGCAGTGTCAGCTTACCATCAGGCGGGCCGTACGCTTGTTTGCCACCGACATAGTATAAAAACAAGTATAAAAACATAAAATAAATATTTGCCGACAACCCTATAGGCAGAGATAAGTTAAAGACGTAGTTATATACCCTCATCTGCTGTTATTTGTTAATTTAATTACCAATATTTTAGTTAGAAATATATGGGTTTAAAAATCGCAGATGGGTTGCCAGCGAAATCCTGGATCGAAGCTGTAACATAAAATTGTAAAATAAGCCTGTTCCTATGTAAACAACTTTTCCGTAAATACAAAAGGTGCTGCGTCATGGAGCCCAGAAGATAGAGCTGACCATGAATGTAATTTACTAGTTTTGACCTAAAACTTAGGCCAGGAAAAAATAGGCAACCCAGCGTTAGTACCTACCATATTCTATAGTAGCCTATTAACAAAAATTAAACATTATTCTCAATTGTTAGCACTTTCGGTTTGTTTAAAACTTTTTCGTGAAACAATTGAGAAAAATGTTTAACTTTTAGCCTTGTCCATCCATCAGCGAAATATTGTTTATTGTAGGCACTGAATTGGATTTAAAATACTTTCATCATTAAGAAGATGGGTGCAGATTGTGCCGCTGTTAGTATCCTCGGCTATCACTAAATGTACCTACATCGTACCATTCATTCGGGGTTATGCCTTTTACAGTAGCAGTAGCTCGCGTTGCGGTCTGGTTTCGCATTCCAGGAATAATCTGCGCACCGCCAGGCCCGCACCGTCCCAACTTTAAATCCACTTAGGTACCCGATTTTGGGCTATTTTATTTAACTGTAATAAGTGACGCTGTCTTTCGTTCTCCGGAATAGCAAGTCTTGATAGGGTTGCCTTATTTGCGAGTGAAGGTAATGTAGAATGTACGTAGGTAGCCGTATAATATTACTTAGGTACCTACTTAAATAAATCAAATATTAAATTGATATCAAAGGAAAATCTTTCTCAAATCAAACTAGCACCCTAGAAAGCTCGATAAGGCTTGTGTTGTATGTATTAGGCAACATAAACAAATATTAATGTTAATCGCAAAAGTAGAAAATTGGTACAATAATGATTTCAAACTATACAGGGCGGAAAAATGGAATGCCACATGGATGGCAACTACCTTAAATATTGTAAATAGCATATTTTGTGTAAGGGAGACTTTCCTTTGTTTTTAAAAACAATAAATACTGCATTTAAGGATTTATGAAAAATCGCTTGCCTCAGTCGGGACTCGAACCGGTCAAATGTGACAAAAAATAATGTGCTGTATTTTATGATGCAGATTGAAGGGGTTACTGATAAGGTTCATTTTTCTCTAAACTATTTTTGTTACTGTCGAACTTTTCCGAGCATATTGGGAGAAATAGTACATTATTGTCGAAGCAAGGGAAGTAGGAAATTACTGGATGAGAATTAATTTTAAACGGACGACCTTGGGAGTCCGTTTAATTTAATACGAAGCCAGTAAATGCCCTTCCAGCTGAGACAAATATAGTGCTTTTCTCAAAAATTGTACAAGAAAACAAAAATGTATTTTCTGAAAATGATAAGGCATGCATTTCTTCTCGCCGCTTCAAGAAATTGTCGTACGCCTTCCGATATCTGTCTTTTGGCTTTGCAAATTACCAACAAATTACACTTAAACAAATAATCAATAACTGAGCTTGCAGCTTCTTTTAAATTTGGAATAATTTACACGTCAATTTTCTATATTTTCAGTAAAAAGAATTAGCCACTGTATGTTAAAACAGAATATTTTTTGCATTGCCGCCTTTTAATTTTTTTAATAATAAGTTGGAAGTGTATAATTTTCTTCCGAAAGCGCCATAAGTTATTTGAGACAACTAAAAAGTCGCGATGAGTCACAACTACTGATCTTCCGTTTTGGCTGTTTAGGACCTATGCCTTTTATTTATATGGCGGTTTCAACTTTTTAAAAAGATTGTACCACGACAAATAAGGGAATTTGTATACAACATTGTAGTCGAGTAAAATCGAGCCGGCAAGGTTTTTTATTTTTTAAATGTTGACTAACCATAAACTATGCACTTCACGTCCTGATTTTTTACCAATAAAGTCAACATTGCCGATGATTTTTGAGAATATAGAATTAATTACGACTGAAGTCAAATGAGAACCGAACGAACGACTGATATTTTCTACCTACTATTAAACTATTGTTATCTTGGAGGCTAATTGCTGTTCGAATACATACCTAATGCGTATGTTTATGTATGTGTATTTGTTTATCATATATACAGTGGAATTGTTGACAAAGCTTACCGACTGGTTCTGACTAGTCTGTGTCGGACAGGAAGGTATGACCTCGGATTACGGAATTTGAGTTTCAGGGTCGTTCAATGCTAAGAATAGCTACTAACTTGGTGAATTTAGAATCCTAACTAGAGAAGGTCTCATTAGTATTCTAATATGTACATACATATTGCTGTGTCCTTCTTGGATGCAAAATTCAGGAAGATGTCTTAAAGACGTTAAATGTTCGACCCACGTTTACGCATTGTTAATTATAAATATTATAATTTCAGGACTAGTTTTACAAAAAATATACATCATATTAGGACTGAGTAGTAAGGTCCAAATATTCTGTGAAGTTGCCCCTGATACGCACCGCGCCCGCGGAAGTAGCCTTTGCGAGGTTCAATAGTGATATAAGTAGTAATCTTGTCGTGACATGACAGGCTTTCACATCGACTGGTTAATTAACCAGTTAGTGTGTCCCACGATCCGTCATAAATTAATCAAGCTGTGTTAAGTAATAGGTAGTACAAAATAAGTAGAAATGGGAGGCTTCCTCGTGTATTGTACGATACGTATTCTCTACAAAGAGACTACTTAATTGTCTCTTGTATGTGACCGTTGTTGAACCCATACCCATCGACCTAAAACTAGTTTTCGACTGCTAACCGAAATAGAAGATTCAGGGACTGAATTCGACTTGTTTAAGACTGTTTGTGATTTAATATATTAACTCGGAGACCTAATCTTTTTATACAGACCAGTTCATAAATACATGATCAGTCAAGTGAAAAAATATGGGTTCATACAACTAAGGTACCACTCAAAAAAATAAGTCATAGATCTCACTTTTCAACTAATTGTCTTCAAAAATGTTCTCCCATTAAAAATAGTTTTCTGCAAAAAACGTTCTCACATTATATAACACAACACTACTTATATTAATATTTTTGAACTCAACTGCTCCAATAGGTACAGCACAGTCGAGCTCGAGAATACGTGCATGTTGAAATGATTAACGAACGACCCGAGGATTGTTCAAATATTTTTTAACCTTTGGTTGGTAGTAGTACAATCAAGTGAAAAATTATAAATCGAATAATCCTCTCATAAATATGTACAATTTTATGTTATCTATGAAAATAATTTCACATATTTTTTACTAAACGGGATTTAATTTCATTTCTTTGCTTCGACGACACTCATTTTCTTACATCAATTATTAAAAACTTCAAAAAGTTGAAGTAGTGATCGCAAATACGTAGGTACCTATCAAAAGAAATAATAAACTCATCAAGTTATGCAGTAGGGTCAACTGTCGAACATTGAAACAATTGTACACGTTGAAACTTTGCGATATCTCGAAAACGCGACGTTGCCAAACAGTGCAGTATATCACGCAAGGACAAGCCAGTACACCCCCCCGCCTGCCCAGTTCGGGAACGCGCCGCGTCGAAGCAACACGTCTCCAGGAGCACAGTTGTGATTTCGCGACGGCAAAGTAAGATTTTTTTTCCATATTTGGTGATTTTTTAGCATGCTACTGATAAAGAGTTCTTACCGTTCAATATTCTTATGCATTCAGTATATTCTTACCTATATTTAGACCTAAAGATTATTGGAAATCGTTCACTCTTTGTCACAGTATTTTTAACGGAAATAAAAAACCACCTGGTTGTCTCACGTTGAAACATTCCAGTGGAGTGGGCAATGAAACATGTTTCATTGTTGCACTAGCTAGTTTCATTGTAGTTTATTTAGGAAATTATATAATACGAGGGGTGTTTAATAAGTTTTGAGAATGAGCATGATTTGGCCTCGTGATGATAATTTGTGATTGTCATTCCTATTGTGCCACTATTCAATAATACACTTAAATGTTTTTTTTAATAGCTCAATAAATATAATGGTATGGAATATATTCTGACGTCAGTAAAATGGGAGGATATTTTGTTACATGTTTGGGGCGGTGTTGCCAAAATTCTGGTGCGGTAATAAAATATATATAGGTATAATAAAATTTAAAGTTTATTTATGTAGATGCCACGAAATTAATAAATTAAACTCAAGTCATCATTTTTTAAGCACAGATCACGTAAAAAAGTTCAAGGTAGGTTTTTCTGGCGATAAATACATATTTTTTATTTTTTTTAAACAGGGTGAACCTAGGAATACTGATGAACCTTATAAAAATCCTGTTTTAAAAAAATTACTCGTAGGTAGGTAAACAAGATTTTTGTTGTTTGTTTGTGTGTTTCTTGTAGACAAAGACCAATATAGGTACCTACCTATATTTATATAATGTTGGTCCTTGTCTACAATAAACACACAATACCTTAGGTAGGTAACCTACCTATTCTTAGTAAAACACAAAAGCTTACCTATTTGGTATATCTTTTTGATTCAGATGGGACGTACAAAAGTATTGAAGAGGAAAAAAGGAGACCATACGGCCGAAAATATGTTACGTGCCATCCAAATATATAGGACGGGGATGAGTTTGAGAAAGGCGGCAAAGGAAGGTGATGTTCATTATCCGACGCTATATCGCTATGCAAAGAAGTTTGCAGCTGTAAATGATGCTAACTTAATAAATCAAAGATTAATTCCGAATTACGACGTCAACAGAACCTTTTCGGAAGAACAAGAAGCTGAACTAAAAGAATACGTAATAGATTGCGCGGCAAAGTTTTATGGCCTTTCTAGTAAAGATGTCCGAAGCGTTGCGTTCCAGATGGCACGTATAAATAAAATTAAATATCCTGCTTGCTGGGAGGCTGACCAATTGGCAGGTATCGAGTGGTTTCGATCTTTTAGGGGTAGGCACCCTGATTTATCATTAAAAAAGCCTGAAGCGTGCAGTCTAGCGCGGGCTACTGCCTTTAATAGACACACGGTCGGTAATTTTTTTACCAATTTGCAAAATGCCATGGACAGACACCCGACTTTCGGAACTGGCTGTAGAGTATACAACTTAGATGAAACTGCAACGGGTACCGTACAAAAAACAAAAAAAGTCATGGCTCCGAAGGGCCGGCACAATCTAGGGCAGATAACAAGCGGCGAAAGAGGGACACTAGTCACGACGTGTGCTATTGTATGCGCTTCAGGGCAAGCTTTACCTCCAGTGCTTGTTTTCCCGAGAAAAAATTACAAGGATTATATGTTGACCGGTGCACCTCCAGGGTCCCTTGGACTGGCTGCCGCCAGTGGGTGGATGAATGCCGAGCTATTTGTCCAAGTGATGCAGCATTTCATAACACATACATGTGCGTCTCCAGAAAACCCCGCATTATTGATCATGGACAATCATGAGTCCCATTTAAGTATTGAGGCTTTAGATTTGGCCAAAAAGTCTGGGGTCTGTATTCTTACTCTGCACCCACACACAACAGCTAAAATGCAGCCACTTGATGTTGGCTTAAACGGACCATTTAAAACCTATTATAACGGTGCCGTAGATTCGTGGTTGCGACGAAACCCCGGCAAACAAATGACAATCTACAATGTCGCCGACTGTGTGGGTCAAGCTTACCCAAAGGCAATGACGCCATTGAATATAGCAGCAGCGTTCAAAAAATGTGGAATCTTTCCATATAACGCAGACATTTTTGAAGATGTTCATTTTCTGCCATCAGAAGTTACTAACAGAGAGCAGCCTGAAGCTTTCTCGGGATTGCCCACACCGGCTTCCTCAGTAATCACTGACAGAGGTCACCCTGGACCATCCTCAAGATCGTCCACCACAGCTGCTAAAGCAATCACCAACAGGGAACAGCCTGGACCATCCTCAAGATCGTCCACCACAGTTGCTAAAGCAATCACCAACAGGGAACAGCCTGGACCATCCTCAAGATCGTCCACCACAGCTGCTAAAGCAATCACCAACAGGGAACAGCCTGGACCATCCTCAAGATCGTCTACCACAGCTGCTAAAGCAATCACCAACAGGGAACAGCCTGGACCATCCACAGAATTGCATACATCTGCTTTCTCTGACCACCTGCGCTGCGAGTCAATATGTCCTGGCAGTCCCTCGTCAGATATAACGTTCGTTGAAAGTCCTCAATCATCACAAGCTGGAAGTTCTCCACTACCACAAGCTGAAAGTCCATTCATGGCATTCATGGTGGAAACAGATGGGGTCAGTTCTCCACCACCACTAGGTGAAAGTCCATCCATAATGGAAACAGATGGGGTTTTTGCTGAATCCCTTTTGCATGACGCGTTCATACCATCACAGGACTTGAATTTACTTACTCCAAGAGAAATAACACCGCCTTTTGCTGTCGAAGAAAGGGTTAGGGGAATGACGCCGCCTTGCGACACTCTTGGTGCCGCAAGCACCTCTTCTGGTACCCTAATGAAATTCAAGTCACCCAAAGATTTTATGGCACCTTTAAAAGCTGGCCCACGAACTGAAGGGCGCAAGCCAAGGAAGTTGGGTAGAAGCATGATTGCAACGGACACGCCGGAAAAAAATGAAATCTCTGTAGAAAGAAACAAAGCTAAAGCAAGAAAATCCGCAAGCATGAAAACAAAGCGGACAGTTCTGAGTGACAAAAAAGAAAAGCAAAGACGCAAAAAGACTAAACATGACGTCAAACAATCAGATGAAGAAACTAGCGAAGAAGTAGATATGGTGTTATGCCAAAGTGAAACAGAATTTTCTGACTTGGATGACGAAGATGAAAACTCCAAAGATAATTTACCATTAGTGAAAGAAAATTTCAAACCAATTAATAGAAAACCGAAAGTAGGCGATTACGTTTTGGTGGGTTTTGAAACTAAAAAACTTGAAATATGCTACGTCGCGTTGATTACTGAAAAAGTAAGTGCTAATGCATATATTGTTTCCTTCATGAGAATGAAAAACAAGACTGAAATGAAATTTTATATGCCTCTGGAGCCAGATCTTTCAGAAATAAGACCGACGGATATAAAGATGTACTTGCCTAAGCCAACAATTACTGGCACCAAAAACCGAAATTCTTTCTATGTTTTCCCAGTTCGTCTGTCACCGAAGCTAAATTTGCGTTAATTCTTAATGAGTTTCGGTTTGTAGCTCTAATCAAGCAAATTTTTATTATTCGCGTTTTTGCTACCTATAGGTATGAATGAACATTCATATCAAAGTCTGAATAAAAGGTAGGTTAAATAAAAGGTACGTTTTAAGTTAGGTAAGTTTACCTATGCCAAATAATAATGATGATTGTGATTCGTAATAATGAGACTACAGGTAGTATGTAGGTACCATAGGTACACACAGATTAGATTTTTAAGAAGAGAAGATTACCTGTTAGATTTTAGGGGGGACATACCCGTTTTTTGTTTTGAAACTTTATTCTTTTGAAGTTTTTATTAAAATAAAGGTTACCTATGTCAAATAATAATGCTGATTGTGATATTCGTAATAATGAGACTGCAGGTCGTACGTAGGTACCATAGGTACACACAGATTAGATTTTTAAGAAGAGAAGATTACCTATTAGATTTTAAGGGGGGACATACCCGTTTTTTGTTTTGAAACTTTATTCTTTTAAAGTTTTTATTAAAATAAAGGTTACCTATGTCAAATAATAATGCTGATTGTGATATTCGTAATAATGAGACTGCAGGTCGTACGTAGGTACCATAGGTACACACAGATTAGATTTTTAAGAAGAGAAGATTACCTGTTAGATTTTAGGGGGGACATACCCGTTTTTTGTTTTGAAACTTTATTCTTTTGAAGTTTTTATTAAAATAAAAGTTACCTATGTCAAATAATAATGCTGATTGTGATATTCGTAATAATGAGACTGCAGGACGTATGTACCTACCCACGCACTGCTTAGATTTTTAAGAGGAGAAAATTACCATTTAGATTTTTGGAGGGACATACCTACCCGCTTTTTGTTTTGAAATTTTATTATTTTGAAGTTTTTATTAAAATAAAGGTTACCTAAATAAATAATAATGATGATTGTGATATTCGTAATAATGAGACTGCAGGTCGTATGTAGGTGCCATAGGTACACACAGATTAGATTTTTAAGAAGAGAAGATTACCTGTTAGATTTTAGGGGGGACATACCCGTTTTTTGTTTTGAAACTTAATTCTTTTGTTGTTTTTATTAAAATAAAAGACATTGATTTAAAAATTTCTTTATTTTTAGCTTTCCTACCCACCTAATTGGTATAAATCAATGTGAAAACCTGATTTATTGTGCCATCCACCCCTGTTTCATTGTAAAAAAACAGGGATTCATTATATGGACACAATGAAACAAATCAAATTTATAAAAAAAAAAAAAATTTACTCAGACATCGTAAAAGTGAAGCTATGATTTGAAGTACCATGCGATTACTCAATAAATTGTCTATCGTGGTGCAAAATATCAGACTTGTATCTTTCCAAACTGCAGAGGTAGGGCGACTTTTAGGTGAAGAAATTTAGGTGCTCCATTGATGGACAAATCAGGGGTTATTATATGGACACAATGAAACAAAGCTCTTTAAAAAAATATATATAATAACTCGGACATCGTAAAAGTGAAGCAATGATTGGAAATACCATGCGATTACTAAATAAATTGTCTATCATGGTGTGAAATATCAGACTTGTAACTTTAGAAACTACTGAGATATCCCAGCTTGAAATTTAGGTGTTCCATTGATGGACAGGTAAAAGCAAAGTACTTCTTACACTGTTTCAATGTGAAACCCCCAGTTTCATTGTAAAAATTAAGGTGTTTTATTGAATACATATACATGGACACAATGAAAAAAATATCATTTTTTTAAAAAGTTATAATAACTCTGAAATAATTAAAGTAAAGCTCTGATTTTAAATGCCAAACGATAGCTAAATAAATTGTCTATCATGGTGCAAAATATCAGACTTGTATCTTTAGAAACTGCAGAGATATCCCGGCTTGAAATTTAGGTGTTTCATTGATCGACAGTTTACCCTATTTAAGAAAAAACTTACTCTACCATGTTGAATTTCTATCAAGGAAAAAGGATCTGTAGAATAATAATAATTACCTACTTATTTGATAAATGTTGACTTTTTGTCTTGTAAAATGTACCTACCTGTACTTTTACCAATCAAATTATCTGAATCTCCCAATATTTGCGTCATCATGTCAATAAAATCGATTGCCTACCTATATCACGAGTTGTAAAATACAAACACAAATGGCGTCCGAGGACTATGGTTAAAGTTTAAACATCATTTATTCCTTTACTTTAAGCGATTGGGAGGGTCATTATCGAGCATCGTTTTTCCATTAACTTTATTTACAGCGGGGCCTAACCACCAGACCAGATTCAAAGACAGTTACGATGGTTACGAGCTTTATATTGTGTTGGATTCCGAGTGTGGATGTGTGCGCGACATCCTGCCCAGATCAACCCAAGCGGCAAGAGTAGACTGCGCAGACTTGTCACGCCTTTGATTATTATGGCGGTAAAGCTTGCCACACAGAACGTGACGGTCACGGCCTCGGCCAATAAGACAAGAGAGTAACGTATAGTCAAGAAAATGTAAACATGTACCTACCCGTTTCGCCCTTGACACTATTAAAATACGGGATAAAGAGGTGCGTTTTTCAGTTTCCATTAACGTATTGTACATCAATTCCTTTGCCTCTATATACTTGTTACTAACTCGCAATTATATCATCACGTAAATGTTTCCGATTTAAAAGATATACGCAAATTTTATTTATTTGTATTCCTAAATTACAAAAACACAAATAAAGCAATCGGGTCTTCGGGGTCGGGGATCAAAAATCGAAATATAATAAATTTGTCAATCTTTGCGAGTATACGGACGCTGAATTGTTTGTGTAAAAGCGGAACCGTATACATAATATTTACCGTAAAATACGCCTACCTACCTTCCCGCCAGGGAGATCTATGCCCAAAAATAAAATTATGTACAACACTGTTAATGATTAACGAAAACACAACACATGTATGGCAACGTTACTAAATATTGTTAGAGAAACTAGATTGTATTTATGACTTAACTTGGAGTAGTTTGAGTCATACTACATGTCTTGAACATCTGTCAGTGTGTGTGAGTGCAGGTCAAATTTTGATGAAATTTCAATAAGCCTTACGAGTAAAGGGAACCCTTAAAATTCCGTATACCTCATAAATATGGCACATATGAAGAAAATCATTTTCCCTCTATCAACGATGTCTGCAAGTTATTTATAAAAGTTATATCAGTATATGAATCATCGATTCCCTCCTAATATCGTGGTATCTATGATATAATAATAATAATCAATACTCTTTATTGCACCACGACAAGAGAGAAAAATGCTACAAAAAAATTGCTTAATAAATAATGGTAACAACAGGCGATCTTATCGCTTTAAAGCGATATGTTCCAGACAACCGTTGTATAGCAGGAAACATTTAAACAGGAATAAATAAATAGAATATCTAATATGCAGTAGAAAAAGACACTATGAATTCAACGAGATGTGAAAATATAAACCAACAGGCCGTTTTTTTTAGCTCGATGAAATAGTACACAAACTAATAAGTACTTACGTCGACGTATCTGACCACAACTATTCAGCTACGTTCGGTGCGGGTGTATAAACAATCACACACACATAGCCGAGAAGAGACTTGTAATAACCTGTCGATTCAACCGTGGTCCTTTGTCGTGTGGTTTATTGACGGTCTAACGATTCTACTTAGGCGCGGAACACACGAGGCATTTCGGCACTTTACTATGACGATGTATTTACATACACCTTCTCTTCACACGGCGCCGCACCTATGCTCGTAGCCGCAGCGAACTTTCTTCAGGGTGTTTCGGGAGAAGTGCAGCTTTACACGCGGCATCGTACTCTTGAGCGGAGAAAACCTACCTACCTGTACCTACTTGTACCTACTTGTACCTAATTTATCTATTTGTATAAATTTTGCATGCCTACAACATGGCAGAACATTTAATCACCTCACATGTAATTTAAATATAAGACCAATGTACGACTTGTGTTCTTGCAAATAAAAATTTTGAATCTCGAATTGAAGAGGTAGGTATCTGTCGTGTATATATGCTGTCCGCGCAACGCGACGGAGTGCGGTGCGCGGTGCTGAAACGCTTCGTATGTTCCACGCCTTATAGAAAGTAAACTAGCTATTGCGGTAATATTGCCATGAATGACTCAGTTTCAATACCATTCTTATACATAGATAGCTACAGTTACGTACGTTAGACTGACAAGTTACCCTATGATACGTCAACTAGTTAATGCTACAATTCCCTAAGGGGGTTAAGATGGGGTTCAAAGTGTTCACGAGGAGCAAGATATTGTTTAAGTAAGAGATTTCTTACTTAGGTTTTAGACTGTTTCTTTAAAGATTAGAAAATGATTTCAGTTTTTTTTATTCGTCCTCTAAGAGGGTTAAAAGAGGGGTCGAGGTTGTCAGTTTTAAAGATAGACAGATCAGACATTTTTAAAGAAAGAGATGTGTAACGTCGGGTTTAGATGGTTTGTGTTAAAACTAGATAACAAATTTTATTGGCTAAAAGGAGTTGGCAGTTTGTACGAAAAGACAATTTTAAAGTTAGGGAACTGTAACCTCGGTTAAACATTAGAAAACTAATTACAGCGTTTCTTAAAATTAATTCTCGAAGGCAGTTAGAAGGGGTTGAAAATATTTATGAGGAACAAGTAATTTTTGAACTAAGGGAATTCTTCGGTCGTACATATATTAAGAGGTAAGCCTCCAATCCAACAACTAGCAGAATAAAAGGTTAGGTTAAGTTAGAACCACGAGGCCCTTGAAAGGATATAGTTATGATAGTTTTTATCTCGGAAATCGTCCCTTGTTAGAAGTTTTTTGTGTCGGTGTTAAAAGTGATAATATTTACTGATAATTAAGCTTGTGCCTTGAAATAGTTTAATAGCAATCATTTTGCTAAGATAACAATTTCTACGCGGACGAAGTCGCGGGCAACGACATAAACTCAGATTAAAGGAATTTTAAAATTGAACTCCGAAAATGAACTGGTATTGTTTGATGGAATAATAATATCTCTTAAAGATGTTATATTGACATATATCCTTTTGGTTTGGATGTCCAGAACAGGTACCCCCACATTAAAAAAATGTTCTTTTGGTTAGTACAATTTATGGTTTTTGCTCCGTCTTTTGGTCTCAGCTGCCTGACATCTAATCAGAACTTTAATTTATAAAGGTGTCAACGTTATCTACACTCATAATATATCTCTGAATTAAAAAAAAAGGAATCGGCCAGTGTCAAACTAAGTATTGTTCTGTCACGTTGATCCATAATATATATGCCATAATAATTTAGATCCGGTGTGTGTGATAGACCTTCACAAAACGTATACTATACGATAGAGTATAAAACAATACTTAATCGATTCTGATATGGAAACTTATATGCGCTACGTTCTTTTTAAGGTGTAATTTCAATAAATGTATCTACAACTTTCAACAAAATAACGTTCAACGTCAAAAGTCTTCCTTTCTTTAATGACATGGCATCAGGCTGCTCTCATCATATCAGAAAGACGTCCACTGCTAGGCCTCCCCCAAAGAGTGCCAAAGTGACCGGTCAAATAAATCGGAGTAACGATGCATCAAATTGTAAGTAAATTAATAGTGTTTAAATGATTTACTCCATGCCCCTTATGTTACATCTGATTTTAAAAAGTCCGGGTTGCGCTCTGGAAGAGCCGGCAGAAGACTCAATGAAAGCGATCAGGTCACGTAATTGCTTTAATTGTCAGTATAAAAGTACTGTCATTTATGTGGTAAAATACAATATTAATTTATTGCGCTATCGTACACAAACATTATAATTTATATTAGTTACATCAAAAATTTAACACTTCAGAACGATTACAATTATTTAACATTAAAAAGTTTATCTCTCAGAAAACACAACTTCCATCCATATGTCTTATGTCTTACGAATCTTACGGTCACGTGACCTGACGCGAGTTTAACATTTTTGTCCCCACCCCAAAAAGTGCATAGCGCCGCTAAAGAAGTTTTCACTTCAAAAACCAACAGAAAGTACCTAAAATCATGATCGCATACACACGCAACGAAAACTTTTCGCCGGCGCGGCGCTATCTTTTCTATTACTTACATAAATTTACGTTCATGTAGATATCGTTTGCTTTATCCTCGCCTCTTCTTAGTTTTGCGGCGTAACAAAAAATCAAAACAGGAAGGAACATGATAAAACTTGTCGCATGAACGCGAAAGGAAACGAGATAAGAATTCAAATCGTTTTGTAGAAGCCATGTTGTAAAACTGTGCCCGTTTTCGCCGGGAACATACGCGTTGAGCTTCGCCTAGAGCAAACAAAAGTAGGTAGATACCTTTCAACTTAATCTCTATTTACGCCAGCGATAAGTCTACTTCGACGCTGAACAAACATCACCTGGGGGTAACAATCAAGAACAGTTTGACGTCATTTTAAAGTAAGCCGTATGTTTGGCACTATAGAGTCTTGTCTTACAGGCTGCGACGTTGTCTCTGTGAACTCGAATCTTATGGAGTCACGATATCATTTACGCGCAGAAACTTGCGCTGTAGGCCAATTTACGAGAGTGGCAAGCTCCTGGCGAAAACTTGCTGACTCGTCGAATTACGCATTCAGCTTCATTGACCTATGCTTCTAAATTAGGCAAGCGCTCGAGCGAACCGGATGTGCTATTTATCCTGTGATATTTATTCGTCTTAAAATACCTACGTTTACATTTTAGGTACCAGTTTCAGTTGTAGGGGCGGGAAACGTTTTTTTTTATGAGTAATTATTTATACTTAAATACGTAGGTAGGTAAGCGGGAGACCTTCTAAAAATAAGCAATGAGCTTTAGCTGGATGAACCAACACCAAAATATATGAAAAATTAGATAAACAACGTAATTTTATTCATTTTTTGTTACCCCTTCAGCATCTTATAGCTAGGTACTGTCTTAATGTTTTAAATCCTTCTGTGCACAGTAGCACACTAAATAAAGTCTTATTTAAGAGTCCAGATCTAATTATATTGCTTTATTTATAAATATGTCTCATAATGTCTGTAACTGGTTATTGTGAACTATACAGCTAATAATTAAAAATAAATAATGTTTATCATCAAGTAGTAGTAGGTGGCGACGGAGTTCTGGGATTTGAGAGTAAGTAGGTGCGGGTGCGGCCCATCTGCGGTTGGCCGCGAGAGGCCTCTCCACGTCTCCACACAAGATATTACCCGACACCGACCCAGGCAAGTAACTACCGACGACGCACGTGTAACCAATGCCTTTAATCACTTCATAGCTCGCAAGGTCCAGTTAAATGTGTCACAATAAATGAAACCTTTGCGTACGATACATATTTTGCTGAAAAGGTTTGTACATGTTTTGAGGTTTAATTCAACAATCTTGCTTTGTATAAATTCGTAAACTATTTCACTTGAAAATTTACTTGAAAAACGAAGTTTGAACCGACTTATATTTAGTTCTCCGCCAAGCCACGAGAACATTTCCACATTTATTTTCCAATTTACCTCATGAACGGATTTCCGAGAGCAAATTCATTGATTATAAGAGAAAAAAACCCAATCGATGTTCGTGGCCTGATAATATTTGAGGACTTCCGTCAGTTCCACAAGGATCACCTTTGGCACTTATTGCTATTTCAATGGAATCTTATGAGAATCTGTGAAACACTTTTGTACCTTTAAGTACATAATCGAGGAATTCCATAAGTCATCTGTGTGTGGTCTTCATATCATCAATTCCACTACACCAAATTTATAATTTTCGGGTGTAAATATTTGAGTAGAAAATATCAAAATCACTAGACGCGTGCTTAATATAATTGAGGAGTTTCTTCAATTCCTCATGGATCCCATCATCCAACTGATTTTTTGAAAAAATGGGACCCATCTGGAAGGATACAAATGAAAAAAAAACTATTTTACGAATCGGCTCATCAATAACGGAGTTCTGAGGTAACAAACATTGAAAAAAAAAAAATACAACCGAATCGAATTGAGTACTTCCTCCTTTTTTTTGAAGTTGGTTAAAAATATGATTGTTATAAATATATTATGGTTTCTGATAGGTGTATGAGTAGGTAATAAATAAAGAATACAGTCATCTATTTGAAAACAAAATTTCTACGTAGTTGTTCGAAAATTAAATTAATTATCACCCTTTTAGTGCGCATGACGCCGGCTCGGCGCCATAACATTTTTGCGTTTATATCATAAAATTGATTAAGTGGGGGGGGGTAAGGTTAGGTTAGGTTAGGTTACTTTTGGGGGTACTTTTTTTTTCTTTTTGTATAATTTACTGACTGAGCTGTAATATTCAATTTGACTAAAACACAAAATTATCTGTACATATTGTAATATTTAAGTCCAAACTTTCATTTCACTTTTTCTGTATATAATAATGGCTTGAAAACATTTCCGAAGTCCTTTAACAAAACATAGAGTAGATAATATAGGTAAGAAAAAAGTAATTTTGAAGAAAATATTTCTAAGTTTAATAGGTTTAAAACCTCTTGCGCCGAGTTCGGCGTCATTCAGGCTTTCGGGTGGACAACGCATAACGACTCATTTCAAAAGAGTCGTAAGTGTTGTCATTGCCAAATCATAAGGAGCTTTATTTTCGTAGCGGTAATGCTACTTTTCATAAATCACGTCGTTTTAGTCGGGAAGAATGGTTTCATGCTATGGCCGTTTTAACCAAGCATATCAATGTTTGTGGATAAATAAATATATTTTAGGTAAATACATATTTTATTACTATTCTATGGCCTATACTATAGTAGGTTTTGGGTAGTTCCAACGACTTTGTGATGATAAGCCGCTGCTGTATTAACCATAACAGCTACGTAACGTAACAAAGGTTTGTGTTATCAAATTTTTATGAACTAGCATAAATCATCAATCATCATCCTGCTACTTATAGCACGCAGGTGGCCTGCGTGGAATGAAAAAACCCTATAAGGACATAAGTAGGTAGTATCTTCATTGTGTGATTTATGGCATCTGTGACCCTTTTCGCGCAAAGAGCAGCGATAAAACAAAAGACATTATTAGGTTTTACCACTTCTCCATGTTTCCCTGAACAATAGGACAACTAGGGGTGTTGAAAAATAAGTTGCACTATGATAGAGAGATGCACAGTCTTGGTTTGACGTTGGTACTATGCCGTCGGTTTTGTGTTTTTTTGTGTTTGGTGATTTTAATAACGACTTGGCTCTCCTTATCATTCAATGATAACCACAGCCACACTCAACATGAATGACCCTGCTTGCCCACCGGACCCGCTATCTCTGCATTCCATCTTTGACCCTGATACCTAACTATAACCCACTATAGTGTATTTAATAATAAATACTAGTTATGATGAGTGAAAATGTGAACAAATGAAAATTCATTTGGTCAAATTTTCACTCAGCACCATATTACCACGGAAAATAACGGTCAGGCACCATCAAACACTTTATTAAAGCAGAAAATCTTTATACAATACAAATGAATTTTAAGACAAAAATATGAATACGGAACATAAAATTCAGGCGGGTGCGTCCAACCAGCAAAACTAAGTCGTATGAAAGTCGAGAGCACGTTTCTATTTTCACCTAAAGCTGAGAAAAGGGTCTTCAAACTGTCGAGTAATAGACCTGTAAACGTTTACTCGACGCGATTTGGGCACACTTTACTCAGCTTAAAGTGCTATAATTGTCATAAAATAGTCGAGTTAAGAGCCAAATGATGGTATAAAAGTCGAGACAAAGCGACCGACAGCACCGTCAATGCTATAATAGCTATCATTTCAGCATTAGTCGACTAATAGGTCGGTTGAAAGCAACAAAATTGCTTTTTCTCAACTTAATAGTGCTGTGATAGCTACTTTGTTGCATTCACTCAGTTGTTTAGTCGATTGATTGCAACGAGGCGAGCTTTAATAGCACTAAATGTTCGAAGTATTTGCAGTGTTAATAAATGTGTGTTATTTGTGTCAGAAAATAAGAAAATAATTGAAGTAAGTCAAAATCTTTTTTTTTTTACTTAACAACTATAGAATGGTAGCCATGTTCTTAATAAATAATGTTTTCGTTGTTAGCTATTATTCGTGTAACATACTAAATTTCAATGCGAATTTTTATTTTTCGATTATCTTCCTTATATTTCTAGTTATTATTTTAACGGGCCTCTTTATTTTCGAGATATTAAGAAATTATTTATAAAATTATACGACGACCGCTTTAGCCTAGTTGGTAGTGACCCTGCCTACGAAGCAAGAGGTCCTGGGTTCGAATCCCGGTAAGGGCATTCATTTGTGTGATGAGCACGAATATTTGTACCTGAGTCATGGATGTTTTCTATGTATTTAAGTATTTATTTATCTATATAAGTATGTTTATCGTCGTCTAGTACCCATAGTACAAGCTTTGCTTAGTTTGGGACTAAGTCGATTTGTGTAAGATTGTCCCCTAATATTTATTTATATTTATTATTTTATTTATTTATAATATCAAAAGCAATTGTTCCGCCATGATATAAGTACGTTTGCTATCTTACGACCTTTATTCGACTTTCAGTTGCAAAATAGAAAATATATTACATTTACATTACTATGTAGACGCCATTACAAACAATATTGGGGTTCCTTATTGCATATAATAAATCTTCTCTCTTTTAGCAAAGTACTGACTATACAAACACACAGTGAATTTGGTCCATTGATTATTATCCATTTTGTAGAATATGTGAGCCTATAACGTAAACTCATGAATTGCGGTTTGGTGCTGTAAAAGATTTCAAAGATCATTTATGCTACTTTTTGCTGCAAGATGGCTTTAAAAGTGCATTTGAATTGCTGTAGGTGCTATAACAATCACTTTTAGAACTTTCTCTCGGCAAGTGCTGTAATAGTGAATCGATATCTTTTATATGACACTTAGTGCTTTATGAGTAACTGAGATGCTATTTGGTCATATAAGCAGCTTTTTTACCATTATAATGCTTCCACGGGAACAATGTCGAATGATGGTGCTATAAAGACTTCTTCAGCAGCTAATTAGAAAATTAGAAGCTTTTATACAGCTAATTTAGAACTTGAAGTGGTATAAAAGTGAAATTTGACACCTTTATACAATAATTGGGTAAACGCGCTGTAAACATGTCGAAAAAACGTTTAGTCGACATGGTTTTACGCCCAAAATGCGAAAATGCTAAAGAGTTGAGTATAGTTCTTTTATACGGCGATTTGGCAGCTTTAGCTCCTTTTTACGACTGTTTCTCGATCATTAGCTGTAAAAAGGTTTCCTTATACGACTGTTTTGCTGGTTTCTTGCGTAACGATGCCTTCAACATTTTTCGAAACAATATTTGTCTCATTTTCGCTTATTTGATCTATGCCCCTACACATAAATCCACCAAGGGTTTTGATAATGTATAAACGAATACAATTCGTATGTTTGACCTATTCGCATGATTAGATTAGATAAATTACAGTGTTTCGCGTACAAGTCAAAATTATAAGAATTTATGTCATGATCGGTTCCGTAGTCAGCAAGAGACCCGGTTTCGCCATGTCCGTCTGTCCCGCTGGCATGTAAATCAATTACGCTGACAAAACTGACACTGACAAAACAGTAGAATAAAATCTTTGAAAATAGTAGATGGTATGACAAGGGTCTAAAGTAAGCCATATTACCACGAGATGGTTATTTTCCTGAACGAAGTGAGCGGAAATAGTTCGAAGGGTAATATGGCTTTTAGACCAGAGTTATACACTCTACTTTTCACTTCGACTGCGAGAAAATAGTAAAAACAAAGATAATCCATCCACAATCAACAATTATACCAAGGCGAAAAGATTGTTCAATTTGGCGCCATTCTTTTTAATAAACTGTTTTGACACAGATACAAAATATTCACAAGACGAATAAACGCCTCTGACCGTCTAATAGTGGCGTAGTCTATCCCGCTCAATCTTCATAGCTTATGTCATGTAATTAATTACATCCACCAATCACAACTCTTTAAAATAACATTAGTATTTGCTGTCTACTAACCAGAATACAGCTAGACATTAAAATCGACCAATCAGGAAACAGAATTCAATTCAAACATTAGGAGGTTTTCATTCCCTAATTTACAATAATTAAAAAAATAAACGCCTCTGACCGACTCTAGCTCCATCCAAACGTTAAAGCGTGGTTAACTGCATACATGACTCATGTATGCAGTTAACCACGCTTGAAAAACACCCAATGTTTGAATTGAATTCTGTTTCCTGATTGGTCGATTTTAATATCTAGCTGTATTCTGGTTAGTAGATAGCAAATACTAATGTTTTTTTAAAGATTTGTAATTGGTGGATGTAATATTGAACTGTTGTGAGTGGACAAATTAAAATGTTTTATAAATCATAAATATGTATATATATTTTCCCTAGGGGCTAAATGTACTACTTTAGCCCCGCTTGCCAAGTCTAATATGATGCATTTTTGAGCATGAGAAGTGAAAAATAATTTTAATCCCCTTCACCTAAAGTGGGGATGTCATTGTTTTTTCTCACTAAGGGGACGGGTACACCAAGGCATTCTCCATACAAACTTTGTGCAAGTTTCTTTTCGTCGGTTTTGGCACAAGAGAATATTAGTTTTTTTTTGCTAGTTCATATTGAATTTACGCAGGGCAAACTGTTAAAATTTTGTAAGATTAAAAACATATCTATATAATAATAACATCAGTAAATAAGTATACTGACAAAACATGATGTATGTTTATAGCGCAAACACAAATGACGAAAAACTTGCACAAAATTTTTATGGAGGAGGCCCGCACTACCCGTCCCCTTAAGCCCATAGGGTCATTGCAGTTGGATAGCATGATCCAATATATTATGGGTTTCTAATGGCCATTTTTGAACTCAATGTTTCATTTGCGAGATATTGGGCCTTTAAGCTCTAATTGATTAATTTAATAGGAAAACTGTCACGGCTAAGTATTAGGCAAAACTATGTAGTTACCGAGCAATAGTTGACCAACTTAAAATGTACTTAGAAATGCCAACTTTCGTACAAATTCGGCCGACGCAACTATTTAGTTGGAGCGTGCGTGCCGATTTTTTCAAAAATACGTCCGTTCTTTGAATAAAATGCTCTTGTATTTGGCTGTTATTAAATTAAAACATTTATTCTGAAAGTAGGGTACAAGGGCACTTGAAGAAGTCATAACATAAAATTAAAATAATTAAATCTGATAGGTATCTTCAGAGATGTATAAGGTCCCTGAGCGCCAAATACTAAGTGGGTGATAAAATTATAAAATCAAATGAAATCAGAGTGAAATGCTGCCTTACAATTAAGTTACACTCCAGGCAAAATACGGTTCTAAAAACATTAATTTATAATGGCATTTTTTTAGATTTCATTTTAAAATGTTATTCTAAGACGCTTTATTCAAGAATCCGGCAAGCTTTCCACCCGGAAGTAATTAAGTAGATTTAAATGGAGTATGGGTTGTCTTTTTTTGTATGATTTATCTTGAATATTATAGAACAAATGTAAATGAACGAAAATAAAGACGAAAATATTTCTTAATATTTTTTATGACTTTTCAGAAGCTAGCTAATTTTTTTGATGTCTGAAATTTTGTCGGATTCTCTCGCTGGGTGACTATTTAATTGATAATATCCGTTACACAGAGAAATATACTATTATAAATTATTTCCAAAATCGTCATTTTATCCGTACAAGTTGTCAGTTCATTGACTGGACTATTACTGGTCGTCCTTTCAAGCATAAATTGACCGGACTCCACTAAATAAGAATCACACAAGCTTTCAGTGGGTAATTCCCAACCCAAACAAACTCCACCCACTGCAAACTTAAGTGTAAGTCACCGTGTATAAATCTGTTGTAACCACTTTAAAATACCTATTTAAATTACATGAACAAGACGATAATTATAAAGTTGTCGGGCTTATCGAACAAATTGTTTTGCACGTAGTTTACTCCCAGAGCATGCTTGTGTCTACTCCGTCCTCCCGGGTGACCCTTTGGCCATATACTTAACTTCTTAGTTGTTTTTCGTTAGCAAGATTATTTCAGTCCCGGATTTTTAGTCGATAAAACGTTGTTTTACTTGATATGACGTAAAAAAATTAAAACCAACCATAATCGACACCGATTGTTTAATTGTTATTTTCAGGTAGGGTTGTAAACTATACGCACAAACAAACGTGTCTGACGTCTCTTTGTTATATTTTCCTTTCATATTTAGCAACACAAGAAGTTAAATGTAGGCGAGCAGTAAATAATCTGCAGAGTGACTTAACTAGCAGCTTACCGCTACCGCACCGAGGTGTACGATTGTGGGTACAAGTAGCCTTATATAACATACTATCCAGTTTAAGAAATGGCTCCGAAGCAAAACAGCTATATATATTATACACACCTGATACTGATGTAGTGTTTTCAGTTAATTTAATTATTATTTATTAATTTTTGCAAAGGTTTTGTTAGAGTCCATCGTCAATACGTTTTGCCACAAGGCATAACGAACACCTACAAACTAGCATGCAGCATTCGTCTAACATACTAGGATAGGTAAAAATAGGGACCCATAAAAAACATTCCATGTTAAAAATATGCCAAGTCTCTCTCAAACTCTTCCACCGTAATAAGTTGTAAGATATTTCGTAGAGCCAAGTCAGACAGTTTTATTAATCTTTATTTGCTTGCTAACTAAAATTTTGCAACTTGGAAATCGCACAACTCTACTGTATAAAATGTATTTGTTAATTTTTGCATCTAAAACTATGTAGTATTTGATTGACTCTACGAAATATTTCACAACTTTTTACTGTGGAAGAGTTTCAAGACTTGGCCTAATTTTTACATGGAATGTTTTTTTATGGATTCTCACTTCTTTTTGTAGGTTATCTTATCAATACATACATACTATGAATGCAGCTGGGTATAATATTTTTGCAAAGACTTTGTATGGAAATGTTATGTTACCAACCGCAAATAACTCTTGTATAAATTTTAATTAAAGGAAAAATTTAATGTTCCGAGCCAGATTGTTCCGATAGCTCAGTTGGTTAGTAGCAACGGGCCATGAATGCCTGTGGTCGCCGGTTCGAATCCGGCTCGGAACATAACATTTTTAATATTTTCCTTCAATTTAAATTTACAATTTCGTTAGCAGCATTACTGCACAAAATGAACCTTTGTACTTATAGTTTTCTAGTGCATTGTACATCTAACTCTACCTACCTTGTTATTATTATTTGCAGAAACTACTATGTGCAAAAACTGCAAAAGTAACGTTGTAATCACATGCATAGGATTATAAACTTACTTATGTTTGTATATCTCTGAAACGAGTTCGTATAAAAATTAAGGTGTTATTGGATATTTTACAGTTTTTTGTAACTCTAATTCTACAGGGTGTAACATAAATGGGGTGTTGTTATTTTTTTTTCTCGCGATTTCTTTATTCACTTTTGTATGGAGCGTTGGCCGACTGGGGCGACCTACTCCATACAAATGACAAAAAAAATCGCGCCAATTTTTTTTTCTCTTACTTTTTTCTTTGCAACACACGATACCCGTTATGCCCTTGATCGGTTCACACCCCTTTTATGTTACACCCTGTATAACATATTCTATTGACATAGTTATTGGCAAACACTAAAATTTGCTAACTTTTTACATAAGTATTATTTAAGTATTTAACATGCCTCCAACGACATATCAAAAAGGAAAAAACTTTAATGTTGTAAAAACCTCTTTTTATTCAACCGCTAATAGTCACCTCACTCAGCTACTGAAAACAGCCAACCAAATATTCGTATGAGAGGGGCAATATAAATTATATTATTACAAAATATATATTAGTAAGTTTTGTTTACATACCTACTAACTAGGTAAGTTGTTAATATTGGAAAATGTAATATCACACTTCCGCGGCTGTCAAGCGGCGGTCGTAGGTTCGAATCCCGGCTCGTGAAAATGAGTTTTTCGGAACTTATGTACGGAACATTTACCGTTAGCTTTTCGGTGAAGGAAAACATCGTGAGGAAACCGGTCTTATCCCAATAAGGTCTAGTTTTCCCTGTGGGATGGAAGGTTAGATGGCAGTCGCTTTCGTAAAACTAGTGCCTATGCCAAATCTTGGTATTAGGTGTCAAAGCGGACCCCGGGCTCCTTTAGGGGCATTACCGGGAATAACGCTAGGAGGATGATGATGTAACGTCACACTTGCTGCTTATTTATACGCTTCCCGGGAAAAACATTTCATTTCACCCAGTGCCTATATTTGTTATGAGTAGAGTAAATATTGCTTACCCATGCATATTGCTATTTTAAGGGAAACTAATATTATACCAGAGCTGAGAGGCGTTACAAAAGATTTCTCGGCAAATGCAAAATTCCCCTTACCGACAGTCAAACGAATGATCAACAAAAAAGCAGGAAGCGCGCGGGGATTATAAATACGCGACGTGTTTGGCGAAGGATGTTGATTTTGTCCCGACTTCGGTCCGAGGCCTTTCGAAGGCTCCTCTTACCCGCTTTTGTTCCTGTTTTGAATTGTACATTCCTCGCTCAGACGAAATAAAAAACCTATATTCTAAAGTATATTTTTCGTCCCGACTGCCCATGTTTCAATTCCCGTAGTTGAATATTAATGTGTCACTACGAGTTTAATATTTATGCTGAGCGTGAGTACCTATATTAACACCAGTATAAGAAAGTAGGTATTTGGAACCACCGTGGATAGTAATGATATTATATTTTCCTAGCTGGGCTGGTATTCACGTTGCCAATAGACTTGCTTTAAGCCAACCAGTAATATGACTTTCGGTTAAGCATAATAGGGAAGTTAACAATAAAAAAAAACATTATTTCGTGTATCCTTGAAATGGATTGAAGTAAGTATAGCACGCAGAAAATAGTAACGCACGACAGCCTTCAAAATTCTAAGGCGGCATATTCTGATGACCTTTTTCAGCAATTACGTAGATTTATATGGAACGTATTCCATTTACTATAAGTTATAGTCTATAACTGTAGCACTTTCTCTCTCTATCATTAAAATTGTTGTAGCTTCGTTTTTTCACACACAGTAAGTATACATTTTACTTTACATCGTTTTTGGTCTTCTTTCTTTTGGAGTGATAATTAAAAATCGAATCAACAACCCTATTAGCATACTGCGTTCCTTCTTTAAGGGTTAAGTTACGCTAGTGACGAAGTGAGATGAGTCGTGAAATATGGTGAATCGGATAGTACCTAGTGCAACTTTATAATATTCCGTTGAATGAATCTGATATCGCGACCATGCTAAGGCTTCATGCCCCGTGATAAGAAAGTCTGGAGAACTTAAATCTTTACATTCAATTTGGTTCATCACATTCGTACCCCAACTGCTGTTCAATGTGGCGTCCGCTGTAACCAATATAATAGTTGGTAGTGACCCTGCCTACGAACGGACCTAACTGCTAAATGCTGCAATAGATTTTTTTCTTTTTTATTTCTATTTGATGATATTCAACGAAAACCCGAAAAATAAACCATTTTGTAGAAAAATGCATTAGGACTAGTGAAACAATAGTATGTCAACAGAACCCCGTTTACGAAGCTAGGGGTCTTGGGTTCGAATCTCGGTAAGGGCAAATATTTGTGTGACGCTGGTCGTTTGCGTAATGCTTTATTTTACGTACGTACGTTATTTTTGTATGGGAAAATGACAGTAGGTACGTTTGAAGCGAAATGCAGTACTGCAAGCATACCGTCCTGCTTCCGCGCATGATATCACTACTGTATTAACGTGATACCGAAAGTATACCGGCAACTGGGGAACCTACGATATCAGTAAGCCCACATCAAAATACAAAGTACCGCAGGTCACGAAGTCGCCTGTAGTATTTAATAAGTTAATACTAGTGCAATAGTACGATGGCGGGGCGGTTGGGTCGGAAAGGTTCTCGAGTGGCGACCACGTAACAGCAGCCGCAGCGTGGGTAGACCCCACAAGGTGGGCTGAGGGGTAAACACGTAACCTTTCGAACGTGCGTCAGGACGATACAACAGTAATTTTCCCATACAAAAATATAAATTAGATCTACCTGACAGACTAGCTGATAAAGGTCACGGGAATTCGCTGGACGCGGATGCTGCAGGATCGATCACTTTGGAACTGTTTGGGGGAGGCCTATGTCGAGCAGAGGACGTCTTTCGGCTGATGATATGATAATTGTGATGAATATTTATTCAAAATACATATGTAAAATACCTTCATTTATAGCTTACATTTGAAGATATTTTACGTATAGGTACCTATTTTCGGCAAATATATCTTCTTCTGAGACGTTCGCTTGGGGTGCGTAAAAACGTGCGCGTAAAACGAAATGAAATGCGCTTGCAATGCGAAGTGTCGAACAAACGCAACCCTCTGGCTAGAATTATTTAACATTGATGAAGAATGTATTAATAGCCGGTATGACCTTTAAGTCGACGAGGCTCTGCACGCACTACGAGTACACCTGTGCGCACACCTGCCTCGCAGGCTCGAATGATGTGGCTGGGGTCACCCAACCTAAATATTACACAACATTGATTGGCTTGCGCGGGCCTTAAAGGACTTCTATAGCAGTAACAAGCTCTCTGGGTAATTGATCGCACACTGAGTAATAAGACCATTGCGATCGGGTGCGTTTTACCAGTAAATTGTATCATAAATAGTACAAACATGTTGGAAACTTAGGTGGGTTGCCCACTTTACATTCATGTGGGAAGGTATTTATTACAACTGGGGTGCTATAAGTAAAAAAAGGCTATTGAGATATGGATAGTCTATCTTATCGATTACTGTAACATGTTTAAAATCACATTGGCTGTGAATATAATTGTGTTGTGATTACACTACGCGTGACTGAAGTAATCAATGTTAATCGATGTAATTTGGTAGGAATTAAATTACACAAAGTCATCAGTGATAATGAAGAAAATTGGGCATGAAGCGTGTTCTACTACGCTATTCACAACCTCTCTTGGCTCGCCTCACCGCTCACCTCTAGTATACATAGAAGTTGAGGTTTGCAGCAACTGCGCGTAATTGGAGATCTCACACTGGTTAACTGGAATTTTCGGTAAGCGTCATGAATACTACCCCTGAAAGCACTGGCGTTGCGACGTGACGACGTGTCAATCAGCCAGTGTCTGTGTGACGTCACGGCCGTCATATCCGTGACGTGAAACGTAATTCATTAAGCAGGAACTTGAGTGTTGAGTGCCCGTGGTTGATGCCACTTGTCTTGTCTTGCTCTATAATGTACCTACTATATATCGTGGACACAAAAAATGTAAAATTCGTATTTTTTCATGCTTATTAAGTAACTGTCAGTAACTAAAACAGCTTAAGGCGAATAGACGTAGGTACAAAATGTTGGGTTTAAAAGCGCTACGGCACCTTAATGAGCAATATCAAAATAATTCTTAAAAGACGTTCAACTTATGTAGGGATCTGAAATCTGAACAGATCCTAATCCGCAATAAACTTTTTCACCTCACCGGCTCGAAAAGGCTTGCTTTATCGCTCAAAATCTGCGCCCAAACGTCCATTATATCCGCTAGCGTGGAAAGAGTTTTTGAATTTGGAACATGACGGTCAATCGCGAGATCCAACTTTTTTCTCCAGAAGGAGAGGTGCGTTCAGAAACTGATGGCGTTATGCCAATAATTAATTGTTATTATTTTGATAAATTAAAAGTAATGATACTTATTCTTTCTTAATTAAGTAGGTACATACGAAATATTAATATTTAGACTGACTTATAAGGATAAACTACTTACTTATTTAAAAAAAAAAAACGCTTTTTCTAAATTTGGAACGCACCGCTTGAAAAGTTAATTTAAGAAAAAACTCATATACCTACCTACATTTAATTTTGTTTTGTTCTAAAGCCACAGACAGAAAAAACAAAATAATGATGGTTATTTATAGATTTTAGTGCAGAAGATATACATATTATGAATTTTGATGCCTGCTAAGTTAGCGGAAAAAGTGAAATAAGCGTATTTGAGCCTTAGTTTACCCGTGAGTACCCAACAATACTTTGACTTTTTTAGTGTAGGTAGGCGCGGGGTTATTTAAAGATGCAAAAATATTTATGTTACATTTAATAGTACATTACTGCAGAGGCCGTGAAGTAAGGGATTGCTGGACGAGCTTTGGGGTAGACGGCCGAGTCGTAGACGAGGCCGGATACAACGAGTCCAGCAATCCCTGTTCCGGCCGAGGTTTGTATAGTGCTTTTCTCAAACGATGTGAGGAAATATTAAGATTAAAATAAATACCTACAAGGTAATCAATTAAATACTAGTTTGTTGAAATTACAATCAGAACGAAAGTTCAGAAAACAATTGTGTTATTTGCCGCCCTTTTTATTTTTTAAACATGCCATTTCAACAAGCTGTTCAAGCACCATGTTTAACCGCACATAAGTATAGTACCATAGATTTTGTTTTTTTTTTATGCCGCAAGTCTGCTTACAGAGTCGAGTGGTGGTTGGCAGTATGTAATTTTTCCTTTGTCAGTTTAATATTAGTAAGCAAATTTAAAAAGTTAGAGTAGCGGTCGATAATGTTTTTAGTTAGGGTCTTCATACATTACTTCTTGGCCTTAGGCCAAGAAGTAATGTATGGAGTATGGAGAGTTAATGTAGGGAGCCATAAACAAGAAACTTCTTGTCTTCATTTCGTGATATTAACGCATACATTTCAGAGCATGTTTGAGAAATAGTTATAAAATGCTAGATCTTGATGACATGTAAACAAACCTTTATTGAAAATGAAAATAAGGTCCAAATGACTTCCATTACATTTACCTACAATTTTCCTCGCGGTGGTGAGGTGAAAAGTTGTGTGTTTCGCTCGGCAGCAAAATTGTTTGGCGTCTCGTGCCTTGAAAGCCTCGCTATGCTCAGGAATCAGGATTGTACTTTTGTAGCTCGGCTTTTTGAATACAAGCACTTGCGCCGAACAACAACTTTGCAGCCTTGCATAACAAATAACTATTGTTTTGACAATATTAATGTTAACTCAAATGTCTCATGTTGGAACGAGCTTATGCGAAGAACACAGCACATCGAGCCGAGTTAGCGAGTGAACGAGATAAAGTTTTGAAGATTACAGTCACCCTAATCGATTTCGTCTACAACATCGTTCATTCTCAGTTCTCTATAGGTTTTTGTTTTGGGTTCACTCACGATGCAACGGGGATAATGCTCAGATGAGACATTATTTCTCGAGAATGATTCGAGAATCTCATTTAAACATAGTACCTACGCTACGGGGGGGGGGGTTTGCACAACTTTCAAGTTTTCACTTCTGCCGGCACTCCCGGAGTGCAACCTGGTCTTTTTTTATACAACGACGGTGGCAAACAAGCGTACGGCCCGCCTGATGGCAAGCTCCAAAGGAGTAACATGGGCGTTGCCGGCTTATGCTGGTCACCAAAAGCGATGCCTTTGGAAAGTGTTACGAATATCAGTTCAGTTCCCGGAATAAACAAACTTGGGGGTTGGAAACAAAGCGCAATTGTGAAGTATTGATTCGGTAAGACGCCAAGTTTCAGAAAATTTGGCTCAGCTTCACCCCAACTCGTTGAAGAATACATAATAAGGCTGGGCGTGTTATTGAACCGAATATACCTATTTTAAATAATATCGGTCACATTGTTTTATTTCGAAATGAATGAGTGAACACAAAGTTTTCATCAAGACTTTTCTGCACATTAGCATTATTTTAACTTTAACTACCAAAAATTGGTTGGTGATATAGAAAGAGATCGCATGATGACGTGTGATGTATGTGAACCCTCCAACCTTCCAATCCTCCAACCCTCAGGTTGTAAGTGAGGGACCTACTGCCCTCTTCTGTGCTGTAATGAAGAAGTCTTTGGTATGTTTGCTATTTTAAGATAGTTATTAATATCGATGCTACAGACTTTTATATACTTAATAGTACATTACGTAACTAGGGCGGTGAATTCGTGAATGCCTCAGATTGCAGGTGTTTGTGGTCCGAACCGAAGGTGAGGGCCATAAATATGCGCTCTGGGGCTTTACGAATTACCGTCCGTGTTGAGTACAAAATTTTACGTCTTCACCTGGCCACAATGCGAGTTTTCCCGTACGCGCGGCGTGCAGTAAAACTCGCATTATGGCCAGGTGTGACGTAAATGGTATTTAAGTGTATATTTCAATCAAATCTAGTCGTTTCTAATTAGGTACATCTCATTCTGTATGTACAGTTTAGTGTTGTTGGAAGCTTCCTGCTTAGCCAACGGAAAATAATCTATAGCTCCCCAGGACTGTAACGTACAACTTGGCCCCCGCCCGCAAAGCTGTTTGTAGGTAATGAGATATTTTTCAAGCTTGAAAGTGAAGAAGAACTTTTACATAGTTTTAAAGCCGCACTTGATACTTTAAGCGCACTTTATTCTGTAATTTGAATACACCAGCGGACAAGATTTTAGCTAAAACATGTCGTGGAATAAGCTAAACACCTCAACAGGGCGCTCCTCGCTCCAACTTCCTCGTAATTATTACACCATTTTAATTAAAATTGCGAGTAACCACATGCCTTACATTTTCTGAAAATGAAGAGGAATTGCAATTTCCACTTTTACCCTTACTGCCGCTCAAAGTATTATTCTCATAAGCTATATCCACTGCGAAGTAGGTAGGTATACGTTTGTAAGTAAATACTTTGATTCCTAGTTTTTGTTGAGTATCGCAGTAGGTAATGATTTAGTGATTTTAAAGCAAGGGCTATCAGTAATCAGTATGTCATTAGACTATTCGACTGAATTAAGAATTGTTGCTTTGTTGCGGTTTTTGGCACGATTGTTTGCGAAGCCCGAGTGCAGTGACTCGGTCGGCTAACCGACACAGAAGCTCCAAATGTGGGTGGTGCCAAGTAACAAAAGATTTATTTATGAACTGAAGGTAAAATTGACGTTAAATAAAACTGAGAATCTGAGGGAATATTGCATTTAAATTCGATATTAAAGCATGTCGCGCGCCGAACTGCATGACGTGTCAGAACGAGTTTTTCACTTTATAAAATGCCAGTACATGTTTGTATTTTTTTCATTGATTTCATTAAAATAAATGTTTGATTACAAATAAAAAAAAAACTGACGGTAAGTTTTTTAAATGTAGGTAGGAAGACTTGTAGGAAGTATTGTGTTTTATTTGAATAAGTACATTAATTACATATATTTAAATATAAAAAGGACTGCCAAATATAAACATTTACTTAAGTATATCGCATAAAGGATTCCATGTAAAAAAGAGGCCAAGTCTCGAAACTCTGCCTGAGACTTAGCGGCGCTTTTACGGTGGAAGAGTTACGAGACTTGGCCTTTGCCGCTATATATGTCATTCATGTGTATTGATTGCAATCAATACATACAAATTATGAATTTTTGCTTTTTAAACTTTTTGTCCCATTCACTGCAAATGTAACTTTATAATCATATAGGTATATTTATATGGGATTACAACAGTTATTTATGCAGTTGGTGTATCTCGAAAACTGGACTGAAATTGCAAAAGTAAATTGTTTTTGTCTGCTAGAAGTGCCTTAGAGTTTTGATGATCGGTCAGTCATTTAGAAACTTATAATTCTTTAACTACTGGTTGAATTGAATTCAAATATACCGTGTTTATAGGGGTCGAAAATGGCCTGAATTGCTTAGAGAAAAGGATGGTATGGCCATGACATTGTTTTGCTCGACTTAGCGGGGGCACTGCCGTGCCCCCAGATACCTTATTTTATATGGGGTAACGTAAGGATTCACAACGAAGTTATAGGGGGGTCGAAAATTACTTGAATTGCTCCGAGAAAAGGATGGTACCTACCTACGGCCGGGCCGCTGTTTTGCTCGACTTGGCGGGGGCACTGCCGTGCCCCCAGACTATACCTTATTTTATATGGGGTAACGTAAAGATTCTAACGATACCTCACACACCTAATTCGGGTGAGGCGTTTAGTTGGTCTGACTGGTGGCATATAGAAACTCGCACACATACCTACTAAAAGGCCTCAAAACATTACACTTCTTTTTTGGGGCAGTCGTGCAATAAGCCGTACTTCAATGAATGTTTTTATTTAGTAGAATTAGTAGGTATACATTGTTTACAGGTTCTTATCAATATCTTAAATTTCACTATATGAATCGAGTGTCAAGAAAAATACATTCAACTTGAAGGGTGCAGGGCACTCGACTCGTCTCGTCCCATCAAAGTAAAAAGGCACTTTGAGCTCGCCAATTATATCACGACTGTTGCAAAAAGGGAATGACCCTAGACTGCTTACTAGCTTAATGCAGGATTAAAAAAAAACTATTTCCCATCTCATGTAGGAAAATGCAAATGGCCAGCGCTATGGGGCGGGGCGCGGGAGGGGAGGCGCGCGAAGTTGGTCCGTGCTTTTTAATTTACCGAGTAGCGACCTATGCCCTTAACGGCCTTATCGCGCCGGTTGCCCTGGGATCTTAAATAGTATATTCTGAAATGGCTTTCTCGCTTAGATTACCGCTACACGGTTGCTTCGATATTGAAAAATAGAACGGTTTTGTTGTACGGTGCTTATTGGCTCTTAATGGCGGGACCGCCGACCCGTAATACTCATATTATTTAATTGTTAGCATAAATACAATTCCCTCGAAATTGAAGCTGCAATGTTGACAAACATTATTTCCACATAAGCTTCGAATATTGCTTTGTGTTTACGATTCAGAGAACGTAAATTCATACATTATTTAATTAAAGCCTTTGTTTTCATCATTATAAACCCGTTTTTACACACGCGTAATTTCGCGCGATATGTAACGATTCGCAAGATTGTCGCGCGAAATAACGCGATTTAAGTGTTATTTTCTGCCCCTCGAAGACAACGCGACGCGTTCACCAACCTTCGCGGTGCACGCGCGCTGGCACGCTGGCCGGCGCCATCACTGCCAGTGCGCGTCTTTTGTTTTATCAATGGTTTTTTTCTCAGAGGCTTGAAAGGAATCATTGATGTCGATTTTGGAATATTATTTGCGCCAATGTTTAAACAGTGTATACCTACTTATATGTTGTGAACTTGTTGTAAGTATCAAAACATGGTGGTTTTCAATTTCACCTTAGGCGGCCCGCTGGCGCTACCTACACTTCCGATACATAATAATATACCAAGGTATATATAAATACGGCAAACTGTTGGGAACGCTAGCAGAAGCCGTCATTAACCCATATCCAGTTCCCACATTTGGCCCATAGCGTGTTGGTTTTAGCGTTTTTCATAGGTAACGGTGAATTTATCGCCAGTAATATATGTAAGTAGTACCTCAGTATACGAATTCATTCAAAGACACAGATTTTTTCACGATGAACTCCTTTACTAACAAGCTATAGTGGATTTTTTACCGGGTCCAACGCAATATTTATTAAGTTACCTTTATTTTTGATGTTTCGACTCGGATTACACTGACCATGATGCTTTATATATACTCTAAGTCATTTCGGAAATACTTCCATAGCTAATCAACCCATCACCTACCTACTCCGCGAGGTGCCACTTTGACCTTATTTGAAGTACCTATACGTACTTGTAAGACTGCGCAAAGTACTACGTAGGTACATACTATAACTACCTACGCGCATTAAATAGGGAAGTACTTTGATGAAATAGGACATAGCCAACATTGCATTTCTTAACTCTTTTTTCTTATTTTACTTAAAATTCAGCCATAAAATGGAGATAGAGTGATGTTCGGGGAATACAGGGCACATCACGGGGAGGCTATGTCCAGCTTGGGACGTCTTTCGGCTGATATAATGATATATATATTACTAGCTGTACCTGCGACTTCGTTTGCATGTTAATGTAGGAGTTTCGCATTTCTTCTCTTGGAAATAGGACACATGCAGTTAGATACGGACTGGTCTTATGGGGAAACTGTTCAAATTTTAAAAGAGTTTTCATAGCCCAGAAGAAATGCTTAAGAGCGATATGTGGTGTAAATCAATATAAGTCATGCAAGCCTATATTTAAAATTACTACCATTGCCGTGTATGTACATTTTAGAGGTCTGTTTATTTGTTAAAAAACACCCTGACTTGTTTAAAACAGCAGGAAATGTATATCACCGTAACACAAGACATCCAGGGCGACTGGCACACGACCGCATCCCGCGAACATCATTATATGCAAAACAATGTTATTGCATGTGCATGAAGTTATTTAATAAGTTACCACCATACAACAATAGCCTTTCAATATGTTTCGAAGGAACATAATAAAACTATTGCAAGAAAAACAATATTATGACACAAAATTGTTCCTTTTAGATAAGTTTTAATTATTTGCATGCTAGTATTATTGTTTTGTAATACTTATAGCAGAATAATGTTTCCAATACTATTTTGTCATCTCTTTGTATATAATTATTCTTTGCAAATAAAAAAGTTTGAAGTTTGAAGTTCTAATTTTAACCTGTCATGTAAAACTTTCATTAAACCTATATATATTTTAGTTAAAATGACGTTAAAACCTGTCACTCTGATATTTAAATTATTAAGAATGGGACAAAACACGTGTTATTTATCAGAGGTATTTTAAGTTTTATGAATAATGGGGTAAAAGTTTAGTAGATGTCTGTGGCAATAGATCTAACAGGTAGGACACACGCTGCAGTATTAAAGGTTTATTGATCTTCTTTTCTACATATTTTTAACACTGTGTTATGTTATATTATAAAAAAACCGGCCAAGTGCGAGTCGGACTCGCGCACCGAGGGTTCCGTACAAACAAGCAAAAGTTGTAGTAGGTATGTTTATTACTAAATGATAAATGAAAATGGAACCCGTAACATTACAATGTGGAAAGCAATTTTTTACATAAAATTTAAACAGGGTCACTTTATCAATTTAGTAATCATTCTTTAGGCTTTGATTTCCTTGCGAGTAGTTGCGAACGCCAAAATAAGCGGATTACTTAAATTGCTGTTTCTTTTTATTACGTTGATATAAAACTGAGTTCACGGGAAAGTACCTTTAGGTTTTGATACCCTTGAGATTATCTATAATACTTATATGTATAATAATGTAAATCAGCCTATATACGTCCCACTGCTGGGCACAGGCCTTCTCCCATGGATGAGAGGGAACGGGTAGTAGTCCCCACGCTGGCCCAGTGCGGGTTGGGGGCACACACACCTTTTTAAGTTTTAAATTATGCGACTTATATTGCTATTTCTTATGATTGCGTAGACATAAAACTTTCATTTTGCTACAGCTGAAAGGTATTATAAACATGAGTATTTGATTAAAATCTCAAAAAATGTTTTTTGTATGATTTTACTAAAAATGTCTACTTTTCGTAATTTTTCCTTTGTCTGTGCTATATGAAGTTTGGTGTTTTGAGTTCGAGTCCTGCCTTTTGACCAAAAAACGTTTGGCCAAATGATTCATTTGACAAAAGTTTCATTTGACCTAATGCATTTTTCGTCAAAACAGTGGTATTTTCGGGAATCCTTTGAATATCATCAAATAGAAGTCGTTAGGTTAGGTTAGGTTTGTTTTATAAAAATCCTATAAAGCTTTCTATTTAAGGAAAAAATGCATTAGGTCAAATGAAACATTTGGTCAAACGTTTTTTGGTTAAACATTAGTGAACCTTTGAGTTTGTTGCGAGTACTCGGTTTCAAAGTATGCGACTTCTATTGCTATTTCTTTTGATTGCGTTGACATAAAAGTTTGGTTTTGCTACATCTGAAAGGTCCTATTGCCCTGAGTATTTGACATGAATTTAAACTTAATACCTTTACGCATTTACGAGGAAAAAGGTAGTAAGTTTAAAATTTAAAAAAAGGTTTTTTATATGATTTTACTAAAAATGTCTACTTTTCGTAATTTTTCCTTTGTCTGTGCTATATGACGTTGCTTCGTGCCAAGTTTCAAGGTTCTGTGTTAACGGGAAGTACCCTTTAGGTTTTGAGTTTGTTGCGAGTACTCAATTTCAAAATATGCGACTTAAATTGCTATTTCTTTTGATTGCGTTGACATAAAAGTTTGGTTTTGCTACATCTGAAAGGTCCTATAGCCTTGAGTATTTGACATGAATTTAAATTTAATACCTTTACGCATTTACGAGGAAAAACGTAGTAAGTTTAAAATTTTAAAAAAGGTTTTTTATATGATTTTACTAAAAATGTCTACTTTTCGTAATTTTTCCTTTGTCTGTGCTATATGACGTTGCTTCGTGTCAAGTTTCAAGGTTCTGTGTTAACGGGAAGTACCCTTTAGGTTTTGAGTTTGTTGCGAGTACTCAATTTCAAAATATGCGACTTAAATTGCTATTTCTTTTGATTGCGTTGACATAAAAGTTTGGTTTTGCTACATCTGAAAGGTCCTATAGCTCTGAGTATTTGACATGAATTTCAATTTAATACCTCTACGCATTTACGAGGAAAAAGGTAATAAGTTTAAAATTTAAAAGAAGGTTTTTTGTATGAATTTACTAAAAATTTCTACTTTTCGTAATTTTTCCTTTGTCTGTGCTATATGACGTTGCTTTGTGCCAAATTTCAAGTTTCTGAGTTCACGGGAAGTACCCCGTAGGTTTTGCGAGTGTCGACAAACTCTAAAATTTGCAGCATAAACGACTGTATTTTTTGATTGGATTGACTTTTAAGTTTGATTTTTTCACAGGTCGAAGGGACAATAAACCTGAGTATTTGATATAAATTTCAGTTTGATACCTCCACGCGTTCCTGAGAATAATGGTCTTGACAGACAGACGGACAGACGGACAACAAAGTGATCCTATAAGGGTTCCGTTTTTTCCTTTTGAGGTACGGAACCCTAAAAACGTGATGGATGACTGAAATGATCTTGAGTTCTTGAGTCACTCCGACTCTCAGGTAAAGATGTGTTTAGGAATTAATAATAGATAATCCTTTCGAGTACCCATTGACCGGAAAGTGTTTAAGTACGCGGAACAAAAGATCTCTTTTTAATTTGACAACAGACGGCCAATTATATTTTCCAAACTATACCTAACCACTAGGTATGTTCTACAACTATAACGCGAGTCCGAGTCCCTTTCTAATAAAGGAAATTATTAAAAATGTTAAGGCAATATGTTTATTTTTTTCATATTGCAATGTTTCAGATTGCACTATCACATTCTGGCAAATCTTGTGTATGTTCCCGCCTTTGCCAACATAATAATGTGTGTTGCAGGCTTTATGATAAAAGTATTTTCCTGTATGTTGGCCAATTTCTGTGTCTCTAGTCTCTATTATGGTCTCTATATTGGCTGAATGTCAACTTGAAGCCGCCTTTAGGCACAGCCACACTGGCGCGGCCTGCGGTGGCGGACAATATTAAATTTGTCAGCGGCGGACAAGTTTACTATTGTCCGCCGCGGCCAGGCCGCGCCAGTGTGATGCAGGCCTAATACTGACGCACTTTATAATTAATGTTTATAAAAGGCCCGTTCTATACTGATTTCATACATACTGTTTATTGCTGATAAATATAAATACTGACAAACCAGCGCGGCTATCACAAAACGGCGCGCGAGCTCTCTCGATTTTTCTCCAACTATCCGTCTCTCTCTTATCAGATAACTTAGAAAGAGACATATAGTGCGAGAAAAATCGAGAAAGCTGCGCGCCGTCTTGTGATAGCCGTGCAGTATCGTGACAATTAAATACTCAGCGTGTGATTCAATCTTGCAGAAACTCAAATAGACTTTGGCTGAACGCAAGAACAGCGCTATCGCCATGCCATTAAAAAAAAGGAAGAGAGTCAGACTTTTGACGTTTGACGTTATTTTGTTGAAATTAGTTGATACATTTATTGAAATTACGCCTCAATACGAATTTATCGCATATAAGTTTCCATATCAGAATCGTTTATTTTTTTACGCTTTAGAATTTAATATGCGTTTTGTGAAGGTCTATCATCAGCACAACACCGGATCGAAATTATTGATATTCAATAGTTATGGCAAGCCCGCCATTTTGACGTCACTGACAGTTGACAGATATGGCGGCTACGATTTCCAGCAGAAGAAATTAATAATTTAATGAGGTCAAATGTTTCCGAAAATTAATTAATCGTCGCAGTCGGATAAAAACTATCCTAAACGAAAGCTAGAGTAATAATGTGCTTATGAGAAAAGTTACATATTTTTCCGTTCATGGGAATCTGAAGTCATCGGGGGACATAAAAATGGTTAGTTTGATACTGGCTGATTCTTTTTTTAATTTAGAGATTTATTATAAGTGAGAGATAATGTATTGTTTTTTTTTTCAGGGATCACAGATAGCAACAGAAGCAAGTTCCCGGCATTTTTGCCGGTTGCTTTATTCGCAGGGAGATAGCACATCAGTAGAAATGATGGTACTTATGTAACACAAGTTAATTTTAGAAGTATAACACGATGTTTAAAGCGATGATAGACAATTTAATTAAAGGAAATCGCTCACACGTCTTATTCCTCATTAGGGTAACCATAATTGCTCCCAAAACAGTCGAGCCAAACTAGTTTATCCATTATTCAAGTGTACGTAGGTATAACTGTCCGAATTGAAACTTTAGCGTGCCGCGCCGCTGACCTCCGGAACTAACTAATAACAATTATAATTAGGGTGTCCGTTTCATTGTCAATTATTACCGAACCGTCTACGCTCGTTAAGGAGTCTGGGAAAGAATAAACGCAAATTCTAAACTCAGTGTAGCTAAAAAACTGGGACCGTAGACGTGAGCTAAGAATTAGAACTTTCTACACGTAACTATCTTATTTATAAGTAAGTAGATGCGTACTGTTCAAGTTATTCATCAGGTTGAATTTCATCATGCACCGCTCAACGAATTTTATATACTCGTACCTACCCAAAATTATAACAGTATCAACTTTAATCCCAATAGTAGTACCAATGATTATAATTAAGGGGGGGGCATTGAAAATTATCGCGTGCTTATCTTATCTTATCTTATCTAGATGAGGGCCCTTTCGGATGCACTTCGACCCAGTGGGATCTTTTGTGCATTTGCCCTCTCCTTACGTCTACTCCCTACTTCGCTCCATCATTTCCACATAGCGGATGATGCAGCTCAGCGGAAGTGCCTTGAATTCCTTTGGTTGCGGATAGCCGTTACCAAAGAAGTTCATTCTTTGTCTGGCAAGGGCATGACATTCACACAGTAAGTGTTCCATAGTCTCATCCTCCTCGCCACACATTCTACAGTCTAAGCTGTCTGATAGTCCCATCTTGGCCAAGAGATCCTTGACCCCGAAGTGACCTGTGAACACCCCAGATATGATTCTGAGCTGCTTCCTACTGGATTTCCAGAGTTTGTTAGTCCAGCCCGAGTCCACTCCTTCTATGAAGAGCTTTGAGTGCCTTAAGCCCGCCTCATTCCTCCACTCGTATTGGTGTTTGGTTTTGGCGTAGGCTTTAAAGGCCGAAATTATGGTTCCCTGCGAGAGTCCCACAAATGGTTCTGGACCTACAAAGTGGTTTGTAGACCCCCCTCTAGCAAGCTCATCCGCTCTTTCGTTGCCAATGAAGCCCTCGTGCCCTGGAATCCAAACCAGTTGCACCTTATTGTGCTTTCCAAGCTTGTTCAGTGCCTGGACGCCATTATAGACTAGTAGTAGATTCCACTTTCTAGAGTAGTAGACTATCACTGAGTATATAGATGGTCTGCCCTGTGGTTTGTCTGTCTATATTCTCCTGTGCACAGGCAATATCGCGTGCTTAGAAACGCCGTTCTGACTAGATTGAGGAACGATAAGGTCTGATTTTCAGATATCTCATTTTTTGATGATTGTTTATCTATATACATATATATGCAATATTTTTTTCGGCTAAGAGTAAATTTAAGGGTTCCAGTAGGATCATTACGCTTTAATATAAAAAATCTATTATAACTATGCACAAATCGACAACTATGACGTCAAACTTTTTGACGGGACTTAATCGGAACTTAAAGAAAAATGTTGATACCCGCTAACCCAGCAGTCGTCCCTTGACCAAGGATGTTGTGACACAAATCTACGAAACATCGGGTAACCTCAAACATTTTTAATAAATAGATACTTAGTAGAAGTAAAGTCAGCTAATGTGTGATACTGATAATACTGATAATCGTAAAAGTTTATGACAAAATGTCATATTTCTACGTCGCCAGTCGAGGTCAGTCTTTGACTCTATTTTTGTCTATTTAGTTCCTTTAATTGTAGTTGCTCTTGCTTAATAATTAACAACTTAGAAAACTTGTAAAATTTCCGAAATGTTCATATCTCTATTCAATATCTCAAAACCGGCAGAAGCGATTGTGATAAAACGTAGCTAAGAACCATTTCGATCATGTCGGGTTCGGACAAAAAAAACGTGTTAAAATCAGCATATTCGCTAAGAAGCCCACACAGCTACACAGACACGACAAACTTAAAACACCGCTCTTTTTGCGTCGGTGGTTAAAAACGTTTGAATCTACCCTAGTGTGGTTATCATTGAAATATATTTCACATATGCACCCCAAGTGTAACAATGACGTGAATCGACGTCAACCAAACAAGTCATCACATCACATCGCAGACAGGCGCCGGGCGTCGCGGATATTGACTGGTTCGCAGCTAAACAACTTCCGCACCTTTATTGAGTGTAGGTACCTAGTACCTACGTTCATGCATGCCCCGACTTCAATTATAATGCTTGCCAGGTAGATGTAATTGTAATGTGTACAGGTATTGTAATTGTATCTACGTGAAATATCATACTCAACTCAAGAGTTTACTTTTAATAAACTCTATTTGTATCCGTTGCTACGTGCGGAAATATTTCGTATATAATTGCGGATACATAAACCTTATATTAATTTCACTTATTTAAATAGATTATGATTTATTTGCCTGGTTTTATTCCGCCAACTTTGGCCGCCTTTAAGTCCAGCATAGCTATTCTTTAAGCAGCGTTTATCTCGAGACGTCTCGAGACGTAGGTGAAAACGCGTTGTCACCTGTGGCGACATTAGCTTGGACGGTATATCGGCATTCACTAAGGTTTTCTCTTTTATCTCGCCGAAGCAACGGGATTTAACTGCTGGAATGGCATTAAACCAAGCAAACATTTTGTACAGAACCTCATGATATCCATTTTATCCAAATTAATTGCGTAATTTGTCTACTATAGGCGAATCAACCAACGTTCGTCTAACCGACGGACGTTAGTTTATAGGCCGGCGCCCCTTGACATCACCCAGTCAGGACGTCGTGAATAAAAACCCTTATTCACTAACTCAAACGTCACTATGACAGCGTCCCGTGAAGACGCCCGGCCAACAGGTGAGCTAGGGATTGACTTTCCCGCATGTGTAAATATTTTATCGATAATAAGTATTATTTGGCCACATATAATTTTTTGACGAGATTCGAGACGATTTCGACAATCCACGTCTTAAAGATTGAGAAAGTGCTCTTTTATTCAATTTACTAAATTCTTTTGGGAATATCTTTTGGGAGATCGAAATGAGATGCCATTACGGAAGACAGTATCGCTTATTAGTCTGTGCGAATGACTGTCACTTGACTGTTGTCTCTGTCAAACACGGAATTGTGCAATTGTTAGCGATTTTGTTATTTTTGTTATTATTACTTATTAGTGTTATGGCTACTTTGGAATTGCTTCTAGGACAACTTTTTTGGCGTATTTGAGCATCCCAAAGTATTTACAATCAACTATTAGTGCCAATATTTGCGGAAGAAGGAACTTATACGTCTGTGAGGAACATAACAATGTGAGTATGTTATTTATGTTATTCTTATGGTCCTCTCTTTTTTTCGCAACCATCTCGTTGCTGAGGTCGATACCAGTTATTCTGTTTTCTTCTTCTTAAGTTTCTTTTACGAGCACGGTTATCACAAGACGGCGCGCGAGCTGTGTCGCGGCGAGATAGACTATCCGTTTCTTTCTAACGCCCCGACACAGCTCGCGCGTTTTTGTGATAACCGTGCTTTGATCCAACCCCCATAGTAAGCTCAATATGGCTAGAGTTATGACCGGGTACTAGACTGCAATATCCATACTGTATCCGTACCGTCCATCCATACTTCAATACTAATATTATAAATGCGAAAGTGTGTCTGTCTGTCTGTCTGTCTGTTACCTTTTCACGCTAAACCGCTGAATCAATTGAGGTGAAATTTGGTATAGAGATAGTTTGAGTCCCGGGGAAGGACATAGGATAGTTTTTATCCCCGAAATCATTGCCTAAGGGGGTGAAATGGGGAAGTGAAAGTTTGTATGGAGCTGTGATGTAAACGAGTTCCACGCGGACGGAGTTGCGGGCAGAAGCTAGTATTTAATATATTGAATATATATTATAACTTAAATACATAGAAAATGTCCAATACTCATAAAGAACTATTCATGCTCATTACACAAATATTTTCCCTTACCGGGATTCAAAACCAGAACCTTCAGCTTCATAGGCAGGGAAGTAACCCCCGATGCTTAAACAGTGGCAAAAATAAAAAAGTATTTTGTACAGTAATAATATACAATGTACCTACATATAATTGACCTTTATCCATCCTAAAGTACTATATTGTACGCATATAGTGGCCCTGTCAGGCTTTTCTGTAATATATGAACCGAGAACCAATGGCAGCTAGCCACTTGCCAACAACATACTGTTTTTAATATATGTTTATTGTAATTTTGCTAACACATACAGTAATTACAGACGTTCATGAAGCTGGGGGCCTAGTAGCCTTGTTTGAAGAGACGGGACACCTCTCTGGAGATTGACAGCGGGGCTAGTTACAGAGAGGTCTTCGCGGGCCAGCAATTTCTCTCTGGGTATGTGGTGTACAGCTTACCATGTGTGCGTCAAACGCACTAGTATGATCTTCTTGGGCGACCCGCTCTAACTTAATTAACCACGAATAATATCTGTTTTAGGAGGTGTCCAGATACGGTTCTAATCCGGCTGTTATAGTCTGGAATGGTGGAAGACTGGTGCTGGGCGATAGCATAGCGGCTCGGCCCTGCGCGTTGAACCAGGTGTTGAGAGCCCTTAGCGGAGCAACCAGTGTAGTTTGCTTTGTGTAAATAGGGCTAATTGCGCACATCGAAACCACTTTGTAGAATGTGATTTAATATTAAGACTCGGTGAAAGTATAGTTTAAAGTGGAATGATGCAAAGGGATGTCAGTGAATAAATGGTTGTGGCAGCAGACTTTTGTTTGATTACTTTCACCTAGAAATAACATCATTTCAATACATAAACTAGCTGCACGCGCAGCTTCGCGGGTATATAATATAGCCTATAACCTTCCAGAAACTCCATTATACACACAAGTGACATTTTTTTAATAAGGTTATCACCCATAACACAAACTTGGTTAGCTGCAACCTCGCAGACTTTTCCTCTTTGCTGCTGCCCTAACTGCGAGGGCAGCTAGTAATATTATATAAACGAAAAAACAGAGATTGTAGCTTTGTAAGTTTGAATGTAATATCTAGATTTAATTGACCAATTTCAAAAATTCATACTTAAAATTATTATTAATAAAAATAATACTGATATCATTTATTTGCACGTACTTTTTCATTTTATTTTAAGTTAAAACCCCTTAATTTGGGTGTTTTAAACTACCACGTTCGAAAAGGGCTTAAGTACTAATTGCTATCGTCTGGAGGCATGTTGCGATGCTGATCCAACTGTCCAACGAGTTGTCCTGACAAATTGCAAGAAAATCATAATTTGGACCAAGGAATTTGCATGAGGAGCCAAGTGGTTTAGTTCTTACAAATTTCATTCAAATTAATTTAAATGAAATTTAAAAAATATATATTAACGAATGTTGTTTTAATATTTAACACTGTAAGCCCTAAAAAAATTGCATTCAATCGATATGGAGGAGGCATAACAACCAGAATCCGCTAGAAAACTTATTTGGCTGCAGTAGGAGGAGTCATGGATGCAGAAATATGAGTCCATCCCCAGACGGTTTTCAGAAAAACTAAAATTATTGGCGCAGCGAAAAAAATCGGAACCTTTTTTCTGGTGCTAAGGAACGTTATGGCCAATCCACATTATGTGATTTAACCCCAATTTGTCAGTACAACATGTCGAAGTCAGAATTGGGCGTAGCGTACAGACGACTACAATTTCATTCAGTGTGGCCAGTTAACAGTAAGAAGGCGAAAATTGCCGATTCAAACGGTCCTGCGATGCGGACTGCAAGATTATTACTAACCAATGGGATAGTGCAAGACAGCACGTCTAACATGGGACGGCCGCGACATACTCTCGATTTTTCTCGCACTATATCTCTTGTCCTAAGTGTTCTAATAAGAGAGAGACGGATAGTGCGAGAAAAATCGAGAGTATGTCACGGCCGTCTCATGATAGACGTGCTGTCTACGGCCGTTTCATGATAGACGTGGTGTCTCGCCCTATCTCATCGGTTAGTAATAATCTTGCAGTCCGCATCGCAGGACCGTTTGAATCGGCAATTTTCGCTTTCTTCCTGTTAACTGGCCACACTGAATGAAATTGTAGTTGCAAAACACCGGTTTAAAAAAAAGGAGAAAATTACAGTGTAAAATATGAATACACTATTCTTCAGTATATATTTTTTAATTTTCGTTTAAATTTATTTGAATGAAATTTGTGAAAAAAAAATCATTTGACAGATCATACCAATTCCATTGTCCAAATTGTGATTTCCGTGCAATTAGTCCGGACGTTTGACGGTTGGAACATGCATCCAGACTATAGCAATTAGTCAGATTCTGAAGAATTGGGGCTGACAAATCACGTAATGTGGATTGCCCATTATTCGTATTGGTGGGTACACATATATCTCACTCTAATAAATAGCTGTCACGTAAAAGCTTCGCGTTCCTTGGTCGTTCGTTTGCTCAGTGTGTACCCACCATATCATCAAAAAAATAATCAGGCACTTCTGATATTTTCGTCCATTCCCACTTATGACTTCGACATGTTGTACTGACAAATTGGGGTAAAATTACAGTACAATCTTTATACCCCATTAAGGCCGCGCCAGTGTGTGGCAGGCCTAATATAATGCTTGTGAAAAAAATAGACTCCAAAGCGTGTCTCAAAGCGACTAATGGGGTATATACATTACATGATTTGTCAGCCCAATGATAATAATAAACTTTTTATTTCGGACGGAATCCATAGATGTTAGTTACAGACTTATATTCTAGTGTTATTTGTGTGTTTAGATTATTGTGTGCTGCACGGCTATCACGCGCCGGCGAACGAGCTCTCTCAATTTTTCTCGCACTATCAGTCTCTTTCTTATTAGAACACTTAGAACAAGAGGTATAGTGCGAGAAAAACCGATAGTATGTCGCGGCCGTCCCAGTTAGACGTGTTGTCTTGCCCTAACTCATCGGTTATTAACAATATTGCAGTGCGCTTCGCAGGACCGTTTGAATGCGCCCATTTTCGCTTTCTTACTGTTAACTGGGCACACCGAATGAAATTGGACGTACTTATGCAAACAGGAACCAACCCACACGATGACAGTTTCGAGATAAAGCGATTTTTGTCTAAAACGTGTAAAGAAAAACTATGTAAAAGTTATAACGAAAAATTTGATTGTATTATCAAAGAAATCCATATTTTCTAGAGTTTTTACTGGGAACACTCATAAATCAAAACGAATACTGGTTTGTGTCCTTAAATAGTCGATGGTTCCTTTTAACAAAAAAGGTCGAGTGTGGGTTCCTTCTTACTTTACTAGTAATAATACAATGGTACATAATAACGATAATAAACGTATGTTTTTATTACTTTATTTAAACGAAAGTAGAGTACAAATGTTAATTTATAAAATGCTTTTCACAAAAACAGTTCTACATCATCAACCTATGCCACTTTAATGAAGTCAGAAAAGTTGAAAAACCCCTGACATTTTCATTTCAAAGTCCAATATCTCAATAACGGCTGAACAGATATTTATGAAACATTACTAAAAACACTTTGAATAAAATTATCTATGACACAGAAAAAACCGCAGTCAAATCGGTTCATCCATTTGGGAGCTACGATACCACAGATACACAGACACGTTAAACTTATAACACCCCTCTTTGCGTCGGGGGTTAAAAAGATATCTGCAGCCAACTCAGTTACTATTCACTAGTTTCAACTTCCATTTCGAAGTCTGGTTCACCTGAAAATCCTTATTCAGGATGACTGAATATGTTCACCAGGGATTAATTTAACGTAGAATAGTTATTTACGATACAAGTGCCGAAAATAGGAAATTCGCAACGAGCGGTGATAAATTAAAACACGACCGAAGGGAGTGTTTTAAATCGACACGAGTTGCGAATTACGTATTCGCACGTGTAACGTACAACGTTTTACTGTACATATGGCTCTTTAAAGTTCCGACATATGCACAAAAAGTGCTCTTTTCCGCACTAGTGCGGAAAAGTAGCACCATATGTACTGTAAATTATGATTGACGTGTGGAATCAGATGCCGAAGGCTATTAAAGTCTTTTAACTTTGCGTCTGTGATTCGCTTTCCTGATGGCCACAGGGGCTCCATTATATCCTTGGTAATATTAGTCACCCTTTAACGAAGATCTTTTTGTTATACGTCACATTTGCATTATTTACCAACCAATATTATTAATTTAAGCAAACGTTATATAATGTATGTTTTTTCAGTCGAGTACCACGTTTAATTAAGGTACGAGAGAAATGGATGGATGTTTTCTACGAGTTAACCGAAATAATAATTTATTAAACAACCTTGGTTTCTATTGACAATGACGTATCTATTAATCTATTTGAAACGAAGTGCAGCCAACCGCTTTTTTATTTTTGCGCATTGATATCTTCTGGAAATCGAGCCTCGTGATTGGTTAAAATTAATTTTACTTCTGTACACGGTTATCTTATATTACTCAAATGAAGTTTATTTAGATATCGCTATCAGTCATTTAATTGACGGATAGAAGTGCTCAAGTAGAAAAAAAGTATCTAAAATAATTACACACTTTGGCATTTATTACTACGCAAACCGGATCCAAAACACATGGCGTCTCAAGTTTTATAAATGAAACTATATAAACTATAGAACCCTGTGACGTGAATCTTTGGTGGCAATATGAACTTTCCCATTTTTATTTTGCAAGCGGGAACCAAGCCGCATGGTCTCATGTGGTATAATAATAAAGATAATCTAAAGAGGAACCATGTTAGTTGGGTCTGTTTAGAATAAATATAATAATCTTATTTAGCAAATTGTCGGGTTACCATGTGAGATGGATTTTTTTGATTTTTTATAAAGTTATTAATACGTGTGTTGGTAACTTTGTGACCGTAATGTTTTTATCGGTAAAAGTCGTCATAGCACTATGATATTTATAGGGTCGATAGAAGGTGCATTTTATGGGCCATCCACATTAAGTGATTTGTCAGCCCCAATTCATCAGAATCTGACTAATTGCTATAGTGTGGATGCATGTTCCAACCGTCAAACGAGTTGTACGGACTAATTGCATGAAAATCACAATTTGGACCATGGAATTTGCATGATCTGCCAAGTTTCTTTTTCTCACAAATTTCATACAAATAAATTTAAACGATAATTAAAAGGGGTTATCATTATTCACAATATTATATAACAATAGGTACAATACATTAATTAACATTCTAAAATAATTAAAACTAGCTTAAACATAAATACAACATAATGATAATAAATAAAAAAAAACAAAATTGGCTATAACTAAAAATGAAAATTATAAAACGGGATGTTACAAAAAGAATACCGCCTCTAGGAGGTCAGACTGGGGCATGGACCCCATTACGCTGGCAGCATTACCTCTCTGAATCGCAATGGAAACTCGTTGCGAGAGGTAAGCGCCAGCTTTGGGGTCTCCAGTCGCTTGGACCAGCCGAGAAGACAAGGCCTTGCAGAAGATGCGCATATCTGACGACCAGGGACCCAAGGTTTCTACAGCAAGCGCCGCAAATTCGTAATCCTGTAACAAGGAGGAGTATTTGCGGCGCTTGTTCACTTGGGCCTGGTCGGCAGCAGCGCCGGCCTGTGAACGAGTGCCCTGGATGTGGGACTGGGCGAAGGTGTCAACGCAAGTTACATCCCAAACCAGGGCTCTGCCTAGTTTCCATGGCACCAATGTAGCCCCGTCTGGACGCTTGCCATCGTCACGCGCCAAACCAACAGGTTCTAGAATTGCTGGTACGGAGGCGGTGGCAAGCGAACGACGGACCAAATCATTTAAAGTGCCATGGCGGTACAGGTGGCCGGCGCTTCTATGGCAAGAAAGACCATGTCTACTCAGCTGGTCCACGGCCCTCCCGCAGTTACACGTATGAGCAACACAAATTCTGGCTCCAAGTCTGAGGCATACCGATATTCTCAGGCAGCTTGGATCCAGAACTGTGCCTATGCCGATGTATAATTAAAATATATATGCTAAAGAACATTGTATTAATATTTTACCCTGTAATTTTGTATTTTTTTTTAAACCGGTGTTTTGCAACTACAATTTCATTCAGTGTGGCCAGTTACAGTAAGAAAGCGAAAATTGCCGCATTCAAACGGTCCTGCGAAGCGGACTGCAAGATTGTTACTAACCGATGAGATAGGGCGAGACAGCACGTCAATCATGAGGTGGCCGTGACATACTCTCGATTTTTGTGTGCTGCACGGCTATTACGCGACGGCGCGCGAGCTCTCTCAATTTTTCTTGCACTATCCGTCTCTCTCTTATTAGGACATGCGAGAGAAATCGAGAGTATGTCGTGGCTGTGTGTTAGACGTGCTGTCTTGCCCTATCTCATCGGTTAGTAACAATCTTGCAGTCCGCTTCGCAGGACCGTTTGAATGCGCCAATTTTCGCTTTCCTTCTGTCATGGGCCATCCACATTAAGTTATTTGTCAGCCCCAATTCATCAGAATCTGACTAATTGCTATAGTGTGGATGCATGTTCCAACCGTCAATCGAGTTGTACGGACTAATTGCATGAAAATCACAATTTGGACCATGGAATTTGCATGATCTGCCAAGTTTTCTTTTCTCACAAATTTCATTCAAATAAAAATAAAGGAAAATTAAAAAATATATACTAAATAATATTGTATCAATAAATTACACTGTAATTTTTTTTAAACGGTGTTTTGCAACTTTCATTTCATTCAGTGTGGGCAGTTAACAGGAAGAAAGCGAAAATTGCCGCATTCAAACGGTCCTGCAAAACGGACTGCAAGATTGTTACTAACCGATGAGATAGGGCGAGACATCAAGTCGATCATGAGGCGGCCGTGACATACTCTCGATTTTTGTATGCTGCACGGCTATTACGCGACGGCGCGCGAGCTCTCTCAATTTTTCTCTCACGATCCGTCTCTCTCTTATTAGAACACTTAGAACAAGAGGTATAGTGCGAGAAAATCGAGAGTAGGTATGTCGCGGCCGTCCCATTTTAGACGTGCTGTCTTGCCCTATCTCATCGGTTAGTAACAATCTTGCAGTCCGCTTCGCAGTACCGTTTGAATGCGGCAATTTTCGCTTTCCTAATGTTAACTGGCCACACTGAATGAAATTGTAGTTGCAGTTGTTAGGTGTGTACGCTACACCCAATTCTGACTTCGACATGTTGTACTGACAAATTGGGGTTTAATCACATAATGTGGATAGCGCATTAGAACTGTGCCCTATACTTAACTCAATTTTTGACGAAGTGTGGGTTGGTTCCTGTTTGCATAAGTACGTCCAATTGTAAATGCAGTTGTTACGTCTGTACGCTACACCCAATTATGATTTCGACATGTTGTACTGACAATTTGGAGTAAAATCACATAATGTGGATTCCCCATCACAAACTGTGGTTGTGATTTGCATGCAATTTGTCAGCACAGCGATATCGGCAGGATTGCATGCCGGCCTGCGCGTGATTCGGCCCGTGTAGATAGTTATATGTTGGAAGCACGGCGGTCGGCATAATCAAGGTCACTTCATATTCATACTTACTAGTGACCTTCCTTGGCCGTCCGACAATAGGTTTGTTGCGTAAATGTTGAAAAGTGGTTAATAATACTATTAACACACACACACTTAAACAAGTACCTCAATGTGTATTTTACCCCAAAAAGTGTTATTTTAAATAAAATAGAACATTTAGAATAATCTGCAATAAGTATTCTGCATTTTTAAAAAGTAATTTAGATTTGTCTCGAAAACGCTCAAGTGAAAGTTGATTAGTTGAATGACATTTGACATTACGTCACGTCACGCCGTGCAAAACAAGCAGTATACTGATACTCTGTACGACGATTGTTGGAATTATTTAATTAAAAATGAATCCCTTGAACTACAAGTACTGTATAGTGCCCCAGTAAAAGCACAAGCTTACAAACGCCAGATAAATTATTTATATAATTATGCTCCGAACAATCTACAAATGCGGAAAAAGTGGCTAAAACTTGCAAGGAGAGATGGTATTAATTCTTTATCAACAATTTCAAGAATGTATTTTTGTGGAGATCATTCTGATAATATTGCACAACATAATCTATGTAATCTAAATGTAACACAAAACTAATAGATTTTACTCGAGTATTGATAGAAGATAAAACAATGACATCGTTGAGGTTAGGAGTTGCATCAGTTATATGGCACTAATGATTTAGAGTAGTATACTAATTTATTATGATAAACATACTTCTACTTGTTCTAGTTGCCAAATGATATGCTTAATTATATCGAGTAGGTATCATCTAATGGGAAAGGTATCACACGTGCGAATGAAACCAGATTGTACTCCAAGTAAATTTGAATGTCAAGAAGACAGAAGAAAATGGACCTGTAGCAGCACAGAACGACCATACATATTTAAAAAAACAAGAATGAAGATAGTAGCAGAGTGTCTGAATAACCCAGATGACAGTCATACACCAAGTTCATCGATACTCATACAAGTTCAGGTATGTAATAAGCAACACAAATTATTTTAAGCTTACCTTGTTAATTATCATTTTAAAGATTTCTTATACTCATTTTTTTTGTATTTCTTGTACTTATTTTTCAGATATTCAAACAGTTGAACAAAATGAGCCAGAAATATCTGAGCAGGGAGCAAATAAATCAGTTCAAGTTTTAATAACACACAAATTTAGAAGGAAAGCTGCGCAGACCAATAAACAAAAACAAAAGAACAGGCATTATCACCCTTGAAGCGACAGTCTGGAAAGGGCCCATCGGTAAGAGGAAAAGAGAGCAACCACTGGCACGCTGGTCAGACGACATAACAAAAGTGGCAGGGGGAGTGCAGTGGAATAATCTGGAAGAGGCCTTTACCTCCTAAGGGTTCTGGTGTGATACTGATATCCCAAAAAATTAATATTAGGTTTAGATCCTAGATTACGTTATTTTATACTTTGTAATACTTTCTTTCACCCAGAAATTAAAAGGCTTTTTAATTTTATTTTTTATCACCCTTGAAGCCCTCAATAACATCTAGTTCCACATCACCATTAGCATCTCCGACCTACGCAAAAAACACTATAAGAACATTATTGATTGAGGAAGAGCACTCTGACAGTTATATTTCACTGTATACTCCATCTGTGGCCACTTCTGGTGGCTCGCCATCGTTGCAAGTCAAATCATCTGTCCATCCATATGTCACAGGCATTTTACTCGAAAACTATAAGGTGTACTTGAATAAAATTTTGAGGATAGGTGTATTTTGTTATTAACCGATACACAGTTTTGTAATTAAATTACAGTCAAGTGCAAAAATATGTATCGACAACATCCTTTCATAAATAAGTACCACAACCTTAATGCGCTGACATAAGAGCTATGGGACATATTTATGAATTATGAGTAAGTTGTATGCACCCATATTTATACACTTGACTGTACTAAAATATTTTTTTAGGGGTGCACTCCATACATAAAACGTGATAAAACTGAGAGGCAAAAAAAAAATTGCATTGCAAGCCCACTTGTGGCACATCAATCGATAGGCCTTTCAAAATAAACATAAGGTTTCTTAGCAATTTTGAGACTGGACATTTTGACTCTTGGATATATTTAAGTACCTACTCATTTAAAATTTTGACATTTGGACATATAAGACGTTTTGGACATTTTGGCTCCTTGGACGATTTGACTCTTGGACATGTTGACTCCTTGGACATTTTGACACTTGGATATATTTTCTCATTGAACATTTTGACACTTGGACACATTGACTCTTTGCCCAAATTACTCCTTGGACATATTGACTACTTGGACGTTTAGACATATTGACATTTTGGACTTTTTGGCTCCTTGGACATGTTGACTCCTTGGACATTTACTCGTTGAACACTTTGACACTTGGACATGTTGACTCATTGGACATATTGACTCTTTGGACATTTATTGGATACTTGGACCTATTGACCCCTTGGACTTTTTGACCCTTGGACATAGTGCCCCGGAAGGGTCCGACACGCACCTGGCCATTTTTTAATAGCTTTTATTTAACTTGCAATGTATGTATATGTAATTTGTTCGGGTGGAATCTTTGAACTCGATTTTGAAGTAGATATTGAAAATTCAGTTAACTGATGGGATCCACGAGGAATTGAGGGAACTCCTCAATTTTATTAGGCACGCGTTTAGTGATTTTGGTATTTTCTATTATAACTCGTATATTTACATCCGGAAATCATAAATTTGGTGGCGAGGAATTGATGATGAAGACCACAGATGACTTATCGAATTCCTCAATTATGTACTTAAAAGTGCAAAAGTACGTCACAGGTTCTGATAAGATTCCGTTGAAATATGAACTAATGAAGTGCCATTGGTGATGATCTTGGGGAATCGACGGAAGTCGTCAAATATTATCGGCCCACATACAACGATTCGATTTTTTTCTATAGTTATCAACGCATTTGCTATCGGAAATCATTTCAAGTGGTAAATTGTAAAAAAATGTGGAAATGTTTTCGTGGCTTGGCAGAGTACTAAATTGAAGTCGGAAAACTTTTTTTTTAAAGTAAATTATTGTTTGTTAATTGACTTACTTGACTTATTTTCCTGTGTCCCCTAGATGGGGCAGAGGGCGTCCACAGTGCGCCGCCATCCCGTTCGGTCTTGAGCTTCGCGCTTCAATTCGCTCCAAGTCTTCCCTATGGTCTTCGCCTCTGCGATGATCGTCCGCCGCCAGGTCTGTTTAGGGCGGCCACGTTTACGCTTTCCTTGGGGATTCCAGTCCAGGGCTTGGTATGTGATCAGGGTCCCTTCGGAGCGTGTGGCCGATCCAGTTCCACTTGCGGCGTTTGATCTGCTGGTCGATCGGAGTCTCACCGCAGCGTTCCCACAGTTCTATGTTGGAGATTTTCTCGGGCCAGTAAACACCGAGAATACGGCGAAGACAGCGGTTGATGACGACCTGGAGGCGGTGCGAGATGGTCTTTGTAACCTTCCACGTCTCACAACCGTACAGCAACACGGTTTTTACGTTGGACCGGAATATTTTGAGCTTAACTCTCCTAGTCAGTTTCCGCGATTGTCATACAGGGCGGAGCTGTGCGAAGGTTGCTCTGGCCTTGGCGATTCTCGAAGCGATGTCCTCTTCGGTCCCTCCAGTTTCCGACACTACACTACCGAGGTAAGTAAATTTGTGGACCCTTTCCACAGCCTCTGTGCCAATGAGCAACGGCAAAGCGCTTGTTGCCCCGCACCTCATTTCCTGGGTCTTCCGGGTGTTGAATTTCAATCCCGTCTCCTTTGCTTCTCGTTGTAGGTCGTCCAGCTTGGCTTGCATGCCGGCGTGTGTGTGGCTCAGCAGGCATAGGTCATCGGCATAATCCAGGTCTTCCAAGACGCTGGATAGTCCCCACTCTATACCGCGGCGCTTATTGCAGATTGTAGAGCTCATGGTGCCATCGAGAACAACAAGGAATAGGAGAGGTGAGAGAAGGCAACCCTGTCGTACACCGGCACGCACCGGTATGTCCTCCGAGACGAGGCCGTCGTGAGTCACTCTACAGGAATACTTCCCGTAGATGGCCTTGATCATGTTGGTTATTTTCTCGGGGACCCCAATTTCACGCAATCGGTTCCAGATGCAACTCCACTTCAGCGTATCGAAGGCTTTTTCGAAGTCGACGAAGGTCAAATACATTCCCCTTTGCCATTCTGATGCCTGCTCGAGAATGATGCGCAAGGTATTGATCTGGTCCGTGCTCGATCGGTAGGGTCGGAAACCAGCCTGCTCTTTGCGAAGAAGCGGTTCAACGGCCCTCGATAATCTGTCTAAGATAATCTTGCAGAGCACCTTAGTCGGGATCGAGAGCAAAGTGATGCCTCTCCAATTGCCACATTCACTGAGGTCTCCTTTCTTAGGTACGGTGATGAGAAGGCCTTTGTTCCAGTCGTCGGGTAGCTCTTCGGCTGACCAGATGTTCCGCAAGAGGGGTGTCAGCGCGTTCGCGGCGGTAGGCACGTCAGCTCTCAGCATTTCCGCCGTGATGAGGTCGACTCCTGGCGCTTTGCCGTTCTTGAGTGATCGGATGGCTTTCACTACTTCCTCTCTAGTGGGGGAGACACGTCAATGTCGAGGCTTTGTGCGGGCAGGCTGACAGCAGGTGTCGCCGCAATGGGGTAGTTTGGGACTTGGAAGATCTCTTGAAATGCTCCCACCAGCGTTGAAGCTGCCCCTCCGATGTCACGATTAGTTGGCCTGCTTTGTCTTTTAAAGGCTTCTTCTTTCTTTGGTTCCGGTTTCCGGCTAAGGTCTTAGTCACCTTATACATCTCTCTGAGATTACCGGAGTCAGCAGCACGTTGGGCGCATTCCGCCAAACTATCCATATATTGTTTGTTAGTTAGTGCTTGTTTTTCGGATCTTGTTGCCGTTTCCTACGCTGCTGCGCTGACGAACTCTGCTGTACATTCAATATTTTTTTTAAAGTAGGTACATTAAAAATAGTCAAATGTATATTTACTATTAATATTTTTATAATTTTCATTAAACTGGCTTTCGGACAGTATTTTTTATAAACCATGTACCTATAATATGAAAATATAAAAGGAAACGGGTTTATTTGGAGTGTATCACTACTAAAAGTTTATTATTTTAAGGACCGTGTCATATTTTACTACAGAACCCTAAAAAACTGGTATGGGGAATGAATTGGGCAACATTTAGTTACGATAACGACACCAAACTTGACTCAAAGGTTCAAACTAATCCAGCAATTTTTTTTTCTGAGCGCCGGGAGCTCTGTACTTTGACCCCCCTCCCCCCACCTGTCGCGGAGTTATCACTGGCTCCTGTGTATTATCCTTATGTATTAGATATGAGTGCCGCGCCGCCGCGCCCGCCGCCGCCGCCGACGTAAATCCCACGCCGCCGCCGCCGACGCAGCACCATCGGCGCGCCGATTTCTGATTCGCGCGCGTTTCAGCTATTGTAGCTTATTTATTTAGTATAGTAGCGACCCTGATGTGTTTATGGGTAAGGTCGGCATCTATTTTAATTTAATAACTATGGAAATGATTCAAGCTACGAAAATGGCTTGTTCGTGTGATGCATTAGCTTTGCTGTCCTTCTTCGTGTTTCAGTTAGTGTTTTGTAGGGTAGTGTTTTATGTAGTTTAAGAATTGTGTATGTAACGTACAGTTTAAGCATACTAAGCAACTTACACTCGTTATAGAGATCAGAGGTAGAGTATCGGTAGGGTTTATGCAACGTTTTGAGTAAGCACCTCTGTCCCCTCTCCACTTCCAAGAATTAGGTTCACTCTTGTGAACCGGCGTTACTAAAGATCTAGAAGAAGGATAGTTCGAGAAAAATCGAGAGAGCTCGCGTGCGTCTTGTGATAGCTGTGCGAGGGCCTACCGCGAAACGAAAACGAACTTCGTTCGTGTATCTCCGTCTTTGTCACTCGAACCAGCAAGTGCGGCAGAGAGGGAGATACTTGAACGAAGTTCGTTTTTACTTCGCGGTAGCGGCGTTGAGCTATAACCATGAACTTGGAAAGTCGAAGTTCGGGTATTTCCATTTCTATCGCACTTATACACTAATCGAGTGACAGGCATGCATTTATACGAACTTCGACTTTCGTGGTACAGATATCAATCTTTAGCTGTTTACTATAGCCTATGGATCAAGTACACTCAAAAGACTTGGCGCCCTACGCGTCCAATATAATAACTGCTTTAGGATACTGTTGGGGCTGCCGCGTCATATCATTCCAGGCCATAATGCGCAAGCGCGTCGCGTCCTTGTTGAGGCGCGTGCGCGGCAGCCCGAACAGCCTCCTACAGACGGTGGCAGCGCGCCTAGACGGACCCTTCCTTCTGCATTGAGATAAAATGCACAGGCCGTCTACCTGTCCCTGACATTTTCATTTTTTATTTTTATGATTTGTATTTTCATTTAATGTGTTTTGTGATGTAATTGTATGTAATTTTAATTTTTAATTATATGGACCTTGGTCTGAAAATAAAGTAATAATAATAATAAACATTATTAAGGACGCTCCACATTCGCGCGAAAACTACGCGCCAACATGTGAGAGCGGGAATGTGCAGCCGTTTCGCTTGATGGGCCTGTGAACAATGTTCGCACTGTGACAACTGTGAACACTGCGAATGTGGAGCCAGCGAAGAGTTCACGCGCGATTTGCGCCGCGATTCACGCCTGTGAATGTGGAGCGGCCTTTATTTTGAAGTCCAAAACTATATTATAAACATTTCAATAGCGGCGTATTTCCGAACGTATCCGATAGACAAATTTATAAAGACAGCCGTTGACACACAATGTGCAGGACGACTAATTAATTTAATAAAAGAAAAGGACTTCCGCTCAGCGAATTCTTACGTTATCAACTTTGTAATTGTTAAACAAAATGTAAGAATTGACTCGAACAGAGTAAAGTAACGTATGTAAAGTATAAAAATAAGTTTCTTATGAAACAGTGTCGTGTGCGTACGCCGATTTAAATAACTACTAAATTTCGCAAACGCACTTGACTTACTGAACGTCAGAAGTCAGAACTGTCACTCACAACTTGTAGTGAAGAACGAACAACGAATTTTATTGGAACATCTGGATTTCACCATTTCAGCCTAGGACCAACTCAAAACCTATAGACCAAGATGTGACCCAGCTTCCCTTAAATGCATATCGAGTATGGAACGTGGAATGTACGATGAAAGTGGCGTGACAAACCCAGTTGTCCAAGACATCTATAGTGTTATAGTAAGGCAGTTTTACCGGACCTTAAAGTGCTACAAAATGACAAAGAAATGGCCTTGTACCTACTTTGTTACTGTTCGGTTTCTTTGGGGAGAAAATCGCCGATAGCTCATCGCTCGTCGCCGGCGGTGGGAACAGTGCCTTAATGAGTGTGACAATACTGATAATCCTAGATACTGAATACTACGTACCGGACGGCGCAGAGTGGGTGCACAAAGTGTATGGATGACCTGGTAAAGGTTGCAAGAGACTGCTGGATGCGGAATAGAATAGAATAGAAATGCGGATGGCGCAGGTCACATTGACACTCTTTCAGAGAGGCCTATGTCCAGCAGTGGATGGCTTTCATGGTTCATGATTAAATAACATTATTATGAAGCTTAACATGTGCCCTTTATTTACTTTACCTACCTGACTATAATAATAATACTTAATAATCAATCATTCATTCAGTCACAGACGGGTTTACAATTATTATTTGATGGCGCCTCTTTTTACAAGCTTTATAATAACTTGCCCTGTTAGTATTATGGGACAAATATTGCAAGTTAAATTTGGCCCACTTCCCGGTGACCGGTTGAGCTGAAATTTTGGGTATAAGTATAGTTTTGATGACAGTTCAATATTATGGTACCACCGAGCTGATCTGATGATGGAGACAGAAGACCCGTTGAGTTTGGGTTCGTTAGAATGAGTAGTTGATGACGGTATGCAGAAAAGTACAGTCGGCATTAAAAACTTGTACCAAAAATGTTTTTTTTGACAGAAACTTTAAGTATTCAATACCTGTGCTAAGCGGCACTGCTCTTCCTTAGTTGGTAGTGGACATGTGAAGAATATTATAGTAGGTATAGTAATCAAAACTAATCTTAGTTATTAGAGTTTCGTGCGTTGTTGCGGGTCAATGTGCTGGTTAGTTATCAGTAATCAGGCATTTATTTACTAAAACCACATGACAATAATACAGATTCATTTCTTTACTGGTTTATAAGTTTTGTATGTAAACCAAGTCTATTTTACATCTCTTCTACATGGTGGTCCCTGTTCCGTTGCTTTGGGTACTTATAGCAGCACACCTTGCTTCCTCTGGAGCTCTGACAGGTTTTAGACGAGCCTACCTAGCTAGCTTGAACAAGGTATATGTAAGTTACATACGATTTTTATCAAGAGTAAAGTTCCGTACCTAGGCAAATAATAGACGAGAAGAATAAGTGGGTTATTAAGTCTCACTCAACGCAACTAATCGAAAGTTATAGATATCAAACGTGATTTTTTGCACTAGTCGGTTTTCCAATTTCCGACTTGTTTCAAAGAATTTAGAACATGCATGAAAATCTTCGCTGAACTCGAAACGACAAACGTCAAATATGACAGTTGGGGTGCTGTCGCCATGGCAACAACGCCCATCCATTCGCCGTCCGCCCATAAAAGTAAGGGTGAAGGGTGAGCGTCAAGTGTGAACGTCTTCGTCCTGTCATTAGCTGTCAGAAAATGCTTAGTGAATAGGTACAACTGTCAAATCATCTCACCCCTAGTGGTGTTCTACTTATCGATACACACATCGACGGAAAGTATGTATCAAAACTATTCCAATTTGAGTAGTTTAAGCGGCTTATAAGCAACAAAAATTTATAAGTTGAAGCAACAATTGAGCTTTGCTAATCGTGTGTGTGAAACATAAGTCCAAAGCCAATATTTTCTCAAATTAAAGAAAGATGACGTATCGGGCTAACATTATCTTGTCTGTTGAATTAGGCGCGAGGCGAGAGGTGATAGGTGAGGTGAGAGGTGGGGTGACCTCACAGGTGATGTCTTGGGACGCCGTCGCGAGAAATATCAATATTTTACTGAATTAGACTCCTGGCATAGGTAGATTAAACTTTAAATAGACGGTGCTTCCTGAAAATGTATTAAACCTCGAGTCGCTCCACACTGGCTATTCTAATAATTAGGTCTTGCAACTTGTATTAGGAAGGTAAGTGTTTTCAATTTCGGTAAACTTTAGTCCACTTGATTAGAGACTTCACCTACTCTGACAACACAGAATCAACCATAAAAATCTATATTTGACCCTAATACAGAATCTATATCTATAAAATAAATACATAAATTGCGTAAAGTAATATAAGATAACATTATACCTGCACTTATGTGAAATTTGTATAAGGAGATTTAATAAACTAAACTATCAAACGAAATGGCACCAAAAATATTGAAAAGTAAAATCATGCTCTATATTGGGATTGAACCGTTCATAGTCGAAATAAGTCTCTAATTCTAGACAAGTCTTCGCAAAGGTTAAATTCTTGGCCAAATTTGCACAACGAGTACGAGTATTACTCATGGTCCTCATGGTCCTGTATGCATGACGCATTAATCCACGAAATATCATGAATTGTGTAACCCAGTAGCGAGTCACCGCGCACTTGGCTCATACCTACAGTAGGTACCACTTGCACAATTGAAAATCGTGTGAATTATCCCACAACACAACACACTGTGCGCTGCGCTCCTCGGCCACACAGATCCTGTTTACGCTCCATATAAATGCACCATCCATTATAAATGGAGAAGAAACATCTTAAGTATACATTAAACATTCGAAGAATCTCAAAACTGGCCTGGTTGTTATGATAACATCTGATGAGTGAACGGAAAAGTAAACGGAAGAGATAGGGCCGGCCCGATTGTCAGTGGTAGGTACAATTGTAATCTCCATTACGACTTTTAAAGTACAAATATTATTAAAGTTAAAAAGGTTTGTTCCAATAAACTTCTATACTTATTGCGTTAAGAACCATTTGGTGAAGTTTATTGTTGAACAGTTTGCTCCACAATTGGGCACAGGCTTGTATATTTTTGGGGATTCGGTACAACACTGAAATAGGATTTAACTTATAAACAAAGTTGTAATAAAACAGCGTCGTCTCAGGTGGGCTGGGCTGTTTTCGTTTAGTGACTGAGTATTCAATTGCGCATTTTAATTAAGTTACCTTTATTTAGGGACACAAACATCAACAATGGAGATTAATTAGCTAGGTAGACCTAGTATTGTATTTCAAATTGTGGATCATAAATTGTGTGCCGGGCGAAAGGTGGCATAAGTTAGTCTCTAAGGTATTCATTTACATATTAAAGCTTACATTGTGACCTTATCTTGTGCCTAAGGTAAATTAAATAGGTACCTCTTTAATAATATTAACGTCTGGCTTTTGAGCGATTTGAATTATATTGAACTCTTTGGGGACACAAATTGATCTATTCCCAAACTTAAAAGATGGGATTGTATTCGTATTACAGCTAATGAAATGGACAATAAGGGTACTTGCATAGCTTTCCAGGCGACGTTAGAATGCGGGAACTCTTATTATCCCATCAAAAAATTACAACTGATATTGTCCGCAACGCGTATTCGAAAAGTTACGTAGGAAAAATTGTCTCGCAAGATCAAATAAATATTTAAATAAAAAATAAATTATGCGAGAAATCTTAAGCCGGCTGTCCACATTGGGCCAACGTTGGTGCGTGAGCAAAATGCAGCTATGCGTTAGAGGAAGAGGGCTTTATTTCGTTCTCATTGGTTTGCATAGCTGCATCCTGCTCACGCGCCAACGCTGGCCCAACGTGTACAGCCGGCATTACACAAACCAACCTAGTACAAGATCAAGTAAAGCTTGAGTACTAGACGACGATAAATATAAGGATAAATAAAAACTTAAATAGGACATAGAAAAAATCCATGACCCAGGTACGAGTACATACGTATATTCGTGTTCATCACACTAATAAATGCCCTTATCGGGAGTCGAACCCAGGACCTCTTCCTTCTTCTACTAGCTAAGCTAAACCGGTCGTCGTAAATTAAACGGCTATAGGTATTCGCATTACAAATACCTACTTACGGGTATGTCCTTATTGGAATTTTACCCCGAAAATAATTTAAACCACCTATCGCATAGATATATGTTAGGTACTTCGTAAAGATAGGCCCAACGCCCACGAGTAAATCGTCCAATGCGGTGGCCCGCCACGGGCAATCGCGGGCCACCGTGCCTTAGTGTTCAGCTGTCACAGTGTGTCACAGTGTGTCAAGCGAATATTGTTCGGACAGGCGTATCTTTACTTTCGATATCATTGACCTATCTACACAATTACGTTCAAAACAATGTAGGTACTGTTTACGCACAGCGTGTAGGAACTTTATTGACTATGGAAACTAAAGGAAGTGAGTATAAATAAATCGTAGTCCCAATGTCGCGGCTTAAGTGCGAGTTGTACATATACGACACGACACGTCGCGAATACACATCACGCCCTAGCCGCACGAGCGGACATCAAACAATTCTGTTTGTGTTTAATGACCGTAAAGCATCCGTCGAAATTTTAGTGTTCTTTCTTCCGTGCGAGGCTTTCCATCGTTTACTGTGAAAGTGAAACGTTTTAGTATTAGAAAGCCTTGGAAACCTTATTAGCGAAGTAAGCATATGGGTAGCATGAGTCGGCTTAGCATGCTATTCACTACTTGCTTCGCCTCGCGTCACCGCTAACCCCTAGTATATACTGACGGCGGGATTCGTAATAACAACGCATTATCGGAGGTCTGTCTTACCTTAGTTCGCCTGAGATGAGAGTGAAGTGTTGTTAATAAGGGCCCAGGTGTTGTGACAGATGACGGCGCCAAAAAACGTTGCGGAGCGTGCGGGCCGCGTGCCTCCTGGCGGGCGCAGCCGCGCCGGCTGCCTGCCGGCTGCCGACGGACTTACTAATTATTTACTCATTATGAAGCCCTTTGTTTTTGACAGCAGGGAGGAATTTATTGCCCTTATTGGTGCAAATTTTCAAATGAATACCTAAACCTATGTTTTTATCGTTAGGATTTCGTAAACAATTGTATTCTAATTGTATCTGCTTAAAATAGTAGTACAGGATTTACTTTTAAGTACAAGCGTTTTATTTTTATGTTTCAGTCTATGTAAGTTACTCGTAGGTAAATTATGATTTTAGGGCCTAATATGGCTCACTTTGTCAAATTGCACAAGGCATTCGTGACAATAGAGTCTACCGGGAAATATATTGTTTATGTGTGTCCTTTAATAAATAAGTCATTGATTATTAATCTGCGTAGGTACTTGATTTAATGGCCTTTTGGGAATACAGGCGTGAGTGTTGTTTTTCTACAGTCCCGACCACCTGTGCACTGCCCCTGTATCCTGGAGCGTCAGTCTCGTTCTATCGAACGCTGTTAGCCAGTGACGGACGCTCTATCTTGTCACTTATCGCGTGATAAGGCCGGCCATGGTACGGGGCCTGATCATGAAACTGACCGGGTTACCCCCGTTGCAAACGAGGCCTGCTATGACACTTACTTACTGCACTTACTTACTTTAACACTTGACTTACTATTTGTGCACCTGTGTGTCTGGCTGTGGCATCGTAGCTCCCAAAATCACTACGTTTATTTGATTAATGTAGGCGGGGTCCTTTATAACCGACTTGATATGATTCTCGCGGGTCAGGGACATATTTTTGTTTACCTTAGTGTTCAGTATTTCCCGTGGATAAGGCGACTGTAACCCTCCAAATGTGGTCTCGCTGGCTTGCTAAAAATACATTCTAGCTCGATATGTTTGCTGGTGCAGCGTGGGGTAGCCCCACGCTCGGTTGAACTTGCAACGTTTGAGTAGAAATCGTAGGTTTTATCAATACGAATGATTATTTCGGACTATGGTACTTACTTAAATAATTTCTATACACGCTAAAACGGATAAACGAATTAAGATGAATTTTGGTGGACATAATTATCTATCCTGGATTAACATATAGAATACTTTTTATCCCGGGAATCATCCCCTAATGGGGCGAAATGGGCAGCGAAAGTTTGTATGGAGCTACCTACGATATAAACGAGTTCCACCGTGGGCGAAGTCGCGGACAGAAGCTAGTATTCGAGGGGCACACCGAAATGATCGGGAATGGATAATTTTACGACTAAATTACCTGAAAATCTTCTTTTATGAAGTGAACTTAATACTTTTGAAACCATAAAATGGAATTCAAATAATTGTTTTATTTTTATTTTTGTTACACAAAAAAGTCTGGTTTTGTTTTAAAAGTCTGCAATTTTCGAGAGCTTGCACGGAAAAATCGCTGAGTCAATATATTTTTCAAAACTATCACACGGGATATTTCAAAATTTTGTCAGGGTACCTAAGCTTATTTTTTTGGTGATTTTTATTTCAATGCTATTTAATAATTATAATCTATCCCAACGACAATATCTAGCTAGCATCTCAGTATTTCCCACTTCCAGACATAGCTCTATCTTCTATGGGTTCATTAAAAATAGTGGCAACTCCTGAATACATCCCGGTATTGGAAAGAAATAATATAGCTTAATATAGCATAATCCACATGTGGTATATACCACGACATTTAGTTATCTATAGTACCTATTCGAATACCTAAAAAGAACAACGTTATCTAAAAAAAATGGTGTTGGAAAGCTAGATTCCTTTTGCGTTCCCTCATGTTTTATAATTTTTATAGGAAGAAGAAATGCGACTTGTGTTGATTTTTGCTCACCTTCTACCAAATTTCTGGTGAAAAACGTCAAAAGCCATTAACAAAGTACATTTTAGTTGAAAATTAAAAACCTATTACTATAAGCCTGAAATATCACGCTATCCGGGACTGATTGAGGTTTGAATTTTGAAAAGCCCGAACATTTGCCATCATTTCAATGTCAACCTTGAATCATCGACATAATAGACTACTACGACCACGAGTCTGGGGACTAGATCGATTTGTGTAAGATTGTCCCCAAATATTTATTTATTTAATAAAATGTTTTATGTTTGGCAAAAGCGCTCATATCAACATAAAAATCGAAAACACCATAATTAAGTTACATCTTCGATCGGTTTTTTTCTATTCCCGATCACTTCAGTGGTGCCCCTTGTATAACCAATAATTACGAAAGAATCGTGAAAATATCACTTGAAGTTTTGGAGAAGCATATTATTACTTGAAACTTGCATCATTACAAATATTATTTTACATACTTTTAAATATCCTACTAGAAATTATAACGTGCAGCTTAAAATTGTAATAGGTATTGAAGAATTAAAAGAGAAGAGTTTAAAATAACCGCTCGATCTGGTGGTACACACACTGGTTACACCAGTCCTGAAGTTCGTAGACTGCCCTCATCGCACTGGATTTATGAGTAATTCCCACACTGTTCAGGCCATTCGGCTGTGGAATGCTCTCCCGCTAACCATCAGACAAGCACAAACAAAACTCATCTCGACGATATCTCTGGTCAGTTTAATGACATAGTTTTTTAGCACTGGGTACGCAAAGTAATATTAGCTATGAATGTTTATTATATTTTATTGTGGGTATTTATGTAAGTACATATGCATTTATATATTATATGAGGAAATGTATTTTCGTTAGTTAGATCTACCTAGCCTTTTCATTTGTGTTTTTCTTGGTCAACTGCCTGCACCTATAAGCTTTTCAGTTCCGCCCTGCGGTCGACTAGTAGAGAATGCCTTAAGGCATGAAATCCTCCATTTGTACTTTTTGTCTGTGCAATAAAGTTTCAATAAATAAGAATAAGACATATTTCGCCTTTAATCTTAGCGCTTCAAGACGAACATTTTGCATAAGTAGGTACAATACTTTCTTTAACCACTTAACATAATAACCATACAGTTAGGTATCGTTCCTTGTCGTTATTGTTCAGCCAAAAGCAGAAATAAGTATAGCCATAATTTCTAACAACGGATGAAACACTATTCCGTGTTTGCCTCGATAATGTGATACTACAGAGGTTCTTTTGTTTGAATAAATCCAGTAAATTGACTGGCAAGAAATAATTTCAACTTTTTGAGACCAATTTATATTTATAATTTACGTTTTGGATACATTTTCCGGTTCCTTAAAGTTTATTTTTAGGCCTTGTATGATTTTATTTACAGTCTACGGAGTAATCCGTTTACTTATACCTTCCAAAAAAATGCCTGCTGAGTTATTGTTATTGCCTAAGGCTACACTGGTCGCGTGGAAACCTACACAGTTGTGTAAGTTGATGTTAATAAGGGAAAAGGTATTACGTAGCTAATTCTCTTATAAATTATATTATAGGTACTTACTACATTGGATGTGAAGTCCCCAATCCGCACTGGGCCAGCGTGGGGACTACTGCCCGTTCCCTCTCATACATGAGAGGAGGCCTGTGCCCATCACGGACGTATATAGGCTGATGATGTGATATGATGTGTACTACATTGGATGCCAGGCGACTCGGTCGGTGGTTAGCGGTCGGCCGAGCGTCCTAAAACTACACTAATCATCGCTCTAGATGCCTACGAATAGCCTGCAATCTATGCTTTATACCTAGGGTTGCCATTATTGTTGAGAACTGATACGGGACTTATTTGTGGCAGATAAATAAAAACTGAAAATAGGGATAGTAAGGTAAACGCAGCTATTAACGACCCATCGAAAATCGGAAGGTATTACCGAGCCATTATAGTTATTCGTTATTTTTAAGATTCCAGAACTATTCTAGGTATAACTAGGGAAAGCTATACATGCGCTTGTTCCTTGAGCATCGTATTCTTTTACTTTAGTGTGTGTAGCAGTGGGCAAAAAAGATAAAACATGTCAGTTTCTGCGGGGGAAGCGCGGACGCAGGTCGCGCCATACTGGCTGTTGTTCCTCCAAGTAAGAACGTGACTTTTTTGCTTAAGACATTTATACAAATTTGTGCACTCTATACTTTATCGTGTATTATTGATTATATCCGTTTAAGTATCAGCTTTTGATTTCTGATCACGTTTTATTGAAAAAAAAACCATCTTAACCGCTAAAACTATAAATTAAAAGAGGACGGTGATAGCTTCGCCAGTTTTCGTTGTGGCAGCTATCAACGACCCCTGAATCGGTAATGGTCGCAAAGTAATGTTTAGTTTTTCTCTCTTTTATGTTATTATATTGTATTATAATGCAAGTTTTTTTGGACCAGATTGAAGTTAAACAATCAATCTTTGTAAAAATCTATTAGCGACACATAAATCGTTGTCCAGTTTTCTTATTTTAGCGTTGTCAATTTAACCAAAATTATGATAATTTAGGCACATCGATATTTTATAGCAACCTCCGTAAATGATTGTTTCTCTTTTCAAGCCGCATTGTTATGTTCATATTCTTTGTGATATTAATCACTAACAATCGATATTGTAGTCAGAAGTTCAATTTAATAAAAATAGCCTATATTTTATGAGTCGGTAATTAGTTTTATGTTTGTCGTTACATATTTTATTAACGACCCAAACCCGAGCAAAGGAGCCGGTAATAGCAAACATAAGATACTATTACCAACCCATATGAGTCGGTAATAGCAACCATAAGCAACTATTACCGATCGGTAATAGTATATAGTATTTACGATCGGTAATAGCTTCTTATGGTTACTATTACCGACTCCTATAGGTCGGTAATAGCAACCATAAGAAACTATTACCGATAGGTAATAGTATATAGTATGTACGATCGGTAATAGCTTCTAATGGTTGCTATTAACGACTTATATGGGTCGGTAATGGTTTCTTATGGCTGCCATTACCGACTCCTATGGGTCGGTAATAAAATATGTAAGGACAATGTATTAGCGACTCATAAAATGTGGGCAAATTAAAGTCGTAGTTTTAGGACATACGCGGGTAACGATCGGTAATAGCTGCATAAACATCGTTAATAGATTCACACCCGTTATTTTAGGACGGTAATAGCAACAATCGACTTCGTCACTTCTTATATTTATTTAAATACGATAATAGGCATTTGACTTTGCAAATATAATCTTTATACTTAACTCTAACATATAAAATTAAAAAAACTAAATGTGATGCCAACCAGTATGCTTAAAAAGTACGGTCGATTTTAAAATTGCCTTAAGGAGGTCGTTAATACCTGCGTTTACGTTAATAAAAAAATAATGGAAAACAACGACAACAAAACAATTCACTCCAATCATGATAAATTCATCGAAAACCAGTTCAATTACTTTTACTATCACAGTTGAGAAGAACCTCCAGGAAGAGGTTCCTGTTTCTTCGCCCAGTCATATTTTTATACATTTTATATTATTGATAATGTCTTTTTGTGTTTTGACATGTTCGTAAAATTGGGCGCATGTCATTTTAAAATTATAATGGCAAATTACCCTCGCTTCGACTGTGTCAATCAATAATCTATTTCTTTCGTCCGTCCATTGGGCTGTCATAAGAGAAAATATTCTCAACATTTGCGTTGTGGGCGGGAATCGCAAATATATATTTACATAGCTTTAATAGACATGACTTCTGATCTGAATGCTCTGTATCTGCAAAAAAATCAGCCATTTCTGCTACATAGTTGCCATTGCTGTTATGTCAGTTTGTTTACTTAAATAGTCGTTCAGGTAAACAAACTGGTTAAACAGAGCTTCTGTGTTGCCAACATCTGTGTTTTTTTGTAAATATGTTATAGTCAGTTCGGCTTCTTCCCAATCAGGAAATCGTTTGCGACACATCCAGTCGAAGGCATCGATTTTTTTTAATGATTCTGACCATTTGATAAACGGGACAACAACGGGACAAGTAACAATACGGGACTTGATACTTAAATACGGTGACAGTCCCGTATGGCAACCCTATTTATACCTCCATCCATTGATAACTTAAGTAGTAAGTAAGTAGTAAGTGAAATGAAATAAACATTTTATTTTTTTATTTATTATTAAGTAGGATATGCTATAATAGGAATAAGATTCCTACTGCATCACTCATGATCATGAAAGCCTTGAATAACTTACTTTTTGAAAGTGCTACGTGTTTTTACGAAGTTGAGCAGTTTAATTTTTTAAAGCAAAACGTGATTCCGTGTATTACGAATACTCATTCATTTTTATGAATGAAAATGTGTTTAAACGCTACATCCTGTTACATTGTTATGGGTACCTGCGACAGTCCCCGCCGTGGCTATTTATAATTAGTCTTCTACCTGGCCTCTGTCCCGACGTGATCTTAACAAATAGTTTAGAATTTTGTAACAATTGAAGCAGTTTGGCGGCGCAGCGGCGGCGAGTCGCAGTGAATGCACCGCCCCTCCGCCGGCTCAGGTATTTGTGAATGAACGTGACGGGCTAGCGCAGGGGACCGCTCGGCCGCGGCCACTCACAGGTAGAAAATTACACTTTTGGAATTCTTTCAACACTCGGCTGTCGCGGAGCTACTCAGCGCACTCGGCCGCGAAGCCGCAGCGCGGGGCGCGGGGGCGCCGCAGCGCATGCGTTGCGTTCTTTTTACACAGACGATCCCTCTCTCCCTCAGTTGATTTACAGCCGTCGCGGATGTGCGTCGTGCCGTCATGTGTCGCTCGCCAACTTTTTCGAGTAGTGACGTGATACGGTATAAGAATATACGAACCTAGTGATGAACTACATTAAGTACGACTAACTTGGGATGATATTGTGGAACATTGATCGAAGGAAATGCAGTGAAAGTGACAATTAGCCGCAAATTGGATTAATATGAAAATGAGGTGGTTTATAGTGACAGTGAATGTAGTGATGTGGAAAACGATATTAGCAGGGGTGGCTCCTGCCGGATCGTGTCCCGCGGTGTGCGAGTGCAAGTGGAAGGGTGGGAAGCAGACAGTAGAGTGCGTGGAGCGCGCGCTCATCACCGTACCGCAGCTCGTGGACCCGGCGACACAGGTGCTGGACCTGTCGGGCAACAACCTGCAGATCCTGCCGCAGGACGCCTTCGCGCGCACCGGCCTCGTCAACCTGCAGCGGATTTACCTCCGCAGCTGCAGCATTGGCCAAATACACGACCGCGCTTTCAAAGGCTTAACTAACTTAGTGGAGCTAGATCTCTCGCATAATTTACTTACTCAAATACCTTCCAACAGCTTCAAAGACGCTCCGTTTCTTAGAGATCTCATGTTAGCTCAAAACCCGATCCAAAAAGTGCACTCCGATGCATTAAACAATTTGGGTAGTGTTGTTAAGCTTGATTTATCAAAATGCGATATAAGAGAAATAGCTCCTGATACATTTAGAAATCTGAAATCATTGGAATCGTTGAAACTTAACACAAACAAATTGAGAGAGATACCCCTCACTTCCTTAGAAAGATTGGAAAAATTAAGAGCTATAGATCTGTCCGACAATCATTGGACGTGTGATTGTCGGCTTCGAGAGCTAAAGCTTTGGCTAGCGAAGCGCAAACTCCTGTCGACGCCAAGCTGCTCAGCACCGATAAAACTTGCAAATCGGCCCTTTTCGGAGCTAGCCATCGAGGATTTTGCGTGTAGACCAGAAATATTGCCCGTCAGTCGACACGTAGAAGCCGAGGCCGGCGGCAACGCTACAATCACATGCAAAGCGGAAGCGGTGCCGAGCGCTAATATCAATTGGTATCGAAATGGCCATTTACTTCAAAACGGAAGCCATTTCAACTCTCACCAAAAGATATACATCTTCGAGGATGGTGACGCGAAAAAGAAATCGATGCTGGTATTAACTAACATGCAAGTGTCCGAGCCTATTGAGTTTTATTGCGTCGCTACGAATAATGGCGGTAGTGCCGAAGCAAACTTTACATTACATATCAGTCAAATGAGTCTGCAGACAACCCTGGGAAGCGCTCAAATAGCGAGTCTGGGTGCAGCGTTATTCATAGTTATTGTTATAATTTCCTTGGCATTGCTAATAACATTCGTACGATTTCGTCCACCACCCACATGCGAAAGCAAGACACCTAATACGCTAGACAGAGTGGTGTCGGGCAATGAAGTACACCCAGCCGTGGTCGACAGGCCTCATGGTGCAGTCCTGGTGAACAGGCAAGAGACTGTAAATTTCAACGACCCCAAATGTAATCCAGTGCTAAAGCCGCCGAGAGTGAGCGATATTCCTTACACTACTAATCACTACGAAGGCAGGGGGAGCCTCGTGACTGCCGGCGGGCCGGTGGTAGTCTCTCCGACAGCCTCTGCTGGTATCGATCCCGATCTTATCAACGGCACGAGGCCGGACAGTGCCACTCGGCCGGGGAGCGGCGAGTACGCACGCGAGGGTTCCGATTCGCTGTATCCTTCAGGTCTTTGGGATCAAATGAAAATGAGTCAAGCTAGCAATCTGGCTCGAGCCGTGAGTTCAGCCATACCGGCTTACTATAATGATCGCACACCCATTATCGAGAACAGCAGCGTGAACGGGTCTCAGGAGGAGCTGGGGTACATGAGCCGGACGTTCCCACGGTCGCACGCGGCGGCGACGGCGGCGGCGGGCGACGCGCCGTACCCGGCGGACTACGGTCTGCCGGTGGGCGGCGCGGGCGCTGCTGCCGGCGCGGGCGCGGGCGCGCGCACGCTGCGGGTGTGGCAGCGCGCGCCGCCCGTGTTGCCACCCGTGCTCAAGAGGGTGCTCACCATCACGCGTCCCGCGTCCGAGGAGAGCTTTCAGGATGGCTGTGCCACTGATGTATAGATTTTATAATTATTGCAATGTTACATATCTACGATTTAAGTGAAGAGACGAAAGAATTGTAAATTCATACGTAAATTAAGAGTGGTATGTATTAACTATACCTAAATAGGCCTTAGTGTAATATTTTTTGTATGATATAACTTATTTATAATAGATAGATAAGTATTTGGAAAGTTACTTTGGGTCCCGATGTAGGACCCGCGACTGATTAGTTGAAGGATGAATCTAAGTGTAATATATTATTAACGTGATATGGAATGGTATTGACTATGATCGCCAAATAATTAAAACGTTTAAATATTTCTTCGTTGTTGAGTCGAGGCCCGTTGAAGTTGCATAAAGCAGTATAATACCTAATATGTGTAAGTACCACAGAACATTATTACCCAAAGATGTTGAAATCCTTTCAAGATAAATGTAAAGATAATGTTAAACAAGATGAATGTTGTTCGATGTACGATAATAATTAAATGTGTAATTTTTGTTGAAAAGAATAAATAACTATCTGGAAATAATAAAAGCAGGGCGACTGTCAAACTACTTTTTGTTTCATTACATTTCACGGGTATAGTTTGTATGGAATTTGTACCCGGTTTGATTTATTTTGTGTGTAGGTACTGCCTTTAATAGTAGGTTGATACTGTTGATAGGTAAATAATTAGAATGTCTCTAGGACTAAAACACGTTTTAGTCAATGCCGTTGTACAATGATGTACAATCTCAATAAAATAGTTCACCAGTATATAGATTGGGCTTTCAGCACGGCTATCACGCGACGGCGCGAAAGCTCTCACTCCTCAGAGCATATTCTCTCTCTATTTATCTCTTATTAGAAAACTTAGAAAGACTTATAGTGCGGGAAAAGCGAGAGCTCGCACGCCGTCTTGTGATAGCCGTGCAGGATGGATAAAGGTTATATTCCAACCCCCCCCGCTTTGCTAGCGTTCTTCGTAAATATACTTATCAAGTGGTTATCCATCATAGAACAGGTCAGGACAGCGGTAACTATATCATTTTGTCCATTTCAAAATTATTCTACTTAATGTTACGTAGGTATGTTTTAACTTACTAGGTAAGTATACAGTATTTAATTATTGTACTGTAGTGGTAATAATAATTACAGGAAGCGGCTTCTAATTAAGTGAGTACTGTGCGCAAGCCAAACAAACCGGTCTGCCACTTTTGAACCGTAACGTACAAGTAATAGAGTCGAAAAGGGGTAAGTAAGTCACTTTCTGCGCTGACTGCAGTTAAAGTAGCTAACAAATCGTAACACATCCTTACTCTTTCATTAATAAAGACTTGTAGGTACCGAAATGTATAATGCTGACTGTACCTGTAGCAGTAAGAGTCCCCTCGGTCTAGGTTTTAACTTTCTTACAAATTAATACTGGTTTATAATTCCATTTTATTCAATCCGATTCTGGGCATACGGGGCCTTATCTTGGTCGGCCTTATCACGCGATAAGTGACAAGATAGAGCGTCAGTCTCGTTCTATCCGTGAAAAGACCGACCATGATATTGGGTCAATGTAGACATTCCTGTAAACAAATGTGTAATTTATGGTTTTTCTTCCGAATGAAGGAGTTACCAAGGTTGGTCTAAGTATCACACACTGTCAAACCTACGTTTAGTAAATACACGGTGTTAAGATTCGTCTGCTTTAGCCTGTCATTTTGACCACGAGTGCTTTAAGAAAGAGACATACTTGATAATGATAAAGCATATTAAATTATACCCTTGTTCATACAATTAACCAAGCATCGTTTAGTTAAGATTTTATCTTCTGGTGAATGCGATCTAGGAAAATCATCATGAATCAGCTATTATCTTTACTGTCAGAACCGCGTTATGGGGTTTGTTTTTGACAATTAGTAACATAATTGTTAATATCTGGATAGTTTGTATAAAATAATGGTCATTAGAAGCGGTCCTTCATTCTTATGACAATTTAATCGTATAAATGTAAAAAATACAGTTGTACTTAATCTATGTCCTACTAATATTATAAATGCGAATGTTTGGATTTTTGTTACTCAATCACAGGAAAACGGCTTAACCGATTTGGAAGAACATTTTGCACGAAGATAGTTTATAGTCTGGATGAAATACAGGATAGTTTTTGTTTACAGACGATGGATTTTGCTGCACGTTTCAAAATTAAGCTTTCCTGAAGCTTACTAATTTGTTATCAGCCAAATGTTTTCTGTTATAATCTTACTATTAGATAAGGAAGTTGGATGGTAGTTTTCATTAGAGGGAAGAAAGGTAAAGCAGTTTATATTTTGTTTCACTTCTTCCGAACACCGTTTTAGAATACTCGCATTTCAAATACCTACTTAGATTATCATTATTATTATTATGAGCCTTAAGTGTCCCACTGCTGGGCAAAGGCCTACCTTTTCGTTTTTGCCTTATTATAAAGGTTATTCCTTTATATAAGGCAAGTGTATAAAGGAATATCTTTGACGTTGACCGGCCATGGTTGGTTCAGTTTCTGTCAGAAAATACATCTAGGTACTTATGTCAATATAATTTCAGAAAGGTCCTACACCCATCGCATCCTGAGATTAGATTTTTAGAGTGTCACAATGACGTATTTAGCATAAGGCCTCTCACAGATTGTGGAGCGGCCTGCGGTGGCGGTCGATAGTAGGTAAATTTGACAGCTAATGACAAGTTTACTATTGTCCGCCGCGGCCAGGCCGACCCAGTCTTTATAAGGCCTGCCAAACACTGGCGCGGCCTGCGGTGGCGGACAATAGTAAAATTGTCAGCGGCGGACAAGTTTACTATTGTCCGCCGCGGCCAGGCCACGCCAGTGTGATGCAGGGTTAAACGTTTTTATAAAATCCAAAAAACAATTGATGTTTATTTTTAACGGGTACACAGGTTTCGGAAATGTTGTGATGGGGCAAAAATCTTACATTGCGACTGGTATAGATGTCTATACAATTTCACACGGTGATATCTAACATTAAACTTTCATGGCAGCGGCGCACGCCAATACAAATAACGATACCATAATTGCTGTTACTTGCACCCCTAAGACCCCTTGTTTACTTGGCGGAATCTACTTGCACTAAGTAAATAGAAAATGGCCACCATTCGACGCTTGATGTTTCAATTATGGTAACAAAACTAGATCAAAGACAATAGAGAAACTCTATGCGAGGAAAATGTGTGAGGTTTCCGCCATCTTGGCAATATCACACGTTCACGCGTCTACTTGTGAGTGATAAACATCCTAAGAGGCTTGGCTGATATTCGTTGACTTCAATATGCTTTAGCCGCCCAAATGCCCTTTAAAAAGCTATATCCTCTGCTTCGGAAATGGTACGAGTATAACACTTAATTGAAAAAGAACTACTTTGAAACCATCTACCACGTTGAAATGAACATTTCGTAAAAATATCGATAACTCCCAATGTTCCATATGAGGCTCTAGCTGAAGAATATTACTCAATATATTATAGTTATAGCAAACAATATTCTATAATAAATAGGAACTAAACCAGCGACTAAGTATAAAACAAAATAAAATATTCAACCTCGCGGCCGCGATGCTACGAATACTCGCCGCGCACTCGGAAGAAAACCGGTTAGCTTTATTTCATTTCCGTTCAATTCATTTTTTTATGAGACCCTGGCCGAGATGTACTGAATGGGGCAGGGATACTTAAACGCGACGCCATTCAATCAATACAAAAGGTATGTTGGAAGAGAGGTAATAAAGTGGGAATACTTTCGCAGAATTTAGTTCGTCTAGCACTCCTGAGAATCTATATATATAAAACGCAAAGGTGACTGACTGATTGACTGATTGACTGACTGATCTATCAACGCACAGCCCAAACTACTGGACCGATCGGGCTGAAATTTGACATGCTGATAGCCACTATGATGTAGGCATCCGCTAAGAAAGGATTTTTGAAAACTCACCCCCTAAGGGGGTAAAACGGGGGTCCAAAGTTTGTATGGGGGAAGCATTATTTTTTGAACTAGAGACTTAAAACTTTGTAGGAAGATTACTTATTAAAATACAAAAAAGCACTTTCAGCGTTTTACAAAATTCCACCCCTAAGGGGGTTAAATAGGGGTGCAAAGTTTGTATTCAAAACTACTGGGACTATAACTTGAAATTTACACCAGACCTTCCTTTTATGACGTAGGCAAGGCATAAGACGGGATTTTTGGAAATTCTGTCCCTAAGGGTGTTAAATAGGGGTGCAAAGTTTGTATGGGTGAAACATTATTTTTTGTACTAGAGACTTGAAACTTTGTGGGGATATTACTTATTAAGATACAAAAAAAGCTCTTTCAGCGTTTTAGAAAATTCCACCCCTAAAGGGGGTCAAATAGGGGTGCAATGTTTGTATGGGGTAAACATTATTTATTGAACTAGAGAATTGAAACTTTGTAGGAAGATTACTTATTAGGATACAAAAAAAACATCTTCAGCGTTTTATAAAATTCCACCCATAAAGGGATTAAATAGGGGTGCAAATTTTGTATTCAAAACTACTGGGACTAGAAACTTGAAATTTATACCAGAACGTCCTTTTATGACGTAGGCAAGGGATAAGACGGGACTTTTGGAAATCCTATCCCAAAGAGGGTTAAAAAGGGGTGCAAAGTTTGTAAGGGAGAAATATGATTTTTTGTACTAGAGACTTGAAACTTTGTAGGGATTTTACTTATAAAGATACAAAAAAAGTTCTTTCAGCGTTTTAGAAAATTCTACCCCTAAGGGGGTTTATTAGGGGTGCAATGTTTGTATAAGGGAAACATTATTTATTGAACTAGAGACTTGAAACTTGGTAGGAATTTTACTTATTAGGATACAAAAAAAAGTATTTTCAGCGTTATATAAAATTCCACCCCTAAGGGGGTAAAATAGGGGTGCAAAGTTCATATTCAAAGCTACTGGGACTAGAAACTTGAAATTTACACCAGAACTTCATTTTATGACGTAGGCAAGGGATAAGACGGGATTTTTGGAAATTCTATCCCTAAGGGGGTTAAGTAGGGGTGCAAAGTTTGTATGGGAGAAACATATTTTTTTGTACTAGAGACTTGAAACTTTGTAGGAATATTATTATTAAGATACAAAAAAGTACTTTCAGCGTTTTATAAAGTTCTTCCTGTAAGGGGGTTAAATAGGTATGCAATGTTTGTGGGGGGGAAACATTATTTATTGAACTAGAGACTTGAGACTTTGTAGGAAGATAACTTAAAAGTAATTTCAGCTTTTTATAAAATTCCACCCCTAAATGAGGGTCCAAATTTTGTATAAGGGAAACTTACTTTTAGCTACTACGTACTTAAAACTTTGTGGACAGATTACTTATTCATTTACAAATAAAGTGCTTTCAGCGTTTTGGATATGATTACACCTAAAGGGGTTAAAAAGGAGGTTCAAAGTTTGTATGGAGAAAAAAGATTAGTTAGACAATTTTATTCGAGAATTCACAGGATAATTCCTAACGATAAATGAGTAAACAAGTGTTTCCGGTTTTTTGAGAATTCAACCCCTAAAAGGAGACATGTGGTGACAAAATCTGAAAATCAACATCGGCATCTATTGTTTCTATGGTTTATCGGGTCGCTGATTAGGAAAACAACAACGATTTTACATTCCAACGTGGCGTCTAAATATCAATATGGGCGTTGTTATTACGGTTTTTTGGGACGTTAATAACGAAAATAACATAGATTTTGAAATGTCATGTTGTGGACATGAAAATTCATGAAAATGTTTGTGCCAAATTGCAATTCAATCGGTCCAGTTTTTTTCGTAGCAAATCGGTTGTAACAGACGGACTGACAGACAGCCACACGTGATCCTATAAATAAGGGTTCTATTTTTGCTTTTGAGGTATGGAACGAGACCCGCGTTATATAGGGTTATAGGTTTTAAAGTTTGTATTTGGTGCCATCTCGATCGTCAGCAATCGGTACCTAGGCGAGTGCGGGCGGCGCGGCGGGACGGGAGGGTAGGAGACATTGGGAAAGTGCCTGCATCCGTAATAAGTACATTCAAGGTGCTGCACGAAGATCTGCTTACTTTTTATAAGTTAAGCATTTTGGCCGCCGTTAAATTAAAACAAATTTTTGGGTATTTATGTTAAATACTGGTTCGAAAAGCATGGAAAAAAAATCTTAGGAAACTAGCCTATAGCAATGTCCAGGCCACAAATTTGACTTGACATTCGTGGAGATATTTTGGTATTTCAACATTATCATGAACATAAAGTAGCTTTTATTCCAGAAGACAGATTCTCATTAATCATGACTGTAAATTTAATAACAGAAATACGTACATACATACATACATTCACGCTTTTATTCCCAAAAGGGGCAGGCAGAGCACATGAACTTTATGTTCCAGCGCCACTTTTAGCATAAATGTGTGTATAAAAGATCGACAAAAAGTGATATTGCTTAGGTTGTTAGCCCATCACCCACAACACACTTCAACCCTGCTCTCTTAATCGACTTTTACGACACACACGGGAAGAAAGAGGGTGGTGAAATTCTAACCCGCCACCACACGGGCATAAAAATAATAGTAAATAAAAATTAATTTACCATAGTGGGTTATGACGAAGGGTTATTCGTAGGGGAAGTTAGTAGTAGTAGGTTAGTAGGCGGCGTAGCAATTCAACAATTATTGGAAAATTACTTTTACTACGCGGGCGAAGCCGCGGGCAAAAGCTAGTTTACATATAATTATGAGAGATGAAGAGATAATAATAATATCCATACGTTCGTTGTCGGAATGAACAATAATTCATTATTAATTCCAACAACGTTGGCTACGTTTCTTGTACTTCATTTGATTGAGTGAAAGATGTTTACACGTATACTGTATTTTCTTTTCACCTGATGAGTTTTCGTTTCTTTGTTAACCTAAATTGGATTAATTCGAAATACGGGTAACGCTGTCATTTCTTGTACCTGATTAAGCCATAGCCATATAAATATATGGCTAATTGGCGTAACACACTGGAATTGATTAAAAAGTGGACATTTTTAACTGCTTAATCAGGTACAAGAAATAACGGCCTTACCTATACATATTTTTATTTTCCATGTAAATAGGACTGATAGTATACTTCTGTACACATTGTTGAAGTATGTCACTGTAAAAGCCCGAAGTGCGGTAAATGCTAGGAGTAACCGGCAGGGGAGACTGGGGTCAATAGGAACCCGGATTATTTGAAATACTACTACCGCGACTACTTACCGCGTCGCTGTGGTAAATCCTAGGATGCACCGCACAACAGGCTTTTACAGTTACTTAAACACACATCACATACTCCATAGGTAAAAACATAATGTTCGGAAGTAGGTACAGTCGACTACAAATAGAAATATACGACCAAAGTTACACAAATATGCACGACATATTGCCTGAACATTAAGGTCGTGTAGGTATACATTATTTAATAACTTTGGCCATATCGATTTCTTTGTATTCGACTGTACCTACACACTCAAGCTTGCTCATGGGCTAAAATGATTTTTTGATGCTGATTTTTTATAATTTACACTGGGCCTTCTTGATCCAAAAATACTTTGCTAACCTATTACTGAATACAATGTTAAATTCGTAATTCGTTATTTAATCTCTTTGTTTAAAATCTGAAGGTTTTCTCCCCATCAAATGACAGTAATATGATTAATAATACAAACCTTCAATTTGAAACCTAGTTTGCAAAAGATGTTGATGAAGCATTTTCAAAGAATTACAAAACTCTATTGAATAGACGCCCGCAAAGATATAATAAAAACGCGCATCAGAACAAACTTATCGCGAGCTTATGCAAGACGGTAAATACAATTCAAATATTTATTTTAATTATCAAGATCGCTCCCCGAGAGCCCATTGTTAGGCGAAAACATTACTTCGTCAGCGAAAGTCCGTTTGAGAGCGAACGTTACGACAAGAAAGCGTAAAGCCATTCTGGCGATATCTACGTATAAGGCTCTCTCTGTTGTAATTTACTCGCTACTACTGCTGCTTTGTTTTGATATCTTGATAAAATTTAAACCAAGTCGAATGGCTCCTTATTCAATGGGACTCTCATTCAAACTTTAGGAAAGATAGACAATTCATAAATACTGACGTAAAAGTTTAACCTTTTTATACATGGAGAACGAATTCAATTGAGGAATTTTAATTTTAACGTTGAGCTCCTTTTCACTACGTATATTCCTTTTAGCGTTACCGTACCTACACGTAAGGTTGACACGTGAAGTCCTTGTTGAAGTAATTGCAATAAATATATAATTATATTATATTAATTAAATTATATTAATTATATCATATATAATTATATTATTAAATATTAATATTTTTATATGTATGAGTTTATATATTTACAATGAAATACAAATACTCTTTACTGAAAAAAAAAAGCAAAACCGATGTTCTGACAAGTCGGGCGTGCATTAGATTATATATCATTAAAATTCGAAGAAAAGCGTTAACCACGCGAATCTATGCACAATCACACCCCGGACGCTCGATTCCGCCGCACAAGTGTAGACAGCCTACAGCAAGCACCCATTCTGAGGATATTCCTAAATAAATTTTCCCTGGAACGGCATTTGACAGGACGCCAAAAACAGTTGTCCAGCGGTAACCAGGGGTGACCAGCTGCTCACGGTCACGAACCACTACAACATCTGATTGGCTCTTAGCACGCGTTTCTCAGGCGACGGCCAAATAGCGCTTGCGCTCTATGAACTTTTATCTGCGCGACCTACTGATTTTGTCAAAGTCAGAAAGCGTAAACATGTTTATTTTGATATGTCATATTTTGTCGTAAATATCCGCCTTCTGTAAGAACTTAGTTATGTGTATAATACGTGCAGTGTGTATGATCGTCTAGTTTAGATTTGTGCGGATGCAACCCAACCAAACCCAACCCCAATCAGGTAATACGTCCCTAGCGAAGTCACCTATGCCATAAATCGTTCCAAAGTTCTAGGGGACTAAACATCCACTTTTCTAAAGTACACAGAAACTGCATATCACCAAATGCAACTCAACCACCAATTTCGGATAATTCACAACATTCCCCTACACATGCATCAAGTAATTTTCACATACACCTCAGCTATCTCAAAAATAACACTCCCATTATCAAAAGAATTCCACGCGGAGCCAGAACATGTGTCGCTACACGTTTATCCCACCTAATAGACAAATGCGTAGAAAAAAACACTTACGAAACCTGGCAAGACCTTCTCACTTTCTCCTACTGCAGTCTCCACACCAAGACCACAACCGAGGACAACCACACATCATTAACCCAAAAAATTAAAAACAACTGTCTAACACCCCTAGACCCAGCTCTCACACCACAAACAAAAATAAAAAAGCCTTACAACTTAGGCAAAAGTGTGGAAAATAAAATCAGTGACGGAGATTTAAAAGGTGCTGCCCGGTTACTTTTTTCTAGTGACGTATTATCTCCCGACTCCCCTGACACGCTTTCGGCCTTACAATCGAAACATCCTACAGCTCCAGCAACACCTCCATTCCTGGATCCTCCAACACAACCCTGGAATGCCTTCAAATAGAAGAAAAACATATCATGGACGGAATATACAGTTTCAAAACCGGGTCAGCAGCCGGACTAGATGGGATCTCTCCCCAACACCTTAAGGATTTGACTTCACACATAGTGGGAGATGCCGGCAAGAAACTCGCATCATCACTGAAGAACATCATAAACCTGATGCTGACTGGCGGAGTAAATGCGGAAATAGTTCCGGTTTTATATGGCGCTAACCACATCGCTCTGACGAAAAAAGACGGCGGCGTGAGACCCATTGCCGTAGGCTCCACCTTTAGACGCTTGGCTTCAAAAATTGCAGCCCGACACATCCTACCGAAGGTACAACAACAATTCGAACCCATACAACTAGGCTTCGGGACCAGAGGCGGAGGTGAGGCAGCGGTCCACGCTCCACGCACCTCCCTTAGCACCGACCAATGTGAGGTGTTGCTGAAAATAGACGTAAAAAATGCCTTCAACTCCGTAAACAGAGACTCCCTGCTGGCAGAAGTCCGAAACCACATACCGGAACTTTACAATTACCTCCTTCACAGCTATGCCGACCCATCTAAATTAATGTACCGTGCCAATCAAATCTCATCGGAAGTGGATGCCAGCAGGATGATCCCCTCGGGCCGGCCATTTTCAGTTTGGCAATCAACCCAATCATTCAAAATTTAAACTCTAAATTCAATGTCTGGTATTTGGATGACGGCACCCTAGGAGGTAACGTGGATACAGTACTGTCAGACCTCTTCACCATCAAAAATAAATTTCAAACCATTGGCCTAGAGCTAAATTTTAATAAATGTGAGCTCTACTTACACAGCCCAACTCTTAACCAACAAGACGTCATAGAAAAATTTATCAATTTGGCTCCAAATATAAAAATAGAAACCAAGCATTCACTTAACCTCCTAGGGACCCCCATTTTCGATGAAGCCTTTCCCGACCACATAAATAAGACCATTTCAAAATTTCAAAACTGCTCGGATCGTTTACTTCAAATTAGCACCCATTCGGCTCTTTTTATTACGAAATTCTGTCTGTTTGTACCTAAATTCACATACATGCTTCGCTGCAGCCCTTTTTGGCAACACCAAAATTTACTGACACCAATTGACCTTCTTATCAAATCAAATTTGGAATGCATATTAAATTTAAAACTCAGCGAAGATTCTTGGTGTCAAGCATCCCTTCCTGTGCGGCACGGAGGCTTGGGATTGCGAAAAATTTCATGTGTAGCTCTACCAGCATTTCTATCGTCCGTCCACAGCTCATACAGTCTCGTAGGTAAAATCCTTGGGGATCCCCCATCAAACTACGAGATTGCGGGCTTGGGCGTCGCTAAAAATGCATGGTTGTCAGCCTGCCCGGGGGAAGACACACCCGCAATTCCCAAATCCCAAAAGGGCTGGGACGATACCATCTCCAAATTACAGTATGCTACTCTCCTCCATAACAGCTCAGGAGCCGAGCGCGCACGTCTGACCGCAGTGGGATGCAAGGATGCCGGCCACTGGCTGAGCGCCTACCCCTCGCCTAGCACCGGCACCTTCCTGGAAGCGGACACCCTCCGAATAGCGGTCAGCTTGCGCCTCGGGGTCCCAATATGTGCACCGCACAAATGTCCCTGTGGCAGTGACGTCGACCAGCTTGGGCACCACGGTCTGTCATGCACTAAAAGCGCCGGCTGCTTCTCTCGCCACGCCGCCTTAAATGATATTATCCGCCGGTCTCTTGCTACCGTGAACGTACCGGCGATCCTTGAACCGACCGGTATTGCCCGAGACGACGGCAAGAGACCGGACGGAATGACCCTCATACCGTGGAAGATGGGCCGGGTCCTGGTGTGGGATGCAACCTGCGTTGACACACTGGCCCCGTCCCATCTCCACGGTACAACCCAAAAAGCCGGGGCGGCGGCAGAAGCGGCGGAGGCGCTAAAAAGGCGTAAATACAGCGGTCTCGACGCCAGATACCACTTCATTCCTTTTGGCGTCGAGACCCTCGGTCCGTGGGGTCCAGAAGCAACTGACCTTTTCAAAAACATCGCGAAAAGGTTAGTCGACGCCACCGGGGACAAAAGAGCTGGCAGCTGCCTCGCTCAACGCGTCAGCATCGCGATACAGCGAGGAAATGCTGCCAGCGTCCTCGGCACAATGCCACGGGGACCCTTTTTAGATATATTTTAGTTTTTATTTTAGTTTAGTGGATTAGTTTTTAATTAATTTTTAAGGCTTTTATATTAAGTTTAGATAGTAATTGTTGAATGTTATTTTACGTCTCTTTTTTCAATAAATGTTTATTGTAATAGTAGTTTTAGGCATGGTGAATACTCTTTATTGCACATCTCAATATTTTCAATATATGAAACTATTATAGTTTGTGAGATCTTACTTTGAAGATTTGACAGATGTCATCCCAGTACAATTTATGTCATCATATGTCATCATTGACGTTTATTGTACCGGGATGACTAGCTGTCAAATGTCCGAAGTAAGATCTCACTAACTATAATACAGGGCACAGGTATAAAAGAAGTAAACAACAGGAAGGCTGATCGGTCTATCTACTCTTTCTGGAAAGCGAACTCTTTCAGAGAACCTTTGGAAAGAACGGATGAATTGTAACGATTTATTTTAAGTACTTAGCTATACTACATTTTAGCTTTTCGGTGACGGAAAACGTCGTGAGGAAACTGGTCTAACCCCAATAAGGCTTAGTTTTCCCTCTGGGTTGGAAGGTCAGATGACAGTCACTTTCGTAAAACTAGTACTGAGCCAAATCATGGGATTAGGTGTCAAAGAAGACCCTGGGCTTTGTGACACAACCGGGAATAACGCTAGGAGGATGATCATACTAAATTTGTTCAATGTCGCCGGTGGCAGAATCGGAAAGGTAATACGTAGGTATCTAACATATAATATAATATACACAATAGAAACATTTACACTTAAAGCATACAAATGAACATGCAAAAATGTCTAACCTACTTGAATATGTAAATATTTATATTAAAGTAAATATAGCGATTATTTATTTACGTACGGTGCGGCATGAAGGTACGATACCTAACTAAAATATACACGTGCCTTGCCTGGGGCTGCGATTCTATCCACGATAATTAACGAATTATTAAAAGGTCACTGACATTATAATTTTGAAAGATTCATAATATTATATGAAAGTGGGCGCCTGTCTATTAATGTAGGCGAGATCCTGGGCAGGGCCAATCAAGCCTGCGCCTTTACCCAAGTAGCAAACAAGAATAATGATTAAATCTTACATTTCTAAACTTTATCTAAAATAAGAATAAGCTAAATTTAAAAAGACTCAGTTTAGTAATTTTAATCTTAAAAACTAAAGAGTTTTAAGCTACCGCCACTTTAGCAAGTCAAGAATACCTAAAACCTAGTTAAATATTTTAAAAACTATTTGGTGTTAAGTATGTCTACAAATTAGTCTAAAAATGTGTTTTTTACTCAACTCAGATTATTTGAAGACTCATTTAAGATTCAATGGTATAATTTAAGTATCAGTTTAGAATCACAAAGTAAAAATTGATTTTGTAGATAAACTTAAGATGATTGGTTACACCAAGCTCTATGAATTGGGTCACTTAAGGTAACTGTATTCTTTTTTTATTAAATTTAATCAAGTTTAAGTGAAAATAAGTTTAACGGGACGTTTTCAACAAACTAGAACCAATTGAAGATGGATGAAATATATTTTTTTTAAAGATGTGGTGGATTTCGTCGGCGTGCTCCGAAATATAAAAAAAATATCGTCCAATTGTGTGCGACCAAGTTATTCAAACGGCAGTGCGACGAGTGAGACTTTGTTATCATTAGTACCAAGTACATTTTCGAGTGAGGCTTTGGTATCATTATTACCAAGTATACTGTAGATCACAAGAAAGGAGATGACGACGCAAGATGTGGAAAATGAAGTAGCAGCACTAGCAGTACAAGCTTCTGCCCGCGACTTCGCACGCGCATAAATTATGGTTTAGTTACATGGTATTCTTATGTTTTTTAACCATACTACATGCTGAAAATAAAGATTTCATTTCCATATTGATTTCATATAAATTATGTAGCTGTGACATTAAATATATAATTTAATGATTTGCACACCTGCTCGCAGGCATTGGACACTGTGCGCATCATTTTTGTAATAACCCTATGACTGTATCTGAAGCAAATAAACTTTCTGATTTCTGATTTCATTGATAGTGCGTGTAACAGTTCAAATCTAAATAACACCCTCATAAACTTGCTCGTCAATAATATTCTATAGATGCCCAAAGACCCAAAGTATCTTTTTAGAGAGCGCTCCCTAAGCGAGCCCTAGGTTCGAAGATCCTAGGGCGAGCCCGACGGACACTCACTATCCTAAGGTGTCTTGCAAGCGAGACCTGAGGCCAAAGTGCCGAGCGGTGAGGCAAGAGAGGCCGAAGGCCAAGCTTTTCATTGGAATTAAAGGCCTAAAGCAATCTTTCAGCGAACGTTCTTCTTGCGAGCTCGTGGGCCTAAGGCCCGATCCCCCACGGATACTCGTTATCTCCGACTTCTCCGAGTAACTTGCAAGCGAAACCTAAGGGCCGAAGTTCTGGAGGTAAACGGGGAGGCAAGCGGAGCCAAAGGCTGAGTTTTTCGTAGGAATGACAGCCCCTAAGCATGGTTTTAGAGAGCGGTCGCTATGTGAGCTCGGGGGCTGAAGGCCCGTGGGTAAGCCCCAACGGACACTAACTACCCCCAGATGTCTTCGTATCCGTAGTATCCGGAGACCAAAGTCCAGAAGGTGAGCGGCCAGGCAACTTTTCGTATTAATGAAAGATCCAAATCAAGCCTTAAGAAAGCACTGGGGGCTGAAGGATACTTATATCATACTAACCCCAGGTGGCAGCGAGGCCAAAGGCCGAGCTTTACGTTGGAATGAAAGGCCCACAGCATCCCTTTAGAGAGCGCTCTCAATGCGAGCCCCTAGGCCACTCATTATCTTCAGGCGTCTTGCAAGTGAAACCTGAGGCCCAAATTCCCAAAGATAAAAGGGGAGCCAAGGGAAGCCGAAGCCTGAACATTTCGTAGGAATTAAAGGCCTATAGCATGCTTTTAGAGACTTATAGAGATAAGCGGCGTGGCAAGCAAGCCCTCACGAACACTGACTATCCCGAAGTTGAGTGGCGAGGCGAAGGGCGAAGTAAGTCCCGTAGATAAGTAGCGAGGCAACCGAGGCCAAGGGCCGTGCTTTACGTTGAAGTGACAGACTCCAAGCATTCCTTCAGAAAGCGCTCTTAATGCACCCCTATAGACGGACACTCATTATCTCCCAGTGTCTTGCAAGTGAAACCTGATGGTGACGTGGGGGATGTACACTTACTATTCCCAGGTGTCTTGCAGGCGAAATTGCATGTAAAAGTTCGGAGAGTGAGTGGAGAGGCAAGCAAGGCCTTTTCGTTCTATTGTAAGGCAACCCTTCTGTGAACGGTCTCAATGCAAGCAATGACCTCTAAAGACACTTATTATCTTTCGGTGTCTTGTAAGCGAAACTTGAGGACCAAAATCCCGAAGGAAAACGGGGAGGCAAGCGAAGAAGAAGCGAAGCGAAGGCTGAGGTTTTCATAGGAACGAAAGGCCCAAAATTATATACCTTTAGGGGGCGCTCTTGATGATGCGCATATTTCAGAAAGTCACGGGAGTTTTCTACATTCATAAAACTGATACCATAGATACTCAATTTTCCGCGGAATGCCGTTTTGTCCAAATTGTATACCCACATCCCTTGACGTTGGTGAACTATGATAATTCTTTTCCTTCAAACAACTTTAGATGAATTAGGAGAACAATATTTCTTTGCTATTCCGCTAAAAAACGTGCTGGTCTATTAGTGAAGATAAGATGCAACTATTTGCGTAAAAACATGCAAAAAATTACAGCAAACCACCACCAATAATGACAAAAACCTCGACACGTGTTTCGCCTCTCTACGAGGCATCATCAGGAGATGCTGGCAGGAGATGTTGCTTGCGCCACGTCCACTGAGCAAATGACCCGCCCGGAGCCATCCGCCATATTTATATTCTGTCCCCCCATACTACCGTGCATGCGTGAAAGAGATGGAAGAACACGTAACAACGGTGATGACGCAACATTCAATTGTTCGTTGATAATAACGCCTCTACCTAATTATTTCTAATTGTTCTAGAACACTTAGACGCAATCCTTTTTCGCAAACATACAAGATGTTGAAAGAATGATTGTCAGATAACGAATGGTTATTCTCCAATAAATGTTTTGCGAAATTAGACTTGTCCGGGTGATTATGCCGATACGACGCAACATGTTCCTTATACCTTGTGCTAAAACTACGGCCTGTTTGTCCCACATAAACTTTATTGCAATTATCACAGGCAAGTTTGTAGACTCCCGACTTTTTGGCACTTTCCACTTTCTCCTTGCCATTGCACAGTCTAAAGCTCAAGGTGTTATTCGTTTTGAAAGCCACGTTTATGTCGTTAGACTTTAAAATATTGTAGATCTTATCAGACAACTTGCCAACATAAGTTATGCTTGCTTTGTACTTTTTAGGTGGGTCCGAAGATCGTGCAGCGTACAGAAGATAGTTTGTCATTCTAGCCCGTTTTTTCCTAATAATACCATCCACATGAGACTTGCTGTAACCGTTTGAAATTGCTAAATGGTATATATTATTTAATTCCATTTTATAATGAATATCAGAAAGAGGCACTGTCAATAACCTATGTGCATAACAATGAAAAGCAGCTAACTTATGTTGCCATGGATGAGCGGAAGAAGCCGGGATAACAGTATCTGTATGCGTAGGCTTACGGTAAATTTGGAATTGATGTTTGTTATCCACCTTAGTAATCGTTAAATCCAAGAAATTCAGTGAGTTATTCTGTTCTAATTCCTTCTTAAACTTGATTTTAGGATGCTTGTTGTTGATTTCATTCACAAAAATATCCAGTTGACTCATACTACCCGTCCAACAAATAATCAAATCATCAACATACCGAAAATAATATAATATATTATTATTATCCACAATGTGTTGGTTCTCAAAATGATCCATGAAAATATCTGCCATCAAAGGACTAAGTGGGGAACCCATTGCCAAACCATCACCTTGCAGATAATATTGCCCCCCAAATCTAAAATAATTCTGTCGCATACAGACTGTCGCCAATTCTATTAATTCATCTACCTCCCCTGGGTGCAGCCTCTGTTTTTCAAAAAGTGCCCTGAGAATGTCTAAAGTATTCAAATATGGTACATTTGTAAACAAACTATCCACATCCAGCGACAAAAGAATAGCATTTTGTGGCATGTTGATGTCTTTGATCCTTTCGATTAAATCCAAACTATTCTTTAAACAGTATTTTGGTTCAAAATTAGACTTCTGTCTTATGATACCATTCAACCTCTTAGCCAATTTATAAGTCGGTGCACTCAAATACGAGACAACTGGACGAATCGGGATATTGTCTTTATGAATTTTTGGAAGACCATACAGAACTGGTGCTTGAGGATTCATGGATATGACCGTGTTTTTCTGATGCTCGGTTTCAAAGACAAACATAGAGTTCTTGACAACATTTCTTAGATCTTTCTGGAAACCAGGCGTTGGGTCCTTCCGTAAAACCGAAAAACCATCATCCTGTATAAGATCCATTACTTTCTGGTTATATTGTTCCCTACCCATGATGACTATGCAATTCCCTTTGTCTGCTTTTGACACCACTAAATCGTTGTCATCGACTTTCTGTTGAATAGACCTCAGCAATAACCAGTCAGAGTCAGGCGCACTCCTCCTCAATGGACATGTCTTTTTTAATGCATTCGCTACGGTGAGCTTTGCATCCATATCATTATTGTTAAGAACTATCGCAACCTCTGCGTCCACAGCTACATTTTCCAAAACTTTTTGAGACATCTTAGGCCTTAAGTTATACTTTAATCCCTTATCTAACAGTTTGACCTCATCTTCCAAAAACTCAATGCCGGTTAGGTTTTTTACACGAGGGTGGAAACTGTGCTGAGTCGTTAGGGCATCACGCCTTTCTGTTAAGTTGAAATCCGAACCCGACCTAGTAAGCCTATGTAGTTTATCGATCTGTTTCACATACATTTGGTGCGCAAGCTCAGAGGCAAAATATCTCGCTTTTTGGTCTAAAATATCAAATTCAATGTTGTGCAATTTAAAGGAAAGCTCTGAATACAAAACTTTAAGGTGTAGCTTTAAGTTATCCCTAATTGAAAACCAAGATCGTGATTCTTCATTCAGCCATATTTTCCGAGCCCTATTAATAGCCACCTGAGATGCCCTACTAGAACTATTACAACGTATGTTGATATAATTAGGTACCACATTCAGACGTTTACACTGTTGATTAAACCAAACGTTCTGGACAGCTGCTCGGTGTTGTTTAGTTAGTTTGACATAAAGTCGTGCCTGTTCGGCTATGCTTGCCGTTTTCAAATAATTTATTGAATCAGGCGTTACTTTGCGGAAGTCCATGATATATTAGGAGAACAATATTTCTTTGCTATTCCGCTAAAAAACGTGCTGGTCTATTAGTGAAGATAAGATGCAACTATTTGCGTAAAAACATGCAAAAAATTACAGCAAACCACCACCAATAATGACAAAAACCTCGACACGTGTTTCGCCTCTCTACGAGGCATCATCAGGAGATACAAAGAAATATTAAAGCGGAATAGCAAAGAAATATTGTTCTCCTAATATATCATGGACTTCCGCAAAGTAACGCCTGATTCAATAAATTAACTTTAGATGACCTCTGACTTCATAGCAAATATAGGAAGGCAGAGATCAAGGTTGCTGGTTTTTCAATATAAACAGCGCCGTCGTCAGTTACTGAAGTTCCAATTTAATTAGGTATCTGATGTATAACAGTTACTATCAGTGGAGGTATCAACCAGTTTTGGTTAATATGTAGTGTTTACCACTATTTTACATCCCGGGTTTTTTCACGTTTTATCTATATTTTGCTTAACGTTTGAATGGGGTGTTCTTCTTCTTTCTAGTCAAGTATCTTGTCAATTTTCAAGTCTTTAGCTCATACATTTTGACCCCATTTTATAACCCCCTTGCCCCATTATCTTAATATTTTTTATAGCCTATGTGTTGTCCGGGAGTTTTCTCGACAGGTTAGCAAAGTTTGCATCAAAATCCGTTCAGAAGTTTTCACGTGATACGCGTACAAATAAACAGACAAACAGACAAAAATTCTAAAAACTTTTGGATCGTGTTCTGTTATCGATTCTAAGCATCCCCAACAAACTTTTTCTCGAATATATCTTCCATGTACATTTCGACCGTCTTCAGCTTTATTATATGTATAGATTGATAAAAGATAGAAGATTATGAAAGTGCAATGTTGTTGACGTGTCAATGTCATCCTTTATGCTTGGTTGAATTTATGGTTTGTTTTAAACACAGGACAGGATATACAGAATAAATATATCATAAGTATTATAAACTTAATGGTTATTCTTGCATAAACATTTACCGTAAAATGGACGGCAACTTGCATTCATTAAATCAAACTAAAGATTTGATAAAGAACCATTAAGTATTAAGTAGAACTACACTAATTCGGTTTTTAGTATAAGTTCTAAACCGGTACTACTATAAATGCAATTTTTCTATACTTTATCTAAAATAACCTTAAAAAATCAGTATCGTCGAAAGTCATAATTCGCTAAGAATAATAAGATTAATAAGACTAAACTCCATTTTACTTTTAGTAAATAAAAAATAAATAAAAAAAATCTGACACTAATTCATAAAAAATAAAGTACATTGTAGTTAGATTTATGTAATAGCAATAATAATTGCATTTATATTGCAAACATTTACAGAAAAGTAGTATTCTGCGCTGTATGTAATCAAATTTTTAATTTAGCAACCTAATATTCCTAATTTTTATTGCTCTTTTTCCAGTATTTGGTAAGCCCGTCTGTTTTATAGCACTTTCAATCAATTTTACACGATAAACCATCATGCGTTATAGTTTTTAAATACCTATAGGGACATTACACGGTCGTTTCTAAATATATCATCGAGGGCTGTTCTAAAATACCTGTTACACATAGACATATGTTCATTGAAAATAAAATTCTTACTGTTGTTTCGTTGTATCTGTATCATGTTTGCCTGTATATTCATCGAAATAAGAATTTGTATCCTACAGTAGGACAAAGCCAAAACTACAATTTAAGAAGTAATGATAAATTAACACTGACTACCCCTAGTTTTGTACATTTTAATAAAAGTTTAGGCAATAATGCAATAAGAGTATACAATAAGCTGGCCAAAGATTTAAGAGATTGTGATGAAATTAAAATATTTAATAGAAAAGTGAAAGATTATTTTATAAAGAGGCCATACTACTCCATTGACGAATATTTTGCCAATGCTCTAAATTAAGTAGACATTGTTATTATTGATTATTTTTAATTAATTTTGGAGGAGTCGCTGTTTAATGTTTTATTGACTCACTATTCTATGATTTTATTATTTTGATGTAATGTGAATGAATTTAATTTAATTTAATTTATTTTAATATTACTGTTTATTGTAATTTAAATTGTATTTGCATGCATTTGAATATGCTTAAAGCAAATAAAGATTTTGATTTTGACTTTGACTTTGACATAATAAATAGTTAAGTAATCGCCATTTTGATAAAACTTCAGTGAATTCTCTCGTTAGTAAAAGAGTTCGCCATATTTTCTAAAATACAATTCCATGAGTAAAAAAAGTTGATCGAATTTGTGCAACTCAGTGTTAATAGTTTTAAGTAAGTATTGTAGATATCTTTAAGTTTATTTCTTGGCCTTAAGTCAACCTTCAAGATATCTTCAATTCGAAGTTTAGAGATCTGTAAAACCCTGATTCTTAAGTAGGGTTTAAGTTTGTCTAAATAGTAGTATTAACTCTTTCTTGAAAATGTCTTAAATACTGTGCCCACTTTGTCCTAACTGAGTCTTGGGGGATATCTTCAAGATATCTTCAGGGACATAATGGTTTTAGCCAAGACAACAGCAAGAATTTGTCTAATTGTCTTCAAGATATCTTCAATCCCTTTTAAAGACATTTGATTGCTACTTGGGTATCCTGCACTAGGTGAATTCTGATACTCGTATATCATCTTCATCTCGAATTCAAAAGCGAGGGGTAGAAAATATTCGCACACGAAAATTGGTGACTATTATTTTCGCATGAACCCAACACTAGCTATTTTTGAAATCATCACTCGAAACCTAGTGATTGGCTATCGATACTTTTGCGCTTCGTTGTATGCAAAAAGTAGATAATTTTCAAATTTGAATTTTCTACACACCTACCCAAATAATAATTATAGAGAATAACTTTATTGGAATTAGGGTATCTATAATATGGTAAATTGACTACTTAATTTTAAATATATTAGGTAGGTATGCGTTTCATGACTGAAATAAAACGAAAGTAAGTAGTGAGTAATAGTAAACAAAACACTTATTTTCCCGTCAATAGACTAACGATCTTGGTTTTCAACCACAAAATTCGGCAAGAAATTAAATATAATCGTACATCAGCCGATCACTATTAGCATCGAATCAATATATTTTATTTAAATATATCTCAGTCAATCCAAAATTAAATAGGTACAAGTGAAGTGTCAAATATTTCTACCAATAGAATTAAATACGAGTGGTTAACCCCACTCGTTTTTCAATTTTCTACCGCTCGTATTTGACCGTTTCTGAGTGAAAAAGTCGAGCGATCGAAAATCCAAAAACGGTCCTCTGAAATAGAATAGTTTTGTTCAGAAACGAGTGAAAGAAAACAAATGCAACCAATTCAATTGAAAACATAAATTTTTAAATTATATGAATTCTATAAATTTAAAAGGTTTCCAGGCGGCTAGAAAATAAACTGGACAATCAATAAATACATTATTAAGAATGTATTTCCCTTTTTAATGAAATGCTTAAAGTATGCTTAAGCGTTACCTATCAATATTTGGCTTTTAGGTAGGTACCTATCTAATTTTCTACTCAATAGGTTAGGTAGTTGCGTCATGTTATAATTTGATAACATAGTGTCGCTAAATGGATCGTAAACCATCGCATTATAGGAATAAAGTATAAATTACAATCTATAATAACATCATAAAAAAGATATGGACCTTGAAAATAGTAAAAAATATGCATTTTTATTTATTGTCGAAGAGTAAATTTAAAGCTACCAATATAATCATTACGCTTTCTAGAAACAAAATTTTATGACAACTATCACCTCACCATCATCATCATATCAGTCGAAAGACGTTCACTGCTGGACATAGGCCTCCCCCAAAGAGTGCCAATGTGATAGGTCCTGCGCCACCCGCATCCAGCGGACTCCCGCGACCTTTACCAGGTCATATGTCCACGCCGCGCCGTCCGGTACTATGTACAGTATGGACCTAAACACAGTACCTATTTCGCAACCGAAACAGCAATTTATTTGATTTTCCCAAATTGCAAAGTGTGACGTCAATTTGTATGAAGCGTTTCGGCTGCTACCGCAGCGACGTCCGTCTTTAACTCAATTTCTTGGTTGTTTGAGTTCTTTAATTGTAGTTGCTCCCATACAGACATTTGTTCCTCTCCAAAAACTGGTTACAAATGGCGTCGTAAATAAATCTTAGGTCACAAGCCTATTGGGAAAGCTTATGCTATACGAAAGTTTGGGCCAATGGTCGGTAGGTATAGGATTGTAGATCAGGGTAGGCAGTAAGAAGAAACGGGCTTGATGAGGGTTCGTTCCTTCTAAGCAAGCGACTAGTAAAAAGTTACAAGGGTGACTGTGCCAATGTAACTATACATATCGAAAGTAGCGTATCACGTAGGATGGTCTAAACTTGTGGCTTTCCTGGATTTTGAAACGATGGGCATCTACAAAATGCGCAATCAATTGGGTATTGGGTAATGTTATCCTTTTGATATATAATTAATAATGTGAACATTGTGAACGTTCAGTATTCTTGTAGAACATTAACCCCCTTATTCATAAGACTTAAAATGCCTCTCCTATATAATAGTACATTATTGTCGACGCAAGGGAAGTAGGCAATTACTGGCTGAGTATAAATTTTAAACGGATGACCTTGGTAGTTTAATTTAATACGAAGCCAGGAATTGCCTTTTCGGCCGAGCCAAAAATGGGGTTTTGGGGGCCAAGAAAACATAATAAGCTGTAAGTGTTATTGAAATCAACAATTTAATATAGGTCATTTCTTTTCGCATCTTCATGAAATTGTTGTACGCCTTTAGACATTCGTCTTTTGACTTTGCCGGGAACGAATTATCACTTAACTGAACTTGCAGCTTCTTTTATAATTGGATATTCATATTCTCGTTACTCTAATTAAAGTGGCCGTCAATTAAATTTGCTAACTATGTCAACAACGCTATAAGTTATTGGAGACTGTTAAAAAAGTCGTGATAACTGCACAGCTCGGACAGGTCATCGCAAAAACAGATATGGAAATAGAACAAGACTCTATAGAGTCGATACTTATGAATGAATGAATGAATTAATGAATGTAGTTTAAATTCACTATAAACATATGGTACAGTGCAGGTGTTACAGAAATATATATAGTGTTCCTAATATGTTTAACCATAAATGGCATATGAAAATTATTACAATTAAAAAGTCTGATAGAATTTAACACAAATACAAAGTTCAAGTCAAACAAAATTATATTATGTCAATACGATGGAAATCAGTATTTCATACATATATATAATATTTAAGATTATGATTAACATTAATTGTTCAATTTACTTTATAATAAAATGAAAATAGTGAATAAGAATAACACAATCCATTCAATAAAAACATTAGTTTAATTCAGAAAATGCAGTAGTTGATGGTTGGTTGCTTAAGTTCAATGCAACGATCAGCATTGAAAAAATGTTAATGGAAATACCTTCACAAGCATCTGGTTAACTAGCTTCTGCCCGCGACTCCGTACAAACTTTCACCCCCCATTTCACCCCCTTAGGGGATGATTTCCGGGATAAAAACTATCCTATGTCCTTCTAAACTATCTCTATACCAAATTTCATCCAAATCGGTCCAGCGGTTTAAGCGTGAAGAGGTAAGGGCCCGGCCACATGACCACGGTGCGGCGTCGTAAACGTGAAACGTCGTGGCGTCGGAGCATTCCACGTTATCACACCGTGCGAAAATACGTTGCCGCGTCGTGCAGATACACGTTGCCGCGTCGTGTAAACACACGTTGACGGTGCGACGTGCGATAACGTGGAATGCTCCGACGCCGCGACGTTTCACGTTTACGACGCCGCACCGTGGTCATGTGGCCGGGCCCTAACAGCCAGACAGACACACTTTCGCATTTATAATATTAGTATGGGTTACCGTTATAAATGTATTGTAATAGTACATTTTACAACTAGTGTGAAAAGAATGTCTTTTTACCACTAGTACCGAGGTATCTTGCCACGAGCTGAAAGCGAGTGGCAAGACTCGGTACGAGTGGTAAAAGACATTTCACACGTGTTGTAAATGACGTTTTTTAATACAATTGCGAAAAATAATAAATGAATATATCATTGCGATAAAATATGCTTGCTTAGAAGTTATTTTTGAACGAACCCATACTTTACAAATGACACTGACAGTGACAACATACTATTGGAATCAGCGCCATCGGGTAAAAAATCTAATATAAAATTACTGCGTTTCGAAAGTATAGTTTGGAACTAAAAAGTAAAAAGCACTAGTTCGAGAAATTGAGCTTCTCGTACGCTACGCAGCCACAAAAAGTACCACTTTTTGAGCAAGTGTATTAAAAAATAGAATTAAATATTACTGTACATAATGCGACTCTATTAATCTTGTTCTATTACTGTATTACGATTGTTTTGCGATGACCTGTCCGAGCTCTGGCTGATAAGTCGTAGCTACTGATCATCCGTTTTGGCCGTTTAGGTCCAATGCCATTTTTTATATGGCCGTTTTAACTTTTTATTATAATATGTATAATTTGTTTGGCCCGTGTGGTGTCGGGTTAGAATTTCACCACCCCCTTTCTTCCCGTGGGTGTCGTAAAAGTCGACTAAGGGGGGGGTGGGCGATGGGCTAGCAACCTATCACTGCAATATCACATTTTGTCGTAATACCCACATATATGCTGGAAGTGGCGCTGGAACATACGTTTCATGCCTTTCCCTTTTGGGAATAAAGGCGTGAATGTATGTATACACCTATGTATAATTTGTAATTGATACCCCGTCATGTAATGGAATTTGTATGCAACATTGTTGTCGAGCAAAATCGAGTCATCAAGGTTTTTTTTATTTTTGAATGTTTGACTCACCGTAAACTATGCACTTCAAGTCCCGATTATTAACTATTAAAGTCAACTTTGCTGGAAATTTTTAGAAAAATGTCCTTTATCTCTTTCTTACGAACACAAAAGTCAAAGTGACACATAACATAATACCTACAAACGATTTTCTACGCCATTTTAGGTAAAATAGGCTTGCAGAACAGTTATGAATACGGCCGTAAGAATTTAGATTAAGTTTGGAGGCAGTCAAGACCTAATTTTGTTGACATTGATATTATTTAAGCAGTTTAAAAAAAAAACTATTTGTACTAGCCCATCAAAAAAAAAAATGTAAATCATATTTCAAGGACGTGGACGGACTCGATACATAATTGGACGACATCAGCTCCATAGAAATTAATTGCAAAGATTAATCGGTTCTATGTCTTTATTTTTTTAAGTATCCCATACTTTAATTTTGGTAATTAAAAACCGCTAACGAGTCATATTTCACAAATAATATTTCAATAATTCTTTATTATTATTTTATTATCTTCTAAAAGCCGTAACACCTGAGACCTGGCCGCCCAGTAACTCTCGCTCTATAGTTTACTCCGATACAAATAGATAGTGTGCGCCTTATCCCGAATCATCAATGGCATTTTGTGGTATTTTCACGTTCCTTTGGAAAAAGATAAGTAATTCATCAGCTGAACATTTGATATTGATTCCGAAGTTATTGTTTGTTCTGACAATATTATTATGATTATGTATAAAAATTTCGCAAGCTCGTCGCGGCTGGCCACTGACTGGAGTTGTCCTAACGTGCGTTCGAAAAGTTACGTGATCGCCACCTCTGTAATACCCATGACAGATGATCTTAAATATTCATATAGAATAAGAGTGTGACAGTGGATTTTACTACCTAAATCCGCACGTTACTATTTACTATCAACAATTTTTAGCGATTAAAACAGATGGACGAACATGGCGAAACTATCAGTTCCATATATTTCTGGAGGTATTGTTGTTACTATAACATGACAGATTAGTCGTTCGCTGCATTTCAGACAAATGAAAATTTGGAAAACGTTTGGTATACATTTGAAGAAATATCAATTCAAATACAAAATTCTACGATGGGTAACCCATATAGTCATTTCGTTTGTAAGCGAGAACGCAAACAATGCTGGCAGCCGAGGGCCGCGACGACGACGAATCTCTTTAGGAGGCTACACGATCGGTGGCTTTACTGGGCCCGCTCGCGTCGTTGAACTGTCTATCCATTCACAAAGCATTTTGTAACTGTCTCTGAGTTTTTTTACTGGTATTCTATGACCTCTTATATGAAACTATGCGTAAGCAACCAAAAGCCGGACTAAGACCGGCCCCGCCTACAACGAAGTGGTTGAGTGGCATTGTGAATAAGAGTCGTTACGCTTCGATGACCTCTTTGGTAAAGACGGTTTTGTCTGTGCGTTGTATTGCGGATGAACTTATATCGTGATGTATAACTACCAGAAATATATTTTGGAGAACCGTTATAATAAAATTGGGCATAGCATCGCTTTCGAGAGTATTCAGGCATAACAGCTTTGTTTTCATTTCACTTAAGTATATCCAATGATTCCAAAGAGGCCTCAATATCGCATGTCACTTCCGCATCGTATGACATAAAATTGTAGTTATTAACAGTGTCGCCAACTTAACGCGACAGAACTTGTGGAATAAATTAGATGCCGGCGAATGCGATAGCAGCGCGACAGCAACAAATAAGTAACTACCTATTGCTACCTATAGGTAGCACATCCTTAGTATATTTGAGGATTTATTTGTCACCTCAATAGGGCTGTAGACTCATATTTAAATTGATAACGTAGTGTTGGTAAATGTATAGTAAACCATCAAATTATTGTAATAAAGTATAAATTAAATAATAATATTAAAATCATAATGACCAGATATGGACATTGAAAGCTTAGAAAATATTTATTATGCGTTTGTTTTTATGTCCATGAATCAATTTAAAGCTACTAGTAGAATCAGTTCGCTTTTATAGAAACAACATTGTATGACAACTACGGATTTATTTGATGTTCCCTTCACCGATTAATACAAATAGCAGACTGTGACTAGGAATTGCAATCCGTTATGTTTTTCAATCCTTTAGTTTGGGTTTACGCTACTGCGTATATATTTTTTTGTTATTTTGTCAAGTTTGATGGCATAAAAAGAGGACTGGTGTAAATAATATTGGTGTAAAAATACAAAACAACCATTCAAAATGTAAAAAAAAAAAATATCTTTTTTTGTCAAAAATAATTAATTACTAGGGTACCTACAAGTATTGATTACTCTTTCAGTAGTAGGTAAGTATTACAAATATTGCAATAATCAGTCTTATTATATGATAAATGTTTATTTAACCTAATAAAATAAGGAAGTAGTTTAAAATAAAGTCTGGTTTGCTTATTTTACTACATTTGAAAGTTTAGTAAACCACTCGTTTGTCTATATGAGATCAAATCATCCTTTGAAATTTGAGATCTTCTTATCACTATCAAACTAAACTATTTCAACTATAGTTCAACTCATACGCGGCTGTACTCTGTCGTGTGCGAAAATAAGACTTTAATTAGGTTCAATTAATATATCTGAAATTAACAAACGATTTACTAGTTCATAGCAACCATAAACGAGACGCCCTAGGGACTTGTCGGTTCAAACAACAGTTAAACTGCTCCCTTGGCTGCATATCTGTTCATTGCTGTTATACATTTTCCAATCGGCAGCATGATATTATGTTAATTGTTATAATTTTTTTTAAGGAACTAATAATATCATATTCTGAGTAAAAACGTGAGTGAGTATTGCATTAGCTATTATAAGTATTAACCTGCTTATGCTATTTTACTCATTGTCTTTCGAGTATAACGCTTATATAAAAAGAAAAATAGGTACTTACTGTATTTATAGTAGCCAGGAATACCAATAAGGGATTATTAAGTTTATTTTTAAAGGGGGTATTACAAGAACTACGATCGCCTGTCTTTAAAACAAAAAAAAAAGGAAATTTGTAACCCTTTTTACGGTTCCGTATAAATTAAATTAAAATTTGGGGATGGGGGGAAAGATTAAATTTTGGGGATTCCCCATGCTTTGAACTGAAACTCAAAAAAATTGTTTTCATTAAACCCATACGGGTGGGGTGTCATGATGATCAAAAATGATATTCAGGTTTCTCATATCATTTTTTTCTAAACTGAATAGTTTGCGCGAGAGACACTTCCAAAGTAGTAAATTGTGTGTCCTCCCCCTGTAACTTCTAAAATAAGAGAATGATAAAACAAAAAAAATATGATATAGGTACATTGCCATGCAAACTTCCACCGAAAATTGGTTTTAACGAGATCTAGTAAGTAGTTTTTTTTAATACGTCTTAAATCGTAAACCGCAATTTACCTTTCATTCAACGGATGGTACGGAACCCTTTGTGTGCGAGTCCGACTCGCACTTGGCCGGTTCTTTTATACGTAAACCTTTTAATAAAAATCAATATTATTATCAACTTAAATGATTAGGCACTAACCCCTAGGAGTGCGAAACAGGGAGTTTATATCACGGTCATCATCATCATCATTAGTCGTTCTCTCAATCTTGAGGATCGTGAAATCATGTCCTCTTCTTGCTGGACAGACTTCTCCAAAGGCCACATATCACGGTACCTATAGTGAAATTAAATACAAACAAGAAGTGCATAGTTTATGATCAGTCAAAAATTTAAAATTAAATAACCTCGCCAGCTCGATTTTGCTCGACAACAATGTAAATAATAATAAATAAATAATAAATAATAAGAATAATTTTCGAGGTACAAACTATTTGAAAAAGTAAGAGTCCGCAGTAACCACGGCCGAATTTCACCTTCCAATACAAACGGAGTTACGTTCTCATTTTACAGACCTGGATATACCTCATGTCATTGTACATGCAAAGTTACGTTACAATCCCACACTTAGTTTTAAAATTAGAGCGTAACTACGTTTATATGAAGAATCGAGCTCATTAGGTCCATGCAGGCTGGGCATTAATTAGATCCTTAACAGCCAAAACGGAAGATCAGTAGCTACGACTTATCGCAACTTTTTAAGTGTCTCAAACAACTTATGGCGTTTCCAGAAGAAAAATACACTTCAAGTTCTTTGTTCTTGTTTTATTTTTATTTTTTTCGTTTGTGTTTTTTTTTAATTATTTCTCCATGTGTATATTTAAGGTTATTTTTGTGGCAGTGGCAATAGTTGTTGCTTCGGAAGATATTGCAAATAGACGTGAAAATGAGTTCCAGTTCGAGTGACGAGGATATGGAATATACGCCTCCAGATTTAAACGAAGCTGCATGTTCAGTTATTGATTATTTGTTCCCGGCAAAGTCAAAAGACAAATATCTAAAGGCGTACAACAACTTCATGAAGTGGCGATAATAACCTGTAATAAATTGTTGATTTCAATAAAACTTACCCTTTCTTTTTTTGGTTTACTTGCACAATTTTTGAGTAAACCATAGTGCTTACTATATTTGTTTCAGCTGGCTTCGAATTAAATTAAACGGACTCCCAATATTAAAAATATTACTCAGCCAGCAATTGCCTGCTTCTCTTGCTTCGACAATAATGGTCTATTATTGACCAGTGACCACAAATTATGATTCAAATGATACTTAATTATATTGAGTGCGCTGACATGGACATGTATTTCAAATAAATAAAATGTCAATGGTAGAATGTATGTATTAATCACTTTCACGAATTACATTATCGCGTACGAAATGTAGTATGGAAATCTCGAATTGATCACAACCATCGATTAATATATTTACTATTTTACTATCGATTAATAATTAGATCCCCATTAATATATAACATATCAGAAACTAGCTTCTACTCGCGTCTCTATTCGTGTGGAACTCATTTACTTATATCGTAGCTCCATACAAAACGTTCACCCCCTTGGAGAATGATTTTCGGGACTCAAACTATTTCTATACCAAAATCATCTGAATTGGTTTTTCCCTACCACATACCTCTTCAGGTAACATACAGATAGATACAATTTCGCATTTATAATATTAGTATGGATATCCGCCGTGGCACTCCACTTGCCAACGCGCCTACGTATAAGTATGCTTCAATGAAGCTGAGACTGAAACTACTTAATGAAAAATGTTTTCACTACGAAACCGGATTTATTAAATCTGTGGAACTAGAGGAATATTTTACCTCTAAAATCGGCAACTTCCTTATTTTTACACCATGGTTTTAATTTGAAATTCGTTTATAGCGGCAGAGATTTAGGACAGATTACATTATTTTGTTTTGTTTGTATTTAGTTTAGGTTCCGATAAGTCAAGTTAGGTTTAGTAGTTTTTCCTCAACTTTTTGTCTATTTTGTAATAGTCCGGTGGCCGACTGCAAAAAACCCTACCTGACTTTTAGTAGGTAGCTTCAAGCTTCAACTGGTCTTGGTCGGCTGCGGCTTAATGTGGCAAATTTTGCGCAAATGGCAAAAATGTGGTACAAAAATCAACAAAAAAAACCACATCGAAAATTAGAATGAAACTTGTATGGTATACTACCTAGTATACAAGTTTCATTCTATTTGTGACCTTTGAGGATAGTAAAAAAAAGTGCCGTGAAACATGCCTACTTTGCCACCAGGCAAAACATTGCCCAAAAAGCTACTTTTAAACAAATCTGGCAATGAAAGAAAACACAACATATTTATGGCAAGCTTACTATTTTTAGTAGAAACTAGATTACGTTTATGACTTTACTTTGAGTCGTACATGTCTTTAACTTCAGCCAGGAGCTTGCAGCAAATTGAGGAATGTGAGGTGTATGGATTTTTATGGCAAAGTTGAAAACACCTAGGTAACATTACCCATCTGTACTGAGTAAAACTTTTCCATATTAAGACCGTGATGTTAAAATGGAACGCCATGTTTGCCCAAAAATTTTAACTGAGTCTTGTCTCAACATCGTAAGAGCTAGCAAAAAAAATCATCCAACCATATAAAAAAAATATGAGATATTAGTATTTTTCCGAAAAAAGCGGGCAAAGTAGGCATGTTTCACGGTGGTCGGTCAAATACTGTGCTGGCCGACTAAATTTGTGGTACAGTCAAGTGTAAAAATAAGGTGCATACAACTTTCTCATAAATATGTCCCATTACACACGAAAGCAGCTGACGAACAAATAATCAACTAAATAATAATAAATAATTAGTTGAAATTATCAACTTACTTCAGCACTAATGAATGAAATTATATAAATTAAATTAGAATATTTAAATAATTGTAACATTTTGACATATAATATTTTTAAGTATTATGAATAAATGAGTATGAGTATGAGTATGTCAGCGGATTAAGGTTTTGGTACTTATTTATGAGAGGATGTTATCGAGAGCTGCATTTTACCTAACCAAAAATTTTTATGATTAAACGGATTATATAGCTAAATTAAGACGGTGCAAACAAAAATTTCGTATTTTCGCTAACGTAAGGCTTTTTCACAGGCCATATTTTCGTTCAAATGATTACATTGTTATAGTAAACTTCTGTTTTGTATAGATACACTCTTATTCTAGACCATAGCAGAGCTGTAATTCTAATTCTATATACGGTTATTGAAAACAACCAGGTTTTCTTCGGAGTGTTTTCCAAAAATACGCGTCAGAGCTATCTTTCAGGTAGAATATTTCCATATTAAACTTTCAAAAACGTAATAATCTTTGCCTTTTACAATAGGATATATAGTCTTTTAGTACATAGTAGACGCACTAGTACTAAAATATTTGTTTTCCTATAAAAAAATGATACTACAAAATGTCTAATTCGGTTAGGTTAAACATTTTTTTATTGAGGTATATGATGATGTTTTGGAAATATAATATTTTATTATAAAACTACGGGCCTTGTTTAATATGACGTGATTTTTTTAATGCTTATGGGTGACCCAGTTAATTTAGACCATTTTTTAAAAACCACTATATAACCGCGCGCGTAAACGTCGTTCAATTCATTCCGGTTACGGCAGCGGTCGAGTGAGGTCGTGCTTTAGCGGTGCGCTCTTGCCCTATTGTTGTTGTAACCCGAATATCCTCTCCGACTACCTGCTCACTCTTATCGCTCCCCCGCGCGGTGATTATCGCAATTACCACGTGGAAGCATCGGGTGTGTTAGTTAAGACTTTCATAAGTCCCCAGTCGACCCGCGTGTCCCTGCCCCTCTGGAAATCCACGCTCGTAGTGGTCGCAGTCTTTCGGGGCTGTGGGCTAGACACGTCAGTGGCTACCCGTTAGTTAAGACTTTCTCAAGTCAGACCCGGGTCTCTGTCCCTTAGAAAGACCACGCTCGCAGTGGCTACACAGTGACGGATCCTAACGGTGCCAACTAAGTCACAGTGTGGGGTGGATACCACCACGAAGCCCAGTAATTCGTACAGTCCGACTCTTCCCTTCGTGTTAGGACACATAGCTGACACTGACACGGCGGACAAGTGGACAAGACTCGACACCGACATCAGGATAGCATTTCGGTTCATATTAGGCGTAGGAAAAGCTTAGCGGCGACCGACCAACCAAGTAGGATGGAGCTGCAAGAAAGGATCACGAGGATGGAGGAAGTCATGCGGGCTATGCAGGCCGAAATCGATCGCCTCGCTGCTGAGAACCGACAGCTCAAGCTGGCTCTCAGCGGCGAGGTCTTTGACTCTGCCCAGGCGGCTCCCATACAACCTCCCCCCCCGACAAGTCTCGACTTGCAACTCCAGGCCCGTCCGGCCACTCCGACGGCCACTCTGGCCGCCCAAGCCCCTAAGGCCACCATGGGACCGCCGCCGCCACCGCCGTCGGCGGCAGCAGCGACCCCTTCGCCCCCTACCCAGGCCCCTAAGGCCAAAACGCCCAGTAAGGGCAAAAGTAAACTCGCCAAGGCAGCCGCGTCTGCCCCAGCCAACCCTCCGGCCCTTCAGGCCCCCCCCGAAGCAGATTTAAGCGTGAGACAATCGCGTTCTCGCTCCCTCCAGAGGCGATCCTCCTTGCGAGAGGAACGCACTGTCCCACGCTCCAGCTCTCCCCCCCACCCCCTCCTTCGGTGTCTCTCCACGACCAGACTGACCGACGAACAGACTCGCGACCTCCTCTACTCGAACGAGGAAATGACCATGGACACGACAGTCTGGACCACAGTAGGCAGCAGCCGCAAGGGCAAACGTGCGCTGCCGAAGTCTCCTAGGGCCGATTCGCCGGCGAAGAAAGCCCTTCGGACTCCCGCCGTCCAGGCGCCCTCTGCGCAGGCCCCTCAGGCCAGTAGTGCCATTCTGGCAGCGGACGGCGGGTCTTCGGCCCCCAGCAAGCCAACTCCGGTAGGCAACCCGGACAAGCCGGATTCATGTGTCCTGATCGACACACATAGATACCACACTGCCATGGCCATAGCCAGTCAGCGTGGCATCCGGGTGGTCGGTTCGGAGATTTTGAAACCGCCCTTGGAAGGGATGCGCATCACGGTCCAGGGACCCGAGGACTACCGTGCTCTGACCCGTCTCTTCGACGAGCTGTCGATGGCCTACAACCGGAGGCTGACCGTCGAGGAGAAAGGCTACAGGGCCGTCCTCCGGGGAATCCACAAGGATATCCCGGAGGACGAGGTAGCCGCGGACCTCAAACGCAAGGGGATCGCCGTCAGGGAGGTTCATCGCCTCTACAATAAGCAAGTAGGGAAGTACGATATCGTACTAATAGTCACCGACCCGAACCAGCGCAAAGCCGTCCACTCCCTTAAGGAGGTCCTTAAAATGGCGGTGAGAGTGGAGACTCCCAAAAAGAGGACCCACCTCTCACAGTGCCACAACTGCCAGCGGTTTGGCCACGGCGCCCGTGGCTGCCACTCTCCCCCCCGTTGCGTCAAGTGCGCTGGGGATCACGCGACTCGCGATTGCGAGCGCCCAAAAGGCTGCAAGGACCCGAACGGCATACGGTGCTGCTACTGTTTGGGTCGCAAGCTCCCTCATGGGCATACTGCCAATTATGGGGGATGCCCTTGCCGCCCAAAGAGTCGCGACACCGGGGCAAAGTCGAAGTCCTCGCCTCCCTCTGGGCGCAAGCAAAGCGCGGGCCGGGGTGCTCCCCATAGCACTCCGCAAAACTTCCCCGCCCTTCCGGCCGTAGGGTTAGGAGCCCCTAGGAACCCGCCGCCTTCAGCGGCCGTAGGTCCCCGCCCGGTGCCTTCTGCACCCCAATCCCAGGCGGGCCCCTCTGTATGGGGACCCGCCGCCAGTCAAGCGGGCCGGCCCGCTATGGACCCACTCTATGCGTTTATGCAGTTAATACAGGTACTCCCACCGGAGGTGGCGAGCGGCCTGTCTACCCACATATTCGCATCAGCTACTCGCTATCTCGCCGCACCAAGCGGCAGCCAGGTTAACGGTGCCTATTAGTATGGATAGTACATCCCAGAAGCTTAAACCTGCTTCGATTACCATTGGCATTTATAATGCCAATGGTCTAAGGGGTATGAAGGACCAGGTGATGAACTTCCTTCGCGATCACTCAGTAGATTTACTTCTGGTCCAAGAGACCTTTTATCGTCCCGGCATTAGAGCCTTTCGCATCTCTGGATACGTTCAGATTAGAGATGATAGGCAAGATGGTAGGCCATTCGGGGGCACGCTCATTTTCTACAAACGTAACTTAAATTGCATAAGTCTCAATCCACCGCCCCTGACTAATATGGAAGTGTCGGTCTGTCGCATCTCGATGGAGGGGCACCCCCCGATATCGATTGCGTCAACCTACCTTTCACCTCAACGAGACTTACTTCTGACTGACCTCAACTCTTTAGCCTCCCTAGGTCCTTCGGTCATCGTGGCCGGGGACCTAAATAGTAAGCATACCAGCTGGGGATGCGTAGCATCCAATCCCAACGGCAATCGGCTTCATCACCTTTTGATCGATAGCCTCCCTTTCGATCTCCTCGCTCCCTTAGAGCCGACTCACTTCCCTCATAACGTAGACCACCGACCTGACATACTCGACATAGCACTACTAAAGAACGTAGCGTTAACTCTGCGTTCTATAGAAGTGCTACACGAACTAGACTCGGATCATAGGCCAGTCCTCTTGAGACTAGGCCCTCACCCCAATAGTACTCCTCGAACCAGGACACTCGTGGACTGGGACAAGGTACAATCAGGTCTCCTACAGACGGACTCCCCCCTGCTTAGAGATATCCCAGACAATATAACTACAACCGAACAGACAGACCAAGCGATCGATTCTTTCACCAACTACCTCAACGCTGTTCGAAGCGAAGCCTCAAGGGAGGTGTCGGCGGAGGACATCCAAAACCGACCTCTACCTACGGAACTGAGAGAGTTGGTGACAAGGAAAAATCGCGCCATACGTACCTATTCAAATCACCCTTCTGCCGAAAATCGGCAAATCCTGAGGGACTTGTCTAACGAGTCCAAACAGAGAATTGCCGAATTTCGGGAGAACTCGTTCAGGGATCTGATGGGGGAGATAACGCCTAGTCACCTGGCTTACTGGAAACTAGCGAGATCTCTCAAATCCGATGCCTGTTGGACCATCCCTCCCTTGGATCGACCGGATCACTCAACCCCCGCGTTCGAGGACAGTGAGAAAGCCGAATGCCTTGCGAGTAGTTTAGAGTCCCAATGTTCGCCCAACCTCCTCAACACCGACGAAGCCCACATTAGTAGGGTCGATTCCGAGGTGGACAGGAGATCGCGTCTCCCCGTAACTTCACCCATTTTACCGGTGTCGGTTAAGGAAGTCAGTGACCTTGTCAGGCGTCTCCGTATTAGGAAGGCTCCGGGTGCGGATGGTCTATCCAATCGCATCCTGAAACTTCTCCCCGAAACCCTCCTCCTCCTTTTGGTCGGCATCTTCAATGCCGCACTGACCAATGCTCACTTTCCAGCCGCGTGGAAATGTGCAACGGTCATAGGGATAGCGAAGCCCGGCAAACCCCGGACCTCGCCTGCCTCTTACAGGCCGATCAGCTTACTTAGCTCCCTTGGAAAGCTATATGAGCGGATCCTTCTCACGAGAATTCTCAGATTTACGGCTGAGAATAACCTCCTCATCGATGAGCAGTTCGGTTTTAGATCCGGACACTCATGCGTCCAACAGGTGCACCGCGTCACGGAGCACGTGTTGGATGGTTTCTCTCGATTCCAGGGGCTCAAGACCGGTGCGATCTTTCTCGACGTAGCGAAAGCCTTCGACAAGGTCTGGCATAACGGGCTTGTATACAAGTTATACCAGCTCGGAATGCCGGACAGACTCGTACTCACAATACGAGATTTTCTCAGTGACCGAAGCTTTCGATACCGACTGGAGGGAACGTATTCGGACCCACACCCCATCCGGGCCGGAGTCCCGCAAGGCTCCGTGCTCTCTCCCACTCTCTACTCGTTATTCACAAACGACATTCCCAGGCACCCTAAGGTGCAACTGGGGTTGTTTGCGGATGACACCGCGCTCTTTACGACTCATTGTAAGTACGCTACTATCCGGCGATACCTCCAAGAGGCAATCTCCGACCTAGGTCGTTGGTTTAATCTTTGGCGTATCGAAGTCAACCCGGAGAAAAGCACTGCAATAGTCTTTCATCCGTCGGACTGCATTAGTACAGAAAGGCGGGTGGATCCGATCCAGATGTTTGACCGACCCATCCCCTGGGTCAACGAGGCCAAATATCTTGGAGTGCCCTCGACAGGAGACTGACTTTCCGTAGCCACATCCGTAGGGTACGCAACCGCGCGTTGTTCGTGCTAGGAAGGCTAGGGCCGATGATCAACAAGTTTAGTAAAATGTCACTTAGGAATAAGCTGACACTCTACAAGACTTGTGTTCGTCCAATCATGACATATGCAAGTGTAGCATTCGCTCACGTGCCTATGTCATCGCTCAAGCCGCTTCAGGTCATTCAGAATCGTTTTCTCCGAAGGGCGACTGGTGCCCCGTGGTACCAATCGAACCTCAGCCTGCACCACGACATGGAGATTAGCACCATGTATGGTTTCTTTAAGCAGGCTGCCAGACGTTATTTTGATAACGCTCCCCACCATAGGAATCCGTTAGTTAGGAAGGCTGCTGACTACGTCCCCATCCCTCCCCCCTCTGTCGTTACTCGGCGCTCACTGATTAGGGGCCGCACGGTCCGGCGTCCTAGGCACACACTCACGGACCCGGACGACGAAATCACAGCGTCCATCGAAAGATGGAACGCTGCGCTTTCGGCGTCCAACACATCGCGTACACTTCAGCGTTCCCGCCGGCGGGGACGTCCACCGCGAGACAACACAGACACATACAGTCCGCTTTCGTCCCGGTACCGCCGCATACCGGGTAGAGTCAGTCCGACGCAAGTCGGGCCTAGCTGAGTTTCTTGCTGGACTCTTCTCAGCTAGGCTAGGTTTTAGCGAACCAGCGATAAAACTCCCAGTAGTTCGATACCACTCACACCCCAGATTCGGTTGATACCGTTCAACCAATCTCACTGGAGCGCAAACTCTTAGAGTATTCCAGTGTACAAACTTCCCCGCGTGGTCGTGCCGGAGGCTTCCCCTGGATTTTCCCCAGGCCACCCTCCAACCACGCAGTTCGACCGCTATATTGGGTCCGTCCTAATATAGCAACAGTCAGGTTAAAAAAAAAAAAAAAAAAAAGTCGTTCAATTCATTACGCGCCGGGCGCTCCCAGAGAACGGACGTATCGCTCTCGTCGCCGCGCAAAGGTCGGTGACCGAGCGTACGCTACATGCACCTGCGTATAGCTGTAGTGCGCCCGCTTCAGATTGATACTTGGTTGGTAAGTAATTTTACATGTTAAGTAAGTTTGTTTATTTTGTTGTTTCTCCAAGCACTCAAGTGATATTACTTTTTATAGAAATGGGGAATAAACGAAAATTATTTGGGATTAAAAAATCCGATCCTACCGCGGCCCGACAAGTTAAAAGGTACCACCACCAGGTCACCATGTTACCAAATATTATTCATATCATTTGTTTATACTCGTACCGCACGTTACTAATAATAAATCAGCCTATATAACGTCCCACTGCTGGGCACAGGCCTCTTCTCGTGGATGAGATGGAACGCGCAGTAGTCTCCACGCGGGCCCGGTGCGGGTTGGAGACTTCACATACACCTTTGAATTTCTTCGTGGATGTATGCAGGTTTCCTCATGATGTTTTTCCTTCACCGTAAAGCTAACGGTAACTATCAAAACTCATTGGTACAAGCCTCACGACCGTTGTTTGACAGCCGCATGCCTGAACCGCTAGGCTACCGTAGCTTCATGGAAAACGTTATAGGTATTTAAACCTCCGGTTATGAAACTTAGGCCATGTACTTTTCAAGAGAAACCAATGTTTTTGGCAATTACTTTTTGTGGTAATGATGATCTTTATTCACAGACAGAAAAAAAATGAGAAATTCGACAAATTTAATGGAGGATGGGTCAATTGATTATGTTGATAATGAGATGGCCTGTGTATGTATATAACAGAATGTTCCAAATAGCAAAACCTCTGTATCCTATGAATTGTTTTTTTATTTATTTTACCGTTATTTCCGGTTGTGCCCTAATGGAGCTCAGGCTCCGCTTCGACACCTAATCCCAAGATTTGGCATAGGCACTAGTTTTATGGTATGTAAATAAGTGCGTCATCATAATCCCTACCGTTATTCCCAGTTGTGCCATAATGGAGCTCGGGCTCGACTTTGACACCTAATCTCAAGATTTGGCATAGGCACTAGTTTTATGGTATGTAAATAAGTGCGTCATCATAATCCCTACCGTTATTCCCAGTTGTGCCATAATGGAGCTCAGGCTCCGCTTTGACACCTAATCCCGAGATTTGGCATAGGCACTAGTTTTATGGTATGTAAATAAGTGCGTCATCATAATCCCTACCGTTATTCCCAGTTGTGCCATAATGGAGCTCGGGCTCCGCTTTGAGACCTAATCCCAAAATTTGGCATAGGCACTAGTTTTATGGTATGTAAATAAGTGCGTCATCATCATCCCTACCGTTATTCCCAGTTGTGCCATAATTGAGCTCGGGCTCCGCTTTGACACCTAATAACAAGATTTGGCATAGGCACTAGTTTTATGGTATGTAAATAAGTGCGTAAGTTTAATAAAATAGAAACATTTAAAACTCATCTGATTTTTATTTCCTAGCTCACTATAAAGTAAAAGTATAACAATGATCAAGAGAGTCGGTCCAACCGGCCGGCAGCACTCAAACCGGCACGCACACAATAACATCGTAGAGTGGGTAGCTATCAGGGCCACGCGCAGGCGATCGCGACTAGGTCGAGTTGTAACGAAATGTTTGTACCCTCTTAAACCTGTTGACGTATATGGTCAGCCTCATCTTAGCCTGGCAGTATTTGCAGTCCGAGCACATTTATATTGCTTAAATTCAAAGAGACACAAGAGTAACAAATAAAATTTAGAAATTAATCTCACAGAATCTTTTATAAATGGGGAGAAGTTTACTCCACATGCTTTTGCAGTCGGCCACCGGACTATAAATAAATATTCCACAATTTTTGACATCATTTACTTAATTAAATTTAATAAAGATAAATTCATTAAAACAGGCAATGGTTTGTAGAAATCCTACACGCAGAGCACCAACCTATAATATAGCACGTTCTTGGTAAATAAATATTTAAGTTAACCGTGGGCCAAACAGAAGTAGGTACACATATCAAAACTTTAAATGTGAGTAGGTATTGACCGAGAAACTGCATATTATTATAACATATAAATGTTATATGTTATTTATGGTCAGTGATAAATTTAATAAATATCTTGCAGGCTTACTCCAAGCGCCTGAAATTATTTACTTATTTATTTATAAACTCTATTGCTCAATATGACTTTTTATTGTTCTTCAACAGTACAGTCTAAACCGCTTATCAGTTGTACCAACTCACGGTTTTTGGATCAGCTTGTAGAGATGCACGTCAACTTTCCACAACTGCTTACATTCACACAACACCTACTTACTTACGTGCTTTATGTTACCTAATTATAAACGACAACATTCATCAACTGGACATTAATAGGTTGGTTATTCTCATTTTTGTGCCAATGGAGCAATTATAAAACGGTAATGTTACGATGAATTTGTTTACGATCTAAATTTTCTAAATGAAAGAAATATTTTAAAATTTACCTAATATAATCACACACATGGTAATTGTAGTAGTTCACATCCACGACTCTGAAAGTGTGCACAAAAATTAGAATGGCCCAGGGACTAATATTTTTATATATATCATAGTCGTTCGTTGTGTGAGTTATCCACAACACTTTTCGGTGTTATTGACATTGAAAGTGTTAAAATCTGTATAATAGTGGCAATTAAACATGTCCGTAACATTACTAAATGCATGTTGCACGTACTCGTAATGGATGAGATGAGTGCACTCGCGCTCACCCGGCCGAATTAATCAATCAGTTTTCCACTTTATTGACTTGCCATATAACGTTTTCTACTCAACGCATGTAGGTACAAAATGGATTGCCGAACTGGAATGAAACTACTTTTTGGGCCATGTAAAAGTTTTATATTTCCATTCAGTTACATTTGCCACAAATGTTTATATGACGAATATGTTTAGTACAAGCATTTGTGTGTAAAAATATGGGCCAAAAACATGTTTTATTACAGATCAGCAATCCATTAGGTACCAACATATACAAAACAAAATGGCCCTATACACTTTTGGGGTCATACAATAGAATGTTTCTGCTGCAGGGTACTGCAATCCCATCTGATTATCAATGCGTCACGCTTACGCACTCATTCTGCGTTAAGTACACAAGAAAGAGCATAAGAGACATATATACAATTCAAACTCTCATTTCAATACCTCGCATGTCCTAAAAAAAAGATATACCTACTTAAACAGTCAATGTGCCCAGTCGATATGATAGCAAAGCCATGACCTGGTTATATGAGGTTATATGATTCTTCCAGTGCTCCCGGGTTGCATCGACTACACTTTTTACCTCCTCACTGACCGGTAATCGAAACATATATTATGGCACCGACAGCTGTCACCTTATACAAAACTATCAACCAGATTAACATTAAGCTTATGAATCTGACGGTTTCAAACAAACAAGCCTAAAACTGTTTATTCAGCATTTCGCTTCTAACTAGTATATGTAGGTAGATACTTCTCAAAAACCTTGCAAATGGAATTCGACCCACTTCCAGTGATCGCATGACTTAAGTTTGGTAAACATATGTGAATTCGATGACAATGATATGTATGTATACATATTTTCCCTAGGGGCTAAATGTACTACTTTAGCCCCGCTTGCCAAGTCTAATATGATGCACTTTTTGAGCATGAGAAGTGAAAAATATAATGTATCGTAGCTGTATGTTAGAATAATGAAAATAAAACGGAAATATTTTTTTTTGTTGCTGTTGTCGGGACGGTCTAGAAGGATACTGAAAGGTAAAGACATGTGTGAGTCTGTACAATTGGTATTGCAGCAGGTACCTACTCTATACCTATATTTATTATATACCCAAAGTAGCTGGGTAAATTACTAAAGAACAGGGAATTTGTTTACAGATAAGTTTCTGTACGTAATAGTACTAACTTATTCTGCGGTAAAGACTAAACGGATATATAAAGCTGAACTTTGCTACACTGAGAGTCAATACAATACAAAACGGGTTTTCTCAACTTACGGAATTTATTAGTTGTGTTCCAATTGAACATGTACCTAACGGTTAAATGTAGTAATTCGTTCCATTTTAAGGAGGTATATACGTACTTAACGGTCAAAATAATATTATTATCTACTTAAAAAGTTTTGCGGGAGTATATTCAGACTTATGACTAGCATGCAACAAAGCCGCCAGAAAATGTCATACCGATATGACAGCTGACATGTCATGTATGCATTATTTGGCGTCGTATCGTATCGTACTCGCGAAATTTGCATTTTCCAACGATAGCAGAATTTACCTATGTCGGTTTACAAGTCATCACGCCAATGTTGCAGGCGTGGCTGCCATTCGCCTAGGTACCACGTCATGCCGGGTCTCGGTGACAAATAGAGTCATCTAAATGGGTGTATGTAATATTTTGTACCTATACAGTAAATATTATGTATTCATATTCACGGGCGTGGCCCGTCAGCTGAAACTTTATCGTGATCGTAGGTGAAGTTCCAATATAATTTCGTCTCTGCAACAAATGGATGGAGGTTGACTTCAATGTTCCACTTACGTGTGGTTTAACACAACACTAACCACGCGTTCACAATATTTACAAGATATTTTATGGCCGCAATTCGGTATAGACTTTTATTGACACTTATAAAACTTTAGAGTTTTCGTTGCTAACTTACTGTGCTTGTCGAAACTATGAATTTATACGCTGCAGATTTGACTTTCAAGGACCGATTCTGGCGCGGCGCTGCTTCATTTGGCTTGTTCGAGCGGTCGTGACTGGTCAGCATACATTTCATTTTCCAATCATCATATAATTTAAAAAGTATATGATGAAGTATATAAAAGGACGATTTGATGCCAAGGAATGTAGTAACTCCTGTAAACTGCCGGCAGTCAGATAAAAACACAAATTTACTTAAGGCGGTTCGAAGACCATACAGTTTCTTAAAATATCACGCCGTTAGCCTGCGAATGTCAAAAAACGTTTTGTATAGTCGTCGAACCACCTTAAGGTATAAGGTTATACACCATATGAGGTAAAATTGGTAAAATAGTGAATAATGTAACATAATAAAAACCCTACTTACACAAAAACATTTACTCAATAACTCTTAAAGAAGAAACATTTCCTAGTGGTTTGTTAATTCAATAAATGCTCGGATACAAATAGATTGTTTTACTTCCTTGTATCCTGGCAGTTCTTCTAAGTAAGAGATTAAACGTAAACCTTGGCTAATAGTGAGAATCCTCCTTATCCTTTTTATCTTCCAGTCAGAGCCTGCGCCTTAATATAAATTAGTCGCAGCTACTTATGGCCCCAATGTGAGACGATTGTAGGTAGGTACTACATATGCGGACAAGATAGCGAGACTTACGGAGGTCCAAGTTTCTACGGTCGTCGTTTATAATACGTAACTATGAGTGATTTTCAAGTACTTAGAAAATAATCGATGAATAGTTATCATTATTATTAATTGAGCAATAGTAAGAAGTTTAAGGAGACTTTTATTAAGATGAAGGTGACACATTCATGCGTAATTGTATTAGTACAATAAAATTGTATAAGTTTGTTTAGGAGAAATTTTCAAACATCTGTCAAAGAGTAGGCGAACTTAGGTTGGTTTACGATACCGTATGAGGATAATTTAATATACCTACAGGATACGTAGGTACCAAAGATTATTGAGAAAAAGGCTTCTCAATAATCTTTGGTAGGTACTGAGTAAACTAAAAGTCTAATTTTGATCACATATATACCTACAAAGAAACCTTTGGCAACACTAAAGTGTTTGAATCGTTTGCAATATGATTTTGCCTATATTCAATATAAAAACAACTGAATCGTATTGATATTAATGGGCTACCCGAGGTTTCCTTCGATTTTTGACAAGTTTTGAATCGTATCTCCTACTTTTGCACTACAGATAGAAGTATAAATCAAACGGTTATCGGTTCTTCAATCTTTTATCTCCATTTTGGTCTACCGGATTTTGAAACAAATGAATACTTAATTTTGTATGATCTTTTTAAACATTGTCTAAAATAACACTTATTTTGTATCTCTATTGACGTGAAAGATCTAACACATACGAAATCTACATATTTGGGTTCGTCTGTGACGTCCCTAAAAACTGGACCAGGGTTTTCATTTTAAACCAATTAACACAAAAGTTATGGCCAGAAACCGGTTTTCTGACCTAAAATTGTTCAACTTTGATGCCAAATATCTCGAAAACAATAAACTTTGAAGTAAATATGGGATACTATATTGCTTAAAGCCGTTGTTGTTACCATAATAAGCTACAAAAAACCTAAGAAAACTACGAGATTCAGATCGAAGGTACGATCCCATACGCCAATTATGGGAGCCCCTTAAGGCCCTAAATACGAGCTCAAAATCAGTAGGCGAAGCTATGTCTTTTACTTAGATGGGTACCAGGACATTCCGACATAGTAGGAAATGAAAAAGCAGATGAACTCGCAAGGAAGGGCGCAGACACAACCCTGGTCGGCCCAGAACCGTTCTGTGGTATCACAAAACGGAAAGCATATTCCCTACTAAACAACACAATAAAATCAGATAAAGCTGTGGAAGTTCGTCAAAGGACAAAAACATGCTAAAGCCTTAATCAAAGGATACAATAACAAACTGTCCAAAGAGCTATTACAACTGAGAAGGCACAAAACCTGCGCAGTGACGAGAATTCTGACAGGACATGGCAAACTGAACAAGCACCTGTTTCAAATGGGTATGAAACAGGACACAACGTGCAGGTTCTGCCAGGAGACAGAGGAAACAGCAATGCATATCCTATGCTCCTGCGGAACAGTCATGCACAAAAGAAGTATGTACCTAGGGCGGCACATCGTGCACCCGGAAGAGGTACAACATATCACCGCCCAAAGAATCTGGAATTTCCTAGAGGCAACGGGACTTGATGATGTAATCTAAACAAAGGGCTGTCACAATAGATCACCTGCTGGTCGAAGCGACATACAAAGGCCCACAATACAACAATAATAATAATAATGTCTTTTTTTATCTAACTTCCCCCACCCCACCTAACATGAGTGAATATAGGCACACGCAATTGAAATTAAGTTTTACCTCCTGTACACCATACTGGTAATGTACCTACAGTATATATTATATTGAAAATAACTCGGTAGGTACAGTCACCAGCAATAAGATCTGCCACAACATAGCACGCATAAATATCTGACGCGACTCTATGTCTAATGCCATAAGGACGTGTCAGATATTTTTGCTGGCTTTGTTTCGGCAGATATTGATGCCGGTGACTGTAGGTACGTGAGATATTCTCAGAGCGTAATTTAGGGATAATGTTCGAATATTTTGCAGTCAGCGGGAATTGCAAGGTATAGGTAGGTCTTCAATAATGCTATCACCAAAGAAATCCGTTGAAACGCAGTGAGGCTTAAACATTAGAGTTATTTTAATATACGTGAATACCATAGATGGTTTCCGTCATGATTTACAGCCATATTAAACATAATAAACGTATAACTTACATACGATACTTACTACGATTTTTTTGGTAGATTATCACTATTTTATCAGCCTTTAGGTATTACTTTATAGTACCCCTACTGATTAAATATTCCATTCGTGTAACTTATTCTCGAATACTTGAAACAGTAGGTAAATATTCTGATTTATAACATAAGATGTACTACTACCACTATAGTAATTTCTACGATATAAGTAGAAAACTGAGATGAAAACCGATAGGTGTGTAGACTCAAAAGTCATAATTCCTTTTAAATAAAGAAGGCAAAAAAATATGCCTAAAGACGAAAACCCCATTCGGATATCTCAAAAAGTTACAAAGTTACAATCGTTTTAATGTTGATTGTTAGGGCGAGAAAACGCTAGAAGATAGTGACGTCACGATCCTCAAGTGTATATGACAGTAATTTCATATGTATGTGCGTTTTACGGAAAAGCGACAGAACACCCCCTCTTTAAACTTTGGACACTTATAACTTTGTGATTATTTAACCTATTGCGTTGCTTTTTTTTCTCCATTCGACTACATTTTTATTCATTTTTGTATACTCGTAAAATACAACATTATTGATTAATTTATTTAGTGTCTACACCCCTATTGTGTTATTTTGTAAAGTGGCTGAAATGTAAACAAAATGGTATTGAAAACGTTAACTGAAATTTCTCAATTTTCCTTTAAGTCGTTTCTGGGTTGTCCATCCATGGCTATCCAACGCGGACATGTCGCCAGCATTATAGGCACTTGCACCGGGAACGGCAGGGCGCGGTTTATTTGAGAGTTATTAGGCTCCATTCACTTGTCCGATAATATCCATCCGATACTGGCACTTGTTGCCATCATTTTGCAATCACAATTCTTGTGCGTATTCAAAAGTAATACTTAGTATACATTTTTTTATATTTGGTAAGGAATAAAAGAAATAGTAGATTAAAGGGCACCCGTGTATATGTTACGTTTACAGATCGATCAACGTTACATATAGGAATCTATACTAATACTAAAACGTGAAAGTATTTCGGTATAATTTTATGAGCTACGGATATTTCACGCTGGAACGGCTGAATAGTTATTTATGGATGACTTTATAGGTATGGCAATAGATAGCATTTCTGAAAAAAACTTTAAATAAATAGTTACTTTTATCCCGGTAATGCTCCGCAGTGAGGTGAAATGCGAGGGTAGACGTTTGTATTAATTGCAATTGAACTCTACGCGAATGTAGTCAAAATAAATCGTATGTACGGATTTTAAAAAGGTAGCCTAAATTGCTTTCAATTTTTCTTTTTTTAGCTTTCCCAGTTAGGCCACTTTGAAAAAAAATGATATGAATGGAGAGATAGGTTAGTCACTGGTTTTTATTTTAGTTATCTAGTCACTGGTTTCTTTACTATTATTATGACACAAATGTATTTATTAGCAAAACACGTGGTTAACTGTACTTTTTTTAAACTGGTTCTTGAAAGTTATTGCATTTTATATATGTTATTATTCATTTAATTGTGTATAAAATATGTTAAAAACAATGAGATGCTATGTACAGATTTTTCAAATATCGAATTACTTACATATTTTAGTATGTTTTCTTTTCTTAGACCCATTCCTCAAATACATTTTACTACCTCTTCCCAATACATTTAACTTCGGAGCTCAGATCTGCGTCAACGTTCACATTTTTTTTCTCAAAAAAAAAAAATATATATACTTACAATGTTTTGCACCTTCAATATTCTTAAATATACACCTAAATAGCTTTTCCAAGAAATTTCACCGAGCTTTTTTTACATAGTAGATGCGTTCGTTTATGAAGTAGCTAATAACGCTAACGATGATTAGCACGTAAGGCTTGACTGTTAGTGTTAATTGTATGCGATAAATAAATAAATAATAAATAATAATAATAATGATTTATTTGAATCAGTTTGTTTACATTTTTCGCCACTATTTATGAACATTGAACAATTCCTATCAATTTTAACATAAGAAGTCAGGTTGTGCATTGAATCGTAACATATTATATCGGATACAGCGTCTCGCTCGAGACTTGTTGCAACTAGGAAACCCTGTTCCAAATATATCGATTTTATAACAAAAACGAGGGGTTGCACGGGGTTAATGCCCCTGTCACTGCAGATCCCCTCCAGTGGGGTTTTGCTTCGCTAATGGAGTGCCGCGCTAAAATATGAGCCCATTCTTCTCCGTAAGCGTCGGAAGAACCCCGAAACCTAGAAATCATTTCCAAATTTATAATGTATTGTGGCCTCTCACGTCGTTATTGTCTTGGACTCGTTATTTATTACTAAACTAGCAGAATAAACTCATTAAACGAAGGAAATTGATTAAAGTTTTTATTTTATTTTTTATTTATTTATTATCTCAAAAATGTAATTATGTATCTCAAAAACGTACTTTGATTTTTTTAATAAATTAAGTGAGACAGAGTGGTGAGGTAATGTGAAGGGCGTACTAGTGTTTAGATGAACTTATTTCTGTTCTTCCGGTAACGAGTATGTAACTATTTAGATGATACCAACCACTTGGGTCTCAAATATTTGATCGACAAACGTTTCATCGAATGTACCCGTAACTATTGTTTTTTTTTTCAGAAACTTTTAACGTTTACTTACTTAAGTAATAAGTTTTTTTTGTAGAACCCATTAGGTTAGGTTCGGCTTGACATTTATATCAATTCTCCAAAGTTTGTTGTATTTGATAAAAACGTGTTTTCCGTGAAATGTACAATCGGTGAAATCATTTGTCGGTAAAACAATTAGATAACGTGAAGAATCCATATATTTGATGCCATTTGAAGTAATTCGTTACGGCACTGTCGAATTCAGAAATTAAACGGTATTTTATTTTACTGAGAAACAATCTGAGAAACGTTATTGCACTTTATAAATAACACTTTCAGTTCGCACGCCCTCACAATTCATAATGTACCAAAGTCAAATCGCAATACATTTCTAGCCGGATTTTGCTTTGAACACATCCAAAGTTTTATGGCCTAATACATTGTGTCTCAATGGAGTAAAATGACATATTTTCGGCGAGGGCGGTTTATTGCATTATTATAGATAATTTAAATTTGACGGAGTATATCGGGAAAGGAAAGTACTGTAAGCATCGATCCCTCATTTGAAGGCAACAATGACTTTATTCTGAATAGCAGCTGTGGAAAGGTACTTGGTCCGTGTACTCATATATACTATGTAAAATTTCTTTCCGACTTATGATTTATACGATCGGAATAAACCTAATAGTATTTGCCTTCTAGCATTTTGCAACACGCGCACACTGCGGACCGATGAAAAGATAGCGGAACTGTAGGAAGGATTGAGCAAGTTGCGGTGGGACGTCATAGGGTTATCTGAAGTCCGGAGAGAGGGGGAGGACACGATAACCCTTAAATCCGGCAACTTGCTATATTTCCAGGAGGGTGACCAACAGTCCCAGGGAGGTGTCGGGTTTATCGTCCACAAGTCCCTAGTGAACAATGTGGTGAAGATCGAGAGTGTGTCGACTAGGGTGGCGTACCTTATACTCAGAGTATCCGAAAGGTACTCGTTGAAGGTCATACAGGTTTACGCGCCGACCTCGACACATTCCGAGGACGAGGTGGAGGCTATGTATAAAGATATATCTAAGGCCATGCACAGCTCCAAAACCTACTTCATCGTTGTAATGGGGGACTTGAACGCTAAACTGGGCAAGAGAGATGGTGAGGAGTTAATAGTGGGGCAATTCGGAGTTGGAAGTCGGAACCACCGGGGCCAACTACTGGCTGGTTTCTTGGAGAAGGAGGGACTCCACATGATTAATTCCTTCTTCAAGAATCGCGAGCAGAAAGTGGACCTGGATGAGTCCCGATGGTGTGACTAAAAACGAGATTGACTTCATCATGTGGACGAGGAAGCATGTATTCAATGATGTCTCCGTGATCAATACGTTTATAACCCTGGAGTGATCACCGCCTGGTAAGAGGCACATTGAATATATGCGTCAAGCAAGAGCGCTCTCGATTGATGGAGTCTACGCTCCGTCCAGCATCAACCCAAATTCAAAGCCCCGAGAGCTTCCAGCTGGAACTCCAAAACCGTTTTGATTGCCTAGGCGGCGATGTGGACGAATTGAACGACGGGTTTGTGGAAGCTGTCCGTGTCACTGGGTCTAAGTTCTTCAAGGCCCAAGGGACCAACAGAACTAAATGGCTCTCTAGCTCCACTCAGAAGCTTATCAAGGAAAGGAGTGAAGTGATTCTACAGTCTTCAGTCGATGCGACCTTATACCGGCAGCTCAATAAACAGATCTCCAAGTCCCTTACCCGTGATCTGTGCCAATTCAATACAAATCGTATAGAAGAGGCCATCCAGCGCAATAAGGGCTCTAAAGTATTCTCGAGAGATCTGTCTATAGGGCAGAGCCAGCTCGCGAAGTTAAAAACTGAAGATGGTAGAAGTGTTTCTTCTAAACCTGAGATTCTGGGTGAGATAGAGCGCTTTTACGGACAACTATACACGGCAACGCGCAGACCCTAGAGCTAGACTAACCCGACACTATACCGCCAACATCCCGGACATCAGCCTGTACGAGATTTTAATGGCTCTTAAGCAGCTCAAAAACAAAAGGCCCGTGAAGACGGAATAACAGCCGAACTTCGAAAGGCGGGTGGAAAACCGGTCCTTACGGCCCTTCAGAAGTTGTTCAATTCCATCTTACTGGAAGGGAGAACTCCGAAGGCATGGAACGGAGGGGTGGTGGTGCTGTTCTTCAAAAAGGGTGATAACACTCTGCTGAAGAACTACAGACCCATCTCACGTCTATAAGCTGTTTTCGAGGGTCATTACAAAACGTCTCGTACGCAGGCTAGATGACTTCCAGCCTCCCGAACAAGCCGGTTTCCGAAGAGACTTTAGTACCGTAGACCACATCCACACGCTTTGTCAGGTTATACAGAAGACCGAGGAGTATAACCTGCCCCTCTGCTTGGCGTTCGTGGACTACGAGAAAGCCTTCGATTCGATCGAAACCTGGGCTGTACTACGTGCCAAATTGACTATCGCTATATCGAAGTGCTGAAGTGTTTGTACGAAAACGCCACTATGTCAGTCCGACTCCAGGACCAGAGCTCGAAACCTGTTCCGCTGCAGCGGGGAGTCAGGCAAGGAGATGTTATTTCTCCAAAACTGTTCACCGCTGCACTGGAGGACGTTTTCAAGACTCTTGACTGGAGAAGGCTAGGCATCAACGTCAACGGCGAGTACATCACTCACCTTCGGTTTGCTGACGATATAGTAGTCTTGGCTGAGACCATGGAGGACTTAAGGACGATGCTCGATGACCTCAGTAAAGCTTCCGAGCGAGTTGGTCTAAGAATGAACATGAAGACGAAGATCATGTCAAATGCCCATGTCGTACCAACTCCCATTACAATCGGACACTTTACGCTTGAAGTTGTAGACGATTATGTATACCTAGGGACAGACTATCCAGTTAGGTAGGTCCAATTTCGAGAAAGAGGTCAATCGTCGAATCCGACTCGGCTGGGCAGCGTTCGGGAAGCTACGGCACATCTTTTCGTCCAATATTCCGCAGTGTCTCAAGACGAGAGTCTTTGACCAGTGTGTGTTGCCAGTGATGACATATGGCACTGAAACGTGGTCGCTTACTATGGGCCTCATAAGAAGGCTCAAAGTCACCCAAAGGGCAATGGAGAGGGCCATGTTGGGAGTTTCTCTGCGTGATCGCATCAGAAATGAGGCTATCCGCAGCAGAACCAAGGTAACCGATATAGCCCTCCGAATCGCTAAACTTAAGTGGCAGTGGGCAGGGCACGTAGCACTTAGAACCGATGGCCGTTGGGGCGGAAAGGTTCTCGAGTGGCGACCGCGTACCGGAAGGCGCGGTGTAGGTAGGCCCCCCACAAGGTGGACTGTTGACCTGGTAAAGGTTGCGGGAGTCCACTGGATGCGGGTGACGCAGGACCGGTCACTTTGGCATTCTTTGGGGGAGGCCTATGTCCAGCAGTGGACGTCTTTCGGCTGATATGATGATGATGATGATTTTGCAGGAAACGCATAAAAAAATCAGAATCGCCACAAATGTCACGTACTGGGATGTGATGTAATGTAACGAGACATGTAATTACATATTAATATGATGTTTTCGTCTGACCGCGATACAAGTATAATAGCAATTAGTATCATTTGTAAAATTGATCTGAGCAAGCAATATATTGCGGAAACAGTCTTCAAGAGTCAGTCCAATCTATCCTTGGATTAAAGCCACATCTACTGCTAAAACAACAATATTATTTCTTCTACAAAAATGCGCTCTCGGAAGCTCCAATATCGTGAACTCGGATGTAAGGCAAGTGAAACAAATCCGTTCAATACATTTTGTTTAACATAAGCCGCATAAGTCGGGGATGGCGATACAGGGATGAGGTACAAGTCGAGTGCAGACATCCAGTGAAACGCTTCATATGTAAATGCGTCCATAATCTGGCGAGCTCGCCGGGCATCGATCGCCGACAGATCCCGCTCCAATCCGAAACTTTTATTCCGTAATCCGTATTTCCTGCATTTCAAACATAAACTCGGCCCCTGTCGACCAATAAAATTGTGTAACTTTCCCGTTACTTGCTTTAATTGCTATGAAAATTGCACATAACAGGATTACGGAGCCAAAAGAGCCGCTGTTTAAATATTTTGGTACCTATACAGGGAATTGTAGACTAAGCCGTATGAAACAGAAAACGACTCGACACACCTTTACACATAGAACAGTTTCCTGAAAATGTGGTTGGTCTTTTTTGTGTGCGAGCAACACATTCCCAAATATCGTCATGAACTTTCACGTTTATCTTTTTAGTAAGATACCTACGTCGGACGTATTCGCTTACATACCTGTTAGTACAAACTATTGTTTCAAAGCTTTCTATTTACGGCTAGTCGTCTTTATACTTTACAGCCTTTGTATCTTATTCACATTTCTATAGTACAGTTACATTTGCACCGGTAATGTACAATAGGACGCACCTTGCGGTGCGTGCAGGCAGGTGACTGTTATCGCGGGCACGTTGCCCTCACTTCCGCCCTTATCTAGTTTACTTATTAGCCTGGGAACCGCCGCATGCGAGCACCGCGCCAATATGCATCCGGTACAGACGCACAATATTTGGACAGCTTCATTTCTATACGAAACACGAGAGACAATTTAATAACCGCAAACGTCTCTTTTCAATTTAGGTGGTATGACCCCGGAGTTTAAACAACCATACGTTTTTTTTTCCTTTGAGTTACAAGCTTATGTGCCACGAACTGTGTTTTTATCAGACGGCTTTACATAAAAAGGGAAGCCGTTTACGCGGATTACTGGTCCAACCAAAATTTTGGCTTAAGTCCTTAACTTTTGTTATGTTCACTGGAAAAATGTGAACTTAAATCTCTCTATACACCTACACCGATCGGATGTCACTTTTTTGTTTATTGTATGCAGGGCTGTTATTCGCTACGCGCTAAAGCGGCTCACCCCGCCGGTCACCCGTCACAAAAATAGACCTCTACCTATGCTTAAATAGTTACTACGCGTCGCGGTGTCAAGATATATTTGTGGGTGAGCTTAAAACAAGTTACAGATTAGGAGGGCTGTACATAAGTAGCAGGACATGCGTATTCGTGGCAGTGAACATGTTAATAGGCAGGAAAATTATGCACTTTTGAAGTGGACGTCCCTTCCCTTTGATGATGGCCCAGTCTGTCAATCTAGTGACAACCTCATCGGTCTTCATTTCCTCATCTTAGCGATGATCGTGGTTGCATCTAGCTTCCCAAAATTGTGAGCAAAAACCTTTCTAATATAATACATTATATCTGCTTTAATAACTACTTGAAAACAGCCACGGACTGCAGATTTTGTGAAACTGATAGTACTTAGGTTTAACACTTAAGCGCGGCTTAAGCTTATAACTATTTACGTGGTATTTTTCAGCTTGTAGTACGTACGCTTGCTTGCTCAATGAAGTTCATAAGTGGCACATTCGTGGGTACGTAGCTAATGTTTGCTCCCTTGCTCACTGCCACGAACAGCATCTACTAGATTGTTCGTTTTAAATACTCGGGAATTATCCGCTGCATTATCAGTTGTACATATTTTTTTTGTGTAATAAAGTGTAAATAAATAATAATAGAAAGTGCATAAACTATTACTTACAGTAAATATTAAAGTATTAATAACATATATTCAACATAATATATCTAATGTTTAAACATTCAAAACATGAAAAATACAACTAAATAATACTAAACTGAAGTATACCTCTACATTAGAAACTAAACTTGTAGGTAATAATTAAGTTAGTGCTGCCCGGTCCCTGTCATTGGCTATAGGTTTGGTGCCCAAAAGGCTGGCACGAATATTCCCTATTGAGCACCAAATAAGTATTCAATAATGATGAATTTTCTCCATAAAATGTTTACAACATTGTGAAATAGACAAAAAGTAAAGCAGGGTGTTAAATAACCGCAAAGTTGTAAGTGTCCAAAGTTTTAAGAGGGGGTATATATAATCTGATCCTTTGCCGCAAAACGCACCGTCATTTACTACGCTGCTCGAGTGTCGTGACGTCACGACCCCCGAGCGTTTTGCTCTCTAACAAGCAATATTAAAATGGTTGTTAGTTTCGAATGTGTAAAAACTTGATTTTCTGATAAAATGTGTTTGAGAAGAATCGTGAATAGGAGAAATTGCTTTCATGTGAAATCTATCATAACTCGTACGTACCTAGGTTGATCCTGACAAGTGTTCAAAGACGTACTAGCATATATATAGTTCTGCACTATGAATAGTAAATAAAAAATCCTGAGTGTGCGATCGGTTTCACAATAATACTTGCCCAACACTTGTACACTACCACTACACTACTACTGTACTACTTGTACATGACCAATTTAGAAAAGCAAACATAAAATAACACGCCTTCGCTTAAGTACTATTATTACTTCTAAACGTGCTGCATAAAATTATACTTTTTATTTCTTACCAACTTAACGACCGTTCCGAATGTAATATGTGCTGTTACGAATTGAATGCCACACACCAATCAAATGGGGGCCGTATCACGCCGGCTTAGGCGAAGTAATTGCTGGCCGTAATAATCGGCTAACCTATAATCCTCTCACCAATACGTTCTCTTCTTGTAGTTCCGGTCAAAAATAATACTTAAAGTGAATTAAGAGGAATGGATAACAGAACACAGTAGGTAAGATTTTGATCGCAAACATCTTTTATTTTATGACACTTGTCCGTAAAGCGTATACGTGCCTAGCCGTGTATACTAGGGCTTAATATGACGCTTAAGCTTCCAATTCCGATTATATACTACACATCGGTGACTCGTGGCATTTAGGTAGCACTTAAAAGATTAGTGATGAGACACTTTTTCTAAGTGTCTTTTTAGATAAGATAAAATTATAAATTAATGTTACCTACATGGTCTTAACGACGAAGTAGGTTTGTTTACTAGTTTAAAAACATCAATGTCAATGATATCGTCATTCATTTATTTATAATAATTATTACGAGTCGCAAGATATTTTCAATAATGGAGGAAATCTTTAGAAAGCATTCAGAACTTCTACTGCAAGGTGATCAGGTCGGAGGTTGAAAGATCGTTTTCTTTCTCAAGTAAAAGTAGGCTGACTTGTGAAAATTTAGAATAAATATTATTTGTTTATCACGAATGTCATATATTAAATGATTAAAATTCCTTTTTTTAGTGGTTTCTTTTTCTCGACTGGTATATAGGAAGAACATTGTCACATCACTAGTCTGTTAGAAACTGTCAAGTGCTGCTACCTAAGTGCCACGAGTTACGTGTATATATAATAGTTAATTTCGCATGCACTTTAACTCTTAATTAAATAAATACTCTCGAATTTATACTATTAGTATGGATGGTATTAACGAATAGGGAATTAACGAATTAGTATAACGAATAGGGTCCTTATGGCTGATTTATATGATAATAATCATAATAATCATAATCCATTTATGATTATGCTACTATGATTTTATAGGTAAATAACAAATAGGTAAAAGCTCTTTTAATAGTAGTTTATGTGACTGACATAATGAGAGGCCTTAAAATACGAGTGTGGTTTTATGAAACGAGCGTCAGAGAGTTTCATAATAGGATCACACGAGTGTTTTAAGGCCTAATTATGTACAGTTGCATACACTACTTTATCTACACACATATCATAAGTAGTAGTAAGTAACAGTAAAAAACCAACAATAAAATGACAACAGCAATGGCGGCAATTCGATCATCCGTCATGACCATGAACCTAGAATACTATGGACGGGCTGTACATGTTATCACAGTGAGGGACGGAAAAGCTCTTATGCAGCTAAATTAAGAACCGGTCCTAAAATGGCTAATGACTTGCCATAAACAACCTACTAAATTTGGACGGGTAATGGTTTGTTGGGCACAACTTCATACTAAATCAGTTGTGCCCAACAAAAAAAAAGTGGAACTATGACAAGGACAATGAATTATATGCTATTTGAGATTTGTATGCTACCGGCTCGCTCGCACGTGGTATTATTATTATCATAGCCTGTCCAGATTATTCTACGTTCATGGTCATGACGAATGGTTTTTTTTTAAATCATAGACAAACGAATGAAGTCCCTATACTGATATCACTCGAGATCAAATGTCGTTCGGTTTGTATTAAAAAACGTACTGAATTGACGTTTCGTATCTCTAACTGTTTTAATATCTATGGATACTAGAATAGAGACCCACTTGAGTTTTGACAGCTGTTCCAAAATTAAACTCATAACGATACAAATTTATCAAAAATCTGTACTGTAATGGCATTACAGTACAGATTTTACCTACTACCACAGACAAGAAAGTTCTCATAGTAAAATCGGTTGTAGTAATGCTGGTCATTTCCTACGGTTTCTGAATGCATTTTAGAGCACTAATGATATGTGCGTAGATAATAGTAGTTTATGCGACTGATCCATAATGAGAGGCCTTAAAATATGAGTGTGGTTTTATGAAACGAGCGTCAGCGAGTTTCATAATAGGATCACACGAGTGTTTTAAGGCCTAATTGTGTAAAGTTGCATACACTACTTTATCTACACACATATCATAAGTAGTATAGTAAGTAACAGCAAAAAACCAACAAAAAATGACAACAGCAATGGCGGCAATTCGATCATCCGTCACGACGACAGATTTTTTCAAAAATCATAGACAAACGAACGAAGTCCCTATACTCATATCACTCGAGATCAAAATGTCGTACGGTTTGTATCACAAAACGTACTGAATTGACGTTTCGTATCGATAACTGTTTTAATATCTATGGATACTAGAGTAGAGACTAGGGCTCCCGCTACACGTGTAAACCCGCCCGCCCGAATACCCGTGTTCTTAAGCCCGCGGTGCTAAGCGTCCGTTCCACACGGACACGCCCGAACCCGCCCGGTCCGCGGGCGGGTACCCGGGTACCCGTGTACCCGTACACACGTACCCGCGGGTTCTAATTACACGCGGGTTCGGACCGTCCGCGGCCGTTTGAGTTGAGGCAAATATAATTTATTTATTTCATTTTACTCTATTTGCATTAGCAACTATAGAGTTGCTAATGCAAATAGAAACCCATAGGGGTTTGGTGTGTATGATGTTGTTTTATATTAGAGATGTGGCAAAATGAAACATCGCAGGAAGCCTATGTTTGCTATATTGCGTCATAATATTGTATAAACCCAGTATTTTATTTAATGGTTGCCCGACAAAGGGCACGCAAACTGTTTAACTTTTATTAATAGCCGCTTATATATATGATAGCTAAACAAAAACAGTAGGTTAGTACAGTCAACCACGAAAGTAGTCTAACACTTTTGTACTTTATTGCATGCAAAATAAGGTCCAAAAGTGGTAGCCCACTGTCATGACTGACTGTACATGAGAACTCTTTAGTATTGACCGAGCGCTTATTGTATTGTACAGTCGAGGAAATTTAATGTTTAGCACTTTTGATCCTTAACGTCATTCAAATAGACTTGACATTTGCCAAGTCTTCATTTTCCTCCACCGTACATGCCAGTATGGTTCTAATTAAGGGACTGAATGTGGTATACCTTTTTAAACCGTACCTTTACTCACTAGGTTGAATATGAGCACCGAATAAAAGGCACTGAATCAAAACGATACGTGCATCATTACTGTATATAGATAGGTGGGCAGACCTACCTATCTAAAGGATACAGTAATCATTTTAAAAGAAAGGCACTGGAACAAAACGATATTGCGACTATTTTGCTACTGCTTCAAAGTATACCGTTATCATTTTAAAATAAAGGTACCTACTCAAACAAAACGATTTTACGTTACCGATTCAAAGTATACCATAATTATTTCGATATCGGATAACGGTACGATTTTATGCTCTGATGAAAATGTCGTTTTCTACTTGCGTTTTTGACAGGATTTTGTCTTACACTTTCGGACGTTCTTAACATCGTTGATGTAGTTTAACGAGGTAAAAATAATTTGCAGAAACGAGATCATCATTTGTATAGGCGTTATCAGTGTCTTGCAACTTTATTTGGATAAACCAAAAAGTCTTAGCGAATAAACTATAGATAAAGAAGTGGTTGAATTCCAAAGCAATATTAAGTTTAATGCCTTTGCGATAAAGTCGAAATTTCAACAAAAAAAATGGAAGCTAACGTCTTAACTTACGTCTTAAGACTCTTTAGTTTACTTTGTTTGTTTTGTTCGTCACCTGCCGGCGAAACGGGTCTCCCAAGGTCGTCCATTTAAAATTAATAATCAGCCAGCAATTGCCTACTTCCCTTGTTTCGACAATAATGTACTTTTATCTGTTATCTTCGCCGACCTGAGCTGTGGTATTTTACCGCTGAACGGATATATTAGGGAAGTGGAAGGGGTAGGTGGAAGGGGTCTTCAGGGACATAGGATATAAACGAGTTCCACGTGGACGGAGTCGTGGGCAGAAGCTAGTAAGTCTCATCCCATAAAAAACATTTCATGGAAAAAAGAGGCTGTCTCAAAACTCTTCTAACTTAAAAAGTTGTTAGACATTTCGTCGAGCCAAGTCTCAGGCATTCATTAATCTTTATTTACTCATCGTCATCATCATGATATCAGCCGAAAGACATCCACTGCTGGACATAGGCCTCCCCCAAAGAGTGCCAAAGTGACCGCACCTGCGCCACCCACATCCAGCGGACTCCCGCAACCTTTACCTTTACTTGCTAAATAAAATTTTACGTCACACCTGGCCATAATACGAGTTTTACTGCACGCTGCGCACAAACACCTGCGATCTGCGGCATTCACGAATTCACCGCCCTAGTTACGTAATGTACTATTGTGACTTGGTAATCGCACAATACTACATAGTTTTAGGTATGCAAAATTTCATAAATGCAGTAAAGTCTCATCATTATTTCTAAATTGGGACCGGCCAATTTTAGACCACCAGCTTCGTTACTATTATGGTTCAAAACCAAAACAAGATTAATGTTACTACATTATTTTTCACATTTTTAGCTTAAATAAAAATCTGGGGGCACGGCGGTGCCCCCGCCAAGTCGAGCAAAAAAGCGGCACTGCCGTACCATCTTTTTTCAAAGCAGTTCAGGCCGTTTTTGACCCCCCAATAACTTCGTTGTGAATAAAACTGGAAGCCTGAATTTTCAGTAACCAAGCCAAGGCATTGTTTAAATACGGTATATTACAAAGTTCATTCAATTTGAAGCAGTAGTTTAAGAATTATAACTAGTCAAAGTTTCTTCATTTTGTCACTCACTCACTGAACGATCAACAAAAACACTAATTTAGAACATAATTAGTGTTTAGTGTTAAAATCAAGATGAAACTAAAATATTTCGCAAATTTCGATCCAGATTTCTAGATACGCATAAATAACTTTGTAATCCCATATAAATATATAGGATTACAAAGGTACATTTGCAGCGAATGGGAGAAAAAATTCAAAAGCAAGAATGAGACTGCATTCATAATTTTTGTGTATTGATGACACAATAACCTACAAAAAGAAGTGAGATCCCATAAAAAACATTCCATGTAAAAAAGAGGCCAAGTCTCGAAACTCTTCCACCGTAAAAAGTTAGTAAGGTGTGGTGGTAGTAAGTAAGGTGGAAGAGTTTCGAGACTTGGCCTCTTTTTTACATGGAATGTTTTTTTATGGGATAAAACTTACTAGCTTCTGCCCGCGACTTCGTCCGCGTGGAACTCGTTTATATCCTATATCCCTCCCCCAGACTCAAATCTCTAAACCAAATTTTATCTAAATCAACTCAGCTGTTTAAGCGTGAAGGGGTAACAGAAAGACACAGGCAGACAGACCCACTTTCATATTTATAACATTAGCATGGATTCGTGCTTACTTTTTTAAAATATGAATTGGAGAAGGTGAACTTTACGTACTTTGTTATAATTCGTTACATTTATTCCTATGCTATTTTTATTCACAAATAATATGTTATAATTGCAAAGCTACGAACACTCATTAAGTACTTGTACATTCTTAGAACAACGGGATAGTTCCTAGCTTCACACCACACCTCAAGGACGGGTAGTACTACCCGCGTGTAAATAGGACGCGGGTACCCGTGTACACGTGTACCCGTGCGCTAATTACACGGATCCGTTCGGACCGGTCGCTTAGACCCGCGGGCGGGTTACACGAACACGGGTACCCGACACGTATACACGAAACCCGGACACGACCGCGAGCCCTAGTAGAGACCCACTTGAATTTTGACAGTTGTTCCAAATTTAAACTCATAACGATACAAATTTATCAAAAATCTGTACTGTAATGACATTACAGTACAGATTTTACCTACTACCACAGACAAGAAAGTTCTCATAGTAAAATCGGTTGTAGTAATGCTGGTCATTTCCTACCGTTTCTGAACGCATTTTAGAGCAGTAATGATATGTGCGTAGATAAAAAACATTTTCCGCCGCAAACTTGCTTTCTGTAACCCACCTCACCCTAATAGATGCATGTAGGTAGGCATTTGTCAGTATTATTTGGACTTTTTCTACTAAACCTTAGAACTAAATTAACGGACTTGTAATTTACATATACTTACTAAAAATAAAACTACGTAAACAAATTTTACATCTTATATAGTTTTCAAAATAGCGATAAAAATCGTCTTTTTTACCCACTTTTACAATAAATGTATATGTTTTTTCGGAGATTTCGGAGATATTGCACTCAATATCTCTGAAACCTTCGAAACTACCACCAAAACTACCATAAGGTACCTTTACCCATGGATCGTCGCATATTTTCCTGACATACCTATATTATTTTACTCTTTGCTGTCAATCCTTAAAGGGATGCCTTGATTTGAGTCGAACACGACCCCTAGACAGAGACACTTTTATGCCTTTCGCTCACAAGAAAAAGAGGTGTAACAGTCTTCTGGAATGGCTTTTTTGGACACATTTCGATAAAAATACCTAACTTAGTGAAGTTTTATTTAAATTTCAAGTGAGATTTTAGATGAGATAAAATACTATAGTATTTATTTATAGTAATGTTTTTTTTACTGTAAAGTACACACAGTACCTACGTACAATTTACGTATGCGTGTTATTATATAGTAGGGTATGCCTGTTATGGCACTAAATTAAAGGTAGTGGTATTAGTAAATAGTTCAGTGTAGGTACCGATGTAACGCTCCGGTTGTGGAATACGAGTAAGCTCCTTGCCGAGGTTTTCCCGAGGGACTACAGTATGGGGTTCTTCAAAAAAGGATTGTATAAATTCGTAAAGGGTCGGCAACGGGCATGTAACACCCCTGGAGTTGCAAGCGTCCATAGGCTACGGTAAACACATACCATCAGGTGGGCCGTAAACTTGTTTGCCACCGACGTGGTATAAAAAAAATGATTTGATTACACTTTGTCGCACGTTCTCTTTTAAACGCGGACGAAACAGAGGGCCTACCGATACCGCGAACGGAATTCGAAGTTTCTCTGTTGCACATACGTACGAACTCACAAGTCAGAGACGGAAAACTGCGAATGCCTTTCGTGGAAGGCCCTCAGTGCATACCAACTCAATCCTAATTCAATTTTTAATCCAATCAATCCCCCGTTGGCCTTGGCGGTAGGTCTCGGATTTTGATTTCTGTTATTTTGCGCGTCATTTGTTTGGTTCACTTAGAAACTACTTAACTGATTTTTTCGTTCCTCTCTATTGTTAGTTGTTGAACAGGGTCTATGTAAGTTATTGTGCTCTTATTGCGTGTATGTATTGTGAGACAATCCACGAGAAGCTGGACACGGGTCACCCAGGTATATTGTTTAATATCTTAGGATATAGCCCCACCCATATATAAGGGTACACTAGGAGGAGGCGATCAAAGAGATCTTGAATGTCAGTCCTCCGTCAGACGAGATACTCGTCAAGTCGAGGTCTTCAGGTACTTATTTGACGTTCTGTCGTGGCATACTTAATATTTATGACCTAGATTATAGAGATTATACTACATAAAACACTTTTGCGTACTCTTTGTCTGATATCCATACTAATAACAAACAAAGCAAATTGACTTTCAAGCGCAAGTTACGCAAGTATCTTTCTGATAAGCGCGTAAGATAGTTCTCACCATAGTATTTTTCACTAGGTACAAAAGGTAGTAATTGTATATATATTAGTCTATATTATTTTGTATATGTGTATGTTTATTTCAGTATGTACTTGATAGCAGTTTATCTTGGATTAAGTTTTCATTTAAGTTATAATGCCTGCACCTTCTTGTTTCTGTTTTGCCCAATGGTTGACTGGTAGAGAATGCCTTGTGGCATTAAGTCCGTCATTTGTACTTTATTTTGTATTGTAAAGTTTAAATAAATAAATAATATTACAACTGCGAAAGTTTGTCTGTATATCTGTCTGTCTGATCTCTTCACGCTTAAGCAGCTTAACCGATTGGGATGAAATTTGGTAAGTAGATAGTTGGGATCCCGGTGAACGACATAGGGTAGGAATCAGGGTAAATTGGGGATGAAAGTTTGAATGGTGCTACGATGTAAACGATTTATATGGAGACGGAGTTGCGGGCAGAAGCTAGTAAGTATATATTTTACATACATTCTTGACATTTAGACTGTGTATGTTTAACGATCTTGATTTACCTGCAATAAAAATAGTGTAACAGAATATTTTCATATTTAGCACCCTACTCCGCTGTAATAAGGCGAAAATTGTATCCATATCTTTGGTGTCGTCTGTACGTACTTTATACACATTGTGATTAACCACATTTTTGCAACAAATGAAGTATATTGTCATGGAAATGGTCACTGGTAAGATCAAATAAGAAAAACCGCATTAGTCTTAAGAGTTTCATACGCACATATTACCTTTTTCTGACTAATATCACCACTGGCACGTGTCCCTGGACGATCTTTTAAGGACAATTTAGCTCGAGTCAGAGCCTTTAAACGAGACAAGTAGCCCTACTTAAAATGTTTAAAGTTAATGTACCTTACTAGCGTTTCCACGCTGCTCCATTCCCGTAGAACTCATTAATCACACGCTTCCATACAAAGTTCCTCGGTTTCACAAACTTAAGGGATGATTTCCGGGCTGAAAAGTATCCTCTTCTTCAGCTATCTCTATACCAAATATTGCATTTGTAATGTTTACATAAGTGGATTTTGATATTAGGTACATACCTAAAAAGTTACAGTCAGAGATACATACATCTACACTATTAACGCTCTCAAAAATTACTTGAAACTGATTATATTGACATAACAGAAATCTATGTAGAAATGAGTAAAGAGTAACTTAAACTTATTTATTATAATGGACGTTCGGAGTGTAATAATATTCTTGGAGTGATTTTCACAGTTATATTCTGCGAGACGGCGCTAAAAACGGTGTCGTACTTTTTGCGGTAGTTGAATTGTCTGCTAGCGTATAAGGTATCCTAATATAGAGAAGACTTCCCGCTACTACTCGACTGTGTGTAGGAAGTAGTTGTTAAGTTGTTAATTATACAAATGTTAGGCTGTTGTTATCTTTTTGTCAGATTGCCATACTATGCCTTTATATATAAATATTAAGACTACTATGCATACTATAATATTATAAATGCAAAAATACTTTTTGTCTGTCCTGTACGCCTGTCACGCTGTTCACGGTTCAGCCGCTGAACCGATTTAGATGATATTTTTGGTATGGAGATTGTTTGAGGTCAAGATGGAAAAGTGTTTTTTTTTCCCGGAAAAGCGATAAATAGTGGAGTAGAAATGTGTATGAGAGTGCGATACATAATTGTTGCCGCGCCTGCTGTGGGTAGTCTAATACAATATTTGGTATTATATTTCATACAGGAGTTGTCTCTTTTGGTGAATAACGACAAAATTCGTAGGCTGATTAACTGTACCTGCTAGCTTAATTGGTACAGTCGCCATCAGATATATCGGAGCGGCCAGGGTGCTCACAAATATCTGAGCAGGCATCTATTGTCATGGCGTTAGAGTGCATGTTCAGATATTTTTGAGCACCGTGGCCGCTCCGATATATCTGATGGCGACTGTACGTTACATCCTGCCCGTGAAATGAAACTGGAATGCGTGTACGAATTCTGACAGGTCGATAACTTTTTTGTGGTTTGATTTTTGTTTCAATGGTAACAAAGCTCAAAGTAATGGACAACCACTTTATCACATCTGAAAATCGTAAAATCCATCACGGTCTTCGTAAAAATGCCTTCTTGCTGCTTCTTTGAACAGTGAAACAAATGTCTGTCTGTATTGATTTTATATTATAACTTGAGCCGAGCATCTATTCTCGCACAGTTAAAATCCAGTGGAAGTTAAATATGTATTGCTCACGCGTACTTATTTATTCTGATTTATTACTTCGCTACGCTCATAGCGCTACGCCGTAATCCGTAGCAGCCTAAAATCCACATTGTAGCAAGAAGCTCCCGTAGCGCTCTGACGCATGTATTTTAGCCTGATTGGCGCCGATGATTGGCTTTCATGGTCCACTGTGCGATGCTGCGTTTGAAAGGACTCCCGTCCTGTATAATTTATTTTTCCTATGGCATGAGTATTTCAGTGGGTCGCATAAGCGACACACTCATAAGATCCCCATCACATTTCAATATGATTCACGAATTAAAGTGTGGGACGTGAAGGAAATTAACCGAATCGCCCTGAGCTCCCAACGCCCAGCCGCATTATTTACATAGGCATATATAGCGACCCTAATGGTTGCGGAAAGCGACTAGTCGACATCCTATTGCCGATTCGGATCTACTATTAAAGTGATGCTCTTAGGAATAGACTGCAGCCCACACGTGGCCCTTTAGACATCTACGTTTCGAATCCAGAATTTAGATAGGTTTGTTTTGTGCGCGCCAGGCTAACGTGTAACGACCGCGTGAAACAAGTCGACATCCAATTGGAATGCGATACGTAAAAATTTGGTCTACCCCCTGTTTCAAGGAAGTGTATACACGTCCTGGGCTTTCTCCTAAGCGCCGTGCCGCGATGTTTCTCACTGCGTCAAATAGATAGTCGTACCTAATAATTTTACTTCATTCACGAGTGCGCCACGTACCTGTCACTTGGTCGTGTGTATTGTTCCACATTCACTGGTGCGCTGAACGTACCCAATATTGTTCGTATATTGAATTTTAACCAACACGACTGTTCTATTTCGATGGCGCGTTGGCGCGTCGCGACGGCTTCTGATCCGTTTACGCTACAATTTTGACATTCATGGGAAGATTCTGGCACGATGCTACTAAAAAAAAATAACCACGAAGGTACTATATGCTGCTTACTTAGCTAAATTTATAATATTTAACTTATAATGCTAAGGCTCTCTTTATTCTATAACGTACGTAACTTAAAAAGTACTCACTTTTTAAGTTACGTTGTACATTATTGTTTTTTTTTTATAATATTTTCGCTTGTTTTGGTGTATGAGGTAAGTAGTAACCATACTCTCTGTCCAAATATATTATTGTATCTAGGAACTGTGTAGTTATTTTTTGTCTCCAAATTCCGTAGGCCGGTGAGCCGCTCATACCTATTTAGTTTTCCCATTCTGTCTTTATATTCTAATGTTATGTTTAGTTCCTCCATTCGGTTCGTCGGAGCGATCGTGCATGCTCAGCTTAAGGTTTAACTTTAACTACTAATCGTGAGCCCAAAACTTTTGGTCTTGTTACTGACTATATAGTCTACTGAGTGTACACGGCGGAAAGTGAAAGATTATGATTTAAAATAAAATGTTACCCAAATATTCGGAACTTACAACCTAATTACATTACCTCTTTGTTAATTCTGTTTCTTAGATTTTTCCAGTACAATGTAAGCTTTCTTTGTTACTTATTCATAATTTGGCTTTAACATAACACTAACAATAAATTATAGCAAAGCAGTTACCACAAGAATCACATAACCGATAAAATGCCATCATTCGCGTGGAATGTCCCACGTAACGTTGAACTACGGAACTCTGAATAGAAGACCGCTTAGCGTATGTTAATCGACTTGTAGTACGCTTTTTCTCGGGGCAGTTATTCGCTCGTGAGAGTGTTTCAGCATGATCCAGGAATATTTACGCTACGTGAATTCCTACACGAGTCTATTGGGGTCCGATTAGGCACCTAATCTCAAGATTGGAGTAAGCACCAGTTTTATGAAAGCGACTACCATCAGAGGAAAAAAATTAAGTACTCCTCGTTGGATTAGACCGGTTTCCTCACGATCGTTTCCTTCACCGAATTGCAGTAAAATGTCAAATGATACTGCGTACATGGGGGTGGAAATCATCGTGAGGAAACCGGTCTAATCCCAATAAGGTCTTGTTTTCCCTCTGGGTTGGAAGGTCAGATGACAGTCACTTTCGTAAAAGTAGTGCCTATGCCAAATCTAGATAAGGTGTCAAAGCGGACCCTGGGCTCCTTTAGGGGCACTACCGGGAATAACTCTAGGAGGACGATGGCTGCGTACATGGTTTTTTCTGGAAAACCCAAGTGGTACGAGCGGTATGGAGCGGGTTTTAGAACTCACGACCTCCAGCCCTTGAGGATTTGGGATGGCGCGCACACTGTCTATTTGTATCGGAGTAAACGAGAGCGAGTAACACTCGGGCGGGCCCGGTTTTAGAACAATATAAAAAATAAATATCGAAATGAAAAAAGTGTGAATTATTTGTGAAAAATGACTCGTTAGCGGTTTAGGTATTGAATATGTTGATTTCTTGTTTTTTAGTACAGACCCATACGTCAAAAAAATAAAAACAGAACCGTTTAATGATGATTTTAAGACCAATCTTTGCAATTATTTTCTACACACACTCCACAGTCTTTGAAATATGGTGAATATTAACAAATATATTTTTTGAGGTGCTAGAACACTTATTTTTCTTAAAAAACTCCTGAAATAACATAAATTTCAACTAAATTAGGTCTTGTCAGCCTCTTAACGCTCGAATATAGTGGCTTTTTAAACATTGTATGAACAGCATTATTACAAAACAACGATAAGCAAAAACTATTCCATATCTACAAAAAAACAACCTATATAAAATCACAGAGCAAAGAATAAGCCAGAGGCCGCGTTACGAGCTACAAAGTGAAGCAACTTTTTTAAAGATGTGTGCTTCTACTGGTAACACCGTTAGTTGCCACTAGTAAGTAGTAGTAGTAGTATCCCTATATTTTGGGTAATTTGCTAAATATTCAATCTAATTTAGTTTGAGATTGTTAAGCAGTAAGGTGGGACGTAATACGCATCCCCATAGCAGTTATTCCGTCTGTATTATTCTTTTGGTGTTGTTTTTTCAAAATTTCACGATGCCGGAGACCATTGTTTATTTTCTTGATTGTCATGCAAAACGTGTCAACATGCCGTCGTCGCGACACGCACTTGAAGAGGTCTGAGGCTTGGCTTGTCTGTATATGTGTATGTGGCTGTCTCTCATATTTGTGCGTGAGCGTGAATCTATTTGTAAGGCTTGGTTTTATTCGGCTTCACTAGACTGTTCGTAATGCTCGTGTCTGGTGCGAATCGCAGTTGCGGAAACGGCCGGAGGGGATATATCATTATGAACTGTTTTTATTTAAAGGTCACATAGCGGTTCACCTCTTTGAAGTTACTCGTAGAGTTATGAATATACGTATTTTCCTGATGAACAGCTAAATCAATACCCGTGACCTACAAGGCAAGGAAGTAGGCTGTTAAAGTCTAGCGTTTAACTCGAATAAGTGGTTGCTTTCTTTAAATGACACAACACGCGAGGCATGGCGCGGAGCTAATCAATATTTTTTATTTATTTAAACTTTTTTGCACTAAACAATTAAGTGCAAAATGCGGACTTAATGTACCGGAACTACCCAAAACATACAAACTTACAAGCTTATAAACTTAGAAAGCTACAATCTCTAAAGACTTGCTCCTTAATATTATGAGTATGTAAACCTAGATTTAAAACCTATTGTAGGTATAAATGCACGTGTAAAAAATCCAACTTTATTAACTACTACAGTCGATGAATTAGCTACAAATAATGCGAGTATGTTGCGGAACCCTTGTACGCAAGTTCGACTCGCACTTGACCGTTTTTTAGTGTTGTATAGTCAGAGGTATTAATAAACGTATATACGAGGGGTGATCAATAAGTTTTGAGAATCGGCATAAAAAACAGAAGTAATCCGTTATATATGAAATTTGAATTATTAAATACACTCTTTATTAGTTTACTTAACTAAATAATATATTAAAAATGTTTTAATTTTGCTTCATATAAAAAAAAACTTTGGATAGACGAAATGAAGAGTAGTTTTTACATCGACGCAACTGCACCGATTTTATTGAGGAGTTTTCAATATCATGGAATAAGAAGTATTAGTAAAAGAGTTGGTCTAGATTACACTGTAGCTAACTTAACTTTTATAGAATTCACAAGCCTGAAAAACAGCCCGGTAATCGGCAAGCTCGGCCAAGAAAAAAACACATACAATTGTTTTTTTTTTTCATTGGTTTTTTCTGAGACGGCTTTACTTAATTGTTATAGCATTATGATGTATCACTCTCCCTTCCTATTTGTATTCATATATTTGTCACCTAGGTTCACACTGTTTAAAAAACATAAAAAATATACATTGATGGCCAGAAAAACCTACCTTGAACTTTGTTACGTGAGCTGTGTTTAAAAAAAATGAGGACATATTTATTAATTTAGTGGCATCAAAATAAATAAAGTTTACATTGTATTATATATTTTTTTATTACCGCACCAGAACTTTGCCAACACCGCTCCACATGTAACAAAATATCCTCCTATTTTACTGACGTCAGAATATATTCCATGCCATCATATTTATTTAGCTATTGAAAAAAAAACATATGAATGAATTTTTTTTTTTAAGTTTTTAGTGTATTATTGAATAACTAGCTGTACCTGCGACTTCGTTTGCATGGTAATGTGGTGGGAGTTAACGAATTTCTTATTTTGGACATAGGACACATGCAGTTCTAATTTAACCTTTCAAGTAAAACGTTGAACAAACCTATTTTAGCTAAAATGCCGTTAAAATTGTTTTCTTTGATGTTTAAATTAGTACGAAAGGGACAAAATCGTTTTATGGGGTAATAGTTTAGTAGATGTTTGTGGCTATAGATCCAACAGGTAGGACACAGGCTGCAGCATTAAATGTTTATATATCTTCTTCTCTACATATTTATAATATAATACTGTTTTATATTAAATAAATACAACACACACACATCACATTTTGTCGATGTTTTATACCCACATTTATGCTAAAAGTGGCGCTGGAACATACGTTTCATGTGCTCTGCTACCCCTTTTGGGAATAAAGGCGTGAATGTATGTATGTATGTATGTATGTAAATACAAACGTGATGACTGAAATCATCTTGAGTCACTCCGACTCTCAGGTAAAGATGTGTATACCTAATCATCTCTGTACCTAATTATTTTCTTTTTAATTTTAATTTTACTTTGACATATCTGTACCTAATATTTTTTTTTGTGTGACAATAGAGACTCTTTACATCTCTGTATTAGTTATATTTAATTGTCATAAGTTGTATTAATCTGTCATTGGAGACTATACATCTCCCGGTGCGTATGTGCCCATGTTTGTAAGGCTGTTGCTCATTGAGAATTGTTATGTTATACTCATGCTTATTGTTGACTTGTGAAAGAGCCCATGTGGCCTACTTATAGAATAAACATTTGATTTGATTTGATATAGAATTAATAAATAGATTTAATAATCCTTTCGAGTACCCGGAGTAGGTACCCATTGACCGGTAAGTGTTTAAGCGGAACAAAAGATCTCTTTTTAACGTCTGACTTCATATTTTCCAAGCTATACCTAACCACTAACTAAGTTATAGAATCATAACGCGAGTCCGAGTCCCTTTCTATTAAAGGAAATTAATGTAATTATTAAAAATATTAAAGTAATATGTTTATTTTTTCATATTGCAATGTTTCAGATCGCACTATCACATTCTGCCGATCTTCTGTATGTTCCCGCCATTGTCAACTGAAGGAATGTGTTACAGGCTTTATGATAAAAGTTTTATCTGTATGTTGGCCGATTCCTGTGTCTCTATATAGGCTGAATGTCAACTTGAAGGCGCGAAGTACGAAGTAAAATACCGCCTTAATACCTACTGACGCGCTTGATAATTAATGTTTTTTAAAAAAAGGGCCCGTTCTATACTGATTTAATATAGTTTTACTGTTTATTGCTGATAAATATAAATACTGACAAACCAGCACGGCTATCACAAGACGGCGCGCGAGCTCTCTCTATTTTTTCGAACTATCCGTCTCTCTCGTAATAGACAACTTAGAAAGAGACGTATAGTTCGAGAAAAATCGAGAGAGCTCCCGCGCCATCTTGTGATAGCCGTTAAGTATCGTGACAAATACTCAGCGTGTAATCTTGCAGAAACTCATAAACCTAGACGTTTTGGCTGATCGCGAGGCAACGCTAGGTCATGCCATTAAAAAAAAGGAAGAGTCAGATTTTGACGTTATTTTGTTAAAATTTGTTGATACATTTATAGAAATTACGCCTCAATACGAATTTAGCGCGTTTAAGTTTCCATATCAGAATCGATTATTTTTTTATGCTTTAGAATTTAATATGCGGTTTGTGAAGGTCTATCACAACACCGGATCGAAATTATTACTGTTAGTTAGATATGGCAAGTCCGCCATTTTGACGTCACTGACAGTTGACGGATATGGCGGCTATGATTAAATTATTCAGTTCTTCACTGAATAATTTAATGAGGTCAAATGTTTCCGAAAATTAATTAACTGTCGCAGTTGGATAAAAACTATCCTAAACGGAAGCTAGAGTAATAATGTACTTACGAAAAAATCTACATGTTTTTCCGTTCATGGGAAGCCGAGATCATTCGGGACACATAAATGCTTAGTTTGATACTGGCTGATTCCATTTTCAAATTAGAGATTTATTATAAGTGAGAGATGAGAGATGAGAGATGACACAATAGGAATGTCGTGAGTTAAGCACATCCGCACAGCTCCTGAGTTCTAATCCTGCAGTTAGATTTTTGTCAGTTACATCCGCACAGCTTAACTTTATTGTTACTTCTTAACAATTCCGATAAATAAACAGTTCCAACTTCCAAGTAACATAACAACGTTCAGTGTAATCCTAGCTGTGTCGCTGTCTACCGCGGGAATGAATCGTTTTCCTCACATCCATATTTTTTTACTAAAGGCCTCCACGCACCGGACGCGTGTCGTGCGCAGCGCGTGACGTGCGTGGCGCGCGTCGGGCGCGGTTGAATCGGTATATTCACACTGCAAGTGGGCGGCGTATAGCAACGCGGGGGTACGCGGCTGCGACGCGTTACCAACGCGTGTGCCGCGCGTCTGCCGCGCGTGTGCCGCGCGTGTGCTGCGCGTGTGCCGCACGTGTGCCGCGCGGCTGCGGCGCAGCAGCAGCGCGGGCCCGCGCGTCATATCTCTCTCACTACCAATACATTTAATATGTATCTCACTATCTCTATCACGCTTGGCGACGCGTTAGCAACACGGGCCCACGCACCTCACGCGACGCGCACGACACGCGGCCGCGCTGCCAAGTTGTAACTTTAGCGCCGTGCGCCTTTGAATCGCGTTCGATGTGTGTTTGAAGTGTAGTTTCAATGCTTTACAACTTGCGCGTGTGCCGCGCAGCACACGCGCCGCGCACGACAATAAGTATCGTTTGCGGGTGGGTTCAAAGAATCATTCTCGCGCCTACTCACAATATTTTTTCAAAAGGAACTCAATCATTGTATCGGTTCACAAACAACTTAAATAAAGTAACCCTTACAAAATCTATGGGTAGGTGAAATTACTAAATTTCACTACTATCGACCTATAAATCAATATAACTGTGAGGTATGTATGTACCAATAACAATTTAAGTGTAGCTACCAACTAAATTAACACCTTAAATACTAACATAGTCGAAATAACGCCGTAACCCCGTGAAATACCACATTAATGACAATCACAAATTGTCATCACGAGACCAAATCATGCTGAATCTCAAAACTTATTGATCACCCCTCGTAAATAAGGACTAGAATATCTGTATACACCTTTATGACACTGACAATAGAATCCGGTACAGATATTTATGACCTTATTTATGTACGTATATTAATTTATTTGTATAGATACCCCTGACTGTACCTATCTGCATAAGATGTAAAATAACAACACAAAATTATAACGTTTACATAACCAACGGAGAATATCGATTAAAACACTAATTTGTTTACGTATGAATGTACCATTTGAAGTATCACAAAATAGGAAAATCATGGAGAAAATAATGTATTCCTCAAAACACCGACACCCCGCTTCTGTAGGGCGCCAGTTTGAAGCCAATTTAAATAATATTTTCAGCTACCTCTCCTATACTACTCGAGAAACAAAATCCGCCGTATTATTGGTTTTCATCTAAAGTTGATCGACTTAAAAAACTTTACGGAATTGAATTCCAATATACGCTAAGAAAATTTGGTAAAAAAGCACAAAAATAACCGTCTCTTTTAGCCCCCAATGTGAGGCGCAGAGGCATTTCTAATTTTCAAACAACAAAAGCAATTTCGTAGCAGTTGTTACAGCTCGCCGTTCGTGTAGATGTCTAATCTAGTAACAACTTACACATAAAACTATGTTTAACCTAGTTGCAGGTGGAATGGCCTTTTCGGAGTACCATATCTGAACTTATCAATGAATGTAAACTAAGGAGACCGAATCGAACATAATTGAGTATTTGAATATCATTCGCCAAATCATTACGGTGACATGAGGAGAGAGTAACTTGTGTTTACTTTCATACATTTTACTGGCTTATCTAGGTGAGAGACTGACCTATATCTATAATAAGTGCTAGGGGGCGGATACTAGGTGAATAACTAAACCTGTAAAATGTTTGTTGAAGCATGCCTTTATATATTTCATAATAAAGGTCATAATTACGCACCGAAGAACGGTCAGTTTATATTTGCCGTTCTGATTATAACCATGACCCAAATATCATAAATTCAACTCGTCATTTTGTTTATCACAGTTATTTTTTAGGAAGTTTGATGACGAAATTTGAACTTTGAAGCAGTAATTCATCACGTGAACCCGCTTGAATGTTGTTGAGCAAGGCATGATTCATCAATCATACAATATATGTTTTACTTGGAAAAACAGCGACTCAAAATTCATCATGGGTGCTTTTTAGGGTTCCGTAGTCAAAAAGGAGCCCTTATAGTTTCGCAAAGTTCATCTGGCCGTCCGTTCGTCCGTCTGTCCGTCCGTCATCGGCTTAGCTCAACAAAGTAGCTTTAAAGACCAAATTTTTGTTCGAGTCATGTGTCCCCCCCTGCCGGCTAAATGACTGCTACTGGGAATGTGAAAAAAATCGTGATAGTAGTACGCATAACAAATTTAAAAGGAAAACTATCACGGCTAAGTAGGCATAAATAGTTACCGAGTAATAGTCTACCAACTTAAAATGTACTTAGAAAGGCCAACTTTCGTACAACGGAAATCATCCCCCAGGGGATAAAGTGAGGGGTGAAGGTTTGTATGCAGGTACGATATAAACGAGTTCCACGCGGACGGAGTCGCGGGCTTAAGCTAGTATTCAATAATAACAATACTCGTTCATTAGGTAAAGGGAATACAAAGAAGACATTCAATTATGCACAAAGCAAACGAGCTAAACAGTTATAAAATAACTAATACTTTTATTTACAGGCATCTATACCCTTCTCTTCAGATGGCGGAATGCGTAACGTACTGTACGTACTTTCGAGTAACTAAGTGATCTCAATGACTTTTTGTATGCAAAAGTTACAGTTGATTTGACGACCGCTTTAGCCTAGTTGGTAGTGACCCTGCCTACGAAGCAAGAGGTCCTGGGTTCGAATCCCGGTAAGGGCATTTATTTGTGTGATGAGCACGAATATTTGTTCCTGAGCCATGGATGTTTTCTATGTATTTAAGTATTTATGTTTATCGTCGTCTAGTACCCAAAGTTTGGGACTAGGTCGATTTGTGTAAGATTGTCCCCTAATATTTATTTATTTTATATGTAATTAAGTACGGAACCCTCGGCGGGCACACACTACGATTACGTTTCCTTTTGCCGTTTCGTATTTGATGTGGGTCCCTACCTAGATAATACTCAAGTCAAGCCCAGCTGATTTTCTTGCTGAAATCTTCTAAGATACCACTCTCACCCTAAATTCAGTTAAAACTGCCTCATCTAATCTCACTGGAACGCAAACCTTTAGAGTATTCCAGTGATTAAACCGCCAACATGGTCGTGCCGGAGGTTTCCCTGGATTTTTCTCGGACTTCTTGTTTCTCGTACTTCACACGAGATTTTTTTGATCACCTCACGATCAAAAAAACTCAAATTAAATTTTGTTTTGCCACGTCTATATCGCTCGGGGTGTAGCTTTCATAAGGTCTTCCGCAGTGCACGAAGCCGGACACGGGGAGCATTGCGGCATGTACTGAGTCGTCTGAACGGTGCCACATTCGCAGAGTACGTTGCTATTTCCTGGTCTGATTCCCCATTTCTGGAGGTTATCTTTAGAGCGACCAACTCCCATCCTGAATCTGTTAAGAACCTTCCACGTGATCCAATTTTCATTTGCTCCAGGGGGCAGGCGTTCTGCAGGTGCGATAATGTGGTGAAGGTTCGTTGAGTCGCGACTTCCATGCCTTTAGGCGAGCTTCCTGGGGCGTTTGGCGCAGGAACGTTACTGGCGAAACTCCCATGAGATTTTAATTGCTTTCCCCAGACTAATCTCCCATTATGCAGTTCGATTGCTTTACTTGGCGCTTCATTAGGCAAAAAATGGTTTATTATAATTAGCTGAACGCGCATGACCGTGAATGGAGCCTGCGGGATACTTAAACTTAACCTCATTATAATATTGTACCTATATATTGTTACCCTGAAGATGCGTCGAAATGTCACCTCGTGTTTCCAATCAATATGATGGATTACACCACTAAAATACCTTTGATGATAACATGTTAATTGCAGTGAACCTATCATTGGATCTAAACTTCCGTAGTCGAAAACAGAAACTAATCAAACTTGAAGAAGATAATCAAGAAATGTGGCGTGAATTGAACACATCGATGATTGTGAGAGAATCGTTCCGTTATTTCAGCGTCGTTCACTTTTGAGGCCCGTTCGCGCCTGCCCTCATGAATTTACTTATAGGAATTTAAAAGACGCACATAAATAAAACTGTCTTGATGAATTATTGAAACCCGCTATTATATATTTATTTATATTATATCTTTCATTGCCTAATGTCTTAGGGAGCACTGATATGGGGGCATGCAGCAACGGGATCTATAGTTTTCATATTGCAAAAAGGGCACTCAGAAATATTTACAGTGTTCCTGCGCGAGAGAAGTATATTTAGAGAAAGTGGCATAATGACATTTTACTCTTTATTTATATGTATACAAAAACTTATTATATGCTCGCAAACACCTGAGTGGCAGCAGAAAGTAGGTGATATTTATAAGTATCCTACACGACATAGACATACACTTTGCCTTCCAAAGGTGCGGCTAGCCAAATCAAAAAATGAACTATTTATCAGAGCACTAAATGGTACAACCATTACCTGACTCTGTTACCATACTAAGTGACATTAAATATAAATCATACCTTAAACAACTCTTAGGGAAAATGCACTTTAATATAAAAGAGTACTATGACATCAAATTTAAATTATAGAATATTAATCTCTGAATTAAAACTATAAAATGTTACAAAGGTCAAATTGACACAATATAAACCTAAACCTAGTTATAAGACATATTCTAGTGCATATTGTATGTCGATGGAATAAATGATTTTGAATTTGACTTTAACTTTATGTAGCGTGATAAACACAGACGTTACTTTTTGACATGCTAGATTCCGGCTAAGATAGCTAGCTCTTGAACTCGATCGTTCAATATCATGGAATCGTAAAGGAAACGTAGTCAAATCGACACCGGTGCCGGTTTACTTGCTGGGATTCTCGCGATTTATGAGGCAATATGTTTAACGTCTACTACGGGAACCCTCTCCGAACATAACGGGGGTAGTTACGTAAACAGATTGCCCGCGAGTGGCGGGCCGACGCTCTAGATATCGGCCTACGAACGAACCGTATACTCGCAACTTTTGTACCAAATCGACGGCGACGGTTTGCTCTACGTAAAACTCTGCATACGAATAGCTACGACGACGTACGAGCAGCCTGCCTACTTACTATACAGATTTATGTACCGTGATTCCGGCCAGCTAGATTTTATTGTATCGCACTTGTTTCTCGTTAGGCTAGGCTGCCAACTTTTGGAATTTTATTCTCGCCAGGCTTGAAATAAAATGAAAAAATGTTTTCGCTGTATCTTTCCATGGAAGCTCGTAATGTTTGCCTATTAATTAGATGCCTTGGGGCATGTACATGTGCGGATTTGTTGCCTCATTAGTCTGTGCTTGCTTAACACTCACGCGTTAGTTCCGGCAGGTGTCATCGAAACAATGTCGCAGTAATAAATAGGGCAGTGGTGAGTGCGCATAAGTAAATTGTTATCGATCAAGCGTTCGCGAGGCCCGAAGAAGTGGCCGCGGCGAGCGTGGCCCTTGCCGCTTGCGTGTCGCTGGAAGATTCTTAACATTGATTAGGGTGTTGCGTGGGTACGAACGGCGCCTGTGACGCCGCTCCGAGGGTTTCCTTTCAATGATGTTTATATTATTTGCAGGCTAGCATCGTTTAGTTTATAATTACTGCCGTATCCGCTGTACCTGCTGGCTTGAAATTAAAGTATTCGAAAGATAGATTCAAAATTCGATCGCAATATAATTTGCTTTGGACCTACTTTGATCATTAACTAAGGCGTAACACGACGTACTTGGGACGAATTCAACGAATATATTAAATTAAGCTAACGGTGAACTGAAAAAGTATTTTTTTTTAAATTAGCTATGTGATTTGTATAGCTACTCTATTAATTGTGCTTATACTATCAGTGTTTCATCCACAACGCTACGGCTACATGCATGCACCTACAAAAAGCTTAAAGAATGTAGAATGTGATAAGCTATGCTCGTAGCGCTACGCCGTAGTCCGTAGCAGCTTAATATTTATGTAGTAGTCGTACGTAGCACTCTGACGCATGTGTGTCGTGATTAGAAAAACTGAATAGGTTAGTATTAGTCATCATATCAGCCGAAAGACGTCGCCTCCTCCAAAGAGTGTCAAAGTGGCCAGTCCTGCGCCACCCGCATCCAGCGGACTCTTCTAGCAACCTTTACCAGGTCATCAGTCCACCTTGACCCTACCCACGCCGCGGTCACCCACGCCGCGCCTTCCGGTACGTGTGGTCGCCACTCGAGAACCTTTCCTCCCCGACGGCCATCGGTTCTACGTGCTATGTGTCCTATGTGTTAGTATCGGTAGTAGGTAGGTACTACAACAACAAATACAATAAAATTGCTTTTTATTGTCGATCTTGGCGACTGGCTGTGGTGCCATATAGAATTGTAACCTTTTTGTTTGTATTTAATCGGTTTTTTATATATCTTGCTTGACGGGCTCTTCTCGATCTGCTTTTGCCACGTCAATGTTATTTAGCGGGTTCTATATATTAATACTTTCTCTCATCCACTAGTTATGATTAGACCTTCAAAAAAAAAAAAAAACTTTAAATATACATTGTACACTGTTGGTGCTGTACAGGCCTCCCCTAAAATCTTACAATTATTTATGTCTGTTGCACTCTGATTCCAGGTTGTTCCTGCAACTGCCTTTATGTCATCTTCTCATCTGCGCAATGGTCTGTCTCTCTTCTTTTTCCCATGTCTTGGATACCATTCCGTGACTTTGAACCATGTTTCTCTTTTATTTCTTATCATGTGGCCCGTCCATCTTCATTTGTCATTTTTTACAGCATACTTATCTTAGTTTAATTGTTTTCACACTTCAATATTTAGTAATAATCTATGAAAGCCTTTTCTAGTGGTATTTAATCTTATCTCTATTACCACAAATTCAAATCATACTTAGCTCCGCGGCTGGATTGTCACAACAGAAGTAAATTTAAATCATTCCGGTAAATATCACGATATCACGTAAATAATTCATGTAAGAATACTGTATGAGAGTGTTTTACGTTCGTACGAAATACGAGGAAGGTCGCAAGTTAATATTTAATACGTAGATAAAACTATCTTTAGTATATGTTAATAGGAATATTGACATCGAATCTCATTTATAATTAATAAACCTATGTCAGTATTTTTTATACTACGATTGTAGCAAAGATGCTAAAGGTCTGTTGGTAAGCAGGCACCTAGCCTATGGACGCTTGTGATTCTAGAAGAATAAGAAGCGCGTCACCGACCCTTTATTGATTCGAGGATTCGTTGTGTTGTTAGTTAGAGACGAACGCGGGTCCTCACTGTCAACACAACACATCCTCGGGGGCTCTGACATCCTTTATCAACTCCAGGAACACATGTGGTGTGTACTTACAGAGCAAGTAGTGGCGTTATTATGTCTGCGGTCTTTTGTAAGGTGGAGGTACTTCCCAGTTGGGCTGCTCCTAAAAAAACATTTATTCACAGATCTAGCTTACAACTAAATTTAACTATTCTTCTACCAAACAACTATAGAGTGGTTTGTTGGCAGACGAGATACATAGATAGATATGAGCAATATAGTGCACCCTATCTCTCACTACATTATACAGGACACTCATTAAAAATTTACCCTTTATGGTCACAAAAGTATAGACCCAAGATCGCCACGAATATTATAACAAAGAAGGCGTAGCACGGGTGCCATTTTATCACTTAAGGCTGTGGATAAGACATCCGTCACGTTCTGACAAGTAAGCGAGTGGAAAGTGACGGATGTCTGATCCACAACGATAAGTGATAAAATGGCCACCATGCTACGCCTGCGCCTGCAGTTCAATTTGAAGATACTGAAATCGATAAGTCGTTTTCAATTATTGCACGTCTCAATACTACTTTCCTGAAAAAGCATACATTCGACAAGTGTTACTTGTAGAGCAAACAGTTTGGGTAGGTAGTTTTTTTATACCTGAGTGTTTAGTCTTTCTGGTTGACACATCCACAGTTTTTAGGCCTTTTAGCGCTTAATTATGGTGCTAGTACTTATGTAAAATGAGTCAGTATTTTTTTTTGTTTTAAGTGACCCGTCATCCTCTTCGTAAATAATTAATTATGTAGAAAAATAGAGTATAAAATCAACAAGAATATGTATACTTATACGTAGTTTACACAATATTTAAAAAGTCCTGACCCTAAATACGGTTATTTCCTTCTTGGAAACCCTGCCGATACCACCACTAGTTTAGGAAAGGAATCTCAAATGACCCGTGTTTCTATTGACCCCAGTCTCCCCTAGATGTGTTGAAAACTTGGAACTCAACTCGTCGACTTGACAAAATCTCAAGAACCAGTAAACCAGTTGGGATCTTGTTTCTCTTCTCACTAGATTATATTTTTGTGTTTTGGTGAATTTTCCTGTGTTTTTGTGCCACGATTTTTTTTTCTTTCTTTGAAAACGGGCTAAACTACTTAGCCCTGTTGTTTCGGTCGGATCACAGTAATTTTGACTGTTACGTACGAAAAGGCTTCGTTGAATTATAACCAGATAAAACTGTCGATGCTCTCTCAAAGGCATCAAATATGTAAGATCTCTTGCAATGATCTCTTCGGAATCTACCAATATCTTTCGTATTATACTTAAAAGTAATCTCATTTCTAGCAAAAGCACGCACTTATGTCAAAAAACATACGGGTATTCACAAAAAATTGATCACTATGAATAGTTACCTTATTTATTTATAAAATGCATATATGTTAGCAATGGCACAGATTATATCATAGTTCATGAGCTCGTATTAGTTACCGGAGGTCCTGAGTGAAGATAAGGTTTTAGGTACATATGTGGCCAGCAAGTGTAGGTACGAGAAAGAGGTGGTACTGTAATGTACGAGCTTTAGTGCCTAAGGGTTTCCCCAAGTTAAGTGTTATGGCATTTTTGTTGCAGCCAAGCCACTTCCAAACGAAATATCTGGCTAAGTTTACTGAAAGTTAAATGTCTCGTGGAATTAAATCCCTTGAAACATTTAGGCGTATCAATAAAGAGGTGGATCTCGTGGCATGTTTTTATGCTTAGTTGTAAATATTAAGACAAAAACGTATTCTGTTAAAATAATAATAATGACTACCAATAATGTATTAATTTAATATGTATTTATTTGCATGTATTTATAAACTGATTGCCAATAAATTCATAGTTTTTTTTAGTTTTTATTTTTTATTTTTATTAACAAAACATTCCGAAACTTTAAAATGTAGTGCAAAAAAATAAATTATATAATAAGAAACGTATACCATACCTCAGAGCCATAAATAATATCTAGATTGCGCTGATAATATAATCAGAGTAGTTGTCGAGTGTACTCGTATAACGGAAACTATAGTCCTACCGAGAAGCGTCGACAAAGTGTAGGAAATGACGACGACGAAAAAATCAATGGTCTGATGGATGAAGCGAGCTTGCCCCGTTTCTTGCAGCGTATTGTATAAACATGACATGACTCGTATCGGAAAAGGGTTATTATATTGACTACAAAATTGATAAATCGTATCCGCGGGTCAGTTTGTAGGCTTGAGATAAGTCGTTTATCTTGTTCCTTTTAGGTTCGGTTGGGGATTTAACGTTATTACATTACTGCTGTTTTAGAAGCTTATTTAGGTACATATCTCGCCACATGAACTTTAGTTGATTTGCTTGAATATTTTATGCTTATTGATAGCAATTAATTGATAATGTTAACAGTATTCAGTTGTTAATTTTTGTCCGACCAAATCGCAGATATCCTTTAGAAAAAACAGGTCAAGGTTATTATGGAAATGGTTATCCTAATGTGTATAAAAAAATGTAACAATAACAAATGTAGCAAATGAAACTTGTCCGGATCACAGAAAATTGAATTCAGTGTTCCCAAGCCTACTCGCTTATCTGAGACTTTTTTAAAGCATATTTAAATAATTACATTAATAATGAAACCGTAAAGTATGTCGTAAAAATCATACTTACTAAATAATACCCTCTACGTAATTGCCGCCATATATTTAATCAATACCTTTTGGTTCAAATGTAACATCATTTATATATAAAATATATTAAATAATTGTGTACACTTATAAGAGGCCAAGTAAGTACCGAAGCAGATCAATAAACTGCAAGTAGTGAGTCGTCTTTCCTGTGAGAGCGTCGATTTCGTTGCGGAGAAATTTCCGAGACCGTAACAAATTTGTTGACTTTTTTACCGATAGCACGCCACGGCAAGTTATCGGCAGCGGAGGCGTGTCGTGTGATTTCCTCACATCGACGCTCATTACCGGGACGCGACAGAACCGCTCAACCGTGCGCGATTACGATTTGACTCTCTGACGACTCATGGTTCACGACCGTCAGCCCTGGCCGATCATTTAATAAAATGGCTTTGATGTTTTGCTTTAATGGATTTAATGTATTACTATATAAGACTTATATCATGTTTTTGTAGCTGTTGGTACTCCTTAAGTATAAATAAATAAATAAATAAATAAATAAATAAATAAAAAGCCGTGAAGTAACAGCTAAAAAGGAAAAACCGTCAATTTGGGCTAGAAAATAGTACCACGTGAAAATCTGCGTAAATTTTAGTGGTTTTGAGTTGTTCGCTTTGTGCTTGTGCGTTTCTACTAAATAGCATTACTTGTTTTCAAAACAGTTCTTCTTTTCGCCCGAAGGCCTAAAAGCCATCCTCCTCCTCAATGAGATTTATTCGAATTTGATACAGTGTTGCATTTGTTTCATTTCATTCAATATTAAAATAATGTTTTTCTACTCCTGTACTTTTATCTGTCATTTACATAGTCCCGAACACTAATATAAAGACATACAAAATAAGTCTGCAGAAAAGTCTATACTCTATTCCCCATAACAGTACGGCACAACCGTGCTGTTTTGTCGCCAAAACGATACGCTTAGCAGCCATACGCTTCTATACCTGGGTAGTGCTACATTGTGCCACGGCCTACTAGACACGATCGAGTAGGCCGCGACGCGACTAATCTAGAGGGCCATGCCGAAACATAAAATACATTAGGTACTACCAACTTAACAAACCACTGAATGTATTTACTTCAAATAAATTATTGTACTAAAGGCATTGCTGCCAACTTAAGAAAAACCTTGGTCTTAATATGACAGTACTGGCAAGTTGAATTAAGAACAAAACAGACCATAAACAAGAGGTGTCAATGTGTCATGTTTCCAATTTCCCACCAAAGTTCCAGTTCAAAATTAAAAGACGAAATATGTCAAATATGATAACTATGAAGAAAAATGTGTACGTTCCTTTTAAAATGGACGAAGAAGAAAATAACTGCACCGCTGATGAAATTGCGTGAGTAGTAATAGAACTAACGGAAAACTTACTGCCTGAAAAGTCAAATTATGCTATTTATTTAAAATAGTCGTAGAAAAAATATTGTATGCAACGGTGTATAACTTGGTCTTAAAACGCTCGTGGCGTCTTTAATTACGATGCTCGCCAAGGCTCGCATCGCAACTCACGACACTCGCGTTTTAAGACCCTACTTGTACAACAGTTGCATAAAATACTATAAACGTACTCTATTTCTTAGTACTGCAATATTCAAATTTCATCAACATTTTTTCTGGTATGGTGGACGGCTAGAGGTTACATTTACTTTGGCTCTGTGGGTTTGGTTAGGTTAGTTGCAATAAGAATGTTTATTTGTTTTGTTTTTCATATTTTATCATAGGTCATATCAGGCATCATCTGAGTCTTAGCTTTTTTAAAGGTATGATTAAATGTACCTCTATGAATAAAGGCCGAAACGCGCTGACAACGGTGGAGGAGCGGCGCGGTGCGGCGCGGAGGCGGTACCGGTTGTAATGTTCGAACTAATACGAAAGGGTCCACACAAAATACCGCACCGCTATGTGCGGATTGTTTCATATTAGCTCGAACATTACAACCTGTACTGTTAGTGCGTTTCGGCCTTTAAACATGTTTCTGAAAACAATAAAAATATTTTACTATAGTCCTGTAGATGCAAATGACCTGAGAGTTAAATACCAATTTTTAAGCCCTCGTTTAACCTTCTCGAGTATCGATAATCGACTTTATACATTAGGCCCTTTAAATGAAAGTGGTACAGGGTGTCAAGAGTCAGGGGGAAGTAAGGGGGAAAATAAATCGAAATACACCTTATCTGGCTCAGTGGAGAAACTCACTTGGTTCAGTATGATGGTTGTTTTCTCATTATAGAACTTAGTCACGTTTTAGCTGAGTTGTATATTATGTACAACAGCAATGTACGAGTATGTGTCTGTATCGAGCATGAATGACCACCACAAGTTCTTCAAATGTATCCTATATTTATCGCATGCACCGCTGGGCCGGTATTCCGGCAACAATTTTCGAGAGAAGGGGCATATCCCCACTTTTATGTTTCTGTATTTCAAAATCAGAATGACAGAGACATCAAACTATACATCTCCTTCTGTAAAATATCGTAGATGGATTACTGACCCTGAGCGAGGGCGTAAGCTATATTAATCACGATTTTTGAGGCCTGCAAGTACCTGTTGAATCTTGGTAAAAGACAAGGGTGCAGCTGCAGGTATAGAAATTGCCAGTGCTGCGTTCAGTTAAATTCCTCAAACACTTGAATCGGGGGCATTCCCAATGTATCCATGATTAAAAATGTACGACCCGAGAACAGAGGTTATAAATATCTGGTAATTTACCTTCTAAGGTACTTATTATCGTTTAGTGCGAGTATAACAAGGTACGTATTTAGGTAAAATTTTATTGGATAGTAACCAAGTGATCTATTTAGTCAGGAGTACCCACGGATTATGAATATAAAATTATATCTTCACGATGCCAGTGTTTACTTAATGTTTGTTACAAGCAGTTTGATTATACAAATTAAACTTTAAATTAGTTAGCGAAACAAAGTGTTAGTAGAAGGAATTTTAAAAAAATACGGTACATCTGTATTTTGCGAATTGAGATACGATGATTTCCGGACCAGTTTCAAACACTAACTTAGATCTTGATACAAATCGAGGTTCCAGTGCAATCTTCGAGCCAAACGGAATTACGTTGAGAGTGCATTCTAATCAGTCAGTCACTAATGTACCCTTACCTAAACTTCACGGCACACTTTCGATAAGTTCCAGGTACTAATATGCTTCGGCGAACACGTTACCAGCACTCTAGATTTGAATCTAATTAGCCGTCATTCAACATAAATCTCCGTGTTTGTCGAAATTAGTATTTTTTACTGAGCTTTCTACAAAATGCTCGTGCTACGTGGCACAATATGTATTTGTTATGGAGAAAATTATTTATGCGCGTATTTATTTTATCTTACGGCACGTAAAATATCTAAGGTTTCTCTGAGACATGATACTACTCGGCAATAAATACAGCAGATACATGGTATAGAATCCTGCTTCGGTAGTTAAACAAGCCAGTGAGCGCAGCAAACTATAGTCTTGTCAACCAATTTGTGTGCTGAATAACGACGAGGTATCGCTGTTAGACAATTAAACGCGATTGTTAGTTTGATTATTAAGCGAGAAGTCGGCACAAAGCCGTAAACTTCATTCAGTTACAATAATAATTCCTGATTACTAGTTAGTATGTAGTCAGTAGATGCTAACCGTACCCCGCGGCAGGCGACTGCACAGACAACACTAATCACAGCAAAAATGTGACGTCTCACTCCAGTTCACGTTAATCACTCATTAGGAGCCTACTTAATGGGCTCGAGTGAGTGCCTTTCTAAAGGAAATTTAATGCTGTTCATCTTATTAAATTCGCCAAGTAATCAAAGTTTGTAGTTAGGTGGCTAAGCTGAGGATAATAGACAGCAGCGGCACCTCGGGCGCATACATTAGGACCGCGCAGATAATCTGCGACGCGGGTGTTGTTTAGTGATTTATTAATGAATGTCGTGGCAGCGGAGCAACATGAAAATGTCGCCTGGAGAATTCCCTGTCCATAAAATATACCTGCAGCATTTATAAGAGCAAAAAGTTACGATTCAAACCATCCGGACGTAACGAAAGCGCGATTCAAGGTGTAGCTAAATAATATAGTCTCCGAGCATTATTAAGGTTTCTTTTCCAATATTACAATCTAAGAATGCTTTTGACGCCGAAAATTAAAGGTTGAAAAAGAATTCTCGTTGTTTCTAAGTTCTATTATTCAGAGCAAGAATACCTTAAATTTTTATTTTTACATAATAGTACTCCTGACAGATAAGAATGTATTAAAGTTTTATGATGGTTTGTTATTTGAGGAGGGTCAGCGTCATTGTAGATAGTCGACCTGTCACGGTGGTTTTCGGAAGTGGTTTACCGGCAATCTTTCTGTTCTGATTCCAGGTGAGATTATAATTTCTTGAGAGAAAGTTTAGTTGTCTTCCGTAAGTTTATAGAATAAGAATTCAGTTGGAGTTAGTCGAAATACAGCTGGTGTAAAATTTATTAAAATAATGTGCACACCCTTTTTTAGTGTTTTTGCGTGTACAAATATCTCATTACTATTATTTTTAGAGCGCAAAAACACTTTCTCTCACACACAGTATGTATGAAATTTGGCTAAGGTACAGGCTGATTTAAAAACATGTTATTTGTTATGCGAATATTATCCCCCTAGGGGAAAATGGGGGATGCCAGCAATTGGAACGTACGAGTTTTCGCGCCGACGAAGTCGCAGGTAAACTCTTATTATTTTATAATTGCTAGACTCGCATTCTTAGGGGCTGTATTTATATGTATGGCTGGCAAACATACTAAAATGGAAGTTTCAGTTCTAAATTTACACTTATCCATAGCAGTTTTTGTGCAGTGCAGTCTTTCTGTATTCAATAAAGCAGACAAAAAAAATGTATGCAAACTGATAAATTAATAATCAAGCTCACGACATCAACAATATCAGAGAATTGGGTGATTGCGTAACTTTTCAAACGAGCACATATCAACAGTTATTTTCAACTTCAAAATACATTTAATATGTCGGTGAACGCGAAAATGTTAATATTAGCGTAACTCATGTCCTCTTGTATAAATCAAGGTGGATTTCATATGTCCCTTAGCTCCACATGTGGAAAGGATTTCCCCTGATTTCGTAGTTAAAAAATCTCGACATGGTTAAAATCACTATAAAATAAACACAGAATCCAAAAACCGTAACAAAGCATAAATCAAATTTTTATTTCGATTATCAAAGTTGTTAATAAGAATCCATACTAATATTGTAAAGGGGAAAGTGTATGTGTGTTTGTTTATTGTCCGTCTTTCACGGCAAAACGGAGCGATGAATTAACGTGATTTTTTAAGTGGAGACAGTTGAAGGGATGGAGAGTGACAAAGGATAGTTTTTATCCCCGAAATCATCCCATAAGGGGGTGAAATGGGGGGGGAGGGGGGGTAACAGTTTGTATGGAGGTGCGATATAAACGAGTTCCACGCGGACGGAGTCACGCGCAGAAGCTAGTAATAAATAAAAACAGCTGATGACCAAACTAGGTGCCCTGCCGGTTTTCACGAAAGTGACCATTATTTATTTATCGTATGGCAAATCAGTATTTAGAACCGTGAGATCTTGGAAAAGACAGTACGATTCTTGTTGCTCTTTTAGCACCACCCAGGGGTCACGTGTAGGGTAGCGATGGGTAATTCCTACGGACGTGGTGCAACTTCAACCCCGAAAGTAGCCATATGACCACCAATCACGGGTAGACATTAACAGAAATAGTTTTGCGCTAGGTACAATGCGGTGAAATACTAATTATTTTTCATCACAGTTAAATTATATTTGAACAAACGTTTTTCAATTCTCTAAAATGTTATATTTGCCCCTGACACACCCCTGATAATGGATTTTTACAAACTGTAGGTAGTCTCAGACTAAGAAGAGTCCAAATATTTTTCATTAAGAGCTTATTTAATCTTCACAATTGCTTTGAAAATGATCAGCCCAAATTCCTGTAGATAAACAGATTATTAGTTTAATCGTCTGATTTGCGATTAAACAATTCGTTAGAAATGTTAGCTATCGAGTTAATATTATAACCGTTTGTCGAACAAGCTAAGATGTAATACGAGGTTTTAGTTGTACGTAGGGATGTACTTAGTAATTTTGAAACAAGCTGAATATCGTCACCTGAGTTGTAACCCTGTTAATTCATTCTGCACACTTGGCTACAAAATCTTTCCTCGTAGAATAGAGGTCATAAAATATTTAAATACTTCAATGATCTACAGTAGCTTAGGCTCCCCAAGCACATAGAGAGTTTAAGTGCTAAATGGCAACTAGGTCTTGCTACGGAGTAGAATTTTAAATTTTAGATATAAAAATGCGGTAAGTAATATGAATTAGGACTGCTAAAAGGCAATTTTTTTCACGTCACTTAGTACAAATATAGCATAAAGAGAATAAATAAATATGTAATGCTTATTTTTTATTTTTAACGTTAATTCATAACACCATAACAACGTGAGTTGTACATGGTAGCAATAAATGACAATCATCGAATGCAGGTACTCATATATAGTGCTACTATTTTACAAGCTTTACTAACACGGTAACTGCCAGAAACTCGCCTAGCGGGCGCCTTGTCGATTTTTGCTTCTAGCGGGAACTAAAACCACGATCGGCTTCGAACGTGGCGCGTAGCGATCGATTCTTGCTAGTGTATTTCTGGCCTTGTTCGTTCGTTAGTTAGTTATGTGTATCTTGCAATGTCTAATTTTAAAAACTTCCCGAAGTCCAATCGAGTTTAAATTTTGTATCATAATGTAAGACGGATGGCAAAGCAATATTAATGTACCGTAAAGACGGTCTGACGACGGAGACGAGGCCATAGGAACTCCGTAGTTATAAAAGATAAACCCGTCGTGTTTTGCCTTTTTGGAACCCTCTAAGTTGATAATGTGCAAAAGGAGAGTACAGTCAGCAACAAAACTTTATACCAAAATGAAAGGGGCATTGGGTAACCTTGTTTGAGAAAAATGTCGTTTTATTTTTTGTCGCGGCTAAGGGTGTTTTTAGGGTTCCGTAGCCAAATGGCAAAAATCGGAACCCTTATAGAATCGTCATGTCTGTCTGTCTGTCTGTCTGTCTGTCCGTCAGTATGTCACAGGCATTTTACTCGAAAACCATAAGGTGTATTTGAATAAAAAATTGAGGATAGGGTGTATTTTGTTAACCGCTACATAGTTTTGCAATGAAATTACTAATAAAGATTTTTTTTAGAGGTGCACTCCATACATAAAACCGAAAGTCAAAAATTATTTTTTCATTGCAAGCCAACGTGTGGTACATCAATCGACAGGCCTTTCAAAATAAATATAAGGTTTCTAAGCAATTTTTTCGATTATGTGAATAGATTCGGAGATAATCGCCCCGAAAGTCACTAAAATTGTGTTCCCCCCCTCTAATTTTTGAACCGTGTACTTTAAAATTATGAAAAAAATCATGCTCATAGGGCTTATAAAATTCTTTCAGCGATATTTGTTTTGAACAAGATCGGTTCAAAGGTTTTCGAGATATTAATAAAAAACTGCCTTCCTTAAAGAAAAGGACGTAAGTGCCACAAGTTTTCAGTAACGATATGACCTTTTTCATGTCAGACCCACCATACCCCTAGCAATACCCCTGGGGGTAGGGTGGGACTGAACCATACCATGCATACACTATATTATGCTTTATAATATTGTTCCCAAATGTCCTGTTACCGTTATCAGTATCACGCAGTGTAGTTGAAAAAGTTAAGACTACCGTTATCTGTAGTAACCATTGATTTAGTATATAGAACTAGATGCACAATGTCAAGCAAATATGCCAAGAAATGTGCCCAGAGCCCCAGAATGACAGCTCTAGTACATTTCAGTAGTTGCTAAAATAGCGTTAACTTATAATCTGTATACTGGAGCTAAGGTAGCAGATGCATTTGCGAGTTATTTCTCTGGGGTATTTTTGCCGGACACCCCGCTTCTGGATCCTAACATACGGGGAACTGAGAATGTTAACCGTAGTGCCAACTACATCCATATAGATGCAGTATCGATGGAACAGGTTGTATCTGGGATAAAGCGTCTGAAATCCAAATGTGCTATAGGCCCGGACAACCTGCCAGCGTACGTTGTAAAGGGATGCATGGATTATCTTAAATTCCCTTTACACTACATCTTTAATTTGGCGCTTTGTACTGGGTCATACCCTCTTCGCTGGAAACTCTCGAGGGTGAGACCTATACCAAAGGCAAATGACGCTACCATCGTGGAAAACTATAGGCCTATCGCCGTCCTTTCCACTCTGGCCAAGCTCTTTGAGTCAATAGTCCACCGAACTCTATGCGCACAGGTAAAACCTTTCTTATGTGACGCACAACACGGATTCAGACATAGCCGCTCGGTTAACACCAACCTATTAATATTGACTGATAGCATATCTGAGCACCTGGATAGAGGTATCCAAGTCGATGTCCTTTATCTTGATTTCAGTAAGGCTTTCGATCGCGTGGATAACGATGTGTTGTTGGCGAAACTGGATCGGATTGGCTTTTCTCCCGCATTGTTGTCATTCTTCGCTAGTTATCTACGCGATCGGAAACAGTATGTTAAGCATGGATGCTTTGTCTCGGCCCCATATCATACCCGGTCTGGAGTGAGTCAAGGCTCCATATTGGGTCCTTTCTTATTCGGGATCATGATAAATGACCTCAGGTCAGTCCTTCGATCGGCTCAGTGTCTCCTATATGCAGACGACCTCAAGTTGGTGTATGGAGTGGAGCAAGGTTCTGACTGTGAGTCGTTACAAAGGGACATCGACGCGGTTTTTCTCTGGAGCACCGAAAACAAGCTGCTGTTCAACCCCGCTAAATGTTGCGTCTGCACTTTCAGCCGTGCTCATATGCCGGTGCATGCACAATATGTGCTGGGGTCCGAGCCTATAAATCGTGTGTGCTCTATTAAAGATCTGGGTGTGGTCTTCGATACGCGGCTTACTTTTCATGAGCATATCTCAACACTTGCTACAAGCTGCTTTCGAAGACTGGGCTTCGTGCTACGCAACCTTCGTCACTTTAACGATCCCGTTGCCATCAGGCTTGTCTATAATGCGCTAGTTAGAAGCAAGCTAGAGACATCATCGATCGTTTGGCATCCCTACGAATCGACCTACAGTTTGCTTCTTGAAAAGGTACAAAAGACCTTTTTAAGGTTCTTATACAAGAAAATATTTGGTTATTACCCGTTTCTTTATCCGACGAAGTTTCTCCTTGGGGCCTTAGGTTACAACTCTTTAGAGGTGAGACGTAACCTTTGCTTATTGACGTTTGCGTGTCGGACCCTGCGCGGTGATTCGGATTGTCCAGAATTGGTGAGTCGAGTTGTGCGACTTCATGTACCAGACATCCCCAGGATAGCCCTCAGACCGCGGCGACGCGATCTGTTGGCTTTGCCAGCGCGACGCTCCGTGTCGCGCCTGAACTCTCCGCTGCTCCGTGCCCTCACACACTTGAATGCTCTCTTGGCATCAGCACCCGAGTGCGACCTGTTTGCGTGGCGATGGGCGTCTGTGAGAAATGAATGCCTGAGATTCTGTGAGATGATGGATGCGAGGCCTACATCTGTGAAAGTGTAATTAAGTAGTGCCAGTCATTTGTGTTATTAGGTTGTACCTGATTGTTATTTGTAATAACCTGTATGTTCCTGTTTGTATATGTTGTTAATTCTAAGTTTCATGTCGCATTGGATACCTAACTGTAAGGGCATGTAAACATGTTTTCAAATAAATAAATAAATAAATAAATAACCTGCATCAAGATATTTCATATAAAAAGAACTCAGTGTTTTAGACCTTAAGCATCATATTAGCAAACCAACATCAACAGATTAAATACTTATTAGTTTATTGAGACATACAATGTGAATTGACTGCTCACGTCAAAACTTTAGTTAGCGTTTAGCGAATGAATGGAGTCGCGTTATTTATTTATTTCAACAGAAAGCACAAATAAATCTGGTTTCTTTATTTTACAAGTGGGGAATAAACAGTTTCAAATATTTGTACAAATATTATATACAAAACAATTGATGAGATTTCCGTAAGTACATATAGTACAGCTGACAGAGTCCATAAAAAGAAGTCATTTTAGTTTCCTTGAAATAGATTCAGTTTGTTAAATAATTGTATTTTCGACCTGCCTTTACTTTTAAAACTTTCTTTTTTGCGATGTAATGTAAGCGTACAGTCAAGTAGAGATCAGCTGTCGATTTTATTAAAACGATCCTATGGGTTTTGAACGTCACTCTCATGATCATTCGACATCTATAAAACGAGTATTACGAGATATAAGGTCAATAATTAATGATGATGAAAATTGGCAACAATTTGCGCATTTCCAAATGATGTGTTGGTGTTGGAATTTTATTATAGTTCATTAATGCTATTAATTACCTTTTGCCAGAAGGCAGAAGATAAAGCTAAGTATATTGGAAGTAATTGAAATTAAAATATGTAATGGAAAGAAATGGGCTTAGGTACGTTCATGAGAGGTGTGGCAGTTTTAGTCAACCTGTTCTTCCATTTTTTGTCGTATAACCTATAATACATCCGACTCATTAAAATGAGCCGAACAAACGACACGTGAGTCGTTTGGTTTAAAAAAAACACCTCGACTGTCGCGTGCTATGACTGCAGCCCATTTTGCACGTCGCTGAGGATTTTTTGGAAATCTTAAAATGAAAACCATAATTATGTAGGTAACGACATCATAAAAAAGTATCTTAGTATACCGACTCCTTAGATTTATGTTCCGCGACTTTGTCATTTGAACTAACAAAAATAATTATTCAAAAGATGTTCAAAACTATTAAATTACAATGAGTTTACACAAATTTCGTTATATTATGAAAATAAATTATTTAAAGAAATAAATCCCATCTTTTTTCAAGTTTTTTTGTTGGTATTTACGCAGTTATTGACTGAACATTTCGACATAACTGACAACCAACAAGTCTCACGGTTGAAACCAGACTAAACCACAAAATAGATAATAGTACATGTACAGAAAGGACACTCCTTTGATCTTTACGAAAGGCGCTTTTTTCTCAGCCAAAACATTAAGATTTATGGCTCTCTGACGTCCCCAACGTTGGGGCACCGGCATGTACTTGTAGCGATGAACGTAAATCGCGGAGTGTCCCGCGCCTGACTAAACGCAAAAGAACCGGCCGATGCGATTGGCGGGTGTTAGGTGTACTACCACCCTACAGCGCGCGAGCCGAGCGAGCGAAGCGAGTGTGCCGCGGTAGCGGCCGGCGAAGCGCCAGAACCGACTACGGATATTTTTTTCGAATAAAGTTAGGTCTGGAGATTCGCCGGCCGCAGCCGCGGCACGCTCGCTTCGCTCGCTCGGCTCGCGCGCTGTAGGGTCGCAGAGTCGCAGTACACCTAACACTCCTCCTCGCTTCACTCGTCGTCGTATCTACACCGACCTGCCTTATAGTATAGGTTGGTTATGAACGTGGACGTATTGCAGTTACGATACAGGTATGAAGATAAGATAATACCCCGCGTGCCAAGGGAAAATTACTAAGGCCACTGTAGTGTCACAGGAAATTCTTTTTTACACTGGCAGTGCCAAGCAGTAGTGCCTAAGGTAAAAAATGGCCAGAACGGCTTTCGTTTTTTTCAGTTTAATGAAATTAAAATTTTTGTACCTATTTCTTTTTCTATTTTTCCATCAAATCCCAGCACTACTAACGGTGCTATGGTTCAGTCCACCCTACCCCCAGGGGTATGGCTAGGGGGTATGGTGGATCTGACATGACCTTTTTAATAGGGACGGAACCCTGGTTGTGCGTTGTCCGACACGCACTTGGCCGCTTTTTTTTTAACAAAATATGTTTGTTTTGAGTGGATCTATCATAATCGTACACTTTAAACAAATGGCCGCTGTCTAAAAAAATTACAACATTTTTACCCAAACCCCTTTTTGAGAGAAAATTGTTTTTGAGCCACTTTTTATATAAACAAAATCGCAGTCATGCACTATCGTTAAGAAAATATGTGTTTCTGTTTGAGTAAATCTGTTGAATTAGAATCAGTTTAGTATTAGAACGTAAACATTGTTACCCTTTTCAAGTCGATTTCGCTGCAGCATTATTAGTAAGCTGTAGCGGATACATTCGATATCAAGGGCAGATTCATGGTGTAAACTGAGCGGCACCATAAAGCGTATAGTCTCTTTTTGAAAGAGGAAATAGTGTGTACAAAACCCCACGACACACTCCGCTAGGCCAATTGTGAATTCCAAAATCCTTTAGCCGACACTGAACAGCGTTTTGACAAAGGTTTCGTATTTATTAGCCTGAAGTGGACGAGTTGGGTGACCCCGTTTCAAAGTGACATTTTTGCAAATGACGGCGGTACGAATAACTGGTTAGTTACATTCGGAACCATATTAATCCAACTAAACTCAGAGACACTACACACTTGATTAACATTGCGATAAGTATTATTTATGTTACGACGGCAGACAGGTCTCTCTGCATTTCTATAGTTCCTACTTACTTTGTAGTTACGAGTCATTACATATATATTCAGGTGCTAAATAATGAATCTTTCATGTTTCCTAAACTTAAGGAAATGAGAGAACCGAAGCAATTATCGGTGAATGGCGAAAATACGTCAGGAGCGTTAAACGCCGATAATAATTCACAGCAAGAAATTAAGCTCTATTCAGTATCCATAATTATATGGAAAAGATAAACTTTCATTTTTACCGTCTTTAGGACCTTAGAGTATGCTGTTTTGATCATTGTCATAAACATTGGTTGAAAAATGATGGTATTTTTTTTAATCTGTTGAAACGTTTTCAATATTGGTAGGGTGAACGTCCCAATGCTGACACTTTAATTCGTAATAGTTGGCACCTATTGTCCATCTCTCTTGTTTTGATATTGGGAAGTCATGAATTTCAAGCGCCAACTTAGATACTTTTTATTGGAAAATCCATTTTAGTCTGTTAAATAATTCATGAAAAATCAGTATGTTTGACTATTGATTTGCATAAGTTATATTAATTTTTAACAACTTTATTGAGACATTACATTCTTTAGACACAAATTGACATTTAAATATATAGTTTGACTTTTTATTTATATCTAACGATCAGATTATAAAATCATGTAAATTGACCTAGTTGGTAATTACTAATTAATTAATTAATGAATTATAATGAAGTTTTACTTTTAAATTCAAAAATACAATAATTTAATCTAACCTATTAGGCCAAAATCGGGCACTAGGCAAGGACATCTACCTACATTACAGAAGTAGGCAGTGAATTTATATTTATTACTACTAATCGTAAGGTTTAATTAAGAGCCTTTTTAATTTTGTCGTGTTTGTGTAAATACTGCAATTTATAAAAAAGTTTACGTGCATCCGTGGTTGGAAGAAAGTTACATTAAAACCAAAAATTCGGTCCTATTTATAAGTGATGGTTGTATGCGTGATTAATCTAGAACAATGCGGCTGAGCGGCGCAGGGGCAGGGCTGGTATTCACGATTCTTTCCGAAAATCCATAACAGACGATCCAGTACAATTCTAACCGATGATTACGCATTGCTTATGAATGGGTTCACGTTATCTTCTTCTTCTTAGCCATGTTCGACTAATTTGCTGTGGCCTACTTTGCGACTTTTTTTCATTCTGGTTAAGTAGCTCAGAGTGAAAAAAGGCGTAATGTAGGCCACCACCCTTTTGAAAGTATCCTTCTATAGTGTTCCATGCGACCTCTAGGACCCCATCACGGCCCCCATTCCCAGATTCTCTTCCACGACCATGTTTCCACGTAATTTGATCTGCCCACTGCCATTTAAGGCTTGCAATCGTTCTTGAGTCCCGGTTGGGTTCGTTATCCCTTTCATTAAACATGGGAAAAACACAATGGTTCAAGTTATGCTAGGGACGAGTGAGATGAGTAGAGAAAAGTTGTGAGTGGCATAGCAGCTCCATTGTCGAAGCGCAGCGGCGTGTGTCGGCCGGCCGGCGACCAGCGGAGCACGAAATCGCTCCCAGCCTCGTCTTCCGACAAGCCTGTGCCTCAATTTTCAACGCAACTGGAGTTTTTTTCACATGCTTAGGCCGTGTTGAAGAAGCTTTGTAAAGTTTGTGACTTTTATTTTGATATAGGTACCTACTTTTTTATTACGACACTAGGTGCCATTTTGTGAACATGTTATTTTGTAAGTATTGAATAGTCTGGTGATTCATATTGTCTCTGTAAGCGAATAGTCGCACGTGAGATTGGCACCCACGGATGTTGGGATAGAAATGACACAAATGGAATCCTCACTTTCTAGAGACGCCACTGGAATGCCTTCAGGGAGGTTACATATCTGAAACAATAAACTTTTTTGTCCTTTTTTTAATTTTGGAATTAACTTCGTTTGACTTTTTTTTCCTTTTGACCGACCCTTCACTTCGAACGTTAAGCTGGGGACCGATTTTTGACTTCCGAGCGCTCGACTCTTGCACTCGAAAACTGACAAAAATTACGAAATGCTATTTTGAAATAGGGATAGAAAATTAAAAAACGAGTAGTATTGACCACTTGTATTCAATTCTATTGGTAGAAAGTACGTGCCTGCCATTTTGACACTAAAAACGTATTTACTTTAGTTTGATTTTCGAGCGCTCGAAAGTCAAAAATCGGTTCCCTGGTCCTTTTATGGTATCGCTTTTGTAATTGTCTGACAAATCAATGATTCCCAATTATTCGTTTACCCGTAATATCATTATTACGACGTAACGATTCCGTGGATAATCTGTTCGTGTTTTATCAAATCGGCTTTATTTGACATATTATTATTGTTTTATACGGAGCAAACATATGTTACTAATTCACAATCCTCCCAATGCTGTTTTTTCATCTATATTGATATGTAAATATTATGTAGTAAAAAAGTGTTCGGTTCTGGCGGTTTCCCGCCAGCGAGGCTACCCTACAGGTCAGGTTTTATAGTATAATCCCACGATTACGCCTACCAAATCTTAAGAGCAATTCATCATTCACTAATTTCCTAATTTTGTTAAAGGTTTGGGTAGGCTTTGATCTAGGTACTATAAACTAGCACAATTTGATGATGGGTCTGAAATGAATATTGTGATTATTTGCGAGATTTAACAGTAAGACCTTGTTATGACTTGGCAGTCATATGGATGAATAAATGAATAAATGACATCATTTATTCATTTATTCATTTCGCAGACGTATCCGTCGACAGGGACATCCTGTCTGATAAATTGATTCTTATAGACATAATTCCACTGGACACATTGCCTGGATTATTAAATAGTAGATTCAACAGCAACATTATGACAAGGTTTAGTCTCCCAAAGTGTTCCAAACCCACGATACGTGATAATTTTTTTTTCGTTATCTGCAATCAGTCTCCAGACTATGATCAGATTAGTGGAATGAAGGATGGCGGGTCGTAGATTTAGAGGCCAATGCCTCGTTCACTACTTATAGAATATGGTTACGTTTCAGTCTCTTAACCACATTGACATTATTAAGCAATCCACAGGCCAATGGATTGGAGTGATGGGTAAGGCGAGCTATGTGTTGTTCCTTATACGTGATAAATAGCGCAAGTTACTTATAAAAGTAAATTTTGCCGACATTGTGTAGAATGTGTAGGTATTTTATGGGATGTATCACCCCCTTTAATGATCCAGCAAGGTTATTATTTACCTCTGTGGTATTATTACAAAATCACTACTTATTATTTTATTTATCGTATGGCTGATTATATATCTCTACTTCAAAGATGTACAGTTTTCAAGTACTCTACCGCGTCTTTGGTTAAAGTTTTGAAATCCTCCACTTGCCTGTTGTATTTGGTTAAAGGGCAGTCGAATACCGTGTGGTGTACAGTCTGCTCAGGAGCTCAACACTGGCAGCATACTCGTACTGGTGAATCGCACCAGTTCCATTTGTGCATAAAAGGCCTTCTACACGATCGGGACCAACCGCCAACCACCGTGTCCTTGGTCGGATCAACGGTTTGCCAACAGCGTTCCAGACGGTTGGGACCAACCACCGACGCAGCCTGTCGCGAGGGATGCGCTCACGACCAAGGCCGTTGACATCAACCAAATATCGGTTGGTCAACCGCTTTCTACACGGTCCATTTTTATATCAACCCGACCAAGGACACGGTGGTTGGCGGTTGGTCCCGATCATGTAGAAGGCCTTTGAATAAGCACAGTTCCCAACTCCCGTCCTTATCCGATTCAACATGCACCAAACGCGTCGGGACTCCATTGGGAGATCCCCAATCCGGGAGATTAGGCTTGAAGATGTCGCCAGGGAGAGATCTTGACTCCTATTCAGATGCGTAGGATTCCTGTAGGTTGGAAGTTGGTTCAGGATCATGGAATCTCAGCGCTGGAGGGTGGTGGGACTTTAGTCTTGCCTTTTTAAAGTCGGCTAAGTCTTCATGGACAGGTAGTGTTGGAGTGTAGGAGTGTAGTGTAGGTTGGAGTAGGTTTGAGGCATCCAGAGATCAGGCGCATCATGTGGTGGAGTTGGACATCAACCAGGGAAGTGTGAGCGCTGTTCAGCCAGACCGCAGAGCTGTATTCAGTTGTCGAATATACCGGCGATAATGCGGAGGTCCGGAGAGTAGCTGCATCGGCACCCCAGGTACTTCCGGTGAGTTTCTGGATGATGCTATTGCGAGTTTTCAACTTTGCAGACATTTTCTCAAGGTGGTGTTTGAAATTCAGGCTTCTGTCAAGGGTAACTCTGAGGTATTTGGGAGAGGGATTATGTTTAAGACTGGTGTGTCTGAACTTCACCTTGAGTTTTTTGTTGTCCATTTTGTTGTTCAGGAAAACAAGCTACTTCTGTCTTAGTAGGGTTGGGACAAAGGCGCCAGTTATTGAAGAAGTTGTCCATGGTAGAGAGATGCCTTGTTAATGTTAATTGGGGCTACCCCATGGCTACTCCATGCTTGTATTCTGTGTTACCAATGCCAGATCGTCTGCGTATCCAAACTTCCGACTGGTTGTTTCGGGCATATCGTGGATGTATAAATTGAAGAGCACAGGTGTGAGGACTGACCCTTGGGGAAGGCCATTATTGAGCACTCTAACTCGACTAGCGCAGTCACCAAGGTGTACGCGGGACGGTCTATACTAAGCGCGTTTTCAAGCAACCTGTATATTTTCATGCAGGGCACCAGTTGCACCAGCTTAAATAGCAGGCCTTGGCGCCAAACGGTGTCATATGCTGCAGTGAGGTCGATGAATGCTGCTGGATACCTTCTTATTGCGGTCAAACCCCTTCTCAGTATGCATTGTTAGTGCAACAACCCATTAATAAAATCTGGAAATATTTCGTCCTCTCCACAAGCTTTATTTGTCGAAGTTTCTTTTATAGCAAGCATCACTTCGTCAACAGAAACTGGGTGCCCCAAGTCCTCACGTGGCATTTTTTCAATCTTGAGGTTTTTGCTTCTTACGGACTGAGCGGGTGTAAGCTTTGTCACTGGGTGCCTTCGACAGTTTGTATATCCTGTGGGGTCCACTTAAGGCTTTCGTGTCTGGGAATTGGCTCCGGAAGATAGTCTACTCAAAGTAGAAGCTCATAGTTTCTACTAATTGTTCCCACTGAATTCTGTGAGCGTCATCCAGGGATCGCATTAGTTCGTGGGCGGTACCCCTGTCTCTGGTTTCAGAGAATTCGTTCCACAGTGTTTCGGTTTCAGAATTCCAGCATGGGGTGTAGACTTTTCTGTATCATCGGGGTAAGTGCTTCTTAGCGACACTTTTGATTAATTTCCGGAACCTCTCGTAATGTTTAGGCTCTGGGGGATCCAACTGACGCAATCATGAAGTTCACCTGCATAGGCGGGCCAGTCAGCCTGTTGGAAATTCTAGCGAGGTACAGGATACGATTCTATCATAGGTATTTGTAAGCCAATTGTTCTGGACTGGCCTGTGTTGGCTGTGTGGAAAATCTGCGAGAACTTGCCTATCTGTTGGGACTGGGGTTCCGTGGGTGGCTTTCGTTGCGAGGCCCCAGCGAGCAGATCTAAAGGTACCCTTTCCCTTATTGGAAACAACTAGAAAAGTGTTGGATTTATCTGACCAGTCGATAAGCGCCTCGCCGTTGGCATCGTTTTGTCTGTAACCCCAGCTGGTGTGATGGCTATTGAAATCGATTGCCGTTAAGTACGAAATATATTGACCGATGATTCATTTGGCAAATTTTCATTTGACCGAATGAGGGGTATTCGAGGCTAGGCAGAGGCGGTGTAGGCCACCAGGAGTTCGGCGGCTTGTATATATCGCAGATTTTGATTTTACCAAGTTGGACAGACGTAGTAGCAATATTATTAGCATCTATGTTGTTGGAGAAAAGATGAATTTGATGAGTTAACGCTCTTCGAGTAAATGTCGCTGTTCCGTATTGTGCGTGGTATGTTGCTGCGATAATGTCGTAGCCTGGTATGTGACCTCTGCGGGCAAGTTGGAAGTCGTCAGCAGTATGCGTTTCTTGAAGTAGACAACGTCAACTTCATTATCATGCAAAAAGATAGATTACTAATACTCTGTATGTTTAGTTGCAAAACGCGAACTGATGGTCCAACGTTCCTTATTTTTGGGCGCTTAGAAGTGCCGTTTTTGAATGCATCCGAATTCATGTTGATTGTTTGTGTGTTGTTGTTGTCGTTGAAGTAGAGTAAGCTGCGAGACCTTGAGGAGGCAGTGCGGCTGCCAAAGTTGTTGCGCTCCTAGCACCACTCGGGGGCCACGTGTAGGGTTATCTAAGGTAGTTCCTACGGACGTGGAGCAACAGTGACCCTCAACTCCAAATACTACTACTTGAGTTTAGGTTGTTCAAGTTAAGTATACTTTATTCTAACCATTTTGATTATTATAAAAATACAGCCGAATTGAGAACCTCCTCCTTTTTTTGAAGTCGGTTAAAAGCAATAGGTGTGAGTGTGGGTCATGCTGCATTGCATCACGACATTTTCGGCTTTGACTTATCCCACTAATACATATTATTATAAATGCGAAAGTTGGATGTTTGTTACTCTATCATGCTTAAGGGGCTCCCATATGCCAATGACCTTCGATCGGAATCCCTGAGTTTTCTTAGGTTTTTTGTAGCTTATTATATGAACGACAACGGCTTTAAGCAATATAGTATCCCATATTTACTTCAAAGCTCATTATTTTCGAGATATTTGTCATCAAAGTTGAACAATTTTAGGCCTAAAAACCGGTTTTCTGGCCATAACTTTTGTGTTAATTGGTTTAAAATGAAAACCCTAGACCAGTTTTTAGAGACGTCACAGACGAACCCAAATATGTAGATTTTGTATATGTTAGATCCTTCACGTCAATAGAGATACGAAATAAGTGTTTTTTTAGACAATGTTTAAAACAATCATACACAATTAAGTATTCATTTGTTTCAAAATCCGGTAGACCAAAACGGAGATAAAAGATTGAAGAACCGATAACCGTTTGACTTATACTTCTATCTGTAGTGCAAAAGTAGGAGATACGATTCAAAACTTGTCAAAAATCGATGAAAACCTCGGGTAGCCCCTTAAACAGCATAACCGATTTGGGTGAAATATTGCACGAAGATAATTTATAGCCGTGATTCCTGGGCAGAAGCTAGAGTGTAATTATATGTAATTGTGTATGGACAGCTAAACAGCAAACGTGAACTAATACATAATCAACTACTAATCTACTGGTTACCAATCGTATTCAGGGTAGGTAAATAAATATTTGTGGACAGTATGATAAATCGACCCAGTCCCAAACTAAGCAAAGCTGCGTATGAGTATGGGTATAGAAAACATCCGTGTCTCCGGAACAAATCTTCGTGCTCAACACACAAATAAATGCCCTTACCGCGGGATTCGAACCCAGGACCTTTAGCTTCGTAGGCAAGGTAGCTAGTAGACAACTAGGCTAAACCAGGACCGTCAAAAAAAAGGTGTGAAGGGTAAGTCAATTGTATTTAATTAACATTACATTATCATACCTAACCACCTAATAGAGAATGATACCTACGAGTACCTTATGTAGAATTTCGCAAGGCTTTGATCTACTCGACATAATAATTTTAAAATATGGGTAATTTTCGAATTCCATATAAAGTATCCTTGACACAAGGTATTCTCATATCTAGACACGCGGCAGCGTGTCAAGCCAAGTTCAAGCAAAGGAACTGGCTAGCCAGCACCGAGTGTAATATAACACGAACCACTTGTATAACTCGAAACTTCTTCTACGTGTGTTTAATTATATCCATAAGTACATCTAGAAGCCCATATTTCATGAAGCTAGCTCAAACGGTTATAAAGATATGAAGGTCGAAAAGTCGTAAATTTTATCACTGACTGACTGACTGACATATAGTACCTGAACCTAACCTACTTCCAGATGACTCTGAAGGATGAAATTTGGAATCCAGCTCGGTAATTGTGTGTAAGCGTAGGAAAAAATCTAAAAATAAAAAAAAAGTTAAAAAATAGGGTGGTCCCCATACAAAAAAAAATGTAGCCTTGGAACCGTTACAAGTAGATATTTGAAACTATCCCAATAATTATATTTGCTATATAACAGAAATATAAAAATAAGGTTAAGTCAAAAAATAAGTGGTGTCCCCATACAAAAAACTTGTAATACGCGCTAAACAACCGGCCAACGGTGTGTCGTCGGCGGCGCGCGGCACCACTAATTATACACAGAATAGAAGTAAATCAACATAAACATTATATCTCAATACCTGCCTAGTTTTCTGTACAAAAAGTAATGATATTGGCCAGTTTTTATCAGAATTAAAATATATATATGTTGAATCTAAATATATAAAAGAAGAAACTGACTGACTGACTGACTGACTGACTGACATATCAACGCACAGCCCAAACTGCTTGGTCTAGAGATTCCAAATTTGGCACGTAGGTTCCTTATAAGGTGTAGGGGAGCACTAAGAAAGGATTTTTCAAAACTCACCCCCTAAGGAGGTAAAACGGGGGTCCAAAGTTTGTATGGGGGAAGCATTATTTTTTGAACTAGAGACTTGAAACTTTGTAGGAAGATTACTTATTAAGATACAAAAAAAGCACTTTCAGCGTTTTACAAAATTCCACCCCTAAGAGGGTTAAATAGGGGTGCAAAGTTTGTATTCAAAAGTACTAGGACTAAAAACTTGAAATTTACACCAGACCTTCATTTTATGACGTAGGCAAGGGATAAGACGAGATTTTTGGAAATTCTATCCCTAAGGGTGTTAAACAGGGGTGCAAAGTTTGTATGGGAGAAACATTATTTTTTGTACTAGAGACATGAAACTTTGTAGGGATATTACTTATTAAGATACAATAAAAGTTCTTTCAGCGTTTTAGAAAATTCCACCCCTAAGGGGGTCAAATAGGGGTGCAATGTTTGTATGGGGTAAACATTATTTATTGAACTAGAGACTTGAAACTTTGTAGGAAGATTACTTATTAGGAAACAAAAAAAACTTTGTTTTATAAAATTCCACCCCTAAAGGGATTAAATAGGGGTGCAATTTTTGTATTCAAAACTACTGGGACTAGAAACTTGAAAATTACACCAGAACTTCTTTTTATGACGTAGGCAGGGGATAGAACAGGATTTTTGGAAATGCTATCCCTAAGGGGGTGAAATGGGGGTCTAAAGTTTGTATGGGGGAAACATTATTTATTGAACTAGAGACTTGAAACTTTGTAGGAAGATTACTTATTGATACCAAAAAGTACTTTCGACGTTTTATAAAATTCTACCCCTAAGGGGGTTAAATAGGGGTGCAAAGTTTGAATTAAAAACTACTCGGTCTAGAAACTTGAAATTTACACTAGATTTTCCTTTTATGACGTAGGCAAGGGACAAGACGGGAATTTTGTTAATTCTATCCCTAAGAGGGTTAAATAGGGGTGCAAACTTTGTATGGGAGAAACATATTTTTTTGTACTAGAGACTTGAAACTTTGTAGGAATATTTCTTATTGAGATACAAAAAAAGCACTTTCAGCGTTTTATAAAATTCTAGCCCTAAGGGGGTTAAATAGGGATGCAATGTTTGTATGGGGGAAACATTATTTATTGAACTAGAAACTTGAAACGTTGTAGGAAGATAACTTATTGACACAAAAAAAGTACTTTCAGCGGTTTATAAAATTCTACCCCTTAGGGGGTTAAATAGGGGTGCAAAGTTTGAATTCAAAACTACTGGGTCTAGAAACTTGAAATTTACACCAGATTTTTCTTTTATGACGTAGGCAAGAGACAAGACGGGATTTTTGGAAATTCTATCCCTAAGGGGGTTAAATAGGGGTCCAATGTTTGTATGGGGGTAGCATTGTTTTTTGAACTAGAGACTTGAAAGTTTGTAGGAAGATTATGTATTAAAATACAAAAAAAATCTTTCAGCGTTTTACAACATTCCACCTCTAAAGGGGTTAAATATGGGTGCAAAGTTTGTATTTAAAACTACTGGGACTACAAACTTGAAATTTACACCAGACCTTCCTTTTATGACGTAAGCAAGGGGTAAGACGGGATTTTTGGAAATTCTATCCCTAAGAGTGTTAAATAGGGGGGCAAAATTTGTATGGGAGAAACATTATTTTTTGTACTAGAGACTTGAAACTTTGTAGGGATATTACTTATTAAGATACAAAAGAAGTTCTTTCAGCGTTTTAGAAACTTCTACCCCTAAGGGGGTCAAATAGGAGTGCAATATTTGTATGGGGTAAATATTATTTATTGAACTAGAGACTTGCAACTTTGTACGAAGATTACTTATTGATACAAAAAAGTACATTCAGCGTTTTATAAAATTCCACCCTAAAAAAGTTTCCGTCACAAAAACCTTTTTTTAGCTACGTACTTAAAACTTTGTGGACAGATTACTTATTCATTTACAAATAAAGTACTTTCAGCGTTTTGGAAATAATTACACCTAAAGGGGTTAAAAAGGAGGTCCAAGAGGAAAAAAGATTCATTAGACAATTTTATTCGAAACTTCACAGGATAATTCCTAACGATAAATGGGTCTAAACAAGTGTTTTCGGTTTTTTGAGAATTCAACCCCTAAGAGGGGGACAGGTGGTGACAAAATCTGAAAATCAACATCGGCATCTATTGTTTCTATGGTGTATCGGGTCGCTGATTACGAAAACAACAACTATTTTACATTCCAACGTGGCGTCTAAATATCAATATGGGCGTTGTTGTTATGGTTTTTGGGCCGTTAATTACGAAAATCGCATAGATTTTGAAATGTAAAGTTGTGGACATGAAAATCCATGAAAGTATTTGTGCCAAATTGCAATTCAATCGGTCCAGTTTTTTCGTAGCAAATCGTTTGTAACAGACGGACTGACAGACAGCCACACGTGATCCTATAAATAAGGGTTCTATTTTTGCTTTTGAGGTATGGAACGAGACCCGCGTTATAGGTTTTAAAGTTTGTATTTGGTGCCATCTCGATCGTCATCAATCGGTTGTACGTAGGCGAGTGTGGGCGGCGCGGCGGGACGGGAGGGTAGGAGACATTGGGAAACTGCCTGCATCCGTAATAAGTACATTCAAGGTGCTGCACGAAGATCTGCTTACTTTTTATAAGTTAAGCACTTTGGCTGCCGCAAAATTAAATAATTTTTTTTGGTATTTATGTTCTTTAATTGTAGTTGTTCCCCTCTAAATACTGGATCGAATGGCATCGAAAAAAAATCTTAGGAAACAATCCTATAGCAATGTCCAGGCCACAAATTTGACTTGAAATTCGTGGAGATATTTTGGTATTTCAATATTATGATGAACATAAACTAGCTTTTATTCCAGAAGACAGATTCTCATTTAATCATGATTGTAAATTTAATAACAAAAATACGTACATACATACATACATTCACGCCTTTATTCCCAACAGGGGTAGGCAGAGCAGATGAAGTTTATGTTCCAGCGCCACTTTTAGCATAAATGTGGGTATAAAAGATCCACAAAATGTGGTATTGCATAGGTTGTTAGCCCATCACCCACAACACACTTCAACCCTGCTCCCTTAGTCGACTTTTACGGCACCCACGGGAAGAAAGGGAGTGGTGAAATTCTAACCCCACACGGGCATAAAAATAATAGTTAATAAAAAATAATTTTACCATAATGGGTTATGACAAAGGGTTAGGTTAGGTTAGGAGGAGTAGGCCGTTGCCGGCATAGCAATTCAACAATTATTGGAATATTACACTTACTACGCGGGCGAAGCCGCGGGCAAAAGCTAGTAACTTTATAAAATGACTGATGTTATGAAAACTGGCCAAGTCAAATCTAACCTACTTTAAGATCTCACATTTTTAAATGACAGCAATTGTTATAGGTATCCAATAACGCAAAGAATATTTGGATTTTGCATATAACTTGGCAATCATTTAGATCTCCATTCTGTTTGCGGCCAAGCCCCCAGCCAAGCATAATTTTTGTATTGAACTTGGCTCTCCTTTTTTACATTTATGTTTTTGGTGGGATCCACACTTCATAAATACCCAGTTAAGGGTGGTGATGTATCGAAAGCATTCATTTTCGGATCATCCTATTATTTCTGCCTGCGAGAGCACTTGGTAAAAAGTAAAAGGGATCATAACGGAATTTATAAACCTTACGTACCTAAGGGAAGCTTTCGGCAGTAACTTGTGAAGTAATCGGAAAAAGCGAAGGAGGGCTCAGAAAATTATTTTCGAGGGTGACCATCAAACAACTGTTACGATTCGAAACCTTAGTGCCGCTCGCTGGAGAAACTTCGCGTAACATAAAGGAAGTTTTATGGACCGATAAAGACCTTTTGAAGGGTCGCCGGTGGAAACGAGCGTGTTCTTACTTTCGCCCAGAGCACTGAAAATGACTACAAAATTCAGACGATGCTTACTCAACTGGACATAAAACAAATGCTTCTATCGGATCGCTTATGGGAAACATTCCGTAGTTTCCTTGCCCGCATCTTTTAGGGCTATACATATGACACATTCTCTATAATTCTTTACATGTATCCTATCCTAACTATGGTCCAAATCCAGCTGTTTCAGGCATTTGCATCTGAGACGAAAAATTACTAATTGACGGGTCACAGTAGCTCCAGAATTGAAGTGGTCTGAAAGTCGTAACTATGTCACACTGGACTATATTATTTTTGTTCTACACAAATGTGAGTCTAGTCAGTAAAAAATCCTGACGTGTTATGAAACTTTGTACAGCTGAGTCTCAGTTTCGATTACAAGTTTGCGTCAATTGAACTTCTGCTTAGCTGTCAGACAAACTCGAACAAATTGGAAGAGAAAAAAGCGGCCAAGTGCGCGTCGGACCACGCACAACAAGGGTTCCGTGCCTATTAAAAAGGTCGTATCCTTACTGAAATCATATGGCACTTACATCCTTTTCTTTAAGTAAGGCGGTTTTTTTAGAAATATCTCGAAAACCTTTGAACCGATCTTGTTCAAAACAATTTGCATGATTTTTTTCATATTTTTGAAATACACGGTTCAAAAGTTAGAGGGGAGGGGGACACAATTTTAGTGACTTTCGGGGCGATTATCTCCGACTCTATTCACTTAATCAAAAAATTTGCTTAGAAACCTTATATTTATTTTGGAAGGCCTATCGATTGATGTACCACAAGTGGGCTTGCAATGAAAAAATATTTTTTGACTTTCTGTTTTATGTATGGGGTGCACCCCTAAAAAAAATATTTTTTAGTAATTTCATTACAAAACTATGTAGCGGTTAACAAAATACACCCTATCCTCAATTTTTTATTCAAATACACCTTATGGTTTTAGAGTAAAATGCCTGTGACATACTGACGGACAGACAGACAGACAGACAGACAGACAGACATGACGAATCTATAAGGGTTCCGTTTTTTGCCATTTGGCTACGGAACCCTAAAAATGCAGGATTTGGCTCACGCGGCCTCTAATAAATAGCCAAGTTTCGAAAGTAATTTCAAATGTAACGATTTTCAGTACAGCAGCGTTGAGTTTTAGCTGTAATTTGCAAGTCGCACGTCTAACCAAAGGACGCTTACACTCTGTTACTCGAATTATGGTAGGCTTTACATAAAAATATAAGTATTCGTTTTATATATATCGTATGTATGTCAAGCTTTAGAAATTTGTTACTATGGGCCTTGGATGTCTGAAATAAATGGTTTCATATTATTATTATAAAAATGTTTCTACATAGTCGTAATTATTTCAAAATGGGATTTTATTCACAACTGCATTTCAAAGAATTCGTGATTCTCCACAGTCTTCATATTTACTTTTGTAGTGTGACAGTGGTTGGTACTATAATAATTGCATGGGATTAAAATTCATCCACATACTTATTTATCGTGCCGCCGATAAATAGTCACTTACACTTGATATCAACTTTGAGCACCGTAAGTTTTTCTGCTCGTTTTGGTCGATTTTCACCCGAATTCCGAAGGAGGGTTGTTTGCAAATGTAGGTATATACATACATATATTATATTACCTTTCTGTCTCTTCGTGGGATTTGGTGATATATTTAAGTAAGCAGTTATATATTTTCAGCTCAATCAAAAATATAACGACGATTGACAAAACGTTATTATCTTTGCACATGTAAAATTTATATGAAAACGCAGGTATCCAATTTGCAAGCAGCGTAAAGATTCTCCAAAGTTAGGAATTTCAGGTACCTGCACCTGAATCTCCTAATTCTCGGAAGATCTTAAGTGTTAAGGTAGGTTCTGGGGTGTTGACGGTTCAAACAATAGTAATGAAATACGTACGTTATGAGAAGATCACGGCGCGGCGTGGCGCAGGTGGCGGTCGGAACGACCCTTAATTACATGTTGTGGATGGCGGGGTGTGTAATATCACTTAGGTCATTAGTGGCCTTAATATTCGATGAAGGAATCATTGATTATGATTATCGTTACTTTAAGAAAAGTACTTACACCTGCTGCCAAAGGAGCATTGCTATTTTGTGCAAAGTATAAAATTCTCCTTTGATCTATGTCGCACAGCGACACCTACTGGCGTAGCTCTTGCTATTTAAAAACCCCGTTATTTAAATACTCCTCGCTCTTAAATTAGGAAGAAGTAAAACCTCTGGTTGTGAGTACTCTAGTGGTCACTCCATATTCCCAAGCTGTCCGAGTGATCGGTGGAGTGCTCCGTAACTAGCACCCATTACTTTTATAACAGCTTTGCGGATATCGATTTTCATTTAGCTCTCCTTAAACAGGTCGTTATGGCGCGGTGTTTATAAGTAAAGAGCCGTCGACGGTCGAAGGGCAATATTGCGCTTTGTGCCCTCGCATATAAAGGGTGATTAATGGCTGATGTGGTGCACAAAGCGAGTCTTTGTTGTTTGGCAAATATTTGATCTCGCGCCGACAACGTAATCCGTTCTTTTTGATATCACTCCTGCTGGATATCGGCTGTATAAGTGGAATGGGATGTGGAGTGCTGGCGCAGGGATTTGTGTGGTTATCCGTCGGGATGTGCCTATACAGTTCTTTTCCCGAGTACATTCCACAAGACAGCAAAATATGTGGCTGACGAAGTGACAATACAAAATGCTATTCAATACCGTAACATATTCGAGCAGTTCTGGCAATTTATCATAGATTCTAACGTCTCAGTTTTTAATGATGTGGGGACTATGAATTTATAAATTGGCTAAAAATATATAAGAGTTCTGGCTTTTACTGACTGCGTTATTGTATTAAATAAATAATACATAAAAATATTGTTAATATAAATTGAAAATTAATAAATAAAATAAATATTGTCATTGCCATGTGGAACTGTATTTTTTATGTAAGAAATTTAATACCATGGCTGCAATCCTGATTATGATATGATTACCTGCCAGTTATACAAAGATGGAGCCGCCGCGAGATAAAATATAGCCTTTGTCCAAGTACAGTCTAAACACTAGGTATGAGTTACGGAGATTGACCCGGTTGATTACCCTCTCCATACAAACTTATAAAGCTGAAACTTCACAGACTTTTAAAGATCCGTAGTCAACAAGGAACCCTTATAGTTTCGCCATGTCCGTCCGTCCGTCCGTCTTCGGCTTAGCTCAGTAACCATTAATACTAGAAAACTGTAATTCGGCATCGGTATATAAATCGCGGTTGAATAATATCTTGAAAAAAAAAATGCTTACAACAAAAAAAAATATGCTTAGTACGAGAACCTATTGCCCAGTTACGTGTACATGCGGGGGACAATTTGTTACTGGGACACAACTTTTAATTGGGGGACAACTGTTACTCGCGTCCGCAGGAGCTACCTATGTACCACAACCCTGCACATGTCCCCTGGGTGGGACATAAGAGTGACAAACTTTAAAGGCGAAATAAAGTATGCCTTACAATTAAATAAAAACTTCACGTGTAATGTTATTATTTTTTCTCCTTAAGCTCTTGATGTGGGGTATCGTTGTTTAAAAATATTATGGATTTCTAAAAACCATTTTTATGGTTCCGCACCCAGAGGGTAAAACGGTATCCTATTACTAAGACTCCGCTGTCCGTCCGTCCGTCCGTGCCCTTCCTGCCTTTCTCATGAACCGTGATAGTTAGATAGTTGAAATTCACAGATGATATATTTCTGTTGCCGCTATAACAACAAGTAACCACTTACCATCAGGTGGGCCGTAAGCTTGTTTGCCACAGACGTGGCATAAAAACAAAAAACAGAATAAAATAAATATTTAAGGATATATTGGACTTTAAAGCCCTAAATTTTGTTCAAGTCAAGTGCCCCCCCCCCTGCTGGCCCCTGCATGGCTACAACCGGGAATGTGAAAAAAGATTATCGCGACTTATTTGTTACCTAGTAATAGTCGACCAACTTATTGTGTACTTGGAAAGGCCAACTTTTTTATATATATTTAAACGGTGCCTTCCAAATAATTGTCTTCTCACATCAATTGACCTATGTAGACATAATTGAACTCTCGTGAGCAAGATTGACACCTGGCCATTTAGCAACGCAGGAGTGGAGGCACAACTCAATTAGCCCACGTATGGACAGGTGATTTATCCCCGCCTGGCATTAGGTATATAGCTCAGGGGCTACTGTAATGGCCTCATTTATATCTACGTACAGTCAAGTTAAATAAATACCATTCCTATAAACGATCGTAATGTCAATAAAAATTGAGTTCGGGTAGGTAATCATAATAGCTTTCTGTATCGGTGTCACCGGCCACGAAAATTGATTTATTAACCTATTGACTGAAATCACAATCTGACAATTTTATTTATTTTATCGCTAGTGTACACATTACTTTATGGTAGCGGATAACAATACAGGGCAAGGGTCTAAATAATTGGATACAAAAAGTAGCTCTGAAAGGGTGATTTATAAAGTTTTCAGATGAAAGGCATTAATAATGGATGTAACAGAAAGCCTGCAATAATAGGCACGGAAAGTTCTGAAAGTATATTTTCCGAAGTTTTAAGAGAGGCAAAGAAACATTAGCGCCAGCTCTAAACCTTAGAATTTCTGAGTTTCTTTGTAAATTTTCTGATTTATTATCAAACAGTGCCCTGCGCACTTGTTGCTGTGGATTAATTATTAGGAAACCAGTTAACAAAAAGTGCAATAAACTTCGTTAAGGGAGCTTAATTTTCGCCTGGCTTGAAGTGGCTGGCATTAATCAAGTGAAGTCGGTCTCGACTGCCGCGGATTTCATTACAGATTCTGGACGGCCCACCATTACGGAGAAACAATAGGCATCGCGGGCTACATGGCATCGTTGCAAGTGCCAACTATATATACCAAATAATTAACCACGTTCGAGTGTACTAATTCAAAAGTGGGAGTGCGCGATACCAGTGCCAAACGCTGTTTTGCGCAATGTGAGCTCAGCACGGAACCGAGATGTTATGATTCGGCATTTGTTTCCATGAAATCCATCGGTAGGTACTTAACTGAGTTGCCGGATTTACAGATGCCTATTAAAATTTAAGGTGGTTCGATCGCCAATTGACATTCACAGGCTAACGGCGTGATATTTTTAGAAACTTATGTAACAATCTTTCATAAATTGGCTTCCCATTTGCGCGAAATTCCCCATTTGTTAGAATAAACTTCTATAAACCAGAATAATTTGAGAATAATCGTTTGCGCAAAGTATCACGTGACAAACTAATTTCTCAAATTATTCTAGTTTATACAAGTATATTTTAGGAAAGGGGAAAGACGTTTTGTATGGCGATCGAACCACCTTAGTCAAACCGATTGCAAGAACCAGCCAAGTGCGCCGATGCGATGGCAGCCGGATGGCTTGTGGAAGAGGGCTCCGTATCCTACTCGCATGATTGTTACTAATTAAACTTAATTCTATAGTGTAGCAAGCATGAATGATCACAAATTCAGAGTGTTTTTATGTGTTTTATTCACTAATTCACAGTTTTCGGAAATATTATTTCCATCGTTTATTTAGAACGAGCGAGCCTCCCTGATTGTTTTGTATGTAAAGGTTGTTCAATTCAGAATATTGGAATTGCCTGATAAAGTCAAAAATAATTAAGGTTAGGGTCGGCTCGCGTCATTTCTGTTACCTCCAATGTGGCCCCTGGTTGCTAAAAGGTTGCCGACCCCTGCTAGCAAGGTTGATTATCTCTATCATACTCAGCAGCGCGGGCCCGCGCGGGCCAGCGCTGCACACGCGTTGCTAACGCGTCGCCAAGCGTGATAGAGATAGTGAGATACATATTAAATGTGTTGGTAGTGAGAGAGATATGACGCGCGGACCCGCGCGGCGCACGCGCGGCAGACGCGCGGCACACGCGTTCCCGCGCGGGCCCGCCACGTGCCCTCAATTAGCTCATACGCCGCCCGCTTGCGGTGTGAATATACTGATTCAACCGCGCCCGACGCGCGCCGCGCACGACACGCGTCCGGTGGGTGGAAGCCTTTATAGGGTAAAAATATAACGGGCAATATTGTAAAATGTGTCGTTTGAATACGTTTATAACATTGCCGATCGCCATGATTACAAAAGTAACAAAGACAAAGCGTTGAGTTCTTGTCTAAGCACAATGTTTACGACCTAGAAATTAGCCAGTGCAGTTAAAATTTGCTAACTTTTTGGCTCACCAAAAAATCAACTTACCGCTATCCGACGCTCTCACACGTGACTACTCTATGCTACGGGTAATTCTAAGGGTTCGTGTTGTAAGCAATAAGTTTAACTTTCTCCCACGGCGTAAAATATTAAAGCATCTGGAACCATTTCCACATAGGCCGGTTTTATTAAAATGTAACGTGGTAGGCAAAGCTATGTGCAATGGGGAAAGTTGCCAGTTTTGACGGTACAAACATTAATGCGAAAGACAGTATGTAAATGGAATTGATGAAAAGAAACAGATCTTTTTACTTTAACTTTTATTGAGAAAATATGTATAATTACCAGCTTGACACACATTTGTACTGTGTGAGTACGATTCCGAGGATTATATTTTATTTATTTATTTATTAGGTTTACCAACAATTCTTTACACCATATATTACATGAATAGATTGCAATAACAGTTTTATGCTAGATGTAACAATCACTGACAAGTAAGCACCAGACGCATATTCTAAAAAACAGTAATTTAAATCGAAATTCCCATAAATTAAATAGATAATAAGGCAAAAACGCATATTGTCATACGGCCGAATTAACCTGTCAGAATGATTGTTCGCAAAACACGCAACACATTAAGATCCAATTGGAATGTGTATCTTAATATTTTGAATCGCCCCCTGGTATGTTCTCGTTGTTCGTAGGTACTAGCTTTTAACTGTTGTTACCATCCGCTTTTATTAAATAAAGTTGTTTACAGAATTGGGATCATTATTCTCAATTCAAACTGTAGCACACCCCAGCGACCGGAGCTACCGTTAAATAGGTCGTTTGCATTCCTCCCAAAAACCTCGCTTTTCAAATACAATCAAATGGTTTTGGTTTTACGAAATTTAATTATGTCTCTCGTATTTGCAATTCTTTGAAAATGGGGTTGATGTTCGACCTGTTAGGGCACTTTACTAAATCAGATAGGTACAAAAAATAAAACCTAAAATTTAACAGTTAAATATTTATACGCCCAATTTATGTTCAATTAATTGTTTTAGTCTAGTGACTATATATAGTAGTAGTAGTAGTATATAGTAGTCTATAAAGTAACTAGTACACAAATTTTAAGTTTAATGCTGCGGGCACGGCTCAATCCGGTTGTGGTTAGCCCTATAGAGAGAGCCGTGTCCAAGAGTACCGCCTACTGAATCCTTATGCTTAACCTAAACATCGACTGGGAATCCATTTGGCAAAACAAATATCCGGACAAAAACCGTTGAATCACTATTTAACATGTGGCGGTAACAATGAACGAAATACTACGTATACTTAAGATTATCCTTTTAAGCCTCCATGAGGTTTTGGAAAGTGATAGGTACTGATGATAATCTGGCGCTTTGATAGATCAATCAGCATAATAATAGGGTACAATATACAGGTATGCTTGATAGCAGGTCGATCCAAATAGAGCGTGGCACAATCAAATCCTGAAAAGGGATTGTGATTGGGTGAGTGTGGTAGTTGTCGCTGTGAGAAACCGATAAGTATTAAAATATATGTATATCGATTACAAAAAACAACAACAAGTGTTTATAACAAAATAATACAGATGACTGCAATGTGTAATACGAGTATATATTTCCTCTCTTTTAAACAAATGTAATGAATATTCATGTCATCGCACTATTTACTCGGCCATAAATGCAATAGAGATGGACTTGTGTAGTCGATGCCCTCACCTACAGCTCGGCCCCCGAACTCACTCGTCCGTCTATTGCAGCAATGTAATGAAGGCATTGTTGAGGTTTTTGCATAAGCAGACCAGTAGGGAAACTAGACCAAGAAAAGCACAGTGTATTTTGTCTTAATTAACACTTCTTATCCTTTGCTTATCAAGATCTCGCTCTAAGGATCTGTCACCACTAGAGTATAACTTTATATGTATGCGACAAGCTCTGTTTCCATGCAATTGACATGACACATAGCTTTTGAGCATGCCAGTTAATAAAATATAAACGAAAACACAGCTTAGCACATTTCTGGTGGATACTCACATTACTCACTCTTACAGTTGATAAACGCTACGATGCGATAAGGTTAAATTTGCGGCTCTTTCCTCAAGTTAGGTAAAATAGTCGCGACAAACTTTGTTTGAGTCCAAACATTCTTAAAACAATAATTTTTTTGCTTTAAGATTTAGAGAGCCATTAAAATTTCCTCAAAACTTTTTCAAAAATGTTCCTAAAATTTCAAACGGATTTAAGAAAGAAAATTAAAGTTTGGAGAGATTGCAAACTTCGCTCGTAACTCTACGTGACTAGTGGCTGTATGCAGTGCGCGGAACTGAACAATAAATCTATCACACGCATCCTACTGGTGGACTATGTACGAGTGTTATTAGTTGCTGCCAGAGCGCGGCACGGTACTAGCACGACTTCCAGTACTTCAAGTTATTATTCTTTATATACACGTAGAGTAGGGTTGCCATAAGTGTAGGGACTCAGACCTGGACATTTAAAGAAAACAGAGGCGTAACTGCACGTTCTCGGGTACGAGCAGCGCGTCGCATGCGCTGCCGCTGAATGTGTTAATTCTCCTCTATTAAATAACTATGATTTTTAAACCGGGACAATTTGCTTATCGTCCGGGACGCCAGGACACCATGCTTCAAACCGGGACATGTCCCGGCGTACCGGGACGTATGGCAACCCTAACGTAGAGGCGCGAGTTGTCTGCAAATATAATTGTGGACGCCGACATACACGCCAGTTTAACGCCAATAATAAACACTTTTTTTTTGGTTCAAGAACATCATATAGTGAAAGTTTCTTAATTTTGTCACTCACTCACTCCCTGACTGAAACATTACCTAACCAGGGACCGGAAAACCCTTTCATTTGATTAAGCCTATCGATAAAGTAACCCTATCAAATGATTACCCAAACAATATGGTTTCCCTATCAATGTGTTAGCCTATCGTTATGGATACCGCTTTGAACAGGGTTAACCGTTTCCAAAGTGGTTACCAAACCAAGTCGAATAGGGTGAATATTTACCGGTTAAATAGCTAATACCTTTTCATGTCTTGATTTGATGGTTGGTTGCCAGTATTGTCAGTGAACAGTCACAGAGAGTCAGTTCTCTCTTCGTTGATTATTCACGTACATAGAACGTCAGCGTTACCTATACAGTATACTTGTATCGGATTTTTTTTTAAAGTGTAACGATTTCATAATGGAAACGTATGACACATCACTCAACAGATTCTAGTGAAATTTTGTGAGCGAGTTCGATATTTAACTATCGGGCTAAACATCTTTCGTATGTCCGGCTGTCCGGCTGTTACCCTCTATAGGTCTCATCTCTTAGTGGTAGCCGTATAAGCTTATTTTTTGTAAGAAAAAACTGTTTCTTATCAGAAATTGTATTAAAAAAGTCAGCCATATCGTGTCTGGAGGAGCCAAAACTGGGTAGGTATGTTATGAAAAAATATTTTTGTTTTAATAAAAAAAAATGGCTGACATGTAATGATGTGGTTGGTACCTACAAAAAATAAAATGTCTCAGCACTCCCCCCCTAAGGGAAATGGCTGACACTATCTCAAGTTTCGACAGATCCGCGTTAAATTTTGTGAGCGAGTTCGGTATATAACTTTTGGGCAAAAATGCTTTCGTATGACTGGCTGTCCGGCTGCTCCCTCTATAGGTCACATCTCTCAAGTCTCCACAGATTCTTGTGAATTTTGTGAGCGAGTTCGATATTTATTTCGTGATGATTCGTTTGCGCGTGGATTACCTAATAATAGACTAAGATGCAAAAATAAGCTTTATATGAAGCGTGCAGAGATTAAACTTGCTTGATTGTTTTCTAAAAACCCTCGATAGGGTAACCTTATGAAGGGGTTTTAATGTTGGTAAGCGCTTACCTGAATTAACTCTATCAATTTGGTTACACTATCGTTTCGGTAAGTCGATGCTTGCCGAATTTATAGGGTTTTGAAAAACAATTCTATCAAATACCCGATCCAAAACCCCTTAATGGTAACCGGTTCCGGTCCCTGTACCTAACTGACTGACTAACCGATCATCAAAACTCTAAGGCACTTCAAGCAGACATAGAAGCTTCAAATTTAGAATACAATTACGAGTTGTTTAATAATTTATTAACAATATACAAACTAAACTACTCATGAAAACACATAACTTGAATATATATGTGTTTAGAGTAGTTATAAATAAAAAAACTAAAATATTTTGCAATTTCGGTCCAATTTTTTAGATACACCAACTGCAAAAATAGGTTACTTAATGTCCCATATAAATATATAGGATTACAATACAAAGTTACGTTTGCAGTGAATGGGGCAAAAAATTAAAAAGCAAGCATGCAACTGCATTTATAATTTGTATGTTTTGATAATACAAAAACCTACTAAAAGAAGTGAGATCCCATAAAAGCATTCCATGTAAAAAAGAGGCCAAGTCTCGAAACTCTTCCACCGTAAAATATTGACAGATATTTCGTAGAGCCAAGTCTCAGGCATTCTTATATAATTTTTTGTGACTTGGCCTCTTTTTTACATGGACTTTTTGGTCTACTAATATGAAATAATAACCAATATTAGCATTTTGTAACCAAATTATATTTTGTTTTCAATTTGACATTGAGACAACTACACATAGACAATAGGTACTAGAAAAATATTAAAAACAGAGAAAAACAGGTTATATATATACAGTCGTGCACATCCTCCCCCTTTTTACAAAAGGACAACTTTTAACCTTAAGGGGCGACGTATCGTCCCTGCAGCAGTCCTTATGTCAACCACTCTTAGCACTCCATCTCGGCCTGGAAATGTAAGTATGCCTCGTGGCCACGTGCACCTTGGTAGATTTCCATCAGCAATGAGGACAGGCTCTCCGATCGAAATGGTTGGAGTCGGGATACCTCTGACACGGCGCGGGGCAAGGATTGGCAAGTATTCAATCATCCAGCGTCGCCAGAAATGATCTGCGAGCTTAAGAGCTCTGCGCCATCCGCTCCTGCTGCAGAGGTCTGAATCCGTGAGCTGAGCTGTTATCGGGCGACCAGAGAAGGATCCTAGCAGTAGATGACTTGGTGTAAGGGCCTCAGGGTCAGCAGCATCAGGCGACACATGTGTGAGCGGACGCGCGTTTACGAGTGCTTCTGCTTCGGCCGAGAGTGTTGCAAGAATTTCGTCGGTCGGAGCTCTTTCTCGGAGGGTGACCTTTAAGGCCGATTTGACACTTTTTACTAAGCGCTCCCAGACTCAATCTTTTCATTAGCGGCATAGTCGGTGACAGCTTCATTATAAAATGCACGCAACTGTCGGTTGGCGCCGATGAAAGCAGTTCCGTTATCGGAGTATATCTGACTCGGTGTCCCTCTTTTGGCGATAAATCGGCGAAGGCACATGATAGCAGCATCGGCAGACAGGCTGTGAACCACTTCAAGGTGTAATGCCCGCGAGGCCAGGCAAGTGAATAATGCGACCCACCTCTTCTCTCGTCTACGGCCAATTTTTACTTGAAGGGGGCCAAAGTAATCGATGCCAATGAATGGAAGGCGCGATGATGGTATGCGAGTCGGGCACTTGGTAAATCTCCCATAGGTGGTTGCAGTGGTCTTCCTCGCAATAACTTGCACAGCTGACAATTATGTACAAGTGATCTTACACTATTTCTTATACCCAGTACCCAATATTGCTGACGAAGCTCATTTATAACGGTTTCGGAGTAGGCGTGGGCAAACTTCTTATGATAGTGTGTGATCAGCAGGCGTACGGCAGGGTCCTTGCCGTCGAGCAGAATAGGGCAGATGGTTTGATTAGGACCGCCTTCAACAGCAGATGTGCGCCCCTTTAGATACAGCAAACCATCTTGGTTTATAGCCGGTGACAGTTTTGCTAGACGACTTTTCGGTGATATGGGCCGGCCACGTATTAGGCATTGCATTCGTCGTTGAACGTGCTCTTTTGACTATGACGTTAGTACATGGGTTTCTGCCAATTCTAATGCTTGAACATTTAGTGGCCGCAGGGTAGTCTGAGATGTGACCACCGAAGAGTTATATTGGGGGAGGATAAAGTTCCCAGAATTACCCCGGACCCTCGTGATGCATGTGGCAATGAACTGATGTGCCCTAACCAATTTTGACCATGAACTACAATGTGTTGGATTTGCAACTACAGCTACAGGCAACTCATTTACTTCAGTGTAGTGGCAGGCAACATTAATAAGTGATGGCGATGAAGTCGAAGATGATTTTAAGCGTGTAGGCGATGACTTGATGATGCGTGCTGATGGTTTCAACTCTATTTGATCAAGTGGTCTAATGGTGCCGCTAGTTGCTGGATTAGGCGGCCAATCACTTGGGTCAGTGAGCAAAAATTCTGGGCCAGATATCCAGCGTGACTCTACACTAAATGTACTAGGCTTAATCCGCGTAGCATCGTCAGCAACGTTAAGATCCGTGGGGACCCAGCGCCATTCGGCCACAGCGCTGTTTTCCAAGATTTCGCCTACTCGATTTGCCTCAAAGGGCTTATACTTGCAAGCGTCACTTTGTAACCAACCCAATATTGACATCGAATCAGTCCAAAAGTAACGTCGGCTGGGTTTAGCGCGGTGAGACTCGCAAATAAATGTGGCAAGGCGAGTACCTATCAAACAGCCTTGAAGTTTTAACCTTGGAATAGACGCCGGTTTTAACGGTGCCACGCGTGTATTTTTCTGGCAATAAGTGCTTGCCTAACTTGGCCAGAGACATCAACATATCACCGGTATGCGACCGCGGTATACGCTAACTCGCTTGCATCGCAGAATACGTGCAATTCCCGTTCTACCACTTCCTCTGTACTCATATTATAGCAGCGAGGTATTCGTATGTCTGAAATCGACTTTAAGGTTTCGAACCATTCGCGCCACGCCTTGCAATCATCCTCGCAAAGCTGTTCATCCCATTCTAACCCCTTTCGCCACAAAATTTGAAAGAGTATTCGACCTTTTACTACAATCGGTGATAATATCCCTAAAGGATCATTCATGCGCATGACTTGTGTAAGGGCTTGGCGTTTGGTTAAAGGAGCACATGAGTCTCTCGATAGGCCAGAGTTGAATGTCAACTCATCATGAAAAGGATGCCAAATGAGACCTAAAGCGCGAGAAACGGCTTCCTTACACAAATCCACGTCCCAAGTTTTATTGTTGACAACGTCTGATAGCAAATCGTCTGGCAACGAGGCTACAGCTTCTCGCTCGTTTGTAGTTCAACCGCGCATTTCAAACCCGCCACGCTTATAAATGATTACCACTCAGTGGCTAGACGATTTGCTTTCTCTGGTCTTAATAGGGCCGGACGGATCGTCGCGCCATAAGAATCGTTGGGCGTCCCTGTCCTGATGTATTATTTTTATTTGTGGGAACATTTGCTTAGTGTCAGCTGAAAGGGCGATCTGTCCTTCCCTAAAACGCATCAAAATACTGAGCTGGTTTTGTAAAAGATCAGGCCCTGGAAGTAACATCGAATTCAGAGACACTCCCGCGGACCGAGCAGCTGCGTCATGAACTACGAGAAGTTTTTCGGGTTTATTGGGATTTACCACCCCAAAATGTGGTAAATACCAACATATACCTATAGGTTCCAACCCGGTACATTCTTCAGCTTAACCATTATCCAATGTGTCCTGAATATTTTTTCGGTACCGCTCAGCATAGTCGGGTTCTTTTGACATCTTGTTTCCCAATCTTTTGAACCTGGACAAAGCTAAAAGGTAACTTTCAGGCGCGGTTAGTTGGTCTGCTTTCCAAAGTAACCCTACTTCAAAACGGCCGGAAGGAAGTCGACGAGCGGTGCGATCTAAAATATCTAGCGCCCGTTGATCATCGGTACTACGTCCCTCATGCTTTGTGATGCCTATCGCATCCAATTCGTATTGATTTTTGATAAGCTCTTCGAGCTCAGACCTAGGAATTACAGTCTCAATCGAAAAGGCGTGATACAATGATTCAATTGGTTTAGTTCTGCTACTGGCGAATCCAAACAGAACCCAACCTAGCGCCGTTTGAATTGCTACAGTTTGCGACTTTGTGCCTTTCCTGGTGGCAATCGCAACCGACAAATGCCAATTATCAATCCCTATTATTAACGTAGGAATACCATTGTCGAACACAATTCAGCGCATAATTCTGTTAGGTACGGATACTGCCGCAAATCATCTGACTTGACCGACTGCTTGCATGCTAGTCCTAAGTTTTTAATCGACCGAGCTCTGTGTACTAAAAATGTTTGACTAGTGTGCCTGCCTTTTATCTTAAAATCAACGTATTGCACCGCCGTTTCTCGATATAAATCACCTACACAATCAAGGTGAATTTGCCCTTCAGGTCCTCGTACGCCAATACGAGAGCAGATGTCCGAATCTATGAATGATGACGTCGACCCATCGTCCAAGAGAGCAAACGTGTCATCACTTCCTGTTGGCCCGGAGACTGTAACTGCGACTATCTTCAAGAGCGGCCAAGACGTAGGGTTCACGCTGATTGGACTAAGAGGATTTTGGTTAGCGGTGGTGTGAGCGGTAACGTCCCTTGCAGGATTTGTGTCACTTGAGCTAGTTGCATTAGCCATTACTGAAGGTGTGGCTAGTGCGCAATTTGAGAGTTCCATTTTGCGATCAGATGTTATGGGAAGGAAATTTGGGTTGTGTAACAAAGTGTGATGTCTGCTACGACAATCATTTATTTCGCACTTATCTTTATTTTTGTTACAAAACCTAAAACTATGCGAACCTCTTTGTAAACATCTATAACAAATTTTATTTTCTTTAATGAAACTCCACCTATCATCAACTGTCATTGCCTTGAACGTGTCACATAAAGACAAGTCATGACTTTCTTTACAAAGTGCACATACAATGCTATGACATTTTTTCACGTTTTTAGATTTATTACCTAAATATCAGATACTCACGTATCAGAATACTTACGTAGCCCTGGTTCTGATTCCAATGTAGCATGCGTGCGTTCTCGCTGCACGTGCGGGGCATCGGCCGGCGAATCGAATTTTATATGTAGATCCACTTCTCGCGACAAAAGTTCGGATATTAACTCTACTTTCGCACTGCTAGACGGCGCCGCGGCGGAAGCCTGTGCTGCGGCGTAGTCTAGCCATCGTGTGCGTAATAGCGGGTGAAGCTTGTTGATAAGTGCGCTAAATAATTCCGGTGAACGTAAATAGTTGCATATAAGATGTGCAAAATCTCTTCAAATTTTCAAAAATCTGTTGAAACAATATTACTTGTCGCTGCCTTAAGTTGCCTTGTTGTCCTGTAATATATTTATATAATTGTGTTATAGTTTGTATGTATGTATCTATGTATTTATACAATACTTATTTATGATTTTATGTTTTCTGAAATTGTCATATAATGAGATGTATGCGATAGTAAGTTTTTTTGATTTATTCCTGCACTACCGGTTTACAACTCTTCTTGAAAATTTCCTGCTACCCAAAGGTTGTCTGGAAGAGATCGCTCTAAAGCGATAAGACCGCCTGTTGTTACCTCTATTTAAATGTATGTACTCTTGTAACATGTTTTTCTTATGTTGTGGTGCAATAAAGAATATATTATTATTATTATTATTATAGTCTGTTTCGTTCAACAGCTTGACTACTTCAACGCAGTTACGTACACGAGCGGCAAACGTTGCTAGATCTTTTAGGTCGCCGGTGATTCTGGGTAGGGCGCGAATCGCCGAAACTTCCCGCAACACTATCTGCTCTGGGCGTCCACAACGGCTGTCTAACTCTGCTATTATGATGTCGGGTCCTGGCGCTGTTGCGAGGAGCATGCAGACCGCAGCACGCGCTGTCCCTGTTAGGGCTGCACTCAATCGAGCTACATTTTCTGCCGCTGAAAATGATCTTTCCGAATCGATCTATGACCTTTTAAAAACGAGCCAGTCCATAGGGGACTTGCCGTCATAGGTTGGGAGATGTATTCTATGTTTATTGCGTTTATTAGGTTCTACTTTGATTACTTACCAAACTTTGAAATGTGTTTACTAATCGAGACACATTATCCACGCCGTCATGACAGCAGAAATTGACCGGAGTAGTATAATCGTAATCGGTTGCCTCGTAGATGTCTCGACGATTATTGGGCCGTGACGTCGTCGGCAGTTCCGCTGCTGATAACGATGGTATGTTCATCGTGTCATTCCTGTCGATATTCAAGCTCGGTGAAGGAATCTGTAAATAGTTTGCAGTGTTAGTAAGCTCGGGCTGAAGAATATTATTATTATTGAACTCACCTGTCCCCGAGCCGGCAGTTAGGTTGCCGATTTTGTTATAGCTAGAAGGCAACATGTTAAAGGTGTCATTGCAAATTTCGGGCATGCTTGCATGGCTGGCTGTAGATTATATCCATTCTTTGACACTATTTTGCCTGCTACTACTAACCGAACCATGTTTACTAGAGGCGTGAATAGCTGCGAGCTCAGCCTGGTATTCCAGCTCGGCCGTCCTCCGCTCGAGTTCCACTTTCCTGGCAGCGAACTCCAACTACAATTGTGCGAGGTGACGGGCGTGCTGTGCCTCTGCTGCGAGTTTCCTCGCAGTAACCGTCGCCGAGGAGCGGCTCGTGCGAGTCGTGCGGGATGCTGTCGAGCGTGCGTGTGACGAGCCGGCGCCGGCCACGGGCGCGGCAGCGGGGGGATCAGTTTCCTGTTCCCGCGACGTCGCTGCTTCGCTCTCACCGGGGCCTTGAGCTATATCCTGATTGTCGGTAGCCGATTGTACTAATTTTGTTTGGCTACGTGTGACAACTGCACTGCACTACTGGTTTTACTACTTATAATTAGAGAAGGACCATTATTTGGTTTACTAATATGAAATAATAGCCAATATTAGCATTTTGTAACCAAATTATATTTTGTTTTCAATTTGACATTGAGACAACTACACATAGGCAATAGGTACTAGAAAAATATTAAAAAAAGAGAAAAACAGGTAATTGTTGTAATACTGGCTAATCAAAATGTTGAATTTATATTTCTTCTACTACATATTGATGTCCTACTGTCACTTCATTAAATAAAGTCATATACATCATTCGTTATCAGCACGAAAACTCTATTTAACTGAGTATACACTTATAAAACTCCATTTTATTTAATTAAAAGTGAATAGGAAAGTTTTTCCAATGTGTACGTGTATGATTTGTGAAAATCCGTGAAAATTTTTAATAGTTCACGAACATAATTTTCATAAGATATTATTGTTGTGACATCGAACAGCTGAGCGTATGTAAATATGTCAAATAATGCTATTTCTGGTATAAAACCGCTTATAAATAGAGACGGTTATTCCGTATGGAAATTCAAAATCCGTATGTACCTCATGCATGAAGAACTATTGGAAACTATCGTCGGATATCCTGAAGGTAACGTTATATCTGCTGAAAAGAAATTACGTAACGATCAAAAGGCGTTATCGAAAATATGTCTTACGGTAGATGGTATGGCGATCACCCATGTAAGGTCCTGCAAGACAGCCAAGGAGGCTTGGGATGCTCTTTCGTCCGCTTACGAGGACAAAGGCTTAGGCCGACGTATAAGCCTCGAACGGAAACTGTACAGGTACTGCCTTGACGATTTTGACTCCAACATAGAGACGTATATAAACGCTGTCATGTCAACTGTTCAAGATTTAGCCGATATAGGCAAAATTATGGAAGATGCTTCAATAGCTGCAATACTTCTAGGAGGTTTGAGTCCTCAGTATTCACCTTTAGTAATGGCTTTGGAAAACTCCAACATAGACATTACTGTAGATTTGATTAAGACTAAACTATTGAATGAACTTAATTAGCCAGCTTTAGAAAACCCTGATACTGCTATTCGTACCAGAATGAACCAAATTAGACCTACGAGTACATCCAAACCTAAGAAACCTGTTGTTTGTTATGACTGCATGGAGCCAGGACATAAGCGTCCAGACTGTCCACATAAGAAGGACAAGAAGAAGAAACCTATGAATCACAAGAATTCTTTATGCGCATTAAATGTCAATGACAGACTAGAGCGTGATAAGTTTTATATCGATTCTGGTGCGTCGGCCCATATGACGTCACGCGATGATTGGATGGAAAACGTGGGAGGTTCACATACAGGGACTGTGACCATTGCCAATGGCGATGAATTGCCGAGCCAAGGAGTTGGAGATATCTCCATTACCAGTTGTGGTCACAATACTGATATTAAGAAGATTACAGATGTCGTTCACGTGCCAAACTTGAATTCTAATCTTATTTCAGTGAAGAAGGCGGTAGATAAAGGTTTTAGCGTAGTTTTTGATAAAACTGGTTGTAATTTTTATGATTCTGATGCTTTTTCTTGTAAAGGTGATGTAATTTTACATGGTTCTCATTGTGGTGGACTGTATTCTTTAGATTGTACAGTTAACCCAAACAAGAGTCGATTAACCGCTTTTGAGACACACTCCGATGTTTCTAGCTTCAAGCTATGGCATCGACGATTAGGTCACTTATGCCGCATCGGAATGGATCAACTAAAGAAAGGTCACGCGGTAGGCGTCGACTACTCAGATGTCGATAAGGAACCATGCATCCCCTGCATTGAAGGTAAGCAGAATAGGAAACCTTTTAAGAAAGTTTCGCATAAAAGGTCAACTTCAGTTCTGGAACTTATTCATTCAGATGTTTGTGGTCCCCTGCCTGAAACGTCGTTTCAAGGCAATAGATATCTTTTATTTTTTATAGATGATTTTTCTCGTATGACTTTTGTTTTCTTTATTTCTTCAAAAGTTGAAGTAAAGGATAAGTTTTGTGTTTTGCAGTCCTTAGTAGAACGGGAAACGGGAGTCAAGATTAAGACACTGAAGAGTGACAACGGGAAAGAGTACGTTAATGCTGAATTTTCGAGGTATTTACAAAATGAAGGAATTCAACACCAAACTACGGTTCCCTATTCTCCAAATCAGAATGGTGTGGCAGAAAGGACCAATAGGTCTATTATAGAGAAAGTGAGGTCAATGCTGTCCGATAGTTCACTGTCTCCAGCCTATTGGCAGGATGCAGCTGAAATGGCCGTATATCTCAAGAATAGATCTCCTCATCGTGCTCTTGAAGGCAAGACAGCGTACGAGAAGTGGTACGGTAAGATACCGAACTTATCGCATCTACGTGTGTTTGGATGTAGAGCTTTGATCCATGTCCCCGACTGTACTCGGAAGAAATTGGACATGAAAGCGTCTGAACATATTTTCGTCGGATATTCAGAAGATCCAAGAAGTTATTACTTTAGGGACGCTACGTATACAAGAAGATTTGTGAAAAGCAGAGATATAACCTTTTTTGAAAATTATTTTCAAGATTTGAAAGGTAAAGGTAATACATGTCAGTCTGGCGATAACTTACCTGAGTCAGCATTTATACCTCTTCTGCTAAGTTCACAAGAGAACTCGTCGAGTAGTTCAAAACGGACGAGCGCTGTCATCGAAGATGTGCAGATTCAACCCGATACTGCCCAACCCATATCAGAAGAAATTGAGGCGAATACTAGTACTGCAGAACAGTGGTATAATACTGCCACTGAAGATGAGTCAGTTCAACCCGGTATTTCACCTTTATCAGAAGAAATTGACTCTGATACTGAGATTGTAGAACCAAGGTACAATTTGAGACCGAGAAAACCTAATTCTGCTGCCAATTGTGTATGCATGCAGACTTCATCCCCTCAGTATATGGATGAACCTACAAGTTATTCACAGGCTATGAATGCAGAAGATGAAGATAAGTGGTATCAAGCTATGCAAGATGAATTTCAGTCGCTACTTGAGAAGAAAACTTGGGTTCTCGTCAATAGACCAGATAAAAAGGTCATACCTTGCAAATGGGTATATAAGTTGAAGAAAAATGCGCATGGTGACGTTATCAAATATAAGGCGCGACTTGTCGCGAAAGGATTTAATCAAGTGTATGGCATTGATTACTCGGAAACTTTCTCCCCAGTCGTCCGTAACTCTTCTCTTCGCATGCTGTTTGCGTTGGCTGCAGAAGCAGGAATGAAAATGCACCATTTAGATGTGGACACAGCATTTCTAAACGGAAATTTGGAGGAAGAAGTCTACATGAGTCAGCCAGAAGGATTTGCTAAGCCTGGCCAAGAAGACAAAGTGTGCTTACTTAAGCGTTCACTTTACGGCCTCAAGCAAGCTTCTAGGGCTTGGTATAAAAAAGTAACGGAAATTTTACATTGCATAGGTTTTAACCAAACTCCTTCCGAAGCGTGTATTTATACTAAAAAGGTTGGTAACGAGTTAATAATGCTTGCCTTTCACGTCGATGACATTGTCATATTTTACAAGGAAAATAAAACGCTTGACACTGTCATATCTGACTTACAGAATTATTTTAGCCTGAAAGTCATAGGCCCTTTAAACTATTATTTAGGTTTAAAATGTTTAAATATAAAATGTAAACCTAACGTAATTAAAATGTCGCAAGAAACTTATATAAGCGATTTGCTCGAAAAGTTTTAAATGTCCGACTGTAAGGCTATGCCTACTCCACTGGAAACTAAAAAGTTGTTGCCGTGTGAAAAAGGTAATGATGATTCTTCATTATACCCATATCAGAAGTTAATCGGCTGCCTGATGTTTCTCGCCGTTAATACGCGACCTGATATTGCTTTCGCTGTATCATATTTGAGCCAGTTTAATACAAAATATGATAAAAGTCATTGGGTTGCAGCGAAACGCGTATTACAATATTTGAAAGGAACTATCGATTTGGGCATTACTTACAGGAAAGGCGGAGGCTGTTTAGTTGGTTTTGCGGACGCAGATTGGGCCAACTGTCCTAAGGATCGTCGCTCATATACTGGATTTTACTTCTCCCTGGCTGGTGGAGCAATTTCGTGGGAGAGTAAAAAGCAGACTACCACTGCCTTATCTTCCAGTGAGAGTGAATACATGAGCTTGGCGAGTGCGGCAAAGGATGCTGTGTTTCTGAAGCGATTGATGTTCGAATTAACTGGTGAGTCAACTGTTGTCACAATTTACAATGATTCGCAGTCTGCCCAAAAATTGGCATTGAATCCGGTCCACCACAATAGAACCAAGCATATAGACACAAGATTTCATTTTATACGAGATTTGTTAGCTAATAGTGTTATTAGTGTTGTCTACACCTACTTTGGAGATGTGGGCTGATGTGCTCACTAAGCCTTTAGCTCGCATTAAGCATCAGAATTGTGTAAAAGGAATAGGTTTATGTTTATAATCTTATTTTGATTACGGGGGAGTATGTTGTAATACTGGCTAATCAAAATTTTGAATTTATATTTCTTCTACTACATATTGTATTCTACATGATGTCCTACTGTCACTTCATTAAATAAAGTCATATACATCAGTAATATATATACAGTCGTGCACAGACTTCTTTTTTATGGGATGTATTTGTTCTGTGTGGAGACCAATTTCACCACACGCGACGCATTGCATTCCAATTCATGTATTGCATCACTGATCACTCCGCGCTGCGAAACATGTACGCGCAACATGCAAATGCGTAATTGATATCCTGAGAGATTCTATGATTTAAGTACCGCCCCTAGATACGTCCTGGGTTATTTTAGTACGACTTTGTCGTTTATATGAGGTTAAAGTACTATCATAATATTAGTGCGTGTTAGCGTGCCACGAGCCGTCGGAACGCCGAACTTCGTTCGAGAACGTTCCGTTTGGACGTGCAACTGCCATGAGCAGTATGAGCACGCCGCTAAGTTAGTGGACAAGGAACGTTTCAACTCTTTGTTTCCACAAACAAAATCTGTTTTGGGCTTTCGTTCTGTCTTATTAGCTCGACGTACGTTGAAGTGAGAGCATGAAACATATACACTAACGTCTTTTTGGCGACGATCGTCTAAAATGACACGTTCGCTTTATCACAATTAAATAGGCTGCAATACTTATGTAAAAATAATATATAAGTAATTTATCCCTGGGGGAGTATTTTATTCTGCCCCTTTTCCGCAAAACGCACCTATGAAACTATTGTCATCTACTATGACGCTCGGGGATCGTGACGTCAAGATCCTCGAGCATTTTCTCTCTCTAACAAGCACAAATCTACCAAGATATGTCAATATGCGATTATCACAGTGAAACTTACGATTGTCTACCAACATTATTATGATAATACGAAAAATAATCGTCAGAATCTATATAAGTGAGACTTGATCGGAAATATAAATAATTCTAAAGAAAACATTCGTCCGCTTCAGGCGGACGTAAGATGGGTACATACCGAATATGAATTGGTCTACAAGTTCTTGGTCTAGTTTTCCTTCTGGTCTGCTAAAATCCTTAACAATGCCTTCAGTACATTGTTGTGGACGCTGGAAAGTGAGCAGTAGACGAAGAGAATAGTGATTTTGACGAAAAGAGAACACGAAAAAAAAACAAGTCAATTATCCACCACTCTACTCTAGTCGAGGGGCTAAAGCATAATTGACGTGGCTTAAGAAACGGTATTTTAAAAGGCACCCACCCTTTTACCACCCTTTTGCCACCGTCGTAGTATTAAAAATAAACATATCTTGGATATTTTTGTAGAGGCCTTTTACAGTTCCAATAATTTTACATAAGGTAGGTATGTTGGGTGGGGTAAGAACGGTACGGTTTAGAGCGGAGAATTCAAATTAGTAGGTACTAAATGAAATAGTTAAAACCGTGAAACATGCCTACTTTGCCACCAGGCAAAACCTTTTTAAAAAAAATCTGGTAATATAGATTTATATTACCAGTTTTTTTTTTAAAAGGTTTAATGAAAAAATGGTGGTAAAGGGCAATGATTATTAAAGAGGCCAAAAAAAACATTGTCCTCGTTTGTTTGTTTTTTAGGGTTCCGTAGCCAAATGGCAAAAAACGGAACCCTTATGGATTCGTCATGTCTGTCTGTCTATCTGTCTGTCTGTCCGTATGTCACAGGCATTTCACTCGAATACTATAAAGTGTACCTATTTGAATAAAATTTTGAGGATACGTGTATTTTGTTAGCCGCTACATAGTTTTGTAATTAAATGAAAAAAAAAATTTTAGGGGTGCAGTCCATACATAAAACTGAAAATCATTTTTTTTTATTGCAAGTCCACGTGTGGCACATCCATCGATAGGCCTTTCAAAATAAATATAAGGTTTCTAAGCAATTTTTTTGATTTAGTGAATAGAGTCGGAGATAATCGCCCCGAAAGTCACTAAAATTGTGTCCCCCCCCCCTCTAATTTTTGAACCGTGTATTTTGAAAATATGAAAAAATCATGGACATGGGCTTATTAAATTCTTTCAGAGAAAATTGTTTTGAACAAGATCGGTACAAAGGTTTTTGAGGTATTTCTAAAAAACTGCCTTCCTTAAAGAAAAGGACGTAAGTGCCATTAGATTTCAGTAACGATACGACCTTTTTAATAGGCACGGAACCCTTCGTTGTGCGTGGTCCGACACGCACTTGGCCGCTTTTTATTAGAGTCGTGTAACCGGCCTTCTGCCGGCCATATGGTTAAGTATGAAAAAGAATAAGTACTGAAGTAGTCAATATAATGAATTACAAAAACTCTCACGCATAAGTGGGCATATATCTAACCCAAACCAACAAGACTAACTTAATGAATGTCTGCCGGCTGTACATATTGGGCCAACGTTGGCGCGTGAGCAAGATGCAGCTATGCAAACGCATGAGAACGAAATAAAGCCCTCTTCCTCTAACGCATAGCTGCATTCTGCTCCGCGCCAACGTTGGCCCAGTGTGTACAGCCGGCACAAGGTTTAGTTGGCGCGCGCGTGTCAATGTAACAAAGGTCAAGGTCAAAGTTACTTTTTTCGCATCAAGACGAGACGGTCGAGACACGATTACTATGTGCATCAGTTTGCTATTCGCAAAGAAAGTAACGAACTTCATAGGTAAACAAACAATATGTTCCGAAACAGGTGCAATATGTTCAGACGATTATGGCATCTCTTCCTAAGGCAGCTTGTAGCAAATTTGTGTGACGCAAAAATAGTGGCGGTGCCTTTTTAAAAGCTTTGATAGACAACACCGCCGCCTGCGCAGTGAGGCGCGGCGGGTGGCTGGCTCGATTCGGCGAAACTCATTTAAAAATTGAATCGTATCTGTATAACGCTTAGGACCAATATCGATTACGTTTAATGCTCTATAAGTTAAAAACCCTGGAAAGGGTTTTGATAGGGTTTCGAGTTAATTTGAATTAATTCAAATGAACGGCGCGGCCATTCAAGCCAAAATGAACTGAATAACTATGTCGATAAAGATACATTTAGTTTACGCTCAGTCCGGAACCGCTTACCGCTAAAACCCTTAAACAGGGTTTTGATTGGGATTTGAGTTAATTTGAATTAACTCAAACGATCGGCTTAGCCGTTCATGCAATTAACCCTTAATAAGCCTAACCGGAATGATATGGTTTCTCAAAACAAGCGTTAAGAAAACCCGCTTAAAAACCCGTGTAAGGGTAAGCGGTTCCGGTCCCTGCTTGAGGTATAGTGCGAGAAAAATCGAGTGAGCTCGCGCACCGTCGCGTGATAGCCGCGCTGGCGCATTTCACGTGAAGCGGGAAGCTAAAATTATGTCAGATTATAGTTTGTAAATTTTTGGAATAGTTATACTTCTTTTAATGTAGATAGGTACCTACATATAAAAGTACTTACATATTTTAGAAGTGACGAAATTACAGAAGTGCACTTTTCGTAAGCTGTTGCTTTTTTGGGAACATATGTTCTTGGTAAATTTTAATACTTTGCAGTTCAGTTTTTGTAGTAAAAACTATTAAATAAATTATTTTTTAATTTGAACGCTACATGGGTAGATAAAAAGTTTCTGTCAAAAAAAATCTGTTTTGATACAAGCTTTTATTGCTTCAATCGGCTTCAATGGAATTTCAAGAATTCTAAATTGTAACAAGAGTTGATTTTAAATTGAAATAAACTAAATCCTTTTTTAGGGTTCCGTACCTCAAAAGAAAAAAACGGAACCCTTATAGGATCACTTTGTTGTCCGTCTGTCTGTCTGTTTATTTCCAATTAAGGTTGATTAAAATGTCATGTTGATTTTTTTTCTTGTATGATGGTTGACTAAAGGCTTAGTATATTATTAATTAAAATAAGACAAGGAATATTTTCGATTGTTTACTACCTCTAAGTCTTCCCACAAATTCCGCACTTGACTGATTGTGCCTAAATGTCCTTAAGTTGCTTCCAAGGGACAAACATAAATGAAAGATTTTTTGAATTCACGCATTCTGTATGCATTTTTGAATTGTTAATAAAAAACGACCGAGTTTATTTTTGTGTGGACCTTTTTTGGATTATTGTTAAAAATTACAACTCATGTACTATGCATAATGTTTATTAATATTTGAAAGTCATCTCTCATCTCTTGAACTGAAATGATGTCTTATGTTACCTCTATTAATGTAACTCTCTGTAAATGAGACCGATATTTATTTATACCTGGACATCTGAGACACTGGGTAGGTGGCATACCACTATAAGCGAGACAAATTTGCCGGTCCCTTGATGTCCCAGTTATCCAGTTTTCACTGTATTTCACACATCAATAAAATTACACACATCTAATACTATTAATGCAGACAAAGGTAAATTGTTTTACGCGAAACGCCAGGTCGTTGTTACCTAGATAAGATATCTCGCATATATAGGTAATATACTCTAAGAATAACCGAATTGTTAGCTAAAGTGGCTATATAATTTATCTCTAGAATTTAATAATATTCTTGTTCCATTTCGTCTAGTGGGTCGGGACAAAAAATCTAATAATGTGGCCCCTAGAGGGATATATAACATAGCCGCGCTGCAGTCGCGGCGGTGAACTTTCAGCTGCCGCCTAATGGCCGTGATATTTGCAAAAAATACCAGAATTATACAATCGAATGATCGCCTTCCCTTTCAGGAAAAGCGAGAGCTAGGTAAGGCACTTACAATAGACCCATTGGGTGGGTACTTCCTAGTGTAAAAATAACATGGTGTCACCATATATGTGTAGTAAACCATCACAATAAATTACGAAAAAATATCAAAATCGTAAAAAGATATGAGATTTCATGTATCGAAAATACGTTTTTTTACTGTCGAATAGTAAATTAAAAGATACCTATACACTTTATTTTTATATTATTGTATAAAAAAAATAAACTTAAAAAATGTCCCTAAACGCGTATTTGAAGACCAAAACAGCAATTCCATACAACGGTTAGTCGGAATAGCTACACTTCGGTTTCGTGTAGGTAATGAATTTATTTTCATAAGAACATAATACATAATTATGCTGTAGAATGAGAACTGTAAGTTAGGGCTAATAATTATTTTATCTTAGTAGCAACAAGTAACATGCAACAATAGAATTAAAAATAAAAGCTTAATTTAACACCAAACAATAAAATTGCTTACGATTAAGATAAGATATAGAATAACAACAGAATACAATTATACACCAACTGGTTACATATATTTTTAGACGATAGATTCGATATTATCGCGCAGAACTGTTTTTTTTTTTTCCACGTTCATAGAACTTAGGGCTATAATATGAACTGGTACCTAAGTTATTGTCAAGTGTTACACCCCCATGTGTTAAATTTTGCTTCCCGTACTCCGTATGTGTTTTTGTGATCTATAAATGATGTACTTAGATGTTTTTTTCTAGAGCTGTATGTGAATTTCTTTTTGTTATCTGTGTGTAAATTTATTCTCGTAACTATTCATTGATTGGTGCTGGATAGGCTTCTCGACTCTTGTTTCTGTGATGCCGAATGGATCCCCGAGTTCATTTGATTGCTTTTTACGATTCTTGGGTTGTTTTAAGTTTTCGTTGTTAGTTTTTCCCCGTTATCTGAACGCTGCTGTAGTTTATTTCTGAATGTATTCCTGCTGTGCCGGAGTTTCGTCAGAAAAAATCTTTACACAGTTATCACATTTTAGTATATTATTCAGAATATATTTTGCCGTGGAGAACATTTCAGTTGTATTTCGTATAAATTAAAGTTGTATTTCGACTAACCGTTGTATATGCATACATTTGCTACGTTAATTAACAGTAATTGTAACTTTTGTAGCATTTTTGGTACAGCGTAAGTGTTGTTAATTGAATTGGTATAAAGAATTTCAATCTTTATGCTCAATTAGCGTTAATATTAACCTTAATTTAAAAAAAAATATTGGTATTCTCTAAGCCAATTCCTTTAACAACACTACACTGCACCAAAAATGCTACAAAAGTCACGATTAGTGTATAATTAGTATGCGCTGTGTTCGCGGCACTAGCGATGTCTTATGTGTGCTTTTTGTCATGCTCTTATTGTAGTCGGCTCCATAGAGACATTTTAACCTCTCTACATACTCGTTCGAATGGCGGCATCGAAAAGGAAAGTAAACGATAACAAAAAAATACCAAATTTTTGAAAACGTCCTAGAGTCCGGAAATAAATAAAATATATATATATGTATATAATAGATACAAAAACTTAAATACGTAGAAAACATCCATGACTCAGAAACAAATATTTATGCTCATCACACAAACATTTGCCCTTACCGGGATTCGAACCCAGGACCTTCAGCTTCGTAGGCAGCGTCACTACCCACTAGGCTAACCAGTCGTCAAAAATAATAATGAAATAAAGAAATAATGTTGTTTATTCTCGCGTCTACTTCGTAAAACAGTGCTTACATTAATTGCGTGTTTAATGAGGCGAAACACGCTCACAGTTTGGTTTCATGGAAAATAACTGTCCGATTATGTTTTCTAAGTGGCAAAGACTGCCCTGCACAATGCACACATAAACTTTTCTTCTTAGACGACCAAATATTAGGTATTTTCGTAACCATATTCATTTCAAGCACAATTGAAACCTAGTTTAATCATAGAAGTGCTCGGAATATGTGAAGTGCGATTTGTTTATTTATTTTTTCTACTCCTGTACCGTTATCTGCCATTTATATAGGCTATAGCTCAAATACAATGACACCGATAATAAGTCGTCGAAAAAGTCTATGCTCTATGGCCCATAAACGCACTCTTAAGTGTACTTTTATGGTTCATACATTTTCCATAAAAGCACTGTTTACCAGGATGTCAAATCATCAAACTTTTTTTTATCAGCCACTATATTGCAGTGGTACCAATTTGATACGCAAATTTTTCGAAATTAAGAGTTTTTATTTACTATCAAATATTTGTAAAACATGAATTATTTACTAAAATAAAAATAAATTAACATGTATTGTGTGTTAATGTACATATTTTACCAATTAGTGGTATTATTTATAAATATAAACCGATCCGATTTGGTTCGGATCCGGATTCAGTTTGATTCGGATGGCAGGTGAAAGGAAATTAAAATCAAAACAGACCATAAACAAGAGGTGTCAATGTGTCATATTTCTAATTTCCCACCATAGTTCCATTTCAAAATTAAAAGACTAAATATGATTACTATTCGTTATTAATAACTTCTTAAGATTTGATTCGTGTTTGTGAAGTGAAGAAAAATGTGTACGTTCCTTTTAAAATGGACGAAGAAGAAAATAACTGCACCGCTGAACAATATTGCGTGAGCACTGCTGAAAAGTCAAATGCTATTTATTTAAAATTAGTCGTAGAAAAAGTATTGTATGCAACGGTGTATAACTTGGTCTTAAAACGCTCGTGCCGTCTTTAATTGCGATGCTCGCCAAGGCTCGCATCGCAACTCACGACACTCGCGTTTAAAGACCCTACTTAACTTATGCAACAGTTGCATAAAATACTATTATAAAGCACATAAAACAGATAAAATCATTACATAAATAGTAGAAAATAAAGAATGCCTGGATCCAAAACATGACTGTACTGCTATGCAAGCATGATTACAAGTAACAGCGAGGGAAAACTATCCCACATTATTTGTCTGGGTTTGTGTTATTATAATGTGTGCTTTATAGAAGATTAGAAAAAATAAATAAAAAGCGCGTCGTCTACACTTTAGAACATTAGACATTTGACCTTCGAAAAGTCAAATAGAATTCTCGGAGCAATTAATAGGTAGTAGAAATGTAGCACATTAATGAACAGGAGAGAACTAAGCGTCACTTGGGCACCGTCTCTTTACATTGTAAGGTAATTACCTTATTCAGGTGCCTAGGCTTTTAGCGAGATGGTGTCAAAAGCTTTTTCGACCGGCTAAATTAATACCTGCTCTTACTAGCAGATTATAAAATGAATACAGGCTGCTTGGGTTCTCGTATGCATGTTGTGTCACATAGTTTACCGATTTAAACACTGGTAATTTCTTAAAATGTTCTATAAAGTATTTCATATACTGGATATTTTATTTTTTTGAAATTTCTCAGGTTTTTTTAAGCTTTTGTAAAGTTTCACACCTGTTATTAGTTTGCGCTTGCACGTACGCCCAGATAACGTGTTTGAAGTTTGAACCAGCGCCCGCAACAAATATAATGTCGTTTCCTGTTCTTTACGTTTAGTTGAATTCACTCCTCAGCGTAGTTCCTCGGCAATCAAACACGGCTCTAAATATTAAATTCTTACAAAAGAGAAATTATAACAAAAATCAGGAAAAAAAAATACTTTTGATCAGTTGTCATATTTATTTTCATAATGGAAAGTGTAGGTACATGTCAATAAAAACACGTTCAGTCAAATGACCCGACGGTCATTCCGGGCGCAAAGGTGGCGATCACATTCGCCGCAATACCAATAGTGCGATGGTGTTTTGATGGTGGTGATGACATTGACTTTATTTCGATCAATGTGGAAAATTGGAAAATTTGGATTTGAACCCACAACCTCTGGAAACCGTCCATTGTTAATAAGAGGTGGCGCATTATTACCAACCTTTTTCAATGTAACTTGAGACGTTGGTGCCGTTTCAGAAGTTGTAATAACTTCGCGGTTCTTCTATCGCTACGTGCTTCCCTAAGATGTAATTAGAAGAGTGGATGGTATTGAAAGATTCGTCGCCACTGGCCAAGCGCACGGTAGCTCAGTTGAATAAGAGCCATGGACAGATTCCAGAGGTTGGATTCAAATACTGCTCGGGGTGAATAAATTAAAATTTACCATTTTGATCGAAATTTAGAATTCCTATAGCAGACGATTCTCCTTAGTAAACATTTATTGACTTTATTGCTGACACTAACGGTTTGATTTCCGACTGTACATTAGAATCATAATGACGATTAACGCAACTTAAAAGTTGACAAAGGTTAAATCAGGTTAGTTATTTATTTAAATTCACTTACATACATACAGATTTTGGTAGTTTTTCTAAGTATTTCAGCATTATATCTATTAAAATATTCTTAGCTCTCATGTTTAGCTTAAGTTCTACAATTTTAAATATGTAACTTAAGCATAAGAAATGTGTACAGCAAAATACTAGTTTAAGTAGTGATGTTAATAATTACCTATGCTAATATTATAAACAATGTTTTTTTTTTGTAAAAGCGGTCCTAGTCTAGTACCTACCTTCAGCTAATTAAATCAAATAGAAACGTCCTATATAACGGTAATTTAACAATACGTTGGTTACTATTGTTAAATTGAGTCACATTTCATGAAATGTGAAACGGCTAATTACTACGTGCGTAATAACGTTCATTTTACAACGGCTCGTAAATTTCCCAATAAAAACTTAATTTACCATAGTAAAAGTGCAATTTTTATTCTCCAATCGTCCGCCTTAAACTTTCCAGGGAGAGCCGTTTCTTGCGAGAGTTATGAGGGCAACGAGGGGAATATTGGAATATATTTTTATGAAGCCGGAGTCCCAGTGTTAATCTGCTAATATTGGAGCACTTTCCGCGAGAGTAAACCACGCGAAGCCTTGATATCTAACTCTAACCCATCAAAATCTAGGTTACTGACATATTCCCAAAGCGGCTTATCCAGGCTGTAACTCCACATGCTGGACCATTTGTGAAGTTAAATAAAAAAAAATGCAAATTAAAGTAATAATGTGTAGAAGTTTTTTGTTTTACCACCAACAATAAATCGCATTGTGAATGTAGCACATTAAAGTAACTTGTTTACCCAGTAACCCGTGTGGTGTTGGGTTAGAATTTCACCACCCCCTTCCTTCCCGTGGGTGTCGTAAAAGTCGACTAAGGGACCAGGGTCGAAGTGTGTTGTGGGCGATGGGCTAGCAACCTATCTCTGCAATATCACATTTTGTCGATATTCTATACCCACATTTATGCTAAAAGTGGCGCTGGAACATACGTTGTATCATGTGCTCTGCCTACCCCTTTTGGGAATAAAGGCGTGAATGTATGGATGTATGTAAGTAACTTGAACATCCTAAAATGTATTATCTTAAGTAGATACTTACTCATACAGTCGCCTTATGACAAAACCACCCAAGTGCGTGTCGGACTCACGCACGAAGGGTTCCGTACCATTATCTATAAAAACTGCGGAAGCTTGGTAAGTTTTATGATTTAAGAGGTGAAATATACAGAATGCTACGTATTACTTTACTCGACGGATAACAAATTCAGATTCAAAAAAAATTGTAATGCTGCGTGCGTGGCCGTTAACATGGTTTTACCGATTTGTAGCAGTACGCTTACCATGAGTTTGACAATGACGGCTTACGCTAACGAGTATCGAGTTTTCTATCTGTGCATCCCGCTCGTACTGTCAAAGTGCAATAGAGATGCACAGATAGAAAACTCGATACTCGTTAGGGTAAGCCGTCATTGTCAAACTCATGGTAAGCGTACTGAGCAGAAACTTGCTACGAACAAAGAACCAAGTGAAATATTGGCACCCAGAGTGATAGATAATGCGAATAAATGCTCGTTTAACCTCGCTACGGTTATTGGTTCTTAATCTATGTCACATAATTTATGATGAACTGACTGTAATAATATCCATTCACCGGGGGCTTCAAATAAACCCAATCAATTAAAGGGATTGCCGCCTTATATCTTGGCAGTGTGCGCCAGGACGGCTTTGACGTATTTCGTTTGATTTACTTTATCGGCTTTTGAAGACAGTGCAGGTACGCCAACATGCCGTTACCTGATACTAGTTGTTTTTTATCCAAAGCAGTTATTGTTTGGCGCAAGCTCTAATGGGAGTAATGATAGTCGAGATAGCGAGTGGCGGGTCGTAAGATTGAAGTTCAAAAGTACTCGACTACTCCTGAGCGTAAAAAGCTTTAAAACTGATCGACGGGCTATGGTCAGACCGAGGTCGTTCTCCTAATCTTCATCATATGTTTGCTCACTTCCAACCTTTTGAGTACTTACTTAAAACATTCCCACTGATATTGCAGATCACCATGTTTATGGGAGCTGTACATTTCTTATTTCAATTAATTTCAAAGTATTTTCGCCTGTAATCGTAAGAGGTGTTTAGTTAAAATCTGAATGTATGGAAAGTCTGTCAGGTTTCTAACGCCTGTAATCGTAAGTTGGTGCAACCCACATTTAGTCGTCGCGGCAAAACGGAATGAAAAACTTAACCGAATTGGAATGAGAAACGAACGCGCCAAATAGGCCCCTGAGCGTTCTGTACGTTGAGCTGTTATTAGGTCGGCCAGCGTAGGAAGGAAGACAGGGGCTCGCAGTGTCCGACGGACAGTAGTTAAGTGGGCTGTCCGGGCTTGCTTACGCGTGATGGATGGCCCGCTTCTGATACACGGGACACTTTACTATACGCCTTCATTACCCCCAACACATAGATTAAACTTCATTACATTTGTCATGTCATATTACTATATTCATATATTCAGAAATCTTAATGTCTTGTCTACCTGTGTTCTTAGGTATATCGTTGAGGTCGCATACATGTGTTGGTTACTCAATTTATCACAGAATAGACAATATAGTACTAACAACAGTAGCATCTTTTGAAAGTCGATAGTTGAGTCTGACATTGCACCCGATTTCAAGTTCGTTACTGACATGTCGAAACGTTCTAGGACCAAACTTTTTCTAGAAATGCTCTTTTGAGCACAACAGTTTACGTCAATCGAGGCATACATTTAATTTCCTCTTTTGTTAAGATGCTTTTTTGCAACTTTGAATACAATGTTCATAATACAAGATTCTTGTGAATTAAGAAAGTATCAGTATAATAGGACCTCTGTCATCAAAAATTGTAATAAAGATCTGAATTGCTTACTTAAAACATGGTAACAAAGAATGAATATTTTAAATATGCATTGTCTGACGTCCCTATTAGATTTATTAGAATTATCTGGGGGCACGGCAGTGCCCCCGCCAAGTCGAGCGCGAAGCAATCACTGCCGTACCATCCTTTACTGGAACCATTTCGCCGCATTTTCAGGCCCCTATTTGAGAACCTCTGGATAAGACCAGAACGCAGAAATTTTCGTCATCCAGTAAGCTATAATCACATACTTAAAATCCAAAATTTCAAGTCCGTAGGTCATTTAGTTCCGAAGTTAATCATCAAATAGAACTAGTACTTCCCATAAACTCAGAGAGCTGAAATTTGGTACAGGGTTAGGGTTTAATGGCCACATAAAGGGAAAACCATGAAAACTACGATAATCGAAGATCTGGAGTACCTGGTGACCCTGATTAGAAAACACAAGAGCCCAACCAAACTATTAGAGATATATCTATACCGCCTTTACAAAAAATATTCAACTTGGTGGGCCGCTTCATTTGATGTCAAAAATCGAAGGTCTAATGTATCTGATGAAGAACCCTCAGCTGGTCTCAGCTGTATTAGAGATATGGCAATGCCCCCTTCTACTATTTGCACTTAAAAAAATGGATTGTCCTTGCAAAAATCCAGTGTAGTGGGACACATCTTCTAATTTAATTTAATCTAGCCTATAGCGTCCCACTGCTGGGCGAATGCCTCCCCTTCTGCTTTTAATACGCATATAAATAAAATGAAAGGAAAACTCTGGATAAGACTAGTTCGGCTTTTATACCTATACTTACAAGTTTACAAGAAAAAATGTCGAACGACTAACTTTATTTATATAAAGGGATTAGGGGGGATTATTTGCATTTTATTGACTTCGCTTATTATTGCGTGAGGTTTGCTAAGGTTAATTAGCATTTTTAGCACTGGTATCACTGCTGTGATACACCGGGGTTGTTCATCTTTGGGTTGCTTACAATTTTTTTCTTAATGTGAATGGCAAATAAGATCGGTAGCTGGATTTTTATTTTATTTGACGCCTGTCCTGTCACTCACCTCACTCGGCATCTAACATCTGTTACGAACGTTTGAGTGCACTTCCTGTGATTGTTTTCCAGTGCTATTCTGTTAAGTTTTGATGTTACGTTTTTCGTTGTTGTTACGTTATTACTGTTGTTAAGTTCTTTAGTATTATTTGCCCTTTGTGGTGGTTCGTTGTGCTGTGGTGGCAAGATGGACCCCGGTACGAGTACCTCTCGGTTTGGCGTCGGTCTTCTAATAGACTCTTGTTTGCAATATTCTTACGCCCGTGTTACACAATGTTTTTCATCACATTTGCGAGGAAATAAATACATTTTAGATGAAATTAATAAAAATCGTAATAAAAACTGCAACATGTCAGCCGTCCATTTTGTTGAATTTGACGTGAGGCGCGTATGGCAAAGACCCTTCGGTATACAGCCACGATTTAAAAATACTTAAAAACATTAAACATTCCAGGAAATGTCATGAAAAATACATTTGTAATAAATACTAAACATTAAATTGCAGTCAAATTTAATATAAAGATATGTTTCATACATATTAAAAGTTGGTTGTAGCGAACTTTTAAAGATGTGAAATACACCTTGGCTGATTGGAAACATCCTCAGTCCGAAGTGAAGTATGACTGGGTTCTATATTTTAAAACTAAACTTAACAGCCCGTGGGAGGTAAAACGGCTATAACTAATCTGTACGCTCGCAAGTAATAACGCCATTGACGAGCAAGTCTGGTGAAAATAATATTGCATGACCGACCCATACTTTAAGGACCCCTGATGTGTGACTTTGACAGTGTTAAACTTCTTTGAAAATTGAAATAAATCGGACTTTTATCAGAGAGATTTATCAAATACACAGCGACTGTAAGTTATTGTTAGATTTTGACGATTCTTTGGCGAGTGGTAATCTGGATAAGCTTATGGAGCTAGGAAAACAACTGACGGTAGGAAGTGCCGTTGTAGAGCGTACACCTGATAGTGAAATCGTGGAAGATGAATTAATAAAAAGTAATAAGGTTGCTTTTAAATTATTTTCCAAAAAAAGTGTAGACACACCGAAACTGGATTGTATGTCGTGCAATAAACTTTGTCATTCTAGGGATATTAGTTCCGTAGAACGATTAAGAAAGCCCATATCAACAGATGTTTGGAATCAGCTCCTGAACTACTATAATTCTAGCCTAATAACTCACAGTCATTACATATGCCACACATGCCTTGCTAAGATTCGTGCTAACCAAATGCCTGCTGTCTGTATCCTCAATGACATGCACGTAAGCACTGTTCCACCAGAAATAGCTCAGCTGAACGACTATGAAAACATTTTAATCCAACGCGCTAAAGCGTTTCAGGTGGTTGTCGCAATGAATCCTGTGGCTAATAAACGTCTACCCAATCGTCAGATGGTTAAAAAAGTAAAGGGCAGGACTTTTCATTTACCGCTTCCAATGGAAGAAACCCTAAAAAAACTCCCAAAACCTGAAGACGCATTAATTGAAAACCCAGAACTTTATATTATAGTCCGAAGTACGCCAAACAAGGCAAATATTATATGGCAAGACATTGTTGACGTTAATAAAGTGTACAAAGCATTACAATACTTAAAAAATGTAAACGAACATTATGCTCATATCAAATTACCAGATTTACCTAACCAGCTCATAAACATACATGAAAATATTCAACATAATGTTACAAATTCACCAGATAATGCTGAAGAATGTATTTTAGAAGATGGTACAGCAGCACTGTTGACCCAAATCACAAGAGAAAAGGAAACTGATTATGAGCATTACACCATATATCCTTTGAATGAACGGAGACAAAATGCACCAGCTTCAGAACTCTACCAAATGCTCAAAGTAAACACAGCACCGTTTGATGCCCGAGATAAAGACCTCGATGTTAAATGTTTTCCACATTTATAAAAAAATAAAAATAAAAAAATAAAATATCTTTATTTCAGAACTTTTTAAAATTCCATACAAAAAACATAAACAAAGCAAATCAACTTAAATTAAACAATTATTATATGTAGTAGGAAAATATGGGCAATTTCATAATCGGCAGCAGAAAGTAATTTCTAGTGAATTTATTAAAGCCCGACTTATGTCAAAACATCCTCAATTTAGACTTAACCAACAGTATCTATTTTTCTTATTGAATGATGCTAATATGCGCCAATTCAACTCCGGAATCTTTTATAAACTGAATTGTGCTAATCAGAGAGATAAAATTACGGTAGAACAGTATCTCCAAATGCTCAACAATGATGAGCTGGAAGGTGATTTGACCGCAATATTTGGCCGACTGAGGAACACTGAACAGTTCTGGAAGAAACCTAGAAACGATGTAAATTCTATGACTCAAAATTACGGTCCAGCAACTTGGTTTCTTACCATGAGTCCCTCTGAGTGGATGTGGGAGGATTTGGGAGAGTACATCAGGGAAGTAAATGGCGTTGAAATGGCTAATAAAACAATCAGTGAATTGGTTGCTCTTGACCCCGTATCTACCTCACGTTTTATAGATAACAAGTTTCATGCCATGTTAGACTTCATAACTAGTTCAGATGGGCCTTTAGGCAAGATTAATAATTACTTTTGGCGTCGAGAGTACCAATCTAGGGGTGCTCAGCACTTCCATTTAATGTTATGGGTTAAAGAGCACATGCAGAGATGCTCTGATGAAGGTACAGAGATCGGCATGCATGGCTATAAAAGGGGCGTTTCGCACCACGCCCACAGCGGCGCTAGAAGTCCTACTTGGTGATTAAGTCAGAGGCACGCAAATCGCTCTACGAGAATGGGCCGAAGGTCTAGAACCACCGAGGTCTGGTATCGAAGACAGTATATGGTACACGGACGGATCAAAAATGGGATCCGGTACGGGAGCAGGCATTTATGCGAATGACTACAGTAGTAGTGTAAGCATGGGTAATTTGGCAACCGTCTTCCACGCGGAGACATACGCCATAATTGCCTGTGCACAGGAGAATATAGACAGACAAACCATAGGGCAGACCATCTATATACTCAGTGACAGTCAAGCGGCGCTTAAGGCACTTACGGCGCCGAAAGTGGAATCTAGACTAGTCTATAATGGCGTCCAGGCACTGAACAAGCTTGGAAAGCACAATAAGGTGCAACTGGTTTGGATTCCAGGGCACGAGGGCTTCATTGGCAACGAAAGAGCGGATGAGCTTGCTAGAGGGGGGTCTACAAACCACTTTGTAGGTCCAGAACCATTTGTGGGACTCTCGCAGGGAACCATAATTTCGGCCTTTAAAGCCTACGCCAAAACCAAACACCAATACGAGTGGAGGAATGAGGCGGGCTTAAGGCACTCAAAGCTCTTCATAGAAGGAGTGGACTCGGGCTGGACTAACAAACTCTGGAAATCCAGTAGGAAGCAGCTCAGAATCATATCTGGGGTGTTCACAAGTCACTTCGGGGTCAAGGATCTCTTGGCCAAGATGGGACTATCAGACAGCTTAGACTGTAGAATGTGTGACGAGGAGGATGAGACTATGGAACACTTACTGTGTGAATGTCATGCCCTTGCCAGACAAAGAATGAATTACTTTGGTAACGGCTATCCGCAACCAAAGGAATTCAAGGCACTTCCGCTGAGCTGCATCATCCGCTATGTGGAAATGATGGAGCGAAGTTGGGAGTAGACGTAAGGAGAGGGCAAATGCACAAAAGATCCCACTGGGTCGAAGTGCATCCGTAAGGGCCCTCATCTAGATAAGATAAGATAAGATAAGATATGGGTTAAAGATGCACCTATTCTACATAAGTCATCCATAGACGAGGTAGCGTCATTTATTTCTAAATACGTGACATGTGCCATTCCAAAAAAAGATATTTCTCCTACTTTACATCAACGGGTCACTTCGTATCAAATGCATAAACATAACAGTTATTGCATGAGGAGAAAGAAAACGAAAAAAGGATTCGTTTCAGTTTGCCGTTTCGGATTTCCTCGGACTGTGACGGATTCTCTTATCATAAGAGACATTTTTCAAACTATAGCGGCAAGAAAAACTCTCAGCTCTAATAATCGTCTGTACTATATTGTCCGCTCAAAGGAGTCAGATATGATTAGTGACTACAATCCCGTTTTGCTGTTGGCGTGGAATGGAAATATTGATATTCAATATGTTGGAGAGAAAAGAGCCATTTTGAACTATTATGTGACCAAGTATACTACTAAAAGTGAAAAGACCCATGCAACCGACATGTTTAACGATATAAACTCTACAAAAAGTCTTAGAAGCCGGTTATATAATATTGATCTCAGAGTATTATCGAATCGAGAATGCGGAGCTTTAGAAGCCAGCGATACATTATTGGGAATACCACTTTACGGCACGGACCCACAAACAACAATAAGATGGTTAGACGTAAACATTCATCGTAATCGCAGGGTTAAATCGAAATCTGAAATGACTGCCCTGCACCCGAATTCCACTGACATATATTACGATTCTTGGATAGACAACGTTTACCCTGCCAGACCTGACGAATTAAAAGATATGAATCTATTTGACTTTTCAGAAGACTATGATTTAGTTAATACACGGCCTGTTTCAAATAAAGTAGAGTATTATGTTTTAGCAAATAAAAAATACTTAAAAAAACGAGATAGACCATACCTAATTAACCATTACCTGTACGATGCAGAGCAAATGCCAGAAAAATATTTCTTTTCGTTGTTGTTATTATTTAAACCTTGGAGAATACTAGATGACCTAAAAATGCAACATGAGACATACACAGAAGCATTTAATGCTGTAAAGGACGATTTACAAGAAGCGTTACGCTACGGAAATTTACGGACTGAATTACGAAATAATTTACAAACAGCTTTTGAAAAGGTAGAAGAAAAAGTAGCAGAACTAAACAAAGAAAGGGAAAACATAGTAGATGAAGGACCCGACGATCCTTTAGAGTTTGAAGCTTTGGAAGCGGTAAATGCTATGGAAGATTTAAACAACTTTGATTTAGTTGAAGCGGATAGTTCTAAAATGAAGGAGCAAGCAATGATAGATAAACTGAATTCTGACCAAAAAAAGGTATTTGATACAGTCACTAATAAAATCACGAACAAAAAGAAATATTGCGACATTTTGTTAGTGGCACCGGTGGCACCGGCAAGAGTTATTTAATAAAAACCTTAAAAATATAGATTAAAAACCACCTGCATAAAAATGTTGCTATTACTGCCCCGACTGGAATTGCAGCATTTAACGTAAACGGATTAACTGTTCACAGATTACTACAACTGCCCGTAGAGCATAAAAAAACTCCTAAATATAAACCGCTTTCAGACGAAGTACTTCAAGTTTTAAGGACAGACTTAAAAACTGTCGAATTATTTATTATAGATGAAGTGTCTATGATATCTAATGTAACTTTGGCCTACATAAATCTTCGTTTATGCCAAGTGTTTGATACTTCTGATGTAGAAGATGGTTGGTTTGGAAAAAAACATATTTTAGTGCTTGGGGATCTTTTGCAACTTCCACCCGTTAGAGAAAAGTCGCCATTTGAAAAACTAACCTCTTCAGAAATTAATAAACTTATAGGCTCCTTAAGTATTCCAAACTTATGGACTGAGCTTTTTAGTTACGACGAACTTACGTTGAATATGAGACAGCTGGATGATTCTACGTTTGTAGAAATGTTAAAAAGAATAGGAGGAGTGACAACTCAATCAGACAGAGATATACTGTCTAACCGATTGATAACTCTGCTCTCGCATTCCAATGAAGGAAGGTTAATGGAAATAGCACAATGTTTGAGGGACTTACCAGAAGATACTGTTTGTTTACTACCGACTAGAAATATGTGTTTGCAGTTAAATAATGCTATGTTAAAAGCGATTCCGCACCCCGAGATAAAGTTAGTTGCTAAAGATTCCTTGGATTGTTCAAAATGTATGATAACGAAAGCCCGGGCGTGTTTACAAAAATGCGAAGATGATGCGTCGATGACTGCTGGACTGGAAGAAACTATAATCATTAAAGAGGGAGCTAAAGTAATGCTTAGGAGAAACATTGATAGATAGTTATTTTGCAATGCAAAACTATTAGACGTAAAAGCGTACTATGTATGAAATTCTGCGGCGCTTACAACTTTTTTGTCAAGGCACGAGCATTGAAGTTAAGCATCAGCTTCATGTTCCAACTCACATCATACCGGACATTGTCAGGGTCGCTCTTGTTGTCATCTTTGAGTAAACTCACTCGTTCAGGCACTCATTTTCGGTCTCATAAGCAGTGGGACGAATGAATTTAGGAGTGAGTGGCGGGTCAGGAGGTGGTGTAACATGTGAAACGAGGCACGAGGGGCGAGGCTTTGAGGTTTGAGGGATCAATGAAGCACGATATAATGGAAGAGCGAGTGTGGAGCGAGTCGGTGCCTCGTCAGAAATGAAGTGGTACCTACATCTCCGAAGCGTGAAGTGAAGCGACAATTTAATGAAATGAGTATGTAAAATGAGGTAAGTATACATCACGAGTAAGCAGTGTGTTTTCACTTCGTTCGTTATGAACAGAATAGTACGTAGAGACAATGATGGTGTGCTAGATGGCACATACATTAAGTACAAATTAAAGAAATATATTTTTTAAATGTTCTAAATTTAAAATCTTCAGGCAATGTTCGAGCTGACATTTGGCGTGAGAACGAATGTCATGCCTGCGCATGGAGCTGAAAGTCCTCAAAGGCCACCGTGACATCTTACTTTTATGCACGTATTTCGGTAGACATTTGTAAGGAGCTCGCATGGTATGATTTTTTTGTTCGCTGCTAAATGCGTCGCGCATTAGGGAGGTTTAACAGTGATATAAGTGGGCTGTACGTACGGTTATTTGTTGATGATTTTATGCCGTGTCTGGGCATGAACAAATCATTAATTCATATACAGGAATTTCAATGTACCATGTGTGTTCTTCATCTATATGTTGTTTTAATGTGGCATGAAACCAAAAGTTAATTTGAAGACATCTCCCCAGTATTACGCCCTCGCCGTTAGCCTTCCTAGACCTCTTGATATTTACCTGAGGATGGCATCCTACTCTCCATACATTTTCTTGAAATGTTGATGGTATTGACAGATTTTGGACACTGGTTGAATTTTTTACTTAATAATATTATTAGTGCGAAATTTTGGATGTTGGTTACTCAATCACGCAAAAACGGCTGAACGGCCTGAGATTAAATTTAGCATGAAAATTGTTCATAACCTGGATTAAAACATAGGATAGGTATCCTATGGATAGGATAGGTATACTTTTTATCCCCATAATCATACTCTAAAGGGAGATAATTGGGGATGACAGGTGATATGGGAGTTCACGCGAACGAAATCGGGGCTGATATGGGCAAGAACAGAGAAGAAGAGAGTGGGCACTGGGCAGAGAACATCTGTTTTAATGGGTATTTGTGTTTGTGAGAAAGACAATACACATTTTAGTTTACAAAGGTCTGTTCAGTTGAATAAATAAGGGAAGAAACCCCCCCCCCCCCCCCCCCTCCCCCATTATACATAAAACTTAACACACCTCCACCACCTTATTATATCCCGTTCAATATTGAGACCTGTATTCTGGCATGTCAGTACTTTGAGAGCAAAATGCGCCTGTCGTGATACAAAACGAACGTGTCACGTCTTTGTCGGAAAGTTGTCATATATTGCAAAATTTTTGCTTCGCAAAGACAGGGCCAATAACCCGCCGCGGAAACCACTTTGAAGTTATACTAGTTGTTTAGGTAGAGTTAGAACACAGTGTAAGTGGAAATGTTTTCCTTTTATATATTTCTTCGCTTATGTTTAGGGCGGGGTGTCCCTAGTTTTGTCGACAAACTTTTCATCGAATTTTATTTCATCGAAAACGTTTCAAGTAACATTTAGTTCACGAATTATTGTTTGGTGTAATTTTATTTCATGACCAGATCATTCCAATTTTTATCATTTCATGGAATAATTGTTCAGGGAATATTATTTGGCAAATGATTTATTTTGTATAAATTTTAAATGGCAGATTAACAAAACAACGAATTTCATTTGTTCGAATTTTTATTACAACATTACAAAAACAAACAATAACTGATTACAGGGGTTCAACTAGACATGTATAGGTAGAAATAGGGGGCACGGGGGGCCAAGCCCTCCGCAGTAAAAAAACATACAACGGCAACAATAATTGTATTATAAGTAGGTTAGGTTAGGGTTCACTTGTGTCCCTCAGAGCGGAAATAGGCACCCCGCGAAGCGGGGTGACGTCGACACGCTGGCGATTTGGTAAGGTTTAGGTTAGGTTAAAATAATTGCCATAGATAACTGTGTATCAGGGAACCGCAAGGAAAACTCATTGATTTTACTTAGCCGTATGAAGGGGTTCCCTTACGGGGCGCTACCGCTACTGATAAAAAACCCTTTCGAAAGGCTTTTTAAGCGCTTTTTAAAGGGTTGAAGCGCTTGATCGTATTGAAAGCGCTTTAAAAGCCAAATGAATGGGTATTGATGAGCATCGGCTTTGGTAAGCAAAGCATTACGAAAAACCCATTCAAAAACCCTCGAAGGGGATACCGGGCGGGTCCCTGCTGTGTATGTTAAATATTTTAATTTTAAATAATACTCCTTGTAATAATTTGTATGTTAATTAAAAATACTTGAAATCATAAATCACAAAACGTTTTCCACGACATAACTCATCTATTTAATGAAACATCCGACAAGTAAAAATACACGATTTAAAATTAATTGTAGTGACCATTCCACGAACTGAATTGTCGACGAAATGAAAATACATGAAACGTTGACTTTGAAGTGAAATTCGACGAAGTGAGTGTCGACAATTTGATGATAAACCGTTTAGGGCGATGTATACTGTATAAACATACGTGAGGCCTTATAACATAGAATGTAAGCATACCAACCTAGCAATACCTAATAGACATTGTGCCACGAGGTTGGTTAGTGTTTTTTTACGAACGAGGGTCGATCACTATCCCGACGCTGAAGGCGGAGGCACTATGATGGAACGGATTAAAATCTTACTATACCTACCCGCCCCGTTACATTTAGCAGAAAAGTTTGAAACAAAATGAATATTAATCGCAATAAAAATACAAAATGTTAATCGTCCATCTTGTTGAATTTGTGGTGCGGCGCGCAAGACAAAGAAAGACCCTTCCGCATATAACTATGATTTAAAATAATTTTTAAAAATATGTTTTATACAGACATTAAATTAGTAAATAATAATTTTTTTCAACTTAGAATAACATTTTCTTAAAGTTTTTATTAACATTTAGATAAATTTTCGCATACCTATCGTATTTGAGTTAAAAATCCTTGCTTTATGTTAACGCGTGAGTGAAAGATACACTTTAAGAAAAAAAAATTACGTCCATTAGCGTTATAATGGTATCGTAGTATGCCTGTGCACTATGAAACCCTTTGCGAGCAAGTGTGATAAGTACCAATATAAGGCCACTTCTGCATTTGGCGGTACGGAGTCGTTGCGGTATCAGTAAGCTATCCATGTCAACTGACAGGCTAGTCAGTACATCTTTATTACGTGCCTACATTTAAATTAGAACCTACTGCGCAGAATGTCGTCGACCGTTTGGTTTAATTAAGGTAAGGGACTAAATGGCCAAAATGAGTTAGGTATATATTTTTGTTCAAAGTTTTGGGATTTTTTATAAAATGACCTTGCTAGTTACATGTTTTGGCAAAATAGAGTAGGCATATTTGACAAATGTTTCGACCCATTTCTTGCTTCTATATAATTGAAACTTAGCACGTTGTAGCCACTTCGTGTAGCACGATAAATTCAATATTTTATTGATAAATGTCTCATAAAGTTCGTTAAAAGTAATTTTTATAGGCGCAATAAAGCTTACCGCGCGACCCGCGGGTAGGCAAGTAATGGCCACTTATAACCAATGGATCCATGATACCCAGTATCTACCTTCATAATTGAATTCGTAGTCTTATACATGTTCCTATTCCCGAGAAAGCGCCCCACTCCTTTTCTTTAAGTAGGAAGTTTGTGTTTCGTTCATAGTACAGATTGGAGTAGGGCGTTTCTTCTTGGACTGTACGATCTATATTTATTTGTGCAGGTTAAAAAATGCATCATCGACTACTTACATTTAAGTACCTATAAATGGAATTTACTGTCCGCCCGATACTTTAACGCTCGCGGCTGTCAAGGCCGAAAAATAATCCATTATAAAAAAGATCGGAACGCGGTGGCTATCTATCTTCGTGAACGAACGCGGTGGCTATCGTTTCATCGATGAAAAAATTAAAAAATACTAATATGAGATTAAGCGTAAGTTATTCGCTGTGGAGGTAATGAAGCGATATGAATCGATTCTTGTAGATTGAGGGGCGTTCGATAAGTTTGCGGTATCGGCATGAAAACATAGTTATTATTATACACTCTTTTATGTTTTATGTGCATATAATACGAAATGAGGCTTATTTTATACATCAACGCAAAATTGCACAGATTTTATAGAGGAGTTTACAATAACAAAGAGTAAGAAGTAAAAGAACTGATCTATGTGACAGGGTAGATTATTTACTGTATCAATAATTATTCAGGCAAAGAAACGTCCTAAAATTTGGCATATATAATTCTTTATTTTCTTAGACCATAAATTTCGATACAAATATTTTGTCATTCTGCCTTAATATATATTTTTCATCTATGTTCACCTAAATTCTACACACTAAAAAACATTTGATGACCAATAAAAGCCATCTTTAACTTTTTTAGGTCAGCTGTAGCTCTAAAAATGCTATGAATGACTTACTTTGCTTAATTTCCATCCATTTAAATAGAAAAAAAATCAACATACCAAACCAGAACTTTACCAAAATTGCTCCTAAAATTTCAAAAAATATTCTTCCATTTTACTGACTGGACTTGTCTTTGTTTAATGAAGAACATATGAATAATATGATATTTTTTACTAGTTTAGTGAATCAATGACAAGTGGCACAGTATGAAAAATAGTCATCATTTATTATCATGATCATGAGACGTAATCATGCCGATACCGAGATCTTATTGAATGCCCTACGCCCTACGTAAAGTCGCCGTCAATGGAATTTGCTACTTATGTAAACAAACCGCCGTAGTGAAACACAATTTCAATATGGCGGTTTGTTTACATATTTAGCAAATTCTATTGATGGCCATTTTATGTGGAGATACGAGTATACTGTACCGAGGTAAAGCAAATTTCGGCTGCGACCAACCGTTGATGCACCGCCTTATTGACTGCGTTGATATTCGGCTGCGCTCCGCACAATCAATGCATGCAAATGAGGTAAGATCGGTTACTACACTAGCCTACGCACTTTCTAAACCCTTACCTCGGTTACCTAAACTAATATCGCAAACATGGGGGTCGAAGTTGCACCACGTCCGTAGGAATTACCCATCGCTACCCTAAACGTGACCCCTGGGTGGTGCTAAAAGTGCAACAACCTGGCAACCGTACTGTCTTTTCCAAGATCTCACGGTTCTTAATACTGATTTGCCATACGATAAATAAATCGCAAACATTACAATGGTAGGCAACTTTCTGATTTGTCGATGCGGAGGCGGTACGATATTAGTAAGCTGTCAGCTATCAGTGTAAATTTTACTTTTTTTTATACTGGCTTCCGCCCGCGAAATCGTCTGCGTGGACTCGGGATAAAAACTATGCTATATATTTTAATCCAGGCTGAAGACTACAATCGTGCAAAATTCATCTGAATCGTTTGAGCCGTTTAAGCTTGATTGGTAAAAATCATGCAAACATCTAAACATCCAAGCTTTAGCATTTATAATATATGTAGGATTTGTGCAATAAAGTTTAAATAAATAAACAAAGGTACTTATCATTCCATTTGATATTCTACCGTGATTCCCGTTTTGTAAAATCTTACTTAAGTACTTATTAAATAAACGCATTAAATATAGAGGCCTCGGCAGATAGTACAACTTTGTACCTTTTGGCGTCGAGACCCTCGGTCCATGGGGTCCCAGTGCGCAAAAGCTTTTTGCGGAAATCGCGAAACGTCTGGTTGACGTAACTGGTGACCGAAGAGCAGGCGGCTTTCTCGCGCAACGCATCAGCATTGCAATTCAGCGAGGAAATGCCGCCAGCATCCTCGGTACAATGCCTCGAGGGCCTTTTTTAGATTTAACTTAGCTTTAATTTAATTTACTTAATTTTATAGTTATCATCTTGTATATACCTACTTTAGAAAATAAATATTATATAATTAAATTTTATTTTATAAAAAAAAGTACTTATTCATAAACTGTAAAAACCTATGTTAACTTAAAAATGTTTTGCCCCTTCCTCGCAAACACAGATATTAAAGTAGCATATAAAAACACACGAAGTTTTATGGCATTTTTGCTAAAATAGGTTTGATGAATCTTTATGAATAAAACCATTTTAACCTTTCACCAAAAAATTATAAGTCGGTAGATACGTTTATAATTTTTGAAGTGAAAACTTCTTTAGCGGCGCTTTACTTTTTGGGAAGGGGAAAAATTGTTAAACTCGCGACAGGTGTAGGAGCGTCGGGTCGGAGGTCACGTGACGTGTATGAGCGTAGGCTTCTGTGCTGCGATTTGCCGGAATACAATTGGTTTCTATTTTCAAAAATTAAAATCATTCAAGTTTTTTTAAGCATTTCGCAAGTTTTCACTTCTGCCGGCACTCTCGGGGTGCAACCCGGTCTTTTTTTTTATTGTTTTGTAGGGCGAAATGGATTTCACATTACACATTACAATATTTGAAGCGATAGTGAATAGCAGACTTCAGTTCAGCAGTCTTTTTCAGAATATCTGGAAGGTATACCTACTCCGATCGAGTTAGACATGCCAATACATCAAGCGGCATTACTGTTTGAGTAATTGCAGGGAGGTGACATCCCTAAAGATATAGGATGCTATCGGCGCCTCTCACCTCACCTACCATACGTGAGAGATTTATTCATCGTTATTATTTAAGGGTTTCCCAGGTTGTCAAACAACTGAGACGCTTCGTAATTTCGACATTTAACAAATATTTGTAACAGAAACTGAAATAGTTACGAGTATAGGAATAGATATTTTATTGTAGTTCGAACGGAGAATTGACGAGTAACTTGTTGTTGAGTAGTTGAGTCCCGCCCATCGAGTTGTTTATTTAGGTACGAGTAAAGCTAGGTAATATTCTAGCTATTCGACCGTAGTCAAATGTAATTAAAGTTCCATGCTACCGAACCGTTGGGAATTACGCTCGATAATACAGACATCCTTTGATTTTACGTAATTTCATTTTGAAACGATTCGGTGAAAAAGCCATTACAAAGTGGCATCGCTCAGTTATGTAACCATGAAACGTCAAAAACAAGAAGATCCGCGGGAGCTAAGCCCTGGGGCTCCAGCGAGCTACGTGAGCCGAATACGGCCAACATTATAACCAGTTTAAGTCCCAACTCAGAGATACATTCTGAATTGCAATTAGTAGAATCCAAGTCGTGGGAACGTCCCAAAAGCAACACTTTCAATTAAAACAAAGCTCAATAGTGACGTTGCGATAACTGAATAAGTACTCGTTTAAAAGTAATCGCTAAGTGTTGAATTACACGTCCATTAGTTAATTACATTTGGTATTCTGTTTGTAACCAAGGGCTATTGTTAATTTTCAAATTATGTCAAGAGTAGGTATAGAGCAGCAAGTCTAATTAATAATTAAAAACATTTACAACTACAGCTGATATCTGTATGCAAGCTTCGTCCATGTTCTGTTATAGTCACGTATAAATGCTTATTCTAATCTATTATGTTCTTCATAAGCATAGTTATTAAGCTTAAACATATACGTCAAACTACTAAGCATAAGCATCCTCTCATGGATGTTAGGAAATGGGCAATATAGTCCTAATATTTTAAACTGAAATAAATATTCGAATATTACCTTATTGAAGGTCACGGGAGAGATTTAGGTTCCCGTCGTTCCTGCGGACTTAGCCGAAGCCCTTAAGACTTCGAAAGCCTATATTTTGGTTAGACTCGTATTGCGCATGAACAGCGGATCTTTTATTTACATAAAACCTGTGTGATAAACATATAAATTACGTGCGAATAAGATGCTAACTATTGACCACAGCTAGACTAACCTTTGTTTTGTTTGGACTGAAACGTCTGAAACTTCTCTTGGACTTTGTACTGTTGGACCTTGAAATCTTGCATTTGCACGCTCTGTCATCCTCCTAGCGTTATTCTCGGTTATGCCCTATGGAGCCCGGGGTCCGCTTTGGCACTTAATCGCAAGATTTGGCATAGGGACTAGTTTTACAAAAAATAATGCCATCTGACCTTCCAACCAAAGAAAAAACTAGACCTTATTGGGATTCTACCGATTTCCATCACTAAACTTTTTTTTGTCAGTAAAAAAGACCGTTGTTTTTTGAAGACTTCTGTTGGACTCTGTGCGACAACACCTTTATAATCCTCAGTTGCGCGCTGTGTGAAAAGGAATTAATGGCATATATCGGGGCTCGTATAACACTTATTTTAATGAACAATCGAATCAGCTTTTAGGCACGTAATCGTGTTAAAGCCAGTGTAGCCGCGGCATGCGCGCGGATTACGCGGAATGATGGATGCGTCGCAGGATTATGCCGCCCGCGTGCGCTGGCCCCTGACTTCATATGCACTGTACACTCGGATATCAAACGATGGGATCATTGTACACAAGCAGGGTTGGTTGGTTGATTGAGCAAATTTTCGTAAGAAACCTATCTAGACTGTGCGGGATGAATTCACTGTAAAACAAAATGGTATGTTAACAAGTATTTACTTTATCCTAGGAAAATAAACCATTTTATGAATTGATTGTTATTTTCGACTTGAACAGATCAAACTATTGGTATTGATACAATAAAATATAGAAACGAATCGTATACAAAACCAGTAACAATATGTGCGATATTAATCTAATCCCCGAAGACATAATGGTGCTAATGGTCGTGGATAACCGAGGGGACGATCATAATTTTCCGAAACAAAGCGCCGCCGTGAACGACGCGTGGCGAAGCTTTGGAACAATGAGCTAATTATACCTAGAGCTCGTAAAGCCCGTACTTGTTACTATACAATCGTCAAAGTTTCCTCCGACGTATAGGAGGGTTTGACGAGGGCTCAATGCGCGTCTCGCAATGAAAGCCGAGATACCTATGCCAAACTTAAACTTATTGATCATTTTATCAACGGAGCTCGTATGTGGACAAAAGGTAATGTTATATATATGAAACAAAACACGGTTAATCTTATCATAGCATATACGTGTACCTCATGGACTAGAAACCTCAAATTTCACAAAGTTATCAAATACCTCGCCATCGGATATATCGGAGCGGCCTAAGTGGTAACAAATATCTGAACCCGTCTATTGTCGAGGCATTAGAGGCATGTTCAGATATTTGTGAGCACTTAGTCGCCGCTATATCCGATGGCGACTGTACTACCACTGGTGAATGTATCTCACCCGCAATACTTTATCCTTTGCTATTATGGCTGAAATCCCGATAGGTAACTCATTTAAAATCTATAAGAACCAAAGTAAAGACGGAAACTAATCTTAGAGTACAGCACGGAAGCGTCAAAGTTTATTTTCTCGGATGACTTTGGAACGACAAAGGACGTCGTAAACATCAAAAGCTATTATGTGACCATAAATCTTTATACGCCTCCGGCTCGCGGTATGTCGAGACAAATTACGAGAAAAATAAATTTCCGGATATTAAGCAAAGCTCTTGTTAAAAGACGGAAGGTGGCAGCTGGACAAACAGATTGCTGGAGGCGCCGCGCGCAGCCTCGCGCGGTGACAAACGACCTCAGACGGCACACGAAATATGTTTTTGCCGAAACGTGTTCCTCGAGGGATCACTTTCTACTGGTTATTCTTTACTTCAGATCTCCTTTAAAACAAACCCGCCTTGTAAACAAGTCGCTTACAGGTGTCGCTTACCAACACTCCCCAATTTTTACAATCCAACATGAAACTGTAACGTTGCGAGTTAATCTGGATATGTCTCAGTTTAATAGGTACCTTATATTCTAGGTTTCCAAACAAACATTAACAATTTAATAAAACACATATTGGGTACGTCAATGCAACGAGACTCCGTACGATAATTACATCGAATTCAATCTCATAAGTGCTATAAACGCGGCTTAAAACTATTACGGCTATGTCGAAACTGAAAAGGTTCTATTTGGGAGTACTCGTACAAGTGAAATGATTCTGGGCTCTGGCACTGTTTGCATAAAATGTAATGGCAGATTGCGGCCGCGGGGAGCCGGTACAAGCGATTCGCATTGTGCCATCTGCTCACATTTAGAGCCCTTATAAAATGTTACTGCGCATTATCACACGTGGATATGGCGCGGGCCCGCGTTATTCGAAACGCTACCTTTTTATGACACTAATGGAAAATACAGTTTAGCTCCCAAGCTCGATGTCTGTAAGTCACTCGACTCGGCCTCGTTTTGCGCCGTCTTTCATGAGTACTTTTTATTTATTTTTAAGCGCCTAACGGTCTGAAACGATTTCGTATATTCGTGCCGTAAATCACTTAAAAGTAAAAGAAAGTGCTTTTACTTATTCGTATTAAGATACGACAAAGTCGGCGGAGGAAATAAATGAACTTTATTCTGCCAGTAAGCCGCAATGGCAATGACACTTTTATAGTACTGACATAGGTTGAATGTCACCGTCCGCATTTGATGACTGTAAAAATTATTTGAATAAGATATATGTATATATAAGTAGACACGATAAAATGTTAGGTTACGCGATGATCGTACCATAAGATAGGGTGATAAGATAAGACAATTACTTATTAACGCCACAATACACGATCACACAAACCATATCAAAATAACAACAAACGAACGCTAAAGGGCCACTCATCATATTGCCACAACCAGCCGTGGCGCTGATTTCCATTTTTTTTAACTACTAAATTATAAATAAAATTAAAACTACACGTATTAGAAATCGAACGCCAGCTCGCCCGCAGTTTAATATAAATAAATAAATAATAAGGATAAAAAACGAACAACAAAAAGTAAAAGAAATATTTATTAACTAACACTATATATGTACAAACAATAAAGTAGAGACAACACTTAAACATTTTTGGTTGGCTAAACTTTTCAAATGTACTGTCATGTCAATAATTACCGACCGCTGCCTAACCAATTACACAGGAAGAAACGAATTAAAGAAGTAGAAGTCTCGAAAGAAAATATTGAACAACAGGTAAGAATTATGAATTTAATGCCAGTCCTAAAAGAGCATTTAAAGTGAGAGCGTATTAGATGTATCTATACCACCTGATGAATATTATTATTCTATAATTTTTTTGGATCTATCATAGCGGTATTCTATCATGTGCTACGTACGCCGCTACGGCTTGCTACGGGTTGTAGCACGGATGCCCCGCTACGCAGGTAGGAAACGAGATTTTTCATATTTAGGTGGAATACAAAAAAATGCCCATAACAGTGTTCTACGATACCTATTAAAAGTATGATGCAGAAATGGCAGTGGAAAATAAACATTTGGTCGATATGAGGGTTATTTTTTATATCGGCGTAATTGCACAGATATCATTGAGGAGTTTGCAATATCTAAGAATAAGAAATAATAGTAAGATAATTGGTCTAGTTGTATTGAATTCACAACCCTGAACAGCAATACAGGTAATCGGCAAGCTAGGCCAAAAAAATATACGTGCGAAAGTTTGGATGTCTGGATGTTTGTTACTCAAACACGCTTAAACCGCTCAACCGATTTGTATTATATTTGTCACGAATATTGTTTATAGCCTGGATTAAAATATAGGATAGTTTTTATCCCAGGTCGTCGTAGACGAAGTCGCGGGCGGAAGCTAGTATTTATATATTTGTCAACTAGTTATACTTAAGGAAATTAAAAAATATAATAATATCGAAGGCCAGTAAAACCTACCTTGAACTTTCTTAGATGAGCTGTGCCTTAAAAATGATGACACGAGTTTGGTTTTTTATTTCGTGGCATCAAATTAAATTAATTTCTAATTTTATTATACATTTTTTGATTACCAAACCAGAATTTCGCCGACACTGTCCCTGTGACAAAGTATCCTCCCATTTAAGTAACGTCAGAATTTTTATGCTAAACCAAATCATCTCTTTTTAGCTATTAAAGAAAAACAAATGAATAATATTCTTTTTTACTTATTCACTGTATTAATAAATAGTGACACAGTAAGACTAACAACAGATATTATCATAACGTGGCGTAATCATGCCCGTTCTCACTACTTATTGAACACCCGTAGTATTTACAGTGTATTCTGCTCATATGGTGATACTTGGTCTAAATATGGGCACGTATGATTCTATAACGCGCGCCTGTCGGCTCTTGTAATTGATTTATCAGGCTACACTGATCCTAACTGGGGCTTGTTTGCCCGTGTTTCGGATTGTATACGCACGCACGCGGAAAATGTGTTCGCGGTTTGGTATCGCGAGATTCATGCTAATAATAATCCAATTGACTTCTAAAACAATTAAGGGCCCACGCATGCGTACTAACAAATCAGATTGACAACTCGGTAACGAGTAACCTAATATTTGAGACTAGTGGTTATGTAAGCTGTACTCGGAGAACACGCGAGCCTGTATTTATTACAAATAACAATATTTTAAACCTTGAAAAACTGAATCGACTAAAATACGAGTAAATGATATTATTAAATTTCACGCATAAGTATGGGGTTGAGAAATGCGACTTGTAGAGGAGAAAAGCCGGATAGACGAAATAATCAAGACAGGGTCTAACAAAATAGAGGCGATCCGCTTAAGGCGCCGTAGGTTCATGGTCTTCTCTCCCTCTTACTGAGCTTAAGCGTGAGCGAGATGGAAGTGCGTGCTCGGAAGCGCGGAAATCATGTTTTATAATTTTATTTTTTTTGGCGTTTAAATAAATAAAAAAGTAAACACTGATTTCTCTCAAACATGATATTGCCGATTTTTAAAAGCCATTTTAATATTTTTAGCTTTTGTGCATAAATTGTAAGAAATATTTTAAGTGTATTTTAGACCCTTTTAGACCTATGTTCGTGATTTTTTTCTATCGAGCGAAAATTGCTTAAACATGTTTCTAAACACTGATTTCCCTGCAGAAAAGCCTCAAGATTACTATTCGTATTTTTTTTAAACCATATTATTATAAACAGACGCATTATATTGTTTCAAAAACTCTGTTCGCTCAACTTCGCTGAACCTACGGGGCCTTAATGGGATGTCTTGTTTTGAGTCGAACACGCCCCTTAGACTGAGACACGCTCATGCCTTCCGCGCACGAGAAAAAGAGATGTAACACTCTTCGGGAATGCCTTTTTTGGTCAAATTTCGGTAAATAGCTAACTTAGTGAAGTTTTATTAAAATTTCATCAAATGAGATAAAATGTTACAGTATTAACTTGATTGTGCCGTAAAATAATGTATCGTTTGAGTAGGCTGAGTAAAAAAGGAAAATACAAATTAATGTCTGGTCATCTGCCGGTTAAAAGGTTACTACTGCGTGTATACAAGAAAACATGGCAGTATACTACATTTAATGAACTTAATAGGAAAACTATCACGAATAAGTACTTAGGCATTAACTAGTAATAGTCGACTAACTTAATAAATGTACTTGAAAAGGCCAACTTCATACAAATTCGGAAAACGCAACCGCAACGTGAAGTTAGCGCGCGCGAGTCGTTGTAACAAACATAGACAATTAACTGCGGAACCCACACTACTTGTGGTTTAACACGCACTTGACTGGTTTTTACAATCCTAAGCTACTGATTGAGCAACAGTTATACATTTATTTGAAAATGGGTTTTTTAAAACGGTTTGAACGATTTTGCGCATAAGAAGTCATTCTCGCTGTAAATACCTACTTACTTAAAACGCAAAATAGAGAATTTCTTCGCCACATCTTAAATGTTTCTTGTTGAAGACCATATAAATCATGCAGAGTGACGTTAAATTGACATATCGAGGCCATAAATCAAACTGAAATACCATAGGAGAACAAGTTTTGACAAGGCACTTAAACCTCTTGGGGGACAAAATGTATTTACCGATCCTATAGCTTGCTTTACGCATGGCGGCTCATAGGTGTGGCGATTGCCGTGTTTATAATTTAGAAGTAGACAAGAACATGGAATCACATTTTATATTAAACTTAAGGATTTAAAAACTACTTTATATACAGCAACTTCGGGGCATAACAATGTGTGTTGCAAAAAGGGCCTAGACTCAGTGCTGTTATACAAATCTCAGTGGCTCAAGCTAAACCTAGACAAATCTAGTCCAGAAAATTGTTGTCCGACGAAAGGACAACAATTTTCTGCCCGACTACAACTCAGAATATACACACAAAAACTACAAAGTTGCAGTTTTACCACGACACTTTTTAGGGTTCCGTAGTCAACAAGGAATCCTTATTGTTTCGCCGTCCGTCCGTCCTCCGTCTGTCTATCCGTCTGCGGCTTAGCTCAGTAACTATTACTATATAAATCAATCACGACGACAAAACAGAAGAATAAAATCTGGAAAATATCGTAGTTTTTGGGGTACCTCCCCTGCACCGAAAGTGGGAATGTAATTTTTTTTTCTCGTTATACCCATAGTGTGGGCTATAATTGGATAGCTTGTTCAAAAATATTATGGGTTTATAAAATATATTACTCGTTTGCGAGATTTTGCGCTTTTTAAAGCCCAAATTTTTGTTCGAGTCATGCCCCCCCCCTGCCAGCTAAATGGCGGCGGCTAATGGGAATGTGAAAACAATCCCCAACCAACCAACCACCCAAACCAACTTTCGTAAAAATTCGGCCGACGCAACCATTTACTTGGCGCTGTCGATGTAACTAAGAAAGACAGGCAACCACGGAACCCTACGGACCAGGCAACGACGGATTCGGTGAAAAAGCCATTACAAAATGGCATCGCTCAGTTATGTAACCATGAAACGTCAAAAACAAGAAGATCCGCGGGAGCTAAGCCCTGGGGCTCCAGCGAGCTACGTGAGCCGAATACGGCCAACATTATAACCAGTTTAAGTCCCAACTCAGAGATACATTCTGAATTGCAATTAGTAGAATCCAAGTCGTGGGAACGTCCCAAAAGCAACACTTTCAATTAAAACAAAGCTCAAAAGTGACGTTGCGATAACTGAATAAGTACTCGTTTAAAAGTAATCGCTAAGTGTTGAATTACACGTCCATTAGTTAATTACATTTGGTATTCTGTTTGTAACCAAGGGCTATTGTTAATTTTCAAATTATGTCAAGAGTAGGTATAGAGCAGCAAGTCTAATTAATAATTAAAAACATTTACAACTACAGCTGATATCTGTATGCAAGCTTCGTCCATGTTCTGTTATAGTCACGTATAAATGCTTATTCTAATCTATTATGTTCTTCATAAGCATAGTTATTAAGCTTAAACATATACGTCAAACTACTAAGCATAAGCATCCTCTCATGGATGTTAGGAAATGGGCAATATAGTCCTAATATTTTAAACTGAAATAAATATTCGAATATTACCTTATTGAAGGTCACGGGAGAGATTTAGGTTCCCGTCGTTCCTGCGGACTTAGCCGAAGCCCTTAAGACTTCGAAAGCCTATATTTTGGTTAGACTCGTATTGCGCATGAACAGCGGATCTTTTATTTACATAAAACCTGTGTGATAAACATATAAATTACGTGCGAATAAGATGCTAACTATTGACCACAGCTAGACTAACCTTTGTTTTGTTTGGACTGAAACGTCTGAAACTTCTCTTGGACTTTGTACTGTTGGACCTTGAAATCTTGCATTTGCACGCTCTGTCATCCTCCTAGCGTTATTCTCGGTTATGCCCTATGGAGCCCGGGGTCCGCTTTGGCACTTAATCGCAAGATTTGGCATAGGGACTAGTTTTACAAAAAATAATGCCATCTGACCTTCCAACCAAAGAAAAAACTAGACCTTATTGGGATTCTACCGATTTCCATCACTAAACTTTTTTTTGTCAGTAAAAAAGACCGTTGTTTTTTGAAGACTTCTGTTGGACTCTGTGCGACAACACCTTTATAATCCTCAGTTGCGCGCTGTGTGAAAAGGAATTAATGGCATATATCGGGGCTCGTATAACACTTATTTTAATGAACAATCGAATCAGCTTTTAGGCACGTAATCGTGTTAAAGTCAGTGTAGCCGCGGCATGCGCGCGGATTACGCGGAATGATGGATGCGTCGCAGGATTATGCCGCCCGCGTGCGCTGGCCCCTGACTTCATATGCACTGTACACTCGGATATCAAACGATGGGATCATTGTACACAAGCAGGGTTGGTTGGTTGATTGAGCAAATTTTCGTAAGAAACCTATCTAGACTGTGCGGGATGAATTCACTGTAAAACAAAATGGTATGTTAACAAGTATTTACTTTATCCTAGGAAAATAAACCATTTTATGAATTGATTGTTATTTTCGACTTGAACAGATCAAACTATTGGTATTGATACAATAAAATATAGAAACGAATCGTATACAAAACCAGTAACAATATGTGCGATATTAATCTAATCCCCGAAGACATAATGGTGCTAATGGTCGTGGATAACCGAGGGGACGATCATAATTTTCCGAAACAAAGCGCCGCCGTGAACGACGCGTGGCGAAGCTTTGGAACAATGAGCTAATTATACCTAGAGCTCGTAAAGCCCGTACTTGTTACTATACAATCGTCAAAGTTTCCTCCGACGTATAGGAGGGTTTGACGAGGGCTCAATGCGCGTCTCGCAATGAAAGCCGAGATACCTATGCCAAACTTAAACTTATTGATCATTTTATCAACGGAGCTCGTATGTGGACAAAAGGTAATGTTATATATATGAAACAAAACACGGTTAATCTTATCATAGCATATACGTGTACCTCATGGACTAGAAACCTCAAATTTCACAAAGTTATCAAATACCTCGCCATCGGATATATCGGAGCGGCCTAAGTGGTAACAAATATCTGAACCCGTCTATTGTCGAGGCATTAGAGGCATGTTCAGATATTTGTGAGCACTTAGTCGCCGCTATATCCGATGGCGACTGTACTACCACTGGTGAATGTATCTCACCCGCAATACTTTATCCTTTGCTATTATGGCTGAAATCCCGATAGGTAACTCATTTAAAATCTATAAGAACCAAAGTAAAGACGGAAACTAATCTTAGAGTACAGCACGGAAGCGTCAAAGTTTATTTTCTCGGATGACTTTGGAACGACAAAGGACGTCGTAAACATCAAAAGCTATTATGTGACCATAAATCTTTATACGCCTCCGGCTCGCGGTATGTCGAGACAAATTACGAGAAAAATAAATTTCCGGATATTAAGCAAAGCTCTTGTTAAAAGACGGAAGGTGGCAGCTGGACAAACAGATTGCTGGAGGCGCCGCGCGCAGCCTCGCGCGGTGACAAACGACCTCAGACGGCACACGAAATATGTTTTTGCCGAAACGTGTTCCTCGAGGGATCACTTTCTACTGGTTATTCTTTACTTCAGATCTCCTTTAAAACAAACCCGCCTTGTAAACAAGTCGCTTACAGGTGTCGCTTACCAGCACTCCCCAATTTTTACAATCCAACATGAAACTGTAACGTTGCGAGTTAATCTGGATATGTCTCAGTTTAATAGGTACCTTATATTCTAGGTTTCCAAACAAACATTAACAATTTAATAAAACACATATTGGGTACGTCAATGCAACGAGACTCCGTACGATAATTACATCGAATTCAATCTCATAAGTGCTATAAACGCGGCGTAAAACTATTACGGCTATGTCGAAACTGAAAAGGTTCTATTTGGGAGTACTCGTACAAGTGAAATGATTCTGGGCTCTGGCACTGTTTGCATAAAATGTAATGGCAGATTGCGGCCGCGGGGAGCCGGTACAAGCGATTCGCATTGTGCCATCTGCTCACATTTAGAGCCCTTATAAAATGTTACTGCGCATTATCACACGTGGATATGGCGCGGGCCCGCGTTATTCGAAACGCTACCTTTTTATGACACTAATGAAAAATACAGTTTAGCTCCCAAGCTCGATGTCTGTAAGTCACTCGACTCGGCCTCGTTTTGCGCCGTCTTTCATGAGTACTTTTTATTTATTTTTAAGCGCCTAACGGTCTGAAACGATTTCGTATATTCGTGCCGTAAATCACTTAAAAGTAAAAGAAAGTGCTTTTACTTATTCGTATTAAGATACGACAAAGTCGGCGGAGGAAATAAATGAACTTTATTCTGCCAGTAAGCCGCAATGGCAATGACACTTTTATAGTACTGACATAGGTTGAATGTCACCGTCCGCATTTGATGACTGTAAAAATTATTTGAATAAGATATATGTATATATAAGTAGACACGATAAAATGTTAGGTTACGCGATGATCGTACCATAAGATAGGGTGATAAGATAAGACAATTACTTATTAACGCCACAATACACGATCACACAAACCATATCAAAATAACAACAAACGAACGCTAAAGGGCCACTCATCATATTGCCACAACCAGCCGTGGCGCTGATTTCCATTTTTTTTAACTACTAAATTATAAATAAAATTAAAACTACACGTATTAGAAATCGAACGCCAGCTCGCCCGCAGTTTAATATAAATAAATAAATAATAAGGATAAAAAACGAACAACAAAAAGTAAAAGAAATATTTATTAACTAACACTATATATGTACAAACAATAAAGTAGAGACAACACTTAAACATTTTTGGTTGGCTAAACTTTTCAAATGTACTGTCATGTCAATAATTACCGACCGCTGCCTAACCAATTACACAGGAAGAAACGAATTAAAGAAGTAGAAGTCTCGAAAGAAAATATTGAACAACAGGTAAGAATTATGAATTTAATGCCAGTCCTAAAAGAGCATTTAAAGTGAGAGCGTATTAGATGTATCTATACCACCTGATGAATATTATTATTCTATAATTTTTTTGGATCTATCATAGCGGTATTCTATCATGTGCTACGTACGCCGCTACGGCTTGCTACGGGTTGTAGCACGGATGCCCCGCTACGCAGGTAGGAAACGAGATTTTTCATATTTAGGTGGAATACAAAAAAATGCCCATAACAGTGTTCTACGATACCTATTAAAAGTATGATGCAGAAATGGCAGTGGAAAATAAACATTTGGTCGATATGAGGGTTATTTTTTATATCGGCGTAATTGCACAGATATCATTGAGGAGTTTGCAATATCTAAGAATAAGAAATAATAGTAAGATAATTGGTCTAGTTGTATTGAATTCACAACCCTGAACAGCAATACAGGTAATCGGCAAGCTAGGCCAAAAAAATATACGTGCGAAAGTTTGGATGTCTGGATGTTTGTTACTCAAACACGCTTAAACCGCTCAACCGATTTGTATTATATTTGTCACGAATATTGTTTATAGCCTGGATTAAAATATAGGATAGTTTTTATCCCAGGTCGTCGTAGACGAAGTCGCGGGCGGAAGCTAGTATTTATATATTTGTCAACTAGTTATACTTAAGGAAATTAAAAAATATAATAATATCGAAGGTCAGTAAAACCTACCTTGAACTTTCTTAGATGAGCTGTGCCTTAAAAATGATGACACGAGTTTGGTTTTTTATTTCGTGGCATCAAATTAGATTAATTTCTAATTTTATTATACATTTTTTGATTACCAAACCAGAATTTCGCCGACACTGTCCCTGTGACAAAGTATCCTCCCATTTAAGTAACGTCAGAATTTTTATGCTAAACCAAATCATCTCTTTTTAGCTATTAAAGAAAAACAAATGAATAATATTCTTTTTTACTTATTCACTGTATTAATAAATAGTGACACAGTAAGACTAACAACAGATATTATCATAACGTGGCGTAATCATGCCCGTTCTCACTACTTATTGAACACCCGTAGTATTTACAGTGTATTCTGCTCATATGGTGATACTTGGTCTAAATATGGGCACGTATGATTCTATAACGCGCGCCTGTCGGCTCTTGTAATTGATTTATCAGGCTACACTGATCCTAACTGGGGCTTGTTTGCCCGTGTTTCGGATTGTATACGCACGCACGCGGAAAATGTGTTCGCGGTTTGGTATCGCGAGATTCATGCTAATAATAATCCAATTGACTTCTAAAACAATTAAGGGCCCACGCATGCGTACTAACAAATCAGATTGACAACTCGGTAACGAGTAACCTAATATTTGAGACTAGTGGTTATGTAAGCTGTACTCGGAGAACACGCGAGCCTGTATTTATTACAAATAACAATATTTTAAACCTTGAAAAACTGAATCGACTAAAATACGAGTAAATGATATTATTAAATTTCACGCATAAGTATGGGGTTGAGAAATGCGACTTGTAGAGGAGAAAAGCCGGATAGACGAAATAATCAAGACAGGGTCTAACAAAATAGAGGCGATCCGCTTAAGGCGCCGTAGGTTCATGGTCTTCTCTCCCTCTTACTGAGCTTAAGCGTGAGCGAGATGGAAGTGCGTGCTCGGAAGCGCGGAAATCATGTTTTATAATTTTATTTTTTTTGGCGGTTAAATAAATAAAAAAGTAAACACTGATTTCTCTCAAACATGATATTGCCGATTTTTAAAAGCCATTTTAATATTTTTAGCTTTTGTGCATAAATTGTAAGAAATATTTTAAGTGTATTTTAGACCCTTTTAGACCTATGTTCGTGATTTTTTTCTATCGAGCGAAAATTGCTTAAACATGTTTCTAAACACTGATTTCCCTGCAGAAAAGCCTCAAGATTACTATTCGTATTTTTTTTAAACCATATTATTATAAACAGACGCATTATATTGTTTCAAAAACTCTGTTCGCTCAACTTCGCTGAACCTACGGGGCCTTAATGGGATGTCTTGTTTTGAGTCGAACACGCCCCCTAGACTGAGACACGCTCATGCCTTCCGCGCACGAGAAAAAGAGATGTAACACTCTTCGGGAATGCCTTTTTTGGTCAAATTTCGGTAAATAGCTAACTTAGTGAAGTTTTATTAAAATTTCATCAAATGAGATAAAATGTTACAGTATTAACTTGATTGTGCCGTAAAATAATGTATCGTTTGAGTAGGCTGAGTAAAAAAGGAAAATACAAATTAATGTCTGGTCATCTGCCGGTTAAAAGGTTACTACTGCGTGTATACAAGAAAACATGGCAGTATACTACATTTAATGAACTTAATAGGAAAACTATCACGAATAAGTACTTAGGCATTAACTAGTAATAGTCGACTAACTTAATAAATGTACTTGAAAAGGCCAACTTCATACAAATTCGGAAAACGCAACCGCAACGTGAAGTTAGCGCGCGCGAGTCGTTGTAACAAACATAGACAATTAACTGCGGAACCCACACTACTTGTGGTTTAACACGCACTTGACTGGTTTTTACAATCCTAAGCTACTGATTGAGCAACAGTTATACATTTATTTGAAAATGGGTTTTTTAAAACGGTTTGAACGATTTTGCGCATAAGAAGTCATTCTCGCTGTAAATACCTACTTACTTAAAACGCAAAATAGAGAATTTCTTCGCCACATCTTAAATGTTTCTTGTTGAAGACCATATAAATCATGCAGAGTGACGTTAAATTGACATATCGAGGCCATAAATCAAACTGAAATACCATAGGAGAACAAGTTTTGACAAGGCACTTAAACCTCTTGGGGGACAAAATGTATTTACCGATCCTATAGCTTGCTTTACGCATGGCGGCTCATAGGTGTGGCGATTGCCGTGTTTATAATTTAGAAGTAGACAAGAACATGGAATCACATTTTATATTAAACTTAAGGATTTAAAAACTACTTTATATACAGCAACTTCGGGGCATAACAATGTGTGTTGCAAAAAGGGCCTAGACTCAGTGCTGTTATACAAATCTCAGTGGCTCAAGCTAAACCTAGACAAATCTAGTCCAGAAAATTGTTGTCCGACGAAAGGACAACAATTTTCTGCCCGACTACAACTCAGAATATACACACAAAAACTACAAAGTTGCAGTTTTACCACGACACTTTTTAGGGTTCCGTAGTCAACAAGGAATCCTTATTGTTTCGCCGTCCGTCCGTCCTCCGTCTGTCTATCCGTCTGCGGCTTAGCTCAGTAACTATTACTATATAAATCAATCACGACGACAAAACAGAAGAATAAAATCTGGAAAATATCGTAGTTTTTGGGGTACCTCCCCTGCACCGAAAGTGGGAATGTAATTTTTTTTTCTCGTTATACCCATAGTGTGGGCTATAATTGGATAGCTTGTTCAAAAATATTATGGGTTTATAAAATATATTACTCGTTTGCGAGATTTTGCGCTTTTTAAAGCCCAAATTTTTGTTCGAGTCATGCCCCCCCCTGCCAGCTAAATGGCGGCGGCTAATGGGAATGTGAAAACAATCCCCAACCAACCAACCACCCAAACCAACTTTCGTAAAAATTCGGCCGACGCAACCATTTACTTGGCGCTGTCGATGTAACTAAGAAAGACAGGCAACCACGGAACCCTACGGACCAGGCAACGACGGATTCGGTGAAAAAGCCATTACAAAGTGGCATCGCTCAGTTATGTAACCATGAAACGTCAAAAACAAGAAGATCCGCGGGAGCTAAGCCCTGGGGCTCCAGCGAGCTACGTGAGCCGAATACGGCCAACATTATAACCAGTTTAAGTCCCAACTCAGAGATACATTCTGAATTGCAATTAGTAGAATCCAAGTCGTGGGAACGTCCCAAAAGCAACACTTTCAATTAAAACAAAGCTCAAAAGTGACGTTGCGATAACTGAATAAGTACTCGTTTAAAAGTAATCGCTAAGTGTTGAATTACACGTCCATTAGTTAATTACATTTGGTATTCTGTTTGTAACCAAGGGCTATTGTTAATTTTCAAATTATGTCAAGAGTAGGTATAGAGCAGCAAGTCTAATTAATAATTAAAAACATTTACAACTACAGCTGATATCTGTATGCAAGCTTCGTCCATGTTCTGTTATAGTCACGTATAAATGCTTATTCTAATCTATTATGTTCTTCATAAGCATAGTTATTAAGCTTAAACATATACGTCAAACTACTAAGCATAAGCATCCTCTCATGGATGTTAGGAAATGGGCAATATAGTCCTAATATTTTAAACTGAAATAAATATTCGAATATTACCTTATTGAAGGTCACGGGAGAGATTTAGGTTCCCGTCGTTCCTGCGGACTTAGCCGAAGCCCTTAAGACTTCGAAAGCCTATATTTTGGTTAGACTCGTATTGCGCATGAACAGCGGATCTTTTATTTACATAAAACCTGTGTGATAAACATATAAATTACGTGCGAATAAGATGCTAACTATTGACCACAGCTAGACTAACCTTTGTTTTGTTTGGACTGAAACGTCTGAAACTTCTCTTGGACTTTGTACTGTTGGACCTTGAAATCTTGCATTTGCACGCTCTGTCATCCTCCTAGCGTTATTCTCGGTTATGCCCTATGGAGCCCGGGGTCCGCTTTGGCACTTAATCGCAAGATTTGGCATAGGGACTAGTTTTACAAAAAATAATGCCATCTGACCTTCCAACCAAAGAAAAAACTAGACCTTATTGGGATTCTACCGATTTCCATCACTAAACTTTTTTTTGTCAGTAAAAAAGACCGTTGTTTTTTGAAGACTTCTGTTGGACTCTGTGCGACAACACCTTTATAATCCTCAGTTGCGCGCTGTGTGAAAAGGAATTAATGGCATATATCGGGGCTCGTATAACACTTATTTTAATGAACAATCGAATCAGCTTTTAGGCACGTAATCGTGTTAAAGCCAGTGTAGCCGCGGCATGCGCGCGGATTACGCGGAATGATGGATGCGTCGCAGGATTATGCCGCCCGCGTGCGCTGGCCCCTGACTTCATATGCACTGTACACTCGGATATCAAACGATGGGATCATTGTACACAAGCAGGGTTGGTTGGTTGATTGAGCAAATTTTCGTAAGAAACCTATCTAGACTGTGCGGGATGAATTCACTGTAAAACAAAATGGTATGTTAACAAGTATTTACTTTATCCTAGGAAAATAAACCATTTTATGAATTGATTGTTATTTTCGACTTGAACAGATCAAACTATTGGTATTGATACAATAAAATATAGAAACGAATCGTATACAAAACCAGTAACAATATGTGCGATATTAATCTAATCCCCGAAGACATAATGGTGCTAATGGTCGTGGATAACCGAGGGGACGATCATAATTTTCCGAAACAAAGCGCCGCCGTGAACGACGCGTGGCGAAGCTTTGGAACAATGAGCTAATTATACCTAGAGCTCGTAAAGCCCGTACTTGTTACTATACAATCGTCAAAGTTTCCTCCGACGTATAGGAGGGTTTGACGAGGGCTCAATGCGCGTCTCGCAATGAAAGCCGAGATACCTATGCCAAACTTAAACTTATTGATCATTTTATCAACGGAGCTCGTATGTGGACAAAAGGTAATGTTATATATATGAAACAAAACACGGTTAATCTTATCATAGCATATACGTGTACCTCATGGACTAGAAACCTCAAATTTCACAAAGTTATCAAATACCTCGCCATCGGATATATCGGAGCGGCCTAAGTGGTAACAAATATCTGAACCCGTCTATTGTCGAGGCATTAGAGGCATGTTCAGATATTTGTGAGCACTTAGTCGCCGCTATATCCGATGGCGACTGTACTACCACTGGTGAATGTATCTCACCCGCAATACTTTATCCTTTGCTATTATGGCTGAAATCCCGATAGGTAACTCATTTAAAATCTATAAGAACCAAAGTAAAGACGGAAACTAATCTTAGAGTACAGCACGGAAGCGTCAAAGTTTATTTTCTCGGATGACTTTGGAACGACAAAGGACGTCGTAAACATCAAAAGCTATTATGTGACCATAAATCTTTATACGCCTCCGGCTCGCGGTATGTCGAGACAAATTACGAGAAAAATAAATTTCCGGATATTAAGCAAAGCTCTTGTTAAAAGACGGAAGGTGGCAGCTGGACAAACAGATTGCTGGAGGCGCCGCGCGCAGCCTCGCGCGGTGACAAACGACCTCAGACGGCACACGACATATGTTTTTGCCGAAACGTGTTCCTCGAGGGATCACTTTCTACTGGTTATTCTTTACTTCAGATCTCCTTTAAAACAAACCCGCCTTGTAAACAAGTCGCTTACAGGTGTCGCTTACCAGCACTCCCCAATTTTTACAATCCAACATGAAACTGTAACGTTGCGAGTTAATCTGGATATGTCTCAGTTTAATAGGTACCTTATATTCTAGGTTTCCAAACAAACATTAACAATTTAATAAAACACATATTGGGTACGTCAATGCAACGAGACTCCGTACGATAATTACATCGAATTCAATCTCATAAGTGCTATAAACGCGGCGTAAAACTATTACGGCTATGTCGAAACTGAAAAGGTTCTATTTGGGAGTACTCGTACAAGTGAAATGATTCTGGGCTCTGGCACTGTTTGCATAAAATGTAATGGCAGATTGCGGCCGCGGGGAGCCGGTACAAGCGATTCGCATTGTGCCATCTGCTCACATTTAGAGCCCTTATAAAATGTTACTGCGCATTATCACACGTGGATATGGCGCGGGCCCGCGTTATTCGAAACGCTACCTTTTTATGACACTAATGGAAAATACAGTTTAGCTCCCAAGCTCGATGTCTGTAAGTCACTCGACTCGGCCTCGATTTGCGCCGTCTTTCATGAGTACTTTTTATTTATTTTTAAGCGCCTAACGGTCTGAAACGATTTCGTATATTCGTGCCGTAAATCACTTAAAAGTAAAAGAAAGTGCTTTTACTTATTCGTATTAAGATACGACAAAGTCGGCGGAGGAAATAAATGAACTTTATTCTGCCAGTAAGCCGAAATGGCAATGGCACTTTTATAGTACTGACATAGGTTGAATGTCACCGTCCGCATTTGATGACTGTAAAAATTATTTGAATAAGATATATGTATATATCAGTAGACACGATAAAATGTTAGGTTACGCGATGATCGTACCATAAGATAGGGTGATAAGATAAGACAATTACTTATTAACGCCACAATACACGATCACACAAACCATATCAAAATAACAACAAACGAACGCTAAAGGGCCACTCATCATATTGCCACAACCAGCCGTGGCGCTGATTTCCATTTTTTTTAACTACTAAATTATAAATAAAATTAAAACTACACGTATTAGAAATCGAACGCCAGCTCGCCCGCAGTTTAATATAAATAAATAAATAATAAGGATAAAAAACGAACAACAAAAAGTAAAAGAAATATTTATTAACTAACACTATATATGTACAAACAATAAAGTAGAGACAACACTTAAACATTTTTGGTTGGCTAAACTTTTCAAATGTACTGTCATGTCAATAATTACCGACCGCTGCCTAACCAATTACACAGGAAGAAACGAATTAAAGAAGTAGAAGTCTCGAAAGAAAATATTGAACAACAGGTAAGAATTATGAATTTAATGCCAGTCCTAAAAGAGCATTTAAAGTGAGAGCGTATTAGATGTATCTATACCACCTGATGAATATTATTATTCTATAATTTTTTTGGATCTATCATAGCGGTATTCTATCATGTGCTACGTACGCCGCTACGGCTTGCTACGGGTTGTAGCACGGATGCCCCGCTACGCAGGTAGGAAACGAGATTTTTCATATTTAGGTGGAATACAAAAAAATGCCCATAACAGTGTTCTACGATACCTATTAAAAGTATGATGCAGAAATGGCAGTGGAAAATAAACATTTGGTCGATATGAGGGTTATTTTTTATATCGGCGTAATTGCACAGATATCATTGAGGAGTTTGCAATATCTAAGAATAAGAAATAATAGTAAGATAATTGGTCTAGTTGTATTGAATTCACAACCCTGAACAGCAATACAGGTAATCGGCAAGCTAGGCCAAAAAAATATACGTGCGAAAGTTTGGATGTCTGGATGTTTGTTACTCAAACACGCTTAAACCGCTCAACCGATTTGTATTATATTTGTCACGAATATTGTTTATAGCCTGGATTAAAATATAGGATAGTTTTTATCCCAGGTCGTCGTAGACGAAGTCGCGGGCGGAAGCTAGTATTTATATATTTGTCAACTAGTTATACTTAAGGAAATTAAAAAATATAATAATATCGAAGGTCAGTAAAACCTACCTTGAACTTTCTTAGATGAGCTGTGCCTTAAAAATGATGACACGAGTTTGGTTTTTTATTTCGTGGCATCAAATTAGATTAATTTCTAATTTTATTATACATTTTTTGATTACCAAACCAGAATTTCGCCGACACTGTCCCTGTGACAAAGTATCCTCCCATTTAAGTAACGTCAGAATTTTTATGCTAAACCAAATCATCTCTTTTTAGCTATTAAAGAAAAACAAATGAATAATATTCTTTTTTACTTATTCACTGTATTAATAAATAGTGACACAGTAAGACTAACAACAGATATTATCATAACGTGGCGTAATCATGCCCGTTCTCACTACTTATTGAACACCCGTAGTATTTACAGTGTATTCTGCTCATATGGTGATACTTGGTCTAAATATGGGCACGTATGATTCTATAACGCGCGCCTGTCGGCTCTTGTAATTGATTTATCAGGCTACACTGATCCTAACTGGGGCTTGTTTGCCCGTGTTTCGGATTGTATACGCACGCACGCGGAAAATGTGTTCGCGGTTTGGTATCGCGAGATTCATGCTAATAATAATCCAATTGACTTCTAAAACAATTAAGGGCCCACGCATGCGTACTAACAAATCAGATTGACAACTCGGTAACGAGTAACCTAATATTTGAGACTAGTGGTTATGTAAGCTGTACTCGGAGAACACGCGAGCCTGTATTTATTACAAATAACAATATTTTAAACCTTGAAAAACTGAATCGACTAAAATACGAGTAAATGATATTATTAAATTTCACGCATAAGTATGGGGTTGAGAAATGCGACTTGTAGAGGAGAAAAGCCGGATAGACGAAATAATCAAGACAGGGTCTAACAAAATAGAGGCGATCCGCTTAAGGCGCCGTAGGTTCATGGTCTTCTCTCCCTCTTACTGAGCTTAAGCGTGAGCGAGATGGAAGTGCGTGCTCGGAAGCGCGGAAATCATGTTTTATAATTTTATTTTTTTTGGCGTTTAAATAAATAAAAAAGTAAACACTGATTTCTCTCAAACATGATATTGCCGATTTTTAAAAGCCATTTTAATATTTTTAGCTTTTGTGCATAAATTGTAAGAAATATTTTAAGTGTATTTTAGACCCTTTTAGACCTATGTTCGTGATTTTTTTCTATCGAGCGAAAATTGCTTAAACATGTTTCTAAACACTGATTTCCCTGCAGAAAAGCCTCAAGATTACTATTCGTATTTTTTTTAAACCATATTATTATAAACAGACGCATTATATTGTTTCAAAAACTCTGTTCGCTCAACTTCGCTGAACCTACGGGGCCTTAATGGGATGTCTTGTTTTGAGTCGAACACGCCCCCTAGACTGAGACACGCTCATGCCTTCCGCGCACGAGAAAAAGAGATGTAACACTCTTCGGGAATGCCTTTTTTGGTCAAATTTCGGTAAATAGCTAACTTAGTGAAGTTTTATTAAAATTTCATCAAATGAGATAAAATGTTACAGTATTAACTTGATTGTGCCGTAAAATAATGTATCGTTTGAGTAGGCTGAGTAAAAAAGGAAAATACAAATTAATGTCTGGTCATCTGCCGGTTAAAAGGTTACTACTGCGTGTATACAAGAAAACATGGCAGTATACTACATTTAATGAACTTAATAGGAAAACTATCACGAATAAGTACTTAGGCATTAACTAGTAATAGTCGACTAACTTAATAAATGTACTTGAAAAGGCCAACTTCATACAAATTCGGAAAACGCAACCGCAACGTGAAGTTAGCGCGCGCGAGTCGTAACAAACATAGACAATTAACTGCGGAACCCACACTACTTGTGGTTTAACACGCACTTGACTGGTTTTTACAATCCTAAGCTACTGATTGAGCAACAGTTATACATTTATTTGAAAATGGGTTTTTTAAAACGGTTTGAACGATTTTGCGCATAAGAAGTCATTCTCGCTGTAAATACCTACTTACTTAAAACGCAAAATAGAGAATTTCTTCGCCACATCTTAAATGTTTCTTGTTGAAGACCATATAAATCATGCAGAGTGACGTTAAATTGACATATCGAGGCCATAAATCAAACTGAAATACCATAGGAGAACAAGTTTTGACAAGGCACTTAAACCTCTTGGGGGACAAAATGTATTTACCGATCCTATAGCTTGCTTTACGCATGGCGGCTCATAGGTGTGGCGATTGCCGTGTTTATAATTTAGAAGTAGACAAGAACATGGAATCACATTTTATATTAAACTTAAGGATTTAAAAACTACTTTATATACAGCAACTTCGGGGCATAACAATGTGTGTTGCAAAAAGGGCCTAGACTCAGTGCTGTTATACAAATCTCAGTGGCTCAAGCTAAACCTAGACAAATCTAGTCCAGAAAATTGTTGTCCGACGAAAGGACAACAATTTTCTGCCCGACTACAACTCAGAATATACACACAAAAACTACAAAGTTGCAGTTTTACCACGACACTTTTTAGGGTTCCGTAGTCAACAAGGAATCCTTATTGTTTCGCCGTCCGTCCGTCCTCCGTCTGTCTATCCGTCTGCGGCTTAGCTCAGTAACTATTACTATATAAATCAATCACGACGACAAAACAGAAGAATAAAATCTGGAAAATATCGTAGTTTTTGGGGTACCTCCCCTGCACCGAAAGTGGGAATGTAATTTTTTTTTCTCGTTATACCCATAGTGTGGGCTATAATTGGATAGCTTGTTCAAAAATATTATGGGTTTATAAAATATATTACTCGTTTGCGAGATTTTGCGCTTTTTAAAGCCCAAATTTTTGTTCGAGTCATGCCCCCCCCTGCCAGCTAAATGGCGGCGGCTAATGGGAATGTGAAAACAATCCCCAACCAACCAACCACCCAAACCAACTTTCGTAAAAATTCGGCCGACGCAACCATTTACTTGGCGCTGTCGATGTAACTAAGAAAGACAGGCAACCACGGAACCCTACACTGCGCGTGGCCCGACACGCACTTGGCCGATTTTTCGACTTTCTTTCACAAATAAGGGTCGCCACTTCAAACATGTTCACTAGAAAATAAAATCGCGAGTAAGATTATAAGGTGACATATAGGGTACAGGCTATAGATTATATATACCAGTATATGTTTATTGATGCAAAAAAAAAAAGCAAAAAAAATGGAACATGCTCACCACCGGAGCGGACCTCTGTGTCTGGAATACGGGTCGATAATGTGTGTACCCTTACGCCACTGCTGCGCTAGGTAGTACATTACATATACCTATGCTGCCGAATACTTTCTTTTACTTTCATGTGACTGTAGTAATTAATACTGTTCACCTAATTTTATTAACTATTTTAATCGTGATTGAGTAGCAAAACTAGTAGTAACTGCCACATTTATAATAATAGTCTTCTTCAGTTTATGTAGATATTACCACGAATGAGACAGTGTAGCATCGACAATGACAATCGGTGTCGAAAATCTTTATTCTGGAATTCTAAGGTTTGCATTACGTGACGGATGTTTCTTTCATTTCCTTTTCAACGTTTTCCTTCCAGTCCTCGGTAACGTCACTTTATATTTAGGTACAAGTTAACGTAACATTTCTCGCACCAGATTCCCGCTTTTTAAATGTAAAATAAAAAGTTATTAAGTTATGGCTTTAATTTATTTTACTTGGGGTGTTGATTAGCCGGATTCGTAGATCCTTAATTTCGTACGATAGGACAAAACTTTTACCTAAAATCAAGTTTGTATTGTATACCGTGTATTAATTACACCTCTGCTTCATATTTCGTAGGGATAAATATCACACTTCACTAGCAAAATGGCTATAAGTAGGTACATTAAACATTATCTAAATTTGCCACTTCGTAATATTTAATGTTTGTGTCAAAAGTGAGTTTTTGCTAAACATAATTTCCACGGGTCTCAGATGTGAGGGTTTTTATACGTCGTTAATAAAACTCACATACATTTCTTAACGCGATAACCACTTTATTATTAACCTACAATTATAAACTGTGTGTAAAAACACAATTAACGTTTTATGAAAGGCATAACATAGTTGTGTCTGTGACGAAGTTTTAATGCGAAAAGTTTATAATGAACGGCAAAACTATGTAGTGATCAAGCTCCGGGGAGTGAAAAATAAATGATTGGCTCAGGCGAACTATGAAGGTTAGCAAACAGAGGTGCTGTTATTGAGATTATCGCTCTAGGAGGTTTATTATAAAATATGGTTAGGTATTTGAAAAGCGAAAATTAAGTTGAACAGACGGACATATGGACAGATGGACATGGCAAAACTACACGGGTTCCTTGTTGAAATGTCAAAAACAATACTTAAAATCAATGTCAATGGCTTTAATGTTACGTTTTAAACGTTAGTTCAACCATTTCGCAAAAGTAAACAACGAAAACAATATAAATATGTATGTTAAGAGGATTTGAACTATGAACTATGTTACAGAGATGATGATCATGTTGACTGAACTATGGTCATAATACACATAATACAGCTCCCCTGAGCATAACTCAGTGAAACTCCACCCACAAGCTGGGAATTACGCAGTGAACCGACATGTGCAACGCTCAATATCAATGTAGTAAATATTATAATGGCGTATTTATAAAATCATTATAATGTTACCAACTCTGTTAGTTAAAGTAGGGTTTGTCTTTACTTACAAACACGAATGCGAACGTTATAGATTGAGAAACGACTGAAGTGCCATTTTAACTTATTTGTATTTATTTATTAAAACTAAAATTAAACATATATAGTAAGATACATTGCTCCACAAAACTACATCGATAGTTTGACTGTGGAGTCAATATTACAGTATCTTTTCTCTTTAACATAATATAGAAGTGTCTTAAATATCTACAATGTATAGGTAGCTATACTATACATTATTTTACTTTTTACCTACATAAGAAGATTTAGAACTAAGAATAAGAACGAAAATAGGTTTATCGGACATTTATAAATATATGGTTCCACGGATATTATAAAAACCTCTCAAACAAAATGCTCCGACAACAGCTGCCATTGGCTAACTTAGCGTTCCAATGGGAGCCGGAACTTGAAATATAAGTTATTGTGTGAACAGAACGCCAGCTAGGGTCTCAAACTACTTTTTTTTATAAAGTCGTGTTAATGAGGCGACACGTAGACAAAACCAAATGCAGTTGTCGACGAGGCTTTATTAGAATTGAAAACAAGTTGCAACAGCCTCATAGGATATCGATAAAGGGTTAGGATTCTTGAGCGCGCTTGTGATTCCACTGGTGTCGCAAGCGTCCATAAGCGATGGTGTCTCCTTACCATCAGGCTGACCGTATGCTAGTTTACCAACTTCGTAGTATAGCATTTCCAAGAGTGTATTTTTACACCGACTCTAATCTCCGGCTTTTAATGAATGAATGAATGAATGAATGAATATTATTTATTTCAGATATTACAATCCATAATTTGTTAGTAGAAACATTGAATGTCAATAGCATTTGTTAGTAAACATTTAAATATTAATATGTCAGGTACAACGACTAACTAAGTTTGTGCTCCGAAATAAAGATTTTATTATTATTATTAAGATGTAAGCATACACACTTGCTTTATATAGTACTATATAGAAAAAGTGAGGAGTACTCAAATATGGTGATATTGAGGGCACGTCAAAATAAACATTTTTTTAAATTTTATACCCCGTGACTTTCAAACATATTTCTTAGCTTAGACGGCAAGAAAAGGTTCCGTCAGAAAAAAATTTATACTTACCTCTTATTTGTTTACACTGTATATTACAATAAGTTACAAGCCTTAATGAAATAAGACCTTCGTCCCCATTTAGAAGATTTGATTCATACATACCGGTACAAAATAGAATTTACTGCAATCGCTGGGAACTTCAGTTCCTATTGCCTCTGTTGCACTTATTTCCAATAATATTTTTCCAGCAATATTGTTCAAATACCTACCTACCTAGTTTGTTCTTGTTTAGATCCAGTATGTTCGGAAACATATCCCTTTTACATTCAATAGCCACTAAGCAACGCTCGGTTCAATCTAATCAATGCCTAATAGAAAATAAAGTTACGAGTCAGTTAAGCGTAGTTACGGCCCTGGAAAGGCGGGCTCCGTTACACGCAATAGTATATTTATGCGCTTAGTGCACATTTGAAAAGGAAAAGATCGCGTTTCGTAACGGAAACATTTCTAAAGTATCCCCGAACATTGGGGGCGGCATGCGGATCACGTCCGCCTAACAACGGGAGCGACGCTGAGCACCTCGGGGTTTGTTGTGATATCGACGCCACTTTTTTCACTGTAGTACCTGCCTGACCCCGCGTGGTCAGATTTGTATGGTCGGTCGAATATAATACGCCCAACTTAATATCCATGTCTAATACGCAACGGGTACGTGACTTTGTGTTGTTATGTGGTTGTCATTTTGAATTTACGGCATAAATCAGAAGAATTGTGTTAAAAATTGTTACTTTCATTTGTGCAATTTATTTAATCGCATGGCATACATTTTCGGTATTTAAAGTTACCCATTTGTGCAATGTTTAATTGTTTATCAGGGACACAAAATGCTAAAGTATATTCTTTGCCGCATCGGAAATGAGTACCTAATCAAAAGAAAGCAGACGTGTTTAATGTGACGAATAATAGCGTGTTCATTCAGGAGATATTTTTCAAATATATAGGTACTTGGCATTGTTTTGTCTCCGTAATTATTAGAATTGAAGATATATATGTACGTTTACATTTGGAATCCTATAGTCGGAATTCCATGTCCGGCACTTGGCATCCACGTTCTCGGCCATATATTTTATTCGAGTGGTACGCTAGAGCGATCGGAGAGATCACGACGGCGGATTGTTATCGTGATTTTTGATGCGGGTTGTGAAAGATTACACTATTGTATTAATATGACGATTCACTTCAGAAATGGAGGCACAAATATATCCAGCAAAAAAGACCATTACAACCTATTGTCAACTTGTTCGTTTTTTCCCGCTAGCTCGCCATGGCAAGCATATTTTGCTTATCACGCGAACCGTCCATCTGTCGGGAACAAAAAGTAGGCTATGTCGCTCTCCGATGCGAAATTTATCCTCGTCTAAAATGGTCTGGAATACTTTATAGCTAAATTTGAACGTAACTTTAAATCTACATCTACACTTCTACACTAATATTATAAACAGTGAAGTTTTGTTTGTGTTCGTATTGAATAGGCTCCGAAACCACTGGACTGATTTGAAAAATTCTTTTACCATTAGAAGCCGAGATTGTGCCTGATGAACATAGGCTACTTTTTACCGCGGGAAAATGCTGCATTCATACGGGAAAACGGGCAATCCGCGCGAAGCCGGGCCGGGCAGCAAGTCGATGATAAATTACCAATTTTCTACGAAAGTTTAATTTACACCGCATCCGTTTTCTGCGAGAGTAGCATTTAAGCAACCGATGATTGCTTGGTTATAAGAGCGACTCAAGTTTACCGATCAACCACTCAAATAGTGAACAAACCGCGTAGCATGCAGCCATTTCTCAGTTCTCGTAATCGAGTAAAAATAAACACTAACCAGAATCGATGAAAACTTGCAACTGCAGCACGCCATGCTACTGAAGCGGGATGGAAATAAATTGACATATCCTGTGAACTTGGCGCCTGAAAGTGATGTTTGAAGTTTAAAGCATTTTCTAGTCTCCAGCAACACTGCCGTTCAATACCTACGCAGTACCAAATAAAGGTTTTGCGTAGTACCGATTTACTTCCAACTTTTCCCATTGGAAAAGTCACTGTGTAACTGTTGTCTGAGTCACTAATAAACAGGTGTAACGTATCATCCTCCTAGCGTTTTTCCCGTTGCGTAGGCACTAGTTTTACGAAAGCGACTGCCATCTGACCTTCCAACCCAGAAGGAAAACTCTTCCTTTACCGAAACGCCACTGTTAAATATGAACTGATATTTCGTACATGGGTTTTTTTGTACGAACCGGGATTCGAACCAGTTTCAGTTTCAATTTATTTAATTCATTAACAATTTTCATTGTGTTTGAAATTGAATGTAACATAATAATAAATAAAACATAATTAGTAACATAAGACTAGTCAAAGAGTTAAATAACAATAAAATATTCCATAACAGTATGTCCAATAATAAAAATAGCAATAAAATCCAATATCGAGAAAAATTTAAAAATATAAATAGTTGTCAAAAATCGTTGATGTTATAACAGCATTTTCCTAATAATGCAATTAAAGTTTATAATCATCTAAATAACAAACACGGCATAACAGTAAAATATGCAAAGCAGTATGCAAAGTTTCGTCACAATCCAATACGTAGTTTTAAAATGAGAGCGTAACTACGTTTGTATGGAGAATCGAGCTTACTGCGGACTCTTAACTCAGTAGGCATCTTGTTGAACAATCTTACTGATGGCATCCTAACAGTATGCGCTACGACTGCCAGTCGCGGTGCTACGGTCGAAGTGAGATTCTTTGTTCTGGAGGATTCACGCACCCACGACCTCTAGATTGAAAGTGGTGCGCCTTACAGTGGCCACTTAGATGGTTGACAGTCCTCAACTGTGCGCTTCTCCAGAAACTTTCTGCCTCGCACAGCTAATCTGTGGAATGGATTACCGCCTGCGGTATTTCCGGACCGATACGACCTTCAAACCTTCAAGAAAAGAGCGTACTCTCATCTTAAAGGCCGGCAACGCTCTCACAACACCTCTGGTGTTGCAGGTGTCCATGGGCGGCGGTAATCGCTTACCATCAGGTGATCCGTCTGCTCTTTTGCCTCCTGTCACATAAAAAAATGAACCCGGAATAAAATCTATCCTATATTTGAATCCAGGCTATAAACTGTCTTCGTGCTAAATTTCATCCAAATCGATTGAGTAACGAACAGCCAAACATACAAACATCAAAACATCCAAACTTTGGTATTTATAATATGAGTAGGACAGTAATATTAGTAAAGAAAAGCAACAGTCAAACAAATGTATCTTTGTAATATGAGTATAGATTAACTAGAACGAGGACACGGAGTGACAAGATGGAGTCAGCCACCGTAAGAACACATTTAAACAGTCAACTGTTTGCAATCTATTCGTTTTGGCTAATTTATATATATCTACATTTCAAATAAAGTTCTTCATCATCGTATACATTATATGAAAATAAATCACGTATCAAAGTCCCAATATTCAGTCTAATAATAAAAGCCTCATGGATGTCCTACCGAGAGCACACATCAGATTATAAAACGAGTATCCAGTTGATGTCAAAATTCTCAAAACTCTCGATAGTTCAACTTTTCTTTTGGTATCTAGCTTGTTTACAAATTAATAATATTTGAGCTTGTAAAATCTATATTGTGACACACGCCAGCCGTGCAAATATTTTATATTTTGCCGAAGTTTTCAATGACGGTAATGTTTTCGATTGTCTTATAACATGAAATTTACAATTATTTTTGGAATCGCTATACGCTACTGAACATGCCGTTGATGCCAACCTGTATATATGTATATATAAACATAATATAACACGGGTCTTCGGAGTTTTATATATTCCGCGTGCTATTTTTGCAGGGTCCGTTATTATGTAGCCGTCGGTATTGAATACCCCTCAAACTTGACGTTTCTTGATACAGGCGCAGCGGCTCATATGAGAAAATATGAAAGGTCCAGCAATCGCCAACAGCTGACGCGGGCGGCGCGGCGCGGGCGTGACTCGGTCGAGAAATATACCGGGAACCGTCTTCACCTAGAAAATGTTATATTCAGTAAACGTAATCGGCTACACGCTCGTACTGGCATATATTTATTCACTATAAAAGCTTAAGTAATAAGTACACGATTCTGTGAATGAAACCCAACGTATAATGAGCATTAATTAGTTAAAAGTGTATACCTAAATAGTTCAGGATTTATATTGATAAATGCTGAAGTATTGCGCAACATTGGTTGCGAGTTTATTAAACTCAGGTTTTTGATTTTGTAGGTACTTACTTCCTTTAAAAATAGTATTTTAACATTGCTGGGGATTAGGTGTCATTTAACAACCAGCATCTTCTATGTAGGTATATAATGTAAATGAATGATAAAGAATAAGTAGAAACAATCCAGATCTAAGCTTGTATTATAATCGGAAAACATTCCGCCGCACCGCAATATATCTCTGCGCGCCCTGAATTGGCAGCTAGTTACCTAAAATATGAAACATAAATATCGCGGGGCGACACATAGGTTCGGTGGCGAACTGGGAATTTCTGTATCCATAAATCCGTTCCGCGCCGTCCGTGACAGACACTTTATTCTTGGCGTGCAAATATTTATCCGGCAAAGCGAACCTGCGACCGGCTTCGGCGTCATGCGTTGGCCAGCGAGCGAGCGGCAGAACAAGTGAGCATCGCCCGTGCACTAAGTAAGCACCCTTATCTAGACACAAAATGCACAAATGTAGAAATCGGCTCGTGTTTCCGAGAACAAATACCTCCCATTCATACGTGTATTCACTTCATTAAAGGAATATCACTAGATTTCCTTTGTTTTCGTAATTCCATTACCAAAATATTGTTACGTAAAAAGACTGTCAAGCAATATGTACCTAAGTATTACAATCTAGGAAAGTAAACAAAATTATATTCAGTCGTCATAGCGAGCCTGCTACAAACACAGCGTTCGTTAACGATAAATGGGTCAAACCGTACGAATTCACGAATTGAAATAGATCGAAGTAACCAAACAGAGTGACCTGCTTACTTACAGTAGGTACCTGTAAATGATTTAGTTTACCTACTAAACCATTCAACGTGTAATGTTTGATATGACTGTCTTATATGTTACAAAACAGGAGACATGACGGGAACACGGTGTCATATTTTGCAAATCGAACTCCCGCCCCTGACTTTCAAAGACAGACATGAATTTGGGGATATCGCTCTATGCCATACCGGGGATTTATTTATTTAATTAATCTTTATTGCACAGTACCAATTACAAATACAAAAGGCGAACTTAATGCCATAAGGCCTTCTCAGTTGCGGGTATTGATCATATCTGCTGCGGGATATGAGATCAACCCAGAAATAAAGTAAGTAAAGGTTTGTTATATAATTGTATTAGTTATATATATATGTTTCAGATGTCATATTTTGAATCTTGGACCCCGGTGTGTTGTGGCAAGAAAGTAAGACTGCGATACAAAGCAGTAGATAAATATTAAGAATACGAGTAAAGGAACCAATTACCTTTACAAGGAAAGTCACGTAGATATACTGGAATTTTGGACGCACTAAGATTGACAATCCTGTCAAATTATACAGGAGCACAAATAATATTTTTGTGAAAAGGGTCATAAATTGAAGAACGCGAACGTATGCCATTATATCATTACAAATATTTATCTTTTGCCATTGTTATAAACACTTAAAACACGCACGGTAGAGTCACCTAATAATAAAATTGTGACAGCTGCGACATGTTTCGAACTCATTGGAAGTTTTTCATCAGATTGTATGTTATCAAGGCTAATACTAACTGCTCGCAGTGAACGCGTGTTGACTATGTAGTCGTTTACAGTACTTATTCATAACTGAATAAATTATATTAATGCTTTAACACGTAGGTACCTACGATAAAAAAAAATATCAAGGCAGGTATTATAAATAAAACCAATCTTTGATTACTTTTAAATTACCAGTCATGAGTGGCAGAATATTTATGTCTATTGATATTTCAGAAAACATTATCACGATAAAAAAATCATAAAGCCGTTTCCCTCAAACTCTTCGGGGATTGCGCTTGTTCTTTTCACAACTTAGGATCATATTTCTTTCAAGGAGATACAAAGAAAGATTGGTAAAGCTCCACACTCGAAACGAAATCTCTGGAGGCCGGCTCTACGAGTCGACAGCACCAACGCTGAAGCGAAACACCGCACGCCTTATTTCTACAATTCACAATAATAGGGAAAATAGACTACAGAATTCATGACGCTTCATTTCATATTATGTCAGCACTTCGCCGTAGCCATTTACACCTTTTTCAGAATTAATCCTAAGCATTGGTTCTTTCAATAACATATTTGATACTAAAAACGACGATTTGATCGCGATCCGTGAGACACTTCCGAGTCTAGGCCAGCCACCGTAACGAGCTGTGATGTTAAATCTTTAACGTTAATAGGTACCCATACGGCACCATCCATACCTAGACCAATTTTAGATGTATACATACAACATACAAAAACTCACCCCTGTATTCCCATAAAAAGGTAGGCAAAACACAAAATGTTATTGTTTGACTGTGCGCCCATCGCCCACAATCAACCTCAAACTTATAATTTACTCCTACGACACCCACGGGAAGAAGGGTGCGTCTGTTCCCTACACCACACCAGGCACAATTTTCATTTGCAAAAACATTTAACACAAAACGATGTGAATTGAACTTGCCTGCGAGTAAATATAAGCCTTAAGACAGAACAAACATTCGCGGTAGCTTTCCTCTGTATTAGTTAGGTCGCCGCCGCGCAGTTATTGGTCTGGCGGCTAAGATATTGCCTGTAGCTGTCGCTGCGTCCGCCATGTTTCACCGCTCCACACTTAAAGTATCCGGCGACGCCAACAGCCTATTTAGCACCGAAATACATTTACACTTAATTCAATTGTAAGCTCATTTCGGCTTGGAATTTAGTTTCCGGTTCTAAGGGAAGTTCTTCAGTTCGTAATTGGAAAACTAACTCTTTCCAACTACTTAGGTACTGATTAATTTCTGTAGACGCAAACGGCCCAGCATTGTTCAACACAATAATAATTCTCGATAGACTTAGTCTAGAAATATTTTTTTTAATACATCTATATAGGTCGGTTAACTATCGAAGTTTCGAAATACACTTGCCCGATTTTCACTTGTCCGAAAACGGCTAACCGAATTCTTATAATCCATATACTTTCTTTACCATACTTTTGAAATGTCGCTGGTTTGTTTTCTCACACATTATCGTTTTCCCGAAACTCAATAACCAGAAGAACAATGGCCAACTTTAAGTATTATTTGACAACCGATTTGTTAACCACCTTTTCATAATTCCGATGCTACGTAAAATCAAAATCTCATTTTCCCCAATATCATTTTACCGCCACGATTAAAAAAAACATTCAGATGTGCTAAAAACACTGTGTGCACTTTAAAATTGCGATGCGAAATTAAACTTTTGCTAATAAGTGGGTTGGCTAGATTTAAAACAGCAACCTTACAATATAAACAATTGATAGATAAGGGGCTTAGATTAGGTCAAAACTAGAGTGATGCACGAGGAAGATAGAAGTAGTTGAAAAATGTAATAAATGTCTATTCGAATCATAAGCGAAATAAAATTGCAACAAACTGAGAATTGGAAAAATAATAATATGAGAAATGTAATTTCGGGCAAACAAAAATTCGGAAATGTTTTCGGGATTTTCATATTCGGCATTACGATTTTCAAGCTTATGATAGGTAACCATGTAGGTCATATTACAGATTCCGATTGATCAGTTTGTGTAAGTACAAGAGTAGTTACGAAGTTGTTGTTCAAAATAATTTGCATGAAATTACATTTCCAATTTCGCTACCCGAACAGCTCCCAGTATGGTGCAAAATATATTTAGTCATACGAAAGCAAAGCACATTGAAACAGTTAAACAGCAGACGAGTTCAATTAATGAATGTCACTTCGTTATGAAATTTCAGTACGCTGCCAATAATAAAATAAAATCGTAATTATTCGTCGATTCGGAGAAAGCGTCCACGGGTTTCGTGATTGTGTCGAGTGACGGGTATCGTTGGGGTATAAGGGCGCAAAAGAGTTATTTCCACAAATTCCCCCGACTAGCGATAGCCCGCCGCGCGACGTGTCCGGTGAATCAACGAGCACCGCTTCGCTCGGTCGGGCAAAAACGGAAAACCATTTTACGGTCCATTGTGAAAGAGGATTGCCAATTTCGTTCCGAGCTTACTCGACCATCGGCCGGGCAAGTTTTACAACGTCTGTGATGTACCGCGACCGGGACGGGACTTACTTTAATACATGCCAACAACTCCCGCTGAATGAGCTCTAGGATTTATCTCCCAATAAGATCACAGGGATTAGTGTTCTGTGATAATATTTTCTTTTTACAAGTCATGAAACGAACTGAAAAGAGTATTACAAAGGTGGTTTACGTACGCTATTTCAAAGGGGAACAGCTGCATAACAGAGTAACTTAACAAAACCTAGTTTACTTTTAACCTCGTTAAACTGAGAGTGAACATTGTTCTTTGTTTTTTCTATTTTAGTAACAAGATATTCTTTTACCCAAATTGTACGAGGCATATTTATAATTACGGTATTTTCCCTGGCATTAAACATCTTCTAAAGTGGAACTGAAATTAGTTTATCTAATAAGTTTACATTTCAGATAGGCAAATTGCAGAGATTGCAGTTATACTTTTTTATAATAATTGGGTAGGTTTGCGGTCAAAAAGTTAAAATGAGAATAAAGCAATTAAAGCAAAGCCTTAGTTTAATTTGATTGGTGCGTAGTGCCTGTTGTAACAAGGTTTCTTCACGTTGTGAACGGCGCACACCGGTTGCATATAAATTTCTAAATTTGAATGTTCCAATCGGCTGCGCATGTCAAACGGATAGTTATTTAAAATGTTGATGGAATGACTTGTCATGTCATTCCGGATGATACCTTTGTACAGTCACCGGCATCAATATCTGCCGAAACAATTCAGATATTTTTGCAGGCTTTAAAGCCTGCAAAAATATCTGACACGTCCTTATGGCATTAGACATAGAGTCGTGTCAGATATTTATGCGTGCTATGTTGAGGCCGATCTTATTGCTGGTGACTGTACTAGTCAATATTAATGGTATTTTTGTGTTTCAATTATTAAATTCATTATAAATGTCACTAAAGTCATCAAAATTGACAATATTTCAAAATATGTAATGACGCCTAAATCGAAAACCATTTCGGTAATTATGTTACCTGAACGTAATAAAGTAGTTTTCTGTATTTTTTTCCTGCTCGCTTTTAAGAAAATCGCGAAAACGTATAAAAGTGGTTTTAACCGTGTGTGACGTCAGTATTATGGCTGTCATATGAAAGGTGTCCAAACTGCCATACAGAGTCGTAGTATTGACGTCATAATTTACTTACGACCTTCTGGAATTCGCTACTTTTCAATTTGATAGTTTTGAACGAAAATTACAATTAAGGGAGAAATGAAAAAACACGTGTCGCTTAAAAAAACATTTTCTAGCGAACTAAATCGTAAAATGGCCTACATGAAAATATGAAATGTTGTCAATTGGAGTTCGATAAAATACTTAGCTTATCGGGATTCTAATGTCAACTGGTTACATTTAACATAAAACTAGCTCGAAGTATAAAAGCATTCCGTGTTTAACAGATCGCACAGTAATGGGTAAAATTCATTATTTGTTAAACATGTTCATGAAATTGGTAATCCTACTAATATTATAAATACCCTTTGTAAAAAGCATCACTTGATACCCCTTGCTAAGCGTCGTGAAATTGCTGATATATTATATTTGTTAAATATAATAAGAAGCAATGTTGACTGTCCTAATTTACTTGCTAAGATTTCTTTTAATACTCCCATAAGAAGTTTCCGCCGTTTTCGTCCTATTAGCATATTCCATGTTTCCACTAAATATAGAATGAATAGTTTCTTGTGCAGAGCAGGCAGGAGTTTAAACAAAGTTGTAGATCAATTAGATATAGACATATTCTGTGATAGCATACAGGCAATAAAATCTAAACTGATAAGTTTCTTCATGTGTGATACTCAGGTGTAGGCTCGGGTTATTAGAGTTTATAGTAGCCTAATTCATTAACTACCTTATTCTTGTATATTCCGCGTATTAGGTAGTGCGCGATTGGTTACTGTGCGTAATGTATGCTAAGTTTAAGTTTGGCTTCAGATTTCTTTGTTAGTTTATTTCTATAAGTGAAAACCTGTAATTGGCTATATGGTTTTATTATGGTATCTAGAAATATGTTGCGCTGTTGGTTTTCCATGTATCAATAAATAAATAAATAAAATAAATAAATGCGAAAGTTTGGATGTTTGTTATTCAATCACGCTTCAACGGCTCAACCGATTTGGATGAAAATTTGCACAAAGATAGTTTATAGCCTGGATTAAAATATAGGATAGTTTTTATCCCTTGTCCACGCAGACGAAGTCGCGGGCGGAAGTTAGTGCATTATATATTGTGATCTCCATATGATAACATTTTTTGCGATTAGGTATCAATGTACACTTAGGTGCTACTAGTGCTTTATGGGTTACCCAATGCTGTTTTTTCATCCCTATTGATATGAATTATTTATCACGCTTTGCAAATTATACTTATATAATACATATGTAATATGTATATGTAATTATTAGGTAGTAAAAAGTGTTCGGTTCTGGGGCTTCGCCGGCCGCTGCCGCGGCACGCTCGCTTCGCTCGCTCGACTCACGCGCTGCTACAGGGTCGCGGTTCTGCCTGACACCCCTCCTAGCTTCGCTCGTCGTGGTACCTACACCGACCTGCCTTACAGTCGCTTAACTACTTCCAACTTCACTCAAAATTAACATTTGGCTAAACGTATGGAATGCGGAAAGTAATCATGGATAAGTAAAAAATTGGCTGTTAAACAAAAGTTGTGACAAGCCAAAGTTCAAATAACTGTAGCGGTAAAAGTTTTTCGGACAACTGAAACAATTTGATAACATCAAATGGTAAATGAAAAGTAATAAATTTTACATTCGGAGTAATCACAAATATGCGAAAAGTTTTCCGACAAACGATATACGGTCAATAAAATTTTGTGATTGCGATAGGTTACCGTTTACACCGGCAGAGTGAACGAGAAGCATACTGTCTAGCGGACACCTAAGTGAATGAGTGTGGCAGCCTAGCCGTTTACAGATAATCAGAAAATGTATGAACAAAATACGAATTGTTATAGTTAGACAACCAAGTTGAAAAAATTAAGACAAAGTTAAACTGTAATTTTACGTTTCTTTTTTATTTAACGAATTTCGTGATAGTTTTTAACAACATACTTAATGACTATGAACATAATTTATTTTCGGTTTGCCAAATTAAAAAGTTTTTTCGAATGAAATACTGTTTGAGTAGATAAATTCGCTTTCCCGACGGTAAAAAGTTGCACCGTATAGTACGGTATGTTTAGATGTAACTAGAACTAGACGCGTGAAGCGTATTTTATTACTTATTGCGTGTTTCAACGGTTCAGATATTTCTTTACGGACATATAAAATTATGCCATATCCACTTGCTTTATATTGTTTCTTATGTAATATCGGGGTAATTGTTTGCCAAATTATAAATAAAAGCATTCACTTATTGAATAATTAATAATGACTTACGAAGTTTCGCTCGTTCATACCTTTTAAGGGAAGTAAATAAGTAATTAGTGAATCAATTTAATAAGCTTCTACGGTAGGTGTTGAGTGAGAGTGAGCCATAATATAATGCAGGGCAGCATGTTGGCATGGAACCGCGAACAGCTCTCGTCTGGATAAACGGGAGGCCTATCTGAAATTCCAATTAGAAAGTTTTCTCATTTACTTGATTCAGGGCGCAGAGTGGCGGAAGGGCTACAATCCGCGCTGATTAGTCGTGCTCTCCACTCAGCACCAGATTTAAAGGGTGTGTGGCCCGCCGCTTAAACTAATCCTATATTGAGGACTCTCCTATGTTAATCGCTGAACCCGACGGGGACGTTTTTATGATTTTAAATCATCAACGCGGCGCCATTTATTTAAAACGGGTCTTTTACAGGAAAAGGTAGCGATAATACATTTCCCCGAGGTGCATTGTCATCGTCTCCGTCCGTTTTAACTGGTTTGCATTGGAGATTATTCATAATCCAGTTGATTTCAAACACAGATTCGGTGTTCCTTTACGAATAATTTTAATGCTAATGACATTGTTTGATATACTATAGGAAAATCGATTATGTAGGTTTTTCTAGTCCCACAGATTTTCAAGTGATCAGTGTCCTTGTGCCACTTTTAGCAAATTATATTAATTCTACATCCTTCTATTACCGTTCCAATATTTATTTTCCCTTATCATAACTCGACTGTCCCAATTAAAAGACTCGGATCTGCAAAACAGCTACTTTTCAGGAGAAGCCGTCAAAGTTTTTGAAAAAAAATTGTACGGGAGAAATTGTTTATTAATGGAATATCGTTATTAACCTTCGAATGTTTGCTTATTAGTAGGTTGTTAATTACGAGCCGTTGAGCATACATGTACTTTTTTAGTATTTTTTCCAAAAAAATACAAAAACCTCCTCCTACTTTTTGAACCGGAATAACTTACGCATCTTTTGTCAGAAGTGTCACATACGAAATTTTTGTCTGGAAATTGTATACATTAATATGTCGGATGTACCACATCCGACAAAAAATGTACTCCAAAAATGTCGTAACTGGCAGAACTGACATTGTTGCACGGAAACTCTAATGTAACAATTTAATACAGAGAAAATTTACTTGATAACTTAACAGGCTATACATTACATAAAATACACAACAAAAAATACGCTATACTTTTCCGTGTAATATAGTAGGATGTGTCATACCACTGACACTCACTGTGTGACCCGGAAAAAATGTCGGAACTGTCACATCCGACATTTTTAAGTATCATATGTTCTTAGATCCGACCTTTTCATCTTGGTTTTTACGAGAAGTGTTGAGAAAAACGAAAATCTTTGAATGTGGTTTTAAAGTTTTGAGTTTTTTAAGACCTAACCGCTGAAAAGCAAAAATCTCAATTTTGCAGATCCGACTCTTTTAATTGGGACCGTCGAACTATACGCCATTACGTTATTATTAATAATAAAATTAATAATTTGCATCCAATAAACTCTGAATATTTATCAATGAAGTACCTACCTACATAATATTTATTATAAATGACAATATAAGGGAATCAAGGGTTTTTTATAGTCTTCTGTAATAAGTCGGAAGTTTTCTATCATAGGTACCTATCGATTCAAAGCCAAGCCAATTTATTCAAAAAGTATCAAGCGCGAACCGCCCACTGAGACACGAAAGTTGCCCACTTGAAAATTGAATTTATCAAACTTTTCTGGCACAAACAGAAACTTTATAGACTGTGAAAACCAATTTAGTTCCAATTGCCATCGTTCGGGTGAACTCGAGCTTGTAATATCCAAATGCACGAATGGAGATCGATTCTAGCACCGGCTTGTTTTTGCAGTAAAAAGTTCACTGATGCCTCTAGGTATGTACCTCGACCGGGTTCTGCAGGTAGAGGCATTAAAGGATTTCGTTAGAGCTCTTCATTTTCATATTTTTACAGAAATTCAACAAGCTTGCAGATTATATTGTGACGTTTAAAGAGTTTTAATAAAGTAGTGATTTTTCTGGGTAAGTAATGGAAGCGGCTGTTAAAAAAGATAGACCGGAAAAAGAGGCACAATAGCTGCCTCTGTTCCCTCGTGTTAAAATGTATATTAACATAGTCGTGCTAGGTATATAAGTAAGGAAAAATAGCATTATTGCAGTTGTGAGCGACGTCCGCTCTCGGCGGCGTCGGCTGGGCGAGTGAGCGCGCGCGCTACCGGCCGCGGCAATGCTCGCCCCTCACAGTCACCTAAGAATGACCTAGTGCCGAGACACAAGTCGGCGACGGACGAGCTCCGCCCCTATGTGCTCGGACAGTGCGTCGACCACGCTCCGTGACACAAGTCGGCGACGGACGAGCTCCGCCCCTATGTGTACGGACAGCGCGTACTACCACTCGGCGCCCGAATGGTGTGTTTGGGCTTCGCCCGTGTCCTCAGACACTTTGGGTAATCGATGTTACCAAAATAAAAGAAGGAATAACGAGAAATAGACTTTTTATTTACTTTTCCCTAACTGCCCTATCACTGCCCTAAGTGACTTGATTTCAAGTCCCTAACTTCCTATTACTTTGTAGTTTTTCTTCTTCTTGTTGTGACTTCCAGGAGGCTCCGTTTGACACTGATTTGCTCCGGGCCGTACCTGCTATTTATACCTGCTAGTGGGTGAGCAAGACGTGCTGAATGAGACAATAGAGGTTACGCCCACTTTGACTTGACTAATTTACATTGCAAGATGTTATTAGGATGTTACACATTTAAATGGGTGGAAGACTAAGCTGATTTACAAAGTTCTAATATGGCTTGAGATCTTATAAGTACAGTAGGGTTCGTAAATATTTTCTTATCTGAATAATCGTACATGGAAATCGGGCAAACCGTAATTCGGTCCCTTTCTTAACACTTATTCATTATTTGCGCTGAACCTACTGAGTTTACTTATTTGTAAGTTTAAACATTTAATAGAACTTTTAATAAGCTTTCTAACAATATATAAATCATTCTGATACGATGAGCCGTTGTAAAGTTATAAACGTAAACATATTAAATACAAAGTGAAAATGCGCCGTACTAAATTCTAATTCAGGCTCGGTGGCCGCGGCTCTCGTTACGGTCATGTTGGCGCGATACACCCCTCCCCTCCATGGCGGCCAGTCCGCGCTGCGCTCGCGCATAGGCAACATCTCCTCTCTCTTTCTAATACAATTTGTATTGGGATTTTACTTTAATGTTTACAATATCAAATGAATGCTATGAGAGGGTGTTTTATATAAATAATTACTATGGGGATTCTAACTACTGGGTTCTTTATTTACTCTAAACAATCTAAGTCTTTATAAATAATCACATATTTCTCTTACGTATAATCTCCGTATGACGCGATGCGTAGCTCTGCCGTCGCGTGTTGATGTTGTCGTCCATAATTCTCCCCCTTTAGTGTGAGGCGAAGCCTCGCACTATTGGTTGCAACGGTGTTATCACTTAGGCACTTTCACTGATTAACTTTTCTTTCACTGATTCTAACACTTATTATTTTGACGCTACGTTAAAGTTCCCATTCTCCGGGTTTAAATTTCTTCGATGATTGATCGACGACTTCTAATGAGTTTGCTTCAGATGGCTGCTTAACTGGTATGGTAATCTTCAGTTTTAATTGATCCCGTTTTCTTTCTTTGGCCTTCCTGCAGGCTGCTTCAACTAGTTCCCTTGATGGTTGAGCTATGTATATTTTCCTCTCTGCTTTATTCCGCGCCTTCGGCGCCTCGTTTTCCTTATCCCGGTGGTCGCTGCGTCTGCGGCGCCACTCTGCCCACGCTATCCTCTTCTCGCTGGGCTTCAATGTTGGGAGATCGGCCGCGGCATTGGCGTCTCCCGGCTGCTCTACGGATGTGTGGAAACAGTCCACTGTTGATGCTGATGTCGCGACGGAGTTGATGCCCTCCATGGGCTTCCGCGAAGTCGGGCTCGCGCACGCTGCCGCTGCGTGTGCCCCGTAGTGCGGTACCGTTGCCTCGAACGGTGTGCGTGTGTGTACACGTAGATTGATCGGACCCCCCAAATCCGATGATAGACGACCGGCGGCCTGTCTATTAATAACCGAACCCTTACCCGGGTTTTTGTACTCCTTGGTACGTAAAGCTTCCCTGAGCTTGCTTAATTTATTGCGCCAGTCCTCCTTCTGGACGGCTATCTTCTTTTCGGCGTCTTCCAATTGACGCGCCATTTCCTCCAACTCCTTCTTCATTTTCTCCGCCGCGACTGGGTCCAGGTCCCTCGTGAGTGCCCGCTCAGATGGCGAGGCTCGGTCGTGAGCCTCGTGGAATGTGAGGGACCTGACGCCTGATGTGATGTTGCTCGTACTATCTTCACTCGAAGTTATGCCGGTGCCCGATGTGCTGCTCCTGCGGTGCCCGCGGCCCGCGTAGCCGAGTCGATTGCCGTGCGCACCCGTCGCGCCGGCCCGAGCTCGACCTCGATTCATCGTCCTGGACGAGGGGAACGGCCCGCTATCGCCCCAGGCGTGATCGGTGACTCGTAGATTGATCCGGTCGAAGGACCCGATCGACTAAACTCCCACTTGCTCGATGCGGCAGCCGGCGTTGATGAAACTGGATTACTGGAACTGGATACTGGAACTGATGCTTGCTTGCTGATTTTCTTGCTGGTACTAGTTGCTTGTAGAGATGTTACTTCCTAGTTGTTGCTTGTAGAGATGTTACTTCCAGGAGTGACGAGCGGACACTGATTTGCTCCGGGCCGTACCTGCTATTTATACCTGCTAGTGGGTGAGCAAGACGTGCTGAATGAGACAATAGAGGTTACGCCCACTTTGACTTGACTAATTTACATTGCAAGATGTTATTAGGATGTTACACATTTAAATGGGTGGAAGACTAAGCTGATTTACAAAGTTCTAATATGGCTTGAGATCTTATAAGTACAGTAGGGTTCGTAAATATTTTCTTATCTGAATAATCGTACATGGAAATCGGGCAAACCGTAATTCGGTCCCTTTCTTAACACTTATTCATTATTTGCGCTGAACCTACTGAGTTTACTTATTTGTAAGTTTAAACATTTAATAGAACTTTTAATAAGCTTTCTAACAATATATAAATCATTCTGATACGATGAGCCGTTGTAAAGTTATAAACGTAAACATATTAAATACAAAGTGAAAATGCGCCGTACTAAATTCTAATTCAGGCTCGGTGGCCGCGGCTCTCGTTACGGTCATGTTGGCGCGATACACCCCTCCCCTCCATGGCGGCCAGTCCGCGCTGCGCTCGCGCATAGGCAACATCTCCTCTCTCTTTCTAATACAATTTGTATTGGGATTTTACTTTAATGTTTACAATATCAAATGAATGCTATGAGAGGGTGTTTTATATAAATAATTACTATGGGGATTCTAACTACTGGGTTCTTTATTTACTCTAAACAATCTAAGTCTTTATAAATAATCACATATTTCTCTTACGTATAATCTCCGTATGACGCGATGCGTAGCTCTGCCGTCGCGTGTTGATGTTGTCGTCCATAGCAGTAAAGTATAAATCCCACCAAAAACATAGATGTAAAAAAGGAGAGTCAAGTTCAATACAAAAAATTATGCTTGGCTGTGAGCTTCGCCGCAAAAAGAATGGAAATCTAAATGAGATAATATTACATAAACTATGATGTCATATAACTAAGTAAGTCAATATTAACGGCTAAAGTCTGCCTTGTAAATTTCCTATTCGGCCGTAATTATTCGTATATTTTTAACATTTATAACATATAGGTAGGTACACGTTGGAAACAGGGGGTCAAATAAGTATACTTTACATATTTTTCTTTCTTTTTTGTTGTTTTTCTGTGGTTGGAGGGTGTAGTTCTGAAGCGCTTATTATCAGTGATGCACTGATAACAACATTTTGCTATGCGCTTACGCAAGAGAGCGCGGCTCAAGCCTAGACAATATACTATCGTGATTTCATTTTATGAAAATCGCGGTTCGAAACCAAGGGTTATCTATCGTTTGCCCGAATTTCATTTGCCCAAATTTTGTTTGCCCGAATTTCATTTGCCCGAATTTTATATTCCATAACGTTTCATTTTCCATAATACCCATTTGACATATTATTATTTTCCATTATAATTTATGCCCGAATCATTCATATGCCATAAACTTTATTTGCCATAATTTTACATGACAGAATATTCATTTGCCATAAGAAACTAAATTTTTACGAGCCTTTCAAATATAACGATGTTCGGTTCTGGCGCTTATATGTCATTATAACATAACCTATTTTGAATGTTTTTTACACGTCTTTAACTTTAAAAACTTTTCTCTAAAAAAAATTTCTCCGCCATCCGAGTCGGACTCCCGCCCTCCGCCCGGGCTCCCGCCGGAAACTTCCTTCTTCCGCCCTTCGTTTCACGTGCGCACTCGACCTACGCTCCGATCGGGAGGTCGCCGTTCAACTCAGGCCTTGGTGGGCTCAGGTGGGCTTTTATTATGCATTAGGGGTAGGACAGAAAAGGCCACGTGGAAGTTATGAGCGCTGATTCGGGTTTTGGTAGCTATTTTTCATAATATCACCCGTTTCGAACAGTAATTTGTCATTTTTACATATAGTATGGCTTTTGAAAGGGATGGCAAATGATTTTGTTGCATATGAATATTATGGATTATAAAGTTACTGGCAAATGATATTATGGCATATGATATTATGGAAAATAATTATTCTGTCTTATGAATATTATGGCCTGTGAATATGATGGCAAATGAAATTCGGGCAAACGAAGGAATACCGAAACCAAGTTCTCGTGGTTATTTAGCGAGGTTATTGCATCTCTATGGTTTTTATAATTCAATGGTAAATCTATTTTTTTGTGAGTTGACACTCCAAGTCAATAGGGTCCCATTTCGTGGACGCAAATGACACGGTTCGTCCGACTCCGGCGCGTCGAGCCCACTACACGTCACTCCGTCTGCCGGCCTCATGTTCACAACGCTTGCCAACACGTCTTCAGACGCTAACTAGTATAGGTCTGATCTCCGATTACGCGTTGCTGTCATTGTCTAGGGGTTAAGATATATTAGGGATGGGTGGTGAGGTAAATTGAAAAGTTGTGAATCGCATAGCTGGTGATTGCCGAGTCGTTAATTACTAGGCGGTCGTGACACATATGATGTCGCCCGAGTGGATATGCGTCCGTCCAATTAAATTTCGAGCACACCTACACGCTGCTTTATTATGATTTTTAATATCCTTTACATGTCCCCATCTATCTCTAACGAGAACGCTTGAATTAATTAAGCAAAACCATCAAAGAGTCGTCTCCTTTTCTTTTCATTTGAAATAAAAACACATTTCGATCAGCACACACGAAGATTCTAAAATAAACCGTCCAGCACGGCTATCACGAGACGGCGCGCGAGCTCTCTTGATTTTTCTTGCAATAGCCGTCTCGTTCTTATTAGAACACTTAGAACAAGAGGTATAGTGCGAGAAAAATCGAGAGTATGTCGCGGCCGTCCCATGATGGACGTGCTGGTTTTCATGTACGAGTAGATGCCTACATGATGCGCACGCTAACGACTGTTTGACTGGTGTTATTTTTAAGGTCCATTTTATTTAAACATAGTGTCTGCACAATCTACCGCCGTTGTTGATTTTACCGACCAAAAACGAATGGTACAAACCCATTCCGATACGAAAGGTAAAACACTTTGACAGTCTTTTCTCGTAGACCGACCATGACCATATTCTTCTACCCAGCCTGATCCCGGCTTTTGCCAGGATCCGATTTCCTACAAGCTTTTCTCCACTTTTCAGTTCCATAACTATGTGTCTGAATAATCCTCATCAGTTTCGATGAGGGCGACGTGGGATTTTGCGTTGTGTGAAGGCTAATAATTTGGCTGGCTCGGCCGACGTACATGTTTGCAATTAGGTCAATTATAAATGATAATGCAATCAAATCATATTATAATTTTAGTCAGATCAATCGGTTAATAATGATTGCACGCTATCAAACGTACAAATCAAGTACCTAGCGGTTATTTTGAATGATAAGATCACCTAATAGGTAATGCTGATTCTCTACGACTAGAGAATGCAATATTGGGACACCGGGGGAACACCCAAATACTCCGAAATATTTAATTCCGAATTTGCTAATTCCGATTTTCAAAACTCCGAAATTCATAATTCCTAAGACTTATAATTACGATTACTAAAAAACACGAATTTCATTTTACCGAATTTCATAATGTCGGTAGTTTGTTTTTCCGATTTTTATAACTCCGAACAATCAGAAGCGCGAAGTGTCGAAAAACAGTACTCCGATTATCAAATTTCCGAAATTTCATTACTAATTCGGAAATCTGATATTCGGGATAATGAACTTCGTGTTTTCAATATTCGGAATTTTATTTCTTAGGAATGATTAAATTCAGATTTTTGAAACTACAATACAAATATTCTTTATTGTTCACCAGACATAGTAAAAATAAAATAGAGAAATAGAGGTAAATTAAACATAAACAATGGTAGACAACAGGCGGTCTTATCGCATGTAACTACACGGGAAATTAAAAAATCCGAAAATATGATTTTTTTCCCGTAGAGAATAGTGTTCTGCCTTTTCTCCGAAGCCCCTCGCAGTAAAAAAAACAAGAAATAGTCGTAACAATAGTATTATTAGTAGGTTAGGTTAGGGTTAGCTTGTGTCCCTTAGAGCGGAAATAGGCACCCCGCGAAGCGGGGTGACGTCGACCCGCTGGCGGTTAGGTTAGGTTAAAATAATTTTCGTGTAAGTCTGCCTTTATACGCCGAAAACTATTTTTTTATAATCTTCTTATTCTTTATCTTCTTTTTATTATATATTTACGAGGATAATACACATGATGTTGTGCACAATTTGCTCACAATATTCTGTATAGGAAATGCTTGTAATTCGTTTTCCATCTACCCATCTTCCTATAAATAGTTAACTTGTTCCTTATGAATGATGTCGATTAATTGTGTATTCATGTGATTTGCTATTCAGTTTCACCACTCCAGCCGTTTAAAATGCGGATCTTAGGTACTTAATTCGTGTGTGTTAGCTGCAGGAGTGATCTTAGACGTTGGGCGTTGTTTTAATGATTAATTTGATAATTATTAGTAACAGGAATTCGTAATTCAGATTTTTCGGATGTTTGTTTATTCGGGTTTATAATTGGTCGGTGTAATGATATTCGGATTTTTGAAAATCGGTATTTTAATAATCGGAATTCGGATTTTTGATATTTCGGATTATTATTCCGTCGGACTTCTTATTATTCGGGGTATTGAAATTCGGAGTTTTGATAATCGGAGTTGTAACCGTTAGACCTTTTGAAATTTCGGATTTATGAAAATCGGATTTATGAAGATTCGGAATACTTATATTAGGAGTTTTAAAACATTCGGAATTATGAAAATCGGTATTATGAAATTCGTGATTTCGACTATCGGAATTTAGTTTTTCGTATTTATGTAGTGTACCCGGACACCGGATTCTCCCGGATGCTAAATTCAGCATCAAATCCGCACAAAAAAATTGCATCAGCAGTTTTGGCATATTTTTGGACCCCAGAAATGCTTCGGTCAAAAAACTGGCTTGCTGGCAAGACCTGGGATGAATGGTTTCATAAAACATAGGTACCTAAGTACCTTATATGTACTCGTAGCTTCGATCGTGAGGCCATCCTTCAAAATTTGAAAAAAATATTTTAGCCACATAGCCGTGTTCGATTCATCTAAAATTAAACATACCTACCTAGTTGAATAATGTACGTTCGGTGACAATGCAACATTATAGCACCACCGAACTAAACTGAAGGAGAAGACTGGAGATGGCCTTGGCAACTCTTAAACTACACAAAGTAAACCCGTCGTGTTTAAGCTTATTGGAACCCTCTGAATAGGAGTTGATGATCGTGGCAAAAAAGTACAGTCTGCAATAAAAACTTGTATCAACAAGTACTTAACTCTTCATACAGGAACTTATTTTATCGTTGACTGATCACAGACCCACTTCTAGTTAAACGTATATTTAAGCTTTAATTATTTACAATAAATTTAAAGCCGACTAAGAATTCAGTGTATCTAACGAAAAATTACAAATAGGTAAGTGGTCATGACATACGAGCGCAAAGGGTTTTATTTTATCTTATCGCAAGAGCAGTAAACTAGCTTTGAAAACTCCATCGGGAATATACTTCTTGGAGAAAGGGGAAGACAAATGGAATCGTCCTTCACATCCCGAGGCGACAAATGTGAAAAAAATGTTTTAGCGTTAACTGGTGTGCAGTCGCAAGCTCGGGCACAAAGCCTAGCCCGCAGAAGTGTGCGACACTTGTCACGAGTGCCTCCATACACTTTTTGTAGTGGCTACAGTAATCGAACCCCTATCTCGAACATGCACGCTCGGAAGCTACACGAGTCTCTTTTGAAGTCAGCGTTTAATAGCTATACGTCAGTATTTAGATTAGCTGTTTGTAGATAACTTGTAAAGACCTGCCAAATGCAATTCTGGTAGGAAATTATTTGTTGCCTTTGAACTGTTGGACTAGTTTATTACGGAATTTTAGCTACCTATTATGTAACGAGGTGAACGTAAGAGATAGGCCACTTTGTGTTTGCCTGTGCCAAAACTGATCTCTTTTGTGCCTGTGCGGTATCAGTAAGCGATCAGCTGTCAGTCAAGTCAGTGCAGATTCTTTAATGTGCGTTTGCGCGTGTACACTAAAATTTTATGAGTGCTTCCTAATTGGAACGAACTACACCAGTAATGCTGATGAGCTTGCTCGACATCAGCAAGCTCTCGGTAATAGTACATTACTGCAGAATTCGATAAGTAAGCCTTCCTGGCCAAGTATGAGTTAACCGGACCGAACTGCAGGTGAGGTCCGGTTATATACGAGGCCAGGATGGCTTTCTTACTGGTTGAGGCTTGTATAATGCTTTTCTCAAAAATTAATGAAAGTTTAACAACAAATTCGTTTAATTCATATTGAAGGTTACATTAATATTAGGGCAATTACGCCAATTACTGATAGATATTGTGATCGATTTACCGGAAGCATAGGCTACACAGCCCATAAACTTGTCAGCTGCATTGTGTGGTGAAGAAAGCTGAAATACCTATACCAAGAATATATTTTCAGACCAACTGTTGGCTTGTTTTTCTGCCTTCCAATTCATAATGGTCATATTTTGTTTTGTTTTCAGTAACTTTGTGACATTTAGTATGTTATATCAGTCCTTAATGTCCAAATTTTAAATTATTATTGTGTTAGATTATTATTCTTTTATTGTAAGATTATTATTTTTATTATAAATTACCGTTTGATATGTAAAAGTGCCCTTGTGGCCTATTTGCAGAATAAATAATTTGTATTTGTATTTGTATTTGTATAAATTTTTCATAAGTTTTAATATATCGCTCCTTGGATTTTGGAGGAAGTAAATTGTTTTTTGCTAATACGGCCTCAGCTTTTAAATTAGGAGGAGGGCCATCTATTTCCGAATCACATTCGCTTGAACTAATTTTTTGGGATTATTTATGTTCACGTGCTAAATTAAAACACAACTGTCGCAATTGATCATGTGATATCCCGCCAGTCGTAGTTTTTTTTTACTAAAAAGTTTGCGTTTAGTTTTGAACATTGTTCTATTTTTACATTTCATGAATGTTTTAGAAAAAAAAAAAAAATATTGTTTTTGAAACTCCATGTTAATTTTAGAATGGATAGTTTTAATCCAACATGATTTATAAACTGGAATTACTAAATACAAACATAAAATCCCACACTATACGTCTACAACATTACTAAGTACAAAACGCAACGTGCATACTTCTTCTGCGTCGTGTTAAGTGTCACAGACTCCAAAAATATATCTATCTCATAAAATGTCATACGAAAAAGAGAGATAGATATATATATGGAGCCTCCCTCCTATAACCATGTTATAATGACTAAACTCTAATCTGTGTCTGGTACTGTTTTTTTTTCTAAGCTGATCTAAAGACTTAGAGCATTAAACCAACCGGAGTGGCCATGAGTCATTTTCTATACATAAAAAGTCTGCCGATTTTTGCGGGGTAGGGGAACGTCAAATGTATGCGTAACGTGAAAATAGCTACGTCAGATAAACGTCAGACCATACAATGTGTATGACCACTGGTCATATACTTTTGGCAGAGGGGAACGCCTGTCAATGGCCACTCCAGTTGGTTTAATGCTCTAAGTCTAAAGAGGATGACCTACTACTCTCCAGTGAGTAAATTACATACTTTACTTACTGGACAGCAGGAGATTCCAAATTTAAAATCTCGCTTCTTACTGGACAGTTGTGAATAAGTCTCCGGTAGAGTTCACTTTCTGGATACTTTTTAGAGATGTTATGGCAACATTACATACCATTTTTGAGGAAGAGACAAAATACCGCACACTGATTCCGCCCCACCGAATGTGGATGTGGCCTTAAAGATAAAATCCCCTTAAGTTAAGAGTCCGCTTGCTTGTGTGTTACTTTTACTTCAACTTTAGCGTACCTGCCACTATACAGCAAAGATCACGTTGTTTGTCTGTATCAGATGAGATGATTATAATGTTTAATTAATCATGAAATTACACACGTAGCATATTCAGTTGAATGTTCGAGGAATCTTTATCAATGAATTAACATTTCTGTGACCCAGACAAAAGCAATGTTTATTGACTCCAGAAAATTGATTTCTTATACCCCCGAAGGTATTTTAAGCCACGCCCTAACACCCGCCCGCGCCCTACACCCCGCATTAAAAGTCTCGTATTTAAACATGTTACACACACAAACACCAGCGTTCCGCTCACGTCGCGTCACCTAGCGTAACAGTACAGAACGAGGTACTATGATTGCACGATGCATAGGGAATTTATACAAAAATAAGATAGATGGCGTGCATTCTTCAACACGAGTAAAATAGAAAGTGATTCTAATTTAGCTTGTAAGGACATACCTACTGAGATACATACGTTGCAAGTTAAATAAAGGCGTTTAAAAATATGGTTATCTTGATAAGATAACTGGTTTATATAGTACAGTCAAGGGCATACATATATATACGTTCCCAAGGCGTCAAATATATCTGTACAGTTGATTAGCCAGAAATAACTGTACGGTAAACCGGTCAAAAATATGTGATCAATTTATTAGTCAAAAAGTTCTGAACATTTACATGGCCATAAATAAATGTACAATGTCAGTGAAATATATGTAGGCAAAAAGGAGGACATAAATATCTACCCACGTATGTCATAATCATAAACATTTGTACAAAACAGCGGTCAAAAATATGTAAACAGAAATGTCATAAATATCCACATAGAAATCAATATTCAGACGCTCATCGAGAAGAGATCAGTAATGTCATGGGATACATTCGTCCCTTTCATTTCGGTCCCGATCCCGACGTCATGGAGTTGTCATGTGTTCATTTGAAAATAGCTTTTTACACATTTCTATATATTTAGACTACTAGACCAGGTGTAGAGTAAGTTGTGACAGATAATTCAATGTATGTCCCAAAATAATGAAATATTCGCTGAATGTTATGTGACATTATTAGCATGAAATGAGCGTCGTAGCGATGCCGCAGTTCAGTTCCTTTTCTCATACGAAAAGAAAAACTAGAGGGTAGTATGGAGATGGAGTAAGACTATGTGTTTACAGCGGCAGCCCAAAAGTTGCCATAGAACCTCGGAAGTTATGTCCCACTTTTTATATGGACTTGTTTAAATTATTCTTGTGTAGGTATTGAAATATCCAAAGAAAAATACTAAGCCACACGCACAGTCTACAATTTATCACAACTTGTGGGTAAATTTAAATATTCCTAATTTATCTGACTGCTCTGTTATATAAGCTGTGATATTTTGTAGAACAAATTTGACACTTAAATTAATGCATTAAAACGGCCAGTATTTTTCAATCACAATACCCGAGAGAAACATTTTCAGCAATAAGTTTTAATGTGAAGTAACATGTTTATGACAGGCTTATATATATATAAGCATCGCGCTATATGTATCGCGGCTGCATTACTTCGCCATGACTCGTGATGTGGCGGAGTACGTTCGTCAGAAGACCGGCATCTCGCTGAGGGTGTTCCAGCTGCGTTCGCGCCACTACGTGCACTTCAGCTCGTTTGTGGTGCGCGTGCCGCGGCTGCTGCAGGAGACCGTCGCTGCTGCTGTGTGACTGTGCTGTGAATGTGCTGACTTCTGGCTGAAAGGTGTAGTGTTTCGACGGTTCCGGGGCAATCTGCCGAATCCTACACCGGAGACGACGATGCAACGCACGCCGTTTCGTCGCCTAAATAGTATTATTTGTGTGTATTTGTGATGTCACGTAAATGTATTTTTCAATAAACAAATAAATAAGTGTAAAAGGGCATAATTAAATTTTATTACGAAATAACGATTAATGAACTAAAGACAATACCTATGCATAATTTTTACTAAAATAAAAAACAAAAGGTAAACACTGGTAGACAACAGGAAAAATAGTACCTACATACTTATTCTTTTTCCTTTTTTCATAAAAGATTTACAATATTTTTGAATAAATGTAATAGGTGTAAGTGATAAATAATACATAGGAAAATAAAAGTTCTGTGTAATGTTTACATATTTCGTATAAAAAGAAATTCTAAGTTTTCAATTCAAAAATATAAAAAACACATTCCGACCACGAGATTTGAACCCGATACAGAAGAACTCAGATTATTATCGACCACCCATCCACGGGACTACGAGAACGTTACCCAAGCCGTCGAAAATTGTAAGTGCTTAGTACACATTATGCATTTATTGCGCATGTGTGAGTGCGATTCTAGGAGCACTCACGCCCATTACAAAAAGACCTCCGGCACGTTTCGTCTTGAATGGCACCGAATGCCTAAATATACTGGTGTATAATTATAATTCGTAAGTAATTTTGCGGCGCTAAGTGACGTAGAATCCTGCTTCGATGACGGCTGACGGCCGAATGGACTCCGCGCGTAAGAAACAAACTTATGCCACTAACGTTTGACAGACAAGGAAACAACATCCTCAGAAAGGGGCGTTTGTTTTCAAAAACCCGAAATCAGTAATGATGGGATTATTATAAATATTATCATGAAGGGAGTGTATTTTATAAAATGAGATTCAAGACGAGAAATAGATCATCATTTCTACTAAGTTTCGCCGCTTGATTTCATGTTCTTTACTCACACTGGTTAAAAATCTAAAAACTAGGACGCAACTTTGGATTTTTTTTCTATCGAGGAAATTTCAAGCAATCGCGTATCGATCTAGTTGGAGGAACAAACATATAATCAAGAATCATATATCTGAAAATCAGGCCTCATTGTCTCCTAGAATGGTCAGAATGGCGTGTCAAACAACTCGATATTTTTCAATACAGCCCCTTAAAACTTTAACAAGTGAACCTCACACCTAGTGAGTCTTTTTGTGGCATTTTAGCATCCTGATGAACGGATACGAGTGCATTTTTTGGAAATGGTGGCCGGGGTAGTTGTAGGTATTATTGGGTTTTATTTTTATCATATTTACTTTTGTTACAATTTAAGCTAAAGACGCTATTGAACCGCGTTTGTATTATTGTTTAAAGTAGGTATTGCAAACTTCGGTCGAGGTGTAGCAAAGGTAATTCATAGTAGTTGTATATGTCGCAGTGAAATGGTCAAAACAGAGATTTGAACAAATCCCTAAGGGATATGATCAAATCACGCAGGATGTTAAAATGGAGAATCCATTTTATCATTTACCTGATACAAATCAGTCATTTGATCAAATCTCTGAATCTGTTTAGTGAAATGACGAAATCGGACAAAAAAGGCAACTCGTTTTTTCATTTCTCTAGATTTGTTTAGTGATTTGACAAATCCCTGAAACGCGTCAGTGAATTGACGAAACTAACTCGCAGATATTGGCTCCTAAATCATTAGTCATTTAAACGGTTCTGGGACTTAGACTCGGATGGCGGATAGGTTAGAAGATGGTGGCGGGAGCTCGGCTCCCGCCACCGTCTTCGTGGTTATTTTTTTTATAAAAGAGCGGAAAAATCATTATCGCGTTAGTTTCGTCAACTCACTGACGCGTTTCAGGGATTTTATCAAATCACTAAACAAGTCTAGTGAAATGAAAAAACGAGTCGCCTTTTTTGTCCGATTTCGTCATGTCACTAAACAGATTCAGAGATTTGATCAAATTACTGATTTGTATTAGGTAAATGATAAAATGAATTGGCCATTTTAACACTGCGTGATTTGATCATATCCCTTAGAGATTTGATCAAATCTCTGTTTTGACCATTTCCCTGCAACATATACATCTATTTGAAATGTTGGGCGCATTTTTGTGAAACATTTTTGTATTAAAATTGGTTTTGGCCATAAAAAGAGGTTCTAATTATATATTTAATAATAAAATTGCTGATTTTATAGTATTTTATGCAACTGTTGTATAAGTAGGGTGTTAAGACCAAGTTATACACCGTTGCATACAATACTTTTTCTACGACTAATTTTAAATAAATAGCATTTGACTTTCCAGGCAGTAAGTTTTCTGTTAGTTCTATTACTACTCACGCTTTTTCTTCAGCGGTGCAGTTATTTTCTTCTTCGTCCATTTTAAAAGGAACGTACACATTTTTCTTCACTTCGCAAACACGAATCAAATCTTAAGAAGTTATATAACGAAGAGTTATCACATTTCGTCTTTTAATTTTTAACTGGAACTTTGGTGGGAAATTAGAAATATGACACATTGACACCTCTTGTTTTTGGTCTGTTTTGTTTTTAATTTCCTTGCACTTGGCATCCGAACCAAACTGAATACGGATCCGAACCGAATCGGATCGGTTTATATTTATAAATAATACCAATAATTGGTAAAATATGTATATTAACACACAATACATGATAATTTATTTTTATTTTAGTAAATAAATTATGTTTTACAAATATTTGATAGTAAATCAAAACTCTTTACTTCGAAAAATTTGCTTATGAAGTTGGTACCACCGCAATATAGTGGCTGATTAAAAAAAAGTTAGATGATTTGACATCGTGGTAAACAGTGCTTTTATGGAAAATATATGAACCAAAAAATTACACTAAAGAGTGCGTTTATGGGCCATAGAGCATAGAGTTTTTCGACGGCTTATTACTGATGTCATTTTATTTGAGCTAAAGCCTATATAAATGACAGATAACGGTACAGGAGTAGAAAAAACTTTTTAAAATCCAGAGCAATTTTATTTTTTAGAAAAGTAACGAATATTCATAAAATAATAAAAGGTTTCGCAACAAGATCGACATGAATCAATTAACTTATGTTAACATTAACTTCACAATGAAGATCAAAGTTAGTAGAATGATTTATTGCCGTGATTTCAATCTTCTAAGTAATTATAATGTAAAGTGTATAAACTTGACTTTAACAATAATACTTTCGTTGCCATAATCGTATACACAGAAAGTTCATGTCTAGCTGGAGATGAATAAAATCTTATTGTCAAGTTAGTCAGGATTACTCGGGAATGAGGACCATAATGTTCTTAACATTACAGAACGTAAAAATATCACCATCATATATATTATTGTTTGTAGATGATTCACCTTTTGGACAGCATCAATCCTTATAAACGTCATGTGTGTCTTTTTGAGACTATAGTTATACCTAAATATTTGTACTCCTATACAAACATCCCATTGGGCAATGAATTCCTTATCCTGAGCTTCAAACTCTCCTTACAAAAATCATAAGAATTAGGCACCTTCAGCATGTAAGGTGACGAAACAGTACCTTCAAGTAGTATGTATTTCAATTTCCCGTATAAGTGATTATTTTTACTAAACGGGACTTAATCGCGTACAAAGTTACTTATTTACCTCACTGGTCTCCGTCGTCGTCTCAGTGAGGTAAATACTACAACTTACAAAAGTTGAAAAACCCCCGACATGTTCATTTCAAAGTCCAAAAACTCAAAAACGGCTGAACAATTTTCATAAAAAATAGCTAAACACACTCGGGATAAAATTATCTCTGACACAAAAAACGCATTTAAATCGGTCCTTCTGTTTGGGAGCTACGATACCACAGACAGATACACAGATACACAGACACGTCAAACTTATAACACCCCTCTCTTGCGTCGGGGGTTAAAATAATGTGTGTGAATCGTGGACGTTTAAATCAATATATAAGTGATTGTGCCTAAGGAACATAAATTCACCGTTCAAAACCAACAAATCTCGCGCAGTAAGTTATATTGGACGTCTGAGCTTGCAATAGTGGATTTTGCAAATACCAGCAAATATCTATTGGAAGCGACTTGCGTCTTTAAGAAAATCCCGCTCCTTCAATCGCCCACCGTGATCTTATTCCCACCCTCCGTCCGCCGGTCATTTTGTAAATAAACTTCTTCCATTCTACGTTTCATCCACATTCCGAGGGATATATCTGACAAATGTAATATAATAATACTTGAATTCAAATTCACATTTGTTGTTAGGTTACGTTAGGATTGGATGCGTAAAAGCATTCCCCCCGAAAAAAAAGAAGTTTAACGCGCGTGGAGTTGTATACGAGCGACAAATCGAAATTTGTTTTAAATCCATTCTATTTAGTCAGATATATCCCAAAAAGGTATTTATGAGATGAGTGCGGTTCTCTTGATTTATGCGGGATCTAGTATGCAGATAAATATTTCAAGCTAATAGTGACAAGTCCGGGGTAAATTGTATAGGTAGTAATTTTTCATGAAGTCCAGCCTTAAAAGTGAGAGCCCGGCGGCCATAATATTCTGAGGTCGGTATGAGCAGAGCTGAGGACTGTTCTGATTTGTTATTTCTACAGGACAAAAGTAAATGAGAATTGTCCTTAATTGGAATTGTAAATGAGTCTTGAGGCGCTTTCTTGTCGGTTGAACGCCCGTTTCGCCATCTCAGTTGAATAAACTGTGATGATTTCATTTAAAATTCAGCTTTTTGCGGATGGACTCGGGGCGAGAAGCTTTAAATTTGAACATATTTGATTCTTGCACTCATGGCATGATGTGCTTACCGAGTGTTTTCGTTAATAAGTATGTCAATGCAACAGACAATCCGAGCTAATAAACAAAATTGTACAAATTTTAAATAGGTAAGAAACACGTCTACGTCGTCTTCGTTGCACTAGTGCAGGGGTCGGCATACCGCAGCTTGCGAGCCGCATGCGGCCCTTTGAAAGGTTTGTTGCGGCTCTTTAGTTTCCCCAAAAAAATCGTTTTTTTATGAAAATCAGACAAAAAGTCGTAAATAGCGCGAGGCTATAATTATTTTTATCGAACCCATACACAGCATATATCCACTTTGCAGACACCCGAAATTATTATTTCCCTAAAATTTGGTACTGTGGCTCTTTGAGCTTCCGAAAAATCGTAATTTTTCCGGGATCTGGCTCTTTGTCTAAAAAGTTTGCCGACCCCTGCACTAGTGTATGCCATGGGCGCTATATATATATATGACAACATGATACGGCTTAAATTAGAAAGAATTCACATGAATTAAAATCCTCTTAGTTCAGTTATTCAAGCACGTTCGGTGGAGTTTCGGTTCGTCTAGGACTAGGACGTTTATCTTACATAACCTACGCGTGAGTGAGTGAGTGAGTGTTCCTACACCCACATTAGGTGTTTGTATTGTACCAAACTTAGGTCCGTTCTCCGTTGTATTCCCAGTTTGTTAAAAATGCAAAATAATACCGTCTATCTTTGTTAATGATTCGCTAAACTGCGAGGCAGTTTGTTGACGATGCGCTGCTTGAAACTAATCATAGCATGGCAGGCATGTTGGTACATACACTACTATTGAAATTAATGTTCCGGAAATAGCATTTTTAGTTTAGCCAGTATCTCGTTAATTCACAGTCTAAATTAAACGTATGGTACCTTGATGATGGCACCCTAGGAGGTGATTCACAGACTGTTCTGGCAAATATAACCCAAATTTACTGAATTAAGTTTCAGCAAATGCAAACTGTACATATCTGATCAAGTAGATCCTTCTTCATCATGTCACATTTTTCAAACTATAACAACCTCGCCCCAAAGACAACATAAATTTACTCGGTTCACCCATCTTTGATGAAGCCATCCCTCCCCTCTAGAAGAAATCGATTTCCAAATTTAAAGACCATTCGGAACGCCTTACCAAAACTAGTAGTCACTCTGCCCTATTTGTTTTGACATTATGTTTACTGATTTAACTTACCTGCTCCACTGGTGCCCTATTTGGAAATATATTAAGACTAGCTTCTGCTCGCGATTCCGTCCACGTGGAACTAGTTTATATCGCAGCTCCATACAAACTTTAACCCCGCCATTTCACCCCCTTAGGGGATGATTTCAGGGATAATAATTATCTTATGTCACTCCTCATCTCCACTTAAGAAATCACGTGAATTCGTCGCTCCGTTTTGCCGTGAAAGACGGACAAACAAACCAACAAACAAACACACACACACACTTTCCCATTTATAATATTAGTATGGATGTGCCTAGTTCAACCAATTGATTTAATTTTAAAATTCCAAATTGAAGCTATTTAAAACATTCGTTTTAGCGAGCAGGCTTGGACCCAAGCCTCCTTACCGATAAGGTTCGGAGGTTTGGGAACACACAAAATCTCTAGTGTTGCTCTGCCGGCATTCTTGGCTTTAATCCATAGCACCTCCCATCTGATCTCCGAGATCGCGTGTCTGGTTGTAGTCTTGAATGCCTGGCTGGCTGGACCGAGCCGAAATTTTCCATCTCGTCCCAAAGTTCAATCGGCCTGGGAGACCATAGCCTCCATTTTTATTATCAATAATTTAAATGACAACGTAACAGGCAGGGATTGGGCCAGACTCCTGGCCGTTTCTAGACCTGAGTCTGGCCACTGGCTATTAGCCTATCCCTCGGGGCTGAGGTTTCCGTGGACAACAGTTGTGCCTCTGGTGGGGCCACGGTAGACTGCCTCGGCCACCACGGTCTCGCCTGCTCCTCGGGCGCCAGCCACCTGTCCCGCCATGCCGCTCTCAACGACATATTTAGCCCCAGATAGTGCAGAGCGATGGTAAGTGCGCAGTGGTGCCGGGGCGGCCGTGGACGCACGGGGGAATATCAAGGCCCGTAGCATTGGGCGCCGAGCCACTGGGCCTGAGGGGTAAGGGTGCCCGGGAGCTCCTGACTCACTCGGCAAGCGGCTAAGGCAGGCATCAGGCATACCCTCGGCGGGTAGCTTTCTCGCGCAGAGACTGGCTATCGCAATCCATACCTAGGGCCGAAATTTGTTTAGTTAAGTTATCATTACTGTTATTTATTTATTTATTTATTAAAATCTATTACACAGTATAACAGTATTAACTAAGGCACTGTGAAATTCTAATTAACTTAAGGCATAGGTATACATGATCTAACAGTTAATAAAACTACTGATTTCACATTAATAAAACTTACACAGAAACAGAAGAAAGACGCACATCCATTCTCTCACAAAACCTCAAACATTCATCTCGCAACACACCTCATCTGCTTGCAAACACATCACACGCAGGAGCTGATGCGAGGAGAAAATTCAGTAACTGCATTGTACGAAGCAAAGGCGATTCCTTTCGAAACACTGTTCGTGACGTCGGGACCGCCAATAGATGGCGTTCACGAGGCCGGAAGTCGATTTTGGTCAGGGAAGGAACGTATAGTCGTACCAATTGGGACACCAACTCCATACTGCCAAACTCGCCACGTAAAACACCAATCGCTGTAGTAATAAGAGCAAGGCTACGCCTGAACTCCAGGGAGTTAAACCCCAAGACGCCCAGCAAGAATTTGGTCGGGTATAAAAATGGGTAATATCCGTACATTTTCTTGTACAAGAAACGTAAAAACACTTTTTGAACCCTCTCCAGTAGCAAAACGTAAGTTGCTTTGTAGGGGTTCCAAACAACAGACGCCGACTCGAGCTTGCTTCTGACAAGGGCCGTATATAGAAGTTTTATAGTTCTAGGATCATTAAAATCTCTAGCATTCCTTAAAACGAAGCCAACGCATATGTGTGTTCATGGAAGGTCAGGTGTGCGTCCAGGATGACACCTAAATCTTTAATGGAGTTGACGCGGACTATTGATTCCGAGCCCAGTACATAGTTGTAGTGCAGTGGACTTCGGGCCCTACTAAAGGTTATGACAGCGCATTTCGCAACATTGAAAGAAAGTCTGTTACAGAAAGCCCACTGGTGAACCCCGTCGATGTCCTTCTGGAGTGATTTACAATCGGAAAGCTGCTGCACACCGTAAATCAGTTTCAGGTCATCGGCATAAAGTAAGCACCTGGCAGATCTAAGAACCGCCGCAAGATCATTGATCATGATTCCGAAAAGTAACGCACCTAGTATCGAACCTTGGCTGACTCCCGAACGAGTATGGTAGGGCTTCGAGATAAAGTATCCGTGCTGCACAAACTGTTGCCTGCCACGTAAATAACTAGCAAAGAACCGTAACAGTTGTGGCGAAAATCCTATATTACACAACTTTGTTAGTAGTAGTAGTTGTCTACGTGGTCGAAGGCTTTCGTGAAATCAAAGTACAGCACGTCAGCTTGTATACAATTATCCAGATGTTCCGAAATGGAATCAACCAGGGTCAGTAGGTTTGTTTCGACGGACCTCCGTGGCCTAAAACCGTGCTGGAAGTCGCACAGAAAGGGTTGAATTTGGGAGGCCACACGGCTATTGATGATGGATTCAAAAAGTTTGGCTATTGAAGAGAGGATCGCAATTGGTCTAAAATCCTCTACACGAGACGAATTATTCAACTTGGGAATAGGTCTTACTCGCGATATTTTCCACTGAGTTGGATATTCCCCAGAGCGTAAAGCTAAGTTGAATAGGTGAAGAAGAGGCGGTACTAGCCATTCTTTGCAGCCCTTTAAAATGTATGCCGGAATATTGTCAGGGCCAGGGGAACTACTAGGTTTCAGACGTTTTAAAGACCCTTCCAACTCAATTTCAGATAGCCGGTCAACATACACATAGTTGGCACTACGAGTCAGGTCGTCACGAATGATCTTACTAGCGTCAAGATGTGGCTCATTCGGCAAGAAGACGGACGAGAAGAAATCAGCAAAAGCCTGAGCCATCTCGCTACCCTCGAATTCATTTCCCTCGTAGGTAACTTGAGACTCAAAACCGCCTTTGGCTTTCAGGCTTCATATGCAGGTTATATATGTGTCGAATTAGTTTGAGTGTTATTTATGTTAATTGATACTTAATATCTACTCCAATTTTTAACTGTTGTATTGCTTTTTGGGATGGGAGAATAAACTTTTACCAACCTAGGTCAAAACATTTTTTTAAGGTGACAGTAGGTAATATTGTTGTATTTAAACCTATGTTGAGATTTGGTTATACTACCTAATATTAGCAATGTTACAGTCGAAAGAGTGTTTTTAACGAGTTACGACATACGATTATTATTTGCATTTAAATTAAGTATGTTTTTAAGAATAGACCGAACCGGGTAAACTTTTTATAATATTCAGATCTCAAAATACACTATTACAGTCGTTATTGGAGCTCACAGTGTTACCTACTGTCATCACCAAAATATTGGATCAAACCGTCGCAAAAATACATTACACAAGTAATTTGCAACAAATAGCAGACTGATACGCCCGTAAAGCAAATGTTGTTTATAAAACACCACTTGTCCGAGAACATAAAGGTAAAGTGCTCCGCGGACGGACGGGCGCGCGGCAGCTGACAAACGAGCACTCATAATGACGCAGACGAGCACAGCAACACTGGCCGTGGCCACGATCAGTGAATTCGCTGCAGTTATTCATCCAACTTCAATCTAGGCTAGCCATTGTATTATCTATATTTATAAATGTAAAAATCCTGACTGACTGACAATCGCCCAGCCAAACCGCCATTGAACCTAGAATATTTGATAATTCCACCCTAAAAAAGGGGTTGAAAGTTTGTATAGGGATGGAGTTAAATTTAAAGTGAGAGACTTGAAACTTTGAGATAGTTTGAGTCCCGGGGAAGGCCATAGAATAGTTTTCATCCCGGAATCGGGGGTGTCCGTCCATAAGGGGGTGAAATGGGGGGTTGAAAGTTTGTACGGAGCTACGATAAAAACGAGTTCCACGCGGACGGAGTCGCGGGCAGAAGCTAGTACTTATATATGTAGGCTCTATGAGTTGTATTATATAGAACTCGTAAGCCTGTCTTTTTTTATTTAGTTTCGATTATTAATATTATTATAATTTGACATTGAACCTGCTCACAATTTTCCACGAGAATCGGTTGAGAAATGCGACCTATAAGGGAGAACAGCCGGACATAACTTCAATTGATTCGCTTATTAGAATGACCTCACAAGGAAAAACCTTACAGGATCACTTTCTCTGCCAAGACCCTTTATCTCGGGAAGGCGTGGAGGAGGTATCGAGTTGAAATTAAAACCATATAGGTACTCAAGTCTGTGCAGTGGTAGAAAGCGCCGTGGACATCCTGTCGAACGGTTCTTCGGAACGCAACCCCATCATACTGTCCCGGGGTGAAGTACCGCCGTGAAGTTCCGTCTAAGGGTGGGTTGCACTAAACCGTCTGTAATTGTAAGCGTTGTTCGTTAAAATCTCATCTATGGAATGACAGCTGCTGGCGCTATATTTAACGTTGATCGGCCTGTAATCGTAAGTTGCTGCTACTCGCCCTAAATGGCTTCGAAAATGGACGTCACTGGAAACATATCCCAATCCATTGACACACCTACTCTTAGAGATAGCAGAGGTGTGCTTTCGAACTGTGTAACTGCAGTAAGAGGAGATTTATTAAATGTGAACGCGCATACAATGCCACTTCGAGGGGTGGGATTGGACCAAATTATTCCCGTGCAGAGAGTCTAGATAGTGTTCTCAATTCTGGACACAAGTTGGTCACGCGAATATCGAAGCTTACATGGGTGAGGACCAAATTCTTGGCCAGTAGTACTCGCTTCTTAAAATACCAAGAGAAAGCTCTTCAAGAGTTGAGTTAGGTACCAATTATTTCCCTTCACGCCACTGACCATACATAACGACTCGATAGCTGCTTACCGAACACGGAGGAAAAAATCAACAAAGTGTATGTGCTAAATATGAAAACCCGTCGAATAAAAATCCTCAAACACATTTGCAGAGAGTCGGTGTGAATATATATGTGTACATGAAGCCACACGGCCGCAATCCGCCATTACGTTTTATGCACACAGCGGCGGAATCATTTCACTTATACGTTCCCCGGCACAATAGGCTTCGGCGTCAGTGTAGGTAATAGTTTTGTATTGTAATATGTTTGCTTTTATCTCTGACAATAAATCTCATATGTACGTGTTGAATGTGTTAAGACTACAATGCGCACTGCGTTATTCGCATAAATCGATAGATCTTTATGATAGTCTTAGCGATGAAATAATCAAACTTCTAAGTTAACGTAAAAAAGGTACGGTCGTTTATGTCGCAAGAAAACGTATATTTTGACACTCTCAGTGGAAAAAAAACTTTATGACCTATTTAGAACTATGAAATTTAGCAAGTAGTATCCGTCTTATACTACAAAACAGGGAAACGTCTGAAAACTATACATGTGTAATTCTAATTAAGTACGGAACACTCAATGTTAACGCCGTGAATCCTTATTCCTTTGAAGGATAGGTAAAACATATGTGAGCGGATACAGGCTACAATGGCCGCTCATGATTTTAAAAGACCGATAATCAAGATAATATTTGAAACATGAAGCATGGCTCATTCAGTTCAGTTCATTTTGTAAAAATAATATCTGATAGATTCTCTAAGGTGGTTCGACGACCATACAAAACGTCTTTTGATGATCGCAGGCTAACGGCGTGATATTTTAAGAAACTTATATAACAGGATGTACATTTGTATGGCCGTCGAAGCACTTTAAGCAGTCACCTGATTCTTAAGTACTGTCACATATATTTTCACACGGGTAATTATACCTACACTATGGAAAAGGAATATATACAAAATTGTATTTCTATCACCTGTTAGTGTTTAATGAAACTTGTTCCGTTTACGATTCGCGATGAAAGGGTTCTTTTGTTATATATTGATATACGAGTATATGATGATGGATCGTCGTACATAGGGACAATAAAGTGGTTAAAAATGTGTATTTTCTAATTAAGGTTTCCGTATGTCAATTTTAGGGTTACCTATCTGAATCACTATTTTTTTTGTCATATTTTCATTTCGGCATTTACTATTCGACAAACTTCGTTTACCTTTTTTTTTGTTTGTCCGACACTTTAGTTCGCGACGTTTACGGCTGGTCATTTTATGGTTCAGCTTTTGTAATTGTTTGACAAATCCATGATTCCCAATAATTGGTATACCCGCAATATCGTTATAAAGACGTTACGATTCGGTTGATAATCTGTTCGTATTTTATCAAATCGGCTTTATTATACTTGACATAATATTATTGTTTATACGGAGCACACATATGTTACTAATTTTTATATTTTTATATATTTTTAATGGTTTTTACCTATGCATTTTCAATATTAAAAATATCAGCAAAGAGTTTGAAATTAAACTAAGGTTATCCTCCCAAAGCTGTATTTATGGTAAATAATGTACATGCCAGCGGCCAATCGTAAAATCTGCCAGATCACGAAATTCCTAGGCATATCGTGAAACGCCGCCATTTCATGATTTGGCTGAGTGACATCCGCCATATCGTTCAAAATTCACCATTTAACGATTTGCCTAGTGACGTTTAGGCAGATCATGAACTTCTTAGGCATATCATGAAACGCCGGCATTTCATGAATTGGTCGAGCCAGTGACGTTTAGGCTGGTCATGAAATTCCTAGGCATATCATGAAACGCCGCCATATCGTTCAATACTCACCGTTATACGTAAGTAGGGCGTCCAAAATTTAAGTAAGTAAATGAAAAAAATAAAGGAGTGCGGACTGATAATCGCTATTTCTGGTCTGAGGGGCACAAGTGAACCCTAACCTAACCGACCTAAGACAGAGTTCGCTTATGAAAAGCCATTTTTATCCGCCCTGATAATTGGCTCCCAACAAATACGGCCGCCATCTCATACGCAGCGCCTCCAGTGGCCAAGAAAGAAACTATTTTACGATATGCCCGGTACAGACCTAGGAATATCGACGAATGCGTTGACGTTTTACGATATGCCGTATTGTTTATCAGGCACATCGTTATTAAGCCTGGCCAGCTTTTAGGCATATCATGAAATGGCGGCGTTTCGTTTCACGATATCTTAGTCTCTGTAAAACTACATTGAATTTCACTCAAAATGAACATTTGGCTAAACGTATGACATGCGGAAAGTAATGATGGATTAGTAAAAAAAGTTTGAACTGAAACATTTGGATAACATCAAATGGTAAATGAAAAAAGTAATGAATTGTATATTCGGAGAACTCATAAAAATACAAAAAGTTTTCGGACAAACGATATTCGGTCAATTATTAGTGATCGCGATAGGTTACCCAATTTTAGTTTTAAGTTTGTTCGTGCACATGATTTTCTCAATTCAATTTTAAACACAGGTGTGTCTGTGTTTAAAATTGAATTGAGAAAATCATGAAACAATAACAAACTGGTAATTGACCGTACGAAGAGTTACTACTAAATCGCAATAACGCCGTTGACACGTTTGCTCTCAGTTTGTAGTCAGGAGTTCTTTATCACTTTTCTATTAACTTAGCGGTTTAGTGTCAGCGGTGTCAGAACACCTGAGGGGTAAATCAGGTTTTGAACGAGCGTTAGGACAGTTTAACTGTCATTTTTTTAAATAAAAAGTGACATTTAGATCAGCCTGACGCGCGTAGAATGAGTTACGTGACCGACCTGCTCAGCATTATTATTTATTTATCGTATGGCTGATTATGTATCTCTACTTCAAAGATGTACAGTTTTGCACAATGCTGAGCCAATGTCCGTTTCACTGCCGTAAAGACACTTGTTTTATACTTTGTGTTTTTGTTTATTTTATTATTTAAGTAATGTGAGTCCAGAGTGTTTCTCTATAACAGTACATTTCTTTATTTCTAATCACATTACGGTATAAGAATAGAAGAATATTCACACAATATTTATTTAAGTACACCTACATGCCATACATAGAATATTTTTGTACTGATTTTCTTCGAAAATCCATTCTATAAAACTCAAAAGTCAAAACGGATTTATGTTTTATTCTAATGAATACTGTAGCGACCCATGTTAATTTTAATAGTAGATGGTGTTGGACAGTATTAGCCCTCAATCTATAGCATAGCGTATGCCAAGCATGCAGTCAATCACAAACCTGTATTCTGGTTCGTTGGGGTTACCTTTGTTTTACCAAAAAAAATTTGACAAATTATCACTTCCCAAAACATTTTTCGTAGAATTTCATTTGCCAAATAATCGTTTGCCAAATTAACACTCGACAAATAATTCTTACGCAAACCTTCTGTTTGCCATATTCATGTTTAGGCAATATCTCGTTTACCAACTGGTACTTTGACCAAATTTCATTCAGTCAAATATGTTAGTTGGCATAATATGTTTTAACCAAAACAAAATAAAGCAAATGATTTGCATCGTCAATATTTAAGTGACCATTTCTATTCCGTCGGTTAATCAGCAGAGGAACTCTTCAATGACAAATCATTTACATCTTTATTTCAATGGTGTATAAGATACACAATAAAATAACAACTTTTTTTGTTATGTGTGTAGGGAAAATTAATGTGTGTAGAGGTCACATTTCTAACCTAACCGCCAGCGTGTCGACGTCACCCCGCTTCGCGGGGTGCCTTTTTCCGCTCTAAGGGACACAAGCTAACCCTAACCTAACCTACCAAATAATACAATTGTTACGATTGTTTGTTTTTTTTACTGCTAGGAGGCTTCGCCTCCCGAGCCCCCCTTTTTTGGCTGCCTTAACCTAATTTAACGCCTTTGCCTACCGACCTACTTAACCGTGCATTTTTTATTTAAGGGACCGTGCCGTTTTATTAATAGTATTTTGGTAAAATGTCATAACCCAAAACAATTGTGATTTTTGTCTATTTATAGTTTGCCATAACATTCACTTGACGAAATGTTTATTGTCTAATGTTTTTTTGCCTTATTAAAGCATTTGCTAAAGGACTACATGCCATAATGTAATTTTTCGTAATAATATTTTGCTGAATGAAAATTTGACGTAATGAAAATATTCGTATTAAAATTGTGCCAAAGTTTGCATTGGCAAACAAAATAGTTGCAAAAATTTGTTTGGGAAATGAAATTTGACCAAAATAAATTTGGTAAAACAACAGGATCCCGGTTCGTTGATACTGTTGAGAGCACCTACAAATGATTTTAAAGAGTTGTGATTTAGGGCCTAAAAACGGGTGTCTATCACTTTATCGAAATTTCTTATGTCAATTTTCATGTCGACGAAAACTATTACAAGACTTTCACAACGCTTTTTTTCCTAATTACATAATCATCAATTCAATGCTTTTAATATAACCGAATGACTTTTAATGGTTACTTAATCGACTTTGTCTCAATTCATAGCGTAACGATTCATCGAATTTACCTTTCAAAGAATAATTACGAGTAGTTACTTATTCATAGTATTCATTTATCCACACAAGATTCACAGATACTTAGTACGTTCCATATATTATTATAGCCACGAACATTGTTTCATCGCATTAAGTAATTTTGTATACTTAATTCCATTTCTACGTATGTATTATTTAAAAAAGGACTGTTTAGCAGCAGGTAGCAGTTCTGCCTAACACTCCTCCTCGCTTCGCTCGTCATCGTACCTGACGGATAACCAATGTTTCGCGTACCTAATAGAATATGAAAAAAAGTTCGACCAAAACTTGTTTTATGATATATCTAATTCGCACATTCGGATGATTGTGATATTGCTAAGATGTACTTTCGTTGAACCATATTATCAAGTATATATAGTACGTATTCACACGCAACACTGGTAAAACGACTTTCTATGTAATAAGAATTTTAGGAAATGAAACCTACGTTAAACCAAAATTACAGTAAATGTGATTCTAATATGAACGACTATGTCGATGATCAAATAAAATAATGAAGTCAAATTCGATGAGTTGAGTCTTGTGTAAAAGGTAATTCGACCAAATCCATGAGCAATCTAACGAAGTTCGATGAATGATTCCTAAGTGAAGATAAAATTCTGCGAAAAGTGTTAGAGGAAACGATAATCGGTCTAACTATTTTCGGTAAAATGGTGGATTCCCCTTAAAAACACCTAAACTTTGATATTAATTCTGTTTTCTGATTGGCCGATTTTAATATCTAGCTGTATTTGAAACTGTTGATAGCAAATACACATGTTTTTTTAAAGAGCTGCGATTGGTGGATTTAACAAGGTTCTTCTTTTCAAAGACGTCCTGTCCTGTACGTGAAGCCTTGATAACTAAAAAACTAACTATCAGTACACATTTTTCGATTACCATGCAAATCTTTTTTTAAATCACTTACATGTGTGAACTAATTTTAGCATTTTTTAATCGCGGTAAATATGCAGAGTTTGGATACTGGCAACATCACGATTCGACCATCTACTTACCCAAGATAATCATAATATATTTTACTGGAGCCACGCGTCGAAGGTATTTCACAAACCGAAAATGAAGAGCATGATTATGATTATAATTTGAACTTGCGTTAACATACTTCCAAATAACCTGTTTTAGCTTCGGATAATGTGCAAAACATTAAACTACACGCCCTAGTGGACTCTGACGTGCGAATCTGTTTCCCACATTTTGATTAGTAGTTCATGGCGGCAATAGTAGCAGCCGTATATTTCTCGCGGCACCAGCCTAATCGAATGTCATAAGCGGTCGTTCCGACAGAACTATTCACGCGCTGCCAGCCGCCGAGTGCCGCCAGATTTATGCGCCGTCCCGTCCAACTTTCTGCACCGTGTTCTGCAACACTTGTACTTGACGTCTTAAAATTATCGGAGTTGCCGTACAATGCGGCTACTGTAACCCAAATCACAGACGTGGCCGAATCAAGTGTTCTTTTAGTAGTCTAATATGGGAGTTCTGGATTGTGCCAACAAAGTTCCCGAAACGTATGCATTGTTTGAGTGTTATTAGGAAGCGCTAGGAGTAACCCACTCTCAGTAGGTATTTGGCAATCAACGTATTTATTGACATATTATTATCATTATTATGGTTTGACGTTTACATGCACGGTATACACTCTGCACATCATGATTTTTATTGAATCAATCGCTTAATTTAAAAGAAATGATTTAGTATCGGTTTATCATCGTAACATGTTGTCGTAACATCGTTGTATATTAAATGTGACTTCTATAGCCTTGTCTGACAAATTTTATGCTGAGATACATTTTGGTAAAACAAGCAAACGAGCCTCATGCTTCTTAAAAATAACACCTACAATGCATAGTACGTCCGTTTTTATATATCCATATTCCATTACATCTCGCCAGCAATTAGGAGTGGCACTAACTTCGGCTACCTGTAGCATGAGTTCGCTACAACCACGCCGCTACAAATAATTTCCCGGGCCCTAATAGTAAGCCATTTAACATGCAGGCTACAATGGAATTAATGAGGTTATATGTGACTCAAGGGAGCACCGTCCCGGTGCCACCACCACTCGTAAACTCATTAAAAGTTGACTTCACATACTAAAACGACTGGCGTTATCCATATAGATGGCAGTTTTAATCGAGACCGCTTTACGGACCATTTAATTCCACGGACTGGTTATTGTTGAGCCGGGACCGTTAGGAAAGACTCATGTCCACCCCTCGAAAACGACGCCGATGCTGACTCATCTTTCAGCGAAATGCGTTAGTGTGTGTCCAGTTGACGAAGTAAAATAAATAAGTATTGGTTGCGGTGCCACAAAAGTCTGCATCCAAAATTTCTAAAGAGAATTGGCTTTTTTAAAACACTTTTTGCTTTCTAGATTGATATGTGTAATAGTAGTTTATGCGACTGATCCATAATGAGAGGCCTTAAAATACGACTGTGGTTTTATGAAACGAGCGTCAGCGAGTTTCATAATAGGATCACACGAGTGTTTTAAGGCCTAATTGTATACAGTTGCATATATACACTACTTTATCTACACACATATCATAAGTAGTAGTAAGTAACAGCAAAAAACCAACAATAAAATAACAACAGTAATGGCGGCAATTCAATCATCCGTCATGGCGAATGTTTTTTTTTTTTTAAATCATAGACAAACGAATGAAGTCGCTATACTCATATCACTCGAGATCAAATGTCGTGCGGTTTGTATTAAAAAACGTACTGAATTGACGTTTCGTATCGATAACTGTTTTAATATCTATGGATACTAGAATAGAGACCCACTTGAGTTTTGACAGCTGTTCCAAATTTAAACTCATAACGATACAAATTTATCAAAAATCTGTACTGCAATAGTACATTACGTAACTAGGGCGGTGAATTCGTGAATGTCCCAGATCGCAGGTGTTTGTGGCCCGAACCGAAGGTGAGGGCCATAAATATGCGCTCTGGGGCTTTAAGAATTACCGCCCGTGTTGAGTACAAAATTTTACGTCTTCACCTGGCCACAATGTGAGTTTTCCCGCACGCGCAGCGTGCAGTAAAACTCGCATTATGGCCAGGTGTGACGTAAATGACCTTACAGTACAGATTTTACCTACTAGCACAGACAAGAAAGTTCTCATAGTAAAATCGGTTGTAGTAATGCTGGTCATTTCCTACGGTTTCTGAACGCATTTTAGAGCACTAGTGATATGTGCGTAGATAAAAATACATTACAACTTCACTGTACCTAGGCTAAGTAACTTAATTGAGCACGTTTCCAAGATTAATTCCAATGAAGTTGATATTTGATCTTCATCACCGCATAGAATCCCGAAGAACGGAACATAAAATAGATTCGGGATTAGACGTGTGTCTGATGAGATTGGGGATTAGATGATGTCACAAAAATTCATAAAGATCCCGCTACGGTCTTGATGTATCACATAAAACCGAGTTAATTAATACGATGGAAAATATCGCCTGCTTTCTTATCTAATGTATAAGATATCCCGCAATATGAGAAAAATATATAACATTATATTACTTCAGGGCCAATATTATAGTGTACCAAACATTGTGCTATACCTAATATTTGCCGCCGTCCCACGCTGCGGCATTGTTGGTACTTTCCATATACTGTATCTAGTGAGGAGCCACTGCCGGCATTATTGGGAATTTGTCGGCAAGTTTACCAGTACCTAATAAACCAATATTTCCGACGTCTTTCGAACAGACGACCAACAATAATTCAACCTTGAAACCTGTAATAGAATAGGACGCATTGCAATCTGATTAAAATATAAAAAGGGTTACTTCTTATTAGAATTTTATTTATTAATTTGAACTTTATTGCACAAATATAAACATAAAGGTACAATTGGCGGACTTAATGCCTTAAGGCATTCTCTACCAGTCCACCATTGGGCTACTGAGAATCGAATGGAAACACAAATAAATTAATTACATTAATATACATATATAATGCATACTATAAACTTACTTATACCTACATAAATACATACAATTATATATACCCGAACAAAGATATCATGAGGATCATCAATCTTTAATAGTTAATAACAGATGCTTACGCAACTTGCGTTTAAAGGAGAATTTGCTCTGAGCTTGCCTGACGGTAAGAGGGCGATCATTCCACAGACGAATAGCCTGAACAGCGAAGGAATTTGAGAGGAATCCAGTACGGTGAAATAGGACAGAGAGTTTATAACTAGCTTCCGCACGCGACTTCGTTTGCGTGGACCCGGGATAAAGATATCCTATATTTTAATCCAGGCAATGAACTATCTAAGACTGGATGTACGTCGCTCGCAACCAGGACTGGCAACAGAAGTTTACTATGGAATATTTTAGTAAAGATTTAAATATTAGAAGGGATATCTCACACAAATCAAACCAGTCCCACAGTAAGCTCAACAAGGTTTGTGTTAATGTGTTATGGGAAGGTACCACGCACGACGATATATTTTAATAGATCATACTTAAATATATAGAAAAAAGCCAAGACGCAGAAACAAATATTTATGCTCATCTCACATATTTTTGTCCTTGCCGGGATTCAAACCCTGGACCGCCAGCTTCGTAGGCAGGGACACTACCCACTAGGAAAGACTAGGCCATCCAGTATTATTTTCGATGGCGTAACATCGACAAGGGCACATCACTATCTATTTGTACTATGGAAGCTATGTTTCGTTGGTTCATATGATATTTAATTTGGGTATTAGAAGATAATTATTTTGTTAGTGGGAGAAGTGTTCTGGAAATAATTAAGTAAAGATCATTGGAGAGATCGGCGAACGGTTAGATAACGAAGAGTCTCGACCGTCACCTAAAGAGACTCTCGCTAGATGGCTGGATCAAGGGTCAGATACAGAAGGCGGTACTCCTGGACACTGCGCGAATAGCCAGGAGGTTCTTGTCTCTATCGCCCTGACCACCGGCAGCTTTTACCCTAGGTTAGGTTTTTATAATGGTGTAATTTTTTATATGTAAAGTTTTATATTTTACTTTTTATATCATTATTGTAAAAACCTAGCCCGAGAAAGAGAATAAATAAAGAGATAATAATAATAAATCAGCCTATATACGTCCCACTGCTGGGCACAGGCCTCTCCTCTAATGGATGAGAGGATTGAGAGGGAACGGGCAGTACCTAGTCCCCACGCTGGCCCAGTGCGGGTTGGGGACTTCACATAGACCTTTGAATTTCTTCGTGGATGTATGTAGGTTTCCTCACGATGTTTTTCCTTCACCGAAAAGCTAACGATAAATATCAAATGATATTCCGATAAGTATAAACGAAGTTCAAATCCAAATACAAATTCCGATTGCAATGGCAAGGTGTGAGACCAGCTAGATATATTATGTTATGAGTCTAGATATCAGTTTCTGAATCAACCCGTGTCAAAACGTCAGATATAAAGTTAAGTACATAAATAAAAATCTAAGATTATCTTTTCAACTATTGTCCCTTAGATCTAAAGCCTCACAGACTGGAGCGGCCTGCGGTAGCGGTCAATAGTACATTTGACAGCTAATGACAAGTTTAGTATTGTCCACGGCGCGGCGGCCAGGCCGCGCCAGTAGTTAATGGGAAGTAAGACTCGGGGACAATAGAGGACAAAGCGTGAGCGTTTAAAGCTTTACAATGTTATCTTGGTTTGAATGTGTATATTACGTGTCAAATCCAAAAAAAAAAACAAATTATCAACTTGTTTGTTCACTACGAAGAGCGTACCTACCTAGTTTTCAATTTAATAATAACAGCGCAGATGAGAATGTTCCAACTTATAACAAGAGCTTGGATTTATCGCTCGCTTTTGTTGAAATAAGCAAAAACTTCACAAGAAAGCTTTCTGAGACGGTGTATCGGCCATCCCTCCACACTTAGCCCCGATACTAGCGTTCTTCGTCCTCGTCTGCCACTGACTTTGATACACAGCTAGTCTCCATCTATGTAGCTAAAGCTTCTATCATGGCTAATTGCTTCATAAATTTCTTTACGTACCCTATCTACTTTTACTGCTAAACCCAGTTACATATTGGCCTGGCACTTTACTTATATTATGTAGGTATGTATATAAAATAATATATTATGTTAATTCAATTTATGATGATATGAATTCTATAATTAGGTTTAAATCCAATTACTGAGACCTGCCTGTGCAGCGGATAATTTTCAAACAAACATGTTGGTTCAAAAATATTATTTTATTTCTACTAACGTTACTAGTTCCTAACTAGTAATGTTACCAATTATAACTTATTGCAGTATTTAAATTTCCCAAGCGAATCTTTAGCATTTCGCATTTTATTCATTTGGTCAAATTATCATTTGGCATCATTTTACTTTCTTTCATTCATTTCTTACTTTCATTTTACTAGTGTTATTGAGATAACTATTCACTAAGCAAACGTTTTCTTTGGCTAATATTAATATATTCCAAAAAAAATAGTAGGTACCTACGCATAGTCACTTCGCACTCTCGACATATAGCATAATCTACCTGAAGGAAGGTTTCAGGTAGGTACGACGACGAGTGAAGCCAGGAGGAATCTTAGGTAGAACTGCGACAGTACGCGCGCGAACCAAGCGAGCGCACCGAGCGTATCGTGGCAGCGGCCGACGGACCGATTTTTTTAGTAATACTTACGTTACATATTATGTAAGTAGGTACACTACAAAAGTCTAAAGGATTTTTCTAGTACGATGAGTAAGCAGAAAAAAATACACTAAGTATACTTATGAAGTCAGTAAGTTAGACACAACGTCTCGTATAGATGTTGATTGTCATATTATAGAATAAATGAATGGAATAGAGTATATAGTAGGGCCTTATACTTACGAGTAGGTAGGTTCAATCAGACCAAATCTTTTCTTTCCTGCATAGCTTTAAAAAAAAAATGCTGCTTCCCAACACTCACTCTAACTAAATAACTCTAAGAGATTCAAATTAATTTATCCACAATTTTATTTATAAACTTACTAGCTTCCGCCCGCGACTTCGTCTGCGTGGACAAGGGATAAAAACTATCCTATATTTTAATCCAAGCTATAAACTATCTTCGTGCAAAATTTCATCCAAATCGGTTGAGCCGTTGAAGCGTGATTGAGTAACAAACATCCAAACATCCAAACTTTCGCATTTATAATATTATATAGTAGAATATGTATTGAATATTATTTTATTTTTCATGTATTTATACCGCCCTTAATACGAGTTACGCAGTATGCTGTCCCGCACACTCACTGGATTCACGGAAAACCAGCTCCGTTGACACTGCTTTGTGAACGCATTGCTGAGTGGAGACCTTTTCGGTAGCACATCCCTATTTATTAATCCTTAAAGTGCATTTTGTGAATGTATTGTGTGTGTAATGATTTGCTATCCGAATAATGTTCTATTTTATTTCTTATGCATACTATAGAATGTGCATTTTATACGATGCCATGCAAATATTTTGGGAACCTATATGTTTTTATATAAAAACATATCTATATAAGTTAAACAGATGCCAAAAAAATTGGCGACTGTTAATTGCGATTAGTTGTTTTGACTAATGGTTCTTTTCAAATGAAATCTGAGAAAAAATAGTAATCCCAAAAAATCACTTGATGCATGTAGCTTGCAATCGTTAAGTTTCCATGTAGAGTGAAAGCTCTAGGAACAAATTCACTGAATCGTTCACAGGCGGATTTTATCGTTATCCATTCGAAGCAACGATCATTATATCTTACACTCGATAGTCCTAAATCGTCATTTGAAGGGAATTTATAACAAGATCTGAGGGTGAAAACAGGAGACAACGAACGGGGAGAATTTGCAGAAAGTAAATGAAGTAGAAATGTGTATAAAGGTGCGCCGCGAGGCGGGCTGCGCGAGGCTCCAGCCAGCGCTGCTGAGCCCATCACCCCAGCACCGCCTATTTCGTGTACGGGGATTTCGCTCGTTCATTCACCTTAAATCGACGCCATTCCGCAAGCAAAAGGCAAAATAGAGCACTGCTGAAAAAGACTTTCCGATAGAACGGTCCCATCAAAATCTTCAATATCCATTTACGATGGAATAAGACCGGATTATGCGCTACGCAAAACCCTTTAATCCGGGCTAAAGGTTATTTTAACATTGCACAGAATTTGGGTGAATTAGATCACAGTTTATATATTTTCCTATCCATTTTCCAATTATATGGGTCGGCCGGAGTCGCACCGTAACGTAGTGGTCAGTGCGACTGTTGACGTAATGCCACATTAAGGTTAATTTATAGAGATCTTAAGTATGATAAAACATCGAACTGCTAGGAGCTAAACATTTCTTGATATTTATTAGTAATGTCATATTATATGTATAGGTTAAGTTACTAGGTAGTTTTTATTGCAATGTTTTTCTTCGCGCGCTAACTGGGTAACCTAATAAATAGCGATACAGTAAGACGACGTCATCCCCTCGGGGGAGCAGAAGCCACGCTCCACTGAGTAGACGGCTATGATTGGAACTGTTGACTTTTTCCCGATCTCAAGAGTAACGTTCTTTAATAATTTCTATATTGATATACTTAGATTATAATTTAAAAAAAATGTACATAGTTAAGGGCCTTAATCTAATCTACGCTTTAACTTTTCTCATGTGAGTAACGACAATTACCCATACATTTTACATGGGTAATTGTCGTTACTCACATGAGAAAAGTTAAAGCATAGATTAGATTAAGGCCCTTAACTATGTACAATTTTTTTGAGATTTTCCCATTGTGAATTCATTTAAAATGTTGAATGACAAAACAGGGTAAGTTTATCGGCATCGCTTAAGAATGAATGCCGGGATTAAGCGTCGCGTCGGTGAAAAAATATTGTTAACTCCAACGCCACCCCAGAGCGCAGTTTTCATTTGTTTCACAAAAGCGGTTAATGTAAACGGTGCTCTTTAACATTAGCTCGATTATCCCGCACCGCGCCGCGCGCTAGCGAATAAAAAAACAAGAGGCAGTTTCGCCGTACCTAAACGTTGCCGTGTCAAGTTGGCGTTTTTACAAATTATACTTACTGAAACTGTTTTGAAGCTACGCGATTTTCTACTTACGATGCCTAGGTGCCTATCTAGTAGGGTTAGATATGTATACGCACATTCAATCGCAGTATTTAATTGGTGTGAAACTATGAAACCACAAATGTGGACGCGGCGCAACATTCTAAATACAAAATAGTGATATAAGAGCGTCAAATTTTTCCAGTGACCCGCCAGTCGCCATAAGAGGCGCTCAAACGTCACCGCCACCAGCGACGACAAATCGGACGCGTTCACGATCCAATTTACCGTCAAAGGACACGGCAAGGAAAAAGAATAAATTTAAATCAAATTGTTTTCACGAGGCTATCAAATCGACGATGTTTAAGGAGGAATTTAGGTCACGTCTCGTGGATTACGGCTTATTTCCCGCGTCTCTTTTTCTTCGTTTGATGCTAATCCCGCCGGGTTTCGCAGAGATTCGACCCCCGTCCCTGTACGCCGTCGCAAGTACCTACCTCAATTTAACTTCAGACCGGTCAGACGTCAACTATTGTACTCGACTGTTTAGTGAAAAAATATAATGTCAGAATATGAAATGTTGGAGGAGTATTTTGAAAGATCGTCATAACACGGCGGCAGCTGCAAGCTGATACAGCAAATTGCTAGTTTATTCAAATAAGCAAAGAGGGAGCGAGCGGCGGGTGTCGAACAGTGAATCAAAGGCTGCACGTTAATATCTCGGAGGGCGCGCCCCGACCCGCAGTAAATCTGATTATCCACTGACGTCACACCACCTCTCGAATATTAATCGTGCTCTCTCACTCGTACCCTAATAATCAACCTAACTATCAAAGGGCTGCTTTTAATTTGCCGGTGGGTTAAAAGGATCCCTGGGCATCGTTTTAGTTGCCAAATTACACAAATTAATCACCAGCCATTAATTCAGCTCTCGATGTGGCCTCATATTACCGCGGCCGAGACCTGCGCCTGCAAAAACGGTTCATTTACATTCGCCACCAGCAATAAACGCCGTCTTACTGCCTTAAGCGGTCTAATTACATTAATAATCTATTATCTTTCTACATTTATTTCTGTCCTTTATCTTGAATATTACACGAACATAACTTCCCATTTTAACGGAATCTACTTTCCTACTTCGGATTACTTCATGGTTTTTAGTATTCTTAGAAGACAGAACGTAATTCAATCTTCACTGACCTCCGTAATGGGATTACTGCGTTCATTGGCCCAGGTTTGTATTGAATATTACGAATAGATCCATAGATTGAGGCAATTATTTATCCTTAAAGGTTTGATTCGGAGAGCTCAGATGGAGGACTGATGCGATAATCACAGGACATCAAAGCACAAAAGAATAATTACTGATATTATATGTAGCGTGTGTTAATATCTCTATTATATAATCATTACTCGCATATTTATGATTCGGTACGTTAATTTTCGTTTATCCAGCCTCTGAAATTGTTTAGGATCCTACTTATAAATATTTTTATATACTTTTTTGCGTTTAATTATTAATTAAGGCAAGAAAATAGTCAATTTACCATCAGGTGGCCTGTATCCTTCTCTTTGCCTGTTGTCGCTGTGGGCTCTCGCTAATATCAACATTATTCTACATGAGGTAAAGTACACACAAGTGTGAGAATATTATCAGTCCAAATAGGTTCCAATTATAGGATAATTATTATAGGATTTATGCCGGCTTAAAACGGACTCGACAGGGAGCCATTTTACTTTTTCAACATGCGCTTGTTAAAGGGCGAATTCGAATTAAATTTCAGTGCCTTTGCTGCAGCAATATCCACAACGTTTAAATTGCGGTGAATTTTCGTGGCGGTATGTACCTGCGGTGACCGAGGCGTTCCGAAAATGCCGCTTTTCTCAGCACCTCTAACTAAACCGAATTACTGAGCAATAAAGTAGGTACCTATCCAACAGAATTAAACGTTTCTCCAAAGCCCATATGTAACTAAACCACTCTGTTATAGTAACATGCATTATACTAGTGGCTCTGTGAGCTGTAGACCTCGCGGGTTTGTTTAAAAACGGTCGACTTTAGTAATTTTATACCTTTTTAACCCATGGGGGTTGAATTGAAATAGTCGCCATTATCAAAAAAACGTCGAAATGTCGAGGTAATTCAATAAACACCTTTTAGAACGTGATTAAGTCCAATTTTGTTATTAATGTGTGAAAATCGCGGCCATTTGAAAAAAAAACGAAAACTGATGTGACAAAAATAAATATATGTACGTCTATACATTATTGAATCTGCTTACAAAATTTCACGAAAATCGGTGAAGAACTGCAGCCTGTAGGCGAGAACACTATCCAAACGTCCAAACATACGAAAGATGGATTTTGGGCCCAGCTGGAACGGACCGACTTCGATCAATAGTCTCGATTGGTTTGTTTCGCCAATCTGCTTAGTCTCTTTTCCTCTTCAATTCGTATAAAAAGAAGTTTCATGGCCCTGATTCTGGTTAAACGATCAAAATTAGTTTCCAGAATTAAATCTGTCAGTCTTTGAACCCGTGTAAGTGCAACATATGAGCAACCCACAGCAAGTTCTCTAGACCCAAGGTCAACCACTACCCTTGGTAACATCAAGCCCTGCGACTTATGAATGGTGACTGCCCATGCTAATATAAGCGGAAACTGAGGTCTAGAACATGTCAGCTCCTTGAAACGCCAAGTTCTCGTGACAGCGGCGATAGGCACTGATGCCATTATGGTTGGGCCATTGGTAATTGTCAAATCTCACCATTACTACCAAAGGGCGATCAGCGGGTGGTGCACGATTAGGTGGATACATCAAATAGGTTACAGTGCCAACGGAACCATTTACTAAACTTTTCTGAACCCACAAATTTGTTTTAAGCATGACCCGGCTGCCAACACAGAGGTAGAGAGTTTTTTCTAACCCTTGTGCTTGTTGATCTGCACATGCCTGTGCAGCTTCTTTGTTATTGTGATCAGCCGTCACCTTAGCCGTGGGTCTGTGAAGGTCCTTTAGTTTGGCAATATTATACGAACTTACATTCCGATTTTCCGGGTACAGCCTCATTGCATCAGAATAAAGCCGTTGTTCCATGTTACATACTCTACTCTTTTCTCGTGACATTAAGGTTCCCAATCACGTTTAGTTGAGTTTCCAAATACAAATGGAACGCAAAATTGTTTGTTGTTTCGAATTTCAAATAAAATTTGTACCAAGTCAGTAGTCAACGCTGACCCCTTTCTTGTAAATTTGTACGTTTTCAACCCATATCTCCGCCATTTTCCAAAATTTCGAAAAACTGACTCGACAAAAAAAATCTGTATACTTACTTACCGTACCTACTCACAAAATTTCATGAGAATTGGTTGAGAAATGTGAGCTCTCGGCGAGAACTCGAAACATCTGGACATGAGGAAAAACGATTTTTCGTCCAAGCTGAAGCAACGACGCTTCGCTCGCTTCGCTCGCTCGGTCGATAAACTAGTATTACGTTACGTACGCGTAGAATGAGCAAAAAAAATGAAATTGCAGGAGATTTCAATATAAATTTACTAAAAAAATTACAATATGTCAAATAAATTCAATGCACTGTTATGTAAATATAATCTGAGTATAGCTATTAACGAACCCACAAGAATAACAGCACATTCAAAAACATGTATTGATAGTATAATAAATGTAAAAACATGTAATTGAACTTGGGAATTTCTGATCACAATGGCCAACTCTTTAAACTATTATACGAGAACAATATTTCTTTGCTATTCCGCTCAAAAACGTGCTGGTCTATTAGTGAAGATAAGATGCAACTATTTGCGTAAAAACATGCAAAAAATTACAGCAGACCACCACCAATAATGACAAAAACCTCGACACGTTTTTCGCCTCTCTACGAGGCATCATCAGGAGATGCTGGCAGGAGATGTTGCTTGCGCCACGCGCCACTAGAATTAAATTACTTCCCGGCCTAGGCCTTCAATTTTGTATGAAATTCCTTTACAGTTCTCTCGAATTGCTCTGCCCGAAATGTGATACTTCGAAGCCTGATATGACGCACGTAACAACGACATTTCATTGCGTGTTTGAGAAAATATAATTTTAATTTCTGATAAGATCAGCGTGACAATTTACGATCACATTATAAATACAACATATCACTGCCGACAACCAGAAACTCAACCTATTACAAAAGAGCACCTTTATCACCGCAAATACCGCAATCAAAGTATTTCACCATCTATAGTCTGGACGTTTAGGTATTTAAAAGAATGTAAACAAACAAAACCACGTGACTTGGTCATTCAGCCAATAAGATTGCTGTGAGTAGCAACCTTTTGTATCTATGGTATTATCTTATTGGTCGAATGACCAAGTCACGTGGTTTTGATTGTTTACATTATTTTAAATACCTAAACGTCTAGAATATACCCATTAGCCTTAAAATGTTAAGCGGACATCAATTTAAGCGCCACCTAATAATAATAATAATAATATAATATTTTGGGGACAATCTTACACCAATCGACCTAGTCCCAAACTAAGCAAAGCTTGTACTATGGGAACTAGACGACGATAAACATACTTATATAGATAAATATATACTTAAATACATAGGAAACATCCATGACTCAGGAACAAATATTCGCGCTCATCACACAAATAAATGCCCTTACCGGGATTCGAACCCGGGACCTCCAGCTTCGTAGGCAGGGTCACTACCAACTAGGCTACAGAGGTCGTCTACCTAAAGCGATGGTTGACACAACATGTATTTTATGATTTAAAATAATACTTTCAGTTTAAATAATGTCATAATCCTTGACCAGACTACTTAAAGTGCATTCATCTTTACTTGTCTTATTTGGTAAACAAAGCGTTGCTAAAAAATCGTGAAGTGATGTCCGAAAAGTCGTCTCGGTATGATCTAATACTCACAAAATTGCTATTCTATCCTAAAAAGATTCATTTTGAGGTTAGGATGTTGTTTACCAAATGAGACAAGTAAGGATGAATGCACTTTAGGTACCATTGTAACCACAGAGAATAATAAGGAGATCGGCCATGCCGCGCGATTTGTATTGAATATGCCTGTCGCAAGTTCTTGATATCGTAGTTTTTTTGAAATTATAGTACATTACGTAACTAGGGCGGTGAATTCGTGAATGCCCCAGAGCGCAGTTGTTTGTGGCCCGAACCGAAGGTGAGGGCTATAAATATGCGCTCTGGGGCTTTACGAATTCACTGCCCTAGTTACGTAATGTACTATTATAGTATTTTTTAACTGTGAAAAGTGATCCCATTGACCGGTGTGGAAATTAATCAAATCACTGCGATGTTTGCAAGTAATTATTGCACAACTCGGCATTTTGGCAAAAAACAGAACTTTCTCGGTGGACAACGGACGGTGAATGTATGGCGGAGATGCCCAATGAGCTTTACATGTGCGACACAGCCGCCGGCGGCTTGTCCGCTCTATAGTATTTTATGCTCTGAGATTGTAACTCTATTAATTATGTATGCGCGAAATGGGTTGCCATTGTTACTCACATACTTTTTTTCTATTACCTAAGACCTAAATGTACATGGTTAATGTTGTAGATAGTCTAATCTCTTGTTGTGCAGACTCTTTATAAGTTATCTTTCTTTTATATTAGGCATATTCTATTTGACATATTCTTTTATTCAATATTTTTATGATTCTTGTTTACCTAGTTACTTCATTATAAACACTTGTGACAGTAACATCTCTTTTACTATTTCCTCGATAATACTTAACGTAAGCACCTTTCGCCTCAATATTACAACAGTTAACAATAAATGTTTTCTTTGTTTCTTTCTTTCATTATCTTGCTTCGTTATTTTTCGCTTGTTTAGGTTTGCGGTTATTTCTATTTAAAGATGCAAAATTAAGTTGAAATAAAAGAACTACTAATAAGCATAGAAAAATAATTACTTAGACCACGTTATACAATGTAAAATCCCATGCACAATTTGGTTGCATTACGCGAAGCTATTGCGACAAAGATGGACAGAAATCTGCATACCTATTCTCTGAGAAAGTTGTTGTTTTAAAGATAATACAACTTTACTCGTCCTCAAGTCTAATAAAGTCCTAATCCTTCCATGCTTACTTCAGACAAATACAATATAAATTTGAGAAAAGTTCCCGCTGTTATATGAATTATCTGAAAAAATATCTCTGAGCAATTTTAATCTTACATACTTCAAAGAGATTATATACATGGAGTAATTTAAATATACGATACATGTTACTGGGAGCAATGAACATAGATTAAAGGACGAAATTACCCCGGCTGAGGCAGGGACACAAAAATGCTTTAATCGTGCAAACCAAACGTAAATATTGCTCGCAAGTTCAATAAATAAAACACAGAAAAAGGATAAAAAGCGTCGTGTTCATGTAAATGGAGTTTGCTACCGTCTATCCTAAGCGATTTTTCATGAGGTATGCCGCGTTAATGTGTACAAACGCTCTTGGCTCGGGCGGCAATGGCGGCATACTTTGCTTCACAGGAAATAAATTATACTCAGTGCTGATGCCGGCATGCTGGTACAGAGAAAATTCGCCGCGAGATAAGCACTCGGTTATTTTCACGTTTAGTTTTACTTTCTTTACCAGACTGTTGCGCCTTTCCACAAAATACGCCGCATCTATCAGCGGCAAAAGCCAGCCCGCTTTACATACATCTCTGCCTACGAGCTACGTGAACAAAAACTACTTAAATCTAAAAGTGAATGTATTTTATTTCTTAGACAAAGAGAATTTAAGGAGAAGATAGATACAGTCAGCCGAGATTCAACATTCGACATCAACCAATACTTTCAGAAAGTCGAATTTACTTTATCTAGAGGTAAACATTGCTCGCTGTCGGGGATGGATCAATCCACGATCGCCTATCAATGGTCTGTGAATTAGAACGCCTTACAAAAAAAATAATAAAAAAAAAATGATTTATTTCAGGCCTTGGTCCATATATTGTTAGCAGTACGTTTAAAAAACTTATACGCTATGTCAGTTAGTACGAACATGATTGTTTGTTGTTAGAATGACTTGACGTACGTCAAAGTACTTAGTCCTGACCATCAGAATCCAGTGCCACATAATCGGGCAGTTAAATCTTAACTACAGCAATCATCTTCAGAATGCCGTTCTGAGTTTCCCTGACGCGACCCAACAGACGCGATTTTCTTTCGCATCACCGCTAGGAAACCGTCCGTGTGGGTATTGGCGAACATTTCCGACGCACTGCACAATTTTGGAAGTCTTAACAGCATTCTGAAAGTGTTGTTATAATGTACACGTAGGGCGCTGTAGACTCGTTTGGTATATCGGACCCACAGACCGCTAGAGTAGAACGAGTGTTACTCGCCGCTACACACGATATGATTTACGTAACGAATATGTCTTTGGATATCCCTAAAAGTATTCTAATTTGTTTATAAGAATATTCTGTAGTTGTGATACCGAATAACCATTGGGAATAAATGGTTAGTTTATTTATGCAAGTAATTTATATCTTTGACGGCCGTTTAGCTTAGCATTACACTGCGTACGAAGCTGGACGTCCCGGGTTCGAATTCTGGTAAGGGTAAGTTATTTGTGTGTTGAGCACGAATATTTGGTCATGTCATGAAACATGGACGTTTTCTACGTATTTATGTATCTGTAAAAGTATATTTATCGTCACCATTAAACTTGGATCGTCCTTAAGTTTTTTTTAATGGCTATATACATAATATACAATTTGTTTTGCTTGACGTCCAATAACTTTGCCTATCGGCGGACTCATCGTTGCGTAGCAACGTGTGCGTTTTGTTACGAGCGGCCGTGCTCATGCACACATGTTACCGCGAACCGCGACGGCGGGCGACTGACGCTCCTGACTGACAGCCCCGCCGTCCGCACACTTCATACCACCCCGGCTGTCCTTCGTCCCCTGCCGCCAGCAAACCATGGGAGTGTCACGAACGAATTTGCCAAGCTATAGCGAATCTGCGGGCCAACATATTACCTCTCACCGACAACGCCCTCCGCTCTCTCTCTCTATATCGCCATCATCACAAAGGTCGTTTGTTATAATGTGGCCCAGGTACTTGAAACGGTCCACCACTTTAAGTACAGCCCCACCAAAAGACACCGGAGGGACAAAATACGGCTTAATTTTACCCGCTTTGAACACCATAACTTCACTCTTGGTGGCGTTGTACTTAAGTCCATGCGAGGCAGCGTACTCCTCGCACTTGGCCACTAACTGTCTATGTAAGGGCCCCAATAGATGGACTCAGTAGCACCATGTGGGTTATGGTTATACCGCTGGGCCACCAAACATAGACTAATATGAGTAAAAAAAACTTAAATTTTCGTACTACTAACAACCAACGGCACGTTAATTTATTAGGGTTCCGTAGTCAACAAGGAACCCTTATAGTTTCGCGATGTCCGTCCGTCTGTCTGTCTGTCGGTCTGTCCGTCTTCGGCGTAGCTCAGTAACCCTTACAACTAGAAAACTGCAATTCGGCGTGGGTATATAAACCAATCACGCCGACAAAACAGTAGAATAAAATTCTGAAAAAAAACTTTTTTTATGGTACCTCCACTACATGTAAATTAGTGATGTATTTATTTTTCTCGTTAACCTGTAGTGTGGGGTATCGTTGGATAGCTTGTTCAAAAATCTTGAAGAATCAAAAGATTGGGATTTAAACATTTAACGCCCTAATTTTTGTTCGAGTCATGTGGCCGGCTAAATGGCTACTACTGGGGACGTGAAAAAATTCGTGGCAGTAGTACATATTATGAATTTAAAAGGAAAACTATCACAGTTAAGTAGACATAACTAGTTAACGAGTAGTAGACATAACTAGTTAACTGGTAAGAAATGCACTTAATTTCGGGTGCATATACATTGTCATTGGAATTTGAACCTTTTACCGTGGACGGTAGAGTTGCTTTTTCACGGCACGTTATCTTCAATAGAAAAAACCTTGTCCTTCAGGTGGTCGCTAATCGAAGGTGGTCGCGTAACCGGTGAAACGACCCTATACATTGGTGTGTTATAAAAATAATCATATTTACGATTATTTACGAGGGTAAGCTATAATAAAAACCCCAAAAGCCCCTTTTAAGTCCGCATTCTGTGACAGACGGGCAACTACGGAAACCTACCCTGCGCGTGGCCCGACACGCACTTGGCCGTTTTTTGTATTATTTATTTATAGACATGAAAAATAAGATAAGATAATTAAAAACCTATAAGATCTGTAATTTTCAAAAGTTCAATTCCAATCAAAGTTTGATCCGTCCGGAATAGTTTACCTTGCACAGTTAGTCACAAACATCGGCATGAGTTATCGTCATCGTGATACATGAGTATACTAACGTAGGCAACGGGGCATCCCAACTCAGCTTTGCGGGGTACCTATGATGGTTAAGTACTATTTTATTAATAACTAGCTTTTGCCCGCGACTTCAAAGGAGTATAAATTATGGTTAACATGATATTCTTATGTTTAACCATACGGAAACTACTGACAATTTTGAAAATAAAGATTTCATTTCCATAGATTGTGCGTGTAACAGTTCAAATAATTTTCGAATCTATTTAAACACCCTCATAAACTTGTTCGTCAATAATATTATATAGATGCCCAGGTCCGAAGGCTCCAGGGCGAGCCCAAAAGACTCTCACTATCCCCAGGTGTCTTGCAAGCGAGACCTGACACCAATTAAATCCCGAAGGTGAGCGGCGAGGCAAGTAAGGCAGAAGACCGAGTTTTTCATTGGAATTAAAGGCCCAGCCCGAGGCTCCGAAGTCCTGAAGGTAAACAGGGAGGCAAGCAAAGCCGAAGGCTGAGCTTTTCGTAGGAATGAAAGGCCCTAAAAGCATAGCATTCCTTCAGAAAGCGCTCTAAATACGCCCCCATGGACGGACACTCATTATCTCCCGGTGTTTTGCAAGAGAAACCTGAGGGCGAGCCCCCACGTACGCTTACCATCCCCAGGTGTCTAGCAAGCGAAATCTCAGGCCAAAGTCCAAGGTGAGCGGCGGCGTAAGCAAGGCTGAAGGCCGAGCATTTCGTTTGAATCACAGGCCCAAAATATCCCTTTCGGAGCGCTCCTTATGCCCCTCAATAATATTAATAATAGTTCTGAACGTCATTTCTGGTTTCATAGAATATACCTACAGGATGGCAGAGATTCAAGTTGCTGGTTTTTCAATATCAACAGCGACGTCGTCAGCGACTGAAGTTCCAATATAATTAGGTCTCTATGTCTAACAGTTACTATCGGTCGAGGCATCAACCAGTTTTGGTTAATATATAAGTCTTTAACCGCCTGTCCCTATTTGTTAACCAGTGGTTTTTCACATTTTTTTTTCATTTACACTATATGTCAAAAAGTTACAAAAAAGGATACAATATGGGTTAATAATAATTTCACATTTTCACATTATATCTATATTTTGCTAAAAGTTTGAACAGGGTTATTTTTACTTTTCAGTCAAGTAAGTATATGCTTGCCAATTTTCAAGTTTAGCTCATAGATTCGAGGAGTTTCCATACATAGTTTTAACCCCTTTGCACCCTTACTCTTGTCATTTTTATAGCCTATAAAATGCCCGGGGATTTTCTCGACAGATTAGTAAAGTGTGCATCAAAATCCGTTCAGCTGTTTTCACGTTATGCGTGGTTGAATAAACAGACCAACAGACAAAAATTCTAAAATCGGAGCGTGTTCTGTTATCGATTCTAAGCATCCCCAGCCGATTTTTTTTCGAATATTACTTCGATGTGCAGACTTTCGACCCTTTTCAGCTTTATTATACCTATGTATAGATTGCTGTGGATAAAACATGCGACACTCCCGCACTCGCATACTTGTCAGATACTGATGACTAATCGTCCTGTCAGTCAGAACCTATGCTACCTGCTTTAGTCACGGCAATAACGATCACTGTCGCGACATTCATTGCGATGTCGTAATTCATTAACGACAGCTCTCCTTTTGCAAAGTATTGTAAACGGATGTCTTAGTTAATTGAGTTTGACCATTTTACAAAATGAGCTTTGGTTAACAAACAATAACCTCGTATGAAAGCTACAGTTATCCATCGCTATTACCAAGACTCTTGACACGTATAGTACCTACAGTTAAAATCTATTTCTTTGTGCGCTTTAATTTAAACTATATTCATAACAACGAACTCTTTAAATATGTGTTACATGCAAACGAACATACAGTTTAGTTTAGTTGTTGAGTTGGCATTAGACCCTGAAACCATTATTGGAATTGCTATAAAACAAACCCCACACCGTGTACGACTGTCCTGTCACTATTTCATGTACGATTACAGTGTTCGAGATTTGGAACTGGTCTTTTGACACATCGCGACACCCATATAACGTAAATTGGCACTGCTCATCGAAATAATAAAAAAAGTTTCAATCGCTTCCGAGTTACAAAACAAAGTTCAATCTCCATGCACGCTCTTTTTAGCATTTATAAAATGATAATTATTACACAGTAATCAATCGATACCTTTTATTAGCCATCATCAATCGTAATCGGATATTATGACAATCGATTTACTCTAGCCACATCACTCTTTACATCATATTGGAACTGTCCAAAGACCAGTCCCAAATCTCGTACACTGTAGAAAAATCCAGCGCTAAACGTTTAATCTATTTATAACAAAAAAAATGTAAAGTTATATTTGAAACGTATTGAATGATGGAAATAAGAGAAAACTGTTCAATATTTATCATAAATATTGTAGTGTTTAAAAGTGAAGCCTAATTTTATAAGATCAATGCCCGTTCCACATATAATCAAAACTTCATAACTTCAGGGAAATAAGTCATGAATAATGAACATATTGTCATAATGATGTACCTTCATCAAGTATAATATTATTATATATTCGTGGACTGCGTAATGTATTAGTAGTACCTATTATATTGGGAATAATATATATTGTGCTCGAAGATTATTGACGGCTCTCTCATTTATTAGATAGCCTATTGTGACCTTTCCTCCGAGAAACTTAATATTTGTAAAGCCATTATCTTTGACGCTATCTAAACAACAACATAATACTGAAACCAACTGGAGAAGTATGTAGTATTAGTGTAGGTATACTAAATAACCCGTGTGGTGTCGGGTTAGAATTTCACCACCCCCTTTCTTCCCGTGGGTGTCGTAAAAGTCGACTAAGGAACCAGGGTTGAAGTGTGTTGTGGGCGATGGGCTAGCAACCTATCACTGCAATATCACATTTAGTCGATCTTTTATACCCACATTTATGCTAAAAGTGGCGCTGGAATATACGTTTTTCATGGGCTCTGCCTACCCCTTTTGGGAATAAAGGCGTAAATGTATGTATGTATGTATACTAAATAAATAATGCATATGTAACTTCGCAACCAAATTCTGCTCTTAAATGATTTTTACCGAAAATTTGTCGTAGCTTCTATACGCTTATATGACGGTACCTAGATATTTTGGAGATTTCAGACTTTCAGACTTTAAGACAGACAGAAGTTTAACGTGTCTGTCTGTGTATCTGTCTGTGGTAACGTAGCTCCCTAACGGATGGACCGATTTGAGTGAGGTGTTTTTGTGTCATAGATAATTTTATCCCGATTGTTCTTAGCCATGTTTCGTGGAAATTTGTTCAGCCATTTTTGAGATACTGGACTTTGAAAAGTTGTAGTTATATAACTAGCACAATGTATGTCGCGGATTTAGTTAGACTATTTTTGGAGATTTGAAATTTCTAAGTGATATAATGTTATAACAATAAAATTTACGAGGTCCAAAGGAAATTGTGCCAGCATGTGTGCGGTCCCCATCATAACAAGGGGAACAAATTTTTATGATTTGTTTTAGATACTGATATTATTTATTATCACTTTTATATTATTTCATTTATACTGTTTATATTTAACAATAAAATTCTTTTTTATATTTAACAAAATAATTAACTGAGTTACCTCCTATATTAAAATAAAAATATAAACCTACTTATATTAAAAAATACTCAAGCATCCCTGACAATATTTTTCCTTATCATAAAACCATATCAAATGCCCGAATAAATTGCTTTTTTTTATTAAGATGCTTAATTGGTAATAAAAGTTTAAGGATGTCGACGGCCTAAAGGCCAGGCTTCGAATTTCAGAGTACGCGGCGAGCGGCGTGGCATATACGGGCTGGGCGGTGTCCGTACCACGATTCTGTAAGAGCGTTTAACGTATACTATTTTTTAATGTATACCGCATTACATTGACCTCAAATTAGAAACCTGATTCAGGAAGGTATAATCGCATTTAACTAGTAAAGATCCTACTGTTAAATGCGAAGGGCAATGTAATACCGCCTTTACGGAGGGGAAGTACTTGGGAGGGATGCCGTCAGCGGCGGCTCGGAAATTATTCGTGTATTGAGTATTATATTTAGAGTGATGAAAACTGTTATAAACCCTATGTACTTACATACAAACTATTGCTTACGAAATAAGATAAAAGTGCATTCTTTTCTATGAGTATCATTCTATAATTATGGCCATGTAAATGTTAACTACTCAAAAAGTTCAAATAAGTTCAAAATTCTTTATTGTACATTAAACCAACAAATACAACGGAACAGCAAGCAAAAAAAAGAGATTATACATTAAGAAATGGTGACATTCATGTACCTTAAAAGGTTACAGTTGCGTTTTCACTGGCCCTTACACTAGGTACAGCCTGTCTCGTAGGTAACCAAAACATAGATTAGATTATATGAGTATACATAATTGATGCGAAAAGTTCGTAAGGCACTATTCCCAGGAATGACAAAATTATGGTTAAACGAAAATCAGGGACACTAAATTCTAACAAAAGACTTAATTAACTTACAGAATACTAGACTAAAATACATGCTGTGTGTGCATGTGTGTGTGTGTGTGAGTGTGTGTGTTTATTTAACCACTTTCATTAGGTTCTCTATGTCCTCATACGTAAGGGAGCTGAGCCATAATGATATTTTTTTCTGAACTTCTCTAACGGACAGTTTTTTAATGGGGATTTTAGAATTTACTTTGTTATATAGAAATGGATGGATGAAGTTCGGCAGGCGCTTTGCGAATGCTGAGTTTGTCGAAGGCACAGGCTATTGTAGCTGGGAGAACGAATTACCAAACCATGTACACTAGACACTACACGCTGCTCAAACATTCCACGAACAGTGAGAACCTTCATATCGCGGTACACTCGCAGGGTTGGATATCTAATGGGTTTTCGAAGGATAACCTTGAGGACAGCTCGTTGTGCCTTTTCCAGCAAAAGTATAAAGGTTTTACATGTCCCACCCCATGCAGATATGCAGTATGTCAGAACAGATTGACAAATGCTAATATATAGTGTTCTAAGCAATGCCTTACCAGCCGGGTTGCGTAGGTTTTTAAAAACACATATAAGTTTGCGCACGCGTTTCGCTGTAGTTATTAAATGTTCCTTGAAATCCAGTTTTTCGTCAATTACGACACCAAGATATTTAATGATACGAGCTCTCTCAATTGACTGGCAGGAGCAAGACGCAACTGGTAGTCCATTTTGGTTACAGGTGTGAACTCTGATGGTAGGTGGGGTAGTTGGAGCAGAGGCTTTTGTTTTATGAAAACAGAGAATTTTTTTTTTCAAGACATTGAGCGTAAGTAGATTACTTTTTAGCCAGTCGGCCACTATGCCCATACCTTGCTCCGCAGACTTAACAGCCTTGTTCCAGGTTCCCCCGTGAAAGAGAATCGCTGTGTCGTCAGCATAGCAAATTACGTCAGCGTTGGGTACTTTGTCAAAAGCAATGTCATTGATATAGACATTAAATAATATTGGGCCCAGAAAGCTTCCCTGTGGGACTCCAAAAACGACATTCATAGGGTTGCTTAATTTCTGGTCAACCTTCACTCGTTGTGTTCGACCTGTCAAGTAGCTACTAAACCAGTCCAATGCAAGTCCTCTTACACCTAGGAGTTCCAGCTTTTTAAGTAAGATGGGGATCGAGACGGTATCAAATGCCTTGGCCAGGTCTATGTAGACACCGAGGCACGCTTCATTATTATCTACGTAACCTGAGATCAGTTTAGTCATATGCACGACCGCGTCTTCGGTAGACCTCTTTGCACGGAAACCGTACTGGTGTTTCGAGATTATGGCGTTATTTTCCAGGAAACTAACTAAACGCTTAGAAACCAGTTTTTCCAGTATTTTTGAGAGTGCCCCAAGCAAGGAAATTGGTCTATAATTACTGGGGTTGAGTTTATGACCTGCCTTGTGAATTGGGATAACTGCCGCTTCTTTCCATTCATCTGGGAATTTTCGCTCTGATAGACTCAGGTTATAAACATGCGTGAGGGGTGTAATAATATGTTTTTTTACTGCCTTTAGCAAGCCATTTGTAATTCCATCAAGTCCAGGAGAGCTATCTGGTTTTAGACTGCTTATTAAGGATTCAATTTCAGATTCGTTGGTTGCATTTAAGAAGAGATATTGTGTGGGGGATGTTTTTGAGGTCATTTCTTGTGCTAGGTCTTTTTGAGATTTGTTTACGGTTTTTAATATATCGTTTGCCAGACTATCTCCAACGCTTGTAAAGAATTGGTTACAGTAATCATTTTCAGAGCTATTCGTTTGGGTTAGTTCGATCGGTCTGTGCACGTTTTTTTTCATGTATGTAATGTTCCTAATAGCGTTCCAGAGTTTTTGTGGATTACTTTTATTTTCTTCCAGTTCGGCTGACTCGTATACTTTAGCTTTCGCAGAAGGTCCTTGTGATTTTTTTTGTAGCGGGTGTAAATCTGCTTCAAGGTTTGATCGTTTGGATTTTGGCGACATTTTAGGTGTAAATTATCTCTGTGTCTCGAGCACCGAATAAGTCCGGGAGTCATCCAGGGCTTAATCCCAAACCTGGACTGACTAACAGGAACAGAAGTGGTGTGCCTGGAAATGCTATCAAAGAACAAGCTGTTACCTTTAACCGAGTTACCTGTTACCGAGGCTGTCAATACCTTTATTGACAGCCTCCGACTCTGTGTTTGAGGATGTAACTTTACTCCAATCAGTTTTGCTGAGATCTTCTTCCACAGCGATGTGGTTAATTTTTTTCACGTATCTCTTGTTTTGGATATGTTTTGTTATTTTAGTGCTCATTCCTGTCACAATCAAGTCATGATACTCGTACCGTTAACACTGTATTGTGCATATTACCTAATGAAAATATATGTGTAGGTACTCGTAATACGTATTTATATGATCATGTAAATATATAAATAATATACAACAATGTTAAGTACTGCGCCTCCGCGGTTCGCCTGGATTGCAGCTGCTTGCACCACTGCTCATTTGCCTACTCGACACAAAAATCAATCTTCTTAAATTTAAACATTAATAATTTAAACATAAAAACACACATTCAGTGACCACTTCAAAATATTTTTCAACGAAAAATGTATTCTATCCGCTTCTATAGGGAAGTAAGTTTTTTTTAAGTTATTTTTGTTTCTAACTCCAAAAACGTAGTGGCGCACTATCGGGTTTTAGGTTACAGTACATTATTTCCAATTTTGAGATAGTAAGTAGGTAGTTAATTTCTCTTGAAGTTGATATAGCAAATGCTTTATATTCATTTACTAGGAACAGTAGTTTGATTAGCTAGGGACCCAGTTAATGGCCAAAAGAATGTACATCCCAATCATCAATGTCTAATATACATGGATTATTTTGCCTGTGCATTACTTGGCCGTGCATTATCATTCTGAATAAACTGGGATCGGGGGCAATAATTGGAAGCCACTTTTGTTCGGGGCCCATGCCCAGCCTAGCTCAATAATCCGCGTCCAAAGCCGAAGCGAAGAGCTACCGGCCCATTACGTACTTCTTTACACGGTACATGTGCAAAATGTACAAATCCGAACACTAACATCAATTTTGAGAGCATAAATTAACACGCACTTAACTATGTGCGCATTTTACTGTTTAAACTTAAAAAAAACTGTTTGTAAGCATGTATAGTACGATAGAATGAGTGAGAGAGGCCACATATTAACAAAACGAATGATTATTTCCAATTATCAAACGTTCAGATTTTAGATCTCTCATAGAGAGTCTCAAGCAAAGCAGCGGTCGCAAAGGTGTTGGCGAATGGTCTTAGTCTCCGTCTCAGAAAGTTCCTGAACGAAAAATGTTCTGTCCCCGCGACAATACGCTTATCGGGCGGGACGCTCGCCGAGTGCCATGGTGCGCCAGCTGGTGCGCCGGATTATGGACGCTCGCGAACAAGGTCAGCAGGTTGCCATGTTGTGCTGCGACTTGTCGAAAGCATTCGACGTAGCTGACCATGGCGTGCTAGCCGTAAAACTCCGCCACTATGGCATCGATGGGCAGGCGCACGCACTCGTAATGGACATCCTGAACGGCCGATCTCAAGTCGTGGTGAATGATGGAGGAAAAGTGAGGTCAGCTCCTATGTCTACCACGATTGGCGTTGCACAGGGGTCGGCGGGGCACATTGTAGAGGAGGACCAGAGAACTTCCGCACGGCCCTACTTTAAGTCCCTGGGGATTCTTACCCTGCCGTCCGTAGTTATACTCCAGGTGGCCACTTAAGTACACAGTCACCTGGAAGAATATTCGAGTGGAGCAGAGATCCATGGTCGAAACCTGAGCAACTCTCAAAAGGCTGGTGAAATCTGCCAAACTTACCCACGTCATGGGGCCAAAGGTGTACAACCGACTGCCGGCCCATGTCACTGAAGCACCGTCACTGGTCAGTTTTAAATCAAGGCTAAAACGATGGCTTATCGAGCATACCTTCTACAGCTTTACTGAATTTTCTGAGTCTAAGTACGACTAAGTATACTATACTGTTAAGTATTTTTATTTCTCCCCAGATTAATTCTAATTTATTTTAATATAAATTGTAATAAAATATGGACCAATTATATTTTATTGGACATGTAACACTGAATTATTAAATATGAATGATTATGATTATGATTAGATATGAGTATTACGAGTACATAACAATCCTTTTTCGAAAGTACTATCGAACCAACTGAATCATGACCCACCATAGAACCTTGTTACAATTAACAAACATACGTAAGAACATACGAGTATGACGTTAATAGTCAGTTAATCATCACAAGGTTCCATGGTGGGTCAGGATTCAATTTTGTCGATAGTACTTACCCACCGTGACAATATTTCTTGAGGCAAATTGAAAGTTATTTTTTTAATTTATATAGTATTTAATGTTCTTCGACAATTCAAAATTTAAATGAACTAAAATTTAAAAAAACATTAAACAATAGCATATTTTTTTTTAATTCATAGATCATGTGGCGTAGCTCCGCGCCTGAAGGTCGATACTACAATGAACATCTATTTGTATTTGCTGAAGGTTTTTCCCGGAAGGAGATCTACGTGATGGAGCCTGCATTATTAAACTTATTCAACATTTAAACGAGCATTCATCAACCATCTATTAAATAAAATCGAAAAATAATAACGGGATGCAACACGAAGGAACGAGCGAGATAGCGCCTTACAAAAAACACGATCTGCGGCGTCACGTTTCTCAAAAACTACGCAAGTAACACAATAAATAAGTTTTATATTAATTTTTCTGGATATTACCTTAGAATAAGAGCATAAAGGCTCTCGGTTCTGTTGCGTATTTTTTCTACAATCACGTCGAGATTTCACGATAACATTAACAATTTGAACCGTCTCGGCCATTGTTCGGGAATGTTTCCGCTGACGTTCGGATCGGTCTCGCTTAATACCTTACGTTTAAGTAGACGCATTTGGTCTCTAATTAGAGCGCTCGAAGGCGATAATTATCAATCTGTGATGCATTTGGGTGCTCCTATTATACTGCCGTATCAGGAAACCGGACGCGGGAACCTAACGTGTGCTGCCTGTCTAATGATAGCTTCGGCAGTCCGACGAGAGTTATGAATTTATGATGTTCTCTGTGGAAGGAACAGTGTCTCTTCTCTGTGGTTTTTTAAACACTTTCGCTTTTCGGACGCATCGTTTTATAGTTTGCTCTGCTCAATCAGATATTAGTTTTGTATGAGAATTTTAAAATGTTAAAATAAAGTATTATTTATCTCTATTTCATAAACGACTTCAAAAAAGGAGGTTCTCAGTTTGACCTGTATGTTTGTATGTATGTTCGTCCGCGATTTTCTCGCGTTTGGCTGAACTGACTGATTATTATTAATTTTGCGATAATTAAGTGATGATATGGTATCACAGCCAGTTTTTACCCAATAAGCTACTGTGTGGCCGCTATCTAGGGCTATATCAAAAGCCAAAATAAAAGTTGGTAATTCTAATGAGCAAGGAACTTGCTCAAAAAGTGATGCAGTTTTTGCCAAAAGTGTGATTTTCACAGATATTTAGAAAGAAAGAAAGAAAGAAAGATACATTTATTCGTGACAGACACAAAGCAATTTACAAACAATAACATACAATTGCGTAATTTGCCACGAAATGGTCGCAACTCAGCGTAATGCTGGCGGAACCAGCGCTGATCTTCCGTTGCGACCATTTGGTGATATTTAGTATAAGTAATTAATATAAAATCTGACTTAAAAAGTTGGATGGTAAATCGCCAATAACTGGCCACCCTTCAATAAATGGCCCCCTCATACTAAAAATGAACTCTGTCCCCTACAAACAGAGTACAGTTTAGGTAGTATAACGTGGCCAGTTATTGAATTTATTTTATTTCCATATCGTTACATTGCTGATCAGGGCTCATGGACATAATACAATTGTAAGAAATATATTCACATTAATTCGCCGCGGGCACGTCTAGTTTTGAATAAACTCAGACTAAAATTAGTGAATCTTGTCAAATGGAGAAAAATGTAACAAAAAGAGGTTAAGAGTCCGCAGTAAGCTCGGTTCTCCATGTTACAAACGTAGTTACGCTCTCATTTTAGAACTACGTGTTGGATTGTAACGAAACTTTGCATTGTACAATGACTTGAGGTAATATCTATCTATGTCTGTAATTAGTTTAATATGTATTAGCTTGAGATACCATAGTAAAAAAAATACAGCGAATTTAAGTTTTTCATACAAATTTGTTTTTGCTGTATTTCGTTTGTTTTATAAACTGGAACCATATAATGAGAGCGTAACTACGTTTGTATGGGAAGGTGAAATTCGGCTGAGCTTACTGCGGAGTCTGCAGACTCTTAATATAATACAATACAAATATTCTTTATTGCTCACCAGACATAGTACATAATAGAAAAATAGAGATAAATTAAACATAAACAATGGTCAACAAGCGGTCTTATCGCTAAAAACCCTCTTCCAGACAATCTTTGGGTGAGTTAATGTGATATACCTATTACGCCCAGATCGATACATTTAATTTTGCTTTCATTTATAATTATATTTTTTGACAGGCGAACAACAAAGTCCACATATTCAATAAAATATCTAAGGAGTTCACTTTATTAAAAGTCATCAATGCCATCACGGCGAATACGTAAAAGTATGATACTCTCAGACGATTGTCAATTGAGGACAGGAAAAAACACCATTATAAATTATCTCGAAGGAGTCAAGGGTGACACATACATTGAGCGATGTCACATAAAGACTTACTTACCTACCTACTAACATCAACAACAAATTATTCAAGCCAAAATGGACTTTACATGAAGGCAGTTAAGATCTTCGCAGTTATGGGTTTAAAACGCGGGCGGCTTTATTATGTTGGTGATGGTATTCTGAGATCACTGCACCATTTTACGCAGTGAGGTCATCAGATGACCTGGAGATAACCTTGTGCAATAATTCTCACATTGACATTTTAACTTGTAAATACGATTAAGCATTAGGTAAATAGTAATATAGTATTTCTAATAAGGCAAACATGTAGTTATTTGAGGTAAAGATAGTGTCATTAATCGTCTGACACCTATGACAAATGTTTTTTCCGAATGCCTTCGTATTTGCTGGTCAATAGTCATGAATATTAAATAAACAAACACGACGTGATCAACAAACACCTATTGACGTTATTATTAGGTAATGCGATGATAAGAAACACTGCGACAATGTTACGTATACATTTGTTTCACACATCTTTCACATTCCTTTTTCTACATAAGTACTACACAGTAGGGAAGTAGATTAAAGCAATAAGTAGGTATACGTAAAGAATAACCACTCCTTTTCGTTGGGCGGCAGTGTAAGAAACAAAACTAGGTTAATTAAACCATTCAAAGCTATAAATAAGTCATTTAATACATTATTAGGTAACTTCTACATGTGTATTTTATAACCTATAATAGTTAGACAAATAATGAAAAGTAACCAATCTACCTACTTCACAACCATATTGTTATGATTAAGTCTTAGATCTTACTTAATATAAACCTTAACCGTGAACATATATTATCACACAATTAAACTTGTCCAGAACAGTGCAGTATCTTTAAATAAACAACTGCCTAAATGAATACTTATATTCCAAAGTGCACAGTCATCGCACACTTGACCCGATAGCCATTGTTCGTCTACTCGCACGCTTCATCCAATTCGCAGCCAATAAGTTTTTCCGGTTACTCACTATGTACTTACGAAGGTAAACAGGCCAAGTGGCCACGAACGATACGACGAAGTCAGTCCGACGCCGTCCACTGCCGAGTACTGTTTATCTAACGAGTTACATAACATAATTTATAATGAAGACCGCAGTAGTCCTATTCATCGTGGCTCTCTCGTGCATTTGTGTCGAGAGTAAGGACCTCATTGTGGGCACGAGTTTCAACAACAGATTGCTATGGCAGGAAAAAGCTGAATATAATGCTATCCCCCTGAAGAAAAGAGTAAAGGAGGTATTCTACTCTGACCCGGGACAGCAGATAATTAAGGTAAAATAGTTTGCTTCGTGCTTTACAGTTAGTAGCTATACCAACCAAACGTATACAAATACGGCCCTGGAACATAATACTCCTATGTAGTTAGTTAGTCAAATACATTCGGATTGCCTATTTTCTTTCTTTTAAATAATAAGTACAGATTTTAAATCATGACTTAGTTGTTAGTATATTCCTTATTTTGATTTTATCGTTAATAATTTTGTAATATATACATATATAATAGGTACATACCTATGTCCATAATAATGTTGTATTGTACCAGTGACATTTCATTTAATTAATATTCATTATTTTACGATCATTAAATAAATTCGTGTAAATTAGCTCAAAACTCAATAGTATTTTGTTTTATGAAATAAAGAAATGTAATATTAATCTAATATATAAAGGGTTACCTATAAGTAATATTTTCTAAATACCTACTACCTGCCTGTCCTACCTAGCTCGCACTTACGCACATATACTTGCTAGTAAAGGACGAATGCTTTATGTGTGACATTTAAAAACGCGATCATGTTAGATGGGTTAGTGACAAATAAGACAACAGGGAATACCTAAAAGGAATAGAAATAACTACCGTCCTACCGACCCTTAAACGTGTCTACGTACATTCAAAGTACATTATTCGACGACCTATTTAACATAGTGGGCAGTGAGTCAGTGATCCTGCTGAAGTCTGCTTCGCGTTGGGATCGGCGGGGGCGTGCCTGCAGCTGCAGGCCTGGGTTCGAATCTATTGTGACAATAAAAAATCGCTTACCTGTTACTCAGGCTAATGTTTGTTAAATAAGTAAGTACGTAGGCCAAATACTGTAGGTATATGACTAGACCGCGCTTTGTTCGCGTGAAGTGCCGTATCAGAGGAGCTACCGCAAAACGAAAACGGCGTATCTCCAATATCTATCGCTCGAACTGGCAAGTGCGACCAAGAGAGAGATACACGAGCGAAGTAGGCCCTCAGCGTCCCTGCCCAGTTTCATTTCTTCGGGGGATGATATCCTTCGTTTTAATCCAGAGGTTAGTAGGTTTTTGCAAGACTCAGCCACATACATTCTGACATACAAACTTTCACATTTATGCTTAGCTAGCTTTTGCCCGTGACTTCACCCGCTTTAACTCTAATAAGTCCCATGACAACTTTTATCCCCAACTTAGTCTCCTTGGCTCATTCATATATGGGTACGATGCGTTTTACGTAGTAACAACATAATTTCATCATCACCTGGTCATAAGGCTGCACTGCACGCTGCGCGTACGGGAAAACTCGCATTGTGGCCAGGTGAGGACGTAAAATTTTGTACTCAACACGGGCGGTAATTCGTAAAGCCCCAGAGCGCATATTTATGGCCCTCACCTTCGGTTCGGGCCACAAACATCTGCGATCTGGGGCATTCACGAATTCACCGCCCTAGTTACGTAATGTACTATCAACGCACACCGTTATACGAATTGAAATTTTACAACATCTTCCTAACATGACGAAATAAGTAGGTAATCCCATTGCAAAACATGAACTTTTTTATAAAAACTATTCAAACCCGTATTCAAGTATTCCCGGCTATTGTATAATTTTATTACCATATAATATTAGTCATCCCAAAATTTAATAATCATTTCGGTAACGAACATAGGAACTAAAATAATTATCATTCAGTTTCGGGTTCAGGTTTTCGGTTTCAGTTTTGGGTGTATCATACATAACAAGCCTATCTCACTCTATGATTATCTATTGCAAAAAAATACAGGTAACGTCATCACTTAAGTAGTGGACCAGTGTACCTTTGGGTACTATTAGGAGTGATTACGTAATTATTCGAACGAACATTAGGACAACTTATCATTTTCCCATACAAAAAAATACATTTCGATCTACCGCCAGATAGCGTTATCCTACCACTACTATAGTCAGCAGATTTAGTTAATACAATACGTTCTCCCAGCTTGGTAGGTACCTAGGTGTTCTTGATATATAGACGATGCAGACACAAAATGTAACAAGTATTACCTCAGAAAATGACGTGAGCTACTGCGAAATAATCTTGATAGTGCCGCTCTGCTGCCGATGACGACATTCATTTATTTCTTATCATCAACTAGCGTTTGCCCGCGACTGCCATACAAACTTCCGATCCCCTGGTCAACCCCTTAGGAATACTTTCCTTTGTCGGGCCACGCTCAGTGGAGGGTTCCGTAGTTTTCCGTCCGTCACAGAAGTGTCCCCACTTAATACAAAAGATATGAATCAATATTTTCATTTCAGTGAATCGTTTTGCCCATCTCTACTTACACACTACGAAGCCAATTTTCCCTTACATTAGAATTTTTGTATGACAACGTTTCATTTGGTAGAATTATTGTTAAGTCGATTATTATAATGAATTAAAAAAAATGGCATACCTATCATTTGGCAAATCTTTCAGTTGGACAAACAACTAGTAACCAAATAACGTTTCGTCAGTGCAACAGTTCCCTTTTCTTACATAAGCCAACTTTTTACTACAAAGAACAAGACAGCATAACATAGTCTGACTTTTATTTAACGTGTTCTTATATGAGTTAGTAGGGATGGGGAGACGACGTTAGCCACAATGGGGGTTCGGGGGCGGAGCCCCCGTATTAAAAAACAACAAACAATCGTAACAGTGATATTATTTGTAGGTTAGGTTAGGGTTAGCTTGTGTCCCTTAGTGCGGAAATAAGCACCCCGCGTAGCGGGGTGACGTCGACACACTGGCGGTTAGGTAAGGTTTAGGTAAGGTTAAAACAATTGGCAGGTACATATCATTGTCAAAAAACCAAGTGAGCGGTTGCGCTTACTCATTTTATAAATACGTTACATATTTAGTTACCTAAATAGAACATCTGGTAAGTGTTATACTACGAAATGTATATAAGTCAAACTGACCCATTCTGGTACTCGAAAGGTGGCATTTTGAAAAGTGACTTTATGAAAAAAAGTCCAAGCATACAGTTGGTAATCGTGAGTTTGGGAAATAAAACTAAACCTATTGATAAGTGTCATCATGATCATTCGGCGAAATGACATTATGCGAAAAATTTGTTGCGATGTGATATTCGTACATAATTTTTTCGGAGATGATTTAGAGAACCATCGGCAAATTAAGTAAACTATTGCACGCAAGCTTAAGGTATGGAAGATGATTTTAATGGGATAAGTCTTAATTGCGTGAACCGATTTTCACCGTTTTTACTTTATTTGAAAGCACGTCATTTCATTGTGATTTTGTAGAAATTACAGGTACAATAAATACCTGCTTATACGGTTAAATTACAAACTTAGTTCAGAAATTATATTGTAATTTTTTTTAAAAACTATTCTATTATCAAGTTCAAAATAATTTTCCTAGTTAAAGTTTTTAAAAAGTTTTACTTTTGAGATTTATTCATATTTTTAAAAGTTATGGTTCTAAAGTTAGAGGGGGGGAACACATTTTTTTACTACCGGAGCGATTATCTTCGAAAATTGTAACATTATCAAAAAATATTGTACTAAATAAACCCCTATTTATTTTTAAATACCTATCCAGCAATATATCACACGTTAGGGTTGAAATGAAAAAAAAAAACACTCCCCACGTTACGTATAGGGGAGGTACCCTAAAAAAAAAATCACTTTTTTTTACCACTTTGTCGGCGTGATTGATATACATATTAGTACCAAATTTCAGCTTTCTAGTGCTAACGGTTACTGAGATTATCCGCGGACGGACGGACAGACAAAGCGAAACTATAAGGGTTCCTAGTCGACTACGGAACCCTAAAAAGTAACCTATATGCTACTGCGGGACTCGAACTTTCTCATACCATATTTAATTTAACGTTTTCAGCTCGTAAAGGTTTAACAGGCAGATGGATTCAATAATATTAGCACGAATATGGATTACAAAGCCAGTTTTGTTTCAACGCAAGTATTGAATTCATCGCTCGAGGATGTGATATATGATATAATTATGTACAATAAGTACATGTAGGTATCCTGACGGGCAAGCAAACCAACATTTCCTTTTGAACTTGACTCGAAAAGACTGAACAAAACCGAGCATCGGATATTTTCTTAGGGTGTTTGGTCGCCTGACCTTTCATACAATGGTTTTTGAAACAACATTGCTTAATTACAACACCTTTTCTTATTATTATTGTTGTATTTAGTGATCCATCTTATTTGATTCCCGCAAATACAAAAGAAAGCGCAATTATGTTGAATTAAGTAGGTACTTTATTTTTGCATTATTTTAGAAAGTAGTTGACTGGTAACTAACGCCTAGTAGCATAAGTGCGCCCTTTGTTTTTTATTTGTTTTATTTGTGTTACGAGAGTTCCAATAGTTTTTTTTATTCATGGCTGTTTTATGAGTTATGTTTTACGTAAGATTATGTGATTGATAAAATAAATCAATACCTGATGAAGATGAAGCAATATAGTCCGGAAAACGTTTGTATGGAAAGTCCTACATTTACCCAAATAGTACAACGAATTTAGTTTACCCTTAACTGATAGTGATAACGATTACAAACATCATTAACTTCAAAATACTTATGTTCAAAGTATAAATAAGTGGAACGTGACACCATTGGTAATCTGTTTACATTAAGTTACCAGCATTTTAATGAGATTATATCGTAGAAAAGTATTTCATTGCCTACTTTCACATTACCTATAACTTTATTTTCGTGATAATTTAATGTGTTTAATACCTATGCATATATATAACTACAGATAGTGAATACCTTACTATTAATTTTCCTATTCTACGTCTAGCACAGCGAATGTTTATGACATTATAAAACAAACCTAATAGGCACAGTTACCTTTTTACCAAAAAAACAAAACAACAAAAACCAAACACAAAAAACATTAAACATTATATTAATTTTTAAACTAATGTATCTACCCTAAATGGAATTATAAGAGGATTAGGGAGGATTATTATTATTATTATATCATTATTATTAATAAAATATGTAAAAACATGTATATAATGTAAATTCTATCTGTTTTAAGTGTAATGTAAATTTCTTTTCACACCACATGCTCGACAATGCTGAATTATAGGTCATGTAAACCCTACCGAAAGCAAGACATTAAATCCCTTGGTATTAGCCGGGTTATAATGTTGTACTGAATTTCATTATAACCCGCTGGTTAATAATATGATTTCACTTTTCATAATTCTTGGGTCAATTTTCAAACGAGCTGTTTTTGCTGTCCCACGGCCATAATTTCAAGTCAGATTAACATGGAGTATTGATTCATATATATTTGTATTCCGTGTGTTATAAAGTATTTAAAATATATATAACAATACCTTAAATATTCATTGATTCTGAAAAAAAATGTATTTGGAATCGTAAAACAGCGAAATCTACCGCTTTTTTGCGTGTCCCACTTGCGGTTTTGCTCAAACAAAAATTCATAACTATGGACTACGGCAACGTATATATAAACAACTTGTACTGTTATAAAGAAGATTTATTAGCGTATTCATTAATATATCGTGCAAATTTAATGCGTGAATAATTAAAACCTGTGAAGTATTTTTGTAGTTGTCCCACGCGCGACCCATTTATTAGGACTCAAGCTCAAAACCCTTAAAATCTGTTTTTTTATTATCCCACCGTTACATTTACTTTACGATACGATAGACAGGTTAGTTGGGCTTAAACCAGCAACGGGAGTGGACGCAGAGCCGGTATTTTCGACGGAGGAAACAGGTTTTCTTGATACGATGTATTTTGGTACGGCTATCACGACATTTGTATGGGCGTTAATTTATTAATATACGATTGAAATAAAAATGTGTCTTTCATAACAAAGGTTAGCAATATGGGGTAAGAGTTTCGGGTTTCACTAATTAGTGAATTCAATTAATAGTGTACGAAGGATCGCCAAAAAACATTCATGTTGACATTTGTATGGCGACATTTGTACGGCTTTTTTGGTCATACAAATGTCGAACGTGGCATACACATGTCGATTCAAAACAAAATCTAAGTAATTTTTAATATTTTTGAATATAATCACAGAATAAGTAATAGTACAATATAACGACCATCATAAACCATAAACCGGAGATACTATATCGAAATAGTGAGTTTTTTTATTGTACAAATATTTTAAGCTGTTTCAAAAATTGTATGGCAAGATCGACATTTTGATGGCACTCTTTGACATTTTTATGCCGCTATCGACATTTATATGGCAGAATCGACATTTGTATGGCATTATATCGACTTTTGTACAGCGCTGTCGACATTTGTATGGCGCTGACGACATTGGTATGGCACGGTGATTTTAAAGCATCAATATCTAGCTAACCATTAGAAGCACAGTGGTGCCTCATGCACCATATTTTTTCTTTTTAAAAACCCTACCTCTGGCTGTCGGTACGAATCTAATATTCCAAAAAATAAAAAAAACCATACAAATGTCGAAAAAACGTCTTGTTCAAAAATTGACCCTCTTATTACTATATGCATAAAGTTTAATTTTGCTAAACACAATTTGTCCTAGGCCATGGCCTACTTGATTTGACAAAATAAATGAAGTTTGCCTCCGTGTGAACCCCGGTCCGGAGGAGCGCGGTGTTCGAAATTCGAATTTCGAATCTAGGACCACAGCTTGTGCTTTCGAATTTGGAACGTCGCGCGCCTTCATTTGTTCACGCGTGACGAACAAATCGAGTTCTTGTAGGTGCCTATAGAAGATTTAATTTCAAAAATAATATTGAAAATGTCGAGTGATGAAAGTGTTTTGACTCCTGAGTTTATCAAATTAGACAACTCAACCTCAATAAACGTACCAAATAAAAACATTACCTTATCTTTCCAAAATTGGACTAACGTGTCTAATGTTACTATGTACTTTTAATTTGCTAAATAAACATTATTTATCTACTGAGCCTGTTTTTTGTCTCGCATAAGGTGTGAAAAGTAGAGTATACACCTCGGGGATAAGACTGTTTTAGTCTTGGGCGGTTGAACCCCTCACTGCACTCAGGACTCAGTCTTAATTCCCTCGCTTCGCTCAGGAATTAACTTATAACTCCCTCGCTACGCTCAGGAGTTAAATTATGAGTCCTTCGTTACGTTCGGGATTCAATTCGCTCCCGTGACATAAAACAGTGCTTTATCCCCTTGGTGTATAATCTACTATTTCTCCAATATGCTCGGAAATGTTCGCCTCACTGTAGCAAAAATAGTACGTGAAGTTCCTCGTTACTGTAGAACGCAAATTTAAAAAGTTTAAAGTCATTACTGTACAGTTTTAGCGGCCAGGAAAGTGTATGAAATTCCTTTACTGTTTACTTTTTTACCTTTTAACTATAAACTTTGACTAAGACAAATCACTACAAACAGTCAAGTGCTCGTACGTTTAAAGTCCTTGCAATTTGTCACAACAACTTGCGATAGTGAGACTGGTTAGTAGTGTATGGCTGTCTCTTTCCAACTATTGCAAGTTGCTGTGACAAATCACGCCCGTTTGTAGCCTGCTTTAAGTGTTCTTTTTTTTAATGGTCATAGACAAAACGCGTACTTTTGAAAGTGATCGAAATGACGTTTTTAAGTATGTCTCAAATAGTTATAATATAAATAAAGAAATAAAAATATTTGTCAAAAAAAAACTCACAACGAACTGAAATGCATTTTGATTGCAATCCCGTTTAATTTTTAATAATTTTAATTGCACAAAACATTTAAAATTGTGACCGGTTCTAATGGTTTAAAATTTTCTATGTATGCCAATTGAAACTGGCACTATGAGTCATGCCGTATACATACTTTTAGAAATAACTTGGGCGGCAATTTGATAGGTTATTGACATACTCGATATTTTAAAATTATTGGAAATATTATTTGGTTTCCTCACATTTTTGGAGAAAAGCACTATTTCTGCCTTGGCAGGAACGGTAATTCGTGGATTCGTCTCTATTGTTGGATTCAGCTTCGCTTCATCCGACAAAATCGACTCATCCACGAATTGCTACTTCCCGGCCGCTGCAATATAATACTTGAACCATAAAAGAGAGAAATAAAAGTCGATGAAATGATATTTCGGCGAAACAATGCATTCGGTGAAACGTTTTTCGGTAATATAAGGGCATGAGTACACTAGAGTAGTCTAGCACAACTTGCTCCTAGTTATGTCAAGTCGCACGCGACTCAGTGACAAGTGCAAATTACAACGAGGATGGCAGATTTGCTCTCGTCTCGCGAAGCATCGTGGCGTCAATTGTGCTAGCCCCGCCATTCGTCGTGTTCAGATATTTGTGATCACTTCGTTTTGTTACCTCCCTCTGAGATTATAATAAACATCAATATATGCCAATGTTGATAAACACAGATTTTAATCGGTTCATTATCAAACTGAGGATTGAAGCGTCGTTATAATGAATTTAGCACGATTTCAAGCCCAGCTGGAAAACTAAAATTCAAGTCCTGAAACTGATCAATTTAATGGTTCTCTAGGTACCATGCTGAAGTCTGAAAGCGAAAAAGGTAGGTATTTTTTTATGATTAAATATTGTGTCTTATTCAAAGACCATCATCAATCAGACCAACAGTCAATCATTGCCCGAATCGTAAAACGATCAGCCTGTCCTAACCAATTGAAGGCCAAAATACATATGTTGGACCATTCAGTCGTTCTCAACGTTGACCAACGGCACCTTGATCTCAAATGACAAATTGTTATTCAAGGCGCGAGTTCTTAGTTGGGCCATGTTGAATTATAATACGAATAATTATTCGGGTATTTTTTAACTATTACATACAAGAAACAGAAGAGCGTGCTATGCTAGTTACTAAGGGCAGCACTTTATGGAAATAAAAGTAAGGTATTGTTATGCGACCGTACTGTTCCGGGGAATATATCCGAAAATTCTCGATGCGAATGAGATATAGGTATTATAGAAGATCAAACGAGCTTCGCAAGCGAAGTTCGATCGATATTATATGAGTAAGCTTCATTCGAAGATATAACACACATGTAGTCCTTTAATCTACCAGGCAACATTTCGCAAGTTTAAAGTACGCAGTAAAAACCATAGCTCAAACAGTTTTATCCCCACCTTTACCCCTACCCTACTTAGGGACCTCGGCTTGCCACCATTTCTCATTCTTTTAGAGACAAAACTTTCCTAGGGGTATAGGGGCGGGCGGGAAGTTATATCTTCGAATGAAGCTTACTCATATAATATCGATCGAACTTCGCTTGCGAAGCTCGTTTGATCTTCTATTATATTTCGAAGCTTCATTCTTCAGATATAACACACATGTAGATGTTTAGAGTTGAAAGTTTTGCTGCCCCTTGTAATTGTAAAACATCATAATCATGAAATGCAATAATTATGTTTTGACAACAATCTTAGATACTCCCAATTATTAATCAAAGAGTACAATTGTAACTTCACATAATTCTACCTATACAAAAGGCAGATTGATCTGGCACAATGACCTTCGTCGATTAATTGACGATGGTAGAAACGAGCCAAAGTTTTCGATGTTCTCGACCAGCCTGCTGCCTTCCGGATAGCATCTAAAGAAATGCCTGACCGGTGTGCAGCTGACGTGGCGGCGTGGCGCGTGCTGTGAGCGCTGAACGCCGCCATGTCTTTACCGCTTTCGCCAAGCACTCGCATAATGCACCCCGGCTAATGGATTGAGCAGATGCATTTTAATGGGGACTTTTGAAAGTCAACAAAATATGTTGTGAGCTTTTTCAGTCCTAAAACATCATTATAACAGTCACCGGCCAAATATTTCTATTAGGTATCTTCAAAATATGGAAGGCACAAAATCGGTTGTAGACGACCTACACCTGAAGTCTTAACTATATCATCAAAAATTACTTTAATACAATTTGGGCATGACTTAATATTATTCCACTTAATAAGTGACAGTGTTTGTACCCTGTGGGCAGGACATATTGCTAACAAAATCGCCAGATTCTTTGTTAGTTTTTCCAATGAAATTTCTCTATTAGGGTACCATGTTGTTATATGATTTAATACCACTTGAGGATCCCAGGTATGGCTATATTTAGGAGTTACGGGCTTTAATTTGTAAACACCTTTCGGTAATCCTTTACTTTGGTCATCTGAGCTGATACTACTCCCCCGTAGGAGCGAGGGTGCTGACCTATGATTATTTAATGAGCCATACGACGATCCTTTATTAAATTCGTGCGTTAGAAATAAAATAACAGCAGAAATGAAGCCCTTATAGAAATTGAATATCTATATTATCTATGCTAAATTTCCAGCACAACTTGTATTTAACACACGTTGTACTGTTGTAAAGTGTTGTTTGAAATTGACGCTAACATGAGATTAGATACTTTTACTAATCTCAACAAAAGCGGAAACCACGGTTGGGATGGCCATTAGGGAAATACTACTATTCCTGTGGCGTTGTCATTTATAATCTTATGTAAACACTTTAGTACGAGTGCGAGTGGTGGAAACGCTTAAAAATATGTATTATAAATACCAGCTAATAGTGAATGCGACGACGGTAAGAGCGTCCGAGTCTGGCTTCCACGAAATATATATTTCACATTTGGCAGAGGTACGAGAAGCAAAGAGGTCAATTTCGGGCACACCAAAGTGTTTACTTATTCTTTCAAAGGCTGCAATACTTAAATTTCATTAAATATCAGGATTTAGCCTTCTGGATTCTCTGTCTGCTTCTACATTATTCTTAGTGTTAATGTACGAATCGAATAACCATATGTCTCGTTCTTCACACCACTGCCAAATAGATCTAGGTAAGCTATTTAAGTGGGGAAACTGGATGTCTCCCATTCGATTAATATAGCTTATCGCGGTAGTGTTGTCGATGCGGAACAACAGAGCACAGTTTGATTTATTTCGCGCAAAATATTTTAATCCTAAGAGCGAGCAAGCTCTAAGTAATTAATATGGAATGCTAATTCTTGCTCTTCCCATGCTCCGTTTGCACACACTCCGTCACAAACTGTACCTCTTCCTGATCGGGACGGATCTATAGATATTTCTGCATCGAATTTCGTGATTCCAAAATGACAAGACGTTACAAATAATATTATTAGTCCACCAAAATAAGTCAGGTAAAATTTCGCGAGGAAGTTTTACTTTTGATCATAGACATCGTATTCCTGAATAGCTCGGAATTTATATCTTTCTAACAACTTCGTGTACAACCAGCTGTATCTAGCTGTCGGGCATGCAGTGGTAAGAACTCTTAAAAAGTGCGCATACCCTGCATAAGAAGGGATATAGACATGATAATTGAATTGTAAACAAAACCTAAGAATTTACAGCATTGTTGGTAATTTTGGGATTGTATCGAGCTTTTGGTATAGTTTACCACAAATCATAGGCACTCGAGAAACCGGAGAGTCTCCCTCCCATTATGTTTACATTCGTTAAGGTCCCTTCCAATACACAAAATGCCACCCCGGTATATAATAGAAGTTAGGCCTTGTTTTTAGGTAAGTTACGACTTCTTTCATAATTTTGGTGAAGGTTCTAGGCGTCACGGAAAGTCCATAGACTAATAGGGAACAAAACTCGTAAGTAACATTGTTATGCTCGAATCTTGTCAATGGTAGCCATAAACCCGTTTTTAGGGATTAATTTAGAAGCAGTTCTAGTCTTCCATTTTAAAATGGGACTTAGTTACAAATTTATTGAGCCCTTTCAGATTCAGTATGAATCTATAGCCACCATTCGATTTAGGAGTCAGAAAATCTTTGATAGAAACTGATCATTAGTCTGTTGGCATCCAGTGATGCTTTCACTGAATGCCTAGGTTAATTAAGTTCTGTACAGCTAAGCTCGTTTCATCATGCTCTTGGCATGTGAAAGTATTTACAGGTTTGACAGATTGCGTAACATGTCCTAAAAAGGAATTGGAAAGCCATTCTGTATACAGTCTAATAAATAAAGTACGATTATTCGTTACATTAAGCCAACACTTATAAAAAGCTTTAAGGCGACCGGCATGTACCTGCGTTACTGCCGCGGCGTCGCAAGTGGCTTGTTGTAGGCTGCTCGCGGCCGTATGATGGTCGACGCTGTCGGCCTACTTTTCAGTAGATTTGGAAGCTTTAATTTTCTCTGAGAGTTTGCTTCCAAAGAGAGTATCATCTCTCTCAACGTATTGTATGACTTAAGGAATACTTCGTCTAGTCCAGGAATGACTAGTTTTATCTAAAATCCGACTTCAATTAGATAGGATTTTTATCGTTAGTACCTATACCGACTCCCAATTGCTGTTGAGATGATTCGATTTTCTTGTCACGGCCTCTTTGGATGTCTGTAACTGCCGCCGAAATTACGGCGTTTAAGGACGGCGCCCATAATAATTTGCAATTTACAGGTACTCTTATAAGAGTTTATCTTTACTCTTTTTATCAATACCTTTGTGTAATATAGGTAGCCACCTTTGCGCTAAATTGGGATGAATTTTCTCCCCATATTTTGGGACATCATCAGTGGCGTCCCCTAGAGCGGTTAGTAACTCGGCATCTATTACAGGGGTCGTTTTGTCATCACAGGCCTCCACGGGAGGTGCATTTTCTTCATTTGAACGTGGGAGTGAAGTTTCCACTGCCTCATACACTTGTTCGTGGTTTATAAATTAAAATATAATATTTTGATTTTTCTAATTGAGGGTAGATATAAAATGCATTGTAAAACCACTCGTCAGGAATTTTAATGCATATATGTATCTAGTGCCTCGCATCGCGAACACGGGATATACTAATCTCGATTAATGGTTGTAGAAATTGCTATCGTGTTGACTCACGGTCAACCGCCAAGCACGAGATACCTTCGTGACGACTCTCGGTCGCCTCCCAGGTTTAGTTACAAGACGTGGGCTCACGGCCCGCGCGGTATTAAATGCATTTATTAGCGATTAATATTGTTAGAAATTGCTATCGTGTTGACTCACGGTCAACCTTCAAGCATGAGATACTTTCGTCACGACTCTCGGTCGCCCCCCAGGTTTAGTTACAAGGCATGGGCTTGCGATTAATATTGTTAGAAATTGCTATCGTGTTGACTCACGGTCAACCCCCAAGCATGAGATACCTTCGTGACGACTCTCGGTCGCCCCCCAGGTTTAGAATTACCAGGCGTGGGCTCACGGCCCGCGCGGTATGAAATGCATTTCTTAGCGATTAATATTGTTAGAAATTGCTATCGTGTTGACTCACGGACAACCCCCAAGCATGAGATACCTTCGTGACGACTCTCGGTCGCCCCCCAGGTTTAGAATTACTAGGCGTGGGCTCACGGCCCGCGCGGTATGAAATGCATTTCTTAGCGATTAATATTGTTAGAAATTGCTATCGTGTTGACTCACGGACAACCCCCAAGCATGAGATACCTTCGTGACGACTCTCGGTCGCCCCCCAGGTTTAGAATTACAAGGCGTGGGCTCACGGCCCGTGCGGTATTAAATGCATTTATTAGAGGCACCACAATGTAGAACTATTTATTGAAACTAATTGCACTTACCTGATTTATCTACGGAACTTGATGAATCAGATAGCACCGCACTGTCATAACTCGTTTATAGTTTTTTGTTGCAATTTCCGTATATTAGCAGAATAATACTCTATTTTTTCCTGTGCACTGCGTTTAGGCATGATTAAATATTTTGAATTATTTTTTAATAGAATTAGTTCGTGCGTTCGTTGCCTCGCAAGAATAAAGAAATGAGAAATGGTGGCAAGCCGAGGTCCCTAAGTAGGGTAGGGGTAAAGGTGGGGATAAAACTGTTTGAGCTATGGTTTTTACTGCGTACTTTAAACTTGCGAAATGTTGCCTGGTAGATTAAAGGACTACATGTGTGTTATATCTGAAGAATGAAGCTTCGAAATATAATGGAATGCGAATATACACATACCTACTTCGTTTCGGTGATTATTGGATTGGACTCAATCTTATTTAAAAAGCAGGAAGATTGAGCTGCCCTATTTTCTTTATAATATATAAATCATTATCATCACCATCATAATCATCATCATCATCATCATCATCATCAGTTGACGACCAGTTAGCCCAGTGGGTAGTGACGCTGCCTATGAAGCTGAAGGTCCTGGGTTCGAATCCCGGTAAAAGCAAATATTTGTGTGATGAGCATGAGTCTTGGCAGCTTGCCCGAAGGCTGCTTGGCACCCCCTCTCTCGAACCTGGAGCAACCCAAATGGGGAATTATCTCCAACTTACACTCATAGAAAACATCCAATCCATCAAACGAATCCGAATCCGAGATTCGATCCCGGAACCGCCCGCTTCAGAGTCAGGGTCACTATCAGATAGTGCAAAGTGGTCCTCATAGATCCGGTTAATGTAGGACCCAATAACCTGCATCCACAATAATCTCTGTATCTTTTTACCAAATGCATAAAGACAGAAAGAAAGATTCGTCGACCCGTTATCATATGGTGTCTGATTTTGTTCTTTTGATTCCAGGGTGTGATCGCCCGCGACCTGGACCACACGGAGGCCATCCCCAGCATTACCGCCGGCGGCGTCGGCTTCTCCTACGCCAACATCAGACTGAAGAGCGAACGCGGCTCCGGACTCAACTACCAAATAGAAATCTACGTCTAACTTGATGTTTGGGCTGAAAACATTTCGATCCATGGTCGCAAATGTTGCATTTTCCAAAATATCTATACGTATCACATTCCTTGATAGTTATTAAAACAAAATTAACCTCTAATATTAAATAACCAGATAATTAAATAATTATTTTGCTATTCTAGTAAACTCCGTGCAGGGCAATTAGTGATAATGAGATACAAGTAGGTAAGTACATCTTATTACCACTAATTAACCTGAATAATCTAGTCTAGTAGTCCAGTAATTTGTCGTGGTTTTCCGCAAAGTACCGCCGGGCAATCAATTATTTGATGATTCCCTTAGAAAGTCCTGAAAGTTAACTTATCATTAGTTTGGGAAATAAGGCATTTGTAAAATGAAAGGAGTGTTTTTAGTCCAATTGAAGATGTAACACCACGAGTAATAAAATAACACAACACCAAGATTTTCCACTCAAACCAAATGATTCATTGCAATAAAAGAAAAGAAAACTTCTATTTCATTTAAATTCTTCTTCTATGGTCTGAATGTTTTATTCATATCCCCGATGGCGCAGACGAATCTAAATGAACATTCAACTAAACTAGCTCAGTCGCTAGTTAAAAATACAAAAAAGCGGCGTTGGTAGTGTCGGCGCGCACATTGTCGCTAACTAGAGCGAAACTGGTTCGGGCTTATTTTATGTTTCACTTTTGTAAAAAGAGCCCTGTAACCTGGGGTGGGGTGGCTTTGATCTGCTGGGGGGTTTGTTAATGCAGTTTTACGCCCAATCTTTCAATGTTAAATATACAAATTGTGAACTGAGATCAAATTGACATGCTCCGGAACGCACCCGGGGGCTTATGGTTGAACGAATTATTCTACTTGCGTCAGCTTTCACTTACATCAGAAAATGTTTTTTTTTTTCAACTGAACATTTTATTATCTGAGCGTCCTATTTCTGAGCGTTTCCCTTCGAGCAACTGAAGCTGCCTAACTAACCTAAACTACCTAATATTTGTATGCGTTCCGTAGCAAGCCAATTCGATGAAAATTCTAGTTTGACGATTTGAAATTTATAGAATTTATACTAAGTATGCACAATTTATAATGCGTTAAATTGTAACAGTTTTAGAAGTTCACAAGTTTTCGACAGTTAATAATATCGCGACTAATATATTATTATAAACTGACGGTATTCACAATCCTATAGTGACACATCAAAGTATGTTTATTTCAACCTAAAGTCATATCGGTAGACGGGACCCAATATTAAATAGGTACGTTGATATAAATAGTATGTATGTAGGTATGTTTTGTTCATATTAGACCGCGACCCGTACCCAAATCAAAGTGCAAACCGCGTACGTATGTACAGTCGACGTCAAAGATAGTTACCGTAAAATGGGGTTATTTAGGAAATAAAAACTGGCCAAGTGCGAGTCCGACTCGCGCATAAAGGGTTCCGTACCATTTTATCCGTTGAATGAAAGGTAAATTGCGGTTTACGATTTATGACGTATTAAACAAAACTACTTACTAGATCTCGTTGAAACCAATTTTTGGTGGAAGTTTGAATGGTAAAGTACAAGATATTTTTTTTTAGTTTTATCATTCTTTTGTTTTAGAAGTTACAGTTACATACATTTTATCACTTTGGAAGTGTCTCTCGCGTAAACTATTCAGTTTAGAAAAAAATGATATTAGAATCCTCAATGTCATTTTTGAACCCCCAAAATTGATTGTTTTTTTTTTCTATTTTTGTGTGAAAATCTTAATGCGGTTTACAGAATACATTTGCTTACTAAGTTTCAACAGTATAGTTGTTATAGTTTCGGAAAAAAGTGGCTGTGACATACGGACGGACAGACAGACAGAGAGACATGACGAATCCATAAGGGTTCCGTTTTTTGTCATTTGGCTACGGAACCATAAAAATGGGACTTTGATCATTTAGTTAAAATGTACTCGTAGTATAAAAGCAGAACTATTTGTAATTAAGAAGATTTAATCGAGTAACCAGCAAGGTAGTAGAATACTTAATTGACTGTCACAGTTCATCATCATCATCATCATCATATCAGCCGAAAGACGTCCACTGCTGGACATAGGCCTCCCTCAAAGAGTGCCAAAGTGACCGATCCCGCGCCACCCGCATCCAGCGGACTCCCGCAACCTTTACCAGGTCATCAGTCCACCTTGTCGGGGGCCTACCCACGCTGCGCCTTCCGGTACGTGGTCGCCACTCGAGAACCTTTCCGCCCCAACGGCCATCGGTTCTACGTGCTATGTGGCCCGCCCACTGCCACTTAAGTTTAGCGATCCGGAGGGCTATATCGGTTACCTTGGTTCTGCTGCGGATAGCCTCATTTCTGATGCGGTCACGCAGAGAAACTCCCAACATGGCCCTCTCCATTGCCCTTTGGGTGACTTTGAGCCTTCTTATGAGGCCCATAGTAAGCGACCACGTTTCAGTGCCATATGTCATCACTGGTCAAAGACTTTCGTCTTGAGACACTGCGGAATATTGGACGAAAAGATTTGCCGTAGCTTCCCGAACGCTGCCCAGCCGAGTCGGATTCGACGATTGACCTCTTTCTCGAAGTTGGACCTACCTAACTGGATCGTCTGTCCAGAGTGTCTGTTAGTCAGGCGGAAGACCCTAGAGCTAGACTAACCCGACACTATACCGACGACATCCCGGACATCAGCCTGTACGAGATTGTAATGGCTCTTAAACAGCTCAAGAACAACAGAGCACCCGGGGAAGACGGAATAACAGCCGAACTTCTGAAGGCGGGTGGAAAACCGGTCCTTGCGGCCCTTCAGAAGTTGTTCGGTTCCGTCTTACTGGAAGGGAGAACTCCAAAGGCATGGAACAGAGGTGTGGTGGTGCTGTTCTTCAAAAAGGGTGACAACACTCTGCTGAAGAACTACAGACCCATCTCACTTCTGAGCCATGTCTATAAGCTGTTTTCGAGCATGACCGAGACGAGCGAGACCACATCCACACGCTTCGTCAGGTTATACAGAAGACCGAGGAGTATAACCTGCCTCTCTGCTTAGCGTTCGTGGACTATGAAAAAGCCTTCGATTCGATTGAAACCTGGGCTGTACTACAGTCTCTCCAGCGGTGCCAAGTTGACTATCGCTATATCGAAGTGCTGAAGTGTTTGTACGAGAGCGCCACTATGTCAGTCCGACTCCAGGACCGGAACTCGAAACCTATTCCGCTGCAGCGGGGAGTCAGGCAAGGAGATGTTATTTCTCCAAAACTGTTCACCGCTGCACTGGAGGACGTTTTCAAGACTCTGGACTGGAGAAGGCTAGGCATCAGCATCAACGGCGAGTACATCACTCACCTTCGGTTTGCTGACGATATAGTAGTCTTGGCTGAGACCATGGAGGACTTAAGTACGATGCTCGATGACCTCAGTAAAGCATTCGAGCGAGTTGGTCTAAGAATGAACATGGATAAGACGAAGATCATGTCAAATGCCCATGTAGTTCCAACTCCCATTACAATCGGACACTTTACGCTCGAAGTTGTAGACGATTATGTCACAGTTCACCCCCAAGTAAAAACAATGATTTCGGAGAAAAACCCATTTGATCAAAGTCATCCCCCATTCCATCGTACATTTTTCGTCTTATTAGAAGGGAATGAAGTGTTAATATGTGTGGCTGTGTCGCCGACCGTAAACAGTACCTACTTGTAAATATGTATAATTGTTAATAGGCATAAATTTACGATACATCTCTTCAAGAGTTTCATCACACAAAAAGGATCATATATGAAATATTATATAATAATAATACAGTGTCGCTTACTATATTAGAACTGCTTCAGGATTAAGTATCAAATTGCACTTCTACTTGCAAATGTTTTTGTAAGGACATGTTAAACGATTAAATAGGTAACTCCAACTTTTTAGAAATATCAGGAATTGTTTTTTTATCATGAGTAATATTAATTCGAAACTATGTAAAAACACATTTATATTCCTTAAATAAGTTACGTGTGGCAAAAAAAATGGCTTTAATGGCAAGAGGTAACTTGCTTTAGATAACATTTTAATTAAAACTCATTTTGTCTTTCGACCCGTTGATTCCGTCAATGGCATCGCAGTTAAGAGGGCTATTGAAAAAAGCGCTCGCTCAGGATTCGGTATTTTGAGACGCGTAGTGCGTAGTGTGTGTGTAAATACTACTAGCACGCACACAAGCTTACTGTAGCTGTATAGCGCACCGTTGGAGCGAACGCGCGACCGATATTAATACTTGCACTAAAAGATGGTTTAAAGTATTACTTCGCTAACGTGGTGCCCTAACTTGAACAATGCAAGTAATTGCTTTTTGTGCACATATTTTCTATATATATTAAAATACTCTGACAAAGTATAATATTAAAGTAGTTACGTCTTATATTAATATAAAATGCTTTTTTTAAGTTGTCCGGCTGTCCTCTCTATAGCTAGGTCGCACCTCTCAACAGATTCTCTTGAAATTTTGTGAGCGAGTTCGATATGCAACTATAGGGCAAAAATGCTTTCGTATGTCCAGCTGTCCGGCTATCCGGCGGTCCCCTCTACAGGTTGCATCTCTGAATCAAGTCTCGTGAAATTTTATGAACGAGTTCGATATTTAACTAAAGGGCAAAAATGCTTTCGTATGTCCGACTATCCGGCTGTCCCCTCTATAGGTTGCATGAGGTGCAACTCTAAACAGATTCTCGTGAAATTTTGTGAGCGTATCGATATTTAACTATAGGGCAATAATACTTTCGTATGTCCGGCTATCCGGCTGTCTCTTCTATAGGTTGCTCTAGGGAACGCAAACAGGTTAACCGGAACTTTTTGAGTTCGGTTAATAACCGGTTTTGGAAACTATAAACCGGTTGGTTACTAACCGAAATGAGTTACATTTATAAAATGCTTGAAGTTGTGAGCCGAGATCGTTATTTAGCAAAAATAAACTAGTAAATTGTCACATATTAATTTCTAGTAAGTTTAATTAAAGTTAGTATGATAGCGATAAAATAAGACAGGTGCGGAGTGACTGAAAAATCTGAAGATGTTGTTACATAAATTTATTAGAGCATGTTACGTTGGTTTGAGCATTTAGAAAGGATGAATATGAATTAACAAAGGACGTGTAATAGGGAAAAGTGGATAGAAAGTTGGAAGGGGACGACCTCGACGAACTTATTCCGACCTAATCGGAGGAATCCTAAAGAAAGGTCAGGTCACAAGAGTATTCAATCGACGAGCATGTATGAAGAATGAGAGATAAATGTAAGGAGTATCCTACTATAATATTATAAATGCGAAAATTTGGATGTTTGGATGTTTGGATGTTTAGATGTTTGGATATTTGTTACTCAATTACGCTTAAACGGCTCAACCGATTTGGATGAAATTTTACACGAAGATAGTTTGTAACCTAGATTAAAATATAGGATAGTTTTTATCCCGGGTCCACGTAGACGAAGTCGCGGGCGGAAGCTAGTATCGATATAAATCCAGAATATCTGTCTAACAATACTGCTGGATAATATGCCTCTGGCAGTTGTACACAATTTCTGCTACCATGGGCCCACCAGTGTCAAACAATCTCTCACTTGAGGTAGAGATCAAGTTCCGCAAAGCATCCACGATGTTCGGGAAGCTCAGTACAAGGCTATGGGATAACACCTGACTGTAAATACGAAGATGATCGTGTACCGGACATACATATTGGACGGTGCTGAAACTTGGACATCGTATACAAAACAGGAACGGAAATTGAACAACTTCCTCATACGATGTCTTCGGCGTGTTCTAGACATCTTATGGAAAGGTCGTGTTTTGAATGAGAGGGTGCTTCGCGCAAACGCGACACAAACACCCAGCATTATTGCTATGTTGAAGCGAAGACGTTACGTAAGACTGGCTGCTCCTTAGCTAAATCTTAAACAACCAGTAGGGTCGACCAATGATTGTTTGAATGATTGAACGAATGACCTTTAAGATCGATCCAACAAAATGGGAACAGGAATCTGAGGACCAGGATCATTGTTTTGTTGTTTGCCATTGTTGTTCCCATGAGAACCTGGCATACCTCATTTACTTGTCAAATATGCGGTCGTAGCTGTTGCTCTCGTATCGGCCTTACGAGTCATGTACAGCACTACCATGACATAGACTTTGAATTAATCATCTTATCGTAGATGATATTAACGTCAACAATTTCGGACCAGCCTCCGAACTTTCACGTTATCAATCGTCGTTGTCAACACTTTCGCTTGCTGAAGCGAATTTCCTTAAGATATGTCCATCTCTCAAGCAATAAATCAGCGAAACGGTAAGCGAATCATTGTCCTTGTCTGTAAAAGGACAATGATAATGATGTATAAAAAGTAAAAAAAAAGTTAGTTATTCAACTACACATCGTCTACTAATAAACCAGAATTAACATTCTTACAGTAAAATTATCCTCCAATACAATGTTTTAAGCTTTAAGTAAAAACCGGTTAATAACCCGTTTTGAAATTTGACCGGTTTTTGCACTCTCTAGTTGGATCACTCAACTGATTATTCATCCTTTATACATCCTTTTACATCCTTTAGGACTGCTCCAGGAGGAGGAGAATGGAATTCTCCATTAGCCTGGTGTCTTCATCATCAGTTCAACTTCACCAAAATTACGATTTCCGAGGATAAATACACGAGTCATAATAGAAAATACCGATGTCAACTACACGCGTGCCTATAAAATATGAGGGTTATCCTCAATTTCCCTGGGATCCCATCATCAAATCCTGACGTGTGCTCACCTGAATAACTTGAAAGAATATGATGAACGGTCTATAAGATTAAAAAAAATCCTTTAACTCCTAAAGGTTGAGGAGTTGTACCTTCCATCATCAGCCCACCAACATGAACTGATGACTACCAGACGCAAATACCTGAATAGCTTTAGAGAATTCATGAAACACGTAATAAGTACGTAATATTTGAGGGTTGCCCTCGATTTCCCTGGGATATCTCAGAAGTATACATTTTTGAATATATTTTTTTAATCGGGCCACAACTGACGGAGAAATCGGCGAACGTATGTACATAAAAAAAATACTGTGAAACATATAACCTCCTCCTTTTTTGAAGTCGGTTAAAAAGTTTTTTTTTTCATATTGTTAGGTATTTTCTACAACCCTGCATATTATGTCAGTGGTTTGTAGGTTCTTGTACAGACAACTGAAAAACATGATGGCCGTTGGGGCGGAAAGGTTCTCGAGCGGAGACCACGTACCGGATGGCGCAGCGGACCCCCCACAAAGTGGACTGATGAAATAGGGTTGCGTCTTTTAATTACGGAGTTCTTATGGCTACCTTCCAGCTCCATCATCAGACCCTGGTTACCATATAGTACCAAAGTACTCGTCAAGGCGAATTAAACGAGCCCAAACTCGATGGGGTTGCGTCGTTTAGTTACGGAATTCCTATGACCACCTTCCAGCTCCATCATCAGACCCTGGTTACCAAGTACTCGTCAAGACGAATTAATGGAGCCCAAACTCGATGGGGTTGCGTCTTTTAATTACGGAGTTCCTATGGATACATTCCAGCTCCATCATCAGACCCTGTTTACCATATAGTACCAAAGTACTCGTCAAGACAAATTAAACGAGCCCAAACTCGATGGGGTTGCGTCGTTTAATTCCGACCGACGACCGCTTTAGCCTAGTTGGTAGTGACCCTGCCTACGAAGCAAGAGGTCCCAGGTTCGAATCCCGGTAAGGGCATTTATTTGTGTGATGAGCACGAATATTTGTTCCTGAGTCATGGATGTTTCTATGTATTTAAGTATGTATTTATCTATATAAGTATGTTTATCGTCGTCTAGTACCCATAGTACAAGCTTTGCTTAGTTTGGGACTAGGTCGATTTGTGTAAGATTGTCCCCTAATATTTATTTATTTATTAATTACGGAATTCCTATGACCACCTTCCAGCTCCATCATCAGACCCTGGTTACCAAGTACTCGTCTAGACGAATTAAACGAGCCCAAAGTCGATGGGGTTGCGTCGTTTAATTACGGAATTCCTATGACCACCTTCCAGCTCCATCATCAGACCCTGGTTACCAAGTACTCATCAAGACGAATTAATGGAGCCCAAACTCGATGGGGTTGCGTCGTTTAATTACGTAGTTCCTATGGCCACCTTCCAGCTCCATCATCAGATCAGCTTTATGTCATAATCATATTGCATTGTCATCCAATTTATACATGCATGCAAAATTTCAGCTCAATCGGAAACCAGGAAGTGGATCAAATTTAACTTGCAAGATTTGATTGCAGACAACGGATAGGTGAACTAAATAAAAGCTTATAAAAAAATCACCAAGTATCACGATCACTCGTAAAATAATTGACATGGCAGCTATGCAATTCGTAAGTTGTCTCGATTAGCCTCACGAATGACTCACTAGTATAGTTTGACCCCGACGTTGATAACAACTATGCCTAGTCAGAGATCAAAATAATATTTTAGTTGACGGTTAGCCTTCGTGAATAGCCACAATTACACGACGTACAGGTCCGACCCGGACAACGGCTAAGCCGGTACTAGCAAGAGATCGCGCGCGACGGTAAATTTATACTATGTTTGAATGATTATTTAAAAATATAAATGTTGGAAAATGTTGTATTTTTTTTACTGCATTGTGTTGGTAAAAGTATGAACTTTAATGTTATTTAAGATTCAATTTACTAATAATTCAACAATAATGAGAAAATCCTTGTGTTTTCAGTACGATATTGTTGAAAAATATGGTGTAATTGAGATCAATTTACATATACATACGTGAAAAAAAAGGAAAATTCGAGGCCGCTACGCACAATACGGACATATTACAATAGTGAAAAGAAAAAAAAAACAACTAGGTTCTCATGTAACATCATGGAGAATTAGGCGGTCAAACTTATGGCTCGGCGCTCTTTTCCGAAAACTACTGTCGGTAATCGGGTATATTCGGTCAACATATTCAGTTATTCTTAAATCAGAGGCCGGTACGCACGTAGCTATGCAAATAAGTAATCAGAATCTATAAAAACCTTTCCGTTTCTTAGATTTAGACCGTCAAAAATCGGTAATTGTCGCTTATTCCTGACGAATTTTAAAAAGCCCTCTTAAATGAGTCATATAATTGTAGCGAATAGAAAAAAGGACAATACAATATAAATAAACAGGGTGTAAGCAATCATTACATTTTTATTACTTTTTACTCGAAAATCTTGCACCGTGCCCAAAATAATCCCCACTTGCCACCCTGTTGTCGCGCAGGCTCCAACAAAACAACAGGAAGGCGAACTGTAATTGGTTTTGAACAGCCCGTGACACCGCCAATTCTGTCGCGTGGCTGAGATTATCACGAAAATTGCCATGTGTCCGTTGTCCACCTTAAGAGGAAACAAAACAGTGAGAAATAGGTATTTGTAAAATGTATTGCTGTCGCGCCAACCTCAAGCCTCCCCCGCAGGCGCGATAGAAACAACTGCAGGACCGAACATACCTATTAAACGTTCGTAACAAACGTTTCGTAGTCCCCTGATTTCTTCTCCAAAACTTGACCTATTTAACTATTTTTTTATATTTAAAATCAAAGAAAGGCTTTGGCCGTGTTTCAATGTTTTCCTTTCTTTAATTAATCTAGTAAAATTTGTTCTCTGCTTGTTTCAACACAGCGGTAAATCTGGCAATTTCTTAGGTTTTTGAAGGTGTATTGCTCTTCTGCTATTATCCAGGGAGAAAACAGGGGACTACGTTTCTATGGAAAACCGGCCCTTGTGTATCTTCTTTACAAACCAAGTTGACATGACATGACATGACATGCGTCGCGCGTACCGAGTTAACATGCACAAACAAGGACATCAATAACAAATTGTAAAGCCAAACGTAAGTCTCTTTTCGGCCCCCAGGCCTTGTACAAACTACACTGCGAGTTTAACAAGACCCAATTTGTAAAGCGCACGAATTAAGCGATAATAGCCTCTCAATCAACTGCTTCAGAGCTTTGACGCACGCCTTAATAATTGTGTTATCCTGTACGCTGACTCGATACAGAGAAGTGGGTGGGCTCTGTAATATACAACGTGTTCCCATACACCATTATAGTCCATTATACACGATAGTGTTGTAATAAAACACGACGTTGGAGCACCGTGTTCTGTTTATTTACACGTGTGTGTGATCTAGCGGCTTCACAATGTCAAATTGAAACCTGAACTAGACTTGGGTACATTTGTTTTAAACTATGGTATGGTATTATGGCAACGATGCGTTGAAGAACATAGTTATCCTGTTGGCCAAAATAGCATTTTGACATAATGATTGGGTACTAACATTAAATAGCAATCTAAGTCCATGGGTCGATCTGAGGAAGTCTGGAATCATCTGCGATAATAGTACATTACGTAACTAGGGCGGTGAGTTCGTGAATGCCCCAGATCGCAGGTGTTTGTGGCCCGAACCGAAGGTGAGGGCCATAAATATGCGCTCTGGGGCTTTACGAATTACCGCCCGTGTTGCGTACAAAATTTTATGTCCTCACCTGGCCACAATGCGAGTTTTTCCGTACGCGCAGCGTGCAGTAAAACTCGCATTATGGGCAGATGTGACGTAATAGTAGATTATACACTAAGGGGATAAAGCACTGTTTTATGTCACGGGAGCGAATTGAATCCCGAACGTAACGAAGGACTCATAATTTAACTCCTGAGCGTAGCGAGGGAGTTATAAGTTAATTCCTGAGCGAAGCGAGGGAATTAAGACTGAGTCCTGAGTGCAGTGAGGGGTTCAACCGCCCAAGACTAAAACAGTCTTATCCCCGAGGTGTATACTCTACTTTTCACACCTTATGCTGGACAAAAAAACAGGCTCAGTAGATAAATATTCAAAATAGACCAGAAGCACTGATTCAGACACAGACTTTACGCCTTTTACAGCTTTCCATTTGTCAAAATCGTTGTAGGCTTTTAGGTATTTTTCCTTTGACTTCTCTGGCAGCAGATTGTTGACAATGCCTATGGCATCTAATTTGATAAACTCAGGAGTCAAAACACTTTCATCACTCGACATTTTCAATATTATTTTTGAAATTAAATCTTCTATAGGCACCTACAAGAACTCGATTTGTTCGTCACGCGTGAACAAATGAAGGCGCGCGACGTTCCAAATTCGAAAGCACAAGCCGTGGTCCTAGATTCGAAATTCGAATTTCGAACACCGCGCTCCTCCGGACCGGGGTTCACACGGAGGCAAACTTCATTTATTTTGTCAAATCAAGTAGGCCATGGCCTAGGACAAATTGTGTTTAGCAAAATTAAACTTTATGCATATAGTAATAAGAATTATGAAAAGTGAAATCATATTATTAACCAGCGGGTTATAATGAAATTCAGTACAACATTATAACCCGGCTAATACCAAGGGATTTAATGTCTTGCTTTCGGTAGGGTTTACATGACCTATAATTCGGCATTGTCGAGCATGTGGTTTGAAAAGGTTTATTCTAAGATGCCATATATAGATGTAAGGCCATCAATTCATGGATGTCCAGAAAAAAAAAGAAAAATTACCTATTCTAATATCGATAATTTAATATAGAATAAGATAATATAGTATGAATTACAAATTAATAATTTAGTATAGTTGTATACGTATTACATTTTTCGCAATATTTATTACTTAAAACTCGCATTATTAATTCCGTTACAGAACAACTAAATACGTATTTCATTAAATGGGTAGTGTGTAGTCTGAGAGCTTTTCAAAATGCTTTTTAGGATTCCGTACTCAAAGGGTAAAAACGGGACCCTATTACTAAGGGGTGCCTGTCGTATCGCATAATGTTGATCGTCCTAATATTTTTTGGCCGAGAATGTTTGGCATAATGTTGAGTGGCATTCTACTTATTTAGCCTATTCATTTTTGCGCATACACATTTTAAAGTTCTAAAGTATGTTTATCCTGATATTGATTACTCGAACATCGAATTACCTAAAAAGTAATAGTCCTAATTTTCATTGTCATAGTAATTATTTTGCCTATTATTAAATTAGCTGAACCACCTACACTATTTTTTCCTAAATGTTATACTATTTTTAAACTCTGAGCAGACCCGACCTACATCTAGACTAGATAAATAAGGTTCGTTAGTTGCCTTTCATCCCTCAGAGCAGAAATAGGGGCCCCGCGAAGCGGGGCTCCGTCGACATGAGGGCGGGTCATAGGTTATTCAAGTATTAGGCAATTCTCAGCAGAGCCAACCTTCATTTAGATCAATCAGGTAGATTTGTTAGTTGCCCTTCGTCCCTCAGAGCAGAAATAGGGGCCCCGCGAAGCGGGGCTCTGTCGACATGAGGGCGGGTCATAATTAATTTAAGTAATAGGCAATTCTGACCAGATCCAACCTGCATTTAGATTATGCATAACATTTTTAGAACATTAAATATAAGTAACCTGAAAGTTATGCACATCAATCATTCTAAAAAAAAACTTCGACACAATAAACATTCGGACAATAAATATTTAGGACAATCGATACTAGGAACAACAATTTCGGCAAAAAAAAATATGCACAACCATGTTTATGCCATACGTTATTCGGCATAAAGTTGGTATGCGATAAAACAGTAGGACCAACAATTTTATGCCACCCGATATAGACCCATTACTAAGGCTTCGCTGTCCGTCCGTCCGTCTGTCACCAAGCTGTAGCTCATGAACCGAGATAGTTAGAATTTTCACAGATGATGTATTTATGTTGCCGCTATAACAACAAAAATTCATTAAGGGGGGCTCCCATACAACAAATGTGTTTTTTTCGCCGTTTTTATAGATAATGCTACGGAACCCTTCGTACGCGAGTCCGACTCGCACTTGGCCAGTTTTTTTTAAATTGGGATTGGCCTATATGCAATATGTGGCAATGTTTTTGTAGGTAATAATCACATATTTGAGTGTGAAATATAGGTATCTAATATTATGTAGGTATTTTGCGTCCCGATATTTAAGAACATATATGCTCCTAGCTAGATTTCTACTATTCCCGAGAGGGGATTGAAACATTTCAATCGAGTGATAGAACAACTTAACTGTCAGTTTGTGTCACCAGCAGGTCAAAAGCGATCGTCTGGCGTAGCTACTCCCCTTAACACTTTGACTGCCAAGAACCCGCTACGCGGTACGCGGGCGCCTACAGCGTAGTCGCTTTTCGCTACATACGAGGAAAACCACGAAATCGGCTACGAGCGTAGCGCGTAGTGATTCTTGGCAGTGAATGTGTTAACTTTCACCGTCGTAGCGCTACGCTGTAGTCCGTAGCAGATGTCCATGTGCATCGAAAAGCACCCCAAAGGCCGAGAATCGCCTTTTTTAAAGCATGCAGGTATAGTAATGACCTGTTGGGTAAGACTTTAATTTAAAATATGTAATGTTTTACACAGTCGAAGTCGCGGGCGGAAGCAAGTTTAAAATATTTGGCTTCCACTCGCGACTTCGACTCGAAATAAAAACTATCCCATATTTTCATCCAGGCTATAAGCTATCTTCATGCAAAATTTCATCCAATTCGGTTCAGCCATTTCAGCATGATTGAGTAACAAACATCCAAACTTTCGCATTTATAATAATTAGTTATTACACAACCTAAACGGGTCTATATCGGGTGGCATAAAATTGTTGATCCTAATATTTTGTCGCATACCAACTTTGTGCCGAATATCGAATTGCATAAACATTGTTGTGCATATTTTTTATTTGCCGAAATTGTTGTTCCTAATATCGATTGTCCTTAATATTTATTGTCGGAATGTTTATTGTGTCGAAGGTTTTTTTTTAGAATGATTGATGTGCATAACTTTGATGTCACTAATATTTAATGTACTAAAAATGTTGTGCATACATTTTGTTACGCATACATATCTATTAGAATTGCCTATTACTTGAATAACATCCCGCCCTCATGTCCCCGCCCTCGTGTCATGTGACCCGCCCTCATGTCGACGGAGCCCCGCTTCGCGGGGCCCCTATTTCTGCTCTGAGGGACAAAAGGCAACTAACGAACCTATCTAATTTATCTAAATGAAGGTTGGCTCTGCTGAGAATTGCCTAATACTTGAATTACTTATCACCAGCCCTCATGTCGACGGAGCCCCGCTCCGCGGGGCCCCTATTTCTGCTCTGAGGGGTAAAAGGCAACTAACGAACCTATTTTATTTATCTAGATGTAGGTCGGGTCAGCTCAGAGTTTATAAATAGTAAAAATAAATGTTTTATTTGTGGTTACCTAATCTTTCCTATTTAGGTACGTACTTTAAGAACTTATGACCCGCCTTCATGTCGACGGAGCCCCGCTTCGCGGGGCCCCTATTTCTGCTCTGAGGGACAAAAGGCAACTAACGAACCTATCTAATTGACCTAAATGAAGGTTGCCTCAGCTAAGAATTGCCTAATACTTGAATAACCTGTGACCCGCTTTCGTGTCGACGGAGCCAAAGGAGCAAAAGGCAACTAACGAACCTATTTTATTCATCTAGATGTAGGTCGGGTCCGCTCAGAGTTTACAAATAGTATACAATTTAGGAAAAAAATAGTATAGGTGGTTTAATTTTAGCACGTTTAACAATAGGCATAATAATTACTATGACAATGAAAATTAGGAATATTACTTTTTAGGTAATTCGATGTTCGAGTAATCAATATTAGGATAAACATACTTTAGGACTTTTAAATGTGTATGCGCAAAAATGAATAGGCTAAATAAGTAGTATGCCACTCAACATTATGCCAAACATTCTCGGCCAAAAAATTTTAGGACGATCAACATTATGCGATACGACAGGCACCCAACCTAAACGAATGCCTATTTGAACAGTCCACAATGACATTAAATAGGGAAACTTAAGTTGTTCACCCAATTTGAATGAGGAATGGCGTCCAACATTGGCATATACCGGACGAAGCTGTTGCGTAGCAGCGACAACACAATGATAATGTAACGATCATTTGAGTTTGAATGACCAATTTGCGGTGACTGGTCCGGAGCGCCGCTCATCCATTTAATCCGGCGAACCGTAATCAATCGTGATCTCCGGCCGTACTGCAGCTATGCCATTCACAACCTGTCTATACCTTACTACTCGCCCCTAATTTAAAGTCACCCTGAAATTCGCAACTATTAGGTGTATTTAGAGGCCATACGTACAGGAAGGCGCTGCGTGGGTAGACCGATAAGGTGGGCTGATGACTTGATAAAGTGGAGGTGGACCCAGTTATATGTATGTTCGTCTTTAAAGTACATACATACATACATTCACGCCTTTATCCCTAAAAGGGGTAGGCAGAGCACATGAAACTTATGTTCCAGTGCCACTTTTAGCATAAATGTGACAGACTTTAACCCTGCTCCCTTAGTCGACTTTTATGACACCCACGGGAAGAAAGGGGGTAGTGAAATTCTAACCCGACAACCCGATCTTTAAAGTATTTGTAAATATAGAACTTGTTGCTATAAATAAATGATGCAAATAAATAAATAAAGGTCGCTGGACGCGGATGGCCCTCAGAGACGAATGGCGACGAATTGTGAGGCGGGTTACTCGACCGAAATGACGACCACGACCGCTCTGTCAAGAGTGCTACGACTGAGAAGAAGAAGGACGCGGGTGGCGCAGGATCGGTCATTGTGGCACTCTTTGGGGGAGGCCTATGTCAAGCAGACAGACAGATCATGGTCGGCCTTATCACGTGATAAGTGACAAGATAGGAGCGTCGTCTCGTTCTATCGAACGGTGTAAGCCAGTGACAGACGCTCTATCCTGTCATTTATCGTGCGATAATGAATTTATGAATTCTAGAACAGGTCTCGACAAGGCTCCTCGTAATTATGCCAAATACTTAACTTTCCGCCACCTCTGTTCTTAGTTTATTAAAATGTCAAATAATAAATGTAGGTACCTATGTGAATTTTACACAACAGTAATCATGTAAAAAGTCATCATGAAATACTACGGTTTGAGTATTATAAATTGGTCAGTTAGTCTACGATTAGTTAAAATAATAGATTGTTGTTAAAATGCGATTGTTAGAAATAACGTTTTTTGCGCGACCTAACCGTACCTAGTCTTACACCGCTCGCGATGTGCTATTGCAATTTCAACCTTGTGACTTAGAGAAGATGGTAGCTATTTGTATGAGTTTTATTGTTACTTGCTTCATTTTATCTGGTCGGAGGATTTGCGGTGGGCTTATACAATAGAAAACAGTGCATTGTTCACAAGATAAGTGCTAAACAATAATTATAATTATAAATTTAGTCTCATTTGACATCTTACTGTCAAATCATGTCCTGCGCCACGAGAAGGTACTTATATCTTCCAGGTATGCGAGGTGTCAAAGATTGATCCTTGATAATCACTACTAGATAGTCACTCCTTTGCTTGCTTGCATGCTTTCATGAATTCACCTACACTTCGTCTCACATCAAAATGTGTGCACTGTCTTAAGAATAACCCCGTAATATTAAGTGGAGGCTAAACGGCCGGAGCAGACTGCGACTCACCTCGCACGTCGCAGATGGAAGGATGGCGGCGCAATTTATGGAGCAATTCATCAGGGCTCTTAAGAGCTCGCATACTCCGTACGTCTGCGTTTGGATAAAGATGTTACCCGCCTTATATTCGCTCTTGCTTTAGTGTGGAAGGAAACTAAAAATGCGGAGCATACTTCAAGCTGAATAGTTTTTAATTTAAGGATGTTCAATATGAATTATCCCTCTATTCTATCCAGTTACATTGTAGTTACATTCATGTAACAGCTTTTCGGTGAAGGAATAAGTAGGGTAGGTTCGTGAGAATGTAATAGAATAGGAAAATGATTATTCAGATAAAGCACACATTACAGAACAAAAAAAGATGGATACTTAAAAAATATAAATGAAAACAAACAAAGGTGTTTTATGAGTTCAGCAATGTGTGCTATAAAGAATAGGCTAAGATTGTTGCAATTGATTGTTGCAATGTTGCAATTACGAGTTGCACAATTGCCTTACATAGTGATATTTTGCTCTAAATACCAGACAAACAGAAAACACAAACAAGAAGGTATATCAACTTAAATAAAATTTCAATAATATAAGCAGTTTCTTACTAAAATGCTTCGGGCATACGGACAGACAGACAAAACGAATGGAGATGAAGATACAACATTATAAGTGTCCTGTAGTGTAGTAAAAATTATCTTACCTAATACCTAATATCTTGAAACAAATCTTCTCGACTATTTTTATTTTCCTTGTGGCATTAAACTTTCTTATCTAGAGAAATGATTACGCCGAGTTGCTTTACACAAATGGTGTAAATTGCAGTTTTCCTGGAGCTCTTGAGTAGTTATTCATAGTTCCACTAGAAAAGGGTCATTTACGTTCATCGTTTATAACTGCAAAGTAGTTCAAAGGATATTTAGATGATTGGTTAGCCTACTACTTCTATGAAAATTAAAATTTCTAGAATTTAAAAGTCTATTATTGCCAGTAGGTACCTACTAATAACACCGCGTTACTATGTAACTCAGGTTTGAGAAATCGGTAAACTACATAATAGGAAATACTATTCGACTATAAAATGGTTTTATCGGTTTTGAATTTACACGCCCTCTATCTCACACTCAACCTTTCGCACGCCAGAAACCGGAACTGAAACGCGAATCCGTGAAAACAAATCTAATAGAAAAATAAACGTCGCGACATAAGAGAGGTTAAGGAAAAACTTTTTTATACAAAGTGACCCGAAAGGTCGCCTTAAATCGAGCCATGAAACGCACCAAATGGTTCAGCTTTGCGATTCACAAGCTCAACCCCCCAACTAACCGCCAGTATATCATGGTCGCGAGATCCGTAACAAATACGTGTAATCGGAAACCAGAATAGAAACATGGTTTATCGAGCCAGTCGTCGGTAAGCGTTATGAATGACATACCTATTAGAAGTCACCCCCTGTCGAACATGTCGAAACTAATAGCTCCTGAGGCACGAGCGATGGCGACGCCATAATTACCCGTCACCTGCGACATTTAGGATCACCTAAATAAAACGTGGGCGCAATTGGAAAAGGATCCCATGGCGTATAGGATAAATATTTTTAAGAACCTGTAAATATTAATAAACTGGAAAACGGACGCAATGGCGCGAGGGTTAGGTACATTAATGTTAACAAGAACCCTGCATTAACCCGTCACGTTCCTGTAAATTATGCAGGATTTTATTGAATTCCAAACTTTTTATGTTACTTATGTTTCATTAATTATTTTTTATTTCAATGACACTTCACGGGTTATACAGCGTGTATTAATAAACGGGGCACAGAGCTGGTTTAAAAAAAATCTCGTGATCAAATGAATTCCTATTCAAAATAAAAGGAATTCCGAATTTTAGACAGCTTTGACCGGTACCGATTCAAAACCGCGTTGTATGCAGTTTTTTATGAATGGGTTTCGTGACTGCTATTAATAAATTTCCGAACATCTAATTTTAAGTTGTTCCCTCACTGCCCCTATTGAATAAAACAACCTGTATAATAAATATGCTATGCATGCGACACTATGTTAATTAATTATGATGAGTAATCTAACTAGTAATATTATGTAGAATATGGACGTGATTAAAATAGTTGTCCATTGATTCGACAATTTAGTAAATAAATGGCGTCATATACATATCAGAGCCATTTTATGTATCAGGAAAAGATTTTCGGGCGAAGTGATATTTGCGAATTTTTAGTTTAAGGTACAACGCCTTTTGGAGTCGATAGTAAAATTATAGTTGCGCGGTCTTAACTATTAGCTATACAGTGATAGTTTTACAAATCGATGCCAACAACTGTTTTCTGATCAATTGTTTTAACCCATTTTAATTTCTCTCACCTTAAAAATTATATGTACTTATTCTAACTATGTTCCTACCTATTTTCGTCAAGAGAAGAACACTAAACATGCTACAAACATTTCAAAATGTTTGCTATCATTCTTGTATGGTTGACGGCTTCTTATTTAAACCAAAGACCTCGCTTCGCTCGGTTAATAAATGCACCCAGTCCTAAAGTAATGCACCGTCAAACCATGCACTTTAATCAAGCCATTTATATTATAAGCACACTAGGTCGTTACTGAGAATTGCATCGTCGTGTTCCGTTCCGGGCTAAGGCAAGTAAGCGCAGTCCTTAGAGTTTACTGATATTTGGACAGTGAGCAAGTTAAATGAACTCCACTGTAATTACTCTCCAGGCGCGGTTAGCTCGTTGTGTGACTGTCTCGGAGCGTGTATTTCCGTTTACAGCTTTTTTCTTTTTTGGACTTTTATACTGGAGTGTACCTATACATACTGTTTCAGCGTAAATTCCCGAGTTCTATCTATTCTTACCTAAAATTTTAATACGAAAATAAAATGTGTCTTTTGTTACCTTTTTTACTCTTTTCATTAGAGTAATTTTAATATAAGTAGTGAGTTGTATGACCATTGTACTTATTGTTATTTGCGAAATAAAGCTTTTCTATTCTATTCTATTAGTAACCGAACTCAAAAGTTACACCAAACATAAAAACAGAGACAATACGAAGATTTGTCAATGCAATTTTGACATTTAACCGATAATTCTTGATTTCTAGGGCCAATTCTCGTACCGAAGTTGCGAGAAATACCTATTGTACGTTAGGTTTGGTAAGTATACTTATGTGATGGGTCCTACATGGAGACAGCTGCTGCAGGAGCCGCACAAGTGTGCGCAAGCGTTCCCTGGCCAACGGGCAGCGCGTAAAACACCGTGATATTTTATAGGGTAGTCCGGGCGGTTCCCAGGAGTTTGACATACCCGTCCGGGGGCCGTAGGCAAGGTTACAATCGACAAGCACTAACGCCAATAGAAAATAATAAATTGTATGGGAATGACAGATGCCGACGAAACACTTTTCGTTAACATCTGTCATTCCCACACATTTTATTAGTTTTCTATTGGCGTTAGCGCCTGTCGATTGTAACCTTGTCTAGGCCCCCGGGTCCGCCAGCCAGTACCTAAACGCATTTCCCACGAAAAAAGATACCTGTACTTACTTAACGCGCAAGATGACAGATGTTACTCTTTATTAAATTTGGTTAAGTTGTTCTTGATATACGTTTTATGTAACGAGAGAGCATAGCATAATCCCTGTAACATGTAGAATTCACTGAACCAAAACCCGAATTAATTTAAAATTTAGTTTTTACAAACCTTGCCTGCCGCTTGCCGTAATTTCACCTAAAAATAAGAGGAGTCAAAGTGTTAGTGATATTAGGACCGTGAGCGAGTTGAATGGAGTTCTCTGTAATTACTCTCAGAGAGGCGGTTACCGCGTTATGGTGACAGCCTCGTTCGCGTCCTAATTGAGCGCCGTGGATGAGAAATACCTCAAAATGGCGCCAGCGTAATCCACATTACAGATTCTAATTAATGTTATGGAATACTAACTTTTGTGGTATAATTATCAAGCAATAAAAAACATATTTACTTGACTATTTAGCAATCTCGTCACTCATTTCAAAGTACCATAATCTCGAAATAACATTCCCATTCAACTTAAATTCCGAAAGAAATTTCATTCAAAATATTTAATTTCAAACTTTAGTACGCCTTATAGTCTGGATTAAAAAATAGGATAATTTTATCTCGAGTCCACTCAGACGAAATCGCGGGCGGAGGCTAGTAGAAAATATATAGTAAAAAATAAATAAAACATGCTCCAAAAATATAGGTGTACGAGTTTTGAAGAAGTCTTATATAAAAATTCTTGCAAAGACCTGTCATGGCAGCCTGCAATACATCCAGGTCTCGTTGGAAAATCCGATTCATTCAAAAATTGACGATGAACTTCAAAATTTGATATAATGAAACAGTTTAACACATTTGCCTGAGCAGCATTTAGGAAGCTTCGTGATATAATGTTCATAGTTCCAAAAATAAGCACGCTGAAGGGGCAGTTCAGTTATTTTTAATCCGCGACGTAAAAAATATTATTATTATAAAACGCTCTCATATGAATCACGAAACCCAACTTTGTAACTAAGAAAAATCAACCCTTGTGGCGCTACACGGTGATGTAGAGTCACAAACACTTGAAACTTATATCACCCCCTCTGCGTTAGGTCTGGAGTTTAAAGGGCCCTTACTACACCACGGTAACCCATGCATGACATGGCCCAGTAGTACTGAGTGCGGTTACCAACTTTTAAGTGAAAATTGCTAGCTGTCATGAGTGAACAATAGTGCTCTCTCAAGATTATCAAGTACTAGGTAGGCTCCGCCTGCGTGTTATTCAGAATGGAAGCGAGTCCGCGGGTTTAATTAAAGACTCTATATCCAGAATGTCCATTTTATATACCAGAGATATTTTTTTTTATATAGTAGATTAGTGGTTCCAGACCTACGACGTACAAACTTACTTTAATACAACATACAACTGCACTGATTTTTAGGGTTCCGTAGCCAAATGGCAAAAATCGGAACCCTTATAGATTCGTCATGTCTGTCTGTCTGTCTGTCTGTCCATCAGTATGTCACAGGCATTTTACTCTAAAACCATAAGGTGTATTTGAATAAAAATTGAAGATAGGGTGTATTTTGTTAACCGCTAAATAGTTTTGTAATGAAATTATTATATTTTTTGGTTAAGTGAATAGAGTCGGAGATAATCGCCCCGAAAGTCACTAAAATTGTGTCCCGCCCCCCCCCCTCTAATTTTTGAACCGTGTATTTTAAAAATATGAAAAAAATCATGCTCATAGGGCTTATAAAATTCTTTCAGCGAAATTTGTTTTGAACAAGATCGGTTCAAAGGTTTTCGAGATATTTATAAAAAACTGCCTTCCTTAAAGAAAAGGACGTAAGTGCCATAAGTTTTCAGTAACGTTATGACCTTTTAGTTTGTACGGAACCCTCGGTGCGCGAGTCAGACTCGCACTTGACCGATTTTTTCTTGTTTACCAAACGAGCGAGCGGAGCAAACGATGTTCCTGTTTCAGCTTCGGGTGAAATTATTTCTTTCCGCGTGTCCGGATGTCGGGCCGTCCGGCTGTTTTCCTCTACAGTCCCATTTCTCAACTGATTCTCCTGAAATTTTGTAAATAGGTTCAATACAACGGGTGTAGACTCAATAGTTATTTGTGTCACAAGGGAGCAAAATAGTATATTTACGGCGAGGGCGGTGTATTGAATCCTGAAAGTAGCGAGGGATCCTACAATAGAATCCTGAGCGTGGCGAGGGATTCTAACGTAGGATCCTGAGCGTAGTGAGGGATACAAGTGTTTACGCCCGAGACGAAAATAATTTTGCTACCGAGTGACACATACTATTTTTCACACCGACTATGAGGAAATTTAAAAAAAGCTATTCTTAAAATATATCTATATTATCTTGAGCTTTATTACTAATTTTTAAATATGACGAAATATTTATAAATTTTTATACAACATTGTTATAGTTACAACTTGAAATAATATTTCAAGTTGTAACTATAACAATGTTGTATAAAAATCGAACATTTTATGTTCGTTTTGAATCGACTACGATGAAATGACAATCTATTATTTTATTAACATCTGTGTTCAATTGGCACATTGCGTAAAAATGTTCCAATGCCAATGTATAAATTAAAAAAGTAGCTTGAACAGAAAAGTAGCGTTTTGGTCCCTCTCGTCGTGGAGCAAAACTTACTTTTCCGAATGAAAGGTTTGAAAAAATTATTATTACTCCACAAGAAAGAAGCCATAAAAATATGCCTAGTGACGAAAATCCCATTCAGATATCTCAAAGAATTACGAAGCTACAACCGTTTTAATAATGCTTGTTAGAGAGAGAAAACGCAAACAGCTTGGGACGTCACAATCCGTGAGGCTGCCGCAGAGCGCTTCGTGTGCGCGGCGCCGAACACGATAAGGCACGGCACGTTTTCGTCTATTGGTGACGTCACTAATTGCGAACGTCATCGTTTCATATGAAGTTGCGTTTTGCGAAAAATGAACAAAACATACCCCTTCTTAAAACTTTGGACACTAACTTCGTGATTATTTAACCTCTTGCATTGATTTTTTCGCCATTTGCCTAGATGTTTAATTCTTTTTCGAAAAAAGTGACATAATTGATTATTTTATTTATAAGTTTTAGTACAAGCCTCAACCCAAGAACAGGAATTTTCAAATTTTCCACCTTCAGAACCCTCAGCCCGCATTGTGTTCTGTATGGAATTTAACATATCAATGAACCGTCTAAACTAGACCAGGACGTCGATCCACAATGCTACAAACTTGAAATTGTGAATAAAAACTTGTCATGTATCCTTATTGGCACTTACAGAACAATGATTGCAACATTCAGAAAAAATATCTTATCGGCCGCACCTTTAAAAAAAATAAACGCCCTAGCTTATACAAATAGCTTAGAAAATAATTTCGCAACTCATCCGGTTTTGTTAATGTTAAATAGCATTTTAACATAAGAGTGTGACTGCTACAATATTTTACCAGGTATTCGGTCGTCTCCTGACTTTTGTACAGCAGTTGTTATTTAGGTACCTATGCAAGAATGAATTACCTAGACTAGAGTGTAATTGGTCTCTAGACTCTCTAGTCGTGGTTGCCGTGTTGTGTGACCTGCGAGCGCTCTAATTGAGTGCTTTAGTTAAAGCATAAAATCCAGTGTAAAATGTTGTTTGGTTTTAGAAATTACATTATGGAGCTATCATTTCGTGTATCCTTCAACTAAATAACGATTGCATAAACTACTATAACGATAAATGGACGAAAAAAGAACCTTGTTTTAAAAGCGGCAGCTTTGAAATCATTCACAAATAAACAAGCGACACGTCAGAATCAACGGGTGATAGTGACGGGGAAATGGATTGGTTTTTAGCGTTCACAATTCACAATAAAAATTGAACCGATCACATTTGATAATAATATGACTGGGTCGAATACATATTTTTATATGCGTAAGTGTTAAGTTTTTCCTGTAAACACATCTAACGTGTAAAAGTCTAATTTTGTCACTGGGCCCATTGTAGATATACTGTATAAGTCTTTGCGGTTTATGACTTATATGAATGATCGGATCATAATCGATATGTAGATATCTAAACTGTTGAATAAATAGCTACCTACATCAAATTCAGTTCTTGATTTTGACCCGATGCGCGATGGCATGATGCATTTTTTAAATTAAATCTGTAATTAGCGCCAACTGAATCAAACTAACGAAATTGTTAAACTAGGACATAATTCTGCCTATTCATTTATTTATTACTACAAAAACTGTAAAAATACTAAGGCGTAAATTATCGTCACAAGGGGAAAATTTCGTACCTAGTAACATAACTTTACATGAGGACAACAGGAGGGATATGCAAGACTTACACGCTTAGATTTGAAAACTGCTGTTTCGTATTCAATATTTGTGCTGACTGCTTAGCGAACACGGCGAATTCAAAAAATCTGATTCCGTACAATGCGTTTCGATTGAAGATTAAACAATATTAGCTATACAATGTGGCCCTTAAATTGGCAAGCAATGGTTTCCATGTCTCCGTTCGAATCAGTTTTTAGAGAGGATCAAATCTTCTGTATGGGAGCAACTACGAGTAGAGCCAAAGGCAAATTGAGACTCAAAATCAGACATCGCTAGCGGCTGCAAGAACGGCTTTAACACCTTTTACATACTAATTGGAACACAACTATGACGCCACATATTATTTCTATACTAAACTAACCGTTGTTGTTATCAATTTGGTGTCATAATTTGATGGTTTACTATCCTTATCAAGTTATACATTACAACACAAAGCAAGAACCAAATTCATTCTCAGAAATTATACGCAATTAGCCAGTTGAAATTTGAAAGGACAGGAATGTTGGAATGGCAATGACATCCATGAAAGTCAACTATAATTAAAGTTCAAACTCGTTTAATCATAAACAATGACAATATTATAAAAACATATTCGAAGCACAGACCAAAAGACTCTTTATGTGAAGTAACAAATACGAATTCGAAATAAAATACAAATTAAAAATATTACAGACATTTTTTATTTGAAAAAATATGCACATGGAATATTAAAGATTAGTCTCCTATAAAGTCAAACCAACATTTACTAAAGAGTATTTTTTTTATTTGTTATTAAAGACTTCATGGCTTGCTAGTCCCTTTTTTACAATTGATATCTTGTTAGTCCGACACTGTATGATGAGGAGTTATTAGAAGAGTCAGCTTTTTAGTTTTTGACCTTTCACGTTAAAACTTTTGCCCTTCAGACTCGTAGCGATATATGTATGCTTCACGGCATCCGTCAGTATAGGACCAGGGTACAGAGGGAGGATGTTGAAGTATTTCCACCCTTTAAAAAACCCTCTGCCACCCCGCTTGACGGAATCCAACCACGGAACCATGGTTCTTATTATTCTTTTACATATTTATTTAAACTTTAATGCACAAATAAAATAAGTACAACGGGCGGACTTAATGCCTCAAGGCAGTCTCTACTATTCAACCGTGGAGCCAAACAAACACTTTCTTTCTTTTCTGTGAAATAAAGGCGCGATTCTACGCTATATATTACATTTTTATAACTGCGTTTTGATTCGATAAGAACAAAGTAAATAATCGTTAGATTTCAGATTAGTCTACCCAACAAACAAAAAATAGGGGATCAATCCGTGTAAAACCGAATTTTGGTATAGTTTTAGGTAAATGGGTAGTAAAAAACAACACACTAAAAGTACTTGGGTGCGGGGGTGGAACTAATGCTAGCTTAATAACATGTAAATGGTGGCCTCCACTAAAGTGTTCACATATTCTCTGTGATTGACTGGGCGGTGCGGTGTTTGCGTTACGCAAACTGAAACCGTTGATTTCTTGTGATGCGCTGAGGCAAGCATACTTAGCCCACTTCCATTCGCTCATGACATACGGCGTAATCCTGTGGGGAAATTCGACTGACGATGGCAGAGTCATGCGTATGCAAAAACGAGCAGTGCGTACTATGCTTGGCCTGAACCAGCGACGGTCGTGCAAAGAGTTGTTTGTGGAACACAGGATTATGACACACTACTCCCACTACCTACGAGATCATTATGTTCACGCGGAGACATCTAGCTGAGTTTAAGCGAGTGGAAGTTATGGGCAAGTGCCTCCGCAGCACGGGAAAGCTTCGGACGGTGACGCGTCGCACAGTTCTGCACGAAAGAAATCCGCGTATCCGATAAAAGTAGTTACCAGTAAACCACTTTTAGAAGAAGTCATTCTACTCCGTAAAAGACTTCATAGAAATTAAGAAATAGACTGTAATTTAATTGTGATATTTTTATTATTTGACATATTAGTTTGAATTATTTGTTGTTTGAATTGTTTGTTAGTTTGAATTGTTTGTTGTTGTAGGTATTAAGAGTTGACATTATTAAATCGTTTAAGATTATTGATAGGTACCACTGGTACTGCAATTACTACCTAATTGTATTGTTCATTATTATTTTTTACGACATGATTTTTATTTATTATTGTAATGAATAGTACCTGTATCTAGGTATGACCGTATTGTTATTTTTCATTATTATTTAATTACTCTTAAAATTGACATGTTTTTCTATTGTGGTTATACAAATAGTAATTTGCGTAATTTTGTAAACGATCCATATATGAAAAGTAATATAAGACAACTGTACTTATGTGAAATTTATGTAATGAGATTTAATAAACTAAACTAAACATAGATAGTAATCTACATAAAAAAAACAGATTTTAAACACTTTTTCGCTGGGGATCAACATTTAATGAGATATGGAGGGAAGAAGCTTTACATTAACAAAATTAAACTTATGTTCTAAGTATGGCGTATAGTAAAAATGTCATTCCTAATTGTCTTCTAAGTCTAAATTATCATCCTCATCATCATTGTCGACGGTGCCTTCGATGGGGGCTCCGTTAGTGCAGGAGTCAGAGCATACACCGCAAACACTAGATCAGGCAATTCCTGCTTTATGCCAGCCGCGTCACACCCCACACCCAGTCGTGCATCGGCAAAATGTGGTCTTGAGAATGGAGTCAGGTCTGCAAAACAGACTCCATAACACTATTGTGTACACAGTCTGTTTTGCAGAAAATTTAACGTGGATTACTTATTTATAAGAACACTTATTGGTGTCACACAGTCTGGCAGTCTTTGGTCTTCTTTATCAAGTACACGTTGATAGATATCAAAGGACAATCTTACACAAATCGAACTATAAAGTCGCATAAGTAAGCTCAATGAGGCTTGTGTTATAGGTACTAGACGACGATTAAACAAGCATAAACACACTTATACTGAAATATATATAAAACATCTAAGGCTGGGCAACCAATATCATCAAAATATTTGCCTTCGAACTAGGTAAACTAGACAACAAAAATAATTGTATTGTATTTTCGTCTCGTTTACTGCGAATAGCACAACCAGCTGACCCAAGTGAATTCTCAATTGCAATTGATGCTTCCTTCCAGTTTAAAAAGTCGTCAATTAGTGATGGATTTTTAGAGATAATATACCTAAATGTTTGTTTCCGTTGAAAACTTAGTACGCGGTGGGCAGAGGAGCCTGGTGATCTAGTGACGCCATCGACAAACAAATATGGACAGCCGTTGTGGAATATTCCAGCTATATTTCGACATGTATAGCATGAAAAAAGTAAAACATTACGCACACTATCAGTCTTTTGTTAACCAAAAACCGGTGAAGTGTGCGCGGCGAAAGTTTTGTACTTTCATGCGCAATATCCCATTTTTTGGTTAACAGCACCTAAGTGCTGCAAGACGGTTACTTGTACTAGTACAAGTAACCGTCTTTTATAGCTCCATGTGCAGTATACAAATTGATTAGTTAGCATTCAATGTGTTCATTTATTACACGATATTATTTAGCAGCTACACTAGGAGTTATCGCCGCAAATTGTCCATATGACAGGGTATATCTGGTACATATATTGAGGCCGTTGAGCGTTGGGCAGCGGGCGCCCGGGCGCTGGGCGCCTGTGTTGGGCGCCGCCATCAGCATGCAGGGTGCGCCGCGGCGCCACGTTAGTTTGCCGCCGACTGAGCAAACTTGCGCCACGCGCTCTCGCCGCATTTACAATTCGTTTGCAGACTTCCAAATACTCCAACGGACTCTTTTGTAACCGGATTTCTCGGTTAACGACCTAGACGCTGCATGTTTATGCAGTCCACACACACAATTTTTGTTTGCTAAATATGCGCGAGTTGGCAAATTGTCAGATTGGGTCGACATAATTGCACGTTTTTTGCATAGCCGAACTTTACGGAAAATACTAGGGTGTTTTAAACAATGTAATAAATCATCGACAAATCCTGCCTGTGCAACAAAAGAATCACCAAGGAGGACTCGATTATGGAGCGCGAAACTGTCATAGGCATTGAAATTAGATTGAAAGAGTATCATTCTCCTGCTCTTGGACATTTTACTAAACACAAGTGCAAAAGAACGCGCACTACCCAATTCAAGGATTCGAATCTAATATGTACCTACACACAGTACACATTGGTAGTGCTCTCGGGGACCGAGCTTCTAGTTCTATAACTATTCAAATCATTATTACCCGGCATAATTATGTACAGTCGCCGAGGGTTTCACAGCTTAAACTTAAAACGACTCTAACTAAGTATATCCGTAATTTTTCCCTCTCGACACAGCCTCTACAAGAGCGAATTCAAGATTAACAATTGCCCTCAGCCGGGAACGAGAAAATTAACTTTTAAATGTAAATTTTACGAGGAAGTCATAACGTGAAAGATGCCGCGGTTTTCCTTGATTTATTGCAGTTAGGATTGAAAGTGTTAAAGGAGTTGCAATCTGAAAAAAGTTTTAATAGGTACCACTTTAAAGTATTATAAATCATGCCGCTAAAGTGAGCTAACTTTCGCGAAGTTGTACAACATTTAGAATAATCTAGTTAAGGGTTTATTTAATGGCAACGCTTTATTTCGCTAATTACAAAGGTATTCATTTGCTTGGAAATGCTGGGTGATATTCTATTTGTTAGCATTATTAACAGGGAGGGGGAAAAGAATTAAGTGCTACAATTATAATGATTATCATCGCTTCGCTGTTCGCTTTCTTAACATTTATCATTTTGTGTGTATTCCAATTTTAAATATACCTCGGTGATCGTTAGAAAATGAATAATTCCAATAACGTTCCTATCTCGTCCAGTGGAGGGTAATTAAATTGCATGAACATGTTTCAGCATATTAAATAAGCTCGTCTTTGTAACTATGTGGGATAGGAAATCATAAAACCTTCCTTCCTTCGACCTTCACTAATGAAGAATTTTGGCCGAAGGGAGTCAAGTTCCAACGTTTTTTTTTTATGTTATAGGAGGCAAACGAGCAGATGGATCACCTGATAGTAAGCGATTACCGCCGCCCATGGACACCTGTAACACCAGAGGTGTTCTAAGTGCGTTGCTCACCATCAGGAACACAACACTACAATACCTACGGAATAGGCAGCAGTGCTATTATGGCTGTGGTCTTCTGTAAGGCGGAGGTACTCCCGCAGTCGGGCTGCTCCAGATTCTAGCGTGATGACATTACGCCGTGCCCTACCTTTCTCACACCTCGTTTTCGCGGTCGGTTAGCTGACACCACGAAATTGCGCAACTCGCCGCAGTAATTGTGTGTTGTAGTTATTAATAAGTCGACGTATATTGATATATATGTTAATCTTTAAGGTATTTGTAATATGGGCCTTGTTGCCTGATTTAAATAAATAAAAAAATAACATGTTACAAAAAAAATCACTTACAGTTTTCTAGTAGTAATGGTTACTGAGCTAAGCCGAAGACGGACGGACAGACGGACGGACGGACGGACGGACGGACTACGGAACCCTAAAAACTAACTGTAGGTGCAATTTTGTTTGCGTGGAAATGTGGGAGAATAAATATAATTTATTCTCTCGTATTTACGAGGACATAACTAGGATACCTAGTGCTAAATTAACCTTTATGTTAAAAAAAACGAATTGAAATTTGCTCGCTCAGTACCACAGTTTTCACTGTCTGCAACATTAAATCTTTAAATATTATCTACACGCATAATTTATCACGTAATAATTATAAAACATTTGATGACATAATGACAATAGTTAATTTGGATACAAATATTTATTATGAGAAATGGCCCGAATGAGTATTATTTATGTACGTACTTTGTAGTTGCACTACGCGCGTGGTTGAAGAAGAGGAAAAAAAAGCCAATATAATACCATTTTTTATCGACGCATATATACGAGTAGCGTCCCACTGTTGGGCAAAGCAATCTCTAGCCAACCATTGCGAAATGCTTGTATTTATTTATTCATCATATCAGCCGAAAGACGTCCACTGCTGGACATAGGCCTCCGCCAAAGAGTGCCAAAGTGACCGATCCCGCGCCATCCGCATCGAGCGGACTCCCGCAACCTTTACCAGGTCATCAGTCCACCTTGTCGGGGGCCTACCCACGCTACGCCTTCCGGTACGTGGTCGCCACTCGAGAACCTTTCCGCCCCAACTGCCATCGGTTCTACGTGCTTATGTCCCCTTCCCACTGCCACTTAAGTTTAGCGATCCGGAGGGCTATATCGGTTACCATGGTTCTGCTGCGGATAGCCTCATTTCTGATGCGATCACGCAGAGAAACTCCCAACATGGCCCTCTCCATTGCCCTTTGGGTGACTTTGAGCCTTCTTATGAGGCCCATAGTAAGCGACCACGTTTCATTGCCATATGTAATCACTAGCAACACACACTGGTCAAAGACTCTAGTCTTGAGACACTGCGGAATATTGGATGAAAAGATTTGCCGTAGCTTCCCGAACGCTGCCCAGCCGAGTCGAATTCGACGATTGACCTCTTCCTCGAAGTTGGACCTACCTAACTGGATCGTCTGTCCTAGGTATACATAATCGTCTACAACTTCGAGCGTAAAGTGTTCGATTGTAATAGGAGTTGGTACGACATGGGCATTTGACATGATCTTCGTCTTATCCATGTTCATTCTTAGACCAACTCGCTGGGATGCTTTACTGAGGTCATCGAGCATCGTACTTAAGTCCTCCATGGTCTCAGCCAAGACTACAATATCGTCAGCAAACCGAAGGTGAGTGATGTACTCGCCGTTGATGTTGATGCCTAGTCTTCTCCAGTCTGGACTAGAGAAGGCTAGGCATATGAGTCTTGAAAACGTCCTTCAGTGCAGCGGTGAACAGTTTTGGAGAAATAACATCTCCTTGCCTGACTCCCTGCTGCAGCGGAATAGGTTTCGAGTTCTGATCCTGGAGTGGGACTGACATAGTGGCGTTCTCGTACAAACACTTCAGCACTTCGATATAGCGATAGTCAACTTGGCACCGCTGGAGAGACTTGTAGTACAGCCCAGGTTCGAATCGAAGGCTTTTTCGTAGTCCACGAACGCTAAGCAGAGAGGCAGGTTATACTCCTCGGTCTTCTGTATAACCTGACGAAACGTGTTGATGTGGTCTACGGTACTAAAGCCCCTTCGGAAACCGGCTTGTTCGGGAGGCTGGAAGTTATCTAGCCTGCGTACGAGACGATTTGTAATGACCCTGACAGCAAACAGAAAACAGCTTATAGACATAATTCAGAAGTGAGATGGGTCTGTATTATTATTTAATAAACAAAATATAGAAACGTAATAATTAACAGGGTCTCACAAAACTGTCGGAACAGTTTGTATGTGTTGTGTTGTGTCAATTTGTACATACTTAAGTTGTGTTTGTAAATGTTACATACAGCTATGCCTTAAGGGTTGAACAGACAGCGGCGCTTGACGAGCGCGTGATGCGCGCGGGACGGCTTGTCACACAGAGCACGCGCGCATCGCGCCGTCAAGCCGTCAACCAGCCGGCATCACGCTGGCCTCGCGCCATCAACCCGCCAGCAGCTGCGCTGTCTGGCGCAGGGGCATTTCACTCAGTACTTAACAGATCCCATACATTAAAATTTGCATGTTTTAGTGCAACGTCGCTCGACAGATGGAGCTAATTATATAATGTGAATTAGTATTATTAAGGTGAGATCTGATTTTAAATTCTTATTTTATTTATAAATAAATAGATAATAAAAACAAAATAAGACGTTATTTGGTAATATCATGAATTACGATAGTAATTTTGCATAACTGGCAACTTTACGCCATAAAGCGCAGATTAAATTTGTTTTCCGTTCCAATCCACTAACTTTTTTAAAGTTCCTAAATTGCATCTATTTTATACAGTTATATGAAAACAACCGTAAATGTTCCAGTACTCCGTTAAAAACTTACCAAGAAATATAATTATATATTTTTATTTAAAAACAACAGCTCTAGTAACAAGTACAAATACTGTGTGCTTTAACCACATAATACAATTCAGTGTAAAAGGAACGCAGTGCTGTGTTTTTTTAATTTCATTCGAATGGCGGAGTCAGTCTGTCAGTCAGAAATATTAAAGATACGCTTATCGTAATAGGAAATGTTATGATCTCGCACTTTTTATTATTTTGAATATAATCAGTACCTAACACAATATAAATCCGAATCCCATCGTAGCCATTGGATTTAAGGCCCTGTATCCGCCAGAGATGTGCGAAGCTGTACTTTTCCATTATGTTAAAGACGGAAAGGTGACGGAAGAAGGTGTTTTTATTGTGTTTAGCTATAAAGCTAAGTGTCAATCCTATGCAAACACAGCTTCGAATATCTCGGTGGAAAAGTAGCCTACAAGCAGTGAACGTACACTTCTATGCATGTATACATATATGTATATATCGTATGTGTATATATATATATATATATATATATATATATACGCGCCCGCGACGGTGCTGTGTGCCCCACCCTTTAGGTGTTAGGTGTTATTATACTTGAGTAATGTCGTTTTAATTTTCTCTTAAAGTCTTTTTTATACTTTCCCGGCTGACAGTTTCTGGTAAACTGTTCAGAAGATAAGGGATACGTTTTTTTAGCGTTCCATTACCATAATGGTTCTTAACCTGCGTTCAACAGACCTAAGATTTTTGTATTTTATCTCTTTTAACACGGTCCGACCGCGTCGGACTGCATATACGGGGCATCCAGGTTCATGGTCTTCTCTCCCTCTCACTGATTATAAGCGTGAGCGAGATGTAAGTGCGTGCTCGGGGGCGCAGGTATCATGTTTTTTAATTTTAATTTTTTGGCCGTTTAAATGAATATTAAATTTATCACTGATTTGTCGCAAACATGATATTGCCTATTTTTAGAAGCCATTTTAATATTTTTAGCTGTTGTGCATAATTTGTTACGAATATTTTAAGTGTATTAAATATTCGTAACAAATTATGACCTTTAAGACGTTCGTGATTGTTTTCTATCTAGCGAAAATTGCTGAATCATGTTTCGATACACTGATCTCCCTGCAAAAAAGCCTTAAAATAACTATTCGTGTTTTTTTGAAACCATATTATTATAATCAGACGCATTATATTGTTTTAAAAACTCTGTTTGCTTGACTTCGCTGAACCTACGGCGCCTTAATATTATAAATGCGAAAGTGTGTCTGTCTGTCTGACTATTACCTCTTCACGCTTACACCGCTGAACCGATTTAGATGAAATTTGGTATAGAGATAGTTCGAGTCCCGGGGCCTTCCCCCTAACTAATACTATCATGTCACCTAAGGGGGTGAAATGTGGGGGTGAAAGTTTGTATGGAGCTGTGATATAAACGAGTTCCACGCGGACTGAGTCGCGGGCAAAAGCTAGTAAGAGTGAGACTAGAGAAACATTCAGTTCATTCGAGAGCGAGATATAATATTTCCTGTCTCGCTTTTAGTTTTGGAAGAAGTCACCAAGACGTATATACATAAAACTCAAATATAAATTTTGACGTTTGGACAGCTCGCCATCATCAAAAGTCGGTGTGAAATTGTTACAGTTCGTTGATACATTTAACAGTCGGATAAAAACTATCCTGATGTTCTGAATAATTATTTATGATACAAATGCGGAAAGTAGTAGTAATTCACAACGAGTGACGATGACCAAAAACAAGACCGCTACCAGGGAGTGTTTTTGATCGACACGAGTTGGGAATTACCTATCCGCACGTATATCATACATTTTACAATGCATCATGCGAGGAAATTAAAAATTATACAAAAAAGGTGAAATTTGAATTGTCATGAAATCTCATTCTCTCACGCATGTGGGATTTTTGGCCAGAAATCCATTCCTGCACGGCCGCCCCCCTCCCGCCTTCATGTTGAGGGCTTCCCGTGTTCATGTTCACCCATGTAAAGGCGCACTTTCAGAGCAAGTGCATTGTAAAGTATTTTACGTCACACCTGGCCATAATGCGAGTTTTACTGCACGCTGCGCGTACGGGAAAACTCGCATTGTGGCCAGGTGAAGACGTAAAATTTTGTACTTAACACGGGCGGTCATTCGTAAAGCCCCAGAGCGCATATTTATGGCCCTCACCTTCGGTTCGGGCCACAAACACCTGCGATCTGGGGCATTCACGAATGCACCGCCCTAGTTACGTAATGTACTATTTCCGTTCATGAAGCCGAGGTCTTTGGCGTCAAAGTAGAGCCTGGAATGGTACTGGACTGGCTGATTATTTTTTTATGTAACAGATTTATTATAAAAACCTATAGATTAACTTATCAGAAACGTACATTATAAATATCACACTTTAAAACAATGAACATACTTCCGAATGTTAAGGCCGCTTGTTAACCAAAGCTTCTTTGTTTTCAGACAAGGCAGCCTAGTTTCAAGCTACCCACCTTAACTTTACTCACCTACATACAGGCTATAACGGGCCTTAATTATGTTTTTACCTATAGCTCTTGTAAAACAGCCCTAGAGTGACTATCTGTGAGTACAGTTAAACAGATCAGTGAAAAGCTACGTACGTACAGTTAACAGAGGGAGTAAGCTCGCATTGAAGTACCGAGACGCATTAAATTTAATGAATCTAGAAGCGGCTCACGTGCGCGGCCTGAAGCTCGAGCTTGTTAAGTGTCCCCGGACAGGTGATCTGGCTTATCCTCTTTTAAAAGTAAAATAAATATAATACTTAAGTACTCTCATACATGAGAGGAGGCCTGTGCCCAGCAGTGGGACGTATATAGGCTGATGATGTGATGATGATGTTCTGGAGCGCCTCCTTCAATTACTACGCATGGACGCCGGGGGTTCCCGAAGGACACATACTTACCAACACACATAATAACGTAAATACTCAGAATACATCAAGCTTCGACTTATGATACAGTGAAATAAGCTCAAAATGTGGCAAAATTAAAGGACGACTTTTATCTATCAGGATATGTAGGTTAATATAGAGAAAAGTTTCCCATTTTAAAACAAAACCGTACACGATACAAAAAAAGTGTGTAGGAAAATTTATTAAGGACTAGCTTCCGCCCGCGACTTCGTCTGCGTGGACAAGGGATAAAAACTATCCTATATTATAATCCAGGCTATAAACTATCTTCGTAAAAAATTTCATCCAAATCGGTTGTGCCGTTGAAGCGTGATTGAGTAACAAACATCCAAACATCTAAACATCCAAACTTTCGCATTTATAATATTAATAGTAGGATTATTTCGGTCCTTTTCGCACTTTTTATGTATCGTGTACGATTTTCTTTTAAAATGGAAAATACCGCGCGGTGCGACACTAGCGCATATGATGGTGAATTTTCAAAATAGCAGAACAGCGTGAATTGAACAATATAGGAATAAATTTATACCTCTTTTTAAAGAACATATTCTATACTTCAGTTATACATATCATGGCGGTAAAGTGTGAAGTTTTTGAGAAAACTTAACTTACAGCAAAAAAGAAAAATAAATTATTAAAAACTTTTGTATTTGGTGATAGATTGCGCTAAAACTATAAGAGATATCGCTTTTGTATGTATGAATGGTTTATAGGGTAACCTATCGAAGTTTCGAAAAACACTTGTCCGATTTTCACCTGTCCGAAAACGGTTCACCGAATTCTTATAATCCATATACTTTGTTTACCATATATTTGTAACGTCGCTGGTTTGTTTTCCCACATTATCGTTTTCCCGAAACTCAATAACCAGAAGAACGATTGCCAACTTTATTATTTGACAACCGATTTCTAAACCACCTTTTCATACTTCGATGCTACGTAAAATCTAAATCTCATTTTCCCTAATAACATTTAACCGCCACGATTAAAAAAACATTCAGACATGCTAAAAACCCTACATAGGTTCACTTTAAAATTGCGATGCAAAATAAACTTTGGTTATTAAGTGGGCTAGGTTAGATTTAAAACTGTGACCTTACAAAATAAACAATTAATAGAAAAGGGGCTTAGATTAGGCCAAAACATTTAAGCAACTAGAGTGCTGCACGAGTTGTAAAAATCCTAAAAATAGAGGCTCGGGGGCGAAGCCAGTAAAAAAACAACAAATGATCGTAACAATGGTATTATTGTAGGTTAGGTTAGGGTTAGCTTGTGTCCCTTAGTGCAGAAATAGGCACCCCGCGAAGCGGGGTGACGTCGACACGCTGGCGGTTAGGTCAGGTTATATGCCACAATTTCGATCTTTGGATATAGCGGTATTTCGGACTCAATACTTTTCGACACCAAAAAATAGTTGACAAATGATCCTTCGGAATTTTAATAAGTGTCTTTAGATTCTATTCGAATCATTAATCGAAATAAAATTGTAACGAACTGAGAATTGGGAAATTAATAATATGGGAAATGTAATTTCGGGCAAACAAGAATTCGGCCAACTAATAAAAAGGGAAACGTTTTCGGGATTTTAATATTCGGAATTACGATTTTCGAGCTTCTGATAGGTAACCGGTTTATAGTAAATTTATTAAGGATTAATTTTATTTGATACACTTTTTATGTATCGTGTCGGTTTTCTTTTAAAATGGAAAATACCGCGCTCCGGGACACTTTCATAGGCGCGGGGGGGTGAAACTCGCCCCGGAGGAGAGGGCGACATATCATACCTACATATCATGTCATGATAGATCGTCCTTTCATTTTGCCAAATTTTCCATACATTCTGATCTAGTTTTCTTGTATTATTACTTGATGATCGGCTGATGTGGCTATTGTCGGATAGTACATGAATTATGTAACTAGATTTGTGTCGTTCACATGGGATAGGGACTTTTGTGTGGTTGGCGATAACTCCATTATTTTATTAAAGATGTGCTAATGCAAATGCGAAGATTTTCGGCATGTATTAAGTTAAGTCTGGCAAACGCAAGTTAAACCCACAAGATCCAATTACGCGGCGGCGCTAAACGTCACAAGCATACATTTTAACGAACAGTGTTGACGTGTGATTCAATCTAGTGGGTTCAACTTGCGCCAGACTAACTGAGTCTAATTAAAAGGCTTTTCCCTGATAACAATGTCGTTTTATGACTATACGTTACGCTCTGAAGCAAAATTAAAGCCTCACTGGTATTTTAGGGACAAACTAGTTAGAAACCTCATCGCACAATGCTTGTGGGTCGACGAAAGCCCGCGAATGATACTAATCCTAGAGGATTTTGCCGTCAGTTTAGTGTGAAGAGCCTCCCCTTGTTTACACGTCCAGACAATAGAGTGTTCTGTGTTTACAACTGTAGGTACACACTCATTAGCCGTATGCGTGGAAGTGCAATAATTATCCCGCCGCTATCCGAGCCACAGTCAAGCTTTTGGCAGCCAGAATGTTACTTCACTCGCTTGCGATAAAAGTGGCTGCCATGTACAAAACAACATTTTTTAAATCTTGTCCCTCATTTCTTGGGTCATTCAGATTGAGAGAGGCAATGAAAGTAGGAATATGCGGTCTCCTTTCCGTTATACATGTAGGCATACCCGTATTTTAAAAAATCGAATATGTATGACTAAGATGTGACTTATTGAACGAAATAATATTATTTGGATGATCTGAATAGTATTTTCGATGTAAAGTGTAAATAAACACCTATCTTGTAAAGCTAAATAACAAACAGCAAAAAGCATGTTCGACTGCATTAAAAACCTTAACAGATTCTGCAATCATTATCTTTCTTCTAAGCGCATAAGTCTAACGATGGCCGCCTTAGCGGAAACATATTATATCTAAGAAGTCAAGGTACTGAGTAAGGTTATATTGTGGTTAAGGTAGTAAAGTGAGGTCGCCCCGCGGCCGCAAACATGAAACTATGCTTCAACTACTCCAAACATCACATTACCCTGCCGTACCTAATACTAACTTACAAACGACGTCAATTACCTATATCTCACACAAGGATCGCCTAATTTGAGGTCGTTTTTTCGGGTTCCGTACCTCAAAAGGGGAAAAACGTAACCCTTTTATAGGATCACTTTGAAAAACCGGCCAAGTGCGAGTCGGACTCGCGCACCGAGGGTCCCGTACAAAAATTTACGGTTGTTGCAATTTTTCCTCTGTGCTATAAGACGTTGCTTCGTACCAAATTTCAAGATACTGAGTTCACGGGAAGTATAGGTTTTGATCCCTCTCATACATGAGAGGAGGCCTGTGCCCAGCAGTGGGACGTATATAGGCTGATGATGTGATGATGATGTTCTGGAGCGCCTCCTTCAATTACTACGCATGGACGCCGGGGGTTCCCAAAGGACACATACTTACCAACACACATAATAACGTAAATACTCAGAATAAATCAAGCTTCGACTTATGATACAGTGAAATAAGCTCAAAATGTGGCAAAATTAAAGGACGACTTTTATCTATCAGGATATGTAGGTTAATATAGAGAAAAGTTTCCCATTTTAAAACAAAACCGTACACGATACAAAAAAAGTGTGTAGGAAAATTTATTAAGGACTAGCTTCCGCCCGCGACTTCGTCTGCGTGGACAAGGGATAAAAACTATCCTATATTATAATCCAGGCTATAAACTATCTTCGTGCAAAATTTCATCCAAATCGGTTGAGCCGTTGAAGCGTGATTGAGTAACAAACATCCAAACATCTAAACATCCAAACTTTCGCATTTATAATATTAATAGTAGGATTATTTCGGTCCTTTTCGCACTTTTTATGTATCGTGTACGATTTTCTTTTAAAATGGAAAATACCGCGCGGTGCGACACTAGCGCATATGATGGTGAATTTTCAAAATAGCAGAACAGCGTGAATTGAACAATATAGGAATAAATTTATACCTCTTTTTAAAGAACATATTCTATACTTCAGTTATACATATCATGGCGGTAAAGTGTGAAGTTTTTGAGAAAACTTAACTTACAGCAAAAAAGAAAAATAAATTATTAAAAACTTTTGTATTTGGTGATAGATTGCGCTAAAACTATAAGAGATATCGCTTTTGTATGTATGAATGGTTTATAGGGTAACCTATCGAAGTTTCGAAAAACACTTGTCCGATTTTCACCTGTCCGAAAACGGTTCACCGAATTCTTATAATCCATATACTTTGTTTACCATATATTTGTAACGTCGCTGGTTTGTTTTCCCACATTATCGTTTTCCCGAAACTCAATAACCAGAAGAACGATTGCCAACTTTATTATTTGACAACCGATTTCTAAACCACCTTTTCATACTTCGATGCTACGTAAAATCTAAATCTCATTTTCCCTAATAACATTTAACCGCCACGATTAAAAAAACATTCAGACATGCTAAAAACCCTACATAGGTTCACTTTAAAATTGCGATGCAAAATAAACTTTGGTTATTAAGTGGGCTAGGTTAGATTTAAAACTGTGACCTTACAAAATAAACAATTAATAGAAAAGGGGCTTAGATTAGGCCAAAACATTTAAGCAACTAGAGTGCTGCACGAGTTGTAAAAATCCTAAAAATAGAGGCTCGGGGGCGAAGCCAGTAAAAAAACAACAAATGATCGTAACAATGGTATTATTGTAGGTTAGGTTAGGGTTAGCTTGTGTCCCTTAGTGCAGAAATAGGCACCCCGCGAAGCGGGGTGACGTCGACACGCTGGCGGTTAGGTCAGGTTATATGCCACAATTTCGATCTTTGGATATAGCGGTATTTCGGACTCAATACTTTTCGACACCAAAAAATAGTTGACAAATGATCCTTCGGAATTTTAATAAGTGTCTTTAGATTCTATTCGAATCATTAATCGAAATAAAATTGTAACGAACTGAGAATTGGGAAATTAATTATATGGGAAATGTAATTTCGGGCAAACAAGAATTCGGCCAACTAATAAAAAGGGAAACGTTTTCGGGATTTTAATATTCGGAATTACGATTTTCGAGCTTCTGATAGGTAACCGGTTTATAGTAAATTTATTAAGGATTAATTTTATTTGACACACTTTTTATGTATCGTGTCGGTTTTCTTTTAAAATGGAAAATACCGCGCTCCGGGACACTTTCATAGGCGCGGGGGGTGAAACTCGCCCCGGAGGAGAGGGCGACATATCATACCTACATATCATGTCATGATAGATCGTCCTTTCATTTTGCCAAATTTTCCATACATTCTGATCTAGTTTTCTTGTATTATTACTTGATGATCGGCTGATGTGGCTATTGTCGGATAGTACATGAATTATGTAACTAGATTTGTGTCGTTCACATGGGATAGGGACTTTTGTGTGGTTGGCGATAACTCCATTATTTTATTAAAGATGTGCTAATGCAAATGCGAAGATTTTCGGCATGTATTAAGTAAAGTCTGGCAAACGCAAGTTAAACCCACAAGATCCAATTACGCGGCGGCGCTAAACGTCACAAGCATACATTTTAACGAACAGTGTTGACGTGTGATTCAATCTAGTGGGTTCAACTTGCGCCAGACTAACTGAGTCTAATTAAAAGGCTTTTCCCTGATAACAATGTCGTTTAATGACTATACGTTACGCTCTGAAGCAAAATTAAAGCCTCACTGGTATTTTAGGGACAAACTAGTTAGAAACCTCATCGCACAATGCTTGTGGGTCGAAGAAAGCCCGCGAATGATACTAATCCTAGAGGATTTTGCCGTCAGTTTAGTGTGAAGAGCCTCCCCTTGTTTAAACGTCCAGACAATAGAGTGTTCTGTGTTTACAACTCTAGGTACACACTCATTAGCCGTATGCGTGGAAGTGCAATAATTATCCCGCCGCTATCCGAGCCACAGTCAAGCTTTTGGCAGCCAGAATGTTACTTCACTCGCTTGCGATAAAAGTGGCTGCCATGTACAAAACAACATTTTTTAAATCTTGTCCCTCATTTCTTGGGTCATTCAGATTGAGAGAGGCAATGAAAGTAGGAATATGCGGTCTCCTTTCCGTTATACATGTAGGCATACCCGTATTTTAAAAAATCGAATATGTATGACTAAGATGTGACTTATTGAACGAAATAATATTATTTGGATGATCTGAATAGTATTTTCGATGTAAAGTGTAAATAAACACCTATCTTGTAAAGCTAAATAACAAACAGCAAAAAGCATGTTCGACTGCATTAAAAACCTTAACAGATTCTGCAATCATTATCTTTCTTCTAAGCGCATAAGTCTAACGATGGCCGCCTTTGCGGAAACATATTATATCTTAGAAGTCAAGGTACTGAGTAAGGTTATATTGTGGTTAAGGTAGTAAAGTGAGGTCGCCCCGCGGCCGCAAACATGAAACTATGCTTCAACTACTCCAAACATCACATTACCCTGCCGTACCTAATACTAACTTACAAACGACGTCAATTACCTATATCTCACACAAGGATCGCCTAATTTGAGGTCGTTTTTTCGGGTTCCGTACCTCAAAAGGGGAAAAACGTAACCCTTTTATAGGATCACTTTGAAAAACCGGCCAAGTGCGAGTCGGACTCGCGCACCGAGGGTCCCGTACAAAAATTTACGGTTGTTGCAATTTTTCCTCTGTGCTATAAGACGTTGCTTCGTACCAAATTTCAAGATACTGAGTTCACGGGAAGTATAGGTTTTGATCCCTCTCATACATGAGAGGAGGCCTGTGCCCAGCAGTGGGACGTATATAGGCTGATGATGTGTGTGATGTGATAGGTTTTGATCCCCTTGCGAGTTTCGACAATTTGCGGAAATTTACGGCATAAACGGCTGTGTCTTTTCATTGCGTTGGCTTAGAAGTTTGATTTTTCCCAGCTCCAAGGGACAGTAGACCTGAGTATTTGGTATAAATTTAAGCTTGATACCTCCACGCGTTCCTGAGAAAAAGGGTGTTGCGAGTTTCACTGACTACCAATTTTACTTTTATGCGATGTAAAAACTACATTGCCAAGTGTATATTCATATGCAAAATGCTGTGGTATCGTAGCTCCCAAACGGATGGACCGATTTGAATGCGGTTATTTTTGTGTCATAGATAATTTTATCCCGAGTGTTCTTAGCCGTGTTTTATCATAATCTATTGAGCCATTTTTGAGATATTGACTTTGAAATGAAAATGTCGGGGGTTTTTCAACTTTTCCAAGTTGTAGTTATTCAGCCGATTCTCGTGACTCTTATAGGCAGGTACGTTAGTTTTGTTTTGTTGAGTTACTTTTTCGACATTTAAAAAACAACTTTTTAGGGTTCCGTACCCAAAGGGTAAAAACAGGACCCTATGACTTCGCTGTCCGTCTGTCTGTCTGTCACCACGCTGTAATATAGCTAGACAGTTGAAATTTTCACAGATTATTTCTTTCTGTTGCCGCTATAACAACAAATAATAAAAACAAAATAAAATAAATATTTAAGGGGGTTCGGTTCAATATCATAAAATTTCAAAGAAGTAAACCTAAATTTGTATAATAGTGCAAGTAATTGTACATTATTTTTACCAGGGCTTTATCGGATGTGAGGATGTGATTTAAATATGCTAAATTTTTATTCCTAACCTTCCTTACACTGTTAGGATTACACTAACAATAATACTTACCTTTTATCATTTCATTTCATCTCAGTTGTAATTATCAACCGCGCATAAAATGTATAATTACTTACTAAACATTTTTTGTCAATTTTATTACAAGCTATACAAACTCCTGGACATTGCTGTAGCAGTAGTACTGTTGTAATACTAAAGTACTTAATCCATACTAATATTATAAATGGGAAAGTGCGTGTGTGTGTTTGTTTGTTTGTCCGTCTTTCACGGCAAAACGGAGGGACGAATTGACGTGATTTTTTTAAGTGGGGATAGTTGAAGGGATGGATAGAGACATAGGGTAGTTTTTATCCCCGAAATCATCCCCTAAGGGGGTGAAATAGGGGGGGGGGTAAAAGTTTGTATAGAGCTGCGATATAAACGAGTTCCACCACGCGGACGGAATCGCGGGCTGAAGCTAGTAATATTATAAATGGGAAAGTGTATGTGTGTGTGTGTGTTTGTTTGTTTGTTTGTCCGTCTTTCACGGCAAAACGGAGCGACGATGTAACGTGGTTTTTTAAGTGGAGTTAGTTGAAGGGATGGAGAGTGACATAGGATAGTTTTTATCGCCGAAATCATCCCCTAAAGGGGGGGGGGGGGGGGTAAAAGTTTGTATAGAGCTGCGATATAAACGAGTTCCACGCGGACGGAGTCGCGGGCAGAAGCTAGGCATCAATAAGTTATTACCCTGTGCCGTTAATTTAAAAAATCATACATTGCCTATATTGCAATAACCTCTTGACAAACAAGAAAGTATACATTGGCCTAAGATCGCCTCAATTACGTAACTTTTGGCTGTCAAGTTGCTCGCTTACACTGAAACATTTTGCAAAACGTCAATAGGTGAAGCGGGAGATGATTTATTAAATAAACGAGAGGAAGTTATGATATAAAGGGCTCGATAGTGAGGAGCGGCCCGAAGTGCCATAAAGTGCCGTCGCCGGCGATTACCGCTGCACGCTCGTAATGACCCAGAGAGACCCTTATTAAAACTTACTTCGCTTCACTTCTAACTTTGGAGTAACGATGCATATTCATTGTTACCTTGATGACTAAAACTCGGGGGGATGAGTTGGAGGTTTCACCGCTTTCAGCGCTTCCTGTGAGCGTGATGACGCGTAGTTTTATGTTTTTGTGGTAAAAATATGAAAGAAAATTACTGGTCACGGGACAAATCGGATACTCGAATGAGTATCGACATAAAAAATAAAAACGAGTAAAGAGATAAGGTTTTAAGTAATGCAAGGATAACACCCGGACATTTAGACATCCGGACATACGAAAGAATTTTGACCCCAGTTGACACGGAGAACTCGGTTCGCTTCGAGTGCTTGTTCTATAAGGAAGGTAAATATTTGTTATTTTTTAAAGAGGAAACACAACGGCCGTTTTACCATAGAAACTTAGTCCCCTATTTGCTCCCTGGATAATGGCAGTAGAGCATTTTTTTTTCCATAAATCTATGGCTATTATTGACATGTTCCTATGTTTTCCTGTTTTTCATCAATTTATTCTTTAAACACTACTAAGTATACGTGTTTATTTGTTTATTTATTTATCGGATACAATTAACACTAACAGTCAAGCCTTACGTGCTAATCAGCGTTACATTTATTAATAGCTAACATGCATTATTTGATGTCAGGAGCAGTGAAATTATTATTATAGGTACATTCAATTTACACATTACATTAGAATTTAGAAGCTAATTAATTACATAAAAGAGATTGAGAGAACAAAACAATTGATTTAATGACATGGAAAGATAAATAAATCGAGGAATTACTATAATTGTTTAAGGTCATACTAATACAATTTAGGATAAAGTCAAAACATTCTGATAATAATTAAATATAGGCAATTAAAAAGGCAAATTATAAAGATGAAGTTGATCCAAGATAAGCAATGTCAAGTAAGTAGTTAATTATTATAGCATTATACATTTCAAAGAGATATTAATCTTCAAAAACATAAAAAAATGTCAGATTGTCCGCTGTGTTCAAACATCCAGAAAACAATTTAGACTAGATTATTAAAAAAAGGAAAACATGGGAACGCGGCCAAAGCCTTTCTGTGATTTTTAATAAAAAAATTGTTAAATAGGTCAAGTTTTGGAGAAGAAATCAGGGGACTACGAAACGTTGATTTTATGTTCTTTTAATAGGTATTTTCGGTCCAAGCTCAGCCGGCAAGCAAGTTAGTTGTCTCTTTCGCGCTCTGCAGGGGGAGGCTTGAGGTTGGCGCGACAGCGATACATTTTACAAATACCTATTTCTCAATTATCTCGACCTTTTTGTTTCCTCTTAACACGTAGTGCCGGTTGGATTGTAGTAGGGACATAATATTCCAAGCAAGATTTCAGCGCCATACGAAACTATAACATCATTAATGGGACATATTTACTTCATATTTACTAGTCTGTATAAACGACAGTAATCAATATTTGTAAGAATGTTGTAGGTATCTACCCTATCGAGTTCAGGAAGTGAGTTACGTTGAGCCGTAAACTGGTATCATAATAAGCAGTGGATACAATAACACACGGTGGTTACTACTTTACGACCACAAAATTCGATGACATATCGTAAAAGCGAGCTGCATAGCCCATTTACCGCTTTTATATCGCGTCGCCAATTTATATTATAGAAGAGTTTTTATTTTATCACGAATGTAATACTAATAAAAGATGCAGTTACTTTGTATTCATTTGCCGTAACAAATGGATCTGTGTTTAGTTGTTTCGTTTATTTTCAGTAATCCCAAATCGTATCGTAGAGCGAGAGATCTAACGTCTATACGAGATGTCAAAAGATAGTGTTTCTTTTCAGATCTAGCAGAAGCGTGTACTAACGAAAATTATAAGTAATAACTATGTTAATGGAATATAATTTAAAATTTTACTCTTTAATTTATTCAGTACCCCCTAGGGTTATGTAATGTTTCTTACAATTTCTCAATATACCTAATTTGAGACGTTAGTACCGTTTAAGAAGACTAATCCCGCATTCATTGCCTCCCATAAAATAGCAGATTGCATTACAAGGGAGCAAAATGGTATATTGATTGTAACGTGGGTGACTAATTGAATCCAGAACGAAGGAAAAGATTCCAGAATAGAACCCTGAGCGTAGCGAGGGATTCGAAGGTGGAACCCTGAGCGTAGTGAGGGATTCTAGCAACGTCGCCCGAGGTATTAAATAATTTTGCTACCGCGTATTACACTCTTCTTTTTTCTGCTTCCATGATGATTAAAAACCCATAATTACATTAAATATTTAATTGAAAAGATACATATATTATTGGACGGCCGCAGGGATTGGTATTTTTCAATGATCATATTTATCCTGGACGACAAATGATCTTATCCGTTTTAGTTTTAATGTCAACCTTTACTAGTTATACCCACATATACTGTGTCCGTATGTTTTTGTGTATCGTCAGTAATTTGAATAGCCCGCAACTCCGGAGATTAATGACACCTGCAAAAACCAATGTTTTACCCAAAAACAAGGTTAAATATAACTAGGTATTTCAAGAGGATGGCTCTGTCATATAGACATAGTAAAACTATAAGGGTTCCTAGGGAATAGTTAGACTACGGAACCTTCAGAAAGAGCAAACCATTACAACTAAATGGATTTAAATGTATCGGTAGGTATTTATTTATTTATTTGAATGTCGTTGTTCATGCTCTCAATTTAAGCGTTGAATATATTACTCCAAAGATTAGAATGCTGCTTTTATCATTCGAATAGTTCTTGAAAACGATATTGCACTTTTACTATTCTTCCAGTCGGTTTCATATTAGGCGTTCAAATATTTTGCTTTGCTTTTTCAGGCAGAACATTGTTAATGGAGTTTTTTGCTTCCATTTTAACATACTCGGGTGTTAACGCATCAATTTTGAACTGGATGAAATCATCATTGTAAATTGAAAATATAAGTATAGGAACTGCTTTTACGTGCTTGTCATTAGTGACACCAGTTTTTTTTGTTTAAAAAATACGTAGGTGTTGGTAGGTATGTTTCGCGGGCTTTTTGGTATTATTTTGGGTCTTTAACTTCTAATGTCAATATATTAGTAATCATATTAAGTTTAATAAATAAACGCATGTTTAAATAACATGTAGCTATAAGTATTTTTATTTATCGAGCATGTTAATATTCAAAAGCGTTCAAGGAAGACTATAGGTATATGAGACCCTAAGCGCTACACGAAGAAAAAAACGCGGTATTTAAAAACGATAAATGAAAGTGTCTCCTTAAACACGATACTGAAATTACACATTGTCTATGGCCTCGTTCTGGCCCACAGTGTTTTTAGAATAATGTTTTTAAAGCTTTCTTCTCTATGTGGTCTATGGCACGCATGCAGGGAGCAAAACTGAATTTTGCTCCCTCTGGCAAAAACTACAGATTGAAAAAAAAATGCTGAGGGATCAAAAACTGGTTTTGCTCCCTATAAACGGGCTAGAAAAAACTTGTTTTCGAATATGTAGAAGGAGTGAAAAAAATGTTTTCTCCCTTTCTTACAAATGTTTACAAATTTGGCATTATTAATGAACGTCATAGGTAGTGCATTTAAATGCAAAATTAAGTAGATCATAGTGGAGATCCTGGCAATGTTGAAGATGTAATAAAAATGTAAACCGTGGTCTCGCACGTGCATAACCATAACTCGGGAACAAACATTTCTTGATGAAAACGTTTGGCAGCCGGCACAGGTGAAATTAAAATGTCAACGCCACATGGCGCCCGCGCCGACTTGGGGGATTAGTGCATTCGACTTGCACTAATGACTTCCCCATCACAATGTGCTATTTGAAGGTAATGTTGACGTCTGAATTATTGTTAGGCTTTGGTTACAGTAGTCTGTTTAGATGTTACAAAATAAAATAATTCATTGAAGAAATACTTAAATGGCTACCTATCTGAAGAACTAGAAAATTTTCCCAACTGTATCGTTTTTCCGACTTTGCATTTGTCCTAAAAGCCGTCTTTCTCGGAAGCCAGGATATTTTCAGGATTATTAGAAAACAGTAGCTTTGGTCTTCGATAAATTTCGCTTTTTGCTGATATTCAAATTTGTTAAAAAGATGTATGGAATAAACCTCGGTGAATTTTTCTTGAAAAAAAAAACTATAATGCGTATTTAAGTGCATTATATTTGAAGCTACAGCCGCATATTGGTTCAGGCATGCGGCTGTCAAGCGCCGGTCGTGGGTTCGAATCCCGGCTCGTACCAATGAGTTTTCGGAACTTAAGTCTTACTGATTATTTATCAGAGAAGGAAAACATCGTGAGGAAACCGGTCTAATCCCAGTAAGGTCTAGATTTCCCTGGGTTGAAATCTGGTGAGATGACAGTCGCTTTCGATAAACTGGTGCCAAGCCAAATCTTGAGATTAGATGTGAAAGCGGACCTCGGGCTCCTTTAGGGCACAACCAGGAATAACGCTAAGGAGGATGGTGAAGTGTAAATATATTCAATAATAGTGAATGGGCAAAAACTTTCTATGTATAGATTTAGAGAAAAAAAATATTTTGAGAAAATTGATCCAGAATTGAACTCCATAGTAAAATGTATGACGAAAGAAATAAAAGAGGTCAGATAAGAATTTAAAAAAAATATGTTATAATAACCGAAAATTCAAAGAACTTTTTAAAAAATATACCAAAAGAGTTTGGTTCCCAAGTAATGACACTTTGAAAAAAGCAAAACCCTTCTTCAAGAAAATGCGTTTTTCGGCGCTAGTGCAATATTTTTGTTCCATCCGGTAATTGACATGTTGACAGTTTAACCACTTTTTTGCCATAGACAAGTTAAAATTTATACCCGTTTCCATAATTATAACGCAATGCATTTTTTTGAAAAACCCGTGGATATTGTTTTTTTTTTAAACTGATCCGACATAGTTTTTGCATTTTTGATGTATTATTATTCATTCTATTGTATATAATATGTGAAATTCAAAAACATTATGCATTATGTACAGATTTTTTTCTAGGACGACAAACATGTAGGCTCATCATGAAAATTAAAGATACGAAAACATTAAATTCGATTTTTAATAACTTTTTTCCCAGTCGCTCATTTTGAATAGACACTTAAATACGCAAAATAGTTTTTTTCGCATACTAGGTGTGCGGTGTCCTTTACTGATTGCGATAGGACACTTTTTTTTTTGAACCTGACTGTTGCTATAATAGGACGGACCCAATTTAGCGGTCGAACTGCGTGGTTGGAGGGTGGCCTGGGGAAAATCCAGGGGAAGCCTCCGGCACGACCACGCGGGGAAGTTTGTACACTGGGATAGGACACCTATTTGAATGTATGTAAATGACACAGTTTATGTCACTGTCGGATAACTGAGCGATGAATAGACATTATTATAAATGTAGTAATAGTAAATATAAATGAAGTTTACCATAAAACTATCATCATCATTAACACCATCAGCCTATATGGGTACGTCCCACTGCTGGGAACTGGCCTGCTCTCGTAGAGGAGAGTGAATGGAGAATAATCAATAATCACCACACTGGCCCAATGCGGCCTAGGGACAGTAGGGGCTTAATAGTAATCAATCAGCCTATATACTCGTACGGCCCACTGCTAGGCACAGGCCTCCTCTCACGGATGAGAGGGATAGAGTAGTAGTCCCCACGCTGGCCCAGTGGGGGTTGGGGACTTCACATACCTACGCCTTTGAATATCTTCGCAGATTTATGCAGGTATCCTCACGATGTTTTTCCTTCACCGAAAAGCTAACGGTACTTAAATATCAAATGATATTCCGCACATAAGTTCCGAAAAACTCATGACTAGGGACTTCACATAAATTTACATATTACGAAAGGAATAAAACCTGTATTTTAATATTTTGCTTCACATACGAGCTAATGATAAATATTAAATGATATTCCGTACACATTTTTGGAGAAACTAATTTGGACCAATCGTAATTCAAACCCATGAACAACTTGATGTACTCGTAGAACTTAGGCACCATGATTTTATAAATCGTAGGTATTTGGACGACTTCAACTACGACGACTATTATTGTACGACATTTTGATCAGTTCCAAATGCCGTCGATATGCAAGTGAACACCGACATATGCATAAATAGGTACTTACTCCTCGCAATCATCGGAGCTCAGATATGAGGCTAATTGCAATCCCGTAATTCCCGGAACCCAATTGATGCCTTTCCGTTGGAATATTTGGCTAAAATAAATGTTTACTTTATTATCATAGCTTATAATTATAGGTTTCATATTCGATGCAGTTATTATCGTATAATACAAAATTGGTCGTTTATGAGTAGGGCCCGGAATTTTGCGTGCGGTTTTGAAACACTCGAAGGGAGAGAACACGAAATGTTTATCGACATAACGATAAATCGTACATAATAAGCGTAAAAAAAAATTGGTTAGATCTCATCAGGCTATCTAGCGTTATGTAGTCCGGAGGGATGTGTAATCTGTTCACGTTATAGGTTTTCGTCAATATACTATAAAGAGTGATGCATGGTGTTTCGGACCATCTCCGACACGACACTTCATTTTGATTCAAAGATTTATTTTGCTCGGAATGCAGTTACATAGTTTTTAAAATTACAATAATATAATATCATAGTCCAGTGCATTCAGCCTGCGTGCAGGCGTAGAAAACATTTTTTTTGAGCGTTATATTCCGTAATAATAATAATCATAAAAAAATAGCATTAACAAGTCAAAATTATAATAATAACAAATGCAAACAAGAATAATAATAGAGAGTATCACGTGATCTTTGTTGTGAATAAAAAGTGAAGTGTCGGATGTGTCGTGTCAGACACTGTTTAGAACACTTAATCCTTAAAACAATCAAACGGATTAAACTTTCGTATATTTCGTACATTTTTCGTCACTGACCATTGAAAGAGCATAGAATGTATCATCGGAAAGTTTGAGTTATTATTTTTAAAAACACTAATAAATAAATTCGGTTTATCGATGTATCGATAAACGTCGGTGTTCTCTCCCTTAGACTTTTCCAAAACCGCACACAAAATTCCGGGCCCTATTTATGAACTACAGTGGAATGGTGCTTATTAAGTATAATGATAGCTACAAAATCCTACTAATATTTTAAATGTGAAAGTTTGGATGTTTATTACTCCATCACCCATAAATTTATAGGAACTAATTAAGATTCACTTTGGTATTTAGCTAGGTTATAGCCTGGATAAGAACATTAGATACTGTTCATTCCAAATATCATCTCTCAAGGGATGAAATTGGGGTCGGGAGTTGATATCTACGCGAGTTCACGTAAACAAAGTCGTGGGCGAAAGCAATTTACAATTTGCCCAACAAGAAGGCGGCACCGCGGAATCGAGAAGCGGATGACACACGTGACGTGAGTGAGTGAGGTGAATCCTGCTGTCAATGTCGATGTGCCTTCACATCGGGTCTGGACAATTTTGACAGGAAGGTAATAACCAGATAGGTAATCCACCGTCGCAGAAAGTAAATGGTACGGGTAAGTAAGTAGTCGGTAACTGGCTTGTATATTTCATTGAATAGGTAATGTTTACGTCGATACATATACTATCTTGTAATTCGTACTGTTCTAGAATGTGTGTACTGTAAAAGCCCCAACCCGAAGTGCAGTATATTCTAGGATTTACCGATGAAACCTAAGATTTACCAACAAGGGTTGATAAAAGCTCGAAATACTTTGTAATCATCGTCTAGAGACTTGCAACTTTGTAAAATGAACTACAGACTATTTGGTTATTTAATTGGACTACAAAACAAATTACTTTTAGCATTTTAGAAAATTATATATGGAGACCAATAAGTTTTTAAACTGAGATAATTTCAACCTCGGTCATAGCCTGCTTATTAAAAAAAATAGTACAACACTAATTTCAGCGTTTTTTAACTGAAACGTCTGCTCATAGTCAGATATTTATAAAAACTGACATTACAATTTAGATTTTGCAATTTAAACTAACGAACTCATCGCAATGTTACTTAGGTACCTTTTACGCTTAAGGCGCCGTAGGTTCAGCGAAATTAAGCGAACAGAGTTTTTGAAACAATATAATGCGTCTGTTTATTATAATATAGTTTCAAAAAAATACGAATAGTAATCTTGAGGCTTTTTTGCAGGGAGATCGGTGTATCGAAACATGATTGAGAAATTTTCGTTCGATAGAAAAAAAATCACGAACATTGGTCTAAAAGGGTCTAAAATACACTAAAAACATTCGAAACAAATTATGCACAAAAGCTAAAAATATTAAAATGGCTTCTAAAAATCGGTAATATCATGTTTGAGAGAAATCAGTGATTATATTTTTATTTATTTGAACGGCCAGAAAAATAAAATTAAAAAACATGATATCCGCGCTTCCGAGCACGCACTTCCATCTCGCTCACGCTTATGCCCAATGAGAGGGAGAGAAGACCATGAACCTACGGCGCCTTAATCCATGGACGGAATTAGATGAAATTTGGCTTAGCGATAGTCCCGTCCCACCAAATCATAAATGGGAGCCAAGTTCAATATTAAGAATATGCGTGGTTGTCAACTTCGTCGACAAAAGAATTGAGATCTAAGTGGGTGCCAAGTTCAGTAGACAATCCTAAAAAAAATGTATATGTAATAAATTTGAATACTCATACTATTTACAAAAAGCCGATAACTACGGATAGATTTGACTTGCCAAGTTGTTTTTAAATGAGATTGTAGTAGCATTGTAAGTTTGTTTGAGTAAGATGAGATTGTAGCTTTCTAAATTTGTATGTTTTGGGTAATCTCCGGAACCACGTGCTTCACAGCTAGTAGTCAAATAAGCTTTTAAACAGGTTTATGGGATTTAAATTCACTCAAGATTCCACAATTTAGAATTAAAGCAACAGCAGAAATCGTGGAGGAGAAAACAATATTTTCAAAGGTAACTTTAGTATAATTAATACCCTTTCTGCTACTTATAAGATGTCCGAATCAATTCATGTCAATCCATATAATCTTTGGGACGAACGTAACAGGCACTTAGAAACTTAACTCTTTGAATTACAAAGTTAGATTGAATAAAACCCCTTTGACTTGACGGATGGAGGAGGTAACAAATGTGTATAATCAAAAGTTTGAAAAGATTCATTGCTGCAAATTCTGCCTGCTGAAAATATGATCCGCGTTGAAACGCCTCGGGCTGCAATCTGCAGTAAACATAACTTCAACAGTACTTCGCCAAGGGCTCCATAAACTGCTTCATTTACTACATCGCCATAGTTTAAAATGTACAATGTCATATATATATATGCACTATTATATACATATATATATATATATATGTATATAATATGTAAAATTAAATTAAAACGCGCTAAGTTTTCAAATAAATACTAAAAGTAGATCTCAAATGTTGACAGAATCGGACATCAATATTAGACACTACAGAATATAGACGTAAATACAGCGGAGCAAAATAGGGTTCCGTGAACCCTCGAAATTAAAACAGTTGCCTAGTCGTAAAATATTTGTATATGTGTACACACATTTATAACATTACAGTAGATCGAATACCTACGTAATAATTATGATTACAAGGACATTCCGTCTTAGGGAATAAACGATTTAAAGGGTGTTTCGATTTTCAATTAGGTATTAACATATGAATCGAACGGCATTATACTGGTCACGGCACCCGCACTGTGCCGCGCCCCCTTTTGTTCCAGGGAGTTAGTCAAAGAACGTCCACTGCAAGAAACGCCGGACCAATAAGAAAAAATACTTAACTCGTTAAGTCACGCCTCGTCTTTATCTTCTTTGTTGATTTATTTATAAAATATAAGGCTCCTGTTAAAAAAACTAGTTTAAATGGTCTCTCATAGCGCATTTAGCTGGTTAACTAGCTAGTACGTCCTACTCGTTCAAGCTCTACAGATCTCTGTAGGAGTAGAAATTTAAGTGTTTAGTTCAACAATAAAAAGTAGCAATTATATGTTTATTGTCATTTGAATCTCTTACCTACATACTAATTTTAAATTATCTATCAAGAAACTACTCCAGCGTCGAAATTAACTTGTTCCTATTGTATTATAACTCAATGATCATTCGAAATAAAATCGGGATACATTTTTATTTCATTATTTTGTTTTATTGCTTTTTACTCTTATGCTGGATTTCCTATATTAAGTAAGTAACTGCGTGTACACTAAGAAGGAAGGCGTGGCTAATCACTTGATGCGTTTGGACCTTAGAGCATTAAACCAACCGGAGTGGCCATTGACACGCGTTCCCCTCTGCCAAAAGTATATGACCAGTGGTCATACACATTGTATCGACTGACGCTTATCTGACGTAGCTATTTTCACGTTACGCATACATTTGACGTTCCCCTCCCCCGCAAAAATCGGCAGACTTTTTATGTATAGAAAATGACTCATGGCCACTCCGGTTGGTTTAATGCTCTAAGGTTTGGACAGATTTCAGTTAATTGTAGAAGTTTGTCGAAGAAGATGGAAGGTGAAGTGAAATAAATTATAAGTGATTCCAATTCAAAGAAATATATACACTTTTGCACCTTATTCCATTGTAATACGGTGCAAAATTTAGACATATCTTTGACGTCGACTGTACACTGAACTCGGTATACTTAGGTAAGTACAGTACAGAAGAATATGTAAAACATTATTGCTTGTGCAACATACGGATTTCGAATTATAAAAAAAAACAAACAAGTGGAACAAAATGGGGTTTTGTGTCAGCCATTTCAATACCAGATTTTGGCAAAAAGATATTTACAATTCAAAGTTACATGTTTAGTATCTTGAATCCGTATCCATATATCGGATACAATTTTAGACATTATTTATTATTAAAAAAAATACTTTATCTTTTAGTTTAATTCACGAAAGAAAGTTGCGGGTGCGCAATTATTTTTTCTTGGTAATCTAGTTTCTCACCCACACCATACCTAATGCGTTGTTGATCGAAGATCTTGGCTTAGTTAAAGAACTTAACTAAAATAAAGTCCGTATGTTGTGTAACCACTTCCTAAAATTAAGTCGCTTAATATTGAGTTAAAATTGAGTAACCATGGACCACTCTGAAGCTCCGCTCTTAATAATATGATGTTTCTTTCACCGAAAAAGTTGTTTATCAAACGGCTACATTCATGTCACAAATTGACTTTTTCGTTTGGGCAATAATGAGATACCTACTCACAGTATTTAGAAGCCTTTAAGGAGCTATCATTTGTTTATCAAATCCATCCGTTCCTGTTTTCAGACGGATCTACTTAATAGAACTGTAAATATACGCTCATTCAAAGTAAACTTAATTAATTTACCGAAGTAATTATGCATTCTCCACTCAGTTATCTGAAAATGGTATATTTATCTACCAACATCCTCAACCTAGATTTAAATTAAAAAACAAGTCATGCAAAATAAATAAGCCCCTTAGAATGCTAAGGAAGACATTTGGACCGTAAAATTCCCCTTACGCGCTCGAAGAGGTTCGCACATGTGAGCACCCAACACGCGGGTAGGTAATCGGTTACTTTCCAAGCTACCTATCTAAGCCTAGCAAATTTTGCAAAATCAACCCTGAGCAATTCACATTTGAGTGCATAACTGGAAATATAGAGATGGTGAGGTGTGATATTGCATTTAGCGTCGGGAATTTGTTTACATGCGCTTACGTGTGTGTTTATATTTGAATTTGCGATGATCCTTATTGCTAAAGACAGTTATGACATAGTACTAACTATATAAACATTACTACAGTTTCGATGAGTGAGTACGAATGAATGCAGGTCAGGTTTGTGCCTCGAGCGCGGAGAGAGTTAGAGGCACTTCTTGAGACGTTTTATCTCAGAACGACGAATGTTATGATAAAAAAGGCCAATCTTGTAAAATGTATACTTCAATGAATATACAATGTATAAAACAACGAAGGGCGTCTTAGTTATTTTTTGCTGCGAGTGCTGGTTTTGAGTCCCGGGGAAGCGACAGATTCTAAAATTGAATCACGCAAGTGATTCAAAGTTTGGATCTTAAGGCTTTTCTATTCGAGTAAAGCTACATACGCGACACAATATATCCGCTAGGCGGCGCAACGTTATCGTAATTCTCCCCAGTAACGCACACCATTACATTTCACGCACACTATCTCACTTTAATGAGACAGGTCACTGACCTAGGATTGATTATTTTTTTGGTAACATTAAAAATAAAAACCAGTCACCAACCTCCTTAGAGAAACTGAAATTGTCAAAACATATTACTGGAAAATGACAGACCTGTTGACATTTCGTATTTTATTCCAAGTATGTATTTCGGTGATTTCGGTAGGTGATATACAATTAAAAAGGCAATGGTACCTACGTTAGATTGACAACGTTATAGTAACTCTATGCGTGTTCCACTAAGGTGCAAAATCGCATGAATATAAGCAGGAGAACATTGATGAAATTTTCCTATGATTTTGCCAACTTCTACCGACAATATGGATCTTCCTATCGTATAACTTAATTTCAAGAGAATCCAAGAAAAATGCAACTGATTTCAGTAAATCATAGTCCACAAATAAAAATTGTGAGCGACGTCCGCTCTCGGCGGCGTCGGCTGGGCGAGTGAGCGCGCGCGCTACCGGCCGCGGCAATGCTCGCCCCTCACAGTCACCTAAGAGTGACCTAGTGCCGAGACACAAGTCGGCGACGGACGAGCTCCGCCCCTATGTGCTCGGACAGTGCGTCGACCACGCTCCGTGACACAAGTCGGCGACGGACGAGCTCCGCCCCTATGTGTACGGACAGCGCACTCGGCGCCCGAATGGTGTGTTTGGGCTTCGCCCGTGTCCTCAGACACTTTGGGTAAACGATGTTACCAAAATAAAAGAAGGAATAACGAGAAATAGCCTTTTTATTACTTTTCCCTAACTGCCCTATCACTGCCCTAAGTGACTTGATTACAAGTCCCTAACTTCCTATTACTTTGTAGTTTTCTTCTTCTTCTTGTTGTGACTTCCAGGAGGCTCCGATTGACACTGATTTGCTCCGGGCCGTACCTGCTATTTATACCTGCTAGTGGGCGAGCAAGACGTGCTGAGTGAGACAATAAAGGTTACGCCCACTTTGACTTGACTAATTTACATTGCAAGATGTTATTGGGATGTTATACATATTAATGGGCGGAAGACTAAGCTGATTTACAAAGTTCTAATATGGCTTGAGATCTTATAAGTACAGTAGGGTTCGTAAATGTTTTCTTATCTGAATAATTGTACATGGAAATCGGGCAAACCGTAATTCGGTCCCTTTCTTAACACTTATTCATCATTTGCGCTGAACCTACTGAGTTTACTTATTTGTAAGTTTAAACATTTAGTAGAACTTTTAATTAGCTTTCTAACAATATATAAATCATTCTGATACGATGAGCCGTTGTAAAGGTATAAACGTAAACATATTAATTGCAAAGTGAAAATGCGCCGTACTAAATTCTAATTCAGGCTCGGTGGCCGCGGCTCTCGTTACGGTCATTTTGGCGCGATACACCCCTCCCCTCCATGGCGGCCAGTCTGCGCTGCGCTCGCGCATAGGCAACATCTCCTCTCTCTTTCTAATACAATTTGTACTGGGATTTTACTTTAATGTTTACAATATCAAATGAATGCTATGAGAGGGTGTTTTATGTAAATAATTACTATGGGGATTCTAACTACTGGGTTCTTTATTTACTTTAAACAATCTAAGTCTTTATAAATAATCACATATTTCTCTTACGTATAATCTTCGTATGACACGATGCGTAGCTCTGCCGTCGCGTGTTGATGTTGTCGTCCATAAAAATGTTAATGACTTTAGAATTTATCTTGCACAAGTGTGCGCTGTCTTTTACAACCCGAATATCCACGGTCCTACAAAATTAATTGCTACACCACATCATCATCATCACATCACCACCACCACGCATGTGCATAAAACTGACCCCATATCACAGTATGCTACCTTCATAAGAAAATTCTAATTTATTACGGAATCTAAAGAAGTGTCATAAAATCGTTTCGTTTAATTTTACGAAGGCTTCAAGTGATATCAAAGACGAGTGAAGAGGCGAGTCGAACCAATTTGTAATTCGTACTGCTGGGGAGGAATCCACAAAGCTCTCAGACTAGTAGCTGCATTTATAGATGGACTAGTATAAGTTGCACCACCGAATGCTCACATATGTGCTACAATTCTAGGGGTCAAATTACATTAGGGACTAGCTGTCAATAAATTCAACGGCTCCTTATGAATATAAGGCTCAGAAACTTAATATTAGGCCCATCTGACAATTTTGACTTATTAGCAATTCTGTCAAATTCACGTTTTAAATCGTGAGACGGCGATATCCAATGACAAGTTAATACTCTTTTCAAGAAGCGTCAAATAGCTTTGTTCAAATTACGACCGTATGTCAAAGCTGATAAAGTTCATTTTTGCAGAATTTAGAGATATTTTTTACTGCCAATCGTATCAGATATTTATGCTGTCGTTACGTGATCCGATGTTTATGCTTCTACAGCGGATAGATGATTACGCTCGTCATATGTTACATCATTTTGATTTCGTGGAGTATCAGATATTTTTACGTGGTCTGATCTGATATTTATGCTGTTACAGGAAAATGATTTATATGCCGGCTGTAAATCATCACATATTTTTACCGCCTTTGTATCGTCATATAACTATACCTTCAATTGATGATCAGATATTTTAGCAGCGTTGCCCATAGTCATATATTTATGCTGGTGACTGTACCTAAAGGAGAGTCATTAACCACTTAAAACATACAAAATCGTGTGGCAATCTTGAAGCTATGTAAATTCAAACAGTTATACGAAGATACGAAGATACCACGCCGTGCTTCCGACACATACATAAAATAGTCCATCCACAGTATATAACCACCATATATTATAATGTTCTAGAATTAAGAGAATCCCTTAGCCTCAGAGTAAATAAAATGAAACAATTACTTGCCTTATCATATTATACTTTTATACGAAAAGTATACACAGTATATAGGTACCTACGTAACTGCCTTCAAGTAAATTACACCTTATAATGACACAATTAAATTCGAGAATAAAATAGCTTTATTTTTTGGCTAATGAGTTAGGTAACAAAATATTAAACAGATGTATGCGCCATACTGTTTTAAGTGACTGTTGGGGTCTTCATTTCACTTTCAGTTTAAAAAACATCCAGAGGTTGAAGTGTGCTGAAGCTAGATTAGTATTTTGAAGATTGGTATCTAATAGTGGTCGCGTTGTTCACAATTTGTTCAATAGCACCATGACGGGGCCTGCTATACTATGTCGCATCGATAGTTGTTGCAGCAGCAGAAGTATTAGCGGGAGACCAGTGGAACGTCCAACTGTAGAGGATTACGAGTTGATCTAATTGTTGTGACTATGTCTTTCTCGATTAGGATCCAAGTCGTTGGCACTGCAGCACTGCACAGCACTGGGTGGCGTAAACATAATGGCTGGATGATAATTACAGCATCATAAATGGCAAAATCTGCATTTCTCGTAGGTACACGTAACGGTGCTCCTTGTACTTCCTAATATTTATTTAGAATATTAGCTTTGCAAAATCAATAATTGCGTAAGACAACATGACATATATGTCAAATGTCAGACGTACTAAAATATGTCACAATCACGTCACAATAAATCTATCACAAATACACACACATACGCCTATACGGCGTAAAAGACAATGTGGCCTGGCCTGTGTAATAAAAAAATACTCCTCATACTAAAGAAACTAATTGAAACTTTTTACACTAAGAAAGGGCTCGAAGAAGAAAAATATGGAAAATTGCGTTGTAATGGCATGCTTTTTGAACTTTTATATTAGTGCGTTTGTAAAAATATCATATTATCTAGTTTGAGTGCTTATCCAACCACATCACATCTCATATTTTTTCCCTAAAATCATATTATTATCTGGTTGCTGGTATTACATTTTCGAAAATCACGGTTGTCAAAATGAAAAAATCGCTACAGACGTCCGTCCAGCCTGAGGCCGCGCGTGGGCCGTGCGGCCATCTGCCTACTAAAACGAGACGCGCAGGTCACTTTCCCAGATAAATTGTGTATAGAAGTAGAGTAGATAGTAGATGTAGTGAAGGGACGCCTGGCCGGAAGCAGGCGGGCAGTCGATCGCTCGTCGCGTTCATTCAGCCCCATTCCCTTAGGTTGGAGCTTAAGGTTACTGTCCCGGCAGCGTTCCCACATTACACTCTTCCATTCTTCTTGTGTTCCTGCAGAACAGAAGGACATCCTTAAGGTTGACATCCCTCAATTCCCACTCCTCTAACACATCTTTACCGAAAGCTCTAAACCGCGGTGCCGCGTACATGACGCATTCCGCTAGTACGTGCTTGCTAGTTTCTTCCTCCCCACAGTGCGGGCAGGAAGCATCATTTCTAATACCTAATATCTTTAAGTGTCTATTTAGAGTGTTATGACCAGTTATAATACCTGTCAACATTCTTAGATTGCTCTTACCCAGTTTCAGCAGATACCTGGTTCTTCTGTGATCCATACCTCCTATCATCATCTTTGACTGTCTACATCCAGGTGCTTCCCTCCATTCTCTATCTCCTTCCTGCTCTCTTAGCCTTTCTATGACCCCCTTTGTGACTTGAACCGAGAAGGGAAGGACCGGTTCCGGGCCTACAAACTCCTTTCCCGCTCCCTCCCTAGCCAGCTCATCTGCCCTCTCATTTCCCGCTATCCCCTGATGCCCTGGCACCCACGCCAACGTAACACCTGGGTTTTCTCCTATCTTGTTTAACTCCTCCTTACATTCTTTCACTAAGGCGGATGTTACAGTCGCCTTATTTAGTGCCTTCAGTGCTGCCTGACTGTCTGTGTATATCACCACCCTTCCAGTCTGTTGCTTTCCTTCTCTGATGATCTGTGCGCACCTCGTTATTGCGCACACTTCTGCTTGGAAGACACTAGCATATCTCCCCAGGGGGATGGATACTTTCTCCTGTAGTTTGGGTACGACTATACCTGCTCCCGCTAACTTTGTTGATTCTCTTCTTGATCCGTCCGTAAAGCAGACCGTCATTGGGTGTTCAACGTCCACTTTCCAGTTGTCTCTTTCTCCTATGTGTATCTTGTACTTTTTGTCGAATATCTCCTGCCTCTTTATGAGGTCGTTATTGGCTACCATCATGTGCATCTTCGATAGCGTCTCTTCCTGTATCAGCGCGTGTCTTTTGTCCACGCAGCTTCCTCTCCATTCCTTACATGCTTTCATCCTGTACCACTGTTCGGTGGCCCTTTTCTCCACTTCAATACGCATTGTCTTCATGCCTAGCAGTACTTCCAAGGCCCGTGTCGGGGTTGTTCTCATGGCCCCCGTCACCATCAAGCACGCTAGTCTCTGCACCTTGTCCAGTTCTTTTTGATATTCTTTTATGCGGACCCTGTGCCACCATACCAATGCTCCGTAAAGCACCCTAGGTAGGATGATTGCCCTATAGATCCAATTGATCATCTCGGGTCTCAGTCCCCATTTTCTTCCCACTGCTCTTTTACATTGGTATAGTGTTCTAATGGCCTTCGCCGCTTGCTCCTTAATGTGAGTTTTATACCTGAGTGTGCTGTCCAGCGTTACTCCCAGATACTTCACCTCTTTTACTATCTCTAGTTCTACATTCTGTATCTTTATTGGTTTTATGTCCTCCTTCTTCCTTTTGTTGGTGAATAGCACCAGCTTTGTCTTCGTTGGATTCAGATCCAGGCCTCTGTCTTTACACCATCCTAACACCTCTCTGAGACTTCTGCTCATTACGTCTCTTATGGTGTTTAGAACCGTTCCTCTCACCAGTAGTACTCCGTCATCAGAGTAGGCCTGCATGTACACACCTCCCCTGTTGACCATCTTCACTAATGAGTCCAGTAATAGGCACCACATCAGGGGGGACAAGCATCCACCCTGCGGGAATCCCCTTCTAGGACTTATTCTTTTTGTGACTCCTCCCAGTTCCGCTGTTATGTCACGATCTTTTAACATTCGGCCTATCCATCTCGCTACTGCTCGATTGATTCCTTCTCTGTCTAGGCTGTTCTCCACCGCCGCAAAGGTAGCCTTGTCAAAAGCTCCCTCTACGTCGAAGAAACAGCCTAGTGCATACTGCTTCGTGTCTAGCTCATACGCTCTTTCCAGCCTGACCGCTAGATTGTACAGGGCGGTCTCCGTCGATTTACCTGCCATGTATGCATGTTGGTTCCCATGAAGTGGGTACCTCCCGCATTCCACCTTCTCTCTTATCGATTTATCTATCATTTTCTCCAAGGTCTTTAGGGCAAATGATGATAAACTTATGCTCCTATTGTGTATAGAAAAATGTAAGCCATTTTTAAGGAAAGTGTCCGTAAAAAGATCTTCTTTACATCATTGTCTATTTTTTGACATTATTCACTTGAGTCAATTTTGCGCCCACTTTATGTATGACTAGAAATAAGATCATAATATTCCCTTTTTTCTTGGCATGATATGATCGAGCGAAGTTTAAAATTTCGTATTTTGGTCCGTAAAAGTAACAAGGGCGATTATTAAACTATAACATATCTCAATATCCCATCATTAAACTCAAGATTTCAGTGTTTATTATTGAATGTAAAATAGCTCGATTTCGGATAACGTGCCCTTAAGCGCAGCGAAGGGACTCAAAAGTACGAGATGCAAATACTTTGGTCTCGAGTAACACATAAAGCTTTTTCCGTACCATTATCTATAAACACGGCAAAAAAACACGTTTGTTGTATGGGAGCCCCCTTAAATATTTATATTATTCTGTTTTTTAGTATTTGTTGTTATAGCGGCAACAGAAATCATCATCATCACATCATCTGTGAAGATTTCAACTGCTAACTATAACGGTTCATGAGATACAGCCTGTTGACAGATGGACGGGCAGACGGACTGCGGAGCCTTAGTAATAGGGTCCCGTTTTTACCCTTTGGGTAAGGAACCTAAAAAATATGTAATTAAAAGGCCAAGTCTCAAAACTCTTCTACCGCAAAAAGTTGTAAGATAGACGACTACGTCTTGGCTCTAGCCAAGTCAATGAGTCATTTATGTTACGTTCAAATCAATTAATTTTACACTTCAAGCTTGCGTAGAAGTATCGAGTGATTGACAAAATGAAACGCTTTTGTCGTAGCCAACAATATGGTCATGCAAGGAGTAGGTTCTTTAATACTCTCGGTAATAAACTTAAGGTGGTTTGATCACCATACAAAACGTCTTTTGACATTCGCAGGCTAACGGCGTGATATTGAAAGAAACTTATGTGCTATATTTGCGCGATATTCCCCCTTTCCTAGAATAAACTTGTATAAACTAGAATAATTTGAGAAATTAGTTTGTCACGTGATATTTTGCGAAAACGAATATTCTCGAATCATTCTGGTTCATACAAGTTTATTCTAAGAAATGGGGAATTTCGCGCAAATGGGAAGCCAATTTATGAAAGTTTGTTGCATACGTTTCTTAAAATATCACGCCGTTAACCTGCAAATGTCAAAAGACGTTTTGTATGGTGATCGCACCACCTTAAGCACATCAAAACATGCAAGTTTGTTGTTATTCTCTGGAATTTTTGTGGAACACTGTTTTAATTTTAGCAACAACCAACATTAATAATCATAAACTAATTACACAAGAGCATTTCTTCTTATTTACATGTTTATCTGTCCTGAATCATGAAAGTACTGGAAAGTGTTATAGTATGTACTTATGCTGCATAGGAAGGAATGTGGTGAATTGCTGCGGTGAAGAATTACGTTTAGCGCATTTTCGAATAGGAAGAAATGAGTTTGAGTAAAAAACACATACGCCTTTATTCCCAAAAGGGGTAGGCAGAGCACATGAAACGTATGTTCCTGCGCCACTTTTAGCATAAATGTGGGTATAAAAGATCGACTAAATGTGATATTGCAGTGATAGGTTGCTAGCCCATCGCCCACAACACACTTCAACCCTTGAAAAAACGTGAGTAAAAAACGTGTCTGAGAAATAAAGATTTGCGTTTGTGAACAATTGCATAAGTTGAATAAAAAACGTGTTTGTGGTATGTTAGCCAAGAATTATTTTAGTCTAATAAATATTCCATTAATTTTCAAAGTAAAAAATATTTTGAACCAGTTTTCAACTTTAACGGTGATTTCCAAGAGTAAAGTCCATACGAAATATACCTAAACAAATTCACTTTAGTATGCAAATACGATATTGTTTTAAAGAATTTCTTTTGATCTGAATTCAAGGCCAAAAGCCAAGATTTTTGAGAGCTGCGATTTTGAGTGCCATCTAAATTCAATGTATAAAAATTAATCAGCCTAGAGCGAGTCGGCATCGTGTCAAGGGACAGAAGAAGTAGGTACTAAGAGTATGTAAGTCAGACTAAATAATGTTTGTACACGTTCAGGCACACGGCACATGATGATGATGAACATGTTCGCAACGTCTAAGTATATTTATTATGCCTACTATTTTACGCTTTATGTCTTCAACCCGCAGCCGGTCAGCGTGACGACTACGTGTAGTCCACCAGTCCCTCGCATTCTCTCAGCAGTGGGCTTTGGGTTGTATCCCACTAAAAACAAGTAAATATTTTCGTAGTATCTGCTTGATAATGGATAGTTTCTGTACAATGTTTCAGAGGCTGCGCCTCGATGATAGTGATGTACCTGTGGACTTTGTTTACTTTAATCTAACCCATTGTTTTACAAAATATATATGTTAAAAAAATGAATGATCAAGCCATAAAAGTTGGCGCTGATTTTTCGGACATCCCATTGTATCACAAAAATGCGTTTAAAATATAGCGTTTGAAACGTGAAAAGGTTTTTGTTGCATGCGGTGCTGATTTTTCATTATACGGCGCAGCGTTTCAATTTTCCGTATAATAAATCAGTGGACAATACTAGGCTGTCCCCAGCTATCACAAAACGCTACATGTGCATGAAACTAACGCAGCTTTACCGCTTTTTAACTTTGGATGCGTGTAGATATACATGGGACAGCCAATAACAGCGTGAAAAATAAATTCTGATGAGTACCTACCAAGAATATGCGAGTAGGTACTGTGATAAACAGTACCTATCAACTCACAATAGCAATAAGGCTTTTGTTTACGTCTAGCTTAAACATGTAATAAAAAATATTCCAGGATTGTCCGGCCATGACATAAATATTAATGTACCTACGGTTCATGCATGAACTAATAAATAAGTGCATCATATATTTTTTGTCATAAAATTTCAATTAATATAACGCATAGGTATGATAATTTTTTCTATATTACGTATATCTAGTCAATGACAGGCAATTAATGTTCATTATATACATATGTTCATGTATTTAAATAAAGACGGTCAGGGCAAACATTTGATTATGCGATTAGCATGAATATATCTTCTGAGTCCTTGCCATTTTATCACTTATCGCTGTGGATAAGACATCCGTCACGTTCTGACAAGTATGCGAGTGCGAGAGTGACTGATGTCTTATCCACAACGATAAGTGATAAAATGGCAACCGTGCTACGCCTTAGATGTTTTGTGTGTAAGTATTTAATTATTAATCTAGCCGAGGAAATAAGGAGACAAGTCCAACTATTGCACCTTTGGCTGAGACATTACATAATACTTTTCACGCCTACTGCGAGAAAATCGCAAATTATTTATGATTATAAATCAAAGTTAAGTGAGTACCTTATGAAAGATCATAATATTAAACAGGCAAGCGCGGCCAGTCTCGCCCCGGCGCTGCGGTGAGTCACCGCACTTTATTGCTCTTTTGGCTGCGACATTACATGTATACCTAGTGCTTTTCACGCCAACTGAGAGGAAATTGCAAATCATGATAATTCCAAATTAAGTAGTACGAAATTAAACACTAAACAAAAGCGCTTGGCTACCGTCGCTCGCGGCGCGGCGATGAGGCTAAAAAACCCTCGGTTACTACTTGTACTTCTCTACTTTATTTTATACCGATAAGAACAGAAGAAAACATTTAAGTCGTTCAAGTTCGAAGTTTCACGATAACGCTTATTTTGTTTCTTAGATGTTTTGTATAAGTACATAATATTTTCCACGCGCGATTATGTTCGTGAGAAGATTGAAACATATTTTTTGATTAAGTTCAAGGATGAAAGTTTTTTACCGTTTCAGCGTCGTCTCGAGCCCGGCCACCAGCCGCTGTCGGCGAGTAAGTATTGTGGAATGATTAATTGTTCTGTAAATTGAATTCACCGTGATAAATGAAATATCCGCACAATAGGTAATAAATTACGCTGACCCGTGCCGGGCGCAAGATGAAACGGTCCGAGGCGTGTACCGCGGATGTTGCTGGATAATATATAAAACACAACATACGTAAAACACCTGCCCACATTGTTGGCGAGTTTTAATACGTTTCACAATTAACAGCGGCACGGAGCCGGCGGCCGGGTGTCCGGGCGCGGCGCCGGGCGGGTATGTGTCGTACAGATTTTACACCGCAATAACATCGTAGGTACTGACTGCTATCAGACCATTATGCGCGCACTTTATGGCTAATGAATTGGAGAATATAACGGCCATACTGTCCGTCTCACCTCCATATAACTCATCCACGTCTCCGCGTTTACAATTGTTTGGGTTATTAATTAGAAGTTGGAATATAAAGTTAATGTAAAACCAAACATAGGCAGGTAAATGATCATAGATATGAGGGACTATATGGTTGGGCCAATTGATAACGGCTGCACGTTCAGCGAATTTATCCTTTGTTAATATTTTAGTGTTCCCTAACCTATTCAAACACACGTAACGTGGTTTCGGGTAGGTTCGCGCCTCTGAATTCGGGGTCAACCCTTTTCGTAGACCTCGGTTTAAAAATGACAATCGAAAGTCTTCTTTAAATTAAGCTGATACATGTTTCATGTATGGTTCTATGTAGGTAGTCAGTAAAACGCGAGAAGTCGAATAAGGACAATAAGGAAGTAGAAAACTATATCACACATCATCAGCCTATATACGTCCCACTGCTGGGCACAGGCCTCCTCTCATGTATGAGAAAACTATATATATACAAAGATTCAAAGATTCAAAGATTTATTTGTCCAACATAGGTAGTTATTAGGTATTACATTTTTCCAGTATCACTATGTGGCGCCTTGCGGCATACAAATATAGTTATATTTTTGTAACATGCTTCTGCATGCAGCATGCTTCACAAATAATTTACATTAGGTAGTCAACATATCACAATATATATATATAAATACAAATTTAAGTTAAAAGTCCGTTAAAATGAAATATAAAATATGATGTAGTCAGCATTATTAAAAATATAAAGAATAGAGTAATTGGAATTAAGTACATATGTCAGCTAAAAATTGATTAATTGAGTAATAAGCTTTTTTTAATAGAAATTCTTTTAATAGTTTCATATCAACATCATATTCACCAGTTCCAACAATAGTCTGTGGTAGTTTATTAAAAATCTTGTGGGCCATTCCAATTATGCTTTTTTGCAATAACGCTGTACTACTTGAAATTGCTTTTAATTTATTCTGAAGGCGGGCACTTTTGTATTTACCAAATTGGTACACCTACATATACATAGATCATACTTGCTCTGAATGTATGTGGTGTTGTGTACCTGGCGGCAAGTAATGTCCCCAGAGCTCCCGAGTATCACGAATATGGAGAGTGTTGAGTTAGAGAGAGCTGCATTTGTCTCTAGCAATCAACTCGGCGAAACCTCAAATGAATAAACGACGGGCAACGCATTTGTAACTTTGAAGTCGCAAACTTCCATAAGCTACGGTGTCTTGCCATCTGGGCAGGCGTATGGTACGTAAAGGCTAACAACACCGGCGTGTTTGAAAAAAAAAAAACAGGTTTGCACTCCGGGAGTGCCGGCAGAAGTGAAAACTTGAATATTATCAGTAAAAAAAACACTCCCTAGCAGGTCAAAAAAAGATCGCGATTTACTTTAGTTTATTATTATTCATCTCATTACACAACTCTCATATAACAATAACAATTTGTAAATACTACTTAATGTATAATCAATGATCGTCAGGCGCAATTTCACAGCAATAATAGAACAAAATATAAAACTACAGTAAATGGTTGATTCAATTGTCTTGGTATTTCGATGGTCTTGGTGTAAAAGTTATTCGTTGTTTGAAATTGAATTCTGTTGTGTTGGAATTTAACAAATACTGGGACATTTACTTTACCTTGAGTTAATTAATAGTTTGTACGGAACCCTCGGTGCGCGAGTCAGACTCGCACTTGATCGGTTGAGTTATCCTAATGTAAGGTCGAAAAGTTGCGTGTTCACCACTCAGCTCTATTAAATTCTCTGGGGCGGCAATAGTATGGAAAATAGTTGACTGTAGTCAAAATTTATTTTAAAACCAAAATATCATTATATATATATCTACGAATATGCGGTACCTACGTAGTTAATTAGATACCCCCTTGGCTGTTATACGAATATTTCCCAGAAACTCGAGATAAAAAGCATCATCACTCTCTACTTTTTAGGGACTACAACGGACCTCGTAAAGTATTCTATATCTATTACTTTCCTTATCTGCACTCATTCTTCGTAACTTAATGTAGGTACTTATCTACCTTAAACGTATATACTTTCCTCTGACATTTCAGGTATCCTGAATAAATGGGCATGACCTTCTTCATTGTTTATTGTGAAATTATCTATAAGTTCAAGCTACGTAAATTAAAAAAATTAAAGTCTTGAAAAATTCTTGGCAGATGTCACATACGTCAACTGTCAAAAAAATCGCATGGTGATTTCAATTAAGAGGGGCACTCGTAAATCGATATCATAGGTATGACAAATTTAAGTCACCGATGAGTTTCAAAAATACGAACTTTCGGAAATCACTCACATCGGTGAGAATTAGTCACTTGGTGAGATTCCAAAATCGATCCCCTCTGATTGAAGGATTTCGTGCCCGAACCGGATTGTTCCGATAGCTCAGTTGGTTAGTAGCGACGGGCCATGAAAGCCTGTGGTCGCCGGTTCGAATCAGGGTCGGAGCATTAATTTTTCAATTTTTTCCTTTGATTTGAAATTTGTAATTTTCGTTAGCAGCTGTCCTACTGCTTAAAATACAAAATTAATTTTTGTTGCATTTAAACTCAATTTATGATGAGATATTGATCAACCGTTCGTAGCGGTACGCCATATACATTTATTGTACTGCAGTCAGGCTTTTAATGTTCGTACCTAGTACTATATTGGGCGCTGGCTAAGGTCACCACAATGTAATCATTCTAGCGTTTTTCTCTTATGTGGGTCTCAGCGGTTTTATTTCGATTGACCCCCATTTATTTTTGAGTGATTGCTACCCTTAGTAGTACCTAATAATAATGTAACTTTATTAAACCGTAGGTAATAGCTACTTACTTTGCATAGTAAACCGAATAAATTGATTCACAGCTCTCGTTTCTCACTTCAGTATGAAATTTTATTTCTCTTGGAAATAATTTGGTTTGGCCTGAGCTTATCCAGTTGTTAGGTATTTATTGTCTCCCAGGTATAAGAAATGTTGAATAACTTCGATCTGAAAACGTTTCACGATTATAACGGCGTTCGAAGAATATCGGTAGGTATATAATATAATGACCTAGGTTACCGGGGACGTCGGGAGTCTAGTGTAAGTACAACTCATATAAGCTCAATTATAAACAAATTTTATATCAGAACTTAGAAGAGAACTTGACGACCGCTTTAGCCTAGTTGGTAGTGACCCTGCCTACGAAGCAAGAGGTCCTGGGTTCGATTCCCGGTAAGAGCATTTATTTGTGTCATGATCATGAATATTTTTTTCTGAGTCATGGATGTTTTCTATGTATTTAAATATTTATTTCTTTATATATGTATGTTTATCATCGTCTAGTACCCATAGAACAAGCTTTGCTTAGTTTGGGACTAGGTAGATTTGTATAAGATTGTCCGGACATATTTATTTATTTATTTATTGAGATTATGGTTCCATTGCTTAGCATTATATGTCTCTGATTGAGATGGAATTTGTTGGAAGGCGCCCTTTATAAATTAAAAAGATAAATTCACGTCCTCACGCTGAGGGCACCTGAACTTGGATACTCGACCCTGATTTTTCTGGTCACTGGCTGAGGCAAGGTGTTACAGTGTGTCATCCTGATAAAAATGATCGTCTTAAAAAGCTATCAAACCCCGCGCCTAATATCGCATTATTTTAATATCTAATTAATAGTAGATTGTATGACAAGGGTCTAAAGTAAGCCATATCACCACGAGATGGATATTTTCCCGAACGAAGTGAGGGGAAATAGTTCGAGGGGTTATATGGCTTTTATACCAGAGTTAAACACTGTACTTTTCACTTCGACTGCGAGAAAATAGTAAAAACAAAGATTATCCATCCACAATCAACAATTATACCAAGGCAAAAAGATTGTTCAATTTGGCGCCATTATTTTTAATAAACTGTTAGAACACAGATACAATACAATAATACAAAATATTCACAAGACGAATAAACGCCTCTGACCGTCTAATAGCGGCGTAGTCTATCCCGCTCAATCTTCATAGCTTATGTCATGGAATTACAACCACCAATCACAACTCTTTAAAATAACATGAGTATTTGCTGTCTACTAACCAGAATACAGCTAGACATTAAAGTCGACCAATCAGGAAAAAGAATTCAATTCAAACTTTGGGAGATTTTCATTCCCTAATTTACAATAATTAAAAAAATAAGCGCCTCTGACCGACTATAGCTCCATCGAAACGTTCAAGCGTGGTTAACTGCATACATGACTCATGTATGCAGTTAACCACGCTTGAAAAACACCCAATGTTTGATTTGAATTCTGTTTCCTGATTGGTCGATTTTAATGTCTAGCTGTATTCTGGTTAGTAGATAGCAAATACTAATGTTTTTTTAAAGAGTTGTGATTGGTGGATGTAATATTGAACTGTTGATGTTGTGAGTGGTCAAATTAAAATATTTTATAAATCATAAATATGTATACATATTTTCCCTAGGGGCTAAATGTACTACTTTAGCCCCGCTTGCCAAGTCTAATATGATGCACTTTTTGAGCATGAGAAGTGAAAAATATCTAGGCTTTTACCGGTGTTCCAAATCGGCGGCACCGTCGACATAGATACTAAAGGAAAAAAACCTATCAACAATCTAGTATAAATTTTATCACGGTACTTTACTTCTCGTGAAAAGAATGGAAAAGAAAAGTAAAAGTAGGTCTATTATAATGACGAAATAAAAATCATGTTATGGGTGTTCGAGCCGTAGAGCTAGTAGTTACATTTATTGAACAAAGCGGCAAGAAAAACGACGGCAACAAGCGCCGGCTGCACCAAATTGCCAGCACTTTCCGTAAGGCGCTCGCCCGGCTTCCTCACTTCATTATTTTTGCACTACGGCTCCGGGGTCATGCCACTTTATAGTATCTGCACAGTTATTAAGTGGCTTAAATATGCCGCGAATGTGTTATATCCGAAATTGCTTTAGTTTGAAGGCAAGCACCTAGGCAAGTCGCCTCGTCATTTTCTTTCTTATTTCACTACTTACCTATTACTAGATTTATGATGTGGATCAACTCACTGTGTTTTAATAGCTGCACTTAACACATGTGTGATTTCTTTCAACTACGTAACTTGAGGTATTGGAATTTAACGTAAATAACTGCGTAAAATCGAGGGTCCGTTCGATGTTTCGACTAAGCATATTTAACTGCCAAAGGACCCCCATCCCGTCCGTACCATATCTACCATAGCCCGCACGAATACCACATACTATAAAAAATAGGCTTGCTATTTTGCTCGCACCCCAGAATTATGAAAGGTATCCTCGGTGGCACCGAAATGTTTTTTACGCTATGGAAAATGTTGTTTGTGTTTTAAGACAAATTTCTTTCCCACCACAGAGCGTAACTTTTTTAAATTCCAGGCCAACTTGGTAAAGTAATTAGAATTTTTCCAACGGACCCATTGTGATACGAAATCTGCTCACGCAAACTTTTAATGCGACTCAAATTCAAATGCTATTTTACGGTTCCTGTAATGGTTGCCTTCAATGACAGTTATTAGGGTCGAGACTAGTCGAACGAAGCGGACCGATGGTGGTCGTAATTATTTAACTATTAGGCTATCTCGTGATTAGATATGTCATCTATCATCTGTATTCATAATAATACTAGCTTCTGCCCGTGACTCCGTCCGCGTGGAATCCGTTCCGTCGTTTATATCGTAGCACCATACAAATTGTCATCTCCCATTACACCCCCTCAGGGTGTGATTTCTGGGATAAAACCTATCCTATATCCGTCCACGGCATCAAAGTATCTCTACACCAAATGTTATCTAAATCGGTTCAGACAGACCGACACACTTTCGCATTTCTAATATTATTATATTTAACCCCCTTAATATTAGGAGTGTATTTAGGAAAACCAAAACGCAATTCTGACAAGTAAAGTTTTTATTTTGTAAAAAACAGTTTCCCCCTTTACAATGTTTGCACCCCTATTTACCCCGCTTAGGGATGGGTTTTCCAAAACCCTAAAATTAATTTTGATGTTTTGTAATAAGACGTCCATACCTACACAAAGTTTCAAGTCTCTCACTTAAAAGTTCGTCCATCCTCATACAAACTTTTAACCCCCTTGAGGATAGAATTAATTTAATTAGAATGAATTAGAAAAAAGAAGAAAAGAGCCGAAATTTGAACCGTTATTAAGACCAAGGTCAACAAATAATATTTTAAATAAGGTTAAAATTACTGGGTGGTCCCCAAAACCGAAATGCGTCCATTTTCGTCGTTTTAGTTTTATTACATTTTTGTGGTATAAACAAGTATATCCGCGTCCTCGTCAGTATCGCTAAGTTAAGAAACACAGAAACCAATTTGCTCCTAAGTCAAACTTTAAATCATTTGACTTACTATTTCAAGGCATAGCTACCTATCGTATGTTTCTTCAATTGTATTGTATGTTGAATTCGAATACAAAAAGATAAGAATCATACATGTAGTTAGCTTAAAACTTGAATGCGATTTTGGTCTCTTAAACATTTAAATCAAAAAGTTTTTCTTAATAGAAAAGCCAATTTCCCGGAAACTAACGACCGATAAGTATTCGCCCATGCTGTTCCTCACTAAAGTCATTGTGACACCAAGGGCAGACTTGAAAGTCATTGGAGGGTGCTCGAACTCCGCGCAAATAGCTGCCATCAATCGGAGAGGCTTTCGATCAAAGACAAGGGACAAAGGGGCCATCGCGCAGCGGGAGATATACGGAAGAATTATTACATCGACAAATGTTTGAGAAGGACGTATTTATTTGATGCGGCCTCTTAATACACGACAGGTTGACGAGTCTCTCTACTCAATCCATTCTATACTTTATCTCTTAAAGCAAGAGTTTATCTACTAAAGCCACGAAAGCCACAATACAGCAAATAGAAATCCCAGACTTAATCCAAATCTTTTTACTCGGTCTCATGAGGCCTTTTATGCAATAGGTTCAATTGAATCGAATAACCGTTTAATCTTTATCAATACACGACCTCTGTTGCCTAAATAGTTGGTAGTGATTCTGTCTACGAAGCCAGAGGTCCCGGGTTCGAATAAGGATTTTTTTTATTTGTGTGATGAGCATGAATATTTGATCCTTACTCATGGATGTTTTACATGTATTCAATTATTTACTTATATCTATAAGTATGTCTATTGTCGTCTAGTACTCATAGTACAAGCTTTGCTTAGTTTGGGACGTTAGGTCGAGATTGTTGTTACCTTTATTTATTTAATGTACTCTTGTAACATGTTTTTGTTATGATGTGGTGCAATAAAGAATTCTATTATTCATATTCATATTCATATTCATTTAATCCATTGTTATCATGTTCATTAGCACATAAAGGTCACATTTTAGTCTTGGTAGGTACATGATACCCTGCTAGGGCATACAATATCGGACATCTTATACTACTTAATAACTAAATAAAAATTACAATGAACGCTCATGCAGCACTAGGTTTAACCGTTTAACTAAAGTTAATCACAAGAGCAATTGAAAAATGAAAAGGTGATTTGTACATGTCAACATAGAGTTACTTGATGTCAATTCATTAATAATAAATTCATTATAATTCAATATATTATGTCATGTTAGCTAAAGATTGGTCCTCAAAAAATTCGTCTACGGTATAATAACATGTCTCGACAAGTATCTTCCTTAATTTATTTTTAAATGACTTAATGTCGCTTAGTTGTTTGACAGTTTCGGGGATTTTATTCATTATTCGAACACATCGATAGAAGGGACCATTTTTAACTATGGCAAGCTTGCTAGGCGGTAAGACAATTTGTTTTTTTCGTCTACACTCAGGTTTGAATATTTCCGTTCCGTTAAATAAATATGGGTGGCTCCTGACAAATACTGCGGCCTCCATAATATACATAGAGGGTAATGTTAATATTTTAAGGTCTTTAAAATGCTGTCGACAACTATTTGGGATACGCGTATTGGTCATAATTCGAACACACTTTTTCTGCATAACAAATAGTTGGTGAGCATCGGTGCTCTCACCCCACAGGATTACGCCGTAACTTAGCCAGGCGTGCGCGTATGCATAATAAGCCGTCAAAGCAGATTCCAAATTGGTATTTACTTTTAAGACACTAAGTGCATATACAAACTTTGCAAGTTTTGATTTAATATTTTGGATGTGCGATTTCCAGTTTATACCGGAGTCCAATTTTATGCCTAGTAAATTAAACTCACTGACTTCTTCGATTGGACTATCGTGGATATCTAAGTGCAAGTGCAACGGTCTCTTCTGAGTAGGTTTAAACTGAATTACTTTTGTTTTTGTTAGGTTAATGTCTAAATCGTGTTCATGTAGCCAGATGGTGACCATGTTAATGGTTTCTAGCAGGCGCGTATTGCATTCCGCACTATCAGCACAACTCAATAATATTGAAACGTCGTCTGCAAACATAACGCACTTAGTGTTAATAATTTTAGGTAAGTCATTGATGTATGCTAAAAACAACAGACATCCGATCACACTCCCCTGAGGTATGGAGCATGAGGTATGCCGCATTTGCGAAGTGATTATATGCGTTTCTCCTGTACTGTTATCAACATGATCGAGCTGTACATATTGTCTGCGGTTTTCTAGATATGATTTAAACCACTTATGCGCGACTCCGCGGATTCCCATGCCGTACAGTTTTTTTAGCAAGATTTCGTGGGATACGCGGTCGTAGGCTTTAGTCATATCTAGCATTAGCCCCACCCCGTACTTTTTATCATTTATGTTGTTTAGGGTTTCATGTATGTAACTAAATATGGCATACACAGTAGAACGATTGGTTCTAAACCCATATTGGTTACTATCGAGTATTGAGTATTGAGTACTTTTCGAGGAAATTATACACACGGTTCGACATCACCTTTTCAAATATTTTAGATACACTTGGCAAGAGGGCTATAGGTCTGTACTGGCACGGATTTTTACTGTCTCCTCCAGGTTTAAGGATCGGTATTATTTTCGATATTTTTAGCAAATCTGGAAATACTCCTTCTCTAAGAGACTGATTTATTAAAAGAGTTAACGGTATAATTAGTTCCAATATACCAATTACAAATATACCAATATACAAATTAGTTCCAATAATTATTATTATTGCCCCCAAATATTTATTTTATTTAAAATAAGTATGTACCTACTTATTTTTATAAATTTTTGTAGAGGGGAACGAATCGGGCATGTTTACGTCGGTTAAACATTTATCGTTTTTTTTTGTATTGTTTCAGAAATTAATGATCAGAACTAGTCAAATTAGTATAATTAAAACACTGGTCTAGCTGTTGTTCCAGCTAAACTGTGTAGAAGCAATAACATCAACTAATCTACTAAACAATGCAATCAAAATGTCGTACCTACTTCTAAGTAATTTCTAACTGCAATTATCCAGATAATACTAAAGAGATTTATCCAAAATAACATTTAGCGAGCCCGAAGTTCTTAATGAAATAAGTTAGTAATCCTCGGGTAATTCGTTTAGCGGCTGGCAGTGCTGCCACACACAGATAGAGATACGTACCCCAGCTTGAAGGTTTCCTGGAGCGATCGCTTTTACTTATCGACGGAACTGTAAACTATATACATTTAAACAATAGCACGATTTGGGGAAGCGTTCTTCGGCTTAGCTCAGTAACCATTTATACTAGAAAAATGTTTTTGGAGTACCTCCCCTACACCTAAAGAGGGGATGCTATTTGTTTTCTCGTTAAACCCATAGTGTGGGGTAACGTTGGATAGCTTGTTCAAAATTCTTGTGGATTTCTACAAACGATTTTTTCAAATTAGTGATTCGTTTGCGAGATATTTTGACAGTACCTATTCGTACTTTAGTTTAGTCAGAATACTACAATTGTATTGTTGGGATATAAAGCCACTTGGGGGTTTGAAGGTCCCATTTTTCGATTTTTCGCTTAAATCTCGGAAACTATGCGTCCTAGCGACATGACCACTCTATACAAAATGAAAGCTGATTAAATTTGTTACAAGTTTTTTGATATCTTGTCTAGTTTTCGATATATCTGCTCTTTAAAATCTGTAATTTCGGAAAACAACAACTACCACGGAAGGACTGTAATAAAAATGGAACCTTGAAATCCCGCGTATTTTATGTGTTCACATAACTAAAGCATGCACTCCAATTTAAATTTTTAAACTACCTAAAATAATTTAAAATGATCCATGTTTAATCCTATTAACACTTTCGCAACCAAGAACCCGCCTAGCGGGCGCCTACGTCGTAGTCGCTTTCCGCTACATACGAGCAAGTTCCGTTGCAAGTTTCGCTCCGAATCGCAACTGAACACCTAAATCAGATTAAGTAAATTATGAAACTAAATTATCATTAATAATAATCTGTGCTTGCCTTAACCGGCCGACCAGAGTGGAGTCGCAAGAGCGGCACCTATGCTCCAGGTTGGAAGTGTAAAATGTCATAACGCCGGCGGCCCTTGAACGGATTACCGGGATCTGGCGCACCGCAGACTCACCTCTCGACAACCTCACAGCCGCTCAGACGTGTTGCTCCATTGTCGCACTGTGCGTGCGACTGTTTGTTGGGCCCACTTAACGAGTAGGCAAGTCACCGCCTGCCTTTTCACAATTTTGAGGCTAATTGTCACGGCAGGTGTCCGCTAGTCTCCTCCCATAACCCATTTTCCAGACCACCCACCATTCAACCCAATAACCCATGACCTTAATTTCCATCGCAGCACAGTGTTGCACTGCAATAGTCTTTGCACCTGGCGGGGACCATCACTGGGTGTATCATGTTGTGCGCTCGGAGATGGTATCCGCCATGTGTATCCCTCGCTTTATATTATATTTGTTTTAAAGGGCCTCTGCGCTGTTGGCTTCGGCCCCACGCATGCCTTCCAAAAGTCCAGGACCCCATGGTCCTGAGATATGGAAAAAAATAATAATAATAAAAAAAATATCTCCAAAAATGATACAGCTGTATTTATGAAGCCTCTGACTTCTGAGGTAGGCTAGCCTGTGTTACAGAAGTCAGTGTCCTCTCCCAGGATTGTGAGTTTCGTTACTAACATTTTTGTTTTCTTAAAAATGTATGTTTTCTTATTAGACTGTATTTATATAACTACGAGAGTTTGTATGTGTGAGTGTGTGTGTGTGTGTGTGTATGTGAGTTTGTGTGTGAGTATAACTATCTATATAAGTTACAATTCCGTGGCGCGCGACACTGTCGCAGCAGCAGGCAGCACGCAGCATTCATACAATGAAGTGAATTTGTACAGCAGTTTCATACAAAAAGGAATCGTACCTTTACTTTAAACGCCTGTATGTAGCCATTAATGGTGAACAATCCAACCAATTTTTTGCAACATCAGGTATCCCACAAGGATCGCATATAGGTCCATTATTGTTTATAATTTTTATTAACAGCATAGTGAGCTGCTGTGTAAATTCCGAACCTTATCTCTACGCCGACGATCTTAAAATTATCAGGCCTATTAAAAATTATTTTGATCGTATTCTACTTCAAGATGAACGAGAGCAATTTACTCCACTTGATGTTGAGCGTACCATCTTCATCTGGCATCCATCCATATTCCTCCGGCTTTGGTATTTCCGGAAAGTTATCCAAAAATCTTTACCTTTAGCTGCTTGATAATTAGGTCGTTTTGAATGTCAAATCTTCACATGGAGGAAGTTGAGCTGAGTCTATTTGGCCTTGTCGACTTTGGAACATGTATCTTAGTTCGTTTATGGATTTTATTTTGGTGTTCCTTGAGTATAACTGAAAGGCAAACTTTTGGATTAAGTTGTGGTCAGAATTTGAAAGTGTAAATTCATTCCCAAGCCATGAAAACAGCAAACTAAATTCTATATTGGCTTGTAACAGTTTCAACGCTTTTAGCTTTCCTTGTCCACAAAACGCACTTGTAGTGTCACAACCAGTCCATGCGTGTAATCCTGGCAATGCTGATTTCATACTACAGCCAACAACACATGCTAGTTTTTTTATTTCAATCAATCTGATTCGACCACTAGATCCGCGTTTTATATACAGGTTGCGCTCTGTGTGGATGCTGGATGATATATAAAGAGCCAGAAGCAACACGTCTGTGTCATCAGATACACATATTACATTCGAAAATTCCATAGCAGCATCCTTTATGTGTAGCATCCTACGCGTATCTGCTTCTTCATGAGAAGAAGCAATTTTTTCCACTTCATGAAATCCACTGCCAGTTAATTTAATACACTAGTTATAGAGTGAGTAACGTGTAAAGTCTTGTTACCGATTTTTGTCCTTTTACTTTCTTCTTGCCAGCTGTCAGTAAGAAACATTGTTAATTTATTTTTACTGTCACCACTTTGTAGAAAACTTCTCAATTTTATGATTCTATGACCGCCTTTAATATTCTTAAAATGTATTCCTGCATCTGAACCTGCACTGCAGCGTTCCGCCGATTTTATTGATTTATCTTTATAGGTATCAAACAAAATTTCAATTCGAGTACTACGATAGGCACACACAGTATAGAAGAATAATACAGTAGTTAATCAGAGGCCGTTTAGGAGCGTTCGTTACCTACTTTCGCTCGATGCGCAGGGCTGTGTCACGTTCGTGGCTTGGCATAAGTACCTATAATACTAATTTTGCTTTAAGTATGCAAAGTATTTTTGTTACAGTTTAATAGACAATATTGTATACACAAAGTAATAATATTATACATAGTCAGGTATGTGTTTTTAGTTTCCCACTTCATCGAATACTTTAATACCACTATACTATATGTGAGCGACGCAATTACAGCTTTTAAAACTACCTTTTATTTATTTGTCAAAGCTGGGGGTGCGCGGAGAGAGCGAGATGCGCGGGAGGGGTGTAACCGTTACTTTACCTCATCGTAGCAAATTTAAACCAGTCGATATACGCTAATGCACTCGCCGCACGCTCCTTCAGCTAGTAATTTTGTTTATGTACCGACCTTTTCCAAAAATATAAGTTTGTCGCGTAAATTGCCTATTTTTTCATCGTGAAACGAACCCTGAACGCTACACTATACCTGAAATGTTTCCTAGTAAGTATAATAGTTGCTAAACTGCACTAGGTTCGTAGGTACTTGGTAACAAGCCTATTCGGCTCCTTTTGATATCGTGGCAATGGCGTGGCGGCTCGCTGTCTTCATACCTACGAGGCGGCTTCCTTAGACGTAGTGAGTGAGAGCGTGCGAACACGGCAACGGCGCGGCCCCGATTTTAAGCATTCTCCATCATTCCCGAAGGCTATGTGTGTGTGCGTACCGAACACGCACGCATGTGTACAGCCGTGCGATGTACCTTTGTTCGAAGTTTATTTACTGTTCCTAGATTGTGGCTGTGTTTAAGATCCGATTGAGGATTGCATCAGATAACTGATCAAATGTATTCTCTAAGTGCAGTTTTTGAATTAATGCCATCCCATCAATTATCGTAGCTGATGAAGATACGTTTCCCTCCGTAGGTGAGACTAAGCTTTCCAGGTGTATCTTTGAAACTCGAACTACGAATCGGCTTATTCCTGGCTCTCTTTTTATTTCATAAGAAAATGAAAGAGTGAGCGAATAACATTGAAATATTCTGAGTTTGCAGAAGCTACACCAGCCCAGCTAGCACGATACGTTTTATCGATATGTTTTACGCGACGTCTCAATACATTTTTGCCGTAAAACGTGACGATAAAACCTATTGTGCTAGGTAGGGAGGGCCCCTGTGCCGATAAAAAGACAGTGCGCGGTTTTCAAAATTAAAAGCTACTTTTTAGTGAGTGAGTGAGTAAAGACGCATTATTCTCACTGTTTTATTGCATCAAAATCGGCTAGTTCGAGCTGCTGGGGTGAAAAAAATATAAAAATATATTAGAAACATCATTAATGTACGCTATAACTTCTATCTGAAGCTTTTTGTTATGTACGCAGTTATTTAGTCAACGGTGAATTTCAACGAACGTAAAATCAAATTTATGTTTCCATGTGTTTACAGCAATTAGACCCATACACGTTATACATCAAATTTAAGATTATTTAATACACTACTTTGCCTCATTTAAAGCTTTTTTGAAATTTGCAAGATATTTTGTGTGAACTTGATTTAAATAATAAAGTATTACAAAAAATTAGAAAATACAAAATATTTCTTAAATTACTAATAAACGGTTGACTTAACCGATACAATATATGTATAAAATTTCAAGCACACGTATAGGGCTTTGGTTTAAAAAAAAAGTAATGAAATCGGACGAATATTTCTCGAGTTATGGCAGATTTTTTAAAACTCAATATCCGCCATCTTGGATTGGCGGCCATTTTGGTTAGCTACCATTTGGAGATGGCAATCATGATTTTTTTACATCATAATAAACCTATCTAACTGCTGTGAAAAGGAAATTTGGTACCCCCAAATTATACCGATATCTTGGCTGGCCCATGGACTACATCGGCAGTATCGGACCACGGTTTTTAGGACAGAAAATTTCTGTCAATAATTTTTTTTGACGTTTTGCTGTTTTTTTCAATTGCGTCGTAAAGTATGCCTAAAATAAAGTATATTACGTTTTATAAACTTTTTCCCAAAATGGCTCTTTTCGATGATATACTTAACTTCGATGGATCAGAAGCGAAGTTCTCAAGGACAAGAGACATTTCCATCAAAAATGTTTTTCATAGTTTATGGTTTTATTTTTATTCTATCGAAAGCAATGCTTAATAAGCATCACAAAATGTCATATAAAGTTTTCCCCAAAATCGCTTCTTTCAACGATATACTCGATGTGTTAGACGGCGGTGCTATCTAGGACAGTGAAATTACCATAAAAAAATGTTTTCTTAGTTTTTGGTTTTTGTTTTTTTCTATCGAAAACAATGCTTAAAAACAAGCACAAAACGTTACATAATTTTTTTCCCAAAATCGCTCTTTTCATCGTTATGCTCAACCACAATGGTCGAACGAATCTATTTAAGGACTGATAATTTTGGACGAAACAATATTTTTTTTTTTCGTTCACTATAAAAAACGCGCAAAAATAAGCACAAACTGTCAAGTAAACTTTTTTCTAACATGTGTCGTTAGAGAGATATCGAAGTTCCAGTTAAAAGTAATTGAGAAAAAAGTAATTGCAATTACAAATTACATGTAATTGCAATTACCAATTACAAGTAATTTCAATTACAAGTAATTTCAATTACATGTAATTGCAATTACTTGTAATTGAATTACATGTAATTTAATTGGTAATTAATTACAAAAAGTAATTAATTACGCCCAACACTGACGCACAGTCAGTTCCTGCCTGCAAATTACATGAGTGAACCTTAAGATTTCTAGTATCCTGATTAACATTACCTAGGGAGAAATTTAGGTATGTGGTCTTGGAAAGGTTTAGAGTAAGAACATTTTTTTCTAACCATTTTTTTGTCTTAAGCAATCCCTTCTCAGCATTATGATAGACCTCGTCCCAAGTATCTCCATGAAATATAACAGCTGTGTCATCCGCATAAGTGAAAAACTTTCCATTGATAAGTGACAGTTGACACAAATCGTTTCTGTAAATCAAGAAGAGACTTGGTCCCAGAATACTACCCTGAGGAACTCCAAACACAACCGGGGCATCCCTACTAATGTTATTTCCAATTTTAACTTGCTGGGTTCGGTTCGTAAGAAAATCCTTTAAAATCATGTGAGCTTTTCCTCTTATGCCGATACATTCTATCTTGTTCACTAGTGCAGGAATCGAGACAGTGTCAATTGCTTTGGCAAGATCAAGAAACACGCCCAGACTTTTCTTTCCAGAGTCAAGCAGGGTTGTAACGTGATCCACCAAAGCACTGACAGCATGTTCCGTGCTCTTACCCGGCCTAAAACTGAATTGGCAATCTGACAAGATGTGATTGTGTTCTAAATATTTGACAAGGCGGTTGTTAAGTACTCTTTCGAGTATCTTTGAGAGTGACGACAAGATTGATATTGGCCTGTAATTAGCGACATTGTCTCGATTTCCGCCCTTATGGACAGTTGGAATTAGAGATCTTTTAAACGCATTGGGGAAAACTCCCTGTTCAAGACACAGAATTATGATAAGCTGGGTGACAGGAGGCACAATTACAGTTTTAGCAAGTTTTAGCAGTTTGACGGGTATAATGATCCCAGCCGGTGGCACAGTCATTTTTTAAACTATTTATTAAAGATTCAATCTCTGCATTATCAGGCGGTATTAAGACCATCGAGTGTTGGATACTTGTCACGTCAAATTTATATTTAGATGCGTAACCACTTTTACTAGTGTCATAAAAGACACGGGCAGTTCATTGAATCCACAAAAGTTAGGCAAGCACTAATAAAGATAAATGATGGTGGATGCAACCTGCCCTTAAAGGTACTAAGTGTAATGATTATTTACACCTTTTTACAGCCAGTAAGGAAATGGCGCTTTGATATTGCAAACCAAGTCCCCAGAGAGCAAGAAACCTTTCACGGTGAATATTACCAAGAGGGCGGGGGTTCTCAAGCCTTCCGGTCCCACTGAGCCTTCACATCAACTCTTAATAAAATACAACCTCTGATCAAACAGATCAGTAAGATACATACAAATGAAGTGAGCAAAATAATCACTGTCAAAGTCTTTATGACATTGATATCATATTGAAATTAATTCATTCCTGGCCTGTGAAAAAAGAATACCTAAATAGTTGAGTATACCTATAGTAGTACAGTAATTGCATAAAGTTTAAATATATAACCTTAAACGAGGCTACGAGGAAGATCTTAAACTTTCTTCGAAATCTTACTCATGACGAGACAGAGGCAATTTTAGGCTAAACTATAACTAGGTATTACTGCTTTTTCTATGTACCGTGTAGAATTAAGTCAAAGAATGTTAACTGCAATTGAATGTCTTCAGTTGCCACTATATAATAAATAAACAAATATTTCTTCCACTTCATTGTAAATGGTTCTCCGCGATACGGGCGAAGCCTAGTGCGGGGGACCCCTGGTAATTTTTGTGTAACTTTTCTCTGAGTAATAAGCGAAGTTCTATTTTTTTATTTTAATAAAACCGGGAAAGGAAAAACTAGCCCGGACCTAGTTCAAATTCTTAAGATTTAACCTCTTGACAACATTAAAAATTTTAACTGACTTCAAAAAAGCTTTTTCCGGCGGACTTTTAATCCGGCGAAATATTTTATTTTGTATTTACGCCTAGACCGTTTTGGAAAATTCTATTTTTATTTGAAATTGTATCCTCCGCAGGCGGTCCCATGACCATCCGTCCAAGTGTTCTAATAAGAGAGAGAAAAATCAAGAGAGCTCGCGCGCTGTCGCGTGACAGCCGTGCTGAGCGCGGTACGGTGTCTTGGGTCTCGGTCAAATCATAAGTTGTTTACTGTACGAGTATCGCCATATACCTAAGTTTTTTAGCATTATATCTCCTTCTCCTATCAATACATTCATATCAATGGGTCTCCGAGTTAGTGACGGCGGCGGCGATGACGTTATTTAAACTATGAAAGAACTGAAAAATATAATAAAAGCTTGCCTTGATTTGCGTCGAACACGCCCCCTAGACAAAGACACGCTTAAATGCCTTCCGCGCACGAGAAAAAGAAATGTACTTAGCACTCTTCGGGCAGGCTTTCTTGGACAAATTTTGATAAAGTTTTATTGAAATTACATCAAGTGAGATTTTAGATGAGATAAAATGCTATAGTACCTATTCACTTGATTGTGTCGTAAAATAATGTATCGTTTGAGTAGGCTGAGTAAAAAAAGGAAACTACAGGACCCAACTATGGATTTTTTTTATATAGAGGAAATTTTAAGCAATCATGTATCAATGAAATCAGAAAAACATTCATATAGTCAAGAATCATATATCTGAAAATCGAGACCTTATTGTTTCTTAATCTAGTCAGAACGGCATTTCAAAGCGCGTGATAATTTCCAATGCACCGCCTTAAAAGCCTTATTCAATTAATTAAGGCGCACTCGAGCATTATTAACATTTGCATCCTCCTATCAATCCCGGCTGGATCGCCGTATATACACGGTGTTCCCGGGAATTTCCGTTAACTTCGGCATATTAGGTTTAAAGAACTTTTTTTTCTCTAAGAAATTATACATTTCACTTATGAGAACTTAATTTACGATATAAAAAGTTTATTTCGGTAGGTAGGCATCGCGAGGTGCTAAATACTGCATACGTAGGTACACAACATACATTACAAATTACAAAAGCAACGCAAAAGGTAACATAATTTATAAAATCTATTAAAAAAATCTCTAAATCTTAATACGCAACACAGTTAGAATTACAGTAGGTACTTACCTATAAAAGCATGCTACAGTATAACTACTGGTTTTAAATAAATTAACAAAGGTATTTGTTCCTAGAAGTAAGAAAGTGTGTAATTGTAATACAAAATAAGACGAAATAATGCGCACACTGAGAGGGTAGGGAGGGATTATATAGTTAAATACATCACATACACAGTTCACATTATTTAAAGTGGGTTTGATTACATTTCATGCTTTAACGTAATGCACATTAGGTCGAATATAATTACAAGGGGATGAGTTGCATAGTAACACGACACTTCTTTGTTTACGACTTGCCACTGCCAGAGCCGGATTTAGATATTATTAATAACGAAGTCTTTTAATTTCCGTTTAAACATATTAAATGTTTTACAATCTTTTATGTGTTTAGGTATTTTGTTATAGTACTGTGCCCCCACATATCCTATGCTTTTTTTTCCAAATTTAGTACGCGCTGGATGGAGACACAGATTGTTGGCATTACGTAGGGGACGTAATCCTGCTTCCGTTTTTGTTTTAAAAGTTATTGCAGCATATTGCAGAATACATTCACAGAAACCAATTAGCATAATAATTTCGTGAAAAAAAAAATGTTTTTTCTTTTTTTGTAAAAAAATAATTTAATGTAGCATTAACAGTTATTGTCTTATTGTGCAAGGGTTCAAGACCAGAAGGTCCAAGAAGACAAATTAAGTAAAAAAATGTACTTCCGACGCAGTTTTTGCCTAATATCGAACGAACTCACTTGGTAAACGTTCTTGTAGTGTATAGGAACCTTACAACATTTAAAAAACTGTGATGACACCACAGTTAAAGAGCCTTTACACCGGTTAAATCTGCAAATCTGATTAAATTAAAAAAATTAATATCTTGATAACAGTAAGAGTTAAGATACTGTCTTGGAGAAATTAACTTTATTTGATCTAACCTATGCCCCCTTGCAATAAACGGAAATTGCCAAAAACACCTTGTATATAGTCACCGGGCAACTTGCCGAACTGGAAATTACTAAGTGGTCCTTATTAAATCGGTACGATCCATAACCTTTCACTAGTGAATGCTATACGTCGATTTGGGCTGACCCACAGTTTTATTATTGCTGATCACAGTTTTTCCGCGTAGTGCTCTAAACTAGTCCGGGGTGCGCTCTGGCGCCAAATTCCAAGATGTGGCGTAGGCACAAGTTTTACAAAAGCAACTACCATAATCTAACCTTCTAACCCCGAGGGAAACTAGACCTTATTGGGATTAGACCGGTTTTCTTAACTTTTACCTTAATTTTCCTTCGCCGAAAAGACACTGTTATAGTAGTTTATGCGACTGATCCATAATGAGAGGCCTTAAAATACAAGTGTGGTTTTATGAAACGAGCGCCAGCGAGTTTCATAATAGGATCACACGAGTGTTTTAAGGCCTAATTATGGACAGTTGCATACACTACTTTATCTACATACATATCATAAGTAGTAGTAAGTAACAGCAAAAAACCAATAATAAAATGACAACAGCAATGGCGGCAATTCGATCATCCGTCATGGCGAATGGTTTTTTTTAAATCATAGACAAACGAATGAAGTCCCTATACTTATATCACTCGAGATCAAATGTCGTGCGGTTTGTATTAAAAAAAGGAATTAATTGACGTTTCGTATCGATAACTGTTTTAATATCTATGGATACTAGAATAGAGACCCACTTGAGTTTTGACAGCTGTTCCAAATTTAAACTCATAACGATACAAATTTATCAAAAATAACATTACAGTACAGATTTTACCTACTACCACAGACAAAAAAGTTCTCATAGTAAAATCGGTTGTAGTAATGCTGGTCATTTCCTGCGGTTTCTGAACGCATTTTAGAGCACTAACGATATGTGCGTAGATAAAATATCAAATGATATTTCGTACATAGGTTTTTTGAAACTCCCGCTTGAAAGTCGCGCGCCTTAACACTCGGCTACAGTGACAGTTTTATTATTGAACATATTGACAGTAAACTTTTGAAATATTTATTGGTTATGATTTACGATAAGAAAACACAATTTTTAATGAAAGTGCGCTCGTACTGATAGCAAGAAATGTGATCACTAAAGCCCAAAACAGACGATGAAACGCAACTGCGACGATACTACAACTTCTAGTTACTTTTGAGTGTATGCAAGAGACTCCTTTGAGATATTACACATGACGCGACCGGTTTGAAACGCACTAACACAACACACCGGTCTGTTTTGGGCCTACCCCATACGCGGCCAAGGAACGCGAACTGTGCTACGCCGTAGCGCGTAGCACAGTATTTTTCTAGTTTAGCTGCGGAGGTCGCTCGTAGAGGTATGGCTCATATGGAATGTATGTAGCCTTGAATGGGTTCATAATACCTTTCATAAATACCTTATATGTATAATTTAAAAACTTTACACTATTTAAAACACACTCCTGCCGGCAACCTGGTAATATTATACGTACTCTCCGAGTTATCAGTCTCTCTGTCACATCTTATTTAGTTTACGTAACCAACACAAATAGTGCAGTCAGTGCACGAAACTTCATGAAACTTAGTGCATCTACTATGTTTGTATCAACACTCAACAAATGGTAATATGAAGGGTGTTACAGCCATGGTTAGCATGTCAAATACAAATCCTTTAGTTTCATAGACTTTACTACGAATATATACGAGTATATATTCGTATTTCTTATTGCTTTATGTAAAATAAGGCTTGTTCCTCTACTTATGTTTATTATGTTCTGTACAGTGTTCTTTTACTGAGGTGTGCAATAAAGTTGTATTGTAAAAGAACTTGTTCTTCTTACTTTTTTTTAAATGAATGATAAAATGTTTAGATAAAAATATTGCTTTATTATTGTTATTATAAATGCCAATTCCCAGACGAAGAGCATATCAAGCTAACACTAAGGGGCGACAAGACATAATTTCCGGACGAAGAGGATAGCATGTCGAACGAATACTAAGGGGCGAGAAGACATCATTTTGGATGCGGTATAGCCTTAAGTAATGTTCTCTCTGGCAGCAAAAATCTAGGTTACACGTCTGGGGGCCTAGACAAGGTTACAATCGACAAGCGCTAACGCCAATAGAAAATAATAAAATGTATGGCAATGACAGATGCCGACGAAACACTTTTCGTTAACATCTGTCATTCCCATACATTTTATTAGTTTTCTATTGGCGTTAGCGCTTGTCGATTGGAACCTTGTCTACGGCCACAGAATATCAAAAATTAATGAACCTAATGTCCAATAACCTGTTTTTTATATTTTATATTATTTCACCTAAAAATGTACAAGCAACATTATACCTAACTTTCGGCTTCTTTTATATTTACGAGTATTTTACTTTTGTTATATTTATTACTTAGAGCATACATAACTGGAATACCCTTTCAGTAGCTTACCCCTCTGTTGAAAACCTTGCACAATGTGCAAAAAATTATACAAAGACAGTTTCATAATCGATTAATGGTCATTCATACAATCGCCTCGCAAGAGACAACACCTATCATAAAAATGCACGCACATGCTGTAAGCACGTGTAATAAACATTCAAACACTTCAAGCTTAGAAAATATGGTGTAACATTGCATTTGTAAGTATTTTTGTATTGTTTTAATATTATTTTTGTGAAAACATTTTCAGGACACGTCAAATTAAACGATTATATAATCGATTTACAATTCTTTCCTGCATACGTCATGACACTCCCCCCGAGACTCCGTTTTCATGTTTTGTAAGAAATAACTCAATGACGTTTGAAAAAGAGTCTATAATAACATTAGCATTGATTAATCAAAATTAGTTTTATTTACGCACTCCCCACGAGACTCGGGTTTTCATGCTTTGTAAAAATTAACCTAAATGCAATTGCAATAGAGTTAATAATAATATTTGCAAGGATTGTCTAAAATGACAGATCACCCAACGATCACCCTCACGAGACTCGCAAGTAGAGATGAGGGCAGTGTCGATAATCAATAATTATCGACAAAAAGTATGATTCACTAAGAACCTGCACAAATTGCCGAGTGAACACTATTTATTAGAAAAAAGTATGGGTACTTTGCACTTTTCCGAGACCCAGCATTAAAAAAAACGGACCGCCGCATTCAGCAGGCAAGCAAATTGGGTGCCTGCGCGTACAAGTTCCATGTGTTCAAGACATTTTGATGCATCTCAGTATCGAATTCATTCAAGTAAAAGGTAAAAATTAATCGGTTTTACCGTACCTACTTTATTTTTATGTGAAAGTTATTTTGGCGGATCGGACACGCCTTTAGACAACGGTGCAGCGGCAGGAAATACCGAACATCTAAAACGCATTAAATATGGGGTGCAAGGGGTGGGTGTGTGCGCACTCAGGCGTGCAGCGCTGAGTTGCAAAACACACTCACCTAAGTCCGTCTTACACGTCCACGTCGCCGTTGACTCTGCCGCCGCAGGTCAGCGGTGAGTCTGCTTCCTAATGGAGTGGACCGTGCACCCTGGTAATGCTGGCGATCAAGGGCGCTGCACTCCCACCATCTACCCCAGATTGCCAGTAGCTAAGTAAGAAGGGCTTTACCCGGCTGGAGCTTCCCACCATTCGGGTAATCCTTAAACCCCTATCCCGTGTTCCCAAACTCTCCTTTCCTCTCCTGCCACACCCCAACAAGCCCCTCACACTTCCCCAAACCCCCCTCCAAACTCCCCTCCTCGGAAATTAATTTCCACGGTTCTGCCGAGGGTGTAGGTGACCTCGGTGGACTACTCTCACCTACCTGCGCTAGTCCTGCGCAGTTGAGCGCCGAAAACCAGGATGGCGGAAGCCTGGTGGGTTGAGCCGACCAGGAGTCGGGATTAGATACTCCTGGGACGCAACACGCCCTCTTCGGACCTGATTTCAGGTGAAACGGTAGCCCTGTGACTAGCCACCACAGGGAAATGGACACGCGTCCCGTACGGTCGAGGTGGTACGGTCCGCAGGCGAGATAGGGGGAGGGTGTTCTCTGGGAGAACACTGGGGCTCGGCCATGCTGACGGAGCGAGGGCTGGTGGAACAACTGGGGCAGATGGGATCGTCTGTCCCAGCCACCCGTCTGCAGCACCTGATGTCGCGCATGAGCAACACCTCACCCTATCTATACCTCTCGGGTAGTCCTGGTGTCCTAACGGACATCCCCAAAGGTGCGGGCTCCACGGAGGGTGGGAAGCTCGAGAGATGAAAACAAACTACACCAAAACATGAATACTACAAGATCCCAAAATCCCAACCACGCGGTAGACGGCGCAGCATCCGCTGTACCTGACACCGCAAACAACAAAAAAAGTCAACAAGGTAAAGGCGCTGGCACACCAGTACCTCCCTCTACATCTCATGCCTTCAAGGCAAACCAACAACCTGGCAACGGCGCTGTTTACACAGTACCGAAGAACAGGAGAGGCAAGGGTGCATGGCGCAGGAAGGCCGCTGGGAAACCGGCGGCCGGGCAGCCCACCAAGCACCCGGAACACAACAAGGGCCCGGTACAGGCTACAGGCCGTACCCCGCCCCTTACACAGGGTGCCACCAAGGAGGTAGATCCGGAGCAGGAGAAACCCAACAACCCGGAGCTTACAGCCACAGTGGAACTTGATCCGGACCCAGCCATAGCACGGCTGAATGCTGGGTGGTCCCTGCCAGTACATTATGGGAAGGCGAAACGCGCCAAGCGGGTGGTACCCCAACCGACCCAACCCCCAAGTACGGCAGGGTACCACAAGAAAAATAAAAAACAACGGCGCAAGGCGAGAGAAGAACGTCTTGGCGTCCGAAGTAATACAGCCCCGGCACCCCTGCTTAGCCAGGGTGCCCCCCAGGAAGGATCGGCGCAGGCAGCAGCTGGACCCCCAGTAGCAGGCCGTACCGTCCCGAAGGGGAGCAGGGGGAAAGACAACACGAGGGCAACCAAAGGGGGGAGTAGCCAGGAGGCTCGGCCCTCTTCCAAAAGGGCTCGGCTCGACGAGACGATCTCTCCAAGGGGCGAGTCACAAAAGCAGAGGACCGAGCATCATGGCGAAACGCCCTGGATTGCGTACGCGGAGGCCGTGAAGGCAGATCTGCTAGTGGCCGTCACCACTGCCACAGCGGAACACCTGAGCCCGCAGCAATCCGAGGAGATACAACACCAGATGCAGGATCTCCTGATAAAGGAAGCAATGCAACCTGGGAACAGCCAGGCCAACGGTCCACAGTTTCGGGGCAAACCGTTGTTAACAAACGGTTCCCTGAGGCTGTGGTGTGAGGACAAGGCCACTCTCGAGTGGTTAAAGCGCAGTGTAGCCGCCATCACCCTTTCCGATGGGCAAAAGCTTGTTGCGAAGCGCCCGGACGAGCTACCGAAGCGCGTGCGCGTTGGTATCTTGCTCCCGGGGCACCACGAGAGCCCGAATGTGGTGGCACGCATGCTGCGCTACCAGAACAGATGGGCAGACATAGACAGGTGGCTGGTCAACCAGTTCGAGATACAGGCGACAGAAACGTTTGCCACACTCAGCGTCCCAGAGAGGGTGGTGGGGCCCCTCATGGACCACGGACGCCGACTCAGCTTCATGCTGGGTTCGGTGTACGTCAAGTTCGAGGGGCCCCGTGGCAAGTTCGGGGAAAACCCCCCTGCCAAATCCACCGACTCAAAGGATTGCGCCAACCATGACACCCCCCCTACGGCGACAGCCACGGCGACGGTAGTCGCTGAGGTAGTCGCGGAACCAGTTTCCCAGGTTCCAGCGCAGACCGACCCCGCTCCCGAGACGGACGAAGAAGAACTTCTTCTTCGTGACCACTCGGAAAACGAGGAGGGATGCGCAGAGGAGCTAAGGAAGCTGGCCATCCGTAGGGAAGAGGACAAGGCGGGGAGGGAGACGTCGACGGAGGAGATGTCGACGGAGGAGACCGACGAAGATGTCGCTGTCCCCTTCCTCTCCGACTTGTAACCTCCTCCAAGCCAACCTCCACCACAGCCAAACCGCAACGGCTCAGATACGCAAGTGGGTGGAGGCTAACACTACAGCCATAGTACTGATCCAGGAGCCGTGGGTCAGGAAAGGCACTGTCTGCGGTCTCCGCAGCACAGAAGGTAAGTTGATAGTACACACAGGACCGGAAACCCCCCGGGCCTGCATCTACACCACAAAGAATATACAAGCACATCCTCTAACAGGTTTCTGTTCCAGAGACCTGTGCGCCATAATGGTGCGAGGAGTACAGGGCTCCACACTACAGGAGGTGGTAATGGCCTCGGTTTACATGCCGGAGGCCGACGATCCACCGCCACACGACATGACGAGGCTGGTCAGCTACTGCGAAGAGACGGGACTCGAGCTCATCACAGGCACCGACTCGAACGCACACCACGTCCTCTGGGGCATGACTACAGGGAACGACAGAGGTAAGAAACTTGTCGAATACCTATTTACTACAAACCTAAGCATAATCAATACAGGTTCAATTCCAACGTTTGTGAACAGACGTAGCAAAACAATCATTGACTTGACACTAGCAACCGAAGAAGCATCGAAGCACATCTCAAACTGGCATGTATCGAGTGAACTCTCATGCTCAGACCATAGATGGATTCGATTCGACTTACAGGTAAATACACTCGCGGCAACACCCAGGAGGAACCCAAGGAAAACGAACCGAGCCCAGTACGCCCAGAAAATAGGGCAGGCACTTACACGTACCGAGGTTCCTCCGAAAATAACAGGCGTCGCAGAAATAGACAAACAGGTAGGAATCCTTACGGATACCATCATAGACTGTTACCAGCAGACTTGCCCTCTGTCAACGCCACCAACAGGCAAAGGGAACAAGGCCAACTGGTGGGGACCTGAGATGGAGAGACTCAGGAAAAAAATGAGGAAGCAACTCAACAGGGCAATGAACACTATGGCAGACCAGGACTGGGACGAATATAAGGTCACCAAGTCCAGGTATAAAAGGCGGCTCAGATACAGGAGCACAAGCTCATGGCGTAACTTCTGTACCGACATTGGGTCCACTACACAGGCCAACAGGGTAAGGAAGGTTCTCTCCAGCAATACAGCCTTAACTCTAGGATCCCTACGTAAACCTGATGACACCCTCACCAACTCGCCAGAGGAAACAGAGCGCGTCCTGGTTCAAACGCATTTCCCGGACTGCGTGATATCAAGTCCAACTAGGCAACTGGATGAGGTAACCACCCCCACAGAGGAGGGGTGGAGACTGGTCAGCGAGGTAATGACCACACAAAGAACACAATGGGCCATCGACAGCTTTGACTCTTACAAATCACCAGGGCCAGATGGGATCTTCCCCGCCCTGTTAAAATGGGGTGGGGCACTGCTGACGCACAGACTCACCATCGTCCTGGGCACCTGTCTAGCACATACGTTTGTGCCTAGACAATGGAGAGAAGTCAAAGTTATCTTCATACCGAAACCAGGTAAAGGAGATTACACGGACCCCAAATCCTTTAGACCAATAAGCCTTACCTCCTTCCTGTTGAAGACGCTGGAAAGGCTATGTGACAGACATCTGAGGGAGAGAGCGCTAGTGCGGGTGCCTCTGCATCAGAACCAACATGCCTACAGTTCAGGTAAATCAACAGAATCTGCGCTTCATGCGGTGGTTACCCAGGCTGAAGCCGCGATCAAAAACAAGTCAATGTGTCTAGGCACCTTCATCGACATCGAGGGAGCCTTCGATAAGACTAAATTCACCAGCATAACCGCAGCACTGGTAAGACACGGAGTGAGTGAGGTTATGACGAAATGGATAAACAACATGTTGAGTCTAAGAGTCATCAGGCTCGGGGAAGACCAAACAAAGCAGGCAAGGGTAGCGAAGGGGTGCCCCCAGGGAGGCGTCCTCTCGCCACTACTTTGGAACATGGTGGTTAACGATTTAATCACCAAGCTAAACAACAGTCATCACTACACCATCGGGTATGCTGACGACATAGCTATACTCACAAGTGGCATCCACGCAGGTACAGTGTGCGACGTCACCCGTTCCGCACTCGCCATAGTGGAACGCTGGTGCAACGACAATGAACTTACAGTCAACCCAAGGAAGACGGAGCTGGTAATGTTCACCTACAAACGGAATCTGGGGACCTACCGCTTACCCAGACTGTTCAATACAGAGCTCCAACTGTCAGCAGAGGTAAAGTATTTGGGTGTAATACTAGATGCCAAACTCAACTGGAGCAGCCACCTCGACAAAAAAATCCAAAAAGCTACAGTCGCGTTCTGGCAATGCCGCAGAATGGTAGGTAGGACTTGGGGACTAAACCCCAGGATCACTCTATGGCTCTACCAAGCGATAATTCGACCAATAGTAAGCTACGGAGCCGTAGTGTGGTGGCCTCGCACCATACTAACCACGGTCGAAGCTAAACTACAACGCCTCCAGAGACTGGCCTGCATGGCGGCCAGTGGCTGCATGAGGACCACACCGACTGCAGCCCTGGAAGCTATCATGGACATTCCGCCGCTACACCTCTTCATCAGGCAAGAAGCCCTGGCGTCAGCCATACGGCTAAAAAAACAGCATCTCTGGAGACCGCCCAGGGTTCCACACACCGAGATACTCTACGAGGCTGTAGGTAGGGAACCCCTCATAGAGGCAACAATCGACATCATCCCAAAACAGTTCGTCTTCGACAAGAAGTACAAAATCGAACTATACGAAACCCCCCAGGAAGGACTTAACCCCAGGGAGTTAAGAATATTCACGGATGGGTCCAAGACAAGGTCAGGCACCGGATTGGGAGTGTTCTCGGAGGACCTAAACATACAAATCTCGACACCATTAGGTATCTATAACTCAGTCTTCCAGGCAGAGTGTATGGGTATTATAATGGCCGCTCATGCAATCGCTTCCAGGGAGGTAAGAGGATATCCCATCCGCATACTTTCCGACAGTCGATCTGTACTACAAGCCCTGCAAGGTCACACAACAACGTCTGGGCTGATACACGAGTGCCACAAAATTCTATCAGAGGTATGTACTAACTGCGACATAACCTTGCAATGGATCAAAGGGCACAGCAACTCACGCGGTAACGACGCAGCGGATGCACTGGCTAGAGAAGGCTCAGAATCAGAAGCCATAGGACCGGAACCCACGATCCCTCTACCCCCTGCATGGCTGCGGAGCACACTGCGACTAAACACCAAGGTAGAACACCAAAAAATGTGGAACACCCTAGGCACCTGCAGGCAAACCAGGGAGGCCCTGCCGACAATCAATCCCGGATTGTCAAGGAAGCTAAAACAGCTAAAGAGGCCGGCACTCCGTCTCTTGACAGGCGCCATAACTGGTCATGCACTATTAAACAAACACCTTTTCACCTTAGGTATTACAGACAGTCCTCTCTGCAGAGCCTGCATGGAAGAGGAAGAGACAGCCGCCCACGTCATCCTGACGTGCTCTGGGGTGGCAGTACACCGGGCAAAGCACCTCGGAACACCGGGGTCTCTACCGGAGGCCGTCGGCAACATAAAGGGTCTGCTAGGCTTCCTGGTGGAACTGGGCTGGCACGAATAACAGTAGTGCCAACCCACACGCAAAATAGGCGCAAATATGACGTCGAGTTGCGGAAACCCAGCCCGCGTATACCTATAACCTATATAACCTATAACGCATTAAATATATGTAAAGGCTCTCTACGAATTTGTACCATTTGGTGTCGAGAACCTCGGTCCGTGGGGCCTGAGTGCGCAAAAGTTATTTGCGGAGATCGCGAAACGTCTGGTCGACGTAACGGTGACCGGAGAGGGCGAAGAGCTGGCAGTTTTCTCGCGCAACGCATCAGCATTACAATTCAGCGAGGAAATCGCGCCAGCATCCTCGGTACAATGCTTCAAAGGCCTTTTTTAGATTTAACTTAGTTTTTATTTAATATAATTAATGATAGTTATCATCTTGTAACTATACTTATACTTTAGAAATAAATGACAAGTTTTCGGAATTAATTGAATGACAAACGTTTATGTCGGGTCCACCTAATTTCCTATAACCCGGGCAAGCTGGTTTTTAACGGTCCAGGCAAAAAATCAGGCATAAGCGGGAAACTTCTTGTAATATAATACTAGGTAGTCGCTACTTTATATATAATGTATGTAGTTAATTGTATATATTTTTTAATACAGATAAATAAGACACGTCATTTCTTTTTTGCGTCATTGTTTTTAATAGCCTAACAATTATTTCAGTAATCAATTGAGTCACAATAATCCATATTAATATAATAAATGGGAAAGTGTATGTGTGTGTTTGTTTGTTTGTCCGTCTTTCACGGCAAAACGGAGCGACAAATTGACGTGATTTTTTAAGTGGAGATAGTTGGAGGGATGGAGAGTGACATAGGATAGTTTTTATACCCGAAATCATCACCTAAAGGGGTGAAATGGGGGGGGTAAAAGTTTGTATGGAGCTGCGATATAAACGAGTTCCACGCGGACGGAGTCGCGGGTAGAAACTAGTCATCATCCATCATCATATCAGCCGAAAGACGTCCACTGCTGGACATAGGCCTCCCCCAAAGAGTGCCAAAGTGACTGGTCCTGCGCCACCCGCGTCCAGTGGACTCCCGCAACCTTTATCAGGTACTTTATAATTTATAAACTAGTATATAATAAAATTATATACGTTTGTGTAAATATCGATACAATTATCGAAATTAGTTATCGAATCAAACCTCGCCCTATAGGTTTAGCCGATCACATTGGCATTTACGTATTCTTAACCCGTGTTTCCACTAAGATTTTCCATGTGTGATATGTTTGTGTGCATCAAAATGAGAATTGGTTATCCTTTTTCATAATGTGTGCGTGTGTAAATAAACAGATCGTTTTTGCATTAGTGAGTAATCTTTTGCATGTGTTATTTCTTCACCCCCCGCAAAATTCGGCAGACTTTTTTGTACTCAAATACGAATATAAGGCTACTCCAGTTATGTATGCTCTAAGATTTATTATATACGATATTACATTTTTGATATTTTTTAATAGAATAACTTCATATCTCAAGAAATCACTAGAAAAAGTGTCACCAAAATAGGAAAATTCAAAGTCTGCCTCAACTGTCGTCCTCAATGTATACAAACTTTACTTATTTAGAAATGTTCTTATTAATGTCGTTACTTACGCGACCGCTAGAGCTATGGTAGCCTAGTGGTTCAGGCATGCGGCTGTCAAGCGGCGGTCGTGGGTTCGAATCCCGGCTCGTACCAATGAGTTTTTCGGAACTTATGTACGGAATATTATAGGAAAACATCGTGAGAAAACCGGTCTAATCCCAATAAGGTCTAGTTTTCCCTCTGGGTTGGAAGGTCAGATGGCAGTCGCTTTCGTAAAACTAGTGCCTTTGCCAAATCCTGGGATTAGGTGTCAAAGCGGAGCCCGGGCTCCTTTAGGGGCATTACCGGGAATAACGCTAGGATGATGACTCACGCGACCGCTACATGTCAATTAATGAAATTGCTATCAGATTGTTTGTACTAGGTAAGCCGGGCCCATTAATTACCGACTAACACCGATACCTTGTTTACTTATAACTAAATGTTTTGCTTGTAAACACATAAAATATTAACCTACGAACTTCGTGATAACTGGTTTCTACGTGACTTTAATTATTGGGGACTTCGTGAGTGAACATGTCTATTAAACACTTAGATTAAACAAATCAAGTGACTTAATTACCGGACATACATACAGCCAGGGGATACACACATCACATATTTAGCATCAGGTGCAGTTCGTTTTTTTTTAATTTCGTTAAAGTGAGTTGTCAAAGAAAAATAGTTGTACCTGCTCACAAAATTTCACGAGAATCCGGACAGCCGGACAGCGGGACAGTGGGACATCGGACATACGAACAATTTTCGACCCAAGATGAAGCATATAGGACACTGAAGCAGGGACCGGAACCGGTTACCATTAAAGGGTTTTGGATCGGGTATTTGATAGAATTGTTTTTCAAAACCCTAATATCAATTCGGTAAGCATATCGATCGACTTACCGAAACGATAGTGTAACCAAATTGATAGAGTTAATTCAGGTAAGCGCTTACCAACATTAAAACCCTATGATAAGGTTACCCTATCGAGGGTTTTTATACGGTTAATAGGGTTACGCGGCCGGCAACCCCGTTTTTCGCCGGGATTTGTATAGTTCTTTTCTCAAACTTGCAATGAAATAAAAATAAAAAGAAGGCAATTTGTTTTATTCGTATGTTAACACAACTAAATAAAACGTTTCTGAACAAAACCGCCTGCACCGCCGCGCCCCCTACCCCCCGTTTAAAAACAAAAGAAGGTTGCTTTACAGGCGTAGGTGTGTAAGGCTGTATGAAATTCCTTTAGGTATATATCATCTTCACTCATCGCACCGTATACGTAGTATTTCGGAACCTAATTTGAAGTAAGTCACATCAACATTTCATTGCAAGTTTGAGAAAAAAATAAATACATATTTTCCTCAATTCGCGATATGTGTTCACGATATGATAATGATGAGAAATCGCGATATGTTCACGATATTCGTAACGGGTGTATTCCTTCATCCTGATATATTGGAAGAGTCAGTTAGAATTCGAAACGATGAAGTGAGACACCTACCAAAATGTAATATAATACCAGGGTTTTTGTATAAAAATAATTCCGGTTCACGGTCCTCAGACAATTTGACCTACCTAACCCGAGCACCTAAAATATTCCCATGTACATACATGTATCCATTCCGTAGACGTAGGTACTTTTCACGGAAAGTTTCATTTCATAGAAAGCTGTTGAAATAAAAAGTAAAACATAAAGTAGGTCCCTATTAAATGTGAGTTTATCGTTTTACTGCAGGAAACTCGTACAGCAGAACAAACTAACGGTCGGCGAACACTGGTATTTATATAAGTCATGTCAAACGACGCTTCTGGGCTCAAAGTTTACTCATATTTTTTGTGTTTGACAAATGGCCGCCGTAACGGGACTTTGTAAAGTTTCACCCCTATTAATACCCGGTTGGTTACCCCCCGATGCCTTTTTTCCATCCCACTGTTGAATGATCTTTTACTTTTAACGCATTATATAATTCTTACAAAGTGCTCGAGTTGTATACTTCTCTTTATTGTGATTTGGGAGAGGATAGTCGCTCGTTACCTAGCCGGGTTTTTCAAGAATATGGCACGATTTAAATATTTATTTGGGTACTGCTAACATTATGACTTTAGTTAACTGTAGATTATGAGGGTCACACCCCCGAGGACGTGCTGTATTTAGAGTGAAGGTCCTATAACTTTCTCCAGTTTTTGACATGACGACACAATAAGTTTCGAATCGATAAAGGCTCGGGAACGCGCTCAAACATCCATTGGTTAAGGTGTCTGCTTACCATCAAGCAGGCTGTATGCCTGTTTGCCACCATCATGGTATTAAAAAAAACAGTTTAAATGTCGATATGTGTCGACGTTACAGTTATAGTAAGGATTTGCATCATCATATGTGAGCCGTTTCTAATACACCACAGGATCTATAGACTGATGCCAATTTATTAAAATGAATGGGTTTATTAAAATGAATTCGCAAATAAAAGGATTTACTCATGACGTTTTAAAATAATTAATTGCTGTAATGGAATGAGGGCGCTCGGGGTTCGCAAATACCTCAGATATCGAATAAAACGGGATCAATCGGGCTACCTGGGCTGCCTCTAATCAGGGCTGATGTTCCCCACACTAACCACCAACTCGCCTCAAAAGGACCAGTTTGAGTTAGACTTTCGATTATCCATTATTGTTACGAATCTCGGGGCCAAGTTATATCAGAATCTTTGATCAGGGTAAGGGGTAAGGTGGGTGGAAATCGGTTCTCAATCGCATAGCAGGTGATCTATCTAAATAAATGTAGAGGTTTCATACTATCGGTATCAGAATACGTTAGGTTAAAGAATAAACCTCACGATATAGTTTTCGACAAAGTTTCCATGTCAAAGATTAAATTTAACCTGGCCTGTGGACAAATTGTGACATAAAACAAAAACTGTTTGTAATATTGTTTCGCCTAAAAAAAAAATTTATTCACTGAATCAAATTACGTGGTTGACTTAATCGGATTTGACAAAATGGTCTGTTTTTGTTTTCAAGCAAAGTAGGCAGAAAAATGTGATTAGTCAGAACAATACATTTAGTCGGATAGACCCCAGGGAGCGCGGACTCTTTCTCCCAGCGCCCGGTCCGTGTGAGTGAGTGTGTGCCACGTGCACGGTCAATTTCAAAAACAAGTATACAATTATGATTCTTATTCCCCCTACTTAAGTTCGGTAATGTGTACATATTTATAGCGTGCCTTGTCATCCGCCGAAGGGCCTTGTTACCCAACTAACGAATGTCGGCTTACTGTAAACCCTTATCTTGTTTCAATCCTAATACAAATAAATACATAGTTATATTACTTCGCTTCGATTCAACGATTACGTTGATGAAATGTTTTGACGCGGCAACGACCCGTATAAGAGTCACAAACATCGAGATTGTACGTTATTTACTATAATATTTTTGTATTTTTCCCACCTGCCTCGAGAAAAGTGGAAAGTGTACGTAATATTTACATGTTTTATTTTCATCAGGGTAGTCATTATACTTTTAACTGGTAACAACACTTGACGATAGTTATCGTTAGTTAAAATGTAGGCCCGTATGGAAGACACACGGCGTACACAAGCCAAATTATCATACTTAATCGCTTATCGTTTGTTTCCAACTGTGGAGCTCGTTATCGAAATCTTGAAGTTGCCATAATGTCTTTGAGAAGTTGCCAGTACTCGAGACCATCGAGCGCCCTAGACGGGGCCGAATAGCTTGTTCCCAACTCATTACAAACTGCGAACTAGCCACTCGGCCGATCGTCCTTCGCCGCCGTCTCGTCGGCCCATCCCGGCCGGCGATGGAAGCCGCAGATACGGACACTTCGGCGCGCTCACGTAGACACTGGCCACAGAAATATCCTGGAATGTGGCCAATATTCTCTGTTTCCAACGCAATATCCGCAACAGCAACTCTTAGAGTACGAGTACTATGCACATTCAGCTTCATGTTTTTTTGGGTCATTTATTGTATTTTATGTTGTAGCAAGGTATTATTTGTAAATTTAACCTCCTAAGACCTCGCGTACAAATTTCAAAATTGACTTTGAACTTTTACTGAATGTCAAAAAGTTCTTAATTCAAGGGCACTAAAGTGTACCTTGGGTCTACGGACGGAGAAAGACCGTGTGTTAAAAAAACTGCATATAATATTAACTTTAATATGAACACTCAAAGGGTCGGTACATGCAAAGTTTCGTTACAACCCAACACGTACTTTTCAAATGAGAGCGTAACTACGTTTGTATAAAGAATCGAGCTTAGGACTGCGGACTCTTAAAGGATGAAAAGTATCCTTTTCAACCTTGAAGTCAATCTCTTAGGGGTTAAATGCAAAGAGGAACTGTAAATGTCGGACGAAGATGCCGGCAAAAGCTGGTTCACTATAATCGAACGAGTGAGCGAAGCGAGGGAAGTTCTATGCTTCAGCTTGGACCAAAGTTCGTCTGTACGGATGTCCCGCTGTCCAAAAAATATATTTATTCAACACGTGCTAGCTAGTTTAATAGCTCACTGAGCTACTAGTGATAGTGGGACTAGGTGTTGTAGGTACATCTCCGCGTAACACAAAATACGACTATTAAAATTAAAATGAATTAAAATCAAAAATTTTTTTTTTTCTACATTAGTTTTTATATGTAGAATAATTTATTTATTATGTAAATAAAATTAACTTACCAATTAAATCTCTAGCTTCTTTAATAAGCTATTCCGTAATTGAACGAAGAGGAGATTGAATACCTTTCCTAGCTTTATTATTGTTATGTTCCCATCTTTATTTGTCCCGTTTTGTTTATTGACATTCGATCGCTACGAGTATGTAGCATCACTCGTTACTGTAATACTAACAAGATCTGTTTACAATTATTTATGGTTTCCTGATAAGTTAAAATACGGGCCTACATTGTAAGTTTGCCTACTAGCAATGTTGCGATCAAGTAATGCTCAAATTCAAGTAAAACATTTCTTAACTGGCTAACTAAATACATCTTCAATCAAGTCCGTAAAGTACCTACAGTTGCCAAACTTAAAAGCAAATACATTGATATTAAATACCTACAATACTGAAAATACATATTACAATTCCTCGTTATTACAATGTCGTCTATAAAGTTAAGGAACTTCCGTTTGGAAACCGAATTAAGCCCCGAAATGATATAGAATTAAAAATAACGTGAAGGGAAAATTGGGGGATATTTTAACCTTCGACGGAGGCTACAATGAGATGATAACAAGGCATTTAGTATTCGAGGCACGGAAGGTCGATCCACCTGCTTTTCATATCACGACAATTGCCGACCCCCAAGATCTCTTGTCTCTGGCGGAATGACAATTCCTGTCTATGAAAATCAATTGAGAGTGAGGACGCTCGAGCTCGGCCCGCTGACAATTTCCATTTGGTTAATGGTTTCCTTTATGCGGATGCCTCTACGTCCTTCTAATCAAAAATCTTTCCACTTTTACTTGACGGTAACGCAGCTCTGTAATTGGATCATGAGACTTTGGCTTCTTTTTTGTTGATAGATAGATATACGAGTATTTTCGATAATAGTTATGTTCGTGATATATTAAAATGTTGTTTAACTGAAAGTTCAATCATTTCGTTTTAGCTAAATAGTTTACCATGAATATATTTGTTTTTATCCTACATTTGATATGTTTGTGTGCTTGGTATGCTAATTAACGAGCACTGTTCCTTTTGATAAAAATAAATATATCTTTCATGTTTGTTGTTTAAGTTTTAGTTATATTAGAGGGTTGTTATTTAATTCTTTTTAACTCTTAAGCAGACTTAGCGGAAACCTGAAAAAATGGGAAAAACTAAGGGTACTCATTACAAAAATTATTTCAATGAATATATTTATGATGGATAGACCCAGATCTCACAATGTAAAATTATCTATGTATATTTTTTCTTGCAGTGCGTCCCGTCTACTGTGTGTTACCGGCATGAGGGCATTTATTAAAACTGATAATAATATGTTCCATTAGCAATTGTTTGCATGTATTTGCAAATCATAATCATGTAAATTAACTGCGCAATTAATTTTCCAAAATACAACCTTCAATGGACTGGGTGTGTAACGCCGTACTAAACAAAGTATGAAGAGCTGTCATTTACACTTACTTGTCAATTTACATTGCTGTACATTGCTGGCAATTTAAATTTTGTTAAAAAGGTATGAAGTCGGAATTATAGTTAATTATCTATATTAAGGTCATGATTAAGTTAAAGAACTCCGTTAATTCACGCTATTAAAAAAAAGCCCGCCTACCGGTAACACACTGTCATCATCATCATTTATTTAAGAGCTTGGCTCTTGTCGCCGGATAAAAAAATGGATTCTGATAAAACGCTTGGGTTACATTACATTTATTTTTAAAAACGCTTGTCAGATATTTTAATCACCTTGTGGCCTTGTATTGACAATTACAACAGCAGGCGACTCACCAAAGGAAGAAAATACATATTTTTTAAATATTTGGGGACTATCTGACACAAATCGACCTAGTCCCAAATTAAGCAAAGCTTTAATATATAAATAAATACTTAAATACGTAGAAAACATCCTTGACTCAGGAACAAATATTCATGCTCATCACACAAATAAATGCCCTTACCGGGATTCGAACCCAGGACCTCTTGCTTCGTAGGCAGGGTCACTACCCACTAGGCTAAAGTGGTCGTCAAAATTCAAAGAAATCAATTTCTATCTTCTCGCGTTTGGAGCATTTGGAATTTTAAATTATTTAGGTTGAAGCTTTTTTGTAGCTTTTTGCACACGAAAGTCGCAAGTGGCTCCTTTAAATATTTTTAAGGTAGGATTTGGATTTTTGACCTATCGCTTTTGATGTTTCAAAATTTAGTTATTAAAGTTGTAACTCAATAACCTACAATAATTGATTTCTTGCTTGTATTTTGGGGATGAAACGTGCACTATTTGTTATTAACACAGAATGTTATAAATGGGCAATTAAGCCGTATCTACTTGACATGCCCTAGAATCATCCGTTATTGTTAGCCTGACTTGGTTCGCATAGCTATACGGCTAATATTATCGCAAGATGCGTAATCTGATCATTCAAATACGTGCGGCCCATGTAGTGTGCGATTCACAAATTACTGCTGTATTTTTTTGTATGGGTTTCCTGAACACACATCCCAAATTCATAACCCTTCACTTGGCAGTGTATCATTAAAAGCACACATTTTTTCACCAGTTTCTTCTTCGCATCTTTTTAGGACGGTTGTTTGCGCTCTATACATCGCAGCCTAGTCTTGAACGCACGATTTTTTGTTAACAAGTTAAGACTTAAAGCCTTTTAAGGCCTAATTTTCTTCCTGAACCCAAACAGGTAGGTACTTATGTAGCCTTTGCGACTTATATGACTTCTATGACCGGAACATAATTTATAAGTACTCGTATCTAAATTGTTAAATTGTATTGTCCCTGTGGACAGTCGTCTGAAAGACGCTTAAATTATGTTCCTGATTTTGACTCTGTTATTCACAATACTTCGTCTCACCTCACCTCACGCACGGGCAGTCCATTAATCACGTGAAGCGCTTAGTATTTGGTAACTTTTCTTGTCCTCCTCTTCTGGTGAGATGTCGTCAGATTTTGTTAGAAAGATTCAGATGCATTTGCGATGCTTATACGGATGGCATGTATAAGGCGTTCTCCAACAATGACAAGAAACCAAAAAAAAAACCAGTAATATGAGCCTTCTGAGACTTATCTTAAAATATCAATGTAACCTATTTCCCAGCACATTAAAAAAAAAGTAATACGACATTCCTCATTAGGTATGCCAGTTTCAATATTACAACCTAAAAAAATATTGTAAGATATATTACAACATAAAAAATATCAAAATTAAACTTATTAGGAATTTAATAACTAATTACCTATCTAACGGTCCCGACAAGACTGCGAGCGGCGCGCGCCGGCGCCGCGGCGACAGTGCGCGTGCGCGCCGGCGCGGAAACGTGACGCAACAGTCGATCACACGAAATTAACCTAACAAAAGAAAATCAGGGCACCACCTGCGCAATCGGACCTTGACACCGAGTGCCCTTGACTCCCGAGAAAACGGCCCGTGAATACCTGACACGTCCCTCCGTACAGTCAAGTACAAAAATATGTACCCACACTTTACGCCGCCAAAAAAGCTATGGGACATATTTTTGAGTAAATCGTATGCACGCATATTTTTGCAATTGACTTCTTGTTTCTCTTAGTGCTATTAATTTCACCTGTAGGTAACTAAGTATGAATGAGGGCAGGTATGTATGGCAACAATGGAATAAAGATTTGTAAGTTGATTGCCATCCACTTTCATAAACTTTTCAAGTAAGCATTTACCTACTTACAATAATTTTGTACCATCAAGTTGATCTAATGATGGAGCGAGAAGTCTTATTAGAATTAACTAACTTTCAAAATAAAAGATTACCGATTTAACTTGGCGAGTTCATTATGGGTCGTGGCTAGGACACTGCGGGATTCTGACACATGGTAGATTCACTAGTAATGTGGATATTACGGCCACGTCACGAAGGTTATATCACTGCTGAATCTAGACATCAGTGTGCCAAACCCAACGATCGATTACAATTCCGATCAGGATATACATTATTCCCAATCAATGCCATGATAATCTGACAGATCACTTGACCGGTTGACTCGCCACTTGGCGGTATGCCACCTTCACTATAATGCTGCGTATAGTGCGTATCGTTCTGAGATGGGCTGGTTCCATACAAGTGACACTTAGCTTCATAGCTTAGCCTGGCCGATTTGTACCAATACTACTTAGCTTATTATGCTCAACTTGAAAGTCTCAAACACGATCATCTTACAGAACCGTTTTTGAATCAGTTTATGAGTAGCGCACATATTACACTCACTCTCTCTTATAAAGGTTTTATATAAAAACTCTACTGGTTCGTATAGAGTAGGTATAATAATAATAAAATAAGTAAACCTAAGGAGCCATAAAAAAAATGTCGTACTAAACTTATTACACATGAACAATATACACATGATACGTTGTAGCAGAAATGTTTCTGAATATTCACTGTTGATTTAACTAAGTAGTTTACAAAAAGAATAAAAATAACACTTACAGGGAATCAACAACATTAAAAGCGAATTGACTTAAGTAAATAGAAGGTAAAATTCTCACATTTGCTAGTAGTGCATACATGGGCTAACTTAAATATATTATTAAGAGTTCAGCTTACAAACTTTTTTACATACCCAATCAGTATTGTGTTTATTCAAGCCTTATCTAAGGCAGTTTCACTCGAGTTCTAAATGTGGTGTGCTAAAACGAAATTCCTAAAACAACAATTCGAAATTATGAAACCCCAGTAATTGAAAATAAATTATAGTAATGTAATAGATCTCATGGAACCTAAAATGCATTTACATACAAACTCGCGCGAACACTGATTAGTGATTACCTTGACATTAAAATCGACGACTAAGAGTATTGCAACAGTATATAAGGCTAGAGAAAACCGTAACAGGTATCATTTGGCAATCATTGCCCAACAGAACCAGGAGCACAGGAAGCCATGAGAGCAATCACGCTGGTGTGTCTCGTAGCAGCGGTGGCGGCGGTGGCGGCGCGGGACCCTCGCTACAAGAGGAACGCCGATCTGGAGGAGGCAGCCTCCCATCACTGGGAGAAGGGAGGCGGTGGCGAACACCACGGCGACCACCACCACGAGCACGGCGGTGGTGGCGAGAAGGGATACAAGGGACACCACGAGCACGAACACGGCAAAAAGGGACACTCGCACCACGAAGGCCACAAAGGACACTTCGACGAACACGGCGGACACAAGAAGCACCACCACCACGACGATGGCTACTATGATGAACACCATCACGGCGAAAAGGGAGAAAAGGGGCACGGCTTCGAAGAGAAGGGACATTATCATAAAGGACACTCGACAAAAGGTCACCATGGCGTCCATAAGATAGACGAGTTCAAGAAAGACAAACATTTCCACGATAAGCATGGTGAATCCGGCTTCGAAGAAGGCTACGGTGGTCACCATCACGAAGGCGGACATGAGAAGGGTGGGCACTTCCACAAGGGGCACAAGGAAGGCGGCCACCATGAACACCACCACGGCAAGAAGGGCCACCACGAGGAGGGCGGACACCACCACGATCACAAGGGACACAACGACGAGGGCGGTCACCACGAGCACTGGGGACACCACGAGGGACACGGCAGCAAAGGAGGTCACGAGGACCACAAAGGTTGGGACTGGAAGGGACACAAATAAGTTAATTTAAGCGGATGCATTTGTTATTGTTAATGTTTTGTGATACGGGCGGAAATAAATTGTTTAAACATTTCTGTACACCTTTATTAATGACAGTGACAATGTATGGCATCGTTTTTATCGCACGTCCTCTGTAACAGAGTTGGTTCTACCCTATAAACTCTGCGGTTTCTTTTTAGAAACAATTGTTCTGCATTGCGCACGTCCTCTAACTACTCGACGGTGCTTACATGTGTGACTGGGGAAGCAAACAAGCTGCAATAAACCTGCCTCGGGCTGCAAAACACTAACTTTTTACATTACTCTAGTCTGCAATTCTTGTAGTCGTCTGGTTCGCATAAAGTTGCGATAAGTTGTTTATTGGTAGCTAAATTATCCTTTTAACATGTATATTTTTGCCATGGGCTAATTTAGTTAAATATAAGTTGGACCTGTTTACAGAAAAACATGTTATTTACTGCTGATTCTCGACTGGCTTAAACAGTATAGTTGCGAGTATAAATGTATTGGAAGATAATATAAAATTATGTAGTAACTAAATAGGTCGTTTCAGATCTTTTCTTTTTCAAGGCGGCAATTGGGAAATATCACTAAAATGTCTAAGCTAATACAAAAATTAAGACTCATCTACAGGAAAGTAGGAATGCTGTGATCAATAGACACAGACGTTTGTGACATATTGAAATCATACCGGTTCTATAACTAACCTAGGTTCATGCGCTATCCCTTGCGTGAGCACATGGTCGAGTGTCTGAGCACGTTAGATATAGTTACCAAGCACATCGAGATAAGCTAGTTACTAAAAGTAACAATAAATAGTAAGTACCTACTCCCGGCGCCCGCCTCTTTAGGGAGGCAGTTTCTCTGTGCAGTTAACTTTTTAAGCTGGGTATCAAACGAATTAAAATGCTAGCCGAGTAAATAGTGCACTTTTAAGAGTAAACCACCCTGGGGTCCGGAAGTAGGTATATATGAAATAATTACGTAATACAGGTCGCTCATAAATTAAATTTGGGGCAGCGGCACATAACTCAGATTGGCCATACTGAATAACCTCCCGCGCCAGTAAGGAACCACTCATTTAAGTAGGCGCGCAGGAAAGAATCGGTACCGACTTGACTGACAGATGAAACTGACAGAGCTTACTGATATCGTGCCGCCTCCGCACCGACAAATAAGGAAGTCGCCTAAAGGCAACATGGGCCAGTCTTTAGTGATCAAGCTCCTTACAAGGCATGGTGACAGTAATTGAAAATCACTAAAATATGGTCTTTTCTTAGTGAAATTTTAATCACAGAATTCGAAGAATGCTCAAATTTTTTTATGAAGTAAGAGATTACTATTTAGTTTGATAAAATTAAACTGAAAAATACGGGCGCCCGCCATGATATGTTAAACACCAATCAGAGCTCATGACGTCACACTTGTATAAACAAATACCCATAACGGCCATTACCACATATTAAAGAGAAAGGCAGATAGGGCTTAATAAATTGAACGTTTTCTATACATCCGATCTCTTCTCACTTACGTACTGAACGACTAGTAAGACAGGGATAGAACCATGTTATCTGACAGGTCTTCATACGTCATTGTCTCCGCTTTGTCGCTAGCACGACCACGCAAGACTTGTAAACTTTTGGATTCATGTTCATTCAATGAGCAATCGAGCATCTAGCAAGCAAACGTCAAAGTCAAAGTCTGCGTTCTGTTTATACAAACGTGACGTCACTCGGGACGCCATGACACTGACAAGCGTTTTACTTAACTGTTATTTTCTCTAGAAAAATCTTATTCGTTGTACATAATAAATGTTTCTAAACATTATAGAACAGTTTTTCAAAATGTGTCATCATGCCTATTAGACCTAATGTTTCACTAAACCTTATGTTACACTAGATAATGCTTTTTCTTCGAAACAGTAAACTTTTCAGGTTATCTTTGTATATCTTCAGATAAAAATCATTAGACCTAGGTTCGGTGTAATTTGCAATAATCCTATAAAGTTCAATATTTAAGAAATGCATTAGGTCTAAAGAAGAAACGTGAGGTCAAAATTGTCAAAGGAAGCATCTAGGGCTATCAAGGGAGAACCAATTTGCCATGATTTGTATATGGGAGGATGGGGCATACAAACTTACAAAGCTACACCCTCACAAACGTATCTCTTTATAATACATATTAGTAATTACTTACTTTTGTAGTTTTCTTTGTTCTTAATGGATTCTTTGAAAGTTCTTCAACGATTTTACCGGGGCGAATAATGAATATAACAAGATCTAATTTCCAGGAAAATTACTTTTCTCCGGATGCTCACTCACAACAATGAGCAAAGCTCAGCCTCAGCAACTGTTTTTATAAGCGACTAAGCCGGCTCACCGCCGCCGTAGTCGCTTCTTGTGTAGATGTCGCTTTCCAATGAACCGCAGACCAATTACCTACCTACTTATTTTTATAAGGGAAGTGTGTGGGTGACATTTAATCAATATCGAATCCACCGTCAGTCACTGCTACGAGTACATACTTAGTATTTCCGCCGCACAGTCAAAGCACAGTGATGCAGTAAAATCTTACTATGTATCATAATTATGATATAAAAAGAAAAATAGAAATGTCTTTACCAGACGTAACATTATTATAAAAACCTAACCTAGCGTGCCGCTCCGGTAGCAGTGAGGGGCCTAAACTTCTAGTTAGAGTGAGAGAGAGCAACTTCCTGATTATCCGCGCAGTGTCCACCAGGGCTGCCTTCTATATCTGACCCTTGAACCGGTGCGTACCTAGCGAGAGTCTCTTGAGATGTTGGTCGAGAATCTTCGCTATTAGACCGTTCGCAGGAATCTGATCGGATTTTGTATAGGCGTAGTATTAATCCCGTAAGGCGATTAACGAGTATACGCAGACGAAGTAGCCGGCTAAAGCTAGTTGTTTCTAATGTATACAGTCACATCAAAGATATTGCAAACGTTTCAGAATTAATGTCCGGAGAATAAGTCCGTTGTGCACTTTTTTCATACTTATTGTGATTATTTTTTTAATTTATACTCATCCTCAAGTTATATATATCACTTTAGGTGCAAGATAAAATAATCGTTACCATATAACAAATGTGTAAATGAGGAAACTAGTAGAAGCCAGCATGCAATTCTAGAGTAAACAGCGGAGCTAATAGTGGCCGTGCCTGCCTTACATTCCGAATGCAAATCCGGCTGAATTCAATCTGCGAGCGGCAGCTTGCTCGGCGTCCGAGCGTCGACTTAACAATAACCGACGTTGCATTGCTTAACTTTAACACTTCAAACATTATCGATGGGATTGTGTTACATACAAGGGAGTTTTAGAATTGAATATAGCTCTTAATCCACGAGGATACGGCCCACCACTCCACATTATATACGTCCTTGGTACAATCTGTCTTAGTGTACTTAATTATATCTGTCTGGGGTGGTGCAGCTAAAAGTCGTGAACAACGGGCACTACTAAAAGCCATGTATTTAAAAAAAATGTATTTCCGCGACTGTACCAAATCAGTGACGTCATCTCGGTTAGAAAATTATATGTTTTACAAAGTACCTTAAAAATACACAAATCCTTACCTTATAATATTTATAACCCTAATTACAAAAACAAAAGAAACAAGTTTCTGGCAAAAAAATCATTTTTGGTACAAGCTTTTATTGCCGAATGTCTGTATACCATCATAAACTACTCATTGAGATGATTCTAACGAGCCAAAACTCAACGGGGTTACGTCGGTTAAGTACTGAATTCCCATGGTCACCTTCTGTCTCCATCATCAGATCAGCTCGATGTTACCATAATATTGAATTGTCCTCCAAACAATACTTATACTCAAAATTTCAACTCAATCGGTCACCGGGAAGTGGGTCAAATTTAACTTGCAAGATTTGATTACAGACAGACAGACGGACAATGGGACAGGCAAACGGAAACTAAATAAAAGCTTGTAAAAATAGGTAACGTGGGTAAATCAAAAAACCAGAACGGCATTAGCCAAGTATTACAATGAAATCCTAGCAGCCCTATTTACAATAAAATCAACAAAGTATTAGAAATTTATCCAAAGCTATATCACGATTGCAAGAAGCTGCTTATAAATTGCGGCAGCGGGGCCTCCCAACACAGGCATTGTTTGCTCACCGGGCGGCTACATCCCTTATATCATAAATGTATATTGTTTAACACATTCAGTGCCGAAACCCCGACTAGCCGCGGCGCCTCTGCCATGGGCGCTTTCCGGGACTACGTAGCGGGAGACCTCGATCGGGATCGGCTACGAGCGTAGCGCGTAGCAATTGTTGGTAGGATGTCGTGTTACTATTGATATTGTGAGCCCAAAATCACGTAACTTGTTAGTTGATACTAACTACATAGTTGAACCGCTCAATGGACTAACCAGCGTTTCATAAATATGAGGACAGTCGCCTCGCCCTATATGTACAGTCGCCATCAAATATATCGGAGCGGCGACTAAGTGCTCACAAATATCTGAACACGCCTCTAATGCCTCGACAATAGAGACTTGTTCAGATATTTGTGAGCACTTAGTCGCCACTCCGATATATTTGATGGCGACTGTACCAACGGCACCAACGCCAACCAAGTTACAACTGACCATCAAAATACGAAATATATTCTTAAAATTAAATATGTTCATCAAATTCAAATACATAGCGCGAGCGCTTGGACCAAAGTGAATTTAAGTCGTCAGGCAGTGAGAAAACAGTCGACAGTGTACGGTTACCTCTAATGTCCAACACTTACTGACAAATCGCTGAGAACTAGTACAAGACTGATTTCTATTTCGGCATCCGAATTGACTTCAGGTTTGACTAAGTAAGATTTTGCCCATTCTATTAGTCGTATGGACTGAAACTTACCAAGTACCATTATACGATAAAACACTAACAGATGACAATACTATAAAAAAAAATGATTCAGGACCCAGCAGGTGGAACTCTTCTTTATCCGAAAACCGAATTAAACCTAAACATGTTGGGGCCTCTTTTGGGGTGGCCTATGCCCAGCAGTGGACGTCTTTCGGCTGACGTGGTGATGTTAAAGAAACGCGTCTCTTGTCCGCACTAGCAGCATCAGCAGCACATATTTACATCGAGTTGTTACCAACTGACTGCGTACGTACTCAGGACGGTAAGCCGTTGATCCAAATCGTTGTTTATGACAGCCGTCTTTAACCCGAATTGGGTTTCCACCTACCAATAAAATCTAGTTGCCACGGGTTGAACTGAAAGGTGAGACAGGAGTCGCCTCCGCATCTAACAAATGCCAATTCTTGAGGAAAGGTAGCGTGCGGACGCTCCGTCCGGTGCAAGGCATTGTTTAGTTGAAGTTGCTGACCGAGAAAACGCTAAGGTGAAAAGGCTAGTATATAAAATTAACTTTTGCTCGCTCCTAAAGATAAATAAAGTTCTTGCGAGCTTATAAGGTAAGAATTATATTACATTCATTGTACTGAGTAATGGTAGGTACTTACAATTGCACATGTTCTTAAAGACCTATTGATTAATATTCGATCTATCGATGTTGACTTACATTGTTATATATTTTTGACTTCCAGTATGGAGTGCCCCCCTGTTTTTATTTTTGTCAGTTGGATGTCAAACTATGGCTATACTCGTATATCTACTCCAAAATTCATTCAAATACGGTTTCTTGAGTAAAATGGTTGTGACATACGGACATACGGACACGACGAATTTATAGGGGGCCGTTCTTGCCATTTTGGCTAAGGAACCCTAAATCATTGATTTTAAATATTTTAATTAAACCATGCCAAATTATAACATTCTAGCAGTAATGACCACAATCCGCGGACAGATATACGAACATGCCGAAACTATAAGTGTTTTTGTTATATATGGAACTCTAACAAAGGACGCTTTTTCACAGTAATTGATTATAACCAAAGATGCTTCGCATCACCTAAGGGTTTCTATAAACGTTTTAATGAAGCTGTATATTTTGCTAAAATGAAAGGGTTTCGTTTCTTAATGATTATTATAGTTTTGTTACACAACTGTAATTACCGGTTTCTTTGAAAAAAATGATGGAAAATAAATGTATTTTTATGTTTAATTAATGTATACTCGAACTAAATACACTAATTTCTACAAGTAATTCATTACAGTAACCTTGACTCTAGCGACCGACGTGAACTTACCTAACCGCGTTGATGTCGGTATAAAAGGACGTTGCAACTGATGCAGCTATCACTCTACAATTGCACCTCAGTTGGCTAACCATGAGAGTTAGCGTGGCAGTGTTGTTCGGGCTCATAGCCCTGGCGGCGATGGCGGCCGGCCGGGACATCCCGGAGGAGCGCGCCGCCGACCTGGAGGTGGCAGCCAGCCACCACGGCGGCAAGTGGGACAAGGGTGGCGGCCACGAGCACCACGAACACCACCACCACGACCACGGTGGCGACCACCACAAGGGACACAAGGGACACCACGAGCACCACCACGGCAAGCACGGCCACCACCACCACGGGGGTCACAAGGGCCATCACGGCGAACACGGCGGTCACAAGAAACATCACCACCACGACGACGGCTACCACCACCACCACCATCACGGCGAGAAGGGCGAGCACGGCCACGGCCACGAGGAGCACGGCCACTGGCACAAAGGCCACGACACCAAGGGCCACCACGGCGTCGAGAAACACGATGAATTCAAAAAAGACAAGCACTTCCACGATCATCACGGTGACAAGGGCCACCATTCCCACCACGAAGGACACCACCACGAGGGCGACTACAAGAAGGGCGGCCATTTCCACAAGGGGCACAAGCACGGCGGCCACCACGAACACCACCACGGCAAGAAGGGCCACCACGAGCATGGAGGACACCACCACGACCACAAGGGACACCACGGCGAGGGCGGCCACCACGAGCACCACCACCACCACCATGACCACGGAAGCAAGGGCGGCCATGAGGATCACAAACACTGGGGACACAAGAAGGGACACTAAACCGTGGGCGTTAGTAATCCCGCACCCGTTGTTATTTGTTGTTTTTTTGTTAAAGACTGTAAATATTTGTTACATTTATACAAAGATGAAATATAAACATTCTAAGAAGGTATTCCTATTATTTCTGCCTTCCATAATTATTAAATAATATTTATTGTTACCTAACAAAGTTCACAGGAAATAAAATGGCTGACAAAAATCAAACGTACTTAAGACCCGGTTATTCGAAATCGGTCAACATTCAAAAATAAACAATGAAGATATTGAGGTATGTTATAGTTTGATAACCGCCCTTTACTTTTACGAACCAAAACACGATATTTTAAACTTCGATGGAACACATAATACCAAGACAAAAGGGAAATATCGGTTCTTAAGTACGTACATAAAGTAGGCGCAAAATTTACTCAAGTGAACAATGACGAGAAATAGACAATGATGTAAAAGATATTTTTACGAACACTTTCTTTAAAAATGGCTTTATATTTATTTATTAATCATTTATCTGGGACAGTGACGACTCATTTTAGTGGGCATCTGCCTAGCCTCCACGCCGCCGTCCGTCCAGCCCGAGGCCGCCTGTAGCGATTTTTTTCATTTTGACAACCGTATTTTTCGCAAATTTAATACCAGCAACCAGATATGAATATGATTTTAGGGAAAAAATATTGGATGGGATGTCGTTGAGTAAGCACTCAAACTAGATTTTATGGTATTTTTACAATATGTATCACTTTAAAAGTTCAAAAAACATACCACTACAACCTGATTTTTCATATTTTTCTTCTTCGAGCCCTTCGAAAAGTTCGAATTCGTTTCATTAGTATGTGGAATATTTCTTTATTACACAGGCCTCATTGCGTGTATTCGTTTTTTTTTTATTTTAACTTTATACGGCAGATATATAGATTGACAGACAGAACGCATACATAGATACTATATTTATTCCACAGTGAAGAATAGGGTAGGAGATACTAAATAATTTTATCCCAAATTTGTCCAAAGATTAAAGTGGGGGTATGCTCTGTCCCTTTCCCGCAAAACGCAACTTAATATGAAACTATTGTCATTTACACTCGAGGATCATGACATCACGATTTGCTAGTTTTCTCTCTCTACAAGCAACATTAAAACTTCGTAATTTTTTGAGATATTTTAACGGGATTTTAAACATTACGCATATTTACTGCTTTATTTCTTTTAAAATACTAATATATTCTGAGTCTACCCCTACTGGTTAATCACTCTCATTTAGGGTACAACCGGAAAAACGTTAGGATGCTGTCATAATGTACCTAAGTCAGAAGTGTATGTTTGGAACACAAATATATATTCTAATGTATGTTTTTAATGTCCGTGAAAACTTGGGTATAATTGTTTAACTAAGTAAATAAAAGTTTTAATGTTGTTGTATTGTGTAGGTAGTGACAGTGTTCACATTTTGGATAGCCATTACACAGAGTGCTAGTGTTACAAACGTACCTATTCGGGTGCGTTTCGGGGTTCCGTAGTCAACAAGGAACCCTTAATACAGTGTCTTTTCTTATCAGAACATGATGCCTGTTATGCCCTTGATCGGATCACACCCCATTTTTGGTCCATCTGACCGTCCGTCCTTCCGTCTGTCCGTCCGTCTTCGGCTTAGCTCAGTAACCATTACTACCTACTAGAAAACTGTAATTCGGCATGGGTACATAAATCAATAACGCCGACAAGACAGAAGAATAATATCCTTAAAAAAAACTTTTTGGGATACCTGCCCTAGTCCTAAATTGGGGATGTATTTTTTTCTCGTAAACCCATAGTATGGGGCATCGTTGGATAACTTGTTTTTAAAATAGCATGGGTACTTTAAAACGATGTTTCAAATTACCTAGTGATTCGTTTGCGAGATATTGGACTTCTTTACAATCTTACACACATCCTGCAAGTATATTTTATGAGTTTATGACTTTACTAGCTGTACCTGCGACTACGTTTGCATGAAAATGTGGTGGGAGTTAACGCATTTCTTCTCTTGGACATACGTAGGACACATGCAGTTCTCATTTAGTCTAAACATGGAATAAACCCATTTTAGTTGAAATGCCGTTAAAATTCGTTTGTCTCTGTTCTCTTCTATCTTCTATCTGTCACTCTGATTTTTAAATTAGTAGGAAAGGGACAAAACTCGTTTTATTTAACAAAGGTATTTTAAATTTTATGAATACCGGGGGAAAAGTTTAGTAGATGTGTGTGACAATAGATCCAACAGGTAGGACACAGGCTGCAGCATTAAATGTTTATTGATCTTCTTCTGTAGGTACATATTTTTAACACTTAATATTAAATAAATAAAAACGTGATGACCGAAATGATCTTGAGTCACTCCGATATTATTTTTTTGATACTTATTGCAATGTTTCAGATCACATTCTGCAAAATCTTATGTATGTTCCCGCTATTGCCAACTTAATTAAATGTGTTGTGCTTCATTATAAAAGTATTTTCCTGTATGTTGGCCAATTTCTGTGTCTCTATATTGGCTGCATGTCAACTTGAAGGCGCGTAGTACGAAGTTATAATACCGCCTTAATACTGACGCGGTTGATAATTAATGTTTATAAAAGGCCCGTTGTGCACTGATTGAATATACATACGTTTATTGCTGATAAATATAAATACTGACAAATCAGCATGTCTATCACAAGACGGCGCGCAAGCTCTCTCGATTTTTCTCGAACTATCCGTCACTCTCTTATTAGACAACTTAGAAAGAGACGTATAGTGCGAGAAAAATCGAGAGAGCTCGCGCGCCGTCTTGTGATAGCCGTGCAGTATCGTATCGTGACAAAATACTCCGCGTGTAATCTTGCAGAAACTCAAAAAAACTTCATGGCTGAACGCGATGAGCCGATGACAGTGCTAAATATTCCATGCCATTAAAAAAAAAGGAAGTCGGTCAGACTTTTGACGTTTGACTTTATTTTGTTGGTTGATACATTTGTTAAAATTACGCCTCAATACGAATTTACCGCATAGAAGTTTCCATATCGGAATCGATTAATTTTTTATGCTTTAGAATTTAATATGCGTATTGTGAAGGTCTATCACAACACCGGATCGAAATTATTAGGTACTGTTGGATAGTTAAGGCAAGGCCGCCATTTTGACGTCACTGACAGCTTTGACAGATATGGCGGCTACGATTTCAAAGCAGAAGAAATTAATAATTTAATGAGGTCAAATGTTTCCGAAAATTAATTAATCGTCGCAGTCGGATAAAAACTATCCTAAGTCCTAGCTAGAATAATAATGTACTTGGAAAAAAAAGTTACATATTTTTCCGTTCATGGGAATCTGAAATCATCGGGGGACACAAAAATGGTTAATTTGATACTGGCTGATTCTTTTTTTAATTTAGAGATTTATTATAAGTGAGAGATGGCACTTCTTTAGATTTAGGAATTAATTTATATATTCGAATGTAGGTAGCATGTGACCAGATTCATTCAATATAATGGATCAGTCTTATTCGAATGAAGACGTCATCTTCGCGACACAAAATATCCGCTAGGCGGCGCAACGTTATCGTAATTCTCCCCAGTTACGCTCACCCAATGATGTAATACAATAATATTACATCATTGCGCTCACCACTACATTTCACGCACACTATCTCACTTTGACAGGACCTAGGAATATATATTTTTTGGTGATATTAAGAATTTGCATCAATCCCAACCTCCCTAGAGATACTGAAATGGTCAAAACAATTTACTGGAAAATGACAGAGACTTGTTTACATACAATTTTTGGTGTTTTGGTGGGTGACATACAATTGAAAAGTACCTACGTTAGATTGACAACATTATAGTTACTCTATGCAGTTTACACTAAGGTGCAAAATCACATGAAATTAAGCAGGAGAACATTGATTAAATTTTGCTGAAAAAATAATTTTGCGAGGCAACCGATTGAAACGCGGTAGCCTGAAAGTGTACGCTGTTTATATAATGATTTTTTATGTCATCCCTCCAAGTGTGACCGGAGCAGAGTAAGCGAGCGAAGAAAAAAAATAATAAAAATGACAGACAAGCGCTTGAAAATTAGCATGCTTGTTCTTCATCACATACAGACACTGTCAAAAAATGCCATCCGTCCCGGCCGGGCGGTTATCGAGCCGTCTGAGTTGGATGCCGGAAAAAAATGGTGGTGGACGAGAACTTAGGAAAAATGCACTTAAAATCATTGAAATCGGATGCCATTTGTTTTTCGAGTCATGTATCATCTGATAAAAGATATGTACAAATACCATCCCTCTCCCATGAAATTTCAAGGCCACCCTTACAAACGCGAAATCCGTCACATTGGAATACGCGCAATTTAGGTTTTACAATCAATTGCCAATGGACAATTTTCGCGTGGGAGGCACGGTGCGGAGTCTCTAGTTGCTGAACTATTCACTGGTATTTACGCCTAGAACTATACCGGGTGGAAAGGCACGACGATCCTTTCCGCAAAGGGGGGTTAGTTTAAATGATGGAAAATCGATTCGTAATGTTTAGATTTTTTTTTACGATCAATTATTAAAAATAATAAAATTAATTAATGTTCTTCTGTGACAACCCTACTATTACTATACGTACTAATTATCGTTTATACGTATTGATAAAGGTCACTGACTCTTGTGTAATTGTTAAAATGTTACTGACCCTAATGAGGGTGGTCACTTGCAGTATTTTGCATTAAAAGTTAACTGCCTATAACTTCAAAACGGTTATGAATATGAGCCTAGTTTCTTTAGAGGAAATACTGTACTCAGTCTAAACAATCCCCCTTTTGCGGGGATCGTCGTGCCTTTCCACCCGGTATGAAGTATATTAAAATTAATATCCGCTCTTTAGGTTTGATAAGTCGTGATATTTCAAACTCTGTCATATTTCTACGTTCACCTGTCTATGCAAATTTAACTGTTTCTCGGAAATAAATCGCTTTTCACAAAAGTCCATATGATCGTCATGTCACGAACTGTCATTAGACCCAGTATAACATAACAGCATCCCTCGAGGTATCAATTATCCGTAAAGTTGTTGGCATTCAGAATTTACCTAGCCTGCTTTGCAGTCTTGCACGGCTTAGCAAGTGCTAAAATGATATATGCAGCAGAGTGCTGATAAGTACATAAGAAATTCTGGGCACCAATTGAGCCAAATGGATAAAACACTGCTGGTAATATCCGCGGACAGACAAACGAATATGGCGAAACTATAAGTGTTTTTTGTTGTCTACGGAACTCTAACAAAGGACGCTTTTTCACAGTAAGTAACTGATTATAATCAAAGATCCTTCGCATCGCCTAAGGGTTTATTTATACGTTTTAACGAAGCTGTATTTTTTGCTAAAATGAAAGCGTTTCGTTTCTAAATTTTTATCATAGTTTTATTACTTAACTGTACATGTTTATTTACGTTTAATTAATTACTCTCTGTGTTCGTATATAAGGAATAATGATGTATACTCTACCTATATACACTAATTTCTACAAATAATTCATTACACTAAACCTTGACTCTAGCGACCGACGTGAACTTACCTAACCGCGTTGATGTCGGTATAAAAGGACGTTGCAACTGATGCAGCTATCACTCTACAATTGCACCTCAGTTGGCTAACCATGAGAGTTAGCGTGGCAGTGTTGTTCGGGCTCATAGCCCTGGCGGCGATGGCGGCCGGCCGGGACATCCCGGAGGAGCGCGCCGCCGACCTGGAGGTGGCAGCCAGCCACCACGGCGGCAAGTGGGACAAGGGTGGCGGCCACGAGCACCACGAACACCACCACCACGACCACGACGGCGACCACCACAAGGGACACAAGGGACACCACGAGCACCACCACGGCAAGCACGGCCACCACCACCACGGGGGTCACAAGGGCCATCACGGCGAACACGGCGGTCACAAGAAACATCACCACCACGACGACGGCTACCACCACCACCACCATCACGGCGAGAAGGGCGAGCACGGACATGGCCACGAGGAGCACGGCCACTGGCACAAAGGCCACGACACCAAGGGCCACCACGGCGTCGAGAAACACGATGAATTCAAAAAAGATAAGCACTTCCACGACCATCACGGTGACAAGGGCCACCATTCCCACCACGAAGGACACCACCACGAGGGCGACTACAAGAAGGGCGGCCACTTCCACAAGGGGCACAAGCACGGCGGCCACCACGAACACCACCACGGCAAGAAGGGCCACCACGAGCATGGAGGACACCACCACGACCACAAGGGACACCACGGCGAGGGCGGCCACCACGAGCACCACCACCACCACCATGACCACGGAAGCAAGGGCGGCCATGAAGACCACAAACACTGGGGACACAAGAAGGGACACTAAACCGCACCCGTTGTTATTTGTTGTTTTTTTGTTAAAGACTGTAAATATTTGTTACATTTATACAAAGATAAAATATAAACATTCTAAGAATATATTCCCATTATTGCTACCTTCCTTAATAAGCATTTACTTTATTATTATCGTTCACAGGAAATAAAAAGGCAACCAAAAATCAAAAGTACTTAAGACCACGGTATTCGAAATCGACGACCTATTTTACATTCAATAATAAACAATGAAATACTGAGTTTTTTGATGGGATAAACTTCGCTCGATCATATCATAGGCACCAAGAAAAAAGGAAAATGTCTGTTCTTAAGTATTTCAGGTCGTACATGAAGTAGGTGCAAAATTGACTGAAGTGAACAATGACCAAAAATAGGCAATGATTAAAAGCAGATCTTTTACGAACACTTTCTTTAAAAATTGCTTTGTATTTATTTACGAGTATTCATCATATATCTGGGAAAGTGACCGACCCCGTATCATGGTCGGCCTTATCACACGATAAGTGATAGGATAGAGCGTCCTTTACTGGCTGACACCGTTCGATAGAACGAGACGAAGCTTCTATCTTGTCACATATCGCGTGATAAGACTGATAAGGCCGACGATATATGATACGCATGCTGCATGCGGCGACCGCACAAGTGTAAAGAACATGTTAGTCGGCCGCATTCGGCGATCGACAGCTGCCAACGATTAGTAGTAGGCATACAGACTAGTGTAAAGACGACGTTTGTTGGCCTAAGTAGTTTTAAACGAATTCGGCGACCGCATGCGGCGAACGACGAAGTGTAATTGCCGCTTTACACGACGCATAGGTGTACATGTGTGTGCTTTTGTGATCGATTTTATTCGTAACATCTGAAATATTAGGTAGGTCTGACATTTGACACATGTCAGAAAATCAGTAGTGGCGTTAGACAACATACATATGTTGTCTAACGCCACTACTGATTTTTCAAAGCTAATATACTAAATAAATAATATTAAGTACAAGCAGCACCGTATCGTGTACCTACGAAATATGAAGATTTTTACCATTTATGATGTTGTAATTGTGATCCTGAATCAAGCAAAAAAATCTAGCAAAACATTATACCACTAATACTTATATTATCCAATATACATTATATCCATTAAACGTTATATCAAAAATGTATTATACTATTTGAACATTATACGCCATGAAATTATACTGATTGTTGTTATACCATAAGTTTATTATGTCCCTTGAGTGATTATATCCAATGAAATTATATTAAATGTACATTAATTTGTTGTATCCAGTGAAAATATATCAAAAGTTGTTATACCAATCATTACACACCCACCTGTCACAGCAAAGTGAAATAGTTTGCGTGAAATGTAGTGGTGTGCGTTACTGGGAGAATTACGATAACGTTTCGCCGCCTTACGGATATTTTGTATCGTGTGTGTAGCTTCATTCGATTACATTCATTTTTGGTGAGACTTTCGAGCGACATTTTATTTTGTTTGTGCCTACAGTCAATCTGCGGTGAGGGATCGCGTTTAGAAATGCGAAGCTCACAATTTAGCAACTGAAGGAATTTAGTTATTCAAGGCAAAATCAATAACAATCACCAAAAACCATGTCACATTCAATCCGGTAATTAGACTTAAATAAAGATTCGGAAAGGTCACTATTAAACTACGTCGCTTCGATGTATAAATTATAATATACACAAAGTGGTTATTAAAAAAAGCATTAACAGTTAACTATCGGCTTTCTGTGCGTAAGTGGCCGGTCGGAAGTGCCCTCGAGTTCGCATGGCGAGGGGCACTAAATTAAATTAAAAACACGCTTCGTCGAAACTAAACTATTACTTACCCAGCTTATTTATGAAGTATGCTTGACGACTTTTATTAGAACTTTAGCGTACCTAGTGCCTATTATTGATTGTATGATAAAATTGTGCGATAATATATATGATATTCCACAAATACTTCTTTCTTAGTTCTCCGACTTGTTGTTTCGAGTAGTTTTTAATATTTGTTTGTTTTGCTAGTGCTAGTTTTTAGGGTTCCGTAGTCAACAAGGAACCCTTATAGTTTCGCCATGTCTGTCCGGCTTAGCTCAGTAACCCTAACTACTAAAGAACTGTAACTAGGCATGGGTATATAAATCAATCACGCCGACTAAACAGTAGAATAAAATCTTGCAATAAAAAAAATGTTTTTGAGGGTACCTACCCTACACCTGAAGTGGGAATGTAATTTTTTTTTTTCGGTAAACCCATGGAGTGGGATATGGTTGGATAGCTTGTTAAAAAATATTATGGCTTTATTAAAACCATTTTTCAAGTCTCTGATTCGGTTGTGAGATATTGGGCTAATTTTTGTTCGAGTCATGTGTCCTCCCCATGAAGATGCCGGCTAAATGACTACTACTGGGAATGTGAAAAAAATCGTGGCAGTAGCACATTTAATAAATTTAAAAGGAAAACTATCACGGCTCAAAAGCATTATTAGTTACCGAGTAATAATCGACCAACTTAAAATATACTTAGAAAGGCCAACTTTCGTACAAATTCGGCCGACCGAACTGCACCATTTAGTTGGAGCGCGCGTGTCGATGTAACTAAGACAGACAGGCAATTACGGAAGCCGGCGACACTACGCACTTGGCCGATTTTTTGAGCTGGTGGCATCGCCAATTTTCTCATAGGTAGTATCACGAAATCTGCCATATGTGTATAGCTCAGCTCTATAGATGCCAGGCATGAATACAATACACATTTCATATTCAGGCTAAGTATTTATTCAATTTTTGTGAAATATTATTCATTCAATTTTATTTACGTAAGACGATTTCAATTAACTCCAAAATGAACACAAATAACTTAATCCAATAGAAGTAGAGAAATCACATTAATTGCATCTAGTCTAGACCGCTCTCGCTAGAAGTATATCAAAATGTATATCCGTTTTTAGGGTTCCGTAGCCAAATGGCAAAAAACGGAACCCTCACAGATTCGTCATGTCTGTCTATCTGTCTGTCTGTCCGTCCGTATGTCACAGACATTTGACCTGAAAACTATAAGGTGTATTTGAATAAAATTTTGAGGATAGGTGTATTTTGTTAACCGCTACGCTACATAGTTATGTAATGAAATTACAAAAAAAAACCTAGTGGTGCACTCCATACATAAAACTGAAAATCAAAAAAAAAATCATTGCATGCCCACGTGTGGCACATCAATCAATAGGCCTTTCAAAATCATAACATTTGAAGCATGCTGGTAAGCACCTGCCCAGAGTCTTAGCACTTTTTTTTAACCTGTGCATCAGCCATTGTTACCTGCCAGATAGTTTAATGTACACAGTGGTTGTTCCAATTGCCAAAAATAAGACCGGAGATGCTTCTGACATGTCCAATTACAGGCCTATCTCGCTTGCTAATGTCGTTGCTAAGGTGCTGGATAGTTTGCTTGATAAACAGTTAGAGAAGCACATCGAGTTGGATGATACACAGTGTGGCTTCCGGCCTAGCTTGTCTACTGAGAGTGCGATTCTCTGTCTCAAGCAGACTGTTCAGAACTACACAACTAGGAGTACGCCTGTCTTTGCCTGTTTCTTGGACCTGTCAAAAGCATTCGACCTTGTGCCTATGACATCCTGTGGAATAAATTACAACATGAGACCACTGTACCGTATGAAATCATGACAATACTTAGGTACTGGTACGGAAGATAGAAAAACAGTGTGAAGTGGGCTGGAGCGCATTCGGACGTATACGGGTTGGAGTGCGGGGTGAGGCAGGGGGGGTTGAGTTCGCCTCGCCTCTTCAATCTGTATGTGAACGGGTTGCTCCAAAAACTAACTGCTACCAGGGTCGGCTGTTCAGTTGATGGTGTGTTTATAAACAACATAAACTATGCGGACGACATGGTCTTCTTAAGCCCATCGTTAAGTGCACTGCGTGACTTGCTGCGAGTTTGTGAGTCATATGCAAGGAAAAGCGAATTCCTAATATTTGCAAGAAACCCTACGAGGATGTGTCCCCGGTGACGTTATGTGGAACTCCCTTGGCTCGGGTAAAGCATTTTAAGTATTTGGGTCACTGGGTCTCTGAGGACCTGAGTGATGGCATGGACATAGAGAGAGAGCGCTGTCCGTGCGGTGCAATATGTTGGCTCGTAGGTTTGCACGTTGTAGCGACGAGGTTAAGCTGACGTTGTTTCGAGCCTAACGTCAGTCTTTCTACACGTGCAGCCTATGGGTCAATTATACTAAGCGCACGTACAGCGCACTGCGCGCGTGCAGTACAATAACGCGTTCAGGGCACTGTTCCGGCTGCCGTGGAGCTGCAGCGCGTCCGGCATGTTCGCCGCGGCGCGCACCGATGACTTTCACGCTATTATGCGAAAGCGTTGTGCCTCCATGCTTACCCGCCTGCGCTCGACCACAAACACCATCCTGAACGTGTTTACTGACAGGTGGAACACTCCCGTGATGAAGAGGTGGTTGGCCCTTCACTGTCCTAATTATAAGTAGTTTAGTTTGACATTTTAGCTATGATTATTATTATATAGCAACCAAATTAATTGTTTCCCGGAGACAAATCGCTTTTCACAATAGTCCATAATATATGATCGTCATGTCACGAACTGATATTAGAACTAGTATAATAGCAACCCTCGAGGTATCAATTGTCCGTAAAGTTGTTGGCGTTCAGAGATAGCCTGCGGAGACTTACAGTCTTACACGACTTAGCAAGGGCTGAAATAGTTATTTTCACACCTTTCATTCGGAAAAGTAAGTTTTGCTCCACGACGAGAGGGATCAAAACGCTACTTTTCTGTTCAAGCTACTTTTTTAATTTATACATTGGCATTGGAGCATTTGTACGCAATGTGCCAATTGAACACAGATGTTAATAAAATAATCGATTGTAATTTCATCGTAGTCGATTCAAAACGAACATATTTCAAGTTTTAACTATAACAACGTTGTATAAAAATTTATAAATATTTCGTAATATTTAAAAATTTGTAAATAAAATTAAGATAATTTATATGTCGGAGACAGGATGGTCATTAGTACGGACGCTAAATTGTAGCGCAGCGTGGGAATGGCTACGATTGGTTGGTTTGTGGCTGACGTCACATCGAACCATCTAGCCCCACTCTTTGCGCTAGAATGGAGCCGGGCGGACCGAGCTCCGGACATTCTCTGGCTGAACACGCGAGTGACCGGACGTATTGGAACCACCTCGGAACTGTCCACGCTACAATTCAGTATCATTGAAGTGAAGTGCAATCTAATACGAGTATACCCAATAATTGAATAAAGTATTGATTTGATTGAAAGTCTTAGTCTCAATACTCGATCTCCCAACGATGCCCGACAGCAACGCCCATTCCTGAACTGTATCATGTACCACCACCCCAACACCACCATGTCTCCGACATATATATATTTTAACAATAGCTTTTTTTCAATTTCCTCATAGTCGGTGTGAAAAATAGTATGTGTCACTCGGTAGCAAAATTATTTTCGTCTCGGGCGTAAACACTTGTATCCCTCACTACGCTCAGGATCCTACGTTAGAATCCCTCGCTACGCTCAGGATTCTATTGTAGGATCCCTCGCTACGTTCAGGATTCAATACACCGCCCTCGCCGTAAATATACTATTTTGCTCCCTTGTGACACAAATAACTATTGTGTTTGCGCCCGAGACGAAAATAATTTTGCTACCGAGTGACACATACTATTTTTCACACTGATTATGAGGAAATTTAAAAAAAGCTATTGTTGAAATATATCTAAATTATCTTAATTTTTATTACTAATTTTTAAATATTACGAAATATTTATAAATTTTTATACAACATTGTTATAGTTAAAACTTGAAATATGTTCGTTTTGAATCGACTACGATGATATTACAATCGATTAGTTTATTAACATCCGTGTTCAATTGGCACATTGCGTACAAACGTTCCAATGCCAATGTATAAATTAAAAAAGTAGCTTGAACAGAAAAGTAGCGTTTTGGTCCCTCTCGTCGTGGAGCAAAACTTACTTTTCCGAATGAAAGGTGTGAAATAGTTATGTGTGTCACAAGGGAGCAAAATAGTATATTTACGGCGAGGGCGGTGTATTGAATTCTGAACGTAGCGAGGGATCCTACAATAGAATCCTGAGCGTAGCGAGGGATTCTAACGTAGGATCCTGAGCGTAGTGAGGGATACAAGTGTTTACGCCCGAGACGAAAATAATTTTGCTACCGAGTGACGCATACTATTTTTCACACCGACTATGAGGAAATTTAAAAAAGCTATTGTTCAAATATATCTATATTATCTATATTATCTTAATTTTTATTAGTAATTTTTAAATATTACGAAATATTTATAAATTTTTATACAACATTGTTATCGTTAAAACTTGAAATAAGTTCGTTTTGAATCGACTACGATGAAATTACAATCGATTATTTTATTAACATCTGTGTTCAATTGGCATATTGCGTACAAATGTTCCAATGCCAATAGATAAATTAAAAAAGTAGCTTGAACAGAAAAGTAGCGTTTTGGTCCCTCTCGTCGTGGAGCAAAACTTACTTTTCCGAATGAAAGGTGTGAAAAGATATATTTCAGTTCGCTTGGATTTCTCTAGCGGCAGAGTGCTGACACATTAAGAAATTATGGGCGCCAATTGGGCCAAATGGATAACATAACGGTAATCGGTGAATACCGTACGTATGCCGGGTGTCCCGCGGCTGGCTGTGTAATTTATAAGAAAACTAGGTAGGTGCGTGAAATATCGTAGATAGAATATTATTATTAGCAATGTTTTTTTTAAATAGTATACATTTGTTTCAATACTTGTATTTCTTTATGATGGCGAGCGTCTCATGATGGAGCTGGGAGACGACAATTGGAACTCTATGATCCAAAGGGCTTACATAGTTGAGGTCAGGCTCTTTTTTCTTTTTTGTTATCTTCAGTACTTACCATGAAGCATAATGGTGAAGGTCTCATGATGGAGCCGGGAGACGGCCACTGGAACGGTTCCCCTCCGTTAGCCCTAATAATTTCATACCTAATTTTACTAGCCCTATTTTCATTAACCCTAAAATCACAAACCCGAATTTTCATTGTTCCTAATTATTCATTAGCCCTAATTTCAGTATCCCGAATTTTCATAGTACCTAATTTCTCATGACCGAATTCTCACTAAGACTAATTTTATTTGACTAATTTCTTCCTAGGCCTAATTTTGCAATGCCTAATAATGACTACACCTTATTATCAATGTCTCTAAAATCACTAACCCGAATCTTCATTTTGCCTAAGTATTTTAGCCCTAATGTCATTATCCCGAATTGTCAGTAGTACTAATTTTATTTCACTTTTTTTTTTCTTATAATGTCGGTTCTGGCGCTTCGCCGGCCGCTGCCGCGGCACGCTCGCTTCGCTCGCTCGCTGTTGGGTCGCATTTCTACCTAACACTCCTCCTCGCTTCGCTCGTCATCGTACATACACTGACCTGCCTTAGGGTAGAATAGGTGGGTAATCCGATGTCTATCTAGCTCACTCTTATTGGACAGATAAGTATCATGCGAACGCAAGTCGACGCCACCCCGCTGCGCGGGGTATCTATTTCTGGTCTGAGGGACACAAGTGAACCCTTTTTTTTTTTTTTTTAAGAGGGGAAAATGCGTTGCGCATACCACCGGGGTGCGGGGACGGACCCTGGTGGTTATGTGGGACTCCCATGTCGGCTAATGAGGCCAATGGTTTACCCACTAAAAACCCCTCTATGTGCCGCCTCCACGCTATAAGGCGAGGCCACGGGAACGCCCTGGGCACACTTCCGCAACCTCGCCAGCGGCTGTCCGCGCTGCGGACTCATCTCTGGGGAGATGATTCTCCCCCTACCTCCACAAGGGGGCGCACCGAGAAACGGCACGCCCGCCACTCGGGGACCATCATGTAGGCGACAGACGTCCCCGTGTCTGCCGCCCACAGGTACCCTTATGGGGGAAATCGGCGGTCATACGCTAACCGCCGTCGCCCCACGCGTTTGCGGCGCATCGGTTGGGAGGCCGGATCGTCCTCCCTCCCACGCTCTGCTGCCTCCTTCTGCGCCATCACGTCCTCGCAGAAGGAGGCCGCCGCCTTCCATGACCTGTCGCTCCCCACCATGGCTTCTACCACAGCGGGCAGGGAGAGGTCATGCCCGACCACGGCCACGAGTGTGGCCCGCTGCTCTGCCCAAGCTGGGCACACCGCCAGCGTGTGCTGCGCCGTATCTTCGGCGTCGCCGCACTCGTGGCATTCCGCCGTCGGTTCCCGGCCCGCCACCCTACACAGATATCTCCCAAAGCAACCGTGCCCCGAGAGAATCTGCGCAAGGTGGAAGGAGAGGAATCCCCCTTTTCTACCGACCCATCTTTCCAAGACGGGCCGGATCGCTCCGATGGTCCAGTGGCCGGCACTAGGCACCTCCAACCTTTCTTTCCACTTCTGAAGAAGGACACGACGGGAGTCAAGTCTCCACCGCCTGATCTCCTCCAGGAGTGGTTGGACCCCCCTGGCCCGCGCCTCGGTGACACGCCAATACACATCAGCCAGAACCAAGGCGTCGAGGTCCCAGGGTGGGGTCCCCGCCAGCACGCAAGCCGCCTCGTACGAGACGGTGCGGTATGCCCTCACCATCCTAACCGCCATAACCCGCTGCGGCCTTCGCAGCTGGGCTTGATTTTGGGCGGTCAGGGATCCGGCCCAAATGGGCGCCCCGTACAGGGCCATTGACCGCACCACCCCTGCGTACAATTTGCGACAGCTCGCATTCGGCCCGCCCAAGTTGGGTAGCAGCCGGCTGAGTGCCGACGCCGCCCCGACTAATTTCGGAGCAAGGCACCTGAAGTGCTCCTTGAACGTCCAACGGCTGTCAAGCACTATGCCTAGATACCGCATTGTCGACTTGACACCGATGGACGCTCCTCCAACAACCAGGTTGGAACCTGCTGGAGGGGCCTTCCGGGGCCCGTGAAAACACAGGGCCTCGGATTTGTTCAGGGCCACCTCCAGCCCCAACCTTCTGATTCGGGCCACCACCGTTGCCACGCCAGCCGTGGCTCGAATCACCGCCTCCCGGTACGTGCTACCGCGGGCTGACACCAGGGTGTCGTCGGCGTAGCACGTCACCTTGATCCCCGGCAGATTGTGCCCCCTCAGCACCCAGTCGTACCCGATGTTCCACAGGAGTGGACCAAGAACCGACCCCTGCGGGACACCGCACGACAACCCCTTCTCCTGCCAGTCTTCGTGTCCTAGGTACCTGACGGCTCTATCGGTGAGATAGTCCTCAACCGTCCTCCGCAGGTACTCAGGCACCGCGTGGCGCCTCAATGCAGCCGCAATGGAGGCCCAGGGCAGGGAGTTGAACGCATTGGCGATGTCAAGAGACACCGCCAATACTACCTGCCCGTGGAGCACCGCTTCATCCGCCAGGGCCCTCACTCGCGCAATAGCGTCGATGGTGGACCTGCCCCGGCGGAATCCAAACTGGTGGTCACTGAGGTCCGGACCTACCCCCTCCAGATGCCGGTTGAGACGGGCAGCCACTACCCGCTCAAATAGTTTGCTAGCCTCGTCCAGCAGCACTATTGGCCTGTAGGCCGAAGGTGAGTCTGCCGGTCGCCCCTCCTTACGCAGAAGGACCAGTTTCCCCGACTTCCAAACACGGGGAAACTGTCTCTGCGCAAGACATGCGCTGAATAGCGCCCTCAACCGCGCTTCCATCGGACCCAGGGCTAGAACCCAGGCCCGGCCGGGAACTCCGTCGGGGCCGGGGGCAGTGTTTTTGGCTCGGGAGCCGTAGCACCGCCGCCCCTAGTTCACCCTCCGTTACCTCCGGCGCATCACCCACGTCAGCTACTCTCCCCCTAGGGGCTAGCATGGGTGGAGGTGTGTGCTCCTCTCTCGTCGGAAACAGGCCATCGACCACCTGTTCAAGGAGCTGTGGCTGGAGACTTTGCGTAAGTGGGGGTGCCCAGGGGCGGAGCTTGCGTCTCAACACAAGTGAACCCTAACCTAACCGACCTAAGATAGATTTCGCTTATGACATGCCATTTTCGTCCGCCCTGATAATGCACGATCCGATAATCGTCCACGAAAACTGGACACGGATTAACGGGCCGTACATTATTTGGCCGTGCATTATTGGCTCCCACTTTTGACGAGATTAGGACGTCTATCATGGGACGGCCGCGGCATACTCCGCGGTAAAAAGTAGCCTGTCCATCAGGGATGCATTAATTAGTACTAGTCAAACATTAGAGCAAAAGTTAATAGGTCAAGTGATAGTTAGGTGTGACGAAATTAGGTGTAGTGAACATTAAACATAGTGATCATTAGGCACATTAATCATTAGGCTTATTAGTCATTAGGAAAAATGATTATTAGTTTCCAATATATTAGCACACTTGATGTTTAGTATTAGGAATGATTAGGAGGTTTGAAATTAGGCGCAGCAAATAATTATGCCATATAAAATTAGTTATCCGAATATTAGGGCTAATGAAAATTATATCGAACGTTGTTAGGTGTAATGAAATTAGCACTAACGATATTAGTTTAAGTGGGGGTGACCCCACTGGAACTCTATGTGGCTCTCCAGTGTATCTGGGTATGTTCCTGTCTAGTGTTGGTAAAGTCTCGAGTCATTGAGTCTTCTTTTCCAAGACTTGACTTAATTTTTTTGACTAATCAACTGACGGAAAGCGGCCTTTAGACCTATCTAAATGCAGTACCTACACTACATTCTGCATTTCTCACTGCTGTCTCTGAATCGCTTTACACTATGCTAAATGCAGTACGCTGACCGATTCAGAGTGGCAGTGTCGAGTCTAACTGTCTAATTAGCGTGACTTACATGCTAACAGTCTTTACACTTGTCTTTTTGCAGTCTTTCTGATTTAGTTTACTGCATTTAGATAGGTCTAAAAGCCGCTTAAAACCTTACCTTTCGACATAGGTGTATAAAGGCCGAGCTACACCGACTGCGTGTGCGGCACGTACACCGCTGCGTTGTAATGTATGACACACCGGACGTGCACGTCTACGCAGACGCATCCGGTGTGTCATGTCGTATGAAGATTCATACATTACAACAGTCAATTAATAATTGCATTTTATATTTTATTCCTTACCATCCATGGATTTATACGCGTTGTTGAAATTTATTGTTAGATAATTATGAGTTGTTAACGTTTATTCAAATATACAGTGTGTAAGTCTAATACGGGTGAATCTCTTAACGGTGGTTAGTATAGGACAAAGTAAAGGTAATTAGATAACATTTACTTAAAGTTGCAACAACAATTTTCTCCATACAAAATAATTCAGCCCGCAATGTAATGCAAACACACTCACGTTAAACGCTCGTTGACAGTTGCTAATGAACATTTGACATTTCGGTACCGCAACCATGTTTACAGTACAATGCTGTTGAGAAATTTAAAATATAATAGTTATGGGGTCGTAATGACCTGCAACTTAAAAAAAACCTTTTACTTCATGATTAATACACTAATGAATACTATGTCCGATTTAATTTATCGCCCGTATTAGACTTACACACTGTATATATATACAAAGGCGACGTCGAGGCCTACGACGTTTACCTTTTGTAAAGTCTGGCTGTCTCCGACTTCAAACTTGTTAATGCTTCTAAACCACCAGTTGTATTATCACGGTTCTTTCGAAAAAAGTCGTCATAAACGATGATTTGACGAGCGATCGCAGCCGTAACAACCAAGCGCTGCAAATTTGCTTTTTACGTGAATATTAAAAGTATAATATACCTAAAATAATAGGCCAGACGCGGAACGGTTCTATGATCATTTCTATCCATTTGCAAGGAATGACGGTTAATGATTTTAACATTATTTGTTGTTTTTATTAACATGAATTTGTTTGGGTATTATTTTACGCTTTTGTCAGCGCAATTCTTATTCTACGGATCCGGTCAACGAGGAATAAGAATTTAATCTAAAGGTAAACGTAAAAGAATAAATAGGGTTCAATCTTTGAATGAAGCAATTTTTCGCATTGACACTTGTAGGTACCTAGGCATAAATACCTAAGTACAAACAAATAAATACTGTTATCGTCGTAAAATTGTCAAAGTTTAATAACATAAAACATAACATACAGTAAATATGATATAGGTAGTATAGGTACTATGTTGTTATATACATGATAGTGGATTCTTGTATTACAATACAGTGTAGGTATCAATTGTAGCCAAAGATAGATCACGTTTTTTAAATAAATGAAAACCCAAAGGAATGAATGCCATATGACAAAAAGGGTATTTAGTGTAAGAAAAGAGGTAGGAGAAGGAAAGGTGGAAAATCTGCGTGAGAGTCGATATGAATAGAAAGGAAGTGATAACAAGCTACGTCAAAAAGAAAAAAATAGAGCGAATAGAACGTTTTTCATACAAAGTCTCTAATAGCTTTTTTCCATAACATTTCTATAATAATTTATCATCAGTAACTAGTTACCGACCTAGATATGTGTACAAAGTTACACGTTATTCTAGCATGACGAATGTGTTTGTATGGTGAGTCGAGTGTCCTGGCGACCGTTAACGTCTAACATCGGATACCAACATAATACCAATTTGCCGAGTCAAATAGATCTCCTGGAATCAAGTCGTATTACACGTCTTGACTGTCTTACGCCCTGCGGCGAAACAGCGATATCGAGCCTCCAAGTGAACAAGCTCGCTGTATGTAAATAACGGCGCGGCGGTGCAAGTGGTACAACCCTTTCGCCGCCCCGGGGCATGGATGCTAACGCCGCTCACCCCTGCTACGCGATAATATGCTAAAACTGCATGTATACCACATACATCGGTACTTTTTATAATTTCATTGGTTCTTAGTGTTTAGGATATCGTTTTTTATGTGAATAAATTTCAATCAATTAAATTTAATGTGCATCCAATTTTCTTAATTATGCCAACATAAAATAACATGCAATATGTATGACTAATAAAAATTAAGTACTTAGAAAAAAGATTCTAGATATATATACCAAACGCCATGCTTGCAGATGATTTAAAATTTTAACAGAATGCAGCCTTAATTCAAACAAATATCTACAGCATAACGTTATATGTATGTGTTTATAAGAAAGTACCTATATAAGAAGAATAAAATGTATGTGAATGACAGATGTTAACGAAAAGTGTTTCGTCGGCATCTGTTGTTCCTATACATTATTTTATTATCTATTGGCGTTAGCGTTTGTCGGTTGTAACCTTGTCTACGGCCCCTGGACGATTTTTGAGCGGTCACTCATTATTGCTGCCAACTAAACATTCACAATAACAAATATGTAAGTGATGCGGTCAGGTGACAAGGGCATATAGAATTAGGACAATGACACAGTTAAACACATATATCAGCTAAAGCAATAAAACAACTAGTCTCTTGAGACCTTTTTAGACCTCCGTCCCATAGTGATACGCCTGATAACGACGGACCCTGTCACCTATGGAAGCTTGCGACACTGGGGGTGTCACAAATAGATTACCAGCGGCGCCTACATAGTTTAAAGCACTATTTCTGTGACAGTACGTCGTTAGCCAGTAGGGGCTCGATGATGGAGAGATGACCGGGATCAGGAAAACGGGTGAGACCAGGGCAGTAAGTACATATTTTCAAATGAAAAGGAAAGGCACCTGTAACAAACAGGTAATGCTTACGCTATGATTTACAACGAATTTAGATTAGGTAAGTAACTTAAAACACTATAACTTACAATAACAATCTATCGTGCCTTTAAACGGGAACTGATGAACAGGATGGCACTTATTTAACTTTTGTGCACTGGATTAAAACAAACACTATTAGATACTGGATAACTGTTGTAGCAAAATCTATAAGATATTAATCTTATTTTATAACTTTAAACTGTCTTGTGAGGAGATGTGACTAGATCAATATTTTGGATCCAAGTGTATTGTCAAGAAAACCTGCGCAATGACTGTGGAATTTCGAATACGGATTTTACTACAACAGTACTTAGTAACAACTTTTTAACTTCTCGTGGAGATGTGGGGGTGGGTATATCTAAAATGGCTTTGACTTTGTCAGGGTCAGTCTTTAATCCGTATTCATTTACTATGTAACCTAGATATTTAAGTTCTTTTTTGAAAAATAAGCATTTGGGGAAGTTAATTGTTATGTTGGCTTCCTACGACATTATTATTTTACCTATTTCCTATGTTTGTTTGCTATAGCAAATAACTCCTGATAGTATTTTGCTTATTTTAACTTGGTTTTGCTCAAGCCATAGTTACCTATACCGCTTACCTGTCTCCATAATAAGACTTGTATATTTCTATACTAACGACTCTAACGAGTATATTCTTTTACATGCGTAATATTAATAAAGCGCTTTTACGTATAATACTACTATATTATTTCCAATCCTACGAAGGATTGTACCTACCATATTTTAAGTTGAATATTATCAACTAGCATTATATGCGACTAACTGTACATATTTAATCGTACTTCATAATTCTTCAGCGGGTGGTTACTGATTCATAAGCCTAAACACCAAATAGAGGGCGATTTTACGAGTATATATCCTTAGTTACAGGAATACTCTACTGGAAGACATTTTGATTGATGTAACTTAACCAAAATATTGCAAGAATGATGAATGTAATTAAGGAATTTATGAATGGTTAATGTTTCTAAAATCGCAACTCTTGTATAATACACATTGTAACTAACACCCACATCTCCAAAATTAATCAGATCTCATCTCATTCTTATTATAGGTACGGAGAAATCCTTGGCCTTCAGCCCAGGATTTCCCCTGCCAGGGCAGCCCCGGTAGTGTAACGATGCGTGTATCGGAACGTTACACACCAACCTACTGGCTACTTTTATAATTAATAATTTTCAAATTTAAAAAGGAAAGGCACCTGTAACAAACAGGTAATGCTTAGGCTATGATTTACAACGAATTTAGATTAGGTAAGTAACTTAAAAAACTATAACTTACAATAACAATCTATTGTGCCTTTAAACGGGAACTGATGAACAGGATGGCACTTATTTAACTTTTGTGCACTGGATTAAAACAAACACTATTAGATACTGGATAACTGTTGTAGTAAAATCTATAAGATATTAATCTTATTTTATAACTTTAAACTGTCTTGTGAGGAGATGTGTCTAGATCAATATTTTGGATCCAAGTGTCTTGTCAAGAAAACCTGCGCAATGACTGTGGAATTTCGAATATGGATTTTAAATTTGAAAATTTGAATATTATTAATTATAAAAGTAGCCAGTAGGTTGGTGTGTAACGTTCCGATACACGCATCGTTACAATTTCCACCAAACGGCCCGCAACGGATCGGTACAGAAATAATTTTATAGTCTTTAAACGATACTGAATCATACATGTACTGTTTTTTAGTCTACATTATCAAGCTGCGCACAACAGCTTGAGCACGGACGTCATCCGCGACATGTGATCGTAACCAAAAGTATGCCGCGACACGCGATCGGCTCCGTTCGCTTGCGATCGGCCCCGTTCGCTTGTCGTCGTGTGCGATCGGAACCTTTCGGCTGTCGATTTCGAACGATACATGTTTGACTGGGTGCGGATACGTTCGCAAGCAACCGTACGGTGCCGATCGTGTGCGTCGACATCCTGTCGGCCGCGAACGGCAGTTGCCGGTTACCGCCCGATCGTATGCGTCGACATGCTGCCAAGCACGATCGGTTGTCGCCGCATCCGTTCGTATTCTTTCCGATCCGATGCGATGCGGGCCGTTTGGTGGAAATAGAGCTTACTTACCGAATTCGCCAAAGTCTAGTTAAGTTTATTTTGGCGACGTAATGTCAGTGCGGGGGCGGGAACTGGGACTCGCACGTTTACTTGTACGGATTTGTTTTACTGCTTTGAGCTGTATATAACAGAAACGTAAATATTATCTGTGCCTCAAGACATTTAATGCCATTCGAGAAAAGTCTTTACTGCTCAGTCAGTTCAAAACACAGCTGAAGTGTTCTGCACACTTCATTTGCATGCTAGTATATGATTGTACCGAAATATAATGTAAGTGACCACCAAATTGTACTTACCATATTTTATAGCAATTATAGAATGATTACTATTATTAGTTATTATTATACTGTGACTGACCACACACATCTAGCTTAAGGCCAGGTAAAGCCCGGTCGCTAATCCAGAATTGATGTATGAGAACAGTCTGGCTCATATTATCATACTGAAATGATTGTTGTGAAAGGTTGATAAATAGTTGTATTTTAGAAATATTAAAAAATTTAATTCAAGACAGTGACAGTGATGATTAGCCGACCGGATAGATAATAATAGGAAGATAGAGCGTCCGTCACTGGCTGGCACCGTTCGATAAAACAAGACTGACGCTCTATCTCGTCACTTATCGCGTGATAAGGCCGACCATGATACGGGGCCTGACGTTATAATTTGTCAGCTTAGTGAGAATCGATTTATCGGACTAACAAACAGATCTAAACTTAATAACCAAGTTTGCTTAGTATAATGGACGCCTATGAAAACTCTAGATAGAGAACGTTTATCCTATTCTTCAGAGAGAGGTTCTTATATTTTTAAAGTATTAAGTGCATAGTTTAGCACAATTAGAGTTTTTAGACATAATGTTAGTATGTACCTCGAATGTAGGAAAGTGCTGAGTGCTGTCGAAGCGAATAATTGTGTTACAACTCCACTCCCACAGGTGGCCGCGCAAGTGCAGTTGCAACACAAACAAGATTAGGAGCATGAACATTCCGAACAGCCCCGGGCAGCAAACATCAGGGCACGGAACTTCATGCTACGGATGTTTATAACTGTTCCATTGATTATTTAATAACCATTATTTTCCTTCCTCTGCGAGGGTAAACTATCTATGGCTATCCTATTTTATTAAACTAGCGGTAAAAACAATACAATAACCTTCTTGAGTAGGGTACCCTTCCCGTCGTTCGCAGGTACGTAACATACGAGTACATGAAACATAAAAATGAATCATATTCACAATATGTATCAATTCAAAAGGTTTCAAAACGGTCAAAAACCTTGCTAATTTCGATACTTATGCATATATTATAATAGTTACACCTACTAGTTAAGATGCATTTGACTACCTTGTTAATAGAAATTCGATCTGCCTCATTGTATACTATTGGGGTATTTGTTTGACCTTGACAATAATGTGAGTGCAATCACCGGAACCCGGCTGCAACTCGTTGCTCAACATCGGCACCGAGAAAACAAGCGACAATGTCTATAAAACGTGGGGTCGACATTACCGTGACAACAGAACGCCGCTCGGCAGCGCAACAATGAAGGCGATCCCCGCACTAGTGTGTCTGGCGGTTCTGGCCGCGCTGGCCACGGGGCGCGACCTGCGCGAAAAGCGCGAGGCGGACCTCGAACCCGCCGCCACCCATCACCACGAGAAGGGCGGCGGCCACGAGCACCACGCGCACCACCACCACGATCACGGCGGCAAGGGACACAAGGGGTACAAGGGCCACCACCACCACGAGCACGGCAAGAAGGGCCACCACCACCACGAGGGACACAAGGGACACCACGACGAGCACGGCGGACACAAGAAGCACCACCACCACGAGGATGGCCACCATCATGAGCATCACCACGGTGAAAAAGGAGAAAAGGGACACGGATTCGAAGAGAAGGGCCACTACCACAAGGGCCACTCCACTAAAGGACACCACGGAGTCCACAAAGTAGACGAGTTCAAGAAAGACAAGCACTTCCACGACAAACATGGAGATTCCGGCTACCATGAGGGTCACGGTGGCCACCACGAGGAGCATGGTCACAAAAAGGGTGGGCACTTCCACAAGGGACACAAGCACGGCGGCCACCACGAACACCACCACGGCAAGAAGGGCCACCACGAGAAGGGCGGACACCACCACGACCACAAGGGACACCATGACGAGGGCGGCCACCACGAGCACCACCACCACCACGAGGGACACGGCAAGAAGGGCGGCCACGAGGACCACAAACACTGGGGACACAAGAAGGGACACTAAACCAAAGTCATTTAATTTAGGCGTAGATCATTGTTATTTTTTTTACTACAATATACATTATTCTATACCTCAATAAATTAATGTAGTTAAAATCGTACTAATGTTGTTTTGGTTTTCGTGCAGTTGTTATGGCAGAGATGGGTCAACTTTTTTGTTGTTCTGTCCCGTATACCAGGAGATTTAATACGATACATGCAAATGTATTATCATCAATATTGATTCCACGGCTTGGTCCAAAGTAATAATGAGAATGGGTACTTATAACTTTTGAGTAATGACATTACTAACATGACAGTATTAAAATATTGATAAGTAACTACAACTTATAAAAGTTGAAAAACCCCCGACATTTTCATTTCAAAGTCCAATATCTCAAAAACAGCTTAACAGATTTTCATGATTAGCTAAGAACACTCGGGATAAAATTATCTATGACACGAAAAAACCGCATTCAATCGGTCCATCCGTTAGGGAGCTACGCTATCATAGACAGATACATGGATACACAGATACACAGACAGACACGTTAAACTTATGGCACCCCTCTTTTTGCGTCGGGGGTTAAAAATCAATAATGAACGAAGGAATGACAGATTCAAGTCAAACTTAACTATTTTGTGTTGTTATATATACCATCATTTACTCCACATTTTTTGTAAGATGTTTCTCTCTTATCGCGGTGCAATAAAGAGTATTGATTTATTTATATATTTTTCCTAATCCGTTCAACATTAGGTGCTTACTCAGTGAGAAATCCAATACAAAATTTCATCTCCTAATTTTTCACCCTTAGAGGGAGTATTTCATCCTGAAATTTAAATGAAATTCTAAATACTGATATACCATACGATAAATAAATAAATGGAAACAAACGGGAAGCGTATCCTTTCAATTTAAAAAATAACATTCCAAAGTAGTTCTACATTACTCAGTTAGATGTACAAAAAAAATTCGTCCGCCAGTTTCTTTTCTCTTAGTGGGAGTATTTCTCTCTGAAATTGTAATGGGACCAAACGGGCAGAATATCCTTGAAATTAAAAAAGAGTTTTCCAAATCGGTTAATAAATGACGGAGTTCTGAAGCAAAGAACTTTAAATAAAACAGTCGAATTGAGCACCTCCTCTTTTTTAAAATGGGTTAAAAATAACGAGGCGCCGGCTATATACCTGTAAACTACAACAAGGCGCCGAGCGCAGCGGATGGCCGAGGAAGGTCAAAGAAAATCTGGTACGGAGTGACCTTGGTTTTGCTGGACACCGTGCATCCGGCACTTACCAGACCGAAATCACGCGGCCAATATTTGACAGATATATCCCCTGATTTTGATAACATACACTTATGTGATCAAAATACGCAAATTTGTGTAGATTTAACTCCATTTATGTGAAGCTACACAAATAGCTGTATAAGTAGTTACATAGACTAATGTAAATTATCAATGGTTTTATGTAAATTTACATATGACATAGGTATTATAAATATATATTTATCACATTTTTTTATGTAAACCACATCTTCTTATGTAAATAAATTTCACATACATTTATGTAACTACACATTACATGCTTACATGTAAATTTATATTACATTAATTTATGTAAAACGATCCGATGTAAATTTACATCTTTAAATTTACATAAAATGTTTTTACATTTTATGTAAAAGTCTGTGATGTAAATTTACATCTTCAAATTTACATAAAATGTTTTTACGTGTTATGTAAAAATTTGTGATGTAAATTTACATCTTCAAATTTACATAAAATGTATTCCCATATTATGTAAAAAGATGTGATGCAAATTTACATTCAGATGGAAAATTACATAGATATTTAATTTTACATAAAAGTGAGGGCTACGAGAGTTGCCCTCACTTTTATGTAAAAATACCGATTTTTTTCTAACAGTGTGGATATTACCTACCGATCAGGAATCAAGGGATGAGGCGCGCCTTCGTAAACCTACCCATCGAGATAATATGTGGGTACTGAATTTATGTTGCGCCCTTTGTTAAACTTGCATTTATCCGCATGATTGTGTTATCCAAACTTCAGAAATCGTCATCTCTATATAAACAATCCTGACAAGTAGGTAAACCAATATCAGAATTAATATAAATGCATTCGGGTAATTGGAAATTGATAAATACGGAAATATTATAGGTAAATTTGAAGCCGTTATTGCAAATACCTACGCGAATTTGTAAAATGCGTTAACAATACGAGTATAATTTTACAGCCACCATAAAAGTTGCCTATAAAATAAAGCGATGACCTAGTTGGTAATTTGGACCTTATTGCCAATTTAATATCAGGTGTAATACCATCAAGCTAAAAATAATCAAACTGAGTTAAGTATATAAAAACACGAAATTTGAAGTTCGGGTATTTCCATCTCTATCGCACTCACAATGCTCGAGTGACAGGAATGCATGTATACGAACTTCGAGCATTGCTTGCCACTCCAGAGGAGTTTCATCTCAGTTGGCAAACCTTAAAGGCCGAGCCACACCGACTGCGTGTGCAGCACGTACGCGTGGACGTAAACGTAGACCGTGCACAGCACCCCTGTCACACCGAGTTACGCGCACGGCTACGCGCGCGTCTACGGCGGCGGCGTACCTGCTGCAGAGAGCTGCTCACGCAATGTGTGCGCACGCTGCAGCTCTGTAGCGTTACCAACTGCGATTTGCACGCAACACGCTTTGGACGATAACGCATCATTATGACATATTTGAAATGAAAACTCCTTTAGCGGCGCTGTGCACTTTTTGGGATGGGGAAAAATTGTGGAGCGTAGGAGGTGTCAGACCGTAAGATTTAGTGTTGCCATTTGCCGGAATACAAAAAGCGGGAGTTGCGCTTCAAAACGGCGAGTTTCAAGATTTTTAAATAAAAATGTGGAATTGCGGAATACGTTTAGGTACTTATAGGTTTCTTTGATGTAAGGCGTACGGGGCTCGGGGGTTTAGTCGGAGGGGAGGGGGAGGGGGGAAAGGGGGGGTTAGGTTTCTTTAAGTTTTCACTTCTGCCGGCACTCTCGGAGTGCACCCGGTCTTTTTTTTATGTATCCAAAGCTTGTTTGCGTGCAAATGGCGGTTGGTAACGCTACAGAGCTGCAGCGTGCGCACACATTGCGTGTGCAGCTCTCTGCAGCAGGTGGGCCGTAGACACGCGCCTAGTCGTGCGAGTAACCTGGTGTGAAGGGAGTGCTGTGCACGTCTACGCTTACGTCAACGCATACGCGCAGTCGAATGTCAATATTTTAATATTTTTAAAACATGATCGATCTTGAAAAACAAACGCCTTAAACCCAAAATGCACATATCTATACACTTAATTTTTTTAACGCAGTGACTCCTCTCCTACCTCTGCAGACCCGCCATACATATATGGCCCCCTGTAAAACTAAAAAATAATTATTATAAACACTGAATGGCAGCCCGACAGCTCGAAACGGAGAAGTGGCAGACCGCGCCGGCGATAGAGAGACGAGCTAGACTCCTTTTTAAAAGAATGAATCAGTGAATGTTCAGCATCGGGAGCACTGGAAAAAGTGGGGAGAGGTCTTTGCCCAGCTTTGGGACACTACAGGCTTACAATAATAATATTATATATAATTTTATAAAATAAAAAAGAGGGAAGATGATAGGGCACCTCATACGACATGACAAGTACATACTCAATATAATTGAAGGAAAGATAGACGGGAAGCGAGGAAGAGTAAGGCCTGGAATAAACTACATAGAGACGCTCAAAAAAAGAGTTGATGTTAGGTCGTGTCGAGATGTCAAAGAGGGGTTGCCTGGGATAGCAGTAGATGGAGGGCCTACTTTGAGCTACACCAACAAGAGCTTAGCTCTTAGCTAAGCAGAAGAAGAAGATAAATACTATTAGCTCTGTGAATTGTAACACTCGCCTACTAACACTGCCTTAGAAAAGTAGCCGAAAACTGATTCGACGAAAAGATCACGTGATTATCGAACCTGCTCACAAAACTTCCAGCGAATCGGCGGAGAAATGCGACCAGTAGAGGAGAACAGCCAGACATCAAGCTGCTGAAACAGAGATCTTCGTTCGCATCTCTCACTCGTTCAATAAAGGGTACAATCTTTCTCAAATCGTACTAGCCCCGTATCTAATTAATAGTTACCTCAATAAGGCTTGTGTTGTGGGTACGCACGACGATATATTTAATAGAGATAAATACTTAAACTCACGAAAACATCCAAGCCTCAGAAGCAAAAATTAATAATTATCATTCATCAGATATATATTAATTGCCTTAATTAACTTATTTATTTACCTCACTGTATGGTTGTATTGTTGTTGTTATTCCGTGTGGTTGCCGGTTGGAGAATAGCCCACTTCGTGCTTATCCGTGGATGTCGTAGAAGGCGACTAAAGGACCAAAATGACAACCATCCAAGTCAACTAAGAATTCCCAAGGAGGGTTGACGTCAGGTAGGCGGCCGGTCGTAAAAAAAAATGCCAAATCCTTTGCAGCATGAATACAGCAACGAATGAGATTAGTGACAGGGTTAGGGCGTACCCCACAGGCGACGCGCAGGGGCAGCACACGGCTCCTGTGGGAAATGGACTAGGGTTGTCGCACCAGCCCGGGTGGGGGCGACGTAAGAAGCGAGCCCGGGAACCAAGATATGTGAGACTGAGGTATGCGAGCTGGAATGTAGGAACGATGACGGGTAGGGGGAGAGAGCTAGCGGATGTGATGAAAAGACGACGAATAAATGTAGCTTTTTTGCAAGAGACGAAGTGGAAGGGCGAGAGAGCTAGAGAGATAGGGGAAGGGTATAAGTTTTATTATTGTGGGAGTGATGGCAAGCGCAATGGTATCGGTATAGTACTGGACAGTTACTTAAAACAGGGTGTGACGAATGTTAATAGGAAGAGTGACAGAATAATGGCTTTGAAAGTTATTCTGGCGAACGCGGTACTAAATTTTGTGAGTGTGTATGCTCCTCAGTGTGGATGTGATGATGTAGCGAAAGAGAAGTTTTGGGAAGATTTTGATGATGGATATTCCAGACAGTGAAGAAATATATGTAGGTGGAGACTTTAATGGACATGTGGGAAGAACGAATGTAGACTATGAAAGAGTACATGGGGGGTTTGGCTTTGGAAACCGCAACAAAGAAGGGGAAGCCTTGCTGCAAACTGCTTCCGCATATGATCTAGGCATTGCCAATACATGGTTTAAAAAGCGAGATGAACATCTGATCACCTATAAAAGAGGCCAGCATGCGACACAGCTTGACTACTTCCTGGTAAAAAGGAAGAAAATCAACTGTGTCAAGGACTGCAAAATAATAACGGGCGAACATCTAGTATCACAACATAGGCTGCTAGTTATAGAAGTGATCATTAAAATCCAGCCACAAACAAAAAAAGAACGGCCCCCTGTTCAAACAAAATGGCATATGCTAGAGAAGAATGAGTATGCAAATAATTTTAAAGAAAGAGTGGTAGATAAAATGATAGAAATGAAGGATATGGAAGGATTAAATGCAAACGAATGTTGGAAAACGATGGCAAATTGTATAAGGACAGTAGCAAAAGACGTATTAGGAGAATCGAAAGGGAAATGTGTGATAGACAAGGAAACATGGTGGTGGAATGATGAGGTGCAAGAAAGATTGAAAAAAAAGAAGCAAGCATTTAAAGAGTGGCAAAGTGTTGAAAGTGGAAATGAAAGTGAAAAGGAGGCTAAGAAGATTCAGTACAAAGAGTGTAAGAAGGTAGCTAAGCGAGCAGTTGCCATTGCCAGGTCAGCAGCGCAGGACCAATTATATGACGCTTTAGACAGTCCTAAAGGTGAGAAACAACTGTATCGTTTAACAAAAACAAGGGAAAGAAATGCAAGAGATATATTCCACGTAAAATGTGTGAAAGATGATGCTGGAAAGGTGTTGACAGAAGACGAATGTATAAAAGATCGGTGGAAAAGTTACTTTAAAAACCTTATGAATGAAGAGAATGCTTGGAGCAGGGTGCTACAAAACCAACCGGTGAGTATGGGTGTTGTTAGAGAAATTAATATAGATGAAGTAAGGAAGGCTGTGAAAAGTATGAAGAATGGGAAAGCTGTCGGACCAGATGGAATACCAGGAGAGGTGTGGAAGTTGTTGAGTGAGGATGGATTTAGGTGGCTGACCTTGTTCTTCAATAAGTTGTTGCAGGAAGAGAGTATTCCCGAGGAATGGTGCGATAGTTTACTTGTGCCCATTTTTAAAAACAAGGGAGATGTACAAGAATGTAACAACTATAGAGGAATAAAGCTTATGTCACATAGTATGAAAGTGTGGGAGAAAGTGATAGAGAGACGAATGAGAGATGAGAGTGAAATAAAACAAAACCAATTCGGATTTATGCCGGGCAGGGGTACAACAGACGCCATATTCGCTCTTCGGCAACTATGCGAGAAATACAGACATGCGCAAAAAAGCCTAAATATGGTGTTTGTTGACCTTGAGAAGGCTTATGACCGAGTTCCTCGTGAGGTTTTGTGGTGGGCCTTGAAAGAGAAATGTGTGCCAGGGAAGTATGTAAGGCTGATTCGGTCTATGTATGACAGGTGTTGTACTCGCGTCCGGTCGGCGGCTGGCATCACCGACAGGTTCAGCGTCGCGGTGGGCTTACACCAGGGCTCGGCTTTAAGCCCTTACCTCTTCCTGCTTATAATGGACGCTCTGTCGTAGGGCATCCAGGAGGAGGCGCCCTGGTGTATGCTCTTTGCTGATGATATTGTCCTCGTTGGTGAAGATGGACTCGGGGTTGAGAGCAGACTAGAGCAGTGGCGGCAAAAATTGGAGAATGTGGGCTTGAAAATCAGCAGATCAAAAACTGAACACATGTTTTGCGATTTCGGCGGTCTCTCCAATTTTACGCCCATAGAGCTCAATGGCGTAACGCTGCCGGCCTGCTCCGATTTTCGATACCTCGGGTCACTTATACAATGTAATGGCGATATTGACCGTGACGTTAGAAACCGAATCAGCGCAGGATGGATGAAATGGCGACAGGTTACGGGAACAATCTGCGACGACCGAATGCCCCTTCGACTGAAGGGCAAAATATACAAGACCATTATAAGACCTGTCGTCATGTATGGAGCGGAATGTTGGGCCGCAAAGATGACGGATGAAACGAGATTGCATGTTGCGGAGATGAGAATGTTGAGATGGATGTGTGGCGTGACGAGATTGGATCGTGTAAGGAATGAGTATATAAGAGGAAGCCTGAAAGTAGCACCGATAACTGAAAAGCTGAGAGCAAATCGTTTACGGTGGTATGGACATGTTATGCGGAGGGATGATAGTCATGTTACTAGAAGGGCATTAAGTATGAATGTGGAGGGATGTAAGAGAAGAGGTAGACCAAGGAAAAGGTGGATGGACTGCGTGAGAGACGATATGAACAGGAAAGATGTGTGTGATGAGTTGACGGGCGACAGAGAGGTATGGAAGAAAAAAACATGCTGCGCCGACCCCAAGTAAATGGGATAAGGACAAGCGAATGATTTATTTACCTCACTGGGGTCTCCCGACACTCACCGAGTGAGGTCTCACTGAGGAGTTCCGTTTAGTATAAATAATGTGTGAGAATCGTGAAAGTTTAAATCAATATAATATTTGCCTTTACCGGGATTATAACCCAGGACCGTCAGTTTAGCAGGCAAGAGTCACTACCCACTGCGCTAAACCACATACACCACTTAAAATGGCATCACCCTGTGCAGCTGTATATTAACATAACATCCTCGAAAGTTATGCGGGGCAGTGGTTGGGCACTCCCAGGTGACAGCCCGAGCTAAGTAGTCGAGCTAGCCTGTTTCCGTTGTGGCAAACATTGAAGCCGTGTTCTAGACACACTAAATGGTGCAACTATGTTGATGTTTAAGTACTTAAACCATCTCTCGTACCGTAGACAAAAGTATGAACGCCGACATAGTGGTATCTAAATAGACACGTTGCTGATGCTGGGATTTTACAACATACCTTAACATATACATACATAAATACAGAGAACGAATATAATGGAAAAAATAAACCAACATCGGCCTAGTCGCCGTAGCCACTAGTAGTTGGCATCTGTAGTCGGTATACCTACTTACTTCATCATATCAGCCAAAAGACGTCCACTGCTGGACATAGGCCTCCCCCAAAGAGTGCCAAAGTGACCGATCCCGCGCCACCCGCATCCAGCGGACTCCCGCAACCTTTACCAGGTCATCAGTCCACCTTGTCGGGGGCCTACCCACGCTGCGCCTTCCGGTACGTGGTCGCCACTCGAGAACCTTTCCGCCCCAACGGCCATCGGTTCTACGTGCTATGTGCCCCGCCCACTGCCACTTAAGTTTAGCGATCCGAAGGGCTATATCGGTTACCTTGGATCTGCTGCGGATAGCCTCATTTCTGATGCGGTCACGCAGCGAAACTCCCAACATGGCCCTCTCCATTGCCCTTTGGGTGACTTTGAGCCTTCTTATGAGGCCCATAGTAAGCGACCACGTTTCAGTGCCATACCTACTTACTTACTGAAAATTATTTATACACGCTATTTGAAAGTTTATTATATTACTAGCTGCCCATCCGGAAAGTCCATTCTACACAGGTGAAAGAATTTTTTAAATCGGTCCAAGACTTTTCCCCTTTATAATATTAGTATATGTAGATTATGTTTTATCTGATTCTGGATAATATAGAATTTAGATCATTTTGGCAGGTTTAAACTGTAAAGTGAACCCTTTTTGCTGTGCACTGTCACATACGCAGGCACGTAGTCCGAGTACAATCTCGATCGATCCAGTTTCACCAAGATCGCCGGGTTCTAGAGTTAAGTCAGTGTCACAAGTAAGATGATTGTGTTTTGGAATTAAGTAGTTGACCGAGCACCGGGTGATACTCAGGTCGAGACCGCGTCTATAAACCGCGGTGCAGTGGGCACAGATTAACGTTCATAGAAACAGGAACATTATCTCATTGTAAGGTAGAGAAAATCACTGACTATTGCGATCCCTGAAGCGTCAACTAAAAGCAATTTACCTACCTGCAATAACTTCATACACGTTGAGTGACATTGATTAACGTTACATAACGTTACAAAATGACAAACACTTTTTCCTCGCCGAAAACATATCGGGATACCGAGTCACAAGCTGACGGGTAAGTAGAATATGTATGCCTCACTCAAATCAAAGAATGCTCTAAAAATACGCAGGAAAAGAAGGCGGTCAAGTGCAAGTCATACAATCGATGTCACGGTCATACAAAAGAAAACAAAAGGTGCCTTCTTTGTTGACTTCGCGGCCTAATAACTTTCAATCATACTTTCGTCTATGGACAATCTTGACTTTACATGTTTTCAATTTAAATTCAACATTAAGAAAACTTATCTCACAAAGGCGCACTACTAATCCTGCTTTCAAAAATATTTTTACTTTTATCTATGAACCCGAACGCAGATTTGTTCAACCAATATCATCATGATTCATGACCATCGTCACTAATTTGTCTCATAACGATTAGATCTGATATTATTACAATCTGATTTAAAAAAGAAGGGCCGTTACCGGTAAGTATTGGTTAAACGGAACCCTAAAAACTGGAATCTGCCAACCATAGATTTTTATCTAAAAAACTTTCAACTAACCTTTTTACTCGCCTTACTGCAGCGCGCAGGACGGGTAATTTGTAAAATTAAATTTGCGCTGTGGGGAAGTCTCTCTGCAGTGGTACTTAGGTATGATTTACGATTCATCGCAGAATACTGATCATTCGGCACTTGGATTGAAAATCCTTTGACTGATAGGCAAGGAGCGGCTGAGAGCACACTTGCTAGTTCACACGTACACAGGCCTTTCATACCATACGCAGGCTAAAGTATACACGTAGGCTTCAGTGATCGTACACTTAATGGATCCATCCAGTCCTTTTCAGAGTAATTTGCCTACAATTTAAAGCAAATGTCTTTGATCCGTCTAGGTCTTTGAATAAAACGTTTCAAAGACGCCAACAACCGTTTGTGCAAAAATGAAGATCGCAGCATATTTCTAATAACAAAGAACGAGAGGCCACGTCGCCGGTTTTATTACGTCGACACGGATTTGTTGGCGAAAAAGTACTCACTTAGCTCAAATAACGGTCTAAAGTAAACCTAAATAAAGAACCCTGCGGTTACTTAAGTAAATAAGCTGCAAACACCTTTGCGCGGCTCGCAATATCCTAGGATTAGGTACGAGCCAGACTCCACACCGGTCGCCGGTCGCCGGTCCTCGCCGGCTCGGCGATTGCAGTTGAGAAGCTACGACACTATTGCACGGTGGCTATAGTTTCACCACAGCATGGATGAAACATTAATTAGTGACTCTGCCAGGACCATATCCGAATTTAATTCGTTAATAAGTCCACGGATACATACTAAAAAAGCATGCTATATTTTAATGAAACCAAAGTAATACGATACTCAATTTGTACGCCCCTAAATAAAAAAGAAGAGAATATACGAGGGCTGCTACTTACGTATCCGGAATTGAAAAAGTATACAAACGTATACCTATGACTAAATATGGTTTTATCGTTTTTCAAAATATTCTCCGTGATGATCGATACGTACTTTAGCATATAAACAGTACGTGTAAACTAATTTTTGCAATTCTGACTGCGGTATCTCCAAATCGAGTTGTTTGAACGCGTCGACCGCATCTTCACGGGTCGAAAATCGTTAAACATGTAATTTATACTTCACATTTAGAAATAAATAAAAATCATTGGGTGCCAAATCAGGGTTGTTTTTTTTTGGTTATCTCTTTGAGTTTTCAGAAAGCTGTCCCCGCGAAGGCTACGGGCGACCGAACCCACGATTACTGCATGGTAAATGATTTATAATGGAATAAGTGATTCTGTGTATGAGTGATGAGTATGGTTGTAAATGATAAGTAGTTGTACGGTGAGCCTAAGCGCGCGAGCGTGCCGCGGCAGCGGCTGGCGAAGCGCCAGAACGAAACAGTGTGGCTACGAGGAAAATAAATTCCTCGTGGTCACACCAGTGTGACAAAATAGTGTGACTACGAGTCCGATATCTAAAAATCGGCCAAGTGCGTGTCTGGCCACGCGCAGTGCAGGGTTCCGTAGTTGCCTGTCTTTCTTAGTGACATCGACACGTGCGCGCTAGGTAACTAAATGGTTGCGTCGGCCAAATTTGTACGAAAGTTGGCCTTTCTAAGTAGGTACATTTTAAGTTGGTCGCCTATAACTCGGTGCCTACTTAGCCCTGATAGTTTTCCTTTTAAATTAATTGGGCTTTAAAGACCAATATCTCGCAGACGATACACTAATATGAAAAATCGTTTGAAGAAACCCATAATATTTTTGAACAAGCTATCCAACGATACCCCACAGAATGGGTTTAAAAAGAAAACAAACATACATCCCCACATTAGGTGTAGGGGATTTTTTTCATTAAAGATTTTATTCTTCTGTTTTGTCGGCGTGATTTATTTATATACCCATGCCGAACCACAGTTTTCTAGTAGTAATGGTTACTGAGCTAAGCCGAAGACTGACGGCCAGACGGACATGGCGAAACTATGGGCTCCTTGTTGACTACGGAACCCTAAAAACGCAGGCCACCATTTGCTTCAAGGTGCTTTTTGCACGTTATTTTGGAAACACCCTCACGTTAATTGTTGTTTAGTTTCGGAATCATATAAGTACATAGATCCAGGACTCGTCACCTATGTAGATATTATAAACAGCCTTTGAATCACCATTCGACGCAAGCGTCTTTTTGATCCTTAATTAAGTTGTGCGGTTTCCAACGCGTACAAATATTTTTGTAAGATATCTTATCAATGCGTCGTCATATTCCCAGAGTCGCCTCAATCTCGCGATACGTAACATGACGGTCATGTATTATGAGTTTTCGCACAAGTTCAATATCTTGTGGTACAACGACCGATTTCGGGCCACCTTCCTTAACTTCGTCCGTGAGCATATTGCGTCCACGATTGAACTCACTAAACCAGTGATAGATACACAGTAGTTTTTCACGGAGCTTCATAACCAAAAGTTGAAGTTAGTTGGTCCATGCACTGTTGTTGCATTAAGCCACGCCGAAATAATATATAATAGCACGAATATTTTCACGAATAAGTTCCATTCTTGCAACGACATGACATTTTAAACCCCCCAAAAAGAAAAGACTAGTTAGGCTAATATTTAAAAAAAAACATGGAGGTCAGATATAACCCTTAAAAAGTTTAGAATCCCGGATTCCGGATCAAAAGTAAGCAACCCTTGTATGCCTTCATAATTTATACTTTTAATTAGCTAAGTACCAAATCAAAGACATGGCAGCTAACGAAATCGGACTGTAACGTGCTATATTTAGGTGGGTATCTGTTGCGAACGCAAGCCATTTTAGGGTTCCGTACCCAAAGGGTAAAACGGGCCCTATTACTAGGACTCCGCTGTCCGTCCGTCTGTCACCAGGCTGTACCTCATGAACCGTGATAGCCGCGGACCAGGTAATACTAAGTAGCAGCGTTTTCTTTCTTTGGGACTCTATTATCGCACTAGTGACAACCGAATTGAATCGGTTTCGCTCACTCTTAACCATATTTGTAAACCTGACATGTTTACATAGGTTATACTTATATCCAAATCGAATTGATCAGTTTGTCAGTACAGAATGGAGGCTTTATTTTGTTTTTTCCGTGATACACGCGATACATTAATTTAGAACTCATGTAATTATACAAATAGCGCCTACAAATTCTGTGTGGGCAATGTTGTAATTGCTACTTTAAATAGTGTACATTCAGCAACTTTGCTCCGATATTATTATTTCCTTTACAATTTTCGCAGAAGTTGCAAAACCCTTCGTTAGCGTTCCAATTTTCCGCTCCGTGTATTGGGATAATAGTAAGAAAATTGACAATGTTGGTGTGGTGATAATTATTTGTCGTTATGTTGATTATTATTGAGCAACACGTTTGTGCTGTAAAAATACCCTGACCAAACCGCACCGTGACAATTAAAGAACACCAATTGATATGCCAGTAACATGAACACAGAAAAATAACAAAGAACAGAGCATTTCAATAAAAAGTGAAGCTAATAAACTACTATAATTTGCGACAAGCGCACGCACTGTACGGCTATCACGCGAGGGCACGCGATCTCTCACGATTTATCTCGCTTTTTCCGTCTCTCTCTTATTAGAACACTTAGAACAAGAGGTATAGTGCGAGAAAAATCGAAAGTTTGTTGGGGCCTTCTCATGATAGACGCAGTCTAGCAATGTTTTCCACACTCGTTCTCGAAATGCTTCATGCACACAGGGGTTGCATAGCGACACCGAAGAAGGAGCAGGAACTGTAGTCAGGAGCAAACATGTCTTGTAACTTGTCACAGAAATAACCTCAAAATAGTTTAGTGTCGATGACAAATGACGTAGGTAGATAGAGTAGCAGCGGACTGTAGGTATGCAGTCCCTCTTGAACTCATATTTTAACCACTAATAACGGAGCGCTGCGCTGTTGCAACGGCAGTTGATCATTTCCCTCAAAGCTCTGGCGAACTTTGCCGCCGGCGTGTTCGTAAATTCGTCGCCGGCGCACGGATCCACCGGAACCCACCGGCAGCAGCCACTCGCTCTCCGGATTAGGAGTGATGGCGGCAGCACCCATAAATCTGTTTCGAGCGTGATGTCACTAAGCTCCACACTCGCTCCCTAATTAGTTTAAAAGCGATCGATGGATCACGCGCTTATAGATTTATATTTTGCAATTTACGCTACACGGCACTAATTTGTTTTGTCCGATATTTCCGCAGCAAAGCGTTAACATTTACATAAAGTTTTAACATTTTTTGTGCGGAAATTCCACAGTATAAAATAAAGCTTTATTTTCTTTACTTGTTTAGCTTAGCGACCTCTATAAAACAGATTATCAATAATTTATTTTAGAAAATGTTTTGTCACGAAAACACAACACAACTTGCTTGTTACTTATCTTTTGGAGTACATTACATCTATTTCACATAAAATACATATATATATATATATATGTATACATATATATTTAATATACATATCGATCATTGGCTGCAACATGATTATAAAGGGTGTGTAATGATTGGTATAACCACTTTTGATATATTTTCATTGGATATAACAACATTTAATATAATTTCATTGGATATAATCACTCAATGGCCATAATAAACTTTTGGCATAACAACAATCAGTTTAATTTCATGGCGTATTATGTTCAAATAGTATAATACATTTTTAATATAACGTTTAATGGATATAATTTTAAGTGACATTTTATTTATTTGACACACTACGGCCTGTTTAGTTTTAGGTTTATTCTTTTTTCTTTTCTTAGCTTAAGTATAATTAGTCGTATGTTTTATGTTAATAAATTCTATTATATGGATTTAATGTATATTGCATATAAGTATTAGTGGTATAATGTTTTGTATGATATAATTTACGTTTTCACACATACATTAATTATTTTAACCTAACCTAAATCTAACCTGATCGCCAGCGTGTCGACGTCACCCCGCGAAGCGGGGTGCCTATTGCCGCTCTAAGGGACACAAGCTAACTCTAACCTAACCTACAAATAATATCATTGTTAGATTTATCAGTGGTTATTATACTATTGTGTGGCAGTGGTTACTCGTCGTCGTACCAACACCAACCTGCCTTAGAGTGAAATAGGTAAGAAATAATAGTAGTAAATATTCCAGATTATGCCAATAGCACATTATACCAACTGAGTTTTATATCGAACAAAGTTATATCCCATGTACGTTATGACTGTTAGATGAATCGTTGTTATATTACAAGTTCATTATATCCGTTGATAATTATATTACATGAGAATATATCAAATGGTGTTAAATCAAAAGTGCAGTATATCCTTTAATCATTCCATATATGAAAAGTCCAGTGAAAATATATGAAAAGTTTTTATATCGATCGTTACGCACCCGATTACAAAGCTCTTAGAAACCTAATTGGCACTGCTTTAGCAATTATTAATTTCGCAATTTATTGAAGTCGGGAACGCATACGTCTGCGAATAGAACTAAGGTCCCGACAACTTGATCCCCGCTTTCATGTGTCGACGCTTTCATCATCTTTTAGATCTACATTTCCAGACCAATGGAGCATCTCATTTTCCCATTTTGCACGATTATTATGCTTCCGACCGATCCAATCGCTCGAGCCATACGCAAGTACGCCACGAAGCGTAAAAGATAACGTGGCTAACTTCGCTGTAAATATTCCCACCACGCGAGTTCCTTGTATTTGTTTATCAATTCGATCGATGCTGGGAGGAAAACGCACAAGCAAATGAACGTGCATTCCTTAAATGTAAGATTTTTACATGTTTAACGTTTCTAATATCTCATGAGTCATGAATAGTTCTAGGTCAAAGTTGCAAGGTAGCTTTGATACTTTGACTTGGTGCTAGGTGGTGTGGTTTTCGCCACATTTATTTTTCACTGATATTTCTTTTATGGTGGAAAATTGGGCGTAACCAGTAAATAGCATGACAAAACAAGGCGGTCAAGATTAAAGAGAAATTATACGTATTGATTTTAGTCACAACTTAAACGCTAAAAGATTAATATTTGGTTGAATTTGAATGGCCTTATCTGTGATTGCTTAAACTTAAAAGAGTGTCTGCTCTTCTACGAATGTTAGGAAACCCATTGAGAAGCCCATCCGTGAAAAATTTAATAATTTAAGCAAAACAAGTGATTGCTGTACTATGTCTAGAGGCAGCATTACTATGTGGGCCACGTATTTCATAAGTGGCATGTCCTAGCGTCTGGCCTGTGGCGTGTGCATAGCAACCGGATATTGCCGTCGGCTGCCTACACTTTATCAATATTTAGCTTGCTTATGCACTGTCATATCTGCTCTGGACGCAGATTGAATCTTGTAATCAAGCGAAACGGAAACGAACATCATGAACACATTAACTGCTTAGCGTGCCTTCCAAAGCACGGAAGCGCTCATTTATATTACCCACCCACTCAAACATCAAACCACCCATCCAAAGACTGACCGCTGCTATCTTTGTTTAACCTGCGTTATCGTTTCCGACTGGCAGCCGCCGGTAGGCTATGATGCTAAAGTTTGGACCTCAATCACGCAAAAACGGATTCACATTAATATTGGTATACATGTGTATAACCTGGATTAACATATGAGTATATAATACTTTTTATTCCGGGAATCATCGTCTAAGGGGGCGAAATAGGGGGCGCAAGTTTGTAAGCAGCTACGATATAAAAGAGTTCCACGCGGACGAAGTCGCGGGCAGAAGCTAGTTAAGAAATAAATACAGCCTTATTTCGATAACTTTCATAAAAACGTATGTTGTTACTCAGAAACAAAACGCTTCGAAATGGTACCTCTTACTAAATACGATACAAAAACTAAGACCATACAGAAAACACAGTCTCAATTTCAACATATGAAAGTTGGAGTACCTCAAGGCAGCATCCTTGGTCCTATTTTATTTTTACTGTACGTTAATGATCTGCCAAAGGTCATAGACGAACTGTGCGTAATGTTTGCTGACGACGCCACTATCTTATTTTCTGGAGAAAACTTAGACTCAAATTTCCAGGAAAAAATTAACAATACTCTTAAAACTGTAGTCAACTGGCTTAAATCGATTAACTTAAAAGTAAACGCAGAAAAAACTAAAACAATACAATTTAGAAATTACAAAACAAACCCAATAAACTTGAATATAAAACACGGAGGAGCTCTTATTCAAAACGTAAGTAGTACTAATTTTTTAGGCGTCTCTGTAGATTCACATTTACACTGGAAATCACATATTGAAAAGATAAATAAAAAATATCCAGTCAATGCTATGCCTTATCCGTATTATCTAGTACTTGCTCGGAAGATGTTGTCAGAAATGCCTATTATGGTAATATTTATCCATTGTTTACTTATGGTCTAATTTATTGGGGCAACTCTGTAAATGTCAAAACAACTTTCATTTTGCAAAAAAAATGTCTCCGCATTATATACCGTTTACACAATACAGTCTGTTAGAAATATTTTTAGGGAAAATAATTTTCTTACCTTAACTGGACTATACATCTTAGAGCTATGTTCATTTGTTATCAACCATAAATATAATTTCTGTTCAGATCAGCGTGACAATTTACGATCACAATATAAATACAACATATCACTGCCGACGATCAGACACTCAACTTATTACAAAAGTACCTTTATCACCGCAATCAAAGTATTTAACCATTTACCCATTAGCCTAAAAATGTTGAGCGGACATCAATTTAAGCGCCACCTAAAGCGATGGTTGACACACAATGTATTTTATGATTTAAAAGAATACTTTCAGAATAAATAATGTCATAGTCCTTGATCAGACTACTTAGGTATCATTGTAACTCTAATATTGTAATAAATATTTAATATTGTATGCCCGAAATGGGTTGCCATTGTTACTCACATACTTTTGTTCTATTAAGACCTAAATGTACATGGTTAACAATAAATGTTTTCTTTCTTTCTTTCTTTCTTTCTTACTAAACCGACAAAGTGTGATCTACTTGGTAACTTGGGTCTATCATATCCTCCTGAGACCCAGGGTAAGCTTTAGTGCTTTTGAATTAGGAACTTTTGAAATTCAGTAAAAGTTTAAAGGTAATTTTGAAATTTGGACCTAACTATATCCTCCTAAGACCCCCTTGTCTTAGGAGGATATAGTTAGGTCTAGATCTTATTAAGCTTTGTACTCATTAAATGCATTAAATACGTGCAGCGGCTGACTGTCGTGGTCATGACCGTGGGAACCATCCGTTTCAGTCTCGTGTCAACAATTCATCGAGCCTGATTTTTTTAAACACATTTTATAGGAATAGAATAGATAAGCCCAATAAAACCAATTCCAGTTCTTCAAATTTCTGCGGCCGAAATTGTTAGTTTACAATTTCAGTGTGCGCTTGTGCGTTCTCCGGTTAACCAAGTATTCTGTGTATTCAAAATAAATCAACATTACTAGTTTAATTAGAGATTAATTAGACAAACCGCCACAACTGTTTTGGACTAATGAAGAATAAAACAACGGGCTGGTTTCACTGTAGCCACGCAAATACAAGCTCGTCATTCGCTAAACTATTCTCCGCTGAACTGTCGATGAACCGAGTTATCTGTGACATCCAATTGCGGATAGTGGTTACAAACATAGAGGCCTTATAAAAGAGACGAGTCACGCCTGATTGACAATAGTGGCGACACACTAAATTGGTTTCAGTTTACTCGTGATTGAGCGTAACGATTATACTATAGGTAGGTATATTCAATTCAATATTTTATTCATAAAATAACAATTTTACATGTCAAAAACTTAACCTACGATTGTTACATTAATATTATGTCCAGTTATAAGAATTATAATTATCATGTCGCACATAAAGTTATGTTATGTTATATATTTGATCGACTAGTTGGAAGTGATAGCCCCTGCCTGCAAAGCAACAGGTCCTGGGTTCGAATCCCTTAAGATTTTGGATTTGGACCTTGCATGTTTTCTATGTATTCAAGTATTTGTTTATCTATAAAAGTATGTTTATCGTCGTCTAGTACATAAAGTACAAGTTACGCTTAGTCGATCTACTAGAGACTACTAGGTCGATTTGTGTAAGATTGTCCCCTAATATTTAGTTATTTATATCTACATGTATATAATTATACATATATACAAGTAGATATAAATAACTAAATATTAGTATTAGTATATATATATATATATATATATATATATATATTAAATAATATATATATATATATATACTCCTTGAGTACTCAGTAGATATGAATAATAGGGATCTACATTTTATGAAACTATTAGTCAAACGAGACCGGAAAGCGAATTGGTTGGTACGCGCTCGTATGTGCCAGCATAGCGCTTGACGATCTAATAATCACACACACACCACCTCGCTACGTGCTTACGTAGGTAATACGGAAATCAGGAATCCGAACAAAACTTTTCCGAATTGAGTCTCGTTTGTGATTCGCATATTCTCATTTATAGTATACTCGTATGTATATTACAGACACATATATTGCAAGCCTCGCCGCAGCTTCCCAAATTACCGGTCATTTGGCATTCAGCTATATTCTCCTAGTTACCTGAATGAGCGAGTCTTATTTAATTACACTGATGTCTACTCTGAGCCAGCTAGGTTAGTTAAATATTAGCGCATTTATTTAGAAATTAGGTGTGCTTACGCTTGGCTTTATTCAAACTCGTATGAAAATGGAATGAATAGTTAGAATAATTTCAAGTTTCAGAGGTTTTTTATTGTGTACGAATAATCAAACCTCTAAGATAATGATTTTCAATTCTGGAACTGATTTTCGAGACTGGCCCTCAATTTCGGAATTCCGGAACTGGTTGCGGAATTGGGATTTACCTTTTTGTAATTTAACTTAAGTCACAATTTACCAAAACATATTAAAATATGAATACCTAAACTACTAAATAATATTATAAACGCGAAAGGATGTTCGGATGTTTTAATGTCGCGGGCGGAAGATAGTAGCCAATAAATATTAACTTCAAATAGGGTAAGTACTGTTTTATTTCAATAATAAGTACTGAGGTAAACTTATTGATTGGTTGGACGGATGTTTAGATTCAGACTACTATGAAGATGAATTTAAGTTTTATTCAGACGCAGAAACTGCTTTTTACTGCTGAGAGCGTCGCGGCCGTCGCGGGTGACTGACATAGTTAAAGCATTTTCGCGGCGAATGTGCGGTCACAGCACGCCAATATGGTTATATCGCATGGCCGCTGGTGGTCTTAGCGCCGAGTTCTACGCGCTACTTAGCTTGAAAATTATGTGATCACAGTTTGCCTCCATTCTGATCCGCTATCACCTAATGTCGCCCAGGTGGATGGGCTTCATGTGACGTTTCAGCACATCTTTGTACCGCAAATATTGGCCATCTTGTTATCTCTTGTTATTCTGTAGTTCACCGTAAATGATTCGCTCCACTACCCTGGCATCAAACGCGAGAGACCGTCTACGACTACGCCAATGCATCTTTCGCCTCATTAAGAATCAGAATCAGTAATCAACCAGAATTTCCGTGTTCCTGACACGGTCAAACACGTCACGGTCACGGGAGGCACCCAAAATGGAAACTAGGTATCTAATAAGCGAATATGTTTGCTATGATAATAGGGGGGTTTTCGGAGGCACAGAAAAGATTCGGCATAAAGAACTCAATAAATAATTTACTTTTTAAAAACCGCAATGTAAATGGTTAAATGGTTAAATCACTTATATCTGAGAGGATGATCACAGGATGATCAGTAAGAAACTCAAGTAAAATATTTAACTTGCAAAAAGAAGCATCCAATATTCTCCGAAAATTTTCACACCGCTAAAATTCAGCGTTCCTAGCATGACCCTACTTATTTACCACTAGTACTTTTTTTAGTACCAGGTTTGTGGAGACATGCAGCGGAGTATATATAACTATGGCAATTAATTTACTAACATTTACATATATCACTGCTATTTAGTATTTAACTGTAACTGCGAACAATACTCGAATGAATGATGGTAAAACAATAATTGAAACTTGGTTCAAGAGTCAAGTGATTTGCGAGCAAAATCAATGCTTAAGAATACAAACTGATACTACCTATATGAGCTGGGTACCGATTTTTGACTTTCGAGCGCTCGACTCTTTTACTCGAAAACTGTAAAACATATGAATTGCTATTTTGAAATAGCGATAGAAAGTAAAGTGGTATTGACCACTCGTATTCATTTATATTGGTAGAAAGTAAGTGCCTGCCATTTTGACACTACAGACGTATTTACTTTTATTTGATTTTCGAGCGCTCGAAAGTCAAAAATCGATCCCCTGAGCCTGACTTGACATATCCTTTTCAATATTTAGTTTAAATAATGGTTCCCTCTCATACATGAGAGAAGGCCTGTGCCCAGCAGTGGGACGTATATAAATAAAATAAATAAAAATAAAAATAAAAATTGTTTAATTCAGACCGAGATCCATAATAGTGTTAGTAACAATTGGGACTTACAAAACTATGTTAGAATTACACGTTACATTACAGTACATTAAGTAAGTAAGGTTAATTTTTAAGTTTTCATAAAAAAAAAAAATTATAGAAGAAAAACGGCAGGAGCAAGTAGCGATATATTACTCCCTACTTGGCCCTACCAATGACCACCTCAACCCAATACTTGGTGAGCGGGCAATCCAGGCGCTCTGCCAACACCCTCAGCATACTGTTGCTGCTGCCTCGCATCCGCTTCAGCAGTGAGGCTATTCTTTTTCGCCGAACGGCATAAAAGTCGTCCGCATGGGCCTCTGCAAACATGCCCGAAGCACTCCAGTGCTTCGGCAGCTTCAACAGCATCCTAAAGATGTTGTTGTACTGAATACGCAGGATGTTATAGGCCCTCTGAGTAAATCTCGCCCACAGGCTACACGTGTAAAATGTTTGACAGTATGCTTTAAACAGCGTCAACTTGACTTGTTTGTTACAACGTGTGAACCTGCAGGCGAGCATATTGCCTCGTACAGCCAACGCTCTTCTCTCCCTCTCCATATCCAAATCGTCATTCAGGTCCGCTGTAAGCATGTGACCTAAATACTTAAAATTATCCACTACTTTAAGAAGCTCGCCCCCCAGCATGATCTTGGGCAATGTGTTCGTGTTATATTTTCGTGCTTTAAAAATGAGCACCTCGCTTTTGTTCACATTGTATCTAAGACCATGCTGTAGAGCGTAGTCCTCACATAGTCTAAGTAAGTCCTTAATGGAGTCGACCGACGGCCCCAGCAGGACCATGTCGTCCGCATAGCTTATGTTGTTGAAGCATACTTCGCCAATATGGCAGCCGACATGCATACTGCTGAGCCTCCCTATCAAATCGTTTATATATAGGCTAAAAAGGATAGGGGATGACAACCCTCCCTGTCTTACTCCACATTTTAACCCATACACATCCGAGTCAACCCCCGCCCATCTTAAAAGTAAATCCAGTATCAGTAAAGCTACGTACTCCCTAGGTAGATCGGTTTTTTGTAGCTTATCCCACAGCACATCGTACACAACCAGGTCAAAAGCTTTGGACAAGTCCAGGAAACATGCATAAATGGGTGTGTTCCTATCCTTGTAGTACCTGACAGCTTGCTTAACGCACAAAATTGCGCTTTCAGTCGACAGCCCTGGCCGGAAGCCGAATTGAGCGTCGTGCAACTTAATATGTTTACAAAGTTGCGCATTAAGCAAGCCGTCAAGCACTTTCGCTAGCACAGTGGCAAGCGAGATGGGCCTGTAGTTGCCCATGTCCGATAGGTCACCCGTTTTGTTTTTTACTAGCGGAATTACCACTGTACTAGTGAGTTCCTGGGGAAGATAGGCGTGTCCGAGGCAAAGAGTGAAGAACATTGCCAGGACGCGCGGCAGGTGCACCCCCGCATGTTTGAGATGCTCGATGCTGAGACCATCATGCCCCGGCGATTTACCCCTTTGCATGTTTTTAATGATTTTATCAACTTCACTACCTGTAAATCTCAAGGAGCTTTCGCCCATGATAGTCTCAGCATCTCCTACCCCATCCACAGTCGACTCCAACAAAGGACTTACGGCAAACAACCTGCTGAAATTATCACACTCACCACCCACGCTCACAGGGACTCCCGGCTTAGTATTCAGATAATTCGTGTTTTTCCAGAAAGCTTTGAAATCCTTAGCTGTCCGGTTTGTGGCAAGAATATCACTTTTGATTTGGTATAGGATATAGGCTGATGATGAATGGTAAATTAAGTAAACCGTCATAAAACTCGGGATATGCATAAAATTCCGTTCCGGAATTATATGTAGGTATGTAAGCACTTTATTGTACACAATAAAAGGTTAAAGAATATACATGTCACACAATAGATCAAAGTACAAAGGCGAACTTAAGGCCTCCACACATCGAACGCGGGTCGTGCGCGGCGCGGGGCGGGCGCGGCGCGGGTCGGTTTATCTCTTCACTATCAACGCATTTAATATCTCTCTCACTATAGAGACACCGCGCTACTGTGCGAAAGAGATAGAGATAGGGTAGACCGGGGACAATTGAAACAATTTGCCTTTAACCGCCTGTAACCGTCATATGTTTAGGAGTAGAAGGATGAAGGCCCAAAATATTTCAAGGTTAGTTATCTGGTTCCTAAATTAAATGTATTTAGTTGGTCTATATTCCATAGTTTTGTGATAATAATGTCATAAAGAGAATGGGGCAGTATGGTTCAATTGACCTCACATGACTGTCATTTGAAACACTTTGTGAGGTCAATTGAAACACTCTAATATCTTCGGCACAATGAAAGTACTTTTTTAATCTTTTCCATCACTACCACGGCATACAATGAGCTCATCAAAAGTTCGCGAGCATATCATAAACATTTCTCAATTTATGAGCTGATCTGAACATCTCTATAAAAACGCGCGTGTAACAAAAAAGTATAAACTTTTAGTTTTCTTTGTTGCTGCTACCTTATACATTTAGCTTAGCCAAAGTAGTTTTAATGCAATTATAATGTGTAACGATATAGATGCAGAAAATAAGCATAATCATGTTTCATACAAAAGTGCTTGTTTCTACTATAACAATGTTTCAATCATAACCATTCCGAGTACCTACCCGGTGAAAAAGAGTGTTGCAAATGTCAGAATGTAAAATTAAATTATAGAAGCAATAAATAATTGCTTTACTAAACAAAATATTTCCGGTATGCCAAATTATATTTAAAAAAATGAGTGATGTGAATGTGTGATTCTTTCTGATATAGGTATATTTTATATACGGGTCAAACTGAGAACCTCCTTTTTTAGAAGACGGTTAAAAAAAATGTTCATAAAATCTCGAATAAAAAAAAACAATGACACGCAGAGTGCAGATTTAAAAAAACAACTTAACATTTCCATAATCTATAAACAAGGTCAAAAACTACACAAATAATAGTGAACACCAACAGAACCTCCATATATGTTCAAGTCGGTTACTTATGGGGACGATTAAAACGCGAGGACGATTAAAACGTTTCAACTATCCACAAGCAAGTTGTCTCTACCGTCCCCACACGACGTTTTTAACTTCAAGGTCAAATATTACATATAAAAAAGACTCCAACGCTGATCAAAAGCAATGGCTTTTACAAACATTCCTTTATTCCTAACTATAATACCAAAATAATTTGATCTGTCAAAATACAAAAGTAAAAAAAGTTATAAACAAATACGACAGCACACATATTCAGTTTTTACCGCGAAAAACTGATTTGGCTCGTTTACACTCCCATCTCGCACCGTCGCTCGACCGCTACTGGCCAAGGATTCAAACATGGCAGAACGCGTGTTCTGAGTGTTGCGTCGGGCGCGTAGGTATTATAGTTTTCGAGAAATTTGACTTGTTTCAATCATGACGTGTTCCTATTGTCCCCGGTCTACCCTACCGCCCTACACCCGCGCCGTGCCTTTATCCCTATAAGGGATCTCTTCCAGCTTACCTTTGTAATATCTAGTTGTGTTTATAAAGTAATTTCTGAATCACTTTACTTACTTCTAAAATCCGGTTCCAACTACATACAAACTAGTGTGGGTGTCTGATGCATATCTTATGAGCACGCCTAATCAATGCTAAGGAGTAGGTACTTCACTTGTTCCTTGGACTTAAATAAGTAGGTACTCGTACTTATTGCCCGTGCCGTTACTGTATAAGTAAAGTACGTAGAGACCATTTATTTAACTGCTGGTCGTAATAATGTTCAGGAATGTACTCTGGCATTTTAACTAGAAGATAAATTCCAAAGGTTTCTTTTAATAAAATTTACTTTACAATATGTTATCAAAAACTAAAGGGCACGAACACCGATCTCAGAATTCGGTAGTTGCCTTTTTGAAAAATGTATAATAAGGTGTCCATTTACTTAGAAAACTATAACATTATCACAATAAAAAGTTAATTAGAAAAAAATATCATAACCATAAATAAAAATGGGGCTACAAAGATTCCAATAAGAAAATATAAATAAATATGATGAAGATGGCGGGATGAGCTGGACGTATTTCAAAGAAACTGGCCAGAATTGGAAGCCAAAAATATAGGGGATTTTTACCCAGCAGTGGGCCACTACATCTCACAACAATCTTGGAAAAATCGAACTAGCCCTCAAACTCAATAAGGCATGTGATATGGGTACTAGACGACGATATAGTTAATAGACCTAAATAAAAAACATACTTAAAATACATGGAAAACATTGCTAATCGTAGTTGGTACGCAGACATTTGATCCTCTCTAAAAAATATAGTGGAAGGAAAAATGAGCCGTGGAAGATCCGTTGGACCGACGTAGTAAAGGAACTTGCAGACGTCTATCCGGATGGCCGAAAACTGATTGGCCTGGAGAGCATTAGTGCTCAAAGCAAAGACCTCGTGTAGTCACGACCTTCAGTCATGAGGATGCTACGAAGAATAGGAGAAAACATATAGGAGCGTAGCCAGGTGTACGTACGAGTAGAAGGGCAGCAGAGAAAAAGCTCTATCCAATATCCAATAATATGAGGACGCGTTGTGTTGAGAGCGAGGGAATTTATTCCTCCAGCTGTCAACACGGCGAATCCTCAAACATATCAAGGCTCGGCAACGCTCATGTTACTCCTTTGTAGTTGCATGTGTCTATAGGCTGCGGTGCCCGCTCACCATCAGGTGGGCCGTACGCTCGTTTGCCACTGTTGTTGAATAAAAAAAAACCAAAAAGTTTCGCAAGCATTCGAATTTGTAATTCGATCGACCGGTTCGAAGTTCTGTTCAGTTCTGGGCAGTAATTACTTAGCATGGTAATTGGGGGCGCACTCGGCCGAGACGGTAGGGTGCTGGATACGGAGCAAAATTTTACAGGTAGGTACCTGCCCCCAATAAGTGAATATTAATCACCATGCCGATAATCTATATTTGATGCAAGCCTGTCGCCCCCGGGACCGTCTTCTTGCCAAAACATTAAACTAACCCTTTGGAGCTGTGTACAAATGTAGGTATCCATACTAATATTATAAATGGGAAAGTATAAAGTGTGTTTGTTTGTCCGTCTTTCACGGCAAAACGGAGCGACGAATTGACGTGATTTTTTAACTGGAGACAGTTGAAGGGATGGAGAGTGACATAGGACAGTTTTTATCCCCGAAATCATCCCCTAAGGGGGTGAAATGGGGGCGTAAAAGTTTGTAAGGAGCTGCGATATAAACATCGACAAGAGGCAGTTATTATGAAAGAAACGCGATTCTAATTTTGTTTGTCAATCACCGTTGCCCAATGTCAAAGTCTAGGTAATAAACTCAGAAAATCTGTCTAAAAAATGTGGTAGCATTGTCGGTGCAGCGCAGTGTTGTTAACGGAATTGGCATAAACAATTTTACTAATAAGCTTACGGCACTAAGTCCGCCTCATGTAACGATAAGTTGTTCTTTTGTGCAATAAAGATAAAATACATGAATAAATAAGTTAAATATTAACCTTCATTAATAATTTCAACCAACGACCAACAGGTCGTTAGTTTGATATTGTCTATCTATATCAACCAACACCGGACGACAACCGTGCTGCACTGAAAATTAATTAAATATAATATAATAATTTAATTTACGATGTCTGCTTGTAAAGTAGGTACAGGAAAACAATAAAATACACGCTAACATTGTGGATTAAATGAAAGCTTGTAAGAATCATAGCTTCACCTAAAATAGCTCCGCAAATTCTTGAAATTACGAGACGTTAGGCCCTCGCCCGACACGCCTCTAACTGCCTCCAGGCACGACAGTAACACCCGGCTTGATGATACTAGCTACTTTGTGTTGCCAATAATTGTTGTTCCAGGTAAACTCAACAACTAACGGTAATTTATTCGTAGTCGGTTATAGGTGTTGGCAGCAGCGGTTGGCACGCATTCAGTTGAGGTGAATCTTTACATACTCAGCTTCATAACTAGGTAAGTACTTGCAAAATAAAAACCGGTCAAGTGCGAGTCTGACTAGCGCACCGAGTGTTCCGTACAAACTAACAATTAACTCAAGGTAAAGTAAATGTCCCAATATTTGTTAAATTAAGTACTTGTTTTAACCCAACACAACAGAATTCAATTTCAAACAACGAATTACTTTTACACCAAGACAATTGAATCGTGATCTTTTTTTGACCTACTATTGAAATATACCCGTCCCAACCCCATTAATTCTAGAAAAATCTTAACAGCGCGAATGGGGTCAGCGCCATCTATCGGCCCCATTTGGTACTAACGTGCAAGGGCAATCAGCGTGGTATTATATAAATAAATTTAAAAAAAATGTTTATTGCCTCGAAAATAACAAAACAAACAAAAAAAAATAACTTAATATAAACAAAGAAAACTTAGCTAAGATCTAGGCAATGGGTATCAGTCTCAGCGTCCGCTGAACTAAGTCCAGCGCTGATTTTCAGCCTCATCCCTTTTATAAACTAAAGTAAAAAAAACTTAAACTAAAACTAAGCAGGTCGGCCACATTTGTATGTTGGTATTTTAGCGATTATTGTTATTCACGTGAACCGATCTCGATTATATTATTGTTTTATTTGAAAGAGAGTATTTCTATTATAGTTTTATAGGAATTTCAAAACGAAAAAATACTTACTTATAAAGTTGATTCAATTGCAAAAAAACTAGGAAATGATTTTTGTAAATAAAACAAAAAATGTGCTAGATACTGAAATAAATTATTTTCCAGTAATATTTATGTTTATCTGAATCACAAGTAATTATTTCAAAGTTTTCACTTGGTAATTTCGGCGATAAGGGGGGAATGGTATTTATTTTACATTTTCCTTCATAGATCGAAATTTTACCCATGTAGAAAAAAAACTGTTTTAAAAAGCACCACTCAAGCCCTTTCATATAGTACCCCACTTGACCTAATAGTTGAATATATTTTTTGGCCCCTCCTCAAAATCATCACAAAAAATACGCTAGATACAGAAAAAAATATACTTTTCCAGTAATATTTACCTTTACCTAAACCACAAGTAATAATTTTCGCTTGGATAACTTCGGACATAAGGGGGGGAATGGTTTTTTTTACATTTAGGGGTTCCGTACCCAAATGGTAAAAACGGGACCCTATTACTAAGACTTCGCTATCCGTCTGTCTGTCTGTCACCAGGCTGTAACTCGACAACCGTGATAGCTACACAGTTGAAATTTTCACAGATTATGTATTTCTGTTGCCGCTATAACAACAAATAATAAAAACGAAATAAAATAAATATTTAAGGGGGGCTCCCACACAAACTTTTTTTTTAAACTGTTTCTATACATAATGGTACGGAACCGTTCGTGCCGGAGTCCGACTCGCACTTCGCCGGTCTTGCAGCGTGAAAATAAAAGTATGCCCTAGTAAACTAGTCTCCCGACATGATTATCTTCGTCTGATAATGTTGAGTGTGCTTGCGTATTGCGTTTATGCTATCGCGTATGGCATACATTATGATTTAGGTATATCAATCAGACATTTTGACTTAAAAAAAATATTGTCATGTTGGAGAAACTTGAACTTACAATTGATACGAAAAAAGAACTAGTTAATTTCAAAATCCCGCTGTCAGTACATGCTGTTGTCTGCGTGACCTCAACTCCGGAGCCGGTATTTATACGAATGCTTCCTTTCCATATAATGGACTTTTGCTCAAATACATACTCATACTCATACTCATACTCATTTATTAATAAAATATAAAATTTTACATGTCAAAATAATTTGGATTATTTATAATAGTTAATATGTCAAGATTATTTGATTTATCTAATCACTTAGGTCATAAAATTTATTAATTAAATTACACAATGTCAATGTTTTACCATTAAAACTTATTATTATTACAAACATTTTATCTTACAAATACTCGCTAATATTATAGAACGATTTGTCATACAGCCATTTTTTCAGTTTATTAAGAAATGTCACATCATTTTCTATTTCTTTCAATTCTGAGGGTAATTTATTGTAGATAACTGGCCCTACAACAGACATTGTTTTGGTTGACTTCATAAGTCGACAACATGTCGTGGCCAATGTGTTCTTATTAATCTGAGCAAGCCGCGTACTTTTTGTTACCTTTATTGGAAATTGGTGCATATTACTTCTCACGTATTTAACAATGTAGAAAATGTATTGTGAGGTTAGGGTCATTACTTTGGTGTTTTTAAAAAGTTGCCGTGCAGGGTTGCCTGGCGGCGCATATGGAATAATACGTATAGCTCGTTTTTGGAGTATGAAAACTCGTTGCCATTCAGCTGCTGTTCCCCAAAGTTCTAGCCCGTAGCACATCACCGAGTGAAAAAGTGAAAAGTAACTCGATCTAAGTTGATGGTGGGGTAAAATACGTGCTAGTCTACTCAAAGCGAAACAAGCCCCTGACAATTTACCACTAACGACTTCTATATGCGCGTCCCATTTCAGCGCTGCATCCAAGGTGACGCCCAGAAACCTGGCGGCGCCTACCTGTGGTAGTACCTCTCCATCTACGCTGATAGCTAGGGGACGTGGGGGTCTACCACCGAGGTTTATGTGCATCACCTGGGTTTTGTGCAGATTTAGGACTAAGCCGTTTGCATTAAACCACCCCTGCAATCTAGATACCTACTTCGGAGGATATAAGATTCTCAAGTGAAGAGATCGTGTCGGCCTTCAGTACGAGTATGTCACAAGCATCGTCTGCAAATATGTACATGTCACCATCAGCTACTTGGGGTAAGTCGTTCACCTGGATTAGAAACCACAGATTTGCCAGGGACGAACCCTGAGGTACGCCGATATCGATATCGCCGCTCAGCGATGTGGTTAGCCCATTGTTTAGCATAACACTTTGTTTCCGTAGATTTAAAAAGTCCAACATTAACTTAAGCGCGGGGCCACGAATACCGATGTGTTGGAACTTTATATCCAGTACACTATGGTTACAAAGGTCGAAAGCCCGTGTCATATCACATAATAGAATAGCAACTTGAGATTGACTCTCTTTTGCGGCCATTATATTTTTTAGGGTCTCGCGAATTACGGCTATACAAGATCTGTTTTGTCTGTACGCGTACTGTTTTTCGCTAAGTAACCGAAAGTTTTCAAGAAAGTGTCTTAACCGATTAGCTAAGCCGTATTCAAAAAAAATTGCAATGGCGGGGATGATACTTATAGGCCTGTAACTATGTAGGTTATCTTTGCTTCCTTTTCCTTTATAGATAGGTACAACTTTTATGTTTTTTAAAACACTAGGATATGTTCCCGTTTTAATAAGATGATTGAAAAGATAGACCAATTGTGGTAACAGCACCGGTAGGCTGATTTTTAATAATTTTATTGAGATGTTGTAGATATCACAAGTGTTCTTACACGCGACACCTTTTGTTACTATTTGGTATAATTTCGCTTCTGTAAATAATTTGATCATCATAATCCTAATCATGGTTATAAATAAATACTAAGAGCGCTTCAAGAATTAACTTGATGATAATATCTGTAATTTCTCTCGGAGCACATAGAAACGGTTCTGCACGTAAAACCCTGCTTACATTTTAACCAAGATTAATTAGACCGTACTTCGTGTAATTCACTTGTATAGGTACTTGGTTTGTGTAGGTAGATACTTTCTTAGCCTAGCACGTCGTTATCAGGCCGGGCTGGGGAGATACTAGACAGTGGCTAGATAATTATGCACAATTAATTTGTTCCAGCCATCCCGGCCGAAGCGGGAATCTCTCGATTCCCGTGATTAAAATATCTCTTTACCCTCCGAGTATTACCGTAGGCACTTTATGAATTATTCAAGCCGTTTTCAACAAAAGACACAAAGCGATTTTCACTGTGATTAACCCGATTATACTACAGACTTTGGATTTGGATATAGCTATTCTCTAATTAAAATAACATACAATAGAGTTTGATAATATCTTTATTAATGACTACTATTCCAAATGAAATACCTAAGCAATTTAATTTTATTATCGCATTTCGATAGACAATGAAGAGGGCATTTTCACATGGTACCTACAGGCTGGCCGCCGAGATACCACCCTAACCCTCGTTGACACCGCGCCACAGCCCGCCACTAAGGCTGAGCGACATTAATATTCTCAATGATTCACTGACCCATCTTTACGATTGGAGCCCCAAATTATTAGTTTTATATAGTTAAATGAATTTCGTCACTAAATAAGACACCTTCTTAACAATTAGTCTTTAACTTTCTTTTAAAAGTAACTGCTTAACTATGTAATAAATAATGGTTTTGATAAACTAAGTACGTAAGTATTTACAAGTATCGTAACTAAAACAGACGCCCTTGCATTTTGACCATTCCAAACCGTAACTAAATAGTAGTTAGATGTTACTTCAATGACCTTTCTTGTAGCCATATTTCTTGTGGTGTTCGTGGCCTCCTTTGTTCGCATGATCGTGATGGTGGTGGTAGTGCTCGTCGTGGCCGGCAGCCTCCTTGTGCCCCTTGTGTTCCTTGTGATGGCCCCCTTTCTCGTGGTGTCCCTTCTCTCCATGTTCATGCTCATGATGTCCCCCGTGATGGTGTCCCTTCTTGAAATGCCCTCCTTTCTTGTGTCCATGCTCCTCGTGGAAACCGCCATGCTTTTCTTCGTGACCGGAATCACCTTCTTCGTCGAAGAACTTTTTGTCCTTCTTGAACTCATCAAGCTTGTGTACTTCGTGATGTCCCTTGGTCGAGTGACCCTTGTTGTAGTGTCCTTTTTCTGCGTATTTATGTCCCTTCTCGCCCTTGTCGCCCTTGTGGTATTCGTCGTAGTGCCCGTCCTCGTGGTGGTGGTGTTTCTTGTGGCCGCCGTGATCGTCGTACTCTCCTTTGTGGTGTTCCTTGTCGTGGTGTCCCTTCTTGCCCTCCTCGTGATGGTGATGGCCCTTGTATCCTTTGTAGCCTTTTTCTCCGTGATCGTTATGGTGCTCGGCGTGGTGTTCCTTGCCTCCGCCCTTTTTATGTTCGTGATTATGGTGGTGTTCTTTTTTATGTCCGGACGCGGAGGGCTCCAGGTCAGCTTCGACTGGTGTATCGGAGTCTGGCTTGAGCTTGGAAGGCGGCAGGCGACGCGTGTCGACAACTGCAAGAATGAATATAAAACCGAGTGTACATGAAAGAAGCGGCCTCATGGTGCAGCGTGATGTGAACGCGCGTGTTGAGTTCTGTCTGCTTCTTCAATTGTCGTCTCGATGATGGTGCAGCAGTTTTATATCAAGAGTTGTGTAAGCTGCGGTAACCGACGCGTCGCGACCGGCTTCGCGCTCTAACTATAGTTATTGCATCAAGCGCAATCCCAAAATATTGACCACTGTTTACCGACACAAAAGTGTGTCCTTAACTCAATGTGATTCTCAGTACTATGATTTGTTTGGCTTACAGTATTTCCAGAAATATGATATATTTCATGATGAGAAATTACAATATAAATTCGCATGTAAATACATGTCAAAACTATAATAATTTATACCATGATTGTCACAAACAAAGAACATAATAATAGCAATATTAACACATGACAACATAGTTACCAGAAAAACTGTAACATGACGAGCTTTATTAGTTGTCGCCAATAAAAAATATTGTTCTAATATATCTGCCTATACACATACCCTTCCATGGGTTGACTAATCCTAATCATTATTAATTTATAAAATGGTTTTTGAATGTGTAATTCATAGGGCGTCTGGCCTGAGTCTGGTTCATGAATATATAATTTACTAACAATAACATACTCAACATTATTTTACTACTTTAACATCGATAAGTAGGTGTCATTGCAATTAACAGCGTAACCATTTCGCATCTGACTGTACTGGCGTATCTATTAATTAAGTAGCTTAATTAATTGGTAAATCGTGAATAACCCGAAATAGGTAGTTAAAAACCTATAACCTTAGATAGGTACCTAATCCATTTGGTTTTGTGGTACTTACAGGCACTCTGCTGTTCTATTAAGGGGGTGAATTGGAACTTATCGGGTGGTTTGAAACGCCGTTTCGACTAGATTAGGAAACAATAAGGTCTGATTTTCAGATACATGATTCTTGACTATATGTATGATTGTTTATCTGATTTAATCGATACATGATTGCGTAAAATTTTCCACTATAGAAAATAATTCCAAAGTTGGGTCTTTATTTTCCTTTTTTTTACTCAGCCTACTCATTCAATTCATTATTTTACGACAGAATCAAGTTAATAGTATAGTATTTTATCTTGTCTAAAATCTCAATTGATGAAATATAATTAAAACTTCACTAAGTCAGGTATATATCGAAATTTGTCCAAAAACCCTAAAAAGCCATTCCCGAAGCGTGTTGCATCTCTTTTTCTCGTGCGCGGAAGGCATAAGCCTGTCTCTGTCAAGGGGCCGTGGTTGACTCGAATCAAGGCAGCCCCTTAAGGTGACTGTTGCCCCCATTTTGTTTTCCTCGCTCACTAATTAGCTTAATATGCTGTGAACTGCTGCGCAGGAGGTACCTGCGTTTTATAAAAGTTCATTACGTAAAAACGAAGGATTACTTCGGAATATCAAAACGTTTTTCGAAAGAATCGTGAAAATCCTACTTGTTGTTTATAAGCGGTAGCAAATTTTAAGATGAAAACAGATAAGAGAAAGGATTTAATGACCTATTAGTTACCAATAAAATAAATTGTTCCGGTAATTAATGGAATATCAAAAGATACTTAACTTTTTTATAGATTTATTCAGTAGCTCGTTTACGAGACTTGGCATTTAATAAATGATCATCTGGCATAGCTAGGCCCCTTAATTTAACACTATTGCAAATCTGAACTAAATCTAATCTGAACTAATGAATCTAAATCTGAACTAATGAAAATCATTACGTATTTAATGACCTAGTTACCAATAAAATAAATTGTTCCGGTCATTAATGCAATATCAAAAGATACTTAACTTTTTTATAGATTTATTCAGTAGCTCGTTTACGAGACTTGGCATTTAATAAACGATCATCTGGCATAGCTAGGCCCCTTAATTTAACACTATTGCAAATCTGTTAGCTCAGCTCGGAACCAAATACAATATCTGTTTGAGGGAGGTTTGCGAGCGCATCACAGCGAAGTTCAATTTAGGTCGGCAAAATTCACGCCCGACTGACCCGAAAGAATATCTACTAGTAAATAGTGAAACATTGCTAGCTTTTAATAATAATTTGGTGGACGAATTCGAGCACCAAGGTTCGCATGTATAACGATAAGTAGGCACAACATGGTAAGGCCACGCACATCTCCATAAGCCTGCACAGGTGCTTCGCAATATCGCTACAGGGACAATCTAAGTGAAATACTATTGAATTGTTTTGTTTTTGTGATTGATTATTTTACGGTCAGAGGGGTGATTACTTAACTTTTCGGGCGTTAGGTCGACTATCATTTTCTTTTCCGATACCAAACATAGAATTTAGATTTACCTAACGTACACCGCCCGATGCGTTACGCAATCGACGAGCTTTATGAATATGTAGGTTACGGATGTCATTTTTCAACACAGTATTTGCTCGGAACATACCTCTTATTATGTCGCCTTTAGGCTCATAATCCTGGGTATTAACCCTAGAATAGTCGCGCCTACCCGTAAAACGCGAGTGATCGCGTGGGGAGCATTTTGCCGCCCATACTTAATAGGTTTTTTTTTTATAAGATAGGACTCATATGAATTTATAATTATGTTTAAATGATAGAATAATACATAAAGTATAAGAATAAGAAACATTTATTAAAGTTTTAGAATTTTATAAAACAATACTTGTAGAGAGATTTATTATCAGCATGTATTAAAACTATTTGGTTATTTTGCGCAATATTAACATAATTTTAAACAACTTGCGAATTCCAAATGTACTCTTATTAATCGCCCGTATTGGCAGTAGTAGTGTCGGTTTGCTACGAAGCAGACCGACCCTAAGTTGCAGTGCCAGATTAGTCCCTGGGCGACCAAGCTCTGCTCGGGGGAACTTGGACAACAAAAGTTTCAAACGAATTTCCGCAGACATGAGAACCAGCTAGATCGATATTTCGCCCCCGTAACATCCGTACTCAAAATTTCATCGACATCGTTAGAGCCGTTTTCGAGAACGTCATTTCAAATAAGTACCTACTATATAATATAAATAGCCACACAATACCAACAACATTTAAATTTGAATTATCTTTGTAGGAAATATTGTTGAATTTCCTTTGTTTAAAAAACGACCAAAACAAATGAAAGTTCAACTCTATTCTATTTGAAAATGATTACAAATTCCTTTAAATTCTTACTTATTTTCAGTAAGTCAATAGGATTAGGCAATAGGATAGTTAGGTAAGACTTATTTTTATGCTCAGGTGCCTAATGTTAACGTGGTGGATACATTGTTGTATCTTAGCTTTGTATGATTGCATTAAACATGTTCGTAAAGTTCATGATGTGGATGATACTTAATGTTCCACTCCCATGGCTATCCACAATATTCCCTGCCTTCATTAAAACAAAACCAACATTAAATAATATATACGACTAAAAAAAGAATCCGAACTTGCGAATAATACAGATAAGTGAGAACAAGGGGCACAACGGCATACATTCGTATAATTACCTGTCCACGTTAGTTAATTGAATAGAAAAGAAATAATTGATGTAGCGGGCCCTCTCTCGCCCCTTGCCGGTCACAGCGCGCTCGTATTTTAATTGAGGTAAGAGAGGTCAAACCATTTGTTCCACTGATGACACCTTACGTATACATAATTTACATACCAATTATTTCGTGAAATATAATTCACCCAGCATTATTATTAAACCAGGACGTCGCCGTCGGGATGGTGCGGGCAACGTAATTTCACTTTAACCAAAAATAACATTTTAAATGTGTTTCTCTGTCGAATAAAGATAAGTACTTACAACGTAATTTTGTAATTTAATAATCCGAGGGGCTTATCATCGTTCATCTTTTATGTATTCTGTGTTTATAAATATTGCTTTGTTTGATGTCATTTCGAAAACCAACAGCTTATTATACATTTTACCAGGAGTCGCATCATAATATTAACGAGTAGTACAGGTTTCATAACGCGATACGAGTAAGTAGGTAGGTAGGTAGGTAGGTAGGTAGGGTACCTACCTAATCGTATGCGGATGGAAATTCCTCCAAACCGCTCGCCTGCGCCCGCCACCCCCAGCCCCAGTTGGCAATAATATTGCACCGGCTTTGTCTTAATTTGGACCCATCGGCAACTCTCGCCAACACTCAAATTACGTTCCGTATGAGTTTCAAAATAATGCAGTGAGTAAAACGCATTTTAGTACAATTTCTTGAAACATCTCCTTCCACACATTTCACCTTTTAGTTGAACAGAATTGGACATGTCTGAATCACAGACTTTTTAACAATTTCTTCTTTTCAAATAAAAGTTTATCTACATGATCGCTGCAGTGAGCAGACGGCAGTGTCTGCGACACGAGCAAGATTTATCTACACTTTTCTCAGTCCGATGGCTGAGAAGAAAATCCGTTATCAATTGCATTCGGGCTGCAAGTGTTTTCTATAGGAAACGGTTCATTGCAACCACGACTAATTCGTTGGCCACGAAAATGTAGGCCAATCTCGGGCACCGCTCTAGTTTCTCAACGCGAGTTTATCTCGCCAGCGGCCGTTGCCAACCTCCACCGCCAACATTTTATGTAACGTTTGTTGTTGAAATGTACGTGAAATTGATATTTTTTCACTAGGTAGGTTACCTATCGAACCTCCATTTCGGGGCGGTCAGATAGGTCATCGGTCAAAGGTGAACAAAGTTTAATGAAGATGTTTGTTTTACGATATCTTTTTTTTAATAAAATCACCTAACAAACAAAAACTCAACAAAGTAAACCTAAACATGTAAGGCTTAACTAATTGGCATTCACAGAAATATAAGCAGTCTTTTGGTTTATTAGTGACCCTTCTTGTGTCCCCAGTGCTTGTGGTCCTCATGGCCGCCCTTCTTGCCGTGGTCATGGTGGTGGTGGTGGTGCTCGTGATGGCCGCCCTCGCCGTGGTGTCCCTTGTGGTCGTGGTGGTGTCCTCCCTTCTCGTGGTGGCCCTTCTTGCCGTGGTGGTGTTCGTGGTGGCCGCCGTGCTTGTGTCCCTTGTGGAATTCGCCTCCCTTCTTGTGACCGTGCTCCTCGTGGTGGCCTCCATGGCCCTCGTGATGGCCGCCTTCGTGATGATGATCATGGAAGTGCTTCTCCTTCTTGAACTCGTCATGCTTATGAACACCGTGGTGACCCTTGGTGGAATGTCCTTTGTGGTAGTGGCCTTCTTCGTGATGACCGTGACCCTTGTGGCCCTTCTCGCCGTGGTGATGCTCATGATGGTGGCCATCGTCGTGGTGGTGGTGTTTCTTGTGTCCGCCGTGCTCGTCGTGGTGTCCCTTGTGTCCCTCGTGGTGGTGGTGGCCCTTCTTGCCGTGCTCGTGGTGGTGGTGGCCCTTGTACCCCTTGTGTCCCTTCTCGCCATGGTCGTGGTGGTGATCGGCGTGGTGCTCGTGGCCACCGCCCTTATCCCACTTGCCGCCGTGGTGGGTGCCTGCCGCCTCCAGGTCGGCGTCCGCGCTGCGCTCCTCGCGGCTCAGCTCCCGCCCGCTGACGGCCGCCAGCGCCGCCATCGCCACACAACACACGAGTAAGCCCCTCATACTGCACTGGTCACAGCAACGCTGTTGACTGATACACTGTTTCCGAAGCTGGAAGGTTTTATACTAATGATTTCAATAATTTAGCATTGTATGAAAATTGTGTAAAACACCAAGGTTGCTTGATTGTTGCAGCCGTCGCAGCGGGAGCATTGCGCAGCGCTGGGACTCGGTTGTCTCACCGCAAAAACTATGAGCATTTCAATAATAGGTAAGTAGACAAAAACTCTTATACTGTACGAGTATGTTGCTCACAAAAATCCCATAGGTACAAGTCGATTCACGAAAGCTGGCGCGAGATTTCTACTGAGTGACAGCTATTTTTATAGAAATTCTGTCTCTCGCGCCAGCTTTCGTGAATCGACCTGTACACCATATTCGTGCTGGTAACATGCAAATGTTTTATAGGTAGTTTTCTAGTATTGTATCTGATTTAACTTAGCTACTAGGTAACGACTACTTAGGTACTAACTATTGTTTGAAGTTTGAATTTGCGAGGTGTTAATTATGCTAATAATATAAATTACCATTCTCCTATCCTATATATATATATTGACGACCGCTTCAGCCTAGTTGGTAGTGACCCTGACTACGAAGCAAGAGGTCCTGATTTCGAATCCCGGTAAGGGCAAAAAATTGTGTGATGAGCATGAATATTTGTTTCTGAGTCATGGATATTTTCTATGTATTTTAGTATTTTTATCTATTATATAAATGGTCGTCTAGTATCCATAACACAAGCCTTACTGAGGTTACTATGGGACAAGGTCGATTTGTGTAAGATTGTCCCCTTATATTTATTTATTTTTTCAATATATTATTAAAAATATATATAAATTAGCCAAACCTGGACATAATTGGATAACCCGTTGTTTTTTTTTTGGATATTATAATTAATATTAAGTAATAAATAATTATTAGATACTAGCTGTGCCTGCGACTTCGCTTGCATGGTAATATATTGGGAGTTAACGCATTTCTTCTCTTGGACACATGCAGTTCTAATTTTAGCTAAAATGCCGTTAAAATTCGTTTGTATCTTATATTTATATGTCTCTCTGATATTTAAATTAGTAAGAAAGGGACAAAACTCGTTTCATTTAACAGAGGTATTTTAAGTTTTATGAGTAGGTAAGGGGAAAAAAGTTTAGTTCATCTATGAGTCGTGTGTTACTCGAAATAAATTATTTCTATTCTTCTTAGTAAATGTTTGTGGCAATAGATCCAACAGGTAGGACACATGCTGCAGCATTAAATGTTTATTGATCTTCTTCTCTACATATTTTGAACACGGTTTTAAATAAATGTTGGCTGAATATCAACTTGAAGGCGGGAAGTACGAAGTTATAATTTATATAATACCGCCTTAATTAATACTGACGCCAATGATATCGAAAGTAAAGATACACCTGTCCGAACAATATTCGCTTGACATACTATGACACACTGTGACAGCTGAAGACTAAGGCACGGTGGCCCGCAATTGCTTGTCGGGTCACCGCATTGGACGAATTACTCGTGCGCGTTGGGCCTATCTTTACGAAGTAATATGTATACATATATCTATGACTGACGCGCTTGTTAATGAATGTTTATAAAAGGCCCGTTCTATACTGATTTAATACCTACTGTTTATTGCTGATAAATACTGACAAACCAGCGCGGCTATCACAAAACGGCGCGCGAGCTCTCTCGATTTTTCTCCAACTATCCGTCTCTCTCTTATTAGACAACTTAGAAAGAGACATATAGTGCGAGAAAAATCGAGAGAGCTCGCGTGCCGTCTTGTGATAGCCGTGCAGTATCGTGACGATTAAATACTCAGCGTGTAATCAATCTTGCAGAAACTCAAATACTTGAACTTTATGGCTGAACGCAATAACAGCGCTATGCCATGCCATTAAAAAAAGCAAGAGAGTCAGACTTTTGACGTTTGACGTTATTTTGTTGAAATTTGTTGGTACATTTATTGAAATTACGCCTCAATACGAATTTATCGCATATAAGTTTCCATATCAGAATCGATTATTTTTTTACGCTTTAGAAAGTAATGTGTTTTGTGAAGACTATCACAACACCGAATCGAAATTATTAATATTGGATAGTTATGGCAAGCCCGCCATTTTGACGTCATTGACAGTTGACAGATATGGCGGCTACGATTTCAAGCAGAAGAAATGAATAATTTAATGAGGTCAAATGCTTCCAATTCAATGTCGCATTCGGATAATAACTATCCTAAAGCTAGAGTAATAATGTGCTCATAAAAAAGTTACATGTTTTTCCGTTCATGGGAAGCTGAGATCATTCGGGACACAAAAATGGTTAGTTTGATACTGGCTGATTCTTTTTTTAATTTAGACATATATCTGTATCTGTCCTAAACTTGACAGTGTATCTTTGAATGAACACATTTTTAGTCACATTTTGCATTTTTTGTGGAACGATTTTCGCTCTCTATACAGTACAACAGCAGAGGCCTGTATGCACGATTTTTTTAATTTTTGCCAAGTTTAGGGTTAAGCTACTTAGTGCCTTCTTAGATATAATTACACGTTGTCATATATACATATAAAACATACTTTTTTTACGTTTTAATAATAATGTACGAGGGGTGTTCAATAAGTAATGAGAATGACATATAAACTCTTTCGTAAAGAAATAAAAAGTTTGGCTAATATATGCCATATAGCCCATTTAATTCAACTTATGACATTAGTAATCCACTACTGGGACTAGAAACTTGAAAACATGATAAGAAGGGATAGGGATAGGGGTGCAAAATTTGTATGACGAAAAATTTGTAGAAAGATAACGTCGATAACTTATTTTATTGGTATACAAAACAAGTGCGAGTCGGACTCGCGCACCATTCCACCAGGGTTCCGTACCATTTCACTTTTATTGTTTTATGGAAGCCCCCTTAAATGTTTATTTTATTCTGTTTTTTAGTATATTATCTGTGAAAATTGCAACTGCCTATCACGGTTCATGAGGTGCCTGGTAGTAATTTGCTCGTAACGTACCCCTCTTATTATGTCGCTTTTAGGCTCATAATCCTGGGTATTAAACACGCGTGTTTTATACCATTACGACACTCGTGTGTGAGTGGTTATATCCCGATCAAGTCACGTCGGCGCCTTGCAGCAAGATGTATGCATGAACACGGGGCATTCTTAAACTAACCGGGGTGTACAGAATGTACAGCTTTTTATAAAATCTCGGCAAATGGATTCTTACTAGACTAAACAAATTAAATCCTTTTTGTTAATTTGACTATTTCATTTTGGTTATGATGTAGAAACGTTTAATTTAGTAAAATTCACTTTTGATAACATTTTACATGAATTAATAAAGATTTTTTTAAAACGAAAACATTTATTTTATTTTGTATAGGCTGTTTAGAGATTTCATCTAAGTCTGGCTTAATACATGCGCGCGCACTGCGCAAACTTCGATGAAAAAACTGTTGCGCGCCATTTAGGTTATTTCACTAATATTCGTAAACATTGTTAATGCGTTTGGTTATTATATAAAATGTTGACTCGTGGTGACTAGAAAAGTGATGAATATAATGGACGCCACTGGAAATTCTTAGCGATGTACAATATGTGAGTAAAAACCTGTTGCCATCACACTTCTGCCGGTACTCCCGCAGTGCAACCCGGTCTTTTATCCCAGGTCCACTCGGACCATGTCCCGGGCGCAACCCCCGGGCGGAAGCTTGTTTGTTTTAGAGTACCTACCTAAGTACCTAAAGCAAATAACTTGGCAGGAATATACAATTTTCATCTTATTAAAAGGAATTTTCCTCGCCAAATGTTGAAAAACAATTTCGCCTCTAATGTAATTATTATCAACATACCTCACTTGTATCACAATGTACTATTTCACGTCGGCAGCTCGAACAAGCATATTAACAATATAATAGCAATAAAACAGTGCAAAATGCGATTTTGCTCACTCCGTGAGACAAAGTAGACTTTTAATTTTCATGCGGAGCACTGACATTTCGTCGTATGGTGGTCTATTACAAGTTCAGAATATTTGAACTTTACTAGCGCTTCCCTTTCATTCCATTACGAGAAAAGAAAAATATAACAGACATAGGTCGATCCATATAGTTCGACCATCTAATTTCAAAGTAGACCCCCAAAAAAGCGCGAAACAAGTAATACGTTCGAAAAGTATCAAATTAACAAGTTTAAATTACCAAAATAATTATACAAAGGAATTTTTAATTGAAGAATAAGAATATTCAAATAAAAGATCTCAGAATAAACTCCGTTTTTCGTAATAAATAGGTAAACGTGAATTTCATTACGCTAGCTAATTAATAACTCTAGTTAGCTGTGTAGCTCAGCAAACAATCATAAATGTTACCACAGATGCAGTTTGCGAACGCAAGCGCGGGGACCCGCCCCTTTAAAAAAATTGCGCGCTTTTAATTTGTTTCAGATTTTATTAGGTATATTATTCTTCATTCTTGCGTTATTGATATTGCCGATATTGGTTTTAAATATAGTCAAAATACTAGGATAAATCAATTCTCTATCTAACTAGGAAATATAGTGAAGTCAGTCAGTGACGTGACGAAGGCAGTACCTATTTTTGGTGTGCACGCGAGATACACGTACTTAATATGCTAATATGTGCCCTTGTGATAATGATCAATATTTCATAAATACCTCGAAGATATTAGTAAAATCAGTGAATTTTAGAAATAATACGGTTAGCTTTTAGTGATGTGTTAGTGTCACGTGACACTCGTATAGATACTGAAATATCGTTTGGTTTCTCGCGCCTTATCTCGCCTTTCTAGTATTGATTAACGGCGCGGCCGGCGCTGAGGAGTCAAAACAAGCAGTAACGAACGCCTAATTAAGTTTTCTTCCTGAATAATCTTGAGACGAATAGGTACGTGATACAGTATCACGTAGTATCCGATACTATGGCATATTTTTGTGAATATGTTCTCATTGCTGAGGTGAAAAGTTGCATGTGTTACTCGAGAGCAAAGTATTTGATTTGCATCTCATGCTTTTGAGTCCTTCGCTGAGCTCAAGATTCAAACTTTGAATCACGAGCGTAGTGAGTGATTTTAGAATCTTTCGCTTCCTCAGGACTTAAAATCGGCACTCGCAGCAAAAACAATCTTTGCTTTCTTGTTGTACAAATAACTATTCTCAAAGCTGGTGTTATGGCAATCTATGTATTTTTTAAGTATTTTTTAAAATGCGTTTGGATTATCTGTTCCCTGTATTTTTATTATTATATCTGATCTCGGAAATCATCCCTTTATATGGTAGAAGTTAGTTTGGCACAACGATAATTAAGCTTGCGCCAAAAAAAATAGCAATCATTTTTCTAAGACGATTACAAGTTCTACGCGGACGAAGTCGGGGGCAACAGCTAGTTTGGACTTGGGAGGCGAGTTCTAGCTAGCTATAGATTAACATGAACGCATGACTGACACACACACTCGATCGTCGATATTTTATTAACCACATTTATGCTAAAACTGGCACTTGAACATAAGTTTCACGTGCTCTGCCTACCCCTATTGGGAATAAAGGCGTGAAGCTAAGTATGTATATATGTATAAATGCATAATTGAAGGAAGACCTACCTGCCGACTGCCGAGTTTAATCACTACTCGGGCTGTGGGCTTCTCGGAAACTTGTGAATGTCTTCACTCATGCGCAAGTAGGCAAACAAGTAGGTATCTACTCTGCTCGCAACGAATGCTTTGATTGACCGTGATATCGTTAACCAATTATTAAAAAAACTAAATGTGATCCTGATCGCTGTTTGATGTGGAAAATTTGTATATACGTACTTACCACATGTTAGAATTAAACATCGATCCATTGTAACGCTGCTTCTTTAGTAATAAAATAAAATAACACATTAACCCGTTCAGCGGTAATCACAAAACACATGCATCAGAGGGCTACGGGCGCCACGGCCTACGAGCCCAATAGATGAAGCTGCTACGGACTACGGCATAGCGCTACGTGTGTAGCTTAACACTAAATGAGTCCTATTCGACAAACACTTCATAACTTGAAAACACATGTCCTTCTATGGTTTCACTTCTAGGTGACATTGTTTAACACTTACTGCCGCTAGCTAAATGTTTTGTTCATAAGCAAATTTCGGTACAAAGCGGAAAACACGCGGCAACGCAACGCTACGCGCATAGGCTGCGAAAGGTTAACGTGATCAGTAGAAAAGGTCTCAGTGCCATACAAGTAGTTATAAGGAACTGTGATCTAATTTACTAGTCTGTTTTAAATATTTATGTATTTATTATTATTTCGTCATAACAGCCAAAGATAACATTGACAGTGTCATTTGTCAATATCTTCGTCTCATCCAAAGAGTAAAGTAAGTTGGTCTCATCTGTATATTTGAGTTCTAAAATAGGTTTGAACGAGAATATGCACACTACGTTCTCCGTTTGAATGTCAGTCTTAACTTATGCTCAGAGCTTGAAAAGTACTGTTTGCTCAAAGCCATAGAGAAAATCTCAAAGCACAAGTCATATCCCGGATTAGGTTCCCTGATAAAGTTTGGGGGCCCAAGCGGAAGTCGGGATAGTCGCCAGCATCAGCATATCAGTCCGCGTGCCGCGCATGTGCCACGCATGTGCCACGTAGAACTGGCATTCAGTGGAGCACGAGAGATACTGCTTTAGTTATGTGTTATTATATAGGTATTTATTGCGTTGATTCCTGTTCTCAACCCCATGCAGGACAACTAAAAGAGATCCCTTACAGAGGCGAGCTTATCCGGCCTTTGTATCTGTATTAACCTGTTTTGTCTGTATTTTTTTCATCTTTTCGTGTGTTCAATAAAGGATTTACATACATACGTTTTTTTTCATCATGGTAAGGTGAAAATAGGTAACGCGCGCGAGCTGTCTCTTTCTAAGACAGTGTTACAATGATGAAAAAATAACATGTATGTATGTATGTAAATCCACGTGACAGCTGCATTTTACCACATCAAAACGGTTTATTATCAAACGGATTATAATAGCTAAATTAAACCGAGTACTATGGTGATATGGTATAATAGGGTGTCAGGAAAATAAAGATAGAAGATTTATATTCTTGCTTAGTTTATTGACACAATCCTCAACAACAAATATGATTGGAGCGCTACACACTGCTGCAATGTTAATAATTTTTAATCTAATTGCCTAATTATGTTAAACTAAAATATCTTTTAATTCGTAAAATATTTCATACATCACAATATCAACTTTTAGTTGACTAATTAATAAAAGGAACATAGCTAAAATAGTATTAGTACAATATAAAGTGTTTTACACCCTGAATTTATATAATTTTTCTTGGTTTTTTTATAAGTATTACACCATTTTATTCATATTCGAAAGTGCATATTTGTGTGAATCAGTACAGCCTAATCATCGTAAGTATAACATCGAACATAAGCACTAGCAGTATACACGTTCGATACAAGATTATTTATTACAGAAATCGATATACCACGGAAGCACCAAATCCGATGCAAACTTTGAAAGCATAGAATAACAAGTATGATCACTTGACGGAGCACACCGCTCGAGGCCACCTCTTCATACTACTCTTCACTTTGTCAAGAGAAAACATTCTAAAGGTAAGTGATTGCAAATAGCACATACACTGTGCTTTAACTGTCGTTGACATGTATAATTTGGAAATATTTTACTAATTTCTTAATATATTATTTGAAGTTGCATTGATCGTGAAACAACTGTAGTACATATGTTAAAATACTACCTACATGTAAAACGACGATCATAGGACTCGAAAACAAACAAATCTGGTAATTTTTAACCATATAAAAGTTGAATATGAATATAAACATCACAGAGATCTAGTCAAAAGTACTCGTCCACTAACAAAACAGAAGCCTCTCTTATTTTATATTTTTAATCAAGTCTTACAATAATAATAGCAGCAAAAACTTAGAGCACAAATCAAGACACTATTAAATATTATGAGAAAGAGCCCATCCTCCTTTTTATAATTAAACCACGGTCACAAACTTCATTGATTCTCGCGCACATGACAAACCAAACACCGTACTGTACGTTTAAAAAAAATTATACGCTTAAAACTTTCTGCAGCCGGTTTACATTATCTAACAGAACGTGAATAATGTCAATTTTCTTCCTATTGCAGGCCCAAGTAAAGAAATCAACATTTTAACACGTTTTACAAAACGATAAAAGAAAGGATTGGATAAAAAACTGTTATTGATTATGCAGAGGCAGCTTAGGAGCAGCTAAGTATTTTTTTACTAGTGAGAGAACTCGAATCGTTAGAAATACATATTAATCTAAAAAAACAATCAAAAATATAAGCTTACCATCAGGGTGTTTCGAGCACCAAAGTCTGTGTCTACACACATATACCGTGATCTCAGCAAATCATTGGTTCGACTCAGTACTTCAAGAAAATCATCTACGCATTCACGATTGGCTCGCTGGCTTACTCGCACCAGCCCGTGTCGTGGTGTCATAGTTCTAAATACGAAAGGTCTACCGGACACAAACTTTATAAATGCCACTAACGAAAGCTAGGATAAATAATTTTTCATCACACTTGCTCGTCAATGGCGTTTTTACTTGCGTGCGTACAGAGCAGTTATAGCCGTTTTACCTCCCACGGGATGTTAAGTTTAGTTTTAAAATATAGAACCCACTCATACTTCACTTCGGACTGAGGATGTTTCCAATCAGCCAAGGTGTATTTCATATCTTCAAAAGTTTGCTACGACCAACTTTTAATATGTATAAAACATATCTTTATATTAAATTTGACTGCAATTTAATGTTTAATATGTAGTTAAGTGTCTATGTAAAACGTTTTAAGTGTTTTTAAATCGTGGCTGTATACCGAAGGGTCTTTGCCATACGCGCCTCACGTCAAATTCAACAAAATGGACGACTGACATGTTGCAGTTTTCATTACGATTTGCATTAATTTCTTCTAAAATGTATTTGTTTCCTCGCAAATGTGATGAAAAACATTGTGTATAACACGGGGGCGTAAGAATATTGCAAACTCGAGTCATCAAAAGCCCTCCGCCTTCGGCGTCGGGCTTCTGATAGACTCTTGTTCGCAATATTCCATTTACACCCCTCGTTAAACAATGTACTATAACACTCGTCCGTTACGTACTTGTTGACATCGTAAGTAAACTTTGACATTGATTTTGACTGTAGTGTTCACAGTTGTAAAATATAAGGAACTACTTATTACCGCTCATTTTTATTTCCAAACCAAACATTTGGAGTAAAATGTCGAGTTCTTGAATACCTAGGTTTTCGTTAGTGACGTTTGCGAAACCATGCTTCGTTTTTAGCATTAGAAAAAATGTAAAAATAGTCTGGAAACGTAATCTCACTTATTTGACATACACTAGTAATGCCAAGGTAATAAAATAACTAACCCTCGCGGAACAAGGTCCCTTTCAATGATATAATATACGTCCCATAAATAACAATAATTATCAAGAATAATTACACTATGTAATCGTAAATGAAATAAACTCATAATAAATTGGGCTCAGCATCCTCAATGCTAACAAAAGTTGTGCCCGGTAGAAGGCGCTAGGCACTTTCAAAGGTTACAACGATATATTTGCCCCGGCGTAGCGCCAAACGGCTTCGTCCGCCATTGGTTGCGTCTACTTGACCGTGATTTGGTCAGTAATTACTCACCGTGAGAATTCTTATCACGACTCCATATAACTGCATATGCAATAGCAAAAATATTCGAACTCTTGTAAAACTAGACAAACTTCGTGAAACAGGCGTATCCTGACTATATACCGTCCGCCGGTTTTTGGTTTTACAAAGGCTTTTTGTAGTAAATACTACTGAAATGGAACAAGAGAATTAGGATGTCAAAGATATAGTTTCACTAGAAGACTCTCATCATTTGCACTTGACCTCTGCTACTGCATACACGAACTTGATTCTGGAAGGAGCACGTGTTGTGCCCTCGGCTCCGTTCTAGTTGAGATGGAAGCCGCGCTCGTTGGTGGCGGCGAGCAGGCGCTCGCGCAGCACCTCCTTGCACGTGTACTCGGGCAGCTTGAGGTAGTGCACGCACGTGTTCACCGACGGGTACGAGCCGTCGCCAGCATCCACCTGTAGGCAACGTCATCGGTTACAAAAATACAACAATAATTCCCCTAAATGTTTGTAAAGACTTTGTGATCTATTTGGTACGACGCGTTACGCTACATGTAAAAGCATCATGAGCAACCTGTTATATGTCCAAAGCGTATGACAGGGTGTCTCATAATATCCTACTCCATAAATTGTATGGCATGGGTATCCGCGGGTACGCTAACCAATGGTTTAAATCATGCCTTCTAAATCGTAAGCAATATGTACACATTGATTGGCTTAACAAAAGGACGGGTGAAATTAAAGAAGTAAGCTCGGAAATGCGTACATGTTCAATTCCCCAGGGAAGTATAACAGGGTGTATCCTTTTTCTTGCTTACATCAACGATTTGCCGAAAATAACAGACTCACCTTGCATAATGTTTGTTGATGATGTGTGCTGACTTTGAAATTGTAGCAATAGCGCGGAATGCTCTGAACGCTTACGGCAAGTATCCATAACTATTACTAAGTGGCTTGCTGAACATAATTTAGAAATCAACCTTTAAAAAACCAAAATAATCCAATTCAAACCCATACAAAAGAAACCTTTCGAATTTACACTAAAAATAAATACACATAAAATCGAAGAAGTAAACGATTTTAAATTGTGAGGCATAAAAATAGATTCGAGTCTAAACTGGAAATCGCATGTACAAAATATCAAGTCAAAATTATCTAGTTTCGTGTATGCTCTAAGTGTCCTTAAAGTAAATACTAACTTACAAACCGCTTTGTCAGCTTACTTCGCTTTTGCATACTCATGGCTCCAGTATGTTGTGATACTCTGGGGGGCGAGTACCGATGCCGACCAACTTTTTGTGATGTCAGAAGGCATATGTTTAACGGACCACCAGATATAGTAAAATATAACGCCAAAAAAATACTTTTTACTGCCAAAAATACTAAATGATCACCAAAATTTTATCTTATAACATCTTACTATCCTATTAAAGAAAATGCTATCCTAATAAAGCATTGCTAATCCAAAAATAGTTTACTGATCACCAAAATTTTATCTTCTATAAATGTGAAATAATAACGCAAATTATAATTTCTTACTATCCTATGAAAGAAAATGCTATCCTAATAAATCATTGCTAAATCAAAAATAGTAAAACAATTTCCTAAATTCGACGGAGCCACGCTTTCGTTTCTGGGACTCAGTCTCCCGCCGTCCGCCCGGGCTCCCGCCAGAAACTCGCTTCGTCGGCCCTTTATTTCACGTGCGCACTCGACCTACGCTCCGCTCGCCACCTTCCCCCACTCGCTTCACTTGGGCCTCGTGCACCCCGTTCAACTCAGGTCCTCCTTCGCGAGGTTCTGGCTCCGCGGGCTTTTATATACACTCTAGGGGTAGGACAGACAAGACCACGTGGATGTAGGGTGCGCTGATTCAGGTTTTGGTAGCACTTGTAAATTTGGCATCATTATACTTTATTTACCCCGACAAGGTGGACTGATGAACCTGGTAAAGGTTGCGGGAGTCCGCTTGATGCGGGTGGCGCGGGATCGGTCACTTTGGCACTCTTTGGGGGAGGCCTATGTCCAGCAGTGGACGTCTTTCGGCTGATATGATGATGACGATGATACTTTAATTGGTAACATTCATATATTTTATGACAATCATAGTGGGTTATTTAGGTAGAAATATTGTATTAATTTGGTCGCAAAGATTTGGTGATCATTTAGTAAATTTGGTGTTCGAATACAATTTAAAGTGCAGTCGTTACTAAAATAGCTAGTACTATTGTAATGGTAGAATTATTAATTTTGATGTTCAGGGTAAAGAGCTTAGGGTATCAGAGCGTTTTTTGGTGGTCATGTTATTTGATGCCATGTCAGAATAAGATATTATCTTACTAAAAACAATGCATACATAGCCAAACTACATAGTTGTAGATTGTAAATAATATAATGAATATATGAAATAAATAAATAAATGAGGGCACCTTTCTGACAACAGTGAGCCTGGGGTGCAGGTTGGCGAGCCCGCCGGGCGGCAGGCTGCTGCAGCCGGTGGCGAACTGCAGGAACGCCTTGCGCTCGCGCCACGACATCTCCACCAGCACGTCGACCAGCCGCAGGAACCCGGGCGACTCGCGCGTGTACCCCAGCTTGGGCTCCGTGTACTGCAGCAGCAGGTCGCGCGTCCACGCGGGCCCGCGCTCGCCGCACAGCAGCAGGCGCAGCTCGGCGGGCGAGAAGGCGCGCAGGCGGCGCGGCGGGAACACGCCCGCAAAGCCGCGCCGGAACGCGCTCGCCTGCCGCCGGATGCCGTCCCTCACCATCCAGCGCGCGCTCGCCTCGGCGTATGCGCGCGCGTTGTGGGCGCCAACCTATGCGACAAACAAATCATTAAAGTTATTCACACAAACTCAAGTGTTCTTCACTTTAAGCCCATGAAAAACACACACACTACGATCTACACTTCGAAGACAACTAATAGCTGGCATCCCAAATATCCAATGCAAATTGGGTAAGAACGTTCAACTTAGAATACATATTATTAGTGCCGATTATTTGCTGATGTCCACTAGAATCCCCTAGCCTGATCCCCCAGGAGAAAAAAACCGGTTAGGTTTTTAGGTGAACTGCAAACGCGGCAGCGTCCGGCGAAGTGCCATAACCGAACATTATCATTGAATATAAAATAATAGCCGCTAGGTTCCCCTGGGTGATCGGGGTCAGGTGATTAACGTGGATAACATGGGTTATGTTCGGTGTGTGACGCGCACGCGCACGCGCACGCGCACGCGCACGCGCACGCTCACGCGCACCTCGATGTGTTCGCCGGCGTCGCAGAGCGGCTGCAGCGCGGCGGCGGCGACGTGCGTCATGCTGAGCGCGAGCTGCTCGAACGTGGCGCCCTCCACCGTGAGCGAGGCGGCGCGCGCCGCCAGCGCCTCCGCGGAGAGGCTCGCGTCCGCCTGCAGCGCCTCGTACTGCTCCGCCGCGACTAGCACTTTGCTCAGGAACCTGCAAGTGTCTATATTAATACGAGCTCTATATATATATATATATATATGCGACACGTGACCGTTATGTACTCCGTCTACGATTACAGGACTGACAGACGTTCGATACTCTCGCTTTGCTTATGCCTGCGCGTGACAAATGTAAACCTACCGCTAAGCGTCATAAAGGAAGATCATATTGCAGCGTGGTCACCTCTTGCGATAAATTTAAAACGAGGGACCCTTGTGTATGGTCCCGTCCGACTATCATCATCAAAAAACGTAGTAGTGGTTGTGTAGAGCTCGCATACCTGTGCCTAATAGGGTCGACCTCCTGCAGATGCTCATTCTTCAATTCCTCGCCGCACATTATGCGAAGGAAGGGTTCGGAAAGCGGCAAGTCCACCAGCCGCCCGTCTTGTAAAACCTGCGGCAAAGTCACATTTAGTTTCCACGCATCAAAAACTGAAGAATAATTAAAAATATACATATAGTATGGTACCTTAGCTAAGAATACTCCTAGGAACCAGAAATATTTGCAAACTTTATCACAGATTGGAGAGTCTTGAGGGAGTGGCGCCGGGAAGAGACCATTAGCTGGCGTCACGTAGTAGCCAGGAGGCTTTTCTGTACAAAAAAAAAACAAGATTAAAATTGGATTAGGATCTAATGAATACAGTTGTACAATGAATTTCAACTATTTCGGAGCCGGATGACCTGCTAATGACAATACAAATACAACACAATACATGTGTATCAACAGGAATGGCAACTCTTGCGGAAGAACATGGTAGCGCGTTTGGAGTTGCTTGCGTGGATACGTTGCAGTGCTCATTTGTGTATGTACACACGGTGAATAGTTAGTAAGACCCTGTCCAGACGAAGGATTTTGCACGCAAGGGGACTCGCGCGTACCTGCGATACTAGAGCTACAGCACCCCGACCAGGTTCTCTGGCGCGTTTCAAAACGGGTAGGGGTCGGGTTGCATAAAGTTTAAAGTCATATTTTTGGTAGGCATACGTGGATTCGTCATACTCCATCATTACGCATAACTGTAAATAGTACATTTATGGGCATAACGTTTTTAATCATAATCTTTGAGAACATATTGTGTAATGCGCATAAATTTGATGCGCATAAAATTATTCAAGCATACTTTATAATGGGCATAAATTGGTTGCTCATAAAACAATTTAACCATACTTTATAAACGCATAAACTGCAAAACGCATAAGCCTGTTTTTTTTAGTTGTAAATGAAGATCTCGAATCAGAAGCAAGTAAGTTACAAAGTTGTCTTTTATGTTGGGTCACAGTAGCAAAGGGCGATCAGTAAAAGGTAATAAAAGTTTACAAAGAAGTTTTTGCCGCTCTTTTATAAAAAAAATAACCTCGAAGACGAAAGCGGGAGCAAAGCTCCCGTCCCGCTTACGTTTTCTAACCTATCCGCGATCCGAGTCGGTTATGCCACTTAGTCCCCGTTCCCTACTGCCTACGTGAAAACTTGCATCCAAATCGGTCTAGCCGTTTAGGAGGAGTTCAGTAACACACACGTACAGTAGAATTATACATGTAAAGATGATGCGGAACCCTTCGTGCACGAGTCCGACTCGCACTTAGCCGCTTGTCTGTTTATCATAGTATGCGTATTGTCACCCACCTAACATCTTTATTTTTATTAAAATAATTCTGTACAGAAAACTGTGAGCTTGTAATTATAGGTGATTCCACGATAACTAAACCATATCTTATCCTGAACAATTTAGTTATTATCGATCTAATGAACACAATATTTCAATAAATCTCCGCCCTAGCCGAACCGTGGTCCACGTGTTTATAAAAGTTTGACAATCATTAACCAATAAATGAATGCCGAGATGACTAGGTACTAGAATCGCTCGCGAGTCGCGACTCGACAGCACGGGAGTTGAGGCACAAAGAAATGACGACCTTATTTTGCAAGGAATAACGTTCATATTGAAAGGTAAGTAAGAAAAAATATCAAATAGTAAACGTGGTTTTTTTTGCTTACGTTGTTTCTTATAGTACTAATAATATATTAGTGGCATAAACTAAACACTTGTGAAGTAGTTATGTATTTTGGTTTTCCAAAAATGACCAATATTTGAGATTTTGCAAATATACAAAGAGAATCAGTTTAATTTTTGATAATTTATCAACATACATTAACATTATATACTATACAGAATGAGTTGTTGAATTACAGTTATCTATAGTTTCTGGTAAGATAAGCCAGAAAATGTGTAACTTACTGAACCTTCTTTATTAATGATAGTCCCGATTGATGAATTAGTTTAATTTAGATTTATTTAACTGGAATGCAAGCGTCATATCATAATAGAGGTACTTTTACAAAGTTATTTATTATGATGTACTAATAAAATCAAAATAGGTTTAAAATCTAGTAATTCGTTTTTTTTCATAATGACGCGCAGCCTTAAAATGTTTAATTCGTTTTATTTTAACTATAGCTAACAATACTTTATAATATAGAAAAAGAAAATTACAGTTATCGAATTATGTCTAGATTACTGTGGTATACGGAAGCAGCTAAACTATTTCCATCTCACTCGCACCTTTATTTCCGGTCATTTTGAATAACTTTCCACTACAACTAAATACATCTTATTATAATATGGCCCACAATAGTCGGCATGAAGGCGATACCAGGGTGTTGGAGCCACTGGCCATGATTTTTGCGCAATACTTTTAGTAGGATTATTGCTGTTAGTTAAACATGTCAGACAATTTTTTGTAAAATTTTCATTATCACTATCTATATCTGGCCACTAAACGTAAGAACGAGCCACTTGCTTCATGCCACACCGTACGACAGGGGTTACACCTGCGAAATTGATGTACAATAGGGAACTAAGGTCAAGGTTTTCTCTACTTAGGCCGCCACCAATCGTGGAGATCACTTGAGATGCTAGAGAAACAAAGAAATAACGCTTCGGGTACTAGACAAATTAGTTTTATGATAGGGGAAAAAGTAATGGTTAGGGATTACAGAAAAGATATGAAGCCATGGATTGTAGGCGTTATTGTGGACTAATCGGTACCTGACACTACCTACATCATTGATGTAGTAGGTAGTAGGTGGAAGAGGCATGTGAACCAGTTGTTAAAGTGTAGTAGTAGTTTGCTAGAATAAACACGACTGGGCATTCATGGATGCTATTCATGCATTCATGGTAAGAATTTTATGTTTAATTGTATGTTATATGGCCCGCCCATTTGACCCTGTATCAGTTACCAAGTATTCGTAGGACATTATAAAAATGCGCACAGATGTGCGAAGCCAAGAGTAAAACTTAATTGAGAGTGATTTAGATATATTGATATGTTATGTTTAGGCTATTAAATAAGGCTGTACGTTGTATATTAATGCGTAAGCATATTTTATTTTGTGCGACAGTTACGCTTTATTTCTTGCTCTAAGAGTCGCTGGCGAGTGGACATATTTGGTTCAAAATGTAGCGCGATAAATTAGATACGGAATATTCAATAGTGCTAAATCCCTCCCATGTAGAAACGCGCGTTAAAGCGGCACCTGGACGCGATATAAATTGAAGCGCGCAAGTAGATTCGCGCGTAAATCGTGTCATCTGGACAGGCTTTAAAGGGTGTGTTACCGTCGAGGTGGTAGCGCTGGTCGTCGTCGTTGGCGGCGGCGGCGGCGGAGGCGAGGGGCGCGTCCCGCAGCCACATGGCGAGGTCGGCGCGCTGCAGCTCGGCCGCCACGAGCGCGTAGAACTCCAGCGTGGGGCCCAGCCCCGTGCCCTCCTCGCCCGCGAACTCCACCTCCAGCACCGACTTGCGCCCCGCGTGCACCTTCATCACCTGCATGCACAACAATACGGGTTTACACACTCAATCAAGTAATAGTACATTACGTAACTAGGGCGGTGAATTCGTGAATGCCCCAGATCGCTGGTGTTTGCCATAAATATGCGCTCTGGGGCTTTACGAATTACCGCCCGTGTTGCAAATTATAATTACAAACACCTGCGACCTGGAGCATTCACGAATTCACCGCCCTAGTTACGTAATGTACTATTTCAACACAATTGCTCGTAACGTACCTCTTATTCTGTCGCTTTTAGGCTCATAATCCTGTATATTAAACACGCGTGTTTTATAACATTACAACACTTGTCATGGTTATATCCCGATTAAGTCACGTTGGCACCCTTGCAGCAAGATATATGCATGAACACGGTGCATTCTTAAATTAACCGGGTTGTACAGAATGTACAGCTTTTTTTTTAATTCTCGGCAAATGGATTCTTACTCGACTAAACAAATTAAATCGTATTTGTAATGAATTGACTATTTCTTTTTGTATATGATATAGAAACGTTTAATTTAGTAAAACTATTCACTTTTGATAACATTTTACATTAATTAATACAGATAACATTAAAAAATATATATTTTATTTTGTATTTATTGGCTGTTTAGAGATTACTGGGCCCGCACTGCGCAAACTTCACGAAAAAAAACAGTTGCGCGCCATTATAGGTTATTTCACAAATATTTGTAAAATTTGTTTATATGCGTGTTTGGTTATTATCAAAAACGTTGACTCGTGGTGACTAGAAAAGTGATAAATAGAATGGACGCCACTGGAAATTCTTGGCGATGTGCAATTGTGAGTAAAAACCTGTTCTCATCTTAATGATTTACTTAATGTAAAGAAAATAATTTGGCCTATAACATTTTCATCTTATGAAAATGATTTTCTTCCTCGCAAAATGTGTTGAAAAACGTCGTATTATACGCGTCAGCTTTGGTTGTACGTTGTTTCATGTACTACATTTTCGTAGAATTTTGCTTCATAGAAAATGTTTCCCATATTATCATTTCATAGAATGATTATTTTCTAATGCACTTACCTTTGTAGAAGCTTATTTCATAGATTTTTTTTATTTTTGAGATTATTAATGTTTCGAAATTCATGTCATCGATTTTTAGGTCATATATTATTGTTCCTTATAATATTTAGTTTATAGAATAGTTTTTTCAAAGCCTGTATATTCATAGAATTTTGTTTGTCATATTATTAAGCTTAATATTTTCGTTTCATAGAAGGAGAGGTTAAAGAAGGAAATGGGAGTTTTAATAACAAGTTTTTCCGCTTTTTTATTTTAAAAAAAATGTGTTGAAAAACGTCGTATTATACGCGTCAGCTTTGGTTGTACGTTGTTTCATGTACTACATTTTCGTAGAATTTTGCTTCATAGAAAATGTTTCCCATATTATCATTTCATAGAATGATCATTTTCTAATGCACTTCCCTTTGAAGAAGCTTATTTCATAGATTTTTTTATTTTTGAGATTATTAATGTTTCGAAATTCATGTCATCGATTTTTAGGTCATATATTATTGTTCCTTATAATATTTAGTTTATAGAATAGTTTTTTCAAAGCCTGTATGTTCATAGAATTTTGTTTGTCATATTATTAAGCTTAATATTTTCGTTTCATAGAAGGAGAGGTTAAAGAAGGAAATGGGAGTTTTAATAACAAGTTTTTCCGCTTTTTTATTTTAAAAAAAAATGTGTTGAAAAACGTCGTATTATACGCGTCAGCTTTGGTTGTACGTTGTTTCATGTACTACATTTTCGTAGAATTTTGCTTCATAGAAAATGTTTCCCATATTATTATTTCATAGAATGATCATTTTCTAATGCACTTCCCTTTGAAGAAGCTTATTTCATAGATTTTTTTATTTTTGAGATTATTAATGTTTCGAAATTCATGTCATCGATTTTTAGGTCATATATTATTGTTCCTTATAATATTTAGTTTATAGAATAGTTTTTTCAAAGCCTGTATGTTCATAGAATTTTGATTGTCATATTATTAAGCTTAATATTTTCGTTTCATAGAAGGAGAGGTTAAAGAAGGAAATGGGAGTTTTAATAACAAGTATTTCCGCTTTTTTATTTAAAAAAAAATGTGTTGAAAAACGTCGTATTATACGCGTCAGCTTTGGTTGTACGTTGTTTCATGTACTACATTTTCGTAGAATGTTGCTTCATAGAAAATGTTTCCCATATTATCATTTCATAGAATGATCATCTATGGCTTTCGTCAACTGTCCAACTGCGAATACTGAAGTTCTTTGGCCACATAACTAGAAACGAGCGCTCGATCGAGAGGCTGGTGGTTCAGGGCCACGTGGAAGGCAGGAGATCCAGAGGTCGATCACCTACCCGATGGACGGACATTCTAAAAACAATCACGCAAAACTCAATGACTGAGTGTTCTCGCAACGCAATGAACCGCCTGAAATGGAAAACCATTGCCAGGAAGGCAATTGATGCTAAAAAGACCGACGACGTAACCTCCTAGTATCATCGAAGCAACCACGACCACTCTGCCAAGAGTGTACGACTGAGAAGAAGAAGAATGATCATTTTCTAATGCACTTCCCTTTGAAGAAGCTTATTTCATAGATTTTTTTTATTTTTGAGATTATTAATGTTTCTAAATTCATGTCATCGATTTTTAGGTCATATATTATTGTTCCTTATAATATTTAGTTTATAGAATAGTTTTTTCAAAGCCTGTATGTTCATAGAATTTTGTTTGTCATATTATTAAGCTTAATATTTTCGTTTCATAGAAGGAGAGGTTAAAGAAGGAAATGGGAGTTTTAATAACAAGTTTTTCCGCTCTTTTATAAAAAAAAATAACCACGAAGACGAAAGCGGGAGCAAAGCTCTCGCTTCCGTCTTCTAACGTACCCGCGATCCGAGTCGGTTTTGCCACTAAGTTCCTGTTCCTTGATCCTTGTGTACTTGTAATTTAATTGAAGTTCATAAGAATTTTTGAAAACAAAAAAACTGGAACTAAATATTATATGAAACGGTTCCTAGAAACAATAATCTATGAAATTTGTGTATACGAAACAAGAATACACGAAACATAATTCTGCAGTTTGATAAGTTTCTGAAATAAAAAAGTTTGATAGTAATATACATTGAACTGAATTTCTGTGAAATATGTTTCAACCAAGCGAATAGTCTATGAAACAATAATATTGGAACTGAAAGTATATGAACCAAATAATTTATGAAATATTTTCTGAGAAACGAAATTCTATGAAATTTCTGTCTGTGAAATAGGGTGACACCGTCAGCTTTAGGGTAGGTTTTTAATAGGGTATATTCATGTATTTTTTTTATTTTTTTTAACTATTCTATAAGTAATTATATAACCGGAAAAAAATATAACACGTTCACAATAGTATTAAATGATTGTGATGACGATGACTAATCAAAAATAATTAAAACTACTATCTTTTTCGTACGATTAAAATGCCGCCATTTTGGCGCGCTCGTTTTGTGACGTCACCGTTCACTTAGAATAAATTAACAAGGAAGTGTTTGATTCACAGTTTTAATAAAAGTGAGTTATTAAAGCGTGTAAGATCAACTTATTGTAACGGAAGAGCACACAAAGGCTTATTATAAATATTGTATTGCCCCTATGTGTAAAAATAACATTGAAGCTGCACCTGACATGCTATATTTTCATATGCCCGAAGAAGCAAATATAAGGGAAAAGAGGTGTGAGGCGATGAGGAGATATAATGTATCGTGCTTGAGTAGTTTATATTGTTGTGAAGATAATTTCGAAGTAAGTATTAAATATGTTCGTACCTAAAACCTTTTTTATTAGGACTCACGAACAATATAAACAATAACCTAACCTAAAAATTAATTATAAGTATACTTATTCATAAAACTATTCTGATCCCCAATTATTTTGTTATTAATGTTACAAATGTTATGTTTTTTCTTGATCAACAGCTGAATACATGTGTTGATTTTGATCACGAAACGTTTTAGCTAATTTTCTTTGTTTGCACTGTTGGTCGAAGTTGAAAGAATCTGAGTGCCCTACACAAATTTGTTTTATTTATAATCCTTGACGAAAACAACTTAGTTTGTTATGTTCATAAAGATGTTCTCAACATATAACATTCCTAATACCTACATATCTTTGATTATATAATATACATTTATGTACTCGTTTTTTATTCCACTTATTTAAGAAAGACATTACAAGGTACGTACTCAGTCATCATGAACACATCAATTTTAGGCAGATTATCGGACTGTCGTGCCTTGACAAAACCGCTTCCAGTCATTGTGGCGAGTCTTTTTTCACAAGGAGTCACTGCATTCAGTTAATAATTCCCAAAAAACACTGATTATTTATCATAAACAACGGCTAAACATTGCGAATAACCGGAATAACTTTCAATAATCATACAAACGACCTGTTGACAGTGTGCACTCGGTGTGCACAGTGACGTCACGATTCGGTCCGCCAATAGCGTTGCGTTTTGGAAATTTACGAGGAAATTTGAAAAATACTACTTTTAAATAATTAAATTTGTTAATAGAAACGAGTATTTGCAAAAATAATCATGTGAGTATATTTATTAGGCAATAAAGATTACTCATGATTTTTTTTGTCCATTTCTGAATCACATGCATATTCCCTATTATCAACATACCTCACTTGTATCACAATGTACTAAAAACGGTTGTAGCTACGTAATTCTTTGAGATATCTGAATGGAATTTTCGTCACTAGGTATATTATTATGACTTCTTTTTTTTGGAGTTAAAATTATTTTCGAGTCTACACCCTTATCCTACTAAGTCGAACAACTTACAAATACACCACAACAATTGTTCGGTAAGCGTAAATAAAAAAACATTCCTTGTATGGATTCTCAGCACCGCAGCCTCCTGGTAGGCCCACCTGCTACGCTATGCTTTTGTTTGGGGGACGCATAAGATAATTGTGAGTGGTGCGTAAAAAGATAGGGTGGGATGATAAGTAACTAGCCTAATAAAGAAATACTTCGGTTATCGTGATAAAATTGGTTTTATTTTTCGACATAGTCTCCATGTAGCTCTAAGCACTTGTTCCATCTTCTTTCTAATGATGTAATGCCCTCCATAAAATGACTTCTTTCAAAGCTTGCAAAATACGCTTCTACGGCGGCAATGACTTCATCATTTGTGGCAAATTTCTGTCCACCCAAGAAAGTTTTTAGCTTGGGAAAAAGGTGGAAGTCTGATGGTGCTAAATCAGGCGAATAAGGTGGATGGGGCAGCAAATCATAGTTCAATTCGTTGATTTTTGCCATAGCTTTAACACACGTGTGAACCCTTGCGTTGTCTTGATGGAAGATGATTTTTTTTTTCGCTAAACCGGGTCGTTTTTCCTGAATACATTGATGAAGCTTATCTAAAAGATTAGCGTAGTATTCTCCATCAATAGTTTGACCTTTGGGAAGGTAATCTATAAACAAAATTCCACTTGCATCCCAGAAGACAGAAGCCATCACTTTTCCAGCCGACTTTACAGCCATAGCTTTTTTTAGGAGCCGAACACCCAGATTCAGTCCACTGTTTTGATTGAATTTTTGTTTCTGGAGTGTAGTGGTGAACCCATGTTTCATCTGTTGTTATAAATCGACGTATAAAGTCTGCTTTTTTTTCAAAGCCTGTATGTTCATAGAATTTTGTTTGTCATATTATTAAGCTTAATATTTTCGTTTCATAGAAGGAGAGGTTAAAGAAGGAAATGGGAGTTTTAATAACAAGTTTTTCCGCTTTTTTATTTTAAAAAAAAATGTGTTGAAAAACGTCGTATTATACGCGTCAGCTTTGGTTGTACGTTGTTTCATGTACTACATTTTCGTAGAATTTTGCTTCATAGAAAATGTTTCCCATATTATCATTTCATAGAATGATCATTTTCTAATGCACTTCCCTTTGAAGAAGCTTATTTCATAGATTTTTTTATTTTTGAGATTATTAATGTTTCGAAATTCATGTCATCGATTTTTAGGTCATATATTATTGTTCCTTATAATATTTAGTTTATAGAATAGTTTTTTCAAAGCCTGTATGTTCATAGAATTTTGATTGTCATATTATTAAGCTTAATATTTTCGTTTCATAGAAGGAGAGGTTAAAGAAGGAAATGGGAGTTTTAATAACAAGTATTTCCGCTTTTTTATTTTAAAAAAAATGTGTTGAAAAACGTCGTATTATACGCGTCAGCTTTGGTTGTACGTTGTTTCATGTACTACATTTTCGTAGAATGTTGCTTCATAGAAAATGTTTCCCATATTATCATTTCATAGAATGATCATCTATGGCTTTCGTCAACTGTCCAACTGCGAATACTGAAGTTCTTTGGCCACATAACTAGAAACGAGCGCTCGATCGAGAGGCTGGTGGTTCAGGGCCACGTGGAAGGCAGGAGATCCAGAGGTCGATCACCTACCCGATGGACGGACATTCTAAAAACAATCACGCAAAACTCAATGACTGAGTGTTCTCGCAACGCAATGAACCGCCTGAAATGGAAAACCATTGCCAGGAAGGCAATTGATGCTAAAAAGACCGACGACGTAACCTCCTAGTATCATCGAAGCAACCACGACCACTCTGCCAAGAGTGTACGACTGAGAAGAAGAAGAATGATCATTTTCTAATGCACTTCCCTTTGAAGAAGCTTATTTCATAGATTTTTTTTATTTTTGAGATTATTAATGTTTCGAAATTCATGTCATCGATTTTTAGGTCATATATTATTGTTCCTTATAATATTTAGTTTATAGAATAGTTTTTTCAAAGCCTGTATGTTCATAGAATTTTGTTTGTCATATTATTAAGCTTAATATTTTCGTTTCATAGAAGGAGAGGTTAAAGAAGGAAATGGGAGTTTTAATAACGAGTTTTTCCGCTCTTTTATAAAAAAAAATAACCACGAAGACGAAAGCGGGAGCAAAGCTCTCGCTTCCGTCTTCTAACGTACCCGCGATCCGAGTCGGTTTTGCCACTAAGTTCCTGTTCCTTGATCCTTGTGTACTTGTAATTTAATTGAAGTTCATAAGAATTTTTGAAAACAAAAAAACTGGAACTAAATATTATATGAAACGGTTCCTAGAAACAATAATCTATGAAATTTGTGTATACGAAACAAGAATACACGAAACATAATTCTGCAGTTTGATAAGTTTCTGAAATAAAAAAGTTTGATAGTAATATACATTGAACTGAATTTCTGTGAAATATGTTTCAACCAAGCGAATAGTCTATGAAACAATAATATTGGAACTGAAAGTATATGAACCAAATAATTTATGAAATATTTTCTGAGAAACGAAATTCTATGAAATTTCTGTCTGTGAAATAGGGTGACACCGTCAGCTTTAGGGTAGGTTTTTAATAGGGTATATTCATGTATTTTTTTTATTTTTTTTAACTATTCTATAAGTAATTATATAACCGGAAAAAAATATAACACGTTCACAATAGTATTAAATGATTGTGATGACGATGACTAATCAAAAATAATTAAAACTACTATCTTTTTCGTACGATTAAAATGCCGCCATTTTGGCGCGCTCGTTTTGTGACGTCACCGTTCACTTAGAATAAATTAACAAGGAAGTGTTTGATTCACAGTTTTAATAAAAGTGAGTTATTAAAGCGTGTAAGATCAACTTATTGTAACGGAAGAGCACACAAAGGCTTATTATAAATATTGTATTGCCCCTATGTGTAAAAATAACATTGAAGCTGCACCTGACATGCTATATTTTCATATGCCCGAAGAAGCAAATATAAGGGAAAAGAGGTGTGAGGCGATGAGGAGATATAATGTATCGTGCTTGAGTAGTTTATATTGTTGTGAAGATAATTTCGAAGTAAGTATTAAATATGTTCGTACCTAAAACCTTTTTTATTAGGACTCACGAACAATATAAACAATAACCTAACCTAAAAATTAATTATAAGTATACTTATTCATAAAACTATTCTGATCCCCAATTATTTTGTTATTAATGTTACAAATGTTATGTTTTTTCTTGATCAACAGCTGAATACATGTGTTGATTTTGATCACGAAACGTTTTAGCTAATTTTCTTTGTTTGCACTGTTGGTCGAAGTTGAAAGAATCTGAGTGCCCTACACAAATTTGTTTTATTTATAATCCTTGACGAAAACAACTTAGTTTGTTATGTTCATAAAGATGTTCTCAACATATAACATTCCTAATACCTACATATCTTTGATTATATAATATACATTTATGTACTCGTTTTTTATTCCACTTATTTAAGAAAGACATTACAAGGTACGTACTCAGTCATCATGAACACATCAATTTTAGGCAGATTATCGGACTGTCGTGCCTTGACAAAACCGCTTCCAGTCATTGTGGCGAGTCTTTTTTCACAAGGAGTCACTGCATTCAGTTAATAATTCCCAAAAAACACTGATTATTTATCATAAACAACGGCTAAACATTGCGAATAACCGGAATAACTTTCAATAATCATACAAACGACCTGTTGACAGTGTGCACTCGGTGTGCACAGTGACGTCACGATTCGGTCCGCCAATAGCGTTGCGTTTTGGAAATTTACGAGGAAATTTGAAAAATACTACTTTTAAATAATTAAATTTGTTAATAGAAACGAGTATTTGCAAAAATAATCATGTGAGTATATTTATTAGGCAATAAAGATTACTCATGATTTTTTTTGTCCATTTCTGAATCACATGCATATTCCCTATTATCAACATACCTCACTTGTATCACAATGTACTAAAAACGGTTGTAGCTACGTAATTCTTTGAGATATCTGAATGGAATTTTCGTCACTAGGTATATTATTATGACTTCTTTTTTTTGGAGTTAAAATTATTTTCGAGTCTACACCCTTATCCTACTAAGTCGAACAACTTACAAATACACCACAACAATTGTTCGGTAAGCGTAAATAAAAAAACATTCCTTGTATGGATTCTCAGCACCGCAGCCTCCTGGTAGGCCCACCTGCTACGCTATGCTTTTGTTTGGGGGACGCATAAGATAATTGTGAGTGGTGCGTAAAAAGATAGGGTGGGATGATAAGTAACTAGCCTAATAAAGAAATACTTCGGTTATCGTGATAAAATTGGTTTTATTTTTCGACATAGTCTCCATGTAGCTCTAAGCACTTGTTCCATCTTCTTTCTAATGATGTAATGCCCTCCATAAAATGACTTCTTTCAAAGCTTGCAAAATACGCTTCTACGGCGGCAATGACTTCATCATTTGTGGCAAATTTCTGTCCACCCAAGAAAGTTTTTAGCTTGGGAAAAAGGTGGAAGTCTGATGGTGCTAAATCAGGCGAATAAGGTGGATGGGGCAGCAAATCATAGTTCAATTCGTTGATTTTTGCCATAGCTTTAACACACGTGTGAACCCTTGCGTTGTCTTGATGGAAGATGATTTTTTTTTTCGCTAAACCGGGTCGTTTTTCCTGAATACATTGATGAAGCTTATCTAAAAGATTAGCGTAGTATTCTCCATCAATAGTTTGACCTTTGGGAAGGTAATCTATAAACAAAATTCCACTTGCATCCCAGAAGACAGAAGCCATCACTTTTCCAGCCGACTTTACAGCCATAGCTTTTTTTAGGAGCCGAACACCCAGATTCAGTCCACTGTTTTGATTGAATTTTTGTTTCTGGAGTGTAGTGGTGAACCCATGTTTCATCTGTTGTTATAAATCGACGTATAAAGTCTGCTTTTTTTTCAAAGCCTGTATGTTCATAGAATTTTGTTTGTCATATTATTAAGCTTAATATTTTCGTTTCATAGAAGGAGAGGTTAAAGAAGGAAATGGGAGTTTTAATAACAAGTTTTTCCGCTTTTTTATTTTAAAAAAAAATGTGTTGAAAAACGTCGTATTATACGCGTCAGCTTTGGTTGTACGTTGTTTCATGTACTACATTTTCGTAGAATTTTGCTTCATAGAAAATGTTTCCCATATTATCATTTCATAGAATGATCATTTTCTAATGCACTTCCCTTTGAAGAAGCTTATTTCATAGATTTTTTTATTTTTGAGATTATTAATGTTTCGAAATTCATGTCATCGATTTTTAGGTCATATATTATTGTTCCTTATAATATTTAGTTTATAGAATAGTTTTTTCAAAGCCTGTATGTTCATAGAATTTTGATTGTCATATTATTAAGCTTAATATTTTCGTTTCATAGAAGGAGAGGTTAAAGAAGGAAATGGGAGTTTTAATAACAAGTATTTCCGCTTTTTTATTTTAAAAAAAATGTGTTGAAAAACGTCGTATTATACGCGTCAGCTTTGGTTGTACGTTGTTTCATGTACTACATTTTCGTAGAATGTTGCTTCATAGAAAATGTTTCCCATATTATCATTTCATAGAATGATCATCTATGGCTTTCGTCAACTGTCCAACTGCGAATACTGAAGTTCTTTGGCCACATAACTAGAAACGAGCGCTCGATCGAGAGGCTGGTGGTTCAGGGCCACGTGGAAGGCAGGAGATCCAGAGGTCGATCACCTACCCGATGGACGGACATTCTAAAAACAATCACGCAAAACTCAATGACTGAGTGTTCTCGCAACGCAATGAACCGCCTGAAATGGAAAACCATTGCCAGGAAGGCAATTGATGCTAAAAAGACCGACGACGTAACCTCCTAGTATCATCGAAGCAACCACGACCACTCTGCCAAGAGTGTACGACTGAGAAGAAGAAGAATGATCATTTTCTAATGCACTTCCCTTTGAAGAAGCTTATTTCATAGATTTTTTTTATTTTTGAGATTATTAATGTTTCGAAATTCATGTCATCGATTTTTAGGTCATATATTATTGTTCCTTATAATATTTAGTTTATAGAATAGTTTTTTCAAAGCCTGTATGTTCATAGAATTTTGTTTGTCATATTATTAAGCTTAATATTTTCGTTTCATAGAAGGAGAGGTTAAAGAAGGAAATGGGAGTTTTAATAACGAGTTTTTCCGCTCTTTTATAAAAAAAAATAACCACGAAGACGAAAGCGGGAGCAAAGCTCTCGCTTCCGTCTTCTAACGTACCCGCGATCCGAGTCGGTTTTGCCACTAAGTTCCTGTTCCTTGATCCTTGTGTACTTGTAATTTAATTGAAGTTCATAAGAATTTTTGAAAACAAAAAAACTGGAACTAAATATTATATGAAACGGTTCCTAGAAACAATAATCTATGAAATTTGTGTATACGAAACAAGAATACACGAAACATAATTCTGCAGTTTGATAAGTTTCTGAAATAAAAAAGTTTGATAGTAATATACATTGAACTGAATTTCTGTGAAATATGTTTCAACCAAGCGAATAGTCTATGAAACAATAATATTGGAACTGAAAGTATATGAACCAAATAATTTATGAAATATTTTCTGAGAAACGAAATTCTATGAAATTTCTGTCTGTGAAATAGGGTGACACCGTCAGCTTTAGGGTAGGTTTTTAATAGGGTATATTCATGTATTTTTTTTATTTTTTTTAACTATTCTATAAGTAATTATATAACCGGAAAAAAATATAACACGTTCACAATAGTATTAAATGATTGTGATGACGATGACTAATCAAAAATAATTAAAACTACTATCTTTTTCGTACGATTAAAATGCCGCCATTTTGGCGCGCTCGTTTTGTGACGTCACCGTTCACTTAGAATAAATTAACAAGGAAGTGTTTGATTCACAGTTTTAATAAAAGTGAGTTATTAAAGCGTGTAAGATCAACTTATTGTAACGGAAGAGCACACAAAGGCTTATTATAAATATTGTATTGCCCCTATGTGTAAAAATAACATTGAAGCTGCACCTGACATGCTATATTTTCATATGCCCGAAGAAGCAAATATAAGGGAAAAGAGGTGTGAGGCGATGAGGAGATATAATGTATCGTGCTTGAGTAGTTTATATTGTTGTGAAGATAATTTCGAAGTAAGTATTAAATATGTTCGTACCTAAAACCTTTTTTATTAGGACTCACGAACAATATAAACAATAACCTAACCTAAAAATTAATTATAAGTATACTTATTCATAAAACTATTCTGATCCCCAATTATTTTGTTATTAATGTTACAAATGTTATGTTTTTTCTTGATCAACAGCTGAATACATGTGTTGATTTTGATCACGAAACGTTTTAGCTAATTTTCTTTGTTTGCACTGTTGGTCGAAGTTGAAAGAATCTGAGTGCCCTACACAAATTTGTTTTATTTATAATCCTTGACGAAAACAACTTAGTTTGTTATGTTCATAAAGATGTTCTCAACATATAACATTCCTAATACCTACATATCTTTGATTATATAATATACATTTATGTACTCGTTTTTTATTCCACTTATTTAAGAAAGACATTACAAGGTACGTACTCAGTCATCATGAACACATCAATTTTAGGCAGATTATCGGACTGTCGTGCCTTGACAAAACCGCTTCCAGTCATTGTGGCGAGTCTTTTTTCACAAGGAGTCACTGCATTCAGTTAATAATTCCCAAAAAACACTGATTATTTATCATAAACAACGGCTAAACATTGCGAATAACCGGAATAACTTTCAATAATCATACAAACGACCTGTTGACAGTGTGCACTCGGTGTGCACAGTGACGTCACGATTCGGTCCGCCAATAGCGTTGCGTTTTGGAAATTTACGAGAAAATTTGAAAAATACTACTTTTAAATAATTAAATTTGTTAATAGAAACGAGTATTTGCAAAAATAATCATGTGAGTATATTTATTAGGCAATAAAGATTACTCATGATTTTTTTTGTCCATTTCTGAATCACATGCATATTCCCTATTATCAACATACCTCACTTGTATCACAATGTACTAAAAACGGTTGTAGCTACGTAATTCTTTGAGATATCTGAATGGAATTTTCGTCACTAGGTATATTATTATGACTTCTTTTTTTTGGAGTTAAAATTATTTTCGAGTCTACACCCTTATCCTACTAAGTCGAACAACTTACAAATACACCACAACAATTGTTCGGTAAGCGTAAATAAAAAAACATTCCTTGTATGGATTCTCAGCACCGCAGCCTCCTGGTAGGCCCACCTGCTACGCTATGCTTTTGTTTGGGGGACGCATAAGATAATTGTGAGTGGTGCGTAAAAAGATAGGGTGGGATGATAAGTAACTAGCCTAATAAAGAAATACTTCGGTTATCGTGATAAAATTGGTTTTATTTTTCGACATAGTCTCCATGTAGCTCTAAGCACTTGTTCCATCTTCTTTCTAATGATGTAATGCCCTCCATAAAATGACTTCTTTCAAAGCTTGCAAAATACGCTTCTACGGCGGCAATGACTTCATCATTTGTGGCAAATTTCTGTCCACCCAAGAAAGTTTTTAGCTTGGGAAAAAGGTGGAAGTCTGATGGTGCTAAATCAGGCGAATAAGGTGGATGGGGCAGCAAATCATAGTTCAATTCGTTGATTTTTGCCATAGCTTTAACACACGTGTGAACCCTTGCGTTGTCTTGATGGGAGATGATTTTTTTTTTCGCTAAACCGGGTCGTTTTTCCTGAATACATTGATGAAGCTTATCTAAAAGATTAGCGTAGTATTCTCCATCAATAGTTTGACCTTTGGGAAGGTAATCTATAAACAAAATTCCACTTGCATCCCAGAAGACAGAAGCCATCACTTTTCCAGCCGACTTTACAGCCATAGCTTTTTTTAGGAGCCGAACACCCAGATTCAGTCCACTGTTTTGATTGAATTTTTGTTTCTGGAGTGTAGTGGTGAACCCATGTTTCATCTGTTGTTATAAATCGACGTATAAAGTCTGCTTTATTTTTCTGAAAACGGCCCAAGCATTCTTTAGAGTTTAGCATCCGAATTCTTTTTTGATCGTCCGTAAGCAAACGCGGCACCCAACGGGCAGATAACTTTTTCATATTTAATTCGTCACTTAAGATATGATGTACCCGTTCTTTGGAAATCCCTATAGTGTCAGCTATCATATATCATATATCATCATTTATTTGCATGAATTATGGTATTAAAGATGGTACAATAATATTAGGTAGGTACATCATAATTCTACCGGATTACGGCGTGCAAATATTGGTGATTTACATAACTATGTCAGTAAGTAATACAAAAAATACAAAGAATACATGAAAACACTAAAATGATGATGACAATGTCAGAGAAATAAATTCACAGAATAATTAGTAGGACAATAATATTCGAATAACAATTGAACTCATTACAAAAATAATAATTTTAATAAATCATATCATATCATATCATCATTTATTTGCATAAAACATCATCATCATCATCATCATATCAGCCGAAAGACGTCCACTGCTGGACATAGGCCTCCCCCAAAGAGGCATAAAACATACATGCTACATTTTACCTATACCTATTGAAACGGCAGTCACTAGTGTGTAGAAATTCTCCAACTGAATAGAAACATTGTTTTTCTAACCAAAGTCGAAGTGTTTTACAAAATCTATTGTAGCACAGGTCGCTTATTGACTTCGGTATACTATTATAGACTAAAGTGGCCATATAAAAGCAGTTTTTTTTGATAATGGGACATGGGTTGCCGCCCTTCTATTGGCATTATCTCTTAGATGGAATAGTGATAAGTTTTCCTTTACTAGTTTGGCAATCTCATAAATGTACATGGCAGGTAGTGTTAGGAATTTATTTTTAATAAATAATTGTTTACATGATTGTATGTTTTCAAGGCCCCAGATTGCTCTTAAGCATTTCTTTTGTGCAACAAAGACTTTATGTGCTTGTGATGAGTTTCCCCAGAGAACAATTCCATACCTAATTCGGGAACATACATGAGCATGATAGACAGTAATAATGGCTGTTTCAACTGAAGTAGTTCTCCTAATTATTCGTAACGCATATATGAATTTATTCATTTTTTTGCATAGCATGTCCACATGTTCATTCCAAGTTATATATTTATCTACACATATACCTAAGAAAATTGCACTATCCACTTCTTCAATCCGGTTGTCTGCGTATGATATATTCATTGCAATTTTCTTGGCCTTAGTTGTTGAGAATTGCAAAATTTTTGTTTTTCCTATATTTATTTCGAACTTGTTTAATACTAGCTAGTCTACTATATCTCTAAGAGCATCATTGACTTCAGCTTCATACTGAGTTGCTTTAATACATTTGAATACAATTGTTGTGTCATCTGCAAACAGCACACTTTTATGCTGAGTTACTTTTGGCAAATCATTTACGTACACTAGAAAGAGCAATGGATACTTCCCTGTGGTACTCCACGATATATGTCTCTAATATTGGAATCGAAATGGACAATAGTGTTGATTGTCTTGTCAAGTTTTGTTATTCTTGTGAACTGGTCTCTATTACGTAGGTAAGCTTGTATCCAATTGAAGGCGCTGCCTCTAACGCCATACATATGCAATTTATTTAATAAGATATCGTGGTCCACAAAATCGAAAGCCTTACTTAGATCTAGAAACAGACATGACGTCGGTATCTTTGCATTCAAGTTATTCAAAACATGCTTGAAAAGTACAAAGCTAGCCAACATTGTAGACTTCTTGCGTCTGAAACCAAATTGTTCAGTAGCCAATACTTTATGTAAATCCAAAAATTCTAGTAATCTATTGTACATGGCTTTTTCAAATAATTTTGAAAGTACTGGCGTCAAATCCACCGGTCTATAGTTGTTTTTATCATTTTTTTTACCTTTCTTATACAGTGGTTTTATTACTGATCGTTTAAGTCTATCCGGGAAGTCACCGTTTTCAAAAGAAGCATTAATGATATGAGCCAGTGGCTTGGCTATGGCTGGTGCAACTAATTTTAGACATTCAACGGTTAGACTATCAAACCCTGATGATTATTTATTTTTAAGCATCATGATGATTCTTTGTACTTCGTTTACGGTTGCGGGTCTAAGAAATATGGTTTTTGCAACTCCCTTTATATTGGTTGAGTTGAATGAAGTGCCAGAGATACGCTCATTACCAGTCTTAACATTGGGATCACCGACAAAAAAATCGTTAAAAGTATCTGCTATGACTTTCCCATCTTGTTTACAATCACCGTTATTGTCTATAATTTCAACTATGTCATTGTTATTTATGGTTGAACCGATTCTTTTATTGATAACATTCCAAGTGGCTTTCGCTTTATTTTCAGAATTTAGGATATATCTTTTATTACAATGTTTCTGTAAACTACTAATGCAACGTCGCAGAATTTTGGAGTATTCGCTGACACTGCGTTTATTTTGAGCCGATTTATTTAAGTAATATTGTTGTCTTAGATATCGCTTTCTTTGGCAGCTTTTCCTTATTCCTTTTGTGATCCATGCAAGATTTTTTAATCTAAATGTTACTTTAGAACGTATCAAGGGAAAGCATAGACCAAAGAACAGAGTTATGATGTTGTGAAATCTGTTAAATGCTACTTGTACGTCAGAACTCTCGTATACATCGGAGAAAGTTAGACTATTTATGCATTCCACAAATTTATTTTTTATTGTCTGGCCATAATGCATATTTTAACCTGACAATGCTGGAGGAATAGTTTGTTAGTTCTTTTTCAGGATATTTGACCTCTACAGATTGTGCAGTATTATGATCCGAAAGATGTAGGTGGTGTGTTCTACCAACGACATTTTCCACATTACTCACAATATTATCTATACATGAGTTTTGCCGAGTTGGCTGTGTAATGTGATACTTGAATCCATAACTGGAAAGAATATTGCATAATTGAGTTTTTCGAAAGCTAGGCTTCAGGAAATCCACATTGAAATCCCCACAAATAATTATTTTTTGATCTTTATGTTCTAAACTAATTAGTAATGCCTCGAGATTATTCAAAAACAAATTTAAGTCGGAATCTGGTGTCCGGTACATACAAACAATAATTGTTTTATAGTCTTTTACACTAACGGCACACACTTCAAAGGACTTTTCGATCCCAAAAGTTTGATTAACATCTAGCTGGGTACTCTCTAAATGTCTCTTGCATAGAATGCACGAACCGCTTCGTGTTTTTTCTCTAGAATAATGTGATCTAAGTTCATAATTGTCTAAAATAACATTTGATTCGTCTCCTCTCTTCAAGAATGTTTCAGTTAAGCATATGATATCGACATCTATTTTCTCTTTGGCCAGCTCTAGGAGAACTAGTTCTAATTCATTTAGTTTGTTCAAGACTCCAGCTATATTTTGATGTATAATTACAAAACTATTCTTTTGCACGAAAAAACGTTTTATCTCTATTCTCTCTTTCAGTGTATACTTCCGCAACACTGCCCTCAATCCCTATTTCAGCTTCAATCTTCGGTCTGCTAAAACCATATCGTGTACTTTAGACACCATTTCCGGAGTCGTGACGATGTTTGGGCGTCCGGGGCGGGCTTCATCTTGGACGCTTGTACGGCCGCGTTTAAACTCAGCCACCCAGTTTTTTACTATGGCGTAAGAAAAAGCACATTCACCCAAAACATCCTTTAACTCTTCGTAGATATCAAGCCCCTTCATATAAAGAAATTTAATCACCGCTCTTTGTTCAATTTTATCCATTTTGAAAAACAACCGGCACAATGTACTTTCTAATGTCGAAAAATCAATACAATATTCAAGCCACCAAATTCAAATTTAGAACGGAGATAGCCAGAGACATATTTTTAAAAATAAGGAAGTATTTTTTTTAATTCAAACTTTTTAAATACCTAAGGCTAGTTACTTATCATCCCACCCTCGTACTCGCACTCTCTTGCCTACGTCATGGAAAAAACACACTACCAAACGGATGAGTGACGCGTTCTCCGTGTATTGGAAAAAGTAATGTCGTGTGACAACAATAGTATACCTGCATGGCGGAGCGCAGCAGGTGCGGATGTCTTGGGATGCGCACGCGCTCGTGCCGCAGCCGGCCCATGCGGAACTCTGTCGCCTCCAGCTCTGCGCGCCGCGGCGACACCGTGTTGCCAGACCTGTGTCCACACCTTATTTTACTACACATGTTTATATCCAAAACATACACGCAAATGGAGAGGCCTATGCTGTAAGGTTTTCTGCGCAAACGCATGAGAAATGAGGCTCTCCGTAGCAAAACCAAGAAGTCCTCCGAAGCGCTAAACTTATGTGGCAGTAGGCGAGGCACATCGCACGTACTCGTTGAACCGATGATTGTTGGAACGGAAAGGTTTTCGAGTGGCGACCATGTACCGAGAGGCGCAGTACGGCTAGACCCCACAAGGTGTACTGATGACCTGGTAAAGGTTGCGAGGGTCCGCTGGATGCGCGCCGTGCACGATCGGTCCAGTAGACGTCATCCGGTTGACATGACGATGAGGATGATGAATAGTAATTGTTCGGACGCGTCAGTGGGTCCTTAGAATTAAAAAGTAAAAGGAGTCACACCTGTCAATGTGACACTTGTTTATTAATTTAGTTTTCGGTGCCACGAGTTGATGGCCGACTTGAAAAATGTAACCTAACGTTGCTAATCGCAGGGCTGTTACAGAGAATCTGTTTGGAAACCTAGTATTGCGTTCAGATATAGTATTTGTACGCGCTCGGCGCGAGTGTGACATTGGTGTTCCACAGGGCGGGCCTCTGCAGGCATACACGAAGACCCAGCGGGCGACATTAACTTGACTTGACCCTTGACTGTTAACTGCCCGTCTTGACGCGAAACGCCGGCAAACTTGTTGAACGGTTGAACATTAAGTAAATTTAAGTGGCTAGTTTTCAGGTGGTAATCTATGAGCCCACGTATCGTGAGGCGTAGAAGACGGAAAGGTCTTGGTTTTGAGCAGTACCTCTGTCGGTCGAGCGCGCGGTCCCGCTGCGCCTGCAGCCACACGATGGTGCGCGAGGTGCCGAACGCCGTGCACGCGAAGAACATCTGCCGCGTCTCCAGCGGGAACAGGAACGGGCACCAGTCGTTCAGTTGCTGGCACCTGCCACAATCATGCGCCGTTACCAATTATATTCAACTTATTACACTAATTATCCTTATTAAACCAAAAATCAATCTAATCTAGAATGCAAAAATATATGCAAGTTGTTGATCGAAACTGCAATATAAAAAACGATCGAAAATATTACACATAATTTTCGAAAACATTAAATTCGCATGAAGAACAAAAAAATTTCAATGTCAAAATCTTTAATTAATTTTTAATTAAAAGCAGAAGTAGACGGCAGGTAATTTACAAAAAAAGGGGCGATACGCCTGCTAACGTCTATACATATACACCAAATACACTGGCATGGATGACCGCTCTTTCTTACACCGGACCGGTATCCGTCGCGCCGAGGGGAAGCGGCGATGCATCCGGCGAAACTAGCTGCATATAAACTAGTGCATGTACACACATCCACAAGGCAAAAAAATCGTCAATTTTCCGGTGAGAACAACGCACGTATACAATCGGCCTACTTAAGTGGTAGGTTCGTGAGTCGGTGAGGCGAGGTGAGACTGACCAGTGCGGCGCGGCGTGCGCGGCGAGCGCGAGCGGGTCCTGCAGCTGCTGGTGCAGCTTGTTGGTGAGCTTGGTGGACAGGAAGGCCTCGGCGGGCAGCGCGGGCGCGGCCGCGCGCAGCCGCCGCAGCACGCGCACGCACACCGCCGCCGCCGCTCCCTCCGCGCCCTCCACGCCTTCCGCACCCTCCGCACCCTCCGCGCCGACCACGCCTCGCTCTGGGATAACACACATCATTCAACTACTCTCCCGTTTACACGTGTGGCTTCATTGTTAACTGTTTATTTATGGAAAGACATACAGTACAGTGTGGCCAAATATTTTAAAGAAAGCCTCCTTAGAGAATCTGCAGTAACCCCGTTGACACTAGGTCCAATTTTAAGGTAACATCATGTAATGTGTCATTCATAATAGTTATTGCATTTTTGTATTTCAAAAATATTTTTGATATTTTTTTAGTGTTCTTCAAAAAAAACCGGGTTGCACTCCGGGAGTGCCGGCAGAAGTGAAAACTTGAATATTAACGTTGTGCAAAAAAAAAGAAAAAAAACAACATCCTCAAAACTCCCCCAGAAAAGTAAAAATTCACGTTTACTTACTTTAATGGCAAATAAATTAAAAAAAACTCTTTTTTTTTTTCAATTAAGACCACCTGCAAGTAATTGCTCACAAGCTCAATAATCTAGCGTTTTATTTTTGGTCATATTCCATGCCACGCCCTGAATAAGCATATCATTACATAGCTAAGCGTCACTGGCAGTACCACAGTGTGAATATCAAAGCTGTAAGTAACAAAACTCAACTCACCCGGGTCTCCAGGCTCGTCGTCTTCGCTATCACTCGACGTGGCGAATGTTTCCATTCCCTCCACCTCCTTATACGTTAATCTGAAAATAATTAAGAGTTAATATGTTAATCAAAAATTTTCCCAGCCTACCTTTAAAGGATATAAGCGTCAGCATGCATATGCTGTTTGACAAGCAGCCCTTACGTGTAAGTAGTGTCCCTGTGCGAGTCCTGCGAGGACAGGCGCGAGTTGAGCGCGACGACGGCGCGGTACACGGTCCACGAGGGCCGCTCGAGCGGCATCGACGCGCTGCCCGAGCTCAGCACCAGCCGCAGCGCCGGCAGCCGCACAGCGCCCGCTCCTGCTCCCGCGCCCGCTCCTGCGCCCGCGCCCGCAGCCACTCCCGCGCCCGCGCCCGCTCCCGCTCCCGCTCCCGCTCCTGCGCCCGCGGCGGCGTCGGTAGCCGGGGCTGGGGGCGCCGGCGACGCGGGCGCTGGCGGGGCCTCCTCGGTGTCGGACGACTCGTTCAGAGGTATTTCTAGATCTGGAAGTACATGCTCGCTTAGTAGTTTCGCAAAACAACTGGTGGACGGCACCTCCACAAGCTCCACGCTGGCGGCTAGCGAGGAACCACTCGAGGCCGGGATGAGTAGCTTGTACTCGGGAAGCTAAGATACACTTTGGGTTGTTGCGTCAGAGGACCTACGAAATTAATGAACAGCGGCCGGCAAGGCCCTCGCTTGACTTGTGGTGAAGAAACCACTAACAACACAGTAATTAGTCGATGACAGTGATAGCCTGACCAGCGAGTCGTGTCACAGAAAAATTATGGCAATTGGAAATAACTAATACTGATACTTACAACTGCCAGCTCACTCCATCGAACGAGCGAGCGAAGCGAACAAAGTTCTATGCTTCAGCTTGGGGCGAAAGTCGTTTTTCTGTCCGGCTGTTCTCTTCTACAGATCGCGCGATTCTCGTGATTTTTGAAAGCAGATTCAGATATTTTTCAAACTACATGCGTTTGATTTCCTCATTCTCTCGTGACTGAGACTCACCGACAGTCTGGTTGAGGTTGGTGCGGCCGGGGCGCGGGTCGAAGGCGGGTATGAGCGCGGAGAACTGCCGCTTGAGCACGAACTCGTCGTCCCAGGGCCGGCGCGAGCGCTGCCCCAGCCCGCCGCGCACCGCCTCCAGCGCCTCCTCCTCCATTAGTGACAACAAGTTGCGGGACACCTGCACACGTTCAAACAATAAACCATGAATAAATACGCCAAGACGGTGTCACTTGCTTCGTCCATGCTTCGACAGTCAGAGAACCGCGTATACAGATACACGGTTCTCTCGCCCGATCGCAGTCGTCTCTCGCTCGCGTATCGCGTTGCGCCACGGAACAAAATAACGTTGAAGAGTAACACGTATAACGCGTTAACTGATTGACATTCATCGTTGTTATTTATCATGTGGTCCATAGCACATATTAGACAAATAAATGTTGATATCTCTTTAAGGTTGTATGGACTTTTTGACTGCAGACCAAGTATAATTCGTACATTAACAAGAGGACTTGAACATGTTACTAGTAAGTTAGCAAGTAGTTTTTCAAGTGAAAATTTCTTTAGCGGCGCTGTGCACTTTTTGGGATGGAGAAAAATCGTTAAACTCGCCACAAGTGTCAGGTGTCAGATTTAGTGTTGCCATTTGCCGGAATACAAAAAGCGGGAGTTGCGCTTCAAAACGGCGAGTTTTAAGATTTTTAATGAAAAAGGTTTTTTTGATGTAAGACGTAGGGGCTTTGGGGTTAGGGGGAGGGGGAAAGTTGGGGGGTGGGGGGGGGGGGGGTTGCACACCGTTTTCAAGTTTTCACTTCTGCCGGCACTCCCGGAGTGCAACCCGGTCTTTTTTAATAGTACGTCGGTGGTTAAAGCGTACGGCCCGCCCGATGGTAAGCGGTCACCGTAACCTTATGGCCGCTAGCAACTCGCTTGTACCTCCTGGTAGGTGGGTTCGTTCTCCTTGTCGCTGTCGAGCGCGTCGTCGCCGTCGTCGTCGTCCTCCAGCTCGGCCAGCAGCGCGGGCGCGCGGCACGACTCCAGGAAGTCCTCCAGCGACACCTGCGCGTGCGCGTGCGCGTGCGCGTGCGCGTGCACACAATACAAATCGAGTTAGCGAGGGAACACTGCCTCCGTACCGTAATCATCTACTCTCAAGAGCCCACTGAATGTTCTTTTTTGATGATATTTTGTATAATGTATAGTTTATTTTGGAGTAAACCAAATCGGAAACATTGTTAAGTAAAAATTACAAAAAACTAAAACAATTATGAATCGTCAGAAAAGTAATGCAAGGCAATTTATGCAATGTGAGTGACTAATTTGTTCCTTTACCTGTTCGCTCTCGCTGGACGTAGAGGTGAGGGAAAGAGTGAGAGCATTCTGCGCGTTGGGCGCGAGCGAGGGGTAGCTCTGCGCCGCGGAGAGCAGCCCGCCGGGGAAGTTGCTCGACAGAGCGAGGCGCACCAAGCTACAATGACACAAACAGTTCAGTTACTCGAACAGTATGTTGATTCCCCTTGTGTCGTGTAGGTTACCGGGATTAGGTAACCAGTGATCTGTGAAGATTTTCTTTCCTCCCAGGCCACTGGTTACCTGCGAGGATAAAATTTTCCTTGTAGTAAACTGATATTTGCAACAGTTGTCTGTCAAGAAAAACAGTTCCTTCCAGGCCACTGGTTACATGCAAGGATTAAATTTTCCCTGTAGTAAACTGAAATTTGCGACAGTTGTCTGTAAAGAAAAACGGTTCCCCCAGGCCACTGGTTACCTGCAAGGATTCAATTTTCCTTGAAGAAAAGTCAAACTCAAAATGATCTTTATTCAAGTAGACCTAGTATCAAGCACTTTCAAATCGTCAGTTAGAAACTTAATCTTAAGCTATTTCTTACAGCAATTTATTTATCTATATGTGTTTTTAAGTTTGTTTAAGATTCCGCAGTAAGCTAGATTCTCCATACCAACGTAGTTACGCTCTCTAAGAGTTGGATTGTGCAGAAACTTTGAATGTACAATGACACGAGGTATATCCAAGTCTGTAATTAGGGTATGTAGCTTCAAATCCCATAGTAAAAAAAATACAGCGAATTTAAGTTTTTTATACAAAACTTGTTTTTGCTGTATTTCGTTTGTTGTATAAACTGGAACCATATAAACTAATCGAATTTAAACTTTCGTGAGACATGTTAAAATAAAACTTCTAATCACACGGTTCAACTCACGTATTCAATGTCACTCCGGGCGACATGTTTCGAACTCTTCGGGAGTTCTTCTTCAGGATGAGTGTTCTCGCGGCGGTGACGCACGTAACTGCCCGCGCTCGCTCCTCACGTCGAGCGGCGCGTGTCGCACGCGCCGACAGGGCAGGAGGAGGGGGAGCGTCCAGCGCTGGAGCAGTTATGTGAGATTGCGGCAGGAGGTCATCTCCTCCGAGAGACGATAGCGGGCAGTGTTACGAGCGACACCGCCGCGAGAACACTCATCCTGAAGAAGAACTCCCGAAGAGTTCGAAACATGTCGCCCGGAGTGACATTGAATACGTGAGTTGAACCGTGTGATTAGAAGTTCCATATAAACTAATTACAGACATAGATATACCTCACGTCCTTGTAAATGCAAAGTTTCGCCACAATCCAACACGTGGTTTTAAAATGAGAACCAAACCATATTTTACGTAGTAAAAGACGACATTAAATGTTTTAAGAAATTGTTTTTATTATTCTTACCTGATGTCCTTGTATAAGACAAAATATTTCTGATAGGTAATCGTTGTCCTAACGCTTATTTTAAAGTAGCAGATAACCATTAAGTACATATATTTGACAATATTATATGAGGAAAATTAAATCCTCGCAGGTGGCCTGGGAGGAACTGTTTTTCTTTACAGACAACTGTCCCAAATATCAGTTTACTACAAGGAAAATTTAATCCTTGCAGGTAACTAGTGGCCTGGGAGTAAAAAAAATCTTCACAGATAACTGGTTACCTAATCCCGGTTACCTACACGGCACAAGGGGTTGTTTCTAGGAGCACAATACCTGTATCACACTCTGACTGGTGGATAAACTGTGTAACCAAGGTACAACCAAGAGGAAATCGTAGAGAATATTGAAGAAAAGTAAAGATCTGTAGCCGGAGTACTCAACATCGTTACAGGGTGTAACGAGGGCGGCGAGGCGGGAAGGGAGGGAGGGGTGTTAAGGGGTGTTTTTTTTTCACAACGTTAATATTCAAGTTCTCACTTCTGCCGGCACTCCCGGAGTGCATCCCGGTCCATTTTTTTGCGAGGCACGCTGCGGGTTGTTCCCGCGGCCGGCACCGTCGCCGCGCCCCACGCCCAGCGACTCCAGCATACCTCGATCACCAGTAATGTTCGGCTGTGTGGGAGCATACCTCGGGAAGAGACTGGTGGAGTGGTTGGTGCGCGAGGCACGCTGCGGGTTGTTCCCGCGGCCGGCGCCGTCGCCGCGCCCCACGCCCAGCGACTCCAGCATACCTCGATCACCAGTAATGTTCGGCTGTGTGGGAGCATACCTCGGGAAGAGACTGGTGGAGTGGTTGGTGCGCGAGGCACGCTGCGGGTTGTTCCCGCGGCCGGCGCCGTCGCCGCGCCCCACGCCCAGCGACTCCAGCACACCTCGATCACCAGTAATGTTCGGCTGTGTGGGAGCATACCTCGGGAAGAGACTGGTGGAGTGGTTGGTGCGCGAGGCACGCTGCGGGTTGTTCCCGCGGCCGGCGCCGTCGCCGCGCCCCACGCCCAGCGACTCCAGCATACCTCGATCACCAGTAATGTTCGGCTGTGTGGGAGCATACCTCGGGAAGAGACTGGTGGAGTGGTTGGTGCGCGAGGCACGCTGCGGGTTGTTCCCGCGGCCGGCGCCGTCGCCGCGCCCCACGCCCAGCGACTCCAGCATACCTCGATCACCAGTAATGTTCGGCTGTGTGGGAGCATACCTCGGGAAGAGACTGGTGGAGTGGTTGGTGCGCGAGGCACGCTGCGGGTTGTTCCCGCGGCCGGCGCCGTCGCCGCGCCCCACGCCCAGCGACTCCAGCATACCTCGATCACCAGTAATGTTCGGCTGTGTGGGAGCATACCTCGGGAAGAGACTGGTGGAGTGGTTGGTGCGCGAGGCACGCTGCGGGTTGTTCCCGCGGCCGGCGCCGTCGCCGCGCCCCACGCCCAGCGACTCCAGCATACCTCGATCACCAGTAATGTTCGGCTGTGTGGGAGCATACCTCGGGAAGAGACTGGTGGAGTGGTTGGTGCGCGAGGCACGCTGCGGGTTGTTCCCGCGGCCGGCACCGTCGCCGCGCCCCACGCCCAGCGACTCCAGCACACCTCGATCACCAGTAATGTTCGGCTGTGTGGGAGCATACCTCGGGAAGAGACTGGTGGAGTGGTTGGTGCGCGAGGCACGCTGCGGGTTGTTCCCGCGGCCGGCGCCGTCGCCGCGCCCCACGCCCAGCGACTCCAGCATACCTCGATCACCAGTAATGTTCGGCTGTGTGGGAGCATACCTCGGGAAGAGACTGGTGGAGTGGTTGGTGCGCGAGGCACGCTGCGGGTTGTTCCCGCGGCCGGCGCCGTCGCCGCGCCCCACGCCCAGCGACTCCAGCATACCTCGATCACCAGTAATGTTCGGCTGTGTGGGAGCATACCTCGGGAAGAGACTGGTGGAGTGGTTGGTGCGCGAGGCACGCTGCGGGTTGTTCCCGCGGCCGGCGCCGTCGCCGCGCCCCACGCCCAGCGACTCCAGCATACCTCGATCACCAGTAATGTTCGGCTGTGTGGGAGCATACCTCGGGAAGAGACTGGTGGAGTGGTTGGTGCGCGAGGCACGCTGCGGGTTGTTCCCGCGGCCGGCACCGTCGCCGCGCCCCACGCCCAGCGACTCCAGCACACCTCGATCACCAGTAATGTTCGGCTGTGTGGGAGCATACCTCGGGAAGAGACTGGTGGAGTGGTTGGTGCGCGAGGCACGCTGCGGGTTGTTCCCGCGGCCGGCGCCGTCGCCGCGCCCCACGCCCAGCGACTCCAGCACACCTCGATCACCAGTAATGTTCGGCTGGGTGGGAGCATACCTCGGGAAGAGACTGGTGGAGTGGTTGGTGCGCGAGGCACGCTGCGGGTTGTTCCCGCGGCCGGCGCCGTCGCCGCGCCCCACGCCCAGCGACTCCAGCACACCTCGATCACCAGTAATGTTCGGCTGGGTGGGAGCATACCTCGGGAAGAGACTGGTGGAGTGGTTGGTGCGCGAGGCACGCTGCGGGTTGTTCCCGCGGCCGGCACCGTCGCCGCGCCCCACGCCCAGCGACTCCAGCACACCTCGATCACCAGTAATGTTCGGCTGGGTGGGAGCATACCTCGGGAAGAGACTGGTGGAGTGGTTGGTGCGCGAGGCACGCTGCGGGTTGTTCCCGCGGCCGGCGCCGTCGCCGCGCCCCACGCCCAGCGACTCCAGCATACCTCGATCACCAGTAATGTTCGGCTGTGTGGGAGCATACCTCGGGAAGAGACTGGTGGAGTGGTTGGTGCGCGAGGCACGCTGCGGGTTGTTCCCGCGGCCGGCGCCGTCGCCGCGCCCCACGCCCAGCGACTCCAGCATACCTCGATCACCAGTAATGTTCGGCTGTGTGGGAGCATACCTCGGGAAGAGACTGGTGGAGTGGTTGGTGCGCGAGGCACGCTGCGGGTTGTTCCCGCGGCCGGCACCGTCGCCGCGCCCCACGCCCAGCGACTCCAGCACACCTCGATCACCAGTAATGTTCGGCTGTGTGGGAGCATACCTCGGGAAGAGACTGGTGGAGTGGTTGGTGCGCGAGGCACGCTGCGGGTTGTTCCCGCGGCCGGCGCCGTCGCCGCGCCCCACGCCCAGCGACTCCAGCACACCTCGATCACCAGTAATGTTCGGCTGGGTGGGAGCATACCTCGGGAAGAGACTGGTGGAGTGGTTGGTGCGCGAGGCACGCTGCGGGTTGTTCCCGCGGCCGGCGCCGTCGCCGCGCCCCACGCCCAGCGACTCCAGCACACCTCGATCACCAGTAATGTTCGGCTGGGTGGGAGCATACCTCGGGAAGAGACTGGTGGAGTGGTTGGTGCGCGAGGCACGCTGCGGGTTGTTCCCGCGGCCGGCACCGTCGCCGCGCCCCACGCCCAGCGACTCCAGCACACCTCGATCACCAGTAATGTTCGGCTGGGTGGGAGCATACCTCGGGAAGAGACTGGTGGAGTGGTTGGTGCGCGAGGCACGCTGCGGGTTGTTCCCGCGGCCGGCGCCGTCGCCGCGCCCCACGCCCAGCGACTCCAGCATACCTCGATCACCAGTAATGTTCGGCTGTGTGGGAGCATACCTCGGGAAGAGACTGGTGGAGTGGTTGGTGCGCGAGGCACGCTGCGGGTTGTTCCCGCGGCCGGCGCCGTCGCCGCGCCCCACGCCCAGCGACTCCAGCATACCTCGATCACCAGTAATGTTCGGCTGTGTGGGAGCATACCTCGGGAAGAGACTGGTGGAGTGGTTGGTGCGCGAGGCACGCTGCGGGTTGTTCCCGCGGCCGGCACCGTCGCCGCGCCCCACGCCCAGCGACTCCAGCATACCTCGATCACCAGTAATGTTCGGCTGTGTGGGAGCATACCTCGGGAAGAGACTGGTGGAGTGGTTGGTGCGCGAGGCACGCTGCGGGTTGTTCCCGCGGCCGGCGCCGTCGCCGCGCCCCACGCCCAGCGACTCCAGCATACCTCGATCACCAGTAATGTTCGGCTGTGTGGGAGCATACCTCGGGAAGAGACTGGTGGAGTGGTTGGTGCGCGAGCCACGCTGCGGGTTGTTCCCGCGGCCGGCACCGTCGCCGCGCCCCACGCCCAGCGACTCCAGCATACCTCGATCACCAGTAATGTTCGGCTGTGTGGGAGCATACCTCGGGAAGAGACTGGTGGAGTGGTTGGTGCGCGAGGCACGCTGCGGGTTGTTCCCGCGGCCGGCGCCGTCGCCGCGCCCCACGCCCAGCGACTCCAGCATACCTCGATCACCAGTAATGTTCGGCTGTGTGGGAGCATACCTCGGGAAGAGACTGGTGGAGTGGTTGGTGCGCGAGGCACGCTGCGGGTTGTTCCCGCGGCCGGCGCCGCCGCCGCGCCCCACGCCCAGCGACTCCAGCAGCCGCGCCGCGCCCTGCACACACACAATACAAATACTTCAAACTCTCGTCACACATCACTAACAGTTTCAACAACAGACAAAGATACAACACTAACGGCCCGGCCATGACATTGCGCGGCGGCGGCAGCGGTTTTTCAAATTCATTGCGTCTGATCCCCACTAACCACAGTGCGTTGTGCGATCGAAACGCAGAAAAGACGCGCGGAAGTAATTTTACGTCACACCGTCAGGCGAAGACGTGAAATTGTGTACTCACCACGGGCAGTAGAAAAGAAAGCTCCCTATCGCATATTTACAACCCTCGCCTGCGGCTCGGGTCACAAATACCTGCGGATTCGGGCTTCCTTTCTCTTACAGCCCTTGGTAAGTTATGTACTATTATCCAATATGCTCGGAAATGTGCGCCTTACTGTAGCAAAAGTAGCACATGAAGTTCCTCGTTACTGACGAGCGCAAATTTAAAAAGTAAACAGTCATTACTGTACACTTTTAGCAGCCAGGAAAGTATATGAAACTCCATTACTGTACACTTTTTTACCTTTTAACCATTTTGACTAAGACAAATTACTATAAACAGGCAAATGATTATACGATTAAGGGCCTAGCAATATGTCACAACAAGTTGCTATAGCTAGACTGATTAATAATAATAATATTAATAATAAACAATTTATTTCAGACATCTAAGGCTCACAGCAACAAATACCTTAAAGCATAACATACATACAATACATATAAAAACCGGCCAAGTGCGAGTTAGACTCGCGCACGGAGGGTTCCGTACCATTATCGGTATAAAAACAGTTACAAAAACGGCAAAAAAAAACACGTTTGTTGTACGGGAGCCCCCCTTAAATATTAATTTTATTTTGTTTTTAGTATTTGTTGTTATAGCGGCAACAGAAATACATCATATGTGAAAATTTTAACTGTCTAGCTATCGCGGTTCTTGAGATACAGCATGGTGACAGACAGACGGACGGACAGACGGACAGACAGCGAAGTCTTAGTAATAGGGTTTTTACTCTTTGGGTACGGAATAATTGGCAAGTTGCTGTGTCAAATTGCGCCTGTTTGTAGTGTGGTTAATGTTGTCCCACGTTTTCTTTTTTAAGTGTCATAGACAAAACGCTTGTTCGAAGTGAGGTTGCTCCATTATTGTACAAAAAAGTTCTCAGACGCGTCTCAAGCGGATGACACTCGCGCTCGCACTGGTCCGAACCGGTCCGAGATATCGTGTACGTGAGCAGTGTCTATGTGTGCGTTGCTCGAGCGCACTTGTATTTAGATTGATTTCTGTACCATCTGTTTTGTGCCTTGAGTCATGCCATGTAGCTAAATAAAAAAAATAAGTTGGGCGGGATGGCGGGAACTTGATAGGTTATTGACATACTCGCTGTTTTATGATGATAGAAATTTTTATTTAATTTCCTCGCATTTTTGGAGAAAAGCACTATATCTGCCTCGGTTTCGCTTCGCGCGGTCGTTACCGTAAAATACAAAACCATATAATATGTAACTGAATCTTGGGATGGATCTATTGAACCCAGTAGTGTATAGTTTCAGTGGTGTTTGATGACGTGATGTGAAAATTCAAAGAGAAACAGTGACAAAACAAAGTGGCTTCCTTTGTTTACATAGTAAGCAAAGTCCATTGACGGCGACTTTAGGGTGATTGTCAATTTTATTAACAGACTTTAAAAAAAGGAACGTTCTTGTATTTTTTCATACCTGTTGTGTGAGATCTGGTTCGCTGGCGCTCATCGTTCCCGAGCCGCTGCCCTGCCCGTCCTTCTTGTCGTGGTCCTCGTACTGGCCTCCACTCACGTTGTCTTCACACTGTCGGACACAATCATTCAACAGATGACACATATTTATAACAAATACCAAGTACCAACTACTTGTGAACAACTGTAATATAGACCACCTAAAAGTACATACGACGTAATTGACTAAATTCGTGCCCACAAAGTATCGTGTCCGCTCTCTAACTTTTTCTATTTTTAGGACTTCTCAGTTACAATTGGATTCAAATTGTACCCCACAACTTACTAATTATTTACTCTTATATTTTACAAGATTGTGTCATTTATTACAACTACTTTGTTTACTTACTATAAATTACAGAGACTGTGTATTTTCTATATTCTGATCGTACTCTATGATGAATGTTTATAATGTCTCGATAGTTGATAAGAAATAATTAACCGACGAAAATATTTTCCTCAATAATGTTCGGCAAAATTTACTTTATTAGTTTGAAAGTCAGGACGCGAAGTTCATAGTTTATGGTTAGTCAAAAATTAAATACCGTTCTGGCTTGAATTTGCTCGACAACAATGTTGCATACAAATTCCATAATTTGTCAACGTACAAAGTTAAAAAAAAAGTTGAAACTGCCGTATAAAAAAGGCATAGGCCCTAAACTGCCAAAATTGAAGATCATTAGCTGTGCCTTATCGCGACTTTATAGTTGTCTCAAGTAAATTATGGCGTTTTTGGAAGAAAAATACACTTATAACTTATTAGTAAAATGAAAAGAAATTAAAAGGCGGCAATTTCATAAAGTGGCGAGAAGAAAAGCATGCCTCATCATTTTCAGATTAGATTAGATTAGATATATTTATTACACGATAAAAATTACAATATAAATTGGCATTAATGTCAAGATTACAAGAATTTCTATTATATTCGTCAATTTTAATTACCTCACGACGAGCTGTTCAGCCTTTGTACAGTCAAGTGCAAAAATATGTATCGATAACATGCGCTCATAAATAAGTACCGAAACCTTAATCCGCTGACGAGAGTTATGGGACATATTTATGAGTAAGTTGTATGCACGTATATTTTAACACTCGACTGTACCGTGTCGCTTTAACGTCATGTTTAAACTGCCATACGAAGTAGCGAAAGTGACAAGGAGCTAAGGTGTTCAGGTGTCGTGTAGCGTGTACTGTAGAGGTTGTGTCGTGCACTACTATAAAGCCTACTATAGACCTGTATGTAGGCGGTGGGCGGGCGCAGCGCGCGCAGGCGCCGCAGCAGCGCCACCGGCAGCGCCAGCAGCGGAGCGGGGCACGCCTCCTAGTCACCACGGCACGGTCATCGCTATGTCATAACATAATGCACGGCTACTACTGGCACGTGCTCACATCGCACCTGCGCGCTCCGGTTATTAAGGCCCGTCACATCTCAGGTTCAACGATCAAGTGATGTCATACGCAGACTTTGGGCGATACTGTTGATAGTGCTGATTAAAGGAATGATTGGAAGGGGATTGTGTCGTCGCAATATTGGAATCGCTACCTGTAGCTAAAAACTATCGCGTTTCTAAAAAAGCACACACATTTGTATTGAAAGTGAGAACGTCGTCAACCGGGTGGCCTAACTCACAACGCCGTGGGCTAGACTAGACGTGCATTTTAAGTCTATGCCTGGATACGCCTACCTACTACTAGTGTTTTAAATTTTTCCATAAGGTAAAACTACAAGTTTACCTGAGCAATGACCTCAAACATCTAAGTTCGAATATCTCTACTTGCAATATTCGACCTTCGGAACTCCGTACCGCCTCACATCAAAATCAAAGCAGGCTAACCTCTTGCGAATTCGTTTCCGGCAAAGGTTCCTTAGCGGGGTAAGGCTTAGTGATGTCCGTGATGCTGGTTGGTCCCATCTCCATGTTGGTGAACGAGTTGCCGCCGAGGTCCGCTATGCAATTGTTGCCTTCGGCACCAAGGGTCAGCGACTCCACGATCGTAGCGAGATCTACCAACGAAAGGTCTTCGCAATCGTCAACTAGTTTTAAACAGAAATTTTCGTCAATACACATCCGTCCCCACACTATGCGACTCGTATATTCTGGCCATGAGGATTGAATCCCCATCGGATGCAATCTAGCAGCTGTTTAAAATACACCCTTTACATTACTATACAACAAAAAGTACTTATCAATTGAATCTTAATTACGCTCAAATATGCTTATACCTGACTTACGCGGGTGGCGCAGGACCGGTCACATTGGCACTCTTTGGGGGAGGCCTATGTCCAGCAGTGGACGTCTTTCGGCTGATATGATGATGATGATGATGATTATACCTGTCTCGCGGTTAGAACTGTGCGGCAACTGAATGGTGTAAGCAAGAAGAAGTATGCACATATTGTCGTAAAGACAAAGCGAGAAAACATATGTTATGATTATGACTTACGTATGTTATGAAACAACAAGCCTTACGACATCGAGACAAAGGTTAATTTCGCCTGGGCATTGTGTGTGTAATGTATGTATATTTGATCTCGTGTTACCTGTGTTGATGTGGTGAGTGGAGTTGTTGATGGCGGACAGGTCGGCGGTGTGCATGCGCGGGCGCGTCATGTTGCTCGCCATGTCCTCACCCGAGATGTTGTCGGCCGACGACGCCTGCTCCGTGGACGCCACTGACACCTAGTCGACCAAAATAACCGTGAAGAGTCCGCAGTAAGCTCGATTCTCCAGACAAACGTAGTTACGCTCTGATTTTAAAACTACGTGTTGGATTGTAACGAAACTTTGCATGTACATGAGGTATATCCAGGTCTGTAATTAGTTTATGTAGCTTCAGATACCATAGTAAAAAAAAAACAGCGAATTTTACAAACTTGTTTTTGTTGTATTTCGATTGTTTTATAAACTGGAACCAAATAAACTAATTACAGACATAGATATACCTCATGTCATTGTATATGCAAAGTTTCGTCACAATCCAACACTTACTTTTAAAATGAGAACGAAACTCCGTTTGTATGAGAAGGTGAAATTCGGCCGAGCTTACTGCGGACTCTTACAATGTCATTAACAGTATGGAAAATATAATGGACGAAACGTATATATGCAGGCGCTCCGCTTGTAGTGAGTTATCGCACATGCGTTTGCCCATGCTATGCGCAAGCGTTACGAAAACGTTACCTCTGATTTTGTTGAGCATCAGACCTGATCTTGATCAAAACATTTAGAAATCCATTATACAAAACATGTGAATAGGATGCTGGTGACTCCAAAATTATTATTACTTCAAAAGAAATAAGGCGAAAAAATATGTCTAGTGATGAAATAGTAGATTGTGTCACAATGGAGCAAAATGGCATATTTACGGCGAGGGCGTAGATTGAATCCCGAACGTGGAATCCTGAGCGTAGTGAGGGATTCAAGTGTTCACGCCCATGTTGGAAATAATTTTGCTTCCGTGTGACTCATACTGCTTTTCACATCGCCTATGAGGATAATGAAATATGTATTAGGTGAGTAGCTGTATTAAATTAATTATTATAAACCTACTGATTATAGTTTTACTTTGAATAACATATAATTACTTGTATTTTATTACGTTAGTAGTAGTAACAATAATGGTCACGACAAAAAAAAAATGCAAGTAATCGATTTAAAAAAAAAACGATTATGTGTAGGTATACTATTTTCAGGTATTCATTGGCATATATTTTTTTATTCTGGCAACAATATGTCCTGGAACAGAAAAGTGCCACTTTTATCCCTCCTAGCAGGGAAGAAAAAGCCCTTATCCGAATAGCTGATGTGAAAATCCCATTCAGATATAGTGACGAAAATCCCATTCAAAAATAATCAATCATATCATATTTTCTCGAAAAAGGATTAAAAATGTAATCAAATGGAGAAAAAATTAACGCAAAAGGTTTAAATAATCACGAAGTTATGTGTCCAAAGTTTTAAGAACGGGTATGTTCTGTCCCTTTTTCGCAAAACGCAACTTCATATGAAACGATGACGTCGCAGCATGTGACGGCAACGCTCCGTGCCCCATCGTGTTCGGCGCCGCCGTCGACGCATTTCTCTCTCTAACAAGCAATATTAAAACGGTTGTAGCTTCGTAACTCTTTGAGATATCTGAATGGGATTTTCGTCACTAGGCATATTTTTTGCCTTCTTTCTTTTGGAGTAATAATAATTTTCGAGTGTACACCCGTATTATAACTTCCTGGTACAACAGCTGTCGTCGCCCTAAACTCGGTGTTATATTAGAGCCACGGCGCGTGTCACAACGCGTACTTTGTATTGAACGCGGCGACACGTGGGACTGAGCCAATGTAGCCACGTTGATGCAATAGGTGGGTCTAATGCCGGCTGTACACTCTCGGCCGAGACCTCTCGCCGTGAGTCTGGTGTGGTGGGTCCGAGTGGTGGCGTACCTGGTCGCCGGCGGTGGCGTCGGGCAGGCTGGGCGTGGAGTGGCTCTTGCGGCCGCCGCGCGCGCCCTCGGCCGCGCCGCCGCTCACCACTTTAATATAACCCCGGGTTGATGATGGAAGAGTGATCTCCTCGTGGTGTGGTGGGTCCGAGTGGTGGCGTACCTGGTCGCCGGCGGTGGCGTCGGGCAGGCTGGGCGTGGAGTGGCTCTTGCGGCCGCCGCGCGCGCCCTCGGCCGCGCCGCCGCTCACCACTTTAATATAACCCCGGGTTGATGATGGAAGAGTGATCTCCTCGTGGTGTGGTGGGTCCGAGTGGTGGCGTACCTGGTCGCCGGCGGTGGCGTCGGGCAGGCTGGGCGTGGAGTGGCTCTTGCGGCCGCCGCGCGCGCCCTCGGCCGCGCCGCCGCTCACCACTTTAATATAACCCCGGGTTGATGATGGAAGAGTGATCTCCTCGTGGTGTGGTGGGTCCGAGTGGTGGCGTACCTGGTCGCCGGCGGTGGCGTCGGGCAGGCTGGGCGTGGAGTGGCTCTTGCGGCCGCCGCGCGCGCCCTCGGCCGCGCCGCCGCTCACCACTTTAATATAACCCCGGGTTGATGATGGAAGAGTGATCTCCTCGTGGTGTGGTGGGTCCGAGTGGTGGCGTACCTGGTCGCCGGCGGTGGCGTCGGGCAGGCTGGGCGTGGAGTGGCTCTTGCGGCCGCCGCGCGCGCCCTCGGCCGCGCCGCCGCTCACCACTTTAATATAACCCCGGGTTGATGATGGAAGAGTGATCTCCTCGTGGTGTGGTGGGTCCGAGTGGTGGCGTACCTGGTCGCCGGCGGTGGCGTCGGGCAGGCTGGGCGTGGAGTGGCTCTTGCGGCCGCCGCGCGCGCCCTCGGCCGCGCCGCCGCTCACCACTTTAATATAACCCCGGGTTGATGATGGAAGAGTGATCTCCTCGTGGTGTGGTGGGTCCGAGTGGTGGCGTACCTGGTCGCCGGCGGTGGCGTCGGGCAGGCTGGGCGTGGAGTGGCTCTTGCGGCCGCCGCGCGCGCCCTCGGCCGCGCCGCCGCTCACCACTTTAATATAACCCCGGGTTGATGATGGAAGAGTGATCTCCTCGTGGTGTGGTGGGTCCGAGTGGTGGCGTACCTGGTCGCCGGCGGTGGCGTCGGGCAGGCTGGGCGTGGAGTGGCTCTTGCGGCCGCCGCGCGCGCCCTCGGCCGCGCCGCCGCTCACCACTTTAATATAACCCCGGGTTGATGATGGAAGAGTGATCTCCTCGTGGTGTGGTGGGTCCGAGTGGTGGCGTACCTGGTCGCCGGCGGTGGCGTCGGGCAGGCTGGGCGTGGAGTGGCTCTTGCGGCCGCCGCGCGCGCCCTCGGCCGCGCCGCCGCTCACCACTTTAATATAACCCCGGGTTGATGATGGAAGAGTGATCTCTTCGTGGTGTGGTGGGTCCGAGTGGTGGCGTACCTGGTCGCCGGCGGTGGCGTCGGGCAGGCTGGGCGTGGAGTGGCTCTTGCGGCCGCCGCGCGCGCCCTCGGCCGCGCCGCCGCTCACCACTTTAATATAACCCCGGGTTGATGATGGAAGAGTGATCTCCTCGTGGTGTGGTGGGTCCGAGTGGTGGCGTACCTGGTCGCCGGCGGTGGCGTCGGGCAGGCTGGGCGTGGAGTGGCTCTTGCGGCCGCCGCGCGCGCCCTCGGCCGCGCCGCCGCTCACCACTTTAATATAACCCCGGGTTGATGATGGAAGAGTGATCTCCTCGTGGTGTGGTGGGTCCGAGTGGTGGCGTACCTGGTCGCCGGCGGTGGCGTCGGGCAGGCTGGGCGTGGAGTGGCTCTTGCGGCCGCCGCGCGCGCCCTCGGCCGCGCCGCCGCTCACCACTTTAATATAACCCCGGGTTGATGATGGAAGAGTGATCTCCTCGTGGTGTGGTGGGTCCGAGTGGTGGCGTACCTGGTCGCCGGTGGTGGCGTCGGGCAGGCTGGGCGTGGAGTGGCTCTTGCGGCCGCCGCGCGCGCCCTCGGCCGCGCCGCCGCTCACCACTTTAATATAACCCCGGGTTGATGATGGAAGAGTGATCTCCTCGTGGTGTGGTGGGTCCGAGTGGTGGCGTACCTGGTCGCCGGCGGTGGCGTCGGGCAGGCTGGGCGTGGAGTGGCTCTTGCGGCCGCCGCGCGCGCCCTCGGCCGCGCCGCCGCTCACCACTTTAATATAACCCCGGGTTGATGATGGAAGAGTGATCTCCTCGTGGTGTGGTGGGTCCGAGTGGTGGCGTACCTGGTCGCCGGCGGTGGCGTCGGGCAGGCTGGGCGTGGAGTGGCTCTTGCGGCCGCCGCGCGCGCCCTCGGCCGCGCCGCCGCTCACCACTTTAATATAACCCCGGGTTGATGATGGAAGAGTGATCTCCTCGTGGTGTGGTGGGTCCGAGTGGTGGCGTACCTGGTCGCCGGCGGTGGCGTCGGGCAGGCTGGGCGTGGAGTGGCTCTTGCGGCCGCCGCGCGCGCCCTCGGCCGCGCCGCCGCTCACCACTTTAATATAACCCCGGGTTGATGATGGAAGAGTGATCTCCTCGTGGTGTGGTGGGTCCGAGTGGTGGCGTACCTGGTCGCCGGCGGTGGCGTCGGGCAGGCTGGGCGTGGAGTGGCTCTTGCGGCCGCCGCGCGCGCCCTCGGCCGCGCCGCCGCTCACCACTTTAATATAACCCCGGGTTGATGATGGAAGAGTGATCTCCTCGTGGTGTGGTGGGTCCGAGTGGTGGCGTACCTGGTCGCCGGCGGTGGCGTCGGGCAGGCTGGGCGTGGAGTGGCTCTTGCGGCCGCCGCGCGCGCCCTCGGCCGCGCCGCCGCTCACCACTTTAATATAACCCCGGGTTGATGATGGAAGAGTGATCTCCTCGTGGTGTGGTGGGTCCGAGTGGTGGCGTACCTGGTCGCCGGCGGTGGCGTCGGGCAGGCTGGGCGTGGAGTGGCTCTTGCGGCCGCCGCGCGCGCCCTCGGCCGCGCCGCCGCTCACCACTTTAATATAACCCCGGGTTGATGATGGAAGAGTGATCTCCTCGTGGTGTGGTGGGTCCGAGTGGTGGCGTACCTGGTCGCCGGCGGTGGCGTCGGGCAGGCTGGGCGTGGAGTGGCTCTTGCGGCCGCCGCGCGCGCCCTCGGCCGCGCCGCCGCTCACCACTTTAATATAACCCCGGGTTGATGATGGAAGAGTGATCTCCTCGTGGTGTGGTGGGTCCGAGTGGTGGCGTACCTGGTCGCCGGCGGTGGCGTCGGGCAGGCTGGGCGTGGAGTGGCTCTTGCGGCCGCCGCGCGCGCCCTCGGCCGCGCCGCCGCTCACCACTTTAATATAACCCCGGGTTGATGATGGAAGAGTGATCTCCTCGTGGTGTGGTGGGTCCGAGTGGTGGCGTACCTGGTCGCCGGCGGTGGCGTCGGGCAGGCTGGGCGTGGAGTGGCTCTTGCGGCCGCCGCGCGCGCCCTCGGCCGCGCCGCCGCTCACCACTTTAATATAACCCCGGGTTGATGATGGAAGAGTGATCTCCTCGTGGTGTGGTGGGTCCGAGTGGTGGCGTACCTGGTCGCCGGCGGTGGCGTCGGGCAGGCTGGGCGTGGAGTGGCTCTTGCGGCCGCCGCGCGCGCCCTCGGCCGCGCCGCCGCTCACCACTTTAATATAACCCCGGGTTGATGATGGAAGAGTGATCTCCTCGTGGTGTGGTGGGTCCGAGTGGTGGCGTACCTGGTCGCCGGCGGTGGCGTCGGGCAGGCTGGGCGTGGAGTGGCTCTTGCGGCCGCCGCGCGCGCCCTCGGCCGCGCCGCCGCTCACCACTTTAATATAACCCCGGGTTGATGATGGAAGAGTGATCTCCTCGTGGTGTGGTGGGTCCGAGTGGTGGCGTACCTGGTCGCCGGCGGTGGCGTCGGGCAGGCTGGGCGTGGAGTGGCTCTTGCGGCCGCCGCGCGCGCCCTCGGCCGCGCCGCCGCTCACCACTTTAATATAACCCCGGGTTGATGATGGAAGAGTGATCTCCTCGTGGTGTGGTGGGTCCGAGTGGTGGCGTACCTGGTCGCCGGCGGTGGCGTCGGGCAGGCTGGGCGTGGAGTGGCTCTTGCGGCCGCCGCGCGCGCCCTCGGCCGCGCCGCCGCTCACCACTTTAATATAACCCCGGGTTGATGATGGAAGAGTGATCTCCTCGTGGTGTGGTGGGTCCGAGTGGTGGCGTACCTGGTCGCCGGCGGTGGCGTCGGGCAGGCTGGGCGTGGAGTGGCTCTTGCGGCCGCCGCGCGCGCCCTCGGCCGCGCCGCCGCTCACCACTTTAATATAACCCCGGGTTGATGATGGAAGAGTGATCTCCTCGTGGTGTGGTGGGTCCGAGTGGTGGCGTACCTGGTCGCCGGCGGTGGCGTCGGGCAGGCTGGGCGTGGAGTGGCTCTTGCGGCCGCCGCGCGCGCCCTCGGCCGCGCCGCCGCTCACCACTTTCAAGTCGAACTTGCCCTCCGCGCCCATGCGGTACGAGTTGCGTCCGCCGTGCTCCCACCTGCCGTATCAACACATTTGTTATGTTGGGGTTGGAGTTGGGGCCACACTAGCGGGAACGTCAATGCCTAACATCGCGATCATTGTTGCCTTCATTATAACCACGTAGTGTGGCCGCTTTAACGCAATAATTCTGCGTTAATCTCTTTGATGTACCGCCACTTGAGCTATCGCCTAACGTCAAACGGCAATATCAATGCCGGTGTCGAATTATCGCGTGAAGTCGTGACTACACTACCGTTACAGGCCATTATTTACGGCACTTCCCGCTCGTGTGGCCCGGACATTACAAATAAAAGACGAGGACGTTGAATGACGTGATTGAACTGACGGCCTCAATACATACAGTAACTTTAATATAGTCATATGTTTGTTTATTTGGGCAAACAACGGTACAATAATACTTCATTCTACGGCGATAGTGGTATGTGGGACAGATACTTGAACAAATCTACAAATGGAACGTTTTAAACGATATGATACACCAGAGAGAAATAATATAATGGAAAAATAAACCATCTTCGTCTGTAGACCCTGACAGGACTCGAACCTGCGATCCGTCTATTGCCGGTAGATTGCTTTAACCACTAAGCTGCGAGGACAGTGACTGAAGTCGCGTATCTTTCAACTCTATTCCTGCTACGAATAGCGACCTCTCTGTATTCTCTTGGGGGCTCACAGCGTTTAGGACTTCTCAAATGGGCAAGCTATGCGCTAGCTCCGATCCAATCGAATCACATCAGGTAGTTTCTGATTAACGAGAGGGATGGCTAATTTGATGATAATTTGTTTCGTTAAAAAAGTAAATGGAATATTTCCGATCGCTCGCACGCGCCACTGTGGGACGACGCAAGCGTCATCGGCAGCAGTACTCTAGGGCGTCTAGAAACGCGGCATCTAATCCTTCCTCTCCCGGGCTAAATTTTTATTCGCAAGTCCATACTAAATGCTGACCCACATATGGGTCGGCGGGAGAGGAGCGGTAAGGGGTAATGCAAATTTTCTAGTGCGTGTACGTCCTTCAAGATTGATAATTTAGAAGTAGTGCGGCTATAAACGGCGTTGTACATGTTTTTGTTAGAAAGAGATGTGAGGCCACCTCTCCCGTGCCACCCACCTGACATCGACCCACCCGTTGTGCAGGTCGGAGGTGACGGTGCCGTGTCCGGGCGGCGCGCCGTCCTGGTCGCGCCACTTCCAGTCGGGCCCGCGCGCCACGCGGGCGCCGGCGCACAGCCCGCGCGCGCCGCGCGACCAGCGCCGCGAGCGCGCGCCCGCCCCCGCCCCCGCCCCCGCCCCCGCCCCCACGCACGCCCCCGCGCCCGCGCCCGCCGCGCTGCCCGCGCACTGCCGCGGCGGCGTCGAGCACACGCTCACCACCTGCGATCACCGGAATCCAATCATTATGTATAAGTGTAAGGCCTGAGTGGACGCTCCGCTCAGAGCGGGGCGTCCACTTAGGCCTTACACTACGTTGTCTGCCGACGACATCGACACCAGGGAGATAACAGCTTTATTTTCTTTCTCCGTCAAAAAACAGATTAGTTCCACTAATGAATATAATAATATATGAATATGATGAATAAAGAAAAAGCCTATTTATACATTAAACGATTTTTTTCACGACCAATAATTGCAATTAATACCTAAAGTACCTATTAGACACTAAAAAATCTCGTATCATCTTGAACAAAAAACTCGATCTCTTGAATAAACTGTTCGCTGTGCCCTTCGGGGTGTCATGTTGTCCACAATTCTACGCTAAGTATAGGTTAAGATACAATATGATATATGCAATAAATATTATGAGTATGAGTATGATAGTCATGTGCCGAAGTTTGAAACGATTTTTTTTGTCAATTATTGCAGAGGCCAGTAAACAGCTATTAGTGGATGAGTTGATTTCATCCATCCACGAATTGCGATTCCCGCCAAGACAGAAATGTTGCATTTCTCGAGAAAGTTCCCGCCCAAGTATTTTTTTTTCGTGAACAAGAATCACAATTTCGAATGATTTATGTACCAATTAAAATTACTTAAGATTAAACGGGATTGAAATCTAAACATTTTAGTTCATATGAATTTTATATCCATAAATATTTTTACATCTTCATTTAAAATTAATTTAAGACATTTTTTAATACGTCGTCACTTCGATCACTTACAGCTTAAGCATACTATAAACGGGCGCAATTTGTCACACCAACTTGCAATCCTACTATCCTACTAATATTATAACTGCGAAAATTTAGATGTTTGTTACTCAATCACGCTTAAACGGCTGAACCGATTTGAATGAAATTTAGCACGAAGATAGTTTATAACCTGGATATAGTATAGGATAGTTTTTGTCCCGGGTCCACGCAGACGAAGTCGCGGGCGGCAGCTAGTAATTGATAATTGGAAAGAGACAGCCATACACTACTAACCAGTCTAAGTATAGAAAGTTGCGTAAGTAAGAACACTTGGCTGGTATGTAGTGATTTGTCTTCTTAGTCAAAACATATGGTAAAAAAGAAAAGGTAAAAAAGTATAGTAATGAAATTTCATACACTTTCCTGGCCGCTAAAACTGTACAGATTACTGTACGTAAGTGGAAGTCATTAGACTTTTAACTTTTCAAATTGGCGCTCGTCAGTAAGGAGGAACTTCACGCACTATTTTTGCTACAGTAAGGCGAACATTTCCGAGCATATTGGAGAAAAGCTAGTTTATCTCACCTAAATCGACGAGTGGTCGAATAACAATTTTAAAACGTAAAAGAAACAACATGCTCGTGCATTCCAATGTGTACAACGAATAAAAATTTGCAAAACGTTACAATAGGATACCAATTTCACGCTTTTTTTCATTTAACTTGTTCTCTATTGGTAAACCGACGCAACTCTGCTCCGAAATGAAGCGCGACGACCGTGACATCAAAAATCAGCCAACAATAGCTATTTGAGGACTCGGTTCGTTTTTTGTACCATCTAGACTAACTTTGTTAGCATTTACGATTTTTGGAAAGGAGCAAAAACGGTTCAGAAAATGAGAGATGTGCCGCAAATCTTGGCCCACAGTACTTCGTTCGATCATTTTTTTAACCACTTACTGGTACCTGCATTAAGATCTGGCATATTTATGTAAGTTTGGTGGAACGTTAAGTGGAACGTCTTACCGTTACTGGTGTAGGTAATTGAATTAGAATCTATTGCTCAACCGCGATAAGTTAGGGATTGGACTAGCTGTCAGTTCATCTGGGGGCACGGCAAGTCGAGCAAAATAGCAGCACGGCCTTACCATCCTATTCTCGAAGCAGTTCAGGTCATTTAGGCCTATAACTTCGTTGTGGATACAACTAGAAGCCTGAATTTTCAGTAACCAAGCAGGCATTGGATAAACACGGTATATTTCAAGTTTTATTCAATTTGAACCAGTAGTTGAAGAATTATAACTTGTCAAATATTCTTTATTTTGTCACTCACTCACTGACCGATCATCAAAACTCTAAGGTATCAGGATTTTAAAAAGTATAACGCTGCGGGAAATAATGGGTTTTGTGTGGGTTATTATACTCCTAGGAAGGGAAGAAATCAAAGTATTAAAATACTGGCGTTCGTTTTTCAAACAAAATGCGACGCTCTCCGAGCATGTTTGATAAAAATGTGTATTATTGATATTGATCCTTTCTTACGAACACAATTATTGTTCAATTTATTATGAATAAGTGTTGTGTTAAGTTTACGGCATTTTAGCTCTAATAGGTTTGTTGAACCTTTATGCATGCGGTCACATGGTAAATTTAAAAAAAAAAGGCAAGCTAAAGCGATGTGTCACGTCTAACCTGTCAGTTTTGTTACTAAACGTATGGGATTGACATTGACTGTCGGTATCCGTTTAAATAAGGGACATAAATGAATGAATATGCCCAAATAATGAATGAATCATAGGCGATGTACCTTGCCGTATATCTCGAGGCCGGAGAGCGAGAGGTAGTGCGACTGGCCGGAGGCGTTCTTGCCGTTCTGCTGCACGCGCAGGTAGCGGTAGGGCGCGTCGGCGCGCAGCCGCCACGTCGCCGTGCTGCCCGGCTCCTGCAGCGCCTGCTCGTCGCTGTGCGCCAGCAGCGTGGACCAGGACATGCCGTCCGCGGACATCTGGAACACGGTGCTAACTTAAACATGTTTCCTTTTGTAGTGCCTGTGCCCAACTTACAATAACGGACCGATCAACGTCAAATATGGCGCCGCCAGCATCACTCCATTGAAACTTATCAAATTTTCCATACATCCAGATTTTAACTAACACTCCTTACGATCGAAATCTCGATCTGATCAAAATTCGTCTTCAGCGCGTCCGTACGGCAACCGTCAGAGACGAGGACGTGACTAGTACATACCTGGAAAAGCCAATTCCTGAGCGCGGACCGTCCGTAGCCTCTCGCGTGGCGCAGCGTATAAGCCGTGGGTATGATCTGTAGTCCCAGGTCCAGCGCTATGAACGCGCGGCGATCGTCGTTAGTGTGCACGTTGAGCGGCTCGGGGGAGCGGGACAGCGCGTCTTCAGCGCGTCCGTACGGCAGCTGGCGGCCGTCCGAGGACCACACGGAGACGAGCGCGTGCGCGCCCGGGTTCACCCACTCGGCGGTGCCGCCGTTGCTGCCGATGAAGTACAGGACGCCGTTCTCGTCAAAATCGTGCTGGGGAATACGTGGAATTTTTAGGCCAGAGCATTCCACTATACAGGGTGGAAAGATAAGTCGGACCCTGGAGGGAAAGTACCTTAAATCCTTAAGCTGTCTCATTTTACTTAAAGGAGACATTCCTTTATTTTTGTAAAGAAACAAAACTGCATTCAAAGATTTTCTAAAACTCGCTTGCCTCGCCCGGGATTCGAACCAACTCAAATTTAAAAAAATATCGCTATTTTATTGCACTAATCGATAGGATTATTATTCAGGATAAAATTTGTCTAGCAAACATTTGGATGTTTGCTAGAGAAATTTTAAGAATAAAAATTATCGTAAAAACTAACATTAACTTTATTTTAGTATCAATTTTTTACACTTAAACTATTTAACTGATAAATTGTTCGAAATCTGCCCCCCGTTCCGGATACACAAATTTAGTCTCCGTTGAAATTCATTTCGTGTAGCCTTCAGCAAAGTGTTGCGGTGTATGCCCCTAATAACATGTTCTACCGCAACCCTTAGCTCTTGCACGGTTTCATAACAGGTTTCGTAAATAACATTTTTTACATGACCCCATTAAAAAAAGTCCACGGGCGTCAGGTCTGGACTTGTTGCTAGCGACTCTTCTTCTTAAGACCAAATGTTTGTTACAGAAATTTTATCCTGAATAATAATCTTATGGATTAGTATAATAAAATAGTGAGTGTTTGTTTTTATTTTTATTTTAGTTGGTTTCGTTCGTAGGAGTTTTCGAAAATCTGTGAATGCAGTTTTGTTTTTTTATTTTAAATAAAGGAATGTCTCCTTCAAGTAAAATGAGCCAGCTTAAGGATTTAAGGTAGTTTCCCTCCAGGGCCCGACTTATCTTTCCACCCTGTATATATGCTGCCCACTGTGCAGTTTGTTCTTAACAAGGGGCAAACTAGAAAATCAACTCACAAAGCTGTGTTGAAATTTAATCAAGGTTAAATTGTGAATTCGATCAAGCAAGGCAGTTTATTCCAAGAGCTGTACATACAATCTTGATATTTAGCGTCAGATTAAATTCTTATTCCTGTTGGCCGAATGCGATCTACGTGGGTCACTACGAAAGTTTTGAGATACTCAAAATTTATAAAAAGAACGCAACGAGATTGAACCTTTTTTAAAAGATATATTATTTGTAATTCGAACATAGAAAACCATTTGATCAAATATTTAAAAATAAAAAAATGACGGTTGGTTTTTGTTTCAATTCCGCGGGCTTTTATCGTCAACTATGGTTTTTAAGCGAGAACATTTTCGTGCGATGATTTTGTACGATTATAAATTTGGATTAAATGAATGTGAGTGCAGAGAGCGATTAGTTTCGGCGTTTGAGGACTATTCACCATCGCGTGCAACAGTTTTCAGATGGTTTGCTCAATTTAAACGAGGGAATTTTTCCTTAAATGATGATGAAAGAAATGGCTGACCCGCCACTTCAGTTACAGAAGAAAACGTCCTAGCTGTGAAAAAAATTATTAAGGAAGACCCAAAAGTGACTTACAAACAAATAGAAGAGGTCGTGAAGATTTCATCGCCAGCTATTAATGAAATTTTACACAACCGGCTTGTAGTCAGGAAATTATGTTCACGATGGGTGCCTCACTCGCTGACTGCAGAACAAAAAGAAGCTCGCGTGACATGGTGCAAAGATATGCTCAGAAAATTTGATCAGGGAGAAGGACGGTCAATTTTTAACATTATTACTAGAGACGAGAGTTGGATTTACCAATATGATCCACCGACTAAACGGCAATCGACAATTTGGGTGTTTTCCGATGATGAACCTCCAACGAAGGTGAAACGCGGGCGAAGTGTTGGGAAAAAAATGATGGCCACATTTTTTTCTGCAAGTGGTCATGTGGCCACAATTTCCTTAGACGACCAAAAAACTGTGAATGCTAAGTGGTATATTGAAGTGTGTTTACCTACTGTATTTAATAATTTAAAACAAAAACGACCTAAAACTGGTTTGAGGGGGCTCTTTTTGCATCATGGCAATGCCTCGCCGCACAAGGCCATTGTCACCAAGGATACTTTGAGAAACTGTAATAAAAAAATATTGAATAACTTTTATACTTTTTTTGTATCTCAAAACTTTCGTAGTGACCTAAGGTACGTATTCAGAGTTGTCACTCACGTCGTAAACGAAGTCAATCGGCGCTTCCGCCTTGATCTTCTGCACGAAGTTGAACGTGGCCCGCTCCATGTCGTACCACTGACGCGCGACGGACTTGGCCAGGAAACGCTCCAGTTGTCGGACCGTCGTCAACGCCTCCACCTTCAGGTTGCGCCCTGCGTTGTTGCTGTTGGTGTCCTCGGCGGTGTCCTCGCTCGCGCGGACCACGCGCAACCTGGGGGTAATTTGTACGTTAATTTACAGCAATATGGATACGGTGGAAGACCGCTCACCAACTAGATTGTAGTCCCCATACACCAAAATTGAACACTGTCGCATTGCAAGTGACAGGAGCCGATGGAGACAGTTCGTCCGTTCCATACCTGCATCCCACCATGACCACGATCTTCAGACGTGAAAGGCCGACCAGATAGAAAGAAGGAACCGCGGCCGACAGGATAGCCACATATGTGGAGGCCTGTCTGAGACGGTGAGTGTGGTGGTGGGTGTACCTGATGCGCTTGGTGAGGTGGTGCAGCGCGGTGGAGGGCGGGGCTGGCGCGTCGCCGGCGGGCGCGTGCACGGGCAGCCGCTCCACGCTCTCCAGCACGCCGACCAGCCGCGCGGCCAGCGCCGCGCCGGCGCGCCCGGCCGTCGCCCAGCGCCGGACCAGCTCCTCGCGCGCCCGGTACTGTGACGCGGGCTCTGCACACACGTATCACAACATTATTTCACAGGCGACTACTTATAACACGATTACTAAAGAAACTCGCGTACTAGTGGCCGCTAAAAGCTGCGGACGAGCTATTTCATACATTTTGTATAGCATTGGCGCACACCGGGCGTTTAGTGGCCGCGTCCGAGTCGCAAGCTGCAGGAGTGACTTGCGCTCGCTACTAGTGGTCGCCTTTAGTGGCGGCCACTTACTATTTACTGAGGGGATCACGAGCAAACGTTTACAAGTAAGAATGTACTTTATTTAATAATCGATTACCGATACCATATGTCAAACCACACTCACCATTAGGTTGAGGCGACAGCACTTGCAGCAGAGCGGGCGCCAGCCCCGACGACTGCAGTTCGTACGCAGAGAGGAGTTCCTCTCCACACAGCAGCTCCGTCAACTGGTCCAAGGCTTCGTTCATCTCTCGCTGCCAGTCTTCTGCAATAGGGAAAACGTTTACTAAATTTGCTAAGTTATTACTGGCACAAACGCTACACAGCTTGAAAAAGCATTGAAGACGATCGACAGCTCATAGCCACAATCCCTTCGATATTGCTTCGGCAGTAAGGGTGGGTTGCACCAAACCGTCTGTAATCATAAGCGGTGTTCATTAAAATCTGAACGTACGGAAAGTTTGACATGTATGGAATGACAGCTGCCGGCGGCATATTTAACGTTGATCGGTCTGTGACCGTAAGTCGGTAAAACTTACTGGTAGGTTCCGTGGCTTGTCCCTGCAGCACGGCGAGCACGGCGCGCAGACGCGCGACGGGCGCGCGCGGCTGCCGCGTGGCCGCGCCCGCCAGGTGCCGCGCGTACAGCGAGCGCGCGCGCGACCCCACCTGCCCGCACAACACCATACCATTACACCCGCCTCGACCCAACTCCGCTCCGAACATTACCGCATTGCCGCCCCTAAACACGGACCACTCCCGCTACTTCAAACACTCGGTGCACGCGGATAATATATCAAATTTATGAAAGAACTCGTCCGCTACTAGAGGCTCAATGTGCCCGTGCTTGGATGATTGATTAGTTTAGTATCAATATATAGGCAAATAACAAACGAACTTTCGCTTGGACCCGATAATGCTTAGGCTACACACATCGCGATAAAACTTCGTCTTTGGCCAACGGCTAATGTGCATGGCCACACTGAAACGCTGCAGAGTTTATCGCGAAAATGGACGAAGCTGTCGCTCTGTATTTTATGGCGCTCAACAATTATTATTTGGCTTAGTGCAAAACAAAAAAAAGAAAAGGCGGCAATGGATGATTATTATTCATCGAGCAAGAACAATTGACAGTACGTCCGCTACGCACGATGAAGTTGAGCCGACTGAAGTGTGGCCGCGCAAGCGAAGTCAATCGCGATAAAAGCCTTTTTCTACTCCTGTATATTTATCTGTCATTTACATAGTCCCGAACACTAATATAAAGACATACAAAATAAGTCTGCAGAAAAGTCTATACTCTATTCCCCATAACAGTACGGCACAACCGTGCTGTTTTGTCGCCAAAACGATACGCTTAGCAGCCATACGCTTCTAAACCTGGGTAGTGCTACATTGTGCCACGGCCTACTAGACACGATCGAGTAGGCCGCGACGCGACTAATCTAGAGGGCCATGCCGAAACATAAAATACATTAGGTACTACCAACTTAACAAACCACTGAATGTATTTACTTCAAATAAATTATTGTACTAAAGGCATTGCTGCCAACTTAAGAAAAACCTTGGTCTTAATATGACAGTACTGGCAAGTTGAATTAAGAACAAAACAGACCATAAACAAGAGGTGTCAATGTGTCATGTTTCCAATTTCCCACCAAAGTTCCAGTTCAAAATTAAAAGACGAAATATGTCAAATATGATAACTATTCCTTATTAATAACTTCTTAAGATTTGATTCGTGTTTGTGAAGTGAAGAAAAATGTGTACGTTCCTTTTAAGATGGACGAAGAAGAAAATAACTGCACCGCTGATGAAATTGCGTGAGTAGTAATAGAACTAAAGGAAAACTTACTGCCTGAAAAGTCAAATTATGCTATTTATTTAAAATTGTCGTAGAAAAAATATTGTATGCAACGGTGTATAACTTAGTCTTAAAACGCTCGTGGCGTCTTTAATTGCGATGCTCGCCAAGGCTCGCATCGCAACTCACGACACGACACTCGCGTTTTAAGACCCTACTTATACAACAGTTGCATAAAATACTATTTCACCTCAGCAGCTCGAACAAGCATATTTTGCTGCGTGAAAACAGTGTGCAAAATGCGATTTTGCTAGTTTTCCAGTTTATAGATTATTAGAATTATTCTACTTTAAACAATCTTAAATTCTATGAACGTATACCACAGGATTCAGTTTCCGAACACAAGGGCGGGGCCCCTTTTAAAAAGATGAGATTTTATTATGTATATCCTTCGTCATTCTTGCGTTATTAATATTGGTTTTAAATATAAAAACTACTAGGATAAATCAATACTCTATCTAACTAGGAAATATAGAGAAGTCAGTGACGTGCCGGCGCGGCCGGTGCTGAGGAGTTAAAACAAGCAGTAACTAACGCCTAATTAAGTTTTCTTCCTGAATAATCTTGAGACGAATAGGTACGTGATACTATGATATATTTTTTGATGTGAATATGTTCTCACTGCTGAGGTGAAAAGTTGTATGTGTTACTCGAGAGCAAAGTATTTGTATCTCGTGCTTTTGAGTCCTTCGCTGCGCTCAAGATTCAAACTTTGAATCACTCGCTACGCTCGTGTTTCAATTTTAGAATCTTTCGCTTCCTCAGGACTCAAAATAAGCACTCGCAGCAAAAACAAACTTTGCTCTCTTGTTGCACAAATAACTATTGATGTGCGCAAATTTACCGACAGCGGGGCGAAGGGTCTGCGGCTTCGAGCGAAGTGCCGGAGTATTCGCGAAGATTCGGCTACATACATCGTGATAATGTGAATATTCGCGTTATCGCGATGTGTGTAGCCTAAGCCTAAATGTATGTTACATAGTTTCAAAGTAAAAAAGTCAATCCTTTTGGAGCTGCCAGAATGAATTGCTTACCTGTGTTTTGAGCGCCTCCGTCTTAGCCGAAATACGCGAACGCCTCTGGTTGGCGTTGTTCGCATTATTCGACACGGTGGGTCTACGGTCTGCCCACCCGCTTGCCAATTCGGGACCTAGACGAACAATTAATTATTTAAACAACATAGTCGTCTCAATGCCATGATCATCAAATGACTATGTCCCAGGGAGATGGCTAAAAGAGAGATTTGAACAAATGTCTAAGGGATATGATTAAATCATGCAGGATGTTGAAATGGCGAATCCATTTTATCATCTACCTAGAAAACAAAACATTTGATCAAATCTCTGAATCTGTTTCACTAGAGTTGATTAGTGATTTGATAAAATCCCTGAAACGCATCAGTGAGTTGACGAACCTAACTCGCAGAGTCAATTCGTTTTATCATTTCACTAGACACGTTCAAATCTCTGTTTTGGCCATTTCCCTGAACTATATTAAGTCAAAATAATTATTACATAATTTATGTTGACGCATCCATAAGAAAGCCTAAGTGCACGCCCCGCTCGGAGCGGGGCGTGGAGCGTCCGTATAAATTGCATTTGTTTTATATGGTAGCTGCACGCGCCGCTATCAGCGCGGCATCAACTCAGGCCTTGCTCTAAGAGAACACTGGTGTACAAACAAACATAAACGCATATATCTTCTCCGTTCCGTTGTGGGTTCAAAAACACAACATACGTTTCTTTTTGACTCTTTTTCAGAAACGTTTGTAGATTTTTGACTTCACAGAATAAAAATAATTTAATTCAAGTAAATTATTACTGACCTAAGAATGTTTCAGCAGTGAAAGAATGTTTTGTGCCGCGATTGGACTCAAATATAAATCCCGGTAGATCTTCTCGAAGTAAAGTTGTCTGCTGCTGCCCATCTGTATTGTGTATTTGTAGTTCCTTGTCCCTACAACCATAAAATCTGTGTTAACAAACAAAGTGGCAAGTATATTATGACTTCATACATACATACTCACGCCTTCATTCCCATGAGGAGTACGCAGAGCACATGAAATAAGTTTCATGTTCCATCGCCACTTTTAGCATAAATGTGTGTATAAAAGATCGACAAAACGTGATATCACTAAATAGTTTATTGGATTTCGGAATTGCCAGAAGCAGTCGCATTGAATTTGCGAAATTTAGTATTTTTTGGATCAGTGTACTCACTTTTTGCATGACAGAGACCAGTTTCCGAGGATCAATTTGGCATGCGAAGGCTTGGACAGAATCGGCTGTGGCACCGAGTTTTTCACTGACGCCCTAGCTCTTTGGAGTTTGTCTATGAATTCACCGCGGTTTTCTGTCAACAAAGATGTTACATTAGCAAAAATACAGTATATTGTGTCTAGAATTTTTTATAGCTACAAGTTTCAATTTTACAAGTTTTGAATTAAATAAAATAATCTTACCCAAATCGAACTAGCCTCTTAGTAAGCTCAATAAGGTTTGTGTTACGGGTACTAAATGAAGATAAATTTAAGGGTAGTATTCCACTTGCCCAAGATCTTTGTGCAATGTGCATTGCGTCTCACTCTCTCTTTAAACATCGCAGAGACGCAAATACACATTGGGCAAAGATCTTGGACAATTGGAATACCTCCCTTATAGACTATATAATTGTATATATCTATACTTATATTATATGCATAGAAAACATCCACGACTCAGAACCAGATATTCATGCTCATCACACAAATATTTGCCTTTAATAATTCATTTAATGCATAGTTAGCATGTGGTACAAATAGGTGTTCCATTAGGGTAGATTCACACATGAATTCTGTTAGGGCACAGGAAGCCTATTCGAGATTCGAGCCCAGAACCTTCAGCTTCGTAGGCAGCGTCACTACCCACTAAGCTAACCGGCCGTTAAACCGGCAACAGGATTTTTTTGAACATCAATCGATCCTTTTAAATGTACCTGTATTGTCGGTCTGATGCTCGGGACTGCCGCTGGAGTACATGGTGGCCAGCTTGCCGTCCAGCAGGAAGCGGAACCAGCCATTGGAGCCGGTGCTGAGCTCGAGCGCGGCCGCATCGCTCCACACGTAGAGCGCGTCGCGCCCGCGGCACAGCGACCACTCGCCCCACGAGTACGCCACGTTGCTCGACAAACTTGTGGCGTCCTCCGTACCTCCTGCGTTCATGGATATTCCCTTTTGCTCTCATTTTCGTTTGCGTACCAGCTACACACAAGTTACTGCATGCCTTGATTTGAGTCGTACACGCCCCCTAGACAGAGACACGCTGATGCCTTCCGCCCACGAGAAAAAGGGTAATGTAACACTCTTCGAGGGTTTTGAAAGGGTTTTTCGTAATGCTTTGCTTACCAAAGTCGATGCTCCTCAATACCCATTCATTTGGCTATTAAAGCGTAACGAATGGGTATTCAACACGAGGAAGCGCTTAAACCCTTTAAAAGAGCCTTTCGAAAAAAAATCTATCAGTAGCGGTAGCGCCCCGTAAGGGAAACCCCTTCGTACGGTTAAATAAATGAGTTTTCAATCAATAAAGGACAGCAAGTGATTTGGGCTATTAAACGAACGACTAACTCGTTCAAAGGCTTTTTTTCTGGGAAGGGGTGGGCGGGTCCCAAATTTTAAGCAATCATGTATCGATTAAATCAGATAAACAATCATACATATAGTCAAGAATCATGTATCTGAAAATCAGACCTTATTGTTTCTTAATCTAGTCAGAACGGCGTTTCAAAAGCACGCGATAATTTCCAATGCACCGCCTTAAGTGCATCGGCCGTAATATAATCCTAGTATACAAAAAGTAGAAACACAAGGATCATTGCTAGCGGAATAGCACAGATGCTCTAGCCGCTAGAATATGCGATTGGGAAATATTGAATAAAACAACTCTTATGGAATATAACCAGTAGACGGCAGCCGATAAGGATTACATTCAAATTCATTATATATTCGACTATCTTGGCCGGTCTTTAGCATTTCCATAAAGTGACTCTGTGCTGCTATGATATACAGTGTAGTTGTAAGAGCTGTGGTTAGAGCTCCCGTTGCACGAAACCCTACCTCACAAGTTGGCAGAACAGAAATGCAATATAGTGATAGATACTACTTAGGAACACTGGATTTTAGTTGGTTGCCATAGCATATCCTGAAAGAACTATAATTTTTTTTCGTCGTCGTATCGCTTTTTTGATCGTAAATTACATCATAAGGTGGCAGATCGAAACGTTTACTCATCGAAAGAGACACATTAGGAGATAACAACCCGCATTGGTTGCCAGCCCAAACCCTGGCAGGTTTCAAGATCAGCCACGTTTTATGAGCCCCAAAAATGGGGTAAATTACCTCATCAGGTGGCAAGATGAAACTGATGCAGATCGTTTGCCCTAGACGTGCCGTTCACGAATATACAGGGTTGCCTGCCTTCAGCTTGGCAGTTTGTCTGGTCAGCCACCTCGAACATTATATGTGAAAATTTTGGAATAACGAGAAATTCGTGTATTTATGCTAAGATTCAGGGTATAATTTAATAAAAATCAGGATATTAAAATAAAATCAACGTACTTGCGGCTTACCTTATGATGTAATTTTCGATCAAAAAGCGATACGACGACGAAAAAAAAAATAGTTCTTCCAGGATATGCTATGGCAACCAACTAAAATCCAGTGTTCCTAAGTAGTATCTATCACTATATTGCATTTCTGTTCTGCCACCTTGTGAGGTAGGGTTTCGTGCAACGGGAGCTCTAACCACTGGTGTAATGAGTTATTTTTGATGTGTCAATGTAAACAAGCGGCATGAAAATCTAAAGCATTAGTCAGTATGGTTGATGTTACCTTCCGCGTCTGCGTAAGTTATTTCAGTATCCTCTATACAAGGGAGGAAAATAAGAAAATAATGTAAGTTAGAATGATCGGGTCATATATGATAATAGAAGTAAATTTAACAATTCGTTTTATGATTCATGCGGTGTCCACACAGGGTAACATGCTCGTTTCAAAACTATAAACTGCATCGTAGGTTACATTCTTAGTTTTGTAAGTTTGAATGTAGGGGATAGTCCACAGAACCCGTTATCTGATTTAAGAAGAATGGAATTTCTAGGCTACATTTTATCTCACGGCGAGAGGCGTCTTTACCTATGGCACAGTGTGTGCGTTGCGCACGGGCGCAGCGCACACACTACCATTCCATTTTGACCGCGCGCTTACTAGGAGGCACTAGAGTTATGTATGCACACGGGCGCTACATGGGCTAGAGACGCCTCTGCCCACGGCTTGATCTGCGGTGTTTGCGGTAAGCTAGTATTACAATAACTATCACTATTGAAAAGCTCCCAACATTTTCATTTCAAAGTCCAATATTTCAAAAACGGCTGAACAGATTTTGATGAAACATGGCTAAGAACACTCGGAATAAAATTATCTATGACACAAAAAGACCGCTTTCAAATCGGTCCATCCGTTTGGGAGCTACGATACCATAGACAGATACACAGACAGACACGTTAAACTAATAACACCCCTCTCTTCGCATCGGGGGTTAATAACATACCAGCGACATTAGTGGCAGAGTTAGCGGCACTGGCAGCAGGCTCGGCGGCCAGAGCCTCCACCTTGCTGAAGACCCCGAGCCTCGCGAACTGCTCCAAGTAGATGTCCGTCGCCTTCACCATCACCTCCTCGGCGACGCCCAGCACTATGATGTGCCCGTCGTCGTCGTCCTACAACGGACACTTTATACGTTAATATCTACTGGTATTGGTACAATTTCAACTTCTTGTAGCCACAGAAATGCGGGTATACAGTCAACATCAAAAGTAACTTCGCAACAAGTCCTTATCAAAAGGTAATAAAAGAGCTTTTGACGTCTTCGATTGCACAGTTACTTATAATGGTGACTGCACAACGCTTGCGTCATTGATACATAAACTATTTTTTTACATATTTGAGTACACCAAAGGAAATTACGGCTTTAAATCTGGCAATTGATATCTACGCGGTTGGGCAGTAGTCACACTGATTGATTCTGACCACTCGGGTCCGTAGGTCGGAGTGGATAGGATCCGGTAGTCTCCCAGGGACTTCATTGCATAGAAAAACGAACATAGTTGGCACCCCTAAGGAATGGAAGGCTCCTTGCATATCACTTAAAACGTCAACAGAAAATCACAAATAAAGACTAGAATTAGGTAGGTAAGAGTCATATTTCAGGTTCAAATTGCGTTATAGGGTGGCGTGTAAGGATATGTATTATTATGTATCAAAAAACCGCAGTGGCAACAAGAAGTTGAACAGACCCCCAAAATGAGCCTCGCATCAAAACATAATGCCTACTCAATCCCAAACTCAGCGACTAGTCTACAAATAAACAATATTAAAACACATAAAAACACCAAAAAACGTCATTCAATGCAAGTAAATTTCGATGGTGTGACGTCTTTGTAATATAAAACAGTGATGCGGATAAGGAAACATGAAATGTACATAAACCAATATCCATTATCGGTGCGTATATTAGTAAAGTACTGTGATGTATGTGAACAGGTACATAAATCGTTATTTCATATTTAGCAATACAAAGCCGAGCAATTAGGATGTCAACATCGTACGATTGGATTTACGCTTTGAACGTGAACACATTGCAACTTCTACTTATCGCAGTATATGTAGGTAATAGACCAAAATAAATATAATCAGTACGACGCTGGCTAATACACTACGGCTCTAAATTACTGGCCATTTACACATAACTTTGCTGTATAATTATAAATTGCTGCCAATTAATTTGTTTCTTTTGAGTAATCACGACTGTAGTTGTCGTCTTCAACGGCACAGTAGAATTATTATAATACTTTGATGAAAAAGTTTCCATAATCTGCGTCCAAAAGATATTGCTTGGTAACAGTGCTCTCAATTCTAAGATTAAGGGTGGGTTGCACCAATCCGTCTATATTAGTAAGCGGTGTTCGTTAAAATCTGAATGAATGGAAAGTTTGACAAGTTCCTATGGAATGACAGCTGTCGGCGCCATATTTAACGTTGTTCGGTCTGTAATCGTAAGTTGGTGCAACTCGCCCCAAAACTCATTGCCACTGAACAATGCACACAGTACTGAATGCTAGTAGTACCAGTAGCAGAAGTAACTGTGTCCCCTGGCAAAAGGTGCCATATGAAAAGTGGCATACCGAAGGATCAAAACGTCCTTATTGACAACCGACAAAGTGGTACTGGTACCATTTGCGGTGAAAACATCGAAACTGACATTGTTGAAACTGACAATAGTTCAAATTGTATCTCCTGATCAATCAGATTGTTTCAGATTGTATTGTCACAGGGGCGGGGTCAACCGTTTTAAAATGAGGCAAAGTTTAGGGAACTTTTGACATGGCAGATTTGCATGGCGTAGCGTGGAGACGCCACGCCGGAAACCTTGATGGCTCAATCATGGCCTCGAGCTGTGACGGCCACGGCAGCGATGCACCATTCATGGTTCACCGTCGCAACAGCTGCTAGAAGTCGTAATCGAGTTGGTTATCTTGGTTATCGTAACGATATTTGTACCGGCCAGTATTTAGAGCCGCAGTAGTGCGCACTCGTATCATCACACCATCGGAACATTACCGCCGGCGCGCGGATATAGCGGCTGCGCAGAAGCCGCGGCTGCGGGCGCCGCGGGCCCATCTCGCCCTACACACATAACCAATGTACTTCCTCCACTTTTGTATAAATCGTTTCCTAAAGATAAAGGTATTACTCTATTGCGAGTTAAATACTTCAACCAAATTGTGAATTTCCAAGTTAAATATTCTAGTTTCAGTGATAGATAAATATCACAGATATCAAGATAATTTACTGTCTCAGTTAATGTTAGGGAGGTAATGATAGCGGGGATCGAAGTAACAGTCAACGGGGACCACGGCACCATCACTATCCACCAGTCTTGCTTACCTCAACCGTTCCTAGCTAGCAACACTTTCAGTGGCTGGAGCCCGCTAGGTTCGCCATTCTCTACAAGCGGTGGTCGCACGTGGAATCTGCTAAAGGTAGTTCCCCATGTGCGGAGGCTACGTGTTGTGGTACCGGTGGTCTCGGTGCATTGGGAGCCAATAATGGACGGCCCAATAATGTCCAGCCTGATAATCCGCGTCCACTTTTTGTGGACTCGGATTGTGGGGTCGTGCATTTTCAGCCCGGACAAAAGTGGCTTCCAATTATTGCCCCGGATCAAGTTTGCAAAGGGTGATAATTCACGGCCCAATAATGTACAGCCTGATACTGTACAGTATGGACGCGGGTTATTGGGCTGTACATTATTTTGGCCGTGCATTATCGTGGGTGTACATTAATCGGCACCGGTGCGGGGCGGTGCACTCACCACATTGTCGAGCACGGCGGCGATGAGCATGGTGAGCGCGGCGGCGGTGCGGTTGGGCAGCGCGCGCAGCAGGCGCGCGGGCGTGTAGTGCACCATCTTGCGCACCAGCGACAGGCACGCGCGCCTCACGCTGGCGCCGCCCGCGCCCAGGTAGCGCGCGCAGAACACCGGTATCAGTCGCCTAAGAACATGCAATACTACATTATTGCGGGGGCCGGGAACGACCCGATTGCAGGCTGAACATTTGTTTCAACGGACAAGCTTGCGAGTGCTAATAGTACATTATTGTCCAAACAAGGAAAGTAGGCAATTGATGGCTGAGTATTAATTTTAAACGGACGACCTTGGGAGTCCGTTTAATTCAATACGAAGCCAGCAATTTTTAAATATATATATTTTTAAAATTTTGACTAACTATAAACTATGCACGTCCTGATTTTTTACCAATAAAGTCAACTTTACCGGTGATTTTTGAGAAAAATGTTTAAATAATTGTAGGATATGGCACTCAAGGTCTATTATTTAAGACTGCACCGAGCGAAATGTGCCAAACAGGCAGTGGCCGTTAAGTAGATAACGTCAACAGTATTTGTTCAATCCATGTATAAACTGTACATTTAGCACTTCGAAGAATGTGTTAACAATTTGTCCGTGTAAAATCATAAGATTATTAATATTTCACCCAACCATACAAAGAAAAGTTGGAAGAAAACTGTAAAATCGTAAGCAGACGTTAAGTGTTTTTTATACTTTAATAGTGGAAATCTATCCTGATTTTTAGTTCAAACAAAATATGAATGTTTATACTACAATTTGTCCGCATAAAATAATTAAATTACTATCTGGTAATAAATGTCCAGATTTATCAAAAGGCGCTTTAAAATCGCCATACATTTTCACTATGGCGGCCGCGCGCCGAGTCACTTTGCAGAACGACCTACCGATCGCGTCGTGTACTCGTACGCACCCTGGCAATACGGTGGTGTAAGTATTTTTTTGAGTTTTATATTTACTTGGTTTTTTTTTTTTTTTTTTTTTTATGTGATAGGAGGCAAACGAGCAGGCGGATCACCTGATGGTAAGCGATTACCGCCGCCCATGGGCACCTGCAACACCAGAGGTGTTGTGAGTGCGTTGCCGGCCTTTAAGATGGGAGTACGCTCTTTTCTTGAAGGTTTGAAGGTCGTATCGGTCCGGAAATACTGCAGGCGACAATCCATACTTGAGATTATTTCTTGGTTACTTGAGATTAAATTAAAACCAAAACAAAATTGATTTGTTTCAGTATGATGGTAAAACGTAAAGATAAATATTATAAATTAAAAAAAACGGCTCCTCATTCCAGAAAAAAGTATGTTTAAATTAAAATATTTAGTAGTTAAATTTATTGCAATTAAATCTCTTAGTGAACCGACTTCTACAAAAAGAAGGATTTTTTATGAATATTTTCTGAGTAGACTAGAGTAGAGACCTACCTACTCAAAGATAGCTGGAAGAACTCATAAGTGGTTTTATTGTCTGTGTGTTCGTGGTGGTCTTGACAGTATTTCGTGCATTTGTTAACAATAACATAATAGCTTCATTTGAAGTTGGTAATTTTAGGATGTTTTATTTTGTATTTATTATTTAATAAATACAAAATAATATATTCGTGATTCACTGTCAGATGAGGTATCCGATGGAAATTAAGGAACCCGACTATATTCTGCAAGTGTAACTAGAACTATGCCTATAGCTCTATTATGGTCTTTAATGAATGCTGAATGAAGGAATAATACAATATAATAGGGATTAATACATTAATCGTCATCATCATTGGATAAGAATCGAACTGATATGTACATCTGATTAGAATATAGTGGTGCATACTTGAACCAACGTTTTGTGCGTAACAAAACTTAATATTTCTGAGTAAAGGTACGTGTTGTCGCTACGACGCTGTCGCGCACACTACGCAATGAGTGAAATTGGTTCCAATAGGGAGTAAGCACGTACGTGCACGATTAAAAACCAATCTTAAGTTAATGGTGGTAAGGTATTATTTCGTTTACGTCAAGCGAATAATGCGATTCGAGCAGATCGAGCGTTTCAAGCGATTCATACCTTTTAGTGTATATAAAAACGGCGCACCGGGTAGACGTATTCATTCTTTCTCTAGCGAGCTGTCGGATTGTCATTGACTCTGGGTCGAGCTTAAATTCGTATCGTAAACAATCGTAGATACACTATTGTTGTGGCGGGAAGGTTCAATATTGTGCGATTGCTTTGCGTAGTATTGAACTATTCCACCACTTATTAGATTCTGAGTTTTCTAAGGTTCAGTATTGTGCAAATATGTTGCATAGTAGTGAACTATTTCGCTTAGTTTTCTATTACATTTCGGGTTTATTTTAGATGATTTTATTATCATTTCGAACCAGATCAATGTCCTAGTTGCATGGTCAACTTAACGAAGTGCATTTCACCTAACGGTGTCAAGGAAGTACACTTCGGGATCCTGTTAGTAGTAGGTCCAGGTTTAAGAGAAGCCTGGCACCATCTTTTTACCTACACAGATGGTGTAGCCTATCTTTGATGGGCCTCTTACTGGTCTTAGGGTTGGCCACAGGCTGAAGCGAGAAGATCGCCATTTCCCATAAGTCGATCGCTAGGATTGTTATCCACTCGTTGATGTCTCGTGTGTGCTTAAGGCTTGGTCTTTTATTGAATATATATTTATATGTTATAAAAATAGGGCGTGCATTTCACAGAACCCTTTAGTCCACGGACATGTTGTGAAATGTACATTACACAGGCTCTAGGTTGCATTCTCGGACTAGCCTTCCGAACGTTGTACAGCTTAGGTCCCTAGCTAGAACATACACTACACAACACATAACGTTAATAAAGTAATGATGGGAGTTTTGCCTACAGTAGTTTAGAGTTTAGTGGTAGGTAGGCTTAGGTATAGAGTCAAACACAGTAATAGGGTAGTAGGAATACTATTCTTAGGGATGGAAAGTTAGAAGGTTTACAAATCAAATAGCGTTTATTTGAAGGTTTAATAGCAATTATGAGTAACTGTGTGAATAGGAATTAGTCATTGTGTGAGGATCAGTAGTATTGGATTCCGTATATTATTACATATGAAATATTAAAGGTGTAACTATTATACATTGATTATCGTCATAAAGATTCCAGTTATGATTAGGATATCAGAATTGTTTCAAAAAGATGAAATGATTCTAGGCTAATGGCAAGCGGAGCAGTCCATTATGTCTAATTTTAAGGTATCAAATTATCATGAGTGGAATATACTCATTACTTAGGGTAAACTTCAGGTTCAATATTTCATATTTAATGAACGGTAACCCTCGGTATTATAAATATCTTCACTATATCAGGGATTATAGGTATCTAATGAATCCATTAGTATACATGTAATGGGTGAAATAATGCCTTAATACATAATTTTGAATGAAATAATATTCAATTGTTAGGTCTGATGAGTTTGTTCAGTGCTTCTTCTCATCAGAAAATAGGTACGAAGCACAGGTAAATTCAATAAGTTAGGAATACCTATTAGAAACAAAATATAATAAAATAGGTATTTAATTAGCTAGTTGGCCAAACCCACATCCAGACGGAAATGGTAGCATAGTATGGATGAAAGAGAATCTTCCATACAATAATAATAATAAACAATTAGCTAGCTAGGTTGGTCTGTTATATACTTTGATGATATGAATATAAATTGAGGCAATTGGTATATAAAGAAGCCAAGGTTTTGATTTGAGAAAGTATTACATGTTGAGAAAATAATGATATAGCTAGCTACCATTACGTTAACCGGCCACGGTAGGATCTGGTTGGGGTTTAGTAACCAAAAACAAATTTTATTTATTACTTGATTATTATTTTGAACTAGGATGTAGTAGGAGAACGTAGGGTTAAGTAGGTAGGGATGAGTCAAAGTCTAACTTGCTACACATAAAAGAATTTGGGTTGCTAGGAACATAACGTAGACACTAGACGATCTCATTGGCCAAATCAAGTTATTTTTAAGATTTAATTTCTTTAGGTTTATTTAGGTTAGTTAGTTACACAAGCAAACGATAGGAAGAATAAAACTACCAGAGAAGCAAATGTTAAAGGAAAAAAAAGTAACATCAAGTATTCTGTCTGGTTGCCTGGAAGAGATCGCTTATTAGAGATGATACCGGCTGTAGATTACTAGTTGACATGCTTTTTTAGATTTAAGGTTCTTACACTCTGTTTTTTTTAGTGTGCAACAAAGAATATTGTATTCTATAGTAGTTTCTGTCTCTCATCAATAAAGGCTATGTATAAATCGCAAAAATAGTTATTTATGAATTTTATGATACAAGTGCGGAAAGTAAGGAATTACAACATATTACAATGCATCACGCGGGGAAATTAAAATTTATACATAAAACAATTACCTACTTTCCGCACTTGTATCATAAATAACTATTTCATCACACTTGCTATACAACATGCTATAAAATAACGCAAAAAAATAGCTTGTTCGGAATCGACAGCAGAATGTGATTTTTTATTTTATTTATTGGTAGTTTATACTTGATTTTAATAAAAAAAAATTAAGCAACATGAATGTTTAAATGCCTATGTTTATTACTGGGTCAATAAAAAGTGTATAAAAAAGGCTAATATCTTTCATAGTTAACGATATATTTAAGTTTCATTGTGCTCTGATTTGAATGTTAAATATGACATGAAAATCATTTAAATAAACGATTTTTGAAAAATTTAAAACCAATTTTTTTCTAATTCTACTCTCGATTCTGAACAAACCATTTTCAGGTTTTGCGTTATTGTATTAACATGTATATTTATAATATGTATATATTTTTTTACCAAGATAGCTAAAACAAGGTACCTACATACAAGCATGTAGGTATATTTGTTTTGTGTATGTAGATGTGTATACATACATTACATTACACACCTAAATATTGAAAATAAACTACTTTCAAAATGACTTCATATATAATTAAGATTTATAATTTGGAGTTCAGTGGTTGGTCATTAATTCGAGTACGACTTCAAATGACATTTTACAAGTATCTCCGTTTATTACAAGATAAATAACTATTGTGTTTACCTAACCTAACTTCTGCGTTCGGCCGGCCGGTCGAGCTAGACACACTCGTCACGCACACATCTAGCGAAAAACCTAAACAGCGCCCGCGTCTTACGCTCGGCGCAGTCTTAACATTATCTGAAACTTTATTTTTGTATGCAATTGCTTGTTGCCTAAATAAAAAAAACATCATCCTCCTAGCGCTATTCCTTATTGGGATTAATCCGGTTTCCTCACGATGTTTTCCTTCACCGAAAAGCTAACGGTAAATATTCCGTACATAAGTTCCGAAAAACTCATTGGTACGGGCCGGGATTCGAACCCACGACCGCCGCTTGACAGCCGCATGCCTGAACCACTAGGCTACCGTAGCTAAATAAAAAAACATAAAAGAAAATACGCGGCTGTTGTTGTTATATTTCCCTTCTTTTTAATTGGAACTATTTAGCACACATGAAAAGTATCACTATGCGACAACACAAGAGGGTATATTCATGTATTTTTTTTATATTTTTAAACAATTCTATTAGTAATTATAAAACCGGAAAAAAATATAACACTTTCACACTATTATTAAATGAGCTAAAAAATAATAATTAAAACTACTATAATTTTCGCCGCCATTTTGGCGCGCTCATTTTGTGACGTCACCGTGCACTTAGAATAAATTAACAATGAAGTGTTTGATTCACAGTTTTAATGAAAGTGAGTGATTAAAGCTTGTAAGATCAACTTATTGTAACGGAAGACACAAAAGCTTATTATAAATATTGTATCCCTATGTGGGGAAATAACATTAAAACTGACTGACGTGATATATTTTCATATGCCCAAAGATGCAAATATAAGAAAAAAGCGGTGTAAGGCGATGAGGAGAGATAATGTATCGTGCTTGAATAGTTTATATTGTTGTGAAGATCATTCCAAAGTGAGTATTAAATATGTTTGTACCTAAAATCTTTTTTATTAAGACTCGCGAACAATATAAACAATAACCTAACCTAAAAATTTAAGTATATAGGTACTTATTCATAAAACTATTCTGAGTCCCAATTTTTTAGTTAATAATGTTACAAATACGAGTATTATGATTGTTGTTGATCAACAGTTGACTACGTGTGTTGATTTTGATCACGAAACGTTTTAGGTAAGTTTCTTTGTTTTTACTGAGTGCCCTACACAAGTTTGTTTTATTTATAACTCTTGACGAAAACAACCTAAGTTTGTTATGTTCATAAAGATGTTCTCAACATGTAACATACCTATTACCTAGTCCTACATATCTTTGATTATATAATATACATATATACTAGTTTGTTATTACACTTATTTAAGAAAGAAACCGACTTTGCCTTGACAAAACCGCTTCCAGTCATTGTGGCGAGTCTTTTTTCACAAGGAGTCACTGCTTTCAGTTAATAATTCCCAAAAAACACTTATTATCTATATATATAAAAGAAGGATACCTGATCTACCATCAACGCACAGCCGAAACTACTGGGACTAGAAACTTGAAATTTACACCAGGACTTCCTTTTATGACGTAGGCAACCGATAAGACGGGATTTTTGGAAATTCCATCCCTGAGGGGGTTAAATGGGGGTGCAAAGTTTGTATGGGGGAAACTTTATATTATGAACTAGAGACTTAAAACTTTGTAGAAAGATTACTTATTAAGATACAAAAAAAGTAATTTCAGCGTTTAAGAAAATTCCACCCCTAAGGGGGTTAAATAGGGGTGCAATGTTTGTATGGGGGAAACATTAATTTTTGAACTATGAACTTGAAACTTTGTAGAAAGATTACTCATTAAAATACAGTAAAAGTAATTTCTGCGTTTAAGAAACTTCCACCTCAAAGGGGGTTAAATAGGGTGCAAAGTTTGTATTCAAAACTACTGGGACTAGAAACTTGAAATTTTTCCAGAACTTCCTTTATGACGTAGGCAAGGGATAAGACGGGATTTTTAGAAATTCTATCCCTAAGGGGGTTAAATAGGGGTGCAAAGTTTGTATGGGAGAAACATTATTTTTTATACTAGAGACTTGAAACTTTGTACGAATATTACTTATCAAGATACAAAAAAATGATATTTCAGCGTTTAAGAAAATTCTACCCCTAAGGGGGTTAAATAGGGGTGCAATGTTTGTATGGGGGAAACATTATTCTTTGAACTAGAGTCTTTAAACTTTGTAGGAAGATTACTTATTAGGATAAAAAAAAACTTTCAGCGTTTTATAAAACTCCACTCTTAAGGGGGTTAAATAGGGTTGCAAAGTTTGTACTCAAAACTACTGGGACTAGAAACTTGAAATTTACACCAGAACTTGCTTTTATGACGTAGGAAAGGGATAAGACGGGATTTTTGGAAATTCTATCCCTAAGGGGGTTAAATAGGAGTGCAAAATTTGTATGGGAGAAACATTATTTTTTGTACTAGAGACTTGAAACTTTGTAGGAATATTACGTATTAAGATACAAAAAAAGAACTTTCAGCGTTTAAGAAAATTCTACCCCTAAGGGGGTGTAATGGGGGTCCAAAGTTTATATGGGGGAAACATCATTTATTCAACTAGAGACTTGAAACTTTGTAGAAAGATTACTTATTAGGATGAAATAAAAGTACTTTCAGCGTTTTATAAAATTCCCCTCCTAAGGGGGTTAAATAATAGGGAAATATTATTCTTTGAACTAAAGTCTTTAAACTTTGTAGGAAGATTACTTATTAGGATACAAAAAAAAACTTTTAGCGTTTTATAAAACTCCACTCTTAAGGGGTTTAAATAGGGGTGCAAAGTTTGTATTCAAAACTACTGGGACTAGAAACTTGAAATTTACACCAGAACTTCCTTTTGTGACAGAGGCAGGGGAATAAAACGGGATTTTTGAAAATTCTATCCCTAAGGCGGTGCAATGGGGTCTAAAGTTTGGATTGGGGAAACATGATTATTGAACTAGAGACTTGAATCTTTGTAGCAAGATTACTTACTGATACAAAAAAGGACTTTCAGCGTTTTATAAAATTCTACCCCTAAGAGGGTTAAATAAGGGTGCATAGTTTGTATTCGAGACTACTGGGGCTAGAAACTTGAAATTTACACCAAAACTTCCTTTTATGACGTAGGCAAGGGATAAGACGGGATTTTTGGAAATTCTATCCCTAAGGGGGTTAAATAGGAGTGCAAAGTTTGTATGGGAGAAACATTATTTTTTGTACTAGAGACTTGAAACTTTGTAGAAAGATTACTTATCTTCTCTATATATAAATGCCTTTGTCCTGACTGACTCACTCATCAACGCACAGCCGAAACTACTGGGACTAGAAACTTGAAATTTACACCAGGACTTCCTTTTATGACGTAGGCAACCGATAAGACGGGATTTTTGGAAATTCCATCCCTAAGGGGGTTAAATGGGGGTGCAAAGTTTGTATGGGAGAAACTTTATATTATGAACTAGAGACTTAAAACTTTGTAGAAAGATTACTTATTAAAATACAAAATAAGTAATTTCAGCGTTTAAGAAAATTCCACCCCTAAGGGGGTTAAGTAGGGGTGTAATGTTTGTATGGGGGAAACATTAATCTTTGAACTATGAACTTGAAACTTTGTAGAAAGATTACTTATTAAGATACAAAAAAAGAACTTCCAGCGTTTTAGTACATTGCACCCTAAATGGGGTTAAATAGGGGTGCAAAGTTTGTATGATGGAAACTTTTCCTTTTGAGCTAGAAACTTTAAACTTTGTAGGCAGATTACTTATTTGTGTACAAAAAAAGAATTTAAGCGTTTTGGAAAAATCCACCCCTAAGGGGTTTTAAAAAGGGTGACATGTTTGTATGGGGGAAACTTTGTTTTTTAGGTAGAGTAAAAATTTTGTAGAAAAATTACTTATTCAAATATAGAAAAAGTCGTTTCAGTGACTTAGAAAACTCCACCCCTAAGGGAGTGACATTGGGGTTTAGAGTGAATATGGGGGAAACTTAGTTTTTGAGCTAGAGACTTAAAACTTTGTAGAAATATTACTTATTAGATAACAAAAAAAGGACTTTTTGCGTTTTAGACTATTCCACCCCGAAGGGGGTTAAAAGGCAAGGGTTGTATGGGAAACGCTTTTTTTTAGTAAGATACTTGAAACGTGGTAGAAAGATTACTTATCAAATAAATCCAGCGTTTAAGAATATTCTATCCCTAGGGGGGTTAAAAGGGGGTGCAAGGTTTGGATTAGCAAAACTCTTTATTGAGCTGGAGACTTAAAACGTTGTATAAACAATTATTATCAGAATAAAAAAAGATCTTTCAGCGTGTTGGAAAAAACCCTCCCCTAAAGGGTTTAAAACTGCATTCAAGGGATGGAGACCAAGAAAATATTATAGTAAGAGATTTAGTAACTTCGGTCTTATAGCCTTTATCTTAAAAGACCACAAAACTGATTATTTTGAAATTCATCCCCTATGGGGGCAACATAATTTAGACTGCTTGAAATGGATTCCATAAGGGGGTTAAAAACACTCATCCCCAAAATGAGCTAAAAGGAGTTGGATGTTTGTACAGGGAAGAAGACAATTTTTAATTAAGGGATCTGGAACTTCGTTAAAAGACTAGGTAACTAATTACAACATTTCTTGAAATTCATCCTGTAAGGAGGTTAAAAAGGGTTGGAAGTATGTATGAGGAATAAGTATTTTTTGAAGTAAGGGAATTCATAGGTCTTTTATACTAATTATAATGGTAAGCCAAAATAAATAATCCGACTGGTAGCAAAGAAGTAGGTAAGGATAAATTAGAACCACGACCCTTACAGAACCGAACAGCTTCCAGTTCCCATAACCGAAAAGAAGGTAATGTTTCATTGAAACTGCGGATTATTTTGTTAATTTATAAAGTTTATTTTAGATAATCAAAATCATGTATGCTCTAACAACACCGTTAAATGGGGACAGCAGATGGAGATGGAAAGTTCTACGTCTTTTAGCATTAGATAGGTTTTCATAACTATACAGGTAGCTCGGACTAACGTGAACTACTGAACGGATTTAGGCAAACATTTCCAGTAATGTAGCTTTCTTTAATACATTATAAAAAAATATACAATTTTAGCAGAAATGTCTGTTGATAATTCTTAAGATATTTATATTTCTCAAAACGGAGTTTTCAATTTAAATTTAGCAATTTAAACTAATGATCTCATTTCACTGTTACCTTTTACGCTTAATCCCTGAACGGATTTAGATGAAATTTTCCGTACGCTGAATTTGACACCCTTGGAAGGATATAGGATAGTTTTTATCTCTGAAATAATCCCATAAGATGGTAGAACTTTGTTTGGGTCGGCGATAATTAAGGTTCCACCTACAATAATTTAATACCAATCATTTTTCTAAGATACAAGTTCTACGCGGACGAAGTCGCGGGCAACAGCTAGTTTATCATAAACAACGGCTAAACATTGCGAATAACTTTCAATAATCATACAAACGACCTGTTGACAGTAGACACCGAGTGCACGGTGACGTCACGATTCGCTCCGCCAATAGCGTTGCGTTTTGGAAATTTGCGAGAGAATTTCAAAATTACTACTTTTAAATAATTAAACTTGTTAATAAAAACATGATTATTTGCAAAAATAATCAAGTGTGTATATTTACTAAGCAATAAAGATTACTCATATTTTTTTTGTCCATTTCTGAATCACATGCATATTCCCTATTCCCGTGAAGTTTCTTAACCATTCGAAATATATAACAGATTTATTTATACACATTTTGGTGGGCCCCATTGTAAAACATCAAAATATAGAGGGGTAGGGATCATTAACATTAAGGAATTTATCGATAGATACTTACTCTAAATAGATAGCAGCCATTTCCTTGTCCCCAGTCTCAGGGAAATCTTCGTCATTGGAAAATGTCGGGGACTCCTGGTTGCCCACCACAAGCCACTCTCCGGGACATTGCAGAATAGCGGCTACTTCCCTATGCCCTGAATACAAATAAATGTATGTCAGTATAGCTGCATGAGCAAAAGGCATTGATGGGAGAGAATGTGTTAGTCTTCTCCTTCACAAATTAATGAAGGTATTCTCAGAGTGTTTTTCTTTTACCCTAAGGGTCAATATCGGAATCATTTGCGAGGCTGGGTTTGCCCCACCATCTTTTTTTTCTTTGCCCGAATCTGTGTGAAATTTGAACTATGAAACCATTCAGCGGCCGCTAGCGCGTCATGGAGCACGTTCATAGAAAAGTAAATGATGTAAACTAGAGCCTAAGTCGAGTCGTAAGATTAGGTGCCAAAACGGACCTTGGGTTCCTACAGAGCGGCCGCACATTGAGCCACTAGTGGCAGCCACAAGCTGCGGACGAGTTGTTTCATACATTTTTCACGCCACTGCTCGGAAATGTGGCAAAAGATGGTCAGAAAACAGGCTTCAAAGCTAGGGTTAGTTGGACATCGCACGAACAGGCGCGAACTATGAGTTTGCACTGTCCAACAATATCATTGATCAATAGTTTGAACCGCGATGCGCTCAATCTCAGCTCCCCCGGCAAGCTAGCGGCCGTGTGTTTCATTAATGATCTTTAATTAGGTACTTAATTGTGCCTTATAATTATAATTATTTGCAGTAGGCGTGAAAAGCACTATGTGCAAGATGGACTCGTCTCCTTCCACGGTCCTCGCGGCACCTAGCGGCTCGAAACTCGAACCCACTCGTCCATCTATTGCCTACTTTCTAGTCTTTACTACAAAGTACAGCATCGGCGCACATCGAACGTTTAATGTCCCTCTAAGAGCCACAAGCCCCGGGAGTGGCTAGCGTTTAGTTTAGCAGGCGTTCTTAGGGTACCACTGGGTAAAGACTAGGAGGATAATATGATTGTAAACGTCAGTAACCTTGGTCATGTCGCTCCCTGGCCTTGTCTAGCGGCGTCTTGCCGTCCTCGTCGCGCAGGTCCGCGTTCGCGCCGTACCGGAGCAGCACCTTGGCGACGGCGGGCCGGCCGAAGCAAGCCGCGTAGTGCAGGGACGAGCTGCGCTGCCCGCGGTTCACGTCCGCACCTGCCCACATTCAAATATAATCAATAATATAATAGAGTTGCACGAACTTACGATTGCAGACCGAAAAACTTTAAATGTTGCGCCATTCAATATAAACTTGTTAATCTTTCCATACATTCAGATTTTAATTAATACCGATACGGTTTGGTGAAACCTGATACATATCAACAAACTTTTAAACAAATAAAAAATTACCAACTCATCCAATTAACCACTGTTTGTACATATGGTCTGGGTGTTTACGTGCTATCTATTTTATAAGTTAGTTTAAACAGTAAATTTCGCCATTTTACAAAATAAGTGACAGTTTTTACCATTGCCGGTCGTCCACCAGCTTGATGGGTTGACGACATAAGTGGCGTACTCGAAGAGGGACTTATGCTCAGCACTGGGCGATTACAGGCTGACAATAATTATGATTATTGATTGACATCAAGTGTGATAAAGCTCACCCTTTTCGCACAAGAACTCGACCATTTCCTTGGTGCCGAACGCAGCGGCCCAGTTGAGCAGTGTCTGGCCGACGTCGTCCGTGAAGTTGACGTCGACGGCGCCCGTCGACACGGCGGCGAGCAGCGCGTCAGTGTCCTTACAATACAGTACAACCGTTATGTATTTGTTATGTGGGTGTTATTGTAATTACAGTATTTTACCGTGATTTGCTTTTTTTTATCCGACTGTTGCTATAATGAGACGGACCCAATATAGCGGTCGAATTGCGTGGTTGGAGGGTAGCCTGGGGAAAATCCAAAGGAAGCCTCCGGCACGACCACGCACGGAAGTTTATACACTGGAATACTCTACGAGTTTGCGCTCCAGTGAGATTGGTTGAACGGTAGCAACCGAAGGTGTGAGTGGTGTCGAACTACTGGGAGTTTTATCGCTGGTTCACTAAAACCTAGCCTAGCTGAGAAGAGTCCAGCAAGAAACTCAGCTAGTCCCGATTTGGGTCGAACTGATTCTACCCGGTATGCGGAGGTACCGGGACGAATAGGGACAGTCCATTCTGATGTGTCAAAAGTTGGTTTCTCACTAGGCACAAATTATCTAGAAAACCAATAGCGTATAGATAATTATATTTCAACAAGATACCATACCTTCCCGCGGATGCAGTCGATGAGTTGTCGGTGGGACTTGTCGCCGCGCGCGCCCGCCGCGCTCGCGCCCTCGCCGCCCGCTCCGCTCTTGGAACCGCCCGCTGCGTCGCCGTTGCGGTTCGAGCCGCTACACAACAAGGTGACATTGTTACAAACATACTTCTGCTACAATTGTTGCGTTTTATGAAGGCGAGTGATGAAGGCGCCCACTCGCAATAGGTTTATTTGGAATACTGCTTCACATGTTTTATGAAGAAAATAAACACCTAACACCTGTTTAGGGAACAACAGGGAAAAAAGTACAGTTGAGGACAGTGCTGACAGACTCGTCTGAGGACAATGACAATTATGCCCTGTTTATTTTTAGCTGATTAGAATGACAGATGTCAATATATGACTTAGTAAGACGATAAGTTAAGTTATAGGGGAAAATAATTATCATTAAAACGTAGATTTTACGAAGATTTTAACTCAGTTTATGAAACAAGCTTAAGGTTTCGAAAACCAAAATACCACGGTCACTTTTACTGTCTTCCAATGCTGAATGCTATCTGTCATTCTTATCAACTTAAATTAAACGGGGTATAGTTATAGTTACCCTTAATTTGACAAAAAATGCTAAAGTCCATAGTTCATGCCTCGGTGACGCAGGACAGTCCCAACGCTTCTGTTCAGGAAAAAAATACAAAAAGACGGCAAAAGACTTTGTACAGCCGGCTTGACACGGCCAAATTAAGGGTTTCATGAGTAGCACTACACTCACGTCTGTATAGCGTGCCGGCCCTCGCACAGCAGCACCAGCAGCAGGTCCACCAGCCGCATGCACTCCAGGCACCAGCGCTCGTCCGCCTGCACGGCCGCCTCGATCGCCGAGCACAGCTCCAACCGGACCAAATCCTGCACAACAACATTTTTAATTATTAGGTTAGCTTAGAACTGCGACCCCTTCACAAACGAACTGCTACCAGTAAATCAAGTTAGATTTATTGTCAAACAATTACATGTCGCTTTAACGGCTATCCGTTAACACATTGGACACCGCGTACCCGACTTTCGGGCACTCGTAAACTTTACTCAGATGCCGGCATACCCGAGAGTCGAGCACGAGCTATAAACCCTCACGCGACGCCAAAATACCCGACAGTCGAGCAAGCTTTGCATCTTCGCTACCTCAGGGCTGCCACTGCCTGTCTTCTGATTATTATGTACTTATGTGGTCTAAAAGTTGTACAGTTGATTATATTTTATTACTTCACTTTGTATTTTTATTTACTTTACCTAAGCAGCAGCAGATTTAATTTTATGCACGTATACGTTACTTGTAAAGTCACTTGGCACAGCCCTGAGCGTCCGCCGCATGCCCGACTAGCGGGTTCGCGGCGTCCGGCATTGAGTTGCACGTCGTTGCTCGACTAGCGAGTTCTGTCGGTTTCTGGGGTATTGTTCGGAATTTTGTCTGGTTGCGAAAGTGTTAAAGGGACATGACGTTAGACGTGACTAAACATCACTTTAGTTAACCCACAACTTTAAATGAAACACCTCCACGTTGTCAAATTCGCAAGTTTTTATCCAACTTTAAAAAGGCTGTTGGTATAGGTAGCGGTGGTAGGGAAATACAAGAAAGTGCCGTCACATTTTTCTATGGTCAACAACGAGCATTTATGATAATTATGTATCTCAAAAAACATATTTACAAACATTTAGGAGGCAAGCTGATGGAAATAGAGTTCTTTACTGTGATTGCTAATGTCGGTGTTATGTCGTTAAACTAGATCAATATGACAGTGTATTCTTTCTCATTTAAATAAATATTACAATATAAATATTGCAGCCATTGCTATTTACTTGGCTTTGCATAAAAACATGTTTATCTTTTTTACCGGCCATATAAAAGCCGGATCGGAATTGTAATGTGAGAGTACACCGTAACGCCAGCGATGTGGAAACTATTCTTCGTAGTTGCCGTTACTGTGACGGTGGTAACATCATATGGTGAGTACATTAACGCAACATTTTTATTTAAAATACACTTTGTTATAGGAGAAGCAAACGCTACTCTTTTTACAAGCTTTTTAGGGCTCCGTAGTCACCAAGGAACCCTTATAGTTTCGCCATGACCGTCCGTCTGTTCGTCTTCGGCTTGGATCAGTTACCACTACTACTAGAAAACTATAATTCGGCAGGGGTATATTATAAAACAATCACGCCGACAAAAAAGTAAAATAAAATCCTGTATTTTTTTAAGGGTACCTCCCCTTCTTGTAATGGTGATACCATATTTTTTTCTCGCTAACCTATAGTGTGGCGTATCGTTGGATAGCTTGTTCAAAAATATTATGGGTTTCTTTAAACTTAACGTTCGCTACGGAACCCCAAAGATCTAACACATGTAAGAATAGAATAGAATAACATTTATTCATGACAATAACACATACATGCACATAAATAAAATAAAAACTAAATAGAAAACAACATTGCCACGAAACGGTTCCATCTCAGCGTTGTGCTGGCCTGGTGGCCAGCGCTGATCTTCCGATTGAACCATCCGGTGATTCCACGGCGTAACGTAAGACGTAAGCTAATCTTAATATTGGTAAAAGATATTACTTACCTATATTTGTACCAACTTTACGTTATATTTAAGAAATATCATCATCATCAGCTATAACTATATACGTCTCACTGCTGGGCTCAGGCCTTCTCAATATGCTGATATCATAATCATAAATATAAAAAAACAAAAACTACCGGGAATATTCCCCTTCAAGCGATTTGAATAATTATGACTTCTAATCGGAGAATACCTCAAGTTTGTGTCATAAGAAAAATTCACTTCAAATTACAAAACCATGCGACAGCCTCAATACCTATAGATATATTACCTTCATCAATAGAAGAAAACACAAGCTTGTCGACATCAAATGTACAATGTGAAACAGTAAATTTCAAGTTACGAACATATCGGTTTGGTATCATATAGCAAAATTCGCTAAGTTGTCCAGTCAAGTGTAAAAATATGTGTGCATGACAATTTACTCATAAAAATGTCCCATAACTATTGTGTCAGCGGATTAAGGTTTTGGTACTTATTTAAGAGAGGATGTTATCGATACATATTTTTGCACTTTACTGTCCTTCTATTAGTGACTTTAACCGACCTATTATCTTACAATTTTAACGGGTTAATTCACAGCTATTACATATTTATTAACTAAGTGTTGTCTTTGTTGGGTATTTGCTCAGCAGGAGAACTATCTGTTCAGGGTATTTTAAAGTATTATGATATTAAATAAAACTTTATTTTCACTTACTATCAATAATTAAAGGATATATTGACGAAGTGAATTTCCCTTTCTTTTATCGACCTTTAGTGTCATCACTTTTTCGTCTGTGTACGTATTTCTCAGATTCTTACCACCCCAAATATCAGTGCGATAACTGCAGCTCTGACTAAAAGTCCTAAGAAAAGCATCATAAGAATTGAGGTTTCGTTCTCGACTGTTTCTTCCTCCGAAACTTTATCAATCGTAACTAAAATTTCGGAAATGCATAAGAAGGAAATACTGGGTTGTGTGATTTTACCGATTTTTGCGCTGATATTGTTAACAGATTTGTGTAACAGACCTAAGTTTGCGGACTATATAATTGGGCCGCTTTAAACTTTGATTGAAGTAACTTCAAACAAAGTTTTCAAGCAAATTCTTTAAGTATACCAATTCCGTTAACAGCACTACGCTGCACCAAAAATGCTATAAAATGTACGATCACTGGATATTAATGATATTTATCTTATATCAAAAAATAAACCGGTCCATAAATTGGTCATAAACCTCGGAGGAAACAGTCGAGAACGTTTATATGGAAAAATGACCAGTGGTCTTTCCTCTTAAAGCTTCCTTTGTCGTGGCGATGTCCTAATGTCTACTCGACTTGCAGACAACACCTGCGATGATCCCAACGCGGCGCTTCCACCCGAAGGGTGTTCTTGGAACTGCAACCGGCACTGCTCCAACTACATCTACGACCGCAAGGACAACTGTGCACGCATAGCGTGCAATCCCAACGAATGCGGCTGCAAAAAGGGATATTACTACGACGAAAAGTGCAAGAAGTGCGTGCTTGGCGACGACTGTACTTATCCGCAGCCAGAGTGAATAAATCAATGCTCATGTTTTCTGTCTCTTATTTAACCTTAAAACCCGGCCACTTGCGTGTCTGGCCACGCGCCGTGTAAGGTTCCGTAGTAGCCTGTCTTTGTTACATCGACACGCGGGCTGAATGTGTATGAAAGTTGGCTTTTCAAGTACAATATGGCAAATCGTGACAGCTGCACGTTTCATCAGCTACACGTTTGGTTGATACAATTATCAGCACCTAATGCATCAAACCCAATTCATGCTCACTTGACAAACAGACAGCACACCGGAATGTGAGGTCACAGTCATATGTTATATTTTTCAGTTAACTGAATCAAGTAGGACTCGCGTTCTGCAGGTTCCTTACCAATTCGTAAGTATATAAATAGTTCTTCCATCACATAGCAAATATTCCTAATTAGTACCTTACTAGCATACATTTTAATTACCGAGTACACTTAGTTGCCTACGTAATGTCCGTGTAACACTTGGCTGCCGCCAATCGGTTTTTCAACAGGAAATTGCAATGTGGCAGAGAGTAGTTTAAGCAATTATCCCGCCAATCAAAGCGTGAGTCACGCCTTTTTTTCACAACTTACTTTTGCACCGTTGCTAATGAGATCGTAAGTAAGCTAATTATTTTACTCATCCATACTAGCTAGCTAGCTCGTCGCTACACAACACTTAAAATCTGGGGGAGTCCCAGAGAAGCATGTAACTTAGGATCCTTTGCATCACGGACCTCCTCGGATCCTCTAATAGGATGAAAATCATTGGAAGTGCGAATGTTTTATTCAGTACGTTATAATATCTGAAACATCAAAACGAGTCACTCGTGTTCACTGCTGTCGAGGAAAAAGGACCTTACAATCGTAGCCATACTTACGACGTGAATCACCACAAATTTTGTATCAGCGCGCCGTTAATAATGACATAAACGCCACAATAGGGTAGTTTTCTCTTAGGAAGTCTGTGCGGTTGTTTGCACGTAGGTCATCTCCGGAACCAGTATTCAGATTACAAAAATTCTGTCACCTGTGTGTATACTTGAAACCACACTTAGATTCCAAAAAAAGCTAGTTTTTAGCTACGTCCATCATTTACAAGAAAGTAAGTTTGCCAGTGTTGGTATTTTTTTTTTTAATTTTAATGTCAATTTTAAGGTTATTTTTTTGGAATCTAATTGTGGTTTCAAGTTTAGAATGGACTTGCTGGTTAGCTATATACTATATTTGATCCCGCTGGTTTGCCTGCGTTCGGAAACCGTGCGGGCAGCTGCCAGCTAGTATGTTGACAGGGTGTACTAACATGCGTTATCTGCTGCGAGCCGCGGCACAGCGTGGACAGCAGGCTGACGGTGGTGGACACGGAGGGCGCGGGGCACTTGTCATCTCCGCTCTCGGTGCTGCCGAGCCGGCGCACCAGCTCCTCCGTGAGCCCTGCCAACAATACATTAGCACATTCAAATATCGTAATGCAGTGCATATTTACCATACAAACATTGTTCGGACCTCACAAAGGGTCCTTAGAATTAAAACCACCTGTCAATGCGACACTTGTCAATTGGGATTAAAGCCTGCATCACACTGGCGCGGCCAGGCCGCGGCGGACAATATACTTCAGTAAAAATACGGTTTTGAAAAGCATTCATTTATAATAGCATTTTTTTTGTTGATTTCATTTTAAAATGTTATTATCAGATGCTTTATTCAAGGACCCGGCAAACTTTTCGCCCGGAAGTAATTAAGTAGATTTAAATGGAGCATGGGTTGTCTTTTTCGTATCATTTATCGTGAATATTATAGAACAACAATGGCACTGAAACGTGGTCGCTTACTATGGGCCTCATAAGAAGGCTCAAAGTCACCCAAAGGGCAATGGAGAGGGCCATGTTGGGAGTTTCTCTGCGTGACCGCATCAGAAATGAGGCTATCCGCAGCAGAACCAAGGTAACCGATATAGCCCTCCGGATCGCTAAACTTAAGTGGCAGTGGGCGGGGCACATATCACGTAGAACCGATGGCCGTTGGGGCGGAAAGGTTCTCGAGTGGCGACCACGTACCGGAAGGCGCAGCGTGGGTAGGCCCCCGACAGGGTGGACTGATGACCTGGTAAAGGTTGCGGGAGTCCGCTGGATGCGGGTGGCGCGGGATCGGTCACTTTGGCACTCTTTGGGGGAGGCCTATGTCCAGCAGTGGACGTCTTTCGGCTGATATGATGATGATGATGATGATGATTATAGAACAAATGTAAATGAACGAAAATAAAGACAAAAATATTTCTTAGTAAATACTGACTTTTCGGAACTTAGTTAATTTATAATTTTTTTGATTTCTGAAATTTTGTCGGACTCTGTCGCTGGGTGACTATTTAATTGATCCGTTACACAGAAAAATAAGCTATTATAAATTATTTCCAAAATAGATTCTTTTTCCATACAAGTTGTCATCTCGGGTTCGGGAGATGTAACTATAACTATAACTTGCTATTTGACTTGCCCCTACTGGACTGAACTGCCCGTCTTGAAGCGAAACTGCCGGCTCCCTCAGTAAGTCTTGGCACTTTTAGTAAAAAGTGGCTAGGTTTTAGGTGTTAATATGACCCACGGATCGCGAGGCGTCAAAGACGGCCGAAAGGTCGCGTTTTGAACAAACATATATTTTAAGGGCTGAAAGTATGAGCCCTAATGAAGACTATTTGATATCTTAAGCTACAAAACAAAAACATTTTCGCATGAAAGACTCGCACTGAATATGAGACGGAAAGTTTAAATGAATTTGTGTAGTGTCATTGCTTATTGCACTGCAGGTATTTGCTGCTTGGTCGTGGAGTGAATAGTTTTAGCAGACCTGAATTGGCAGGTCTGATATTAAGTTGTTACTTATTTCCATCGTGGGATCTTCAGTCGCCCACGCGCTCCGAAACCCGGCTCCATTTTCATCGTCATCAACATCATATCGGCCGAAAGCCGTCTACTGCTGGACATAGGCCTCCCCCAAAGAATGCCAAAGTGACCGGTCCTGCGCCACCCGCATCCAGCGGACTCCCGCAAACTTTACCAGGTCATCAGTCCACCCAGTGAGGGGGGGCCTACCCATAATGCGCCTTTCGGTACGTGGGCGCCACTCGAGAACCTTTCCGCCCCAAAGGCCATCGGTTCTACGTGCTACGTGCCCCGCCCACTGCCACGTAAAGTTTAGCGATTCGGAGGGCTATATCGGTTACCTTGGTTCTGCTGCGGATAGCCTCATTTCTGATGGGATCGCGCAGAGAAACTCCCAACATGGCCCTCTCCATTGCTCCATCTTGTGAGTACTGTACCGACCGTGCTCGGCTAGGGGCGCGGGATCAGCGTGAGCGCGCGCGAAGCGGTCCGCGAGCGACGCGAAGCAGCGCAGCGCCGCGTCCGCCACGCGCGTGTCCGCGTGCCGCAGCAGCGCCGACAGCGACATCACTGCGTCGCCCACGCGCTCCGAACCTGGCTCCATCTTGCCGCACACCCTGTATGCCAACATATTTTTACAATATTGCGACAATTCATAAACAGGCAGATTTTAACCAAATATAGGTTGAACTACTATTTTGATGGCATTTTAATTAGCATTATGGCTAAGCAGCCATAATGCCAACTGTCACCAAGCTATTACAAGTTGGGTTGTTTGTGCCACGTCAGTGCTATAAAAAGTATAAATCACTATCGTCCATTCCGGATAACGATCGAGAATGCGAATGAAAAGGTCGCATGAGTGTAGATGCTTTCTCGGTTCTCGCGCCATTTCTCGGCAAGGCTTCTCGGCGAGACTTCTCGCGTGAGTCTGTAGCCGCTATGAGAGAAACACTAGTCCAGGTGTAGGTTACAGGTCACCTGGAGACGACGGCCATGGCGGAGTGCAGCGTGTCCTTGTGCACGGCGGTGCCGTAGTGCGTGATGAAGTGCAGCACGGCCGGCAGCCCGCCGCCCTCCCACACCGCGCCCGCCTCGCGGGTGCACACTAGCTCGAGCACCTACCAACAAATAACTTTTTCACGCCACTGCTCGGAAATGTGGCAAATGATGGTCAGAATTCAGGCTTCAAAGCTGGGGCTAGTTGGACATCGCACGAACAGGCCATCTATGAGTTGAAACTGTCCAACAATGTTATTGTAGGCCAGTTTGAACAGCGATTCGAGGAATCACAGTTCCCCGCTCCCGCCCCCGCCCCCGCCCCCGCCCCCGCCCCCGCCCCCGCCGCCGCCCCCGCCGCCGCCGCCGCCGCCCTGCTCGCCCGCGCGGGGCAGCGCGCCGGGCCGCGGCCGCGCTAAAGTGTTTTCATATTATGATCTTCAATTAGGTACTTAATTTTGACTTATAATTATAATTATTTGCGATTTCCTCGCAGTAGGCGTGAAAAGCACTATGTAATGTCTCGGCCAAAAGTGCAATAGATGGACTCGTCTCCCCCCACTCGTCCATCTATTGCCTACTTTCTAGCCTTTACAACAATGTACTATTTCATATTATGATCTTTAATTAGGTACTTAATTCTGATTTATAATTATAATTATTTCTTCACAGATGTATGCAGGTTTCCTCACGATGTTTTTCCTTCACCGAAAAGCCAACGGTAAATATGAAAAATAAATATGAATATAAATATGAATTCAAAGGTGTATGTGAAGTCCCCAATCCGCACTGGGCCAGCGTGGGGACTAATGCCCGTTCCCTCTCATACATGAGAGGAGGCCTGTGCCCAGCAGTGGGACGTATATAGGCTGATGATGATGATGATGATGAATTATAATTATTTGCGATTTCCTCGCAGTAGGCGTGAAAAGCACTATGTAATGTCTCGGCCAAAAGTGCAATAGATGGACTCGTCTCCTTCGAGGTCCTCACCTGCGGCTCGGACCTCGAACCCACTCGTCCATCTATTGCCTACTTTCTAGCCTTTACAACAATGTACTATTTCACCTCACCGGCTCGAAAAGGCTTTGCTTGGCTTGCTATATCGCTCAAAATCTGCGCCCAAAAGTCCATTTTATCCGCTAGCGTGGAAAGAGTTTTTGAATTTGGAACGTGACGGTCGATCGCGAGACCCAACTTTTTTCTATACAGAATGAGAGGTGCGTTCAGAAACTGATGGTGTTATGCCAATAATAAACTGTTATTATTTTGATTAAATAAAATTAATAATACTTATTCTCTCTTAATTAATTAGGTACATACGAAATATTAACATTTAGACTGACTTATAAGGATAAAATACGATTAAATAATTTTAAAATGTCGTTCTATTTTTCTAAATATTTCGCTTTTCCAAATTTGGAACGCCGCGTTTGAAAAGTTAATTTAAGAAAAAACTCATATACATTTAATTTTGTTTTATTCGTAAGCCACAGACAGTAAAACCAAAATAATGGTGGTTATTTATAGATTTTAGTGCAGAATAGGTATATATAGTAATAGTGCGGAAAAAGTGAAATAAGCGTATTTGAGTCTTAGTTTAAACCGTGAGTACCCAACAATACTTTGACTTTTTTAATATAGGTAAGCGTGAGGTTATTTAAATATGCAAAAATATTTATGTTACATTTGATAATTATAAAATGCTAGATCTTGATGAGATGTAAACAAACCTTTTTGAAAATGAGTATAAGATCCAAATTACTTCCATTACATTTACTTACCTACAATTTTCCTCGCGGTGGTGAGGTGAAAAATTGTGTGTTTCGCTCGGCAGCAAAATTGTTTGGCGTCTCGTGCCTTGAAAGCCTCGCTATGCTCAGGATTGTACTTTTGAACCATTCGCTTCGCTCATGGTTCAATTTTACAATCCTGCGCTAGCTCGGCTTTCAATACTAAGCACTTGCGCCAAACAACAACTTTGCAGCCTTGCATAACAAATAACTATAACGAGCATGTCTCTTCAAAGATTGCAGTCAATCAATTTAATTGAAAAAGGTAGTTTTTCATTGGATGTAACTGTTTATAACGCGCGCAGGTAAAGAATGGATCTGAAAATGGCGTCCCGGTCGCCTGTTTTTTACTGTGTGAGTATAGACAGCGATAGGGTTTGAGCGAGATAGCATGCGAGCGGACGCCATTTTCAGATCCATTCTTTATCTGCGCGCGTTATACAAATAGGTAAAACAAGACTACCATTAAAAATAAAAAACCTAGTAAAATATTGTAACTTGCTTTAAATTTATATTTAAATTAAATGTCTTATCATGATTCCGAACTTACTTTGATGCATTGTTCCGCGAGATCCTTGCTAGTGCGGTTGTTGGCATCCACCGTTAGCAGACGGCTGCAGATGGCCTTCACGGCTCCCTCGATGGCCACGATCCGGCGCGTGCACTCCGCTGGACAAACAGTTACAAATTCATATGCATGTGTACTCGGCCTAGTCTCTACACCGCATACATGACTGTTGTTGAGGTGACTAGAGAGAATGACTCGCCTACATAATACTGTACTATATTTTAGGTCAATAGAATTAAGAGTACCTTAGTATTCCGGAGGCACTGGATCGGTCAAATCAAGGCGATCGCGAAATTTAGATGTAAATAATCAATGTATTTAGAGGCTGTATACTAATATAGGTTAAGTTATACTAACAACATATGGATGTATAAAAAAGTGGTCCGAAATAAAGCTATTTATTGTTATTATTAGTATAAAACAGCATGCCTCATTATGAGATGAGATATGGTACGTCTCGTAGTTTGTTTCGTAGACGTTTTTATGTGTGCAGTGTGAACATATTTTTGACGACGACAATACAAAAATAACCTATTTCTATATCCATTGTAAACTAGTGGCTCTGTGAGCTGTAAAACTCGCGACGGTCATAGGAAAGAATTTATAGGAAAGTCAAAATGGTTTGTTTGTCTCACTCGCGCGCGCAATAAGTTTCTTTCTAAGTTTTTTTTTTTAATTTAAATTTGCTGACTGTATTTCTTCTTCACGTAGGTACACACCAAATCGTACAACGTGCACGTACAACTAGTCATACCTGCAACGTGTCAAATGTAAGAAATGTGAAAACACATATCTGCACACCACTAGTGAATATTCCCCCTAGTAATGGTACTTACCAGATACATCCAGGTAGTATGTTATAGCTCTGGCTGTGACTTCCAAAACATTGTCAGGTGCACTCTCGTCTAAGAATATTTTGCACAATGCAGGCAAAAACGTTCTCGGAGGACAGCTGAAACAATCATAAATAGTTTTGAAGCCCTTAATACACTTTCCTAAATTTAGTCATCCTAATTAGAATGCTTAGGATAAGAATGAGGATAATGATTACACTGTTCTAAATTTAGTCACCGATTCAGTCAGCATTTCAATGGTGTCGGTGTCAACTCTCATGTTGCCCAAAACTTCTTTACAAAATACAAAATAATTTATTGTATGAAAGTGAGTACAAAATAGTTATAATACAAAGGTAAGATCTTCACAATCAGCCAGTGGTTGGCGTACAATAATTTGATTCTATAGCATGTCATTAATCATATTTTATTCTCAAATTTTGAAATGTGTGTTGCGCGTAAATGTCAATAATAATCAAGAATATAGTGAATAATAATAGTAGGTAAGTATCAATGTCATGCTTAGAAAGAAAAGAGAAAATTATAATAACTAAATATGTCCAAAAAATATATCAATGTCATGCAAAATAAATAAAAATATGAAATTAAATTACATTATAAATCCATGTCATTGTGATGCGTTGTCAAAATGCTCATTAACATTATAATATAAACGAGCTAAGCACCACGTAAATAACTTATTTTTAAATTCTGGAAAGTCTAAGGTTTTTAAGTCGTTTGGCAAATGATTAAATATTTTTACAGTCATATACAGAATACTTTTTCTGAAGTGAGCAGAGTTGTTGGTCGATAACTGAGATTAAAACCATGGTGCTTCGACGTTGACCTTGGATTGGATGGCATAATTTTGAAATCATTGATATGGGTCTTTACGAACAAGCACGTTTCATATATGTACAGTGTAGGTAACGGTAGGATTTTAAGTTTATTGAAGAGTGGTCTACAAGAGTCGGTAGTTTTAGCACCGCACATGGCTCTGACGCATTTTTTTTGAAGTATGAATGCCCGACTAGCGAATGTAGAGTTCCCCCATAAAATGAGGCCATATCATAGATTGGACATAATATAGCCATGAAAAGCCAAGAGTGCAGCCTTTTGAGAGGCAACTTGTGTTATCCTACGCAAAGCAAAAACAAACCTGTTTAATTTATTCACCAAATAATCTACATGAGTTTCCCAATTACAGTGGCAATCCAACATGACTCCTAGAAATCGTATGGATTTGACGCATTCTATTGTTTTTTCGTGCGCCATGTATCTATATACCTACAAGTACAAAACGAGACACGTCCGCCGGCCGTCAGGTGTGCGAGGCGACTGACTGCACTAAATGTAATTACACCTATCCTAAATAGGATGCTAAATCATTCAACTTGTCAGAAACCATCCTAGCTCCTAATTAGTACATCCTAACTTGCTAAACGCAATTACACTTTACTAGTTAAAGATTCTAAATCATTTAGAATCCTAAATTTAGGAAAGTTTAATAACCCTTTTAAGGCTAAAAAGTAAGCTATAAATGGACTGATTTGCACTGTGAACTACAATGATATGCATACTTAATAATAGGGGCACACAAACTCTCTACTCAATTACTTGTATTCATAATTTCTTCCACATTTGTGGTGCAAAAATTTAATAGTCTGCTAATACAAATTACGGTAAAAGAGCAAGAGGTCGCCAAGTCAAGAGGTGTGAAGACAAACTAAAACTAACTGCATGGACAAGAGTGGCGAGAAAAAGAAACATTGGAAGGAGTTGGAGGAGGCCTTTGCCAAGGCACACATAACTAAGAGATTTTATATTAACAAGAACTTTTACTTTTTATACAAATTAATCTTCAGAATAAAGGGCTATATGTAATGTAATGTAATACTAAGAGCGACTGAAAGGCACGTGACTTTCAGCCCGGAGGTCGTGGGTTCATACCTCGGCTCGTACCACTAGGTTTTTCAAAAAACGTATGGACGAAAAATCTTTTGATAGATATTTAACAGTAGTGTTTCGGTGAACGAAAGCGCCGTGAGGATACCGTCTAATACCAAGTACAAGCGGGAAAAACGCTAAGAGTATGATGATGATGATGCTAAATAAGAATAGTCTATAGTATAGTCTTTAGTACAAAATGTGATTACCTCTCAAAGCACCTGTCGACATTGTCGGACATGAGGAGCAGCATGCAGAGCTGCTCCAGCGCGATGAGCTGCATGTCCCGCTCATCTCCCTGCCCCGTCAGCAGCCACTCCAGTAATGTCTCCGGATCCACTTCCGACATCTACACACATTAACCAGAATACATTAAAATAAGCAGGTACAGCATGGCAAATGAAAATGGTTTGTAACTAAGGTATGTTGTCTGAAAAACAATTGTTTAGAAGGCCCATGCTGTTGCTCTACCTTACATACAAAACAGCTAAAGAGGCTTGGCACATAGGTGTAACTCTAGCAATCCAGAGACATTACCAATGATACTAAAGAAATAAGTCTAGCAAAGCTAGTGAAAGACTTGTATAAATTATATGCAAATTTTAATTTACGTAATGGAAGCTGTCTTTTTTAAATCAGACTCAAGAAAATTGAGATAAGATTGAGATAAATTGGGATAAGTTGCAAAACCGAGACAAAACAAAAAGATACAGGTAATTTGTAAATATAAACAAAGGGATGCAACAATACTGATGCCGATAATCGTAAACCGCAGGTTATCGTTATTTTTGACGATCATCCGTATCGTAAAAAGTATTACGATTAATAACGATTCTTACAACTAGTTCGATTTCAAATTATTGGAGAAAAAATACTGTATTTCCCAAGTTGAAAAAATTGACCATAAGTATTTGTCCATAAACTAGCTACTGTAGATTCAGAAAGATTGTTTTCCACAGCTTCCATATGGATATACGAAATAGACTTAAAACCTGATATTTTAAAAATTGAATGTTTTCTTCATAAGTATTTGAACGAAATTGACTATAATTATGACATTTAGGTGGTAAACTGTTTAAAATTTAATAAATGTTGATTTTACTCAATTCTCTTGTTTAATTAGATGGAAATTAAAAAATCGTAATGCATTTCATTATCACATTCGTTATAGTATTCACTATTATGATGCATTCGTCATTCGTATCGGTATCATAATAGACATATTGTTACATCCCTAGTAAATATCTACAATCAATCATTAATTAATTACAGCCCTGTGTATGCATCATGCTTCACCTATTGATTTGAATGACACATACAGACATATAACATTCAGATACCTGAAATATATTAAGGATCAAATAAATATTCTAATTTGAGATTGTTAATAATCCATACAACCCAGTGATGGGACCAGGTCCCATTAGAAGTTCTTTAAATCATTATACAAAACTGTGTTTATATTTTAATCATAATGTGTTGTTGATGTTCTTTTCTCAATAGCATCACTTCATAAGGAAATAAGGGTTTATGATAAAAATAAAAACATGTTTATAGTCTGTTCATGATAAACTCTGAAACAAATAGACTACTTTCAATGTGGTTTTCACAAACAAATATACAAACATGTTAGTTCTCAGATGAAGTTAATTTAGTGTTTCTTATGAATGCTAAAATATTTACTATCTTGATAACACTTTTCAAAAAGAAGTTCTCAACTGAACTGTATTTAAGTTTGAGCCATTTCATAAGCATTTGCAGTTATCAAATAAATCAATCATTTTATATAATTTTTCTATTCAGTTAGGTGGGGAAGAAGGGTAGTTTCAATTAAAAGATACTAAAACAATTTCTAAGATTATGACGTAGCATACCTACTAAAAAATGAGTCGAGACTTGAACAATGGTAATATTTAGTTTATGTGTCAAAACGTTTACGATAAATACAACAACGATGATGTACTTCCAGTATAATAAAAATATCCACCACGACAAAACTTAGGAGGTACTAAATTGCGGATATAAATGCACTGTAAGAAATGCACTCATATTAAGTAGGTTACAGCGTATAAGGAAGAGCCTTTCTCTTTCATTCACGACTTCAATGAACAATGGATGTCATGAATTGCGTTGTATTTGGGATTGATCATTTTATATTGAGAACTATAAAATAACATTTCTTGAACACAACAAATACGAAATGCTGAGGACAAGAGTGAAGGTGACAACTCTGTATCTACTTGCCTTTACGAATTTGTTATACTAACCATAATCTAATTGTAGAAATTGTCATTTAAATGCACTCCACAACTTAGCACTTATTCGCAAAAAACACAATACAATGCAAAGTTATTTCGTAACTATTTGTAACGCAATTTCGTTTCATTAGCAGTAAACCTTGTGTGGTATTTTCATATGTTCAATCGTATATTTTTTTCTCTCATCGACAACATCACAGATAGGGTACAAATCGATAGAAGAATAAGGAGACGCTACACCTACGGTCGGACGGCCAAGCAAGGTCACAGTCACTCACAGGGTAATCTAAGGGGCTACCGGGAAATGAAAACGAACTTCGTTTGTGTATCTCCGCCTCTGTCGCACTTGCTAGTTCGAGCGACAGAGATGGAGATATTCGAACGAAGTTCGTTTTCACTTCGCGGTAGCCCCTCTAGTATGGAGTGTGTATGCAAGGCCTGCAACCTGCAACACACTATATATAGAAAAGTACTCTGTGAACACACTGGCGCGGCCTGCGGTGACGGACAAAGAGTACTATGAATATAATATACAGAGATAGAGACGCCAGTCAAGGAAATGAATGCCTAGCGCCAGCTAGCGTTTTGTCACGTCAACAACGCAAGCGTGAGCTGTAGCCGTATACGTTAAGGGCCCCTTCGGGGCCCAACTTAGAAAGATAGGAGGAAAAAAAAAAAAAAAAAAAGCTTTACGACCGTATACATGCATACATATTTACATCCTTTTTTTATCTGCATAGCATAATGTTTTAAACTGGAAATTTGGAATCCAAGCACTTTGATTGCGCTTACTTAACACAAAATTCCAATTCAAGGCACTGACATTGAAATTCACGGGGCGAACCCCGGTTATTTGAAAGGCTTGCGTGGGTATATATATCCAACACGTAGTAGCCCTTTGGAGACGAAGTTTAATGTACGTGTGTATGTGTATTATTATTATTATGAGTTTAAGGCCCAAGATCAAAACATTAAAGAGATGCAATTCGTATTTTATTTCTAGACAAGATTGACAGAGAGTTCACGCAGACGTTTTTATATCTCGCGCCGACAAGCATGTGCGGAGAGGTGCGCGGTAGCTACATGGCTCCCCCCATAGCGAAACGTACCGGTAATCTGATAGAGCGACTAGACACTTCGCGAGAGAATCTCTACTATATACTTCACGAGGTTCTGCACGAGGTTCATCAGTTCCTTCGACATTCATCGTAAAGGCAGGCTTAAAACGATATATTGATACAGCGACAATTCGTCCCGGTAATTTTATAGTGAAAACGTTATCGGTTTCAATGCTGGGTAACGCCCTTTATATGGAGCTTGTAGCGGTTTGCGCACTGCGTCTTCGCGCAAAAGAACATATTTACAAGTCTGTAAATCAGAATGCACATAAATATTTTTCCTGCTCGCATGCACTTTCTCCAAAGGTTTATGCTGATTGATAATTTGGCGTTAAATGAATCTGACGTTCTAATTGTGCGATAAAAAAATCGTACATAACCTGGTGGTGACGCGTTTAATTAACCCTCTCAAGAAAGGTGTTTCTTGAGAGGGTTAATTAAACGCGTATTCTGTCGCGCCATAGCGGCGGAGTTTGAATGTTCGATATGATACCTGAAAGTTCTTGGATCGGGCTCGAAACCGCCGGTTCGAATTTATCATTTGCTTTTGCTCTTTAGACATGTTTATCCAAGACTAGGTGCTGGTCTGAATGCGGGGTGACCCCGCATTCAGACCATTAATAATAATTATTACGGCGGAGATAATAATAATTATTATTATTGCACCCCAAGTGCCACAACATCAGAAAAACATGTTTCAAGGGTACATTCAATTAAATTAATAAAGGCGGTCTTATCGTTTTAGAGCGATCTTTTCCAGACAACCTTTGGGTAGCAGCTGAAAGGTCAATGAGTGAATGAGTTGTTAAAGAACTTGGTGGATGAAGGCGGTGGCGGTGGAGCGAGAAGATGATTATGTGAAGATTCGATGGAAGTGATATGATTAAAACGCTCTTTGAGATATGGATCATATATTTATCTCATATTTCGTGTTTGCAATTGTCTTTGAAACGAATAAAATATGTTATAATTAAAATTTTGTTTTTATTATTTTCGGTTGATAAATTAAACAGTTGTCTTGAATCATTTTGTGTTATGGTGGGTACACACTGAGCAAACGAACGACCAACGAACGCGAAGCATTTACGTGACAGCTATTTGTTAGAGTGAGACACATAGCCGTTCGTTGGCTTGGTGTGTACCCTACATTAGGCAAGCGCAATCAAAGTGCTTGGATTCCAAATTTCCAGTTCAAAACTTTATTTATTTATTTTTAAAACATTATGCCATGCAGATAAAAAAAAGATATAAATATATGTATGCACTATGCATGTATAGGTAAAGCGTATACGGCTATAGCTCTCGCTTGGGCTGTTGACGAGGCGAAAGTCGAGATGGCGCTCGGCATTAATTTCCTTGACTGACGCCTCTATCTCTATATATTCATAGTACTCTTTGAAGTGATTCCTTCCTTCCTTTGATATCCTTTTAGAGCGTGTTCACATAGTCCGATACTATACTCTCTTTGATATTCTGCAATATATTGACAATCCGACATGACATGACATGACATCCGGATTGTGATATGGGTGGATCGCGTCTCATCGCGTGATTATATTTACCGTGTAATGCACAAACTAATAAGAGATACTAACGTATGTGTAATGCGCTATCTACATTATGTGATTATTACCCCAATTTGTCAGTACAACATGTCGAAGTCAGAATTGGGTGTAGCGTACACACCTAACAACTGCAACTACAATTTCATTCAGTGTGGCCAGTTAACAGAAGGAAAGCGAAAATTGGCGCATTCAAACGGTCCTGCGAAGCGGACTGCAAGATTGTTACTAACCGATGAGATAGGGCAAGACAGCACGTCTAACACACAGCCGCGACATACTCTCGATTTCTCTCGCATGTCCTAATAAGAGAGAGACGGATAGTGCGAGAAAAATTGAGAGAGCTCGCGCGCCGTCGTGTAATAGCCGTGCAGCACACAATAATCGAGAGTATGTCACGGCCACCTCATGATCGACGTGCTGTCTCGCCCTATCTCATCGGTTAGTAACAATCTTGCAGTCCGCTTCGCAGGACCGTTTGAATGCGGCAATTTTCGCTTTCTTACTGTAACTGGCCCATAACTGGCCACACTGAATGAAATTGTAGTTGCAAAACACCGGTTTAAAAAAAATACTAAATTACAGGGTAAAATATTAATACCATATTAATACAATGTTCTTTAGCATATATTCTTTAATTATCGTTTGAATTTATTTGTATGAAATTTGTGAGAAAAAGAAACTTGGCAGATCATGCAAATTCCATGGTCCAAATTGTGATTTTCATGCAATTAGTCCGTACAACTCGTTTGACGGTTGGAACATGCATCCACACTATAGCAATTAGTCAGATTCTGATGAATTGGGGCTGACAAATCACTTAATGTGGATGGCCCATAATGTACCGGACCGACGTTATCGGGCAATGTGAACATGGCCTTACATTCATTTGATTTTCGTGGTCGGTAAGTACGTCGGTAGCCCGTGCCATCCACAGATTACAGAGAAAAGTTTTAGTCTACATATTAGTAATCTGTGCATATGTCAGTATGTATATTGTAGTCAATGTAGTCTTTGATCTGTGCTCAAGAGTGACTTCACTATAATCAATATAGAAAAGAATTGTGATTATAATAATATTCGCTAATTTCGCTGTTCGCTCAATTTGCTGTGCCAAAACATCGTGAGTGTTAATTGAAGTGATATATGATATAGCTATTTTGTTCATTGTGTATTCATTGTTATACAATGAATAGACGTGAAGCAGAATACCCGGTAGAGTTAGAATCTCAATTTATAATGAGATTACCACTAGAACCAGCCAAAGCCCTTCATGAGATTTTAAAATTAGGAGATAATTTAAAAAACAGACTGTCTATTCAAATGGAGAACGATATGAGATATGGTGAAGTGCGCTTTGATCATTGGCTGCTGCATGCCAAGATCGTGGACTTGCCAACTGTAATAGAATCTCTAAAAACCGTCGACAGAAAAAGCGTTTACAAAACTGCTGACATTTGTCAATTAATGATTTGCAAAGAGGAATTAGACCCTGTGCCTACCGAGGAAGAGACATCGAAAAAGAAAAAAGATCCTTTTAAAGTAGACAAGAAATATCTTCATCCCCATGGCATCACTCCTCCCACCAAAAACATACGAAAGAGGCGTTTCCGGAAGACTTTGCGCAAGAAGTGCATGGAAGCCCCCGAAATAGAAAAAGAAGTGAAAAGACTTCTGCGGGCTGACAATGAAGCCGTTAGTGTTACATGGGAAGTAATCCAAGAGGAAGATGAAAGTAAACATGAACCCAGCACATCAAGTAAAGCTGACAAAGCCAAGGCCAAGAAGGAACAGAACATCAAGCTAGATTTGCAAGAAAACTCTTCATCAAAGGTAGAGGACATATTTGGAGGGGCAGTCAGTGATAGTGACGCTGAAGATGACAATGTGAATGTTGATGTGGATGACAGACTGTCATCATATGATGACCATTATTCTGACACTAACTCTGTTTATGGTACAAGTGATTTGAAGGGAAGTAATCTAGCTACTCAATTTAAATCTGAAATGTTCTCATCTCGTGGAATGCTAAATCCATCAGAGCCACAAGCTTCATCAAGTCGCCAGATGGATACACTAATGATGGGTGGCAATGAACAATTTTCAGTCGATGACTTCCTCCAGCAGCCAGACAAGGGGGCTGTGAGTTACAAACTGCAGCAAATCAGTGCGGAACTGGAGGAGCTGAAGCAACGTCGACAGCGCACCCAGCATGAAATAGCTGGTCTAGAGAACATGACCCTTCGACAGCGCTTCCAGGAGGTCCTGCAGACTCTGAACCAAGACATTATGTATAAAGAACTGGAATACCAAAACGTACAGTCGCAAAAATAAATTACGAAATAATTTACAATTGGATTGGACAAAAGCGATGTCAAAGTATTTAGAGTTAATAACGTAATAAAATGATGCATTTAATATTTAATGTAATGTAGCGGTTTCTTTTCAATGTAATAGTAATAAAATGTTCAATAATGCTGAATATAATTAAATAACTAATTAGTAATCACATATGTTTTTCATTCTTTAATCCAAGTTGTAAATGTTGTAATGCATTATACAATCTCAAAACTATTTTGAAGGTAAGGTGTCAATTTTTCTTTGCCTTTCTCTAGAAACGAGGAATGCAAGGATTACCTGCCTACTCTAAAGCTATTACATAAGTGCCCCAAAATCCACGCAAGATTTGAACAGTTTTTAACCGACTTCAAAAAAAGGAGGAGGTTCAAAATCGGGTGTATTATTTTTTATTTTCAATGTTTGTTAACTCAGAACTCCGTCATTGATGAGCCCATTCGAATTTTTTTTTTGTTCGTATGTATATACTTCCAGGTGGGTCCCATTTTTTCTAAATTCAGTTAGATGATGGGATCCATGTGGAATTGAGGGGACTCCTCAATTTTATTAGGCACGTGTGTAGTGATTTTGGTATTTTCTGTTATAACTCGTGTATTTACATCCGGAATCATAGAATTGATGATGAAGAAGTGCAAAAGTACGTCACAGGTTCTGATAAGATTCCGTTGAAATAGGAACTAATGAAGTGCCATTGGTGATGATCTTGGGGAATCGATGGAAGTCCTCAAATATTATCGGGCCACATACAGCGATTCGGTTTTTTTCTATAGTAATCAACGCATGGTGGTGTGGTGCACCAACTCCCGTGTGGTGTCGGGTGAGAATTTCACCTCCCCCTTTCTTCCCGTGGGTGTCGTAAAAGTCGACTAAGGGACCAGGGTTGAAGTGTGTTGTGGGCGATGGGCTAGCAACCTATCACTGCAATATCACATTTAGTCGATCTTTTATACCCACATTTATGCTAAAAGTGGCGCTGGAACATACGTTTCATGTGCTCTGCCTACCCCTTTTGGGAATAAAGGCGTGAATGTATGTATGTATGTAATCAACACATTTGCTATCGGAAATCAGTTTATGAGGTAAATTGTAAAAAAAAAAATAGGAAATGTGCTCGTGGCTTGGCGGAGTATTAAATTGAATTGAGTATTGTCCCCTTATAAGTATAAGTTAAAGCTTTGTTTTTAATAGTACATTACGTAACTAAGGCGGTGAATTCGTGAATGCCCCAGATCGCAGGTGTTTGTGGCCCGAACCGAAGGTGAGGGCCATAAATATGCGCTCTGGGGCTTTACGAATTACCGCCCGTGTTGAGTACAAAATTTTACGTCTTCACCTGGCCACAATGCGAGTTTTCCCGTACGCGCAGCGTGCAGTAAAATTCGCATTATGGCTAGGTGTGACGTAAAGTAAATTATTTACAACCGCACAATGATGGAAAAATTTAGTCAAGTTTCACAAAACTGACACAGACTCAACTCGCTAAATAGGTGGGTACACGAATTAAAAAAAATTGAGCGTGTCATTTTGCTGCTGACTGTACGCTATTGAACGTTGTATGTCGAAACTGCGTCATTCACACGCCTCTTGTTCGGAACATCTAATCCGAAGCTAAACCTTAACTATAGTTGTTTAAGGTTGAGATTGGTCTGTCTGTACAACTTTGAAGAAAACAGGCATATTAACATGAAAATAAACCTTATGACCAGGGTAGATGGGGTTTATTATTCATCCTGCAGACCCTGCTTTCGGTTGCTAGGGAACATGATATTTACAAACATTGGGTTTGTGATTTTTTCCTGAGTAACTCTAGGGGTTTGCAACTCCAACCAAATATGTTATCAATACCCGAAATAGCTTCTCAGATCGTTAACAACCAGTTAGCGGAAACTAACGATGATTGTTCGAGAACGATTTTTCTTGCCGGAAGTAAATCTGTGGTGAGTCATTTAGGTAATTGTCTCAATGTACCTACTTAACTGTAGTCTACTTTTCTTCGTTCGTTCGTTCCTATTGGAAGAAGGAAGAAGTTGTCTGTATAAGTGTAAGTGCGCTTAGTATTTCGGTTACATTTATAATACCGGATTGAAACCGGTATTACATAGGTTTCGGTTACCTGTAAATCGAATAGCGGTAACCGATATTTCAAAACGGTTACGGTACCGTTATGTTGGCGCGGCGCGAGTAACCTTTACTGCATTACCGTACCGTAATGGAATACCGGTAAAACCGTAACCGAAATCAGTCCCTGTTGTCTACCACGAAGCAAGATTATGGCCTCTAGCAATTCGTCTTAACATCTTACGACTGTGGGAATGAGACGCCTTTAACCTCTCCGGTTCCCACTTGTCGACTGTCGGGCCTGATTTTTTATCGGGTGTCGGCGCGTCATACAAATTGGTGTCCGACAAGTGAGAATAGCTTCATATAAAATGTTCTGCCCCTGCAACATCCTCTCGATTAAAATTCTAGCTCAGTAAGTATGTAGTTAGTCGTTTACGTATGAATAAGTAGTGTGCTTTTCCTGTAGTAAAGGCCGTTATACACCTAGCAATTGTCATAATAACAACCAACATATTCTTGTTGTAGAGACAGAGACGCAGCTGTAACAATACAGCTAAGCGCATCTGTCTCTTTTGCACGCTCGAAGTGAGATAAAGAGAGGTGTATTAATATACCTATTGTCGCGGCGACAAAGTTGTTTGTGCGCGCATACCCTAAATCTTTCAATCAGAGGGGCTACCGTGAAACGAAAACGAACTTCGTTTGTGTCTCCGTCTCAGTCGCACTTGCTAGTTCGAGCGACAGAGAGGGAGATATTCGAAGGAAGTTCGTTTTCACTTCGCGGTATCCCCTCAGTTCCTTCTTTACAACAACGCCTTAGCGAGGCGTGTAGCGAAATCTACCTAGAAGACGGCGCGCGAGCTCTCTCTATTTTTTCGCACTATCCGTCTCTCTTATTATAAAACTTAGAAAGAGAGATATAGTGCGAGAAAAATCGAGAGAGCTGGCGCGACTTCACACGCGACTTCTTGTGGTAGCCGTGCTTGCTTGCTTAGGCGTTTGACTTCGGGTCACAGATTACAGAGAAATAAACGTAGTTACGCTCTCATTTTAAAACTACGTTTCGTTACAATCCAACACGTAGTTTTAAAATGAGAGCGTAACTACGTTTGTATGGAGAATTGAGCTTACTGCGGACTCTTAAGGTACCTAACTAATAACTAAGTATATTTTTTTAACTTTCAGGGAAAATCTACGATGCTCCATTCGTTTCTCGAGAAAAACGAAGTACCTCGAGAAACGTTCGTTCTCGAGTATTCATTCGGCCGGAAATCAATGAACAAGCAAAGCATAGACAAGACGATATGCCACGTTTGGGAATACGGCGGCAAACTCGATGTTCTGAAAAACACGCTGACATCAGTACCTGTATGCGGGAAATTCTACTGCTGTGTGATGGTGGATCTCAGTAAAATTAAGAATATCTGGAACGTTTTGGAGACTTGTATTATATCGATAAAAGATACTTATTATGATACCGGGATTGTGCCGGAGTTGATAATAATTGGCGGGAAATACGATATCTTCAAAAATTACGGTAAAACAATATTGTTCCTTCCCTTCTGGTTTTTTACCTTCTCCTTCCAGTTATTAAGATAGTTAATTTACCAATGTCGTTGTAGGCAATGATTTTCCCCATGCCATGGTAATTAGAGACTGCTAGGGGGCTTAATATGACTCTATTTTCAGATAACGAAATTAGGAAGGTAATTTGTACTACAATGCGAAGTGTTTCGCTAGCATGCGACGCCCACTTACTATTCTACTCGTCCAAGGAGCCTCAGTTAGTGAAGAGAGCCAAGGATATGCTCTTCAGCATAGGTTTTGGAAACGGCTTTCACCTCAAAGAGAAAAATACGAATTTAGCCAAACCCTTAGTTATATCCAAGGGATCTGATTCTTGGGAGAGCATTGGTGTGGCACAGTCTACTATGGATAAGGTAAATTTATTAATATTTATGATCGAATTCGGGTAGTTATAGGATGAGGATCTCCATCCAGGAACTTGACTTGGACCGCGTTCGATTCCCTCTTGTGTGCAGTTAGCCAAAAGATAGCCTACCTATGTCACCTGGAACACAATTTCGAATGGAATGACACCACATTTATGTATTAAAATCGGGTCAGAGGTATTTTAAATGCTACGGTGGGACACACGTTTTGTATGAACATGTATTATGGCTGATATAGATAAATGGACAAAAAGTAGTATTCAGAGCAATGACGCGTAGTTGCAGTTTCAAAGAGGCAACCGAATTGCTCGCGGTATTTGAGCTCCCGCAAGTGTTGTGGAACTGCCCTGTGGAACCCGAACTGAGCTACCTTGGAGTCGAACGGAAAGTGTGTACGCGGTTTATATAATGAAATGCCGGTCTAAAATAGTAAAATTCTAAATCGAATAATTGGCGACAATTCTTTTTTTTTCATGGGGGGGGGGGGCGGCTCTAGCTCCGCCCCAGTCCAAGCGGGCTCAGTTTGGGTTGCACAGGGAGGTTCCACAACGGTTCGGGAGCTCAAATACTACGAGCCATCCGGTTTCCTCTCGGACACTGAAGATATACGCGTCATTGCTTTATCTATTATAAGTATTATAACCTAACCTAATGCAAAATCTTGCGCTCGCCTTCGCCTCGGAGAAGTTTGGCTCCATGGTACATAAATCGTGGTCATACATTCCACAGATCAAAGCACGCCACCTATCCAGGATAGCCGCGGAGGCCGAAGTCGCAGAGGGCGTGGCGACCGCGAGGCCGGGAATTACCCACCCCGAGCCAGTGCTGGATACTTTTGCCTCCGCCAAGTATGAAGAACTACGCAATATGGACAACTTTGATTTTGCGATCGGCGATTATTTGCAAGCTTTGTATTGAAACGGTATTATGAATATTATGATTTACTATAATTAGGTAGGTACCTAACCAGTCAGTAGGATAAGGCAATAAAATAAGGAAGCAAATATTGTACGAAAGTTCCGAAATAGTTGGATGCACGAACGGAACTAGTGCCTATTCCGAAACTTGGGGTCAAAGGGAAACCCCGGTTCCTTTAGGGCACAACCCACAACCGGGAATAACGCTAGGACGATGATGATATAATAAAATAAAAGCCACCCAATAGAAACATTTTGAATAATTTATTTATCAACCAGATCCGACTACTGCCACACTGCCCCGCTTCCGGTTGTGCCTGTAGGCACTCCTGTTATTCAGATACCGTTACTGACTAAAGGTACTTGGAACCTTCGTAACTAGCGGGGTAGCGGGCCACTGTGAATTTGACCGCCGATAAGTATGTACCTACATTAAATTGAGGGGTCAAATTATATTAGTCCCAACCTCACAGTAGTGTGAATAATTGCTATGCTAACCCGAGATACGCCAGTCCCATTGTCACTGTGTTTCTTTGTTTTGTGGCACAATCACTTGAAGTGTCCAGATCCAGTTGAACCGTCTCAGCCGCCGTCAACTACCAAGTGTCCAGCTTGTTTTAGGCGTTTTAGCAGCCATTTCAACCATCCACAGCGCCGCGCCGCGCCAGCCACCGTCACTGTACTAGGGTTTCAATTGTTTTTGCGCGCACGCATCCGCACGTCCAATGTTTTGAGTGCGTGTCGCGCGGGCACGTTCTCAGAGTTGGTGGCCAGGCTCACCTGCAGACATCGGCGCGCCAGCACCATGTCACCTGTGGACTGTTAAATAATATGGAAGACCTGCTTCACACATTGGGCCATCATGACCCGCAATACAGGACGCAGTTATGCGGTGGAATGAGATGAAAATGTCTAACGCATAATTGGCTTATTGTGTGGATCAAGCTTTACTGTTTCTATTCTAGCTTTGTTACTGTTAAGACCCGGGTTAGCCAAAATGATTTATATCTGAGAATAAATGTGTAATTGACTGCTTACTAATATTAAATTTAGTCTAGGAGGCTAATAGTTAAAATGTTTTTAGATAACTATGTAGATTGCATGTTTTTTTTTGTGTAGTTTAGGTAATTACTGGACAGAATTATATGAAATTTTCCAAACACTTAAATAATATTCACCAATGGAATATCATCCTCAACGTTTTAGCTAAAGTTTAAGAACCGTAAAACCCCCCGTGACTTCGCCTGGGATACCTATCATCGTCTATTTTTAGGGTTCCGTAGTCGACTAGGAACCCTTATAATTTCGCCATGTCTGTCCGTCCGTCCGCGGATAATCTCAGTAACCGTTAGCACTAGAAAGCTGAAATTTGGTACTAACATGTATATCAATCACGCCGACAAAGTGGTAAAATAAAAATTAGGGTACCTCCCCTATACGTAAAGTGGGGAGTGTTTTTTTTTTCATTTTAACCCTAACGTGTGATATATTATTGGATAGGTATTTAAAAATGAATAGGGGTTTAGAAAAATCATTTTGATGATAATGTTAATATTTTCGTAGATAATCGCTCCAGAAGTAAAAAAAAATGTGTCGCCCCTGTAACTTTTGAACCATAAGTTTTAAAAATATTTAAAAATCTCAAAAGTAGAACTTTATAAGAACTTTCTAGGAAAATTATTTTGAACTCCCTAACCTAACCTAACCTATTAGGTTGAATGGTTTTTGAAAAAAATTACAAAATAATTTCTGAACTAAGTTTATAATTTAACCGTATAAGCAGGTGTTTATTGTACAGTTGTAATTTCTACAAAATCACAATGAAATTACGTGCTTTCAAATAAAGTAAAAACGGTGAAAATTGGTTCACGCAATAAAGAATGATCCCATAAAAATCATCCTCCATACTTTAAGCTCGCGCGCAATAGTTTACTTATTTTGCCGATAGATGCCGCTGTATGCGGAACGCTCATATCGTACATGGCGGTGTTAAGGTTTATTTAATGGGGTCGGAGCAGGTGTGCCCATACATTAGGTCGAAAATTTGTCGTGCTCGAATTGTCTTAGTTGTCTAATAATAAAATTGTTCGCTAAGTATTGCTTGTTTAACGTTGAAGTGGGGACACTTACTGTGACAGACGGAAAACTACGGAACCCTACACTGCAGCGTGGCCGGACACGCTCTTGGTCGGTTTTTTATAGGTAGAAGTTGTAATTCCCGCCTAGTTTTTAGCAGGTTCCACACTAAACTACTAGCTAAACAGAAAGTGCTTTTTACGCATGGGGGGGTTATACTGATAATTAAATCAATTTCGCAAAATTATTCCCTAACCAGTCCAAAATATCAAAAATGCACAGCGTTAATATTCAAGTTTGCATCTGCCGGCATTCGCACTCCCGGAGTGCAACCCGGTCTTTTTGAAGTGAAAACTTCTTTAGCAGCGCTGAGCACTTTTTGGGATGGGCAAAAATTGTTAAACTCGCGACAGATTTTGTGTTAGAGATTCGGGACGAGGCTTGGGGGCGGGGAGGGGAAAACGGGGGTTTGACTAGGGGCACATAGTTCTAATTTGTACTTTATTTTTAACAGTATAAGGTCGTAACACATTTTCCGTAAATGCAAATTCCATTTTGTTTTATCAAACTTTTATATTTTGCTGTTAGCCGATTCGACTTTATTCAAAACTGAACACTATTCGTAAGAGTATAAAGCCGTTAAAGACTTTTTGCCGTTTTGCTATTGCGTTTTGTTTTCGAATAGTTCGAATTTGGTCGTTATTCCTATAGTCTCCTTCATCAATTTTGCTGAGAACTTGGACGTTATTCCTAAAGAGATAATGCTTTGAAAAATAGTTGTGAATGGCAAAAACAGCGGCGCTACTACGAACTTCGAAAGTCGAAGTTCGGGTATTTCCATCTCTATCGCACTCCCTTATTGGAGTGACAGGGATGCATGTATTACGAACTTCGACTTTCGAAGTTCGTGGTAGCTGCTCAGATTTGTTCTTATTTCATTGTCTCCTTCATCAATTTTGCTGAGTTAAGTTGAACTATAGCGTACTTCTAATAAGGTTGTTATTAGATATATTGGCACGCAGGGGGGAGGGTGGAGGAAGGGATTTTTATTTTTCAAAATTAAAATTATACAAATTTTCACTTCTGCCGGAGTGCAACCCGGTCTTTTTAGGGTTCCGTACCCAAAGGGTAAAAACGGGACCGCATTACTAAGACTTCGCTGTCCGTCTGTCTGTCTGTCACCAGACTGTAACTCAAGAACCATGATGGCTAGACAGTTGAAATTTTCACAGATTATGTATTTCTGTTGTTACATACATACAGCAAACTTTTTTTTTACTGTTTTTATAGATAATGACTATTTGACAACCGGTTAGCCTAGTGGGTAGTGACGCTGCCTACGAAGCTGAAGGTCCTGGGTTCGAATCCCGGTAAGGGCAAATATTTGTATGATGAGCATGAATATTTGTTTCTGAGTCATGGATGTTTTCTATGTATTTAAGTATTTCTATCTATTATATATATCGTCGTCTAGTACCCATAACACAAGCCTTATTGAGCTTACTATGGGACTAGCTCGATTTGTGTAAGATTGTCCCCTTATTTATATTATATTTATATTTATATTATAATGGTACGGAACCCTTCGTGTACGAGTCCGACTCGCACTTGGCCGGTTTTTTTATATGACTTATTTGTGATAGATAAGGTTCATAATCGAAAAACACGTTAAAAATTAATGACATAACACGCGGCAATTTCAAATTTTGTCTGATAATTGACGCTCCGGCAGTATGTAGGCGAAGACAGCGCATTTTGGCTGTACTTCGCCTGCCACCTTTAGAGTCCAATTGTATCCATTCTTTAGCGAAATACATAAAGTTACGGTAATCTAAAGTAACAAAAAACTTACGTGTCAATGGGAGAATTATTTTCAAAAATCTGCCAATACCAGGCGAAGTCACGGGGTTTTACGGAACTGAAAGAATATTTACCAATGCCACGTGAGCCAAGTTGAACCAAATATTGGAGCGTGTTTCTGGATTTGTTGAGAAATACAGAGCTTGCCTAAAACAAGGTAGCGTAAGATCCCATTGATTGCAGTACAGGCAGCAGAGCGCGAGGTTGTTGTATATTTCAGCTCCTGGTTGATTAGTCGCCAACAGTCGCCTGAAATATAGTTTAATCAGTCAATCTGTCATCCCACCTGGTATGGCATGCCGCCATCTGGAATGGTTACCATGGTAACTGATGCGGTTACGCAGTCATCGCAAACGGTGATTTTGGAAGTTTGGACCAAAACAGTCGTAGCACCCCACCCACCCTTCCTTGATCCGCTGTCTTGTTACTCATTTAATGTACTTAATCAGAAAAGGAACAAGTATGCGAGAATACTGCCTAGTGTTAAACTGCAGCAATACAGTAGACTTTACTGTAGCAATAAGTCCCCCTGTGGGATGGAAATGATCGGCTCGAAATCGGAGCCGATCTTGGTGTGGTTAATATAGGTACTATTGGTACTAATGTTAATTGTAACCTGTAATAGCGTAGAGCAATTTCAGGCTGATCGTTGTAAAAGTTAAACATCGCAATATTGGCCACAGCCTCCATGTTAGTTGGATCTTCGATCGCCACCATACGATACTCCTTTACTGCTAACGCCGAGTTTCCCATCTGGTCATGAATTCTCGCTTGCTCCAGCAGAAGAGGCGTGTATTCATGGAACACAGACAACCCCTGTTTACAGACCTCCAAAGCTGACAACGGCTGGTTCAGTCCCACATACATTGCGATCAGGCGTAGGTAAATAGATATATGTTTATTCAGTTTCAACGCCTGCCGTAAACAGTCTTCAGTGTTTCGGAACATTCCTAGAGTATAGTAGCATCGGGCTAGCGAGAAATGCCACCACCAGTCAGTGGTGTCGTCGGCTCTTTGGGCTTGGAATGCAATTTCTATTGCCTGGAAGTAAAAATATATATTTTGTAAACAACAAGGTATCGGCATTATAAAGCCATAAGCGAAAAAGCATAAAACTGTCAGTTCATTCATTCATGATCATCTTCATCATCATCAGCAGCACCAGCAGCCTACAGAAGTCCCACTGCTAGGCATATGCCTCATGCATGAGAAGGAAATTCATTTTTCATCAAATTCATCCACGCCGTGCCTTCCGGTAATTGGTCACCACTCGAGAACCTTTCTACCCCAACGGCCATCGGTTCTACGTGCTACCTCCTACCGTGCTATATATATACGATATTACCTCTATATCAGACTGATATGTAACCTTTTCACGCTGCTGAACCAATTTGTGAGATAAAATTTGCATGATATGGACCCTTCCAAGGAACAGGTGTGTTTTTATTTTATGTAGGTAAGTAGCCTCTAGCGATTTTGTGTAGGTACCTACCTTCCGAACATCGCCTTCACAATAATACACATACTCGAACAGAGTTTTGGCGGCGGGCGTGAACATTTTGTCATCTTTATCGACGAATCTCAAGGTCAACGGGATGGCAGGGGTAAATGTTAATGGTGCTCCGGCGAGGGCTGTGGCAGCCCTGGAGGCGCGCGAGGCCGTGTTGAGGGCGCTTCGGGCCGTGCGAGCGCGGGCCGTGCTTGTGCCAGCCCTGGTCTTGAGGGTTGCTGTTGCTGTTCTCTGTCAACCACGAGTTATACTATACATTGGGCACAGAACATAAAATACTCTTATTAAAACAGATCACATTCAAATACCACAGAAAAAATATTGTTTTCCGCGGTACGGAGTCCGCGTGTGTCCCGAGAGTTCCGCCCCACGTACGATCATGGGGTACCACTGCAGCCCAGAAGTAATTATGTGGAATTAGATATCTCCAAGAAGCAAAGTAAAAGATTCGAACTCTATTTCTAACTCTACCATCGTAACCCGTAATTATATAATTATACTTTTATACATTTTGTATTGAGCAATTAACGATTATTTTGCTCGCATTTGACGTGACATAAGCATGATCAAACGTAATGCAAATTTTCACATGCCTGTTTGGGTTAAACATAAAATGACTGTATCACCTGTGCTTATACCATATGTTTAATGTGAATAAACGACATGAAACGACATTTCATTCAACCCAAGCCCACGGCAATTTGCATTGTTATGTTAACCTTACTTAGGTACACGTAGCGTTACAAGCATATACTTATTAAGGTTTTTATAAAACGTACAACATTTTGAGCAGTCCTAGCAGTCTTCTGGAACGAGGTGCCTGGTCGCGGCGTCTTAGCAACAGCCGTCGTGGTCAACTCATCTTGCTGGGGGATGTACTCCACCTCCTCATACCCGTTACCTGCGACCTTGGCTTGTACGGTCATGGCTCGCATCTGTATGAATTCCAGCATACGATCGTCCTTCCCTTGCAAGGCTGTTGCACATAATGCGAGACATTCGGTATACTGTTTTGTTTTATAAAGGTTTATGATTCGGTAGTCTATATCCATTGTTTTAATTATGAGGTTTCAAGTTAGGATGCTCAATGTTTACTACTGTGTTCCGATCTGTTGCTGGGCAACGCGGTAGGGTAGGTATATACATTCACGTGAAGCGAGTCAGCTGCGCCTTGGCTTGGTTACAGACAGTGATGCGCAATTATTCGCCGAGGACGTTATACAAAATTCGAGTAGTATAATAGTTATTTGTTATACAAATACAAGGGTGCAAATTTGTATTTTAACCGCGAGTGTGGAATTGAAACACGAGCAAGCTATAGTTGAACCACGAGCGAAGCGAGTGGTTCTTTTTTCTTTTTTTTTCTTCTGCAAGTAGGCCTCAAGGGCTCTTTCGCATGTCTGAGCTTACAAATTCAATAGATTAATTAACATTACATGAGGGCACATAATTCCCGAGAGATGTATAGAGTCTCCGGTTCCATTATATCACAATAATCTTAATAATAAGGAGATGTAATGTCTCCAGCGTCAAAATGAAATACAATAATAATAATGGAGATGTAAAGTCTCCAGCATTTGCCAGCATCAAATAAAATAAAATAAGTAAGATATAAAGAGTCCCTGGTCAAATAATTATTGTTTTGGATTAAACTAATGCTATGGTATACATAATAATAGTGCACGTATCCAATATGTCAAAATCAAAATAAAAATTACAATAAAAGACCAAACAAAATTGACATTAATTGAGACAGCCAGTAACAGCGGCGTCCGCAAGCAACACGCGAGTCTCCAGTACACGACTAACAAAGTTACGACGGCTTTTGAGACTGAAGGATTTTCCATGTTTCTTTGTCTTCCATATATTCTTCGATCTTGTTGTATCCTCTCTTCGAAAGAGCATGTTTTATATATTTTTTAAATGAATAATAAGGAAGATCCCATACATCTTTGGGTACTTTGTTGTAAAACCTTATACAGTTACCCAGGAACGATTTATTAACTTTCTTCAAACGAAATCTTGGGACAGCTAATTTATGTCTGTTTCGTGTATTTCTACTATGGACATCAGACTGCTTCTTGAAGTACTTTATATTTTTGTGCGTATACATAATCACGTCCAGTATGTACTGTGAAGCTACTGTGAGGATACCTATGTCCTTAAAACGTTCTCTCAGCGAGTCTCGAGAGCCAATGTTATAAATCGATCGGATCAGTCTCTTTTGAAGGACAAAGATAGTTTCTATATCAGCTGCTTCTAAATAAGAATCCTGAGCTTAGCGAGTGTTTCAACACGAGAAGTAAAATACATTTGCACCCGTGTGTAACACAACACTTTTCACCTCACTGTAGCGAGGACAGTGCAACATGCAAAACAACTTTAGTTAATTTAAATAATACTATTTTTTAATTTTGGTCAAGTGCGAGTCAGATTTTAGTTTTCCCATACACTTTGAGACCCAGCGCCTGATGAAGGCAACGAGCAATTTTTTTAAAGTTCGTAATAGTACATTGTGATACAAGTGAGGTAGGTTGATAATTACATCAGAGGCGAAATTGTTCACGCGAACCGCAGGTGAGCGTGATAAGAAAGCCGAGGATGTAATTATCAAAGCTCACGCGTATCATACGACGTTTTTCAACACATTTTGCGAGGAAAAAATCATTTTCATAAGATGAAAATGTTATAGGCCTGCCAAATTATTTACTTTACATTAAGCAAATCATTAAGATTACAACAGGTTTTTACTCACAATTGCACATCGCCAAGAATTTCCAGTGGCGTCCATTCTATTTATCACTTTTCTAGTCACCACGAGTCAACATTTTTGATAATAACCAAACACGCATAAACTAATTTTACAAATATTTGTGAAATAAATAACCTATAAGGCCGCCCAACAGTTTTTTTTTCGTGAAGTTTGCGCAGTGTGGGGACAGAAATCTCTAAACAGCCAATACAAAATAAAATAATATTTTCGTTTTAAAATGTTATCTGTATTTAATTCATGTAAAATGTTATGAAAAGTGAATAGTTTTACAAAATTAAACGTTTCCATATCATATACAAAAAGAAATAGTCAATTAATTAACAAAAAGGATTTAATTTGTTTAGTCGAGTAAGAATCCATTTGCCGAAAATTAAAAAAATAGATGTGCATTCTGTACAACCCAGTTAATTTAAGAATGCACCGTGTTCATGCATATATCTTGCTGCAAAGTGCCAACGTGACTTAATCGGGATATAACCATAACACACAAGTGTTGTAATGTTATAAAACACGCGTTTTTAATATCCAAGATTATGAGCCTAAAAGCGACACAATAAGAGGTACGTTACGAGCAATTGTGTTGAAAATATTTATTTCATTCTGTTTTTTTAGTATTTGTTGTTATCGCGGCAACAGAAATACACCATCTGTAATTTTTTGGTATAATGAGCGTTTTACGTTTTGTTACCTGTCAAAAGCTACACGCTCCAAGGTCCAAGTACTTTCCCCACTAGTGGAAAAAATGCGTTTTTGCCCACTGGTTTTGATAAAAGACGGCTTCCGAGGCAGTGAGGGGAAAATGATATTATCCGTAACCCGTACCATCACGCTATAGACATTGTGATGTATTTCTGTATGGGGATATTATAGTCTGCCCTGCAGGATTTGATGTAACGAACATGTGTCCTTCTGAAGTAAAAAATACCTACGTAGGTAGAGGTACTTAATATGAATTACATGATTTACTTCCGTAAACCCATGACTTCGCCTGGGATACCCATCTTCGCCTATTTTTATAAAATGTCGCATCAATTGTGGCTAACTTAACGCCGTTTATTACGATTAGAGAAGTTTTTCCTTTACAGAGACAACAACGTGTTCGATTTTACCTTGGCGAAACGCAAATGAAGAGGAAGGTAAACTTTTTCTTTTATTATGAATATTATGTACAACTAATGCTCTCTCTTATGGTAGGTACTTATTGTTATGTTTTACCTAAGTTATGAGTATACGTCGCAATCGATTAAAATGAAATTGAGGTGATGTTCGCCTCTCTCCGCCTGCCCCTAGGGTTGTCTTATCAATCTAGGTTTGTGGTCCATATCATAAGTGGGTATAGTGGTAAATCTTTAGCGACAATTAGACCTAAAGTTACGGTAAACTAAAGTCCCTTTTAGATTAATTTGTTTTTGCTCTTCATAAGCAAAAATAGGGTGTTAATTTGTGAGAAATTTTCAAAAAAGTGCCAAAACCCAGGCGAAGTTACGGAACTGTACGGGAGCAAAAGTTAGTATCGGGGTGGAATTCGATCAACGAGTGTGTGGAGCCGAGTCGGGACCATAGATTTCTCTGACAAATTTGGAGGGCACTAAACCATCTCCCCCCATGACCCCGTGTGGTGTCGGGTTAGAATTTCACCACCCCCTTTCTTCCCGTGGGTGTCGTAAAAGTCGACTAAGGGACCAGGGTTGAAGTGTGTTGTGGGCGATGGGCTAGCAACCTATCACTGCAATATCACATTTTGTCGATCCTTTATACCCACATTTATGCTAAAGGTGGCGCTGGAACATACGTTTCATAGGCTCTGCCTACCCCTTTTGGGAATAAAGGCGTGAATGTATGTATGTATGTATGTATGTACTAAACCATCTAGTAAAAGTAGGAATATATAAAATACTAGACAGTTTACTACGGGTACATCTTGTTATAACTATACCTATGTATACTGTTGATGCCCCGTCCGCCTCATTTCCCCGGGCGGCATAATGCCAAATGTCCTCTTACTGGACGTCAACAGTTTTATGGGTTGAAATAATCCATCCCTTCATGTTTAGTCTAATTTAATTCAGACAGAAGTTGCCAACCTTTTTTCTTTTAGAAATGAATTAATACTATAGAATTTATGCGATTTGACAAGGGGTCTATACATGTAATGATTTGTCAGCCCCAATTTATAAGAAGCTGACTAATTGATGCACAATGTGGTCGGATTTTTACATCTGACCCCCTAGCACACTAAGTTTTATGTCGGACATAAATCATTTGTCCCTCTTGCACTCGCATATTCGCCAGAATAGGACGAATGCTTAATGTCCTTAGTGTGCTAGGAGGTCTGTACGCCACACGCAATTATGTGTCATATTTCTAACTAGCTTCTGCCCGCGACTTCGTACAGGCATAAATTATGGTTTACATGGTATTCTTATGTTTAACCATACTACTGACTGAAATTAAAGATTTCATTTTGTGCGTTTAACAGTTCATATGACTTCGACATATCGTACTGACAAATTGTGTTAAAATGACGTAATCTGCAGAGCGCTTCTCCTTGAGTTGGCCAAAACTTAGAAGAAACCTCCGCGAAACGAAAACTAATTTCGTTTGTGTCTCCCTCTCGGTTGCACTTGTTAGCTCGAGCGACAGAGGGGGAGATATTCGAACGAAGTTCGTTTTCACTTCACGGTAGCCCCTCAGCTCAGATGACAAATTTGTTTAAGAGCGTGAATTGGAAATTATCCCGTTCTTTAAGACGCCTCTTCTACAAGATTTGAAAGCAATAAGAACTGATTTTGTGATATACGATTTTTGACTATGTTTGTTTAACTGATTTAACCGATGGAAAAAAAGCGAAGTTGGGTCTTTATTTTCCTTTTTTAACTCGGCCTACTCAAGCAATACCTACGTTACGTTACAAAACAATCAAGCTTATAAATTAGTACCTGGCCTATGGTATTTTACCTCATCCTAAAATCTCACTTAATGAAATATGAATAAAACTTCGCTAAGTCTGGTACCTATCCCTCGAAATTTGTTCAAAAAACCATTCCTGAAGGCAGATGCGTTTCTCTCTCAAGTTAGGCCTAGTTGTCCCGAATCGTCTTGAATCAAGGCATTCGCCTTAAAATGTTGGCGATCCCGGCTTACCAGCTGAGCAAGAACAGTATAAAAGAGGGTTTAATAAAACACCTCCATTGAGTCCTGTGCAATACACTTAACACTTCACCATGCTTCTGAGGAGTATAATCCTGTTGATAACATTCACGCAAATACTCGCCGGAGAAGGATGGAGAAAGCCTGGTTGCCACAAAACGGGTTCGTTCGATGTCGTTAATCATTTTCTGATCCACTTAATTACAAGTTGCCGTTGTGCACTTTGTTTGTATGCCTTTATGCTTATCTTATCGGGTGCGTCCCACGAGATATAACAACAGTATATATAATTTCATATTAATAACGTTCACAAGATATAATGAACGTTAGCTATAACAACAATAACAATACTTTTATAAGGAATAACGGTCAATAGCCATAATAATCATATTATATAACGTTTTTTTCTATAACACTCAAATTGAATAATTTCATTTCGTATAACGATCATAACATATAATATATTTTCGTATAACATACATAACGTATAACGATCATAACGCATAGTATATTTTCGTATGAGGATTACAATACAGAAAATTAGGTTACGGCTGTAAGTAAAAGGGGGGCTCGGGGGGCGAAGCCCCCCGCAGTAAAAAACAACAAGTACTCTTACCAATGGTATTACTTGTAGGTTAGGTTAGGGTTGCCTTGTGTCCCTTAGAGCGGAAATAGACACCCCGCGTAGCGGGGTGGCGTCGACGCGCTGGTGTTTAGGTAAGGTTAGGTTAAAATAATTGGCGTGTTTGATATAAAAATAAATTTAATTTCAATCTTAAAAACGTTTAATGTATTTTTATTCAAATTCATATATATTCCTTCATACGGCATTGCTATTAAAATAACTGAAGACGATTATAATATACGAGCAATATACTTTTAGATGTTAGATAAATTTAAAAATATATGTTATAAACCTTAGGTGTTATGAATATTATACGCTTTAATCGATATATCAATTGATATTATGTCTAAAGTACGTTATACTTGACGAAATTATATATTTTGTCATTATACCTTTCGTTCGTTATGTGCAATGAACGTTATACTAAACAAACTTATACACAGTGAGCGTATATATTATGACCGTTATATGATTAGTTGTTATACCTCGTATTACTTACCCTATCTTATCTACAGTCAAGCCGAATTCACACTTGAACCGGATTCTTACTTAATACCAGCGCAAGCGCGCTGAAAGCGTTCTCAATAATGTTTCCCAAGTTTAAACAACGGCTGTATCTCAGGTCACACGCGTGACATCCACATACCGGACTGCGTCGGGTTCAAGATCACGACGAACGCGTGCCGCGGCTACTGCGAGTCGTGGTCGCTGCCCAGCATCATGCTGGGCTTCAAGCGGCACCCCGTGACCTCGCTGGGGCAGTGCTGCAACATCATGGAGTCGGAGGACGTGAGTCTTGTTGTGAATCACATATCCAGTACGGACTGCGTCGGATTCAAGATCACGATGAACGCGTGCCGCGGCTACTGCGAGTCGTGGTCGTTGCCCAGCATCATGCTTGGGCTTCAAGCGGCACCCCGTGACCTCGCTGGGGCAGTGCTGCAACATCATGGAGTCGGAGGACGTGAGTCTTGTTGTGAATCACATATCCACTACCGGACTGCGTCGGGTTCAAGATCACGACGAACGCGTGCCGCGGTTACTGCGAGTCGTGGTCGCTGCCCAGCATCATGCTGGACTTCAAGCGGCAGCCCGTGACCTCGCTGGGGGCTTCAAGCGGCACCCCGTGACCTCGCTGGGGCAGTGCTGCAACAGCATGGAGTCGAAGGACGTGAGTCTTATTGTGAATCACATATCCGCTACCGGACTGCGTCGGGTTCAAGATCACGACGAACGCGTGCTGCGGCTACTGCGAGTCGTGGTCGCTGCCCAGCATCATGCTTGGGCTTCAAGCGGCATCCCGTGACCTTGCTGGGGCAGTGCTGCAACATCATGGAGTCGGAGGACGTGAGTCTTGTTGTGAATCACATATCCGCTACCGGACTGCGTCGGGTTCAAGATCACGACGAACGCGTGCCGCGGCTACTGCGAGTCGTGGTCGCTGCCCAGCATCATGCTTGGGCTGCAAGCGGCGTGAGGCTAGTATTAGGATATATGTATATGTAAACAGGAAGAAGGGACAGGTAACTCAGTAGGTATATTCCAGATCTGTTTGTAATACTGACAAAATATCAAACTTATCAAACTGTTAATACCTGTACATAGTTAGACACCATCTTTGTTTTATCATTATATGTTTAACTTTTCCTGTTCCAGACTCACGTGAAGGTGGAATGCATAGACGGCGAGCGGAATTTGACATTCAAATCGGCAGTCTCCTGTGCATGCTACCATTGTCAAAAGGAATAAATTGAATAGCTCGTTAACTAAATACCTGATACGATACATGAAGGTACTTAAATTAAACTGATATTAAGTAACTTAGTTCTAGGTGCTTAGGTCGACGCACGGTGTGCGGGCGCCGGGCTTTGCCTCCCGCACGTCGCCCGCGCCGCGCCCCTTTATCGTCATAACCCTGCGACGACACCACGAAAATCGAAACTGGAAGTTCGTATACATGCATCCCTGTCACTCGAGTTTGGTGAGAGCGATAGAGATGGAAATACCCGAACTTCGACTTTCGAAGTTCGGGGTTATAGCTCTGCACCCGCGCGCCGCGCAGTTGAGGACTGACTGAAGCGGTCGACCTATAATAGGGTTGTTGTTGTTCTTGTTCTGTGCTTAAGGTTTTAAGAAATAGACCTGCTAGTGCTAATTGTTTACCTATCTTAAATAAATCGTGACATTAGTAATTTATTGTAACTTGCGATGCATAATTTTAAGCCGAGAATAGTGCTAGTGAGTTTGAAATAAATGTGATTATATAAAATTAAACATATCGACAAGTTTATTACCGTGTTACCGTTTTATTTGTACCTAAGTATTTATTATTATCACCTAGCTGCTAGTGCGGCTTCACTCATATGCAGAGAGCCCGCGGTTCCGCGGGTTTAATTAAAATATAGCCTATGTTCTTCCAGCACGTCTATCATGAGATTGCCGCGAAATACTCTCGATTTTACTCGCACTATACCTCTTGTTCTAAGTGTTCGAATAAGAGAGAGACGGATAGTGCTAGAAAAATCGAGAGAACTCGCGCGCCGTCTTGTGATAGCCGTGCAGAAGCGCTATCCCACCTAGGTATGGTAACATCACCTGTGCGCCGCCGCTATTTACTTTGTGACCTGTGTTAGTATCTGACGCGTTCTAAATGTTCCTTCGAGAAATAACTTCATATTATATATAAGGCCGCCGACATTGTTAGTTTTGGTCTGAACAAAACTTTCCAGTTCGTTTTCTCCACATGTGTAAGCTCTACCGCCGTTATTGTTAGTTCATTCTATAAAGCAATTATTGAGCTTGTTTCCCCATTTCGCCCAGTGAATAAAAGTGGTTGTTTCTATAAAATACTTGCATTTATGTTCACCAAACCCCCCTAATTTTGGTCGAAAATGCCGTGTCGCTTTTTTCCGAGTACTTTTAAACTATGAATTATTTCCATATTTGAACATTTACAAAAAAAACGTTTAAATACGTTTGAAAGATTAGATAACTTACTTTCTGTTAGTACAAGAACGGTGTTTAAATACTTTGATTTGCGTATTTAATAGATCTTTAGATTAGTGGGCAGAGTTTTGGCTTTCGTGACACAAAATTTTGTGTTATGCATAATTACCCCTAAATATTAACAGAACACTGGGGAAATACGTATTTTGGCACGGCAACACTTTGAGGTCTCAATCAATATTTAAAAAAAGAAACTGTCATTTTTAGTTTGTCTATGAGAACCGTTTAAGGTGAGTGGCATATTTTCGTCAAAATTTGTGTTTATGTATATCTCTAGTAAGTAAGCGTTTCAGAAGTTCACTTTAGTATGGTTGTTTTCGTTTATGTTTAAAGCTTACATGAAACATGTACAATTGCGTCTAGTTTAACTGAATTTGGTTTGACAACCTAAAACGTTTGTAAAAAACTGCTTTTGTGTTATATATATGGCGCTTTTGTGTTACTTTTGTGTTAACCATAACACTAATTTTGTGTTCAGTAACACAAAATAAGTGTAAAGAGTCAAGCAGATGGAGAATACTGTAATAGTAAAGAAAAACATTTTATAATTATCGTAAGATTAATTCGAATTGTTACTGCCATTATTTTTAAAATGTCAGCTCTTAATGTTAAGCCTCTCATCATAGACTGGTGCAAACCTGTGGTGTGTTGCAAGAATTCTTAAAATTTATTAGTTTCCTAGAAAATTGCTCAATTTGTTAAAAAAAAATTATGATGATCTGTTTTTTATACAGAAAATGTAATTATCTTTTTACACCTTTCATTCGGAAAAGTAAGTTTTGCTCCACGACGAGAGGGACCAAAACGCTACTTTTCTGTTCAAGCTACTTTTTTAATTTATTCATTGGCATTGGAACATTTGTACGCAATGTGCCAATTGAACATAGATGTTAATAAAATAATCAATTGTAATTTCATCGTAGTCGCTTCAAAACGAACATATTTCAAGTTTTAACTATAACAATGTTGTATAAAAATTTATAAATATTTCGTAATATTTAAAAATTAGTAATTAAAATTAAGATAATTTAGATATATTTTAACAATAGCTTTTTTTAAATTTCCTCATAGTCGGTGTGAAAAATAGTATGTGGCACTCGGTAGCAAAATTATTTTCATCTCGGGCGTAAACACTTGTATCCCTCACTACGCTCAGGATTCAATACACCGCCCTCGCCGTAAATATACTATTTTGCTCCCTTGTGACACAAATAACTATTTCTGTATAAAAAAGCAGATCATCATAAAAAATACTGATTTAGTCAAATACCGATCGATCACGTAGCTAAAATGTTGTCATTATAAATATATTAAAATACGTAAAAAAAGATTTTTTTTCCTTACCCTGTATTTTAATACTAGTATGAAACAATCTTTACAAAAATATGTGTTACTTTTGTGTTGCATTTGTGTTATGGTATCACAAAAGTGACTGTGTTATTTTTGTGTTATAAGTGACAATCTCAACGGCCTTACCCTTATAACTTAAGATACATAGGTACGTTTTATTGCGAGTGATCGTACGATACAAGTTTCTAATAAAGTGCCAAAATAGTAGGTCTCGCGCCTTCTGTATCCGTGGTCAGATTGCATTGTTAGATCAATCTGATCACGGCCGGCCACTCTTTTGTGTCCTTGGTGAGACCCATTCAGGATCCTTGGTCAGATTAGTAGCCGTAGTCAGATTAAGGGTAAGGAGGAGTGTTAGGTGTACTGCGAGACTGCGACCCTAAGCGCGCGAGCCGAGCGAGCGAAGCGAGCGTGCCGCGTCAGCGGCCGGCGAAGCGCCAGAACCGAACATTTTAATATGAGGAAGTGAAATAACACAGTTTCGGTTCTGGCTTCTTTTCTGGTTCTGTAAGGTTCGCAGTACTCCTAACACTCCTCCTCGCTTGTCCTCGTACCTACAATCTGAGCACGGATGCCTCATATCATAGGTGTCTATAGCTAGACTGCTGAAATCTGACCAAGGACAAACGATTATGTGGATCATTCGATTCTTTTGAAAAAGTCAAATGCATATGGTATTCGTGGCAATGTTTTGGACGGTTGTACGTTGTTTCATGTACTACATTTTCGTAGAATTTTGCTTCATAGAAAATGTTTCCCATATTATCATTTCATAGAATGATCATTTTCCAATGCACTTACTTTGTAGAAGCTTATTTCATAGGTTTTATATTTTTGAGATTATTAATGTTTCGAAATTCATGTCATCGATTTTTAGGTCATATATTATTGTTCCTTATAATATTTAGTTTATAGAATAGTTTTTTCTAAGCCTGTATACCTATTCATAGAATTTTGTTTGTCATCTTATTAAGCTTAATATTTTCGTTTCATAGAAGGATAGGTTAAAGAAGGAAATGGGAGTTTTAATAACAAGTTTTTCCGCTCTTTTATAAAAAAAATAACCAAGAAGACGAAAGCGGGAGCAAAGCTCCCGCTTCCGTCTTCTAACCTATCCGCGATCCGAGTCGGTTTTGCCTATAAGTCCTGTTCCTTGATCCTTGTGTACTTGTTATTTAATTGGAGTTCATAAGAATTTTTGAAATCAAAAAAACTGGAATTAAATATTATATGAAACGATTCCTATGAAACAATAATCTATGAAATTTATGTATACGAAACAAGAATACACGAAACATAATTCTACAGTTTGATAAGTTTCTGAAGTAAAAAAGTTTGATAGTAATATACATTGAACTGAATTTCTGTGAAATATGTTTCAACCAAGTGAATAGTCTATGAAACAATAATATTGGAACTGAAAGTATATGAACCAAATAATTTATGAAATATTTTCTGAGAAATGAAATTCTATGAAATTTCTGTCTGTGAAATAGGGTGGCACCGTTTTGGATCTCATGAAGTCCTATTTGAGTGGTAGAGAGCAATACACTGAACTCTCTCAAATCTGTATGAGCTCAAAATGTGTAAAGGTATACCGGTCTGAAAAGAGGTAAATCAAGTATGGCGTGCCGCAGGGAAGTGTCCTCGGGCCTTTACTGTTTTTACTCTACATTAATGACCTTCCCCGACATGTGAAATATTCTATGGTTTTATTCGCTGATGACAGCACTGTTGTAATCAAATATAATAATGTTGACGACTATGAAATTGAGATCAACGTTTTAGTAGCGTGGGATCTGAGGGGCTACCGCGAAGTGAAAACGAACTTCGTTCGAGTATCCCCGTCTCTGTGAACTAGCAAGTGCGACAGAGATGGAGATACACGAACGAAGTTCGTTTTCGTTTCGCGGTAGGCCCTCTGGAAGGGAGCCGGAGCCGGCGGGTAAGTAATTTAAACTGACCACTCCGACAACGCGTGCTTGTGCTTCCACCGGCTCCCAACCCCTTGATAGCTGTAACACTAGTATTCATAAAGACAGTAATGTTATTAATATGGTACACCAAAATATACAGGGTAAGGAACTTGTAATTGACCTAGTAAGTCCTAGTAAGGAACTTGAAATTGACTTGTTTATACAATGCTCACATATCTTTCTTTGTATAACCGAGCACTGGCTCAAAGGTCATGAATAAATGTTTAATTTTAGCAATCATAGCATAGTTAACTTAATTTTCTAGAAAGTCATGTAGGCGTGGAGGTTGTTTGATAATGGTAAAACACAATTTGAAAAGTAAAGAACGTAAATATATTGTTGACAAATCCATCGAGCGCCAAATATAACTCTTGTGTTGAGTTGGATCAATTCATACGAGGGGCGTTCAATAAATTGTCGGTATGAGAATGAAAACAAAAGAATAGGTACGATAGGTGTTTTATTTTTATTTTTCAATATATTCCCCCCTATGTTTATGCACTTATAAGATCGGTCAATTAGTTTTTTTAACCCCTCATAAAAATATTTTTTATTTTTAGTTTCAAAATGCTCCTCTACAGCAGTCTTCAAAGCTTCATCGTCAGAAAATCGATTTCCTCGTAGGTCCTTTTTGAGGTTGGGAAACAAAAAGAAGTCACTCGGGGCTATTTATTTATCGTATGGCAAATCAGTATTTAGAACCGTGAGATCTTGGAAAAGACAGTAAGGTTGCCAGGTTGTTGCACTTTGGGGCTAAGTCTGGACTATACGGTGGGTGTGTAATAGTTTTGAACCCAGGTTCGTTTAGGATTTATTAAGAATGAGACAAGTTACAGAATTAGACTTAGGAAGATTAAGAGAAATAGCGAACAAGACGAATAAAGAATGTGTGACGAATCCAGAATGACACGACATACGAATTGAACGAAAAACGAATGAGAAGAATAACGTTGATATCGCACAGTTGTCCTGCAGAAGCATTCTCTTCTCTTTGATTGCTTCTCGTAATTGGCGTAGAATATTAGCGTAGTACCTTCCTGTGATATTTAAACCCTTTTCTTTATAATCGATCAGCAATATTCCATTACAATCCCAGAATATTGTGGCCATGACGTTTCCAGCTGAAGGCATGACCTTGAACTTCTGATTCCGGTTCGTTACAATCAAAATCATAATGGCCTTTTACATATTTTACTAAATCTCGAATTGTCATAGTATCAAGATATAACGGATCATTTGTGATACGTTATATCTTGATATCTAACCTAATTAGTTGGGTATATCGTATCTGAAAGAGTCCAACCTTGATATTTTGTGACAAAAAGTAACCAAACTATACCAACTGATGAAAAAGCGCAGTTAAAGGGTTAAAGAGGTATTTCCCGTTGGGTATATGGATACTACGTATCATTTTATGATCAATATGTACCGTATCTGCAGTACAGTTCCATAAGTCACGTAAAATAGGTATTGAAGTAGAACTGTGTCACATGGTAATATTGAAAAATTAAAAAAAAATACTTAATGCAATTATTTTCAAAATTGCTTTTTTGAGGTTAGATATGAGGATATCACGTATCATTTGTAGTATATTGAATTTAAAGAAAATCAGCCATATCGTGTCTGGAGGAGCCCAAACTTGGTATGTTTCGAAAATTATTTTTGTTTTAATTAAAAAAATATGGCTAAAATGTAATGATGTGGTATATTTTTAGAATCGCCTCGAAAAGCCCTTTCATATGATACTACACACGATAGGTTTCTGAAAAAGAATTTTTTTTTCCATACAAAAAGAAAAATGTTTCGACACCCCCCCTAAGGGAAATTTTTTTAGGAACTGCGGGTCAAAAAAATTGTTTTGACCTCTAGTATGCGTGTGCCAAACGGCTAAACTGTACATCGATTTGCGGTTTTCTTATAAAATTGGGCTTCCACTAAATTGACTTATTTTAAATACAACAAAATGTCACAATAACATTTACACATCGCATCCGATATCCAAAATGTATCAGTTTCGTAACTACCAAAATTCAAAAATGCCTTTGTTGACACGTTGACAGGCCCAAAGATCAAAATGACACAGTCTCATAATACCTAAAATTTTAACCACGCAGTATTTATTTTTAGCGTTACGTAGGTATTTATAAAAATAGTAACAAGACGAAAGTTGGGATGCCGTTGACGATTAATTTAATTACTCATTCCTTAAAACTGTAAACTTCAACATAATTTTTGATATTTTGACAATGTGACGTTCTGTATCTAGTTAGTTTTAGACATTTTGGGAATTGGTATAATTGAAAATTTATCAAAACGCGATAGTCTAAATGAATAATAGTTATATTAAGAATACTGTAAACTAATTAAGGAAGTAGGCGTAAGTCATTTCGAGCTTTAGACATTATGAGAAAAATCTGTTTTGACATTCTGATATTCTAGGAACACGTTATTATGATTCATCATCCGGAATCATCTCCGGTAACAATCTTTTGCAGTATCTCATCAGGATTTTCACCGCACAGCTCAATAAATTCGGAACAAGCAACGCGCGTATTTTTCTGAAGCGGTGTCAGCATTCGCGGTACCCATATCGCACTGAGTTTTGACATATTAAGATTGTTATAGATATTGTGTGTCGTGCCAGTAGAAAGCTTGGTTATTTGAGCTATTGCTGTCACCTTCACTCGAGTATCTTCCAATATCATTTCTCTCTTTTCGGAGCTTCGACGGGCCGACCAGGTCTAGGGTCGTCTTCGATACTCTCTCTCACACGCACGCTTCAATTCACTAGACCACTTTTGAATTGTTGATAAAGAAGGAGCAGACTCTCGGTAAACGTAATCCATTTCTTCTTTTATAGCTTTTGACTTTTTCCTTGTTTGGTCAAGAATTTTATTACCGCTCGGTGCTCTAATTTAATTAAAATTGAAAAATCGCTCATTGTGATCACGTTTGTTCGGCAGTTGCAGAAAAACAAAAGAACATCGCCGTTTGAATTTCACTTTTTTTAATGTTAATGAATGACACTTACCGGCCAGTATCAAAAAGTTTACTAAAAAGGTTTATATCATATATCATATCATCAGCCTATATACGTCCCACTGCTGGGCACAGGCCTCCTCTCATGTATGAGAGGGAACGGGCAGTAGTCCCCACGCTGGCCCAGTGCGGATTGGGGACTTCACATACACCTTTGAATTTCTTCGCAGATGTATGCAGGTTTCCTCACGATGTTTTTCCTTCACCGAAAAGCTAACGGTAAATATGAAATCATATTCCATACACAAGTTCCGAAAAACTCATTGGTACGAGCCGGGATTCGAACCCACGACCGCCGTTTGACAGCCGCATGCCTGAACCACTGGGCTACCGTAGCTTTCGTAACTAAAAAGGTTTAAAAGATGTCAATACCGAGAATTTATTGAACGCCCCTCGTAATTGTATAAGCGGATTACAGACTATTCGAGTCAATTATGGATGAAGTGCTCAGTAGTATTTTTGTAAGTACAAAATGTGTTATTGTGTGTGGTGATTTTAATGTTAACTTACTCGAGAAATCGCCCATGTGTGTGAGTTTAGTGAATACTTTTAAATCGTTGAACTTAGTGAACCTGTTTTGTGAACCTACTCGAATTACAGCAACCAGTGCAACATGTATAGATAACGTTTTCAGTAATGAGGATGCAATTCATAAATGTATTATAAACAAATTACGTTCTGACCACTGCGGACAACAAGTCTCCTTCAGCGGAAAAACGGACGAAGTTCCACGAGACACCATGTGCAGACCTATTTCCGAAAAGAGATTAGATTTAAGTATTCAATTGTAATATTATGAAACGATTACGTTATCTTCCATTTACTCAGGAAAGTCCTAACCGTTTGTGTGCTCATTTGTTGAACTGTATCAAATTGGAATTTGATGCCTGTTTTAATTTAAGGAAAATTCAAAGCAAGGTCAAGACTAAATTTAGCGACTGGGCTACCCCGGATATTCACGAGAAGAGACGCCGTCTCTACGACTTGTACGATTCGAGAACTATTGATAATTAAGAGGCCAGAAACTCTAGAGTATGTTAAGAACTACTTGAAATCTTTTAATGTGTGTCTCCGCTAAAGCCGATTACTTGTCAAGAAAGATTCAGAACTCCATTGATAAGGTTAAAACTGTATGGCAAGTTATCAACACTGAAACTGGGAAACGCAAGATAAGAGATCCGCACTACAGCCTACGAATTGATGATACTTTAGTAAGTTCTGACCATGAAGTAGAGCATCATTTTGAGCGGTTCTTTTCTAACGTACCCGTTGAGACCACGAAGTCTTTAAACTCATCACCAGATGTCGCAGAATCGTTATTGAAAGCATATGGAACGGAATGTACAGAAATCTTTAGATTCACTCACGTGACCCCACTTATTCTTATAAAAGCGTTTAAATTGTTGAACTTAAAGAAGACTGAAGATCTTTGGGGCCTTTCAGTCAAAGTATTACATTCCATTGTAGAATCAATTGCACCTTTCTTAGCTGATATTTTCAATACCTAAATGTATTGATGCTGGAGTATTTCCTGACCTCATGAAACACAGTAAAATTATCCCGTTGTTTAAATCAGGAACGAAAACTGACCCTACCAACTTCAGGCCAATATCAATACTACCGGCACTAAGCAAAGTTTTTGAGAAGCTTATTCTTCATCAGCTTATGTCGCACTTTAGTTGCAATAAACTGCTCAATACCAACCAGTTCAGATTCACTAATAGTCGCTCTGCCACTGATGCCGGTGTAGTACTAATTAAGCATATTTTTGATGCATGGGAAGAGGCTCAAGATGCTATTGGAGTGTTCTGTGATCAACGCAATCAAAGGCATTTGATTGCGTTGATCACGAGAACATAATCAGAAATTTGAAACATTATCGAATTAAAAGCAGTGCTCTTGATCTTGTGACATCGTATCTCTCGGAGAGAACATAACGAGTACTCATCAATGGGACCCAATCAGCAGGGACAACTGTTGCTCTTGGTGTTCCTCAAGGCTCGATTCAGGGTCCGTTTCTGTTTCTGATTTACATCAATGACCTACCAAATGTTTTGCAAGATAAACATTATACTATAGTGTTATTCGCAGACGTCGCTTATCTTAAAGGTAGACAGGAAAGAGGAAAACTTCGATGGTATTAATGATGCGCTCAACTCTGTTGTGAAATGGTTTACAGCAAATAATTTACTGCTAAATTCCAAGAAAACAAAGTGTATCAGATTCACTTTACCTAATGTCAAGCAGGTAAACAATACGAAGATCAAATTAAAGGGCGATGAACTGGAAATTGAAGATAGAACAGTGTTTGTAGGTATCACCTTGGACTCAAAACTACAATGGCATGCACATATCACCGCCCTAGCCGGAAAACTTAGTTCGGCAGCATATGCAGTAAGACGCATAAGACAGTTAACAAAAGTTGAGACCGCCAGGCTGGTGTACTACAGTTACTTCCACAGTGTTATGTCCTACGGAATCCTGTTGTGGGGGAAAGTAGCTGATATCCAGACCATATTTGTGCTACAGAAACGTGCTGTACGCTCCATATACGAACTAAAAGCCAGAGAATCTCTCAGGGACAAATTTAAGGAGGCAAACATTCTTAATGTAGCATGCCAATACATTCTTGAGAATACCATGTATGTGCGGAAAAACCTTCACGAGTTCAAACTCAACAGCGATATCCACGACTACAACACCAGAAGTAAAAACAAGATCGCAGTGAAGGCCAGTCGTCTCCGCAAGGTTAGCAGACGTGCAGTTACTGCATACAGAGCAGGAACTGCATACGTTTTTACAATAAAATACCCACCTAAATTGTTAATTTACCGTTCAGTCAATTTAAGTTTCATGTTAAAAATAATTTGCTAAGCAAGGCGTATTATACTGTCAACGATTTCTTAAACGACAAAAATGCCTTTAAGCCGGTAGTAGGCTAATTATATTAGGAATATACCTAAATACATATTATAAGTCTACCTGAAATAATTGTTCCATTTTATGTAAGAAGAGAGCACGTAATGCTGTTTCTCGCCGAGCAAGTCGCTTATTAATCTTTTTTTTTAACAATGTCCGGTGGCTTGAATATGTCATGCTCGCTTAAAGGGCTTTGCTAACGGTGGCGTCGTTGATCGGGTCGCCACCTTCCCTAACATATGGTTGAGGGAGGCGATGGCTGAGATATGCGCCATACTCTTGATCGGGTGCTGTTTGTGGAGTCCGGACTGTTCATGCTTGCAAGGGCATAGTACCTAACTACCTCAATACTAGTGTTATTTTATTATTATCGTATTGACGAGAGACATCATTCCGATCTTGACACGTTTTATTGTTATTGACCCTGAAGATCACTGACAATATTACATTAATGTTCCTTTTTTTGTTTTGTTTTGACGCTTAGAGACCGTATATACATCTCTACGAACATTTGAATAATTATTAATTGTATTTGAACGCTCAGAGACCTTATACATCTCTGGAATACTGAATTAATATCATTAACTTTCTGTTAATGCACAGTCCTTATACTTATAGAATGTAATGGTCATATTTTGTTTTGCTTTCATTCACATTGTGACATTTAGTGTGTTGTTAATCTGCAAATTTCAAATTATTATGATGTTAGATTATTATTCGGTTTACCATTGAATTGCCGACAAACATTTCATCTAATATTATTTCAAAGACAACGTTTCAAGTATTTTCATTTCATCGACAGGTCATCCCGTCGAAAACTCGATACTAGGTAATTTGAACCGAGGTCTTTTAATTGGTAGTTGACTTATTTCAATCAAATTCATGTCATGGCTTTTCATTTCGAGTTTTTTTAATACATTTTTTTTTACTTGTATTAATATTTATTCCGCATAAAATTATTTCAATTGGTAATATTCGTAATCGAAACTAAACGCAATCACGTCAGTCGGCTCACTCTGCGAGATTATAGATATGTGGGTAGTTTAAGTCTTATATTATCTCTACAGACTTATGTCTTGTTGATTTTTGTTTTTTTTTTATTATTTTAATCAATAAATAGATCCTGCTCCTGCATTAGGGTGTGTTTTTTGTAATAAACGATTTACACCAATTTTTCTTAGTTTTATTATACATACATATTATACATTTCATCATTTGTCATGATGATCAGAGCTCGCGTGCCGTCTTGTTATAGCCGTGCAGCGAGTCGACGCCACCCCGCTGCGCGGGGTGTCTATTTCTGGTCTGAGGGACACAAGTGAACCCTAACCTAACCGACCTAAAACAGATTTCGCTTATGACAAGCCATTTTTGTCCGCCCTGATATTTTTTTGTTATAAACGATTTACACCAATGACTCTTAGTTTTATTATACATACATACATATTATACATATTTGTATGTCACACAATGAACTAGGTAGGTACTTACATAATTTGAATAATGTATAAATGTGCAGTAGGACATATAAAATTGTATGAAAGTAATACGTCGAAGAAATGAATTGCAATGTTATGTAGTTGTGCCAATTAAGATAATTTGAAACAAATCAGCGATTAAGTAATATTCGTTGAATAGTATTTCTACGTAGTAAGATTAATGTAAATGAATAGTAGTTGAAATAAAATAACGCCAAACAATATTACTAGTACTAAAGTTTCGATGAATCGTTGTCGATGAAATAATATTCGATGAAAAGATTGTCGACAAAACAAGGGTACACCTTATTATTCTTTTATTGTAAGATTATTATTTTTAATTTAAATTACCGTTCGACATGTAAAAGTGCCCCTGTGGCCTATTTGCAGAATAAATCATTTGTATTTGTATTTAAAGTACTTTCAATCCGTGTGGCAAAGTTTTGGGACACCCTGTATGCATATGTATGTATAGGGGAGCTGAACACTGAACTGAAACGGAGACAGTAGCATATTTACGTAAATTTTAACTTAATTAATGACATGTAGGTAATACACAATGCTGGTAGCTACAGTGTCGTAAGTCGGAGAGGACATCAGCTTAGCCAGTTAGGAGGATGTCACACTGCGCCGCATCTCCGGACGGAGGTCCGTTACTGCATACAAATTTCGCCGGATGGAGATGCGGTGCAGTGTGTCGTGCCACACGGAATTTACATACAAACTGAGGTACTTGCATACAAGCTCCGCACCTCTGTCCGCTCTGACATCCGCCTATATCCTGGATAGGGTATAGAGTCTGGTAGTTGGTAGTAAGCAGTAGGTATCCAAAGACAGTTTCATAATGTAACGTTACATGTTACATGTTTTATTATTACGATTAAAACGCATCTTAAATTGATAAACCTATTCTAAAATAAACACATATTATAAACTTAACTATAGAACTACTTAAAATAAGTATTTACATCCTACACTAACACACATCCTTAAAACATAATAAATAACAACACAATAAAATAATTAAAATAAATAACAAATAAACACATCATGTTTAACACTTGTGCGCGCGATGTTACCGCCGGGCGATAAGGAATGTTCGAGACGGCTCGTGGCTGCATCGCGGTGGCATTACGAGCTACGTTTTGAAAGGGACGATACATGTGCCGGCTGCGTTCACAAACGTTTTCTTTGTGTCCTCGTGCGCGCTGGCAAAATTTATATATTTAAAATAATAAAATTAATGTAATACCTAAGTCCTTCATTAGTTACAAGTGTCATCTCGCACCCCGATAGGGTAAGTGTTGAACAAGTGTTTTAATCCAGTAGTGTTTAGCTTTAAGTTAGTGCTTATTTTAAACCCTAGTGCATCTAAGTGCTAGAATCACCTAATTAATCAACTGTGCTTCAATTACGTTATTGTACGGCGCTTGCGTTTTGATTTCCAATCGTTTAATTGTAAATGTGACCGTAGTAGTGCACGGAACAGTAATAAATAGTTTTATAACGCCGCCGCTTAATAGTGCTTAAATATTTATACACCATCTTGAAACAAGCCAGCTATTAGAGTTCACCGCTTTGCGTAACGTTTTATCCGAACACCTTCTTTTATTTTTCTTAAAATACCGCTAGTCATCCCGCTGCTTATTGTATAATCTTAACTCCGTTCTGATAGTGAACACCTTCACCAATTGCTTACGGCTTCTCCTCGTACCTAGGCGCAAGTCTTCACGGGTTCATTATCAAGCGGAGGAGCCTGGATGAATTTTAACCGTGAACGTTTATTCACAGGGTGCGACTTTTTAGTTTAAAAAGTCGGCCGCGTTTTAGCGCGCCGTCCCTGCGACCTTTTTGTGGGGAAGACCACCACGCAGCTGCCCCGGCGCTCCCGAGCCACTTCACCAGCTCCACTGTCCGCTGCTCCAGTACCCTGGGCCCTAGCAGCCGCCATCGCCGAGGGGAGTACCGAACTACTGCGTAAAACCAGACGGGCTATAGCACCCACGACCTAGTTTTTTTAAATAAATATTATATTTCTTTTATTTGCTGCCGTTCAGAATTATTTTCCACCAATCACCACATCCTGGGGACTGAACGCGACACTGGCGCCCTCTAACGTGGTTTCAAAAAGGTCTGGTTTTGCGTGGTAGTGTAGTTGTGTGTTTTGTGTTTTTTTGTGAAACGTTTTTAAGTTTTGTTTTTTTTGGTTGCCGTAACTAAAGTGTATACCTCAATTTAATAAGTTAAATATTTTTGTATTTTTTTTCAAAACCGTTTGTCAAAACATATGTTTTAATTATTTGCTGCAAATCCATTTAGTTTAGAGCACTCTGTATGCGCAAACTGCATTACTAGCGATTTCTTTGTTCAACATCTAGAGATAGTCGAGCACAAAAGTGTTAACATTTAAACATATTTTTTCTGTTTGTAATTTTCAAAGGTATACACATTAGTTGCAATTATTAACGCTTGTTTTCTTTTTATTTCTGTGATTGTTTTATTTTAATTAGCTGTGTCATCTTTCATCATTTCATCAACCAGAACGTTGCTTCATTGATTTTGTAACGGAACGGAGTATTTCTTTAAACCTTGTTCAACACCTTCTCCATTGTGGTGCATTAATTTTGATTTACGCGAATTATTATTATTATTAATTTTGCAAAATGACTGATCAGGTGACTTATCCGGTGAAATTTTTATCGCTTCAGAAGGCCGAATTAGATTATGAGGTCCAAATTAGAGGTGGTTCTCCTGGTACAGTACAAGAGTTAAGAAAACAGATTTCTAAATTAGGTCCATTGTTTCCGTCAGAGGACATTTTGGAAAGTCCGTTCGAAATTGCCGAAGACCTGAAGGGCGTTTCCGACGTGCTCAATAAGACCAGGTCACTCCTAGATGGTCCATTAGATAGGAATGCATTGCTCCGCATTCAAAACTACTTGCATCACCTCTATCACCGACTTAATCGGCTGATTATTGATGCCAAAACGCAGAATGTACATGAGACCTGTGTAACAGAGTTCCAGACTTTGTTTGATCGGTACAATTCGGTTAGGGAGTCTGCTGCCGTAGACAAATTAATTGGTCCGACTGCAAGTACCAGTTCTGACATGCATTCAGCTGTACCACCATTAAATATAAACGTGTCTTGCGACCGTGGTGCAGTTGGTGAGCTCGGCAAGTTTAAATATGATGGCAAGTCGTGCGTACGCTCATTTATTCAGCGTATTACTGAATTTACCAAGGCTAGGAATATCGCGTCGTCCAAGTTGCTTTCATTCGCAACTGAGATTTTTACCGGCCACGCCTTACACTGGTACCGTGGACTTCAAGATCAGGACCAGCTGACCGATTGGGATGATCTAGTCACGCGCCTTAAAAAAGATTTCGATCAGGCTGACTACGATTACCGTCTGCTCTCGGAGATACGTGCTAGGACTCAAGGTGAATCAGAGAACGTCACAATTTATTTGTCAGTTATGTCTGGACTATTCTCGCGCTTGTCAGATCCTCTATCAAATAAAGACAAACTGGAGATTCTTCTCCACAACATCAGGCCATGTTACGCAAGTACCTTAGCCTCAGCTACAGAAATTACAGATATTGACACCTTGAGATCCTTATGTCGTAATTACGAGAGCATACAAGCACGTCTTGCTGGTTTTCGTGAACCTCCCAAGCGAACATCTGATACCATGGCACCCGAATTTGCTTACAGTGGTCATTCATCACACAAAACATTCAACACAAGTCAAAATTACCAACAGAACACTTACACAAACAATTATAATAGAAACAAAACTTACCCTAATAACAATTACAATGGTAATAAATCTAATAATAGTAATAAATATGTACATGCAATGCAAACTACCACTTCCAAAACACTGTTTTGTCCCCGGTGTCGTAACAATACCCACAATCTACGCCAATGCACGGCGAACAAGGACAAAATATGTTGTTTCGTTTGTGGACATGAGGGTTTTAAGACTCCGCAATGCCCGACATGTAACAAAATCCAGCCAAGTTCGTCAAAAAACTGATTGACCTGCAGAGTTGTGACACGAATAAGAATGATAAGTTTGATAGCGAAGATTGGGCTACATGGCTAAAGAAGATCAACTTTTACTTTAAGTCTTATAAAATCGCCACAATTCTGCAGAATCAACCGGTTAATGACCCTCGGCCTTACGCATCTATTAAGGTTTACAACCAAACCATATTAGGATTACTAGATTCAGGGTCAGCCATTACAATTTTAGGCAATAATACTCATCGAACTCTAGAACAACAGGGCTTAGAACTTCTACAGGGACACATTATTACCGTCACAGCCGCTGGAGGTCAGTCGATGAGTAGTATTGGGTACATGAACCTGCCAATTACTTTTCAGGACACATTTCATGTCATTAAAGCGTTTGTTGTGCCAGAAATTAACATAGACCTTGTCTTAGGTATCGACTTCTGGCACTCATTTGAAATATTTCCAAAGCATCTTACAGGCATTACTTTTTCTAGTGGCGTGGTTTCAAATGCTACTATTAATGCAGATCAGCCTTCTCTGTTACATGCTTATGACCATTTGAACAATTCAGAAAAGTTGATAGCTGACAATATAATCGCTCAATTTAGTGATATCTCTGCCGAATTCAGGGGTTTAGGGGAGACCAAGTTGATCACTCACCGAATTGATACGGGTGATGCCCCACCTATTCGACAACGCTATTATCGGATGTCTCCAGAAAAACAGCGCATTCTTGTCAAACAGGTGGACGAGATGCTAAGTCTCGACGTAATCGAGCCCTGCGAGAGCGCCTGGTCGTCCCCGGTTTTAATAGTAAACAAGAAAAATGGCCAGCCTCGTTTCTGTCTCGATAGTCGGAAATTAAATTCAGTGACAAAACGCGATGCTTACAATTTGCCGTACGTATCCGAAATCTTGGACAACCTTCGTGACGCTCGCTACCTCTCTAGCATAGACTTGTCCAAGGCGTTTTGGCAAATTCCCATAGCTCCCGAAGATCGAGACAAGACGGGATTCTACGTACCCTCGCGTGGTACATTTCGTTTTAAACGTACCGCTTTTGGTTTAACCAACGCGCCTGCTACACAGCAGAGATTGGTTGACCTGCTTTTCAGGGAATTCGACCTTAAAGTCTTCGCGTACCTCGATGACATAATTATAGTATCGAATGATTTTAATTCCCATGTCTCCCTTCTTCTTAGCGTGATGGAGAAGTTAAAGCAGGCCAACCTCACCGTAAACCTGGACAAATGTCAGTTTTTTCGAAGCCAGCTTAGGTATCTGGGCTATGTTGTTGACAGTTGTGGACTACGTACCGATCCGGAGAAGGTGCAAGCTATCCTCAACTACCCGACACCAACTAACCGGAAGGACATTAAGCGCTTTCTCGGAACCGCAACGTGGTATCGTCGTTTCGTCCCCAACTTCAGCACTATAGCAGGCCCCCTTAATAAGCTGACTTCGAATAAGAAAGGGGGACCACCGTTTGTCTGGTCTTCGGAAGCTGACGCTGCATTCCAGCAGCTGAAGGAATGTTTGGTTTCCGCTCCTGTTCTTTCCTGCCCTGACTACGACCAGCCATTCGAAGTGCATACCGATGCCAGTAACTATGGTGTTGGTGCCATGCTGACGCAGACCTTAGAAGGTAAGGAGCACCCAATTGCCTATATGAGCAGGTCGTTGTCAGCAGCAGAGAAGAACTACGGAATAACTGAGCGGGAAACACTTGCGGTTGTTATAGCTTTGGAGCATTGGCGGTGTTATTTAGAGAACGGAAAGCCCTTCACGGTATATACAGACCACAGTGCTCTGAAATGGTTCCTTTCTCTGAATAACCCGACCGGCAGGCTTGCTCGCTGGGGTGTTAGATTGTCCGCGTTTCATTTTGAAATAAAACATCGTCGCGGCGTTGACAATGTCATTCCAGATGCCCTTTCACGAGCCGTTCCTATTAGTGCCATCAGTACATCTGATTTTTATACTAAAACTACTGATGAATGGTACAAAAATATATATAATTCTTGCCTTACCAAACCCCAAAATTTCCCGAATTTTTTAATAAAAAACAATACCCTATATAGGTTGACAAAGGACAAACACGACTTGACTGACTTAACTTCAGAGTTTTCCTGGAAGGAGGTTGTTCCGCGTGAACTGCGTGAGCAGATCATTGAAGAAAATCACGCAGAGCCAACAGCCGGACATCTTGGCGTCTTTAAAACGTACCGTCGTCTCGCGTTGCGCTACTACTGGCAAGGCATGCACCAAGACGTCGTAAATTTTGTTGGTTCGTGTCACAAGTGCCTTCAGTACAAGGCTCAAAATCACCAAGTCTTGGGTGAAATGGGACGCCCAAAACAATGTAGTCGCCCATTTCAAACCATTTCAATCGACCTTATGGGCCCTCTGCCTGTCACACGGAAGCAAAATAGCTACATCCTAGTTGTTACGTGCTGCTTTTCAAAATTTTGCCTAATTACTCCCTTGCGTGCTGCTACTGCCGTTGCTGTGTGTAAATTCATGGAAGAGTCGGTTTTCCTTGTCCACGGGCCGCCTCAAACTATTTATCTCGATAACGGTAGCCAGTTTGTCAGTAAAGTTACAGACACTCTTTTCAAATCATATAAAGTCCCCAACGTATTTTTTACCCCTAAATATTCAGCGCATATTAACAGCGTTGAAAGATTTAATCGTACAATTATCACATCCCTGTCAACGTTCGTTGAGGATGACCATAGGACTTGGGACCTTTTTATCCCAAAAGTTCAGTTCGCCATCAACAATTCGGTAAATGAGGCGACTGGGTTCACTCCTTCATTCTTGGTATACGGCAGAGAGATCGCTACATGTGGTTCCCATTATATTCATAATGACTTGGGTGACAAACAGGAGTTCTTGCCTCGTGACATTTATGCCGAGAATCGTGGTTGTCTTGCCGAGGTATTTGACAAGGTGCAGGCAAAACTCTGGCATGCTCATGTGAAAAACACGTCTCATTACAACCTTCGAAGAAAACCGATGGAATTTAAGGTCGGCGACGTTGTCATGAAACGTGCATATGTACTGAGTAACAAGGACAAATATTTTAGTAAGAAGTTGGCACCTAAGTTTTTAAAATGTCGAGTTGTACAAAAAAAGTCTCCTTTAGTATATGTACTTGAAGATATGTCCGGAAAAAATATTGGCACCTGGCACATTAAAGATCTAAAACTAATTGGCTTAAATAAATAATTACACATTTATAATATAATAAGACAAATAACAGCATATACTTAGCGTGGTTCAAATATAATCCATCGTTTACTTATTTTATTTTTGTATGGGTAACTATTAAATGAATATATAGTAACCTCTAATAATGACTGGTCGCGTTAGTAACCTTTAGTATGGTAACTATAGCATTTTTTTGATTGCGTGAAGTATGGAATTTTGTAACTGATTGAAGAATGAAAGGATTAAATACGAAAATTTTACTTAAAAGTACGGATTTTATTTTTTTAGTATAATAAAATCCTTTTGTAACGCGCGGGGTAATGTAACGTTACATGTTACATGTTTTATTATTACGATTAAAACGCATCTTAAATTGATAAACCTATTCTAAAATAAACACATATTATAAACTTAACTATAGAACTACTTAAAATAAGTATTTACATCCTACACTAACACACATCCTTAAAACATAATAAATAACAACACAATAAAATAATTAAAATAAATAACAAATAAACACATCATGTTTAACACTTGTGCGCGCGATGTTACCGCCGGGCGATAAGGAATGTTCGAGACGGCTCGTGGCTGCATCGCGGTGGCATTACGAGCTACGTTTTGAAAGGGACGATACATGTGCCGGCTGCGTTCACAAACGTTTTCTTTGTGTCCTCGTGCGCGCTGGCAAAATTTATATATTTAAAATAATAAAATTAATGTAATACCTAAGTCCTTCATTAGTTACAAGTGTCATCTCGCACCCCGATAGGGTAAGTGTTGAACAAGTGTTTTAATCCAGTAGTGTTTAGCTTTAAGTTAGTGCTTATTTTAAACCCTAGTGCATCTAAGTGCTAGAATCACCTAATTAATCAACTGTGCTTCAATTACGTTATTGTACGGCGCTTGCGTTTTGATTTCCAATCGTTTAATTGTAAATGTGACCGTAGTAGTGCACGGAACAGTAATAAATAGTTTTATAACGCCGCCGCTTAATAGTGCTTAAATATTTATACACCATCTTGAAACAAGCCAGCTATTAGAGTTCACCGCTTTGCGTAACGTTTTATCCGAACACCTTCTTTTATTTTTCTTAAAATACCGCTAGTCATCCCGCTGCTTATTGTATAATCTTAACTCCGTTCTGATAGTGAACACCTTCACCAATTGCTTACGGCTTCTCCTCGTACCTAGGCGCAAGTCTTCACGGGTTCATTATCAAGCGGAGGAGCCTGGATGAATTTTAACCGTGAACGTTTATTCACAGGGTGCGACTTTTTAGTTTAAAAAGTCGGCCGCGTTTTAGCGCGCCGTCCCTGCGACCTTTTTGTGGGGAAGACCACCACGCAGCTGCCCCGGCGCTCCCGAGCCACTTCACCAGCTCCACTGTCCGCTGCTCCAGTACCCTGGGCCCTAGCAGCCGCCATCGCCGAGGGGAGTACCGAACTACTGCGTAAAACCAGACGGGCTATAGCACCCACGACCTAGTTTTTTTAAATAAATATTATATTTCTTTTATTTGCTGCCGTTCAGAATTATTTTCCACCAATCACCACATCCTGGGGACTGAACGCGACAATAATGTACCCGTAGGTAGTAGGTATCTACCCCTACGTAAGGCGGATATCACACTGAGCCGCATCTCCGGATTTTAGTTCTGTCTCGTTACTGAACCGTGATAGTTTTCCATTCACATTAATTATTATGTACTACTGCCACGATTTTTTTCACATCCCAATGGTAACCATGCATTTAGCCAGGAGGGGTGGGGGGGAAATGAACAAAAATTAGGGCTTTAAAGCCAAATATCTCGCAAACGAATCGCCGAGTTGAATTATAAACCCATGCCGAAGTTCAGTTTTCTAGTAGTGCCTAATACCCACAACCTAGATAAGACGAGTAACGAAAGCCTCCAGAGCTGCTGGCTGCTGCAATTGGACCCTTAAAAAAAAACTGTTTTCTATTAGTAACGATTTCTGAGCAGAGGACACAGACGGCCAGACATGGCGAAACTATAAGGCTTCCTTGTTGACCACGTAACCCTATAAAGGCGCGGAATATAAAATAAAATAAAGTTTTAGCGCGTTTTTAAAATTATCTGAATCATAAGTTGCCAGTGCTACATTTCCTCATTTCCTCCAACAATGGAATTATTAAGAAAACGCTAAAATAAGCTATTTGTACTTAACATGGACGTACACTGTACTTAACATGTGTTATAATAATATCAATAACCATCTGAAACTGACTTTCTTTAATTAAAATTTCATGTTAGAAACTATATCTAGGAGTCTCCTTTACCTACTTGTTACTTTTTTTTTTTTTTTTTCTAAGTTGGGCCCCGAAGGGGCCCTTAACTAATTGCCAATGACACATACAAAAACAGAAAACTAATAACATATATACAATTGTAAAAACCTAACGGCCCAACACCGAGAGACGGGTGGGGAACTAAACTAAACTCAAATACTAAAACATAAAAACATAGAAAAACACCCTATCCGCAAACACTCGCCACGTGCCGCCCGCTTGCGCCTTTTTTATGCGGGGACCTACTTGTTACCTACATGGCAATCCGAATCTGTCATTATGACATTTCGTTTCTACGTTTCGTTTCGTTCGTCACTCGGCTTATGTCATTTTCTGACTTACTTACTTGCTGTATCGTGATTGAAGTGATCGTAGTGATTTACGGAAATGTTAAATACTTACCATAATACTCAAGTCTAAGATTGCTCCTTATATTATAATTTGGCTTTTGAGACAAAAATGTTATGGAGGACAATATTACGCCCTGTAAGAAAACGCCAACCTGGCAGAACTGTGCACATTGCCCCAATCTTCTGTTCAGCACTACTACGGAATTTGAAAGGTTTCTAATAAAACTATACCGACCAACTAGTGAATTAATCTAATGTATGCACAGAAATCTTATCTCATTCATCTCTTTTTCAGACACATTCAAGACAAGCACAGTATTAAGGAAGGGTCCATTATCTTATGTCAATATGGGCCGAATGGAATTTGTGCCTCACTGCAGTTTGGTGATTTGCGGAAGGCAGGATTCAAGTATCACGTAAGGGAGTACCACTTGTTTGCCAAGGATGATGCAGATGACGACTGGACCTTCTATTCATCATCCCAAAATCTCCCAGCAGTATTAAATGATCCTAATAGAGGAAAACAAAGTAACTTTTTTACAAAAATTTGGGGAGATGGTTTTGTGGATAAAGTAGATATAATTCCTAGTCCATATTTGCCAGAAATCACATTACAACATTTTGAAGCATATTGCAAGAGAATTGTAAAACGGCACAGAAGGCACTGTAAGCTGAAAGAAAATGTAGCTGTAAAAGTGAAAACCCCTGTGGTGGAGGCTGATTGTGAAGTTCCCCAAATTTTCTATGAACAGTCATTTGAGTTGCATGATCCAAATGTTTTTAGCAAAGTGTTCCCAAACCTGGTTAATTCCCATGACCCAAGTGTTGCAGTCCGGTCCCTGCAGGAAAGTCTCAGCACATACTTGGATTTTATAGAGATGAAGATTTCAAAACAGGTTGCACAGAAGTCTGATGCATTTTTCCATGCCATGCTTTCTCATGATACTATTATGGAGCAAATGGCCCGAGCAGTCAAAACTGTAAGGTCCACCCGTAACAATATTAATGCTGTGAAAAGCAATCTGACTGAAAATCCCTTAAAATTGGTGAGTCTCACAAGAATTGATCAAAATCTAAGTAATGTCCATGAACTACTTAAACTTATCAGCACTGTGCAGCAAACCCAGCCTATGATCCAACTTCTCTTAAGTACCTCGGACTATGTGGCTGCGCTGGATCTGATCAGTTCCACACAAAAGGTGCTCTCCATGCAACTCGCTAGGATCCAAGCATTCCGACATCTGTCATCACAGTTAACTGAGATGAAAAAATTGATTCATAAAATGTTAAGCAACGAATTCCAAAGATTTATAGTGACAGATTTAAATAGACCACCCAAGGACCTCACAGATATACCGGAAAGGGACAAAGTAGTATCAATAGTCTCTGGGATCTTAAGATTAAAAGAGTTTGACTTTATCGAGACTTTCAAAATGGAGGCTATGACCACTATTCAAGCTACAATCAAGCAATGTGTAATAGAAATAGTATCGGAAAGGGATGGCAACACTGAGGTAGTTCTAAGGGGATCAAACGCAGACAACACATGGTTAATGTGCAATGAAAGTATTGTATTTCTACAAAAAGTCACTCCAAACTTAATAACACTCTTTAAAAGAGTTTTGTGTTTAAGAGACTTAGTGTTGGAAATCAGCCAAATGGATGATGTGACGGGAAATGAGAGTGAAGAAACATGGACCCATGAAGAGTTATTATCCGTAGAAGAAAAGCTGGACAAGATGATTATTTCATTATCAGACTACAGCAATGAGAGGTGTGCTAATCTCATTGTCACCAAAACTGACAAAGATTTTGTGTTCTCTGATTTGACTCAGTTGTCTAAACTGTCAACGCTAATTGAAAATTTCTCTGATGAATTAGAAAAATGTACAGGTCACAACAGTAATTCAATGAAACTGGCACTAAGGAGCTTTGCCATGAAATATATTCAAAATTTACATTCAGACAGAAGGAGCCAACTGACCATTACACTCAATGCCGAACGGTGGAAAAGTGCCGACGTGCCCACTGAACTACAACAGTTGATTGATAAGACATCTACTTCTAACGACATTTCATCTAAAATGCGGTATGAAACTATAAAAACTGATGGAAAATTCTTGGTTATAAATAAGGAAAACTATGCAGTTGTTGGCACTGTGCAGCTGTTGATTAAAATACTGCTGGAGTACTGTGATGCGACGAAGCAGTCTCCAGTGATAGTGCAATACTTGGTTCACTGCATGCTGGAGTTGACTAGACTGTTCAACTCTCGTTGTTGTCAGCTGGTGCTGGGTGCAGGTGCAATACAGAGTGCAGGGTTAAAGACAATCTCCACTTCTAACTTAGCTTTAGTGTCCAGGTCGCTGCAGATCTTACTGTGGCTCCTACCTATAATTAAAGAACAGCTCGCCCAGTTACAGTCCAAAGAGGTATCAATCACTGGCTTTGATAGTATTGAGAGTGATATTGTTAGCCATAAGCAAGAAATAGAGAATAAGATATGCCTCATAGTAAGTAACATGCTCTGCTCGCAGCTGCTCGGCTGGGACGCCAAACCTCCGGTTCCTTCTCAGACATTCCGAAATATTTCTAAACACTTAGTCAAATTGCATGAAGCATTAATAGATATATTGCCTATTGAACAAATAAGAATCATTTATAAGAGAGTACATGATAATTTTAAAGATAAATTGAGAGAGCAGTTGGGTAAGATGAATATAGTGGCCAACGGCAGTCCGCAGCACGGTGTAGTGACCTCGGAGCTGACCTTCTACCTGCAGACCCTCAAGACGCTGCGGGTCGTCGACGAGAACGACGTCGAAGACAATATTTTATACGATATCTGGCTAAACTGACTTTAAATTAAATTATTTCAATTTATTGAGAGGAATGCTAAAATGTTATTAGCTTGTTTATTCAAAATGTATTTATCAATAAGATTAAATTATTTTAGCAAGCTAGCCAAAATCTTTGTATCCATCTCAACAAATATTGAGAAAACTTACCCAAATGTATAGTCAAACCTATAATAACAAATTTAAATATTCTCAAATATATCAGATCTTAATTTTCTGAAATCGAATGATATTACAAAATGTTATTGATATATGAGAAAGAATCTTAATTTTATTTATGTCTTGATATGTTGCATAATTAAATGCAATATTTAAGTACTTATAATAAAAAGGTGCTTTAAATCCATTCATTAAAAAAAACGAGCGACTAAGTTTGAGCTCTACTAATGTTTTTTAAATTACTTTTCCAAAGGTACTTTGCACCGTAAAGGGTTGTTAAGCCTGGTCAGCTACCGTCCACCACTAGTCAATCATCTAAACGGTCAGAGTTAATAGCTTTAACTGTAATTCAATGACTTTGACGCGCATTTATGGAAGCCTAGTTGTCCAAGTATATTATACCATTGTAATGCACCCTATTCCATAGCGATAAGTAATAAAATATACATCTCATTGTGACCTTGTTTGAAACTAGCGTTTATTTCCCTACATCTAACATCCGCTATTCTCTTCCTCGCAGAGCCCTAGGGCTCACCAGAAGTCCTATGCAACGGTTCCATAAAATAATCGACCTTAGTGTGGTCATGGCTAGCATTGTCTATGGGACACATGTCATGATTTGTCAGCCCCAATTTATCAAAAGCTGACTAAGTGCTATCGTCTGGAGGCATGTTGCGCTGCTGATCCAACTGACAAACGAGTTGTATTGTCTTTATTTTTCACAAATTTCATTCAAATAAATTTAAATATATTAAAACAATATTCTTTATTGTTTTAATATTTGACACTGGGATTCTCATATTTCGACACAATTTTTATACCGGTTGTAGATGGAATAAGAATAACTTCGGAAAGTCGTGCGTGCTAGTTGATATAATATTAATCATATAAAATCAGAATCACTATCAGAAGGTGGGTGGACTGATGACCTGGTAAAGGTTGCGGTTGTCCGCTGGATGCGGGTGGCGCGGGACCGGTCACTTTGGCACTCTTTGGGGGAGGCATATGTCCAGCAGTGGACGTCTTTCGGCTGATCATGACATGACAAATCTTGTAATGTATATACCCATAAAATCACATAATCTGTATACCCCATTATGGGCTAAAATGGGACTACTGATTCACTGTGACTCGTAAAAATGTAGGTACGAAGTATATTACCCAAGCTAGCGCGTTCAGCGATATATAGGTATAACAACTTGTAGGTACATGTTAATTCCACTCTTACTGTTCTCGTCGTGCTCCCGACAGAGACGAGATAACGACAAATGAAAGTTATCTGCACGGCTATCACAAGACGGCGCGCGAACTGTCTCGCATTATCCGTCTCTCTTTTATTAGAACACTTAGAAAGAGAGGTATAGTGCTGGACCAAGATCCAAGAGAACTCCTGTACTAATTGCGACCTTAGGAAATTTCGAAAATAATAGGTATAGGTAATAGGAAGTACCTACCTATAGGGACCAATACCATTCATCACGGTTGAAAGGGCAATTTAAAACCGTAATGCGTAAGCATTTGATTACATGCGAGTTCAGCGGCGCTACCACGAACTTCGAAAGTCGAAGTTCGTAATATATGCATCCCTGTCACTCGAGTAAGGGAGTGCGATAGAGATGGAAATACCCGAATTTCGACTTTCTAAGTTCGTGGTAGCGCCGCAGCACCAGAGCAGCTACCACGAACTTCGAAAGTCGAAGTTCGTAATACATGCATCCCTGTCACTCGAGTAAGGGAGTGCGATAGAGATGGAAATACCCGAACTTCGACTTTCGTAGTTCGTGGTAGCGCCGCAGTGGTATTTAATGGAGCCAATTGATAAGACAGGCGTTCCCCGTCCAATTGTTACTTTCATAACATCGTATTTTTTCCGATGCTGTAGTTAAAAACTGAACCTTAACTCTTTGTGATAAAGTTCAAATTTGATAATCAAAAGCTTATCCATAATTTTGGTTGTTTGCAGAGCCCACACACAAAATGAAGTTGTTTAAGCTCAATGTCAAAGTGCTGATATGTTAATTTATTATTGATTATCAAGCTACGGTAGCCTAGTGGTTCAGGCATGCGGCTGTCAAGCGGCGGTCGTGGGTTCGAATCCCGGCTCGTACCTACCAATGAGTTTTTCGGAACTTACGGAATATTTACCGTTAGCTTTTCGGTGAAGGAAAAAACTGTGACATCGTGAGGAAAACCGGTCTAATCCCATTAAGGTCTAGTTTTCCCTCTGGGTTGGAAGGTCAGATGGCAGTCGCTTTCGTAAAACTAGTGCCTAGGCCAAATCTTGGGATAAGGTGTCAAAGCAGACCCTGGGCTCCTTTAGGGGCACAACCGGGAATAACGCTAGGAGGATGATGATCAACAGCGATCTTTTAACGTAACTTTTAGCGTAAGTATAACAAAAACTGATTTTAACTTCATTATTATATTAAATTTACGTGTGTATAAAAAACAGTTTACAGCAATGCACTTCTTTCCGTATTTACATATGTATAAATATTCTTTATTTCATAAATAATATTGTAGGTACTTACAGGGATGTTTTTACTTATGCTTGATACCTTAAGCCCACTCATAATACACCTACGTCACATGACAGCATGATAAAATGCATGGCAGCAGGTCGAGAAAGTTGTGCTGAGCAATAAAAATTGGCCGTATATTTGAAAATCCTTCAATGGGTAGGTATACCCATACCAATTTTGACCGGAAGTGAAGGGAGGAAGCATTTACTTACGTCACTTGACAACAGTACGCGACATGCAGACAGCACTTTAATCGTAGAGAGAGTAAACCTAAGTCTGTCAGTCCTGAAATGGCCTGACTTGGCAAATGGCCTCAAAGTCGCCACCTTACCTACCCATACAAATTTTGACCGGAAATGAAAGATTTTCGAACTTACGGGCAATTGCATTTTTTAACCATCAACGAAAAAATCAGCCACATGTGATCTTCTCGCTGTTTACATTTAAATACTTACCTACTCTAGTGATAATTGATAAATATATTTTTAAAATATAATTAACAGATGTAACGAAAACACTTTTATCTATCTTAAGCACACTAAAATAACACGGAATTTTGCTTAAATTACTACGTGTCGTAAAAATATGATGCTAATGGATATCTTATTAAAAATGCAATACAAGTACAGCAGACCTGGAACAACATTAGGCTTGTCGTCAGTCTGACTTCGGACATGGGCCCAAGTTTTATTAAAAATAAGTTTATTAGCGTCAAATTGTTAATTATTATACTTTCATCGTCTTCTTTTCTATCAACTAAACGTAGCAAAGTAAGGACTCTAAGAATTAAGGTGTCTAATAGTTTCATTTCTTTCTTAACAATAACGGTTCTGCTAGGTTGAAGTAAGTCAAGTTCCGCACTATATTTTGGCAGGCGGTGGCGCGGGCACGGTATGAAGTGGAAGAGCTGGGGCACGGAATACAGGAAGTTGATCACTTGCGGCAAGAAAAACAGTATCACAGTCTTGCTGAAGTGGCTGAGGATGGCCACCACAGCAAACGTCATCCCAGAGACGTAACAGAACGTGTCGCCGACAAATACTTTAGATGGGTACCTGGAAATAAATATAAAATGCAACTGGTAGGCAAAAGTTGTTCTTGGGTATATCACACAGTGTATGTGCAGTAAAGCAATTTAGTGTCAATTCCACTCATACAGACAGTTCAGGTTTTTTTTGAACCTACTTCTAAATTAGACCTTCAGTATTAGGTTGATTTTTCAACAAGTAGAATACACATGCTTACCAATTGTGCTTCAGCAGTGCTAATGTGGTGGTCAGGTATGGGATCATGATATGCAGAGAGAATGTGTGAGCCTTGTACTGATCTCCTCTCAGCTCAATAATGTCAAATATGATGATGGACAGGGCAATGACCACAGACTGTCCCACCTCCAGTCCATTGATTCCTGCTAAGATGTTAATTGCGTTTGTGCAGAATACTGCCAACATTCCCATATAGACATAGTAAAGACATCCTGAAACAGAATATGTGAGGTGCTTTAAATACTGGTAAAATGACAATGTAGTAGAGAAAAATATTGTCTCTGCAGCAACTAATACCCGTAATTTTGTTAGTCTAAAAGTTATATGTAATACAAGTATTATTGACCGAGGCAAATAAATAATACTAACCAATATTAATTGATACACCCAGCCATTGCCTTAAAGGCATTGGCACGATAAATGTAGTGGAGTTGAAATTTACGTAATACACCACCAGTAAAGGTAGCGATGCAATAGTAGGCAACAGTAGTTTGTAGCGCCATCTCAGGTCCAGCACATCATCAGCAAAACCAAGCAGCAGCATGCAGCATATGGACAACAGGGCTGCCAACAACTCTGCAAACTAACAAATAAATATTGAGTGTCAAAAGAAGCCTAAAACAAAAACCAAACTGTTTCAACATTTCCAAACTGATTCCAGCCTGCAACCAAGTTATATCCTGCCTTGTTAATGATTTCATCCAAACGCTAATCGGATGTCAGGTGTGATGTCTTTTAGGTTGTGACAACTTTTTTTATTGGAGGCCAACCTTTACCAGGTCATTAGTCCACATTGTGGGGGGCCTACCCACCTCGAGAACCTTTCCACCACAATGGCCAATCGGTACTACATACTATGTGCCCGGCCCACTGCCACTTAAGTTTAGCGTTTCGGAGGGTACAAATATAATTTGTAATTTCAATACTTGTAAGCTAACACCAACCAGAAAAAGAAAAATAAATAACACTTCTTTTAAAATCTTCAAATACTTACTTCATTATGTGGAAAATGTGCTGTGTCCATGAGACTGTTCCCAAAAACTATAGGAATGAATAAGAAACATGTCACCAAGAATACACATCCCGACACCACTCCCAATGCTTCTGGTCTGAAAATGAAATACAAATTCATTATTCTGATAGCTTCAAGTTTTAATACAATCTACAAGCGAATCCGGGAGGAGCTGAAACGGAAAATAGAACAGCTTATTTATATTGTGCAGACGAAAACAATAACTTACATTTTCTCCTTGCTAGTTTTGCACAAATCAACGCCAGATAGGCCGGCTTTTATGAACAAATTCTTCAAATTCGGTATCAATTCATCGGTAATTAGAAAAGCTATTATGGACAATATAACTAAAATGATTATGGACCACATACTGATATTTTACTTCTATCGATTACTAGGTTTAATTTCTACATTCTAACATAAAAAAAACAATATATGATATCAGAGAACTCGAACACCGCTTGTAGATGTAGAGTATTATCAATTATCAATCAAAGACATGTGTCACTGTGTCAGTCAGTGTCAGAGTGTCACTGACATGTTATCATGTCAGCACACATGTCAGCAATAAAGTCGTTCCAAAACGCATATGTATTTTATTTCTTTATAGATTACATTATGGTCGCATTACATTACTTGGGAGTTTGTGTTCGCGTTGCGATTGTTGCGTTGGAAGAAAAAAGATGCAACACGATAATTTGTGCAAATACCGCCAAGTGGAGTGCTACCATTAAACTTATCGGCTGTCACAAGACGGCGCGCGAGCTCTCTCGATTTTTCTCGCACTACCTCTTTTTCTAAGTTTTCTAATACGAGAGAGATGGATAGTGCCAGAAAAATCGAGAGAGCTCGCGCGACGACCTGCGATAGCCTTGCTGTTATCAAAATAAAGGGACACCTCTTCCATTCTTCAAAAATGTGAAACAATGAAAGATACAACTCTTTCAAAATATGGGTGATCGATCAACAACAACACCGCCGCCTACAACTACTACTTCTATAAGCAACTTTTTTGTAGGTCGTATCGTAGTGGATTTATTCTACAACGAGAAATTCATGGGCCATCCACATTATGTGATTATACCCCAATTTGTCAGTACAACATGTCGAAGTCAGAATTGAGTGTAGCGTACAGACGTAACAACTGCAACTACAATTTCATTCAGTGTGGCCAGTTAACAGAAGGAAAGCGAAAATTGGCGCATTCAAACGGTCCTGCGAAGCGGACTGCAAGATTGTTACTAGCCGATGAGATAGGGCAAGACAGCACGTCTAACACACAGAGCAGCTACCACGAACTTCGAAAGTCGAAGTTCGTAATACGTGCATCCCTGTCACTCGAGTAGGGGAGTACGATAGAGATGGAAATACCCGAACTTCGACTTTCGAAGTTCGTGGTAGCGCCGCAGCCGCGACATACTCTCGATTTCTCTCACATGTCCTAATAAGAGAGAGACAGATAGTGCGAGAAAAATGGAGAGAGCTCGCGCGCCGTCGCGTAATAGCCATGCAGCACACAAAAATCGAGAGTATGTCACGGCCACCTCATGATCGACGTGCTGTCTCGCCCTATCTCATCGGTTAGTAACAATCTTGCAGTCCGCTTCGCAGGACCGTTTGAATGCGGCAATTTTCGCTTTCTTACTGTAACTGGCCACACTGAATGAAATTGTAGTTGCAAAACACCGGTTTAAAAAAAATACAAAATTACAGGGTAAAATATTGATACAATGTTCTTTAGCATATATTTTTTAACTATCGTTTAAATTTATTTGTATGAAATTTGTGAGAAAAAGATCATGCAAATTCCATGGTCCAAATTGTGATTTTCATGCAATTAGTCCGTACAACTCGTTTGACGGTTGGGACCAGTCTTGCGCAACTCAGTACAAAAAAAACTTTTGTATGGAGTTTGCTGAATTAATAATGGCGGAGCTGTCATTTGCGTGTCGTTTCCGTTACAAGTACTCTGTGGTGTATACCGCCATATTGCTTCCTGTGTAAATTGTGTCTGTCATTGCGCAACGGATTCCATTTTTGGCTATTTTAATGTTATTTTGTGTGATATGTGTTACAAATAGAGTTCGTGTTGTTTGTTAAAATATCAACAAAAAAAAAATGCCACCGAAAAGACGGTTTATAAGATGTAAAGTGTGTGGACCATGTGTGGACTTAAAGCAAGCCGCGAAAAAAGCACTAAGAGGCCATTTATGGCGAAATTTCCATTGGACGAAGACCGGTAAGTAGAAAACTAGTCATTTATTTAGTTTAATATCAGCGGCGCTACCACGAACTTCGAAAGTCGAAGTTCGGGTATTTCCATCTCTATCGCACTCCCATACTCGAGTGACAGGGATGCATATATTACGAACTTCGACTTTCGAAGTTCGTGGTAGCGCCGCAGTACAATTGGCTACAAATAAAATTATGATGGTTTATTAACATTTTTATTGAGTACTAGTGATGTACTATATCTATCGATAAATGGAGGTTTCCCTGAAGTAGTTCATAATTTTCTTATATTTCCAATAATTGTGAGACTCAAAAATGTCACCTAATATTTGCAGTATAATAATCCTTTTATTTATCTACTTATAAGGACTCTTGACCGTGATTCATTTCACCATTAATTTGTTATTTTAACTTAATTAATGATTAATGAAATAAAACTATTTTTTTAGATGCAGGCAGCGGGTCAAGGCTGTGGGGAACAAAGACCTGATATATGATCCCATTGAAAGATTGCACGTTTTAAAATATGTATGTGGGAATCATTTCCAGAGCTTTCAATAAAAAAAGACCCGGTTGAAGAAATCTGCCACAAAATAAAAAAAACACAATTACAAGGGTTTGGAAAAAAGTAAAAGTGTTTTATTTAAGTTCGGGTTCATATTTAAAGCCAACGTAGTATTTATTTAATTGGTTTAGCATTTACTGAACAAGATTTCGTTGGACTCGTAAATATGGACTCTATTTAAACCGAGCTCAAACACGCAAAGTACTCTGCCTTGGAACCGACTTATGATTTCGTTCCGGTTGCTGTGGAGACAGCTGGGCCCTGGGGCAGTGAGGCTCTCGGGCTGTGCAAGGAGTTAGGCAGACGATTAAGGGACAGGGGCCTTGACCCCCGCTCTGGGTCATGGCTCGTCCAACAGGTCTCCATTGCTGTTCAGCGAGGCAATGCCGCTAGCATTTTGGGGACCTTTGGTTCGGGCTTGACGCAGAGCGGGATGTACTCGTAGTATTACTTTTATTTATTTTTACGTATTTTAATTTTATCATTCTTTACACTTTTGTTAATTATTAATTATAATATTAAATACCATGTATTATTTAATTACTGTCACGATAATACGAAATAAAATCACATCGATCTTTAAACCTAATGTGAAAGTACCTATTTAAAAAATAATAGGTATAAGTAACATGAACTGCGATCATAAAAATACGTCCGCAATTTTATCGATAGAAGCGGGTTTGTCGATATCGATAGAAGCGGGTTTATCGATATCGATAAAACTACTTTTATAGTTGCGCCACTATTGTGTACACAGATTACAGAGAAAAGCAGATAGGCCCTAATAAATTAAACGTTTTCTATACATCCGATCTCTTCTCACTTACGTACTGAACGCCGAGTAAGAAAGGGATAGAACCATGTTATCTGACAGGTCTTCATACGTCATTGTCTCCGCTTTCTCGCTCGCACGATGTAATTCGCTCTCTCGCTCGCTCGAGATTTAGTGCACAGAAAGATATTTTCTTACAAGTTATCGATATCGATATTTACTGTTAATAAATTCGTAATATGCGATACTCGTAAGTAAATTGTATTTCTATCCATACTATGCAAAAATTAATATGGTACTTACCAAATAGAAAACAAAAACCATTACACGACTACGACTATAATAAACTGCATTCATGTTTCATATGTTTGCTACAAATTAAATTATGCAAATACATAGGTAGTCAGACGAGTTACTTTTTAAGTCTCACTATTTTGTGGATCTTTCTTTAGTGGAACACATTTATTTTTAACCGACTTCTGAAACTTATCAATTCCGCTGGCTCTTTATTTTTTTTATGTATGTTCCTCGATTACTCTTAGACGCCTGGACCGATAAGAATGGTGTTTTGTTAGAAAAGGTGGTCCTAGGCAGGTCAGGATCTGAAGATGGGATCCTGGAGAAAACCAGAGCAATCTTCAAATCTTATTTTGAAACGATTTGGGTACTTTGAAATCGTGCATTTGCTTTCAGAAAGCATTTCATGCGGTAATATGGAATGTGGCTTCGGGAAGTATTGATTTGAAGTCGATTAAAACTTTGTTTTTAAAGTAAGCTAACACAAAATAACAACGCAATTTTATTCCTGAAAATATCTCATTTTAATAAGAAAGTTACATCTAATGCTTTAAATAATAAATATCCAATTATATAGAACTTTTTGCAATCAGTAAACTTGCATCACCTGAAGAGGCAATGCAGATGTCTTAGGTATTGTATCTGGTAGCCTTTCATTACTGCTTAGAATCATTTTGTTGTAGTTGCCTTCTAATTGTTGATCCTGGTGAGATCCCTGCATTAAATACAGTAACGAAAACATTATTATACAAATTCTTTGCATATACAAAACTTAAATGAAACGAACTCATCTGGAGGGACCTCAGAAATGTCAAGTAATAAAATAAATAAAACTCACTATACTAACTTACCTCAAGCGGCCTCTGAAAAACTGTAGGTAGCGCTTTTATTTATATTTTGGTATTGGGTTTTTAATGTTTTTGTTTATTTTATGTGACTGTATACATTCCTGTATATACTTGTTATTTATTGGTTGTCTTTAGTTCTGCATGTTTGTGTTTTTCTTGTATATATCCGTTTCATTTTGTGTATGTGCATGTTTGCTTTTCTGGTTGTATATATTTTTGCATGTTATTTTTTAAGTTAAATTTGTCTATTTCTGTTTGCATGTATAAGTCGGGCGGCTATATGCCATATTTTTGTAGTTTTAGGTTTTCTTTGTGTTTGCTTGTTTGTATTACTTAGGTTCTTTGTTTTAATGTTTTTTTTAATATTTTGTGTGTTTCATACCACAATATTGTTAGAGGCAATTAGTTGAGGGCCCCTCCGGGGCCCAACTTGAAAAGAAAACCAGGAAAAAAAAAAGCATCTGGCAGCAAGTGTTTTATGTTTTTAATAATAACGAAACAGTTAGTTTCGAAATGTTTCGAACATATTCTATGGTGTTTTTTCGGCGTCCAATTATTGCGCCCTACTGCGTCAATCCATTTTTTTCGAAGATTATTATTTACCGGAAACCTGAAGTTAACAGTTAAGACATGTAACATTAAAATATTTTGTCTAAACGCCTACATGAATAATTCATGTCGACGAAATATCGATATATACATGGTAACAACACTACCCATGTTTACGACCATTGTATTTTTACTAAAAATCCCAAAAATATCAAGTTTGATCCATGTAAAAAGTACTAATCCGACAGTATCAAGCATCTGCTGTAATCCCAGACCATTATATCGCGTAATGTACATGAAATATTTGAAAAATAACCAAATGATTCTTACCGATGAAATCCGATTGTTTCTCCGGTCTTTTTTAACAATCTAGCGTAACTTCGGCAGTACGGAACTGCACAAGCCATTGTGCCACTTCATACAACTTAAATCATTAACTTATTACAGAAATATTTAGTTTTTCTACACAATATTCTTGAAATAACCAACTTTCCTCAAGATTCACAAGAGATTTGACGTTGATTTGACATTGACAGATTGTTTAGCATTTAACACCGTGGTTAACAGTTTTTGGAGACAAGTCGTCAATAGACTCAAAATAACATACTATTCGTCTCATTCTAACTCACATCAGCTGACCATAAGCAGTGACAGAGACAACTATATGAAACATCGTCTTGCTTTATACTGCGCGTCTGTATTCTTATTAGTCTGTGATTGTGTATTAATTGTTGGGTTGGCACTCTTGAAATATCAGTTTGACGTCTGTCAAAGAAAAGACGCTTCGCTTGGTCATGTTGGTATTGATTTGCCATGCAAACTGCATTCAATTTTCGAATACACTCCTAGTATGAGAGTCCCGTCTCTTAAAACGTAGTGATTATATTCTCTTTGGTTGGAACATGCATCCACACTATAGCAATTAATTAGTCAGATTCTGATGAATTGGGGCTGACAAATCACTTAATGTGGATGGCCCATCAGAACGTGCATCTTTTTCTTCTAAATTCTGTTTCACCTCTCGAAAAAAACGCTACTTACTGTTAAAAACGAATTATATTTTTTTTCAAATAAGATGTCATCTGTCAAAAACTTGTATGTATTGAAAATATTGAAATTTATCAAAATTTTAGGCAAATCTGTTTTATCATTGCTTGGGGAAATATTATCGTAAAATAGGAAAGCAAACTATAGGTCATGTATTTGTAAAGTGTTTGTTTGCTGCGATATACCCATATTAATTTATTGAAGCATAAAGTCTTCACTTTGAACAAAGTCAGGTAACATAAATTGTAATTTTTGAAGAATAATTTGCTTGTTATTGTTTGAAATGGCGTTTTAGCCCAGGATATACATATATATCGTGGGTACTGCCCATTTGCGTACCTAGAATCCATTATTATATACACCGTTTCGTAGTACACTGTATTTTGGACTTGAAAAAAAATACATTGTGCCTCTGTTTAAGTGCCATCATCATCATCATATCAGCCCAAAGATGTCCACCGCTGGACATAGGCCTCCCCCAAAAAGTGCCACAATGACCGGTCCTGCACCACCCGCATCCAGCAGACTTCCGCAACCTTTACCAAATTGTTCCCCAGAATTTCCATCACTTGTCATAATTGACTTAAAGACAATTTTAATTTTTCAGGTAATATGAGTCTCAGTATGTCTACCATGGATGAAATAGAAGAGGAAGCAAAAGCCGCAGCAGAAAAAATGGTCATAAATATGATGCAGAGGCCAGGCCAACTTGAAAAGGTAATGCTTGTAAAGTATTTAGTACTGTAGATGATTAACAACTGCCATATCGTACATAAAAAATTCAAATTAAATAGCCTTTTATTCAGACAAATTATAGAAATCTTGCCTGGTCCAGGTACCTACTTTGTACTTCTTCTGAGTGTTTATTAAAATAAAAATAAATAAATATATAAATAAATATAAGGGGACAATCTTACACAAATCGACCTAGTCCCATAGTAAGCTCAGTAAGGCTTGTGTTATGGGTACTAGACGACGATATATATAATAGATATAAATACTTAAATACATAGAAAATATCCATGACTCAGAAACAAATATTCATGCTCATCACATAAATGTTTGCCCTTACCGGGATTCGAACCCAGGACCTCTTATGGTTATGGTGGTTTATTGCTCTTTCTACCTCTCTTATGGTTATAGGCGGTACAGGAGTATTGTCTCATCATATTATTTTATTTATAGAAGAATGGATCTACTGCCTATAGTGCTACAAAGTTTTGTTTGTGTACCAGATTCCGCCCACAAAAATGCTTATCCCAATGTAAATAGAATGTACACTTAATTTCAATGGAATTTAACCCACCCTAAAATAAATATACTATTTCATAAAACTTTACTTCCTTCTATTGATTAGTCAAAACATTATATTCAAATACAAAATAATTCAAAATCACAATTAAATAATAATAATAACATTACTAACTAAAAACTTAAGCACAGCCTAAGCTTAGTCAAACAGGCCCCCGCGAGTTGCTCCGGGCGCAAAGGTGCCCATCACACTTGCAGCGTTACCATGTTGGATGGCAACGGATAACCTTTGCGCCAGGAAGCAAGCCGCGCGAGCATCGGACCCCTTTTCCTTAATCCTTCTTCCCACTTCCATAATGAAGGACATCGCCTCGGACCCCCAGCACCCCGACGTCTAATAGGAACTAGGAACAAAATAATAATTTCCCTCTAGGGCCGCATATTTGTCCCTTTTTCGAAGGGCAGTAAAAGATACAACGCCATTGAGGTCAGTAGCAAAACTCATTTATTTCCAAACTACCTTCAGCTGTCATCACAATTCAATCCTAGAAGTACCCATCTAAATACATAACATACCTTTCCATCAAAATTAACAAGTTTAAATCAACATGTACATTAATTATTAAATTTATCCTCATCATCTGGTATTCCTATAATCTCAGGCCATAACTCTGGGGGAGGTATTTCAATCGGCTCCGATGTTGTGATTGAGAACCAAAATATGGTGAGAGTCGGTCGTAAGTGTTGGCTGCCTTAGCCTGGCTTGTCGCTCGAGCTACGATCTGATCTGCATGGCGGCGATGCAGCTCTCCATCTTCCGTTCTCACCAAATAAGTACTGGGCCCCTCTACCATCTCCACCTTGCCCTTAGCCCACTTCAGTCCCGGTGTGTACATGCTCACGAGCACGGGCTGGTGCTCGCAGAAGGCGCGCACGCACGGTCGTTGCGCCGCCTGTTCGAGCTGCTGCTCGGCTCGGCTCGGGGTGCTCTCTGGATGTAAAGTCGACACCGCCGTTCTGTATTTGCGCCCATTAAGCATTTCCGCTGGCGTTTTATTGGTGCAGCTGTTAGGCACGGTTCGTAAAGCGTATAATGCCTTCACCACTTTTTCGTTCCAGGGCATGTCGCAATTTGCCATCTTCTTCAATTTATTCTTAAATGTCTGCACGGCCCTTTCTATTTGCCCATTTGATGCCGGGTGGTAAGGCGGGGTGAATAGGTGCTTGATGTGGTTCCTCTTTAAAAATAAATTGAAATCCTCCGAGGTAAACGTCATGCCATTGTCCGACACCAATACATCAGGTAAACCTTGAGAAGCGAAAATACGTCTTAAAATTATTATTATAGAGTCAGAGCCCATAGATGGAACAATTTCCGCCTCTATCCATTTGCTGTACGAGTCTATTAAGAGCAGGAATGTCTTCCCCTGAAATGGGCCGGCAAAATCTATATGAACTCTGCTCCATGGTTTCTCTGGTATCACCCATATTTGAGGATCCTTAGGTGGGTTGTTCCTCACCAACTGGCAGTCTCCACACTCGGCCACCACCCTCTCGATGTCCTTGTCCATGCCAGCCCTCCAAAGGTACCCTCTAGCATATGCTTTAGTCTGTACAATGCCTGCATGTGGGGCATGTAATAATTTGAGTACCTTTTGATGGAGCGAGGCCGGTATAATGACTCTGTTACACCATAATAAACATTCTTTATTATGTGAAAGAGCCTCACTGCGGATCCATTATGGTTGCAATTCTAGGTCTGTATTTGATTGCGGCCACCCATGGAGCACGTTAAACCACACTTTCTGTAGGAACTGATCCTTCTTGGTTTCCTCAGCAATGACTTTTGCATCACTTCGCCCAAGCTGTCAGTCTTCATCGTCACAGACGTGTCTGGTTCAGTCCATCTGCTTAAAGCATCCGCGTTTCCAATTGACTTGCCTGGTCGATATTTGATGGAATAAGTGTAGCCATTGAGTTTTAACGACCATCGCAACATTCTAGGCGATATTTGGTCAGGAATTGGTTTGTCCGGGTTAAATAAGCCAACCAAGGGTTTATGATCGGTGATGATGCAAAACTTCCGTCCAGCTAGGAACTGATGATATTTGACCAGCCCGAACATTATCGCCAGCGCCTCTTTATCAATTTGGCCGTAACGTCTTTCATGAGGTTGTAATGTCCGCGATGCCATCATCACTGGACGTTCCGATCCATCTTCCATTACATGAGCCAATATTGCTCCCAAACCATAATCTGATGAGTCGCAAATCAGCAACAAATCTTTATTTAGGTCATATCCCACTAAGGTACGATCCGACTACAAAGGCCTTTAGCTTTATTGAACGCTGCTTGTTCTTTGTCACCCCACGTCCATCGTGTGTTTGCTTCCAAAAGCCGGTACAAAGGCTCAAGCACCGTCGCCTTGTCAGGTAAGAACTTCTCGTAGAAGTTGTAAAGTCCCAAAAATGCTCTTAATGTCTCTTTGTTAGTGGGCGCTGGTTTAGCCTGAATCTCTTCTGTTTTATCCGGAGACGGGTGAAGCCCTTCAGCATCCAGCATATGTCCCAAGAACGTTATACTCCGTGAAGCGAATATGCATTTATCAATGTTCAGGCGGAATCCCATGTCTTGAAGTTTACGTAATACCGCATCCAATCTTTGATTATGCTCTTCCGTATTTTTCCCTGTGACCGCTACATCATCCAGGAGACACGCGACGCCCTCCATGTCTGTCAGCGCGGTAGACATGACCCTCTGGAAAATGCCTGGCGCTGCACTCACTCCGAAGGCTAAACGATTCATCTTCATGAGCCCGATAGGTGTATTTAGAGTCAGCAACGTAGCCGTGTCATCGTCAACCTTGAGCTGAGTGTAGGCCTGCTTCAGGTCCAATTTGCTAAATACCCGTCCTCCGCTGAGTTTCACTAATGCCTCTGTCGACGTAGGGAGAGGATATGTGTCAACATCTATTGATGCATTAACCGTAGAACGGTAATCACCGCAAATTCGTAATGATCCGTTATCTTTCTTTACAATACTCAATGGAGTGGCCCATTCGGAATATTTGATTGGTGTCAAAACACCATCCTTAATCATTTGACGCAGCTCGTCTTCCACTTGCTGCTTCAGTGGGAATGGCACAGGGCGTGCCTTCAGGAAACGTGGTGCCGTCCCGGGCCGCACGTGTAGTGACACTAGTGGCCCTGTGTACTCGCCCAACCCCTCTTTAAACAAATTCGGATACTCCTTTTTCCATATAGCAATTTTATCTTCTGACCAGCACACACCCACCAACTCCAGGCCCAATTTGTCAAACCAGTTTCTCCCAAGCAAGCTCGGTCCGCTGCCCGCAACAACAACCAGTTCACACTGAGCCTCCGTATCACCTAAAATCACTCGCACATGTGCCAACCCTAGAACCTCTTAACGGGGCCCGGGTCCATGTGACCAACTTCACATTTGTTGAATGTAATGGTGGTGGGTTGGACCACAACTTCTTGAATGTGTCTTCAGCTATGATGGTTCTGGAAGCTCCCGAATCAATTTCCATTAATAATTTAGCGCCATTTATAACCACGTTTGCTGTAATAGGTGCATGGTAATTTTCAGCGCAAACATAAATCCCATTCATATCTTCATGCTCTGATTTTGAGTCACACAAACACTCATCTTCAGTCTGGAGTACCCTGTCTTGTTTCTTGTTGCAGGCCGAAGCTATGTGACCATGTCTTTTGCAATAATAACACTGTGCCTTACTAAAAGGGCACCGCTCATTCGGTTTGTGAACCCGGGCACAATGTTTACAATTTACTGATTGAATTTTATCAATTTCCATCTGGTCACTTTCATGACGTGGAGTTTGCCCAGATGCACTGGCTTCGGGGTACAACTCTGGAAAAGTCACCTGGTAGTTAAGACAATACTGAACGGCCCCCGTATATGTGAGGTCCTTGGTCTTTAACAGCTCGCGGCGCAGGCGCTCGTCGCGCACCCCGAGAACCAGTCTATCTCTCAATTGACGTTTAAGATCGGCAAAGTTGCATTTTGCACCAAGCAAGCAAGCTAATCGCGCCGATATACTCTTGCACGCTCTCTTGTTGTAATTGTACGCGTTTATGAAACTTTCCCGCTTGTAAAATTTCATTCACTTCCGGTTCAAAAAACTTGTCCAAAACACTGATGATGTCCTCAAATGAATCACTAGTCGGCCGCAGCGGGACCAGAAGTGATGCGATTAGTGAATAAGTGTCTTTGCCGCACTGAGGCAGGAACAATGAGCGCGCCCGCGCGGGGTCTTGCGCGGCGCCCGCCACATCCAATCCACATAGTAACTGTTCTTTATAATCACACCACTTGTCAGTTTTTGGGTTAAAATGTCCGGGGAGCACAACATTGTAAAGATTACTGTTCATTTTCGCACAAATTAGATTAATTTACCGGAGTCGCCAATAAAAGATACAACGCCATTGAGGTCAGTAGCAAAACTCATTTATTTCCAAACTACCTTCAGCTGTCATCACAATTCAATCCTAGAAGTACCCATCTAAATACATAACAGGCAGCAAATTCTGCCGCGGCACCACCTGTCCGCACCGTTCGGCAGAGGTGCGAAGCGGCAAAAGTGCTGACGCACGTAGCGTCCCAGAGTAAGCACTTGCCCTTCTGCCACGGAACCAAAGTTAGCCCGTCCGGCCGCTTGCCGTCCGCGCGACATAAGCCGGGTGGTTCTAGCACACACGGGATGTTAGCGGATATTAGGGCCCTCCGAACGATGTCATTGAGAGCGTGGTGGCGAGGAAATCGCCCTGAACACCGACAGCAACTCAACGCGTGATGACCATTTGCCTCCACCATGGAGCCGCAGATGCATCTATGAGGTACACAAACATCGCAGCCCAGGCGGAATATACTTATTATTATTTATTTTCATTTATCTGAGGGTATGATAACTGTGTCACATAAGTAAGCATTATATCTGACCTCTTGTAACAATGACATTGAATTGTGGTTTTTGGATGTGACAAAGCACTAAAAGGTGAAGATTCCTGATGATTGAAATGACTTCATAGGTTGAACAGTACAAAAAAAGGATTACCCACAAGAAGGCCTCTATCGAGGCTCAACTGAAGTCCGCAGTGCAGGGAAAGCTGGATGGCGTCAGTGTGGGGCTCAAGCAGCTCCAAGAGTGCATTGATGATGTGCAGGAAATCGGCGTCAAGTAAGAACAAGTTACTTTTTATTAATGATTTCATTCAAACAAGTTTTTAAATATCTGTATGGATTGTACAACAATTAGAGCACAAGAAATGGCAAATATAAAGAGTTGAATTCAGACATTGCTAGCAACCACAAAAAGTTGCTGTACAATTTTTTTTAACCTAATTCGACTGGAAACTATTAATTTGCTCTTGTAACATAACTAAAAACCATACTTTTTGATTTCACCTTTTTATGATTATACTCTTAATACTTGTTTTTTTAATTTACATTTTATTGTGCTATTTAGTTTCGAGGTTTACTATCCATGTAATATAAGGGAACTACCCACATCTATATACCTAATAATATCTGAATAATAATTTTCAACCAAATACATTTTTAGGCAACTAGTGTTGGCCACGATTTTGCGCTGTGGCATAACTTCATTACATAATAATAATAATTCATAGTTAATTTCTTTTTTGTTGTTTTGACATGTTGAAACAGAGATTACATAATTACCTAGGCCACGATTTCACTCTGTGGCATGGCTTCACAACATAAAATCCATCTATCGACCTTCAGAAGAATTTTGGCCGAAGGGAGTCAAGTTCCGACGTTTTCGCGGTCTGTTACCTGACACCACGAAATTGCGCAACACATCCAGTAATTATGTGTTTTAGTTATTGATAAAGTGTATATTGTTATGTATGTCTTTAAGGTATTTGTAATACGGGCCTTGTTGCCTGATTTCAATAAATAATAATTAAATTGGTTGTTGTTACAACATATTGAAACTTAGATTAAATAAATTGTCTATCAGAATGGACGACCTCGAGGAGCTTCTAAAAGGGGTTCCTCCACTCGTGGCGTCGCTGCAGGCCGTGCGCGAGGAGGACTCGCGCCACTCGCAGTACGTCACCGCCATGGACAGCTTGAAGCACATATTCACCGTGCCCGACAGCGTGGCTAAGACCATGCAGTGGATTGGAGAGGGGAAACTGTTACACGCTCATCAGGTATGTTGAGGTGAATGCAAACTGGCAGGTTAATAAAATAAACTGAGTCATCCTGATCCTGCGATAGGAGGTCGGGAAACTTCTTAGAGATAATGGACAGATAAACGATTTTCGGCCCAAGCTGAAGCAAAGAACTTCATTGGCTTCGCTTGTTCGTTCAATTATTGAATTTACCTTGTGAACGCCACCGTTGGTTAAACCCGTTTCGTCTTGCACAGTTTTGGATGTTGGTGAACTTTACTGTATATTTATGAACAACAACACTACAGTGACCAATAGTAGAACTTAATTTGTTTTCATCTTAAATTTAATTTATAATTCTATTTCCGTGCCACAATTGTTTTACTTGTTCTTTTATCGTTGTTTTTTCTGTTTCTTTTTTCTGTATTTTTTATTTTTATTTTGTTGCAAAATGCTAAATTAATAAATTATCTATCTATATAACTTATGCTTTTGCTACAAAGCCCACCATTGGTAGGTAGATAACTCAGCAACAGACTGAAATGAGGCTGTTGTCCACTAGAATCCCAGTGAAGCGAGCGTGACGCGGCAGCGTCCGGCGAAGCGCCATAACCGAACATTATAATCTGGACGAAACTTTAGATACCACTCTTACAGACATAACAACTTGGTTAAGTGATCACAATCTACAAATAAACTTCACTAAAACGAAACTTATGCAGTTTAAGCCCAATCAAAAACGTAAGCTCGATATCGATTACACGTTTGAAAACAATAAATTAGTATGTACTGACACTTTTTGCCTGCTAGGTATAAGTATTGACTCTGCTGTGAACTGGAAGGCACATGTTAATATAATAAGAATGAAATTAAGTAAATTTACGTATGCTCTTTACGAATTAAAAAAAGAAACGGACATTAAGACTTGTAATGTTCTATTTAAGGCCAGTGGTTGATAAATAACGGAGACACCTTAATAAGGAAACTACAATTTATTTTTACTCTAAAATTACTACATGGTCTTGGGTCTATGGGTTGTAATCTGCCTCAAGGTACTACTGTATCCTATATTTGATCGCCACGGTAGGGTACTCTCCTGGAAGAACGCCTGGCTAGCCCGCAGGTAGGCGACGAGAAGCTCCCGTCTTGCGTGTGGCAGTACTTGATGTCCCAACGGTATCAGAAACCCGTGCATAAACCCTGGAATCAATTTCCGACTAATTATGTAGGTACGCACATTTCATGTTTCCGTGCCGCACGCCACGTACTTTTCTACCTAAAGTAAGCGGGTATAACAGAATAACTACGGTTGTATGTGGCGGTGCACGGAATCCAGAAACGGAGCGATAACAGAACGTTAGCGGCAACATAAGCCAGAAGCACTACAAAAGCGAGATACATTATGAGAAACAGTTACAGGTTTACTTAATATTTTATCACTTTGTGATCTCAAAAGGCTGCATCTTAATGACTAATCTATATATTATATAACTATTATTATTTAGCAAGGTATTTAAAAAAGGTTAACGCAGGCACTATTCTTATAAAGCGTCCCAAAGCGCGAGAGCTAGCACTAGGAATGATACTTTCGATTAGCGGCAAGTAACAACTGCATTACACTTAATGAATTACTTATATCTACTTACAGACTAAATATATTTTGTTCACACTTACCCAAAAGTGGGGGCAACAACTATTTATTCACTTTAGTTGCGGAATAGTGTCCGACTAAACATATTATTGTGACGTCTTAACTGTTCGCTTCAGAGCGGTAAACGAATCTGCGCAGGAGCGGCATGCGCTCCGCGTCGAAGTCTCAATGGGTCTGGCTGGCGCGCGCGTCGATCGCCCGATCACCGGCGCATCGCTATCTATACATCGTCCTATACGGTGCATTGTGCGTGGGCGTGTCGATATAAATAAATATCGATACGCGTTATCATCGATGTCGATGAGGAGTTTATGGAGGCATAGACCAAAACAAATTTGTTAAATCGTAGTAAAGGATACTACATTAGTAATCTACTATAATGAAGTGATTTTATTTACTACGCAATAAAATAACACTACAGACTGCAATCTGCGCGTATTATGCTTATGCCCATTCTATACTCCAATACGGCATTGTACTGTGGGGTATTGCATCGGACACCATTCAACTATTTAGAGCCCAAAAAAAATGTATCAGAATAATTGTCAACATAAGTCAAACAGACAGTTGTAAGCCTCACTTCATTAAGTATAAGATCCTGACACTGACTTGCATTTATATTTTAGAAGTAAGCGCATTTGTAAAGAAAAATGCACATCTTTTCACTCAACAGTCCCGCGCCCACAACTTGCGTCCCCATAACCGGCTAGGTCTGCCGGCCTCTAAGCTGAAAATGGTTAACTGTGGCCCCTACGGTATGGCAGTTAAAATATATAATCATATTCCGCAAAAAATTAAACATGTACAAGATTTTAACAAGTTCAAATCTTTATTGAAAAATGTACTCATAGAAAAAGCTTACTACTGTCTAAATGATTTCCTAACTGATAAAAATATGTAAAATCCGCTACTTACTGACATGAATCGATTAATAATATTGTACCTATCCACCAAATTTAATTACGTAACCAATTCATTTAAACGTGTTCATTTATAAACATATTAGATTTTAGGTCAGCATTAACTTTACCAAATTATTTGTTAAAATTGTAATTAGTCTTTTATTCCTTTTAATTGTATATGTATATTTAAATGATGATAAATAAATAAATAATACACTTAAGCTTAAGCATGTTCATTTAAATTTAATGATTACTATGCCTATGAATTAATTGTAATAATGTTTTTTTTTAATATTGTGTTTAATTAATTGTAATAATATATTTTTTTTATTTCTGTATTATAACGTAATAATGTAATTGCCCCTAGGAATTAATAATTAATTTTGTATGCCACTAAATAATATTATATAAGTACCCAGTTTATAAGTTACAATTGCTGTGCCCTAGCAGGGTTCATGTTGCGAACTGTATTAACCTGTAAGATCATTGTAAACCACATGAGGCAATAAACGAATACGAAATACGAAATATTTTTTTCCTAGTTGAATATAAAATAATTGCCGCTAGATTCCCCTGGGTGATCGGGGTCAGGTGATTAACGTGGATAAAGTGGTAATGAGTAAGTGATTCTGCCCTAACTCCTAATGTCAATGTTGCAGTGCCTTAACGACCTGGAGAATTCTCGCGACGACTTGCTCTACGAGCTACACCGGCTGCCCAATCAGTCGTCGCACGACAAGATCATGTTGAAAGCGTACTTCGAGGACGTCGAGATGGTGTCCAACTCGCTCGAGAAACAAATCAAGTTGATACTGGCGCGGACGCTGAACACGGTGCGCAAGGAGCCGACGGTCATCGTCACGGCCTTGAGGATCATTGAGAGAGAAGAGAAGAGAGATCAGATGGCGCTCGAGGTATGTTTTACATTATATTGCCCTCTGTTCCGAAATAGTTAAAAACAAGTGCCGAAAATATGCAATTCGCAACGAGTGGTGATAACTTAAAACACGACCGAAGGGAGTGTGTTAAATCGACACGAGTTGCGAATTACCTATTCGCACGTGTATTGTACAACGTTTTACTGTACATATGGTTCTTTAAAGTTTCGACATATGCACGAAAAGTGCTCTTTTCCGCACTAGTGCGGGGAAGTAGAAAGTAGCACCATATGTACTGTAATAGTACATTTCGATGCTAGTGCGGAAAGGATGACATTACGTCATCGTGACGTCGTCACGAGTACCGAGATATCTTGCCACGAGCCGTAGGAGAGCTAAACAGCTACGTAAAGTGGCACTTTTTGAGCAACTATATTAAACATTGTTTTCTTTTTCACACATTGTGTACCTTTAAAATCTCTCAGTTTGGTTGGTGTTCCAATTGGCAATGGCCTTCTCCAATTCCTTCCAATGTTTCCTATGTCTTGCCACTCTGGTCCTATAGGGGCCTGCAGTTTTTGACCTCTTGTTCTTTTACCGTCTCTTGGCTACATGGTGATCTTACTTATGTAATAACGGCCATACTTGCTAGTAGTGTTGAGTTCCTGGAGGTGAACAAGGTCGCCAGAGCTCCCTAGGAGTTCTGAGAGCGAGGGAATTGGTTTCTTCAGCTGTCAACAGCGCGAATCCTCAAACACGTCACGTGACATCTACGGTCACGTGACCTGTTGCGAGTTTAACATTTTTTCCCCATCACAAATGTGCACAGCACCGCTAAAGAAGTTTTCACTCCAAAAACATGAACATAATGTATGGTGGAATATGATTGACGGTTAATCCTGTCATTCCAATTTTGTTTTGTGCAGCAACAGAGTCAAACGGGCTTCATGCCGCCGGGCCGGCCGAAGAACTGGCGCACCATCGCCTTCGAGGAGCTCGAGCGGGCCGTGGCGCAGCGCACCGAGGGCACGCGCGTGGACGAGCGCGAGGACAACAAGCTGTGGCTCGTGCGCTACCTCGAGCTCACGAGGCAGCTGATACTTGAAGACCTGCGGGTGGTGAAGACGCTGTGCGTGCCCTGCTTCCCGCCCCACTACGATATCGTCAACAAATACGTCAACATGTACCACACCTGCCTGTCGTCCAGTGTAAGTATTCATTCGTCGTGAAACCTTTCTAACCCCCGACGCTAAGAGAGGGGTGTTATTAATTATAAGTTTAGTATCTGTGTATCTGTCTGAAGTATCGTAGCTCCCAAGAAGAGCTGAGTATACTTAGACGCTGCTTCTAAAATTGTAACCCGTTTAAGTGGCAGTCACAGTAAAGCCCGCCTGCATCCTTATTTCAAAGGTTATTTAGGTCTATATTTGCTATAGTCTAACAAGCTCCACAGTGAAATCTCTCAACAATATTGACTACATTACAACGGATGGCCCGGTTTGAATGCGGTTTTTTATTTTAATTTTATCCCGCGTGTTCTGAGCCGTGTGTCATCAAAATCTGTTCAGCCGTTTTTGAGATATCGGACTTTGAAAATGTCGGGAGTTTTTCAACTTTCCCAACTGGCAATTATGTTCTTAGCTGCAAGGCGTAGTGGAGGGCGGGCTGGAAGGCAACGAGTACGTGACGCTGCTCTCGTGGGTGCTGAACACGTACCCGGGCGCCGAGCTGATGGGAAGCTCGGAGCTCAACATAGACGTGGCGAGTCTGCCGCCGCTGCTCAGCGAGGAGAGCTTGCAAGAGCTGGAGGACGAGTACTTGCAGGTGGGACAATAGGAGTTGGGAGCTCGATAGAAACAAATTTCTGGCAATAAAATCATTTTTGGTGCAAGCTTTTATTGCCGACTGTACTTTTCTGTACAGTAATCATTTAGACGATTCTAACGAGCCCAAACTCAAAGGGGTTACGTCGGTTAATTAAGTACTGAATTCCCATGGCCACCTTCTGTCTCTATCATCAGATCAGCTCAATGGTACCATAATATTTAATTGTCATCCAAACTATACTTTCAGTTCAATCGGTCACTGGGAAGTGGGTCAAATTTAACTTGCAAGATTTGATTACAGACAGACAGACAACGGGACAGGTAAAACTTAATAAAAGCTTGTAAAAAGTATGTGATTATATTTTGATGTACGGAGCCTTAATTCAAACATTAAGGTCAGCGAGTATATAACGTATATATCGACACTCTCAAGGAAATCAAAATTTAAAGGGTACTTTCCGTTAATCTAGGACTATGAAAGGGGTTTGGGTAAAAATGTTGTATTTTTTTTAGATGAGCGGCCATTCATAAAAGTGGTAGATTATGAATAGATCTCAATACACTAAAATGCATCGGAGCCGAGATATTTGCAATTCACAGGTCATATTGAAAAGTTATAAACTAAACTTCAAACTTAAATATCCGATATTGTTTATTGTTTAGCGTTATTGTTTATCGGCTCCGATATTGTTTAACGCGTTTAATTTTATATATCTATGCGGTTAAGGGGTCCACAAAACGATCATTAAAAAAACATACTTGGCCGCTGCAAAAAATAAAAACGATTTTTTTTCTCATACAAGGTTACCCAATGCCCTTTGGCAAGTAATGACATCTTATACTACAAGCACGGGCAAAAACTGAAAACTATACATTCGCTGACTCGCAATCGCCCGGTTTTTTTTTAAATAATACACGATTAGTTTGCACTAATAATTTCTTTACTTAGAAAATGGAGAGCAACTACATGGAATGGATGGAGAAGACGCTCGAGTCGGAGCGCGCGGAGTGGAACGGGGACCGCGCGCCCGAGGTCGAGTCGCACTCCAGCGCCTACCACACGCACGCGCCCGTCATCATCTTCCAGATGATCGACCAGAACCTGCAGGTATACTACAGAGTGGACGGAGGTGACGCCCGAGTCGGAGCGCGCGGAGTGGAACGGGGACCGCGCGCCCGAGGTCGAGTCGCACTCCAGCGCCTACCACACGCACGCGCCCGTCATCATCTTCCAGATGATCGACCAGAACCTGCAGGTACACTACAGAGTGGACGGAGGTGACGCCCGAGTCGGAGCGCGCGGAGTGGAACGGGGACCGCGCGCCCGAGGTCGAGTCGCACTCCAGCGCCTACCACACGCACGCGCCCGTCATCATCTTCCAGATGATCGACCAGAACCTGCAGGTACACTACAGAGTGGACGGAGGTGACGCCCGAGTCGGAGCGCGCGGAGTGGAACGGGGAGCGCGCGCCCGAGGTCGAGTCGCACTCCAGCGCCTACCACACGCACGCGCCCGTCATCATCTTCCAGATGATCGACCAGAACCTGCAGGTACACTACAGAGTGGACGGAGGTGACGCTCGAGTCGGAGCGCGCGGAGTGGAACGGGGACCGCGCGCCCGAGGTCGAGTCGCACTCCAGCGCCTACCACACGCACGCGCCCGTCATCATCTTCCAGATGATCGACCAGAACCTGCAGGTACACTACAGAGTGGACGGAGGTGACGCTCGAGTCGGAGCGCGCGGAGTGGAACGGGGACCGCGCGCCCGAGGTCGAGTCGCACTCCAGCGCCTACCACACGCACGCGCCCGTCATCATCTTCCAGATGATCGACCAGAACCTGCAGGTACACTACAGAGTGGACGGAGGTGACGCTCGAGTCGGAGCGCGCGGAGTGGAACGGGGACCGCGCGCCCGAGGTCGAGTCGCACTCCAGCGCCCACCAGCGTTAGCGGTTTATACTCCAGTCATTTTACGGTTTCGCCAAACATTAATTTATAATAGGCTGTGTTTTTTTTCTCCGTCATAAATACATATTTTAAGATACTATATTTACGAATCTTACAAACTTTCGTCCCGGAAGTAGGTATAAAAAAACACTGTCAAATAAACGCTGTTTTTTTTAATTAAAAATAATAATTGTTGTTTATAACCGTCAACACAACAATATTATTGTCTTTAACCTGTAAACAATGAAATCCGACGTTTTTTTTACACGTAAAACCAATAAATTAACAAAATGCATGGCTTGGGTGACAGGTGCCAGAAGTTGGTAGAAAAAAATGGTAATAAGTAGTTACTTTGATTTAATTCTCATAAAAATAATTGATGAACCTATTTTCCTAAAAATCGTATTGATTGTTGTTTAGAATTGCATATAAATACATTTTACTCCAATAAACTATCGGTAAATATATTTATAGATCCAAATTGTGTCTAAATTTAATTTAAGTATATAGATTATTAAAGTAGTACATCAATCCTACAGATTTTTTTTTTATTTAAAGCATAATACACATTTGAATAGTCCTGTTTAATTCTACAATTGAACTTGAACTCTTTCCGCGTGTGTTAACGATCATATTCGCTCGAAGCGGCGGCACGCAACGAGTGCTTTACCAAGTTCGCATTCAAGGTCGCGCTTTCTGTGCCCCAAGATGCGAATTAGTTAGATACCTACATTACCTACGAAGATTATTAAATTTGTAATATTTATATCGTATTCGAAGATGTGCTAGTAGGAAAATGCGACTATTCACGGTTTAATAATGGCGTGAGCGGGAAATGCGCTAACAATTAAATAAATATATTTTAGTAAAAATATGCCATGAATTAAGTAAATTTCTACATATGTTTGATGTCTCAATGCTTCATAATTATTTACTGATAAATGTCATCATTAGGTATTAAACACTGACGACAAATTTGACAGACGATATTCTACTTTAAGTAGTTTAGTGTCAGTTTAGCAGAGTAAGTAGTTTGTAGTACGAGATCTTTCTACAAATGATTGTAGCAACGAAAGTAGTTAGTGAACTTTATTTTTGGTATAAGTAAGAAATAAAACTTTGCTAAAATACTGCTAAGCCAACAACAAACTATACAGGGTGGAAAAATCTATGGGCCCTAAAGGAAAACCACTGTAAATCCTTAACATCAGTGGCGTGCACTACATAAAGGCAGAAAAACATTGCCTACCCTACTCAAATCTGTGATATTGTTTATTTATTTACAATCATATAATTATGATTGTAAAATTGAATACACATTCCAAAATTTAAAAATTGCTTCATCTGTCAGGCCACTATACAGTCTATCTGGGGGTGCCCCTGTGGTGCCCCCGCCAAGTCCAGCAAAAAAAAGAGGCACGGCTAGAGATGGGTAAGGGTGGGTAATTACCGGGTAAATGCACCTGGTAAATACCTGTATACTCGTTTACCTAAATAGCCCAAGATTCAAAACTCTTATACAGTAAAAAGAATATTTGGTAGAGCCAAGTCAGGCATTAAGTATAGAAGTATAGAATCAGTATAGAAGACAGTAAATAAACTTCGAACTAAGGTACATCGCACGGCTGCACACATGCGCGCGTGTTCGGTACGCACGCACACATAGCCTTCGGGAATGATGGAGAATGCGGGGGATGAAGTCGGGGCCGCGCCGTTGCCGCGTTCTGAAATGGCACCAACGTCTCAAGTTACATTGAGAATCGTTAGTAACAATCCGCTCCGCTCCGCTCGTGGCGAATAATTTTTCAATTTTCCACTATGATTCTGCTTCATAAACATTCAATGATTCCCAATTTTTGGTATACCCCACAGATATAGGAAATAATCAGATCGGACATACCGCGCGATTTGTATTGAATAAGCCTGTCGCAACTTCTTGAATTCGTGGTTTTATTTGAAATAAATAGACTATTTATTATATTATATACTATTAGTACTTATAGTATTTACCTCTGAAAAGTAATCCATTGGTGTGGAAATTAATCAAACCACTGCGATATATGCAAGTAATTATTGCACAACTCGGCATTTTGGCAAATAACGGAACTTTCTCGGTGGACAGCGTACGGTAAATGTATGGCGGAGTATGCCCAATGAGCTGACATGTGCGACACAGCCGCTGGTGACTTGTCCGCTCTATAGTATTTTATGCTATACGTGGTACATTGCTATCCACATATTACGTCTTTTTGTCACCACTCTGGGTCTACACTCCTGCTCAGGCTACGAGTAGCAAGTTCTTATCATTACATTACAGTGGCATCATATAAATACCACTCTGAGGGGCCCTCTAAAATATGCATGTTAAGGATCATAATTATGGCGTAACAATATCTCTAAATATAACGAATATGGTACTATGATTCTAAGACACTTAGCTTTCTTAGGTAGCGCCTGCGCAGCTCCCAGACCTTGATGATAAAACACTTTTAACTTAGTTTCACTGCACCAATGCCGCCGGTATTTCAATTATTCTTTCAATTCAATGGCATGGACTTATACCAAGTCCTGTGACACTATATCACTACCTTGCCAGGCTAAATAATAATTAAGGCGATGATACACGCTCCAACCATGAGCTAAAGACATCGCGATATCATCAACTGTCACAATTCGCGACATTGAGGTATACGCGCAATATCGTTATACCGACGTAACGATTCGATTGATAATCTGTTCGTATTTTATCAAATCGGTTTTCTATATTTAACATACTTATTATTATTTATACGGAACACACATTTGTATTTATTTTGAACGGCCTATCGATTCATGTGCCACTCGCCACACGTGGGCTTGCAATAAAAAAAAATTGTCTCAGTTTTCTGTATGGAGTGCACCCCTAATTTTTTTTGGGATGTAGCGGCTAACAAAAGACACCTATCCTCAATATTTTATTCAAATAGGTACACCTTATAGTTTTCGAGTAAAATGCCTGTGACATACATCCTTTGATTCCGTTTTTTGCCAATTGTCTTCGGAACTCTAAAAAGTAATGAATAGTATATTCAGAGAACTCATAAAAATACGAAAAGTTTTTGGAAAAAAGACGTTCGGTCAATAAATTTGAGTGATTGCAATAGGTTACCTTATTTATAATGTAATTAGGGCTAAAGCTAGGTAAACTAAATTTAAATAGTGTTTATCTCATGAAAATGAGAGCGATAGAATGAGCCGTCTCTTCAGGGCCCATAGATTTTTACACCCTGTATATTATCTAACATGTTATATTGGGCATAATAAAAATGAAATAATAGGTTAGGTTAGGGTATAAGATCTCTCTAGTTTACTATTTTAACGAATTTTGCTCTATTACAAATCTACACGCCCACAATCTTTCCGCTTTGCGCAAAGGTTGACTGGTACAGAATGCTTACGGCACTAAGTTCGCCTCTTGTGCGATACGTTGTTCTTTAGTGCAATAGAAATTAAATAAACAAACACAACTGAACCAAAAAATTAATTAATGTAAGTAAACAAATCAAGCATCTTCCTCTAGAGTCTTAAACAGTTCATCACAAACTACATATTTAAGTAATATATACACGTGTCAATCTTTGAAGTCCCTTTTTCCGACTTTAATTGCCTACGTCAAAGTTAAATTGCATAGGTATCTTCATCCCACACTTGTCAGTGTCACTCATTGATAAATAAATAAAAATGAATATTTTCATAATTTGTTTCACAACGAGTATATTAACTGCTATCAACAACTAATACGCGACGCGTTAGATCGTGTCGCGATTCGTGCGGTACCTAGTTACCTACCTAGTATGTATACCTACCTATAGAACCTACGCGGCGAGCGGGCGGCCGGCGCGGCGGTGTGCCCCGCTGCAGGCAACTGGCCAATCACATTAGCTCTGCGGCTCGCGCGCGGCATTTTTAAAGTTACTTTTACAGGTGTTTGTAATAACATTACTTGCAACGTATTTTATAAGGCGATTCGTACATTATTCAATGAAAGAGTGCTTATAATGAAAATCCCAAAAGTAACGGATCAATTTGCATTTTTTTAAATTGTTAAACAGCGTTTAACCCCTAAAATCCACCCTCCGTTGTTGTTTATTGTGCGATTGCTTTCTAATATTTGTGTCCACTTCATTTAACAAGGAACGTAGGAACCTACAGCCAATTATTATTTTTAGACACGGAAATATGGTAAATGAAAAAATGTTAAAGACTAACTGAATAGAAACGTAATATTCGGAAACATTTTTTGCCTGATTTATCAACAAAGTTATAATATTAATATTTAATTTATCAGAACAAAGAAAAAAAAATGAGTTAATTTTTTTTACTTACTTTACAGGAATTTATAAATTTTCAATTATTTATTATAATATCTAAATCACTAATATTCTGTCGGATTTAGTCTCGTAGTTATTACAACAATTATAATTTATCTGTTACGCAGAAAAAAAAAGCTATTATAAATTATTTCCATTTCGCCATACCAGCGGACCGTATAATGACTGGAGTATTATATACCAACTTAATTTCCACGACGGTTTTCGTATGTTGGACTCAAGTGTATTTTGCTTTATACATGTGTTCGCGGGTCCGCTCGTATTGCAGAGAACCCAGGCGGAGCCGCGTTATAAAATATAACATATTTCTACCAAGAAGGTGCATTCTATTCCGGGTGAAAAAAGATCGGATGGGAAGGTCCAAAAATTACCCCTCGCACAAATTGGCACAGCTACAATATTATAGACTTTTCCTTTTTATATTAAGTAATATATCAATTTTCACAGGTTACTCAAACTATAAGCAAAGAAATCACCTTCAAAGCGTTGTTGCTTAGTATCGAGCAAGTGACGCGGTATGGGAACATGTATAAAGAAGGCGTATTGCAGTTCAAGGTAAGTCGTTTTATTAATTTATTTTGCTGTGAATAAGCTTAGAAATCACAAACTTGTAGAATAATAGTACATTACTGCAGCCGCCGGGAAAGAAGGGCTTGCCGGGTGAGTAAGTGATACGAAGCCGGCAAGCCCTTTTCACGGCTAGGCATGTATAGTGCTTTTCTCAAACATATGCAATGAAATAAGAAATGATCACCACTCAAAAACCAACCTGTATTTATGTACTTGTCCTCCGATTTTGGCGGCAACAAGTTATTCATTGCTAATTCGGCCTCCACCCTCAATTCCGGCGGAGTACAATTAGTTTCTTCGTCGCTGTTATCTTCGGAACTCATTTTGAAATTTTATTTATAAATATCAACCACAAATATAAAATCCGGCTAAAAACGACAAAAGAATAATAATTTTCCCTCCAATCCCTCCATAATCTTTTTTTACGGAAGTCGTCCGTTTTACGCGTGTGTAGTGTTCGAATAGACCCTATTAGGGCCATTATACACATAATGATAATGAGAATCTTAAATTCTATAATAAGTAAAATAAATGTAAATAAAATAAATGCAGAGGATTTTAAATATTGTGTATGGTCTCTGGTGACTTAACAATAGACAAAGACAATATTTTTAAATTTATTCATCAACACATTGAATCATACAAATTTGTATTCTTAATATCAGTTCGTGTGTAATAGACATTAACGCAGATATTTTTGGTCCAATAACCATTCAGCCACAACAAAAAAAAAACAAAAAAAACAGCTGTTTAGCCTGTTCATGAACACAGACGCCATATTTAGATTAAAATTTAAAAAAAAATACTTCATCAAAATTTAATAAATTTCTTTACGGTTCTCTCGAATTGCTCTGCCCGAAATGTGATACTTCGAAGCCTGATATGACGCACGTAACGACGAAATTTCATTGCATGTTTGAGAAAATAACTATTTTTAGAATGTGAGTGAGATATACGCATTTCCTCTCTCAGCGGTGCATATTACTTGCATATTACTACTATATATTAATAGTAACTATTTTTTTTACAGAACAGCCACTTCTCCGACCGATCTCGCGTTGCGTATTTCACGCACCACATGATCACAATAGTGAACAACAGCGAGCAGATGGTGAGGCTCGCGCAGCAGACGCAGGCGCGGCACTGGCCGCCGGGCCGGCACGACGCGCCCGCCGAGCGCAAGTTCGACACGCTGCTCGACACCTTCCAGGTGAGAGTTAGTGAACACCACGTGATCACAATAGTGTACAATAGCGAGCAGATGGTGAGGCTCGCGCAGCAGACGCAGGCGCGGCACTGGCCGCCGGGCCGGCACGACGCGCCCGCCGAGCGCAAGTTCGACACGCTGCTCGACACCTTCCAGGTGAGAGTTAGTGAACACCACGTGATCACAATAGTGAACCACAGCGAGCAGATGGTGAGGCTCGCGCAGCAGACGCAGGCGCGGCACTGGCCGCCGGGCCGGCACGACGCGCCCGCCGAGCGCAAGTTCGACACGCTGCTCGACACCTTCCAGGTGAGAGTTAGTGAACACCACGTGATCACAATAGTGAACCACAGCGAGCAGATGGTGAGGCTCGCGCAGCAGACGCAGGCGCGGCACTGGCCGCCGGGCCGGCACGACGCGCCCGCCGAGCGCAAGTTCGACACGCTGCTCGACACCTTCCAGGTGAGAGTTAGTGAACACCACGTGATCACAATAGTGAACCACAGCGAGCAGATGGTGAGGCTCGCGCAGCAGACGCAGGCGCGGCACTGGCCGCCGGGCCGGCACGACGCGCCCGCCGAGCGCAAGTTCGACACGCTGCTCGACACCTTCCAGGTGAGAGTTAGTGAACACCACGTGATCACAATAGTGAACCACAGCGAGCAGATGGTGAGGCTCGCGCAGCAGACGCAGGCGCGGCACTGGCCGCCGGGCCGGCACGACGCGCCCGCCGAGCGCAAGTTCGACACGCTGCTCGACACCTTCCAGGTGAGAGTTAGTGAACACCACGTGATCACAATAGTGAACCACAGCGAGCAGATGGTGAGGCTCGCGCAGCAGACGCAGGCGTGGCACTGGCCGCCGGGCCGGCACGACGCGCCCGCCGAGCGCAAGTTCGACACGCTGCTCGACACCTTCCAGGTGAGAGTTAGTGAACACCACGTGATCACAATAGTGAACCACAGCGAGCAGATGGTGAGGCTCGCGCAGCAGACGCAGGCGCGGCACTGGCCGCCGGGCCGGCCCGACGCGCCCGCCGAGCGCAAGTTCGACACGCTGCTCGACACCTTCCAGGTGAGAGTTAGTGAACACCACGTGATCACAATAGTGAACCACAGCGAGCAGATGGTGAGGCTTGCGCAGCAGACGCAGGCGCGGCACTGGCCGCCGGGCCGGCACGACGCGCCCGCCGAGCGCAAGTTCGACACGCTGCTCGACACCTTCCAGGTGAGAGTTAGTGAACACCACGTGATCACAATAGTGAACAACAGCGAGCAGATGGTGAGGCTCGCGCAGCAGACGCAGGCGCGGCACTGGCCGCCGGGCCGGCACGACGCGCCCGCCGAGCGCAAGTTCGACACGCTGCTCGGCACCTTCCAGGTGAGAGTTAGTGAACACCCCGTGATCACAATAGTGAACAACAGCGAGCAGATGGTGAGGCTCGCGCAGCAGACGCAGGCGCGGCACTGGCCGCCGGGCCGGCACGACGCGCCCGCCGAGCGCAAGTTCGACACGCTGCTCGACACCTTCCAGGTGAGAGTTAGTGAACACCACGTGATCACAATAGTGAACCACAGCGAGCAGATGGTGAGGCTCGCGCAGCAGACGCAGGCGCGGCACTGGCCGCCGGGCCGGCACGACGCGCCCGCCGAGCGCAAGTTCGACACGCTGCTCGACACCTTCCAGGTGAGAGTTAGTGAACACCACGTGATCACAATAGTGAACCACAGCGAGCAGATGGTGAGGCTCGCGCAGCAGACGCAGGCGCGGCACTGGCCGCCGGGCCGGCACCGCGCGCCCGCCGAGCGCAAGTTCGACACGCTGCTCGACACCTTCCAGGTGAGAGTTAGTGAACACCACGTGATCACAATAGTGTACAATAGCGAGCAGATGGTGAGGCTCGCGCAGCAGACGCAGGCGCGGCACTGGCCGCCGGGCCGGCACGACGCGCCCGCCGAGCGCAAGTTCGACACGCTGCTCGACACCTTCCAGGTGAGAGTTAGTGAACACCACGTGATCACAATAGTGAACCACAGCGAGCAGATGGTGAGGCTCGCGCAGCAGACGCAGGCGCGGCACTGGCCGCCGGGCCGGCACGACGCGCCCGCCGAGCGCAAGTTCGACACGCTGCTCGACACCTTCCAGGTGAGAGTTAGTGAACACCACGTGATCACAATAGTGAACCACAGCGAGCAGATGGTGAGGCTCGCGCAGCAGACGCAGGCGCGGCACTGGCCGCCGGGCCGGCACCGCGCGCCCGCCGAGCGCAAGTTCGACACGCTGCTCGACACCTTCCAGGTCAGAGTTAGTGAACACCACGTGATCACAATAGTGTACAATAGCGAGCAGATGGTGAGGCTCGCGCAGCAGACGCAGGCGCGGCACTGGCCGCCGGGCCGGCACGACGCGCCCGCCGAGCGCAAGTTCGACACGCTGCTCGACACCTTCCAGGTGAGAGTTAGTGAACACCACGTGATCACAATAGTGAACCACAGCGAGCAGATGGTGAGGCTCGCGCAGCAGACGCAGGCGCGGCACTGGCCGCCGGGCCGGCACGACGCGCCCGCCGAGCGCAAGTTCGACACGCTGCTCGATACCTTCCAGGTGAGAGTTAGTGAACACCACGTGATCACAATAGTGAACCACAGCGAGCAGATGGTGAGGCTCGCGCAGCAGACGCAGGCGCGGCACTGGCCGCCGGGCCGGCACGACGCGCTCGCCGAGCGCAAGTTCGACACGCTGCTCGACACCTTCCAGGTGAGAGTTAGTGAACACCACGTGATCACAATAGTGAACCAGAGCGAGCAGATGGTGAGGCTCGCGCAGCAGACGCAGGCGCGGCACTGGCCGCCGGGCCGGCACGACGCGCCCGCCGAGCGCAAGTTCGACACGCTGCTCGACACCTTCCAGGTGAGAGTTAGTGAACACCACGTGCTCACAATAGTGAACCACAGCGAGCAGATGGTGAGGCTTGCGCAGCAGACGCAGGCGCGGCACTGGCCGCCGGGCCGGCACGACGCGCCCGCCGAGCGCAAGTTCGACACGCTGCTCGACACCTTCCAGGTGAGAGTTAGTGAACACCACGTGATCACAATAGTGAACCACAGCGAGCAGATGGTGAGGCTCGCGCAGCAGACGCAGGCGCGGCACTGGCCGCCGGGCCGGCACGACGCGCCCGCCGAGCGCAAGTTCGACACGCTGCTCGACACCTTCCAGGTGAGAGTTAGTGAACACCACGTGATCACAATAGTGAACCACAGCGAGCAGATGGTGAGGCTCGCGCAGCAGACGCAGGCGCGGCACTGGCCGCCGGGCCGGCACCGCGCGCCCGCCGAGCGCAAGTTCGACACGCTGCTCGAAACCTTCCAGGTGAGAGTTAGTGAACACCACGTGATCACAATAGTTTACAATAGCGAGCAGATGGTGAGGCTCGCGCAGCAGACGTAGGCGCGGCACTGGCCGCCGGGCCGGCACGACGCGCCCGCCGAGCGCAATTTCGACACGCTGCTCGACACCTTCCAGGTGAGAGTTAGTGAACACCACGTGATCACAATAGTGAACCACAGCGAGCAGATGGTGAGGCTCGCGCAGCAGACGCAGGCGCGGCACTGGCCGCCGGGCCGGCACGACGCGCCCGCCGAGCGCAAGTTCGACACGCTGCTCGACACCTTCCAGGTGAGAGTTAGTGAACACCACGTGATCACAATAGTGAACAACAGCGAGCAGATGGTGAGGCTCGCGCAGCAGACGCAGGCGCGGCACTGGCTCTTATGACGTACACCGGAAGCTAGCTTCTCGCGTATCTTGTTACTTCTTTTAGTTTCATTAGCCAAAGCTGTTTATGGCCATTCGGAAAACTTAAATACATCTCACTATAGTCGGGGTTCGAACCCACTGCCTCTAAATTGAAGGTCGCGTGGCTTTCCGCTCCGCTACAAGGTTCTGTGGCGACCTGCATGCCTAGTTCTAATCTCGGGGCAATTAACGGCAAATTCTGGAGTCCTTTTCTTTCACAGAAACTAAGAGACGAAGCATCACGATTTCTGCTCGACGAAGCGTTCCTGGACCTAGAAGTGCACTTCGACGACCTCTTCACCCCGAAGTGGCTTCCCTCCTCCATCCCCGTCGACACCATATGCGTCACCCTCGAGGACTACTTCCAAGACTACAATCATTTGCGGGAGAAAAACTTCGAATACGTTATTAACGAAGCGCAAAATCTCGTCTACAAGAAGTATGTGACTGCCATGCTGTCTAAGAAGGTGACGTTTAAGACGGTCGAGGAAGCCCAGCAGGCGGCCACGAAGATTGTCAAAGAGGCCAATCAGATACGGGCGTTCTTTAGGAGAATAGGCGCCGAGGGGGTCAATGTGGACTGGCCGTTCGAAGTTATTAGCACTTTGGCAGAGGTAAGTTTTTAAATATACGATTTATTTATTTACCGAAATCGACGTCACATCAGCTTAGCCCGAATTCCTTTTTGCGTTAGGTTGGAAAATTAAATTATAACTACAACTTAGCAAAGTTGAGACATTTTCATAGCAAAGTCCAATATCCCAAAAACGGCTGAACAGATTTTCATGAAACATGGCTAAGAACACTTGGGATAAAATTATTTGTGACAAAAAAACCCTATTCAAATTGGTCCCTCCGTTTGGGAGCTACGATACCACAGACAGATACACAGACAGACACGTTAAAATTGTAACAGATACACAGACAGACTACAATATTTTGCACCTCAAGTGTATAATACGCAACACTGAAGGAATTTAGGAGCCCCCACCTCTAGTTCCACTTCAGACGTCTCCCGCACTCCTGCCCTGTCGCGTAGTTCACCCACATGCGCGAGTACGCCTCGTAGTGCACCGGTCGTTGGCCCCGCAGGTCCTCCGGTGCCAGGACATCGAGATGCTCTCGCTGGACCTGCACGGCGTGCTGGACAAGTGCCCGGACATGTCGGAGGAGCAGCTGGTGCGGCTGCTGTGGCTGCGCGGCGACGTGCCGCGCGCGCACGTGCGCGAGACGGCCGCGCACGTGCTGGGCACGCGCAAGCCGCCGCGCGCGCCGCCGCTGCACTCGCTCTTCAAGGTACGCTAGTGCTAGTGGCTTCAGGTGTCGAGCCCGAGGCCACTTCCAAATACTGTCCCTAGATATGCATGACCGGCTATGGCTGTTCTCTTTGTTACAGACCTTATTAGAAGAAAGGAGGTTTTATTGTTAGTCTTGAAGTTGGTCTTCAAGTTCTTTTTTATGTGTCATAAACAGCGATATAGTCTTACCACGGTTTAATTTTTCTTCAATATTTTGTTATTAACAGATTCTGCAAGGAAGCCCTACGTCCAGCAGGGGTCACCCCCACTTAAACTAATATCGTTAGTCCTAATTTCATTACACCTAACAACGTTCGATATAATTTTCATTAGCCCTAATATTCTGATAACTAATTTTATAAGGCATAATTATTTGCTGCGCCTAATTTCAGACCTCCTAATCATTCCTAATACTAAACATCAAGTGTGCTAATATATGACAAACTAATAATCATTTTTTTAATGACTACTAAGCCTAATGATTAATGTGCCTAATGATCACTATGTTTAATGTTCACTACACCTAATTTCGTCACACCTAACTATCTCTTAACCTATTAACTTTTGCTCTAATGTTTGATTAGTACTAATTAATGCATCCCTGATTATTGGATCGTGCATTATCAGGGCGGACGAAAATGGCATGTCATAAGCGAACTTTATCTTAGGTCGGTTAGGTTAGGGTTCACTTGTGTCCTTCAGACCAGAAATAGACACCCCGCGCAGCGGGGTGGCGTCGACTTACTGTACGGCTATCACAAGACGGCGCACGAGCTCTCTCATTTTTTCTCGCATTATACTTCTATGTCTAATAAGAGTGAGCTAGATAGACATCGGATTACCCACCTATTCTACCCTAAGGCAGGTCAGTGTAGGTACGACGACGAGCGAAGCGAGGAGGAGTGTTAGGTAGAACTGCGACCCTACAGCGCGTGAGCCGAGCGAGCGAAGCGAGCGTGCCGCGGCAGCAGCCGGCAAAGCGCCAGAACCGACATAATAAGAAAAAAAAAAACAGTGAAATAAAATTAGTACTATTGACAATTCGGGATAATGACATTAGGGCTAAAATACTTAGGCAAAATGAAGATTCGGGTTAGTGATTTTAGAGACATTGATAATTAGGTGTAGTCATTATTAGGCATTGCAATATTAGGCCTAGGATGAAATCGGTCAAATAAAAATAGTCTTAGTGAGAATTCGGTCATGAGAAATTAGATATTATGAAAATTCGGGATACTGAAATTAGGGCTAATGAATAATTAGGAACATTGAAAATTCGGGTTTGTGATTTTAGGGTTAATAAAATTAGGGCTAGTGAAATTAGGTATGAAATTATTAGGGCTAACGGAGGGGAACCGTCCAGCAGTGGATGATATTCGGCTGATGATGATGATGAGACCATGTAGTCGAAATATTAGAAAAGTGACTATTAATATGTTATTGGCTTAGTTGCTATGAGGCCCAAGCGTGGGCAGTTAACACATTCAGTGTTAACAGTATCGCTTCGCTCGTAGCCGATAACATGTGAAAACCGTTTGCAGAGGCAAGCACCTACGACCAGTTGGGTTCCTGGTACTGAAAGTGTTAACTGTGTTATACCCGCGAGCGACCCAGATGGGATATACTCTGTATTCTGTCCCTTTTCCGCAAAACGCACGTTCACATTAAACGATTGTCATTTACTATGACACTCGCAAATCGTGACGTTGCGATCTGCAAGCGGTTTCTCTCAAACGAGCAGTATTATAACGGTCGTAACTTCGTAATTCTTTGAATTTTTTCGTCACTAGGCATATTTGTGTGCCTTCTTTCTTTTGAAGTTATAACATATTTTGAGTCACACAAGTACTATCCAAAGGTGGCCCATTAAAATTTATGTTGTCTCTCTCATTTAGTTAATTCTGGTTCGATGTATATATATCGGGTCTTGATCCTGTTTACCCAAATACATATTTGTATCTACATCGACGTTTCGCAGTGATTTTTGTTGATAAAATGACGATCGAGTTCCTTTAGGTGTTTCCCAACAGTGGCCTTCCTTGGTACTCATAGTTTTGTGGCTTCCAGAATAAAGAATATTCATTTGTTTCAAGGGTATCACCTTCAACGATCGCCTGCTGGGACACTTCGCCTTGTAAATCCACGTGGAGATTCAACTCGTTACTAGTTGACCACAGATGACCCAACACCTTCAACGATCGCCTGCTGGGACACTTCGCCTTGTAAATCCACGTGGAGATTCAAATCGTTGCTAGTTGACCACAGATGACCCAACACCTTCAACGATCGCCTGCTGGGACACTTCGCCTTGTAAATCCACGTGGAGATTCAACTCGTTACTAGTTGACCACAGATGACCCAACACCTTCAACGATCGCCTGCTGGGACACTTCGCCTTGTAAATCCACGTGGAGATTAAACTCGTTACTAGTTGACCACAGATGACCTAACACCTTCAGCTATCGCCTGCTGGGACACTTCGCCTTGTAAATCCACGTGGAGATTCAACTCGTTACTAGTTGACCACAGATGACCCAACACCTTCAGCGATCACCTGCTGGGACACTTCGCCTTGTAAATCCGCATGGAGATTAAACTCGTTACTACTCTCGACGGCTGTTTTACGAAGCTCGCTTTTACGAAAATTAGGGACGTAGGTCACCGATTCTCTGGTCACTTCTTAGTAAGAGATATAGTTCTTACAAATTACCTAAAAGTATCGCGGTAAACTTATATAGAGGTCGTGATCTACAAGTATTTTTTTAACCTTTAGCCGCCTACCATACAAGAAAAAAATCGCTAATATATTGAATTTCTTTTTTTAAGCGAACGAAACAAAGCAATGCATCTTTGTTCCAACTTAGAATGGTATAAATTCCATTGAAGAGGTCTTTTAGATGGCCTTAGCCTTTGGGCGGCCAGAGGCTATTTTTATACCTATTATTTATTGTTTTTTAAGACTTAATGGTAAGAAAAATCTATTACTCAATTATTTACAATGTATACATATTACAAACGCATATAATAAAATGTGATTGATTATACAGTTTACAGACATTTGACACTTTATATAGAGAGATCCTATCTTATAGGTACCCAAATGAAGAACAAAAGTGTGAGTATCTGACACATTTATTCATTTATTAATATGAGTAACCGTTTTTGGTTCCATGAGTTTCAAATATTTATAAGATTTTAATATTTTCAAACAACACTAAGCAAGTTGCAGAAATGCGTTACGTTGAACACGCAAAGTTACGGTATAGTTACAATTATTTGAACTGAGTTCATGAATGGCCATTGTTTGTGGTCGGCGCGCGCCACATAATGGAAAAATAGATCACCGCCACGTAAAACGGTTATTGAATAATGAACTCTATATTCGTATACAATAGATTCAAAATGAACTACTACTCCGTCCGTCTGTCTGTCTGTCACAAAGTGAAATATCTCACGAACTACTTAAGGTATCAATTTGAAATTTGGAATGGTTTTAAATGAGAGTCATCCACGTGCATGGAAAATGAAAAATTTTAATATATATTTAAATTTTCCATGAAATCTTACGAATATGAGGAGGGGGCAAAAAAAAATTCAACTGTTGGGCCAAGTGGGGTATCATTTGAAAGGGCTTGAGTTGCACATTTTAAAACAGCTTTTCTTTTTTTTCTACACTCGGAAAATTTTGATCTATGAAGGAAAATGTAAAAAAAAATACCATTCCCCCCCCCCCCCCCCCCCTTATCTCCAAAGTTATTCAAGCGAAAAATTTGAAATAATTACTTGCTATTAAGATAAACATAAATATTACGGGATATTTTTTTTCTGTATCTAGCATATTTTTTGTTTTATTTACAAAAATCATTTCCTAGTTAAGTTTGCAATTTAATCAACTTTATAAGTATTTTTTTGTTTTGAAATTCCTATAAGACTATAATAGATATACCCTAATTTCAAATTAAAAAATAATAATCGAGATCGGTACACGTGATTAACAATAATCGCTAAAACACCAACAAACATACTAAGCTGATTGCCCTTGCACGTTGTACCAAATGGGGCCGATAGACGGCGTTGACGCCATTCGCGTTGTTAAGATTTTTCTAGAATGAATGGAGTTGGGACGGGTATATTTCAATAGCAGGTCAAAAAAATCGCGATTCAATTGTCTTGGTAGTTTGATGGTGTTGGTGTAAAAGTTACTCGTTGTTTGAAATTGAATTCTGTTGTGTTGGGTTAAAATAAGTAAATAATTTAACAAATATTGGGACATTTACCTTTACCTTGAGTTAATTGCTAGTTTGTACGGAACCCTCGGTGCGCGAGTCGGACTCGCACTTGACCGGTTTTTTTTTTAATTTATACATTGGCATTGGAGCATTTGTACGCAATGTGCCAATTGAACACAGATGTTAATAAAATAATCGATTGTAATTTCATCGTAGTCGATTCAAAACGAACACATTTCAAGTTTTAACTCTAACAACGTTGTATAAAAATTTATAAATATTTCGTAATATTTAAAAATTAGTAATAAAAATTAAGATAATTTAGATATATTTTAACAATAGTGTAGGGTCTAATAGTTTATTAAACCTTACATGTACGTACGTTATATGTTAATGTTGGGTTGTTATGTTGATCGGAACGATATCTTAAGTAAAAGATGTAACCGTCCTGGTTGAGTAGGTACCTTTATTGCACTAAAGTAACAAAGTAATAAAATGTATTAGGTAAACAGCGTAATGACGCACGCTCGGGTGCATCGTAAGCTTAATATTAAAATGTCGAGTGTGCTCGTACATGCTGCCAAATTTAAGAAATAAGAAAAGAAAATTAACTCAATCAAGGCGTAGTTGCCTTGTCAGCGTGTGTCGCGGCATGTACAATCACCTCACTGACGGTTTCAGAATCGCGCGGCTGTCGAAAATGTCGAAATGACGCATCGCCGTGGTCATTGTTCGGTTTCTGTAGTTTCTGCTCTTTGGTGATGGCTCGCGCTGCTGTGTTCCGCATTCTGCGTCTCATGTAGATGCCAGCCCAGACGCTAGCTGCGATCGTGCAGATAACGATGAATGATATGAAGCTGTAGTGATGCGTTTCGTGAGATGATGTTATATTTTGCAAGGAATCTTGCTTCATCTTCACAGTGTCTATGCTGGTTTTCAGTTTATGCAATGCTGCTCGATGATCTTCAGTGACAACACTATAGTTTTTCTCAGCGATGACGCGGTTTATTGAAGATTCTTGTATGTAGAGATTGTTTTCGCTTATTGTCATCTCACTGTGAAAGTTGTTGTGTGATTGGATGACAACGTTATCTCCTTTTATCATGCATCCGTATCAAGCAATGCCGTATCAAGTGTGATAATTCCTGTTTCTCGTAGTACGAGTGGCGTCACGCCGGTTGGACAAAATGTGCGCATAGCGCATTCCTGGCAGCACGCAAACAACCAGGCGCCGAGCCTGTGTAATCGGATCCAGTTGTCGGCGCACTCCGTTGATATCGTCTTGCAAGCCGATATGTTTTTATTGTTAATTAATTGAGCTTCACATATCTTAATGCTTGATTTTGTGTTGTAGATAGGTAGGGCCATACTGCATAGTATATGATGTTCTTTAAATTGCAGGCACGATGTAATATCTTGATGTGTTAATGGTATCACCGCATCCTTTTTTAGGTTGACTGCCACGTATTCTGCTGTTATCACGATTCTCTGTGTTGTTCGTGATAGTATTTGCGGGATCGGTATAATTCGATTGAGCTCATATTGTTCTGTGTTTACTAACGGTAATTTAAACTCGAAAATTATAAAGTTGTTCGTTATATGTACATGTACGCGCGACAGTTTGTACATGTCTCTGATGCAATTGTTCGTGTTCGCACATGGCAGACATAGTTCCCCCGGAAGCTGCCCGGAGATGATGTTTAGTTGTTCTTCGAATTGGTCGGGTTTCAGTAGATGCATGTTGACACGTCCGTCTTTGACGTCAGTTATTAAGTCTAACAGCATTTGTTGTAATCGCCTTAGGTTGCCCATGACGATGTTAGCGGAAAGCACGGTTGCTGTTATGTATATGTTGTTCGTTACTGCTTCATGGTCAGCTCTACTCCGTTGGTCTGATTCTTTTAGATGTTTGTTTATTGCTGTAAATTGTTGGTTCATAACTTCTTCGTGTCTCTTCAAGAGATTGTATTCAGCTTCAATTATTGATGTATGATTTTTTAATAAGCTGAGCAGGTGATTTTCGTTATTATGTACAAGCTGGATGTCCGTGTCGTACTGTTGGGCAAATCTCTCATCTAACACGCCAAATAGAGAGTTGGCTAAGTATCCCACGCCGTTAACAAGACCTCGTCTTACTCTCTTCGCATATAATCCGTGATCTGTTATTAAAATATCGTTATAATGTTTCAGCTCTCTTAATTCATGTTTGAGTTGGGCGGTGACGGTGGAGAATGCTGTTTCATAGCTGCCCAAGTTTGTGAGACGGTTAACGTAGTTTTCCACGCTCTTCAATCCTTCCCAGTATGTTGTCATGTTGTAGTATACTATCAATTTCCATTGATCCTGTATTATCTGCATATCGGCTATTTTATCGAAATAAATTAGTTTGTTAGGGTTTAGCTTGATAACGTCAGTTTGTTGTTGTGTTGATGCAGGAATACAGGATGCCAGCAACAGTAAAATCAGGCATGTGTAGCTAGGATAGCCCGGTTTTGTCGTCCTTCGGGTGCGTGTTGGTTTTTGTGTTGGTTGTTGGTTGGGCGTTTGTATCTCCGAGCTTGAATCTTCTTTTTCTTTATCTGCGGCATCTACTGGTAATGGTGACAGTTTAGTAATTGGTCGTTTCATAATACTTGTTTTTGTTTTCAGTGTTACGACCCTTACGTGACCATCTTTTCCGGGATGCGTTTCTATGACCTTTCCTAGAAGCCATCTTGCCGGAGGGATGTTGTCTTCTTTCACCAACACCATGTCACCGACCTTCAGGTTTCTTTTGACTTTGTTCCATTTGCTGCGTGTTTGTAGGGTTTGTAGGTATTCAGTCGACCATCGCTTCCAAAAGTCCTTGTGCAACTTTTCTGTTAGTTGCCAGCGTGTGCGAATGTTGTGTGTTTCTTTTTCTGGAGACAGCGGGCCTGCCAGTACTGGACCGCCAACCAGAAAATGTCCAGGACTAAGATATTCTAGATCGTCTACGTCGTCTGTTAGCGGCGTCAGAGGCCGGGAGTACTTTTTTTAAATTTCCTCATAGTCGGTGTGAAAAATAGTATGTGCCACTCGGTAGCAAAAATATTTTCGTCTCGGGCGTAAACACTTGTATCCCTCACTACGCTCAGGATCCTACGTTAGAATCCCTCGCTACGCTCAGAATTCTATTGTAGGATCCCTCGCTACGTTCAGGATTCAATACACCGCCCTCGCCGTAAATATACTATTTTGCTCCCTTGTGACACAAATAACTATTATTTATTTATTCGTAATATATGCAAAAACAGAAACAGAATAAATACAACTATAAACAGATTTTAAAGATTCGCCAGCCACTTGATGGGCTTTGTCGCTAGGAGTATATTTACATCATAAATAAAAGACATAAAAATCGTGCAGTAAAAGTGATAAACAATTGCCAGTAGTGAATGAATTAATGATTTATTCACTGTATAAAAATAAGCGTGCTTGAGTTTGTTACGGATCACATGTCCAGACATGTGTCGGTAATTCGCGCGCGCGCATATCTTATTATTTATTACCCAATGCTGACGCCCAGATTCTCAGCGGGGTAGCTACAGGACCAATTATTATGAGATTGTAATAGCTTTTCGGGAGCGAGTTTTTGGCTGTCACGCGCCTGCAACATCTAATATTTTCGGGTAGATGAGCGAGAATAGTAATGTGAGTGTTTGTAAAACCGCCGTAACTAATGATCAGGAAACATTTATCGGCTAACGTGTGGCCGTAAACGTTTCGGTTTAGTGCGCGCTCGACCTCGAGGCTGCGCGCTCGAAGGGCGGGCGGCACTCAGTCAGTCGGCTGAACGCGCTCGCGTGCCTTACGTTATACAAGTTCGAAGTTTACACCTCGCGATGTTTCGGACACTGACGCTCTGCTTTTGCTTTGTGGCAGGTGAGAATTGTTATCCGCATACGCTAGAGGAAAGTGAGGTGAATGTTATCAATTGGCGAAATAAGTTATAAATAGTGTTTTCGGTGTTAAGATTTGCGTAGGAGTTTTTACGTACATTGTATAGGATGTAAACAATTCGTATTTGTGTGTAGGTAAAGTACTGTTTAAGCGGTTTTTCTTTGAAAATCAGAATTAGGTATATTGTTGTTTTTTGATGATGTTTTCTAGAAATAAAGCCGGTCGTATATAGAAATAAATATGTGTTAGTTTCGCCGTTTTTTCATCGCTCATGGACCTATTCGAAATTAGATCATTACACTTTTCATTTAAAGAGTACCTACCTACCTATGCCTATTTGTTAGTGATCTTTGCGATTTAAATTCAGTGGTGATGGTGACCGCGATTCGGAAAAATAAGCGTCGTCGACTGCGTTTCTGAATGCGAAGCGATGTCATACCTATTCTAATCTTCAAACGTGAAATTATATCAGCAACTTGCTTAAAATATACCTAATCGCTGGCGTAGGTCAGTTCTCGGCTTTTAACGATGTAGTTTGAGTTCGCCATAAAAATGTGTTTTTTTACAAAACTTTAGAAATACCTAGTGACTTCATCAGTATTCAATAATAAATAAATTTGTTAACTTCGCGCTCTAAAAGGAATCGTGATAAAACGTAATTATGTCTAATAGAAATAGACGACATATAGACGCGAAAACATAAAATCAGGAGCTCTAAAATATTCTGCACACGACATTCAAATTTGCTGTTACTGGGTACGCCCAGCTTTCAAAGCCGAAATCGTGAAAACCCGATTTGCTGAAAGATTCACGCGTTTTATCGAATAGTATGAATAACGGACGGCCCACACCGCGCGCCGACCGCGGAGGTATTTTTAACATTCCCGGACCGCCTCAAGGTTGGCTCAGATAATCTTATTCATCGGTATATGACCTAATTTACTACGGGATTGGCTTTGGCGAGCTTTTGATGTTTTACTACCCATAAAGGCCCAAAGAAGCAATCAAATTAGCGACAATTAACATAGTCGTAACAAAACTACAGCGGCCCAATTTAATAAATGGTACCACTTCAATTGGAGTCAAGTTCACTGCCGTGCCGCCGTCGACAACAACGTACAGATAACGTACATTGTCGATGGCCAGCGTTAATGTATTTACTATCAACCGGTGTGTTTACTAACATACTTAGTACAGGCTCGCGATACTGTGACATTGTTGAACATTTTCACAGTAGGTCCCGTAGTTTTCTTCTCATATTAAACTAAAAGTCTTGATTGACTGACTGACTGATTTAAATCAACGCTCAGCCCAAACCGTTGAAACTAGAAAGCTCTTTTTTTCACAATAGTATTTTATATAACGAAAATACCCACTACGAAGGGATTTTTGAAAATCCCACCCTCAAGGGCGTAAAAAGGGAGTTGAAAGTTTGTACGGGGATGGAGTAAAAATTTAATTGAGAGACTTGAAACTTTTTGACGACCGCTTTAGCCTAGTTGGTAGTGACCCTACCTACGAAGCGAGAGGTCCTGGGTTCGAATTCCGGTAAGGGCATTTGTTTGTGTGATGAGCACGAATATTTGTTCCTGAGTCATGGATGTTTTCTATGTATTTAAGTATTTATTTATCTATATAAGTATGTATATCGTCGTCTAGTACCCATAGTACAAGCTTTGCTTAGTTTGGGACTAGGTCGATTTGTGTAAGATCGTCCCCTAATATTTATTTATTTTGTGTATATAGTTACTCCTTATTACAATAGAAGAAAATTAATTTAAGGGTTTTGTATAAACGCACCCCTAACCTAAGCGGGTTAAATAGCTATAGTATAGAGGTGCAAAGTTTGTATGGGGGAAACTTTTTAATTGAGCCACAAAATTAAATATATGAAGAGATTCCTTAGCAAAATACAAAAAAAATGTCTTGCGTTTTTGAAAAATACATCCCTAAGGGGGTTTAATATAATATAATAATATTATAAATGCGAAAGTGTGTCTATGGATATCGTTTGAGTGCCGGATAGTGGACATAGGATAGTTTTTATCCCAGAAATCATTCCCTGAGGGGGTGTAATGGGGGATGAAAGTTTGTATGGATCTACGATATAAACGAGTTCCACGCGGACGGAGTCGCGGCTCCACAGCGGGCAGAAGCTAAATAATACATTATTTATTTGCACCACAACATGCTACAAGAGTAGATTAAATAAATATAACGGGAAAAACAAGCGGGCTTTAAACCTTAGAAATTTATCAAAATGTACCAACCTATCCCGCGGTTTAATAAAGATCCGTTACGTCGGTAACTAATGTCAAAAACAACCTAATAAATTAGACCTAACGCATTTTTTCAAAAACCGCCGTAGGTAAAATCATTTTACCGGATACTTTTTGAGCGATAATTTTATGGTATATTTGAGTGGATAATGTACGCTGAGAGTAGTCAAGTTCCTAGATTCCGTAGAGTTAGTAATTATCTTTTAGAGTAAACAAATTATCACAATGATATTATCATATAATAAATGAAATGATTTTCTTGTTCTCAAAGAATCACCCACACAATAACTATGTGTTTGATTTACTACCTACTGTTTGACTAATCGTGGTCGTTTGCGTCACTGAAAAGATGCTGCGCAGCAACGCAGTTTACGTAAGGCACTAATACAAATTAATCTCAACATAAACAGAAGAAGGATAGTTTCCTATGGTATGCCGATAATAATGCTATTACATTTCTGATTTGTAGGTTTATGTATGTGGAAAATAAGACCGTCCCTAAGGCGGTTTAGAGATAGATGGTCTTTTCCAAAACGCCTGCTTTCTTTTTTGTATTTATATATATGTAATATTTCTACAAACTTTCAAGTGTAAAATAATAATAAAAAAGTTTCCCTCAGACAAACTTTGCACCCCTTTTTAAAACCCTTAGAGATGGTCTTTTCAAAAAGGCTTATGACCTTGTTTTTGGATTCTAATAAGCAATCTTTCTAAAAAGTTTTAAGTTTATAGCTGAAATAAAGGTTTCTCTGTCGCACCCCTTTTTAACCCTCTTAGAATTTTCCAAAACGCTGAACGCACTTTATTTGTATGTGGGAATAAGCATCATTTTTCAGTCAGGACTTCTTTTTTATAGATATTTACTAGATATTAAACCCCAATTCGACCTTTCCAGCTACATACCAGTTAGACATATCAAACTTCTCCGTCCCGCTTGCGGTAGAAAAGGACAGCGACGCACAGCTGGTCTGCTCGCACAATGGGGACGAGAAGTTCGCGATAGTGAAGTGGTTCTGGAGCCCCGAGGGACCAGACAGCCGCCGGCAGATATACCAGCGGGTGTTCGGCGGCGAGCAGTGGGTCATCAAGCCTCATGATGAACCACTTTTTAACATCAGTAAGTACCAGATGATGATCCCCTGTTCTGCCTCATCAGGGACGTAAGATTTTTAGGCTTTTCCATCTGGTCCGGTTCTGGGTGGCAACCTCAAGATCCTTTTAGCCAATGCTCGCCGAAGCATACGAGGGTGAATTGAAAAGTTATGAGCCTTACCTGCAAAATGAAAACTATACTTTTTATAACAATTTTATTTCCCTGCATAGTCTCCAAAAACATCTATACGCTTTTGCCATCTTGCCTTTAATTTCATTATTTCGGTTAAAAAAATAGAATCTTTCAGGTCATGAAAATATGCAGTTACAGTTTCTTGCACAGCAGTTTTTTTTAGGTTGGGGAGAACATGATAGTCGAAAGGGGCCAAATCAGGCGAATGCCAAATGGGTGCGGCAAGAATTCAAACACAACAATCTCACCCATAGTTACGAAACGACTGAAAAAGTCTTGAGAATCACTTTAAATAAGTCCAAACAATCATGTGACATCATGTGGCGTGTTCGTTTATTTTCAATTGAAAGCAACCTAGGGACCCACCTGGCAGACACCTTGAAAAATCCAAGAACGTTGGTGAAGACGTTCTGTGCCTCATAGGAGATGCCTATTGCTTCCGCTATCTCACTGACCTTCAATCACCTATCATTCATAATCAATACGTATATTTTTAATACATTTTCATCTGTATGTAACCGATAATGGCCTGCCATTCCTATGCCTATCCTATCCGCGACCCATCTTTTTATAGTGACGTATGATGGAGCGGAATCCCCTAATGTCTGAAACATGTCTTCGTAAATTTCCTTTCGGTGTTAAATGTTCTTTTCCTAGTGAGTACTTTTTTTAATCTTCTCTCTTGTTATAGTTTTAGTCCCTCGCCGGCCGCCCGGCATCCTCAGAGTTAAGTGTTGCCTCACCAATAGATTGATAATCATTGACGGATGAATTTATATGGCCAAATCGATTTGTGAGGCATCCATTTTTATGTTATACATGTACCTTATCTTATCTAGATAAGTTCCCTTTCGCTTGCACTTCGGCCCAGTGGGATCTTTTGTGCATTTATTCTCTCCTTAATGTCTACTCCCAAGCTAGCTCCATCATTTCCACAAAACGGGTGATGCAGCTCAGCGGAAGCACCTTGAATTCCGTTGGGTTGCGGGATACATGTACCTACTAATAAAAGATCATTCTGTACCGTTTTGTTACCAGCGTTTGTGGAAGATAAACACGACTTGCTGCTGTGGAACCTGCAGCCAGAGCACTCGGGCTCCTTCGAGTGCCAAGTGGAGGAACAGACGGACAACTCTCAAGAACGCAAAAGCTCCTCATATATGGTAGTCTACAGTAAGTTCAGTTGAAGAATATAACCCATCTCAACGATATCTAAATGTATAAATCGTTAAACCCCTGAGAACCACTCTTCATATAGCGGATTCGTTTTGACCATATCATAAATAGGAAGTATTGTAGATTAAGGGTGAGTTGCACCAAACCGTCTGTAATCGTAAGCGGTGTTCGTTAAAATCTGAATGTATGGAACGTTTGACAAGTTTCTATGGACTGACAGCTGTCAGCGCCATATTTAACGTTGATCGGTCTGTAATCGTAAGTCGGTGCAACCCGCCCTAAACGATCTACAATATTGACTATAATTGGGTCACGGTCCAGCGTGCTGCTGCTTGCTGGATTCTAAATTCTAACATGTGAAGTTAGATTGCTTTTAGTTCTGGGAGTGAAGTAAGCTATACCAGTGCTACCTAACTGCACCGTGGGAACTAAGATATATACCTACACTTTGGAAACCGAGGTCGGTTCATTCAGCCAGTTGGTTGGCACACGCGCTCACGGCCGGACGCTGCTTATGCGCACAGTTAGGTATTGAAAATGACTACGTTGCGAATAAATTCGGTTCACTGCAGCGTTGTATGTATGTATGTAAGCACTTTATTGTACACAATAACAGGTCAAGGAATATACATGTCACACAATAGATCAAAGTACAAAGGCGAACTTATCCCTATAAGGGATCTCTTCCAGCTAACCTTTGAGCAATTGAGAGGAAGGTAGGTAGAACGAGATAGGCAAACTTATACCGTGTACAAAAACAGAGAAAATAAAGCAAATCCTAATTAGTATTAATTCTAGACAAATAAAAACATGCCAATACATATATAAATATACAACAATGGTGGGGTGTGACAACAATAAAACAAATAGACATTTATCCTTTTTTCTCTGCCGACTGACGATGACAGATTAGTAACTTACCTACCTATTTAATTTGTATATAGTTACCTGAGTACTAATTAATACGGAACATTGAATCTTTAAAGGCCGAAACGCACTGACAGCTGTGGCGGAGCGGCGCGGAGGCGGTACCGGTTGTAATGTTCGAGCTAATATGAAATGATCCGCACAGAGCGGCGCGGCGCGGCGCGGTTTTCTGCGAGTCCTCATTTTTTCGTATTAGCTCAAACATTACAACCGGTAGTCCGCCTCCGCACCGCGCCGCGCCGCTCCGCCACCGCTCTCTGTGCGTTTGCAGCTTAATACCTATTTCAAATACGTAATTAATTTGTAGACAAGTTTACTCCGCCACTGCCATGATGTCCAAATAATTTAGTTGTTTTCGTAGATTTAATTTTTATGTTTTTCCCTGTATAACAGCAACTGGTATAATAGTTTACTTAGTAAGATTCGCACTGCAGCTTAAGAAAGGGCGTATACATCGTCGTTGCTATAGGGACTTATGACTTTTTGGAAGGGCTGGAATTCACTCGCGAGGATGAAACACGTAATGAGAATATTTTAAAACAATACATTAAAACTAATTATGCCTAGTGTCTACTTTCATGTTTGTAATGCTACTTTTAAACTATTACGTTATTCATATGCTTACGCTATAAATAACGAAGATAGGTAGGTACCTAACAAACTTTATTTCATACTGTCGTCCGGATATTTTTAAATTACTTACCTACACAAAAGGTTTCGTTTTGTAATATGTGGTGGTAGATTAATAATAATAAGTACATACATTCAAACTGTCGTATGTCGTAACGTAACCATAGACAGGGTGAGCGATAGGTAACATGGCGGTTGATATGCTTGTATGTATGTATGTAAGTGACTATGCAGTTCAGATACTGGCATTATCTCGGGAAACCCCGAATATTTATATATACCTATTTACTTGTTAGGGTTCCGTACCCAAAGGGTAAAAATGGGACAATTGCTTCACCATAGTGTACTTACACATTATAATAGAAATTTGTTTTGTAAAATAATTTAAAAAGTAAACCGTTTTTTATTTCACTCAACTATTATTTACAAAATCATTTCTAAGCGGTGTCAACCCTAGCGTCGATTGGCCGGCGCATGCGGGCAACGACCCGCGCGTTCAAGGTCGCTCCATTGTTAAATTTCGTAGGCACTTAAAGCAGTAGGTATTGGCATTTTTATTCAGACTTGAGTATCTGTTCGTAGAACTATTATATAATCTGTGGCTATACTATAATTAACGTCAAAGACTTGGGGACCGATTTTTGACTTTCGAGCGCTCGAAAATCAAATAAAAGTAAATGGCTTATTATTTTCGCGGCGACAGAAAAATTAAAGAGCAGCAAACTATTTGCGACTAAAATAATAACTTGTCAGCGATTAAATATTTTGGCAATCATTTATATGAAATGAGCTTTAAACTAAGGATATTTTAAAATTCAAATAATGGCAGCTACTTTAAGGTAGCAGAAATAATAAACAAGATTACTGAAATCATAGGCGAGGTACTATAAATAATGTCTTGGCGACTAACCGACTCGGATCACGGATAGGTTATTTTTTTTATAAAAGAGCAGAAAACTTGTTTTTTTTATGACCTTGATTTATTTTATATGCATTCCATTGAACAATTAGAGTAGGCCATTTTCAACTTTTTATCCGCTGTCATGTTTCCGCTCAATTCAGTTAATTCAGTCGCCAAAACAATAACTCGATGCTAGTTTATATTGAAACAAAGCCGAAAATTGATTACTTAGCTGCTACTTTTTACTTTATACTAGTCTCCGCAATTAGTCGCCAACTTATTATTTTTGCTACCTCCTTTAATTTTTTATAAATCCCTAAATCAGATTAATTTGTCGCCGCGTTAAATACATGCCAAAGTAAATACGTTTGTAGCACGTTTGTAGTGTCAAAATGGCCGGCACTTACTAATACGAAAACGCCATAAGTTATTTGAGACAACTAAAAAGTCGCGATAAGTCACAGCTACTGATCTTCCGTTATGGCTGTATAGGACCTATAACTTTTATTTATATGGCCGTTTTAACTTTTTTTAAAGTTTGTACCTCGACAAATAAGGGAATTTGTATGCAACATTGTAGTCGAGCAAAATCGAGCCGGCAAGGTTTTTAATTTTTTTAATTTTGACTAACCATAAACCATGCACTTCCCGTCCTGATAATACCTGTAATTACCAATAAAGTCAACATTGCCGGTGATTTTTGAGAAAAATTGCATTTCATAATTTTTAGCAGTTTTCGAGTGAAGGAGTCGAGCGCTCGAAAGTCTAAAATCGGCCCCTGTTAGATTTTTTACAAAAAAAAAATTTCACTTCTTTGTATGGTGGGTGGTGTCTAGTGTTGTAATACATAAGCAATGTCTAGTTAGGGTGACCAGATGTCAGGAATTTTCCTGACATGTCAGGAATTTTAGACATATGTCAGGAATGCGGCCGGAAAAAGGAAATGTCAGGAATTTTCGGCAAATAAATGACACAATAAAATTTTATACACTGTAAACTTTTATTTTTAATCACAAAAACAAAAAAGGTTAAAGCCACAAGTACTTTGGAGTTTCATTAAAGACTTATAAATAATCGTAATTATCTTTTTACGATATAGACATAAATAAATCAAGCGAGCGCGAGCGCGACAAGCTCGTGTCAGGAATTTTGGCCGAAAATCAGGAATTTTGTCAGGACTTTTGAAATTTGTATCTGGTAACCCTATGTCTAGTAGAAAGTGTAGAATCGTTATTTCTGTTTCAGGCATAGGAGACGGTCCACAGTTGAGAATTGAGGGTGGCGATGAAGTGGAGGTCACCTGCGAGGCGGTCGGCGTCGCGCCCCGGCCCGATGTTATCATCACCTATGACAGGTAACGTATCCACTCTTCTCTAGATATATAATTTACTTTAAAAACAAAGTTTTAACATAGTTCAATTTAGTACTCCGCCAAGCAACGAGAACATTTCCACATTTCTTTTCCAATTTACCAGATGAACGGATTTCCGTGAGCAAATGCGTTGATTATTAGAGAAAAAACCCAATTGCTGCATGTGGGCCGATAATAGTTGATTCGTCGATTCCGCAAGGATCACCTTTGGTACTCCATTAGTTGCTATTTCAACGGAATCTTATCAGAATCTGTGACGTACGTACTTTTAAGTACATAATTGAGTAATTCCATAAGTCACCTGTGGTCTTCATCATCAATTCCACTCCAGCAAATTTATGATTTCCGGGTAAATACACGAGTTATAATAGAAAATCACTACACGCGTGCCTAATATATTTGAGGAGTTCCCTCAATTCCTCATGGATCCCATCATCCAAATGAATTTTTGAAAAAAATGGGATCCACTTGGAAGCATATACTTTCAAAGAAAAAAAAAAGTACGAATCGGCTCATCAATGACGGAGTTCTGAGGTTCAAACACTGAAAAAAAAAACCGAATTGAGAACCTCCTTTTTTGAAGTCGGTTAAAAAGAGGTTGCAGCTTTTGTCTGTCGTCATGCGCTGGATCGACACACTGAACCCTAGAATATGCATGCTGTAGCCGCCGTTACGCAGCAATATGGCACGTATCGTAATTTACCACCTGCGTGGTCATGGCGCAGGTTACTCTCCCACCACGCATTCCGATCGCTTTATAGGGTTCAGCCTGGCTGGCTGAGCCGGATTAAAAAAACGTACCCAGAGTGACGCGTAAAGACTCATTTTTGGAAAAGCGCGGCGTTTGTCGGCGCTTTCCCATTTACGTTTGGCAGCCCTAGACACCCGTCCGTAAAAATACCCCAAGACGTCCTCACGAGAGCGGTCAGTCATTTAGTCGTTTCATCACGTCTTTTGTTCCTGGTGGTAATTAAGGTCACCGGAACTCCTGACGAGCAGAGGCGGCTCGCCCTAAGGAGCGCTGGTGCAGTGAACTCCCACAAATAATTATAACAAAATTATACTCATTAATCTCATTATTAATATTACTATTTAAAATCTATCTTAAAATACGACTGTACCAATACCAATAAAATAATTACCTTTACACATTACAAGATCATAGGTAGGCGCTATACCCATCATTCTACTGTATCATTTCATAGGTAACGCGCCAAGCGGAGCGCTCACGATTGCGCTCATATGGAACAAGACTAAGTAAATTTCCTAATACGAAATCCAATAAGAGTGAAAGAGAAAGTTCGCCACAGTCCTGCGCGTGAAACAGAAGATTTTCTATGAAAAAACAGCCAAATTCGGAGCGCCGCTCACGCCACGTTGCCGGTTAATTTTGCCGTGCGACAGCGACAGTGATTGCGCGCGACGTTGCCACTCCTATATAAACAAACACTGGTCAACTTAAATGTATGCGCGCGAATGCAAATTCGGGTATTTTCTAATTAATAATCATTTAATACGTGTTGAAATAGCCTGTACTTATCAGTTACTACTTGTGAGTGTTAAAATGGATAATTATAATGTGGTGTTCATTAAAAAGTGTGCAAAAACGTTACAAATTCGGCTTGAATTGAAGGCTAAGGGACAAGGGACCTTGACCTTACGCAAACGTGAACGACGAAAACCAAAACATTTACGCGTGTGTTTAAATCCGAACAATATGTGAAAACACCGTAGTTGTGTGGTTGTGATAAGAGCAACAAACTATTTTACAGGATATTCGCAGGGCACTAGATTCCACGTAAGTACCGAAAATCTATACGCGAGTTCAATGACCGCGTTGACAAAAACAGGCATATTTTACGAAGGTTAACAGATTGTGTAGTATTACGTATTTGCTTTAAGGGTGCACGATGAGTCTTCAGAATCCCTGAATCCCGGAATTTGATAACGTCATGTATTTTCATTGTTTTATTTCAAGTGAACACCCATACAATTTAGTCACGAGCCGCCTCTGCTGACGAGGCGTTGTTTTTGCAGTTTTGTGCGTGATGTATGGCGTTCAAAGGTTTAGAATGTTATATATATTTGTCTCTACATGTAATTACACGTACTAACAAATTGCGTTTGTATTTAGGGGGTAATCAAAGTTAAGTCAAAGGCAAACGTGAAGAGCTGCGCGGGCAGTTAGTAGAATATTAACGGAATTAATTAATTGTTTAAAAAGACTATCGGTGCAACTAATTATTAGTTCTCGAAGTTCAAAAACTATGTTTACAGTACATATGGTGCTACTTTCCCGCACTAGTGCGGAAAAGAGCACTTTGCGTGCATATGTCGAAACTTTAAAGAGTAAAACGTTGTACGATACACGTGCGAATAGGTAATTCGCAACTCGTGTCGATTTAAAACACTCCCTTCGCTTATCACCACTCGTTGCGAATTTCCTATTTTCGGCACTTGTATCGTAAATAACTATTTTATTATCTTTTCTCTCTTCTGCTTATTTAAGAGGTAAGCTCTTGTCGGTGTAGCGCAAAGTAGGCCCTCCATCTGCTCCGATCCCAGGCAACCTCGTTGACATCTCGATACGACCTAACATCAACTCTTTTTTTGAGCTGCTCTATGTAGCTTATTCTAGGTCTACCTTCCTCGCTTCCCCTCTATCTTTCCTTCATGTTTCCTCTATGTTTTTATTCGGGATGCTTAATTTAATTACCCTGCGTGTAACTGGTAGGCACGTCTAATTAGTTTGTTAACCTTTCAGCAACATCTTCAACACAACGCTAGTAGTTGGGCCAGAAAATGGCTTGTACAACGTCTCCACTAACGCGACGCTGTCCAGGCAGGAATTAGAGGGAGCAGAGATAACCTGCTCTCTCTCTTTTGGAGACGACGACATCCCCGCTTCGGAAGTCATGGTGGTGTCTCAGATTTATCACTCAGGTACGGTAGATTATAACAAATTGAGTGACCTAAATTAAACTTTATATCTGGATGTATAGAGCACTAAATGCAATAATAGGTCGGACTTAGACGTTACTATGATTATTTGTGCACATTTGCCATTTTCGTATTTTGCAAAAAAAACGTGGTAACATCTCTTTCATTTCATATGGAGTATACAGTCAAGTGTAAAAATATGGGTGCATACAACTTACTCATAAAAATATCTACTGTTACTCTTATGTCAGTGGGTTAAGGTTTTGGTATTTATTTATGAGAGGATGTTATAGATACATATTTTTGCACTTGACTGTACAATGTATCACTGATGGTAAGGAACTACTGCATTTAGTGCTTTATAACTATACAATTTCATTTTGAAATGTCGCGTTCTGTGGTAGAATGATTGTGTAGTGTTAAAAAATTGTTGGATGATTCTAAAGCATGTGTATAACAGCATTTTGTGATTGCCTGCGTGAAGTCGATGGAGTAAGACTTAATATTTTGCACTAGAATATAATTATTTATCAGCCCTACAGTTTATCACAGGCGTATCATTTGAAAACACGTGTATTGCGATCGTAGTCAAATCGTACCTTGTTGGATTCATTATGATCGTATTTTTAGGGTTCAGTACCCAAAGGATAAAAACGGGACCCTATTACTAAGGCTCCCCTGTCCGTCCGTCTGTCCCCAGGCTGTATCTCATGAATCGTGATAGATAGATCGTTACACAGTTAAATTTTTCACAGATGCTGTATTTCTATTGCCGCTATAACATCAAATACTAAAAAACAGAATATAATAAATATTTAAGGTGGCAACAAACACAAACGTTATTTTTTGCCGTTTTAATAGATAATGGTACGGAACCCTACGTGCGCGTGTCGAACTCGCATTTGCCCTTTTTGGCACAACAAAAGCTTGTACCAAAAATTTATATATAAACTTATTACTGAAAACATAAGGCGGTAAACACCGCAAACCATTTCAGACATACTAAAACAACTAAAACACGGCTGACCGTACAGCATTAATGGCATGCGAGCTAACATATCGCGTGTACGCACTAACGTGTTGTCGTGTCAGATGCGTGGCTCGCGACCACCACGGACGCGCCGGACGACACGACCGAGGCCCAGCCGCTCGAGACCCCCCTGACACGTAAGTTACACAGAACTCGGTATACTGACCAACTGAGCATTCGTAATCCTCGAATAAGATATGGTCTAAAGGTGAGGACCAAACTCTTGGCCAGTAAGTTAGCCTAGTTAATTGGTAGTAGTTAAAAAGTTCCGTTGTGACATGAAAATTAGCCATACAAGTCTATGGTTAATTTTCGTGTCACAACGGAACTTTTGAACTACTACCTACCGATTAACCGCGAACTACTGGCCGAGAATTTGGTCCTCACCCATAAATGATCAAATACAATAATTGTCTAATTCCCGCTGTTTGTTCAGTCCAATTACCAAAACATATTGTCTATGTATCATTAAACCTTGTCAAACCTACCTACATATTTATTTCAAAATTAAATATCTAAACTTTTTATCTTTGACGCGTCATAATTTAATTCAAATATCGACCTTACAGAGCTTTGAACTAATACAGTGTTAGTATTCTTAGATATGCTTGCATGTGGATAACGCTTCGACAATACAAAATACACGCGCAATAGAAACGCTTTCAACGTTTGTAAGATCAAAAAGTCGGCCATCTTATACAATTAAAGTTTTGTTGAAAGTTTTCGGTTGTTTAATAAATTTTGAGCATAAATAGGTAGAAATGTATGATTAATTAAACAGGTAATTTTCCGTCTGCTTTGTTTTAGCTCACAAAGGTCCAACTTTTTGAATTCTACAAGTATTATGTTGTTTTATTATTAACACACTCAATTTGTGTTTAATTTTTACTATTCAAAGTGCCAAAAAGTTAAATATTACGGGAATTAAGGTAAATCGCCAGTAACTGACCACCATTCAATAACAGGCCCCCTCGCACTAAAAAATTACTGTGTTCCCCTACAAACAATTCAATTAAGTATAATGTGGCCAGTTATTGAATGATGGCCGGAAATTAACACGTTAAACTAAAAATGAATTCTATGAACGGTGGTCAGTTACTGGCGATGTACCCTACTTGTAAAAAATAAAATATCAATGTACATTTATAATTAGAAACGACTAAGCAACGTTACAAAATAGCTTTTAACAAAAAGTAATTTAAAAACGAAAGCTTGACACAGGATAATGCAATTACGCGGCAACGCTTTGTCAAATTTCAAATGGATATGACGTATAAAGTTGCGGCTGTGTTCAACTTTCCTCCGCCACACTATTCTGGCCGATTTACTACGTATGGCGCTCAACGCCCATGGTAGAAAATGAGTAATTAGGTTTACCCTTATGATATATGCAATTGACTACCGGGTAGAGAACTTTGTAAGGGTTTCAATGTCATAAAATGTTATAAAATATTCAACTTACTCGTTTTCTAAATCTGTTATAATCTGTCCAATTATTTTTTTCTCTATTTTGGGGAGTGACAGAAGCGTCATAGAGAATAATTATAATAAATGTTTGGAAATTGTATTAACACCTTTTTATTTTATCAGCTTATGTTGTGTCCTACTGCTGGGCAAAGCCCTATACATATCCTAGTTCATCCGTTAGTTACTCAATCACGCAAACGGCTTAACCGATTTGAATGAAATTTTGCACGAAGATAATTTGTGGACTGGATATAGGATATTTTTTAACCCGGGTCCACGCAGACGAAGTCGCGGGCGGAAGCTGGTATAAACATAATACCTAAAACACATTTAATCAATTTGTATCAAATTATATAAAATCTTGGCCAGAACCGGCCTGACTACAGTCCTTGGGCAGTTAAGGAGCAACATTTCGCAGGAATATGATACCGGTAAATGGGTGAGAACCAAATTCTTGGTCGGTAGTTAGCCTGGTTAGTCGGTAGTTAGCGATACAAACTAAAGAAGTGGACAAACTTCCTTTGTCACCCAAAAACTATTCCTTAGAAAAAACAAAGTCTAAACTGGAAATGTAGTCTTAAGTAAAGTGAGCACGTGAGCTGTACCTACCATTAGAAAACAAAATTATAAAATTAAAATACTCTACTCAATAGCTAAGCCTACCCATCTGTTGTTTGTAAGGGAGTCCCTCTGCCAACAAACTGTCATGCAGATTGGCAGAAGAAGATTTTTGTGAAACAAGGGTTTTTTAAGTGAATAAAATTTTCTTATTCTTATTCTTATTATAATTGTATGGTTAATTTTCGTGTCACAACGGAAAACTTTTAAAGAACATTTAATTGCGTCAGTTAATCTGGCCAAGAATTTGGTTCTTACCCGAATACGGGAAATCGTTCTCGAGTACATATATGAGTAATCGCAAGACATCCATAATCTGCTGCTACTAAGCAAGGGGTCCTGGGTTGTGATGAACACGAATATTTGTTCCGGAGTCATGAATGTTTTTTATGTATTTAAGTATTTATTAATTTATATAAGTATGTTATTGTCGTCTAGTACCCATGACACAAGCTTTGCTTCGTTTAGCACTAGGTCGATTTGTGTAAGATTGTCCACTAATATTTATTTATTTATAATCGACCAAAGTATAAAATCGCTCTTATTGACAAACAAAGCGGAACCTATTGCTTGGGAACTATTCGCAAAAGTGGCTATACATGGTCAGGTACCCTTACAATCTGGCCTGTGTAATAATGTGCATATTACTGTTTACTTGCAGCCAACAGCGGCCGCCGCGCGGGCGGCGCGTGCGCACTTGCGGTGCTCGCGACGGTTCTGCGAGCCTTCCTTTAACCCCCTAACTTCTTGTGATACTAACGTCTAATTTATACTTAAGTTTAATCACTTGTTTTGTTACAAACAATTATTCTTTAATAAAATTTACGGAAATGTTATTATTGTTTTAATTACTGCTCAAGAATAGATCTCCACTTACGTAATATGCTAAGCAAGAGAATATATTATGTACCTAGTTGTGAATCAGCAGTTGTGAAGCAGTCCTACCACATTTTTTTATGCAATAATATTTAATTTTCTAAAACAATATTAATACATAAGGGGCTAGTTAACCACTTGTAAAAAAAAAAACATTCAAAACATGACCTTGAAGTTAACGTTGTAAGTTCGAACCGTTCTAGACGGATCCGGGACACGGCATACGAAAGGAGGCCCACCGTGCCATACCAAATGGCATTGAAATTTTAATCAACTAATATAAGTATATAAGCAATAGGGTTGAATTTCGTTTCTTTCAAAAAACGTCTGAAAAATCAAATGCAACCCTGTTCCAACGGAAAAGGGTTTAAATTCCTTTAAGAGACTAAGTCCGTCAGGTAGGGCCTTGGGCTAGTTATTCTAGATACACGCTTTTATAGTCAAGACTATACTTAATGTTATAAAAATATAAATATGGATGAATTTGAAATCGGTGGGTGCGTCGCTCTGCGTAGGTTTTGGATCGCCATCTGGAACAACAATTTTATTGACAAGTTTTACCACCCGTTCACTTCGAGTTGGCCGGTTGCCTGCTGACGTATTTACCCCCGCTCCCATCCGCTCAGAGGCCCTACCGCGGACCGAAAACAAAATTCGTTCGTATAATATCCCTCTATCGCACTTGCATATTCGAGCGACAGAGACGGATACACGAATTAACTTTTAAAAGTTTTCGTTTCGCGGCAGGGCGTCTGAGCGGGGTGCGGTATGCGTACCCGGACGGGAAGAAACGGTCATGTGGAAGGTGGAAGTGATGGGTAGTACCTACAGTCAAGGGTACGAATATGTATACACCACAAAGTCTCAAAAATGTGTAGGCAGACGTTATTCCTGGAACAATAAGGTTGTAGTATACATATTTAGGAAACTTTCAGTGAATACTTATTGGTGCCCTTGACCATACGAGATTGTTTTAACCTGTCACGTTTCACCCACAATTAATGCAATCGCTATAGGTATAACACTTTATTACCATTAGGTAAGACGTCGTCGGTAAGAGACTGGAAACCAGCCGTCTCGCTGAATTTTAAACCCTTCCAATACGCAGACCTCTCCTCTAGCCGCTCACCATACAAGGAAAAGGTTATGAGAGTCAACTGTAGAACGTAGAAGTAAATAGATTTTATTTTGTTTGAAGAAGCCAAAACAAAAACTCTGTTCCAATTTAAAATGATTGACATTCAATTGAAGTGAGTGGCTAAGTATTGTACTTACATTATACCTTAGGCCACAATTTTGTTTTTCTTTTTTTAGTTGTAGGTTCTATTCTACGAGAGGCTAGGCTAACGGTGCGGTCAATGATTAATGATCATTATACGGCCCAATAATCCGCGCCACTTTCTGTTTATAAATGGATTCTAAAGCGGCAATTTACACTTCGTCGTTCACCTAATGCGGTCGCCGAATTAATTTTAAACTACTTATGCCAACAAACGTCGTCTTTACATTAGTCTGTCTGTCTACTACGGCGACTTGGCAGCTGTCGATCGCCAAATGCGGCCGACTAACGTGTTCTTTACACTTTTGCGGTCGCCGCATGCAGCATGCTTTAGAACGTACACTATTTTAACCATACGCGGCCCCCTTACCGGGCACGCAGTAGGCGGGGATTGTCGTGTAGACGGTTGGCGGCATCAGCGGCCAATACACGGCGCGGACGATGCGCACGCGCAGCCGCTCCCTGCTTTCTATCAGCGCTGGCCACCAGGCCAGCACAACGCTGAGATGGAACCGTTTCGTGGCAATATTGTCTTCTATATTGTATTTTGATTTATGTGCATGTATGTGTTGTTGTCATGAATAAATGTTATTCTATACTATTTTTCCGCCGCCGCTTGGTCACCGGCGAGCTGCACATACAAACCTGTGCCAGTGCTGTGTCACCCGGCCACTCACCGGGCACGCAGTAGGCGCGCATGGCTGCGTAGCCGGCGGGCGGCAGCAGCAGCCGACACACGGCGCGGCCGCCGCGCGCGCGCAGCCGCGCCCCGCTCTCCGCCGAGAACAGCGCGCCCGAGCGCCACACGCGCTGCTGCTGAGCGATCGGCGAGCTGCACATACAAACCTGTGCCAGTGCTGTGTCACCCGGCCACTCACCGGGCACGCAGTAGGCGCGCATGGCTGCGTAGCCGGCGGGCGGCAGCAGCAGCCGACACACGGCGCGGCCGCCGCGCGCGCGCAGCCGCGCCCCGCTCTCCGCCGAGAACAGCGCGCCCGAGCGCCACACGCGCTGCTGCTGAGCGATCGGCGAGCTGCACATACAAACCTGTGCCAGTGCTGTGTCACCCGGCCACTCACCGGGCACGCAGTAGGCGCGCATGGCTGCGTAGCCGGCGGGCGGCAGCAGCAGCCGACACACGGCGCGGCCGCCGCGCGCGCGCAGCCGCGCCCCGCTCTCCGCCGAGAACAGCGCGCCCGAGCGCCACACGCGCTGCTGCTGAGCGATCGGCGAGCTGCACATACAAACCTGTGCCAGTGCTGTGTCACCCGGCCACTCGCCGGGCACGCAGTAGGCGCGCATGGCTGCGTAGCCGGCGGGCGGCAGCAGCAGCCGACACACGGCGCGGCCGCCGCGCGCGCGCAGCCGCGCCCCGCTCTCCGCCGAGAACAGCGCGCCCGAGCGCCACACGCGCTGCTGCTGAGCGATCGGCGAGCTGCACATACAAACCTGTGCCAGTGCTGTGTCACCCGGCCACTCACCGGGCACGCAGTAGGCGCGCATGGCTGCGTAGCCGGCGGGCGGCAGCAGCAGCCGACACACGGCGCGGCCGCCGCGCGCGCGCAGCCGCGCCCCGCTCTCCGCCGAGAACAGCGCGCCCGAGCGCCACACGCGCTGCTGCTGAGCGATCGGCGAGCTGCACATACAAACCTGTGCCAGTGCTGTGTCACCCGGCCACTCACCGGGCACGCAGTAGGCGCGCATGGCTGCGTAGCCGGCGGGCGGCAGCAGCAGCCGACACACGGCGCGGGCGCCGCGCGCGCGCAGCCGCGCCCCGCTCTCCGCCGAGAACAGCGCGCCCGAGCGCCACACGCGCTGCTGCTGAGCGATCGGCGAGCTGCACATACAAACCTGTGCCAGTGCTGTGTCACCCGGCCACTCACCGGGCACGCAGTAGGCGCGCATGGCTGCGTAGCCGGCGGGCGGCAGCAGCAGCCGACACACGGCGCGGCCGCCGCGCGCGCGCAGCCGCGCCCCGCTCTCCGCCGAGAACAGCGCGCCCGAGCGCCACACGCGCTGCTGCTGAGCGATCGGCGAGCTGCACATACAAACCTGTGCCAGTGCTGTGTCACCCGGCCACTCACCGGGCACGCAGTAGGCGCGCATGGCTGCGTAGCCGGCGGGCGGCAGCAGCAGCCGACACACGGCGCGGCCGCCGCGCGCGCGCAGCCGCGCCCCGCTCTCCGCCGAGAACAGCGCGCCCGAGCGCCACACGCGCTGCTGCTGAGCGATCGGCGAGCTGCACATACAAACCTGTGCCAGTGCTGTGTCACCCGGCCACTCACCGGGCACGCAGTAGGCGCGCATGGCTGCGTAGCCGGCGGGCGGCAGCAGCAGCCGACACACGGCGCGGGCGCCGCGCGCGCGCAGCCGCGCCCCGCTCTCCGCCGAGAACAGCGCGCCCGAGCGCCACACGCGCTGCTGCTGAGCGATCGGCGAGCTGCACATACAAACCTGTGCCAGTGCTGTGTCACCCGGCCACTCACCGGGCACGCAGTAGGCGCGCATGGCTGCGTAGCCGGCGGGCGGCAGCAGCAGCCGACACACGGCGCGGCCGCCGCGCGCGCGCAGCCGCGCCCCGCTCTCCGCCGAGAACAGCGCGCCCGAGCGCCACACGCGCTGCTGCTGAGCGATCGGCGAGCTGCACATACAAACCTGTGCCAGTGCTGTGTCACCCGGCCACTCACCGGGCACGCAGTAGGCGCGCATGGCTGCGTAGCCGGCGGGCGGCAGCAGCAGCCGACACACGGCGCGGGCGCCGCGCGCGCGCAGCCGCGCCCCGCTCTCCGCCGAGAACAGCGCGCCCGAGCGCCACACGCGCTGCTGCTGAGCGATCGGCGAGCTGCACATACAAACCTGTGCCAGTGCTGTGTCACCCGGCCACTCACCGGGCACGCAGTAGGCGCGCATGGCTGCGTAGCCGGCGGGCGGCAGCAGCAGCCGACACACGGCGCGGCCGCCGCGCGCGCGCAGCCGCGCCCCGCTCTCCGCCGAGAACAGCGCGCCCGAGCGCCACACGCGCTGCTGCTGAGCGATCGGCGAGCTGCACATACAAACCTGTGCCAGTGCTGTGTCACCCGGCCACTCACCGGGCACGCAGTAGGCGCGCATGGCTGCGTAGCCGGCGGGCGGCAGCAGCAGCCGACACACGGCGCGGCCGCCGCGCGCGCGCAGCCGCGCCCCGCTCTCCGCCGAGAACAGCGCGCCCGAGCGCCACACGCGCTGCTGCTGAGCGATCGGCGAGCTGCACATACAAACCTGTGCCAGTGCTGTGTCACCCGGCCACTCGCCGGGCACGCAGTAGGCGCGCATGGCTGCGTAGCCGGCGGGCGGCAGCAGCAGCCGACACACGGCGCGGCCGCCGCGCGCGCGCAGCCGCGCCCCGCTCTCCGCCGAGAACAGCGCGCCCGAGCGCCACACGCGCTGCTGCTGAGCGATCGGCGAGCTGCACATACAAACCTGTGCCAGTGCTGTGTCACCCGGCCACTCACCGGGCACGCAGTAGGCGCGCATGGCTGCGTAGCCGGCGGGCGGCAGCAGCAGCCGACACACGGCGCGGCCGCCGCGCGCGCGCAGCCGCGCCCCGCTCTCCGCCGAGAACAGCGCGCCCGAGCGCCACACGCGCTGCTGCTGAGCGATCGGCGAGCTGCACATACAAACCTGTGCCAGTGCTGTGTCACCCGGCCACTCACCGGGCACGCAGTAGGCGCGCATGGCTGCGTAGCCGGCGGGTGGCAGCAGCAGCCGACACACGGCGCGGCCGCCGCGCGCGCGCAGCCGCGCCCCGCTCTCCGCCGAGAACAGCGCACCCGAGCGCCACACGCGCTGCTGCTGAGCGATCGGCGAGCTGCACATACAAACCTGTGCCAGTGCTGTGTCACCCGGCCACTCACCGGGCACGCAGTAGGCGCGCATGGCTGCGTAGCCGGCGGGCGGCAGCAGCAGCCGACACACGGCGCGGCCGCCGCGCGCGCGCAGCCGCGCCCCGCTCTCCGCCGAGAACAGCGCGCCCGAGCGCCACACGCGCTGCTGCTGAGCGATCGGCGAGCTGCACATACAAACCTGTGCCAGTGCTGTGTCACCCGGCCACTCACCGGGCACGCAGTAGGCGCGCATGGCTGCGTAGCCGGCGGGCGGCAGCAGCAGCCGACACACGGCGCGGCCGCCGCGCGCGCGCAGCCGCGCCCCGCTCTCCGCCGAGAACAGCGCGCCCGAGCGCCACACGCGCTGCTGCTGAGCGATCGGCGAGCTGCACATACAAACCTGTGCCAGTGCTGTGTCACCCGGCCACTCGCCGGGCACGCAGTAGGCGCGCATGGCTGCGTAGCCGGCGGGCGGCAGCAGCAGCCGACACACGGCGCGGCCGCCGCGCGCGCGCAGCCGCGCCCCGCTCTCCGCCGAGAACAGCGCGCCCGAGCGCCACACGCGCTGCTGCTGAGCGATCGGCGAGCTGCACATACAAACCTGTGCCAGTGCTGTGTCACCCGGCCACTCACCGGGCACGCAGTAGGCGCGCATGGCTGCGTAGCCGGCGGGCGGCAGCAGCAGCCGACACACGGCGCGGCCGCCGCGCGCGCGCAGCCGCGCCCCGCTCTCCGCCGAGAACAGCGCGCCCGGGCGCCACACGCGCTGCTGCTGAGCGATCGGCGAGCTGCACATACAAACCTGTGCCAGTGCTGTGTCACCCGGCCACTCACCGGGCACGCAGTAGGCGCGCATGGCTGCGTAGCCGGCGGGCGGCAGCAGCAGCCGACACACGGCGCGGCCGCCGCGCGCGCGCAGCCGCGCCCCGCTCTCCGCCGAGAACAGCGCGCCCGAGCGCCACACGCGCTGCTGCTGAGCGATCGGCGAGCTGCACATACAAACCTGTGCCAGTGCTGTGTCACCCGGCCACTCACCGGGCACGCAGTAGGCGCGCATGGCTGCGTAGCCGGCGGGCGGCAGCAGCAGCCGACACACGGCGCGGCCGCCGCGCGCGCGCAGCCGCGCCCCGCTCTCCGCCGAGAACAGCGCGCCCGAGCGCCACACGCGCTGCTGCTGAGCGATCGGCGAGCTGCACATACAAACCTGTGCCAGTGCTGTGTCACCCGGCCACTCACCGGGCACGCAGTAGGCGCGCATGGCTGCGTAGCCGGCGGGCGGCAGCAGCAGCCGACACACGGCGCGGCCGCAGCGCGCGCGCAGCCGCGCCCCGCTCTCCGCCGAGAACAGCGCGCCCGAGCGCCACACGCGCTGCTGCTGAGCGATCGGCGAGCTGCACATACAAACCTGTGCCAGTGCTGTGTCACCCGGCCACTCACCGGGCACGCAGTAGGCGCGCATGGCTGCGTAGCCGGCGGGCGGCAGCAGCAGCCGACACACGGCGCGGCCGCCGCGCGCGCGCAGCCGCGCCCCGCTCTCCGCCGAGAACAGCGCGCCCGAGCGCCACACGCGCTGCTGCTGAGCGATCGGCGAGCTGCACATACAAACCTGTGCCAGTGCTGTGTCACCCGGCCACTCACCGGGCACGCAGTAGGCGCGCATGGCTGCGTAGCCGGCGGGCGGCAGCAGCAGCCGACACACGGCGCGGCCGCCGCGCGCGCGCAGCCGCGCCCCGCTCTCCGCCGAGAACAGCGCGCCCGAGCGCCACACGCGCTGCTGCTGAGCGATCGGCGAGCTGCACATACAAACCTGTGCCAGTGCTGTGTCACCCGGCCACTCACCGGGCACGCAGTAGGCGCGCATGGCTGCGTAGCCGGCGGGCGGCAGCAGCAGCCGACACACGGCGCGGCCGCCGCGCGCGCGCAGCCGCGCCCCGCTCTCCGCCGAGAACAGCGCGCCCGAGCGCCACACGCGCTGCTGCTGAGCGATCGGCGAGCTGCACATACAAACCTGTGCCAGTGCTGTGTCACCCGGCCACTCACCGGGCACGCAGTAGGCGCGCATGGCTGCGTAGCCGGCGGGCGGCAGCAGCAGCCGACACACGGCGCGGCCGCCGCGCGCGCGCAGCCGCGCCCCGCTCTCCGCCGAGAACAGCGCGCCCGAGCGCCACACGCGCTGCTGCTGAGCGATCGGCGAGCTGCACATACAAACCTGTGCCAGTGCTGTGTCACCCGGCCACTCGCCGGGCACGCAGTAGGCGCGCATGGCTGCGTAGCCGGCGGGCGGCAGCAGCAGCCGACACACGGCGCGGCCGCCGCGCGCGCGCAGCCGCGCCCCGCTCTCCGCCGAGAACAGCGCGCCCGAGCGCCACACGCGCTGCTGCTGAGCGATCGGCGAGCTGCACATACAAACCTGTGCCAGTGCTGTGTCACCCGGCCACTCACCGGGCACGCAGTAGGCGCGCATGGCTGCGTAGCCGGCGGGCGGCAGCAGCAGCCGACACACGGCGCGGCCGCCGCGCGCGCGCAGCCGCGCCCCGCTCTCCGCCGAGAACAGCGCGCCCGAGCGCCACACGCGCTGCTGCTGAGCGATCGGCGAGCTGCACATACAAACCTGTGCCAGTGCTGTGTCACCCGGCCACTCACCGGGCACGCAGTAGGCGCGCATGGCTGCGTAGCCGGCGGGCGGCAGCAGCAGCCGACACACGGCGCGGCCGCCGCGCGCGCGCAGCCGCGCCCCGCTCTCCGCCGAGAACAGCGCGCCCGAGCGCCACACGCGCTGCTGCTGAGCGATCGGCGAGCTGCACATACAAACAAACCCTTGCCAGTTTTCATTACTAAATAAGCATGGCATTCAATACACGAGCGCACCTTGCGCTGAACAAATCAATAGACAAATCCATCGTCGCTGACACATGCTACACTAGCGATCACGAGCCCATCATGTCCGACTCGGTATGGGCTCGTCGTCTCGTCCGCGTTGGAGCAGCGCATAATACACACATGGATTTCTCACACAGCGAATGGTCGCGCCTGTAAATGCTAGGCTTATACAACAACACACGGCTGCCAACCAGCCACTAACATTCTACGAGCAACAACTTTGGCGAGTCAATCATATAACCCGCGCCACAGATGGATTTCGTTAGAAAAACAGACAGTTGTAAAACTCACTGATTATATTCGAGAATTAAATCTGGCTGCGGGTATAGTCCACGCGCGATGCATCTTATATTCAGTATGCTGGTGTTTTTACCATGCTCATGTTGCACGTCCAAAACAAATTCACTCTCCGGACCTGGAAATGTAATAAAACAAGTAGTTCATTTCTACTATTAAAACATGAAGGTAACTTATTATTATTGTAAGCCTGTAGTGTCTCCACTTTTTTCAGTGCTCCCGATTCTTAGTAGTCTCTGGCGATTCTTTTAAAAAGGAGTCTAGCTCGTCTCTCCATGGCCGACGAAGTCTGCCGCGTCTCCGTTTCGAGCTGTCGGGCTGTCACAGTTCACTCGGAAAACATGACCAGCCCAGTCCCACTTCAACTTGGCTGACTTCCGAGTTTCATCACTTCATCAGCTACATCGAATATTTTTTTGGAGCACAGAGTGGAGTTCCGGATGCGATCCACTGATTTAAATTGGTGGATCGCATCCGGAACTCCACTCTCTTAAAACCAAACATGCTGCGGTCCATGGCTCGTTGGCAAACCCTGAGTTTGGACTTTTGAGATGACGTCGCAAACAAAGTTGAAAGAAACAAATGGAAGGTCACCTTTCATCAGATGTGTCATGGACCAATAGCTCCTCCGGGCGTTTTAAGTCCGTCTTTCGACCTCCTTCTCCTGTTGAAACTCTGAAACTATTTGGCCCAAGTAAAGCCCATGGATATGTGCAATTGATTTTCCATTTATCTCAATCCTACATGCGGTGCTATTAGTCATAACTCATAAGCTTAGTTTTTGTCATGTTCATCTGCAGTGCAAACTCGAGGCTTGCGTTGCTCAGGTCTTGAAGCATAAGTCGTAGCTCGGAAGCTGTTGACGAGAACATAAATATGTGGTTGGCAAAACGAAGATTGGTCAATCTTTTATCACCGACGACCAAACCCTTGCTCTCCAACTCGGCACTAACAATTATTAAATTATTTAACTAACTGAAGACAAGCATGGGCGCAGTCCGGCTCGCGACAGCGCCGGCGTCGCTGCGCACGCGGCACGTGTATTCGCCGCTCAATTCCGGGGCCGGCTGTATGATGCGCAACGCGCGCCATTCGTGGACACTTAGATCTGCGAAACGTACATATTTAACAAGTTAGGTTGCATTCCAGTGCTGGTTTCGATCACTGGACTAGGGAATGCTAGGTACCTACCTGCTGTAATAAATAGCCGGAATAGGTAAAAACAATATGATAAAGTCCAGCACTGTATTGGATTAACGCTCGGATTACTGGACTCTGAAATAACATTATTTCAGTCCAGTAATCCAGTTCACATGAATGGGCAGTAAGTACCTACTACTTACTGGAAACTTTGTAATTCAGATCGAGTCGGCCCTCCAGTATTCCGCTGACTCGGGGCTCCGTCCCCGGCCTCCACTCGTAGACAATGCTGCCGTTGAATAGCCATTGCAGAGTGAAACTGTCGTCTAACACCGTATACTGGCAGTCTAAGGTTGCGGCGTTCCCAGCTTGCACTAAGTCTGGTACCACTAATTTGTCTATGGTAACAGTGTGCAGCATGTCTGTGGAAACCATGAAAGTGAGTGGGCTGAGTAATAAAGTATATTTTCGGGTTTTTGTCTTCCATACCAAGTTATCGTATGTACCTAAGTTGGTTATAGATACAACGGACACGTTTCCTTAGTACCTACCAAGTAAGTACATTGTGCCTTATTATGAACATTTACTTACCTATATAAGTACCTAAAGAAAGAAAAACCGGTCAAGTGCGAGTCTGACTCGCGCACCGAGGGTTCCGTACAAACTAACAATTAACTCAAGGTAAAGTAAATGTCCCAATTTTTGTTAAATTACTTATTTTAACCTAACACAATAGAATTCAATTTCAAACAACGAGTAACTTTTACACCAAGACAATTGAATCGCGATCTTTTTTTGGCCTGCTATTGAAAATAAATATACCTACGCGTCCCAATCCCAACCCCATTAGTTCTAGACATGGCAGGCGCCATCTATCGGCCCCATTTGGTACTAACGTGCAAGGGCAATCGGCTTAGTATGTATGTTGGTCTTTTAGCGATTATTGTTTATCACGTGAACCGATCTCTATTATTTTTGTTTTATTTGAAAGAGAGTATTTCCATTATAGTCTTATAGGAATTTCAAAACGAAAAAATACTTATAAAGTTGATTAAATTGCAAACTTAACTAGGAAATGATTTTTGTAAATAAAACAAAAAAATATGCTAGATACAGAAAAAAAATACTTTTCCAGTAATATTTATGTTTATCTTAATCACAAGTAATTATTCCAAATTTTTCGCTTTGATAATTTCGGAGATAAGGGGGGAATGGTATTTTTTTACATTTTCCTTCATAGATCAAAATTTTACCAATGTAAATAAAAAAGAAAAAGTGTTTCAAAAAGTGCAACTCAAGCCCTTTCATATGATACTCCCCCCCCTTGACCTAATACTTGAATATATTTATTTTACCCCCTCCTCAAAATCAAAACAAAACAAAAAATACGCTAGATACAGCAAAAGTTATACTTTTCCAGTAATATTTATGTTTATCTTAATCACAAGTAATTATTTCAAATTTTTCGATTTGATAACTTCGGAGATAAGGGGGGGGGATGGTATTTTTTTTACATTTTCCTTCATAAATCGAAATTTTACCAATGTAGAAAAAAAAGAAAAACTGCTTCGAAAAATGCAACTCAAGCCCTTTCAAATGATACCCCACTTGACCTAATAGTTGTTTTTTTTTTTTGCCCCCTCCTCAAATTCGTAATTTTTCATAGTAAATTTAAATGTATATTAAAAATTTTCATTTTCCATGCACGCGGGCCGGGCGGCGGCAAGCGGCGCGCCGGCCGCCCGCTCAAGCGCTGGGCGGACGACATCCGCGCCGTCGCCGGCGCCGACTGGGTGCGCGCCGCACAGGACAGAGAGACGTGGCTGCAGTTGGAGGAGGCCTTTACCCGAAAGGGGGTCCCTTAATTGAATTGGGATAGACTTATAAGTAAATAATTAGTATTCTCTAGTCACTGTAGGTAATAGTCAAATTCATAACATCTTTAAAATATTACTACATTTTGTCATATTGTATTGCAATGAATTAACTTATTTTGTTTTGTTGTACTCTATACTAAAGTGATGTGAATGAATTTATGATCAAAGGTAATGTAATATATTATAAAATAACTACTAAGTACACACAAGACATATTTATATTTAAATAACGTATTACAATTGTACAAGTACATCCCAATTAAATTGTATTAAATTAAAATAATTTTAATTAATTAATCTAAGTTAAATTGAATTATATTACTCTAAATTATATGAAATAGGTATAAAATTTTTGAATGGAAATATAACTGATAAGTAACTGTACAGTAAGTAGAAAATAATGCATGACGCATGATGTAGTATCACTTGTACCTACTAAAACTGTTGGATCAAATAAAGGCTTTTTAATTTTAATTTAATTAATGCACGCAGATAACTCTCATTTATAATCAGCCCAAATTTCAAATTGATAGCTTAAGTAGTTCGTGAGATATTTCACTTTGTGACAGACAGACGGACGGAGTCGCACCATAAGGGTTCCTTTTTTACCATTTTTGGTACGGAACCCTAAAAAGACTGAAAACAATAGGCGATCGAGCATATAGGTAGGTATGTACTAAAATATTGTACTTACTAGCCACAAATAGGAAACCACTAGCAAAACTGCGCCCTAATTCGCTGGCTACCATGTTTAATTGCGATTCACTACACGGTGCACCAAGAACAAGTAAACAAGAATAACAATTTCATACACATTGAGTCCATTGGAAACTGCGCGATTCTCTCGTATCTATTGGAATGTAAGCGTGAAAGTGCAAGTTATGAGTTAGCCATCTCCTACTTCAGCCATGTGGAAGTAGATACACAGAAATACTTTCCCAAGTAATGAATTAACTGATCTATAAACTTATATTGTCCACGACGTTACTGATTTAAAGTTTAGTTACATCTAAGTAGCTACTTAGATTACTACTTAGCTACTTAGGCTAGCCTAGTGTACTGGGTCTCATTTTATTTTGAATCTTCGGCTAGAACGATAAAGTTCATAATTCAGTAAACATTTTATGTGGCGGTAACATATTGGTAAAGTACCTGTGACCATTTGTTTGAATTAAAAGGTTTTGTTTTGCTTTTTAATGTACGATTCTCACCAACCGGCCCAGGCCGGAGCGCGCCTGCGCTTTTTTTGCAAGTTGCCAAAGGAATTTGAAGCTTTAATATAGACGTTAATTTTCATTTCGGCTCCGCCCGGCTTTTTCCTTCTTCTGTTTTTTGGCGTTCTCGGCTTTTGCCTACTATACTGCACTCTATTAAAACGCGGTCGTTGCGACGCGGCGCCAGGTAACCCGGTCCGGCCCGTTCGGTGGGAATGAAATTCCGGGAAAGAAAGGGAATGAAAATGAATATCCATCATTCAAAGTACATAGTTCAGTTATTTTACGAGCGAATATTATACGTACCTGTACCTATCTGTGTTTTCGCGTTGTCTAGGCTAGTGACCCTTGCGGTTTATGTACGATTCCCACCGAACGGGCCGGACCGGGTTACGTAAGTATAGTAGGCAAAAGCCGAGAACGCCAAATGGGTGACACTAATCGTGTTATTTGAACAGGGATCACAGAATCAGAATCTGGTTGGAATAGGATCAAAGATGACATACATACGAGTATTCACTTGGATATGAGATTTTTTTAGAACACACATCGTTTCAAACAATCATGAATAAAAATACGTGTTTAAATATTTTTTTTTATTAATATCCATCGAATAAAGTAAGACCCCCACAATAATAGGTAGCCCAAATGGGATTGCACTGGCGATAAGATAACATAAATATATGCGCAGGCGGCGGTTCCTTTCCACGCGAGAAGTTGCTACAGGCTGCCATGTACAGTCAGCAGCAAAAGTAGCCACGCGTCCAAAGATATCAAAAGGATCTACACACGTCTTTGTTATAATAAGGCAATGCTTGTGTACATAATTTGGAGCCCTTCACCCGCTTCACTACCGCTCCTGCTGACTGTACTATCTGTAACGGTAGCAATACATCGTCATTTTACGTTTAAAGAGGACTTAAGTATGTACTGCAAGTTCGCAATGTCGTAAGCAGAGCAGGCCGCCGAAACTCAATGCGGTACACGATTAAGCTTCAAGGCCGAAACGCACTGACACCGGTGGCGGAGCGGTGCGGAGGCGGTACCGGTTGTAATGTTCGAGCTAATAAGAAAGGATCCGCACAGAGCGGCGCGGTGCAGCGCGGCGCAGCGCGGTATTCTGTGCCGACCGTTTCGTTACAACCGGTACCGCCTCCGCGCCGCACCGTGCCGCTCCGCCACCGCTGTCAGTGCGTTTTAGCTTTCAAGGTTGATTTAGTCACACAGCGGCACACGCTGCGCTACGTGCATTTTCGATTAAGCCAAGTAGCTCGCATTCGTGCGTAACATGCGCCGCTGTGGGTATAGTGAGACAGAGACTAGTACTTCTATTCCCTATAACATGGCTGCTTTCGTCCGGCTAATGGCGCAGCGGTCTCCTTACACGACTGTTTTTATTTTGACAACGACATACGGGCATATTTCTAATCATGCATTACTTCAAGCATAACGGAATAAAACATGCAATTTTCCACCAACTAAAATACATATCTCACTTATCACAAAAAAACTAAAATAATTAAAGCTATTACGTTTGGTATCCGAAACTTATGACACAATTACACTTAGTAACGGTCGCACCGACCACTGAATAATCTAATTGTGGCAATTTTACAAAATGCAGGCTAGACACTTATGAGTACTAAGTACCTAGATATAGTAGGAACCATCAACTTGGGTGATAATGTGCCTCATTAACAACCACCACCTACAATTCGTAAAAATATTCTACTTGCAATGCATACTTATATATTTTCGGAAGGGCCCAAGCAAGCTTCGTTGTATCAAAACAAGATCATTAGCATTTCGGTAATGATATTTATGGAGTGTCATTTATGGAGCGTAGATGTAACAATTTGAGGACACAATTTGTCGTTCCTAATTATCCCTCTTAAACACAGTTACGATTTGCGTCTCTACCAATCAAAAGATTGTAGTCACAGGTTGGTAGGTAGTCAAATTGTTATGTTAGTAAAGCCCTTTAGTTGTTTATTTTAATAAACCAGGAACTGCATGGAATCCAGGTATATAAAGAACACATCATACGAGTATCTAATAACGCAACTACTCACTAGGTGTATGAACACTGGAACCAACAAATTTTAAAACGACATCTATTGCGTTTAGATTTTACATATAAATATCAGTAATTTGGCTACCTATTAACATGAAGATTTGAATTTTCGGGGCCTTATTGCGGTATCTATCACTTATCAGTCTCATTCTTTGGGCAGAGAATATAAAATAGAGTTGCCCGTAAACGGACCCGATTCCTGTGGCACGTTTCATGAACCCGCTAGTTACAATTTTAGTCAACACAGGTCAAATGGCCAGTCGTAATTAAATAGTCGTAAATAAAATTAGCCGTGTATACCTGACGCACGGCTCGGCCGAGCGTGCAGGCGCAGTGTAGACGTGCCTCGGCGAGCCACGCCTAGCCCTACCGTGCGCGCTCAGTGTAGACGTGCCTTGGCGAGCCACGCCTCGCCCTACCGTGCGCGCTCAGTGTGAACGTGCCTCGGCGAGCCACGCCTCGCCCTACCGTGCGCGCTCAGTGTGAACGTGCCTCGGCGAGCCACCCCTGGCCGTACCATGCGCGCGCAGAGTAGACGTGCCTCGGCGAGCCACGCGTCGCCCTACCGTGCGCACTCAGTGTAAACGTGCCTCGGCGAGCCACGCCTCGCCCTACCGTGCGCGCTAAGTGTAGACGTTCCTCGGCGAGCCAACGCCTCGCCCTACCGTGCGCACTCAATGTAGACGTGCCTCGGCGAGCCACGCGTCGCCCTACCGTGCGCGCTCAATGTAGACGTGCCTCGGCGAGCCACGCGTCGCCCTACCGTGCGCGCTCAGTGTAGACGTGCCTCGGCGAGCCACGCCTCGCCCTATGGCTGGCCAATTGGCCAAGCGCGTGTGTTAATTGTTTCGACTTGTAAAATTGAAACTGGTAGCTTCGTGAGATGGGCTACAGCACATCATTCTTCTTTATCAACCGTCGATGGCCGAACGGGCTATTTCCATCTTTTGCCACCAATAACAGAAGTTTTCCCCTTCTGTTGTCATTAAATATATCATGTATGAGCAACATCTGCGATTTTATTATATACCATTGCTGAACAGTAGTAAACCATTTGCAATCATAATAACTATATACATACAAGTTTTAAACGTTTTGTAACTTATGGTCATATACAGTTGCTGGCACTGACAATTTTTACAAGTTGCGGTGCCTTGCCTATAGTGGGAATTAAAAATCCCATCCGACAAACCGTGGTAACCACTGGGAATCAATTTCTCAGTTGGTTCCGGTCTCAAATCCTTGTAGGAATAGCTCCAGAATTTCAGTGGGTATGCTAGGCTAGGTCATACATGCTCTCTTTTGGTTTCCGACTAACAGGGTTACCACGCCACAGGGATTTGTCCGGATATTTCTGTCCGGAATTTTATGTACTGAGATAAAATATCCGTTTTGGCGTAGTTTTGGCATATTTGATTAGTGATTAAGTAATAGGTGCTAGTTACATACTAGTAACCCAAAATCATCATTCTCCTAGCGTTATTCCCGGTTGTGCCCCTAAACGAGCCCAGGGTCCACTTTGACACCTAATCCCAAGATTTGACATAGGCACTAGTTTTACGAAAGCGACTGCTATCTGACCTTCCAACCCAGAGGGAAAACTAGACCTTAATGGGACTAGTAACCCAAAATATGAACATTAAATTTACCTAACATTAAATTCATCTAATTTTTAACACATTTAATTTATAAATAAACCTAATTAATGTCTACTTGTTCTTATTTAAAACCTTACTACTTACACGGTTTGATAGTCAATAAAATTAAATGAACACAAGTAACATTGCGAATATACAATGCTTTGGTACGTGCAATTATACTTCCAAATAATAATATAATAATATTCTAAACTGTACAACTTAGGTCTAGCAAACTTAACTTACTTATAATTCTTAAAAATAACTAACAACAAATAGTTTTATATGGGACCAAAGTAAATAATTGGTATAATTACAATTACACAGTAAAATTGAATAATCATAACAACAACTTATGCGGTTTAGCCTCAAACAAAAACGTCGAGTACAGTTTACACATGTATGGAATAAAAAACTTTTAGCAAAATAAATAAAATAACTTCCCACATCTTCATGAAAATTTACAATTTATCTCATAACAGTCATAACAAATATTCAACTGTATTTTTTAAGCCACACACATATATTAAAATTCCATTAATTTACGAAGTAAAGTAACACTAACTGACCAAGGAGTAGGTAAACCTAACGCCATCAGAATACCATTCCGAGTTGGTCACTTATACGCGTCTTCGTGGTGCAAACTGTACACGATATTATATGGACCGACCTCCAGATAATATCTTTTGTAGAGTTAACTAATGTTACGTTAAATTACTTAACTGATTTTTTAATCAAGTGAAATGTTCCTTTGGAAGCGCTATAGATGATCAGATACCAGTAATATTATCTGAGATCTATCATCATTACAAAAAAGGAACAAATGTAAAATACTACAAAAGTTACAAAAAGCCTCAAAATACTATGTAACAAGTGTAACAACACATCAGTTTCATCTTTTAGCAGGAATGTTAGCAGCCTTCCTGAGGGAAAACTACCCACATTAACCAATTCACAACACGCTACTAACTCTATCGCGGCTGGAATGGTATAGTTTGTTCCAGTTTAGGTGACGAAAATTACTTAACGAGGGATTTTACAACTTATTTTGTTGCTGGATATAAAATGAAGAGATAACAAGGCGTCATAAGACTGACCGAAGTATCTACTGCTAGAGTGACTACTGTTTGTTCTATTATTTATGCGCATTGCTTTACAACCCCACTTGAATATAACAATGAAACAATACGAGAGTGTCGTTGATAGTTGGCTTTGACTACTATTCGTCATCTAAATCGGACCAAACTATACCTTTATTACAGACCGTTGAGCTTGCGTACTGGATGTTATTTAGCGGAAAGAATCCAACCACGCAATATACGTTTCGTAATTAAAAAGTCCTGGCTGAACCAAGTTGTAAAACAAGACCTGGAGTCGCCTGCATCCATAGCCTACGGTGGTCGCTTAACATCAGGCAGACAGAGCCTACAAAGTGGTACAATAAAAATATGTAACGTCGTCGGGTGTAAGAGATACCGTACCAATCAAACGATTGTCGATCTATTTTGTATGGCCGACCAATCGATTCGATATCGATTGGTCATTGGATGTTTTTTCTTTCACAGAGCCTCGTTAACCACAAGTTGTAACAAACTTCATACTCGTACTCGTAATAATGTCGTCCATCGCCTTTTAACGTACAATTTCACAAATAGTAATAAAATAATGTAACCTTCCTAACAATCTTAAAATTACTACAGAAATATATTGAGTTTACTTACATTTACTGGCGAATTGCAAAGTAATTCGGTGAAAGGAATTTTAACATGGACATCACTGAAATTGTATTCTAATAAGTAATATATCACTTGTAAAAACTACTGATTATTATGGACCTTATATAATTGCAATAAGGTTATAATTGTGTTGACAATGGCATGTTTCATAAACTAAGAAAGCATTTTTTTATTTTTATTTCAGGGAATAACTTTGAAAATAGTTATACATACCCCATTGACTCTTTGCACGTTAGATTTAAATTTGTATGTTATGTCTGGGTTGAGCGGCTATATGCTGTCTCGCCTACGGCTCGCGCTGTCTCGCTTGGCCTTGTGCTGCCGCATGGCGGCTGGCTGGGGCGGGGCAGGGGGTGTGGCCTGTGCGCCGCAGGGCGCGCTAACGTTATCACTGCACTTAAGGTGTGGTGTCGATTGCGCGCCCTGCGGTGTTTCTTGTTATTAGATTTAAGGTGGTAGTTTTTTGTATGTTGTTAGGTTCAGGACTGCATGATTTGCACGTTTTTTGTATATAGCTATAGGTAATTAGTTAATGGCCCCTTCGGGGCCTAACTTAGAAAGGAAAAAAAAACCCATCGACTCATAAGTGTACACACAGTGCTTGATTCTAATTTGTTCTTAAGACGTTACTGTTATTTTCATAGCGATATGGGTCAACAAATTGTACGTATATTTCTAAAATACAACGAAGTATCCCAAAAGTTTCGTTATAAAAAACCAATCGAGTTCCATGAATCGCTTAGAAAATATTATATCACTATCTGCCTAGCTAGTATAAACGCGTTCATGTGGGACATAAGGCAGTCGTCCCGCTCGCACTTACATACTTGCTAGTAAGGGACAACGACACGACATCATGCTAGCTAGGCAGGAAAAATCGTGATGTAGTTAGCCTCTAACAATAACAACTATAATCTAATTACTCAATGATTTGGTAGGTATTTTCCGCATAAAAATATATGCAAACAGATGGCAAACATATTGTACTCCAAGATACTAACATGTAATGTTTTGGCATCGCAAGAGGTAATAATTAATTAATATTATGGCAATCTCTTTAGGTCGAACAGGCCAGATACCTGTGCTTGGTACAAATGCAGATCACGGTAAGTGTAATTTACGTGAAAGCTTTGAGTCTCCAAGTCGCGCTGAACGGCCGCGATGTCGAGCGACACGGCAGCAGCGGCGATGCGCCATACATGGCTATCGCCGGCGTGTCGGTCTTTCACGTTTGGTTCACAGCCACTTCTGCCTATTAGGGTAAGGTATATTGCCCTTATTCATAACCGTTCATCAAACCTATTTTAACTAAAATTCCGTTAAAATTTGTTGTTTTTTGTATGTTTGGGATAGGTTTGTTAAGTTTGCCGAATAAGGTAGTAAGTGTCTAACCGAAACTTAGCTTAGGCTTATCCGTGCCGCTGGGACTGGAGCACAAGACGTTGGTGGAGCCGTGGCGCTTGCGCGGACCGTCGCCGTCGACCTCGCCCGCCACGGAGGTGAGCGCCACGGTCTTGTCGAAGTCGATGGTGGTGTAGCCGAGGCTAGCGGGCGGGCCGGGCGCGGCGGGGCGCTCCACGCTGCCCTGCGACACGAGCCGCCCGCGGCCCTGGGACGCGCCCGACGCGGTGCTCTCGTTGCGCGAGCTGCTGTACGACTGGCTCTCCGGCGACGCGAACTCCCGCCCGCCGCGCGCCTCCTTGCTCCCGTCAATGTCCAACACCGCGTAGTTCACTTCCAGCTCCTCCACCGGCGAAAGCGACGGAAACGTGTCCGATTCGGAAAACTTTTGGCTGTACTCCATATTCGGGTTGTTGAAGTGAAGCAGCTTCGCGTTCTTGTCCCTGATATCGCCAAGAGCTAAGTTGGCGTAGGAGTTCGTTTCCTGCTTGACACCGATGGGAAAGTTGCAATATTCTACGAGTTTAGGTGTGAGCGGTGTAGACGGCGGGTTTTCGTTCTTATTGGCGTCCGGGTTCACTTCACAGGGGACTAAATTGACGTATAACCTGGCAGACTCCTGTTGCTCTATACTGAGCGCCGCGTAATGTTCGCTGGTGCTGCTGAACGTCGGCGATAATGGCGTCGCTTGTTCAGTTTCAGGATTATTATCGTTCAAATATCTGCTCTCGAGAAATCGTGTTTCATCTTCGATATCTCTCATGGTATTGATGACGCTTTCTTGACGCAAAGTATTCCTTAGTATTGCGAGATCCCTGTTCAGGTCGTTACTATAAACGTGCCGCACTTCCGACGCTGTTTCAGCCCGGTTGTTGTTGTGCTCTCGGTTGTTGTTGTGCTCTCGTTTGAAATCCCTCACTTGATAGACGTTAGTGACGTGGTTGGTGCTCGCCTGCGGGCGCGGGTACAACGGCATCACTTCCAAGATGTCTACACTGGATGGAGATCTAGGCGATTGGTTGACATTGCGAGGGACTACAGTATGTGTGGAAATGTTTGAAATATTGTTAGTTACCGCTGCGGAAGTTCCATTGTCTATGTGGGTGTTGTCTATGGAGGAGCGGTGGATGACGCTGGCCTGCAGGGTCTGGCGGCCCTGCGGGGACGGCGAGCCTGTCATGCGCGTCACTGGGTAGGGCACGGAGTCGTGGATAATATTCCTCAGTTGAATATGTTGCTGCAGCGTACGGAAAAGCAATGAAGCTCTCCGACATTTAAATCCGTATATACCCGCCCCAGTCTCGCATCTCCTTCCTGCAATTAAAAATAGTAAAAAATAGACGTATATCGTCGCTTAGTACCCATAGTTAGTGATGTGTCGCTACCAGTAATATTCCCAAAGCAAGCATTTTCCCAGTAATGCTACTGGTAATATTACCAATTAACGGAAATTTACGGAAAGATTCACAATTTTGATAGTAAGTCAGGTTTTTTTTGTGATTGGTACCGAAAATGGACAATAGTGACATCATTTATAAAGAAATGCATAACTCCCTTTAGAAAATAAATTCCCAATCTTACCAGTAACTTTCCCAATCTTACTAGGTATTTTACCAATGTTACTGGGAAAATTACCCGCTGCTATTATCTGACTGGTGAAGCAGGGTTATATATGGTTCTTTTTCGAGCTTATGTATGTATCTATGTATGTAGGTACAGTCAGCAGCTACGCGGGTCAAGTGCTCAAAATAACCTACACACAACTCTAATTTCAGGATGACAAGGACTGTCTTGATCATTTTCAGCATGTTATTTTGTATAGCCAATTCGATACTTTAGATACTTATACATACAAATACATTCATTGTATTTATTTATTTATTGTATGTCTAAAGTATTGAATTCTTTGGTATCATTTATAACCGCTGCGAGCAAACAAATGTCTAAGGCAGGTTGGTGTAGGTATGACAACTAATGAAAGCAAGGAGGAATGCTAGGCGTACTGCGGCCCCACAGCGCGCGAGCCAAGCGAGAGAAGGAAGTGTGCCTCGGCAGCGGACAGCAAAGCACCAGAATCGACTTTACGGATATTTTGTTTTCGTACCTACACTGCCCTGCCTTAGACATGGTAACTATTTAAAAATATTTCTAAGTCTTTAAATAATTTTACTAGTTTGAAACTGGTTACGAGAAAAGAGAAAATGTCTTATTTCGTACCTGGTTACGAAACTCGGATTCATATGAGGCCGAAAGGCGGTAGACGAGGGGCTGGTAGGATTGTGGTCAATTTGGGAAGTGGGTGACTTGAGGATTGATTGTTTTGGAAAACGGGCCCATCTGGGACATGGTCAATCTGGGAATCGGTCTTTATAGGAATGGTCAGTATGGGAAGTGGTCTTCCAGTCATATGGTTGTTTCGGGAAGTGGCCATTATGTGATGAGACGGAGTTTATAAGATAAATACTATAATTTTTTTACATCTATGTTTTGGACCTTTTTAGAAAGATGTGATGACGAAAAATTTGGGATTAATAGTGACACAACAAACACTTATGTATCAACAGTTGGTAACATCATGCATCATCGGTAAAGATCTTATTAGAATTTATAAAAATATCAAGACAAGTTTAGTAACCTAAACTAAAAGGTCAACCCAAGTTTTGTTTGTTTTTCTGTTTGTTATTCCAAAGATTTTAAAGAGAAGTATTTCAAAAAAATAAAGTTGTTATAAAGATTTCATACCTGACTCAAAACTGAAGATTTCGCCTTCAAATCCATATCGTCGCAAAGAGTGCAAAGGCCAAACGGTAGAGTCTCTGCCTTCTCTGTACAGGATAATATCGGTGTCCGTGATCTCCAGCTGCCCCGAGCACAGGTCCACTCCGTTCTCATCTATGTTTATCACCCGGAATACGTTCGGATGCAATTCCGAAACTTCCTTCTTGCTATGTAAGCACCCCATTGCTTTCGACAAAATCAACATACATCAAACTATGAACATCTCCACTCTCAAACCTACAAAGAACATTTGTTTCATCCTGATTGAATATCTATGCAATTGCGCCGAAATAGAATAGGGAACCAATAAAAGTAAATAAATTTATTTTTTTGCTCAAGCCCCATCCCACTCAATCGAGTTGACAATGACAAATGAACATGGACCTATGATTAATCGGGACAGGCTATGGTAATAATAATACCACGAGTGAGCGAGACGATGCCATACAAATCGTAATAAGTGTGACACGAAGAGATATATCATTCGTTGTCCTTGTCATAGTTACACTTTTTTTCTATTTGGCACAACGGTTGTGGCATACAATGCTGTCAATGCTCGCGCGTTGCTACATAAGAATCCGAAATCTTTAATTTTGTTGTGAATAAAATAGTGTCCTCAAAGTAATTTACGCACGATAAGGTGTCTGGTGTTCCCTCTGTGCCAAGGAAATGGTAATTTGTTGCGTTATTGGCTGTAAAAGCCGGTCGGAACAATGTGATGATAATATAACCTTTCACACGTAAGTAGAAGATCATTCACTTTTGTATATACGCAATACGTAAAAATAGCATGGTAAAATTACATTACGCTCAAAATCTTGTAAGATTAGACGATTACAATAGAAATAACATCATTGTTTACATTGTACAAGAAAACATTTGTTGACACATTATCCGCCCAAATTACGTAGGTTGTTTATGGTAAGCCGCGAGAGGTGTAAGAATGTCTTCTCGATTTAGCTTCTTTGCCATCATTTTAGGGATACCAGCCAATACAAGTTAAAAATACCCGATTTCTCGGGTAATTAATACTTTAACAAAATTCTCGTACTTGTTATTACGTAACATTCGTCTATAATGGGATCTATTCTTATATATACTTAAATTTACTCTGTACTCATAATAAAGAGGTAAAGCTTTTATGTAGCGAGTAATCTTCGGAACTATTCATCCGATTTCATAAAATCTTTCTCCTGGCTTTATTTAATCCTGCATCTGCGCTTCCGCCTGGGTTCTTTCTTATGCGCGGGTCTCCACCCAAGAGACGCGTGGACAGCTAGTAATGTCGCCACGTTGAGGAATGGGGATGTAATTGACGACAAAATAGTGTATTGATTAGAGAATCTGCGTATACACATGATTTAGTTTTAGGACTCAACATTGACTCTATGACCTTTCTGACAAAGGTCACTGGTGAACTATTGGCGCAGAGAAACTACGAGCCCGTATTGTGTGGTCCCCTATGGGACCGAGAAGCCTCCATAACCTGCCCCTATAGCTTCCCCTGTTGTCTTGCGACTTGCCTCACATCGGTATCGTACGAGTCTCTGTCTCTTGCTTGTGTCAGTAACAACCACCGTGTTACTATTGGTACTTAAACCCTTGTCATTGTTGGTTGTTGAGTCCCACAACCGACCATTGTGTATAACACTTATAGTAATTAAGCACTCACCAGTACGAAGGCGACTTGATATTACTTGAGCTCCAACGTCATTACCGCCGTTCTAGCGCGGTGAACTTGACATCTCCTTCTTCCCTCCATATTTTATGTCATTGTCCTAGCCAACGACTATAGAGGACAGTGTTGCCAGTAGGAAATATATACCACAACTTTAAGGTAAAAATAGTTGATAGACTCACCGATTGTTTGTTAATCGCGGTGCTCCGCGACACTCCCGAAGGCAAAAGCGCCTATTGGAGTAGGACCGTTAAGTTGCGGGTCCATTCAGCGATTTTCTTCCGTGCCTGAATGGCTGCTTGTCTCTCAGGCCTTGAACCCGACGCACCTTCGTCGGCTGGGCTTACAGGTAAAGCCCCTGCGGGCAGCAAGTCGATTGATATTGTTTCATCGTTGTCACGCTCATGTGTTGATGGCTGACCTTGTTGTACTGAATCTGCGGTATCAGATTGTTGCTCCATTGAAGCTGCGGTATCAGATTGTTGCTCACTTGTACCTTCAGTATGCTGTGGAGGATCGATATCGATTATTACAGGTATCAGTTCTGCGGATTGTTCAACTTGATGAGTAGTATCCAACGAAATTGGAATGTCCGGGCTTGATATATCAGGAACTCTCGTTTCTGCATTGTGGCTCTCGATCTCTAGAGGATAGAGGTGTCCAATAGATCGAGTGAACTCAGAGTTGCCGACTTTCACCTTAGCTACACGGTGTTGTCCGTCTTGTCCCTTAAGTAAGGAAACTATCTTGCCAACTTTCCAAATACTTCGGTTCTTTGAATCCTCTTTTATTTGGACTAAGTCACCAAGTTGGGGTATTCTGTCTGAAGTCACTCGAGGTTGTTTTACAGAACATCTATGTTTCTCACGTAGGCTGGGTAAATATTGTTGTTGAAACATCTTTTTGAACTCTGCCAGTAGTGTTTGACCTCTTTTCCATCCTTGAATAAGGTCTATTTTTGTAGTGGTACCATCAATGCCTGTCACCTTTTCTGATGGGGTCATTTCCAAACACTTCCCTAGAGTCAAGAAATCTGCGGGCCTCAAAATGTGATCCAAGTCAGCTCCGACGTTTGTTAGAGGTCTTGTATTAACAACCGACTCCGCTTCTTTGATGACCGTTGATAGCTGACTGTCATTCAACAGGTGTTTGTCAAGTGTCCTTTTTAAACAATGCTTTACAATGCCTACAAGTCTCTCATAAAACCCGCCATGCCACGGGGCTAATTGTGGGATAAACCTCCACTTCACTTTGTTCTCTGTGCAATATGAGTTGATCAATATCTCAGATACTAATTTAAATTGCAATGCATTGTCTGAAATAATCATAGCCGGTGTTCCTCTGACCGCAACAAATCTTCTTATTGCGAGAAGGCACTCTTCTGCTGTCAGATCCTTGACCACTTCTAAATGAATCGCACGAACTGCTAGGCACGTAAACAGGCAGATCCATCTCTTTTCTTTGTTGCCACTTGTAGTACTTACGTACATTGGCCCAAAATAATCTACACCGGTGAACGTGTAGGGAGCGCTGTAATTCACTCGCTCGGGAGGTAAAGCTGGAGTTGGAGGTAACTTGTATGGTCCCCCACTTTGTTTCATGCACCTTTCACACTTTTTGATAACTTTAGTAACTTGCGCTTTGCCTTGTGGGATCCAATATTGTTCTCGGATGATATTAAGTGTATGTGGAGGGCCGACATGATAATTCTTCTCATGTGCCTCTTGTATGATTTTGTTGGTAAACTCAGACTCCTTCGGGATGAGAATTGGATGCTTTTTATCATAGGACCAACTCGTGTTCTTCATTCGTCCACCACACCTTAGGATTCCATCTACATCAAGAAATAGATCTAAGTTTCTTGCTAGGTGTGTCTTTTTCCCGTTTACCTCATCAAGGAAATGTTTCTTTTGTAGATTTTTTACGATTTCTGTATTGCTAGTTTCAGCCTCTATGGTGTTGGTTATGCCTAGTTCAGTTCCGGTATCCATCTCATGATCCTCTTCAGTTAGGTATTCAGGTGGATCTATCTCATATCCTTTCATTACCATCTCTGGACCATCTATGATGTCCAGGGCCTCCTCAACCGAAAGAAGAGTCTTTTGTTCTAGATATCTATTACTTGGCCAGGACTTCGACTCTTTCCTGAGGAAAGGTGGGCCAGAAAACCACAGAGACTCTTTTGCTTCCCATAGTTCAGGTCGTGTACCTAAATCAGCTGGATTTTCATTACTGCTTATGTAACAGAATTCGACATCTTTCAGTTGATTTATTTCATCAACGCGTCTCTTGACGAAGGGTGGTAGTAAGTTGTTGGTTTTAAGCCAATGAAGCACCACTTGGCTGTCAGTCCATAGATACTGCTTGTCAACTGTTAGGTTTATATTTTTCTTTAAATACTTCAGTAGTCTACTTCCAATTAAAAGCCCAAGTAGCTCCAAACGCGGTATTTTCAGGTTGTCTTTGTCTTCAACTGGTGTTACACGACATTTTGACATTAAGAACGCAGTCTTAATCTGTTCTCTGCTTATAATGCGTAAATAAGCAACAGATGCATAAGCTGATTTGGAAGCATCAGTGTACACATGAAGTTCATAGTGTTTTGTACATTCTGTAAGGTCTTTTCCCACGTATCTTGGTATCTTTACGTTTTTAATACCTTTTAAAATTTCTTTCACGGATTCCCATTTCTGTACTAACTCTTCAGGTAATGGTGAATCCCATTTGACTTTCAGGATACATAGCTCTTGAAACAATAATTTAGCTGGTAAGACAAGAGGTGACACAAACCCACATGGATCATAAACTCGAGCGAGGGCTCTGAGGACATCTTTCTTTGTTAGGTAATCTTTTGTTTGTGTCTCAAACGCCTTGTCTTCCACTTTTAGTTGTAGCGTGTCTTCTTTTAAATTCCAAAGCAGTCCTAGAATCTTAATCGTTCTTTCTTTTTTCCCTCTCTGCTTTTCAGGGATTTTTCCTGTAAAATCGTCCTCATTTGAGATCCAATCTCTGAAATTCATAGAGAGCTCGTTAAACACAGCATTTGTGTTATCATACAGTTGTGAGGCTTCCTCCAAAGATTCTACTGAGGTGACTAAGTTATCGACATAGCACTTATCAGCAATTTTTTCCAGTAGCGGTTCATTTGTTTTGGACATATGGTAGCGAATAGTTGCTGTCAGTAGAAACGGACTACAGATAATTCCAAATGGCAACCTTCTGAAGCGAAAATGGCTTAAATTATCTTCAGACAATTGTTTCGAGGGGTCTTTGATCCATAAGAATCGCGTTACGTCCCTGTCTTCCTCTTGAAGACCGATTTGCAGGAACGCCTTTTCAACGTCAGCAGTGATCCCAATTTTTTTCGTTCTAAAATTGAGTAACAATACTGTTAGATCTTCTAGTAATGAGGGTCCTCGGTACATGCACTCATTCAAGCTATTGCGATCCTTAATTTTCGCGCTGGCGTCGTATACAATTCTCCCCGATTTCCCCTTTTGCAATACTATGTGGTGAGCTAAGTAATGAACAGGAGGATTAGTCTGGTAAATTTGTGCTGCTCCAGATTCGACTACTTCAATAATATTAGCACCCAACTGTTCATTCAGGATCCGTTGATATTCAGTGAGGGTACTCTCATCTAGGCGACGTAACAAGCTTTTCAATCTTCCATAAGCTAGACTGTAATTTGTAGGCAGGTCCGGTGGGTACTGGATCCATAGCCACTTGATTTCATATCTGCCATTATTATAAGTCACAGTATCATTAAAATATTTCACTGCTTCTTCCTCCCTAGTTGTCTTTGGAGAGTCTGTAATACCAATACTTTCTAAGCTCCATAGAAATTTCATATCTATGCTTCTTAGCGGTAGATCAGGTTCGGTAAAATAGGAAGAGTTGACATCATGACACTGGCAGTAATATGTTATGACAGACAAAATATTTTCCTCAGTATGCTCGGCATTTCCTGACATAATCCAGCCAAAATCAGTGTTAACAAGTATTAAATTCTCGATTTCAGTACGTTCGCTTCTAATAAAAGAGAAATAGTAATCATTTCCTATCAGCAAATCGACCTCTTCTCCTTCTGAATCATCATCGGCTAAGAAATCCACAGAATCATTAATCTTTATATTTACAACAGGTATATTATCAGTTATATGAGGGACAAGATTCACCCTTATTTCTCTGCAAATATCTCTCTTTGTTTTCACAGTTATCTCAGCTGACGGACTGTGAATTGTTTTTGGAGAGTTTGATCCAAATGTATACATAGTTAAAAAATCATCTTTATCTGGAGTAATATTTAACTTACTGGCCAATCTGGTGGTAATGTAGCTCCTTTGAGACCCAGAGTCCAGAATCAGCCGGCAAGGTATCTGTTTACTTTTGCTGTTTGGGATCATCACTACCGCCGTCTGTAAAAATGATTTTTGCCTGACATTAGTATTTAGTACTTGTTCTGTGGTATTGAGTATATTCGTTTCCTCAGCTTTGTTGTTAATAATTTGTAGTTGCTTACCCTCCGCCACCTTATGCTCCTGCTTATCCGTTTTACTATGACTTGAGCATAAGGCACTATTATGACGGCCTTTACAAAAGAAGCAGGTCTTCCTGACCCTGCAGGTCTTGGTGTTGTGTCCTCTTCTAAAGCAGATGAAACACCTGCCGTGTAGTTTTGCCTTCCTGTCCTTAAGCTTGTATACCTTCTTACACTCGTTACTGTAGTGCGAGCCTTCACAAAATATGCATTGCTTCCTATTTTTCTTAAACTCTATTTGTCCTTTTTGCTGACGTGAAAAGCTTATTCCTCGCTTGGTACCCCTTTGCTTAACTACATCTATATGAAGAGAAGCAGTCGATGTTGATGGTAGTTCCTCATTTTGTGGCTTAACTATATTTTTTTCTGAACCTGAACGCTCCATGGCTGCGATGACATTTTCCAGATTCTGTCTTAACTGTTGAATACTCTGGCTCTCAGGAGCCAGGATGTGCACCTGATACATGACAGCTTCTGGGAATATGTTACTTAGGAGAACTCGGAGATGGCTGCTATTGGTGTCTTCACCCAGTGTCTGTAGGACACGAAGGTGTTTCTCTATAGTGTTGATAGTTTGTCTACATTTGCTAACTTCATTGGGACATCTACTTAATTTCAGCAACGCATTATGGTGCGCATCAATCACTCTCTCTTTTGATCCAAATCGTTCCTTTAAGGTGTCCACGGCTACTTTGTAGTTGGCATTTGTAACCCCTAGACCTTCCACCGTCTCCAGTGCGATACCCTGGAGGGATCCAATTAGGTAAGCCATCTTGTCCACGTCCTTGATGTTCCTTAAGTGAACATTTGTCTCGAACTGGTCCCAGAACTCTGTATATTTAAGTACATCTCCACTATATTTCACGAGATCCAATTTCGGCAACCTTGACACTTGTTCGTAATTTTCTTTATTTGTCTGTGGTGTTAAATCGCCTAGGCTATCCATCTTGCACAGAACATCTTCGGCTTTCATCTGGTCCTCCATACATGTTTCCAAAAGAGCATCACTACTTCCGCACTGTTCGATGAATTTATGCGTTTCCTTCTCTAATTCAGTAATGCTCAGTTTAAGAAGTAACCGCATATGCGTCCAATCCGCTAGTTGAATTTCCGCACCCTCAAGTACATTTTGAGCCTTAGTAATGAGATCTAGGACTTGCCGGTGCCTCATTGTCAGCCGGTCACGCAGGGCCTTTTCCATGTTGATTATGACGTTTCCACCTAGCCAGTTAGGGTGAATATGTATGTCACGTCCGGTATAAAGCAAAGTTCTTTCACTTTCACTTTGTTTATTTGTCTCGTCCTTGTAGATTAATCTGTAAATCGAGAAACTGACGCTATAATATTCTAGCTACAAACTTTGCGAAGAAAACATGGCGCCGCTCCCGAAGAAAAAACTTGAGGTTTAAGAAAAAAAAACATCTGGAATCGGATTTCTCTCAGGAATATCTCGCATCACAACAATAGCACCCTTAAAAAAAAAGGCGATGTATGTAATTCTGCTACTCAAATGAAAACTTACACTATTGTATCTAATATCTTTTGATAAATGCAACTTATATGAAACTTACTTCCATTCCGCCGCAACCTATAATTTCGGGCTTCGTTTGACGACAATTTCACTGATTACATCAATCCTTTGTCCCCTGAACGTTTAACTCAATTTAAACAACCTTTATGATCTAAATCCGCCACTAAATCCACTCTTTTACATCCAATTTAAAGTAAAACAAAATCAAACTTGCACCGAATGCACCGGCCGGCAAGGGGAACGAAAGTTAACGAAATGTATTTTCCATCTGTGCGCTCGGATACAATCACAATGATAATTTACAACGTTGATATTTCATATTACCGATTTCTTAATTAACATTTCTTTCTGGTGAAATATTAAAGCCGTAATAAATAGTTCTTATACTAAATACACTTAAATTAACTTATTTAAGAAATAAAACATCAATGTTTTCCATATCTTTATTAACCCATTCACCGCCACGGCCCTCCAGCTTGAACGTACTCGACACGCCACCATACATTCATAAACTGCCCGGCCGCAATCACAACACGTAGACGTCATATGGCGCCGCTGACGTGCAAAAGATTTTGCCGCCCGCGTTGGATAGTTTCATGCATCATTTTGTTTTAACCAGTGTGTAAGATAATAATCTTTTAAAACATATTTAAGTATTAAAATGTATAAATTAAGAGAACATCCATTTACTGTCTGGGCAAACCAAATGAAGCCAACACAGACATTGAATTTGCTTATTTAACTGAGATTATAGGAACAAAGGAAATAAAAAGCTACTAATAATTCATAAATATTTATTGTTTATAATAAACTATCATCAACTAATTAATTATAACATTATTTTGCTTGTGATACTGTTTGGAACACCCGTCAATCCTGACTATTTCTTTCCCATACTTAGTTACCACCTGGAAATAGCTCTCTCTGCTACGTATGTCTACTTATGTCATACGAATCGTCTATCCGATAACAACATCTTTAGATAACGAATAGGTATAGTTTACTAGCCATTCATAACACCGGATTTGACATCATAACGTTAACACGTTATCAGGCTGCAAACGAGATACCCTGTATCCAAATAAATGTAACATTGCACGCCTTAGGTCATGTGCGTTCCCGAGGAACGCACATTTGAATAACCTACCTAAAGATAATACCTGAATAGTGACTCTGGGTTGACCACCCTTATCAGGTCGTGCTTAGGCTTGCATAGCCTGCTGTGTAAGTCGGCACAAACCTAACCAGACCGCAATTTAGTTTTCACACAGATTGACCCACATTGTTTTTAACGTAGATTTATTTAACCTTGTTTTTGTAGTAGCTTCACGTCAATCTCTTTAGTAATTCTGTTTCAAAGGCACTGCGCCTACCCCTAGTTAAGTTGACATGTCTGAAAGACATTTCGTCATATCGAAAACCGTTCGTTCATACTCATATTTGTACTAGTATTCGTAAAACTTACTTATGTAATCAGGTTCACACGTAAATAAATAACTAACGATTAACTGTAGCTAAAAGATTTTATTAAATTGTAATTCTGCATCACTATACATAACTATTAACATAGTGAAACCTAGTCTGTAAGCCCGCTGTTAGTCTCAGTATCAATATTAAAATCTTAATTGTTCATACTTTCTCCTAAATTGGACATTCACATGGTAATTTCTCGAAATAGAATTGAATTATATACATATAACTTATATCTTGTCATTCCTCACGTAATTCTGTATTATAAAAATGCAACACAGCATTTTGAGATAATTAGATATAATTAGTGTTAAGACGTAAGCACTAAATCGATAATGAAAATGATGTAATGCATTACCTATTTTGGAAAATAAAAGTTGATCACTTCATGGTAAGCGAATTGGCTATATATATAAAAAATGGCTCCCGATATCAATTCCATTCATCACCTGCAACTCGAGCCGAAAACATCTAGCCATCTCCCTCACCATCAAGCCCTGAGAACCAGAGATTGTTGTTTTCTCTTTCCGTCCTGCGGATTCCACTCCTAGAGAAAGTGCGACCGAATAGAAGAGGTCTCACTTTCTCCCTCACTCTCCAACTGCCTCGGTACGCCGTGGCTAGCGAAGGCGTGTCGCCGTGCCTGTGGTTTGGGTCGTCTATGCCGCGTGGTGGCGGACCCAAAGTTATCGAAGCCAGAACCCGTTCAACGCACGACCGCGCTGAATAATGGTCCTTCGGAGGCCGGATCACTGAAGCAGAAAGCAGCTCAAGCAAGAATATTTCGTGCGAATTCATCGAGTTTCTCAATCGCCGTGCACCGTACTGAGAAGATTGACTTTTTAAGAAGTATCGTAATCCGATTGTCGTCGTGCTTCTTCAATCCACGGGCACCGCAGCAAGATTGACTTTCCGGAAACGTCGTGAAGCAGCCGCAACGAGTGTTCATACGTAGTGCATCCTTTTATGAAGCTGTTAGGGAAGAAACAACAATATCAAGGCTGAAAAAATTAAGAAAAATTCAAGAAAGAAAACAGTGTCGTCAAACTATATCCTCAAGCAAGTCCAAGCTCGAAAAAGAAAATCCTCGTTATAACCTCACACGAAACAAGAAAAAAAGAATAAAGAAAAAACAGTGCCTATCACAATAAATCACTGTCACCGTCATCGAAGTTTCCAGCGATAAGAAAATTCAAGCCTCAAGTAAGAAGAGCCCTCAACAGGGATAAGGAAGCAAGAATTCTCAAAAAAGAAAAGCCTTCCAAAGGCCAAAGAAGCCTCAAGAAAGAAGAGCCCTCAACAGGGATAAGGAAGCAAGAATTCTCAAAAAAGAAAAGCCTTCCAAAGGCCAAAGAAACCTCAAGAAAGAAAAATCCCGAACGGGACTTAGTGCTGCGAAAACTTCGAAGTCGAAGAAACAAGCCGTCGTGTGAGTAATTTTAAATCCTGTTAAGTGCCGAATTTTGTCGATCTTCGATGCATACTGGCAGGTGGCGTGGCTCTGGCCTAACGGTGTCAACCAGAGCGTAAACACGTCTTAGTGCGGTATATCGAGTCGGTATCGCAGCGCACTTTTCAGAGCGTTTATAAGTACTCGGCCGTGGCTGGTATGTTGCTATGTGTTGTTAAGCCACAGGTTGGCAAGCTGAAGGGCGTGACTATCCCCCACGTCATAGAGCATTAACAGCGCATAGTATTCCTCTGCCAGACGGTACCTTTACCCATCCAATTTCCCTACATTCCTATTCTCAATCGGCATCACTACGGTAGTACGCCGAGCGAGCAGCTAGGGCCGTTAGTGTTAGGTAGGTAGGATGTCAGGAAAGGGGGTAGGGCCAGTCACGAGGTCGGGCAAGCAAAAGAAGATGGACTCAGAAGAGGAGCAGAGCACCAGCGGCGAAGGATCCGGAGGTACCGGCGACACGTCGTCGTACGGCACCACTACATCGCAAGAAACGAATACCTGGAGCCATGGAACCAACACCGCGGAGCAGACGACCAACACGGCATCGTTGAACACACCGGCGTGTTCAAGCGATACGGACCATAGTTTTCCGTTAGATAACGAGTTAGGCAACACGGGTGCAGACGCGCGCGGGATTCCCGTTTCATTAGTCAACGGTCAAAAGATAGGCGCGATCGAAGCAGTTAACGCGAGTTTAGGAGGCACGGCGCCCTCACGCGTGCAAGCCGTAGGCGCGAACGGATTAGGTGCGCATCCAGTAGGCGTTCCTAGGCATAATACGTTCGCGGCCGAACAAGTAGATGCGAATTTAGGGGGCCCGGCCGCCCCACGCAGCCAAGCCGCCGACGCGAATTTAGGAGGTTCGGACGCCTCACGCGACAAAGATACCGATGCGAATTTAGGGGGCCCGGCCGCCCCACGCAGCCAAGCCGCCGACGCGAATTTAGGAGGTACGAGCACCTCACGCGACAAAGCCGTAGGCGCAAACAACGCGGGCGCCGCATTTGAGGAATTTTTTCCGCGTAGTGTTTCCAGAGTCGGTCCAGTTGAGGAAGGGCACGATCGAATTTCATCCGGGTTAGGTATTAATTTGGAGGAGCACTCTAGGGCCGAAGATGAGAGGTTAGTTAGGTTGCGCGCGGAGGCAGATTTCCGTGCGTCACAGTTGGATCAGGCTAGGGCCGCAGCGTCGTACGCCGCCGCTAGGTACGAGTTAGTGCTAGCGGAGAGCCATCGTTCGGCTAGGCATACGCCGTCACCCACTTTTAATAGTCAACCCAATGCGCCTAACGCCTTACCCGAAAGGGAAAAGCCCGCTCGTAATATCTCACCGCGGAGAGAGCCCCATACGACCGATAGGAATCGCGAATCGAACACTTCGACGAGCGAAATAAGCGCTCTGCGCGACGCTATAGTACAAGCTATCAGTATGAATAGGACTGACAGTCACTCTTCGCCCCAACCGACGCAAACGTCAAATAAGTACATAGGAGACTTACCTTTCTTTGACGGCAATCCCTCGGATTGGATATCTTTTAAAAAAGTATACTTAGACACCGAGAACGCTTTCTCGGACATAGCAAATATGGGTCGCCTTCGTAAGGCCGTGAAAGGCCAAGCACGCGACTCGATAAGAGCTATCTTACACACGTGTAGCAACCCGTACGAAGTAATAGATGCGTTAGATAGATCCTACGGGAAGCCAGACGTAATAATATTAGCGGAAATTCAAAACGTAAAAAAAATGCCGCGTATGAGCGAAGACGGCCGCAATATTACGGAATTTAGCAACCGCGTGTGTAACGTAGTCTCGTCCATAACTGCGCTGAACAAACCGCAGTACTTATACGCACCCGAATTGGTCAGTCGTATAGTAGAAAAATTAAATAACATCGTCAAATTCGAATGGTATAGGTATAAATCTGGTCACGAAAACGTACCAGAACTACTCGCTCTGTCCCGGTTTTTAAAAGAATTAAGCGTTAATTTCAACTCTATGTTCGCGTACGAGCAGGCAAAACAGAAATCGCACGGGCGATCCCGCCAGGTTAATAATATTAACACTAAACGCAATTTTAGGACAAGAGAAAGCTCTACGTCGTCCCAGGACGCAGGGGATCAAAGCGACTTCTACGACGATAACTCCGTATCAAGCCGCGACCTCCGCGCATCCGAGTCACGTAGACATAGGAACGTAAGTTACGAAACCGAAAGCGAGTCTGAATCGGAACGACACTACATCGCGACAGCGAATAGGCGCGCGACTCGCGATAAGCGCACCAAGGGCGGTAGTGATAGGAAACCTAAACCACAACCGGAAAAGAGTAGTAATTTTGTTAGGAAAAACGATGACAATCGGCAAAATAAATGCATAATATGCTCCGGCAGTCATTCGATAGTTAATTGCGCCGATTTTCTTAAACAAAACATCACCGACCGATGGGAAACGGTGAAACGATTTAAGTTATGTTTCAAATGTCTAGGCGATACGCATCGATCTAATTCGAGTAGGTGTCGCTACAAAGCCTGCGGCAAGGGTGGCTGTGAAGCAGCTCACCACAACGCACTACACGGCAGAAGTAACTTAAATCCGAAAGAGAACACTATCGCGGTTAGGGAACACGTTAGCTCAGTAAATTACACCAACCAATCACAAGCGTATTTAAAGATAATTCCGGTAGAATTAAGCGGTCCTAAAGGTTCGGTATCTACGTACGCATTGATGGACGAAGGCGCGACGCTTTCATTGATTCAAAAAGACGTGGCTAACGAAGTAACAAACCCCGGTAAACGAGAAACTCTCTCTTTCGAAGGAGTAGGAGGGCACGAGGTCGTCGACCACGACTCCTCTCGTGTCAAACTTAGCATTCGCGGTACGTCCAGCAGTGAATTTCACGATCTCACGGCGCACACGGTCGATAGATTAAATTTAGCATCACAAAGCGTAGAAAGGACCGTCGTGAGCAAGTGCGATCACTTAAGACACTTACAAGACGAATTGTGCTACGAATCAGCACAACCCACCGTACTAATAGGACAGGACTCGTGGCATCTAATAGTATCCAGGCAAGTATGCGAGGGCGGTAAGCAACAACCCTGCGCGTCTCTGACTCAATTAGGATGGGTTTTACACGGTATAAACGAAAGACCTCGCAGATTAAACGGCTCAGTTAACCACATTAAACCTATATACGACAGTCAAGACCCAGCTCTAGCTTTGATACGCGAACACTTCAGTATAGAATCATTAGGCATCGAACCGCGTAAACGAGCGAATGACCCCGAGGACAGAGCTATGCAGATACTAGAAAAGACGTGCAAACGATTACCCGGACAAAACAGATTTGAGGCAGGATTGTTATGGAAAACTGACGGCGAGACGTTACCTGAAAATAGAAATCACGCGTTAAAACGGCTATACTCGTTGGAAAAAAGATTAGATAGCGATTCTGCACTTAAGAGCGAATACAATAGACAAATGAACGACTTCTTGGACCAGGGCTTTGCAGAAAAGGTAGAAACGAACCCCGACTCGTCGCGAGTATTTTACTTACCGCACTTTCCGGTATTCCACAAAAAAAAGGGTAAAATGAGACTAGTTCACGATGCGGCGTGTCGTACGAGCGGCAAAGCGTTAAACGACGCTATTCTGTCGGGCCCCGACCTGATCCAATCGTTGTTCGGAGTTCTTATAAGGTTCCGCGAGGGCAAAATAGGAGTAATATCAGACATCAAACAAATGTTCCTACAAATAAAAATGATTGAGAAGGACCGCGATAGTCTACGATTTTTATGGCGCGGGGATAGTAGAGACTCACCTCCCCAAACGTACAGAATGACTTCGTTGATATTCGGTAGTGCAGCAAGTCCGGCAACAGCCATATATGTTAAGAATAAAAACGCAAACGATTATCGCGATACTTACCCCGAAATAGCTAAACTCGCGGAAAGGAACTTCTACGTAGACGACTTTTTGGGCGCTTTTAACACAATAGAGCAAGCACAAAAAACGATTAGCGACATGGACAAAGTGTTTAAAAAAGCTTCGTTTATACTATGCGGATGGGCGTCCAACGAACCCACAGCTTTGAATAACTTAAAAGACGTATCCACGGAACTTACTACTACCTTAGGTAAATCGGACCAAGAACGAACTCTAGGACTCTTATGGAATCATCGCACGGACAACTTAGGTTTTAACCTGAACCTGCAAAACACACCCTCAGACGTAGTAAAAGGGTTGAAGATACCAACCAAACGACAGGTCACCAGCGCTGTATTTAGTGTTTTCGATCCAACCGGTCTAGCCACGCCCGTAACAATCCTAGGTAAAATGCTCATACAGGACTTATGGAGGGCATCCTGCGACTGGGACGAGGCGATACCCGACAACCTGAACAAGGCATGGCGCGAGTGGATAGACAGTTTAGACTTGTTACAAAACCTAGCCGTACCTAGATACATACCTAGATCCGAGGGACCGATTCAGTTACATGTATTTACCGACGCAAGCGAGAAGGCGTATGCCGCGGCCGTGTATTTAGTAACGATCGATTCCAAGGGCAATGGATCATCACATTTAATCAGCAGCAAAGCTAGAGTAACACCTCTAAAGTGTATCTCTATTCCCCGCCTAGAACTTCAAGCCACGATACTCGGTTGTAGATTAGCAGACTCGGTAAAACGCGAAACCGACTATAAGATCAGTCAAACTCACTACTGGACCGACTCTCGAACAGTGCTCGCCTGGATTCACGCGGACCCTAGAACGTTTAAACCATTCGTAGCTCATAGGTTAGCCGAACTAGAGACCTACACTAGACCGTCAGACTGGCATTGGGTACCTACGAGCGATAACGTAGCTGATCTCGCGACGCGCGGAATAAAAACCGATTTCGACGTAAACCATCGATGGTTTTCGGGACCTCAGTTTATCTTGGAGACCCCAGACAAATGGCCCAAGCCAAAAGAGACTATACAGCCCATAATCAACACAGGCGAAGAACGAAATCTGGTTAACACGGTTACCGCTAGCGAATGCACAAAGGAGACATACTCACACCTACCCGATCCGAAGCGTTTTTCTAGATACATCCGACTTCAACGTAGTTTAGGTCGTATACTGTTAGCCGTCGAATTATTTACGCGGAAACGAACAGAGAACACGGCAAATAAAGATTTAAAATCACGACATCTACTTATAGCCGAACACCTGCTATTGCGACGATGTCAAGAGGAAAGCTTCGCCGAAGAATTTACCCGACTACGTAACAACGACAATGTCTCGAAATCATCTAAGCTACACCGACTAGCAGTAAAGATAACCACAGACGGATTACTCACACTCGACGGAAGGTACAAGATCAACAATGCTACCAACCAGAGACAACCGATAATATTAGACATAAAAAACCATATAACACAATTGATCGTACATCACTATCACGAACAATTTAATCACGGCAACCACCATACCGTGATTAACGAGTTACAACAAAAATATCATATTATCGGTCTGAGAAGCCATCTACGCAACGTCCACGCGCGATGTCAATGGTGCAAAGTGAAGAAAACAAAGCCGGTAAAACATCAACAAGGCGACTTACCACCAGAACGTCTTATGCACCATCAACCCGCATTTACAGCCACAGCTACGGATTTTTTCGGACCTATAAAGGTTACCATTGGACGCCGCGTCGAGAAACGATGGGGAGCTTTGTACACCTGTCTAACTACCCGAGCAGTACACATAGAAATAGCTAACTCGCTCTCGGCCAGCTCCATGATACAAACCCTCCGACGCATGATGGCAAGGAGAGGTACCCCTACCATCCTTTTCAGCGACAACGGTACCAATTATATCGGGGCCGAACGTGAGATAAAGGAAGCTCTAGACAGCGCTGAATTAAGCAATTTTCTCACGAACAAACGTATAATTTGGAAAAAGATTCCCCCAGGGGCACCGTCCATGGGAGGCGCATGGGAAGTCATGGTGAAATGTATCAAGAACGCTCTATACTCCACCTTGAAAGATAAAATACCATCTGAAGACACGCTCCACACACTCTTATTGGAAGCCGAACATATAGTAAACTCGCGACCGTTGACACCCATTAACGCTAACCTAACGGAAGAACAACTTACGCCTAATCACTTCCTTATTCAACGATCTAACGGAATGATACCTTTCGGGTCCTTCAGCGACAATAAAACGTTAAAAAACACCTGGCAGGAAGTGCAGCAGCTCGCCGAAAGATTTTGGAGAAAATGGCTAATAGAATATAAACCCGTTTTACTACCGCGCAAACGGACCGCAGATCGACCGAATTTGAAGCCCGGCGACGTCGTCTTAATAGTAGACAGTACCCTGCCGAGAGGAACCTGGCCCCGCGGGCTCATAGAGAAAGTTTATCCCGGACCCGACGGCAAGGTACGCGTCACAGAAGTGAGAACAATTGCTGGACTCATACGTCGCCCGACCTCTAGACTCATCTTGATAGACTGATTAGACTTATCTCGATAGATTGACTAGTTTGGTTAGCATATGTTAGTACTTGCGTACGTGGGGGGGACTGTTTGGAACACCCGTCAATCCTGACTATTTCTTTCCCATACTTAGTTACCACCTGGAAATAGCTCTCTCTGCTACGTATGTCTACTTATGTCATACGAATCGTCTATCCGATAACAACATCTTTAGATAACGAATAGGTATAGTTTACTAGCCATTCATAACACCGGATTTGACATCATAACGTTAACACGTTATCAGGCTGCAAACGAGATACCCTGTATCCAAATAAATGTAACATTGCACGCCTTAGGTCATGTGCGTTCCCGAGGAACGCACATTTGAATAACCTACCTAAAGATAATACCTGAATAGTGACTCTGGGTTGACCACCCTTATCAGGTCGTGCTTAGGCTTGCATAGCCTGCTGTGTAAGTCGGCACAAACCTAACCAGACCGCAATTTAGTTTTCACACAGATTGACCCACATTGTTTTTAACGTAGATTTATTTAACCTTGTTTTTGTAGTAGCTTCACGTCAATCTCTTTAGTAATTCTGTTTCAAAGGCACTGCGCCTACCCCTAGTTAAGTTGACATGTCTGAAAGACATTTCGTCATATCGAAAACCGTTCGTTCATACTCATATTTGTACTAGTATTCGTAAAACTTACTTATGTAATCAGGTTCACACGTAAATAAATAACTAACGATTAACTGTAGCTAAAAGATTTTATTAAATTGTAATTCTGCATCACTATACATAACTATTAACATAGTGAAACCTAGTCTGTAAGCCCGCTGTTAGTCTCAGTATCAATATTAAAATCTTAATTGTTCATACTTTCTCCTAAATTGGACATTCACATGGTAATTTCTCGAAATAGAATTGAATTATATACATATAACTTATATCTTGTCATTCCTCACGTAATTCTGTATTATAAAAATGCAACACAGCATTTTGAGATAATTAGATATAATTAGTGTTAAGACGTAAGCACTAAATCGATAATGAAAATGATGTAATGCATTACCTATTTTGGAAAATAAAAGTTGATCACTTCATGGTAAGCGAATTGGCTATATATATAAAAAATGGCTCCCGATATCAATTCCATTCATCACCTGCAACTCGAGCCGAAAACATCTAGCCATCTCCCTCACCATCAAGCCCTGAGAACCAGAGATTGTTGTTTTCTCTTTCCGTCCTGCGGATTCCACTCCTAGAGAAAGTGCGACCGAATAGAAGAGGTCTCACTTTCTCCCTCACTCTCCAACTGCCTCGGTACGCCGTGGCTAGCGAAGGCGTGTCGCCGTGCCTGTGGTTTGGGTCGTCTATGCCGCGTGGTGGCGGACCCAAAGTTATCGAAGCCAGAACCCGTTCAACGCACGACCGCGCTGAATAGATACTCTACGAAACATGCCCCTTGACATAACCCCGGTTGTCGTGGACATTTCGGACAAAAGTCGCCCGTCTCTACACGTTTGTTATGTTTCCTCCAACAGCACGCATCTTTTTCGTTTTAATCTGTTTGTTTCTGGGTGTCTTGGCAATTTGAATGATACGTGATAGTCTGATGGAGGACGCGGGAGACAATTGGCAATTTCCCGACTTGAAACCAATGCCCGAATAATATGTTTTCTGAAATCACACAAGGGCATTGGTTTCTCTCCAAATCTATTATATAGAGAGTGCGCGTTACATAGCATTGTACTAAATACATGCACTCCCAATTTCAAATACCACCTAAGGGTTTTATGTTCTGGGTTATAGTACGCCATCATTTGGTCGTGCTTATCTACGCCTCCCATATGTTTGTTGTAGTTAAGCACGACTCCAGGCTTGGCTTTTACATTATTATTGGCGGAAAGGTAATCCTGCCATTCACTATTGTGTTCCGTTGAAATCATTAGCACCTCTCTCCGGTCATTCCATTTCATTATACATACTCCTTTGTCATTATACATCGAGATTTTTTCATTTTTTGCTAACTTTTTTTTAATATTTCTGGCGGATTACCTTTCCTATTGGAACGTAGGGTTCCAGTGACATGGGTATTAGAATCTACTAAATAATTTGCCAAGTCGACGGAGTTATAAAAATTATCCATATACACTGAATGCCCTACGCCCAATTTCCCTTCTAATAAATCTTTCACAATCTTCGTTACATGATTTTTACCTCCTAATCGGGTATCGCATTTTCCCCCATACACAATCATTTTTATAACATAACCAAATTGATCTGTAAGTAAGTATAATTTTACGCCATATTTGTTAGCCTTTCCTTTCATAAATTGGCGGAAAGATAATCTACCACGCCACAATACAAGGGATTCATCTATACAGAGTACCTTGGCCGGGTAGTAAATATTGTCCATTATTTTATTAAACAAATTTACAAGACCTGAAATCTTATTTAATCGATTGTCTCCTGTAGTTTCATCATAAAAATTTATGCACCTTAAAATTAACATAAATCTGTTTCTTGACATATGACTACTGAAAAACTTAAAGTCAAACAATTCCTCGGTACTCCAGTAGTCCTCGTATTTATTGCATTTAATTGTTCCCATATGGAATAACAGACCTAAAAATACCCTGAATTCCGAAATGGTTACATCCTTCCATTTCGTAATTCTTGCGTATGCATTATTGTTCGCTTCTATTAATCGTATGGCATATCTATTTATGTTGTTGACTAAAAAAACTAGAAAAGTGCTAGTAAACAACATATCGAAATATTCTTGAGGTTTTTCCTTCCTAGTACCTCTTAATCCAGATGTCTCAATAAATTCCGAAACACTAGACGTTTTTCGTGTAAAGCTCCAATTTGCACTAACACCACTTTCATTCCTGTTTTCATTTGGCGGGGAAGAATATTCTTCTTCTTCCGAATCTGACGAAGAAGAACAGTGACCAAGTTGGATGTCAAACTCATCAGGAGAACCCTCCAAAAGACTGATCAGTTGAACTTCTGTCATCGTATTTTCACCTTCTATGAAAATAATAGTCCATAATTAATTATATGTCGATAATTAATTACAAGTGACTATTGTTAACTTTCTCATGGGTTTATAATCTGATTTTATGACAAGCTGTTTTATATTTACCGTTTTGTCACGAATAAATGCTTTCTATTCTATATTTTAAAAAACAAGTATGAGATTTGATTCAAAAAAATTAAAACAGTTTTACCGATAAAATGGGTTGAAATTTCACCCCTTTTAATATGTACACTTTATAGAATCCACCCTGTATATTTATAATAAGAGAATTTAACCTCCGTTTTAGACTATTTGTTTGCTCACAGACGGTTTAATAACGAGAATAACATATTTCTGTTACCATACATACAATACATAAATCTCAGGCTTATCTTTCCCTGACCGTACAACATTTAATATATGTATACAAATTTACAATATTTTATTTAAGACTTACCGGTATATGCTGAAGCCGTCTCCAACATTGAGGTAAGATCGTGATCCATGTTTTCAACAGCCAGGTCAGTCGTGTGATGCTGGTTCGGAGCACAAATAGTCACAGCCGGGTCGTTCGTGTTAGGCAGGTTCGGAGTAAGGGTATGGATAGCCGGGTCAGTCATATTAAACGGGTTCGAAATACCAATATCCATAGTCGGGTTCATTGTACAAAGTAAAGCACACGCAAAACACAGAGACACAACCGAGATCTGGTTTAGACAACAGGCAAGCCAAGACTGAAGACTATTTTATTTTATACTATTGGCATAATGTAATAATAACTTCAAAGTGCTATAGCGGAACTTTCCCTACTCAGAACCAAGGGATTATCGGTCTATTGTCACTGAAGAATCGTTATCAGTAAGTTGCGGTCAGCTTTGTTATCGTTGCAGCTGCAAATTACACGACAAGTCTTAAGACTAAATTCACATTGTTTATAGGACTCGCCCTACACACAAACAAAGGATTATCGGTCAGGTGTCGCCGAAGAATCAGTGAGTCATTATGCAGCGGTCACATCAAAGCTTATAGGGAGAAGTTAAATTCTGTTATCGTAGCAGCTGCAGTTGACATGATAAGTCTTAAGACGAAATTCTCATTGTTTATGCGTGCTATTGTTTTTACAAACAAATAATTCGTTGCAAAATATTATTCTAGTTTTTTTTTATTTGCAACTGTATTGTTATCGCTACCTACTACTAAAGTTTGTTATCTTGGTTGCTGCTAAAATGGAACAGTGCCGTCCATTACCATTTAGTGCAGCAAAATGTGATAACTCAAATTAGATATAAAGAAATATGGACTTAGTTCACTTGACTTAAGGTTTGAAATTGATAAACACAAACGCAGTGCCGAATATTTACCTGCCTCCGCAAGCCATTTCACAACACAGTGTTGTGATGTTTAAAAGTATTGAGAATTAAGTTTATTATACATTTATTTGATACTATTACGTGATTTGCATTATCGCTAAAGGCTGGAAATAACAATGGAATATAAAAACGTAAGCAGACACGTTTAGTCACGACCTATACTTTTAGGGCCATAAAAGTAGACTTTCTAAATTTAACTTTATAAAACGAAATATAACCGATGATAGACATAGCCTTTGAGAGCAGAATCTGATAAAAAAAATATCATAATATCTATTTCACAAATAGTTGCGAACAAAAACATTTTAACGTCACAGTGACGTGATCGGTGTCTCGCGGGTGTTCCGCAATCACGTCAACGTGTTGTGATTGGCGCTGAATGGGTTAAATCTCCACTTTTAAGCATATCATAATATTTTGTACACCCACTTACTGTGGATAACGTTTCCGAACTTATACCATAGATACACTTCCTTCTTATTTTTTTTTTTTAAAAAAGGGTACCACACAGGCACTGACTTAAAGTTAGATAATCGGTGCCGCAAAAATAATCATGTCACGAAATTGTAAAACATAAAAATGTGGTTTAAGTGATTGTAAAATAGGAAACTGGGTATTCTACATTACTGAGTCGGGAAATATCTTGTTTAATTGTTCCAATTGATTACTTGATTGATTCATTGACTCGACTCGACTTGAATTTAGTATGTTGGCATTGATTGATACTGTAGTCACGATTTTTTACGACCTTTTAGGCCAACGGGATCTCCTTTGTCTATTTACTTTATACAAAGCCTGGAGCCCCGACATAATCTGTTTTACCGCCGGTATTGGGCAACGGAACTCCACTTGATTAAGCCAACATATTAACTTGTGTGACCTCGACATAATCTGTTTTACAGCCGGTACTCGGCAACGAGGCGCTATTTGGATAATTGGTCACTATCAGCGTGGCCACAAACTTGTATCATTTGAATTTTATCGGTCACTATCGGCGTGACCACAAACTTGTATAACTTGAATCACTTGAATTTTATCGGTCACTATCAGCGTGACCACAACTTGTCATGCGGAGTCAATTTACGATTTCTGTTAGTGAGGTAACTGGAAGTGGATCCAGCTCTCACTCTTTAAATTCCCACTCAGTAGGTAGTTGTAATATTATAAAAAGAAGCATCTCCACCAAAATTTTGTCGCCACGTTGAGGAATGGGGATGTAATTGACGACAAAATAGTGTATTGATTAGAGAATCTGCGTATACACATGATTTAGTTTTAGGACTCAACATTGACTCTATGACCTTTCTGACAAAGGTCACTGGTGAACTATTGGCGCAGAGAAACTACGAGCCCGTATTGTGTGGTCCCCTATGGGACCGAGAAGCCTCCATAACCTGCCCCTATAGCTTCCCCTGTTGTCTTGCGACTTGCCTCACATCGGTATCGTACGAGTCTCTGTCTCTTGCTTGTGTCAGTAACAACCACCGTGTTACTATTGGTACTTAAACCCTTGTCATTGTTGGTTGTTGAGTCCCACAACCGACCATTGTGTATAACACTTATAGTAATTAAGCACTCACCAGTACGAAGGCGACTTGATATTACTTGAGCTCCAACGTCATTACCGCCGTTCTAGCGCGGTGAACTTGACATCTCCTTCTTCCCTCCATATTTTATGTCATTGTCCTAGCCAACGACTATAGAGGACAGTGTTGCTAGTAGGAAATATATACCACAACTTTAAGGTAAAAATAGTTGATAGACTCACCGATTGTTTGTTAATCGCGGTGCTCCGCGACAAGTAATAAGGAAAGACGATCGAAGGTTTAGAAAGAATCATAATTTTCTAAAAGCCGATGAAAAAAAAAGGAATTGAAAAAGTTTAAAAATGAATGTCGAATAATATGTTTTATTTTCTAGGTTTCCACTAGAGGAGGACGTGCGTACGCGCAGTATTTGGGTTACGCAGCCAACAAAATACAGCCACATGTGCTCAAAACATTTTGTCGCGACATCCTATACTATCAATCTGTAATAAATAATAATTTGAATACTAAATGTTTTTTTTTTATATGGTTGTGTCTCAATTCGGTCCTTAGTGTCAATTTTATTTCCACCTTAAACCTGTATCTCACTGGCGCGGCATGCGGTGGCGGTATCACGGGACGACCCGCGAGTTGTGTCGCGGCGAGTTAAGACTTTCTATTTAGAACGCTTAGAAAGAGACGGACAGTCTACCTCGCTGCAATACCGCTCGCGGGCCGTCCTGTGATAACTGTGCTGATAAGAAACACAGGTAAGCCACTTGCACAAGGACTATTAATTACCTACATGCTCTGTTACTAGAATAATATTTCATGTTATTAAGATGAATATTACTAGTACTTGTGAACAGAGCGCCTGCTAGGCAGTGAATGTGTAAAGCTTCAGTAAAAAGTACTTACAATAAAAGCGCATTATTTATAATAAGCATATGGAAGCTATGGGGTAATTTTTAGTTACATGGCCACCCCACGGGAATCATCTACTTTGTTGCCGTCCCTCATTGTGGCGACACCTACGTCGCCTCTGTACCTACATATATATACTCTAAGCAAATGAATGACAATTTGACATGACATGATGACATTGACACTCCCTCACAGTTCAGAAATTCGTGAGACGTATTCGTTCGGAAATCACATTGCAGAAATCGCAGTTTTGAAAAAACGCAAGTGCACTCTAGGCCTAACCGCTGTCTGATTTTTTATTTTTTTAAATTCGTCCATTCGGACAGGCTAAGACCATGGGCCATACTGCCTATAACCGCTGTCTGATTACGCAACGCCGAGTCCGGACGTCTGCCTATTATCCTATTATTTATGATTTGATTTGACAAGCTGACAGCTGTCAGCTCAGCTGTTTGATCCAAGTGAATGATCATGTTGACCCAAAAAATTGTTTCCTCTGTGAACATATAAACATCTTCTAATGAAGTTTAGAAAAAACTTTAATGTGTTTATTTAATTCTCACATAAATAACTTTTTCATTATTTATTCCAAATGTTTATTTATTTATTTTTAAGCTTTACCCTGTTCCCTGTTGTTCAACATTTTCACGTCCTTTGTTTATCGAATAAATATGTCGTGCCAAGTGGAATTATTCGCTGACTGTGGTGATATATCTAGTTTAGGCCGAGCTCTCTTCATACCAGAGAAAGAAGGTACCAAGGATATTCCAAAATAAGAAGAATAAGGAAATGCAGTGTACTTAAACATATGTTTTGTTTTTAAGACACCAGTTGGCTGACTCAGTGCACCGTCTCGCTGTCGTCATGCGGCAACCTGCTGGCTGTGGGCTACCGCAGTCGCCTCTGCTTGCTCACTTCCCAATGGATCCGCTCAACTAATAGGAACACCTACCTGATATCATGGAGTGGCACACTGCCTGCTAACATAACATCAATGTTAGCTCTCTCTATTTGTCCATCTCATCACTCATCTCAGGTAATTTTTAGATTTACAGTGTTTTATGTTAGAGAGGTGTAATCAACTACCAATTAAATGAATCATGGAATCTGAACTGTTGTCTTATCAACTAACTGTTATATCATTATAGTATTTAAGATAGGATATTAACACACTTTTAATTGTGCATTTTTATTATAATTTATTATATAGCTTTAATTCCATTTCTTTACATATTTGTTATTATTTTTCCTTATGTATTTATCTTTAGGTTGGAAATGGATCCCTTTTGGGTAAGAGCCTCCCCCATCTTTTTCCATTTTTCTCTTTCTTTGCCGTAATTCCACCAGTTCTTCCCTGCAACTTCTACAATGTCATCTGCCCATCGTTTTTCGGTCTTCCAACCCTTTTGCCCAGTGGGCCAGGCCACTTTGTAGACTGTGAGGTCCATCTTTTGTCCATGTATCTTGTAATGTGACCGGCCCATTGCCATTTGAGTTTCAGTGTGTGTCTGAGAGCATCTGTTAATTTCGTCTTCTTCCTTATTTCTTCACTTAGAACTTTCTCTATTTTTCTAAGTTTCAGGATGCTCCTTTCCATTGCACATTGAGTAGTGATTATTTTATTTCTTATTTTATTGGTAAATACCCAGGTTTGGCAGCAATATGTTAAGCTAGGCAAGATGCAGGTTTCTATGACAGTCTTTTTTAGTGGCAAGCTATAGCTTCCCTTTAGGATTTCTTTTTGGGCCCAGAAACTTTTCCATGAGCAGTTTACTCTTCTTTCCACTTCCTTTTCATTGTTATCCTGGCTATAGGAAACTTGCTTGCCCAGGTATTTATAATTGTCGATATAATTCTATTTGGTTATTATCTACTTGGATACTTTTTTTTTTGGCCATTTGTCATCACTTTGGTTTTATCAATGTTCAGAAGTAGTCCTACTTTTTTGCTTTCACTGCTAAGGGTCTGAATCATTTGTTGCAGTTCTGCGGCTGACTTTGCAAAGATAGCAATGTCATCTGCAAATCTTAGATGGCTTAGATGTTTATCAATTATCCAAATACCCTTTTCATCCCAGTTGATGTTTTGGAATATATCCTCCAGTACAGCAATGAATAATTTCGTAGATAGGGGATCACCTTGTTGTACGCCTCTTTGTATTGCGATGTCTTCTCCTTTTGTTTCTAGCCTTATTTTGCTTGAGCTGTTTTTGTAGATGTTTTTCAAAATGTTTATTTATTTTATTTCTATGTTGCTCGATTCTAATGCCTTCCATATGGAGTTGTGAGAGATGCTGTCAAATGCTTTTTGATATTCTATGAAGCCAATAAAAAGAGGCTGGTTGTGTTCTTTGAATTTTTCAATAATTTGTTCCAGAGTATGTATGTGATCTATTGTACAATAGCTTGATCGGAAGCCTGCTTGTTCTGCTGGCTGTTTATTATCTATCTTGTCTGTTATTCGTGATAGTATGATTGAAGTGAATAGCTTATACATGCTGGAGAGTATGCTTATCGGTCGGTAGTTTCCAATATCAAGTGGGCTACCTTTCTTGTATAGGAGTACTATTTCTGACTTGCACCATTGTTGTGGTACTGTTCCTTTATTCCCACCCCCCCCCCCCCCCTCATCATCATCATTAATTGTGCATTATTATGAGAAAATAAAAAACCAATTGTTTTCTGACTTTCAGAATGGACCTGACTGGTTCTGCATCATCATAGGATTCAACAGTGGGAGTATTGGTTTCTACACAAACACGGGACACCAATTATCACTGGAAAAGCTGGATGAGACCCCTGTCCTGAGGATATCATGCCACACTGGCTCATATGGAACTCTGCCCGATGACATACATGTTTTATTCTCAAGTTCTGTCTGTATCATGACTGGGCCCAGTTTGTTTCAGCTGTTAAGAAATGCAAAAGCGCAACTTGCTAAAGGTAAGATAAACATACCTATTCTCCTATTTCTCCCTAAGACCCACCACCTACCTATAATACAAAACAGTGATGATGTTTGAACTAAATAGTGTAGGAAACAGAGTTGAAATTTGTTTGTTAACTATAAAAAATCTGTTATAACAAAACAAATGCAACTCTATATTCAAATGGAATTTTATTTACGTCACTCTGGGCAGTAAAATTCGGAAGGGGAAAACGTAATGAATTCGTGAATGCCCCAGATCGCAGGTGTTTGTGTCGTACGCGCAGCATGCAGTAAAACTCGCATTATGGCCAGGTGTGACGTAAAATTATTTACACACCATAAGCGGTGAATATTGTGAAAACAAATAATTTTTCTAAACTTTCAAGGTTCATATCTTTTTATGATTTTATCTATATTTTATAATTTATACTTTATTACGATAATTTCATGGTTTACTATCCATTTAGCATCGCTACGTTATCATTATCAATTTGAACATGAGACATCAATGCCTCTTACACCAATTTACCATTAAAAAAAAATACCACTAACTTGCCTGAAATGCCTGATTAACCTGTTTTCCCCATGTAGTTCAAGCTGGCATTCAGGAAAATTATTCAGTTGACAACAGAGGCCTCGGCATCAGGAAGTGGGGCTTCAGCGAGCAGGAACAGATCAACGACGCTGCTGTGGTGGGCCTGGAGCTCAAGAACTCATACGATCATCTTCTAGCTGCGTCCACGTACGGGGGCTACGACACATGGTAATTATTTTGTGCTAATATGTGATGTAAAATCGTCAACAAAAGTAATGTTGCCCCACAGTGCCGTGTCATTTCATCCTCTGACTGTCTACTTTGTCGGTGTTGGTAACATACCCTTGGGGTGCCAATGTCACAACTTTGTCAAAATTCAAAAATTCAAAAAGTCCCAACCTTACGCGTTAGAAACCTGTATAGTTCAACCTAGTAAAACGAGTATTCTGAAGCAAAGACCGGTTTCAGGTACCGATCCATCCCGCCGATGAACACGTTGATCCTGGGCGCGGGCGCGCGGCCGTTCGTGGGGTTCCACTACGCGCTCGAGGGAGGCACCGCGCCGCCCCTGCAGGACGTGGCACGCGCCGTCGCGCACAAGATCAAGTCCGCGCTGCCGTGAGTATCTGTGTATAGGTGGTCCTGGGGATGGTGGTCGTGTAGCTCATTACCAAAATTACGGCTTGGACAGTATATCGAATCCTGAGCGTAGCGAGAGATTCTTAAGTAGAAGCTGGAGTGTAACGAGGTATTTAATATGTGGTATATTCTATGGTCAATACTCATATTTTGAGTGTTATCTTCCAGGCAAGTGAGAAATATGAGTATTGACCAAATGGAATACTTTGAAGCCTGAATTCTGACCATCTTTTGCTACATTTCCGAGCAGTAGCGTGAAAGTTACATTTTTTTGCAATTTCTTCGCAGTAACTAGTAAAGGCTGAAACGCATTGACAGCTGTGGCGGAGCGGCGCGGTGCGGCGCGGAGGCGGTAACGGTTGTAATGTTCGAACTAATACGAAAGGGTCCGCACAGAATACCGTGCCGCTCTGTGCGGATCGTTTCATATTAGCTCGAACATTACAACCGGTACCGCCTCCGCGCCGCACCGCGCCGCCCCGCCACCGCTGTCAGTGCGTTTCGGCCTTAAACGTGAAAAGCACTGATGTAATGTCTCAACCAATAAAAATAAAATGACTCAATACAACTCGTCTCCTTTGAGGTCCTCACCTTTATTGTTTTGTTATTTGATTGCATTGGTTTTGTACGTGGCAGGGGCTGGTTGGGCGGGGGCGGGGGCGGGGCCGGGGGCGCGGAGGGGGCGGCGGCGGAGCCGGTGCGGAGCGCGGAGGCGCTGTCGCTGCGCGCCGGCCTGCGGGACCCCGCGCGCGCCGGCGTCTCTGTGGCGGTCAGTCACCTCTCTAGCGGTTTCAAGGGTTAAAGCCCTTGAAAAGGCTGGATCAGATCGCTGGATCGCAGGTCAGACGCTTTTGTTGCCCAAAAGCATCTGACTACCAAAGTCTGACCTCAGCGGAGTCCAAACAATATATAGGCTATTCACATTTGGTTGCACCAACTAGACCGATCAACGTTAATGGCGCCGGCAGCCGCGATTTTGTAGAACATGGTTTATGAATTCAGACGGTTGGTGCCAAACGGTAACCTACCTTAAGTAGGTAACTACAAGCGTCATCGTTTCATATGAAGTTGCATTTTGCGAAAAAGGGACAGAACATAGCGCTTCTTAAAACTTTGGACACTTATAACTTCGTGATTATTTACCTCTTGCGTTGATTGTTGCTGCATTGGACTAAATTTTTATTCCTCTCGAGAAAATATGACATTATTGATTATTTTATTTAGTGTCTACACCCCTATTCCCAGTCTGGTCAACTAGCACCTTAAACAAATATTTGAGCTTTAGATGTATTTCACCAGTGATGGGTGAATTTATTTATTGGTTTCGGCAGGTCTCACCGGACCGGCGCCTGGCGGCGGTGGCGGACGGGCTGGGTCGTGTGTGCGTGCTAGACGTAGCGCGCGGCCACCTCGTGCGCCTCTTCAAGGGCTACCGGGACGCGCAGTGCGCCTTCCTGCAGGTAAACATCACCCTTATGCGTATACTGATAGGGTCCACTTCAGGTCGTTTTGCACCGTTTCGAAGGCTGCCAGGACGTGCAGTGCTCCTACCTGCAGGTAAGTATCACCTTTATGTGTATGCTGATAGGGTCCACTTCAGGTTGTTCTGTACCGTTTCGAAGGCTACCACCACGCGCAGTGATCCTACCTGCAGGTAAACATCAACCTTGTACGTATGAAGATAGGGACCACTTCAGGTCGTTTTGCACCGTTTCGAAGGCTGCCAGGACGTGCAGTGCTCCTACCTGCAGGTAAGTATCACCTTTATGTGTATGCTGATAGGGTCCACTTCAGGTTGTTCTGTACCGTTTCGAAGGCTACCACCACGCGCAGTGATCCTACCTGCAGGTAAACATCAACCTTGTACGTATGAAGATAGGGACCACTTCAGGTTGTTCTGTACCGTTTCGAGGGCTACCAGGACGCGCGGTGTTCCTCCCTGCATGTAAACATCACCCTTATGCGTATGACTATAGGACTATAGGATTTGAAATAGGACGAGTAGTCACGGAGGTTACCCGCTACACAAAGCTACAACCTCAGTCATTTCCTCCTTATAATATTGGTATAGATCATATTAAACTGTAAGCATAAGCTATTGTTTTCCATGAAGCCCATTGCTTTTGATAATAATAATAATAATAGTAATATAAGACTTTATTTAACGGATTTTTACATATACAATACAATTCTTAGTTAAATAGGTATATTAGACATCGACACTGCCATCTTGCCTTCCGGCATATTTTTTTTTGTTATTTTTTAGCAGTTTTGGAGCGCTCCCTACATTTACTGCACATGGGCGCCATGGGCTCCCGATGGGATGGGTACCTTTCGGCGTAGACCTCCTCTAAAGACTTCCATTCTTTTATCTCTTTTGCTCTTCTTCGCCATATGTTTCCTCCTTCTATTCTAAGGTCATCCTCCCATCTCCGAACCTGTCCAGCTCTTTTCCTTTTTCCATCCCTTGCTCTTAAAAGGCATCAAATATTATTTCTTGTTTCAGGTGTTTGAACAAGATGCTAAAACACCACAACTCTCTCTGATCAAAGAAGTGCGGAGAGCGATGTTCCTGATCATTTACAATCCGAAGAAGGGGTTGATCGACATACGGCTGATGCAGAGAGGGAACCGCGTGGCCGTGTTCACCGCCACCAAGAACGGGAGACTCCTCTACAACACCTGTGGCCTCGTGGGAGCAGAGAAGACTTACACACACAAGAAACTAAATTTGCCAGAATTCCAGTGCGTCCTCATAGACCCTGACGGCAAACTTAAGAAGTTTTCCATCCCTTTCTTTCATGCCCTGGAAGGCGAACACTCTGAACGCTCAAAAGACCTTCACATATTGCGTGACCTCCGAGAATTCGTTAAGAAAAACCTGACTTCTGGCGAAAATTATGAAAACGACATCATCGAGAAAGCATCCAAATTACAGACGATAGAATTACAGAAACACTGCTTGGAAATGCTCGTTCGGAACTATGAGATACCACCGAAAATTGTTATCTCCTGCTTAACTTTGTTTTGGCAAAAAATGGAGGAAATAGACACGTTGACTTCGCAGGAAATACAAATAAAGCGGTTCTTCGCGAATCTCGGACTGCTCGCCTTGTTCTATAGCAATATAAACAACGAAAACACTGATGACATGACTGAATTGATGATCAAAATCTATGCTTACTTGGACATCAGCAGTTGTATGGAAACGGAGCTTAGTGTAGATGAAAAAAAAGACGACCAAGGTCCCGATTTCCACTTATTGGAAGACGATAATTGCATTTTAGAAAGACTGTTAATACTCTCACAAGAAAATGGTTACAAAGAACATCACCCGAGAGTGAAATTTGTAGAAAGCAAATCTCACAAATTCAAGGAACTCATTTCCTGCTTCCTCGTGGAAGAAAATTCCAGGAACCTCTCGTTGAAACCTGAATTGCCACAGGAAAAGATGAATAAACTAGCTGCCGATGTATTTAAATCCATCTTTGAAATAAAAGATATCACCAAGTTGAGTGACTTCCTTAAAAAGAGCATTATTGATCCGAAAGATATAGTCAAACTGATTATAATGCACTTAATGAATATGCCATTGGAGCAAATAAGTATAGATTTGATAGAGAAACTTATAAGTGTTTTGTATCACGCGAGCAAAGCTACGGAAGAAGCGACACAAATTTCATACAACGAAATTTCTCCTTGGTGGCAGAGCATTCGCGACGTACTCGTGGACATGTCTTGTCCTCTGAGGAGCATGATTGTGGCCATGGCCTGCAAAGCCGTGGGGAAGATGTATGAAATGAGGTGTTCGGAAGGCGAGGAAGGCGCGTGGGAGTCTATGACCACGGAGAACGCGAAGTGGGGCATGTTGATCGGCAAACTCGAAGACATATCTTTATTGGGTATCATTCTGATGTTCAAGGATAAGTTCGCCGGAGATGGTCTACCGAGATTGCCATTTGATAATATAAGCATAAATCTAAAATACATTTACAGTAGAGGAAACGGGTCAGTGACGGAACTGATAGCGAAGTGGTTGTGCGGCATGGGCGTCGTCCCTGAAGCTATAGTCGCCAACGAGTTAATGGAGAACAGGGCCCGCTCGTACGAGGAGGCTGATGAGGACAGTGCCTCGTATCCCTTCGTGGAGAACAATCGGGTACACGTCGACAACAATCCCAAGATATTCAAATGGCTGTCGTTACTGCGGCAGCAGTTCCCGCTCAGTACATCAGCGGATTACATCCTCGCGAACATGTGCTGGGAGTACGCGATGGCCTGGCAGAAGGACATGCAACACACGGACAAACTCACCGTAGTCATCGACAGCTTGAAGAACATATCAGATACGCATTTACGGTTAGGGCTCTTCGCTATCATATGGACCACGTACATCAGACACGTTTTCGAGGCGTCGTGTCGGCTAGTTAACAAAGTAGGAAAGATGCCGAAGGAACCGCTGTGTTTGCAAGATGTGGGCTTCGGCAACACTGCCATGGTCAACTTTCTGGAAACCACGACCAAATATTTGGACGAGTTTGTAAAATGTTCGACAACGCCTACGGACCAAGACAAGCCAGTGATACAATTCGAAAAGATTTGGGATGAAAGCACACCGTCTTTGATGGAAGTGGCACAAGACACCAAACGAGTCAACAATGACATTCTCAGTTTAAACTATCAGATATCTTGCTCAATTTACTACCAATGTCATTTCAACATAAAGTGCACTAAACCTCTTGATACATTGTACGACATCGATTACCAGTACATATTCGAGGCTCTCACAGGGAGCGTTGTGGACAGAGAGATCAGCATGAGGGGTTCGGAGAAGTTGCGCAATCCGCGGATGAAGTTCGTGACGAAGCTGATCCGCGCGGCTGTGGAGACCGTGACGGCGAGGGACGAGCGCGGGGCGTACGACAGCGCAGAGTGCGAGCAGTGGATGGACAGGATCGCCGCGCTGGCCGACCTGTGGAACATCGACGGAGACTTCTTGAAACGGCAACAGGTTAGTACTGTTAAAGTACAAAGTGAGATGAATTTTGCAAGCTAGGCTTTTTTAGTGGTACTAACAGTGCAACAGCGTCCATCATGAGTTCAAAATGAGGATGATGAACATCAACATTCGACAATACTTCGGTTGGTTAAGCCACATAAAGACTACCCAATTATAATGTCACTTTACCTAGACTAGTACGAGTGTGAGATTGTCGGTGAACTAGCCACCGTTTTATTTTATTCCTGTGAATCATCCGTCGCGTTTGATCCACAACGATAAACGGCATAAACGCAAAATTATTTGATAAATACAGGGTGAATTTTTATCAGGGTCCAAATTCAAGTATAAGATTCTTCAGCATAAATTATAAAGTACGTGTTTTTCTGTTTCATATCATTCAGTACTAAAATTTTTAGTAATTTGCTGCATGACGCAGTTATCCCAAAAAAACCTTACCGCGCGGGCACCTCAGCGGGTAGTAAGGTTTGCGCACTGCACGCCTCCCCTCCCCCGCCCCCGCCCCGCTCCGCGCGGCACTGAATGCCGAGTAACCACGCTGTACGGATTTACTACTCTACAGCACCTGACTACCAGTCCCGGTACGGACAGTTACCGGGACAACCCACTCAGACACTCACTCCACACTAGATTTGCTTAGACAAGAACTTAAATGTAACTTTTACACATGATTAAATCCTACACTGCCTCGAGGCGCCCGCGCGCCTCTGGTGCCCGCGTATATTTTCGGCAGTCGGGTAGCCCCGTAGTGGAGTCTCCCACAGGTCAGTCAAGACCCGCAGCTACAGCCCCTCAGGGTGCTGCAAGTGAATCATTGTCAAAAAAAAACATGCCCTACGGATAATTCTTTTGGGATAGACAATTTATAATTTAAAAAATACGTAGCTGTTTTTTTTCCAAAATGGAGGAGAAGAGAGAATTAGAGATACCAAATGCAAAAAAAAAAATTTTGGACACTCTTAAAAAATTCACTCTGTATATAAATTAAGGCATGGATGTTACTGGGATACATCATCATCGTCGTCCTAGCGTTATTCCCGGTTGTGCCCCTAAAGGCGCCCGGGGTTAGCTTTGGCACGTAAGCTGTATGTCTGCAGGTGATCAGTCTGTACCACCTGGGCTACGACTCGCTGGCGGCGGCGGCGGCGGCGCGGCTGCGCGCGCCGGGCGCCGCGCTGGCGCCGCTGCTGGCCATCAGCACGCAGCGGCTCAAGCGCAGCCTCGAGCACTCGCGCGACCCGCCCGAGTGGATCGTCTGCGTGCCGCCGCACCTCTACAAGCGGCTGCAGAACACGGTACGATATACTCTCCTACCTTTGTAACTCAATAACATTTTAGCTGTACCTAAAAAACACGGTTTCTGAGTTTAAAAAATCGATGAAATGAAAATTCGGCGAAACGTTTCTCGGTGAAATAAGGGGACACTGGAATACCACCCTTACCAGAGAATAGGACACCAACTCTCCAGTAATCGTTGAATCTTTAGTCGAGAACACAGTTGCTGTGGCCGACATCGGTCAGGGCATCATCATAATCGACTGACTGAAAATTGAGATTCGAAGTTTGGACATTTCCTTCAGTGTCGCACTTATTGTATACGAGTGACAGAGATGTAAATGTACGAACTGTTTATTCGATTAGCGTGATAGCGCCACTGGGACCCGTTTACCGAAGGTACGAATAACAATTTAGCCATTTCTAACTAGCAACATTGGTGAAATGGCCAGTCGTTAAGGACTCTACCCTTTACACCGTATCATACCATGACCGTACTATATACGTGTCAGGCAAAAAAATATTCTTTGTATTAAAAAGTGCCGGTGCCGGAACGGTCTAGTGGGCACCATCTCATAATGCCTCATACAAAGAATATTTTCTTGCATGTGACGGTACGGTCATGGTCTTGGTATGATACGGTCTAGTGGGCACAGACCTTTATGGTCAAGCTCCGCAGTGTTGCTGATTGAGAAATGTTATAGCGTAACACGTAGCTTCGTGGAACGGGCCACTCGTTTCCAAATGGAGCCTCCATGTTAGCGTAAATCAAAAGCGGTGTACTATACAGGGTGACATTTTAATCAGTGTCCAAATTTTTTGTGGGCATTTGGTATCACTAATAGACTCCATTTTTGATAAAAAACTGGTAGGTATTTTAAAAATTATAATTTGTCTATCCCAAAAAATATATCCGTACTGCGTGGTTACTGGGCATTCAGTACCGCGCGGAGCGGGGCGGGGGCGGGGGAGGGGAGGCGTGCCATGCGCAAACACTACCCGCTGAGGTGCCCGCGCGTAAGGTTTTTTTGGGATAACTTTAAGCAGCAATTACTTTTTTTTTGTACTGAATGATATGAAAGAAAAAAAAACGTATTTAATAATTTTGCTGAAGAATCTTATACTTGAATTTGGACACTGATTAAAATGTCACCCTGTATATACAATAGCTTTGTTCATCTGTTGTTCCCGAAAGTGAAATATAATTATTAATAAATTTATTATTTTAAAAATATTCATTAAATTATCAACTCTATCACCGCAGCTAATAGATTCGAAATGAACTGTATATGCTATCTGTTTTGTCTCCAGGTACCAGACCCCTCGATACCAGCGCACCCATGTTTGAAAACCACGCTCATCGTACTGCAGACGATCTTATTGCAGTTAGATAAGAAGACCGAAGGACAGAATACAGATTTGCAAAATATCAAACTTGCTCAATTGATTATTGAGAGTTGCCAGGTTCTGATTAGGAAAAAACTATAATTACATAACACATATGCCATGCCTCGAGAGGGGGACAGCGTTCTCGGCGGAATGCTCGGCCTATTTAATACAAGCACTGCCTTTTGGTAGCACTACGCGTGTAGGGTAGGCGATGCCATGGTTTTTGTGCTTTTTAGTGAAAACTCGCTACGTGATGAGAACCCGACTAGCGGGCTCCTGGCAGTGAAACTCGGCATTTAATATTTTACTAGACCAAGTGTTTCGCCGCCACTGTACCCGTTATGTGTAGCAAGGATAATAAATAGTACATTACTGCAGAGGCCGGCAAAATAGGAATTGCCGGCTAAGTAGATATAGACGGATATGAGGCTGGCAATCCATTTTCGAGCTGAAGTATGTGTAGTGCTTAAACATGCAATGAAATAAAAATACATGTTTTATTTAAGGCATGTTGTGCCAGTCTCTTAGCAGGCCTTTAATTTTGTGTGAAATTCTATTATGGACATCTCGTCTTCCCGCACACGAAACGAGATATTTTGCAGCGAGCTTGCCCAGTGAACGAAGCAAATGGGCAATACTGCTTTCCTAATTTTAGTGAAATTTTGGGAGCAAGTTTTAAATAAATATATAAAAATATTTGGGGACAATCTTACACAAATCGACCTAGTCCCAAACTAAGCAAAGCTTATGCTAGCTATGGGTACCAGGCGACGGTACACATACTTACTCGTATATATAAATAAATACTTACATATATGGAAAACATCCATGACTCGGGAACAAATATTCATGCTCATCACACAAATAAATGCCCTTACCGGGAGTCGAATCCGGGACCTCCGGCTTTGTAGGCAGCGTCACTACACCAACTGGGCTACAGGTCGTTGTTTTTAGTTTGTTAATTATATGTTTTTTTTATTATATATATTTTTTTTGGCAATTGCAAAAATATTTATTTTTTAATTCGGGGGCCACTACCTACTATGAGTACCATATATATGGTCAATTGTCATTACTTCATTTCATGTTTAAGACAGATACGGTTGCTTGGCTTGGAACTAAGTAGGCTGTATAATTTTGTTTTTATGTATTAAGAGTAAGTATATCAATATGAAATATAATATATCATGCGTTTCCTATGTGTGTCTTTCATTGCTACATCTTGCATTAAAGTAGTTTGGCGTGAATATGAACAATAATATGCCACCTAACCCTTTCGCCGCATAGAATAATCAACGTTGCCGCGCCTTGTATACGTATACGTATATGAATGTGCAAATCTGTGAACTTTGCCCCTGATACTTCATCTACAAGCTACAATTAATCTATTACTATGTAACGCTTCAGTTACTTTCAAACTGCCGCTTAGAAAAAGATGATTCGCGTGCATGCGTCCGAGTACGGCGGACGGTATGACGGCGTGATTTCAGCCCTCGTGGACAGTCGCAAAATACACGGCGTCCAGCTAAACATTATCCTTATCTCGCTCTATCTTATAACTTCGTACCGCTCGTGCCACCCGCCGTGCTCGGATTTTTGGATGCGCCCTTAGAGCATTAAACCAACCGGAGTGGCAATTGACAGGCGTTCCCCTCTGCCAAATACGTATGACCAGTGGTCATACGTATTGTATGGACTGACGTTTATCTGACGTAGCTATTTTCACGTTCCGCATACATTTGACGTTCCCCTCCCCCGCAAAAATCGGCAGACTTTTTATGTATAGAAAATGACACATGTGACCACTCCTGTTGGTTTAATGCTCTAAGGATGCGCCTATAGAGGATAAGGTGATATGCATGCAGGCCGCAGATTTCGCTTGTCTGGCGTAAACCTTATAGTCGTCGATAAGGAGGCACTACACGGGCCGATATCGGCAGGACTGCAGCGCGCCGCGTGTTTCGGCCCGTGTGGATATGTATTGGAAGCACGGCGGCCAGACAAATCAAGATCACTCCACTCGACACTAGATTTTCAGTGAACTTGCTTGGCCTTAGAGCATTAAACCAACCGGAGCGGCCATTGACAGGCGTTCCTTTCTGCCAAAAATATATGACCAGTGGTCATACACATTGTATGGACTGACGTTTATCTGACGTAGCTATTTTCACGTTACGCATACATTTGACGTTCCCCTCCCCCGCAAAAATCGGCAGACTTTTTATGTATAGAAAATGACTCATGGCCGCTCCTGTTGGTTTAATGCTCTAAGTGCTTGGCAGTCCTACCGATTTCGCACGTGTAGCGTCGCCTATATTTCGTCGGATTTTCGCATGGACGTACAGTTAATGTATTTTTTATACCTGGTAACATTTCGCTTGACATTGACAGCAAAAGTAACTGTCACTTTTGTTAATGTTAAGATGAGTGGATCTGGATTCTTAGAGTGGACGCTACGATAATAGTGAAATTAATTATTCTTATAATTTATACCTACGATATCCTGTGTCGTTACTTGACTTAGAAATGGATTTGTCCTTAATTTAATGACATTATCCACATTTTGCTTAGGTTCTATCCATAATATGTAAGATTACTTTTCAAGCCATTTGCCAACAGTAGGTTTTAGTTATATTCTATCCCAACCCCTTTGCACAAAATGCAGCGAGAAGAGAAGCAATTGGAAGTGACCCTACAAGCAATCCTGAACAGAGTGAATGATTTGAAAACTGCTATTCAAGCACTCGTTGCTAAACTAGAAAATGAGTATGAAACCATCAACTGGCCAACTTTCCTTGATAATTATGCCATATTATCTGGTCATGTAAGTATTTATTGTATATTTATAGGGTAAATTATATAAGTCTGAATGTTATTATGGAGATGCGGAGGAGAATGCTTTAAATACCCTGCACTTATCCACCTTATAACCAGGCACCTAATATTGTTATTACTTTATATCAATTTCTGTATCCTGTGTTTTAGTTTTATGATAGTTAATCTATGAAAACATTCAAAAAGACTGTTAACAGAATTTGAATGATAACAGTTCCTATTTTGGGTATTCACAAGCACCTTATCTATGTAGCCTTCACGTTCGCCACTATCATGCTTAAGAGAAGATTTTGATTACAGTTGACTGGACTCTGTAAAATTCTGCAAGCTGAGATGGCCCCATCATTGCGAGCCCTGGTTGTCCTGCCACTACAATTGGGTTGTGAGAGGGACGAGGCACTGTCACGGCTGTCTGAGGGCAGGGTGCCGGCGTGCACACATGACCTTGTTCCAGACCTGCTACGCACTAAGCCGGAGCCTCAGGCAGAACAGAGACTTCAACAGTTCAATCATAAAGCTAGTACCCTGAGCTATGACACAGCACAGGTATGTTTATTGCGAACAATGGGGTTTTATTTTGAACACATGTATTTGTTTGTCAATCTGTGGCATCATAGCTCATAATGGATCAACTGATTCTGTACCGGCAGGATGCCTGACTCTCTATATAAACATAGTTTGGTTCTCATTTTAAAGTGGCATGATCGAATAACATGAAATCTGGGAATACCAATCCAGCATGGGACATGGGATCCACCATATCTACGACCGACTCTACTATCGGATTTTTAATTAGGCGAACTAACTTGACAGCTGAAAATGTTGTCAGACATAGGAAAAAATAAATAGTGATAGGTTTATGTCATAACATTGTACCTACTATAAATCTGATTCAAATTGTATTTTATCAAGTAATCCTAAGTTGTGATAACTCTCACACTCAATGACAGCATTATTTTTTCTGTGTGACTCAAGGCTCGACACTTTCCTTTCGTTTACTTGGTGGTGATATTCTTGAGGTAGATGGCTGCGGCGTTGATTGGCGTCTCCTTGTGGAGCCTGGATCTTGGGGAGCCATAATCCAGTTAGGGGTGATTAGTAACAAGTTAGATAAAACTGAACAAAACGATGCAACTTAACAAAATTAACAAAAACAAACAATATCTATAGGTTTTAATTAAGTTATCTCAACGACTTGCATTCAATTATTCTATAGAATCTCTTGAGTTTTACTTTTTAATTTCACCCTTTTTTGAAATATCGAGGATGGCGCCAAATCATAGTAAGAATGGAAAAGGTTTTATACAATTAGAAAATAGTTATTTACGATACAAGTGCCGAAAATAGGAAATTCGCAACGAGTGGTGTAAATTAAAACACGACCGAAGGGAGTGTTTTAACCTTTTCACCGCTAGATGGTAAAGCAACTTGCCGTGCCACCTCACGCCACAAGGGTAAAAAAATAATGCCAACATGAAATTGGGCTATTTCAGAGTAGGTTTTCATAAATAAAAAAAAATAAAAAAAATGTCGGCAAATGCCGTCTTTGGCGTCGGTGTCACGAATCGTCGATGACGTGATTTCACGTGTTTGGCGGTGAAAAGGTTAACCGACACGAGTTGCGGATTACCTATTCGCACGTGTAACGTACAACGTTTTACTGTACATATGGCTTTTTAAAGGTTCTAAATATACACGGGAAGTGCTCTTTTCCGCACTAGTGCGGGATAGTACATGTGTACTGTAAATTGTAATAATCATTTTTTAGACATTTTGTATTGTATGTACATTGTTGAATAATAAATCTTTTCTTTGTTGATAACTTTACCAGAATCTACATATTTATTTTTACAGTTTAATTAGGAATTTGAATTCATAAAGTAGGAACCTACCTTGCATAATCTGTCCACCAACCGTGTCAGTAGTAGAAAAGCCGAAAATACAAACTCATCTCTTTGTACTAAAAAGAATGTAAGAAATAAATAGAATTAGTCTCTCAGCTGCTTTCCAGTGAGTGACACGGATGGTGAATCAGACTATATAAATCTTATTCGTATTGGCAAATAATACAATAATAGCTCAAAGAACTTCTTAGAAACCAAATTCCTATCAAGCTATTATTTACATAACTTTTACACAAGTACAAGAATGATGACAACGCTAGTATACAAACTGCTTTTACTAAACCTCTTGTATGATTTAAATATCGACATTGATAGCACTAGCGAAACTGTAGCAACATTCGTGTGCAATGAACTGTCAAGTTAGTTCCCTAATTAAAAATCCGAGTTTAGTTTCTGTTGCTCTAAATCGAAATAGAAATACAAGACAAAAGTTTGTATTTACTTACTTCTTACTTCCGTTGGCTCTACAACCCTTTGTGGGTCTTGGCCTCCTCCACAGTCTTCCTCCAGATGTCACGGTGCCTGGCGACCTTCTTCCAGTTGGTAAATTTCCCCATCTTCCGTTTGTCCCTGTTAAGTTTGTATTTATCCAACCCATTATTTATATTTTGAATAAATTGTCACTTTGTCCTAATTGTCCTTTTGATTTGATGGGTCTCCACAGTTCACAGACAAGTACATTTTTTTTAATAAGTGTATATGTGGCTTGTTACACAATGACATACCATTGTTAAAACGAATGTATTTTTATTACAGAAACAAGTAGCCCAGTTCACGAAGGTCGTGAACCATGTTTGGGAGATCATATCAAAAGGCCGCGAGGACTGGGAAGGGGAGTCAATGAGATCAGCAGGTGATTATTGTTTTTCCTGGAGAGTGTTTTTATTGTCATCATTTCTTTCTATTTTTCTTTTGTTTACGCGGGTTGATTAGTAAAATTGATACCCCAAAGGCATGACACATCTTACATTCAACTAAAATTTTACCTTAACGAGCCCAGTCCATTATGGTTATTTGGGCGACCGGCTGTTCGGCCGCGAGTTGTGCTTTGATTGCGATCTTCCCATATCGCACCTTTAGAACGGAACTGACCTAATTCAAAACAAGGTCAAATTGAGTTGTATACATAGATCGACTCAGAAGTGTAAGGCCTTAGTGGACGTTGAGCGGGGCGTCGAGCGTCCATATAAATTGCATTTGTTTTATATGGAACGCTGCACGCCCCGCTCAAGCCTTTCACTAAGGTGCGGGTCGGGCGCCGGGTGGCTCTAATGAGCTGTGACCTTGAACGAGCTATTGCAGCAATAGGTAATGTTATGTAAACCCTTGATGGAATTCCCCCTCCCCCCTTGCCCTGCCCTTAGGCATGCAGCCGACGCACAGCATGGGCGACACGCACGCCCTGGTGACGGCGGTGGGCACGGGCAAGGGGCTGCGGCCGGGGCTGGCGGGGCTGGCGCCGCTGGCGGGCGGCGGCGCGCCCGCGCTCGGCGCGCGCCCGCCCGGCGCCGCGCCCGGCCAGCCGCCGCCCGCCATGCCCAAGGCGCCCTCCGCCATCAAGACCAACATCAAGGCGGCCAACCAGATACATCCCTATCAGCGATAGAATTTACATTATTCATTGTAAATTACTAATACATTATTAAAAGTAATTATTAAGGTGCAACGTCACTGACGGATTCCATACAATTTTCGTTCGGACTAGACGTCTAACCTATCGATGTCAGGCACTTGAAATTGTGATATTTAGATAATATATGACCCTCTTCTCCCGCAGTTTGAATAAATACTCGCAAAAACCGTAATATTCAAAATATAGCCATTTGAAATTCATAAAATTTTACTCCGAGCCTTGTATGTGTGCGTGAGTTAGACACTGTCCGTGTAAATGACATGGCCGCGTCACGTGACAGGACGTCGCCCAAAACCTTCACTAGATGTCTTTGGTATCAAATCAAAGTTAGTTAGACAGCGGGGTCAATAGTAGTAAATATATTCACCAGACGGCGACACCATCGTACAATCCCTTTTTTTTCTGGTGAAAGAGACGGCATTCATTTTATATTGCTAGGCTACTCATTTTGGTAATGACGTAAGAGCAATGTCATTTGTTTTTGATAGGCTGAATTTCAATGCTTTGCTCTTTATTCGTGATCGACCTAACTAAAGTCCACGGAACGAAAATTATGCATAGGTACATTTTGCGTCTTATTAGAAAGGAGTAAGATCCAATATTAAAACGTAATCTGGTTTTGATCAAATGAACCGTTTGAATTTCCAACTTGCAGATTATAAGTAAGCTTCGATTGAGTGAATGTTACTTTATGTAGCATTAAATATAACAGACAATTATTAGGAGCGTACCTACCTGATAAATTTAAACGTTCGCTTTAGTCGACTGCACATCGATTGACAGTAAAATACCTACTGCAACCTATTTAGGAATCGACTGTTCAACTAGAATATTAGATTACCCCCAACATGTAAATTAACTAAGTCACAATTTTTAGGGTTCCGTAGTCAACAAGGAACCCTAATAGTTTCGCCATGTCCGTCCGTCTGTCTGTCTGTCTGTTTGTCCGTCTTCGACTTAACTTACAACTAGAAAACTGCAATTCGGCGTGGGTATATAAACCAATCACGCCGACAAAACAGTAGGATAAAATCCTGAAAAAAAATCTTAGGGTACCTCCGCTACATGTAAATTGGTGATGTATTTTTTTTCTCGTTAAACCTATAGTGTGGGGTATCGTTGGATAGCTTTTCCAAAAGTATTATGGGTTTTCTAAAACTACCCCACACTATAAATTTAACGAGAAAAAAAAATACATCACCAATTTACAAGTAAGCGAGGTACCCTAAAAAAATTTTTTTTTCAGGATTTTATTCTACTATTTTGTCGGCGTGATTGGTTTATGTACCCACGCCGAATTGCAGTTTTCTAGTTGTAAGGGTCACTGAGCTAAGCCGAAGACGGACAGACAGACAGACAGACAGACGGACGGACATGGCGAAACTATAAGGGTTCCTTGTTGACTACGGAACCCTAATAAAAACTGCTTTAGTACACAGTCAAATCCGTCTAAAAATCTGAGTTCGTTTATTGCGTATAAAATGTATACTATGCCTAAGCATATCGCTATGTCCACCCAGTAAGTTCATTTATCCATCACCAGTGAAATAATTTTTATAATCGGATGTGGTTTCGGAGGTTATACCCTACATACAAACATACAAAATAACACTACAATAATCGTTCCGATAGCATAGTGGTTCAGGCATGCGACTGTCAATCGGCGGTCGTGGGTTCGAGTTTCATCTCATATTTACCTAAACAAGACATTCAATAATTTTGTAATCAAATCTCAATCTTTGAACATTAGTAATGAATGAGTGAAGCATCAAGCACACGTAACAGTACGATTAATGTTAGTTAACCACTGACAGATAGGTTGCCTTCATTTAATTTACAACTTTACTGTCATACAAATAAAGCAATTTTCAGAATACTGTTACCCACGTCTACCGATTTAGAAATAACTAGATACTTAATTTGTATGAGGTTAAAGTTGAAAATTAAATGAAGGAAATTTATCTGTCAGTGGTAAACCCCAAATAATTCTAGTGTATACATAATCGCGTGAAAAAGTTGAATTCGAAATTTGAATTCAGACGTTCATCGAAAACAGTACGATAATGTCAAATGATATATTTCTCTCTTTCTGACGCGGCCTAGGTCGGGACTCCAGAGAAGTTTTGATAGAACAAACTCCCCGTTATTCACAACGCCACACGACATTCGCCCGGTGGCGCAAAATTATTACCAATTTTGAGGTCATATATTTTAGACGCGAGTAACGGGCGAATACAAAACATTTTGTGAATAATACGTAGCCTTTCTGATTGTAATTATTATGTAGTCCCGCAAGTGAATATGGATAAAACAAATCAAAGTACTAATATACTAAGTATATGTACCCTTTTCCGTATAACACTGGATTTTTAATTTTCCTTTAAAAATATTGGACTTACCTACTAGTTTCACATGATATGAAACAATTTAAATGTTTTTGTTTATCAAAATGGTTTTCATTCAAATGACGAAGATTTACGATCTAATCTCATGTGGAATAGGGTATAGAATACATAAAGGTAGTACTTTGATTTGTCAACTGTAAACCTACGGATATCTACTCATGATTTTCGAATTAAGTGGAAGGCGTAACATCTTTTTAAATGAAATACCTATCCAAAATAGAATTTACGTAGTATGCAACATGTAAGAGTAGGTCCGCCAAAAATATAGGGATTTTTGTGGATAATCCATGATATGCTTATCAAGAAAACTTAGTAAAGTATGAAAAAGAAATTTTAGCACATTACAAGTAAATCTTAGTTAGTTTAGACGGTCATATTGGTTTAGAAATCCAAATAAAAAAACAAAAAAGAAGTACCTACCATTGTCGGGATTTGAACCCGGTTCAACGATGGCATTACAGACAGATTTAAGCAAAAGTGTATGTACTGCGCTACCGCATGACATTAGGTTATGAGTGAAAAAGTGTATTGAATTCATCTTACGTTCTGGAGTGCCAGATACGACTACATTTAGTTTTACTATTCCCTAATAGACGCGCTACGGTAGATTTAGTTTTGCGCCCTCTAGTTTGATTTATGCAAAATGTTTGACAATGACAGACTTCGAAGTGACATTTAGTTACGTTAGTCTGCGTAAATTCACGAAAAAGCACTTTTATGCATATTTTCGGACTACATTTTAAATAGAAACACTGTTTAGTGCAGATTGATTGCGATTCATACGTAGCAAGCTCTTCGGCTTCCGCAGTTTGAAACACATGTTGGTACTCGTCACGGTTTTGCGTAAAACGATGAGCAACCATCGAAATTATATATCGCGACATCTGTTAGCATCAGCTCGACAGGAATCAGTGACGTTGCACCTTAATATTAAATAGTACATGACTACAGAGGCCAGGAAGTAAGGGGTTGCCGGCCGAGTGCATATAGACGGCCGAACGTAGCGAGGTCGGATAGTTATGAGGCTGGCAACCCCTTTTCACGCCGAGGTATGCATAGTGCTTTTCTCAAACATGCAATGAAATAAATAAACTCCAAGAAATCAAACTTTAATTTACATGGTTGAACGCCATGATCCTGTTCCACAAATTGTAGTATGGAAATTTAAATTAAAAAACTATCTTGCAGGCCTAGGCCTCCAATTCTGTATGAAATGCCGTTACGGGTCTCTCGTCTCGCTGCGCCCGAAACGTGACACTTCGAAGCCCATTATGAAGAACACAACGTCAATATTTTATTGCATGTTTGAGAAAATATATGAATGTTAAGCTAGCAACTTATCTGCGAGACATGCGTAACTGAGAAAACACGCTATATTTCCATCTCATTGTACCTGTAGAAAAAGCGTTCGTTACACCTCTCAATTTGTCACTACAACCACCTTTAAAACGAATGAATTGCTGTCTCTTTGCATCTTATAGCTGCGTCTCTAGGTTGTTGTGATAAATTGCTAGGTGTATAATGACCCTAAATGTATCTTAAGTTTGCCGAGATTGGCGTTACCCGTGTTGCCAACCTATAAAGAATTCCTATAGAGTGAGGTCCAATTAAAGTAGGTAACTAAATAAACAGCTGTTGTTGAATGAATAGTTTTACTTTTTAAAGTCTTCGTATGCCCACGTCTCCCATTCTCTCCTCCATTTATCCAAAATTATTTCAGTTAGGCGTAAACACTTGAATCCCTCGTAACGCTCAATATTCAATATACCGCCCTCACCACAACCATGGTCGTTCTTGGCGCGTTAGGCATCTAGCGTAGATGGCGTTCAAAAAGTTATATGGATTGGATTCTGTTAAAGTAATAAAAAATAGACATTAATTGTATTAATACTTTTATTTTGAAATATTAATGTACTGCAAGTTTTATAAGTCCACATTGTATTAGGTACAATCAAGCATTTATTTCATCCACCATTTGTAGCTAGTGTGACAACAATTACAAAAATACATATGTAAGATGGTCAGGCTCTCTTGCAGGGAATTCATTGCCTTGCAAAGTAGTCTCAGGCGACAATACATTATTGAATTCCAACATAAATACTTGTGACAAAATTTCTGTTTACACAATATATTAAAAGCCAGCCAGTGCACATTAAGGCGGAAAGTAGGTAATTAATTCTGAATTAGTAATAACATACCACGAGATAAAATATGAAAATACATAAATGCCATCCTTTGACAAAAATTAAAACAAGCGTCTATCGTAAATAAGGAGATTAAAACTAATACTTTGTGAATTACGGAGTAAGGCACCTCAGTTCATAGTGTTTACCTGAAAAGACAAAACATAATAAATTAGATCATAGCATATACATACTATTATTTACTGATACACGGTGTTACAAGATACCCCTAAAGCCGAAAGGGGGATAAAAGATCTCTTGTTAACTCTATTGGCAATATTTGAAAACCGTAGTACACAAAATTGCACGGACTAAGAAGGATCTAGGACCAAGTTTGCTCAGGGTGATAAACTGATAATGCACGGCCCAATAATGGACAGACTGATAATCAATGTACAGTATGGACGCGGATTATTGGGCTGTACATTATTTTGGCAGTGCATTATCATGGCTGTACATTGACCGGCACCACTCGTTGTATTATGGGGATAATTGACTTACCGTCACGTTGAATAGAATTGATTGTCGAACTAAAATTAGTATTATAGATTTGTATTATCAATAGATACTGCTTGTAAAACTTATTACAGAGCGCCATTGACAGGAAGTAAGTTCGTATAGGCGCGTCCAGACCTGAGCCAGCCACCTCGCAAAGCGAATGCTCAACAGTCCGTCATTCGTATAACTCGTTTAACAACCACTCGAATTTGGAACAGTTGCATTTGTTTCGTTCGATTTTAAAACAGAACCAACTAAAATTTAAGGCCGAAACGCAGACAGCGGTGGCGGGGCGGCGCGGTGCGGTGCGGTGCGGAGGCGGTACCGGTTGTAATGTTCGAGCTAATATGAAATGATCCGCACAGAGCGTAGAGGCGCGGTATTATGCCGCTGTCAGTGCGTTTCGGCCTTGAAGTGTAATTTGTTGGGTACTCACAATGTCGTCGATCTTGAGTATGGCGCGCACGGTCTCGGTGGCGAGCGCGAAGGCGGACGCGGTGACGTGCAGCGGCTGCAGCACGTGCTCGGCGCGCATGTCCGTCACGCGGCCGCGCCGCACGTTCACGCCCGCGCCCACCGAGCCCGGCTCGCCGGCCGCGTGCGCCGCGCGCAGCTCCGTCACCGTCTCGATCGAGTTCAGTCCTGGGAGATTACATACATAAATACATACATATACATACACACCTTTATCCCTAAAAGGGGTAGGCAGAGCACATGAAACTTATGTTCCAGCGCCACTTTTAGCATAAATGTGGGTATAAAAAATCGACAAAATGTGACATTGCAGTGACAGATTGAACACACTTTAACCCTGCTCCCTTAGTCGACTTTTACGACACCCACGAGAAGAAAGGGGGTGGTGAAATTCTAACCCGACACCACACGGGGAATTGCATTTCAATAAGTTAGCCGGCCTCGGGCGCCCCGCCGCCGGGCAGCAGCGCGGGCCGGCGCGCCACGCAGCGAGGTCATCGCACCCGGAGTCATCCCTCCCATACGTACCGGCGTTCTCGGCGAGCGTGGAGGGCACGACCTCGAGCGCGTCGGCGTAGGCGCGCAGGCAGTAGTGGGCGGCGCCGGGCGCGGCGAGCGCGGCGCGGGCCAGCGCGGCGGCGGCGGCGGCCTCGGGCGCGCCGCCGCCGGGCAGCAGCGCGGGCCGGCGCGCCACGCAGCGCACGACGCACAGCGCGTCGTGCAGCGAGCGCGCCGCCTCCGCCACCACGGCGCCCGACGACCCGCGCACCAGCACCGACACCGTGCGCCCGCCCGACCCGCATCCTGACATCTGCCAACACCCAATACACACTGAACATTATTACCTGCAAGTTACGTCGAGCCAGTCCGAACGCCCGCCCGCGCGGCAAGTGCGAGCCAAATCGACTCGGTCAAATTTACCCACCGGCCATTTGACGTTTCTTTCACGCTCGTGAACTTTTGCGAGCGGGTTCGTTATTTAACTATAAGGCAAAAATCCTTTCGTATCTCCGACTGCCTCCTCTATAGGTCGCAGCTCTCAACACTCGTGAAATTTTATGAGCGAGTTCAATATTTAAAGGGCAAAAATGCTTTCGTACGTCCGGCCCTTTGATCTCTGTCAAAAAGCCGACAACGCTGGGTGAAGTGTTCGGCCGAACAAAACAACGCGCGCCCCGCTCGGCTCACCTATTTTGCTCAAATTAGTATGTGCGTGTGGACATGTCTCCAAGGGTGTCGCAGACATAACGACAAGTTCTAACTTGTTTGTGGGCGAGGCGCGTACGCGTTTCCTGAGCCGTGCGTGTGTAATAAAGTTAGTTCGTACTGTTTCAAATATAATTGGCTGAAGTAAATATATATAATAATAGCTGTGACGTCACAAAGATGGCGGCCGACGGTCATCGCTTTTTGTTCAAAGCTCGGGTTCTATTTTACTGAATGCTTTCTGTGAGGTGTCACATGAAAGCATATTAAACGTACTGTATTTTTTTTAAATTTCATATTGTAAAACCAACCTTTGGGAAAAAAAAAAGGATTTTTTTACGGTCGGTGCATGAATGAATGACATTAGCCAAACAACAGGTATTGACTTAAAAAACAGAATGTACTAACCTACTGAATTATTAATTGAATAAAATAAAATACTTACTACTATTATACAAACTAATATACTAATATACTATTATACTGTATAATACTTACAAAAAGAAACATATATTCACATCTAGACCTCGGTATCTTGTCGCACTGACAATGCTTTTCCGTAGATGAATGTTTTTTTATCGACCTTCTCGATATCGATGTTTGCATAATGCAACAATGCGATTGAATTATAACCTTTTAAATCTTTGTTCAATCTCAATGAAAACTTCTTGATGAAAAATAAGTAGATAACCTCATTGGTGAAGCGATAAATGATTATTATTATTTTATTTTAATCACTATCTCGTATAAGGCTTGGTAGAAATGCTAAAGTACCTACTACTTAAGTTACAATAAAATTGTATAGTTTGTTTACAATTCGCAGGAAGGTATTTATTCATTAGGCACAGTATGATATTTTGTCAGAATAACCATCTGTTTATCTCTACTCTTTCTCAAGTTATTCCCGCACCCAAAACCCCGGGGTTTGGTGATTAATGTCATTATATTTTTTTCTATCAGCTTGCCAAAAATATACAATTTGTTGTAGTTCAAATGAAAGGTACTGTAGTCGAATGATTTGTAAGATTTACCTTTCTAGCAACAGCTATAGGTAAACACATATTTTTTTTCTGGAGATGAGACTGAGACTTACGGTTTTTCGACTGATATTTGTTGTGAACTATGGAACTGCAAGTCACTGCAACAAGTTCGAACAGAACAACACGGCCTGAAGGTGAGTGACAAGGCTCACGAGGCCGCAGACCGGGCTCCGCGTAGGGCCGAAGGTCTGTAGCGTCCCTTCAGGGCGCGCTCTCGGACACCCTACCCCCGTTTTACAAGCGAACCTGAGGGCCACAGGCCCGTAGGTGAGCGGCAAGGAATGCGAGGCCCGTAGGGCAAGCAAACGCGGCTACACACTCCCCTCACTCTTTTACAAAAAAGACTCGCACACTCACCAACCAGACAGACACTCGGTCCGTGCAACGTTTCAGTTACAAATCTCTCTCCCGCTTTTCGCTTCCCATAGCACTTTTTCACTTCTCTTTTGCGAGGAAATACTTAACCAAAACAAGTCAGATTAGGAAAATACAAGTCAAAATACAACACGGGTACCTCGGGCAAAAAGTAGTCCTAATCCTATTAATATCATAAATACGAAAGTGTGATGTTTGTTACTTAACCACGCTTAAACGTCTTAACTTAATCCAGGCTATAAACTATCTTCGTGCAAAATTTCATCCATATCGGTTGAACGATTTAAGCGTAATCGAGTAACAAACATCAAAACATCCAAACATCTAAACTTTCGGGGACAACTGCTACTAGGGGAAACTATTACTCGCGTCCGCAGGAGCTACCTACCACAACCCTGCACGTGTCCCCTGGATGGTGCTGAAGAGTGACAAACTTTAAAGGCGAAAGAAAGTATGCCATACGATTAAATTTTTGTTCTTGTTTGCACTAATACGAGGGCTGTTTGATATGTAGCCGCAGAGGCGGCTCGTGACTAAATTGTATGGGTGTTCACTTGAAATAAAACAATGAAAATACATGACGTTAGCAGATTCCGGGATTCAGGTATTCCGAAGACTCATCGTGCACCCTTAAAGCAATTTGAAATGCACCACATAATACTACACAATCTGTTAACCTTCGTAAAATATGCCTGTTTTTGTCAACGCGGTCATTGAACTCGCGTATAGACTTTCGGTACTTACGTGGAATCTAGTGCCCTGCGAATACCCTGTAAAATAGTTTGTTACTCTCATCACAACCACACAACTACGGTGTTTTCACATATTGTTCGGATTTAAACACACGCGTAAATGTTTTGTTTTTCGTCGTTCAAGTTTTTTCTTGTAAGGTCAAGGTCCCTTGTCCCTTAGCCTTCAATTCAAGCCGAATTTGTAACGTTTTTGCACACTTTTTAATGAACACCACATTATAATTATCCATTTTAACACTCACAAGTAGTAACTGATAAGTACAGGCTATTTCAAAACGTATTAAATGATTATTAATTGGAAAATACCCGAATTTGCATTCGCGCGCATGCATTTAAGTTGACCAGTGTTTGTTTATATAGGAGTGGCAACGTCGCGCTCAATCACTGTCGCGCGGTCGGGCGGCAAAATCAACCGGCAACGTGGCGTGAGCGGCGCTCCGAATTTGGCTAATTTCTCATAGAAAATCTTCTGTTTCACGCGCAGGACTGTGGCGATCTTTCTCTTTCACTCTTATTGGATTTCGTATTAGGAAATGTATTGAGTATTCTTCCATAGAAGCGCAATCGTGAGCGCTCCGCTTGGCGAGTTACCTATGAAATTATACAGTAGGATGATGGGTATAGCGCCTACCTATGATCTTGTAATGTGTAAAGGTAATTATTTTATTGGTATTGGTATAGTCGTATTTTAAGATAGATTTTAAATAGTAATATTATTATATTAATAATGAGATTCATGAGTATAATTTTGTTATAATTATTTATGGGAGTTCACTGCACCAGCGCTCCTTAGGGCGAGCCGCCTCTGTGTAGCCGTTTTCTAAATGTACTAATATCACTGGCCGAAAATATGTCTACCACCTTTTTAAGCCATTCTTCAGAGGCGGGATTTAAAAAAAAAAAAACGCAGTCTTTTGTTTTTTTTCTCATTTGACAGCGATTCAGTGGAAGCGTGAATGTAAAATTGTTAAAATGGAGAAGGAACAGTATCGGTCTGTAATTAGGTTTTTGTTTTTGGAAGGGAAAACATGTGATGAGATAAAAGTAAGAATGCAGGCGGTTTACCATGAATATACTCCTTCTATGACAACCGTTAGATACTGGTACAACGAGTTTAAGCGAGGGAGAACAACCGTCAAGTCGTGGCCCAGGCCGCCCAATTGAGGTGACTACAGAGTAGAGGTGTGCGCCGATGGCTAAACCGTCGGCGGCGGCGGCCGGTCCAAAAATGGCCGGCGGCGGCGGCGTAATCGGCGTGATCGGCGTGATAAATAAAAATAAGCAATAATGCAAGAAAAACTATTTTTCATACTACAACAAACAAACTAAACTAAACCAAATAAAGTTTTTTCTTTCATAATGAAATGAAACATTTAATTTTAGGTATTCCAAAAAAACACCATGGCTCATTTTTTAAATCATCTATTTATAAATAATAATAATTCATTTAATTCTGGCATCTCAGCTCAGGCTCATATAAATTACTAGCTTCTGCCCACGTCTTCTTACGCGTATAAATTATGGTTTAAGTACCTACATGATATTCTTATGTTTGACCATATATCTGACAAATAAAGATTTAATTCACATAGACTGTGGTGTGCGTGTAACACTTCACGTCGAATCTAAATAAACACCCTCATAATACAACAACAACAAGTGTTCGTCAATAATATTATATAGATGCCCAAAGTATCCTTTTAGAGAACGCTCCCTATGCGAGCCCCAGGTCCGAACCGAACGCCATAGGGCGAGCTCGATGGACACTCACTATTCTCAGGTGTCTTGCAAGCGAGACCTGAGGCCAAAGTCCCGAAGGTGAGCGGCGAGGCAGATTTCATTGGAATTAAAGGCCTAAAGCAATTCTTCAGAGAGCGGTCTTTCGGCACTTTTCGTAGGATTGAAAGGCCCTAAGCATGCTTTTAGGGAGCGGTCGCTTTGCGAGCTCGGGGGCTGAAGGCCCGTGGGTGGCCCTACGGACACTTACTATCCCGGGTGTATTGCAAGCGAAACTGGAGACCAAATCCCGAAGGTGAGCGGCCAAGGAAGTGAGGCCGAAGGTTGAGCTTTTCGTAACAATGAAAGCCTTAAGAGAGGCCACTTACTATCCTCAGGTGGCAGCGAGGCCAAAAGTTTTATGTAGGAATGAAAGGCCCAAAGCATCCCTTTAGAGAGCGGTTTCAATGCGAGTCCCTACGGACACTCATTATCTTTGGGTGTCTTGCAAGCGAAACCTGAGGCCCGAATCTCCAAGGTAAAAGGGGAGGTAAGTGAAGCCGAAGGCTGAGCCATAGGGCATGCTTTTAGAGAGCGCTGCCTAGGCCAGCTTGAGGGCCGAAGACCCGAAGCAACCCCCAGACACATACAATCTCCAGGTGTCTTGCAAGCAACAACATCTGCTGCTGCTGTCCATGTAGCCGTATGCACATTGTGTTTGTGTGGCTTGTTTGAGTGTAGCACAGACCAAAATTTTACCCCGAGTCACAATAGTCTGCACGCTATTTTCACGCCGAATCCACGCCGGTGGAATGACCGGCGGCGGCGGCGTGGCATATATGACCGGCGGCGTACGCCACGCCGATCGGCGCACACGTCTACTACAGAGCAGACGATATGGTTAAAAAAATTGAAAATATCGTTCTAGCCGACCGCCGAATTAAACTTGAGAAATCGTTGATGCTGTAAACGTTTCAATTGAGCGAGTACAAAACATATTAGAAGAAAAATTGAGTATGAAGAAAGTATCGGCGAGGTGGGTGCCGCGTTTACTCACGGAGGAGCAAAAACGGAACCGACTGACTACTTCGGAGCAGTGTTCAAAGGACTCCTCGAAGGTCAATCTTTGCGTACCGATAGCACGAGCGAGGTGTGTTTTCACCGACTTGATTCCGGCTTCTGCTAAACCATTGAAGTGCGGACTCCCGGGGGGACTGAACGAAAACTTAATCTCCTGGGACTCGGCGGCCTTTTGCATAAGAGAACCAAGGTAATTGCTAGCACCGATGAAATTTCTGCCCTGATCGGAGACGAGATGGCTGCAGCGACCACGACGAGCGATGAAACGGCGCAGAGCGGCCAGAAATGCATCCGTTGACAATTCGGATGCCAGTTCGATGTGTATAGCTTTCGTAGAGGTACACACGAAAACACAAATGTACCCTTTAAAGGTTTTGGCACCACGACCACGTCCGAAAGCTATATTGAAGGGTCCACCGTAATCTACAACTGAACTCGAAAAACATTTAAGTTGGTTAACACGGTACGATGGATAGTTTCCCATAAACGGAGCAGGGGCAACTTGTGGACGAACACGAAAACATTTAATACAGCCGGAGATTACCGTTCGAATGGCGCGTTTACACGACAATATCCAGAAGTTTTGCGCAATTAGATTCTGGAGAGTTTGCGCACCGGGGTGCATGAAGCGAGTGTGATACTCCTGGATTATCAGCGAAGTGAGGCGATGAGAGCGGGGCAATAGGAGCGGGTGCTTTGCTTCGAAGCAGATCTTTGCATTAGCCAAGCGACCGCCCACCCTGAGAAAACCCGCCTCATCCACGAACGGTGATAGTTTGCGGAAACTCTTAGGAAGTGAGTTTGGTAAACCTTTTTCTATGAGTTCCAACTCTGACGAGAACACACTCTCTTGCACGACTTTAACTAGCATCATAAGCGCCTTGTGAATCTCTGATGGCTGTAAAGCTCCGAAGACACGATAAGCGACAGTTTTTTGTTTACAGTTCGCTGTAAACCGAATACAATACGCTAACACATGTTGAAGTGTTTTTAACGATGAGTACCTTTCTAAAAGGTCTTCGACTAAGTCGTCCTTATTGGACGATACGAGAACGGTAATTTTTTGTTCTTCATGAAGAACATCTTTGTTTATCGACAACACCGACTTGGGCCAGTTTTCACTGGGGTCCCTAAGCCAAGAAGGTCCGTTCCACCAGCAACTTAGGTTAACTAAGTCGCTAGGTAGTAACCCACGCGATCCACAGTCTGCCGGGTTATCAGTGGTTCTGACATGACGCCAGGAGTCGGGAGAAACTATTTCCTGGACGTGGCTCACACGATTAGCCACGAACGTCTTCCATTTGGACGGACACGATTTGATCCAAGTCAACGCCACAGTTGAGTCCGACCAGGCGAAGATCTGTTGTAGCGAGTGAAAGGGCTTTAGAGCCTCCACGACTGACGCTATCAAATCTGATAAAAGAACCGCTGCAACCAATTCAAGACGTGGCACTGACAATTTACGTAGTGGCGCAACCTTGGACTTAGCGCAAGCTAATTCGACGAAGATATCGCCATTTTTACTCACCGTACGAAAATAAACTACGGCACAAAAGCCACGTTCTGACGCATCACAAAATCCATGCAGTTGTAACACGTCGAATTCCCCGACTATACGGCGAGGAATAGCCACTGAGCTCAACGACGAAAGTTGGGCCTTAAGTTCCTGCCATTCAATCTGGACGTTTTCCGGGACATCGCCATCCCATGAAACACCGGAAATCCAAAGCAACTGCATCAGGTACTTGGCGAGGAAGGTTACAGGCGAGAGAAAGCCTAACGGGTCGAAGATCCTGGCTATCTCTGACAGAATGGTGCGTTTTGTGCACCGACCTTGATGAGTAACTGCGACACGAAAACGAAAGCAATCGGATTGAGGTTGCCATAGCAATCCCAATATTTTTAAAGAAATGTCTGACATTTCTTCGAAATTTATAAAATCCTGTGAGTACAGGTCCGAGGATGGAAGGTTTTCCAGGAATTCACTGCTGTTGGAGGTCCACTTCCTCAGATGGAAACCTCCCGACGACAATATTTTTGTGAGTTCCATCTGAAGTAGGCGAGCCTGCTCGACAGAGTCCGCTCCCATGACGACGTCATCGACGTATATGTCTCGAGCGAGAACAGCTGCACCACCTGGGCAGACTTCTGCAGAATCGCTGGCAAGCTGAGCCATGGTACGAAGAGCTTGGAACGGCGCCGAAGAAATACCGTAAGTAACAGTCTTAAGACGATAGTCACACACAGGACCGGAAGCCGAGGGCCGCCATAGAATGCGCTGAAAGTCAGCGTCCTCTCCAGGAACCAGAATCTGCCTGTACATTTGTCTGACGTCACCCGTGAAGACGACGGCATGCCAACGAAAGCGCATAAGCAGATCGAAAATGTTCGTCTGGAGTTTAGGGCCAGCGAGAAGAGTGGAATTCAAGGAAACCCCCTTGGCGTCCTTGGCGCTAGCGTCGAAGACGACACGTAGAGGCGTTGACATTGAGTCGCGCAATATACCGTGATGCGGCACGTAATAAAACTGACCCTCGCTTGTAGAAGGAGGATCCACTTTTTCCAAGTGACCACGAGACTCATAGTCTTCCAAGAATTCGACATACGACCTTTTGAACTCAGGATTGCAGTTCAACTTGCGTTCCAACGAAGCGAATCGCCTAAGTGCGATTTCGAGCGAATTGAAGAAGGTAGGTTTGTTCGCAGGATCGACGAAAGGTAAAGGTACGACGAATCTGCCTTCTTTATTGCGATAGTATTTTGCACGAAAGTAATCTTCGCAGCGTTGGTCCTCCTCTGATACGAAAGGTTTAATCGGAGAACTAACATTCTCTAATTTCCAAAATTTCTTTATGGAATCATCGAGCGACAAGGTTTGCGAAAGATTCGAAACGAAAAAACAATGTTTTTTATTTTTACGACAGGAGGCGATGGCGTTTGAGGCGAGTTGACTTTTGTCACACTCGCCCATGACGATCCATCCGAAGAGCGTATTCAACGCGATAGGTTGTCCAGACTCCCCTCGCCGAAGGCCAGGTAGCAACGACGACGCGAAAATATCTGCTCGCCGAAGGCCAGGTAGCAACGACGACGCGAAAATATCTGCATTAAGCAGCATGTCCACCGGCGCCGAGCGAGCGAAGTCAGGGTCAGCGAGCGATAAGTTGTATATGTGCGACCACCTTGATGAATCGACAGGTTGGGTAGGTTGGTCAGCACATATCGACGATAAAACGAGAGCTTCGAATTTAATATTCGACGACAAAGTTGTATTACCGAGCGGCTTAATTTCACACGATAGTGAGCCGAGCGGTTGAGCGACAGAATTGCCAATGCCATATACGGCATGTTGGCCACGACAAATGTTAAATCCTAGCATTTTTGCACAGGATTTCGAAATAAAATTACACGCGCTAGCGCAATCGAGAAGCGCGCGCACTGGCCGGAAGTCGCCAGAACTATCCCTCATTAAAACTTTTACAGTCGAAAATAAAATTGTATTTTCCCCAGTCAGCGAAGTTAAAACTGTGTTACTATTTATATTACTACTCGGCGGAGCGTTACCAGCATCGGTGGGTGCGGGCGTCTGCATATTCTTGGTGAAATGTAACAAAGTGTGATGTGAACGACTACACACACTACAACGAGAAGCACGACAAACTTTCACTCTATGAGCGCTTGAAAAGCATAAAATGCACAGACCCTTTTCCTTCACAAAATTAAAACGTTTATGGTTGTCAAGTTTTAAAAATTCACTACAGCTGGTTAGACTGTGCCGACCAGTACAAAAGACACAGTTCGGACTCGAGACGACAAATGCTGTTTTATTTTTAGTCAACGGTTTAGTATTCGTCAGTTTGATGTTTGAATTTTCTAAAGCTTTGCTTCGCTTTTCAATAAAGTTTTTCAAATCATCAAAATTTGGAATATCAATGCTTGAAGAAAGTTGCAATTCAAATGCTTCACGAGTAGCAATATCAAGTTTTGACCATAGCAAATAATACAGCATGAAGTTCTGATCGGGAAGATTAAATTTTGACAAGATGTTTAAGTTCTCATTGAATGTTCAGAACACTCTTTCTAAATCATTTTTATTTTTCACCGATTCGCAGTTCAACATCTTTTCATAGAACATGACAGCAATTTGTCTCTTCCTATCATAATAGTCAGACAAAGTCTCATAAGCGGTGGCATAATTGTCACCTGACAAAGGAAAACTTTTAATTAATTCATATGCGGAACCCTGAACACTAGACAAAAGGTAATGTAATTTTTCAACATCACTGATAGTGCTCCGCTTATGAATTAGTGAATCAAAAAGTTCCTTAAAGGACACCCAGTTCTCCAATTTCCCATCAAAGGGTTTGATCGATATTTTAGGCAATTTAGCTTGCTCCGCTTATGAATTAGAGAATCAAAAAGTTCCTTAAAGGACACCCAGTTCTCCAATTTCCCATCAAAGGGTTTGATGGATATTTTAGGCAATTTAGCTAAGTTGTTTTCTAACGATAAAGGCTTAGTTTCAAATTGACCACTTTGAGTACTTTGTCTTAACCTATTCTTCACTGATTTCAAACGATTCTCGAATTCCTTCGTAATTGCGTACTCGTCAAGACGTTGCGCTTGTGTGAGCGGCCGTAAAATTCGGATTTGTGCATCATGAAAGTCCTTTTCTATGTCTTTAAAATCGGACTCATTATAACCTTGCAAATCCGAACTTTCGATATGCTCTAAACGCATTATACAATAATCCTGCGCGACCCGGAAAGTATTCCCAGTCGCGGGTTCATTATCACTTAAATTATCGTCACTCATTTTGTTTTAAATACAAACCAAAACACTTAAAATCATGCAACACAGCGAAAGAAAACACAATGTTTACGAATTGACGTTTGACGTTTAAGTTTCGACAGATAATGAATGAATGACAGATTATACGAGGGCTGTTCCGAAAATTTTTAGTTAAACAAAAACTATAAGGAATATAATAAAACTTTAATTACAATTTTTCAAAGTATTCCCCTGCTACATTTATGCACTTATGCATTCGACTGAACCAACTTTCAAAACAGGAAAAAAACTGTTCTTGCGGAAGGTCAAAAAAAAGTCGCCTGAATTCGTCTACTGCTTCATCCGCCGTCGAAAATCGTCGCCCACGTAATGATTTTTTTAACGTGGGGAACAGAAAAAAATCACACGGAGCCAGGTCAGGGCTGTACGCAGGGTGTGGTAGCAGTTGCACTCCTGATTTGCTAAAAAAATCCATGGTTCTGGCAGCCGTGTGAGCCGGAGAATTATCTTGATGAAAAATTATGCCCCGGGTTCCAGTACTTGGACGGCTGACGTTCAGCTCCTGGAAGGCCTGTGGCAAGCAAACTTCACTGTACCATTGGCTGGTAACTGTTTTATGATCTTCAAGTGGAATTACGGCTACCGGTCCACTACGTCGAAAAAAAACAGCAACCATTTTTTTGTTGACGCTTCGGCCGCGAACTACTTTAGTAGGTAAATCATCTTCTTCAAAGACCCATTGCGTGGATTGCTGTTTTGTAAATGGGTCGTAGCTATATATCCAAGATTCGTCGGATGTCACAATGTAGCTCACTTGTTGTGAATCGCCTTTATCGAATTTTTTTAGCATAAATTTGCACCAATCGACACGTCTATCTTTTTGCTCCTGTGTGAGAAAATGTGGTATCCATCGAGACGAAACCTTCCGAACTTGAAGGTGGTCATGCAAAATGGTAGAAACTGCCTGGGATCCAATCTTCAGTTCATCCTGAATCTCTCGGTGGGTAATGTTTCGAGATTCCTTGATTAGCCACTCCACCTTGATAACATTTTCTGGAGTGACTGCCGTTGGCGGTCGCCCCGGTCTAGGCTCATCTTTGACGTCGCTCCGCCCACGCTTAAATTCACGGAACCAGTAACTGACAGTGGCAAGAGATGGGGATAATGCCCCAAAAACACTAGTTCAATTTTCACGAGAATCCTTGTAAGTTAGCCCTCGTTTATAATCATAATATATCATAGCACGAAATGCTTCCCGCGTTAGCTCCATTTTTGCGAGCAAAAAGTGGCAGACATGTTTTTTTTCTGATTTCATGAAAAAATAACGGAATGTCACTGGCCAGTGACATTTACACGAAAAAGTTTGTAATGAAATTTGCCTTTGAGCTACAGTAAAATTATATGAATACGATTAATAGTACGCTGTTGACTAACTATTTTCGGAACAGCCCTCGTACTAAGCTATTTCTACTAAACTACGTTCCGTTTCACGTTTACGGATTGTGCAATATATTATATTGACTCTATGGTATGGAAATTGTACTGCCAACATTAAACGAACAGTAGGTATTTATTGGGCACGCTGCCCCACTTCGTGGTGCGCGTGCCCAATAAATATGAATGATAAATACGACTACAAATGATTTGAATAAGTTGATACGATTGTAATGTGCCCCAGCTTGCCCAATGCCTACAAATGATTGTTGAATGTAGTTGACGAAACATCCTAATGCACAAACGCACAGCGCATGTTAACGCAACTGAGCATTCAACTTGATCGACGTGAGGGCATCCGAATGTCGCTCAAGTTCAATTACGATGATCGCTAATGAACGTTACAAAAATCTGAATACACAAAAACTCTCAGCAGCAAAAGGCCTTACCGGGTGCCAGGTTCATTCTTCTGTTTTATATTGCATTGTCCTGGCACCCGGTTCAGCGAAATGGTAAAAGCTTAACGCGACGTACCAAGTTTGTTGGCCAAGCAACCATGATACGTCTGAACCCCTGTTACCAAAGGCTCACACACAATTACACATTAGGCTCCAAGGAGACTCTAACTATCGTTGTGAGGCGTTTGTCACACTCACACAGCACATCGCAGAGCTGGCTAGACTCTTTTGACATGGTGTGTAAAGCATGGGTACTACCGTCCACTGTAGTAGTTGCGTCATACCGGAATTCGCCTGATGCTACTCGCTCCGATATTACGTCGCCACGTAGGGTTTGTGTCATACTGGAATTCGCCTGTTGCTACTCGCTCCAGTAATACGTCACCACGTTACCAAGTCAACATCGCAGAGTTAGCCACGCTCTTTGATGCCGTTAAGTGGTAAGAGTCGTGTGAACTAGTGGACGAATAGCTCACACTTCTCCGACAACTACATCACGTAAACTTTTATATATATGAAGTAATCTAAAAAACTTCGATAGCGTGATGCAGAACTTCGAAAAAATATGATTCGAAGACAAACCATGAAATAAGGTGTGTTAAGTTCAATTTCAAATGCATAATTTTGATGATATACGGTTTTACATTTCAAGCAACATTGCTTGTGTGACGTCGTCGTCCAGTGGTAACCAAATCCTAAGCATATGAATATCACAGAGTAACACAGTAGGCACTGGTCCCACCGCGAGCGAGTAAACTATGAGCTATCGGCTATTTTCAGCGTTGCCAGATGGTTACATTTCTTACATTTTTCGTAACTTTTGACCCGCTCAAATTTGATCACGTAACATGTATGTAACATTTGTTCAGGGAATTTTCGTTTTAACAATGCACATTTCACGTACGAATGAAAAACGTAACTTTTGCAGCAAAAATGCAACATTTCAATAAACGAAACGTAACTTACGAATCAAGGGCCCTAGCTACAATTTTTCTAGCCCAAGAAACGAACAAAAGATAATCGCTTCCGTGTAAATAATAAAAGAGAGAGATATATATTTATAGTTCATCGCTGTTCACACTGCTGGCGAGGACACTCTCCCGACGCCCTGACGAGTAAGCTATAATCCCTCTCTTTTATTTACACGCTAGCAATTATCTTTTGTTCGTTTCTTGGGGTAGAAAATAGTCGATAGCTCATAGTTTACTCGCTCGCGGTGGGACCAGTGCCTAATAACATTATCACAGAGTAGGGGTTGTAACAGAGATCTCATATAGTAAATTTATACATTATTCCGAACTTAATAATTAAAAAGGTAAGTGATTTCGTTCGCAGACGTTTCTGCCAGAAAAAATATAAAAAGTTTATTTACTTGTTAGTAACATTAAAAAGGCTGATAAAGTATGTTAAATTAAGTAACGTTTGATTTGTTTTAACTTTTATTAACCATCCAACAAACAAAAAATGGAAGCTGTTTGATTGTTGATACAAAGTTTACATGAGCTAATCACTTAATAAACCTATTTCTTTTGTTTACTTCATATTAATTTTTTTCAGTAGAAAACCTCTGGTACCTATCATACTCTACATGTACCATTTGTCGATTATGCATAAATTGAATACGTTAATCAATGCACTTCACCTAACGATATAATTGATATGGATATGCCTGTATGCGAAAATTCTAAACTAAAGATACTACCTACTCATACCACTGCTTTTATCAGCTGAATAAATATAGAAATCACACAATCGTTCATTTTTAAAAAATAAGTGTTCTAGCTTTTTACATAATTATTACGGTTTAGCGCGTATGGAAAAAGTTATTTGTGGAAGTTAGCAATACAATCAACCTTGTGAATGAATACATGAAAGTTACCTTTTCCAGTGACTATAGTTTCATCTCATTTCGATTTCTAGATAAAGATCTAATTCAACTTCGTCAAATCCGTATCCATGTTATGTTTTCGTTGTAAAATAGTGCGCGTTAGCTAATAGCTAACCTAAATTTCGCATTTCATTTGATACTTGTTATTCATTAAAAATGTGCTTTTTAGTAAAAAAACACCGCCTCATTTAAGAACGTAACAAGTGATATATAACATTAATCCGTTTTTATGTTTACGTATGATACCATACTTTACGAAATCGAATAACATATTTTCACAATTGGCACATAAAATAAAAGAAACAAAACTGACAAGTCAGTATTTTTTTTTGGTTAAATAGCGGAGGTATCAGACGATACAATTATTCCTGAAATTATTGCACCACCCTGCGATCAGTATATTTACGTGTTATTTTGCTGAAGTGTTACCTACATCAATTCATAATGTGAGTATTAATTTATTTTGTGTCTTAACTTAATCTTTAAATCTTAATTTCTTAACTAAAGTATTAACTTGCAGTGTTTTTTTAGGTCCGACTCTGAGCTGTCATACCGTTCGCGAAGCCCGTCGCCGCATCCGAAAAAAAAGTGCATAAACAAGCGACGTGAACGTTCTTTAAGGTACCTAATTATTTCTCACTGTGTTAACATTGTATTGCTAAAGATATCATGAATTATTTGTATTAATTTATTTTAATTTGTTTCAGCCACGAAACTGTACGAGTTATTCCTGTTGCAAGTTCTCGAAAGGCTGAACCTGCGGGACCATCGAAGCGCAAGAAAACAACTGCAAGGTACCTAATTTATATTTATTTATTTGTTGTAAAAGTGTCTCACAGGTGAGTAGGTATTTTAGACCTCACGCAGTGCAAGTGTGGGTTGGAGACTTCACATACACCCTTAATTTTCTATACAATTTTTGTAGTGATAATATATTTGATACCTCTGATAAGTGTACATTATTAAGTTATGTTATCAACATCAGTTTAAGGGTGATCCTCAAGTTACGTATGTATAATATATTATTCTTGTTCACAGCGCAACTAAGAAGGGCGGTACGGATCTGTTCCAAATCATTCGCGACGAGGAAAAATGTGTGTCCGCAACCGCATCATCTGAGCGAGCAACTACGTTATCGTTCTCTAGCCGCGTGTCTTCCGGTACATCACGTCGCACCATAATCAGACCAGGTGACTTCTTCATCGACCTTAAGGTGTATAAAATACAAGATCATCAAGCAGAGACCGATGCTTTAGAGCGTTACAAGAAGGCCTTGGTAGCACTCAGACTGCAGTGCGAAGAAAAATCTATAGAGTGGGAACAGTGTCAAACACTTATTGGTACCGCATTCGAAGTTTTTAAAGATAGTGAGACTTCATATTATAGTAACGTAAAGAAAAATTAAGTGATAGGTATTTAGATCAGTAGATTTTAAGTTTAGTTCGTTGATTTTTTGTTTTACATAATGCCTTTTTGTGTATCGTGTAGCACATCTGTAGAAAAAAAATCGTGTGTAGGTCATCTGCGTAGTAACGAACATAAAACTAAACATAATTGTATTCAGGAAATCGGGGACGGTGTGGTAATGGTACAGTCAGCATTCCGTAATCGCATTGCAACTTATCGAATTTCGGTAGAAAATAACCTAATCACAAGTTCTATTGACATATTTATGAACTCGATTCGCGAAAAAATTAGTACTCTTTTAAATAAATCACTTCGGGTACATACCTGCATAAAAGTAAACTTAGAACTTTATGGGATGTTTATGTTGTTTAAGAATAACAGTCAATCTATGAAATCTTTTGGTACAAAAAATAAGATTTTGTACCAAAGTTTTGATTTTGATCGGTATTACACAGAAGTTATAAATTGTTTTAAAAAAAAAGTCGAAGATTTTGAAGAGCGTGATAGCGGCTGGACTTTTTTAAATAATTCACACTTGGAAATTAATATAAATAAATATCAACCTTTGCGTGGATCAAGCTTTATCAAACTGCCGAAAGTTATACGAAGTAAAAAAGCGTGCATTAATATCGAGAACAAAGATCAATGTTGTTTTGCATGGTGCGTAACTGCGGCTTTATTCCCTGCTAAAAAACATCCTGAAAGGGTATCTTCGTATCCTGATTTTAAAGACGTACTAAACACTGAAGGCTTGTCTTTGCCGGTTACGTTTGATGAAATTAGAATATTTGAAAAAAACAATCCAACACTACAATTTACCGTCTTTGGGTTGAAAAATAATAAAATAGTAGGTCCGCTTTATAAATCAGAAAATAACACTCAGGTAAAAAGAAAAACTATTCACCTGTTGTTATTAGAAAACACAAACAGTTCTCATTTTTGTTTGATCAAGGACTTGTGTCGACTAGTAAGGAGTCAAGTTACTGCCCACCATGCAAAATTATACTTTTGTGAAACGTGTTTAGTATTTTTCTCGAAAGAAGAACAACTAGATAATCAATTGTGCTCTGGAATAGTCACTCAGCTGCCTGACAACGGTACGGTTATTAAATTTAAAAATTACGAGCGCAAGCAAAACATGCCATTTGTAATATATGCTGATTTTGAATCACTATTACAGAGATCGGGTGAATGTGATTGTGACGCTGACTGTACTACTCATAACACTGTCAACACAGATATTTTGCAACATCACACGCCTGCTGCGTTTGCGTACTATATTGTATGTTCAGTTGATTCAGCATATAATCGCTACGTTTCATACCGTGGTATTGATTGTGTAGACAAGTTTGTAGATTCGATTTATAAAGATGTAACAGAAATAAAAAAAGTTTTGAATATGAATACGCCAATCAAATTTGATATTAACGATGATATAAGTTTCACTAGCGCTACGCGATGTCATATATGTAATAACTTCTTATTTTCTGACCGTGTCAGAGACCACTGTCACATTTCTGGTTGTTACAGAGGTGCAGCTCACAGTTATTGCAATTTACGATTTAAACGCCCATCTTTTGTACCCATTTATTTTCACAACTTATCAGGATACGACGCACATTTGTTTATAAAAAAGTTAGGTGAGGCGAACGGTACAATGAAATTAATTGCGAAAACTAAGGAAAATTACGTTTCCTTTACGAAGTTTATTCCAATTGAAGGTGAATTTTTTCAGCTTCGTTTTGTAGACTCTTTTAGATTTTTGGGTACTAGTTTAGAAAAATTAACAAAAACCATGAAAAAGGAAGATTTTGAGCATTTAAAACGTTTTTTTCCGAATTGTACTAAATTTCAATTACTAACGCGTAAAGGTGTTTATCCTTATGAATACATGAGTAATTGGGAGCGTTATAAAGATCAATGCCTTCCTCCTAAAGAATGTTTTTACAGTTCTCTCTCAAATGAAAATATTTCGAAAGATGACTATGAGCATGCATGTTTAGTATGGAAAGAGTTTAATATCGATAATTTAGGAGAATATACAGATTTGTATCTCAAAACGGATGTCCTCCTATTGACAGATATCTTCGAAAAATTTAGAGAGACTTGTAAAATAAATTACAACTTAGATCCGGCTTTTTACCTGACGGGACCGAGTTTATCATTTGACGCAATGTTGCTTAAAACTGGGGTTGAATTGGAGCTAATTACTGATTTTAATATGTTATCAATGATTCAGAACGGAATTCGGGGCGGCGTCTGCTTGTGTTCTCACAGACATGCAAAAGCTAATAACAAGTATGTGCCAGATTACGACCCATCGCTACCCGACTCGTACGTTATTTACATAGACTGTAACAATTTATATGGGTATAGCATGTATCAGTCCTTGCCGTTATTAAACTTCAGGTTTTTAGATCAACATGAAATAGATGTATTAGATATTACACAAGTCGATAACAATGCTAAGTACGGTTTTATATTAGAAGTCGATTTGATATACCCGAAAGACCTTCACATTGAACATAACGACCTACCTTTTTGTCCTGAAAAGTGTATACCTCCAGGAGGTAAAGATAGTAAACTTGTACCTAATTTGCATGACAAATACTTTTATGTAATTCATTATGTTTATCTAAAAACCTGTCTTAAACATGGATTAAAACTGAAAAAAATACATAGAGTCATCACGTTTTTACAAGATTCTTATTTAAAGCAATACATCGACCTTAATACAAAGTTGCGCCAGAAAGCTACCTCAACTTTCGAGCAAGACTTATTTAAAGTTATGATTAACTCTTTATTTGGAAAAACGTTAGAAAACAATTTAAAAAAAATAAACGTTCAAATGGTTAACCACTGGAATGATAGTACGAATTTAACTAAAAAGAAAACCGAGGCTGAGAAATTAATCGCAAGTCCACATTTCCACAGTGCTTCGGTTTTTAGTGAAAATTTGGTGGCAGTTCAGATGAACCTTGATCGTATTATTTTAGATAAACCAATATATATCGGTTTTACGGTTCTAGAATTGTCTAAAAGTCATATGTATGACTTCCATTACTCAGTATTCAAACCCATGTATGGAAATCGAATACAGATGTGCTATATGGATACAGATAGTTTTATCTATAATATACAAACCAAGAACTATTACAGAGATTTAAAAACTTATCTTTTACCTTATTTTGACACAAGCAATTATAGCTCAGACAATGAACATCGCTTACCTATTCAGAACAAAAAAGTACCGGGACTTTTCAAGGATGAAATGGGTGAGAAATACATAATTGAATTTGTAGGTCTTCGATCTAAACTTTACTGTATCAAAACTAACGACGATGTCATTAAAAAAGCTAAAGGTGTGAAAAGGGCGGTTATACATGAATTAGGTATGTCAGATTATGAGCAATCATTGTTTCATGCCGACGTTATTAAAAAGAAAAATATTTTATTTAGATCAATTAAACACGAAATATTTACACAAAGTGTTAACAAAATTGCGATATCTTCTAATGACGACAAACGATTCATTTCTGCTGATAAAATATCTACCCGAGCATGGGGGCACACAACGATACTTAATATTTAAAACCTATATAGTTCTTGGTTAGTACGATTACTAGAACATACTGTATTTTTTGTATAATTAACTTAAGATGCTTTTTATTAACTGTATTCCTTTAAACACTATATGCTCAGGCAATAATTTCATGCTTATCTGATTTGAAATGTTTGTACATATTATTGGTTTGTTAATAAACGTAACATTGTCTTTAATTGACGCTATGTAATTTATGGAAATAAACATGAACCTCGAATTTCGTTTTTTCTTTCAATTAACCCATTCAGCGCCAATCACAACACGTTGACGTGATTGCGGAACACCCGCGAGACACCGATCACGTCACTGTGACGTTAAAATGTTTTTGTTCGCAACTATTTGTGAAATAGATATTATGATATTTTTTTTATCAGATTCTGCTCTCAAAGGCTATGTCTATCATCGGTTATATTTCGTTTTATAAAGTTAAATTTAGAAAGTCTACTTTTATGGCCCTAAAAGTATAGGTCGTGACTAAACGTGTCTGCTTACGTTTTTATATTCCATTGTTATTTCCAGCCTTTAGCGATAATGCAAATCACGTAATAGTATCAAATAAATGTATAATAAACTTAATTCTCAATACTTTTAAACATCACAACACTGTGTTGTGAAATGGCTTGCGGAGGCAGGTAAATATTCGGCACTGCGTTTGTGTTTATCAATTTCAAACCTTAAGTCAAGTGAACTAAGTCCATATTTCTTTATATCTAATTTGAGTTATCACATTTTGCTGCACTAAATGGTAATGGACGGCACTGTTCCATTTTAGCAGCAACCAAGATAACAAACTTTAGTAGTAGGTAGCGATAACAATACAGTTGCAAATAAAAAAAAACTAGAATAATATTTTGCAACGAATTATTTGTTTGTAAAAACAATAGCACGCATAAACAATGAGAATTTCGTCTTAAGACTTATCATGTCAACTGCAGCTGCTACGATAACAGAATTTAACTTCTCCCTATAAGCTTTGATGTGACCGCTGCATAATGACTCACTGATTCTTCGGCGACACCTGACCGATAATCCTTTGTTTGTGTGTAGGGCGAGTCCTATAAACAATGTGAATTTAGTCTTAAGACTTGTCGTGTAATTTGCAGCTGCAACGATAACAAAGCTGACCGCAACTTACTGATAACGATTCTTCAGTGACAATAGACCGATAATCCCTTGGTTCTGAGTAGGGAAAGTTCCGCTATAGCACTTTGAAGTTATTATTACATTATGCCAATAGTATAAAATAAAATAGTCTTCAGTCTTGGCTTGCCTGTTGACTAAACCAGATCTCGGTTGTGTCTCTGTGTTTTGCGTGTGCTTTACTTTGTACAATGAACCCGACTATGGATATTGGTATTTCGATCCCGTTTAATATGACTGACCCGGCTATCCATACCCTTACTCCGAACCTGCCTAACACGAACGACCCGGCTGTGACTATTTGTGCTCCGAACCAGCATCTCACGACTGACCTGGCTGTTGAAAACATGGATCACGATCTTACCTCAATGTTGGAGACGGCTTCAGCATATACCGGTAAGTCTTAAATAAAATATTGTAAATTTGTATACATATATTAAATGTTGTACGGTCAGGGAAAGATAAGCCTGAGATTTATGTATTGTATGTATGGTAACAGAAATATGTTATTCTCGTTATTAAACCGTCTGTGAGCAAACGAATAGTCTAAAACGGAGGTTAAATTCTCTTATTATAAATATACAGGGTGGATTCTATAAAGTGTACATATTAAAAGGGGTGAAATTTCAACCCATTTTATCGGTAAAACTGTTTTAATTTTTTTGAATCAAATCTCATACTTGTTTTTTAAAATATAGAATAGAAAGCATTTATTCGTGACAAAACGGTAAATATAAAACAGCTTGTCATAAAATCAGATTATAAACCCATGAGAAAGTTAACAATAGTCACTTGTAATTAATTATCGACATATAATTAATTATGGACTATTATTTTCATAGAAGGTGAAAATACGATGACAGAAGTTCAACTGATCAGTCTTTTGGAGGGTTCTCCTGATGAGTTTGACATCCAACTTGGTCACTGTTCTTCTTCGTCAGATTCGGAAGAAGAAGAATATTCTTCCCCGCCAAATGAAAACAGGAATGAAAGTGGTGTTAGTGCAAATTGGAGCTTTACACGAAAAACGTCTAGTGTTTCGGAATTTATTGAGACATCTGGATTAAGAGGTACTAGGAAGGAAAAACCTCAAGAATATTTCGATATGTTGTTTACTAGCACTTTTCTAGTTTTTTTAGTCAACAACATAAATAGATATGCCATACGATTAATAGAAGCGAACAATAATGCATACGCAAGTATTACGAAATGGAAGGATGTAACCATTTCGGAATTCAGGGTATTTTTAGGTCTGTTATTCCATATGGGAACAATTAAATGCAATAAATACGAGGACTACTGGAGTACCGACGAATTGTTTGACTTTAAGTTTTTCAGTAGTCATATGTCAAGAAACAGATTTATGTTAATTTTAAGGTGCATAAATTTTTATGATGAAACTACAGGAGACAATCGATTAAATAAGATTTCAGGTCTTGTAAATTTGTTTAATAAAATAATGGACAATATTTACTACCCGGCCAAGGTACTCTGTATAGATGAATCCCTTGTATTGTGGCGTGGTAGATTATCTTTCCGCCAATTTATGAAAGGAAAGGCTAACAAATATGGCGTAAAATTATACTTACTTACAGATCAATTTGGTTATGTTATAAAAATGATTGTGTATGGGGGAAAATGCGACACCCGATTAGGAGGTAAAAATCATGTAACGAAGATTGTGAAAGATTTATTAGAAGGGAAATTGGGCGTAGGGCATTCAGTGTATATGGATAATTTTTATAACTCCGTCGACTTGGCAAATTATTTAGTAGATTCTAATACCCATGTCACTGGAACCCTACGTTCCAATAGGAAAGGTAATCCGCCAGAAATATTAAAAAAAAGTTAGCAAAAAATGAAAAAATCTCGATGTATAATGACAAAGGAGTATGTATAATGAAATGGAATGACCGGAGAGAGGTGCTAATGATTTCAACGGAACACAATAGTGAATGGCAGGATTACCTTTCCGCCAATAATAATGTAAAAGCCAAGCCTGGAGTCGTGCTTAACTACAACAAACATATGGGAGGCGTAGATAAGCACGACCAAATGATGGCGTACTATAACCCAGAACATAAAACCCTTAGGTGGTATTTGAAATTGGGAGTGCATGTATTTAGTACAATGCTATGTAACGCGCACTCTCTATATAATAGATTTGGAGAGAAACCAATGCCCTTGTGTGATTTCAGAAAACATATTATTCGGGCATTGGTTTCAAGTCGGGAAATTGCCAATTGTCTCCCGCGTCCTCCATTAGACTATCACGTATCATTCAAATTGCCAAGACACCTAGAAACAAACAGATTAAAACGAAAAAGATGCGTGGTCTGTTGGAGGAAACATAACAAACGTGTAGAGACGGGCGACTTTTGTCCGAAATGTCCACGACAACCGGGGTTATGTCAAGGGGCATGTTTCGTAGAGTATCACAAGCAAAATAATGTTATAATTAATTAGTTGATGATAGTTTATTATAAACAATAAATATTTATGAATTATTAGTAGCTTTTTATTTCCTTTGTTCCTATAATCTCAGTTAAATAAGCAAATTCAATGTCTGTGTTGGCTTCATTTGGTTTGCCCAGACAGTAAATGGATGTTCTCTTAATTTATACATTTTAATACTTAAATATGTTTTAAAAGATTATTATCTTACACACTGGTTAAAACAAAATGATGCATGAAACTATCCAACGCGGGCGGCAAAATCTTTTGCACGTCAGCGGCGCCATATGACGTCTACGTGTTGTGATTGCGGCCGGGCAGTTTATGAATGTATGGTGGCGTGTCGAGTACGTTCAAGCTGGAGGGCCGTGGCGGTGAATGGGTTAATAACCAAACCCTATTGACTAGTACCGCTAAGTCTAAATAATATAGTACTTAGCTATGTACATTTATTTTTATTTCCTAACTAGTTCCGATGCATATTTATATTATTAGACTTGACTGTACGTTTCAACTACCGATATTCCGTGAAAACAAGTTACAACCTGTAACTTTTAATTGCATAACAAATAAGCGGATCTAGTAGTAACATGATCCCAAGAGTAAAACATAGGTATTTGCCTCGTGCCACAGTTCTTCGAACTGAATATTGCATTGTAGTTTGATGCGCTTGCAAAAAATAAATTTATGCGAAGCAGTTATAATAAAACAATACCTATGCACTTCCGTTAGGGTATAGTTTCATTTATAATAAATCGAGCAAATACATTGTTTTATATTTGAGGACATCGCGGTTTATTTGAGTATATAATCAACCTTACCATGCATTAGTTAATTCATTTATAAGTACGTATTTGTACACGATACGAGTATTACCCTACAGTGAATAATCTTAACAATTCACAGTTTTTCATCTGATATCTGCTGGTAAGTTTTAGTTATTTTTCTAGGATTTAAACGTTAACTATATGGAATGTATTTTTGTGAGATATTTTAGTATACAGTGAACAGATTAAATAATGTTTTCTTTAATTTTGTTACAGCAAAATGGAACACGTAGAAGACACGCCTCTATATTTGTCGCAGGTGTTCGCTCAGAACCCATTTCCTGATGATGACGGTGATGATGATGTCAACATCGACCTTGTAAATAAAATAGTGAATGCGAGTCAAAAACAAAAAACTAAAAAGAAACAAACCAAAATCCAGAACAAAGTGCAAAAACGAAGTGTTCCAGGACAGCTTCCGTCGTTTGTTATTAATAAAAAGCCAGGAAAGGGCTACAGGTTAATCAAAATCCAGATAATTAACTTGCAGGACAACGAGTATAAAGAAGTGTCGGAAAGCGAAGACGTGATCTTAAGCGCACAATACATAGCAGACGACGGATTCGATGAAATTATCGACAGTACGGAGAGTGTAATCAATAAAATTTCAAAAAAACTGTGTGGATATAGTGTTGGTTATTAATTTTCTTATTATTTTAATGTGCAATTTAAATAAATTTGTTTTTAATATTTTATGGTTTCATTCCTTAGTTTACACACAGACAGTGTCATGCACGAAAACGCACCCTCCATAGCAAAGTTCAATACTATCAAATTATCAATATTAGGTGCTAATAGTTGTATGGAGGGGTGTGACTTCGTGGATGGTACTGCAACATATGGATGATATAAAGTAAAACAACTGTTTGATTAGTACACATTTTATTAATTTACAAAAAAACATAAATTATTATCTAAATACCATTTCTTAATACATATCACATTTTTTAAGGCACAATATTTTTTGTGGTGCACACAATTATAGGCTTCACTTTTAATAATTTATTGAATCAGGCGTTACTTTGCGGAAGTCCATGATATATTAGGAGAACAATATTTCTTTGCTATTCCGCTAAAAAACGTGCTGGTCTATTAGTGAAGATAAGATGCAACTATTTGCGTAAAAACATGCAAAAAATTACAGCAAACCAATAATATTAATATAATATAATAATATAATATATTTTAATACAATATTTTTCATACAAATTTCTAAAACTATGTTGTTGTTTTTCATCTAAATCTAAAACGGTACAACCAGGAAACAAATGCTTAACCCATAGTACTTTTTCTGCACCCTTTACGAAAATCTTTTTGTCTTTTAAGTAATCTACAATGATTCTTTTAAATTCGCGGTGGTCAATATAACCCTCACGCCACAAAATGCCACAATTTTTTTCCAACCACGTAACCTGTCTTTTTTCGATTGAAGATAGACTAGAAAACGGGTATGGCGGCTTTACCAAAAAAACTTGTGTATATTCATTTGTGGCGAGCGCAAATTCCTTTATTATGAATTCATTATTACTCCATTTAAAACCCTGAAGATCAACGAATATGTAGTCCTGCATTATGATTATTTATGATATCTTTTTCGTAATATTACTTAAAGGCTTGTATTCTACAATACTATCATTCAAAATCAAGCAATAAGCTGACGTCTGCGGGGGTATAGTTGATTCACACTCGAATTCAACTCGCACATCAACCGAACCGGTTTTTAAGGTTTCGTTTTGACGTGAACAGTCAATAACAAATAAAGGAGCAATATTTTTAAAATCTTGCGGGCTTAGCAAAGGTGCCTGAGCACGGTTATAATAAGACTGTTGAAATTTTGCATACTGCTCATATAATATAGGAAACTTTTCGCTAGAAAAACTGACATCAAAACTTTCATAAGGAAAGTAGCTTGAGTTTAAAAAAACCTTGACATCTCTCAAGTTACAGTGATCGAAGTGTGTTATATCTTTATCACCAACATTTTTTCGTGCCGTTTTCAATCCGATTATAATGTAACGCGGTTTCTCAATTTGAGATGAAGTTTTGATAGCCCAAGAATGCTTAGACGTTTCAGGTAAGAGAGGATATTCATACAAATCCCAGTTCCTAAATGCTATTTGAATTGCACGATCTCTTTCCAAACATTTCAGTAAGCTCAATCTTTCTCGATCAGACACCTTAATATGTGGCATACGCCATACTATTTTTGAGATAGTTATATTGTCTATATATTCATTCGTATTTAATTTAACGCTATTTAAGTTAGTATTAGATCTTAAAAGAATAAGTTCATGCTTGCAATTAATAATTATTTTGTTGTAATCCTCAGCAAACCCAAGAATTTTGTTTAAAGGTATAGACACAGAAAATGATCTATGTGAAATTTTTGTACCGGTGATATCCCAACCCCATAACTTAGACATCGATGCTTCAAGTTCATTCATGGATACAAGAGATTTCATAGTAGTTGTAACCCCTACATTTTTAATTTTATCGATTTCGATTCCATTGAGCTCGTATCGAATGTCTTGAAATAGGTGGAGTATTGGATTATTCGTAAAAAGAACAGACTTCACCTCTTGTTTCGTTTCTCTATTGAATGCAGTTATTGTACCTTCTATGTATAAAGTACTTGCTGATGGTAGTACGTAAAGATCTTGCTGATTAATAGGTATGCGTATTTCATCATTGAAGTTAAAACTTGTAACGTATGGCTTATACGAATGATATTCAAAGCTCTCTATTGAGTTGTCAGAGGTGAAAGATTCTGTTAAATTTAATATACTCATTTTATTAGACCTATGCTTTGCAAGAATTGTTTGTTTTGTTTTGTGAGTTGCACTTTAGGTCTTCTTTTCTTGATTGCTTGATGAGAACTAGCACTGATTTTCATTGGGAGTGAAGTTTTATTGAAGTCTATCATTTTTTTCTAAGGTGTAAATATATCTGAATCTCTTCACCACGTAAATTAACCAAATTATTGTTAACGTCTAATATTTTTACTGTAATTGAACTTAAACTGTTTTGAGTAACAGGAAAATAAATTACGTTTTTCGGTGTTTCTATAAGTCGATAACCTGGCGGTACGTTAGGTACAAACTCGTGAATTATATGACTAGGTTTTCCATTAACAAATGAACCGCTCACTATGTCACATTCAATGCGGACTATGGTTGTAGACAGAATGGAAACAGGATAAGGAGATTCTGTTAATATATTAGCTTGAATAGCTTCGGATCCAAAACCGAGTAAGCTACCAATAGATCTCTCTTTATCGAAATAAATATTTTGCGAACATAAAATAGATGTTTTTAAGGTATTATTATTACATGTTAGTGAAAACGAGCATTCTTGTAGGTGTTCCTTAAGGTAATCACCAATATCTTGAAGCTCATATGATCCTTCGGGAATTTCAATTGTTTTGTTTTTTCCGTAATAGAATTTATTGTTCCTGTAGTCTATGTTAGGTATTGAATTAAATGTTGATATATACAACAGACCACACTCATATTCTCCATCCAGTTGAAGAGCTGGCGAATGGTTTGTTATCAGAGTGGAAGATGATCCAGTTATAGACAAAGTGAACGACATCGTGAGAATGATAATTTGTTTATTGATCGTAGGTATTTAAACGCTTACACCAATATTGTTTTAAGTATTTAAGACATAAATGTCCACAATTGACGGTGTTAAACTTTTGATACGTGTTATAATTATAGTAAATATCGTTGTTATTTAAATACTTCTTTAGCTCTAACGGAGGTGGAAGGTCACCATAACTATTAAAATATTCACAATAACTGTTGTCTTTGACATAGGCTACCCAGTGAGTTCCATTGTTTTTAGAACTGTCCAAGTTAACAATTCCACATTCTACTCTTTTAGCACGCTTTGGTAAATTGTCTCTCATATAAACTCCGCGAAAATGTGGAATCTCTGTAGAGTGTTTTAAGATGTCAATATTTGAAAGAGCATGTCTGGGTAACCTATCACTTAGTTTTTTGAAGTATTTATACACAAACCTCTACCATTTTTATATGGTTTAATATGTAATCCTTTTCCTAATGCAATAGATTCCATCATTTTATTATGTCGTTCTGATTCAGCTAAGTTCTTTTTTGCAGCTTTGTAATCACCTACAGCGATCAGCTTTAGCGATTCCAGCAGCTCCTCCCGCTAATGATCCTAACGCAGAAAGTCCAGCAAAAATAGGTATCAAAGGTAACAGACCTCCCGTTTTTGGAATCGGTATTAAACGAGGTAGCTGTATCTTAGAGTTCTTAGCAAAAACTTTTTTGGCGACAACAATCGCACGATCCATGATATTATGACCTTTTATTTTTGGGTTCTTTTTCAACTCATTGCGTATCTTGGACACAAAGCTTTTGAATGATTTCATACCTGCGCCAGCCTTTAGTTTCGATTTCATAACTTTGCTCACTAACCGAGAGCCTATTTTTTCTCCTATTCCTACATCTTTCGACTTAGTTCTTCGTTTTGCCATTTTGTAAAGTTCTAAATCTGCGCGATGTCTATCAGCTAAATCAGGATATTTATCATAAGCTATGTCGTGTTTCATACACGCGTCATCTAGCGCATTGATTCCTTTGTCACCTCTTTGTAACCTTTTATGCAATTTTGTACCTGGTCCGCAATAATTATACCCAGGCAAGTGTAATTCAAATGGTAAATTATTAATGAGACTATTTAATAGTCCTCTCCCTTTCATATCAGGTATGATAATGACAAATTTCGTTTAAAGAAAGTCAATTTATTAAATACATTAAACAATGGCTTTTATATCAATCCAACTATTTTCACTATCACTTAACCCTAACCACTTGACAAACAGCTTACTACCCTTTTTTTTAATCACCTTTTCTATTAAATAAATATCTGGATACTTAGTTTTTTGAAGTTCTTCTTCATAAAAGGTACCCAGTATTATGTTTTTCCATTGATCTTCAATATGATATGTTACAGGTTGAGTGTGATTCACATGTTTAATTGTAAAAAGTTCTGTAGACCAATTAGGTGTGTAACCCTTAGAGAAGGTACTTTTATATTTGCTTATACGCACACGGTCACCAATATTAAATTTATTCAACTTACTTTTATACACATTGGATTGTGAGTTTATAATGTTCTTTTTTACCTCTTTTTCATTATTTGAATCGACATCAATAGGTTTAAATTTTGAGTCGTATTTATCATTCATATTTATTGGGCACGCGCACCACGAAGTGGGGCAGCGTGCCCAATAAATACCTACTACGAACGACAACCGAAAGCGACAAAAAATATGGCGTACAACTAACACGATAAAATATGGCCAAGGCAATTTCTCAAGTACCCTACGAAATGTAAAAAAAAAACAATTATTTTGCAAAATCACGGAGAAAATACGTAAAAACTCAAGACAAAAAGTACTTTTCAATAAAATGCGGTCGACGGACCAAAAATGAAGTGTAATACTATAACGAAAAGGCGAGAAATCTAAGTGGACTGTATCAAAATGAGTCCTCGCGCAGTTGCCGTGACTTTACAGGATAAATGTTAGCGTCTGAGTGGATGGATTGCGTATCGGCTTACCTGGAGATCTTCTAGGCGAGGCTCAGCATACAAGAAAGGCACTCCCTCAGGCTAAGCTCAGTGCTGGATCCAGTTAAGCGGTACCCTCGGTCCTACCACTTTCAAATGCACACACAGGTAAACTGTCGCCGATAGCAATTGTGGGCGATGTCGAAAATAATCTCGTAAGAAAACGGACGAGCAACGAACTATTTTCTTCGAATCTTAATACTATCTGTGTTGCCATACTGAACTCGATAAATAGCGTGGCAACTTGTGTTGCTATAATAATAATTTAAATTTACCCAAAGTAGGCAATATTGAACACATTTTATGACAGAACAAAAACAAAAACAGTTGCGAAAATTAGAAGTTCTGATATGAAAAAAAGGGATCATTATGTTTATAAATTTTTTAATGCCATTACTTCACGCCAAACAATAAGTTTTTATACGTGTAACGAAGGATTATTAAATTGTCTATAAGGTTCAATTTATTTCAATACGATAGCTTTATTCGTTTTCAAGATATTGAAGTAAATGCTAGTGACCCGAAACTTTTGCTCTCGAGTGTATGTATGCAGCTTCGCACCTCCGTCCGGAGATGCGGCGCAGGGTGACATCCGCCTATTAGTATCAATTTTTGGAGGAGGAGATTTGTCAGATGGGGGTTCATTTTCATTGTTTTTTTTTTTACCGCTGTACGCACTAAGTCTACGCAGACGCGAGAGGTATTCATCACCGTCTCACCCCGAGCACTCCAGACTCACCTTAATGTACCTCCCTGAGGGCTCGCTGATCTCCTCCACCAGGTCCACGTTGACGAGGTTCTCGGCGGTGAAGTGGTCGAGCGAGGCGATGGGCCGGCAGCCGAGCGTCTTGCACACGAACTCGATGTCCTCGCGCTCGATGTCCTTGATCACCATAGTCTTGATCTTGTCGAGGAAGTGCACCGCCAGGTCGCTCAAGGAATCTCTATGGTAAAAACATGGAATTTAAAGGGATACCCAGGGTTTTAATCGATTTTTGACAAGTTTTGAATCATTCTGAATACTTTTGCACTACAGATATAATTATAAGTCAAACGGCTATCGGTTCTGGAATCTTTTATCTCCGTTTTTGTCTACCGGATTTTGAAAGAAATGAATACCTAATTTTGTATGATTTTTTCGTATCTCTATTGACGTGAAAGATCTAACATATACGAAATCTACATATTTGGGTTCGTTTATGACGTCTCTAAAAACGTGCTGGTTTTCATTTTAAACTAATTAACACAAAAGTTATGGCCAGGAAACCAGTCTTAAGGGGCTAAAATTGTTCAACTTTCATGCCTAATAATAAACTTTTAAATAAATATGGGATACTATATTGCTTAAAGCCCTTGTTGCTAATACAATAAGCTATAAAAAACCAAGAAAACTAAGGGATCCAGATCGAAGGTCATTGGCGTATGGGAGCCCCTTAAGTTGAGTGACCATCAATCATTATCGAAACTACACTATTATTTTGCATAACAGGGGTGGTCACACCAAATAAAATTACCAGTAATGATGAATTTTCTCGAAAAAGGATTAAAAATATTGTCCAATGGAGAAAGAAGTAAAGCAGGGGATTGAATAATAACAAAGTTTTAAGAGGGGGTATATCCCTTTTCCGCAAATCGCACCATCATATATATATATATATCATATGAAACGATTGTCATTTACTATGATCGTGACATGACGATCCCCGAACGTTTTCTCTCAGTAACAAGCAGTATTAAAACGATTGTAGATTCGTAGTTCTTTGAGATCTCTGAATGGGCTTTTCGTCACCAAGCGTCACCATTTTTGCATAAACTATAGGTATACGCGGGCTGAGTTTCCGCAACTCGACGTCATAATAGCGGCTATCTTCGTGCTAACTTTCATCCAAATTGGTTGAGTAACAAACACAAATATCCAAACTTTCGCATTTACAATATTAGTAGGATACTTTCATGACATTGTATCTTAAGACACATTTATGAACCTCTTCAAAATTTTAGACATACAAAACAATAATATACAAGGGGCAAACGATTATTTTTACAAGCTTTATATTAACTTGCCCTGTTAAATTTGACCCACTTCTCCCGGTGACCGATTTAGCTGAAATTTTGGGTATAAGTATAGTTTGGATGACACTTCAATATTATGGTACCATCGAGCTGATCTGACGCTGGAGACAGAAGGTGGCCATGGGAATTCAGTGCCTAACCGACGTAACCCCGTTGAGTTTGCGCTCGTTAGAATCGTCTCAATGAATAGTTGATGATGGTATACAGAAAAAAAGTCGGCAACAAAAGCCTGTACCAATTTTTTTATTTTTACAGAAACTTATTAATTTGCCAAGAAAAAGGGTTTATTCAAATTTACCTCAAAATGGACTTCTGCACAAGAAGCACGTTGCAGCCAGCCTTCTTGATCTGCTTGACGATATTCAGAATGTACTGGCGCTCCTCTTTCAACACACGATCCATCGCGGCGTAGTCCGACACAATCACATTGTGATCCATCTGCAATATTACAAAATAATGTTTCATCATTTGTCATCTTCTTCATGTCTTTTCTTTGTCATAGTGGCAAACAAGAGTAGAACTAAACAAGGCCGAATTTGGCAGTGTCGCAGTGCGGGCTCTTTATCCTCTACCATGCCCCCCAGTCAATATGAAATTGACAAGCCAAGTCCTAACACCAAGGTACTGCGCCACGTCAGTTGGAGTCTCTGAAGTTATTTAATGTGAGCGGTTCAACTTGAGGCTTCCTTCCAAAACGCAAGTAATGTGTCGCATATTGTACGAGGGCTGTTCCGAAAATAGTTAGTCAACAGCGTACTAATTCATATAATTTTACTGTAGCTCAAAGGCAAATTTCATTACAAACTTTTTCGTGTAAATGTCACTGGAAAGTGACATTCAGTTATTTTTTTATGAAATCAGAAAAAAAACATGTCTGCCACTTTTTGCTCGCAAAAATGGAGCTAACGCGGGAAGCATTTCGTGCTATGATATATTATGATTATAAACGAGGGCTAACTTACAAGGATTCTCATGAAAATTTAACTAGTGTTTTTGGGGCATTATCCCCATCTCTTGCCACTGTCAGTTACTGGTTCCGTGAATTTAAGCGTGGGCGGAGCGACGTCAAAGATGAGCCTAGACCGGGGCGACCGCCAACGGCAGTCACTCCAGAAAATGTTATCAAGGTGGAGTGGCTAATCAAGGAATCTCGAAACATTACCCACCGAGAGATTCAGGATGAACTGAAGATTGGATCCCAGGCAGTTTCTACCATTTTGCATGACCACCTTCAAGTTCGGAAGGTTTCGTCTCGATGGATACCACATTTTCTCACACAGGAGCAAAAAGATAGACGTGTCGATTGGTGCAAATTTATGCTAAAAAATTCGATAAAGGCGATTCACAACAAGTGAGCTACATTGTGACATCCGACGAATCTTGGATATATAGCTACGACCCATTTACAAAACAGCAATCCACACAATGGGTCTTTGAAGAAGATGATTTACCTACTAAAGTAGTTCGCAGCCGAAGCGTCAACAAAGAAATGGTTGCTGTTTTTTTTCGACGTAGTGGACCGGTAGCCGTAATTCCACTTGAAGATCATAAAACCGTTACCAGCCAATGGTACAGTGAAGTTTGCTTGCCACAGGCCTTCCAGGAGCTGAACGTCAGCCGTCCAAGTACTGGAACCCGGGGCATAATTTTTCATCAAGATAATTCTCCGGCTCACACGGCTGCCAGAACCATGGATTTTTTTAGCAAATCAGGAGTGCAACTGCTACCACACCCTGCGTACAGCCCTGACCTGGCTCAGTGTGATTTTTTTCTGTTCCCCACGTTAAAAAAATCATTACGTGGGCGACGATTTTCGACGGCGGATGAAGCAGTAGACGAATTCAGGCGACTTTTTTTGACCTTCCGCAAGAACAGCTTTTTTCCTGTTTTGAAAGTTGGTTCAGTCGAATGCATAAGTGCATAAATGTAGCAGGGGAATACTTTGAAAAATTGTAAATAAAGTTTTATTATATTCCTTATAGTTTAGGTTTAACTAAAAATTTTCGGAACAGCCCTCGTATTGTAAGGCCGTCAAAATGATCTTTTTTAACCAATATCTGGTTTTGTTTTACATTTTGTTGATAGTACCAGTCTTTTTTTGTGAACTTATTTATATTAATAACAAAGTTTTAACCGATTACAAGTCACTACCTAAATCGCTTCAAGTGTGCTTATACAGAGTGTATCAAAAATGGGGTCTGAATCGGTCAAGGGCATAACAGGTCTAGTGTTCTGATAAGAAAAAAGTAAGAGAAAAAACATTAGACGCGTTTCTTTTTTACATTTGAATGGAGCGTTGGCCGACTCGAGCGACCATAACATAACAAAAACGTAAAAAAAAGCACGTCAAAAATAATCTTTCAGTTTCACATTTATGGTACACTCTGTAGAACTTTAAGAGTTCTCTCAGTTTCTCCAGGATCTCATCATCAGATCTTGACGTGATGACTGGGACAGCCTGGGTAGGAACCCTTTAAAACAAAAAACAAAGTAATTCGTCCCGACGTTTTCGAGTGATCGGGGAACATACATAAAAATATTCCAACCAATTGAGAACCCCTTACTTTTTAGAGTTTTTATTTTATACAAAGACGGTGGCAAACAAGCGTACGGCCCGCCTGGTGGTAAGCGGACACCGCTTACTACTACTACTACTCCAAAGGAGTAACATGGGCGTTGCCGACCCTTGATTTGAACTTTTTAGAGTCTGTTAAAAAGGACAAGTAACTCACATCAGTCTTGGGCGGCGATATGCAGAACTGTATCAGGCCGACCTTGGCCTTCTCGATGCGGTGCGGGCCGCTGACGTTGGCCGCGCGGTGCGGGATCACCAGCCCGTGCACCAGCTCCGTGTCCTCCACGGTGCCGCCGAGCCGCTCCAGCACCTTCACGTCGCGCAGGTCCACGCGCGCGCCCACGCCGCCCACTATTGGCTCCATCACTGCCCACAAATCATAACGTTAAGGCACTGTTACACATGCTCTTTAGTAGCACGAAAGCATGCTATTAAAAATATATATATATATGGAATCGTTAATATCAGAACTGAAAAGAAAAACGGCCGTTTTAACTTTGGACGCATAGACTGACGAATCCAGCAACATAAAAACTAGTTTGATGCATTCACAAGGTACTTAAATACAAAATACAGTGCGTAGCAGCCTCCTTTTGAACACCACTCTACCACATGTTGTTTCTTACAGATTGTGTTGGTTTTCTAAAATTAATCAAAATGGATCAGCATTCTGATTTTCACATATTGTTATATCGCTGAAGGACACAAAAATAAAGTAACAGTAATAAAAGCGAAAGGATAATTTTAAATATTATCAATCTAAAAAAAACAGAGAAAATGCTCAAACAAGCATGCTATTAAACAACATATGTATCAGTACCTTTAGGGCGGGTTGCACAAGTCTAGTAACACTGGTTAACAGCGGTCAGCGTTGACTTTTTGCAGCGCTACCATAGACCTATAATACTCAGGACAAGCTATGGTAATAACAACACAACGTGCGGCGAGCTGGTAGCATACAAATCTCGAAAAGTGTGACAGAAAGGGAAATATCATTTGTTGTCCTTCTCATAGTTCCACTTTTTTATTTGCCACAACTGATTTAGTATGAAGTTCTGGCACATAAACCATTACCCGTCCAAATTGAGGATGTTCATGGCAAGTCATCAGCCATTTTAAGACCAGTTCTTAATTTAGCTGCATAGGAGCATTTCCGTCCCTCACTGAGGCAACACATACAGCCTGTCCTGAGTATTATAGGTCCATGAGCGCTGCAAACGCGATACTGTCGACCATGTAATAGCCATGTTGTGCAGTTTTCAAATATTAACCTTTTCACCGCCAAACACGTGAAATCACGTCATCGACGATTCGTGACACCGACGCCAAAGACGGCATTTGCCGACATTTTTTTTATTTATTTTTATTTATGAAAACCTATTCTGAAATAGCCCAATTTCATGTTGGCATTATTTCTTTATCCATTATTTTTTTACCCTTGTGGCGTGAGGTGGCACGGCAAGTTGCTTTACCATCTAGCGGTGAAAAGGTTAACTACTTATTGGGAAAGGGGAGCTTGGCCTATGGCAGATTGGTAGTTTATGCTTTACTTCTTACAAATAGGTACTTTCCTGCTTTCTAATAGAAGTAGAGATCTCTGAACACTCGACACTGGTATTGAGAATTTTGAAAAATAACATTCGGGAATTAAATCAAACTTGATGAAAATATTATAGCTCACCAGCACGAATAGCTTCCACAGCAATTGGAGCCAGGATAGTTGAATGCTGGGATACAACTTTAGAGTTGAGAGACGTGGAAGCCGCCTGCAGCAGAGCATCTTCGTTCTGGAGGTCCACGGGGGTCGCCATGCTCTCCACAACCTAGCAGGTACAAGGGGGGAAATAATCATTTGTACATGCAATCCTAAATATTTTTACCAACTTAGTTGATTCGGTTACAATTTCAGATTTAACCCATATTATAATAACACGACCGAGTAAGATGGCTTATACAAATCTCACTAAGTATGACAGAAAGGGATATATCATGTGTAGTCCTTGTCATTGTTTATTTGGCGCAACCATAAACTAACTCACTTGCGGCAAATAAACCATTACCCGCCCAAATTAAGAAGGTTATTTATGGTGAGCCAGCAGCCATTTTAAGACTAGTTCATAATTTAGCTGCATAGTGTTAAGAATAAAATGCGCACTCTGTGGTATAGACCAGGGACTGATTTCGGTTACGGTTTTACCGGTATGAAACCTGTATTCTATTACGGTACCGTAATGGCGTAAAGGTTACGCGCGCCGCGCCAACATAACGGTACCGTAACCGTTTGGAAATATCGGTTACCGCTATTCGATTTAAAGGTAACCGAAACCTTTATAATACCGGTTCGAAACCGGTATTATAACGGTTACCGAAAAAAATAAGCGAGCTGGCATCGCCTGCCGATGCCGCCGCGGCCGCCGCGGCCGCCGTCAGGTCAGGTCACGCCGTGCCGCGCCGTTTCATTCATTGCGTGTGCTTCACTGCGCAGTGCTTGTGTACTGCGTTAGGTATTTTGTTAGCGATAATCACGTCATGTGATAAAGATAATTTAAATTGGAATCGTTATTATACTTCGTAATTTCATATGGCAAATTAATTGATTGATTACGGGTTCGATTCCCGTTCTGCTCCGCTGGTGTGCGCGCGTAATGTACTATTATTCGTACTTCGATTGAGCTTGGTATCAAATGTTGTCCGTCGGCCGATATTTTTAATAACCTAACTAATTTCCAACACAAGGTGTAAATAAACTATGAAAGAATTTAAATATAATAGAATCTTCCGCGGCATGATAAATGCAATGGCGCGGGCCGCGGCGCACAGTGAGGAACGGGGGACGGGGAGCGAGCGGTAGTAGAAGTGGGGGGGGGGGTCCGCGGCATGATAAATGGAATGGCGCGGGCTGCGGCGCACAGTGAGGAACGGGGGACGGGGAGCGAGCGGTAGTAGAGGCGTGCGGGGGGGGGGGGGGGGATGCTCGGATGAATTTGATGCTCACCGACAACGACACTTGACAGTGCAAACGCGAGCTATTCGATTCGAATTCTATATAAAAATTAAAATCTACAATATTAAGAAAACGAAAGAACGCCGTGTATGCTTTCTTTTCTTTTGATAATGAAGCGAAAACATCATCCTGTTTGGTATCCGGCTGTACATCTGTCATCATAGCTCCGCACTCTCCGAGTCCCCGCCCGCACATCCGCACCTCACGCTATGTTGCTGTGCCAATGTACTGAATGTAATGTTCCTACGACGATGCGACGATTTCGCGGATAGAAAGACAAAACGGCAGCGCCGGCGGTTTGGCAACGACGCCAAAATCTAAATATCGGTAACCTTTAAAAATCGGTTAAGGTACCGAAAAAAATAAAGGTTACCGTTATATTTCGATAGCGAAATATAAAGGTTCCGCTACCGAAACCGCTATTTCAAAACCGATATGACGTCATATCGGTTATGAATAATACCGGTATTTTTCGGTTATGCAGTCCCTGGTATAGACCACTGACATCTGTCAATGTAACTTTACTTTTGTTTCTACCGCCATTGTGTGTCGTATACTCTGCTATATTAATAAAACAATAATACGTAATACAAATGCTTTTATTGCCTGATCGATAACTGAACAACAGGTTATGGGCCCAGAGCATCGCGAGTGATAGAATATAAAGTCGGATCGGTCGTCGGAAAGTTTTTCTACTTCTTGGTATTGCGTTAGTTGCCCGCGTGTTTGTAGCGCGGCACTTGTACGCTGAATTACCAATGGATCTCGGAGGTTTTGGCGTCGCGACTGCGAAGAAGTTCGCAGGCGACAATTACAGACAATGGAAGTTCCAGACGACACTTGCCTTGAAGGCCAGGGGCCTCGGCGATCACATAACCTCTCCGTTGTCGCCGGCTGGGGCTGACGCGGACGAATGGAAGAAAGATGCCGCGAAGGCGATGTACATAGTTACAGCAAATATGGAATTGCCTCAAATAAGTCTGATAGAAACATGTGAAACGGCACGTGACATTTTTGATAAATTAGACTCGATTTACGACCAAAAAAGTGAAAATTGCAAAATGTTGTTGCATGAAAAATTTCACACGATCAAATTTACGGAGGGCAACAGCATTGCCGAACACATTTCTAGAATAGAAAATATCGCGAAACGGCTAAAGGACGCTGGCGAAACAATTTCAGAAATGGCAATCGTGACCAAAATACTGGGGTCATTGCCCGAGCGCTATCGCATGTTGCGACAAGCTTGGCTGTCGCTCGAACCAAGTAAGCAAACGGTGATCAACCTTACGGCGCGTCTTCTAGATGAGGAGTCGAGTTTCCAAACTGAAGAGGAAACAGCATTGTCTGCTGAGAAGGTGACTAAAAAGTCAGTTAAGTGCCCCATCTTCCTGCACTTATGTGCAGGAAGATGGGGCACTATGCGCGGGATTGTCGATTTATCTCACAGCACAGTAGTGTGAATAACAATGGCTCGAGGTATGAGAACAATCAATCTGCCCACAGCAGTGTGAATAGCCATGGCTCGAAGTATGAGAACAATCAGTCTGCCTTCATCACCCAGCTTGCAGCGAATATCACAGAAGATGAAGAAGTATGGATCTTAGATAGTGGGGCGTCTGCGCATATGACATATAGACGGAATTATTTCTCAGACTTCAAGCCGGAGTGCAATTGTGTTCGGTTAGGTGATAAAAGTGAACTATCTGTGCAAGGCTCAGGGACAATTAAAATAAAAAAGTTCTTGGACGGTAAATGGTATGACTCCACCATCAATAATGTGCTTTATGTGCCTGAACTGAAGAGAAACTTGTTTTCGGAGGGTATTGTAACATCAAAAGGATTTTCAGTGACCAAAAACAAGGACTCCGCGTTTATAAAAAATAGTGATGGGAGTGTTGCGGCTATTGCCATTAAACAGCATAATAACCTATACAAATTATTGTTCAAGCCAGTCTCAGTGGACTGTGAAGCAAATGTAGTGACCCTGAAACAATGGCACGACCGTCTGGGTCATGTCAATGTTAAGACATTGCGTGAAATGGTGCGAAATGGAGATTTACCTTCTGTTAGTGACCTGAGTGACTTCTTTTGTGAGGCTTGTGTGATTGGCAAGCAACACAGATTACCTTTCAAGAATGGTTCATTGCACACCCAGAAGAATAAAGTGTACAGTGACCTGTGTGGTCCTATGCCCACGCCATCTATTGGAGGGGCTAGATACTTTATTACATTCCTGGATGCAGATTCTGGATTTATTACTGTTTACATGCTGAAGCGCAAAAGTGAAGCTTTGCAGGCTTTTCAGAAGTATGTACAGCTGCTTGAGAATAAGTTTGATACCAAAGTCAAGCTGTTACACAATGACAACGGCAAAGAATACTGCAACGAAGAATTCAGGAGATATGCAGCTGACAAAGGCATAGAATTGGAATATACTGCGCCATATACACCGCAGCAAAATGGCCGGAGCGAGAGAGCCAATAGAACGATCATGGAGAGTGCCCGGTCCATGCTATATGCGAGACACTTACCCCTAGCACTATGGGCGGAAGCAGTGCAGACAGCTGTTTACTTGATAAACCGGAGGTGTAACAAGGTGAAAACTCCATTTGAATTTTGGACGGGGTCAAAACCTACTCTGACACATGTAAGAGCATTTGGGTCTGCTGCTTACATGCTTGTACCTAAGGAAAAGAGGAATAAACTGGAACCAAAAAGCAAAAAACTCATGTTGGTTGGCTATGAAGGTAACTCTGACAACTACAGGCTATTTGATCACAATACCGGAAAGATAACTGTATCCAGAGAGGTGACCTTTAACGAAAATGAGCCCTATTCAACTAACAGCCTATCGGAAACAACAAGCACGATGGACCTTGATCTCTATCATACCGGAAAAGACAGACCCTTGGAACAGACCCATTTGTATGATTACGAAGCCTTTGAGGTTTTTTTTTCAAAGTATGATAAATGAGGTAACAGAGAACAAAGTTGAAGCAACTCCAGAGAGCCAAGAAGAGAGTGAGAGAGTGTATAGTGAAAATGACAATAGAAAGGAGCCAAGATATGACCTGCGGCCTCGACCACAGAGAATCACAGTAGCGGAAGCAAACTTTGTAGAAGTATTGCCCATTACATACACTGACGCTTTAAAAAGTCATGATAAGGAAAAATGGATATCGGCAATGAATGAGGAACTCGATTCTCATGATACGTGCAGGACATGGGAGCTGGTGGAGCACCCAACTGACAAGAAGCTGGTTGGTTGTAAATGGGTTTACAAGATAAAGCAGAATGCTGATGATACCAAGCGATACAAAGCTCGACTATGTGCAAAAGGCTATACCCAAGAAAAAGGGATAGACTATGATGAGACATTTTCACCAACAGTATGCTATGATACCATCAGAATGATGCTGTCACTGGCAGCAAAGGAAAAATTGAAGATGATGCAGTTTGATATAAAGACTGCTTTCCTATATGGAACCCTAGATGAAGAAATCTACATGGATACTCCGCCTGGTCTTGACTCAGAATTAGTCTGTAAACTCAATAAGTCAATCTATGGATTGAAACAGTCGCCCAGGTGTTGGAACTCCAAGTTCCACTCTTTCATGGAGATGAATGACTTTAAAAATTGTCAAAGTGACAGGTGCCTGTATGTCTCTCTACAACATGAAGCTCCCTTGTATTTACTTCTGTTTGTAGATGATGGTTTGATTTTGTGTAAAAAGCAGGGGCTTATTGATGGATTTGTAAATAACTTGCAAAAAGAGTTTCAAGTAACTATCATGAGTCCAAAACAATTTGTAGGTCTCGAAATGAAATTGAAAGTGATGGTTCAGTCTTTGTACATCAAACCAAGTACATTAACAGCTTACTTGATAAGTTTGGAATGGGCCTATGTAAACCTAGTTCCGTGCCAGCTGACCCTAATGTGAAGTTGTATAATTGTGAGGGTTCAGCTGACACACCAGACGTACCATACCGTGAGGCAGTAGGCTCACTTATGTATGCTGCTATAGCTAGCAGACCTGATATTTACTTTATAGTATGCTCACTGAGTAGATACCTGAATGACTTTAGTAATGTGCACTGGGGTGCAGTAAAAAAAGTATTTAAATATTTAAAAACGAATAAAGATTTGGGCATACTATAAAGTGCAATTTTGACTGGGGATAGCAACACCAAAGGTTTTTGTGATGCTGATTATGCAAATTGTACTGTGACACGCAAATCTGTAAATGGTTATGTGTATGTAATGAATGGTGGTGCTATCACTTGGAACACTAAATTACAAAAGTGTGTCGCTCTGTCAACTACAGAAGCGGAATACCTAGCAGCCTGTGCCGCTACGAAGGAGCTTGTTTGGATTAAAAGTCTCATGAAAGAAATTGGTTTCTCTGAAAACATTAAGCTGGTTATTGATAATCAGAGTTCAATCAAGCTGATTCGTGGCGCTAACTTACATAAGAGATCCAAACATATAGATATCCAATATCATTATGTTAGAGATAAGCTTCTTGAAAATGTAATGGATGTTGAGTATTGTGAAACTAAACTGCAGGCAGCAGATATGTTCACCAAAAGCCTTCCCAAACCTCAGTTTGAATCTCTGAGGGATGATTGGTATGTGTGAGAGAGTACGCATTTAAGGGGGATGTTAAGAATAAAATGCGCACTCTGTGGTATAGACCACTGACATCTGTCAATGTAACTTTACTTTTGTTTCTACCGCCATTGTGTGTCGTATACTCTGCTATATTAATAAAACAATAATACGTAATACAAATGCTTTTATTGCCTGATCGATAACTGAACAACACATAGGAACCTTTCTTTCCCTTATGGTGGCTGTAAAAATCTATACTTTAACAGCTATATTCATAAACGTTCTACAAGCCTACTAGGAGTTAAAATTTATCTAGTAAAACTTTATCTATCTCTTTGACATTTATGTTCGTAAGAAAGGGACAAAGCACATTTTATTTAGCAGAGGCATTTTAAGTTTTATGAATAAGAAAGTAAGGATTTAACCCTGTTGGCGCTCATGAGTCATCATAGCTTAACATCAGTCTATAACTTTTGAATAGATGTTTTGTGCTGTCCCTACAAACATTAATTGCGTACCAAACAATGATGGTCTCACACAAACTGTGCTGTGACTTTTATAGGCCCAAAATGAACCCGAGTCATAACGAAATCACAAATTACTCGATCGGATACACTAAAAAATGTATAAGTAGTTCTTTATTTTTAACCCCCCGATGAAAAAAGAGGGGTGTTATAAGTTCAATGTGTCTGTCTGTGTATCTGTCTGTGGTATCGTAGCTGCCCCGATTTGAATGTGGTTTTTTTGTGTCATAGATAGTTTTACCCCGAGTGTTCTTAGCCATATTTCATCAAAATCTGTTCAGTTATTTTTGAGATATTGGACTTTGAAATGAAAATGGTGGGGGTTTTTCATCGTTTCTAAATTGTAGGTATATTATCAACAAGTAGAAAAATATAAATTTTTAATTTAATTATTAATATTACCTGCAGGGCTATTTGCAGAGCTTTCTGGAATCCATCTGAAATAACTGTAGGATGAATGCCCTTTTGCAGAAGTTTCTCAGCAGAGTCCAACAGAGCTCCAGCAATAACCACCACAGACGTAGTGCCATCACCTGCCTCAATGTCTTGGGCGCGAGACAATTCAACCAACTGAAAATAAAGCCATAAAACTTAGTGATTAAAACGACAAAAATATCAGGTATGGCCTACACCGTTATTATATGTATATTCACTGTGTCAAATGTCTTCAGAATAGTGATTCAACAAAAATAATCAATTTAATTATTGAAGCTATTTATAAAAATTTCACGAGAATCCTGAATTTCTCTAGAGGACATCTGGACATAGATTATTTTTTGGCCCAAATTGAAACGGAGAACTCTATTCGCTTCACTCAATAATTAAGTAAGGGCCCTAGACAGAGCAACAAGATAAAAAATAAACCTTCATCCCAAATATCTATACCATATGCTGGTGAAATAATTTTAAAAATGGGTTTAGTAGTATCTTTTCCATACAAAAAATATAATAATAATAGTTTTTACCATTTTAGCAGCTGGATGGATAACACTGATCTGTTTCAAAATGGTGGCCCCATCATTGGTTATAGTCACTTCACCATTGGCAGCTTGAATCTAAAAATCAATTTTAAATAAATTCTTGATTGGTATGTTTACAAGATTTTATTATAATATCAATTTATTTTCTAAACTATATACAAGTTAATAACTAACATTAACTAAATTAAATTAATACTAAGTTCTAAATGAGGCCCTCAACTCATATTGTACTGAGGATGCTGGTAGCATTTCCTTGCTGAATTGCAACGTTGATAGCTTTTATTTAGTTTTACATGTCCTAATGGTTGCCTGTAGTCAAATATTGCTCATGCAACATAATAATTAATAATCATTTATCCACTGATTTAAAACTGTGTGGCAGCCATATACTTAAATTTAGCCCTTTGATTGTTAATCATTATATACAAGTGAAATAAAAGTTTTTTTGAAAACCAACTGCTTTTTACAAATATAGCTCATGTCACTCACATGATTATGAGGAATCCAATGAGAAACAACAACTTCGGGGACTGAGATATACAATTTTCTTGTTCATATACATGATATACATACATATGTATACTCGAAAAACATAACCCCTGAGGTATTCAGGTAAAAACATCACCCAAACAACATCTCTGCTACAGGAGACTCAGGAGAGTGCATATAAACACTTGGAAACATAAACCATGACATCTAGTCTTTCTCGGTGCTAATGAAATTTGTGGTAACAGATGGTGTTCTTGTCTCTGACATTCAGTTATTTATTTAACGAATTTAACTTTAACAGTTTCAACATGATGCAGAAGGTATTTACATAATAAATATGATGTAAACAAATAGACCTGGCCAATGTTTTTTTTTACAATAGTTACATTTTAAGAAAGTTTACCATTTTGTCCATCCCGCGAGGCCCGAGACTTGTGCGAATTGCATCTGATAAGGCTGAAAAATTACACAATCCAGATTTTGAAATATTCTAATATGCTTGTTGAACCTTCAGCAATATACATCACCGAAGAAATATTAGTTATATTCTACAGTCACATGACCTAACTAAGATCAAATATTATCGCGACTACGACTCACAAAGAAATTTTAAAAATAACTTAAAAAACCCTGACATAGGGCAGGGAATCAGCTTGCTAGAAGGTTTATTCATGTATACTACCAAATATTCGCTTAGATCATGCTTTTCATTCATATTTACTTTCTAAATTGTAAATGAAAAATCAGATGTTATTAGACATATAGATACTAGTACCTTTTGCGGCATTTATGTTGCTCAGCCGAATGTCTGTCGGCTTGCTTTTATCCTTGTAAACCGCTGAATTAACTTTAGCAGAATCACCACCACCTTTAGGAGCCATTGTAATTTGATTAACTCAGTAAGTTTATGCTAAGATTCAAACGATTAAAATGGATTAAATGTAGGGATATATTTCGTGAAGTACTACTTGCACAAAATTAAATTATTGACAATGAAATGACAGAATGACACTGACAGTGACAGTGTGCTGAATACTGACACATTTCAATAGTATTTTCCTGCTAAAAAATAATTATATTTCGATAACAATATATATAACAATTATTTACATAATTTCAACAAAAAACATTTAATAGTGATTTGTTTATTGTATCCAGAGGCTCTACCGCGCAACTGAAACGAATTTCGTTCATGTATCTTCCTCTTTGTTGCACTTACTTGTTCGAGCGACAGAGAGGAAGATACTCAAATGAAGTTCGTTTTCACTTCTCGGTAGTCCGTCAGGTTATTGCAAAAAACTATCGGATCCGAGGGTAATAGAATATGCTCTAACAGCCAAACAAACAACTGTGTAATATCTAAACGCTTTCCAGAATTGACAGCTGAATGACAGATCGACTTCACATCACATCACTGCTCTGACCGTTGATATTTACCAAGTTGACTTTTCCACTAAGAAACTTATGGAAACGATTATATTTACATATATTCTGTTAGAAAATGATAGTGAATGATGATTACTATAGTTGCCAAAATAATTAACTTATTGGCACTAAGTGTTCGAAGTGTTTTACTCGGCGCTTCATTCGTTGGCCATGTAATATTTCTTGCAGTTGCGGCAGTCTGTACAGCACTGTTAAATTTTGTAAATAATGTTATAACGTTCATTCAGATAGTTTACGAAGACAACTTGCCGATATTTAACGAAGACATACCTAACTTCACTAACTATATTATCGACACTATCGTCAGCCAAGTGGTGTTTCTCTGGAGCGGAGTGGCGGAGGTCTACAACGACGTTTTTGTTAAACTAAGTGCCATCGTCGGCTCGATAAAGTGGCTGATAGATTCAGTGCTCCTAGTGATTAGTGAAGTGCTATGTATTATGAAAAATGCTGTGATATTTGTAGGGAACGCACTATGGCTGATGGTTACGTTTATTCCTATTCAGCTCCCTCAGCTGCTGAAGCAACTTATGAGGTACTTAACAGATGTAACTATAGACGGTATTGTGAGTGCATACATGACTTTATTGAAGTTTACAAATTTTCTTACTGATGTGCCTTTGGAGTCATTTATGGGTATAATTAGTGCTATAGTTATTGTGCGTTTGTGTATCCATTTTAGAGAAACTATTCAGACTAAGTTTACATTTCTTTACTGGTCTGTGGTGAGAAATTCTTTGTACTTGTATCATTTATTTTATAATTATTTTACGGATTCTGAGGTGAGGGTGATAACTAGTTTAGTGGGTGGTAGGGAGGCTAGTGTGAGGGAGATAAATGCAAGTGTGAGGGAGATAGATGCAAGTGTGAGAGCAGCCAATGATGCTGCAGATGCTGCCGATGCCCTGTGTGTCATTTGCCAGGAGCGTCAGAAATGTGTGCTAACTCTGCCTTGCCGCCACATCTGCCTTTGTAGTGAGTGTTGTATGAGACTGTATGGGTATCAGAGGACATGTCCAATTTGTAGAACTTTCATTTATCACTCTGTTACTGTGTACTTGTGACACACATATTTTACATTCCTGACACTAAGCATTTTCTCAAATAATAACCAATACTTGTATGATACCAAAGATCTGGCTCATAAACTGAATTAAATATTCACAAATGTAACCTTCTGTGGGATGATTTTTAAATGAAAAAGTATGTAACAAATTGTATCCCTTTATTTATTAAAGATTTGTGTTGTAACTTCAGATGTTTTGTACAAAATTATCCTTATTTAACTAAGATAGTAAGTGATCTGCAAAAATTGTTTTTAAATTACAAAAGAGTTCTGATACATAAATAATAAAGCAGAGTAGTACAGTCAACAACGATATAATTGCAGTTTTGCATCTTATTTTCATTGCAATTAGGCAAAAAATGAATATGTACATGGTGTTATTGTTATTATACATTGTTTATAACAAATAAATGAATACTTCTTCAGGATGCACTTCACCTCACTGTCAGACTAACCAGACTTTCCATGCAAATAATAATACCAAAACATGAGATGGTTGTAAATACAAATTTCAATATGTGAGAGAGAAAGATATGTCATTTATTGTCTTTGTCATGATTTCACCTTTTTTTTTGTATGCCACAATTGTGTTTATATGAGGTTCTGGAAAACAAACAATTGTAGTTTTCATTTATAGTAGCCAACAGCCATTTTAATGTTCTCAATTGTACTGTGTGGGAGTTTTTTCCGTACAGTGGCCGCATATAGTGTCTTATGTGATTCTCATCTTAAGCTAAGTTATTTATGAAAGTTGACTGAAGTGCACCCTGGCTGTGATTATCTCAGAAATTGCAATATTCACACAGAAATATACTGATCTGAATACTAGGATTAAATGTAAGTAATAATAGTAAACAGAACAATTAATCTTTGGTTATGATATTACTAAAATACCTATAGACATCTCATTAGTGTCATTAGTCATTATGCACTTGCTAAATTATAGGAATGAATGACCAGTACACTTGTGTACATAGATTTACTTTAAGTCATTCACAAGAGCAATAATAAATTTATATATTCATATAAATGCAGTTTTAATTAAAACAATGGCAACAAGGTTCCCATACAAATCCTCTACAAGATGTGTAACATGGGTACTGTAGGTATATAAATAGTTTTGTTTTTTTAACAGCTGTAAAGGCCACTGGACTCGACATGTTCCTTAGTACTTCCAGGAGAATTGTTCTTCATTTTGAAGTACAGAACCCTAATAAATTAAGGAAATTGTGCTTAAACTTACTTTGCTTCAACCTAAACGTACTTTTTTTTAAAGGGAAAATTATGGCATATTTTCCTTAATTAATGATTACATTACAAATATAATAATAATAATAGCGGCTATTAAAGCCTTTTATTCTGACATAAAATTTTACATATAAGTGTTCTGCTATGGAGCTTAATCCTAGATTTCGCTTTCTTCTTCTGTGTGCCTGTTTGCCAAGCGGCAAAGGGCTCCACCAATCTTCTCTATTTTGTTATCAGAGGGGTTTGGTCGGATATGCCACGGGTACCAGCCGGGTTGGGATCCTTTAATATCTGTTGTTTATTTTGTAGTTCTTTTGTGATTATGCTCCTCCGGTTCCAGGTTCCAGTGCTGATTGTTGTAGGTTGTTTGTGGAGTTTTCTACTGGTGGTGTTGATTCTTTAGTTGGTATATGTTGTTTCTGTCATGGCGGATGTACCTATGCAATTTTTGTATTTTTTTCATCATATTCATTTTCAGCTGCCTTTTTTTCTCCAGAACCACTTTCGAGAAATCTTCAGACATTACAAATTTACTTAAATATAAAAGCTAGTGTCATACTGGCCTGTTGATATTCACAGTACTAAGGAAATTATTATCAGATTCTACATCTAAAGTACTTCGTCGCTTTCTTGCATTTAAATTGAGATCTTTGAAAGTCATTTGAACATCTTTGAATGCATTCAACATAAATATGGCCGTCATTACAACCAGGAAGCCACACAAACAACCCAGAATGTCAATTATTGCCATGTTCTCCCATTCCCTAAACAGAATCCCTGATGCTATTATAACCAAGAGTGTGAACATTACATAATACACTGGACTCACAACACTGGTATTAAATATATCCAAAGACTTATTTAGGTAATTCATTTGGATCATGATGCATACTATAGATGCCGCTAATAGTAACCAAAACATATAATGTGTCAAATTGTTAGCATGCCCTGCAATGGTTTCTTTGATGCCTAATGCTACTGCTTTACAAAACACAACTGTTAAGCTGCCGATAGCCGAGCACAACAGCAAATAGACAGCTATGTTCTGGCTCCCATACCGGGGCACAAATATCACTTTAATAATTAAGCACATAAAAATATTTGTTGCAGTGTAAGTTAAAAATTGATAATCACATAGTTTACCAGTCAACTCTTTAAATGTCTTCACTTCTTCTGACTTTGGCGAATGAATCACTATTAGAACTGAACCGACAATGCACAGGAAGCAACCAATCTGAAAGAAACAATGTGAGATGACATTTTGTTGTAAATGAGCTCTAGATCTAGTTTCTACAAAAAAAAAGCAAATGTCATTATTTCGATTCAACATACAATTAGTAAAATGCACACGGTAGCCATTTGGGCGGATACCAAGTACAAAAGTTTACCTTTCCAATGAAATTGAGGTGCTCCTTAAGAAACTTTGATGCGAGTACTGCAGACACAAGCACACTGAGTGCTCCCAGGGGGGTCACCAGTGCAGCGGGGGCGAACGCGTATGCCAGCAGGTTGGCTGCTTCTCCAAGACCCACTGCAAAATGTATTAAAAAATCAGTAAGTCATCTAACAAATAAATTGATTTAAACCTTTACGATTCTCACAAATTATTTTTACGAAACGGGACTTAATCAAGTATTGAATAACTTATTTATTTACCTCACTGAGATCTCCCCACGTTTCGGAGGTGCAAGTTAATGTACGGACCAATAATCGGCGTCCACTATATCTCTGATTCTTTTTAACTCATGCAAAAAGAGGGAGAGAAAGGTGGACGCGGATTATCGGGCCGTACATTAACCGGCACCAGACCAAGTGCGGGTAGTTTGGAAAACCCGCGCGGCAAAAACATGTTGATACCCGCTCAAGCCAGTTGTCCCGTTAACATGGCTGTTGCAACACATCCGAAACGTCGGGAGACCTCAGCGAGGTAAATAAATAAGGTATAAAGAGGAAAAGTCTGTGAGATTGTAGCTTTGCAAGTTTGTATGTACTGGGTATGTATTTAGGTGAATTGGTGTCTTTTGGAGCAAATTGACGACCTCTGTAACCTAGTTGGATTTATTTGTGTGATGAGCATGAATATTTGTTCCTGAGTCATGGATGTTTTCTATGTATTTAAGTATTTATTTATCTATATAAGTATGTATACCGTCGCTTTGCTTCGTTTGGGACTAGGTCAATTAGTGTAAGATTGTTTCAAAATATTCATTTATTTATTTAAATTAGTAATGAAAACTAAGTTGATAAGAAAATAAAAACCACATGGAAGAAATATTGGGCACAGAAAGAAATCCTTAAAGTAAACTATAAACTTAATAATGGATTCCTGCATCCTTGCAAACTTGACATACATGCTAGCCAGACATGGATCTAACTGAAAGAAATGAAATCTAAATTCTATCCTCATTTTATCCATGCAATAGAAAAGAGTATATTAAAACTGAGAAGAATACAGAAAACGACAAACGGATATACATAAAGAAAACTAACTAGTATCAGATGGTCTTCAATATAGTTTAATACAGAAGTGGAGATGGGCAGGCCATGTAGCGAATATAAACATAAGAGATGGACCCTCCAAACAATTAAATGGAAAAAGGAATGTGGGAAGACAAAGAAAATGTTGAAGACATCATAAAAACAGCAGCAAAAAAGTGGACTGGAACTGCAACAGACAAGGAAAAGTGGATAAAGATGGAGGAGGCTTTTGGGGAAAACTCATGTGGAAATAAAGCTATAACAATAATAAAATGGGTAGTCGCCGGTACCACTAAACCAATTTCGAAAAAATCTTTCACTTGTATATAGATTGGACTTTCAGCATAGACATCAACATCATTTCAGCCAAGAGACGTCCACTGCAGAACATAAACCTCCCCCGAAGTGTGCCAAACTGACCGGTGTATACTTATGGCTTGAGCTCAGACCAAGAAAATATACAGACGGAGTGTTACGAACAGTCTAGTGAAGCCAACCGGTTTTCAACCAAGCCCCATAAGTTTAGCACACACTAAACAAATTAAATCACCCAAAACTCGAAATAAATGATCTTGACAGCATTGCAACAAGTGCTGAAGAATTTTGTGCAATTTTGTTTGTATAAGTGTGCGTGAGCGTGTGCTAAACTTGAAGTAGCTTGGTTTTGTTTGTATGTGGTTTGGCTTCACTTGACTGTTCGTAAAGCTCCGAACAGTATGCAAGTGACATCAACACATCGGACAGTATAAAATACCTACTTGTCAAAAATCCTAGCCACCACAGCCATTGCTTGAGATACGCAAAGCCGCCAGCAGATGCCCTTATGTTTCCACTTGCGCTGATCTTCTTTAATGCCACTTTCTTTATAATAAAGCTGGAGCCAATGAACAAGCTTGAAGACACTGCTAATGATAACCCAATTATAAAAGATGCATTATCGTATGCTTGTCCGTTCACAGTGAATTGTCTCATTATTAAGCCACTATTTAGAGGTTATTCGATAAATAACGAAGACGACTAAACAATCCACGCAAAATATGGTTCGTCTTTTCATGTAGTTGATGATTCATTTAGATAAACTTCTAAGCAGAAATCGGGCTACAGGAATAATAAGTCATGGATAATAATCATAATAGTAAAGATAATAAATAATGATAACGATAAGATTAGAATTCCACTTCAAACATCCATTTCAATGTGGTACATGGGAATGAAGAATGGAGATGGAAAGTAAATAAATTAAATTAGGGAAGGAGCCGAAAAAGAGGAAAACATAAAATCCGGTATTACACTACGTACGACACTACAAAGAGTATAATAACTATAATAAGTATGTTTATCGACACTATCAATCAAGCTAATGTTTGAAAATATTGAAATGACAATTAATGACATGACATTGACATTTAGTAAATTGATGGGCAATCCACATTAAGTGATTTTACCCCAATTTAACAGGACAACATGTCGAAGTCAGAATTGGGTGTAGCGTACAGACGTAACAACTGCATCTACAATTTTTTTTTTTTTTTTTTTTAATTTATTTCATGACCATGGATACAGAGTCCTTCAGTCGGAATAATAGTTTACATTTAAACACAAATATAACATTTTGTCATCTACATTACAAGTAATAAGTATTATAATTATAGCATTAGAGCTTACGAAATGTACAATAATATAAATTGTATGTAATAATCAAATTTTTTCTACAGTTTTTAAAATGAATTTAAATACAGGTATGAAATAGACAGGGTTTGATAATAAATCTTGAACGAGGCGGGGAACACTTAATGAATTTTCATCAGCAACATCACTAATGACACTGACAAGTGTCTGCCTTTGAATAGCAAACGTTTCACACTCAAATATCACGTGTTTTATATCCGCATTTTTCTTAGAACAATAGGTACATTTATCATCACTTATAATTTTCATCCGATTGAGATGTGCTGGAACCAAGCAATGACCAGATCGCAAACGATTAATGCACTTTATGAACTTCCTGTTAATGTATTTGAAGCTGTTATACCACGGTGCTGTTGGTAAGTTTTGCTGTAGTTCTGCGTACCATTTTCCTTTTGTCTCTGTAGTAGCGTCCCAGTATTCCTTCCACATTCTCTTTGAAGAGCTTTTAAACTGGTGATAATAATCCGTAAAAGGTACTTTAAATGATTCTGTTAAATCAACGTCGTGGTCGCGACGAGTCGCAAGATCCACAACTTCATTTCCTGCTATGCCACTGTGGGAGGGAACCCATACAAATTCTACATTTTTTCCTAACTTAAGTATCATATCCTTAATTCTATATATAATATAATTTTGTTTATATGCTAAATTATAATTGCATAAGGTGGATAGCACACTCTTAGAATCACTAACTACTAATATATTTTCACTATTTACATTTGTATATACATAAGTCAAAGCAGCTAATATTGCCCAACCTTCTGCAGTAAATATGCTACAATCACTTGGTATTTTATAGCATTTAGTTAACTTCATTTGAGAGTCATAGTATGCTGATTTAACATGCTCACTCTTAGAACCATCAGTGTACAAAGTATAGAAGTTTGGATTTTCACTTAAAAGTTCTAAGAAATCATACTTATTTTTCACAGAATCTAGGTGACACTTAATATCACGGTAGCTAAGCAAAGTGTTATATGGGCACTTGTAAATTGGCCACTTGTTACTGGTGTACATGTTTCTTGTCAGGTTTTTTGTACATGTTATTATGGTTGGAATTTCAGGTAAGGAGCCTGAAATAAGAGTACTAGCCGAAATACTGGATGTCTCAGCTGACTGTGTGATTACTGCGGGATGCGTGATTTTCTCCAAGACAACACTATTATCACAGGACAACTCTTTCAAACAAAATGTCTCAGCCAGCTGTAAACGTCGTAAGGACAATGGAGGTATACAATTTTCAATTTCCATAGTGTTAATAGGAGTGGTGCGCATAGCTCCACTTATCACTCTCAAACCCATATTCTGTATTACATCCAACTTTCTTAATAAGGTACTACTGGCATTCATATAAGCCAAGGAACTATAGTCAAAATGACTTCGGACTATGCTTTTGTACAACATATTAAGAGTTTTTGGGTCAGAACCCCAAAAAGTCCCTGCCAGGCTTCTCATTACATTTATGCTCTTCATGGCATTCTGACATATATAATTTATGTGCTTATCAAATTTTAACTTATCATCTATAACAACACCTAAAAATTTATGATGACTAACAATAGGAATTAGATTGTTATCATATATAATATTTACAGCAGACTGTGCAAATGGGTCTTTACTGAATATTAATACTGCACTTTTTTCTGAACTTATTTCTAACTTTAAAGTGTTGCTATAATAAAGTTGTAGTTGGTTTAATGCTGCAATCATATTATTTACAGCCAAGTTCAAGTTCTGATTTTCACTGTACAAAAGTAGGTCATCTGCAAATTGCAAGATTTTAACTTTGGATGTATTTACATAATGAAGGATTTGAGATGTATATAAGTTGTACAACAGAGGTGACAATGTAGCGCCTTGCATTGTCCCTTTACTTACATTTCTAGGTCCATGTAGTTTATTATTAAATTTAACAAATAAGGTTCTATTGTGTAAGAAATCGAAAATCCATTTTAAAGTTTTACTTGGTAAGTCCAACTCATGTAAAACACGAATCAGACTTTCAATGTTAACATTGTCAAAGGCACCTTTAACATCTAAAAAAACACATACAACATTAGAGTGACAGAGTTTTGCCTTTTTAAGATCAGATATGAGAGATACAAAGCTTTCAGAGCAACTTCTGCCTTTTCTGAATCCATATTGAATATCTGGTAACTTTCCTTGTGTTTCAGCAAAGTAATCTATTCTTAACTTTAACATATTTTCAAAAAGTTTCCCTAAACATGATGATAATGAAATAGGTCTGTATGATAAAGGATTATTGACAGGTTTATTTGGCTTTAGGATGGGAATGACACATTGTGTTTTCCATGATGACGGTATAACTAAACTATTCCATAATTTATTATAAACTTGTATTAAGATTTCTACAGCATTGGGATGTAACCTTTTAATTAACATATATGGTATGTTATCCAACCCTGGTGTTGTGTCTTTTCTAGTTTTGAGTGCTATATACAATTCATTCAAAGTAAATGGCTTATTGAGAAAAGAGTTTGTTTGATTCTCTGCAGAGCAATTTAATATGTCACTAAGGTTATTTGGATCAAACTGAGTTGACTCTGATATTTTGTCTAAGTAACTTGGTACCCATTCTTCATTTAAATGCCTGTTGTGAGAGGAACCTAATCTTTTAAATCGTTTAATGTAGCCCCATATCCTAGCAATAGGTGTCATTCTATTAAAACTACTGCACAAGTCATGCCATGAATGAACACTTTCTTCTTTTAGTATTCTTTTCTTTTGGGCATCTACCTTTTTGTAGTTTATGAAATTGGTAATACTTGGTGATGTTTTATACTTTATTAAAGCTTCTTTCGATTTTTGTACGGCATTATCACATGTTGGATTCCACCAAGGAGCAGGTTTTCTCATGACTTTCGGAGTTTGTTTTGACTTTAGCTTTGGAATTGCTTCTGATCGAATGTTATACAAAATGTTTACAAAGTTATTGTACAAATTAAGAGGTTCAGTATTATTAATATCTAATTGAGAAAAACAGGTTTCTGACAGATTATAATATTTAGTCCAATCTGCTTTACTATAAATATATTTTTCTTCTACAGGTCGGATCTCATATATGGAAGGCTTCACATTTACGACCACTTGAGTTGGATAATGATAACTGCCCATTGGATCGTCATGAACGCTCCATTCGCAAAAAGGAGCCAATGAGGGACTGACCAGAGCTAAATCAATTGCAGACGGATTTCTATTTGGATATGACACAGTTGTTGCACTACCATCATTTAAAACACACATGTCAAATTCATCAATGAGTTTGTACAAGCTGTTGCCTCTATTATTATTTGAATGACATCCAAACAATATATGATGTGCATTAAAATCTCCCATGATAATACATGGCTTAGGGGTTTCCAGTAATACCTTTTTCATTTTGGAGGTGTCAAACCTGTTACAATTAGGAGGACAATATACACAGAGTATACTTAAAATTCCTCTTGATGTCTCTATTGATATACAGATATTTTGAATGGATTCATAAAAAGTTGTGTTTGTTATGCTGTACTGTAAGTTTTGTCTAATTAATATTGCAACTCCATTATGTGTATTCACTGATTTTTTATGTATAAAGTTATATGGTGTAAAATTAGGAATTATACTTGTGCTTTTGAGCCAAGTCTCATTCAATAAACATATATCAATATCTTGTTCTGAAAGAAATGTTTTTAATAAGGTTTTCTTGCTCTGTAAACTCTGTATGTTAAACTGTGCTATTTTTAAAAATGTATCCATGAATTAGTTGAATAAATTTGCTAACAATATTTCTTTAATTCTTTTAAATGTGATTGGGGTATTATCTTTGTCATTTCCAAGACAGACCATTGACTTAACAATTGCATTCATTATTATTTCATTATTAACAAGTTGTTCCATGTTGAAGGTTTGCGGGCTAGTAGGTTTACTAGGCATAGCTGGAAAGGTAGTAGGATTGGCAATAGGTGGTAGTGATGGAGGACTCACCACAGTGGCATATGACTGGTTCGAATTAGCGTATTTCTTTTTCTTCTCTTCAATTTTCTGTTTCTTTATGGGACATTCCCTGGATATAGCGAGGTGGTTCCCGCTGCAGTTTATACATACGATTTCATCGACGTCACATTCCTTGTATGAGTGTTGTCCAGCACAGGATGAACACATTTGTTCACCTCTGCAAACCCGGGCTGAATGATTAAACTTCAAACATTTATAGCATTGGAGAAGGGGTGGTATGTATGCATGTACCTTGTACCTAAACATATTCAGATATGCATGTTGAGGTAATAATGTAGTTGCAAAAGTTATTGCTATTGTCCCCAAAGGGACCAGTTTCCCCTCAACTTTTCGCATGAACCTTTTAATCGATATGATTTCTGCGTCACATGCAATATTTTTATATATTTCCTCATTTTTTAATTCTTTCGGTACATATCGAAGTACACCTGTGGTCTCAGTCAGTGTTGCAGGCACAAACGCTTTGAGTTTATTTCTGCCCAGGAAAAGGTCCATTTTCAGAAAATTATTCGCTGGCGCGGGCTTCCTAAATGTTATTCCGATTTTGTAGGCATTCACTCTGTGGACACCTACAATACCCTTTACTTGCTCCGTAAACAGTTTTGTTAGAGTAATAGGGTTTCTATTACCTAGCTTGTCATTGTCTTGAGATTCTACGTACACAACGCACTCGGCACTGTGATTTTCAGGGAATTGTCTTTTATAATTCGGTTTAGTGAACATTTTATAGTCTTCAGCACTCTTGTCGAGTTTTCGCTTTTTTGGTTCTTTGTCACCGGGGGCCTCGCCCCCGGCGCTCGTATCATTCATTTTTGTACACTATATTCACTTTGTATTAACACTATATTTACAAGAAAAACAATCAAACATATACAAGAATAATTAATTTGCTAAATCGAGAAAATTTTAAATGTCCGCTTAGTTTGACTTCCCGCCAAAAAGTCCTGCAACTACAATTTTTTTTTTTTAATTTATTTCATGACCATGGATACAGAGTCCTTCAGTCGGAATAATAGTTTACATTTAAACACAAATATAACATTTTGTCATCTACATTACAAGTAATAAGTATTATAATTATAGCATTAGAGCTTACGAAATGTACAATAATATAAATTGTATGTAATAATCAAATTTTTTCTACAGTTTTTAAAATGAATTTAAATACAGGTATGAAATAGACAGGGTTTGATAATAAATCTTGAACGAGGCGGGGAACACTTAATGAATTTTCATCAGCAACATCACTAATGACACTGACAAGTGTCTGCCTTTGAATAGCAAACGTTTCACACTCAAATATCACGTGTTTTATATCCGCATTTTTCTTAGAACAATAGGTACATTTATCATCACTTATAATTTTCATCCGATTGAGATGTGCTGGAACCAAGCAATGACCAGATCGCAAACGATTAATGCACGTTATGAACTTCCTGTTAATGTATTTGAAGCTGTTATACCACGGTGCTGTTGGTAAGTTTTGCTGTAGTTCTGCGTACCATTTTCCTTTTGTCTCTGTAGTAGCGTCCCAGTATTCCTTCCACATTCTCTTTGAAGAGCTTTTAAACTGGTGATAATAATCCGTAAAAGGTACTTTAAATGATTCTGTTAAATCAACGTCGTGGTCGCGACGAGTCGCAAGATCCACAACTTCATTTCCTGCTATGCCACTGTGGGAGGGAACCCATACAAATTCTACATTTTTTCCTAACTTAAGTATCATATCCTTAATTCTATATATAATATAATTTTGTTTATATGCTAAATTATAATTGCATAAGGTGGATAGCACACTCTTAGAATCACTAACTACTAATATATTTTCACTATTTACATTTGTATATACATAAGTCAAAGCAGCTAATATTGCCCAACCTTCTGCAGTAAATATGCTACAATCACTTGGTATTTTATAGCATTTAGTTAACTTCATTTGAGAGTCATAGTATGCTGATTTAACATGCTCACTCTTAGAACCATCAGTGTACAAAGTATAGAAGTTTGGATTTTCACTTAAAAGTTCTAAGAAATCATACTTATTTTTCACAGAATCTAGGTGACACTTAATATCACGGTAGCTAAGCAAAGTGTTATATGGGCACTTGTAAATTGGCCACTTGTTACTGGTGTACATGTTTCTTGTCAGGTTTTTTGTACATGTTATTATGGTTGGAATTTCAGGTAAGGAGCCTGAAATAAGAGTACTAGCCGAAATACTGGATGTCTCAGCTGACTGTGTGATTACTGCGGGATGCGTGATTTTCTCCAAGACAACACTATTATCACAGGACAACTCTTTCAAACAAAATCTCTCAGCCAGCTGTAAACGTCGTAAGGACAATGGAGGTATACAATTTTCAATTTCCATAGTGTTAATAGGAGTGGTGCGCATAGCTCCACTTATCACTCTCAAACCCATATTCTGTATTACATCCAACTTTCTTAATAAGGTACTACTGGCATTCATATAAGCCAAGGAACTATAGTCAAAATGACTTCGGACTATGCTTTTGTACAACATATTAAGAGTTTTTGGGTCAGAACCCCAAAATGTCCCTGCCAGGCTTCTCATTACATTTATGCTCTTCATGGCATTCTGACATATATAATTTATGTGCTTATCAAATTTTAACTTATCATCTATAACAACACCTAAAAATTTATGATGACTAACAATAGGAATTAGATTGTTATCATATATAATATTTACAGCAGACTGTGCAAATGGGTCTTTACTGAATATTAATACTGCACTTTTTTCTGAACTTATTTCTAACTTTAAAGTGTTGCTATAATAAAGTTGTAGTTGGTTTAATGCTGCATTCATATTATTTACAGCCAAGTTCAAGTTCTGATTTTCACTGTACAAAAGTAGGTCATCTGCAAATTGCAAGATTTTAACTTTGGATGTATTTACATAATGAAGGATTTGAGATGTATATAAGTTGTACAACAGAGGTGACAATGTAGCGCCTTGCATTGTCCCTTTACTTACATTTCTAGGTCCATGTAGTTTATTATTAAATTTAACAAATAAGGTTCTATTGTGTAAGAAATCGAAAATCCATTTTAAAGTTTTACTTGGTAAGTCCAACTCATGTAAAACACGAATCAGACTTTCAATGTTAACATTGTCAAAGGCACCTTTAACATCTAAAAAAACACATACAACATTAGAGTGACAGAGTTTTGCCTTTTTAAGATCAGATATGAGAGATACAAAGCTTTCAGAGCAACTTCTGCCTTTTCTGAATCCATATTGAATATCTGGTAACTTTCCTTGTGTTTCAGCAAAGTAATCTATTCTTAACTTTAACATATTTTCAAAAAGTTTCCCTAAACATGATGATAAGGAAATAGGTCTGTATGATAAAGGATTATTGACAGGTTTATTTGGCTTTAGGATGGGAATGACACATTGTGTTTTCCATGATGACGGTATAACTAAACTATTCCATAATTTATTATAAACTTGTATTAAGATTTCTACAGCATTGGGATGTAACCTTTTAATTAACATATATGGTATGTTATCCAACCCTGGTGTTGTGTCTTTTCTAGTTTTGAGTGCTATATACAATTCATTCAAAGTAAATGGCTTATTGAGAAAAGAGTTTGTTTGATTCTCTGCAGAGCAATTTAATATGTCACTAAGGTTATTTGGATCAAACTGAGTTGACTCTGATATTTTGTCTAAGTAACTTGGTACCCATTCTTCATTTAAATGCCTGTTGTGAGAGGAACCTAATCTTTTAAATCGTTTAATGTAGCCCCATATCCTAGCAATAGGTGTCATTCTATTAAAACTACTGCACAAGTCATGCCATGAATGAACACTTTCTTCTTTTAGTATTCTTTTCTTTTGGGCATCTACCTTTTTGTAGTTTATGAAATTGGTAATACTTGGTGATGTTTTATACTTTATTAAAGCTTCTTTCGATTTTTGTACGGCATTATCACATGTTGGATTCCACCAAGGAGCAGGTTTTCTCATGACTTTCGGAGTTTGTTTTGACTTTAGCTTTGGAATTGCTTCTGATCGAATGTTATACAAAATGTTTACAAAGTTATTGTACAAATTAAGAGGTTCAGTATTATTAATATCTAATTGAGAAAAACAGGTTTCTGACAGATTATAATATTTAGTCCAATCTGCTTTACTATAAATATATTTTTCTTCTACAGGTCGGATCTCATATATGGAAGGCTTCACATTTACGACCACTTGAGTTGGATAATGATAACTGCCCATTGGATCGTCATGAACGCTCCATTCGCAAAAAGGAGCCAATGAGGGACTGACCAGAGCTAAATCAATTGCAGACGGATTTCTATTTGGATATGACACAGTTGTTGCACTACCATCATTTAAAACACACATGTCAAATTCATCAATGAGTTTGTACAAGCTGTTGCCTCTATTATTATTTGAATGACATCCAAACAATATATGATGTGCATTAAAATCTCCCATGATAATACATGGCTTAGGGGTTTCCAGTAATACCTTTTTCATTTTGGAGGTGTCAAACCTGTTACAATTAGGAGGACAATATACACAGAGTATACTTAAAATTCCTCTTGATGTCTCTATTGATATACAGATATTTTGAATGGATTCATAAAAAGTTGTGTTTGTTATGCTGTACTGTAAGTTTTGTCTAATTAATATTGCAACTCCATTATGTGTATTCACTGATTTTTTATGTATAAAGTTATATGGTGTAAAATTAGGAATTATACTTGTGCTTTTGAGCCAAGTCTCATTCAATAAACATATATCAATATCTTGTTCTGAAAGAAATGTTTTTAATAAGGTTTTCTTGCTCTGTAAACTCTGTATGTTAAACTGTGCTATTTTTAAAAATGTATCCATGAATTAGTTGAATAAATTTGCTAACAATATTTCTTTAATTCTTTTAAATGTGATTGGGGTATTATCTTTGTCATTTCCAAGACAGACCATTGACTTAACAATTGCATTCATTATTATTTCATTATTAACAAGTTGTTCCATGTTGAAGGTTTGCGGGCTAGTAGGTTTACTAGGCATAGCTGGAAAGGTAGTAGGATTGGCAATAGGTGGTAGTGATGGAGGACTCACCACAGTGGCATATGACTGGTTCGAATTAGCGTATTTCTTTTTCTTCTCTTCAATTTTCTGTTTCTTTATGGGACATTCCCTGGATATAGCGAGGTGGTTCCCGCTGCAGTTTATACATACGATTTCATCGACGTCACATTCCTTGTATGAGTGTTGTCCAGCACAGGATGAACACATTTGTTCACCTCTGCAAACCCGGGCTGAATGATTAAACTTCAAACATTTATAGCATTGGAGAAGGGGTGGTATGTATGCATGTACCTTGTACCTAAACATATTCAGATATGCATGTTGAGGTAATAATGTAGTTGCAAAAGTTATTGCTATTGTCCCCAAAGGGACCAGTTTCCCCTCAACTTTTCGCATGAACCTTTTAATCGATATGATTTCTGCGTCACATGCAATATTTTTATATATTTCCTCATTTTTTAATTCTTTCGGTACATATCGAAGTACACCTGTGGTCTCAGTCAGTGTTGCAGGCACAAACGCTTTGAGTTTATTTCTGCCCAGGAAAAGGTCCATTTTCAGAAAATTATTCGCTGGCGCGGGCTTCCTAAATGTTATTCCGATTTTGTAGGCATTCACTCTGTGGACACCTACAATACCCTTTACTTGCTCCGTAAACAGTTTTGTTAGAGTAATAGGGTTTCTATTACCTAGCTTGTCATTGTCTTGAGATTCTACGTACACAACGCACTCGGCACTGTGATTTTCAGGGAATTGTCTTTTATAATTCGGTTTAGTGAACATTTTATAGTCTTCAGCACTCTTGTCGAGTTTTCGCTTTTTTGGTTCTTTGTCACCGGGGGCCTCGCCCCCGGCGCTCGTATCATTCATTTTTGTACACTATATTCACTTTGTATTAACACTATATTTACAAGAAAAACAATCAAACATATACAAGAATAATTAATTTGCTAAATCGAGAAAATTTTAAATGTCCGCTTAGTTTGACTTCCCGCCAAAAAGTCCCCTGCAACTACAATTTCATTCAGTGTGGCCAGTTAACAGAAGGAAAGCGAAAATTGCCGCATTCAAACGGTCCTGCGAAATGGACTGCAAGATTGTTACTAACCGATGAGATAGGGCAAGACAGCACGTCTAACACACAGCCGCGACATACTCTCGATTTCTCTCGCATGTCCTAATAAGAGAGAGACGGATAGTGCGAGAAAAATTGTCGCGTGATTTGTCAGCCCCAATTCATCAGAATCTGACTAATTGCTATAGTGTGGATGCATGTTCCAACCGTCAAACGAGTTGTACGGACTAATTGCATGAAAATCACATTTTGGACCATGGAATTTGCATGATCTGCCAAGTTTTTTTCTCTCACAAATTTCATATAAATAAATTTAAACGATAATTAAAAAATATATGCTAAAGAACATTGTAATAATATTTTACACAGTAATTTTGTATTTTTTTTTCAACGGGTGTTTTGCAACTACAATTTCATTCAGTGTGGCCAGTTAACAGTAAGAAAGCGAAAATTGCCGCATTCAAACGGTCCTGCGAAGCGGATTGCAAAATTGTTACTAACCGATGAGATAGGGCGAGACAGCACGTCGATCATGAGGTGGCCGTGACATACTCTCGATTTTTGTGTGCTGCACGGCTATTACGCGACGGCGCGCGAGCTCTCTCAATTTTTCTCTCACTATCCGTCTCTCTCTTATTAGGACATGCGAGAGAAATCGCGAGTATGTCGCGGCTGTGTGTTAGACGTGCTGTCTTGCCCTATCTCATCGGTTAGTAACAATCTTGCAGTCCGCTTCGCAGGACCGTTTGAATGCGCCAATTTTCGCTTTCCTTCTGTTAACTGGCCACACTGAATGAAATTGTAGTTGCAGTTGTTACGTCTGTACGCTACACCCAATTTGGGCCATCCACATTAAGTGATTTGTCAGTCCCAATTCATCAGAATCTGACTAATTGCTATAGTGTGGATGCATGTTCCATCCGTCAAACGAGTTGTACGGACTAATTGCATGAAAATCACAATTTGGACCATGGAATTTGCATGATCTGCCAAGTTTTTTTTTCTCACATATTTCATACAAATAAATTTAAACGATAGTTAAAAAATATATGCTAAGGAACATTGTATTAATATTTTACACTGTAATTCTGTTTTTTTTTTAAACCGGTGTTTTGCAACTACATTTTCATTCAGTGTGGCCAGTTAACAGTAAGAAAGCAAAAATTGCCGCATTCAAACGGTCCTGCAAAGTGGACTGCAAGATTGTTACTAACCGATGAGATAGGGCGAGACAGCACGTCGATCATGAGGCGGCCGTGACATACTCTCGATTTTTGTGTGCTGCACGGCTATTACGCGACGGCGCGCGAGCTCTCTCAATTTTTCTCGCAAGATCTGTCTCCCTCTTATTAGAACACTTAGAACAAGAGGTATAGTGCGAGAAAATCGAGAGTATGTCGCGGCCGTCCCATTTTAGACGTGCTGTCTTGCCCTATCTCATCGGTTAGTAACAATCTTGCAGTCCGCTTCGCAGGACCGTTTGAATGCGGCAATTTTCGCTTTCCTAATGTTAACTGGCCACACTGAATGAAATTGTAGTTGCAGTTGTTATGCCGCGTTTATACGCTTGCGATGGCTTGGCGCGTGAGCAGGACGCAGCTATGTAAACGAATGAGATCGAATTATAGCCCTCTCCCTCTAACGCATAGCTGCGTCCTGCTCACGCGCCAAGCCATCGCAAGCGTATAAACGCGGCATTACGTCTGTACGCTACACCCAATTCTGACTTCGACATGTTGTACTGACAAATTGGGGTAAAATCACTTAATGTGGATGGTCCATAAAAAAAGTTCTCTCCGTCTATGGTCATCACGTACGATTCCCGCGCAAAATTATGTCATGACATTTCTATTTCCGTTCCGTTGGTGTAGCAGGTGAAACGGGACCTTTTATTTTCTTTGTCTTATTTGTTGAACTAGCCAGTTTATTATATTAGTGGTCAAAATATCAACATCACAAGATGGTTGGAAAGATGAACAAGTTATATGTTCATAAAAGGGGTAAGAACATCAGTATATCAATTTTACATCTTGCTTGAAATATTTTATGGCTAGTTGAATAAGCCGGCAGGGGGTTATTATAGTTTTAATTTAGTAAGAATGAAACTATAACACATTTTTCCAAGTTATAATGTATTTTCGGTCGAGTGGTTGGAATTCAATAAACATAGGTTAAATGTTAAACACATGGTTACCGCTGGTACGGTTGCTCATAAAAAACATTGTAGACCCGATTTTAGAAAAATGAAATTGATTTGATGGCATATTTGCTTGGAAGTTGGAATGTTACCTATAGTTTGGTTATATCAAAAGATCTATTGTTGCCATTACAATGCCTTAGAGTAGAGATAGACTCCCTCCATTCATTGAAGGAGACAGATATACAATTGTAAAGCTCAAGTCGAGACTTGTTAGTTAATTCAGTTAACACTCAACAATCACATAAGAGCACTTAACATTTTTGACTCATTGAAACAACAGAGTTTCTTTGTATTATCAGACAGACAAGAGTAAAATAAACTTAATCACTTTTGATGTAGTCTAAATAGTTGATATTTATTTTTCCAGGTGGGAGAGTAGAAGAGGTTCATATTGATAAGATTACATCAAGGATAAAGAAGCTATGCTATGGGCTGAACATGGACTTTGTAGATCCTGTGAGTATCACATTTACAGTCAAATAATAGATTTTTTCCGGACACCTAAGATTACATGAAGATGATTTTCATTGGAACTTGCTGATCACTATTAGACCGGTAGCCATTGAGTAGGCCTGGGAATATGGCCTGTATAAAACAAATGTCCTATTTAGTTGTAACAAAATCTAGAAAATATTCTACTGTATACATTTATAAAATGAGTATATGCTTCTCTTATAATTATTTATTAATTATAACCCTTAAAAAATGTTATGGAATTTAGCACTTTGGCACAAGAAATGAAGTTAGGTGTTTTATAAAATTATCATAAAGGGACCTGTGTGGTGTCGGGTAAGATTTCACCACCCCCTTTCTTCCCGTGTGTCGTAAAAGTTGACTAAGTGACCGGAGTTGAAGTGTGTTGTGGGCGATGGACTAGCAACCTATCACTGCAATATCACATTTGTCAATCTTTTATACCCACATTTATGCTAAAAGTGGCGCTGGAACATATGTTTCACGTGCTCTGCCTATCCCTTTTGGGAATAAAGGCGTGAATGTATGGATCATAAAGGGAATATTATTTTTAGTTTACCACTAAAAAAGATGTTAATCCATTTGATATCCTGTCTCACTGTTACTTAATCAACCTGTTTAGATTAATCTTGAATGGGCTCAAAGTCTCAGTCTCACAGATGTTTGAAGTTTACAAGCATCATACCTAAGGAGTAAAATCTATTATATAAAATGTAAAATTCCTGACTGACTCATCGCCCAGCCCAAACTATTGAACCCAGAAAGCTGTTTTTTTTTTCACAATAGATTTATATGACTTAACTACCCACAAAGAAGGGATTTTTGAAAATTCCACCCTCAACGGGGTTAAAAGTTTCTATAGGGATGGAGTAAAATTTTAAGTGAGACCTTGAAACTTTGTGTATGGACTCCTTATTTATTACAATACAATTTAAGGGTTTTGGAAAACCCCACCCCTAAGTGGGTTAAAAAGGAGTGCATATTTTATATGGAGAAACTCTTCTTTTTGAGTCTTAAGGGGATGATGATTTAAACAAGTTCCACAGAGACAGAGTCCCTAGTAAAAAAATGTGTATACACACATCTACAAACATCAAGTAATCTTTCTGTATTCTAATGTATTATTTTGGCCTGTGCTGTGGTCTATATTATTTTCCTATTAGAAGTACTTAGAAATCGAATGTACTGTAACTGTTACACTAGGAAGTAAGGCTTGAAAGTTACCCCATATAATGTTATCTATCTGATAAACTGCAAATGGTTGTTTAGAGCTACTTTTAGAACCCTTGTGTTATATTCATATGTACATGTGATTCCCAGGTGTCTATAACACTGAAAGTCATAGGCGGTATATACTCTGGTGTGACAACTGTGGAGCTTGACAACCTGGCTGCCGAGACTGCAGCCACCATGACCACTGATCACGCCGACTATGCTGTGCTTGCCGCAAGATTGGCTATTTCTAACCTGCACAAGGAAACTAGGAAGCACTTCTCAGGTAAATTAGGGATCATATATATAAGGGCTTTGTGTGTTCATTGTAACATGCTGGCCCCGCAGATTTGCATGCATGACAATGTTTGCCGAGGCGCGCACCGATAGCTTCGATGCAATATTAAGAAAGTGGTGCGCGTCGCTACAGAACCGTCTTTGCCACAGCTCAAACAGCAGTCTGAACTCGCCGCTGCTCGCGCGCTGGGTGCAGCTGCACGCGCCTGTAGTTGCCGCACCACGCCGCTATTAAGTTTATTTTTAGTAATTATCTTTATTGTCACTAACATAGCATATTAGTTCCATTGTTACTAACATTTTGTATGGATAACTATCCGAAATAAAAACTTTGAATTTGAATAATTGTTTACAATGTATTTGAATGGTAAACAATATGATTTAACCAACAGTATCATTATCATCATCATCCTCCCAGCGTTATTCCTTGTTGTGCCCTAAAGGGGGTACGCATTGGCACCTGATCCCAAGATTTGGCACTAGCTTTACAAAAGTGACTGCCATCTGACCTTCCAACCCAGAGAGAAAACTAGACCTTATGGGGATTAGACCAGTCTCCTCACGATGTTTTCCTTCACTGAAAAGCCATTGTTGAATACCAAATGATATTGGACATACGTTTTTGAAAAAACCCAGTTGTATGAGCCGGGGTTTGAGCCCACGACCCCTAGATTGAAAGTCGCGTGCCTCACCGAGCTCGAGCGTAGTTGCCTGGGTTGACTATGGCTGGTCACTATTTATGGTGATAGTTTTTCTATCAAATTCCTTGTATGTGTGCCACGGCTTTTTTTAAATTCCCGTTAATTGCCATTCAGCCGGCAGGGTGGGGGGGACACTTGAAAAAAAGGTTAGGGAGGTACCCTAAAAGATTTTTTTAATATTTTGTTCTACCACTTTGTCGGCGGGCACGATTGATTTATATACCCATGCTGAATTACAGCTTTCTAATATTAAGGGTCACTGAGCTAAGCCACAGAAGGACATGGTGAAACTACAAGGGTTCCTTGTGACTACGGAACGAACGGAACCCTAAATAATTATGTTTTACTAATGGTATGGTTTACCTACCGTTTGTTTTTTTATCACATATACATTTTGATTTCAGATGTAATAACGGACTTGTACAATATTGTTAACCCTTATACCAAGAAACGAACACCAATGATTTCGGACTTTCATTATGAAATTATAATGAAGAATAAAGAGCGCTTAGATTCCGCTATTGTCTATGACAGGGATTTTAAATACAATTATTTTGGCTTTAAAACATTGGAGAGGTCATATTTACTGAAGATAAACAATAAGGTAATTAAAAGAAAAAAAACTTTTGTTCAAATATTGATAGATTTTATTTGCAACAAGAAACTATAGTTTACAAGTACGGGTTAGCAGAAAAAAATAAATCTACATTTAATTTTGATTGTCATTTTACAGGTAGCAGAGAGGCCCCAGCACATGCTCATGCGAGTTTCGATCGGTATTCACGGTGAAGATATTGATGGCGCTATCAATACTTACAATTTACTGTCAGAAAAATATTTCACGCATGCCAGTCCCACTCTGTTCTCAGCGGCCACTCCTCGCCCCCAGCTGTCCTCCTGCTTCCTCATAGCCATGAAGGACGACAGCATCGAGGGCATATATGACACTCTCAAACAGTGTGCACTGATTTCAAAATCGGCTGGTGGAATAGGCGTTCACGTCCATTGCATCAGAGCTCAAGGCACTTACATTGCCGGGACCAATGGGGTATCTAACGGATTAGTTCCGATGTTGAGGGTGTACAACAACACGGCGAGATACGTCGACCAGGGGGGCAACAAACGTCCGGGCGCTTTTGCAGTCTATTTGGAACCCTGGCATGCTGACGTCTTTGAATTCCTTGACTTGAAGAAAAACACTGGCAAAGAGGAAGTGCGTGCGCGCGAGCTTTTCTATGCCTTGTGGATACCGGATCTGTTCATGAAGAGGGTCGAGAGCAACCAAAACTGGAGTCTCATGTGCCCACACGATAGTCCCGGCCTGGCTGACTGCTGGGGAGAAGAGTTTGAAACTCTGTATGAGAAGTATGAAAAAGAAAATCGATATGTTAAACAAGTCAAGGCACAACTTCTTTGGAAAGCTATTATTGAAGCACAAGTAGAAACTGGAACTCCTTTCATGCTTTATAAAGATGCTTGTAACAGAAAAAGCAATCAAAAGAACCTGGGGACCATCAAGTGCAGCAATCTTTGCACTGAAATCGTAGAATACACATCCTCAGATGAAGTCGCCGTCTGCAATTTAGCATCAGTAGCTTTGAACATGTTTGTAAATGAGGATAAAACTTACAATTTCGCCCAATTGAAAGAAGTCACTAAAACAATCACCCAAAATTTGAATAAAATCATTGACGTGAACTTTTATCCAGTTCCAGAGGCCAAAAACTCCAACATGAGGCACAGGCCGATCGGAATCGGAGTTCAAGGCTTGGCAGACGCGTTCGTTTTGATGAGATTGCCGTATGAGAGTGAAGCTGCGATAAAACTGAACCAGCAAATATTCGAGACCATTTACTATGGCGCATTGGAAGCTAGTTGTGAGTTGGCTGAGAAGCTTGGAGTATATGAGACTTATGAAGGAAGTCCTGCCAGCCAAGGCATACTGCAATACGACATGTGGAATAAGACGCCCACTGACTTGTGGGACTGGTCAGCCCTAAAAGAAAAAATAGCAAAACATGGCCTTCGTAATTCGCTTCTATTAGCTCCTATGCCCACTGCTTCAACTGCACAAATTCTAGGGAACAATGAATCTTTTGAACCATTCACATCCAATATTTACCAAAGAAGGGTTCTGTCTGGAGAGTTCCAGGTGGTCAACCATCACCTGCTCCGCGACCTGACGGAGGCAGACTTATGGGACGACGATATGAAGAACCTGATCATCCACAACAATGGTTCCATACAGAACATTGAGAATATTCCTAAAGAAATACGAGACTTGTACAAAACTGTATGGGAGATCTCTGTGAAAACAAGCATCCAAATGGCTGCTGACAGAGGCGCGTTTATTGACCAGAGCCAGTCATTCAATATTCACGTGGCTGAACCAAACTACGGGAAATTGACGTCGATTCATTTCCACGCTTGGAAAATGGGTCTCAAGACCGGTATGTACTACCTGAGAACCAAGCCGGCTGCTAATGCCATCCAGTTTACTGTCGACAAAGCGAAAGCGAGAGTCATGAATGGGAACACCAACGGCACTACAGAAAAGGATGATGCGAATATGGCTGCAATCACCTGCTCTTTGCAGAACAAAGATGAATGCCTAAGTTGTGGATCTTAATAGTACTGAAATACCGATAGTTTAAGATACTTTGTAAGCTAAAATTAAGCCTGAAACAATTATATGGATATTAAGAACTTAAATTTATAAATTAAGTGTAATATTTTTATGTCTTTTACCTATTAAAGGAAGCCTGTGCCCAGTAGTGGGGCGTATATGATGTTGGAATAAATAAGCTTATTTTGATACCAATATTCTTTATTTTCTAGTGTAGTCCAAAATCTGCATGTTTTTAGTTATGCTTTCCCTTGAAGGTAGGACCTTTTACTGAGGTAGGGAAGGCTGGGTGCCTTCCTTAATCTTATATACTACATAGATCGTTCAATTGATGAGCTTATGTATTATAATACTTATTCTGTCCATAGAGTAGGTAGGGCGGCACCTCATAGATCTAACGATCTGTAGCTAGCGTTTTAACGCGTTACTTCGCCTATAATACGTAACTTTGTCTTTCATTGAGAATGAATTTGAGCGATGATACCGATCTTGGCTGTATTAGTTACAATCAAAGTAACGGGGTGTGACGGCACTACACAACACCTTTCGAAGATAAAGAGTATGTCAAGGTCGTCGCATGGTAGGACGCACTGGGGAGACTAGCGCGAAACTACAACTGAGTTCGTATATTTTTAGATCGCCTTTGTAATATTCGGGCGATAGACGGAGATTCCTTTACGTATCTCCATCTGTGCCACATGTGCTTAGTCGAGCGACAGACGCAACACTAGCCGCTCAGGCAAGTCAGGCAACGATTGATATATAAAGTAAGGCGTAAACCAAACAGAGATGGCATACGGCGAGGGCGAGGCGCCGCGCCGGCATGATGCCGCTTCAAACCATTGTAGACCTTAATACAATGGAATAAGGTGCTATTAACTGCTAGCGGCGCGTCGCTAGCGTGCCTCCGCCGCGCCGCTTCAGTATAATTTAAAATAAGTCTCCTTAGTACCTTACTAGCACTTTATTCCATTGTATTAAGGTCAGGGTTGAAGTGTGTTGTGGGCGATGGGCTAGCAACCTATCACTGCAATATCACATTTAGTCTATCTTTTATACCCACATTTATGCTAAAAGTGGCGCTGGTACATACGTTTCATGTGCTCTGCCTACCCCTTTTGGGAATAAAGGCGTGAATGTATGTATGTATTAAGGTCTACAATGGTTTGAAGTGGCATCATGCCTGCACCGCGCCACAGACCATATAACCTATAGGTTATATGGTCTGTGCACCGCGCCTGCGCCTCGCCCTCGCCGTATGCCGTCTCTGGTTTACGCCTAAGGATTTCGTTGGTAATGTATTGTGGTTGCAATCGAAACAAAACGTAATGATTTTAATTTAATAAATGGTCATCAATAAAAAATCAATTCATTATTCTTATTACAATAAAACTAATTTTTTCGATAACTTCTTAAAATTGGATAAATTATGTCTAGAGCTTCGTGGATTTCGTTTCTCGTCTTTCCCCCTGAAAAAAATATGAGGTATAAATTAACACTGCAAGCATACATATATTACTCCGTAAAGATAGGCCCAACGCGCACGAGTATTTCGTCCAATGCGGTGGCCCGATCCTGGAAATCGCGGGCCAACGTGCCTTAGTCTGTGGTAGGACGCCGTACCGTTCAGCTGTCACAGTGTGTCAGAGGCTAATGTTTCAAAATGCCCGGTTGCGTTGTAAAAGGCTGCAAAAACCATCATAAAAAGGTGAAAAAGAAACATGGGATATCGTATCATCGGTAAGTTTTTTATCGCTTAGTAACACATTTAATTATTTTGTTACCAAGCGTCATTACGTTTAGTTAAATCGCAACCGCTAGTCAATCGAAGTAACTTTGTAAGGGCGTCATTTTTGGACTGGTGTATGAACCATTGACTATGGACATTGTTTGATAATATGCAGCTAAACATTTGATTGTGAATGATTCTTATATTGTATCATAATAATAATTACCTCTAAAACGGTACTTTGGTTTCGAATTGCTACGTTTTTTTATTAACTTGGTATGGGTCCAATCTTGCAATAAATTTTTAACTAGTTATCCCCAGTTAACCGACATGAATTGTTAATAATGTGGCCTAAGCTAAGATATGTTTTTAGAAGTAGATTCTCTGATGTGGTATATGATTAAATTGTATATACATATAATAAAGGAGTTTTTGAATTCCATTGCAATAATATATATAAATAACTACGCTCATAATCCCTTCATCTTATTTACTCAGTGGCGCGTTCCACAATCATTTTTTTATATACCTATATTTCTCACAGCATATCTCCTACTAATGTTGGTAAGTAGATGCATAGGAATAATGTACAGAAGAAAGTCGTTTGTATGCAGAATAAGCAATAAATACCATGTGATTTATAGTTGATTGTATTTATTTCAACACTATTTGGCTCTTATTCTATCATTTGTGATGTATAATTATATACACATACGCTTAGGCTTTTGTGTCCTAAGTCACTAAATTGTGCCCGTGTGGTTTTTTGTGTCCTCTACCGCATCCCTGACAACATTTCGTGACGAACCGTTCAGTAGTTGGGCCGTAAAAGTATATAAATATACAAACTCAATTTCGGATTTATAAATATTTATTTATTACATAGGTAGCACTATCTCTATATAAACATCAGTGCATCAACCACTGCCAGCCACATTAATAATTGAGAATAGTCCCCCTTACAAGGTTACTCCGGCCACCCAAACGAATAGTCCGCGCGGTCCGCCACGTGGTACGCAGTCCGTACAACAGATGGCCCACTCTTTTCCATAAGGGACAGATGTCAAGCGATTTGTTCGGACGGGCCTATCTTTACTTTCGATATCATTGACTGCAAGTCATCATACTGCTAAGTGCTAACGTTATTCCCGGTTGTGCCCCATAAGGAGCCCATCGTCCGCTTTGGCGGAGTGGCATAGGCACAAGTTTTACGAAAGTGACTGCATCCTGACCTAGCAACGCACAGGGAAAACTAGACCTTATTGGAGTAGAACGGTCTCCTCACGATGTTTTCCTTCACCGAAAAGTAACCTATCTAAATCACTAAAAATTGCTTCCCAGCTGTTTCGTTTGTCCGAATTTTCTTTTGTCCTAAAAGCCGTTTTTCTCTGAAGCCTTGAGGTTTTCAGGATTATTATAAAACCAACCTAACCAAAAGGGTTCTACACGATGAGTTTTAAAAAACAAAAGCTTTGAAGTCTTTGAGGCTATTGGCATATTGCCAAAATGAAAATTCGGACAAACCATACCGTTGGGATATGATATTTAGTGATTGCGACAGAATACCCAACGAGCTCCAGATTGCAAGTCACGCGCCTTACCGGCTCCAGTGGCTTACCAAACTAAATAAGTTTGCTGAATTAACACTATGTCAAAGAAATAAAATATATGTATTCACAGTACATATGGTGCTACTTTCCCGCACTAGTGCGGAAAAAAGCACTTTCCTTGCATATGTGGAAACTTTAAAGCGCCATATGTACAGTAAAACGTTGAACGATACACATGCGAATAGGTAATTCGCAACTCGTGTCGATTTAAAACACTCCCTTCGGTCGTATTTTAATTTTACACCACTCGTTGCGAATTTCCTATTTTCGGCACTTGTATCGTAAATAACTATTACTTTACCTACTGTAAACGGTTTTGCCAGTGAGGGTAGATTTGCCCAGTAAGAAATAACTTAAGTTAATCGAAAATTATCGCAGTGAATGACATTTGCTCAATGTCAAAAATATGAATCATAGGCTTAATTAAACGATATACTAACAATTATTTTATAAGTTATTTAATTTTTCCTGTTGTTAATATTCTTTAATTATTGCATGTACTTGTGAATGTCGTTACACGCGGTACTACCACCGATTCTAAAAAATAATCCCTCTGCCTCGAGAAGAAACTCGGCGAGGTATATTTTTTACAAATCTATACACTAATGCAAAATTACAATATGCCAGTATTACAAAATTACAATGCTACAGTTCAGCAGAAAACCAACTCATTGCGATAGGTTACTGCAGTACGCTATTTCATGTAGGTATTTGAAGTAATTTACCTGTGAACACGATTTTCCCATTAACAAATATTAACAAGACGACTCGCGGCCGCACCATCCGGTAGACGAGGCCGGGGAACAACTCGGGCTCGTACGACGTGAACTGCCCGTGCGCCTGCTGCAGTGCTTCCAACCTCACTGGGAACCTCAAGTCTCCCGTAGCTATGAAGTTCTGTATTTTGAACTCCAGAAACTTTGCCTAAAATAGTAACCTTCCATTGAGTAATATGATTTCTATACTTGGAAAAATTGTTACCATGCATTTTATTGATTCCGAGGTCTTGGCTTGTGAACAAGCCTCAGAAAGTAGGCAGTATTGAATGCTATAATTAAAGAAAAAAATCGTGCCATTAACATAGCAGTGTCACAAGATTGCGCTGGCGCGGATTGCAGATAGCCACATGGTAATATGTTTAGATCACATACTCGTATGCTTAGTATTAGCAGTCACACTTAACACATGATATGCTTAGGTATAGTCATTAGTCATCATTCTTCTAGCGTTATTCCCGGTTGTGCCCCTAAAGGAGCCCAGGGTCTGCTTTGACACCTAATTCCAAGATTGGGCATAGGCACTAGTTTTTACGAAAGTGACTGTCATCTGACCTTCCAACCCAGAGGGAAAACTAGACCTTATTGGGATTAGACCGGTTTCCTCACGATGTTTTCCTTCACCGAAAAGCTAACGGTAAATATTCCGTACATAAGTTCCGAAAAACTCATTCGTACGAGCCGGGATTCGAACCCACGACCGCCGCTTGACAGCCGCATGCCTGAACCACTAGGCTACCGTAGCTCAGGTATAGTCATTAGTGTATGGACAGTTTTTACATTTCCAAACAAGGGGTTAAAATAAATTAATCCTTATTGCTTGGTTTTAAGAACCACGAAAGATAACTTAGTGTCTTCATTTTCTTTTATATTAGGGCTATACATTTGTAAAAAAATATATCTCTCCACCAAGGTAACACTTACGGGAAATCCAAGTTTTTGAATGATTCTTGCAAATTTTCTAGCTGCTAAGTATGAATCATGTTCATTTCTTGCCCCAGTGCATACAATTTTACCTGATCTGAAATAAAATGTTTAATGTACACATTATTACCAGAGACATTAACTATTTAGAGAATTTGAGAGCTTTCCAAGTTGATGCTAGCACGAATAATGTTATAAAAACGGATAATTCACAAAAAACTAATTTGGCAATAACTCTAAAACTGTACAACTTTTACTGGGGTCATGTTAGGCTGGTTAGGTTCTTCTTAACCTGACCTACCACCGGTGTCACTGTGGTATGGTACTTCTGGGACACCCTGTATACATATGTATATAATATTGTGAAAATTATGACCCACTATGGTCCTAAATTATTCATTCCCAATAAAATCGGGATAGAATATAAAACCATATACCTGAAAACCAATGCAGTTGCCCTAGGTTCCAATATTTTCATGACAACACCTTGGAATCTGGCTGGGTTGTATTCCGAAAACCTTGTCCGACAGTATATGTCCAGCAACTTCAGCTCACAGCCAAGACTGACTGTTGACACACAATTTCTGTAAAATAAAATCTATCAAAGAATTCAAGAAAAAATTACTTAAAGAATCACAAATTGACACTGAACCCTATAAGAAAATTTGATATGTGACAAAGGACTATACATTTCATTCGGCTGACAGTCTCTTGAAATGACTAACACCAAAATGGCATAGCACTGTCTTTCACTCATAAGGTTTATTGTTTTGTAGATAAGATAACATACTATATCTACTATACTTATATTTTATGTTATTTGGTGAGTTTAATCTTAATGAAAATACTGACTATAAACTAACAAAATAATAACAAAAGTACATAATATTTACAAATAAAAAACCGGGTCTAAATCTGTGCCGTGCGGCAAGGTGCCCATAAGGCTGGCGGCATTGCCACGCTGGATAGCAATGCTGATCCGTTGCGCCAGATAGCCGCCAGCCCGTTGGTCACCACTTGCATCCACGACACGCTTCGCGAGCTCCTTGAAAACTGCGTGTGCTCCGGGCCCCCACGGCCCAAGCGTTTCAACCCCAAACGGCTCAAACATGCAGCCAGAATCAATGGCTGCATATTTGCGCCGCTTGAGGTTTTCAGCTGTGTTAGCGGCAGCCCCAGCCCTGGTCGAAGTCCCTGAAAGATGGGATGGGCCAAGGGTATCCACACATGTGGCATCCCATACTAGGGGCCGACCCAACTTCCAGGGGACAAGGGTCATGCCATCAGGCCTCTTACCGTCGTCCCGCGCGAGACCTGATGGTTCTAGTACTGCCGGCACTCCGGCTGTGACGAGGGCGCGGCGCAGAATATCGTTCAGGCTAGCATGTCGCGATATCCGGCCGGCGCTTTTAGCACACGACAAGCCGTGTAGGCCTAAACGGGTGACATTTACACCACAGTGGCATTGATGTGGAACCACACAAGCTGCCCCTAGACGCAGCGATACTGCAAACCTAAAAGCGTCTCTGGTGAGAAGTGTGCCGAGGTTTTTCGAAGGCAAAGCCTTGTTTTGTTGTATTTTAATAAAGACTCCTCTCCTCACATTATCTGCAAAGCACTACACAGTCTAGAGTCTAGGAAACAGATTATAATCATTTGGTTCCACTCAATCCATGACTTAAATTTGTATGTTCAGCCCACTCTAAACATGATTGTTAGCTCTTTAGTCTATGTATTTTTTTGTTTGGTTGTTAAGATCCAAAATAATAATATCTACAGTCCGCCCATACGCGCAGCTTAATGCCCATAAGTAGCGAAAATCACTTGCAGCACTCTGACTCATCTATGTGGTGATTAGTGCTGAATGTGTACAAGGTAGATATTGTAACAAAACTTACTGTATTTTTATACTGTTCTTAGCTTGACTTGTGCCACTTGCCATGGGTGTTAATGCAGTCATTGAGCTATGAGGGTTGGCTTGAGGGGTGAATGTGCTGTGAGTTGGAGTGAGCACCACATCTCCAGTTATCCTCGACTGTGGCTGTGGAGTCGCCATTTGTAAAGATGATGCACTGTTGTCACTGTGGACACTTGCTGGTCTGTGTTGTGGTGTTCGAGCCATGTTGGCATTCATAGAATTATTGGATGATGGTAGACTTAGGGGTGCAGGTGGTGGTGAAAATATGTCATTCTCAACTAGTGCTGCGCGGCTATCAACATTGTCCTAAAATGTTCGATAATTAGTTATTTGCTTAAATACTTAAGAGAGCAATACTTGATAATATATAATATAAGGTAAAAAATACGTATGGCACTTACCCAAACAGGTGTAGGTACATTTGGTGTAAATCGTTTCACAGGATTATTCAAACAGTCTTGTAATGTTTCTCTTGAAGGATCCATTTTGGAGGTTTCTAAATTAAATAAAGAAAAGTAGAACATAATTATTTAAGAGCGTTATTAAAAGTAAACAAGCATTAACCATTTGTTTTTGCATACCAATTCTTTCTAACACGATTTATTTTATTTATTGCATATAACACATAATTGACATAAAAACATTAATTATGCAGTTTTTCATTTTGTATTGCAATTGCATGCAATTGCATTGCATGGCACGGACGGATGCCAAATAATATGCCATATGCCATGAACATGAATCCACATGAATCTAGTTTGACACTGACAGACCACACACCACACGTCTTCGAGTGGTCTTCGATTATGAACACTCTGGACAGGCTAAATTAAGAACTGGTCTTATGCTCGCGTTCAAAGCGACATTCACTGGCGCGGGCGCGTGAACAGCCTGAATGTACGCGCGCCCGTGCCCGCGCCCGTGAATGTCGCCGATCGGGACGACTGTCGGTTTTTGGACAAAGATCAAAGGGTGAATGTGCTCGTGCTTGTGTAGCTGTTCACACGCTCGCGTGCGAAATTGACAGTTAGCTACATCAGACTGTTAACAACATCGTCGATCATTTTGTTTTCTTTTCCAATGAAAATAGACCAAACCCAAAGCAGTATATAGTCCCCACGAGATCTATATCTGCGAAATTTCCCATTTTTGCAGTTGCACTGAAAGTGACACTGATAAGCACTTGACAAGCACGCCCGGTTGCCCGCGAGCTTGTGAACAGCTTGCTTGGCCCGCAGAAGTGCACGGGCTGCTTGCCGATCAGCATGCCAAGCAGCTTGCCAGGCTGCACGCCGTGCATGTGAACGCACCATTAAAATGGCTGATGACTTGCCAAAACAACCTACTTAATTTGGACGGGTAATGGTTTATGTGCCACAACTTCATACTAAATCAGTTGTGGCAAATAATAAAAAGTGTAACTATGACAAGAACAATGAATGATATTTCCCTTTCTGTCACACTTATCGAGATTTGTATGCTACCTGTACCCTTTGCAGCTCGCTCGCAAGTGGTATTGTTATTACCATAGCCTGTCCAGAGTGTTCTAGGTTCATGTCTTCGAACTTATTAGTGTACAGCCATGGAATGTGCCTCATGATTATTTCGGGGAAATTCAATGAAAGAGGATAAGAGGATTAACTCTCACATACCATATTAGAACGTAGTACTAGTAGGGTAGTATGATAATTTCCCCCCAGTGTGGCCCCAGCATTAGAGCCTGTTCACAGATGTCCGTAAATGTTGGTGCCGGATCTGACAACGACACTATTAATAGACACAGAATATGTAATAATACCACGTAGTATGGAGCATGCTCCAATATCGGTCTGGGCGGTATCAACAGTAAGCATGTTTTCATACATTTGCTTGCCCTCCGATATCGTTACTGGATGTGAGGGACTACCGGGAAGTGAAAACGAACTTTGTTCGTGTATCTCTCTCTCTGTCGCACTTGCCAGTTCGAGCGATAGGGAAGGAGATACTCGAACGAAGTTCGTTTTCACTTTCCGGTAGCCCCTCTGATACCGAAAAATACGGCTTGTGAACGGGATCTTAAACGTAGACAGAGGATTGTATCCTGTGATTCTATTCTATCCTTCCTTTGTATAAATCTGCACGGCTATCACAAGACGGCGCGCGAGCTCCCTCGATTTTTCTCGCACTGTAACTCTCTTTCTAAGTTTTTTTAATAAAAGAGAGACGGATAGTGAGAGAATAATCGAGAGAGCTCGCGCGCCGTCTTGTGATAACCGTGCTAAAGTACTAAGCTTTATTTTTTATTTTATCGGATAACATTATATTATGGCCGTATATTATTGTCACATTTTGAGTGCGTTCAAATACCTACAGGATATAACCATAACGTTATATTTATAGCGTGGACCTATGGTGGAACTATAATGGTGGGTACACACCCAGCCAGCGAACGGCTATGTTAAATAACAAACAAAACAACAAACTCTCTCTCTAACAAATAGCTGTCACGTAAATGCATCGCGTTCGTTTGCTCAGTGTGTACCCACCATAATACTACATATATATATATATATATATTAGGCATTAGAGTATATATATACTCTAATGCCGCGTTTATACGCTTGCGATGGCTTGGCGCGTGAGCAGGACGCAGCTATGCGTTAGAGGGAGAAGGCTATAAGTCGATCTCATTCGTTTACATAGCTGAGTCCTGCTCACGCGGTTTGTAATAATCAAAAATGTAAGTTAATGATAGTTTCTAGAAGGTTTCTAGTTTCTCTGTGATAGTTTAGTAACGTTCAAGTTTAAATACACTCAAGAATATATTACCCAGGCTTTCAAAATGGGGAATTCGAACGTATATCACACATATGACAAAATTGTCAAACCAAAACCAAAATGTCAGTCAGACGTCAGTCGGACAAGAGTCACAAGAGACGGAAAAAAAGAGGTGTTGTTAAATACAGTAAAGGAATGAATTTTAAATTTAAGTTGTAATTATATTAAGTTTTTAAGTATTTGTTATTAAAAAGGAGCTTACTACAAGTTACCGACAATGAATTGGTGTAGAGCGTGTTTGTCTTCGGACAAAGAAGTGTTACAGTCTGATGACAATTTTGCTTGCAATTATAACTTGCTCACCAATATAAACGTAAGTGAAAGATTTTCCTATGAAAGTGTTGTATTGAGCTTAATATATTTAATATCGTCTGAACTTCTTTAGGCTTGTAAGCTTGTAATTGTTTACTTGCAAAATAGCAAATAGCAGTTCAAGTAGTGCTTGAATAAACAACATCGAAATGGTGTCAGCCATTAATTCATTGCATTATTTAACCGATTGATTGTTTTTTTTTTACCAACTGGTTCTGGATGCAACTTCATATGTCTGCACATATAAGTAATGGTTAGGGAGGCGAATAGGGGAATTTTCGGTAATACTCGAGCGTGGCAGTTTAAGATATGAGAGATACCTTAGACCTAATAGAACAACCTTGTAAAGTATTTAGCTCTGTATGTAGTGACGCGCGCCTAGGATAGACGATCAGATTAGTAAAAAAAAATTGATAGTCTGAAATACTCGAGCGCGTCAGATGAAGATATTGGGGGTTGATTTTAGTGTTTTAAGACTAAATTTAACTATTCTGGCGATAAGTCCTTGACGCCGCCGAGTTATAGGGTCGCGAACTTGTAAAAAAAAAAACGGGGTCATTCCATTGTGACGGGTGGGACTTTTTTACTCTTTTTTGCCTACACTTTTCTTTATTTCTGCCAAACTGCAACGATTTACGTATTGAATATGACATTATCACATACTTGAATAGTCATTGCATACTGTACCATCGAAAAAAGTATGAAAATGACATTACTATTATGAGAAATTGATGGTATAAGAAGTGTGACGGGTGGGACTTCAAAGTGCCTCTCCTCTCCGGGTTGACTTACACCATTCGCAATTGGTAAGAAACTATGAAACTTTTGTTAAACAACCTATTTTTATATAATTCCTGACATTGTATAGATCAGGCATTAATATAATTTACGCAAATAACTTGTAAAACAAAAATAATTTTGCTTCTCTATGCTTGTGACGGGTGGGACAGTACTTTGTGATGGGTGGGACGAGTAACATTTGGGCATACAAATGTATGCAAAATATAAACACAGTTCTTTTATATTTACTTAAAATCAGCTCTTTAATTAATTATTTAATGTTACAATCAATCCTTTCAGAAGTTTAGTTAGAGCAATATGGCAAAAAAAATTTTTTTTCTCGTCAATGTTTAAACGTTCACAAAATTGATAATACGCTACATTACCACATACTTTTATCAGCGGTTCTGGTTAAATATCTAAAATTTGACTAGTTTTAATGAAAGAGACATCTTCCTCATAAATTCGAAATGTTTTGCTGGTTTTATCAACACATTTTAAAAACATGCCCTTTAATTCATTGTCGTGGCCAACGGCACTTTGCGAAACTGCGAGGTATTTAATACTCTTTCGACTTATTCCTGGCAGTAATCTAAAATTGCTAAAAAGTCTTGCCATTATTCTGGGTTTACTTTTAATTTTTCCCGTGACTTGCGTTTCCTTTCCGTAGCATTCATAGTATTCTAAAAAGGAATACCGCCACCGAATTAAGCAATATAACACATATAATTTGCTTTAGTATAACCCAACTACGTTTAAATAAAGTTAAAACAACGATTTTATACTCTCTAAGTCCGTTTTATCAGATAACCCATTTTGCTCACCCGTCACTGTGACGGGTGAGACATACTTTGAAGAGTGTTAAAGGCGATTTTTATATACGAATTCAACGTGTGTTTTAGCTAAAATAACCGCCCTCAACCTAATTGTCACTTTCACAAAGCAAGACAACAAGAGGTTAGATATCTTTAGGTTAAACAAGAAAAAACATTGTTTTACTGTGACGGGCGGGACATGAGTTAAGCATTTTGTAGAAGCCCATAAATCCTAATCATGATACTTTATTTTATAATTATTTACCACTAGTTTAAACTTCGTTAAATATATTTTCTTTTACACGTATCACTTTCTCCGTGATGTTCAGAAAAGGCGCGAAACAGTCCTGCCAACTTAGAGTAAAAATAGGCTACCCTAGACAACTGACGCTAGGGGTAAGTTCAGAAACGAATAAAATGCATCAAAATTGTATAAAAAGGAAAAATCTCATTGATTAATAAAACAAGGCATAATGTTCTTTTCTCTAGACATGGATTTAAGTATAAATTAAGTTATTTATTTTTTATGGCTATGGTGTCGGTTTCGCTGGAATGACCCAACGTTAATCCGGCATTCTCGAGCGCGATTTTTTTTTATTTATTTTTGAAGAATATAATCTAAAACTTACTAAAAATACAAAATCTGCCGGTTTCCGCATGACCGGAAGTGTGGAGGAGCCATTTCGTCTTCCGAAAAACGCGTTGCGGCATATAAGTCGCGAACGATACATTTTACAAAAAAAAAGCTTAAATAACCTCCTGCCGCCCAATGACCTATCAGAAGGTCTCCGCATGAGTAGTGGTTCCGGCCCAAGCGTAATGACAATTTTAACTTTTTAACCTGTCCTATCCCACAGGCTCAAATTTGTGCCCAAAATAGATTTTCCCAATCTCCCACGACCTCGAGCGCTTTACGTTCCTCCAACTCCCATGGGCACAAATTTGTGCCCGCAATTTAGTACACCGTCGTCTCCCACGGCTCTAATTTGTGCCCAAATTCTTCACTCGATTTGTAACTTTATTAGTAAATACACAGGATTTATATTCAATTGGACTCACTTTCATTGGATTGCGAATGAAGTAACCTAAAGATTGATACCAGACATCCATTCACTCACTATAGAAATAAAAAGCGTTACGACCATTCAAAGTTCGGACTGCCAAGCGTCAAATTCTGCTTACCGATAAGTGAATTTGAAAGCGATTTTCAGTTGTTTTTTATATGAAAAGCTTCTAAGTATTATACATCATTAGAAAGTTTATTTTGTATACTTTCATATTACTCAAATTATTAGTAATCGAGATCTACCGTTTGATTACAAATATCGCAAAAAGGTTTCTCTTACTTTTTAGACGCGTTTGGATATTTTGGTATTGTTTTTACTATTTCTATTGATGTTTTCTACTTTTTAGCAATTTATTATTCATCCTCTTCATAAAAACATACACTTCTCTTATCCAAGTATAAACACTCAGCCCCACAAGCGATAAACACGTCATAAGTGGTATGCGCGTTCGGTGTCAAATTACGCGTGGGAAACACGGAGTCCAGCCGTTGCCCAGGACCTGGGAAACGAGGGTTTCGACATTTTGGGCACAAATTTGTGCCTCTGGGAGACAACGGGGGTAATAAGTGCGCGAGTCGTGGGAGAGGACAGGTTAACGCCCGCATACCTTTTAAAAAGACTTCAAATTCATCTTGTCACAAAACTTAAAATTTACCGCGTATTGAATTCGAATGATTTCTGAACGAATACGTCACATTTGACGTCAAAATGTGAAACTTCATCTGTCAGTTTTATTCATGTATGTATATTATTCAATAGAATTCAAGAAACCAAAAACCTTTTTCGGTCAGATTAAGAGAACCCACCAACATTTTTGTCAGATTAAGAAAATATGCTTTCAGGATACCGAGATAAACCTCCCCTATGAAAATCTGACGCGCTCGAGTATTTCAAAAAAACTTTATTTTTTTGCATTTTCAAAAATTCATCGTAACTTATCGTCACGCCGAAATCGTCAGTTTTTTCACACAACACCCCTTCCGAAAATCTGACGCGCTCGAGTAAATTTTTTTTTTTTGCATTTTTGACTACTTTATATGCCTACCCCCACCACGCAAACCGGCAGATTAGTATACCGTTGTTATCAGAGGCACTTGGGGCATACGTAGTATGAATATCTGTCGCGCTCGAGAATGCCCAAGTAACTTTTTTTTTTAAAAAATTTGAAAAACCGTACACGCCAAACCCACCGCTAAAATGGCTTTTACCATACGAGCTTTTCTTTTCGAAATGATTTTATCTTTCGATTTTGATAGGTCTCGACGGCGCCGTTGAATTACGCCATTTAGCTACCTCGCCTCCCTAACTATAACAAAACATATAAGTCTGTTACTTATAGTTATATGACTGCAAATACAGTATAAAAAAGTGAACTTAATTAAATATATAATTTTTAGGTAAAATTTTCTGATGGGAAATCACAATGCTTCTGCCAAAACTGCATAGAAGCTGTTAACTGTTTTATAGAGTTCAGAAATAAATGTATTTCTGCTGAATCTACATTACAAGGATATGAACAGGTATGTTATTCATTGTACTGAAAGAAAAAAATATAAGCTGCTATTTTTCAACTTGAGAATGTGTCCCAATCTCAATTGGAGTTTACTACATTGAATAACAAGCTGTTTCAGCGGTCATACCTTCCTCCTTTGTAAGTTCTTCAATGGAATAATATAAGTCTATCATGATGTTTATTTTGAATTTTAAATGAAATTTCTAATTTCCGCAGACAATAAAATCGGAGCCTAAATCGGTCAAAGTGGAAATCAAGTTTGAAAAAGAAGATTATGTATCTGAGACTGATTTTGAAGATAATCACCATGACTACACTGAGGATTATACTACAATTAAGACAGAAACAAGTGCTGGTGAGCAATTTATTCAAGTGAAAGTTATTTTTACCAATGATCTGTGAACCACTTTGGCTTAATTGGTAGTGACCCTGTCTATGAAGCCAGTATTCTCGGATTGTAATCCCAGTGAGGGGATGTATTTTTGTGATGAGCATGAATATTTTGTTTCTGTGCCTTAGATGTTTTAATTCGAATCCCGGCTCGTACCAATGAGTTTTTCGGAACTTATGTATTATGGAATATGATTTCATATTTACCGTTAGCTTTTCGGTGAAGGTAAAACATTGTGAGGAAACCTGCATACATCTGCGAAGATTTTCAAAGGTGTATGTGAAGTCCCCAATCCGCACTGGGCCAGCGTGGGGACTACTGCCCATTCCCTCTCATACATGAGAGGAGGCCTGTGCCCATCAGTAGGACATATGTAGGCTGATGATGTGATGTGATGTTAAATACATATATTATTATAAGTATATAATATGGAGGTCTAGTACCCCATAGCACAAGCTTAGCTTAGCTTGAGATTGTCTGCTAATATTAGATAAAAGATATTTAGAGCAATCAATTCTTTCTTTGTGCTTGTTGCCCTTTTAGACATTCTTTTTTATTTTATAATATAAGATTGAAGCCTTAGCAAAAAATAAGAATAATGTACAAATTGACTTGAACCACTTGTAGAGAAAATGTCAAAACCAGAGAACCCATCATCACAAGTGGCCCAGGTGAAATTCAGGGCCAATCAAATTTTGTTATTAGGGTTACATGTGCATGCTTACAAGTATATTTTGAACTATAGGCCTAGTTCAAGCCCAAAGTGCTAATATTTTCATCAAGAGTTAGTTTTAAATATTATTGCTGATTTTTAGATGTCAAAGAAAAGACACCAAGTAAACAGAGCAGTAAAAAGACACAAAAAAGTGCAAAAAAAAAGAAGGATGATTCCCTAGCAGAAAACTTTGTTAAACTCTCAAACAGTAATCCTACTTGTGGTAAGTACTATTATTATGGTGTCTTAACAAATTCGTAGTGCTAGTCTTTAGTTGTGAAACTCCGTAGGAAAGCACCTAACAGCTGAGTGCCCATCTAGTGGCTACCATGCACTCTCTTACACACCCCTTAATTACCATACGACTACCAAGTAAGTTCTGGGGCGTGTAAGAGAACTAGCTATCCTGTGATCTGCAATCCGTGAGCGTGCCAAATCGTCCTCAAATGTGCCCTTAGTGATGCCGATGTCGGAATTTTGGCAGGTCTGGCCCTGAAGTTAAACATAAGGTTCAAATACTTCAAATGGATCTGTACGGATTGGGAATGATCCATAATCAAAGGACCTCCTTACCTTGGCGCGTCTTTTACGACCCCTTCAAATAAAGTAACGCTATTGAGTTACAATTTTATCAACCAAGTCTTTTGCGATGGTCATCATTGCCATCATTTCTTATTCTTGTTGACTACTTTCCTCTACAAAACTTCTGCCTGTCGCCATATGTATGGTCCCGTGCATATAATAATTTCTTGGAAAACCTGTATCTGCCATTCTGGCAGCACTTGCCGGGTAACGCGCAACCAACGTCATCCTCATTCTCCGCGATATTCCCGGTTGTGCCCCTAAAGGAGCCCGAGGTCCGCATTGACAGCTAATCCCAAGATTTGGCATAGGCACTAGTTTTACGAAAGCGACTGCCATCTGACCTTCCAACCCAGAGGGAATACTAAATCTTATTGGGATTAGACCGGTTTCTTCAGGATGTTTTCCTTCACCGAAAAGCTAACGGTAAATATTACGTACAACTCCGAGTTCGAGCCGGGTTTTGAACCCACGATCGCCGCCGGAACCACTACGCTACCGTAGCTTATAACCCGCAACTAACGTACGTGACTAAATCGTTTTTTAGGATTGTGCAGCAAAGAATTCAAGGATGCAGCCTCACTAAGCAAGCATGTGGAAGGCCATGAGTTGGAAAAGGGTTGCCAGCTCTGCTCGGCCAAATTCAAACACCGAGCGCAGCTGTTCGCGCACCGCATGCTGCACACTGTCAACCACCAGAGCTGCCATCTGTGCTCTGTTAGATTCAGGTCACACGCGAACCTGGAGTTCCATTATAGGAAAATACATTATGGGGAAAAGGTAGGTTATGTAGCTCATCATTTTTTTGTTCCTCATTGCCATGGTTACGTATCCTCCACGGCTACCACGCGATGGCGCGCGAGCTCTAAATTTTTCTTGCACTATCCGTCTCTCTCTTATTACAACATTTAGAACAAGAGGTATAGTGCGAGAAAAATCGAGAGTATGTCGCGGCCGTCCCATGATGGACGTGCTGGGTCACTCTATAAAAGTATGATTTTTAGGGTTTAAATCCACTAAACTTGGGTTCTTATATTTTTAAACCGATTCCATGGTTAGGGCATCTCTTTAGCATCATAGGAGTCCAGTTTATAGTATTTTTTCTTATAAAACTCTGACCCTGTTGTCTCTTGGGTGGACAGAATATCAACAAGAAAAGGATGATTGACCCGGCTAACACATTTGGTGCCACTGTGCCAAACATTTCGTAGGACACACGGGGAACTATAGTCTGGACGTTTAGGTATTTAAAAGAATGTAAACAAACAGAACCACGTGACTTGGTCATTCAACACGTATAGACTATACGTGAGTACAGGAAAGCACCTACGAGCAGAGCGCCCGCTTAGCGGGTTCCTGAAGACTCTTTCACTGAAGTGTTAACCATGACTTTGCTGTTCCAATGACGTTCTGAGTTGGCAGTTCCAATTAAAATATGTCAAGAGCCGATAAGTTGCGTTTCTAGGCGAGTTGAAGCCCTATTAAATGCTTTATCTTGTTTTTATCACGCGCGACCATCTTAGGCCCGCGGCTTGAAGCTCTACATAGCGTTTACCGGCGGCGTGACTCCAAAAATACCATTTTGACGTTGATAAATAAATCGTGCTAGTGCTGTTATAAGTATAGTCTGGACGTTTAGGTATTTAAAAGAATGTAAACAAGCCAAACCACGTGACTTGGTCATTCAACCAATAAGATAATACCATAGGTACAAAAGGTTGCTACTCACAGCAATCTTATTGGCTGAATGACCAAGTCACGTGGTTTTGTTTGTTTACATTCTTTTAAATACCTAAACGTCCAGACTATAGGTATATGGTGTCTACGAATAACCTCGTTTTGTTTCAGAATGTTACGCTAGAGTGTAATCTATGTGCAAAAAAGTTCAACACTCCTAGAAGATTAGCGAAACACATATGGAGTAATCACAGTGACAATGAATATATCTGTGATATTTGTTCCAAAAAGTAAGCAAATTGATATTTCATAAATAACAAATGAATTAAGTACCAACTTGCTGAAAAATAAAAAAAACAATGTCAGAAGGGTCTCATTTATAGACACGCGGGGCGTCGCTGGACGTGTTGCGCGGTGCGACACCACAGATTACATAATGTATTCTGGTTTAATGCCACTTTTTCATTCTTAACTTTTTAAAACGATGGCGACAGCGCGTGAGCAACCCCGCGCTGATAAAAATTCGCAAACTTGTCTATTCCAAGAGATGAGTTCATAAATTATGACGAGCCCACACATGGAAGTGTTGCATACTACGGGTCTATATCGTCATATACTCGAAAAATATTATTACTCCAAAAAAAGAAGGAGAGAAAAATTGCCTAGTCACGAAGATCGCATTCAGATATCTCAAAGAATTACGAAGCTACAACCGTCTTAATATTGCTTGTTAGAGAGAGAAAACTCTCGCAGTTAGTGACGTCCAATCTGTGAGCGTAATAGTAAGTAAATGACAATCGTTTCATAAGAAGTTGAAGTAGAAGGAAAATGGACAGAACATACCCCTTCTTAAAACTTTGGGCACTTATAACTTTGTGATTATTTAACCTCATGCGTTGCTTTTTCCTCCATTTGACTACATTTTTAATCCTTTTTCGAGGAAATACGACATTGTTGATTATGTTAGTTAGTGCCTACACCCCTATCGCGGCGCCCCGCCTAAATAGATGAGACCTAGGAACAGGACTGTTGTGAGATATTTTATAGATAAGACCTAGGAACAGGACTGTTGTGAAATATTTTATAGATGAGACCTAGGAACAGGACTGTTGTGAGATATTTTATAGATGAGACCTAGGAACAGGACTGTTGTGAGATATTTTATAGATGAGACCTAGGAATAGGACTGTTGTGAGATATTTTTGTCCTCGTCTAATACATAGAATATGATTTGTTTTAGGTACAATAACAAACAAAAACTGAAGTCCCATGTGATCGGGCATGGTGACGCCAAGCCGTTCGTTTGCGATTTGTGCGGGTACTGCAGTAAATACGCTGCCGGACTAGCGGTGAGTAATTGTGGGACACAATATTGAATTTAGCCTGACTTGTAAAAAATAAAATACTGATTACCTACAAAGACCCGTTTCACTGTGCTAATAGTTCTAACTCAAACTCAAAATTATCTTTATTCAAGTAGGCCTAGTAACAAGCACTTTCAAATCGTCAGCTAATTTCATAGAGTAATTTATTATACATAAAAAATTAAAAATATATAAAGTAAAAATTGTGTAAAAAATACTAGTCTACAATGTTTCTAGAAAAACAATCTAATGTCTAAAACAAAATATAACGAGAATAATAGTTTAAAAATTCAGTCGCAATTAGTTGAGTACAACTGAAGGGCTACCGCAAACGAAAACGAACTTTATTCGTGTATCTCCCTCTCTGTCGCTCGAACTAGCAAGTGCGACAGAGATGGAGATGCACGAACGAAGTTCGTTTTACTTTCGCGGTAGGCCCTGTCTTTATTGGTTACATCAATGTTGCCAGTTCAGACTTGTAACATTGTGAAACGGGCCTTATATCGAAATGCTTCTTTAAAAAGCGTGGGAAATTGGACCATACTGTGATGAAAATAAGGTAGTTTTATTTGTCCTCCAGGCTCACAACGTAAGAAGGCACGCGCCCGCGAAATGCATCTGCAAGGCGTGCGGCAGCGCGTTCGCGGACGCGGAGCGCATGGCGCGCCACACGTGCAACGACACCAGCCAGATCTGCCCCGTGTGCGGGAAGAGCGTGCGCCGCGGGGTAACTGTCACTCTCACACCCTTGTTACACATGATTACTATAGAGGGTAGACACCACTCGGCCTAGTAAAGCTACAGACAGATGTGATAGTAAAAAGCACGCTTATAATAGGCATGATGACAGCAATAGAAAATCACTAAAATATGGTATTTTCTTAGTGACATTTTAATCATAGAATTCGAAAAATGCTCATATTTTTTAATTAAGAGATTATTATTTATTTTGATAAAATTAAACTGAAAACACCAATCAGAGCGCATGACGTTACACTTGTATAAACAAATACCCATAACGGTAATTACCACAGATTACAGAGTAAGGCCCTAATAAATTGAACGTTTTCCATACATCCGATCTCTTCTCACTTACGTACTGAACGATTAGTAAGACAGGGATAGAACCATGTTATCTGACAGGTCTTCATACGTCATTGTCTCCGCTTTCTCGCTCGCACGACCGCGCAAGACTTGTAAACCATGAACGTAGAATAGTCGGGACAGGCTATGGTAATACTAATACCACGTGCGAGCGAGCTGGTAGCATACAAATCTCGATAAGTGTGACAGAAAGGGAAATATCATTCATTGTCCTTGGCATAGTTCCACTTTTTTTTGTTTGCTACAACTGATTAAGTATGAAGTTGTGGCACACAAACCAATACCCGTCAAAATTGAGTAGGTTGTTTATAATAATAATAATAAACTTTTATTTCGGACGGAATCCATAGGTGTTAGTTACAGACTTATATTCTAGTGTTATTTGTTACCTACTTAAAAATTAAAATGTAATACACATAAATAAATAAATAATAACAAATTATTCATGTATGGAGCTTAGTCCATCTCTGTAGAAGGGGGGAGTCCCATCTATCCGCTAACGCCAACAGGATGCCGTTGGCGCTACCTCGCCAGCGGTTTAGTAGTGAGGCACACCGTTTACGCATGATGGCCGCAAAGCCATCAACCTGTGCCTCCGCAAACATCCCCGAGGCACTGCAGTGACGGGGCAGCCCCATAAGCATCCTGAAAGCGTTATTATATTGTACCCGTAGGTCGCTGTACGCCCGCTGCGTAAAGCTACTCCACAGGCTGCACGTGTAGAAGGATTGGCAGTAAGCTTTAAAAAGCGTAACCTTTACTGCAACTGGCGACGTTGCGACTGTTTATGGCAGGTCATCAGCCATTTTAAGATCAGTTCTTAATTTAGCTGCATAAGAGCTTTTCCGTCCCTCACTGTGATAACATGTACAGCCCGTCCATAGTATTCTAGGTTCATGTTGTAAACTTCTGAATTCATGTTCATTCAATGAGCAATCGAGCATCTAGGTAGCAAACGTCAAAGGTCTGCGTTCTGTTTATACAAACGTGACGTCACTCGGGATGCCATGACACTGACAAGCGTTTTAGCGCCAATGAACTAAAATGCATTTTTTTCCTACTTAACTGTTACTTTCTCTAGAAAAATCTTATTCGTTGTACATTATAAATGTTTCTAAACATTATAGAACAGTTTTTCAAAATGTGTCATCATGCCTATTATAAGCTTGCTTAAAATTAGGATGCTCTGCAACAGTTCACGTTTACGGACTGTTCCGACGCGCCCGCAGCACGCCCCCTTCCACCCGAGCCTCAGGTAGCATGCTCGAAAATCAAAAGTCGGTTGATTTTTGAGCATGCTGGAAATAAGCTATGTTGTTACACACGTGCTACTAATGAGCAATTGCTCAATAGTGGCATGCTTTCGTGCTAGTAATGAACACGACTGTCTGTACCCTAAAGGTCAGAGACGACTGTGCGTGTTCTTTTTTTCAGGATTCCCCTTTGTCAGAATAGTTGATATTGACCTTCCTTACTGTACCAGAATAAAAGTACCCCAAATATTCCAAACCAAATCGTCACATTTTTGTGTTGCGTCTTTTTTATGTTATATTCGGTAAATGACAGATCCACTCTGCTTTGCATGGATTGTCATAACGTTTTATTCAAATTTATAAAAAGGTTATAATGTGAATTCTTAAAAATATTCGTTGTACACTCGCAACGATATCACAAAAACTGCGTCGACGATTGATTGCGGGTGGTCATCATACGTCGCCCGCACTTTCGTCCTGTCACTTATTATAACGTACTCAACGTTATAGCTTATCCGGCACATGCGCACGCACACCGAGGAACGCCACTTCAAGTGCGAGCGCTGCCCGGCCACGTACAAGAGCCGCTCCGCGCTGAAGGAGCACAGCGACAAGCACGACAACAACCCGCGCCAGGAGTGCGAGTACTGCCACGCGCGGTTCTACTCCGGCTCCGTGCTGGTCAAGCACCGTCGCGTGCACACCGGTGAGTGCTCGGTCAGGCCAACCGACAACATCCCGCGCCAGGAGTGCTAGTATTGCCACGCGCGGTTCTACTCCGGCTCCGTGCTGGTCAAGCACAATCGCGTGCACACCAGTGACTGCTTGGTCAGGCCAGCCGACAACAACCCGCGCCAGGAGTGTGAGTACTGCCACGCGCGGTTCTACTCCGGCTCCGTGCTGGTCAAGCACCGTCGCGTGCACACCAGTGACTGCTTGGTCAGGCCAGCCGACAACAACCCGCGCCAGGAGTGTGAGTACTGCCACGCGCGGTTCTACTCCGGCTCCGTGCTGGTCAAGCACCGTCGCGTGCACACCAGTGACTGCTTGGTCAGGCCAGCCGACAACAACCCGCGCCAGGAGTGCGAGTACTGCCACGCGCGGTTCTACTCCGGCTCCGTGCTGGTCAAGCACCGTCGCGTGCACACCGGTGAGTGCTCGGTCAGGCCAGCCGACAACAACCCGCGCCAGGAGTGCTAGTATTGCCACGCGCGGTTCTACTCCGGCTCCGTGCTGGTCAAGCACCGTCGCGTGCACACCAGTGACTGCTTGGTCAGGCCAGCCGACAACAACCCGCGCCAGGAGTGCTAGTATTGCCACGCGCGGTTCTACTCCGGCTCCGTGCTGGTCAAGCACCGTCGCGTGCACACCAGTGACTGCTTGGTCAGGCCAGCCGACAACAACCCGCGCCAGGAGTGCGAGTACTGCCACGCGCGGTTCTACTCCGGCTCCGTGCTGGTCAAGCACCGTCGCGTGCACACCGGTGAGTGCTCGGTCAGGCCAGCCGACAACAACCCGCGCCAGGAGTGCTAGTATTGCCACGCGCGGTTCTACTCCGGCTCCGTGCTGGTCAAGCACCGTCGCGTGCACACCAGTGACTGCTTGGTCAGGCCAGCCGACAACAACCCGCGCCAGGAGTGTGAGTACTGCCACGCGCGGTTCTACTCCGGCTCCGTGCTGGTCAAGCACCGTCGCGTGCACACCAGTGACTGCTTGGTCAGGCCAGCCGACAACAACCCGCGCCAGGAGTGCGAGTACTGCCACGCGCGGTTCTACTCCGGCTCCGTGCTGGTCAAGCACCGTCGCGTGCACACCGGTGAGTGCTCGGTCAGGCCAGCCGACAACAACCCGCGCCAGGAGTGCTAGTATTGCCACGCGCGGTTCTACTCCGGCTCCGTGCTGGTCAAGCACCGTCGCGTGCACACCAGTGACTGCTTGGTCAGGCCAGCCGACAACAACCCGCGCCAGGAGTGCGAGTACTGCCACGCGCGGTTCTACTCCGGCTCCGTGCTGGTCAAGCACCGTCGCGTGCACACCAGTGACTGCTTGGTCAGGCCAGCCGACAACAACCCGCGCCAGGAGTGCGAGTACTGCCACGCGCGGTTCTACTCCGGCTCCGTGCTGGTCAAGCACCGTCGCGTGCACACCAGTGACTGCTTGGTCAGGCCAGCCGACAACAACCCGCGCCAGGAGTGCTAGTATTGCCACGCGCGGTTCTACTCCGGCTCCGTGCTGGTCAAGCACCGTCGCGTGCACACCAGTGACTGCTTGGTCAGGCCAGCCGACAACAACCCGCGCCAGGAGTGCGAGTACTGCCACGCGCGGTTCTACTCGGGCTCCGTGCTGGTCAAGCACCGTCGCGTGCACACCAGTGACTGCTTGGTCAGGCCAGCCGACAACAACCCGCGCCAGGAGTGCGAGTACTGCCACGCGCGGTTCTACTCCGGCTCCGTGCTGGTCAAGCACCGTCGCGTGCACACCGGTGAGTGCTCGGTCAGGCCAACCGACAACATCCCGCGCCAGGAGTGCTAGTATTGCCACGCGCGGTTCTACTCCGGCTCCGTGCTGGTCAAGAACCGTCGCGTGCACACCAGTGACTGCTTGGTCAGGCCAGCCGACAACAACCCGCGCCAGGAGTGCGAGTACTGCCACGCGCGGTTCTACTCCGGCTCCGTGCTGGTCAAGCACCGTCGCGTGCACACCGGTTAGTGCTCGGTCAGGCCAGCCGACAACAACCCGCGCCAGGAGTGCGAGTACTGCCACGCGCGGTCCTACTCCGGCTCCGCGCTGGTCAAGCACCGTCGCGTGCACACCGGTGAGTGCTCGGTCAGGCCAACCGACAACGTCCCGCGCCAGGAGTGCTAGTATTGCCACGCGCGGTTCTACTCCGGCTCCGTGCTGGTTAAGCACCGTCGCGTGCACACCAGTGACTGCTTGGTCAGGCCAGCCGACAACAACCCGCGCCAGGAGTGCGAGTACTGCCACGCGCGGTTCTACTCCGGCTCCGTGCTGGTCAAGCACCGTCGCGTGCACACCAGTGACTGCTTGGTCAGGCCAGCCGACAACAACCCGCGCCAGGAGTGCGAGTACTGCCACGCGCGGTTCTACTCCGGCTCCGTGCTGGTCAAGCACCGTCGCGTGCACACCGGTGAGTGCTCGGTCAGGCCAGCCGACAACAACCCGCGCCAGGAGTGTGAGTACTGCCACGCGCGGTCCTACTCCGGCTCCGCGCTGGTCAAGCACCGTCGCGTGCACACCAGTGACTGCTTGGTCAGGCCAGCCGACAACAACCCGCGCCAGGAGTGCTAGTATTGCCACGCGCGGTTCTACTCCGGCTCCGTGCTGGTCAAGCACCGTCGCGTGCACACCAGTGACTGCTTGGTCAGGCCAGCCGACAACAACCCGCGCCAGGAGTGCGAGTACTGCCACGCGCGGTTCTACTCGGGCTCCGTGCTGGTCAAGCACCGTCGCGTGCACACCAGTGACTGCTTGGTCAGGCCAGCCGACAACAACCCGCGCCAGGAGTGCGAGTACTGCCACGCGCGGTTCTACTCCGGCTCCGTGCTGGTCAAGCACCGTCGCGTGCACACCGGTGAGTGCTCGGTCAGGCCAACCGACAACAACCCGCGCCAGGAGTGCTAGTATTGCCACGCGCGGTTCTACTCCGGCTCCGTGCTGGTCAAGCACCGTCGCGTGCACACCAGTGACTGCTTGGTCAGGCCAGCCGACAACAACCCGCGCCAGGAGTGCTAGTATTGCCACGCGCGGTTCTACTCCGGCTCCGTGCTGGTCAAGCACCGTCGCGTGCACACCAGTGACTGCTTGGTCAGGCCAGCCGACAACAACCCGCGCCAGGAGTGCTAGTATTGCCACGCGCGGTTCTACTCCGGCTCCGTGCTGGTCAAGCACCGTCGCGTGCACACCAGTGACTGCTTGGTCAGGCCAGCCGACAACAACCCGCGCCAGGAGTGCGAGTACTGCCACGCGCGGTTCTACTCCGGCTCCGTGCTGGTCAAGCACCGTCGCGTGCACACCAGTGACTGCTTGGTCAGGCCAGCCGACAACAACCCGCGCCAGGAGTGCGAGTACTGCCACGCGCGGTTCTACTCCGGCTCCGTGCTGGTCAAGCACCGTCGCGTGCACACCAGTGACTGCTTGGTCAGGCCAGCCGACAACAACCCGCGCCAGGAGTGCTAGTATTGCCACGCGCGGTTCTACTCCGGCTCCGTGCTGGTCAAGCACCGTCGCGTGCACACCAGTGACTGCTTGGTCAGGCCAGCCGACAACAACCCGCGCCAGGAGTGCGAGTACTGCCACGCGCGGTTCTACTCGGGCTCCGTGCTGGTCAAGCACCGTCGCGTGCACACCAGTGACTGCTTGGTCAGGCCAGCCGACAACAACCCGCGCCAGGAGTGCGAGTACTGCCACGCGCGGTTCTACTCCGGCTCCGTGCTGGTCAAGCACCGTCGCGTGCACACCGGTGAGTGCTCGGTCAGGCCAACCGACAACATCCCGCGCCAGGAGTGCTAGTATTGCCACGCGCGGTTCTACTCCGGCTCCGTGCTGGTCAAGCACCGTCGCGTGCACACCAGTGACTGCTTGGTCAGGCCAGCCGACAACAACCCGCGCCAGGAGTGCGTGTACTGCCACGCGCGGTTCTACTCCGGCTCCGTGCTGGTCAAGCACCGTCGCGTGCACACCGGTGAGTGCTCGGTCAGGCCAGCCGACAACAACCCGCGCCAGGAGTGCGAGTACTGCCACGCGCGGTCCTACTCCGGCTCCGCGCTGGTCAAGCACCGTCGCGTGCACACCGGTGAGTGCTCGGTCAGGCCAACCGACAACATCCCGCGCCAGGAGTGCTAGTATTGCCACGCGCGGTTCTACTCCGGCTCCGTGCTGGTTAAGCACCGTCGCGTGCACACCAGTGACTGCTTGGTCAGGCCAGCCGACAACAACCCGCGCCAGGAGTGCGAGTACTGCCACGCGCGGTTCTACTCCGGCTCCGTGCTGGTCAAGCACCGTCGCGTGCACACCAGTGACTGCTTGGTCAGGCCAGCCGACAACAACCCGCGCCAGGAGTGCGAGTACTGCCACGCGCGGTTCTACTCCGGCTCCGTGCTGGTCAAGCACCGTCGCGTGCACACCGGTGAGTGCTCGGTCAGGCCAGCCGACAACAACCCGCGCCAGGAGTGTGAGTACTGCCACGCGCGGTCCTACTCCGGCTCCGCGCTGGTCAAGCACCGTCGCGTGCACACCGGTGAGTGCTCGGTCAGGCCAGCCGACAACAACCCGTGCCAGGCGTGCGAGTACTGCCACTTGCGGTTCTACTCCGGCTCCGTGCTGGTCAAGCACCGTCGCGTGCACACCGGTGAGTGCTCGGTCAGGCCAGCCGACAACAACCCGCGCCAGGAGTGCGAGTACTGCCACGCGCGGTCCTACTCCGGCTCCGTGCTGGTCAAGCACCACCGCGTGCACACCGGTGAGTGCTCGGTCAGGCCAGCCGACAACAACCCGTGCCAGGAGTGCGAGTACTGCCACGCGCGGTCCTACTCCGGCTCCGCGCTGGTCAAGCACCGTCGCGTGCACACCGGTGAGTGCTCGGTCAGGCCAGCCGACAACAACCCGTGCCAGGAGTGCGAGTACTGCCACGCGCGGTTCTACTCCGGCTCCGTGCTGGTCAAGCACCGTCGCGTGCACACCAATGACTGCTTGGTCAGGCCAGCCGACAACAACCCACGCCAGGAGTGCGAGTACTGCCACGCGCGGTTCTACTCCGGCTCCGTGCTGGTCAAGCACCGTCGCGTGCACACCAGTGACTGCTTGGTCAGGCCAGCCGACAACAACCCGCGCCAGGAGTGCGAGTACTGCCACGCGCGGTTCTACTCCGGCTCCGTGCTGGTCAAGCACCGTCGCGTGCACACCGGTGAGTGCTCGGTCAGGCCAGCCGACAACAACCCGCGCCAGGAGTGTGAGTACTGCCACGCGCGGTCCTACTCCGGCTCCGCGCTGGTCAAGCACCGTCGCGTGCACACCGGTGAGTGCTCGGTCAGGCCAGCCGACAACAACCCGTGCCAGGAGTGCGAGTACTGCCACGCGCGGTTCTACTCCGGCTCCGTGCTGGTCAAGCACCGTCGCGTGCACACCGGTGAGTGCACGGTCAGGCCAGCCGACAACACCCCGCGCCAGGAGTGCGAGTACTGCCACGCGCGGTTCTACTCCGGCTCCATGCTGGTCAAGCACCGTCGCGTGTACACCGGTGTGAGTGCTTGGTCAGGCCAGCCGATAACAACCCGCGCCAGGAGTGCGAGTACTGCCACGCGCGGTCCTACTCCGGCTCCGTGCTGGTCAAGCACCACCGCGTGCACACCGGTGAGTGCTCGGTCAGGCCAGCCGACAACAACCCGTGCCAGGAGTGCGAGTACTGCCACGCGCGGTTCTACTCCGGCTCCGTGCTGGTCAAGCACCGTCGCGTGCACACCGGTGAGTGCTCGGTCAGGCCAGCCGACAACAACCCGTGCCAGGAGTGCGAGTACTGCCACGCGCGGTTCTACTCCGGCTCCGTGCTGGTCAAGCACCGTCGCGTGCACACCGGTGAGTGCACGGTCAGGCCAGCCGACAACACCCCGCGCCAGGAGTGCGAGTACTGCCACGCGCGGTTCTACTCCGGCTCCATGCTGGTCAAGCACCGTCGCGTGTACACCGGTGAGTGCTCGGTCAGGCCAGCCGATAACAACCCGCGCCAGGAGTGCGAGTACTGCCACGCGCGGTCCTACTCCGGCTCCGTGCTGGTCAAGCACCACCGCGTGCACACCGGTGAGTGCTCGGTCAGGCCAGCCGACAACAACCCGTGCCAGGAGTGCGAGTACTGCCACGCGCGGTTCTACTCCGGCTCCGTGCTGGTCAAGCACCGTCGCGTGCACACCGGTGACTGCTTGGTCAGGCCAGCCGACAACAACCCGCGCCAGGAGTGCGAGTACTGCCACGCGCGGTTCTACTCCGGCTCCGTGCTGGTCAAGCACCGTCGCGTGCACACCGGTGAGTGCTCGGTCAGGCCAGCCGACAACAACCCGCGCCAGGAGTGCGAGTACTGCCACGCGCGGTTCTACTCCGGCTCCGTGCTGGTCAAGCACCGTCGCGTGCACACCGGTGAGTGCTCGGTCAGGCCAGCCGACAACAACCCGTGCCAGGAGTGCGAGTACTGCCACGCGCGGTCCTACTCCGGCTCCGTGCTGGTCAAGCACCACCGCGTGCACACCGGTGAGTGCTCGGTCAGGCCAGCCGACAACAACCCGTGCCAGGAGTGCGAGTACTGCCACGCGCGGTTCTACTCCGGCTCCGTGCTGGTCAAGCACCGTCGCGTGCACACCGGTGACTGCTTGGTCAGGCCAGCCGACAACAACCCGCGCCAGGAGTGCGAGTACTGCCACGCGCGGTTCTACTCCGGCTCCGTGCTGGTCAAGCACCGTCGCGTGCACACCGGTGAGTGCTCGGTCAGGCCAGCTGACAACAACCCGCGCCAGGAGTGCGAGTACTGCCACGCGCGGTTCTACTCCGGCTCCGTGCTGGTCAAGCACCGTCGCGTGCACACCGGTGACTGCTTGGTCAGGCCAGCCGACAACAACCCGCGCCAGGAGTGCGAGTACTGCCACGCGCGGTTCTACTCCGGCTCCGTGCTGGTCAAGCACCGTCGCGTGCACACCGGTGACTGCTTGGTCAGGCCAGCCGACAACAACCCGCGCCAGGAGTGTGAGTACTGCCACGCGCGATTCTACTCCGGCTCCGTGCTGGTCAAGCACCGTCGCGTGCACACCGGTGAGTGCTCGGTCAGGCCAGCCGACAACAACCCGCGCCAGGAGTGCGAGTACTGCCACGCGCGGTTCTACTCCGGCTCCGTGCTGGTCAAGCACCGTCGCGTGCACACCGGTGAATGCTCGGTCAGGCCAGCCGACAACAACCCGTGCCAGGAGTGCGAGTACTGCCACGCGCGGTCCTACTCCGGCTCCGTGCTGGTCAAGCACCACCGCGTGCACACCGGTGAGTGCTCGGTCAGGCCAGCCGACAACAACCCGTGCCAGGAGTGCGAGTACTGCCACGCGCGGTTCTACTCCGGCTCCGTGCTGGTCAAGCACCGTCGCGTGCACACCGGTGACTGCTTGGTCAGGCCAGCCGACAACAACCCGCGCCAGGAGTGCGAGTACTGCCACGCGCGGTTCTACTCCGGCTCCGTGCTGGTCAAGCACCGTCGCGTGCACACCGGTGACTGCTTGGTCAGGCCAGCCGACAACAACCCGCGCCAGGAGTGTGAGTACTGCCACGCGCGATTCTACTCCGGCTCCGTGCTGGTCAAGCACCGTCGCGTGCACACCGGTGAGTGCTCGGTCAGGCCAGCCGACAACAACCTGCGCCAGGAGTGCGAGTACTGCCACGCGCGGTTCTACTCCGGCTCCGTGCTGGTCAAGCACCGTCGCGTGCACACCGGTGAGTGCTCGGTCAGGCCAGCCGACAACAACCCGTGCCAGGAGTGCGAGTACTGCCACGCGCGGTCCTACTCCGGCTCCGTGCTGGTCAAGCACCACCGCGTGCACACCGGTGAGTGCTCGGTCAGGCCAGCCGACAACAACCCGTGCCAGGAGTGCGAGTACTGCCACGCGCGGTTCTACTCCGGCTCCGTGCTGGTCAAGCACCGTCGCGTGCACACCGGTGACTGCTTGGTCAGGCCAGCCGACAACAACCCGCGCCAGGAGTGCGAGTACTGCCACGCGCGGTTCTACTCCGGCTCCGTGCTGGTCAAGCACCGTCGCGTGCACACCGGTGAGTGCTCGGTCAGGCCAGCTGACAACAACCCGCGCCAGGAGTGCGAGTACTGCCACGCGCGGTTCTACTCCGGCTCCGTGCTGGTCAAGCACCGTCGCGTGCACACCGGTGAGTGCTCGGTCAGGCCAGCCGACAACAACCCGTGCCAGGAGTGCGAGTACTGCCACGCGCGGTTCATGTTGAGCACTTCACCCGCGTAGCTATTTGTTGACTGTCCTTAGCACACTACAGACAAGTGTAGTGCCGGTTTTAGCACTACCAGCGCCCTGGGTGAGATTTCTAGGGTGCCCCGCCACCGCCCCCTCCCTTAAAGCTGGGAACAAATTATTAGACGCGGCTGATGGACGCAGCTGACGGCCGCGATTGATAAATGTGCACAGTCGAACGGGATCCAGCGCGCCAGATTTCAGTCGGACGTCCGAACGCTCACGGTTACGTCCACGGCTTACCTCCGATAGTTTGCACAATTAGGTGTATATTGATTAAGATACCTAGAAGTCGCGGCTGTGAGCCGCGTCCGATAATTTGTTCCCAGCTTAACGCCGCTACTTAGAGCGTCGACAGGCGTCTTGGTGGCAGTAATGGGTGGGTTTTAATAATTCCATTTCGTTTGTTGTGCAGGCGAGAAACCGTATGCTTGCACGAAATGCGACATGCGGTTCACCGGGCGGCACAACCTGAAGGTGCACATGAAGGTGCACGGGGAGAACCTGGTCGTGAAGAGGAACCAAGAAACCGTATAACTTTATTTTTACCAACAGAGGGAGGACCACAGATATAGATATACACTAGATAACTTAAACACCTCAATCTGTATGAAAACCGACCGTGTCACTTTTTTCTACCTACTGTGACGTCACACGGGCGAATTAGTGATGTGAATTCCCTGTTGTCTGCGCAAAATCGATTCTGCAATAAGGCATTTTCTTAGTATTCACGGACAGCCGGCTACCACAACAGTCGCGCGCGGAATGTCAGTCGGACTGCCAACTCGGAGTCCGAATTCGGACACGCGAAGTTCATGGATTTGCGTGATCTATGTATATCTATATCTGTGGGGAGGACTTTGTCCAGCAGCAGGACGGTACGGGCTATAAATGAAATGGATACCACTAGTTTAAAACAAGCACAGTCGTCATATAAAGGTTCGTCACTATTGACATTAAAATTAAGTCGAAAAGTGGCGAAACTTTAGTAATTTAAGTATCCCTAGAATACACCACAAAATAATATGCGGAAACGCAGAAATACACCTTACCTTACCTTTTGGTATTACAACAATTCGGTGACGCAAAAATCAACCCGTGTTAACTCAGGGTAGCGCCACAGTTAATTAGGCTACTAATTACTGATTCTGAAAGGAGAGCCCAACCATAGAATGAGGTGTTGCAGGAAGGAAAGCTTAATCGGAAGCGCAGAAAAGATAATCTAATCACATTGATATAATTCCAATTACAGAGGAACAAACATTCACCAGTATGATGAAGCCTCCGCAACGACTAAGAAATGACCCTAATTCACATTGCTGTAACTTGTTATTGTGCCTCTTTTTATAATAAATTTATGGTTCAGACCCATGCTACGGCATCGTTTATGGCCGATGTAAAGCATTCTCTTTCTATTCAAGTAAGTAAGATAGGGACTAATATCGACGTTATGTCGGCATTAAACGGTACAGTGAGCCGCAAAAATATTTTCGATTAGACAAGTTTATTCTAGGAAAGGGGGAATTTCGCGCAAATGGGAAGCCAATTTATGAAAGATTGTTACATAACTTTCTTAAAATATCACGCCGTTAGCCTGCGAATGTCAAAAGACGAGTTGTATGGTGATCGAACCACCTTAACTACAAGCTTTTATTTAGTTTCATCTGTTTGTCATCAAATCTTGCAAGTTAAATTTGACTCACTTCCCGGTGACTGATGAAATTTTGGGTATAAGTATAGTTTGCATGATTCAATATTATGGTACCATCAAGCTGATCTGATGATGAAGACAGAAGGTGACCATGAAAATCCAGTATTTAACCGACGTAACCCCGTTGAGTTTGGGCTCGTTGCTGATGGTATACAGAAAAGTACAGTCGGCAATAAAAGCTTCTACCAAAAATGAAATGGCTGAAACTTGTTATTCCGATAGTGTCGGTGCTAAGATATATGGAAACTAATGCACTAAGAGTTATTTTTGTACCATAGTGTCACAAATGAAATGATATGAAATTATAAATATTTATGTTTATGTATTATAATAGCATCATAACATCTTGGATGAGTGTTATGTTTAATAATTACAATATATTTTTTACTACTAATAAGTGGTAATATATGTAATGGATATTGTTAAATAATGTGATTGTTTCTTTTTATTTAAATTTTAATAAATATTTGAAGAAAAACACAGCTGTTTTTGAAAACCGATTTATAAATAAAATGTACAAAATCATACCAATACATCTAGGTAAAAAGTAAATGTATCACATACAAAACGAAGTCTTTGGCAAGTACGGGGAAGTACTAATATTACTAAGCTGTTAGAAAAAAATATCAAAAAAATTATACTTACTTTGTACTTAGGTACAAAATGTGATCACAACAGTGATAACGGCATATTTACTTATAAACCTATTTAAAACTATCGGCGTTAATTACAAGCAGTAATGTCAGACGAAAAATAAGAGCCTGCCTTGATTAAGTATATTTGCTAGAGGAGGGGAAGTAAGGGGTTGCCGGCCGCGTATTTAATATAGACGGCGGATAGTTATCAGGCCGGCAACCCCTTTTCACGCCGAGGTATGTATAGTGCTTTTCTCAAACATGCAATGGAATAAAAATTAAAAAAAGTTTTCTTTCGTCTCGCAGCGCCCGAAACGTGGCACTTCGAAGCCCATTATGAAGAACACAACGTCAATATTTCATTGCATGTTTGAGAAAACATATTTATTATCATCACAATCATCAGTGATCGTAACTTGTAGCATTTTTGGTGCAGCATAGTGTTGTTAACGGAATTGGTAAAAATAATTTTAATCCTAATGCTTAATTAACGTTAGTAACATTAATATTAACCGTAATTATCAATTTTGATTGATATTGTCTGTACCAATTCCGTTAACAACACTATGCTGCACCAAAAATGCTACACAAGTTACGATCTTTGATTATGAATTATGATAGATTATATTTCGAAGCTTCATTCTTCAGATATAACACACATGTAGTCCTTTAATCTACCAGGCAACATTTCGCAAGTTTAAAGTACGCAGTAAAAACCATAGCTCAAACAGTTTTATCCCCACCTTTACCCCTACCCTACTTAGGGACCTCGGCTTGCCACCATTTCTCATTCTTTATTCTTGCGAGGCAACGAACGCACGAACTAATTCTATTAAAAAATAATTCAAAATATTTAATCATGCCTAAACGCAGTGCACAGGAAAAAATAGAGTATTATTCTGCTAATATACGGAAATTGCAACAAAAAACTATAAACGAGTTATGACAGTGCGGTGCTATCTGATTCATCAGGTTCCGAAGATAAATCAGGTAAGTGCAATTAGTTTCAATAAATAGTTCTACATGGTGGTGCCTCTAATAAATGCATTTAATACCGCACGGGCCGTGAGCCCACGCCTGGTAATTCTAAACCTGGGGGGCGACCGAGAGTCGTCACGAAGGTATCTCATGCTTGGGGGTTGTCCGTGAGTCAACACGATAGCAATTTCTAACAATATTAATCGCTAAGAAATGCATTTCATACCGCGCGGGCCGTGAGCCCACGCCTGGTAATTCTAAACCTGGGGGGCGACCGAGAGTCGTCACGAAGGTATCTCATGCTTGGGGGTTGTCCGTGAGTCAACACGATAGCAATTTCTAACAATATTAATCGCTAAGAAATGCATTTCATACCGCGCGGGCCGTGAGCCCACGCCTGGTAATTCTAAACCTGGGGGGCGACCGAGAGTCGTCACGAAGGTATCTCATGCTTGGGGGTTGACCGTGAGTCAACACGATAGCAATTTCTAACAATATTAATCGCAAGCCCATGCCTTGTAACTAAACCTGGGGGGCGACCGAGAGTCGTGACGAAAGTATCTCATGCTTGAAGGTTGACCGTGAGTCAACACGATAGCAATTTCTAACAATATTAATCGCTAATAAATGCATTTAATACCGCGCGGGCCGTGAGCCCACGTCTTGTAACTAAACCTGGGAGGCGACCGAGAGTCGTCACGAAGGTATCTCGTGCTTGGCGGTTGACCGTGAGTCAACACGATAGCAATTTCTACAACCATTAATCGAGATTAGTATATCCCGTGTTCGCGATGCGGGGCACTAGATACATATATGCATTAAAATTCCTGACGAGTGGTTTTACAATGCATTTCATATCTACCCTCAATTAGAAAAATCAAAATATTATATTTTAATTTATAAACCACGAACAAGTGTATGAGGCAGTGGAAACTTCACTCCCACGTTCAAATGAAGAAAATGCACCTCCCGTGGAGGCCTGTGATGACAAAACGACCCCTGTAATAGATGCCGAGTTACTAACCGCTCTAGGGGACGCCACTGATGATGTCCCAAAATATGGGGAGAAAATTCATCCCAATTTAGCGCAAAGGTGGCTACCTATATTACACAAAGGTATTGATAAAAAGAGTAAAGATAAACTCTTATAAGAGTACCTGTAAATTGCAAATTATTATGGGCGCCGTCCTTAAACGCCGTAATTTCGGCGGCAGTTACAGACATCCAAAGAGGCCGTGACAAGAAAATCGAATCATCTCAACAGCAATTGGGAGTCGGTATAGGTACTAACGATAAAAATCCTATCTAATTGAAGTCGGATTTTAGATAAAACTAGTCATTCCTGGACTAGACGAAGTATTCCTTAAGTCATACAATACGTTGAGAGAGATGATACTCTCTTTGGAAGCAAACTCTCAGAGAAAATTAAAGCTTCCAAATCTACTGAAAAGTAGGCCGACAGCGTCGACCATCATACGGCCGCGAGCAGCCTACAACAAGCCACTTGCGACGCCGCGGCAGTAACGCAGGTACATGCCGGTCGCCTTAAAGCTTTTTATAAGTGTTGGCTTAATGTAACGAATAATCGTACTTTATTTATTAGACTGTATACAGAATGGCTTTCCAATTCCTTTTTAGGACATGTTACGCAATCTGTCAAACCTGTAAATACTTTCACATGCCAAGAGCATGATGAAACGAGCTTAGCTGTGCAGAACTTAATTAACCTAGGCATTCAGTGAAAGCATCACTGGATGCCAACAGACTAATGATCAGTTTCTATCAAAGATTTTCTGACTCCTAAATCGAATGGTGGCTATAGATTCATACTGAATCTGAAAGGGCTCAATAAATTTGTAACTAAGTCCCATTTTAAAATGGAAGACTAGAACTGCTTCTAAATTAATCCCTAAAAACGGGTTTATGGCTACCATTGACAAGATTCGAGCATAACAATGTTACTTACGAGTTTTGTTCCCTATTAGTCTATGGACTTTCCGTGGCGTCTAGAACCTTCACCAAAATTATGAAAGAAGTCGTAACTTACCTAAAAACAAGGCCTAACTTCTATTATATACCGGGGTGGCATTTTGTGTATTGGAAGGGACCTTAACGAATGTAAACATAATGGGAGGGAGACTCTCCGGTTTCTCGAGTGCCTACGATTTGTGGTAAACTATACCAAAAGCTCGATACAATCCCAAAATTACCAACAATGCTGTAAATTCTTAGGTTTTGTTTACAATTCAATTATCATGTCTATATCCCTTCTTATGCAGGGTATGCGCACTTTTTAAGAGTTCTTACCACTGCATGCCCGACAGCTAGATACAGCTGGTTGTACACGAAGTTGTTAGAAAGATATAAATTCCGAGCTATTCAGGAATACGATGTCTATGATCAAAAGTAAAACTTCCTCGCGAAATTTTACCTGACTTATTTTGGTGGACTAATAATATTATTTGTAACGTCTTGTCTTTTTGGAATCACGAAATTCGATGCAGAAATATCTATAGATCCGTCCCGATCAGGATGAGGTACAGTCTGTGACGGAGTGTGTGCAAACGGAGCATGGGAAGAGCAAGAATTAGCATTCCATATTAATTACTTAGAGCTTGCTCGCTCTTAGGATTAAAATGTTTTGCGCTAAATAAATCAAACTGTGCTCTGTTGTTCCGCATCGACAACACTACCGCGATAAGCTATATTAATCGAATGGGAGACATCCAGTTTCCCCACTTAAATAGCTTACCTAGATCTATTTGGCAGTGGTGTGAAGAACGAGACATATGGTTATTCGATTCGTACATTAACACTAAGAATAATGTAGAAGCAGACAGAGAATCCAGAAGGCTAAATCCTGATATTTAATGAAATTTAAGTATTGCAGCCTTTGAAAGAATAAGTAAACACTTTGGTGTGCCCGAAATCGACCTCTTTGCGTCTCGTACCTCTGCCAAATGTGAAATATATATTTCGTGGAAGCCAGACTCGGACGCTTTTACCGTCGTCGCATTCACTATTAGCTGGTATTTATAATAAATATTTTTAAGCGTTTCCACCACTCGCACTCGTACTAAAGTGTTTACATAAGATTATAAATGACAACGCCACAGGAATAGTAGTATTTCCCTAATGGCCATCCCAACCGTGGTTTCCGCTTTTGTTGAGATTAGTAAAAGTATCTAATCTCATGTTAGCGTCAATTTCAAACAACACTTTACAACAGTACAACGTGTGTTAAATACAAGTTGTGCTGGAAATTTAGCATAGATAATATAGATATTCAATTTCTATAAGGGCTTCATTTCTGCTGTTATTTTATTTCTAACGCACGAATTTAATAAAGGATCGTCGTATGGCTCATTAAATAATCATAGGTCAGCACCCTCGCTCCTACGGGGGAGTAGTATCAGCTCAGATGACCAAAGTAAAGGATTACCGAAAGGTGTTTACAAATTAAAGCCCGTAACTCCTAAATATAGCCATACCTGGGATCCTCAAGTGGTATTAAATCATATAACAACATGGTACCCTAATAGAGAAATTTCATTGGAAAAACTAACAAAGAATCTGGCGATTTTGTTAGCAATATGTCCTGCCCACAGGGTACAAACACTGTCACTTATTAAGTGGAATAATATTAAGTCATGCCCAAATTGTATTAAAGTAATTTTTGATGATATAGTTAAGACTTCAGGTGTAGGTCGTCTACAACCGATTTTGTGCCTTCCATATTTTGAAGATACCTAATAGAAATATTTGCCCGGTGACTGTTATAATGATGTTTTAGGACTGAAAAAGCTCACAACATATTTTGTTGACTTTCAAAAGTCCCCATAAAAATGCATCTGCTCAATCCATTAGCCGGGGTGCATTACGCGAGTGCTTGGCGAAAGCGGTAAAGACATGGCGGCGTTCAGCGCTCACAGCACGCGCCACGCCGCCACGTCAGCTGCACACCGGTCAGGCATTTCTTTAGATGCTATCCGGAAGGCAGCAGGCTGGTCGAGAACATCGAAAACTTTGGCTCGTTTCTACCATCGTCAATTAATCGACGAAGGTCATTGTGCCAGATCAATCTGCCTTTTGTATAGGTAGAATTATGTGAAGTTACAATTGTACTCTTTGATTAATAATTGGGAGTATCTAAGATTGTTGTCAAAACATAATTATTGCATTTCATGATTATGATGTTTTACAATTACAAAGGGCAGCAAAACTTTCAACTCTAAACATCTACATGTGTGTTATATCTGAAGAATGAAGCTTCGAAATATAATAGAAGATCAAACGAGCTTCGCAAGCGAAGTTCGATCGATATTATATGAGTAAGCTTCATTCGAAGATATAACTTCCCGCCCGCCCCTATACCCCTAGGAAAGTTTTGTCTCTAAAAAGAATGAGAAATGGTGGCAAGCCGAGGTCCCTAAGTAGGGTAGGGGTAAAGGTGGGGATAAAACTGTTTGAGCTATGGTTTTTACTGCGTACTTTAAACTTGCGAAATGTTGCCTGGTAGATTAAAGGACTACATGTGTGTTATATCTTCGAATGAAGCTTACTCATATAATATCGATCGAACTTCGCTTGCGAAGCTCGTTTGATCTTCTAATATACATCGTATCTTGTGATCATTTATCTATCTTGTGTGTCGAAATACTTAAATACCTTTGGTTCTTTTTAATAACGTTGGGTATCTCTAAAATCATCTCATGGATTATAATTACAACTTGGAAAAGTTGAAAAACCCCCGACATTTTCATTTCAAAGTCCAATATTTCAAAAACGGCTAAACAGATTTTGATGAAACATGGCTAAGAACACTCGGGATAAAATTATCTATTACACAAAAAAACCGCATTCAAATCGGTCCATCAGTTTGGGAGTTACGATACCACAGACAGACAGATACGTTAAATTCATAACACCCCTCTTTTTTCGTCGGGGATTAAAAAGATAAGGGCGACAAATGTAGGAACATATAACTAGGTACTTGATCGCACATATATGAGGAGTGGTATAATCAAGTTCAGCAATATGTGTGCATTCTCAAAGATACGATAAATGATCTGACCAATAAGAAGAAACATATTACATAATGTTCAGTGCCGCCATATCTTCACACGACTATACGAGACTTGTTATACAGGTAATATGTATGTAAATTAAATTATACCCCTACAGTCTTACTTTTCGCACAAAAACTTGGAACAATTCCGTCTGAAGGCTAATTAATTACATTTTCTATGCAGATATGGAAGTTTTTCAACACTTCTCCATCCACGCGAGACACTAACAACAGCTGTCGACTTTCCCTAGGCGCGGGCGCACGCACCATGGTGTACCATCGACGACACAGCTCACTGCCCACTAGTGGAAAGTACACCCTATTGCAAAGAGATATGGTCCACTAATGGTCAAGTTCATGTGTCGCTGTTTATACAAAATAATACTGACGTGACGTGACGCTATCAGTCCTTATAATTACGATAGTAAATAACATATCATTAGCTACCAGTCAATATTTAGTTACAAAAAATACGGAATAACCTTATTGAAATATATAAATAATGGCAGGAACTGACAAAAAATGTATAAGAGGGCAATACAAAACGTACTGACAATTCGATATAAATTAGAAATGCCGATGCATTTATATTACCAATGTACTTATCCTAGGCATATATTACACAGCTGCTTAGTTTCTAGACGTCATCACTCTGTTACAAAAATCGATATTACGGATGGTTCGTTTTAAAGCTACGACTAATAAATACTTCAACACAATCACAATCAATCTATACGGTTCGGTCGTTATTATTTTACGATCTTAAAAACAAGGGTTACTGTGCCCATTGTAAACGTTTGTTTATATTGAGCTTGAAAATTCCGAACTTACTAGAAACATTAAAAATCATCACTGTTCCAATCATCAATTGTCTATCTACTATATTTCGTTACCGTAGTGAGTATTCTGTATCCGTACGACGGTGTCTTTAGTGCCGGGGTCTGTGAGGGCGCCGGAGCTGTGTTTCTTCTTGGGCGCGAGCTGCGGGCCCTCGCTGCAGACGGAGCAGTCGTCGCGCGCGCTGCAGCCGGCCACGGCCAGCCGCGCGCCGCCACCGCCACCGCCACCGCCACCGCCACCGCCGGCCAGCGAGCCTGTGGAGGCCGCGGCGTGCGGCGGCAGCAGCGGCGCGCGCTCCTGCAGCGAGTGCCCGCACTCGCTGCTCCCGGACGAGGACATTGCTGTTTCCGGACACCCGCCCATTTGGATCCAGCCTTGTATTCTGAATAAACGGACAAATATACTTGGTTGTTACATATAATAGGGCTGTAGACACTAAATAAAATAAAAAGGATTAAAAATGTAGTCAAATAGAAGAAATCAATGCAATAATAATTATAAGTGTCCAAAGTTTGACGAAAGGGTATGTTCTGTCCCTTTTTGCGAAACGCAACTTCATATAGTATGTGCTACACGGTTTTAAACCGCGGTTTCTGCCACGTGACCTTGGCAGAAGCGACATAGAAGCTCTGCCGTCTACACGGTTTAAAACGGCCCCAAAGTCCAAACTTCAGTGTGTTTGAAAAGCTTGTGCGGGGCAAACGTGCGCGGAACACCTACTGAGACGCCATGGCACCTTCCTTGTCGAAATTTCCAAAGGTTGGAGTTTGTTTTGCACTTTTGTGTGCAATTGATTAAAAAAAACAAAAGATTTTTTTTGGCTAGGGTCCTTATGATCCTCACTAGTTAAGTCCCACAGACACGGAAGGTCTCTATACAGTTCAATTACCTAGTTCGGTAACCATCTCTCGTTCGTTCGCCGACGCTATTTTGAACCTAAACCTGCGGGCACGCCTACACTCGGTGCGTGCGGCGTGCGGCTGTCGTTCGCGTGTTTAAAACCAGCGGCTACATGGTTTTAAACCACCGTTTCTTCTAAATGGTTTGCCGAGCGCGCCTGCCTCCCAAGGTCACGCGAGATTTGGTTGGAAACCACTGGCTACATGGTTTAAAACGGCTGTTTTTCTGCCAAGGTCACGTGGCAGAAACCGCGGTTTAACCTTTTCACCGCTAGATGGTAAAGCAACTTGCCGTGCCACCTCACGCCACAAGGGTAAAAAAATAATGGATAAAGAAATAATGCCAACATGAAATTGGGCTATATCAGAGTAGCTTTTCATAAACAAAAAAAAAAAAAAGTCGGCAAATGCCGTCTATGGCGTCGGTGTTGTACGAGCTAGCTATCGTACATCGTATCGCATTTAATATACTATTGCCTTTACAGTCGAATATGATGACATGGATGACATGCGTAACCTAGATTATTGACTTATTATATTTTAGTGCATTAAAGAAGCTCATTAACACCAAACGTGTGTTAGTTATTATGACAATACTCCTGACATTTCCCACCGTATCCTGCATACTCTGACATACAACTGACATACATATTGGCATCTTGACAGTACGGTCATACAGAACCGTACAGGTGTCACGAATCGTCGATGACGTGATTTCACGTGTTTGGCGGTGAAAAGGTTAAAACCGTGTAGCACATACTTATGAAACGATGACGCTGGAAGATTGTGACGTCACACTAATAGACGGCAACGTACCGCGCCCCGTCGTGTTCGACGCGGCTCCCGTAGCATCCTGTAATGTGACGTCACACACTTGTTGGCGTTTTCTCTCTCTAAGCAATATTAAAACGGTTGTAGCTTTGTAATTCTTTGAGATATCTTAATGGGATTTTCGTCACTAGGCATATTTTTTTACCTTTCATTTGGAGTAATAATAATTTTCGAGTCTACACCCCTATTCAGTAGCTGGGAAAGTGCTGGATTAAGCTTATCTAAATTTAGTTTACGGCTATTTAATACACGTTTCCAGGGCAGGATACTTTTCTCTGCAGCCGAATATAATCTTGCTGCAAATTATTACGATAGCTCTTTCCATGATAAGAAAGTTGGATCGTTTGGCAAACATTAGTAAACATACCTGGCAACCATCTCCTCAAAGTTGGGTCTCCGCTGCGGCATGTGGCGCCAGCAGTCGCGCATGAGCGCGTACAGCGGCGCCGGGCAGGCGGCCGGCGCGGCCAGCAGCTCGCCGCCGCGCACCATCGCGATCACCTCTTGTTTGCTGTACCTAAGAAGAGGCTCGTCACGTACCTGGCAACAATCTCCTCAAAGTTGGGTCTCCGCTGCGGCATGTGGCGCCAGCAGTCGCGCATGAGCGCGTACAGCGGCGCCGGGCACGCGGCCGGCGCGGCCAGCAGCTCGCCGCCGCGCACCATCGCGATCACCTCTTGGTTGCTGTACCTAAGAAGAGATATGGAGTATTTCACTGCTGATATTCAGAAAAAAACCACTGTTGCCCTCTAATGAAGGGTCGAAGTCGTACTTTTCTGCCCTGATATTCCGTATATTGATTTTAATCAATTTTTAAACCCCGACGCAAAAAGAGGGGTGTTATACGTTTGACGGGTCTGTGTCTGTCTGTATGTCGTATCGTAGCTTTTAATGCGGATTTTTAGTCCTAAAGCTGACGTGATTGAGATGGTTATTAGTTACATTTCAACAAAATCGTTTCTGCCGATTTTAAGATATTGAACATTGAAAAGTTTTTCAACAATTTTAAGTTTCTAATTTTATTATCAAGATTCAGTATAACGCCCTCGCCGTAATTATATTATTTTACTCCCTCGAAATATAATTTACTATGAATTTAAATATTGGTTGCAAAGGTTTTTCAAGCTGCTATCAGTTGCAGGTTTAGAACTGACTTTGCTATGAGGTTTAAAGTCTAGTTCTAGGTTCGAATCCCGGTAAGGGCATTTATTTGTGTGATGAGCAGGAATATTTGTTCCCGAGTATGTACATCAATTAATAAGCCGTTTAATCTGAACTTTGGTAGTTGTTTGGTTGCAGAAATTTGATTATAGAATATCTCTGAGTTCAGTTTGCCGTACGGCCTCCTCCACCATTTTCCACTGTTTTCTATCTTTCGCGACCCTTCTCCAGTTCGGGCCTGCTGTCAGTTTTAACTCGTCTTCCCATCTTTTGAACCTTCCACCCGGTGTCCTGTTGCCGTCTCTAGGGTACCAATCTGTTACTATTTGGCTCTATTTCTTTTGTGTACTTCTTAATAGGTAGGTAGGTACCTATTAAGTATGTACATATCGTAGTCTAGTACCCATAGTACAAGCTTTGCTTAATTTGGGAGGTTCATTTGTGTAGGATTGTCCGAAATTTTTTATTTTATTTTTTTAGCTAACAAGAGTGCAAACTGTGATATACTTAAAGATGAAATTTATGAATTAGTTACTAAAATGTATAATATCGGTCACGTCCCTACTGATTTTTACACTTCTAAAATAGTTACTTTACCTAAAAAGGCGAACACTTTAAAATGTGAAGAACACAGAACACTAAGTTTAATATCACAAGCCAGTAAAATATTACTCAAAATTATACAGAATAGAATTAGACCGCTAACTGAAAACTATCTAGGACCTGACCAATATGGATTCAGACAAAACAAAGGGACGAGAGAAGCAATATTAGCCTTAAGAATGATTACTGACAGAAGAATGGATTTAGACCAGGACACACACATAGCATTTATAGACTTAGAAAAAGCATTTGACAAAATTAATTGGAAAAATATGATGTCAATCTTGAAGGAAGCTGGATTAGATTATAGAGACCGAAGAATTATTTTTGAACTCTACAGAAATCAAAGAACTTTAATTGAAATAGGAGAAGAAGCTAGAAAGGCGAAGATACGGCAAGGAGTTCGGCAGGGTTGTCCACTTTCGCCTCTTATCTTTAATGTGTTCATAGAGTGTGCCATTAGAAAATTAATAGAGTCCGGAAAAGGGGGGGTTCATTTCAATGGGAAAAAAAATCAATTTATTCGTTTTGCTGATGACATTGCGGCTTTTGCAGAGTCATCAAATCAGTTAGAAGAATTAGTTACAGATATGAATGCAATTTTTGAAGATTTTGGACTTAAAATAAACATTAATAAAACAAAAATGCTAGTAACCTCAAAAAGGCACTCAAATTATAGACCAATCACTTTAAATAACAGGACAATAGAGCAAGTCGACAAATTTAAATATCTGGGAAGCATAATCACTAATAACTCCAGATGTACACCAGACATTATCGCGAGGATAGCCATGGCGAAGCAGGCTTTCAATGCCAAGAAGAGCCTGCTCAAAGCCAGAATAGCAGGCCATATTTGGAAGAGGCTTATAAAAGTGTACATCTGGAGCATAGCGTTGTATGGAAGCGAAACGTGGACAATGACACAGCGTGACAGAGAACGATTGGAGGCCTTCGAAATGTGGTGCTGGAGGCGAATGGAGAGGATTAGTTGGAAGGATAAGAAGACGAATGAGGAGGTGCTTGAGAGAGTGAAAGAGAAAAGAACGTTGTTGAAGACCATTGAGAACAGGAGAGGCAGGATGTTGGGCCACTTGTTACGACACGATGATTTTATGAAAACCATAGTAGAAGGGAAGATAGAGGGAAAGAGGAAGAGAGGGAGACCAAGAAGATCTTTTATGGACCAAATAAAAGAAAAAGTAAACGGCGCGTCGTATCAAGAGGTCAAAACAATAGCTGAGAACAGAGAGGAATGGAAATTGCTCCACCGACAAGATTTTGAATCTTAAATATAATGAATGAATGAAGAGTGCAGGCGATTCATATAATGTTGTGAGCAATCCATAAGCTAGGAGGATAGCTTAACATCAAGTATGCCATTTGCTACATAGTTAATTGTAAAATTTGGTATAAGTTGGAATTCACTCTTACCCATAGTATGGCTGTAGGCCATAACTGTAAATTTCCCATAGTACAACTCCATATGACCAGATGTCGCTCTCAGTGGTGAATTTGCCATAAAGAATCGACTCAGGGGGCATCCATCTGACTGGCAGTAAACTTTTTGATTGTACCTGACGGGAAAAAAAAAGTAAATACCAAATTGGTTACTTTCACATTCATTCTGAAATGACTCAATGAATCTGACTAGTGACTCACTCTGTAATAATCTGAACTGTAGATATCCCTTGATAGCCCAAAGTCCGATATTTTAACCACAAAATCATCTGACACTAAACAGTTTCTTGCTGCCAAATCTCTGTGGACATAATGATGGGACGCCAGGTAGTGCATTCCAGAGGCAATATTATGAGCAATACTAAGGAGCCTCGTTGGTGGTAGCCCCTTGCCTGATGGAGGTGCTCGGCCCATGAGGAACTCGTGCAGATCCCCTCGAGCCATGAACTCAAAAAGCATGCATAAAGGCTCTTCCCTGAGAGCCACTCCCACGATGCACACTATATTCTCATGAGTGAGCTCTGAAATTAGGTCTATCTCTCTTCGGAAGTCGGCTTGCGTTTTAGCAGAAGCATTCTCCTTCAGTGCTTTCACCGCTACATAATGAGTGTCTCCATTCTTCTTGAGAGCTCCTTTGTAGACTTTTCCAAATGCACCCTCCCCCAATTCTTCTAGAAATTTGATTTGTGATAGAGAGTACTGAGGTACTCGGAGTATACCATTGCCCCTCGTATTCCTGGTGAGGTGAGGCTGATTGGTGATATTTTGATTAGTCAACAATTCACTCATCTCTATTGGAGAATTTAATCTAGAATTACCATAAATATTTTTATCAGCATTTGGTAAATTTATGTCTCTTATGGCGGCTGCATTATTTTTACTCTTATTTTTGAAACATAAGCAAACAACAAAGCTCACAATTGTTAAGGTCATCAATAGGAAAATTACAATAATGTAGATCCAAATTTTATGAGCACATTGTGGAATGTCACATAGTTGTTCTTCAAGCTTTCCCTCGTTGTCCACGATGCACCACGGCTGGGACTGGGCCCCCCCAGGGTTCCGGCAGTAGCTGTGTAGGCCTGTCAGCTCTGGATAGTCTGAAATCTTTATCCGTAGCTGCTTTGACCATTCAATACATGCCATACCGTTGCCAGCAGTATTTACTTGTCCCAGATAACCTTTGCCAGTTTCCCAATAACATTCATCATCTGACACCATCAAGTCTCCAATACCAATCTTCAGGCATTCGGAGTCATTACCCGGCAAGCTCTGGCATTCTTCTAACGTTAGCTGCTGACCAATGTGTGGATGTCTCTTGGCTATAGCATACTCTGTTTGACATAGCTCATTTTCTAAAATTTCACAGTCTTGTTTGCAGACACGTTTTAGAATCGTGGAATTGTATCGATAATCAAATGATAGAGCTGTATGGTTGTTATTGAATTGTGGTATTAATCCCCCTGGTGAGTTCTCAAACACTATACGTGGAGTTGAGTCACCACTGTCTCGGCCACCAGTATCAGGTTGAGTGAATACTTGTCTGGCTTCCCTAAAGAAGTTTTCATTAGTTTCAATCGGATGTCGGCAAATAGGGAACGTTGAATAGCACAAACTAGGCAAAGCAAAGCCTTCACAGTTGCTACTTATATCATTTGAATACTTTGTGACTTGTAGGGCTTTCAGTAGTTTGTCCTCTACTGCAAACTGAGTTGTATTGTAAGGGATATAAACAAACTGACCCTTGAGGTGTGAGGCACACACATGGCCTGTGTATTCTTGGCAGATTGGCTCCAATTCCCGAATGATGGTGGTGTTGGGTGTTGCAGTGACATTGACATGCTGTGACCTGATGTCCTGGGGCAGCAGGTCAGGAGTAGTTCTAATGAGCATCTCTAATTGGTTGTTCACTTCTGCACTTGGGCGTAATGATGTGTAAGCTGGTAGTTCATGAGTTTCATCCATATCTGTAAGTACTTTTAACAAAGTGGTTTGTTTCTTTTCGTAATTCTGTCTGATAACACATGTGTAGTTGGCCTCATCACTGTCAACTATGTTTTTAATTTTTAATTGTGAGCTTAGTGTACTATTTTTCTTGTCCATTTTGTTAATTATTTTTAATTTAGTGGTGTTAGTGAGGACTTTGTTGTCCTTCAGCCAGTACATCTTGACGTTCTTCATGAGGGCCTGCAGGATGTGGTCGGGCGGCAGCTCAGCCTGCGACGTCTCCACGCCCTCTTTGTTCTTGGTGGTCTTCTCCACGCGAGTGAAGTTCATCGTCGCTTCGCATCTCAACCGCAAATCCTCTCCGCGACCCTTCTTCATCAAACTCGGTAGTGTTTTTGAAAACAAAATGTCAAGTTTTATGTTCCATACTTTCTGCTCAGATGACGCATTCCCCTTCAAAACAGACGAGGATTCAGCCCTTTCCGGATGTAAGGATTGACTTTCACTCAGAGAGATGCACACAACAATAATCACATAAAAGCATTTCATGACTAAGACTTTCCATAACACCTTTTACATTTACAATAATAAATATTGTTTTATCCGCGAAAAAAATATTTTTATATTCGGTTCATTTCGGTATCACTTCGTATACATGTAGTAATTACCGCGAAAATAGACATGTGAGTCATCTATTCAATAACACGAGATTTTCTTTGAACATTTTGTGATTTTCCGGAAGAAAGTCATGCGTGAATGTATTGAAACTGAAAACGATAGATAGCATAGATTACTAATATATAGAATAGATAGGGCAACAGCAATGACGGCTAGTGAAAATGTTACCATACAAAATAAATATAAAATAAGCTGACGCCAGACGGCCGGGCGCGGCGGACGGCACGATTGGTATTAACGAAGCATGAACCCATCTTACTCTGGACAAGCTATGGTAATAATAATACCACGTGCGAGGGAGCTGGTAGGATACAAATCTCGATAAGTGTGACAGAAAGGGAAATATCATTCGTTGTCCTTCTCATAGTTCCACTTTTTATTATGGTGGGTACACACTGAGCAAACGAACGACCAACGAACGTGAAGCATTCAGAGCGTGAGTTAGAATGAGATACAAGTCGACACATGTAAAAAGAACCCTGGCGGCCATACTTTTTATATGGCCGCCAGGGCTCTTTTTACGTGTGTCGACCTGTACATAGCCGTTCGTTGGCTTGGTGTGTACGCACCTTTATTTGGCACAACTGATTTAGTATGAAGTTGTGGCACATAAACCATTACCTGTTCAAATTGAGTTTATAGCAAGAGCAAGTCATCAGCTCTTTTAAGACCAGTTCTTAATTTAGCTGCATAGGAGCTTCTCCGTCCCTCGTTGTGGCATGACGTATAGCCTGTCCTGAGTATCATAGTTCCATGGAACGAAGTTATAAGATGCAGCTTGGCAAAAAAGTCTAGAAACGAAACAAATTCTTTTCGATCCTGATACGAGGGTCATGCCAAAAGAAATTAGATACTCAAAAGTTACAGAGTTTATTCTTTATCACAGTTATCTATTTTTTCGAAGTATTTACCGTAAACACGTATAAACTTTTCTATCCGTCTAAACCACGCTGGCGTGGCACGGCTATCACGCGACGACGCGCGAGCTCTCTCGATTTTTCTCGCACTATCCGTTTCACTCTTATTAGAACCCTTAGAACAAGAGGTATAGTGCGACATAAATGGAGGGTATGTCGCGGCCGTCCCATGATAGACGTGCGGGTAGCGTGACGCGCAGGCGTAATCAGCTGCACGGCTATCACAAGACGGCACGCGCGCTCTTGATTTTTCTCGCACTAACCGTCTTTCTCTTATTAGAACACTTAGAAAAAGAAAGCGAAAAAAATCGAGAGTACCTATGTCGCGGAGGAGTGTACAGGTTTATAACATGGCAACGCGCTGGAGTGTAGTTTCGTTAGGCGTGACGGATGAGATGAGGCGCATTAGCGCGGTCCGAACAACAGCCCTGCCCGTGCTCCGCTATTCGGTAACTTGTTGTAAATTCACTTCAACGCTCACCCACAAATATATCTTGACGCCGCGATTAATGCAGCCCAGAGGGGCTACCGCGAAGTAAAAACGAACTTATAGTTAAGGTGATATAAGCTGTCCGTTTAGCACTTGAAAGCTTATCTTGTTAACAATTGGGCTGTTTCCTATTGTATAAGTATAAGCCCACCGCAAATCCTCCGACCAGATAAAATTAAGCAAGTAACAATAAAACTCATACAAATATCTACCATCTCCTCTAAAGCACAAGGTTGAAATTTCTATAGCTTAACTCATTAAGAAAGTCATTTTGTTACTAACAATCTTTGTGGTCGCACTACAACGTGGGTGACTTACCTGACTGCGGCTATCAATGTCCAAGTGTCATTATAGACAGTGTTATGCTATTGCAATTTCAACCTTGTGACTCAAAAAAGATGGTAGCTATTTGTATGAGTTTTATTGTTACTTGCTTAATTTTATCTGGTCGGAGGATTTGCGGTGGGCTTATACAATAGGAAACAGCCCATCGTTAGCAAGATAAGCTTTCAAGTGCTAAACGGACAGCTTATATCATCCTAACTATACTATGCACCGCGGTGTCAGTCAAGATATATTTATATGTGAGCGTTGAGGTGAGCTTAAAATAATAAAATAAGTTACAGAATAGGGGGACTGGAGTTGCAGGCGTTCTTACCCTATCGCAGCAGCTTACCATCAGACGTACTTACCGTACGCTTGTTTGCAACCGACGTGGTATTAATAACTGCCTGAGGGCTTATCGCGAAATGAAAACGAACTTCGTTCGTGTATTCCTCTCTGCTTCACTTGCTAGTTCAAGCGACAGAGAGGGAAATACACGAACGAAGTTCGTTTTCATTTTGCGGTAGCCCCTCTGTTCACATTTATTTATATTTATTAAAAGCTTGGTGGTTAAAAAGATCCTGGATCTCTTAACCCAGCCACCGCTGACCTGCTTCTATAAATAGTTTTAAAAATAAAAGGTCAATGTTCTTACCTATAAAGAACAACAGATCAATGACCTATTGTCATTTAATTTGGTTACTTAACTTAATGTCGTGAGCGGCTCCGGGCTGCTGCCATTCAGCCGAGGCTAAGGTCACCCACATTATGCGGACACACCAAATCTCAACACTTTGAATTTTAGGCTAGGGTGCCGTTAGTGACCCCGCCTGTGAAACTGATGCCAGAGGCGTCTCTAGCCCATGTAGCGCCCGTGTGCAAACATTACTCTAGCGCCCCCTAGTAAGCGCGCGCGCCGAGTGGGGCTCCGTATCGGGCGGCGCTCTCCGCGCTCTGCGCCCCCTAGTAAGCGCGCGCGCCGAGTGGGGCTCCGTATCGGGCGGCGCTCTGCGCCCCCTAGTAAGCGCGCGCGCCGAGTGGGGCTCCGTATCGGGCGGCGCTCTGCGCCCCCTAGTAAGCGCGCGCGCCGAGTGGGGCTCCGTATCGGGCGGCGCTCTGCGCCCCCTAGTAAGCGCGCGCGCCGAGTGGGGCTCCGTATCGGGCGGCGCTCTGCGCCCCCTAAGACCGCTGCGCCCGTGTGCAATGCACACCCTGCACCATCGGTAAAGATGCCTCTGGGTGATGGTCCTGGGTTCAAATCCCGGTTCAGGCAAATATTTGTGTGCTGAGCATGAATATTTGGTGGTCTTTTTTATGTGTAACAAAGAAACCAGACAGAGCCAGGGGATTAAATATAATCTATTTCTTCCCGCGACTCTGTTTACAAAGTCTGTCGTATACAAAGTTTCACACCCCAATTTCACTCCATTAGGGGATAGTTTCCGATCCGATCCGAGTTTGCAAAAAACGCAGGCAAACCCGCGGGCCTATGTCCATCCGGAAAGTCCATCAGACCCCCTAGCACACTAAGTTTTATGTCAGACATAAAGCATTCGTCCCATTCTGGCCAATATGCGAGTGCAAGAGGGACAAATACTTTATGTCCGACATAAAACTTAGTGTGCTAGGGGGTCAGATGAAATAATTTCTGAAATCGGATAAGTAGTTCCGGAGATTACCACCTACATACTCACAATCATCTCCAGACTTTCTCCTTATTGAACGAGCGAGTACGCGAAGTGTCCCTGAAGGTCAATCTACGTATATATGTGAAAGTGTGTAATGTAAAATAATATGGTGAAAGAGTTTTTGATATACGTAGGATGAGGGGTTTCGAAGATTACAATCTCACAGTGGTGTCTCGTAATGTGGGTGACCTGTCCGGATGGATTTCAATCTGGACCGTCACCCACGACCCACCATGTGTTGGTTAAACTTAGCCTACTTAAGGTCACAGGTCATTAGAGCCACTCGGCGCCCTACCCGCACCGCCTCGCCTCGAGCGGTTAGTATTCTTTATATGGATTTGTACGGGCATGCGCTCACTGCATCTACTCCGTAGTTAGTACATTTACGAGGCGAGGCGGTGCGGGTCGGGCACCGGGTGGCTCTAAATGAGCTGTGACCTTTAATTTTTAAGTTTCTCTTAGTGGTGAGTAGTAAGCTAGTAAGGTCAGTCGCGACAGGTTAGTCAGTATAGTTACGATTAAGTAACGCATAGTACGCGCGTCGATCTAAATGTAATTTTTTGTATCGGAAAATGACAGTTGAATTGTCCCAACGCTAGTTCGAAACGTTACTTTACGTTACCCCCTCTGAGCAAATAATAAACAAAGTCATTTTCTATCTTTATTTTTATCGTAACATTTATTTGTAACTTATTATAGCTTGCGATGGGCCTCGGTCATTGAACTATTACAATTTAGCGTTAATCCTGTTCTTCCTCGATCTCCTCCTTGAGCACCAGGCCGCCCAGGAGGTTCGAGTCGGGAGGCAACCATTCGCAGCTCGTGTCTTCGGAGGAACACACCTGAAACAAATTGCAAAATTCACTTTAACACTTTGGCTGCCAGGTAAAGGCCCCCTACGCCATAGTCGCTTTCCGCTACATACGAGGAAAACCACGGGATCGGCTACGAGCTTAGCGCGTAGAGATTCTTTTGCCAGTGAATGTGTTAACTTAGTAACAGCAAGTGAATATATTTCCGAGTTTAGGAGGGAATTTAAATGGGTCATACACAGATTTAGATGAATTTTGTTTTTAACCGAGTTCAAAAAAAAGGAGGAAGTTTTCAATTCGGTTGTATTTTTTTTATTTATTTTTTTATTTTTATTTTCAATGTTTGTTACCTCAGAACTCCGTCATTGATGAGCCGATTCGATTTTTTTTTGTTTAGTATGTATATGGTTCCAGGTGGGTCCTATTTTTTTTCAAAATTCAGTTTGATGATGGGATCCATGAGGAATTGAGGGAACTCCTCAATTTTATTAGGCACGCGTGTAGTAATTTTGGTATTTTCTATTATAACTCGTGTATTTACATCCGGAAATCATAAATTTGGTGGCGAGGAATTGATGAAGAAGACCACAGATGACTTATCAAATTCCTCAATTGTACTTAAAGGTGCAAAAGTACATCACAGGTTCTGAAAAGATTCCGTTGAAATAGGAACTAATGAAGTGCCATTGGTGATGATCTTGGGGAATCGACGGAAGTCCTCAAATATTATCGGCCCACATACAGCGATTCGGTATTTTTCTATAGTAATCAACGCATTTGCTATCGGAAATCAGTTCATGTGGTAAATTGTAAAAAAAATGTGTAAATGTTCTCGTGGCTTGGCGGTGTAGGTACTAAATAGAAGTCGGTTTTTAAAGTAAATTATATACACTGTGTTTACCCAAACACAGTTCACCCAAGCAAATTCGTCTCTCCTGTGGTCAATAATTAAGAGCTCACGTGCATATAAATAATGTTTTCATCAAATAGTAATACAGAAGAGGAGACGCCGTTTATGCGGATTAAGAGTCCAAACAAAAACTGGGCTTCGTAGCCCTTAACTTTGATAATGTCCACAGGAAAGACGCGAACCTAAATCTGTGTATGACCCTTATCACTGGCGGCGTCTACAGCCTTGCGGTGGCAGCTGGCCGCTAGGAATGTGAGACAGGATGGCACGCACCTGGCACTTGCAGCTGGTGGCCTCGATGTAGTGGTAGAGCTCGGTCCCGGGCTCCACGCCGGGGTCGCAGTTCCGCAGCTTGACGGACGCGTGCTTGCGCTCCTCGTGGCCACACACCAAATGGTGGGACTCCTTGTACGGGAACCGCCAGTCCGAAATCTGTGATAATCAAAGCATGAGGACAATATCAAGTACCTAAGTGGTCTTTTAGAGCTTAGAATTTTTAGAAGCATCTTTTTCAGACCAAAATGTCACTAATAAAAATAGTCACCAATTATCGTCACGGCCTAGTCATCAATTATTGTTTAGGTAAGAGCGGTTACACATTTTGTAGCGCTACAAACGCGACACAGTATTATAGAGAGAGATAGAACAGTGATTTTGACAGGTGATCTAGGCTAGTGTCGCGATAAAGTCGCACATTTGTATCGCTGTAAACATCGCCATGTGTACTTACTTAATTAGAATCGCCAAGAAATTATAAAGATACTGATAATAATGGTATGGTTGAACTCTTATTCATTCATTCAGTGTTGTGTTTTAGCGCTCCAGTCGAGTCCTCGCAATGGCTCGAGTCTTTAAGGCTCGGCCGTGATCTGACCCCAACAATTATTTACTGCGCTAAAGCGTACCTATATTCGGTATCGCAGCAAAGCACTATGATCAGTTTAACGATTGGTAGGTATGTATTCACATTGCTGTTAAGTAATTATTGTGTCGATTTATGTACGAGCATTCTGTCAGGACCGGTCACTTTGCCACTCTTTGAGTGCCTATGTCCAGCAGTGGACGTCTTTCGGCTGATATATGACGACCTCTGTAGCCTAGTTGGTAGTGAACCTGCCTACGAAGCCAGACGCCCCGCGTTCGTATCCCGGTAAGGGCATTTATTTGTGTGATGAGCATGAACATTTGTTCCTGAGTCATGGATGTGTTCTATGTATAATATTTATTTATCTATATAAGTATGTATATCGTCGTCTAGTACCCATAGTACACGCTTTGCTTAGTATGGGGACTAAATTGATTTGTGTAAGATTGTCCCCAAATATTTATTTTATTTTATTTATTTTTATATGATGATGATGATACTGTCAGGCTGCTGTGCTTGGTATACTTGTTTACCTACCGAGATCTTTTACAGGTGCATCTTCAGAAGACCGCATCCGAATTACATGAGTGCAAAAGTGCGAGGGACATGGCATGGGAGATAAGTCATCTTAACCAAATAATACCTCAAAAGATAGGCAGTATCCCCAGCAGGACTGGATCTTCACGTCGTCCCAGCAGCGTCGCCCAGTGAAGTCCGTCTGCATAGCCTTATGCATGTGTTTGCGCAGCCTGCACCGCGCCCGCGCCCCTCCCACACACAACACTGCGCAGCAAAACAGCACCATAGCCGCCACTGACGCTGCACTTCGCTTTGATGACATCTTCTTACTAAAATACACCCCTAACACGGAGATCTACAGTACCGTAAACAAACGAAACTTTTCTGCTCTTCAACTCAAAGCTTAGTGACTTAATTCCTGACGGAATGTCTTTATAAAGCTCCCCGAGGACGTCAAGACATTTCTCCCGCTCGAGTTCACAGCGCGACAATGGTGTACGATACATTAGCTCCACGACCATTGCGCCATTAAATTCCAGATAAAAATACTATTCTGCGAATAAATTTGAATACTTTTCCTTTAATTCCCGAGTTTGAGAATAGGTACGTGTTTTAATGGATAGGTATAGTAGAGCTGCTTCACTTCGATATTGTGTGCTTCGTGTCAAAAATATCAAACTATATAAATTTATAGGTAAGATAGGGTATTCCACGGTGACGTCGGTGACCATTTTCAGAGTTAGTAGGGCTAAATAAACTAGACCCCTGACTACGCTTATTTACTACGAATTGGGGCTTCAAGATACATTTGTGGGTTAAGGCGCCGTAGGTTCATGGTCTTCTCTCCTCTCACTGAGCATAAGCGTGAGCGAGATGGAAGTGCGTGCTTGGAAGCGCGGAAATCATGTTTTTTAATTTTAATTTTTGGCCCTTTAAATAAATAAAAAAGTAAACACTGAGTTCTCTCAAACATGATATTGCCGATTTTTAGAAGCCATTTCAATATTTTTAGCTTTTGTGCATAATTTGTAACAAATATTTTAAGTGTATTTCAGACCCTTTTAGACCTATGTTCGTGACTTTTTTTCTATCGAGCGAAATTTTTTTAATCATGTTTTTAAACACCGATTTCCCTGCAGAAAAGCCTCAAGATTACTATTCGTATTTTTTTGAAACCATATTATTATGAACAGACGCATTATATTGTTTCAAAAACTCTGTTCGCTTAACTTCGCTGAACCTACGGCGCCTTAACGATGAGGTGAGGCTAAAACAAGTTACAGAATAGCACGGTAGGAGTGCGTCAGCGCCTAATCGACCTAAGGGGCTACCGCGAAACACGCGAAACGAAAACGAATTTCGTTCGTGTATCTCCCTCTATCGCTCGAGCTAGCAAGTGCGACAGAGACGGAGATACACGAACGAAGTTCGTTTTCATTTCGCGGTAGCCGCGGTAGCGCGCAGCCCTCTTCCACATCAAAAAAAGTTGGGAAAGATGGACATACTTCAGGGTTCCTTTTTTTAGCTTTATGGTACGGAACCCTGAAAATAGTCGGCGCGTTTACGCATTGTTATATTTTCAATCGTTATAAATTCCCCGTATCGCGAAAAAAATGTATCAATTTGGTGCCTACGATCGACCGTGACCGTTCAGAAGGTAACTCACGGTTACGAATGCATTAAACTTCCGACCCGGGGAGAACAAGTTTTTCAACTTAGGCATATATATAGTCCTTAAATTTTGGGATTCCGTAACTAACGAGTTCACATTGAATGGCTGATAAAGACTTGTCGCTCACACACCAATCTTGGATTTCCTGTGCCGCGCAGTAACAAAGTGCACTGATAGAGGGCGCTGTACCCAGGGTTTTCCAGAATAAATGGGTGGGGGAAGACAGGGTTGTAGTATAAAAGTTTGTAAGCAACCCTCGCAATTGGCCCGTTTTTAGGGTTTCGTTCACAAAGTGTAAGAACGGGACCCTATTACTAAGGTTTCGCTGTCCGTCCGTCCGTCTGTCCGTCTGTCACCAGGCTATATCTAATAAACCGTGATAGTTAGACAGTTGAAATTTTCACAGATGATCCATTTATTTCTGTTGCCGCTATAATAATGAATAACAAATAAAAAAGTAGGGTTTTTATAGATAATGGTACGGAACACTTCCTGCGCGACTCCGACTAGCACGTGGCCGGTATTTTTAGTTTTTATTAAAATGAAAATGATGAATATGGGAGTAAACATTCAAAAGCCTAGTGAATAGATTAAGTATACTAAAATTTACTGTAGCACAAATCTTAAACCTACAATTGTCGTTTACAAATTTGATAGTTTTTCTGGATAAAACATTTGTCATATGTGAAGTTTTGTGATACCAAACATTGTAGAATTGTGGATACAATTTACAGTAAGTATATTTACGTCACACCTGGCCATAATGCGAGTTTTACTGCGCAGCGTACGGGAAAACTCGCATTGTGGCCAGGTGAAGACGTAAAATTTTGTACTCAACACGGGCGGTAATTCGTAAAGCCCCAGAGCGCATATTAATGGCTATAATTAATTAGTTTTATGGGTCAGCGGCGCTACCACGAACTTCGAAAGTCGAAGTTCGTAATACATGCATCCCTGTCACTCGAATAAGGGAGTGCGATAGAGATGGAAATACCCGAACTTCGACTTTCGAAGTTCGTGGTAGCGCCGCCTGCCAGTGTCCTGACACTAGGTGCCATCAGGTTCCATTCTCGGTTTATATCGATTTATTACTTCGATCTTTGCATCAATCAATGGTTCTAAATAACAGGTACTGAATTGTGGTGATCATGATCATAGTTGGTAAGTAAGTTGGTAGGTCGGTACTTTAATAAAAAATATCTATCGTTTAATCATACTGTAATAAGTATTTATTGATATCGGGAAATATCATAACATTAGTATATTGACTGTAGGTCATGTCTAAGTGTGTCCAAGACGGGTCTTTGACTGCTATGGATTTTTTAACATTTGGCAGTCTGCGTTGAAGCCACTGCACGTCCTTCACATCCACCAAGCCGTCGTTCCTGCCGTACATCACCACCACGGGGACACTCACCGCTGTCAAATTATATTCTGGAGGGCGGTCGCTTCCGTACAGTTCTCTGTTTTTTCGTCTTCCATAATCGTATTTACTGAATGTTGGACGTAAAATACTCTGCCCATAACGAGCCATATTTTTCGTCGAAGTGCCGGCTAGAAAATGTTTGAACACATTTTTTAAACTATTTCTTGAGATTGATTGTGGATGAGGCGCATCTAACAAAGCCAAAAACTGCTCACAAAAGTTATACGCTTCTTTATATTGGCATATATTGCTCAGAAATTCGTACGGCGGCAATCTTTTTGCGAATATCTCCGAAATCCCGAACGCCTGCAATAAGTCTTTTTGATCCATAACCAGTAGCGGTATTGATCTAAACATCACAGATCTCGTATTAAAATGTCTGGTAGCCGGCGCTAAAGCGATCATAACTTTAGTTTTATCACAATATCCAGACTTTTCTGAGCACATAATGAAGAAAGTGCCGGCGCCCTGGGAGTAGCCGATGTAGTTGAGCTGCGGCGCGCCGGTCTCCTTCAACACGTAGTCTATGATGGCGGGGACGTCGTAGAGGCCTATCTCGTCGACGCAGAACTCCCAGAAGCGCTTGTCCCGGTCGGGGTCCAGGCGCAGGTGTCGGCGGGAGTAGTAGGTGCCGCGCACGTTGCCGACCCAGGTGTCGAAGCAGGCGTCGGCGAGGAGGAAGCCCAGGCCGGCGGCGGGCCCCGCGTCCAGCCAGCAGTCCGCGCTCAGCAGCAGCCCGTGCATCAGCAGCACCGGCGTCCGCCGCCGCGTCTGCTTACATCGCACACCTTTTGTTATTCGAAACAACTCCAACAAGTAACCGTCTTTTGTTACCACGGTGTGCTGTTCAGAATTATATCCATATTTAGCCGTAGTTTGTGTGAAATTCAGGGCGCCATTTGAATTAAATTTGTTCAACGTATTCACTTCATGTTCCGAATTAATAGAAACTATCAATAAGACCACCAATAAGCCGTCGAAGCTTAGCGGGGACATTGTTGAAACTGCGAGGATCGAGCCTGTTGGTTTAATTATTAAAACAAAAAACTGAATGCCAGTCAGAAAGGTCTCCTCACTTATTTTTAACCGACTTAAAAAAAAGGAGGTTACTTCTTTTAAATCATTAAGTATCATTTTTAATGTTTGTTACCTCAGAGCTCCGTCATTTATGAACCGATGCGTACATTTTTTTTGTTTGTAAGTAACCTATATGCTTTCAGGTTTGTCCCATTTATTTCAAAAATCCAATTCAATGATGGAATCCATGAGGAATTGAGGGAAGTCCTGAAACATATTAGGCACGCATGTAGTGATTTCGGTATTTTCTATTATAACTCGTGTATTGTGACCCGGAAATCATAAATATGGTAAAGTGGAATTGATGATGAAGACCACATATGACTTATGGAATTCTTCAATTATGTACTTAAAACTATAAAAGTAAGTACGTCATATTCTGTCATGACTTCATTGAAATAGCAACTAATGAAGTGCCATAGGTGAACCTTAATTGAGGAATCGACGGAAGTCCTCAAATAATATATTATCGGCTCATATATGTATATATACAGAGATTTGGTATTTTTCTCTAATCATCAACGCATTAGCTTTCAGAAATCAGTTCATTTGGTAAATTGGAAAAAAATGTGGAAATGTTCACGTGGCTTGGCGGAGTAGGTACCTAGGTACTAATAATTTAATTGAAGTCGGTTGAAACTTTGTTTTTTTTTTTTTTTCTCTCTTTATTTAAGGAGCTTGTCACACAAGTGATCATGTCGCTCCGTTATAATCAACAGGACATATTTTTCTTAAGTACGAATTATTCTATTGACAACACACTTTCGAGCTAACTGCAATAGTGCTGTGGCCTCGTCTGACAACGGGGTAGCCAGGGCTAAACTTTGTTTTTAAAGTAGGTAAATTATTACATTAGTAGTTTTTATGAAATGTTACTAAACTAAACTTTACTTCAACTTTAAACTCAGATTGATTATAAGGCTAATTGCAGAAGAATATCTCTTCGATTTACAAATTTTGTAGATCTAGCAAATTCGAAATAATAATCGTGTGTAATTTAATCAAGTTTATTTATACAAATTCAGGTACCTACTACTATTTGTAAGTGTCGAATAGTCCTAAAAAATAAAAATGCTACCTACGATCGGTAGGTAGAGTATGGTTAAGATACTTAAATGGATATCCTATGGGTAAAGCCCTGTGTGCGTGTTCGATTGTTACTGCAGAGCAATGTCACTTACCTTGCGGATATTGTCAATGTCTTTTCTCTTTTCCCCATTATTAAAACGTTGAATAAAATAATTGGGGGGTCTTTCCAGATATACAAAGTGTTTTTTTAACCGTCTTAGAGCCGAAGCCCACTTAAAGTATCGAAAACGTACTAATCATTCGTGAAAAAAAAATGTCTTAGTTAAGCCTTTAGTAATAAATAGTCGATTGTATGACAAGGGTCTAAAGTAAGCCATATTACCACGATATGGTTATTTAAAAAATAGTTCGATGGGTAATATGGCTTTTAGACCAGAGTTATACACTCTACTTTTCACTTCGACAGCGAGAAAATAGTAAAAACAAAGAATATCCATCCACAATCGATAAGAAATACCACGGCGAAAACATTGTTCAATTTGGCGCCATATTTTTTAAGTAAAAACTTCTTTAGCGGCGCTGTGCACTTTTTGGGATGGGGTAAAATTGATAAACTCGCGACAGGTGTAGGAGGTCACGTGACGTGTAGGAGTGTAGGATTTAGTGTTGCCAATTGCGGGAATACAAAAAGCACGAGTTGCGCTTCAAAACGCGGATTTTTAAGGTGGTTCGAACGCCATACAAAACGTCTTTTGACATTCGCAGGCTAACGGTGTGATATTTTAAGAAACTTGTGCAACAACCTTTCATAAATTGCTTTCCCATTTGCGCGAAATTCCCCCTTTCCTAGACTAAACTTGTATAAACTAGAATAATTTGAGAAATAAGTTTGTCACGTGATACTTTGCGAAAACGATTATTCTCATTAACAATTATTGCCGGTGCCCCAACGTTGGTACTTGTCGACGGCGTCAGAGGGCCATAAATCTTAACGTTTTGGCTGAGAAAAAAGCGATTTTGGTAAAGATCAAACCTTCTGTACTTGTATTGTATTGTGGTACAGCGCCATCTATCGGTACATTTTGTTACTAATCTGTACTTCTGTAATCTATACATGTTACTTTTAGGTACCTGTATAACTAGCGGGCCCCACGGCTTCGCAAAGAAAGCAGGCAAAACCGCGGGATATAAAATTCAGAATGTCCATTCTACAAGCAGGTGAAATATTTTTAGAAATCGGTTAAATGAAGATTACTCATAAGCTTTGTAAGTTTATAATATTGCATGTTATGGGTAACCTCACAGACGTTTCCTATTTATAATATTAGTATATTTATTTAAATTTTATTGCACAAAAGAAAACTTATCGTACCAAAGGCAGACTTAATGCCATATGGCATTCTCTACCAGTCAAACCTTAAGGCAAAGCGGAAAAGATTGTGGGCAGTGCAAATAACAACTTAAAATAAAATAAAAATAACATTTCGGTATTCGTTGTACATAGGACATATTTACACAAATACATATAAACACATACATAAAATAAATACTTACATACACAAATAAATGTATTCATAAATATACACTACATGCGCATACTTACAAGCAAAATATAAAAAAATAGTTATCTTATAAAGAGGAAAATAAGAGGTAAATTTACTTGTAAAAAGTAGTTACACTTTCACTTCATAGGAGATTTAGGAAAAAAAGGACATCCATTAAAATGTGTTTTTGGTTATAAAAAAAAATATGCTAGAGGTAAGCTTATAACTTTCCTACAATATTTATATTACACTTAAAAACATAAAGCCACTCAATTGCTTGTGGCAACCACTTTGCCAAATTCGCACCCCCTAAACTGATGCTGGCAACTGTGGTTGCCAATCAAAGGCTATAGGCTCCAGCTCCAGCGTTCTTAACTTTCGACTAATATATACTAATATTATAAATGTGAGAGTGTGTCTGTCTGTCTGTTACATCTTCACGCTTAAACCGCTGAACTGATTTGGATTAAATTTGGTATTGAGGTATTGAGTCCCGGAAATCATCCCCTGGGGGGTGAAATGGGGGGTGAAAGTTTGTATGGAGCTACGATATTAAACGAGTTCTACGCAGACGGAGTCCTGGGCAGATTCTAGTACTCGTACTTATCTTAAATTACTAATGGCAAGACATTATTGAATTCAAAGTCAATCTCATATCTCATTGTCTGTAAAATAAATAGTAAGGCATTTTGTATGTGTAGCAATTTGGTGTCTTCGACCGACCGTGACAGTCAAAGAGGTCACTTATACCGGACGAAGACAAAGGTTAACGCACCACAATGACAAAATTACTCACGTAGGTAATAACATACTATTATGTATTTCAGTTGGCCGAATTTTATCAAAGTAGCTTTTTTTTTTAAAACCGGCCAAGTGCGAGTCGGACTCGCGCACGAAGGGTTCCGTACCATGATCTATAAAAACATCAAAAATAAAATAAAAAACCGGTCAAGTGCGAGTCTGACTCGCGCACCGAGGGTTCCGTATAAACTAACATTTAACTCAAGGTAAAGTAAATGTCCCAATATATGTTAAATTACTTATTAACCCAACACAATAGAATTCAATTTCAAACGAGTAACTTTTACACCAAGACAATTGAATCGCCATCTTTTTTGACCTGCTATTGAAAATAAATATACGCGTCCCAATCCCAACCCCATTGATTCTAGAAAAATCTTAACAGCGCGAATGGGGTCAGCGCCATCTATCGGCACCATTTGGTTCTAACGTGCAAGGGCAATCGGCTTAGTATGTGTGTTGGTCTTTTAGCGATTATTGTTTATCACGTGAACCGATCTCTATTATTTTTGTTTTGTTTGAAAGAGAGTATTTCTATTTAGTCTTATAGGAATTTCAAAAGGAAAAAATACTTACAAAGTTGATTAAATTGCAAACTTAACTAGGAAATGATTTTTGTAAACAAAACAAAAAATACGCTAGATACATCAAGCCCTTTCAAATGATACCCCACTTGACCTAATAGTTGAATATTTTTTTTTGCCCCCTCCTCAAATTCGTAATTTTTCATAGTAAATTTAAATGTATATTGCTGCATGCACGCGGATAACTCTCATTTATAAGCTTTCCAAATTTCAAATTGATAGCTTAAGTAGTTCGTGAGATATTTCACTTTGTGACAGACAGACAGACGGACAGAGTCGCACCATAAGGGTTCCTTTTTTACCATTTTTGGTACGGAACCCTAAAAACGTATGTTGTATGGAAGCCCCCCTTAAATATTTATTTTATTTTGTTTTTAGTATTTGTTGTTATAGCGGCAACAGAAATACATAATTTGTGAAAATTTCAACTGTATACTGAAAGAGTAATACTTTTCCAGTAATATTTATGTTTAATCTTAATCACAAGTAATTATTTCAATTTTTTCGCTTGGATAACTTAGGAGATAGGAGGGGGGGGGGGGGGGGAGGGGGTATAGTACATTTTTTACATTTTCCTTCATATATCGAAATTTTACCAATGTAGAAAAAAAAGAAAAACTGTTTCAAAAAGTACAACTCAAGCCCTTTCATATGATACCCTACTTATACCTAATAGCCCCTTGTAGTTTCGCCATGTCCGTCCGTCTGTCTGTCTGTCTGTTTGTATGTCCGTCTTGGGCTTAGCTCAATAACACTTACACCTAGAAAACTGAAACTCGGCGTGGGTATATAAACCAATCACGCCGACAAAACAGTAGAATAAAATCCTGAAAAAAATTTTTTTTAGTGTAAGGTACACTACACCCTACCCCTACACCGTACCCTACATGTAAATTGGTGATGTATTTTTTTTGTTGTTAATCCTAAAGTGTGGGGTATCGTTGTATAGCTTGTTCAAAAATATTATGGATTTTTTGAAACTTTTTTGTCAACTCAGTTATGCGTTTGCGAGATAATGGGATTTAAAGCCCTAATTTTTGTTCGAGTCATGTCCCCCCCCCGACTAAATGGCTACGTTTTTTGAAACTTTTTTATCAACTCAGTTATGCGTTTGCGAGATAATGGGATTTAAAGCCCTAATTTTTGTTCGAGTCATGTCCCCCCCCCCCCGACTAAATGGCTACGTTTTTTGAAACTTTTTTATCAACTCAGTTATGCGTTTGCGAGATAATGGGATTTAAAGCCCTAATTTTTGTTCGAGTCATGTCCCCCCCCCGACTAAATGGCTACGTTTTTTGAAACTTTTTTATCAACTCAGTTATGCGTTTGCGAGATAATGGGATTTAAAGCCCTAATTTTTGTTCGAGTCATGTCCCCCCCCCGACTAAATGGCTACGTTTTTTGAAACTTTTTTATCAACTCAGTTATGCGTTTGCGAGATAATGGGATTTAAAGCCCTAATTTTTGTTCGAGTCATGTCCCCCCCCCGACTAAATGGCTACGTTTTTTGAAACTTTTTTATCAACTCAGTTATGCGTTTGCGAGATAATGGGATTTAAAGCCCTAATTTTTGTTCGAGTCATGTCCCCCCCCGACTAAATGGCTACGTTTTTTGAAACTTTTTTGTCAACTCAGTTATGCGTTTGCGAGATAATGGGATTTAAAGTCCTAATTTTTGTTCGAGTCATGTCCCCCCCCCCCCGACTAAATGGCTAGTAGCCCCCAGTAGTAGCCATTGGCTACTACTGGGGTCGTAAAAAAAATCGTAGTACATATAATGAATTTAAAAGGAAAACTATCACAGTTAAATAGACATAACTAGTTGACGAGTAGTAGACATACCTATCTAGTTAACCCGTCGCTAACCGAACGAAGGTGGTCGCGTAACCGGCGAAACAACCCTATACATAGGTGTGTTATAATAATAATCATAATCACTTGTTTTTAACCGACGAAAAAACGGAGGAGGTTCTCAAGTCAACGTATATATATTTTATATACGTCTTTATCAACGTATATAGGAAAACAGGGGATGATTGATTGTTCACTTACTGATTGAAATGTATGACCACATATTATGCAGAGAGTAATCAAAAATATTGCATGTCACTAGTAATTAAGTTAGTAATTAACTAAAGTAAGCCACAGAAAATTGAAAAATAGAAACTTTTTAACAAAAACATTTAACCACCGAAAAAAAAACTGAAAAGCAAAAAATAATAAACCTTTTTTATTTAGTTTATTGACTTAGTTCATAAATTAATCTAAGTGTATATGCTTGCTATTTATATGCTTGTTTGGCGCCGACTCAAAATTACTTAGGTATACTTAGATTAATTTAAGAACTTAGTTATTAAACAAAGTAAAAAAGGTTTATTATTTTTTGGTTTTCAGTTTGTTTCGGCGGTTTAATTTTTTTTGTTAAAAAGAATTTGTATATTTAAATGTTTCATTTTCCATGCACGTGGATAACTTTAATTTAAAACCATTCCAAATTTCAAATTGATAGCTTAAGTAGTTCGTGAGATATTTCCATGTGGATATTTCACTTTGTGACAGAGAGACAGTCAGACAGACGGACGGAGTCGCACCATAAGGGTTCCTTTTTTACCTTTTTTGGAACGGAACTATTAAATATTAATAGGACAACGAACTTTATGACAGCCAATATGGACCCAGTTGGTATATATTTGTATAGAAACATAAAAAATCTTTAAAGATGCACATTTATTCGGTATTCGATTCGAGAATAAAAAAATCGAATCATTAGTTTAAGTGTCAGAAAGGTGTCAGCTTAAGATTAGAAAATGATGTCTGCTGCCGTAACTAATTGCCTTTAGTAAGGTTCCTTTCGTGACCATGGTCATTAATTGCAATTCAATACCGAGGTGACATAAACATGCCTTGAAAGGGTTAGGTCATTGTAATTATCATAAATGATATGATTTAATTATGATAAATTATAAAAGTGACAATAATATTTTTACATAGCAACTATCCATACTAATATTATAAATGGAAAGTGTATGTGTGTGTTTGTTTGTTTGTTTGTTTGTCCATCTTTCACGGCACAACGGAGAGACGAATTGACGTGATTTTTTAAGTGGAGATAGTTGAAGGGATGGAGAGTGACATAGGATAGTTTTTATCCCCGAAATCATCCCCGAAGGGGGTGAAATGGGGAGGGGGGGGGGTAAATTTTTTATGGAGCTGCGATATACACCAGTTCAATGCGGACGGAGTCGCGGGCAGAAGCTAGTTAGTTTATTATGAAAAAATGAAAAATGAAAATGAAAAATGTTTTTATTTCATAAGTTTGTTCCATTGATACACGTTACTATTTATAAATATGAAATATTTGCTTACTTAATTGAAACTATTGCATATGTTTTGTGTTTTTTTATTATTAAAATTAAGATATTCAATATCTTGATAACAGTAAGAGTTAAAATACTACTGTCTTGGAGAAATTAACTTTATTTGATCTAACCTATGCCCCCCTTGCAATTAACGGAAATTGCCAAAAACACGTTGTATAGGTATGTATTTATTTATCTATAAAAATATGTTTAACGTCGTTAAGTGCCACAATCATTGCTTTGTTTGGAATTAGGTAGGTGTCGTATGTGCATGTGCAGATCGTCATTAGTCACCCAAATCCCTCCCTTGACCCGTTTATCGGGTTATTTTATATGTGATTTTATATTTGGCTAATGTTTTAAATGTTTTAAAAGTGGTAAATTCAACCCAAACTTTTATTATGTTGTATTACTCGCTTCTGCCCGCGACTTCGTCCGCTTGGAACTCGTTTAACATCGTTAATTCGTAGCTCCTCACAAACTTTCACTCCCTATTTCGCCCCCTTAGACCAGTGGTTCTTAAGCTTTTGTTAGGCATGGACCACTTTCAGAATTTCAAAAATACCTTATTTCTTCAACACTGGGCCGCGTGTTGAAGAAAATAATAAAAAAGTGCCGGCAGAAGTGAAAACTGAGACACACCTTAAAAGCTCAATATCACTAGTTATAGGAGTCTTACATGTAATGCAATCCATTCTGTATGTATTATGTATTTTAAGGCCGAAACGCACTGACAGCGGTGGCTGAGCGGCGCAGTGCGGCGTGGAGGCGGTACTGGTTGTAATGTTCGAGCTAATATGAAAGGGTCCGCACAGAAAACCGGCCGGGGAAGAAGCGTGGCGGAGGCGGCGCGGAGGCGGCGAAACGCGTGCACAGACAGGCGGCCGCGGCGCGGAGGCGGCGCGTGGCGGTTTTGCGGCGGGAAGTTCTATTACGCAGTTTTGTCAATGCACCTTCGCGCACCGGCGGCGGCGGCGCGGCGCGGCGCGGAGGCGTGCTGAGAGCGGTGCAACAAGTTGTATTTTTTTACAACTTCAGTTCAAATTTTATTAACTTTAACAATGAGTACCTACAACTGAAAAGTTGATTTCCCAAGTGAAGGTTAGTATCCTGCTTAGTTATCGTTGGTTTTAAGATGTCGTAAAATTCTACAAAACTGTTTTAACTCATGTGTAAATAAGCGTAAAAACGATCTTCATAAGAAGTCAGCTCTTGGCATAACTGATGGAACTCTCCGAATATTTCTCTTTTTTTATTTATTTCATGGACCCACGTCCGTTTAGGTTTTTTCTTTTTTTGGTCGATTACCGCTTGATATGTCACACACGCCGCCTCCGCGCCGCTATCCCGCGCGAATACCGGGCGGGATTTTGGTGCGACGTCCTCCGGACCGCATTCGCTTTATTTACCGCAAACACGCCTCCACACCGTACCGCGCCGCGCCGCTCTCTGTGCGTTTGCAGCTTAACGACAAAATTAATGTTAATGTTTGCACGCGAAATAGTTCAAAGGATGTTTTGACCTAAGCGCATTACAATTTCGAGCAACAACTGTCTTGACGTGCACAGCGCCGCTCCCCCCGCCCCCAAGCCTCGTCCCGAATATCTCACCTATATACGATCACGTGACCTCCTACGCTCCTACGCTCCTACACCTGTGGCGAGTTTAACAATTTTTCAAAACATCCCAAAAAGTGCACAGCGCCGCTAACGAAGTTTTCACTTCAAAAACCTATTTACGTGTTCCGCAAATCGCATTTTCATTTAAAAATCCGTGTTTTGAAGCGTAACTCCCGCTTTTTGTATTCCGGCAATCGGCAACATTAAATCCTACGCTCCTACACGTCACGTGACCTCCTCAGCTCCTTCACCTGTCGCGAGTTTAACAATTTTTCCCCATCCCAAAAAGTGCACAGCGCCGCTAAAGAAATTTTCACTTCAAAAAAATCTCATGTTTTCGACGTACCTGCCTATACTATACGTAAACAGTGTGCGAAGTGGCCGCGGACCCCTAGCAATCATGTCACGGACCCCACTTTAAGAAACCCTGCCTTAGACGATGGTTCCCGGAATAAAAAGTATTGTATTATATTATACTCATATGTTAATCCAGGTTATACACTACATGTATACCAAAATTAATCTTATTCAATATTCATTCATTCATTCATCCAAATTCATATTGATCCGCATTTTTGCGTGATTGAGGTCCAAATTTTAGCATTCATAATAGTATTAGGATTTGTAAAAATTCCAGGAACACGACTCGCTTGACAGACTCTAGCAGGCATTTTAAGTTTAATGAATACGGTTAATTGACGATTTTCGCTACGGTGGTAGAACTGTGTTGAAGTTTACCAACAAAGTGAAAATGTAAATCCTACTCATATTATAAATGCGAAAGATTGGATGGTTGAATGTTTGGATGTTTGTATGTTTGGATTGGATGTTTACACGCTTACATGCTTAGATGTTTGGATGTTTGTTACTCAATGACGCTTAAACGGCTCAACCCATTTGGATGAAAATTTGTACGAAGATAGTTTAAAATACCTATATACACGTGGACCCGAGATAATGCTTTAGGTAATTTAATATAAAAATGGATACATTGACCCGAAAAAGACTTGTATACTTGTATACGAACACGAAACGTTTTGATTGCTATTTTATTTTTATTTCGTGTATTAAAATTTTGGGTAGGTATCAATAAAAAATAAAATAAAAAATAAATATTAGGGGACCATCTTACACAAATCGACCTAGTCCCAAACTAAGCAAAGCTTGTACTATGGGTACTAGACGACGATAAACATACTTATATAGATAAATAAATACTTAAATACATAGAAAACATCCATGACTCAGGAACAAATATTCGTGCTCATCACACAAATAAATGCCCTTACCGGGATTCGAACCCAGGATCTCTTCCTTCGTAGGCAGGGTCACTACCAACTAGGCTAAAGCGGTCGTCAAAATGGTATCAGAATGTTTACAGAATGTATCTATGTTCTTCATGACATAATCAATATTTTCATAAATGTATTGGGACGCTACTGTTAAAATACTTTTTTTTTTTAAGTTCTCTCAAGGATTCTCTTGCTCTCAGGTTATATATAGAAGGAATGGCTCTTTTTAGGGTTCCGTAGCCAAGTGGCAAAAAACGGAATCCTTATGGATTCGTCATGTCTGTCTGTCTGTCTGTCTGTCTGTCCGTCCGTATGTCACAGCCAATTTTTTTCCGAAACTATAAGAACTATACTGTTGAAACTTGGTAATTCATTTACAAATTATACTAGTTTCCATCAGTCTAACATTAGGCAAATAAAATCTGACACATTTAGTTTTCTTGGCATTTGATAGCATTGTTAACCGGTAAACAAAGAACACATTCTGTGCCGGTAAACCAATCGAATACTTTGACCAGTGTGCCATTAACTTTACTGTAGTCTGTTGATTTTCGGGCACCTTAAAGATTAATGATGTATCATCAGCGAATAATACTATATCACAGAAATTGCTTACTGACGGCAAGTCATTTATATAAACCAAAAATAATAAAGAAACCGGCTAAGTGCGTGTCGGTGTCGGGCCACGCGCGTGTAGGGTTCCGTAGTTGCCTGTCTGTCTTAGTTACATCGACGTGTTGTGCGGTTGCTTCGGCCGGATTTGTACGAAATTTGACCTTTCCAAGTACACATTAAGTTGGTCGACTACTTATGCCTACGTGTCCGTGATAGTTTTCCTTTTACGTCAATTATATGTACCTACATTTAGCCGGCCCATTTAAAGCCCAATATCTGGCAAACTAATCACACTGATTTAAAAAATCGTTTTACAAAATCCATAATATTTTTGAACGAGTTATCCAACGATACCACACACCATGGGTTTAACGAGAAAAAAATGGCATCCCGCTTTAGGAGTAGGGAAGGCACCCTAAAAAAATTTTTTTTAAAGATTTTATACAGACATACAGACAGATGGACGGACATGGCAAACTATAAATACGTTCCTTGTTGACTACGGAACCCTAAAAATGGTCCTAAGAATAATGTAGGTACTTACCTGTATGAAATGCCAATTTGGAGGAAGTTTTCAAAGTTTCAAGTACGGTCGACGTCGAAGAAATGTTTACACTTTCTCACCTTATAAGTTTATGATATATACTAGCGGCCGCCCGCGACTTCGTCCGCGTAGATTTTTGATTATGAATTAGGTAAGTGAATTTTATTCTTAGTTAAAATGGTCTAGACATATTACATTTCAAACAGTGGCAGACACTGATATGCGATTGTTAAAGAATTTTTAAAGATTTTCCTATCAGATTACGGGAATTGTTTGCAGAATGCTTAATACTTATTCCGTCAGTTACCTGATGCTTTAATCTAATTTTAATCTTTGGCAAAAATGACTGCAAGATATAGAGCGACGCATGGATTTGGAGCTAGAAAATAGGCATTTTAGTTATTATGAGTGAGATTTAAAATGAAGGTTAATGAAGAGTACATCTCTTTAAAAAATCCAGTGTTCCCCGTATAAAACCTTCAACCTTTTGTAACCCCCATTGGGATAGAATTTTCTTGAACGCTGAAATCACTTTTTTTGTATTGTAATAAGTTAAATTTCTACAAAGTTTCAAGTCTCTAGTTCAAAAAATAATGTTTCCCCCATACAAACATTGCACCCCCATTTAACCCCCTTAGGGGTAGAATTTTCTAAAACGCAGAAATAACTTTTTTGTATTTTAATAAGTAATGTTTCTACAAAGTTTCAAGTTTCTAGCTCAAAAAAAAAAAGATTGCCCCATACAAACTTTGCACCCATATTTAACCCTCTTAAGGGTGTATTTTTCTTAAAAGCAGAAATTGCTTTTTTGTATTCTAATTAGTAATCTTTCTACAAAATTTCAAGTTCATAGTTCAAAAATTAATGTTTCCCCCATAAAAACATTGCACCCCTATTTAACCTCCTTAGGGGTGAAATTTTCTAAAACGCTGAAATTACTTTTTTTGTATCTTAATAAGTACACTTTCTACAAAGTTTAAAATCTCTAGTTAAACAAATAATGATTCCTCCATACAAACTTTGCACCCCAATTTAACCCCCTTAGGGATGGAATTTCCAAAAATCCCGTCTTATCGGTTGCCTACGTCATAAAAGGAAGTCTTGGTGTAAATTTCAAGTTTCTAGTCCCAATAGTTTCGGCTGTGCGTTGATGAGTGAGTCAGTCACGACATAGGCAATTATATATAATATAGATTAGGTGAAATATGTACTTATCGAGCTACACCTAAGTACCTACCTAGCAACGAGGGAGTCTTGGGCAATTGGTTAAATATTTGTCTGTGCCTCAAATTTAGTGGTGTGAAAAACGCATTCAAGATAAAAATAAGACTGATTTATAAACAACAACCAAAAGAACTTACTAAATAACGAGATTTCAACTTTACCCAAAAAAGTCATTAAGAGCGGTGGCGCAGAACAAATTGGCTCGTTTGGTGAGGACGGCGTCGCGCTGCGGTCTGACCAAATTCTAACTTGTACTAATTACTACGCGCCTTCGTATCTTATCCCTGTTATCCTACATAAATCGCAGACTTGATGATCCCTAAATAAATACCGGATCAAAGTTCCGAAGTAACTTGCTCCTTGGAGAGAATTTTGGTCGTGCTATTTTATCCTCGTTGCTCATTCAATTGGATTAAATTCTATAGAAAATTAGCTTTACAGCGCTTATAGTGAGTGTGAGTCATTAGTGCACTCGAGGTGGCCACACAAATTCTGGCTATTCGTCATTCGCCGTAATTTATAAGGCATTGTGTGCAGCCATATTTGTTTGTGCCCTTACCCGGCTTAAGTATCAACAAGGGCCTGTCAGCGTACAGGAAAGCGTGGAATTGTTACAGGTATAATCGGCGTACGTGGCCAAAGTAACTTTTAATATTTAATGTATAGCGACACTGGGATGAGAATAGAAGACAAAAGCACTTAGAAAAAGCTTCACGTAATTGCTACGTTTTTATTTGGTCAATTAAGCTAACTGCTGTTATTACCGCAATTTTATTTAATTGCAGTAGACATTTTTCCGTCGCATGCCGGTAGCTGCCTTAATGGGAGCTCCCTCCCTCTTAGGCGACTTGCGCAACAGTGTCATGAACAATTTGCAGTGTGAATACGATTATGGTAATGCATGATCCAAAACCCCGACCGCTCCCTAAGGCTGGCTGACCAACAAACAATCGCCTCAGTTCAGTTTATATGGACATGTGAAAGTTGCGGGTGACAAGGGTGGTTAGATATAATCGAGATAGACTTGGAAGTTCCCTTGTAGGGTTCAATTAACGGTGAAATGGGTAATGCGAGTTTTGATTATGATTGATTAAATGGTTTCGCTCCACCGCATGGTACCTATATATAGGCTACACATGACTGGCGATGGCGATCTTCAGTAAGTTTGCTATCTATTAATTTGTGCCGGAGCGGAGGCATGCTGATACCGATACAATTTTGCAGTTGACTGTATAAACTACATACTAACATTATATTGAAACATTAAAACTACTGGCTCTGAAAAAAAAAAATATATTCCGTAAAAGTAATTTGAAAAAAAAAACTATTCATATAGTTAAAGAACCTGCTCACAAAATTTCACGAACAGCGGAAAAGCGGGACATCTGGACATCCGGACAGTCGGACATACAAACGATTTTCGGCCCAAGCTGAAGCATAGAACTTCGTTCGTTTCGCTCCCTCGTTCGATAACTTGACATGTACTTGGGATAATTTCATTAGCGCGTTAGTTAGCGTCGATGAGTTTGCAGTTGACTGTACCTAGACGCACGTCCGTAACTTGGTGTCTGCCTCATATTACGAGGAGAGTCTAAAAATCTTCAAAGCACGTCGTTAAAGCAACGACGCGCAGTTTCTGCGTCCGAGAGGCAACCGGATGGCTCGCGGTAGGCGGTAAGAGCGGCTCTAGTTTCATGACGGGTGACCAGTGGGGTTAGCCGCATTAGCGCGTAGCGAATAACAGCCCAGGGCGGACAAAAATGGCTTGTCATAAGCGAAATCTGTCTTAGGTCGGTTAGGTTAGGGTTCACTTGTGTCTCTCAGACCAGAAATAGACACCCCGCTCAGCGGGGTGGCGTTGACTCGCTGGAGATTATCAGTCCGCACACCCCTTACCCTTAAACCACCAATAGCAATTACAATAGAGTATCTAGATAAATCGAAATGAGACATGAAAAAACAGTAGACATAATGTTTATTTAAATACTAAACAGTTTTTATAATGTCAGCCTAAACTTATCACATTGATGCAAAATATAAATATAGGCTTTATATTTTCAAGTTTTTTGCCATAAGTAGACACCAAAATTTTACCTCCGAATATTCAGCTTTATGCTGCAAGACTCTTTCTATTCTGCTGTCTTTATCTAGATATTTAATTTTCTTTGCCTGTGGCGGCGCACCTGATAATATATCTTCTATTTCCCCCAAATTGGACACACTGTGTGCAATAAATATTTTGAATTTGAATTTGAATTTTATCAAGGCATATATACACCAGGGTGATGCTTGTCAGCGAGAGTATTGATTTTGTGGTGCCAGGCTTCAGCCGAGTTTGAGGTACTAGGTACTTTCTCTACTCATTAATCTTGTGGCATTAACTCCAAAAACTTGGAGCATACTTTGGTTGTGTGTTCTATGGCCCGCTGACATAGTTCTCTTCGAACCAAAGACCTATTTTTTTCCAGTCCGGATCTTGTATGAATTCCAAGAGCTTATTGAAATATATAGGTACTAGCTTTTGCCCGCGGCTTCGCTCGCGTTAAATTCGGGGTAACACGGTTCCCCTTTCCTGATTTAGAACACAGAAGAGAACTCGGAACAGAATAATTTTAAAACGCTAAGTTGTAGACGATATTATATGTCTTTCCATTTGGGGATAGAATGTACACACGCGAACATTCTAAGTTCATCAGCCACCTTTAATGTTTGTCCTTGCGCTTTGTTCATGGTCATAGCGAAAGTAAGCTTAAGAGGAAATTGTAGCCTTTTAAACTGGAACGGGAGATCTGTGAGAATTATTGGGATTCGTGGGATCATTACATTTTCACCCTTTCCTACGCCGGTTAAGATAGTGGCGCTAATGATATTGCGGCCAAATTGTATGACACGAAGTCTCGACCCACCTGACAGCTCAAGCGAATTTAGAAACTCTACGGGAAATGAGGTGCTCTGTTCTGTATCCATAACTGTGTCTACTGATAAATACTCTGTTGTATCTCCTGGTACTTTACTCAATATATCTGAATTTACTTTGTTGACAACATCATTTTTTGGTGCTAAAATTGCTCTTTCACATAAATATTGATTTTCCTGTATAAGTATTGTTTTGTAAATCTGGGCAAACACTTGCAACTAATTCTGGATCACTGTGTACTAATTGACAAAAATCTCCCGTCAGTGTCACACAGCACACAGCAGTTTCTAACCGATCATCTCCTATTTTCAATAGTGTTTCGGCATAGTTGCCAGTTGTGTATTGTGTCATCATATAGTTGCACTCTCATATTTTTGGTCAAACTGAACTTTCTTACGGTGGCCCATATTTAGAGTGGACGACTTGAGACAGGCTTTAATTTCGTCTGCAGGTGTCCCCTTCTGAATGACTGGTAACGTTTGGCGGAAATCACCAGCCAATAAAACCAGCATCCCTCCCAATAACATCGTCGGTACTGTTGCGCAAATCCTGGAGCGTTCGATTTAGTGCTTCTACCGCTTTTTTGTGCGCCATAGTACTTTCAGCCCACACTAAGAGTTTGCACTGACGTAGCATAGCACCCCTAGCGCTATTTTTACTAAAATTACAGATTGTTTTAATTAAATAACCTTATTATTCGTTTGTATCATAGAACCTGTACTAATTTTGCGGATAGTCTCACACAAATTTCCATCCCCTAGTTTAGGGGCTGGGGGAAGATTTCCAAGATAAAATAAGGCAGGTATTTTTCGTTGGATAACAGAGAGACTGTGTACCATTTTTTAGCTTCCTACCTTGAAAACTGCGAAAAGTAAATTTCACCCCCTCTTTTAAAGAGTTGGGGGCAGATTTAAGAAAAAAATATGCACGATTTTTTGTTAGTCACAAATAGTCCGTATACCAATTGTTAGCTTTCTACCTTGAAAATTGCGGAAAGCTCCATATAAACTTCCACCCCCCATTTTAGGGAAGTGGGGGGTTAGAAAGAGATAAAAAGTAACCTATGTCACTCTCTCCATCCCTTCAACTATTTCCACTTTAAAAAATATTTCAATTCGTTGCTCCGTTTTGCCGTGAAAGACGGACAAACAAACAAACAAACACATACACTTTCACATTTATAATATTAGTATGGATGGTTCTTTTTGGTTACATTCAAAGTTTGAACATATCATCTGTGAGAAACAAATCAATTTGATTTCACCTCAATTGTAGGTACCGAGTATTAGTTAGTAGATGTTGATTTTTAAACTGTATAATTTTTTTATGTCTGAGATTAAAAAAACACTTAGGCGAGAAACAATTAACAAAACAAACATCATGCGAGGGCACATTAAGAAGATGTCATATAATTTTAGTTTTAGTTACAAGTAAAGAAGGGTATTTTAGTATGCAATGTAGTCACTCGGTTAAACGTTTAAGTGACATGTACATTGACTGAATCTTAAAGCCTAGACTGGCATGCCTGCGTTTTTATCACTCAGGTTTTTGGACCATAATTTTACCCCCGATTTCATCCCTTTGAGGGATGATTTCGAGGTAAAAACTATGCTATATTTTTAACCAGGCTATAAACTAAGTATATTCGTGCAAAATTTCATTCAAATCAATTCAGCCGTTTAAGCGTGATTGAGTAACAAACATCCAAAGATCCAAACATCTAAACTTTCGCATTTATAATATTAGTAGGATTTCCTCCTCAGGCAAATAGCTCAATGCTAAAATAAACATCTTACCTGTTTATTGAAAGTCATATCTGCTGCGTACTTTTTAGCGTAACCTTTAAGCTTGAACTTGTCTGAAACAAATATAAAACACATTCTTAATTCCTACAGAAATGTTGATTAGGTTAGGTTACATTTGCCATCAACTCGCCACATTGAAAATACTAGAAAACATAATATTAGGTTCTTACCTGTTAACTATTATAATATAATTGAGTTTTTTAGCGGAAAATTGTGAATATTTTTGTTCCCAACTTTACTGTTATCTATTCTTTCATATATGCTATAAGTATAGGCATAAGTCTGCTGTCTTATTGGAACTGTTTCAATAATCAGCTCTATATATTGTAGTGCCCTTGCAGGGCGTCACAGGAATACCTTATTTACCTACCATCTATTTTTAGGGTTCCGTAGTCAACAAGGAACCCTTATAGTTTCGCCATGACCGTCCGTCTGTCTGTCTGTCTGTCCGTCTTCGGCACAGCTCAGTAACGCTTAGGTACAACTAGAAAACTGCTTTTTTTTTTTTTTTGGACCTGGTTCTACGCCGAAGCCCGGAGGCTGTATCGGCTCATCTTGGCTGGCCAGTGAGTAGACGCCACTATTAAGGGGCCACTCGACTGAAAACTGCAATTCGGTGTGGGTATATAAACCAATCACGCCGACAAAACCTACGAGTAACTCCCCTACATGTAAATTGGTGATGTTTTTTTTTTCTCGTTAAACCTATAGTGTGGGGTATCGTTGGATAGCTTGTTCAAAAATATTATGGGTTTTAAAAAACTATTTTTCACCTCAGTTATGCGTTTGCGAGATAATGGGATTCAAAGCCCTAATTTTTGTTAGAGTCATGTGTCCCCCCCCCTGCCGGCTAAATGGCTACTATTGGGGACGCGAAAAAAATCGTGGCAGTATATATATCTTTATATAATGAATTTAAAAGGAAAACTGCCACAGTTAAGTAGACATAACCAGTTAACGAGTAGTAGACATAAATAGTTAACTGGTAAGAAATGCACTTAATTTCGGGTGCATATACATTGTCATTGGAATTTGAACCTATGACCCTACCCGTGGACGGTAGAGTTGCTTTTTCATGGCACGTTATCTTCAATAGAAAAAACCTTGTCCTTCAGGTGGTCGCTAACCGAAGGTGGTCGCGTAACCGGCGAAACATAAAAATAATCATATTTACGATTACTTACGAGGGTAAGCTATAGTAAAATTGTATGTGTATTGTTGCTTAAATAATGTTGGAGCAATTTTGAACGTGCCGTCTAAAATCCAGTGCGTGGATTTACTTAAAATGTCATTAAGTTTAATGTAGACAACAGTATTACTCGTTTGTTATCATCAAAAATGTGATCTTTTAACAGTTTTAACACGAAACTTTCTCCGTCGATTTGTGTGACTGTCTGATCTATTTCAAAAAACAAATTATCAGGTTCTTTTAATCTTGGACTGTTTGCGTTGTCGGTAAATTGTTTGTTGGTACGCTGAGGTTGACGGTAAATTTTCAATTACACAAACATGAGCGTTGGCTTTGCTATTCTGTATAATATTAGGTACACACTTTCATCGTGGACTTAGCATCATTTTTTATGTTTTGGATCAAGTCACTTGTATATTTCCTACCAGGATCCGGCCCGTGGTTGTGATCCCCGTTGCTTTTCAACATGTTATTGACTCTATTCTTTGAAAGTTTAATATTGATATTTTTTTAGTTTTTTTTGATAGTTTAGTTTTTAGTTTAGAAAATTTTGATAGTTTTTTTTTGTTTAATTTTCTTTTCCTATCGTATAAAAGCGTAAAAACGAGATATTTGGGTTCAAAGGTCAGTCATTTTAAACGGCTTTGGGATTTTGGTGTCGTGCAAATGATGTGAATATAACGGGTCTATATTGGCTGCCATAAAATTCGTTATCCTATTTTTTTTATACTAACGTATTGTAGTCATAATCATCGCTAATCCAAAAAAATTTCGTCCTAACTTTTTTGTTCCTAAACTTATGTAACTATCATCGGAAGTCATAATGATCAGTTGTCCTAAAATTTTTCGTCATAATTTCATTACAAAGAACTGGTTTGAAGTCATAATTTTGTTAATCATAACAGTTTTCTTCATAATGGACATGCAGCATAATTTTGTTAGTTCTAATATAATAACTATAAGAACATACTTGAACTCCTAATTTTGTGTTTTCTAATGAATAAACGCTTTCGCTAAGCAAATAAAAAAATCGGTTCTGGCGCTTCGCCGGCCGCTACCGCGGCACGCTCGCTTCGATCGCTCGGCTCGCGCGCGTAGGGTCGCGGTACAAATAACACTCCTCCTCGCTTCGCTCGTCGTCGTACCTACACGGACCTGCCTTAGTCTACATCCGCACAGACAAGCGGCTTGCTTAGCGTCTAGCTAGACCCTTGTAGCCTCGCCTAGTGCCTTGCTACAAAAACAAACACGTTTATTTACTTCGATAACGCCAAGTAACATTTATGATGAAAAATATTATGAAAAACAGTTTTAGGACTAAAAAATGTATGACTAATGTCATTATGAATTTAAATAAAACGGACAAGTGAGTGTTATGATGACAACAATTATGAAAATAAATATTAGGATATGAGAAGTTTATGATCATTGTTTTTATGGATTCGAGTGGTTATGACTTACGATCGTTAGGAATAAGAATTATTAGGACTTACGATAATTGTGGCGTAAAATTTTATGAAGAACATTTTCGGTCTAATAATAGGACTTAAAAAATAGGTGAACAAAAGCGCCCCCCAATATAACACCTCATTTTTATTAAGCCTATAAAACGTGCTAATATAAGCATAAAAAAAAGAATGTTATGCCAATCAATACATTTGACGAATACATAAATGACGTATTTAAAAAATCCCTAATTTAATAAATCATTAGGTATTTGGGAAATGATATCAGTGCGAAACATTGAGTTGGGAAATAAAACTTCGCCACAAATGAAAATATGTGTAACATAGTTTGGGAGTTGAAAATTTGCTTAATAATTTTCGACGAAACACTAGGGAACCAAAAGTTTCATTATATAAACAGCATACACACTTTCAGGCTACCGCGTTTCAATCGGTTGCCTCGCGACAATATTTTTTTTACCACCCCCCTCCTATTTCCGAATCAGTCACAATTGGGTCAATTCGGGTTGCACAGGGCGGTTCCACAACACTTCGGGAGCTCAAATACCGCTAGCCATCCGGTTGCCTCTCCTACATTAAATTACGCGTCATTGCTTTAACTATTACAGATATTTTATGACCTGGATTAAACCAAAGTATAGTGTGTATCATCCCGTAGGTGAGAGTTCTCGCGAGCGAAGCCACGATATAAAATAGAAAAAAAAATATTGTTCTGCAGTCTGGCCTACCTATTCACAAAACATCTTGACTCGTTTGTGAGCTTGTCCCTAGTTTAACTTGATACCGAGATTCATAACAACGTAACAATAAACGATTACGAGTGTAGACTTTTGCTGATTCGCCATTGTTGTTATGCTTGGTCAAATGGCCATAATTATTTTTTACTTGTTATGCCAATTAAAAAAGTAAGGGCGGAATTAGTTTTGGACATTTATACCACTTTATTACAATTGTAGTGAATAAGTAACTAATTCATAACTCTCGCCTTCGGACACATTGGGCGAAAAAACCAATAATTACCGTAATAGGGCATTTACCACAGTTTCGGTGCGCGGTAAATAGTTGTATGTAGCTACGTTTCCGTTATTAAGGAAACTATGTCAATTTTCATAAGTTAGTTTCCTCAGACAAGCTGCAAGCTGGTCGCCAGGCGGCGGTTACTCGTAAAGGGGCGCTCGGGTAAGCTCCACGCGTGCTCCGCATCGTCTTTTGCATTTAGATTCGAGTTTTACTAAATCCTGGAACTGGAACGACACTTGTAAGTCGGAATATTCATGAGGCCAGCGTTGCTAAGTTATGTGAGTGAAGTGTTTTGTTTTGATTGTCTTGATTAATATCATGTGTTGCGTGATTGGTAAGTTCGGTAGACTTCGTTTTGGCAATACTATCTAAAAGCGGAATTAGAGTTTCATTTTGAATTGAAATTTATCGGTGGCTAGCAATAACGTAACGCAACACAACCAATCTTAAGTTTTACGCGAGTTGTTCAAAGATATTATGGGAAAAAACCTTTGATATCCAAATTGTGACCCCGTGAAAAGAATTTCTTTGAAGGTGCGAAAAAACATCAAGTTCAAATGTATTAATTAATCTAATGAAGTTAACTCATCCAAGAATATGTTCGCACTTTTTCAGAGTAGCACCGCTTGTAAACCATGAACTTTTTTTGGCCAGTTTTTATGTACGAACTGCCTTTCTGAGTAAATTTTATCTATGAGAATTCGGTTTTATTGTAAACAACTTTTTTTAATACTCAATTGAGATATTTTCTAAAGTAATTAAACTGATAATTAATAGTACATGGATTTAATTTGTTTAGTTGAGTAAGAATCCTGCATTTGCCGAGAATTATAAAAAAAGCTGTACATTCTGTACAACCCGGTTAATAAATATAAGAATGCACCGTGTTCATGCATACATCTTACTCCAAGGTGTCAACGTGTCTTAATCTGGATATATAAATATGAAACACTAATAGTGTCGTAATGTTATAAAAAAACACGCGTGTTTAATACCTAAGATTATGAGCCTAAAAGCGACATAATGAGAGCTTAATGTGTTGAAAAATTAATTAAATCTTTTTTTATACTACGATAATATAGGATAGTGGCAAAATCTGTCTGATACACGATCACCCCCACTTCTGTGGCCTGATGGTAAGACGACACCATAGCCTATGGACGCTTGCGATTTCAAAAGAATCCCGATCGCGCTGGCCGCTGACTGTCAACAAAACTCGGGTTACTAGGTCACCGGTAGATAGGACAAATGTAATTAACATATTTAATTTGGTATTCATATCAATACGTTTCGCAGTTTATTGTCACAACTTTACGGAATATTTAGTTCAAAACTAGCAAACCTTTGACTACCTAACTTCATGGAGTCTTCAACTTAGTAAATATACCTTTATTGCACTTATTTGTGTCAGATACAAATGTGAGAAATATTACCTACCTACAGTGTCACAGAACTGGTTTGGTGATGGGGTTCAATGTTGAAAATATGAGCTATTTAAAACCCCAAAGTTTTAGGTGATGACTGTGCGTAGACAGTCGGCAATAATAGTTATTTACGATACGAGTGCCGAAAATAGGAAATTGCCAACGAGTGGTGATAAATTAAAACACGACCAAAGGGAGTGTTTTACATCGACACGAGTTGCGAATTACCTGTTCGCACGTGTATCGTAAAACGTTTTACTGTACATATGGCTCTCTGCACATCTTTGGTGGATATTCACCTGTATCTACAGTAGGTACAAAGGTTCACTGCCGTAGTCATCACTCAACTTCACGCCATGAATAATACAAGATTAGGCAAGAGATGGTTGTGGCCAGATCAATAGGTAATTGAGATATTTACGTACGTAACACTTTCGCTACCAAGAATCGCTACGCGCTACGCTCGCGCTCGTAGCCGACCCCGTGGTTTTCCTCGTATGTAGTGGAAAGCGACTACGGCGTCGGCGCCCGCTAGGCGGGTTCTTGGTTGCGAAAGTGTTAAAATACTTAGAACACATCCAAATCTTGTAAAGGTAGGTAAGTACCTAATGAAAGTAAAATAAAACGAATATTCTTAATTTTGTTTTTACTGCATCCGACATTTTACTATTTTTTTTTATATTTGCTTCGTTGAGCGATATTCGGTGCGGGGCGATATATATTAACAAACCTAATTATATAGGTGGTTACCAAAGTGTTAGTTCACGAAAAATGCGAGTGGGATAGGCCTGCCCATTCGAGGCCTCGCACTGCTACGTGTGCTACGCCGTAGCGCGTAGCAGCGTTTTTCCTCATCATCATCATCATCATATCAGCCGAAAGACGTCCACTTCTGGACATAGGCCTCCCCCAAAGAGTACCAAAGTGACCGATCCCGCGCCACCCGCATCCAGCGGACTCCCGCAACCTTTTCCAGGTCATCAGTCCACCTACTTGCCGGGGGCCTACACACGCTGCGCCTTCCGGTACGTGGTCGCCACTCGAGAACCTTTCCGCCCCAACGGCCATCGGTTCTACGTGCTATGTGCCCCGCCCACTGCCACTTAAGTTTAGCGATCCGGAGGGCTATATCGGTTACCTTGGTTCTGCTGCGGATAGTCTCATTTCTGTTAGTCTCGTTTTTCCTCACTGTAGCGGAAATCGCACGTAGAGGTTATGGCTCATTTGTGAGTGATTTGCCTTGAATGAATGGGTTAAGTCGCCGTTCTTGCTATCGATAAACCACAAGCAGTACTGTAGGTACCATTTTTTTTATTTACGTTTAAATTGAACTTGAACACAAGTTCTCTGCCTACCCCTTTTAGGGATAAAGGCGTGAGTGTATGTATGTATGATTTGGTATGATTATGTTTAAAGAACTTTATTTCTCATAATTAATTACAGAATTCACTTACATTAGAAAAGTTAAAACTAAATCCAAGCATAGGTACAGTGTTTAGGTAGATTGTACACACACAAATCATGGCGGGTTGCTTTATTTATGTTACTCTAATAATGTTCGGCTGTCTTGAATAGTAAACCACACATTTCGTGGATCCGTATCTGTATTAAGAATGTCCAACTAATTCCACGTAGTTAAAGTTGGTCGTGTTTGTAACATTAAACTCGGGTTAGCGCCGTAAAATTAGCGAAACAATGGATTGGCACGTTAGAAACACTTGGAAGTATCGCTGTGTCCGAGTAGCTTTGTCGGTTTCAATGTGATGAAAATGATATGCAGTTTTGACAGCTTAAATGGGCCAATAAGGGCAGCGACTATTTTACTCGGTAACTATGACCCGCTGTAGTTATTACATTACGATCAGCGCCGAACACATTCCAGCGGATTTTCATACACCGGTATTCAATCCGTCTGATTGTCAACCCGGCGTATCACAAAACAGCGCTGTTTTGTGAAACAGCTGTTATGTAAAACAGCGGATTATACAATACCGAATCACAGTTATCTAGTTATAAGGGTTACTGAGCTAAGCCGAAGACGGACGGACAGACGGACATGCCGAAACTATAAGGGTTCCTTGTTGACTACGAAACCCTATAAAATTTGCCACTCATTCCATAAATTAAGGAACATACTCGTGCAAGACGGAAAGTGCTATAAAGAATTTGGATTTCATGAACTAAATGATACACAAATTGTGACTCCTTTAATCATAGAGAAAGTGACAGTCTACCTAAAAATACGTCTTATTTAATTGTGACTATAATCTGTGTCGACAGTTCCGCGATGTGAGCCAGCCCACAATGCAGTGCTCCTGGTGAACCATGGCGGCGCGCTGCCTGCTTCTCTTACTGCTACTGGCGGTCGGTGAGTTAATTACACACCTCGCAGTCCTCCCCTGCCGTAATCACACGGTTAACTTGGGCCATTACAGTGTAAGTGAATGAGGAAGTGTCATTCGACCGGCAACATTTCGCACGCGATGCGGAGCAATGGCTTGAATGGCTTCATAATTAGATACCTTTCAATTGCCTTTCAACCAATTTTAATTAGTGACGTGGCATTGTATTTACCTATATAAATGTGTTGTCTTCAGGATATTTGGTGAAGGATACCGCTTTAATTGTCGGTAGTCAATAAGGCGGGTTTCTAATTGTATCTTACGACAGTACCTGATAGCGCTTGACAGTTAACAAAATGGTGCGGTTAGGCTGAGAACGGCATATACCTATGTTAATGCTTCTTTGTCGTTGCCGAATTTCCTCACATGTGATATATGTATATAAAATAAATAATGATCTTCACATGTAGAATAGGAGAAATATGTATGAATAATGACAAGGTAAATTCTGGTTAAGTACATCTTCAAAGTCTAATTCTATTACGAGCAAGCGGCTTAATGATCTCTTGAAGTCCTGTAATAACATACGTTAATACTACTTACTTAGAAACGTAACTTTCAAGTTGGCGAGGTGTATGTTATGTGGAAACACAGCTTCGCACATCTCCAGTGGATATGTACCCTAAAGGCCTCCACTCCGCTCACCGAACGCGGGTCGTGCGCGGCGTGGGTCGTGCGCGGCGCGGGTCGTGCGCGGCGCGGGTCGGTATATCTCTCTCACTTACCAACGCATTTAATATCTCTCTCACTATCTCTATCACACAGTTGCGCGGGCCCGCGCTACTGTGCGATAGAGACGCCGCGCTACTGTGCGAAAGAGATAGAGATACCGCCCGACCCGCGTACGGTGTGTGGAGGCCTTAAATCTGAACTCCGATGAAGTAGGTATTAATTGTGTATTAAAGCGACGGGCTCACAGCCTTTGCAAACTAGATTAGAATTGGGGGTTAACTTGATCATGCTATAATTTGACTCCTCACTGGGGACCCCTTATTGTGTTATTTGGAACGCGCTTATACGCATATACCCATCACGCGTAACGAAACTAGACCTCAACCTACTAGTATAGTAACTACGAATCGCGGCGTCAAGTTTATATTTGTGGGTGAACGGTGAGGTGAGATTAAAACAAGTTACAGAATAGCGGTGTAGCTGACATCTACAAGGTCTACATTTTACCACCAAAAAAATGTACACCCTAATTTAAACAACTACTAAGAGTAAAAGGTTGAGAAATATTTAAATGTTCCCGAGTGAATTAGGCTGTGGTTAATTAAAATGGACAACGGGCCGCAGCCGCAGGGACCAGTTAATAATTAAGACTACTTCATTTGGGATTGATCTAGATTCTAGACCACTCTAGAGTCTAGAGTTTAGCTAGAGATCGTGCTGTAGTCTGAGGCCCTACCGCGAAATGAAAACGAATTTCGTTCGTGTATCTCCCTCTCTGTCGCACTTGCCAGTTCGAGCGACAGAGAAGGAGATACTCGAACGAAGATCGTTTTCACTTCGTTGTACCCCTCGGGCCCTCTGATAACCAATTGTGAATCTAGAAAATTGGCAACAGGACCCTTCAGGACCGTAATCACCCAGTCAAACATCATAGAAACGTAGAGTTTGTGAACATCTCGTCATTAAAGTACTTCACGTGGCGTAATACGTATTTTCCCAAGCGAAAAGAAAATGAGAATGCAAATTCGTCTTTTTCTTATTACTCGGGTCGGGTAGTTTTGTGCTAGCCGTGTTGATCCCATTATATTCGATATCTAAATCAGCTTACCAAATGGTATAGTACATTTCGATGCTAGTGCGGAAAGAATGTCATTACGTCACGAGGACCGAGATATAGGCGATACGAGCCTAGTAGGCGAGTGGCAAGACTCGGGACGAGTGAAAAATTACATTTACGTCACACCTGGCCATAATGCGAGTTTTACTGCACGCTGCGCGTGCGGGAAAACACGCATTGTGGCCAGGTGAAGACGTAAAATTTTGTACTCAACACGGGCGCTAATTCGTAAAGCCCCAGAGCGCATATTTATGGCCCTCACCTTCGGTTCGGGCCACAAACACCTGCGATCTGGGGTATGCACGAATTCACCGCCCTAGTTACGTAATGTACTATTTCGCACGTGTATCGAACGACGTTTTTTAATGGAGTTGCGAAAAAATAAGAAAAACAACAAGAAATTCGAAACTTTTATATTATTAACTCTCTAACATGATTCTCATACATTTGAAAAATAATGAAGTTGTTCAATAGTATTTTTTTAATGCCGTTCTATATTATTGTTTTTTTTATTGAAATACAATTTGTACAATTATTGAGTGGGAAAAGTAAAAAGCACTAGTTCGCGATTGCAATTTTTCCACACGCTAACCAGCTACGTAAAGTAGCACTTTTTGAGCAATTGTATTAAAAAATAATTAACGAGTTAATTATTGTTATCAGTTTATAATAGACCAACTATACATATAATGGTATTTTTTTTTGGTTATTCATATTAATTAGTTAGCCAACGTCGTGTCGATTTCGTATCATTGGTAATATTGAGCATAGTATGAATACTTTGTAACAATCCGTAGTACCTAGGTAGGTAATTAACACTTTCTTTGTTACTGCTAGACGTGTTCAATTAATTCCCTATCCAATATCGGATCTAGTCTACCAGACTTCGTTAGGTAAAATCCTTCTTTTTCAAACGGATTATTATCTTAACCAACCTTTCGTTTCACTTCGTACAGAATTAGTGATTCAACTCGTTAATCATTCGATTTCATCATGTGAATTCAAATCAATTTTCCTATTCCCAGAAGCCGGCGAAGGGCAAATAAAATAAGAATATAGTAGTTAGAGTTTGTGTTTGGCAACCATGATTGCAGGTAGGCCGAATGTGAACATACCTACTAATTACTTTATGTATCTAGCCTATTTGTACTGTATTGCCCCACATTGCTTCGGCCGTGCCCTTATTCTAGATCTCTTATACCTACATATTTCGAAATTACACCCACTCAAGTAATTTATTTCGTTTACGGTGGAGAAATTGCAAATTTGAGTTAGGGCAGAGCGAACTTAACCTTACAAGATACGAGGAGGGCAGTTGTTTGACTACGGATCGACGATTACAATTATTGTTTACCCCTGACAAAAACGGCGTCAGTCTGTTGAATTGTGGCTCCTAAACGGTAGAGCTGATTTTAGTGAGGTTTTTTTTAAGAAAGGTTTTCAAATCAAAAGTAGGTAAAGTCTGTTGTGACGGTTCTTAGCTTTGTTAGTTGTGTCGGCGATAATTGATTGCGTCTTCTGCGAAGGATTTGATGACGTAGATATGTCCGTGTGTTGGAGAGCACCCACAGGATTTTGCCATGCACTTCTATCATGGGACAGCCGCGTCATACTCTCGATTTTTCTCGATAGTGATAGATAGATAGAGACGGATAGTGCAAGAAAAATCGAGAGAGCTCGCGCGCCGTCGCGTGATAGCCGTGCTGGACTTTCCGTTGCAAAAGAGTCCTCGTTACGGGTGATGTGACCGAAGAATTTGAGGATCCGCATTTGCACCGTCAACGATAATATCTCTTTAATGTTCAGTTCTGTCAGAATCGAAGCGCTGGTTCGGTGGGCGGACCACGGGATTCCGAGCATTCGTCTCCAACACCACATTTCTAGCGCGTCAATATTGCGACGTGACTATAAAATTAAATTTGACCAGTTACAGGTTACAATACAATTTGATTCGTAGTAGGTCACTAGGTATGTATATATATATATACCTACTTAGTCTAGAAAGTATACAACAGTTACAGGTTACAATACAATTTGATTCGTAGTAGGTGACTAGGTATGTATATATATATATACCTACTTAGTCTAGAAAGTATACATTATAAAATATAAAAAAAAAACAAACAAGTACCTATATTATGAATAAGTACTAAGTTACATTACAAATTACAACAATATTACCTACGTAAGTAAAATAAATATGTAGGTTAATAGGGCATACATATATACAACGAGTTTTTTTAACCGTCTTAGAGCCGAGGCCCACTTAAAGTATCCAAAACTTACGAATCATTTGGAAAAAAAATGAATTAGTTAAGCTTTCAGTAATAAAAAATATTAAGTTTGAAAAATCCTGTATGGCGCGCGGTGCGAAGTTCATTCACCCGGTCACACCCGGTTAGAGTTCGTACTTATCTGCAAAAGATCTGCACTCTGGATGGTTAAAACTAATACAAAAAAAAAATAACACAAAAAAACCTAAGTTCTTTGTAATGTATACATTAACTGAGCTTCGCCTCTAAGACGGTTAAAACACCCTGTATACCGGGTGGAAAGGCACGACGATCCTTTCCGCAAAGGAGGGTTAGTTTAAGTGATGGAGAATCGATTCGTAATGTTTAGATTTTTTTTTACGAACAATTAGTAAAAATATTAAAATTAATTAATGTTCTTCTTAGTGACAACCCAGTAGGGTTACTACGGTACGGTAGTAATTACTGCATACTAATAATTGTATATACGTATTGAGAAAGGTCACTGACCCTTGTGTTATTGTTAAAATGTTACTGAACCTAATGAGGGTTGTCACTTGCAGTATTTTGCATTAAAAGTTAACTGCCTATAACTTCAAAACGCTTACGAATTCAAGCCTAGTTTCTATAGAGGAAATACAGTACTAAATCTAAACAATCCCCCTTTTGCGGAAAGGATCGTCGTGCCTTTCCACCCGGAATAGTAGTTGGGCGTGGTTGGGCTAGTTAAATTAAAGAAAGTAGGTATTACCTACTAATAATAATGTGTTCAGTAGAATAAATACGATTATTTTAACTCCTTCGCGGCTATAATTACGAGTTTAGTTAACGCCCGGTAGTTATCTGGGTGCCATTGTTTTGTTACAAAATAAAAATACTAGAAACACATTGAATTTCTCATCGTAGGGCGGTTATTGTTATTAAGTATAGAATATAAGTTGGTAACATTCTCAGGCCTGTCATTCCATCGAACGTAAAATGAGGCGAACATATTATTATTGGTTCGTCCAACATTAAAAAAAAACCTCTAAGTATGTTATACTATGTAGGTTTGTGTAACGGTATTGTGCTTAGTAGGTAATGTACTTACGACACTCGTTTAAATGATAGATCACCATAAGTCAAATTTCTTGAATGGTGTAAGTACCTACTACATTGCCTACTACCTACACTTATTGGAGACGTTTCCTGCCTACAAAGGTATCGGTAGGCAAGACGGGATAGGTACCTTCGTTTGCTAGAATTTTCTTTTTCCTCAATAGCAGAAGAATATGGTGCTGAATTATTTTAGAATTTTAACCACTGCACGGCTACCACGCGACGGCGCGCGAGCTCTCTCGATTCTTCTCGCGCTATCCGTCTCTCTCTTATTAAGATGCGTACACACCAAGCCAACGAACGGCTATTATGTATCTCACTCTAACAAATAGCTGTCATATAAATGCTCGCGTTCGTTGGTCGTTCGTTTGCTCAGTGTGTACCCACCATTAGAACACTTAGAACAAGAGAGAAGATCGAGAGTATGTCGCGGCCGTCCCATGATAGACGTGCTGAGGCCCTACCGCGAAACGAAAACGAATTTCGTTCGTGTATCTCTCTCTCTCTGTTGCACTTGCTAGTTTGAGGGGCAGAGACGGAGATACTCGAATGAAGTTCGTTTTCACTTCGCGGTAGCCCCTCTGGTTATATGAACATGGTGCAGGTAAGTTACTTAAGTAACTCTTTCATTCCAATTGCGATTTCAACATACATGGAGTAACACGAGCAATGGAAAATAGAACCCAGTGTACACTGCGGAGCACGTATAGGTGCGCTCGGCTAAAGTTAGATAATCACAGACCAGGACATCCTAGGCCGCCTACATAACGTGCCTTAGATACAGGTCGCTCGAGATTACCTGTGACCTACATGCATATGAAGCACTAATTTATTCTTTGTCCTAGTTTCCGACGATAAATAAATGTCCACTTTGTTGCACTGGCCCCTTCTTTCTATTTGTGACTTATCCATCCGACAGTTTACATTAATGGTTTATTATTCGGCGCAATCGTGTTCATGCTCCACCGGACTAACGACCGGGGTTGTTTCAAATTGCTTGCAGGAAATCGGGTCTCGGGGGGACGAATGTATCACTTTTCCGATATTACCTACCTACTATGATTTTAACGGTTGACTTTATCACAAATTAGCGTAGACATTCCGGAGTTAAGCTTGCTTACTTTTTCTTCAAGAACCATAGGATAAAGAGCTCAATTGAGCTTTAAGCATGTCTCGTCAAGTCCCTACTGCAGCACACTCTATTACGCTACACATGACTTACATTCTGCCACTGAAAGTGTCTGAAGTGAATACCAATCATTATTATGGTCATTTCAATAAATTTACCGACAATATTCAAATGAGTCGTTCTCTGGGAAAAGTTCACATAAACTATTTCTAGGAAACGTTGAAATGAATACTATAACGCATTGGCTATAATAAACTACTTAGGTATACTAATTTATACCTAAGCCTTGGGCTCCGTAATGACGCGCGAGTTGCCAGGCGACTGCGTTCCTCCTCCGCCGCTGGCCATAGTCGCCTGCCTGCTGGCGCAGCATTATACCTACGCCTGTGCGTAAACGCAAACTTACGCAATCCTTTGTCACCTTTTAATTTTTTATGAGCATGAGATAGTTATGACTCTGTTTTCGTTACAAATAGAATGCACATGGTCGCTACAACTGCTAGACCTGCGCGTGCCCGCGCACGTGCCGCGCGGCGCGCGCGCCGTGCTCGCGTGCCGCTGGGAGCTCGGCCCTACGGAGCTGCTGTACTCCGTCAAGTGGTACAAGGACGGGAAGGAGTTCTTCAGGCACGTGCCGCGGGATCCGGAGCCGAGGAGGCGGTTTCCGCTGCCTGGTGTTCTCGTAGAGGTATTCACAATCCAATATTTTTTTAGGTAAGTCCTGACAAAGCTCACAATCGAATGGTCTTCGTCACCGCTACTCCGTGACTCGGCTACAACCACGAAATTCGAAATTCGAAGTTCGGATATCTTCTCTACCGTGAAAGGGATGCATGTATACGAACTACGAGTTTCAATTTTCGTGGTAGCGCCGCTGGTACAAGGATGGCGAGGAGATGGCGAGGAGTGATTTTAATATGTGCCTCGGAATAGTCGCAATCTGATGCCAAGATGGTGGTTCGGCATCAAAATGCGACTATTGCTCATATTTTTATAGAGATATTTAATAGAGCTCAAAGTCCAATGGCATAGTAATAAACAATCGACAGATTTTTAACATCCTCTGATTCGACCCATTCTCATTTTATTTATAATATTTATATCATGTAACTTGGTATGTTTTAGAATTCTGACGCATTGGGGTCAAATGTGACGCTGGGTCCCGCGGAGATGGCGACGGGCGGCCGCTACCGCTGCGAAGTGTCCGGAGAGCGACCGCTCTTCCCAACCGTGTCCGACCACGCCGACCTGACCGTCGTTGGTGAGTTTCGTCACTAGTTGTCATCGTGTGTGTAGTTAGTCACGTGAGCGTTAGCGCCAAGAGGTGTCCAGCGAGCGGCCGCTCTTCCCAACCGTGTCCGACCACGCCGACCTGACCGTCGTTGGTGAGTTTCACTAGTTGTCACCGTGTGTGTAGGTGGTCACGTGGGCGTTAGCGCTAAGAGGTGTCCAGCGAGCGGCCGCTCATCCCAACCGTGTCCAACCACGTCGACCTGACCGTCGTTGGTGAGTTTCACTAGTTGTCAACGTGTGTGTAGATGGTCACGCGGGCGCTACCGCTAATAAGAGGTGTCCAGCGAGTGGCCGCTCTTTCCAACCGTGTCCGACCACGCCGTCGTTAGTGAGTTCTACTAGTTGTCACGTGAGCGCTAATAAGTTCGGTCCTGTGGCGGGCTGCTCCGTCTACGGGCAGGCACCCTATTGTGCACTCGTCGAGTACATACAGCATGATAACCTACCTAAGTACTCCCTACAAACAAAGTGTGTTAGATGGGTTGATTGATCGTTGCTTAGGGCCCATTGTTTCACATTAGGTACGTTAGTTACAATTATTGTGAACACAGATTTTGTAAGTTTGACAATTCACGGCGCCAGCGCTGTATTTAACGATAACCGGCTCGTTAAAGTTAGTTGAAGCAGACCCGTTCTTAGTTCGCAACTTCAACTGCCAAAATGGGTGTGCTAGGCCGACAATTAAGGCTCCATTTTGGAACAGGCACTACGATATGCAGTCACGCGATTATGTATTGTCTTGGGAATAAAGTGCGTGCTACGTTCCCTCTTTGAAATAGTATTACTTTACGTTCTCACGGACATTTTTAGTCACTAATATTACAATATTAATACAATTTAATTAAGCCAAGTGCTAATCACGTGTTATAAGTTGCCAGGGCCAGGGGTCGTCGGTGGTGGTAGCCGGATCTTCGCCGGAGATTCTTCGCACCCCTGACCCCGCTGGTGCCCTGGCCGCTACCACAACCAGGGTACCGGGGGTCGCCGGAACCTCGGGGCCGTGGTCTTTTTGTACTTATCATTAGGGGGTATATGCCACAATCGCCACGCTTGGCATGCGGGTTGGCGATCGCAGTATTTCCACCGCACTCCAGGGATGCTGCTGCCCATCCCCCGGTGGTCTTGGTCGTAGTTTTAGGACATACCCGGGTCCAAGTCCCTTACCCGCGATCTGCGCCAATTCAATACAAATCGTATTGAAGAGGCCATACAGCGTAATAAGGGCTCTAAAGTATTCTCGAGAGATCTGTCTATAGGGCAGAGCCAGCTCGCGAAGTTAAAAACTGAAGATGGTAGAATCGTTTCCTCTAAACCTGAGATTCTGGGTGAGATAGAGCGCTTTTACGGACAGCTATACACATCAACGCGCAGAGCCGAAGTTAGTCAGGCGGAAGACCCAAGAGCTAGACTAACCCGACACTATACCGACGACATCCCGGACATCAGCCTGTACGAGATTGTAATGGCTCTTAAACAGCTCAAGAACAACAGAGCACCCGGTGAAGACGGAATAACAGCCGAACTTCTGAAGGCGGGTGGAAAACCGGTCCTTACGGCCCTTCAGAAGTTGTTCGGTTCCGTCTTACTGGAAGGGAGAACTCCAAAGGCATGGAACAGAGGTGTGGTGGTGCTGTTCTTCAAAAAGGGTGACACTCTGCTGAAGAACTACAGACCCATCTCACTTCTGAGCCATGTCTATAAGCTGTTTTCGAGGGTCATTAAAAACCGTCTCGTACGCAGGCTAGATGACTCCCAGCCTCCCGAACAAGCCGGTTTCCGAAGAGGCTTTAGTACCGTAGACCACATCCACACGCTTCGTCAGGTTATACAGAAGACCGAGGAGTATAACCTGCCTCTCTGCTTAGCGTTCGTGGATTACGAAAAAGCCTTCGATTCGATTGAAACCTGGGCTGTACTACAGTCTCTCCAGCGGTGCCAAGTTGACTATCGCTATATCGAAGTGCTGAAGTGTTTGAACGAGAGCGCCACTATGTCAGTCCGACTCCAGGACCGGAACTCGAAACCTATTCCGCTGCAGCGGGGAGTCAGGCAAGGAGATGTTATTTCTCCAAAACTGTTCACCGCTGCACTGGAGGACGTTTTCAAGACTCTGGACTGGAGAAGGCTAGGCATCAGCATCAACGGCGAGTACATCACTCACCTTCTGTTTGCTGACGATATAGTAGTCTTGGCTGAGACCATGGAGGACTTAAGTACGATGCTCGATGACCTCAGTAAAGCATCCGAGCGAGTTGGTCTAAGAATGAACATGGATAAGACGAAGATCATGTCAAATGCCCATGTAGTACCAACTCCCATTACAATCGGACACTTTACGCTCGAAGTTGTAGACGATTATGTATACCTAGGACAGACGATCCAGTTAGGTAGGTCCAACTTCGAGAAACAGGTCAATCGTCGAATCCGACTCGGCTGGGCAGCGTTCGGGAAGCTACGGCAAATCTTTTCGTCCAATATTCCGCAGTGTCTCAAGACGAAAGTCTTTGACCAGTGTGTGTTGCCAGTGATGACATATGGCACTGAAACGTGGTCGCTTACTATGGGCCTCATAAGAAGGCTCAAAGTCACCCAAAGGGCAATGGAGAGGGCCATGTTGTGAGTTTCTCTGCGTGACCGCATCAGAAATGAGGCTATCCGCAGCAGAACCAAGGTAACCGATATAGCCCTCCGGATCGCTAAACTTAAGTGGCAGTGGGCGGGGCACATAGCACGTAGAACCGATGGCCGTTGGGGCGGAAAGGTTCTCGAGTGGCGACCACGTACCGGAAGGCGCAGCGTGGGTAGGCCCCCGACAAGGTGGACTGATGACCTGGTAAAGGTTGCGGGAGTCCGCTGGATGCGGGTGGCGCGGGATCGGTCACTTTGGCACTCTTTGGGGGAGGCCTATGTCCAGCAGTGGACGTCTTTCGGCTGATATGATGATGATGATGATGAAGTGCTAATCCTCTTATGCCTGCATATTTTCTATGAGCAAAAACTCTGCCCGTAACTTTATTCTAACTTAGTTAAAAAATTAAATTACCTACTGAGATGACATCTTTCACAGGCAAGACAAGGAAGAAAGTTTATAAGTGAGTGTCCCAGATGATATCGGACGCTAGACGAATCTTAATATTTTACCCCTGTATAATCCCTGGGCGAGCTGCAAGTAAAATAAGACAAGATTATCTTTGTTAACTTTGTAGGAACTTTCTGGACTGTAGCAGAACTTGAAAGACGGGTTTTTATTTCCCATAGGTATTTCGCATGTAGAACTTATACCTATTAACAGTTCTCAATAAAATTATGTACGACATAGTAGTTAGTAATGTACGTTATTTTGAAAAAATGAGACTAAGTAGGTACAGTCGAGTTCTCCAATATCTATATAGGTACAGACAACTTTTCAAAAATATCTACACACGATCTTATGTACGGTCGAGGAAAATGAATGTTTGGCACATGCCAACTCTATTTGAATGACGTTTAAGTCCAAAAGTGCTAAACATTCAATTTCCTCGACTGTACAACGAACAATAAAATCTCTGTATATATATTTTTGAAAGGTTATCTGTGTAGATATTGGGGAGCTCGACTGTACATACATATAGATCTTTGTAATGACACCAACACCAATCACAATCAATTATTTTTCTATCCATGATTTAGCATGGCTGACTAATTTTCAGTAAGTAGGTCTGCGTCGTGAACGTCCCGATTATTTCTATACTTTATTTTTAACCGACTTCTAAAAAAGGAGGAGGTTCTCAATTCGGCTGTTTTTTTTTTTCAATGTTTGTTACCTCAGAACTCCGTCATTGATGAGCCGATTCGAAATTTTTTTTTTCTTCGTATGTATATACTTCCAGGTGGGTCCCATTTAAAAAAAAAACAGTTAGATAATGGGATCCATGAGGAATTGAGGGGACTCCTCAATTTTATTAGGCACGCGTGTAGTGATTTTGGTATTTTCTGTTATAACTCGTGTATTTACATCCGGAATCATAAATTTGGTGGCGAGGAATTGATGATGAAGACCACAGATGACTTATCGAATTCCTCAATTATGTACTTAAAAGTGCAAAAGTACGTCACAGGTTCTGATAAGATTCCGTTGAAATAGGAACTAATGAAGTGCCATTGGTGATTATCTTGGGGAATCGATGGAAGTCCTCAAATATTATCGGCCCACATACAGCGATTCGGTTTTTTTTCTATAGTAATCAACGCATTTGCTATCGGAAATCAGTACATGTGGTAAATTGTGAAAAAAATAGGAAATGTTCTCGTGGCTTGACGGAGTACTAAATTGAAGTCGGTTACAACTTTGTTTTTAAAGTAAATTATTTCTATAGTAATCAACGCATTTGCTATCGGAAATCAGTTCGCGTGGTAAATTGTGAAAAAAATAGGAAATGTTCTCGTGGCTTGACGGAGTACTAAATTGAAGTCGGTTAAAACTTTGTTTTTAAAGTAAATTATTTCTATAGTAATCAACGCATTTGCTATCGGAAATCAGTTCGCGTGGTAAATTGTAAAAAAAATAGGAAATAATCTCGTGGCTTGAGTATTTTGTTATACAAATGTGCTGTGACATAGTAACCCAAGCAGCACACTAGGTGGGAAATAGCTCGTATATCATATCTATTTAGATACTTAAGTGAAAACCATGACTAAGTTCTATATACCTAGGTGGCAAAAACCCTTAGGCCACCAATATAGAACCACGGGGAGAAAAGAAGAGAAAATAAATCAGCCTATTTTTGGTTCTAAATTGAATCCATAAGAGATCTCACGATTACCTTAAGTGGCAATTAGAACTATGGGTAAAAGTTATGCGCAAGTGAACGACGATTTATTGAACGAATGAATAATAATATTTCACTTCGGTCAATGAGTGATAAATATGACGCCAAAGTTCTTTTGAGTGGCATTGGCGTGGCAAAAATTAATAAGTAAGGTAAAAAGTTGTAGGTACGTGTTACTTAAAAAGTGCAAGTTTAGTGATCTGCTGCCTTGGTTTTATACACGAAATTCTTGCCAATGATTTTTTACTGTGAAACTATAGTATGGTTTCTTTGTAAATTTAGATGCGCCTTTGATTTGATCAGGAATATTTAAAAAGAGAGTGCTAAATCAAATAAGGATTTGATACTGATAAGAAAAAAAAACTATTAAAAACCTGACCTAATGATTATATGTCTCGTACAATGTTAAGTTAACATCGTCACAACAATCAAAAGTCTGTGATTTTGCGTCAATGTGATAAAACTCTATTTAATATATATAACATATGTAAACATGGCGAAACAAAAAAGATCGTACAGTGTTTATTTTCATTTATTTGTTCTCTATTTGGAACTATCGGGTCTGAAAATCACTTATTTGTTTCTTGTGAGTGGCAAAGCAGTGAATGTTATTACCAATACTAATTGTTTGCTTTTTTGTAGTGTTCGTGAATTAGGAGTCCTCAATACTCCTCCAAAACCCCAAGTTGATTTTGGAAGCCAATTCGCGGAATTCATTTCTGATGAGTTTAAATGTCTACAACTTTATATCAACAGAAACAACTGTTCAAAACAATTTTGTATCAACAGAGTGACGCAGGTGAATAATACATATATTTTGACAGAGGCAATAGGAACAATTAATATTTACTTATGTTCTTATTTTGGAACTGTTAGGTCGTTAGTGGTTTGTATATAAGTGAAAATAACTGCTTTTGGTTTTCAAGAACCTCCTATTGCGACTTAATTATTTTCAATATTTGTTACCTCAGAACTCCGTCATTGACGAGCAGATTCGAAAAATTTTTTTTTATTCGTATGTGTATACTTCCAGGTGGGTCCCATTTAAAAAAAAAACAGTTAGATAATGAGATCCATGAGGAATTGAGGGGACTCCTCAATTTTATTAGGCACGCGTGTAGTGATTTTGGTATTTTCTGTTATAACTCGTGTATTTACATCCGGAATCATAAATTTGGTGGCGAGGAATTGATGATGAAGACCACAGATGACTTATCGAATTCCTCAATTATGTACTTAAAAGTGCAAAAGTACGTCACAGGTTCTGATAAGATTCCGTTGAAATAGGAACTAATGAAGTGACATTGGTGATTATCTTGGGGAATCGATGGAAGTCCTCAAATATTATCGGCCCACATACAGCGATTCGGTTTTTTTTCTATAGTAATCAACGCATTTGCTATCGGAAATCAGTACATGTGGTAAATTGTGAAAAAAATAGGAAATGTTCTCGTGGCTTGACGGAGTACTAAATTGAAGTCGGTTACAACTTTGTTTTTAAAGTAAATTATTTCTATAGTAATCAACGCATTTGCTATCGGAAATCAGTTCGCGTGGTAAATTGTGAAAAAAATAGGAAATGTTCTCGTGGCTTGACGGAGTACTAAATTGAAGTCGGTTAAAACTTTGTTTTTAAAGTAAATTATTTCTATAGTAATCAACGCATTTGCTATCGGAAATCAGTTCGCGTGGTAAATTGTAAAAAAAATAGGAAATAATCTCGTGGCTTGGCGGAGTACTAAATTGAAGTCGGTTAAAACTTTGTTTTTAAAGTAAATTATTATCTAAGAAAATAAGAGTAGGAAAAGTAGAATCTATTACTTAATATTGGCAACACTCTGCTGTATGTAACCTTTCACGCTTCAACGAATTAACCGATTAAGATGAAAGGTTTGGTGTTTGAGTTCCGAGGAAGGACCTAGGATAGTTTTTATCTCCTCTAAGGGGGTGAAATGGGGGGCGGGCGATTGTAAAGGAATTCCTCGCGGACGAAACCTAGTTTTACCTTTGTGGTGTTTCGGGCTTTGAGGCATGCCCAGAAGTGGAATGTATATACATTATCATTCAGGATGATGATGATATTGATGATGACGGTGGTTTTTCAGTACTCCCCGAGAGCGGGCCGACGCTGACCGGGTTCCGGTCGCGGTACCGCGCGGGCGAGCGCGTGCAGGCCGCGTGCACGGCGGGGGCGGCGCGCCCCGCGCCGGCGCTGGCCTGGTAAGGATTGCTCCTGGTTTGCTCACATGCTCAGTAATTTAACCACCCATTCATGATCAATCACTTACAAATGAAATGAGCCCTGCCTCTACGTGCGATTTCGGCTACAGTGCGGCACAACACGCTACGGCGTAGCACACGTAGCCTTGCGTGGCCTCGAATTGGTTCACATTCCGTAGCGCTACGCCCGTGGCCCGATAACGTATGAAAAATAAAAAGTAATTGAACATGCACCTTTTTGTTGTAAACATTACCAATAGATCAATCGTTGATGGATGCGTTGGCAAGTAAATTTCGTAAGACCCTCAAATGTACTAAAAACTATGTTACCCTAAAGAGTTCATACAAACTTCCGCGGTAGGTACGTGAATGGCGAGCCGGCGTCCCCCGCCGCGCTCGGGCCGCTCGCGCGCCGCGGCCACCAGGGCCTGGAGACCGTCACGCTCCCGCTGGACTTCAGAGTCACTGAGGAACATTTCAAGAATGACGGCCTTAAAGTCAAGGTATATCTTCTAGTAACTTTATGAATAACTTCATTAACTTTACTTTACCTACAGTCAACGAAGACGTTGGAAAGATGACATAACTGAGGTCCCCGGATCTAGCTGGATGCAGTTGGCTGAAGACCGAGAAAAATGGAATGGGATGGAGGAGGCTTTCACCCGAATGGGGTGGGGTCTTAAATAAGACCGTTCGGCTGATGAAAACCTTACACCAATTTATAATTCAGTCGACAAACTGATAAGGGGGAGATAGGTAGGTACTAGCTAGTACCTGTCTACCTATACTTTTAGGCCATCAAACAATACTTGCCTTAGCTTAGTAGAAGAGTACATAGAAAATGGAAAAAGCTACCGTAGCCTAGTGGTTCAGTCATGCGGCTGTCAAGCGGCGGTTGTGGGTTCGAATCCCGGCTCGTACCTACCAATGAGCTTTTCGGAACTTAACTTTGTACCTACGAAATATTTACCGTTACATTTTCGGTGAAGGAAAACATCGTGAGGAAACCGGTGTAATCCCAATAAGGTCTAGTTTTCCCTCTGGGTTGGTCCTATGGATCATCTGGGTAGGTCAGATGGTAGTCGGTTTCGTAAAACTAGTGCTTATGCCATATTTTGGGATTAGGATCCTTTAGGGGCACAACCGGGAATAACGCTAGGCGGATGATGATGAGTTGATGACGTGCATAGAACATGGAACTCTTGATTAGTCTATTGAATTTATTGATTAGAATTTAAACAGATCGCGACGAGTCTTGTACAGCGCGGGATGCGGTACCTATGAGATGAGTTGAAGTACTCAAGTTTAGAAACTACGGCAGATAGCTTTAGTTCATCATTACTTAAACTTGAAGCCCGTAGGCAAACTAGGTAGCACGACGTAATTGAATGATAACAAACTTTGATGTGGAGCCAACATTATATTCGAACTTAGAATCTGCTTGACTAAATAGTTTTTGGTATGTATTTAACGAACAACGATTACTTTGACTAAATAGTTTTTGGTATGTATTTAACGAACAACGATTACTCAAGCAGCAGGTATTATTGTATACTTTTAACAAAAAAAAATAGGAGCTAATCATGGCAATTAAGGGGTCTATTCTTAATCCGGAAAAAGAATTGAGATTGAAAGAGTTCTTATACCTGTAAGCTAAGAGAATATAATCACTACGTTCTACCTATTTACCTTTAGGCCTGCAACACACTGGCGCGGCCTGCGGTGGCGGACAATACTAGAAAGTTTGTCAGCGGTGGATAAGTTTACTATTGTCCGTCGCGGCCAGGCAGCGCCAGTCTGTGAGAGGCCTTAGGCCTGCCACACTCTGGCGCAGCCTGCGGTGGCAGACAATAGTAATTTTGACAGCGGCGGACAAACAAAGAAGCAGTCGTCGTCAACCTTTTCTGCTTGGGACAAATATTAGATTTTACGGAGTCCTTAACAGAACGAGAACTTATCAGTTATCAGGCCTATATTAGTTATTTTGTAGACGGTGGCAGGCAATATTCCGGCAGCTTTGACGGTTTTTTTTTTACTAAATCTACCTTAACCGGAAATTCATCCTAGCTGCAAAGTTCACACACCAACTTGTAAATGTTGATCATGATACGTTTGTCATTTGTTGTTAATGAACTCTGTTTCTGTCTCTTTAATTTGGGAGTCGGTCTTTTTTGCAAGCCACTTGGGCTGGGTCACCCCCACTTAAACTAATATCGTTAGTGCTAATTTCATTACACCTAACAACGTTCGATATAATTTTCATTAGCCCTAATATTCGGATAACTAATTTTATATGGCATAATTCTTTGCTGCGCCTAATTTCAAACCTCCTAATCATTCCTAATACTAAACATCAAGTGTGCTAATATATTGGAAACTAATAATCATTTTTCCTAATGACTACTAAGCCTAATGATTAATGTGACTAATGATCACTATGTTTAATGTTCACTACACCTAATTTCGTCACACCTAACTATCACTTGACCTATTTACTTTTGCTCTAACGTTTGACTAGTACTAATTAATGCATCCCTGATGAACAGGCTACTTTTTACCGCGGCGTATGTCGCGGCCGTCCCATGATAGACGTCCTAATCTCGTCAAAATGGGAGCCAATAATACACTGCCATATAATGTACGGCCCGATAATCCGTGTCCAGTTTTTGTGGACGTGGATTATTGGATCCTGCATTATCAGGGCGGACGAAAATGGCATGTCATAAGCGAACTCTTTCTTAGGTCGGTTAGGTTAGGGTTCACTTGTGTCCCTCAGACCAGAAATAGACACCCCGCGCAGCGGGGTGGCGTCGACTTGCTGTACGGCTATCACAAGACGGCGCACGAGCTCTCTCATTTTTTCTCGCATGATCTTATCTTATCTTATCTTATCTAGATGAGGGCCCCTTCGGATGCACTTCGACCCAGTGGGATCTTTTGTGCATTTGCCCTCTCCTTATGTCTACTCCCAACTTCGCTCCATCATTTCCACAAAGCGGATGATGCAGCTGAGCGGGAGTACCTTGAATTCCTTTGGTTGCGGATAGCCGTTACCAAAGTAATTCATTCTTTGTCTGGCAAGGGCATGGCATTCTCGCATGATACTTCTGTGTCTAATAAGAGTGAGCTAGATAGACATCGGATTACCCACCTATTCTACCCTAAGGCAGGCCAGTGTAGGTACGACGAAGAGCGAAGCGAGGAGGAGTGTTAGGTAGAACTGCGACTCTACTGCGCGCAAGCCAAGCGAGCGAAGCGAGCGTGCCGCGGCAGCGGCCGGCGAAGCGCCAGAACAGACATTATAAGAAAAAAAAACAGTGAAATAAAATTAGTACTACTGACAATTCGGGATAGTGACATTAGGGCTAAAATACTAAGGCAAAATGAAGATTCGGGTTAGTGATTTTAGAGACATTGATAATAAGGTGTAGTCATTATTAGGCATTGCAATATTAGGCCTAGGAAGAAATCGGTCAAATATAATTAGTCTTAGTGAGAATTCGGTCATGAGAAATTAGGTAATATGAAAATTCGGGATACTGAAATTAGGGCTAATGAACAATTAGGAACAATGAAAATTCGGGTTTGTGATTTTAGGGTTAATGAAATTAGGGCTAGTAAAATTAGGTATGAAATTATTAGGGCTAACGGAGGGGAACCACTTGGGCTGGTTGGTCCATCGCAGTCCGCACGCCACCACAGACAGCGAAAAATAAAATCTTAATATTAATTAACAAATAGATACTCGTATAATAATCTCGTAATCTGAATTCAACAATTTGTTGATTACTAAGAAAACAAGACAAAGAACTTGATACGATTGACAATTTTGACAATGTGGACAGCGAAAAAAACGAACCGATCGTTTCAAACCTCTTCTTCTTTAGGTTTTTTATTATGCAACCTTTCCAGAACCATGAATAACGAAATTTAAAATAAAAAGAGACCAAAAATAAATAAGTAGTTTCAAAATAAATATATTGTTGTAAGTATTATTTAGTTATAATTGACAACAATAATATAAGTCTTTTTTAAGGCCGTTTGAGATACTTTGACAGTTGTGTGGCATAAAGTGTCCTATATAAAAAACCTCGTGCTTCGTGCTATCCTTCTTTCTAATGCTAAAAAAATGCACTATAGGTGTAAATATCAGATGTATGACAAAACGGCGACACAGAATGTGGATCGTTTTTTCCCAGTAGGCTATTTTCCTTATGCACAATAAGTTCATTGACCTCATTCCTCATCGTTCATCCCACAGTGTCTAGCCACGATAGAGTCTCTGTACTGGCGCAGCAACGAGGAGAGCGCAGTGCGCGTGCGCAGCAAGTCGTACGACACCATGGAGCTGCGCGCGCGGAGCAGCACGCGCGACTCCGGCGCCCCCGCCGACGTGGGCGCGGGCGCCGGCGCCGGTGAGCGCGCCCCCGCCGCCGCCGCCTGCGCTTGGACGCCGCGCGCCGCCTTCAGTGTTGTGATCTCTATTTGCTCTCTAATAAATATTTTGTAAGAACGGAAGTGTGGAGTTTTTATTGTGAAACAAATTACGGCCAGTGCACGGCTATCACGCGTCGGCGCGCGAGCTCTCTCGATTTTTCTCGCACTATGTGTCTTTCTTATTAGAACACGAGGTAAAGTGCGAGAATAATCGAGTGTATATCGCGGCCGTCCCATGATAGAGGTGTTGCTGTGAATGCTTGCTTTAATTTTTAAGGCATGGGAGCAGCTAGCTCTGATTTCCAGGGGAGGCCCAGACAGGCCCGGCAGGTTCTTTTTAAGGGACCAGCATGGAATTTTGAGTCAAGCATCATATAGTAGGCACCAGAGACCAGACCCTTCTGGGGTGAGCAGTCTCAAGAATATAGCGTAGACACACATTTTTGTGGAAGCGACTGCCAAATGATAGTGATCCAGAAGGGATATTAGTAACTTGTGGTATCGGCAATTTAACTATTACTACTATTACTACTGGTTGTCTATATTATGCTGTTATAGATAACATCCGGGATCATTCAAAGTGGACAAAAGCGGAAAAGTTGCAAGTGCATCTTAACTTTATCGGATCACCGAGCGTCGTGGGATACTAAATAGAAAGCTACCAGAAAGGTCTCATTGGTAATACCGCAGTTTACACTATTTCCGTCTAAATTTTAATAAAAAGGAATCATTATGTCAATGTCAAACCCTTTGGTCATATAATCTTTCAAATTCTACTTACGCGCAAACCTCAAAAGCATTCATTAAATACAATAGAGGGTGAGGTGGATGATTAAGTCTGATTTTCACTTTATTCTGCTGGTGTGGCCCGGAAACTAAAGATTTAAATTGAGTATGATTGTAATTACACACCTGTCTAAGGGTGGTATTCCACTTGTCCAATGAGCATTGCATCTCACCCTTTAAAGCAAAGTGTGAGTAGCAAATATAAATTTGACAAATATTTTGGACAAGTTGAATAACACGCAAAAAGTAGTGTAGGCAGGCCCAACACAGCAGGAGGCGGTTTTCTACTTTGTTTTCAGATTTAGAATTATCTTTCTTTTACGAAGGCACCGGTAAAATTTCCCGACAAATTGGGGAAGCTTCCTCAGGACCTGACTACTTCAAACCCCGTGGGGTCAAACCCACGGGGAGAATTAACTTATGAAAGTGGAGGAAGTGGTACAAGCGAAAAAATTAATCGCGCTATATATAGTAAAGGATATATACTCTGACCGAAAGGGTAAAATCTTTATATCGATTCTTCTGCATATGGGAAGGTATGCGTTATGTATCTCTGTTATGCCAGCAAATTAAAGTGCAACGTTAGACCATCTTATTACCTACTCTCGGTTCGTGATTGCTAAGTCGGTAGGTACTTATAGGTCCTGTTCCTATGAATTTATTATTCTTGTGCTACATCTTTTTTCAGTTCATTCCTTGGATAATCAGTCTTAATTGATTAAACATCCATGTTATTTATTTCACAATCGGAAGTTTCATTTCAAGAACATGATGCATGATCACAAAGGGTTAAATTCTGCCCAAGGATTTCACAATGAATTTCTAGGTGAGTGCCTAATATAACAATCTGTACTAGTAAATTACCCACCTTTTCATACTGCTGATAATTTTCGAGCTAGAATGTGGCTAGGTATTAGTGCATATAGAAATGAGATATGGCTTATTCTGCAAAATACTTAATCAACTACCTATTATCTATACCTACTTACCTGAGTAGTTATAGTAAAAATGCCTATATATATCGGCTATAAATAATTATAAGCCATTTTACCACGGTATCTATCCCTATTTTGCCTTGGAGATATGGGTTCATACATATGCTGCGTGTAGGTATAAGTATTATTTCGGCACGAAGTTCGCTTTATGGAGGGTAGAGGTAGAGAGTAGAGGGTACAGTGGGCGTCATACAGTTACCTAGTAGCAGCCAAGGTAGCCAAATATTATGGTGGTAATATTATGGTTGGTATCACAATGGTACACGTCTTTATTACTGTAAAATAAGGGTGTGTGTTACGAAATATTTGTCTACTCTGGCTGCTACTCTCTATATGACGCTGACTGTACACACTCTGCGAACGAACGACCAACGCAAGCGAAGCATACTCGTACATAGGTAGCCCGTTCGTTGGTTTGGGGTGTACGCACCTTGACGTCTATTTACCCTACTGTGAACTGACTGTCCTAAAAGGCAGTTCAGCACGTCTATCATGAGACGGCCGCGACATACTCTCTCAGCCGTGCAGGACGGCTATCACAAGACGGCGCGCGAGCTCTCTCGCTTTTTCTCGCACTATCCGTCTCTCGCTTGTTAGATAGAACACTTAGAACAAGAGGTAGTGCGAGAAAAATCGAGAGTATCTCGCGGCCATCTCATGATAGACGTGCTGAGTGAATACATGACATGAACATGCTATCCAACGCGTGGTACGGTTAGCACAAATACCATATTTAAACGTACGGCCAGCAGCAGTAAGTAGGTAGGTAAAATAGGTAAGCGGTTGAATGTTGAAAATGACCTGCGTAAGCTCTTATGCATTAGCTTATCTTATGGTAAAGACGTGTGTAGTTGGACGTGTCTAGAACGCGTAGCTACTTTCTGCTACTGACTGTACGATCATGCGTTTTGAACTAAATGCCTTGTGGCCGTGCCACTTATATAGTTTTCAATAGGTGAAATAGTTAGGAATTTCGCAAGTATCCATTTTGGTTTAAATTAATTCGATTTTTAGCTTGATTTCGAGCTGGATTTTTCCAGTCGATTCTGATTCCATTCAATTGTTTCTTTTTTCATACATAGTAACATTGAAGGAACAGTTTTAATTTAAGCTAATCACAAACATGCTTCTGCTTACATTTCATTATTAACAAATCGTGGCGCTAGACTTCTGTACGATTAAAATAATGTATTGTTATTATTATTGTCAAAATTATTTGAATAAAATACACATAATCTCTAATTGCGTAACAATTCCGAACGAAATAAAAACAAGGAATGTTAATGTGTATCTTTACGCAATCGTGTTTAAAAAAACGTCTTAGGGTTGTTTTGGTCCGAGTTTTTGACGTTTGACGTGCAGTTGCAAGTGATGTGATTCCAACTTCGTAGTTTCAGGCGTTCAGGGACAATGTTTATTTATTAAATTGGAGTACATACTCATGTAGTTTCGGCCATTACATTCGTTTATAAATTTTTAGTTGTTATACTTTGACTTTACACATCAAATTAGTGTAAATTATAGCGTGTTTGTAAAAATGTCTCGTAGAATCCCTGTAAGGTCTAGGATAAAAGTTTCTGATAAATCGCTTTTCCACCTTCAAGATAAGAAGGCAGATGAAAGCGCACTAACTAATGGTCTGATTAAGTCGGCTAAACGTACCGGACAACTCAGTCTGAGCGGCAGGGGCCTGGGAACTGGTGAGTTACATCCTTGACTTTGATACACATGTTAGTTAATTGCTTCCTTATTGCGTATTTATTTGTAGTAAAGGCAGGAAGTGCGGGACGCTCATTGTCAGTATTACAACATACTTACACAAAAATTTAGTGATATTATCAATTGAATTATAAAATAGTAATTTAGGTAAGTACTCATTCAGAAAAAAATAATAATAATGAGCGTAAAAAAATTTGGGAAGTCATATTGACCTTTCTCGTTTGCTGCAGTATATATTTGTTTTTTTTTTAATAATGAACTTATAACTTCATTTCAGTCCCAGAAAATGTGTGGAAAATTGATGGACTGGTATTGGAAGAGGTAAAAGAAGTAGACTTTGCCCGAGAAGACAGGCACAACTGGTGGAACAGCGAGCCCCTGAAGTTTCTGGATCTCAGTTCTAATGCTATTGCTGCCATACCTCCTGAGATCAAACTCTTACCGGAATTAGTCACTCTAAAGGTGTTTATACAGATAAATCTGTTTTTATATAAATATACCCGTGTGGTGTCGGGTTAGAACCCGTGTGGTGTCGTGTTAGAATTTCACCACCCTCTTTCTTCCCGTGGGTGTCGTAAAAGTCGACTAAGGGACCAGGGATGAAGTGTGTTGTGGGCGATGGGCTACCAACCTATCTTTCTTACCTATCTTTTATACCCACATTTATGCTAAAAGTGGCGCTGGAACATATGTTTCATGTGCTCTGCCTACCCGTTTTGGGAATGAAGGTGTGAATGTATGTATGTATGTATATAAATATTTTTATGAAATGAAATGAAACTACTGTCTAAATTCACTATATAAATAATCTTACCCATTTTACCTTGGTATTGATATGTCAATAGAAATCTAGTCTTCTGTGAAAATCTGCCATAAACTATCTAGATGAAAAATATCAATAAAATTAAGAATTCAGACTAAAGGTTGTCTAGATACCTATAAATATATTATTTTTAATGTAATTCAAAATAAATATTTGATCCATTTTAGTATTCCAAAACTTTTATGCAACTTATAGTTTAACTACAAATTAAAAAATATTTCAGCTCCATGACAATGCGTTAACCACATTACCTGAAGAGATTGGGGAACTCAAAAGCCTTACCAACATCAGTTTGAACCATAACAAGCTGGTTACCCTGCCAACATCCTTCTTCAGGCTGGGTGAGCTGCGCTGGCTCAGTGTCGCACACAACCAGCTTGTCAAAATCCAAGCTGACATTGGTGATTTGGTCATGTTGACATTTCTGGTTAGTAATATATTTTAAATATACACTTCATCATCCTCCTAGCGTTATTCCCGGTAATGCCCCTATCCCAAGATTTGGCATAGGCACTAGTTTTGCGAAAGCAACTGCAATCTGACCTTCCAACCCAGAGGGAAAACTAGACCTTATTGGGATTAGACCGGTTTCCTCACGATGTTTTCCTTCACCGAAAAGCTAACGGTAGATATTCCGTACATAAGTTTCGAAAAACTCATTGGTACCAGCCGGGATTCGAACCTACGACCGCCGCTTGACAGCCGCATGCCTGAATCACTAGGCTACTAGGCACTAGGGTAGCTCTACAATTTTTTTTTAATATACACTTGTCTTTAGTATTATTATAGCCTTATTGTCAGATACACAGGCTATATCAAGTCTATTATTCCTCTTATTTTATTTTTTGTATATCTGTTTGCCGTTTCTCCATTCGTATGTGTTGCTCCATGTCAAACCAGCGACTTGGCACGTGTCACCGTCCCACCCTTATCTTGCTTTCTCTAGGATACCATAGAGTAACTAGTTTTCTTTTCGTTTTCTCGGATCATGTGGCCTAACAACTTCCATTTCAGCCTTCTTATTTTATTTAGTTGTGATATCCCATACTATAGTCTTCAGTCTTATAGTGAAGTGGACACTTGTTATTAAATCTATTAAATTTCTTAATATATTCTTCTTATCTTATGTATCTGACAAATACTTTAGCCTAGTTGGTAGGGAATAGGCGGATCCAGACCGGACGAGCGGCTCGGCTGAGCATGGCTCGCCTTAACGTGCGCGCTCAGTGTAGCGTGACTCGCCGAGCCACGGCTCGCTTGAGCCGAGCGCGCAGCCTATGTGAACGTTTGTTTTGTCGGCCGCACGCCTCACCTAGCGTTGTCGGTTTTTTGACCGAGATACGAAAGCGTTTTTGCCCTTTAAATATCGAACTCGCTCACAATATTTCATGAGAATCTGTTGAGAGTTGCGACCTATAGAGGGGACAGCCGGACGTATGAAAACATTTTCGCCCTATAAATATCGAACTCCCTCATAAAATGGCGAATTTATGGCGATTATGGCAACTAATGAGACCCGTAGGTAAATTCGGCCGGCGGACTTGCCGTGCGGGTTTGCCCAAGGCGTGTCCACACCGACCACATTCGACCGAACGCTTGCGGCCGAGCATTCGGACGGCTCGCCCGAGCCGTACGGACGAGCGTTTGTACCGGCTCGGGCGAGCCGCTCGTCCAGTGTGGATCCGCCTAATGAGCCTATGAAGCTAGAGTCTGGGTCTGGGTTTGAATCCCGGTATTTGTACCTGAGCCATGTATGTTGTCTATGTATTTATGCTGTTAAATATATTTATTAATGTATAAACTATATACATTAATAAATGTCATAAGCATGTGTTCACTTTAAGGACCTGTCACACAACAAAATCACCGCCTTACCCCCAGGCATGGGTTACCTGGTCCGCTTGGTCGAGCTCAATCTGTCACACAATGAGTTGCAAGAACTACCTCCAGATATCGTTAATTTAAGAGGTAAACTTTAATTATAACAATCTAATTGAACCATTATCTATTTATCTAATAATTGAATGTTGACAGTGTGAAAAAACTCCTGCTATGCACTGTATTGTGCACTCGATGGAATTGTAACTGCCACTCCTAGCGCCAGTTTCGTTCATATAATTTGCTTGTCATATTCGAGTAGCAACCCTAGCTAGTGAAACTGATATTTTGACGGTACGATCTTTCCGTTGAATATGCTTTATCGTCAATACAATAAGGTACAATTTCGACTATATTTAAATTCAAAATAATTTGAATATAGACCTAAAGAAAATGAACTTGAGCAATAACAATTTGCGCTTACTGCCGGCGCTCGGAGAACTGAGAAGGATGGAAGTTCTAGACGCAAACCATAACGATATCCAAGCACTACCGGACTGCTACGGGTGTACAGCTTTAAAAGAAATTTATTTGGCAAATAACTTCATAAAGGTAATTTAATTTTAAACTTAATAAACTACCAATCATATGTTTTAACCAATGTCTAAAACGGAGAATCCTAATTAGATGCTAACGATTTTGCATAAGTTACAAAGGTGATGACACTAAACAAATAGATCTACATTTAAGGTGAAGTAGGCCCAGATTCGTGGTTTCGGCTAGCGAAACTACCTAACAGTTACGCGGACACACAATTTTTTCTCGATAAAAAATGTAACCGAAAATCCCACTAATCGGCCTTGGCGTATTTCACCTTAATTTGTGGAGATGAGAGAGCAGAGTGGCTGACCATTTGGTTTGACAGTCTCAATACTTGTAGGAAATTACGGAAGAGTTTTGTGACCAAATGCAACACCTGAATGTACTAAACATCAGAGACAACCAGCTGGAGGTTCTGCCTGAGAATGTCTCTTTACTACAGAAGTTGAAACGGCTCGACCTCAGCAACAACAGTCTGAATAAGTGAGTTCGTATAATTTAAACTCACACACACATTTACACATACACATACTTAAAAGATTACTTTAGACGGGTCGAAACGACACGATAAATAATGGCAAATAAATATCGCGTTCGACCCGTGTCGAAGTATTCTTTTAAATAAGTGTGTTCATGCGGTCCTTGTTTTAGAGCCATCCTCTTTTGTTACACTTCCAGACATTGTGTTCTCTTCTGAAGCTGCCTCTTATATGGCTTCTAGACAGCCTATACTTTTCCGGAAATGTGTGGCCGGCAACTATGGGCTTCTTGTTGTTCCGTGCTAGAGCGGAGACTCCCATTGTTGCCGGCCTCAGATTTCCAGAAAAGTATAGCCCGTCTATAGGTCGACCATTTAACTCAGTCCTCACCTGTTGACTCCAACCCCCGTCCCCAACTCGAGTTATCGTCATACCCCTGCACCCGTGCGCCGCGCAGTCGAATTACTGAGTTAAACGGTCTTGCTATAAATGCCACATTAGTTGCACCACTTTTTTTACTTCTGCTTTATGGACAAAACACAAGCAATGAGCTTCTTCATGGATTGAACGATCTATAAATTCTATATCAATGTAACGTTGAATCACTAAGCAATTTGAAACTCATTTTTAGGTTACCCAAAAATCTTGGTCTGCTAACGCAACTCCAAAGCATCAATATGGACGGCAACAGATTGTCGTTCGTCCGACAGGACGTCATTCGCGGGGGCACCGACCGCATGATGAAGTTCCTGCGCGACCGCATGAACGAGGAGATCGAAGCCGAGACGAGGCTCACTTACGATCAGTGGCCTGACAAGTGAGTCTAATGAAACTTCGACAAAGACATAAAACGGTCATCGATATTGGGTATTTTCTCTTGTTTTAGCTTATAAGTAGCATGTAGAAAGCATGTTAGAGTGGCACGACGGAATGTTACTCTCTGCTACAGAAGACCGCACCCATAATAACACCACTACCTACTGGCTCTGCCACCGTCGTAGTATAAAAAAAACATTTCTTCTCCAACTTATAGTTTAAAATACAGGGTGACATTTTAATCAGTGTCCAAATTTTTTGTAGGCATTTGGTATCACTAATAGACTCCATTTTTGAAAAAAAAAACTGGTACGTATTTTTAAAATTATAATTTGTCTATACCAAAAGAATACAAGTACAACAATAAAAGTTACTGGGCATTCAGTACCGCGCGGAGCGGGGCGGGGTCGAGGGAGGGGAGGCGTGCCGTGCGCAAACCTTACTACCCGCTGAGGTGCCCGCGCGGTAAGGTTTTTTTGGGATAACTTTAACCAGCAATTACAATTTTTTTTTGTACTGAATGATATGAAACCCTTTGTTTAAACTATATCTAGCAGTTTCTTGGTTAGCATCTAGTTCAGTTTTTATAAAATTAATTTCTGCTTTTATTATAGGTTCACGCTGAAGAAGAATCAAGCGCTAATGTTGCCCGGCCGGGAGCTGACTGCCGTCCCGGACGACGTGTTCAAGAGCGCCGCGGAAGCGCAAGTGCACATTGTCGATATATCCAAGAACAACTTCACCGAAGTGCCGATGGGGTAAGTTATCTAGTGTATACCTTATGACAAGGGGATATGACTTAAATTAACTGGGAATGTGGCCGTAACTAAATTTTAACTTATGATATTATTTAACTAAATGAAGCATGCAAGCTGCAGTAAGCTATACTAAACATCTCACGGTTCTAAATACTGATTTGCCATACGATAAATAAATAAACAGCAGTAGGCGAACAACGCCCTTGTATTAATACAAAGCTTTTGTTTTATGATAAGAGGAAAGCCTCACTTCAAAAACCGGTAACTATCTCCTCAGCGTTCCTTCCATAAGGGCGGGTTGCATTAACTTACGACTACAGACCGATCAACGTTAAATATGTCGCCGGCAGCTGTCATTCCATAGGGACTTGTCAAACATTCCATACATTCCGATTTTAAAGAACACCGCTTACGATTACGGACGGCGAGGGCTGTCTTAGGGGCAACGCAGCGTAAGGCGATTCTGCGAGCGGCAGATTTTACCATCGTATGCAAGAATCTCAATTTATATAGAAAACACGCCTAGTACTTCACACTGTCGACGCGGTGTAGTGGGAGAATCGCTTAAGGCAGCCTTTGCTTCCCATTTCCAACCCCGCATTGTTGCAGCATATGCCTCGTCCGCGACACGTTGTCGCAGCTGGTCATGTCGTCCAACAGCCTGTCGCAGCTGCCGGCCGCGCTGGCCAGCTGCAGACACCTGCAACTGCTGGACCTGGGCAGGAACTGCCTCAACGAGCTGCCGGCCAACCTCGCTGACCTGAAGGAACTGAGGGAGCTCGTCATTTCTAACAACAAGTAAGGGAGACTTTGGCAAACATTAATTTCTTTGATACAGTCTAATAATTCTACTATAGCTTCTACAAACTACAGGATAAAGTTTACATTCCAAGGTCTTTCCTATGTTAGCGTTATCCCAGTGACGTTCCATGGGGTCCGCAAGACACTGATCCTAGATACTAGTTTTGGCGAAAGCGACTGCCGTCTCACATTCCAATCCGGAGGGGAAACCGGGCGCCATCGGCATTAGACATTATCAAACGTGCTAATAGCTGATATTTCTAGGTTCACCCACATCCCTCGTTGCGTGTACTCGCTGGAGAACCTCGAGATCCTACTGGCGGCCGAGAACAAGATCAGCGAGATCAACGTGTCGTCGGACGCGCTCGCTCGACTTCCGCGCCTCGCCGTGCTCGACCTCGCCAACAACAGCATCGCCAGCGTGCCACCCGAGCTCGGCCAGTTCACGCACCTCAGGTCTGTAATGTACTGTAGGTCCTAACAGTATAGAACAAGATCAGCGAGATCAACGTGTCGCCTCGCCGTGCTCGACCTCGCCAACAACAGCATCGCCAGCGTGCCGCCCGAGCTCGGCCAGTTCACGCACCTCAGGTCTGTAATGTACTGTGGGTCCTTACAGTATAGACCAAGATCAGCCAGATCAACGTGTCGCCTCGCCGTGCTCGACCTCGCCAACAACAGCATCGCGAGCGTGTCGCCCGAGCTCGGCCAGTTCACGCACCTCAGGTCTGTAATGTACTGTGGGTCCTTACAGTATAGACCAAGATCAGCCAGATCAACGTGTCGCCTCGCCGTGCTCGACCTCGCCAACAACAGCATCGCGAGCGTGTCGCCCGAGCTCGGCCAGTTCACGCACCTCAGGTCTGTAATGTACTGTGGGTCCTTACAGTATAGACCAAGATCAGCCAGATCAACGTGTCGCCTCGCCGTGCTCGACCTCGCCAACAACAGCATCGCGAGCGTGTCGCCCGAGCTCGGCCAGTTCACGCACCTCAGGTCTGTAATGTACTGTGGGTCCTTACAGTATAGACCAAGATCAGCCAGATCAACGTGTCGCCTCGCCGTGCTCGACCTCGCCAACAACAGCATCGCGAGCGTGTCGCCCGAGCTCGGCCAGTTCACGCACCTCAGGTCTGTAATGTACAGTCACGAGCTTTAATTTAGGACCCACCTAAAGCTGAATATCGTGTAGCAAACTTACGCTATTTAGAGCTAATATTTACCGTCAATGTCATAATGTTTACCATCGATAACTTTACGTTTCTAGGGGCAACCGTGCAATTACGTCAACTGGAGCGAGGGCAAACGATCATTTCCGATGTTTTCCGATTAATTGTTACGGTAAGCGGGATTTTGGTCCTGTCTTCTATCTGTTTTCTTCACTGACACGACATATGTTCGTAATTAGAAAACTGTAGTGATAGCGTTTGGCAAAGAGGTTATCATTTCAAGGGTCGATTCGATAAGACATTATATGTCTTAACTTGACATCCGTCAGTATCAAACTAAAATTTCGACCTTATTGCACTATGAATGTTCTAACAACATTTAATGGAAATGGGTCCCAAATTAAAGCTCGTGACTGTACTATAGGTCCTTACAGTATAGAACAAGATCAGCGAGATCAATGTGTCGCCTCGCCGTGCTCGACCTCGCCAACAACAGCATCGCGAGCGTGCCGCCCGAGCTCGGCCAGTTCACGCACCTCAGGTCTGTACTGTACTGTAGGTCCTTACAGTATACAACAATATCAGCGAGATCAACGTGTCGCCTCGCCGTGCTCGACCTCGCCAACAACAGCATCGCCAGCGTGCCGCCCGAGCTCGGCCCCCTGGTCTGTAATGTGCTGGACTGTAGATCCACACAGCCGAGAACAAGTTCATACAGCCAATTCATTCGAAAGTCGATGTAAGAATTTGTCGTAATGTTAATTGCTCATCTTTAATTAGGTTGGAGAAAAAAAACGGTCAATTCTTACAGATGTAGAGCAGAGACAAGCAAAAAGGCCTTGTACGCATTAATATATCTGTGAATGAAGTTATTCATCTTAAGGACATTAAAAGAATCTGTCCTTAGTGTAAACTGAGCCATAGTTTTTTTCCACCCTGTATATTACCCTTGATCTTGCCTAACGTAACCTTAATTTAAGATTGTTCTCCATGAACAGACTGTGTGCAAATTATTATGTACTTTTAAGTTTATCTTGAACTATGAGCCTTCGTTACTTTTTGAGTATAGACGGTGGGGTTACGTAGCGGTACTCTATTTGACAATAGTGTATTTCCAGGTCCCTAGAGCTGATGGGCAACGTGTTCCGGCAGCCTCGTCACGCCGTACTGGAAAAGGGAACCGCCTCAATACTGTCGTACCTCAGAGACCGCATCCCCACCAAATAGCTCATAATGCCTCGGACAGATTTGTATCCTGCGAGATTTTCATGGACGATCGTAATAAAGTAACACAATCTCTCAGGTGCCCGGGGAGTGAGTATTAAAGGGGTTGGATTCGGGTATAAAATCAGAAGATAAGTTTGTCTTATGAAACTAGATGATCCGTTCAGGCCACGCCCAATACGGCTCTTCAGTAAAGTCAATAACTTTTTTTCTTGTTTTTTTTTATTTATTTTAGTACCTGAGGGTCTCAGTGGAATCCGGGTTTAAGTTTATGCGCTGTCCATTGCGTGTTATCCGTACAAGTTACCAACTTGCGTAAAAGATTGTGTCATGAAATGCGCAATGGATGGAACCGCTATATCGTGCAGCCACAGAAACAAGCCAAAGTTTTCGCTTTTAAACGCCAAATATATTTTTTGCGTACCTGCATCACCCGCCATTATATTGTTTATATTTTACTTTGTTGTTTATGCTACTTGTTATGCACTTAAGTTAAAATCATTGTTATGTTGTTTTGAAGCTGTTATTATTAATTATTTTGCGTAAATATTGTTATACAAAATATGTTGGGTTGTGACATTGTATTATAAATAACATTCTGAGTTAAAAAAATGCAAATATGTTATTTACATAATTTATTAAAAATATAAACGTCTTGCGAAAATATTCACAGTAATCAATACGCCTAGAAACTATGCCAAGTAAAAGAAAAACACAATTTTCTACAGAACATTAAACATGTTTTTGCTCAAATTAAAAATAGACACAGCCAAATGAGATAATAATATTGTTGTAAAATTATTCTCAGGTATTGTGTGGAGTTAAAGTTGGCAGCTACAACGGCACTCCGCCGAAAAAGATTAAAATAGGATATTTAATTCAATGGAATAAGGTGAATTCAATGTTTCAAGTTGAACTTGACGGATTTATCCTGACTTTCTCATAAGTAACTTTTTGTAAAAAATATAAAAATATCGAGAAATAAGGTTTATAAATGGAATGGACAAAAATCATAAAGAAACCTAACAATAACAGGTTACTTTCAACACCAAGGTTGGTTCCGATCACGGAATAAAGAACCATGGTTCTTTATTCCGTGGTACCGATGAAACAGAAATGACCTAATCTGAAGGTGAATGACAAAATTATATGAACTATCTCTGATTAAACCCTGTTCTGGGTTGGTCGAATTAATTTCGCGTGGCTATGTTAAAAAAGCCTTTTACTAAAGGTCCCCGCAATTGTGGCGCCTTTAAACACTAATTAGTCATTTCGCACAACTGTACTTCGTGATTTTCCAAATGATTACAATAACATTTTATCATTAGCCTCAGAATCGAAACAGTAAATCTTAGTTTCCGCGTTCAGTATTTGATGATTGGTGATTTTCACAGGACAGATTGTACACTCAGCGTCATATAATTAGTAGCAGCGATGGTAGCCAAATATTTCGGTACACGTCTTTATTACTGTAAGAATAAGGGTGTGTTACAAATCATTTGGCTACTCTGGGTGCTACTAAGTATATGACGCTGACTATACCTACAACCAGTAAACGAATGTTATGCACTCGGTAGTATTTGTAGTATCTAATAATAATAATTGTAATGTAAGAAAAGGAGCTGGCGCGAACGGTGTATATAATATCTTCGTGTCCGTATCAAAATTGTTATATATAATTACATGTTTAGGTATATATCCCTGGATGGCGCGCGTATTATTATCATAATCATATTTATTGGTAACTAGCTCCTCTCCTCCCTCCATTTCACCCCCTTAGGGGATGATTTCGGGGATAAAAACTGTCCTATGTCACTCTCCATCCCTTCAACTATCTCCACTTAAAAAATCGTCATGTCAATTCGTCGCTCCGTTTTGCCGTGAAAGACGGACAAATAAACAAACAAAGAAACAAACAAAGAAACAAACAAACAATCAAACAAACGCATACATACACTTTCCCATTTATAATGTTAGTATGTTGATAATGTTGTACAATATGGGTCACATAATTGTACATAATAAACATGATACATTTGACTCATTCTATTCCCTGGAGTCCCAGGTTCCTATAGAAAGGACAAAATGGGTTAATTAAATGCAAGTCAAATTTAAAGGAATCGAGATATTTCGTTTGATTCAGAATAAAATAATTGAGAAATATTATTCGAGCTGCCTGGTTCCAATTACTTTGTTTTTTTGAGGTTTCAAGAAGATATACAACTTAATACTTACGTTTTAATGAACAACTTGACCAGGAATGAACTCTTTTGTTTGCCAGAAAATAACAGTTAGTCCAAAGATGTAGCTCACTCGTTCAGTAGATCTACTGAACTAATGAGCTTCATCTTTGGCCTTACTGTTATATATATATATATATATATATATATATATATATATATCAATTATTGGCTTGAAGAGACGCAGGTTGTAATTGGCAGGGAGGGAACTGAAGACGAGAGCTAATTCAATTTCTTAGAACGACTGGACGGCACGCGCACTATAACTCGTACTTTACTCGCCTAGGGCGGTAAAACAAAGAATGTCTTAGATCGAAGGCCAGGGCGATACATATGCGGTCGAAGGCTTTCTTTTATTTCCGCCCGTAGTGGGTACAATATTTTACGTTTTCCTGCCTTTTCCGTAGCGAGCGATAATTACCAATTCATTTTTAACAAAAAAAAGATATTATTACATCCATTCCATTCGCGCCAGCTTTCGGAATTAACTATAACAGAAAGAGTGTGAAGTAATACTTAGTCTTAGCGCAGTGTTCAAGATGTAACTCGTTATAATTAAAGTTCGCAGCATAAGAAACAATATTTCAAATTCAACAAGGCTGTTTCTCCATTTATAATATCTAGTCGTAATGAGTCGTTAACGGTGTAGTCATATAGCAGAGTTTTTATTATTGTTCGCTTACAGATTATTATTTATAGTTCTCGCTATGAACTGATATTGATATTAATTATACATTGATTTTAAACAAGGCACTGCAATATACTGTCGTATGAATATTTTAAATACTGAATTAGTATTACTTGCGTATATTTTTTGGAATAAGTGTGTTATACTAATGTAAGACCACAGAACATAGCTGCTAATATTGTTTACAATAGAAATAATGTCACTTACTCATGTATACTTCCCACTATACTATACCTCATTTATTCAGAGCAATGACGCATAATCTGTAATTTTATGGAATTTGCTAACTATGTAAACAAACCGTCATACTGAAATTGACATTAAATGTCAATTTCAATTCATTGTTTGTTTATATAGTTCATAAAATTACAATATAGTTGCAGTGTCCAAGAGGCAACCGGATGGCTGGCGGTAATTGAGTTCCCGAAGCGTTGTGTCAAAGATAGCATAACTACATTTTTTGCGTTTCAAAATGGTGTTTCTTGAAACCGCATGTTATCACAATGATTTTGCTTTTCTAACCTTATACTTATGATGGAATGGGGTACCGCTTTGAGCGACATATATCCGTCGCTTCCGCCTTTGTTTTATTGGTAAGCTCCACGCACCGTCGATTACCCTCTAGCCGCCTAGCACGTAAAAACGAACAGAGAAATTTGAGTTTCTTTTAAATGGAGTGTATTTGAATTTTCAACAACTGACAAGGCCTTTTAAAAGGCCTCTTGGCGGCTAGAGGGATATAATTTGACGACCGGTTAGCCTAGTGGGTAGTGAGGCTGCCTACGAAGCTGTAGGTCCTGGGTTCGAATCCCGGTAAAGGGAAATATTTGTGTGATGAACATGAATATTTGTTTCTGAGTCATGGATGTTTTCTATGTATTTAAGTATTTATATCTCTTATATCGTCTAGTACCCATAACACAAGCCTTACTGAGCTTACTATGGGACTAGGTCGATTTGTGTACGATTGTCCCCTTATATTTATTTATGTATTTAATTTCTGACTAGTAAGTAATATATATGTAGAATAAAGCTGCTAGAGAGTGAAAATCTGCATTGCAGAATATGTATTAAAATATGATGTATATTTGTTGTAATAAAGTACTAATGTTCTCATATGGCGTCACTCTGTGGGAAGTGTTACATGATTAAGGTTATAGAGCAGCTGTATTTTTTGCTAATTAATAAATTATTTGTTAAGTGCAACGCATAATTCCACAATCACCTATTATTATCTGATTATATGCAGGGTATTTTTTTAACTGTGCACATTGAAATATTTCGTTGAGAATGTAAGCAAATCATAAAGTTTTCCAATCATACCATACTGAATTAGGAGCGTAAAACTAATTCCCTAATGCTCTATCACAATGCCCGTTTTTGCACAGTCTACAGAAATACCTTGTATAATATTATATATTGGTCCTTCCTGAAATCATTGTAACGGTTGTTCCCGAAAGTATTACATAACGTTATATTCCTTGTGAATTTACATGAGACGCCCATTAAATATCGTAGAAAAACGCACATGCCAAATTAAAAATCGTGATCCAAAATAATTTTAACATTATTTTATTTAATTTATAAAGAAGGAACCGGTAGAAAGCTTTCTAGCACAAATATAATAAGAAATATATTTATCTAAAGTGTGACAGTTTGAAATAAAATATCTGATATCAATGCCAATTTATAGTTTTTTTATAGCTTGTATTTCTGATAACTTGTACCCGAATTCCGAAAGCGTAGCACAACCAACGGAAACTTGTTATGTCGAGCGGTGATTTATGACATCTTCTCGCACATATTATTGTAAATAGAAAGAGAAGGTACCTAAAACCTACTACAGGGTTGGGCATATTAAGTGTCCTTGCCTTGTAACGTTTTTTTTTGGAACATGATCCAAATTTTTGACCGTATACATATGTTTTTAAATAGACAATTTATTCGTCTTTATGAACTCGAGACTTCGTCCCGACATTTTTTTGGATTTCTTTAGTTTTCAACAATGGACGCGAAACGTGAGCTCGTTGTCAATTTGCACATAAAAATTTTCGCCCGTGCGAGATATTAAGGAAGCTGAAACATTTAAATATCAATGTTAGTTTCATATCGTGGACTATCAAGCGATTCAATGAAACAGGGTCTTCACGAATCAGTCCCAAACCTTGACGTAAACCATCTGTTCGTGTCAAGAAAGTGATCAAAAATGTTCGTGAGCGTATTAGGCGAAATCCAGCCCAAAGTGCAAGTAAACTCGCGAAAGATATGAAAAGATCCCGACGATGAGTCGTATATTGCGAGATGATATTGGATTAAAGGCCTACAAGAAACAAAAAAATCACGGATTAACAGACGCCCAGAATAAAGCTAGAGTGACAAAAGGCAAGGAGCTACTAGCATGGCACGAGAGCGATGACATTATTTTTTCGGATGACGTTTCGTTGAGGGACATACCAGTGGACAAATTAACTGTACAGCGATTTCAAAGCGCGTCGGCTGTCATGGTGTGGGGTGCGATATCGCCTAGAGGCAAGTTACCACTGCTGTTCTTGATCGAGGACTCAAAATCAACCAAGATTACTATATTCAGAACGTATTGCAGGGTCATTTGCTGGAAAATGCCCGAAAGTTATATGGGAGTGATTGTTTTTGTTTCCAGCAAGACAGTGCCCCATCTCAACAAGCAAACGCACTCAAGACTGGTGTCGAACGAATTTGACAGACTTTATACCTTGGCAAGAATGGCCTTCATCTTCACCAGACTTGAATCCGTTGGATTTTTCAATATGGGGATTTATGCTGAGTAAGATTGGGACGTCGTGTGTGCACACGGCATGAATTTAAATTCCTTCAAGCATCGGTTGGTGAAGATATGGAACGATATTCCAGATGAGGTAGTGCGTGCCGCTTGTAATTCCTTCTATGGGAGAATGCGGAAGGTAATTAAAGCAAATGGAGAGAGATTTGAACTTATGAATTAATTTTGTAATATATATTACATGTTTAATATATTATTAAAAAATATTTGAAATCTGTCGAGTTGTTTTCATTTTATGGATATTTTCAAGTAGGACACTTAATGTGCCCAACCCTGTAATTCCTGCTAACGAGTCGCTCGGCCATTTGTGCTAGTTCTTGCGTAACTGGAATGATCTATGTTCTTGAACTCTATCGCGGACGACATAAAGTCGATATTTACTTGCGAATCATTTTCCTTCCTTAGATAATTCTTGTGGTCATTTCAATTACTATACCTAGCATATATTTATACCCATTCATTAACACTTTGACTGTCCTTCGCTTTCGCCACTGTCATGGGTCGAAACGTCCGTGCATTACATGTAATGCACAAATGTATAGAATCATCCATTTCTGACGTCACGTAGACGAGGCAGACCTAGTTTGACGGTGCATTACATATAATGCACGGACATTCAAAGTGTTAACATCGAGGGTTTCCTATGATCTGAGCTACGTTGAATTGTTATCAAAAGTGAACTTTATTTCTAGGAGCATAGGACAGAAACCTGTTTTAAGATGATCGTTTAATATAGGTTGACAAATATACTTAATGTTCAAGATTTGAGTTATGTGTTGGCGAAATTAGCACCATTACGGTCTAGTGAAGGTGTTACTAGCTTGTGATCGGTACTACCTACTCGATTAGTATGCACATCGATCGACGTCTGGCTAACAATAAGCCCCAGTAGAGAGGGAGGTAACTATCTAGTTCTTATAATTAATCGATCATAATGTTTTTCTCATAAACAAGACAGTATCTACGTATGCCCGTTCTAGTTTCCATTAAAATCCATAGTATTGTTTTCAAGAATTCCAAATTCTAAGAACACAAAAATAAAGTGCATGTTTTTATACTCTGATAATTTATTAACATCAGTTTAACAGCCCACTCAGAGCTTCTTATATTTGGTAATAACGCTCATTAAAATATTTCAGGTACTTAAGTGAGACATATCGTTTGGTCCTGATTTTCTATTGAGTAGACTTTTCACAAGCAACTACAAACCAATATAATAATAATTACCTCAAATTTGAAATTTTCCAGAAAACATCAGTCATCAGGCGAGTAAACATCGCAGTTTAAAAGCAATTGGTTTGAGCACCGCGTAATGGCAAGTGAAGTAGCAGCAATTGTACGTAATTTGGCACATCACGCGACGCGCGCGCACGCCAGCCCATTTCCATGACAATGCGTCGAACGTTACCGAATTAACATAACAGATTGCTTTATAGGTCAGCGGCGTCCGCGCCGGCGCACACCAAAGCCTAATCATAAACAATTACTCACTTTGACCGTCGTAAATCATTTTCGCGCTTGTTGAATACGATGTTTTTGAACATTTCGTCTTACCCCATTCAATTTGCGCCATTGTCTTGGAACTTCTTGATTATAGTTGAATGTTTACGTTTCCTGTTTACACGGCTTGCTATTCATGAGTGCTTTAGGGGCAACTAGCGAGAAGAGACGCGTTGCCATTTTACTACGGATGATAGCGAAACACGTTAATCTCTTATACCGTCGTAGATGCAGTCTACCATTAGTAGAATTACCGACTTTAATAAGTGTTATTAAAGGCAAGTGTTTCGTATGTTTGTAGTATTGTTAGTTGCAAGTGGTACTTATATCTGCCTTTAAATAGCATGATGGCGCCGGACGTCAACTTGGTTCCTTCCTTATGCAAATTACGCCTTGCATCGTCCGATTGACGGATGCTTTTGAAATACCTGCAAAATAGCACACGTACCTATAATTTTTATTGGTATTTTAGTTGAGCCCGCATGGATGTTTGCGAAACAACTCCGAGCTATCGGCGTGTCATCGTTCGGTTTCACTATCGTTTGTCGTGGTCGCGTCATCCTATTGTAAATTGTACCTAGTGTAAGGCATAATGAACTGCAAGGTCGCGCGCGGAGGGGCAGGGCCGACTGCACTTCATGAGCCGTAGTTTCAGCGCGCGCGTCGACTCGTCGCCAAGTCTTAGGCGGTCTTCAGACTTGACTCGCGCTAGCGATATCGACTCGACTCGACTACAAGAACATCCAATTCGTTACTTCAAATTGATAGTGCTTCGTAAATAATTAAAACTGTGTAGCGACTTATTTAATTAAATAAGAAAAAACTTTAAGGACCCATATAACCCGCTTTGTAACATTCAATGAAACGCAACTCTAATTAAATACCCTCTTTAATTTCGAGTTGAATACTACTTGATTTATAGTTCGGTACCCGATCACCACGCACGCGATGGTTATGTTGGTTCAGCTGCGCCCCGGATACAATAAGCTGTAACGAATTGCGCAAGTGGTCCCAGCTACCTGTTGGGTTGCCGGCGTTGAGTCACCAGCCTGACTGCTTCCCGTAACATGTTCGACAGAAAGCTGTTGCCAAGGCGATGCTGACGAGTAATATAAGATCAAGTGTCTTGTGATCTGATAGTGCACCGGAGCAGTGTACCGTGGAATATGGCAGGCGAGCGGCTGGCAGTGCTTGTTGTCGCGGTTGTGCAATTCCTTCATGGTAAGTGTAATTAGTTAGAATAGTATAAATTATTTGAGGATAATCTTCAAATGAACGTCATAGTATAACCAAATAACAACGATATAATTAATATATTATTATTAAAAAAAAAAGAAATACATAGGTACCTTCTCTAATACCTACATACATTCACGCCATTATCCCTAGAAGGGGTAGGCAGAGCACATGAAACTTGTATTCCGCGCTTCTAGCATTTTTTTTGTTTTTTTTATTGAGAGAAAAACTTATACAAACATTTAGTAAATAAATTAAAATAGCATCGTTAAACCGTTTGGTTTGTCTCGCCTAGCGCAGTGAATTACTGCTAAATGTGGGTATAAAAGATCGATAAAATGTGATATCGCAGTGACTGGTTGCTGGCCCATCGCCCACAACACACTTCAACCCTGTTTCCTTAGTCGGCTCGACACCCACAGGAAGAAAGGGGGTGGTGCTATTCTAACCCGACACCAAACGGGGACCTACTCTAATACTATCATAGAAAACATCCAGGACTCATTATTCATATTCATGCTCAACGCACAAAAATTAGCTTTTACCCGGATTAAAACCCATCAGACGCCGTATCATGGTCGGCCTTATCACGCGATAAGTGACAAGATAGAGCGTCCGTCACTGGCTGACACCGTCCGATGGAACGAGACGGACGCTCGATCTTGTCACTTATCGCGTGATAAGGGCCCGTCCATGATAATCAAGCCTACCCGTACTGTTCTCCAATATAGACCGTTGAAGAACATCGACTTATCTAGTTTCAATACAGTGCTCTCCGAGGTCAATTGGAGTGCTGTTTTTGATATGCCTAGTGTTTGTGACATGGTAGTAGCTTTTAATGCACACATTATTAAATTGTTTGATACTTTCGCTCCCCTAAAACAAATAATAGTTCGGCACAAACCCACTCCTTGGCTGACAAGTAACGTGCGCTATATCCAAGAGCTTAGAAATAAAGCTCATGTTAAATATCGCAAATCAAACTCTGATGCGCATAAAGATACAAGTCATTAAAAAAGTTGTTCAATGCAAGTCTTTACTTTGAAAAACGCGCATTTTATGAACATAAAGTTAATAACCACACAAATGATTCTAAAACTCTCTGGAAAACCTTGAAGCGATTTGTTTTACCCACTAGTCGAGATACACAAGATCTTCCGGATCATTTAAATGATCCTGAAATGATTAACAACCATTTTCTCGATGTCCCCGGTACTAATAGCGTAGATATCTCACACCTCTCTTTCTATGAGTATTATAGACACGGCACTGCTGTTTTTAGTTTGAACTCTGTAAACGAATCTGTTATAGCCAAAATCATTTTAGGAATCAAATCAAATGCAATGGGTATTGATCATATAACTTTGGATATGATACTTCTAACACTGCCTGATACCCTACCAATTATCACTGCAATAATTAACAAAGCTATTACAACTTCAACTTTTCCTGATGTATGGAAAACTGCTTTGATCCGTCCTATACCCAAAACTAACAATCCCGTCAGTGTTCGTGATCTGCGACCGATCAGCTTGTTACCATTCTTGTCTAAGGTCCTAGAAAAAGCTGTGTACGATCAGGTGCTTCATTATTGTGAAAGCAATGATTTGCTGCCACAAATGCAGTCGGGTTTCAGGAAACAACATAGTACGTGCACGGCTTTGCTTGATGTCGTTGATAACATTCTCTCTTCCCAAGACGAAGGTAATGGTACAATACTGACTCTGCTTGATTTTTCGAGAGCGTTTGACTCAATTAATGTAACACTCCTGCTGTCGAAGCTATCATACTATGGTTTTGATAACTGTACTGTTAATTTTTTTAATAGTTATCTTAGTAATCGGCAGCAGCTTGTGGAAATAAAAAAATCCAACGGACGAGTGCACTTATCAAAACCCCAGCCCGTCTTTAGAGGAGTACCTCAAGGCTCCATTCTTGGTCCTCTCTTGTTTGTTCTTTACTCGGCTGATATCATACAATGTATCAAATTTAGTAAATATCATTTATACGCTGATGATTTACAGCTTACCATTACCTTTAATAAACATGATGTAAAAAAATCTATTCAGTGCATAAATGAAGATCTCTTGAACATTGCCGAATGGTCCGCTAGAAATTCCCTAGTTTTGAACCCAACTAAGTCCAAATACCTCGTCTTGGGAAGCAAAAAGCAAATATCATTGTTTTCGCAGAGTGACGCTAATTTGCGAATTGCTGGTGTACCTATTGAGCGTGTGTACTCTGCACGCAATCTTGGTATTCTAATGGATTGCAATTTGCGTTTCGAAGAACATGTTCTGAATACTGTCCGTAACTGTTTTTATAGATTAAAGGTGCTTTACAATATTCGCCAATTCATCTCAGTAGACCTAAGAATAAAACTTTGCGAATCACTCATTCTTTCTAAATTCAACTATTGCGACTCAGTTATCGGGCCATGTTTATATACTCGTAATAAAACCCAAAAACTTATACAAAGGGTACAGAATGCTTGCGCCCGTTTCTGCTTCAAAATACCCCCACGAACATCGGTTTCACCTTACCTGGCTAGGGCAAATCTCCTTAATATGAAACTAAGGCAACATCTACATCTAGCTTCGCTTCTTTTTGGATGCATTAAGTCAGGTAAACCAGCCTACCTACTGTCTAAAATCATTTGGCGAGAGCAGCGGCGAGCGGAGCGCACTATGGCCAATCACAAACCGCTCATTGTACAAAAGTACAAATGTGCAGCGTTCCGTGGTAGCTTTCGTTTCCAAGCTACTAAATGCTGGAATGACCTGCCTCCCCCGATAAGGAATTGCGGATCTAAGTTTAGCTTCCAACAAAAACTGCGTGAGCTGCTACATGCCAATCAAAAGGCCTCAAAAATTGTTTTGCTCTCTTCCTAATCCATATTATTAGTCCTGTTATCCCATATACATACATATATTATGCACATTTATTTATTGAGTTTTACTTTTTATATATTTCTTCTTGCTTCCGATATTCATTAATCCTCTTGTCAATATATTGAGTTGTCTGTAATCTGTAATAGTATTGTATTCACGCCAACAATTGAATGTAAGTAGTCTGTTATTATATAAGTTTTTTTTTGATCAACTTGATTTCTATTTAGACTCATAGGCTGTGGTAGAATAACAGCGTTGCAATTTGCATACTTTGCAAAATAGCAACACATGCTGAGTCCCAGCCTTTTCTTTATCGCACACATTGCTGGACCCTTTGTCCGAACAAAGTGTACACGCCTTTTTATGTTATTATTATTAATCTAGTCCTGTTGTGTGTGCTTTATAGAATAAATGGTTTTCTTTCTTTCTTTCTTTCTGATACGGGGCCAGGACGGACAGAGGCTGAACAGACCGTCAAAAATAAAAAAGTGACACAGTGTTGAGATAAATTTACCTATGTTCTGTGACTGAGAAACCTGTAGAAAGTGTAGAATACGTACCTCCGAGCATTTCCGAGGTACCTATTTCCGAGCTACTCAAGTAAGTACTCACCCTTTATCAGTCTAAACCATTCCTAACGTCTTTAAAAATTGATTAACATTATTCATATTCATATTAATTTTTCTTGCTAAACATACACAATTATAGTTACATAATAATCAATTCAATCACTCATTTAAATGGTCAGACATATTATACAAGCAGCATATATCTAAATATTATAGGTGCGTTATTTATCTGCCACGTTCGTTCTAACGGCTCTACATGTAAGGTGGTGTAATATTCGTGCCTATAGGTACTTTTCCAAGAAATTTCAGTGCTTCCTAGCTACCCTTAGCAATTACAATACTTGTCTTATGCAGTGAGTGAAGTTCGTCTTCTTTAATCCTTTAACATTGAACCCTATCACGTACAGATAAGGTTCGAAATCATGGTGGGAATATACTTATATAGGATTTAAGTAAGTAGGGTGATTGATAATCAAATTGAGAGAAAGTGATGTCTCTCCGAGCACGACATGCAACCTATAGCTCCCGTCAGCACGGCTATCACGCGACGGCGCGCGAGCTCTCGATTTTTATCGCACTACCCGTCTCGTTCTTATTAGAACACTTAGAACAAGAGGTATAGTGCGAGAAAAATCGAGAGTATGTCGCGGCCGTCACGTGATAGCCGTGCTGGCTCGCCGTGAACTCACCAGCCGTGTTGATCACGATCTGTCACGAACATTCTTAACCTTAACATAAAGGATTAAATGTCATTATGTATGATACCCGGTACAGTCGGCCTCATAACTTGCTGAAAACCTAAGTACCTTGTCGTTTTCTTTTCACTGGTTTGGCAACAGGTGTTTAGCCCCTTGTGAGGCCGACCGTGCGAAAGGCCCAACAAAATCAATATTGGAGAATAGGTTAAGAAAATTAATAAAATCAGGGGAAATACCTAATTCCTGTAGTTTTTTAAATTGGTACAGTTATACCTTGTCGTGTCCAGTTGAACACGCTAAAAGTCCTCGAGGGTGGGAGCTGTGCTGAGGGTGTATATTACTTTGACCAATTTTGTAGGAAATTATATGGACAAACTTTTATCCGAAGTAATTATAATAGTTATCCTACCTAATAATTATAATACCTATTGACATGATACAATTATCGACTTTGCTTCATTATTCATTCAACATATTTTACTTACAAGTTACTCTCTTATACGTGTGTGACATAAAATATCAAAATAATCTCGATTTAATTGATGTATTGTATTGGTAACCCGCGCTAACATTTATTTATTATTAATTCAAATAGATTTAAGACTACCTAATATTGCTGTGCCCTATCAGGGTCCATGTGAATCCTAAAACTATGTAAGACCTATGTATAATGTACCATGGATGCAATAAATGACGATTATGATTATGATGAACAACTACGAAAAAACGACGTTTTCATAAATCAACATTTTTTTATCTCTTTGTTTACTTTAACATCCTGTAGCTCCCAAAGTTGATCGTAGAGTAAATATATTTATGACCAATTTTGTAGGAAATTTTATGTAGAAACTTTTGTCTGAAGTTATCATAACGCTTTTCGTACAGGTATTCGAGATATGTACGAAAATCTGAAAAAACCCTTCCCCCCCCCACACACACCCTCAGCACAGCCCCCACCCTTGAGGACTTTTAGTATGTTTATTCAATCAAATCAAGATTATTTGTTACGTTATTAGATCATTAATTTGATCCCGTAATTCGTTACAACTATGCATATCTGAGTGGAGGTCAGGGTTAACTGTCTACACTGGTTCGTGTTGCGCGAAACGTTGGAAATGCTAGGATTGTATTGTATCCACTAGCGGCTGCGGAAGTGGGGGGAAAACAAATGAATGCTCAGAAACTTTTCAGATTCGTTTCAGAACACGGTTGCCACATTCTTCAAAATTATTTTTATACTGGGCAGTTAGGTATTTAAAACTAGTGTTGTGCCCGTCTGGTTTTAAGCAGCCTCACTGAGCTCTTGCAACTAATATGAAACAAAACAACAAATATGAAAAGCTTCGTTCCTCTCGCATCTACCCAGTCGCTAAGGAACGACGACTAGACATAATGCAATCCCCGAATAACGTCATCGCTTTTAAGAGAATAAGACATTACATGGTAAAAAAAATCCCAAGTTTATCCCTGCATTTTATTTTCAATTCATAGAGTTCATGAAACGATTACTGATACTCGCGATGTTGCATATGTACTTACATCCTAATGTCTATTAGCCGACACACACTTGCCTTTGCCGTGCACGACCAACCATTTTTGTCCAGTGGGACACAAGTGGGTGTCCAAAACTTCCTTACGCTGCACTTCCACCCCCGAAACCATGACGCTCAGGGTAGCCAGGAATACCACCAATATGCCGAACAGGTTCATCTGCATAAATGTAATCTAATGAATAAGGGTAATTAACTGCTAAGTACGTACAATTAGTTCGAGAAGATGTGACTGACGGATTATTTAATCAGTTTGATTTGCGACAAGGTTGGATGGTAAACTTAGATAAACAACGACAATGTTTTATGTAGGTATACACTCCAGCGAGTACGAGCTACCCATATACCTACTTAAAACATAAATTATGTTTCCTTCTCGCAAATCAAATTGATTAAATAATCCGTCAGTCACTCTTCTCGAAGTAATTGCACCACCCTAAGTTCTTAAGTTAATCAATTGTGTACCACTACTTAGTTTAACACTTGTCACACTAACCTCACCTTGAGGAACGATTAATATCACTCAAAATCCAAAGAAGCGACGAAAAGCTAGCGATCTGTTGTGGGACTGATGGCATATTGAAACAAATACACATATTTTATACGCTAACAGCTCTCAAGACTATCTTAAGTGGGCTGGTTATTCAGATGAGGCAATGCATTAATTCAGTTTGCAAGACATTACTTATGATTTAGATGGAGTTTATATAGGTACCTATTAAGAAGACGTAAGTTTGTAATATAAAATCACTATTCCGACTATAATTAATCGCCGTTTCAAAACAATAGAGTACGTAATGATTTAAAAAAATTGATAGGAGGCATGTGCCCAGCAGTGGGACGTATTTAGGCTACGACCTACTGCTGGGCACAGGCCTCCTCTTTTTATTATTATTTTATATTATTAACATTTATTTAACTAATGATCTTTTAACACGTGCTGGGAATGCCTTATCTACTTAAGAACGTGTTCCCATTATCCAGTACGATATCGCCGGCGTAGCTGTAGAGTTAGAGTATATACTTAAGTATTTGCCAGCTCGAAAGTAGCGCCAACATGGCTTCACATGTGCAGGTTCACTAGTGCGTATGCACAATCGACTACTGCGTAGGTTTTACATCGGCGGTTCACGGATGATATTTAGCTAGTATTTCAATCTAAGTACCTTAATGGTTGTGTTGAATGTATTAATTGCACAGCGTCTTGTTTTAGTGTGCAGCGGGCAATGTCAAACTGGGCAGGCGCTGACCTTCGCGCGCTGGTCGGGAGCTAGTCCGGAGCAGGCGGCGCCCGTGTTCGTGTACGCGGCGAGCGGGGAAGAGGAGGTACAGAACCGTTTGTTACCACATTGCCAACCACTTCGTAGCACTACGCTCTCTAGCGGATCCAGGGGGTCTAAAGGCTCAAGCCCCCATAGGCATCTAACCTCAGCGGGGTTATACCAACCCTCAAAAGGAGTTAAGCCCTCCCTGGAACCAGAATCCTTGATCCGCCACTGGCTACGCCCGTAGCCGGTAAGATGGGAAAAACCGTACGTAGAGGACAGCACCTACGAGCCCGTGGTTCCTGGCACTTCTCAGTGCCAATCTCAGTTAAACTTTAACTCTATCCATAGGTAAAGTTCAACTGAGATTTGACCTAACCGTGATGCTTGGGTTACACTTACAAGTGAGGCACACTGTGGCGAGACAGTAATCTCGTGCGTGACTGAGTAGTGTAAGTATGTAAGGTCTAGGCTCACATACGAAGCTAGCATTATGGTTGCCTTTATGACACACGCACTTACAGATTTACTAGTGTTTTTATGTCCGACATAAAAGCGATCAATGTTAGTTAGCTACCCTATCAAGAGCAGACAATACCGTGTCGTGTGTTGGTACTTAGCACCAAAGTAATAAAGGCGTGGTTCAACCGAACTTTATATTAGCCCTAAGGTTCTACCATGTCATAATGACATATGGATTCGATCATATAGGTAGTGACGTAAATACGTCGGCTTGTTACGGCAAGGTTCTACGTAGGGCTAATATAAAATTGGTCAGGCTATACATATTAATAAACTGCTGTAAAATTATGTGAATTATGTAAGCAGGCGTATAGCGCTATCACACCAGTTCACCAACTGATCTTTTTTTTATACCACGACGGTGGCACCAAGCATACGCTATACGGCCTGCCAATGGTAAGTAGACATCCTACATAACCTGTAGACGCTTGCGACTTCAGATAACTATATTGGTTTGAGCTTTGTTGTGTTTGTGTTCACTCTTAATTTAAATATTTTCACTATAAACACAACACCTACAGAGCTAGTACATACTATAGGTACCTACTGATATTATGGCTCCGGTGTTCTATAAGGTGGATATACTTCCTTAGTTGGATTGCTCCGAATATGTATGATATGTCATTCCGCGGTGCCTTATCTCCCAGGTGATCAATGATCGTACTTAATGATCGTTAAGATGGCACTTCACTACCTCTTATACATTTATTTGTCTCATTTGTAAGTCGCTGGCGGGGGCATGCTTGGCGCGCTGCCGCGAGCTGCCGGTGTGCGCCGGCGTGGTGGTGGCCTACTCGCGCGCGCACTGCCACGGCATCGCCGCGCAGCCGCAGGAGCTGCTGCGCGCAGACAACGACGTCGCTTACTTCAAGAAGATCTGCGCGACACGTGAGTACGGCACGTACGTCTCATCTCATTCAGCGTTATTATTGCGTGGCGAGGCGCCACGTATTTTTGTAACTCTACCACAGTTTAAAGCATATAGCTTTAGAACTTAGGAGTGGATACTCATTAGTTAAATAGTGAAGTAGTCTAATAAACAGCGTCGCAAGTTGAGTCATTACGGCGGCGGCGTTCAAGGGATAATTCGAAGTGAATACTCGTATATTCTTATAAGAATGTGTATTGATAATAGTGGGACCTAGTGCGTTTCCCACGCAAGTTTTGCTTTCAGTCAGCGTATGTCGTTGAAGCTTGCATGCCTAGAGTACTATAGGGAACTACAATGCACCTAGCATTGTAGTTATTTAGTTACATAGGGTTTACAGCCCAAGTAGCCGTTTTCCTATGGACGTCCTCGTAGATTAAATTAGGTATACAATAGAAAATACATATTATTAGGTTAGGTTAGTTATCATAAGAAAGCTATAATAGGTATCTTCACTTACCAACACACATATCTTTTGTTCGTTGTAAACAGTACCTGCGGGATGCGCGGAGCGCTGGTGGGCCGTGGAGACCACGCCGGGGTACCACTTGCACTCAGAGAGCAACGTGAAGGTGGTACTCAATGCCACCGCGCGGGAATGCTACGCACTAGTGCTCAATAAACCAGGGAAACAGCCTTACAGGTAACTTGTAACTAGAAGTTGAGGGATACGGAGCGAGGGTGGGCATACCACCGCGCGGGAAGGCTACGCACTGGTGGGGAGTTAGAGCCCCGCTTGCTTTTCTTTTATTTCCGTTATAAGTTTGTATTATACAAATAGGTAGGTAAGTCTAGAAATAGGCCTCGTCATAATAGTCATACTATTTAATAAAGGTAGCTAGGCAGGCGCGGAAGTTAAAAATATATGATCCTGATAAAGTTATAATAACCGTGGAACCTTTTATCTTTTTGCGTTAATCTTAATGGAAATCTTTGCATTGTTCATAGTAGGTATTAGCAGGCATCGTCACTATAGATTTCTATAGGCTGTGGAAAACCGTATGCAAAGGAGGAAATTGAATTCTAGATTCATATAAGAGACACTCTTTTTCTTTTATAATACTTACACCTCGGCACTCTAAATTAGGTGATCGCTAACCGGCGCAATTACCCTATAACTTGGAGACGAAGCAACAATCTACCTATAATAAATAATAAATATTAGGGGACAATCTTACACAAATCGACCTAGTCCCAAACTAAGCAAAGCTTGTACTACTTAGACGATAAATATTTTATTTTATTTTATTTTATTTATTTGGAGATCCAACAGCTAAGACATAAACAATAACAAATTTTACTAGGCAACAGAAAGCCAATTAAAGGAACTCACAGGTAGTAACATATTATTAAACTAAAGGTACTTAGATACTAAAGTTGCGCACTAACACAACCGCACATGAAGAATACTAATAAAAAAAAAAAAAATCTTCTAACGCTGAAGTTCAAGTTACTAATAAAATAAAGTAAGTAAAACAAGGTAAGTGAAATTGATTTACACTACTATTGATTATAATTAATTACCTACATAACGGAGGCAACACGCTCACTCAAAAGACTCAAAGTATCGCTGCACTACATTACGTCTCACGCTAGGGATTCTACAGTTGAAAACATCTATATCAAATTCATTTGACAACTTATTTAGATTTCGACTGGCACGCGTTAGGTAACTATTCTGACGATATTTGGAGGATGCATTTTTTATTGCTATCGGGGGGTGGTACCTTTTAGAACGTGTGGGGGTATTGAAACACAGTTTACTTAGCAGTTCAGGACAGTCGATTGAGCCACTAGTGATATTCAGAAGATAAGTGATATCTGCTATTTCACGGCGTTTTTGCAATGGAACAAGGTGATGACGCTTGCAAATGTTAAGGTAATTGGAAGAACTGTAGGGAAGTTTTAATTTAAAGCAAAGATATTTAACAAATTTTTGCTGGATGCGTTCAATCCTATCAATATACGTATTAAAGCAAGGGTTCCAGACCTGAGATGCATATTCTAACTTACTTCTGACAAAAGAGCAATATAGCACTTTAATTGTCTTAGCCTGAGTGAAGTGGACCGAAGTACGCATTATGAAACCTAAAGCCTTTAAAGCCCCACTAATAATATTATTAATATGATTGTCAAAAATTAGTTTAGAATCGTGTATGACACCCAAATCTCTCATAAATGGCACTTTTTGAAGGAATTAACCCTTTAAGGCATAAGTGGTATCAATTAAATTACGTTGGCGCGAAAAGGTAATTGCAAAACATTTAGAAGGATTTAAATCTAATTTGTTTAATTGACAGTAATCGTCGAGGCGCGCGAGGTCAGACTGCAGTAGCATCGAATCTTCATTTGATTTTATTTTTAAGAAAACTTTCATGTCATCGGCAAAACACAAGAGTTTCGAGTGCCGGAGACATTTATCGATGTCATTAACAAAAATATTAAAAAGCAATGGCCCTAATAAGGATCCTTGCGGTACCCCACTAGGAACAGTGACCCAACTAGATATATAATTATTTACGGCCACAGCCTGAGACCTGTTCTCGATATAGGATGCAAACCATCTTAGTAAATCCCCATTTATTCCTATGTAATTTAATTTTGATAAAAGTAATTTATGGTCAATTCTATCGAAACATTTGCTATAATCAGTGTATATAACATCTACTTGGAAACCGCTGTCCATAGCATCAGTTACATATTCGTTCAATAAAATAAGATTAGATGTTGTCGATCTGCGGCGCAAAAATCCATGTTGATTAGCATTAAACAAATTACTCAATGCATCATAAACTTGACGGAATACAATTTTTTCAAGCACTTTTGATAAGATACATAATTTAGAAATGGGTCTGTAATTTGACACGTCAGTTTTCGGCCCTTTTTTATGAACAGGGGTGATAAATGCTGATTTCCATACCGAAGGTATAGTGCACTCTAAGAAGGACCGTCGGAAAAGTAAGACTATCGGCCTTGCTAGGGTTTTCGCACATTGAATCAACAACTGCGCAGGTAGCTGATCCGGGCCGGCGGACTTGCAGGGGTCTAACTTAAGCAGTAAGGTGGTGACGAGCTCCGGGTCGACTTCAATTGAATTCAAATTTGCAATTGACTCAGTATTAGAAACATACGACTGGTTAGTAGTAGAGTTAGTTGATGGTGAGAAGTTGGTGAAAAAATACCCCGAAAAAGCTTCACAAATTTCTGGTCCTGTATTAACTAACTGGTTACCATATTTCAAGCTGCTGGGCAAACCGTGAGATGTTGATCGAGACTTTATGAATGACCAAAATTGTTTTGGGTTACTAGTAATATTTTTTTCAGAACTACGCACAAAGGTAGTAAAACATTCCTGTTCCAATTTACGAACTCTGTCCCTCAAAACATTATATGATAATTGGTCAGATATATTTTTGTATATTTTATATTTTTTTAAATATTTATATTTTTCTTTAATAGCCTTTTTAGTCTCTAATATACTTATATATAGCTAAATAAATACTTAAATACTTAGAAAACATCCATGACTCGGTTACAATTATCGTGCTCATCACACAAATAAATGCCCTTACCGGGATTCGAACCCAGGACAGGACCTCTAGCTTGCTTCGTAGGCAGGGTCACTACCAACTAGGCTAAAGCGGTCGTCTATTCTCGGTCTTTTACCGAGAAGTCTATAGTGTATAATTGTAACTATTAGCTTCCGCCCGCGACTTCGTCTGCATGGACCCGGGATAAAAATTAACCCATATTTTAATCCAGGCTATATACTTAAACTATCTTCGTGCAAAATTTCATCCAAATCGGTTGAGTCGTTTACCTACGCGCGATTGGGTAACAAACATCCAAACATTTATTTATCCAAACTTTCGAAATTATAAATTTAGTAGGATGCGATAGTAGGAATCGTTTGATTGAGATGTTCGTTACACGTTGAATTAAAGACTCTGTTTCAAATATTTAGTCACAAACGTGGTCAGAAGCTCAGAAGCATAGTTGTTAGATTTATTTTTAGTTTTATAAGTAGTTTGTTTTTACCCGACTGCCCGAAGGAGAGGGGGGTTATGTTTTTCGAGCGCATGTATGTATGTACGTATGTATGTATGTGGCATATTCTTTGGCACGCGCTGCAGCCTAAACCGTTTGACGGATTTCGCCATATGAGGTGTCGTTGGATTCCTCTTAATCGTGGGAGTGACACAGGCTATAAAATTTAAAAACAGCAGTTGGGTTTTTTTTAAATCTTTTGAATTCACTTGTTTTATCTACTTGCTCTGTAGGGCATAGTGGTGTTGTGTTCGTGGTGGTGAGTAGGTAAACAAGATCGCAAAAACTCCTGTTGATGGGTTGTGTAGAGAGCGAGGGACTCACGTTCGTCTCTATAACTATCAACACAACGACTCCTCAAATCAATGAAGGGCTGGCAACGCGCTTGTCTTTCTTGTGGAGTGGCTAGCGTCTCTAGGTTACGGTGTCTGCTTACCATCAGGCAGACCGTATCCGTACGACCGCCTTAGAATTAAAACTTTCAAACCGTCCACGTGCGTCCGTCGTCGTCTTAGCGTTTTTGTTACGTGTTCAAATAAATAAGTTTACATATGGGCCTTTGTTGCCTGATTTAAATAAATAAATATTTAAAAAAAATACGCCAGGTCAGCGCAGTGGGTGAGCCCCGAGGGCGCGCTGGACTCGGACGCCGTCCGGACAGCGGACGCGGCGCTGGGGAGCTGCGTACTCAACGCCGAGAACAAGTTCACGGAGCCCGAATCCTACAGGGTGGCCAACTACTACACGTTCTACGTCGAAAACCAGTGCTGGCACGACTGTGAGTACCATGGCTAGGCTAGGTTCAACATTAGTTGGCCTTTCCTCTCGGGACGGAAGCATTAATGGCCGAAACGCACTGACAGCGGTGGCGGTGGTACCGGTTGTAATGTTCGGGCTAATACGAAAGGGTCCGCACAGAAAACCGCGCCGCGCCGCTCTGTGCGGATCATTTCATATTAGCTCGAACATTAAAACCGGTGCCGCCTCCGCACCGCGCCGCGCCGCCCCGCCACCGCTCTCTGTGCGTTTGCGCTTAACGGAGACTAAATTGCTTCCATAGGCAAAATTGTAGGAGATGACGTAAAAAAAATATTGTCTGGTTAACGTAACTCTACTGCATAAATAAAATCAACCATGGTTATAATTGACGGGGTAGTGTTGTTTACCAAACAACTTCGGATAATAATTTTAAACGATGGGCTACTTGTCCCTTTTGGACAATACTCGTATGTTCATCGTTGCGTGTCATTTATTTTACAGATCCAAAGAAAATAGATCGATGTTCTTACGAAGAATATTACAACCAGACGTTGAAACACGTCGAATTGACCTATAAAAATGTGACTAAAGATGAGGTAAGAATGTCATATTTATAAATACGTTTAATTTGAGATGTTGCACCAAATTATGCACTTTCATGAATTACTATGTAACTCTGAATATAAGCAGTAAGTATTAGGTATGCATAAACAAAACATTCTGTTCTTATTTACTACTGGGGGCCTAGACAAGGTTACAATCGACAAGCGCTAACGCCAATAGAAAACAATAAAATGTATGGGAATGACAGTGTTTCGTCGGCATCTGTCATTCCCATACATTTTATTGTTTTCTATTGGCGTTAGCGCTTGTCTATTGTAAACTTGTCTACGGCCCCTGATACAAGTAATAGGATTATATTCTGTAGGTAAAGTCACGAAAGAAATACTAAAATCATACCGTTAGTCTTTCCTTCTTTGCACTAGTTGCACTACAGATTTCCAATAAAATTATATTCGCTAAGTAACACCTAGACATTTGCGGAAGCGATTTTGTGTAGGTAATTGTATGGTGGCCAGCCAAGTACGTGTCTTATCTACTCACGATCCTACAACTGGGCGTATTATCTGCTTGACGAATTACTGGCAGTGACTACTTACTGACTACTGCAAAGTTATGATTATTTATCTATTCTAGGAAAACGTAGTCGTGCTATCATTATCGTAGCATTAGTAGCCTACTTTAAAACTATAATCGATGTGTGGATTCTTAAATGAAATAAGAACACGCGGAAATAACAATGCTTGGTAATGCAAAGCGTAGATATCAGTGCCGAAGCGTCCATGGAGCTCTATTCTAACAAATTTAGGTCGGTACATCGGCAAGGTCAACATTACATATGTACAACCTACGATTCTCACCGACCGGGCCGGGCCGGAGCGCGCTTGAGCGCATTTTTAACCGAGATCAAAAAAAGGAGGAGGTTCTCAATTAGGTTCTTTTTCTTTCAATGTTTGAAGAACTCCGACTCAGAACTCCGTCATTGAACCGATTCGAAAAAATAATTTTTTGTTTGTATGTATACGGTTCCAGATGGGTCCCATTTTTTTCAAAATTCAGAACCATGAGGAATTGAGGGAACTCCTCAATTTTATTAGGCACGCGTGTAGTAATTATAACTCGTGTATGTAAATCCGGAAATACCTAAATCATTAATTTGGTGGCGAGGAATTGATGATGAAGACCACAGATGACTTATCAAATTCATCAATTATGTACTTAAAAGTGCAAAAGTACGATACGGGTTCTGATATGATAAGATTCCTTTGAATTAGGAACTAATGAAGTGTCATTGGTGATGATCTTGGGGAATCGACGGAAGTCCTCCAATATTATCGGCCCACATACAGCGATTCGGTTTTTTTCTATAGTAATCAACGCATTTGCTATCGGAAAACAGTTCAAGTGGTAAATTGTAAAAAATATGTGGAAATGTTCTCGTGGCTTGGCGGAGTATTAAATTGAAGTCGGTTAAAAATTTTGTTTTTAAAGTAAATTATGCATTTCATATTTGACTGGACTTACGACCCGGTCGGTGCCTCGTGGACGTGGAGGTCTGTGCTCGGCTGTCGTCGCATCTAACCAGCTTGCCCTGAGTACATTCCTCTAATTTTCCTAATTTCTGTCAGTGCAAGGGCGCATGCGAGACAGAGGAGCGATTCGTGTGCCGCGGTTTCACGTGGCAGCCGCGCGGGGAGGCGACCACGGGAGCACGTGGGCTCTGCGACCTGCACTCCGAGGATCTGGTCTCCACCGGCTCCTGGCTGCTGCGCCGCGCCGCCCGAGCCGTCTACTACCGCCGCGTCATCTGTCTCAACAGTAAAACTTCTTTTGTTTACAATTGTAGAGTCTTGCTGCAGAGGAGAGTGAAGTGTCATGATATGGTTAAGTATACCTACTGCGCTATGGAGGCCGAGACCGGAAACCAGGTCTCCTTCATCGGCTCCTGGATTCCTGATAGACACATGAAATATGATCCTTAAGCCACTGTTGATATCTAGGGCCTGCCTCAACTCGAAGGGTATGTTAGAAATCTGATGATGTAGCTGTAGGTATCACTCACAAACTAGGACGCAATGAGAAGGAGTGGGGATGCTCATAGCGATTTATTTGCCGATTACCTTACCCTTTGTATTACAGTAACCGTCGAGTGTGAGGGCTCGTCTCTGACAGTGACGTACCGTCCGCGCGGGCAATTCCGTGGGCGGGTGTATGTGCCGGGCCGTGGGGAGGAATGCGGTGTGAGCGGCGCCGGCGGTGCCGTGCGCCTGACGCTGCCTTTGGAAGGAGACTGTGATGTCAACTTCGCGCATGCTATCTCGCACACGCCTAGCGGCGTCGTAAATAGGTAAGAGCTAGACAGCTAATAGCCTCTTAAATTATGTAGGTAAGTAAGTAGTTCGGTGAAGGAAAAACATCGTGAGGAAACCTGCATACATCTGCGAAGAAATTCAAAGGTGTATGTGAAGTCCCCAATCCGCACTGGGCCAGCGTGGGGACTACTGCCCGTTCCCTCTCATACATGAGAGGAGGCCTGTTCCCAGCAGCAGCAGTGGGACGTATATAGGCTGATGATGTGAAGTAAGTAGTTCTTTTGAAGGGCGCGATTATGGTACCATAGCGGGCAGTTTCCGCGCTGTAACACGGCTCGCGCAGCGCGCGTTGTGTGGCGTTGCTTTACGAGTCGTCGAATTTTGCGCACGCTAAATCAAACAACGGCGTTAAGTCAGGTGGGACTTCTTCAGCGTGGCAATCAAAATTGGAATGATTACACACATACCAAGCTGTAAAGAGGTTATCAGATACGCGCCCAGCAATTTAATTTTAATAACTACAACTTAGAAAAGTTGAAAAACCCCCGTCATTTTCATTTCAAAGTACAATATCTCAAAAACGGCCGAATAGATTTTCATGAAACATGGCTAAGAACACTCCCGGGGATAAAATTACCGCATTCAAATCGGTCCGTCCGTTAGGGAGCTACGCTACCACAGACAGATACACAGACACACAGACAGACACGTTAAACTTATAACACCCCTCTTTTTGCGTCGGGGGTTAAAAACCAGACAGGTACTTTGATGGCTTCTTCGTCGCCCTCGCCTCGCCTTGAGCTTGCCTAAAAATCACCGTCTACCTTTGTTCCAGGACGATGGCATACGTAATGGTGATGATCCAGAACAACCCGATAATACAGACGGCGGGCGACCGCTGGGTGCGTGTGGGCTGCTCGCCGGGCGCGCGCGCCGCCGCGCCCGCGCACGTCGGCGCCACCGTCGCCGTCAAAGACTCCGGGTACGTAGGGTCATTTTGTCGGTAAGCAACCACCTAATTTCATGTGCCGGTTGGCGACCACTTAGCTGAGTTGGTGAACTGAAAGGTTATTTTATCGTTTTTTTAATCGATGTCTATTCTAAATCAACAAAAAACTGCATGTACAACTAATTGTCTCAATAGGGTCTGTAAAATTGCTGTTATCTTCAATAGAAAAAGCCTTCTCTTTCAGGTGGTCGCTAACCGAAGGTGGTCGCGTAACCAGCGAAATGATCCTACTTGCTCTCCGCTTGAACCTACTGTAGCACAAAAGCCCTCAAAACGTGTATGCTACTTTGCTACTTTGACATTCGTGTTCGTAAGAAAAGGGACGCATTTTATTATCACTCATCCTACAATGAGTTTCGTTTGGACAAGTATAATGAATTTATTTATCAAAAGAAAAGAAACACACGCCGCAAGAAAATCATTGTTAGTTCAATATAGGTAGGTACAGTCGCCATCAGATATATCGGAGCGGCCAAAGTGCTCTCTATTGTCGAGGCATTAGAGACGTGTTCAAATATTTGTGGGTGTTGTCACACTCTTATCAGGCTTGCATATTCTACAGGCGGCCATCGCAACCAAGCGGCGGCGTGCCTCCGGCGTCGGCGAGCACGGTGTATAGCGGCGGCGCGCCGGTCTCCATGTACGTGGTGCGCGCGGCGCAGGACGCGCCGCCCGCCGCCGCCGTCTCGCTGGGCGAGCCGCTCGAGCTGCGCATCGAGACCGCGGGTACAGTAGGGTTGGAGGCTGTCGTCGACCAGCGACGGCGTCGGCGAGCACGGTGTATAGCGGCGGCACGCCGGTCTCCATGTACGTGGTGCGCGCGGCGCAGGACGCGCCGCCCGCCGCCGCCGTCTCGCTGGGCGAGCCGCTCGAGCTGCGCATCGAGACCGCGGGTACAGTAGGGTTGGAGGCTGTCGTCGACCAGCGACGGCGTCGGCGAGCACGGTGTATAGCGGCCGCACGCCGGTCTCCATGTACGTGGTGCGCGCGGCGCAGGACGCGCCGCCCGCCGCCGCCGTCTCGCTGGGCGAGCCGCTCGAGCTGCGCATCGAGACCGCGGGTACAGTAGGGTAGGAGGCTGTCGTCGACCAGCAACGGCGTCGGCGAGCACGGTGTATAGCGGCGGCGCGCCGGTCTCCATGTACGTGGTGCGCGCGGCGCAGGACGCGCCGCCCGCCGCCGCCGTCTCGCTGGGCGAGCCGCTCGAGCTGCGCATCGAGACCGCGGGTACAGTAGGGTTGGAGGCTGTCGTCGACCAGCGACGGCGTCGGCGAGCACGGTGTATAGCGGCGGCACGCCGGTCTCCATGTACGTGGTGCGCGCGGCGCAGGACGCGCCGCCCGCCGCCGCCGTCTCGCTGGGCGAGCCGCTCGAGCTGCGCATCGAGACCGCGGGTACAGTAGGGTTGGAGGCTGTCGTCGACCAGCGACGGCGTCGGCGAGCACGGTGTATAGCGGCGGCACGCCGGTCTCCATGTACGTGGTGCGCGCGGCGCAGGACGCGCCGCCCGCCGCCGCCGTCTCGCTGGGCGAGCCGCTCGAGCTGCGCATCGAGACCACGGGTACAGTAGGGTAGGAGGCTGTCGTCGACCAGCGACGGCGTCGGCGAGCACGGTGTATAGCGGCGGCGCGCCGGTCTCCATGTACGTGGTGCGCGCGGCGCAGGACGCGCCGCCCGCCGTCGCCGTCTCGCTGGGCGAGCCGCTCGAGCTGCGCATCGAGACCGCGGGTACAGTAGGGTAGGAGGCTGTCGTCGTCCAGCGACGGTGTCGGCGAGCACAGTGTAGCGGCGGCGCGCCGGTCTCCATGTACGTGGTGCGCGCGGCGCAGGACGCGTCGCCCGCCGCCGCCGTCTCGCTGTGCGAGCCGCTCGAGCTGCGCATCGAGACCGCGGGTACAGTAGGGTAGGAGGCTGTCATCGACCAGCGACGGCGTCGGCGAGCACGGTGTATAGCGGCGGCGCGCCGGTCTCCATGTACGTGGTGCGCGCGGCGCAGGACGCGCTGCCCGCCGCCGCCGTCTCGCTGGGCGAGCCGCTCGAGCTGCGCATCGAGACCGCGGGTACAGTAGGGTAGGAGGCTGTCGTCGACCAGCGACGGCGTCGGCGAGCACGGTGGATAGCGGCGGCGCGCCGGTCTCCTTGTACGTGGTGCGCGCGGCGCAGGACGCGCCGCCCGCCGCCGCCGTCTCGATGGGCGAGCCGCTCGAGCTGCGCATCGAGACCGCGGGTACAGTAGGGTAGGAGGCTGTCGTCGACCAGCGACGGCGTCGGCGAGCACGGTGTACAGCAGCCGTCGTGTAAACTCTAGTGAGCACATATAGTAACCTAACTAAGGGCTCTCTGACATCAAAGACATTCAGGAGATTTTTGGAACGAAGACTAAAACCTAGGTGGTTACACCACTTTTTGTAGTCCTGTAGCGCTCATCTCACGCCACTCATTTTTGAAATTGTAATTTGACACAGAAATATGTAACTATCTGCCTAATCCCACCTATTAATGCTCCACACCAGTACCTATTTGTGCTCCCAGTGACTAACAACACTAGTAAGTCTCCAAATCAGTTCTCTAATTACAGATGGAGTTGAAATTGAAGCGTACCATTTGGTGGCGTCGTCGCGGCTCGGCGACAGCTCGGTGTTGCTGCTGGACAGCAGGGGCTGTCCCACCGGACAGGTACCTTCGTTCAAGTGATTTAGAGAGTTTCTTAAGTACGCCTCCTATCTAGACTTCCAATCTTCTCAAGTTGGTGCAACTTTTGGACATTCATCTCCTCCGCGGACAGCCCCACTAAGTAGGTATCTAATCTACGTAGTAGGGCTGTCCAGTGCGTTCAGCATGAGATCCTGGAGTCCCGTGCATGAGAGCACAGATGCAGGGCACCATGGAGTTTTTAATAGATAGAAATACCACATAACCCAGTCATCCCCCGGTGATCGGGTACCTGGTTCGCAGGTTTTCTCCAGGAAAAAAAAAGGTATCTATTAGGACGCAAGAAAGACGCAGTCTCATTTGAATCTGGCGGTCTTGATCCTTTCGGTCCTTAAGGGATAGCGAGTCTCATACTCGTACACGGTACCTTAGCAAATATTTCTGCTCTAAAAATTAGATGCTACCTACTGTTCTAAAAATTTAGATGATGATGGTCTATAGGTAAGTACATATAGGTGTACTCGTATGACTTGGCACTGATATGTAATAAACGATAACGTTCTACAGGTGGACTTCCCCGCGTTTACGCGCAGTGTAGCGCGCGGCACGCAGCGGCTCGCGGCGCGGTTCAAGGCGTTCCGCTTCCCCACGTCGCACGTCGTGCGCTTCGCGCTCATGGTGCGCTTCTGCGACGTCACTTGTGAACCAGTACGTGTTCAGTAAGATTACACGTCGATCGTGCAGATGGCTAAGTTAGGCTATAATAGGCATGATGCCTCATGTTCAAATTGATAACGTAGTGATGCTAAATGGATAGTAAACCATCAAATTATCGTAATAAATTATAAAATATAATGACAATCATGAAAAGATATGAACCTGAAAAGTTTAATGAAAAGAAAAAATACGCATTTTTATTTTAATTGTCCAAGAGTAAATTAAAAGCTACCACTAGAATCCTTACGCTTTTATAGAAACAAAATTGTAAGAGAACTATGTACTTTAACGCAGTATTTCGCGACCGGAACAACAATTTACGTGATTTTCCATACAACGATACATGTACGTACCTACTTACTGTACTAACAAATGTCCATTGTGACGTCATACCTGTCTGTCAATCAGTAGGTATTTAGAGTTTTGCGCTGCCGCCAGCGAGGTCTATCTTTGTCTCAATTTTTTGGGTATAATTGTATATGTATAGTCGCTCCCATACAAACATTTGTTCCTCTCCAATAACTGGTTCGAATGACATCATAAAAAAAACTTAGTCATCATCCCTATTGCCATATATAATATATATAATAACAAATGTCAGTGATCGAAACTCGGTTAGTCCCAGCCCAGTAGCTCGGAGATTCGATATGGGCGCGAGATGTCCTACTCCTAACTGCTGCTTGGTTTTCCCAGGTGAGCTGCGCGCAGCCCGCGTCGCGGCAAGCGCGCATGACCAACGACTCGTATTCGTGGGAGGACGCGCGGGTGGAGGAGGAGGTGGCGGGGCGGGGCGAGGTGGCGCGGGGGGGCGCGGCGTGCGCGCCCGGCGCCGGCCGGCTGCCGCTGGAGCTGGAGATGGTGGTGGGCGCGGGGGACGTCGTGTCCGCCGACACCATGGTCCGGGCCGACCATCGGGCCAATCTGCGTGAGTCTCACTACTCCCTTCTCTTTCGTCCAGCACGTCTATCATGAGACGGCCGCTACATACTATCCATTTTTCTCGCACTATAGGTATCTCTTGTTCTAAGAGGTGGAGGTGGTGGAGAGAGCTCGCGCGCCATCTTGCGTTAGCCGTGCTGAAGGTGATTTTTTAACCCCCCACGCAAAAAGAGGAGAGTTATAAGTTTAACGTGTCCGTCTGTGGTGTCGTAGCTCCCTAACGGATGGACCCATTTCAATGCGGTTTTTTTGTATCATAGATAATTTTGTCCCGAGTGTTCTTAGCCATGTTTCATGAAAATATGTTCAGCAGTTTTAGAGATATTGAACTTAGAAATGAAAATGTCGGGGGTTTTTCAACTTTTCTAAGTTGTAGTTACCTATCTTAAACGGGCTTCGAAGTGTCACGTTTCGGGCGCAGCGAGACGAGAGACCCGTAATGGAATTTCATACAAAATTGGAGGCATAGGCCGGCAAGATGGTCTTTTAATTTCCATTCCACAATTTGTGGCACAGGATTACGGTGTTCAGCCATGAAAATTAAAGTTTGATTTCTTGGAGTTTTTTTAATTTATTTCATTGCATGTTTGAGAAAAGCACTATACATACCTCGGCGTGAAAAAGTGTTGCCAGCCTCGTAACTATCCGACCTCGCTACGCCCTTACTTCCCGGCCTCTGTAGTAATGTACTATTCATACAGCCTAACACCTAGTAGGCCTGTAAAGCAACCTTCTTTTTCTCAAAAATAGCCCGCAAAGTGAACATAACTCGCTACATATTGGAAGGTAAAGTGTATAGTTTAAGGTCAGATCTAAATTAAAAAATAAAAAACATTGCAGGCCGCCTGGAATGTTATATATAAATTCCTTTATTTGTCGAGTACCAAATTTTTTTAAAAGTAGAAACTGGCATAGAAAAGACGGCACAGCTCGTAATCAGCCAATTCAACTCGTATTTTTCTGTTGCAAACACGACATTTTTGTATGTGTCTCAAATAGTTTGCGTTTTTTTGGTGGAAAAATACACTTGCGATTCTGTTTAAAAAAAACAACGGCGGGAAATCGTAAATATTTTCACTTTGAGCAACGATATTTGAAGTTTACTAATATAAATTTAGTATTTTACAAGCTTTTATTTAACTTGCCAAGTTAATGGGTAGTTATGTAGGTATGTTAGTATGGGACAAATCTTGCGAGTTAAATTTGACCCACTTCCTGGTGACCGTTTGAGCTGAAATTTTGGGTATAAGTATAGTTTGGATGACAATTCAATATTATAGTACCATCGAGCTGATCTGATGATGGAGACAGAAGGTGGCCGTGGGAATTCAGTACTTAACCGACGTAACCCCGTTGAGTTCGGGCTCGTTAGATCGTCTCAATGAGTAGTTGATGATCGTATACAGAAAAGTACAGTCGGCAATAAAAGCTTGTACCAAAAATCAAATTTTTGACGGAACCTTATTTATTCCCCCATTTTTGAGAAAAGCACTATATTAGCCTCAGCCGGAATGGCAATTGCAGGCTTCGTATTATAATTAAACGGGCTCGCAAGCTCGTCCGTTTAAACAAATACTCAGCCTGCAATTGCCTCCTTCCAGGCCACGGCAATAATGTACTATTGTTTACGGGGGTGCGCGGGCCCGGAGTTGGCGGCGCGGCGGCGGCGGTGCACGCGGTTTTGTTTTGTGTGAACCTACGAATTAAACTGACTATTTTTATTTTATTGCAAGGATAAAAAAACTGCAACCCCGTTTCTTTATTACCGCCGAGATTTGTATTTGCCATACAAATCTCGGCGAGAAATGGGGTTGCCGGCCGCGTATCCGGATCCGGCGCTTGATGCACAGGTCATTTTACGTAGCTTAGTAGTAGTAAATAGACTAGGTTCCTTTTCCACAACGGACCTCTACTATCCACGTGACTCCTAAAATAACTGCGGCTAAGACCTGCTGTTTCATTATTTAACCAAATTATTGACTTTGACTTCAACAAGTTGTGAGTGGTTTTCACACTGTTATTATTATGATATAATTGCATCAACGTTTCGCTCGACGGCCTCCTGGGCGCCACGTTTCCGGTCGACTACACATCTTGTATAAGTAAAATTAATATCATGAGACAAGATACAGACGCACATAACAATCGCAGTCCAATGAATTAGCACAATTAAGTCATTACGCAGCACATTAATGCTAATGGAAATCATTATGAGACGCCATAACGTCATCGGAACGCTTCACGTAACTAATATTTTGTCTGCGCCACAGAATAAGTAATAGTACAAGTACAGAAATTGCACTTCCTAGCAAAAACGACGTTTAGGCATAAGAAACGTGCCTACTCTGTGCATCTCTGTCTATCGTATAACTTGTATTCATTCACAGACAGCACGTGTAGCGCTAGGGCTGTCACGCCAAGAATACATCAATGAAGGCAAAAAATGCTCACTAGATGTCGCTTGAGTAAAGTGAACCGATATTAATTTAGTACATGCTTACTTCACATACAATGTATGTCAACGTCATTATGAATAACACCACACATAAATAAAATTGATCTGCCACTTCTCTATTCTCTATTAACTAATTCAATTTAACTTTTGAAGTTTTAAGGACAGCATGGAGGGCTTTCTGTGTTCATGTTGACCCATGTAAAGGCGCACTTTCAGAGCAAGTGCATTGTAAAATATATATTCAAACCAGTCTTTCATTTTGAAGTAAATTGCAGTAGGTATCCCGTTACAAGTATAGGTAATAATAAGTAACATGCATTTTTATTGTTTTTGTACATTGTACTGTACCTAAAATCTTCATAATGTAAAGTAGGTACCTAATAAAAAAATAGACTTATCGTTCACAATTTGCGGGCAGACTAAAAAAAGATAATCTAACGTCCTTTTGGGCATTTTTTAAACAGCCATAAACTGAGCAGCTGTGGCGGTTTGTTGAATTTTACATGTTTTAAAAAATTATGTTACTTATAATTATAAAATAACACGTTGTTACGTTCGTTCGTCGCGTTCAAGTCGGCGGCGGCGGCATGTCTCAACACGTACGTGTGCTCGCTCGCGCGGTGCCGGCCCTCGACTGACTTGGAACCTGAGGTTCCGCGACCGCTAGGTTATTAACGCGCCGCGCCCCAATCACTGCAAGCCCCCTGTCTGCGCATTCATTTGTCTATCGCAGAATGTTGTCTTTATGTACTTATTGTAGGTCGTTTTTGATAAGTTGATAACATACCTACACGATAATCGGTCGTACTGTTGTTGTTATTTTTTACTTGACTGCCTAACAAGGAAGGGTTATGTTTTTGAGCGTAATGTATGGACTTATGTGGAAAAGAACAAAATAATTATACAGTATGTAAACTTGCTAAAACCATTTATTTAAATCCGGGCATATCTAGGTGATAAATAAGGTTGTGGTACAAAAATTATTAAAATCCCTACGCTTTTTTTACAAATTATATTTGCAATACCAACATAAATTTATGATTCCATAACATTCTGTATTATTTGTTTACAATTGTAACACGTGTTTTCTGGCTGTCAAGTCAAGGTCAAGTTCAAAACATGCAACGTCAGTTAAGGTAAGGCTATGTGCACACTTACAATTAAATACGACGTGGCTCAATGTGGCGTACGCGGTACATCGTTAGCCGTTATTTGAACCAAGCGACGGCGAGGCGGTTGTTTTCGTGAACGCTACGCATCAAATTTGGATTTTGCCGGGCACGTCGCATAATTTTGTTAAAAGCTTGTACACTCCGCAGCTTCATTTCTTCCTCCGTTCTCGACTCTTTTTTAAATACTCGTAAAAAATCATCTAGTTTCAAGGAAAATGGATGCTGTTGATCCCGTTTTAAAATTTTGTGGACGGCTGTATGACTAATATCATACAACCGCCCTGCTTTTCTAGTGCTGATGCCAGGATTTTCTGCAAAATGGTTTAAGATCCTTTCTTCCGCTCTGACGTCCATACGAGGACGAGGTCCACCACTTCTAACCGGAACCGCTCTTGCATTGTTACGCAGTCTGGTAATCGCCCTTACAATTATACGTGAGTCCGTTGGCCGTCTCCGTTGCGGAAATCTCTCAGCGTACAATTGAAGAGATGCCGCACCATTATTTCTGCATTCCCCGTAAACAAAGAATCATATCCACTATCTCTTCAGCAGTAAAATTCAACGGCATCATGAATTACATGTTTGTTTGCAATAAAGAAACGTCACATTGAGAGTTAATCTTTTCATTTGATTAATAACCAAACTTTTTTGGTGGAATAATTAAGAAAAAAAATTGACAATAAAGTGACACCAGTGAAATTCAAATGTCATAAATGCCATGGATTGATTATGTTTACATGATATGATAGAATTGAGAATAATTTGGCTGCCACTTTTATTTTAGTAACAAGATCGTAAAACAGGTATGAAAAAGGAACTTCTATTGAAAAAATAATGCAATTTCATGTAAAATACCTACATGAAACGTATTATTAATGAACTTGCGGTCATCTGTCACGAACGTAAACATTACTTCACAGGATGATACTTTGAGGATTAACCGCCTTTGGAAAAGGTCAGAATTTATAATTTTTCTAAACTGTTAACATTAAAAATATTAGACATAATACTAGGAAAAAATGTGGTAAAACACTAAACTTGACGTGAGCATCACCTGGTTTAAAGGTATGGTTTTAGTAAGTTTACATACTGTATTTCACGGGCTACAATCTAAACGGCTTGGCCAATGGTTTTTGACATAATATGAGGTAGGTATCGTTGGATTCCTCTTAATCGTGGGAGCGACTTATGCCGTCCATCAGTCGAAAAAAAACAGATTTCTTGAAAAATATGTTAATCATTCTAGATATTTTTTTCCTTTTCGATGGATTTAATTGCATGTAAAATTTGCATTCACGTAGTCACTATAGGTACCTAAAAATGCTATTGACCACTAGAATCACCTAACCTGATCCCCCAGGAGAAAAAAAACGGTTAGGTTGTTAGGTGAACTGCGACCCTACAGCGCGCGAGCCGAGCGAGCGAAGCGAGCGTGACGCGGTGGAGTCCGGCGAAGCGCCATAACCGAACATTGTAATTTTTTCCTTGTTGAATATAAAACAATTGCCGCTAGGTTCCCCTGGGTGATTGGGGTCAGGTGATTAACGTGGATAACGTGCTAAAAATATCGTTGCTTGTACAGCAGAGGATTACGAGTACGAGAGCGGCGTGGTGTGCGTGCACGAGCTGCTGCTGGTGGCGCTGGCGCTGGCCTGGCTGGCGGTGCAGGTGCTGCTGCTGCTGGGCTGCTGCGTGCTCGTCAAGCGGTAACTCTCATCATCACCATATCAGCCTAAAGACTGTAGAGTGTAGGTACACACACTACTTACTTGCTCTGTAGTAGTGTTGTGCTCCTGGAGGTGAGCAAGGTCGCCAGAGCTCCCGAGGATGCGTTGTGTTGAGAGTGAGGGCATTTGTTCCTTCAGCTGTCAACACGGCGAATCCTCAAACATATCAAGGGTCGGCAACGCCTATGTTACTTCTTTGGAGTGGCATGCGTCTATAGGCTGCGGTATCCGCTTATCATCAGGCGGGCCGTACGCTTGCTTGCCACCGTTGTTGTATAAAATAAAAAAGACCCACTGCCGGATGTAGCAATGAGCGCCACTGGTCCTTCGCCACCCGCATACAGCGGATCCCCGCGATCTTTACCAGGTCACCCGCAGTCCAGTCCACCGGCGGGCCACCATAGTGTAAGGCCTGAGTGGACGCCCCGCTCAGAGCGGGGCGTCGAGCGTCCATGTAAATTGCATTTGTTTTATATGGACGCTGCACGCTCCGCTCTGAGCGGGGCGTCCACTCAGGCCTTACACTCAGGTTTACCTAAGTTGCGCCACCAGGTAAAGCGGGAATAGGTACTACCAACATCAAACCAAGGGTTCGTGGGAAGCCGGCTATCAATCTGGTCTAAATTGGCAGACATGCAGGTGTGTTCTATAGGTAATGATTGCGAGAATAATATCTACAAGTATAATAAATAATTCGGTAAACCCTCAACCCCGGGTTCCTCAACCATCCGCGACCAGACGCCGCAGATAATTAATGATTTGATGCTCGCCTGTTTTTCAATCACGCGGGACGCGTGTGGTGCCTCCTAATACCTAGTTTATGGCTTCAAGTCAGGATAGTGACGTTCGTTTTAACTATTATAATTTATTACATGTTTGTGCAGGTACCGCAAGCTGGCGGAGTTGAACATGCAGAAGGAGTACCAGTCGTTCGACAACGGGGGCTTCGACTCGATATCCACGCACCGCCGCGTACACTGGCCCGACCAGAGCATCGACGTGCTTCAGTAGTAACCCGATTATCGATTCGACTTGTAGGAATCGATTAACACTACATAAATATACGGTGCGACACAAAAGAGTAGAAATTCAATAAAATGGAACAAAAAAAAACTATACTAAATTGTTGCCATGTTTAAGCATTTTACGTCAAATAATGTGACAGTTACGTAGAAAGTGGCGCCCTCATATAATTTCTACTCTTTTGTATTGCACTGTACAACAGCCCATCATATTAGACGCAACTATGCGTTTAAGGGAAAATAGCTACTTTCATCTCAATCCACCGCATAACTGCGTCCGCCATGATGGCCCGCTGTGTAGAGGAGCCTTGCCGTTCTAACCACCAGCCACTAGTACACGGTTACTACCACTAAGGCGTACTAGTAGTAGTAGCCGTAGTTGAATACCAGCGGGTGCCATAAGGAAAAAAGACGTCTGACAATTTTTCCTAAATTAAGTTTTAAAAAATACAAGTACTTAGCTATTTTTACTGATTCTGAATATGTATGTTACTCAATTTTGTAAAAATAATCATATACGTCTTTTCCTCACGGCGGTAGCATACGTAGGAGCGAGAGGCCGCTATTCGATTTCTCGCTCTGACAGATGGCGCGGCGCTGGCTCCAAGTGGTGGTTGAGCTGAGAGGTAACGTCTTCCTTGGCTTCCAATGCCGCCATCGATAGATTTTTAACAAAGGAGTAGATTTATCTTTTCCGCAGTACCATTTATTTCATGGAATCGTTGAATTAGTGACTGAAATTATTGTGTCAATTATGTGACATTATATTTTAACTGGCAACATCTACGAAAACATTCATACAAAGGAAAATGAAGTAGAAACAAACCAAACAAAGACTTGGCAGGACTTGAATAATAACAAAATAAAAATAAAAAAAGGGCATTAAAAAAATCATACAAAGGCTAATAATTTGTAAGTAATAGTCCACGTAGGTTGCCTACGCTGAAACTATGCACTTGCTTTTAAAACGTAGGTAAACGTAAACGTAATAGTACGTAGTTTGTTTACATAATACCTACATCAGTATTCAAGATGTGTTTGTCATTCCTGAAAGAGTGTCCGTCATTAAAGATTGTGTGAACTTTGTACCAGCTAGCTGCTTCCAGCGGGAGGACTGACAGCAGCGACCTATTCCGTCCATCGGCTAGTACGAACCATGGTAGCCAACATGACATGTAGCCACGCATGTCCAAGGCCACTTCATTTCGTTTTAAACGCTTAGACGACTCATTAACCCTCCGACTGCCCCCTGCCTCTACTCGGCGAAAAAGAGTGCTACGGGCTACGCGGATGAAGATGTGTACTTAATAACTAGCTTTGTAAGAATAGTTTTATAAGTATTAGATTAATTTTATTTATTTGGAAATGAAGTTCCTGAAATCTTTACAAAGGCTCCAAAGTGCTGCTCCAAAGTTTTCTTCTCCAGTATGTGTTTGGTGCTTTAATTAGTAGATCTATTTTGTTACTAAATTGGGTTTTAAGTAGTCTTAGCCTTAGTAATAAAAAATGTACGCCTTATGTTTCTGTTGTACCCTACATCTACCTTTATTATTGGAACTATAAATTACTCTTTTTTCACATTTTAGATTGCAAAATATAATAAATAGGTACTTAGTACATAAATAATGGACTAAACCAATAACATACCTAATATCGGTCAGTCCGGCTAAAATTGTTGCCGTTAAGCTTTAAAATATTCCTTGACTAGGATATAATTAATGTGTTTTCCAGATAATGCACGGCTAGCTTAACACGCCCACGCGAGAAAAAGCGCGACAAAAAACATAGGTGTTGCGCCTTTTCTCGCTATTCGCGCTCCTCACAACGAACATATTCATTTCATATGTAAATGAGTCGTTTGTTAGTGATGCAGGTACGTTATTAATAATATTATTACATTAATAAGTAATTTCAATTACCTACATTAATTCGTACCTAATTCAATTTTTCAATAACTAACAAGGAGCGAATTTACGTGAAGTGATTATAAAGAACAAAAATAATTACAAATAAGCATTTAACAAGTAGTTATTTTTGCTTTTTCTTTTTTATTTATTTTTTATTTTTAAAGTTTTAATTTGTATGTTTGGGTATTTGGACATCGTCGTGAGTTTTCGAAATGTCTATTTCTTCAAATCTGATATTTCGTCCATTTAGTTTTTTTTCGACTGACTCGTCAAAAATAAGCTAAGTATATTATTAACGAACCTGCTCACAAAAGTTTGCGAGAATTGTGGTTGAGAAATGCGACCTGTGAACGACAACTGCCTGAAATCTGAACAAACGGACACATGAAGGCAAGCCCCGAGCTGAAACGGACACATGAAGGCAAGCCCCGAGCTGAAACGGACACATGAAGGCAAGCCCCGAGCTGAAACGGACACATGAAGGCAAGCCCCGAGCTGAAACGGACACATGAAGGCAAGCCCCGAGCTGAAACGGACACATGAAGGCAAGCCCCGAGCTGAAACGGACACATGAAGGCAAGCCCCGAGCTGAAACGGACACATGAAGGCAAGCCCCGAGCTGAAACGGAAACGCCCCCTTCGCTTTGCTCACTCGGTGATGAAAAATGTTTGATTGAATAAAATAAATTTGTAATATTACGAAGTAATTCATCGCAAATTATAATTACAAAATGTAATTAGTAATTGAAATTCAAATTACATTAATCTAGTTTGGTTGGAGTTACGAGTATCTTTGAGATGGAAGGGTGTTATAAAAGCAAATGCCACACTAGCGCGATCTGTTTTGATTTTGCGATGAACAGAAAAACGAAACGAGTGGATCATCTGGTGCGTGACCATGACCAGCGAAGGATTAGTAAGAATTATGTAGTAAGTACTGCGTATTTATCTAACAGTGTTGGTTTTTAACCCTCGACGCAAAGAGAGGGGTGTTATAAGTTTAACGTGTCTGTGTATCTGTCTGTGGTATCGTAGCTCCCAAACGGATGGACCGATTTGAATGTGGTTTTTTTCGTGTCATAGATAATTTTATTTCGAGTGGTCTTAGCCATGTTTCATGAAAATCTTTACAGCCGTTTTTGAGATATTGGACTTTGAAATGAAAATATCGGGGGTTTTTCAACTTTTCTAAGTTGTAGTTATATTTACATTACTATATAAGCACATGTCCTGTGGCCGCCACTTGTCATCATAGACTTTCCTCCCGTCCGCAGGTCGCCAACGCTCTCCACAATCACATCAGTGCGGTATTCCGCTAAGGCCTTGTTCTCCCGTTGACGTCGTAGGTAGGTACGTCGCGCACGTCTCATTCAGTTGTATACCTACTTCTTCTCTTTCTTCTTTCTTTTTTTTTTCTCGCACTATACGTCTCTCTCTTATTAGAACACTTAGAACAAGAGGTATAGTGCGAGAAAAATCGAGAGTACCTATGTCGCGGCCGTCCCATGATAGCCTCGTAAGGCCCATCGACCTAATTTTAGGACAATGAATTTTAGACTTAGCAGCCCAACTCATTAGCTTTTGGTAATAATTTTTAAACTCTATTTAAGGGGTTCGAAATTTCAAAATTAAAGTATGTTTATGACCTATTTTCAGGACACTGGGCCGTTATTACATAAGTCCTAAAAAATAGTTTGGGCCTTACGAGGATAGACGTGCAGGTGCGTGTAATATCTAAGTGCGATAAGCGATAAAAGGCATGACATAGGTACATCTTAAAATGTTCCTTTGCCGCAGTTTTCCCACGTCGCACGCCTCTTGTGCTTGCCGTGTTGCACATCCAAACAACTTCACCATGCACGTAGGACGTCATCGGGAGATCAGAGGCTGTGAGCTACGCGACGGCTAATGCTACCCAATAGGCGTGCTATTGGGTAGCATTGGTGGGCGCCGCGTGCACGGGCGCGGGCGAGGAGGGCGAAGGCGCCGCGGTGCGCGCGGCGGTGCGCGGCGCGGCCTGCCGCACGGTCTGCCGGTTGGACGCCGCGTTGTAGTGGTAGCCGTCGAACTTGTCCGCCGCCGGGGCGGGATACGTCGCCGTTCCCATGTACATCACCTGACAATGCATTAATCAGAGACTAAGTAGTTTAATTAGCTTAGGCGTAGAAAAATGTTATAGGTACAGAAGCGATATGTCCTTCCAATGTGGTTGCGGGTCGAGTCATCGGGGTAAACCTTTGGATCTTCGAGCAGAAACGTTGGATAGGAACGGTTGTAGGTCTCGTGTCACAAGATGGCTCGTGATGATGGCCCTCCATTCTGTAACTTGTTTTAAGCTCACCTCAACGCTCGCACACAAATATATCTTGACACCGCGATGCGTAGTAACTAAGCGTCGGTAGAGGTCTAGTTTCGCGACGGGTGACCGGCGGGGTGAGCCGTATTAGCGCTTATAGCGAATAACAGCCCTGGCCACTCGTTACAACTCACCTGGGGCTTGTAGCCGTCGGGCCCGGCTTCGTACTCGACGAGCTGCATGCGTCCGTCGGGCAGCAGCACGTGGTAGGAGCCGGTGGCGCGGTCGTCCTTTCGCTTCTCGTTGTGCCCGAAGTCGAGGCTGACGCCGTTGTCTTGGACGTCGTAAGAGAAGTCGTAGTTTGCCGGTAACTGCACAAGTAAACAATTTTTTTTATAAAGACAATAGGCACTGTTATAATAATCCTGTTTTATTAAGTTCCGTTAGACTAAATGTCGGTGAGTTTAAGGCCCGGTTTTATAAAGGACAAGAATTTGTTAGATCAAAGTGTCTAACTGATCTTTATAAATGGGGGTTAGATTATTTATTTATTTAATCTTCACTGCACAAAAGACCAACTTATCGTACAAAAGGCGGACTTAATACCGTAAGCATTCTCTACCAGTCAACCTTTGGGCAAAGATTACCTAACAGACTACATCTTTCACCTAGTTGTTCAAATTATCAAGATCAAAGAACAATGAAAAATGGACTAGCTTTCATTAGCGGATGAGACTGGGAATCGAACCTGGTTAACGGCACAGTCCGTTCCGTGACGTACTAGAGAACCTAGACGAGTTTATATATTCTTGGCTTAATTGAACTTTGTAGGGACTACAAAGAACAGTGGTGTCAGTCACAATGTATAAATCCTGTTGTGACCTTTGCGTGCTTCAATACGAGTGTAACTTGCTCCAATTCCAGTTTACCGTAGGTTCGGGAACAGGCTTCTTGGCGCCGCCAGGTTTGGGCGGCAGGTACTCCTGGCTCATCACGTTTGACATCAGCAGCAACCACGCCAACAGCGACACCTGGAACGTAAATTTAAATAATGCGGTGGCAAACAAGCATACGGTCTGCCTGAATAACCAGACACCGTAGCGTCCACGCTTGCGATTCCAGAAGAATCGCAAATGCGTTGCCGACCTTTTATTGATTTGAGGATTGGAGGAGGCGAACGCGGGTCCCTCAATCTCAAAATGACACATCTTCAGGAGCTCTGGAGACCTCACCCAGCACCAGGAACACAACACCACATACCTACAGAGCAAGTACTTAGTGGGGTTATTGTGAATGCGGTCTTCTGCTCAAAATATGAACGACAAGACTTTCCACTGTGATCGACCTCTCTCAAAATGTGCATACAAACTTGTAAACAGATTTGTGTCACGTTTATCTGCTCATGTTGGTAAAAATAAATTGTTATAGACCCTAGAAAAATGTACAGAATAATTTCCTAAATAAAGCGATAAAATATCCTAATCTATACAAGTGGTCGCTAAACAGCTAAACGGTCATTCTCCAGATTGGTGTTCTCAGTCTCATTAACGCGTCGCTTTTTTCCACTTGCTTTTTGATAAAATTTATATCAAATGTATTGATAAATCAACCATTCAAACTTAAATGTTCATGTGGCACTTAATTATTATTAGCGGATAATTAACTATAAAGGTTTTAAAATTTGTGGCCGCGTTAATGAGAAAGTCGACGCTTTAATGAGAATTTCGGTCGCGTTAATGAGAAATTCGACGCGTTAATGAGAATTTCTGGCTTTCTAGGGTGAATATTTGAGCGTCTTAAACGCCTCCTTCCTATCGCCGCATTATTGGTCATTTCATAAAAGCAACTATTATATATCAAAAACCTTTTTAAACTGAATATTTTCTAGATACTCTCATTAACGCGTTCACTTTTTACGCGTGAATGAGACGTGTGAATGAGGATATAGTGGTAAAAAAAATATAACTCATTGTAGGTAGATGTAATAAACTGGAAGATCTAGTAGCTGGTAAATACTGAGTTTCTTAATGTATACAATAATTCACAGAGCTTTAGAGTTATTGGTTGATTTTTAAAACTTGAACGTGTTAATGAGAATTCTCGAATACCAAAATGCGTGAATGAGATACTTACGTTCGTTGTCTGTGGTCCGCACAACACTCACCCGTCACTCCACCACGGGGGTCTGGGCACGACTGACGGCTTACGAAATGTGTTAGCGACGTAGGTATCTTATTTCAATGGACTCGTATGAACAAGAATTAACGCGCCGCGCGCATGAGGACGGGTCTCTGGACACAGTTCTAGATTTTCATATCTTAATTATATATTATTAAATATATGTAATACTTTTTTTTATAAAGAGGATATCTAATCTATTATTTAATAAAAGTACTTTCGTTCAACTTTCCTATGGTATATCATCAGGGAAAATAAGTATGTAAGTGATTTCGGAAGTGGGACACGACGTGTTAATGAGGAGAAGGGGGTATTGGATTTTTTTTTGTCCAAGAAGGTTATTGAATATGTACTTGAAAATTCATGTACACTTCAATACAAGTACCTTCTACGATCCAAAAATATAAAATCTGCTAAATTCAATACATTTATATTTTTTAAGTGCGAGGACATACAAAAATGCCTGTCTGGAGAATGACCGTAAATCGACTAAGTGGTAATTAATCGGCGCAATGACCCTATGTGATAACATTATAATAATTACCACAATAATTACTGATTCACGGGGTGCGACGTAACGAGTTTAGCTATATGCACTAAGCTTGCCTTTAACTCATTTTAAGGAGTATTGTTTTAAACTAAGAAACGACTTACACAAATAATTCTCCACATTTTAATCCAGATGACTGATCTGCTTGACAATGACGGGAAGGTGTAGGGCTCCTGCGGCGGGCCCGCGTATTTAAAGCTGCGGGCCTGCGGTTGCCGGCGCCGCCCCTCGTATTTTTCATTACCGCGACTCACGACCCACGAAAATTTCGACAGAAAAGCAACCGATAATAGCTATTAAGTATAGTTATGATGTACAAGTGTTAAATGGTTTCGTTTCTCAAGGCTTGCGAATCCTTACCGCAGATCAGGTGAAACGGTAGTTGGGTAGGTATCTTTAAATAAATAGCTTTGTGCTGTGTCGTTACAGTAGGTACACCAACTTTAAGTTAATGTGTCAAATGTTAAGGCGCCGTAGGTTCATGGTCTTCTCTCCCTCTCACTGAGCATAAGCGTGAGCGAGATGGAAGTGCGTGAAAATCATGTTTTTAATTATTATTTTTTGCCGTTTAAATAAATAATAAAGTAAAAACTGATTTCTCTCAAACATGATATTGCCGATTTTTAGAAGCCATTTTAATATTTTTAGCTTTTGTGAATAATTTGTATTTTAAGTGTATTTTAGACCCTTTTAGACCTATGTTCGTGATTTTTTTCTATCGAGCGAAAATTGCTTAATCATGTTTCTAAACACTGATTTCCCTGCAGGAAAGCTTCGTATTTTTTTAAACCATATGATTATAAACAGACGCATTATATTGTTTCAAAAACTCTGTTCGCTTAACTTCGCTGAACCTACGGCGCCTTAAGCATTTATTTTAGTTTTAGTTGTTCCATGAATCCATGATACTTCATACTCACTTTCGTATTCTACTATATTATTCATCACATCTTTACATGTTAAAGAGTTTTTGTTTTAAATTAAGTTGCACTGCCCACATTTTAATGCTTTGCCTTAAGGTTGACTGGTAGAGAATGCTTTATAGCATTAAGTCCGCCTTTTGTACCATAAGATATTCTTTTGTGCAATAAAGATTAAATAAATAAATAAATACTTACTTTTTTTTTGATGGTACCTGTAGGTAGGTAGCAGGGATGTTGCAGACATTCGCATCCACAACCGCGGAAGTTCCGCACAAATTTCAACATCAGCATCCGCATCCGCATCCGCCAAAATCAATGCGGAGTTTTGTGGATGCGGATGTAGTGTAATTCACGACCTCGACAAGAAAGAATTACACTACATTCGCTTTCCGCACGAGCTTGATATTTTAGCCATAAGGCACTGGTCCCACCGCGAGCTAGTAAGCTATGAGCTATCGGCTATAAACACGAACAAAAGATAAGCACTCCCAGCGGTTACTCGCCCAGCGGTGAGCTATAAATATCGCCGTGTCTCTTTTATTTACACGGGAGTGCTTATCTTTTGTTCGTGTTTATAGCCGATAGCTCATAGCTTACTAGCGCGCGGTGGGACCAGTGCCTTACCTAGGTATTTATAATCTGTGCCTTTAGTCAAAAAAACTTCTTGTCATTTCTGTGACCAAGTGTTATTAGAATAAAAGCAGAGTGGCGCTGTGGAAGCGTGCTGGGCCCATAACCTGTTATTAGAATAAAAGCAGAGGGGCCATGGCAGTACCAATTTATTTGGGAGAAACACACATTACAATAAATATAAATATTAAATATGATTTAGGACATAACCATCTTGTACAACGCTATCAACCGGAATGGCACATGTCAGCCGTTTTTTTTTTTTTTTTTTTTTTATTAGGAGCATTGGCATCGAGGCCATCAGCTCAAACCAGAATACTATTTACAAAAGAAAATAATAGCACCTTAAACTAAACAAATTAATAACACAAAATTAGAAGTTCATCAATTACAAAATAGAGCTAACAAATAAATATTTATGCCTGACTGAAGGTATTTACAGATCACCTATAGTGTGAGAAACAAAATAATAAATTACAGGATATAATTGTGGATGCTTTAAAAGATCCTGAACAGTGGTTGGAATAACCTGTAGACCGGTATCCATGCACATTGCAACAAATAATAACCTTTGCAGCTTAAATTCTGCACAGTGAAAAAATATATGATCAAGGTCACATACATTACAATTACAATATTTACATGCAGCAGATTCACTAAGTTTTAATCTAAAGAGATGTGCAGGAAAACGAGCATGTCCTATTCGCAATCTACACAATGTAGAAATAAACGGTCTTCCTAAATATTTTTTGTCATTTTCAAACCACGTATGAATACTGGGGCCCGAAACAATTTCTGCTAACCATTTGCCTTTTACTTCTACAGATTTAGCCCAGGAATTAGACCAGCGACTAGTCATTAGTTGTTTTACAAAGGGCGCTAAATCAGAGTGAGGGACTTTTAAATCACAAACCTGGACATCCCTTGCACTCTTAGCAAGCGTGTCGACAAGTTCATTCCCAACAATTCCTGAGTGTCCAGGAACCCAACAAAATTCCACAATCATTTTTTTCCTATACATAAAGCTTAGACTACTTCTTAACTTATAAATCAAGTAATTTACAGATGCATGTATGCTTTTCTTTTCCAAAGCTTGCAAAGCGCTCATGGAATCAGATAAAATTATGAATTTGTTCTCATTTAAGTAATTGGCATGAATGTGTTCTAAGGCATAAATTATGCCTAAAACCTCAGCCGAAAATACAGAGAAGTAATTGTTACACTTATAAACTTTACCTATATTTAAAAAAGAATCATAGAATGCAAAACTAGTCCTATCTTTAGTCTTAGAGCCATCTGTATACAATTTAACAAAATCAGTCTTATCATCTAGGAACTCCAGAAAGTCAAATTTAGAAGTAAATTTAGTCAATTCAATGGCTACATCTTGCATCAGGTCATGATAATGATACTCGAAACAAGGTAATAACGCAGACCAAGATACCGTATCTTGAAATTCAAAGTTTAAATATGATATGGCTCCACTAATGGAAGCGGATATAGGTAACGGGATCAAGTTATAATTTGGAATATCAAAGTTATCAAGATACCTAGACGTCACATCATTATCTCTACTAATAAGTTTTAGACAATACTTGTCTGTTATATAGCTTCTACGTATAAATAAAGGAACAATGCCAGCTTCAATTTCCAATGAATTAATTGGCGAGGACATTAAAGCACCTGTAATAATCCGTAACGCTCTGTTTTGTAAAATATCTAGTTTCCTCAAGAGAAAGAAACTCGCATCGGCAAAAAACATACAACCGTAGTCGAAATGACTTCTGATTGTCGCAATGTATATTATTTTTAAAACCTTTGGGTCTGCTCCCCATTTTACTCCAGTTAAAGACTTCAAAATATTCAAACCTAATTCAGCTCTTTTACAAATTGTGTCTATATGAGTTTTCCAAGAAAGGTCGTAATCAAGAAATATTCCGAGATATCTGACAAAAGATTGTGCAGGAATAACATCATTATTGTATAAAACTTGAGGGTGATGTAAACCATTTTGAGAGAAAAGAATTACAGAACTTTTGGAAACATTGACCTCAAGCTTTAAAGAATATGTTAATAAGTTATACATTTTACGCAGACAACTATTCATGATAGATTCACCTCTTTTAACATCCATACAGTTCACATATATAACCAGATCATCAGCAAAAAATAAGTGCTTTACAGAAGACGGAATCTGTTTCATAAAACAAACCAAACTCAGTACAAATATAAGAGGAGACAATACAGAACCTTGGGGGGTACCTTTAGAAGAAATTTTACTACTGGTCAAACTAGATCTAACTTTTAAAGACAAATGCCGATTATTAAGAAAACTATACAACCAAAACAGTATGTGACCAGGAAATCCCAAAGAATTTAAACTTTTAATAAGATATGAATGATCTATGTTATCAAATGCTCCTTTAATATCTAAAAAAACAGCTAAGGTATATTGGTTATTGCAAAAATTATTTTTAACATCCCCAACTAAACAGCTAAGATTATCTATTGTACTTTTACCTTTCCGAAAACCGTACTGAGTAGTTGGAATAACTTTATTATTTTCAGTAAACCATTCCAATCTATTTTTTAACATTGTTTCAAAAACTTTAGAAAAACACGATGTTAGGGAAATGGGCCTATAAGAGTCAACACAATTAGGATCTTTGTAAGGCTTTAATATAGGGACAACATGTTGATTTTTCCAAATTGGTGGAATACAATTAAATTGCCAGAGACCATTAAATAGTTTACATAATATTTCCTTTGCAGATTGAGGAAGTCTTTTGATCACTTTATAAGTGATAAAATCTGGACCCGGTGAAGTCTCTTTTTTATTTTCCAAAGCAGCTACAAACTCACAAAAAGAAAATTCTTTAACCATCCATTGAGCTTCAGGACTGCCAGGATTGTCAAAGCATTCCTGTAGATCGCTATTTGACACAACTTCACCAAAGTTATAAGCTATTTTATTTAAAAATAGCGCAGCATTGGTTGGATTTTGAAATAAACTTGGTGACGAAGAGGTTGTGTTCAATTTGGAGTGTTTAAATCTACGTATATGATCCCAAATAATTTTACTCGATGTCATACGATTAAACGACGAACAGAGATTAATCCAACTAACTCGTTTTATTTCGAAGAGCGTTCTTTTCTTTAAAGCATCTAATTTTTTATAAATTATATAATTTTCTATAGAAGGGTATTGTTTGTATGATAATAAGGCAATTTTGGCTTGTAAAACTACGCGGTCACAATCGTCATTCCACCAAGGAATGGCCTTTAAGCAAATTAATTTACTTTGGCAACATTTTTTTTTGGCAAATGTCATTAGAATGTCATGTAGAATACTCAAGAACTTGTTATAATTTTCGATAGGGTTATCTTCAAACTGAAAAGTTGCAAATTCAACTTCACATAAGTCTTTGAATTGATTCCAATCAATCTTATTAAAATTAACATTAGTTAGGGAATTATTGTCTCGAATATCACCTTGTCTACTCAACAAATTGTTATAGTTGCTAACAGGAACTGATGAGTCAATAAACACACTGATAAGTAAAGGGAAATGGTTACTACTGAGCAGATCATCAAGTACAGAAGCCGTACAACTAGAACTAAGAGACCGGGACGCGAATGCCAGGTCCAATACGTTACCTTGTTGGCCGAACGGAGCGAAAGTCGTTATATTGTGGTCATTTAAACAAACTAAGTTGGAACTCTCCACAAAGGCGTGGAGAGCATTGCCCCTTCCATCGTTGAATCTTGAACTCCAAGAGAAGTGATGTGCATTAAAATCTCCTACTATCAGATTATTTCTACAGACAAATTTTGAGCATGCATCTTTCAATAAATTAATGGTAAACTTTCCATTAGGAGGTGGTGGTATATAAACACTTAAAACCTCAAGGGAAAAGCTATTAAAATAAATGGTTACTAAGATATTTTGAAAGTGATATTGAGATTGAGTATTGACAACTTTAAACTTATATTTTGTGCGAATTGCTATAGCAACACCCCCATGGGGGCGATCAGAATCTCTTCTTACTATAGTAAAGCCCGGTAATTTAACAGTTCTATCATGGCTCAACCATGTTTCATTCAATAAAATCATATCAACTTGTTCACTAAGATTGCTTATGAAATGGCGCAATTGACTCAACTTTGGTTGTAAACTTCTGGAGTTCCAGTGAATGATGTTAAAATTATTATAACAAATATTATGCAAATTAGTATTTACAATATTATCCATAGTTTAGCATGAAAAATTGGTTACAAGTATTTCTTTGATCGCTGAAGAAGAAATGGGACCAGAAGGGTTTTTATTATCTTTTCTTTTTAAAAGTTCAACAATGGTTTTGGTAATAGCACCAAGAACAATATCAGAATTAATAATGTCCGCAATCAGTGCTCGTCCTTGAGGTGTTTTAGACGTAGCGGGAGCTTTTGAGTTTGAATTATTAACACCAATATTGCTCCTACCTACAGGTACTGCAACAGCTGAAGCATATGAAAACTTTCCACTTATCTTGTTCTTGATTTCAGTATTTTTGGCTGCTTTAACTGGACATGAGTAGGAGACTGCAGAATGAGCACCGCTACAGTTTGAACATTTGAAGTCATTGGGGTTGGAGCAATCACGGTAGAAATGGCCTGCGGAACAAATGGAACAAATTTGTGTGCTCTTGCAAGCTCCACTTCCATGACCGAATTTGTAGCACTTGAAGCATTGGAGTAATGGCTTGATATATTCCAGAACTGGCATCCAAATGTGTTCATACGTGACATGATCTGGCCGAGTAGAAGCTTTAAAAGTTACAAGAACTGTTTGCAATGGTTTAAGAGAGCCATTTTCCTGTTTTTTCATGAATCGTTTCACTCCCAAGATCATGCAGGAGGCTTTTAACTCCTCCAGCATATCCTCCTCACTAAGCTCAGTGGAAGCACGTATAATTCCTTGGCATTCAATGGTGTCATATGGAATTTTGGAAATCCAGCCATTCTCGCTCATCAATTTATTATTCAACAAGAACTTATTCGCATCCCTGGCGCAACCAAAGAACACCTTTACAAAAAAGTTGCCAGCAGCTTTTACATATTGTACACATTTTTTAGTACTTTGTTCACCTTCATAATGTCCATTGGGACCTTCTGGTTAGGCTGTGTTTGAGCCGATTGCAGTAAGACTGGATATTCATTTTTAGTCAAGTCTTCAAATATTGGGTGGTGGTCTTTAAAAAGACCACGATTGTTCCTTATAAATGTCATTTTTTGTTTGCCAGAAGCAGTGATTTCGGAGTCACTGATTTTTCTTTTACTTGCCATAGGCACTGATGCGGTTTCCATAGGGGTGGAGCCGCCGCCCGCACCCCCGTCTTCGCCACTCATGCGATTATGATTAACAATTAAATTAAACAAAAAGGAAGAGTGATATCAGTATAAAAAGGGCTTCAAATGAAATTAATTAAATGAAATTGAAAAAAGCCGCCTTTTCGCTTCAACTTTCCCGCCCTTTTTTCCACATGTCAGCCGTTAGCAGACATTCTGCCCGTCATGCGCAGACGATTGGAATTCAAATACAGAACTCTATACGTATGGCCAGTGTGTACCGTTAACAGTGTACACACACCCCATTACAACAAAGAGACACGTTTTTGATTTGTTCGCTACGATTATAATTTATTCTCAACGTGTTTGATGATTGCGTGATACCTATCATAAAATGGACGTTGTTTATTTACGTTTTTGAGTGTTTGACCACAAAATCTGGATCCGCGGATGTGTGCCCCCAAATATCCGCATCAGCCTCCGCATCCGATCCGTGGATGTAAAAAAATCACATCCGCCACATCCCTGGCAGGTAGGTAGGTATCAATAAAACAAGTCAACAATTAAATTGCCTAAATTGGTCAGCGGCTTTGCTATGTTTTCAACGGTTCCACCTCTTTAAGTAAGAAAGTTTAAAGTTTTGTACTATTATTAGGCAACTAAAGACCATTAATACAAATGAAAAGAAAAGTGAATTTCTTTTAAAAAATGGCATTTTGTAAAGTTTTTCGTTCAAAGTGGCCATTATATTAATAAAAAGACATAGGTACCGAAAGGTTGATCATCCTAAAATTTCAACATAGTAAATTCGTTTAAGTAATGTATTATTTTAAGTAATAATTAAGTATTATAATATTAAACATGAATAGCATTATCTAACTTTACCGTCCTTAATTTTCTAAGTATCGAGATCGCAAAGAACCGATAATCGATACATGCATTATTTTTTTCTGGTAACACATATCCGCATGACATACGCTTGACATTGACATGACACTTTTAATTGACAGCTGACAGCCAGCTGATAAAACTCCTTCGATGAGGAGCATGTAGTACAGGAAAAGGACATTTATAATTACTAAATACATTCTTAACTAAAACACAAACGAGTTTATAATGAATTCCACAATACGGTATAGTAGGTTAACATGCCGTGCATTTTCCACGTCCCTCGTTCGTCAGTGCGCCCCGCCGCCGAAGAGGAAGCCGAAGCAGTTCTTCGGCCCAATAACGTGGAAGTCGATGGCGGCGACGGCGGTGTTCGGCGGCGGGCTGACGGGCTTCATGCTGTACGTGCGGAAGGAGAAGCAGGAGGCGTTGGACCGCGAGCGGAAGCGTCAGCTCGGCAAGGCAAAGATTGGCGGCGAGTTCGAGCTCGTTGACCCAGAGGTATGGCCTTTATTGCTTTATAACTTTTGTGTACATACCTACTCATATATAGTTTGTTTATGTTATTTGAACTCATTGTCGGATAACATTTCATACATTCACATCAGCTGGCACTTGTGCATTGAAAAACGCTTATCTGTTGGTTGACCTGGAGACAGTCTCGCAAATGTGGAATTATAATGCCAAAAGATTACCTTTACTTACATATTAAGAATTTAAAGTATATACAAGATGATAACTATAACATTAACTAAATTAAATTAAAGCTAAGTTAAGGCCCTCGAGGCATTGTACCGAGGATGCTGGCGGCATTTCTGCGCTGAATTGCAATGCTGATGCGTTGCGCGAGAAAGCCGCCAGCTCTTTGGTCACCAAATTAATTATGGAATTAGTAAGAATATAGTGATACTCATATACTTATTTTTATGACATGAAGTTAAAACCGTTACAATAATATTATGCAATTTATGTTTATGCTTACACTTGCAATATAAAAATAATAACTACACTAAGTGACTATCCATGTATTTTTTTATTTCAGGGCAAACTAGTGAAGAGTGCAGATCTTTTAGGCAAATGGCTACTGATATACTTTGGCTTTACCCACTGTCCTGACATTTGCCCGGACGAGTTGGAGAAATTAGCAGAGGTTGTGAATAAGCATGGTGAGATCCTAGAAATAATGGATTACATAACTGCTACACCATACTTACACAAGATGGCAATGGACTGAAGAGACAGTATACTCGGTTTATTACAACTTCGCATGTATCTAACATACAAATCACCGCACAACAGATCTTCACATAAGTCACTTAACCCTTAAATGGGTAACGGCAACATATTTGCCGGTACAGATTTACAATTCAAAATTAAACTTATCGACAGAGTTCTGTCTGTTTAGTTTGATGTCATATCACAGGTCCCTTGGTTGTTGTATCTGGACTTTACTGTCATTAAATTTACACCTCATGTTCTATAGAAGAAATGAAAAAAAATGTGTTCTTTCGTTTTACTATCATTCCATCACGGAAGAATAGCCACATGTAATTTCCACAGTCTTAACACTTGTCTATCCTGAAATGGAATAGGTAATTATAAAGACATTTGTTTACAGATGCTATCTCGTCTTCACCACCATTACAACCAGTCTTCATATCTGTAGATCCAAAAAGAGATACACCAGAAATTGTTGGAAAGTAAGTCAGTCCCTTATCAATAGCTACTTTATAAAGAAATTGTTAAGTGAATAATGAATTCTAAAGTTTTTTACAAGTCACTGAAGACTTTATTTATGCAACAAATCTACAGCATGTTTCAGGGTCATCCTGGAACCCACCTGCATTCATTGGGCGCACTTTGAAGGATTCCCTGTGGAATTTTATGAAATTCTGGAATTTGAAGTCAAAACTTTTTTTTAACCTTGTTATTTAACACTCGTTTATTACGGTAAACAACCGTTTATCATCCTTTAGCCGCCAACAACAATTGCGCAACAGAATGTACATTCTATTTAATTGGGAATTTCACAAATTATATATATTATTGTGGCATAAGGTTAAAAGGCGTTTGAGCGGCTACAGTTTAAAGCCCGCTCCACATTCTCGACAAAACTACACGAGACTTGCCGAATACGAGAGTGTAGAGTGAGTATTCGTCTATGTTCGTATTGTTTTGCGTATATTCGTGTAGTCTCCGTTTCGTGTCGGTAAAATGGCGAAACATCAAAGAGGTCTCGTGAAGTTTCGTGTTTGCGCGGAATTTCTCCACATTCTCGCTGCGCTTCCGTCAGTCGACCGACGGCATCCGTAGGAAGCGTCCATCTTGTATGAAAGTCTAATTACATCTGCGAAAGGCGAGAATGAAGAGGGCCGCTCTCGGTTTCGCCCGGTCTCGGCAAATATTCCGGCGAGACCAGTCCCGTGTCGAGAATGTGGAGCGGGCTTAAGACGAGTTACAGAAACGAGTGAATGCAATTGCGCAGGTACTGCAAGGAGTTCTCGCCGCGGTTCCTCGGGCTGACGGGGACAGTGGAGCAGGTGCAGAAGGCCTGTAAATCGTACCGGGTGTACTTCAGCGCGGGCCCGCAGGACGTCGACGATGACTATATTGTAAGTGCTTCGCTTGTGATGCACTGAATCATCCACTGGCAAATTTGATGTGCCAAGAGTTTATAACTACTATGGAGATAGAACATTAAAAAACCGTTTGCCATATATCTATAACAACTTGCCTGAAGACATCAGACTTGAACAAAATGCACGCGTATTTAAAAGAAAATTATAAAAAATCATTTTCTAGAATCCTTACCCTAAATATTTATTCATACCTACATAAATATACCATTGGATATATATTACCAAAGCTTGTACATATTACTACTGTAGAATTATGTTTAAGTCGAACTATTAACTAGTTTTGAAAATTAGATAAGATATTATAATAAGTCTTCCTGCAGTCAAACTGTTAAAACAGTTTTGCAGGACTTTAAGTAGTTAGTGTATTTGTAGATTTTTTTAGTAACAAATAAATAAATAAATAAAATAATCATATCAGTCCACTGCTGGACATAGGTCCAAAGAGTCACCATCAAATCAAATCAAATCAAAATGTTTATTGCTGGTTATATGTGCGTAATACAGGTGTTCGATAAATAATATAGTTAGTATAACCTGCCTCTAAGGCGTACAATATTCCTAAAATCTAATATATGAGAAAGATTACATGCAATCCGAATAATTACTTAATTAATGCTTAAAATTACATACACATTGAAAATCATAACAATTACATAGAATTCATTAAAACCACATAAAAAATATGATACACTTGCGTTGTTTTCAGGCAAACATTACTTTGCCATTTTTAGGGTTTCATACCCAATGGGTAAAAAACGGGATCCTATTACTAAGACTCCACTGTCCGGACTGGACACACAACACTACAAACACACACACACACAACACACACACTCAAACATACACACAGCTACAGCTCAAAGTTGGTGATAGTTAGAATAGTTGAAATTTTCACAGATGATGTTTTTCTGTTGTCACTGTAACAACAAATACTAAAAAAAACAGCATAAAATAAATATTTAATGGTATTACATTGAATTTATTAAAGTTAAGTAAGGTAAGTAAGGGTAAGTGTTTCTGGATCTGATTGTTTTGCGGTTTATTATCTTATTCATAAACGTCCATTAAACCTAATTTAGCTAAAATGCCGTCAAAATTATTTTGTTTGTGAGAATAGAACATAACACGGTTTAGTTCAGAGATGTTACATTCGGGTAAGTAATACGAGGTATAACAACTTATCATATAACGGTCATAATATATACGCTCACTGTGTATAAGTTTGTTTAGTATAACGTTCATTCCACATAACGAACGAAAGGTATAATGTCAAAATATATAATTTCGTAAAGTATAACGTACTTTAGATATAATATCAATTGATATATCGATTAAAGCGTATAATATTCATAACAGCTAAGGTTTATAATATATATTATTCAATTTATCTAACATCAAACAGTATAATGCTCGTATAGTAGGTATAATCGCCTTCAGTTATTTTAATTCAATTATTTTAATGTCCTGTAGGTAAGTATTAATTATTATTAAAACAACGTTGTGGGTTTGGTGTATAAACGTAATATGATTTAGTGGTCATCTTAGTCGGTTGACACAATTGATTTTTACTGTTGTATGTGTTGTGTATTAAATCATAAATAACGCGTTCAAATCTGAAGTATTCAAAAGTGCAAAAGGAGCAGTTAAATTGCACGAGAATGGTTACAGTTTTTGTAAAAACAGACAAGTAAATAACAAATTCTATTGGATTTGCGAGTTAAGTCGGCGAGAAGACTGCAACTGCATTAAACGTTTGTAAGATTAAAATAAATTAAATTTGATATCAAACACTTACCTAACCGCCAGCGTTTCGACGCCACCCCGCTTCGCGGGGTGTCTATTTCCGCACTAAGGGACACAAGGCAACCCTAACCTAACCTACAAGTAATACCATTGTAAAGAGTATTTGTTGTTTTTTTACTACGAGGGGCTTCGCCCACCGAGCCCCCTTTGTAGGTGGCTCCGCTCCCCGTCCCCCCTCCCCCTTCCTGGCTGCCCTAACCTAATTTTCTGTATTATAATACCTATACAAAAATATACTATGCGTTATGATCGTTATACGTTATGTATGTTATACGAAAAGGTATCATATGTTATGATCGTTATACGCAATTTCAATTAGTCAATTTGAGTGTTATAGAAAAAAACGTTATATTATATGATTATTATGGCATTTGACCGTTATTCCTTATAAAAGTATTGGTATTGTTGTTATAGCTAACGTTCATTATATCTTGTGAACGTTATTAATATGAAATTATATATATTGTTGTTATATCTCGTGGGACGCACCCGTTACATTCTATGCGATCTTAACCAGGTTGTATTCCCATATCCAGGTGGACCACACGATTATCATATACCTGGTGAATCCCGAAGGAGAGTTCGTGGACTACTACGGCCAGAACCGGAACGCGCAAGACATTCATAACTCTATGCTCGTCAACATTCAGAAGTACGAGGCATCCAAGAACTCATCGTGGCTCTGAACGGACAAAGCTTTTATTAGATTAGACATTATTTAGTTTTGAAGTATTTTTGTTTAAGTGAAATAAATTAATTTGTTACAAAAACTTGGGATACTTGTGTTTTGTTTCTTCATTGCGATTCTGAAGGCCGATACATTTGTTACATCCTTGACTCGTGGAAAGAAATGGTACACTGTGAACGCGAGATTATTCGAACGATTGCTAATAATTAATCTTCCAATTCATAGGTTTATACGTAAAGCTACGATTGCCCAAAGGAACTACTGAGAATACTTAATCCTGAAAGAGTTGATTGCGGTTATTTTTTATGCATGTGAGTACGTCTATGCGAAGCATGGACCTATAATACTCAGGATAAGCTATGGTAATAATAATAGCACGTGCGAGCGAGCTGGTAGCATAGAAATCTCGATAAGTGTGACAGAAAGGGAAATATCATTAACTGTCCTTCTCATAGTTCCAAATTATTATTTGCCACAACTGATTTAGTATGAAGTTGTGGCACAAACCATTACCCGTCCAAATTGAGGTTGTTTATGGCAAGTCATCAGCCATTTTAAGACTTTCTTAATTTAGCTGCATAGGAGCCTTTCCGTCCCTCACTGTGGGAACACATATAGCCTGTCCTGAGTATTATAGGTTCATAGTTCGAAGGGTTAATAAAACGAAATGCCAGATTAAAATGATTTAATAAATTATTAAAAGTTAGCAGTCACTTTGCTGGTGATCTGACTGATGGTGACCTGCCCGCCCGCGCTGTGTATCTGCAGCAAGCTGTGGTCGAGTTGGTACAGCTGGATCCCGCGGTCCGGCGCCTCGCGGTACTCGCCCACGAACCCGTCGCTCAGGCACACGTCGGTATTCTGCTCATCTACGACCAGCAGCTCCGTTTTGATCTCACCGTTCTCCTGGAGAACTAGCTCGCCGGTGACTTCCAATGGTACCTCCTCGCCGATATTGTCTTTGGGAAGCTCCAGGTCATCGTAGATTTTGTCGACGTGTTGGACAATTAAGAGTTTCTGGCTGGATTTCTTCTGTTTGGTCTCGTGGGTTTTGATGTGCTTCGCTAGGTGGGATTTGGTAGGGTACTTCTGTGGGCACATGGCGCACTCGTACGGTTTCTCGCCTGGAAGCGAAACAATGGCCACTTATTACATTTAATTACAGTCAAGTGTAAAAATATGGGTACATTTTTTTTACAACGACGGTGGCAAACAATAAGCGTGCGGCCCGCCTGATGGTAAGCGGACAGCGCAGCCTATAGACGCATGCAACTCCAAAGGAGTAACATAGGCGTTGCCGACCCTTGATATGTTTGAGGATTCGCTGTGTTTACAGCTGAAGGAACAGATTCCCTCGCTCTCAAGACAACGCATCCTCGGGTGCAATTGCATACAGCAATTGCAAGTGCATACAACTTACTCATAAATATGTCCCATTTATGAGAGGATGTTATCGATACATAGTTTTGCACTTGACTGTACAAATACAGTCAGGTCCTCAGAAACATGACTTCCCTTACTGTATTATGCCTCTCGTTCAAATTATGGGCCTGGATTATCGCAGGAAAGCTCTTAAACGGAGCTTGACTCTTTTCTATTCATAGAAAAGTAGCATTTACATCGAAAGTAAGCAAATGAAACTATTCTTCGTATACGAAGATTTTGATATTTGTAGAATTATCAAACCACCATTACAATGGGATGGGTGGCGGTGACAGTTTTGCCAGGTCACTACGCCAAATTGTAAATGAACTGACAGCTATTCTATTCTCAAACTCGTCGCAGTCGCATTACCTGGCGACCGGACTCTGCTGGACGTAAAAATAGAGAAAATAGGAGGTAACGGTATGGCACCTAGCTAGATAGATTTATTTATTTTAATCGTATGGCGTATTTCATTTTGGCCTTTTTAAAGTTTGATCGTTTTTTCTACCCCGTAATCGTCTACATTGCAAATTTAATCGAAATCGTTAGAGCCGTTCTTGGGAACGTGATTACAAATATTAAACTCCCTGGGCGACCGAGCTCTGCTCGGGTGAAAATACGGAGAACTTTTCTAGACCTGCGACCTAGCTACATCGATAATTCGCCCCCTGTATTCCAAATTTCATCGAAATCGTCGGAGCCGTTGTCGAGAACGAGATTGCAAATATATATACTGCCCTCATAAGCCAAATAGCGGTATCTCAAAATGAAATGTCATTGTAAGTTATGTCATAAGACGTAGATTTTAAATTGCATCTTCCAATGACATTTAATTTTGAGATACCGCTATTTGGCTTATCAGGGCAGTATATTTATATACAAATATTGCTCGTGTAATAGTATAGTATAGGATATTCTTCTCCAGAAACTTCCTGCCTCGCACAGCTAATCTGTGGAATGGATTGTCGCCCGCGGTATTTCCGGACCGATACGACCTTCAAACCTTCAAGAAAAGAGCGTACTCCCATCTTAAAGGCCGGCAACGCACTCACAACACCTCTGGTGTTGCAGGTGTCCATGGGCGGCGGTAATCGCTTACCATCAGGTGATCCGTCTGCTCGTTTGCCTCCTAAAAAAAAAATTGTATGCGTGTGTCGTGTACCGGTATGTATGCGCGTGTGTTCGCGCAGCCGCGCCGCGCTGACGAACGTCTTGGGGCACGCCGAGCACGCGAACGGGCGCTCGCCCGCGTGCAGCCGCAGGTGCGCGCGCACGTCCAGCCGGGCGAACCTGCGCACACACCGCCGACTATTGAGACCCACTCTTGCACTCTAAAGCAAACGTCATTAGGGTAGACTGGGGCAAATGCATCTGAGATACAGGTTAACCTAGTTCGGGTGTTCTGACCTCAAAGCAACCGAGCATACTTTCGCAGGAAAGATGGGATAGATGTACACCTCTAGCTGTAAGATATGTAGTATAAGGATGCTGTACCCACTGATTTATTTATTACTCTTCAAATAAATTCATTTTCATTTTCATTTTCATAGGCTAAATGTGTGAAGAGACTGTATCTCTCCCTTGTATTGTCTGTAGGCAGGTTGCTATAGCCACCTTACGTTTGGTTAGTTTTTCAATGTCACTTAAGTCAATTACCGTGACTTACATGTACATTGTTATCGTTATTATTCATAAAACAATAATATCAGTTTAACTTGCTTATACCTTTATTTACTTAACATCATTACAAAAACTTTAGAAAATGCGTCTTTTGAGGATTTTAGAACTATTACAATCGTCTAAATTGAAAGTTAGGTAACCCTTTGAATATCGAGGGTTGTTGTAGTTCTAAAATGTTGCATTTCGAAGATATCTTAAAAAGACGCATTTACCACATAGACGCATTTGCCCCGGTTGACCTTACATATTATTAAGACCACTCAAATTATTTTGGTTTGTCCATAAATTACGTCATCGTTTTTTGCCAATTTTGACCCCCCCGCCTATCATCATCCTGTTATTCTTTGAAATGGACCGTCCCCACCTAATAAAATTACTATCATCCTGTTATTCTTTGAAATGGACCCTCCCCGCCTAATAAAATTAATATCGTCACCCTAACCTAATCTAACCCCCCCCTAATTTTGAAATGACGTAATTTATGGACAAGTGGTTCCCGTCATCGATTTAAAGTCGGAATTAGGGTTACTGAAATCCATGCAAGTATCAGACGAGCTTACGACGAATGTAAAGTCAAGTTGCCAGATTGTGGAAAAAAAAATCATTAGTATACGCTTTTCGCACGTATCGTTTTTTCCGACAGAATCATAGACATATCATGCACATCGTTCACCCTTCCTTTCCCGCTGACCCACATATGGGTCAGGGAATTCAGGTCTATTGCAAATTTTAAATATGGTTTTAATTTAACTGTAAATATCTGGGATATCGGTTATATCTGGGAGTCGGGGAACGCAAAAAATGCGACTTTCCGAATAAGGAAGGGTTAATTAATTAATTTGTCTATGATTATGTAGGAGGCGGTCAGGCGTTACGTCCGACTTGCATACAAGCTTGTACATGACTATTCTTGCATGAGTTACAGAAAATTACCTTGATCTATGCGAGCGCGACGTGAACGGCGCGCGCAAGCCGAGCCTGAGCACGCGCGGCACCACAGAGCGAGTGTACCGACACTCTGGTACTGACCGCTTCCCGCAGAGTTCGCAGCTGTATGGTTTCTCGCCGGTGTTCGTGCTTCAACGACGAGCGGAACGTAAAGCGCGCGAGCACGAGCACCAGCACGCGCGGCACCACAGAGCGAGAGTGGCAACACTCGGGTACTGACAGCTTCCCGTAGAGCTCACAGCTGTATGGTTTCTCGACGGTGTGCGTGCTTCAGCGACGAGCGGGACGTGAAGCGCGCGAGCATGAGCATGCGCGGCACCACTGAGAGAGTGGTGATACTCCGGTACTTACTGCTTCCCGCAGAGCTCGCAGCTGTATGGTTTCTCGCCGGTGTGGATGCGCGCGTGCGCTTTCAGCGACGAGCCCGAAGTGAAGCGCCGCGAACAAACCGAACACGAGTACGGCCGCTCACCTGATAACATCAAACGAAAGAATAGCTCATTGCTAGAGTATATTTGCGTAGTGACCGCACGTCGACCTATAGGATCTATTGTTCAGGTTCTGTCTAGGTTATCTGTGTCCCGGGTCCACGCAAACGAAGCGTGGGTCCGGGCGGAAGCTAGTTATTACAATAAGCCAAATAACGGATAAAACTGGCCAAGATCGAGTCGGACTTACGCAGCGCTGAAATGCGCCGGGTGGGTACCTTTGAGCGTGTTAAAACTAACGCAATTTCAGATCTCTTTCTTTCTCTTTACAAGTAGGGCATGGGTTCGTAGGTTGAACGACCTTTACCGGTGTGGGTCCGCATATGCAGCGTCAGGTTGGAGTTCTGTATGAAGGTCTTCCCGCATACGGAGCACACGTACGGCTTCTCCCCTGTGTGCGTGCGCAGGTGCGTGCGCAGCGTCGACTCGTGACGGAACCTGCAATTTTTAACATTAAGGGGCTACCCGAGGTTTTCATCGATTTTTGACGAGTTTTGAATAATTCTGAATACTTTTGCACTACAGATGGAATTATACGTCACACGGCTTTGTCTTGGGTTGGGTCTTCAATCTTTTATCTCCATTTCTGAAACTACCGGATTTTGAAAGAAATGAATACTTCATTTTGTATGATTTTTTTAAACATTGTCTAAAGAAACACTTATTTCGTAAGTATCTCTATTGACGTGAAAGATCTAACATATACAAAATCTACATATGACGTCTCTAAAAACATAACACAAAAGTTATGGCCCGAAAACCAGTTTTTTGGCCTAAAATTGTTCAAGTTTGATGCCAAATATCTCGAAAACAATGAACTTTGAAGTAAATATGGGATACTACCTATATTGCTTATGTACGGAATATTTACCGTTAGCTTTTCGGTGAAGGAAAACATCGTGAGGAAACCGGTCTAATCCCAATAAGGTCTAGTTTTCCCTCTGGGTTGGAAGGTCAGATGGCAGTCGTTTTCGTAAAATTAGTGCCTATGCCAAATCTTGGGATTAGGTGTCAAAGCGGACCCCGGGCTCCTTTGGGGGCATTTCCGGGAATAGCGCTAGGAGGATGATGATGACCTATATTGCTTAAAGCTGTTGTTACAAAAACCGTTAGAAAACGAAGGGATTCAGATCGAAGGTCATTGGCGTATGGGAGCCCCTTAACCAAATGTGTGGTAAATCGTAATAAAAAAGTAACCTGTAATATCGTTTACGTCACACCTGGCCATAACGCGAGTTTTACTGCACGCTGCGCGTACGGGAAAACTCGCATTGTGGCCAGATGAAGACGTAAAATTTTTGACTCAACACGGGCGGTAATTCGTAAAGCCCCAGAGCGCATATTTATGGCCCTCATCTTCGGTTCGGTCCACAAACACCTGCGATCTGGGGCATTCACGAATTCACCGCCCTAGTTACGTAATGTACTATTACAGTACATATGGTGCTAAATACTTTCCCGCACTAGTGCGGAAAAGAGCACTTTTCGTGCATATGTCGAAACTTTAAAGAGCCATATGTACAGTAAAACGTTGTACGATACACGTGCGAATAGGTAATTCGCAACTCGTGTCGATTTAAAACACTCCTTTCGGTCGTGTTTTAATATATCACCACTCGTTGCGAATTTCATATTTTCGGCACTTGTATCGTAAATAACTATTAAGTGATCGGAAATGGTTACCCATGAGTGTGCATTTTTACACAAATCCACGTAACCAATACCATATTATAGAGAGGAAAGGCCTGTTAAACATATTTTTACCTATTTTTTGAACAATTGTAACTATGGAATAACCGTCAGTTATCAAGTACATATTACGCTGCTATGTATTTCGTGTTATCAGGATGGATGATATTTCTGCCTACCTAGCATTTGGCGCACTTAGGGATTTGCCACACTGGATGCGGTCTGCGGTCTGCGGTCAGGCCCCATAATGCGGGCAATATGACGGTTTTCAATTTGACCTGACCGCAGACCGCAGAACGCATCCAATGTGGTAAATCCCTTACCGTTTGTCGCAGACGTGGCAGGCATGCGGCTTGTTGTCGGAGTGCACGAGCGCGTGCGAGGCGAGTAACCGCGCGGAGGGGAAGCGCTTGCCGCACACGGCGCAGCCGCACGGCAGCTCGCCCGTGTGCCGCGCCACGTGCGCCGCCAGTAGGCTGCCGTCTGTGAACCTGTGCAGATAGTATTGATTCACTGATAGCACACAGTGAATACAAAATTGGTAAACACGTGAAGTACCTAATCTCTATCTACGGTTGTATAAAAGTAAGCGTATACGGGAATGAGTGCGGTGCACGTACACTATGCGGCGATCGCTCACCGCTTGTCGCAGAGGTTGCACGCGTGCGCGCGCGGCGGGGGCTGGCCGGAGTGCACGCGCGCGTGTCTCCGCAGCGCGTGCCGCTCCGCAAAGCCCTTGCCGCAGCGCTCGCAGCTATGCCGCTTGTCGAGCATGTGGCGGCGCACGTGGCGACGGAACACTGTGCTATCTGAACACGAAACATCGTTTAAACTCAACGTTTTTTAAGGTTCATCATGCTGAGCCATTTATCTCAAATATAAAGCACTAGCTTCTGCCCGCGACTCTGTCCGCGTGGAACTCGTTTATATCGCAGCTCCATACAAATTTTTACCCCCCCTTTCATCCCCTTAGGGGATGATTTCGGGGATAAAAACTATCCTATGTCACTCTCCATCCCTTCAACTATCTCCACTTAAAAAATCACGTCAATTCATCACCGTGAAAGACGGACAAACAAACAAACACACACATACACTTTCCCATTTATAATATTAGTATGGATTCGTACTTGCTAGTATGTGGCGAGGGTTAGAACAGAACTGAACAGAACGATGCTGCACTGTCGTGCCGGAGGCCAAAATTCAATTTAGGTCCCTCAGCCAACGGAGTAATAAAGTAAGGGACGAATGCAGGACGTGAATACCTCCTTGCAGTCCCTGTCATCCACAGCTAACGCTTGCAATGAAACGTGTCAGTTGCTAAAGTAACTCACTATTGTATTCCTTGCGGCACTCGCCGCACTGCCACACGGGCCCCTTGAGGTGCACGGCGCTGTGCAGCTGCAAGTCGTGCGCGGACGTGAACACCTCCTTGCACTTCGTGCACGCGTGCGCCGCAGCCTCTCTGTCGTGCGTCTTCGTGTGGCTCCGTAAAGCTTTCATCTTTTTAAATTTCTGTAGAATATACGATTTTCCACTTCTAAATATTTTCCAATCTCAATGATTTGTTTGTACGTTATTGACACAATGAAAGAATCAGTTTATAGGTCTTCTTTCCAAAATTTGCTATAAATTCAAACATATAGGCACCTAAAAACTTTTTTGTTTTTCATAAAAAGCGGAACCTATAAACCTAGATTGTATTATCATGACATCAAAATCAAATTGATGTGTTCAGATTTCGTAGAAACCGTTTTCTCCCGAAATGGAGATTTCATATAAAAACACAAACAAATCGGAAAACAGGTTATGAAGAAAAAATTAAACAAATGATTAGCTCTAACTAGGCTCGCCTACAAATTTGACGCCATGTTACGAGTACACATTAAGTACTTACCACATAGCAAGGAGTATTAAAATGTTATATTACTATACCTTATTGCAAAATGAGCAGTTATAATAACGGCCTTGACGTTTTTGATCAGAGGTTACTTCATTACTTTCAGAATTATCTGAAAATAAGACAAAGATACATTATGAATACGAATAAAACGATTTACTAAAATTTTGATAAAATTTTAGTTAAAAATACGTACGTAAGACGGATTTTACGCAGATGTTTTCGACCAAATTTTAGTAACCCTACTACGTTCTAATGGACTCTTATAAAACCAACATGATTTATATTTGATTATAGTTTACCTTTTATTGCAGGTTCTACCTTGATTTTGGAGTAGTTCCTAAAAATAGTAATTTGTGGTTGTAAAATGAAAATAAATAAAGATTATAAGAATGTTCTGTGCAGCGTTAAGGTTTTTTATATTATAATTTTGGAAGAAGTATACAAACAACCTTACACTGAAAATACAGGTTGATGCTTTCAGGCACTTGCTTATAGGCATCTTATAGGTAAGCAGTTGTGATGTGACTTTAGTGTTGGTACATACTTGCTTTCAACTTTAATATCCTTAGCGTGGCTGCGCTCCTCGTCACTCGTCATAATCATATCCTCCTCCAGATACTGAATATCTGTAACTGAAACAATAATTCATAACAACTACTATTTTTTGCACACTTCATATTGAACATAAGTATAGGTAAACAACAGATGGTTCTATCGCTAAAGAGCAATCTCTTCCAGACAATTTATTAGAAGTAGTTAGCGAAATTATAAAACGAATGATGCATCTCACTTATTACATATTTAAAAAGAAAAAGCTTTGTTTTTTACTAAATGTGTAAAGATGTCTTAGTATGTCCCCATACGGGGACCATCATATGATGGTCTGCATTAATGTGACAAACAATAGGACTTTATTTGAGAAGTAACCTATGAATGTTTGTACTTACTTTCATCATCAACTTCTTCTTTTATTTCAGTTTTGGTTCCAGTTACAATATCCTCCGAGGTATTACTGAAAATAAAATTATACAGATTTCATAATGAACTCATTCATATTTGGTTTGGGACTTTAGGGAAGCAATTATGTAAATATATTCATTTGATTCTGTTAATATTCTCACTAAGAAATTCTATATATCCTTTCTCTTGGCACACATATTTAATTGGTTCTAGGGACAAAAAATATTTAAATGTATTAAAATTCTAAATTAATTTATGATATCAACCACTTGAGGAGTTATTACACCCTTTTATTTTTATAGAACTCAAGAGGCCCATTTAACAATACATTCTTGCCAACTTAATAATGTTATTGTACATATACTAAATTAAAAGTAATTCTGGATTACCCATGAATGCTTGTTTTGTCTTTCACTTGAATTCCTTCTTTCAGGAAGGATTTTATGATGTTGTCAGCTTTTATACACTTAATCCTGAACTCATAGCAGTGCTGCATTTCCCCTTTGCATGAGCCACAGACTTGTGAGGGGCAGGAATCTTGAGAGATCTGTTGAAAAATAACAAACACTAAATTTTAATACAATAATAAAAATAAAAGACTACTTAGGGAATATAGCCAATGTCCACCCAGAAAGTTTATTCTAGATGCAGAGTGGTGTTACAGCCGCACAGAACCACGAACCCGCACGATTCGTACTAACTACAGTAAACAGTGTTTGGCTTACTTTTATTGATGTCAGTGTAGTAAACATGTTAGCTAGGCCTCCGTCCTCGAGATGTAGCAAGGGCACCATCTGCTTGTTGTTTGTCGAAAGACACACACGGCATAATTCCTGTATGTTCTCCATAGTGAAGTATTTATCAAACGCCTTCAAATCATCCAAGGATTCGTTCGCCACACCGCTCATGTTTGTTGTATTGTAGCTTGTAGCTTTCACTCACTGTTTAGAGGATGACATTGTGCTAATACACTTTTTACCACGTATTCGCTGAGTAGCTGAGATTTTGTAGATAATAAAATAATAATCACTACAATAAATGTATGTGCACCGAGCACATGGACAGGCTGTACATCAGCATCAGTACATGATGCCACAGTAAGGGACGGAAAGGCTCTTATGCAGCTAAATTCAGAACTGGTCTTAAAATGCTGATGACTTGCCATAGACAACCTACTTAATTTGGATGGGTAATGTTTGTGTGCCACAACTTCATACTAAATCAGTTGTGGCAGACAAAAAAAACTGGAACTATGACAAGGACAATGAATGATATTTCCCTTTCTGTCACACTTATCGAGATTTGTATGCTACCAGATCGCTCGCACGTGGTATTATTATACCATAGCCTGTCCAAGTATTATAGGTTCATGACCGAGCATCATTTATTATCTGTCACTGTCATCGGTCATGACATTTTTTATTTATATTCGTCCATTCGGCGGAGACCATGGGCCATACTGCCTCGTCTTCAGTAAATATATTTTCATTTGGTCGAATGCAGTAATAACGTCTTCAGTAGTTTCAATCAGAAGTGTGTAATCCAATAAATATGTCTTCAGTTATTTCCAATTCATGGGTCATGACAAATGTCATTAATGAATGAGATTTCTACATTTTCTACACGCTTTTAATGGGCTCTACAAACCATACAATTATCACTTCTGATTTGTCGCATCCATTATCTGACAAATTGTGGCAATTTGGGGATACCATTTAGTAAAAATAATATTGACATACCAAAGCATTGTCTCATGATTATGATATATTTTTTTCTAAGATTAATTTTATTTTCTATTCACAGTAAAATGCAAACCTGATAAAAAAAATACAAGAATATCAAAGTGTGTCGTGACTCAAATCGACTACGAAACGCGTTTTTATAGCACTATAACACATTAAAAATATAAACTCATAAATGCGTGTTCAATTTGTGGAAAGGCTATTCACAAATGATTATTTGTCAGTACAACTCGTTTGACAGTTGGATCAGCAGCGCAACATAGGGGCTACCGGGAAATGAAACGAACTTCGTTTGTGTATCTCCGTCTCTGTCGCACTTGCTAGTTCGAGTGACAGAGACGGGGATATTCGAACAAGGTTCGTTTTCACTTCGCGGTAGCCCCTCATGCCTCGAGATGATAGCAATTAGTCGGCTTCTGATAAATTGGGGCTGACAAATCATGACATGTATACGTATAAGTCTAATTTTACTGTTTTTTTTAATTTTAGCTATTTCGGATATTGCCTTTGCAAAATCAACAACAATACATCAATTTAAATTCTGAACGTACATTTGTCTCATTAAAGGAGACGCTATGGAGACGCTACACGGGCCGATATCGGCGGACGGCCAAGCAAGGTCAAAGGAAATCTAGTATGGAGTCACACCGGCAGAATCAAGATATCGCCCGAGTCGCTCACACGGCGGATTGCCGAGGAAGGTCAAAGACGTGGAACTTGCGTTGACCGAGTGACCTTAATTTTGCCTGACGTCGTTCGGTGCAGCTGAGTGCAGCCCTCAAACGTCCACACGCTATGCGGACTGCTATGCTCACCAGAGAGAATACGCCTTTATGCGCTTCTAAAATGAAAATGGAAGATCACACCGTACTGAGGGGCTACCGCGAAGTGAAATCGAACTTCGTTCGAGTATCTCCCTCTCTGTCGCTCGAACTAGAGGGAGATACAGGGCCTGAAAAGGTTCTTCGAAAAATCATGGCCATCATAGGATACCTAACGGGTTCTGGCGGAGAATATCAAAATTCTGGCAGAACGGAACTGGCATTTTGTAAGCATCCATAAACCTGGGTTTATGAATCGAGCATTCAGTTCTCTGACACGTGTCACGGCATTTGCCAATATTACGAGCTTCCGCGTGCATGACTGTAGCTATCTTACTGTACCGTACTGTACCTACTTTCAGGCATATAAACATAGGCATAATAAGTAGGTCCATATCTGTCCTGCCTTCATTAAACCAGTATTATTCGGTTTAGGTCTCGGAAATCGCCGAGAATGACGTTATTTATAGTTTTGCTTGTGACTATCAAATTTCGCACTGGTTTGCATATGGCGTACTACTTAATAGGACAAACTTTTGTACCATGTAGCTTTAACGGCAATTTAAACGCCAAAGGTACAAAGTTGTCAAAATGATGAAAGGGACAAAGGTACAAAGGTCGTGTTTACTTGTTCAGTTCGACTGACTGTACTTAGTGGGATTCGATCAAACACGAATTAGGGCGGAGGTAAAAGGTCAAATTTGTATGGGCAAATCTTGGATCTAACTCTTCTTGTATGGTCGTATTACATTAACTCTCTGTCATTAGCTCTCTTCAGGCCAGGATTGTAGTAATGAGCTAATTGCGGCATTCAAGAAGATTCTCGAAGAGTTTCAATTAAATCGACTAGATCAAATATTAGATCGTGTATACTTATTTTGTAGTATAATAACAAATATTGTATTGAAGCTTGATAACAATCGGTATTCATTTAGAGGATAGAAATGTTTCCACTTGTGGCTAGAGCGTGTTTTGTTAAAGACGTATAATGCCCTCAGTGATAAGGGTGACCCGCGGGAGATAATGCGTGCCGACTGGGGAAGCGTCTCGGCCGGCGCATTGGACGCTGGACCCGGCGCCCGCACACTACGAATCCACACTACCACGAGAGAGGCTGGACCACAGGCCCACACCTTTCCAAACACTAACCTCACCAATATGTTCATTGGCATTACTTCTAGTGGAGACAACGTCAATTCCCACTACGATTACCTAATTTGAACGCCGGGGAGGTAAGTCTATTGTGTAGATTATACTTATCTAAGGTCAACTAGCTCGGTTATTTTGCCAAGTTTATAAATATTAAGATAGTGAGCAGCAGCAATGTGAAAAAGTTTATTGACAGTAGGTCCACAGAGACTCGACGTGGTCGAACTATACGCTGAGTAACATGCTCGCTATTCAAATTCCCGCCGAGATCCTTGACAAAATGTCATTAATTTACGAAGTGCTGTTAAAAAGAATGTAAAGATTGCGTTGAAACAATCGCCAAAATCTAATATCCATATTTTTTTCCAGCTTCCGCCTTATAGAACTTCTGCCATCCGCCATCCACAATGGCGCTAGACTTTGTAGCAGGATGTATCGGAGGTAAGTTACTAATAATCTAAAAACTGATGCTGTACATAATATTAATCGGTGAAATACATATGTTCAAGTTGTAATTTGTTCATGTGTTTTTTAGGCTGTGCTGGGATTATAGCTGGCCACCCGTTGGATACGCTGAAAGTGCACGTGCAATCAGGCAGGGGAAGCGCATTGGAATGTACAAGGACTCTCTTAAAAGGAGGAACACTCTCCACCATTTATCGCGGGGTGGGAGCGCCTCTAGGAGGAGTATCAGCGGTGAACGCTATAGTTTTCGGTGCTTACGGCAATACTAGGAGGGCGTTGCCCGATCCAGACTCGCTGAAAACGCATGCGACGGCCGGTGCGGCCGCAGGTCTCATGCAGAGCTTTGCCTGCGCCCCCGTCGAGCTGGTCAAGACGAGGCAACAGCTCTCAACGCCAGGCGACGGCATGCCCGGAGGAGCGTGGGCGGGGGCCCGCCACATTTTGCGAACAGGCGGGATCAGAGCCCTGTTCCGCGGACTCACGATCACGGCCGCCCGCGACTGTCCCGCTTTCGCTATCTACTTTACATCATACGAGGCGATGACGCGCGACGATCGTTCGGTGATGACGGTGTTCGCGGCGGGCGGCGCAGCGGGCACGCTGTCGTGGGTGCTGCTGTACCCCATAGACGTGGTGAAGTCAAGGATCCAGGGGGACACGACGGGGCGGTACGCGGGCGCATGGGACTGCTTCAAGCAGTCGGTGCGGTCGGACGGCTGGCGTTGCATGGGGCGCGGGCTGGGCGCGGTGACGCTGCGCGCGTTCGTCAGCAACGGCGCGTGCTTCACGGCCGTGGCGTGGACGGAGCGGCTGTGGCAGGAACAGGCGCGCGGCGCGGAGCCCGGCCCCGCCGTGCACTCGCTCTACTGCGCCTCCACCGTCATCAACGAGGCCGGGTGTCAGGAGAGCGCCGACTACTGAGCGTGAGCCAGCGGAGCCACCCCGATAGTGAACACCTCCGACGAGTGATGTGACCGGAGGTCGTGATTGTAGATACAGCGTAATCGTTGTTATTCATTGGATTGTATTTATAAAGTAGCTAAATCACAACATGGAATATATATAATGACAATAAATACTTTAAAAGCAAATTACGATGTTATATGCTATTCATTTAAATGATATTAGACTATTTTATGTAGTTCTGGGTAATAAGCATATTAAGGTATCTTAAATTTTTCGTCAAAGTAAAATATTCCGAGAGCAATCAGCATACTTTTATGAAGAATGTTAAGTAGCGGTGTACCTTACTAGTTACCTAGTGCGACCTCAATCAATGATAGGTACTACTGTGGCCTTTCGTCAACATGGAGTTAAGTTAGATGGTTAGTTTGTGCCTAGAACAGTAGCGGTAGCCCCTCTGTACCGCGAAGTGAAAACGAACTCGTTCGAATATCTCCGTCTCTGTCGCTCGAACTAGCAAGTGCGACAGAGACGGAGATACACAAACGAAGTTCGTTTTCATTTCCCGGTAGCCCGTCTGACCCGGTCCGAAGGGGCCTCCAAATGCTCACTATAAACGAAATCTAGACTGGGGAGGCCTCATTCGGGTTTGCCGCCCGAGCCAGTCGCGACTGGCCCAGAAATGAGTAGGTTATGGGTCTATATACTAAATTAGGAAATAAAACGAAAACAAAGCCTCTCAATATTATATATACTTGTCCGAAATTTTTAAGGTACAACCATCAAAAAATATTCCAATAGTACAGGAATGATTCACATTATGAAAATATCACAACATTATAAATAAGCCAAAATTGCTAAAACCAATGTAAATGTTAAAAATAAAGTACGGTTACACAGTAATTTTACGTATTAATTAACTTGACTCTAGTAATATTTTTAGTGTTTCATATTATTTGTGTTATATCATAGTAGGTAACGATCTGGCGGCTTATCTTCAAATAACAAAACAGTAGTTTAGCCTGTAACAAACAAATCGCAATGTTTTTATTTCACAAAAAAAACCATTTTCAGAAGTAAAAAAATATATATACCATGTTTAATATTTTTTTTAGACCAATTATTCAGAAAAGAGGCATTATTGCCCTCAATGAGGGATCAAAGTTATAGTTGTCTTCCCTGATATACCCTGTTTTATATAAATTTTCCTGGTTAATGTATGCAAAGCAGTAGGTACTTAGGTAGGTTTGTGCCACTTAGCAAAATTATTGTCGTCCTTGTCGTAAACACTTTTTTCTATGTATAGTACAATCTTTCGCTCCACTGTAAATACTTTTTAAACAATTTTGCTCCCTCGAGACACAATCTACTATTTATGAAACTGAACATTTCTTCACGGTGTTTGAAAAGGCGTCGATTAACATTTTGGTGATCTCAAGAAGTGAGCGTATTTCCTGTTGCCCGAACACCCAGTCACTAATGAACTAATATTCTGGCACGCCAATTACAGGGATAGTTTGAAAGAATATCAATATAGTTAACCATAATGTAGTAATAAACCATCCACGTAACCGTCCAAAAAGGAAATTCGCAAACTGCGACCGATTGAGTACCATTGCCGAGTTTCACGCCGCGCCCACGCGACTGCGCCGTAACGGCCGCGCGGGCGCCGCGTGGACTAGGTAGGTACTTGTGACATGCGTAAAGCGCTATGACTGCGATATTGTGATTGATGTTGAATCATTTCTGGAAGCTTCTGTAGCTACTTTCGTGACATAAAACGTAGGTAAATGTTTATTAAAATAAAATAAAACACATTTATTTTGAAAAATGCAGGATGTTACCTATTCGTAACAGTAATAGCAGCCATACGTAAGGGTGTCGGTAAAGTCGATTATATTCCTGATTTTAAACAGTTCCTAGTCTACAACTTTGCTGAGTGTTGGGGATGTTTTTTTTCTATATCAGAATCAAAAGTACCAGTAATTCATTTTCCTACTCAGAATCATGGTTATCTGTGAAATGAAAATAAGAAATTCTGAGAAAGGAGTAAAGTAGCTACACCTTCTGAGTGAAGACGCCCGATAACTTGGCGGCTGTATTGTATCTACTTATGAACGTCATTTGCCTAAACCCCTCCAGCGTGTATTTATTTATTTAAACTTTATTGCACAAAAGAAAAACTTATCGTACAAAAACGGCGGACTTAATGCCATAATGGCACATCACTAACACATATGGTATATCGCTCTCATGTGCACCTGTAGGTGCTACGCCTAAATGTATGACCTAAGCGTAGTACTCGCTACGATGTGCTACGGCGCAGCGTAGCACTGATAATGTGTCTGTCGCAGCTACTGCTACTGTAACCATATACTATTATGGTAGTTATCGGTGATTTGATCAAAGTTAAATTACTTACTCTACAATAAAACTTCATCAAATCTCTCACATAATTTATACATACACATAATTTAGTGATAATGGGAAAATAAATTGATAAAAGTAGGTATTTAAATTGTTTCTGAAAACAGCTTTTTTAATCAAATACAAAAACGAGTCACATTTTGTCGATCTTTTATACCCACATTTATGCTAAAAGTGGCGTTGGACCATAAGTTTCATGTGCTCTGCCTACCCCTTTTAGGGATAAAGGCGTGAATGTATGTATGTATGTACAAAAACGAGTACTTCGTAGAGGGAACTGTTGCGGTAGCTTCGTTTTTTTTTTGTAGAAACGCAGTTCAACTGGCTGGTTGAACTGCGTTTCTAGGATACTCAACCAGCCACAAATACATTCATTGCAACAGCCCCCTCTACGAAGTACAGTCTGTGTGAAATTGCAGCTAAGTTATCTGTATTTGTAGGTCAGGTGTTCAAGAAATGTTTCTATGAAAAGTATGCAGAACAAAACGATGTGCTTGTAAAAAATAACGCTGTTGGAGATGCCACAAATCTACAACATGTTCTAACAAATAAGAGAATCATTCTAAATGAAAATTGAATTAAAAAAAACTTAGGCGCTGTGACTTCGCTTTTTTATAATTTTTTACTTATTTTCTTGTTTATATATGTTTTTTTTTATATGCTCAATCCCGTTAAAATTATTATATATTCCGGTTTACAATAACCTATTCTTGTATTCGAATAAAGAAAAGCTGATGTAATACCTTACTTTTGACATTTTATTTTACCATTTCACTAAATCATGTGGGAGATTTGATAAAATCTTTGCAGAGTAACGCTGAACCAGTTCAGATATTTGGTCAAAGCACCACCATGTTACCTACAGTAGAGTCTTTACCATATCACTAAAAGTGTCTAGTGAAATGATAAAACGAGTTGACTTTGCGAGTTCGTTTCGTCAACTCACTGCCGTGTTTCAGGGATTTTATCAATCACTTAACAAATCTGGAGAAATGAAAAAACGAGTTGCCTTTTTGGGCTGATTTCGTCATTTCACTAAACAGATTCCGGGATTTGATCAAATGACTGTTTTTTTGTAGGCTAATGATAAAACGGATTCGCCAGTATAACATCCTGCGTGATATGGTCATATCCCTTAGACATTTGTTCAAATCTCTGTTTTGACTATTTCCCTCCGACATGCCCATCCAAATCACTAAAACGCAGCTTAGACTCTAATCCTACACTTCTCCAATGCTAGATCCAAAGAACAACATTGCCAATTCTCTGCACCACGCACGCTGGCCTGGTCCATTAGACCCTTATATAACTTCCTACATAAATGCAGTCTGGCGGTGCATTTAAATCACTGAAGCGCAGTTTAGAAACTACTATCTGTCTCTAGTGCTAGCTCATTTACTCCAATGAAAAGGAAGAGTTTAAAGCTCACCAAGCACGGGTAGCATCGACAGGCAGTCACTCGCGGTCCTGCTGGAGCGGGGGCGGCGGCGGGGGCGGGGGCACCGGCACGTTGGCCTGGTCCATCAAACCCAGCTGCTCCAGCATGTCGTCATTGTCTTCAATCATGTGCACCTGCAAACAGACACAGCTGCAGCGAGCACAGCGGTGTTACCACGAAAATCGAAACTCGAAGTTCGTGTACTTGTATCCCTGTCGATAGAGATACCCGAACTTCGCCATTCGAAGTTCGTGGTTAGGTATAGCTCTGATGTGCCGACGAAAGGATTTCTCCCTCTCTCATTTGTTCAATCAATGCAAACACATGGCGGTAAGGTGGTTGGTTAGCTAGTCGACATTTTAGCCCGGTAAACTACAAGGCACTTCCCGAAACTCTCGATCTATCCCTGTTTCGATTTAATTGTGTGTACTATGTTCCTAATACATGGGAAACACGGGGCGGGTTGCTCGTAGATCGAGTTTTGAACAGCAACTTAATTTAAAATTTCGTGTTTGATTTTATGACGTCATAGCGCGTCAAAATATTGTTTGGAATCAAATAATAATATTGTTAGATGTGATTTTACGAGGTTAAAGTTCATTCGACGCATATCACGTCAGTTTAAATATGTACCGAAGAAGCTAATACATATATTGACATTGAGGTAAATTCATCGATGCATCTCTAGTATATCTAAACGCCGAGCTTCGTAACTTTTAGCTGTAACCGGAGGTCAGACTGACACTGGTCCGCCTCTGGCGAATTACTGGTAGAGGTTACGCGTTGTGAATGTCTGCCAAGTTCGTCTACATTGCGTGTTGATAATTATTGCGTCAAATGATCTGTTTGAAGTTATTGGTGTAATGTATAATTTACGTCAGTAGGTACCTATTCTTAATCCCTCCACAACAGTGAGAAAGACTGCATGCGACTACGGAACGCGAGCGCGAGTAGGTTAGTAGGTAAATTGTATAATTTTAACTAGATAGGAACCTAACGACCTAGTTGTTAGCACAAAATTTAGAATGTATGTATGTAGACAACGAATTTCCGATTATTAAATTAGTAGATAAATATATATATTGGTAAATGGGTTATATACCTATACCGGTTTACTTTTTAGAAATAGAGTCTATTTGTTTGACCAATTCAATTATCTACTTATTTATGTTCGTGTTTAGATATACATAAGTTAGATTTCTTGATAATTATGATGAGAAATGTGTTGACACTTCAATTATCTACAATTGATAACTTATTTCTCACGCACCAAAACAAGAGTAGCCGCGTGATCAAATACTCGCTAAACATCGCCCATAAGCATTTCCGTGGGTACCATAGTATCCAGGTACGTAACCAGATCAGGTAGGTATAATAGATTAAATAATGAGTTTTATAAGACAGTAAATGCATTCAAGTAATGAGTGGATGCTACATTGATTTTATCATAGGTAGGTATAATACTATCGACACATCGAATTTATTTCATTTTAGATTATCTCTCGCTAAATGAAGTGATTCCCGGTTGTGCCCTAAAAGAACCCGAGGCCCGCTTTGGCACCTAAAGTTTTACGAAAGCGACTGCCATCTGAACTTCCAGGCCAGAGGGAAAAATAGAACTTATTGGGATTAGACCGGGTACCTCACGATGTTTTTCTTCACGAAAAGTCACTGTTAAATAATAAGGCGCCGTAGGTTCAGCAAAGTTAAGCGAACAGAGTTTTTGAAACAATATAATGCGTCTGTTTATAATAATATGGGTTAAAAAAGATACGAAAAAATACGTGTTTAGAAACATGATTAAGCAATTTTCGCTCGATAGAAAAAAATCACGAACATAAAGGGTTTAACATACACTTAAAATATTTCTTACAAATTATGCACATAAAAATATTAAAATGGCTTCTAAAAATCGGCAATATCATGTTTGAGAGAACTCAGTGTTTACTTTTTTTATTTATTGAAACAGCAAAAAAATTAAAATTAAAAAACATAATTTCCGCGCTTCCGAGCACGTACTTACTTAATCTCGTTCACGCTTATGCTCAGTGAGAGTGAGAGAAGACCATGAACCTACGGCGCCTTATTTCGTAAGTAGTTAGGCGCATAGGTTTTATACCATACCTAGTTGTATTTTTGTATGTTTAAAATACAAGCCACTCCCTATGAAAGATTTGCATCTCTTTTCGTATGCGGGGGACACAAGTGTTTTATTAGACCCAAATAATACCCTTAAGTGAGCGATTACGTTCACTTGATTCGCTTCTATTGAGGCGCGCCCGTTTCAGCTCCGCAAGTCATGACATGACGGTTACTCACTTATCTCGCGAAGAAATCGTCGACCCGCGCGACCCCACGTTTGATCAGAAATAAACCTTATCTGAGGTCAGGTCAGGAGGGGCTCGACAAACATAGGTACTCTATTTTGAATTTATTTACCGCCTTTAACTGGAAAATTTTACGTAGGTAGAACAACTATTTCCAAAAAAATAACTACCTCTTTTTACAAACCTTATCTGTGAACTGTAGAACTCGCCTCGCCAGCAAGTACCTATGTGTTTTATTCAAAATCTTTTTTTAAAATTATAAATGACTGAATGTATGACTGATGACTGATGAGTGACCCGAAATATTTTTCCTCCAGCTGAAACGGAAAACTTCGTTCGCTTTCCTCGCTCGTTCAATTAAATTGATGCCCTAAGCGTACACGCAGATATTTGAATGAGTATCTTACTAGGCATGGCAGCGTGGAGTTTGCCGTTGCGTGCCGCCTCTGACAACAGGATCTTTTGGCGTTTCTCCACCATCAGTTCGCAATGCTGGTGGTAGACGCAGATGTTTGGATGAGTATCTTACTAGGCATGGCGGCTCGGAGTTGGCCGTGGCGCGCCGTCTCCGACAACAGGATCTTTTGGCGTTTCTCCACCATCAGTTCGCAATGCTGGTGGTAGACGCAGATGTTTGGATGAGTATCTTACTAGGCATGGCGGCGCGGAGTTGGCCGTGGCGCGCCGTCTCCGACAACAGGAGCTTTTGGCGTTTGTCCTCCATCAGTTTGCAATGCTGGTGGTAGACGCAGATGTTTGGATCTTACATCAGGCATGGCGGCGCGGAGTTGGCCGTGGCGCGCTTTCTCCGGCAACAGGAGCTTTTGGCGTTTCTCTACCATCAGTTCGCATTGCTGGTGGCAGACGCAGATGTTTGCATGAGTATCTTACATCAGGCATGGCGGCGTGGAGTTTGCCGTGGCGTGCTGGCGTGCCGTCTCCGAGACAACAGGATCTTTTGGCGTTTCTCCACCATCAGATCGCAATGCTGGTGGTACACGCAGATGTTTGGATGAGTATCTTACATCAGGCATGGCGGCGCGGAGTTGGCCGTGGCGTGCCGTCTCCGACAACAGGTTTTTCGGCGTTTCTCCACCAATCAGTTCGCAATGCTGGTGGTAGACGCAGATGTTTGCATGAGTATCTTACATCAGGCATCGCGGCGCGGAGTTGGCCGTGGCGCGCCGTCTCCGACAACAGGATCTTTTGGCGTTTCTCCTCCATCAGTCGCTCGCGGTGCTTGTGGATGTAGTCGTACACATTAGGTAGCCCCATGATCACACACGCTGACAGTGCCGAGCGGTAGATGTTCATGTCCGTCGCTTCGTACCTGGAATATGACCAGAGTATTAAACATAAATCATAAACATTCGAAGTCATAATGATAATAATCATAAACTTCTCATGTAAAAAACTTAATTAATATCCTCTAAACTAGCAACACAATGCCAATTGGTTTTCTGACCAATTTATGGCCCACCCTGACTCACCACTCAATGGTCCTCTCGCCATCCCTGGACCCTGACTCACCACTCATTAGTCCTCTCGTCGTAGCACTCGACATGGTAGATGGTGGTAACGCCGTTGAATCCGCCGATGGCGAAGATCATGTCATCGATGACCTCGATGGCGAAGTTGCTGCGCGGATTGTACATGTCGGGCACCGAGGACCACGTGTTCGTGCCCGGGTCGTACACTTCGCCGCTGCACATGCGGGAGATGCCGTTGAAGCCTCCGATTACGTATATCTGAAAAGTTCCTAATTATAGTTAATTGTGAGTTTCTTTTATTTGTATTCTGACTACATGTCCAGCACTGGACGTCTTTTGTCGTAATGATGAGTATGCGGTACCTAAATTGCCCCAGCGGAACACTATGTTATCACTCGGTGTCTGTGTGTCTGTTAGAGGGAGTTATTATGGTCTTACAGCAGCCAGGAGACTATAGCTTTGACTAGCTAGCTGCTAAAAGTATAGAGCTCTTTATTGGCTTCGCTTTAGATTGTCCACGGGCCAAGATTAATAGCGGCCACTCTTAACGCACCGGGCATCTAAATACACTATACAGAGTGTAATCGTTAAGTGTAGCTAGGCGATTATTCCGTATTAAATATGACAGATATCAACTTTAAACTGATGTCAAAAGAACGTTAATGAGTACAATCAGCTGGTGTGTGGTGTCACCAAAGTTCAACAATGTATGATCAAGTGTGTAGCGAGTTGATTTGGGTTTTATTGGTATGACAATCCGGTACATACCTGTTGGTATGTTCTGCTATCGATGTCCAAAATATACATTATCCCTTAAGTGTCCTGAATTTGTGCATAACCCACCTTGTGGTACGCGATGTCGGAGCGACGCGACCGCATGGCCACGAGGTTGGTCCACTGGTACGTGTCCGGGTCGTACAGCTCCAAAGTGTTCATGTGCTCCTGCTCGTTTGAACCTCCAGTTAAAACTAGAAATTCTCGTGTAGTGTATGACCCACCTTGCTGTGGTACGCGATGCAGGAGACGCCGGAGCGGCGCGAGCGCATGGCCGCGAGGTTGGTCCACTGGTTCGTGTCCGGGTCGTACACCTCCACGGTGTTCATGCACTCTTGCCCGTTGAAACCTCCGGTTATGTAGATTTTGTCTACGAAAAAGGTGTACCTTGAGTGGGTCATTAATAATAGCCTGCACCACGTGCAACCATTTACTCTACGTAGGTATGTTAACGGAAAATCTTTGAGTATGAAACATTTCGGTTCCGATATGTCTAACTAACCTGGTATATTGCAAGTCAGGCCTTCATTCATTGAACAACATTAAACAAACAGGGTCAAAGTAGAATGCAGGGTCTCTAGTACATAGTAAAGAGAATAATTGAATGAGGGTTGCTCAAAAGGTATCATGCCACCTGATGGCAGCACTGCGGCGGGAGGTATTTTTGACAAGTTCGGAATCAAATTGATGATGATTAAACATTGCATGATTGGTAGATTTTAAAAGCTGCTCAGTAACTCTACTACTAATTGTAACTCACTGTCAAGAGAAGCGGCGCTAGCATCAGACCGCTGAGCGTTCATCGGAGCAACAAGCGACCACTGATTTGTGCGATGGTTGAAGCGCTCCGCCGTGTTCTGCCGGTGGTGGCCGTCGTACCCGCCCATCGCGTAGATCGTCTCCCCTAGCACGGCCACGGACACGTAGCAACGACGAGCGTTCATCGGTGCCACCTGGTGGAGTCGAGAGATATATAGTCAGTGTATCATTGTCTCGATTTAATAGATCACGCTTAATAAGACTTGGCAGCTATACAGGTAATCGCTTCATTTTCATTACAGACAAGGGCAGGGGCGCGACTTTTTTGGGCGTTAAGTACTTGGTATGATAAAAAATAGGGTGTGTTGCCGATCAGGATTACCGCACTCTCTCATATTAGCGTTTCTGTTAGGTTGACGTTAAATAAATGTTTGTAGGTACGCTTGGGACTCCATTCCTTTCTAATAAGGCGACCAATCTATCCATATTTTGTACGTCGACTGTACAACGGCTGTAGCACTGCCAAATACCGTCGAATGCGATAATCTTAATGCTTACCTCACGCCAGGCCTTAGTTACAGCATCAAAGCATCGGCACGAGTTAAAATAGTCCATCCCGTCAAATCCCCCAATAACGTAGATGCAATAGCCAAGAACTGCTGTACCATGGTAAGCGCGGGGACCGGCGGGATCCACCTCCTCTACCTGGAAAATTAGTCAGTGTTTTCATCTGGGCGGCAGATAATTCCATAATCACATGTTACGATTACCTTAATCCATCTATCGGCTCTCGTGTCGTAAGTCTCGATGAACGACGTCGGTGACCCACCGCTCCACCCTCCAATGGCAAACAATACCTTTAACATTTACGAATCCTCTAGCTTCAATCAGTCACGAAAATGATAAAGTTTTATGCAAAGCTCGTAATCTTACTTCGTGGGGTACTCTGGGCCTAGCGATTTCGGGCGTCGCGACCTCTCCGTCTCGCTGGGCGATCATCTCGAGGTCGTAGAGAAACTTCAGCGTCTCTATGATTATAGGCCGCGAGCCCTCGTTGCCTGTCACGTACGGGTGATCTTTGACGTTCTCTAAGAAAAACTAGATAAAATACTGATTAGTATAATATAACCTAGAAGTAAAGTACAAAAATAAATGTTAACACAATTTCTAACTTGCGTGTCGAGGAGTCCGAGCCGTATGCTGCCCATTAATTTGACGGTGTGCTGCCAACGTACATCAGGCTCGTAGTTGACCCAGCGCAAAACGGCTTCCCAGACAGCTTCCTCGCTCTTGACATTCAGCTCGTCTTCGAGGATTATCGAATTGAGCTCTTCAAGCTGCAGGTGGAGGAACTCATCGCTCTGCGACGACACTGTCACGAAGTATCGCAACAGATATCTCCGAGCGTCGGCCTCAAGCTTGTAACAGAACACCCGCCTGCAAGACAAAATAAAGTTTATTTAGTAACCCTCAACCTCGTATCCACCATTTGTGTGCTACACCGACAGATCGTGTGGCGTGTCGCACGGCATTACGCTTGTACGGCCTTAGTGTAATGAGGTATGAAGTTGCCAGGCACTGCTTTATTTAAATTTATTATTTAGTTTATTTGGGAGTTCACCGGCATATAAATATTACAGTACATGTAAACATTCTAAAGTATATCTAGTGTTGTGGTAGGACTGGGAAACGTCGAGAGTCGTATTATTAGGTAGCTCTTTCCCCCTCGTTCCTGGTAGAAAGCGCCGAGACAATGATGATGCCTTTAGAGCAGAATGAAGCTGGGAACATATTATCGGACGCGGCTGACGGCCGTGAATGATAAATGTGCACAGACGAACGGGATCCACCGCGCCAGATTTCTGCCGGAGATCCGAACGCTCAAGGTTACGTCCGCAGCTTACCTCCGATAGTTTGCACAATTCAGTGTATATTCATTGTCTAGATACCTGTAAGTCGCGGCTGCGAGCCGCGCCCGTCACCCGCGTCCGATAATTTGTTCCCAGCTTTACCTAGCAAACGTCATGATGCCGAGACAGTTCTTGGGATTAAGCGAGGTCCGCAGATGGTCGGAGCAGATCTGCAGCACGCCGAGGAACGCGAGGAAGTCCGCGGTCATGAGCAGCTCGTGCACGTTGGTGTCGGTCACGTCGATGCGACGCAGGTACGCGTACTCGATCAGCAACAGCAGGATTTCGGAGCGCACGCCCGAGATTAGCACGTCGCTCTGCTCGCGGGAGTGCAGCGTCGTCGTGAACAAAGCCCTGAGGTGAACATTTGATTAGATATTTTTAAACTGTTATCTGCAATATCTGCGTTCAAAATATTTTATATAACTTATTTATAAAGTCCTCAGAGCGTGCCTGATATTTTAGAGTGCCTTAATTGCAAGTTTGCAAAGTAGGTATTACAATAGTTGCGTATTGCAGAAGTAGTTTATGAAAACTTTCTATGTTTGTACCCTAAGGTTACCAAAGTTCGTTACAGTGCACATGTCAACTACATTTATACTATTTATTACCACTCGAAAATTGAATCTAGAAGTTCGTATATCTCCGTCTCTATCACACTTATGGTTTATGGTACTCGAGCGACAGAGATAGAGTTCTACGAACTTCGAGATTTGATTTTCGTGGCAGCGCCGCTGACCACAGTATAAAGAATTCACATAAACTTTTGAAGGAGTGGGCAAAGAGCTTGTGCTACTCCTGAAATTGCAATGTCAGTACTCTTGTATACCACCACTTTTGACTTAGACGTGACGGATGTCTTAACCACAACGACAAGCGATAAAATGGGAACCGTGCTACGCCTTCTGACCGCATGACTTATGACTTTATCAGGCAAAAGGTACCTGTAGGTAGGTACATACAAAACAGCCAGGGTCGCGAGCCGCTTGCTCGAGTAATAGTTTCAATTTCTTTCGAAAAATGATTAAAAGGCATAAGCTATCCACAAATTATTATTTATAAACATGATTATTTTAATATCTATTTATAATTTCCTAAAAGCTGGTATCCAAAGGTTATCTCGCAGAGATCGCTCATTCGCGAAAAGACTGTGTGTTGTTTACTTCTACTCGAAATCATTTTTTACATATTGTATTCTGTATTTATCGATATACATATGTATAATCGGAAGTCGATAAACGAGAAGTCCCTATGACAGCTCAAAAGTGCTACGAGAATTGCGGTCTCTGGGTGTCTCTGGTAATAACGGGTGCACCACTAACAGAAAGTACGGACTGCAGGCTGACAGGATGGCGCGGTGGACGGGGAACGCGGCGCCGTCGTCGGCGCGCACGATGGCGTCGCACAGCAGCCGGCACTCGCGCAGCCGGTGCAGCGCCTGCATCGCCGCCACCGACATGCACCGCCCCGTCTCGCGACCCGCCGTCTGCGCAAACAACTGTAACTTACTCCTTTAACCGTTCGATCTTTAAAGGTCACAGCTTATTAGAGCCACCCGGCACCCGACCCGCACCGCCTCGCCTCCAGCGGTTAGTATTCTTTATATGAATTTGTACGGGCATGCGCTCACTACATCAACTCCGTAATTAGTACATTTACAATGCGAGGCGGTGCGGGTCGGGCGCCGGGTGGTTCTAATGAGATGTGACCTAGTATGCTATGTACAGGCAGCGTCATATAGTTAGTAGAAGCCAAGGTAGACAAATGTTTCGGTACACGTCTTAATTACTGTAAGAACAAGAGTGTGTTACGAAATATTTGGCTACTCTGGCTGGCAAAATATGGGTGCATACAACTTACTTATAAATATGTCCCATAACTCTTATGTCAGCGGATTAAAGTTTTAGTAGTTAGGTATTTATGAGAGGATGTTATCGATATATGTTTTTGCACTTGACTATACTACACGAGCCACGACGCCCACGAGCTACACCATGCCTACCGACAAATTGCGAGGACTCCTCCACTAGCCCTTTAACGACAATCGAGACTAAGTTTGATGGGTCGGGGGTCTTTTAAGATTTAAGTATTTGAATTATAACATGCATATTCAATCCTACTTGTCTAGTAATGTGGTCAACAAACCGCGAGCCGTAAACCTACGAGACAATAGCGGTCACTCAGTTTCCGTCAAACTCTTCAAAGCAACGTTACTGGCTCCACAAAATGTACTTAAGTACTTTATTCGTATTGAATTGAATTGTTAATGAATTAAAAATAAACTAAAATCATATTTAAGCTAGGCATGGCATAGAAGATACTGCAGTAGAAAAAATACTTGGTTGCCTAGGTCGTCCTCTGTACGTAAACATGCCAAATTCTAAATGAATGCGGACTTCAAATCGAAAACTGTCTCAAATGTTGAAATTGTATAACTATGTATCAAAGTAAGCACAGGCCAGCTTGCTAATAATTTTGGAGACTAGATAATTTAGACGAATTATGCATAAAACTATCCCAGAGCAAGTAGAGAAAGGTTCTACTTATAAAATATGTGCCCAAGACACCAGCACAAGTGCAACTAGTTAGAAAAATAGACGGGAATGCCATGCAGTGGTGAGTGACCACTTAGTCGCTTAATACAACCATGTGTCTCTTGATTATAAAATTGTATCACCCTGAGTGGATGATAATGAACCTGTGATTAGAGCTATAACATATTTATATATGGAACATGAGACCTACTGAACGATAACACCCATTAAATACAGGTCGGCAAAGGCTAATTGCTCGATGTAAATGCAACGTAGATAATTATTAAATAGTTAAATCTTTATAGATTTTATCAATGTCGTTTAGAAAACATCCTCCATGTAAACAAGTGTTGTTGATAGAGTGGTTCGCGAGCAATAACACGCTTTGAATATGTAAACATTATCCAGTAGGCATATGCCAGCGCGCTTCTGCTGAGGCGCGCCGGACCAACGCGGCCTCTCTGCCAACTTGCCAAGCCTCTGCCACCCCTATTCCCCACTACTTACAGTGTTGTTCGGGTCGTTTTCCATTTTAAGAAGACTAGCGCAAAGTCATCATCATTATCAAATTGTCACGCATTAACAATTCTAAACGTAAAGCGGGACGTGTCGCGACACAATCGGGATTTAGCTCAATAATTTTATAAAAGTAACCGTAAAAAATAATCCAAAAGCGCAAATCAAGTCATTTGATTAAACATTTTAGGTTAGCAAAAAAATGATATATGAATGACAAACATGTCACACCTTTTTTTTCCAGTTGACATTACTAGATATCAATATTTTCATTTTCAGCAGTTGCCTTGCTGAAATCAAAATTGTTTATTGTTTTTAATAGGTAAGAGAGGCCTTCGCTTGTTTTCATACCGTCTGAGAATGGAGTTTAAGGTTGGTTTACGCAAAAAATCTGGACCTCAATTTTGCAATTAAAAACCATTTAAGTAAAACCGCGTCCCGCTCGCGCTCACAAATATAAATTGGCTAATGCGCTTAAGAAAGAGACAGCATTAGAATCTAGTCGAATTGTGTTTGCTTTCAATAATTACGTCATCGCATTACGAAATCGGGCCCCTGTTGAATAATCTAAAAACAAATATTATTTGGCAGGCTTTTACGTAATCAGTGTTCGGGATAATTTTACTATTAATTGAATCAATTGAACGTAACCAAAATGTAACTGAAATAGTAGATTGTGTCTCAAAGGATCAAAATCATATAGGTATTTACGATGAGGGCGGTATATGTAATGCAGAGTGAAGCGAACGATTCTACAATTGAATCTGTAGCGAGAGATTCTAAAGTAGAATCTCGAGCGTACGAGTATATAGAGGGTCTCTATTGTTTCCGATTTTTACAGTCCATAACGTTTTCCACCATAATTTTTTCTAGTCATATTGTCGAAAGTCATAAAATTTACCAATATTACATTGGAGTTCCGATTTTTGCAGGTCATCATTATTGTTAGTCATAAAATTGGTTAGCCATAACGTTCAATGTCCCGGTGGTAAGCAATTAAATAATGTTACAGGCAATAATCTATTTTGTAATAATTGTTGTAAGGTATTTTTTCGCAAGTCATAATGATTGGTAGTCATCTGATTAGTTAGTCATATCATTCAATTTCACAGTGGTGTCACTCTTCATAATGTTAAAGCCACACACTCTCAGAAAAATAATAAAATACATTTTTTTTTTTACTACCGAACGTTACTGAACGCGTTCTTCCAGACTGCTTTATAACATACCCACATACCCATTCATTATAATTAATGTGGGCACTTGGGCAAAAATAAAGAGTTATGCGATTGAAAGATATTTATTCCGCTCACTGTTTTGTTTAGTGGTCAGAATACGTTAATAGTACATTGTTAAACGAGGGGCGTAAGTGGAATATTGCGAACAAGAGTCTATCAGAAGCCCGACGCCGAAGGCGGAGGGCTTTTGATGACTCGGAGTTTGCAATATTCTTACGCCCGTGTTATACACAATGTTTTTCATCACATTTGCGAGGAAAAAAATAATACATTTTAGATGAAATTAATACAAATCGTAATAACAACTGCAACATGTCAGTCGTTCATTTTGTTGAATTTGACGTGAGGCGCGTATGGCAAAGACCTTTCGGTATACAGCCACAGTTTGAAAACATTTAAAAACATTTAAATTTATTTGTAATAAATACTAAACATTAAATTGCAGTTGAATTTAATATAAAGATATGTTTTATACGTATTAAAAGTTGGTTGTAGCAAACCTTTGAAGATATGAAATACACCTTGGCTGATTGGAAACATCCTCAGTCCGAAGTGAAGTATGAGTGGGTTCTATATTTTAAAACTAAACTTAACACCCCGTGGGAGGTAAAACGGCTATAACTGCTCTGTACGCTCGCAAGTAATAACGCCATTGACGAGCAAGTGTGATGAAAAATAAGTATGTTTTGTTTTGAAACTTTTTTCTCTAAAATCAAAAATTGCCGAAAAATTTGACTCGAAAGTTAGGAAAAATATAAACTTGTCAACATTTCGATGGATGTTGTGTCATTATTGGTTCTGGCGCTTCGCCGGCCGCTGCCACGGCACGCTTGCTTCGCTCGCTCGGCTCGCGCGCTTAGGGTCGCGGTACAATTAACACTCCTCCTCGCTTCGCTCGTCGTCGTATCTACACCGACCTGCCTTAGAAGTCCAATATCTTGGCCATTTTTAATTTCAGAGAAAAAGTTTCAAATAAAACATGCTTATTTAAACGTATTCTTTACGAAACAGTCATAAACCCACCTCGCAGGAGTACCTAATAGTACCCCTTTCAAATGTATGTCTAGAAATGTTTCTGAGTAAGTCTATATGACTTTGGATGTTATAGATTTGGTCTCTTAGACGTAATTCCCTTTAGGCATTAAAGCGATATGAATAACAATCATCAGTACGTTGAAATATATGCCTTAGAATATTTATGAATAATTATCGCTAGACCTTTGATCGTTATGGACATCAATTTCTGACTTTTGTGATTATAATACTTAATATTATGGGTCATTAATGTTTGAACTACAAAACGTTATACTTAACAAAGATTATGACTATTGATGTTTATGTCTATAAATTATATGGATATCAATATCTGACTATCGAAATTCGGAACAATAAGTTTATGGGAAACAAAGGGACCCCGTATATAGGTGTACGTAGGCTGGATTTCCGCAACTCGACGTCATATCTGCGCCTATTTTGCGTAACGAGGGATTCAAGTATTAACGCCCAAGACGGAAATGATTATGCTACCACACACATACACACACACTGCTGTAGTGACACATACTGCTGCTCACACCTTCTATGAAGAAAATTGAATTCCCTCATTAGAGTCAACATTTACTTTTTTCTGAAAAATCATATCCTACAATATAATGTCGTGCAAAAGTGACCTTTTTTTGTTCCAATATCAATTTGAGACATCTCATCGTAACATTCGGCCATTAGAAAAAATCTTGGTGTTTTTATTTTATTTCATTGCATGTTTTAGAAAAGCACTAGGTATAACATATATCATAGCTACCATGCCTCGAATCCCTGTCCTATATCTACTATACCGGCAATCCCCACTTTCCCGGCCTCTACAGCAATGGAGGTACCTGCTACCTACTATTAGTACTAAAGTAAAAATGTAGTTTATTAGTAAGCTAGCTCGAGGATTACAAAATAAAACCATGATAAGTAACCACTAATTAGGTTACGTTTTTAGGTCAATTATTTAACAAAAGTGGTAAAAGATTTTTTTATTTCTCATACTGTGAAACTAAGTCTTTTATATTAATCTAAATATAGCGGGAAAAGTAGAGTGTTTCATTCGGGGAAAGCCACTCATTTCAGCCTCGAACTATTAAATATCTCGTCCGAAATGTGTATCCAATTGAGCGGCCTTATTCACGAATGTTTATCAAACCAATGTTAGTTAAAATACTGCATTTTTTTTTTGTTTTTTTTTGTCACTTTGGCATAGGTATTTGTTTTTGTTGAATAAGGGGATGATTAGATTGAACTCGATTTACTTGATAGGAATGCTCTCTCCTGCCTTTACCTCATAGCCAAAGTAAGCGTGATTGTATGTAAGTATGTACTTACCTACAATAATACGTTTCTCTAATCTTAATACGTCAGTTTCCATTTTCGAAATTGAACCCCGTAGCGTTGTTGTAGACAACCAAATTGTATTACAGGTATTAAAACACGGGCTGTAGGTCAGTCAAAACTTAACATGATTTATTCAATTCATCTTAACTTATTCACACACGCAGCTATCCTTACAAGAGAAAACAGATATAAAACATACTTTTATTTACAAGCAATCAATCTTATGTCAAAGGAAACATTGAAAAGTTGCGGTCATCGCCTCAATAACAATGTTATAATCAGTGGGATCCAGTGGAATAAAGCGGGGTCCATCTGAGGCATACATATCGCGTTCCAATTTGATTTCAATGTATTTCGTGCGCTCGCTTCGTTGCACACTAAGATAAGGTGCTCTTACACGTGCAATTTTTTGAGCAATTATTGCCCGTCAATAGTACAGGCCTCCTTCACTAACCTGCAAGTAAGAGTGAGAGAACACAAAAAATTGCCCGCGTAAGTTCACCTAATAAGAAAACCCAGAAAGCGCGCACGAAACACGCTGTAATCAAAAAGAATGTGAAACGTATGTCTATCATCGACCCCTACGTTGACCCTGCTAACTGATAAGTATTGGCATCTTATTGTACTGCGTATAAAAACCAATCAAACGTTGATAACATTTTAATAACGTCACCGTTGAAATCTGAAATCGTACCTATAATTATGTAGATATAGAAAGGAATGGACGGTTGAGCACTCGTAGCCAGTGCTACGTCGTAGACCCGTAGCAGCCTAGCAAATTGACATTTTCCTAACAAATATGCGAGATATAAGTGCTAGATGGACGAATGCTATATGTGCTAGGTAGGCAGGTCTATGATGTAAATCACAAAGGTTGTTTACTAATTCAATCTTAATCAAAAATATTATACGCCTTGTGTTAGTTTCAAAACAGACATAACGATGTGAATTTTACAACTTATTCTCATATTGTTCCTTTCTAGTCTCTGCTTCAATCAATCAAACTCTATCTAAATATTATACAATTTAGTGACATCAAACCACACATAATTTAATATGACTATTTAATGATAATTAACAATAATGAGCAAACTCTGCTGCTATTGTATCCTGAATTCACCTAGGGTAGATTAACCTTTCATTAATTTCATTGTTTTGTGTGCAAGTAGGTACAAACCATCTTAAACAAATACACATAATAAATTGGTATGTTTCAACTGCAACAATTGTAATAGTTACATTAAGAAAATAATTAAATACCAATTCATAATAATTTAACGTTGATCAGTAGGTAACTATCGTCACATATTATAATGGAGGAAAAGTAATAATGGAGGTGGACAATAAATACTTAAGTAAACGCAAATAAACACATTAAAATGCAGCTCGGTAGTTTCTTCTTAGTTGCGGGCGACTAGATATAATTTCACTCGGTGTTTCACTTCGCTTCGGTAAGGTGGTGGACAATGAACCAGTAGTACACATAGAACCAACGCCTTAATTTGAAATAGCAACGTTGCCAAAACGTGGCTTGCGTAAAGACAAGCTTCAGTTTGCTTCAGGATCCGCCGATGCAGGAACGCTTCAGAACCGCACGCGTGGTGAGTTTTGTGATTTTCGACACCCACACAATGAAAGTCAGTGTCTTATTTTATGATCTAGTTGAGTGGTCGGCTAGTTTCCCGCGCGGTGATGCCGTGCGCGCGGAGCCGCGACAGCAATGACTTGTACACGACGGGCGCGAAAGGCAGCACTACGCCACGCTCCTGGATCTCCCCTGCAAGCAACATTTTTTTTATACAACGAATGTGGCCAACAAGCGTACGGCCCGCCTGATGGTAAGCGGACACCGCAGCCTATACACGCATGCCACTCCAAAGGAGTAACACGGACGTTGCCAACCCTTGACATGTTTGAGGATTCGCCGTGTTGACAGCTGAAGGAACAAATTCCCTCGCTCTTAACACAACGCATCCACGGGAGCTCTGGCGACCTTGCTCCCCTCCAGGAACACAACACTACTACAGTGCAAGTACCTAGTAGTTATTATGTTATTATGGTTGTAGTATTCTGCTTCTGCAAGGCGGAGGTACTTCCCCAGTTGGGCTGCTCCACATTAGAGCGGGTTGACATTTCGCTGTGCCCTAACCTCACCAATTAAGGGACATTTTATTTATAACGTCAAAGTTTAGTAAGTACGTCAAAGTTTCTATGAACTTATCCATTCCCAAACTCATGGCGGTCGCATAATGTACGATTCCCACCGAACGGGCCGGGCCTGGTCACCTGGCGCCACGTCGCAACGGATGCGGGAGCACCCGGCGGTAGCCGACCGCGTTTTAATAGAGCGCAGTAGGGCCGGACAGAGACGGTCAGATGCGACGACAGCCGACCGCAGCCGTCTACGTCCGTGAGGCGCCGATCGGCAGCAAGTACATTCGAATATGAAATGTAACGTCTGTAACGTAAAACGCTCCGAGCCGGCCCGGTCCGTGAGAATCGTACATAATATTGCCATTCGATAGCCATTTAATACAAGTTGTGAAGTTCTATGGCACGTGTGCGCCTCTTCCCGTCCGTGGCCCATGCCCATGGTCCATGGTGCCTCACCGTCGAGTATCATCTTGGCGGCCATGGCGGTGGGCAGCCCCACGGTGGTGGCCATGGCGGTGTGTCCCGCGGGCTCGCCGCGCACCGTCATGGTGACCTCGCGTCTCTCCTTGCGTCCGTCGCCCCACGTCACGCCCACTTCGTGCCGAAGAACCACGAAGTCCGTCTCCGCCTTGTCTGTAAGTTGCCCAAAAGTTAACGTCTGTCACTCTGAAGGCCAGGGAAATTATTGAGGGATCGAGCGGCGTCAATCAATGATGTTGGTGATTGACTTCTTTGAAAATCGATTAGTGGGCCCTGAGTTGAATAGCTGCTTGATAAGTATATGCGTCCCTGTTATACTGCTGGTTTTGGGTAATAACAATAACTCCTACGCTAACCAAATATGGTTACATAAAGTCATTGTCAGGTCATAAGCTAGAATGTTCACTCACACTGATGTACCTACTAAATTATAAGTCATTATAAGTTATGTAATTTGACGTAGATTTAAAATTACATGTTTCATTGACATTTAATTTTTATATAGTACTATTTGGTTTATGAGGGCAGTATTGTGCCAACGAAAGTTTCCAAAATAGCGAAATATCACGGTATTAAGATAAAAACTTCCTTAAATTCTTATGAAAATTTCCTTTACATCCCGAGATGTTTCCCATATTTAGAGAAACTTTCCGCAACTCGCACATCTGTACACTGATACGGAACAAAGTTTGAAGCACCTTGTTCCGTATCAGAGTACAGTGTAGGAAGGTAGTCGTACCCAGCTGCAGCTTGTTGGTGAGGTAGTGGCTGACGGTGTCGAGCGGCGTGTTCCGCTTGGCGACGACGCTGTCCTCGAGCAGCCCGAGCGACTCCAGCCCCGCCGTGCCCGCGCCGCCGATGCGCTCCGTCAGCCGGCTCTTCAGGTTCCCGTAGAATATCGACGAGTCGGTCAGCCCCAGCAGTTCGCACGCGAATTGCCGCTAAATATTACACACATACATTAGTATACAGGATGTTTTTTTAACCGTCTTAGAGCGGAAGCCCAGTTAATGTATACATTACAAAGAACTTAAAAAAAAGGTTTTTTTTGTGTATAAATATTGTTTTTTTTGTTTAATATTTTTTTTTTCACGAATGTTTAGTACGTTTTAATTACTTTAAGTGGGTTTCGGCTCTAAAACGGTTAAAAAAGACGTTGTATAACTAAATCAACCCGTGAATAAAAACCTACTCTATTTTCATCAAAGTTTGGCCCAACTACGAACTCGGACCAAGAGTCAATACGAAAGTTAAACCCGAAAATTAACATAATTACCGTGTTATCCAATTAATGTTTAATAAAAACATAGTTACCCAAGTAATTTCGGGTCCTTCAGGATGGAGAGAAGGATGAGGGCTCGGATCTACCAGCCCGAACAACTGCATAGCGATCATTGTTTCAGCGAAGCCTGCAAAGTATATTTACTTATACATTATCGGCCGTATTCATAAACGTACTACAAGCCTGTTTTAACTAGAACGGCCTTAAAATTCGTTTGTCCTTATCTGTCACTTTGACATTTGTGTTCGTAAGAAAGGGTGAAAGCACATTTTATTTAGCAGAGGAATTTTAAGTTTTATGAATAAGGCCGTATATCTCTAAGGAAAGGAGAAAACCGGTCATCACGCTGATTCGAGTCTTAGATCACTTTAAAGGAGTTTTGGGTAAAAAACTTAAGTAAAGCCTTGTATGTAGTTGTGATCTGTTCAAATATAGGTACACTAGCTTCTGCCCGCGACTCCGTCCGCGTGGAACTCGTGTATGTCGCAATTCCATACAAACTTTCACCCCCCATTTTACCCCCTTAGGGGATGATTTCGGAGATAAAATCTATCCTATGTCCTTCCCCGGGACTCAAACTATCTCTAAACCAAATTTCACCTAAATCGGTTCAGCGGTTTAAGCGTTTAGAGGTAACAGACAGACAGACACACTTTCGCATTTATAATATTAGTATGGGTGACATATTTAACCGCCAAGAACACCTCAAAGTGAGGCGAGCTGTCGTGCGCAGGGCGCCAATTACGAATCAAGTTGTTATATGTATGGCTTACACTGCCAAAGTTACTTCATGCTTTCAACTAAGGTTCATATTCATACTTTTATGGAAAAGTGTGTCACTTTAGTACGTGAAAAATGGCGTCCTAAACGTTAAAAATTGTAGCACAAACAAAACAATTGCCTATACTAACAAGTTACACCTACATACAAGGGCTTTACTTCAGTTGTTTACCTATATGGCAGCTGTAATCATAGAACACTGTCATATTTGATCAACAGACCCCGTTATCAGAGGTGAAAATGTATTGAAATCGAACACTAGGGTATTCGGTATTCGTATTGTATAAATCACACAATATTTATTTCGAGTACATGTGACGATTGGTTCCAGCTATTGCTCAGCTATACTAAATATACGAACCATTTCCGCGTCGCAATCGGTTTATTTCCAATTTCGCCATCAACTCCGTTTTAAACTGAGAAAATTCAGCACGATTTTAGAGGAAAATTATATTTTTACTGAATAAATCAAATTATTCATATTACATGAAACATATTTTGACAAATAAATGACCGCTAAGTACTTACCTATTATGGAGTTACCAATAAAATGAAAACTTTTTCAAGCCCGTTGGCTCAACATATGTCATATGTCATCTCGCCTACGAATAAACTAAGTATATTGTATACATCAAATTCTACAGGTTAAAATAATAATGTAGGGAATAATTATGAGCAGTGCCAACCATAGTATTCTCAATAAATTTTCACCGCTGATAACGGGCTCTGTTGATCAACATTACCGACGGACAATTTGAAGCATCCCAGCACCTCCATCAAAAACGTACCTCTGTACCGGATGGTGCCCCGGAAGATGGTGTGCGCGTCTTCGATGCCGTACAGCTTGGCGTACTGCGTGCTGTCGCGGTTGGGGAAGCCCTCGAACGCGAACCCAGGCAGGAAGTCCAACTCACGCGCTACTGACATCAGCTCGCCACCACTCAGTACTTCCACCACCTAACATACCAATTCCAATCTAGTCAGTCGCATCACATCTATCTTTACCGCCGAATTAACAAAATTCTTATAATAGTCATTATTATTTATTGCATTACAAAACCATCGTACAAATAATGCAAAACCTTAATATTATTCACAGCTCTATTATTTATGAATGTTATTATTGTAGATAATTAAGCAATGAAGTCCGAGAAACTTTTGTGCGTAAAATTCACGCTCTTACAAAAAAAACCGGTCAAGTGCGAGTCAGACTCGCGCACCGAGGGTTCCGTGCAAACTAACAATTAACTCAAGGTAAAGTAAAAGTCCCAATATATTTGTTAAATTACTTATTTTAACCCAACACAATAGAATTCAATTTCAAACAACGAGTAACTTTTACACCAAGACAATTAAATCGCGATCTTTTTTTGACCAGCTATTGAAAATAAATATACGCGTCCCAATCCCAACCTCATTAATTCTAGAAAAATCTTAACAGCGCGAATGGGGTCAGCGCCATCTATCGGCCCCATTTGGTACTAACGTGCAAGGGCAATCGGCTTAGTATGTATGTTGGTCTTTTAGCGATTATTGTTTATCACGTGAACTGATCTCGATTATTATTGTTTTATTTGATAGAGAGTACTTCTATTTATAGTTTTATAGGAATTTTAAAACAAAAAAAACTTATAAAGTTGATTAAATTGCAAATCTAACTAGGAAATGATTTTTGAAAATAAAACAAAAAATATGCTAGATACAGAAAAAAAAAACTTTTTCCCGTAATATGTATGTTTAGCTTAATCACACGTAATTATTTCAAATTCTTCGCTTGAATAACTTCGGAGATTAGGGGGGGGGGGAATGGTATTTTTTTTTACATTTTCCTTCATAGATCAAAATTTTCCGAAAGTAGAAAAAAAAAGAAAAACTGCTTCAAAAAGTGCAACTCAAGCCCTTTCGAATGATACCCCACTTGACCCTATAGTTGAATTTTTTTTGCCCCCTCCTCATATTCGTAAGTTTTTATAGAAAAATGAAATGTATATTTAAATTTTTCATTTTCCATGCACGCGGATAACTCTCATTTATAACCATTCCAAGTTTCAAGTTGATAGCTTGAGTAGTTCGTGAGATATTTCACTTTGTGACAGACAGACAGACGGACGGAGACGCACCATAAGGGTTCCTTTGTTACCATTTTTGGTACGGAACCCTAAAAACGCATTTCCATTCTAGGTCAATGACTCACGTATGAACCATGGCTCTAACTACGTGCGATATCCGCTACAGAACGGAAAAAGCTGCTACGCGCTACGCGACGCGTAGCACACGTATGCGATGCGTGCCCTTGAATGGGTAAAACTCTACTTTGAATGTCCTTCGCACCTACACGATTTATCTTGCTACGGACTAAAAGTAATAAACATAACTTAGTAATGCAATAAAAATAGACGAAGATGAAATGTCCTTCATATACAAAGGTACCTGCGGGGGGCTAGTACGCTAAGTTTTATGTCGGACATAAAGCATTCGTCCCATTCTGGCAAATATGCGAGTGCAAGAGGGACAAATGCTTTACGTCGGACATAAAATTTAGTGTGCCGGGGGGGTTGCTGAAACAAATAAGGTTGCTATGGGAACATACAGTCTGTCGAAGGAAGCTAATATTCAAAAAAGTTTCCTTACCTGTCCTCTGCTCAAGTATTTAGCTGCCGATATGGTGTTGAGGAGCACGCCTCGTGGATTCCACGAGAACTTGTACCTCAAGGCGTTGTCGCTGAATTCCGGTGCTGGCAGGCCTGTGACATTTTTCCCAAAAAAATAAGTATTAAGTAGATTATTAGCTAGAGTGAGTGCATGGAAGCAAGAGCGCGCTACATATTACAATCTGATTTCAAAGCCCTAAGATTAATTGTATAAAGTTACGTGTAAAAACTTTATAAGCAAGGTAAACGTGGGCACTGTATGTCAAAGTGACATGGCTTTAATCTGAATGAAAAAAAACCCGTATTTCTAATTAACCCTGCACGGCAATCATGCAACGGCGCGCGAGCTCTCTCGATTTTTCTCGCACTATCCGTCTCTTTCTTATTAGAACACTTAGAACAAGAGATATATTAGCAAGAAAAATCGAGAGTAGGTATGTTGCGGCCGTCGCATGATATACGTGCTTATAGCAGAGTCGTCAAAAAAGTCGTCGAATGAATCTTGCGTCCGCTGCGCGGCGGCAGCTACCGACGCCGTAGGTGGTCATTGTAATCAAATATGAATTGTATCTGCTGTGCAGATGGTTCAAATTCCTTTGCATGTAATAGAATGCGCTCCGGCCCGGCCCGTTCGGTGACAATCGTACATTAGTAAATGTTTTAAGGAAATTGCATGTGCACCTCCGCAGTAGGAGACGAAGGAGTCGACGCGGCCGCCGTGGTTCTGCACGTCATGGATGCACTCGAGCGCCAGCAGATGGTCGATGCCGGGGTCCAGGCCGACTTCGTTCAAGATCGTCACGCCCGCTTCTTTAGCGCTGCAATAGGGCCAGAAACATTGATGGGGTATACATATTACGTGATTTTACCCCAATTTTTCGGTACAAATAGCATGTCGAAGTCAAAATTGGGTGTAGCGTACGATGTAACAATCCGACCACATGTGCAAGCTATTTCTCAGTACAACTCGTTTGACAGTTGGATCAGCAGCGCAAAATGCCTCCAGACGATATCAATTAGTCAGCTTCTGATAAATCGGGGCTGACAAATCATGACATATTCCAACCTGAGTCTAATACGGTATTTGACAAAAGCGAGAAAAGTCTAATCAGCTTCTTTTTATGTAACGTCAAAAACGCTCCGTTAGTACGCCATTTGTAGGGATTACTTGCTTGTGACGTCACAATCAAACAACGTCCTTATTGTTAGTTTCAATGAATTTAGAAATCTAAATTAGTATAGCAAACATTAATTAATGAAAGATTGCCTCTCTCCGAGTATTTTCGTGCTTAATGTCTATCTGTTGCTAATGAAAAAACAATTTGTTTCGGTGTACGATTTTCGGCATTTTCTGCCGCAGCACCCGCTTTAGAAGTAGTCCGTTGGAGGTGGGACGGTGCCAGCGTGTTTACGCAGGTAGCGTCCCACACAAGCATCCGTCCCAAACTCCACGGAACCGAAGACACAGGTAAGTAGGTACATTTTCGTTATCTACAGAAAAATCTAAAGATGATAAATATCAATGGATATCGCATATTTTTTTCAGATTTATTCACTGGCGCGCTTTGCAAACGATCATCGGGGGGTAGTTGGAGTATCTAGGTGCCTTCACTTAATTTTTTTTAGAACCCTATAGAGTGTCCCACTGCTGGGCAAAGGCGTCGCTTCTCGACATCCACTCGTCCTGGATTTGAGCAATCTCTGCCCAATCGTTACAAAATGCGTCCAGGTCGTCCCGCCATTTCCATCTCGGCCTACCACGTCGCGCCTTTACTTAACGACACTTAATTCTCCCAATCAATTAAACGGAAGGACGGAGTGACTCACCGTTCGTGTAGCTCCTGCACCTCGGGGCGCACATACGAGGCGGTGACCAGGTGCGCACCGGCGACGATGGCGGCGCGCGCGGCGGCGCCGTGCAGCTCGTAGGGCAGCAGCGACACCACGAGCTACTCACCGGTCGTGTAGCTCCTGCACCTCGGGGCGCACATACGAGGCGGTGACCAGGTGCGCGCCGGCGTCGATGGCGGCGCGCGCGGCGGCGCCGTGCAGCTCGTAGGGCAGCAGCGACACCACGAGCTACTCACCGGTCGTGTAGCTCCTGCACCTCGGGGCGCACATACGAGGCGGTGACCAGGTGCGCACCGGCGACGATGGCGGCGCGCGCGGCGGCGCCGTGCAGCTCGTAGGGCAGCAGCGACACCACGAGCTACTCACCGGTCGTGTAGCTCCTGCACCTCGGGGCGCACATACGAGGCGGTGACCAGGTGCGCGCCGGCGTCGATGGCGGCGCGCGCGGCGGCGCCGTGCAGCTCGTAGGGCAGCAGCGACACCACGAGCTACTCACCGGTCGTGTAGCTCCTGCACCTCGGGGCGCACATACGAGGCGGTGACCAGGTGCGCACCGGCGACGATGGCGGCGCGCGCGGCGGCGCCGTGCAGCTCGTAGGGCAGCAGCGACACCACGAGCTACTCACCGGTCGTGTAGCTCCTGCACCTCGGGGCGCACATACGAGGCGGTGACCAGGTGCGCGCCGGCGTCGATGGCGGCGCGCGCGGCGGCGCCGTGCAGCTCGTAGGGCAGCAGCGACACCACGAGCTACTCACCGGTCGTGTAGCTCCTGCACCTCGGGGCGCACATACGAGGCGGTGACCAGGTGCGCACCGGCGACGATGGCGGCGCGCGCGGCGGCGCCGTGCAGCTCGTAGGGCAGCAGCGACACCACGAGCTACTCACCGGTCGTGTAGCTCCTGCACCTCGGGGCGCACATACGAGGCGGTGACCAGGTGCGCACCGGCGACGATGGCGGCGCGCGCGGCGGCGCCGTGCAGCTCGTAGGGCAGCAGCGACACCACGAGCTACTCACCGGTCGTGTAGCTCCTGCACCTCGGGGCGCACATACGAGGCGGTGACCAGGTGCGCACCGGCGACGATGGCGGCGCGCGCGGCGGCGCCGTGCAGCTCGTAGGGCAGCAGCGACACCACGAGCTACTCACCGGTCGTGTAGCTCCTGCACCTCGGGGCGCACATACGAGGCGGTGACCAGGTGCGCACCGGCGACGATGGCGGCGCGCGCGGCGGCGCCGTGCAGCTCGTAGGGCAGCAGCGACACCACGAGCTACTCACCGGTCGTGTAGCTCCTGCACCTCGGGGCGCACATACGAGGCGGTGACCAGGTGCGCGCCGGCGTCGATGGCGGCGCGCGCGGCGGCGCCGTGCAGCTCGTAGGGCAGCAGCGACACCACGAGCTACTCACCGGTCGTGTAGCTCCTGCACCTCGGGGCGCACATACGAGGCGGTGACCAGGTGCGCACCGGCGACGATGGCGGCGCGCGCGGCGGCGCCGTGCAGCTCGTAGGGCAGCAGCGACACCACGAGCTACTCACCGGTCGTGTAGCTCCTGCACCTCGGGGCGCACATACGAGGCGGTGACCAGGTGCGCGCCGGCGTCGATGGCGGCGCGCGCGGCGGCGCCGTGCAGCTCGTAGGGCAGCAGCGACACCACGAGCTACTCACCGGTCGTGTAGCTCCTGCACCTCGGGGCGCACATACGAGGCGGTGACCAGGTGCGCGCCGGCGTCGATGGCGGCGCGCGCGGCGGCGCCGTGCAGCTCGTAGGGCAGCAGCGACACCACGAGCTACTCACCGGTCGTGTAGCTCCTGCACCTCGGGGCGCACATACGAGGCGGTGACCAGGTGCGCGCCGGCGTCGATGGCGGCGCGCGCGGCGGCGCCGTGCAGCTCGTAGGGCAGCAGCGACACCACGAGCTACTCACCGGTCGTGTAGCTCCTGCACCTCGGGGCGCACATACGAGGCGGTGACCAGGTGCGCACCGGCGACGATGGCGGCGCGCGCGGCGGCGCCGTGCAGCTCGTAGGGCAGCAGCGACACCACGAGCTACTCACCGGTCGTGTAGCTCCTGCACCTCGGGGCGCACATACGAGGCGGTGACCAGGTGCGCACCGGCGACGATGGCGGCGCGCGCGGCGGCGCCGTGCAGCTCGTAGGGCAGCAGCGACACCACGAGCTACTCACCGGTCGTGTAGCTCCTGCACCTCGGGGCGCACATACGAGGCGGTGACCAGGTGCGCGCCGGCGTCGATGGCGGCGCGCGCGGCGGCGCCGTGCAGCTCGTAGGGCAGCAGCGACACCACGAGCTACTCACCGGTCGTGTAGCTCCTGCACCTCGGGGCGCACATACGAGGCGGTGACCAGGTGCGCACCGGCGACGATGGCGGCGCGCGCGGCGGCGCCGTGCAGCTCGTAGGGCAGCAGCGACACCACGAGCTACTCACCGGTCGTGTAGCTCCTGCACCTCGGGGCGCACATACGAGGCGGTGACCAGGTGCGCGCCGGCGTCGATGGCGGCGCGCGCGGCGGCGCCGTGCAGCTCGTAGGGCAGCAGCGACACCACGAGCTACTCACCGGTCGTGTAGCTCCTGCACCTCGGGGCGCACATACGAGGCGGTGACCAGGTGCGCGCCGGCGTCGATGGCGGCGCGCGCGGCGGCGCCGTGCAGCTCGTAGGGCAGCAGCGACACCACGAGCTACTCACCGGTCGTGTAGCTCCTGCACCTCGGGGCGCACATACGAGGCGGTGACCAGGTGCGCGCCGGCGTCGATGGCGGCGCGCGCGGCGGCGCCGTGCAGCTCGTAGGGCAGCAGCGACACCACGAGCTACTCACCGGTCGTGTAGCTCCTGCACCTCGGGGCGCACATACGAGGCGGTGACCAGGTGCGCACCGGCGACGATGGCGGCGCGCGCGGCGGCGCCGTGCAGCTCGTAGGGCAGCAGCGACACCACGAGCTACTCACCGGTCGTGTAGCTCCTGCACCTCGGGGCGCACATACGAGGCGGTGACCAGGTGCGCGCCGGCGTCGATGGCGGCGCGCGCGGCGGCGCCGTGCAGCTCGTAGGGCAGCAGCGACACCACGAGCTACTCACCGGTCGTGTAGCTCCTGCACCTCGGGGCGCACATACGAGGCGGTGACCAGGTGCGCACCGGCGACGATGGCGGCGCGCGCGGCGGCGCCGTGCAGCTCGTAGGGCAGCAGCGACACCACGAGCTACTCACCGGTCGTGTAGCTCCTGCACCTCGGGGCGCACATACGAGGCGGTGACCAGGTGCGCGCCGGCGTCGATGGCGGCGCGCGCGGCGGCGCCGTGCAGCTCGTAGGGCAGCAGCGACACCACGAGCCGCGCGCGGGCCACCGCGGCCCGCAGCGCCGCCTCGTCGTCCGCTTGCAGGTACACTGCGCTGACGCCGTAGCGCTCCGCTAGCGCGTCAGCTTCTTCTTTCACTTGGGACGCTACAAGGAATTATTAACTCTTTCATACCAGAAACTTTGGGTTTTCGCTTTGCTCGTAGGCGCTTTCGTCTACGAACGGCATGTTATCGTCTACGAGCGTAGCACTATATGTATAACACAACTTAGAAAAGATAAAAAACCCCCGACCATTTCACCAAAAAAACCATTTCAAAGGCCAATATCTCAAAAACGGTTGAACAGATTTTCATTTATTATTTTATATATTTATTTATTTAGTATTCGGAGAACCAACAGCCAACAATTCAATGTAATAATATAAACTAGTTATATCAATTAAGTAACAGAGAGCCAATTAGAGGTTCCCACCAGTAGCAACAGGTTAACAAGCAATTGGTGGTTAGCACTAAATTTTACAACGTGTTACCCACAAGCATACAAATTAATATCTATGCAAGAAACAAAACTTATTAATTATTAAGTGATATACATAAACCGTTACATGCGACTCACTCACTTAAAAAACTCGTTAAAATCCGTCGTATATTATAGTTGTGATGTTGCTATTGAAAACGTCAATATCCCGCTCCTTCGTTAGTTCATTTAGGCTTTTTCCAGCTCGTAATAAAAAGCAATTTTTTCTATAATTACGTGATGTAAATGGAATTGAGAGGGGAGGGAAGTATCTTTTGGACCTAGATGGAGTATTGAAGGAGAGCTTAGCTAGTAATTCCGGACAATCAATGTTACCATTTAAGATACTAAGTATATAAATAATATCTGCAATCTGACGACGTTTATGTAATGGAATGAGGTGATGTCATGTTGTCAATGTTCATGAAACATAGCTAAGAACACTCCAGATAAAATTATCTATGACACGAAAAAAAACGCATTCAAATCAGTCCATCTGTTTGGGAGCTACGATACAGATACAGGAATTACACAGACCCCTCTCTTTGCGTCGGGGGTTAAAAATTAATAAAATTCACCAACACCTCACTCTCTCTACAGCAAATAATTAGATAGCATAATAATAGTGCGGAGCATCGAAATCAACAGATTCAATGAACGAAACATTTAGATGATTAATTTAAGAATCAACCAAATCCTTACCGATCGTAATGGAAATGTTCTTCTCCTTCGCAAGGTATTCGACCACGGGGGCGGACACCAGGCCGCTTCCCAATATTACCACCGAGTTTTGTGTGTCATTGCCTTCCACCTTGTGTCGGGATCGACTGCAAAAAAACAGGAAGCATCATCTCCTGGAGTTTTCCCGGTTGTGGGCCTGGGGTCGGCTTAAGTGCCAATGCTTTGGAATTAGTCCCAAGATTTGGCGTAGCCAGTGCCTACGCCAAATCTTTTTTTAAATGTATACGAAACGAATGCGATGGTAATAAGCTTTGCTACGGCCAATAATGAGCCAGGAGCTAAAGTTTGCGTCATGTGGACAAAGATTCGAAGTTAAGTTTTCGGTACAGTGTTCGAAACTTACTTGTTGGATGATCTCAATTCGTTAATGTATTCGAAAGGTGGTGTCAGTTTTCCGTTGCTCGTAATGATGGCCTGTAAAACGTTGTTTTTTTTTAATGAACACGACATAGCAGCTAAATATATATCTGATGGGTTACATAAATGATCCCTTGGTAATGCAGAAATGTATTATTTCATCACACTAGCTCGTAAAGAGCTTTATAAAGCGCAGGCATTCAAGCTAAAATAACCCAAAAAACGCCAATAGTCACATGGATATTGTGAAGTCAAATGATGTCAATTACCGTACTCATCACTAGCGGAACCAGGTGGGCTCCTTAGGTTATCCGCTCTTACTAAAATATAGTTCCACCGATGCAAATCATTGCAACTCACCCCCTGAAAATACTATATGTACACTCATCGCGCCTCACCCCCTTCAAATACTATCGGTAAACTCATCGCGACTCACTCCCTGCAAATACTGTAGGTACACTCATCTCATCGCGCCTCACACCCTGCAAATAGTATCGGTAAACTCATCGCGCCTCACCCCCTGCAAATACTATGGGTAAAGTCATCGCGACTCACGCCCTGCAAATACTATAGGTACACTCATCGCGACTCACCCCCTGCACGACCGGCGAGAAGTCGTGCTCATCGAGCGGGCGCGAGGCGTCTGACTTCATGATGTCGTCGGCGTAGGGGAACAGCAGGTCACCGAAGAAGTCCGTGGACTCGCGCGGCAGCTGCGTCGGCATGTTGTCGATCGAGCACACCAGAACGCCGGGACCTTTGAAACTGTGACGGAGAATACAGAGTAACAGGAGTGCTAAAATAACGAAGCTGTTATACTGGATGGCATTCGAAGAGTGGCGGTTCCAGGATTTCGGTTTAGGCCGCTCCAACTTGCTCGACACCGTTTTAGAGGGGGCTTAATCCCGGTGAGCTTATATTTTAGTAAGGATTGAGATGGTTTTGGGTGCGGGACCCATTAGCTCCCCCAGGAGCCACTGGTGTGTGAGTCCCTCTAAATTAAAGAAAGAAGAAGAAAGACGTCACGTTTATATGTTCAAGTTCCAGTCTGATGTGTATCTAAGTGCCTAGATATTTTTTTTTAATTATAATAAGCCTTTCGATGAGTGGTAAAAAACCAGTTAAATGAACCTTTTGGTATCCTTGTTGCGATCGGCGTCGTAGAGGCAGAACGGCGTGTCGATGGTGGTACACTCGTTCATGAACTCGATGGAGCCGCCCGGGTCCGCTGAGATATCACAGATTGCTAGCATACTGCGGAAAAAAATAACTTATTTTAGTCCATCGTAGTGCAGATACTTGTAGAGGCTATCAACTCGAAACAGAGACTGGCATTTAATCAGTTTAAATAGAAACTCTTTTAAATTCGTATGATATAGGTAAAGACAAAGTAAGTACCTACATATGTTGGTAAGGATGCTTACAGGGCACTGTCGCCTAAATAAGCACATGCAAGCGATAGGACTGTGTGACACAAGGCTGTGCAGACTCTGCCTGGAGGCGGAGGAGACGCCTACACACATCCTAACCGAGTGCCTCATGCGCAGTCGTAACTCTTTTCTGGGAAAACACATCATGTGCCCGGAGGAGATCGAATTTCCTGAGTTCAATAGTATCCTGCAATTCTTTGAGTTTGCAGGACTTGACCAAGAATTGTAGTATGTGGCGATCACAATAGATCAGCAATGGTCGCAGTGATATAAGGGCTCTCACGGTCCGGAAGCCACTACAAGAAATAATAATAAGTACCATACAATGGGGTGAGTAGGGATCGCGAGGAGAGTTGGGTTATGAATGGGGAGAGAAGGGATGAAAGGGGGGTGAGATGGGAATATAAGGCTACTGCGCTACCTAAATAATGTATTCCAATTTAAAATGATTCATAATAAAAAAACAATCCAACAATCTTCCAAAATCACCTTTGTATGAAATTCCATCTCACCCCAACTACGAGGGACTCCAGGGTGCGGTGGGATTTCGTGTTTATCGTTAAAGTTATGAAATGGAACTACCAAACAAACAAACAGACAAAATCATAAAAAAAAAACAAAATGCAAACGTCAGGAACACTTAGGTATACAACATTCAGTTTGCATATATAAAAATAACATGTTATTGAGGTTAGAATGTCAGTTTTGTCCCTACAAACCCCGTTTTACGGTATATGATCATTTTCTCTACCATCCGTAGGTAAAAGGGGTGGCACTGTTCAGCTGCATTTTTTTAATGATGGATAAAGGTACTCGAATGGTAATGCCGTGTCAAACAAAACGCGTTCGACGAGTCAATAATGCATTGGATGCAAGCAACGCAAGACCGATAACTGTGGTCATCATCCTTCTCCTAGCGTTATTCCCGGTTGTGCCCCTAAAGGAGCCCAGGGTCCGCTTTGACACCTAATCCCAAAATTTGGCATAGGCACTAGTTTTACGAAAGCAACTGCCATATATCTGAACTTCCAACCCAGGGGGAAAACTAGACCTTATTGGGATTAGACCGGTTTCCTCACGATGTTTTCCTTCACCGAAAAGCTAACGGTAAATATTCCGTAAAAAAGTTCCGAAAAACTCATCGGTACGAGCCGGGATTCGAACCCACGACCGCCGCTTGACAGTCGCATGCCTGAACCACTAGGCTACCGTAGCTCTTACAAAGAGCGATAACTCCTCAGTAATTCCTTCGTCCCTTGAACGATATTTCGAAATGATGGTGCATACCGGTGGGGCAGCGCGGGGGCTCCGATGCTCTTGGGCAGCCAGGGTGTGTGCGACGGAATGAGCAGGTGCTTGGCGTCGGGGATCGTGAGCAGCTTGGGGCTGTCCACTGCCCAGTAGATGCAGTTCACCAGAACAGACGTGTATGGCGCTATCTGTCCATGAAAACAAGGTCCAAAATTCAACAGACGTTCTTTTGAACCTTAATACACGAATAATAGAGTCGGAACGTAGAATTCTGTGGCTCCAGAGGTTCAGTGGTTCTTGGCTGACTGTAGGTACTACGCTTATAGTAGGCCATTCACAAGTCACATTATATTATTAGTCCCTGAGCGACCGAGCTCTGCTCGCGTGAATCAAGCAAAGTACGGACAAAACGAATTATCCTAGACACGAGACCTAGCTAGATCGATTTCTCGCCCCCATAAAATACTATTTTCCAAATTTTCATCGAAATCGTTAGAGCCGTTTCCGAAAACGTGATTGCAAATACACAAATATTGCTCGTTTAATAGTTTAGTATACAAGAGGCAGTAATTAACATATTCAGATTGGGTATGTAAGCGGCGTTCAACTCTCAAGCTATTAAGAGGCATATTTTTTTTAAAATACCCCCAATGTATGTAGGTATATATACGTAACCTCTCCCGTGCTGTGTACAGAAAATAACTTAGGTATTTTGCCAGTCCAGATAGTGGGATTACTGCCCTACGTAGTACAGTCAATATTTAGATTGTAAAAATGTGTTTTTATGTTGTTGAAAGAAATCAACTGAATTACTCAACCTAACCCATCCGTGACCGATTATACACCCGATATTATACTCAAGTCAGTATTTGTTTACTACGTTATCTAAAGAGATAAGTTGCAAGGGTAATGATAATGAGGCAATGCAATCTTGATGCACATAAAGTAGGTACCTAATAGGTACCAGCTGTTTGCTTTTAAATAGCCCAGTTATTGAAGGGAAACAATATTATTCTATAATGGAGCTAATTAATTTATTCAAAATATAAGATGTAATATAAAGGAAAAATATGGTACAACAACAATAAAATTACAAAAATGACTACAACTAACTTAACCTATGGGGTTTACACTATATTTACATAATATATATCCCCGAAATCAATACCACTCGGTAGAGTGCCCATAAGGCTGGCTGCATTGCCTCGCTGAATGGCAATGCCAATGCGTTGAGCGAGGAACGAGCCAGCCCTATGGTCACCAGTGGAGCGGATGAGCATTTTTGAAATTTGTTTAAATTAGACGTTTTCATTATACATTCTAAACTGATGAGTGAGTATTAAGTAAATTTCCATTGTCCTAAGTATTTGTATAAAAACCCAAGTGGCTCTGTTTGATATCGTCTAATGATATCAATAAAAAACTTTAAAGCGAAATACATTATGAGTACCTATTTAATGTTTTCTCTCACGTCGAATAGGAATTCACGAGCCCGCTTTGTCAATAAAAAACTGTTTCAAAATAGTACATTTTACAACTAGTGTGAAAAGAATGTCTTTTTACCACTAGTACCGAGGTATCTTACCACGAGCTGAAAGCGAGTGGCAAGACTCGGTACGAGTGGTAAAAGACATTTCACACGTGTTGTAAACGACGTTTTTTAATACAATTGCGAAAAATAATAAATTAATATATCATTGCGATAAAATATGCTTGCTTTGAAGTTATTTTTGAACGAACCCATACTTTACAAATGACACTGACAGTGACAACATACTATTGGAATCAGCGCCATCGGGTAAAAAATCTAATATAAAATTACTGCGTTTCGAAAGTATAGTTTGGAACTAAAAAGTAAAAAGCACTAGTTCGAGAAATTGAGCTTCTCGTACGCTACGCAGCCACAAAAAGTACCACTTTTTGAGCAACTGTATTAAAAAAATCTATATACTCGTATCACGACATCCCGTAAGAATACAGCATATATAAACTCTGTCCCTGTTCCTCCTCGCTTAAGGGACATAATAACAACGAATCTATTGCACTGATTAGTTGGAGTTTGGAGTGATAAGTAGAAACGGAACTACATATACATATACGAACATCGATTTTCGTAGTAGGTACCTAAGGATGTAAGTTAAGTGTACCTTTTGCGCGAATGTTGATATGTACCGCTCAGGATGCTCCTCGTACTCCTGCGCATCGTAACCGCCGCCGTTCTTGCGTTCCAGGTGGTGTCGTCTGCGCACCTCGCAGCCGTAGATCTTGTTAGGACCTAACACAAATAGTAGGTACTTATACTGCAGAGGCCGGGAAGTACCTTTAAAATGGCTGAATGCTATTCTGTTAACTTTGCAGGTCGTATGTAACTCCATTAGGGACCTTCCGACTCGCCGCACCGGAAACGTGGTACCCGGACCCATTATAAGGAACATAACCGATCATCGGACACCATCTTTAGGGTCGAGGTGTAAGTAGTACCTAACTAGGTAAAGTCTAATAAAATATTATCGATATCAATATTATACCAGTAAGAAGATTAGTTGTTATCGGATACTTACTTCCGTGCTCAGCTACTTTTCTAAGCATTTCAGGTGGAACGTACTCGTGTGGTAGCTCGGAGAATATTTCTTGACTTCCCTAAAATCGTAAATTAAAATTAGTTTCGTCTTCGATTGAAATATCTAGACACGCGGCAGCGTGTCAAGCCAAGTTCAAGCAAAGGAACTGGCTAGCCAGCGCCGAGTGTAATATTACACGAACCACTTGGTGCCACTTTTGACCCTTCTATAACTCAAAACCTCTTTAACGTAAACACATAAAACTACGTGTGTTTAATTATATCCATAAAGACATCTAGAAGCCCAAATTTCATGAACCTAGCTCAAACGGTTATAAAGAAATGAAGGTCAAAAAGTCGTAAATTTTAGTACTGACTGACTGACTGACATATAGTAGGTACCTAAAACCTAACCTACTTCCAGATGACCTACAAGGATGAAATTTGGAATCCAGCTCGGTAATTGTGTGTACCTAAGCGTAGGAAGAAATCTAAAAAATAAAAAAGTTAAAAAATAGGGTCCCCATACAAATAACAATTGCTGTTATTTAAAAATGTGAGATCTTAAAGTAGGTTAGATTTGACTTGGCCAGTTTTTATCAGAATTAAAATGTTGAATAACTTTATAAAATGACTGATGTAATGAAAACTGGCCAAGACAAATCTAACCTACTTTAAGATCTCACATTTTTAAATAACAGTAGCTGTTATAGGTAAGTATCCAATAAAGCAAAGAAATTGAGTTTAATACTTGTTCATAATGTTATTTTGTTCCTATAAATACATATTTGGATTTTGCATAGAACTTGGCACTCATTTAGATCTCCATTCTTTTTGCGGCGAAGCCCACAGCCAAGCATAATTTATGTATTGAACTTGGCTCTCCTTTTTTACATTTATGTTTTTGGTGGGATTTAAAATATTTAAATACACCGTTATCGGGCCTGTTCCTCCTGACGCTTCGGCTTCACTTCGCCCGATCGATCGGATGAGCACTTAACTTATTAACAGACTTCAAAAAAAAGGAGGAGGTAATACTCAATTCGGTTGTATTTTATGTATGTTTCTTTTTTATTTATTTTTAGCCGAGAAGTACGTCATTAATGAGCCGATTCGTTTTTTTTTTGTTTGTATGTATATGCTTCCAGGTGGGTCCTATTTTTTTAAATTCAGTTAGATGATGGGATCCATGAGGAATTGAGGGAACTCCTCAATTTTATTAGGCACGCGTGTAGTGATTTTGGTATTTTCTGTTATAACTCGTGTATTTACATCCGGAAATCATAAATTTGGTGGCGAGGAATTGATGATGAAGACCACAGATGACTTATCGAATTCCTCAATTATGCACTTAAAAGTGCAAAAGTACGTCACAGATTCTGATAAGATTCCGTTGAAATAGGAACTAATGAAGTGCCATTGGTGATGATCTTGGGGAATCGACGGCAGTCCTCAAATATTATCGGCCCACATACAGCGATTCGGTTTTTTTCTATAGTAAGTAATCAACGCATTTGCTATCGGAAATCAGTTCATGTGGTAAATTGTTAAAAAAAGTGGAAATGTTTTCGTGGCTTGGCGGAGTACCTACCAAATTGAAGTCGGTTAAAACTTTGTTTTTAAAGTAAATTATTTACTAATTAGCGAGTGTGTGCTAGATTTGAATTGTCTATCTGTTGAACTTTGGTTATGTTAGAGAACTAAAGTCAGATTTTTTTATGTTGATCTTACTTTCTATTTAAATCAGTAGTCTGATTTAAATAGAAAGTAAGATCAACATAAAATCTTAGGACCCTAGCTCAGTGCTGACAGTTTATACTGTACCTAAATTCATTGTTATAAGGTCTAATTTCACTCGGGCAGATCTGCGACACGTTGCCGGAGCCGATGAAGACGAAGGTATGCGAGCCCAGAGACTTGGGCATCATGCCGAGCGCCACCTCGTAGCCCACGTCGCGGACGGCCTGCCGCGCCATGCTCGAGTTGCGGTAGCTGTGCACCTTAAACCATTGTCATAAGGGCTAATTTCGCTCGGCCAAACCTGCGTCACGTTGCCGGAGCCGGTGAAGACGAAGGTGAGCGGGCCCAGCGACTTGGGCATCATGCCGAGCGCCACCTCGTAGCCCGCGTCGCGGATGGCCTGCCGCGTCATGCTCGAGTTGCGGTAGCTGTACACCTTAAACCATTGTCATAAGGGCTAATTTCGCTCGGCCAGACCTGCGACACGTTGCCGGAGCCGGTGAAGACGAAGGTGAGCGGGCCCAGCGACTTGGGCATCATGCCGAGCGCCACCTCGTAGCCCGCGTCGCGGATGGCCTGCCGCGCCATGCTCGAGTTGCGGTAATTGTGCGCCGGTCCTATGTGCTGCAAACATCAACATGGTCAGGCGTCTAGATAAACTTAGGGCATTGGAAAATTATAGACTAAAAGACGGAATCAATAATTTGTTTATTGACAGAAGCCAAAACACGATTGCTTAGTGTTCTTATAGAAAAAGTATTCCAAAGTTGGGTCTTTATTTTCCCTTTTTAAAGGTCATAAGATATTTTACTACATTTAAAATCTCTCAGAATAAATCTCTTCTCAGATTCAACGCAAAAATTACACCTATTTTAACTCATTTATATAGTTTGAGTCATTGTGGACTGATTTGATGACCTCAAACCTGAAATTGTCCCGTGGCTACACTTATCCATAGGTACCTACCCAAGATATCGGTCTCCAAGACTTGGGTACTTTATTTTATTATCTATAATTGCCAATCGCATTGATTAGATACATAGAGTGACCGTGTATCAGGGTCGATAGACGTAATCATAGAACTTCTCCTACAGAGATTCTCATAAATATACCGCAGGCCCAGGCCGAGAAGTATGTTGACCATGCCTGCCACGCCCGCATATTTGCCGAACACCACTACGTGGTTGTCCGCGTCATTCATGAACTCCTCGCAGTCTTTCAATGTTCTAGAACGTACCACGAAGGGCGTGTGGTACCCCAGCGCCAGCAGCCGCAGGCCCAGGCCGTGGAGGATGTTGACCATGCCTGCTACGTCCGCATATTTGCCGAACGCCACTACGCGATTGTCCGCGTCATTCATAAACTCATCGCAGTCTTTCAATGTTCTAGAACGTACCATAAAGGGCGTGTGGTGCCCCAGCGCCAGCAGCCGCAGGCCCAGGCCGTGGAGGATGTTGACCATGCCTGCCACGCCCGCATATTTGCCGAACGCCACTACGCGATTACCCGCGCCATCCATGAGCTTCTCGTAGTCTAGCAGTCTGATGTTCTGCAACAACCATTGATTAATTCATATTGGGTGTTTTCATGGAATCCGTGAATGCATTGTTCATCCAGCAGACATTATCTGCTAAAAAAAACCGAGTTCCGAGTACACAATTCTCCGGTTTAGAAAGGCTTTCAATTAACAATGAAGCCGGTATGTTATAAAGGCTGCTAAATACTAAGTTCAAACTTTGCATATTTATCAAATTGAACTCCGATGACGAAATGGTAAAAACTTTGAGAAATTTTAAGTAAGTAAATTAAAAGCATTATTCGTTTAATATTTTTTCTCGGTTACCTTTGCCAAAATGGCGTCAAGCATGGGCATGTTAGCCTCCTGCGCCTTGATGGTGTGCGAGAAGAAGCAGTATGTCTTGTTGGGGATGAGCAGATCGATGGGCGTTTGCTTCACGCCAAAGATCACGTTGGCCTCGCTAATGTCCTCCTGGATCACTGCTCCAGCGCTTATGTATAGCTAAAAAGGAATAAAATTAATATGGAATGTGTTTCAATTGTTGTTCAAAAATTAGATTAGGTACTCATGTGGGTATCTAACTTTGAAACGCAATTTCATTTCTACGCGGTGAGTAGGCTACGGATTGAGGCCCGTTGCATGGGGCTGCAAGTTACCATTTTACAATTCTAAACAGGCAACTAATGACCAATAATGATTGGCCATTTGACTTGTGTTGCCTGTTTGGGATTTTAAATTTGTAACGTGTAGGTACCTACCTACCTTTCATGCAACGGGCCACTGGAGATGAAAGTGTCTATCAATCAGCTTGCGCTGAAGGTAGCATAGAGCGATGTGTGAATATTGGTTTCAGTGTAAGTTTAAATAATTCAAGTGAAAATTAGTAGTACCTGCATAGGGTAAGCTCGCCGGTTGGAAGGCTGCACGATGACCTTGACGCCTTTTCGCACCAAGCGGTTCACATTCGACGGCGAGAACGGCGCTCTTCGCTCCCATACTGACTGGTCTTCACGGCGGATGGCTATCACGCGTCGCGACTGCGCACAAAATAAAAAAAGATACTATTGTGCATCGCAAAATCAGTTAGGTTAAAATAACAGGTAATTTCTGTTCACTCGCGGAAATACAGGCTGAATTTTTAATGAGTGTCCAAATGTTTCGTAGGCATTTGGTACTTTGGTTTGGTACCACTACTAGACTCCATTTTTGAAAAAAAAACTGGTAGGTGTTTTTTTAATTATAAATTATCTATCCCAAAAAGAAACCGTGCGCAAACCTTGGGCGAATATTCAGCGTTTTTAAGGGGTTTTTTTGTCATTGTCGGAGACAGCAAATAAAAGGTACGAGTATCAGAGTCTACTTTTGATGAAGATGTTAGCCAATACCAGTACTGAATCTTTTTTGATTAAAGGTTCTGCGGTACGTTTTACCTCTGATGAAATAATCTTGAGACGACAATGACGTTAAAACCGAGCGGTTCAAACGCTCGGAGAATCGCCCCCTTACTACCCGCTGAGGTGCCTGAACCGATTTTCACCGTTTTTACTTTTTTTGAAAGCACGTAATTTCATTGTGATTTTGTAGAAATTACAGGTACAATAAACACCTGCTTATACGGTTAAATTACAAACTCAGTTCAGAAATTATTTTGTATTTTTTTTCAAAAACTATTAAACCAATTAAGATCAAAATAATTTTCCTACAAAGTTTTCATAAAGTTCTACTTTTGAGATTTTTTTCATATTTTAAAACTTATGGTTCAAAAGTAAGAGCGGGGGGGACACATTTTTTTTTACTTCTGGAGCGATTATCTCCAAAAATATTAACATTATCAAAAAATTATAACTTTATGAAATTATTTTCAAAATTGCTTTCTTAGTGTAAGATATCAAAATATAATGGATCATTTGTGATACGTTATGTCTTGATATCTAACCTAATTAGTTGGGTACATCGTATCTGAAAGAGTCCAACCTTAATAGCTATTTTGTGACAAAAACTAAACAAACTACCAACTGATGAAAAGGCGCAGTTGAAGGATTAAAGAGGTATTTCCCGTTGGATATATGGATACTACGTATCATTTTATGATTGAAATGTACCGTATCTGCAGTACAGTTCCATAAGTTAGGTACGTAAAATAGGTATTGAAGTATAACTGTGTCACTTGGTATAATTGAAAAATTAAAAAAAAAATACTTGATGCCATTATTTTCAAAATTGCTTTTTTCAGGTTAGATATGAGGATATCACGTATCATTTGTGGTATATAGAATTTTTTTAAAGCCATTTTTTCAGCCATATCGTGTCTGGAGGAGCCCAAACTTGGTATGTTTCGAAAATTACTTTTGTTTTAATTAAAAAAATTTGGCTATTTGTTATGATGTGGTATATTTTTAGAATCGCCTCATAAAGCCCTTTCATATGGTACTTACACACGATAGGATTCTAAAAAAATTTTTTTTTTCTTATACAAATAAAAATGTCTCGGCACTCTAAGGGAAATTTTTATAGGAACTGCGGGTCAAAATAATTGTTTTGACCTATAGTATGCGTGTGCCAAGCGGCTAAACTGTACATCGATTTGCGGTTTTCTTATGAAATTGGGCTTGTGCTTCCACTATATCACACGTTAGGGTTGAAATGAAAAAAAAACACTCCCCACGTTACGTATATGGGAGGTACCCTAATAAAAAAAAAACTCTTTTTATTTTACCACTGTCGGCGTGATTGATAAACATATTAGTACCAAATTTCAGCTTTCTAGTACTAACGGTTACTGAGATTATCCGCGGACGGACGGACAGATAAAGCGAAACTATAAGGGTTCCTAGTCAACTACGGAACCCTAAAAAACACGTATTTTATAATCTTTGCTGAAGAATCTTATACTTCAATTTGGACACTCATTAAAAATTCACCCTGTATAATATCTAAATCTAAGTAAATCTATACTGAAAACAAGTGACAAGCGCCTTCGGAAGTAAACAGATACCTAGTTTTGTAGAGACCAATTTTTTTTTGTATACGACTGCACTAGGTATGCAAAATGTGAACTAACACTGATTCAATTAACATAGACAAGTTCACTGAGTCCGCTAGCTAGTGCTGAGACAGCTTCCACTTTATACTGTCAATTTGCACTAGACCACTTCACTATGCACCGCTTGTATCTGTTGCAGGGAAATGGTCAAAACTGAGATTTGATCAAATCTCTAAGGGATATGATCAAATCACGCAGGATGTTAAAATGGCCCATCCATTTTATCATTTACCTAATACAAATCAGCAGGTAATTTGATCAAATCTCTGAATCTGTTTAGTGAAATGACGAAATCGGACAAAAAAGGCAACTCGTTTTTTCAATTCACTAGACTTGTTTAGTGATTTGATAAAATCCCTGAAACGCGTCAGTTAGTTGACGAAACTAACGCGATAAAGATTTTTCCGCTTTTATATAAAAAAAATAACCACGAAGACGGTGGCGGGAGCAGAGCTCTCGCCACCATCTTCTAACCTATCCGCCATCCTAGTCTAAGTCCCAGAACCGTTTAAATGACTAATGATTTAGGAGCCAATATCTGCGAGTTAGTTTCGTCAATTCACTGACGCGTTTCAGGGATTTATCAAATCACTAAAGAAATCTAGTGAAATGAAAAAACGAGTTGCCTTTTTTGTCCGATTTCGTCATTTCACTAAACAGATTCAGAGATTTTATCAAACGACTGATTTGTATTAGGTAAATGATAACATGGATTCGCCATTTTAACATCCTGCGTGATTTGATCATATCCCTTAGGGATCTGTTCAAATCTCTGTTTTGGCCATTTCACTGCGACATATCCACTGTTCTTCTTATTAGTTAACTCCGTGAACTCCACACTCCGAAGACTCCACTCTCAACACTCCACTTCGATACTTCACTTTAGACTGACTCTCTCAAGACTCTCACAAGTCGCACTTGTGCCGTGAACGTGGTCTCTAATAAACTTAACCCTTTCCGAGAGTTAGAGACCGTAATTTCGATCTTCATTTCATTACTCATTTGTTTTGAGTAGCATGGGCTTTTCTAGATAAACCGTCCTTCGTCCACGTTTCTCGAATATTCCAAAGGCCATACATTTGTCTATTTTCCGTAAGTATCCAATGTTCTATTCGCTTACTCTTTCCAGGGCATTCCATTCTACTCGGCGTTTTAAAAATGCACTTCACTAGAAATTTAGAAGGCATGTCGGTCGCTAGACTCGAAGCCGGGTACATCGACTCCTAGGCTACCGTTTGTACCCCCAAGCTACCGATGTCTTATGACTTCACGGTGAATTTAGAAATACCCCGACGGCGTGTCACTATGGCAACCAAACTGTTATGAACCCCGCCGTCGTAACAATACCTACACCTAATGCGAGGAAATTGACCCACTCAACACAGAGCATGACCTTCCCTAAACACTCGAACCCCTATATCGTGAACAAACACCAGTGTAGATAACATTCCGTTTGGGAAACTTCCTATCACCTCATTTCGAATTGCATTCACGCTATATCAACAGAATTATGTTCCTATACTAGCTTCTGCCCGCGACTTCGTACGCGCATAAATTATGGTTTACATGGTATTCTTATGTTTAACCATACTACATACTGAAAATAAAGATTTCGTTTCCATAGATGGTGCGTGTAACAGTTCAAATTCTCTTCAAATCTAAATAAACACCCTCATAAACTTGGTCGTCAATAATATTATATTGATGCCCAAAGTATCCTTTTAGAGAGCGCTCCCTATGCGTTGCGAACCCCAGGTCCGAAGACCCTAGGGCGAGCCCGACGGACACTTACTATCCTAAGGTGTCTTGCAAGCGAGACCTGAGGTCAAAGTGCCGAGCGGTGACGCAAGAGACTGAAGGCTGAGCTTTTCATTGGAATGAAAGGCCTAAAGCAATCCTTCAGTGAGCGGTCTTAATGCGAGCTCGAGGGACCAAGGCCCGAACCCCCAAAATACTCGTTATCTCCGAGTAACTTGCAAGCGGAACCTAAGGACTGAAGTTCTGGAGGTAAACCCCCGGAGGCAAGCGGATCCGAAGGCTGAGTTTTTCGTGGGAATGACAGGCCCTAAGCATGCTTTTAGAGAGCGGTTGCTATGTGAGCTCGGGGGCTGAAGGACCGTGGGCGAGCCCCCACGGACACTAACTATCCCTAGGTGTATTCGTATCCGCAGTATCCGGAGACCAAAGTCCAGAAGGTGATCGGCCAGGCAACTTTTCGTAACAATGTAACAATGAAAGATCCAAATCAAGCCTTAAGAAAGCACTTGGGGGCTGAAGGCCACTTATATTATACTAACCTCAGGTGGCAGCGAGGCCAAAGGCCGAGCTTTACGTTGGAATGAAAGACCTACAGCCACAGCATCCCTTTAGAGAGCGCTCTCAATGCGAGCCCCTACGCCACTCATTATCTTCGGGTGTCTTGCAAGCGAAACCTGAGGCCCAAATTCCCAAAGATAAAAGGGGAGCCAAGCGAAGCCGAAGGCTGAACTTTTCGTAGGAATTATAGGCCTATAGCACGCTTTTAAAACTATAGTTTGGATGGCAATTCAATATTATGGTACCATTGAGCTGATCTGATGATGGAGACAGAAGGCGGCCATGGGAATTCAGTACTTAACCGACGTAACCCCGTTGAGTTTGGGCTCGTTAGAATCGTCTCAATGAGTAGTTGACAGAAAAGTACAGTCGGCAATAAAAGCTTGTACCAAAAATGAAATTTTTGACAGAAACTTATTATACCTATGTATGTATAGATGTGTTGTTGCGAACTATCAATTGGTAACGAGGTAGTTATTTCAGCAACTTACAAAACTACAAATGTAAAGGATATGATGTGACTGTGAGTATATTATTAACTAATTATAAATAGGTGAGAAGGGTAAAATAAAATACCTTTGCTTTGCTAAAATACCTTTACTACTTAATACACGCCCAAAAGATAAGGTAAATATGTCATGTCAACAAGTTTAAGGTGAGAATCAATATCAATTATGAGTGAATTTTAACTATTAATTTATTTAATATTTGTTTTTTAAGCAGTAACGCTGCTAAAGAAAATTATAAATTTTTAAATGAAGGGAAAAATTAAAGGAAGGCATTAAATTTTTCAATTTTTCCTTTCATTTAAAAATTTATTAATTTATTTATTTTCTAAAGTAGGTATATACAAGATGATAACTATAACATTAACTAAATTAAATTAAAGTTAAGTTAAATCTAAAAAAGGCCCTCGAGGCATTGTACCGAGGATGCTGGCGGCATTTCCTCGCTGAATTGCAATGCTGATGCGTTGCGCGAGAAAGCCGCCAGCTGCCAGCTCTTCGGTCACCAGTTACGTCAACCAGACGTTTCGCGATTTTCGCAAATAGCTTTTGCGCACTGGGACCCCATGGACCGAGGGTCTCGACGCCAAAAGGTACAAAGTTATACTCTCTGCCGAGACCTCCATATTGAGTGAATTAATTGTGTGTATGATTTCATTAATCGCTCAGTCGAAACCATGACAACAAGATAAGGATAACCCACTTAAATTACGGAAAAACTACGACAACGAATTCTTGCGATAAGTATATGAATTAAGGAAGGTTTAAATCAGTTACGATAGATATTTAGCGAAAAGATTATTTGAAAATCCAACAAATACCTATAAAATGTGTTGGACGGTTTTCAGATTTCGTTTTGACTCATCATCCTCCTAGAGTTATTCCCGGTAAAGCCCCTAAAGGAGCCCGGGGTCCGCTTTGACACCTAATCCCAAGATTTGGCATAGGCACTAGATTTCGTTTTGACTCTCATTTAAAAAAATAGGAAGCTATGTGTAGCCACCACAAGATTAAAACATGGTTACTATACCTAAGTACGTACATATTGGTTCAACGGCACCGGCAGAGCCTTGAAAGCAGTCGACTCGTGAACTTTCAACTTATCGCTGATTTTTACTCGAGATCGGCAGCGAGTATCTTCGCAAGCATCGCCTTTAAAAGATCTCAACAGACGTCCCGTGATAACTCTCCAGAGGTTCTTCAGCCGGCCTTCAGCCACTATCGCCGTAGCTTCCCGCTAGATAGAAAAAGCTAGCGTTCTTATAGCGCGGTAAAAAAAAGCAGATGTTAGGTAACAGAATGAACCTTATGGCGCTAAGTTGATTATGAACTCTTATCTGGAATTAATTTTAATCTAGGTTTTCATCGATAAATTATCTTACAAACGCTATTTATTATACAGCAGTAGTGAACTTCCTAATAACAATACTAGAATTGAATAACAAGCTATATATCAACACAAGTCGTCGTCTTCGAGGTTTGAAAGATTATGACGAAAATTTATATTTTGCAGTCATAAATAGTAGTAGTGTTTAGTAGAATTGCTTCTGTCTCCACCATATAGCTCATTAGTGTCATAACATAATATTTCGTTGTCACATAATTTACATAAGTACTTATGTCACAGCTCGTGCATGACATGGTTTGCAAGGTAGGATGCAAGTTAGATAAAAGCTATCCTACCAGATACTATTAAACGAGTAATATTTGTATGTAGTTTATGGGAGCGAAACATGGTCACAAAGCTAGGTCTCATATATCTGGAAAAAATCGTTTTCTCCATATTTTTACCCGAGCACAGCTCGGTCGCCCAGGGGTTCTCGTACAGGGGTACAAACGCGGGATTCTCCACTTTAGCATTTCCGCTCATTCGTTATTCTTCGCAGTGCTCTTTTTTACTTCCGTACTGAAGCTTAGGCCTAATAACCTACCATTTGAATATAGGTAGGTTACGAGTAAGTATTAGGTAGGTAACGTAAGGAAGGTACTGCAATGTGTTAGACCGTTGCATGCTAAATAACGAATGTAGGGGTGTCTATCATTTTATCGAAACCCATTACGTCGATTCACATTTCGCCGAAAACTATTCCACGAATTTCATTTCGTTGTATTTCTTGTTCACATAATCATCAATTCATAGTTTTTTATTTCATCGAACAACTTTTCATCGTTAATCGTTTCGAATTTGTCTCAAATCGTAGCGTAACGATTCATCGAATTTACTTTTCATAGAATAGTCAGTTGTGTATAGTATTAATTTATCGAAACACGGTTCAATGTTGGTACGTTCCATATATTTTTGTTGCCACGATCAATTATTTCATTTTTCTACCAAGCTGTTTACCTATAGGTCATTTTGTCTAAGTATATAATACCTAATGGATAAAATGGGTCCACATTGACTCATATACGCTCCATATACGATGTAGACGTAATATTAAGCCTAAGTAAGTAATATTAAAAAAACGGTTCTGGCGCTTCGCCGGCCGCTACCGCGGCACGCTCGCTGCGCTCGCTCGGCTCGCGCGCTATAGGATCACAGTTCACCTAACACTCCTCCTCGCTTCGCTCGTCGTCGTACCTACACTGACCTGCCTTAAAGTAGAATAGGAAGGTAATCCGATATCCAGAGGGAGAGGTGGGTAGGCTTAGAGCTCTATGTATACGTCCAAAGTCTCGGTGAAATGTACCTACTCATTTCGTTGAAAGGTAAATATTATCAAGTGACAAACACAGATGAAACGATTTTCTATGTAATAATTATTTTGGGAACTGAAACTTATGTTAAAACAAAATTATAGTAACGGCGTTTCGATGAACGACTATGTCGATGAACAAATAAAATATTGAAGTGAAATTCGATGAATTAATTTTTGTGTAAATGGTTTTTCGAGCAAATGTATGAGCGATCTAACGAAGTTCGATGAATGATTCCTGTGTGGAAACGATAATCGATGAAATTATTTTCGGTAAAATGATGGATTCCCCGAATGTAGAGAATGTGTTGCTATTATAATTGATTTTGTGCACATTTCCGGAGTGAAGAATATCGAATTTGGAGACTTTTGAAGAACTGCAGAAGAAACGTGAAAAAAAAGACCGGGGTTGCACTTCGGGAGTGCCGGCAAAAGTGAAAACTTGAATAATTTTCATTCTCATATTATCTTAAAAATCCGCGTTTTGAAGCGCAACTCTCGCTTTTTGTATTCCGGCAATTGGCAACACTAAGTCCTACAGTCACGTGACCTCCTACACCTGTCGCGAGTTTAACAATTTTTCCCCATCCCAAGAAGTGCACAGCGCCGCTAAAGAAGTTTTCACTTCAAATTAGTGATGGCAACATTAGAAATGCGGCTAAACTTTTATTTTCTAGCGATTCCTTGGCTTCAGATTCACCCGAAGTGTTTACTTCGCTTAAAGACAAGCACCCGGTATCCTCGACGTCAGTGCAGCTTCCCGTACCACCTGCTACTGCACAACAGCCTCTGCGAGTGACCGAAACCGCTACTTTACAAGCGATCAGCTCCTTTCCCAATGGCTCAGGCTGGAGGCCTAGACGGTATAACCCCTCAACACCTCAAAGATTTAACTAGCCCGCTTATGGGTGATGCTGGAGAATCGCTTCTCAAGGAGCTGACCGGTTTGGTTAATTTAATGCTATCCGGACAGATTTGCAGTGAAATCGCCCCTATTTTGTATGGTGCCAATCTTATTGCCTTAAAGAAAAAAGATGGGGGCATACGACCCATAGCAGTGGGAAGCTCGCTGCGCCGTTTAGCCTCAAAATTATGCTGCCGCGAGTTCCACGGCCGTCTCACCGACAAGTTCAAACCCAGACAGCTTGGTTTTGGGGTCAGAGGCGGTTGTGAGGCCGCTGTACACGCTACTCGCACCTTCGTCGAGGATAGTAACTTCGAAGTTCTATTAAAAGTCGACGTAAAAAATGCATTTAACTCCATAGACCGCAACATGCTTTTATTCGAAGTGCAAAAAGAACTTCCCGAAATCTTTGATTATTTAATACAGTGCTATGGTACACCGTCAAAATTAATGTTTGGGAACAAGGAAATATCCTCGTGCGTCGGCTGTCAGCAGGGAGACCCTCTCGGGCCCGCAATTTTTAGTCTTGCCATCAATCCAGTAATCACACAGCTTACATCTGACCTTAATATTTGGTACCTTGACGACGGCACTCTAGGAGGGAAGGCGTCTTCCGTTTTATATGATTTGGACACAATTACAAAACGATTTGCTGAGATAGGCCTCACACTAAATTTGAATAAATGTGAAGTTTTTATATCAGACAACCTTCCTGTCAGTACTAGGGATGACATCATACAAAGTTTCAATAATGTCACACCTAACTTTTCTTTACTGTCCCGCGATTCTCTCACCCTACTCGGTGCTCCAATCTATGAAGACGCCATCGCCCCAACAATAAATTCCAAATTAGATATATTCCACATTTCATCGGACATGTTATTTAAGATTCACCCTCACATTGCCATTTACATTTTACGCTTGTGTCTTTTCTCTCCAAAATTCTTATATATTCTTCGGTGCTGCCCGGTTTGGAAATTCCCTATTTTGACATCATCTATTGACAATGTGCTAAAAGATACTGTGAGTAATATTTTAAACATTTCGTCCAATTCTCTTACTTGGTCCCAGGCAACTCTGCCTATTAAATATGGCGGACTGGGCATTCGGCGTACAGGTGACCTGGCTCTTCCTGCCTTTCTCTCGTCTGTCCACAGCACTGTTACCCTCATCAGTGGAATTCTAAATGTTTCTGATCCCGCTGATGTGGTAGTGGCAGGCTTGGCTGATGCAGAGTCATTTTGGAGAGCCGGGTACCCTACTGAAGGCCCACCTACTGAAAAAGCCAGCCAAGCTGCCTGGGATCATTTAAATGTCAAATCCTTCCACAAAATACTCCTACAAAATAGTCTCAACACTGGTGATCACGCTCGACTGCTGGCAGTATCTGAGCCGGAGTCGGGGCACTGGCTACATGCTCTTCCGTCGCGGAACATTGGCTCCCTGTTGGACCCGGAAGCATTGCGTGTAGCTGTGTGCCTTAGGCTAGGGATCAAGGCCTGTGAGCCGCACCCCTGCAGCCGCTGCGGAGGATCGGCTGACGCCTTCGGTCACCACGGCCTTCACTGCCGGTCGAGTGCCGGTCGGCCGTACAGACACGCTGCCCTCAATGACCTAATTCACCGGGCTCTCGGCTCTGCAGCAATTTCCTCTACATTAGAGCCTGTAGGTCTGTCTGCAGTAGATGGTAAAAGGCCAGACGGTTGCACTCTGGTGCCTTGGCATCTTGGCCGTCCGTTGGCATGGGACGTGACTTGCGTGGATACGTTGGCCCCGTCCCATGTCGTACGGTCTGCCAAGATGCCGGGCTCGGCCGCTAATGACGCCCAAACAGTCAAGTGCCGCAAATACGCTTTCTTAAGGGATAATTACGTATTTGCGGCACTTGCAGTAGAAACCCTTGGACCATGGTCTTCCGACACGAAGGATTTTGTGAAAAAAGTGTCCCAAAAATTGATCGGGGTCACAGGTGATCTCAGGGCGGGCTCATATTTCGCCCAAAGGCTGAGCCTGGCGATCCAACGGGGTAACGCGGCGAGCTTCTTGGGCACGATGCCCCGGGCAACATTGGGGTGTGTCGAGGGCGGACAATTTTATTTCTAGATAATAAGTTTTTGTTTTGTTTCTTTGTAATTTAATTACTTATATTAAAAACCCTTCAAAAATTGTGTTAAGCCTAACATAGCTAATTATGATAAAGCATTTTTTAAGGCACTCAATAAAAGTAATAAAACGAATTGCGTTACGTGTTAAAGCTATCAACTTTTATTTACTTATGGATTATGCCTAAGTAGTACCTATCTAGCTTTTGTCCGTCACTTTGTATCCATGGATTGGATACTCCCTTATCAACTTCCAACGCAACCTTTTCATCCATCTGTTCGATCCCAAAGTTTCCAATCACACTCACCTTAATACGTATCCGTTTAGTGTCACAAACATGACACACATGAGTAACAAACATCCAAATTATTATATATTATCAGGGTGGACAGTTTTGAAGTCACACCTACTTAAATGTTATCAGTTTAAAATTTGACCACTTACATTTGCCGTCGAATAATATGCCATCTGATGCATCAGGCGCTTCGAGCGCAGCGCCGCCGATTTATGTAACATCTTAGGAACTAATTAAATGAACAGTGAGTAAAATGATAAGCCACAGAAAGTCCGATGTGCTTCATACGAAGCGCGTGGGTAAACTATTGTGTATAATCTTATTTGGAGTAAGGAGCTCCTTGCTTGAGAACAACAATCGGCTGACGATATTATATTATCGCCCTGCGATAATGATTGCTCGTTACATGTTTGATTCTCGGCAAAGTCGACACTCGCCGGTCACACGTCATTATCTGTGACTCTTGCTGCATCCACGTATTTATTGTTAAAAAGTTACCTTTACGAGTATATCATAATATCCATTGAATCAAATTATTAGCTTGTCTGAAATAAAACCGTAAGAAAGGTGAAGAGTGCTCGACTTTAAATACTCTCCTCACAGCAGTTTACAACACACGTACCGTAGTCGGGGATAATTTCTCTATGAAGGCCGTGAAAGGTTAATTAGTCGGAGATAAAAAGAATTAATAGCAAAGGGCCACGGTACCTATCCTAAATTCAAATTTACTCATAATTTTCACTTAGAGCTTATGAAAATACTATTTTAGAATTTATAAAAACACTATTTTCGATTAAGTATCTTCATAGATAACGTTACGAATTCAAATAAAAAAAAATAATTTACTTGGTAAGTTTCCTGCGGAATTCCTAATTCATTCTTTTATTAACAATTGTTAATTACTTATCAAAGTAATTAAGTAACTGAGAAGAGTCAATTAGATTTTTATAAATAATACGATATTTGATTATAAAAAAGAAATTGCATTCTCGTGTGCCTTTACAACACTTCACAAAGTCAGTGAAGTGAAAAGATAAAAATACGATATAACTAATTAAATTATATACTTAAGCAAAAAATACCTATATTAATGTGAAGCGGCGTGAATCACTCTCCAAATGCTCTCAAACGATATTGTAGAATTCATGTTAGATCTCTATAAATATATTAGGTATTCATTCTTTGTGTTAGATTCGATTCCAAAACAGAATTTGAAGTTGCTGCTATTAGCTAACGTCATATTTGTCATGACGGCATGCTAATATTTTGTTCCGTTTCCGATTAAGGCCTGGCCGCGGCGGACAACAGCAAAGATAAGACAACAGTAAACTCGTCATTAGCTGTCAAAATTACTATTGACCGCCACCGCAGGCCGCTCCAGTCAGTGAGGGGGGGCCTTAATCATTATTTTTTAGGGTCAAATTGGCTCCATGAAGCCCTTGATTTGAGGATTCTGCTAATGTACCACAGATTACAGAGAAATAATGTACCCATTATTTTTCTTTGATAGCTGGCAAGCTTTGTAAAGTGACAGCTGTCATCTGTCAATTCAATGTCATAGTTTTGATAGGGTGCGCGCGGAGCGGTGCGCGGAAGCGAAATAAGCATTTATATTGTAGTATGATCAATTTTAATCGGCGAGCCGATGATTTTCGTTTGCCGGCGTAGCTTTGCTCGATATTGCTTTCAGATCACCTGGAGTCATTTTGAAATTCAAGCATAGATGTTAATGGTGTTTTTTGAGTTCAAGCTAGTGACAATATCGAAAGTTTAACTTAGGAAGGCCCCTCCGTCTCAAACATGGTCCGTTTCTTGTCTGATGAGAATTTGAAAGGTTTTGATAAATACAAGGTAAATTATTATAATATTAAGTAACTAACTTTACTTTTCATTACCCTCAAAGCTTTAAGTACATCTTTGCTAAAAAGTGACTGGATTAAACCCTCTCACAAGGTTTATGCCATTTTTTTTCTAGTATAACTCTATTGATACAAGTATCCTGAGCAACTATGTTATGCACCCATTCTGGAATTGGTGTGTTCAGGTGAGTCTATTTTTTATTTTAAAATTGTTTTTTTTTTGTCTATTTGGATTAAAAATTACTGACATGTAGGATAAGAAGTAGTATTCAGAAAGGAGAAAACTTATTACAAACTACAACCACAATCTATTTGTAGAAACTTAATTTAGTGTCAACCAAATATTCTTATTTAACCTTTATCATTAATTTGGGACCGTATGGTTCTATATTTTCAAGCATGTTCATGATTTACAATATAATCCTTTAATTTATCAGTCACATGTCAGTACTCATTAATATCTTTGAACCAATTATTGTGAATATTTGACTGCCAATTTGTTTAGATTGAACATCTAAAGGGGTAAATATTCATTTGTTATCTATTTCGTAAATTTGTGATTTAATAAATGATTAAACTAAAGTGGTCAGTTTGATTATAATAATCACAACTAATCTAAATAAGAAAGATAAGAGTCAGGTATTCAGGATACACTGTATGATGAAACAACAAATTAGTTAATTGAACATTTCTTAAAAACAAATGGCAACATCTATTGGAGTTAATGGAAAAATCTATGGGACTTTTTTGTCCTATTAGGATCGAAAGCGCCCATGATTCTCAGTGGAAATAACATAAAACTCCAAGAAAATAAGTAATACAATTCATAAGTGGCTATATTTTGAGAAACAAGGTATATGAAATAAAACACATATCATGGAATGATGACATTTGTTTGGTGATCATCAGGAAATATTTTGAACCAAATAATTGTATGTATGTATGTGTTTAATAATAAAATATTAATAAACATGTTCACTGCCTGCAACACAGAATCAGCATAGCATAGATATATGGTATGCAATGCACTGCTGTGCAGCAGTTAATAGTTTATACAAGTTGATCCTAAGAAGGCAGTGAATATGAAAACAATATAATAAAGGTATATAACTAAATAAAAAATAATAGTGCTTTGGATATTCATGCTTGGCATGATGATGGTATTGAAATATTTTGTAACTAATTCACGAGGCCTGAATTAAACACTAATACTTTATCGTTTAGATATCTACTGCAACATTAGTTTTTTTTTTAATTTTCGGTATTATATTAATCCTTATAAGACTATTAGATTTAGTTACATGACAGAGGAATAAAACACACAGTTAAAGTGTCAGTATGGACAGGCTGTCTAAGACAGCCATAGGGTGTGAGCGAGATAGCATGCGAGCAGACGCCATTTTCAGATCCATTCTTTATCTGCGCGTGTTATAGCCGAAGTCAAAAGTGCTAACACAGATTAACATGATTCCAGTTCTGCCCGGTGTGGGTGGCACCCAACCTGCTAACATTCACTGGCTTCCTACTGACGGTCCTAAACTTCCTCCTATTCTCGTACTATGACTACGGGTTCTACGCGCTCACAGAAGGCGACGGCATGCCGCGCTGGGTGTGGGCCGTGTCCGCGCTCAACCTCTTTGTGGCGTATACCCTGGGTGAGCATGTGGTTCCTTCTTTATGTGTGTGTACTGTATGTTTATTTAGATTGTACATGCCATGTCGAAAGAAAGCGGGTTGGTTGTACTTGACGTGCCTTTTAGAAGGAATCTTACTTACGCATTTCAACAAATCCTCTTAAGTTACTATGTAAATCGATACGTAGGTTCTTTAGAATCGTATTCCCGCGTATACATGACTCTTTTTAACCGACTTCAAACAAGGAGGAGGTTCTCAATTCGGTTTTTTTCTTTTCTATGTTTGTTACCTCAGAACTCCGTGATTGATGGGCCGATTCGAAAAATATATTTTTTTTGTATATATATATGGGATCCATGAGGAATTGAGGGAACTCCTCAATTTTATTAGGCACGCGTGTAGTAATTTTGGTATTTTCTATTATAACTCGTGTATTTACATCCGAAAATCACAAATTTGGTGGCAAGGAATTGATGAAGACCACAGATGACTTCTCGAATTCCTCAATTATGTACTTAAAAGTGCAAAAGTACGTCACAGATTCTGATACGATTCCGTTGAAATAGGAACTAATGAAGTGCCATTGGTGATGATCTTGGGGAATCGATGGAAGTCCTTAATATTATCGGCCCACATACAGCGATTCGGTTTTTTCTATAGTTATCAACGCATTATCAGTTCATTTGGTAAATTGTAAAAAAATGTGGAAATTTTAAAGTAAATTATTGGACAGTTTTGTTTTTAAATACCTAATACATACCTACTTTGTGACAGGGACCGGACCCGCTTACCCTAAACCCTTCAAAAACCCGGGTTATTTTAAAGCTGTTGTCCAAAAACCGCTTCATTTCGGTAAGCTTTTGATTGGATAACCGCTTAATAAACAAACCCTTTTTTTGAATTAATTCAGATTAGTGCTTACCGATATAAAAACCCGGGAAAGGGTTATCGCTTCAAGCGCTGATTAAATACGAGCCAGCTGTTTTAGCTTTTACGTAAACTGGATATGGTCTATTATCGTAGCGCAAGACACCAAACTTGGCGGATCCCTACGCGCGGGGCGGCATTGCGCGTGCGGCATTTGTCAAAAGCTTTGTAATTCGCCGACCTAAATCTAATGTTATATAAAAGTGCACGTTAAGTCACGTGGCGCAGAGCGTAGATTTCAAAATCAAAACACATGTAAGGCAACAAATGGCCATGAATGAGTTAGGTATATTTTTGTTTAGTACAATTAATCATATTATTGTCACTTTCTTTAATCGTTTGCTGTCTGCTCTCGTGCTCCCGCGAAGATTCGGCGTTTTATAGTTGTAGTTAGGACTAAGTTTATAGATTAGGCTTGCAATTTTTTTTATAGCCAGCCGATTTTGACGTGCGTCACGTATAATGTGCATATAGTAAAGAAAATTATATGACGTCAATTATAGGATATAGTGTAAGCCACACGATTAAAAAATCCGCAAATCGATGTACAGTTTACTTAGCTGTTTGGCACACGCATACTAGGGGACAAAACAATTTTTTAATTTTTCGTATGGAAAATTTTTTTTTTCTTCTGAAACTTATCGTGTGTAGTATCATATGAAAGGGCTTTTTGTGGCGATTCTAAAAATATACCAAATCATTACATTTCAGCATTTTTTTTTTAATAAACAAAAATAATTTTCGAAACATAGAAAGAAAGAAAGAAGAAAGAAAGATACATTTATTCACAAACACACAGGACACGCATATTCAACAATAGAATAAACAAAAAAAAAAACCCATAAAACATGAAACAAGTTTAGGTGATAGCAAGTTTGGGCTTCTCCTGACACGATATGGCAGATCTTTTTAATACAATATATGACAAATGATACGTGATATCCTCATATCTAACCTCCAAAAAGCAATTTTGTTTTTTTTCCGTATTACAAAGTGAGACAGTTCTACTTCAATTCCTATTTTACGTGACTTATGGAACTGTAGTGCAGATACGGTACATATTAATCATAAAATGATACGAAGTATCCATATTTCCAACGGGAAAATACCTCTTTAACCCTTTAACTGCACCTTTTCAGCAGTTGGTATAGTTTGTTTAGTTTTTGCCATAAAATATCAAGGTTGGACCTTCTCTCTCTCTCTCTCTCCCCCTCCCTCAGATACGATATATCCAACATTTTTTTTTGTACAGTATATCACAAATGATACGTTATATCTTGGTATCTAACCCCAAGAAAGCAATTTTGATAATAATTACATTTATAGTATTAGCATTCCTATTTGCTTTATTTGACAGCTGTCATCTCAGTACAAATTATGTCAAATTTAACGTTTATTGTACTGGGGCTCTGTCATAATGCAAATAGGAATGCACCAACTATAGTTTTTTTTTATGTGTATAATTTTTCAAGATTACAAACAAAGTGACACAGTTCTACTGGAATTGTAATGAACTGTGCTGTTTTGTTTATAAAACGATAAATTCTTTGTCTTATCTGTGCCATATCGTGTCTGAAGGAGCCCATATGTATTAAAAATTATTTGTGTTTTAATTTTTTTAAATACTGATATGATATAATGAGGTATATTTTTAGAATCTCTTCAAAAAGCCTTTTCATATGATACTACACACGACTGGTTTCAAAAAAAAAAAATTTCCATACAAAAAATAAAATGTCTTAGCAAATTTGACCTCTAGTATGCGTGTGCCAAGTGGCTAAACTTCACAACCATTTGTGTTTTTTTTTTAAATTGAGATTGTGTACGGCTACCACTAATATATTGCGGTACAAAAAAGAAAAAAAATACAATAACTGTTTAAAAAAAATACTTTCACGTCAGCGACAACACCTCCAAATTGTTACTCATATTTAATAAGTCACAAAATGAATGTATTTACTTAATTTTATGTGTGGTAGAATAAAGTGTTTTTTTTTTAATTGAATTTACATCTTCAATATCCGATCGTTAAAAACTCGGTCAGCGTATAGCAAAGGTGAGGCGATTTTAGGATTTTTTTTGCATTTTTACTAGTTTTTTGATAAGAACTTAAAAGAATACATAAAAATAAACAGCTTTAATTGATTTTTTATATATTTATTAACTTGACCGTTTACGAACTAGAGAGGTTCAAAGTTCATTATTGGGTGGAGCTATCAGGGACAGTTCAGCACTTTAATTTTTTTTGCCAAAGTGGTGTCATTTAACACCTATTTTAAATGACTGTTACGTATAGAACACGTCAAAATCTTTTACTTGAAAAACTTTTCTCTAAAGAAGTTTTTTCCGCTCTTTTATAAAAAAAAATAACCACGAAGACCTGCTCCCGCCGCCATCTTCTACCTTCTAACCTATCCGGTATCCGAGTCGATTACCATACCGAATTTTTTTAAGTCCCAGAACCGTTTATATGACTGACCTTTGTATCCTAATATCCCGGTAAATATCGATCTGAGAGAAGAAGTTGAAGAATAAAACATGATTATTTTTACGCATTTTTTACGATCGAAAAGAAAATTTTAAAAACATTATTAAAAAATACCGGCCCCCCTTTCCTCCTACAAGTATCCCAACCAAAAACTCTTTATAGAAACGTGCATGTTTGTAATGAACACTGGCCACTTTGGCACTCTTTGGGGGAGGCCTATGTCCAGCAGTGGACGTCTTTCGGCTGATGTGATGATGATGATCCTGGCATGGCCTTGCGAATTGTATAAATACGTTTTATATTATTCTACTCTTTCCACTACATGAAGTAGGCATTAGAGAGGAGAGGGGTAAGGCTTACCCTAAACAGAAAGGTTACCGGTTAGTACACGCAAAACACAAACCGAATCAGCTCCTGTAAGCGGTAACCCCTTGTAACGATTAGGTTAATCCGCATAATACGGGTTATCATTATTGTTGGGTAAGCGGATGAACGGGTTACCCAAACGATTAGCTTATCATATGAAAGGGTTACCCGAATGAACGGGTAAGGCAAATGAACGGGTTTTCCGGTCCCTGCTTTGTGAAGAGCAGAGTCATTCGTGCGTTTTGCAATAAAAATCTGCATATTGGTTCAGTTACAATATACTATAGTTCGAATCAACTATATAATAAAGCAATACACCGCCTGTTGTTACCATTTTTTATTTAATCTAACTACTGTTGTAACATGCTTTTCTTATGTTGTGGTGCAATAAAATAATATTATTATAGGTAAACGAAAACGATCCTTCATTATGTTTACGCTCTCGAAAATAGCGCGTGAATATTAACAAGGGATTGGAACCGGTTACGATTTAAATGAGTATTGGATTGGGTATTTGACAAGAATGGCTTTCACAGACCCTATCAATTAGGCAAGCATATCGGCATTTCTCGAACGAAATTCTAACCAAAGTGATATATTTAATTCGGGGAAGGGGTTTTTTTATTCAAGGCGTAAGGGCCTATGAGTATTGCGTTTTTTGAGCGCGCCTTGGACGCGCGTTTGTCTCAAATCACGTGTCAATCGACTCACACGGGCGTCGATGGCGCCCTAATAAGCAGTTAAGACCCAATACGCACTGTCGACTAGTCGCCGGCGACTTGGTCTCTCGGCGACCAAAACATAGGCGGGCGAGCCGCGACTAAGTGCGTATAAACGCCCGCATAAACTGTACAGAGTCACGGTCGCCGACGGCTGAGTCGCCGGCGACTAGTCGACAGTGCGTATTGGGTCTAATGAAGTATTAAACACCCTATTCGAGTCGTAAACGATTTACCTCGTTTAAAACCGTTTGCGTAACGATAACCCAATGAGATTGTAAACCATATTTTTTGGGTAACCCTATCGAAAGAGTTAATCAAACGAAGAGGTTTTCTGGTCCCGCATATAATCTAGAATGTGTTTTCACAACTCAATTTCCCTATACGCAATGCACTTAGCAGATTATACCTATGCACGACGAAGCTAGAAGGCTGCGGAACCCAATCATTTTCATTATCCAATTAGTCTGCGGCCTTTATACTTCATTGTACTCTCTAAACCACGCGGCTTGTGTACGGCGTTTGTGGCGTACTTACACATATGCAATTGGCGTCTATAATTAGACGTAACCGGTTTTTAACGATGTCACGTCACGTTGTCTTGAAAATTGTTTGCAGCCGCAAATGACCTTACGACCCCAATTGGACTTGTATTGACTGGGTTTCGTACTTAAATCACCAGGCCCCTTATCGTGGTCGGCCTTGTCACGCGATAAGTGACATGATAGCGCGTCAGTCTCGTTACTATCGAACGGTGTCAGCCAGTGACGGATGCTCTATCTTGTCACTTATCGCTTGATAAGGTCGACCATGATACGGGGTCAGATATTGGAAGCTTATGTTTTGCCATCGATGGCGAGGTCGCGTTTTTACCGACATAGATACTACAGGTTGCAAGGAGCCCTAAATGTAAACCACATTTTTAAATTAACGCCCATTTGCCGATCGATCTGCACGGCGTCATCAGTGTTTTGTTATTTTAAGAAAAGTCTTCCAACTATGGACACTGGTAGGCAAGATCTAGGTACATGGAAATCGATTCAAATTACTCTAATCATGCAATGGAGTTGTTAACAACAGTAAACAACTCGCTTCCGCTCTACACGCGCACCTATAGATACGACAGATCACAATGCGTGTTCCATAACCATTCCTTGATCGATTTATGACTGGTCGTCGATATGAGACACTTCGCGAGATTCTACACTGATAGACTCGACACTTCAACTAATTAAGAGTCCCCGGCACGCTCGAATCTCCATACAACTGCTGGAATAAATTATAATATAGAAAAAATTGAGACAAGAAGTGTTCCATTGTAATCTTATCGATACAAAATTATATGAAAAACTCTAGCAACAGAAACTAGTACGTATTCGACCTAAATGTGGCGGATCCAATAGGGGTGCAGAATTGCAGATACTAAATAAAATAATCAATAACGTCATATTTTCTCGAAAAAGGATGAAAAATGTAGTGAATAGGTTATATGTGATATTGGAGCGTTTCTCAAAAAAAATGCCACTACATATTTTCGGAGATTTTCTGAAACTTTTACGTTATTTCTACTTAAAATCACGATGTCTTTCCATCCCAATAGGAGAAAAAAAGTGTCCCAAAATTTCCATACATTTTTGAACTATTTGGACTTTCCTATTGTGGTACCTCCATACAAAGTCTAAGGTAAATAGTAACACAATAGCAAAAAAATCTTTAGGACAAATTTTCATCCTACCAGGGTCGAAAGAGCTCCTGATTCTGAGTGGAAATAGTTAACATAAAATTCCTAGAAGTACAATTAATAATAGTGGCATTTTTTTGCCTTCTTTCTTTTGGAGTAATACCTAATACGTTTTGAGTGTACACTCCTAGTGTGTATAGGTACCTACAAAGGTTCATGTCATTTTATTCCATCATGCCGTTTTAAAATAAGAGCCAAAATACGTTTGTATGGGGAGTCAATTTTTCTAGAGCGTGCTGGCTCCTCTTAAGAGTTGATGTGACAGTCACGTCATCACAAGTTTAGACTTTATTCCTCTAGCCGCTAGAGGCACAAGAAAAACTGACAGTTACATTTTTAATAAACTGTAATAAGAAATATTGGATTTGATTCATTTCTTTTAAATCGAACGTCACGAAACAAATGCAATTCCCCTAATAATTACACGGTTCAACTCGCGTATTAAATGTCACTACGGGTGACATGTTTCGAACTCGTCGGGAGTTCAAGCGAAACCGCCGCGAAACCATGTCCCCCGTAGTTATATTAAATATAATTACTAGCAATATTTCAACATGTCTTACGAAAGTTTAAATTCGAATAAATGTAATTATGTCCCAGTTTAAAATGGTATAAATTATATTGAAGAGATAAATGAATGGTTGTCAATAGAACTTTGGGTGGCTAGAGGTTATGCCTACTATCACGGTATAACTCGCATTGTCCCAAACCCACGACTGTCGTAAACTGACCGAGGTGCAATACAATTAATAATAAGACATCCAGTAAACCGCGACACTCAATAAACTTCAAGCCTAGTAACTAGGTATTATGTAAATTTCCGCCAGTTATTCTTGCACTTGATCTAACGTATGCGGAGTGAAATTTAGACAAAGTTTGGCTATGTAAAATGTGAAAAATAAATTAAAACAAAAATTATGTATAACTGTCATTGTAACGTCTATATGTCTGTCAATCACTTTGGTAAGTTTCGTGAGGATTGGTTAATTAATTTTGTAACTATGGTTAGTCGACAAGACCGACGTCGTGAAACTGTATGTAATTTCTACAGTTCACATCCCCTATGGCCGAAATCGAAGGTGGTGGAACATTTTGTAGAGATGGGTGAGAGTCGAAGCAGAATTTATAATATTCTCTCCTCCTTTTTCTTGCGGAAAACCACTATTAGAAACCACGGTTCTGGAAACCGTAGAAGTTTGAGCAAGTTTTCTGAGCGAGCTCGACTACAGAAAATGACGGCCGGCCGAGTCGCTAAATCGTATAGAGAGCTCGGAAGGAAATTTAGATGTGACGGTAAAACGGTTAAAAAATATCTTAAAGACATGGCATTGATAAACGTTCCAGAAAAGTTAAGCCAACCGTGTCCGAAAGTCAAAAAACGACTCAGAAAAAGCGACTACGTAAATTGGTTAATGAAATATTTTACGCTGAAAATAACGTCACATGCGTTATGGACGACGAGACCTATTTCACGTTAGATGGAAATGAGTGGCAAGGCAATTACTATTTTGAAAACACCAATGGTCCAACTGAAGAAAACGTAAAATACGTCGAGCATACTAAGTTCCCTAAAAAAGTTTTACAATGGCTTGCCATCAGTCCTCGCGGTATGTCTAAGCCCGTGTTCTTTGAATCTGGTTTAGCTGTGAACGCTGATCGTTACATAGAGCGTTGCTTGCCTATAGTGCGGGATTTTATAAAAACAAGTCATAGAGGAGAAAATGTAGTATTTTGGCCGGACTTAGCCTCAAGCCATTAAGGTACCTGCGGGTAATAAGGCCTGTCGGCTAATAAGGCCTAATTAACCAAAATCGCATTAAATACGGGTACTCGTGCTCAAGGCTAGCTTCCCTGATGCCAAGCAGATAAACAAGGAACTACACGTTCCAACTGACTAGATTCCCCGCTCCCCGCCGCCAGGATTGGTTCATACATTTTGGAATGTGAGTACGTGGCTCGTAATTCAAAAATCGGGCCGAAACAGACGTGAGTATTTATTATAATATTACATTAATAATGTCAATTTGTACTCAGTTTTTCTCCCTAATTAACGCTTGCAATGTAATACAAGCTTCAATAACGTATTGTGATGCCAATATTTTATATTTCGTTTTATTTATACACGTGGTCGGTGGCGAATAAGGCCTACAAAATTTACCTATAGGCCTTATTGCCCTCTATGGCTTGGGATTTCTTATAGGCCTTATTATCCTCCTACTTCATATATCGAATTTCGTTATTTTAAGTTATACTACTAACTTAGTGTGCATAATGACTAACTTATTTGTTATATTTTTAGTTTCGATCACGCTGCCTCCCAAACGAGCATTGTGGTCAGAAGATGCCCTAGTGTCTGCAGATACTATTTCCTATACTATAATATTGCCTACAGTAAAATAAGGCCTTTAGGAGAAATCCAAAAAAAAACATTTTTGTTTTCTTTTTTATAGCAGTAATTGCTATTTTTTGTTATTTTCTATGTTGGTAAAAATCTGAGACTGATTATTTCGATACATGTTAATTAGATTGCTAGTTAATATAGAAGCATATTTTGATGTAATTTTGTACTAAATATCCGTACAATGACCCATATTATATCTCAATAGAAAAATATAAACTTATTTGTTATAGTTACGTGATTACTAATCTCGACAACAAATTTGTTTCAATTATTTAAGTACGTTAACGTCTTAGGCCTTTTTATACCACCATATTATAATAAGGCCTATTAGTAGGGTTTTAAAAAACCGGTCACTGTATGTCACCCTATGGGAATTACCCCCATTTTCCGCATTGGTTGTATACTAATTGAAATTTAAGACTGGTTCATATGTAAATATATTCATTAAATAAGCTATTTTACATTTTATTAACATTCTCCCTTAGCTAGGCCTTATTACCCGAAAGTACCTTATGTGAAAAAAACTCTAACCAAAATGGCGGAGCTAAAGATCCCGTTTGTGCCGAAGACATTAAATCGGCCTAATGTTCCACAGCTTCGCCCTATTGAAGATTTTTGGGCAAATTTAAAAAGGCGAGTGTATTGCAATAATTTTCGTCCAAAAAATGTACAAAGTTTGATTCGAAAAATAAAAACAGAGTTGAACAAAATGCCAGAATCTGTATTTTCGACAGCGATGGACAAAGTACCACAGAACTGCCGTAAAGCATCTCGCATGGGCGAGAACTTTTTTTTACATTAAACTTTGTTAAATAAATTATTATAAAAGCATTTGAAATTCTAGAAATAACTGGTTTTTATTTATTTATTACGACGTTGAACTTTGTCCAAATTTCACTCCGCATACGTTATTTTACAAGCTTTTATTTAACTTGCAAAGTCTATGTATGTTTGTTCGGGTGAAATCTTGCAACTCAATTTTGAAGCCGATATCTTCAACCGATTGAGCTGAAATTTTGGGTTTAAGTATAGTTTGGATGACAATTTAATATACAGTCAGCAGCAAAAGTAGGTTAAGCGCTTCAAGCGCTTAAAAAGACGTACACACGACTCTTAACGTCAAGAGAATAGGGACTGTCTAGATAATTTCGAGCGTGTTATTTTGCGTAGCTACTTTTGCCCCTGACTGTACCATCGAGCTGATCTGATGGTGAAGACCACAGATATATGATAGTGTGGAGGCAGAAGGTGTGGCCATGGGAATTCAGGACTCTACGGACGTACCCCCTTTGAGGGCTTTTTTCGTTAGAATCGTCTCAACGAGTAGTTGTTGACGGTATACAGAAAAGTACAGTGGGCATTAAAAGCTTGTTTTTTGTCGGAAACTTATTAACGCGAATTACGGAAAAATTGCGTACCATTACTTACGTCAATTATCATTATATACATATACGAAATATACGGGATCAGGCCAAGTACAAGATAGTAGAATTCTCACGACCTTATATTATTTGATTACTTATTAGTACCTATTACCTAGCACACTCATCAAGTCGGTCGCTCATATTACATTTTGTGGGTCATATTTTAAAGGCCCCCTAAAAACTTATGCCGCTTTCTTATATGATCCATGATATTTGTAGGTTCCACCTTATCTGGTGGCCGTGGCACCATCCACCACTCGTGACCCCGCTGGCCGAAAAATGAGGTCAAACCAGAAATATTTAAATAAAATGCAGGTTATAAGCCCTATGCATAAATTTCTTGATTTCCGTATAACTAAGTAAGTAACACAATTGTAACACAATTAGTGGCATCGATTCATGCTCTGTTGGCCTGTCTCAATTTACAAGACGCTCCGATTCTCCGTGAGCTTGTACCTGTATAATCTGACCCCGACTTATTTGACAATCACGCACAATTCGAGATCAGACTTACACTGGTTAACTTATGGGCGCTTCATTCCTGCATAACAGCTATGTATTAGTGACCCTCATTATCTCCCAGTGATAACGGAAAGCAATTCAACATCGTACCACGTCCTCAAACGGCTCCGAACGCAAATAGGATATTTTTTTAGATAGTAATCATAATAAATACATTAGGTCAATGCATGCGGAGATGTGACGCGTAAACAAAGACATTCTGGTAACGGATAGAGATCCGCGTAGTAAATGGCTATTGGTTCCAAAATGGTAGATTTTTATGTTTAGGTATACCCTTGTACAATGTAAACGCCAACTAAATAATTGCATGACTGATAAGAAACTACACTGAGGGTACCGGGTATACACCGGGCTAGAGATGGGTAGGGGTGGGTAAATACCGGGTAAATACCCGGTATTTACCCAATGCACCCGGTAAATACCCGTATCTACCCAAATTGGTGGGTATAAACTATTTCGAATGGATTTTTTCAAAAAGTGAGATTTTAGGGCCGATTTTTTTTAATGAAATGTTTAAAGCCTTCTGAACAACTTTTGTTATTGCAAAATATCCATTACGATGCATAGTTTATGAGAAAAAAAATGTTTGTTATTAAAAATAACACGTATTATTTTCCGAAATAAGATCAAGTTAAAACGGGAGCCACTACCAGAATAGTAACTATAAACCTTAACAAAATGTAACAAAAATATTGAAATAGTATTGCCTTCTACTTATTGGACAAGAAATCATCATCTTGCTAGGCCTTTTTCTCATTTACTTGGGGTCGGCCTTCCCTGTTCTTTTTCTCCATTCTGCACGATTGAGTGCAAGGTCGGCGTCTATATTAAGATCTTTCAGGTCTCGCTGAACCGTCGTCAGCCAGGTGGCAGGTGGTCTTCCGCGTCCTAGCTTCGTCGTTGGAATATCGAGCGCTACCTTAACCATGTAGTTTACTGGGCGCCCCTGTACATGACCGTACCACCTCAAACGTTTTTCCGTCAGCTTTTCTGTTATTGGCGCTGCTTTAAAACTACCCCGGATGTATGTACATGTATATGTTTCTTATCTTGTCCATCATGGTGACACCCGTTGACCAGCGTAACATGCGCATCTCAGTGGTGTGGAGCTTGTTCAGGTGGGGTTTATTTGTAGCCCAGTACTCGGATCCGTACAACATCGCTGGTTCATCCCTTCACCTTTAGAGGCATTTTTCTATCGCATAGGATGCCTGTGAGTTCTTGCCATTTCATCCAGTCTGTCTGAGTTCTATGGACTACATCGCTGTCAATCTTTCCGTCGTTGCTGAGTACGGAGCTTAAACTTTGTAACAGTTGGCAGGCGATCATTACCTATATAGAATTTGTCATTTTATAGGTTATTAGCCGTTTTGTCGAACAGAAAGGACATGTGTTCGGTCTTCTTCCGACTGATTTTTAGGCCGTTTTTCTAGCGCTTCCATCCAGCTATTCAAAGCGCGTTGAAGGTCAGTCTCAGTCTCTGCTATTAAGGCCACATTATCGGCGTATAGAAGGTGCCAGGGTACAGCCCGTTGGCATTTTCGTGTGAGGTAATCCATCGTGACATTAAATAGAAGTGGACTAAGTGTGGAACCCTGATGTATACCGACCTTGAAGCTGTCACTCGCACCTGCTGAGCAAATCACCTGTGTAGAGACGTCTGTGTAGATGACCATAATAAGATCTATATACGACTCTGGGATAAGCTGGGCGCGAAGAGCCTCCCATATAAGGTGGAGTGGTACATGGTCAAACGCCTTCTCAAGGTCGATGAATATCATATGCAGGTTTGTGTTGTTGACTTTGGCTTTCTCAATCAGGATTCTTATAGCCTGAGTAGCGTCAGAGGTGCCCTTTCCATTTACAAACCCTCACTGATTGGGTGTGAGCTTCACGATACCATTAAGTCTGCTGTTGATTATCCTCTCCCATAGTTTAAAGGTATGATCCATAAGCTTTATTGCTCTGTAATTCCCACAGTCACGTACGTCGCCTTTTCCTTTGTAAAACGGTATTAAATGACTTCTTTTCCAAGCATCTGGTATTTTCTGTCCTGCCATAAGTCTGTTAAACAACTCGCTTAGCCAGCCGATGCCAGAGTGCTCTATTATGTTTCCAGATCTATTGGAATCTCGCCTGGGCTTTGTTGTTTTTAATCTTTCTGATCTCTTTGATGATTTCCTCCGTTGTAACTGCTGTTATTGCTTGGTTTAACTTTCGGGGATTCGAAACATTAAGCAAATGGCGGTAGTACTGTGTCATACCATCTTTTTCTTATATCATTGTCTTCTGTTAATAGTTTATTGTTTTTATTTGTGATATATTTGGCTGAAGTTATATCTTTGCTGTTATTATTTCGAGCTTTTGCGACTTCATGGATATTGATTTCTGTAGTGGAAGATTCTAATTCTTTGTAAAAGTTGGCATCGGCTTTGGCTCGTGCGCTTGCCACTTCACGTTTTGCGTTGGATTTCTCTCTGTTGTAGTCTGCTTTATCCGCATCATTACCGGTTTCTTTGTGTTTTCTTAAATGCACTTAGCCTGCACAACATCCTTGACGGATTGTTGCCACCATTTAGTCTCTTTAAAGAAAGAAAGAAAGAAAGAAAGAAAGAAAGAAAAACATTTATTTATGACAAACACATATAACAACAGAGAAATACAAAAAATAGGACGAACACTGCTTGTCACAAAAGCAGCAAACAGCGTGAAGGGGGCTCTCTTACTCCTGGTTCTCCCTAAATGTGTTTCTGCGGATTTTCTACAGAATGTTTCTAAATCGTTCCACATATCGTTTTCGGTTTCTACCTTTGAAGTGTCTTTTGTGCCAAATGAAAACATTTTCATTATAATATTTGACTTAAAAAACGCATCAAAAGAGTTTATACCCACCTTTTTGGGAAGAAACGGGTAAATACGGGTAGATTGGGTAAATACCGGGTAAATACCCGGTATTTACCCATGGGTTTTTACCCACTACCCATCTCTACACCGGGCATTTAAAATAAACCGGCCAAGAGCGTGTCGGGCCACGCTCAGTGTAGGGTTCCGTAGTTTTCCGTCCGTCACAGTAAGTGTCCCCGCTTAAGCGTTAAACAAGCAATACTTAGCGAACAATTTTATTGTTAGACAACGACCGACCAAAGACAAGCACGACAAATCTTCGACCTAATGTATGGGCGCACCTGCTCCGACCCCATTAAATCAAAAAAAATCTTAACACCGCCAAACCGCCATGTACGATACGAGCTTTCCGCGTACAGCGACATCTATCGGCAAATTAAGTAAACTATAGCGCGCGAGTTTAAAGTATGGAAGAAGATTTTTATGGGATAATTCTTTATTGCGTGAAACGATTTTCTCCGTCTTAACTTTATTTGAAAGCACGTCATTTCATTTTGATTTTGTAGAAATTACAGGTACAATAAACACCTGCTTATAGGGTTAAATTACAAACTTTGTTCAGAAATTATTTTGTATTTTTTTTTCTAATACTATTCAACCTATCAAGTTCAAAATATTATCTACAATCAACAATTATACCAAGGCGAAAAGATTGTTCAATTTGGCACCATTCTTTTTAATAAACTTTGACACAGATACAAAATATTCACACCACGAATAAACGCCTCTGACCGTCTAATAGCGGCATCTAAACGGCCGAGCGCGGCGGACAGCATACGCGGGGCATACGATAAGGCGAGATAGACAGCAGTGTGTCCCTTTCAATCTTCATAGCTTATGTCATGTATGTATGTAGTCGTCGGTCAGAGGCGTTTATTTTTTTTTTCATCACACTTGCTCGTCAATGGCGTTATTACTTGCGAGCGTACAGAGCAGTTATAGCCGTTTTAACTCCCACGGGGTGTTAAGTTTAGTTTTAAAATATAGAACCCACTCATACTTCGCTTCGGACTGAGGATGTTTCCAATCAGCCAAGGTGTATTTCATATCTTGAAAAGTTTGCTACAACTAACTTTTAATGTGTATAAAACATATCTTTATATTAAATTTGCAGCGAGCGTACATTTCATGCCGATGACAGGCGTATGACGTCAAGCTACATACATGATGGAAAAAGTTTGAAGCAACGGCTTAACGAACGTTTATTTATCCGTACCTAATAATGGAAAATGTGATTAATCAATGATTAATCACTGTTTTCTAATCAACCTCTTCCGTTTAAGTAGATCTAATATATTGACACTTGAGACGGACATTGAAAGAACTTTATCTGGCATTGTCACATCAAAGTTTACTCTTTGTTACAAATAGGAGACGTGCGGAAACAACATTTCAGTTAAATTTAATAAGATCAGGAAACTTAAGGCTTTGCTAGTGGCCAAAGTCGCCATGCAGGCTATAAAATTATTATGCCAAATAAATCCATGTTTAGTTATAGATAATAAACAAATGTATTGTTCCTGCTGTCAGCAAAGTTAGCCACCAAAAGAAAGCAACATCAAATACGGACGTTTACGGTTACTAAGTCGTGTCACTACGTTTTTTGAAACATCCTGTGTGTTTATATGAATACGTCATAATGACGAAACCGGCATGAAATGTACGCTCCCTGTAAATTTGACTGCAATTTAATGTTTAGTATTTATTACAAATGTATTTTTAATCACACTTGCTCGTATAATTTTTTTAAGTATTTTCAAATCGTGGCTGTATACCGAAGGTTCTTTGCCATACGCGCCTCACGTCAAATTCAACAAAATGGACGACTGACATGTTGCAGTTTTTATTAAGATTTTTATTAATTTCATCTAAAATGTATTTATTTCCTCGCAAATGTGATGAAAAACATTGTGTATAACACGGGCGTAAGAATATTGCAAACTCAAGTCATCAAAAGCCCTCCGCCTCCTTACGCCCCTCGTTAAACATTGTACTATAATTATTGTGAATTAGGGCATAAAAACACCTAATGTAAGAATTGAATTATGTTTCCTGATTGGTCGATTTTAATGTCTAGCTGTATTCTAGTTAGTAGATAGCTTATGTTCCAGCGCCACTTTTAGCATAAATGTGGGTATAAAAGATCGACAAAATGTGATATTTCAGTGACAGGTTGCTAGCCCATCGCCCACAACACACTTTAACCCTGCTCCCTTAGTCGACTTTTACGACACCCACGGGAAGAAAGGGGGTGGTGATATTCTAACCTGGGATGTAATATTGAACTGCGATTGGTCAAATTAAAATGTTTTATAAATCATAAATATGTATACATATTTTCCCTATGGGCTGAATGTACTACTTTAGCCCCGCTTGCTAAGTCTAATATGACGCACTTTTTGAGCGTGAGAAGTGAAAAATTAAAATCGTAGTTGTATTATCTGTATGTCACGTGACCGAATTACACCATATAACCATAAGCGCGAGCGAGACAGATATTTATTTGGCTCTTTCTTTAGGTCAGGTGAGATGGGACTATTTCGGCTCAGATGACGTCACGATAATGGCGGCTGCCGTTTTTGAATTGTATACTTTGAATATACATATTGTTTAATTTTCCGTCTGTGTTTTTTTCACTTTCCTCGTATTCGATATGAAAAGTAGAGTGTTTAACTCGTGTGAAAGTCACCCATCTCTGACTCGAACCATTGGCGCTCTCACTTCGTTCGAGCACCGAAATATCTCGTCGAATATGGGTGCCTTTCAGCCCTTGGTTAGGTTAGGTTAGGCAGCCCTCAGTTTATACTGTAGAATGTGTGGCGAGGAGGATGAGACTATGGAACACTTACTGTGTGAATGTCATGCCCTTGCCAGACAAAGAATAAATTACTTTGGTAAAGGCTATCCGCAACGAAAGGAATTCAAGGTACTTTCGCTGAGCTGCATCATCCGCTACGTGGAAATGATGGAGCGAGGTTGGGGGTAGACATAAGGAGAGGGCAAATGCACAAAAGATCCCACTGGATCGAAGTGCATCCGAAAGGGCCCTCATCTAGATAATATAAGCCCTTGGTTAACAATCTACTATTGTCGTGTTGCAGACGGGATCGATGGCAAGCAGGCACGGCGCACGGGCACGAGCGGCCCGCTCGGCGAGCTGTTCGACCACGGGCTCGACTCGTACTCGGCCGTGTTCATCCCCACCTGTCTCTACAGCATGTTTGGGAGGTTGGTCACTACTACCGGATCAAGGGTGGTGTAGGGGGCTCTAGCAAGCAACAAAAGCAGCTAAATCCTTACTAAAGCCTGGATTGGAGCCTGTGTCAGTGAACAAGCAGCTTTGGGCGAGTTTCACTGTACGAGGGCTGCCTTTTAAGTTGTGTCGTTTGGAAAAACTAAAGACAATTTAAGTGTTAAATGGTATTTATTGTTTTTCAAAGTAATCACCGTGATATGTAATACACTCTTTCATTCGATCGAACCAGTTTTCGAAACACTTATTCCAGTCCGAAGTCGGGGTCTCCAAAATGGCCATTTTGTATGCCTCAACCGCTTCTTCAGGCGTCTGGTACCGTTGACCACGAAGTCGTTGCTTGATTTTTGGAAAAGTAAAAAACGGGGACCCACCCTCCCCTTCCCAGAAAAAAGCCTTTGAACGGGTTAGTCGTTCGTTTAATAGCCCAAATCACTTGCTGTCCTTTATTGATTGAAAACTCATTCATTTAACCTAGCCGTATGAAGGGGTTTCCCTTACGGGGCGCTACCGCTACTGATAGAAAAACCCTTTCGAAAGGCTTTTTTAAGCGCTTTTTAAAGGGTTGAACCGCTTCCTCGTGTTGAATACCCATTCATTGTGCTTTAAAAGCCAAATGAATGGGTATTGAGGAGCATCGGCTTTGGTAAGCAAACCCTTTCAAAAACCCTTTGAAGGGGATACCGTATTGGAGCGCTTTAATAGCCAAATGAATGGGTTTTGAGGAGCATCGGCTTTGGTAAGCAAAGCATTACGAAAAACCCTTTCAAAAACCCTCGAAAGGGATACCGGGTGGGTCCCTGGTAAAAAAAAGTTAGGGCTTAAGTCTGGCCTGTACGGCGGTGTTCCAGAATTTCGACGTTTTGCTCTTTTAAAACGCAATTGTTTGCCGGGCGGTGTGCGAGCTCGTATTATCGTCGCAGTCTTATACGACGTCTTGGGTTATTTTTTTGAAACTCGCCGATGACTTCTGGTAAACAGACAGTAGTATACCAGTCAGCATTAACCGTTTTACGATCCTCGAGCACGATGGTGGCAACGTGGCCACTTTTCGCCACAAACGTGGCGATCATTTTTTTCGAAGTGCTCCGTGAGCGTATTACTTTGGTCGGTTTTGGCTCATCTTGGAACTCCCAAACAGTCGACTGCTGTTTAGAATCGGGATCGTAAGCATACATCCAAGATTCGTCACCACTGATAATGTCGTAAACATGTTTCGAGTTTCCTAGTTTTTCCTCGGTTGAATTGCCGCAGAGTTTTGCGACACCATCGAACGCGAGCCGTTTTTTGGTCTTCACTGAGTAAATGTGGTATCCAGCGTGAGATCAACTTTTTTACGCCCAAGTGATCATGCAAAATACTGTGAACACTGGTCGCTGAAATACTTAAGGACGCTTCTATCTCACGGTATGTTACGGCTGTTTTTGGTCGACCTTCACGACTCTCGACTTCGATGTCTATGACCAAGACTAGAGCAACCACGTTGAAATTCTAAATACCAGCGTTCCACAGTCCGGAGGCATGGTGCTTTATCATTGAAAAACGTAGTCTACTCTTCGAAGCACTGAAGTCGCGTTAAGCCCCATTTGAAGTTGTAAAAAAATATCGCACGTAAATTTTCCTTCGAAATTTCTATTTTCACAACAAGTTCACAACTGACTTGTCAACTTTGAACGAACGCTGTACTAAAACGGTTGGGCCGATTTCGAGTCATTCTTTTGTTTCGAATTCTAAATTCAAATATTTTAAGATGACACTAATTCTTTTTTATGCAATCACGGGAGGTTTGCAAACGACAGAACTTAAAAGGCAGCCCTCGTACTGACATGAAGGAAAACATCGTTGAGATAAAGTATGCCAAGTTTCTTCAGCATGGTGTGTTTGAAGCCACGACAACGGCGCTTATTATATCAATATAACTTATAACAGTACTCAGTAGGTCACCGACATGACCAGTATGTAATAGTATATTTTTTAACGAGGGGCGTAAGTGGAATATTGCGAACAAGAGTATCAGAAATTTTGATGACTCGAGTTTGCAATATTCTTACGCCCGTATTTATACACAATGTTTTTCATCACATTTGCGAGGAAACCAATACATTTTAGATGAAATGACAAATCGTAATAAAAACTGCTACATGTCAGTTTTCCATTTTGTTGAACATGACGTGAAGCGCGTATGGCACAGATCCTTCGGTATACAGCCACGATTTGAAAACACTTAGAACATTTACACTGAATAACTACATATTAAATCTGTAAATAATTCTGTTAAACATGTTTTAGTAGTGTTTTAAGTTCAAATTCATTTTTAAAAACGTTTTCAGACATCGTATTTGATATAAAACCTCTTTGCTTTGTAACTGCCGCATGAGTGACAGATACAATTTAAGAAAAAAACCATTACGCCCGTGGGCGTAACATAGGCTATTGTAGCTCTGTATGTCTGCGCATTAAGAAGCCCGTTTCGAGCAAGTGTGGTGAAAAATATAAAACAGTTGATTTGAGTTTAAATTTGTCCACCCCATTATCATGAGGCGAAAATGTATAAATATTTGTGACACGTATGCATTAATGCCTTTGTTATTGTTTATTAAGTGAGGCTCGTCACATACAGGCCGATTTCGGACGCCGAATTCCGCCGGGTTTATTCTAACCGCAGCTCGCAGCTGCTCGATACAATAGTACTTACGTTACAGAGGGCGGGAAGTAACCTCATAACTATTCGTTCGTTCGGTCTATATGTACCTACTTGAAGCGTGTTATAATTATAACGCACGTATTTACGACTTTTCATTGCATGTTTGAGAAAAATCTTCACAGACATGTCAGGCCGATAAATTCCGCCGCGGAATTCGGAACTATTTCCAATCAGCCAGGAAATTGTTTATACTTTGAACAGTTTGAACCGTGACGCGATTATACCTAAGCTACACTGAAAATTTTGCACTTCTGGCCACTCATAAACAATTGAATAACGAAAGATGAGGATTATTTTGGGACTTATCTTATGGATGAGATGAGATGACCCAAGCAGTGTGACTTTCATTACATAGGCATTTTTATGAAATCTCAACCACGGCTTGTAATTATGTAGCTATGTTTATGAGGCGTCATATGTCGGTGTCGCAGCGTTCCCGCGTTCTATATGCCTGCACTCAATGTGGCATACCATATAACGTTCCATACATTCCGCGGGCAGCACAAACTGCTCCCTCCCGTTCCCGCGGCCTATCTGTCCGGGTGTTCATTCCGTGGTCTTGTTCCAGGGCCGAACTGAGTCCGCTGCGGATGTTCTTCGTGATCTGGAACATATTCTTCAACTTCTACCTGACGCACTGGGAGAAGTACAACACGGGTGTCATGTTCCTGCCCTGGGGATATGACTTCACTATGATTGTAAGTCCATCCTTGAACCTAGGACACACTTTAGGATAACATGTTGCTTTTGTCGATTTATTCACCGCGATTTGTCGTTTAGTTTTATGCAGTCGTAACTGTTGGAATAGGCATTTGTTTTGTTTGTTTTATGAATTTTAAATAAGTATGTAATCTCATGCTGTTGTTGCTCCTTTGTAGATTGGTGTGCGGTATGCACTCCTTTGTTGATTGGCGTGCGGTATGCACTCCTTTGTTGATTGGCGTGCGGTATGCACTTCTTTGTTGATTGGCGTGCGGTATGCACTCCTTTGTTGATTCGCGTGCGATATGCACTCCTTTGTTGATTGGCGTGCGGTATGCACTCCTCTGTTGATTGGAGTGCGATATGCACTCCTTTGTTGATTGGCGAACGGTGATGTGCACTCCTTTGTTGATTGGCGTGCGGTATGGCCCTTGCGTAAAATGTCTTACTACGTTTCTCTACTGCTTGTGTACTGCATTCCTTTACTTGCTGGGTTGCATTGCATCGCAAAAGAAAAGTAGGCAAGTAACTAGAATTACAAGCTGTACAAAAGCAGTTTTTAAGCTCAACTTTTATATTATAGCTGTATAAATGCTGCACCTTGTAAACCCAAAAGAGCCACAAATTATACATCCTGATGAAAGACTTTAAAAAACCGTTGTAGGCAGCCAGTCGAAAGGCAGTTATAAAAGGTGAATGATTTGTGTGTTTAGGGGTCGTGCGTGCTGCTGCTGGTGACGTCGGGCACGGGCCCCGCGGCGTGGCGCGCGCCGCTGCCCGGCGGCCTCACGCCCGGCGTGGCCTTCGAGCTCACGCTCTACCTGTCCGCCATGCTCACCAGCCAGACCACCATCCTCTACAACATATACAAGTAACTATTCCACCGCGGGACCAACTAACTTAGGCATGCGGCGAACCGTATACACCATACAGGGTGTAACATAATGGGGCGTGAACCGATCAAGTGCATAACAGGCATCGTGTTCTGATAAGAAAGAACTAAGTACTTAGCTACACAGAAAACTCGGGTAACCAGTAGCGGCACGACGCGTCATGCGCGATCAGTTACTAACGCGTTACTAACCGGTTACGTTAGCGACGTGGGCGAACCTCTATGAGAATGTATGGACTCAAGCAACTCGTTATTAATTTAAGTTTGTAACTAGTAATTTTTGAGTAGCTCCATGTGCGAAGGGCCTAAGAGAAAAAAAATAAGCGATTTTTTTACATTTGTATGGAGCGTTGGCCGACTGGGGCGACCTGCTCCATAAAAATCTTTTAGTTTTTTCTTATCAGAACACGATACCTGTTATGCCCTTGATCGGTGCACACCCCATTTATGTTACACCCTGTATATTGGCTTATAAATATTCCAGGTCATATCGTGACGGCACCGGCAAGATGCGCTCCACGAGCGAAGCGCTGCGGCCGCTGTACCCGCTGGCGACGTTCTTCGCCGTGAGCTCGCTGTGGGCGCTGTACTCGCCCAGCGACATCGTGGACCGCGCGCCGCGCCTCTTTTACGTGCTCACCGGGACCATATTCTCCAACATTAACGTGAGTTCTTTATTACTGCGATCCAGCATCACATCTGCAAGCCAGTGACATTTATCGCACGCTATGCGCGCACATATCGTGGGAGGTTCTCGACGCCCCAAGTCCCGTTGTCTGCGGTGAGCTAGCAACATGTTCTTTACCTTTTTTGCGCTTCGTGCTCACATATACGAGTAGGTAGTACACGCTACTTCACGGTTACAAGCAGATTACATCAATTGACAACATTTCATTTTTTAAAGTGGTCCATTATATGATTTAGTTGGATAGAAAATGAAATTTTAAGGTATACGTGTTTTTTTATTTCTTCCTAAATGTTTATTTTCATTCAAAAATATCAAAAATAAAGTTTTTAATAGTAAGTAAAATATGACGTCATTATTAAGTCTCTATGGCACCTGTCCACATCTTTGACTAGACGACGGACTGAACAGACGTAGGAATGACGTCACGCACGGGGTATACCGCGTTTTACAGATTTTAGTGATTTTCTCCGAAACGAGTAAGAATAAAAATGGGAAAACCACTTTATTACGTTCAGATAAGATAATTTTAAGAACTTGCCAGTTACGGCTGAAACCTAAATAAACGTTTTCTATCCTTCGGGGGGAAAAAGTTTCTATTTAGGTGTTCGAGCCTTCGCTTGAACTACTTGAGAAGTGTTTATATTCTGCCGGCGCTGCTTGTAAGTTCATACTCTGACAATTTAGGATAAATGTAGAATATTTGATAATTAAATTAAACCAGATTCATGGATTCATTTTCTTTTATTTCTTAACCAAGGTTGAGATCATTCATTATTCTAAGAGATCAAAATATAATGTTGTACATTGCAAAACTTAAGGCTGCACCGAGGAACTTACGAAATTATTGCGTTCGTTTGATACATTCTGTATTGTTATTACTAAAGCTTTAGTTTTGCTATTCCTATATAAGATATTTAAGGATTCACTCTATAAGTCATCCGATTTAGAAATACGATTACGTATACTTTCCTCGATAGAAATTAAATCCAAAGTTACCTCTAATAAAGAAAATATAACATTAGTACGGCGTAAATACTTCACGGAAGGTCAACAGTTTTTGAATAATAACTAAACTTCATGTTTCCTATGACGTATATGCTCTTCATTTTCAAAATATGGATTATTTCGGAAATACAACGGAAATAACTAAATTCGCGCACGTTTCGCCCATTCTAGCTAGAGCCGCCACGCTTCCCCCCTATCCGCTTTTGCTTTAGTCTTGCTTCGGCTGTCGGACGGGGAGGATGTGTCGCTTTTGCTTACGCACGGACTTTGAAACTAAACGACGAATTTTCGGTTTTCCACTATGGGGACCATAGTAAATAAATCAAAGAATAGAAGAGGATGGCGAAAAAGCAATACTAAACGCTTGCATGAAGAAAAAGTAAGTAAAACTCATTTATCTACAGATTATGCGCCCAGGGAGGGAAAGTGCGCGGGTGACAGCTGTACTTTCTCGTTCGAAATGAATTTTGATAATCTCCGCACTCTCCAAATTTGGGGTGTACTTATTTATTTATTGTTTAATGTAAAATCAACATATATATTAAAAACGAATACATAATTAATTCTAGAGCAAGACATATATATGCAGAGGGTTTTAAGATAAAGATAAAGTGTCGATATGCTTTCGTACTAGTAACAACTCATGTTCCTTCGTAAGCATACTCAGTACTTATACCTACCTACTAATAATAAAGGGTATATGTGGCACTCCCGTGCATTTATAGTATTTTATGCCTGTCAATAAATTACTATTTATTATTGACTTAATTTAATTGACATTCATGAAAATAACATACACTTGGTAGATCTTTTATACGCATATTTATGCTAAAAGTTGCACTGGACTTTAGAGGTCGCTGATGTTTTCTGTTTTTCCTGTCCATGTCCATCCCTCCTCCTAGCGTCATTCCCGCTGTGCCCTAAGGGTGAGGGTAGACGAGCGTGACTTAAGAGATGTGAGTCCCGTAATTTCGGTCCACCCATATATGTATGGGCAAACCGAAATGTCCATCTATGGGCGATCCGAAATTACGCGACTCTTAGCTCGCAAATTACGCTCGATTTGGTTACGTTAATTGGGGTGAACAAAGAGCAATGGAGTCGTTGATATCTTTTTTTTATTGAATGAATGAATGAACAAATTATTGATAAACCAATATTGTATAGGTATAGGTAAACTTATTGGATTCATACAAGTAAATTAATTCATAAAAAATCAACAAAAGCATAATATATTGTTGAAAGCAAAGCATGCTACTTTAACATCGGTGGATGTAGAGAGATCGTTCTCGCCAAATAAATGGATTTTCCACAAGTTTAGAAACCGTATAACGCCAGATATTACGGAACAAATTTCCATAGTATATGTTTTTCATAATCTTGACAACCGTTTAACATCAGAAGAAGATAATGTGCAAGATTTTGAAATTTTAATTCCAGTTGCAAGTTGTTGTCTTGAATACATAAACATTTAGCAAACAAGTAAAATTTATTTAAATGTTATATTATAAAATTACAGTTTGTCATCGCAGGTTGTCGTCAATAATTTATGTAAAATTACTGGTGCTAAACTACCACCAGAATCCTAACCCTTGTAACTAGTTATGCCTACTTAGCCTTAGTTTTCCATATCCATAGTCCATATCCATTCCATACTATTCCATACTGATATTATAAATGCGAAAGTGTGTCTGTCTGTCTGTCTATTACCTCTTCACGCTTAAACCGCTGAACTCTGATTTAGCTGAAATTTGATATAGAGATAGTTTGAGTCCCGGGGAAGGAAATAAGATCTATCAGTTAGGGCTTTAAATCCCAATATCTCGCAAACGAATCACTCATTTTAAAAGGGGTTTAAAAACCCTATAATATTTTTGAACCAGCTATCCTATGAAACCCCACACTAGAGGCTTAACGAGAAAAAAGAAATTGCATCCCTACTTTGGTGTAGGGGAGGCAAACTTAAAAAAAAAAACATGTTTTTATACTACTGTTTTGCCGGCGTGATTGATTTATGGGTGTGCTGAATTACAGTTTTCTAATAGTATGGATTACTTAGCTAAGCCGAAGACGGACAGACGGACCGACATGGCGAAACTATAATGGTTCCTTGTTGACCATGGAACCCTGAAAAATGGGGTGCCCCGAAAATTTAGCCGTTCTGTTATTTAACATTATTGAGTTAATTTTATTGAGCTATACTATTGTGCTTTTAATACTAATTTTGTCATTCATCGTAGATACTATAACCTACGGACGGTAAATTTATAAATAAACAAAAATTTACAAATCTGCATAAAGATTCTCTAAATTTCAATATTATCAATACAATTATATGAAATCGTTTGGTTGTCTAATTTTGTAAATATTAGTAAGCACCCTCGCTGAAAGCATTTACAGCGCCATTTGCCGCCATTATTTGCGATCTATGTAGGCGATCGGCGCACAGCTCCAGCCGCCGCGCCGCTCGCTCTTGCCTGTGTGCCTCACGCACACATGCACGGAGAGCATTGAATACCTAAAATCAATTCGCGGCAGAAGCTCGGTGCCCTCTTAAATTAGTAACACATTTGAATCACATTAGTTATTAGAAACCAAGTTGCCCCGTCTGGCACGTACTTATTATAATATAGAAAAATCATCGCTTATTCTAACAGTATCTCGATTATGATTTGGAGAGGTAGCCTCCCTGAAGTAATGCCTTAAGAAAGGTCCTTTCTTGAGGATTTCTTCAATGTCATATCTATTACTTGACCAGTTCTCTGAAGCTGCCACGGCCCCTGAAACTTCCAGATGAAGCTGACATGCCAGCATCTCGCAAAAGGTTGCGAATCTGTCCAGGAATTACAGCACGAGAAGCATTTTTAGCTGATCCTCTTGTAGTTATAAACAGGTTTGTTAGACTTTTACCCTGGCGTCGTTCCTTCGATAATGATATTGATTTTCTAATCCATGATACTACATTCAGTCTCTTCCGAATCCGTTTGACCCAAATTCTTCCCAAAGTACGACTTGCTCTCCAGTATCATGCAACGAACCCTCTTTAATGCTCAGTAAAGTAAGGTTGTGCACCCTTCCAGTAGCTAGAATAATTAAAACACAAGTGTGTCGAAATGTTTGAAATATAATTTTCTTGTTCAAATTATATGATTTGAGGAACTGGAGGTCGTCTATTTTCCAACATAATGGCTTCTTGATTGAAGGGTTTTAAGAGTAGATGGCTTTAAGAACGTGCTTTACTAAAAAATGAGAGCTTATTTCGTTCGTTCGTAGAGGAATAGCCAATGTAGCTATGACATATTTATGAAAATATATTGTTCGGGGAGATAGCTTTTCATTTTTATAGAGATGACAGAGATATTTCGCCAAATCTGTTGGTTTGGGATTATCGGGAGCGATGTAATTGAATGATGCCCAACGTTTCCAACGCAACCAAACGGGCTTATACGTTTTTTAATTGATGATTTCCGCCAAGTTTCTGGTCTTTTCATTTCTTTAAGCCAGCCTGTTCCCAGAATGCTCTCTTCCAGCTCGGTAGCTGCTCAGCTCTAATAGTTGCATTAGTTAAACGTACCTTCTGAGGTTTTCAGGTGACGGAGTAATCGCGGTATTATCGCCGGTGGAGAAAATATTCATCCCAGGCTGTATGGCCACTTTCTGCTGAATGCATCTGTGAACAAACTGACAGGCTGTCTGCAAGACCGTTCTAGACTCCTGGTATGTATCGTGCTGTCAGGTAACAGTGGTGATGATGACAGATTTCCAAAATCAATGTCGCTGTCTTGAGTAGCCTTAAAGATCGTGTCCCTCCTTGTTTCATAATATAAGCCACTGTTGTGCGATTGTCCGTTTGTAGCATGATTGTTTTCTCCGTCAGTGTACCATCTATATTCACCAGGGCTTCGTGTAAAGCATAGAGCTCTTTTTGGTTGCTGTGCCACGATAGTTGATGTTCTGACCACAACCCTCAAAGTTTTTGCCCGTTTACTACAGCTCCCCATCCGCATATCGCAGCGTCTGTAGTTATGAAGACCGACGGTTCTGGTATGTGTATCGGTGAAACGTTCCGTATGTTGTTGCACGACCATGCTAGATCTTTTAAGACACGGTCTGAACCCGGCGTCTTCATGTGTGGTCGTGTATGCCGTAGGGGATTTGATTCGATTTGTAGAGTCCGGCTGTTTAAGCGGCCTAAGCGCACCATGAATGAGGCAAAGTTCAGTTTTCCTAGGACAAATTTTGCTTCGTGCCAGCTCCAGCATCTTCTGTTGGTTAGAACATCCAATTCGTACATCAAGTGTCTGGTTTATTTCTTCTGAGAGTGACTTTATATTGTTCTTCGTATCCCATACTATCCCCAGGTATTCTATCTTTCTTCTGGGCACTGTAGACGACTCTTGATTGATGTTCCAGCCGAGATGTCGTAAACTGGCGATCCAGGGTTACTGGGTCTGCGTGAGTCCACAAGCAGTCGTCCAATGTATAAGATTACTCGAATGCCTTCTTGACATAGTTGGTGGGCGATCCAGTTGGTGATTTTGGCAAACGCGGCTGGCGCGCTGGCTAACCCGAAGGGTAGGCAAGTCATTTGATATACCTTTCCGTCATAACTTAAGGACAGGAAGCGACGATTGCTCTGTGCTACTGGCACATGGAAATAGGCTTGAGATATGTCCAATTTCATCATATAGTGGTCTTTGTTGAGCAGTTGCGGGTTTTTTAGATGATTTACATCGACGTCATTTTTGAGTCAGGACATATCAGTTTAATCCTTTCAGGTTGAAGATTGGTCGGGAGGTCCTGTCCAGGTTTTTCCTCAAAACATTTTTGAAAGTTATCCGCTTTGATATTGGCTTTTTTCAATTGCTCCGGATGTTAAGAGTGACTTGTTTCGCTTGGACATATCTGGTGTTATTCCCGTTCTAATTTTTGAAATGTTCCTTATGGAGAACCTCCTGTTTGGCGGGATAGAATTGAAGGGAATTCTGCAATTGCCTATGAAATTCTGAACCAAATCATTTCTTAATGTCCTCGGCGCAGGCGACGGCGAAACGGCTTGATGGAATAAGGGCCAAAATTTTAGGTATTTGAGGTGTCGTTGGATTCTTCTTAATCACCGGGGCCACATATAGGCTATATTTGTAACAAAGCAGGCACAGCGTGTACCTACTGATGACCCCTCACAAGGTGGACACTTTGACACTCTTTGAGGGAGTTCTATGTTCAGCAGTGGACGTCTGTCTGCTGATATGGTGATGATGATGATCTTCTGACCCTAAACAATGTTCCATACGCAGTGTCGCCTGATCGTGGCGCAGATGAGCGGCACGCGGTGCGCGGCGTGGAACGTGCTGCTGCTGCCGTACACGCTGGTGGCGGGCGCGGCGCTGGCGGGGCTGCTGGCGCCCGCCACGGAGCTGCGCGCGCTGCTCGCGCTCACCGCCGCCTGCACCGCCGCGCACGTCTACTACGGCACGAGAGTGGTACGTAGCTCTACTGCTGGTAGAAGCTTTGTTCTACGTGCTACTGTTGGTAGAAGTTTTGTTCTTACGTCAGGGCACCTAGCATGATAAGCTTTATGGTTATGTTTAACGTAACATTTCGAGCGTAAAACTGGTCCATATAACACAGCGTGCTAGCTGCGCAGGTAGATCTAAATGACATACGGGAATATTATTATATTGAGTTGTCCTAATGTACGTTCGAAAAGACACGTAATCACTTATCTGGGATACAGTGCAACGAGCAGGCCTTTTTTGTACTTTTTGCATTTTACGGAGGTAGATGACCCGGTTTGCTGCAATCCACCCTGGGCTGCAGCAAACCGTCCTTAACACTTTGATAGACACTATTCCAGACACAATAGAATTACGACTATAGGCGTCTACTGCCCATCAATGCAGTAATCGTAAGCGGTGTTCGTTAAAATCTGAACGCACGGCGCCCTTAAACTTTGGGACGTGACCAGTCGCCTTCGTGAAATGCAACAACTGTAGCGTACTTATATCCCGCTGCGGTATGTCACGATGTGTAACTCAGGGAGTGGAGATCTTTCGTGGAATGAGAGAACTTCGAATATGAACTTTAAACTTATAAGGACGTTCTCAAGCACCCGTAATATTCTAACTCTACTCCTCGACTACATATCTACTATCTTGGACAACTGACCGCTGCTCACATTGCTTCACCTCGGCCCGGTACTCCGGTTTGTGATTTTGGGAGTAACGTAATTTCATTTCCAGGTCCAGGAGATGTGTGAACACTTTAAGATTAACTGCTTCCACATCAAGCCAAAAAATTAGTAAGTGTGTAGAGCCTAGTCGAAAAGTATATTTAAATTAATTAAAGGTTACGGTAGCTATACGTTCTGGTCAAGGTATTTGTTAAGGACATAGTGGAATTTTACGAAAACTGATGTGTATCGAATTCGCATATCTATTTCTATGTATAACTTAAGGTGGGGTGTTATGGGTCTGAGAGACCAATCGTACGAATCTCATAGCAGGTCGCCGATTTAACTAGGGTAGTTACGGGTATAGAGAGAAATTCTATGGCTGAGCCAAAGAATATCGCCAGGCAACATTAAATCTTGTGTCAATGTCACGAGACTTATCGAAGCTCTTCTCACTTCAAACTATGCTATACCTGCTGTATAAATCGTTCAGTCCACGAAGAACCGCCCACGCAGATGAGTGCTTCTGTGAGCGACAATTCCTACCTAGACTCCTAGCCTAAGTCGGAATGGTGGCCCCACTGTGTGGTGTGGGTGTAAAGCGACGATGAGCGATCATACAATTAAAAAAAACTCCGCGCACGCCTCGCTGGATGAGCAAGGTTCGGCTCAGCCAGGCTCTGCTGTACTGGCTGCCCGTTAGTGGACCGTGATCTCGTGCATTGAATGATCTATAAATCGAACTACATATTTTAGTCTTTATATTATAAACCTTCCGAAATGTTAATCTAAGCTAGAATTTTAACCAAATCTTACTAGAAACACTAGTCATGCCCAACGCCATATTGAAAATGGTTGGCATTTTTATAGGCATTATGTTAACGACTTCTCAAAAACTTTTGAATATTTACTAGTTAAGTAGTTACCAATGAATAGTCTTGACTATTTTTCGACTAATCTTGTTATCATTTGTCTTCGAACCTTATACAAACCTTCACGCGCACTTATGTAAAACAATTATCTAACTGTTGTTAGGATATTAAATATAATATAACCAATATCGGAATTTAAATGGCAAAATTTTATGTCAAGCACAGACAATGATAAAAAGATGTAGATACGTTGCCTATACGAAATTAGGTCAAAAAAATGGCCACCAAATCTGATCGCACAACGCGAAACTGAGGCAAATGGTGCAATTGACCACAACCTTTTGTAGCGCTTATAACCTCTACCATTTTACAAGCTTTTATTTAACTTGCCCTGTTAGTAGGTATGTATGTATGTTAGTATGGGACAAATCTTGCGAGTTAAATTTGACCCACTTCCCGGTGACCGATTGAGCTGAAATTTTGGGTATAAGTGTAGTTTGGATGACAATTCAATATTATGGTACCATCGAGCTGATCTGATGATGGAGACAGAAGGTGGCCAATGGCCATGGGAATTCAGTACTTGACCGACGTAACCCCGTTGAGTTTGGGCTCGTTAGAATCGTCTCAATGAGTACTGATGATGATGATGGTATACAGAAAAGTACAGTCGCAATAAATCTTAGTACCAAAAATTAAAGTTTTGACAAAAACTTAATGTTATATTAAGCATATTACATCATTCAGCAGTATTATGAAACAATACTTGTCAATGTCGTTGGACAGTGTAATTTGTAAATAGTTCCATAATCCTTTTAAAATAACTAAGGGTAATATTAAGTTATTATTTTGTTTCATTTTTATACTTTTAATCAAATTGTATATTTACCAACAAAACTTGAAGTGATCACTCCAAAATCTAAATAGAAAAAGCATCCATAATTGAGTTTATTGATATAGGATTAGGCACTCTAACAGTCATAATTTTTTGCCCTTTAAATTCCGATGTCTGAATATAACAAACCATGTTAATACTATAGAATAGGATTGTTTTTGTTTCCTATTTTACTCTACTTTTAACTACGGTAAATGAAAAGCAAGCAAGGCTTGCAAAGTGGGGGTGTTCATTCCTGGCAACGCCAATTGTGTTTTCATAAAATATATGGCAGTGAATGGGTTACCCCAATATTTTTAGCACCAAGTTTTATTCCAGTGGATCGTGCTGCGTGGTGAATAAATTCGATTCCACAAAATATATAAGCTAAGTCAACAAACCTATGTTTAGGAATCATGAATTGATGTAAATTAGCGGGTAGTTGTACTATAATATTGAGATGAAATACAGCAAGTCTCTTCTTATTCCGAATGAAATAGACATTATATCCTGTGATTCATTGCCAATTTTTATACATTAGTAATTATGAAGTAAGTATCTTTTAAGTCTGTTGAAAGAATGGAGTGATGCTGATGTTGATGGCATATATCACAGTAAGCGCACTCCAAGTAGTTCAGGCACACCATGAAATTGGATCAGAATTGCACCTTAGCAGCAAGTACAACATGGGATTTTATTGGATTCTGGTTTCTTTAGGCTGCTAGATTTATTTCGAGATTAAGTTGCTTATCAACATTTGATGTATGTATTCTTTCATAAAGAGTCCAGTGATTTGCACCAAAATAATTAGGTATACTCAATAGTTTGTTTTGTTACTAAACAACTATGTTACGAAAACAGCTCAATCTTGTACCTGTTTAATTTATTTATACTGTTGAATTGTATGATTTAATTAATGGAAGTCACTGTAAAGAAATATCTTTTTAATAAAAATATTATAACTCGCAAAGGTTTTGTTTTTCTTGAACATCCCCTATTATTATTATTATTATCCTATTTTAGACAGGCAGCTGACGCCGATACGTCTAAATCATAGTTCACTTAGATCATGTTCACACTGCTTTAGATAGTTTGTCGAGTCTGTTTTTTAACTGGTTAACACTTCTAGCGTTCACTACTTCTGAGGGTAATTTGTTCCATGCATTAGCTATTCGATTTGAGATTAAGTTTTTGCCGATGTTTATTACACATTTATTTGCTGACAGTTTAAAGTTGTGTGCTCTCGTACGTGTGTTTGTATTTCGAGTGAACAGGTCGCTCAGTTCTGGACAGTCGTAACAGCCATTTAAGATTTGAAAGGTCTCAATCAGTTGCCCCCGTTCACGTCTCTTTTCGAGTGTCGTTACGCCTAATTTGTGTAGTCTTTCCTCGTAAGGCAATGATTTGAGCTGTGTGGGAATTTTGGTGAATCTTCTCTGAACTTTTTCTATCACCTCAATGTCTTTCTTGAAAACCATATTCCAGAATGGGTCTCACATGTTTTATAGATTTTTATCATTGTTTCAGGTGTGAGTATACGAAATGCTTTTCTAATGATGTAGATGATGGAGTTAGCCTTATTAACCATTTGTGATATGTGAGGTTCCCATTTGAGGTCATTGGACATAAGGACTCCCAGATCTTGTTGAGTTGATACTCCTTTTAATTGCACATTATCATTTAAACTAAACTTTGAGTTGAGGGAAGATATCTTACTTCAGTGGCTTGTTATTTGATATAATTAACTTACTGTCACGGGATAGGAAATGGGTAAGTCATGGTCTAGCATCCTAGCAGATCGAAGGAAAATGTAACAGATAACCCCTACACATCCCCTAACACTCAGTGCCGGGGAGTGCTTAGCGGGTGCACTGTCCGTGTAGGCACTTTTCTGTACTTAGCAGGAAAGCCGTCATCAGCAACAAGCATAACATAGCAGATAGCACTATGAAATTGTTGGCAGGGAATGCGAGTGAGACAAAAACTACAATGAAATCTTCAACTATAATTTGCTCAACACACAAGTTTAATTTACAGATCAAATCACATCACACCAGTCCATTCAGCATCTATTAACGATCATTGGTATGGTAACATCCTTATATGGAATAACAATCATAGAATTTGTTCAGTACTAACATCTACTGCTGATAGTCTCATTAACCTCTTCCACCAGGGCAAGCAGCTTCCTCCACTGCTCTGGAGTCAGACTGATGCCCTTCTTGCCGGGCAGCAAGTCTCCGTTCTTCTCGTAGAACTCTCGTATATCCACATATTGTTTACCCTTGAACTCCCTCACTTTGACTAGCTTCTTGCCCTCCAACACCCATGTGGGCTCCTTATCATTAGTTCTGGACCCCATTTTGGCTTTTTTTTCTGGTGGTACATTTCTCTGAAAATTTAAATTTATGTGTACTTGTGTAGTAATTAAGACTTTGTAAAGTTAATCAATTATTGACAGTTGAATTCAGTCAAGCATCTTGGCTCATTGCTATTTACCGTGAAAATATTTTATAAATAATTGCAGTAATAAACACTTAAAGAGACAATTTTTTGCATCATTTATTTCCTCCAACAGTTAATTATTCATTGTCAAGAAAATTAAGATGGAACAATAATTTAATGATCTATTTATATCAACCCATGTAAATAATCATGCAGTTGTACAGAAGATTTTGCAAATAATACTTGTACTTAATTCGCTTCTGATAGTAACTAAATTACTTAAGAATCTTGTCAGATAGGTACTGTATACAGTTCATTTAAACCTATGTCGAATCGATATTGGTGACTGGTCAACTTCCCTCCACATTTTATAATATTAAAAAACTTACATCAACAGGTCCCTCGTCACTGTCGCTAGAACTTTCTTCCTTCTTCTTATGTTTAGGCATATTCAGACTTGATTTGTTCGGCACGTTAATCTGTTAATTAATAATCACATTTAACCTGAAAATCTCTATACTTAATATACTAAAGCGCTAAGAACTTAATGTATATGAAGGGTAAACATGCTCATCGTGCGTAATGCTAGAAATATATATAATTAACCTTATTAATTACAAATTGCACTCTATTCTAACTTACTCAAATAATGTTGTTGACGTTGCCACCTTAGCCGGTACTTCAACGAACGAAAAGAAAGTAAGTACCAAGTACCGCAATTCGCAATTTCGCAAAGTGGAGAAGAGCGCGATGCGAAAACAGCATGAACCTAGAATACTATGGACGGTCACAGTGAGGGACGGAAAAGCTCTTATGCAGCTAAATTAAGAACTCGTCTTAAAATGGCTGGAGACTTGCCATAAACAACCTACTAAATTTGGACGGGTAATGGTTTGTGTGCCACAACTTCATACTAAATCAGTTGTGGCAAACAAAAAAAGTGGAAGTATGACAAGGACAATGAATGATATTTCCCTTTCTGTCACACTTATTGAGATTTGTATGCTTCCAGCTCGCTCCCATAGCTTGTCCAGAGTATTCTACGTTCATGGAAAACAGCTATAAAAATCACAAAAATAAAATAAACAAAACTTTAAAAACTGTTTGAGATACGCTTATGGACCATCCACATTAAGTGATTTTACCCCAATTTGTCAGTACAACATGTCGAAGTCAGAATTGGGTGTAGCGTACAGACGTAACAACTGCAACTACAATTTCATTCAGTGTGGCCAGTTAACAGAAGGAAAGCGAAAATTGGCGCATTCAAACGGTCCTGCGAAGCGGACTGCAAGATTGTTAATAACCGATGAGATAGGGCAAGACAGCACGTCTAACACACAGCCGCGACATACTCTCGATTTCTCTCGTATGTCCTAATAAGAGAGAGACGGATAGTGCGAGAAAAATTGAGAGAGCTCGCGCGCCGTCGCGTAATAGCCATGCAGCACACAAAAATCGAGAGTATGTCACGGCCACCTCATGATCGACGTACTGTCTCACCCTATCTCATCGGTTAGTAACAATTTTGCAGTCCGCTTCGCAGGACCGTTTGAATGCGGCAATTTTCGCTTTCTTAATGTTAACTGGCCACACTGAATGAAATTGTAGTTGCAAAACACCCGTTTAAAAAAAATTACAAAATACCTGTGTAAAATATTAATACGATGTTCTTTAGCATATATTTTTTAATTATCGTTTAAATTTATTTGTATGATATTTGTGAGAAAAAAAAACTTGGCAGATCATGCAAATTCCATGGTCCAAATTGTGATTTTCATGCAATTAGTCCGTACAACTCGTTTGACGGTTGGAATTGCATCCACACTATAGCAATTAGTCAGATTCTGATGAATTGGGGCTGACAAATCACTCATGAGGTGGCCGTGACATACTCTCGATTTTTGTGTGCTGCACGGCTATTACGCGACGGCGAGCGAGCTCTCTCAATTTTTCTCGCACTATCCTTCTCTCTCTTATTAGGACATGCGAGAGAAATCGAGAGTATGTCGCAGCCATGTGTTAGACGTGCTGTCTTGCCCTATCTCATCGGTTATTAACAATCTTGCAGTCCGCTTCGCAGGACCGTTTGAATGCGGCAATTTTCGCTTTCTTACTGTAACTGGCCACACTGAATGAAATTGTAGTTGCAAAACACCGGTTTAAAAAAAATACAAAATTACAGGGTAAAAGTAAAATATTAATACAATGTTCTTTAGCATATATTTTTTAATTATCGTTTGAATTTATTTGTATGAAATTTGTGAGAAAAAGAAACTTGGCAGATCATGCAAATTCCATGGTCCAAATTGTGATTTTCATGCAATTAGTCCGTACAATTCATTTGACGGTTGGAACATGCATCCACACTATAGCAATTAGTCAGATTCTGATGAATTGGGGCTGACAAATCACTTAATGTGGATGGCCCAGGAGACGCAATGCATATTGGACGGTGCCGGTTAATGTACAGCCATGATAATGCACGGCCAAATATTGTACAGCCCAATAATCCGCGTCCATACTGTACGTGGATTATCATTATTGGGCCGTGCTGTACTGTGCATTATCACCCTGAGCAAACTTGGTCCGGGGCAATAATTGGAAGCCAATTTTGTCCGGGCTGATAATGCACGACCCAATAATCCGAGTCCACAAAAAGTGGACGCGGATTATCAGGCTGTATATTATTGGGCAGTGCATTATCACCCTGAGCAAACTTGGTCCGGGGTAATAATTGGAAGCCAATTTTGTACGAGGTGATAATGCACGGCCCAATAATCCGAGTCCCTGTGGCTTTGGATTATCAGGCTGTACATTATCCATGCGGACTGAAAATTTCCAGCGAGTCGACGCCACCCCGCTGCGCGGGGTGTCTATTTCTGGTCTGAGGGACACAGTGAACCCTAACCTAACCGTCCTAAGACAGAGTTCGCTTATGACAAGCCATTTTTGTCCGCCCTGATAATGCACGACCCAATAATCCGCGTCCACAAAAAGTGGACGCCGATTATCAGGCTGTACATTATTGGGCCGTACATTATCACCTTGAGCAAACTTGGTCCGGGGCAATAATTGGAAGCCACTTTTGTCCGGGGTGATAATGCACTACCCAATAATCCGCGTCCACAAAAAGTGGACGCCGATTATCAGGCTGTACATTATTGGGCCGTACATTATCACCTTGAGCAAACTTGGTCCGGGGTAATAATTGGAAGCCACTTTTGTCCGGGCTGATAATGCATGACCCAATAATCCGAGTCCACAAAAAGTGGACGCGGATTATCAGGCTGTACATTATTGTGCCGTGCATTATTGGCTCCCTATTGGACAAGTGGATAAATATACTTATGATACTCTTAGGCAGTATGGCCCATGGTCTTAGCCTGTCCGAATGGACGAATTTAAAAAAAAAAAAAAAAACTTATGATACTCTTTGAAGTGGATATACCACCCTAACCTAACCTAACAAACAATACGCATAACCTAACATTTAATGAGTATTATATGATAAATAAAATAATTATTGCATTACAAGTATATTTAGTGCACTATGCTTGAACCATGGAACGATGCTTCTCTTTTACCACCACCTGTTCATACATTTTTAAGTCATCGCAAAGTTGGTAAGTTTGATTCCTTTCGTTTGTTTATTTAAACAGGGGAAAATAACTGGTGCCTAATTAATTATTATCAAATGAATTATTGCAGATATTCAAGAGCTAAGAAGTACTTGCATGAATATCATCACAGTTCTGTCCAATCAATCACCTTTGCACAAAGAGAGCGCAGTTCTGTCCAGATTTGCTTATAAATTCGACAAGAAATTTCGAAATGACATCGGCTACAGGCACTATAAGAAGGTTAATGTGGCCTTACGTCGTTATTTGGCACTAAATGTCTTGAAAGACATAGAAAACTTCAGGGACACCTTACCATCTGCTAATGATGAAGTCTATTTACCAACAAGACAAATGCTCCAGTATGTATTGATTAGGTTGATAACATTTTCAAAGGTAATGTTGAGAGTTTGTGTTTGTTCCAAGCAAGCATGTATTTTTTATTTAGACCGGATTAAGTGTGGGGAAAGCCACTGGATGTCTCTCATGCCGTATGCAGTCCTGAGTCGCGTGTGGTCCATGTGCACAGTTCTGCTGCGACACGCGTGTGGCTGGTACGCGCGCATGTACCCCTGGCTCCAGAGACTACAAATTAAAGGAGTGGACTTCCTACCCAACAACTATATCCTGCCGTTAGACTTGGAAAACTGGCTGGATCTCAAAAATATAGATTCCTTTGGCCGGTTTGAATGGGCTCCTGATAAATGTTTAACTTTACACCAGAGCCTAATAGCTGATGACGATGACAACCCTGACAGCCTCATAGATTATGTCAAACGGCTAAATGAAAGAGACACCCCTGAAGAGTTACCAGTTTACAACATGTTTGAGATAAACAACCTTCCAGAAGAAATAGCACCAGCTATAAACCAGGTACTAAATGTAGATAAAGGAGAAATAATTTCCAGGGAGAAATTTAAACCACTGTATCCCCAATTTAAATCAATTCAGTTGCAAAAAGAAGATACATATAAACACTCCCCGGCACATGTGACTGATCTGGAAACATTGAAACTATTTATGTTAAAGGAAGACTGCTACAGGAATGAACAGAGTGACTGGTCCTTAACAAGTCATCTGAGCTTCATGCAATGGCATGCTCTGAAAAATTCCCTAGATGCATTGGCTGATTCACTGTCCAACAAAAGAAAAGTAGAGAAAAAATTCAAAAAGATATGGAAAGAAAAGTGCATTGATAATAGTTAATAAATGTAATATTCATTTTTTCTTGTATTATTACTAACACAAAATATTTACAGTTAATAATAACAGCACCAATTTAATCACTATGAAAAAATACAGAGGTTAAAACACAATCAAAAGTATATATTCAGGTACAATATAAATGAATATAATAATACAAATTCCTTCTTAAGCTCCCTTGTTATTAATACTATGAAAATATGGCTGATGTCAAAGCAATTTATTTTTGTTTAGTTGCAATAAATCATCACTGGTGGCGAACAATAAACTAATAATAAAACTAAATTAACATTGTTAATGCCAGTGATTGAAGGGGTGCAAACAAAAGTCCTACAGTCTTCCAATATGAAAGTACTGCCTTTAAATACATGAAATTTACTTATGATAATTATGATTGGTTCACATTAGACATTTTTAAGAGTTTTTCCAATCCAATTGTAGAAATTTTAAAACTTCAATACAACCAACTAACATTTAACATTTGTCAACACAGAGTTTCTAATTTACAATACTGATTTACAGGCTGCATATTTTTATTACAAAATTAGTAACATCATACTTGTGCTTTGTTTATATATACATACTCCTAATTAGGCTTAAAACAATGCTTCACAACATACAACCCATTGGTTTACTACAATGGGGAAACAATCCACAATTTTCCATTTTCATGACTTGTATAAATACAATGTTAGATATCAGCGGGGAATTCATTACCACAAAACCCGAAGATCTTCTTCGAGCATACTAGGTGGGTTTTATCTTACATGTAAATTAGCCCATGAATAAATCAGACAAAACGTGTTTCGATTGAGGAGTAATACCACAAGCAATTAGGCATATTAATGGCATTTTTTTTTGTTGCGATATTATTTTAACAATCTGTTGTAGCTTATATATTAATTAATGAGATGGGTAATAAAGCTTTGCTTTCGGTTTGGGCGTCAAATACTCGCGATCGGAGACCATCTTTGTTTTACCGCCCTGGATGAGTGATGTACTAATAGACAATGGTTAAGCTTGAGATCATCAAGTCTGCAATGGTGGTCATCTGGGACCTAGCTGCCTAGATCGAAAAGTGAATATTTCACCGACTTGGAGGCTTTCTATGGTTGAGGCGAGGTGGAGTGGGAAATTTATATCAGTGTTGAAATAGTTATTTGTTTGATCACTGATTGTATGTAATTTCAATTATATGCTGGCATCACAACGGTGAAACAGTAGTTTACACATACATTTTATAAATAGAGGCAAGAATGGCAATATTCATGCGTATCTTGATTTTCCCAGTATGGGACTATAATTTAAAATGCCATGATTATTTCGCAGTCAGTTCACTTTTTAGTTGTACTGGATAGTTTTTGTAAACGCGCTTTCAAACCACCTTCTTTCTTGGGCTGCGTGATTGTCTGAGATTTTCGTTCTTCCTGATGCTTCTTGGCTTCTTTTAATCTGCGAGTGAAATGAAGAATTATAAATTTATTATTACAGCACAGCATTGTAGTTGTTATACTATATTTTTAACCGCAATGTATACCTTCAGCTTCCTTGAGACCTCATACAAAAAATACAATCTAACTAAACCAAGTCATCCTCCTAGTGTTATTCTCGGTTGTGCCCTAGAGGAGCCCGGGGACCACTTTGACGCCTAAATCCCAAGATTTGGCATAGCCACTAAATCTAACACAGCAAACAGAAGGCAAAACAAATGAAAATCTATTCCTTTATTATTTGTTTTCAACACATTTGCTTTGCTTTAGAGATTTCATTAATTAATTTTTTTTTAAAGTGAGAAATAGAGTTGACGCCGCTAGAAATTCTCGTCGATGTACAATAGGCGAGGAAAAGCCTTGCATGCAAGCTGAGTAGCCTATAACATTTTCATTTTATGAAAAAAAATCCTCGCATGTGTTGAAAAACGTCGTATGTAACGCGTGTGCTTAGATAATTAAATCCTCGGCTCTCTTATGCGCTATCCACATTATGTGATTAAACCCCAATTTGTCAGTACAGCATGTCGAAGTCAGAATTGGGTGTAGCGTACACACCTAACAACTGCAACTACAATTTCATTCAGTGTGGCCAGTTAACAGAAGGAAAGCGAAAATTGGCGCATTCAAACGGTCCTGCGAAGCGGACTGCAAGATTGTTACTAACCGATGAGATAGGGCAAGACAGCACGTCTAACACACAGCCGCGACATACTCTCGATTTCTCTCGCATGTCCTAATAAGAGAGAGACGGATAGTGCGAGAAAAATTGAGAGAGCTCGCGCGCCGTCGCGTAATAGCCATGCAGCACACAAAAATCGAGAGTATGTCACGGCCACCTCAAGATCGACGTACTGTCTCGCCCTATCTCATCGATTAGTAACAATCTTGCAGTCCGCTTCGCAGGACCGTTTGAATGCGGCAATTTTCGCTTTCTAACTGTTAAATGGCCACACTGAATGAAATTGTAGTTGCAAAACACCGGTTTAAAAAAAAATTACAAAATTACAGTGTAAAATATTAATACAATGTTCTTTAGCATATATTTTTAAATTATCGTTTAAATTTATTTGTATGAAATTTGTGAGAAAAAAAAAACTTGGCAGATCATGCAAATTCCATGGTTCAAATTGTGATTTTCATGCAATTAGTCCGTACAACTCGTTTGACGTTTGGAACATGCATCCACACTATAGCAATTAGTCAGATTCTGATGAATTGGGGCTGACACATCACTTAATGTGAATGGCCCATTATCACGCTCACCTGCGGCTCGCGTGAACAATTCCGCCTCTGATGTATATTTGTCTACATCACTTGTATCACAATGTACTATTAATGCATTTTGTTTGTTCTATAGCAACATGGGACTCGGGTGGAGATTATTATTATTTTATTTATTTATTTATAAATACAACAGCTGTAAATTCAAAAACTTACTTCTCCTTAATTGCAATCAGCTCCTCCCTCTTGTAGATGTCCTTGAAGTCGCTGCAGAAGCTGGTCCACAGCGAGAAGAACTCCTTAGGCTCGCAGTCTTCCACCTTCCCGCACTTGGGTGCGTACTGGTAGAACCTCACGGTCGCCACGAACTTGTTTCGGCACTCGTCTAGGTTTTCGTGCTCGGCTTTCAACTTCTCCTCGGCCGAGGTGAGGAAAGTACCCATCTTTTCTTCGAACACGTCTATCCTTTTCGACGTTTCACCGCTCTGGTCTTCGGGGCTGCGTTGAGCGTTTGTGGTTTCGAGGACTCTCTTGGTCTTCTCTTTGCATGCTGGAAGTTAAAACGATTGGTAAGTAAACGACCGGTTAAGGTCCATTAACTTTGTCGGCATGTGCCAAAGATTAACGGGTCGTGTGGCATCCTTCCATCAACCTAAGGCCTTATAGCAAGATATACATCACATCCGGGAATTTTATCATACATCGAACGTCAGATGACCGATGCCAACCTGCACACTGTCGCGCATTGTTACTACGCTATTACATTGTTTCGTTCACACGTACAAACTGGTTTCTCGTATATGAAGTGAACGGCGGCCATGTATACGGGAAGACCGCAAATAAAAGAACCGAATGGACCACGCACCGTGCGAACGTCCGTCTTGTATACACTAATAGCGGCTACAGACTCACGCGAGAAGTTTTGCCGAGAAATTGCGCGAGAACCGAAGGCATCTACACTCATGCGACCTTCTCATTCGCATTCTCGATCGCTATCCGGAATGGACGACAGTGAATTATACTTTTTACGTCACACCTGGCCATAATGCGAGTTTTCCTGCACGCTGCGCATACGGGAAAACTCGCATTGTGGCCAGGTGAAGACGTAAAATTTTGTACGCAACACGGGCGTTAATTCGTAAAGCCCCAGAGCGCATATTTATGGCCCTCACCTTCGGTTCGGGCCACAAACACCTGCGATCTGGGGCATTCACGAATTCAACGCCCTAGTTACGTAATGTACTATTTATAGCACTGACGTATATGCGAGAAAATATCGAATTGAATAGTCGCCGTGTGAATCTAGTGGGAGGGTCGTCGCATTACGGGTTTGTGCGTAGATATCAGCATGCCCAAACGGAGGAATAAACGTTACCAGCCAGCTGCTGCGTGAGGTCGGCGAGCGAGTGCGCCACGTCCGCGAAGTCGAGCGCGGCGGCGCGCGCCACGTCGCCGGGCTCCGGCACCGGCAGCGCCGCGCCCGCTCCCGCTCCCGCTCCCGCTCCCGCGCCCGCCTCCGCCGCGCGCATGTGCGTGCGCACGATGAAGTGCAGCAGCGTCAGCGTCGACCGCGACGACTGGGAACAACAAGAGCGACATTTTAACGCCTCTTGTCCCGTTGAACCGAATTCGGAAACCCGGCAGCCTCAAGGCGTGTCGTTTGGGCCGCGGTATCGCCGTGAACACGCTGTGCAGTCTCGGCGTAAAGTCGCCTCACTGTCCTTAGCCATTGCTCACGAAACGCAAGCGTGGTAAGGCAAGTGCATACATTTGTAGTGATCGGCCAAGTAACTATAGTCATCATCATCATCATATCAGCCGAAAGACGCCCACTGCAGGACATAGGCCTCCCCCAAAGAGTGCCAAAGTGACCGGGAGTAACTAATAGTACATTCTGGTAAAGGCCCGAGCCAAAGGTGAGGACCTCGAAGGAGACGAGTCCATCTCGAGATTGTGCGAATCGCTGTTCAAACTGTCCAACAATAACATTGTTGGACAGTTTGAACTGTTTGTGCGATGTCCAACTAACTAGCTTTGAAGCCTGACCATCTTTTGCCACATTTCCGAGCAGTGGCGTTAGTTAGTAGTTAGTTAGTATACTGGGCCCTTTTCCGCAAATCGACATCCAGCGTGCCTATTTTGCGTGAAATGGGGTAGCGCTACTCTAACCACCCCAGCTCCTCCAGAAAGTTCGTGAGTGCCTTTGTGTTTTTGACTGCGTCCCGGAGTGTTTCCGGGGACCCTAGGTGCTTTTCCCTGTACACTTCTACCTGCTTGCAGTCCAGTAGAATATGTTTGGTCGTTTCCTCCGCCTAAATGCACGCTCTGCACATGGGGCTGTCCGTGATACCTATGTTGTAGAGGTGTTTGTTCAGAGTGTTGTGTCCTGTTATAATTCCAACTATCTTGCGTAGTTGGTTTCTATGTGTCCTCAGTAGTGTGGTTGTGAGTTTGTTGTCGCGTTTTGCCAGAATCTCTTTGGTCTGTCTGCATGTGTCTATCTCCTCCCAGTGTCTTTGGTGTAGGTTTTTGGTGTATAGGTCAAGTTGGTTGTATATGTAGCTTTGTGGCAGGGGCAAGATTGGTTCGGGTCCGTATGCCATTGTTTCTGAGCCTTTCCTGGCCAGTTCGTCCGCTGCATCGTTGCCTCTTGAGCCACTGTGCCCCTTGATCCATTGTACAGTGACGGTGTTTTTGTCTGCGCACACCTCCGTTAGATTTTGGTGGCATTCGTATATCAAGCTAGATGTGAAGTTGTCACTGCTCAGTGCTTGTAGTACCGATTTACTGTCTGAGAGTATTCGTATGTTTGTGTTCTCAACTTTTCGTCTCTTTATGGCATTGCAGGCTTCGATTATCCCTACGCATTCAGCCTGGAATACCGTGTTTTGTTCGCCCAATGGTTTGGATATGTGTATGTTTAAGTCCTCTGAGAACACTCCACATCCCGTTCTCGTGTTTGTTTTCGAACCATCTGTGAAGATCCTAAGGTCTGTTTGGTTTAGCCCCTCTCTCGAGTCTTCTGTTAGTGATATGCCGTAGTCTTTCTTGAAGACTGCAGTTCTTGGTATTTTGTCGATTGTAGCCTCCAGGATAGGGAGGCTGGTGATCAGTATGTTATGAATCTTAGTGTGTAGTGTGTTCAGTTTTGTCCATAGGTTGAGGCTTTTTAGGCGTATTGCCGTCGCAGCCGCTTCCTTTTGTATATGCATGTGTAAAGGTAGGAGTCCTAGCATTATTTCTAGTGCTGCCGTTGGGGTGGTTCTCATACATCCTGTGGCCGCTACACATGCTAGTCTTTGTGTTTTCTGGATTTTGGTAATTGCGCTCGTGGTTTGGGTGCGGGGCCACCATACTATGGCACCATAGCTTATCATTGGTACTATCACCGTTTTGTATAGCCACAGTATGATGTGGGGGGCCAGGCCCCATCTCTTTCCCACCATCCTTCTGCATTGCCAGAAGGCTACTGTTGCTTTGTTTAGTCTATTGTCTAGGTGTTTGCTCCAATTAAGTTTGTCATCTAGTATTATACCTAGGTATTTCACCTCCTTCGAGAGTGTTAGTTTAGTGCCAAAGAGTGTTGGCATTTCGTAAGTACCCAGTTTTCGTTTATTTGTGAAGAGAATTGTGTCGGTTTTCTTTGGGTTTACCGATAGGTCATTCTCCTTGCACCATTTCTCTATTATTTTCAGTGCTGATTGTGTGAGTTCACATAGTGTGCTTGTGATCAGACCGCTGACCAGTATGACTAGGTCGTCCGCATATCCTATAGTTAGAAAGCGGTTATTGTTTAGTTTTGTTATTAGGTCATTAACTACCAGGTTCCACAGCAGTGGCGAGAGGACGCCTCCTTGAGGGCATCCTCTCATGACTAGTGCCTGGTGGCTTTTGTTTTCGGATAGTCTTATAATTCTTTTCTTTAGCATGTTCATAATCCATTCTATGAGCAGCTGTTCGGTTTTATGTCTCTCTAGTGCTTGTCTTATGCTGCTAAAGTTGGTCCTGTCGAACGCACCCTCTATATCAATGAAGGTGCCTAGGCAGGAGTTCTTTCTAGCGAGAGCGTCTTCTATGTTGGTTACTACAGCATGGAGGGCTGAGTCTGTCGATTTGCCTTGGCTGTAGGCATGTTGGTTTGGGTGTATCTTTATGTTTTTAAGGGCCGTGTCTTTTAACTCCCTGTCGCAGAGTCTTTCCAGGGTCTTTAACATGAAAGAGGTTAGGCTTATAGGTCTGAAGGATTTTGGGTCTGAGTAGTCAGAGCAGTGGCGTGAAAAAGCATTTAATCAAAAAGCTATCACGCGTACGACCAAATAGCGGTAAAGCGCCAAAAGATACCTATGCTATAAATGAATTTGGTTGAATTGTATTTCTTGCCAAATCCTTAAGCTTACAAATTAAAACCTTGCAGATCATGGATTCATGGAGTTCCGATGCAAAGTACTCGCACGCCATTTTATTGGCTTTCTTTAAGCATCGTATCTGTGTACTTTGTTCAACAAGTTAGTACCTTAACATCCTTCAGCTTGGCGAGTATCTCGAGGCCGAACCCGTCGGCCTGCCCCCGCTGGCCGTTGCCACCATTCATGTAGTTGCCGAGCGTCAGAATTATCGCGAACACCTTCTTCAGCGGCTCACTCGTTAACAGGAACTAAAACAACATTTTAAATTCACAGAAACGTGCATGGGGTCTAGAACTGACCCTAAAGTCTCAAAGACCTGTTGCACGGAGCGTGTATAGTAGATTAATACATATATAAGAGGGTCCATGAAGAAGAGTTGGGCTTTTTAACGGCGGGGCGTCATACACTATTTTCGTAAATTACATCTTAATTATAAGACAAATCATTAGAGAACAGAGGATCTGGGGTGGTTAGAGTAGCACTACCCCACCGTTTTCACGCAAAATAGGCACACTGGATGTCGATTTGCGGAAAAAAGTCAGGACAGACCATTTCACCGCGAGTCGACACTTAACTAACAGCTTATACTTCTAAAGACAGTTGTTGCAAAACAGCCAAGAGTACTCCGACTACATTTTATGAAGTATAATCATGTGATTAACGAATATACCCTGATGAAGAGGGCCAAAGCTAGTCATAGAATACGGCACTGGTCCCACCGCCGGCGAGTAGCGAGTACTCTCATAGTAATTCTCACTCGATCAGTAGCAAGTAATAAATAACACTCGCTTACTCGCTTGGGACCAGTGCCTAAGGCAGTGAAATCTTTACCTCACAAGTGTGTTTCAAGTTGTCCAACTTATGCATGGTCGTGCTGACGGCGTCCTCGAACTCTGCTTGAAACATGAAGCAGGAGATCCTTTCCGCGAAGTTGGGTATTCCAGAGAGATCGTGCAGGAACGCTTCAGGCTTGTCTAGCGGCACGTCTGGCTTGGCTTTGAGGTGCTGCTTGATCTGCGAGAGTTCTTCATCAGTCGCTCTCTGCAACAGTAACACAATCATTACTTGTACAAATTCTACAATAGACGCAGATAAATACAGTAACCGATATAGCCCTCCGAATCGCTAAACTTAAGTGGCAGTGGGCGGGCATATTGCACGTAGAACCGATAGCTGTTGGGGCGGAAAGGTGCTGAGTGGGACCACGTACCGGAAGGCGCAGCTGGCGCAGGACTGATGACCTGGTAAAGGTCGCGGGAGTCCGCTGGATGCGGGTGGCACTCTTTGGGGAGGCCTATGTCCAGCAGTGGACGTCTTTCGGCTTATATGATGATGAAATAGAGCTAACCGTATGCTATCTGATTTTAGCGCTGTTGATGGTATTCTTAGACAGTGAAATCGTTTTTAAAGGGTGTATTTTTGTAGTATTCAATGCAGTAACAAATAAATCAATACAATGGTTTAAGAGGTAAGAGTTAATTTCCAAAAGTCTCAACAATAATGAATAAAATGTACGATTGATTATTCTTACCATTTCATATATCTGCTGTAACGCTTCTAGGCTCACTACTGATGTGTCAAAGTTGTATATCGCGTTCTCAATCTCTGAAAACTCCACGTGCAGACTCTGAGCCAGAATGCCCACATTCTGCGACCGCTTACTGTCTAATATCTTCACGGGTTGAAGTTTGGTTTTTACTTGTACTTTTTTCTTGACCGGCACTTTCACTACTTGTCTCGAGAATAGGTCCGCAAATTCGTCGATATTGTCTAAATTCGTCTCTTCTATTTCTAGCCAGAGAGGTTTTAATGAGGAAGTGGTCTCCCCCGTGGACAGAGCCGCGGGCGGGGCTAAGATCCTTGTCCAATAGAGTGGTTTCATAGGTGCTGCCGGCTTCACAGGAATTTTTCTCAAGGCTGAAAAGAACAGGATTTGTTAGGGTGTTACCAAAGCTCACCAATTCCATAAACTAACAAGCAAAATAGGTCGATCTTAGGCAAAAGGTACTTCCTTGTCAAAGTGTAGCAATTAATGAATCATTGATAAAAATCGGCAATGTGGCTCCTTGTTTTAAGGATGAACATGAACGAATGCAAAACTTACTCGCTCTTTGCATGGTCCAGCCGCCTACAGGCGGGGCGGGGAATGGCGCGGGACCCATACTAGGCGCGGGTGGAGGCGCCCCCGGGATCGGCGGCGGCGGCGGCGCACCCGGCATGGCGGGCGGCGGCGGGGGACCCATTCCAGGCATCGGCGGGGGCGGGGGACCCATTCCAGGCATCGGCGGGGGCGGGGAACCCATTCCAGGCATCGGCGGGGGCGGGGGACCCATTCCAGGCATCGGCGGGGCCGGGGGACCCATTCCAGGCATCGGCGGGGGCGGAGGACCCATGCCAGGCATCGGGGGTGGTGGTGGTCCCATCACCGGCATCGGGGGTGGTGGCGGGGCCATTCCGGGCATTGGCGGGGGTGGCGGCCCCATGCCGGGCATTGGTGGCGGCGGCGGACCCACACCGGGCATGGGTGGTGGAGGTGGCCCACTGAACATGGGCGGGGGTGAAGGACTGGGCATTGGAGGTGGCGTGGGTGTCAGACAGGGCATAGGGGGTGGTGGAGGGGGGCTTACGTTTATTGGAGCCTCTGGGAGTGGCTCTTCAGAGATGGTTACGGGCTCAGCTTTAGTGGGCATTGATGGCGATATTTCAGATTTCATTTCCAGAGATGTACTGGTAGGTGGGTCTGTTGTAGGCTCCAGTGCCTCGGGCAAAGGTGGAGCAGGAGGCGGTGCTGCCTCAACAAGGCAACTTGAGAGTGATGTTTGGTTACTGACTGATTCCTCAGTTTGTAATTTTGAAGATTCATTCTCTGATGAAATGCAAGTACTTTGCTCTGATATTGACAACTTGCTAGCTTCTGATTTAGCCATTGTGTTCGTATGACAATCATTATTTCTATATAATACTTGAGTAATTGGAATGTTTATTGACTTTATAGCAGCCTTTGATTCACTGTCTATTCTAATTAAATCGGAAGAACATTCTTGTGTATTTGTAACTATATCGGTGCCGTTACTAATGCTAAAAAAGGAAGCGTCGGATGAACTTCCTATGCTGTGTAAGGAGTCAGTGAGAGCTTTTTCCGATGTTTCCTTAACATCTTTTTCTTCAATTTTATAATCCAGCCTTTCATTGTGAGGTATCTCTTCTTTATTGTGTGCATCTTCACAATCTCTGATCTTATTTAACTTACAATAATTTTCTATATTTTCAGATCTTACTCCAGGTTCACTTTCAATATTGTTATTAATAGGTTCAGTATTACATGCTACAGTACTTACATCTAATCGACTACCAATAGCTACATTTGTTCTTACACACTGATCATTAGAAGGTAATGTTATCACAGGTTCCGCGGGAAGCTTGCATTGTTCCTTGGCAGTTTGGACCTCCTTGTCCACATACACCGGTTTGCTTAAATCTTTATCCTGAGACGGAAAACATTTCTCTAAATTTTTGTTGATGGTTTCAATTTGAGCACTTAATTTCAATTTCTCAATCTGCAACTCTAAATCTAATAGTCTATTTCTCAGCTGTGCAATGACTACTTTGGCTTCATTGATGTCAGCCACTTCATCATTATTGTTCTGATTGATAAATCTGTGGTTTTCAGTATTGCACAGGTTAGTCAAGTGGTCTTGGGTTATGCTGCAGTACACCTCCCTGTCATGGGGCCAGGAGGAGACGTGGAGTCGGCCGGGGGTGATCGGCTGAGAAACTGGTGTCTCCATGTGTGCCCAGTAGTACATTAAATTAGGCTACAACAAAACAATTCAGTAATTATTGAATTATTCCTGTTATAGCAGGACATCAACTTCAGAAAAATAATATTAATTGCCTCTAAATAAATGAAATAGTAACACTAGTGTTCAAATTATTTTTAAACAAACAAAATCTTAATTACCTTAAAAATGTTTTCGGTGGGCGCATTTTTGTCAGGTATCTGGACCAGCACTCCCGCGGCTAGCAGGTGTGTGCAGTATTGAATTCCAAGGTTTTTCAGATCTTGTGCGGCGAGGTGTTTCAAGTAACTATTATCCGACACCGATGATATGAACCAGTTGAGGAGCATAAGCCCTGTAGTGTTAACAAAACAAATGGATATCACAGAAGGGTAATTTAAAAACCAAACATTAAAACACTACAATTTACAAGTTTGTCAATCAACTTCAGTTTATTCATTAAATGCTTGTAGATTGTAAACTGACACTGACACTATCTCTTGACAGGCACACTCAACGTCGCAATGACATGAATGGGGCGTATTTATGTTTGCATATACATTCTATGATGTCTGCTGAGCAAACAAAAGTTACAGATGAACGATTCGAACGGTCATCATTATTTCTGTGTCCAACTCTGAGGGGCTACCGCGAAGTGAAAACGAACTTCGTTCGGGTATCTCCTTCTCTGTCGCACCTGCTAGTTCGAGCGACAAAGACGGAGATACAAGAACGAAGTTCGTTTTCGTTTCGCGGTAGCCCCTGTCCGCTGCGGCGCTACCGCGAACTTCGAAAGTCGAAGTTCGTAATATATGCATCCCTGTCACTCGAGTAAGGGAGTGCGATAGAGATGGAAATACCCGAACTTCGACTTTCGAAGTTCATGGTAGCGCCGCTGATATACCACAAACTACTAAGGAGAAACTACGTATGTGAAATACAGACTCCTCATTCTAACGAGTACCAGCGTCCCTCTTGGTCCGCCAAAGCGTTCGATCGTACAGTCTGTCTAAAAAGAGTAGAAATTAAATAAGGGCGCCACTTTCTACGTAACTGTCACAATTTGACGTAAAATGCTTAAACATGGCAACAATTTAGTATGGATTTTTTTTAGTACCATTTTATTTAATTTCTACTCTTTTTAGACAGACTGTAAGAGCATTAAACCAACAGGAGCGGCCATGAGTCATTTTCTATGTACATAAAAGTCTGCCGATTTTTGCGGGGGAGGGGAACGTCAAATGTATGCGTAACGTGAAAATAGCTACGTCAGATAAACGTCAGTCCCAGTGTTGTTCCTGTCGAATTCTGGGTTGCCGTGTACAGTCTAAAATTGCCGTGTTTTAAGAGAAAACCTGAAATAATTTCCGTGTTCTGTATATTTAAAAAATAAGCCCCGGAATACTTAAAAAAAACCGCAAAAGTCCTTCTAATTTGGCAATTGAAACGCGGCAACACTGCGCCGCGTCAAGCAGTGACCAGACGACCCAGCATGGCAGTCCACCTTGGCCCGCGGGAACTACGGTAATAGAGCGACATAGGTTGATGAACCTTGGTTTTCTCGCTCTATCTTATGGCGGATGGACGTGTCACGTGTTAGGCGCATTACATACGAAGCAATTTGGCAGACGGCCCGTGGCGCTTGATGGCGATATCTATCGCTAGCTGCAGCTTCGTGAAATTGCCGTGTATTATGATACGGTAATGGATTTGCTGCCGTATGCCGTGTTTTAGGTCCAACGATACCTGAATTGCCGTATATCACGGCAATTGCCGTATCAGGAACAACACTGGTCAGTCCATACAATGTGCATGACCACTGGTCATATATTTTTAGCAGAGGGGAACGCCTGTCAATGGCCGCTCCGGTTGGTTTAATGCTCTAAGATAATACCTACGGCGCTACCACGAACTTCGAAAGTCGAAGTTCGGGTATTTCCATTTCTATCGCACTCCCTTACTCGAGTGACAGGGATTGATGTATTACGAACTTGTAGCGCCGCTAATCATGTTTATGACGTAATTAAAGTTCGTCCCTCTTGCACTTACTCATTTAGAAAGCGAAAGATACGAAAACTTTACATTTTACGTCGACACCTAAGTACTTGATTCGCAATGCATATCCAAAAACTTTGAATAAGAGACAATAGTACATTTCAAGTACACAGAACAAGTAATTTTTCTCGCCAGCGGCTCGTATATAAAGTCAAGGTCAGAATGTGTTTTATTTTTTAACTCCGAAAACTACAAAATACGAAAAAGTGGAGCTAATTTTGCGATTTTATTCTATAATGGTCCCCATGGAATTGTAGCAGGTAGGTAGGTACCTTTTTTTTTTTTTTTGACGTTGGGGGAATGCTTTGACGCACCGTCCGCCCAGTCGGGGGGACCAGACGGGTGTGTGGGAATCCCAGACAGAAGGCTTAGACTACCCACTAAACCCCCAACGATTGTCCAACCATGTCGCAGGTAGGTAGGTACCTAGCCTTACCTAATAGGTATTTAGCATTTAAAAAGAAAACTTTTTATTTCTGTAGTTTTTGTGTACCTAATAAAATTAAAATTCCAAAGGCCCATTCTACCCCCTTGTGTTAGTCTTCTGTAAAGGTTTCTCCTAAATACTTAAATGTTGCTGACTACAACTACAACATGTAGATATTTATACATTTTCGCCTTATGTAATGTATGTAACATTAGGTGCAAAAGTGTAAACATATTTTGGACGTTGACCGCTTACTGTGTTTACTTTATCTATATTACCTAATTCCGCAGAAACTTACTTTGCAGACTCTCTTTCGGCACACGAATTATGAACAGCACAGAACAATTTTCAACGTACTCCATTATTAACAACACTTTTCGAATGTCACACACTAGCTTTATTTTACCTTGTTTGTTCTTCAACACAATTACAGTATATTGGGAATACATAAGTTTAATAAGAAAAGTCAATTTTGGTGGATTAGCTGGCTGGTAGGGCTCTAAAGCTTGGCTCACTTCTTCGGTTGTGCAGGTAGCATTGTTGGGGAAGAACTCGAATTCCCCTTCGAACGAGGCGTGCTCATCATTGTGCAAGCCAAGTATGCTAACAATATCGTTGATGCCCTCCTGTGCATTTCTATATTTGCTTAGAAGTTTCACGTAATTAAACTGCGCGATCGATGAACCCGTAAAGGTAACGCGATTCGTTGATAACTGCATTATATTATAACTTAAGTTTTAGGTGTTGGGCTAATTGGTCCGCCAACTGAAGGCGATCTTAGTCACGTACTCACTGGTACGTTATCTGTTTTGTACTGGACCTAATCGTTCTTATAAGATAACACATAGACGTCAGACGTCCTAGCTTGTGTGTGTACGTTAATATTATGAGGTATAATATATTCCTTAACTTAGATGCCTACCTAGTTTCAAAACCTCCCTTGTTATTAGTAAAAAGCTAGATTTTATATTCATTCCGCCAAAAATCCATGTAGGTAATTATAGATATCAGACAATGTAAACAACTTGCTCATAGAGGTCATACTGCGGTTGATCTGACTTCCAGCTTGCCGCCGGTTTATCTTACGTTCATGCGGAATTACATAGCTAGTTACAGTAGTACCACGAATATAAGTTACATGGACAATAGGTATCCGTTTGAGGACACAGGTAGCTAACGCCAACCGAAAAATCGCCAGTGACATCAAAAAGCAGTTACAGATGTGGTGTGCGGTATCTACTACATAACTATAAGTATATCATGAATCATGATATATTAATAACTGTACGTATGTCATAAGCAGAGATCGGAAAAAATTGCGACATTGTTTGCAATTATGTGGACATGACTCCAAAATCAATCAAAATGTTATTCAGTTAAATTTTTTTACTTGACATATAATTTGATTCCTAGTCAATAAATACAAAAGTTTGTTAAAGTATAGGTTTATTAAAAAAAATTGTCAGTATTTTTCCAAATTTTCTGCTGTCAGTCTATTTCTTTTTACATCGAAAACATACTTAAGTGCTGAGAAACTCCGCTCGCAATCCACTGATGGTAATGGGGCAAATTTCAGTAGTTTTATAGGAATATTATCATTCCAGCATAATTCAGAATTTACTTTCTGTTGTAAGTTCTGGGCGATAACCTCTAAATCGGGATTTCTGTTAAGTACGGCTTTCATTTCAGCTTGCAAACGGTTACCTACTGCTCCTGGTATACTGTCCAGATTATTTAATATAGTTGTTATTTTACTTAAAGTATGTTCGACAGTATTTGAAGAAGACTGTAATTTGTTTATTACAGCCAATATGTATTGGAAATGTTGTAAAATGAAGCGTACACTACCACGATTGGGAAATGTTTCTATAACTCTCTTTACTGCTGCAAAATTATCATTATAATAACATGCCGCTTGGATCCAAGTACCCCATCGTGTGATTACGGGTTGAGGTGGTAAGGGAATGTTTGGGTTCATTTATTTCAATGAATAATTAATTAACATTTTGATTAATTTTGGAGTCATGTCCACATAATTGCAAACAATGTCGCAAATTTTTCCGATCTCTGGTCATAAGCAAAGGTTAGATTAGAACTATGTCAAAATGTGTCCAAAGGTTATGCAATCAGGCATGCGGCTGTCAAGCGGCGGTCGTGGGTTCGAATCCCGGCTCGTACCAATGAGTTTTTCGGAACTTATGTACGGAATATTTACCGTTAGCTTTTCGGTGAAGGAAAACATCGTGAGGAAACCGGTCTAATCCCAATAAGGTCTAGTTTTCCCTCTGGGTTGGAAGGTCAGATGGCAGTCGCTTTCGTAAAACTAGTGCCTATGCCAAATCTTGGGATTAGGTGTCAAAGCGGACCCTGGGCTCCTTTAGGGGCACAACCGGGAATAACGCTAGGAGAATGAATGAAACAGCGTTCTCTATATATTTTCCTATCTCAATATCAACTCTAAGATAGCTTACTTATGGTTTGTCGCTTGATAATGATAATGACAGGCGTGACCTTCCGCAATAGCTATGTACAGTCAGCATCATAAATACACTTTTGGCTAGGACCTTATGTCTAAGCGATAATGTATCTATGATCCAGGTTAAGCTACGCTTCCACTCTCACGAAGGAAGAAGTTTGCATGGTTTACATATATTTGGTGGATAGTTGGATACTGCCTTACCTTTGGCAGCGTGACCAATTTACGGCTCTCGCCAAGTTCTTGTGCCGTGTGCCTCAGATTCGCTTCAGCTACCGTTTTATTCAAAAAACGATTTCAGTTGTCAGATCATAAAAGGTCTCGTTAGACCACACTTTAGAACCCAGATCAGAGGTTGGCTCATCGCCGCTTAGCTCGGCCGTCAGGCTCGCAAAATAATTTCTTAACTGCCCTTGCTACCGCGTGCCTTACCTTCGAACTTCTCGTACAGCTGGAAGTTTAGTTTCTCGGGCACGAAGTTGGGGCGCTGCACTCGCGGCTCGGAGTGCTTATCGAGCGTGAGCGAGGCGACCTTCCGCAGCACGTTGGACTCCGGCAACGCGTCGCTCACGCTCACTGCCCGCCGCTCCTGCTCTGGAACTGATCATAATAATTAAAGCAATTGTTATTTAGTAGACTATACGCGGTATTCAGGGCCCATACATTGGGGTTATGGCCCTATAGAAATTAGGCCCTGCCTTTCCATATCCAACCAAGGGAAAGGCGTAGGTACTTGGTGATAACTGTTTTCCAATGGTGAATTTATGGGCCAAGTTCGCCACTGAGGTGAAGAAATCGCTAAAAGAAGGCTACCCTACTTACCTAGGTGCACATAATGGTGGAAATGCCTGATGAGTGCGCGTGAGGTGGTATTTAAATTTCTTTTATTTTATAAGTATATTCAATATTATAAATATTTATAAACCAACCCTCCAACACTTTGCGGTTAAAACAATCCTTAAATAAAATATTTGTACCTAATAAATACCTCTTGTCTTGATAAATCCAGTTGAGCTATTGCATGGTAGGTAGTAAGTACGTATAAGGGAATTAGATAAGATTCAACATATGGAACGAACTTTATTTCGTCATGGAGTAAAGACGAATGGCTTAACACAAAGTGGAGGAAACATTTTCCTGAAGTTAATCCGATTTATATCGTCCCTCAATAGGATTACGAGCCAGATGGCGGATAGGCCGCTGATCGCGCTTATAATGCGCCGACTTGCAAAGCCGAAGAAGACTTGGCTGAGTTACTCTTACGAACACACAATGAGTCAGGTTTTATTGAATAATTGTGCATTAGAAAAGTGCTCCTTATTTAATTTACTATTTATAGTAGGTAAGTTCGTGGTCACGAATCTTATTTTTAAACCCCATCGCGAGGATTAATTAATAAGTAAAAGATTAAGTACCTAACCACTCTCAACTGTTGGAGACTAAAAACTTCCATAAGGATGCCAAATATGGCAGCAAAAACTTACTTTACCACCTTTATAAGTAGGTACAACAAAACAACCTACGTCTTATAATGCTTTTATATACAACCTATTGAGGTACTTGCTTATTTCGACATTTGTAAGGGAATGAAGGCTAATGGTTATCTTCGCTATCGGACTTTTAAGTATTGGTAAACAAAACAAACACAGCTAATGCATTCCCTGACTTGCACATTTGGCGATGCTAAAACGATTTAAAGGAATCTATTAGGCGCGTTCTAACAATACAAAATTGTGAAACACGAAAAAAGAAAACCTAAGAAAAGAGCGGTAATACGAAACAATCAAACTGTTAGGGCATTGTAAGTGAACAACATCAACAAACAGGTTTCGCTGCAGTCTACAAACGAGCAGCCGAGCACTTTTGTTGTTATTTACGTCGAGGAACGCAGACTTAAAGTAAGTATTTATAACTCTATAGCTTCATACGTTAATGTTATTAAGATAAGCGCAATAATTTCATCTTGATAACGCGTCAATAGTCACTCACATGTGATGAATTCAGTAAATGCCGATAAATCCATACCAATGCCATCCGTACAACTTAGTTAACCTAACACATGTGCCTCTAACTACATATAGGTACCTACCTGTAGTGAGTAGTGACTTATTGGTGAAAGGCATGAAAGGTAAGAGTTCAGATGCTGAATTGAACGTGCAAAGGTTTTGTTGACAAAATACAGTGTAAACATTTGCCATTTTCTACTTTTATGAAAGCAAACTTTAGAGGCATGTTTGCATGATGAAGTACAGGGGAATTTGACATGATTGAACTAACCATTATCGAGCAATGCGAGCGCAGGGTCGGGCCCGGCGGGGTCGGCGGGCACGGCTGGCGCGGGCTGCAGCTCCACCCGGCGGTGGCGCGACACCGTGAACGACGACTGCGCCGGCGCCGCCTTCAGCCGGTACTCCCGGAACTCGTGGTTGCATTCGTGCGTGAGCCGCTCCAGCTTCTCCCCGCGGCTACCTGATAATATTGCCCCCATAACCTTTTCATTGTCACTTTTGTCACTAATGTCATCAAACACGTCAGATTTATCTTCTTTTTCCAAGTCGTCGGCGGAGAGCAAGGAGGCGGCATCGTCATGCGGCATGTTAGCGGGTGTGCCGGGTGCTTGCGCGGGCGCCGCGGCAGAGTGCGAGGGCGTGAGGGTGCGCGGCGCGTCTTCGTGCGCGCTGTCGCTCTCCGCCGAGTAGTAGCACTGGTTGAGCTCGACGGCGGCGAGCGGCGCCAGCGAGTCCGTGAACACTGACAGCGACTCGGGCGTGGAGGCGGGCGAGGCGCGCGCGCCGCGGGTCGCTGACCGCGCCTCCGACCGCTCCTCGCACCTGGACACCGTTACCTCCGAGTGCACACTCGCGCTCGCCGACTCCGCGCTGCCCGCTCCCGTTTTCGACACGCACTCAAGCGTGTCGTTATCAGACGCTTCGAGCACTTCAATGTTATCGGAATCGGGCGTTTTATCAAACTCTCTATCGATGGCCCCGCGCTTCCCTCCACTCTTTTTCCTCCCATGTTTTTTGCTATCTCTGCCGGGCGATTTTCTATTTTTCAAAAAGTTCCTCCCCTTGGCTGGTGATTTTCCCGTCTTACTTTGCTTTTCATTTCCCTGACTATTCCCCATTTTTATACTAACACTATTTGTTTAGATGGTTATCGACGTAGGTATATCGACTATCCCTGAAGATATTTGTTGTTTTTGTAAAAACAGAGATCTCATATTGGACTACTATTTACATAAATACAAAATCTAACTAGATTTTAGATTCACAGCCCTCTGGTGCCCGTTTGTGCGGGCATGCGCAGTAGGTAGCTCAGTTGGGGCGCCTAGATAGCTTTTTCATAAATCAATAATTTGGGAGCGTGTAGAAAGTGTGCAATGATTCAACATTGTGCGTGTTGCACGTTGCAGTTAGAAGATACATAATTAATGATTAGTTAGATCTTAGGTTCTGGGTACCTGTTTGAAGCTGAGTACCATTGTTATTGTTTGTTTCACCTACATTAACACCATCTATTGAGACATTGCGAGTTGTGTAGGTACAATGCTGTACGAATGACGCCAACAGATGGCATTCAGTGTCCAGATTGAGCTTAACAAAGTTCGCATAGCCGTAAATAAGTCCAGGGAACTTTGCCATAATGTTGACAAGATAATTGTGTGTAGATTTCTGCTTCGTAAACTCAAATATGCCTGCTAGAGCTCGCTGCCAAACGGGTGTATTAAGTTTGGAGATTCACAACCGACAAAAGGCAACTATTTACTGACCGCTGCCGCTGGTCAAATTCAAATCGGAATACTACGAGCGTAAATTATTTGCTCGAGATACTATACTACATATTTAGGTAGGATACGACTACCAACGTACTATACCGGTTTATATCCTACGTGTTTTTAAATGTAACTTATTTCACAAATGACGGACGGTTGATTATGACTATTATGAATTTATTCCCATTGCAACAGACAAGTAGCTACCTACCTAGATTAGAACATTGTCTAAACGAATATTGTAAAGAGGGTACCGGTGGCGGGGAACACCCATACTAGCCGATTACCGAAATATTGACGCTGTGTTCTTCATAATGGGCTTCGAAGCGTCACGTTTCGGGCGCAGCGAGACGAGAGATCCGTAATGGCATTTCATACAAAATTGGAGGCCTAGAGGCAAGATGGTAGGTTTTAATATCCAAATACATATACAAAATACAAAATTCTTTATGTCAGTAAAAGATACATGGTTTTTGATGCAGGGGATGGAGCCGCCCGGTAAGCAAAGTATTGCTTGTGTTGGGTTGGGAGGCACCGCTCTTCCCTATGTTCAATTATCAATTTACAAAAATGTGTAATTTACATCAGATTTAATTTAATTCTATTTTTTTTAAACGTGATTTTTAAATTAATAATTTAGGAAATGTATTATTTAAACATGGCTTTAAATCTAGGTACAATGAAAATTACGATTTACGATTAAGCTGTGTGTGTGTGTGTGTGTGTGTGTGTGTGTGTGTGTGTGTGTGTGTGTGTGTGTGTGTGTGTGTGTGTGTGTGTGTGTGTGTGTGTGTGTGTGTGTGTGTGTGTGTGTGTGTGTGTGTGTGTGTGTGTGTGTGTGTGTGTGTGTGTGTGTGTGTGTGTGTGTGTGTGTGTGTGTGTGTGTGTGTGTGTGTGTGTGTGTGTGTGTGTGTGTGTGTGTGTGTGTGTGTGTGTGTGTGTGTGTGTGTGTGTGTGTGTGTGTGTGTGTGTGTGTGTGTGTGTGTGTGTGTGTGTGTGTGTGTGTGTGTGTGTGTGTGTGTGTGTGTGTGTGTGTGTGTGTGTGTGTGTGTGTGTGTGTGTGTGTGTGTGTGTGTGTGTGTGTGTGTGTGTGTGTGTGTGTGTGTGTGTGTGTGTGTGTGTGTGTGTGTGTGTGTGTGTGTGTGTGTGTGTGTGTGTGTGTGTGTGTGTGTGTGTGTGTGTGTGTGTGTGTGTGTGTGTGTGTGTGTGTGTGTGTGTGTGTGTGTGTGTGTGTGTGTGTGTGTGTGTGTGTGTGTGTGTGTGTGTGTGTGTGTGTGTGTGTGTGTGTGTGTGTGTGTGTGTGTGTGTGTGTGTGTGTGTGTGTGTGTGTGTGTGTGTGTGTGTGTGTGTGTGTGTGTGTGTGTGTGTGTGTGTGTGTGTGTGTGTGTGTGTGTGTGTGTGTGTGTGTGTGTGTGTGTGTGTGTGTGTGTGTGTGTGTGTGTGTGTGTGTGTGTGTGTGTGTGTGTGTGTGTGTGTGTGTGTGTGTGTGTGTGTGTGTGTGTGTGTGTGTGTGTGTGTGTGTGTGTGTGTGTGTGTGTGTGTGTGTGTGTGTGTGTGTGTGTGTGTGTGTGTGTGTGTGTGTGTGTGTGTGTGTGTGTGTGTGTGTGTGTGTGTGTGTGTGTGTGTGTGTGTGTGTGTGTGTGTGTGTGTGTGTGTGTGTGTGTGTGTGTGTGTGTGTGTGTGTGTGTGTGTGTGTGTGTGTGTGTGTGTGTGTGTGTGTGTGTGTGTGTGTGTGTGTGTGTGTGTGTGTGTGTGTGTGTGTGTGTGTGTGTGTGTGTGTGTGTGTGTGTGTGTGTGTGTGTGTGTGTGTGTGTGTGTGTGTGTGTGTGTGTGTGTGTGTGTGTGTGTGTGTGTGTGTGTGTGTGTGTGTGTGTGTGTGTGTGTGTGTGTGTGTGTGTGTGTGTGTGTGTGTGTGTGTGTGTGTGTGTGTGTGTGTGTGTGTGTGTGTGTGTGTGTGTGTGTGTGTGTCTGGTATGTGGGTAAGGCCGCGAATTTTGACCAATTTCCGTCCAAAACGTAACGAAAGTTGATATTTTTTTTCGACCCTGTGTACTTAAAGCCCTGTTATTTTCACGATTTTCAACTTCTCATTATCATGCTTTTGTTTAAACAAAATTTTATGATATGACGATAGTTCTACCGATTGCTAAACATTTTTATTTAATTAATTTACTTGTTTTATCTTGCATTCTTTTATGGGACCACAATTCCACGTTTTCGTTACGATTACTTATGTGACGCTTTATACAGCTAAATTTAGCCAATTGTGGTAGAAATTCGTTTTTGTGCACTGGCAACTCATATTCTAGTAGGGCAACACCAGACAGAAAACCTAACCTCCGACGAGGAGAAAGTTTTTTTAAATAGGTACCGCTAAAAGTGCTCGTGTGATTTAAAGGGTAAGTAGTGATTATTTTTAAGCGGTAATTTTTCATACGATAGGTTAATGTTATTCACGCAGGTGACATGTATTACTATATTCAAAATATCGTTATTTCACCATGATAATCAATATTTTGTCTAATATACGTTACACTTTCGTTACGAATACGTTGCACTTTTACAAAATGCAACGTATTCTTTGTGTATCGTGACGAAAACATGTGGTAAAGGGAAGTTCACATAGAAAAATACGAACTTAAATGAGTTTTTCTAGCTAGATTTCCAACTACAAATACAGTACCTAAGTTATTAAGATGAATCAATTTCAAATTGTAGGTAGGAAGTAGGTACAGTTGGTAAGTACAGGGATCAGCACGAGAGAATTAAATCCATACTATCCATTATATCCATACTAATATTATAAATGCGAAAATGTGTCTGTCTGTCTGTTACCTCTTTACGCTTAAACCAACTCGTTCCATCTTGTACCTTAAGAATACATTTCGCTATGTTATGATTCCAAAGAGTTTTTTTTGTCAGACGCTGAAGATGTTATTTATTTTGAATCATAAATATAATACAGACTGTTATAAATGTTGATCTCATAAGAATTTAATTATAATTAAGTAACATTGTAGTACTGCACAACCCTTCTGTCTTGCAGAGTATCGCTTAGCTCCCATGCATAATTTTCTTTAAAACATTTTAACTCTTCTTTCATAGCAATCTTCCACTGCTCTTTCTCGGGACCATTTAATGCTTCATGTAGAGACAATCCAGCCGCATTATCATAGGTATTCGTGCCTATACACAGATTCGAAAAACCATATCTGTCAGGCTTCTTCCTCATGCGTTGAGGTTTGTCTGTCGAGTTTGCCTTATCACTCTCCAGCATGCTCCTCGCATCTTCATAGTCACTCGGTACATAAGTTTCATCATTATCAATAACAGTGTCATCTGATAATTGACTTGAGTCGTCTGAGGTTTCTGTGTTTTAACTTAGGCACGTTGACAAGGTAGTTAGCCGACATTGTAACAGTCACTATTTCTCTACTTGTACTCCGCGAAAACAATCTTCACTACGCCTCTACTACTACACTATATTCTTACTAAAAACTTAGAACTGCTTTTTAAAATGATTTTAATTGCCCAGAACCTATTAATAAAACACACTCAGTTGACAGGTGACAAACAACGGTACTTTATTTAAGAAAAAACGTATTACTTACAGTGTTACAGATGGCAGCACTTGCTACCATTTTGTTACAGATCAACAACTAATCTAATAATTAGCATTCCATTGTTCGCTTTTAAAATGTCTGGTGTATTTAAATAATTATGATTACGTGAAAATACTTTATTAATACCATACTCAATAAAAACTTATTTTTTTTTAGAACGTGTTTTTTGTTTGTGAATATTTACCAGTATGATCTAAGCTTAATAACAACTTGTGTTACGTTTTATGGTAACGTCACGTATTTTTTTTATGTTTGTTCTATGTCACATTGGTCAAAATTCGCGGCCTTACCCATGTGTGTGTGCGTGTACGTAATTAGTACTTATTATATCCATAAGTACCTCCCACAATTTGTGGCACTGGCACAGCATCACGGCGTTAAGCCATGAAAATTAAATTTTGATTTATTGGATTATTTATTTATTTAATTGTATGATTGAAAAAGCACTCAGAAAATTGTAGTTACCTACGCCTTACTTTCAGATAAGTAGTTAAAACCCAGGGAATAAATAGCAAACAACATCCGTTAAGGCGATTAACGAGTACCTACCTAGGCAGACGAAGCAGCGGGCAATCTTAATAATGTTATAAAAAATCTTATGAAAAACGGGCGTATTTTTTCCCAGCAACAAAATACATTACGTACCTACACAACCCGATCGCTGTTGCCTTCTATCCACTTATTCCATGTGAGCGAATTCCCGGAAAACTCGTAAAGTATTAAATAAAATGCAATCAATAAGAACCTGAAGTGTATTTGCCGTGCAATTTTGAAATTGCTGTCATGCGTGAATTAATAACAATAATAACGACGCATCAACACGGTGCTGGATGTCCATAGGTAATGTTATTAGTATCTGTATATTAAGTCTATAGAAAATATCGTATATCTATTGGCACACGTACCGAACTTTCGTTTGATTCGGCTGAAAAGAGCCTTTTAAGGCCTTGAAAGGAAACGTTAATGGAATGGTTAACTGCTATGATTTCTGGGCCTTTCAAAGCTCTAAAGGTCCAAAGAAACCAACAAAAATAGGCGGAGGTGGAGCCGTAAATTATATTTACTGGATTGTATTCAAAAATCAAATAAGCTTAGGGTAAATACAATGATTTAACAGATTTCTCAACACTTGCTCGTAGCGTGCCTCTTATTACGTGGCTCTTAGGCTCATAATCCTGGGTATTAAACACGCTGTTTTATAATAATTTTACTCTCTAACCATTATGGAACACTTTGCAGGCAGTAAGTATTATGAAATGTTGCGCTGGACTTCATAACACAATGTTCCTACAGAACATCAAAAAACCGCATCTATTCTTAGCGAATCCATTAATTATCAATGTATATTTACATATTATACAGCCCGAACCGAAGGTGAGGGTCATAAATATGCGATCTGGGGCTTTAAGATTTACCGCCCGTGCACCGTGGTGCGTACACAATTTTACGTCTTCTCCAGCACGGCTATCACGCGACGGCGCGCGAGCTCTCTCGATTTTTCTCGCAATATCCGCCTCTTCCTTACTAGAACACTTAGAACAAGAGGTATAAGTAGTGCGAGAAAAATCGAGAGTACGTTGCGGCCGTCCCATGATAGACGTGCTGGGTGTGAAGTGAGATTTGCCGCTGCGCCCGTGGGCGGTAAATCTCACTTAAAAGGCCGCAGTAATCTCGGCCGAATTTCACCTTCCCATACAAACGTAGTTACGCTCTCATTTTGAAACTACGTGTTGGATTGTGACGAAACTTTGCATATACAATGACATGAGGTATATCTATGTCTGTAATTAGTTTATATGGTTCTAATTTATAAAACAAACTAAATACAGCAAAAACTAGTTTTGTATGAAAAACTTAAATTCGCTGTATTTTTTTTATTATGGTATCTGAAGCTACATAAACTTATTTCAGACATAGATATACCTCATTCCATTGAACATGCAAAGTTTCGTTACAATCCAACACGTAGTTTTAAAATGAGAGCGTAACTACGTTTGTATGGAGAATCGAGCTTAGGTACTGCGGACTCTTAATTCCCGGCAAATTGATTCTCACTCGAATAAATAAAACCTTTTTGAGAATTACCTAATTGATTAATATATATATAAGTAATAAGTATTTCTTCTTGGATATGAATTAAAAACGTTTCATTTAGTCAAATTACCCAGTTATTTTGATAACATTTATATAAATGTATCATTTTCGTATTTGATACATTTTTAAATGGAGAATATGTATTGAATATGAAAATGTTTACTCTGTTTTGTATTGGCTGTTTTGAAATTTTGAAAAAAATATTTTCTCAAATAATTGTAAGTACCGTCAATCGGGGGAATTATAGACTGGTGCAGAAAATAAGACAAAACGTCGTAGGAAATTTGATTCCTTATACTTGCAATGCAACAATGTTTGAGATACACCTGTCAGTTTGCTATCAACTCGCCCGCAGCAACATCACGTTCGTACAGGCACCGTAAAATTGTATTGTTTCTATCACAATTTCTCATTAAAAAAACTTTCTAAGTGCTTGAAAACTGGTGATTTATTTGTGGTGTAAAACAGTGTGTGTCACTACTTTTGTATCCTATTTTTCTCAATGTGTATACCCATACGCCCAATCCCACTTTTTCGCCGACCGTTTGGCATTCATCGAAAAAAATCACGATTTAGTAAAACTGCGCTTATGCTGGGGTTAACTGAGACTTTGTCTAAAGTTACCCCAATGTGTCCCAAGTAGACCCAGTTGGGTACTTATTGTTGATTTTTTTGGTATATTTTTTTGACCCAGTATTTTATAAATGTTTATATTGTAGCTCCTATGAAGCATACATAATGTGATCTCTTCGTTTAAAGTAATTTTAAATATGTTTAGAATGCAATTTTTTTTAAAGTTTAGATCTTTTTTTTTAAAAAAAAGGTACTAACAGAGTACAGATTATGAATGATTATGTTGCAAGTATCTAATACCTTTTTGTAACATCCCGTTTTATAATTTTCATTTTTAGTTATAGCCAATTTTGTTTTTTTTTATTTATTATGATTATGTTGTATTTATGTTTAAGCTAGTTTTAATTAATTTTAGAATGTTAAATAAGAGGTTGCATTTATATCAATTAGAATCAAACTTGCTATCACCAAGGCCTCATCGAGAATATAATCCTCCATTGCATCTAATACCTAGGTATTAAGCTCAAAAAATATGTTTTAAATTAAAGTTAAAAAAATTTCATCAGTTGAGTAAACTAGTATTTCGAAAATTGGAAATTTTTGGACACGTTTACTTTAATTTTTTCTGAGACTATTTAGTTATTTTTTTACCAAAATAGGCATGTAACTTAAAGACTGACATGTTGTAGAAACCTATAAAGAACTAAAACTAAGTTTAAATGTTGATCTCTTTCTTAAATTTAAGTTTTAAAATGTTGCATTTTTAGAAAATGATAATTTTCTTGTGATGTTCATTAATTTTTTTAGGCATGTTTTAGACAGTTTTTCACCGATATTGGTAGTTAGATTAATAGCTGTGATGCTTTAGATACATAGGAAATAAATAAATACAGCTTACCTATAAACCTTTTTTGTATTTAATTTTTACGATGTTTGAACATTTTCGTGGCGACTATTTTTGTCATGTCGATTTTGTTCCAATAAACATGTTCAATGTGAACGCGCCCTTACTTAACTTGCTTAGTAGCTTTATTTAAAACGTCTAAACAGTCCCATGAGGATATATTAGCCTTGTAACTACTACAAAATTCACCAAGACCCTGGGCTGATATTCGCTACGCGCTAAAGCGGCTCACCCCGGCAGTCACCCGTCACGAAACTATACTCGACGCCGTATTTAGATTCCAAAAAAGTTACCAAAGATGGCCGAATGTCACTGTCACAAATGTCATTGTCATTGTGACGTTCCAGATGTAACCAACCCATGCATGATAATATATTATTTCGTTGTTACTTAGATGTGAATATCGCCTAACACATCTCGGCTTGGTACATCAATCTGTCTATGTACAAAGCACTACCACCAAGTACTCAATTACGTACCTACCTACTACCTTTTTCCAGCGAATTCTTCCGCGTTAAGGTTATCACAACAATGCCATTAAATACGAGACATTTTAATCCTTTGGGAATGACTTCAGATGTAAAAGTATTCTACACATTCTTTTTCATGGTTTGGCTTTAAACTATCCATGTGCCAAAATTCATCACAGTCAATTGAGCCGTTTCTACGAGATTGACTGACAAACATACAGACATTCATACTTTTTTACACTGAGACTTAGGAGCTATTAGTTATGAAATATGTATTACTTAGTAATAAAAAACAACAACATGGTGATATGTCAATATTATTATGTCCATATCAAAAAGATTTACGCACATTATGAGAATATTAATAGCTACCAATTGTTGTCAAAACCTAAAGTATTACCACAGTAATATGAACTTTTCTTCTACAAAACAGATTCAATCAAATATCATTTTTTTAAATTAATATTTCAATAAGATTATTTATTTAGGCGGTTGCATTTAATTTTAACTTTACAATCATGTATAAATAAATAACAAACGTACATAGTTTAGAAAAGTAAAAACTTACCGATTCAAAATTATTTCATTTTAATGGCAACCCACTGGTAGTTTTTTTGGAATCTATATACGGCGTCGAGTTTAGACCTCTACCTACGCTTAGTTACTACGCATCGCGGTGTCAAGATATATTTGTGGGTGAACGTTGAGGTGGGCTGAAAACTAGTTACAGAATAGGGGGGCTGGTGTCTAAGCTGGGTACACTACATAAATACGAAAAACTAAATTCCGATAGTCGAAATCACGAATTTTATAATACCGATTTTCATAATTCCGAATGTTTTAAAACTCCTAATATAAGTATTCCGATTCTTCATAAATCCGAAATTTCGAAAGAATAATCCGAAATATCAAAAATCCGAATTCCGATTATTAAAATACCGATTTTCAAAAATCCGAATATCATTACACCGACCAATTATAAACCCGAATAAACAAAAATCCGAAAAATCAGAATTACGAATTCCTGTTACTAATAACTATCAAATGAATAATTAAAATAACCCCCAACGTCTATGATCACTAGTATCACTACCGCAGCTAACACACACGAATTAAGTACCTAAGATCCGCATTTTAAACGCCTGCAGTGGAGAAACTGAATAGCAAATCACATGAATACACACACAATTAATCGACATCATTCATAAGGAACAAGTTAACTATTTATAGGAAGATGGGTAGATGGAAAACGAATTACAAGCAATTCCTATACAGAATATCGTGAGCAAATTGTGTACAACACATTATCCTCGTAAATATATAATAAAAAGAAGATTATAAAAAAATAGAAATCTGGGCGTATAAAGGCAGACTTACTGCAATAATGCAACGTAACCGCCAGCGGGTCGACGTCACCCCGCTTCGCGCACACAGGTAGACACAAGCTAACCCTAACCTAACCTACCAATAATACCATTTTTACGACTATTTGTTGTTTATTTTTTACTGCAGGGGGCTTCGGAGAAAAGGCAGAACCCTATTCTCTACGGGAAATAAGAATCGTAATTATCGGATTTTTTATTTCCCGTGTAGTTTCAAAAATCCGAATTTCAGAATTCCGAAGAAATGAAATTCCGATTATTGAAAACACGAAGTTCATTATCCCGAATATCAGATTTCCGAATTAGTAATGAAATTTCGGAAATTTTACAATCGGAGTACTGTTTTTCGGGCCAATGACACTTCGCGCTTTTGATTGTTCGGAGTTATAAAAATCGGAAAAACAAACTATCGACATTATGAAATTAGGTAAAATGAAATTCGTGTTTTTTAGTAATCGTAATTATAAGTCTTAGGAATTATGAAATTCGGAGTTTTGAAAATCGGAATTAGCAAATTCGGAATTAAATATTTCGGAGTATTTGGGTGTTCCCGTCTAAGCTTACCCCACTCCATTTCCTAACTTGGGACAAGCACATAAAAAATATATATAAAAAACTATTCATATATATGTTTATATAATACGTAAAAAGCAAAATACAACTAGGGACTGGAGTCCACGAACAGCAATCAGATTGTTAATGCTATAATTAATATGTTTTTTTTGCCTGCAAACTTGAAACCTGTCTATAATTCCCCCGTTTGACGGTAAACATTGTAGATGCGTTTTTGGTTATCATCAAAAATGTTGCCTCGAAGTGAAAAGAAAAGTGATAAATAACATCGCCACTGGATATTTTTATTTACCCTACAATGTGTATGTGAGTATTTTATCACATTACTAGAATGTCTCGTTTGTATAACGAAACTGTTGCCGAGAATCCGTCGTTGGACATTTTCAAATGCAGCTTAGGTACCCACTTTTAAAAATAAAATAAAAAATGTTGCATGTAACACTTTATATTGCTGTCTTTGTTTGTTTTATGTCACTCAATGTTTAATGTATCGACTTAGTTTTAGTTTTAATTTTAGCAACTTATTGCGTCTTCCGATTATAAAAAAGGAACCTATTTTAATATTTGTTGCCTCCTTAGTACCCAATATGTTCTTGATGTTTGAAATCTTTCTGTGCACACTTTATTAATTGTATTTATTATGCCTTAAGAATATGTCTCATAATGTCTGTTTTGTGAGCCTTATAACAAATAAATAAATTTCAGCGGATTTTCATTCAGCGGTATTCGATCCGCCTGATCCTCAAGCCGGACTACAAAACGGTGCAGTGACAAATTGCTCTATGTTGATGTTGTGATGGGACGCCTGGCCGGAAACAGGCGGGCTATCGATCGATTTCTGCGTTCATTCAGCCCCATTCCCTAGGGTTGAAGCCTCAGGTTACTGTCTCGGCGGGGTCCCAATTCAAACTCTTCCATTCGTCTCGTTTTCCTGCAGAACAGAAGGACATGGCTGACATCCCTCAATTCCCTCTCCTCTAACACATCTTTATCGAATGTATTAAACAGCGGTGCCGCATACATAATACATTCCGCTGAATACATGCTTAGGGGAGAGTGGGTAACAGTGGATCACTTTTTATTTGAAGGTCCATAAATCCCAAGTTTATGCCTAAATAATTAATCTATGATAATTAACCACAAGATACGTCCCTAATCTACAAAAACAAGTGCAATTATTGGCAAAGACGGCATAAACTTACAAGTTATAACAAGTTTTTTAAAAAATGCGAAATTATCCACTGTGACCCGTGGATGGGTCACTTTGGATCTTTTCATGGGTGACAGGGAATCACTTGAGGTACACTGGATCTGTTAAAAAAAGTTCAATAAAACACTACTTTTCTACATAATTAATTATTTATTTATATTCTAAGACAGTCTTCTATCACAGTCTTATAAAAAATCAACAAAACTCTTACAAATTATGCTGGTATAAAGAGACCTAAACTAATCAACATTTTGTTTAAGTAAACAACAGTTTTTCTCCTTTAATTTCCCTAAAGCTCTCTTCTCTATTCAAATAAACATATTTATTTATTCAGTAATCATTAACAAACATTTTAATGAGAACATTGTTGATGCTAACTCAACTATTAAACATAAATATATTTACTCCACGAGATACCTCAGTCCACTGTGACCCAAATGAAAATTATTCACTGTGATCCATAGGCCGTTACGACAGAAAAAATATATTCAATAAATAACTACTTATACCCAAGCCAAAGTTACATTACCCACAACGGATTTAACAAATAACAAGTTCAAAACATACAACTATCATTTATATTTATTAAAGGGTTGGGAATACGACAAATTTCTAAATTACGTAAAAAAATAGTTTCGTACTTACCTACTGGCCTGCGTGTGACAGCACGTGATTCCGCTCGGCGAGCGCGGCGGCGACTAGCGAGCGTGAGAGGGGGGTATTGACGAGCAGTAGCCACACGTTTGCTTGTGTGCGTAAAGCATCACACGTAAGAATTATAGCGAATAGTCCGCTGTGACCCGTGATCCACTGTTACCCACTCTCCCCTATACTCTATAGATAGTATAGTGTAGGTGGCCTTAAGACTCATGTGTTTAAGAGTTAGCGACTGCGGCGGGTGTTTAAAGTTATTGGAAAGTTCACCGACTGCGGCACCTAATTAGAGCATCGTCAGAAAATTGTATTTTATGAAAAAATTGGCGCCGTTCAACCACGGTAACGTGACTTGTATCCTACGCTGCAGGTTAATTCAACTCGACGTATAGATATTTTTATGTCCCGACGGTGGCAAACAAGCATACGACCTTTTTTTTATTAAGTATAACCTGCGACACTATTATCAATCATTGAGGGAAAGGGCAAATTAGATAAAACTCCTGGAGGTCTATGCGACACCATCTTGGACGATGAACTTCTAAACTGTGACGCAATAGAGCCTAGATACAGAGCCTACATCCTGACTAACGAGCTAACGAGCTAGGCGCGTGCGAAAGCGAGCGCCTGAAATAAATTAGGACTAAATTGGAATGCAAAGATAAATTGTAAGATTAACCCGCGGTACCTGTACCTATTCACGACGCTTAAGCCGGGGTTATATTAGAGCCACGCCGCGTGTCGCAACGCAATCGGTAACATACATTTAGCTCAGTCCCGCGTGTCGCCACGTTCAATACAAAGCTCAAAGTACACGCTGCGACACGCGGCGTGGTTCTAATATAACCCCGGCTTTACCAACAACTCGCAATATCCGTCTCTATCTTATAAGAACATTTAGAACAAGAGGTATAGTGCGAGAAAAATCGAGAGTAGAGGTATGGCGCGGCCGTCCCGTGATAGACGTGCAGTACATTGCGCGAATTGCGGCGCGGCAATCGTTTTATCTGTTCATTGCGCGGTCCAGACGCGCAACGCAACTGCAGTACAGTGGTTAGTTGGGATCACACGCAATTAATTAGAATATCCGATGCTGCTGCTGACGCCGCGCAAATCGCGCAATGTCGTGCCCGGGCCGTTCAGGCAAACTGTTCTAAGCTCAACTCACAGTTCAGGCGTTCACTCACAAATATATCTTGACGCCGCGATTCTTAGTAATTAAGCGTAATCAGTGGTCTAGTTCGTAGAGGTTATTGTGGCACTCTTTGGGGGATCTATGTATGTATGTATTTATGTATGTCCAGTATAGTGGACGTCTTTCGGTTGTTATGATGATGATGATTATGTGGTGAGTGGTCTAGTTTAGTTAATAGGTGTGACGGGTGCCCCCCCCAAGAGTGGTTCCCGCCTTGTCGAGGCGGGGGGGCTGAGTACCCTATGCATCCAGCATAGGGGAAACCAAGAGGAATCGCAGGGAAGGAGGCTCTCCGCATACACTCTTTAAATAGAGTATGGTAGGATGAGATCCGGAAGGAGCCCCTTTAACCCTAGCTTGTCGCGCTCGGCGAAGGGACATATGACTGTGGGGGAAAACAGCCGCAAGAGCGCTCCCGGGGACCCATACCCTGGTTAGAAATTGGGCCACGCTGTGGATTCAGCAATTCAATATGAGTGGAAGAAAAGAAATTGTACTCCAGGAGGGTACCTGCCGCGCCGCGGACAGTGAACCCCTCGATTCCCCAGGCACAGTCTCAGAGGCTGCGACTGGAGAATCCCGCCCTTCGTATTCTGGAGAGGGCAACTTACACTCGACTAGCGATAAGGAAGAAGAGGAGAATAGGCGCGCGGTAGCGTCATCTGTGCAGCAGATGGTGCTGCCACGCGCTGAGACCGAATCTCAAGTTAGGCGTTCGGCGAGGAGATGCATGGCCGGGGGGAACCTGGCAGATAGGACGCCACGGGGGACCGCACCTCCGCACAGTAAAGGGCATAAAAAAGGAACTGACGACTTAGCTATGAATACGGATAACGATGATGCTACTTTGAAGGATAGCAACGATTTCGGGAGTATAACGAAGGCCCAAACCTGTCGGACACTCAATTTGGCTTCGGCCAGGGTCGATCGACTGTGGATGCAATCTTTCGCGTCCGAGTGTTGTCAGAGCAGGCAATTTCCCGAGGAAGAGTGGTGCTGGCGATTAGCCTTGACATTGTCAACGCTTTCAACTCTCTTCCTTGGAATGCAATTCGGCGAGCTTTAGTCTACCATCAGCTGCCGTCTTACCTAAAGACCGTGATCGAAGCTTACTTATTCGACAGGAGCATTCATTACCCTGGTCGATATGGCGCCGACATGCACAGGGGAGTCGAATGCGGGGTACCTCAGGGGTCGGTGTTAGGACCTCTTCTTTGGAATATTGCGTATGACGCAGTTCTACGAGCAACACTCCCCTTCGGCATCAGCGTCGTTTGCTATGCAGACGATACTCTTGTCCTTGCCGAAGGGGACGATTACGCGAGAACCACTAGACTGGCGGAGCTAGGCGTGGCAATCGTGGTAAATAAGATCCGCAGTCTTGGTCTTACAATCGCGCCACACAAGACAGAGGCGCTTTAGCTACATGGACTGCGTCGCGGTAGGGAGCTCCTAGCCACATCCATGCAGGTTGGAGAGGTAGAGGTCCAAGTAGGTCAGTTTATAAAATACTTGGGCCTCACGTTAGACGGCCGATGGAGTTTTGACGAGCACTTCAACCGCCTCGTCCCCCGGATTCAAAAAACATGAGGTGCACTGCACAGACTGCTGCCAAATCTTGGAGGGCCAGAAGAAGGAGTACGCCGCCTTTACGCAGGGGTGGTGCGGTCCATTGCGCTATACGGGGCACCCGTGTGGTCAGAGAGGTTGACGCGCAACCGACGTAGTAGAGCGAAGATACTGGCAGTTCAGCGCCGGATATTTATTAGGGTCGCCCGCGGATACCGTACGATATTGTACGAGGCGGCTGCTCTCCTAGCACGGTTCCCGCCACTTGACATCCTGGCTGAAATGGATTCCCAAGTCTACAATGCCCTGCACGCAGAGAATGGAGGTGCTGCGGAGGTAGAAGTTAAGGCGCTTCGAGAGGGTGCCCATAAGCAGGCCATCATTCGCTGGCGGGAACGACTGGAAGAACCCCGAAGTACACGGCAGCGGATAGTCACCGCAAACCTGCCTCATTTTGACCAGTGGCTGGAGCGGAAGGGTCGTGTTACCTTCCGGCTAACACAGGTACTCACCGGACATGGCTGCTTCGGTGAGTACCTACACAGAATAGGAAAAGAGCAAACGGCACGATGTCACCATTGCCAGTCTGACCTGGGGGCCTAGACAAGGTTACAATCGACAAGCGCTAACGCCAATAGAACACTAATAAAATTTATGGGAATGACAGACGTTAACGAAAAGTGTTTCTTCGGCATCTGTCATTTCCATACATTTTATTATTTTCTATTGGCGTTAGCGCTTGTCGATTGTAACCTTGTCTACGGCCCCTGGACTGTGCGCAGCACACGCTTGAAGAATGCCCAGCGTGGCAGCCTGAGCGGCAGGTCCTCATGCAAGAAGTGGGACAAGATCTCCCTCCACCCGCTCTCATAGCGGCAATGTTAAGAAGGAGCTCCGCTTGGGATGCAGCTGTCACCTTTTGTGAGAATGACATGGTTCGCAAGGAGACAATAGAGCGCGAGCGGGAGCGTACAGATCCTACTCGGAGGAGGAGGAGGCGGCGACAGAATATGACTACGGTATTCCCTGCCTGTCGTAGAAGGCGACTAAAAGGGAACCTCGAGGTAGCAAACGGTCGCAGTTGGGGCCTGCGATCGCCTAAATATAGAGTAGGACCCATAGAGGTCTGACGCTAGGGCGGCACTGGTGCGTTCCGTAGGAGATCCCAGAGCCGTCCGAAATGCGTCAAGGAGGACCATCGAGGGGTTTTTAGTCGGTGCGAGTCCGACATAACCTCCGCGCTATCCCCGTGGTGCGGAGGTATCCATAACGGATTTTCCTCCCACAAAAAAAAAAAAAAGGTGTGACGGGTGAGGTCAGGTGCATTTGCGCGTTCCGAAGAACAGCCCAGACGCCAGCGGGTAGCAGGGCAACAAGCGGTGGTTCATACATTGAACTCTATACGATATTAGGTACATATGAATTGCCGCTCGTCGCCCCGCTGTCCTCTGCCGTCCAGCCAGCGGCCTTATAAGTCTGATTTCCAATTACGCTAAATTATTAAGAATCTCGTTGTGTAAGAAGACTAGCTACTGTGTTAGTGACGAGTCACGAGAGGAATTGGGACATTGCAGGTTGTGAAAAGTCTCCTTAGGCTACAGTGATAGTTTAACACCGCATAGGTACGTTTGTATGGAAACATGTAAAAGAGTAATGAAATGAAAATGAAATGAAAAAGTTTATTGCAACATTACAATATAAATCACGACCCTGTGTTCTAAGCTAGGAAACCCTGGGTAACAGGATTCGACCCAGTTTCGTCGTTTCAAATACTTAACCTACGTATCTATACAAGTGTACAAAGAGAGCAAAATCTGCTACTACATAGAATTGCAAGTAAAATGCCTACAGCGAAGTTCTCGGTATTGCTATAATCAAACGAGGGAACGAAGCGAATGAAGTTGAACTATGCTGGCTCGAAAATCGTTTGTAAAAACGTAAAAACGGGACACTATTACTCCGCTAGGCTCCGCTGTCTGTCTCTCTGTCCGTCTGTCACCAGGCTGTATGTATCTCATGAACCGTGATAGACAGTTAAACATTTCATAGATGATGTATTTATGTCGCCGCTGTAGCAATAAATACTAAAAAACCGGCCAAGTGTGAGTAGGAGTGAGGCGGCATACAACAAACGTGTTTTTGTTGCTTTTATTGATTAAAAAAAACAAAAATATTTATTGGTATCATATTAAAGTAGGTAGGTAAAAAAGTACATTCGTGGCTGGCGTCTCCCGGTAAGTATAGCAATACTTGTGTTGGTAGGCTCCGCTCTTCGTCTACATGGTTATATAATACAGTTAAGTAGATACAATTTCATTGATTGATTTAATTACTTTTCCACCCACTAGTCCACCCATCCACTAGTAAATTTTTCTGTTTCATCTAATAATCCTGTCAAAGCATTTTATTTTCAAAGTATAAACAATATTTATTTTGTAGAAATTATATTAAATAATGAATCAATTTACATACTGACTATAAACTAACAAAATAATAACAAAACTACATAATATTTACAAATAAAAAACCGGGTCTAAATCTGTGCCGTGCGGCAAGGTGCCCATAAGGCTGGCGGCATTGCCGCGCTGGATAGCAATGCTGATCCGTTGCGCCAGATAGCCGCCAGCCCGTTGGTCACCACTTGCTTCCACGACACGCTTCGCGAGCTCCTTGAATACTGCGTGTGCTCCGGGCCCCCACGGCCCAAGCGTTTCAACCCCAAACGCTATCCAGCGCGGCAATGCCGCCAGCCTTATGGGCACCTTGCCGCACGGCACAGATTTAGACCCGGTTTTATATTTGTAAATATTATGTAGTTTTGTTATTATTTCGTTAGTTTATAGTCAGTATGTAAATTGATTCATTAGTCCAACACGTGAATGTTGTACAACAAAAAGACATTAAGATGAAAACAAAAAATAAACGGTAAACTAGTAAGTTCACCAATGAGAATGAGACAGGTGACCAATGATATGGACAGACCAAATAAAAGCAGCAGTAGGTGCATCACTACACGCAAGCATATGGAAGGCGACTGTCAGAGAGGAATGGCGGCGTGTTGTGAAGCTTGCTGAAATGATGACCACGACCACTCTGTCAAGAGTGAAACGACGAAGAAGAAGAAGAAGTAAGTTCACCGATATTGGTGACAAGCTTGGAGAGATCAAAACTGCAAATCATCAATGGCCTCATAAATCTATGAAAAGATGATTTAAACAGCGTCCATATTTGAGAAGCGGCATTTACGTACGTGGCTTACGGCCCTATGGCCGATACGGGAGCGACAGCCACGACCGCATTATATTGGCAAGTAAATGTACCTACTGCCCGGAGATGAAAGAGGTAGGGCAGCGCGTTGGTGTCTTAATTCGCGCCTAAACGATAAGAGATCGAACCAAGCTTTTCAACCGTTGTGAATAGAAACGTATAAAATCGGTATGGTAAACTTTTAATATTTTTTTTTTGTTTAAACACATTTGTGTGGCAGCGGAGGTTAAGTGCGGTAGACAGCAGTGAGCTACGCTTAAATAATACAGGGATTACATTACATCTAGTGTTCACAATCACTTCAGATATTTTCTAGTCCACCGTTCTCCATGATAATTTTACCCGCAAACTGGTGTAATAAAATTATAATAGGTATGCATTATCGATGGACTGACTTACCTACTGGTTTCTCTGAGGCGAAATGTCGATAAACGTTGTGTATTCAGGCTTGCAATACGATTGGCAACCTGTCTTGCCTTAATTCAGTTCTGAACTATAATATAAACTAGAGACGACCAGGTCGACCAGCCATTAGGTACGTGCCTTAATCTCGCCTCCGGGAAACCATTTTAAGTTAGACCCTTGATTATGCACAGCTGTTAAGAATTTCGGGATCAAGCGTTGAGTAGCGAGTTGCAAATTGGGAATCCTACAGGGGCTACAGGAGTAAATCAGTTTTTGGTCTTCGCTTCGCATGATTTAATTATTTTTGGGGAACGAACAGAAACAAGTGAGTATCTCATGTGTTTCGTGCACTCTCTTCCATGAGCGCAACGCTTACTTATCAACATTTTGCAATGCCATCGGGATATGAAACAGAGATTCCGAACCGAGGGCCAGATGCGGCTTGGCACCCGACTAGCTACCGGGTCGCATCTGCACGCTTTGAAATCTATTAATTTAGTCGACAGGGATATATCAGTTAAGACACTGTTACGAGGACGGTAAAGATTATGGGATGCGGACTATTCCTTTGGACGTCAGGCAGGTAAAGTTTATTTTATTGAGTGTACAAAACAGATGAGTCAGTACTCAAGCATTTTTTAACTGGCACGGAATATGTATTTTTTCCGCTAGTAACTATTTTTGTATACAATGACGGTGGCAAACAAGCGTACGGCCCTTTTGATGGTAACGGACACCGCAGCCTACAGACGCATGACTAATGCGCTAATGACGCATCCAAAGGAGTAACATAGTCGTTGCCGACCCTTGATATGTTTGAGGGTTCGCCGTGTTGACAGCTGAAGGAACAAATTCCCTCGCTCTCAACACAACGCATCCTCGGAAACAGAATAAAATAAATATTTAAGGGGGCTCCCATACAACAAATTTGGGAGCTGAGCTCGGTCGCCGAGGTAATAATGTGGTAAACAAGTGGGCACACAAAAAACACATAATTACAAAATCAGGCTCAAATCCGGCGCGCGATGGTACACCGCACCCAAAAATTATTGTCCGGCTGTTCTCTACAGCACGTCTATCATGGTCTATAATAAGAGAGAGACGGATGGTGCGAGAAAAATCGAGAGAGATCGACAGCTCGCGCGCCGTCGCGTGATTGCCGTGCAGCCCCCCTATTCAACAACTTGTTTTAAGCTCACCTCAACCCTCACCCACAAATAAATATATCTTGACCCCGCTTAGTAACTAAGCGTAGTAAGGTCAAGCAAATTAATAAAATCAGGGGAAATAATTCGTGTAGGTACCTTTTTTATATAGCATTATAATTACTTCGGAAAAAAAGTTTCTACATAAAATTTCCAACAAAATTGGTCATATTTATTTTTAATCCACGATCAATACTTTAGGAGCTACAGGGTGTTAAAGTAAACAAACAGATAAAAAAATAGTTATTCAAAGGTGGGGCTAGATCAAATAATCGTGTGGGTAACCTACCCACACCAAAACCAAAGATGCCCCCGCCGACCCCGCTCCCCTCTGGAGCCCCACAGGAGTGAGTAAACCGCCCCCGGACTTTCCGCCGCACCCGCGGCCTAAGCGGCGCAGCCAGAGCAGCCCGCGTCCCGCGTCCCGCGCACCCAGATGGCGTTCAAGAACGTCCTGCGCGCATCTACGGCCTATAGGGCCGCGGAGACGCCCAGTACCCCCGGAACACCGACCAGCAAGGGAGCCGGAGAAGCCCCGTTCCCCAGGCAAATTGAGCTGATCCAGGGGATTCTCGGCCAGCTTGGCCCGCCCACCCAGGGCGAAATCACGACCGCCGACTTAGCGGCCGCTACAAACTCGGCCGCCGCCGCGCTCAGCGCAAGGGACCAGGGGCGTATTTACCCTAGGGCCAACCGGGCCATGGCCCAGGGCGCCAATCAGCCAGGGGCGGCAGCTGGGAGGGGGCGAAACTTACTGGCCCGGGGCGCCGAATTTCAAAATACGCCCCTGCAAGGGAGCGCGCCGCCACAACAACGGCAACAAAATATAGTATTATGCAATCGTTATATAATGTATGCTTTTTCAGTCGAGCACCACGCTTAGGCCACGAAGCTTGCTGAGTGGCCTAATTAAGGTACGATACTTAAAAAGCTAATTATATAACTATTGAATACAATACTTTTTCTACGAGTCAACTGAACTGAACTAACTTGGTATCTATTGAAAACGAAGTGCAACCAACGGCTTTTTCTTTTTTGTGCTTTGATGTCTATTTACCTTTTGACTTTCTCATGACGGCGCCCTATTGGTCAAATACATTATAGTTCAGTAAAGGCGCCACGTGATTGGTCAATTTCAATTCAGTTGTCTCAACAGTTATGAAATGTTGAATTGGGAGCTACATAGTAAAAAGTATGTGATTTAAGTTTGGTGTACGAAGTCTTAATTCAAACATTAAGGTCGACGAGTATAAAAAAATATTAACTTAACCATCCTGTAGCTCCCAAAGTATTGATCGTAGAGTAAAAATCATTATGACCTATTTTGTAGGTAACTAGAAACTTTTGTCCGAAGTAATTATAACGCTATTCGTACAGATATTTCGAGATATGTAAGAAAATTTGAAAAAAGGTACCTTCAACCCACCCTACACCCTCAGCACAGCCCCCACCCTCGAGGACTTCTAGTATGTTTATCTGGACACCACAAGGTATAATTGTACCAATTTACAAAACTAAACGAATTATTTCCCCTTATTGCCCATATTCGGCTTAATTTTCGCGGGCTATATATAGGCAAGAGGTCTAGTTTCGTGACGGGTGACCGGCGGGGTGAGCCGTATTAGCGCGTAGCGAATAACAGCCCAATAGTGTATACAAGTCGCATTTCTCAACCGATTCTCGTGATTTTTTGTTCGCTCAAAAAAGATTTGAACATTGGAACCGAGTATTTTCAATTCTATGAGTTTGTTGCGTCGCTATGTTTGCTCTGGATCACAAACTGAACGTACATACCTATAGGTATAGTATAGGTGTCCATACTTTTGGCCGGCTCTGAATAGCGTAGGTACCTATGCTTCTGCACGGTCAAATATTCCACTTTTATTTGTAGATAGGTTGAACCTATTTTATTGTGGAATTCGTCAAAGGTCCTTTGGTAAAAGTGAAGGCTTTATATTATTGTATGCAATCCGGGATGAATCGAGTTCTATGAACGCCTTTCCACTGGTGGACTAAACAACTTGCGCATGTTAGTATTATATGGTATTATTAATTGGTCAAAAGGTATACATATGTGTTTATCCTCTTGAGTCCCTGAGTCCGTTTTAAAGGCCAAAATCGAACCACGTTTATAGACCGAGCACCAAAAATTAAAGTTATTCATAAACGCCGAGTGTCCGTTACAACGCCCCTAATATATTGCGCTTAAAATCGAGCGATGGTGGCGTGATCCTGAGAACCAATCGCTATCCTCCAATCCGGAATATATCTATCTCGCTTTAGCAAAAGCTATTGCATAGAAAACAGGAATATTCCGGTCAGTACGACGCCACGAGTCCAGCAAGATGTCTCGTCGTGCAGGTGGAGGTAAGTTCAATCCCAAATTTTTCACTCAATTCTGTGTGTGTTGGTCTGTTTTTTTATGTATATAATGAGTATTTTGTATGGTTATTATTATTCCGATACTATTTTTATTGTAAATATGATATTTGAAATACAATTACAAGTTAAATTCGTTTGACCTTTGTAAATAGTAATAAATTTGTTTGTTTGACTATGTTAATAGTAATAAATTTATGACAATTGTTCTGAAGTATTAACTTTGTAAGGAAACTATTGTGATTTGCCACGACAGTTTTATATTGAATAAGATTTTAGAAGTACGTTTGTTATGTTTATTCCAACAGAGTGGTTCTGTGTTTTTTGTTATTTTCGATTTTAATACCATTTTAAGAATTATTTGCATTTTATTAAATTGTTTAAATATATACCCGATTTCATACAAAATTACACACATTAGCCATATTAATTACATAACCTTAGTCGTATAAAAGCTGAGAGGCGTTTATAAAGCCCAAATAACTTACAAATAAAATTATGCTCAAAATATTCCTCATAGAGTAGGTATATAATCAACTTTGTTCTAACGAAAATCCGAGAAACTCATTTTAGACCTTAGAGTAATCGACAGAAAGTTCAGGACTCAACGCTGTTTCCTTTATAAAGGACTCTCGGCTTTTATGCGAGTGCATTAATTTTTTAACCATGACTCAGGAGGATAGGAACTATCAGTAAATGCAGTTATCTATTGCCTCTGCAAGATGGGTTGCGACGGAGATCCTCGCGTCTTTTGTGTTGGGATGCGTTTAATAATTGGTTTAGAATTTATTAGAGACCTTAGTTTGGCTGATAGGTCTGTATCAATGGATTCTGTCTGTCCGCTGAAATGGTGTGAGAAACGGGGATGTTTTGGATAGATGTGAGTTTATGACGCTTGCTAGGTGAATGTGCACGCCTCGGCGTACTTTTAAAAGTTTTGGGGCCGGCCAATGTGGGCATTCAATATATTCATCCAACGCCATGGCTAGGTTACAGCTGCTCCACTGGCTGTCGGCATTATGCGCATTGGTAATAATTAATTCATAATATAGGTACACTGAATAATTGTAAATGTAAACACAAATTATCAACCACAACAAACAAAAAGATCTTTCATTTGACGTCGCTGTCAGGGCTCCGACGTGTCGGTCGCAATTTTCTTCTTTTTATCCGACTGCCGAACAAGAGGAGGGTTATTCGATGTGTTTCCAGCCGGACGCGCTGCACTCGCGGCCGGCGCACACGAACTATCGTATCCGTTAAAGTAGATAATTAGCTTTCCATGCGAGTGTTTCGACACACAAAAATTATAGTTCCGTACACAAATCTTGTATCGTATTCTCGAAAAAGACTATAGTGGCCATTGATTCCTTGTGGATGTGTTATTTTGTCATAAAAAGTACTCATAATAGGGTAAAAGATCGGGATTCAAGGAATTTGATATTAGTGCACGTGTTCTGCAATACTTGAGCAGGATTAGGTTGTGGAATGAGCTCCCTGCCGAGGTGTTCCCGAGGGACTACAGTATGGGGTTCTTCAAAAAAGGACTGTATAAATTATCAAAGGGTTGGCAACGCGTATGTAACACCCCAGGACACTGGTATGGTAACACCTCAGATATTTTCAAAATAACAAATATTAAGAGATTTAGGATATATTGACAACAATATTTCTTAATGTCATATATGAATATTTAAAAGTACTTACCTAGTTTATACTATACCATACTGAAGGTGGCAGGAGTCCAGCCGTCGTGGCACTCTTTGGGGGACGCCTATGTCCCGCAGTGGACGTCATTCGGCTGATATGACGATGATGATAATGACCTAGTTAATGGCTGGTCGTTCTTAAAATATCCCTAACACGATTAATCAGATTCTTAACGCCAGCCTAGCTAGCTAGTCGCACCAAAATCTTTCGTCCTTTATGCACATACCTACCTACATACTTGCTAGTAAGGGATTCTTCCCTTACTAGCAAGTTTGTTTCCGACTCATCTCTTCTCATCTCTTCATTTCCGACATAAACGCGATCATTGTATCGAGGCAGGTACCATATCCATTTCGTTCCTGACGCATTCCTGAATTGGAATGTAGTCTAGTCCAGCAGAAATTTGGTAGTAATATATTGGGAATGCTACATTCTATGATTCCAGGGATTTTAAGGATGTACCTTTAAATGAAAAGCATAAGCACGGTAAAATCAATTTATTTATACAATTCATAATATTTACAATTGATTTCATACAATACATGTAGAGATTACATAAAATTGAATGTCTTGGATTTGTAAAATTACTTACTTAAATATAAAATATGGCTTATTTTCGTTCTTTGACGTTTATCATAAAGTAAGTACTGTGAACCTTATAACTATATATTTGTAAAAAATATACAAAATGCTAACTAATTAAAATAAGTAGTTTCGGTTTGTCGACTTTAGTAGTGCAGTCGATATAAAGAGGTTGATTTTAATATTGGAAGGAAGCAGACAATTATAATGGCCTGAGTTAAATACGCAAAATAGTAAAAGCTTAAATATATATAAATAAATAAATAAATAAATATAAGGGGGGACAATCTTACACAAATCGAGCTAGTCCCATAGTAAGCTCAATAAGTATAATATATATATATATATATATATATATATATATATATATATATATATATTGTAACGGATTCCCGTAATAGTTAACATTTTGATTGTGTTACGAAATTGGCGTAGCGCCATCTACTTAATGTAATAATGTAGCCTTAGAAAGCAGTCGTTTATACCACATCCGCACGAATGTTGAGAACATACAGTAAATATACCTACTGTCTGTGTGTCTGTCTGTTACTATGCATTTGTAAAACCGACTATTCATTGAATTGAATTGAAATAACTGTGTAAAGTTGAAATCATATGTTTAGTCCACAGAACTTATCCAGAAAAAATGGCAGGTAACGAGAATGTTAAGAAAATGGTTTTATTCTTTTTATCAATACATACATACATTCACGCCTTTTTTCCCAAAAGGGGTAAGCATAGCACATGAAACGTATATTGCAGCGCCACTTTTTATCAAATCTATTAATAAATGTATAGTCAGCTGTAAACAATGTAAAGACTGGATTTTTAACCAATATTGCAATATTGTGAAAGCCTTATTGATTTTAGGACTGGCATCTTACTCGTATAACCAACCTTTAAAAAATATACATTTTCATGTATCGCGGAGTAAAAAAAAGTCATGAAATATCAACCATCACCCACGAAAAAGTGGAAAGGTCAATGTTAATTTCTCAATGAGGAAAATAAAGTAAATTTAGTATTTTCAAGGAAGGTGATCAATAATGCTGTCATCAGGGCCGATTGGACCGACATCAATTTCGGCAAACTCTGCATTAATAAATAATTCCCCCGAGTGACATTTCGATTACAATTTATTAAAAATATACCTACTGGTAATTCCCTATTTTTCTACCCTCCATTGATGCTTTGTGTTTAGTGACGTGACAAGTCTAACGTATATAATACATGAGTAGAACCTATAACTTGTACATATATTGCGATGAGTGCAGGGAGTAATATCCCATTGTTGACCTGATATTCCGGGTATTAATTCAGTTTTTAAATTACTTGGAGCTGGTCAATCATATTCAAATATTTTATGATGGTAAGTAGGGTAAACGTGGCAATAGTTGACAACCCGCCTTTATAAGGTACCAGTGGCGGCGCGCGAATATTTTCCATGACCCCGAATAAAATGTTATGAAAGAGTTTGGAGTATAGAACTATAGGCTTGCCTAAAACTACATTTTAATAGCACTAAGTAATAGATACATTAAAACACAAAAAACAAGCATTGCAGTAGAATCAGACACTTAATTTGTAGGAAATTCTCAGTATTCGTCTCTGACAAAGCGAGTCGGAGGCAAAGCAAGTTCGCTTTACGAACTTAAAGTTAGACCAACTTTAATCAGGCATTGCTGTGTCGCGACAATGATATACGTCATTGGTCAGGTCCCTTTAGTCGTCGTCGGCATTCAAAGAGGGTAAAAGAGGCATTTCCTACTTTGCCTGGAGTTAAAGAAACGGAGGCACATTTGTACTGTGAGATTCCGAGATTGTAAGATAAGTCAAAGTCACTTCAGTGGTCTGAGAATGGGCCTCCTATTTCGCAGTTCGCAGTTGTTTTAGAATTCAGAGCAGACTACATTTTCCTTTTGAACTTAACCTTGATTACTTAGTGTTCTTATTATATAATATGGTTTCTTAAATATACTTAGAGTTTGAAACTGAATGAAGCGCAGTAAAAACCTTTACTAAATCAAAGGAGGACTTGAGATTAATGCCCACTTCATCCAATCTTGTAGAGTATAATCATTTGCGCAAACTCGAAAACAGATGACCTTTTTAGATTAATAAGATAGACGCGGCGTGTAAAAATGGCATTTATTATCTATTGGCACGGTAGGATTGTGCACGAAAACCAACACAGTCGGTAGCTTTTCACCGTCGTGACGCGGACAGTCGAATTTAAATTGAATGAGAAATGAACACCAACCCGAGTTCTGTAGTCTAACCATAGTACAAGCAGAAGTGGTTATAGGCTGTTTCGTCAATAGTAGCATCAGACATTATCATTCGTGTGGGTGGGTATATAGATTCAACGGTTTAAAGAAAACGTCATAAGTAGCTAATAATTTCAATAAAAATATATTTTATTTTACATTATATTTAAGGTGGGCCCATTTCTAATATTTAATGACGACATGAAGTATTAAACAAATGATCTCTAGGAGGCATGGGAATGTGAGCACTGAGGATATTAGGCTAGATAAAGATATGGTCACACAGTCAACGGAACGTGCCGCGACCTTATGAAAAAGTTGAATGGTAAACGCCAGACAGAATAGAACATGCGCCGAGCGCGGTGTATTTGCGACACTCCGTACTATGCATCTTTGATGCTTCATGGCTGACTGTGTGCTCAGTTCTTTATGCCGTATGGGAATGGTAAATGTTTTGGCACATATTTAGACATGTGGGACAACACAACACATAACAAAAAATAGAAGATAATATCGAATTGTGCTAATAATCATTTGTACTACTTCATTTAATGATCGTCGATTTACTGAATTCGTACATTAAAAGCTTGTGCCAATGTTTGTTTTATCATTGTTAATGAGCGGAGGTGATTCAATAATAACTCGTGCAGCTTATTCGATGTATTTCGTAAAATTTAAATGCTTATTAGTACCTACTTACGTGCGAAGTCAGACAACGCATAGAGAGTACGAAACGTGAAATTCCAATGGTTTAGAGTAGGAGCCAGCCGCGGGCCGGTTTAACTTTTATAGCACAACTCTTTCGAGCTTTTTATAGCAGTTGCTCGAAAACTTACTTCGAGATTGCACTGCTTGCTGCTTAATTTACTTCATAATTGGACTTTCATATTTAAAAAGTTAAAGTAGGTTATTAATCACCCTACTTTGAATTAATTGCAATATTCACCTTAGAATACTTGAAATAAAAGCAGTTTAGTTAATATACATAGATACATATTGCGAGCTGATTCGTTTTTAGCAGTCAGTATGTAGTGTAACATTACAATGAAATAACGGATTAGCATGAGATCAAATTCCTATAAATACACCTGTAGCAGCAATTGCAATATATATTTTCAGAAATGGCTACGTCGAAATACTTTAAATCGGGCACATTTTAATATTGCATGTGATGGTGGCATTTGTTACAGAGTATCAAAATAAAATAATAAGTAGCTAGTATCAATATGTAAATAATATCATTTATACTGTAGGCAGTTGTTTGAGTTCGCGAGGACTAGGTACCTCTATCAATAAATATAAGATGGCACTCAAGTTAAGATCAAACAAGAGTATTTTATTCAAATGACTAAGTTAATAAATGTAAGAGATACGATTATTTATACACCAAAATGTAATTAGTTGTGTTTACCCACTGAATTATTACTTTCAACGAGCATGATACAATTTCGATACTCGCGGTTTTTATATAAGGAACACCACATACTGTATTGAACATTGACAAGTCAAGATTACGTTCCGCTGAAGGCTCTTATTAAATACAGCTGCCTCAATAGAGATGTTGACAAGAAGACAACTTATAATTATACATTTTATTTACACTTGTGGAAATATGACTTCTATGACAAACTTAGACCGATGTGTATCCTAACAAGACATCCTTAGACGGAAATGAGACAAATAATTTGAATACCTATCTAAGTTACAGCTAAGACAGTCTTCCTCTGCGCGTCACGCGGGCTCGCTCGGTCATTGAGAGACACGTCTTTTAAATTCAATCGTAAGCTCATTAACGCAATTTTCTTAACATAATCTTAATTAGAACCGCCACCGCGACTCGAGTCGCGCGCGGCGGGGACTTGCATCTACGTTATGCTACCATTACACTAACTAGCCCACTTACTCTGACCATAAACATTAACAACTTAAATCTATAATGTCATCGTCCTCTCCGTCAAATATCTTCCAAAACACGAAGATTTCAACGGGTAATATACATCTGTAATTTAGAACGCTACGATAAAAGGAGGCAAGTCTGAAATACCTCCGGTGTCCAATGTGATGTCTAATGTAGACGCACAGACAATTATTAGCCTTTGCTTAATTATTCACAGGATTAACAATGATTATAATATGACCGTCGTTTAATTAGGGATTAATAATGAACGAGGCGCGTACGCGGATTGGCGCCGCGATGAGCCGGAATGGCTGACAGCCGCCGGAATTATATACGCTCGCAGAGTACGCGGATCCTGCTCCCCACGTCATTCCACAAGTGCCAAATTATATATGCACATGGATTCTGTGCGCGGTTCATTACATTCGCGGCTAACTAAGCGAATACTGCAACTTTTCACGTCACATCTGTACAGATTTGTTGCTGTGTTAGGAGAGCCGCGCGCAACGATTCTGCAGTACTCTCCGTGTATGTAACACGGGTAAGCTCTCAAGGTATTATGAGTGTGGCTCAAAATTCTATTTAAAAATTTAAGTTAGCGTTGCTTATGCATGCGTATGCTTTGAATGGGACACGTAGGCCAACGTTAAATTAACTTAATTACGTTAAATACGATATCGGCTTAGGTTCATTAAGAGCATAATTGATGCGTAACTAATAACTGATAATCCTGACTTCTCATAATATTTCTTATTGCAGTCACAACAACCGATCACCATATGTGGCATCTTTACTATCACAATTGACATAGATCACAATTGGGCATAGATATTTAATAACGCTCTACGCGCGATGCGCAAAGCTCAATATTGACACTACATTATAGTAGACCTCGTGAATATTAAAAAATCTGATAGTTTACATAACTACAGAAAGTGCATTCGTGACACAATTTCAGTCGTCGACGAAGGGGGCTGCGAGCTTGGACGGCAGTACGTAACGCGAATAAAGTTCGCATCAACCCACATGAACAGTATGTGTAGTACTAATCCGGGACTCGGAACTAGTTGGGTAGCTCTCGAGCGCAAGTCAAACAAATATTCATCCCGCAACTAAGTCGCAGGACGAAGTTTTCCAGCTAGGACTCTAATTGATGGCAGTTAGCGCCTGTCCAGACGACACGATTTATGTTGCGTCCAGATGCCGCGTTTCTACAGGGAAAGGTACTAAGCCAAATGAAATAGTCCGTAACGAATTTATCGCGCTCCATTTTGAACCAAACACGTCCACTCGCCACGGAATTGCGCATACTACTGAACGCTCCAATGGTGCAAGAGTATCTCGTGCGTAAAACGAGCGAGTCGAGAGTCCGGCGCATTTATACGCGCGAGTTTTGAAACGCCCGAGTGTCTACGCGCGAGTGTCTACGCGCGAGTGTCTACGCGCGAGCGTCTACGCGCGAGTGTCTACGCGCGAGTGTCTACGCGCGAGCGTCTACGCGCGAGTGTCTACGCGCGAGTGTCTACGCGTGAGTGTCTACGCGCGAGTAGACAAGCGCAAAAGGCTTCGTCTGGACTAGGTCTTAGACGCGATTTACCGGCGGGTGGAAGGGCAGGAGCGGGTGGGTGCGGGTGATGCTACACGATGATCTCGCGGATGACGCGGCGCGCGCGCGAGTTGGGCGTGGAGTAGCCGGACTCGAGCGACTCGTCGTAGCCGAGCGAGAGGTGCGCCCGCGCCGGCTTGTCCTCGCCCGCCTCGCCGCCGCCACCGCCACCGCCGCCGTACGACTCCGGCAGGCCGCTCACCTCGTGGTACGGCGATTCTGAACAAAACCATACACTTTAAACAAATACAAATCATTATTTTAGACTATAAAATCCATAGTGTCAGAGGTTACATTACAAACTTAGAGCTATGGTCAATGTTCTATAATTTTGCTAAACTTAAAAGGTGCCTGCGCACCGGTATTGCGGGCGCATGCAGTTGCACATAGCGCTGCAGCAGCGGCGAGTCCCAGCGGTGGGCTAGCATGCTCAGGATACTATTTGAGCTGTTTCCTCATGACGGTCATAAAGCAATCCGTGGGCGCCCCGCAAACATTGTCGACGCACTGCAGTACCGTGGCAGCCCGAACATCATCCTGAACGCGTCAATGCTATTGGACGCGCAAACAAACAACAAACAAGTTTCTGTCAAAAATTTCATTTCCTTTACAAGCTATTATTGCCGACTGTACTTTTCTGTATACCATCATCAACTACTCGTGGAGACAATTCTAACGAGCCCAAACTCGATGGGGTTGCGTCGTTTAATTACGGAGTTCCTATGGCCATCTTCCAGCTCCATCATCAGATCAGCTCTATGTCATAATAATATTGCATTGTCATCCGATTTATACGTGCATGCAAAATTTCAGCTCAATCGGAAACAGGGAAGTGGATCAAATTTAACTTGCAAGATTTGATTACAGACAACGAGACAGGTGAAACTAAATAAAAGCTTGTAATTAAAGGAAAGGAAGCCCTAAGTCTTCTGGTAGATGTCGCTACACGGCTCCCTAAGGCGTTGTAGGAAGGAACTGATTGAAAGATTTCGTGGCCGAACCGGATTGCTCCGATAGCTCGGTTGGTTAGTAGAGACGGGTCATGAATGTCTATGGTCGCCGGATTACTGCTCAATTCAAAATTAAAACAATAGGTAGTGACTAGTGTCCTGGGTTAAAAATTCCGGTTCGGCCAAATATTTATGTGATGAGCATGAATATTTATTGCCTAAGTCCCGGGCGTTTTCTGTCTATTTAACGGTCCGCAATAAGCTCGATTCTCCATACAAACTTAGTTACGCTCTCATTTTAAAACTATGACATCAGGTAAATCCAGGTCTGTAATTAGTTTATGTAGCTTCAGATACCATACTAAAAAAAATACAGCAAATTAAAGTTTTTCATACAAAACTTGTTTTTGTTGTATTTTGTTTGTTTTATAAACTGAAACCATATAAACTAATTACAGACATATATATACCTCATGTCATTGTATATGCAAAGTTTCGTCATAATCCAACACGTAGTTTTAAAATGAGAACGAAACTCCGTTTGTGTGGGAAGGTGAAATTCAGCCGAGCTTACTCGCATTTTGTAGGTATTTAAACATCGTAATTAAGACACTCAATTAATCTATTCAAACTCTGCGAATTTGTCTATAAATATTTCATGGCTTTAGTTAAGTACAAAATTTTTATTGAAAATATCCATAGTTTAGTCATAATATTGAATAAACTTTACAAAAATGAGTAACTTTGGGATTTTTTTCTATCGAGTGAAGTTCATTAGAACCTGTAACCGAATGCGATTATGACTAGATTAGATCCTTAAGTAATACATTTTTTTTTCAGATTTTTAAACTTTATTTTCTACGTCTGGGATGGTTTTTAAAAAATTTAAAAGGCGGCCTCTGTAAGCCCACATCGCCTTAAGTATTTTCTAATAAATATATTGTCGCCTAGTGCCCATGACACAAGCCTTATTGAGGTTAGTATAGCTAGTTCGATTTGTGTACCCTAATAACCATTCATTTATTACTAAAGCCTGTGTTTCCTTCCCAATAGCGAGTCCTCGGACGAGTTCGATACTAATAACAATCGTGTAATTACCTTCTCAATTACCCTGTTCAATTGTACATCAAAAGAGCAATATGGAATGTATATAAATATTGAATGGCACTTGTTGATCGTTAACTACCGTCACAGACAATCATCAAACAACTTTATCTAATACCATCGAAGAACTCATTTTCATTGCAAATGTACAACTTAGGTATAAATTATGATATTATGAAGGATAATCATGAGTACAAATAAGTTAATTTGAACGACAGACGAATTTCGGTCTTTTGAATGAAATTGTGATAAACAATTTGAAGTCGTAAACTTTTAAGAACAGCTTGCTTCATTCATGTCCTTTAATTAAACCGATAGAATATTCAATAATTTCGGAAAGCATTTAAGGGGAAAATCAATAAGTGTACGGAGTTGGATGAGTTCTAGAACAAAATTAAGTTTCCTGTATAATCTATGAATATCAATAATCCAGTATCCAGTTGAAGTGTTGGGGCACTATCAGGGGTTTTCTTCATGCTCCAGTTTATTTCCTGTACTACTTTAGGGTGGGGTGTTTTCGATAAAATCTGAATGTTTGGAAAGTTTTTTTAACTTTCTATGGAATGACATCTGCCGGCGCCATATTTAACGTTAATCGGTCGGAGTAATTGTAAGTTGGTGCAACCCGCACTTACTAAATACTTACTTACTCCGCTGGCTCAGCGACCCGAAGTGGATCTTGGCCTCCGATACGAGTTGGCGCCAGCGCGCCCGGTTCTCTGCGATCCCCTCCCAGTTTTCTGCGTGCAGGGCGCGAAGGTCTTTCTCAACCTCGTCCCTCCAACGATATCTAGGCCGCCCAACCGGTCTTCGACCGCTCGGCCGTCCTACGTAGGCTCTCTTCACCGCCCTGTCTACTGGCATTCTCTCAAGGTGTCCAAGCCAGCGGAGTCTCGCAGATTTAATTTCCCCTATGATGTTGGGCACGGACACCATATCTTCCAGTTCCTGGTTTTTGCGCATTCTCCAGCTACCATCTTCCCTCTGCACTGGGCCCAAGATCTTCCGAAATATCTTGCATTCGGCAACGAGTAGCTTGTTTTCTTCCTTTAGTGTCAGTATCCACGATACTACGTGCACTTACTAAATACTAATTAAAATTTTCGAATCTATTGATGAAATAAACAACACATCGTTACGGCCATACTTAAGCATGGGCACGTAAATTCTGACCCTCGCGAACAAAACATTAATTGTTGAGCCTTGTTTAATTAACTGTCAAACGAGTATGAGGAACGTTTAAATTATATAATATACGTTTTTATAAAGATATAATATAAAAAGAGATATATTTAATATTACATCATTGCGTTTGTTTGTACATTTACATTTTGGTTGAGTAGCCTCTGTTAGCTCCACAGCCGTAATGTAAATCAACCTCACTTACTACGAAGCACTCTATCGCATCCATCGTTCGAAAAGTACAGTACTGAAGGATTAGCTGCCTTTTAAGCAGGCGCGCTGTAAACATTTGCTGCTGACTCGACTGACAGTTGACAGCTTACTGATACCGTACCGCCAGTGCACCGAGACAGACCAGCAAGTCACCTTAGCTTAGTAATAAGAGCTCGGTACATGAACCTATAATACTCCGGACAAGCTTTGGTAATAATAATACCACGTGCGAGCGAGCTGGTAGCATACAAATCTCGATAAGTGTGAAAGGGAAATATAATTCATTGTCCTGGTCTTAGTTCCACTTTTTATTTGCCACAACTGATTTAGTATATTATAAGTAGGTTGTTATGGCAAGTCTTCAGCCATTTTAAGACCAGTTCTTAATTTAGCTGCATAGGAGCCTTTCCGTCCCTCAGTGTCCTGTCCTGAGTATTATAGGTCCATAGCTCGGTACAACAAAACCCTTACCTATATGTTGATCCATCCGTTTCTTAGGCTTGTGCACGGAGGCGTACGGGTCGAAGCAGTACTCCTGGCGCGAGGGGTTGCTGATATCGTACCGCCAGTGCACCGACAAATCAGGAAGTCACCTTAGTAATAAGAGCTCGGTACAACAAAACCCTAACCTATATGATGATCCATCCGTTTCTTAGGCTTGTGCACGGAGGCGTACGGGTCGAAGCAGTACTCCTGGCGCGAGGGGTTGCTGATATCGTACCGCCAGTGCACCGACAAATCAGGAAGTCACCTTAGTAATAAGAGCTCGGTACAACAAAACCCTTACCTATATGTTGATCCATCCGTTTCTTAGGCTTGTGCACGGAGGCGTACGGGTCGGAGCAGTACTCCTGGCGCGAGGGGTTCTGAGAGCGTATGTAGTCGGCGGGCGCGGCCGCGGGCGGCAGGTGCGGGTACGGCGCGTAGTCGTCCATGCCGCCGTAGCCGCCGTGGGCGATCGGGTCGTACCCGTAGTTACTCTGCCGATCTAGCGCCTGTAGAGGACATACCATTACATTATCTAATAATACCTCAGCACCTCCACAACAGATGCCACGACGTGGCAAGAGATGACAAAGTCTACCTAACTTCTAATTTGCACAGTGCAAGTGAGACAGGAAACGCGATTTGGGAGCAACTGGCGCGCTGCCCCGAGCAGACATTGTTTTCGTTTGGCACGCGGTTACTCTAGAGTGTTTCTGGGCGACCGAAGTGTTCGACGCGCGAATATGATAGCACTAGCGAATCCAAAGTGAACGAGTTATGAGGCAACGCGAAAAAGAAGAAAGGCATCGTCATTCAAGTCATTTCTCTTGTTGAACATCCGGCTCGTCAGTAAGCAACTGTTATTATCTGTTCTGTGGTAGGGACTATTTCCGCTCCGTTAAAATTACGTTCAATATTTGCAAGTTGCATTGGCTCGGTATCGCGAGCAGCGAGCACTCATCCCTAACAACTGAATTTGAAAGCTGGACGCAGTTATAAATAAACTGATTAATATGGATTTATCTCTCGCAAAATAAAAGGCTTTTAAAGTATCCTAAACCGACGAGCATGTATGAGAAATATTATGAAAGTGAGTGAAGCGAAAGTGGTTTGCCAGGATCGTAGCAAATTGATATCCGTGATCTCTGCCTACCCCTCTGGGAAAGAGGCGTGATTATATGTATGTAAAATAAAAGGCCCTGGTGAAAAATGGACTAAGTTGTTTTTTTTTCATGTACTTTCGTATAACCAAGCCGACGAACGTAGCGTCCTCGTATCGCTAGGTATAGGTAACTTAGCTCGGAGGTCCGAGTTTCGAACATTTTACCGAACTTTCGTCAAGGACTTTAATTTTATTATGGTAAATTCCTTCAGCAATCGGTTTCTCATTATTCTGAACGTCAATTGTAGTTTCAAACAATACTTTTTCACCGCAATGTGCTTCAACGATGTATTCTTAGCTTTTCGTTAGCACAATTTTAGAGTGCACCGGAAACACAAAAAGGTATATTAATTAAGACAAATCGTACCGGTTCCCGCAAGGTATAATACTGATAATGATTCTTCCTGACCCAGACGACTGTTAGCCGTTCGCTCATTTAATTTAAAATAAAATAAACATTGCATTAAATTGCGTCCTAAGTAAATGTTTATCCGATGTACAAATAACGTGCCCAGGAAAATATATTAATACAGGCTTTTACTAATCCAATTTGCATAATAGTAAATTGTAAAACGAGCTTGGTACGTTTTTTTTACGAACGAGAACCCATTTAAAAATCTTACCATCCGTGTCGCACACTATGTTTTTCATCACATTTGCGAGGATAAAATAAATTTGAAACGAAAAATAAAACGCAATAAAAAATGTATATTGTCCATTTTGTTGAATTAGCCGTGAGGCGCTCTAGGCAAGAACCTTCGACATACAGCCACGATTTAATACGATATACGAATACACGATATCAATGTTAAAAATATTTTACGCAGGCACTAAATTACTTATTCATAATTTTCAGTTTTAAATCTTAAAATAGTATAATTAAACGTGTTTATTAAAGTTTTTATGGTTACATAGCTAAGCTAGGAGAGCTTCATAACGGACGCATCAGTGACAGATAGGGAGGATAGGTACGTAATTAAATAAAATAAAAAATTACGCTCATCGGCCTAATAAAGGCAAATTGTAGCTCTGTAAGCCTGCGCATTATCAAGCTCTTTACGAGCAAGTGTGATGAAAACAGTATAAAGCTTATTTTCCCTTCGACAACAGTTAACAAGTTATCGGAGTGAGAGGCACAGGCCGGAAACTGATTATATCGACGCTGCGGGCTACCCCCTATTCTATTTAAACATTTTGAGGACCGACCGAGTAGAAACGGGCTGCCTATACATATAGATATTAATAAGGTCGATCTAGTCCCCTACGGAGAACTGAATAGAACTTGGTTATTTTTTAAGCGTATATATTTTCAGTTTCCAATTTATTTTATTAAACGATGCCGTTCGAATCAGTTTTTACAGAGGATTAAATGTTTGTACCCGACCAACGCCAATTAGAGCACACAATAATTTGTAAACCCAAAAAACAGACTCCTATTTTGTGCTTAAGGAAATGTGAATATGTGCATGTGGCCATACCACCTCCTCTTTTTCCTGTTCACACCATGAACTGCTTTATTTTATCACAACGAATGCGGTGGTTACTATGGTTACGTCACTATATACATATGATATGTATCGATAATTGTATTGTACTGAGGAGTTTCGACTTCGAGTGGCGACCACGTACCGGAAGGCGCAGCGTGGGTAGGCCCCCGACAAGGTGGACTGATGACCTGGTAAAGGTTGCGGGAGTCCGCTGGATGCGGGTGGCGCGGGATCGGTCACTTTGGCACTCTTTGGGGGAGGCCTATGTCCAGCAGTGGACGTCTTTCGGCTGATATGATGATGATGATGATGAGGAGTTTCATCGATTTCTCAAGAATCCCATATTTACTTTCGGTACATCAACATAAGTTTAACTTCGATAATACATATTTGGATGAGCATTTGTTGGTCATTTGTAGTCATCGTTATCAGTTCCACGTCACGAATTTTGAGATTTCTGGGAAGAAGACGTATGTTTTACTTTAGAAAATACAGAAATCGCCATGTGGCTATTATATTCGAGGAGAATACTCAACTCATCATGAATCCTTTCTAGAATGCCTGTGATATATCAACACACATACCGAAGGACGGACATGACAAGCCTTTAAGGTTCTTTTTTTGTCGTTTTGTCGAAGAAATAAAGCACCACGGGTGCCATATAGCAAATATTAAGTTGGAAAGTATTTCCTTATACAACAATAGATAAGTATCCAAGGTAAAGGTATTTCTGTATTTCGAATACATATATTAAATTGATAATCGTTCTAGATATTTGAGATTATTATCAGATATCTGGAACGATGAACTTCTAGAAAAAGATTTAATTCAGCCTTAATTTTGTCAAGATAATAAGTAAGCCGTACCTAGTTGGATAAGATTTTGAAGCAATTTAATATTCCTAAACATTTGTTCAATCCATTTTAGTCGGGCATCATTAAAATACCGTGTCTTTGTACTTGTAGGTCACTTTGAAACCTGTTTTGATAAGAAAGATAAGCAATTTTAACTAAAATAGCAGTAATTGCTTAATTTAATAGCTCAAGGGGGTATGCCAATATTTACTAGATGTTTACTAGTATTTAATACGCACGACACGCACGGTTCAAACTCACGTATTGATTGCCACTATAAATTGAATTATTTACTCGCACACTAAATGAAAGCCGAACGAAGCCGCGCTATATGGAATATGCATATCTACATTTTAACCATGCCGAAACGGAATTAATAAAATCAACGCTTTCCGTGCTAAAACCACGTAATCGAATAATTACCATCATCACCCTATACATATACGGCCCACTGCTACGCAGGTGTCATTGATACGTCCTGGGATTCGAGCACCCGGCCTCCTGTTTAATATCCTCGTGTCTAAACGAGTTCATAATGAAATAATGTTATCTATCCATACTTCCATACTAATACTATAAATGCGAAAGTGTATGTGTTTGTTTGTTTGTCCGTCTTTCACGGCAAAACGGAGCGACGATTTGACGTGATTTTTTAAGTGGAGATAGTTTAAGGGGTGGAGTGACATAGGATAGTTTTTATCCACGAAATCATCCACTAAAGAGTGAAATGGGGGGATAAAAGTTTGTATGGACATACATACATACATACATACATACAATCACGCCTTTATCCCTAAAAGGGGTAGGCAGAGCACATGAAACTTATGTTCCAGTACCACTGGAACATAACTTTGGAGTCTGGAGTTTGTATGGAGCTGCGATATAAACGAGTTCCACGCGGACGGAGTCGCGGGCCGAAGCTAGTTTGTACATAGACCAATGAAGTTTTTCATATGCAGTTTGTAAATCGGCACATACGCTATTCAGTCCGTAGTCGTTCCTTGTATGTGCCATTCCCCAGCCCGCAGACGTGCATTATGCTAAATGTGAATCTGTGTTTACCATTCACGTTTACCGAGTGCTTCGCTAGTTGTGCCCAGTATAAGCCGGACCTCCGATAACAGGTATTTTCTACGCGTTTCAGGGGCAAATTATACTAGGCACGAGCTCACAGTTCACAGTCGAGGTTAAATGTATTGTGAATAGGTAAGGTATTGATACCACGCTAGAGGCACGTTCTATTATGTGTATTTCGATGTGCAGATGTTATTCTATACTAATACAATAAACAGACAAAGGCTATGAGATTGTAAGTTTGTATGTAGGAAACTACTCCTCCGATTTCAACAATTCTTTCACCTGAGTGTAGAATTGACTTTGTTCATGGAAAATATTTATATTTTATCCCGCGTGTTTGCTTATGGTCTTTGCAATACGCGGGCATCTAGTAATTAATATAAAAAAGTTACTTCGTTTGTAACACTGCGAGCTTGTACGTGGGGGGTAATCTCCGGAAGTGCCCATCAGATGTCCAACATTCTGTCACCAGTAGGCTATATTTAAGCCCGCGGTTTCGATTGTGTTCATTGTAAATACACGGATGGAGCCGCGCGAGCTAGTTGAATGTACATTTCGATGCGCATATGTTCTAAAATTACGCACACTAGATAAAGCGATGGATTAATCTCGTGGCTTCGTTAAAAACCGCACGGGTGGTGTTTCAGTGATCAATTATAAATATTCGCTTCGATTAATTCCCCTCGCCGAAATAGTTCACCACATTTACAAACAGGTGTCGCCTAATGAACTTTCCTGCTCCCACTAAGTTGGTCGTATTCTTGATGTAATTCGCTCCTTACCTAGTTTCAAATCTCAGGGTTAATGATGAAGTAGGAAAAAACACGTTCTAGTACCTACTTTATGCCGATCTGTAAAGTACAGTAGTGAGCTTTAGTACACGATTATTTATTTATCGTATGGCAAATCAGGGTAATTAGAACCGTGAGATCTTGGAAAAGGCAGTACGGTTGCAGGAGCATAATGTGCCTACGACTTACCATAGTAAGTTTTATATAGAACTGTAAAACTGTACACTTTTTGTCTATACTCCCTGTGAGTTTGTGGCTGTAACTTTTGTAAGTTCGCATTTAGAAGGTAATCTTCAGAACATATCATATTTAAAAAAATATCACCTGTTTATTGAATGGATTTACTTGCTGACATAGGCTTTTATAACTTTTGTTCGAGTCGCTGGCTTGCACCACCGGTTTCTTAAATAAATGACTTGTGTTTTTTTTTGCTAAGTGTTGCCTTGCCTATCACCTATTTTATGATACCTATAGGTTGTTAATTTAGTACCCACAATAAATAATGTTACTATACCCTAGTAGGTTCCATTGTATCGTATTATATATTGATAAATATTGTCACTCACCAGTCATAAACAGTCAAAAAATTAAAAGCTTCACATTACATGTCAATTTCATAATGATTTATATAGATTATAACATTATTTATATTATTATTTTTATAAATGGTTGAATTAAATTAGATGCGCGACTGAGTCAATGTCTTATGACATGATCATCTAAAAACTCGTTTGTGGTATAGCAAGCCATTTCCAGTAGATGTCGGAGCTTGTGGACAAATATTGCATCGCAAGAAACTTGCTTTATTTCGTCGTCCAGTGTATTGTACAGTCCGATCCCCATTACATGCACAGAGTCCCTAAATCCATCCATGGCCACGTCTGTATTACCGGTTAGATTTTAGAATACCCTGTCCGATTATGATTAGGAAATAACTCGACATTCCCGAGATGCCAGTATGCTTTAGCCAAATTAAATTTAAATTCTTCGGATTTTGATATCTTATTATTCAGATGGATCCAAAGAGAATTAACAATAAATGGGCATCAGATAAGGTTTTGTTCTGTAAATACAACTAGATAGCCGCACGGCTCTGCCCGCGCATTGCAAAAAATGCAGCCACACCCGTGACATAAAGTATAGCGTTTATCCATCCCAAAGATCCCTTCTATATATACTAGAGGAGGAAAAAAAACGCCAGATTTTTTTTGACCCATACATATAAAAATACAACCTAACACAATTAACCTTGTGACAGCCAGCGTCAGTGGGTTTGACAAACGCTGCCTACCTGACGCCAGTGATAAATTAGAAGCTATGAGCGAGTATGAAAATTATCGTCTTCCGCGGCCATCGTGGCGTCAATGGCACGACATTTAGCTGTCGGGCACAGCCGACTATGTCTGTCAAAAGGTTAATCCTTTTATCATATTAATATAGAAGTATAGATTATGTAAAGTCTAAATTAAATAATCAAGTACTTTATTTTCCGAGTGCAGATGGTCTTACTATAACTATTCTTGGTTCTTGTATAACAAATAACTTCTTGTTCGTGTTGTTTATGCGTACCTGGTGGGGTGCGTGGGTCGGCGGCATGTTCCCGCCGTTGGCGGCGGCCATCTTCAGCTGCCAGAGCGAATCCTGCGAGTTGACACTGCCGCCGTTGTTGCTGTTCGTGTAGCTGTTCTCTATGTAGCCCATGTTCACCCCTGGTCACAAATATAACTCGGTCAGGCATGTGTTTAATAGTAGTATTGCTACACAGGTGGTTTTCTCAAACATGCAATGAAATAAATTAAAAAAAACTCCAAGAAATCAATCTTTAATTTTCATGTATGAACGCCGTGATCCAGTGTCACAAATTGTGGGATGGAAATTAAAAAAGACCATCTTGCAGGGTCTCTCGTCTAGCTGCGCCCGAAACTTGACACTTCGATGCCCATTATGAAGAACACAACGTCAATATTTCATTGCACATTTGAGAAAAGGAACATATCGGTGCACGCAAAACCAATGGGTAGGAAAGATATTATGCATGCATGTGAAAAAGGGACACATCTACACACCTTTCCTTCTCACGCCGTCTGTGGCTAGTCCTCGGATAGCACAATAGAAAAATCTTAATAAATGAACACAGTTATAGAAGGTAGGCACGATTCAAGTTAAGGGGATGCCTTGACAGAGACACGCTTATGCCTTCCGTGCGCGAGAACAAGAGATGCAACACTCTTCGAGAATTACTTTTTTGGACCAATTTCGATACTTAAATACCTAACTTAGTGAAGTTTCGTATTTCATTAAGTGAGATTTTAGATGTAATAAAATACTATGGTATTAAGTAACTTGATTCTGTCGTAAAATAATACAAAGTTTGAGTAGGCTGAGTAAGAAAAGGAAAATAAAGATCTAACTTTGTTTTTTTTTCTATCGAGGTAATTTTACGCAATCATGTATCGATAAATCAGATAATCACATATCACAGAATCATAATATATTTGAAACTCAGACCTTATTGTTTCTTAATCTAGTCAGAACGGCGTTTAAAAGCACGCGATATTTTCCAATTCACCCCCTTAACGGGAGCGTAAGGGCTTCGGGAGTTAGTTTATTTGCTCGGAGCGTGCGGGTTAGCCGATTGAAACTTGGTAACCGGCCGTATTCATAAACTTCCTACAGCCTGTTTTAACTAAAATGGCGTAAAACATAGTTTGGCCTTATCTGTTTGACATTTGCGTTCGCAAGAAAGGGACAAAGCACATTTTATTTAGCAGAGGCATTTTAAAAGTCCGCTGTAAGCTCGATTCTCCATACAAACGTAGTTACGTTCTCATTTTAAAACTACATGTTGGATTGTAACGAAACTGCATGTACAATGACATGAGGTATAGTAAAAAAAATACAGAGAATTTTGTTTTTACTGTATTTTGTTTGTTTTATAAACTGGAACCATAGATATAGAAAGAAAAGAGTTTAGTAGCGTAAAGATTTTGGTACATAAAAGCAAAAATAACTACATAAAATGTAACCATAATATTACGCTAAAAGGTCCTACCGCTCGTGTCATTGTATATGCAGTTTCGTAACAATCCAACACGTAGTTTTAGAATGAGAACGAAACTCCGTTTGTATGGGAAGGTGAAATTCAGCCGAGCTTACTGCGGACTCTTAAGTTTTATGTATAAGGGGGTTAGTGTGGAGGTTTGACTTACAGTCGGAGTTGGTGATGTTCTGCGGGTGCGCCTGCGGCGCGAGCTGCCCGTGCGGCGCCTGGTGCGGCGCGAGGTGGTACCCGTAGCCGCTCTGCGACGCGTACACGGCACTCTTAGAGTCCTCCATGGCCAACGCGAGCTCCATAGAGTGCTCCAGCGCCTTATTCTCCATCCCCGAGCTGGGGTAGTACGGCGGCGGCGCCTGGTTCTGCGGCGTCACCATCGCCGGCCGCATCGAGTCCATCTCGTAATCCTTGGCCTCCTTCTTGTGCTCGTTTCGCTTGCAGCGACAGAACACGAACAGCAGGCTCAGGAACAGCAGGAACACCAGGCAGGAGATCAGGATCGCGACCAGCGTCGCCGTGTTGAGCGCTGATGCCTCTTTGATGTACGGCGGACCGACTGTAAGGAAGCTATGCTGTGATATTGCGACGAACACACGCTTCCGCATCGGGACCACAAGATAGGTACAGAAGTCAATCACATGTATGTACCTCACTTTTCATACCTACGCTCGGCGGTCGCTCTAGGGTTGTCAACTATAACTTATGCACAAACAACTATCGTGGTAGCACTCGTATCAAGTTGTTCGATTTATTGTTGAGGATGAAACGGGAAGAATGGATATATAAATTAGTAATGACAAAAATATTTTATTTCTAATGTCATTGTTATATTACAAATTAGCTTACAAAACGACAATTCACCGTTTAATGTTGAATTTAAACAACCGTCTACTGAACAGTTATAATAAAAAAAAATTGTTGCTCCATTATTGCACAAAAAAGTTCCCAGATACGTCTCAAGCGGATGGCACTCGCGCTCGCACTCAAAGAATATAATACTCACTCTCGCACTGGTCCGAACCGGTCTAAGATATCGTGTACGTGAGCAGTGTCTATGTGTGCGTTGCTCGAGCGCACGATTGTAGTAGATTGTAGCTGTAGATTGATTTCTGTACCTATCTGTTTTGTGTCGGGACTGTGAGCGGTAAAGTGTAACTAAATGGGATGCTATATTCCACTTAAGGAAGCAGGATACACGTCCGGAATGAATACCGTATCTCACTGTCAATATCTATTTATTGGTTTAGCTGACCTAGGCGGCTACCAATAGTAGACTATTACGTTCATTGAAGATCAATAACAGTTAAGGCGGGCAGGATGTCTGGTTCTATTCCTATGGATAGATGAATAAAGACTGAATTAATACCGCAACAAATATTTCTTCGTTCATTGGGGTTGGGGTTGGGGGGGGGGGGGGGATATTGATGATGTATTAATTAAATTAAGTAGGTACGTTAGCCGCCAAAGATTAAAAGGATCATTAGCAGATAGAAGTAGCCAAATATTTGAAAAAAATATCGTTGTCAATTACTCCCATTCACACCAAATGTTTAAGTATCTTTAACATTGGCTATGGACAAATAACAATACCTTAACCCAGATTACTCTATTAATAGGTTAAAGTTTTTTCTTTATTGCATTGTCGTGTGTAGTACTAAGTAGCGTTACATTATATTACGAGGAGGTTTAAAGATCAGGTCAATTCGATATTGAGTTTCTGCCTTAAAGATAAGGTTGTAATTGGCTTGATGGGTAAACTGTATAACATCAGCGTGCAGCTGCGGCGCAGTGGTCATAGGTGAGGGTTCGAAAGTTCGAATTATTTCGTTTTGTTAAGTGAATGTTTCAAATGCCATTTTAGGTCACGTATGACTGGCAAAAAAATATTGACTCGACTTCGCAACGGCGACAATCTGCCTGTTGCTGTCATGGTCTGAGTGTGACACTAATTTGGGAAAACGTTTGAAATTACCAAAACTGTTCATCATAGAAGTCACAGTTAAATTGGTGTGCTACAGTTTTTACATTCCTATTAGTTATCAACTTATCAGAGTTCGCACGTGAAAATTTCTATAGGATTTTAGGCCTCAAACAGCGGCATTAGCTGATCCTTGAGTTGGTAATTAACACTCGCTGGGGTAGATTTGGAGCGTATCTCTGTAATTACCTTTACTTGTTACGAGTAAATGGGTGAATTAAGGCCGAGGAAGACGAATTTCCTTCTCATATAATCAAATCTTTTGTATAAATAAAATTTGACTACCGCATGTATGAAGGTTCATCAGATTTGAGAACGGCTTGACCTAGGTATTTGAATGTTGAGTTTGTTGTGTCTTGTTTTATTAGTCAGACAAAGTTTGTATGATCAAACTGCGACTAGAATGGGGTTGGAGGCGTGTTCGTCAGCTATTCTAATCCCAAACTCATCGCGGTTAAATAATAAGGCGATTCTCCCACTACACCGCGCTCCGCCGCGGTGCGCGGAGCGGCAGGTTTTACAATCGTATGCAACAATCTCAATTTATTAAACCCCGACGAAATAATTTATTTTGCAAAATATACACAGGTGTTATAAAATGTACTTGTCAGTAGAATTATTTTACATGAGGGCATGTTCCGCCATAGTTTGGCATGAAAAATATATATTCTAATTTAAAACGTCATAATACTAATCTATTTACACCTCTCTTTATACATTTTATCAAAATATTCCTTTAAGTTATAAAATGGTCGAGTAATCAAGTAGGATTTTAATTTTCTAGAAAACTCACTCATATTATTATATTTGCATTGCTTTATGTCGTCATTTAACATATTATAAACTTTTATACCATTATATTCAATACTTCTTTTATAATTTACTTTAAAAACAAAGTTTTAACCGACTTCAATTTAGTAATCCGTCAAGACATGAGAACATTTTCTATATTTTTATTACAATTTACCACATGAACTGATTTCCGATAGCACGTTTTTTTCTATAGTAATCACATGTGTTGATTACTATAGAAAAAAACCGAATCGCTGTATGTGGGCCGATAATATTTGAGGACTTCCATCGATTCCCCAAGATCATCACCAATGGCACTTCATTAGTTCCTATTTCAACGGAATCTTTTCAGAACCTGTGACGTACTTTTGCACTTTTAAGTACATAATTGAGGAATTCGATAAGTCATCTGTGGTCTTCATCATCAATTCCTCGCCACCAAATTTATGATTCCGGATGTAAATACACGAATTTTAACAGAAAATACCAAAATCACTACCTACAGCGTGCCTAATAAAATTGAGGAGTCCCCTCAATTCCTCATGGATCCCATCATCTAACTGAATTTTGAAAAAAATGGGACCCACCTGGAAGTATAACCATACGAACAAAAAAAAAAATTCGAATCGGCTCATCAATGACGGAGTTCCGAGGTAACAAACACTGAAAATAATAATAATAATAAAAAAATAAAATACAGCCGAATTGAGAACCTCCTCCTTTTTTTTGAAGTCGGTTAAAAAGAGAAGTGTTATAAGTTTAACGAGTCTATCTGTGTATCTGTGGTATCGTAGCCCCCAAACGGATGGACCGATTTGAATGCGTTTTTTTGTTCATAGATAATTTAATCCCGAGTTTTCTTAGTAGTAGTAGTAGTTAGTAGTCCCTGTTTCATCAAAATCTGTTCAGCCGTTTTTGAGATTTTGGACTTTGAAATGAAAATTTCGGGGGTTTTTCAACTTTTCTAAGTTGTAGTTATATAGAAAATACGCCTAGTACTTCACACTGCCGACGCGGCAATGCGTGTGTAAAAAATCTGCCGCTCCGCGCACCGCGGCGGGACGCGGTGTAGTGGGAGAATCGCCTAAGGCCGGGTTGCACCGACTTACGATTACAGGCCGATCAACGTTAAATATGGCGCTGACAGCTGTCAGTCTATAGGAACTTGTCAAACGTTCCATACATTCAGATTTTAACGAACACCGCTTACGATTACAGACGGTTTGGTGCAACTCACCCTTAGTGTGTTGTGTAAACAAACACGTAACGCCAAGTCAAGGTAGAACACTACTCACTGTCCGCTTCGGTGTAGTCGCTGCAGACCTCCTGGTTGACCTGGAGACACAGCTTGAGCCGCAGGCGAGGGTTCTGCTCGGGCTGGTCGGGCCGCGGGCGCGGCGCGGGCTCCAGCGTGGCCTCGTGCGCCGTGGCCGCGCCGCCCGACAGACGCAGCGGTATCGTGTCCAGGACCTGATAGCGGTTAGAAATAAAGTGTTGTGTCTTACAAAAGTCCATCAAACATATTATCCTATCCTATTAATCGAGCAATAAATTCTCGAAAATAGCGTTTTCAAAGCAGCCAAATCGTGCGGAAAGAGTCACTTTTCCGCACTAGTGGTTTGAGTCCGTCGTCAGCCCGGCCGCAAAGAGTTTTTTTATACTTGAGAAAAGTTTTACAAATATTTCAATAACACCTTTTCTTTCATATAAAAGGTACATCAATACAAATAATGTAAAAAATGTTTTATTACTCTTTTTAACAAGTTTTTACAAGTTACCACAAGAGCAATGAGAATCCATGCTTCATTTAATTTAAGAATTATGACATGTAATATTTTGAATATTATTAATAATGAATTATGACTTAAATGAATTTTAAATATTTACTTAACGTGAACGTATATCTTTCTCATGCCTTTTGCGATACGACAATATGGCATTGGCACATGCGCAGTAGTACCTACATATTATGTTGAGCGCGCATGTTTTTAAACTAAAAAGCCCGCAACAGGGTATATTCATGTATTCTTTTTATATTTTTAAACTATTCTATAAGTAATTATAGAACCGGAAAAAAATATAACACTTTCACACTATTATTAAATGAGCTAAAAAATAATCATTAAAACTACTACCATTTACGGACGATTGAAACGCCGCCATTTTGGCGCGCTCATTTTGTGACGTCACCGTGCACTTAAAATACATTAACAACGAAGTGTTTGATTCACAGTTTTAATAAAAGTGAGTGATTAAAGCTTGTAAGATCAACTTATTGTAATGGAAGAGCATACAAAAGCTTATTATAAATATTGTATTGCCCCTATGAGTGAAAATAACATTAAAACTGCACCTGACGTGATATATTTTCATATGCCTAAAGATGCAAATATAAGGAAAAAGCGTTAAAAGCGGTGTAAGGCTATGAGGAGAGATAATGTATCGAGCTTGAATAGTTTATATTGTTGTGAAGATCATTTCGAAGTGAGTATTAAATATGTTTGTACCTATAACCTTTTTTATTAAGACTCGCGAACAATATAAACAATAACCTAACCTAAAAATTTAATTATATAGGTACTTCCCAATTTTTTAGTTATTAATGTTCCAAATATTATGATTGTTGTTGATCAACAGTTGACTACGTGTGTTGATTTTGATCACGAAACGTTTTAGCTAAGTTTCTTTGTTTTTACTGAGTGCCCTACACTGTTTTATATAAAACTCTTGACGAAAACAACCTAAGTTTGTTATGTTCATAAAGATGTTCTCAACATGTAACATACCTAATACGTAGGTATTACGTATGTTACATGTTGAGATATGTAGATATCTTTCATTATATAATATACATATGTACTAGTTTGTTATTACACTTATTTAAGAAAGACACCTCTATGAGGTACCTACGTACTTGGTCATCATGAACACATTAATTTTAGGCAGATTATCCGACTGTGCCTTGACAAAACCGCTTCCAGTCATTGTGGCGAGTCTTATTTCAGAAGGAGTCACTGCTTTCAGTTAATAAGTCCCAAAAAACACTATTATTTATCATCATCAACGGCTAAACATTGCGAATAACTTTCAATAATCATACAAACGACCTGTTGACAGTAGACACCGAGTTCACGGTGACGTCACGATTCGCTCCGCCAATAGCGTTGCGTTTTGGAAATTTGCGAGAGAATTTGAAAAATACTACTTTTAAACGATTAAATTTGTTAATAGAAACATGACTATTTGTAAAAATAATCATGTGTGTATATTTATTAAGCAATAAAGATTACTCATGTTTTTTTTTCTCCATTTCTGAATCACATGCAAATTCCCTATTGTTGTGATTGTTGTTTACTTTGGAGTTGTTCTATGTAAATTTTCTCAAAATCGTCGACTGAAGTCGACGGTAAAAGTGACTGATCAATAATAGTACCTAATGATTTATTGTGTTCCAATAGTGGCAGTTTGCTTCTTAGAACGGTACCACAGACGGTACAGTGTTCTTGTTGTCTGTCTTTTTGTTGTGGAATATAATGAGTTACTCAAAATTAATTGCGTTCCAAATCCACAATACAATGGTTTTAACTTTTAAGTTAATAAGCTTGACAGCAAAATATGCGGAGAAGTTATTAATTGTAGCTTCAGATAATAAATACCTGACAACCTACCTAGGTTCCTCAATTTTAACCTTCTTATTTGATACTGACATTTCAACATTTAATTTATTTCCTCACACAAGGTATAGTAAAACGTTGTATGATATTGTTACACGCGCGTAAAAATGAGTTCCGACTCGTGTCGAATTATACGAGTACATTCGCTCGCATGACACTCGTCGGAAATCACCTACTTTCCCCACTTATAGCACAAATAACTATTAATCAAAGTTTATTGCGATTCGTGGGTGTCAATAGGAATCCTACCGTATTCATTTCAAAGTAATAATAATAACGTACGTTTCCACACACATTTATTCTGTTGGTTCTAGGTTACATGGACTAGATTAATGTGGACTGGACGGCACGTGCCTAAGGAGCAATGGCAAGCTGTATGTTCAGGTTGCGAAATTGCGGAGTGGCATAAAAAATAACCAATACCGTTTGCGGCTTGGCCTTAGGGCATAAGAAATAACCAATATCGTCGATCCTAAGTTCGCAAAGCCTCATGAAGATACAGCGACCGAGGGTTACATTACACCAATCTCGGACATCATTGCCCTCTGCATAACTTAAAATCTATTTGACCTATCTACCTAGAGTCAAAAATCGAGTGCCTTGGCGCAATATATGTACAATAAACAGAGCAACAATTCAGAGCAGGAGTTGGACATACACCATGACAATTCGCACCAATTCAGGACAAAATTGCTGTCGATGATCTATTGAAATGCCTCAATAACCATGGAAATTTGCATTAGTTTTAGATCCTCTTATTATTAAATTAGTTCTTAGTATTTTATTATTACCTAACTACTATTTTGTCCCTTACTGCAATGTATCTTTTTATATAATTTTTAAAGTCGATGATTTCGGTAATGCACGCTGTGTTCGCCTGTAATTGGTGGCTCAATTAAATGTAAACTTATTTTTATTTTTGTACTAAGTGCTTGTAATTGTCGTTGCCGCTGTTAGCGATCCTTAATAATAAATAAATAAATACAACTTTTTCTGGCAATCGAATACGAACATTTTCCGTGTACGTACCTGCCAGTGATGGTGAGGATGCAGCGCCTCAGCGACCCCCACGAGCGGCAGACAAGTGGGGCCCACGCTGAAGGCCACGGTCCGAGAGCTCGGCTCGAACGTCACCTGGTCGGGCGCAGGGATCTTATCCACCTTCGTCGTCACCGTCAGCTCGTTCGAGTAGTTGCTCTGCCCTTTCGTGTTAACGGCTTTCACCTGAAAAAGAAAAGTTTATAACGGCTGGCTGGAAGATGAACGGCTCAAGCATTGTCCTAGGTGAGCGACTGAGCGACAAACGCTAAGGCCGGCCCTAAACCCGCAATATTTTTATGGCGCAATATAATTGAACTACCCCTTGCGATCGAACGATCAATATTATCACGCAAAAATTGCGCAATAAGTTTAATGCGTCCTCGTGGCGGCTAAATATAGACTAAAAAATATTCTGCAATACTGTTCCTAGACGGTACAATAAAAAAAATGGTGCAATAAAAACTAATCTTCCTCAAACTTTTGTTCAATCATTGCGCAATCTTCAATACTAACCCTAAACGGTCAAAAACGTTGCATGATTCGTAATTTTGTGCAATTTAATTAATCGTTTATGGCCGGCTTAACGCGAAAAGACGTATCACGATGCGAAAATATCACTGAGTAGATACGTGTACGTTCTCTCTCATTCATGAGAGGAGGCCTGTGCCCAGCAGTGGGACGTATATAGGCTGATTTATTATTATTATTAGATACGTGTAGCTTACATTGTCCCATAGATCAGTATGCTTGTGTACTTAGGATAGCGTTTGGCGTCGCGACTTGTGGCTTACCGACCTAGGACAACGAGTCAGGTGCGCATACTTAAGCGTGTCCAAAACTCAGCAAACGAACACATGGGTGAATCAACTTTTAAGGCACTCCTTGTTTAACATTTTTTCAATCTGACTTAATAGCAGGCATTCTAGGCAGTTATTGAATCAGATTATTAGGCTAAGTTTTAGTCATGCTAATTTTAATATAAAACGTAATGTACGTACGTATAATAAGTAACGTTGTTTCAGATTTTGTATAAAAGGTTTTCATGTGTGTTACTTGTGAGATCTCTGAAAATGAGCACCTTAAAAGTTGATTTACCCACATAATGTGACAGCAAAACAAAGTAATGAACGGCACGCTCAAATGATTTACCTTGAAAGCATATGTCAGATGCTGTCGGTAGCGTTACGAATGGAAAAGAAAAAACAAAATAGTTAATTACATGTCAACATATCGTTGCAAATGGCCGCTGCTACCGGTTCCATTTCTAAGTAATAAATAAGTAATGATAAACCATCCTAACAGTTTCGCTGAATGTAGTTCGCTGGTCGCCGAAACATCATTTCGCATAGCTTTCCCCTAGTACAGGGGTTTTCAAAGTGGGGGGCGCGACGGGGCGCGGGGCCTCGGGAAATCCTTTCGCAAAAACTAGTGCCTCGCCGATCCCTGGGATTAGGTACTCAGCTGACCCTAGACTCCTAAGAGCCGTGGCGCTAACGACAACGCTAGGAAGATGATGATGATTTAGCTAGCTAACCCATTCACTTCCGTTTCCTTTCATCGAAGCGAAGGGGGGCGTGGGAACTTCATTTTGGGCAGCAGGGGGGCGCGCCTAAAAAAAGTTTGGGAACCCCTGCCCTAGTACAATCATACAGTATGATATAATAAATGTGTATTATCATAAATACACACAGAACAGGTTTGGTTTCATTCATATTTTTCTGAAAAGTCGTTTTAAGGGTGAATTGATGATGATTCGGCTAAACAATACATTCGGACTATTTTATTCATGTGTACATGTGTTAGAAAAGGATAAACTCCATAAACTACACAATAAGTTGATTAATGTATTTTTCGGAACCGCAAAGGTAAAATATATTAGATTAACTGTATGTTTCGTAAAGTTGTGATGGCATATCGAACGATACGAATCACTCATACTCGTAGTTATCTTTTACGGTTCGAAAATTTATACGAATTATACACAGGGGACTCAGAAGTTTGCGTATTTGCATGTCATTGATAAATTGGTTTTTTTTTATGTTACATCAAGCCACAAACGAGTTTTTAAGGTGAATACAAAATCGACCCCTAGTAATTTTGATATGTGCATTTCCACTCGCTTGCATTTTTCGGTTTTCTAACTCACACAGCTCTTTCCCGCGTTCGCCTGATTAGAATATTGTGGTTTCATTCTCTCATTATTTTCCTCGGCGATGATGTGACGTTGTGATGTGAGTAACCTATTTAGCACGTTTAATTAAGTAATAGTACATTACGTAACCAGGCTGGTGAATTCGTGAATGCCCCAGATCGCAGGTGTTTGAGGCCCGAACCGAAGATGAGGGCCATAAATATGCGCTCTGGGGCTTTACGAATTACCGCCCGTGTTGAGTACAAAATTTTACGTCTTCAACTGGCCACTATACGAGTTTTCCCGTACGCGCAGCGAGCAGTAAAACTCGCATTATGGCCAGCTATGACGTAAAATAATAAGTAAAGGTACTAAACGTACCTTGAAAGAATACGAGTTGTGCTGGTCGAGGCGCGTGACGTTGCAGGGGTTGGAGCGGCCGCAGTCGTACTCCAGCCAGTCGTGCGCGGCAGCGCGCTCCAGCTCGCAGTCGGCGGCGCCCGCGGCGCCCGGGGCGCCCTCGCGCCGGTACCGCACGAAGTACTTGGTGCTCGAGAGGCCCCCGTCGAAGCCCGCCTCCCACTGCAGCGTCACGTAAGACGCCCCGATCTTCTTGCTCGCCAGCGCCCGCGGCGTCTCCGGCGCCCCCTTCGGCTGCATCCGGATCTGCGGCCGCACGTTGCCGAGCAAGTTCTTCACGTTGCAGTAGTAGTCGCCGTAGTCCTGCGGCTTCACGTTCCTTATCCTGAGCACGCTGAAGTACGAGTCGTCGTTGTTGTTGCTGGTGCTGATCTCGTAGTGGCCGTCGGACGACATCTGCAGCGGCGCCGTGTTCGTACCGTAATACCACTGGAATTCCGGTTTAGGGAAGGCTTGCACTCTGCACGATATTTCAGCCACTTCTTTGACGTCGTAAGCCACTTTGTTCTGTTGTCTGATGGGTATCGGTTCATCTGTTATAATGATATTTAAAAAAAACTGTAGAAAAAACATGTGGAAAGTACTTATCCTATAATACAGCGTCTAAGGCAGCAACCAGACTAGTCCAGTAATCTTCAGTAGCAACTACCTACAACATCAACGCAGTTAACAAGTTCAAGTAATTTTCAACATAAAAAATGAATACGAGATTAGATACTAGAGTAGTTTAACACAAAGAAAAGTTGAGAGTGTGGAAGTTTCACTAACAAGATCAAACTTACGTTCTATCCGAAGATGCATTGCTGACTCGACTTTCTTGACTTCGTTCTCGAATGTGCACGAATATATGCCCCTATCCTCGGGCAACAGGTCATTAGTGTTCGGTCTCGCCTTTCCGTAGAATCTGAGCGTACTTTGAACATTGTAAACAGAGTTTCTGCCTTCAGTCATATCGGTTTTAACTTCATACAAGTTCCCGTCGAGTTTAATCTCAGAGTTGTCTTTATACCACTTGATGTTGGGGCGAGGTTTGCCGAGTGCACTGCAAGTGACGGCGAAATCCTGTTCCCCGGAGGGCTTGGTCAGGTGCGGTTGCAGTTTGGACTGGAATCGCGGCGGCTGGTGCACCTCGAGCGTGACGGAGGCGAGGTCGCCGTGGCCGAGCTCGTTGGTGGCCTGGCAGTGGTAGACGCCCTCGCTGCCGAGGTGCGCGCTGGGGATGGTGTACTTGTTGCCGGTGGCCAGCACCTGCGGCTTGGCGTCGGCGGCGTCGATGTCGCGGAACCAGCGGTACTGCGGCGCGGGCCAGCCGGGCGGGCGCGCGACGCACGTGAGCGTCACGCCCGCGCCCTCCTGCGCCACGGGCCGGTCGGGGCTGACGCGCGCCGGGCCCGGCTTGTGCCGCACGAGCACCGCCACGGACGCGCTGCTGGCGCGCTCCACGCGCTTGCCGTTCGTGGCGGAGATCACGTTGACGGCGCGGCACACGTACGTGCCCGCCATGTCGGCGTTCACCCGCGTCAGCAGGAGATCGTTGCCCTCCTGTCGGAAGTCGGCTTTTCCCTCCATGGTCCACTCGATGGATATGGGTTCGGGGTTGGCGGAGACGTCGCAGTGGATCTTGACGGTGCCGCCCTCCTCGGCCTCGAAGGTCTTGGACTCGACGGTGACGGTGGGCGGGTAGAGCACGTCGATGAAGATCTCGCGCTCGCCGGGGCGGCCGAGCCCGTTGTCGGCGGAGCACGAGTATTTGCCGGCGTCTTGCACGGTTACGCCCTGTATGGTGTGCGTGAATGAGTTCGAGATGTAATTGCCGTTTCTCGTCCAAGTTACCGAGTTGACTTTAGGTTTTGCGTCTACTTTGCACTCCATTGTGGCGCTACCGTCGAGTTCCACTCTCAGTGGATTTTCTGGGCCAACTTCGACGCGAGGAAAATCTGTAGACAAATAGTTTTTGGTTAAACATAGCTTTATATGTACCTACGATTCAACCTGAGACGGTCGAGGTAATATTGTAGTAATATAGCAAGTCCTACCCAGAGATGGGCAAAATTTATTCGAATGACGAATAACGATTGAGAATAACAGAATCATTCGCGAATGACGAATACATTTATCGAATGATTATTCTTATTCGAAATTAGGCAAATAAATTATTCGCGAATTAATTATTCCGCGAATGATTTATTCGCGAATAAAATACTCCACGAATAATTTATTCGCGAATAATATTGTCGAATAATTAGCTAATAAAATAAATACCTTCGTGCCTCGTTACATGTATTTACAAAAAAATTTATATCCAAATCATTTCAAATCTGTCCTTATAGATACATATATTTGGTATCTCAGAAAAGTTCGAAAAACTTAACTGACGTGTCGGCGGTGTGTGTTACCACTACATTCAACAAAACATATTCAGCTTAAACAAATTGATGAAATAATTTTAAAAATTATGGAAACAATGAACTGAACATTTGTGTAATGGATCATTCGTGGTATTTATTCGAATAAAATAACGAATGAATCATTTATTATTTGAAAATGCTACCGAATGATTTATTCGCGAATAAATCATTCGCGAATATTTTTTTAACGAATGATTGTTTATTCGAATAATTATTTAAATAAAATATTATTCGAATAATGCCCAACTCTGGTCCTACCTACCTACTTCAAACATGCAACAGACAGCAGGTTGATATTAAACTTTTAGCCATTTTCATCAACAGATTTTTCTAGCGACCCGTTTTGCAGGCAGTGCAGCGTAGCTAAAGGTAATTAAAATTTTATCGTACTTAATACAAGAACTTAATTGAAAGAAGAAAGTTTGCCTAGATTAAAACCCTATTTATTGTCTTCTAAATTCAAATCATCTCTATTTAAAAAAAATATGCATTTTGACATGATCAAAAAGTAACTATTAGGTAGGTATATATCTACCTACTCATAACTGCGCCAATGAAATTACATATTGTTAGTGATTTGTTGTTTTCACAGTGACCGCTTACCACACAGCTTTAGGCTTGCTATACGATTGATTGCCTGTTATGTTTTGATGTAAATCATGTTGAAATGTCTTTAAATATCCTTATTTGTTCGGGCCGGGCGTAAATCAATGTGATTGTTTAAATAATAAATATACCCGTAAATATTGCGGACTACAAATTTGCAAAATTTGCGTACCTATTTAAATTACTGATCCTATACTTTAAATATGCGCCAATGAATAAAGCATAACGAGTAAAACCAACCATTTGATTATTTAAAATCACAGTATTTTTTTAAACAAAAACAGTTAGTTACAATGTTATTTTTTAGGGTGCAAATAATTCAGCCTTACATGTTTTATGCACATTTATATTTATTTATAAATAGGTTTTCGAACGCCGGATTGGAGTTAAAACCTGCTTTAGAACAGACGTACCTCAGAGTGACAGGTGAAATTTAGGAAAACACCATTATGGCCATGGGAGTAATGTAGGCTATTGTAGCTATGTATGCCTGCGCAGAAGCCATTACGAGTAAGTGTGATGAAAATATCTATAAGTACCAATTAAACAAGCAAATCCATACTAATATTATAAATGCGAAAGTGTTTGTTTGTTTGTTTGTCCGTCTTTCACGGCAAAACGGAGCGACGAATTAACGTGATTTTTTAAGTGGAGATAGTTGAAGGGATGGAGAGTGACAGGATTGTTTTTATCCTCGAAATCATCCCCTAAGGGAGGAAAATGGGGGGGTAAAAGTTTGTATGGAGCTGCGATATAAACGAGTCACGCGGACGGAGTCGCTGGCAGAAGATATTTATTGAATAAAATGATACTGATAATCACTGTTAAACCACAGCACAGAATAAAACGAGTAGTGCACTACAGAATCAATGGTAAGCTAAACATTGTAAATGGAGCGCAACGGCGAGGAATAATTTCGATTATCTTGTTTATATGAATCGTGGGGCACAGCATAGCCATGTGGAGCTCGAGCAGCGGATGTTTCTGTGTGCTACATACATGTTCCTTACGATAATAAATCTTCGGATAAATATAATTCCACGCGGATCAAGCTTTTGAACAATTTACGGTTTAGGTTAATGGATTACTTCTTTTCATTCGAGCGAGATTTCGTAACAAACAAACAGGAAGCGAAAAGCGGCGGCCGAATACGACCATTTATATACAAGTTATTTATTTAAGGATAGTTGGGCATTTCATCAAGCCAGCGTATTCCATCAATCATGTCTGCGGGCCGAGTCGACCGAAACTTATTTTATTAACAACGCAGAGTATTGTAATCTCATGATATCCTTCATCTGTCGTCGCGGTAACATAAATTACATTAGGGTAGGCGGCATGTTTACCTGAATGCCCGTACTTCGTGACTCAATTTACATTTAACGGTGGGCACTTTTTAACTTGCTAAATTGTCCTTATTGAGGGTCGACTTTTCAGACGAGTCGTATACGGACTGTCATCTGAAACGGCTATAAAGGTCGAACGGTGAAAGTTTAGAATGAACGGTGAAAAATCCCGCAGGATACATTGCATGACGTCAACGCTCTATTTATTCATCTAATAGAGGTGACTAATAGCAGGAGGGCATTGCTAATTCGTAAATTTTCGATTTGGATAAAAAGAATATTGATATATTGTTAGCATATTGCAATTTACAAATTAGCATTTATTTGTCCCAGACAAATTTAGTGAGTCTAACAATGAAAAGGTTCTAAGAGTGTACAGTAAATATGCATGTCATCTTGAATCTTGATAATATATTTAGCAACAGTTGACTCCTTATGTGGAATAGGGTTTACATAATTCACGACGGGGCATGAGTGAGACCCTAGGCTGAATTATTTAGTTCTGTTTTGTATAGCGAGGCTCGTACTTGGTCAAAGCAATCTATCGGCTATAGTACCCATAGTCCCCGTACCCACATACTTTTGGCACACCGCTTCTAGCTTATATGTACAAAAAAGAGCCTATTTCATCACTCCTTACCATCTTACCCGCCTGGTCGGAATGCGTACATAATTTTTCTATAGTATTAAATTCAGATGTTGGTAATGGGAGTAAGGATAGATGGAATAGAGGAAAAATCACCTACGTGATGTGACATCAATATTAAATGTGTTTACGTACTACACTAGAGATTAGACAGTTGCATCGTAGGGTTTTCTAATTATTAAAGCAATACATATTTTTTCTTTTATTGTTACGAAATTAAGTACCTACATTCCGAAACCATGATTTAAATTGACTCGTTTCATTCTGATATTACATGTAGACATAACAGATTACAGACGTCAAAAACTCACCCATTTGCATTGAACTTAAGTTTAAAAGATAGAGATAGTTAAAGACACCCCCGCTCAATTAAATAGTAGTATTATTAATAACATTTAGTAAGAAGTAAGAAATAAACTACCGGTATCGCGTCGCCTACATGTAAGTATAATTAGTTATGGGTAATATAGAAGGAAAATGTAATTGTCCCCGTACTATTGTATTCTTCTCGTACCTGCGATATTATCTATTCGATTACATTAAATATTGGAATGGTGGGCAGAGCCCTCAGGAAGAAAACTAATCAAAAAGTTTGCGTCTAACGTTCCGATACACGATGCATCGTTACAGATATTGTATACCTGAGTAATTTAACAGAATGTGTCCGCCTACTCCGAAAAACGTAGAATGAAATTAACTAGGTTTATTATACATTCATCATGTATAAACCAATATTTTCTCGCCAACTCAACAAACCTTCATTTCCGAAGTAAGTAAGTCTCATATTTACGGCTTTAGATTTATAAATTATTCGAATATTGTCAAGTGTCCATTAAGTAATTGCCAGTAAAGTAACCATAATTAACATTTGATGCCAGTCAGCGTGTTGCGTCAATATTAGCTAAAATGAAACTTGACGTATAGCGCCTATCCATGTTTTAGTAAGTCGATTACCGTGCCTAACCTAACCTAACCAAAGACGGCACAATACTGTCTTTGCAAATAATAACTAAGCAGATTTTCGCTTCAAGCCAACAGAACTCTTGAAAGTAAATTAAACGGGGGAAATTCACAACGAGAAGTAAAAACACAGCATGTTTAAAAGCCCTTTCACGATTCTTGTTTTCATTTTACGGGGCAAGTTTGCAGGCTTGCGTGTCCTTTGCGCGCGTTTCGCGGATGATTGAGGTTATTTGCAGAGACTTTACATTTCCTTCATGGCTGCCGGCTTCGCTCTGGGATTGCCAGTGCAGGGCTACATTCACCGCGCGCCGGGAGCAAATAACACCGTGTTGTCGTGCTAAGCCAAAAAAACCCTATCTACGTAAGAGTTTTGTAGTGACATACGGCTTTCTCGGATGGTATGGCGGTGCCAACGTCTCGCCGCTGCAGACCACGCTCTCAATGTTGGCGTGCTGAACTTAACGTCGTATCTACATACGAATCTCTCCTAGACATACGGCTGTTTGGCCCAGGGCGGCTGAATGTTTAACGACGATGCCGTTTCTGCGGATCATTATGCTGATACTGTAAGTCTATTTAGTGTTTAATATTGTTAAGTTAATGATAAAAGACTGGTGGCTGGTTGGGGTAACTTTATTTTATTTCATTCCCGCATTACAGTGTGGATTTCGTAATTTTGTTTTGTTCTGAGAATCCTGTTTATTGCTCTTAATCGCACGGGTCTTTAGGAAAACGAGGAATACCTAAGTTTTTGTATTTCTCTCTAAGAACGATTAAGCTTTTAAGTAGGGACTTAATGTTAAAAGTTTAATCCTAACTGTCCCAAAAGAAGTCCTTTTAGTATGTGCAAAGGTTACCTAAACTTTTATCAATTAGAGGAAAACCATTAGTAACTTCGTTAGTCGGATTAAAAGTTGGCTTAACGGAGTTCGGCCGAATTAAAGTTAGGTACGAGGTGTGCGGAACTATTCCGCTTGAATATACTCGTGCGTCCCCATATGGGATTCACTCCTGTAATTTGGCGCAATAAAATAAACTATATAATTTATGTAGGTACTAACTAACCAGCTTTCAGCGATGAAATAGTTATTTTTTAAACGCGGTTACACAATTTAGGAGAAGACCAGAAATTAAACAGGAATTATTATTTTGATGTGCAATATCCTACCTAGATAATACTAATTACTGCAAATACATGAGGTAGGTATCAAGAGTAACTTGACCCCCATAATAAACCAGCCATCAAAAGTGTTGTAAGTATTTAATACTCCTATGTCCTGAACAAAGACAAATTAACACCTAAATCCCTGTATTTATGTCCCCAATATTAAAACAGAATTATTAAACAATGGGCATCAAAGCTAACCGCCTAGTTAGGAACCCACCTCTTTGGTAACGCGGGAAAACCAGTGAGGAAAATTGCGTAAAGGCTCGGCCACGACTTCGAGCGCCGGCGGCAGCGGTGCGCCATACGTAGGAACGAGAGATCGGAGCGTGGCCTCTCTCTACTACGTATTGGGCGCTGCGGCCGCTGCCGTCTCCGTTCAGAGGCGTGGCCAAGTCTAAAGTTAATGATACCTAGAGGTTGATATATTTGTGTTCTTTTGCTTTTGATTTGTTTTTTCTATTTCCTTGTTACTGTGTTCTGACTTTTGTTGACATTGTCTTCATATTATATTTTATTTTTCTCTGTTTTTGACGATCGTGATAAAAATTCTTATTTTTTTTTGAAATGTATGCAAATCTGTAATGTAATTTTTTATCATGAAATAAATAATCTAATCTAATCTAATGTAATGTTTGCTCGAGTTTAGGTATATGTTATAAGGTGACGATTATTATTTATTTGGTAATACATGGAAAAACCAACAGCGTAACATATTTATAGACACAATAATAAAACCATATAGCCAATTACAGGTTCTCATTAATAAAACTAAACTTACACAAAGAAATCTATAACTTAAAGTATCATTTAAAAGACAACAGGAGTGAACAACGTAAACAGCACGTTAGTTATCGATTACTGACGCCCACAATGTCATTACAGTCGAAAATATTAATATCTAAGTAGACATTCAAAACATTTGACCTTTGAATGCACGTATACGTCTTAAGATATTTTTGAAACCGTTTTGTTCAGTAAACGTTTTCGATTAAATACTTACGTAACATCATGCGCAGTCTACGTTATGGGTCGTATAAACAAAACAGTTAAAAGAGGCACGGTGCATGTGGAGTTTAATAAAAGCTCGTAAAAACATCTACCGCTAATGACTACATACTGGCTTGCCGCAACTCTACATAGTTTTATTTATTTATTTATTTAAACTTTATTGCACAAATAAGAAGTACAAATGGCGGACTTAATGCCTTAAGGCATTCTCTACCAGTCAACCACAGGGCTAAACAGAAAAGCTTATAGGTGCAGGCAGCTGACAACGAAAACACAAATGGAAAGGATAAGGTAGCCAATGAAATACATTTCCTAATATAATAAATAAGTACATTTCCTAATATAATAAATAAATACATTTATAGTTTTAACTTTGATTTCAAGTGTTTTTTAAAGTTTACAATAGAACACCTATTCGCCGCAAGTGGGAATCGAATATAAATAAATAAATAAATAATAAATAAATATAAGTTGACAATCTTACACAAATCGACCTAGTCCCATAGTAAGCTCGGTAAGGCTTGTGTTATGGGTACTAGACGACGATATATATAATAGATATAAATACTTAAATACATAGAAAATATCCATGACTCAGAAACAAATATTCATGCTCATCACATAAATGTTTGCCCTTACCGGGATTCGAACCCAGGACCTCTTGCTTCGTAGGCAGGGTCACTACCAACTAGGCTAAAGCTACAAATGCTGCAGAAATCATTCACTTTAACATCATAGAGCCGTTAAAATAATTGTCTGCTTTTAGTACAAATATATTAATAACTGAGTTGTAATTATTCCTACCAGATTGCTAGATTGCAGCTATATTCAGGGGACCGATTTTTGACTATCGAGCGCTCGACTCTTTCACTCGAAAGCTGAGAAAAATTATGAAATGCCATTTTGACATAGCGATAGAAAATTCCAAAACGAGCGGTATTGACCACTCGTATTCAATTCTATTGGTAAAGTGCAAGTAAGTGCCGGTTATTTTAACACTACAAACGTATTTACTTTTATTTGATTTTCGAGCTAAAACAAAAAAAAAAACTGTCACAAAAAACAGAAGAGAAGTTATCTAGGTACTGTTCAAACAAATAAATGGGGCAACTGTATAAGGCCTCGGTATTAGAACTAATTATTAAGAGCAAGGTGGGTTTCCCATATTGTAGAGAAAAGCGCCTACGAGCAGAGCGCACATCTGTCGGGTTCCTGGCACTAAATGTTTTTTGTTCATTGTGGGGAAAACTATAAGACGGACAATAAATCATTTGTAAATGAATTTAAGTTAATATAAGTATTATATGTATATCACCTGATCTAGTCGTTAAGGAGCTACTGAAAGGCTTTAGAAAGTAACCGGTCATGTGACAAAACAAAACTCATGAGCAGCGCCTTAGGCGAAATATATAGATACACTAGGAACATCCGTATTTTTGACCGTACTCCCAGAAGCTGGAATCCACTCACATACCCAGATTCGGTTGAAACCGCCTCAACCGATTTCACTGGAGCGTAAATTCTTAGAGTAGGCATTCCTGTGTTTAAACCGCCCGAGTGTGGTCGTGCCGGAGGTTTTCCCTAGATTTTCCCCAGGCATTCCGATCGCTTTACCGGGCTCGATCTATAAAGCAACAGTCAAGTTAAAAATAATAGTATCTATATTGTCGTCCGTACATAACTGCGTGCTCAGCGAAGTTTCTGTACATACCACACAACTTTGCTGACTGTAGGCACGCGGCTAACGGTGGGCTTGTTTCGGTCTACAAACATATATTTTCTCGTCGCAAGCTGTATTCCTGCAAGCTGCGTTGTTTACCTTTGTTTCAAGACTAACCGCTATTTTATTTCTGATATCGTCCAACTACACTGTACTCTATGTACCTAAGCTCTCGCTTTCCACTACACCACGTAACGAGTCAAAATAAAAAACCTACTTGCTTGGGTCTGTAAGTACACATTAGCACTAATGCGTGCAAAAAACAAGTTTCCGATACAATTTCAATACGCACGGATTGCTAACGACCCGTTCCCATCGTGTCTATCCAGAGGATACCAAGAGCGAGACGCGATTAGTTACCAAACCAATTCATAATTAATTCCCATTCGTAGCGGTGCGAGACATAAACAGTGGTGGTACCAATACCGCGAGCAGGAAGACTACAAAATGCAACAGGTAATGGGATTACACGCAACACCGCAGCACTTTTGTGACCTAATAGTACATTGTGGTACAAGTGAGCTATATATAATTACATCAGAGGCGGGATTATTCACGCGAGCCGCAGGTGAGCGTGATAAGAGAGCGAGTGAACATTTTATGTGAAAGAAATTACACTTTTTCTTTCACATAAAATGTATACATAAATCCTACTATTATCAGTTATCACTCAATGTGTTTCGTTGAACGTATATCTTTCTTATGCCTTTTGTGATACGACAGTAGTATGGCGATTTGCATGTGCGCAGTAGTACACAGTATCTTTCTGATGCCTTTTGTGATACGACAGTATGGCGATTTGCATGTGCGCAGTAGTACATAGTATCTTTCTGATGCCTTTTGTGATACGACAGTATGGCGATTTGCACATGCGCAGTAAGTATAGTATATAGTAAATATGTTGAGCGCGCATTTATTTCAAACAAAATAGCCCGCCATTGTTGTATATTTTGGAGTTGATCTGTGTAAATTTGTTCAAAAAAGTCGAGGGAAAGTGACTAATAATTAATCAATAAAAATAATAATTTACAATTCAGAAGTGTCAGTTTGTTTCTTAGAACTACGACGGTACCTAAAGTGTCTTTTTGTTGTGGATGATAATGAGTCACAAAAAAAATATTTTCTCAAACATGCTCTGAAATGTATGCGTTAATATCACGAAATGAAGACAAGAAGTTTCTTGTTTATGGCTCCCTACATTACTTCTTGGCCTTACGCCAAGAAGTTATGTATGAAAACCCTAACTAAACACATTATTGTCCGCTACTCTAACTTTTTAAATTTGCTTACTAATATTAAACTGACAAAGGAAAAATTACATACTGCCAACCACCACTAGACTCTATAAGTAGACTTGCGACGTAAAAAAAAACAAAATCTATGGTACTATACTTATGTGCGGTTAAACATGGTGCTTGAACGGCTTGTTGAAATGGCATGTTTAAAAAATAAAAAAGGCGGCAAATTACACAATTGTTTTCTGAACTTTCGTTTCGATTGTAATTTCAACCAACTAGTATTTAATTGATTACCTTGTAGGTATCTATTTTAATTTTAATATTTCCTCACATCGTTTGAGAAAAGCACTATACAATCCTCGGCCGGAACAGGGATTGCTGGACTCGTTGTATCCGGCCTCGTCTACGACTCGGCCGTCTACCCCAAGCTTGTCCAGCAATCCCTTACTTCACGGCCTCTGCAGTAATGTACTATTTCGTTCTTTAACCACAATAGAATGGTTTTAAGTGAATAAGCTTGACAGCAAAAGATGTAGAGGAGTTGTTACGCATTATTAATTTAGTAGGCATGTCTCTCATTCTATTCAGTATTTTCGATGCATATTATTATGTGGATTTTGGACCAGTCTAGGGTGATTTACCCTAATAAGCTATGTGAGGCGTTATATAATATAATCCAAGCTACGCTTCTACCCAGATATATGTGTCAAGACCGGAAGCCAAGACTCAATTTTCATTAGTGCCACTTAATACTCATGTACTTAATGCGTATTCCATTAATATACGCGTATATACCGTATCTATTAATATGGTGCGTGGAACAGTTGTTGATCTCAGTATCTTTTTAATCTGTTCAACAAAAGGAGGTTTTTAAGACAAATCTTAGATATATTTGAAATGATTTGTGGCAAAATTTAAATTGTAAATACATTTAAAAACCAGTGTGCTCACCTGAAAACCGATATGAAATCAATTGTCTTATTCGGCAGAAGGAAGCGCATATACAATTGGTCAAGCGAGTATGCTATATCTATCGTATCTTTCACTTCTCCTGCATGTAAAGTTAGTCAGTAAGTTTTGGAAGGCTGCATAACATGACTTTTTTATGCATTTGTGCATAAGCAAAAAGCTGCGGCCGTGCTTATGCACACGAGGTCAACGTGCACGTGTTTAATTTAATGTGAAGTGAAAACCAGAGTGTAAAACTTGAGTATAAAACGCATTTTATCCTCAACTTTATATCGACCCTCTTCTGCGGCTCGCGTCGATAAATTGTCTCAGAGGTATAGCTTGTTTTATGCACTTGTTGTACAATCTACTATTAACTGGATAGAACTGGTGATTTTTTTGCCGATGCTTCTAGGCGTTCTACGAACACAAGCATATCGATAAAGAACGCACGCGCATAAAATGGGTATCCTATCGCAATCACTAAATATCCCAATTTTATCGTTCGTCCAAATTTAATTTTTCGCAAAATTACTCTAATATCGCAAAGCCTTTGAATACGGTATCGTGTTGAACCCATTAGGTTACGTTAGGTTTGTTTTACAATAGTCGATTCAGAGAAAATCTGCTTTTGTACACACGATACAGTTGGGAAATAAAGCTTAGTGATTGCGATAGCTAACCACAAAAAATTACATTACCAAAATCATACCAATACGTGTAATAAAAAGACCTCGTATTTTGATGAATACCGTGGAAACATTTATTTATTTAGTAGTACATACGCATGGTTACTGTCAAATCTATTGAGAAATGCGACGTGAGCCAATCACGTAGAATAGAATAGAATATTTTTATTGTATAACTGTGTGTGTGTGTGTGTGTGTGTGTGTGTGTGTGTGTGTGTGTGTGTGTGTGTGTGTGTGTGTGTGTGTGTGTGTGTGTGTGTGTGTGTGTGTGTGTGTGTGTGTGTGTGTGTGTGTGTGTGTGTGTGTGTGTGTGTGTGTGTGTGTGTGTGTGTGTGTTTTCTCTAAATACATTTCTTACGTAACGTTTTGAACGCGCGTTAGGTAAATCGAACTGTCATTTTTCCATAGAAAAATTGACTTTTAGATCTACCTAACGTACGTACAATGCGTTACGTGATCGACCGGATGTAGAGGAGTACAGCGGGACAGCGCGACATACATCGGACACCGGACATACGAATGTTTTTCGCCCCATCCACTTCGTTCGCTTCGCTCGCTCGTTTGCATATGAATCTTTCGGTGTTTGAGTGTTTGGCACTCGTATCACACAAAGGCGACAAAATGGAATGAAATCTGGCAAACAGATATTTAATAACGTGGTCAACACAATAACATCGTTTTAAGTGAAGTTTGAATTCTACGCAGGTGAACTCGCGGACACAGCTAGTATTTTTAATTCACCTGCTGTGAACTATTTTAGTTGAGATTTCAAGTCGAGCAAGGTCGAAGACAAATTATATAATAGAAGTGCTGATTTTCTGTCTTAGTCAACAAACATTTTAGGCATTAGATGGTTCTAGATGCCAATTTCTTAGGCACAGTACAAATAGGTACGAGGAAATTTATTTCAATAAAACCATATTCGGTATGAGGAAATCGTTTCGATGTCTTCTTAACCTTGATTAGGTATTCTATATTGTGTTGTATTTGTATTGATTAATGTGACTTGCATTTTGCACATAAATATTGTATAGGGCAAGGACTTTACCCTAAAGTCAGTGGTTCCCAACCTTTTTACGATCCGTTACCCACATGGCGTATCGAGATCTTGTATGTACCGCGCTTTCAATACGGAATATATTTACGAATCCAAAATATTGTAAGGAATTTCTAGGTGCTATAAGTACCGACACTTTTTAATCAGTTACAGCATCTTTGCGCGCTGTAATGTGAGTCGGATGTGTAATGATTGGTATAACAAGTTTTGATATATTTTCACTGGATATAACAACATTTAATATAATTTCATTGGATATCATCACCCACGGGGCATAATAAACTTTTGGTATAACAACAATCAGTATAATTTCATGGCGTATAATGTTCAAATAGTATAATACATTTTTGGATATACCGTTTAATGGATATAATGTATTTTGGATATAAGTGTTAGTGGTATAATGTTTTGTAAGATTTTTTTTTCGCACACATGTGAATTATTCACCTAACCTAAGGGTCACAACCTAAGTCCGCTCTAAGGGACACAAGCTAACCGTAACTTAACCTACAAATAATACCATTGTAACTATTATCAGTGGCAATTAAATACTGTTGTGAGTCAGTGGTTACTCGTCGTCGTACCTACACCAACCTGCCTTACGAGTAAAATACACGCATGACTGAATAAATAGGTTGGGTAAATATTATACACATACACTGTGTTGATATGATATAATTATAATTATGTATTAACCCCAGCAGATAATTGTAATGTTGTATTAACCTCATTAATATAAGTCAATCATGTATTGTAGATCAAGGTACTAATGTTGAAAATGAGTGCCTCATTTCGCCGTTAGACGTAAGTTTGGCGAAACTAATTTAAGCTTAAATGTACCATACTTTAAAAAAAAAAAAAAAGGTAAGAAACAATAGAAGTAAGTATTCCTGATTATGCCAATAGTATACATTATACCACCTGAGTTTTATATCCAACAAAGTTATATCCCATGTATGTTATGCATTATGACTGTCAGATTAGTATAGTTGTAATATTACAAGTTCATTATATCTGTTGATAATTATATTACATGAGAATATATCAAATGTTGTGATATGTAGCAAAAGTGCATTATATCCTATTATATTATATTATATCCAGTATAAATACATCAAAAGTTTTTATATCGATCATTACGCACCCTAATAAACCACCAGGTTTAGAACCACTGCCTCATATGACGGCGTGTAGCACTTATTTGCACTTAGCAACATCATTATATTAGTTGCATCATCTACTGCACTATAGCGGCCTATGGCGTCGGTCAACTTCCAAGGCTGCCTACGTCTTCGTAAGATTGCTAAGCTGAGGAAAAGGTGTGTTCGGCGGGAATAGTGAGAAGATTAAAATAGATTAAGAATAAACTCTATGAAAGGGTATAATAATAAAATAAAGAGGATTTTCTTTGCCTCGTTGGCCTGCAGTGCGGTTGGTAAAAAATCCTTATGGCTACCCAGGAGGATTTTTAAAGGGGAGCAAAATTCTTTCGTATGTCTCCACGACTATAGCAATATTAGAAGGATAATATAGTATACTATTGTTCAAATCTTGCTATCGTCGTATCTATTATTCATTTTAGTCAACGACAATGAATAAACTTGACTTAACGGCAATGCACTTAGTTACTTCGATTTTTGTCAAATACCTTTAACTTACTTCTTTGATCAAAAGATAAAAAAGAATACATCAACAGATCTTCCCACACTTTCCCGTCCGCTTCAGTTGCATATTAATGATTTAACTTAATTATGAAGTCGGTACCTAACTAGGTTACTATTTTTTTTTTTTGCAATAGTTACGGTAAACATTCTCATTACATAATAAATATTCGTTTTCCGTGCATTATGCGCAAAAACATGTAAACAAAAATATATTTGACTTAGACCCTTACTCAATGAATGCTCGTTAAAAACTCGTCGAGCCTCTTAATTAAGGTCTGAGGAGAAACACCATACTTTTCTGAGCAACGTTTAAAATAGAATGCAAGGCTGCGAGCGTTTTATAAAAACTAAATGAAAAGCCTCGTAGAAATCGCTGAACCAGATGACATTCTTACGCTCCCGGCAAGTTTAAAATAACTCGAGAAGACATTTAACGTAACAACAAAAGCGTATTAACTTACTAACAACTTTTAGGCCGAGGAGTTGACAATAGAGTTTGAACGCGTGACGACACCGCGTTATTAGAGAATTTGTTGCTACGTCAAGTAGCAGACGTTCCTACATTATCAACAAAGAAAAACTACGTAAATAGCTACAATGTTTTATATGGATTTATCACTATTAAGGACGGAAGTATAGCTTTACAGCAGCTAGCGTCTCGCGATAGCTACGTACACAGGTAAAAATAATTGAGATAGGAAAATATTTAGAAATAGAAAAATATTTTCTCTTGTTGTATGGACGAGTACGTAATATTGTTCTCTCTTAAAACTCGCTCGTTTTCGACAACTTCTGAAGGGCCTTCCTTCTTAATTAAGCATCTGAGGGAGTAGTGACATATTGTCGTCTCTAAGGGGTAGGGTCATTTCGGCGGTTAGCGACCGACAGGTAATTTCATGTGCCGGTTGGCGACCACTTAGCCGAGTTGGTGAACTCAAAGGATATTTTCTCAGTTTTTTAGTAGATTTCTATTCTAAAACTATAATAAAATGCATGTACAACTAATTGTGTCAATCGGGTCTGTAGAATTGATGTTATCTTCAATAGAAAAAACCCTCTCCTTCAGGTGGTCGCTAACCGAAGGTGGTCGCGTAACCCCCTGAATGACCCTACGTGTTCCCTCTTAAAACTCGCTCGTTTTTGGCAACTCCTAAAGGGCCTTCCGTCTTAATAAACACCTGAGGGGGTAGTGACATATTGTCGTCTCTAGGGGGTACGGCGCGGTTTCACCTGTCCTGACGCATCGGAAGACGGCATCAGCGCAAGCGTTGCCATGGTGGGCTCGCTCCTTACACAAGCGTCGCCTTTAGGGGTCGTGGTAAAAATTACGGGACTTACAGTTGACGCTGAGCTGGACGGTGGCGTCAAGCTGCTCGCCCTCTGGCATGGCGCGGTTCCACACGACACAGCGGAACACGGCGTCGTCGTCGTCACGCGTCGGCGTCAGCGCGAGAGTCGCGATGGTCGGCTCGGCGCGCGTGCGCGCGTGCACCACCGTCGCCTCCAGGGGGTACGACGAACCGTCGCGGTACCACCTGAACAATGCAAATTATAATCATTAATTTCATTCTGCAGAGCCAAGAGACTTACAACATAAGAAATTACTAATGTAGCAGCGATACAAATACTAACATAACAGATACTTGTGAGGTGAAAGCCACACAGAAGCTTCAGATCTCAGCCACAAAGACGACAACGCATCGGGGATGCATACAGAGAGTATCGACGCCCAGTCGTCTGTATGATTTACGTTGTGTGTGGAAAATTGTCGTCGAGTTGTTCTAACGCTCTTTAGAAAAATACACCTCTGTCGTCCTACTCTAAAACTAGCGCTTAGGTACATTGTTAGTTTTGAGTATCAAACAAAATGAGTGTTAAAGGGAAGAACGCGCTAGAGTCGAGTGCAGTAGTGTAACACAAAGCGTTAATCTCCAGTTGACGCTGTGTAAGTCTAACGCATTTTTTCTTGCTCGCAATTTTCCTATTCTTACGAGTATTAAAGCCTGTACGGGAAATCAGCGGGTACCATAAGGGCGGGTAATATAAGTGTGCAGAGATTAATGTTCGTGAATTTGAAAAAAAAAATATGATATGACTTAGAAATATAATCCACATTGTGGAATGTTGGTCGCAGAATTTTCATTTCATCAAAAACCATTTTTAGAGTGAGTTAACTTTTCAGGAATGTTATAAAACAAACCTAACCTAACCTTAATGACCTCTTAGCTGTATCTAAAAAGTTAACGGTTTCTGAGTAACAGAAATTCATCAGAAATTCGATGAAACCATGCATTCGGTGAAACGTTTGTCGATGGAATAAGGGGACACCGATAATTACACAAATTACAATTAGGTACATAAGCTGGTTACTATTGGAAAGAGAAAATGCGGCTTTTGTTTATTAACTATAGGTATTAAACAAAACCATAACACACCGTTGCGCTGCGTAAACGAGCAAATTATGTTTTAAGACATAATGTACATTCTCTAAGTTCCCTTTGAATTTTCAAAACAATAACTATAAGAGCCAGATCTATACAGACACATTAGGTGAACGAACACAGTTTAATTGAGGAACAAATAAAAATCCAATCCAAAGCAAATTAGCGTGAGTCAGAGTCACTCAATTATTGTAAAAGGGCATTATCATTTTTTTTAATATCCAATTAGCGTGAGGTGACTATCAAAAATTAGGTCAGTGTCAGTTTTGTAACGACAATTAGGCATACAAATTATGTGAAAGTTGACTAGTTTCACATTTCAGTAACGTGTCTATGTATATCATTAAGAAGTAGAAAAGAAAAAAGTTAATTTTCATGGAAACTACTTAATTGTCGTCATAAAACTGACACTGAGTTAATTTTTCTTTGTTACCTCACGCTAATTGGGTCCACATTATTATTAATGCCCAAAACCGGAACACTACAGCTGCATTAATAGCTTGTAGTGATTTGTTCATGTCAAATGTCACCTCCAGTTAAGTCTAGAAAGGTGTTCACGTACAAAATACCGGTAGTGCGTTAGTGAATACTTACCCACTAGTTAGCAGGGTGTTAAAGTGGGTTCGCGAGCTCGTATGGAACTGAGCCGCCTGGAATGGCGCACTGCAGTGACGTTGCTGCGCTCATTTGGGTGTCTCTTTACAACTAACTAGGATTAACTTAGTTTTCACCTAGCAACGGCGGTTTTATACAGATTCCTAAGTTACTAAATAAATAGTAAACCACCAAAATAAAGTAATAAAGTATAAATTATAAAATATAATATTTCAAGTAAAAGACCTTGAAAGTTAAGAAAAATATGTTTTTAACTGTCGAATAGTAAATTTAAAGCTACCAATAGCATCCTTACGGTTTTATAGAAACAAAATAGTATGACGACTATGAAAAATTAGTACAAATAGCAAATAGTGACGTTATACTTTTATTTCAATTAGTATAAAGCGTTTCGGCTGCGCCAGCGAGGTCCCGCCTTTGTTTTTTTGTTGCTCTTATAAAAATATTTGTTCCTCTCAAAAAACTGGTTTGAATCGTAAAAAAATCTTAGGTCACACCCACCATCGTTTGGAAATGAGAAAAATATCGACTGAGTCGGTAAACTGGCGCGGTCAAATTACATACATAAGTACGTATATTTTTTGACGTTACGAATCAACAGCACTGACGGATCTTTATAGAGCCGAGCCTCAATTTACGGCCAAATATAGCATTCATTCGGTGATAGGCAATTCAATTTCATGGAAGGAAACGTTAAAAAGAATACAGTGAGTCAAATATCAATGCTGTTATCCAGATTTGATGAAGTAAACGTACATTTAAAACAATGAAGCACCTTATTTAAGGTTCACGATGATTTCATGAAACAAGGAAAAAGTGTATTATTTTGTTAAAAGGAAATTTGTTTCAGTCGATTGACAACATGCCTGATGAATAATTTCATTCAATAACAAAAGCTATAAATATAAGATGGCCTGCGATTTTGCCACATAATTTGTGGGTAAATTTAGCAAATTTATTTGTTTGTTTCATATATAAGCAACTATTGTTACAGGTTACGACCCAATGCAATAGTGCCTAAATTATCATTTTACAATTTCAAAGAACTAATGGATATCAGCGCTCGACCGGGCATACGAGGGTTGCCTTTTATAATTCGGGATATGAATAAGCTAGGGTTGCCGTCGGTCAAATGAGGTTTAAAAAGTGTAGTTCAAACATTTTGGCGGCAATATTCAGGATTTTTTTTGACGCGATCGTATTTTGTTTTCAACTGTCATTTGAATAAATATCGTATCGGCTACAATGAAATTGAACCACGAACATTTTCGGGCGATTATTTTTTTCAATTTTCGACGCGGCCTCAGTCAACAAAGCTTCGAATCGCATTCCGCAACACAAAAACGCAACTATGTATGAAGATGCGTCCGCATCTCATACAAAATAACGTTTCTGTATTACAAAATGCGATTGGATGATTGGAGATGTGATTTCACCCTATACATACATTTTGACCAACAGTGTTGCCACGTAATTTGATCTAGTGGGTTCAACTTGCGCTTGCTATACTCTAGATTAGACCTATAGAAATTTACAAAAGTCATATGCACACCGACATGGCAAATCTCGATATATCTCGCTTCGTCTTGCCAGTGGAAAAGCAACCTTGTTCCATATAATGTTCAAAGAACTCTATAGAATAAGAATTCAATGGTAGCCAACAGGATGTTTAGTGCAGAAATTAAGAACGTTTACGATGTAACAGACCCGGCGCGGAAGCGGTTTGCTAAACTGTCTAGAATTCTAGATATCTAGGTATTACTGAGCTAATTGAACGCAGAGAAACAACATAGGCATTTACTCGTATAATAACTCTGTCTGTGCTAGCCTGTGTCAAGTGTTGCCAACGTTGAAGTTTTACTATTTTCTGTTTGCAAATGTAAATTAGAACTCTTTCCAACTAGTATTGTATGAATATTTTTGAATGCTTTACTCGTTGGTATCGTATAAGTGTTTGAATTATATTATTGTAGTCCATTGGAGCCTAATTTTGTTTGGCATTTCAAGTATTTCCGCATATAGCGGTTTGACATAGGTTTGTATTCAGAATATGATGACTTCCTGATTACCTACCCTGTACGTGTACTAATTGTAATCTGTACTAAAATTATTGGATACTGACAAAAATGAGTGACAAAGATAAGTGTATGCCTAGTCTGAATTTTAACTCAACTGTGTGGTGTTGTTTTCGCGGACGGCTAACAGCCCAACTTTTCCCAGTCCAGCATCATGGTTACGAAAAGATTGAAGAAGACGTCGGAAAAGTTGGTCATGTTTGTACATAATCACGAAAAAATAATTGAACGACGTGCTGTCAAATTGCCAATTTACCCTTTGTGTATTTAATTTAGGAGCCGATAAACATGGACGACAATAGCCAGAGAGAGACAAAGAATAGACTCATTCGAGATGTGGTGCTAGAGGCGAATGCTCAGGGTAACCCGGACAGCCAAACGCAAAAATATGTGGATTCTTTCCCAGCATGGTATGAAAACGCGTTTGTTGTTTGCCAGAGACAGCTGCTTTCGTACTTCGGACATGTAATGCGCAGAGGTGATGAAAGTCTGGAGAAACTTGTTGTGGTTGGCGATGTAGAAGGCTAAAGGGCCCGCGGACGCTCGCCAACTAGATGGTGATCGAGGAAGTCATATCTCAAGCAAATTTCAGCAATCAGTGAGGGCAGAACCATGGATCGAGACCGATGGAGACAAATCATCAGCACGGCTATCACGCGACGGCGCGCGAGCTCTCTCGATTTTCCTCGCACTATCCGTCTCTTTCTTATTAGAACGCTTAGAACAAGAGGTATAGTGCGAGAAAAATAGAGAGTATGTCGCGGCCGTCCCATGATGGACGTGCTGGGCTGCAAAATCCAACAGTGATCTCGATCCTCTCAGGAATGAGGGAACGACTCTTTTGTTCTTGTTCTTTTGATTAAAATGAACGCTCATTAAGTTATTTTCCCTTTAAGGAAATATGTTTATTTCCTTCCTGCGAACACAAACTCATCTGATCTGTTGATCCTATTAGCTAATTTGTGTTTATTTCCTTATAAATGATAATTTAAAGGGGATTATAATATCAAGGAGAATCAGTTCAAAATATTAAATTATTAGGTTGTTTGCGTATAACCACCTAGTATAATGGGAGCAATAATTTAGGCAGGTCGTCGCCACCACGGTCGCGGGTGCTCCTAATTGTCCGGGAAAGTATCGGCGGCATTCATCACGGCCGCGGACTTTCCTTCCCAACTCTAATTGAATCCGAGTCACTGCCTCCATAAATTTTATCGCCCCATTTAGGTCCAGTTTTTATCTGTTACCTTCTTTGTACCCTGTTTTTATAAACTGTTCAGAGTAAAGTTGACTTCAGTTACTTCGTATTGATTATACAATATCGCTCCAGCATGATACTGATTGCATGAATTAAAGATTTTATTTTGTTTTATTAAATTGGGTTCTCTTCACTGCGATGTTTCAAATTAACGGCTTACAAATATTTCGAACTCATGTTTACTTGATAAAATATTAGAAATAGAAAATGTAGGTAATATTGTTTGGGCACTCACTTAATTCAAAAATTGTACTAAAATACATGTGTTTTAATCAGTATACTATAAGGGAGAAGGCTTGTTTTTTTTAATTTACAACCATACTTTAGGTGTAGGTACCTACTCCGTTACTCATACGTATCCGGGCAGTAAAAAAAGGACTAATTAATAATGTAATATCTCGTTCAGGGTCCTTTAGGAATTGATATCGGATCTAACAGTAAGGGTCTTTTAATCTCACATGCTGTTTCGCCTAAAAGGCTCCAGGCCGAACCGTGTTGGGCATTCCACGTGTAGGTACGAGTACTGTGTAAGGGCGGTTAGTATGGAGTACACTTTACCAACAACGGGTTAACGTTAAATAACCTTATTCAAGTCCTCACCATTATTGAAATTCACACTGTCGAAATAGGATATTATGATGAATAGAATTGTTGTGTGTATTGAATAAATAAGTAAATTAATAATAAGGCACGGGCAGCTGCAGTCTCATAGATAACCGTCAAACGTCCCACAAGAGCTGTATATAGAGGATTTAATAGATGAAGTCCTCTTTTTAAAAATGGGAGGTAAATATACCCGGATACCTCCGCTTCGCGGGGATAGCGCGGAGTTATGTAGGACTCATACAAACTAAAAACCCCCCGATGGTCCTCATTCGGACGGCTCGAAGACCTCCTACGGAGAGAGTGCCGCCCCAGCGTCATGTCTCTGTGGGTCCTACCTTTTTTTTAAATTCAACGATTAAGTCGCCTTGTACGACAGGTAGGGGATACCATATAATGCCCGGGCTACAGGGCGCAACCCTAGCGAATGCCCAAAAGGGACAGAGTACTTAGAGGTAAATTAACCTGACTAATTTAAGAAGGATCAGAAGGCGTAGCACGGTTGCCATTATATCACTTATCGCTGTGGATAAGACATCCGTCACGTTCTGACAAGTAGGTATGCGAGATGCGAGTGCGAGAGTGATGAATGTCTTATCCACAACGATAAGTGATAAAATGGCAATCGTGCTACGCCTTCTGAATACTAATACTTAGATGCCTTTTTTATGGACCGATTCGTTTGCAGCAGCCTGAAGGGCTGTGGCTGCTGGTCTTGGCTGGCCTGTGGGTAGTCTCCACTATGAGGCTAGCCGACTGCCGAAAGCTAATACATGCCCGACATCTCACGTCATATATACTTTGGGCCTGCCATACACTGGAGCGGCCTGGCTGCGGCGGACAATAGTAAACTTGACCGCCGCTGTCAAATTTACTATTGTCCGCCACCGCAGGCCGCGCCAGTGTGTGGCAGGCCTTAGTTGTATTCTATCCATAACGTCAGTTTCAGTATAATTTGTATCTCGTTCCCACTTGTGTCATTGTCTATGCTTCAGTCAGTCATGTGTGTTGTGAAAATCCTAGTACAATTTATTTCGGCTGTTAAAAAAATCAGATAGTAGTTCCTCTATAAATATTATATCTATGATACGAACAAATTTTAACGGACGTACGTAACTTACAATTAGCGACTGTTTGAAACAAACGAACTTTACTAGGAAATTCGGGTATAGCCAGATGTTCTGGGAAATACCAATTCTATTCCAATTCAATGCGTTATATGGGTGGGCTCACAGAATAATTCATAGTAGCTAAATGATCCAAAATGATAATTATTTTAGTTCCTACGTTTCTTATCGAAATTAAGTATCATCTTTTTTGGAAATAATAATATGATATGGTAATAACATTATACAATGCGCATTCCAATACGATTAATGGGAGTCAGAACGGATATGGTGTTCGCATGAAAATATGTACGGAACCCTCGATGCGCGAGTTATACAAACACTTGACGGGTTTATTCGTGTAAAATGTTTCATTGCGTTGCGTTACAACAGTTCATCTCAAGTAATGGGCCTATTAATGGCGAATATCCAACGTATGCATCATCCTGAACACTCACTGCAAGCGACCCGTGGTTTTGGCGTCTTCTCATTTCAAATTTTCAAACCATTAAACGTAACGTTCAAACATTTATTATCGTCATCATAAAGTTGAAGATGGCTAATAATGGCTCAGAGCATGGTTAACTATATCACAGGGTGGCCCGCGAGCCAGACGATCCTTCTCTTTCTGAGGGTTCTAATTAGAAAGACGGATGGTCAATCTCGCCGCGAAACAACTCGGGATCGATCCTGTGATGTGATGACAGTACTCGTCCTTGTTTACTGACGGTAGAATGCGTAGGTCAAGTGCTCCAACTGCAACAGTTGGAAACTGCCTGAAATGACGGCATCAGTACGGTTATCTGTGCAAATGCAAACGTACGAGTATCATGCTATCTACTGTCTGAAATGTCATTATGCAGCGGCCCGGAGGAATCAGAATTTGGCGTTATTTTTAATTGGAGAAAGCGTAATACGGTAAGCAAAACATTTCTTTTGCAAAGGAGCAACCCCTGTTGTTATTTTACGAGCTAAAGAAAACTCGCAATGGGACCCCATGATTTTAAGCACCCTCGCCTCACGCGAAGTTCCTTTATAAAATGACGCGACACATAACAATGCTGTTATTATCTCTGCATCTAGAAACGAGTGTTTATGCCCGATAGGCGTTAATGGTAAGTCAGACAGACTGCAAAATGTTATGTTACTTTACTGACTTCAATATAATCTGTGTTGAAATCATACAAATGTACGTACGTATACGTACCGAATGTACCGATAACTCAATTGACCCGCCAGCAATACTGTGACACCTCCGATTACGCACATTAATTACTTAGGGTAAATGAAACTAATTCGAATGATGGTCGACCTGTTTGTCACCTCTATCTGTTTGCATTATTCAGATTGATGGTACCAACTAATGGGTCAGTGTCGGGCACTAGGACATTTACCAATCTCGAAGATATACGTGTGTTGAGTTTAGTCGAGCAAGATAGGTTGTGATTGTGTTTCTAAAGGGAAGATAAATGATATCAAGTAACTGTCAAAAATTTCATTTCTGGTACAAGCTTTTATAGCCGACTGTTCTTTTCTGTATACCATCATCAACTACTCATTGAGACGATTATAACGAGTCCAAACTCAACGGGGTTACGTCGGTTAAGTACTGAATTCCCATGGCCACCTTCTGTCTCCATCATCATATCAGCTCGATGGTATCATGATATTGAATTGTCATCCAAACTATACTTATACCCAAAACTTCAGCTCAATCGGTCACCGGGAAGCGGGTCAAATTTAACTTGCAAGATTTGATTACAGACAGACAGACAACGGGACAGGTGTAAGCTTGTAAAATACTCACTTGATGACAGGCTCCGGCGACCCGCCGGAGCTGGAGCACGCGAGCTTGATCTCCCTGCCCTCTTGCGCGTTGGCGTGCGCGCCGGGCGACAGCAGAGGCGCGCGCGGGTGCGTTAGCACCACCAGCGCGTGCGCCTGCGAGTGCAGCGTGCGCCCCGACCCGCCCGCCTTCACCCGACACTCGAACCGCCCGTTGTCCCTCTCATACGACACATTTGACACCGACAGGTCGTAACGACCCTCGGCCGGCGCGAACGTGATTCTGAAAATTAAACGACACATTAAAACTCGGGACTTAATTACCATATTTCCCCTACAGCACTCGCATACAGGATTCAGGGTAATGCTGGGACGCGTTTCGACTGAATTTATTATTAAACTTACGGCGACTATAAACAGTCTGATAATGAAGCAGCATTACAAAACAAGCTTTTGACGTGTATGAGAAAAGTACCTTCGTTGAGACAAAAATAGAACCTTTCACTATAATTTAAGTAATTACTTCTAATACACCTACAGAAAGCTACCGTACCTAAGTCTTCGACAGTTAAATTGAAAAGTTCATGAAGGAAAGTGAATACCTACTGAAATGTACCAGGGCGCCTCTGTCATAGGGTTTGAATTGCACGAATCGTTCTTACTAATCAAATTAAATTATTTTTCAGTACCGCTTTTAAGAATCTCTTGACTGGTGTATTTTAAAATGCAATAAAGTGACGTCAAAATAATGTACACATTTTACGCCTTGTTACACCGATACGCTACAAAAATGAAAACATTTTGTCGCTGACTACGAGGTGTAATTGTGGCAAGACAGGCGAGGTCAGTTGCATTATTGAATAATCAGCATTGATAATGATAACACAATTTAGTAAATAACCGGTCAAGTCAGAGCTCAACCACGCACACGAAGGGGTTTCGTGACAAAATACGAGTAACGTATGTTCAGAAACGTCTTACATCAAAAAAACTTATAAATATATCCCGCATTTTCATTAAAAATCCGCGTTTTGAAGCGCAACTCCCGCTTTTTGTATTCCGGCAAATGGCCACACTAAATCTAACGGTCACGTGACCTCCTACGCTCCTACACCTGTGGCGAGTTTAACAATTTTTCCTTATCCCAAAAAGTGCACAGCGCCGCTAAAGAAGTTTTCACTTCAAAAAACCGCATTCATATCGGTTCACCCGCTTGGGAGCTACTATGCCACTAACACACACAGATAGTTGTCGTTCCCGGGATTTGAACCCAGGGCCTTCATCTTCGTAGGCAGGGTACCTTGCACTAGGCTAAACCGGCGTGGAGCCCTAATTCACAAATACTGTCACCGCTATAGCTTCTTTGGTTTAATACGAGTGATTTGACGTTCGCTTGCCTCTTGACCGTGTAGGGATAACTGCCGTTCCGGTAACCGCGATATATTATGGCAGAGGGATGATCACTTAACTTTTCGAAGGTACGCTAGGAGAATTCAGCTGACACTATAAAAAAAAGTGTCATTTAGATCTACTTGACGCGCGTACAATGCGTTGCGTGAACGACCAGCCGATATTAGAACAATAACTTTGCAAACTACGCAGACAGAGCTAATGAAGTAATTTTGCGTTTTAATAGCCCACTATTGTCAACTAAAGGGATAAAGTACACTCACGACAATAGTTTGATGGAGGTACGTTTTGCCCGGGGTTAAATAATTTGGTTTTCATTTCAGAACACGTGGAAAGTGTAGAAGTAAAGAGACCAAACATGCAAAATCAATTTCTGAACAATCCGGAAATGTATATTGTATTCGCCTCTCGTGGATAATTTCCATAATAGGCACCATTTCGGTTGGTAAATTAGGAAACCATTACCAGCTGATTAGTGATATTGTTTCTATAGGACCATTTTAGTGATAACATAAAATCTAAACATTACCACGGATAAACTCACGTATTAAATGTCACCACGGGCGACATGTTTCGAACTATTCGGGAGTTCTTCTTCAGCGTGAGAGAACTCCCGAAGAGTTCGTAACATGTCGCTCGTAGTGGCATTTCATTAATAAGTGAGCTTAACCGTGTAATCATTAGTATTCATTTAAACATGTCTCACGAAAGATTAAAGCATTTTTAATGTAAATATAGGTTTGAATGTTGTCTTTTATTTGTGATCACATACCAGGCACGGCACTTTGAATAAATAGCTCGATAAATTACTTTTAATTTCTTCCGTAATATGAGCACTTATCTCGCACCCCGCCCTTTCTCTGTTAGCGCAACTATACATTTTAATTTAAAAGCGCCTTTTGTGCATGCCGATTTGTGTTACTCTATTCCAAGGAAATATCGTGCAATTTATACATAAAGCCACAAAATCCTGTTTCTATTTTTAACTAGCTTCTGCCCGCAACTCCGTCCGCGTGGAACTCGTTTATATTGCAGCTCCATACAAACTTTTACCCCCCCCCCCCTCCCCCATTTCACCCCCTTAGGGGATGATTTCGGGGTTAACAACTACCCTATGTCCTTTCCGGGGATTCAAACTCTATACCAAATTTCACCTAAATCGGTTCAGAGCGGCTACCACGAACTTCGAAAGTCGAAGTTCGTTATATATGCATCTCTGTCACTCGAGTAAGGGAGTGCGATAGAGATGGAAATACCCGAAATTCGACTTTCGAAGTTCGTGGTAGCGCCGCAGCGGTTTAAGCGTCTTATTTTGATCTATGTGTAATGCCATACGATGTCTGATCTATGTGTAATGCCATAAGGACGTGTCAGATATTTTTGCCGGCTTTGTTTCGGCAGATACCTGTTGATGCCGGTGACTGTACTCGTACCTACATGCTATTGCCTGGTTATTACCATGAATTCATAGACGCTATGGAACGAGCGAGATCCGTTTCAGCTCGGGCCCAATTTCTTTCGTATGTCCGGATATCCAGGTGTCCGGCTGTTCTGCTCTACAGGTCGCATTAATCAATCGATTCTCGTGAAATTTTGTGAGCGGGTTGGCAAAACCTTCGCCGGGCGGCCGTTAGCGCACTGGCCGGTTCGAAAGAAAAATATTTTTTTCACGGCTGTGTTTTGTTTCCTTCGGGGAGAATTTTCTCGTGCTTGCAAAGTCCTTTAGAAAATATATTTTGGTCTGTTATAAAGATCAATGATTGCTATTATTTCTCGAAATTACTTCTGCTTGTCATTTTGTACATACAAGGGCTACCACTTACGCAGGTTTGTATTGCATATACATTCTGTGTTGTGTATATAATGTTTGTTAAACCCAATCTAAGCCTCATGTAGCCGTCACTGGCTGAACCCATCGCAGATGGCTTTGAAACTGTTAAGTAGGTAAAGGACTGTTTCCAGTCCTTAATCCATAATCTCCTCCAAACCGCTACTAGTGACCCGCTGCTGCTTATAGTTTCGTCTGCGCCGCTGCCCCCAAGATAGCTGGAGGTTTGCTCTAGACCTACCCAGCCCAGCGGGAACTCCGAGGCGGGTATCTAACACTACAGATATAGATAGACATAGATCACGCAAATGCATGTAATTCGCGTGTCCGAATTCTATCTCCGAGTTGGCACTCCGACTGACATTTCGCGCGCGTCTGTTGTGGTAGCTAGCCGGTTGTCCGTGAATATTAAGAAAATGCCTTATTGCAGAATCGATTTTGCGCGGACAACGAGGAATTCAGATCACTAATTCGCCCGTGTGACGTCACAGTAGGTAGAAAAATCCGGCCAAGTGCGAGTCGGACTCGCGCACGAGTGTTCCGTACCATTATCTATAAATACAGCAAAAAATAACGTTTTTTGTATGGGAACCCTCTTTAATATTTATTTTGTTTTTAGTATTTTTTGATATAGCGGCAACAGAAATACATCATCTGTGAAAATTTCAACTGTCTAATAGCTATCGCGGTTATTGAGATACAGCCTTATCTTATCTTATCTTATCTAGATGAGGGCCCTTTCGGATGCACTTCGACCCAGTGGGATCTTTTGTGCATTTGCCCTCTCCTTACGTCTACTCCCAACTTCGCTCCATCATTTCCACATAGCGGATGATGCAGCTCAGCGGAAGTGCCTTGAATTCCTTTGGTTGCGTATAGCCGTTACCAAAGTAATTCATTCTTTGTCTGGCAAGGGCATGACATTCACACAGTAAGTGTTCCATAGTCTCATCCTCCTCGCCACACATTCTACAGTCTAAGCTGTCTGATAGTCCCATCTTGGCCAAGAGATCCTTGACCCCGAAGTGACCTGTGAACACCCCAGATATGATTCTGAGCTGCTTCCTACTGGATTTCCAGAGTTTGTTAGTCCAGCCCGAGTCCACTCCTTCTATGAAGAGCTTTGAGTGCCTTAAGCCCGCCTCATTCCTCCACTCGTATTGGTGTTTGGTTTTGGCGTAGGCTTTAAAGGCCGAAATTATGGTTCCCTGCGAGAGTCCCACAAATGGTTCTGGACCTACAATCAATAACCTAGCTATCGCGGTTATTGAGATACAGCCTGGTGACAGACAGACGGACGGACGGACAGCCAAGTCTTAGTAATAGGGTCCCGTTTTTACCCTTTGGGTACGGAACCCTAAAAAGTGATACGGTCGGTTTTCATACAGTTTACGTTACTAGTGTATATCTATATCTGTGACTCTGAGGGTATCGAAAACCTCCGGGTTTCACCGTCCGGACTGCGGACGTCTTTACCATTCAGGTCAGTGACTTTTAGCTAGTATCTACATACACGCTAAACGTACTGACTAAATAATTTAAACCCATTTTTTACACAACGTTACTTACTTACTTCCACTACTTCTAGCGTTTTTTCGCGGCATATCAACCTTAAGGACCTTAAGTGACAACTTGCTCGCTCGCTCGTTTAGAATGGCTACGAATTTCTTAGTCAAACACAGAATCTCACTAAAAATGAAACAATTAGGTAAGCGAATGCAAGTAATAGATTAGTTTGAGATTGTGGTTTTATTGGTCTCGTATAGTATCCCGTATGTGGAATACACTCGCAAGTTGGACGGATACTCATTTTGCCATACTCCTAATGTATGGGGCATTACTATGTATAAGTGTAGACTGAATTTCACTCACTATCTCTTCTGGGTCCACTGGGCACGCGTACGTATTCGTACTATTTCTTTAGAAATAAAGCAGTATGAAACTGACGAAAATACCTGTAAGATCTCTCGCAATTTTAATATTCGCGTCACTTTGGTGACATACCTACCTACATTTTGATGTTCAGAGTACAGCGGAGGAAATTCCGGTTTAGCCAATTTCAGAACTGTTTCGTTCGTAATTGGTAAGTCAGCCAATTAGAGAAAGTTGCATCGTTTGGGTATTTCGTAAAATATTGGATTTATTAATTGAGACATTGGAACATTTAATCGTTGAATTTAATAAAAGAGAGATCGGTCTAAAATATCTGGCAGAACGTAAAAAATAACAATTTTTCGAATGCGCATGTTAAGTCGATTTCACTTGCTCATAAATGTGAATAGACTAGACTAGTCGCAAAAAAAGAATTTTTTGTTTTTGGTTTTCATAATTTATTTCCATTTCTAGGTCGAAGTAGAATCTCTGGATGAGTATTCCTTATTATTCCGGTTGTATAACTTATTTTTTTTACATTTTACATACGCGGATTTTTATCATAAAACGAAATATCACGCGATTAAGATATAAGAGCAATGACAGCTACTCTTTTGATATTAAAACAATCGGGCCGCGACGCGCTCTATAGTCTGGACGTATTTAAAAGAATGTAAACAAACAAAACCACGTGACTTGGTCATTCAACCAATTTATTTATTTATCGTATGGCAAATGAGTATTTAGAACCGTGAGATCTTGGAAGAGACAGTACGGTTGCCAGGTTGTTCAACCAATAAGATAATACCATAGGTAAAAAAGGTTGCTACTCACAGCAATCTTATTGGCTGAATGACCAAGTCACATGGTTTTGTTTGTTTACATTCTTTTAAATACCTAAACGTCCAGACTATAGCACGAAACGTCAGCGATCGTCGTATTACTATGCTATCTTTATGGTTAGGGCAATGGACAAGGCTTTAATGTCCGGATGACGGGCGGCGTGGGCGTTTACAGACGTTCAGTGTTTCTATAGAAACGAGCTGCATGAGGATGGTAGCCTCATGAACCGGAGACCCGGGCCTTAGACACGTTAAACACGTTCTTACTGATAGTTCGTCTCGAGCGGAGTATCCTTGATGGCCACATTGTCGTGTCCACTGGCTGTGCTGCGGACCCAGTAGTAGGTGGGCGATTCGCCGGCGAGCGGCTCGAACGCGAACCGGCAGCGCAGCGTGACGTCATCGCCTTCTCGCGCGTCGTGGCTCTCATCATCCGCGCCCGCCCAACTGACCGCTGAAACAACACAACTTGGTTAATACTCACAAGATATTGAGAATATTTGTAGATTTGGAGGAGATGTGGCCCGAGATGATCGCTCGCTCGCTTTTAATAATTTAGCATTGTGTGGCGTGGCATCTAACGGCGTATATTAATACCTATAACTGCAATATTTTTGCTATATCTTTTAAATGCATCGTCAGTTACAAAAATCTAATCGAATCACATCGGTTGCTAACGTAAAACTTTAGAATGAATTCTAACAAACTTGTGAAAATTACAATATGTTAATCATATATTTATTAAGCACCGATGACACTTGGCGTGTGCAATGCAATGACAGCCAGTGTTTCGTGAATGGTCAGTCTACTACTCTACTACATACTATTTGCGATTTCTTGTTACGTAGCGTGTAGGTAGGTACTACATGTAGGTCCCCGTTTCTCAATTATTTTAATTCTGTACCTCACCTTACCCGTCACGTCTAACCATACTAGACCTCGAACTACGCTTAGCTACGAATCGCGGCGTCAAGAAATATTCGTGGGTGAGCGGTGACGGTGAGATGCGGTTAAAACAAGTGAAAGAATAGCGGGGTAGCTCGTGCGAGTGTGGAACCACAGGATAATCTCATTACCTACTGCCGATATTGATGCTTACAACATTTTACAATTTTATCAACAATAAAAAACGCGGACACCGGACATACGAAGGAATTTTGCCCAGGCTGAAAGCGAGAATTTCGCTCGCTTCGCTCGCTCCATCAATAATTATATTAGAGTATTGCCGTGGTTTTAAGATCCGTGGTCTTTGAGAAGATGATTTAGACTGTCTACTTATAGTGTCTTTTAGCTGCCAAATTATAGGCAGAAAAGTTGGTTGAAATGGAACTTACTGAAAATGTATAAACAAAGTTACGTCTATTTATAGGTGAAATAAGTCTAATATTTCGATTTTCGCCACGGCCGGTGGTCTCCGATGACTCGCGGTGTCAGAAATAAAGGTAGTTGAATATTCCCGACCTAATATGTTACCTAATACTATACAGCCAGACAACTCTGCTTCGCTGACTGACCGGTAATTATAAATACCTTGGAACTATTAGTTTTTCCTCGCTACTTAGTCCGCTTCTATGTTCCATCCTAATCCTTTCAGTCGTTCTCGAGATTGAGTAACTCTCACATTATAATATTAGTCGGATATAATTATATACTATTGGAGGACTAGTTAGCCAAATTATAGTGCTCTAGTCTATGTAGTTATAGTTAGTGTTAAAAGAATTGTTTCCAAATCCTGGACGTGTTATAAGTAGGTACCTATTTAAAGCATGTGCCGCAATCACGTAATTTCATTTTCCGAATGTATCGTTTGTGTGAATTTTCATTTCGTCTTTTCATCTGTACTGTATCAATCTTGGGACATGGTTAATGTGTGTAATTATTTATGTATTTATCCCCAAATACTTATGTACGTACATTTATTATTCATAGGCTAACCATCAAAACTAAATAAATAAAGATGCCTCTCAACTAAACGTAGACAACTGGGTATTAAGTATACCAATAGGTAGGTGGTAGGTATACGTGTAGTTACGAAAGGTAAAAAAAAAGTTCAAAAGTTTCATGTGCTCTGCCTAACCCTTTTAGGGATAAAGGCGTGATTATATGTATGTATGTGTATGTATGTACGAAAGGTAAGGGTGTAAGTAAAATAACAGCTACACGTCAAGTAAGAAGGCCCAATAAGCGTCATAATCATAACCTAACATAGCTGTTTCACTTAATTAATCTGTGTCTACAAATATGACCAGCAGGTCTGTTTGGCTCCACGCATGGACATAATATTGGTAAGTATATTTAACATTTGTTGCGCGCACTCCTTCTGACAATTAAGTAGGTTGGGTACTTAATCAATATCATGATAAAATTACTTTGCATACTCGTCAAAAAAATAAGATTTTTTATCATGATCATCAAAAGCAAAGAAAATTAAAAATATATGTCAACAAATGTAAGAACACCATAACAAGGAAATAGAAAAACAAACCAAAAGCAAACTAACACAAATCATTATTTGTGTTTGTGTTTCAACCACTAGCCGCCGCATTGCCGTGAGCATTTACGTTATTACAACATAATAATTGTATAAATATACAAATTTTAACATTTTGCTAAGGAAATGCAATAAGCTTAAAACATTCAGTCCGGGGTATATAATTTAATAAATATAAGATCTATTTAAAAATGCGGCCCTGCTTTTGATCTTTTGGGTAAGACGAAAACCCTCATTATGAATTTAATTAATTTTTATTCTAATTGTATTCCGCATTAACGCCTTTGAGGTGTGGTGCTGGAGGAAGATGCTCCGCAACAACGAATCTATCCTTACGTGAGCTCAATCTAAAAACCTGGCTTTCCACTGCGTGTTTGAGAAGAATCCTGGATTTTTTTGGTCACATCGCCCGGAAAGAGGGAAACAACCTGGAGCAGCTGATGGTCACCGGCAAGGTGGATGGCAAACGACCAAGAGGGAGGAGTCCAACTAGATGGGTCGATCAAATACGCTCGAAACTGGACACCAACTTGCATGTGGCACGTCCAAGCTGCTCATGACCGGAACAGATAGCGAGACATAGTGCGGAAAAAACTAACTTCACACACAGCACACGACGCATGGAGGACTAATTGTTATTTACGATCATGCAAGACAGAAATACACGCAATATTGATCGTCTTAGAAAATCAGTCATATGCATCGTTCTGCATTCGAAATAAAAGCCTACGACGCCCAGTAAAGTCCATCGGGCACCGTCGCAGTCCGCACATTGTAAATGTACGAACCAGGCCGGTTTTTCATATAAAATATATCTCTTTTCTTTGCGTAGCGTAAAGTAAAAGAAGAATGTCTTGGCATAAAGCAATAAAAATAATGTATTTGTAAAGTTTATTTTACATAAATGTACTTAAATAGTAGGTAGGTACCTACAAAAATATTCTGAAGCGAACGCTTTCCTTTAAAATGGGTGGGTGATAGTTATTAGACAACGACGTAAGAGAAATAAATAAATATAATTTGTTGCGCTCGCGCTCCAATACACAATAGCATGTATCATCATAAATTTAAGAGCTTAGCTCTTGTCGGTGGAGTAATTTCCAATCTGATCTACATTCTGCCTTTGCCTTTAACTCTCTATAAGACCATATTTTTATCTTTTCTTTTATCTGATCCATATATGCTCTTCTAGGCCTTCCTCTTTTTCTCTTTCCTTCTATCTTTCCTTCTATTATCATTCTGATCAAGTCGTCGTGCCGTAGTAGGTGTCCTATCATTCTTCCTCTTCTGTCCTCAATTACTTTCATCAGTTTCCTCTTTTCGTTTACCATGTTCAAGACCTCTTCATTAGTTTTCTTCTCAGTCCAGCTAATTTTTTCTAGCCTCCTCCAACACCACATCTCAAATGCTTGTAGTCTCTCCCTGTCTCGTTGTGTCATAGTCCAAGTTTCGCACCCGTAGAGAGCTATGCTCCAGATGTACACTTTAACCAGTTTCTTCCGGGTGGCGCTTGATATTCTAGCTGTGAGCAAATGTTTTTTATGATTAAAGGCTTGCTTTGCCATGGCTATCCTGGCAACAATATCAGGTGTACATCTGGAGTCGTCTGTAATAATACTGCCTAAGTATGTGAATCTCCTTACTTGCTCGATTGAGATCCCCGCCAAAAAAATTGAATCTACGACTCTTCTTTTCGAAACAACTAAAAATTTTGTTTTGCTAGCGTTAATTTTGAGACCAGACTCTGAAAAAGTCGTGTTCATTTCAGTCAGCAGTGCCTGGAGCTCTTCTCCGTTTTCCGCAACTGCTGCTATATCGTCTGCAAAGCGTATAAACTTAACATTTCTTCCATTAAATTTGACCCCTCCTGTATAAGAACCCGTTAATTGTTTGATAGCATGTAATAGAACCAATTTTCCGGGTTGACGTAGCCTGCCTACCTTGCCCACAGGTTCTCACATTTCCCAAAGCCCTTCCTTCGCCCTTTTCCGTAAGTTCCAAGGAATTTATTTTATTAGGAGAGGATATGTATGCATGGATATAACCGTATGGTCTAATGAAGTAATGACGTTACCAGTCATTAGAACTTCTCCGTGTTTCACCTCTGTATTTTATAAGAGTAACACTCTATACCGTTTTCCATATAAGATAAGAAAAATCTTGCATTAATTGTCTTTGCAATTTCAAGGAAAACCATTGCGATAAGTAATCAAATAGTTTAAAAATATATTAATTAGTTATGTTTGAAAAGCATTAAATGATGGAAATAAGTATGTATACAATATTTCCCTTTGATATCCTAGACAAACAAAGAAACACAGACGAATATGTCCATTAAAAATGTTATCTGGAATCAGGTCATTTAAACTCCATAAAATATACATAAATACTGAAATAGATAGGCATAGGCGGTATAAACACCCAAGACTCAAGTCATGCTCATCTCATAAATATCTGCCTTGTACGGGATTTTCCACCCAGGAGCGTCAGCGTCGCAGGCACACACTTCCCAATAGATTGAACCGGTCGTCAAACTATCTGAGTTTTATAGATGTGTCTATTCTTTACATAATTATTCACACTTTAAAAAAAATTTTACTTTTAATTTGTACCTATTTCTACATCTATCAATAACCTGCGATGATGAATCGCGTTTACGTCACCGCCGTGTATAAAGCATTCGTCATTGACGCACTTTCGTTATTGCGGGAAGGAAGGTGACGGGTACTTAACGCGGCGATCAATTATATTAAAACGCGACTAACACAAATACTCATAGTATGTAACAAAGTAGATACACACATGCTTACAATTTTGTGGCGAATTTAGCGCAAAAGGTGATGAAATTGGACAAGGAGCTGAATGATTATTTGTTTACGCATGTGCTTTTTGCTGAGATAACTAATGATCTTCAGGTAAATAAGACCTGTAATTATTAAGTTTACTTACGCTAAAACTAGGGATGCAACGATATGTCTATTACGATACCGATACGAATGACGAATGCATCGTAATAGCGAATACGATAACGAATGCGATAACGAATGCATTAGGTACGATTTTTTAATTTACTTCTAATAAAAGTAATATAACAAGACAATTGAGTAAAATCAACATTAATTTAAATTTTAGTTTGTTTAGTTTAGTAATCGATGCTCGTCAAAAATAACGATAACCTGCGGTTTACGATTATCGGCATCGGTATCGTTGCATCCCTAGCTAAAACCAACGTGCATACACAAATAAAGATATCTCTAAAAAATGAGCATTTTTTTGAGGCGGAAACCATCCGTAGTTAGGTACCGGAAAACTAAGTTCATAGGTTCTGATATTGAAGAAGTAAGTATTTATAACAACAGACTGTGGCTTAATAAGTTAAATGTACAAAGCTAGAACTACATCAACAACGCCATTATTCATATGAAAACAACGGATTTCGCGTCCATTATTTACTTACGTAAAATTTAAAAAAGCAAGTGGAAGCGAAATATTTTTTTTGTATTTCGTACAATATATAATTAAAAGATATTATTAATTGGTTTTAACAAATAAATACCCTATCCTATATTATTAAACAAGCAATATTTGCATATCTTATTTGCAATCACTTTCTTACAAACGACTTTAACGATTTAGATGAAATTTGAAATATAGGGATTTACTTACGGGGGCGAGAGTATCGATCTAGCTAGCCCTCATGTCTGAGAAAATTAAACCTTCTCCGCAATAATAAAAACATTTATGCAGGTGTCTTGTTGTTTCCCGAAATAGCTTCGATACAGCTTTTCCGACGCAATTCAGTGTTGCGTTGGTTTTGTTGCTGGCAACTTTGACTTTTGCCCCGTGCCCGTATTGTATTCCAGGAAATCGGAAGCTTCGTTGTATCAAAGTTTAAATTTATTACTTCATTGCTTCAGTATTTCCGAGAACTTTTAACAAACTTTGCGGACCTTTACATTCACCTACTCTACACTGCACCAAGGTTTATTGCCTCCCAAATTCTTTTAGTTTCTTCTGACACTATGTTAGATTGATGATAACTCAAACCAACTTTGGCCTCATATTGTAATTATATGGGTAATGTTCAGACCAAGAAAAGCTACCGCTTTTTCTTGGTCTGGGGGGTGGTGAGATTTAATTGTGTGTCGAGGGAAATCCAGGAAATTACCGGTCGATTCACGAGAGCTGGCGCGGAAAATATATGAAACTGTCATTAATTTCAAAGACATTACGCGGCGACAGCTCTTGTGAATCGACCTGCAGTTATCACGCCACATCGCGCGAGCTCTTGATTTTTCTCGCACTATTCATCTCTCTCATATTAGAACACTTAGAACAAGAGGTATAGTTCGAGAAAAATCGAGGGTATGTCGCTTGATAGACGTGCTGTAGGTACTCATCCAATTCACATACACCAGGGTAGGTATATTCATCATTCCCATCGTGTTTCCGTTTCCCTATCTATAGATAATGTATTGGATTGAACTGTCTATATCATGCCTGTGTATGTTAGCCATAGACCGGTGGTGTTCAGTATAACTAGCTAAGTTCGTTACCGTGACACCCATTCGTAGTGGCGCAGCGTCGACGCGGGCGCAGGCGGCGCGGGGAGCGGTCAATGACACGAGGTCGCGTGCCCCGCCTGCCAAGCTACCGACCATTAGGGACACCATTATCGGTATTCGGTTGGGGACAGATTTACCTTAAAGTAAGGAGACGGATTCCTGAGCCGTAGCTGATTGGTGCCGGTTGATTGGATTTTGTTTGATTGATGTCCTGTTATCCTTCATGGGAGTCTTAATGGCTCAAAGATATCGGTTAGCTACTAAATAGTTAGGTACGTTAGTAGTCAACGCAAGTATAACCATACCTACATACAAATTCCACATGTTTTAGTCATCATACGGTCATCATTATACTGAATCACGCAGAGATATTTGAGAAGAAAGTGGCACGCTCTCAAAGTTCAAGGAAACTTTAAAATTTAAATGTCGAACCTCACTGAAAAAAACCCGGATGCTGCGTCGAAGGCGCCGCTCCGTTTCGTAGAAATCCTAACGGACTAGGCCTAGTTATCAGTGAAGTGTGCCGGCCCTACAGAGTGTCACGTCAACTACGCCCACAGTTAACCTTGGCGATACTACATATACAGGCTAACGTATGAATACGAAATACGCTTGAGACATCGGTATGCCTAAGATGAAGAAACAACTCAATAATAACGGTTATAAGAAAGATTTGAGACTTAAGTGATATTCGACGTCAAATGTGAGACGCAAATACACATTGGACAACGATCTCGGACAAGTGGAATACAACCCTTTGCTAGAGGTGCCGTAAAATGAGGTGAGTAGGGATCGTGAGGAGAGTTGTCTTATGAATGTAGAGAAGGGATAAAATAAATGAATAAATATTTGGGGAAAATCTTACACAAATCGACCTAATCCCAAACTAAGCAAAGCTTGTACTATGGGTACTAGACAACGATAAACAAACTTATATAGATAAATAAATACTTAAATACATAGAACACATCCATGACTCCGGAACAAATATTCATGCTCATCACACAAATAAATGCCCTTACCGGGATTCGAACCCGGGACCTCCGGCTTCCTAGGCAGGGTCACTATACCCACTAGGCTACGGTGGTCGTCAAAAAAGGGGGGTGAGATGGGATTTTAAGGCTACTGCTACCTAAATAATGTATTCCAATTTAAAATGGAGTTATAGTAATATACATAATTAAAAAAAATCGATCCAACAATCTTCCAAAATCACCTTTGTATGAAATCCCATCTCACCCCAACTACGGTGGGATTTCGTGTTTATCGTTAAGTTATGAAATGGGACTACCCAAAATCATAAAAAAAACTATAATACAAACGTCCGGCACACTTATTATATGCAACATTCAGTTTGCGTATGTAAAAATATTTTTTTATAGAGGTTTGAATGTCAGTTTTGTCCATAGTCACCCCGTTTTACGGTAAGTACGCTTGTTTAGTTGTTCTCATTGAAGTGAGAACAACATACAAATAGAAAATGGTGCAAAATTTGTTTTGTTTGAACTCGTAAGGCATTGGTAGAAAGCTAGACCCTGAAACTGTGTACATCTCCATGACTCCCTTCTCTTTATTAACCCTAAGTACTCTTTAATTCGTCCAGAACAAACAAATTCTCAGCCGCCATTTGTCAGGTTAGGATACTAGACCAGCCAGCTGACATTACCAATATCTCAATTATATAAACAGCGCAAGACGCTGTGAAATACTATTCTTGATTACTTACGTGGTAATGGGCTTAGTGACCTACTAAAGTCTATTAGGTGTAGTACTTTCCAACTTCGTAGCAATTCGCCTCTTTTTATAGCCAATAAAACTCTGGTAAGTACCTACTTGAGTTTGGGTGTCGTCGTGGAACGTTGGAAACATTCGAGGATTCTTCTAAGTAAAGCATAGCACTTCATGCGATACATAAGTGAACAAGGAGAGTCGAATAGATGCCTAATAGTCATTATAATAATGATTTTTCACAAAACCTAGTTAGTGTTAAGAAATCATTACCCATGCTCACTTATCATAATGCAAGTAATGCAACTCTGGAAAAAAGAACGTGCACTTGACAATTATTGTTAGCAGACAATGTTACAGGCGCATTAAGTCACATAAAACAATAATCCTTTAGTGTACTTCTAATATTAAAAAAATGTGCAAACAAATGACCTAACAGCTCGAGTCGAGCGTTCGTACGTTATTAAAAGTTTCGCAAACGTAATTAGAGAAAAATCACGGATGCAGTGCAATGCGAAGAAAATTATAAATTTAAAGTCACGTAACGTGTTAATTACGAGCTAAGGCAGCGACGCGAGAGACTGCGCCGGTGTGGCTGTGTCGGAATATTTCGGTGGCCTACAAACAGCCCGTGGCCGTACTAACAAGTCTAACAACAGAGGAGATTATTCGTAGACATCAACGAAACTTAGCGCACGTGTGCTCAAGAACCGGTCGGACGAGTTCGAGGCGGACTTTTAGCCGACGTGCTCGCTCGACACATTTCTCCGCGGACTTTCAATTCAATGCGAGATGATATCAACGTAAACAACTCTCTACAAACTGTCTGCTTGTTTGCGAACTCCTTAATTATACGTCTAAGTAACCATTTGCTTCGAGTTTATAATTTAATCTAATAATTACCGAACCTAAAATTTGTGTACTATTTGAGCGCGATATCCCGTTTCTGGTAATAATTTGTTGGCAAGCCTAGTTTATATAATTTAAGAATATCGTTTTTCGTGTCTACAATAACGAAATTCAACCAATACTGACTAAATTCGTATGATAGCTCCGCTAAATAAATAAAAAGGCATCACGGAGCAAGCACTGCTGAATGTTAGACATCCTTCATTTTGTCCCATATTAACTTGAGCTTTCCCAATTCATGGAATCTTGGATGGATGGAATATTAATTTACAGCTACTGAGGTCAGTTGTATGTATAGTAACCAAAACCAATCTATTCTGTGCCAAAACTGAATAAGTTGAGCCGAAAACCGTCGAATACGAAATTACGTGTAATGAATGTCAAATACAATATTATTATATTCCGTATATTCCCCAGTTTTAACAGTCAATAGTCGCCAACAGGGTAAAAAAAATAACTCCATTCAATCTAAAACCGCCTTATTCTCCAAAAGTGTATTCAGAATGGCATCAAAGAATTTTAATAAGTTACCGGCAATAGTTGACAATTGAGAATTATAGATTATCCAAAAACACTTGTTTGATTTCCTGGCAAATAAGGCGTATTAATCCATTAATTAATTATGAAGGGACTATTTTTTGGTTCCTTCACGTTGCTATTAACATTAACATAAGACGAAAGTTAATTGGACATTATTTAATGTAGTAGACTAAGCACGCATGCAGCATGTAAAACCCAACTTAGAAAGATAGGAGAAAAAAAAAAGCAGCATGTAAAATTCTTCATGCCATTTGTATACCTAAGCATAGTGGCACATATTTACAAAACCTATTGTAACCTATGTCATACAAATAAATAACCTGACTTTGACTTTCAAACTTCCTGCTCATTTGAAGTCAGATGAAAACGTACGAATACTTAACCTATGCAGCTGTGGATAACACATTCGCAATTTCGTTGCAAAGTACGAGTATGCAAATGCATAATGAATGATATGCAACACACTGCTGTTTCAGGTAAAGTTTGTTGTTGTGTACCACGACGAGCGATCGGTTATGCGTGTGTTGTGGCGAACAGGCTACGTAACAATAATATAGCAGCGGATGCGATTCATAACCTCCCTCAACTCACATCACCGGCACCACACCCAGTATAGCTTTACCATGGGACCCGAACAACTACCGGTAATCAGAGATCAGGTATATACTGGTACATCTGAGACGAGTTCCCGATAAGCTGTGCGAATACCAGGGCTGTTATTCGCTAAGCGCTAATACGGCTCACCGGTCACGAAACTATAGACCTCCACCTACGCTTGGTTACTACGCATCGCGGTGTCAAGATATATTTGTGGGTGAGCGTTGAGGTGAGCTTAAAACAAGTTACAGAATAGGGGGGCAGGAGTAGATGGTTGCTACAAGAGGCGAGGTCGAGAGCTCGTTTGTTCGCTGCTTAACGGCCACGCAGGCAAAGTGGAGGCCTGTATTCCCTCATGGCGATATCGTATCCATATCGAACGCTACAAACTATATCATTGGTATAGTTATTGCTGCTTTTACCGACTTGGTCCCCAGTCGTATTTACCTTTTACTTTCAAGGTTACATTCTGTTCGCTTTGAGTTTAAATTGGGTCCTTATATTAAAATTCATAATATGGGCTGTCACTGTATGAATACCATCAAATTATCAAATTAAATTGTAAACTAGGTACATACATAAAATAACATAATTTGACGACCGGTTAGCTTAGTGGGTAGAGACGCTGCCTACGAAACTAAAATGCCCAAGTTTGAATACTCTGTGAGATGAGAGTATTTGTTTCTATCTATTTAATTACATACTTATTTCGATTAAATATACCATCGGCTAGTAACCAAGCCTTATTGAACTTTCTGTAGGACTAGTTCTTTTTGTCTAAGATTGTCCTCTAATAATAATTTAAATAAAATGAGCAAAATCATAAAAAGATATGAGACTTAAAGATTCGAAAAAACATGATTTACAAACCTAGTATGAGCCATTTTCACGGACGATATCGAGGCCTGAATTTGACTCCCATTTTTGCTTTTGTTGTGTTACTTGTGCTCTATTTATAGTTCGTCCCAAACAGATATTTTATCAACACACCACGTGCTTACACTAGTATATACATGTAAATTTCAGTTTCCGTATTCTATAAAATAAAATCAATAAATTCTCCATCCAAGAGAGCTCCCACCTCCTGTCAGGCTTTTCCCTCGATGACAGGCAACACCGTTGTTCTGTTTAAACCAACATTTTTTGAAGCTTTGACATTGTATTTTATTTTTCTTACAGGTAATTGGCGCAGTGACTACTTACTTACTTGGTCATCCTCATACAGTTTCAAAGATACGACAGTTAAAATGATGAAATCCATTGATACTGTAATATATAAAATTTGTAAAAATCAACATTGGCTTCCATAAGGAGGCGCCATTAGATTTCTCTTTAACTTTAAAAGTGTGCGAAAATTGTTGAATATACAGGGTGTACAATCCAAATGGGTCAGTTTGACGACCGCTTTAGCCTAGTTGGTAGTGACCCTGCCTACGAAGCAAGAGGTCCTGGGTTCGAATCCCGGTAAGGGCAAACATTTATGTGATGAGCATGAATATTTGTTTCTGAGTCATGGATATTTTCTATGTATTTAAGTATTTATATCTATTATATATATCGTCGTCTAGTACCCATAACACAAGCCTTACTGAGCTTACTATGGGACACTAGGTCGATTTGTGTAAGTTTGTCCCCTAAAAAAAAAAAAAAAAAACTTTTTTATTAACTCTCATACATAACCGGGAATCGAACCTGGTCAAAATCAATGAGTATAAATTAATTCCAAAAACAGTATTCCACTTTCAAATTTTAAATGAATTGGTACGCCCGCTGAACAAATGCGTTCTAATTTTAAATAAACGCTATTTGTAATGCATAAAACCGATGAAGATAAGATATGCATAAGTGGTCTCTTCAGATAATTGATGATCGATTCATATTATTCACGACTTTTTGCAAATTAATAAAACTGTGGGCATTTTAGTCTAATTTACTGTCAGTTGTGTTTACACAAGATTTCATAGCCAAATTTGGTCCTTTTTACTTAACGCGGTTTAAAAAATATTGACCAGGTTCGATTCCCGGTTATGTATGAGAGTTAATAAAAAAGTTTGAATGTAATTATTATTAAATCGAAAATCGACGTCATGGTTCCTAAGAACAGATCTCGCTATCTCTCATAGTTTCCGACTTCTCCATACTGACCCATTTGGATTGTACACCCGGTATATAGAATACGGAAACGGAAATTTACATGTCTGTAGGATATTACATTACATAATGTGCCTAAGACTAGTGTTTACGGTGAAGTATTACGATATATTAAGTCTGCACAATAATAATGCTGTTATAATTATGAAACGATCACTTATTATCACATTACCGAGCGCGACCCTCAGAGACCCTTGTTTACCAAAGACAGCTGCGTACTTGATCCTCGTGTTATTATTTATTTGTGCATATTATTTATTGTTACATAAGAAACGCTAGCTTATGCACATTTTTGCCTGGCGCCATCATAGAAATATGAATTCAACGAACTAATTTCACGCTATGATTTGTGTAGAGAACGTAAATACTGGATAGACATCCTAAGATAGACGTCATAATCATGAGTGTAATCATAATTTAACTTAATTAATAAACAATCTGATAACTTCGACCCTACATACATATAAGGAATAGGAAGTATTGTTGCTTGTCGGGTTTCTCATGCACAGTACTTATTTATTTATCGTATGGCAAATCAGTATTTAGAACCGTGAGATCTTGGAAAAGACACCTCTATGAGGTTTATTCAATTCCTTCGCATGACAAAGAGTTGAGGGCGGCCTGCCGTGCTTGTTTTACAACTTTTACAAGAATATGAATTGCCTTAATACCCATATACTACCTGTAGTATCATCTGTTCGGGCAAGGTATACTCGTACCGTCCATACCTACATAAGCTTTACCTATATTACTCCGACAAATGATCGAATTTAAGCTACGTTAGGTGCAAATGCTTAAAGTTTGAAATATGGGTTTTAAATCAAAGATTCAATGTTTTAAGGCGAAAAATATATTTAACAGCACTACTAAATAATACTAACCCCTTGTAGGGTTAAGTTCGCCTTTGTACCTACTTTAATTTTATCATGTTTATGTTTTAACCTGTTTGTTCGTATGTACGTACTAACATCATAAATAATTGAACAAATTCGTTGGGGTAAAAATAGCATTTGAAGACAATGTTCGGGTTGATGATCTTCAATTAAAAAGGTCATAAAAATAGAATCTATTTTGGTGCGACATCGGAGCGATGAACATTCTCATATTTAGTATAATAAAGCCCTGTGCTCTAGATACTTGAAGCCACGTGTGCTACATGCATACTTGATGTAGAAATGGGAAACGGTGGGAAGCTGAGGAACCGCCGTTGGCGCCGTGGGAGCATGCGGGCGACATGTGTTTATGATGTCTAATGGCGTGTTTAAGGCCAAGTTGCTGATAATATTAGTAGTATTATTGAAAATCAGGCGTTTAATGTTAATGTACACATGGCTCTTTTCATAATTCAATGCTGTTCGTTGTCAAATATTGCAAACAAGTAAGTACTGCACTGCCGGCCCCTTAAGACGTGACGACGGCTGATTAATCGTGCTGCTTATCTAATTTTGCAAATTAAACAAGTACCTATTTCAAATGGGTATGAAACAGGACGCAACTTGCAGGTTCTGCCAGGAGACAGAGGAAACAGCAATGCACATTCTCTGCTCCTTCGGAACACTTATGCACAAAAGAAGTACCTATCTAGGGCGGCACATCGTGCACCCAGAAGAGGTACAACATATCACCGCCCAAAGAATCTGGAATTTCCTAGAGGCAACGGGCCTTAACGGTGAAATCTAAAACAAAGGGCTGCCACAATATATAAAGGCCCACAGTCAACAACAATAATAATAATATCTGATGGGAACTTAAAGATACATACATACATACATATACTCACGCCCGTATCCCATTGGGGTAGGCAGAGACTAAGGAACGCCAAATACTACGGTCCTTACATACTTCTTTCGCTTCGATCACATCCATACATCTCCTCATACAGGCTCGTCGGTTGCGGGTACTCCTGACCTGACTAACTAACCTAACTTAAAGATACCAGGAAAAAATCTCATTTATTACTTAATTATTTATTATACCCTAAACATGACACTCCCGAAGGATCTAACGACACCTATAGAAGTGTTAATCTTTTTATGAATTACGTTAGTACAGCGAGTACTACATACGGTATAAAGTACTTACATTGACTCGAAATAAATTACTGACTCCTACCTACTACAGCAGCCGGATACAAATATAAAGCGATTATGAATTCTATATGTAAAGAATAATGATAATCGTTATATTCGCCAAGTCAACTCAAGACTCAAATGATTTTTAGTGAGAACTGAGACGTGAGTATGACGATGATACACATACCTCAGTCCTCACTTAAAAATCAGATTTACATACAGTGTATCTCACTAGATTTTAAATTGAATTGTTTTCTACTGTATCAAAGCCCTGATGAAGTGAGACAGGGTTACTAGCTCGTCTGTCGAGCGCATCCGGGACGATGAACTAAAATTGTCACCGAGCATGCCTCGAGCTTCGGTCACCGGAGCAGGGAGAAGCAAAAAAGATACCGCGTCGATGTAGCGCTATCTACCAAAGTCTGGGTTTCTATACTGCCGCTAGCATTTCATTTCAATCTCATTCCAATCCCATCTACTTCTCAGTGCGTCACTTATACGTAGGTACTTTCGGTGTAGGCTATGCGCGAGATAGCGCATGCAACGATATGATTGCAATAAAATAAACGGTCCAGAATAAGGCTGGTGCCGGGCATTTTATGATACATAGATATTTCATTACGTCTGTATGATTTTATTATAAATCATTGATATAGCGCAAGTTAGGCTAATGGGGTATCGTATACCTACTCTATATAACCACATTAACTAAATGGGGAATTTTCGTAAGAAGACATTCATTACGTACATTTAAATCATATTAAATATTACTAAACATTACACATAAAGATTTTCTAAAATTCGCTTGCCTCACCCGGGACTCTAACAAACTAAAAATTCAAAAAACCAAACATTCGTTATTTTATTTTACCATACTAATCGATACTATAGTATTTAAATACAACTTTAGCAGATTTACGGATCTTTCTAGCGCAAATACCAAAATTACGAAGCCACTCAAAAATAACAACTTATACTACTCTACTTGGTTATTATTTGTACAAAGTAAGGAATCAAATGGATCATATTTCTGCATTTAAGGTATAATATCAAAATGCAGAACTTTAGTATAATAAATTACGGCTATTAAGTAACAATGGTAAGTTTACGAGTAGGTACCTACTTACTATTAAGACAGACATAGTATTCATCAAGTAACTAGTTATATTGCACGCGATTGGTACATTTATATTACTATAAAGGTTGGTGTGATACCATGCTTTACCGTTTCATGATTTTTGTCACATGACCTTATTTAGTTAATATGGTAGGTACCAACAACAAAAACTAGAGAAGAGTATTTATTTTATGTTTGCCACGCGTACCTGTGCACGAGTGGAAACGAAATTGGTAATAGTTGCCAGTGTTGCCACCTCTTTGCAATTTTAGTAACCGGGTACCAATCAATGATACGAGGATACAATATATATGTATGGTAGGTACCAACTCTTTTTTATTTTAGTAGGCGCCGGCCCTGTAATAATAAGAACCTCTCTTCATTTTGAAAATCCCAACTCTGTCACCGAGCCGTATCGTATCGGCATATCGCAAATCAGTGTACAGGATTTGAATTACAAAAGAACACTGTTCTGATTAAACGTAATGGAAAAAAGCTGCGCGATAGCTGCCGTGTAACGAGTAATTATAATCTAAATATTCAAGATGATTTGAGAATATCGATCATGCAAAAGTTTCCGTAATGGAGACCGTAATTTAAGTAAGTAATTTGCTTATTTCCGCTGCGTCCCGATTTTATGGTATCCTCATAATTTAGCTAAACCTTGTTTACGAGTGTTTAATGCTCACTGATGCGAGTAATTTTATAGAAGCTACGTGTTAATCGCTTTAAGATTTCCTTAAGATGGATCGCTTTCAGAATCGTCGGAGCTTTCAATGGCTTTCGTTTCGTCGATCGCGTTTTATATTTTCTTAAAATGAGCAAAATAATTGCTGTTTTTTGTCGGCATCACAGAAGACTACTGGCATGAATCAAAATTGGGTAGGTATACGTGAAGGTACATTTGAAATATTAAGATTGATATTTCAGGAACAAAATAACTGAATACTTTTTTCTAACCAGAAAAACATAAGCAATACCTACCTAGTAAAATTTTGACGACATGTGTTTTAATCTTAGACATATAGACATAGACATCATATTTTATACATAAGTAGTAAGTACTAATTTAATGTCGCAAATTGGTGAAGAGCGCAGCATATCGAGCTAACATTAACGAGCGTGCGAGAATTTCAATATGGTGGTTTGTTTACATAGTTAGTAAATTCTATTGTCTGCCACTTTACACACAGTCTCAGTCACCTTTAAGACGACAAACATTAGACGCACAAAAGCGTCACCAAGTACATTCTCGGCTGATTAACACCACTAGCGAAGAATAACGGTCGTGACGGATACGCGGACTCGGCCCGCGACTGACCGGGTTACGCTGTAACGTAGCACCCACGACCCGGTACGAGCCAGCCGCGGTTCCCTGACTATCTCCAGATACCACTCGCTCCTAGCTAGCCATAACTTCAACCCGAGATTCATACGTACATAAGACACCTTCAATTAAATATTTCTTCTAAGAACTCGATTCCATACTTGCTTATCGAAATACGCGACCGACCAGTCTTATTAATGAATTAAAATTCATTTGAGGCAAGCAGGTAGGTACTTTGAAAATCTCCGGAACTACTTTTCCGATAAAAATATATATTTAACCAGTATAATATAAGGTGCTAACAAATTAAGTACCAATAATTTAAGAGATGTTAACTTACATAAAAATAATTTACTTTACATAAGAATTAACAAAAAAACTGTGCTGTTGACTGTTATGGTGGTTATCACTAACTTAGTCCTCACTTATCAAAATAATTTACTTTTAATAGGAATTAAGAAAAAGGTCAGTAAAAAAGAAACATGTGCATTTAACTGACAAGGCGGTTATCACTTTCTGTCACCAATGACAGAATCAAAGAAGTCTTTATTGTTGAATTCTGATAATCTAATTAACAGGGTGTTATTATGTGGCACAGTTGTTTGATTCCTAACTTTCTCCAAAAACTAACATTAACTTTTAATTAGTTTTATACTTCAGTCTACTTCTAAGGACGAGTACTATCAGATCTGAAAGTATTTGTACTTAATTTGTTAGCACCTTATATAGAATAGACCACCTGGAATTTTATACCACAGCTTCGCTCGCGTTCTGTGCGGTGCGGGCGGAGCCGCCCGGGCAGCTTGAAATTTAAATATATGTATACAATGTGTCCCAAAAGTAAATATCAAGCCGAAAACGGGTGATCGCCAAGTCAAAAAAGTTATCAATAAATAGAAAAAAAAACGCATTACGTTGACTTTTGGGACAACCAGTATAGGTACTAGGTACGGTTTTTATTTTATACATGAAATATCGGCATAATTATAATAATTCCATAGCAAAGTCTTGTAAAAAGACATACGTATATCAAATTATTATTTCAGTCCCAGGTTTAGCAATTTGCTCTTCATTTCTTATGTCAAAAAAATATCCTTACCGTCGTCTACGTGAATTAGCGACAGGTTTGCAATTTTCACGCTCTTTTTTCCTTCGACGTTACTTCTTATTTTGCGTGGCAAAGCGTATAATATACATAGTGCTGTCAATAATCACTTTCGCTAGTTACGTTAATTACTTCAACTTAAAAAGGGGCTTTTGTAATTTCCATATCTTGGTCTAAAAAGATAATGATATTTTCAGAGGAAATTTACTCCAAAAACCTACAAACTGCAAAAGCGTAATACACTTAGTCTAGAAAAAACATTTAAATGTTGGAGTGTTTCATTATCATTACATTTTATGCAGACGTTACAGTTAACAGTACCTATTTATATTGTCAGCCTGGCATGAAACGGGAAAGGAGCGTCTTATCGAAAAACGGATTTCATCGGATGTAGATCTTGGAAAGAATATTCAAGCAACTTATCAATCATTTCAACTTAAAGGGGACGTTAAGCGGCTTCTGTGATAGGACGACCTTATTGCGTTATTGACGTTGTTTTTGCCTGTGAACTAACTACATATTTCTTGCTGTTATTTTGCCCTATTAAATGCATACATACATAATACATACGAGTATAATCACGCCCATTTTCTGGTGGGGTAGGCCGAGATCACGGATTTACACTTCACACGATTTTAAAAAACCTTTCTTGCTTTATTCACTTTCATGAAAGTTTCATATATACTCGTACACGTGGGTTTCGGGTTTGTCCCATTAGCCAGCAGACCATACAACAGTTAAAAAATACGAAATGGCTTCTAACGTGCTTGGAAGATGATACATAATAAAGGCTTTCAAATATATAGGGCCAACTATGTACTTGCGGTTTTTGTAGTGAGACGGCGTGGTTTATTCCTAACTGCTTCACTAAACTAACTTTAAGCTGAATACAATTTATTTTCTAAAGTATAGGTATATACAAAAAAAAACAAAAAAAAAACTTTAAGCTGTTAAATTAATACTTACACATTTTGATAGCTGCAAAGAGTATTTTCATGAATTCTAGCTAATATATCAAGACAAGAGCAACATTTTTTTAGGTAGTCAGTATTAGCGCAATTAACATCGTCCTTATTGATCGACGAATTACGTTAATAATCAAATTGTAAGTAGAGTCGATCTTAAAGATTTTATACAAGTGCGCCTCATTTATAAGGAATTATGGCGCAGCAGTGAAATTATCTTGGACTTCGATTTTACAGTGGGTAGATGCTTATATTGCTTTCAGAGGATAGAGCCCAAAATCGGCGCCGTTTACAATTATACAGAATAACTTAAAATGTTTAGACTCCGAATTTTTATATTCCTTTTCAAAGCCGCGGTTAGTTTAAGTTACGACCACGACATAATTCAGTATGCACACTAACCAATTGAAGCCATTATTAAAATGTACCTACTGGCATTAACATTGATCAAGTACATAGCGAACTCTAGGCATAAAATAATAACTTTATAACCGCACCGTTTTAACGGTAACCCTCTCTGCATAATCTAGCAGGCATAGCAGCTGAACATATTTTCATAAATATTATATACAGCCATTGGTTTAAATTTTAACCGCAGGTACCTATTTACAACATGATCTACTAACGACAAGATGCATTAGAATAGCCATGGGAATCCAATAGTTTTCCAATCAAACTAAATAACATATAATCGTTTTTTATATATTGAGGAATTGTATAGCAAGGTTTTTCATTACAATTATTTCATAATTACCCTGCGGTAGAAATAACGGCGTGGCAACTTGGGCGCAATAAAAACAATAATTATACAAATGCAGCTTCAACCGTCGTAAATAATTGGCGGTTTAATGAAGTCCCTGCGGACCGGCTAATTGAAAGTTGCCGTGTTCGAGGAGGTCAATTCATCATTTTCATATCCATATGAATACGCCTTTGAAAGAGGATCAGAATCAAATTATAACTCCAACCGCGCCAGTGGGTCAACGAAACTTATGCAAATGGTTCTCTTCGAATCTTAGAGCTGAAAGAATAATTCAATTTATACCTTGTAGGTCGTTCGTTTACTTTTCTTGTCAGGAACTAGTTTTGCATTTTAATTATTGACTTATTACTCAGTTTTTAATAAACTTCAGTGTAAGGTGTCAACCTATGAACTTTGGTTCCCCTCCGTTAGCCCTAATAATTTCATACCTAATTTTACTAGCCCTAATTTCATTAACCCTAAAATCACAAACCCGAATTTTCATTGTTCCTAATTGTTCATTAGCCCTAATTTCAGTATCCCGAATTTTCATATTACCTAATTTCTCATGACCGAATTCTCACTAAGACTAATTATATTTGACCGATTTCTTCCTAGGCCTAATATTGCAATGCCTAATAATGACTACACCTTATTATCAATGTCTCTAAAATCACTAACCCGAATCTTCATTTTGCCTAAGTATTTTAGCCCTAATGTCACTATCCCGAATTGTCAGTAGTACTAATTTTATTTCACTGTTTTTTTTTCCTTATAATGTCTGTTCTGGCGCTTCGCCGGCCGCTGCCGCGGCACGCTCGCTTCGCTCGCTTGGCTCGCGCGCAGTAGAGTCGCAGTTCTACCTAACACTCCTCCTCGCTTCGCTCTTCGTCGTACCTACACTGGCCTGCCTTAAGGTAGAATAGGTGGGTAATCCGATGTCTATCTAGCTCACTCTTATTAGACAGAGAAGTATCATGCGAGAAAAAATGAGAGAGCTCGTGCGCCGTCTTGTGATAGCCGTACAGCAAGTCGACGCCACCCCGCTGCGCGGGGTGTCTATTTCTGGTCTGAGGGACACAAGTGAACCCTAACCTAACCGACCTAAGAAAGAGTTCGCTTATGACATGCCATTTTCGTCCGCCCTGATAATGCAGGATCCAATAATCCACGTCCACAAAAACTGGACACGGATTATCGGGCCGTACATTATATGGCAGTGTATTATTGGCTCCCATTTTGACGAGATTAGGACGTCTATCATGGGACGGCCGCGACATACGCCGCGGTAAAAAGTAGCCTGTTCATCAGGGATGCATTAATTAGTACTAGTCAAACATTAGAGCAAAAGTAAATAGGTCAAGTGATAGTTAGGTGTGACGAAATTAGGTGTAGTGAACATTAAACATAGTGATCATTAGGCACATTAATCATTAGGCTTAGTAGTCATTAGGAAAAATGATTATTAGTTTCCAATATATTAGCACACTTGATGTTTAGTAGTAGGAATGATTAGGAGGTTTGAAATTAGGCGCAGCAAAGAATTATGCCATATAAAATTAGTTATCCGAATATTAGGGCTAATGAAAATTATATCGAACGTTGTTAGGTGTAATGAAATTAGCACTAACGATATTAGTTTAAGTGGGGGTGACCCATGAACTTTGCATAATTCGTCGTGTAAGTGTATTGTGGCCATATAATACCTATACGTATACCTATTACCATCATACGTTAGCAGTATGATTGCTATACAATTTCTACGGGTATATATAGATATCCGGCAAACAAAAACGACGAAGCCGTACAATCTATTAAATGAGACAGAGTACAGAGTACCATTGATTTAGGTTAATTTGATTATAATAGAATTCGAAATCATTATACTCCAGTGGTTTATAAATGTATTTTTACCTGCTTCAATCAAATTAATGGGTACGATACCCAGGAGTAGGAATCGATACGATATCAATTCTAACTCTTCCAATTAATTTTTTGATTGTGAAACCCTACCCCGATACTTAAGAGACACGACGGTGTCTTCGAAAATGTTGATTGTAAATTGGCAGTAGGATATAAAATTTCCGGAAACCGAAGGGTTAAGTAAACAGAATCAGTGGTATTAGTATTAAGACGGAGCGGCGGCGCCGGCACGGTTCGATACCGTTCGCAGTTCGTTAGACGCGGACTCCTAACGATACCAAGTGTCGGGTTCATTCCGAGCGAGTACAGAGCCAGATTTATGATAATAAAGTTTACCACTGTATTATACTTTACAACATTATAATATAACTCAACCCACTCAAAATTAGCATTCGTTAACAGATTGAAAAGTTATACGTTGTAAGATGATAGACCTCTAAAGTGAGTGGATTATGTAGAATGTTGGGTTAAGAAGCTAACAAAAGCTCCTAAATATATACCTAAGCATGAGGAAAAGATTTATTTTATTGTTTCGCTTGTACTTAATTACTTATAATATATATGGATTTGGAATGATACTGGAATGGCTCACAAATTCACAATAATTAAGAAGTAGGGACCTCATTTTCGAAATTCAATGAATTATGAGATTTATGAGTTAAAAAGTAACAAAAGTATATTTTATTATTTAAACCTTACCTGTTCCGAATAAAAGCGCTGTAGCTCCCTCGTTTTTAATAAACAGAATACCGAAATGTAAAAGGTTGGCAAGTAATAAAAACTTCGTTTCTTTCGGCAAACACGCTCGCAGGTAGCGGGCTCATACAACCCTAATCACGTCACTGCAAAGTATTCCTTCTACTCGTACATTTGCTCCCTTCGTGATATTGCATAATGTATTCAAGCGTAAATCTACAATTTTTAATGTAAGGTATATTTATGGACACGTTTTTCAAATGCATTAATTATCCAGACTTCCTATACCTCCAATCTGTATCGGACAGAATATCAAAATGTAAATACAATATACATACTTATATGTACTTATATAATTCGGCTGTAAACAAAACTCTGGAAACACTTCCATCTATCCGATTTCAAAATTCTTTCACCTGTATTTACACTTTACCTTATAATTTACCCCACGTCTCCGCCTGGGTTTTCATTAATACCCGGTCCCGGACGGATTATAAAATAAATTATACAGTTGCGGTGAATATTGTTGTGAATGATGAGTTAAATACATTGATTTATAGCGAGCTAATGGCTAGCGCAAAATACCAGTGAATCAATGCGTTTGCGCATAAAGTTGGATTAAAAAAGAAGAGAGCAATTAATAGGCGCCGACTGAGGCACGATGTAATAGAGTTAATTATTGGTGAATACGATTGTTTTAATTGCTTTCCTGCCTTATAAGCCTAATTTTACGGCAAGATTTCTTAACTATTTGTAAATAACTACTTAGGTACATCAATTTGTACGTTACGAAATAAATTGATTTGTCCGGATTTATTCCCATCCACCCACCTATTTCCGACGGTCCCAGGCAGGTTATTATCATTAATGAGCGTCTATAGATCTCACAACAGTAGTCGCTTCGATAAAAGTAGTCCCTCAGTAATGGTTAAGGCTGTAGTGTAGTGTAGATTCGACCATTTATAATAGAGATTTGACGTTTCAAATCAGCTCGCAAGAAGTCCTAATTTGGTAAAATCGGGTATTTAAGAAACACACATACACAGTCACAAGAATACACAGTCGATCAGGGGCGCTATATCCCTGGCATACTTGGCTAGTTACAGGTACTTGAAATTCACGTTATTTAGAATAGAATAGAATTCATTTATTGCATAATTATAGGTTTTTTTATCATTAATATTAAACATTCCCCTTTGTGTACTTATAAGCTACGACCTCGCATCAGAACTTAAAAATGTTAATTTGTAGTTAAGGAACGAGAAGAGGGAACTTGTGATTAAGTGCGAGACTTTTAAGTGTCACTTAAGTGAAACACTGAGTGAAGAGAGAAGATATCGGATAGCGTGGACCGGGTTTTTGGGGCGCGTTACCGGTGCGAGCACGATGCAGTCAGGGTTACCAGGCGTCAGGATTTTAGAGCCAATAAATGCTGACACTAAAAATCCTTACGAATTTGTGTCCGCATTTATTAGCTGACTTATGTGGTTTGAAATACATGAGAGTTACATAGTGTTTATTTTTTGATATTAATTGATAACATTCTGAATTCCAAGCGTCTCGACTGCGAAAGCCGCGAACACGTGGTTGGTTATTATTATTATTATTCAATTAAAAAAGACATCATTAAAGGATTTTTTTGTGGATTGGCTTGAGATAAGCACCCATTTCATTTTAATTGTAAACAATTAACTTTTTCCTTAAGAGTGCAGTGTGAATACAATTATGAGATTATAACTACACGTGTATGACATATTATTATACTATTAATATAAAATCACACGTTAATAATTCACAAGTAACTTGGCAAGAAACCGGACATTTTAAATTGATGTTCATAAATTTTATGAGGTCTTTTAAATCTTATATTTGGCAACCCCAAGCGCACCATGTGCGCGGAACGAAGAGCGCTTAGCCCGTAAAAAAGCAAACATGTGGCGGTCCGCGCCCGTCGCCTCGTCTGTCCCTCCCTCGTCGCATCCGGCGCTGACACCCCACTTTATTCGAGGTGACCCAACTATTTACATTTCAAGTGACATCAGATTTCAGATATACAACCGGATAAACTAATTTTGGTTGAACAATAAATAAGCTAAGCAGCCACTACACGATATCTATCGTAGCCCCCAATTTGTTTGTCTCGCTCGTTTTAATGGCATAACAGGCCCCGGATTCAAACCTGGCATACGCGATAAGTGGTCATAATAAGATAGAAGGCTCCTTCTTATTCTAACAAAAGCCACCGACTTCCTAAATACCGAGCCCTGAATACGTGTAGCCGCGTGTGTGTAAGTGCCTTAGCAAAATTAGGTTTTAATATTTTTTGTATTTGCAATGCACCAAATATAACAATTAAGATAATTGTACATACGAGGTCCGGAAATGGGGGTTGCGTGCTGTTAGTTGGCAGTCCGAGGCTTTTCGAGGCCTCTTGAAGGGACAAGTCAAGCAACCCCTCTTACCGTGTCGTGGTGTAGTGATTTTCTCTAACAAGGCGAGGAAATGTATTTTTCTCGAATATGCTCGGAAATGTACGTATAACAAAATAATTTCCCAGACCATTTGGGAAGTTATCTCAAATAAATCGATAGAAATATGCCAGTGCAAGCTGAACTTAGCCCTTTCTTTGTCGCTTGCCAAGTTAAAGAAAATACGGCGAAAATTGGGAAGGTTGCCTTTCACAAAGAAATGAGAAAGGAATAAACGATTACGTACTGTGTCAGTAATCGTTTTAATATTAATTTTTGGTAGAGTTTCTATAATCCCGCGACAACTTTGATAAATCTGTACCAAAATGTAATTACTTTGACTTTAGAATAAGTCCAAGAGATTTTTAAATTGCCACCATTTTTAACGGAAATTAGTTCGCCGGGACAAAGGGCCAATTTCTTTTAATTTCAAGCTGAGTTGACTCTGGTGTCACAAGATTTATAACTTTAACGCTTTATCTTGTTAGACCAGTACGTAGCCATCCAGTTTTATGTAAATTAGCAAAACGCGCTGAATAAAAATATATTTAAAGGACGAACAGTCTATTAGCACTACATCTATTACTCTTGATCGCTGTCAGTCAGAGTAATTTATAACATGCCTAACGATGGGTTGGCCTTTTGAAGCAAGTACTTGTTGCCTTATTAAAACTTTTGAGAACAGGCAGACAGAAAACAAACGGAACAGATTTATTATTACGTATTATTTGTAAAATGAAATATTCGGGCCTCGTTGAGTGACTGAGTATGGAATTTTCTCAGCTTAGCTAGGTTTAGAGAACCAACGATAGCTTCATACATTACACCTATATTCAAATGAATTAAAACCTCCTCGAATAAATACATGAAAAAACATAGTTGTGTATTGCTCACTGTATAACATTCAATTTTAGAGCAAAAAAATATTTCATGAATGTTTAAATGCGCTTAAAACAATTTGTTAAAAATGCGTATTTATTATACAACTTTTTTATTACGAGAAGTAAACTCGCCCGAGTGAGTTTCGCCGTAAGAGAGGGCTGATCAAAACGCTTACCACCAACTAAACTCATCGAAACCAGTGTAAATCTGACCTCCGGTTGCGCATAATTGTTACGAATCTCGGGGTCAAGATATAACCGTGTTTGGTAAGGTGATACGAACTGTTTCGACTCGAAACAGGTTGTGAATAGCCGGGTACATTGGAAATTTTAAAATTGTGTTAAGATGCGGTGGTTCACTTTGCGTGCCTTCTGTGCTATTTACTTCCAAGGTGAGTGTACTAAATGGCTTTTCTTGGGTACTGAGGTTAAGTGCTGCGCGAAACAACTGTTGATTCATGGGACAAGTGGTCTTACTTGTGGAAATTCAGTTCATACAAAATAAAAGATTTGCTGCACTTATATATATACACATTGTGTATACATACGGACGTAGCCTGACGCAATTATTGTGTTCGGCGATTCGATTTAGTTCGACAGCGACAATTTATTAGTTTCCTGACTATATTGGTTGGAGTTGGTTGTAGTACTTTTTTAAATACATGGGTAATACAAATTAAAACATCTTGTTCCTTTGGTCAATAAAAAAGGGCGTTACGTGAATCTATACTATAGTATAAAATACAAAATGTGTATGTGTGTCTGTCTGTCTGTTACCTCTTCACGCTTAAACAGCTGAACCAGTTAGGATGGAGTTTGGTTAAGAGTTTAGAAATATGTAAGTAGTTTGAGTCCCGAGGAAGGACATAGGGTAGTTTCTATCCCGGAAATCATCCCCTAAGAGGGTGAAAGTTTGTATGGAGCTACGATATACGTAAACGAGTTCCACGCGGACAGAAGTAGTGTGTATTGAATGTTTTTTCGCGTCAAATTATAAGAGGAGATGCAGTTTATTCGGATGAAGAGGCAAACCAAAGATATAGATAAGGCTTTATAGCCATTTATCTTTGCAATGTCCTCAGGAAAGACGCGAAACTAAATCTCTGCATGACACAAATACAATTCGCTAATCTGAATTCGAAGCCGTCATCTTCAATAGGAATTATAGCTTCTCTAAGTCTACCTGGTCTAATGGTATATGAAGTTTCCTACTGTGAGTTTTAACGAAACATGAAATACGTAACAATAAACCTGAACTCAATCTAGCGGAGAGAATGTAAGCAATAAGCTGAGGCTAACAGTGGCCCCGCAGGTAAACCGATCACGTTTCGTTGGGTACGGCTGCGCAAGCGCAAGGCGACGTTGCAGGCCGTTGCATAGGTTGTGCGAGGGGGACGGGGATAGTGCAGGAGGGCGAAGACCGGCCGGGCAGGTAAACGGTGCGGCGCCTGCGTCGGCCTGCGTGGCTCCGGCGCAGCGCGGGCACACCGAAATCACGAAGTCAGATGCAACAGTTATACCTTGTTATTTAACAACTTTGTAAAACCTAGTCGAATTATTGATAATAGTATTATTGTCATTATTATCGAAGCAAGGTAAGTAGGCCATTGCTGGCTGAGTATTCATTTTAAACGGACGACCTTGGGAGTTCGTTTAATTTAATACGAAGCCTGCAATTGCACTTCCGGCCGAGACAAATATACTGCTTTTATCAAAAACGGTGCAAGAATACGAAAATAAGTACTTACAGGTACCTAAGTTTTATTGCAATCATCAATTTATTATGAAATTATTGCACCTACGCTTAAAATTTATATCTAAATAGGTATTTGACTTTGCTGGGAACAAATTATCAATAACTTGCAGTTACACTCTTAAATCTCGAGGCGTACAATATCCTCGTCACTCGAAACTAGAAAACTTATTTCGTCAAGTATCTTCCGAAAAATCAACTAGCCACTATAGGTATGTAACAAATTAATAAGTTTTGCATTTCCGCCTTTTAATTTTTTGAATAAAAAAACTCGAAGTGTGTATTTTTCTTCAAAAAACGCCATAAGTTATTTGAGACTTAAAAATTCGCGATAAGTCGTAGCTAATATCTTCCGGAAAAACAACTAGCCACTATATAGGTAAGTAAGAAATGAATAAGTTTTGCAATGCCGCCGTTTTCTTTTTTTGAATAAAAAAACAAGAAAGTGTAGTTTTCTTCAAAAAACGCCATTTAAGTTATTTGAGACTTTCAAAGTCGCGATAAGTCGTAGCTACTGATATTCCGTTTCGGCTGTTATATGGTCGCGCTATGGGATACCTATGCCGTCTTTAATATGGTCGTTTCAACTTTTTTAAAGTTTGTTCCTCGACAAATAATGGAATTTGTATGCAACATTGTTGTCGAGAAAAATCGAGCCGGCAAGATTTGTAATTTTTTTTCTGACCGTAAACTATGCACTTTTAACCATTAAAGTCAACTTTCCCGGATATTTTTGAGAAAAGCACCTTGCAATTGTTTCGCAACTAAGTAAGACCGCGTCCTTTTCAATGTATAATAGGTACGGTACATGTTTTATTTGCTGAGCCATATGATCCTGATGAACGTTAATTTCATATATAATAAGTGATAAGTGATAGCAAACAACTGTTCGGATAATCATGTCCCCAATATAGGAACAGGCGTCTCTAACACCCTATTTACACATCAAAAATACGTTTGGCCATCATTGCTGCCTCAAATTTTACTTGTTTAGTGCGTTACGAAACTTCAGGTGAAAACAAAAGAATATAATTTTCACTAAAACACTTTTGTCTACGACGTTGCGTTGGTATATTCAGCCTTGGTTTTAAATATGTAAGTAGGTATGCTGTTGTGAAATGCTGCAATCGTTACTGGACGTGAGAAAAATGTAAAATCGGCAATATTGAAAACATCCAAACGAAGTGGACACTAGAACAAGTTCACACTTCGAAGTCTCGAATAGCACTCATCAAGATGGCATTGGATAATCTGCTTAAATAATCATAATTCAGATTGCAAGAGAAAAAATACGCTTACTTTCAAAAATTAGAAAAAAAAAGAATGAAAGAAAAATATATTTATTCAAGACGCTACTTAGACTAAGACATGGATAATAAGTTGTGCTTAAATCTATCGTTCAGAGAAAAGGACTCCACTCAGCTTTATTTATTTAGGTAGATACGTTGTCTATAAGAAATTCCGTGCTCAAAAATGGCCAAAGGCAAGTTGATGCAATTGACTCAAGTTTTAGTGTGCCACTTTTGCAGCGCTTATAACATATCTACCTTTTTTGTATATTACATCGTTGCTTACTTTCATTAAACGAAAGTTGAATACCTAAGAATTGCTCTGTGAATGAGAGCGTGTCAACTCATCAAATAGATATCTGTAAGCGTTAGTCAGAATATGACCTCACGTATAGAATGTCACACTTTTACTATAATTCATTTATGAAAAGGTATACTAAAGTACATACGTATATGTAAATAACCTTGACGGGTAGGTTTAAGCGTCATCAATCAAGATGTCGAAAGTCAAGTGAGTGCGACTGAACATTACGTTTCTTATTTATTTCCGCTACATACGAGTACTAACGTACGTAGGTGTACTATTATCTATTCTGTGACGTAGGTATGTAGGGTCTGGTTCACGAAGAGGTGGCTGCGATCAAGGATTTATATCCCCACTTTAGGTGTAGGGGAGATTTTTTTTAAAGATTTATTGTATTGTTTTGTCGGCGTAAGTGATCTATATACCTACCCATGCCGAATTACAGTTTTCTATTAGTAAGGGTTACTGAGCCGCAAACGGACAGACTGACATGGCGAAACTATAAGGGTTCCTTGTTGACTATGGAACCCTAAAAACAAAGAAAAAATCCGGAAAAATGAATCATCGTGGCCAAATTATGAATAATGAAAAACATCAATTTTCTAATTACTGATCAAAGAAAATTTTAATAAATATTTTCATGCCGATGGGGATATTGACGTTCATTCCCGAGCATCTCTCTCAATGAATGGAATGAAAATGTATAATAATACAAGAAGACGTTATGATTGAACATTCTAGTCAGAGGTTTGCGAGGCATTCCAGCGAACAACAAGTTGTTTGGTATTCATAAAAGCGTTGCCTCGCGACTGTCGCGAGGAACCAGGGAGCCAGTATGTCACATAGCTATGTCGCCGAGCACGTAAGTACACAGGCAGGTATCATGTAAACGCTGCCCACAACTCGATTAGCAATTCTTGTATTGACACAGACGTGTCAATTGTTCTCAAAGCCGTGTAATAGAAGGCTTAAGTCAATTCAATCTCGAGCGGTGGAACGTCTAAACGTTCCTCAGTGTCGTACCAAAAAAATGATAGCGTTCTGTACCGCTACTAATACTGAATGAGGTTGTGGATTCTAATATTATTACTTCAAAAGAAAGAAGGCAAAAATATGCCTAATGACGAAAATCCTACTTAAATATCTCCAAAAAATAGGAAGACACAACCATTTTAATATTGCTAAATGAGTCAAACGGCGGTCATGGGTTCGAATCCCGGCTCGTACCAATGAGTTTTTCGGAACTTATGTACGGAATATGATTTCATATTTACCGTTAGCTTTTCGGTGAAGGAAAAACATCGTGAGGAAACTTGCATACATCTGCGAAGAAATTCAAAGGTGAATGTGAAGTCCCCAATCCGCACTGGGCCAGCGTGATGGGGACTACTGCCCGTTCCCTCTCATACATGAGAGGAGGCCTGTGCCCAGCAGTAGGACGTATATAGGCTGATGATGTGTGTGATGTGTGTGAGAAAAAGCGCTTGAGATCCGTGACGTCACAGGTACCCGAGCCTAATTGTAAAGTATGACAATCGTTTCATGTAAAGATGCGTTTTGCGAATATACCCCCTCTAAAAACTTTAGACACTTATAACTGTGTGATAAGTATTGTCTTGTGTTTCTTTTGCCTCTACGCGACTAGGTATATTTTATCCCTTTGCGAGAAATTCAATATTATTGACTATTTCATTTGGTGTCACCAACCCTATTTAATTACTATTAATTACATAACACATTCTTGCTCATTATCATTACCTCGATTGTAGCGGCCCGCGTTTTTAACCGAATTCATGTAATAAATAGAGTACCCTAGAGTATATACCAACAGTTAAGTGTTAGAATACATAAAACTTAATAATGCGTGGGGTAGGTACCTACTTAGTACGCATCACAAGAGAATGAACTGTTATGCAAAGACAGATAGCTACTTTCAATAATTGTACATGTGAATGTCCCTAAACCTTTGGGGAAAACATTCACCATTCTGAGAAAAAGCTCTGTTTGAAGGTATAATAATAGTAATAACGGCGCCTACAAGAGCAGAGTAAGTATTTCCCTACTTTGTTTTGACAAAGAATGAGCATGCTTGTGTCTACGATTGTTGGTATCAAAAGTTATATATAAATAAAGCAAATTCAACAAAATTGAAAGAATTATGACCCATTCCGTCGAACTACATATTGCGATATGTAAATACCCAGATTAGCTCATCTGAAACCATTGTTTACGTTTAAATACGCTAGTGGTTTCAGTTTCGCACACCGAAAGGCATCCCATAGCTGTATTGAATAGTATAATAGGATTATTGTTTATTACCTTTAGGTGCCTATGATGACGAAATTAATTAATTCGAATTTGAAGACAAAACTGGACATTTTCGCGAGAAAAGATGCATCGTTAGTGACGTCACCGAGGAAACGTTAAATTTGTTCCATTTTTAACTAAATGGGACTAAATCATATATTATATCGACTAGCTTCCGCCCGCGACTTCGTCTGCGTGGACAAGGGACAAACACTATCCTATATTTTAATCCAGGCTATAAACTATCTTCGTGCAAAATTTCATCCAAATCGGTTGAGCCGTTGAAGCGTGATTGAGTAACAAACATCCAAACATCGAAACATCCAAACTTCCGCATTTATAATATTAGTAGGATAATTAACTTATGTGTTCGTCCCGTGACCAAGGATGTTGTGACACATCCGAAATGTCGTAAAGGGTCAAAGAGGTAAATAAATAAGTTACATATATTAAGCCCCGTTTAGTCAAAATAATATACGAAAATCGTGAAATTTTTGAATCACTATATGTTCCATTACATAAACGCTACTATTTGTATAACAAAAAAAGTTACAAAATAAAACATTTTTAACGTTTACTCGGTGACGTCACTAATCTGCATCTTCTCGCGAAAATGCCCAACTATCGAGTTACTAAAGCCAATTATATTTTAACCTAAGAAAGACTTTACTGTTTCTGATTAGAGTCGTAGATTATAGTTTTATTTTAACGAGTGTATATGGAGAAATATTCCAAAAGTCAAGAAAGAGCTATAATCTGTGGCTTTGCTTCTGAGAAATGCCCGATCATCATAACCATGGAAAATATGTTTTAGGATTCAAATGTAAAAAGGCATTTATGATAAAATTCAATTAGGAGGGTTTACGAATTATACGAAAAAGGTCGTTTTCCGGGCAGGACAAATCCAAACCAATTGGAGTGACCCGCGTCCTTGGGGGCCATTCATTAATTACGTAAGGCTCCCGACGGGGGGAAGGGTTTGAATCTAGACATACACTTACGTCGTAAGATTTTATAAATCGAAATCTGTGTTTTCAATTAATTTAAATGTATTTTTTTTCGTTTTTGATGTAGGTATTATTAATTAGCAAATTCTTAATTGTTAATTTTTTACACTATAAGTAAGCGTCTAAGTAAGTTGAAGACATTGTACATATTTGTCGTTTATTAACTCTTATCACAAATCGTATTATCATTTATGACGCATTTACGAACCCTTAGCCAGGCAGTGTACTTTATAGCACTCTATGATGATTACTCAGTTGTCGGTCTGTGTGTCAAGATTCTTTTTATCAGGAACCTGTGAAATTATCAAGGTGACAAACTTCCAAGATGATTATTATTATTATTGTTGTATTGTGGGCCTTTGTATGCCGCTTCGACCAGCAAGTGATCTATTGTGACAGCCCTTTGTTTAGATTTCACCATACTTGTTCAATTTGCCATGAAGATGATACAATCAAAAGATGCAACCCATGCAAGGGAATCAAAACCTTTAGGGTACTTTCCGTTTACCTAGCTCCATGAATTTCGGCAGGACCAAGGTCTTACAGCAAAAGTTACTGAAAAAGTCTGAAATCAATTGTATAATTGCATCACAAGAAATAAGGAATGCTGGGTTCAAATTTAAAAGGTGATTGTGTCTTTTTTTACTACCTGTCTTTCTAAGTTGGGCCCCGAACCCTAAACTACTTGCCAAATGATTGTATGATCACAAGCTAAGGCAGTTATTTTATTGTTTTTACGATATTTTCGACTTATGACGAAAACTTAGACCAGGAAATCGTATGTGTCATTGCATAGGGGTAGTGGAGTCCAAAAAAATCTAAATCGGTCTTACGTAATTAATTAATGACGCTTTGCTATATTATTAGCTTACCTACATCGCTAATTAGCAATGTAGGTAAACTGTATACATGAAATATAACACGGGTTGATAAGAACTTCTTCGGAAAAATGATCAGCAAAGTTGACTTTATCGGTAAAAAATCAGGACGTGAATTGCATAGTTTATTGGTGTGACAAATTGCGCCCGTTAAAGTTTTCCCGAGTTTTCTTTTAAGGGTTCCGTACCTCAAAAGGAAAAAACGGAACCCTAATAGGATCACTTTGTTGTCCGTCCGTCTGTCAAGACCCATTTCTCAGGATCGCGTGCAGGTATCAAGCTAAAATTTATACCAAATACTCAGGTCTACTGTCCCTTGGAGCTGTGTAAAAATCAAACTTCTAAGCCAACGCAATCAAAAGATACAGCCGTTCATGCCGCAAATTTTCGAAACTTGCAAGGGAATCCAAACCTACAGGGTACTTCCCGTGAACTCAGAATCTTGAAATTTGGTACGACGCAACGTATTATAGCACAGATAAAGGAAAATTGCAAAAACCGTAAATTTTTAGTTACATCAATATAATAATTAACAATTTTAAATTTACTAGGTACCCCTTTCCTCATGAACGCGTAGACGTATTCAATTGGAATTCATATCAAATACTCAGGTCTATTATACCTTTAATACCTACAGGTTTGTACGGAATCCACGGTGCGCGAGTCCGACTCGCACTTGGCCGGTTTTTTTTTACATACGCGCGCAACGCTTACTTTTGTAAGATACCGAAGACACGTTTTTAAAAATGCCTCAAGTAGCTTTAAATGCAGAATTAAAAATGTTTATCAAAATAAAATTCATAACGAACGAAAATGTAAAATAAAAATAGTTTTAATTACATAAGACATTGAAAATTGTGATCGATTTTAATGTTACTTTTTTATGGAGGTCAATTGAAACTGGCACCACGACTCATCCCGTCATTCATTCAGCTTCGCTTCATCGGACAAAATCAACTGATCTCACTAATTAATGAAAAACACGAGTAATGTACTATACGAGTAGTAGGTACCTACCCTCCCTCGAACTCGTGTAATGGATCAGTGATCACCATGCCACCGCCTACAAGTTTACCGGAAGATAAGCTATTGAATAAGTATTATTAGATAGATAATGACATTGATAAACAGTACTTAATTTTGAACAAATTTTTTTTCTGAATGTTATTCAAGATCATAATTAACGTTAAGTAGATTAAATTTAAACTAGGTTAAATATAAAAAAAGGCTTTCGAGGCATTATACCATTGTATTGTATTGATGCTGGATTTCTGGCGGCATTTCCTCGCTGATTGCGCGAGAAAGCCGGCAGCTCTTCGCCTCTTCGGTCACCAGTAACATCAACCAGAGACACCGTTGTCGTAGAACGTAGAACTCGTTTAACAAACTTTCACTCCCAAATCCTTTCCCGGGACTGAAAACTATCTACGTACCAAATTTTACCTAAATCGGGTTAGCGGTTTAATGCTATTTTCACCAAAAAAGAAAATTCACTCATACAATGTCTATGATTAAACTTTTAAATTACTTATTCCATATCGAATTGGGCTAAAAAAAAGCAGGATTATTTACTTTTGCATTTATAATATTAACGCGGATGTACCCATTTAGAAAATAGTCTTAATATTACAATGACAAGCACATCCTCAGTTCAATGCTTCCCACACTTCACGCTACAATGGCCTATGTACGGACGGACGTATCACAATATAAAACGCGACCGCGATGTACCTACAATGTGCATTCAAAGATCATTTTTGTCCAGCGCTTTTGACAAAATATTATTGTACTCGTCAGTAAACTCCCTAGTATAACTGGATCCCTATATTGACAAAAACGATGTGTAGTCGGAGGTCACTCATGGATCTCATGATCTGGGTAAGAAATTGTAAATACCAGCGTGGCATCCACAACGCCTGACGTGAACCAGTGCAAATATGACCCCCCATTAGGCGCAGTTGTTACGAATCTTGAAGTCATAGATTACATTAGCTGAGTAGTGAGGTCAGTCGAGACTGATCGTAAATAGTGCTTAGTCCACTCCGCTTTGTAGGTTTGTATAAAAGCACAGTCAATATGCCGATTCAGAGACGAAGTTACCCAATTAAATATGGCTTTACATTATTGAGATGTCCTTATAAATTGAATGCTTTGTTAAAGTTGTCAGTTTTTCTTGGGAAAATAAATTTAGAGTCCATGTCCTTTAATTGGAAAAGTTTTACTAAAGAGACAGGTTAGTCAAATAGGAGATTAGAGCTTAGTTTAACAGCAGCCTGGCTATCAAGATAATGACTTGATGAATCACAAAGTACTCATCACCTTAATCAGATTATGATGAAGAAATTTAGCTAGAGAATGGGAACGGTAAGTATAATGGGGAAAAATTGTGCGAAAACACAGTGGGAACTTTGTAGACACACAGTAACAATGGGAACATGTGTATGTATCGGGTTCAAAGTAGCGTGGAACCGTCGTAAGCCGTCCATTGTTCGGGGACCGAAACCACGTTACACCGACGTGTTCGAAACGCCGTTGCGACCCGCATATGTGCATACATCGCTCCTTTAACGAACACATGGTCTTATGTTCCCATTAATTGTTTACCGCATCTATCAGTTTTGGCCACATAATTCAATTCTTGTCCAAGACAAGTAGCTATTGTATAAAGGCAATTGTGGTCCAGACACTACGAGTATCAGCACTAATGACATGAATTTCAAGAAATTGCATTAGTAAATAACAGTGTAGTGATGGCATTAAAGGAATCAACGGTAAAGATCGAAGTAATGATAGTACATATTACTAGCTGCCCGCGACTTGGTTCGCGTTGACTTCCTTTTGTTGAACTGTTACTTAGGATAAAATGCATTCTATATGTTAATCCAGGCTATGTATACTTAAATTTCACCTAATCAGTAAGAAACATTTTTTTGATACCGGCTTGCCAAATTTCTCTACTAATATACATATATATACTCGTAAATAATGTAAGTTCAACCGTCAACATTGAATAGAATGTGTAAGTTCCAGACGCTTAGAGCATGTAAGGAATACTTAATGATCTGATGATATACGTTAAAAAGTTATAATGGCACATACATACTATTCAAAATTGTACCTTAAGTCTATGCAAGATGGTTCAAATTGTAATAATAATGTCTGCAAGTTTTCGTTCATAACATAATTTTAAGCACACCTGCAAAGACACAGGAACGAAAAGAGGCCGATAAAGCGTGATGGGTCCATGTACGCTGTATGTGTACCATACCATGACATTCCTAATTAAAGACCAAAAAGCGATAGCTAGTAAAGCCATCGCCACTTACGGTTAAAGACCGATCAACGTTAAATATGGCGCTGACAGCTGTCACTCCATAGAAACTTGGAAAACTTTCCGTTCATTCAGATTTTAACGAACATCGCTTACGATTACAGACGGTTTAGGGCAACCCACCCTTAGGGCGGGTTGCACCGACTTACGATTACAGACCGATCAAAGTTAAATATGGCGCTGACAGCTGTCAGTCCATAGAAACTTGTCAAACGTTCCAAACATTCAGATTTTAACGAACACCGCTTACGATTACAGACGGTTTGGTGCAACCCACCCTTAGAGCCGCTTCGCACGAGCGCTTTTTCAACGGGCGTTAAAAAAACGCTGACATGACACAAATTGGTAACCATGTTTTGTTTTCATTCACACGAAGGCGGACTTAAAGCGCGGCGCTTTTTTATCGAGCACTGTTCAATTTTCGACGTTTGGCGTTGGCCGTTCGAATTGAGGGAATCGAACTCCAACGTCGGGTTTATAAAGCGACTCTTTTTAAACTCTCGTGCGAATCGGGCCTTAATGTTGTTACATTAGGTCCCGCCGGCATCGCATTCGTGTGTTCAATTCGGCCTGCCCCCATATTAAACTGGAAAACCCATATTCAAAATACCAAAACAATATTAGCTAGATATATATATGCGCTAAGCTTACTAAAATCGAACACGAACTTTGAATGTGCGTTGTCCGTGTATTTCGCGTATATCTACTCGAGCCTCCGTTATGGTGTCGTCCTGTGGGGAGCTAGCGTAGACTCTCACCAACTTTTCATCATGCAAAAGAAGTGTATCCGCATATTAGCCAATATCCACATTCCTAACAGCTGCCGCCCTCATTTTACTAAACTTAATTTGTTAACACTACCCTCAATATTTATAATGGAATCGGCCCTCTTTGTTCGAAAACACCCAGACCTATTCCCGATGAAACCGGAAACGTCAAAAACTAGAAGCCAATATAAAAACAAACTACTCCTACCAAAAACTAACTTAGCTATCTGCAAAAAAGGGCCTCAATATAATTGTATTTCAATTTTTAATAAAATTCCCGACAATATCAAACTTGAACCAAGAGACAAATTATTTAAAAATAAACTAAAGGACATGTTAATTCACAAATGTTACTACACAATTGAGGAGTTTTTAAATGATGAAAAGCTAGCGAAATAAAATAGGAAGCAACATAGAAGTAAAATCGTAGGTACAATTAATTAATTAAAATAAGAATTTGCAACACTAATTTATTGTAACATTTAATTTTATATTATTGTATGAAATGCTCTTCTCTTTTCTTTTTTCTTTTCCTTTTATTTGTTTACTTTTACAATTGCCAAAAACTTCATGTAGGAATTGTTGTTAAATTAATTCTTTATTTTTAATCTTTTATTTACTTTTACAATGTTATTAATTATCATAATCTTTTATTTACTTTTACAATGTGTTAATTATTATTTATTATTGATTATAACATATTATGATGTAATGTTTTAATAGGCAGATATTAGATAATAAGGTAAATATTGTGTGCCCTAACAGGGTGTCATGAATTGACTTAATGAACTGAAACACCTTATCATGTAATTATGTTCATGACTATGCAATAAATGAAATGAAATGAAATGAAATATTCTTTAACTTGCTTTAAGCTTACAACCGGTACCGCCTCCGCGCCGCGCCGCGCCGCTCCGCCACCGCTGTCAGTGTGTTTCGGCCTTTATTCGCTACGCGCAAATGCGGCTCACCTCACCAGTCGCCCGTCACGAAACTAGACCTCTACACTTAGTAACCATCGCGGTGTCAAGATATAACTGTGGGCGAGCGTTTAGGTTAGCTTAAGACAAGTTACAGAATAAGGGGGCAGCGCGCGATACCAGCGCGACGCGCGTGATGCTGGCCGGTTGATAGCCCGCGTCCCGCCCGCATCACGCGCTCACCAAGCCCCTTCCCGCTGACAGTCTGTTCGAGACTTAAAGAGTTCAGTCTCGGGCACATTCGCAATTAAAGTAATCCCAAATTCCTGATAAACTGTCACACCCGACTCACCGGCATTGTGAACTTCGGTTTTGTTTGCAACAAATTGCAGGAAATAATTAATTTAATAGTGATCGAACTCGTGGTTGGCAAATTGAATAGCATTCATGAATGAACATGACTATTGACTGTTATATAATCACGAAGCGATAATTGATCTACGAGCACATTAGCATGTTTAGGTTTTCAAAGACATCTTTATGGTTTTTTTTCTGAATGTACCATTGCTCATAAAAATTAAGCCCTCATTATAATACTTATAATGAAAATGTTATTACTTCTTGTTCTGCCAGACATAAATGTATACAAGTAAAAGGAGTAAGTAAGTAAAACATTACTTACGAGTCCAAAGCATATTTTGTTGAATAAGTTTATCATAACGTGGCTTATTACATTACTTCGCTTTCGCTAGGTAGACTCTAGACAACTCGATTTTCTGGTGATTATTTTGCAGACGCGTGACAAAAACCTTAAATCTTAACCAATCCTCGACGACCACTTTAGCCTATTTGGTAGTGACCCTGCCTACTAAGCAAGAGGTCCTGGTTTCGAATCCCGGTAAGGGCAAAAATTTGTGTGATGAGCATGAATATTTGTTTCTGAGTCATGGATATTTTCTATGTATTTAAGTATTTATACCTATTATGTATATCGTCGTCTAGTACCTATAACACAAGCCTTACTGAGCTTACTATGGGACTAGGTCGATTTGTGCAAGATTCTCCCCTTATATGTATTTATTATTATCATTTAATCCTATCATCATGCTCCTAGCATTTTCCCAGTAGTGCCCTAACGAGCCCGGGGTCCAATTTGGCACCTAATCCCAGTAGCGTAGGCTCTAGTTTTATGAAAAATCCAGTGGTGCCAGCCGAGGTTCGAACTCCCGACTTCCAGATTGCAATTCGCGTGCCTTACCGCTCGGCCTACAGTGGCTATCTTAACCAATCCTATATCGAATAGAAAAAAGATCGTCGATTATAACAATGGGTTTTATAATAGTTTCATGACTGGGGACTGTTACAGAATGTTGTTATCGTGCATCATGCGATTGAATCATAACTCTTTGCTAATGAAAGCGCGACACGACCGCACGAAGCCGCCGCTGCCGCGTCACCTGCCGACCTCTTTGCTTTCGGCACTGCTTTCGATTTTCTTTTACAAGTTGACCAACTAAATTAATATTGGCCAATTGTTTCAGAAGATTACTTAAGGCCGAAACGCATTGACAGCGGTGGCGGAGCGGCGCGGAGAAGGTACCGGTTGTAATGTAATGTTCGATCTAATACTAAAGGGTCCGTGTGCGCTCTGTGCGGATCCTTTAGTACACTCGCGGTCAAAAATTTCGGGTCACCCTAAATTAAACAGGTAACCGCAACAGGTTTTTTTTAAATATTTAACATTAGTTTTATTTACATAATACTAACTTTTTCGGAACTTATGTACGGAATATTTACCGTTAGCTTTTCGGTGAAGGAAAACATCGGAAACCGGTCTAATCCAAATAAGGTCTATTTTTCCCTACGGGTTGGAAGGTCAGATGGCAGTCGCTTTCGGAAAACTAGTGCCTATGCCAAATCTTGGGATTAGGTGTCAAAGCGGACCCCGGGCTCCTTTAGGGGCACAACCGGGAATAACGCTAGGAGGATGTTGAGTTTTATTTACATAATATACTATTCTTCATAATACCCAACTGTAGTAGCAATTTCCGTGATCCTATTATAAAAATATCAATATCCAAAAATTACGACTTTTGCGATATCTCGCTACGTTTTTTCATGGGTTTTTGCGAATCCGACGTAAACCTGGTAACGTTATTTTGTTACTGTTATTTTTTCAGTTTAGATGTAAAATTAAATAAAAATCACGACAGGATTAAAAAACTATACAACTTTGCACTATTTTAGAAAATGTGACGGTATTTTACCCTCCCTTATTCTTTGTCCGCGAATGTGTTAGTTCGAATATTACAACCGGTACCGCCACCGCGCCGCGCCGTAACCGCTGTCAGTGCGTTTCGGCCTTTTGGGCGTGTTGCGCCAATCCACGTTAAACGTGGCGCCAGTAGCTATCATTCCATAGAAACTTGTCAAACTTTCCATACAGACTGATACATCGCGTTTATCGAGTTGTCATGGTGAGAAAAGGTAACATAGTCACGGTTATCACCAGATAAACAGCAGGTTAAACTTCATCAAGCGATGTAAAGAGTCGAATGCTTTATCTTGTCGCAGAGACGAGACGCATTCAACGCGACTATCGGCTCGGTACACATCTTTTTGACTGTAACAATTTGCATGTGTCATTTGGCTATCGGTACCTACTTTATTTAGTACATATGTATATACTCGTACGTTTGTGACCGCTTAAAAATATATAACTGACGAATATCCGACTACTCGTAATGTACCTACACTGTTTATGTTTGGGTGTTTTTAAGCCCCAAACATTTTCAATAGAAAATGTTTGGGACTTAAAAAAAAAAGATAAGTCCGTGAGCGAAATTAATAAAAAAGTTATGAAAGTGTCGGCTCGACAATGCCTTAATCTTTTGCCACTTTCTGAAAAATATTTTGCTCGAAAGAACCCTGCCCTGTTTGGTCAGGGTCTTTCTCACATAACTTATACTTACCTACTTACTCCGCTGGCTCAGCGACCCGAAGTGGATCTTGGCCTCCGACACGAGTTGGCGCCAGCGCGCCCGGTTCTCTGTGATCCCCTCCCAGTTTTCTGCGTGCAGGTCGCGAAGGTCTTTCTCAACCTCGTCCCTCCTACGATATCTAGGCCGACCAAACGGTCTTCGACCGCTCGGCCGTCCTACGTAGGCTCTCTTCACCGCCCTGTCTACTGGCACTCTCCCAGGGTGTCCAAGCCAGCGGAGTCTCGCAGATTTGATTTCTCCTATGATGTTGGGCACGGACACCATATCTTCCAGTTCCTGTTAATTGCGGATTCTCCAGCTACCATCTTCCCTCTGCACTGGGCCAAAGATCTCACGAAATATCTTGCGTTCGGCAAAAAGTATTAGCCTGTTTTCTTCCTTTAGAGTCAGTGTCCACGATTCGCAACCATATATTAAGACCGGTATACTATATAAAGTAAAGAAATTACCAACCAAAGGAAGCCAACGCTACAACTGATGAAATATAGAAAAAAATCCTAAATAACATTTATTACTCACGTCGACAACACAACACAGTTATCTACTAGTTCGAGTTTCCCGTTTGCCAAGAATACAAGAGTCGAATAACACATATTTGAATCCAGACATACAATTCATTAGGAAAAATATTATTGCGACGAACAATGAAATTAAAGTGAAATACATAACTTGATACTTTAAAGCCGGGATCCTGTGCCAACAGGCTTCTCCTTTAGGCGTCTCAGTCAGCGAACGGGCGATAAATGAAAATTAGTCCCATGCTTGCGCAACTTCAAGTGTTCTGTTGGGAAATCAAAAAAATAACCCAGCCTTTAACCTTAGAAAGTACAAGAAGGTAATTTAGAAACGAGTTTCGTCATCTTCCTTCACATTATGCCAACTTAAGGATTTAGACTCAGATGTGTGACAGTATCCGTCTCTTTCTAAGCGGTCTAATTAGATGCGTTCTGACGCGAAGTCCTGCAGGTCGATCGCGTAACGCAATGTATGCGCGTCATAAAGACTTAAATGTAACTTTCTGTGTGGGAAAATGACAGTTAAGATGTCCTAACGTGCGTTCGAAAAGTTACGTGATCACTCCTCTGTTGTCAAAGCGCATTCGAGCAGCAATTCAGATGATTATGAATCCGGATTAATGTACAAATGCCACTATTCTGATTTTGAAAGACAGACATGTAAGTGGGCAACCCCTTTTAGCATATATAGAGAGAACATCTGTGAACATGTCTAGTTCAAGTTAAAAGTGCCTATTGCGGATGGAATCGGACCCTACGTTATAACTATTTGACAAACAGTGATGAAAGATGACGGAACTAGTTTACAAATTACCTTCTTGTACGTGTATTAATTTGGCATTTTAAGTTCTTCGATGCCTAAATTAGGAATAATCGATTAAACAATGGGTATCTAGTATTCCCACCTCAAGTGCCGGAAACATGGGCTCATAGGTAAGACAGAAATTCGTGGTAAGGAATAACATGCGTAATCTATTTCAAAGCCAGCTCTTGTAAGTGTATCTATGTACATGCATCTCTCTCCTGATTCCTTAAATTGACAGTATCACATGACACGTTCAGGTTTCCTTTACTTTAAGAAAACTGTATTAGACGAATTTTCATCTAGACGGTCTTAAATGTTTTTGTTGCGTCACAACAAGTTTAGTTTTCAAACACTGTCCCCATCTGTATTTGCTACTCATTATTCCTGAGGAAACCTACTATTTATTCGAATTATTCGAAAGTATATTTCTTACATCCATCTTAACGGTAAATAGATTACAGAAAAGAAACGAGCCCATAGTTTGATACGAAATGGCCAATTAAGTTTTCTTTTGATCCAAGAAAAAGGTTTCTGGTTTGCTAACCGAGGCGCAACTTGATCCGCTACGCGTTTGGCGACTTTTACAAATAGATAGAAGCGAGTCGACAAGATGAGCCCATCTACTCGTATTCACAAATGTCTTGTACACGACTGTGACCTCGTCTTTTGTATAAGTTGGCCCCTAGGCTTGTGACAATACTTTGAGTGTTATTAGTGGTTCGCTTGTGGCGATGAGCACGGCGTTGTGAAGAGCCCCGGCCGCGATGCTCCGCGCACCTGCATGCGGACCGGTTCTTGATTAACATGATTTCACTCGCTGGCTATACTTTTGAATAGGTGCCTACACTGCCGATACATGCAGACAGACGTTCTTAATTTAGCACGATTAAGAAAAACTAGACGTGTTTATGTTCTCTCTATATATGCACTTGACATTTCGGTTTGGGTAACCATCCGATCACTACAGAATGCGCTTTTTAGTCTCACGTTCATCAAGCCTATTTTAATTAAGATGCTGTAAAAATTCGGTTGTCTTTGTACATCAGATAATCATTTGTGTGAGTGAGATGAGAACAAAACAAATTTTATGTAACAGAGATCTTAAGTGAATGAAAACTGGAGGGGAATGTATTTTGAATAATCTTCAAAGGCATTGTTCTGAAATGATGTAACGCCCTAATCACTTAGTTAATTAGCTCTGTGTTGATTAACATTGTCAACGGGCTGATTACACCTTCGTCAGACACTGGCGAGAGGGAAGCAGCAATACATTATGCTGGTTCTAAGAATACAGCGTGACCTGCGTTGTCCATTAGGCATCAATCACCATGCGCACCGCGTCCTGCGCGTTGAAAAAATTAAAGAGATATTGCGCTACGACTGATGCCGTTGCGTCTGGGCCGCGTTTAATGTTCGAGCTAATACGAAAGGGTCCGCACAGAAAACCGCGTCGCGCCGCGCCGCTCTGTGCGGATCGTTTCATATTAGCTCGAACATTACAACCGGTACCGCCTCCGCGCCGCACCGCCACCGCTGTCAGTGCGTTTCGGCCTTAAGAGTATGAGCATCGCACTCCAACGTATTGCTGGAGATGTTCAATTGTTCACGCTATAGCAAGGATAAAGGACCCTTACATTATGGTCGCTGTACATATTGGGCCAACGTTGGCGCGTCAGAAGGATGCAGCTATGCGTTAGAGGGAGAGGGGATTCGATGTCATTCGTTTACATAGCTGCATCCTGCTCACGCGCCAACGTTGGCCCAATGTAAACAGCGACCATCAGAACTGTATTTTGTATTGCTGACGGCCCGAGCAGTACACCATAATGAGGAAGCGAGAGATCAGAGCTCGCTCGTATGGCGTTGCTGCCGCTGGAGAATATGGGAGCATTGAATACCCCACGATTTATTCCAAGCCGAAATACACCCGTGTTTATTATTTTGCAGCCTGGGTATAACCCGAATCGTTTATTGGTTTTAGAGTCCGTTATATACGAGCATGATATTTAACTGATACGATGTTGCTAGTCGACGGTATTCATGTAAGTGATCATAAATTACGATCTTGCTGGCACAATAGTGCCCTGCCATGCTTACCTAATACAATTAATAAATTGTACTAGGAAAGCATTTAGAGTTTAAATTAAATTCCTGCTCGAGTGCAGGACTGCAGGTAGGTCAGTTATAATTTACACATAATTTACCCCAGTTAAAAACAGCTGTATCAATTGTCGGTATCATATTATGTGTGTCCGTCTCTGTTGTGTGTAAAATGTTTCATTCATTCATTCATTATACCGAAATATTTATAAAAAACTGTTTATTTTCAGAAAACAAAAGAATAGTGTTGATGTTGGCGAGCTAACCCAATTCACAGCCACATTATTAATTACTTCATGCTGCTGTCTAGCTAAGTTAATCCATTCATAATAATCTCACTATAACATAAACGTAAAGAATAAGCAAAGTTCACATGTTCAACTAAGCATGGGTGAAATCATTTAATTTAAGGTGACCGAAATTTTACAAATGTGTGGTTGGAATTTGAACCTACTAGCTTTTAAAGTGGAGTCGCTTTTTCAACGGTTTATCATGATGTAACTCGGTCAACAGATTTTTTTAAGTAAACTAAAAGTAGTATCTGAAAAGATGCCAGATTTGGCATTAGATTGTTGATATTACAACATTTCCAAACAATTTGCGTTCAAATTCTATTGCATTTCGGTTACGGTTAGAGGGGTGCGCAAATAACGTTAAAAAGTTGGTATCGTTACCACTCTGAGACAGAACTAACGTTAAGTTGTAATTAACGTTAAACTATCTACCGTTACCTATACTACTTTTTACCGGTAATAAAATGGTAACGTTACCTGCTGTGCATTGAACTAACGTTAAGTCAAAGGTATCGTTAAATGTTTTTAACGTTAGTAGGTAACGTTAATAGCAGCCTATTTATATTTTGGTCACTAATAGATGCCATCGTCAGTAATAGAGCGAGTGTCCATTCACATGCATGCGTCGTCGGTCGTCGGCGAGTGAGGAATTAAATCGAGTTATTAAAAATGGGTAAGTGGACTACACCATAATAGCTTATTTATTTGGATTACTTGTTGAATATTTTTCGTAGGGAATTCAGTAGGTAAATAGGCGTGCCCACACCGTGTTTATCAATAGGGCGAAAATGCTTTCTAATGTATGTTTTCGTATGTCAGGCTGTCTCCTCTATAGGTCCCATCTCTCAACAGATTCTCGTGAAAGGTTTTTTGTGAGCGAGTTCGATATTTAACTATAGGGCAAAAATGCTTTCGTATGTATGTCCGGCTGTCGGACTGTCGCCTCTACAATGTGTATTGCTTATACTTGATCAAACGAAATGTGCGGATACTAGACAAAAAAATATCGATAAAAAAAATAAAAATAAAAATTATATATAATAATATTTTTCTGATGAAAATTTCCGAGTTTGTTTTTTAATTCGTATCTTTGCGTCTTAAAGGTGTAGTTTCTCAAAAGTAGTCTTGTTTTAAACCTAGAAAATGCAGCTAATCGACCAACCAAAAAATAATAACAATATCAAACATAAACCCACAAAAAAAAGTAATTAGTAGAAGTTTGTGAAAAAAACAGTCTTTTTTTTAAATTAGTGTCTGTAACTTTAAAACTGGCAGTTTGAGGTAGACTTTTTTGCACGTTTCATTAAATTTTACAGTTCAGTCTACAAATTCTCCGAAGTAACAATGGGGCTATCGCTTTTCGTTGTTATGATATTCACCGTTCAAATTATGAGCAAAAATCAACAAGAATCTAAACTGTTTCTTTTTAGTAAAAAAATATGAATTAAAATAACAAATTAAGTATTATTTTTTTAGCTTTAAAACAAGACTACTTTTGAGAAACTACACCGTTTAGACGCAAAGATACAAATTGAAAACCAAACTGAAATTTTCATCAGAAAAAAAAATTAAAACGCCTTAATTTTTTAAATAGCCTATAATAAAAAATTATCGATATTTTTTTGTCTAGTATCCGCACATTTCGTTTGATCAAGTATAAGCAATACACATTGTATAGGTCGCATCTTAACAGATTGTAGTGAAATTTAGTGTGCGAGTTCAATATTCAACTATAGGGCAAAAATGCTTTCGTATGTCCGGCTGTCTGGCTGTCCCCACTATAGGTCGCATCTCTAAAGTCTTAACAGATTCTCATGAAATTTTGTGAGCGAGTTCGATATTTATCTATAGGGCAAAAATGCTTTCGTATGTATGTCCGGCTGTCCGGCTGTCGCCTCTATAGGTCGCATCTCAACAGATTGTAGTGAAATTTAGTAATCTGTTTCGATATTCAACCATAGGGCAAAAATGCTTTCGTATGTCCGGCTGTCCGGCTGTCCCCACTATAGGTCGCATATCTCAAGTCTTAACAGATTCTCATGAAATTTTGTGAGCGAGTTCGATATTTATCTATAGGGCAAAAATACTTTCGTATGTATGTCCGGCTGTCCGGCTGTCGCCTCTATAGGTCGCATCACAACAGATTGTAGTGAAATTTTGTGAGCTAGTTCAATATTCAACTATAGGGCAAAAATGCTTTCGTATGTCTGGCTGTGCGGCTGTCCCCACTATAGGTCGCATCTCTCAAGTCTTAACAGATTCTCATGAAATTTTGTGAGCGAGTTCGATATTTATCTATAGGGCAAAAATGCTTTCGTATGTATGTCCGGCTGTCCGGCTGTCGCCTCTATAGGTCGCATCACAACAGATTGTAGTGAAATTTTGTGAGCTAGTTCAATATTCAACTATAGGGCAAAAATGCTTTCGTATGTCCGGCTGTCCGGCTGTCTCCACCATAGGTCGCATCTCTCAAGTCTTAACAGATTTTCATGAAATTTTGTGAGCGAGTTCGATATTTAACTATAGGGCAAAATGCTTTCGTATGTATGTCCGGCTGTCCGGCTGTCGCCTCTATAGGTCGCATCTCGACAGATTGTAATGAAATTTAGTCAGCGAGTTCGATATTTAACTATAGGGCAAAAATGCTTTCGTATGTCCAGCTGTCCCCACTATGGCATTGGTCCCACCGCCGGCGAGTAAGCGATGAGAACCGCTTACCCGTATTTAGTGCTTTAAAAGCCAAATTTGAAGAAAACGGCTTTGGTAAGCAAAACCTTACGAAAAACCCTCGAAGGGGATACTGGGCGGGCCCCTTTACCGGGATTCGAACCCAGGATCTTCGTAGGCAGGGTCACTTCTAACTAGACCAAAGCGGTTGTCTCGTAACTATACGTAACGGTGTTAGGCAAAGCGAAATTAGGCAAAACATTATAAATATCAACCAGAGGAATACCCCTAGATTCATGTATTAGTAAGGACGTAGCCGGTTTTTATGGTTAGTTATGTATATATGCAATGATGTAATATAAAAAAGAGGTAGATACGTTGTCTGTCCAAAATGTTCACCAAATCTGATAGCTGAGACACGTTTATACGTGTCAATTGATGACGCGACACTGAGGCAAGGTCATACAACTGGCTGAGTTTTAGTGTGCCACTTTTAGAGTGCTTATAACCTATCTACCTCTTTTTTTATATGACATCATTGTATGTATGTAAATACTTTATTGTTCACAAAATATATGTATAATTGAGTAAGAACGGTCAGCATCACAAGGGGCTTAACACCTTTGCACCGTGTCGCATTAAACGTCATAGTAAACTGCCATATGAAGTTGTCAAACGAGTGAAAACGACAAGGTACTTAAGTGTTCAGCAACTTATGAGGCCGACTGTACCAAAGTTGTCATTTCTGTTGGAGATACCTAAGTGTCCCAACCCGCTACAGCCTAAGCTATGAATGCTAAAAATCTGTAAATGAAAGCACATATGTATAACGAAATGAAAAGAAAACTATCAAGACTAAGTAATAGGCTTCATTGGTTCACAAGATATAGCCATGTAACTTGATATAGGAATCCCTACCTACTGTTCTTAAAAAACCTATACACGAGTCAAAAATCGCAACATGGATGAACCATGTGGAAAAATCCATTAAGAGTACGGAACCCTACATTTGTGCTTGTTCCGAGAAACACTTGGCCGTTTTCTTATAATATCGAAACAGTATGAATTATAGATACCTTTTAGCCCTAGTTAAAAAGTTACAATAATAAAATGCAACCACCAGCACTACTTAGAATAAGGTCCCTATTTTTGACAATGATTACTAACCTTCAAAAGTTTCTTACATTCGCCCACTAAGCAGGTTGCAGTACGGTCTTCATGTAGTTCGTAATGCCTGTAAACGGCATTCTTTTTACGGCCCATGTTAAACCGTCGTAGCTACCTAACTTTTTAACAGCACACGTTAAATCACAAGACACAAACTCACATCGCACAACGCCCACCCGCACTCAACTAAATAGCAAACAAAATGTACTGTAGGGTATACCTTTACGATAGATACGATATACAACAAGGCGAAGTGAGTGAAGGCCAGTGTACGGAGTGGCAACAACGCTAATCAACCAACGCCGCGTGGCGCGTAGTGCGCGCGCGCGCGTCTATCGGTAGCGCGGTGTGGCAACGTAGCATTACCGATTAAAATTGTTACTTAGGTAACGATACTTATAATGTGAATTGGGTAGCGTTAACAAGTTCTTCAATGAAAAGTAAAATTACCGATAAAAGTAACGTTAACTGGTTACCGTTATAATAATGATATGTTAGCAAGTAACGTTAGTTTTTACTACCGGTAATAAGGTATTTTTATGATATTACCGTTAACTAACGTTACTTATAATGGGAATTTGGTATCGTTAACAAGCCCTTGTCTAGAGGTGTAAAATTGTTTATGACGAATTTGCGGAAACTGATGCAAATACTCAGGAGCATTACGTAAAAAAAGTGTCTGGCTGCAAATAAAGAGTTATAGGAGTGGCAAATACGCTACGGAGCTACGGTAGCCTAGTTGTTCAGGCATGCGGCTGTCAAGCGGCGTTCGTGGGTTCGAATCCCGGCTCGCACCAATGAGTTTTTCGGAACTTATGTACGGAATATTTACCGTTAGCTTTTCGGTGGAGGAAAACATCGTGAGGAAACCGGTTTAATCCCAATAAGGTCTAGTTTTCCCTCTGGGTTGGAAGGTCAGATGGCAGTCGGTTGCTTAAAACTAGTGCCTATGCCAAATCTTGGACCCCGGGCTCCTTTAAGGGCATTACCGGGAATAACGCTATATAGTGTCCGCAAAACCAAGTGGCATGTCAGTTCATAAATAATTGGATCATGCCATCTCTTTCGCACCTGCACTGCCTTATGGAGCGGGCCGTGCAACAATAGTACTGACTTTTATTGCCTGACTCGCCACTTGGTTTTGCGGATGGGAGGAGGGATTATAGGAGGATGCTGATGAGTGGCAAATACGGTTTGTAGGGTTACGCATCTAAGTATACACACTGCAAGGTCGCTATTTCTTTGAACTTGACTTGGGCCTGGGGCACACTGACGGTCTAGATCTGAACAGGACTCGATCGCGAAGGCATCTGCCTAATTATTATGGTAATTGTAGCCCACATCATTCGCCTTTTTTGATTTTGAGTCTGCTACTTAACCCAGCTTAGGTGGAGTAGTTATATGTACAGGCAACGGGATAAACCAGCAAGTAAATTATTCGTTTTTTAGGCTTTGTGTACAGTCAACACTCTAAGAGTCTAGAGTATGCAACCTGGTGGTCGATTACGTAACGCATTTTACGTATGTCTAGTAGTTAGATCTAAAAGTCACTTTCTATAATTATAGGAAAAAGGCAGAAAGTTGAGTTATCGTAACGTGCGTTCGAAAGTTACTTGGTCAACCCTTTGTTTGTGAGAATATAACACTTTAAACTGTCGCGCTTTCAACATATATTTAAATATTATGATCGCATATCCAAAAAACTATTGCCTGGTGCCAAATCTTGGGATTAGGTGTCAAAGCGGCCCCTGGGCTCCTTTAGGGGCACAACCGGGAATAACGCCACAAGAATGATGAAATGTGTTCGCATATCCCCGTTCACAACTTGCCGAGGCTTGTCATTTGACACCACAACCGATGAATCCCGTGAGAAGAGTCAGCAATCAAGGTAAATAAATACTGCCCCAGAGCCGTGTGACTTTTAAATATCTGATTGTTAGAAGTTCTTAAGCCGCCACAGGCCTCTAACCTGGCGGCTGTGTCATAGATACCGACCGGGATCAACAACTTACGTACGTAACCTAAGCACAGAGTCACACAGTAAGTACTTAACGTGGTCACCCCTCCAGAAACCGGCGTCAGTGACCGTTGCTTAACCCCGCAGGTTGTTAATTGCTATGGCCGCACGTAATTAATCAGGCCAAGTAGAAAACCAAAATTTACTGTAGGGCCTAAGCCCAAACCCACAGCAGCAGCCACACATGCAGCTATTGTAAGGGCGTATATTTCTGCATCTAAAACGAGATTTATAGGTAAGGGTATTTGTCTATACTCATATTATAAAGAAGAAAAGTGTGTGGATTGTAGCAGTAACATTGTCTATGTCTATACCAATATTACAAAGAGGGAATGTCTGAGATTGTAGCTTTGTCTACCTACTCAAATTATAAAGCGGAAACATCTGTGAGAATGTAGCTTTGTGTATTTTGGGTAATCCCCAAAACCGCTTTACCCGATTTCAAAAATTCTTTTTCCTGCGTGTAGATGGACTTTCATACCTACCTACCTATGCTATATTTAATCTCGCGGGATTGCCGCGCGGGCAGCTTATCCATACAAATATTGTAAATGGGAAAGTGTGTGTGTTGTTTGTCCGTGTTTCGCGGCAAAACGGAGCGACGCATTTTTTAAGTGGAGATAGTTGAAGGGATGGAGAGTGACATATGATAGTTTTTATCCCCGAAATCATCCCCTAAGGGAGTGAAATGGGGGGGTAAAAGTTCATATGGAGCTGCGATATAAACGGTTCCATGCGGACGGAGTCGCGGGCTTCTGCTAGTAGTAAATAAAATAGGCATTTAGTAATTTCTTCATTATCTTCGCCAATACGTATGCATAGGTATACCTATTCGCTGGGAATAAGTTGTGCACAAATTAAAATCATGTTCACGATTATGAATGAAATTTGGACTGGAAAGCAGCAGGTAGGTTACTGCTATATCTATGTTAATACTTTAGTCTACACAAGATACTGTAAGGATCTCTTCCAGTTATCATGTGAGCAATTGAGTGGAGATTAGGAACAAAAAGATAAACAAACTAGCACGTGTACAGTGACGTAGGCCGTGGACCTTTACGCTAAACGTTAAGTACCTAATAATACAGTCCATATGAGATTCCCAAAGTATATTTTCCTGCTGAATGCATACATCAAAATAGGTATAATTTTGTTGCGATTTTAATAAAATTTGTTGATAATGAAGAACATTCATTTAGGCTAATTTGATTATCTCTGTAATGAAAATCTCTTCTCGATATAATCCTTAGTTCCAGGAACAAACATGGCATTTGTACAAGGTACACAATCTTAGTGTTCATGAATGCATATTCAAAACAGACGTCCGGTCGTCCGCCACTAGTCACGCTAGGTTTAAGACTTATGAAACAGACATTTCGTAATTATCAAACTTTCAATACAAATTGCCAAATATCGACGTTTAAGCCCGCACCACAGCTCATAGTAATAGTAAACTGTATGATCAGTGTATGCATGACATTTATTAAAGATTTCTATTCAAGTGTTATTGAGAATTTCAAAAGTAAGTGGTCGACAGGCAACGCGGTTGCGATGCGAGCCGTGAGTCAATGCCACCGCTTACCTGCACAAAACAGGAACAAAGTAAACGGTGAAAGCACTCTGCTGGTCCCCATGTTGGCGCTGCGGCAACTTTCTAAACAATTATTATCACTTCAATAACCAAATTCTACGCTCCCATCTTGCCAACTTCCAACACTTTTGTTTCTTTAACTTTAACTTAACTGTCTACACAACACACAGAGGAATAAACCGTTAGCACTCCTGTTTTGAACACACTTTCATCCAAATTCCAGTCACTAGGTGGTTAATAACACCTCACACACTTTTGAGAATTAGTTATCTCATTTTCAAATCCCGTATGTAAACACTTTAGCGCGAAATTTTAGCAACGCAAGCAACAAGGCGTACGTCACTCGCGAGCGACGGTTGGCCGAAGGCTGAAAACCTGATGCGCCGCTGTGTGCGCGAGCGAGACGGCTATAAAAGCGAAACAAAAAATTAAGTTTGCTTCGTGTAGTGGCAACGACGCGCCAACGCCATTACCTGACGTGCGTTGCCACTGGAACTGGGGCGACTGGCGAGTCAAGCACTAGATGGCGCTATTCCACCATCTTTGAATGCATGTTTTATTATGATAAACACGGCACCATAATTACAGCACATCTTGCATTTGCATGTAATTCAAATTTAACAGTTTATATTTGATAGGTACTCAAACAAAGCCCAAAATGCATCTGATATAGCGAGTGAGACTTGAGATTCTTACGTTAGGAACAGTACCTATTTTGATCACACTTCACTTGCTCGAAAAGGGCTTCATAATGCGCAGACATACAGAGTTACACCTATGTTACGCCCACGGGCGCAATGGCTTTTTTCTTAAATTGTATCTGTCATTCATGCTGCGTGATTGATTATTGCCGAATTACAGTTTTCTAGTAGTAAGAGTTACTGGAGCTAAGCCGGAGACGGACTTACGGACAGACGGTCGGACGTGGCGAAACTATGACAAAACTAAAAACGTCTTTTGTTCCGCGTAAAGACCGGTCAATGGATAGGTACTCTACTCGAAAGTATTCTCTATCATTAATAACTAAACACAATCTTTACCTGAGAGTCGATGTGACTCAAGTCCATTTCAGTCGTCAAGTGTTTTGTTTACCTACCTATTTAATATAAAAAAGTGTTAAAAATATTTAAAGAAGAAGCTCAAATAAATAAATAAACTTGAATAATGCTCGCTGCAGCCTATGCCCGACCTGTTGGATCTATTGCCACAAGCATCTACTCATTGCATCTACTAAACTTTTATCCCCTTATCCATAAAACTTAAAATTACGTATTAAAATATCAGAGTGACAGATTTGTAAAAATGTTAATTGCATTTTAGCTAAAATAGGTTTTTTCAACGTTTTACAACTTGATAGGTTAAATATGCGTTGTTCCCGGGTACACTACATAAATACGAAAAACTAAATTCCGATAATCGAAATCACGAATTTTATAATACCGATTTTCATAATTCCGAATGTTTTAAAACTCCTAATATAATTATTCCGATTGTTCATAAATCCGATTTTCATAAATCCGAAATTTCAAAAGGTCTAACGGTTACAACTCCGATTATCAAAATTCCGAATTTCAATACCCCGAATAATAAGAAGTCCGACGGAATAATAATCCGAAATATCAAAAATCCGAATTCCGATTATTAAAATACCGATTTTCAAAAATCCGAATATCATTACACCGACCAATTATAAGGGTGCGTAACGATGCATATAAAATTTTTTGAAATAATATTAGTCGCAATAACGCTCATTTGATATAATTATTGAGTGATATAACAACACTAAATATATTTACATATGATATAATTATCATTTTATATAACGACTGTTTGATATAATAATATTTAGTATAACATACTTTAAATATAATCCATATTTCCCATAATGAACAAATGATATAATGCTAATTTATTCTAATGCACAGTTCGCATAGTATTTTTTGGCAGACTCTAAGGCAGGTCGGTGTAGATACGACGACGAGCGAAGCGGGGAGGAGTGTTAGGTTGAACTGCGACCCTATAGCGCGCGAGCCGAGCGAGCGCAGCGAGCGTGCCGCGGTAGCGGCCGGCGAAGCGCCAGAACCCAACTTTTTTACTACCTAATATATGCTTACATAGTAGAATTTGCAAGCCGTTATGTTTGCTACATTTTCTTTTGGATGTCGTATGATTTTTATACCAGTACTTCTATTAGGTTATGTAGAAGTAGGTTCGATACGCGAAACGAACTGCAAGAGAAGAGTAGGTTAAGCTGGGTAGATAAAACTCAAATGACACACAAAAAACTATTATATTTTAATACTTACTAAATTGAACGTAGACAGATAATATTAAGTTTAATAATGAAACTACCGACCTAAATAACGTTTTACTACATCGTGGCACTTTGGAGTAATGGCGTGTTTGCTATTAATTATGATCGTTAAGGCGTTATTAAACTAATTAATAATAAAAACGAAATATTATTCTTCTTGATAGTTATGATATATAACTTGTATATAACATGAGCATTATACCATATAATGATTATACAAAATAAGTGTTATATCCGATGATCGTTATACAAAATAAACATGTATATTTTGAGATTATAACAAACGTTTATTATATACAATGAGTGATTATATCCCTTGAAAATATATCAAATGTTGTTTATAGCGAATGAAATTATATTATTTATTTTTATACCCATCATTACACACCCCAATTATAAACCCGAATAGGTAAACAAACATCCGGAAAATCAGAATTACGAATTCCTGTTACTAATAACTATCAAATGAATAATTAAAATAACCCCCAACGTCTATGATCACTAGTATCACTACCGCAGCTAACACACACGAATTAAGTACCTAAGATCCGCATTTTAAACGCCTGCAGTGGAGAAACTGAATAGCAAATCACATGAATACACACACAATTAATCGACATCATTCATAAGGAACAAGTTAACTATTTATAGGAAGATGGGTAGATGGAAAACGGATTATAAGCAATTCCTGTATAGAATATTGTGAGCAAATTGTGTACAACACATTATCCTCGTAAATATACAATAAAAAGAAGATTAAGAATAAGAAGATTATAAAAAATAGAATTCTGGGCGTATAAAGGCAGACTTATTGCAATAATGCAACCTAACCGCCAGCGGGTGGACGTCACCCCGCTTCGCGGGGTGCCTATTTCCGCTCTAAGGGACACAAGATAACCCTAACCTAACCTACTAATAATACCATTTTTACGACTATTTGTTGTTTTTTTTTACTGCAGGGGGCTTCGGAGAAAAGGCAGATCCCTATTCTCTACGGGAAATAAGAATTTTAATTATCGGATTTTTTATTACCCGTGTAGTTTCAAAAATCCGAATTTCATAATTCCTAAGAAATAAAATTCCGATTATTGAAAACACGAAGTTCATTATCCCGAATATCAGATTTCCGAATTAGTAATGAATTTTCGGAAATTTTACAATCGGAGTACAGTTTTCGGGCCAATGACACTTCGCGGTTTTGATTGTTCGGAGTTATAAAAATCGGATAAACAAACTATCGACATTATGAAATTCGGTAAAATGAAATTCGTGTTTTTTAGTAATCGTAATTATAAGTCTTAGGAATTATGAAATTCGGAGTTTTGAAAATCGGAATTAGCAAATTCGGAATTAACTATTTCGGAGTATTTGGGTGTTCCCGTTGTTCCCACCCCATTACCATGCAAACAAATTCGCAGGTACAGCTAGTACCTAGGTACAAACCTTAGCCAAAAAACTAGTATTAAAAACAAAACAGGATACATACCTAACGGGATAATTAACCCCGAAAACAAAACGGCCTTCCTTTTTAACCCCAGTAAAAACGTTTATACAAATATCTGCGTCTGGGGCATCGTATTTAGCTCCCAAACGGATGAAGTAACCGATTTGAGACCATTTTTAGGGTTCCGTACCAAACAGGTAAAAAAGGAACCCTTATGGTGCGACTCCGTCCGTCTGTATGCTTGTCTGTGACAAAGTGAAATATCTCACGAACTACTTAAGCTATCAATTTGAAATGTGCATGGAAAATGAAAAATTTAAATATACCTTTTTTTATAAATTTTTAAATGAAAGGAAAAATTTAAAAATTTAATGCTCCGAGCCGGATTCGAACCGGCGACCACTGGCATTCATGGCCCGTCGCTACTACCAACTGAGCTATCGGAACAACATAATATCGATTTCTCAACATAATTTGAGACGTTGGTGCCGTAAAGAAGCCTAAGTCTTCTGGTAGATCTCGCTACATACGCCTCCCTAAGGCGTTATATGAAGCAACTGATTGAAGGATTTGGTGCCCGAACCAGATTGTTCCGATAGCTCAATTGGTAGTAGCGACGGGCCATGAATGCCTGTGGCCGCCGGTTCGAATCCGGCTCGGAGCATTAAATTTTTCAATTTTTCCTTTCATTTAAAAAATTATAATTTTCTTTAGCAGCGTTACTGCTTAAAAACAAATATTAATACTTTTTTTTAGATTACGAATATAAGGAGGGGGCAAAAAATGTTTAACTATTAGGTCAAGAGGTGTATCATTTGAAAGGGCTTGAGTTGCACTTTTTAAAACAGTTTTTCTTTTCTTTATACATTGGTAAAATTTCGATCTATGAAGGAAAATACAAAAAAAAAATACCATTCCTCCCCTTATCTCCGAAGTTATCCAAGCGTAAAATTTGAAATTTATACTTGTGATTAAGATAAATGTAAATATTACTGGAAATATATTACATTTTCTGTATCTAGCGTATTTTTTGTTTTATTTTCAAAAAAGCATTTCCTAGTTAAGTTTGCAATTTAATCAACTTTATAAGTATTTTTTTGTTTAATCGAGATCGGTTCACGTAATAAACAATAATCGCTAAAAGACCAACATACATAGGTACTAAGCCGATTGCCCTTGCACGTTAGTACCAAATGGGGCCGATAGATAGCGCTGACCCCATTCCAACTTTGCGCCGTTAAGATTTTTCTAGAATTAATGGGGTGGGGACGGATATGTTTCAATAATAGCAGGTCAAAAAAAGATCGCGATTCAATTGTCTTGGTAGTTCGATGGTCTTGGTGTAAAAGTTATTCGTTGTTTGAAATTGAATTCTGTTGTGGTGGGTTAAATTAAGTACCTAATTTAGGAAATATTGGGACATTTACTTTACCTTGCGTTAATTGTTAGTTTGTACGGAACCCTCGGTGCGCGAGTCAGACTCGCACTTGACCGGTATTTTACTATCAAAAACTTGTTATTGTTATGGGTATGTAACCTTACAGTTTGTGGGCGGGCTGTGAGACCGTTTACTTTGTTTGATGAAGATATACCTACGCTAATCATGGAACCCTTCATCGTGCATGCTTAGCTTAGCTCGCATAGTAGGTACATTGTTTAACGAGGGGTGTAAAAGTGCAATATTGCGAACAAGAGTTTATCAGAAGCCAGACGCCGAAGGCGGAGGGCTTTTGATGACTCGAATTTGCAATATTTTTACGCCTGTGTTATAAATGTTATAATACAAAATGTTTTTCATCACATTTGCGAGGAAACAAATACATTTTAGATTAAATTAATACAAATTGTAATAAAAACTGCAATACGTCACGTCAGTTGTCCCTTTTGTTTTAGTTGGCGCGTATGGCAAACACCCTTCGGTATACAGCCACGTTTTGAAAATACTTAAAAACATTTTAAATATTACATCTGTAAATAATTCTGTTAAACGTGTTTTAGTAGTGTTTTAAAGTTTAAATTTCTTTATAAATACGTTTTCAGTCATCGTATTTCATAAAAGCTCTTTGCTTTGCAACTGCCGCATGATTCACGCATCATCATCTACATCTTGAAAAAAGATTTTCTTTTAGGGTACCTCCCCTACACTCAAAGTACCCCATAGTGTGGGTTATCGTTGGATAGCTAATTCAAAAATATTATAGGTTTCTTAAAACCATTTTCGAACCGAGTAAGGGCTGCTATTTATATATCCGGAAACCGGGATTACAATCTTCTTAAATAGCATATTTGACCTCCATGGTAAAATTTGAACTTTTTTAAACAGTACTGGCCGGTATATTTTTTAGGGTTCCGTACCAAAAATGGTAACAAAGGAACCCTTATGGTGCGACTCCGTCCGTCTGTCTGTCTGTCACAAAGTGAAATATCTCACGAACTACTCAAGCTATCAACTTGAAACTAGGAATGGTTATAAATGAGAGTTATCCGCGTGCATGGAAAATGAAAAATTTAAATATACATTTAAGTTTTCTATAAAAACACGAATATGAGGAGGGGGCAAAAAAAAATCAACTATAGGGTCAAGTGGGGTATCATTCGAAAGGGCTTGAGTTGCACTTTTTGAAGCAGTTTTTCTTTTTTTTTCTACTTTCGGAAAATTTTGATCTATGAAGGAAAATGTAAAAATACCATTCCCCCCCCTTTATCTCCGAAGTTATTCAAGCGAAAAATTTGAAATAATTACTTGTGATTAAGATTAACATATACATTACGGGAAAAGTTTTTTTTTCTGTATCTAGCATATTTTTTGTTTTATTTTCAAAAATCCTTTCCTAGTTAGATTTGCAATTTAATCAACTTTATAAGTTTTTTTTTTGTTTTGAAATTCCTATAAAACTATAAATAGAAGTACTTTCTATCAAATAAAAAAATATTAATCAAGATCAGTTAACGTGATAAACAATAATCGCTAAAAGACCAACATACATACTAAGCCGATTGCCCTTGCACGTTAGTACCAAATGGGGCCGATAGATGGCGCTGACCCCATTCGCGCTGTTAAGATTTTTCTAGAATTAATGGGGTTGGGATTGGGGCGCGTATAAAAATAAGTAATTTAATAAATATATTGGGACTTTTACTTTACCTTGAGTTAATTGTTAGTTTGAACGGAACCCTCGGTGCGCGAGTCAGACTCGCACTTGACCGGTTTTTCTTTCTTATTAACGCTCGTGTTTTGTTTTTGACGGGTTTTAAATGTCATCTCGCAGCAAGAATGGAACTCACTCGTGATACTATATTTACACTCGCGCCTCGTACCTCGTCTCGCGCTTCGTCTCGTGTCTCGGCTCGCACCTCGCGTGATCGATGGTAAATGAGCTTCCTGTTTACACTCTCGCCGTGAGTTCAGTTGTCTTTGAGCTAGCAACAATGGAGGACGTCCAAGAGCGAAGCGAGAAGCAATAGCGCGAATGTAAACACACGCTCGTCTCGCGCTTCGTCTCGCGACGAGGTCCTTTGACTCGTGCCCATCTCGTGCCCAAAAACCGCTCCGAAAGCGAGCGCTGCGAGTCGCGAGACGAAGCGTGAGACGAGCCGCGAGCGTCTACTCACACTCTCGCCTCGTACCTCGTCTCGCACCTCGTCTCGTTACTCGCACGAGAGTGTAAATGAGGTATGAAAATATTCGTGCTATGATTTATTATGATGGCGCCGTAGGTTCAGCGAAAAATATCGTCTCAGGGGGTGCGGCCCCCGCGCGCGCGGGGATGCTCTGCCCGCACGTCTCCCGCCGTCGCGCATAGTGGAAACACACAGTACAGAGTAAACAGTACCGCAACGAAGCGGCTAATTCATATTCTAGTTTAGACGCGCACTACCGCGGTTTTTAGAACTAAAGCAAAAATTGTAGTAACTTCACAGACCGGAAAGTAAATGGGTTGCCAGATGCCAACCATGTGTGTAGTAAAAAATAAAGTAGGTATATAAAATAAAATAAATAAATATTTGGGGGGAAAATCTTTCACAAATCGATCTAGTCCCAAACTAAGCAAAGCTTGTACTATGGCAAAGATTATTGAGAAAAAGGCTTCTCAATTATCTCTGACTATGGGTACTAGACGACGATATACATACTTAAATAGATAAATAAATACTTAAATACATAGAAAACATCCATGACTCAGGAACAAATATTCATGCTCATCAGCTCATCACACAAATAAATGCCCTTACCGGGATTCAAACCCGGGACCTCAAGCCTGTAGGTATAATAACATAGCGATGGGCGCTGACGGTATTACACACGGTAAATTCGCCAAACTAACCAAACGAACCGGTGGGTTTAAAAAAGGAGAGAAAAAAGAGAGAAGTCGAGTAGAGTGGTGAGGAAAGGGTTAAGTGAAGAGGAGAGGAGAGAAGAGGAGTAGACTGGAGTTGAGAAAAAAGGACGAACTTCAACTGGGATACTCACAATTTATTGGAAAGTAAAGTTTTATAAATACTTTGCTAGGGTGTGTGTGTGTGTGTGTGTGTGTGTGTGTGTGTGTGTGTGTGTGTGTGTGTGTGTGTGTGTGTGTGTGTGTGTGTGTGTGTGTGTGTGTGTGTGTGTGTGTGTGTGTGTGTGCGTGCGTGCGTGCGTGCGTGCGTGCGTGCGTGCGTGCGTGCGTGCGTGCGTGCGTGCGTGCGTGCGTGCGTGCGTGCGTGCGTGCGTGCGTGCGTGCGTGCGTGCGTGCGTGCGTGCGTGCGTGCGTGCGTGCGTGCGTGCGTGCGTGCGTGCGTGCGTGCGTGCGTGCGTGCGTGCGTGCGTGCGTGCGTGCGTGCGTGCGTGCGTGCGTGCGTGCGTGCGTGCGTGCGTGCGTGCGTTCGTGCGTGCGTGCGTGCGTGCGTGCGTGCGTGCGTGCGTGCGTGCGTGCGTGCGTGCGTGCGTGCGTGCGTGCGTGCGTGCGTGCGTGCGTGCGTGCGTGCGTGCGTGCGTGCGTGCGTGCGTGCGTGCGTGCGTGAGTGCGTGCGTGCGTGCGTGCGTGCGTGCGTGCGTGCGTGCGTGAATGCGTGCGTGCGTGCGTGTGTGTGTGTGTGTGTGTGCGTGCGTGCGTGCGTGCGTGCGTGCGTGCGTGCGTTCGTGCGTGCGTTCGTGCGTGCGTGCGTGCGTGCGTGCGTGCGTGCGTGCGTGCGTGCGTGCGTGCGTGCGTGCGTGTGTGCGTGTGTGTGTGTGTGTGTGTGTGTGTGTGTGTGTGTGTGTGTGTGTGTGTGTGTGTGTATGTGTGTGTGTGTTTGTGTGTTTGTGTGTGGTGTGTGTGTGTGGGGGGTGTGTGTGCGTGCGTGCGTGCGTGCGTGCGTGCGTGCGTGCGTGCGTGCGTGCGTGCGTGCGCGTGTGTGTGTGTGTGTGTGTGTGTATGTGTGTGTGAGAAAGAGTGTGTGTGTGTGTAAGTGTGTACTATTTAAATAAATAAATATAAGGGGACAATCTTACACAAACCGACCTAACCTCATATTAAGCTCAATAAGGCTTGTGTTATGGGTACTAGACGACGATATATATAATAGATATAAATACTTAAATACATAGAAAACATCCATGACTCAGAAACAAAGATTGATGCTCATCACACAAATATTTGTCCTTACCGGGATTCGAACCCAGGACCTTCAGCTTCTTAGGCAGCGTCACTACCCACTAGGCTAACCGGTCGTATTTTGTTTAATAAAATAAATTATTTTTATGTCGATCGATTAGGAGACGCTCCTCTAATTGGCATTCCTCGCGCTTGCCGCGAGTCAACTAATTCTGGCAATAAATGACCAATATAAAATTCCACAAGTTTTTTCTCCATTTTTTCACTCCAAAACGCATCATCTCGCTTAATATAAATTACTTCCATGGGTTGATTTTCCCCTTCGTCTTCAATGTAACTTGAAACGTTGGTGCCGTTTCAGAAGTTGTAATAACTTCGCGGTAGATGTCGCTACGAGCCTCCCTAAGGTGTAAATACAATAGTGGAAGGGATTGAAAGATTCTTCACCATTAGCGGACCCACGGTAGCTCAATTGGGAGAGCGATGGACGGATTCCAGAGGTTGTGGGTTCAAATCCCGCTCGTGGCGAATAATTTTTCAATTTTCCACTATGATTGAAATTTGGAATTTCGATAGCGGACGTTTCTGCTTCATAAACATTTAAGATTTCGTTACACACTATCTCTCTTTTCCTCTCTCGCCATATAGGATAGACAAATACCATCTCTCTCTCTCTTCGTCTCCTTCGATCAAACCATCCCCTGAACCCACTAAAATATACAGTGTTGTTGTGACATATGTGTCATACTCTGTGGTAGCGGCAGATTGCACATGGCGTGGAATATAGAACATCACATCAAGAGAGTCTTTTATTTAATAAATAATAAGTCCCATGGCATATCAACATAATATGCAACATGGTGTCAGGTGTGAAAAGAACATAAAACCTTAAGTGGCAACAAGCTTCAGTCAAGAAAATACCTTTGTGGAGTGAAGAATTCGAGGATAAAATGGCGGATAAAAGTAACTTGGGGCTACAGCCACCTAAGGGCTTTAAAATAGAAGACGCCGAGGCGTGGAAAAAGTACAAGCAGCTATTTAATTTGTACATACAGGCGACGGATCTAGAAAAAGAAAAGGATGAAAAAAAAGTTGCCATCTTCTTAACGTGCGCGGGAGAAGAAATTTTAGACATATACAATGGAATGAACGACAGTTCTACATTTAAATGGACAGAGTTGTAGGAAAAGATTGATGGTCACTTTAGTAACCAAACAAACACGGTAGTGAATAGTTATAGATTTTATAGTATAAAACAGGAACAAGATGAACCAGTAGAACGGTTTGTATTGAGATTAAAAAATGCAGCTAAAATGTGCAGTTTTCTGGAGGAAAACCGGATGGTAAGAGACATGCTGGTAATTGGGTTGAGGGATGGAGGAGTAAAAGAGAGGTTGTTAAGAGAACGTGATTTGACCTTAGACATAGCAGTGGACATATGCAAAGCAGCTGAGTATAGTAAGAAAAATATGAGGGAATTGGAAGAAAAAATACAAACGGTGGATCTTGTAAAGGAAAGTCCGCGTTACAGAATAGAAGAAACGTGTTACAGTTGCAATAAATGTGGAAAATAGCATGTTCCAAGAAGATGCCCAGCTTATGGAAGAAGATGTGCAGTATGCAACGTTTATAATCATTTCGCAGTTATGTGTAGGCGCAAAAAGAAACCAGAAGGACCACGTCAGCAGCAAAGATATAATAAAAAAGTGGATGGCATTAAGGAGTGTACAAATGACAGTGACAGTTCAGAAGAATTTGTGGTGGACTCCGTAAGTAGTTGCAATAGATTACAATGGTATCAAGTAATAAATGTTGAAGGGGTTGAAATCAATTTCAAACTAGATTCAGGTGCGGACTGTAATACATTACCACTTAACTTATTTGAGAAACTCAAGTTGGATAAAGGCAAACTAGGTGAACCTACGGTGTTGGTAGTCTATAATGGACAAAAATTCAAAATCGTAGGAAGTATTGATTTGAATTTTATGGTAAAAGGGAAAAAGGGCTGTATTCGATTTTGTGTTGTGGATATGCCCATTCAGCCAGTGTTAGGCTTACCAGATTGTGTCAATCTTGATTTAATTAAGAAGGTAGATATCTTAGTGACTGAAGACAAGAATAAATTTATACAAATAAATCAGGATGTGTTCACAGGGTTAGGTAACATAGGCACATATAGACTAAAGTTGAAAGAAAATTCAGAGCCTGTTGTTAAACCTATTAGAAGAGTACCACAGAGTATTAAGGAGAGACTTAAAGATACATTGAATAATTATGAGAGTAGAGGTATTATAGAAAAAATAGAGGGCCCTACAGCATGGTGCAATAATCTTGTAATTGTAGAGAAACCAGACAAGTCGCTTAGGTTGTGCTTAGATCCCAAAGAATTAAATAAAGCGATTCTTAGAGAGAATTATCAAATCCCATCACCTGAAGAAATATATAATTCACTTGCAGGTAAAGGTGTCTTCACAGTACTAGACTTAAAAGATGGATTTTTTCAAGTTTGTTTGGAGGATGAACAAAAGCTCTGCACCTTCGGTAGCCCTTATGGAAGATATTTTTTCAAGCGTATGCCGTTTGGAATCTGCTCGGCCCCAGAGGTAATGCAAAGAATAAACACAGCTATATTTAGTGATATACAAGGGGTTAACGTCTACTATGATGACATAATTGTTGCCGGGGAAAACTTAGCAGACCATGATAAAATTTTAAGTGAAGTACTAGACAGGGCAAGAAAATTCAATGTAAAGTTTAATCCAAATAAGGTTCAGTACAGGAGTGATTTTGTCAAATATGTGGGCTTGTTGGTATCTAAATCAGGCATTAAACCTGATCCTGAACATGTAAAGGCTATTGTGGACTTAGAGGAGCCAAAAAATATCAAAGAACTACAAAAGTTTCTGGGTATGTGTAACTATTTGAGTAAGTTTGTACCACAATACTCAAAAACAACAGAAAAACTTAGGGATCTTTTAAAAAAAGATGTATTGTGGAACTGGGATGTAGCACAAAAACAAGCATTTGAAGAAATTAAAAGTAAAATTAGTAGTGCCCCAACTTTGGATATTCTAAAAAAAGAAGGATTAGTAACATTACAAACAGATAGTTCGAAAAGTGGAATGGGTGCTTGTTTATTACAAAAGGGCAAACCAGCATATCATTTTACTCAAGATGTTATACAGAGTGTCAACAGAGATGGGCTCCGATTGAAAAAGAACTCTTTGCAGTCTGTCTAGCCATGGAAAAATATCATCAATTTGTGTATGGTCGCAGAATTTTAGTTGAAACGGACCATAAGCCGTTAGTAGCAATAATGAATAAAGACATAAATAGAATTTCGGCTAGACTGCAAAGAATGGTTCTTAAACTCTTAAAATATGCGTTTGATATTAAGTACATACCGGGATCTCAAACGTATGTTGCTGACTACTTGTCTAGACATTATAATTCAACAAATGGGAAAGTGGAGCCAACACTTAAAGAGTTAGTGCATTGTGTGGAAGTAGATACAGTGTATGGGTTAGAGCAGGACTTACACATATCAGAGAATAAGCTGAAACATCTTCAGGATGAAACTAATAAAGATGGTAATTTACAGCAAATAAAGTTATGGTATAGTTCGGAATGGCCAAAAAATGACAGAAATATACAGGGTAGAGAATTAAAAAAGTTGTACAAGTTGAGAAATGAGTTAATGGTTAAAGATAATGTTGTATACTTTGGAAATATGGTACTTGTGCCTAGAGCTTTAAGACAGGAAATGCTGGATATACTGCACTCGGGGCATGCAGGTCTGGTGAAATGTAAAAAGAGAGCAAGAAAAATACTGTATTGGCCGGGAATGTCAAGAGATATAGAGGATCATGTCTTAGCTTGCAAAGCGTGTGAAAAATACAGGGTATCAAACTGCAAACAGCCTATCATATCTCATGACATTCCGGAACTTCCTTATAGTAAAGTAGGTATGGATGTGGGACATTATGCAGGCGAAGATTTCTTAGTGGTTGTAGACTATTTTTCAAAGTGGATTGAAGTTGCAAAGTTAAAAAACAAATCGGCCGCCAACATCATGTTTGAATTGCTGAAAATGTTTAGCACCCATGGAATTCCTAGACAAATAGTCAGTGACAATATGCCATTTGGCAGCTATGCATTTGAGCAATTTGCCAGACAGCATGGAATAGAATTGGTCAAGTCAAGTCCACATTATGCACAATCAAATGGCTTAGCAGAAAAAGCTGTAGGTATTGTTAAAAATATTATGAAAAAATGTAGAGAAAGTGGGGGTAACTTTGACTTAGCGATGTTACATTATAGAACAACTCCGGTAGCAAATTTGGAATACAGTCCTTCAGAGTTGTTAATGAGTAGATTATTAAGAACAAATTTACCTTGTTCAAAAGAAATGTTGAAACCTAAGTTATGTGTAAATGTCAAGGAACAAATGTCAATTAACAATGAAAAATCTAGGATCAATTATAATAAAACTTCTAAAATTAAAAAGTCATTTCAGATAGGGGAGGATGTAATTATTCAAGATGTAAATAGCAAATGCTGGTATTCAGGTAAAATTGTGGAAGAGGCTAGTGGACCTAGATCATTCATTGTTAAAAATGATAAAGGTAATTTAGTTAGAAGAAATGAAAGACATATAAGGTCTAGTAAAAATAAGTATATGGTTATAAGAGATAATATGCCGGACTCCTCTGAGTTGAAGCAAACCGGGGATAGAGTAGAGAATTATTTAAGGCAGGATGCAACGGTATGTCCGGCACCAAGCTCTCTTGCACCTGTAGCTAACCCAGAGCCAGTTGATGTACCCATGGCGACCAGGACAGGGAGGTTGGTGAAGAAACCTGCCTATTTAAGAGATTTTGATTTAAGCTAGCATATATTATAATAACTTTATTTCTTAAGCGGGGGATGTGACATATGTGTCATACTCTGTGGTAGCGGCAGATTGCACATGGCGTGGAATATAGAACATCACATCAAGAGAGTCTTTTACATACATACATACAACAGACAGTAAAACCAAAATAATGGTGGTTATTTATAGATTTTAGTGCAGAATATATACATATATGAATTTTGATGCCTGCTAAGTTAGCGGAAAAAGTGAAATAAGCGTATTTGAGTCTTAGTTTAAACCGTGAGTACCCTACAATACTTTGACTTTTTGAATGTAGGTAAGCGTGAGGTTATTTAAAGATGCAAAAATATTTATGTTACATTTGATAATTATAAAATGCTAGATCTTGAGGAGATGTAAACAAACCTTTATTGAAAATGAGTATAAGGTCCAAATTACTTCCATTACATTTACTTACCTACAATTTTCCTCGCGGTGGTGAGGTGAAAAATTGTGTGTTTCGCTCGGCAGCAAAATTGTTTGGCGTCTCGTGCCTTGAAAGCCTCACTATGCTCAGGATTGTACTTTTGAACCATTCGCTTCGCTCATGGTTCAATTTTACAATCCTTCGCTAGCTCGGCTTTCAATACTAAGCACATGCGCCAAACAACAACTTTGCAGCCTTGCATAACAAATAACTATTTTAGGTCACTATAAAAAACGCGCAAAAATAAGCACAAACTGTCAAGTAAACTTTTTTCTAACATGTGTCGTTAGAGAGATATCGAAGTTCCAGTTAAAAGTAATTGAGCAAAAAGTAATTGCAATTACAAATTACATGTAATTGCAATTACCAATTACAAGTAATTTTAATTACATTCAATTGAATTAACGTAATTGAATTAATAATTGTGTAATTTGTAATTAAATTACAAAAAGTAATTAATTACGCCCAACACTGAGTAATAAGAGTTATCCTACTTTACTGCCCACAGTTTTTTGTATCTGTTGAGATCGCAGTTCTAACCTAACCTCTTTTAGGCCTGCAACACACTGGCGCGACCTGCGGTGGCGGACAATAGAAAATTTGACACCGGCGGACAAGTTTACTATTGTCCGCCGCGGCCAGGCCGCGCCAGTCTGTGAGAGGCCTTATGGCTAGCAGTGTACTTCTTTTGGGGTTGAAGTTCTAAACTAACCTTACTTACTTTATAGTCTGTACTTTTAGGTATTTAAAAGAATGTAAACAAACAAAACCACGTGACTTGGTCATTCAACCAATAAGAATATTAAGATAATACCATAGATACAAAAGGTTGCTATTCACAGCAATCTTATTGGCTGAATGACCAAGTCACGTGGTTTTGTTTGTTTACATTCTTTTAAATACCTAAAAGTACAGACTATAGTTTGTTTCTGATGATGTCGCAGACCTAACCGAACCTACTATGATATGATATGATTTATTTATCTCACAATATACAATTTCACTTTTTTTTAAATCTTGTTATAATTATATTAAAAGCATTAAAATTAAGTAGCAACTAATCTAATAATTAAAAACTAAATTAATAATAAAAGGAATGTATATAAATCGATATCTGTATATTCCCTTTTTTCGAACAAAATATTCCAAAGTTAAACCAAAAATACTGACTTGCACACTAATTATGCACACTAAATAAATTAAATTCAGCTTATGTTTAATGATATTTGCAGAATTATTTTAGTGAAGTTATATCTAAATAGTATATCTAACAATTCCTTAGTTCAACATCATTTTAGGAACATCGTTTATTCTTAATAAAACCCAATTTAATCAGTCAATCGCCCTCGACCTCGACCTGCCAAAATCGGCCCAACATGTTTTTCAGTACAACAGAGAAACAAAAAGCAAATTCCGTAGTAACATTTTACAATTTAAAGTGCAAGTTAGTATTTTTGATAAACAATTAGTATTTTGGTTTTATCAATCATATATCCGATATACGAACCACATTTTTGGCGTGAATTCGATAAAAAAAGTCATTTCGTTTTGAGTGCTTTTTTGTTTTTTTTTGTAAACATGTTTAGTTTGCAATTTTTTTTGCACAGCATTCTTTTTTCTGGTATGCATTCAGTTAATAATTGGAGTTACCTAGTGTGCTGAAAAATTATACAGATGTGCATTTAAATATATGCCATAATAAAATAGTAGGTAAGTACTGTATGTAGCGGTGACGGCTCATGTTCTGGTGGAGATGAATGAAACTTGGAATGTCCTTACTAAATTTATTCGGAATCACTAAACTGTCTGAACACTGATTGAACACTGATCTGACTCCAAATTATTACAATCACAAGGACACAGGACCGGGCGCACGCGGGTTGATAGGTTATTCGTGTGTTCGCCACAGTACTAAACTAAATCTTATATTTCTAACACTTTGTTTCTGTTGGGGTCGCATTTTGTAAGTAACCTGCAGTTGTACTCAGCCACTTTTAGGCAATTTCAAGCCTATTCCTGATATGGTACCTACTTACAATTAGCCAGCAATAAACATGTATAGGTATGTACTTTCCGTCTTAATTAGTCAATTTGTACCTGTGTACGTATAAAAACTACTTACGATTATCTTTCTGAATGAAGCTTGACGATTAAGTAAGAAGAATTGACCAAGTAAAAAATACGAAATTTATACCTAAATGTGCAAAAAAATTACGTGCCAACTAAAAGTTATGCAGTACGAGAGATAGTATTCATTAATAACAGAAAATTATTCGTATGTGTATCGTATCATTCAACAACATATCTTCCCATTTACCTGACATCAGAATATGTTCACCACCATCATCTTCATTTGGCTATTAAACAAAAAAAGTGAATAAGAATGAACCTTTTTGGACTTATTTCTTTTGTTAATGAATAGTGACACAGCCACTAATCTGAAATTATCATCATGGGACGTAATAAAGAACTTATTGAACATCCCTCGTACGTTGGCTGGCAGGGGCGTATCTCGGCAATGACAGTACAGCGAATATAAGGTATAAGGTATTATATTATTCAATATCAATACCGCAGGAAAATTACGTTTCTATCAAACATTAATTTGTAACAGCGTTTTTTTTGTTTCTTTAATTTTCAAATGTTATTCTAAGATCTTTATCCAAGAATCCTACAAAATTTCCATCGGGAAGTAAATATATAAAAATAAACACATCCATTATGTTTTTTGTGTGATTTATTTATTATTCTTGAGAAGCTCCTGTAAATTAACCAAAACAAAAATTAAAATGTCTATTAATATTTTCCTCTTTTTTCAGGAATTGGTCTAATATCGATTTTTTGATGACTAATATTTTGTTGGATTGTGAGTCTACGTAATAACTAAAATGACAATCTATCAGTTACACACAAAAAAGTTGCTGTTATGAATTATTTCCAAATTTCCATTTTTTCCATACTAATGAAAATAGAATGCTTGGGCTACAACAACAAGCACAATTTGAACATTTGTATTATACCTACATAGGTAGTTATCGCAATTACAATGGGCTGGAACCTTTTTTTACCGACAAATGTTTCATCAAATGTATGACCCGCAGATTTTTCAATCATAAATATTTTTTCTTGGGTTCTACGCAATGAATTTTCGGCTGTACTTAAAAAAATAACATACACATACAGTGATTTGGTTTCTGTAATAACCAATGTTCATTGTGGTGAAGTGGAAAGTAAATTATATTTTATTGGTCTACCTCTTTCTCTCGGCACGGTTATCGCAACGAGTTGAGCCGCGGCGAAATAGACATCCGTCCCTCCTCCGTGAAGAGATGGATAGTCTATCTCGCAGCGACAGCGACACAGTTCGCGCGTCGTCTTGTGGTAACCGTGCAGGTGTTCGGGATGGCCATAGTACAACATTAATCGCAAGATTGGTCGTTTTGTTCTTAAAAATCATACAAACAGAACTGGAGTGCGATTTTTGAATGTCACTGGTGATATCAAAGTCACCGGTGACTAAAATTATCACCGATGACATTAATGTCACCATTTTCCAAAAGCCGTATTTTTGAAATCACACGCTGTTTACCAACACACAGAAATTTTACAATGTCAGTCAGAGACAATCTTCCCGTTACGTTCCTTTTTACGCATATGTTGTCCTTGATACCGGTTTTTATTTTCTCATACTTATAACTTAAAACAGATTCAAACGTAAAACGTAGCGTATATGTCAGTGTCATGTAAACGAAAATTAAAGAATTGAAAAACTCTTGGCAGATGTCACATACGTTAACTGTCAAAAACAATCGCATGGACAAATGTAAGTCACCGATGAGTTTCAAAAATACGAACTTTCGGAAATCAGTCACATCGGTGAGAATTAGTCACTTGGTGAGATTCAAAAATCGATCCCCTGGCCGCATTTTCTAAACTCAGACATCTAACTATCGTCACATCCGAGTGGTGCCGTGAACGAAACTGTAAACATCTGAAACAATTACTATTACCCGTTTTGCGCCGTAGTAGGTATCGTCTATTCAGGTATTCGGACAAGAAAAATGAGATGGACCACTACTAAAATCATGATATCGCGTAAATCTACTGTAAGTGCCTACCAATATATTTACGCCGGTTTCATCTTATGTTGTGTTATGTTATGTAAGACTGGTTCTAGAGTCATACTTTCTCCCAAGACACGGTAACCACATTTGCGATGACGGCAGAGTAATGTTAAGTTGCGTGGGGCGTGATAGTTACAAATGGGTACGTTTGCCGCGTATGGGGCCCCTCAGGTAGTGATGTGGGGAACAATTGCGATGGGCCTTGTTTACCGGCCATAGCCCTGCGGCCTTCACGCAATTTGTTTGCAGCCGTTGCCGAATGTTCAGACCCAAACCTCGGAGAGGACGTTTCATCAATGTTATACATTGGGAGCCCGAGGCGTTATTATTATTACTCGGGACAAAGGTTACTTACTTGTACCTGTTATAATTAATAGAGATGCGCCGACTACGGGTTTCACATTCGGCCGAATTCTTCGGTTCAACGTAAAAATTCACGACAATCGGTCATATCGGTTGAGAAATAGAAATAGAAAACATTTATTCGTGACACCACAAGACAACAGAAATAAAAAACAGTAAAAATAGACATTAAAAAAAGGATGCTGCACGAAATGGTCAGCGCTGATCTTCCGAATGGAACCATCAGCACCGCCAAGCCACTAAAACATATTTACGTCACACCTGGCCATAATGCGAGTTTTACTGCACGTTGCGCGTACGGGAAAACTCGCATTATGGCCAGATGAAGACGAAAAATGCTGTACTGAACACGGGCGGTAATCCGTAAGGCCCCAGAGCGCATATTTATGGCCCTCACCTTCGGTTCGGGCCACAAACACCTGCGACCTGGGGCATTCACGAATTCACCGCCCTAGTTACGTAATGTACTATTATGGTGAGTTTATGTAAAATAAATAATACTACTACGTTAGAGGCAGGGACCGGAAAACCCTTTAATTTGATTAAGCCTTTCGATAGGGTAACCCTATCAAATGATTACCTTTGGATATGGTTTCCCTATCAGTTGTGTTAGCCTATCGTTATGGATACTGTTTTGAACAGGGTTAACCGTTTCCAAAGAGGTTACCAAGTCGAATAAGGTGAATATTTACCGCTTACCATTACATAGTCTTACCTTTTTCATGTCTTGATTTGATTGTTGGTTGTCAGTTCTCTCTTCGTTGATTATTCACGTACATAACGTCAGCGTTATACAGTACACTACTCATATCAGTAGATTGTAGCTGCGTTTAAAAGTGTAACGATTTTATAATGGAAACGTATGACACATCTCTCAACAGATTGTAGTGAAATTTTGTGCGCGAGTTCGATATTTAACTATAGGGCAAAAATGCTTTCGTATGTATGTCCAGCTGTCCGGCTGTCCCCTCTATAGGTCGCATCTCTCAACAGACTAGTGAAATTTTCAACTATAGAGCAAAAATGCTTTCGTATGTCCGGCTGTCCGGCTGTCCTCTCTATAGGTCGCATCTCTCAAGTGTCAACAGATTCTCGTGAAATTTTGTGAGCGAGTTCGATATATAACTCATCATCATAATCATTTTCAGCCTTCAATCGCCCACTGCTGAGCATAAGCCTCTCTTCGATTACGCCACTTATCCCGGTCCCGTGCTAGTCTCATCCAGAAATGACCCGCGGTCTTTTTTATGTCGTCAACCCATCGTGCTGGTGGACGACCGACGCTTCTTTTTCCTGTAAGTGGCCACCAATCCGTTAGTGTTTTGGTCCATCTATCGTCACGCTGCCTAGAAATATGTCCCGCCCAACTCCATTTGAGTTTCGTTATGACTTCACCGACGTCACGCACCTTAGTGCGACGTCGGATCTCAGTATTCCTCACTCGATCTTGTAGGTTAATGCCGAGCATGGCGCGCTCCATGGCTCTCTGTGCTACCCGTACTTTATGCACAGCCTCCTTTGTGAGCGCCCATGTCTCAGCACCATACGTCATTGTGGGCAGGACACACTGATTATAGAGACGAGTCTTTAGGCACTGTGGAACGTCAACGTATTTGAGAATGTCGTCTAACTTGTTTAATGCCGCCCAACCGAGCTGAATTCTCCTGGAGATCTCCTTGTTTTGATGCTCCTTGTCAAAGGATAGAGTATGGCCAAGATAAACGTATCGCTCGACTATCTCCAGCGACTCGTTTCCAACCGTTATAATTGAATTCGAGACGCCGGAAACGCTCTTCATGACCTTAGTCTTGGACATATTCATATATTATATCATAAGAAAACAATTTGCTGCTCAATCACACAACATTTGTTCGAGCTTCTCTTATTTGTAAAAAAAAACATCTCCCAATTTGCGCGAGTGAATGTAAAAAACACCATAGAATATGTTCGAAACATTTCGAAACTAACTGTTTCGTTATTATTAAAAATATAAAACACTTGCTGCCAGATGCGATACCTACAGTTTTTCAGAGGCCGCTTGAGGTAAGTTGGTATAGTGAGTTTTATTTATTTTATTACTTGACATTTCTGAGGTCCCTCCAGATGAGTTCGTTTCATTTAAGTTTTGTATATGCAAAGAATTTGTATTAGTACATCGATTTTCTTTATATATCCATAACTACTATAATATGTATTATACATGGGAAAGTAACTCTGTGTCGGTTTGTTGTTTACCTGTTCATACTTAAGCAGCTCAACTGATAGATATTGTATAATAATGTTTTCGTTACTGTATTTAATGCAGGTATCTCACCAGGATCAACAATTAGAAGGCAACTACAACAAAATGATGCTGAGCAGTAATGAAAGGCTACCAGATACAATACCTAAGACATCTGCATTGCCTCTTCAGGTGATGCAAGTTTACTGATTGCAAAAAGTTCTATATAATTGGATATTTATTATTTAAAGCATTAGATGTAACTTTCTTATTAAAATGAGATATTTTCAGGAATATAATTGCGTTGTTATTTTGTGTTAGCCTACTTTAAAAACAAAGTTTTAATCGACTTCAAATCAATACTTCACGAAGCCACATTCCATATTACCGCATGAACTGCTTTCTGAAAGCAAACGCACGATTTCAAAGTACCCAAATCGTTTCAAAATAAGATTTGAAGATTGCCCTTGATTTCTCCAGGATCCCATCTTCAGATCCTGACCTGCCTAGGACCACCTTTTCTAACAAAACACCAGTCTTATCGGTCCAGGCGTCTAAGAGTAATCGAGGAACATACATAAAAAAATAAAGAGCCAGCGGAATTGATAAGTTTCAGAAGTCGGTTAAAAATAAATGTGTTCCACTAAAGATCCACAAAATAGTGAGACATAAAAAGTAACTCGTCTGACTACCTATGTATTTGCATAATTTAATTTGTAGCGAACATATGAAACATGAATGCATTTTATTATATTCGTAGTCGTGTAATGGTTTTTGTTTTCTATTTGGTAAGTACCATATTAATTTTTGCATAGTATGGATAGAGATACAATTTACTTACGAGTATCGCATATTACGAATTTATTAACAGTAAATATCGATATCGATAACTTGTAAGAAAATATCTTTCTGTGCACTAAATCTCGAGCGAGCGAGAGAGCGAATTACATCGTGCGAGCGAGAAAGCGGAGACAATGACGTATGAAGACCTGTCAGATAACATGGTTCTATCCCTTTCTTACTCGGCGTTCAGTACGTAAGTGAGAAGACATCAGATGTATAGAAAACGTTCAATTTATTAGGGCCTATCTGCTTTTCTCTGTAATCTGTGATATTTAAGTAACTATATAGGGCATTTCGCGATGATTCGTTTGCGCGTGGATTACCTAATAATAGACTCTCAGATGCCAGATTAAGCTTTATATGAAGCGTGCAGAGATTAAAATTGCTTGATTGTTTTCGAAAAACACTTGATAGGGTAATTTTATGAAGGGTTTTTAATGTTGGTAAGCGCTTACCTGAATTAACTATCAATTTGGTTACACTATCGTTTCGGTAAGTCGACGATATGCTTGCCGAATTGATAGGGCTGTGAAAAACAATGCCCCCCCCGTGTGGTGACGGGTTAGAATAGCACCACCCCCTTTCTTCCTGTGGGTGTCGTAAGAGTCGACTAAGGGAATAGGGTTGAAGTGTGTTGTGGGCGATGAGCTAGCAACCTGTCACTGCGATGTCACATTTTTCGATCTTATATACCCACATTTATGCTAAAAGTGGTACTGAAACACAAGTTTCATGTGCTCTGCCTACCCCTTTCAGGGATAAGGGCGTGAATGTATGTATGTTGAAAAACAATTCTATCAAATACCCGATCCAAAATGCTTTAATGGTAACCGGTGCCGGTCCCGGGCTAGAGGCAGCTTGTCTCTCACCTTAACGTTTCCTGCCCAAATGCGTCGTTGTAGCCCAAGCATTTTATTTTCATTAGTATGGAAAAAAATTGAAATTTGTAAATAATTCATAACAGCAGCTTTTTTGTGTGTTACTGATATATTATCATTTTAGTTATTACGTAGACTCAAAATCCACCAAAATATTAGTCATCAAAAAATCGATATTTAACCAATTCTTGAAAAACGAGCAAAAATATTAATAGATATTTTAATTTTTGTTTTGGTTAATTTACAGGAGCTCTTCAAGAATAATAAATATATCACACAAAAAACATAATGGATGTGTCATTTATTTTTATATATTTACTTCCCGATGGAAACTTTGTAGAATTCTTGGAAAAGGCATCTTAGAATAACATTTGAAAATTAATCAAACAAAAAAACGCTGTTATAAATTAATGTTTGAAAAAAACGTAATTTTCCTGGGGTATTAGAACAGTCGCCGTATATACGAAATATTATTTGCCCAAACTGAAACGGAAAACTTCGTTCGCTTCGCTCGCTCCTTCAAATATGTAGTTAGCATAATGAATAGCAGATTTACGTTTTTGGTTTAACTTGCCCTTCGATGTGAAGGTAACTAGAAGCATAGAAATTATAGGTATAACTCGTGTTAAGACTGAATCCAATTAAAATTAACTCTTGAAAATCTCGTAATTGGCGTGAAATACTTTAACAGTGTCTTAATATTTAATTATTTAACTAAATCTATAAATAAATATTTGCGGACAATCTTACACAAATCGACCTAGCCCCAAACTAAGCAAAGCTTGTGCTATGGGTGCTAGACGACGATAAAAATACTTATATAGATAAATACATACATAAATACATAGAAAACATCCATGACTCAGGAACAAATATTCGTGCTCATCACACAAATAAATGCCCTACCGGGGTTCGAACCCAGGACCTCTAGCTTCGTAGGCAGGGTCACTACCAACTAGGCTAAAGCGGTCGTCGAATTTGATACGAGTTATGTCTCTGATGTTATTGGAAATCAAGAAAAACACGTGGGTATATAATATATATATATTCGTCTTTACATACGAAAATGTTTTTAAATATTCGTCCTCAGACGATATAAAAAACTTAGCTAACTCTATTGTCAGAATAGAGAATCAAATAAATCTTGCGCGCCGCTTCGATAACGCTTAATATTTTTTCTATAGAAATTGTAATAATAATTCTTCCACCCACCATTACACACGAATGCTGTTTGGCTTTGTAAAGGACTTTGCTAAAGAAATATAATGTTTAGAGACATGTTACGTACATAGAAATAGGTACTCGTAATCTGTATCTTGTAGAAAGTTATAATGTAGGTAAATAGCTACCTTATTTATTTGCAATTTAGAAGGAGAAAAGTGGAGTGGAATAAAACTCGTACTTGGCCGATAACAGTTCCGAGCAACTAAACATTTGAAGGTTCGCCGAGGCCTAATTAAAAGTTAATAAAAGTTGTCCGAGCGTCTAATGGCATTCAGCTCTGCAAACAATTCTGAACTACGACCAAAGTGAAAATGGAGAGCCGATGTCGTGTTTGTCTGCACATAAGCATTTACAAAATTGCCCTATTCTGAAATGAAAGCATTACACTCGTAATCAATCCGCATTTTCGTAGCACATAGCTACAAGTAACCCCGCGTAGCTAAAAAATCCCTCCGTTGAAAAGTAAATAGGTTAGTACCGTATAATGTTTTAATTTATGGCCTGGGGAGAGTTTTCACAGAGCTACGAGAGTGCTACGGCGCGGCAAAGAGCACGGGGCGACGTAGCGTTCTTTGCTTCCTTTCAAATATTGATATATTATAATTGCGTGCGGATATTAAAGAAAAACTAAACTATTTCATTTTGGATCTTCTTTGTGTTGGTTTTCGGATAAATTGACCACCGATCAAAACATTGCCGGCCTTGAAAATTATTCGAAATTACGGCTTCGCTTGATATTTGTTTTTTTAGGAGTAAATTATGTCTCCAGCTAGCTGGCATCAGCACTGTGACAAGAGGCGTAGGTGTCAAATTGAGAACATCGGGGTCTTAACTGCTCCAATCGGTCAGTTCGCGGAGAACGCACTAGCCTAAAAAGATCTTTCAGGTCTTCCCTCGTCTCGCTCTAGGACAGGCCAAATGTAGTGGGAGCAAGAGGGCCCGAGGTATTCGAGCGCGTTCAGTACCGTGGAGTTTTAAGCCGATAGAAATATCCCAGTCACCCCCCAGTATAGGTTACATAGTTCTCCACGAAAATAAAAAAAATCGAAATCAAAATCATGTTTGATCATTATCATTAATTTAATTGGTTGATTTTGACATATTGACCGCTTGCAATTATACTGCCAGCAGGTGACACGATTAATTTCAAAAATCCAAAATTTCGATTCTGTACCTACCCATAAGGATCTAAAATATCAATATTTCGGTTCGAATAGCGCCTAGTTGCTAAACAACAATTAATTTTACCACACATATAGTACGAGTACAGTCAAGTGCAAAAATATGTATCGATTTAATCCTCTCATAAATATGTACCAAAACCTTAATCCACTGAAATAAGAGCTACGGGGAATATTTATGAGTAAGTTGTATGCACCCATATTTTTACACTTGACTGTAACATAATAATTCATAATCACACACTTTTATTTTGCACATGTGTGTTTAGATTGGACCGCACAGGCGTATGCAAAAATAGGGACAGTTAAGAACGAAAACAGAAGACGGCGGATAGACAGTTGACACGCGATTCAAGCGATGCGCATTAATTTGCAAGCGTCATCATACAGGGCCTTTAGCCGTGACAGCCACTGCAGGGAGCTCGAGTGAACGCTGGGGTTAGGGAATAAATTTCATCTCGGGCCGCCATTTTACACATACGATTTCATTCCGCTCCCATCAAATAACGATACATTATACATGTTTCGAGTTCCAATCAGTTTTTTTAATTCGGAGTTCACACGATACGCGTTTAGCTAATTTGTCAGAATTAGCGCGAGAAACTCATCGTAATCAAATTGAACTTCGGAATGTATGTCTCGGATCTACCACCAGTGCCAGTGCATCACGCTCACGCACATTTTGCTATGCACTAACTATTGAAGGGAGAAACGCTTGATTCAAATATCATTTCGGTATTGCGTTTATAAAGGGCCCAAATTTCAGTGAAGTGACTGAAAATCACCCTATAGCCGCTCGAAGGTGTATTAAATGGCAATTCCATTATTCCAGTGCTGCGGAAGCCCAGTGGTTCAGGCATGCGGCTGTCGAACGGCGGTCGTGGGTTCGAATCCCGGCTCGTACCAATGAGTTTCGGAACTTATGTACGGAATATGATTTCATATTTACCGTTAGCTTTTCGGCGAAGGAAAAACATCGTGAGGAAACCTGCATACATCTGCGAAGAAATTCAAAGGTGTATGTGAAGTCCCCAATCCGCACTGGGCCAGCGTGGGGACTACTGCCCGTTCCCTCTCATACATGAGAGGAGGCCTGTGCCCAACAGTGGGACGTATATAGGCTGATGATGATGAATTCCATTATTAAGGGGGTGGGAGGATTTGCTTTGATTGATTCGATTTTATAGCAGAATAGACTCAACTATGCTACTGCAATTGATTTATTTCATTGCATTTGTATATAAGATCTAAATCAATGGAATTTGCTAACTATGTAAACAATGTATTGAAATTGACATTTAATGTCAATTTCAGTATGACGGTTTGTTTACATAGTTTACATAGTTAGCAAATTCCATTGATTTAGATCTTAGGGTGGCTGATGTGACCAACAGGGATGGAAAGTAGTGACTTATCCTGTATTCATTTTCTGATCAAACGGTTCAATATACGTCAAAAACACGATACTGAATAGGACCCTAATAGGCATGAATGCGGAATGACAAAGAAATACGGACTCGATTTTGCAACGAAATTGTCATTTAAAATGAATTCCAATCCCTTCTGATTATTGCGTCACGCTCGAACACACTTGGCTATGCGTTTACTCAACAAGGACCGCATGAATCCAAATTATTAACATTTAATTTCAATAAATAAAGAAAACCCTTCAGAATTAAGCCTAGGCAGGAGGCCCGAAGCGGAAAGGCAATCAAAATGGCCGCGAAAGATCAAGACCCGGCCAAAAACGTAGATATAGAAAGGCTAAAATATCCCGTTTTCCGCTAACAAAAGAATTTAAAATATGTCTTCCTTTTGAACAGGACTTGACATTTATTTACATTGCTTGGCGCAGCATATTGAGATGTTAGATAAGTTGGCTCCTTTTCATACAATTCATTACTTTAGAAGTCATTTATAATTCCGTGTTCTAGATAACATTTTAAGTAATTTCTGTACTAAGTAAAACGGTTAATGTATACATATACGTTTTAGGTAAGTTCCTATTTGAAGTCCGTCAATAAAGTAAATCATTTTTTCAATTCAATTCAATTCATTGATTTGCAACCCTGTACCATTGACACATGAAACTTAAAGCTAGGGAATGCACAGGACCCCGTTAGGGCGTATCAAATGTTAAATATTAATTACAATACAACAAATACAAAAATATAAAACCAGCTTAAATACCTACATTTGACTAGGTAAAAAGTTAAAGTATAAATAAAAGATAGAGTAAAATAATAATCATTTTCTAAAATATTAAAATAAATTGTTAAATTATTAGTTTAAAAAGTTGAATTAAAAATGTATAAAATGATCAGGGGCAGGAGGAGGTTCCCTGGAGTATACTTAATGCACCCGAGTTAATTCACCTGGGGGAATTAAGAACACTAAAAGTATAATTAATTCACCTCTAAAAATCTGGGGGTTTAACCAATCAGGGAAATAAAAAGTATACCTAATGGAACTGCGGTTGCGTTGGAGGGCACTAAAATCCACTCACAGATAAGGTAACCTAATTCACCTATCGGGCGAATGAAGTTGTCAAAAAAGTATACCTAATACACCGTTAGCAGGTCACGGGTGAATATGGTACCCATTCAGTTAACTTAATTCACCCGCGATTGGACACGAGTGCATAAGGTGTACTATCCGTATACTTAATTCACCCTTGGTTGGTCGCGAGTGCCTTAAGTATACTCCCAGTGAACCTAATTCACCTCAGGGGCATTAAGTTGACTTAAAACATCTTGCGGATTTGACAGGTGAATTAATTATGCTTTTAGTGTTCTTAATTCCCCCAGGTGAATTAACTCGGGTGCATTAAGTATACTCCAGGATCCCTCTAAAAAGTAAAATTATTCCAATTAATTTAAATTAGTAGGTACCTATCACATTTCACATTAAAAAAATATATTTTTTAGTAAACCATTATTTAACTAGATTAAAAATTGCATAAAAGATGCATAAAAGATTGTATAAAATATTCCTAATACAATTTCATATTAATCCCCTAAAAGGTAAGAGAAACAGACATGCAGCCTGACAGCCTGTACCTCCTTGGATCACCCATTTTTGACGAGGCTATTCCGTCTGTTTTAGATAAATCAATCTCAAAATTCCAAAATAACTCTGAACGTTTAGTCAAAATAAGCTCTCACTCAGCCTTATTCATTCTAAAATTTTGCCTACTCGTTCCTAAATTTACGTACCTTCTCCGTTGTTGCCCTATTTGGAAATTTCCCAATCTAGTCCTTTCTACTGATACCCTATTGAAGTCCTTACTAGAATCAATTCTTAATGTTAAATTCAGCGAACAGGCTTGGACTCAGGCATGTCTACCCATAAGATATGGCGGTTTGGGAACTCGAAAAATCTCGAGCGTAGCTTTACCGGCTTTCTTATCATCAACTCACAGCACGCAAGATCTCGCAGGTAAAATCCTTAAAGTCTCAACGACTGCAAACTGCGAGATCGCGTGCTTGGTTGATGCTAGGAACGCCTGGCTAGCAGGACCGAACCCAACTTTGCCATCAAGACCAAAATTACAAAGGGCTTGGGACTCGTTAGCTTCCGCCGCTACCATAAAGTCGTTGATCGACTCTTCGTCTGGCCGGGACCGAGCCAGGCTGTTGGCAGCAGCCAGACCAGAGTCGGGGCAATGGCTTCACGCCTACCCCTCACCTAACTTAGGTAGCTTCATTGACCCAGGCACACTCCGAATTGCAGTTGCTCTCCGCGTCGGAGTTGATGTGTGCGTGGACCACAACTGCATCTCCTGTGGAGCCGCGGTAGATCGCTTCGGTCACCATGGACTCGCCTGCTCCTCGGGCGCCGGCCGCTTGTCCCGTCACGCTGCGCTCAATGACATCCTGAGAAGGGCGCTTGCCAGCGCCTGCGTCCCCTGCGCTCTTGAGCCTCGCATTGTACGAGATGATGGCAAGCGTCCGGACGGGATGTCTTTAATCCCCTGGCGGATGGGCCGTGCACTGGTGTGGGACGCTACCTGTGCTGATACGCTGGCAGCGTCCTACTTGCCGGGCACGTCCAAGCAAGCCGGGGCAGCGGCGGATGCCCGAGAGAGATCCAAGGTCGGGAAGTATAGCTGTCTCGGCGCCCAATACGATCTTGTCGCATTTGGCGTCGAGACACTCGGCCCTTGGGGAAGAAACGCGCGTAAGCTCCACAAGGAGATCAGTAAGCGGTTAAGGGAGGCTACAGGCAGCTTTCTCGCCCAAAGAATAGCGATTGCTATTCAGCGCGGGAATGCTGCCTGTGTGATGGGCACCCTGCCTAAAGGGCAAAATTTTGATACATTTTTCTAATTGTAATTTATTATAATTAGTTTAATATCATTTTGTATATGTATACTTTAGTAAATAAAGTTTTACCCCTCGACATGCATATAATTTTTTATGAATTAAGATAGTCACGGACAGAGTAATATGCCTTTTCTATCAAATGTTTCTTAAGGGTCCTAGTAAATACGTTAATATTGTGTTCGTTTTTAGGGTTCCGTACCAAAAATGGTAAAAAGGAACCCTTATGGTGCGACTCCGTCCGTCTGTCTGTCTGTCTGTCACAAGGTGAAATATCTCACGAACTACTTAAGCTATCAATTTGAGATTTGGAATGGTTATAAATGAGAGTTATTCGCGTGCATGGAAAATGAAAAATTTAAATATACATTTAAATTTACTATGAAAAATTACGAATTAGAGGAGGGGGAAAAAAAATATATTCTACTATTAGGTCAAGTGGGGTATCATTTGAAAGGGCTTGAGTTGCACTTTTCGAAGCACTTTTTTTTTTTCTACGTTGGTAAAATTTCGATTTATGAAGGAAAATGTAATAAAAATACCATTCCCCCCCCCTTATCTCCGAATTTATAAAAGCGAAAAATTTGAAATAATTACTTGTGATTAAGATAAACATAAATATTACTGGAAATTTTCTGTATCTAGCATATTTTTTGTTTTATTTACAAAAATCATTGCCTAGTTAAGTTTGCAATTTAATCAACTTTATAAGTGTTTTTTCGTTTAGAAATTCCTATAAGACTATAATAGAAATAAGTACTCTCTTTCAAATAACACAAAAATAATAGAGATCGGTTCACGTGATAAACAATAATCGCTAAAAGACCAACATACATACTAAGCCGATTGCCCTTGCACGTTAGTACCAAATGGGGCCGATAGATGGCGCTGACCCCATTCGCGCTGTTAAGATTTTTCTAGAATTAATGGGGTTGGGATTGGGACGCGTATATTTATTTTCAATAGCAGGTCAAAAAAGATCGTGATTAAATTGTCTTGGTGTAAAAGTTACTCTTTGTTTGAAAGTGAATTCTATTGTGTTGGGTTAAAATAAGTAATTTAACAAATATTGGGACATTTACTTTACCTTGAGTTAATTTTTAGTTTGTACGGAACCCTCGGTGCGCGAGTCAGACTCGCACTTGACCGGTTTTTTATTTGTGGCGGTAATTTATTGTAGATGCGTTTTATGTAGTTTTAGTTTGGAGGTTGTTTGGAATAAGTTATTTTTAAATCGCGATTCGTAGCGGCGAGGCTCATCTCCAACCGTGGAGTAATTCAGGGTGATTCCTCACGAATTTGCATAATTCGAAAACATACTTATAGGACAGAGTTAAATTTCGTAGATTTTGGAAATGGGTCTTGCAACTATCGGTTTGTTTAATATGTGTTATTATTCTGATACATTTCTTTTGTAATATAAACAGTTCTTGTACATTTGTGCTATTTCCCCACAACGAAACTCAATAATTCATGATTCAATGAAAAATGATGAAGTTAAGAATGTAATTCTTAAAGATATTGTCTATCTTGGGTGATTTCACTCTGCCACATTATGGAAATCTCATTAAGTATAAAAGCGAATATCAATTTTCACTTCTCATGCTATACAAGTTCGTCTTTATCATTCTTTATGCTGCGCGTAGCCGCTAGTGCCTAAAGTAAAATCTTCTTCGAAAACCAAGGCAATCGGTCCAACAGCCACCCGAACAACTTCAACTTCATAGACTAAAATCTTTAATTTATTACGTTTCGTGATTCGTTACTATTCTAAGACCAAGGCAACAATACCAACAGCCAAAGTACCTACACGATAAAACTTCATGAAATAAACGTACAGTTTTTATTTCGGCCGACGGCTTATTTTTTTTAATTTACTTTTTTATTAGTAAAATAAATATGTTTAAACCATAAAATAAATTATCAATGTTATCATAGATATAGAAAACATGTAATGTTTTTATAACTGATTAGTATGAAACGACCAAGTTAGGTGTCACGTACCTACTGAAAAAAAAAGTTAATTGGTGTGAACCAAATTTATTTTTGTAATATTTATGTTACAAATTGAAATTGTTTTACGATTAACGCTAACACTGACACCACGTTGAACATATATATTGTCGTCGAAATCTATTAGGCGAATTTATCTTACCGCTTATCAAAAGTTCATGCGCTGGAAAAACAAGTGAATAGTTTCTTAGTTTTTAACGTATTTCGATGAATCCGTCTATACTATGGTATGTCTGTAAGGTTGTAACTTGGTAAGTTGGTGTGTAAAGGTTATCTCCGGAACCAATATCCTGATATAAACCAAAAATCTTTCACCACTTATTATGGTCTTTCGGGATGGACATAGGTTATGTTTAATGTTTATTTGGGCAAACAATACTAATATCATAAATGCGAAAGTGTGTCTGTCTGTCTGTTACCTATTCGGTTACGGCTAAACTGATAAAGATGTAATTTATGTATTTATGTGAAGGAAAAAGGATAGTTTTGATCCCGGAAATCAAACCCTAAAGCAGTGAACTGGGAGGTGAAAATGTGTACCTATGGAGTTATGTATGATATAGACGAGTTCCACGCGGACGGAGTCGCGGGCAGAAGCTAGTAGGTAATATAATTTACCGTGGCTTTGCCAGCTTCCATGACAGCTAGTAATCATAATTTACGTGTAAAAGGAAGAAATATTTCACAGCTTCATTTCCATTAATGTGTAAAGTAGTTCATAAATCTACTGGTTCATTGATGTCAACAAGCCCTACCGTTCCGTGTCTAGCGTGTCGGGGTAGATAAGTAGACATGTAGGTAGGGGTAGATACGCATGGGTGGGTGAATAAATGAGTCTGGAGCGTTTCATTTGTTGCGTGCGTTGCATTCCTACCGAGTTGTAAAGTATAGACCATGTTAACCTTGCCTCTAAATTATAATTAAGTCAGACGTGTTCAGTAGCAGGCATCTTAGGGAGGTAGTGCAAAACTAAACGGAATGTCATCTCGCATTTGAAGCAGCCCAACTGGGGAAGTACCATCCACCTTACATAAGACTGCAGCCATAATAACACATACTTATAAATTTAAATTAAAGAAAAATGTAATGTTCCGAGCCGGATTCGAACCGGCGACCACAGGCATTCTAACCAACTGAGCTATCAGTACAATCTGTCTCGGCCACTAAACCTTCCAATCAGTTCCTTCTTACAACGCCTTGGGGGGGGGGGGGGGGGGGGGGCGTGTAGCGACATCTACCAGAAGATTTAAACGCCTCCACACACCGAACGCGGGTCGGGCGCGGTCGGGCGCGATGCGGGTCGGGTGCGGCGCGGGTCGTGCGCGGTATATCGTATGGGACCTGCATTTGCTTCATAAACCACAAATCAGTAAAGGGTCAGCAGCGCGCTAGTGATTCTTCTGGACTTGCAAACGTCCATAGGCGACGGTGTCTGCTTACCATCAGGTGGCCGTTTGCTAGTATGCTACCGTAGTAGCATAAAAAAACACTCAATTACTGTGCCTGATAGCGCAAGAACACATTAAAGGGGCATTTTCATTAGTGGTTAAGTCGGTCGTTGTACCACATGCGGTATAACGATGGTAGAAACGAATGCTGGCCTTATAGACGAATGAAAATACGCCTTTAACTATTATAATAACCTCACTGAGGTCTAACGACCTTTCGGAGGTGTCGCATCATCCATGTTCACGGGATAACTAGCTTGAGCGGGGTATGAACATCTTCTTGCTGCGCGGTTTTGCCGAACTACCCGCATTTGGTATTTATTAAACACATGTACACTAGTTTAGCCACCCGGCCGACATACAACACTCTAATATTATCAGGTGATTTTGTTGTGTGATACTTTTACATTTTAATTTTTTAACCAATCGCAACTTTATAGTTTTTAAAATCTCGCGCTTCGCACCGTTTTTTTCGTACAAAATCGACATGACACTAATCTGCCATAAAATACACTAATTATGTCCGGTGATATAACGGATGATGTTTTTCGTCGCTGGCATATTGGAGTTTGGAGTTTGTAATATTGACTGCAGTGGTGTAATTTCGTAGGAGCAGATATATTGGCGAGACCAAGCGAAATATGTATAAGAATCGTGAAAATTTAAATCAATATATGAAGCTGTTATGCTCATCGAAACATTATAGTATATTTATGAAACTGTTGTATAAGTAGGGTCTTAAAACGTGAGTTGAGAAGCGAGCCTTGGCGAGCAGAAAGTTTTCCCTTAGTTATTTTGCTACTCAGTCTACTCACGCAATTTTTTAAGAGTGAAGTTATACTCGTCTTCGTCCATTTTAAAAGGAACCTTTTTCTTCGCAAACACGAACCAATCTGAATAGATTAGTTATCATCTTCGTCTTTTAATTTTGAACTGGAAATTTGGTGGGAAATCAGAAATCTGACAACTGGTTCATCATGGTTTGCTTTATTATCTTTATAGATAATACCAAGAATTGATAAAACAAAACAATTGATGATGAATTTTAACTTTAGTAAATCCTATACTATTAAACAAGCAATATTTTAATGAAATTTGGAATGTGAGTTTAACGGGAGCGAAAAATCGGCTGGTTCTCATTTCTGGAAAAAATCGTTTTCTCCGTAAGAATAAGAATAAGAAAGAATAAGAAAATTTTACTCACTTAAAAACCCTTGTTTCACAAAAATCTTCTTCTGCCAAACTGCATGACAGTTTGTTGGCAGAGGGACTCCCTTACAAACAACAGATGGGTAGGCTTAGCTATTGAGTAGAGTATTTTAATTTTATAATTTTGTTTTCTAATGGTAGGTACAGTTCACGTGCTCACTTTACTTAAGACTACATTTCCAGTTTAGATTTTGTTTTTTCTAAGAAAAACTCCTTCACTCTAACCTTAAACATTCTAAATGTGTTACATTCTCTTATATCGTACGGTATATCATTATATATTTTGGGGACCAGGTACTTCCTACTTCTCTTCCCATAATCATTATTACCACACGCCGGCACCTCTAGCATTTTTTTACTAATATTTCTTGTTAATTTTGAGTGACTGATATTGATTTTAAATTCGTTTTTATTGAACTGCTCTAAAGCCAGCATCAGCAATACCCCCTCATGAACCGGCAACATACGGCATCCCACGAATAATTCCTCATAATTACTTTTTTTACAGCGCGTTTATCGGTCCGTATATTGCAGTAGTGCAGTCGAGTTCTCCAATATCTACACAGACAACCTTTCAAAAATATCTATTCAGGGACTTTATTGTTACTGACATAAGACACATGTGTAGATATTTTTAAAATGTTGTCTGTATAGATATTGGATAACTCGACTGCACTACTGCAATATACGGACCGATTTTAAGTGCTGCTATGAAAAAATTATGAGCCATAAGTACACGCTAAACAGTGCCTTTTTGGTCCATATAGATAGAGCATAGATTTTTCAACGTCTTTATAATGTGTCATTATTATTTGACTTAGTGCCTGTATCAAATACCTAAAGATAATTAAGGAATTTCATTTAATATTTTAGTTGAGATATTACAAATGTATTATATCGAACAACTTAGAATTAAAATGGCAATTATAATTGCCAGATCTTAGTAAAGCGAATTGGTAATTATTTATAACAAATCTTACACATGTATGACCTTTGCTTAATTAACACGTTTACGTGAGGTACCTCAATTAAATCGTCGCTCGACGGTCCCAACCAAAAGAGTCGGATCTCTGAAAACATTGTGATTTTTTGGTATTCATAGATAGCTTATTATAAGTTCATAAATAAACCTAAATTTTAAAACCACATTCACAGATTCTCGTTTGTCAATATTTTCCGTAAAACCAAAATGATGTTTACCCAAGTCGGGCCTAGCTGAGTTTCTTGCTGCTTCTCAGCAAGAAACTGCTGCTTGCTGCTTCTCAGCTAGGCTAGGTTTTAGCGAACCAGCGATAAAACTCCCAGTAGTTCGACACCACTCACACCCCAGATTCGGTTCATACCGTTCAACCAATCTCACTGGAGCGCCAACTCGTAGAGTATTCCAGTGTTCAAACTTCCCCGCGTGGTCGTGCCGGAGGCTTCCCTGGATATTCCCCTGGCTACCCTCCAAACACGCAATTCGACCACTACGAGTATATTGGGTCCGTCCTATTATACTATATTAGGATATATAATAATTATAGCAACAGTCAGGTTCAAAATAAATAAAAAAATCACATTCACTGCCAAGCATCGCTACGCGCTACGCTCGTAGCCGACCTTGCGATCGCACTCGCTCGTGCAGTGTGCAGGGTGTGCATAGCCCCCCCCCATTGCCGCCACTTGACTAAATGCATGCAGGTTGGTATGCACAACCCTTACCGACTTCACATCAGACGAACTAGTATAAGTCTGACCTCCTTACGCGTGGTTGCTACGCATATCAGCAGCATCAAGATATACTAGTCGTGATCGCTGAGGTGATTAGAGACTGGTCGTGAATAAGCATCTGCCCCGCTATGCTTTGTTTTATCTTCACCTCACCCATAATATATCTTAAGTCCAGGGCTGTTATTCGCTACGCGGTAATGCGGCTCACCCCGCCGGTCACCCGTCACGAAACTAGACCTCTACCTATGCTTAGTTACTACGCATCGCGGCGTCACGTTATATTTGTGAGTGAGCGTTGAGGTGAGCTTAAAACAAGTTACAGAATAGGGGGCATTATCGTTACGCGTGACGGCTGAAGAGAGGGGCATGTTGCGTTCCGAATAACACCAAGGGGTATTCGCAACGCTTACCGATAGTCGTCAGCAGAACGTAAGACTAAGCTCCGACTACAAATACTTGCCACGGAACCCGAGGTCAAGTTATACTAGGCACGAATGAGGATAGTCGAGTCGAGAGCAGTCGTGTATGGCGTTGCAGGAGCTACGAGAGTAGAAGAAATGGCTTCATTCATAGGTTACTTCCCGAACTAAAGCGCTTATATTATGTGGCAGGAGTGTTGGCAGAAGCGGAGGTAGTAGCTTCCTATCTATCTATATTGTAATCTTAAGTCATATTCCAGGAGTCGGCAACCTTTTGGTAACCAAGGGCCATATAGTCGCGAACGAAATTGGCGCGGGCCGCACGCACTTTTTCATATTTTGTGACTTCAACAGGCAATTTCGAAAACTTGAATATAACGAATTTTAAAATCCCAAAAATTCATCATCATCATCCTCCTAGCGTTATTCCCGCTAATGCCCCTAGAGGAGCCCGGGGTCCGCTTTGACACCTAATCCCAAGATTTGGCACTAGTTTTACGAAAGCCACTGTTATCCGACCTTCCAACCCAGAGGGAAAATTAGACCTAGACCGGTTTCCTCACGATTTTTTCCTTCACCGTAAAGCTAACAGTAAATATTCCGTACAAAAGTTCCGAAAAACTCATAGGTACGAGCCGGGATTCGAAACGACCGCCGCTTGACAGCCACTTGCCTGAACTACTAAGCTATATCCCATGAGTCGTCAAATAATCTAAGAAAAAAACAGCAGAGACATGCGACCTGTAGAGGAGAATATCCGGACAGCTGGACAACCAGACATACGAAAGCATTTGCTCGCTTGTTCAATAGAGACGAAAAGTCTGTGAATATTGTTAGTAATAATAAACAACTACCAAGTTTTCGGCCTAGATATGGCGGAACGCGTTGTGTATATAAAGGTTCACGTTATTCCAGCTTGCCGCTTTAAAATAACATTTAAACTACGTTTGTATGGGAAGTCGACTGTGTCGAGCAAGTACAAGTACCAAATAAAATTTTGTGACTTGGTAATTATACAATACTACATAGTTTTAGTTATCCATAAATGCAATAATAATAATAATTATTATTATTAAATGCAATAAAGTTGTAAGATTGCAAAGTTGCAGAATTTTATTTAGTTAGCAAATAAAGAATAATAAGAATGCCTGAGACTTGGTACGACTTTGTCTAGATTTCATTACTTTTTAGAGATAAACAAGCAGCTCCAGTTTTTTACAGAATGTTTTTGATGGGATATACATTTCTTAAATTGAAAGGATAATATACCTACTCAATTGTGATTCTAATAATATGTGACATGTAAAATTTATATAATATGTGTAGTAATGTATGTATGTATGTATGTAAGCACTTTATTGTACACAATATAGTCCTCCTCATCGATTTCGATGACGGCGACCCTAGCAATTACGGATTTGCCCTATTGTGAGCTCTGATATGGCTGGCTAGGCCAAACTTATTCTTAAAAACTCTTTTACAGGGGGAACAGTAGAGTTGGCCAGTCGTGTTATAGGTGTACACGTAGGAAGGTTTAGGCCTCTCCTTTCGCAATCCTGCCTCGGTCGACCCCGGCAGCGACCACTCTCTTCTGGCCGCCTACGTGCAGGGTGTCAACTGAAGCCTTGGTACATCGATACCTCAACCCCACCGCCAACACCCCATCGCCGCAGGACTTTTATAAGGCTCAAATCCAAAGACATTAGCTAGGGTCATCTGCGCGTGAACTAATTTAAAGTGGACAAGCGGTTGCGCGGTTGTACACAATAACAGGTTAAGGAATATACATGTCACACAATAGATCAAAGTACAAAGGCGAACTTATCCCTATAAGGGATCTCTTCCAGCTAACCCTTGAGCAATTGAGTATCCTTATCTTTACCTCGTAAGTACCGGTTTGATTTATGAGAACTTTCTTTAATTCTTTTAGTCTGAATCTCGAGTTTGTAATTGGTGGGCTAAAATTGCTAAATTACGAGATTAAATTAAACTTTATCCTCATTGGGTAATCAATCAAAACAATAAGTATAATTCGATGGATGATTGACTGTTGTTTTGAATGGAACATAAAAGTAACTAAAACATAGGAAACCACCGACACGAGTAGCAGAAGAACTCAAAAGTATCCTGATTGACAAATAAATAATGCCATATTCATTTATTTAGGTGTGATTGTGGCAAGACCGCAAAAGCGTAATTATATTACCAATTTAATTTCAGTGATCTGAGAATAGAGCATGTGAATATCTGAATTTGACTAAAAATTAATGACCAAAAGTAAACACATTAGAAAATAATAAATACGGCCAGGGAATGGATCCAAGTCATTTTATTAATCTTATTCCTAAAATGAGGTTTTGGGTGTTGGTCTCCCCACAGGTGACTGAACTAATCCGTCCAAAGTCCAAACTGCGGCTTTCATTATTCATCTGTCCCAGAGCCCTGATAGGTAAGTATTTCAATAACTAAGCCACTGCGGTTAAATATTCTCATAAATCGCGTCAAGTTTTATTTACTTTTCTTTCCCGAATTTATAGAGATGAGGGATCCTTCATTTGCATCCAAAGTGGCTGATCTGCTATCCCTTTATAGAGCGATCACAAAAAATGTGCGCACATTTATATTGATGTGCTCGAATATACATATAATATATTCATAAATTTCACTACCCTTTTCTAGGAAAGGATGAACGTGAAAATTAGCCGAAGGTACGGCCGCGACCTGTGTCTGTCTTACGTCTTAAAGAAAACGTATTTCAGCGCTCCTCTTGGATATTTTAGTTAGGTACCCATCGATATTTATAATAATGAAGTATAGGTAATGTCTGTGACTTTGTACTTTTGTATGTAAAGGCTAATCTCTGGAACACCCAATTTCTAAAAATCTTCACGGGTATAAGAATGTACAATTTCTTTATAGAAAAGAATAGCACGTATTTTATCCCACTTCTCCGCCTGCGTTCCTTATAATTCCTGAGTGAAACCGCGCAGGAAGCTGATGGTAAAAAAGGAACCTAATGAAAAATCTAAACTTGCAAATGCCATCCATATTCGTTTATATACCTATATAGTGGGGACGATGGGAACAAAGTAAACAGTTAGTTAAACTAAAGAAATTGTAGGAAACAAATTAACGTTTATTTGTAGAGCAAGATAAACACTCAAAGAAAATTACAACAAAATAGCTGATTGGTGGATAAAGCTGAACAATATTAATTGCGGATGTCGACTAACAAGCTGAGTACACATTGCAAGTCTTTTTACATCTTGGAATACTTCACTAGTAAGTAACTATATCATTAAACTTTGGCCCGATATCATAGGTAGAGTAAGTACTAGAGTTAAAAGCACAATTGTACCTACTGGTGAGTTGCGTAACTCGAGTGGTAGGACAACTTAACTGCCGTTTTCTATTACAAAAAATACATTTGGATAGCGTACGAACGAAAATGTATACAATCAACCAGCAGATATCTAGGTTTGGTGGTGAGATTAAAGGCTGTAGCCGGAAATTGTGTAAAGTTTAGCAATCTCTTACAACACGGTCAAGCACTGCCTTGGGGCTTACTTTTTCACAGTTACTGCATCTCATGGCACGGAACTACAGAATGACTCAATAAATTATGTACGACAGTTTTAAGAGGAATTTTCCGCAATATAATTATATCACTTCGTACTTGAAACATTACGCGAGCAAACCAGAGTCTGGGAGAATAAGTATATTTGTCGAAAATAGTTTCAACGGAGGAAATAGAGAATCGCTGCGACTCGATATAAAATTTATTTGGGGACGGACCATTAGCAGATTTTATTTTCAACGGAAGGTTTCGCTTATGCTTACAAAAATAAATTGCCGTACGAGCTCAAATAAACAGCAGCAAAAAAAAGAGGCCGATTTTAAGGCTGGTAACCTAACAAACAGTACTCAAGAGATGTCATTCCGCATAGCACTCGCATTTCATAATCGCTTTCTGCGCTCTCCCTTCCAGGCGTGTCAGTATTTAGAACCATGAGATCGTGTCAGTACGATACGAATACACTAAACACATTGAAGTGCGATGCAAATTGCTAAACCAATGGTACCCTCCCCACTTGTATTACAAAACTTATACATTAAAAGGCATACAGGAAAAGCAAGAAAGTTAAATGATTGGAATAACAAAATAGCTACGATAAAACTTCAAAACTTTTTCATAAATAAAACTCGTTCTAAGAAAGTACCTGTACTCCTAAAGTTTTCGTTCCGTTTTAAAAGTAATAATTACATACAGAAAAATTAAAAAGGAAAAGTCCGACAAACCAACTACGCTTAAAACCAACATAAAAGACTTTCGAATACTCAGTTCAAGTTTGGGAGCTACGATGCCATAGACAAACACAACTACACATAAAAGTTTCACATGTGTATCAGTGTAAGTATATGTGTGTCTATCTGTGGCTATGTTATATTAAACTAGCTTCTGCCAGCGACTCCATCCGCGTGGAACTCGTTTATATCGCAGCTCCATACAAACGTTTACCCCCCCCCCATTTCACCCCCTTAGGGGATGATTTCGGGGATAAAAACTATCATTTATGTCACTCTCCATCCCTTCAACTATCTCCACTTAAAAAATCACGTCAATTCGTCGCTCCGTTTTGCCGTGAAAGACGGACAAACAAACAAACAAACACACACACACACATACACTAACCCATTTATAATATTAGTATGGATTATACGTATGACTATACCCTTGTTTTTGTCGGGCGTTAGAAATGGAATTAATACGGGAAATAAAAGGTCGGATCAATTCGCCCTAAACGTGAGTAGGTAACTATCTACGTTACTCACGTTTGATGATAATTGAGGAGATAAGTAGTTCTCAGGGTAATGGCATCTTAGACGGGTAATATAGCTTCGGTATTCAATATGCGACATACGCGATTAAGTCCCGTTTTATATAAATAATGTGTGAGAATCGTGAAAGTTTAAATCAATATATAATATATATGCGACATAGGTATCTCTAATAGGTCGTTATTGAAATATCGCAACTGCCTCCTAATCCTAACGCTGTACTTTGTATTATTATGCGAAGAAGTGAGAAGTTTCTACGGTTGTTCATTATTATTATTATTGTGAGCCTGTAGTGACCCGCCCCTTTTCCAGTGCTCCCGATTCTGAGCAGTCTCGGCTCGGGCCATTCTTTTAATAAGAAGTCTATCTCATCTCTCCATCGCCGACGAGGTCTGCCGCGTCTCCGTTTCGAGCTGTCAGGCTGCCATTCAGTGGCGATCTCGGCCCACAGTTCACTCGGCATAAGGCAGACATGACCAGCCCAGTCCCACTTCAACTTGGCTGACTTCAGAGCTGGCTGCATCGACTATTTGAGTTTTGGAGCGCAGCGTGGTCCGCTAATTTGATACCTAATAAGCTGCGCTCCATGGCTCGTTGGCAAACCCCGAGTTTGGACTTTTGAGATGACGTTAGAGACCAAATTTGTGCACGGTTCGTCATAATGTCGAAGATGTCGTCACATCGTTGGCTGTAAAATATAAATGTGTGCATGTATTAGCCTGCATAATATAGGTAATGTTGCAATGTATCCGAATTTATTTTAAGTTATTAGCGTTCTTTTTCTGCAGAGCGTCGGCTCACATACAACAAAAATATGCCATCAGCGACGACAAAATAACTAATCGATAACCTAATATATAACTCGAGTTACCGAGTTTAAGTTAGTTAAAGTATACTTACACGGTTAAAGTTTAATCTAGAACAGTTTAATGTAGTAAACCCCATCTCCGAAATGATAAACATGATGACATTCTATTAGTATCTAACTGTGCGGACCCACTCGTGCCTATAGACTTGCATCATGGGGCGCTTCTCATAAGTGTTGAATCAATAAACATTGATATTTTAAAACCAGCTACTTTCACTAGATACCTATTTAATAAAGCTGACTATGAATCTATCAATAAGGAGATTTCAGAGGTGGACTGGGTAAGGGAATTCACTTCAAAAACTTTGAATGAGTGTGTCGATTATTTTTACTCAGTGTTCGTCAATGTCCGAGATAAATATGTGCCTTCCCAAATATGTAAACCGGACTCATACCCTAAATGGTACTCGCCAGCCTTAAAACGTACTATAAAAGAACAGTATAAGTATTACCGTAAATTCAAGACATATCATAACCTTTGCGACGCCCAGTCCTTCAAATTGTTGCGTAGTAGGGTGAAAATGCTCGAGGACAAATGCTACCTTGCCTATGTCTCGTCTGTTGAATCCGCGATCGAAAAAAAATCTTTTGGGGTTTTATTAAAAAAAAACGCGCTCGTCTTCGAATGTAATGCCTTGTAACTTAAACTACGATGGCGTTTCCGCCAATACTGGTAATGCTATTTGCAATCTTTTTTCTGATTATTTTCAGTCCACTTTCTTGAGTGCCGACCCTTGCAGTGCCGCTTGTAGTGCGGACACTCTGAACTGCCAACCACATGCTACTGAAACCAACCTGTGCTAAAACCTTAGCAATGCCGATATCGTTATTATTCAAGAAATCGTTGCGCGAGTGTAAAGTGCCCAGCCTGTGGAAATCAGCTTTTATCACACCTGTTCACAAGAAAGGGTCGAAAATTGAGGCAACTAATTACAGACCGATTTCCAAATTATGTATCATTTCAAAAGTGTTTGAAAAAATTATTCACACTCAGGTTTATGCAGCTGTTCGCCATTCCCTTGATGAATCTCAACACGGTTTTCTGCCGGTTAGATCAATCGTCTCCAACTTGGTTATTTTCAATGACTTTTTAACATCATCTATGGATAGCGGTCGGCAAGTTGACGTCATTTACACTGATTACAGCAAGGCATTTGATCGCATAAACCACAAGCGTCTTTTATACAAACTGGAGTGCATCGGCATCAGAGGAGATTTGCTTAGGTGGTTTTCGTCCTATATTGACAATCGTACTCAGGCTGTTGTCGTGAGTAATTACATCTCTAGCTGGGTTAGTGTCCCTAGCGGCGTGCCGCAAGGTTCTTTGCTTGGCCCGTTGCTTTTTGTTATTTATGTGAATGATATTACTAGTTGTTTTTCCACATCAAGGCTGCTTTGCTTCGCAGATGACATGGAGATTTTTGCTTCTGTGTCGTCGCAGCGTGAAGCAGATGCACTTCAAAGTGACTTATCCAGACTGGATGATTACTGCTCACTCAATCACCTGGACCTTAATCCCTCTAAATGCTCGGTAGTTACTTTTACTCGTAAAATTAATACACTCTCGTTCGACTATCAACTCAAGGGTCAATCCTTACAACGCGAGATTGCTGTACGGGACCTGGGCATCTTACATGATCCTAAACTTCTTTTTAATAACCATATTGATAATGTCATATCTAGAGCATCTAAATCACTAGGTTTTTTGTTTCGTTGTTCAAGGGATTTTAAACGGGCTAAAACTTTTAAGATTCTATATTGTACCCTTGTTAGGAGTACCTTGGAATATGCATCTCAGGTCTGGAATCCTCGTTACAAATGCTATGTAACGAGATTGGAAAATATCCAGAAGAAGATTTTAAAGTTTCTTTGCTTCAAGTTAGGTATTCGCTACGACTCAAATAAGTATTTGGACCTGTGCAGGAGATTCCATCTTCTCCCACTTGAGACCCGTCGAAATATAGCCGACATTACATACCTACTTAAAGTTGCATCGAATTTAATCGACAGCCCCACCTTACTTGGTAAATTGAACATCCGTATACCCAGTAGAGCTCGGCTTAAGCCGCCACTATCCGTGCCATTATCATCCACTAACTATAGGCAAAATAGTTTTATGATCAGAGCGAGCAACGGCTTGAATGAGGTGTTTCAGAGGTTTGACGACCTGGACCTATTCAGTGCAAGTGTTCCTTTAGTAAGACGACGCTTATCTCGTCATTTTTTCGGTAGAGGTAGGGAAATGGTTTAGGTAGGTAACTCTTCATTTTAGTCTATTTAGATATAAGTACTTAAATTATGTAGCCGTGTCAAGACGCAAAAGCGCTGTGTTTTCGTTTGGTTTTTGCTCACTTATTTTTTACACAATCATCACGCTATCGGTGAGGATCTGTTATTAGCTCACTGTCACTACTGGTTTGAGCTTCTGTGTAATATTTAAGCTGATGATCTTCCTGTATAAATAAATAAATAAATAAATAAAAGGGTGCACTGCTGTAAATACAAGGGGGTGAATCAAAACTGTAAGTTATGCACCTTCATTGTAAACCTAACAAATACTATAAATCTGTCATTCGTAAACTTGATTTGAATGCAAACTAAAGTCTTAACTTAAGGCCTCCACCCACCGGACGCGTGTCCTGCGCGGCGCGTGACGTGCGCGGCGCGCGTCGGGCGTGGTTAAATCGGTATATTCACACCGCAAGCGGGCGGCGTATAGCAACGCGGGGGTACGCGGCTGCGACGCGTTAACAACGTGTGTGCCGCGCGTGTGCCGCGCGTGTGCCGCGCGTGTGCCGCGCGTTATATCTCTCTCACTACCAACACATTTAATATGTATCTCATTATCTCTATCACGCTTGGCGACGCGGCAGCAACGCGTGTGCAGCGCGGGCCCGCGCGGGCCCGCGCAGCTCACGCGACGCGCACGACACGCGGCCGCGCTGCCGAGTTGTAACTTTAGCACCGCGGCCCGCGCGGTGGCGCGGTTTAAATAAATAATTTTTTAGGGACAAACTTACACAAATCGACTTCGTAGGCAGGGTCACTAACCAACTAGGCTACAGCGGTCGTCATTTTCGTAAATATGTCATTGATGCAACAATCTCCATGAATCCGTAAGTGAATAGAATGGAATAGAATAACATTTATTCATGACATCAACACAAGGGTTTCATGGCAGTAATGAACTACTCATTACCTGAATTTAATTCCTTTTACTCCCAATTTAACAAGCATTGTCCATTGAATAGATACGTATGTATGTAAGTTGTACTTCAAAATTTACGATTAACTTTTTTAACTAAGGGTTTTTCAAACTAAGTTTAAAGTACCTATTAAAAACAAAAAAGAAATAAGATCAACTTTTAAAGTCCAATTAGTATGACTGAATTATGCCAATAACTTCTCCCAAAAATTACATTATTCGTGTTAACATTGTAAGTTTATGCCACCAGCGTTTAAAAAGTCCAAATATCTAACGCATTGTACCTACGTTCGTCAGGTAGATCTAAATGTCTCTTTTATTATAGAAAAATAACAGGTATATTTTCCTAACGCGCGTTCAAAACGTTACGTGATTAGGTACCCCTCTGGTGTAGAGATTACACGTGGACGCCACGGGCTTAACATCAATTATGAGGTAAATCAAACAAGTTATTTTAGGATTGTAGTGAATGAAATGGACGAATACTTATATTAACACGTTCACCGTCCTCGTGCGAAATGATCTGAAAATTTCACAAGCACACTTGGCTTCCAGTTCGAAGCTCTCGTGAATCCCTTGTAGAAGCTCGGACTCCTGAAAATCAGGTGACCATGACCCATCATTGACGGCACTCGGGCAGCGAACATGTTAAAACTTCGAAAGGGTTAATTATCGCGTTTGTATTTATTTCCGACTCGTAAAAGCACGCGCATGGCCATGTGGATTAAAAATGGCTGGATTATTCAAATTTCACCAAGAACAGACTGGATTTTTAGACGGCTTCTGTAAAGTGGTAAAGTAAACTTTTAAATCATAAATCTGTTTATGGTATTCATATTTTGTTGGCATTCTAAATTTTGCATCGCGAACATACCTATACAGGTACTAGTAAAATGTGCAAAAGCTGCAGGTGGCGCTTTGCAGACCGCTACCAAAGAGTATAAAGTAAATTTATAGTTTTCGAAAATCGGATGAAAAGTTCCCCCATGCAAACATACAAAACAAACGCACTTAACCTCTTTAATTTTCACTGGATATACAAGAATTGTAATTTTATTACTGAATTAGCTACTAGATTCCACTGTTTAAAAAGACTCTCAGTATAATTATAATTTTTAAAATGGAGTGGACAAAAGAAAATTGAAATTCAATGAAAATAAAAAAGTAAACAGATGATCACAGGAGGGCCCGCGAGGCAGGTCGGTAATAGCAATATTGGCAAGGAAATGGTTATTGTCTCCTGGCCCGCGCCGGGACCCCATTATCTCCAATAAAATTACCATAAACAAACATGTCTATGTACTAATAAACATATAAAGTTAATTACTTGTTATTTCGGAGGAAAATTAGCGAAATTTACTTGTTTAAGATGACTTACATGTTCAATGGTTCGAGCCGCAGGCAGGAGGCAATTTTTAATGGGTTTCATGCCAGAAAGGAAGTCGTTCACATTACCCGAAAATGGCGGAAAAAAAGAATCGTCTTAGTGCAACCTGAAATAGTAAGGTTTGAAGGGGATCTTACGGTTAGATGCCGTCCGTTTTGTTTAATGAAGCCAAGAGTAATGAAGATTCTTGTCCGCTAAAATACGAATGTTGTGAATATTTGGTGTTAAAAGTAACTAATATATTCACAAAAAACACTTGCATCGTAACACATCGAAAGCACTGAAAACAAAACGCGTTACGAATGTTTTAAAACTAGTAACTTTAGCGCCCAATTTTTATCGTGAAATGACGAAACGCTTGTTCAAAACAATGCAAAAAAAAGTATTATGGAATCGTATGTCAAAGCAGTTTGATTTCCAACGTGACGAATGATCAGGAGCTACATATGTTTGAAAACTTTTAAATTATATGATTTAAGGCGCCGCAGGTTCAGCGAAGTCAAGCGAACAGTGTTTTTGAAACAATATAATGCGTCTGTTTATAATAATATGGTTTAAAAAAAATACGAATAGTAATCTTGAGGCTTTTTTCAGGGAAATCAGTGTTTAGAAAGATGATTAAGCAATTTTCGCTCGATAGAAAAAAATCACGAACATAGGTCTAAAAGTGTCTGAAATACACTTAAAATATTTGTAACAAATTATGCACAAAAGCTAAAAATATTAAAATGGCTTCTAAAAATCGGCAATATCATGTTTGAGAGAACTCAGTGTTTACTTTTTTATTTATTTAAACGTCCGAAAAAATAAAATTAAAAACATGATTTCCGCGCTTCCGAGCACGCACTTCCATCTCGCTCACGCTTATGTTCAGTGAGAGGGAGAGAAGACCATGAACCTACGGCGCCTTAATTAAAGCAAGGAGCTGGATGGCTACCGATATACCGATGGGTATTTGAGCTCCTGAAGTGTTGAGGAACTGCCCTGTGCGACCCGAACTGAGCCAACTTGCCCTGGGGCGGCAAAAGGGGGAGGCGTGACTAGTCGCGAGGCAGCCGATTCAGCGGTTGCCTGAACACACTTTCAGGCAACCGCTGAATCGGTTACGTACGTTTTTTAAAATTAAATGTTGTTTTAATAGGCTAAAATATCATGACATAGTGATGCTGTTTTAATACATACATTTTATTACACGCTTATAAGGTTTGCTAGAAATTACCTACATTAAAAATAGTATTCTAAGTTCATTTTGGTGTTGGCTGCTTAGTTTATACCCAAATTTGTCATTTTAACAACCGTAATTGTCTATTTGGCCTTGCTACCAAATGGTGAGATTTAAATATTCAATACAGACACCCGCATCAAATAACGTCTTTGCATATAACGTTAAAATAAAAATTAGAACAACCCTCTCGTCTACTTTTCTGCTGAACAAACCTTTCATTTCAATTAAACCAACCAACGTAGTAATTCTTACCGACTCGCAATAAGTTATTTGGGGGAATGATTAAATTATGAGTATCCCTTTGGCGGGATGGTGAGCTTAATAAAAGCGCAATAGTTATCCAGAGGGGAGGGCGGCGTTCGGTATCGCAATTACGGCCATTTGGAGGGAAATTATATGACGGGACCCTTGTGGTGCGAGGATTATGGAGCGAGTATCGGCATCGGCGCCCTCGTTTGTACTCCGCCACTCCGTGTCAAATTGACTAAATTTATTCAACTGCTGTTCTGCCCGCGCCCTAGCCAAAGAGCACATCAAATGTCATAATTGCAGAGGGGGATTCACATTTGAATAATCACTTAAAGTGCTTCAGCGGATATGCCTGTGTTTGCAAAGTGCTATTCATATCGTCGCACATGTCACTGTGATCATTATGAACTGCAGGTCTATTCAGGAGAGCTGGCGCAGAAAATATATGAAACTGTCGCGCCGGCTCTTGTGAATCGATCTGCCGGTATTCTGTAACTTGTTTTAAGGTCACCTCAACGCTCACGAACAAATATATCTTGACACCGCGATGCGTAGTAACTAAGTGTAGGTAAAAGTCTAGTTTCGTGACGGGCGACCGGCGGGGTGAGCGTAGTGAATAATAGCTCGGTACACTTGTGTGAATGTTGGGTCAGTCTTACTGAACGTCTATAACTATTAGATGTGCCTTGTCAGAGTGTTGTCAGTGTCCGACTTGTCACTTTTACTTATTTGATTGTTCCAAATGCGTGGTGTTTGTTTCTGCGACCAGAGGGGTGATCATGCAACGTTGCGAACGTACGTTAGGACAACTCAACTGCCATTTTTCCTTGCTAAAAGTGACATACATTGTAGGTACAGTCAGCATCATAAGTTGCTGAACACCTAAGTACCTTGTAGTTTTCACTCGTTTGAAGTTGTCATACGAGTGAAAACGACAAGGTACTTAGGTGTTCAGCAACTTATGATGCTGACCGTACCTGACGCGCGTACGATGCGTTGCGTATTCGATCCGGCGAGCGGCATATTTCCCTACCCGTGGTACCGACTCCCTCGTCCCAATAACTACGATATTATGGTGCGGATTATTTTACTAGACCGTATTCACTTCTCTTTGTGCCTAGTAAACAAAGCGATTGTGTTGAATTGTTAATAGCTGTGCGAGGACGCGATTTACTCTACTGACGAATTCTTTCAGAGCTGAGAGGCGACATAACTTTAAGTACGACATGATAATTATAATTCTTATAACTCGACATAATGTTGATGTAAAAATCGTAGGTTAAGTTTCTGAAATGTAAAATTATTATTTTATGAATAAAAGATTGATTTGAATTGAATTGAATAAGTGTATAACCGCTAATTTATTGATACTAAACGTGGTAAACATCAACACGTTTTCAAATAAAAGGCGCCTTTATATGTAAAGAAAAGAGGCCCATTTAAAATCTATTAGTAATGCTGTTGTTCATATTCAGTTATTGACTTATTTTAACATACATACATACATACATATAATCACGCCTCTTTCCCAGAGGGGTAGGCAGAGATCACGGATCTCCATTTGCTACGATCCTGGCAAACCACTTTCGCTTCACTCACTTTCATAATATTTCTCATACATGCTCGTCGGTTTAGGGTACTTTTGACCTGGCCTTTTGTTAAGACTTATTTTAAGTACGTTAATAACTACTTATCATTGTAATAATCTTTTTTTGGCAAAATTTACTGACTGATTTGAGTTTGTTTCGGCGTTTCTTCTAAACAGTGGTAGATTTGACTTGTAAAAGTGCCATTACGGCCTACTTACAGAATAAAATTGATTTATTTCATTTGATCATTTAAAAGATTAAGTACTTTAAAAATTCACTCTTCGAGTCTTCGTGTAAAACAATAATTAAACATGGCCTCTTGACTTCGAAGCGTTTGTGGCGCGCTGCCAACCTAATAAAATATTTCATTTTCATTTTCACAAACATGTAATATTTCTCTAAAGTATTAATATCTAATACACAATTGCTATAATAAATGTCAAACTAACATGGCGTCCCTAATTTTTATTGAATATTAAACACGAGAAGGTCACAGTTGACTCTAGGCACCTAAAAATATTCAAAAAACTCGCCACTTTGAAGTCATACCTAACGACCTGCTTTAATTTTTAATCGCTTAATTAGGTAGGTACCAGGTCGAACGAGGTTTGTATAGCCCCAGGCCTAAAAAGAAAATTATTACCTATACAATAATAATGTACTTTATTGGGTCGACCATTGAGTTTCTAATTAATCCTGAACATGCCAGTAACTCCTGTTATATTATTTATGAAGGAGCGCGCTGGCCCATTATTCATTACTTATTATAGCTTTACATAGTACATTACGATTGTATATTACCTTTTACTCAGATATAGGTATGTTTCTTTTCCAATAACAGAGTAATGATCTTTTAATAATGTTAACATAGTTAGGGATGAGAAGCCTACTCGTAATCAAGAATACGTGGCGACTCCGTTATACTCGTATGTTGTGTTGAAAAGGCTCTACACGTCTTTACAATAAAGCAATGAGCTGTGTAGTTCATTTTCAGCACTTCGCCCTCGTAACTACCTCTGCCTCTGACTGTACATATTTATCCTACAAAAACATTTCATGTTAAATGTTGCCAAGACGAGACCATGTAGCTCGCACTGTCAAAAAGTAATCAGATCTCTTGTAAAGCCAAGTTTCTAAGCCTACGTGCCCAGCTCTAAATCTATAAGCCCTAATTTTACACTAAAGTCGCGACGAAATACTACAGCAGTAGCTCGTAGCTAGTAGTTCGTAGCGCGTAGCAGCGTTTTCCCGCGTTTTTGCGGCCGACTCGCCAGTTTAGTCCACGGTTTGCACGCCTACGAGATTAAACCCGAGTTGCAGTTCACCCGGCGGCAGTTGTCGGTTTTGTTATACAGACCGTAGTGTACCTACGTAAGGTAAACACGAGTATGGCGTTATGACACGGGGAGTTTATGTCAAAGTGGCATTGCTTAAATTCGATTGAAGAAAAATGTCTTAGTTCGAATTTAACCGATACTGCCTTAGAGCATTAAACCAACCGGAGCGGCCATAGACAGGCGTTCCCCTCTGCCAATAATATATGACCAGTGGTCATACACATCATGTATGGACTGACGTTTATCTGACGTAGCTATTTTCACGTTACGCATACATTTGACGTTCCCCTCCCCCGCAAAAATCGGCAGACTTTTTATGTATGACTTTTTGTGTATGTATGACTCATGGCCGCTCCTGTTGGTTTAATGCTCTAAGGATACTGCTTTGATATAAAGTGCCCGTTGTTATACACTAGTGCAACGTCGAAGACTATAGATTGAACATCTTTATACATTAGATATTTATTCCTTGACAGCGGGTCCTCAGGTCGGGCGACCTCGCTCACCACAAATAAATATCACAATGGTAACTATGAAGCAAGTACCCAGTAAAACCACTTTGCTAATCTTTCTTACTGTCTCTGACAGCTCTAAAACTCCCAACCCTGTCTTTTTTCATTCAAGACATATCATTTTAAATTTCGAAAAACTGAAACAAAAAATCTATATCATTTTTGAACCTGCTCACAAAAATTCACAAGAATCGGTTGAGAAATGCTACCTGCAAATGAGAACACCAGGACATACGAAATCATTTTTGGTATAAAACGGAGACCTTCGGTCGCTTCACTCGCTCGTTCAATTATTTACATATTTTCATCCACGTAGTAAACCATATGCCAATGTGAAGCGGTTGAGGTTATCTCCCTAAACTGTAATAACAATTTGAACCCTCTTGCTTAGAGAGTAATATCGCTACTTAAGACTTATTTACATTCCTTGCGAGGCGGGAACCATTCTTACAGTAAGTACCTGCAGTAACGAGCACCATAAGTACCTACCAAGTGTTGATTGAATCGGAAACCGCGCGAGTCCTATCATAAATGCAAATTAAAAAGGGTAAGCATGCGCGATAACCTTAAAATTACGCGTAAAAATGTTTATGACAATTTCCGCTCTGGGTTTTACAACTGTAGAAACACTACATCCTTAAAAAGGCGAAATAAGTAAAACACTCAGTTGGTGTAGAATGTTAGTATGCCTTGCAGCTGCATGGAATTTCTTCAGAAGAATTTATGAGGATTCATTTGAATATGTCCAAACCGCAGGGCTCTCATAATCTTGAAATAAGTATGCAGTTTTTAGATAGATTGCAGGATTAATTGCATACTTAAATAAAATTAAGCGAGAACTGTTTGACATGTGTCTGGCACTGTTTAGAGAGAAAAAAACAAATATCATCACCTGATGCTTAGCTTTGATGCTTATTTCGTAAGTGGGTACCTACACAATTTCCTTCCTTTCCAATTTCCTAGAAAAAGGAGGAGGTTATATGAGTTCCACTGTACCTATGTATTTAAAAAAAATGCATTTACGCCGATTTCTCTATCAATTGTGGCCCAGAGGGTGCAAACATTTCGTTACAACTCGACCTAGTCGCGATCGCCTGCGCGTGGCCCTGATAGCTACCCACACTACGATGTTATTGTGTGCGTGCCGGTTTGAGTGCTGCCGGCCGGTTGGACCGACTCTCTTGATCATTGTTATACTTTTACTTTATAGTGAGCTAGGAAATAAAAATCAGATGAGTTTTAAATGTTTCTATTTTATTAAACTTACGCACTTATTTACATACCATAAAACTAGTGCCTATGCCAAATCTTGTTATTAGGTGTCAAAGCGGAGCCCGAGCTCCATTATGGCACAACTGGGAATAACGGTAGGGATGATGATGACGCACTTATTTACATACCATAAAACTAGTGCCTATGCCAAATTTTGGTATTAGGTGTCAAAGTCGAGCCCGAGCTCCATTATGGCACAACTGGGAATAACGGTAGGGATGATGATGACGCACTTATTTACATACCATAAAACTAGTGCCTATGCCAAATTTTGGGATTAGGTGTCAAAGTCGAGCCCGAGCTCCATTATGGCACAATTGGGAATAACGCTAGGGATTATGATGACGCACTTATTTACATAGGTACCATAAAACTAGTGCCTATGCCACATCTTGGGATTAGGTGTCAAAGTCGAGCCCGAGCTCCATTATGGCACAACTGGGAATAACGGTAGGGATTATGATGACGCACTTATTTACATACCATAAAACTAGTGTCTATGCCAAATCTTGGGATTAGGTGTCAAAGCGGAGCCTGAGCTCCATTAGGGCACAACCGGAAATAACGGTAAAATAAATAAAAAAACAATTCATAGGATACAGAGGTTTTGCTATTTGGAACATTCTGTTATATACATACACTGGCCATCTCATTATCAACATAATCAATTGACCCATCCTCCATTAAATTTGTCGAATTTCTCATTTTTTTTCTGTCTGTGAATAAAGATCATCATTACCACAAAAAGTAATTGCCAAAAACATTGGTTTCTCTTGAAAAGTACATGTCCTAAGTTTCATAACCGGAGGTTTAAATACCTATAACGTTTTCCATGAAGCTACGGTAGCCTAGCGGTTCAGGCATGCGGCTGTCAAACAACGGTCGTGAGGCTTGTACCAATGAGTTTTGATAGTTACCGTTAGCTTTACGGTGAAGGAAAAACATCATGAGGAAACCTGCATACATCCACGAAGAAATTCAAAGGTGTATGTGAAGTCTCCAACCCGCACCGGGCCCGCGTGGAGACTACGAGAGGAGGCCTGTGCCCAGCAGTGGGACGTTATATAGGCTGATTTATTATTAGTAACGTGCAGTACGAGTATAAACAAATGATATGAATAATATTTGGTAACATGGTGATTTTTTAATACCAAATAATTTTCGTTTATTCCCCATTTCTATAAAAAGTAATATCACTGTAGTGCTTGGAGAAACAACAAAATAAACAAACTACTTAACATGTAAAATTACTTACCAACCAAGTATCAATCTGAAGCGGGCGCACTACAGCTATACGCAGGTGCATGTAGCGTACGCTCGGTCACCGACCTTTGCGCGGCGACGAGAGCGATACGTCCTTTCTCTGGGAGCGCCCGGCGCGTAATGAATTGAACGACGTTTACGCGCGCGGTTATATAGTGGTTTTTAAAAAATGGTCTAAATTAACTGGGTCACCCATAAGCATTAAAAAAAATCACGTCATATTAAACAAGGCCCGTAGTTTTATAATAAAATGTTACATTTCCAAAACATCATCATATACCTCAATAAAAAAATGTTTAACCTAACCGAATTAGACATTTTGTAGTATCATTTTTTTATGGGAAAACAAATATTTTAGTACTAGTGCGTCTACTATGTACTAAAAGACTATATATCCTATTGTAAAAGGCAAAGATTAATACGTTTTTGAAAGTTTAATATGGAAATATTCTACCTAAAAGATAGCTCTGACGCGTATTTTTGGAAAACACTGCGAAGAAAACCTGGTTGTTTTCAATAACCGTATATAGAATTAGAATTACAGCTCTGCTATGGTCTAGAATAAGAGTGTATCTATACAAAACAGAAGTTTACTATAACAATGTAATCATTTGAACGAAAATATGGCCTGTGAAAAAGCCTTACGTTAGCGAAAATACGAAATTTTTGTTTGCATCGTCTTAATTCGAAAGAGTATGCTTCTGAGGTGGACTGGACCCATTATCACCAAGACACGATCTGAAGATAGAATACTGAGGCAATTTAGGGCAACCCTCAAATATAGGCACGAGTGTAGTGATTTCAGTAAGTTTGTGCTATAATTATACCTAACTCGTATATTTACCCTCAAAACTATAACGCACTTCTAGCAGACATAGATGCTTTCAATTTAAATACAATTAGTGTTTAGTGTATAAATCAAGAAAAAACTAATATATTTTGCAATTTTGGTCCAGTTTTCTAGATACACCATATGCATAAATAATATAGGCATACAAAGTTACATTTGCTGTGAATGGAACAAAAATACAAGATTGGGACTGCATTCATTATTTTTATGTACATATTGATAACACAATTACCTACAAAAAGAAGTGAGATCCCATAAAAAACATTCCACGAAAAAGAGGCCAAGTCTCGAACTCATCCACCGTAAAAAGTTGTGAGGTATTTCATAGAGCCAAGTCTCAAGCATTCTTTCTTTATTTGCTTGCTAAATATACATTTTTTGATTTGGCAATGGGGATTTTACGGTGGGAGAGTTTCAAGACTTCGCTCCTTTTTCACATGGAATGTTTTTTATGGGATAAGTATTTTGGAAGCTATTAACTTATCTAACAAATGGGAACTACACCAGTAGAATTAATGAGTATTAGTGCTTTGTTTACCCGGACAAAGAGCTTTTGTGGTGAAACGATACTCGAAAACGATAACGAAAGCTCTAACGATTTTCGCCGGATATCTGAATTCACCATTTTTGCGCGAGTCTCAAGCGGGTAACATAAATAAAAGCAATTTCGTTCTCTAGCGAGGAACGCTAAAACAAACAATGGGTGAAAAGACCCCTAAGCAATCATTACAGTAAAAAAACTTTGGGGTGAATGCCGAGTCGCGGCCGCGCAAGATGAGCATCCCTTTATGCCTTGTTATTTGGCAGTGCAATATAAACATACTACATCATAGTCATCTCTGTAAAAGGGGTTCGACTTGGTTTGGAATTAAAATAAATATTTTTACGTGAATTTTAAGATTGTGATTACTAATATAAAAATATTATGGACGTCTTTCGGCTGATACGATGAGATGATCATGAATGTAATTTGTATTCTACATTTTCATTGTAAAATCAGGTTACTTATCTAGGTCTCCCTATCTGTTGTCTCTCTCTTGCTACCTACGTTTCAGTGAATTACTCAAAGGCTAGAGAGATCCCTTATAAGTTTGCCTTTGTACTTTGATCTTGAGTGACATGTAGATATGCTTACTTATGGTTTAACATGTTATTATGCACTATGAAGTGCTTAATTAGGTGTTCCATCTAAAAAAAATTGGCAGATGTAGTAGGAATCATGTGAGTTCACTTTTCGGCTCGAAAATTGGGTCCATCAAACAATGGCAATAATATATCAATTGTAAACAGTGACATCTTCGCAATTTCTATACGTGTAATTGTATAGTCGTTATACGTATTTACGTATAGATACTTATAGAAAGTTAAATAAATGTTTTTTCCATCGGGCAAACTCGGAAATATAGGGCTCATTGTTAATCCATGGTTTTGTTGCGAATACAAAGTTTTTAGATTGAGAATGATCTTTAGAATTCAGAAAATACCGGGTTGGTTACTTTGGTTTGATCGCGTTATTTTTAAGGTTTTCTGTAGTCAACAAGGAACCCTTCTAGTTTAGCCTACATATGTACCTATGGGTTTATCATCAAATTGTCGACACTCACTTCGTCGAATTTCACTTCAAAGTCAACGTTTCATGTATTTTCATTTCGTCGACAATTCAGTTCGTGGAATGGTCACTACAATTAATTTTAAATCGTGTATTTTTACTTGTCGGATGTTTCATTAAATATATGAATTATTTCGTGGAAAACGTTTTGTGATTTATTATTTCAAGTATTTTTAATTAACATACAAATTATTACAAGGAGTATTATTTAAAATTAAAATAGTTAACATACACAGCAGGGACCCGCCCGGTATCCCCTTCGAGGGTTTTTGAAAGGGTTTTTCGTATTGCTTTGCTTACCAAAGCCGATCCCATCAATACCCATTCATTTGGCTTTTAAAGCGCTTTCAATACGATTAAGCGCTTCAACCCTTTAAAAAGCGCTTAAAAAACCCTTTCGAAAGGGTTTTTTATCAGTAGCGGTAGCGCCCCGTAAGGGAAACCCCTTCATACGGCTAAGTAAAATCAATGAGTTTTCAATCAATAAAGGACAGCAAGTGATTTGGGCTATTAAACGAACGACTAACCTGTTCAAAGGCTTTTTTATGGGAAGGGGTGGGCGGTTCCCTGATACACAGTTATCTATGGCAATTATTTTAACCTAACCTAAACCTTACCAAACCGCCAGCGTGTCGACGTCACCCCGCTTCGCGGGGTGCCTATTTCCGCTCTGAGGGACACGAGTGAACCCTAACCTAACCTACTTATAATATTTATTGTAAGTTATAATAATTATTGTTGCCGTTGTATGTTTTTTTACTGCGGGGGGCTTGGCCCCCCGTGCCCCCTATTTCTACCTATACTTGTCCAGTTGAACCCCTGTAATCAGTTATTGTTTGTTTTTGTAATGTTGTAATAAAATTTCGAACAAATGAAATTCGTTGTTTTGTTATTCTGCCATTTAAAAATTATACAAAATAAATCATTTGCCAAATAATATTCCCTGAACAATTATTCCATGAAATGATAAAATTTGGAATGATCTGGTCATGAAATAAAATTACACCAAACAATAATTCGTGAACTAAATGTTACTTGAAACGTTTCCGATGAAGTAAAATTCGATGAAAAGTTTGTCGACAAAACAAGGGACACCCGTACCTATGCTTTAATTGATGTATTGAATTGGTCAAAACTTTTCTAGAATCATTGTAAACCAATGCTCTTTCTTTAATAACAAAGCCTTAACTGCTACAATTAAAGTTAAAATCGATGTTTTCTTAAACCGCTGTTCCCTTTTCTCCCCGCGCGTGTAGCGCTCCCCTAACGACTCTCGCTTGACTTGACTATGTATCATATCTTTTCAATTTCCTAACACTCGGAGGAGCTGCGCTGGTAGATATTTCAGCCAGGACCTGTATCAGGCGGCAGGGAATACGCGCGGAGGGCGAGGGACCCTCCGCAAGTGCGCTCAACTATTTCTCGATTGCGAATACGATTATTTGATGTAGAAAACCAATGATCAATTACGGGAGTCTGGCGCGTGTGTTTCCGCCGATGAATTGCTGTTTGATAGTTTGATAAATAATATCCGAAACACACACATAGGAAAAAATACGTGTTTATCCCAGTCATATCCAGAAAATATGTGTTTTGAAAGACAAAGGCAAGTATTAAAACGTATAAAATTATGTTAACTTCTTTGTGTACAAGATGGCAAGGGTATAATGACATCTTTTCCGAATTGCGAAGTTTGTCAATTGACCTGTAAGGGAGCCCGGACGTGACCAATTTTCTTAAGGGTGTTTAGAATTTTAAATTTTATACTGGGATCCTCACAAACTTTGTCAACATCATGTATTGCCGCAACGCATTTTTTTCCTGGAGTTTTTTTATTATTTCGAAGGATATTTGACTCCTATAGTTGTGTCGAACATAGGGAGGATTATTACATAATTGAATCTAAATAGATTTTAAATGGGGAAAGATTTTTATAATGATAACATAGCACGGTATTTCAATATACCTAAGTAGTATTGCTTTAATAATAACATTTCTAATCCTTAACAATATGATTAAATCACATGGTGTAACTACTTCTGAATGAAGAAGAAGTAGTACTTTATGGCACAAAAAAAACAAGAAAACAGGAGAAGATAAAACAAAATACAGGTTGACCTAATAAAAGCGTGTTAAAAAAATACATAAGAATAAGCAAAGTGACTTATGAAGGGTGGAACGAGCGAGCGGAGCCAACGAAGTTCTTTGTTTCACCTTGAGCTAAAACTCTACCGTATGTCCGGATTTCCCGCTTTCTGACAATTCTACTCGACAGGTCGCATTTCTCAACCAATTTTGTAAGCAAGCTCGATAATTACATAGATTTCTTTCGACGATTTTTTTTATATCTTTAAAAAAACAGACTTCAAGTTGTACAGCTCACGGAGCAACTTCTATAAATAGTTTATAACGGTACAAAATTCTCAAGAGAAAGAGCATAGGAGGTGTAACACATTCGGCCGTATGCAAGCTAGAGTGCTCTGCTTGTCGGAATTGCTCGTGCGCTTATGCCGATGCCGGGCACTCCAGTACCTTTGCAATTTTTAAAAACCGTTGGAGAAAAATTGTAATCACTCCACCCATGCCACGAGTTATGTGAAGGACTCTCCTCCATGCAACTGGAATTTATTATGAACTGCGACAGGAATGTTGATGGAATTAAATATATTTTGAAATAATTCCTGCTTGCTCGCGTGCTGGGTTGAACACCAACTGGCCACAACACCAGCCAGTCCGTGTCCGATCATTCATTAACAAAATTGAACTTGCCTGTATTTTGTCGATCGTAGTAAATATGTACAGTCGAGTTCGTAAATATATGAGGATTCCCAAGGCTTCAAAAATAAATGTACATAGAAAGGTACATACATATACATCTGAACAGATATTTCTATCAAAAATATGTACACATGTCACCTGTCATATTAATCTGAGCAAACCCCTCAATAATATGTGAGCAACTGCAAACGAATAAATATATGTACTAATATTTTTCAAAATTATTTGCCCAAGTGAAAGTACATAAATATCTAAACAAGGGTTTTTTCAAATATTTATAAACATGTAGCGGCACAAAAATATCTATCTATCGTACGTACGAGACCCTTTATAATAAATTCAACCATATAATTATCTGACTGACATAACATTTATGATAATAACCACTCACTTGCTTGTGGCTACTACAGTTGCCAATTTCGCAGACCCCTAAACTGATGGTGGCAACTGTGGTTTGCTAATGAAAGTGTGGGATGCCTTTATAATGTAAAATTTGAAGCAGTTTAGGTAGGCTACCTTTTTTAAAATTCGCAAGCAAGTGAGCGGTTAGATAACGTCGAATTCTCCAATATCTTTCAAAAATAACCAATTTATCCAAATATTTATCTTTCAAAAATCTACACATGTGTCTTATGTCAGTAACAATAATGTCTCTGTATAGATATTTTTGAAAGGTTGTCTGTGTAGATATTGGAGAACTCGACTGAAAATCACGCACAAGTTGCGCCAAAAAGTAAAACCTAGGTGAAGCCTCTCACAGACTGGTGCAGGTCCGTAGTAAGACAATAACTGTAAAATTTTCTATTGACCGCCACCGCAGGCCGCGCCAGTGTGATTCAGATGGTTCAGGCCAACACGTCAATAACAGAGAGAGATACAAATCTCTCAATTCATTACTTGAAACTGGGGTAATATTCTAAGCACAACTTGCTCTCAAAAAAAGTATGGAAATACACACTCCTACCAAAATGCTATCAGATTAAAACTAAATATCAAATATTTTTCTAAATGATGAAGTGAACTCCTGTCCCAACTGTATCCTAGTAGAGGATGATTATGGAGATAAAAATTATTCTGTTTTAGTCCAGGTTATAACCTATCTCCATGCCAAATTTTATCTCAATCCGTTCAGCCGTTTTTGCGTGTTTGAGTAACAAACATCTAAACTTTCACATTTATTTATAGTATTAGTCAGAATTTTGCTAGAGAAATTAACCTCAATTACCTAGCCTAAGGAATTGTCCCCTAGTTTCAGTGTCCAAGAGGCAACCGGATGGCCCGCAGTATTTGAGCTCCCGAAGCATTGTGTTAATTAACCTCCCTGTGAAACCCGAACTCAGCCTACTTGGACCGAGGCGGAAATTGAAGAGGGATTAATTAATCATTCTATTAATTGCATGCTGCATTGTGAAGGTGTGTAATCGCCTTAACAATTTCACTGCCAGGAACCCGCCTGGCGGGTGCCTACACCGTAGTTACTTTCCGCTACATACGAGGAAAACCACCGGATCGGCTAGCTTGACAGTGAATGTGTTAACTGCCACGAATCGCTACTCTCTTTACGTGGAAGTGTTAATGTGGACAGATTCTAATATACTTACTAATCATGTTTTATCCTTTTTCAAGACAGCAGTTGAACAATGACAAACAAATTACAATCTTACTGCAAGGCTATTTCGCCGCGACTCTGCTCGCAGGCCGTGCTGCGATAGCCGTGCTGAACAAATCATTTATCAAATAGCTATCTTGATAATTAATATATATGTGCAAAAACCAGGCTGTATGTTATTTATGATGATAAAATACAAAGGATATTGAGGGTAAAATAAAGCCATTCAACTTGTGATGTACAATATTCTTTCACATGTTTTTATTAGCCACCTCACGCTGCGAAAAAAATATACGATGACGGCCGCGGTGGTGGAACCAGGGGGCCTAGACAAAGTGACATTCGCTTGCGCTTCGCCATAGAATCGCTTTGTGTCTCTCTATCACTCTTCCATATTAGTGTGACAGTGACAGTTGCGTTTCGTTCGCTACGAAGCGTTAGCGATTGTAACCTTGTCTACGGCCCAGGGCTGTTATTCGCTACGTGCTAAAGCGGCTCACCCCGCCGGTCACCCGTCACGAAACTAGACCTCTACCTACGCTTAGTTACTAAGCATCGCGGTGTCAAGATACATTTGTGGGTGAGTGTTGAGGTGAGATAAAAACAACTTACAGAATAGGGGGGCTGGGTTGTTCGGAAGGCCCTGATGCGCCTCACCTCATCCGTCACATCTAACGAAACTAGACCTCTCATTACGCTTACTTACTACGAATCGTGGCGTAAAGATATACTTGTGGGTGAAAGGCGAGGTGAGATTAAAACATAGCAGCCCCCCGATTCTGTAACTTGGCTTAAGCTCACCTTAACGCTCACCCACAAATGTATCTTGACACCGCGATGCTTAGTAACTAAGTCTAGTTTCGTGACGGGTGACCGGCGGGGTGAGCCGCATTAGCGCGTAGCGAATAACAGCCACGGACTGATTGCGAAAAGCGGACATCCGCTCGATGCAGAGTTTGGAATCACAATTTGGGTTAATTGTACACTCCCCAACTTACAACCAACATCAATGGTACTGGCTTTGGACTATGGCTGTTAAATAACCGAGAGACTGATTGTAGATGCCTCGGTAATCGTAAATCACATGCCAGTCTGACAACATGGAATACAGGGTGATCAAAATCAAGATTCAGTGCCGAGAAAACACGCAGCTGGGTGCTGCTATTTCAGTCAGGCCTATGCTGCTCGCGTGGGGCTACATAATTCCGAAGAGTCATTTCGCTACCCGTAAGCATATTTTTACCGAATTTCATAATTCTGAAAACTATGTTCCACTGAAGGAATTTTAGATTTTCCAGGATATAATACTAACCTAACGTAAAATATTTATACGAGTAAATTATATTATAAGTAATTCATCTGCTTCCAAATTATCGTTTAGCGGAAATTGGCGTGAATTCGGAATTTTTAAATTTCGGAATAATTATGGCTTCGCACAATACTCTTCATGTTTTTTCTGTGATCTCTGCTCGTCTTGTATACAGGGGTCCACCAGATGAATTGACCAGATTGCTGTAGTCTTGTAAAACTGTAACTTGTGGTTTCGTGAAATGGGCCGCTCAGGCTTGATTTGGTGAAGCGACTAAAGATACCTTTTTACTATTTATTTATTTATTTAAAATAGTTACACAGCATTACAGTTAAAAACTAAGTCACTGTGAATTACAAATTATATACACGGTGGAATTTAATCGGTGATCAGGAATCCAAAAATCTTAATTATCAATCTACACAGAAACCAATACGTGAGATTTCGTGCAATATAGCTCAAAATCTAATTAATCACACTTAATTAACATCGGTAAAATGTACACTGACTGAATAAATGGACACCCTACTTTTATTGAAGGGAAGTTACTCGTAAGTGTACATACCTACGTCAAGTGCTTGGTGGCTTTGGCGGGAAACTAGACAGATCAGATGAATTTGACAATGACAAATTGACAGCTTATTGCTCATTTATGTTTTGAGTTTCTATGGCTGATAGTTTGAAAAGAGGTATTAAACTTTTCAGACTAAACCATTAGTAGAGGGTGACAATAAATTTTAATTAAAATTTAATTTCAACTTAAAAATTAGTTATGATAAAAAAAAACTTGGTTCCACTTAAGTACTACATAAACGTGACCGCCATCGATTACTGAATTAGAAAAATGGGTTCCTGTTCACCGATTAAATTCCACCGTGTATACAATTATACCCTGCATTTTAATACACGACAGAAGAATTACGTCTATCCATCATCTCACAGTACCTAAAGCATTCGCGATACACAGTTCCCCAACTACTTCCAAAGACGTCCACATCCGGTGCTGAAGCAAGAAGCGCATTGAGGCTGTGTAGAGCACTGACGAAAGGAGAGTTTTTGCGCGCTATGGTACGCGCCTCTGGCGGAGCTAGCAATAGCCGGTTACGCGGACGAAAATTAATCCTAGACAGCGAGGGGACTAGCAGACGCACCGCCTGACCCACCAGCTCAGGGCAATCTGAACCACCTCGCAAGATTTTGCAAGCGCTCGTTAGTAACATACAGTTACGTCTCACCTCAAGTGAATTAAAACCTAATAGGCCCAAAATAAATTTTGTGGGATATAAAAATGGATAATATCCATATTTTTTCTTATAAGAAACCTTAAAAAGGCTTTTTGGATTTTTTCCAGTAGCAGGGTGTAAGTAGCTTCATGCGGATTCCAAATTATAGATGCTGTCTCAATTTTGCTTCTAACTAGGGCGGTGAATATGAGTTGTATAGCCCTAGGATTGTCGAAATCACTATATCTAAAGACCCCTTTTAGCCATTTCAACCATTTTTTTTTTCCAAATAACCTAGAACCTGTTTCTCTCTGAAAACATGCAAATTACAGGATTGATTAAAACGAACGTGAACTTTATAGTTTCTAACACTATTCAAATGTTCCAAAAATTTTAGGCTCTTCATAAAGACTCGCGTATAAGCGAAATTAAAAATTCTGAGATACAATACATTCGGGAAATGAAATCAGGGGATTGCGATATGACCTATATCTTCAATCAAATTGTCTTCTAGCGCCTCTGGCAAAAAATCTGTCGTGTACACTAGGTAGCATGTTTAAATATGTTTTAACCTATGCTTCCTAAGTTGTTTTCTTCAGAGAATCAAATATTTATTCATACACTCAGGAGTAAAGATGGGTACCTACTTACGTCTTTGTGTATTACCTACATTGCACGTCGCCTCATCATACCCCTAGACTAGATCAATGCGTATTTTGGTAAGTAAATACTAGAACTGCACAATAGATTAATTTCAATGGTGTTAGTCTAGCTTAAGCTTAGCAATACGATTAGGTCTGTACTCTCTATTTGCAATCAGTGAGATTCATATTAAGTACAAGGAATTTATCGTTTCACGTTTCCAAGTAAATTTTATTTCATATTATTGCAATTCCTCAAGAATAATTTTCCGGTCAATCCCTCACATCACATGAACCACCGTCTAACTTAGCTTACCGTTAGACTCTAACGGTAAGCTTCCAGCTTGAATATTGTACCTTTATGTCAATACATGGTTAAAACTTAGGAAAGTAATAAGTGATGATCATGATGTAAAAATGGTAAAATATAAATACTCTGTGAGCTGTGAAACTGCCGAGCTTGTCTTATTTTCATTTTTTTATTACAAAAACTGAATCAAAAAAAAAATATTATAAAAGAGGAAGTGCTACAATTAGCTACATATAGGCATGTGTTAAGCCAGACTTAGATAAAACCTCTTTTAAACAACCAATAAGAAATAAAATAAATATTTTCATTTTAAATTGTTATCTTTATTAATTCATGTAAAACGTTATCGAAAGTGAATAAGTTTCACTAAATTAAACATTTCTATATCAAATCCAAAAAGAAGTAATCAATATATTAACAAAAAGGATTTAATTTGTTTAGTTGAGTAAGAATCCAGTTGCCGAGAATTGAAGCTGTACATTCTGTACAACCCGGTTAGTTTAAGAATGCACCGTGTTCATGCATATATTTTGCTGCTAGGTGCCAACGTGCCTTATCCGGGATATATTAATCGGGATATAACACACAACACAAACACAAGTATCGCACCCAGGATTATACTGAGTGAAAAAAGTTGTGGTGTTTGCTTATTTGGTTCCCTTGCAATTCATGACATTATACATTAAATAACGTTGGTTAATTTTCTTCATTGGGTTTATATTTTATTGACACTGACATAACATACAATACATTCTTTCTTACTGACAACTAGGCCATAAACCTCATGAAGGTTGAACATGCCGCCTACCAAGGACGTAGTTGCGTCCTTAATTGCATGCACCGCCCACCATGGGGACCTCATTTTACAATTCAGCAACATAAACTCAATGCTTCTACTACACGTAAATAAATAATTAATGGCCTAAAATCTGAACGACGTAACTTATTTAACAGATACGAATGTGATAAAAAAGAAATAGATGTCCCTTTCATCATCAAAAAATTACATCATCGTAAAAAAATATAACATATTGTAACATGTAGGTACTAACATGCCATTTAACACACACAACAAAAAACATTGCCTTCTAAACTAAATATATTTATTTAATCACCAATTGGAAGAACACTAAGCTTAGACGTTGGACGTTTCATTAGTGAGCCCTTGGAGCGCAATGTAACAACACGTGTGACGTTGTCCGAACCAGGGTGCTTTGTTATCACTCTGCCAAGTAACCATCGACTAGGTGGTAAGTCATCTTCCATTACTAGAACTATATCACCAATATTAGGTTCTGGAGTTTGCTGTGACCACCTATATCTATGTAAGAACCGAGTGAGATATTCATGCGACCATCGACGCCAAAAATGTTGCAACATGCGTTGTGTAAGTTGCCATCTTCGTAAGCTGTTTATATTAGAGTTTAGAAAATCGCGATCGGGCACTGTGAGTAATGGTTCTCCCACTAAGAAATGTCCTGGGGTTAACACGTTTATGTTGTCCGGATCATTATCAAGCCGATATAAAGGTCGTGAGTTTAGGCATGCTTCGATCTGAGTTAAAACAGTAGACATTTCTTCATATGTCAGTGTGGAATTACCTACAACACGCCTTAAATGATATTTTATTGATTTTATACCTGCTTCCCACAATCCGCCAAAATTGGGAGCGTGCGGGGGTATAAAGTGCCAGGTAGTGCCTTTTGTTGCCAAAGCTTCAGCAACTTCTGAAGCTATGTTGGGGTTTTCAGTTTTGAATAGTGTCTTAAGTTCCTTGGAAGCGCCCAGAAAGTTGGTAACGTTGTCACTCCATATTTCCGCACAATGTCCACGACGGGCTACCATTCTTCGGAACGCCTGGAGAAACCCTTCTGTTGTAAGGCTGCTTACGACTTCTGATGGATAGGACCGGCGTAATCTATACCGCAGAAACTAAAAGGACGCGTTGGTGTAACTCTTGCCATTGGTAATTGCCCCATTAACTGGTTTTTTTTTGTGGCAGAGTGTCGCACACATGTCACACATTTTCGAAAGAATGCAGAAACTAAGTTCTTTGCGCCTAATATCCAATATTTTGAATTAATATAGTTTTGCATGAGCTGTGGTGCTCCATGACACGTCTTCATGTGTGCATCTGCAATAATAAGTTGCGTTAACTTAGATCTTTTGGGTAAAATTACAGGATTTTTTCTAATCTTGTTAAAAAATGGTGTGTTTTCTAATCTTCCTCCAACTCGAATGATACTGTTTTCGTCCAAAAACGGATTCAAAGACCTTAAAGCAGAATTTCTTGGAATAAGTCCATTTTGGTCATCGAGGACTCTATATTCGTCTTCAAAGTACTCTGTTTGGCATTGTCTGATACATAAGTTAAGTTTTTCTTGCAATTCCTCATTAGTTAAATAAGTCGAGTTGCTGTTCCTATGTGTGCGTCTTGCTAATGCTATAAAACGTCTGCAGTAAGCTAAAACTCTAACCAATCTTGTCAATGATGAGAATCTGTCCCAAAGACAGCCAACTGTCAATATAGTATGACAGGTCTTAACTATCTCAAGATCAGTTGCCGCGTCCTTAAGCCTATCATATTTGACTTGTTTCTCCTTTAAGAAATCTGGGCCATTAAACCACATTGCAGTGTTTAACAGTTCTGAAGGACGTAAACCTCTGGATGCGTGATCAGCAGGATTGAGTTTAGATGGCACATGAGACCACTGACTTGAATCTAAGGTTGTTAATATTTCGGAAACCCTATTCGCTACAAAGGTTTTCCATTTATTAGGGTGGCTATTGAGCCAGGCCAGGACGACAGTGGAATCAGTCCAAGCGTGAATATCACATTTGTGAATATTCAGAAGATTAGCCATTTCATTCAGAAGCCTGGTAAGGAGCACTGGTCCGCAAAGTTCCAGTCTAGGTATGGAGACTTGTTTAATGGGAGATACCTTTGTCTTTGCCGATACTAAAGTGACTATGATGTCATCTGTTTTATTTATGACTCTAGCATATACCACCGCTGCGAATGCAATCTTAGAAGCATCGCTAAACCCATGGAGTTCAATTATTTTGTTATCTGTATTTAAACCCATCCATCTTGGAATGCGAATATCAGTTAATGATGACAATTCTTGCCGATAAGTACACCATTCTTGAGCTAGATTGCTTGGAACCTCTTCATCCCAATTTGTTCCCGCTAACCATAACTTCTGAATCATGTTTTTTGCTACTATAACACTTGGTGCAACCCAACCCAGTGGATCGAAGAGTCAAGAGATGTCGGCGATGATGTTCCTTTTTGTTATGGGCATCTTAATTGCCGGAAGTGTCACCGTGTACTGAAAATCATCACGATTTCTATTCCAGGAAAGACCTAAAATTTTGATTATTTCGTCCTCCTTAATTTTAATTCCATCACTAATATTGGGATTTTCAGCATCATTTTTTATTCTTTTCAGTAAAGCACTGCTGTTAGTTGCCCACTTTTGGAGACAGAATCCTGCTTTAGCCAGTAAGTCGTTCATTTGCTTATAAATTTGAACTCCTTCTTCATCGTTTTGACATCCGGTCATGAGGTCATCGACGTAAAAATCTGTCAAAACTCTTTTGGCAGCTAGGGGATGGTTATGACCTTCTTCGTGGGCTATTTGTTGCAGGGCCTTTACTGCAAGGTAAGGTGCGCTAGCTGTGCCGAAAGTGACTCTCTTAATCCTATAGTGTTTCAACTCAGAGTGTGGATTATCCCTCCAGAATATTCTTTGGAAATCTGCGTCTTCCTCCTTAACCTTAACTTGCCTATACATCTTCACTATATCAGACACTAGACACACTGGATATGACCTCCACCGAAGAACTAAATGTCTTAAGTCTGGTTGTAACCTTGGTCCAATCATGAGATCATCGTTTAAAGAAATTCCATTTTTTCCTTTGCAGGAGGCATCGAACACGACTCGAACCTTAGTCGTTTCTCTGTCCTGTTTCACTACGGCATGATGTGGTAAATATACAGCTCTTTCATCATGTTTTTCCCTTTCGGTTACCTGTTCCATATGTCCCAGCTGTAAATATTCTTCTATTACTTCTTTGTACTTAGACCTTAGTTCCGGGTTTCTATTTAATCTATTTTCTAGTGAGTAGAATCGGTTTTCTGCTACTTCTCGTGATCGACCGTATTTGCAACCTGGATCATTGTTGTGGAATGGAAGTTTAACAACATATCTTCCATCTTCATCTCGGGTTGTAGTGGAGGCAAAAAGTTCTTCACATTTTTTCTCTTCGTCTGTCCATTTAGAATTGTTATTGACAGGTGACGGGTCTGCTTCCATTTCCCAAAACTTCTTGAGTATGTCATCTTCTGTAATTTTAGTGTGTAAGTTAGAAGCTTCATGAGTTGATTTTACCACACCTGATAAAATCCAACCTAAAGATGTAGCTTGAGCTACTAGTGTGCCTTGTTTGTTTTTTCTTATTCCTTCCCCAATTACCTGACTATAGACCTCAGCGCCTAGTAATATGTCAATTCTGTTTGGAGTGTTAAAGTTAGGATCAGCCAGTTGTAATCCTTGTATGTCTATTGAATTTAATTGCACTACTTTTTTAGTAGGCAGGAGTGTGGTGACTGAACTGAGCACGAACGCTTTGACTGAAAATTGTATTTCAGGTAAAATCAATGATCGCAAATTCAGAGTAACCATTGATTTGGATCGGAAATTATTTTCCCCGCCTAGGCCTGAAATGTTTCCGTTAATGGTTTCCTTTTTTAGACCAAGAAACTGAGCTGTGGATTCTGTGATGAAGGATCCTTGAGAACCTTGATCCAGAAGAGCACGAACTGGGTAAAACTGACCTTTTCTTGACATGGCATTAACCAGGGCGGTGGCTAACAATACCTGATCACGATTTTCTGCAGAAAAACAAGAAGTAATTACTGTAGGTTGTGAATCTTCAGCAGTTTCCTCGTTGTCTCCCTGAATCACCCTGACATTGCTAGCACCTTCAATGGCTTTAGTGTCAATATCGGAACCGTTTTCAGTATGTAACAATGAGAGGTGGCGCCGTTTACACAGACGGCATGGAGTGGGGTTTTGACACGATCTGACAGAGTGTGATCCACCTAAACAATTGAAGCATAAACCTTTGGTTTGGACAAAGTCACGACGTGAGTCAACTCCTAACCTTGCGAATTGTTTGCAAAATGTCAATCTATGTGGCTCAGAGCAGAATGGGCATTGAGAGCCTTGAGCTACATAGAAGCTTTGCGTTTTTGGGGTAGTGGAAATCGGATAGTTACTAAATGGTTTTTTTATTTCTACAAATTCTAATGCCCTGTACCGATTTGTGCAAAATGTTTTGAATTGTTCAAACGTGGGTAGTTCGTCTGTAGCTAAATTTGAGGAAGCTGTCAATTCCCATTGCTTTCTAGTTTCCGGGTCTAACTTGAGAGTCAGTAAATGAATGATCATGATGTCCCAACTACTGACGTCAATATTAATATTTTGCAATGCCTGTAGGCAGTCAGTACTTGTATTTATTAGCTCTTTCAAAAATACTGCCGACTCACAAGTGCTGTTTCTTTGGGATAAAAACCTTTTTAAGATTGTTTGACAAATAAATCTCTTATTGTTGTATCTCATTATTAACGAATCCCAACATTTCTCATAGTTGGCCTCTGAAATAGGAGTATGGCGAAGCAACTGCTCCGCCTCCCCTGTTAAAAATCCCTTTAAGTAATGCATTTTTTGCACGTTGTCGATAGCAACATTAGTGTGTACTAATGATTCGAAGAGATCACGAAAGGTGACCCATTCGGTGTATTTTCCTGAGAATGAAGGTATTATATAATAATTTTTGGCAGTTTTATTTGTGTTGGCATAGATTTCCTTTCAACACTAAGAGTATTTTGTTCTTGGCGTTGATGGGTGAATCTTTTCGCCGCTGACCTTAACTCAATCTTATAATCTACGTACATCGAATCTGTCAAGTCATAAACCTCCTTAGTTACATAATTACTAGAATCATATTCAGGTTTATCAGAGTATAGGCTCATTAATTGTTTGTGACCTGCAGAGAATTCTTGCCACATGTGTTCCAATTTTTCAAGTCTTACTTCCACATAAGATTCTGTAATACGTTCTTTAGGAGATTTCTTATAATTTTTGAAGGCATTGCCTATTTGATTGAACCCTTCTATCTGTATTTTAATTAATGCCTCCATTGTGACGGCTTGAGTTGTGTTGACTGCCATATCAAAAACGCGATGATAACAGGGTTGCTTCAAAATAATGATAAGTAATAATAACTTGGTTCAAAAAAAATCAGAAGTCCATTGGATAAAATCAAAAAAAATTGCTAGTTTATAGAATAAGTTCTGAAAATTTTACAAGTGTAATGCATTTTAAGATTTTTACAAGTCCATAGAATAAGTTATGAAAATTTAGCAAATTCATAGGATAAATCGTGAAAATTGTTACAACACTAACGAATTTTGGTATTGAATTTTTCGTGTCACCGAAACTAAATACAATATAAGCATAGGTACTATAAATAAACAATTAATCTATTCATTAAAATGTATTACTAACTACCAGTTAATACCACTAATTAATGTTGGTTGTTAGAAAGTATGTCAACACGTTTCTCTTCGGAGTTAATTCCTTGAAGAACTTTAATTGACGGGTTACAACCGCACAATCATAAACATTTGCGTATGAAACAAATTTTGTCTTTCGTACAAATAAATTATCGTAACTCACAGTTTGTCCTGGTTAAATTTGTAACCTTTTAGGTGTGTTCCGTGTCCATAAACAGATTCGCTTTGTAATCGTAGTAAAATTCTGATTGACGTAAGAATGACTCCACAAAAGTTGGACTTTAGCTGCTGGTTGCTTTTGCGTGTAGCACCGCCGCGCCGTTCCGACCAGCACTGCTGCTGCGTCGCTATCGTAATTCCCTGATCACGAGCGATGGTGCATCTTGATTTCAATTCGTGAACTATTTACCACATTTATGATGGTTATTCAACCCTGAAGGACCATGAACAAAGTTGTGGTGTTTGCTTATATGGTTCCCTTGCAATTCATGACATTATACATTAAAAAACGTTGGTTAATTTTCTTCATTGGGTTTATATTTTATTGATACTGACATAACATACAATACATTCTTTCTTACTGACAACTAGGCCATAAACCTCATGAAGGTTGAACACTGAGCCTAAAAGCGACTTAATAACAGGCAAGCAAGCAAGCAAGCGTTACGAGCAAATGTGTTGAAAACAAATATACAATCGTATACATACCAATTGACATAATATTATTAAGACAAGGACATATTTTTAAGCAAACATTGACGGACTGGTTACGAGTATTGGACAATTGTTATATAGTGCAGGGAAACCAGACATAAAATTATGAATTTACTTTATAAACCAAGGGCTCATAAGATGATCTATAAGAAAATGTTTTTAACATGTGCATAGTCATATATAATAATATACCCGAGGACATAAAATTACTTGAGGGAAATAGTTTTAAATGCCATTTGACTACCTGGCTCTTAGACCGTAGATTCAATACAGAAATATTTAAATCGTGACTGACATTTGTAATTTTTATTTAATTTAATTTCTTTATTTTTTTTTATAATAATTATTTTTTCCATAGGTATATTTGACAATTCTTGATTGTGATATTACTATTTTATTTTTAATATTTTGTAAATGATTGTTTTTGGTTTTACTTTATATTATTTTAAATGTATCGCGCTCCGATAATTATTTGTACGCCTGCATGCAGGCTGAATACAATGGACATATTTATTATAAAGGAGTTTTTTGATAGCAATAGGATGTTATGAAACTTGTGAATATTATTATTTTGACATTGTTTTATTTTATGTTGTGTAATTTTTACTTTTAGTAATTCATTATATATGCACCTATGTAATGAAACTCATAACTTTTGCATGCCTGCATGTGGGCACTGTGCTGTGAAATCTTATTGACATCTATCTACTCGTATATTATATACCTACTGTATTCTGGAAAATAAATTATATTGATTGCAGATTGATTTGAAGACCAGAAAACGAAATTCTGCGTTTATGAAATTGATTACATAAGGGGGTTAAGGAAATGAATCCACAAAGCAGCTAAAAGGATTTGGAAGTTTGTACGGGGAACAAGACCATTTTAAAGTAAGGGAAATTCGGTCAAAGACTAGAAAATAAATTACAGCGTGTTATAAAATTCATCCTGTAATGAGGTTAAAAGGGGTTTGAAGAATAGGGAACAACAATATTTTGAAGTAAGGGAATTCTTCAGTCATACATTGGTAAGCCATTAATTATTCAAAATTCATAATTCGACTGCTGGCAGATAAGTAGATAGGTTAGGTTAAGTTAGAACAGCGATCCTTACAGAACCGAACAGCCACCAGAAATGTAGGTTAGGTCAGGTTAGAACTGCGATGCTCATAAAACCGAAAAGAAGGTAACGCTAGATTAAAAATGCGGATAATTTTGTTATTAATTAATATGTTATCAATTTAAAAAGTTAATATATTTATATATTTATTTAATACATGAATGGGGAGCCAATGAAATATTAAATATTACTTTACACAACAATTAAATTACGCATATAAGTACCTACAGCATAAGAATATGATGTACCAGACACTTACCAAACATTTTCAGTTCAAAAATAGATCAAAGACATCCTTAGTAACTACCTACATGAATCATGATTTTAAACCCGAACCGGAACCTGCGCTATTTTAAGTATCACCCATATAAAATCGGATTAACTTATTTCTAATTACTGATATGCCATCATTAAATATGTCAGTCTAAATTAACTATAACTCTGTTAAGATTAATTATATTTTGGCTTATCCTAATAATTTATTTTACGTCACACCTACTACACACTACGTACGCTGCGCGTACGGGAAAACTCGCATTGTGGCCAGGTGAAGACGTAATAGTACATTGTGATACAAGTGAGGTATGTTGATAATTACATCAGGTCGATATTATTTACGCGAACCGCAGGTGAGCGTGATAAGGAAGCCGAGGATGTAATTATCAAAGCTCACGCGTATCATACGACGTTTTTGAACACAATTTGCGAGGAAAAAATCATTTTCATAAGATGAAAATGTTATAGGCCTGCCAAATTATTTTCTTTATATATAGCAAATCATTAAGATGACTACAGGTTTTTCTCACAATGTCACATCGCCAAGAATTTCTAGTGGCGTCCATTCTATTTATCATTGTTGATAATAACCAAACACGCATAAACAAATTACAAATATTTGTGAAATAACCCATGAACGCGCGTAACAGTTTTTTGCGCAGTGCGGGCACAGAAATCTCTAAACAGCCAATAAAAAATATAATAATATTTTGGTTTTAAAAAGTTATCTGTATTAATTCATGTAAAGTGTTACTAAAAGTGAATAGTTTTACTAAATTAAACGTTTCTATATCATATAGAAAAAGAAATAGTCAATTAATTAACAAAAAGGATTTAATTTGTTTAGTCGAGTAAGAATCCGTTTGCCGTGAATTAAAAAAAAATCTTTACATTTTGTACAACCCGGTTAGTTTAAGAATGCACCGTGTTCATGCATATATCATGCTGCAAGGTGCCAACGTGACTTAATCGGGATATAACCATAACACACAAGTGTTGTAATGTTATGAAACACGCGTGTTTAATATCCAGGATTCTGAGCCTAAAAGCGACACAATAAGAGGTACGTTACGAGCAATTGTGTTGAAAAATTTTGTACTCAACACGGGCGGTAATTCGTAAAGCCCCAGAGCGCATATTTATGGCCCTTACCTTCCGTTCGGGCCACAAACACCTGCGATGTGGGGCATTCACGAATTCACCGCCCTAGTTACGTAATGTACTAATCAAAGACCGTTAAATGGGGACTGGGGATAGAGATGGAAAGTTCTACGTCTTTTGGCATGAGATAATTTTGCTTTCAAAACTATACAGGTAGCCCGGACTAACATCAGTAAAACTACTGAACGGATTTAGGCAACTTTTCTTTAGTAATGTAGTAGACATATAAAATATAAATTTATTTTTCACACCACATGCTAGACAATGCCGAATTATAGGTCATGTAAACCCTACCGAAAGCAAGACATTAAATCCCTTGGTATTAGCCGGGTTATAATGTTGTACTGAATTTCATTATAACCCGCTGGTTAATAATATGATTTCACTTTTCATAATTCTTATTACTATATGCATAAAGTTTAATTTTGCTAAACACAATTTGTCCTAGGCCATGGCCTACTTGATTTGACAAAATAAATGAAGTTTGCCTCCGTGTGAACCCCGGTCCGGAGGAGCGCGGTGTTCGAAATTCGAATTTCGAATCTAGGACCACGGCTTGTGCTTTCGAATTTGGAACGTCGCGCGCCTTCATTTGTTCACGCGTGACGAACAAATCGAGTTCTTGTAGGTGCCTATAGAAGATATAATTTCAAAAATAATATTGAAAATGTCGAGTGATGAAAGTGTTTATCTACTGAGCCTGTTTTTTTGTCTCGCATAAGGTGTGAAAAGTAGAGTATACACCTCGGGGATAAGACTGTTTTAGTCTTGGGCGGTTGAACCCCTCACTGCACTCAGGACTCAGTCTTAATTCCCTCGCTTCGCTCAGGAATTAACTTATAACTCCCTCGCTACGCTCAGGAGTTAAATTATGAGTCCTTCGTTACGTTCGGGATTCAATTCGCTTCCGTGACATAAAACAGTGCTTTATCCCCTTGGTGTATAATCTACTATTAATGCATCATGAAAAAAAAAGCCCCATTTAAGTCTGATTATACCTAAAATATGTAAAAACGGTCATTTCAATTAAGATTAAAAATTAAACCTTTTGCGCTTAAGCCCAGAACGGATTAAGATGAAATTTAGTGTAAAAATCATTTGAGACCTTTGGATATAAGAAGTTTGTTTGGGACAACGAGTATTTTATATTTATTGAACGCCCAGCAAGTATTTTATATTAATTGAACCTGCTCACAAAAAAATACGAAAATCAGTTGAGAAATGCGACTCGTAGAGAAAAAAGTCGGGGAGATCGTGACATCCGGACATCTAAATATATAAAAGAAGAAACTGACTGACTGACATATCAACGCACAGCCCAAACTGCTGGGTCTAGAGATTCCAAATTTGGCACGTAGGTTCCTTATAAGGTGTAGGGGAACATTAAGAAAGGATTTTTCAAAACTCACCCTCTAAGGGGGTAAAACGGGGGTCCAAAGTTTGTATGGGAGAAGCATTATTTTTTGAACTAGAGACTGGAAACTGTAGGAAAATTACTTTCTAAGATACAAAAAAAAGGTTTCAGCGTTTTACAAAATTCCACCCCTAAGGGGGTTAAATAGGGGTGCAAAGTTTATATTCAAAACTACTGGGACTACAAACTTTAAATTTACACCAGACCTTCCTTTTATGACGTAAGCAAGGGATAAGACGGGATTTTCGGAAATTCTATCCCTAAGGGTGTTAAATAGGGGTGCAAAGTTTGTATGGGAGAAACATTATTTTTTGTACTAGAGACTTGAAACTTTGTAGGGATATTACTTATTAAGATAAAAAAAAAGTTCTTTCGGACTTTTAGAAAATTCCACCCCTATGGGGGTCAAATAGGGGTGCAATGTTTGTATGGGGTAAACATGATTTATTGAACTAGAGACTTGAAACTTTGTAGGAAGATTACTTTATAGAATACAAAAAAAAACATCTTCAGCGTTTTATAAAATTCCACCCCCAAGGGGATTAAATAGGGGTGAAAATTTTGTATTCAAAACTACTAGCTGGGACTCGAAAATTTGGAATTTACACCAGAATTTCTTTTAATGACGTAGGCAGGGGATAGAACAGGTTTTTTGGAAATGCTATCCCTAAGGGGGTGAAATGGGGGTCTAAAGTTTGTATGGGGGAAACATTATTTATTGAACTAGAGACTTGAAACTTTGCAGGAAGATTACTTATTGATACAAAAAAGTACTTTCAGCGATTTATAAAATTCTACCCCTAAGGGAGTTAACTGAGGGTCCAAAGTTTTTGTGAGGGAAACTTTTTTTTAGCTACGTACTTATAACTTTGTCGACAGATTACTTATTCATTTACAAATAAAGTACTTTCAGCGTTTTGGAAATGATTACGCCTAAAGGGGTTAAAAAAGAGTTCCAAAGTTTGTATGGGGAAAAAAGATTAGTTAGACAATTTTATTCCAAACTTCACAGGATGATTCCTAACGATAAATGAGTACCAAAACAAGTGTTTTCGGTTTTTTGAGAATTCAACCCCTAAAAGGGGGACATGTGGTGATAAAATCTGAAAATCAACATCGGCATCTATTTTTTCTATGGTGTATCGGGTCGCTGATTACGAAAACAACAGCTATTTTACATTCCAACGTGGCGTCTAAATATCAATATGGGCGTTGTTATTATGGTTTTTGGGCCATAAAAAATGTATTGTTGTGGACATGAAAATTCATGAAAGTATTTGTGCCAAATTGCAATTCAATCGGTCCAGTTTTTTCATAGCAAATCGTTTGTAACAGACGGACTGACAGACATCCACACGTGAACCTTTAAATAAGGGTTCTATTTTTGCTTTTGAGGTATGGAACGAGACCCGCGTTATAGGTTTTAAAGTTTGTATTTGGTGCCATCTCGATCGTCATCAATCGGTTGTACGTAGGCGAGTGCGGGCGGCGCGGCGGGACGGGAGGGTAGGAGACATTGGGAAACTGCCTGCATTCGTAAAAAGTACATTCAAGGTGCTGCACGAAGATCTGCGTACTTTCTATAAGTTAAGCACTTTGGCTGCCTCAAAATTAAATCTAATTTTTTGGTATTTATGTTCTTTAATTGTAGTTGCTCCCATACAAACTGTTGTTCCCCTCAAAATACTGGTTCGAATGCCATCGAAACAGATCTTAGGAAACAAGCCTATAGCAATGTCCAGGCCACAAATACTTTGAAATTCGTGGAGATATTTTGGTATTTCAATATTATCATGAACATAAACTAGCTATTATTCCAGAGGACAGATTCTCATTTAATCATGATTGTAAATTTAATAACAAAAACACGTACATACATACATATCACGCATTTATTCCCAAAAGGGGTAGGCAGAGCACATGAACTTTATGTTCCAGCGGCACTTTTAGCATAAATGTGGGTATAAAAGATCCACAAAATGTGATATTGCATAGGTTGTTAGCCCATCACCCACAACACACTTCAACCCTGCTCCCTTAGTCGACTTTTACGGCACCCACGGGAAGAAAGGGGGTGGTGAAATTCTAATCCGACACCACACGGGCATAAAAATAATAGGGAATAAAAAATAAATTTTACCATAATGGGTTATGACGAAGGGTTATTCATAGCGGATGTTAGTAGGAGTAGGCCGTTGCCGGCGTAGCAATTCAACAATTATTGGAATATTACACTTAATACGCGGGCGAAGCCGCGGGCAAAAGCTAGTATGAAATAATTATGGCCCAAGCTGAAACGGAGGACTTCGTTCGCTACGCTCACTCGATCACTAAAATAACTGATATAAGTATGTTATGTTATGTATATTTTATGGGTGTCTTGCCTGTCCAATAAATAGTAATAATAATAATTATTATTATTACGAGGAGAGATGAGCAGCTCATGCGTTTCATACGACGTTTTTCAACACCAAATTTATTGATGTCCAACGTCTAAAAATAATCTACAAATCAACCGCAACAAAGAAAATACTTATATTTCTTACGTTATAAAAGAACACATTGTATTTATTCGTAACAACTTGTCAAGTTTTCCACTACACTTCAACATAACAAGCGCGATTCGCATACGGTCTTGATTCACCTACTACTCACTTCTAGTTTAGTTTGGCCCTAGATCTATTACTATTATGTATAATTGGAAGTCGAACTTATACTGGCTTAGCGCAGGCGAATGGTTAATATTAGTGAATCTCCTTGGCCGAATCAAGTTAGAGAATAATGTGCGGTGTGCGTCGCCGGGGGCCGACTGTACCCGCGATTACGGCGAGGCGTGCGTTATCATCTGCCAAGTAGGGGAAAAACTCGAGAAAACTCAAGAAAACGCGAGGACGCGACTCCCCACGAGACGTAATTCGGCACAATTGGTCAAAGTTACCGAGCCACTTTACCACTTAACCAAGTTCATGTTTATTTTAAGTGCTCAACTTACTAGGTGCCTTAGCCAGAATCCGGGCGGTTAACAAACGTAGACGTTACTCAGGAGAGGTTACAGCGCAGCGTATTCGACTCCCCAGAGGGGACCCGTTTTATGCTGAGTTATATTTTGAATGACGTGCCACTTTTTACCCCTTATGTAAAGTTGCATGGCAAGCATGTAAATTCGTATGACGTGTTTTATAATGCTATTCTATACCAAATATAAGAATAACAGATAAAAATACATTGTTTCTTGGATGTTGATAATAGATATATTGAGGTACCTATTGAGCGTTTACACATAAATATTTAGGAGCTGTATCACTAACAAATTCAGGTGCTTTTAGATAGACTATGTGTACTCGAACAGTATATGATAAGGTTTCGGTAAGTTAGATTTGTGAAATTAAAGCGATAATATCAGATTTGAATTCAAAAATGTTTATTTAGCAAATTATATAAAGAGATTAAAACATAGTATTCGGGGTAATATGAAATATTATTAAACTGATAATTTACTTCGACAAGGATTAACCAAATGCCTTAGTAATGTAGACGATGTTTGAATTTTAAAATGTGGGGGTATCCGCCACCCACTCATCTCTCTATGTTTTTATAATAAGAATGGCTGAGCCATGAAAAAAAATCTAGAAAGTTGTAAATATTTTCCCTTTACTTCTTACTCGAGCAAAGTTACAAAGTGTCTTACTCTGAGTAAAGTATCTTATCTTACCATACTTAACTTGAAGCATCAATTACTATGTAAATAATATAAAGGCAGCTATTGTTCCGAAATTGAGCACATATCACGGGTCTCCCACCGCGCGTGACAAATGGCGGCCTCCTGGGGCCCGCCGCAGATACTGCAAAACACCGCAACATCTAAATTGCCTCTAGCGACGCGTGAAAGCAATGAAAGCATTTTCACATGGCTAGTTTTCATTTCACCGACACCCCTCTGATCCCATAGGAATCCCAAATAGTATATGCACTCGCTAATAAGCGCCGGAGGGATGCGTCACCCTTGAGGGCATTTTACCCCTCTAAAACAATTTTATCAAAGCTCTTTCTCGAATCTAATATCACGTCGATTTTCGGAGTTAATCAACAAAGAAAACAGACTCTTGTTTACTCACGTGAGAGATAGTGGAAGTACGAGTAGTTTTCGAATATCTGATCAGTGATCACTCGTATGAAATGCCTGAGGATTTTTTTTGGAAAGCCTCAGCGCCTTATTTATTCATTTTCGTTATCCAACCTCTCGAGGGCCTATAAAGTAACAAAGGGAAGCGCTATTGGTGTTCGTCATAAATAAACGAGCAGCGTCGTATAGAAATTGGCGTGTCTGCAGCGTGCGAGTGCCGTAATTACTCAATCCACTTGTTTATTTTACATGGCGGGCACGCGCTGAGCCGACGAATCCACGCACCGCCTACGCGATCCGTAGCGTAAAACCACGTAAAACAGGTCAGTTCGGTACGACATTTCGTATGTTACGTACAGGACTATTGGTGTGCTCGTATTCCTACTAGGGCTCCCGCTACACGTGTAAACCCGCCCGCCCGAATACCCGTGTTCTTAAGCCCGCGGTGCTAAGCGTCCGTTCCACACGGACACACCCGAACCCGCCCGGTCCGCGGGCGGGTACCCGGGTACCCGTGTACCCGTACACACGTACCCGCGGGTTCTAATTACACGCGGGTTCGGACCGTCCGCGGCCGTTTGAGTTGAGGCAAATATTATTTATTTATTTCATTTAACTCTATTTGCATTAGCAACTCTATGGGTTTGGTGTGTATGATGTTGTTTTATATTAGGTATGTGGCAAAAGGAAATATCGCAGGAAGCCTATGTTTGCTCTATTGCGTCATAATATTGTATAAACCCAGTATTTTATTTAATGATTGACCGACAAAGGGCAAGCAAACTGTTTAACTTTTATTAATAGCCGCTTATAGATATGATAGCTAAACAAAAACAGTAGGTAAGTACAGTCAACCACAAAAATGGTCTACCACTTTTGTACTTTATTGCATGCAAAATAAGGTCCAAAAGTGGTAGCCCACTGTCATGGCTGACTGTACATGAGAACTTTTTAATATTAACCGAGCGCTTATTGGAGGACTTAAGTACGATGCTCGATGACCTCAGTAAAGCATCCGAGCGAGTTGGTCTAAGAATGAACATGGATAAGACGAAGATCATGTCAAATGCCCATGTAGTACCAACTCCCATTACAATCGGACACTTTACGCTTGAAGTTGTAGACAATTATGTATACCTAGGACAGACGATCCAGTTAGGTATAGTTTTAATTTTCTAAACTAAGCTCATCCACTTAAAAATATAATACCCATTGAGTGGTTAACCGCAAATTAAGATAACGAGCTCATAGTAAAAGCAGATTGTAACCACCTTGGAAGGTTAATATAAATTATCGACTCTATTTCCTTGGACATTAGACTACGAAGTACACTAACTGAATAACGGTAATCATAACTTTTTTGGAATTTTACAAACGCCCGACTCTCAACAAGAAAGTACTCAATAGAAAAAGGTCTGAGATACCATGAACTCTCATCGCATTATCGGCTCTATGGCCTTGTCATAAGAATAAAAATACTTAAATATAAAAACAACCTTTCGCACGATTTGCATTTACAGATATCAGGTGTGTCGCCAGGTTCGTACTCGCGTTGTTACAATTGATAAGCACTTTGTTTATACCTGTTTATGTCTAAATGTTATCTGTTGTATGACTTACCCCAATAAAATTTGGAGGAGCACAATAATTACGTCGGAACAATTTTCCCTTATCGAGTGATCGTGTCGGAGCGAGCGAGAAAGCAATATTTTTTTTGTCTACCTGGTCTGTTATCGAATAGTGGGACAAATTGTGGTATTATGGCTTAGGTCTTTTGTTAGTGTCTCACTGGCTTTCGCTCGTTGAGTACATGTGTTATTTTCCAATTCCTACTGTTCTTTTATGCAACCTGGCTGTGTTTTACCGGATATTCCCTGCTTTCGATTGGTTTGGTGCTTTGCGATTTTAACGACCCCTGGCTACGTTTTATTGGACTTGATCTTGAATATGTGGAGACCATGGGAAGATGCTAGTGCAAGTGGACATAGATCATATGTTCACTTAGACATTGGTGCTCAACGAACTGTTTTGGCAGTATACAAAAGAGTTCTTGAGGAAATCGGACCATATGGTGCAGTCAAGCGTACAGCACATATGACAAATTATAGTGTGAGTACCGTCAAGAAAGTAATAGCCCAAAAAGAACCTAGGAAAGCGACAAAGAATACATCTCAATTCACATGGATCGATAACTTCACGAAAGATTTTATTGAAAGGATAATTAGTGACTTTTATTCTAAAAACCTATCACCCTCTACATCGATGATATATGAAGAGCTGACCAAAGATGGTGCAAACTTTCCGTATTCACAATCATATTTAGGACAAATTCTGAAGAATATGGGTTATCGTTATTCTGTTTTAAATACTAGGAAAATATTGATGGACTCTCCAAGATTGATACACTTGCGTGACGAATATTTAAGTAAAATATTGGGGTGTCGGGATCTTGGCAAGAATATTGTGTTTTTAGACGAGACGTGGTACGACACACATGACGTCGCAAACAAAGGTTGGACCAGAGAAGAAAACATTTGTGCGTTGAACGTGCCGGCCTCAAGAGGCAAAAGAATAATTATATTGCATGCAGGGTCTGAAGATGGCTGGGTGCATTGCTGCTGTCAGCAACAAACATAGCTAATTGTAGTGCCGACTACCACGAGGATATGACCGCCGCATTGTTTGAGACGTGGTTTGAGAACCAGCTGCTCCCAAATATTCCTGCCGGGAGTGTCATTATTATGGACAATGCCTCATATCATTCTCGGCAAAAGGAGTTAGTGCCTTGCACTAACACAAAGAAAAGTATGATCCAAGAGTTTTTGGATAATCATCAAATAAATTACCCGGCTAAGGCAACGAAAAAAATATTACTGGAGATTGTCAAAAGTAATTCTTTCCCAAAACGGTACCACGTCGATGAAAAAGCCAAAGAAAGGAGTTGTGAAGTGATAAGATTACCCCCATACTATTGCACTCTAAATCCAATAGAGTTAATGTGGAGTGACGTGAAATCAAATGTAAGGAAGAGGAATACAGATCCGAAATTTAGTGAAGGGGTGTTAAATCTCATCAGAAATGTGGTAAACATGACCAACCCCCATTGGAGGAATTGCTGCAGGCATGTTATTGAATTAGAAAAAAAAATGAAACGTGATTATAATCACCCACAGTTAATTATTAAACGTGACTGAGGAATCGGATGTTACCGAATCCGATAGTTGAGCCATTTCCTTTTAATTAAGATACATAGTATGTACTTGTTCTTTATATGCATGTATACATTAATATAATATTATTTGTTTAATGTTCACCTTAGGCTAGCGCTTTTTATTATACATATTATATTATATAATTATCTAAGTCTTAACACAACTTTTCTTTTGGCACTAGTATATAAAATGTTTTGTAGTTTTAATATTACATTACTATGTATAACAATTTATTAATTTGGAATAAACAGTAGATACCTTAAATTTTTTATATAGATGTTGATTATTTTTGTTGACTAATAATTAAAAAAGAATACAATCTTCTAAGTATTTTGTTTAATACCAGTACGGCCCTGTCGTGGCTAAGGTGGTTATGAAATACACAAGTGTTGAAAATGCTATTGTCCTCTTAAACCATTTTAAACCTATTCAACAAGGAATAAGGTTGAAAATTCAATAATCACGCAATGTACTTCTAACCTTTTTTTGCAAGTGATTGGTTGGCGGTTACGAGAACAAAAGCAGATAATAGTATTGTATTAGACATAATGCCATTGTGAATGCAGATAAGTAGATGAGCTTAGTTTAGAAAATTACCACTATAGGTCCAACTTCGAGAAAGAGGTCAATCGTCGAATCCGACTCGGCTGGGCAGCGTTCGGGAAGCTACGGCAAATCTTTTCGTCCAATATTCTGCAGTGTCTCAAGACGAAAGTCTTTGACCAGTGTGTGTTGCCAGTGATGGCATATGGCACTGAAACGTGGTCGCTTACTATGGGTCTCATAAGAAGGCTCAAAGTCACCCAAAGGGCAATGGAGAGGGCCATGTTGGGAGTTTCGCTGCGTGACCGCATCAGAAATGAGGCTATCCGCAGCAGAACCAAGGTAACCGATATAGCCGTCCGGATCGCTAAACTTAAGTGGCAGTGGGCGGGGCACATAGCACGTAGAACCGATGGCCGTTGGGGCGGAAAGGTTCTCGAGTGGTGACCACGTACCGGAAGGCGCAGCGTGGGTAGGCCCCCGACAAGGTGGACTGATGACTTGGTAAAGGTTGCGGGAGTCCGCTGGATGCGGGTGGCGCGGCATCGGTCACTTTGGCACTCTTTGGGGGAGGCCTATGTCCAGCAGTGGACGTCTTTCGGCTGATATGATGATGATGATGATGAGCGCTTATTGTATTGTACAGTCGAGGAAATTTAATGTTTAGCACTTTTGACCCTTAACGTCATTCAAATAGAGTTGACATTTGCTTAGTCTTCATTTTCCTCCACCGTCAGTATGGTTCTAAATAAGGGCCTGAATGTATTATACCTTTTTAAACCGTACCTTTACTCACGAGGTTGAATATGAGCACCGAATAAAGGCACTGAATCAAAACGATACTTGCATCATTACTCTGCCTACCTATCTAAAGGATACAGTAATCATTTTAAAAGAAAGGTACTCGAACAAAACGATATTACGACTATTTTGCTACTGCTTTAATGTATACCGTTATCATTTTTAAATAAAGGTACCTGCTCAAACAAAACGATTTTACGTTACCGATTCAAAGTATACCATAATTATTTCGATATCGGATAACGGTACGATTTTATGCTCTCATGAAACAGTCGTTTTCTGCTTGCGTTTTTGACAGGATTTTATCTTACAATTTCGGACGTACTAAACATTGTTGATGTAGTTTAACAAGGTAAAAATAATTTGCAGTAACGAGATCATCATTTGTATAGGCGTTATCAGTGACTTGCATTTGTTTTTGGATAAACCCAAAAGTCTTAGCGGCTAAACTATAGATAAAGAAGTGGTTGAATTCCAAAGCAATATTAAGTTTTATGCCTTTGCGATAAAGTCGAAATTTCAACAAAAAAATGGAAGCTAACTACTTACGTCTTAAGTTTACTTTGTTTGTTTTGTTCGTCACCTGCCGGCGAAACGGGTCTCTCAAGGTCGTCCATTTAAAATTAATACTCAGCCAGCAATTGCCTACTTCCCTTGCTTCGACAATAATGTACTTTTATCTGTTATCTTCGCCGACCTGAGCTGTGGTATTTTCCCGCTGAACGGCTATATTAGGGAAGTGGAAGGGGCAGGTGGGAGGGGTCTTAACGAGTTCCACGTGGACGGAGTCGTGGGCAGAAGCTAGTAAGTCTCATCCCATAAAAAAAAATTCATGGAAAAAAGAGGCTGTCTCAAAACTCTTCTTAAACTTAAAAAGTTGTTAGACATTTCGTAAAGCCAAGTCTCAGGCATTCATTAATCTTTATTTAATCATCGTCATCATCATCATATCAGCCGAAAGACGTCCACTGCTGGACATAGGCCTCCCCCAAAGAGTGCCAAAGTGACCGGTCCTGCGCCACTCGCATCCAGGGGACTCCCGCAACCTTTACCAGGTCCTCAGTCCACCTTGTGCCACCTTGGGGGGGCTTTATTTACTTGCTAAATAAAATTTTACGTCACACCTGGCCATAATACGAGTTTTACTGCACGCTGCGCACAAACACCTGCGATCTGGGGCATTCACGAATTCACCGCCCTAGTTACGTAATGTACTATTGTGACTTGGTAATCGCACAATACTACATAGTTTTAGGTATGCAAAATTTCATAAATGCAGTAAAGTCTCATCATTATTTCTAAATTGGGACCGGCCAATTTTAGACCACCAGCTTCGTTACTATTATGGTTCAAAACCAAAACTAGATTAATGTTACTACATTATTTTTCACATTTTAAGCTCAAAAAAAAATCTGGGGGCACGGCGGTGCCCCCGCCAAGTCGAGCAAAAAAGCGGCACTGCCGTACCATCTTTTTTCGAAGCAGTTCAGGCCGCTTTTGACCCCCCAATAACTTCGTTGTGAATTAAACTGGATGCCTGAATTTTCAGTAACCAAGCAGCATTGCTTAAATATGGTATATTTCAAATTTCATTCAATTTGAAGCAGTTGTTTAAGAATTATAACTAGTCAAAGTTTATTAATTTTGTCACTCACATATTCACTGAACGATCAACAAAAACACTAATTTAGAACATAATTAGTGTTTAGTGTTAAAATCAAGATGAAAATAAAATATTTTGCAAATTTCGGTCCAGATGTCTAGATACGCATAAATAACTTTGTAATCCCATATAAATATATAGGATTACATTTGCAGCGAATGGGAGAAAAAATTCAAAAGCAAGAATGAGACTGCATTCGTAATTTGTATGTATTGATGACACAATAACCTACAAAAAGAAGTAAGATCCCATAATATAAACATTCCATGTAAAAAAGAGGCCAAGTCTCGAAACTCTTCCACCGTAAAAAGTTGTGAGATATTTCTTAGTACCAAGTCTCAGGCATTCTTATTATTCTTTATTTGCTAGCTAAATATAATTTTGCGATTTGGCAATTACACAATACTTCATAGTTTAAGGTGTGCAAAAATCCATAAAAGCAGTAAAGTGGTGTGATTGCCAAGTGGCAGAATTCTATTTAGCTGGCAAATAAAGAATTATGAGAATGCCTGAGACTTGGTACTACGAAATATCTCACAGCTTTTTAAGGTGGAAGAGTTTCGAGACTTGGCCTCTTTTTTACATGGAATGTTTTTTATGGGATAAAACTTACTAGCTTCTGCCCGCGACTTCGTCCGCGTGGAACTCGTTTATATCCTATGTCCCTCCCCCAGACTCAAATCTCTATACCAAATTTTATCTAAATCAACTCAGCTGTTAAAGCGTGAAGGGGTAACAGAAAGACACAGGCAGACCCACTTTCATATTTGTAACATTAGCATGGTTTCGTACTTACTTTTTTTAAATATGAATTTGAGGAGGCGAACTTTACGTACTTTGTTATAATTTGTTACATTTATTCCTATGCTATTTTTATTCACAAATAATATGTTATAATTGCAATGCTACGAACACTCATTTAGTACTTGTATGTACATTCTTAGAACAACGGGATAGTTCCTAGCTTCACACCACAACTCAAGGACGGGTAGTACTACCCGCGTGTAAACAGGACACGGGTACCCGTGTACACGTGTACACGTGTACACGGGTACCCGTGCGCTAATTACACGGATCCATTCAGACCGGTCGCTTAGACCCGCGGGCGGGTTACACGAACACGGGTACCCGACACGTGTACACGAAACCCGGACACGACCGCGAGCCCTAATTCCTACTGAGGGGCTTTAAGAGAGGCCGATAGCAATCTCTTAGTCGATTCATGATAATTTTTTTGGAAAGCTAAAAAAATGTGGATTTAATAAATATAATATTGCATGATGTGCATCATGCAATATTATATTTAAGAAAAAAATCTCAAAGTAACGGCGCGCAGATTAATGTCAGATGTACATTTCAACATTCATTTATAAATCTATATGGCTATTATAAAAACATTATGGCCGGTGACGCCGGTCATGACGACCGGTTATAGTGGAAGCCCCACAAGCCCAATTTCATAAGAAAACCGCAAATCGATGTACAGTTTAGCCGTTTGGCACACGCATACTAGAGGTTAAATCAATGTTTTTGACCCGCAGTTCCTTAAAAAATTTCCCTTAGGGGGGGAGTACCGAGACATTTAAATTTTTGTATGGAAAAAAAAAAAGTTTTCAGAAACCTATCGTGTGTAGTATCATACGAAAGGGCTTTTCGAGGCGATTCTAAAAATGTGCCACATCATAAAAAAAAAAATACTAAATGAAATTATTTTCTAAATTTATTTCTTTGGGTTAGATAGCAAGATATAACGGATCATTTGTGATACGTTATATCTGGATATCTAACCTAGTTAGTTGGGTATATCGTATCTGAAAGAGTCCAACCTTGATATTCTGTGACAAAAACTAAACAAACTGTACCAACTGATGAAAAGGCGCAGTTAAAGGGTTAAAGAGGTATTTCCCGTTAGATATATGGATACTACGTTGGATATATGGATACTACGTATCATTTTATGATTAATATGTACCGTATCTGCAGTACATTTCCATAAGTCACGTAAAATAGGTATTGAAGTAGAACTGTGTCACTTGCTTGCTTTTTTGAGGTTAGATATGAGGATATCACGTATTGAATTTTCCAAAAATCAGCCATATCGTGTATGGAGGAGCCCAAACTTGGTATGTTTCGAAAATTATTTTTGGTTTAATAAAAAAAATATGGCTAAAATGTAACGATGTGGTATATTTTTAGAATCGCCTCAAAAAGCCCTTTCGTATGATACTACACACAATAGGTTTCAGAAAACTTTTTTTTTTCCATACAAAAATTTAAATGTCTCGGTACTCCCCCCCTAAGGGAAATTTTTTAAGGAACTGCAGGTCAAAAAAATTGTTTTGACCTCTAGTATGTGTGTGCCAAACGGCTAAACTGTACATCGATTTGCGGTTTTTTTAAGCGTAGGGCTACCACTATTAGCCTAGTGGGTAGTGACGCTGCCTACGTAGCTGAAGGTCCTGGGTTCGAATCCCGGTAAGGGCAAATATTTGTGTGATGAGCATGAATATTTGTTTCTGAGTCATGGATGTTTTCTACGTATTTAAGTATTTATATCTATTATATATATCGTCGTCTAATACCCATAACACAAGCCTTATTGAGCTTACTGGGAAATCGACCTATGGGACTAGGTCGATTTGTGTAAGATTGTCCCCTTATATTTATTTATTTATTTTATTTATGTGTGTGACGAGTTGTTTTAAGTGAATGCACCTAAATGAGGTTTATGAAAGGAGCAAGTAGGGCCACAAATTCCATAATTTTCGAATTTTAACATGGTTCAGTAGCTCTCCCACCGTCACTTTGCCTAGACAACGGGTAGAGCCCTCAAAATAAATAAGAAAGTTATACGATACAAACTTACGAACATTAATAGACCCCCTGTTCGTACAGTCGCCAGCAATAACATCTGCCACAACATAGCACGCATAAATATCTGACACGACTCTATGTCTAATGCCATAAGGACGTGTCAGATATTATTGCCGGCTTTATTTCGGCAGATATTGATGCCAGTGACTGTACTTGGTTGTATAAGCAGCTGTCACAAAAAGCAATATCCGGCATCCATTTGTTGCAATATATCCGAAAAAACGTCGCGAGGCAGACACAACACGTCGTTAATGGAATTTTGCTAACCATTTTAAAGTTGAGTTGAAACTAACGCTCGTTGTTAAGTGCGTTTGCGGACATTTTCAAATAATTGTTTACCCAATTATAGTAGTTTTGTGACGAAAATTATTCTTATAAATTACGTAAAAATTAACTAAGTGCAACACATTTAAGTAAAAGTAACGTGTTTAATGCATAGAACTGGACACTTACGTGTCGTCATTTTCACAAAACTGTCACTCAGTTCATTTTTGCTTGACGACTCAGGCGAATTGAGTACACACCTAATTACCTATCTGAAAATGCCCTTACATATGATAAGTAATGATTCTTAGGGGACTTTCACAAATATCACCTTTTTCATTTGTTTTCACTCCATGGTAACGTAAATATGGTAATAAGTACTAATCTTACACTCTCCTTCCGTTTCTCCATGCCGTCTGTTCGTCTGAACGTGTGTCCGACTGTAAAGTCTATCCATTTGCATGTAGAATGGTTCCACTAAATATGCGATGGAAATAGTAGACAGTACATTATTGCAGAGACCGGGAAATTGCAATTTATTTATTGTTTATTTAATCTTAATTGCACAAAAGAATATCTTATGGTACAAAAGGCGGACTTCATGCTATAAAGCATTATCCTACCAGTCAACCACAAGGCAAGGCAGATAAAATTCGCAATTTTTGTCGGATGAAGCGAAGCTGATTTCGACAATAGATACGAATCCACGAATTGGCATTCCCACCGAGGCTGATATAATGGTATTCCCAAAAAAGGCGAGGAATTCCAATAATATAACAGGCATAATCCGATAGCGCGAAAGTATGTCAAAATCCTATCAAGTTCAACTTCCATCACTTACGGTTTGGTATACGGTATCATTTTGTCTTTAAAGAAAACGCGGGAAAACTTAAGCACACTACAAACGGATGCAATTTGTCACATCAACTTGCAATAGTTCAAAGAGACAGCCCTTAAATACATACCTTACATACTAACTATAAGCCAGTTGTTGTGACTGACTGTTTGCAGTGATTTTTCTTTGTGTAAACATATGGTTAAAAGGTAAAAACTATAGGTACCTACAGTAATTAATTTTCTTGCACTTTCCTGGCGTTGCGATAGTACAGTAATGACTACCATCTTTTTAAATTTGCGCTCGGCAGTAGCTAACTAGGAACTTACTGTCTTGACTATTTTTGCTACAGTAAGGCAAACATTTCCGAGCATATTGGAGAAAAATATATTTTTCTCAAAAATGGTCGGTAATATAGAGCTTTTGTTCAACGTTACAGGTCGGTAATGGGATTTGCATATAAAATTTTAGTTTTTTTTTAGAACAGGCATACCTCGGCCGGAAAAAGGGATTACTCACACCTCGCATTACTATCCGGCCTCGCTATACTCGGCCTTGTATATGACACTCTGCATTCAATTCCTTATTTTCCAGTAAGCTATTAGATGGCATAGTTCCTACAAGCAAGCATACCCAAGGATTTATTTAATAGTTGCATTTCCATTTTTTCTTTTTTTTTATCTCCCCATAAATAAGAGTGTATACTGAGCATCTCCCTTATAAAATTACGATACTCGTGTGTTATGGTTATATCGCGATGAAGTCACGTTGGCACCTGGCAGCAAGATGTATGCATGAACACGGTGCATTCTTACAAAAATGTTGACTCTTGGTAACTAGAAAAGAAAGTAAATAAAATTTTCATCTAATGAAACGGAGTTTTTCCTCGCAAAGCGTGTTGAAAAACGTCGTATGAGACGCGTGAGCTTTGCTAATTACATCCTCGGCTCTCTTATCACACTCACCTGTGGCTCGCGTGATAATTCCGCCTCTGATGTAATTATCAACATACCTCACTTGTATCACAATTAAGTAGTTTTAGCTTTTAAAAAAAACTTAATGTTGTGCTTGTTTCGGCGTTTCTTCTTAATAGTGGTTCTTCACCTTCTTCTTCAGAAACTCTAGCAGGATGTTTTACTTGTTGAAGTGCCATTGCGGCCTTCTTGCAGATTAACGTTCTTAATTTCATTTTAGTACATTACGTAACTAGGGCGGTCAATTCGTGAATGCCCCAGATCGCAGATGTTTGTGGCCCGAACCGAAGGTGAGGGCCATAAATATGCACTCTGGGGCTTTACGAATTACCGCCCGTGTTGAGTACAAAATTTTACGTCTTCACCTGGCCACAATGCGAGTTTTCCCGTACGCGCAGCGTGCAGTAAAACTCGCATTATGGCCAGGTGTGACGTAAAATTATTTATTTCATTAACGGTCGCATTTCTCTACAGATTATCGTTAAATTTTATAAACAGGTTCAATGACCTAGGATCAGTTCGGGTAAGTGCGCCCCAGGGGAAAGTGCGCCTCATTCATCAATCAGTCATTTAAATCAATACCAGCACTTACCCCGGGGCGCACTTTCCCCTGTGGGGCGGGGCACTTACCCAAACTGACTCTATATTGTCCTTTTTGGTCAATTCAGTTTTTGTGAAAAAAATGTTTTTTTTTTTAACCCTTGGCATGCCTGGTGAACGAAAGTCACATTGTATGCCTGGTGGGTCTGACAAACCCGTAAATGTAAAAATATAATTTACAAATGAATATTTTTTTTAATGCGTTAATTTGTGTTTTTGGTTATTTTGTACATTATTTTTACTAGAAATAAATCTAAGTCTAAATTCCAGAAACTCCATAAGAATTTATTACATACATAAAAATATTTCATATTTCCTTCAACAAAAATAAACTCTCATGTCTAAAAGCATAAAAATTAAACGTATACCCAAGATCAACTTCAATTTTAGGTTTATTTAAGGCACCGATATATCCTTGTATCACATACTATCTATAAAATATATATGCATATAAAATGTATACGGATAATAGTGTAAATGTACTTGGCTATAAAATGTTACGCCGTATGCCTGGTCGGGTTTCTCAGGCCCGCGCGCACTTTGCGCACGTCCAAATCGAGGGGGTGCTCGTGACCGACTGCGGGAGCAGCGTCAAAATGTCGGGTAGTTAATAAGGCGAAGCTACTCAGAGACGCGACGCGGTAAATTTAAAATCTAAAAAAATTACGATGAATATTTCACAGCCCGGGTCTGTCAGACCCTACCAGGCATGCCGAGGGTTAAGATTATTCAGGCTCGCGCATTCTACTGCTCACAAATCCAGTTTTCAGTCAGTCAGTTTTATATACTTTCAGCGTAATTTTCTTTAAAAAAACTCGCACTCTCTATTGTATGATGCTCTAAAAAAAAACAGGTGGCGGTTGGTATGTGCTCCCCGGGGCTCCAGCGGACCGACCACATTAAAGGGGAAGCCCGACGTCGCTCCAATTTCCCATGGACATTATTTATCCTGTCAACCGTACTTTTTATGAGCTAAATTGAATTGAACGCACTACGTACTATTCGTATCCTACTAATATTATAAATGCGAAAATGGATATTTGTAACTCAATCACGCTTTAAACGGCATAGATGAAGCCGCGGGGAAGCAGTACTGCATAAAACTTAAAAATCCATTGATAAGTAAAATATGTTTTGTCACTTTCTCACGAACAGTGCTAGATAAAGACAAACGAATTTTAACGGGCTTTGTTGGTAAAACATTTTTGAAGAACGTTTATGAATAGTATGTAGTAGTATAATTTGTAAATATACGATTGGGGATTCCCTCATTAGGGTCAGTAACATTTTAACAATTACACAAGAGTCAGTGACCTTTATCAATACGTATAAACGATAATTAGTACGTATAGTAATAGTAGGGTTGTCACAGAAGAACATTAATTAATTTTATTATTTTTAATAATTGATCGTAAAAAAAAATCTAAACATTACGAACCGATTTTCCATCACTTAAACTAACCCCCCTTTGCGGGAAGGATCGTCGTGCCTTTCCACCCGGTATACGTTGCAATTTTACCAAATATCAGCCCCAAAAACGTCGTGATTATTGAGAACAAAAAAAAAGGAAAATGGTTTTTATTTATTACCGATCCACTAAAGTAGAGGTCCAATTTTTTTTTAAATTTGTATATATTATGTAGATAATAGAGAACTTTTTATAAAAAAATATTATTAAATTTTATATTTAAGTAATTTGTTAAAGGATTTTTAATATTAAAAAAATACTTGCAAGGTGGCGACACCTACCCATATTAGATATTTTATAAACCATTTATTACTCTAGAAATATATGTGTTACTCTACCACATATTTTTTTTTCAATAAATATCACTTGGGTCAACAGGTTGAACAAAGCGAATTTGTAACATCTCATACATATAGGTTTCCCTTTACTAGGTAGGGTAGATATCCCGGTTTCGGCCACAAGAGTTCGCCTAATCAGAAGTCCGTCATTTTATATCAATAAGCAACAACGACCCCCACCTACCTTTTTCATAAACTGGTATGGTCCAAAAGTGCGCGCAGGTTTAAGGCAATGGCCATTATACCTATGCACCGAACCGCTGCGTTCAGAGGTAGTTTCAAGTATGCGGCGTCTAAGTGCTGGAATGATATCCCTCCTCCTATCCAAGGGGCGCTTAGCAGGTACACCTTTAGGCGTATGCTTAAAGGCTATTTGTTGACGCTCCAGAAATCCAAATCCTAATCCCCAGCACTGTGACAGCAATAAATATGCCTGTGGGAGTTAGGTATATTTTGATGATTTAGAACGTTTAAAACGAACATTTCTGCTGTGGAAATTAACCAGCAGAACACCTGCCTCCCATGACGTCACTTGTTGTTCCACTTTGCAACCAGTATAAAACCCCGACCCCAGCTCGACGCCGGTCACTTGACTTCGAGCTGTGGACGAGTACGGTTCTCTCTGATTTGTAATCGTCAGGTAAACTGTATTTAATTCAATAAATATTATTTTATTTGCTTATTGAGTAATTTAAATAAAATTATTTCAGGCTATTGGTTATTGTGCTTATTGCTGTGCCTATTTTTAATAATTACTACTATAAAAATGCTGAAATACTTTTTATTTATCAAATAAATGGTATGCTAATTACACTTATGTTTATTTTCTCATCTCCACTCCCACATCAGAAGTGGTGATAGGGATTTTTATCAAGCGTTATTTGTAGTATAACATATAATCGTCAGTTTCAGGTAGTATCACAGTGTGTTAATCAAATACGTATGTCACACGACGAGCACAGGCGCAGGGTCCCCGGGTGGGATCCTGAAGCGTCGGATTGTAATGCTGTCCGCAGTGTACCAGTTTCGCGGCCCCTCGAGCAGCGCTTCATGCCACCGCGACCTCATGGCAACACAGAGGCTTCGGTTCCGGCTTCGAATCCGGCTCCGGTAGCAGTTCCGGCTCCGGCAGAAACTCCGGCTCCGGCTCCGGGCTCCAGTGGTACACAAAGTATTCCAACGAATCCAAACCCGGATGGGCCGAGTGTCACTAACGGTAACTACGTTCCTTTTGATTTTGTGAAGACCATGATGCAAGAAATGATGTCAACATTTGTGCAAACTACATCTAACGCTTTGCCCATGCGTCCGGTTACACCAATACCGCGGCCTAGAAATTTGGAGCATATTTATTTGCCTGCATTTGATCCTGACGATCGCACTGACACTGTCCAGGTGTGGTGTCGACACGTGGAGGAATTAAAAGTTGAATATCAGTTAAACGAGCGAGAGGTCCTTAATTTAGCTCGAAAAAACCTTAAAGGACGCGCGGCCGATTGGGCTCGACGCAATTATACAACCATTACCAATTGGAATGAATTGAAAGATAACCTTATACAAACATTCGCAGATGAAACGAGATATTACGACGATTTGATTACCTTCATGGAGTATACGAGCGACAAGGCGTGCAGTCTGGCCGAGTATGCCACCCGCAAGTGGGAGTTGGCAAAGAAAGCGGTCGGCATCGTGGTGACAGAGCAGCATCTCGTTGATGCCGTTATATCAGGTATGTCAGACTTTCGTATTCGATCTGATCTTTTGCGACTTACACCCAAAACCTTGCCTCAATTAATACAAAGCCTCAATGCTTATAAGCGTAAACGACCGATGTTTGATGCTGATCACAATATACCTACAAAAAAGACAAAGTTTAACTCTAGTGATTTTAAACTGAGACGTTGTCAAAAATGTTTTAAATTAGGGCACTTGCAAAGGGACTGTCGGACAGTATTAGGAAATAATAATAGCCATGCCTCCCTAAATCCGACTGCTAGTTCAACAACGCCTCAAACTCAAAAAAGTGAACTGCCAACAAGAGAATCCCCTCGCACACTGCCAACTTGTGGTTTTTGTCACAAACCGGGCCATAAATACGAAAATTGTTTTAAACGACAAAACAAGACTCCTAAACCGGAAAAGTCGGTTAGGGCTCTCATGGTCGGCAGTAATCGGTCTATAATGGCCAAGATCGATTACAGACATTTTGTATGCCTAGTAGACAGTGGCGCTGAATGTTCACTCATGCGAGAAAGCGTTGGGAATTCTATTGCTGGCAAAGTATCTTTTGAAACTACCTTATTACGAGGTGTTGGAGAAAATACATTTTGTTCGTCCCGAAAAAAGACCTGTTTAACTTGTATTGATGGCTTAAATCTAGAGCTCGAATTCGTGCTAGTACCGGACCGTTACATTCAATATGACGTACTGCTGGGCGAGAATTTCTTTGACGTTCCTGGTATGCAGGTTACTTTTTCTAAATCAGAAACAAAGATTTCCAGAACTAAATACGATATAAATTTTATAGAAAAGGTAGACTTGGAAAAAGACATAAAGACTAGTGTTGATGCTAAAACAAAAGATCAACTTCTTACAATGTTAAAAAAAAAACTCTGATCTGTTTACTTCTGGAAATGCTGTAACCCAGGTTCATACGGGAGAATTAACTATCCGACTTAAAAACCCCGACAAGACGGTGCAAAGGCGCCCATATCGCCTTGCTTCCATTGAGCGAGAAAACGTAAAGAACATAATTCAAGATTTAAAGGACAATGGCATTGTCAGGGATAGTAATTCTCCATTTGCAAGCCCAATGTTGCTGGTCCGCAAAAAAGATGGCAGTGATCGCCTCTGCGTGGACTTTAGAGAGCTAAATAGTAATACAGTCAGAGATCATTTTCCTCTCCCTTTGATCGACGACCACATTAGTAAACTTGTGAATGCCAAATATTTTACAGTCTTGGACATGGCTGCAGGGTTCCACCAAATTCCCATAGCCCCAGACTCAGTTGAAAAAACTGCTTTCGTCACACCTGACGGGCAGTATAAGTTCCTACGTATGCCCTTTGGGTTGTGTAATGCTCCTTCAGTTTTTCAACGAGCTATCAATGCAGCCCTGAAACCATTTGTGGATGTCTTTGTTTTGATCTATATTGACGACATCATAATCTTCTCCAACACCATCGATGAGGGTCTAGAAAACTTAGATAAAGTCCTTGCAGCACTTAAAATTGCAGGCTTTTCACTAAATGTCAAAAAATGCAAGTTTCTTGAAACCGACATTGACTATTTGGGCAGAGTTATATCCAATGGTTCCGTGAAACCTAGTTCAGGCAAAATTCAAGCCCTTATTGATTCGCCTACCCCAACGACAGTAAAACAGGTACGACAGTTTTGCGGATTGGCAGGGTATTTTAGGAAATTTATTCCTAACTTTTCGCAGATAATGAGCCCTCTGTATAATCTAACGAAAAACGATACCAAGTGGAACTGGACATCTGAGCATGACGCTGTTAGACGGAAAATTATAGATTATCTGTCTTCAGCACCAACTTTGGCATTGTTCGATCCATCTAAACCTATAGAGCTCCACACTGATGCCAGTTCCGCCGGGTTTGGTGCAGTGCTTTTTCAAAAACATGACTCTCAACTGAAAGTCGTAGAATACTTCAGTATGCGCACCACCGACCCTGAGACGAGATATCACTCGTACGAGCTTGAAACTTTGGCTGTCGTCAAAGCTATAAAACATTTCAGGCACTATCTTTTTGGTAAAGGTTTCAAGCTCGTGACGGATTGTAATTCACTCAAGGCATCCCGTAATAAGAAGGAGTTGCTTCCTCGTGTACATCGATGGTGGGCATACTTGCAATCTTTCGATTTTGAAATCGAGTACCGTAAAGGTGAACGCATACCTCACGCGGATTTTTTGAGCCGAAATCCCGTCATTAATGACATAAACAGTGTGTTTAGTTATAATGACTGGTTGGAGGTTGAACAGAAAAATGATTTGGAAACCAAAACTATTATCGAATCTATTCAAAATGATACTATTGACAGAACTATAGCGTCCAGTTATAAAATTCAGGATGGTCTACTTTACCGGATCTATACCACAAAAGAGAATAAAGCTAAAAAATCTTTATTCGTTCCAAAGAGCTACAGATGGTATTTAATTCAAATCTATCACGACGCCTTAAAACATTTGGGTTGGGAAAAAACCTTGGAAAAAATTCGAGAACTGTTTTGGTTTCCAAATATGTCCCGAAACGTTCGAAAATACGTTGAAAACTGCCTTGTCTGTAAAATCAATAAAGGTCAATCAGGGTCCCGCCAAATCGCCTTACATCCGATTGACAAAGCTCCAATTCCCTTTCACACAATACATATGGATACTACCGGCAAATTAAGTGGTACTCAACTCAAAAAACAATATGCGGTCGTATTTATAGATGCATTTACAAAATATTGCTTTCTGAAACCTGTATCAAACCTTACAGCAGCAGCTACAGTAAATTGCTTGAAAGATCTGGTTTTCACTTTTGGACCCCCTAAAAGAATAATTTGTGATCAAGCAGCATCATACACCGGCAAAGCGCTACGAGACTTTTGTGCTCATTGGACTATAGAGTTGCATTTTATCGCTAGTGCTGTAAGTCGTGCGAATGGTCAGGTCGAGCGCCTAATGAAAGTCCTGACAGACTGTTTCACGGTTGTTGAGAATACCACAAGGAGAAGCTGGAAGGATGCTGTTGGCGAAGTTCAGCTAGCTATTAATTCTACTTTTAATAAAAGTACAGGCCAAACTCCATTCCAGCTACTCATTGGTTGTAACCGTTCTCCCCCTGCTATCTCTGCCATCACGGATGATATTGAACGCTTAGACTTGAATGCCTGTCGTCTCGCAACTAAACAACGTCTTGACGAACAAGCTCTGCGACAGAAAGTGCAATTTGACAAAAATAAGGCAAAAATCATCCCTTTCAAACAGGGTGATGTTGTCCTAGTAAAACAAAATCCTAGGACCATCACTAAGCTCGATAGTAAATATAAAGGTCCATGTGTAATAACAGAGGTTCATGAGAATGAACGATATACTGTGAGAGTACATAGCACTGGAAATGATTTCTTGTGTCACCTGACATGGGTTGCGAACTCACTGATTCTATTAATGAATAAATAATGTATTTTCATCTCTGTCGCCTTATTCTCCAGTATATGTCCTTGATTTCTGGCCAGATCATCAGATATATGCTGAGGAATAAGTACCTAGTACCTGTTGATATCATATATTTTTGGTGTTTTGTTTTGCCGTGCCAGTAATGGCTCTTACCGAGGCAAGTGTTACGTCTTCTATTTTTACCCAAGCATAGAGCCGTGCCATTGTTGGCTTTTACCGAGGCAAATGATTAACAATTAGCCGTGCCATATGAATGGCTTTTACCGAGGCTCCTATTGTAATTATGTTAAAATTTTAAATATGTTTATTGTATGATGATTAATGTAACGATGCATATTTTAAGTCAATTAAGAGTTTTTTTTTTTCTTTTCGCGAGCCTGTTGCACTGGCTGCTCGTCAGAATGGCCGTGTGGGAGTTAGGTATATTTTGATGATTTAGAACGTTTAAAACGAACATTTCTGCTGTGGAAATTAACCAGCAGAACACCTGCCTCCCATGACGTCACTTGTTGTTCTACTTTGCAACCAGTATAAAACCCCGACCCCAGCTCGACGCCGGTCACTTGACTTCGAGCTGTGGACGAGTACGGTTCTCTCTGATTTGTAATCGTCAGGTAAACTGTATTTAATTCAATAAATATTATTTTATTTGCTTATTGAGTAATTTAAATAAAATTATTTTAGGCTATTGGTTATTGTGCTTATTGCTGTGCCTATTTTTAATAATTACTACTATAAAAATGCTGAAATACTTTTTATTTATCAAATAAATGGTATGCTAATTACACTTATGTTTATTTTCTCATCTCCACTCCCACATGCCAATTGTTTATTTATTATCTAATTTTATTGAGCTGCATCTAGGTAGTGTATACATGTATTATCTCACTTTTTATTTATGTTTATTTCTCTTTCACATATCCCAAAAAATGTTAGTAGTTATTTATTACATTTGTATGACGTTTCCGTGAGTCACCGACGGTGCTGGCTGAAAATCAGCGCTGCAGGTGTCTGACACCTCAGCATCATGCTGAGCCAGTGTCCGGTTCACTGCCGCAGAGACACACTGGTTTCATGTGTGGTTTCACTGGTGTCTTATCTGTTTTTTTTTCATTCTATTGTTTAATAATGAATGTTGTGTGTCCTGTGTGTTTGTGAATAAATGTATCTTTCTTTCTTTCTTTCTTTATGTATCTACAAACATGCACGAAGGTAATGGATTACAAAAAGTCATACAACGTACTTAAACAATTAGCGATTACACTTAACAATGAAAGACAATGACTTTGTCTTCTCTTTGTGTCTTTTAAAAAGATTTGCGAACTCGTTCCAGAAAAAGGGATTTGTACTATACCTAAATGTACTCTCACAGATCTCACAATTCAGTGTAACTTTTACACCGTGCAATCATACCATCAAATTCTATTATTCGTAGACATTTTTTGTAACTGTTTTTGCTGCCAGGGCAACATGTCGTGATTCTAATAAAAGCAGCCCCTCGAGGCCTGAAGATTGTAGACAACACACGTCCTATATAAACGACGCGCAGCTATCAACTTCAATCTGGATTTATACACGAATTCATTTTTATTTGTGTATATAGAGCGCAGGAAATATGACTTTTCTTGTCTTTTTGCTCAAGGCAACATCTAGAAATTAGTGGGTTCCGTTACATTTATAAGCGCAGGATAAACAGAGGCTTACTAAAATACCTATGCCTTGTTATGTTACTATATAGCAGGACACTATGTTTCTTATTCTCAGTATCGTAGGGCCAACCTAAGCAATCTGTAATAAAAATATCGGCCAGTCATTTCCTAGTTCCCTGCCTGTGTTTGTTATATGTACACCTTGCGTTTGCGTTGCCCGAATAGTTACGTACGAAAGTTGCCCATTTCAAGTACATTATTTTATTAAGTTGGCCGACTGTTACTCGTTAACTAGTTATGCCTAATACTTATCTGTGATAGGTTTCTTACTATAATTCCTTATATGTAATACTCCCATGATTTTTTTCATAATCCCCAGTAGTAAACGTTTCTACGGCTCAATTTTTATTTGAGTCAAAGGCCCTCCCTTTGACTCAAATAAAATTTAGTGCTTCAAAGGCCAATATCACGCAATCGCACCCCTGAATTGAAAAATGATTCTTAAAGACCCATCTTATTTTTGAACAAGCTATCAAAAGATAGCCCTCATCCCAAAATGACATCCCCTATTTACACCTACGGGGAGGTACCCTACAATTTTTAAATGTATTTATACCGTTTTATCGGCGTCATTGTTTCATATACCCATCCATGCCGAATTACAGCTTTCTAATAGTAAGGTAGAGTCACTGAAATAAGCCGCAGACGGACGTATGGACAAACGGACATGACGAAACTATAAGGTTGCCTATTGACCCCTTTGTTTCAGACCAGTCATGATCTATATGATGTAACGTTAGTGTTAACACTTAATTATGTATTAAATTTTTAAATGAAAGGAAAAATTTAAAAATGTAATGCTCCGAGCCGGATTTGAACCGGCGACCACAGGCATTCATGGCCCGTCGCTACTAACCAACTGAGCTATCGGTTAGTTGGTTAGTAGCGACGGGCCATGAATGCCTGTGGTCGCCGGTTCGAATCGGGCTCGGAGCATTAAATTTTTCAATTTTTCCTTTCATTTAAAAAAAATATAATTTCTTTAGCAGCGTTACTGCTTAAAAAACAAATATTAATATTTAGTGATAGTTTAAAATGCATAATATTTTTGATCGATATCCAAATCTAATATGATTAAAAACACGTTTAATAAAGTATATGCATAAATCAATTACCTGGGTATCATTATAATAAATCATATTTATTATAAAAATTGAAAAACAAAAAAATACTTAGAAACTTTTAACTTTCGTTAAACTTTTTCGAATAATAAAAACTCTTTGGTCGGGATGACGACGAACTGGAAAATGAAAAATAAAGTGAAAAGCAAACGCCCTAGTACGGAAAAGTGGCATTTTCTGCAGGATGTTGGTTCTTGGTATACTTACGCTCTTTTCGAGTACATGCATTGTAAAAGTTTAACTATTGCGTTAGTCCAAACGAGGTACCTATACCATAAATTTAATCTTTTTGATATGAATTGATTAATGTGATTAGATTGGCAGTGAGTGTAAAATTGATCAAATTTGAATGTTTCTGAAAAACCCAATTGATGTTCATATTTTGTTAAAATTACATTTATGTCGGACAGTTATTCATTAATAACTCTTAGGATTCGTGCTGCCAATCAAAACAAAACTGTTTTATTCAAAATACAAACGTATTTAAATCAATGAGTACTTCCGTTAGTCAAAGTGTTGGTAGTGAAAAAAAGTAGGTTAGGTCAGGTCAGAAATTAACTCCCCAGCTACGATTTTAATTAGGGAAACCCTTGTGCATTTCCGCTGCATTTCATTAGTTAAGTAAACTTTTACTTCGTACTCGTTAACGTCAAATCATTAATTAGACCTGATAAATGTTAGACGAAGGGAACGTCGAACGTCTAGATTTTTTCAGATAGGAATTAATAATGAGAGATATTCTCAAAAAATATAAATTTCACATCTCATTAATTATTTACTGGGTGGGTGAAAAATGTTTACACGATATAATAGTTGGTCAAAGGAAATATTACAGTGGACGCTTTTACTTAAATTTAAATCCTCTTTTGTACCTACTAGTTTATTCAGATTGATACTCGTATACAATTGGATTCATACTTCAAGTTGTGTGAGATTTTCGGCTATTCATTCTATTCCACCCAGTATAACTTAGATTAGCTTCATTAAAATATGTTAAGGAGTATAAATAATGTGATAAAAGGGCTAAACCCAGATCAGCGGCACTTCATCATGCCTCACCGGTACTAATCCTATATTACGCGTATCTACTATCGCGAAATTTGCATACCTGAGCTACCTCAAAGAAGATGGCCCGCTTCCCTTACCCGCTTGCATGTATGTGCCACCTTTTTTTCTTGGGAAAAATTAAATATTATTAGTTGCTAGAAGTATAAAGGGTGGACGTTTCCCATGAACCCATCATGAACCTTAAAGAAAATATATTGTCATATAAGGGCAGTAGAATCGAATAATAATGATTAAACAAATACTGCAAACAAAAAAAAAAAAATCCTACATTTTTCTCCAATGTGCTCGGAAATGTTCGCCTTCCTGTAGCAAAAATAGTACGTGTAGTTCCTCGTTACACGTTACCGACGAACGCAAATTTAAGTTAAAAGTCATTACTGAACAGTTTTAGCGGTCAGGAATAGTACATTACTACTAGGGCTCGCGGTCGTGTCCGGGTTTCGTGTATACGTGTCGGGTACCCGTGTTCGTGTAACCCGCCCGCGGGTCTAAGCGACCGGTCCGAACGGATCCGTGTAATTAGCGCACGGGTACCCGTGTACACGTGTACACGTGTACCCGCGTCCTGTTTACACGCGGGTAGTACTACCCGTCCTTGAGTTGTGATGTGAAGCAAGGAACTATCCCGTTGTTCTAAGAATGTACATACAAGTACTAAATGAGTGTTCGTAGCTTTGCAATTATAATATATTATTTGTGAATAAATATAGCATAGGAATAAATGTAACAAATTATTACAAAGTACGTAAAGTTCGCCTTCTTAAATTCATATTTTAAAAAAGTAAGTACGAATCCATGCTAATGTTACAAATATGAAAGTGGGTCTGCCTGTGTCTTTCTGTTACCCCTTCACGCTTTAACAGCTGAGTTGATTTAGATAAAATTTGGTATAGAGATTTGAGTCTGGGGGAGGGACATAGGATATAAACGAGTTCCACGCGGACGAAGTCGCGGGCAGAAGCTAGTAAGTTTTATCCCATAAAAAAACATTCCATGTAAAAAAGAGGCCAAGTCTCGAAACTCTTCTACCTTAAAAAGCTGTGAGATATTTCGTAGTACCAAGTCTCAGGCATTCTCATTATTCTTTATTTGCCAGCTAAATAGAATTCTGCCACTTGGCAATCACACCACTTTACTGCTTTTATGGATTTTTGCACACCTTAAACTATGAAGTATTGTGTAATTGCCAAGTCGCAAAATTATATTTAGCTAGCAAATAAAGAATAATAAGAATGCCTGAGACTTGGTACTACGAAATATCTCACAACTTTTTACGGTGGAAGAGTTTCGAGACTTGGCCTCTTTTTTACATGGAATGTTTTTTTAAGGGATCTTACTTCTTTTTGCAGGTTATTGTGTCATCAATACATACAAATTATGAATGTAGTCTCATTCTTGCTTTTGAATTTTTTCTACCATTCGCTGCAAATGTAAATTTGTAATCCTATATATTAATATGGGATTACAAAGTTATTTATGCGTATCTAGACATCTGGACCGAAATTTGCAAAATATTTTATTTTCATCTTGATTTTAACACTAAACACTAATTATGTTCTTAATTAGTGTTTTTGTTGATCGTTCAGTGAGTATGTGAGTGACAAAATTAATAAACTTTGACTAGTTATAATTCTTAAACTTCTGCTTCAAATTGAATGAAATTTGAAAAATACCATGTTTAAACAATGCCTGCTTGGTTACTGAAAATTCAGGCTTCCAGTTTTATTCACAACGAAGTTATTGGGGGGTCAAAAACGGCCTGAACTGCTTCGAAAACAGATGGTACGGCAGTGCCGCTTTTTTGCTTGACTTGGCGGGGGCACCGCCATTAATTAATCATTAATCTAGTTTTGGTTTTGAACCATAATAGTAACGAAGCTGGTGGTCTAAAATTGGCCGGTCCCAATATAGAAATAATGAAGAGACTTTACTGCATTTATGAAATTTTGCATAACTCAAACTCTGTAGTATTGTGCGATTACCAAGTCACAATAGTACATTACGTAACTAGGGCGGTGAATTCGTGAATGCCCCAGATCGCAGGTGTTTGTGCGCAGCGTGCAGTAAAACTCGTATTATGGCCAGGTGTGACGTAAAATTTTATTTACTTGCTAAATAAAGCCCCCCAAGGTGGCACAAGGTGGACTGAGGACCTGGTAAAGGTTGCGGGAGTCCGCTGGATGCGGGTGGCGCAGGACCGGTCACTTTGGCACTCTTTGGGGGAGGCCTATGTCCAGCAGTGGACGTCGTTCGGCTGATATCATCGTCATCTTCATCATATGATGATGATGACGATGATTAAATAAACATTCATGAATGCCTTAGACTTGGCTCTACGAAATATCTAACAACTTTTTAAGTTAGAAGAGTTTTGAGACAGCCTCTTTTTTCCATGAAATGTTTTTTATGGGATGAGACTTACTAGCTCCTGCCCACGACTCCCTTGATGGTTGTCTCACGCGCCCTGTTGGGGGCACGGAGAAGCCGGGCGCAGCTAGCGCTGCTTATAGCGGGATCGGGCGCCGTCCGCTACTACGGACGGGGAGCTGGGGGGGGCGTAACGCTCGTCTGGTCCAGGGTGTTGCGGGATCATCTGTTTCGTCCGTCGGCGCGATCGAGCCCTGCCGGGTGGGACTCCATTAGGAGAGGCCCGGCGAGCGATCTGCGAGCCGACGGCGCTGCAGGAACGTCCGCGGTCCAGTCCGCTGGGTCTCAGGGGGGGCTAGCCATCCTGGTACAGGGCGGCCAGTCCCCTGAGGATGATGGGGGCAGGGTTGGCTCCTGTCCGCAGAGCGCCGAGCACGTTCTGCAGTATCTCCACGCACTGCTCTATCACCCTGTCCCTGGCGCCATCTTGGCTTGCCGGTAGGGGGGGGGAGGCAGTGTCGTGGGGTAGTGTGGGCGGCGCTGCTGCAGAGGGAGCGAGCGCTGGGGCGGTGCTGGTGCTGGCGGCTGCGGGCTGGGCGGCTGCGGTGGCTGTCTGGGTGGCGGGGTCGGTAGTGGTAGCGGCGGGCTGCCTTTTGCCGCGTCCGCCCTTCCCTCGGCGGCGGCGGCGCGGGGGTACCGCGTCGTTCGCCCTCGCCATAAGGGTGTTGGGGGCGTTTTCGGCGTCCTCCACCGGTCGCGGCTGGGGCACGATGATCCCGCGGCGGCTCGTGATTGGGGCTGTGCCGGTCCTCTTTGAGCGTGCCTCCCGCTGGTAGGTGGGGCACGTGGGGTTATTTGCTGTATGGGGGCCGCCGCAGTTTGCGCAGGTCCCCTCCTGGTCTCGCGGCCGCTCGCATTGGCCCGCGAAGTGTGGTCCCGCGCAGCGAACACACCTTACTGGGCGGCGGCAGCCGTGCGAGGAGTGACGGAAGGCCTGGCAGCGGTGGCACTGCGCTGGCCCCTTCTTGCCGCGCCATGCCTCCACCGCTACTCCCGTCATCCCGAGCACCTCTCGGACATCGTAGATGGCCGGGATTGAGCCGTCGGTTTTCTCGAGCTGCATATAAAATATGCAGCCGCGTCTCCCTGCACGCGCGTCCACATGGCGCGTGTATAGTGGGGCGAATCCCTTCGCCGCCAGGTCTGCGGTGATGTGCGCTGGGTTCGTGTTCGCGGGGAGCCCCCTGATGCACACCTTCAGGGGGATCTCGGCCTTGGGCTGTAGCGCCGTCCAGGAAACGGAGTCCCCGAGGGCCTCGAGGTAGGCCTGCACCACCCTGTACTCCTCGTGGTCGTCGGGGCGGAAGCGGACTCCATTTCCGTAGGGGCGGGCATTGGGGAAACGGCCCAGTTGCTCCCGTATCCGCTTGAAGTGCGCGCTCCAATCCGGGAGGTTGTCGACCGTGATTGGGCGCGGCTTCTTCAGAGGCGGCTGGGTCGTGGCTGCTCTTGGTGCGGTATGGGGCGTCTGGTTAGCGGCCGGCGCGGTTGCGGCCTCTTCCCGACGCTCGCCGTCGCCACTGTCCTCTGCACTCACGTCCTGGACGTCCATCGGGGACGTGTCCAGGCGGGGGAGGCTTCGTGGCGTCGCGAGTGGCGCCTGCGCCGGCGTCTGCACCAGCGGCGGCGAGGTGGTGGCGGGCGTTCGGCGGACTGTGAGTCCACCGTGCGGCGGCGTTTTCAGCACCGGAAGGGTCGGCTGCTGCGTGGTTGGAGCTGGGGTCGGCGTCGGGATCTACCGCGCCGCGCGGGGCGCGGCGTTCTTCGCCTGGCCCGCTCCGAGGGCGGGCGGCGGTCGCGACGCGGGCGCTGTGCGGGGCGCGAGGCTCGCCTTGCCCGCTCCGAGGGCGGGCGGCGGTCGCGGCGCGGGTTTTGGGGGCGCGGCCTGGCGTTGCGCTGCAGGCGCATGCTGTGGCCGGGGCACGGGCGCGGGGGCCTGTTTGTTGGCAGACGCGGTGGTGGCGGCTGCGTAGGTGGGTGTCGCTCTGCTCGTGGAGGCGACGGCACGGGGGGTTGCGGCCTGCGCGGGTGGCGCGGCGGCGGTCGGTTTCTTGGCGGACAGCGGTATTCCCTTGACGAGAGGGGCCAGCTGGTCCGCGATCTCCCTCATGGTGATGGGCGGCGCGGGGAACGAGGGCTCTTGCGTGCCGTCGTTGGTGGGCGTTCCGGGGGTGCTGGGGGTTGAGGTCTGGCGGGCCGCCGCGGACGCTAGCAGGGCGGTTTTAAACGCCCGCTGGATGCGCGGGTCGCGGGCGAGTGAGGCCACATCGTAGGTGGCGCGGGTGCGGCGGAACGTCCGGGGGCGTTTGGGCTGCTCCTTGGGGGCTCCCGAGGGGAGCGGGGTCGGTGGAGGCATCTTGCCTTGTTAGTGCGGGTAGGTCGCACGCACGGTTTGTTGCTCTACCCCCACCTTTGCATGTCAAAGGCGAGGGGTGAGGAACGGTGGGGGGCCCTATCTAGGGCTCCTTGGGGGCGCTTGGGGCGCGATCGCGGCGGCGCGGCTGCCCTTACCACGTTTCATTCGCGGACAGACCCCGGTGAGACCCGCTTGTGGGAGGCCGGGGCTGGCCGGAACTGGACGGGTGGTACAGCGGCGCGGACAGTGGGTTGACGTCGGGTGCGATCCGGGCGGGGGGGCGGTGGTGGTGCTCCTACCAAGCGCGGCGAATCCCCCACGACTCCGTCCACGTGGAACTTGTTTATATCCTATGTCCCTTAAGACCCCTTCCACCTGCCCCTTCCACTTCCCTAATATAGCCGTTCAGCGGTAAAATACCACAGCTCAGGTCGGCGAAGATAACAGATAAAAGTACATTATTGTCGAAGCAAGGGAAGTAGGCAATTGCTGGCTGAGTATTAATTTTGAATGGACGGCCTTGGGAGACCCGTTTCGCCGGCAGGTGACGAACAAAACAAACAAAGTAAGCTTAAGAGTCTTAAGGCGTAAGCGCTTTTATTTTTTGTTGAAATTTCGACTTTATTGCAAAGGCATAAAACTTAATATTGCTTTGGAATTCCACCACTTCTTTATCCATAGTTTAGTCGCTAAGAATTTTGGGTTTATCCAAAAAAAGTTGCAAGACACTGATAACGCCTATACAAATGATGATCTCGTTACTGCAAATTATTTTTACCTCGTTGAACTACATCAACGATGTTTAGTACGTCCGAAATTGTAAGATAAAATCCCGTCAAAACGCAAGCAGCAAACGACTTTTTCATGAGAGCATAAAATCGTACCGATATCCGATATCGAAATAATTATGGTATACTTTGAATCGGTAACGTAAAATCGTTTTGTTTGAGTAGGTACCTTTATTTTAAAATGATAACGGTATAACTTGAAGCAGTAGCAAAATAGTCGCAATATCGTAATGTTCGAGTACCTTTCTTTTAAAATGATTACTGTATCCTTTAGATAGGTAGGCAGAGTAATGATGCAAGTATCGTTTTGATTCAGTGCCTTTATTCGGTGCTCATATTCAACCTCGTGAGTAAAGGTACGGTTTAAAAAGGTATACAACAGTATCAGTCCATTATTTAGAACCATACTGGTATGTACGGTGGAAGAAAATGAAGACTTAGCAAATGTCAACTCTATTTGAATGACGTTAAGGATCAAAAGTGCTAAACATTAAATTTCCTCGACTGTACAATACAATAAGCGCTCTGTTAATATTAAAAAGTTCTCATGTACAGTCAGCCATGACAGTGGGCTACCACTTTTGGACCTTATTTTGCATGCATTAAAGTACAAAAGTAGTAGACCACTTTTGTGGTTGACTGTACTTACCTACTCTTTTTGTTTAGCTATCATATCTATAAGCGGCTATTAATAAAAGTTAAACAGTTTGCGTGCCCTTTGTCGGGCAATCATTAAATAAAATACTGGGTTTATACAATATTATGACGCAATAGAGCAAACATAAGCTTCCTGCGATATTTCCTTTTGCCACATACCTAATATAAAACAACATCATACACACCAAACCCATAGAGTTGCTAATGCAAATAGAGTAAAATGAAATAAATAAATTATATTTGCCTCAACTCAAACGGCCGCGGACGGTCCGAACCCGCGTGTAATTAGAACCCGCGGGTACGTGTGTACGGGTACACGGGTACCCGGGTACCCGTGTACCCGTACACACGGGCGTGTCCGTGTGGAACGGACGCTTAGCACCGCGGGCTTAAGAACACGGGTATTCGGGCGGGCGGGTTTACACGTGTAGCGGGAGCCCTAATTACTACAGAGGCCGGGAAGTAAGGGGTTGCCGACCGAGTACATAGAGACGGCCAAGCGTAGCGAGGCCTGATAGTTATCAGGCTGGCAACCCCTTTTCACGCCGAGGTATGTATAATGCTTTTCTCAAACATCGTCATCATCATATCATCATACTGGACATAGGCCTCCCCCAAAGAGTGCCAAAGTGCAACTCCCGCACCCACACATGCAATGGAATAATTAAAAATAAACAAATAATTTTAAAAAAAGGCCGTTGTACCACAAATTGAAATTGAAAATAAAAAAGCGATCTCTCAACTCGCTGCGCCCGAAACGTGAGATTTCAAAGCCCAATGAGGAACATGTTTGAGAAAACTATACAGCGGTGCCGCCGTCATGGTGCGCGAGCGCGGCTCGGGCTAGGGCGGTGCGGACGTATTTTAATTAATCGTATGGCGATCTGTAGAATATAGGCGAATATCCATGTGATATTTTTCACCGAAAGTGTTGTCGCTCATTTAGGGGACACGTACAGGGTTGTGGTAGGTAAATCCTGCGGACGCGAGCAACAGATTTTATCACCCAAGCTTCGCTTTATCCGACAAAATCAACTACCTAGTCCACTAATTGGTATTTCCCGGCCTCTGATGCAATGCAATAATGTACTATTAATGACAGCGCCAACCCTAATTAATTAATGTTAATTAATGTTAATGTTATCCATGACCGACTTGCTTCTCGATAATTTGTTAATTTCACTGTTACTTATTGAGGGTTCAAGTAAAATTCGACTTTCCAATAACAGTAACTCCTGTCGTCCCTTAAAAGATTGTTTACCAGCGATGGCATTGACCTTCATAGGTCAGGATTGGTTTTGCTCAAAAGTTTGATGAACTCTAACTTGGAAACGGTCAGAAACATTAACATAATTTATTTGGAAAATTGTAAGCACTTAAGCCCCGGTTCCCAATTCGGCTGTCGGGCCCGATTTTTTATCGGGTGTCGGCGCCTGTTACAAATTGATGTCCGACAAGTGTGAATAGCTTCATATATAAGTTTCTGTCAAAAATTTCATTTTGTTACAAGCTTTTATTGCCGACTGTACTTTTCTGTATACCATCATCACCTACACATTGAGACGATTCTAACAAACCCAAACTCAACGGGGTTACGTCGGTTAAGTACTGAATTCCCATGGCCATCTTCTGTCTCCATCATCAGATCAGCTCGAGTTATCATAATATTGCATTGTCACCAAACTTACATAAGTATTCCAAATTTCAGCTCAATCGGATGACGGCAAGCGATTGAAAAATTGGTTGCAAATTTTGACGGACAACTTACATACTTACATACGAACGAGTCAAGTTAATATAAAGCTTGTAAAAATGTTCTGCCACTGCAACATCCCCTTAGAATCCGGGCCTGACAGCCGACAATTCTAGCTTTAAAAACACATGCTAGAATAATGAGAACAACTTAACTATACGTTAGTACGGAGAGTACTGTGCTGGCAACTCTTCAGCAAAAGGTTAAACGAATGAGAATACCAATAAATAAGTACACTTGTAAATATCTTCGAGGATCGTAGGTACCATGGTGCATTCATCCTTACTTGTCTTATTTGGTAAACAACATTCTAACCTCAAAATGCATCTTTTTAGGATACAATAGCAATTTTGTGAGTATTTAGATCATGCCGAGACGACTTTTCGGACATCACTTCACGATTTTTCGTCTAGCAACGTTTTTTTACGATATAATAGCTGCTATAGTCTAAAAAGATACATTTTGAGGTTAGAATGTTGTTTACCAAATAAGACAAGTAAGGATGAATGCACTATAGGTAAGACAATGAAATTCTGAACGTCATATTTTAACGACACCGGAGCTAAAGCAACAGGAAAGATAAACTTACCCAGTGCTTGACACCAGCGCATTACCTGACACTTTCAATTTGAATCCATAACAATAGAGGTGAACAATAGCCCCGCTGTTCTGTTCTGTTACTTGTTTTAAGCTCACTTCATCGCTCACCCATAAGTATATCTTGACTACGCGATTCGTAGTAACTAAGCGTAAGTAGAGGTCTAGTTTCGTTAGGCGTGACGGGTGGGGTAAGGCGCATGAGCGTCCAAAGTATGGCAGCATAGGTGTCAAGTGTTAGGCATGATGATGTCAAAGATTGTGACGTTTACCTTATCACACTTACTGCCAAAAATCGCTACGCGCTACGTTCGTAGCCGCTCCATTATTTTTTTACGCTTTGTAGCGGAATGTGCCTACGGCAAGGCGGGTTCCTGTAAGTGAGTGTATTAACTCTTTTTGAAGTAAAGGTGATGATATATCGACCATGTTGTTTCGCGTTTGTATGTGCAATTAAGGGAAAACCCGAAAATACGAAATGAGACTGCTAAGTATTTAAATTCTTAAGCCATGAAAAAACGGAAGGCACCTTGAAAGCAATAAGTACTTAAATTATAAAACCACAAATATATTGTGACCAGGGAACTTTTACATCCAATATCCAACTCCATTCAGTTGAACTAATCACGATAATGTCTTTTCACTGCTATCGTTTGAACTTTATTGGAAGCGTCCTTGATGAAAGCACTACACAGACAGACTTGCTTCTACCATTTGATTAGCTCATTTGGTTATTTGCCTAGGTACCTACCCATCTCATTTGAAAGTTGGATATTCTATTTATGTTGCACAGAATCACGAGTTCTTTAAACCTACCAAATGTTATAGACAACGATAGAAAAATTGACCCATCTATTTAACACAAACTGCGCGCGCGGCTTCACGCGGGTTTTACAAAGAAATATAATAAAATATAGCCTTTGTCCATCAGGAAAAGTCGATGAGATAGTAGCTTTGTAGGGGGGGTCAATAATTCTGTATTCTGTACATTGGACACCGACCAGAATGCGTTCTATGCTATTCGTGGCAGTTAGTGTTAAATACCTATACTTATATTTATTTATTGGTAAATCATATTTAAAATCGGTTGAGTAAGTTGTTTCCGAGATTAACTTGTAAGTACTTACACAACAAAGCCACAAACACCTTTTTGACACGATATTTTATTGTAAACTGTTTTTTGCACAGTCATCAATCGTCAAAACGATTCTAACGAATCCCGATACGATGGTATTATCATGAGTCATTTCGACGTTCTGTCTCTATCATCAGATCTGCTCATGCAAAGAATTATCTTTGCATTAGCATGTCACTCTACTTCAATATCACAACATTTCAACTCGCAATTCAACAAACAGTGGAAACAGGTGAAAGTAAATAAAATCTACTAATTTAAATAGGTACAATCTTATGAAGTACATGGTAAAATAAGTATGTTTAACTCTAATCTCACGAACTAGAAACAACGGAAATGTACCTATTTATCAAGTCATCCTTCATAATACATTACTGTTGTTGTTCCTATCTCAGAGTGTTCATATCTTACTCTAAAGTTACTCAGTTTCTAGGTAAGCGCGGGGCTGATGTTGGCATCCGGTCAGACTTTAGTTATTTTGCACGGGCCTCGTAATTTAAAGCTACCCTTTTGAGGCAAATTAACTCTGCCATAGTGAAGTTTTTTAATATTTGAATAGCTGCAATGCGGTTTAAGTTAATGGGATAAGCGATATGCGTGGATGGCTTTTAGTCACGAGCGGGGTAATTAACTGTTGACGTTCTATTTTCATTTGATTTAATTATTAACTGCCGCACAGAATAATCATAATTTACATTTCTGATACTAATGGATAATAAAATTACCACGAAATGGTTATTTGGTTATAAAATTGATCGAGGGGTAGTATGGCTTTTATAATAGAGTTATACACTACTTTTCTCTTCGATTGCGAGAAATACACCATATATCTATATATATATGTATATATATGTATATATATATATATGTATATATACTTTACAGAGTGAGACATTCTGTTCTGTCTCTCGCTTTATGTTATAATTAGATCATGGCCCGTATGCAGTCCGCCGCGCTCGGAAGTTTGGACGCGACTTTAGTTTTTTATAATTGTGAAATAGGGACCAAACAAAACCTCATGTTTTGAGAACACCTAAAGTCGGTGTCCTGATTGGTCGATTATAATATACTTAGCTGTATTCTGGTTGGTTGATCAAATATAAAGTTTTTTTAAGAGTTCAATTAGTTTTTAAACAGTATAATACGCACGTATTTGACCAAGACTGGTGGGAGTGTGCCCATGACAGGGATGTGCGGAAGAAAAAGAGGGAGGCCTTTGCCCAGCAGTGGGATACTTGAGGCTCTTAATAAATAATAATAATACGCACCAAAAAGAAACCCAACGTGCAACGGTCCGATGGACTGTCGATGTGTATCGTGATTGGTTGACTATTTATACGGTGAAGTATATTGTTTGATCGAATTAAAAAAAATCCCAAGGAGCTAAATGTACCTACTATTTTAGCGGTCTAGGCAAAGTGATCGTCTTTTCATTGTTACAATATCAAGCCCGGGTTATATTAGAGCCACGCCGCGTGTCGCAACGCGTGGGCGTGGGATTGCCAATCGGTTAGATACATTTAGTATGAACGTGGTTACATTAGGTCAGTCCCGCGTGTCGCCACGTTCAATACAAAGTTAGCGTTGCGACACGCGGCGTGGCTCTAATATAACCCCGGCTTTTACGTCGCGCGACTTTTTACCACGATGATAACGCGCAAAGATGAAAGAGCACGTGCTATACGGCCACGACTTCAGTTTTCTATAGTCCGTGTTTTTTAGGATTAGAAATGCGGTAAACAAAGAAGCAGTCGTCGCCAACCTTTTCTGCTTGGGACAAATATTAGATGTTACCCGGAAATCATCCTTGCTGCAAAGTTCACACACCAACTTGTAAATGTTCACCACCATATGTTTATCATTTGTTGTTAATGGAATCTGTTTCTGTCTCTTTGCTTGTGGTGAAGGCAAGACGTTCAGGGGCGAACGAGTCGGTCTTTTTTGCATGCCATTTGGACCTGCCTCTGGTTGGTCCATCGCAACACACACAGCGAAAAACAAATAGGTACTCGTATAATAATCTCGTAATGTTCAAAAATCTGTTGATTACCAAGAAAACAAGAAAAATAAATTGTCAATTTTGACAATGTTGACAGCGAAGAAAACGAACCGATCGTTTCAAACCTCTTCTTCTTTAGGTTTTTTATTATGCAACCTTTCCAGAACTGAATAACGAAATTAAAAATAACAGAATTTAAAAATAAATACTTTAAAAATAAACATATTGTTATTAGGCGTAGTGATGTGATGGCCCCATCGCCCACCAGATTACTGATGCAATCAGTCAACGTGAGGCAGCTTGTGGCGGGCTGTTAGGGAGTACCGACCCTACGTACCTGAGTGCTAGTAGTAGTATGAATGAATAATTAAATGAATATATTATAATGCCCGCCGGGCTACAGGGCGCAATCATTATATACCTAGGTACCTAATTTTTAACCGTCGATTCAGATTTTCGTATATTAAAAATAATAATAATCAAAGACGCTATTGAGTTCTACAGCTTGAGATCCACTAGTTTATTCTGGCCCACATCATTCAATAAGAAAACAACAGATAGATATAGTTCAGTTCAGAATTAGCTAGCATCTTTCCACTCGAGACCGTCATTCATTAGCAATAAAATAACAATAGGAATAAGTCGCGGCGGGCGCATTTATTGTAAACACTTGAGTACTCGTACCTACTAAACACGTGCGGCCGGAGGTGCTTTAAACGATATTAATACCTACTTTACCTTGTTACCTTTCCATTCCATCTCACAATATTAGCAGTTTATCAACAATATGTATTAGCAACATGTTCCAACTTTATAATGTTGGAACGTTTCTTGTTGTTGGAATGTATACCTACACAAATAAATATCGATAGAATTGAGCGATTACAATCCAAATTCATGAATTTCCTTTGCTATAAAATACGTATACATTATAGTTTAATGACTTGGTTAAAACCTTAAGGTAAACGCAAGTATTAACGACCCCCTTAAGGCAATTTTAAAATCGACCTTACTTTTTAAGCAGACTGGTTGCCATCACATTTAGTTTTTTTAATTTTATATGTTATTTTTGCTCAGTCAAATGCCTATAAATAAAGGATTATCGTATTTAAAAATAAATAAGAAGTGACGAAGTCGATTGTTGCTATTACCGCCCTAAAATATCGGCTGTGAATCTATTAACGATTTTTATGCAGCTATTACCGATCGTTACCCGTGTATGTCCTAAAACTACGACTTTAAATTGCCCACGTTTTATGAGTCGGTTATACATTGTCCTTACATATTTTGTTACCGACCCATAGGAGTCGATAATGGCAAGTTGGCAACCATAAGAAGCTATTACCGATCGTACATACTATATACTATTACCGATCGGTAATAGTTTCTTATGTTTGCTATTACCGACCCATAGGAGTCGGTAATGGCAACCATAAGAAACCATTACCGAGCCATAGAAGTCGGTAAAAGGAACCATAAGAAGCTATTACCGATCGTAAATACTATATACTATTACCCATTGGTAATAGTTTCTTATGGTTGCTTAATAGCAACCATTAGAAACTAGTCGGTAATCCGACTCATATGGGTCGCTAATAGTATCTTATGGTTGCTATTACCGACTCCTTCGCTCGGGTTTGGGTCGTTAATAAAATATGTAACGACAAACATAAAATTAACTACCGACTCATAAAAAGTAGGCTACTTTTATTAAATTGACCTTCTGACTACAAAATCGATTGTTTGTGATTAATATCACAAAGAATATGAACATAACAATGCGGCTTTAAACTAAAAAAAAATCATTTACGAAGGTTACTATAAAATATCGATCTACCTAAATAATCATAATTTTGGTTAAATTGATAACGCTTAAATGAGAAAACTGGACAACATTTTATGTGTCGCTAATAGATTTTTACAAAGACCGATTGTTAGCTTCAAACTGGTCAAAAAAAACTTGCATTATAATTCAATATAATAAAGAGAGAAAAACTAAACATTACTTCGCGACTCAGGGGTCGTTGATAGCCGCCACAACAAAAACTGGCGAAGCTATCACCGTCCTCTTTTAATTTATAGTTTTAGCGGTTAAAATGGTTTCTTTTTCAATAAAATATGGTCAGAAATCAGAAGCTGATACTTAAACGGATATAATTAATAATACACGATAAAGAATAGAGTTCACAAATTCCTATAAATGTCTTAAGCAAAAACGTCACGTTCTTACTTGGAGGAACAACAGTCAGTATGGCGCGACCTGCGTCCGCGCTTCCCCCGCAGAAACTGACCTGTTTTATGTCTTTTGCCCACTGCTACACACACTAAAGTAAAAGAATACGATGCTCAAGGAACAGGCGCATGTATAGCTTTCCCTAGTTATACCTAGAATAGTTCTGGAATCGTAAAAATAACGAATAACTATAATGGGTCGGTAATACCTTCCGATTTTCGATGGGACGTTAATAGCAGCGTTTACCTTATATGAAAAGCATCACCTACACGTCTATAATGGGACGGCCGCGACATACTCTCTATTTTTCTCGCACTAGACCTCTTGTCCTAAGTGTTCTAATACGAGAGAGAGAGAGACGGCTGGTGCGAGTAAAATCGAGAGAGCTCGCGCGCCGACGAATGATAGCCGTGCTGACACACCCCTTGTTAAGCGTCGTGAAATTTCAGATATATGATACTTGTTAAATAAAATTAGAGGATACATACATACAAAATGCATATTGATTATGGCGATAGGCATGGGATATATTTATAATGTAAGGTAAACGTCCGAGTGCTCGACGCTGTACTAATATATGGCATGGGCACTCTATGTCAAAGTGACATGGCTTTAATTCAAGGAATAATATGTTTGACTATCCTAATTTATTTGGTAAACTTTATTTTAGTCATCCCATGAGAAGTTTCCGCCAATTACGTGCCATTAGCATTTCCCATGCTACTATAGCTAGCATCTCTATCAGTTGTTGCGATAAATTGCTACATTTGTAATGAGTTTAGGGAGTGAACCTTCTGTAAATCAATTGTATCACTAATTCTGTGGTGAATAGAATCAAAACTATTATGTAGAGGCAGGCCAGGTTGTTAATTATCATCCTGTCTACACTCCAATTCTGGGTGGATTATTCATTCGTGAATTTTGGGTTGATTAGTTTTCGGAACACACGTAGAGCAGAAATTTTTTTGGAAGTTCGCTATTTTGTATATTTTTTGGTCAAAAATAAAGCATGTTTTACGAAATCGCAAGTTTGGATTTAACCGGGTAACTATTGGCAATTTTAGGGTTCCGTACCCAAAGGGTAAAAGCGGGACCCTATTACTAAGACTTCGCTGTCTGTCCGTCCGTCTGTCTCTCACCAGGCTGTATCTAAAGAACCGCGATACCTAGGCAGTTAATTTGTTGACAGGTGATGTTTAAGTATCTGTTGCCGCTATAACAACAAATACTAAAAACAAAATAAAATAAACATTTAAGGGGGTTCCCATAAAACAAATGTGATTTTTTTGCCGTTTTTATAGATAATTAATGGTATGGAACTCTCCGTGCGTGAGTCCTACTCGCACTTGGCCGGTTTTTGGTATGATAACGACATTTGGTAGAATTATTTTAAAGTCGATTATTATAATGCCTTAAAATTTTTGGGATACGTCATTTGGCAAATCTTTCGGTTGGTCATAAAACGATTAAACGAATAACGTTTCTTCAGTGCAATAGTTCCAGTTTCTTAGATGAGGTTACTTTGGTGAAAAATCTAAATTGACTAAGAAATGGGGCGTCAAAGTTTTTAGCACTTAAAAAAATCGGTTCACACAGGTTCATTATGGTGTAATTTATTTATTTATATCTATTTAGCGTGTTTTATTCGAAACATTTCTCCAAAAACTAAAATACCCGGTTTTTTTTATTTTGGTTCCAAACGTTATTTATCATGCGATAGCCCCAGCGGGTGCAGCGGGCAGTGTGGGCTACATTTTCTATTCTAAGGCAGGTCTCTGGAAGCGAGGAGGAGTGTTAGGTAGAATTGCGATCCTCCAGCAGAACCGAACATTTATGGGACAAGGCAATAAGTTACCCATTTGACGAATAGATAAATGACATCTTAAATAATCCCAGGTAATAATTTGCCTAACAATAATTTATCAAATCATTAGTTGTGAAATGATATCAGTGCTAAAAGTATGTATGTATGTTGTTAAAAGTGTGGTAACTGCCAATCAATTGATACATATTTGACGAATACATAAATGACATCTTAAAAAAATTCCAGGTACTTAATAATTTGCCTAGTAATCATTTATCAAATCGTTATTTGGGAAATGATATCAGTGCGAAACGTTGAGTTGGGAAATAAAACTTCGCCCAAATATAAATATGGGATAAATAGTTTGGGAGCTAAAAAATGCTTAATAATATACGCCGAAACATTAGTGAACTGTTTATTAAAATTTTAGGAAATATAGGTTTTAGCGAAAATGTTTATTGCAAAGCGTTAAAGAGTGTATGTAATTCTAACGTGTTGCAATTTATTTTCTCACACATGTCCATTGATGGAGGGGAGATCATTGCAAGATTGTTTTTTTTCTGGTTCAACATATGGTTGAAACATAATTACCGACTTACACTTACTAAAGTAGCAATAAACATATGGAAAGAAGTATTTACTCTCATCGGCTGGATATAGGCCTCCCTCAAAGAGTGCCACAATGACCGCTCCTGCGCCATCCGCTTCCAACGGACTCCCGCAACTTTTAGCAGGTCATAATTACGTCTTGTGGGGGTGTGTCTACCCCACAAGTGGGGTTGGGGTATTATACCCGAAGATATTACGATGGAAGAGTGCACAAACACCTTCAAAAATAAATTAATTAATGGTTATTTGGACATGCCTTTTATAATTTAAATGATTATTAATAATAATACTTTCAACATTGAATAATATGTTCAACATTTCTTAAATTTAAATGATAATATACAGGGCGTCCCAAAAATATGGGACATGAAGGGGAAGTACCTTAAATATCGTAGATAGGGTATTTTACTGAAAGAAGACTTTATGTTATTTTTGAAAGTTAGTAATTCTGCATTCAAAGTTTTTCGAAAAATTACTTGCTTCGTCTGGGAATCAAACCAACTTAAATGTGAAAAAAAATCACCCCTACTTTTACAATGCCAATGGAAAAAATAGCTAAAAAATAATAAAGTGCACATGTAGATAAAATGATTAAACTTAGTATTTTAACACGTTCTGTGTAAGTTAGATAGAAGGCAACATCAAAACAAACCTACTTAATTGACTTCGGCAGTTTCATGTATGTTTTTAATTTGATTAAAATGATTAATTTCACGTTGTTCCTTTCTTTAAATAATGAAAATACTGTGTTACTAAAGAAGATTTATTATTTTTTAGCTATTCTTTCCATTGGCATTGTAAAAGTAGGGGTGATTTTTTTTCACATTTAAGTCGGTTCGATTCCCAGACGAACCAAGTAATTTTTCGAAAAACTTTGAATGCAGAATTACTAACTTTCAAAAATAACATAAAGTCTTCTTTCAGCAAAATACCCTATCTACGATATTTAAGGTACTTCCCCTTCATGTCCCATATTTTTGGGACGCCCTGAATACGTAATTGTGATTCTAATAATATGTGACATGTAATATTTATATAATATTATGAACACATGAGTATGAGTATGAGTATAACAAGTTGGTTTTATTGTTCACGGAAGTACACCGTTCATTCACACATTCAACATATTAGTATCGATTTAGTATAGTTGCTGTTATAAGGTACATTATTAACGTCATGTGTCGGCTGTCGTAACAACAAGTGGCAATTAGGTCGCGAGTCGCGCTAAACGCCCCCTCGCGTGTGGAAACAAAGCCCGAGATATAGACGTTTTACCAACTTTCCGAAGTTTTTCGTCATCTGATTTGTTTTTACTTAGTTCCCACAAGTATCGTGACATACAATACACGTTGACGTGCTGTCGAGTTCATGAATAGAGAAGGTAATAGGTAAAAAATATACAGATACGTGTACTGAAACCTATAAAAGTAAAATTAATGTAGGTAGCTACCTACTTAAAATAGCAACACTTAGTGAATTATATCTAAACAAAATGATTTTTTATTTTTATTTTTTGTGTGAATAAAAAGAAACAACGTCGCTGCCACATATGAGCACCATTTAGCCCTGTACGTTTTTCTATAGGGTTCAGGTCAGGCCTTTTCGAAGACCAATCATAAACTCTCACTCAAGTGAGTGCGATGGTGAATTCACCCATTATTTAATTATTCTGTAACGATATCCGCAATCGAGTTCGGCACTAATTAGTTATTAAGTATTGTAATATTTACAAACATTATTTGAAAATAACATGAGAACTTCATTAATGCAGGAATCTATGTTGAATCATCAATATTTAATGAGGGTTAAGTTAAAAATAATAAATCAGCCTATATACGTTCCACTGCTGGGCATAGGCGTCCTCTCGTCGATGGAAGAGGGAAGTCTCCACGCTATTAGCCCAGTGCGGATTGGGGACTTCACATACACCTTAGAATTATTTCACAGATGTAATGCAGGTTTCCTCACGATGTTTTTCCTTCATCGAAAAGCTAACAGTAAATTTCAAATTACATTCCGTACGTAAGTTCCGAAATACTCATTTTTACAAGCCGGGATTCGAACCCAAGACCGCCGTTAAAAAGCCGCATGCCTGAACCACACCGAGCTACCGTATCTTTATTTTAACTTACCTAATGATATGCTTCAGCTTGAGGATCTGAATCCATCTATATCGGAATTCATTATTCATCTGTAAAAATTACGATTAGGTTATTCCTTGACTTAATTACGCGATCGCAGCGATTACTTTTTTTCTGGTTTACATTATAATGACATGTCAAGCATTTTGTTCACAATATAAACGAAAATATACAGAAACGAGTTTCTTGTGGAGAGATCGTTTCTAAATAGCTGTCACATCGCCAAGCACTCCTACGCTGAACCGTCCAATTATCTTTAAAAAAGCTTCCGAAATGTCAACACGACACACAAAATTGTATTAAAGTATAACAAGTTGATTTCAATGTCAATCACTGGGACACTTGTATTTATACTCTCTCGTAGATATCAACGATTAAGAGCATACGTGTGTATTTAAAATGTTTTTATCACATACAATTACACTGGCATACTCTCTTGTGGATATTGACGCTTATGAGCATACATGTACTATTTAAAATGTGTTTAACGCATAAAATTATATACTTAAGTAAGAGGAGAAGCCGTTTGTGCGTCCACAGAAAATAACGAGAACCTATGATATGATATGACTTGATTTTTATTAATCATACCCTGTCAATTAAGTACATTAAACAATTAATTTAAATAAACAACCAATAAGTATACCGGGTTCGAATGATGTCGCGACGCGTGCCTTTGAATTGAACATATGTAACTCGAGTGGTACTTAGAGAAAATTACAAATTTATATGACACGCGGCGTGATGGAATAAGACGAAGTTGTATGAACCTTACCTTCGTCTCTTGATGATCTTCGATTTCTCTCCCTCGGCCTCGCACCAGGTCGCCAGACCTGCCGCAGTCAGGGTCACGAAACTAGACCTCTACCACAGAATAGGTACAACTCTACCTACACTTAGTTACTACGCTTCGCGGTGTCAAGACATATTTGAGGGTAAGCTTAAAACAAGTTACAGAATAGGGGGCTGGTGTCCCTGCGAGGCTGCTACGCTGCTACGTACCACCTGTAGTTATCAACGGGCTGCGTTGGAAATGATCGCGTGCTTTGAATCGCCGTTCTGACTAGATTAAGAAACAATTAGGTCTGATTTTCAGATATAATATGATTCTTGATTGTATAATTGTTTTTCTGATTTAATCGATACATGATTGTGAAAATTTACTCTATAGAAAAGAAATCCAAAGTTGGATTTTCATTTTTCTTTTTTTACTCAGCCTACTCAAGCAATACATTATTTTACGACACAATCAAGTTAATACTATGGTTTTTTACCTCATCTAAAATCTTGTATAGATAATAGTACGGAACCCTTCGTGCGCGAGTCCGGCTCGCACTTGGCCGGTTTTTTATATTACATCATTGTATGCACTTATAAAAGCTGGTGTCGTGACGTATCAACAAATCAAAGGGCTGGCGTACGACAGAGAGAAATGGAAAATACTCCACCGACAAGAGGATAACTCTTAAATGAATGATGATGATGAAAATCTCACTCTTATTCTATCTCATTAAATCGACGGTCCCAATTAAAAGAGTCGGATCTGCAAAATAGCTACCTATCAGGAGAAGCCTTCAAAGTTTTGAAAAAAAAAATTTGAATGGGAGAAATTGTTTATTAATGGAATATAGTTATCAAATTTCGAATGTTTGCTTATTAGTAGGTTGTTTATTACTAGCCTTTGAGCATACATGTACTTTTTCAGCTATTTTTCCAAAAAAATACAAAAACCTCCTTTACTACTTTTTAACCGGAATAACTTACGCATCTTTTGTCAGAAGTGCCACATACGATATTTTTGCCTGGAAATTGTATATTTTAATATTTCGGGTGTACCACATCCGACAAAAAATGTACTCCAAAAATGTCGTAAATGGTAGAACTGACATTGTTGCACGGCAACTCTTATGTAACAATTTTATACAGAGAAAATTTACGTGATAACTTAACAGGCTGTAAATTACATAAAATACACAACAAAAAATACGCTATACTTTTCCTTGTAATATTTATTTATACAGAGAAAATTTACTTGATAACTTAACAGGCTGTAAATTACATAAAATACACAACAAAAAATACGCTATACTTTTCCTTGTAATATAGTAGTATGTGTCATATCCGACACTTTGTACTCACTGTGTGTCCCGTTAAAATGTCGGAACTGTCACATCCGACGTTTTTAAATGTCATCTGTTCTTAGATCCGACCTTTTTATCTTGGTTTTTACGAAAAGTATTGAGAAAAACGAAAATCTGTGAATGTGTTTCTAAAGTTTTGAGTTTTTTAAGAAAAGCAAAAATCTCAATTTTGCACAACCGACTCTTTTAATTGGGATCGTCGAAATGTAAATAAAACTTCACTAATTTAGGTTTTAGTCGAAAATTGTCAAAAAAAGTCATTCTAAGCCAGCCACACACAAATACGTGCCCTTACCGGGATTCGAACGCAGGACCTTTATTATATTATTATTCTCTTTATTCAATCTTCTTCTTAGGCTAGGTTTTTACAATAATCATATAAAAAGTAAAATATAAAACTATAAATATAAAACATAAAACCATTATAAAAACCTAACCTAAGGTACCGCCGGCAGCGAGGCGGTGCCTAAGCTGCCGGTGGTCAGGGCGACAGAGACAGGAACCTCCTGACTATTCGCGCAGTATCCAAGAGTACCGCCTTCTGTATCTGACCCTTGATCCAGCCATCTAGCGAGAGTCTCTTTAGGTGACGGTCGAGACTCTTCGCTATCAAACCGTTCGCCGAAACGACTACCGGGACGATGTTCGTCGAATCAACATCCCACATAGTGGGTGTGCTATTGCTATCTGTTGTATGGGAACCTTGCACTTTTTGACTATGCGCTGAAACTTGGCAAAGTTGATCCTTAGGTGGTCTTGAGTGGATTCAGACCGGGAGCCATCGAGAGCCACCCCGCATTTAGGGGGGGGAGGGGGGGGGAAGTTCGACTCCGCCGCGCTTTATTTAAAGCCATTTTTTTCTGAAACTATGCACACCAAGGCAAGTGTTATATCATTTTCGGATAAATAAAGGATGAGGAATCTATTTTACGAACCAAAATAATACATTTTGGAACAAAAAAAATAAAATAAAGGAGAAAAACATATACAGCGTAAATTATTTTTATTCAATATTACTATTTTTTTTTAACTACTTAAGATACATAAAAACAAAAAATACGGCCATAAAGCCACATTAATTCGGTTTTAGAAAATATATTATTTTGTATATAAATATGTTAACAGACCGGAAATAAAAAAATATGCGTGAGTCAGGGCGACCTCAATGCATGTTTCGTCCGTGAAGGAAATGAAGGTACAGTTTTAAAATACGATAGTTGTCAATTATATGTGATTAATTACTTTGGGTGTTTCGGTATTTAACATGAAATATTTTAAATGAAACTACGCCCTGTCAATGTCGCGATGCATCCCACACTCGTTGTTTAGGAAATAATCCCTGAGACTGCACACCTCGCGGTTGTGGAGGTCTTTGGCATTTAAAAAGCCGCGACCTCCACACTACCGCGAGATGTACAGTCTCATAACAGACGAGCGTGGGTGTAGCATGCGATGCGCAGTAAGCAGTACTCGGACTCTTCAGTCCAGGGCATCCAGCTCAGTCTGACTCCACCTTAGTACGCCAAAGGAGTAAATATGCAAGGGCATCACCCAGGCGTTGAAGGCGCGAACCTTGTTGCCGCCCGACAAAAGACTATTGAGTAGGTACTTTTGTCAAGCGACAAAAGAAGCGCGATATTATTATTTATTTAATAAACATAATATAGAAACTTAATTATTAACATGGTCTCACAAAACTGTCGGGACAATTTGTCTGTGTGATCATTTTATGGTACAGAGTTAACTAATTTGTTCAGTAATGTTACATTCAGCTATGCCCTAGGTGTTAATGTTATTAATGTTAAGTAATGTCGTTTTAGTTTCCTCTTAAAGTCTTTTTTTTATACTTTCACGGCTGATAGTTTCTGGTAAACTGTTCAGAAGATAGGGGATACGTTTTTTTAGTGTTCTATCACCACAATGGTTCTTAACCTTCGGTACGCACAGTTTACCGGACGCCATAGCCCTAGTTACATATTTATTATCGACTACTTTTAACAAGCTATTCTCCGAGCTAGGCTCTAAACTGCTATGGTTATTTATAGCAAGTAGATATTTATGTTTAAGACTTACAGGCAGAATTTTACAAATTTTGAATAGAAGTTTATAGTTACCTTTTCATTTTTGTCTAGTTTTACTGTTTACTAATAACTTTATAAATCTAAGTTGTATGTTTTCTAACCTGTCAATGTTTGTTTTAGTTGTGAGTCCATTGCTGTCAAGGGCGTAACTCAGGATTGATTCTACTAGTGACATATATAAGCACCTTAAAGTACTAACAGGTATCTTTAAACTTAGATGAAAGAATTTGCCTACTAATAATATTCTAAGTTTATCGCAGATAAAGTTAGTATGAACAGCCCAAGAGAAGTTTTCGTCTACTTTCATGCCTAAATAAGTTACATATCTTTTTATGTTTCACACGCACAATTTACCATATTATTATGTAGACATTCATAGTGTGAGTATACATAGGGGGGGGGGGGAGTGCTGACGGGACATAAGTGTGGCGAATGAATCAATAAAAAATTGGTTTTATCAGTATTGAGAAGTATTCCATTGTAATGGGACCACGCAACAACTGAATTAATATCCCGTTGAACTAGACGGACTGTGTCTGCGAGATCTGTGCCAGGTCGTAGGATGCAGAGTTCATCGGCGAACATGTGCGCTGAGCAGTATTGTAGTACATTGCACAGGCTATTGACGTGCATCAGGTACAGCACAGGAGAACATCCCGAGCCCTGTGGCACTCCACATCCCACAGTATGCTCACTACTGAAGGTGTTTCCTATTCTCACCATGTGGAACGCGAAGTGAGATAATCGCGAAACCACTCGTTTAGCTGTTCGCCCACTCCACACTCGTACATGGCGTTCAATAAGGTGTTTGATTCTCAAACGCTTTTTTTAAATCGAAGAATACTGCTATTACATGTTTTTTATCATTTAGGTAATTATTTATTTCATCTGTAAATTTGGATAATAAAGTAGAGGTACTCTTTCCTTTTTGGAAACCATGTTGACAAGGGTTCAAAATTTTATGTTTACTAAGGTAGTTACCAAGCTGGTCATTTATGCATTTTTCCATTATTTTAATACTTGATAATATTGCGATAGGCCTGTAATTACAGAACGATTTACGATCGCCTTTTTTGTAAATATGTCGTACAATAGCTTGTTTTAATTTATTAGGAAATTTATTAAGTTTTACTGATAAATTGACTAGCCTGGCAATCACTGGGCTTATGTTATCTGCAATTAGCTTAATATCAGACATACTTATCAGGTCACTACCCGGTGGGTTATTAATATTCATTTTGTTGATATTTTTTTAGATTTCATAACTTTTCACGGATTGCCACCTCATAAACATGTCTGGTTTTTTTACATAGTTAATCTTCTCTTTTAATCCAAGTATCATAACATGTGTGCTTGATTGCTTTAATTTCATCTGAGAAAGTAGACCTCTGTATAACGCGGGTAAATGAAAGGACATCAAAATTAAGTAAACAAAATTATTTTAACAGTTCATTAGCGGACTCAATAATTAACGAGTCTATTTTGCATTTGACCAGTTTTGTTATTCCATATTATGCGTTATCACTGCTATTAAATGAGCCATAAAGAGGTACCTACTTGTACAGTCAGCATCAAAAGTATCTACGCAATCGAAGACGTCAAAAGCTCTTATTTCTTTTTAATAAAGACTTTTGAAACGACCACGTTATTTTTTTGTAAATGGCTTTTTGAAAACGTCTCTACTCTATCGATTTCGAAGAGATTTACCGTATTATGTTTATGCGAATAATCACTAGGGGTCGTGACCGCCGCGAACACTCGTTTTCTCCAGTTTTTCGCTTACAGTGCAAAGCTTATTAGTATTCCAGGTACAGCCGAGTTCATAAATACCTATATTGTACGTTTGTTAGATGAACTTTCAAGTGTCTGAGCAATGTTTTATGCTCTTAGAAATAAAGTGTTTGTATATTTTTGGGTTCTCTAGTTTGTCACCGAAAATTGTCTTGCCGATATCAGTTCGCAACCAACTTTTCGCACAATTTCATTTCGCCGAATGATCATGTGTCAATAGAGTGTATCAGAACTTATGTAGGAATTATCATTAGTGGTTTTTTTATGTTATAGGAGGCAAACGAGCAGACGGATCACCTGATGGTAAGCGATTACCGCCGCCCATGGACACCTGCAACATCACTGCGTTGCCGGCCTTTAACGAAGGAGCTCTGGGAACCTTACTCACCATCAGGAACACAATACCTACGGAATAGGCAGCAGCGCTTTTATGGCTGTAGTCTTCTGTAGGCGGAGGTACTCCCCCAGTCGGGCTGCTCCAGATTCAAGCGTGATGACATTACGCTGTCGCCTACCTCTCTAAAACGGTTACGAACTCACGTACGAAATACTGTGCTCTATTACCCACGGAATCCTGCGTCAATCAGTAGATACCTATAAAACGACCGGTATGCTTAGTGGGTAGTGAACTAGCTGCCTATGAGGCTGAAGGTCCTGAGTTCGAATCCCGGTAAGGGCAAGTATTCGTGTGTGGCTCGCTTGGAATTACTATTTTGGACGATTTTCGACTTAATCCTAAACTAGTGAAGTTTTATTTACGTTTAATTAAGTGAGATTTTCATCATCATCATTAATTTCAGAGTTATCCTCTTGTCGGTAGAGTATTTTCCATTGCTCTCTGTCATACGTACGCCAGCCCTTTGATTTGTTGATACGACACGACACCAGCTTTTATAAGTGCATGCATTTGACGGAGTCTCTCTCGTTCTGACACGATGGCTCAGCAGGAGTAAAAGCCACACGCGAAAGTCATTGAAAATACATTGGATTGCACAAGTATAGTTCAAATCCACCCCTATCTCTATATATATAAAATTCTCGCTAATATTGCTAAACCGAATATGATAGGATACATCGCATCATGGAGCTACATGTCATATCGGGCACACTGTATGTTTTGCCTGCCTCGTGGTGCTAAAATACAGTGGTAAACAAAGCCCACTTTGCTGGAGAAGTTTTATTGCGTTTAAATATTCCATGGGAACTCGCGGGCACTGCTCCCGCTATTTTCATTTTACTGTTGTTTGCATACGGAGGTGGGCACTGTTTTACTTATTACTTGGCGTACCTACTGCAAAGGCACCAACACAAAAGATTTAGCCCGTTGGTTACTAAACTTACAATCACAGACAAAAGAGTCCTATGTTTTATGTGACCCTTGGATTTGACGATTCGTTGTATTGTCAACTAGAGACCAATTCAGACCACTCACTTCACTCAGCCGACCCGACTCATCATCAGGAAAACAACGGAGCATATGGAGTGTTATTATGGATGCGATCTTCTGTGAGGAGGTGGTACTTCCCCAGATGATCTGCCCGAAATATGTACACTTAGACATGCTGTGCCCTACCTGCCGTATCTCTGCTCGTATATTGACATTGACAATGCATGTTAAAATAAGAGGATTGGGTGGATGGTTATTATTATTATTTATTTACAATAAAGCTTGATACATACATACATGATTATAGGAACATCGTCGACGGGACTTGACTCATTGAACGTAAGCTTTCAGTCAGGGTTCGGCCACGACTTCCAGCGGCGGCAGTGGCAGCGAGGGGCAAGCTTCCACGTAAGAATGTGCATCGCTGCTTTGGCTCAACGAGTAACAGGACTCGGCTTAACGCATCTGCCGGTTGTCTTCCATGGAAGCCCTCAGTACCCACAAAGTGGTCACCAACCCTCGAACTGGCTGCTTATCCTGGCTTCCTCGAGCCCGGCTAAACAATACAGTCATAAATAAAACAATAACCCCGTTCCGTCTCGAACAAATCAGCATTTAGTGTATGTCACGTTGACAATTATTGGCAAATATTGGCCAGTTTCGACGGATCCCCCCCGCTCCGCGGGACTCCTATTTCTGGTATGTTCGCCCTTCAGGCATCTGAAGATACCTAACAAACCTAATCTACCTAGTGTTTTGTGATCGTAAGAGGTTTCCAACAAGGAAGAAGAACTCTTTGTACGTAATTAGTTTCGTAGCAAGAAAAAATATTCTTCACACGCAACTGGTAGTGGTTACGTGGCGTTGGTTTCGTAGGCGATAGGTTCCGTAGGTACTTTTTTTAAAGAGTATATCTAGGTCAAAAAGTTTGCGTTAGCACCGGAAAAGTGTTCCTTACACAAAACGACGTGATTGCTATGATGTTCCTATGTGAATACGTTTTTGTATTTTGGAATTAGAAAGGTAGACATTACTTGGTAAAGTGCTGCATATAGGTTAGGCAAGGATAGGATAGACATGGGCGGACGCTTTGGGCCCCCGAAACGTCGCTTTTTTGCGTCGCCCGCAGAGGGTCATCGCGCTTAGGGTGGCTCGAGCATACCGCACAGTCTCGCACGCCGGAGCTTGCCTCCTTGCTGGGTGCCCGCCATGGGACCTCGATGCCGAGGTTCTTTCCGAGGTATACTGGCGGGTTTTGGCAGCAAGGGAGGAGGAAAACTGGCCCCATCCACGAGAAGTCCAGCAGTGGCGGGAGGCGGCACACGATGTTCTCTTTGATAAGTGGTCGGAGAGACTTGCAGTCCCGGGCGCAAGTCGGGAACTAGTGGCGGCGGTTCGGCCCGTTCTGAAACAGTGGGTCGAACGGAAACACGGTGCCCCAACCTTCCATCTCGCGCAGCTCTTGACTGGGCATGGCTGCTTTGGCAGGTACCTGTGTGTGGTGGTGGGCAGGGAGCCGACAGTGGCATGTCACCATTGCGGAGGAAGGGCAGCGGACACGGCCGAACACACGCGCTCGGAGTGCCCTGCATGGGCGGAACCCCGCGCTATCCTGTCCGCGGCTGTTGGGAATGACCTGTCACTGCCGGCGTTGGTCGCCAAAATGGCCAGCAGCGAGGAGTTCTGGACGGCAGTGGTCGAGTTCAGCGACGCGGTGATGTCGCGAAAGGAGATGGCGGAGCGCGAGCGCGAAGGCGACGCAAACGCACCCCCACAACGTCGCCGAAGACCTGGCAGGCGGCGTGCGGCCTATGCTGGCCGTATGCTACCGTCATGATGAGGACCTGCGGGTGATGGATAGGGAGGCTATCACTCGCATTAAGAGGTCCTGAGCTGGAAGACTTCGCGAGTGTTCCGTGAAGTCTTCAGCGGAGTGGGCCCGGGGCATTAGTGCCTCGGCCCCTGGAGTCGGGCCCGCGAGGGCAGCGCTGACAGGGTAACGGTGTGCAACCGCGTTCCCGGAACCCCGTCCAATGGCGAGCGAAGGAACACCCCAGGGGTTTTAGTCCGTGGGAGTCGGACATACCCACTTGGTTTCTCCCGAACCAGGTGGGATCCATAACGGATTTCCCCTGGGAAAAAAAAAAAAAAAAAAAAAAAAGGATAGGATAGACAACAGACACACTTGTTTAATAAAAATAATTTAATTACAAATTGTTGTACTTTAATATTTACCTTATGTTTTTTCCGCTGTGGCAGTAGGTACCGGCCTATTTTCATAAGTTTCCGCGAGCGTGGGCGAAGAACACGAGCTAACATTAACGAGGCAACGTAACCAAATGTTCACCTAAAAGCAGTTTTGAGTATTCACAATTAGGTACCTACTTCATAATTAACTTTACATTAACTAGTGTAGTTGAGGTTACCAGGGATCTAATTGTTTTCTACCAACAAACTGGTATGTATTCTATAAGATAATGTTCCTAGTCCAGTATGATATGTTACCTATTTTTTTGGTAAAAAAATATAGCTACAAGTTAAGTTAAAAGCCTTGAAATGCTCTACTCTGTTGTTATAATCAGCACTGCCAAAGTAAATATGTGCACCAGGTTTCGTGCGTCACGTCATTTACGGTCGACGTCAAAAATATGTATTTTTTACCACCCTATTACAAAGCGATAAGGTGCAAAATTAGAAATATTATCTTTGACGTCGAGGATGCAAAGATAGGCAACCAAGTTATAGTGCCCTACTTTCAATGTAAGTATACATTCATAATTATAATTAAAACAAACCTATGGGAGTCGAGTTACATGGTTTCGCCGCTAAGACCGAGTTTGAGTTTAGTCAGGACGGAATATAATCTCGAGAGACTCTACCTACTTTAAGGACCAATTTAATGGACATGTAAGTTTCTAAACGGGACTTCAACCGCGTGTAACTATACAAATTATATTCCTAATATTAATATATATTTATATTATGGTATGATTTCCAAGATAAAAAGTATCCTTTTCACACCACTACTCAGAAACTATCATTACCTGTAAGTTGAACAAACAGGCCTTCAGTTACTTTGAACAGGCCGAGGCCGACAATGTCATTGTATCCCACTTAGAACGGCGATTCGACTAATCAGAGTAGGTAGGTAGCCCGTTTTCCCGCGCGCCAGCGTAGACACACACAAAAACTCTAGTTTTCCAAGAAATTTTTATATAGGGAAAACGTCAACCTAAAGCTACAAAACAGTATTTTATTCACCTGTCCCGGTGCCTGTAATGAAATCTTGCAAGTTAAATTTGACCCACTTCCCGGTGACCGATTGAGCTGAAATTTTGGCTATAAGTATAGTTTGGATGACAATACAATAGTATGGTAATATTAAGCTGATCTGATGATGGAGACAGAAAGTGACCATGGGAATTCAGTACTTAACCGACGGTAACCCCGTCGACTTTGGGCTCATTAGAATCGTCTCAATAAGTACTTGATGACGGTAAATTATAGAAAAGTACAATCGGCAATAAAATATTGTACCATCTTTTTTGGCAGAATCTTATTTTTTCTTCATGTAGGTCACCAAACAAACAACCCACGAATATACTTGGAAAATAACAACCTCCAACTTATTTTTGCTATTTCAAAAACAAATACACCACGGAATTTATTCCGTGACAAATACTTAAAATAAAAAATAAATATTAGGGGACAATCTTACACAAATCGACCTAGTCCCCAAACTAAGCAAAGCTTGTACTATGGGTACTAGACGACGATAAACATACTTACATAGATAAATAAATACTTAAATACATAGAAAACATCCAAGACTCAGGAACAAATATTCGTGCTCATCACACAAATTAATGCCCTTACCGGGATTCGAACCCAGGACCTCTTGCTTCGTAGGCAGGGTTACTACCAACTAGGCTAAAGCGGGCGTCATTCTTACATAAACACAAAGACTTTCCTACATAAACACCAAAAAGGACACTGATCATATAAAATTGTAACGTCACTTAATGAGATACTTACACCATGTAAATAAAATGGGTTTACATTGGTCAGATTAACACATGTTTTGATGTTTGAAATATATCTTATCAGGGAAGGGAGGAGACACCCTTGGGGAGATTTACCCGGACGGGTATGACTGGCTCCAGGAAATGGCCCGGACTAAAAAAAACCCACGGTGTTCCAAATCGTCACCATGTTGCCGGGTTGCGAGCACTCTTCCGCAAACGTCGTAAGGGATCAAAAACCTATTCAAGTTTTTCGACTGTAGAGCCATCTATCGCCAACAGTAACAACCAATACCTAACGTTGTCGAATGGACCGCGAGAACAATTTTAACGTTGCGCGGTATATTAACTTTTACTCGAAGCAGTCCGTGTTAGAACTGGTAGATGGCGCAGAGATCAATAGATTGAACACAAACCCATATAAACGTATAGTTACTGTATAAGTGAAAAAAGCGTTATTAAAATAAATCCAAAAAGGCGACTAAACATGTGTGAATTTTAAGAAACACTGCCAATGATAGGGTCGTGGTTACGGTTAAAGGCAAGCTACTGGTTAAGATCTTACCTTTAATATACTTGTAATACCAAAATATAATACAATCAAATCACTATAGGCAAAGCAAAAGGAGGCAAAGCTCGGGCGCCGCGCGTGCCCCGTGTCTCTGCTGCTCCATTATTTTATTATTATTGTTTTTATTTATTTGTCCGATTCACATTTATGGATTAACCCGTACTTGTACCGTTACCATGTATTCTTAGGTCTTAATAGATTGAAAACAATATATTATACGTGTCAGCGTAGCGTCGTTATACTCGTAAGTAAGTAGGTATTAGTAAATTACTTACTTCTTGCTGCCATACAGGATGGGCATTTATGTGGGAAGGACCCTAGAAAAGAGTCACTGTTTTTTTTAACATATTCACTGCCAAGAATCGCTACGCGCTACGCTCGTAGCCGATCCCGCGGTTTTCTCGTATGTAGCGGAAAGGGGTTACGGCGTAGGAGCCCGCTAGGCGGGCAATGTGTTAAATTAGGTAGGTACAGCTCAGCGAGGAAAATTTTCATACTGTTTGTGTTTGGAATTTTGAAATACCGGAGTTTGGAAGCAGAAATGTGTACATGGACAACTAATCTCTTCAGCTATTTTGCTGCATTGCTTATTTTTATTACTTACTTAGGCCCAGTTATCCGACTTAAAAACGGTTCAGGTAATATATGATACAATAATCATAGGTGGGTATACTTATTTTATGTGAAATCGCGCCCCTCATTCTTGAGATAAACTAATTAATCACATTTCCGGTTAGGTCATAAATGTCATAATTGACGGTCGCCATCCTTTTGTCTTGTCCCGTAAACATTTTGTGCGGCGTCCAATAAAGGCTATTGTTCGCTCCACAGGCCCACGCCGCGCCGTTCGTAAACATTGCCACTTACAAATTAGTGCGGAGAAACAAACACAATGTAGGTGATTACACCGCGGACAAAGGGTGCTCCGGTCGATAGTGGTGGCGCGCGCGCACTCGCCGGCGCGACTCCGACTCACGCGCACGCGGCATCTATGAACGCGCGAGCCACGAAGTAATTACGAAGATGATGCTCGCCGGGGCAGAGATTGTTGACAAGAGTAGTGTGGCGTTCAGTTCGGATAATGTGACCGTGGCTCTGCCCGCCCCGGCGCCGGCGCCGGCTCAGGCGCTGCCGCTGTCAGCCGCCCCGCAGGGCCTGGCCAGGGTGCCCACCCGGGAGGCTGTCGACATCCACTTCAGCAACATCACGTGTACTGTTAAACTTGGGATCAATAAAGGTAAGGATCATTTTCTGACAAATGGTTTTGGCTCGACTTGACTCTACCTTGCCGTCTGCAGGCTTTTTCGAAACGACATATTTACCTCCTCCAAAGCTAATTAACCAGTTTTAATGTATAACACTAGCCCTGCCGGTGCTCTTTACAAATAATAAATGCGCCTTTGTCTCATAAGCAGTGATCGTAACTTTCGTAGCATTTTTGGTGCAGCGTAGTGTTGTTGACGAAAGTGATGACGCTGTCACTGCTCATTAGTCTACCATATCTGATATTACAGTTAAGGCTCCTGAATACCGCGTAAGTAAGTACTGTAAAATCGGAGGCTTCACATCGCACATAGCAATTTGAGGGTATCACATAATAGATAATATAATAATTGCAACCATTATATTTCTTTTGGTAGTAAATGATAAAATCGTGTTACGGATATGTAGATAATAATAAATTAATTACTCGCCAATGCATGCAAGTAGGTATCGAAACCTTTACCTAGGATGACGATGATATCTTAATCGCAAACAAGATAGTGGTCGCTAATCTCAACCTAAGGTCGCTTTTGAGGTCATCGAGAATGTGTTCGCGTTAGACATAAATACTTCCAATTATACAACCGGACCTAGATAACCAATAGTCACTTTGAAAACTGATGAAACCTACCTATCGCGAATGGGATAAGAAATGGGTAGATTCTGAGCAATATTATGGGGACATAGCATCGATATAAAGACAGGTCGGTGGAACCCTGGCACACTACACTTTTTGATGGTGGGGGACAGGTGAGTCCCCCAGAGTTGTGTCCGATTGCGGACGTCCACCGGCCGGAGTCTGACATAACCACTGCTCCTCCCCGTGGAGTGGTGGTATCCATGAGGATTTTCCCCCGGGCAAAAAAAAGCTGGGTGGAAGTGACTAGATGGTCGTACGACATAAGAACGATATGGGCGCACGTTGAAGAGAGAAGATTAGACAGGCGCATACATGCTGAAGAAGATGCAGAGATTTAGGTTCGCGGCTTTCCTGTGGACATTGCCAAAGTTAGGGCTACAAAGCCAAAATTTGGATTCGATTCATAAAGCGTCTACTCCATCCGTGCGATAAAAAGTACCTTACATGCACACATTTCAGCCACACAATGCGTAGAGGTGACGAAAGTTTGGAGAAACAGATTGTGTTTGGGAACACCAAAGGTTCACCACCAAGATCGAGTGAAAGACTCGTCGTCCTCGAAATTCTAGACGGTCATGTCGTAAAGGGAATGAAGTCCGCTCCGTATACAACCCTGATGCTGACCACGATCCGCAGACATTGCGATCCACACATGGGAAGCGAGACATGCACATACGCGAGACATGCACCCTTTGACCAGAGTAAACAAGCGTAGTTAACTAAATCTGCATGACTATAAACACCACGTGTGTTACAATTTGTGTAAACAAAATACTTATCTAAATAATTCTAATGTCCATAGATGCTTCTATGTAATAATAGTAAGGCCGGGCCAGAATTCCATTCGACATATGGTGATAGAAAAGACCATGGAAACTTTTTCATTCCTCCACCTTTCGAAATCAGAGTGACAGAGACACATCATTACAAGAATATCATTAAATTTCCTTCATATTGCACCTAAAACTTGATGTGGCAGACTACGCTCGAATGATATTAGAACAAAATACATCAATTGCAATTCGCAACCTGTTACCCGTCATATTTACTTACAAAGATATATAAACATATATAACTGCCTATTCGGACAAATAACCGCCAGCCATATGCCGTTTATATTAACTATTGAGACAGCTAGGCTAGAGGTTACCTAACGTCAAGTGTGAAAAATACTGGAGACATGTTTTAAAAACACATTATTGAAATCTAACCGTTAACTCGTATCTAATATCTTGTCCGTGTTCATTTGAATGGTAATTTGTTGACAACTTGTAATGACTTAAGTGCTTAGAGTATGATATAAAATCAAGCTAGACCCAATTTGACAAGTTTTTATCAACACTCGAGAGCAAAGAAACGGGTGCACTTTGTGTTTTTATGTTCAATATACGGTGTAGGTCTGTAGGTACATCCGTTATTTCATGATATTTGATCTGGATTATTGTATCATGCTCGAACCCTTTATTTGATGTTATTTAACCAACTTTCCTGCTAATATACTATGACGGCCTAATTATTTTTATTTAATTTTACAGACAATAAATCTAGGCAGATCAAGCCATGGTCCAAATAGGTCCAACTTTTTTAAATTATTGTTTACCTTCTGATGTTTCGACACAAATTGCACCGGTCAGTCGCAAAAAATACGCAATGAAGATAAAAATCGCGTTATAGACCCGAGGAAAACAATAATTTAAATATGTGTAGGTACTAAGCGCGAGAGTACCTAAGTGTTAGGTCCAACTTATTTGGCAGTTGAAAGTGAATGACTGAATGATTATATTGATTATAGGCTTTCATTCCAACTATAGCTACAGTTGTTGTGACACATTGCATCATCTGTTATGTGCTTCAAGCAAGTTTTATGCTGTGTTGAATTTTTTCTGCTACGTATATTGTAGGTATTCGTCTGATGTTATTTAATGAAACTGCACTTATTTTTAACATTCCACATACCTATATCTTTACCAAGCATATTATATTTTTCTTGTAGCTAGGTTTTAATCATTTTCCTTATTAATAAAACTAACAAAAATTCATAAACTAAACATAAGACTCATTTGCCCTCGCAGCTTTTCTCTTACCTGTGACCGGCCAGTGCGAACGCTCGGAAGTAATGATCGTTCTTGAATAAATCAACAAAACTGAGCTTAGTGACGAAGAGAGATGCGCCCCTCTGGTGGCAAGTGGAAACCCAAAAATTCGTCGGCGCAGTTCATTTACTTGGCACAATTTTAGGGTCGTTTCCTACAGTCTCATCATCGTCGACACAAACTGGGAAGACGGCTATTAGTTTAAATTAGTTTAGATAACTTGGGAATAATCCGTGTTTGCAAGATAGACTAGACCCCGAGATGCGTGACTATTAGGCAGAAGATTCTCTCCGTCACACAGAAAAAATACATACTTCATTCAAGGTAAAATCTTGAACCGAGAAATGAATGAGGAAAATGTTACATCTATTTCGACTGAGAGATTTCTTGAGACAAGACTGTTTTTTCTTGGTTCAACTAGGTATATAATCTTATTTCAAGAAGATATCTGATTAATTTAAGATATCCTTGATCTTTCTCATTTATTTCTTGATTCACGTTTTTTTTTGTCTGTGTAGAGTAAGAGAGGGTTGACTAGTCAAATGCATCCGATTAAAATATTTTCGGTCTTACGTGTTGTTAAAAATACTACATAGGTACTTATCCATCTATTCTACCATTTCTATGTATACTTATAACGAAAAGTGATATTCAAAGTAAAAAGTTAATACTTCTTTTTAAATGATTTTACAAGTTTAGCAAACTTGAAATACTTACGGCGGTGTGTAGTATTCGGTGTGGCAATAAGCCTGAAAACTTAGACCTACATAGGGAAATAGGTTACCATAGACAAGTGACATTTTGTGTAAAAATTCGAAAGGATATGCAGGAACAACACCTCACTTGTTTTTCTCATCGTAGCTGCAGAATGCTTAGTATAAACTAAGGTTAATATGCAATTACGTAAAGTAACGAGATCCGCGTGCTCATTAAACTCCGTGTGCATGTGGTTTTGCCTTCAACACATGACTGACTTAAACTAGATCTATTATTATTTAAATTGACATGCTAAAGAGCAAGAAACTTAGCGCTGCCCGATTGATGGATAATATGATAACATAATATTTTTTTTTAATTTAATCGGAATGAGAGGTAATAAACAAACATCGTTAGTTTCGTTACTATTTCGGAGCAGCGTTCGGTTCTTAACGGAATTGGTATACTTAACTTTCAATCGTAATGCTTAACGTTAAGAATGTTAATAAGTATTGAACTTAAATACCCATTTTGAATAATATTGTGTATAACAACGCCATTAACACAACCATGCCGTACCGAAAATGCTACATACGACGTCTGGTTACGTATAAGCTAGTCAGACAGTTGACTACATTGAAAGAGTAGGTACTTACATACTTTAACATTTTCTATCTGAATTATTTGACAACTTCTATTTTAGGCCGTGGCGTGGTAAGGACAAACTGTTACGGCAGATTATTCGCGTCAGTATTATTTTTCTAGTGTCCGACCGAAACACGATGTTCAGCCGAAACTGATACCGTAGAATTTCGGCTTCTGCTCCAGTTTCAGCCGAAACCGAACCAAACTTAATAAACTGATCATTTAATTATTCGCTTGCACTCTCAACCGCAAAGGTAAAAAACATAGGAAACAAAAACAAAATGTCAGTTTTGTGGTTGGTTCTGTTTTTTTTAATACCACGATAGTCACCATAGTCCAGAGTAGGGAATGCAATCTCGAACCGACATTGATAATTCGGGATCTCGCGTTAAAATACTGATGGTGATATTAGGGAATCGAGATCCCATCAGCCAAATCGACGAGGTATCGAAAAATCTCGTAAATTTCGAGACTCCACTTTTTTTTAAACATATGATTTAGAATGGTCAAAATTGCCTGAATGCGACTAAAACAATATTTACTTACTTAGGGTTTTGCTATTTGAAAGACATCTATGGAATACTGAACAAACATTTTACGTTAACTTAACACAAGCGTAAATTTTTTTTTTGCTGAAAATGGCTAAAACCGGAATCAGAACTTCGGTTGAACACTAATTTCCTATTTAATTTCTACTTCTTTGTTCGTCTCATTATTCGCCGATTTTCTTCATCTGAGCTCGCAGTTAACTTTTAATTGGCAGTTTTTTTTTTTGCGATTTCGTGGTTGGTACCATGGACAAATGTGATTGTTGATACTGAAGTATTATCACCTCATATTCGCTTTTAATCATTTGAGACCATGACCCCGAAATCACCCAGTATTAATAGTGCATCGCACCAATCGACCAAACGAGACAAAATATGACTCGAATAATACTTATAACAACCGTGTCCGCGATCGATACAAGATTTTTTAACCCCCGTCGCAAATAAGGGTTGATACAAGGTTTAAGTGCATTTGTCTGTGGCGTCGTATCTCCCAAATGGACGAATGCATGAAAATGAACGATTTGAAGGCGTCGTAGCTACTTAAAATAGTTTTACCTAAGGTATCTGATCTCTCGATTTTTCAAACAAAGGTTACAGTTTAACGCTGATCGGTACTTGCACTAACATTTATTTATAGAAATAATCTATTACAGAAAAATCTCCGCAAATGCAACACATCTCCCTTGGCACTCGCATACCAATGATAGAATCCGCAACAGGCTAATACAGGCTTCGCCAACAATAATTTCTAGCCTAAAACGAACAAAAAGGACTGCCCCGGATCGTTGGTGACCCGAAAGTTCCCATAAAAACTCCAGTTCCAGTTCCAGTAAAAGCTTGAATCTTATAAGACAAAGTATATGTTATCACTTATCACGCAGAGAAACTCCCAACATGGTCCTCTCCATTGCCCTTTGGGTGACTTTGAGCTTTTTTATCAGGCCCATAGTAAGCGACCACGTTTCAGTGCCACACAGACTGGCAACACACACTGAAGCATTTCGCATCAGAAATGAGGCTATCCGCAGCAGAACCAAGGTAACCGATATGGCCCTCCGAATCGCTAAACTTAAGTGGCAGTGGGTAGGGCACATAGCACGTTGAACCGATGGCCGCTGGGGCGGAAAGGTTCTCGAGTGGCGAGCGCGTACCGGAAGGCGCGGCGTATGTAGGCCCCCCACAAGGTGGACTGATGACCTGGTAAAGGTTCCGGGAGTCCACTGGATGCGGGTGGCGCAGGACCGGTCACTTTGACACTCTTTGGGGGAGGCCTATGACCAGCAGTGGACGTCTTTCAGCTGATATGATGATGATGATGATATGTTATCATCAGTCAATTAGGGGTACCTAATTGTAAGTAGGTATACTTACGCATGATTTTCACACCTTAAGGATATAGCTTATCTCCGAAATGAATTCGAAGTAAATTGATTAGATAATGATAATCTAATATTACTTCATAGGAGCATATTAGGTACGATTTATCATTTTCACTTTAGGACATTGTTAGTTTGTACGTTCTTCAATTGATTGGTGTTTCCCCTCCGGTAGGATGTCGACAATTTCACACAATTATGATGTTGTGTCTCAATGCTTCACTGTTTTGTTTGGTGCTCCAAATATAAATATATAATAGGTAGGTACATAAGTAGTTGTTTGTAAATAAAATTCTGGATAGAGATAACTGTTAAATAGATTGATCAACATCACTTTTTAACCGACATCAAAAAATACCGGCCAAGTGCGAGTCGGACTCGCGCGCGAAGGGTTCCGTACCATTATCTTTAAAACGGCAAAAAAATCATGTCTGTTGTATGGGAGCCCCACTCCTACTCGCACTTGGCCGGTTTTTTAGTATTTTTTGTTATAGCGGCAACAGAAATACATAATCTGTGAAAATTTCCTGCCTGCATTCGCAGCCTGGTGATAGAGGGACAGACAGACAGACAGACAGCGGAGTCTTAGTAATAGGGTCCCGTTTTTACCCTTTGGGTACGGAACCCTAAAAAGGAGGAGGTTCTCGATTTTGTATTTTTTTTATATTTGTTACCTCAGAACTCCGTCATTTATGATTATGAGCCGATTAGTTCATTTTTTTTTAATTATATGGTTCCAGAAATAGTCACGTAAATTCGCGGAGTAGTAAATTAGGTTACAACTTTGTAGTAAGAGTAGTAAGTAGGTTACAACTTTGTCTTTCAAGTAAATTATATGTACTTGAGCGAATCGGATTCGCCCCCTAGAGTTCCGTACAGATTTCCTGCTACCTCGATGATTGATTACGTATGTACTTTGAATAAAGGCTATATTTTTTATGATTGAATTACAAATGTAAAATTTTCAGATTTTTACCTGTAAGTACTTTCAGTATAAGACCATATTACTTGCCAAATTTCATAGTTAAAGGAAAGTACCCTCTAATTTTTGATTCCCTTGAGTGTCGAAATATACGTTTTTTGCGGCATGCACGGCCGTATCGTTTTCACGTTTACCTGAGTATATGGTTTAATTTTAACTCGATACCTCCTCCACGCGTTTCCGAAATGAAGGGTTTTGACAGACAGACAGACGGACAACAAAGTCATCCTATAAAGGTTCCGATTTTTTTTTTGTGGTTCGGAACCCTAAAAAGTGCTGATGGATAATAGAGACATCCGCTCTAATGATAAAATTTTACTTGTATTCGATGATAATTCATGAGTTTATTGTATTTCGCCCGTCGCCGATTGATTCTGTCATTTTCTTTAGATTTTCCCCATAGAGTTTCGACCGTGTCACTAGTTATATAACTTTATTGTTACGGTTATTATTACGACTCCATAAACATATAATTATTGTTAAAAACGAGACACGGAGCATACCTATATGTACAGCGGGTTAAATTTAAGTAGGTTTAAGGTAGAGGTTAATATATACACGCTTGTCAAGGATCCCTATCATATTTAGTACAAATTATTTGTTTTATGATTCAACAATACTGCCGACTTATTTATATCTTCATTACCTACGTAGGTAGGTGTGTATGTCGTATGTACGCGCTTGCTTCGCTCAGCGGTGTAATTGCTTCGTGAACATTGAGCTGTTTGCGAGTCTTATCTCGAACAAATAGAAAACATTGTATTAACCTAATAATAATCATGTATTTTACTACTAGACTTCATTACTCCTACAATTTATACAAGAAATATTAGTGTGACTATCTGAAAGAATTTCTTAATCTTGACCCACGAAGTAGGTACGTGGTTATTGGACAAATGTACTGGGATCACTCTGGTTTTTAGACATAGGTAAAGGTTATTATTGTCCAGTTCATTGTAGATAGATGAAAAGATTAAACTTTTAAGACAACTGCCGTTTTACACTGTCATTTATCTTTATATTTTTAGTTATCGTAAGTACCTATACCTACATTTAATACACAGCAGCCCAAGATGGTTGCCATTTTATCACCCCATCGACATCCGTCACTCTCACCTCTCACACTCGCATACTGTCAGAACGTATCCACCGCTATAAGTGATAAAATAACAACCATAATACGCCCCCGCATGCAGTCTTCATATCAAATATTTACCTACACTTGGTAAGTGCGTAAAACTTATAGTAACAAGATTTAAAAACCATTTATTATCCGGAATCCCAGCTTCAATTACTTACTCAATATGTTTTTAATAAAATTCATTGCTACGTACGAGTCACTTATGTTAGTTAAATTTCCAAGTCAAAATGTTATGTTTGCCAATCTATTTCGGACTCCGTCGAAATGACTCGTTGAAACTGACTTGTGTGCTACGTACTACTAGAATAATCTTATTGTGTTGAGTTATTTCACAAAATTAGATTTTACTATTTTATGTGTAGATGAATATTGTTTTATGTGCAAGTAAGCACATGAATATTTGGCACGTGTTACACCAAAATAGTTTGGCCATTCTCATTTTACACACTGTCATGCGTGTGTGTATATTTTACACTTTATTTAGAAAAATATGCTAGTTTCTTACTTACTTTAGATCCACACTAATATTATAAATGCGAAAGTGCTTGTGTCTGTGTGTTACCACGCCACGATGTCACGCTTAAACCGCGCTGATCTGATTTAGATTAAGTTTGATAAACATAGAATAGGTTTTATCCCGGAAAATGTTCCCTAAGGGGCTTAAAATGAGGTGAAAGTTTGTTTGGAGCTACGATATAAACGAGTTCCACATGAACAGAGTTCTAAATAAATTTGTTGTTTCATAATTGTAATGACAACCTGATATTTCGCACAAAATGATAACGGCCCATTTATGCGGTGACGTTCAGCGCTGTGTACGTGAACCGCCTGCCTAGGGCAGTTTATGCAGCTATACGACGAGGAAACTCATTAGGAAATCGCCAAACAAAGAAGCATGCGTTCTCGTTCATCACTGCCACACAATGACAATAGTCCGAGACTTGGACCGACCCCAGTCAACGAAGAATACTGTATAAAAACGGTGTCCACCAGTATGCTGCCAGAAACATTTTAACACAAGTTATATAAAATTCATATCCATTTTCGCTCGGGATAGACTGACAGAATATCGTTTATCGGTATATTATAAAATATTTATGTTCACGGATGACGTTCGCATTTTATAGGTATTCACATTAATGTAAAACGAGCGAAGGCGAACGAGAATTGTGTCCCTGTGCTTCGCATAAATACTGAAGGTATTTTTAAAATATCCTTCGATGACTGTTTTATTTATCGAGAATGATTGAGTAAGTACATATATTATAAATAAGTAGTAATAGTAATATCCTTTTGGGTAATATGCTACTGGCTGCTATGCTACGAGTATCAACTTATATAGGTACTATTTATTTTAACGTATCTACTACGGTACTAGGAGGGTCTGACGGATTTGTACGAATCCGTACCGTAGCATTCAAATAAACAGATCATCATCATTCCTGGTTGTGCCCTAAAGGAGCCCGGGGTCATTGACCGCGTTCCTCACGATAAATAAATAGAGCCTAGTAGACCACAAATAGTTCATAAAATTGCATCGGTTAACTAGGTTACCTCCATCGTCATGTCAGGTATTTCATGACACGAGTATTTTAATGTATAATAACAATATAGAATAACACAAGTGTGAATAAGGGACATGAGTGGATTAGTAATTTATTATGATTTAAGTACATAACTAATAATGAAACCTAGTGTTTATGATGAACTTAGATCCCGGCGAGCGTGATTCACTGACTAGCTGTCAGTGACTACTGGTCCGCTATTCTGTAACTTGTGTTAAGTTCACCTCACCGCTCACCCACAAATATATCTTGACGCCGCGATTCGTAGTAACTTAGGGCGCAGGCCCCGGGAGCAGTCCCGAGATTTCGCGGAACGAAATACCGGGAATTCCCGGGATTTTTCAAAAAACCCAATACCGGTTCTATATGTGAAATACCAGTACTTACGTAAAATGATTTCACTCGTTTAAATATTATTGTAACATTACAGTTCATAGCTATAATTCAAGTTATCATATTCAGCTAAAATATTTCACTTAATATGATTTTTATTGGTCTTTAACCAATTAACTTGTGAGCTTTTGTTAATTCGATTACTTTTCCAGATTGCTTTTAATCAGAATTATATAATTGAAATACAATTGGGGTTTATTTTCAATAACTTGTCATTTAAATACAAAAAATACTCATTACCGAAAAGTGCCGAAGAACCGGGAATTCCCAGTACTGGCTCAGTACCGTAAATCTCAGTTCCGGTTCTTGGAGTGGTACCGGTACTGCACCTCCTACTAGTGCGCATAAAGAATAACAGCACTGAATAATTTTACACTCCTTGACATAATTGTCTGTGCAGTTTTTGCCTTAATACAAAGAAGAACGGAGTAAAAATTAAACCATATCTTGACGTAGACCGCACGTAAATATGCGCGTATTACCTATGCCTTGACCTTACCAAGTTCCTCACCAAATGCTTGTGTTTTTTTGTATGGGTACCGAAAGGTCAATACTACTTGTTCGGAGCGCAGACTTCTAGAGTTACTTCCAAACGTAAATGTCTTTTTTTACATTATGTTTGTAGTTAAAGATTTACAGCAAAAAGAAAAAATATTTATTCAAAATTTACGTGTGAGAGTAATATTTATTGCAACACTTTTAAATTTGTACCTTAGTCTAAAGTGTTGCACATACTTATGTTTTCTCTTACACTGAAACATGTCGATTAGGACTTTGAGATTGATTTTATTGTAACCACAAACACGCTTATCCTTGACCGAGGTAGTTGTATAATGTTCGACTTTGCCCGCGCGATGACGCGGTGTGCACCGCCATTAATTGTACGAGTCTTGTGGCACCGTGATTAGTAAACCTGCCCCGCTATTCTGTAACTTGTTTTAACCTCATGACGCTGAGATTCGTAGTAACTAAGAGTAATCAGAGGTCTAGTTTCGTTAGGCGTGACGGGTGAGGTGAAACGCATTAGCGCATTCCGAAAAACAGCCCTGGTTTGGCCGACCGAGCCAAGGGTAGATGCACTTGGAATATATTATAAGGGCGTAAATAAAGCTCTAAGGTAGAAAGTCGTTATCAAAATAGGAGAAAAATAAATTAATTTATAAAATGATCTAAAACGCCCTTTGTATGGGTACGTCACGCAGTGGCAAAATGTTACATTTGAAAATGGCATAAGTACTGCATATTTTTCATTAGCTTTGTATACTATAATTAAATAGGAAATACGAGTATGCAATTGAGAATAATTAGGTACATAATTTAAACAACAAATATTGTAATACCATTATTTAGTGTAAACGTAGATTAACGCTTCTAAAATATAAGTAGATGCAATTTCATAGTAGCTAGTATGGTCCGGGCTCGTTCCATACCGACTGGGTTTAAAGGTGATTCTCTATATGACTATAAATATGTACAGCTCGGGTTATGCTCTCTATGTGGATTGTAGTACATATCAGACGGAAAGCTTTTCACGTCACGCAGGAATATATACATGTATTCTTTAGAGACTCTACATTCTTTCTATGGACGTTTTAGTTGAATTCCTTGAAATAGATGATAATTCCAAAACGGCAAAGGATTTTTTAATGATATAATTGTACACATGTATAGTCAACCTGACTTTGTTGTTAAGGCGTTATATTATCACTAATGAAATTTATTTTAGTGATAAAGTTTATATCTACTAATTCTTCTACCTAAATTCTTACCGAATGGTTGTACCCAATGCATTTCATTAAGCTTACCCTAATTAATACAAAGATAACGAAATGGATACAGGGTTTACGTTTTTAAACTCCATTTATTGGATTTTTAAACGTAATTACCTTGTCAGCCTTCGTCTAAATAAAACAGCGACGCTACAATAGGTACCATTTAGCGCGGATGAGAATCGTGATTATCTTAATTAAGTAGTATTTTTAATTGTGATTACTTGTAATTTTTTTATGGCATCCTTAAAATAAATAACATGTCATTAAAAAAAGTAATGACTCTAATGACATAATTAGCCGCAATCGCACTTAATGCGTGAACATTGTAAATTGTCTCTATTCGTCAACATTGTAAATTGTCTCTATTCGTGAACATTGTAAATTGTCTCTATTCGTCAATCATCGCACTCACATTGACCGTTATATATGTTTGACAAAATTGCTTCGTCCCTCGGTTGGTGTTTTTTAACCTTTTTTTTATTACATACAAGAAAATAATTAAAAAAAACGGTCAAGTGCTGGTCGAGCCACGCAAAGTATAGGGTTCCAAAGTTGCATCGAAGCTCGAATAACACTTTGTACAGGTCGACACATGTAAAAAGAGCCCTGGCGACCATACATTTTATATGGCCGCCAGGGTTCTTTTTACATGTGCCGACTTGTACTGCATAGTAAGGCTCTTACTAAGAAGCCGCAGACGGAGTGAAACTATAAGGGTTCCTTATTTACACTGCGGAACCCAAAAAAACCGAACCGAATATTCATATGCCATTTAATTTCCTGAATACGGTGAGGAATACCTACGCAGATAAAATCATTTCGATTCCTCGCACCAATCAAGGAAACAACACCGTGCATAGATTTTCGGCTATTATTATTGGCTCGACTCTAGAAATATTTACCAACAGCTCCTACAGTCTGCACATGCTATGGGCCCATGCTATATGTTATGCTACGGGCTATTGCCATGATTGTGGAGTCATGGCAATAGCGATCACTGTCGCTACTTGACAGGTATTGCAATCCAAGGCCCTACCGCGAAACGGAACGCGCACTCGCTTATTCGAGCGATAGACATGTAGATAACGAATTTCGTTTTCGTTTCGCGGTAGCGCCCCCGATGTCATAATTCCATAACTCACCAATTATCAATACCTCCGAGCTTCAGTTAACGAACTGTTACGTCGGGAAGGTCGCTACAATTATCGCTATTGTCAAGACAGACAAATAACACATATTTTTTCAGATCTAAATAGTATCATAAGTAGGTTACATAGATTATGGCCGGATGTGGTATGCAGTATTCATTAGGTTTCTAACAGAATATAGATATACACATCCGGTGCATGCCGCTTGCACTTCGGCTGAACTGCAATTTGACAAGACTGAAATCAAACAAAGCCTTACAGAGAAGAGGCTTTCGTAAGTATACAAGAATGTTAATTTGATTAATTTTAGGGTTGCGTACCTCAAAAGGAAACAAACGGAACCCTTATAGGATCCCTTTGTTGTCCGTCTAAGACCCTTTATCTCAGGAACTCGTGGAAGGGAGGTATCGAGTTGAAATTAAAATCATACCTATACGTGTTACAACAATAATGCAAAACCGTTTAACAGGCGTCCTGTTCTGATAAGAAAAAAGTAAGTTTTATTTTTATTTTTTTATGGAGCAGGTCACCCCAGTTGGCCAACGCTCCATCATAGGTACTAATGTAAAAAAAAAAACGTCAAAAACAAAAATTGTCCGTCTATTCATCCAATTGTCACAAGATTATATAAATTGAATTAACTGTAGTGGCAAATCTATCTATTCAACTATTCTCGTGCGCAATATATAGGTAGTTAAAAGGTGGTTAATGAACATGAATGCTACCATCTACTAGATATATGGTCAGGGTCTGAACGACTCCTGACCCAAAAACAATTCAATCTAGATTCTCAGTCCACGATATGGGCCGTAGCGGGTAGAACAGCGGGCGGTCTAAGATTGACTCGTTCCAAATGTATGAACTAGGTATTCGTAAAGCACGTCGCCCCGCTGCCCGCTGCCGCCCAGACCGCGGACCAAAAATCTAGATTGAATAGCGAGTTTACTGGTCAGGAGCCGTCAAGGTTAACCAGGTTTCGCACGCCGCTTAACAGGCAGAGAGTTTACCTAGGTATCTGGCCGGTCATAGTTATATCTGCTCTACAACATATACCTTAATGTTGTGTGAAACGAGTCCATCAAGGCCCATTACGTAGGTAACAGGGCTGCTATAACAAAGCGCCCAAAAATATCTGTACGTCATAAGTCATAACGACCCTCAAATACAGTCGTGTCACATAATACATAATATAAGTCAATGTCATTACTTAGGCGTGTACAGATATTTGTATCCTTAATTATGAGCGTATATGGTGTCTCCTTATTTAACCGACCAAAGTTTCGCCGAATGCTTTCGCCGGATTTTCATTTTGAAATTATGTTCCTCGGAAACCGTTAACTTATTAGATACAGTTAAAAGGTCATTCTGTAGAACTCATTACCTCATTAGGTAAGGTTAGGCTGTAAAGTTTTCTGCTTCTGAAAAATATGGTTTTCGATGAAATGAAAATTCTGCGAAACATACCTACACTCGATGGAACATTTATCGGTAAAACAAGCTACTACCGTACGTATATTAATACCCCTGACAGTACCTAATCCTATAGTACTAATAATTGTTGCATTCTGAATGTCGTTATCGTGAAATACAATACTACGTGTAAACTTGGCGCACATTGACATCACACGTAAGCTGCTGGGTGTTAGGTTTCTGTTGATTGGAGCGAAGGCCGATTTCGTTGCATCTTTGCCACAAGTTACCCAACTATAGCTGTTCGTGCTACGCCCGCATATTACAAAAAACACAGACAGAGCTGCGGGATGAAATATAGCAGCGTGGACATAGACCCTGAAAGTTCATTCCATATACGGGTGAAAGGTTTTTATTTAATCGGTTGTTGAGGTAAATACCCATTACTCCCTAAATGCATCAACAACTTAGAAAAGTTGAAAAACCCCTGACATTTTCATTGCAATGCAAGGTTCAATATCTCAACAGGCTGAAACTATTCTGTTGAAACGTAGTTAAGAACCATCTCGATCACGTCAGCTTTCGGACAAAAATAAACGCATTAAAATGGGTCCATTCGTTTAGGAGCTACGATACGGACACACAGACACGTCTTACTTATTTTATATGGCCGAGAACAGCTTAGTCAGACAAACGTACACAACAAATTGACAACCCCATATTTCATACTCGCTACGAAATAATGATTTTGGGTGGTTGAGTCTTATAATCAGAAGCATTCATCTATCCGTTTATAAAGAGGTAAACAAATGATATTGTAGTAGTAATTATGTAATCGGTAGTATCGGAAAGTAGCCGATAAACCCGGAACTACCCATCCGAATTCAAAAATATATTGAATGGTCCTTCGGAGTTCGGACAGGATGAAGACTATATTTATCCCGCCGCTCTGCCTGGTTTCTTAATAATCAACAAACGGAGCCATACGCGAGCAGTTAAGCGGCCTTTAGACCTTGCTAAATGCAGTGCACTATCTGCACTCACAATCACTGATTACATTGAGATGTTTTAAAAACATTAAAAAAGTTAATTGAGGTTATAGAATTTTGTTCACAAATTGCTCACAAATAATGTTGCTTGTGGAGACACCGCTCTTACAAGAGAACCAGAAGTCGTAAATAACCCATTATAAACTCTTACTAGCTCTAATATAAAACAATGGTTTAACAATTAAGGTGAGTACAGATATAACTTAACCTATTTTAATTTAGAAGTAAATTATACGTGTGTTGAACATAATTTAAGGTTTATCTAACCTCCCCCAGTTAAATGCAGTGCACTGCATTCAGCAAGGTCTAGGCCGCTTTAGTTGTAAAAAGATGACCCATATTCGGCTAACCAACCGTGTTAGATTATGTGTCAATTTATTATTGACCCAGATTCGTCATGCCAAACGGTAATTGGAATCATTCTAGTCGTAATGCCTTTTTTGTCAATACAAGGACGTCTCGAGGAAACCTCACGACGCAGTGCACGAGATTCGGATTTATTATACGTCTCTTTCTAAGTGTTCTAATTAGAAACACACGGCTAGTCTATCTAGCCACGACACAGCTCGCGCGCTGTCTTGTGATAATAGCCGTGCTGGATTAATCGAGGATAGGCGAGGATGAGCAAATAGTTCTTAACTACAAAAAAAAGCTTTTTTCTCCGAAGATTGCAAACCGACGGCCGTTTATAATGCCTAGTTATTATTTATGAGTTCTGAGGGTTAATCACGTTACTGTCATTTTATTATAAGTACAAAAAGTGACATTTAAATCTTCCTGACGCGCGAACAATGCGTTACGTGAGCGACCAGCCGGAGACTGAATTCGGGAAAAACTCGTATAATATCTTCGAGACTCGACACCCGAGCTATTTAAAAATGCACCTACAAGCTTGTGCCTTTGTACGGAACCCTCGGTGCGCGAGTCCAAGTGGCTGTTGACTGTTTTTTTCTCAGATTTATTCAACACTAGCTTCTGCCCGCGACTCCGTCCGCGTGGAACTCCTTTATATCGCAGCTCCAAACAAACTTTCACCCCCCCCCCCATGTCATCTCCTTAGGGGATGATTTCGGGGATAAAAACTATCCTATGTCCTTTCCCGGGATTCAAGCTAACTCCATAGCAAATTTAATCTCAATCGGTTCGGCGGTTTAAGCGTGACAAGGTAACAGACAGACGCACTTTCGCATTAATAATATTAGTATGGAAGTATGGATATGGATAGTACTATGGATATGGATAGTACTATGGATATGGATAGTACTATGGATATGGATATAATTTAAGAGCCTTAGCGTTTCAAAAACGATCACCTGGCGTACCCTAAATGTAGGCTCGTAGTAAAGTAAACAATCTGTACAGACTTGACTGACACTTAAAACTGACAGCTGACAGCTTACTAATAGATACTGCACTGACATACGCGGAAGTGACCTTAGGCCGCTACTGTGTTCACTATGAGAGCCTCTTTACGCCTAGTCTGCGAGCAAGGTGTTCGTCGCTTCGATTAAGTTTAATACCCTCGTAAATTATTACACACGTGAAGTGTCTTAGTGCATAATCTTTTTACACGGCAAGGTCACTGATAAGGATTAATTTTATAGTTCCTGCACTACTACATACTATGACGAGGTTATGACGTGATGGTGTATCTCATCATCACCATCATAATTTGAAGAGATGGGCTTTTGTCATTGCAGCTTGATGTTGTCTCTGTCTGTCTTGTCCTGACCCCGGATCATGGTCGCCCTTACCACGCGATAAGGGACAAGATAGGAGTGTCGTCTCGTTCTATCGAACGGTGTCAGCCCGTGACGGACGCTCTATCCTGTCACATATCGTATGGTACAGGGTCGTTTTCACGGTGTTCATCTCCCTATCTTTCTATTTATTTTCCCTTCTAGAGGTGTGATGATTCTGATAAAGTGGTCGTGTCGTATCAGCACAGCTATCATAGGATGGCCCGCGCGCTGAGTCGTAGCGACATAGACTATCCGTCGCTTTCTAATTAGAACGCTTAGAAAGAGACGAATAGTTCTATGTCGCTGCGACACAGCTCGCGGGCCGTCTTGTGATAGCCGACCAGCCCATTCTGTAACTAGATTTAAGCTCACCTCAACGCTCACCCACACATATATCTTGACACCGCGATGTATAGTAACTAAGTGTAGGTAGAGGTCTAGTTTCGTGACGGGTGACCGTCGGGGTGAACCGCATTAGCGCGTAGCGTAAATGAATTAACAGTCGTATGACTGTCTTACTTCTTTAACTTACCGCTAAGTGGTTATTGGGCATATTGTTTTTATTGCATGTAATTACCAATTAGCCTTCGAAACATGTGTTAATCACACGTGCTCTTACAGCTGAAGCTGACAATCCATTATTTGGCTGTATTTGTCAAGCCAAATAAACTTAACGGTGAACGGTGAATTGATTTTTTGTATATGGAGTTAAAAATCTACACAACTATTGCAAAAGAGACAATAAAGTCACACTAGAGATTGGCAGATATTTTTATCGCGATTCAAGCAGGTGCAAGTAGTTTCGACTGCATTACCGTTGCATGCTTTAAACGAAAGGTTGCTCTCTTGAATATACTCCGACTATATTAGCCTCTTGACAGTCCGTACTTCAGCTTCAATATAATATACAGTCGAAAATAACTTCTGTACAAAACCCCACGTCTTTGAACACTTCTTTGTGCCCTTGACATAGAGTTAAGAGAGACAGTCGTATTCAGATAGGTTTGTTCCCATTTCATTTCAGTTTTAAATGTTGTCCACTTCAAGGCACGTAAACAACCATGACAGATAACGAGACACTATACATAAGGACTTGTACACTGCGACTACGAAACGTGCGGCCGAGTTTCGGCAAACACTGGCGAATCGTTACCAAGTGTCAGTGAACGGGTGACGTCAGCGCAGCTGATAGCTGATAACGTCGCACTAGGCCGCTCAAGGGGGCGAAAGCGTTGCCAACAAAGGAAAGATCTTAGCACGCGGTCAATGACATGGACTTTAAACAAATGTACTTTATGCATACATACTCGTACAAACATAACATTACGCTTGTATTCCCAAAAGGTAGCCAATTATTATCAAATAGCTTCCGCCCGCAACTCCGTCCGCGTGGAACTCGTTTATCGATATAAATGAGAGAAGATACCTCCATATTAATTTTCACTCCCTTAGGGGGTGATTTCCGTGATAAAAACTATTCTATATCCTTCCCCGGGAGTCAAACTATCTCTATACCGAAATTCATCTAAATCGGTTGTGGTTTAAGATTGAAGAGGTAACAGACAGACAGTCAATTTCGCATTTATAATACTTATTAGTAAGGATTTTGTGAAGCCATATCTTCCTTTATTTATTTGGTGGCGCCTCTATATAATAATATTTACTTTTATTAATGTAGGACGGCGCTTAATATCACGTTTAGATAAGTAACATACAATGACACCTACGATGTTTTTTTTAAACCCAACATTTCCATATAAATTAAATTTGCCAAAGTTACGGATCCCGAGTATGTTCAGCAGCGTTCAGCTTTAAACGTTATCAAACAACGAATCCTCAAATCAATAAAAGGATGGCAACGCCCATGATTTTTCTGGAAACGCAAGAATCTGGCAGACCGTATGCTTGTTTGAAAAAAGTGTAACATTAGGTAGGAATCTGTTTACCCCAGGTTTTGTCGGCCCGGCCTAAGCTAGCCATCATCAACAACACATATCGAACAAAACAATGAAAACAGCTGTAATTTTATTATGTGTTTATTTTTCGAACTCTACTTACATAGTTATAAGAATATAATTATATACATCACGCATTTGAAGTAATGTAAATAACATGGGAATTGGGAACGTTATACCTAAAGTCAATGATTTAGTAGACGACGTATTTATCTATCTTTATAGGTACTTACTTATCAAATACTTAAATAGCAAATGATAAACAAATACTTATATATCTTCGAGGCCTATTTCACAATGCATTTCGCAACCCTGTGTTGTTGACAGCCGTATGTAGGTTAAAACTAATTGATTATGTGCGTTAATTTACTGAATGACTAGGTAATGTAGTTGAAAGGAAGCTTGGCAATGATCTAAAAGAAAATATGGAATTTGTGCCTATTTCAGTGCCTAATTAATTAATTACTGTCGTATGTACCTCGAGTTTTTGTTGATTATACATTGACATGAAACAAACAAAACAGAACTTATAAGAAACAAAATTGGCCGCCCTCGACACACTCCAATGTTGCCCGGGGTTTGAGTGACTTGAACACGAATGGTACGAAGTTCATCTTAAGGGGATGCCTTGATTTGAGTCGTACACGCCCCTAGACAGAGACACGCTGATTCCTTCTGCCCACGAGAATAAAAGATGTAACACTCTTCGGGAATCGCTGTTTAGGACAATTTTCGATAAATAGGTACCTAACTTAGTAAAGTTTTATTAAAACTTCATAAAATGAGATATTAGATGAAATAAAATACTATTATATTAACTTGATTGTGTCGTAAAATAATGTATCGTTTGAGTAGGCTGAGTAAAAAAAGGAAAATACAGACCCAACTTTGGATTTCTTTCCAACCAAAAAATTTTAAGCAATCATGTATCGATAAAATCATAAAATCAGATGAACAATCATATAGTCAAAAATCATATATCTGAAATCAGACCTTATTTTTTCTTAATCTAGTCAGAACGGCGTTTCAAAGCACGTGATGATTTCCAATGCACCGCCTTAATGTTTGCTTCCAAATATGGTGTCACCATTTAGAATATTTCTGAAAATCGTTCATGAGAGGCCTGTGTCCAGCAATATGTGTAACAAACAGACGAGTATGATTTACGTACTTAATACCCGAGAATCCAAGGTTCAAAGATTACTCGTGTGACTCTTCAAGGACTAATTTATTTTATCCTCTCCATGGGAGTCATGACCCCTCTCCGTCTTGCGGAAAGGGGTCATAACCCCCGTTCCGGGTCATTCCTGGTGCAACGTCTATCCATCGCGATTCAGCGCGGCAACGCGGCGAGCGTTGATGGGCACCTACGCCGGGGGTGACGCGGGGCGGGCTTTTTGACTAAGTTAATAATTTATTATTACCTAACGCTTATTGTACCCTTTTTTGTAATTTTTTGCCATAGGTACATTGTAAATTATACTGTGATTTATATTCTCGTAATAAAAAAAAACATCGTGAGGAAACCTGCATACATCTGCGAAGAAATTCAAAGGTGTATGTGAAGTCGCCAATCCGCACTGGGCCAGCGTGGGGACTACTGCCCGTTCCCTCTCATACGTGAGAGGAGGCCTGTTCCCAGCAGTGGGACGTATATAGGCTGATGATGTGATGTGAATAAAAAAAAAGTAAATTAAACATTGTTTATGTGAACAGTTGCAAGTTTGGTGAATGTTCATTCCTATAACAATAATGACTAACATGTCTATCCATACTAATATTATAAACGCGAAAGTGTGTGTGTTTCTTTGTCCGTCTTTCACGGCAAAACGGAGCGACGAATTGACGTGATTTTTTAGTGGAGATAGTTGAAGGGATGGGGAGTGATATAGGATAGTTTTTATCCCCGAAATGGGGGGGTTAAAAGTTTGTATGGAGCTGCGATATAAACGAGTTCCACGCGGACGGAGTCGCGGACAGAAGCTAGTAACATAATAAACTTCTGACAGTGAGATGACACGCTGCAAACAGGCGGTTTTGGCTCAGAATCATGGGTCGTGGTAATTCATCGGAACGGAAGGTTACATACTAAATCGGTAGGTATTAGGTAAGTATTTGATTGTTAATTCATCACTCGTTCTCCATGCGGGAAATTTTACCTCGGGACACTCCGGCGGGGTACCTATCAAACGCAGTTGAAGTACGCTCAAGGAATGAGAATACCTAGGCACCTACTAATATAATAACCCCTTCCTTAAATCCTTCGGCATTATACTTCGAAACTTAATTTCGAAGTATAATTAAAATATTTCACTGTTATACTTTGTCACGAAAAATATACTTTTGATCCAAATTCATTTAACGCGGAAGTTACAACAATAAAATTTAAGGCGCTGTATGTTCATGGTCTTCTCTCCCTCTCACTGAGCATAAGCGTGAGCGAGATGGAAGTGCGTGAGCGGAAGCGCGGATATCATGTTTTGTAATTTTAATTTTTTGGTCGTTTAAATAAATAAAAAAGTAATCACTGAGTGCTATCAAACATGATATTGCCGATTTTTTTAAGTGTGTGTAGACCCTTTTAGACCTATGTTCGTGATTTTTTTTCTATGGAGCAAAAATTGCTTAATCATGTTTCGAATCACTGATCTCACTGCAAAAAAGCCTCGAGATTACTATTCGTATTTTTTTGAAACCATATTATAAACAGACGCATTATATTGTTTCAAAAACTTTTTTTAACTTCACTGAACCTACGGCGCCTTAAATCATTTGATTCAGAGAACACAAACAAAGAAAAAATCTAAAAGGCCTAAGCCGTACAAGTAAATATCTGTATGTCGGGTAAAAAGAGAAAGCCTGCAGGAAATTTTAATACTTCAGCACTTCTATCACGTGACGGCCGCGACATACTCTCGATTTTTCTCGCACTATACCTCTTGTTCTAAGTGTTCTAATAAGAAAGAGACGGATAGTGCGAGAAAAATCGAGAGAGCTCGCGCGCCGTCGCATGAAAGTCGGTTTGGTCTATTCGTTGTTTCAAGGGATAATTTACTTTCAAAACAAAGTTTTAACCGACTTCAATTTAGTACCTACTCCGCCAAGCCACGAGAACATTTCCTATTTTTTTTTACAATTTACCACATGAACTGATTTCCGATAGCAAATGCGTTGATTACTATAGAAAAAAACCGAATCGCTGTATGTGGGCCGATAATATTTGAGGACTTCCATCGATTCCCCAAGATCATCACCAATGGCACTTCATTAGTTCCTATTTCAACGGAATCTTATCAGAACCTGTGACGTACTTTTGCACTTTTAAGTACATAATTGAGGAATTCGATAAGTCATCTGAGGTCTTCATCATCAATTCCTCGCCACCAAATTTATGATTCCGGATGTAAATACACGAGTTGTAACAGAAAATACCAAAATCACTACACGCGTGCCTAATAAAATTGAGGAGTCCCCTCAATTCCTCATGGATCCCATCATCTAACTGAATTTTGAAAAAAATGGGACCCACCTTGAAGTATATACATACGAACAAAAAAAAATTCGAATCGGTTCATCAATGACGGAGTTCTGAGGAAAATAATAATAATAATAATAAAAATACAGCCGAATTGAGAACCTCCTCCTTTTTTTTAAGTCGGTTAAAAAGCCATGTGTCCAACGCCGCGTCATATGTAGTCCGATCATAATTAATGATTCAGTCTCTTTTTAATATGAAACCACCAGACGGACTTATAAATATACTGCTACATACTTATGTAAAAAAATAATTAGTTTTAAGTAATTAAGAATTCGGTCATCTGGCGCCAGTGTATCGTTTGTTCTGTTATCATCGCGTGTAACGTTAAAGATCTCATTGTTATGCTTCCGCGCACGTTGCTACAAAAATACCACATTATCGCAGTATAATAATAATATTATACGTCGCAGGCTTGGGCCTCAACAAAATACTGTTATCTTTGTCAACACTTCAGGAACTCGTGTTCTGTCACTGTTTAAAATGCACATTTACGCGTATTTCTTCGATGATAAATAACATAAATATTATGTACTTGACTTCTAAAGAATTTATGCAATGAAATACAATGAATATCCAATGATTGTTTACTGATTACTATAGTGAGATAAGTACCTACTTAATCTTTTTTCTGTAAATGACTTAAATCGTTAGCCCAAACAGTTAGAGAAGAAGTAACTATTGTAAGTTTTCCTCACCTAAAACGCGCATTATATATTTTCTTGATCGCTACCAAAGACTAGTAAATAAAGCCGGCCAAGTACGTGTCGGGCCCGGGTTCGGTAATTGCCTGTATGTGATTGACCTTTGTTACATCGACACCGTTCATATACCTACCCAGTAGTAACCATTCAGCCGGCAGACAGCAGATCAGAGCCCAGTATCACGCAAACGCATCCCTGAATTGAAAAATAGTTTAGGAGAACCCATCTTATTAAATAAGCTATTTAACAATACCTCACCATAAGTTTACCGAGAAAAAAAATACATCCCCACTTTTTGTGTAGGGGCTATCGGGGGTTATATCGGCGAAATTGATTTATATAGGGTAGGTACTCATGCGCAAATTAGGTACAGCTTTCTAGTAATAAGTGAGCTTAGCCGCAGACGGACGGACGGACGGACATGGCTAAACTATAAGGGTTAATTCCTTGTTGACTACGGAACCCCAAAAATAGACGGCCAATTTCCATACGTAGTATGGTAAATCCACCTCTGACGCCGCGACGCGCCGCGTTGAGATAAAATCTACCTTCCTCTGTCTAATTTACTTAGTGTGAGTGCGAGTCACTGAGTCGCGCGAGTTAGGGCCGATTTTTCAATCTCTAGATAAAGTTATCCGTCAGTTGAAATTTTCACCATCTTTTTCTTACTTCATAATGAAAGGAAAGGACAGATCTAACATTTATCTGACATATAGTTTTATCTGGGAATTGAAAAATCGGCCCTTAGAAGCAAGTTGTATTTTATATCGCGATGAGATATAACTTATACCACAGAAAAGATAGTAGTACCTATACAAAACGCCCTCTACGGAAAAACCACACGAGTATACCTATACTATGGCAACTGCCAATCTTCATTATTTTCTGACATAAAGCATGTTGCCGAAAAACAAAACTGAAATTCAACAACAAATGTATTCATTACCTAGTCATTGTCCTTGCAATAACTTTACAAGAATATATTAGCCAATTAACGCTATTTAGCGTCAACAGCGACATTCAAGTGCAGGTCAAGCGAGGAACAAGCAATCGCTGACGTCCGTAAAGGTTATCGGGCGGAGGGTCGCAGTATCGCGGAAACGGGATACAGCGATCAACTGGGTCATTCAACAGCGCGTTACTAGCTGGGAAATCTTATGCAGATTCATAATCATAAACGTTCTAAAAGCCTATTTTAACTAAAATGGCGTTAAAATTCGTTTGTCTTTATCTGTCACTTTGACATTTGTGCTTAATACAATACCGACAAGCTTTAGTCACTATTTAATGAAGATCATTTAGTCATAAGAATGCATAACTTGTGACAATAGACTGTTATTATGATTGATTCGCAAAAAAAACAAGCTCAAAGACAATGAAAGTATTATGCGCAGAATCATGAATAACAAAGACTTTAATGAACAACAACTTTATTCATAAAGTTGTATGACAATCGAAAGTACGACAATAGTCAGTATGCTACTAGATGGACACCCAGATTCTTATCCTAATTAAGTATTATGTTAATATCATAAATGTTAAAGTTTGAATGTGTGTATAACTGGAATATTGTTACTCAATCACGCACAAAAGGCTAGATGGATTAAGATGAACTCTTAACCCTTAATATCTGTCATAGATGAAATAAAAACGATTGTATTCAGGCTGATTTACGGTTCAAATTTAAACTTCTCGACAGAGTTGTCAAATAGTCAAAGGGTTAAAGCTAGATTGAAACATAGGCTACTTTTTAGACGGAAAGTCATCCTTCAAAGGGGAAGTCGGCGGTGTAAGTTAATACCTACGGGTGTTTACGCGGAAAAAGTCGTGGACAAAAGCTAGTGCAACTGTACATACATAATAGCAAATATAAATCTTAAATTGGTTTAAACCGTACTTTACTTTGTCAATAGTGACGAATTAGAATTCTTTCACCACTACATACAGGCTAGGCCTGAAAGGAATCCATACAAATACAATCCTACGTTATATGTGAACAGTCTGAACACAAGGACATTGTTTGCATATGAGAACATAGAGAAACGGTAGTATAGTTGCTAAGTGGACATAAATAGAATAATAGTGTTCAAAACGAGTCCACGACATGTCGACGACGTGAGCATTGGGCTGTTATTCATAATGCTTACCTATAACTTACGCACTTTATGATAGGGCCGTGGATTTGGAACACTGGGCAATTTTACCATTGATACAACCTCGTAACAACATGGCGGGCATGTCGATTCGTTAATTTATAAGCTAAAGATGCTCATAGACTTACTCGTAATAGCATTTTAGTGAATGTGACATCACAAAATAAACAGGACCGCTTTAGCGAGCCATCTAGCGAAGCGCAAAGTTTGCTTCTAGCTTTAGCTAATAGCAAGTCCACGTTATCCACGTTAACCACCTCGCCCCGATCACCCAGGGGAATTAGCGGCAATTATTTAATACTCAACTAGGATAAAATGATAATGTTCGGTTATTATGGCGCTTTGCCGGACGCTACCTTCTGTCGGACGCTGTCTTCTGAGTATGGACAGGCTGTAGATTCATGGCTAGGCTACCTTCAACACGTTACCAAGCCAAAAGAGTCAATATTTTTAAAAAGGCGTACTAATGATATTCTTACCTAATATCCTTCCATGTGAAGTTTCTAATTTCTACGCCGCGAGAGCATCGTGACCGAAGCTGTAATAAAGAAGAAAGAAACAAAGATGCATTTATTCACAATCGCACATCACACACTTTTAATAGTGGCTGTTGACAGATTAAATTACACTTTAGGTACTTTTTATTTACCCATTTCCTGCTACTACTGCCTATTCCCTATGATCCAAGAGACGAGGGCTTTGCTCATCTTTTGGACGTAGGCTGACGATATTGATGATGATGCGTTTTCCCTTAGATGCATCTATTAAAACAAACTCTCAGCGAACAACTAAGGCTAAGTCTACGTACGATGTTATAAATCATTGAGGTTTGTATATTATCTACAGCTCCTTTCGTTGTGCGTAAAGCAGAGTTCCATCTTCTAGTTCTATATTTGCCTCTAGATTCCTGTTAGAGAGAATCGTTGCAGCAACGGCAGTGGTATCTCAGCCGTAGCGAAACACTGCTGGCTTATATATCGATCCAATCAGGCTTAGATTTTAATTTATTTAGTAGTTAGTACCTTCGCGGTGCTCTGGCCAAGTCTAGTTTTGACACATTTGACACACTGGCGCGGCCTGCGGTGGCCGACAATAGTAAATTTGACAGCTAATGAAAAGTTTACGAGGCGGCCAGCCGAAGAGAATATTTATAACCGCTTAGCCGGCCAGCCAGCGCCAGTCTGTGACAGGCCTAAGTGAAATGAATTATTAGTCTTCGACTTATGAATAGTGCTACAGAAACGTGCTTTGACTGTTGCCTGCCTCGTCTCTACCTAAATGTTTATATATTATTCGCAGTAGGTACTCTTTGGGTTTTTACCTCCTGGGTTCGCCTCTGGGCCAATCTCTCAAGTTGTGTTACGTCGATCTTTATCACTTAGTACTATTCTATATGGACTGACGTACGCGGCTGATGCGACACAATAGTCACGACGACAGATGCGTCTGTGTATGAAATTCTTTCCAAAGTCTCCGACGGACGCGTGCGGCCTAAACGCCCGCGCGAGCGCGGCTGCGATCGGCACTATCGGCAGCGTTGCACGGAACTGCACCTTAAGGCGCCGTAGGTTCATGATCTTCTCTCCCTCTCACTGAGCATAAGCGTGAGCGAGATGGAAGTGCGTGCTCGGAAGCGCGGAAATCATGTTTTTTAATTTTAATTTTTTGAGCTACGGTAGCCTAGTGGTTCATGCATGCGGCTGTCAAGCGGCGATCGTGGGTTCGAATCTCGGCTCGTACCAATGAGTTTTTCGGAACTTATGTACGGAATATTTACCGTTAGCTTTTCGGTGAAGGAAAACATCGTGAGGAAACCGGTCTAATCCCAATAAGGTCTAGTTTTCCCTCTGGGTTGGAAGGTCAGATGGCAGTCGTTTTCGTAAAATTAGTGCCTATGCCAAATCTTGGGATTAGGTGTCAAAGCGGACCCCGGGCTCCTTTGGGGGCATTTCCGGGAATAGCGCTAGGAGGATGATGATGGCTGTTTAAATAAATAAAAAAGTAAACACTGAGTTCTCTCAAACATGATATTGCCGATTTTTAGAAGCCATTTTAATATTTTTAGCTTTTGTGCATAATTTGTAACAAATATTTTAAGTGTATTTCAGACCCTTTCAGACCTATGTTCGTGATTTTTTTCTATCGAGCGAAAATTGCTTAATCATGTTTCTAAACACTGATTTCCCTGCAGAAAAGCCTCAAGATTACTATTCGTATTTTTTTAAAACCATATTATTATAAACAGACGCATTATATTGTTTCAAAAACACTGTTCGCTTGACTTCGCTGAACCTACGGCGCCTTAAGAGTCTTAAGACTCACCGCACACGTTCAGTCTTATTCGAACGATGTGATTTGAAACCTGTTGACAGCCTTCGAATACGACGACAAGCGCTTGTTGCCGGGTGCCTAGATCCCAAGAACATGTGTGAAATGCCCAATCAACTTACGAACCATTCCATTGTTTTCAGGATACAAGGAGATCCTGCATGGCGTGAACGGACGGCTGCGGCCGCGGCAGCTGGTGGCCATCATGGGTCCCTCGGGCGCCGGCAAGTCTACACTACTCGACGTGCTCTCCGGGTACAGAATCACAGGCGTTGGAGGCGCCGTATTTCTCAACGGCAGGGGCAGGAACTTAAGTAAGTTTTAATAAGGAAAACCTAAATGATTCTTTGTAAAACCAGCGAACTGTAATAGTTATTTACGATACAAGTGCCGAAAATAGGAAATTCGCAACGAGTGGTGATAAATTACGACACGAGTTGCGAATTACCTATTCGCACGTGTATCGTACAACGTTTTACTGTACATATGGCTCTTTAAAGTTTTGACATATGCACGAAAAGTGCTCTTTTTCGCACTAGTGCGGGAAAGTAGCACCATATGTACTGTAAAACTATATTTGTCAAGTCAAGTGAAATTATAACAAGCAAAACCATAGCAACGTAAACACGGATATAAAGAGTTAGGGATATAAAGCTGCTGGAAGCACAGTTATCTAAGTGGTTCCTAACATTCCCTCTTCTTTTCAATCCGAACTCTTCAACGAGTTTCACCAATCTTGGTTTATAAACCGGCTTGGTAAAGATGTCTGCAAGTTGCAAATTAGCAGATGTAAATTAATAAATAAATTTTGTATTACTGAGGGACTCCGACTAGTAAAGACGCGATGGTCCCTCGGGTGGCAAGTCTACGTTACCTACTCGATGTCCTCTCCGGGTACAGGATCACAGTTGACCTTATGTGATCCTGTAGATGGATTTTTTGGCACGTAATTTGTTTACAGTTAAGTTGTCCAAATCACTCGTTCGAAAAATTACCCCCTATGTTTGAGCAGCCCAGTTGTAATGAAGCAGCCCATCGGTTCAGATTCGTTAGAATCATCGCTGTTTTTGATTGTGAATTATCTTCACAACTGATTGAAATTGGAAAATCTTGAATTTCAGAGCAATTCAAGAAGTTGTCGTGCTACATCCAGCAGGACGACCGGCTGCAGGGGCTGTTGACCGTCGGCGAGAACATGGCGCTTGCCGCCAGTCTCAAGCTGCCCACCAATATGCACCACTACGAGAAGAGCGAAGTTGTAAGTATGGGCCCCAATAACCCGACACACTTTAATAGAACATTTGCTGACAATTTGTGACTGATATGTCACAAATAAGGTCGGTCTAATATTATAGAAATTATTGAGTTATACAAGTTCGTTGGTTCCTGGCTCGTTGGTATGTGTGGGTCGATTGCAAGTCAAATTTGAGTGACTTCCCGGACTCCAATCAAGATTTTTGAAGTGAAAACTTCTTTAGCGGCGCTGTGGACTTTTTGGGATGATGGGGAAAAATTGTTAAACACGCGACAGGTGTAGGAGCGTAGGAGGTCACGTGACGTGTAGGAGGGGGGGGCAATGCAAATTAAGTGCACGGATGGTCAGTTGACAGAGACTGTTTTAGTAAGTTCGTTGTCGATAGCACCATAACGCCGTGCCTATAGGAACTCCTTCGTGAAACTGCTGTTTAACCGACTTCAAACAAAGGAAGGAGGTTCTCAATTCGGCTGTATTATTTTTATGTTTTTTTTTCTATGCTTGTTACCTCAGAACTCCGATATTGATGACCCGATTCGATTTTTTTTTGTTTGTATGGTAATGCTTCCAGGTGGGTCCCATTTTTTTAAATTCAGTTAGTTGATGGGATTCATGAGGAATTGAGGGAACTCCGCAATTTTATTAGGCATGCGTGTAGTAATTTTTGGTATTTTCAATTATAACTCGTGTATTTACATCCGAAAATCATAAATTTGGTGGCGAGCAATCCATGATGAAGACCACAGATGACTTCTCGAATTCCTCAATTATGTAATTGAAAGTGCAAAAGTACGTCACAGGTTCTGATAAGTTTCCGTTGAAATAGGAACTAATGAAGTGCCATTGGTGATGATCTTGGGGAATCGACGGAAGTCCTCAAATATTATCGACCCACATACAGCTATTCGGTTTTTTTCTATAGTAATCAACGCATTTGCTATCGGAAATCAGTTCATGTGGTAAATTGTAAAAAATGTGGAAATATTCTCGGGGCTGGCGGAGTACTAAATTGAAGTCGGTTAAAACATTGTTTTTAAAGTAAATTATTTTTGTAGTTAGTTTGTGATCGAACACGTATAATTGCAATCGACACAGCGCCATAACCCCTCATATTATTCCGATCTCCTTTCCTGTTTTCAGATTGAAGACATCCTCACCAATCTAGGTCTCTACGAGCATTCAAACACCCGTGCGGCCCAGTTGTCCGGTGGACAAAAGAAGAGACTATCAATAGCGCTCGAACTCATCAATAACCCTCTTATTATGTTCCTCGATGAGCCAACTACGTAAGCAATTTAATAGATAATTACCGTCTGGGACAAGCTGTGGCGAATTCGCCATTTTATTCCTGTAATGTGTTACCTATGTGTATCACGGATTAGGCAACATAGTGTTATGGGTGTGTAGTTAAAAAAGTTGGACAATGGTTATCTGTCGTAAACGATACACACAACGAAACGAGGTCTGTCGATCTGAAAAGTTTTGTTCTATCGCATTCCTATGCGACTCAAATTATGATACTCTGACCAAAACTTTCAACTTTCCAGTGGGCTCGACAGTTCCTCCTGCACGCAAGTCGTGCAGCTGTGCCGCAGCCTGGCACACCAGGGCCGCACGATCATCTGCACCGTTCACCAGCCCTCCGCCTCACTGTTCGCCCTCTTCGACCAGGTCTACGTGCTGGCAGTCGGCCAGTGCCTCTACCAGGGCACCACCACCAACCTGGTCCCGTACTTGGAGCAAGCCGGCATACCTTGTCCCATATATCACAACCCTGCCGATTATGGTAAATTTTACACGATTGCGTACCTTGTAGCCTCAACCTGTTTATACTCAGCATATAATACTTATTTAACGACACGCAAGGCAATGTTCTTGACCGTAATTATAACTTAGCATTGAAATTGCCATCGAACAACGTGCAATTTACCTATCTCTGCAATAGTCTCAAGTATTCACTCATAAACAACTTTAATTACAGTTATCGAATTAGCTTGCGGTGAATATGGCGAAGACAAAATTAATATATTAACGACCAAGGCAGAAAACGGTAGGGCGCTCGACTGGTTTGAGAACCCAGAGTCCATTCCAAGCATGGAGGGATTGAGAAAGCAGTTCCCTCTGAGTGTGCTGAAGAACCAGGATACAGGATCGAATACCGAGGAGACGTCGCAATCAAACCAAAGATCTGTCTTGATTAGGACCGGCTTCCTTAAGGCCAAACGAGATGCTGTGAGTATTAACAGACAGCAAAAATTATTAGACCTCGAGCTATGCTAGGAGCATCTTGCTCGCGGGTTATATAGAGTTATGCATCGATTAACACATGGGTCAGATGGCCTCCACGGCTTTTCCGGGACGAACGCACTCTTTTGTGAAACTTTTCCCATTTCTAATAATTTTGCATATACTTCTTTGAATTTCGTTGAAGCAGCATCGAATGTTCTTCTTCAATGACTTAAGGGGATGCCTTGATTTGAGTCGTACACGCCAGAGATGCCCTCCGCCCACGAGAAAAAGAGATGTACCACTCTACGGAAATCGCTGTTTTGGAAACATTTCGATAAATACCTAACTTAGTGAAGTTTTATTAAAATTTCATAAAGTGAGATTTGACATGAGATGAAATACTACGTATTAACTTGATTGTGTCGTAAAATAATGTATTGTTTGAGTAGGGTGAGTAAAAAAAGGAAAATACAGACCCAACTTTGGATTTTTTTTCTATTGAGGAAATTTTAAGCAATCATGTATCGATAAAATCAGATGAACAATCATTTAGTCAAGAATCATATATCTGAAAATCAGACCTTATTGTTTCTTAATCTAGTCAGAACGGCGTTTCAAAGCACGCGATTATTTCCAATGCACCGCCTTAAGTGATTGTGGGCTTGTTGGCATATACCTGCGACGTCAAGTTACCCAATATAAAAATGCATTGGGGTTGAACACCAATGCGTAATGAAGTAGGTCATTCAAAGCTGCTTCAACGAAATTGAGAAATTTTTTCGCAAAATGTAGAGAACATTATCCGGTCATTTCTGAGAAAGTGTTGTTTTTTTACAGACCATGACCCATATTCGTGTACTGGTGAACATCCTGGTCGGCGTAATGTTGGGCAGTCTCTTCATCAACGCGGGCAACGAGGGCTCCAGGGTCTTGGAGAACTACAACCTGTTGTTCGCTATTTTGATGCACCATATGATGTCACCGATGATGTTGACCATTCTTACATGTGTGTTCGTCTTTGGAATCATATTCAACACGAAAATCGCATCTAAATCAGTTGGTTAACTCTTCATTAACAACCACGTCGTTTTTGTTTGCAGTTCCATCAGAAATGTCGATCCTTTCCAAAGAACATTTCAATAGATGGTACTCCTTGGGGTCCTACTACATCTCCATAACTCTAGTAGACTTGCCTGTATCTGTAAGTATCGGTGTGAAATAATACCCTTATATTAGAAGCAACTTTTACACATTGCTGTCATTTACTCTGTAGTGTAGAGAATTAGGTTTTCATTTCTTAGGTAGCATTCCATATAATAAGAGTATCTAAGATGCTCTTTCACTATTGCTGGGAAAACTCCCAGCAATTTCTCTGCGTAATCGCATCAGAAATGAGGCTATCCGCAGCAGAACCAACCGATATAGCCCTCCGAATCGCTAAACTTAAGTGGGAGTGGGCGGGGCACGAGACAGAACAACAACAGGAGAAAGTTAATTGACCCAAATGTTCCAGATCGTGTCCTGCTTCCTGTTCAGCGTGATAGTGTACACGATGTCCGCGCAGCCGCTGGAGCTGGTGCGGTTCGCCATGTTCTTCGCCATCTCCATGTACACAGTGCTCGTGGCGCAGAGCTTCGGCCTCATGATCGGAGCGGTCTTCAACGTCGTCGTAAGTTGTTTATCTACTCGTATCTGGTTTCCGAATACTATAATACCGCGATATCAAACTAGTATACGCGCCTGGAGCGCTTCTTCGCCACAGCACTGCACGGTTAACTTCCCGAGCGACACTTCAGGTTGTTTTGTAGAGAAAAGCGTCTACGAGCAGAGCAGCCACGCCACCTAGCGCCATCCTGCGCTGAAATCATTGACTGTGACGTATGGAGAACGATTGCCGCGCAAAGTGCAAGCTCACGTAAAGTGTTCTTGGGATGGCATCAAGAATTTTCAATAAGTTGCCAAGAAACATTTTATATGCTGAAGATCTGACGCTGTTCAAAAAGAAACTGTTAGCCCTTCTAGTGGAAAAGGCATATTATTCAATTGACGAATATAGAAAAGACGATTTGTTAAATTAGCACTAATTTTGTTATTAAATTTTATGTATTAGGAAAAGCACGATGCATGAAAATTGTGGTATCATATAAATTTAAGCCTATTTCGTTCTATATTTTGTTACACCTTCGGGTAAAACATAGTGATACCAAGCTGTCATTTTATAACATCTGTATAACCTATGTTTAGCAAATAAATACTTTGACTTTGACTTTGAAACCAATTAACACAAAATTTATGGCCAGAAACCGGTTTTTTGGCCTAAAATTGTTCAACTTTGATGCCAAAGATCTCGAAAACATGAACTTTGAAGTAAATATGGGATACTATATTGCTTAAAGGCGTTGTTGTTATAATAATAAGCTACAAAAAACGTAAGAGAACTTTAGAGATTCAGATCAAAGGTACGATCCCATACGCTAATTATGGGAGCCCCTTAAGGCACCGTACTACGGCGCAATCATCGTGTTTTCTACCAACGCGCTAACTTGTTGCGTTGCGATATGCCGTTCCGAGTTGCCGAAGTTGCGTTTTGGGAAAAAGGGACAGAACATAACCCTTCTTAAAATTTTGGACACATAACTTCGTAATTATTTAACCAAGCAACGCAAGAGCGTTGTTTTTTCTCCATCTGCGTCTTTTTTTATACAACGACGGTGGCAAACAAGCGTACGACTCGCCTGACGGTAAGCGGAGACGGCAGCCTACGCATGCAGCTCCAAAGGAGTAACATAGGCGTTGCCGACCCTTTATATGTTTGTTGACAGCTCTTTAGCTGATGATTTGTTCCTTTGAACAAATTTCCTCGCCCTCAACACAACGCATCCTCGGGAGCTCTGGCAACGTCACTCGGTCAAATCATGAAATGGCGGCGTTTCACGATATGCCAATGAATTTCGTGATCTGGCGGATTTTACGATCGGCCGCCGACGTACATATTAATTTCTTATTTTTATTGGAAATGTATTTTCTAACACAATCCTATATTGTTCATGAATAAAAATACTATGACTATGACTGTGCACCGCCGCCTCCAGTACGTGGTAGTAAGTACGACAGGTTCTGTTGTGGTAATGATCTGTTCGTATTCTTTTCAGAACGGCACTTTCCTGGGTCCATCGCTGTCCGTGCCGATGATGATGTTCGCTGGTTTCGGCGTGACGCTCCGCGACCTGCCCTCCTACCTCTACTGGGGCTCCTACGTGTCCTACCTGCGTTACGGCCTCGAGGGACTGATCAACGCCATCTACGGGCTGGACAGACCAGTCCTTGCGTGTGACGACGAACTATACTGTCATTACAAGTGAGTACCAACCAGCGGTTTATGATCAAATTGTCGACACTCCCTTTGTCTAATTTCACTTCCAAGTCAACGTTTCGTGTATTTTCATTTCGTCCAAAATTCAGTTCGTGTATTGGTCATTACAAGTAAGTTAATCGTGTATTTTTACTTGTCGGATGATTTATTTTAGCTTTCCACGTCAATTATGATGAACTGGCATTAAACCTGTACGTGGAGGTGGCAAACCTTTGAATATATAACTCTCTAAAAACGTTCCTGAAATTAAGTATATTTGTCTGTCTTGATTTATTATGCTAGAAGACATAATAAATCAAGAAAGACAAATATACTTAATTATTAGATGAATCTTGATAAGTACATAAATCTTCGATTCATATGAATAGTCATTTCTTAAATCTTCGATCAGAATTAAAAACTATTCGTAACTTAAGAAATATTACCGAACTTTTTCGTGGTTTGACATTGAAGAGCCTACTGATAAACAATCCGAATATGGACTGCTAAATCCTTGACAGATTTATGAATTTGGAACCTTCCTAAATTCGATTTCAATTGCAGGGACTTGCGAAGTTAGTTATATAAATACCTAATATACAATAACTCAAACGATTGGTTGATATTTCAGGTATCCCAGCAAGTTTTTGACCGAGATTGCGATGCATGCAGACAGGTTTTGGTGGGACATTCTCGCCCTCACCGTTAACGTATTCGTGCTGAGAATAGCGGCCTTCGTACTTCTCAAATGGAAACTAAACGCAGTCCGATAATCGTTAGTTTGTATACATTGGTTGGTTATTTTGTTTCAATACCAGTTTAGCTCTAAATTTGTATGTCTTTCGTACATTATTTTCAAAGTTATTAACTAGTTGCGAGTGGCTAGTAGATGATATTTATAAGTCAACATAAAAACAATTTGATATTTTTGGGTGATTTATTAAACAAATCAATTGATAGATGTAACAAAGCTAATTATGCCATATTTTGACGGAGAAAGCTGTCTGACTAGTAATTTTAAACTGCCTAACTTTGTATAATAACTGCCAGAAATCACCGCTTGTCTCGGATTAGGGTTGGCTACCTATGAGCAAAACAGGCATTACATTACCTAAACAAATATACACACAGTTGAAGTGATACTATACACAGGTATACAAAATTGTCCAAAAAGGAAATGTTAATCCGATTTTTTTCCAACATAAACAGTTGTAACTCTTTGAGCCTAACCTAACTAGGTAACTTACTAGAGTACCTACTATAAGATTAACGAGGCATAATTTCATAAGAATCATAAGTAAGTAGCAATTGATTGTATGGCGTGATCCATATAATGATTGATGAACGTTAGCCTAGCAATAATAGTACATTACGCAACTAGGGCGGTGAATGCCCCAGATCGCATTTGTGGCCCGAACCGAAGGTGCGGGCCATAAATATGCGCTATGGGGCTTTACGAATTACCGCCCGTGTTGAGTACAAAATTTTACGTCTTCACCTGGCCACAATGCGACTTTTCCCGTACGCGCAGCGTGCAGTAAAACTCGCATTATGGCCAGGTGTGACGTAAATACTTGTATGCTCGACCTGTAAAATAAACATTCCATAGGCACGCACAAACAATAAAGAGTATGTTTGAAATTTATTATTGTCTAATGTTGAAAATTGTGATGTTTTGTTAAACCTGTGATATTACTACCACTCCATAGCGGTGTAACACATTTTTATTAGTGTATAGTAGTTTGCGGAGTGGAAAGGCACATGGGTTACCCATGCTTATTCCTAATTTTCACTTGCCTAAAGTGTACTTCCAAAGATTTGAGTGGTTAACATGCCTCTTCATATAACAAGTAGGTATAATATATTGTTGAAAATAGTACGAGTTATTAAGGTTTAGGTCAAATATTACTGAAATTATAATATTGGTAGGTACTTATTTTGGTTACACTACATAACTCCGAAGAGTCATTCGTCCGAAAGCATATTTTTTTCCGAATTCCATATCATTCCGAAAACCATGTTCCGCTGTTTTTTTTTATCTTTCAGGATATAAAGTTAACCTAACTTATTTATGTAAGTACCTATTTCATTTAATAATCTGCGTCCAAATTTTCGTTACGCGGTAAATGACTTCGGAATTTAAACATTTCGGAATAATTGCTTTCGGACAAATGACTCTTTGGAATTTTTGTGTTCCCACTCATTTTACTTACACATGAGACCACAACATGATAAAATGGTAATAATTTTTGAGCGCCTTTATAAATACAACGAACAAAATGTGTAGTAAGTAAGTTGTAGTTATTAAATAGGTGGTTAACGTTAATGTAGGTAAGTAGGTAGTATTCGAAGTATATGTTTTACATAATCAATTGTACCTACAATTACTGTAGGAGTAATGTACGCACACGTTTGTGCTTAGTAATTGAAATTATAGATATAATAGTTGCTCAATTATATTATTTATTATTTATTAGGTTAAAACATTTAATTGTATTTAAAATAACTACGAAATTAATTTAAGGAACCGTGACAAGACATTTTTATAACATTTGTACAAAAAAGTTTCCTGGTAATAAATGAATAAATAAATGTTTCTTTTTTATCTACTTCTATGAACCGCATACCCGAGTAGTTTTGTTTTTAGCCTTTTTGGAGGTAGCTATAATGTTGTAGTATCCTCCCCTACCTTTCAAGAGAAGAAAAATATGGAAAAAAATAACACGTTACATATTTATATCGCTCAAATCAGTAAAACAAGTCCTCCACGTCTGATGAACGTCCCGAACGGGTTACAGTGCTAGTGGTACGCCAAAATATGCGGCAAATGGTGTTAAAGTTTTGAAAATCGGTAAAAACGAATCAATTTGACCCGTAGCCCGAAAAAAACAAACAAAGAGAGGAGTTAATGTCAACATTTTTTTTTGTATGGAAAAAAATATATTTTTTCTTCTGAAACCTTTCGTGTGTGGTACATAACAAAAGGGCTTACTAAGCCGATTCTAAAAATATATCACATCATTTTATGTCAGCCATTTTTGTTAAATTAAAACAAAAACAATTTTAGACACTATTATAGAAATCTAAAAAGTTTATTTGTATTTTTTCATTAAAAATAATATTAATGAATAATATAAATATTATTGAAAACTTTTCTCGCATTAGTATTCATCAATTTCATCATCCTCAGTGTCTAAAATTGAACTTTTTATACATGTTTCGACTGATTGGGATTTATCGCATTTTGTAATTTTTTAAAGTTATAAAGAAACACTGGTAATGGAAATTATTTTCAAAATTGCTTCTTTGAGGTTAAAGATGAGGATATCACGTATCATTTGTGATATATTGTATTAAAAAAATAAGCCATATCGTGTCTGGAGGAGCCCTAACTTGGTATGTTTCGAAAATTATTTTTGTTTTAAATTAAGAAAAATGGCTGAAATAAAATGATGTGTTATTTTTTTAGAATCGGCTTAGTAAGTCCTTTCATTAGGTACCACACACGGTTACCGTACCAAGATTGTGAAAGTGGGCTGTAAATTTTCGAATAAATATATATAACACGTGGCAAGTAAGCTAGCGTCAAAACGATCAATTTATGCAACGAAATAGAGCCTTGGAGTTGCTGAGATGACACTCACCGTTGCCAGGAGCTGCTGCGACGCTCCTTCATCAGGTGTAGGACCCCGAGACCTGGCTTGTACTGTACAGACTCACCGACTCCAAGGTTACCTGGCACCTGATTGTACACAGCTTATGGGGTATCCTCCTGCTTCTTCAAGGCACTTATGAATCTAGCTCAAAATGATAACTGCCAGTAAAATAGCGCGACTATTCGCGCTGAGCTTAAATTTTCGAACCGTGTTTCAAAACGACAAAGACGAAAGGGAATCGACAGTTATTTTATCTGTCAAACGCAGGCACGGAATGTTGCCATACTAAAAATATTTAATGAAAACTGAACATTCCGCCCACCGTAGGTTTCAGAACTAAGGTCACTGTGGGTAAGCCCGTCTACAAGGCGTCGACACGTTATAACTTTTGAAATTGAAGGCGTTTCCCGCTTTAGCGTCCAGTCGCAAAAGCAGTTTTTCGCGCTTGTTTCCTCACTCTAAAAAAGATGGCGCTGTGACAACGAACTTCAGACTCTTCAGAGCAATCCGCCTAAACCGTGTATGGAACTCGAAGTGCTAGTGTGACGGTGTCTGGTAGTAAAATTGGCAAAAATAGTAAATGACAAGATTTTGTAAGAGAAAGTAACTAGGTACGTACCTAAGTAATATATAACCGGTTATCTTTATTCTGTGTTTAAATTATCAGAAATCGGCTTAGTTTTGTAATTATACGTTCCGTCATTTATCACATTAAAATGTCGTTAAGTTTGAAAGTCCGTATACTATATACTACAAGGCAAGTCCGTCATATGCCGGGCTTCCCTTGAATCAGAGGTTACCAACTGTTTTTACGACTTTAATATTATTACGATTTCATAAGGTTACTGTAGATAAGTAAATGCTTTCGACATTACACATGATGATATTGAGTTTATTAACAATTTTAATCTCGATACTAGTACGGAAATGTGTTCCTCACCCTCAGCACTATATCACCAAAAATATTAATAAAAAAATACTTATGAAATAAATAAATTATTAAATAAATATTAGCCCCAAACTAAGCAATACTTGTACTATCAGTGCTAGGTGACGGCATATATAAACTTGTATAGATAAATACATAGGACAGGTATACTGATGTTTAATTTGATTGCCAACAAACTGGCACATACTATGATGTGGTCGTAGGCCCTAGGCCAAGTTTTGAGAGTGTAAGTGTTATTGCGTGTTGTACATGGACTTTTACCACACAGCGAGTATACTGTTGTGGTTCTTGTTATGTATACATAGAAAACACCCATGAGCCCATGACTCAGGAATAAATATGTGTAGATCACACAAACAAATCCCCTTACCGCTTATATTTTAATAATAATATAATTATTAGCCAAAAAGTTAAATCAAAAGATTTTTCGTGAAAACCTGACTTCTTTTTTACAAATATTATAGCCTATGTCACTCCTACGATTAAAGAGGTACCTACCCAACGACACCTCGTATGTCGAAATCCGTCAAGCGGTTTAGGCTGCAGGGCGTGCCAAAGAATAAGATATAGTCACATACATACATACATAAATGCATACATACATGCATACATATATATATGTATATTTATATATATATATATATATATATATATATATATATATATGCATACATATATATATGTATATGAAAAACATAACCCTCCTCTCGTTAGGCAGTCGGGCAAAAAAGGTTTACCGCCCCATTTACGAAATATATGACGCCTTTGAATAAGAAAAATTGAGTTTATTCCGAATCTAAACCTTATACTTACAAGTTTAAAGTACACTTTTCATTCTCTTGTTTCATTTCTTTTAAGGATTCGAATACGAACATAAAAAAGATGTTGACATAACTCCTCTTCTTTTTCGTTTTTGAAGTGAAAACTTCTTTAGCGGCGCTGAGCACTTTTTGGGATGGGCAAAAATTGTTAAACTCGCGACAGATACTGTGAGATCTCAGGAGGTCACGTGACCGTAGAATTGGGAGAGATTCGGGACGATGCTTGTGGGCGGGGGGGGAAAACGGGGGTTTGACTAGGGGCACATACATCTAATTTGTACTTTATTGTTAACAGTATAACGTCGTAACACATTTTCCGTAAATGCAAATTCTATTTTGTTTTATCAAACTTTTGTATTTTGCAGTTAGCCGATTGGACTTCATTCAAAACTGAATACTATTCGTAAGAGTATAAAGCCGTTAAACAATTTTTCTCAAAAATGGTATGTAATGTTGCCATATAACATCTGTAAAAAGTATCCAGAAAGTGAATTCTACCGGATACTGATTCACAACTGTCCAGTAAGAAGCGAGATTTTAAATTTGGAATCTCCTACTGTCCAGTAAGTAAGTATGTACTTAATTTACTTACTGGACAGTAGGTCATCCTCTTTAGATCTGTTTAAAAAAAACAGTACCAGACACAGATTAGAGTTTAGCCATTATAACATGGTTATAGGAGGGAGGCTCCAAATATGTATCTATCTCTCTTTTAGGTATGACATTTAAGAGATAGATATATTTTTGGAGCCTTAAACAGCCATTTTATAGCCACTTAACGAGACGCAGAAGAAGTATGCACGTTGCGTTTTGTACTTAGTAATGTTGTAGATGTATAAGTGTGGGATTTTATGTTGGGATTTAGTCATTCCAGTTTATAAATCATGTTGGATTAAAACTTTCCATTCCAAAATTAACATGGAGTTTCAAAAAAATAATTTACATTTTTTTACTAAAAAATTCATGTCGTGTAAAAATAGAACAATGTTCAAAACTAAACGCAAACTTTTTAGTAAAAAAAACAACGACTGGCGGGATTTCACATTCAATTGCGACTTTGCGACAATGTGTGTTTTAATTTGCCGCGTGAAATCTGATTCTGAATTCTGAAATAGGTGGCACTTCTCCTGATTTAAAAGCTGAGGCCGAATTAGCAAAAAACAATTTACTTCCTCCAAAATTCAAGGTGCGATATATGAAAACTTATGAAAAATTTATGAAGTGGAAGGCAGAAAAACAAGCCAACAGTTGGTCTCAAAATCTATTCTTGGCATATTTCAGCTTTCTTCACCACACGATGCAGCCGACAAGTTTATGGTCTGTGTATTCTATGCTTCCGGTCAATCGATCACAATATATATCAGTAATTGCCGTAATATGAATGTTACCTTCAATATTAATTAAACGAATTTGTTGTTAAACTTTCTTTCATTTTTGAGAAAAGCATTATACAAGCCTCAACCAGTAAGAAAGCCATCCTGGTCTCGTATATAACCGGACCTCACCTGCGGTTCGGTCCGATTAACTCATACTTGGCCAGGAAGGCTTACTAGTGGGTGTGCTATTGCTATCTGTTGTATGGGAACCTTGCACTTTTTGACTATGCGCTGAAACTTGGCACAGTTGGTCCTTAGGTGGTCTTGAGTGGATTCAGACCGGGAGCCATCGAGAGCCACCCCGCATTTAGGGGGAGGAGGGGGGGGGGAAGTTCGACTCCGCCGCGCCATATGTAAAGCCATTTTTTTCTGAAACTATACACACCAAGGCAAGTGTTATATAATTTTCGGATAAATAAAGGATGAGGAATCTATTTTACGAACCAAAGTAGGTAATACATTTTGTAACAAAAAAAATAAAATAAAGGAGAAAAACATATACAGCGTAAATTATTTTTATTCAATATTACTAAAATTTTTTTAACTACATAAGATACATAAAAACAAAAAATACGGCCATAAAGCCACATTAATTCGGTTTTAGAAAATATATTATTTTGTATATAAATATGTTAACAGACCGGAAATAAAAAAATATGTATACGTGAGTCAGGGCGACCTCAATGCATGTGTCGTCCGTGAAGGAAATGAAGGCACAGTTTTAAAATACGATAGTTGTCAATTATATGTGATTACTTTGGGTGTTTCGGTATTTAACATGAAATATTTTAAATGAAACTACGCCCTGTCAAGTAGTTTATATATAACACGCTCCACTGCAAAGACACTGCAAGGAATCCAACGACACCTCATATATTAAAAACCATCAAGCCGTTTCCATCCATCAAGTTCCTAGTTTCGCATGTTTTAGGGTGGTTTACCTGTCGTATCTACCTTCGACACCGACAAATCGATGTCACCAAGTGTACCATGGAAATGATTCTAGCTATGAAAATGGTTCGGCACTGACTATTGTTCGTGTGATGCATAAGCTTTGCTGACTATCGGCGCTCTACGTCCAATGTTCCCCGCTCACTGCCACTTAAGTTTAGCGATTCGAAGGGCTATCTTGAGCGGTTACCTTGCTCCCGCTGCGGTAGCCCCATTTCTGATGCGATCACGTAGATAAACTCCCAGCATAACCCTCTCCCTTGACTCCGCTAAACTTAAGTGGCAGTGAGCGGGGAACATTGGACGTAGAGCGCCGATAGTCAGCAAAGCTTATGCATCACACGAACAATAGTCAGTGCCGAACCATTTTCATAGCTAGAATCATTTCCATGGTACACTTGGTGACATCGATTTGTCGGTGTCGAAGGTAGATACGACAGGTAAACCACCCTAAAACATGCGAAACTAGGAACTTGATGGATGGAAACGGCTTGATGGTTTTTAATATATGAGGTGTCGTTGGATTCCTTGCAGTGTCTTTGCAGTGGAGCGTGTTATATATAAACTACTTGACAGGGCGTAGTTTCATTTAAAATATTTCATGTTAAGTACCGAAACACCCAAAGTAATCACATATAATTGACAACTATCGTATTTTAAAACTGTACCTTCATTTCCTTCACGGACGACACATGCATTGAGGTCGCCCTGACTCACGTATATTTTTTTATTTCCGGTCTGTTAACATATTTATATACAAAATAATATATTTTCTAAAACCGAATTAATGTGGCTTTATGTCGTATTTTTTGTTTTTATGTATCTTATGTAGTTAAAAAATTTTTGTATTATTGAATAAAAATAATTTACGCTGTATATGTTTTTCTCCTTTATTTATTTTTTTTGTTCCAAAATGTATTGTTTTGGTTCGTAAAATAGATTCCTCATCCTTTATTTATCCGAAAATATAACACTTGCCTTAGTGTGTATAGTTTCAGAAAAAAATGGCTTTAAATAAAGCGCGGTGGAGTCGAACTTCCCCCCCCCCCCTCCCCCTAAATGCGGGGTGGCTCTCGATGACTCCCGGTCTGAATCCACTCAAGACCACCTAAGGATCAACTGTGCCAAGTATCAGCGCATAGTCAAAAAGTGCAAGGTATCTTGCAATAGCACACCCACTATACTTACTGGATTCTGCAGTAATGTACTATTTGCAATTGCATATTCTGCAAACAAATTTGTAATTTTGTCCACGCGTCCTTTATTGAGAAATTTGAATAGTTCGAATTTGGACGTTATTCCTAAAGAGATAAAGCTTTGAAAAATATTTGGCAATGGCAAAAAAAATGGTATCTTATTTCATTGTCTCCTTCATCATCATAACAACCTGTATTCATAAAATGTTTCTTCATAATGTAATTACTAAGAACAGACTTGAACTCATAATTTAGTTGTTCATAACAATTTCCTTCATAATGGACATATATCATAATTTTGTTAGTTATCCCCCTTGAATCTAGCCAAGACCGAATGTTACCCTACGAATGAACCTAGCGAGCCGACAGGCTTAGGAGATCTAGCTTATAGAGTTATTTACCTTACTAACCAATCCTAGAATAATATCTTAGTGCTAAGTACCCCTTGAGGTGCATTTTGTAATAAACAGATGTTGTGAGCTCCCTTGTTTTCTTCTACATCCAAGTGAAAATTTAAACATTACATGGCTATTTGTTATTATAGTTGTTGATTGTTGTGGTTACTTTGTAATTTTGTTTTCCGCTCTTTTATAAAAAAAATAACTTGGTAGACGAAAGCGGGAGCCAAGCTCCCGCTTCCGTCTTCTAACCTATCCGCGATCCGAGTCGGTTTTGCCACTAAGTCCCTGTTCCTTACTGCCTACTTGAACTTATACACCACTATCTTGGCAGTTGATCACAGAGTAAGTCTTTATTAATACAACATTTAGCAATAACTACTAGTATGCATAGGAATAAATATGATATTAAACTATATTGCTAAAAATCGTTATGATATAAAAGTATATAAACATAGATAGTATAGTAACAGAGATACTTATGTTGAATAACATTATGAATATAGACAATTCGGAGTTACGATAGTTATTAGCACAAATAATTATGAATAGTGATCATTATGAGATAAAATTGTATGAGATAAATTTATGAATTTATGAGAATTGTATGAAAGGCACATGACTCGAACAATAATAAGGGCTTTAAAGCCCTATATCTCGCAAACGAATCACTGATTTGAAAATGATGTATTTTAGAAAACCCATAATAGTTTTGAACTAGCTATCCAGCGATACCCCACACCGTGGGTTTAACGAAAAAAAATTACATCCCCGCTTAGGAGTAGGGGAGGTATCCTAAAAAAAAATTTAAGTGATTATTTCTTGAGCGGCGCTGTGCACTTTTTGGGATGGGGAAAATTTGTTAAACTCGCGACAGGTGGCGTAGGAGGTCACGTGACGTGTAGGAGCGTAGGATTTAATGTTGCAAATTGCTTGAATACACAAAGCGGGAGTTGCGCTTCAAACGCGGATTTTTATGTTCTTTTTTGCAAAATTAAAATTATTCTAGTTTTCACTTCCGCCGGCCCCCAGGTCGGTATCAGGTAACCAAGTACTGTTTTGTCGGCGTGATTGATTTATATTATAACCTAACCTAATCTAACCTAACCTACCCTTAACTCATTTTTAATAGGATCACTTGGGAGCTGTCACGGGGAACCGGACTGAGCCCGCGCCAGTATGGGTTCATGGCACAAAGAAGTACGGAAGATGCACCTTACGATTCCATCACATACGTGAGAGAGGGCCTGAAGCGAAAGGAAATTACGGCCCTGGTCTCCCTGGACATCGAGGGAGCCTTTGATGGTGCATGGTGGCCGGTAATCATCAAGCAGCTCAGACAGCACTGCGCCGACGACTGGTTGGTGGGAGTTGTGTGCAGTTACCTGGAGAACAGGCAGGTGACATTAAACTACTTGGGAGAATCTGTCGTGGCCCATACGGATAGAGGATGCGTCCAGGTGTCGATTGGGGGCCCGATGCTCTGGAACCTGCAACTGGATCCACTGCTGGTTGAGTCCGAGGGAGGGGATACCCAGCTGCAGGCATTCGCTGATGATATACTCATCATGGCGACTGCACGAACCACCGCGGAAGTGAACGTACGAGTTAACAGGGCGTTGGCGATGGTTGCTGCTTGGGGTACCTTGTGTGCTTGTGTCTGGACACAAATTAAAATTTGCCCCACATAAAACACAGGCAGTGATTATTACCAAAAAACATAAATACGATGAGCCCTCCTTCCGCATTATGGACAAACCTGTGGCCCTTTCGCAGAGTATTAAGCTGCTGGGGCTAACGATAGATGGGAATTTAGGGTTTGGCCCCCACCTGGACAACGTCACTACAAAGGCGCTTAACGCTGTCAGCGCTTTGCGCACTGCTATGGCGCAGAACTAACAAAAAGCTCGGTAAACCCGATGCGCCGAGCCGGCGTCATGCCGGCCTACGGGTGTGAATCGTGAAATGGATGGGTTGATGGGTTATTTCCACTAACCAAACACTTGAAATTATGCATTTTTTTTAATTTTAATAATACGGTCCTCCGAACATGGAATTTACTAGTATTTATTAATAAATACACTATAGTGGGTTAGTTAGGTATCAGGGTCAAACATGGAATGCAGAGATAGCGGGTCCGGTGGGCAAGCAGGGTCATTCATGTTGAGTGTGGCTGTGGTTATCATTGAATGTCAAGTAGTGCCAAGTCGTTATTAAAATCACCAAACACAAAACCGACAGCATAGTACCAACGTCAAACCAAGACTGTGCATCTCTCTATCATAGTACAACTTATTTTTCAACACCCCTCTAGTTGTCCTATTGTTCAGGGAAACATGGAGAAGTGGTGAAACCTAATAATGTCTTTTGTTTTACCGCTGCTCTTTGCGCGAAAAGGGTCAAAGATGCCATAAATCACACAATGAAGATACTACCTACTTATGTCCTTATCGGGTTTTTTTCATTCCACGCAGGCCAGCTGCTTGCCATCAGTAGCAGGATGATGATTGATGATTTATGCTAGTTCATAAAAATTGATAACACAAACCTTTGTTACGTTACGTAGCTGTTATGGTTAATACAGCAGCGGCTTATCATCACAATAAGTCATTGGAACTACCCAAAACCCACTACATAAAGACGTCATTTTGATATATTTTGGCCATAGAATAGTAATAAAATATGTATTGACCTAAAATATATTTATTTATCCACAAACATTGATATGCTTGGTTAAAACGGCCATAGCATGACACCATTCTTCCCGACTAAAACGACGTGATTTATGAAAAGTAGCATTACCACTATGAAAATAAAGCTCCTTATGATTTGGCAATGACAACACTTACGACTCTTTTGAAATGAGTCGTTATGCGTTGTCCACCCGCAATCCTTAATGACGCCGACCTCGGCGCAAGAGGTTTTAAACCTATTAAACTTCCAAATATTTTCTTCAAAATTACTTTCTTCTTACCTATATTATCTACTCTATGTTTTGTTAAAGGACTTCGGAAATGTTTTCAAGCCATTATATACAGAAAAAGTGAAATGAAGTTTGGAGTTAAATATTACAATATATACAGATAATTTTGTGTTTTAGTCACATTGAATATTACAGCTCAGTCTGTAAATTATACAAAAAGAAAAGAAAAAGTAACCCCACTTAATCAATTTTATGATATAAACGCAAAAATGTTATGGCGCTGAGCCGGCGTCATGAGTACGGCGGACTTGCAAATGGCACGGCGCCTACGCGGCGTCATGCGCACTGAAAGGGTTAAAGTAGTAACAAGAATGGCCAAAGCCCAGTGGGGACTGAACCCTGAGATCCTAAGGACCATCTTCTACACTGTAGTGGAGCCCACAATTTTGTATGCGGTCGGGCCTGGGGGGACGTCGCGGGAAGGGTGTACGTGAAGAAACGATTGGACCGCGTCACCAGGGCCTTCGCAAATTCGGATCTCGAAGGCTCATCGCACCGTGTCCCTGGTGTCGAGCGCAGTACTGGCCCGCGTTCTGCCACTGGACCTCAGACTGAGGGAACAGGTGAAACTCTACCAAATCAAGAGGGGTAAACCTCTTCCAGAACTGCCTGGCAGATCGCTGCAGCTGAGGATCCATCCCTCGAGCCCCCCCCATCCAGCAAAGCGCAAACGGCTGCCGTTCGGCCTGGTGACGTTGTCGCGTTCAGTCCCCAGGATGTGGTGATTGGTGGAAAATAATTCTGAACGGCAGCAAATAAAAGAAATATAATATTTATTTAAAAAAACTAGGTCGTGGGTGCTATAGCCCGTCTGGTTTTACGCAGTAGTTCGGTACTCCCCTCGGCGATGGCGGCTGCTAGGGCCCAGGGTACTGGAGCAGCGGACAGTGGAGCTGGTGAAGTGGCTCGGGAGCGCCGGGGCAGCTGCGTGGTGGTCTTCCCCACAAAAAGGTCGCAGGGACGGCGCGCTAAAACGCGGCCGACTTTTTAAACTAAAAAGTCGCACCCTGTGAATAAACGTTCACGGTTAAAATTCATCCAGGCTCCTCCGCTTGATAATGAACCCGTGAAGACTTGCGCCTAGGTACGAGGAGAAGCCGTAAGCAGTTGGTGAAGGTGTTCACTATCAGAACGGAGTTAAGATTATACAATAAGCAGCGGGATGACTAGCGGTATTTTAAGAAAAATAAAAGAAGGTGTTCGGATAAAACGTTACGCAAAGCGGTGAACTCTAATAGCTGGCTTGTTTCAAGATGGTGTATAAATATTTAAGCACTATTAAGCGGCGGCGTTATAAAACTATTTATTACTGTTCCGTGCACTACTACGGTCACATTTACAATTAAACGATTGGAAATCAAAACGCAAGCGCCGTACAATAACGTAATTGAAGCACAGTTGATTAATTAGGTGATTCTAGCACTTAGATGCACTAGGGTTTAAAATAAGCACTAACTTAAAGCTAAACACTACTGGATTAAAACACTTGTTCAACACTTACCCTATCGGGGTGCGAGATGACACTTGTAACTAATGAAGGACTTAGGTATTACATTAATTTTATTATTTTAAATATATAAATTTTGCCAGCGCGCACGAGGACACAAAGAAAACGTCTGTGAACGCAGCCGGCACATGTATCGTCCCTTTCAAAACGTAGCTCGTAATGCCACCGCGATGCAGCCACGAGCCGTCTCGAACATTCCTTATCGCCCGGCGGTAACATCGCGCGCACAAGTGTTAAACATGATGTGTTTATTTGTTATTTATTTTAATTATTTTATTGTGTTGTTATTTATTATGTTTTAAGGATGTGTGTTAGTGTAGGATGTAAATACTTATTTTAAGTAGTTCTATAGTTAAGTTTATAATATGTGTTTATTTTAGAATAGGTTTATCAATTTAAGATGCGTTTTAATCGTAATAATAAAACATGTAACATGTAACGTTACACTACCCCGCGCGTTACAAAAGGATTTTATTATACTAAAAAAATAAAATCCGTACTTTTAAGTAAAATTTTCGTATTTAATCCTTTCATTCTTCAATCAGTTACAAAATTCCATACTTCACGCAATCAAAAAAATGCTATAGTTACCATACTAAAGGTTACTAACGCGACCAGTCATTATTAGAGGTTACTATATATTCATTTAATAGTTACCCATACAAAAATAAAATAAGTAAACGATGGATTATATTTGAACCACGCTAAGTATATGCTGTTATTTGTCTTATTATATTATAAATGTGTAATTATTTATTTAAGCCAATTAGTTTTAGATCTTTAATGTGCCAGGTGCCAATATTTTTTCCGGACATATCTTCAAGTACATATACTAAAGGAGACTTTTTTTGTACAACTCGACATTTTAAAAACTTAGGTGCCAACTTCTTACTAAAATATTTGTCCTTGTTACTCAGTACATATGCACGTTTCATGACAACGTCGCCGACCTTAAATTCCATCGGTTTTCTTCGAAGGTTGTAATGAGACGTGTTTTTCACATGAGCATGCCAGAGTTTTGCCTGCACCTTGTCAAATACCTCGGCAAGACAACCACGATTGTCGGCATAAATGTCACGAGGCAAGAACTCCTGTTTGTCACCCAAGTCATTATGAATATAATGGGAACCACATGTAGCGATCTCTCTGCCGTATACCAAGAATGAAGGAGTGAACCCAGTCGCCTCATTTACCGAATTGTTGATGGCGAACTGAACTTTCGGGATAAAAAGGTCCCAAGTCCTATGGTCATCCTCAACGAACGTTGACAGGGATGTGATAATTGTACGATTAAATCTTTCAACGCTGTTAATATGCGCTGAATATTTAGGGGTAAAAAATACGTTGGGGACTTTATATGATTTGAAAAGAGTGTCTGTAACTTTACTGACAAACTGGCTACCGTTATCGAGATAAATAGTTTGAGGCGGCCCGTGGACAAGGAAAACCGACTCTTCCATGAATTTACACACAGCAACGGCAGTAGCAGCACGCAAGGGAGTAATTAGGCAAAATTTTGAAAAGCAGCACGTAACAACTAGGATGTAGCTATTTTGCTTCCATGTGACAGGCAGAGGGCCCATAAGGTCGATTGAAATGGTTTGAAATGGGCGACTACATTGTTTTGGGCGTCCCATTTCACCCAAGACTTGGTGATTTTGAGCCTTGTACTGAAGGCACTTGTGACACGAACCAACAAAATTTACGACGTCTTGGTGCATGCCTTGCCAGTAGTAGCGCAACGCGAGACGACGGTACGTTTTAAAGACGCCAAGATGTCCGGCTGTTGGCTCTGCGTGATTTTCTTCAATGATCTGCTCACGCAGTTCACGCGGAACAACCTCCTTCCAGGAAAACTCTGAAGTTAAGTCAGTCAAGTCGTGTTTGTCCTTTGTCAACCTATATAGGGTATTGTTTTTTATTAAAAAATTCGGGAAATTTTGGGGTTTGGTAAGGCAAGAATTATATATATTTTTGTACTATGCATCAGTAGTTTTAGTATAAAAATCAGATGTACTGATGGCACTAATAGGAACGGCTCGTGAAAGGGCATCTGGAATGACATTGTCAACGCCGCGACGATGTTTTATTTCAAAATGAAACGCGGACAATCTAACACCCCAGCGAGCAAGCCTGCCGGTCGGGTTATTCAGAGAAAGGAACCATTTCAGAGCACTGTGGTCTGTATATACCGTGAAGGGCTTTCCGTTCTCTAAATAACACCGCCAATGCTCCAAAGCTATAACAACCGCAAGTGTTTCCCGCTCAGTTATTCCGTAGTTCTTCTCTGCTGCTGACAACGACCTGCTCATATAGGCAATTGGGTGCTCCTTACCTTCTAAGGTCTGCGTCAGCATGGCACCAACACCATAGTTACTGGCATCGGTATGCACTTCGAATGGCTGGTCGTAGTCAGGGCAGGAAAGAACAGGAGCGGAAACCAAACATTCCTTCAGCTGCTGGAATGCAGCGTCAGCTTCCGAAGACCAGACAAACGGTGGTCCCCCTTTCTTATTCGAAGTCAGCTTATTAAGGGGGCCTGCTATAGTGCTGAAGTTGGGGACGAAACGACGATACCACGTTGCGGTTCCGAGAAAGCGCTTAATGTCCTTCCGGTTAGTTGGTGTCGGGTAGTTGAGGATAGCTTGCACCTTCTCCGGATCGGTACGTAGTCCACAACTGTCAACAACATAGCCCAGATACCTAAGCTGGCTTCGAAAAAACTGACATTTGTCCAGGTTTACGGTGAGGTTGGCCTGCTTTAACTTCTCCATCACGCTAAGAAGAAGGGAGACATGGGAATTAAAATCATTCGATACTATAATTATGTCATCGAGGTACGCGAAGACTTTAAGGTCGAATTCCCTGAAAAGCAGGTCAACCAATCTCTGCTGTGTAGCAGGCGCGTTGGTTAAACCAAAAGCGGTACGTTTAAAACGAAATGTACCACGCGAGGGTACGTAGAATCCCGTCTTGTCTCGATCTTCGGGAGCTATGGGAATTTGCCAAAACGCCTTGGACAAGTCTATGCTAGAGAGGTAGCGAGCGTCACGAAGGTTGTCCAAGATTTCGGATACGTACGGCAAATTGTAAGCATCGCGTTTTGTCACTGAATTTAATTTCCGACTATCGAGACAGAAACGAGGCTGGCCATTTTTCTTGTTTACTATTAAAACCGGGGACGACCAGGCGCTCTCGCAGGGCTCGATTACGTCGAGACTTAGCATCTCGTCTACCTGTTCAACAAGAATGCGCTGTTTTTCTGGAGACATCCGATAATAGCGTTGTCGAATAGGTGGGGCGTCACCCGTATCAATTCGGTGAGTGATCAACTTGGTCTCCCCTAAACCCCTGAATTCGGCAGAGATATCACTAAATTGAGCGATTATATTGTCAGCTATCAACTTTTCTGAATTGTTCAAATGGTCATAAGCATGTAACAGAGAAGGCTGATCTGCATTAATAGTAGCATTTGAAACCACGCCACTAGAAAAAGTAATGCCTGTAAGATGCTTTGGAAATATTTCAAATGAGTGCCAGAAGTCGATACCTAAGACGAGGTCTATGTTAATTTCTGGCACAACAAACGCTTTAATGACATGAAATGTGTCCTGAAAAGTAATTGGCAGGTTCATGTACCCAATACTACTCATTGACTGACCTCCAGCGGCTGTGACGGTAATAATGTGTCCCTGTAGAAGTTCTAAGCCCTGTTGTTCTAGAGTTCGATGAGTATTATTGCCTAAAATTGTAACGGCTGACCCTGAATCTAGTAATCCTAATATGGTTTGGTTGTAAACCTTAATAGATGCGTAAGGCCGAGGGTCATTAACCGGTTGATTCTGCAGAATTGTGGCGATTTTATAAGACTTAAAGTAAAAGTTGATCTTCTTTAGCCATGTAGCCCAATCTTCGCTATCAAACTTATCATTCTTATTCGTGTCACAACTCTGCAGGTCAATCAGTTTTTTGACGAACTTGGCTGGATTTTGTTACATGTCGGGCATTGCGGAGTCTTAAAACCCTCATGTCCACAAACGAAACAACATATTTTGTCCTTGTTCGCCGTGCATTGGCGTAGATTGTGGGTATTGTTACGACACCGGGGACAAAACAGTGCTTTGGAAGTGGTAGTTTGCATTGCATGTACATATTTATTACTATTATTAGATTTATTACCATTGTAATTGTTATTAGGGTAAGTTTTGTTTCTATTATAATTGTTTGTGTAAGTGTTCTGTTGGTAATTTTGACTTGTGTTGAATGTTTTGTGTGATGAATGACCACTGTAAGCAAATTCGGGTGCCATGGTATCAGATGTTCGCTTGGGAGGTTCACGAAAACCAGCAAGACGTGCTTGTATGCTCTCGTAATTACGACATAAGGATCTCAAGGTGTCAATATCTGTAATTTCTGTAGCTGAGGCTAAGGTACTTGCGTAACATGGCCTGATGTTGTGGAGAAGAATCTCCAGTTTGTCTTTATTTGATAGAGGATCTGACAAGCGCGAGAATAGTCCAGACATAACTGACAAATAAATTGTGACGTTCTCTGATTCACCTTGAGTCCTAGCACGTATCTCCGAGAGCAGACGGTAATCGTAGTCAGCCTGATCGAAATCTTTTTTAAGGCGCGTGACTAGATCATCCCAATCGGTCAGCTGGTCCTGATCTTGAAGTCCACGGTACCAGTGTAAGGCGTCGCCGGTAAAAATCTCAGTTGCGAATGAAAGCAACTTGGACGACGCGATATTCCTAGCCTTGGTAAATTCAGTAATACGCTGAATAAATGAGCGTACGCACGACTTGCCATCATATTTAAACTTGCCGAGCTCACCAACTGCACCACGGTCGCAAGACACGTTTATATTTAATGGTGGTACAGCTGAATGCATGTCAGAACTGATACTTGCAGTTGGACCAATTAATTTGTCTACGGCAGCAGACTCCCTAACCGAATTGTACCGATCAAACAAAGTCTCGAACTCTGTTACACAGGTCTCATGTACATTCTGCGTTTTGGCATCAATAATCAGCCGATTAAGTCGGTGATAGAGGTGATGCAAGTAGTTTTGAATGCGGAGCAATGCATTCCTATCTAATGGACCATCTAGGAGTGACCTGGTCTTATTGAGCACGTCGGAAACGCCCTTCAGGTCTTCGGCAATTTCGAACGGACTTTCCAAAATGTCCTCTGACGGAAACAATGGACCTAATTTAGAAATCTGTTTTCTTAACTCTTGTACTGTACCAGGAGAACCACCTCTAATTTGGACCTCATAATCTAATTCGGCCTTCTGAAGCGATAAAAATTTCACCGGATAAGTCACCTGATCAGTCATTTTGCAAAATTAATAATAATAATAATTCGCGTAAATCAAAATTAATGCACCACAATGGAGAAGGTGTTGAACAAGGTTTAAAGAAATACTCCGTTCCGTTACAAAATCAATGAAGCAACGTTCTGGTTGATGAAATGATGAAAGATGACACAGCTAATTAAAATAAAACAATCACAGAAATAAAAAGAAAACAAGCGTTAATAATTGCAACTAATGTGTATACCTTTGAAAATTACAAACAAAAAAAATATGTTTAAATGTTAACACTTTTGTGCTCGACTATCTCTAGATGTTGAACAAAGAAATCGCTAGTAATGCAGTTTGCGCATACAGAGTGCTCTAAACTAAATGGATTTGCAGCAAATAATTAAAACATGTTTTGACAAACGGTTTTGAAAAAAAATACAAAAATATTTAACTTATTAAATTGAGGTATACACTTTAGTTACGGCAACCAAAAAAACAAAACTTAAAAACGTTTCACAAAAAAACACAAAACACACAACTACACTACCACGCAAAACCAGACCTTTTTGAAACCACGTTAGAGGGCGCCAGTGTCGCGTTCAGTCCCCAGGATGTGGTGATTGGTGGAAAATAATTCTGAACGGCAGCAAATAAAAGAAATATAATATTTATTTAAAAAAACTAGGTCGTGGGTGCTATAGCCCGTCTGGTTTTACGCAGTAGTTCGGTACTCCCCTCGGCGATGGCGGCTGCTAGGGCCCAGGGTACTGGAGCAGCGGACAGTGGAGCTGGTGAAGTGGCTCGGGAGCGCCGGGGCAGCTGCGTGGTGGTCTTCCCCACAAAAAGGTCGCAGGGACGGCGCGCTAAAACGCGGCCGACTTTTTAAACTAAAAAGTCGCACCCTGTGAATAAACGTTCACGGTTAAAATTCATCCAGGCTCCTCCGCTTGATAATGAACCCGTGAAGACTTGCGCCTAGGTACGAGGAGAAGCCGTAAGCAGTTGGTGAAGGTGTTCACTATCAGAACGGAGTTAAGATTATACAATAAGCAGCGGGATGACTAGCGGTATTTTAAGAAAAATAAAAGAAGGTGTTCGGATAAAACGTTACGCAAAGCGGTGAACTCTAATAGCTGGCTTGTTTCAAGATGGTGTATAAATATTTAAGCACTATTAAGCGGCGGCGTTATAAAACTATTTATTACTGTTCCGTGCACTACTACGGTCACATTTACAATTAAACGATTGGAAATCAAAACGCAAGCGCCGTACAATAACGTAATTGAAGCACAGTTGATTAATTAGGTGATTCTAGCACTTAGATGCACTAGGGTTTAAAATAAGCACTAACTTAAAGCTAAACACTACTGGATTAAAACACTTGTTCAACACTTACCCTATCGGGGTGCGAGATGACACTTGTAACTAATGAAGGACTTAGGTATTACATTAATTTTATTATTTTAAATATATAAATTTTGCCAGCGCGCACGAGGACACAAAGAAAACGTCTGTGAACGCAGCCGGCACATGTATCGTCCCTTTCAAAACGTAGCTCGTAATGCCACCGCGATGCAGCCACGAGCCGTCTCGAACATTCCTTATCGCCCGGCGGTAACATCGCGCGCACAAGTGTTAAACATGATGTGTTTATTTGTTATTTATTTTAATTATTTTATTGTGTTGTTATTTATTATGTTTTAAGGATGTGTGTTAGTGTAGGATGTAAATACTTATTTTAAGTAGTTCTATAGTTAAGTTTATAATATGTGTTTATTTTAGAATAGGTTTATCAATTTAAGATGCGTTTTAATCGTAATAATAAAACATGTAACATGTAACGTTACACTACCCCGCGCGTTACAAAAGGATTTTATTATACTAAAAAAATAAAATCCGTACTTTTAAGTAAAATTTTCGTATTTAATCCTTTCATTCTTCAATCAGTTACAAAATTCCATACTTCACGCAATCAAAAAAATGCTATAGTTACCATACTAAAGGTTACTAACGCGACCAGTCATTATTAGAGGTTACTATATATTCATTTAATAGTTACCCATACAAAAATAAAATAAGTAAACGATGGATTATATTTGAACCACGCTAAGTATATGCTGTTATTTGTCTTATTATATTATAAATGTGTAATTATTTATTTAAGCCAATTAGTTTTAGATCTTTAATGTGCCAGGTGCCAATATTTTTTCCGGACATATCTTCAAGTACATATACTAAAGGAGACTTTTTTTGTACAACTCGACATTTTAAAAACTTAGGTGCCAACTTCTTACTAAAATATTTGTCCTTGTTACTCAGTACATATGCACGTTTCATGACAACGTCGCCGACCTTAAATTCCATCGGTTTTCTTCGAAGGTTGTAATGAGACGTGTTTTTCACATGAGCATGCCAGAGTTTTGCCTGCACCTTGTCAAATACCTCGGCAAGACAACCACGATTGTCGGCATAAATGTCACGAGGCAAGAACTCCTGTTTGTCACCCAAGTCATTATGAATATAATGGGAACCACATGTAGCGATCTCTCTGCCGTATACCAAGAATGAAGGAGTGAACCCAGTCGCCTCATTTACCGAATTGTTGATGGCGAACTGAACTTTCGGGATAAAAAGGTCCCAAGTCCTATGGTCATCCTCAACGAACGTTGACAGGGATGTGATAATTGTACGATTAAATCTTTCAACGCTGTTAATATGCGCTGAATATTTAGGGGTAAAAAATACGTTGGGGACTTTATATGATTTGAAAAGAGTGTCTGTAACTTTACTGACAAACTGGCTACCGTTATCGAGATAAATAGTTTGAGGCGGCCCGTGGACAAGGAAAACCGACTCTTCCATGAATTTACACACAGCAACGGCAGTAGCAGCACGCAAGGGAGTAATTAGGCAAAATTTTGAAAAGCAGCACGTAACAACTAGGATGTAGCTATTTTGCTTCCATGTGACAGGCAGAGGGCCCATAAGGTCGATTGAAATGGTTTGAAATGGGCGACTACATTGTTTTGGGCGTCCCATTTCACCCAAGACTTGGTGATTTTGAGCCTTGTACTGAAGGCACTTGTGACACGAACCAACAAAATTTACGACGTCTTGGTGCATGCCTTGCCAGTAGTAGCGCAACGCGAGACGACGGTACGTTTTAAAGACGCCAAGATGTCCGGCTGTTGGCTCTGCGTGATTTTCTTCAATGATCTGCTCACGCAGTTCACGCGGAACAACCTCCTTCCAGGAAAACTCTGAAGTTAAGTCAGTCAAGTCGTGTTTGTCCTTTGTCAACCTATATAGGGTATTGTTTTTTATTAAAAAATTCGGGAAATTTTGGGGTTTGGTAAGGCAAGAATTATATATATTTTTGTACTATGCATCAGTAGTTTTAGTATAAAAATCAGATGTACTGATGGCACTAATAGGAACGGCTCGTGAAAGGGCATCTGGAATGACATTGTCAACGCCGCGACGATGTTTTATTTCAAAATGAAACGCGGACAATCTAACACCCCAGCGAGCAAGCCTGCCGGTCGGGTTATTCAGAGAAAGGAACCATTTCAGAGCACTGTGGTCTGTATATACCGTGAAGGGCTTTCCGTTCTCTAAATAACACCGCCAATGCTCCAAAGCTATAACAACCGCAAGTGTTTCCCGCTCAGTTATTCCGTAGTTCTTCTCTGCTGCTGACAACGACCTGCTCATATAGGCAATTGGGTGCTCCTTACCTTCTAAGGTCTGCGTCAGCATGGCACCAACACCATAGTTACTGGCATCGGTATGCACTTCGAATGGCTGGTCGTAGTCAGGGCAGGAAAGAACAGGAGCGGAAACCAAACATTCCTTCAGCTGCTGGAATGCAGCGTCAGCTTCCGAAGACCAGACAAACGGTGGTCCCCCTTTCTTATTCGAAGTCAGCTTATTAAGGGGGCCTGCTATAGTGCTGAAGTTGGGGACGAAACGACGATACCACGTTGCGGTTCCGAGAAAGCGCTTAATGTCCTTCCGGTTAGTTGGTGTCGGGTAGTTGAGGATAGCTTGCACCTTCTCCGGATCGGTACGTAGTCCACAACTGTCAACAACATAGCCCAGATACCTAAGCTGGCTTCGAAAAAACTGACATTTGTCCAGGTTTACGGTGAGGTTGGCCTGCTTTAACTTCTCCATCACGCTAAGAAGAAGGGAGACATGGGAATTAAAATCATTCGATACTATAATTATGTCATCGAGGTACGCGAAGACTTTAAGGTCGAATTCCCTGAAAAGCAGGTCAACCAATCTCTGCTGTGTAGCAGGCGCGTTGGTTAAACCAAAAGCGGTACGTTTAAAACGAAATGTACCACGCGAGGGTACGTAGAATCCCGTCTTGTCTCGATCTTCGGGAGCTATGGGAATTTGCCAAAACGCCTTGGACAAGTCTATGCTAGAGAGGTAGCGAGCGTCACGAAGGTTGTCCAAGATTTCGGATACGTACGGCAAATTGTAAGCATCGCGTTTTGTCACTGAATTTAATTTCCGACTATCGAGACAGAAACGAGGCTGGCCATTTTTCTTGTTTACTATTAAAACCGGGGACGACCAGGCGCTCTCGCAGGGCTCGATTACGTCGAGACTTAGCATCTCGTCTACCTGTTCAACAAGAATGCGCTGTTTTTCTGGAGACATCCGATAATAGCGTTGTCGAATAGGTGGGGCGTCACCCGTATCAATTCGGTGAGTGATCAACTTGGTCTCCCCTAAACCCCTGAATTCGGCAGAGATATCACTAAATTGAGCGATTATATTGTCAGCTATCAACTTTTCTGAATTGTTCAAATGGTCATAAGCATGTAACAGAGAAGGCTGATCTGCATTAATAGTAGCATTTGAAACCACGCCACTAGAAAAAGTAATGCCTGTAAGATGCTTTGGAAATATTTCAAATGAGTGCCAGAAGTCGATACCTAAGACGAGGTCTATGTTAATTTCTGGCACAACAAACGCTTTAATGACATGAAATGTGTCCTGAAAAGTAATTGGCAGGTTCATGTACCCAATACTACTCATTGACTGACCTCCAGCGGCTGTGACGGTAATAATGTGTCCCTGTAGAAGTTCTAAGCCCTGTTGTTCTAGAGTTCGATGAGTATTATTGCCTAAAATTGTAACGGCTGACCCTGAATCTAGTAATCCTAATATGGTTTGGTTGTAAACCTTAATAGATGCGTAAGGCCGAGGGTCATTAACCGGTTGATTCTGCAGAATTGTGGCGATTTTATAAGACTTAAAGTAAAAGTTGATCTTCTTTAGCCATGTAGCCCAATCTTCGCTATCAAACTTATCATTCTTATTCGTGTCACAACTCTGCAGGTCAATCAGTTTTTTGACGAACTTGGCTGGATTTTGTTACATGTCGGGCATTGCGGAGTCTTAAAACCCTCATGTCCACAAACGAAACAACATATTTTGTCCTTGTTCGCCGTGCATTGGCGTAGATTGTGGGTATTGTTACGACACCGGGGACAAAACAGTGCTTTGGAAGTGGTAGTTTGCATTGCATGTACATATTTATTACTATTATTAGATTTATTACCATTGTAATTGTTATTAGGGTAAGTTTTGTTTCTATTATAATTGTTTGTGTAAGTGTTCTGTTGGTAATTTTGACTTGTGTTGAATGTTTTGTGTGATGAATGACCACTGTAAGCAAATTCGGGTGCCATGGTATCAGATGTTCGCTTGGGAGGTTCACGAAAACCAGCAAGACGTGCTTGTATGCTCTCGTAATTACGACATAAGGATCTCAAGGTGTCAATATCTGTAATTTCTGTAGCTGAGGCTAAGGTACTTGCGTAACATGGCCTGATGTTGTGGAGAAGAATCTCCAGTTTGTCTTTATTTGATAGAGGATCTGACAAGCGCGAGAATAGTCCAGACATAACTGACAAATAAATTGTGACGTTCTCTGATTCACCTTGAGTCCTAGCACGTATCTCCGAGAGCAGACGGTAATCGTAGTCAGCCTGATCGAAATCTTTTTTAAGGCGCGTGACTAGATCATCCCAATCGGTCAGCTGGTCCTGATCTTGAAGTCCACGGTACCAGTGTAAGGCGTCGCCGGTAAAAATCTCAGTTGCGAATGAAAGCAACTTGGACGACGCGATATTCCTAGCCTTGGTAAATTCAGTAATACGCTGAATAAATGAGCGTACGCACGACTTGCCATCATATTTAAACTTGCCGAGCTCACCAACTGCACCACGGTCGCAAGACACGTTTATATTTAATGGTGGTACAGCTGAATGCATGTCAGAACTGATACTTGCAGTTGGACCAATTAATTTGTCTACGGCAGCAGACTCCCTAACCGAATTGTACCGATCAAACAAAGTCTCGAACTCTGTTACACAGGTCTCATGTACATTCTGCGTTTTGGCATCAATAATCAGCCGATTAAGTCGGTGATAGAGGTGATGCAAGTAGTTTTGAATGCGGAGCAATGCATTCCTATCTAATGGACCATCTAGGAGTGACCTGGTCTTATTGAGCACGTCGGAAACGCCCTTCAGGTCTTCGGCAATTTCGAACGGACTTTCCAAAATGTCCTCTGACGGAAACAATGGACCTAATTTAGAAATCTGTTTTCTTAACTCTTGTACTGTACCAGGAGAACCACCTCTAATTTGGACCTCATAATCTAATTCGGCCTTCTGAAGCGATAAAAATTTCACCGGATAAGTCACCTGATCAGTCATTTTGCAAAATTAATAATAATAATAATTCGCGTAAATCAAAATTAATGCACCACAATGGAGAAGGTGTTGAACAAGGTTTAAAGAAATACTCCGTTCCGTTACAAAATCAATGAAGCAACGTTCTGGTTGATGAAATGATGAAAGATGACACAGCTAATTAAAATAAAACAATCACAGAAATAAAAAGAAAACAAGCGTTAATAATTGCAACTAATGTGTATACCTTTGAAAATTACAAACAAAAAAAATATGTTTAAATGTTAACACTTTTGTGCTCGACTATCTCTAGATGTTGAACAAAGAAATCGCTAGTAATGCAGTTTGCGCATACAGAGTGCTCTAAACTAAATGGATTTGCAGCAAATAATTAAAACATGTTTTGACAAACGGTTTTGAAAAAAAATACAAAAATATTTAACTTATTAAATTGAGGTATACACTTTAGTTACGGCAACCAAAAAAACAAAACTTAAAAACGTTTCACAAAAAAACACAAAACACACAACTACACTACCACGCAAAACCAGACCTTTTTGAAACCACGTTAGAGGGCGCCAGTGTCGCGTTCAGTCCCCAGGATGTGGTGATTGGTGGAAAATAATTCTGAACGGCAGCAAATAAAAGAAATATAATATTTATTTAAAAAAACTAGGTCGTGGGTGCTATAGCCCGTCTGGTTTTACGCAGTAGTTCGGTACTCCCCTCGGCGATGGCGGCTGCTAGGGCCCAGGGTACTGGAGCAGCGGACAGTGGAGCTGGTGAAGTGGCTCGGGAGCGCCGGGGCAGCTGCGTGGTGGTCTTCCCCACAAAAAGGTCGCAGGGACGGCGCGCTAAAACGCGGCCGACTTTTTAAACTAAAAAGTCGCACCCTGTGAATAAACGTTCACGGTTAAAATTCATCCAGGCTCCTCCGCTTGATAATGAACCCGTGAAGACTTGCGCCTAGGTACGAGGAAAAGCCGTAAGCAGTTGGTGAAGGTGTTCACTATCAGAACGGAGTTAAGATTATACAATAAGCAGCGGGATGACTAGCGGTATTTTAAGAAAAATAAAAGAAGGTGTTCGGATAAAACGTTACGCAAAGCGGTGAACTCTAATAGCTGGCTTGTTTCAAGATGGTGTATAAATATTTAAGCACTATTAAGCGGCGGCGTTATAAAACTATTTATTACTGTTCCGTGCACTACTACGGTCACATTTACAATTAAACGATTGGAAATCAAAACGCAAGCGCCGTACAATAACGTAATTGAAGCACAGTTGATTAATTAGGTGATTCTAGCACTTAGATGCACTAGGGTTTAAAATAAGCACTAACTTAAAGCTAAACACTACTGGATTAAAACACTTGTTCAACACTTACCCTATCGGGGTGCGAGATGACACTTGTAACTAATGAAGGACTTAGGTATTACATTAATTTTATTATTTTAAATATATAAATTTTGCCAGCGCGCACGAGGACACAAAGAAAACGTCTGTGAACGCAGCCGGCACATGTATCGTCCCTTTCAAAACGTAGCTCGTAATGCCACCGCGATGCAGCCACGAGCCGTCTCGAACATTCCTTATCGCCCGGCGGTAACATCGCGCGCACAAGTGTTAAACATGATGTGTTTATTTGTTATTTATTTTAATTATTTTATTGTGTTGTTATTTATTATGTTTTAAGGATGTGTGTTAGTGTAGGATGTAAATACTTATTTTAAGTAGTTCTATAGTTAAGTTTATAATATGTGTTTATTTTAGAATAGGTTTATCAATTTAAGATGCGTTTTAATCGTAATAATAAAACATGTAACATGTAACGTTACACTACCCCGCGCGTTACAAAAGGATTTTATTATACTAAAAAAATAAAATCCGTACTTTTAAGTAAAATTTTCGTATTTAATCCTTTCATTCTTCAATCAGTTACAAAATTCCATACTTCACGCAATCAAAAAAATGCTATAGTTACCATACTAAAGGTTACTAACGCGACCAGTCATTATTAGAGGTTACTATATATTCATTTAATAGTTACCCATACAAAAATAAAATAAGTAAACGATGGATTATATTTGAACCACGCTAAGTATATGCTGTTATTTGTCTTATTATATTATAAATGTGTAATTATTTATTTAAGCCAATTAGTTTTAGATCTTTAATGTGCCAGGTGCCAATATTTTTTCCGGACATATCTTCAAGTACATATACTAAAGGAGACTTTTTTTGTACAACTCGACATTTTAAAAACTTAGGTGCCAACTTCTTACTAAAATATTTGTCCTTGTTACTCAGTACATATGCACGTTTCATGACAACGTCGCCGACCTTAAATTCCATCGGTTTTCTTCGAAGGTTGTAATGAGACGTGTTTTTCACATGAGCATGCCAGAGTTTTGCCTGCACCTTGTCAAATACCTCGGCAAGACAACCACGATTGTCGGCATAAATGTCACGAGGCAAGAACTCCTGTTTGTCACCCAAGTCATTATGAATATAATGGGAACCACATGTAGCGATCTCTCTGCCGTATACCAAGAATGAAGGAGTGAACCCAGTCGCCTCATTTACCGAATTGTTGATGGCGAACTGAACTTTCGGGATAAAAAGGTCCCAAGTCCTATGGTCATCCTCAACGAACGTTGACAGGGATGTGATAATTGTACGATTAAATCTTTCAACGCTGTTAATATGCGCTGAATATTTAGGGGTAAAAAATACGTTGGGGACTTTATATGATTTGAAAAGAGTGTCTGTAACTTTACTGACAAACTGGCTACCGTTATCGAGATAAATAGTTTGAGGCGGCCCGTGGACAAGGAAAACCGACTCTTCCATGAATTTACACACAGCAACGGCAGTAGCAGCACGCAAGGGAGTAATTAGGCAAAATTTTGAAAAGCAGCACGTAACAACTAGGATGTAGCTATTTTGCTTCCATGTGACAGGCAGAGGGCCCATAAGGTCGATTGAAATGGTTTGAAATGGGCGACTACATTGTTTTGGGCGTCCCATTTCACCCAAGACTTGGTGATTTTGAGCCTTGTACTGAAGGCACTTGTGACACGAACCAACAAAATTTACGACGTCTTGGTGCATGCCTTGCCAGTAGTAGCGCAACGCGAGACGACGGTACGTTTTAAAGACGCCAAGATGTCCGGCTGTTGGCTCTGCGTGATTTTCTTCAATGATCTGCTCACGCAGTTCACGCGGAACAACCTCCTTCCAGGAAAACTCTGAAGTTAAGTCAGTCAAGTCGTGTTTGTCCTTTGTCAACCTATATAGGGTATTGTTTTTTATTAAAAAATTCGGGAAATTTTGGGGTTTGGTAAGGCAAGAATTATATATATTTTTGTACTATGCATCAGTAGTTTTAGTATAAAAATCAGATGTACTGATGGCACTAATAGGAACGGCTCGTGAAAGGGCATCTGGAATGACATTGTCAACGCCGCGACGATGTTTTATTTCAAAATGAAACGCGGACAATCTAACACCCCAGCGAGCAAGCCTGCCGGTCGGGTTATTCAGAGAAAGGAACCATTTCAGAGCACTGTGGTCTGTATATACCGTGAAGGGCTTTCCGTTCTCTAAATAACACCGCCAATGCTCCAAAGCTATAACAACCGCAAGTGTTTCCCGCTCAGTTATTCCGTAGTTCTTCTCTGCTGCTGACAACGACCTGCTCATATAGGCAATTGGGTGCTCCTTACCTTCTAAGGTCTGCGTCAGCATGGCACCAACACCATAGTTACTGGCATCGGTATGCACTTCGAATGGCTGGTCGTAGTCAGGGCAGGAAAGAACAGGAGCGGAAACCAAACATTCCTTCAGCTGCTGGAATGCAGCGTCAGCTTCCGAAGACCAGACAAACGGTGGTCCCCCTTTCTTATTCGAAGTCAGCTTATTAAGGGGGCCTGCTATAGTGCTGAAGTTGGGGACGAAACGACGATACCACGTTGCGGTTCCGAGAAAGCGCTTAATGTCCTTCCGGTTAGTTGGTGTCGGGTAGTTGAGGATAGCTTGCACCTTCTCCGGATCGGTACGTAGTCCACAACTGTCAACAACATAGCCCAGATACCTAAGCTGGCTTCGAAAAAACTGACATTTGTCCAGGTTTACGGTGAGGTTGGCCTGCTTTAACTTCTCCATCACGCTAAGAAGAAGGGAGACATGGGAATTAAAATCATTCGATACTATAATTATGTCATCGAGGTACGCGAAGACTTTAAGGTCGAATTCCCTGAAAAGCAGGTCAACCAATCTCTGCTGTGTAGCAGGCGCGTTGGTTAAACCAAAAGCGGTACGTTTAAAACGAAATGTACCACGCGAGGGTACGTAGAATCCCGTCTTGTCTCGATCTTCGGGAGCTATGGGAATTTGCCAAAACGCCTTGGACAAGTCTATGCTAGAGAGGTAGCGAGCGTCACGAAGGTTGTCCAAGATTTCGGATACGTACGGCAAATTGTAAGCATCGCGTTTTGTCACTGAATTTAATTTCCGACTATCGAGACAGAAACGAGGCTGGCCATTTTTCTTGTTTACTATTAAAACCGGGGACGACCAGGCGCTCTCGCAGGGCTCGATTACGTCGAGACTTAGCATCTCGTCTACCTGTTCAACAAGAATGCGCTGTTTTTCTGGAGACATCCGATAATAGCGTTGTCGAATAGGTGGGGCGTCACCCGTATCAATTCGGTGAGTGATCAACTTGGTCTCCCCTAAACCCCTGAATTCGGCAGAGATATCACTAAATTGAGCGATTATATTGTCAGCTATCAACTTTTCTGAATTGTTCAAATGGTCATAAGCATGTAACAGAGAAGGCTGATCTGCATTAATAGTAGCATTTGAAACCACGCCACTAGAAAAAGTAATGCCTGTAAGATGCTTTGGAAATATTTCAAATGAGTGCCAGAAGTCGATACCTAAGACGAGGTCTATGTTAATTTCTGGCACAACAAACGCTTTAATGACATGAAATGTGTCCTGAAAAGTAATTGGCAGGTTCATGTACCCAATACTACTCATTGACTGACCTCCAGCGGCTGTGACGGTAATAATGTGTCCCTGTAGAAGTTCTAAGCCCTGTTGTTCTAGAGTTCGATGAGTATTATTGCCTAAAATTGTAACGGCTGACCCTGAATCTAGTAATCCTAATATGGTTTGGTTGTAAACCTTAATAGATGCGTAAGGCCGAGGGTCATTAACCGGTTGATTCTGCAGAATTGTGGCGATTTTATAAGACTTAAAGTAAAAGTTGATCTTCTTTAGCCATGTAGCCCAATCTTCGCTATCAAACTTATCATTCTTATTCGTGTCACAACTCTGCAGGTCAATCAGTTTTTTGACGAACTTGGCTGGATTTTGTTACATGTCGGGCATTGCGGAGTCTTAAAACCCTCATGTCCACAAACGAAACAACATATTTTGTCCTTGTTCGCCGTGCATTGGCGTAGATTGTGGGTATTGTTACGACACCGGGGACAAAACAGTGCTTTGGAAGTGGTAGTTTGCATTGCATGTACATATTTATTACTATTATTAGATTTATTACCATTGTAATTGTTATTAGGGTAAGTTTTGTTTCTATTATAATTGTTTGTGTAAGTGTTCTGTTGGTAATTTTGACTTGTGTTGAATGTTTTGTGTGATGAATGACCACTGTAAGCAAATTCGGGTGCCATGGTATCAGATGTTCGCTTGGGAGGTTCACGAAAACCAGCAAGACGTGCTTGTATGCTCTCGTAATTACGACATAAGGATCTCAAGGTGTCAATATCTGTAATTTCTGTAGCTGAGGCTAAGGTACTTGCGTAACATGGCCTGATGTTGTGGAGAAGAATCTCCAGTTTGTCTTTATTTGATAGAGGATCTGACAAGCGCGAGAATAGTCCAGACATAACTGACAAATAAATTGTGACGTTCTCTGATTCACCTTGAGTCCTAGCACGTATCTCCGAGAGCAGACGGTAATCGTAGTCAGCCTGATCGAAATCTTTTTTAAGGCGCGTGACTAGATCATCCCAATCGGTCAGCTGGTCCTGATCTTGAAGTCCACGGTACCAGTGTAAGGCGTCGCCGGTAAAAATCTCAGTTGCGAATGAAAGCAACTTGGACGACGCGATATTCCTAGCCTTGGTAAATTCAGTAATACGCTGAATAAATGAGCGTACGCACGACTTGCCATCATATTTAAACTTGCCGAGCTCACCAACTGCACCACGGTCGCAAGACACGTTTATATTTAATGGTGGTACAGCTGAATGCATGTCAGAACTGATACTTGCAGTTGGACCAATTAATTTGTCTACGGCAGCAGACTCCCTAACCGAATTGTACCGATCAAACAAAGTCTCGAACTCTGTTACACAGGTCTCATGTACATTCTGCGTTTTGGCATCAATAATCAGCCGATTAAGTCGGTGATAGAGGTGATGCAAGTAGTTTTGAATGCGGAGCAATGCATTCCTATCTAATGGACCATCTAGGAGTGACCTGGTCTTATTGAGCACGTCGGAAACGCCCTTCAGGTCTTCGGCAATTTCGAACGGACTTTCCAAAATGTCCTCTGACGGAAACAATGGACCTAATTTAGAAATCTGTTTTCTTAACTCTTGTACTGTACCAGGAGAACCACCTCTAATTTGGACCTCATAATCTAATTCGGCCTTCTGAAGCGATAAAAATTTCACCGGATAAGTCACCTGATCAGTCATTTTGCAAAATTAATAATAATAATAATTCGCGTAAATCAAAATTAATGCACCACAATGGAGAAGGTGTTGAACAAGGTTTAAAGAAATACTCCGTTCCGTTACAAAATCAATGAAGCAACGTTCTGGTTGATGAAATGATGAAAGATGACACAGCTAATTAAAATAAAACAATCACAGAAATAAAAAGAAAACAAGCGTTAATAATTGCAACTAATGTGTATACCTTTGAAAATTACAAACAAAAAAAATATGTTTAAATGTTAACACTTTTGTGCTCGACTATCTCTAGATGTTGAACAAAGAAATCGCTAGTAATGCAGTTTGCGCATACAGAGTGCTCTAAACTAAATGGATTTGCAGCAAATAATTAAAACATGTTTTGACAAACGGTTTTGAAAAAAAATACAAAAATATTTAACTTATTAAATTGAGGTATACACTTTAGTTACGGCAACCAAAAAAACAAAACTTAAAAACGTTTCACAAAAAAACACAAAACACACAACTACACTACCACGCAAAACCAGACCTTTTTGAAACCACGTTAGAGGGCGCCAGTGTCGCGTTCAGTCCCCAGGATGTGGTGATTGGTGGAAAATAATTCTGAACGGCAGCAAATAAAAGAAATATAATATTTATTTAAAAAAACTAGGTCGTGGGTGCTATAGCCCGTCTGGTTTTACGCAGTAGTTCGGTACTCCCCTCGGCGATGGCGGCTGCTAGGGCCCAGGGTACTGGAGCAGCGGACAGTGGAGCTGGTGAAGTGGCTCGGGAGCGCCGGGGCAGCTGCGTGGTGGTCTTCCCCACAAAAAGGTCGCAGGGACGGCGCGCTAAAACGCGGCCGACTTTTTAAACTAAAAAGTCGCACCCTGTGAATAAACGTTCACGGTTAAAATTCATCCAGGCTCCTCCGCTTGATAATGAACCCGTGAAGACTTGCGCCTAGGTACGAGGAGAAGCCGTAAGCAGTTGGTGAAGGTGTTCACTATCAGAACGGAGTTAAGATTATACAATAAGCAGCGGGATGACTAGCGGTATTTTAAGAAAAATAAAAGAAGGTGTTCGGATAAAACGTTACGCAAAGCGGTGAACTCTAATAGCTGGCTTGTTTCAAGATGGTGTATAAATATTTAAGCACTATTAAGCGGCGGCGTTATAAAACTATTTATTACTGTTCCGCGCACTACTACGGTCACATTTACAATTAAACGATTGGAAATCAAAACGCAAGCGCCGTACAATAACGTAATTGAAGCACAGTTGATTAATTAGGTGATTCTAGCACTTAGATGCACTAGGGTTTAAAATAAGCACTAACTTAAAGCTAAACACTACTGGATTAAAACACTTGTTCAACACTTACCCTATCGGGGTGCGAGATGACACTTGTAACTAATGAAGGACTTAGGTATTACATTAATTTTATTATTTTAAATATATAAATTTTGCCAGCGCGCACGAGGACACAAAGAAAACGTCTGTGAACGCAGCCGGCACATGTATCGTCCCTTTCAAAACGTAGCTCGTAATGCCACCGCGATGCAGCCACGAGCCGTCTCGAACATTCCTTATCGCCCGGCGGTAACATCGCGCGCACAAGTGTTAAACATGATGTGTTTATTTGTTATTTATTTTAATTATTTTATTGTGTTGTTATTTATTATGTTTTAAGGATGTGTGTTAGTGTAGGATGTAAATACTTATTTTAAGTAGTTCTATAGTTAAGTTTATAATATGTGTTTATTTTAGAATAGGTTTATCAATTTAAGATGCGTTTTAATCGTAATAATAAAACATGTAACATGTAACGTTACAACGTCACAGGAAGAGTGCGATGGAGTGAATTCCCAGAGCGACGTTCCAAAGGTCTTCACGGACGGCAGCAAGATAGAGGGAAAGGTGGGAGCGGCTCTGACGGAGTGGAAAGATGGCAGGGAGACAGGCAGCATGAGCTTCAAGGACAGGGCACTTAAAAGTGGGAAGTCAATTGACATTTACAGCGACTCGAGGTCGTCGCTACAGTCAGTGTGCGACCCCCACTCCTTGAACCCTATCGCGCTCGAAGTAAGAGAACACATCGCGACCGCAGAAGACAGGGGAAACCCTATCCGTCTGCATTGGATCAAAGCGCATGCGGGCCTGGTAGGGAACGAAAGGGCAGATGAGTAGGCTAAGCAGGCAGCTCTTAAGAGCAAAAGGGCGCCTGTATTTGACAAATTCCCAATCTCATTCGCAAAAAGAACAATAAGGCAGAAGACCATTGACATTTGGCAACAACGCTACCAGGAGGCGGAGACTGCCTCTGGGACGAAGGTCTTCTTTCAAAACGTCAGGGAGGCCAAAGCTATCATGGAGAAGATAGGAAATAACAACGTTGTGTCACAACTCCTCACTGGTCACGGTGGCTTTAGGCAGTACCTACACCGATTTAAGCTGGTGGACGCCCCATACTGCATATGCGATGATCAGTCAGAGGAGACTGTGACACATTTACTGACAGAATGCCCGAGGTTCGGAAGAGAGAGGTGGGACTGCGAGAGTGAGATAGGCTTTGCTTTGACCGCGGCCGGCTTGTCAAGGGCGATCACAGACAGCGCCCCTCGAGCTGCCTTTCTAAAATTTGCCGGGGGAGTCATCCGCAAAGCGGCGAGAGCGAACGGGGCGACGTCTGTGTAGGAGGTTCGGGGGCCTGGGGCCCGTGGATCATCGTTATGAATAATTAGATGGGAACGGTCAGGGGCAGTGCCAGGGGTTGCTGGACTGGTCTACATGGTCTGTTAACACAAAGATTTTAAAACAATGTGGAGGCGCTACTCTGCATCAGTTAACGCGTTTGTAACCCATATACTCCGCCGCTCTGGCGAGAGTGTTGGAGAGAGATGAGATAATTTTGTAAAATATTTAGTCTTAGTATCTGAAGTTTTTAAATTTATGATGTTTTAATGTTTCTACCAACGAGTTTTATATTTTTATATTTTATTGTCCAAAATAGATAAGGAAATTTTACAGCCTACTTTTATAGTTTTAATTATACACTGAGTTTTATTTTTACCATTTAATTAATTATTATTTCAAAATGAGTTTTATTGTTAATAGATGTAAGAATTTGTAAATTAATTTTAAAATAGAAAAATTAGGTGTCAAATGATAAGTAGTAAAATTGTGTAACCTCGCCAGCCTCTAGCTATAGAGGCGTGCGTATGTAGGGAACATGCATTTTTTCAACTTAATTTAATGTAAATCTAGTTATAAGAACACTCCCTTAGCATGCGGGAGATTGAATAAAGTCAAAAGATAAAGTTCAAATGAGAAAAGAATAAGCTCAAAAGATTAAATAAAAAAGTGAAAAGAATAGTAAAAAAACACAATGAAATAATCTCTGAATTAATATCAAGGGGAAAAGAAAAGACCCTCAAAAAAAAAAAAAAACAACCTACCCATGCCGAATCGCAGTTTTCTAGTAGTAATGGTTATGAGCTAAAGCACTATTTCCACCAAACGGCCCGCATCGGATCGGATCGGAAAGAATACGAACGGATGCGGCGACAACCGATCGTGACCGGCAGCATGTCGACGCATACGATCAAGCGGTAACAGCCGTTCGCGGCCCACAGGATGTCGACGCACACGTACGGCACCGTACGGTTGCTTGCGAACGTCCGCGCCCAGTCACATATGTAGTTTCGTTCGGCATCGACAGCCGAATATTCTGAGCCATTGCTCACGCGTAATTTAATGTCGGAGAGGCAACCGGATGGCTCGCGGTATTTGAGCTCCCGAAGTGTTGTGGAACCGCCCTGTGCAACCCGAACTGACCCAACTGTGACTGGTCCGGAAATAGGAGGGGCGTGGTAAAAAAAAAATTGTCGAGAGGCAACCGATTGCAACGCGGTAGCTTGAAAGTGTGTATGCTGTTTATATAATGACATTTTTATGCCATCTCTCCAAGTGCGACCGGAGCCGAGTAAGCTAGCGAAAAAAAAATGGCAGGCAACCGCTTGAAAATTGGCATGCTTGTTATACTATACACCCTGTATACATACGTATACAGGGTGCCGCGGTCAAGGTGTTGTTCGCAGCTTATTTTGTTTATTTATTATTTATTTTTATTAATTCATGAACAATCTTACAATTGTATTTGATTGTTTACTACTTACTAAAGTCTCTTAATCTAACAATTTTACAGTGTAACACATTACCTACAGCAGAACATTATCGGGCATGTTTATTTTAATTAATTACGTTGACAGATTACTAAAGTAGGTCGTAAACTCTTCTATAGAATAAAAGCACTCTTTCAACAGCAATGTTTTTAATTTGTTTTTAAAGAGATTAAGACTAGTGATATTTCTCCACTTGCCGGGGAGCTTGTTGTAGAGCTGTACACTCGGAAATTCTGCACAGTGAGAGGCTATTTTAAGTTTAGGCTGCAGTTTACAGTGTAGGTATTTCCTTCTTGTACTCACGCGTATCTCTCTCTCTTCAGCAGTCTCGTGCTCGTTGAGTCTATTGACCAGGTCAGTGAGGAGCAAAAGAATGTACAGACACGGGACAGTCAGTATCTTTAACTTAATAAAGTGTTCCCTGCAGGACTCAGTTTGTGGAATGCGCACTATCGTTCTCACTGCTCGTTTTTGGATAACAAAGGCTTTATTTATGTTATACTCATAGCTATATCCCCAACACTTGACACTATAGCGAAGTTTTGATTCTATCAGTGCATGATATATCATCTTGAGATAACATTGCCCCACTAAATATGTTCCTTAAGCTACGCAAGACGTAACAAGCCGAGCTGATGGAGTTCTCTATGCTTACTAGTTCATTTTTCCATGTGAGTAGATCGTCTATGTGAATACCGAGAAACTTTACGCTGCTCACGTTTTCTATTTTATCACCACAGAACGATAGACTCAAATGGTCCCTTTGCCTGACAGTAGACCTCAAGAGCATGGCGCAGGTTTTACTTGGGTTCACCTTCAGGTTATTACACCTGAACCACCAGTTAAACAATTCCAAAGCTCGATTAGCCTTTTTGTTCAGAGCCTCAAGTGAACTTGCACTTACAATTGCATTTGTATCGTCTGCAAAAACGATTAGGCTTATGTCCGGTATTTCTTTGCTAACGAATTGTATCAGGTCATTTGTATAAGGACAAAGAAGACTGGGCCCAGGATAGAACCTTGTGGAACCCCTCGCGTTACTTTGACAGTTTTAGATTTGATGACATTCTGACAGTTACCCTTTACATCCGTGATTTCCACAAACTGCGTTCTAGTGTGAAAGTAACATTTTATAAGATTTAAAGCCTGGCCTCTAATGCCATAGAACTCCAGTTTCGTCATGAGAATGTCATGGTCGACCATGTCGAATGCGGAGCTTAGATCCAAAAAGATTGCAGCTACTTTAAGCTTTTCGTTAAGTTTATTTACGACTACTTTTATTAGCGTATCGATTGCTTGAGTGGTGCCTTTGGATTTTTGGTATGTGTATTGCGTTTCGGTCAAGATTGCGTTCGAGTACAAGGCGTCATTAGCCTTTTTAGAATTATTTTCTCGAGGATCTTAGACATGGTTGGCAGCACCGATATTGGACGATAATTTGTTGGGTCCGTTTTTGGCCCCTTTTTGTGGATCGGAATTATTCTGGCAATTTTAAAATGGTCAGGAAATACCCCTTGGGAGAGGCATTTATTATAGAAATATGCTAGCGGTCCCGCGAGTATTTCCATATTTTCTTTTATTATGGATAAGGGAATGTCGTCATGACCAACAGATCTCTTCATTTTCATATTTTTTTACAATTTTAATGATTTCTTGGGCATTTGTGTCACTGAAAGTTATATCATTATGTTGTCTCTGATTATTATTTACTAATATGTTTATAGATAAGTTCCCCAACTTATCTATAAACATATTACCCCTTGACCCCTCAAGGAACTGCCCCTTACTACTCATTTCTTTGTCAAATACACCAGAGAAAGTTTCTACTACGTCGTGAGGATCGCTTATAACTTTGTAGTCCTCTTTAAGTAACAACCTTTAGGGGCAAGTAATGGGTAACTTATTCCTATGCTTGTTTAACACCCTCCACACAGTTTTGGATATATTAGCGGCATTTTTTATTTGTTTTGTGATGCAATTTCTTTTTGCTGCGGTTATTATTTTCCTATACATGCAGATATACTTTCTTCTATAGTCGGCAATAGATATGTCTGTATTATTTATGTTTCCACTAAGCAAAAATCTTTTCACCTCACCGGCTCGAAAAGGCTTGCTTTATCGCTCAAAATCTGCGCCCAAAAGTCCATTTTATCCGCAAGCGTGGAAAGAGTTTTTGAATTTGGAACGTGACGGTCAATCGCGAGATCCAACTTTTTTCTATACAGAATGAGAGGTGCGTTCAGAAACTGATGGTATTATGCCAATAATTTAATTGTTATTATTTTGATAAAATAAAATTAATAATACTTCTTCTTTCTTAATTAAGTAGGTACATACGAAATATTAATATTTAGACTGATTTTTAAGGATAAAATACGAATAAATAATTTTAAAATGTAGTTTTGTTTCAAAAAATTTCGCTTCTTCCAAATTTGGAACGCACCGTTTGAATAGCTAAGAAAAAACTCAACCTACATTTAATTTTGTTTTGTTCTAAAGCCACAAACAGTAAAACCATGGTGCTTATGCTTTAAGCTAATAGCTAAAAGCATAAGCGAATTTGAGCCTTAGTTTACCCGTGAGTACCTACCCAACAATACTTTCGACTTTTTTAGTGTAGGTAAGCGTGGGGTTTATTTAAAGATGCAAAAATATATACGTTACATTTAATAATTATAAAATGCTAGATCTTGATGAGATGTAAACAAACCTTTATTGAAAATGAGTATAAGGCCCAAATTACTTCCATTACATTTACCTACAATTTTCCTCGCGGTGGTGAGGTGAAAAGTTGTGTGTTGCGCTCGGCAGCAAAATTGTTTGGCGTCTCGTGCCTTGAAAGCCTCGCTATGCTCAGGATTGTACTTTTGAACCATTCGCTTCGCTCATGGTTCAATTATACAATCCTTCGCTAGCTCGGCTTTCAATACAAGCACTTGCGCTAAACAACAACTTTGCAGCCTTGCATAACAAATAACTATTTCATCCTGCTCGAAACTCTCAGGCCTTTGGTTATCCAGTTTATTTTCTTTTCTTTTCTTAAGTTTGTTTTCTTCTTCCGTTTAATAAAAGAATGAGTAAATACCGTGGTGAAGCTGTGAATAAATTGGTCCACTCCGAGTGCATACCAGTCATGTTCCAATAGTTTAGTTTTAAAGTTAATCTTATTTTCCTCAGAAAGGGTTCGTCTTTCCCTGTACAGTACTTGCTCCTTCATCGCGCTACCCGTGCTCTCCACCTTCAGACGGCACAAGACTCCTGCACGCCCGTCACCTAAACCATTGTGATCCACTTCTGTTTCGACCACGCAGTCCTCCGGAAGGTTGGTCAGTATGTTATCCAAACACGAAGAACACGAGTCCCGCCGAAAGGTAGGTACGTTAATAAGGTGCCTAAAATTATAACGCTTAATGAGCGAGAGAAATTCAGTAGTCTTATTCGTATCACTCAGAATGTTTACATTAAAGTCTCTCATTAATAAACATTCTTTGTCGACAAAGTGCTCCATAAACTTTTCTAATTGATCCAAAAACGTGTCAAAAATTTTATCGACCGGGTTTCTGTAGCAGCAGCATACACAGATATTCGATGACATATCTTTAATACCACATAGTTCGAAACTTTCACATTTATATAGTTTTTACATATTGGCAGATTTTCGACAAGTGTATTCGTTTTCCCGATAATCAAGCTACCACCTCTTATTTTATTAAGTCTGGTATTATAGCACAATAAAGTATGATCATTTATGTTGAATAAGGGAGCTGTAGTTTTGTTAAGAAAGTGTTTGGTGATGCCGATAAAATCATACTCAACATCCAGACCCTCAAGATATAACTCGAGCTCCTGTTTTTTGTTGCTAACACCGCAGAGGTTCTGGTCAAAAAGGTTTATGTAAGTGTAATCTACTTTCACGTAGTTATCAAGTAGTGCATTATTCATATTTGGCAAGTGTTTAACATATCTTACTTCCTGGTGAGAGACGAAAAAACGATAATTCATTAGTTTTTTCTACTTCAGTGATGTGGTATTGCAAATTTACAATAATATTTCTCATACCACTGTTTTTGAGTTTACCATTCCATGCTGAAAACATTTCATAGGTTAGATTTAAGTTAGGATCATAGAAAGCTGAGTATTCCCACTTCAGAATGTCGTTATACAAAAGTGTGTTATAAGTATCTACCCTAGCATTAAACAACAAATCGCCACATATATATGTTGGACATACAATAATAAAGTTCGTATTACTTAGCTCTTTTAAAACCCTTCCTGTGTGTTTTACCAGTTTAAAGTAGTCTTGTTCGTTGCAGAAGTCCCGTTCTCCTATTAGGAAGATACAATAGTCCTTTTTTGTTAGGTATTTTGCCTGATTTTGCTTAGTAATGAAGACTTAAAAACATTACATGTATGATTCAGTATCGTTTAAAGACTATAAAATTCTTTGCGTTCCGATACTTCCGATCCGTAGCGGGCCGTTTGGTGGAAATAGTGCGACGGACGGACGGACAGACGGACATAGGGAAACTATAAGAGTTCCTGGTTGACTACGGAACCCTAAAAAAGGCAGCAAAGCCCTTTATTGTTCAAACTTTGGCGTTAAAGAAGAGCCATTTATTTATTTATTATTATTTATTTAAGAACGCCTAGGAAAACGGCATACGAGCAAGAGGTTGCTCGCGCAAATATAGTCTTTGGCAGCAACTGCAATGCAACCATCAGTAACACAGGTAAACGCTACATTCTGAAATGCACGGGCCTCTACTTGCCTAGACAGGATGTAGGTGTTATCAAATACCTACTTAGATATGGAATTAATCAATTTTTTTTACAGTATTTGTTTAGTAAGCTTATAAAGATAATACCTAAATGAACATAGATAACACAAACAATGTAAAAAACACAGGCGCTTAAAATGGCAGTATTTATAAAAAAACTAGAGTTCTGCCCGCGACTCCGTCCGCGTGGAACTCGTTTATATCGCAGCTCCATACAAAGTTTTACCCCCCATTTCACCACCTTAGGTTATGATTTCGGGGATAAAACTATTCTATGTCACTCTCCATCCCTTCAACTATCTCCACTTAAAATCACATCAATTTGTCGCTTCGTTTTGCCGTGAAAGACGGACACACAAACAAACACACACATACACTTTCCTATTTATATTATTAGTATGGATTGGATGATTTTCATAGAAGTAGTGTTTCTATTGCTGCTTTAACATACATTCACAAAAAAATATTAAACAGTGCTCTCTCATACATGAAACGTAATTTTAAGGCGTTTTTTTGCCCGCCCATAACAATCGGTATATCTCTAGAACCGTAATATGTAGACACTTGTAATTTCCGGAGATTATGTGTCACTATAGCCTCTATAATAACGAGTAATAAAAATATAATAATGTTAATATATTAGTGGGGCAGAGTGCTCGAACATTTTTATTTATTTTTGTGAATGTATGTTATACAGCAGCAATAGAAACACTTCTGTGAACATTTGAACAGTCTAGCTATTGCTGATACGCAGACAGCCGGATGGACAGCGGAAGCTCAAGAACAGGGTTCCGTTTGACATCCTTTGGGAACTCGACTCTAAAAACTATCTAGTTGAATTCCTTGACCCCAAATATGTATATTTAGACACTAAGTTTGTCATTCCAAGTTAAATAGAACTCAGGAAATAGATAAATTAACTAAAATTCAAAATGGCCGCCATAAAATTAAAGATGGCCGACGGAGGAGTTGGTTCCTATCAAAAACTTAAAGCTATGGACCTAACAAGTACCCGAAAAAAATTTGGTGCTTTTGTCCAGCGTGTCCACATTTTCGACAATTTGTTCGAGCACTCTGCCCCCACTATACTGGAACTAGAAACTTGACACCAGAACTTCCTTTTATGACGTAGGCAAGGTATAAGACGGGACTTTTGGAAATTCCATCCCTAAGGGGGTTAAATAGGGGTGCTAAGGTTGTATGGGGCAAACATAACTTTTTGAACTAGAGACTTGAAACTTTGTAGAAAGAATACTCATTAGAATACAAAAAAAACTATCTGAGTTTTAGAAAATTCCACCCCTAAGGTGGTTAAATAGGGGTGCAAAGTTTGTATGGAGAGAAATTTAGGTATTTTTTTTAGCTAGAAACTTGAAACTTTGTAGGAATATAACTTATTAGAATACAGAAAAAAAAATGTCAGGGTTTTAGAAAATTCCACCCCTTAGGTTCCCCTGGGTTAAATAGGGGTGCAATATTTGTATGGGAGAAACATTATTTTTTGATACCAAACACGATTAACTCGAAGTTACCTAAAACAGACGTTCTTTTTTTCAGAATAAAACGAATAAGGAATCAATAATGGAATCTTTATAATTCAAAATCATTGTTATCCTAACGGTAGTTTGCAAAAATTTAACGTAAGTATGTGTGTTTGACGTATCTACTTAACTTCAAGAAATGTAGGGTGACCAAACATTCAGTGGATATTAGTGTTAACATTATCATTAAATTTAATTAGGTAACTAAACAGTGATTTAATTGCATGAGACATCATCCATTGAGATCCGTTTTGGCTGTTTATCAATATTTTTCGACTTCTGATCACGGATTAAGAATCATCGTGTATAATTAGACTTTTTTGTCAACTCACTTTTCGAAATTAAGTTCGTTCACCTAAATAATAATATTCTTATCTGTTCTATGAAATAAATGTGTAATTCATTATTTATCATGAAACAAAGTCAATCAGGCGATCGCATTTTAATATTTAAAGATTAGACAACGGTTGGGAAAACTCATAATTCGCTTCATACACCGTACGGAGACCGAGCTCTTTTGATTTATTAAAAAGTAGCCATGAAACCTGGCATATTTATAGTAATTATTTGTATTATATCAAACGTGACGGGATCGGGTGTTGATATCGATAATGTGAAGGAAAGGAGAGCTTACGACTATGATTTGTACGAGAGTGTTCTGGACCCCGAGCTGTGCCGAAGACAGTTGCAGGAAATGAACGCGTTCGAATGTATGTATTTCATTGATTTGACAGTTTTGTGATACTATTATACTGCTTTAGTTATCTAAGTTTAGCTTCTCTCATTAAACACGTCTTGATATCCAAATTTCGTGACTTGCTCATTTTTTTCCATGTAAATAAATAAACTATACATAAGTTTATTTAATTTATATTTTCTTTTAACGTTATTTCAACCCTCAATTTTTATGCATGATAAATTGATAATATTGAATCAGTATTTCAAAACCTGATTACAGAATTTACATATGTACCTATTGTTAGGGTTCCGGGGACTATGTCACAACGTTAAATATCTTATTTAATAATTGAGCTAACAATTTGAAGTTTGGAATTGATAAATGAAAAGTTTGACACATATATTATTTTCTGTAAAAATAGAAGGATATGATAGGCGTTTCTCGAAAATCAGTAAAGAATTTGTAGTATTTAGTTATATAATTTTACTCCGCCTCTTTGACGAATTTTATGATTATGCCTATTATGTAAATAATGTATATTAATTCAATTTGACATTGTATAGTTATTTTAATTCTCGTTGGACTTTTTGATAATTTAATTGACATTCACATATTTGCACGCTTGCATGCAAGCTAGATACACATGACCATAATATATTTAAACATCCCTGCACTGTGTCTATGCAAATAAATATTTTTCATTTCATTTCATTTTCATTTTTTTATGAGGTGGGCAAAAACTCGATGACTATTAATTAGGTAAGCCAAGTCGGATACTAAATTAATATTAGGCTGCAATTGCACTTTATGAAACCCTTTTCTTATTTATTTTACAGTGACTAAATTTAGATTTACGAAGGCAACTGCCGGAAAAAATAACATTCCCTCTTTATTTTCGAAATTTAACAAGCGAAATAATTACATGTGACTAACATTATTATAAATATTACAAAAATAATATAACGGTTGAGTATGTGAAGTTTTATTCATATTTCATGAAGTGAAGTTTTAGCTGTGATAAAATAGTACTTATAATATAAACTTGATTGTGACGTAAAATAATGTATTGTTTGAGTAGGCCGACTAAAACAAGGCTGAGAAAAATAAAAACCGAACTTAAGAAACCGGCCAAGTGCGAGACGGACTCGCGCACGAAGGGTTCCGTACCGTTATCTATAAAAACAGTAAAAAAAACGTTTGTTGTATAGGGTCCCTTAACTATTTATTTTATATTGTTTTTAGTATGTGTTGTTAAAGCGGCAACAGAAATAAATAATTTGTGAAAATTTCAACTGTCTACCTATCGCGGTTCTTGAGGTAGGTACGGTTACCTATCTGAATCACAAAATTTTTTGTCTTATTTTCATTTCGGCATTTACTATTCGACAAACTTCGTTTGCCTTTTTTTTCGTTTGTCCGACACTTTAGTTCGCGACGTTTACGGCTGGTCATTTTATGGTTTAGCTTTTGTAATTGTTTGGCAAATCCATGATTCCCAATTATTGGTATACCCGCAATATCGTTATACCGACGTAACGATTCGGTTGATAATCTGTTCGTATTTTATCAAATCGGCTTTATTCTATTTAACATAATATTATTGTTTATACGGAGCACACATATGTTACTAATTCATGTTTGTTTATGAAAATGGTTGTTACCTTATGCATTTTCAATATTAAAAACATTAGCAAAAAGTTTAACATTAAACTAAGGTTATCCTCCTAAAGCTGTATTTATGGTAAATAATGTAGGTATATGTCGGCGGGCGATTGTAAACTTTGCCAGATCACGAAATTCCGAGGCATATCGCATACGTAAATGAAAAAAAAAGGAGTGCGGACTGATAATCTCTAGCGAGTCGACGCCACCCACGCTGCGCGGGGTGTCTATTTCTGGTCTGAGGGGCACAAGTGAACCCTAACCTAACCGACCTAAGACAGAGTTCGCTTATGACAAGCCATTTTTGTCCGCCCTGATTATTGGCTCCCAACAAACACGGCCGCCATCGCATACGCAGCGCCACCAGTGGCCAAGAAAGAAAGTACTTTTCGATGTGCCTGGTATAGAGCTAGGAATATCGACGAATGCGTTGTTCTCATTGATCTGCCTAATTGTTTATTAGGCACATCGTGATAAGCCTGGCCAACTTTTAGGCATATCATGAAATGGCGGCGTTTCAAGTTATTTCTTTTTCTTCCGACCTGACCCATACTTATACAGTACATATGTAAGCATTAGGTAGTAAAAAAGTGTCCGGTTCTGGCGCTTCGGTGGCCGCTGCCGCGGCACGCTCGCTATGCTCGCTCGGCTTGCGCGCTTTAGGGTCGCAGTTCACCTGACACTCCTCACTTAGCTCGTCGTCGTACCTACACCGACCTGCCTTAGAGTCTCAGTAAAACTACTTTTGAATTTCCCGCAAAATCAACATTTGGCTAAACGTATGAAATGCGGAAAGTAATGATAGATAAGTAAAAAATTGGCTGTGAAACAAAAGTTGTAACAAGCCAAAGCCCAAATGACTGTGGCGGTAAAAGTTTTTCGGACAACTGAAGCATTTGGATAACATCAAATGGTAAATGAAAAAAGTAATTCGGAGAACTCATAATAATACGAAAGGTTTTCGGACAAACGATATTCGGTCAATAAATTTTAGTGATTGCGATAGGTTACCGGTAGGTACAGCCTGAAAAAAAAACGTTTGTTGTATGGGTGCCCCCTTTAAATATTTGGGTAGTTCTACTCAGTAGGGACGAAAATGAAGTGATTTTTGGGCACAACATTTTTTTGGCATCTAAGGTCAGAAAAGTAGCTTGACGTCTAGCTTAGGTCGTTTTTTTACTGATCTGAAACGGGCCAATCAAAGAAATCATTTATGACCATTTAAAAAAAAATACAGGATACTGAGAATTGATACAAAAGAAATTAATAACCTTTGTAATAATTTAAATAAATATATGTTTTATTAATAAAAGTAGTTTAATGGCTCACTATTAAGAAGAAATTAGTTTACTATTCGTGCGGATCCTTGATGTCGCTGTTGATGACTCTCAGTCTCCTGGGGGGTCATCCTCAGTCTCCTGGGTATTGTTTCCAGGAGACTGATACTGCGATTATTTTAAGTTTTAGTCAATAACTACGTCAATGCAACATTTAGCATCGAATTTATGAAATTCTGTACTCTAATGTAACGAATTTACAACCCATGAACGCAAAAAAAAGTATAAAGAAAACCATGGATTTAAAATAAATAAGTATCAGGATACTGTTAAGCTGACTGGCTGCAGCACAACTCGCCGTAGCGACTAAGCGAACCGCAAGCCGAGACGGACGCGAGTGGTTGTAAGCTAACATCACTTCGACCTTTCCCTAAGACCGAACAGAAACGCGCTAGACGCGTAATTCAAGCTGATTGTAATGTGTTTTGATGTCACAGGAGGCTGAGGTAAAAACCGAGCGACAAAATACAATGCACTTTTCTTTAAATAAGTTTCGCATTTAAGGTAAATTTAGACAAACACATTGAAACTATTTATATTATACATTTCTATTTTAGTGCAAATATAACGTATTTTAGCTTTCATTTCATCCGAGAGACATGCCAGGACACTGAGTTTTTGAAAGATATATATTTAGGAATGAGCAAATTTTTAGTGTCATACTAGAAACCATTGTTGTACAGTTTCGATTGTAAATCTTTACAATTTGCCGACAAAAACTATACAAAATAAGGTGAGCCGCGGAAAATTCCCTTGCTTGTAGAACTACCCATTTCTTTTATTTTGTTTTTAGTATTTGTTGTTAAAGCGGCAACAGAAACATATAATCTGTTAGCTAGAGCTATCGCGGTTCTTGAGATACAGCCTGAATACAGACAGACGGACGGACAGCGAAGTCTTAGTAATAGGGTCCCGTTTTTACCCTTTGGGTACGGAACCCTAAAAATGACTATCAAGATAATTTTAGGCAAATTAGGCCTTATAGTTTCGTAATCCAGGCATAACGGCTTAATAATCGAAATATGTAAAACTAATCTAGGTACTACAATCTTTATCTTATCATTATCATCCAAAATATTTTCTGTTCTTAGTTCGTAATCTAAACGCCTGTTATTCTTTTTAAATATTTAAATACCTTTTAGATTATTCTGAAAGTACCTTCTTTCAAATTTAAGTAGTAATAAATATTCTTCTTCCTCCGTCCCTGGTCCCAGTTCATTTGAGGTCGCGTCTCCTCACTTTTCTGCGTCAGGACAGTCACCTGGGTTGTCACTTCAGGCCTGGGTTGTCAAATGGGTTCTTTCGAGGTGTCACTTTATCATGATAAAGAGACACCCGGTCAATCAATGGTGCCTCTACTGCGTTTGTGTTCAGGGAGGTACCTATAGGGCAATATTAACAACCAATGTCGTCTTTTGACATGTCCATACCAACGAAGGCGGTTCTCGGCAAATTTCAAATTTCCTCGTATAAATTCGTTACGTAATTTAATCGAGTCTGACCACCCCTCCCGCCCACCTCAACATCTTAATCTCATTGGTATGAACTTTCATTGGTATTGTTAGTCAAAAATATTGAATGTGATAAATAATGATAGCAGAAAACCAACATACATACAGAGAGTTCCTTGGTCGCGCAAGTTAGTAACAAAATGTACCGATTAATGTCCTACCCATGACGGTTACTTCTGCTCTACTGCGTTGTTAAGGCGCCGTAGGTTCATAGTCTTCTCTCCCTCTCACTGAGCATAAGCGTGAGCGAAATGGAAGTGCGTGCTCGGAAGCGCGGAAATAATGTTTTCGAATTTTAATTTTTTGATGGTTTAATTAAATAAAATAAAAACACTCAGTTCTCTCATTGAGCCATTTTAATATGTTTAGCTTTTGTGCATAATTTGTAACGAATATTTTAAGAGTATTTTAGACCATTTTAGACCTATGTTCGTGATTTATTTCTATAGAGCGAAAATTGCTTAATCATGTTCTAAACTCTGATCTCCCTGCAGAAAAGCCTCGAGAATACTATTCGTATATTCCTAGCTACATATTAGTAATCTGTGGTATATTCTTTAAACGATATTATTATAAACAGACGCATTATATTGTTTCAAAAACTCGGTTCGCTTAACTTCGCTGAACCTACGGCGCCTTAAGATGTTTCCAGAATTAATTAGGCGGAATATAACGATAATATAACGAATAATATAACGTTTGTACGGAACTCTCGGTGCGCGTCTCAGACTCGAACTTGACCGGTTTTTATAATTATTAGATTGGAATGATTTTGGTTTTAAGCGTGTGTGTTTGTTAAATGGTGAGAAGTATTATATATATGCGTTGCCCCGGAGTGCTTGTTTCGTGTGTGTACGTCAGCCGATCTTCCAAGCCGCGTGGAAGATTTCATACTTGCGCCGCTGAAAACCCTGCCTATCCCTAGATGCCCTTAGTAGTGCCCATATTAGTGGAACAGTACAGTACCGAGTGCACGCATTGTTACTTGCTATATATTTTTGATGTTGTAGTCTATGATGCCAGCTTTCGGATCCCGCAAGGCGTGCTGAGAGGCAACTGGAACAGTCTTGGCAACTACCACCAATGCCTTGCCATAAATCAGCCCGTGGAAGAGAGATTAATAAGAGGCAAATACTGCCTCATCCAAACGGAAAGCCTACGCATACCCATCCTCACGGGAGATTCATGGCCGGCAAACGTTACTTGGCTGGACATGAAAAACGTTCCATCTGATCAAAATTTAGAGGCATATAAGCGGGTGCAGCGACATTTCTCCGCTTTAAATGAAGATCATTACACTAGGTAAACAAATGGCTGAAACTTAGAGACTCACCCAGGCAAAGCTACGAGTGCTAGAAATAAGCAACTCCTGTTCTACTGCACTGTATTCTTGAGATGCAAAATAATTTGAATTAAATATTAATACTTACTTAAACCTGAAACATATTATAAAAAGTAACTTTTGGAAACGAGTTACAATTCGGGAGTAGTGATTGATTATTAATACAGGGGTTTTGTATATGCATTTGGGGCAAATGGTATCCACAGCTTCTCTGGCACGAAAGGGAGTGTGGGCAAGGGCGGAGCCAAGAAATCCTACCCGCCTAAATCCGCCCTTGAGTGTGGGCCAAGGCAGGGTGACGGGTAAGGCGGGATAGCGGCTTCATTGGTGTTTAACCTGTCTTAGGGAGTTATTTGAAGTCACGGGTGATTGTTAAGAAGCCCGTATCTAACTAGGTGCGTCACGTCAACTACTTACGTAAAGAGCGTGATCGTCCCAGAAAAGCTGTGGAGATCATTTGGCCCACGTGCTGATTCATACAAAAATCTATACTGTGTAAGTAATAGTTAGTTTACAAAATGATTCAATGAAAAATGAATTTCTTTATGTTTCAAATCTCACGCGACGTTTTGGTCACCCTATCTACAATAGGGCGTAGAATTTTTTAAGAGTCCCGCCATTTTTCAGAACTGTGATCATTGACGCACTTAACTACGTCCCGTTGACGCTAGCACTCTGCGTCCCCCGCGCATGCGCGGTCGACGACGTTCTCTGGCCGCTGACCGGGAATTCCTTCATCGAGTTCAACTACACAGAAGAATTTTGCCGCTTGCCCGATGATAAACCTTACTCAGGAGCTGATATTGCCGCTCTGTGAGTAATGTTCCTTCATCAAGTTCTAGCAGTCAGTCAATACACACTCGAATACATACTAATACACATACTAATAAAGACTTTTTTTAGGGTGGTGTTCTCAGTCATCGGATTCTTGACTTTAATAAGTACAGTATATGAGCTCCACCACATATTTATAAAGAAAGGTATGTAGTTGCGGATAAGCTTGTTGTGTTGTGGTAGTGAAGATCGACAGGCACAGAACACTCCCAATAGAAGCCTAATATTGGTAATTTTGTTCATGACGTGAGACACCAAATTATGAGGTGAGGGAGAAAGAAGGGCGCAAAGAGCCTTGCGATTGGTCGATGCCCTGGCACGAGGATCGCATAGTGGTGGGATGGGACATGTTCACTACAAGTAGGTACCGTATTTTGTTGTTGATAAATTACGGTAGTACCATAGTGTATATTAAATTGGTATAAAAACGATCTATCATTAAGTACTTAATATTTTTAAAATGCACAAAAAAAATACTGATCAGTCAGTATGTTTGGTTCTATAATAAAATTACAAATACATATATTATAGCCCTTATAAATATATTTCATTACTGGCTTCTGCCCGCGACTTCGTCTGCGTGGACCCGGGATAAAAACTATCCTATATTTTAATCCAAGCTATAAACTATATTCGTGCAAAATTTCATTCAAATCGGTTCAGCCGTTTTAGCGTGATTGAGAAACAAACATCCAAACATCTAAACTTTCGCATTTATAATATTAGTAGGATTCTGTATATTTTATGGAAAGTTGGAGTAGTTTGGTAGGGTTACCTTTGTTTTACCAAAAAAAAATTGACAAATTATCACTTCCCAAAAAATATTTCGTAGAATTTCATTTGCCAAATAATCGTTTGCCAAATTAACACTCGACAAATAATTCTTACGCAAACCTTATGTTTGGCATATTCATGTTTAGGCAATATCTCGTTTACCAACTGGTACTTTGACCAAATTTCATTCAGTCAAATATGTTAGTTGGCATAATATGTTTTAACCAAAACAAAATAAGGCAAATGATTTGTATCGGCAATATTTAATTGACCATTTCTATTCCGTCGGCTAATCAGCAGAGGAACTCTTCAATGACAAATCATTTGCATCTTTATTTCAATGGTGTTTAAAGATACACCACAAAATAACAACTTTTTTTGTTATGTGGGTGGGGAAAATAAATTTGTGTAGAGGTCGCAATTCTAACCTAACCGCCAGCGTGTCGACGTCACCCCGCTTCGCGGGGTGCCTATTTCCGCTCTAAGGGACACAAGCTAACCCTAACCTAACCTACCATATAATACAATTTTTACGATTGTTTGATTTTCTTACTGCTAGGAGGCTTCGTTCCCGAGCCCCCCATGTTTGGCTGCCCTAACCTAATTTAACGCCTTTGCCTACCGACCTATTTAACCGTGCATTATTTTATTTAAGGGACCGTGCCGTTTTATTAGTAGTATTTTTGTAAAATGTCATAACCCAAACAATTGTGATTTTTGTCTATTTACAGTTTGCCATAAAATTAACTTGACGAAATGTTTATTGTCTAATGTTTTTTTGCCTTATTAAAGCATTTGCTAAAAGACCACATGCCATAATGTAATTTTTCGTAATAATATCTTGCTGAATGAAAATTTGACGTAATGAAAATATTCGTCTTAAAATTGTGCCAAAGTTTGCATTGGCAAACAAAATAGTTGCTAAAATTTGTTTGGGAAATGAAATTTGACCAAAATAAATTTGGTAAAACAACAGGATCCCAGTTTGGTAATAAGTAAAGTCTCATCGCTCTTTTAATAACTAAGTATAGTTAAAATTATTTAAACTAAGCTCATGAATGGCCATTGTCCTGAGCTCATGAATAGCCTTTGTTTGTGGCAGAAGACCACTGACTTCTTATATTCAGAACAATAGCATTCAAGTCTAACAATACGACTGTGGTCGGTCGCGTGCCATTTTTTGCAAGAAAAAGGTTAGCGCCACATAAAATGTTCATTGTATTTGCAAGTGTCGACCGCAAACAAAGGCTATTCATGAGCTCAGGACAATGGCCATTCATGAGCTTAGTTTAAATAATTTTAACTATACATTCACATTTGTTTTCCATAGCCCACATAACATACATCTATCTCCACGCCACGAAAATCCTATGTGTAGAAATGTGCGTGCTACATTTCACATAGGTTGTTAACTTGTACGCAACTGAACGGTAAGGCGGGCGACCGTTGGTCATATTGTGAGAGGTAATAATTTGATTGTGGCGTTCCAGAATCCACGAAGCCCGACGAACTATGGAGCTGCTTCTCGGTGTACGGCAACACCGACCGCTTGCTGACGCTCGGCAGCCGGCCCGGCGCGCTCGACTGCGTCGACGGCATCCGCGCTCTATCCATCCTCTGGGTTATATTTGGGCACACATTTCTCGTTTATTTCGGATTATATCTCTCCAATTTATTAGACTTTTACGAAGCAAGTACCTAAAACATTCATTGCTATTTAAATAATATCGGTTTAACCAACTACTTACTTTAATATTCTTAATTGAAACTTTTTTTTCAGTGGTCATTAAAACCTAGATCCGTTTTTCTCTTTGCTGCGAACATAAGTGTTGACACTTTCTTTGCACTGAGCGGGCTGCTAGTCGTTTACACTACAGCAAGTAAATTTAAGCAAAGTAAGTATATCAACATAATCATAGGTAAGGTAAAACGTATAGGTAGGTCTTTGAACTATGCCCAGCTTGTTGCCGCTGCCGCTATATCTTGATATGTCTGAGGCTAAGTACTCTGATTTTTATAAAGTTTTCTAAGACCGATTCTAACATTCATTCCTAAGAGCCGGAATCACTTACTTAATATGTTCATTCATCATAATATCTAACACAGTAATCGATTGCAATTCAGCTCCTCAAAACTCTTGGTCTTGAACAGCCTAGTCATATTTAAACTGCCGAAAAGTTGTTCAAAGCCATCGGAGAATTGAAACCATGTGTGTTCTGTACGATGTCCGGTGTGCGTAGACTGCTTGAAGACATTGCAGGTCAATAAAGAAACAGAAGCAGCCATAATAATACCACTGATTGTCGTACGTATTGTTTTATTTTTGGGTTATTGTTGGTGCTCAGTAAGGTCTCTCGGGCTGCCCTGTGTTGAGAGTGATACACCCGCTTTTGTATCTTGCTGTCAAGACGGCGAATAATCAAAATCAGTAAAGTTTCGGCAATGAGCTTATGACAGACTCTACTCAGACTCCAGAGTCCACAAGTCAGCAGGCCGTATACAAAGTTTGTCCGACCAACACTATTGAAAAAACGCACAGACTACGATTGGTGTAATTATTTCCAGTGCAACTAGTGAAGAACCTCCACCTGTTCTACCTGCACCGACTGCTGCGCATGTTCCCGCTGCTGGCGGTCGCCGTGCTGCTGCAGGCTTCGGTGCTGCACAAGGTGGCCGATGGCGTGCGCTGGAACCGCGTCGCCTTGTTTACGCAACAGTGCCGTGATTACTGGTGGAGCGCACTGCTACACATCCAAAACCTGGTCAACAGTACAGATATTGTAAGTTGATCCCATACAAACTTACAGAGATCTTTCGATTTTATGCTGAATTTTAAAAATGTTAATTGTTCTAGTCTTATTATAATTTCCTTTAAAAACAATGTTTTAAATTGAAGTCGGTCACGACTTCAATTTAGTCCTACTCCGCCAAGCCAGAGAACCACATTTTTTTACAATTTACCACATGAACTGATTTCCGATATCAAATGCGTTGATTACTATAGAAAAAAACCGAATCGCTGTATGTGGGCCGATAATATTAAGGACTTCCGTCGATTCCCCAAGATCATCACCGATGGCACTTCATTAGTTCCTATTTCAACGGAATATTATCAGAACCTGTGACGTACTTTTGCACTTAAGTACATAATTGATTAATTCGATAAGTCATCATCAATTCCTCGCCACCAAATTTATGATTTCCGGATGTAAATACACGAGGTATAATTGAAAATGGGTCGTTCTTCTTTTTAAGCGACAATGAATCGTCTTTTTTCTGTTTTTTGCGTTTTTCAACTATTGATAATGATGGTTTTAATGTTTGATTTTAATAAACGTTGCATGTATTTTTTATTAGGACTAATTCATGATTCTTTCGGTGGCGATAATGTTTTTTCATTATGGTGGTTTTTCCATAGAATCGCGTGACAGAGTGGTAATCCAAAATGTGGTCCCCGCAGAAAACGACCACTCTGTCACAGTATTTTCTGAAAAACTATCATAAAGAAAAAACATTATCGCCACGGAAAGAATCATGAATTAGTCCTAATAAAAAATACATGCAACGTTTATTAAAATCAAACATTAAAACCATCATTATCAATAGTTGAAAAACGCAAAAAACAGAAAAAATACGATTCATTGTCGGTTAAAAAGAAGAACGACCCAAATACCAAAATCACTAAACGCGTGCCTAATAAATTTGAGGAGTTCCTTCAATTCCTCATGGATCCCATCATGTAACTGAATGTTGAAAAAAATGGGACCCACCTTGAAGCATATACATACAAACAAAAAAAAATTTTTTCGAATCGGCTCATCAATGACGGAGTTCTGAGGTAACAAACATTGAAAATAATAATAATAATAAAAAAAACATCCGAATTGAGAACCTCCTCCTTTTTTTTGAAGTCGGTTAAAAAGAACGTGCATAGTAACTAATGCGTATTTATAATTGGTGGGGTGCGCCTTGGAGTGAAAACAGATCTCCAAGTATGTGTTGTTTTCGCAGTGCCTGCCTCACTCTTGGTACCTGTCGGTGGACGTGCAGCTGCACATCTTATCGCCGCTGCTGCTGGTCTGGGTGCTGGGCAGCCGGCGCTTGGCCTGGATTGTGCTCACTGCAGCCATCCTCTCCTCCTTGACCCTCGTCACAATCTACTGTTTCATCAAGGCGTTCAATGGAGGGCATGAGTATGATAATCTTCTGCTTGTAGGTTTTTGTTCAAAATTGGACTGAAATACTTTAAAGTTAATGATTGTTTTCTTTTCGCTAGAAAATATTTTATACCAGCTTGTCCAGGAGGGCGAGATGATGTAGACTCCAGGGAGTAAGCTAGGCTACCCACTGTAAACGAGCTAGGTCTCACCTCATCGCTTTTACGCTGTTGCAGAGTGGGGTGGGCTTCACTTACCAACGCACATGCAACTGCTAGAAAAACGAAGAAACAAGCAAAACGGCCACTTAAAAAAAGACAGTGGCCAAGGCACCGCTTCTTGTTCCCTCAGCTTTTATATTCTGTCATTTTATTCCAGTCTTGACTACACGCTGTACTTCTATCATAACACCCTGGCGCGGTCTCCGGTCTTCATCATCGGTATGTTGTGTGGATATGTGCTGCACATTTCAAAAGACAAGCAGATCACAATGCCACCGGTAAGTCATCATCATTCGTTCCTCTCTTCCCAGTTATCTTATTCGCATCCTAAAGAAGCCATGGTCAATGAGTTTCCGAACATAGTAAGTTCCGACAGGACTCGGTGGAATCCTGGCAAATAGAATTCGAACCGGCGACTGTGACTTTACACACACACACACACACACACATCATCAGCCTATATACGTCCCACTACTGGGCACAGGCCTCCTCTCATGTATAAGATAGAGGGGAGGGGAGGAGGTGTATGTGAAGTCCCCAATCCGCACTGCCCGTTCCCTCTTATACATGAGAGGAGGCCTGTGTGACTTTACACTCGATGCAAATAATGATTCTGCAGTGGGTGGTGTGGTCGGGACACGCACTGGCGCTGGCGCTGTCAGCGTACTGCGTGTTCCACGTGCACTTCGACTGGGACAGCCAGGTGTGGATCAACCTCAACACCGCGTTGTTTCGCTCCGCCTGGGCCGTCGCGCTCAGCTGGCTTATTATAGCCTGCGTCCACGGATATTCAGGTGATAAATACATCACCTACTTACATAAAGGAAACTAGGTACTAAATAAAGGAATGTCTTTCCACTATTGGCAAAATCAATCAGCCTAAAGCCCATACTCCTCGATCACAACAATCGTACCCATTCGATAAGAATGTCCGATTAACCAATACTGTTGACCTGGACCTGTTTATATTTATTTGACTACTAATCATTCGGATTGTATTTGTATTGTATTTATTTTTGTTAACGCGAGCGAGGGGTACAACTAGATTCCACTGGCTGGACACTGAAGTAAAATAAAGTTAGCCGGATAAAATGCGGCTACTAACTAATTCGTTAATAACTACCTATGTTGATGATTAATTTTTCAACAGGACCTATCAATTGGTTCCTCTCCCTCAAACTATGGAAGTTTTTGTCAAGAATCTCATACGCAATGTACCTCTTCCACTACCCGATGCAATTCGTGATTAGCGGAGCCGACATCATGCCAGTGTACTTCAGTATGGAAACTGCGGTAAGAACCCGTACCTGATTATAAACTAATTATTTACTAAGTATGAGCAAAAGTAAACCGGTCGTAACAAGATTGTCATCCTAGTCGTCCATATACCGCGATATTTTAAAAGTTTAAAAATGCCAACTCGAAAGGTTAACTTGAATTGGAAATTATGTTTGTCTCACAAGGTACCAATTTTAGTGGGGCAGAGTGCTCGAACAAATGGTCGAAAATGTGGACACGCTGGACAAAAGCACCAAATTTTTTTCAGGTACTTGTTAGGTCCATAGCTTTAAGTTTTTGATAGGAACCAACTCCTCCGTCGGCCATCTTTAATTTTATGGCGGCCATTTTGAATTTTAGTTAATTTATCAATATCCGGAGTTCTATTTAACGTAGAACGACATACTTAGTGTCTAAATATACATATTTGGGGTCAAGGAATTCAACTAGATAGTTTTTAGAGTCGAGTTCCCAAAGGATATCAAACGGAACCCTGTTCTTGAGCTTCCGCCGTCCATCCGTGAGACCAATACCTCGAGTTCTAAGTCACTTAGAATCACAAACTTGGTGTCTAAATAAACATATTTGGGGTCAGGAAATTCAACTAGATACTTATTTTACCGATATCTCAGTTACTAAATTACATGAAAATACAAAATTGGTGTTTTTTATATATACAGGGCGGAAAGTTAAACCCCAAATATGTATATTCAGACCCCAAATATGTATATTTAGACACTAAGTTTGTCGTTCTACGTTATATACAACTCAGGATATTGATAAATTAACTATTATTCAAAATGGCCGCCTTAAAACTAAATATGACCGACGGAGGAGTTCGTTCCTATTAAAAACTTAAAGCTATGGACCTAATAGGTGCCTGAAACAAAAAAGGTGCTATCGTCCAGCGTGTCCACATTTACGACAATTTATTCGAGCACTCTGCCCCACTAATATATAAACATTAATATATTTTTATTACTGGTTATTTATAGAGGCTATAGTGACACATAATCTCCGGAAATTTCAAGTGTCTACATATTACGGTTCTCGAGATATACCGATTGTTATTGGCGGGCAAAAAAACACCATAAAATTACGTTTCATGTATGAGAGCGCTGGTTTAAAAAAAAAATTGTGAATATGTTAAAGCAGCAATAGAAACACTTCTGTGAAAATTTGAACATTCTAGCTATTGCTGATACGCAGACAGCCGCATGGACAGCGGAAGCTCAAGAGCAGGGTTCCGTTTGATATCCTTTGGGAACTCGATTCTAAAAACTATCTAGTTGAATTCCTTGACCCCAAATATGTATATTTAGACACAAAGTTTGTCATTGAATGTCATAAGGATTTGCAATACGCTTACAGGGTGTCATGTTGTGCCATAGACTGTAAGCTATTTAAGACCTGATGTAATGTCTACATGAGAGCAATAAAGTAGTCTATTCTATTCTATTCTATTCTACGGTAAATAGAACTCAGGCTATTGATAAATTAACTAAAATTCCAAATGGCTGCCATTAAAGATGGCCCACGGAAGAGTTGGTTCCTATCAAAAACATAAAGCTATGGACCTAACAAGTACCTGAAAAAAATTTGGTGCTCTCGTCCAGCGTGTCCATATTATCACCTGAAACTGCCCTACTATTTAGGTACTAGTTATTTATTGTTTTGTGATCTCTATGTTTGCTAATGCACCAATACGGGGCCTAAAAACCTAGAAACTAAACAATAATGCTGTTTTTTCCAAACATAAGTCATAAATCTTTGCCGTTTAAACTTGGAAGTCAAATGTGGTCTATCTAACACGACTAATTTTGTCCAAGTAGGACGGAGTAATTCAAGATCCTGGTCCACAGTTCTTAGTATCGATAAATACAATTGGTATTGAAATGTTTCCCTATATTTGTTTATGTCCCTTGCAGTTCGTATACTTCGCGAATGACGTGGCGTACACGCTGATCGTGTCGGTGGCCGCTTGCGTGCTGATCGACGCGCCATTCTCAACTCTCATCCGGAGAATGATGATGGGTAATTATGATTACTTCCAGACTTACTTACAATTAGCCGCGGTAACAAAACGACCACCGAGTGCACTTGCATGGAAGGAGCATACTAACAAGAGTGGCCTATTTTGTACGTATGGTAGGGCAGCACTACTACTCAGGCTCTAACGTGGTGAAAGTGTAGGCACAATTTGTACACTCGCACAGTGGCTTTTCTTTCAGGGTGGTCCTTGGCGATTTCATACAAAATCAAACGCCGTTGTGTTAGATTGTATATGGAATCGCCAAAGAACTGCCGTTTAGAAAAGCCAGAAAAACACCCTTCATCTACCTACTGGAGAAACTAGTGCTTAAGAGTCCGCAGTAAGCTCGATTCTCCACACAAACGTAGTTACGCTCTCATTTTAAAACTACGTGTTGGATTGTAACGAAACTTTGCATGTTCAATGAAATGAGGTATATCTATGTCTGAAATTAGTTTATGTAGCTTCAGATACCATAATAAAAAAAATACAGCGAATTTAAGTTTTTCATACAAAACTAGTTTTTGCTGTATTTAGTTTGTTTTATAAATTGGAACCATATAAACTAATTACAGACATAGATATACCTCATGTCATTGTTTATGCAAAGTTTCGTCACAATCCAACACGTAGTTTTAAAATGAGAGCGTAACTACGTTTGTATGGGAAGGTGAAATTCGGCCGAGCTTACTGCGGCCTCTTAAGAATATAATCTTCTAAATAAATTGAATCTATTTCCTATTGGTGGTTGCATCCTAAAAAACAACAATATATCGTTATCGGCGTTTCTTTCACACCTTAAATATAGTTTTTTTTAATTTAACCAAATATTATTCAGTATTCCACCTACATCTAATACCACCACTTTGTTTGACGCTGGAGGTGACGACCTGGGAATTGTTTTGGAAAACAAGTAAGGTCTGAATCACACTGGCGCGGCCTGCGGTGGCGATTAGTAGTAATTTTGACAGCTAATGACAAGGATGCGCCAGTCTGTGAGAGACTAAGGCCTCTCACAGGCCTCTCACAGGCCTCTCACAGGCGCGGCCTGGCCGCGGCGGACAACAGCAAACTTGTCCGCCGCTGTCAAATTTTCTATTGTCCGCCACTTAGAGCATTAACCCAACAGGAGCGGCCATGAGTCATTTTCTATACATAAAAAGTCTGCCGATTTTTGCGGGGGAGGGGAACGTCAAATGTATGCGTAACGTGAAAATAGCTACGTCAGATAAACGTCAGTCCATACAATGTGTATGACCACTGGTCATATACTTTTGGCAGAGGGGAACGCCTGTCAATGGCCGCTCCGGTGGCACCACAGGCCGCGCCAGTGTGCTGCAGGCCTTAAAACGACAGCAGTTATTTTAACAAAAAGCTTATTTGACAGCTATCGCGCCGAAGAAGACGTCACCCAAACCTGCCGAGAACAATACGATACCTAAGGACGAGAATGTACAGAATGGGGAACTAGATGATAAGCAGGTGGAGACAAACAGAAGATCCGAAATACTTCAAGCTTAGAATAATACTTATCTCCAATGCCACAGAATAAGCAATAGTACTACGTAGGTTTAGGTAACATCCTGTTTAGGTACGTCATTAGTGCCTAATTGAGGCCATCTCTTTCTATCGCATTTAACGCGCTCTTTCGGATGCGGAGCCCAAGAGCTAGGGTTGCCACCAGCTCGACCATTCAATTATAAGTGTGGCACTAGCCATTTATGTACGTACTAAGATACTATAGCTTATTCTATGCTATTACCTCCCTATGCAATTTTTGAAATAATGGCTCTTCATTCATTGACAGAATTTTAAATTGATCGTGAACGATGTGTTTTATGTTTTAATTCAAACAAACCTCGGAAAGCCGGAAAGGATACAACCTTTAAAACCAGTGGGTAAAAACGCATTTTACCCACAAGTGGGGAAAGTAGTTTGACTTTGGAGCCTTTTCTTTGCGGGCAGTTGGGTTGGATGTGTTTTGATTTCACTTGGCTAAACGACATGGATAACGAAAAGTGTCGTACTTCAATTAAATCATATGGCTCTAAACAGCTTCTATGTTTGTTGTGAATATTGTGATAAATAATTATGAAAGCGGCAGCTGCACGTCGACGTGATACGTCCATGCCGAGTACAAATCTTAATTAGTTAATTACAATTTGGAATAAAGTAATACACTATATTGACGATGATTATAATGTGAAGGTACAAATAAAGACTTATCTTTTATAAGCTGTTTTTTTGCATGTTGCAAATTCCTCGCTATAGTGAGGTGAAAAGTTTTGTGTTAAGGATTCCACCGGTGTATTCACATTGGCACAAGCATATTCGGTACAAAAATGCACACCGGTGGAATCCCGTCTTTACACACGAGTGCAAATGTAGTTTACTTCTCGTGAGTTGTAACGTGTGTAGCCCAGGATTCTATTTTAGAACCACTCGCTTCGCTCGTGATCAACTATAGATTCCTTTCGCTTGCTCGTGTTTCAATTCCACACTCGCGGGTAAAATACAACTTTGCACCCTTGTATAACAAATAACTATTTCTAATTTAATCATTGTTGTTGCTTATCATTTTTTTTAAAGCTGTTACTTAAAACTCTGCTGATATATATCGGCCACGAGGCACCTGCGGTGCTACTACGAAAATCGAAAGGCGATAACTATCTACCTATAGTTAAAGCAATGACGCGTAATTTAATGTCGGAGAGGCAACCGGATGGCTCGCGGTATTTGAGCTCCCGAAGTGTTGTGGAACCGCCCTGTGCAACCCGAACTGACCCAACTGTGACTGGTTCGGAAATAGGAGGGGGGTGGTAAAGATTGAAACGCGGTAGCCTGAAAGTGTGTACGCTGTTTATATAAAAATTGACAGGCAACCGCTTGAAAATTGTCATGCTTGTTCTTCATCACATGTGTTTTTCGGAACTTATGTACGGAATATTTACCGTTAGCTTTTCGGTGAAGGAAAACATCGTGAGGAAACCGGTCTAATCCCAATAAGGTTTAGTTTTCCCTCTGGGTTGGAAGACTGCCATCTAAGGCAGTCGCTTTCGTAAAACTAGTGCCTATGCCAAATCCTGGGATAAGGTGTCAAAGCGGACCCCGGGCTCCTTTAGGGGCACTACCGGGAATAACGCTGAGGAGGATGATGATGTTCTTCATCACATAGGGGAGGTAGGGGAGCATTGGGCAGTCGGGAAGTTCGGGCACCACCTTGTAAGTTGGATCGTGTAGGAGATACATAATTTTGTATATTGTGGTAGTTTAGCTTAGTAACACACAACACCACTCAAGGTAATGTGATCTGCCATTTTATTTAGTTGTCAGTGTCACATGCCGTCAACCGTTTCGTGCGTGCAAAAGTAAATATTTTGATGTGATTTCGAAAGGAAATAATGACGTGATCTGCGAAAAGGCGTAAGTCTCGGTATTGATATCTAGTTACGTGTTTCCGAAAGCTAATAGAGGTAAAACATTAGACTACAATACCTAAACATATTTCAATTTATTAGTGAAATGAGGGGGTGGGGAGCACTGAGCACTAATTTTGAAGGGAGGTTTGGGCATACCCAAACCTCCCGCCACTAATGTTTGTTTCGGCAATCGGTGTAAAACCTGAGATGGAACCATTTCGTGGCAATTTGTCTACCATTCTGTTTTTTTGATTTATGTACATGTATGTGCTGTTGCCATGAATAAATATGATTCTATTCTATTCTATTCTATTCTAAAAAGTAGGTTCTGTTAAAATAAAATTATTTCGACGGTTTTTAATTGCATATAAATATCGAATTTGAAGAATAATAAATACTTTGATGTTTTATTATTATTAGTGTTACTAATTATTATATGAATTTATATTTAGTAAGGATCCTGAGTATTGATTATTAAATCTAAGTATTTGTTTTTATTTTAGTATTAATAGTTTAAAATATTTGATTGTCTGTCGATTTTATTGCAAGATTTTATAGTTATATTACTTAAAATAAATATAATTTACCATTAAGAGGCGTATTTGATACAGTGTCCTAACCTCCCAGTGAGGTGCCCAAACTACCCGACCATTGGGAGGTTTGGGCACTTTTGACAATGTTTAGAAAATCTCTTGCAATTTTGAGACTGATCATAGTGGTACAATTGTTCTTCGTAATAATTGAAGCCAAATATATGTGCTACTGATATAATAAACAAAATGTTGACATGGTTAAAAAGATACATTTTTATTAAGACTTAAGTAAAAAAGTGCCCAATGCTCCCCTATCTCCCCTACAGAGACTGTATAAAATTGCCATCCGTCCCGGCCGGGCGGTTATCGCGCCGTCAGAGTTGGAAGCCGGAAAAACATGGTGGTGGACGAGAACTTACGAAAAATGCACATAAAATCATTGAAATCGGATGGCATTTGTTTTTCGAGTCTTGTATGATATGCCATCCCTCTCCCATGAAATTACATCCCGCTGTGGCCACCCTTACAAACGCGAAATTCGTCAAATTGGGATACCCGCGCAATAAAAGGCTTCATAAAGTTTCCTATCTTCAACATTTGAGGTACTTTCAATCCGTGTGGCAAAGCTTTGGGACCCCTTGTATACATACGTATTTAAGAAGGCGTAAATACCGGTGAATAGTTCAGGAACTAGAGACTCCGCACCGTGCCTCCCACGCGAAAAAGGCGAGACACGTAACCTGAATACGGGGCATGGACAATTAACTTACTAAGAGTGTATCCGTATTCATATTTATTAGTTACTAGCTTCTGCCCGCGACTCCGTCCGCGTGGAACTCGTTTTATATCACAGCTCCATACAAAATTTTACCCTCCATTTCACCCCCTCAGGTGATGATTTCGGGGATAAAAACTATCGTATCTTACTATCCATCACTTCAACTATTTCCACTTAAAAAATCGCGTCAATTCGTCGCTTCGTTTTGCCGTGAAAGATGGACAAACAAACAAACACACACATACACTTTTCCATTTATAATATTAGTATGGTTATGACAACACTTTCAGCGAATTTTTTTAGTTATGACACGGTAAACTACGGTTGTAGTTTGGTAAAATAGATCTAAGCACACAGCACGTTCCCGGATCGGGTTCCTTGACACGGTTTTTGGATGAAGGCTCTTGAAAGCGGCACTTGGCGTTTAGATAGCGTTGAATCCCTTTTGAACGCTCCAAATTAAATGTATCCGTCAACTTTCAGAAATAAATAGGTAAGTAGTTAAAACTTCCCTTACATATGTCTGCCATAGATAAATTAGAAGATACTTTTACCAAATTTACAAGGAATCTCGATTGTGTAATTTGTGTATATTTTATTTTTTATTTATTCATTTATTTAAAATAATTACACACTGTAATGCCAGTTAAAAACTAAGTCACTGTGAATTACAAATTATATATAAACTTGTACAATGTATTTTAATATATGACAGAAGAATTACGTCTATCCATCATCTCCCAGTACCTCAAGCATTCGCGATACACTACTACTTCCAAAGACGTCCACATCCGGTGCTGATGCAAGAAGCGCATTGAGGCTGTGTAGAGCCCTGACGAAAGGAGAGTTTTTGCGCACTATGGTGCGCGCCTCGCGCATATAGTTTCTAGTTATCGCACCACAGAAACCATCGCCAAAACCAGCCAAGCAAGAGCTGCCCGAGTCGAAGGTGCCAGATGCGAAATCTGAATGCAAACCGGAACTAAAACCAACCGCATTCAATCAGTGCCAAATATACGTCCGTATCAGTGACAAATATGTCCGTATCAGTTACGATCGGACAAAATCAAGTTGGATTACTGAATTGGCAATTCACAAGATACTAAGTTTCTTAATAGTTGTGTTAATGATACGCTTGTAGGTAATTATGCGATAAACTCGTAATTATTCGTAGGTATTTTTGATGTTATCTTATCTATCTGAAAGCCAAATATATTGGTCATATTGAAAACACTCAATTTTAGAATATAGAAACTGATATGTGAAGGTAACGAATTTTAAATCACAAATTTTAAATCAAATTGATTTTTTTTAAATTAATTTAGTATGGGGTGGCGCATCGTTACTGACGATTTCTCAACATAATTGAGACGTTGGTGCCGTTAAGAAGCCTTAGTCTTCTGGTAGATGTCGCTACACACGCCTCCCTAAGGCGTTGTGTGAAGGAACTGATTGAGGGATTTCGTGCCCGAACCGGATTGTTCCGATAGCTCAGTTGGCTAGTAGCGACAGGCCATGAATGCCTGTGGTCACCGGTTCGAATACGGCTCGGAGCATTATTTTTTTCATTTTTTTGCCTTTGATTTAAAATTTGTAATTTTTGTTAGCAGCGTTAAAAACAAAATTAAAGGTAACGCGATAAAATAAAAATAAAATACTCACAGCAATTTATTCATCATAATCATTTCAAACATAGTTTTCACATCAAACAAAATCAATATAATAGGTTATGAGATATGAATCTAAGAACATTCCTGCCCGATAGTTAGGCGGGTAACTTTTATCATCTGAATTGTTACATTGCACTGATCTCAAATTATGACTGATGTCTATTTATTTTAAGGATCGGTCATACCGAGGCCTATACCCACGGTAGCGACGGTGCCTCAATACAGCCAAATGTGCGTTGGCACTATGACACATCACGGTGTATATAAACGCCCGTGTGGTCGGTCCTTTACTCGTTATATCCCCTTTTAATACTACTCTGCTACAAGTCTGTAAAGACATTCTAGGGTAAGAGGTACAATTCAATAAATATAGGATATCGATTTGAAAAAAAGTGTTACAATTCCATACTTGTTTAGGAATAACGAAGCCTAAATTATTTATTTCATAGTTCTCGAATACCCAGTATATTTTAACAAATTAACCGTCTTAAATTATCACAGTCCCATCAAACTTACAACTAATTACAACTAAAAAATTAAATAAGTACCTGTGCTAGATTTATCTATGTAAGCTTATTAATAATACGTCGTTTCATGAAGGTTCAACTCATTATCAAGGTTCGGGTAAGTAATAGTATTATTTATTACTCAAAGCAAATATGTTGAATGATATCTTTAAATCACAATTAACGGTCCGATATTTGATACTTCATTTGATAAAGCAGATTACAAAACAATAATATTATTAACAGTTATTAAAACATGAAAAGTCAAAATTTGTTCATGGGTTTGTTCATTCTTGATTATTTATTATTTATATAATGTAAGATTACTGTTAAAAATAAGTACTCATTTCTGTCTACGAAATTATGCATATCTGAATCATTGATTATAAGGGTTAGTATTATAATATATTATTATATTTATTATTGATATTCGCGGTTGTTTTGTATATTTAATAGGTTTATAATTTGAATTAAGTTTGGAATCATCTAGTCATATCTAATACAATGTTTTGAAAGATATATACGTATAAAGGGTTCAAATTCATATCAAAGCCTAAAACCTCATCAATTGTACCCATGGCTGTGCTTAGAAGAGTCAATGGAATTCTAAGAAGTGCAATATTTTAGGTTTTCAGTCCTTTAAGGCACCTTTCACTAGCGTTTACTTTGTTCCTTGCCTCCGCACCGCACAGTATGCAAGGGTCACACACACACGGTCTTTATACAGCGTTGTACAACGTTTGATTGAAACGCTCGATAGAGTTGACCTGCGGCGCGGTACGGCGTATATAAAGCACCTCAAATGTCGCAACTACTGTTAAATCTATTACGGTATTTATATTTGGCCTCGCATGTAGATCAGGTGGACCGCTTGATATTCCGGCGCAGCGTCAGGTAGGCGACCACGCGCAATAATACAAGCGCCGCGACCAGGAAACCAATGTCCACCCAGAAGTTGTCCGTCTTGAAACTGAACTGCTTTATCAGCTCCTTGGGTTGTCTGTAAAATAGTACAGTATTCAAATGATCAGTGATAAAATCCCTCTCCTTATAGGCTTAGCTATTATAGGCCCTCAATTATAAAGCTAGTATACAGTATCCAACTTGTATCAACACTCTTGGATGGAATAAACACATAAAACTCGTTTTAGACATACATGCTAACGAACAATAGTGCCCGCTCGATCTATCATCGCCTTTCATCAACTTTCGCAGCTCTTCCCTGCTACACACATTGGCGCCTGTGAAACCCAACCTTTTTTTTAACATACTCATTCACTGCCAAGAAATGCTACGCGCTATGGTTTTCCCTGTACATACAGGAGCGGAAAGCGACCATGATTAGGCGCTGCTAGGGCTGGCAGTGAAAGTGGAACTTTCGATTTTACGAGGAAGTGCTCTCTCTTTCTGATTACGCACTATGTATTTTGTGCATAGAGTATGATATGAACATATATTGCATAGTGTGCATTCAACAGACAACATCAAAGCTGTCTAGATAATTTTGAGCGTATTAATTTTGTTTTTTAAGCAGTAACACTGCTAACGAAAATTACAAATTTAATTTAGTATGGGGTGGCGCATCGTTACTGACGATTTCTCAACATAATTTGAGACGTGGTAGATGTCGCTACACACGCCTCCCTAAGGCGTTGTGTGAAGGACCTGATTGAAGGATTTCGTGCCCGAACCGGATTGTTCCGATATCTCAGTTGGTTAGTAGCGACGGGCCATGAATGCCTGTGGTCGCTGGTTCGAATCCGGCTCGGAGCATTAAATTTTTCATTTTTTTTTCCTTTAATATAAAATTTGAGCGTATTATTTTGCGTACTGCTGCTGACTATACGTACACCATACTACAGTAGCCGTCAAATAACTTACGCAACGCGGGACGAAGGGGAGGGGCAGCACGCAAGACGAATTGTGCGAGCTGCCCCCCACTTCATCCCGCGTTGCGCAAGTTATATGCCGGGACCTGTACGAAAACTTACTTCATATGGCAGTAGACCTTGTCCTCTGGGCAGGGCAGCGGCGCCCGGTTGAAAGAGTAGACAGCAAGAATGATGGCCTCGAAGGCGTAGCGTATGAAGGACCCGTATGACAGCACTCGCATGGGCCACGACATGTGAGACAGCAACACTAGGTAGCCCGCGAACGCCAGCATAGCACACGAGTAGATCGAGCCCAGGAATGTGCCGTTCTGAAAACATAAGTCATCAATGCGTGTGCTTTTCGGACAACTTGGACAAACATTTCAACACCATAATTATAAAATAGTACATTTTTTAACGAGGGGCGTAAGTGGAATATTGCGAACAAGTGTCTATCAGAAGCCCAACGCCGAAGGCGGAGGGCTTTTGATGACTCGAGTTTGCAATATTCTTACGCCCGTGTTAAACACAATGTTTTTCATCACATTTGCGAGGAAACAAATACATTTTAGATGAAATTAATACAAATCGTAATAAAAACTGCAACATGTCAGTCGTCCATTTTGTTGAATTTGACGTGAGGCGCGTATGGCAAAGACCCTTCGGTATACAGCCACAGTTTGGAAACATTTAAAAACATTTAAAATTATTTGTAATAAATACTAAACATTAAATTGCAGTTAAATTTAATATAAAGATATGTTTTATACGTATTAAAAGTTGGTTGTAGCAAACCTTTGAAGATATGAAATACACCTTAGCTGATTGGAAACATCCTCAGTCCGAAGTAAAGTATGAGTGGGTTCTATATTTTAAAACTAAACTTAACAACCCGTGGGAGGTAAAACGGCTATAACTGCTCTGTACGCTCGCAAGTAATAACGCCATTGACGAGCAAGTGTGATGAAAAAAGACAAAAGAATTTGTGATAAAAGGACCATAGGCAACTTTTTATGGAGCCTGGTCCTGAATCCAACAAAGCTGAAACTTAGGTCATTAAATAGGTCTTTATGTACTTCAATTCGTTCTATGGGCACTGAGTTGAATTCCATTGCAGAAGTGAGATATTCATATTTAAGTTAAAGCGAGTAGGATCTATGAGAAAACGGGTTCTCTCAGTGAATACATATTCAGAATTAATAGCGTAAGGTTAGTGTGTAAAACATTGTAAAATTAAATTTTGTCGTAACTAAGTACCCTCCAACATTACATATGAATACACTCCGAATACGTTTTTTCATAGCTCGTACTTAGTGCCTGTGGCTAAAATACGAATATCTTTGTTCTGCAATGTAATTCGACTTTGTGCCCATAGACTGAAATAAAGTAGATTTAAATACCTATTTAATGACATAACCATAACTCTCAGTGCTGTTGGTTACAGGACCATTTTGACGCATGGTCCTTTATAAGTTCCTGGAGAAGCATAAAATACTAGTTACGGGTGGCATTCCACTTGTCCAATTTGTATTGGCATCTCACATGTTGCATAAAGAGTAAGTGAGACGCAATGCACATTGGACAAAGATCTTGGACAAGTGGAATACCAGCCTAACGAACAAAAAGTATTCCGTAAATGCACCTCAATTAACATGGCAATCACTAGTAGATCACATAGTACTTTCTAAAAACTGCAACCACATGGCATTCGCGTTATAGTTCTCCACCTTATCGAATCTTACCTAAACAAAAGGGAACAGTATACTGTTGATTCAGATCTGCCCCAAATCCAGGAAAAGAAACCGGCCACTTAGCCGCGTGTCGGATCACGCGCAGTGTAGGGTTCCGTAGTTTGGCCTTTCCAAGTTCACATTAAGTTTGTCGACTATTACTCGGTAGTTGCTAACTAGATATGCCTACTTAACCGGCATAGTTTTCCTTTTAAATTCATTAGTTGTACTAGTTACTGCCACGAACTTTTTCACATACCCAGCAGTAGCCGGCAGGAGAGGAGGGGGCACTTGACTCTAACAAAAATTAGGGCAGTAAAGCACAATATCATGCCAATTAATCACCGAGGTGAAAAACGGAAAATCTGTAAATATGTTGGCTGACTTAAAGCGGACTAAATACAGCGTGCTACAACATTTTTATTGAAGTGCTTGACAGAGTTGACCTGGGGCGCCGTGAATAAAACACCTCAAACCTCACCACCTCTTTTTAATCTATTACAGCTTTTGTATTTGGCCTTGCATGAAGATCACGAGGCCCTAAATCTTTACTGATATTATAAAGAGGAAAAGTCTATGAGATTATAGCTTTGTAAGTTTGTATGTTTTGGGTAATCTCCGAAACTCATTGTCCGATTAAAAAATTATTCCACCTCCGTGGAGAATGGACTCTCTGGGTATTTTATTCCGCGGGTTTGCCTGCATAATAAACTTTAGCGGACTTCGGCGAACTTGACGTGCATGTGTGCTGCGTATGTGCCGCGTAGTACTGATTTTCAATGCAAGACTATAATTACTGTGGCTCTGGACGATCCTTGTGGGAGACGTCAGTGGAGCGCTAGTGGGTGCCTCAATTTTATAACTATCAGTTGCAACACTACAAGTTAAATAGTAGACGTTGTATAAATGGTCACTTGTAGCTTTGTAATAAAGTGGGCCTCAAATGTAACGATCCAATCTCATCCTGCGTGAGATCCTACCATTCTCAAAACTGGCTACTACACATTGAATTTTCTTTTAAATCAATCTTGTTTCTTCAATCTTATCTAACTTCCAAAACAATTACAATGGAAGTAAGTTAGTGCCGATCCTCCTGTTGTCAACTTATCTTGCTCTTCTTTCGATAATCAACGAAAACATAATTACAATAGCCTAATTAATACCACACTTTTGAAATGCAATCATAAAAAAAAAGATTTCATATGTGAAGATAAGATATGCAACATAAAATATATCTGGCTTTTCTATTTGAAATTATGTAGGTCATGTGTTTTGTGCTGTTGTCATCGGAATTTCTTGTAGAAGCACCGTTCAAAGCAGGCTTAGTTCATTGGTGTTGAAGTATCTGGTACATTTTTATTATTTGACGTATGTATGATTAACCACTTTAACCAGTCATCTTACATGCTGCCGCAAATATTATGCACCCAAGAAGTGCTGGGGGGCTAGCACAAGAAAAAGATGTTGCTAACGGTGGTTGCACCAACTTCGGCGCCGGCATACGGCAGCTGTCATTCAATAGAAACTTGTCGAACGTTCCATACATTCGAATTTTAACGAACACCGCTTACGATTACAAATGATTTGGTGCCACCCACCCTAAGTCTCAGAGACTCCTGTCTCGCTCGTACTGTGTTAATAGAAAGAGGGCGATAGATTACACTTTTCCCGTCTCGCGTCTCGGAGTGAGTTGTGTCACCTCCGCTGCGGGATCTCCTGCATAGGCTTTATATGACAGTGTCTGCCAGCTAAACTGATCACTGGGGGGGCCATCAAGGTTGCATGTGTAAACACTGTAAACTATAGACAGCAATATTATAAAGTTGCTGTGGACGCGCGGTCACTGGCAGCAAATATATCAAAGTAAATTGGTAACGCGGCAATCGATAACTCTAGAGCAGTGTACTCACGATGGGGTTGACGCAGGTGCCGATGACGTTGCCGAGCGCCTCGGCCAGTAGCGTGATGAGTGACAGCACTAACACGAACATGATGAACCGCGCCAGCTCCTGCGGCTGTTCAGTCAGGAAATACGACGGCGCTGAGTAAACAAATGAGAACCAAATCTGAAACAATAAACAAAAAACATGTGAACGAGCGCCATTCCATTTCCTAAAACTGCCTATGAAGGCCTGAAGCCGATGCAATTGTTTGTTGTTTGATTTCCCGCACTGGAAGTAATGCTCGTCGCTACATAGGATCTTGGACCCCGTGTTGTCCACTATGCTGATATGGTTAGACCTGACTTCCAATTTATGTACGATAACGGCCGCTAACTCCCACACAGTGTTGATTGTTCGGGACTAGCGGCATGCTGCTGGGATCACCGTTATGGAGTGACAAGCAAGGAGCCCTGAACCGATGAAACGACTGTGCGCAACATCCCTCAAGAAGGCATCGTCACGCCCAAGATCCATGACTCATCGCATGGCATTTGATCGGAGGGCTAGCTGAAGCAACGCTAGGTTTTAAGTTAAGTTTTAAGCATTATTTTTGCTTTATTTTTGTTATTGTCGTGTTTTCCATTTTTGCATTTTACCTTGAATAAACGTTTCCATTCTGCCGAAAATTTTCTTTTTATATGGGGTTTGTGGTCAAACCAACTACATTTTTCAATGGCGGTTTAAATTACCTTTCACATAAGGCCCATGCCTTGCCTTATACGGATTAAATCGCTGAGCGTATAAAAAGGAGGTTCAAGGGATTCAACTCCAAATTATTTCGGTATTTATTGATATAGGACGAGTTCCGATCACTTAACCAATCAGCCCGGGCCGCTCTTAATATCCTTTTAGGGATCTCGTTGCTATAAAAAGCGGTAAGGAGTGCATGTACCCTTGGAAATCATCAATTTCAATTCATTGAACGCTTACCTTAATTATTTAGTTCAAACGCCTTTGTATTTCTGGTTAAGTTTTCCTTTATGCAGTAATGGGTAAACAATTACAATACCTTGGCATGCAAGATTGTCGCCGTGACCTCAATTAGGTACTCTAGTTCAAGATATACTTGAAGCAACAGTAATTGCTGGATGAATATAATTGTACAGTACACGAATAAAATTACGATTACTTTAAGAATCCTTGTAAGCTAACCTTGTAGATTTTGAATCGAGGATTCAAATTAATATTTACAGTAGTAGAGTGCTGACTTACGGGGGCCTGACTATTTGAGTGTTTTAACTTTAAGGTTATATATTTATAGCAACCAGTCCTTATTTATTACGTATTATTTTAAATAATGTTCGATTTAACTAAAAATATTGGCAACTTTTCGTTAAATTTTTTCTAAAATATTTTACCAGCAATATATATTGAAATAAATGATTCTCTTGTTCCTCAGAGGACTAAAAGTAATTTCTGTCATACCAGTTTGCCCTTTAACCAAATACCACGGGCAAGTGGAGGATTTTAAAACTTTAACAGAAGACGTGGTCAAATATAATCAGCCATACAATAAATAAATAATACCAGTTTGTCTTGTTGCATTTTACCTCTCTAAACACAATTTTGCAGAACAGTCGTAAGATTGTTATGCCTAGATAAAAAAAAACCAGCCAAGTGTGAGTCGGACTCGCGCACGGCACGAAAAGTTCCGTACCATAATCTAAAAAACGGCAAAAAAATCATGTTCGTTGTATGGGAGACCCCCCCCTAAATATTAATTTTATCCTCCTAATCCTTTGGGTACGGAACCCGAAAAAGGCAGACTCGTGCAGCAGATTTAAACAATTTTTCATTATAACATAATGTTTTTGAACTATAGTAGAAACAACGTAATTTTTTTGGCATTGACGAATTTCGTATTTACTCAACTGCGATGTAGGGTTGAGATGTTTGGTGACACTGGCGTAAACAGAGAGCAGTGGACTTGTTGTTATAATAATATAAATAAGGACTTTTTTGTATGATATATTAATAAATGATGAACTAAAATATTTCAATATAGCCGAAAGCTCCACCTAAAATTGTCTAACTTTTACATAAGTATTATTTAACATGCCTCCAACAACATATCAAAAACGAAAAATCTTTAATGATGTAAAAACCCATTTTTGTTCAGCCGCTGGTCTATTGGTCGTATCTACTTAACTTCAAGAACTATAGGGTGACCAGACATTCAGTGGATATTAGTGTTGATATTATCATTAAATTTAATTAACTAAACAGTTGCATGAGACCTCATGCATCTAAATCCGTTTTGGCTGTTTATCAATATTTTTCGACTCCTGATCACGGATTAAAAATCATCATGTAGGTATATGTAGATCTCGTAAAAATATAACATCCATACTAAAATAATAAATAAAATAAACGATGAAACAATCAATTAAAAAAAAAATTATAAAATAAATTAACTAACTTAACCCAGTCATAGCAAAAAGATCTCGTCCAGAAGTTCCGTCTGCGGCATGGAGCCCATAAGATAGATATTAAGACATATGTCTAGATATACATATATAGAAGGTGATCCCTGATCAGGAACTAAGTTTACCACCCTGTCTAGAAAATAAAATGTCATACTTAAACTAAGGTGGGTTCGGCTCACTTTTATTTTGTTTATCTGCGCACATATCAGTGCTCTAAAATGCGTTCAGAAACCGTAGGAAATGACCAGCATTATTACAACCGATTTTACTATGAGAACTTTCTTGTCTATGGTATTAGGTAAAATCTGTACTGTAATGTTATTACAAAACCCATTTGGGTGAGGACCAAATTCTTGGCCAGTAGTTAGCGTTGTTAATTGGTAGTAGTTAAAAAATTAACCATAGAAAATGTATGGCTAATTTTCGTGTCACAACTGAACTTTTAACTACTATCAATTAATTAGGCTAACTACTGGCCAAGAATTTGGTCCTTACCCATTTTTGTATCGTTATGAGTTTAAATTTGGAACAGCTGTCAAAACTGAAGCGGGTCTCTATTCTAGTATCCATAGATATTAAAACATTTATCGATACGAAACGTCAATTCATAATATGTATGTTTTTTTAATATAAAATACATTTGATCTCGAGTGATATGAGTATAGGAACTTCATTCGTTTGTCTATGATTTAAAAAAACCATTCGCCATAACGAATCGCGGCCATTGCTGTTGTCTTTTTTTGTTGGTTTTTTGCTGTTACTTACCTACTTATGATGTGTTTAGATAAAGTAGTGTATGCAACTGAACATAATTAGGCCTTAAAACACGTCCTAAAAAACATAAGCATGGTCGCTGAATCGCTCTCGCTGACGCTCGTTTCATAAAACCACACTCGTGTTTTAAAGCCTCTCATTATGGATCAGTCGTATAAAATACTATTACATTACAGGATTTACTGGTAAAAAAACAGTAATATATGAAAAAACTAATTGAGGTGTAAAGATGCAATACAGGTGGTTTCATTATCTAATTTTTGTACCAACATGCAATTTTGGTGGCCATGAAATAAATTAGGTAATTGACATTGTCTCATAAACTACTCATTGGCATGGAAGGCCGTTTTGACACTTAATTATGACTAATGACGCTCTAAAAACATATTTTTGCTAACTATATCATGAAAATAAAAATAAAACACCAAAATTAGCAAAATTTTAGACTTGTTGAATTTCACCCGGGCCTTAATTGGTTACTAAATTAATGTTTCTGTGGAATCGAAGATAAGTCGAGATAATAAAATTGTTGGTCTGCGACAGGACCTGGGCAGGTTGAGAACTTTTTACAGTCAATTTCTCCCCTCAGTTGACAAAGTCTGATCAATCGTATCAATGAAGTCTAATTTCTAAGATTGGAAGGCCGCATGATTGTTTCTTCTGCAGAAAACAGTTCTAACGCCCATTCTAAGCAGCGAGCTGACTTTGGGTTCCTTTAAGTGGCAAGCACTATACCTATGGTCTAAGTCACAGGGGAGGAAAATGAATTACCTGCATAGGGAACCCGGTGATGACCAGCGCGATGTAGTAAGTCTTCAGTTGGTACCAATTGTTGAACGTTTCCTTCTTGATGATGGACAGCTCCTCGGGAACTGGAAATAAACAAAGGAACTACAAATAAAATTAGTCACAAAGATAACTTATATGACTACGTACCTACCTATACAATTTATGTAACTACATATTCAGCGACCATGCAAAATAAAATTTGAACTCTTCTTGAGTTTCAGGTTCAAAAAAGATATAACAACTGCTTATGCCCGGAGTGCGGGGGGCGATTCTTGATTTCAAGAGCTCGACTCATTCACTCGAAAACGATCAAATGCTATAATTTTGTACTACGAAAGGTATACTTACTCGTATGTACTCAATTCTATCAGTAGACACTACCATTTTCATTATTAATTTAGCGAGCACTCGAAAGTCAAAAATAGGCCCCTGACCTGACCAGCGATTTGTCACAAGCATATTTTTTAATTATTGTAATGGCAATAACAATAACTTATTCAGCCGGTTTCTTTATGACACGACTCTCTGATCATACCTATTACACTCTATTTACTGTTAAGGTTGTTTGCCTTTTTTATATAACATAATACTATAACATAATAATACGCTACGGTAGCCTAGTGGTTCAGGCATGCGGCTATCAAGCGGCGGTCGTGGGTTCGAATCCCGGGTCGTACCAATGAGTTTTTCGGAACTTGTGTACGGAATACATATTTACCGTTAGCTTTTCGGTGAAAGAAAACATCGTGAGGAAACCGGTCGAATCCCAATAAGGTCTAGTTTTCCCTCTGGGTTGGAAGGTCAGATGGCAGTCGCTTTCGTAAAACTAGTGCCTATGCCAAATCTTGGGATTAGGTGTCAAGCGGACCCCGGGCTCCTTTAGGGGCACAACCGGGAATAACGCTAGGAGAATGAATGATACATACATACATACGTAAAAATGGGTAAGTATTCGTACCTTTCTACGACACCCGATTTTCCTTATACCTACTTACAACTTTAGCCGCCATCTGCGCGTTAAGGACAAGACGGCGCGCGAGCAGACCCCCTAGCACACTAAGTCTTATGTCGGACATAAAGCATTCAACCCATTCTGGAAAATATGCGAGTGCAAGAGGGACAAATGCTTTATATTCGACATAAAACTTGGGTGTGCTAGGGGGTCTGGAGCTGTCTCACGGCGAGATAGAAGATCCGTCTCTTTCTAGAGGCTCTAGTATAAGTTTTACCGAAACAAAACGTTACGACCGCGTTCGCGTTTAGCTGTCAAATGCCATACAAATTTGAGGGTAAAACGCAAACGCGATCGTAAAGATTTGTTTCGGTAAAACTTAAGCCTGCATCACACTGGCGCGGCTTGGCCGCGGTGGACAGTAGTGAACTTGTCCTCCGCTGTCAAATTTACTATTGTCCGCCACCGAAGGTCGCGCCAGTGTGTTGCAGGCCTTATACTAGAGCCTCAGGCACCTCGCGCGCCGTCATGTGCTAATCCAGCGAATAATAGATTTAAAAAAAATGTGGAAAACATTGAGACTTACATTTGAGCACACCGGGCATGAGGGAGGTGTAGAGGAGGTACACGATGGAGATCATCAGGTAGCCGAGGTTGGCCAAGGTCTTGGAGCCGTCGTTGCCGGAGCCGTCGAAGATAAAGCCCAGCAGCACGCCCACCACGATGTGCGACAACACCTTTAGGTGGGTCACCGTCTGCCGTACAACCATTCAACTGTTAAGGTTTTAATCGGAAAAAGGCATAATCAAACACAACGAACGTGCTCACAAAAATTTCACGAGAATTGCGACCTTAAGGCGCCGTAGGTTCATGGTCTTCTCTCCCTCTCAGTGAGCATAAGCGTGACCGAGATGGAAGTGCGTGCTTGGAAATCATGTTTTTCATTTAAATTTTTTGGCCGTTGCAATAAATAAAAAAGCAATCAATTTTTAGAAGCCATTTTAATATTTAAAGGTTTTGTGCTTTGCGTTAAGAATTTAAGGGTATTTTAGACCCTTTACGACCTATGTTCGTGTTATTTTCTATCGAGCGAAAATTGCTTAATCATGTTTCGAATCACCGATCTCTCTCTCAACTCACCCAGTCCCTATACTGCTGTATGAAACACCGGCGGAACAGCACTCCCAGCCTGTAGATCTCGTGGGGCGGGCTGACGGCAACCGTGCTTTTCCGGCAGGTGATCTCCTCGCCTTTGTCGGTCGGCAACGTTGGTGCGCGCGTCCAGTCCGCTTTGCTGCATTCCACTGCAAGCTGCTCGTTGAAGGTACCATATTCGCCGTTTGCTATTTCTAGTACTGGAAAAGATAAAAAGTTCAGGTTATAGCTACGTTTTACTGTTTAACATAGACCCAAATTGAACTGATAAATAGATTTTGCAGCGCCGACCAACATGGAATGTGTGCAAAACTGTGAGGGCAGTCACGTGAAAACTCATGGAAAAACCAGTCGAAATCGGCCAGGATAGAGAGAGAGAGGGAGAGAGTGCTATGCCCCGGGACGGCTGCCCCGTGAGTGTAGGAGGGGGTGCGGGGGGACGCGCTGACACTGCGCTTACTGCCCCCCTATTCTGTATTTTGTTTTAAGCTCACCTCAACGCTCACCCACAAATTATATATATCTAGACACCGCGATGCGTAGTAACTAAGAGTAGGCTAGTTTCGTGACAGGCGACCGGCGGGGTGAGCCGCATTAGCGCGTAGCGAATAACAGCCCTGGACAGGTCAAATAGTATTCAGGGACACCTTTTTGATTAGTTTTACCTTCGCTCATCCAGTATAAAATTATAGTTATTAACAGGGCTCGAACAATTCGCGCGTTAATAAACATGTCTGCGGAAAATGGTACTAATGGTAGGTTTCATCATCATCAAACATTCGTGCACTCGTGCATTCGTATTACTTACGGCACTTGTAATATAATGAACTAGCTCTGCCCGCGACTCCGTCCGTGTGGAACTCGTTTATATCGCAACTCCATACCAACTTTTACCCCCCCCTTCACCCCCTTAGGGGATGATTTCGGGGATTAAAACTAACCCATGTCAGTCACCATCTCATCAACTAGAGGCTGGCAAACGAAAGCGTGACCTGGGAAAACGCGGCAAATTCAAAAAAATTACTTAAGGTATTACGATTTTTTGTTTTTTACGGATTCCTTGAATATTTTCAAGTTTATCTGTAAACATAAGAAACGTATGATCATTCTCGTCAATATTATTATAACAAATAATCATCCGACAAGGATTAAGATTACAAAGTACCTAACCTAAAAAATCCGACATCGCATCTAAACATTGTTGTTTCTCTTGGAAAACAACTTCTTTCTCCTCTTGTTTTTGCTTGAACTTACGGATCATAATATGTAGCAGCTTTCGCAAATTACTTTTTCACACCTTTCAGAAAAGTAAGTTTTGCTCCACGACGAGAGGGATCAAAATGCTGCTTTTCTGTTCAAGCTACTTTTTTAATTTATTCATTGGCATTGGAGCATTTGTACGCAATGTGCCAATTGAACACAGATCTTAATAAAATAATCGATAGTAATTTCATCGTAATCGATTAAAAACGAACATATTTGAAGTTTTAACTTTAATAACGTTATATGAAAATGTATGAATTTTTCGTAATAATCAAAAATTAGTACTAAAAATTAAGAAAATTTGGTTAAAACTTGTTTAATAATTTTAACAATATCTTTTTTAAATATCTTCATAGTCGGTGTGAAAAATAGTATGTGTCACTCGGTAGCAAAATTATCTTCGTCTCGGGCGTTAACACTTGTATCCCTCACTACACTCAGGATACAATACACCGCCCTCGCCGTAAATATACTATTTTGCTCCCTTGTGACACAAATAACTATTTATTGTTTTACCCATAACGGCCATTATTAATGCAAATTAATTGTGTAAACAAAATAATTTGACGTGCCTTTGACAGATTATAATGTTGCCACTTTAAAAAAAGTCCAGGTCACGCTTTCGTTTGCCAGACTCTATCTCCACTTAAAGAATCACGTCAATTCGTCGCTCCGTTTCGCCGTGAAAGACGGACAAACAAACTCACACATACATTTTCCCATTTGTAATATAATTATGGATATGGATACTCACTGTAGTCTGCTGGGTTGTGGTACTTGGGGCACTGAAGGCCGACGCTGGTGAGGTAAGGCACGGTGTTCTCGCTCGCACCGTGGTACACGCACATGCCGTCTGCCAGGATATACACCTGCAAGCCAATGCCACAAAGGATTTTTTCAGCTTTGCTCCAGGATATGGTTAACCTGTATTTTTGTATCACATCAGAAGCCCAGACTCACTGGAGAGACTGATTGTGCAGAGTAGGGTCAAGGAAGAAGGGACCAGGCCCCTATTTCACAAACATGACAATTGTCACCTCACGATAATTCTCCGTACATTGCTGGATCCACAAGTAACCTAGCGACCACCTTAACTTCTAGAACAAGCAATTTATATGGCGAATTGTCAGGTGACAATTGTCAAGTTGGTGAAACAGGGGCCAGATTATGAGGCCGAGGCATTGACGTGTAGCGTGCTCCCATAGCTCTGGTCAGATGGACATAAAAGAAGACTGCGTCAAGTACTATCGTAAAATGAAATTACGCAAATGACCTCTTCCAAAGCGGCATGTCAGAGTTCAAAGCGGGGGGGGGGGGTTCTACTAAACAAGTATTTGAAATTAACCAACTCAAATACAATGTTATACCTGGTCGAAGAGCGAGTAGACCGAGGCGGTGGGTTGGTGCACGGTGCACACGACGGTGCGCCCGGAGCGCGCCAACTTCTTCAAAATCTCGATACACTGCGCCGAGGTCGAGCTGTCTAGTCCCCTGGAACATGTATAGGTACATGTATAGTTAAGGCGCCGTAGGTCCATGGTCTTCTCTCCCTCTCACTGAGCATAAGCGTGAGCGAGATGGAAGTGCGTGCTCGGAAGCGCGGATATCATGTTTTGAAATTTTAATTTTTTGGCCGTTTAGATAAATAAATAAGTAATCCCGGAGTTCTCTCAAACTTGATATTGCCGATTTTTAGAAGCCATTTTGATATTCTTAGCTTTTGTGCATTTTGTGTTACGACTATTTTAAGTGTATATTAGAGCCTTTGAGACTTATCTTCGTGATTTTTTTTCGATCGAAAATTGCTTAATAATGTTTCGAGTCACTGTTCTCGCTGCAGAATAGCCTCAACGTGCCTATTCGTATTTTTTTGAAAACATATTATTATAAACAGGCGCATTATATTGTTTCAAAAACTCTGTTCACTTAACTTCGCTGAACTTACGGCGCCTTAAATACCTACTTGGTAACACTCTTACGGACGGGTCTCTAATAAGTACCGAGGTACTTTTATTAAGTCTTCCCAAAACTTGGAAGTGGGGTTTACCTACTGCTAAGTTGCGGGGGCAATTGTCACCGCTTACGGGCCCATCCATACCGTGCAGATATTTGTATATTGTTAATGTGCTTTAACTTCCGTGAAGAACTCCTCAGCGTCCGCCACCCCAGTCAGTTAACCAAACTAACAGAGCTATTATAGGGAGCTTTATAAGTATAGACATGACTGTGACCTTGAGAATCTACCGAAATAACTTCTTGGGAAATGTTTTTATAGCATCATAAAATGCTTAGAATATTTATATATATATATATTCGTTTATATATATTCGTTTATTGCTCACCCTGGTACATTTTAAAAATAAGTAATAGTATGTCATGGACCCTGAACAGGGTATTGCAAAAATGGTTCCTAAAAACTAATTCTTAATTCTAACAGAAATCAAATTGTCATATGAACAAAGTATCTACTAATTACAATTACATAACAACTACAAGTGGTTATTTTCTTAGAAGTTTATTAATTAAAAGTTACAAGTAAATAATCGTTATGCTACTTTATCCTCCATGAACTCTTGGACAGAATAGTACCTATGACTTGTTCAAAAGAAGTGTTTTTAGTTTGTTTATAAATAAATTGTTGCTCTCTATGTTCTTGATGTGGTTGGGTAATTTATTATATATTTTTATTGATCGGTAATATGGGCCATTTTTATAAATATCTAGTATTGATTAAAGTCAAATCAGCTTCTCTTTGTGAAACGTCAAAAACGCTCCGCTATGGGCTCTTTTTTTTTTAATTCGTCCATTCGGACAGGCTAAGACCATGGGCCATATTGCCTCGTCTTCAGTAAGTATAATTTAATTTGATCGAATCCAGTAATAACGTCTTCAGTCCGCTATGGGCTCTACTAACGATACAATTATCACTTCTGATTTGTCGCATTCAATTTCTGACAAGTAGTGGCAATTTAGGGATACCAATTGGTAAACATTATATTGCCATACCAAAGCACTGTCTCATGATTGTGATATTATTTGTTTCCCAAGATATCGCTATTCGCAGTAAGATGCAAAACTGATGTTAAAAAAACAAAGCCATCAAAGCGAGACTCACATCGACTATAAAACTCGTTTTATAGCACTATAACACCTTTGAAATACAAACTATTTAATAAATGCGTGCTAAATTTGTGGAAAGGCTAATTATAATGTAGTACCTATATTATTTAATAATTTAATAAGAAAACATTAGTAAAAACACAACAACAGATAATAAACGCTTAAAACTACATACAAATAACGTTAATTTATGTACTAAGTAAGTATAAATATTATAGAACATAATAAATATATAAAGATAAATGTAATTTAATGCTCCCCCCGCTGTAGTTCTTACGTTTACTTCATACAAAGCCAAAGGTCCTGGTTATTCAAATGCCAGTCATCTTGTTTAAAACAAAAACAATTAAGACAACTCAATAACAACTGCCAATAATCTGACAGCAGATCCTCATTGAAATTTAAAAATAAACAAGTATTGTCATTTACGTAAATACCTATACGAAATTAAGACACAAACTTTACTTAATACTTTTAGGGCTCCGTAAAAATATTCATGCTTCAAAAGGTTCTGTAGAAAAAGATTGAGAACAGCTGTACTACTTATTCCGTAAAGTTGGTACACAATAGGCCATAACTGCGGCCGTGTTGTGTAACTTGCGCCGCCGCACCACCGCCACCGGCTCGTGGTTTCAGCCGATCACGGAAACGACAGACTCCTTTCAAACTCTAATTATTATCGCAATGACAGCGAAAGGCTCTAGTGTACACTTTCTTGTTTTCACGCTGGGCGTTTTCACTTTCACCGTTTATTTTATTTTAAAATTCTTTCTTAAGTAGTTCGAATCATGAGCACTAAAGATTCCATTTAAAAAAATATATCTCTACTTATGCATATCCATCTTCATATATATTTTTAGGACTGTTTGGTGACTATTCCTCATTACAAACAGTTTTTTTTATCAAATTAACTCATGATTCTGAGTAAAACAAACCCAAAACTCCTTGATTTTGTAAATGGTACACTTAAATTGCAAATGGTCAGCTACGCGACCGATTGCAGCCTCCAATAGATACGCTACATAAGTCATCCCTACGATTGGTTGCAAATTGCAACCACAGGGTGATTGCGTACCTAATTTTTCGACCGAGCATTACGACAACTCCACTGTCTCTTACCCATACGAGAAAATACAATTTGATTTTATACTCTGGTACCATTTCTTTCGTAGGGAAATGCTTTTAGGGCAACCTGGGGATGGTTGATCCCCCAACTATCCCCAGGTTCCCCTACGCGTCCCGCCGGGCTAGGGAACCAGACCGGGAATGACGGACTCTCGAGATTGATCTAGATACCTAACCTGACGTAACCTATCCTACGTTCGAAACAGTACACAATCGACTAATTAAGAACATTATTGTTCAAAACTAAAAAGTGTGTTCCGAAATTGATGATGATGTTGATGATGATCTGTCCGACCGATTTCGGCCATGGCGACCACTCCGACTCTTATCCTGCGTTTTGGCGCTCGTGCGCTCGAAGATGGCTTATGTAGCCTATCTTTGCGGCGAAATTATTCCGTGCACATTGCGGGCACGTAAGTATATATACTATACTATACGTATACGCCGTATAGTATAGTATATGTACGCGTATACGCCGTTCTGGTAGTTGTATATGATGGTAGCAGGTGGACGGGCCTTCAACTGGTCGCGTTTATTGTCAAGGTCAACTTTGCGCTGAACCTCGAACTCGCGAACTTGGATGTTCACCATCCTGCGCCATTCTGACCGTTGTGCTGCCAAACACTCCCATTGAGAGGGCTCAATGTTGCATCTCTTCATATGTTGCTTTTGGATATCCTTGTACCGGAGGAGTTGTCGACCTTTCTTTCGCTTGCCCTCCTCCATTTCAGAGAAGAAGATTTGTTTCGCCACTCTCCTCCGCCATACGAGACACGTGACCGCACCAACGAAGCTGCCGACGCATTAAGTAGGCCTCAATGCCACCAACATGGGCTCGTCGCAGGACTTCGGTGTTTCGCACTCTGTCGGACAATCTGATCTTCATGATGGATCGCAGGCATTTGAGGTGGAAACGATCCAGAGTGCGTATGTGGCGGCGGTACACACACCATGTCTCAGATGAGTATAGGAGGTTTGGCAGCACAATTGCCATATACTTACACTGCAATTTTAGTGGCTAACTTAAGGTCATGTGAGCGGAAGACCTTGGAACACAGCCTGCCGAATGCCGCAGCTGCAGCACCGATCCTGCTATTGATCTCGGAATCGAGGAAAAAAATTAAGTAGTGCTTTTTTTCATACCGCTATAAAGGATTGCTTGCAACATGCGTCTCATCAGTATGGCTCTCCAATTTCGAAATCGACATGTACATGTACAACTGCAACTGTGCTGACATTGACAATAGCGTTACGTATGACTGTCAAACACAGTGTCAATGTTCTACATTGTTAAATTGTACATAACATAACCAGTACGCTTATATCTAACCCTTGTTAGACCTTAGTTATAAGGCTTACGTAGTTACGTATAGTCAGTTAACTACGTCGTCAATTATAATGGTATGTTTTGTGAGAACCAGGAACTAATTTTTAGTGGAATTTGCGAATGAATAATTCACTATTGTGTAGAAGGAACAAAAGATAAAGGAGGTAGGCAATAACGTCATCACTTAGTCACATGTTGACTACTGAACTGTTTCCTGGCTGATTTAGTTCATGCTACAGTACGTATTTAGATACTACGTAAATTTGAGCGAAAATGGCAATTTCCGCTTCATTTAAATTCAAATAGCAAGTTATAGTGACTGCATCGAAAATTGAGGCACTCGCACCTACTGCACCTACCTCCTAATCGATACAGAAAGTACAAATATAATATTAGATCCTTACCTATGAAATTGGCGTTTTTTTCACATCATATATTATTTTGTACGTAATTTATTAATTTCTATTGCAACTTCCAAATTATTTTTTAATTTCAACATTAGACTATGTAACAAAGGTTTTAAATACAAGTAAATAATAGGTTTACATTATTTATCTTTTTTAACTGACTTCAAAAAAAGGAGGAGGTTCTTAATTCGATTGTATATGTTTTTTTTTTTTTTCAATGTTTGTTAGGTACCTCGGAACTCCTTCATTGTCGTCATTGATGAAATGAAATGAAATGAAATGAAATGAAATGAAATGAAATGAAATGAAATGAATGTTTATTCACAAGAACACATGGTACAGTTAAAGGTGGAATAAGGCACATTTTGCTTCCCTCGATATGTCCTACCAATACAGGCATGTGAAAATAAAGTCTTACATACTACGTCATAAATAATAATAAAGGTCGATGAAACAATTGATAATAAAATTGATTATAACATTTGATAATTGACGTTCAGATTGTTAGATAAGTACATTTATTATGTTATAGGTAAAAATTAAAATTTATGTCCAGAAAAGTCGTTAACACTATAGAAACATGCATCACAAAGCATTTTATACAATTTATTCTTAAATTCTATGTCCGATAATGCTTTTAGATTTGGTGGTAATTTATTGTATACTTTAATACACATGTTGTGTGCACTCTTGTTCCTTATTACTAGCTTACTATCTGCAGGTAATGCTAAACGATATTTTCTTTGCGGTCGAGTTGTTTCCTTGTCAACAAAATCAAAAAATTCAATGTGGACCTTAACAAATTTGGCAATTTCAAAAATATAAAGACAGGGAAAGGTAAGCAGATTTAGTTTTTGGAAGAGAGGCCTGCACGACTCGCGATAATTGACACCACAAAGTGTTCTAATACATTTTTTTTGAACTATAAATACACGATTCGAATCGACTGAGTTACCCCACAAGATGATCCCATATCTCAGGACTGATAGTATGTAGCCATGGTATGCAATAAGTGCAGTTTGTAGCGAAACTGTTTGAGTCGCCATAGCGCAAATAAGAATTTATTGACTTTTTTACAAACCATGTCTACATGCTCCTTCCAGTTACAGTAACTATCTAGGGTAACACCGAGAAAGGTAGTACTCTTTACTTCTTCAATAGCATTTAAGTTATGCTCTATTTTTAAATGATGTTTAGGGGATCTATATGATTTAAATTGCATGAACTTGGTTTTCCCGAGATTGATTTGAAGATGGTTGTTGTCTAGCCACTGGATAACATCATTTAGTGTTTGATTGATATTATTTTCAAAGGTGTCTAAGTTCCTACCCTCAATTATTATAGTCGTGTCATCAGCGAATAAGATGCAGTCATGTTTAATTGAATCTGGCAAGTCATTTATATATGCTATAAAGAGTAGGGGCCCCAGCGTACTCCCCTGGGGCACTCCGTAGAAATTGTGTGTAAATTTAGATCTGAAAGTGCTGATTTTATTGTTTATAGTTATATTTAATTCAGTGCATTGCTGTCTGTTGGACAAGTAACTTTCAAGCCAAGAATATGCCGGCCCGCGGATGCCATATTTGTATAATTTGTTTAGAAGAAGTTCGTGACATACAGTGTCAAATGCTTTGGACATGTCTAAGAAGAGGACAGCGACTGGTGTGCCTCTATCAATGCATTTAGTAATGTGATCGTTTAGTTGATAGCAGGCTAATGTTGTTGTGCAGATTCAAAACATATTTTTTCTTTGTAGGTATATGCTTCCAGGTGGGTCCCATTTTTTCAAAATTCAGTTAGAGGATGGGATCCATGAGGAATTGAGGGAATTCCTCAATTTTATAAGGCACGCGTGTAGTAATTTTGGTATTTTCTATTATAGTTAATACGCGTCGCGCAGTATGCTGTCCCGCATACCTCACTGGATCCACAGAAAACCAGCGCCGTTGACACTGCCGTGCTGCATTGCTGAGTGGAGACCTTTTCGGTAGCACATGCCAATATCTTAGTTATATGTGAATGTATGTGTAATTCTATTCTATTCTATAATGGTACGAACGTGGTGGGCTCGTCGAGAAACAGCACGGGCGGGTTGTCGATGAGTTCGAGCGCGATTGACAGACGCTTGCGCTGCCCGCCCGACAGGTGGCAGCACCGCGTCTTCTCCGTGCCCGACAGACCCAGATCTTCCAGCACTTCATTGATCTGCACAACAATATCGATTAAATAGGGAATTATTTACAGTGCAAAAAATCTAGGTAAGTAAGTACATAGGTACTACCTACCTATTTATATGGCACACAAGTTATGAATACCCTAAGTTGTCCGTGCAAACTTATGTACAGTCGAGGAAATTGAAGGTTTAGCACTTTTGGACCTTAGCGTCATTACAATAGAGTTGACATGTGCCAAACCTTCAGTTTCCTCGACCGTACCTACTGGTTGATATGACATCATAACTTCTATGTCCAAAACCCTATATAATTGATCCCCTACATAACTGCATTTGTTCGTGAGAGAATTTGAAGATATTATTAATAACGTTTGCAAAAGTTCCCTATCAAGTTTCATGCTGACAAACTACAAAAGAAAATTGATGGAAAACTGCCTGGGACAGAAAATTACAGAGACAGATCGCATATCAAGTAAAAGAACTGCGACCAATTGCTCCTTACTCGTAATCTATAATCATGTGCTAAATATTGTCGTCTAATAAACGAATAATCATCATAATTATAAAGTTGCATAGTGCATAAAAGTGCTAATAAGAGTTCACACAAAAAAATGTAATGTGCTAAGTAATTGGACAGCTTTTTACAGCACAATGATAATCAGTGTCTCTATGATATTTTTGGCACCAGCCAGCCATAGCAGCTTCGCGAAGAATTACTTATAAGTTGTATGTAGGTACCTACGACATACGTCATTAAGACCTTGCTCACTATTTCCGGCCCTTACTACTGTAGGTATATTCCGATTAGATCAGTAAAAAGATACTTATTTACAAGCGATAGTTATTATGTATGCGGGTGGCGCAGGATTGGTCACTTTGGCACTCTTTGGGGGAGGCCTATGTCCAGCAGTGGACGTCTTTCAGCTGATATGATGATTATGAGTAATTGTTCACCGTGATGAGGATAGGAATGGAATTAAGGCCTCCACACACCGAACGCGGATCGTGCGCGGGTCGGGTCAGGCGGTATTTCTATCCTTTTCGCACAGTAGCGCGGCGTCTCTATCGCACAGTAGCGCGTGCCCGCCGCGGTAGCATCACGGGCCCGCGCAACTGTGTGATAGATATAGTGAGAGAGATATTAAATGCGTTGGTAAGTGATAGATATATACCAACCCGCGCCGCGCACGGACCGCGTTCGGTGTGTGGAGGCCTTCCGTCAGTTATTTTAAACTTTGACGTAAGTATTTAGGTACAAACCTATACCTATGTATGGCAAAACTGTCACCTCCAATCCCATTGTAATAGCGACTTTGAAATGCGACGAGGAACTGTCATTAGGCGCCTAGTTGAACGGAGCTCTTCGTGGTGATAAGATAATGAATGAATTGGATACATACCACGGTCTGCTTGAGTTTCTCTGTCAAGTTGTTGCCGAGCTTCATGTTGGCGGCGAATCTCATGAGCTCCTCGACCGTGAACAGCGGGCTGATGCGGTCGTCCTGCGAACAGACAACGACCGGTCGATAAGATACCATTCAATGTTGCGATATTGTTTACTACGAAATCCAATATCAGTCATGTTCATCAAAAAACAAAACTATGTTGTCTTATCTATGTTAATCTATATGCATACATAAAGCTGAAGAGGGTCGTCTGTACATGGAAGACACGTTCCAACCGTTTTTATTAGATTTTTGTCTGTTTATGTGAACGCGCATCACGTGAAAACGGCTGAATGGATTTTGATGCAAACATTACTAATCTGTCGAGAAAATTCCCGGCCAGGTTATAGGCTATAAAAATTATAAAGATAAGGAGCGATAAGGGGTAGGAAATGGGGTTGAAATTTGTATGGGAACTCCTTGAATCTTTGAGCCAAAGACTTGAAAATTGGCAAGCAAATACTTGACTAAAAAGTTAAAAAAAAAAACCTTTTGAAAAAACACGGGATGTAAAATAGTGCTAGGTGGCTAAAGACTAAATATTAACCAAAACTGGTTGATACCTACACCGATAGCACAGATTATATAATAGTTCTACGAACAGATACTCAAGTCTGAATAAAAATGCCAATACCTACAGCTTTAAGTGCCTACGAAATTTAACAATGGAACGACCTTGAACGCGCGGGTCGTTGCCCGCATGCGCGCGCCAATCGACGCTAGGGTTGACACCGCTTAGAAATGATTTTGTAATTAATAGTTGAGTGAAATAAAAAACGGTTTACTTTTTAAATTATTTTACAAAACAAATTTCTATTATAATGTGTAAGTACAGTATGGTGAAGCAATTGTCCCATTTTTACCCTTTGGGTACGGAACCCTAAAAAGTAAATAGGTATATATAAATATCCGGGGTTTCTCGAGATACTGCCAGTATCTGAACTGCATAGTCACTTACATACGTACATACAAGCATATCAACGCAGCATGTTAAATACAATTGAAGCCATGTTACCTATCGCTCACCCTGTCTATGGTTACGACATACGACAGTTTGAATGTAGGTACCACCACATATTACAAAACGAAACCTTTTGTGTAGGTAAGTAATTTAATTTAAATATATCCGGACGACAGTACGAAATAAAGTTTGTTAGGTACCTAACCTTCTATCTTCGTATTCTTCGTAAGTAAACTTGTCTACAAATTAATTACGTATTTGAAATAGGTATTAAAGATTCAATGTTCCGTACTTAGGTAACTATATAAAGTTAATAGGTAGGTAAGTTACTACTCTGTCATCGTCAGTCGGCAGAGAAAAAAGGATAAATGTCTATTTATTTTACTGTTGTCACACCCCACAACGCTGCAGTGAACCGAATTTATTCGCAACGAAGTCATTTTCAATACCTAACTGTGCGCATAAGCAGCGTCCGGCCGTGAGCGCGTGTGCCAACCAACTGGCTGAATGAACCGACCTCGGTTTCCAAAGTGTAGGTATATATCTTAGTTCCCACGGTGCAGTTAGATAGCACTGCCGATAATAACTGTTAGACATTAGAGACCTACTTATATTTGAACTTCATTCACGACGACGTCGCTGTTGATATTGAAAAACCAGCAACCTTGATTTCTGCATTCCTATATTTGCTATGAAATCAGAGGTCATTTAACACGTTGGTTGCCATATCACGCGAACTCGCGTGAAGCGGCTGTATACGTAGTGGCACAGATTATATAATAGGTAGTGGCCGCTCACGCGAGTTCGCGTGATGATCGAATACAATATTGTCCGAGCCACAAAATTGCGGCCGTTGCGTATTGGCTTCTGATTCTTCTGGCCACTAGATGGCCACTAGGGAAGGGAATTACCTATTTACTAGGGGGCGTGGCCTTTGGGTAGCCATCTTGCAATTGTTTTACGAGCACTTGACAGTTCGCTCGCCGCAGCCGTACTGTGCGGGTGTGTTGTTTTTGTTATCTTTCGTTGTCTTGTCGGTAAATTTCGTATTTTTGGATAGAAATACCTAGTTTTATAATTAGTAATCGTTTGCGGCCGACAAAAAGGTCAGCGAGGCCCAGTACATCGCGAATTTCGGCTAAAAAACGACTGAATAATGTGGAAGTCGAAGAATTATTGCAAGAGTCAGACGAAGATATTTATGCCGGGAGTGATGTGGATGGTACATAGCAGACGAACGCGATGCAAGTTCAGATTCTGAAGTCGATGAGGTGGACGAGGAGGATGAACATATCGTGAAAATATATAACGCGAAGTCGCGTTATCGGCCATGTCCGCAATATTCTTGAGCAAATGCGTCTAGTATGGCCGACCACGCGTTTTCGCGTGATAATTTTATGCATATATATATGTACGTATATATTATATAATTAATGGTTTTTCATATAAAAGTATAAATAACACAAAAAAGTCATTTTTTTTATTTTGGCCATCCATATAAATTCTGCATTTTCGGATTGGCAACGAACGTGTTAAAGTTGTTAGACTGGTTGAGTTGAATACTTATCCCGAATTATCATAGTAAAATTTGGCTAAAATGGCATTCCGCGGAGAATTGAGTAGGCAAATACTTAGATAGTATTTTTTTATTCAGTGAACCCGCTACTCTCTGAAATGGGTCTCAAAGTCTCAATGGGAATATGGGTCCTCATATCAGACCTAATCTTTTTCTTCCTAACTTTTTGTTCCTTTTCTGTAACTATCATCGGAAGTCATAATGATCAGTTGTCCCAAAATGTTTCTTAATAAGTTCATTACTAAGAACTTGCTTGAAGTCATAAATTGGTTAATCATAAGCATAACAGTTTTCTTCATAACGGGCATGCATCATAATTTTGTTAGTCCTAATATAATAACCAAGAAAATACATCAACTCCTAAATTTGTTTTTCCTAATGAATCAACGCTTTCCCTAAGTAAATAAAAAAAATGGTTTCTGGTGCTTCGCCGGCCGCTACCGCGGCACGCTCGCTTCGCTCGCTCGGCTCGCGCGCGTAGGGTCGCGGTGCAACTTGTACACGGAACTGGGTAGGCTACGTCCGCACATATAGGCGACTTGCTTAGCATCTATAGCTCTCTAGTACCGTGTGGCCTCGCCTTGTGCCTTGCGACAAAAACAAACACTTTTATTTACTTCGACAACGCCAAGTAACATTTATGATGAAAAATTGTATGAAAAACAATTTTCGGATTTAACAATCTATGACTGGTGTCGTTATGAAAATAATAAAACGGACAAGTGAGTGTTATAATAAAAAAGAATGAAAATAAATATTAGGATATGAGAAGTTTATGATTATTGGCATCATGACTTCGAGTAGTTATGACTTACGATCGTTAGGAATAAGAATTATTAGAAGTAAAAATTACTGTTGTGTAAAATTTTATGAAGAACATTTTCGGACTTCCAATAATAGGACTTAAAAAAATAGGTGAAACTAAGCGCCCCCAGTGAGCCCATTGCAGCATGTCTAGCACAAAACCGCAAGCGAGACAGACTTATCTGTCTCCAGCCCATATAGGGGGCCTGGAGTCTAACTTGTTTTAAGCTCACCTCAACGCTCTCACCCTCAAATATATAATTGACACCGCGATGCGGAGCAACCAGCGTATAGCTACGAGGTCTAGTTTCGTGCCAGGTGATCGGCGGGGTGAGCCGCTTTAGCGCGTAGCGAATAACAGCCCTGTAGTAAGAACACTAAGGGCGGGTTGCACCGACTTACGATTACAGACCGATCAACGTTAAATATGGCGCTGACAGCTGTCAGTCCATAGAAACTTGTCAACCGTTCCATACATTCAGATTTTAACGAGCACCGCTTACGATTGCAGACGGTTTGGTGCAACTCATCCTTAGGAAGATACCTAACCTGCAGGATGTAGCAGGACTTCTTGCGGTAGTACTTCAGCGCGCGCAGCGAGCGCTGATGCGCGCCCAGCTCGCACACGCTGTCGCCCGCGCGTATCGTGCCCGTAACGCCTGCCGTTCTGAAATGTTTACACACTTTTAATTTGCTGAACCTACTGCCTTAGTAGGTACTTGGATTTTGTGTGCTCGGCTATTTAATGAAGTTGACTAATATATATTGCAACAATCGTTTACGACATTGAAAGTGGTTTAGGTACCTACTATTTGCATATAATGTGTTGATTAGGCAATTTAGGCAACCAGCCCAGCTTGCAAGACAGGGTTTATGGTAAAGTTTAGTTTGTATCATTTTAACAAACTAGATGCCCGCGCGGCTCTGCTTCGCGTATTACCTACACAAAATAAAATATAGTTTATGACCACTCTGAAAAGCCAGTCTCTAAACTGATGTTTTTAGGGTTCCGTACCTCAAAAGGAAAAAACGGAACCCTTATAGTATCACTTTGTTGTCCGTCTGTCTGTCTGTATGTCTGTCAAGACCATTATTCTCAGGAACGCGTGAAGGTATCAAGCTGAAATTTATATCAAATACTCAGGTCTATTGTCCCTTCGACCTGTGAAAAAAACAAACTTAAAAGTCAACCCAATCAAAAGATACAGTCGATTATGCTGCAAATTTTAGAGTTTTTCGACACTCGCAAAACCTACGGGGTACTTCCCGTAAACTCAGAAACTTGAAATTTGGCACGAAGCAACGTAATATAGCACAGACAAAGGAAAAATTACGAAAAGTAGACATTTTTAGTAAAATCATACGAAAAAAGTTTTTAATTTTTTTCAACTTAATACCTTTTTCCTCGTAAACGTGTGGAGTTATTAAATTGAAATTCATGTCAAATACTCAGGACTATAGGACATTTCAGATGTAGCAAAACCAAAATTTTAAGTCAACGCAATCAAAAGAAATAGCAATTTAAGTCGCATATTTTGAAATTGAGTACTCGCAACAAACTCAAAACCTAAAGGGTACTTCCCGTTAACACAGAACCTTGAAACTTGGCACGAAGAAACTTCATATAGCACAGACAAAGGATAAATTACGAAAAGTAGACATTTTTGTAAAATCATACAAAAAACCTTTTTTAAAATGTTTTACTTACTACCATTTTCCTCGTAAATGCGTAGAGGTATTGAATTGAAATTCATGCCAAATACTCAAGGCTATAGGACCTTTCAGATGTAGTAAAACCAAACTTTTATGTCAACGCAATCAAAATAAATAGCAATTTAAGTCGCATATTTTGAAATTGAGTAGGTACTCGCAACAAACTCAAAAGCTAAAGGGTACTTCCCGTTAACACAGAAACTTGAAACTCGGCACGAAGAAACTTCCTATAGCACAGACAAAGGAAAAATTACGATAATGTAGACATTTTTGTAAAATCATACAAAAAACATTTTTGGAAATTTTAAACTTACTACCTTTTTCCTTGTAAACGCGTAGAGGTATTAAATTGAAATTCATATCAAATACCTTTCAGCTGTAGCAAAATGAAAGTTTTATGTCTACACAATCATAAGAAATAGCAATATAAGTTGCATAATTTAAAACTGAAAAAGTTGTATGTTAAGTCCCCAACCCGCACTAGGCCAGCGTGGGGACTACTGCCCGTTCCCTTTCATCCATTGGAGAAGGCCTGTGCCCAGCAAGGGGACGTATATAGGCTGGTTTATATTATTATATAAGTATTATAGATAATCTCAAGCGTATCAAAATCTAAAGGTACTTTCCCGTGAACTCAGTTTTATATCAACACAATAAAAAGAAACAGCAATTTTTTTAAGTAATCCACTTATTTTGGCGTTCGCAACTACTCGCAAGGAAATCAAAGCCTAAAGGATGATTACTAAATTGATAAAGTGACCCTGTTTAATTTTATGCTCCCCCAGCTTTCCACATTGTAATGTTACGGATTCCATTTTCATTTATCATATAGTAATAAACATACTACAACTTTTGCTTGTTTGTACGGAACCCTCGGTGCGCGAGTCCGACTCGCACTTGGCCGGTTTCTTTTCTTTGAAATAGGACCTACCCCTGAAGCTACTCCTACATACAAAGTAGCATTAGCGAACTTTAAATAAATTCTTTACTGTTAGATAGTTGTAGCATAAAGGTTAGAGGGTGATTATATTTATTTTTATTTTTGCTACTATCTTTTATTGCCGACTGCCCAACTAGCACACTAGCGTTAAAATAACCCTTATATCATTCTTATATTGGTTCCAACCAAGTGTTAAGGTGTTAAGAATGCCTGTAAGAAAGGTGTTAGAGCATGCTCTAATGTGAGTGCGTTAGAGTTAAAAATACCCGAACTTCGAATTTCGAAAGCGGAACAGCGTAAAGACGACGGCAGTCGGCGGTATTCGGTGCCCGACGGCTCCTGTGCTGTCATCTATGTAGGTGACCGCAGCAGGCGCACGGACTAATGTCAAGATGGCAGTCGTTGGCCGAAGTAGTTTACTATAGCTTGGCAAATTCGTTCGTGACACTCCCATGGTTTGAGGGCGACAGGGGACGAACGACAGACGGGGTGGTATGAAGTGTGCGGGCGGCGGGGCTGTCAGTCAGGACAGGAGCGTCACTGCAGTGTTGCCATTTTAGCATTTTATATGCTAGATCTAGCATATTATCACTTCAATCAGCATTTTTTTTTGCATATAGCATATTTTTTCAGCACATTTACACGAAACAAAAGAGCCCAACACAATGCTATTATTTCATTAATTTTGTATTAGGCCGTAACGCTTCTAACGAAATTTATAAATTTTAAGTAGCGACTGGCATGAATACTGTGGTCGCCGGTACGAATCCGGCACGGAACAATTTTTTGAATGCAACATAACGGTACCGTAAGTCCTAGGTTATTAAATAATTAAATATGCATTTAAATGACGATTACATTTTTCATTTTTATAGCTGCATTTCTTTTTGCACATAAAAAATTAAGTTGGCATATTTTTAGCACTTTTTCAACTTCTCTCTAGCATATTTGGAACCGTTCGAGTTGGCAACACGGGTGCCTGTCGTATCGCATAATGTTGATCGTCCTAAAAAATTTTGGCCGAGAATGTTTGGCATAATGTTGAGTGTAACTATTCATTTTTGCGCATACACATTTAAAAGTTCTAAAGTATGTTTATCCTAATATTGATTACTCGAACATCGAATTAACTAAATAGCAATAGTCCTAATTTTCATTGTCATAGTAGTTATTTTGCCTATTATTAAATTAGCTAAACCTCCTATACTATTTTTTTCCTAAATTTTATACTATTTTTAAACTCTGAGCAGACCCGACCTACATCTAGATAAATAAGATAGGTTCGTTAGTTGCCTTTTGTCCCTCAGAGCAGAAATAGGGGCCCCGCGAAGCGGTGCTCCGTCGACATGAGGGCGGGTCATAGGTTATTCAAGTATTAGGCAATTCTCAGCAGAGCCAAACTTCATTTAGATCAATTAGATAGGTTCGTTAGTTGCCTTTTGTCCCTCAGAGCAGAAATAGGGACCCCGCGAAGCGGGGCTGCGTCGACATGCCCTCATGGGTCATATGTAATTTAAGTAATAGGCAATTCTGACCAGATCCAACCTGCATTTAGATTATGCACAACATTTTTAGAACATTAAATATTAGTAACATTCAAAAAACTTCGACACAATAAACATTCGGACAATAAATATTTAGGACAATCGATATTAGGAACAACAATATCGGCAAATAAAAAATATGCACAACAATGTTTATGGCATATTATTCGGCATAAAGTTGGTATGCGACAAAATAGTAGGACCAACAATTTTATGCCACCCGATATAGACCCTGGCAACACTGAGCGTCAGTCGGCCGCCGTCGCGGTTGCCGGCAAGATGTTTACTTGAGCACGGCCGCTCGTAACAAAACGCACACGAGATTGCTTGCTGATAGGCAAAGTTATTGGACGTCAAGCCAAACAAATGGTGTAGAATGTATAGCCAATGGCGATGATAAATTTACTTATACAGATAAATACAAAGGTACATAAATACGTAAAAAACGTCTATGTCTCATGACCAAATATTCGTGCTCAACACACAAATAACTTACCCTGACCAGAATTCGAACCTGGGACGACCAGCTTCGTATGCAGTGTAGTGCTACCCACTCGGCTAAATGGCCGACAAAGATGTAAATACTTACATAAATCAAATAATCATTTATGCCTAATGGTTACTCGGTATCACAACCACACAATATTCCTATAAACAAATTAGGATATTGTTAGGGATATCCGCAGACATATTTGTTACGTTAAATCATATCGTGTGTATAGCGGCGAGTAACACGTCAACGTCTCCTGCCCCCCACGCGGACCATGGGAGTGTCACGAACGAAATTGCCAAGCTATAACAAGTTCGGCGACCGAAGCAGTGTAATCGCCCCTTTACGCCATGAGTTCTGTACCAACAATAAGATAAAACTTACGAGAAGCCAGTGAGAGCGTTCATGAGCGAGGACTTGCCGGCGCCGGAGGGGCCCATGATAGCCGTCAGCTGACCCGACCGGAACAGCCCGGAGACATTCTTCAGGATAGTCTTCCTTTCTGGAATAAACAGGCGCTCTTAATATAAACATCAATTCATCGTTTAATATTTTCTCGGGTCCCCGCGGTTACTTACTAAGAAGAAAAGACCACTGGTCATTTTTCGATATTTTTCGAGACGTTCTCGACTGTTTCCTATGAGGTTTTTGACCGTAGATAAATGTTTTTTTGTAATTTTTTGAAGACCTGTCTCGGTATGTTTTGATTATTACCTCAAAAAATGCTTAAAACAGACCATGGGCCGTAAACACATAAGCCAATTACTTACACAAATCTATTAACAATAAGCGCAAAAATTAAAACAGTCCGACATTTAATATATCCTTCTCGTAAATTTTCCTGTTCCTTCTGTTCAAAAATAAACTGTTTTAGTGGTACCTTTTTGGCTTATTTATATTAATCAATTGACGAATATAGAAAAGACGATGTTTAAAGTCACACTTATTATGTTACCAGCTGTACCTGTGAATAGTGCGAGAAAAATCGACAGAGCTCGCACGCCGTCTTGTGATAGCCGTGCAGTATCGTGACAAGAAATACTCAACGTGTAATCTTGCAGAAACTCAAATAGACTTTATGGCTGAACGTGACAGCAGTGCTATACCATTCCATTAAAAAAATGAAGAGTCAGTCTTTTGTTTAATATTGTTCACCACCGCAGGCCGCGACAGTTTGTTGCAGGCCTTATGGAAATTCGCCAAGCAGACGAAATGAATAATTTAATGAGGTCAAATGTTTCCGATAATGAATTAATCGTCGCAGTCGGATAAAAACTATCCTAAACGGAAGCTAGAGTAATAATGTGCTTATAAAAAAGTTACATGTTTTTCCGTTTATGGGAAGCTGAGATCATTCGTGACACAACAATGCTTAGTTTGATACTGGCCTTTAAAAAAATAATGTTTTTTTTAATTTAGAGATTTATTATAATTGAGAGATGTTGTATTAGGTTATAGCACGCTAATTTAAATACCGTCAATGTAAGCCTACTAGTACCTAAGTACCATATTTTGTTCCACCTTCGAGTGATACCATGAAGCTGCATTTTTTAACACAAGTATTTGTTTAGCAAATACCTACTTTGACTTTGAGAATTACGGAAGGATAAAGCTTGCCAAAGTCTGACCAATATCTATGACCATAATAAGAATAGGTACCTAGTGTAGAGACTTAAGAATGATTTACGCAAAACCAATACTTAATAATTTGTGAAAAATGTTTAGGTGCTTGAGCCAATATCCAAAAGAACGCAAACTGATCTAATTTAAAATCGTAGTCTTTATATTTTATGGAGTTTTTTTAGGTAGGTACATTTACAGTTAAATAAAATGGAAAGTACCTAATCATTCCTCCGTTATCAATGCCTGTTTTAAGCCATTGACTAATCTTTTCATAGTCAGTCATTAATTTATAATTAGGTTCCTAGAGTAAATGCCGGGCATTCCGCACCTTCCACTACCCGCTGGCCAACTCGCTTCGTTCTGCAATCTAGTTAACATTTAAGGACGAATTTGTAATATGCACTTTGCGACATATACGAGTTGTGGGCCTATTTCGCTAACAGAATGTTGACTGTATACAACATGGGTCATTCTAGAATGTAGCCGCAAGTAAAATTTTCTAAAGTTGATTACTTATTAATAATTTAATTAGTTGTTAATCGCGATGCAAATCTAAATGTCTTAAACCGTATAATTAATGTATACTCTTAATTTTTCAAATAACCCATCGTTTCATTTCGTTAAATAAATTCTCAGAAACATTAGTTATTAATTAATTAATTACGTCCACACTCAACTTGCAATGAATAACTTAATAACAGAGTTCATGCGTATTTTCCCATTTGATTTTCCTTGCCTTGTGAACTAACTAGAATACCTCGTTTAAATACCCGGCCTAGGCCAAGCGATGGAAATGACAAGTACCTAAGTATAAATGATTTCCCTGGTGATTGTGCAAGGCAAAAGGTTAACCGCGACGAAACTAGTGCCCGTAGCGGCTATATAATCTTAAAGAAACCAGTTAGATGTCGTAGGAGATCAATATAAATCGACATTTGCATTTCATTATGATATCGCTGTTTTGTACGCACTATTTACGATATACGTTTGTTAGGCGAGCGGCGCGCACAACACTTTAATATCATATTGAAATGTGAAATAGCGTCAGATTGACCTCTAAGTCGGGTATACACATTGATAAAAGTCAAGAGTGTTTTGTGCGTCTAAGTGTAAAGTTTTATTTTCTATTTACTGTTGTACATTTTTACATTATATGTCTGATAGTTAATTTACTCTATAAATATGTATTTTCGTTTCGTCGACAATTCAGTTCGTGGAATGGTAATTACGAGTAATTTTAAATCGTGTATTTTTACTTGTCGGAAGTTGAATTATGTCATGGTAAACGTTTTGTGATTTATTGTTTCAAGTATTTTTGATTCAGATACAAATTATTCCACTTTTTTCCAATCATCATCAACATATCAGCCGAAAAACGTCCACTGCCGGACATAGGCCTCCCCTAAGGAGTGCCACAATGACTGGTCATCCAGCGGACCCCCGCGAACTTTTTTCCAATATCAACCAATATGTAACATGTTTTTGGGTAGGCGGTCCTGAGGCGCCAATTAGTCACTTTTTACAATTAGCCATTTAGTTCACAGTTTCACTTCGCGGTAGCCACCGCGAAGTGAAAACTAACTTCATTCGGGTATCTCTTTCGGGGTATCCTGGAGATATTCGAACGAAGTTCGTTTTCACTTCGCGGTCGCCCCTCAGAGAGGGCGTTACATGAACGAAATTCGTTTTCGTTTCGCGGTAGGGCCTCTGGATTATATAATCTGTGCCTCTGGCGTCTAAAGGATGAGTCAGACAGAACGAGCTCGCGTACCAAATTCAAAATGGCTACCTAATATTAATTCGAAACCCCTGTTGGAATTTATCCCCTATTTTAAATGTCATAAGCGTTTAAAACGCTTGATCGTTCGTACTTCTGTTTAACTGTTTGATAGTTCAGGTGGCATCACGCGACCTAGCGATTGCACGAACTGATAAGCCGGCAATGGGATGTATTATGACAACAGGCGAAACATTATCACAGGCATCTCACAAATTGCGCACAATTACTGTGGTCATTGCGGCACATCACATTATTTATACCACATATGACACATGACTCAATGGCATATGTTTACCCATACAAGGACAAAGCTGTTTTGCCAACATAAATATTGAAGTAATTGCTTCTTAGGACTAATTAACTATATATATATATAAAGTAGCTTCTGCCCGCGACTCCGTCCGCGTGGAACTCGTTTATATCGCAGCTCTTATTTCACCCCCTCAGGTGATGATTTGGGGATAAAAACTATCCTATGTCACTCTCCATCCCTTCAACTATCTCCACTTAAAAAATCACGTCAATTCGTCGCTCCGTTTTGCCGTGAAAGACGGACAAACAAACACACACATACACTGTCGCATTTATAATATTAGTATGGATTTAACATAGACATAGATGCTGCACGGCGCCGCACATTGTTTGCCTCTATAACGTACCGTGACCTAATAAGGCCCACCTTAATTTCAAAGCCTTGTAAAATAATTAGAGTATGATTGATAAAGAAAATCCATTCATAGGACTGCTAATGATTTATTTGACAAAGAAAATATTTAAAAAAAACTTGAATGTTATTAGGGTTATATATAACAAATCAAACCAAGGTGGGCCGTACCATCTTAGGAACCGAGCCTTCCTAGGTGCACCTATCACCTAATACCTTACTTGTAAACCACGCCCCTAATATGTAACAGACCCCCTAGGACACCCCCTAGTTTTATGTCGGACATAAAGCATTCGTCCCATTCTGGCAAATATGCGAGTGCAAGAGGGACAAATGCTTTATGTCCGACATAAAAATTACTGTGATAGGGGGTCAGGTAAGTACGTTTATGTCTTCCGCTCAGGAAAAAACGAGATGCAGCCACTCTTCGGGAATGGCTTTTTCGACAAATGACGTTACTATCTATATTTGAGAGGTTTCATTCATTATGTTGCTTTTATGAGAGTGTAGATAAGGTAAAATATCGTCATTTTAACTTGATTACCTAAGGTAAATAAGGAAAAATTCGGCCAAGTGCGTGTCGGGCCACGCGCAGTGTAGGGTTCCATAGTTGCCTGTCTTTCTTAAGTAGTTACATAAACACGCGCGCGCCAACTAAATGGTTGCGTCGGCCGAATTTGTACGAAAGTAGTCCTTTCTACGAGTAAGTACATTTTAAGTTGGTCGACTATTACTCGCTATCAAGTTATGCCTACTTAGCCGTGATAGTTTTCCTTCTAAATTCATTATACCATTTATACCTATGTAATACTGCCTAGATTTTTTTAACATTCCCAGTAGCAGCCACGACCACGGCCGGCAGTGGGGGGGACATGACTCGAACAATAACTCCCCAATATCTCGCCGAAGAATCCCTAATTTGAAAAATCGTCTTAGAAAACCCATAATATTTATGAACAAGCTATCCAACGATACCCCACACTATGTAATGGCTTTAACGAGAAAAAAATTACATCCCCTCTTTAAGTGTAGGAGGAGGGAGGATTTTTTTTCAAGATTTAATTCTTCCATTTTGTCGGCGTGATTGATTTATATACCCGTGTCGAATTACAGTTTTCTAGTAGTAATAGTTACTGAGCTAAGCCGAAGACGGACGGACAGGACGGATGGACGGCCAGACGGACATGGCGAAACTATAAGGGTTCCTTGTTGACTACGGAACATAAGATTTTGTTACCTTGCTCAGGCAATCTTTGACAGATTAAACCAATCCTCAAATCAGTAAAGGGTCGGCAGAGGTGACTGTGTTCTTCCCCAGGCGGCGGTGAAACGTGCTTGCTTACCATCAGGGATATACCTACAACGCTAACTAGGCGATTATTTAAATTCGCATGAACATGCGATAATCGCGTAGTGGCGTTTAGAACTATCCGTCAGGCAGGCTGTATAGTTCATTACCTCCGCCGTAATATAAATAATCGGCCAAGTGCGAATCGGACACAGTACAATTGCGGTGCGGTTCAGTACAATTATCTATAACACGTTTGTTGTATGGGAGCCCCCTTAAATATTTATTTTATTCTGTTTTTAGCAATATGGCAAAAACGGAACCCTTATGGATTCGTCATGTCTGTCGGTCTGTCTGTCCGTCCGTATGTCACAGGCATTTTACCCGAAAACTATAAGGTGTATAGAAATAAAATTTTGAGTATAGATGTATTTTGTTAGCCGCTAAATAGTTTCGTAATTAAATTACTTAAAAAAATTTTTTTTAGTGGTACACTCCATACATAAAACTGAAAGACAAAAAAAAATGTTCAATGCAAGCCCACGTGTGGCACATCTATCGTTAGCCTTTCAAAATAAATATAAAGTTTCTCACCAATTTTTTTGATTACGTGAATAGAGTCGGAGATAATCGCCCCACAGTCACTAAAATTGTGTCCCCATCCCTATAATTATTGAACCGTGTATTTTAAACATTGAAAAAAATCATGGACGTAGGACTTATTAAACTCTTTTAGTGAAAATTGTTTTGAACAATATCGGTTTAAAGGTTTTTGAGATATTTCTAAAAAAACTGCCTCTCTTAAAGAAAAGGACGTAAGTGCCAATAGATTTCAGTACCGATACGACCTTTTTAATAGGCACGGAACCCTTGTTGTGCGTGGTCCGACATGCACTTGGCCACTTTTTTTTAGTATTTGTTGTTATAGCTAATGATCTGTGAAAATTTCAACAGTCTTTCAATCACGGTTCATGAGCCGGTGACAGACAGAGAGACAGACAGACAGACGGACAGACAGCGGAGTCTAAGTAATATATTTACCTTTTGGGTACGCAACTCTAAAAGTAACTTATATACCGGGAATATCAAAAAATACTCCAATCAGACAATCATAAGCTTTTGGTAAGGTCTATTTCTAAATTGTATTTACGTAATGAAGCTGATAAAAGTATTAGAAGAATCGCTATGATGTATGCAAGATACCGGTATTTTTGTATGAAATTAATACCGGTTCCTGCTGCAAAGTATATACGACGTTATCGTATTTTATTTTTTTCTTTACACGGGGACACTAATAGAGTTAATAATATAAGTTTACAGTTGACCCTGGCATACATGTACAACCTACCCCAATTACAGGTGATCTCATCGTTTTACAGAACAAGATAGCTATTACTATGAGATATTGATTTTAAATACCTACGTCTACACAAATTATGTGATAGTCTTAAATTTAATATTAAATTATCTAAATAGGTAGGTACAAAATTTTACAAAACACTTAATTGTACCATATATCTTTGCTCGAGACTATGATGTGTCTGTCGTGTGTATCATGTCATTTGTCGTGATGTCGATGGCGGGGCCTGTTATAAAGTTGTCGGCACAAGCCGTCAACGTCGAGGATAAGGGTGAATATCCACTAGGAGATATGCGATGATATATTTCATATATTTGGCATGTACCTGCCAAGCAGGTGAAGGAAACTCAGCTTCGCACATCTCATCATACCTATTAGCCGATGGATGGACTGATCCACTGCTTAACATAGGCATCCCAAAGCGTACACAATTACAGGTTCTGCGCAACTCGCATCCAGCGGACTCCCGCTACCTGGATATTCAGCGCGAGGTAATAGTACATTGTGATACAAGTGAGGTATGTTGATAATTACATCTGTACGTTTACCATGAGTTTGACAATGACGGCTTACGCTAACGAGTATCGAGTTTTCTATCTATGCATCCCGCTCGTACTGTCAAAGTGCAATAGAGATGCACAGATAGAAAACTCGATACTCGTTAGCGTAAGCCGTCATTGTCAAACTCATGGTAAGCGTACAGAGGCGAAATTGTTCACGCGAACCGCAGGTGAGCGTGATAAGAAAGCCGAGGATGTAATCAAATATGTGATAATGTCAAAGATCACGCGTTTCATACGACGTTTTTCAACACATTTTGCGAGGAAAGAATACTTTTCACAAGATGAAAATTTTATAGGCCTGCCAAGTTATTTTCTTTACGTCACACCTGGCCACAATGCGAGTTTTACTGCACGCTGCGCGTACGGGAAAACTCGCATTGTGGCCAGTTAAAGACGTAAAATTTTGTACGCAACACGGGCGGTAATTCGTAAAGACCCAGAGCGCATATTTATGGCCGTCTCCTTCGGTTCGGGCCACAAACACCTGCGATCTGGCGCATTCACGAATTCACCGCCCTAGTTACGATGATGACATTAATGATGACAACAGGTTTTTACTCACATATTGCACATCGCCAAGAATTTCCAGTGGCGTCCATTCTATTTATCACTTTTCTAGTCACCACGAGTCAACATTTTTGATAATAACCAAACAGGCAACTTAACTATGTTTACAAATATTTCCAAAATAACATAATATAATGGCGCGCAACAGTTTTTTTTGCGTTGGTCTCAGACGGTCCTGAACGCAATTTGACTAGTTGGAGTTTTGCCCACATTACAGTTAGACCACCGAGCATTATGCCTAAAACGCAAAGTGACCACTTATAGTTAGGTTAGGTTCGTTAGGTTTCTTCAGATGCCCGAAGGGCAAACAGACCAGAAATAGGAGCCCCGCTCAGCAGGGCTCCGTCAATATCGCTAACGTAGCCTCAAAACGACGAAAATGTGATGTAGGCATTTTGCGTTTTAGGCATAATGCTCGGTGGTCAAACTGCAATGTGGGCAAAACTCCAACTAGGCAAATTGCGTTCAGGGCCGTCTGAGACCAACCCAAATCTCTAAACAGCCAATACAAAATATAGTAAATACATTCGTTTTAAAATGTTATCTTATTAATTCATGTGAAATGATATCAAATGTTAATAATATTATTAAATTAAACGTTTCTATATCATATCCAAAAAGAAATAGTCAATTTATTAACAAAAAGGATTTAATTTGTTTAGTCAAGTAAGAATCCATATGCCGAAAATTTAAAAAAAAGGTCTACATTCTGTACAACCCGGTTAATTTAAGAATGCACCGTGTTCATGCGCATACATATTGGTGCCAACGTGACTTAATCGGTATATATCCATAACACACAAGTATCGTAATGTTATATAAATATAACACGCGTGTTTAATACCCAGGATTATGAGCCTAAAAGCGATATAATAAGAGGTACGTTACGAGCAAATGTGTTGAAAAGGTAAAATATTGTATACATATAGATAGATAATTTTGGTACCGGTACAGGACAGCGGTCCTGTAAGTAAATGACCTATTTGTTGTATGACAGGTATGTTAATTGAATACACGTTGTTCATATTTGCATAGGTTTACACTCAGGTAATGTTATAATACTTATTTATACTACTTCTATACTACTATTATAAAGAGGAAAGATTTGTATTTTTGTGTGTGTATGTTTGTAATGAATAAACACAAAAACTGCTGTGCCGATTTTAAAAATTATTTCACATTCGAAAGCTACATTCACCCTGAGTGACATAGGCAACTTTTTACCGCGGGAAAATGCTTCATTCCTAACGGGTACGTAATCCGTGCGAAGCCCGGCCGGGCAGCTAGTTCCTATATAAACACGTGCACATGAGCACGTGTTATGTTAATCTACTTGTTTTGTCGGGTTAGATTCCAAACAAAAGAAAATACTGAATACGAGTAGCAGATCGACTGACTTTCCTTTCATTTTGACATTTAGCGCCAGTGACATGTTAGCAACATTACATTATCGTATGGCAATATTCTGGCTGTTAACAAAATGGCTATCCGAACGATACCGATGAACTAATAAAATGTGTAGGTGCATCATATATACCATACGGCGCTTAGGTAACTCATTTGGACAAATATTTACCATACCTAGGTAGGTGCACAAGGTGGAAACTAATTGATAATTTGTGTGCTAGACATGCATAAATACATTTGTAAAGGACATTAATTAAGTGATTCATATTGAAGGTATTCATTTTCGCATGTTTATACGCTAAAACAAGGTATTTTTAAACATTTACATATTTAGGGATGCTACTGCCACTCTCTGAGTATATTTAAATGCATAATTAACTACTTGACGAAAAAAAACCGGTCAAGTGCGAGTCTGACTCGCGCACCGAGGGTTCCGTACAAACTAACAATTAACTCGAAGGTAAAGTAAATGTTCCAATATTTGTTAAATAAATTTTAACCCAACACAATGGAATTCAATTTCAAACAACGAGTAACTTTTACGCCAAGACAATTGAATCGCGATCTTTTTTCGACCTGCTATTGAAAATAAATATACGCGTCCCAATCCAAACCCCATTAATTCTAGAAAAATCTTAACAGCGTGAATGGGGTCAGCGCCATCTATCGGCCCCATTTGGTCCTAACGTGCAAGAGCAATCGACTTAGTATGTATGTTGGTCTTTTAGCGCTTTGATAACTTCGGAGATAGGGGGGGGGGAGAGGGGGGGGGGGGGGTGGTTTTTTATTTTACTTCATAGATCAAAATTTTACAAATGTAGAAAAAAAAGAAAAACTGTTTCAAAAAGTGCAACTCAAGCCCTTTCATATGATACCCCACTTGACCTAATACTTGAATATATTTTTTTTGCCCCCTCCTCAAATTCGTAATTTTTCATAGTAACTTGAAATGTATATTTAAATTTTTCATTTTCCATGCACGCGGATAACTCTCATTTATAACCATTCCAAATTTCAAATGGATAGCTTAAGTACTTCGTGAGATATTTCACTTTGTGACAGACAGACAGACAGACGGACGGAGTCGCCCCGTAAGGGTTCCTTTTTTACCATTTTTGGTACGGAACCCTAAAAACACGGTACCATTCGAACCATACCCCAGGAAGATTACGTTTTTTTTTTAACATCAATTTATAACAGCGTGTTTTTGTTTGTTTAATTTTCAAATGTTATTCTAAGATGCCTTATATCATGCCTTATATCCACCAAAATTCCCATCGGGAAGTAAATATATAAAAATAAATGACACATCCATTATGTTTTTTGTGTGATTTATTTAATATTCATGAAGAGCTCCTGTAAATTAACCAAAACAAAAATTAAAATATCTATTAATATTTTTCCTCTTTTTTCAGGAATTGGTTAAATATCGATTTTTTGATGACTCATATTTTGGTGGATTTTGAGTCTACGTAATTACTAAAATGATGATATATCAGTTACACACAAAAATGCTGCTGTTATGAATTATTTCCAAATTTCCATTTTTTCCATACTAATGAAAATAAAGTGCTTGGGCTACCAGCTTTCTGAATGGATCAACTGTTACGGGACTTTCTACAATTAGATAATGTAAAAAAAAAGAAAAAAAAAAAGGGTCTAACACGGACCTAAAAGTGTATTGGTATCTTTAATTTTGCTCTAAGCCGATTAAATAATACTTGAGCAGGTATTGTTGAAGAGAGTGTCAAAACATTGTATTTTTATATGTACCTATATATATTTTTTTATCGGCAGTCTCATATCTTTTTTTTATTTAATTATAAAATGATATGAGACTGCCGATAAAAACATTACACGTACCTTTTGTAATTAAACTTTTATAGTATCAACACTCATAAATGTATCAATTATGAGACGGTAAATAAATTAACTACCCACTAGTACCCACGCACAGGGGTACGTTTAAATATTCAAAAAAATGTCAAAGCCAACTTATACCCTTTCTGAAAGCTCGACTCTGTACACACGTATTAGTTAGGCCCATATTACAAAACCAAATAGAAACAGAGTGAAACGAGGCGAATGAGCCCGTTCAGAATAAATAAATAAATATTAGGGGACACAATCTTACACAAATCGACCTAGTCCAGTAAGCTCAGTAAGGCTTGTGTTCTGGGTACTAGACGGCGAATATACAATTGTATATTTATATATTAATATATAAATACACAGAAAACTTCCATGACTCGGAAACAAATATTCATTGCTCATAACACAAATATTTGCCCTTACCGGGATTCGAACCCAGGACCTTTAGCTTCGTAGGCAGTGTCGCTACCCACTGGGCTAAGAACAGCAGCCCAAGAGATTAACGCCTAAATAGAGGAAAAGTTGCAGTGCAGTTGCAGCTGCAGCATTGTAAGTTTGTATCCCATAAAAAACATTCCATGTAAAGGCCTCCACCCACCGAACGCGTGTCGTGCGCGGCGCGTGTGCTGCGCGGCACCCGCGCAAGGTGTAAAGCAAAAGCATTGAAACTACACTTCAAACACACATCGAACGCGGTTCGAACGCGGCGCTAAAGTTACAACTCGGCAGCGCGGCCGCGTGACGTGCGCGTCGCTTGCTAAGCGTGATAGAGATAGTGAGATACATATTAAATGTGTTGGTAGTGAGAGAGATATGACGCGCGGGCCCGCGCTGCTGCTGCGCCGTAGCCGCGCGGCACACGCGTTGTTATTGTTAAGTCGCGTACCCCCGCGTTGCTATACGCCGCCCGCTTGCGGTGTGAATATACCGATTCAACCGCGCCCGACGCGCGCCGCGCACGTCACGCGCCGCGCACGACACCATAGATATATATATTACTTCGTAAAGATAGGCCCAACGCCCACGAGTAATTCGTCCAATGCGGTGGCCCGCCACGGGCAATCGCGAGCCACTGTGCCTTAGTTTTCAGCTGTCACAGTGTGTCGCAGTATGTCAAGCGAATTTTGTTCGGACAGGCGTATCTTTATTTACTTTCGATATCATTGCACGACACGCGTTCGGTGGGTGGAGGCCTCAAAAAAGAGGCCGAGTCTAAAGATATTTCGTATTGTCTCATTATTTATGCAGTTGATGTAGGTATCCAGAAAACTGGACCGCCTCAAAGAAGCCAACAAGTGGCTGATTGGCCTGAATATAAACTTATAGTGATTATGTAGGTATGTCACTTTCTGTAAATTTATCATCTTGTTTGCCATGCGATTAAATAATGGGCCAGCTTAACTCACTCAACTAAATTTTCTATGATTTTTTTCCGTTGTGACACGAAACGTAAGCATACAATTCTATGGTTATTTTTTGTCTCACAATAGAACTTTTTCGCTTTTTTAGTTTGTATGGCTAACTACCGACTAACCAGACTAACCACTGGCCATGAATTTGGTAAGTACTTACCCTTAAACTGTTATAATCTCTGGAACATAGGCTATGTTTACCAACAATCTAAGGATACATTGACTCCGAAACATCACGAGTAGGTTGTACCTAACTATCTACCTTAGGTAGGTCGCTATTTTACAGCTTACGTTGTAATTCAAAGTAGGCGCCGTAGGTTCATGGTCTTCTCTCCTTCTCACTGAGCATAAGCGTGAGCGAGAAGGAAGGGCGAGCTCGGAAGCGCGCAAATCATGTTTTTTAATTTTAATTTTTTGGTCGTTTAAATAAGTAAAAAAGTAAACACTGAGTTCTCTCATACATGATATTATTGATATTGCAGATTTTTAGAAGCCATTTTAATATTTTTAGCTTTTGTGCATAATTTGTAACACATATTACGATAGACCCTTTCAGATCTTTGTTCGTGATTTTTTCTATAGAGCGAAAACTGCTTATTCATGTTTCTAAACACTGATTTCCCTGCAGAAAAGCCTCAAGATTACTATTCGTATTTGAAACCATATTATTATAAACAGACGCATTATATTGTTTCGAAAACTCTGTTCGCTTAACTTCGCTGAACCTACGGCGCCTTAATCAAGATGAGAGCCATGGTACTGATACTCGGAAATAATCCGCTCTGTTTAGCAAACTGTCGGTTGATTGATATTAATTTGACATGATTGACCTTGAATGTTCAATCAACAGTGCTCGTAACTTTTGTAGCCTTTTTGGTGCAGCGTAGTGTTGTTAACGGAATTGGTAGGTATAAAGAATTTCAATCCTAATGCTTAGTTAGCGTTAATAACGTTAATATTAACCTTAATTAATTAACAATTTTGATTGATATTATCTATACCTACAAATTCCGTTAACGACACTACGCTGCACTAAAATTGCTACAAAAGTTACGAGCACTGTTAATGAATGATTAACGAATTAAAAAAGCAAGTACTATACATGCAAGATAAGACTTTATTTTTTATGATTTATTCAAACATGGTCCAAAAAAGCTTAGTTTTCGATATAAGTATGTTGTGTGTGCACTTGTACCTAAGTATGTATATAGAAGATATTTATTCCGAAAAAAAAAACAAAAAAGAATAACATACCATCAAGATCCACAGCGCAGGTTTCGTCATTATACATAGATAAATATGTGGTTCTAGGACAATTACCATACCTACCAGTTTTTGTTACTTGGGACCATACCGACGAGAACACATTGATCAAAAAAGCCAATTCAATCATTTCTGCCAGGCAATTTTTTGCACAGCTAACCATCGTCGAGTAGCCATTCACGAAAAGCACCATAGACCAGTTACCGTACTTTTCAGACGTTTCCAAATTGCCGCCATACTACCCGCAAAGGTATTTATTTTTACGTCACACCTGGCCATAATGCGAGTTTTACTGCACGCTGCGCGTACGGGAAAACTCGCATTGTGGCCAGGTGAAGACGTAAAATTTTGTACTCAACACGGGCGGTAATTCGTAAAGCTCCAGAGCGCATATTTATGGCCCTCACCTTCGGTTCGGGCCACAAACACCTGCGATCTAGGGCATTCACGAATTCACCGCCCTAGTTACGTAATGTGTAAGTACTATTACGTATTGATTCAACGAATAGCTCATTAAGAATTCCCATCGGAGCCAAAATGTTTTTTCTATGTTGGCAAGTCTTTATTTTAATAATGTTATTATTTACATAATTAACATCGAACTTACAGAATGGGTTTGTGTTCAATTTAATTTAACCCGGGTCTCACCACACCTATTGACGCGGAATATCCAGATATACAGCCCCTATCCAGTCAAGTTTAACAGTCTAAAGTAAAAAAAAAACATAATACAACCTTTATATACATAGTTATAAATGTTTATTGGATAAATTCTCCCTCACAAATAAATGCCCATACCTATCGGGATTTGAACCCAGGACCACCAACTTCGTAGGTTCATTTCTAGTTGGTAGGTAGTCATAGTCACGTTAGCTGGACAGAAAATTCAGTGTGCCTATGACGATGGTTTTGAATGATTGTTTTCAATTGATGAAGTAGGCACAAGTTACATGTAGGTATAGGTTAGGTTATGAAATATAGATAAAGAATCGTAATTAATGATAAGTTTGTTTGGTAACGCATGCCTGGCCTGCCCCCAGAGCTCACTGATAGTGAGATCCGTTTTACGTTGACCGACCGCAACGTATGTTTATATTTTGTACGTATAATTATGTATTGTATTTTTATGGACCTCTCGACCCACGCTCACCCTGAAATAATTTAAGGTTAATTTGATTTAATTTAATATAACAATATATATTTTATTGCAGTAGTAGCAGTTAACTTCGCAGCAATCTTAAGATCGTAATAATTTTATTGACGATATGAATTATTATTCAAATTTTGCAAGTTGGTCGAGCGAGAGCACATATCGAGGTAACATTAGCGAGGGAGCGAAACAAAATTTTGGAGGCTACAGTAGGATTAACCATGAAAATGAAGTATGATACAAGGCATACAAGCACTGTTAGATAATATAACGAAAATTACAAATTTTAAATCAAAGGAAAAAATTGAAAAATTGAATGCTCCGTGCCGGATTCGCACCGGCGACCACAGGCATTCATGGCCCGTCGCTACTAAAGTACTAACCAACTGAGCTATCGGAACAATCCGGTTCGGGCACGAAATCCTTCAATCAGTTCCTTCACACAACGCATGAAATTTTCATTTTTTTCCTTTGATTTAAAATTTGTAAGTCAAGTCCTACAAAACCGATTATTCTTCCAAACCACTATCAATCTAGAAGTCGTTATTGAACGTCACGCACTAACATATATTGACATGAGTCGAATGATAGGTAATTAATTGATTGCGTTTTTTATTCGCCTGTCTAAGTATATCTTTGTCAGCAACCATAGAGTGTACCACGAGTGAACTTACGAGTATAAGTTTTTTTAATGTTGGCAAAATCCTTCTTCCGCACACTCTGCAGCCGATACAAGTATGTTCCGAGATGTATACATATTTATAAGTAGACGCAAATCTACATATCATGGCTGAAATAAATCTTTATGCTTAGGCTAAAACTAACTAGTAACGAGACTAACAACTTAGCACTTGACTTACCTTTTTAGAGCAAGTTCAAGTAGATACTTTCAATTACGCTAGTTGGTAATGACACACTGGCCGCTGCCCGCTCGTTTCCAAGATCAAGGCGTTCAGCCCCGGTATTAGCTCAGACCAAGAAAATATACATACAGACGGAGCGTTACGAACAGTCTAGTGAAGCCAACCGGTTTTCAACCAAGCCCCGTAAGTTTAGCACACGCTAAACAAATTAAATCGCACAAAACTCGAAATAAATGATCTTGACAGCATTGCGACACGTGCTGAAGAATTTTGTGCAATTTTGTTGGTATATGTGTGCGTGAGCGTGCGCTAAACTTGATGTAGCTTGGTTTTGTTTGTATGTGGTTTGGCTTCACTTGACTGTTTGTAACGCTCCGTCTGTCTTTTTTATTGGTCTGAGGGTATTCGGTAACTTGTTTCAACCTCGGTTCCCCTCCGTTAGCCCTAATAATTTCATACCTAATTTCACTAGCCCTAATTTTATTAACCCTAAAATCACAAACCCGAATTTTCATGGTTCCTAATTATTCATTAGCCCTAATTTCAGTATCCCGAATTTTCATAATATCTAATTTCTCATGACCGAATTCTCACTAAGACTATTTTTATTTGACCGATTTCTTCCTAGGCCTAATATTGCAATGCCTAATAATGACTACACCTAATTATCAATGCCTCTAAAATCACTAACCCGAATCTTCATTTTGCCTAAGTATTTTAGCCCTAATGTCATTATCCCGAATTGTCAGTAGTACTAATTTTATTTCACTGTTATTTTTTTTCTTATTATGTCGGTTCTGGCGCTTTGCCGGCTGCTGCCGCGGCACGCTCGCTTCGCTCGCTCGGCTCACGCGCTGTAGGGTCGCAGTTCTACCTAACACTCCTCCTCGCTTCGCTCGTCGTCGTACCTACACTGACCTGCCTTAGGGTAGAATAGGTGGGTAATCCGATGTCTATCTAGCTCACTCTTATTAGACATAGAAGTATAATGCGAGAAAAAATAAGAGAGCTCGTGCGCCGTCTTGTGATAGCCGTACAGTAAGTCGACGCCACCCCGCTGCGCGGGGTGTCTATTTCTGGTCTGAAGGACACAAGTGAACCCTAACCTAACCGACCTAAGATAAAGTTCGCTTATGACATGCCATTTTCGTCCGCCCTGATAATGCACGATCCAATAATCAGGGATGCATTTATTAGTACTAGTCAAACATTAGAGCAAAAGTTAATAGGTTAAGAGATAGTTAGGTGTGACGAAATTAGGTGTAGTGAACATTAAACATAGTGATCATTAGGCACATTAATCATTAGGCTTAGTAGTCATTAGGAAAAATGATTATTAGTTTGCAATATATTAGCACACTTGATGTTTAGTATTAGGAATGATTAGGAGGTTTGAAATTAGGCGCAGCAAATAATTATGCCTTATAAAATTAGTTATCCGAATATTAGGGCTAATGAAAATTATATCGAACGTTGTTAGGTGTAATGAAATTAGGACTAACGATAGTAGTTTAAGTGGGGGTGACCCTTCAACCTCACTTCACCCTTCACCCCCTAATATATCTTGACGCCGCGATTCGAGTTGCTTAACTTACGATCATCAACCCCCGACGCAAAGAGAGGGGTGTTATAAGTTTAACGTATCTGTCTGTGGTATCGTAGCTCCCAAACGGATGAACCGATTTTTGTTTAGATTTTTTTGTGTCATAGATAATTTTATCCCGAGTGCTCTTTGAAAATGAAAATCTGTTCAGCCGTTTTTGAGATATTGGACTTTGAAATGAAAATATAGGGGGTTTCTCAACTGTTCTTATTTTGCTAGAGACGAACTTATTTGCTTTGATCTCCTTGTCTCGACTCTCGATTTTAGTTTATATAACTCATTCAAAATTATATGTACTTAGCTAGCATTAGGTAGTCTCACGTTGGAGTACGATTGCCACTTCCCAAGACTTTGGCAGACCCGCTGTTTTAACTGAACACCGCTGCTGCTATATTTATACCTAGGTTTGTATATAAAGAAAGGAAAGAGACAAACCGACTTTACGGTAATTTTTTGACGAATAAAGTCGGTTTTGGCGCTTCGCCGGCATCTGCCGCGGCACGCTCGCTTCGCTCGCTCGGCTCGCGCGCGGGTCGCAGTACAACTAACACTCCTCCTTGCTTCGCTCGTCGTCGTACCTAAACCGTTTTGTATAGGTATTTTTTCTGACATCTAGTGATTGGGTCTACGGGGAACAAATTATCAAACGCCTTTTACCCGTGGTCCCACCAACATGTCCCCCTGTTGGGACCACGGGTAAAAGGCGAATAAAAACTAGAGCAGTGGGTCTACGGGGAAAAAAAACCATGGACCCACAGTGGGTCAATAGGCTGTGAGACCACGGTTAAAAGAGAGAAATATTAAACCTTATTTTTTTAATTATTTATCCTTTTTTGCATAAATAAACGCAATAAAGTGGCAGTCGTTTTTCCTTTCACATAATTCGATCTCGTATCTCTTAAGATCCATTTGTGAGATCCACTATGAGATTTTATTTTCCAACTTACTACACTATACTGGATCTGAAGAATGGATCTTAAACTATACAATGGTTTGTCACTTTTGCTTATTAGTCTTATTACCAACTGACAAACCATGAATGAATCCGTAGAAAGGTGGTCGGTTAGTACAAAAAAGTTAGATTACTAACCAACAAACCAGGCAGGTGGTCTGTTAAAAAAAAAATACTAACCACGCAACCAGGTGGACAGAGCGGGTTGTCGGTTGGTAATACATCATCAGCACGTAGAGCGCCGGCCTATTTTACAAGCCAGTGAGCCGGCGTCGTCTAAACCTGAGGGGCTCCCGGGAAATGAAAACGAACTTCGTTCGTGTATCTCCCTCTCTGTCACTCGAATAAGCAAGTGCAACAGAGATGGAGATACGCGAACGAAGTTCGTTTTCGTTTCGCGGTAGGCCCTCTGGCTTTACCCAAGCGCCTGAATCATGGTTTGTCATTTCAGCGTCAGTGAAGTAGCCTCTAACTGCGCAACTTAATGGCATAATGGCACTGGGGATATAATTGCCGCATTACTTAGGTACCGGTAGTTCGCAATCCGACGTTGAGAACAACACTGTGTAATTACTAATGTCCTCAATTAGTTGGAATTTTTACATCCTACCTACTGATATAGTCATGTGGTTTTAAAAGCATTGATCGGCGCGGGCCCTGTCATAGCACGGAATATGAAACAGGAAATCAATCAAAATCAAATATAATATCCTCTCCCCACTGCCAATTCCCTCGTTTATTGTGTTCCGAGCTGATCACGTGCAAATACAACCATATGGCGTAGCCATAGAATGAGCAATATGAGCATCATCAGCGTGTCCATAGTCGCATGATATTCATATTCATTGTTTAGATACTTAATATAAAATTACATGTCAAATAATTACTAACACACAAAATAGCTATGTGGAAACATAAAAACAAACAATATGATAATTAAATTATAACCATTGGTTTGAACACAGAACAGTATGTATCCGATATAATCCAAGAAAATTAAGCCGAATATGGGCAATTAGGGGAAATAATTCCTGTAGTTTTGTAAATTGGTACAATTATACCTACCGATGTCCAGATAAACATGCTAAAAGTCCTCGAGGGTGGGGGCTGTGCTGAGGGTGTAGGGGGGGTTGAAGGTACCTTTTTTCAGATTTTCGTACATATCTCGAATATCTGTACGAAAACCGTTATGATAACTTCAGACAAAAGTTTTTACCTTTTTACATAAAATTTCCTACAAAATTGGTCATAAAGATTTTTACTCTACGATCAATACTTTGGGAGCTACAGGATGTTAAAGTAAACAAAGAGATAAAAAATTGTTGATTTAAGAAAACGTCGTTATTTCGTAGATGTTCATCAATAACTCTTTACTTTAGATAAAAGTTTGTCCATAAAATTTCCTACAAAATTGGTCATATTTTTTTCACTCTACGATCGATACTTTAGGAGCTACAGGATGTTCAAGTTAAAAATTAGTCGATTTAAGAAAATGTCGTTTTTTCGTAGTTGTTCAACATAATTCATTTTGCGTTTAGAATAAGCAAGCTCAGTTACCTGCTTATCAAACATACAATTCCCATGTCGATCCATTGAGAATTTCTAAACAATTTTCTATAATATTTGTAATTTGAGTGAAAATGGGCCAGAGATGTTCTCATGACATCGTTCAGCAGTATCACAAACAAATGAAAAGCGATGACAGGAGACATTGATTTGAGTCGTACACGCCCCCTATACAGAGACACTGATGCCTTCCGCCCACGAGAGAAAGAGATGTAACACTCTTCGGGAATGGGTTTTTTGGACAAATTTCGCTAACTTAGTGAAGTATTATTTAAATTTCATGAAGTGAGATTTTAGATGAGATAAAATACTATGGTATTAACTTGATAGTCATTTAATCCACGTAAATACACAATAACAAGCTAAGTAATAATAACTTAAGCTACTTAACTTGATTGTGTCGTAAAATAATGTATCGTTTGAGTAGGCTGAGTAAAAAAAGGAAAATACAGACCCAAAATTGGATTTTTTCCATCGAGGAAATTTTAAGCAATCACGTATCGATAAAATCATATAGTCAAGAATCATATATCTGAAAATCAGACCTTATTGTTTCTCAATCTAGTCAGAACGTCGTTTCAAAGCACGCGATATTCGATTTCCAATGCACCGCCTTAACGCCTCCAGATATCTCTATCGGTGCTCCGGGTTGCGTCTCATGCACCACCTTGGGTGTACTACCCTCGTATAGGACCGTAAGTATGACGAGGATGAAATAAAACGCTATTCCTCTTCGGCTTAGAGTTGACAACATCACGCTTAAAAAAACCGTTCCGTATAAAGACTAAATTTTTGGGATTCGTACGGAACCAAAGGGTAAAAACGGGACCCTATTACTAAGATTTCGCTGTCCGTCTGTCTGTCTGTCACCAGGCTGTAACTCAAGAACCGTGATAGCTAGACAGTTGAAAATTTCTGTTGTCGCTATAACAGCAAATAATGAAGACAAAATAAAATAAATATTTAAGGGGGGCTCCCATACAAAAAACTTTTTTTTTTACTGTTTTTACAGATAATGTTACCGAATCCTTCGTGGGCGAGTCCGACTCGCACTTGGCCGGTTTTTTTAATGATTTAATTAATAATGTATATATATATATATATATATAAGTTATATATATATATATATATATATATATATATATATATATATATATAAGTTATATATATATATATATATATATATATATATATATATATATATCTGTAACGTGTGTAAATAAAAAAATAAATCCCATCTCTGCATTTATAAGTAATCGTTCAATTATACAGTTATTTGTCCGAGACTATTGCAAGCTGGACCCGGTTTATAATTACATTGAATTAACGCTGTCCGCGACCATCGACTATGAGGTACCTATATACATCAGAAAATAAGGAAAATTATTACGAATACTGAATGTTGTTACTGGAAAATACTTCACTTTCGGATACCAGAGCCATCATTTCGCGATGCCTTGATTTGAGTCGCACACGCCCCCTAGACAGAGACACGCTTATGCCTTCCGCGCACAAGAAAAAGAGATTTATAACTTATACCTCTTCGGGAATGGCTTTTTTAGAACAAATATCGAGAAAAAGTTAAATTTCATCAAGTGAGCTTTTAGATAAGATAAAATACTAAACTATTAACTTGATTGTGTCGTAAAATACCTAACGTATCGTTTGAGTAGGCTGAGTAAAAAAAGGAAAATACAGACCCAACTTTGATTTTTTCTATACTTTAGAGGTAAAGCAATCATGTATTGATCAAATCAGATACACAATCATACAGTCAAGAATCATATATCTCAAAATCAGACCTTATTGTTTCTTAATCTAGTAGAAACAGCGTTTCATAGCACGCGATAATTTCCAATACACCGCCTTAAATGAACCATCAATTTTTTTATACCGCCGAGATCTAGTGATACAATATGATATATTATTCGTAAATTAAAGTATTCTAGGTGAGTCGAAAAAAAAAATATTTTTCTAAGAGTACCTATGTTAGTAATAAAAAAACACTTACACACTAACACTGACACTTACACGGGCTTAGTTTCAAAAGTCATCACTTTTTCAGGCAAATGCCTATAAATATCATAATGTGTCACGTTATATTCGTATTTTGCTTCTGTGAGACTTTATGAACCTATATAAATTAAAATACCGTAATTTCAACTTGATCGTAAATGTCGTTTAATTAAATGTCGTTTGAGTTGGCTGAGGTCGTCTTCTTCTAAGTACCTAAACTGTTTTTCTATAGAGTTTTTTTTTCGGTTATTTACTAAATAACAAAATACATAGGTAACGACCGTATTGACATCTGACAGTTCTGCCTGATCCCCGGTTCAACTGCTGTGCTTGCAACCAAATACTTGAATAAAAATACGCTTATTTCTTATTTCTCTTGGTTTTTTGGGACAAACATTCCTCAAGGTTATGAAATATCATAATAAAATTGCGGAATACATTTCAATAAACAAGATAACCCGACGGAATAGTAAGCACCTTCTGTGTGTCAACCCACTTCGTCATTGGGTTAAGATAAAAACGACCCAGTTACCAAATGTGCCAAGGTTATTAAAGTCAAAGTCAAATTGCTATTGCTAAAGTACGATAAGCGCATAACATTGCCTAGAAAACAATTAGAACCTTTAAATTAGGTAAATACCTAGTAACAATAAAATCCCAATTATACCTATCGTCACAAGGCTTGGGAATAATTGTTGATTCGTTTTTTCAATATCGATCAATAGTGCCTACTTCGTTTTAAAATCTAATCAAGATAAGAAAAAACCGGCCTAGTGCGAGACGGACTCGCGCACCGAGGGTTCCGTATAAACCTAACAAGCAAAATTTGTAGTATGTTTATTACTAAATGATGAATGAAAATGGAATCCGTAACATTACAATGTGGAAAGCTGGGGGAGCATAAATTTACACAGGGTCACTTTATCAATTTAGTAATCCTAAAGAAAAAATATACGTTACCACATCATTTATTTTATAATATAACTGAAATACCTACACTAGATTTGAAGCAGCCTGGCAAAACTTCTTTTATCAAAGTTGTTTATTTACAAAGGTCAATACAACGAAAATACAAGCAAGCGGTCTGATAATAACTAAATCCTAAGAAATATAATAAACGCATTTAAAAAAATTATACGTTCATATGGAAAAAAGCAGTAAGTTAAAAATTATGAAAACTATTTTTATTATGCGGCGTTAGTGTGTTACTAAACATTTATGCGTTTTGCAATTTTACATTTATCTGTGCTGAAGTTACTACATACCAAATTGAAAGATTCTAGGTCGACTGGAATCATCCTTTAGGCTTTGGTTCCCTTGCGAAAAGTTGCGAACGCCAAAATAAGCGGATTACTTAAATTGCTGTTTCTTTTTATTGCGTTGATATAAAACTGAGTTCACGGGATGTACCTTTAGGTTTTGATACCGTTGAGATTCCCTACTTAGTTTTAAATTATGCGACTTATATTGCTATCTCTTATGATTGCGTGGACATAAAAGTTTCGTTTTGCCACAGCTGAAAGGTATTATAGACCTGAGTATTTGATATGAATTTCAATTTAATACCTCTACGCGTTTACGAGGAAAAAGGTAGTAAGTATAAATTAAAAAAAAAAAATTGTATGATATTACTAAAAATATCTAATTTTCGTAATTTTTCCTTTGTCTGTGCTATATGAAATTTCTGGGTCCATATAGGCTCATATGAAGATGATGGGTCGATTTTTTCTAGTAATACCGCTTTGTAATCATAATCATCACTCTTCATATTTTTTTCTTCCTAACTTTGATGTTCCTAAATTTCTGTAACTATCATCGGAACTCATAACGAACAGTTTTCATAAAATGTTTCTTCATAATGTCATTACTACGAACAGACTTGAACTCATAATTTAGTTGTTCATAACAGTTTCTTTCATAGTTGACATATACCATAATTTTGTTAGTCCTATTTGTTCTTATTGTGGTTGTTTTGTTATTTTGTTTTTCGCTCTTTTATAAAAAAAAGAACCTCGAAGACGTAAACGGGAGCAAAGCTCCCGCTTCCGTCTTCTAACCTATCCGCGATCCGAGTCGGTTTTGCCATTAAGTCCCTGTTCCCTACTGCCTACTTGAACTTATACACCACTATCTTGGCACTCTAGTTGATCTCAGAGTTAGTCTTTATTAATACAAAATTTAGCAATAACTACTAGTATGTACCGAAATAAATATGATATTAAACTATATTGCTAAAAATCGTTATGATATAAAAGTATATAAACATAGATAGTAGTAACAGAGATACTTATGTTGAATAACATTATGAATATAGACAATTCGGAATTACGATAGTTATTAGCACAAATAATTATGAATAGTGATCATTATGAGATAAAATTGTATGAGAGAAATTTTCGGAACTCCAATAATCGAAGTTGCAATTTTATATGAACTTTGGCGCACCCGAAATTTCTTCGTGCCAAGTTTCAATTTTCTGTGTTAACGAGATTTTAATTATTGAGTTTCTTGCGTGTACTCAATTTCAAAATATGCGACTTAAATTGCTATATCTTTTGATTGCGTTGACATAAAAGTTTGGTTTTGCTATATCTGAAAGGTGCTATAGCCCTGAGTATTTGACATGAATTTCAATTTAATACCTCCACAAGTTTACGAGGACAAAAGTACTAAGTATACAATTTTGTAATTTTTTTTTTATGATTTTACTAAAAATGTCTACTTTTCGTAATTTTTCCTTTGTCTGTTGCTATATGACGTTGCTTGGTGCCAGATTTCAAGTTTCTGAGTTCACGGGAAGAACCCCGTAGGTTTTGCGAGTGTCGTAAAACCTCTAAAATTTGCAGCATAAACGACTGTATCTTTTAATTGCGTTGGCTTTTAAGTTTGATTTTTCCACAGCTTCAAGGGACTAGACCTGAGTATTTGATATAAATTTCAGCTTGATACCTCCACGCGTTCCTGAGAAAAATGGTATTGACAGACAGACGGACAACAAAGTGATCATATAAGGGTTCCGTTTTTTTCCTTTTGAGGTACGGAACCCTGAAAACCAAACTCATGATCACATTATCCATCATCCACGCAATAAACATCGGTGAATCAACTCTGCGACATGCATTATACGCAATTTGTAAACAGTAGCAAACTAACACGATGTTTCATCGCTCTAGTTAGGTTGGGCAACACTGCATTAAATGTGGTCTTGGCCTTCCACCAGCAGATGTTTCGGTCGCAGTCAACGGCCCCGCGGCCAAGGCCGCCGGTCGTACGTTGGTACCCGTCGCACCAGTATCAGTATTAAATTGCTCAGCGATGTACTACAGAGCTGGATTGTTATTCTTTACGCGCTCACGTGTCTCCCCCCACCCGCCACGCCTAACGACACTAGACCTCTGAGGTTGCCATTTTATCACTTATCGTTGTGGATAAGATATCCGTCACTCTCGCACTCGCATACTTGTCAGAAAGTGAACGCCTTCTGGGCCGTTATTCGGAATAGACATGCGCGCCGCCGCGGCGCGCCGCCGCTATTAGAAGACAGCGCGCCGCCGCCGCCGCCGCTAGATTGAATTTCGCGCCGAAGTTTTACACGGTGTGTTAGAAATGCTCGAAAGTATGGCGCATTGTTGGAATAGGAACCCAATAAATAACATTTTACGTAGGATTGGGCAAGATGATCTCAAAATTACCTCAGCGGAATGGAATTTGTTAGAACTATTGTTTATATCAGTAAGGCTGTTGTTGATGCCACATTATTATTAGACTGTAGGTTTATGAGGCTTCAAGAAGTTGACCTCTACCTGACTGCCAATGAAATAACTTCAGCCAGTTTTTTGGTAGACTATGCAAAGGAAGTAAAATCTCAGTACTTATGAGCTGTATGAGCAAGATCAACCTTTGCTAAACCATGAAGGCGAGAGCCCAAGTAGGTACAAGTTAACCTTCAATACTAACTCAACTGCCAGGCGCGACCATGCGTACAGAGTGGAGGGATCTCCAAAAAAGTATAAAGGTAAAAAAAAACAAACTCAACTCTCGCGCAAGTATCTATAGTATGCAACAGAGTTCACATGCTGCCGATGGTGAAACTGACCAAGACCTTGCAACTACTGATCTAGCAGAACTTGAAAATTGAGACTTTTAGCATACTGGCAAAGAAAAACAGCCTACCTTCGTCTTTCATCCATGACACGGGCGTTATTATACATTCCAGTAACTAGTACACCCAGTGTAAGGGTGTTTTGGGTTGCTGGATTGCTTTTAACGGCCAAAAGATGTGGAGTAGACTTAGCCCTTTGAGGGTCAACAAAATAACGACCGCTTTAGCCTAGTTGGTAGTGACCCTGCCTACGAAGCAAGAGGTCCTGGGTTCGAATCCCGGTAAGGGCATTTATTTGTGTGATGAGCACGAATATTTGTTCCTGAGTCATGGATGTTTTCTATGTATTTAAGTATTTATTTATCTATATAAGTATGTTTATCGTCATCTAGTACCCATAGTACAAGCTTTGCTTAGTTTGGGACTAGGTCGATTTGTGTCAGATTGTCCCCAAATATTTATTTATTTATTTATTTATAATATTTGTGCATGACAATTACAAAATAATATTTTTTGTAAGAAAGTCATAAGAGAGTGTCATGAAATGTTTAATTAATGTTCATTTAAGAGCGGTTTTTCATTATTATTTAACCCCATGAAAGCGATATTTAAAAAGCTGAAAAATTTCACGCCGCCGGCGTTACGCCGCCGCCGAGGATTTTTTCGTAGCGCGCCGCCGCCTGGTTTTTTCTGACCGGCGCGCATCTCTAATTCGGAACGCGCTAACGCGTCTCATCCTACCCGTCACGCCTGAGGAAATAAGACCTTTACCTACGCTTAATAATAAGCTTAACGCTTAATAAGGCCTACGACGACACAGTCTCCGTCCCCATCATGTTCCTGTCCACTGTTTACCACAATGTGAAATCATCAAACTTATTTTTAATCAGCCGCTATATTGCAGTGGTAGTGGCAAATTTTTCGTTTTTTTTTAATTTAGTATTAAACATTTCTAGAACTTAAATTATTTACTAAAATAAAAATAAATGATCATGTATTGTGAGTTAATATACATATTTTACCAAATTATTGGTATTATTTATACATCTAACCGATCCGATTCGGTTCGAATCCGGATTCAGTTTGGTTCGGATGGCCAGTGCAACGAAATGAAAACAAAACAAACCATAAACATGAGGTGTCAATGTGTCATATTTCTAATTTCCCACCAGAGTTCCAGTTCAAAATTAAAAGACGGAATATGATAACTATTCGTTATTAATAACTTATTAAGGTTTTATTTGTGTTTTTGAAGTGAAGAAAAATGTGTACCTACGTTCTAACGGTACTTTTTCTAACGGAATACTGCCTGAAAAGTCAAATGCTATTTATTTAAATTTAGTCGTAGAAAAAGTATTGCATGCAACGGTGTATAACTTGGTCTTAAAACGCTCGTGGCGTCTTTAATTGCGCAACTCACGAGTCTCACGACACTCGCGTTTTAAGACCCTACTTATACAACAGTTGCATAAAATACTATAAATCTACAGATATCATCTTATATAGCTGAAAGACGTCCACTGCTGCTGCCTTAATAGCTGTTGTCATGAAATACAGTATATTCTTGCTTTAGTTGTCATACCTTATTATCGGGCATTAGAATATTATGGTAACTTTTACTTATGGATGAACAAAAAAAACTGTTTTGAATGTTTGAAGTCTTCATTTTGTATGATTTTGATTCGTTTTTCAATTTATTCCATTTACTATGCTAACTTGGTGGTTAAACATGAAAAAACTACCCAATTATTGACTACTAGATTGTTTTGGTCACTCGTATTACTTCTAATTTGACATTAATGTTATTATATAATTATGCGCTGTATTTTTTTTTTAAATCTTAATCGTTAATCGTTCATTATTTTATTAATATTTTATTTTTGATTTTCATATGGTGAACGTACAAAACATAAAATCATTATAAAAAAATTGTTTTTAAAATATTGGTCCCTCAACCGGCAAAACATAGTATCTTGTTATAAGTATGCTTTAGTTTTATGATCTTCACTTACCTATGTTATACAAATAAATACAATAATTCATTCATTCATTAAATAAAAAATAACATTGTATACATGCACATATCATATATATTGGTTATGTTAGTCTATTTGGTATCCCTTGTGAATATTAATTTTTACTTCAAATCCACTGAATTATCTAAATTTTGTTTTTAACTATATCTCATTCCTATGTTTTGTCTATTATCCTGTTTCTTGAATAATGTAATTTTAACTTGCCTGGAATTTTTAATTTTAAGTAAATAAATCATTGTTAATCGCTCTCGCAGATGTCCAAAATACAGGCTCAGCCTAGTTTGGAGTCTGATGGATATGTTTTTTGTATGCTAATCTGTTTCTGTTAAATAAACTATTTGTATTTGTATATCATTAGTGCTCTAAAATGCGTTCAGAAACCGTAGGAAATGACCAGCATTATTACAAACCGATTTTACGATGAGAACTTTCTTGTCTGTGGTAGCAGGTAAAATCTGTACTGCAATGTTATAACAGTATAGATTTTTGTAACGTTATGAGTTGAAATTGGGAACAGCTGTCAAAACTCAAGTTGGTCTCTATTCTAGTACCCATAGATATTAAAACAGTTATCGATACGAACCGTCAATTCAGTATGTTTTTAATATAAACCGCACGACATTTGATCTCGAAAGACAAGAGTATAGGGGCATCATTCGTTTGTCTATGATTTAAAAAAACCATTCGTCTTGACGGAGGATCGAATTGCCGCCATTGCTTGTTTTTTTTTTTGTTGGTTGTTGCTGTTACTTACGTATGATATGTGTGTAGATAAAGTAGTGTTTGCAACTGTACATAATTAGATCTTAAAACACTCATGTGCTCCTATTATGAAACCCGGTCACGCTTTTTTCATAAAACCACGCTCGTATTTTAACGCCTTTCATTATGGATCAGTTGCATAAACTACTATTATACAAACATAATCTTTCTCAATTTATAAATGATATCTAGTTACTTAAATGTGAAGCAAGTACATTTTCACATGATTTGTGTGCTTAATTTTCATCACAAAACTGACATTGAATGAGTTACTCACTCACTTATTTAAGAACATGTTTACTAACCGAAACCAAACAAAAGGAGGAGGTTCTCAATTCGGTTTTTTTTTATGAAAATCATAAATTTGGTGGCGAGGAATTGATGATGAAGACCACAGATGACTTCTCGCATTCCTCAATTATGTACTTAAAAGTGCAAAAAAGTTGAAATGGGAACTAATGAAGTGCCATTGGCGATGATCTTGGGGAATCAACGGAAGTCCTTAAATATTATCGGCCCACATACAGCGATTCGGTTTTTTTCTATAGTAATCAACGCATTTGCTATCGGAAATCAGTTCATGTGGTAAATTGTAAAAAAATATGGAAACATTCTCGTGGCTTGGCGGAGTACTACAATGAAGTCGGTTAAAACTTTGTTTTTAAAGTAAATTATTTTGTTTTGATAACACTGTTAAGAGTTAGAAATGGTTTTATTTTTATTTAGTTAAATAAATGTCTATGTTTTTAAAATAAGCGCACGATTTACTTAAAATTCTAATTTTTATTCATATTGTTGGCAGTAGCCGTTATATATATGAAGTTAGCCGTATTAGTACCTGCCTATATCCTCCACGGGACCGGCAATGCCTAGTGTGGGGGTGAGCATAATTGTAATAGGCTATGTTTATGAGACATAAACTATTTGTAGTATTTTTTGTAATTACTACGAATCGCAGTGTCAAGATTATATCTGTGGGTGAGCGTTGAAGTGAGCTTAAGTTACAGAGTAGCGGGGCTTAAAACAAGTTACAGAACAACGGGACAGGTTTGGAGTTGAACACAACACCAATACTTAATGCGGAAGGAGGTTTGCATATTTGTTTGATTTTATACCAGGTAGTTGGCCAACCGGATTTTATATCTTGTATAGCATCAGTTTGATATAATTATAGAGCTGCAGCATCATGTATTAATACCTACAATTTAAATAAGAAGGTATATGTATAAAGTAGCTTCTGCCCGCGACTCCGTCCGCGTGGAACGTATAATTTATCTTGGCTTTATACAAACTTTCACCCCCTTAGGGGATGATTTCCGTTCCACAGGACTTGAGGCGCTCGCCTAGCTGACGCTTCGAAATGTCTGCGGCCTGCTACCGTGGGCCGCCCGCCGGGACGTACGCAGATGAATGTCAAGAGCGATCCAGCAAATGCCCCCTTTAATAGGCGGAGCCGGATGTCGTTGGTGGTTGTAGACGGTAGTCCATCTTCAGTTAGTCCGTCATACCCGCCCTGCCTCCCCAGATAGCACGGGATGCGTCATCGCATTTCCTCAACGTACAAAACAAAAATGAAGGCATCATTTCTGGGACTCACCGAAATACGCCCACAGCTGGACATGGCCTGCCCCAAAGAGTGTCAAAGTGACCGGTTCTGCGCCACCTGCATCCAGCAGACTCCCACGACCTTTACCAGGTTATCAGTTCACCTTGTGGGGGGCCTACCCACGCCGAACTATCTCCATACCGAATTTCATCATGATCGGTTTAGCGGTTAAAGCGTGAAGAGGCAACATACAGAGAGGCAGACACACTTTCGCATTTAACTATAATATTAGTATGAACTTGGCGCCGTCAGATATTTCTTTCAAATTATGTAACGCTTAGATTTCCACGAATATTCTGATTAGGCTGTTGTCCACGTTAATCCCCTAGCCTGATCCCCCACTTCCCCCAGAGAAAAAACGGTTAGGTTGTTAGGTGAATTGCGATCCCACAGCGCGCGAGCCGAGCGAGCGAAGCGAGCGTGACGCGGCAGCGTCAGGCGAAGCGCCATAACCGAACATTATCCTTATTTTCTAGTTGAATATAAAATAATTGCCGCTAATTCCCTTGGGTGATCGGGGTCAGGTGATTAACATGGATAACGTTAATTACATAAATACACCTAATAAATCATATCCGTTACAAAACAAAAGTTAAGTACTACGTCTTAATTAATATAACGTGTGAACCATATTGAGATTATTTAGTGATGTTCTGGAATTTTCCTAACAATGTACCTACAGTACAAACACCAACACTGGAACTTGGAATATGCCTGAGACGTCGCGCTAGCATCTGTGTCCCCCATACTCGTGCCTGAGGTAAGGGTGTGGATGTGGACCTGCTAGGACAGCATGGCATCTCTTGCCTTAGAAGCGCTGGCCGTTTACGGCCACAGCACCATCAATTCAATGACCTGAGGCCCTACCGCGAAACGAAAACGAAATTCGTTCGTGTATCTCCCTCTCTTTTGCACTTGCTTGTTCGTGCGACAGAGACGGAGCCACCCGAACGAAGTCCGTTTTCACTTCGCGGTAGCCCCTCTGGTCCGTCGCTCGCTTGCCGCCGTCTCTGTGCCTGCTACCTTCAAACCCGTAGGTATGGCAAGAGACGATGGTAAACGCCCTGATGGAGTAACTTACCGTACTTCATACTGCTAAGTCATTTAATCTTCTAATTTATCTTTTACCAATTTAATAATAAAAACCACGAATGTGGAATTGATAAAATTAAATAACAAGTTTACTTTAAGAAGTTTTATAGTGCGTGTGGCTGTTAGCTCCGATTATATTCTACGTCTTTAAAAAAATACTTCAACATATTGTTCGTTACGTACCTCTTATTTTGTCGCTTTAAAGCTCATAATCCTGGATATTAAGCACGCGTGTTTTATAACATCACGTGTGTTATGGTTATATCCCGATTAAGTCACGTTGGCACCTTGCAGCAAGATGTTGGATTCATGAACACGATGCATTCTTAAATTCACCGGGTTGTACAGAATGTACCTACCATATTTGTAAAAAGCGGCCAAGTGCATATCGGGCCACGCGCAGGGTAGGGTTCCGTAGTTGCCTGTCTGTCACAGAATGCGGACTTAAAAGGGGCTTTTGGGGTTCTTATTATAGCTTACCCTAGTAAATAATCGTAAATATGATTATTTTTATAACACACCAATATAAAGGGTCGTTTCGCCGGTTACGCGACCACCTTCGGTTAGCGACCACCTGAAGGACAAGGTTTTTTCTATTGAAGATAACGTGCCGTGAAAAAGCAACTCCACCGTCCACGGTAAAAGGTCCAAAATCCAATGACAATGTATATACACCGGAAAAATTTATATGCACCGGAAATTAAGTGCATTTCTTACCAGTTAAACTAGTTATGTCTACTTAACTGTGATAGTTTTCCTATTAAATTCATAATATGTACTACTGCCACGAATTTTTTCACGTCCCCAGTAGTAGCCATTTAGCCGGCAGGGGGGGGGGGGGCACATGACTCTAACAAAAATTTGGGCTTTAAATAAATAAATATAAGGGGACAATCTTACACAAATCAAGCTAGTCCCATAGTAAGCTCAATAAGGCTTGTGTTATGGGTACTAGACGACGATATATATATAATAGATATAAATACTTAAATACGTAGAAAACATCCATGACTCAGAAACAAATATTCATGGTCATCAGACAAACATTTGCCCTTACCGGGATTCGAACCCAGGACCTTCAGCTTCATAATAGGCAGCGTCACTACCCACTAGGCTAATAACCGGTCGTCAAAAACTTTTAGGCTTTAAATCCCATTATCTCGCAAACGTATAACTGAGTTAAAATATAGTTTAATAAAACCCATAATATTTTTGAACAAGCTATCCAACGATACCCCACACTATAGGTTTAACGAGAAAAAAATATACGTCACCAATTTACATGTACCTAAAAAAAATTTTTTTTCAGGATTTTATTCTAGTGTTTTGTCGGCGTGATTGAATTATATACCCACGCCGAACTGCAGTTTTCTAATTGTAAGGATTACTGAGCTAAGCCGAAGATGGACAGACAGACAGACGGACGGACATGGCGAAACTATAATAAAAAATTGTTAACGCGTGTTTGGTTATTATGATATTATGAAAAATGTTGAAATGTGGTGATTAGAAAAGTGATAAATAGAAAGGACGCTACTGGAAATTCTTGGCGATATAGGTACAATATATGAGTAAAAACCTGTTGTCATGTTCTTCCGTTCACGGGAAGCTGAGATCCATCGTGACAAAACAATGTCTGAAAAGTATATTATTCTGCCGCGAATCACCCTCACTGCTCCACGTATTAATAAAAGAATGTAACCGCATTTTTGTATTCCTTATTAAGAACACAAGTAGACCTTGCGAGAATACGCATTATCAAGTAGTCTGGTTTAATGAAAACTTGTTTTTGTTTAAACATTCACAATTTGCGTGGTTTCGGTCCGTTGTGTTTGCTGAACAAACGTCAACATATGCAAACGCTTAAAACGTCCGAGCGGGAGTGGGTCAGTGGGTCTGATAAGATACATGAAAATAATCTAACCTATTCCTTATCTCGTAGCCCGGTATTCAAATAGGTATTTGTTAACAGGTCAAAACCGCGAGATTGGTCTACTTCCATAGCATTATGTCATATGGCATATGATATTTTAGTATGGGGTAGCGCTGCTGACATAAATGCTGTTTTTGTACTGCAGAAAAGCGGGCCATTCGCGTTATTTATATGAGACGATTTATAAGACGAGACCTAAAGAGTCCCTTAGATACAAATTTAAACAAATAAATATACTGACTTGATACTGACACTGCATTCTCAACCCTTTTCCTAGCAATAGTGTTACATTGAGTGCATATGGCCGGTCAAATAGTAATGTAATTGTAATTTTTAGGAGTAATGGTTACTGAGCTAAGCGGAAGACGGACTGAGGAGCTAAAATTAACCCGTGTATGAGACCTCGTCAATTTCGACAAACACAAAATAACAGTTCGAGCCAAAACTATCAACAATACTTCCAGTCTAATACAGAACTCGACGTGCAAGTGAACAGCAAGAGCCCCTTGACTATCTATCATCAAATGTCATCGAGAGTGAAGCAACCTCAGAACTACTGAATGAAAAAAATTATAGCTGAGGTACACCTCAGCTATACCACAACCACCATTAATTAATAAACACGTCAATGAAGAAAAACATGTCTTTTGAAAGTTTTGAATAAGTTTCTTTAAAAATCATGTTACCTGAATCGGAAGCGTCGGTAACATTGTGGTCCTTCGAGCCAGTGAAATTGTTCTCTTCCTAATAAATCTTGGTTCAAGAATTAATAATCAAGGCAAGTATGTAATTTTTTCTGCAACTTAAGTAGGTAGTAAGAAACCAGTTCATCGTTGTTTAGAGGATGTAGGATAAGTAGGTATCTATAGGCAGGTATTTATATATCCTAGTCATAGATTGGCTGTAGGTTTGCCGGTTTGGCGACATATAATTATGATAACGACATATAATGTATGCAGGCAGCGCGTACATCGGATATACGTTGTAAACTCGTTGTGCAGCAGCTTTTACTGTCGCCCAGTACGCTTAACATGAGTTTGACAATGACGGCTTACGCTAACGAGTATCGAGTTTTCTATCTGTGCATCTCTAATGCACTTTGACAGTACGAGCGGGATGCACAGATAGAAAACTCGATACTCGTTAGCGTAAGCGGCTTACGCTAACTCGTTAGCGTAAGCCGTCATTGTCAAACTCATGGTAAGCGTACAGGACGCACGCCCCGCGAGCTGAGTTGCTGCGAGATATATGTATTTATGATTCCCACCGACCGGGCCAGTCCGTAGCGCGCCTTTGCGCATTTTACAAGTTGCCAAATGAATTTTAAGCTTTAAGGCGCCGTAGGTTCAGCGAAGTTGAGCGAACAGAGTTTTTGAAACAATATAATGCGTCTGTTTATAATAATATGGTTTTAAAAAAATACGAATAGTAATCTTGAGGCTTTTCTGCAGGGAAATCAGTGTTTAGAAACATGAATAAGCAATTTTCGCTCGATAGAAAAAAAATCACGAACATAGGTCTAAAAGGGTCTAAAATACACTTAAAATATTTCTTACAATTTATGCACAAAAGCTAAAAATATTAAAATGGCTTCTAAAAATTCGGCAATATCATGTTTGAGAGAAATCAGTGTTTACTTTTGTATTTATTTAAACGCCAAAAATAATAAAATTAAAAAACGTGATTTCCGCGCTTCCGAGCACGCACCTCCATCTCGTTCACGCTTAAGCTCAGTGAGAGGGAGAGAAGACCATGAACCTACGGCGCCTTAATATAGACGTGAAACTTCATATTTGAATGTACTTACTTGCGGCCGGTCGGCTCCTCGCGGACGTGGACTGTGGTCGGCTGTCGTCACATGTGATGTGACCTGACCGGCTCCGGCCGGCTTTTGCCTATTGCACTCTATTAAAACGCGGTATCTTGCCCCCGGGTGCTCGTGCACCCGTTGCGACGTGGCGCCAGGCGAGGCGACCCGGCCCGGCCCGTTCGGTGGGAATCATACATAAGACATGAGGTTCCGAACGTACGTTTGGACAACTCAACCACAGTATAGAAGACAGTAATTAAACATCTAACAAAGGTACATCGCACGGATGCACACATGCGCGCGTGTTCGGTACGCACGCACACATAGCCTTCGGGAATGATGGAGAATGCTTCAATCGGGGCCGCCGCGCCGTTGCCGTGTTCGCTCGCTCTCGCTCGCTACCATGTCGTCGTCGTCGTCCTTTCGGAAACGTGTGTACTGTTGTGTATATGGGTGCCTTTTGGGTGCCTTAATAACACTGGGACAAATCCGGAGCTATCTTTTTTCCAAATACCAAGAGAAGTAAGTTACTTTTCTTAGTGTATTCATTTAAATTACATTGAAACGTAAAAACAATTGTTAAGTTTAATTTTACCGAATGCCGCCATTGCCGCCGCGCAGCACGTGCCGCAAGTCAAAGGAGCCGAATAGGCTTGTAACTAAGCACCTACCAACCTAGTGCAGTTAGCAACTATTATACACAAGGAAATATTTTAGGTATAGTATTAGTGGTATTAAAATATTCGATGAAGTGGGAAACTAAATACACATACCTAACTATCTATAATATGATTACTGTGTATATACAATATTGTCTATTAGAACAGAACAGTGTAACAGAAATACTTTGCATACTTAAAAACAAAATTAGTATTATTAGGTATGCCAAGCCACAAACGTGACACAGCTCTGCGCAGTAGGTAACAAACGCTCCTAAACGGCCTCAGATTACCTACTGTATTATTCTTCTATACTGTGACTCAACTGTCAGTTTTCCATAGTAAAAGTGATGTTTAGATCTACCTGACGCGCGCACAATATGTACGTGACGTGACAGCAACACGGTACGTACGTGATTGGTCTGCCTGGTATTTTATTTATAGATTTATGTCGCGCGATTTTTTAAGACAGCAAAAGGTTATTTTCGTAGTGTAGGTATTAAGCGAGCCAAGCAAGTTATTAATTATAACTTTGTAGAATACATCAAACCCTGTTGAGTGTAAATTGGTTAATATACACAAATAATTTACTAAGTAAATTCTCTGATAAGTGATGACACTGTCTGGTATTCTATCTTCAAATAAAATTCCCAGGTATATACTCGTACTATAGTAGATTGTTTGATAAGGGTCTAAAATAAGCCATATTACCACGAGATGGTTATTTTCCGAGCGAAATGAGGAAGAATTGTTTTAGGGGTAATATGGCTTTTAGACCAGAGTTATACACTCTACTTTTCACTTCAACTACGAGAAAATAGTAAAAACAAAGATTACCCATCCAAAATCAATAACAAATTCCACGGCGGCGAAAATTTGGCCTTTTCATTAGCTATTTCATCGATAGGTCAATCCAACAGAGCTCAGTCTTATAGTCTAAGCTATGTATGCAGCCAAGAGCCAACCACGCTTGAACGTTTGGACGCGCGGCTATAGACGGTCAGCCCCCTTAGCACGCTAGGTTTTATGTCCGACTTAAAGCATTTGTCCCTCTTGCACTCGCATATTTTCCAGAATGGGACGAATCCTTTAAATGTCCGTATCAGAGGCGTTTACTTTTTTAATAATTGTGAATTCGGGAATAGGAATTTCGGGAATTAGAAATTAATTCTGTATCCTGATTGGTCGATTTTAATATAAGTAGCTGTATTCTGATTAGTTGATATAAAATACAAATGGCTTTTGAAATAGTTTTTATTGATGGATTTAATACGTTGAAGTGTTTTGATTGGTCAAATTAAAATGTTTTAAAATCATAAACATATTTTCCCTAGGGTCTAATTGTACTACTTTAGCCGCTATCTGTGCCAAATATGACATACTTTTCGAGCATGAGTAGTGAAATTAGTACATTACGTACTTTAGTGACTGCCATGGGGCTTTACGAATTACCGCCCGCGGTACGTACACAATTATACGTCTTCCCCTGGGTGTGAAGTGAGATTTGCCGCTGCACCCATAGGCGGTAAATCACACTTACCGCTCAAAGTGACGTAAAATATATTACGTCTTCACCTGGCCACAATGCGAGTTTTCCCGTACGCCCAGCGTGCAGTAAAACTCGCATTATGGCCAGGTGTGACGTAAGGTAACGGCGCCTATTACCGTGGTACGCGAGGTAGTTTTCAAATGATTATAAAAAATGATGGGTATGAAAGCTCCTTAACGTCCTAGATTATTTTTTTTATTGAAGAGTGTTTATTTAACTTTCAGAGTCGTAACTTTTTGAACCAATTTTAGTTTATTATATTTGATAAAACAATTATTGAAACCACGAAAGGAGAATCTTCTATTACCGTGGTAATGGATGGGATGTGATTCTATTACCGCGAAATTAGCTTTTATTACCGAGGGTACAAAAAGTAGCAATTTTCTACCATCGGTAATAGTAACCTGATACACAATTCGGCACCCAATATCGAGGGTTAAAATAATATTCATGACTTTGGTTCCGTACTATATAAAAATTAAGAAAACATAAAACATACTTAAATCAACAAAATGATGTCCACTGGTTATAAGAATAACTACTACTTGCATACATAGCAGGTAAAGACTACCTTTTATTAAATCACAGTTACATTACATTATACTATGGATTCGGTATTTTGTATTCAAAGATTAAATAAATAAAATACTGGGTATTATAAAAAATCTAATCAGTACAATACTGGGCATACTAACAGGCTAAATGACTCGAAAACAATATTTTGCGCTTTGTGTAGGTAAGTAACATTTTTATCGATACTTATGTGTCGTTTCCGGGTTGTTTGAATGTTTTAGGACTTTATTTAATTTACACATTTTGCTGGAATATGTTATTATCTCCGTTCACCACACATCTTAATAATACGAACCAGAGAAATCAATTTTATCAAATGAAATTGTACGAACGGAACCCTAGATGTGATTTATTTTAAGAGAAAACTAAAATGTCACTCGGTAATAGATACTTCTTTTTAACCTATTACCGACCCAAAAAAATATTGAATGGGTCGGTAAAAAATTCCCATAGTTACTATTACCGATTGTTGTGGGATCTTACCATCGGTAATAGACTTAATTTGGAATTTTGTAAAATCTAATTCCGATCCATAAAAACTTTAGGATACAATTGTATTTTCATTACAAATCAAACATACATATTACAAGCTTGATATAAAACCAAAATCACATAACTGGTAAGTAAGGTGTTCTGCCTTTTCGCAGAATTTCCTTTGGTCAAACATCACTTGCCAACCAACATTTCGAAAATGATTCACTTTGACAACTAACCATTACCAACTTTTTGTATGACAACCTGACACTTGGTCGAATTTTTATAAAGCAGAATATCACAATGACTAAAAATGTTAGGAAAACTTATCACTTGCCAACTATTTCACTAGGCCAAAATCGCCTTATTGAATATTCAAAATAAGTAAGGAAACACTTTTCGCTAATAAGTCAGTTTATTCTTACTACCCCCACAAAGTTATTAAAAGAAGAGAGCAGTTGCGCTTACCCACATTGTAAATTATATTACATAGTAACTGTACGAACCCTACTGCGTGAAACATTTGGGAAACGTTATACAACGAAATGACTATTCAGCCAACTAAAACATTCTGTTAAACGATTTTTGGCATTTTGAAAGTTTACTTTGTAATCATCAGACCAAACGTACAGTTGGCAACTGTGAGGTTGGGAAACGAAACGAAATCTTATGACGAGTTGGCAAGTGATTATTTGGCGAAATAATATTCTGCGAAACGTTGGTTGGGAACTAATAATTGGCCAAACAATATTCTGCGAAAAATAAGAGAACCGGTAAGTAAATATAGTTAATTATTACAATATTTAAACGACACGACAAAATAAGGGTTTCCATAGAAACTGCAGATTCAGTACTAAAGTTTTGGTTAAAAATTAAGGGTTTGTTGGATACTTTCCATACCACGGAAATAGTTCTTTAATAGCGTCAATAGATCAAGATTCCAATAGCTGTAAGAAATTTTATAATCGATGACATATAAAAAAGATAAAGCACAAAGAAGCAAATCGCCGACTTAACTATTACCGTGGTATGCCACGGTATTAGTTTCCCCAACTAAAAATGGCGTCTATCACCGCTGTATTTTATATTCCATTTTAAATGAATTTCCAGGCCAAAAAATATATAACGAGAACGCAAAAGTTGTGCAGAAAACTATAGATAACCATTTAAAATCCATAGCATTTGTTCAATTGTCATAGGTATTGCGTGAAATAATAAATAAGATTCGGGTATACTTACCAGTGACGCCATGCGTTTGTATGACACAACCTCTTCCTACGCCGCCGTCGCAGAAACTGACGGATTGCGTGCTTGTTATTTCATTCACACACATTTGCGTAAACAGGACCGTTAGTCAACTAAATTAGGCTTCATTTGTGTAAAGTATGTTTTATTGTAAATCGAACGGTTTGCTTTTAAAATGCGTATTTGAAAATGCCACGGTAATGGTAGCCGAATTTGATACCCCCGGTAATAGGCGCCGTTACCTTAATAGTACATTACGTAACTAGGGCGGTGAATTCGTGAATGCCCCAGATCGCAGGTGTTTGTGACCCGAACCGAAGGTGAGGGCCATAAATATGCGCTCTGGGGCTTTACGAATTACCGCCCGTGTTGAGTACAAAATTTTACGTCTTCATCTGACGTGTGACGTAAAATATATTATAGCATACAATTTTTTGAGTTTACTTATTTCAAGAAATATCAGAAAACCAATAAATTAAGGCGAAAAAGAACCCTTTTCAGAATTACATAGTCAACATAAGGAACCCTTATAGATTCGCCATGTACTTAGCGCGCGCGTGTCGATGTAACAAAGACAGACAGGCAACTACGGAACCCTACACAGCGCGTGGCCCAACACGCACTTGGCCGGTTTTTACAAACTTTCTATTACTTTGCAATGTATGTACCTAACTAGTTATCTCTCACTTATAATAAATCTCTAAATTAAAAAAAGAATCAGCCAGTATCAAACTAACCATTTTTGTGTCCCCCGATGATTTCAGATTCCCGTGAACGGAAAAATATGTAACTTTTTTCATAAGCACATTACTACTCTAGTTTCCGTTTAGGATAGTTTTTATCCGACTGCGACGGTTAATTAATTTTTGGAAACATTCGACCTCATTAAATTATTAATTTCTTTTGCTTTAAATCGTAGCCGCCATATCTGTCAACTGTCAGTGACGTCAAAATGGCGGGCTAGCCATAACTATCGAATATTAATAATTTCGATCCGGTGTTGTGCATCCGGTGCCTGCATCACACTGGCGCGGCCTGGCCGCGGCGGACAAAAGTAAACTTGTCCGCCGCTGTCAAATTTAATATTGTCCGCCACCGCAGGCCGCGCCAGTGTGGCTGTGCATTAAGGCGGCTTCAAGTTGACATTCAGCCAATATAGATACCACAATAGAGTCACAGAAATTGGCCAACATACAGGAAAATACTTTTATCATAAAGCCTGCAACACACATTATGTTGGCAAGGGCGGTCATACACTGCATACACAAGATTTGCCAGAATGTGATGAATGCAATATGAAAAAAATAAACATATTGCTTTAACATTTTTAATAATTTCCTTTATTAGAAAGGGACTCGGACTCGCGTTATAGTTGTAGAACTTACCTAGTGGTTAGGTATAGTTTGGAAAATATAAAAATATAATTGGTCTGTTGTCAAATTAAAAAGAGATATTTTGTTCCACGTAAACACTTACCGGTCAATGGGTACTCGAAAGGATTATTTATTATTAATTCCTTAACACATCTTTACCTGAGAGTCGGAGTGACTCAAGAACTCAAGATCATTTCAGTCATCCATCACGTTTTTATAATATAACAGAACACAGTGTTAAAAATATGTAGAAAAGAAGATCAATAAATATTTAATACTGCAGCGTGTGTCCTACCTGTTAGATCTATTGCCACAGACATCGACTAAACTTTTACCCCATTATTTATAAAACTTAAAATACCTCTGATAAATAATAACACGTGTTTTGACCCTTTCTTAATAATTTAAATATCAGAGTGACCAGGTTTTAACGTAATTTTAACTAAAATATATAGGTTTATTGAAAGTTTTACATGATAATATGTTAAAATAAGAACTGCATGTGTCCTATTCCCAAGAGAACAAATGCGTTAACTCCTACATTAATATGCAAACGAAGTCGCAGGTACAGCTAGTGTAACTATATGTTTGTTCTGATGGAATCTTGCAACTCAATTTTAAAGCAGATATCTTCAACCGACCGAGCTGAAATTTTGTTTGGATGACAATTCAGTATTATGGTACCATCGAGCTGATCCGATGATGGAGACTTCTGTCTCACACCACCTCACATACGTCACCTCATCACCCTGTGATAGCCATATTGAGTTTGGGCTCGTTAGAAACGTCTGGGTTGTTAGTCTATGACGGTACACAGAAAAGTAGGTACAGTCGGCAATAAAAGCTCTTATCAGAAATGAGATTTTTGATAAAAACATATTATGTGTCGTGTTCGAGCTGGCGAGATATTATAGTATAATGTAAACGTATTATGATATAATGTAGTATTTGTTTAGTAAATTAGGCAAATCACTCAACGAGTTTTGTCAACAAAGTGAACTGTGTACTTGCTGATCATTTTCCGTTATTGGCATGACCTAGCGCTGGCGCCAATTTCGTTCTAATTAGTCTGCATTGTATCTTCGTACAACTTATTAGTTATTAGCCTAATTTACATTGCTCGTTCGCACGGTCTTTAAATTATGCAAGTAATTAGGTGCTGTTCCAATTACCCAGGCAACCAGACTGTAAATGGCGCTCTATGATAATACCTGTCCTCTTTTGGAATACCACAGTATTGCAGACTATATATGCACCAAAGTTAATAGGATTGTGTAATTATAACTGATTCATCTGTCTAAACATGATGATGATGGTATCCTGGCCGATTTCGATCTTAGCGACTGTATACGTGTTAATAAAATAACGCAAAACCTGAAAACAGTTTGTTCAGAATCGACAGTAGAATGTGAATTAATGGGTTTTTTTTGACGAGTTTTGTTTTTACCTTGGAATAGGGCGTTGGCGGACTGCGGCGACCTGCTCCGTACAAATGTAAAAAATAAATCGCGTCAAAAAAAACAATTTTTTTCACATTCTACTCTCGATTCTGAACAAACTATTTTCAGGTTTTGCGTTACATTATTAACACGTTCTATAACTGGATGGAACCCTCCATCCCATCTTTACTATTTATTATGAATTACTGCAGATTATCTCTTTTTGTTTAGATTTTATGTAGTTAATTTTCCTTGATGTGTACCAAATTATTTTATATCTTGCTTCTTTCTAATGCGCTCTTAAACAAGATGGGATTCGAAAATTCTGCGTCTTTCGGCTTAGGAAAACTGATAAAACTATACAGATTTATGTACCTAGTTCTAATGTTTACTGACGCAAACGAGGTTGCGGACGTAAGTTAGTTTTATGATATAACTGTCACGCGACTACCCTGCAAGTAGGTCGATAGTTTTTTAATACTTGGGTAGGTATTATTGTCTCTGTTATTGTTTTATGAAATAGCTAGTGAGATGAGTTCAAGTGTATGCAAACACAAATAGATAAACGAGTTGACAGTTAAGTACAGCAAACATGTTCGTATTGCCGAGATACTCGTTTACATCTAAATTTTCTTCATCATTTCACATCTGTTGGGACAGAACCGTGCCGTGCCAATGCCGACCGAGGCTGACCATGTCTTAAGCAAAAACATAAAATATTTCTTAATCGAAAATATCAGCAAATTGTACCATGTACTAAGCCATTGTACTATGACAAACAAAAACAGGTTTAGGTAGGTACTGCTGTCCGGATTTCCGCGGTATGAAACGTGTAATTACATCCTCGGCCCTCTTATCATGCTCACCTGCGGCTCGCGTGTCAAACATAGCTCACTTGTATCACAATGTACTATTTCACAAAGTACAAGAAATCCGCAGCAGAAAAACATCCGTGTCATATTTGCTGATCTGTTTGTAATTCCATTGCAGCTGATAAATATCCAAGTGTTTTGCAATCTAACTAATGTGTGATACTTACAAATCGCGTCAACGAAATCTAAAGTAGGTAATAATTACGGCAATCGTGCATAATTAAAATGTTAACACGAATTTGTTATTCAAATTGTACACCGGACTGTTCCGCTGAGGTGTCTTGCCCTACGACATCATTGACGTCAATAAAAACAATTTACAATGACGTATTTTTAATCAGGTCACTATCGCCGTGGTCTCTTCTAAATAGGTGTAGATACGCAATATTTGAATAGATCCCGTGCCAAAGATAGACACGATAACCAACACCAAAATGTTGAAAATGTAGGTTCGATCCGCTTGTTCATGGTGAATACGACACACCACACACGAGGATATACTATACTAATATTAGGTCCTTTATCTATGAAATTGGCGTTTTGTATGGAGAATTTTATGAAAACTGTGATTTTCATACATTGAATTTTGCGGATTATTCAGCAATGTCAAATTCAATCCAAACAAAATTTTGGTAGGAATATAGAAAACGTTTACGCTACGTTTACACATTACCTTAATTACTTAAAAATAGTTCGCATCATAAAACTAAATATACGTACTTAATTGAAACACTTGAACCGGCAGCACATGAATAGTGTGGTTTTCAAGCTTTAATTTGAAACACTAAATGAAGAAGTAAAACCTATCATTTGTATTTAAACTTTTGGTATACATACATAGTCTAATATTGAAAATAAAAAATAATTTGGAAGTTGCAATAGAAATGAATAAATTAAATACAAAAAAATATCTGAGAAAAAAACGCCAATTTCATAGGTAAGGACGTAATATTATAAATGCGAAAGTGTATCTGTCTGTCTGTCTGTTACCTGCCTCTTCACGAAACCGCTGAACCGATTGAGATGAAATTTAGTATGGAGATAGTTTGAATCCCGGTGAAGGACACATACTAGTTTGTATCCCGCAAATCATCCACTAAAGGCTACGTTAGTTAAATGAGATTCACGCGGACAGCATCGCGGGCAGCAGCTAGTTTTATTATTTTAGATCTCACTTCTTTATAAAGTATTTATTAAAGTTATAGAGGTTAACTAATCTTCGTTTCGCCGACGATACTCGTTATAGTCTTTTTTTCCTCGACAGCATCCGAGCTACGTCAAATGCTAGATGACCTTAGCACCGCAACCCTCGAGGTTGGGCTGACGATGAACATGTCCAAGACCAAGGTCATCACCAACAGCACAGAAAGTAGGGTAGTGATAAACGGGGAACACATTGCATATGTCCAGGAATACCTTTCCCTGCGCCAATTAGTCACTTTCCAGGCGCGACAAAAGAAGGAAGTCGAAAGATGGACTGAAATAGGGTGACCTACCCTTGTCACTGAAACGTAGGCTCATGGACATGTGCATACTTCCAGTTCTCACCTTACGGTGCACAGACTTGATCTTTGACACAAGCTCAGAAGTTTAAACTCGGGGTCTGCCAACGTGCAATGGAGCGCAGCATATTGGGTGTGAAATTAATGGATCGTATCCGGAACACCACGCTACGCTCACAGACTCAAATTGTAGACGTAGCTCGAAAAGCGGCCAAGTTAAAGTGGTACTGGGCTGGTCACTCCTCAGAACTCGAAAAGGAGACGCGGCAGACCTCGTCGGCGATGGTGGCATGAGTTGGACTCCTTTTTAAAGAACTGGCCAGATCAACCTAAAAACCGCGATCAGTGGAAGAAGAGGGGGGAGGCCTTTACCCAGCAGGGGGACACATGAGGCTCTATATAATAAGATCTCACGGAATTGTATGTACATTGTGCAACTTACGGGCCGTGTCACACACATTGTTCATTTTCATCACATTTGGCAAAAAACAAATACATTTAACCTTTTCGCCGCTAATCAAGGCATCGAAAAGAGACACTGGCACGCCAACATCGTCACAGGAGAGCAAATAAAAACCTGAGAGACTGACAGTTGCTTCGACAGCGTACGCCATACTCGTACCACCTATAGTCGTTCTTGGTGTTGCGGGCACGCCAAACACGACACCTTTAGGTGTTCTTGGCGATCACATTGCAATATGGTTAGAACCTAATCAAATCATAGTAATAAAAACACTCACGGTGTACCTACTACTTATTAAAAAAACTTTAAAACTCAGTCAGTCGAACACTGAATCACTTAACCGTATTTTTAAAAGAGAAAATTATTTTTCCCAGATATAAAACCTAGCATGTTCTATTTTTCGCCCCCGCGTAAACCCATAGGTATACTTATTGCAAGTTTCGTCGGAATCGTTAGACCCGTTTTCGAGAACACCCACCCCCCCCCCCCCAAAAAAAACTATACTATGTCAGTCTCCATCCCTTAAACTATCCCCAATTAAAAAAACACGTCAATTCGTCGCTCCGTTTTGCCGTGAAAGACGGACAAACAAACAAACACATACACTTTCCCATTTATAATATTAGTATGGATGTATGGATATGAAAGAATGGATAACCAAAACGTTTGAGTGGTAGATACGGTTAAATTAAAAATAATCCATTCAATTAACTGACAACTTGTATGGAAAAAATCAAAAAAATCATTAACATATTTTCTAATTAAGGGTATATATAGTTATTTGTGTCACAAGGGAGCAAAATAGTATATTTACGGCGAGGGCGGTGTATTGAATCCTGAGCGTAGTGAGGGATACAAGTGTTTACGCCCGAGACGAAAATAATTTTGCTACCGAGTGACACATACTATTTTTCACACCGACTATGAGGAAATTTAAAAAAGCTATTGTTAAAATATATCTAAATTATCTTAATTTTTATTACTAATTTTTAAATATTACGAAATATTCATAAATTTTTATACAACATTGTTATAGTTAAAACTTGAAATATGTTCGTTTTGAATCGACTACGATGAAATTACAATCGATTATTTTATTAACATCTGTGTTCAATTGGCACATTGCGTACAAATGTTCCAATGCCAATGTATAAATTAAAAAAGTAGCTTGAACAGAAAAGTAGCGTTTTGGTCCCTCTCGTCGTGGAGCAAAACTTACTTTTCCGAATGAAAGGTGTGAAAAATCAATTAACTAGTTAATAAGACACAAAATCCAAAAAAAAAAAAACATCGATACAAGTGTCTGAAAAGTCAGAAAAAATATGATTAAATATGGTTTTTATCTTCATTTTGGGTCATTTACATTTGGTATATAACAGGGTTTCTTAAAGTAGGTATGGTTCATGGACCCCTTAGGGGTCCGTGACATGTTTGCTAGGGGTGCACGGCCACGTCGTTCACTCTTAACGCAGGCAGGTACGGTTAACATAACCACATGAAACGAGATTTTTTATCAACATTTTATTTTACAGGGGGCATTTTATTTTTAAAAATCTGAATGTACCCGGAATCTCGGAGCGTCCATATTAACATAATGTTTGGGGTCGTTCACTCCGTGTTGCATAGGGAAATCCGATCGTTGCTAATTATATTATCAGTAATTTTCGGATAATATTGTTATTTTTATGATATCATCCCGGAAATTGCAAATATAGTTGGATATTATAAAGAATAGTATGAATGGAACACACTTTAAACATGCACAACAAACAGGCGCCCATCGCCATGCAAAAAAGTCACATTCAGGTAGACATCGGAAGCGCATTGAGAAGGTTCATCGCCCGAACAAATGGCGAGTTTCTGTGCGACAATGTGCGGGCCACTGGCACTGCCAATAAAGGATGCGCACGCGGTCTTGGGGTTATTCGAGGGAAGTCTTGTACCTACAAAGCAAACAAGGCGCATTCCGATACTTCATGCGTCCCGTCGATCAATTGTTGGCAAAGAAGTATTTATGTAGATAAATTTAATCTCACAATAAAACTCGCGTGAGTTTCAGATATACCTTTGACCGCTTTTACTTTCGTGTCAGAAGGTGACGTACACGCCAGCATCTTGACAGCTAAAGAGCGAATATGAAACTTACCTATCTGACAGTAAGAAAATTGTTTTGACAGTGTCCGCCATAACCACTTTAAAGGTTGTTGGCGTGGTGGGCACGACAGCACTCGACCATTTTAGCGGCGTTCAAAGGGTTAAAATACTAAATGGCGACACTAGTAGCGATAGCACAATGTTTTTGGAAGTTTCAGATTTTGACGTGACCGGCATTGCCCGCCGACCGTCATTCCCCCATCTTACCCTACATTTGGCAACGCTCATTTGACATGTCACGCTGTTTGTTGGTCTGCATACAAAGTTTCATCCCCTTTTTCGTCCCTAAAAGGGATGTTTGTTTGTCCGTCTTTCACGGCAAAACGAAGCGACGAATTGACGTGATTTTTTAATTGGAGATATTTGAAGGGATGGAGAGTAACATAGGATAGGTTTTATCCCCGAAATCATCCCCTAAGGTGGTGAAATGGGGGGTAAAAGTTTGTATGGAGCTGCGATATAAACTAGTTCCACGCGGACGGAGTCGCGGGCAGAAGCTAGTAAGGTGCATATATGGAAAGTTTCATAAAAAATCGTCCAGTAGGTCGTTTTTGAGATTAATTGGAACGTACAATACACCCATACATCCAAACTTTTGCATTTATAATATTAGTAGGATAGTAGAGGATATAATTAAACGGGCACATACGTATTTTGCACTTCTCATGCTCAAAAAGTGCATAATATTAGACTTGGCAAGCGGGGCTAAAGTAGTACATTTAGCCCCTAGGGGAAATATGTATACATATTTATGATTTATAAAACATTTTAATTTGACCACTCACAACAGTTCAATATTAAATCCACCAATCACAACTCTTTAAAAATACATTAGTATTTGCTATCTACGAACCAGAATACAGCTAGACATTAAAATCGACCAATCAGGAAACAGAATTCAATTCAAACATTGGGTGTTTTTCAAGCGTGGTTAACTGCATACATGAGTCATGTATGCAGTTAACCACGCTTGAACGTTTGGATGGAGCTATAGTCGGTCAGAGGCGTTTATTTTTGTAATTATTGTAAATTAGGGAATGAAAAACTCCTAATGTTTAAATTGAATTCTGTTTCCTGATTGGTCGATTTTAATGTCTAACTGTATTCTGGTTAGTAGACAGCAAATACTAATGTTATTTTAAAGAGTTGTGATTGGTGGATGTAATTACATGACATAAGCTATGAAGATTGAGCGGGATAGACTACGCCGCTATTAGACGGTCAGAGGCGTTTATTCATCTTGTGAATATTTTGTATCTATGTCAAAACAGTTTATTAAAAAGAATGGCGCCAAATTGAACAATCTTTTCGCCTTGGTAGAATTGTTGATTGTGGATGGATAATCTTTGTTTTTACCATTTTCTCGCAGTCGAAGTGAAAAGTAGAGTCACTCTCCTCACTTCGTTCGGGAAAATATCCATCTCGTGGTAATATGGCTTACTTTAGACCCTTGTCATACAATCTACTATTAGCCCTACTAAGCCCACCGGCATCGCGAGCGCTCACGAATAAGCACCATGTACCTATTGGCTCGAAACATGTCGAGCTATATTCGACCTCAAACACGCGGGTGACCCATTTCACTATATTTTAATATGTATAATCTTGAATGTATATATAGCAATGCAATATATTCATGTCAACAGCTAAGTGTACTGCGTTTTTCCTTCGACAGCAAGTAACTCAACACCTTGACTTTTTGCAAACAAGTGATCTTTTATTAAAGGGCATACTGACCTCATTATCTGTGGCTACACGATATCATTAAACTTTAACCACACGTTATGTTAAATGTCATATTTTTACACCCCAACGCAAACGACCCCCTCGACATGTGTTTCTGTGTTTCTGCCTGTGGCTTTTTTTTAAAGTTTTAACCGGCGGATGAACAAAGAGTGCGTTTTTTTTAAAATCGAAAGAATTGTCTGTCGAGATTGTTTTTTCTATGTTTATTGTGTCGGGGGTGTTTTAATATAGTATTAATAATGTAAGTAGTAATTACAATCGGATAAGTTAGGTACTTATAATACACACTCGCACGTATCTAAATGATAACAATTATTATTTATAGTGGATTGTAAAAAATTTAAAAATTGAGGAAATCTAAAACGCTGAAGCAGTCCATAAGGATATATACCTCTAACTATTGAACTAGGCTGCTATCGATTTACCTGGGTATTAGGAAAGTACAATAATGGCGTCACTGAAAATCAGCGTCTCGAAGTAAACCACGGTTTGCTTCTTTCTTTCAATATCGTGGCAGTCAATTGAAGCTGAATCCGGTACACAGCCTAGAGCCAGCTCCCGCTCAATGCCCCAGTGTGCGTACCCGACGACGGGAGGTAACAGTACTTACTTCTAGACCGGAATCCTTCAGAAACTGTCAGCGTTAGGTTTGTGAACTCGATCTCAACAGAGGAAGGCGGCGGCAGGTCGACCTGCAGCGTCCTGCACTCGTGATCCTCCCCCACCTTCTGCCCCAACCCTCGTAACTTCGCCAAAGCACTCATTGTTTCTGTGTTTGTTCAACGAAATGTATTTAAAGCATAGTCTAAGTCACTTTTTTTAAATTTAACGTTGAAATGTCAATAAGTTATTTTTCGTTCGTCATTAGACTTACACCATAACAAAAATAAAGCTACTACCGTCGTCGCGCTTTTTTATCAACAACTTAAAAATAAATACTATCTATGTAATTATCGATTACACTGGCCGACAACAACGCCTTAACTGGCAACTTAAAAAAACGGGTTATTACGAATCACGATGTTTTCGTCCGGATGCACGGCTGGTATTAGGCGCCAAGTGCAAACGCGCGCGGCCGGCAGCAAACTGCGCGCGCGTCGCTCCACGCCGCTGCGCGTGGGCGGTTCGCGCTGATAATTACATTACGTGGTAAAACAATACGTCACTCTGAACGCATTATCGAAATTATAGAAAGATATAATATAGAACTCGAGGGTGATTAGTAGACTAATGAATTACGCCATTACAATCCGAAGCGACTTATATTGCCACATTTTTGATTCAATATCCGATAAAGTACTTTCCAACTTGTCCATGCCATACTTTGTCACGTACACTAATTCTAATAGACTTTTCTGAACTCATCAAAATTACTAAATGCTTTATTCATAAAATTTCTGTTATTCCTAGGTAATCCTAATTCTTGTCCATGCCATTCTTTATCGTAGGTACACAATTCTAACAATTTTTCTGAACTCATCAAGCGTTTGCTAGGCAGGTATACTTACCTAGATCAAATGAATTTTGGCTAACTTAGAAAAATTACTAAATGCTTTATTCATTAAATTTATTTTATTCCAAGGTACTGAATCCAAATTAATAGAATAGAATATCCTTATTTCAGGTAATAGACCCATATGATGTGTTAGTGAAAATGATTAGGTTACTACATACGTACTTAAAGATTAGAAATAATAAATTGGAAATGAATAAATGAATAATTTAATTAATGGGAAATTTTTCAAGTGATTTAATATTTCTCATCATAGGATACTAATTGCCCAAGCAACTTCGCCCGCATATTGCAAAGAATGTAGGTAAATCCTAAAAATATATCCTATGTCCATCCAGAAAGTCCATTCTATAATATACAGGTAAGATTTTTGAAACGGGATCAGTGGTTCCGGACTCGCAGATTACCCCCTACATTCAAAAATACAAACTTACACACACTATCTTTATACTATTAGTTAGTAGAGTAGACAACATACTGTGATAGATCTGACTCGACATATTCGTATCAAAATGTATTTGTATCGCGTCAAGCCCCGGGTGCGCACAGCAAATGCCAAACTGATATCAAACCAACGCGTAAAATCATACATCAAGGTCATTGTCAAGATAAATTTGTGTTCGCACTACGTAAAAGATAAACCTAACCTGACCTACATTATTTTAGGGAAAACAATATTTTTTTATGGAAAAATACTGAGAATGACTACTTATACCAATACGTCAATTCCGAAAAGTCGTTTCACCGAATTCCAGAAGTTTTTGTACTTTACTAAATATCAACCTTATCTATAAATATTCATCATCATATCAGCCGAAAGATGCCTACTGCGGACATACGGACAAGTAAGTATTACCGAACTAATATTTATATGTATACTAGTAGGAAACCTTTTTACTTAGTTTAATTCAAACAACCAGATTAATTAACTATTTAATTTGATGTTCCATTATAAAAATATTTCAGTATACCTATATTATCTCTTGAATACTTGACTTTCTTTTATTCACATCACACACAGATAAACAAGCAACACCCCTGCAAAAAAAAACCGGTCAAGTGCGAGTCTGGCTCGCGCACCGAGGGTTCCGTACAAACTAACAATTAAATCAAGGTAAAGTAAATGTCCAAATATTTGTTAAATTACTTATTTTAGCCCAACACAATAGAATTCAATTTCAAACAACGAATAACTTTTACACCAAGACAACTGAATCGCGATCTTTTCTTGACCTGCTATTGAAATACGACCCGTCCCAATCCCAACCCAACCCTATTCTAGAAAAATCTTAACAGCGCGAGTCAGCAGCGGTCAGCGCCATCTATCGGCCCCATTTGGTACTAACGTGCAAGGGCAATCGGCTTAGTATGTATGTTGGTCTTTTAGCGATTATTGCTTATCACGTGAACCGATCTCTATTATTATTATTTTATTTGAAAGAGAGTATTTCTATTATAGTCTTATAGGAATTTAAAAACGAAAAAATACTTATAAAGTTGATTAAATTGCAAACTTACTAGTAGTACGCTATCGTTCAACTTAACTCAGCAAAATTGATGAAGGAGACGATGAAATAAAATACCAGGTTTTTGCCATTGCCAAATATTTTTCAAAGCTTTATCTCTTTAAGAATAACGTCCAAATTCGAACTATTCGAATTTTCTCAATAGCAAAACTGTAAAGGACGCGTGGACAAAATTACAAATTTATTTGCAGAATATGCAATTGCAGTGTTCGGTTTTGAATAAAGTCGAATCGGCTAACAGCAAAATATAAAAGTTTGCCAAAACAAAATGGAATTTGCATTTACGGAAAATGTGTTACGACCTTATACTGTTAACAATAAAGTACAAATTAGAACTATGTGCCCCTACCACAAAACCCAGTTTTCCCCCTCCGCCGCACAAAATCTGTCGCGAGTTTAAGAATTTTTGCCCATCCCAAAAATTGCTCAGCGCCGCTAAAGAAGTTTTCACTTCAAAAGCTTTTAGTAATAAAAGATCATATTTGAAAAATCCTGTATGGCGTGCGGTGCGAAGTTCATTCACCCTTCACCCGGTTAGAGTACACGTACCTATCTACAAAAGATGGCGGCTGCGGCTAGCGGTCGTTGCGGTCACTCGTCTGCATTGTCAAAATTAATATTAATACAAAAAAAAAACAATATCGACAAAAACCAAACCTTTTTTTAAAGTTCTTTGTAATGTATATGTCGCAGTGAAATGGCCAAAACAGAGATTTGAACAAATCCCTAAGGTATATGACCAAATCACGCAGGATGTCAAAATGGCGAATCCATTTTATTATTTACCTAATACAAATCAGTCATTTGATCAAATCTCTGAATCTGTTTAGTGAAATGACGAAATCGGACAAAAAAGGCAACTCGTTTTTTCATTTCACTAGATTTGTTTAGTGATTTGATAAATCCCTGAAACGCGTCAGTGAATTGACGAAACTAACTCGCAGATATTGGCTCCTAAATCATTAGTCATTTAAACGGTTCTGGGACTTAGACTCGGATGGCGGATAGGTTAGAAGATGGTGGCGGGAGCTCCGCTCCCGCCACCGTCTTCGTGGTTATTTTTTTTATGAAAGAGCTGAAAAATCTTTATCGCGTTAGTTTCGTCAACTCACTGACGCGTTTCAGGGATTTTATCAAATCACTAAACAAGTCTAGTGAAATGAAAAAACGAGTTGCCTTTTTTGTCCGATTAAGTCATTTTACTAAACAGATTCAGAGATTTGATCAAATTACTGATTTGTATTAGGTAAATGATAAAATGGATTGGCCATTTTAACATCCTGCGTGATTTGATCATATCCCTTAGAGATTTGATAAAATCTCTGTTTTGACCATTTCCCTGCAACATTTACATTTAAGCTGGGCTTCGGCTCTAAGACGGTTATAAAAACACCCTGTATAATGCATCATCAATTTGTATGGCGATCTGATTCCATAGTTTTTATATAATGTAACAAACAATACTAACTTTTTATATAATGTAATAAAAACGATATTAAATTGATATGATAGGTAATTTGGACAAAACTGTATTCCGCGGATCATTGAGTTTTTTTGTATAGAAAATTCCCGTGACGCTGACGTTCTGAAATATTATTGGGTCTTTCATTTCTACGAACTTCGCCTCGCCACTCACCTACCCGGGATAGTAAGTGTCCGTGAGGGCTCGCTTGCCTCGCCGCTCATCTTCAATACTTTGGCCACAGGTTTCGCTTGCAAGACACCTAGGGATTGTAAGAGTCAGCGGGGGCTTGCCGTCGGGTCTTCAGCCCTCAAGCTCGCGTAGGGAGCGCTGTCTAAAAGCATGCTATAGGGCTCAGCCTTTCGCTTCACTTACCTCCCTTTTTACCTGAGTGTATTTGGGACTCAGGTTTCGCTTGCAAGACACCCGATGATAATGAGTGTCCGTATAGGGGCTCGCATTTGAGAGCGCTCTCTATGCACCCGAATGCTATGGGCCTTTCATTCCAACGTAAAGCTCGGCCTTTGCCTCGCTGCCACCTGGGGATAGTAAGTGGCCTTCAGCCCCCGAGTGCTCTCTTAAGGCTTGATTTGGACCATTCATTGTTACGAATAGCTCGACCCTCGGCCTCGCTTGACTGGCCGCACACCTTCGGGACTCAGTCTCCAGTTTCGCTTGCAATACACCTGGAGAATTGGAGATGGTAAGTGCCCGTGGGGGCTCACCCACGGGCCTTCAGCCCCCGAGCTCGCATAGCGACCGGTCTCTAAAAGCATGCGCAGGGCCTTTCATTCCTGTGAAAAGCTCAGCCTTCGGCTCCGCTTGCCTCCCCGTATACCTTCAGGAAATCGGCCTTCATCAGGTTTCGCCTGCAAGCTACTCGGAGATAACCAGTATCCGTGGGGGCTTATTGGCCTCGGGCCTCAGGCCCTCGGGCTCGCATTGAGACCGCTCTCTGAGGGATTGCTTTAGGCCTTTAATTCCAATGAATAGCTCGGCCTTAGGTCTCGCTTGCCTCACCGCTCACCTTCAGGACTTTGGCCTCAAGTCTCGCTTGCAAGACACCTGAGGATAGTGAGTGTCCGTCGGGCTCGCCCTAGGGCCTCCGGACCTGGGGCTCGCAGGGAGCGCTCTCTAAAAGGCTACTTTGGGCATATTATTGACGAACAGTTTATTTAGATTAGAAGTGAACTGTTACACGCACACCGCACAGTCTATGTAAGTAAATGATATCTTGAAAATGAAGATATCAAAGTCAGATGTATGGTTAAACATAAGAATATTATGTACTTTAACCATAATTTATACGCGTACAATACAGTCTTAAGAACACCTTTTAAAATTAGAAACTTCAATATGGGCTCAGATGATACATGAAAGGACTATTACTATAATCTTATACAAATTAGCTGGCCAACTTAAACTTCTATTCATAAATACGTACGTGTAATATAATCACATGTGTTTCTGTCATAATAATGTACAAAATTTAATAGAGAGCATCCATCCTTCATCAACCATCTAACGAGCATAATTCTGATAGAATTTCGGCTTGATAGAGGTGATGTTAGTAGTCGATTTGCGCCATCTAGCGAGCTTAATTTTAGTGCAATTTCAGCTCGATAGATACCGCTTATATTATGTTTTTGTTTTTATTTAGAATAATTAAAACAATATACCAAACAGTATTAAATGAGTTTTATTTAAGTCTAAAATTATGAAAGGAGCACTAATCTAACTGTAAATGTATGTAAGTATAATGTCATACAACATGTCCGTAACTTCGCAAACAGAACATTTAATCAGGACATATTGTAATTAAGTTTGGCCCAGGTTGGGGCCGTTTTGGACTAAAATCGGCATAAGTAAATTAAAAACGATGAGATATATTGCATGATTGCATTCAAATCCACAACCATCGATATTGATCTTTAATGCTTAGCTTTGTTTTTACCTGGGTCCGAGTTTTTCTCGGCTTTAATACTACGAACAATCGATTTCTATACAAAATTAAACAAAAACCAATAACTTGATCGTTTCCCAAAAAAATAACGATATAAACTGATCAAAAGAAAACAAATGCACCTCATCACTGGGGTTCCAACTCGCAGCCCCACAAAGAAACTTAACCATTAGTTGTCGTCATCGAAGAGTAAGCCTGCCTTTTGCGAGAAAATACGGATAATACTATTTCCTTCAGTTCAGTACAGAAAACATCAACGAACTTTCACATTTATAATATCAGTGTGACTAGCTTCAGCCCGCGACTTCGTCCGCGTGGAATTCTTTTATATCGTAGCTCTTTACAAACTTTCGCCCCCCTATTTCGCCCCCTTAGACAATCGATGATTCCCGGAATTTAATATATTTTATACATAAATGTACAAGGTGGTTTTGGCAATTTCCGTTAATTGCAAGGGGGCATAGGTTAGATCAAATAAAATTAATTTCTCCAAGACAGTAGTATCTTAACTCTTACTGTTATCAAGATATTGAATGCTTTAATTTAATCACATTTGCAGGTTTAACCAGTGTAAAGGCTCTTTAACTGTGGTGTCATCACAGTTTTTTAAATGTTGTAAGGTTCCTATACACTACAAGAAGGTTTACCAAGTGAGTTCGTTCGATATTAGGCAAAAACTGCGTCGGAGGTACATTTTTTTAACTTAATTTGTCTTCTTGGACCTTCTGGTCTTGCACCCTTGCACAATAAGACAATAACTGTTAATGCTACATTAAATTATTTTTTACAAAAAAAGAAAAAAAAATATTTTTTTAAACGAAATTATTATGCTAATTGGTTTCTGTGAATGTATCCTGCAATATGCCGAAGTTAACGGAAATTCCCGGGAACACACAAAATTCATTTTAATCCGTTAAGCCGTTTTTGCGTGTTTGAGGTCTCAACTTTAGCATTCATAATATTAGTAGGATTTGCAAAATTTCCAGGGACACGACTCGCTTGACACTCTCACAATGAAATGAGGTTTATTCACAATTTTCGTTACGGTGATAGAATTGTGCTGAAGTTTACTAACAAAGTCAAAGTGCAATACAATTATGGACGACAACATCAACACGTGACTGTGAGGGGCGAGCATTGCCGCGGCCGGTAGCGCGCGCGCTCACTCGCCCGGCCGACGCCGCCGAGAGCGGACGTCGCTCACAACAATATAGTTAAAACTATATGTAAGTATATGTTCGACATAAGAGGTACCTATGTTAGGTAGTTTTCTCCACGTTTTCTCAGTATCGTGATTAATAAATTACAAAAAATTACAGCCCAACCAGTACATTTACAGTTCTAAACAACTAGGCAGTGAGGAATAAAAAAGTTCAATATAAGATACAATTAATTAATTGATTTAGTACGTATATTCCCAGGAACTAGAAAATTATTCAGCCGTCAGAACCTCATTAACGCGAACATCCTGTATGTCCACCGGTATCTCTGGGTATATCTGCTGGTTAAAGCCCACGGCCAGGATGTAGGGTTTGCTGAAGTGGGCGGGGTCTGCTTCGTGGCGCGCTAGCAAGCGCGCTAGGAAGCGGTCGTAGTAACCGCCGCCGTGGCCGCAGCGCCAGCCGTCGCGCGTGAACGCCGCTCCTGGGGCGATCACAACGTCTAAACCACCTGTAAAAACGTTTCATATTGAGGAGTCGTTATAAATAAATAAATAAATATTTGGGGACATTCTTACACAAATCGACCTAGTTCCAAACTATGCAAAGCTTGTACTATGGGTACCAGACGACGATATACATACTTACATAGATAAATAAATACTTAAATACATAGAAAACATCCATGACTCAGGAACAAATATTCATGCTCATCATCACACAAATAAATGCCCTTACCGGGATTCGAACCTGGGACCTCTAGCTTCGTAGGCAGGCTCACTACCAAGACCAACTAGGCTACAGAGGTCGTCGAATAAATTTAAAGAAATTATAGTTCTGTTATCCATACTAATATTGTAAAGGGGTATGGGTAAAACTTTTCACACAGTATCACATCCCAAAATATTTTACTCAAATTATCATTTGGCAAAGAATCAAACCACAAAAAAAAGAATAAAAGAAAAAAAAAAGAAACAAAAAGAGGAACCACTCAAAACCACCTATCGCAATATTACTGTTATCAAATTTTTGTTTACGAATTTTATTCCTGGTGCAAAGGCTTTCCATGGCTATCCAGCGTGGAAATGCCGCCAGTATTATGGGGACGTTTGCGCCCGGAACGACTGGGGCGATTAAAGTTAGATTTAGGTAAGTAATTTGTAATTTGTGGTTTGTATAATATTGTAAATTGTAATAAATAAACTTTCGCAATTGATTTACGAATTATTGTTTAACAAATAATTACTTACTTGGTCATGTTTCATTTTACTACTTATGGCTCATTTACTCAATTTGCATGGCATCGTATACAACGATTTTAATAACTGTCTTACAGCCGAAGCCCATACAAAACGTACTAATCATCCGTGAAAAAAAAAGACCGGGTTGCACTCCGGGAGTGCCGGCAAAAGTGAAAACTTGAATAATTTTAAATTTGTAAAAAAAAACCGTTCCTCCCAACTCCCTCCCACCTGCTTGCTCATATATCTAATAACAACCTTATTAGTAGTACGCTATAGTTCAACTTCACTCAGCAAAATTGATGAAGGAGACGATGAAATAAAATACCAATCTGTTTTTGCCATTGCCAAATATTTTTCAAGGCTTTATCTCTTTAGGAATAATGTCCAAATTCTAACTATTCTAATTTACTTAACGCAGCAAAATGGGGGCGCTTTGTTTCACCTTTTTTTTTTAAGTCCTATTATTGGAAGTCCGAAAATGTTCTTCATAAAATTTTATGCCATAATAATCATTAGTCCTAATAATTCTTATTCCTAACGATCGTAAGTTTTAACTACTTGAAGTCATAATGACAATAATTAAAAATTTCTCATATCCTAATATTGAATTTCATATGTTTTTTTATCATAATAATCACTTGTCCGTTTCATTTAAATTCATAATGACACTAGTCATACTTTTTTTAATCCTAAATTTGTTTTTCATAATATGTCTCATCATACATGTTACTTGGCGTTATCGAAGTAAATAAACGTGTTTGTTTTTATCGCAAGGCACAAGACGAGACCACAAGGCTCTAGCTAGACGCTTAGCAAGCCGCCTGTCTGTGTGGACGTAGCCTAGCAGGTCCGTGTAGGTACGACGACGAGCGAAGCGAGGAGAAGTGTTAGTTGTACCGCGAGAAAAGCGAGCGTGCCGCGGGAGCGGCCGGCGAAGCGCCAGGACCGTTATTTTTATTTACGTAGCGAAATCGTTTATTCATAAGGAAAAACAAAATTAGGACTAACAAAATTATGATGCATGTCTGTTATGAAGAAAATTGTTATGATTAACAAAATTATGAATTCAAGCAAGTTCATAGTAATGAAATTATGAAGAAAAAATTTAAGACAATTGATCACTATGACTTCCAATGATAGTTACAGACATTTAGGAACAAAAAAGTAAAGACGAAAAAAATTAGGACTAGCGATGATTATGACTTCAATACGTTAGTATAAAAAAAATATAGGATCACGAATTTTATGGCAGCCAATATGGACCCCAGCAAAATTGATGAAGGAGACGATGAAATAAAATACCCTTTTGTTTTTTTTGCCATTGCTAAATATTTTTCAAAGCCTTATCTCTTCAGGAATAAAGTCCAAATTCGAACTATTCGAATTTTCTCAATAGCAAAACGGTAAAGGACGCGTGGACATAATTACAAATTTATTTGCAGAATATGCAATTGCAAAAAATGTTTAACGGCTTTATACTCTTACGAATAGTGTTCAGTTTTGAATGAAATCGAATCGGGTAACAGCAAAATATAAAAGTTTTATAAAACAAAATGGAATTTGCATTTACGGAAAATGTGTTACGACCTTATACTGTTAACAATAAAGTACAAATTAAAACTATGTGCCCCTAGTCAAACCCCCGTTTTCCTCCCAGCCCCCGAGCCTCGTCCGAATTGAATTTTAGCCCATCCCAAAAAGTGCTCAGCGCCGCTAAAGAAGTTTTCACTTCAAAACCTTTTAGTAATAAAAAGGAATTACGTTCGAAAATTCCTGTATGGCGCACGGTGCGAAGTTCATTCACCCTTCACCCAGCTAGAGTACGTACCTACAAAAGATGGTGGCTAGCGGTCGCTGCCGTCACTCGGCTGCATTGTCAAAATTAAAATAAATAGAAAAAAAAACAATGTCGACAATAACCAAACCTTTTTTTAAGTTCTTTGTAATGTATACATTAACTGGGCTTCGGCTCTAAGACGGTTATAAAACACCCTGTATAATGCATCATCGTGCGAACTATTTGAATTAAAAAAAATACATATATTTTTAGCCGAAGGAAAACGTTTGCGCAATGTACAATTACCTTAGTAAAACATGACAAAGTAAAATGATGCCAAATGATAATATTATGACCACATGAATAAAATGCGATGCGATATGTAAACGTGCTAAAGATTCGCTTGGGAAATGTAACTACTGCAATGAGTTTCTCAGGAAGTAAAATGTGGCAAAAATTATTTTGCCCAAACGGCAGTACCTACCACAGATTACAGAGAAAAGCAGATAGGCCCTAATAAATTGAACGTTTTCTATACATCCGATCTCTTCTCACTTATGTACTGAACGCCGAGTAAGAAAGGGATAGAACCATGTTATCTGACAGGTCTTCAGACGTCATTGTCTCCGCTTTCTCGCTCGCACGATGTAATTCGCTCTCTCGCTCGCTCGAGATTTAGTGCACAGAAAGATATTTTCTTACAAGTTATCGATATCGATATTTACTGTTAATAAATTCGTAATATGCGATACTCGTAAGTAAATTGTATCTCTATCCATACTATGCAAAAATTAATATGGTACTTACCAAATAGAAAACAAAAACCATTACACGACTACGAATATAATAAACTGCATTCATGTTTCATATGTTCGCTACAAATGAAATTATGCAAATACATAGGTAGTCAGACGAGTTACTTTTTAAGTCTCACTATTTTGTGGATCTTTAGTGGAACACATTTATTTTTAACCGACTTCTGAAACTTATAAATTCCGCTGGCTCTTTATTTTTTCATGTATGTTCCTCGATTACTCTTAGACGCCTGGACCGATAAGAATGGTGTTTTGTTAGAAAAGGTGGTCCGCAGGTCAGGATCTGAAGATGGGATCCTGGAGAAAACCAGGGCAATCTTCAAATCTTATTTTGAAACGATTTGGGTACTTTGAAATCGTGCATTTGCTTTCAGAAAGCAGTTCATGCGGTAATATGGAATGTGGCTTCGTGAAGTATTGATTTGAAGTCGATTAAAACTTTGTTTTTAAAGTAAGCTAACACAAAATAACAACGCAATTATATTCCTGAAAATATCTCATTTTAATAAGAAAGTTACATCTAATGCTTTAAATAATAAATATCCAATTATATAGAACTTTTTGCTATCAGTAAACTTGCATCACCTGAAGAGGCAATGCAGATGTCTTAGGTATTGTATCTGGTAGCCTTTCATTACTGCTCAGCATCATTTTGTTGTAGTTGCCTTCTAATTGTTGATCCTGGTGAGATCCCTGCATTAAATACAGTAACGAAAACATTATTATACAATCTCTATCAGTTGACCTGCTTAAGTATGAACAGGTAAACAACAAACCGACACAGAGTTACTTTCGCATGTATAATATATATTATAGTAGTTATGGATATATAAAGAAAATCAATGTACTAATACAAATTCTTTGCATATACAAAACTTAAATGAAACGAACTTATCTGGAGGGACCTCAGAAATGTCAAGTAATAAAATAAATAAAACTCACTATACCAACTTACCCCAAGCGGCCTCTGAATCTCAATATCTCATTTTAATAAGAAAGTTACATCTAATGCTTTAAATAATAAATATCCAATTATATAGAACTTTTTGCTATCAGTAAACTTGCATCACCTGAAGAGGCAATGCAGATGTCTTAGGTATTGTATCTGGTAGCCTTTCATTACTGCTCAGCATCATTTTGTTGTAGTTGCCTTCTAATTGTTGATCCTGGTGAGATCCCTGCATTAAATACAGTAACGAAAACATTATTATACAATCTCTATCAGTTGACCTGCTTAAGTATGAACAGGTAAACAACCAACCGACACAGAGTTACTTTCGCATGTATAATATATATTATAGTAGTTATGGATATATAAAGAAAATCAATGTACTAATACAAATTCTTTGCATATACAAAACTTAAATGAAACGAACTCATCTGGAGGGACCTCAGAAATGTCAAGTAATAAAATAAATAAAACTCACTATACCAACTTACCCCAAGCGGCCTCTGAAAAACTGTAGGTATCGCATCTGGCAGCAAGTGTTTTATGTTTTTAATAATAACGAAACAGTAAGTTTCGAAATGTTTCGAACATATTCTATGGCGTTTTTTCGGCGTCCAATTATTGCGCTCTACTGCGTCAATCCATTTTTTTCGAAGATTATTATTTACCCGAAACCTGAAGTTAACAGTTAAGACATGTAACATCAAAATATTTTGTCTAAACGCCTACATGAATAATTCATGTCGACGAAATATCGATATATATATGGTAACAACACTACCCATGTTTACGACAATTGTATTTTTACTAAAAATCCCAAAAATATCAAGTTTGATCCATGTAAAAAGTACTTATCCGATAGTATCAAGCATCTGCTGTAATCCCAGACCATTATATTGCGTAATGTACATGAAATATTTGAAAAATAACCAAATGATTCTTACCGATGAAATCCGATTGTTTCTCCGGTCTTTTTTAACAATCTAGCGTAACTTCGGCAGTACGGAACTGCACAAGCCATTGTGCCACTTCATACAACTTAAATCATTAACTTATTACAGAAATATTTAGTTTTTCAACACAATATTCTTGAAATAACCAACTTTCCTCAAGATTCACAAGAGATTTGACGTTGATTTGACTTTGACAGATTGTTTAGCACTTAACACCGTGGTTAACAGTTTTTGGAGACAAGTCGTCAATAGACTCAAAATACCATACTATTCGTCTCATTCTAACTCACATCACCTGACCATAAGCAGTGACAGAGACAACTATATGAAACATCGTCTTGCTTTATACTGCGCGTCTGTATTCTTATTAGTCTGTGGTACCTACCTACACCATTATTAAGAGTAAAGAGTGTACCACAAAACAACGTAATTTTTTAAAACGTGTTCGCACATCAGCAAATCTCGGCAATTGCTATTTTGTTACATTAGGATTTCGTAATGCATTAATAGTAACCTATTATCACAAACTGAGCGCAAGCTAACTGCAGTACTTTTCACCGAACCAGTTGCTTCACACTTCGAGGCCCAGGTGAGATCGTGTGAACTGCTGTCATTTCTGGGAGGGTGCGTGCACTCGTGCAGCTAAATATCACCTGAACGCTTTGGACTAGGTGACCCGGAGAGCCAGGAGACTGATAGTGACGTTGCTTTCGTAATTTCGTTAGATCCAACTATGTTTTATAGCCTGTATTTTGCAAGAGCTTGCTGAGGAGCTTCATAACCTGGCCCCTCTTGGACCTTTCTTTATCGGACTACTAGACGCCGTATGCGTTTCAACTTCCATAAAGTTGAATTCCCGCCGCCGCCGTGCCGTACCTCGCGATTTAAGATATCCTTTTAGATTACAATTTGAAATTTTATTCCGGCGTCTGTATTTCCGGAATCATACAACTCTGAAGTCTTCAAGGCAAGTGAAGAGGCATTTTCTGGGAGTGCGTGATCCATCTTAGGCCTTGTCTTAACTTTCCATCAGGTGAGACAAAGGAAAAACCACTAAACATTTTTTATAAAAAAAACTGGAAGGTAAGTTTAGGTCCAGTTTACATGTTAATGCTAATATTCTGGGTCAGCGTTCTTCTCGTGCTCGGTGCTTTATCTTCCAGCTGGTCTCGCCCAAAAGCTTCAGGTTTCCCAGCATTATCATCTACCCTCGCGCACATTGAGGCAAGGAAGGGTCGTCGATAGGCTCGTCAAGACCTTGGCTTATCACCAACGTCCAAAAATAAGTTATCATTATCCATGGCATCTTCCCGGTTAGCGTCCTTCGGGCGCTGCCTTCCAGCTGGTCTTGACCATGAGCATCAGATCTCTCAGCAGAACCCTCAGCATCATTATCTCTCCTCGAGAGTTCGAGGAACGAAAGACGCCGTCGTGCAGGAATATGTCGTTCAGCAAAGGCCCGGTTCCGGAGTTGCACCGACGTCCAAAAAGACCTTACTTACTTATATCCATGGCGTCTTCTCGATGGGCATCTTTTGATAGCTGCTAGTCTCGACCATGAGCTCCGGGTCTCCCAGCAGCACCCTGAGTGGGGGGGAGTACTGGGTACGAACGGGACTTCGTTCAAGGTCATAGGACAGTTACCATTATCTATGGCATCTTCTCGGTGTCCGTTCTTCGATGAGATCCAGGTCTCCCAGCAGCGCCCCTAGCTGTCCTCGCGAATGCTGGATCAAGAAACGCTCCTCGACAGGCTCAGTCTGAACAGTCAGTCCTACCATTATCCATGGCTTCTCCTCGATCGGCATTTTTTGCGTGCTGCTTTATCTTCCAGCTGGTATCGATCATGGGTTCCAGGTCTCCCGGCAGCACCCTCAGCTGTCCACGTGAATATTATACTGGAGCAAGAAAGGCTCGTCGACAGGCTCAGTCTGAACAGTCTTACCATTATCCATTGCGTCTTCTCGATCGGCATCTTTTGCATGTTGCTTTATCTTCCAGCTGGTCTCGACCATGAGTTCCAGGTCTCCTGGCACCACCCTCAACATCCTCATCTGTCCTCGAGAGTATTGCGGCACGAAAGGCGACGCGCCACGCGACAGTATGTCGTTCAGGATAGGCTCAGTCGTCACCTCGTTCGGCAGACTCAGGAATAAAGCTATCCGTTTAGCCGATTTGTATTTTGGGTGTGCCAATATCTGGAATAGGCCAAACATAATGTAATCTACATTCTAAATCTATGAAATGGGATCTGTGGAAACAATTACGTTATAGGAATAGGTAGGTATCGAGCTTTACCCTGGACAACATGGCGTTAATTATGGCAGATTTGGTTAGAAAGATTGATAATAAAGCACCATAACCGAGAATCGAGCCCGCGCAAAATCATATAAATTCCAATTACGATCGATTCATCACATCACATGAAACCTTCACTAATTAGCGGTCACGCAACTGGTTAGGAAAAATACTTGAAGTTATCACTTACTTTGCTTAAAATAATATTCGACTGCCTGGCCCGGTCGGCATCTGTCATAGCCGCTAATCTGGCGTCCACGTCTAGACGAAGTTCAACTTTCAACGGGTTTGGTTTCACTGTTTCACCACTCATCTTCCTTTATTTTATTAATTGTTGCGCAAACTTACCGACACGTGCCACCACCGATACACGCGGGACGACACAACGAATCTACATATAATCATTGCACAAACATAAATAAATATCGATTAAATATAAGGTTATCTCGGGTCAGACTAAGGGTGAGTTGCACTAAACCGTCTGTAATCGTAATATTCAGCGTAGGTAATGACGCGTAGTTGCAGTGTCAAGACTCAAGAGGCAACCGGATGGTTCGCGGTATTTGAGCTCCCGAAGTGATGTGGAATTGCCCTGTGCAACCCGAACTGAGCCAATATGGACTGGGGCAAAAAAATAAAAAATGTTTCTGTCGCGATTAGGGTTTGCAAGATCCGCCAATATATCGGATCCGGATATTTCGGATCTCCAAATTCAACAGATCTGGATATCCGGATTTTTCGGATAAAACGGATCCACAGGGTTTTTTGGGTATTAAGTAGGAATTGTAAGCCTAAACCAAGAAACAGCTAAAAATCATATTTTAAGACCTGAAATATTTTAAATAGATACGCATTCCCGACTTCATAAGGGGTATAAAACTTTATTTTGTCTAAAATTTTTACTTGTCAGAGAAAGTTGTCACTACTACAACCAGGTCAGGTTAACTCCGTACGCGGAACTTCATGTTTACAATTAATTCGATAGGGTTGTAAAAGAACATGACATGATCCAGACGCCTTTCTCAGTAATCGATTGGCGGAATGCCAGTGTGGCTGCCCAGATCAGACGGTACACCATACACCATACCATCTTTGAGTTGAGTGTCCCATCACCAAATTTAGCGGGAATTCGGCTGATTTCAAAACTCTCTCGGCGGATGCAGTTGCTTACCTTAAATCTAATATCATAAACAATTGAGTAGAGTACGTATTACTTCTTACTTCCTGTGTCAAATATACTTCTTCAATATTTCTTTAGGTACATCTAAACTAATTCTTTAGTAGGTAGGTATAGGTACAATTACAACTACGGGCTTGCTCTGAAAATAAAAGTATTTGAATTGAATTTAATAGTTCCGGCACGTTCCGGTATTATTGGATTTATATAAATATAAAATATAAATAAATAAATATAAACAATGCATCAGAGCTATCTAAGGTGCGTTGGGGTAAGATCAAACGAGTTTTAGGCGAGATTGTAACGTGGGCGCTGCAGCGCTACGTCACACGGCGGGCCAGGCGACGGCACACCGCCCGACCCCACTCCGGGGAGAACGCCGGGGCGGCAGGCGGGGGGAACAGCGGTACGATGCACCGGCCGCCCCACCACGCGACGGGTATAAAAACCGCGGCGCCGCGTGGCGCCGCGCCGAGATAGTCAGTGTGGCCCACCGACCGCGGTGGAAAGCACTGCCCCCTCCCTTCCTCACTCCGAGGCAGCGCTGGCAAGTCCTCGCTCGCCCGAGTTCCCCACCACCTCGCTCCGAGGCAGCGCTGGCACGTCCTCGCTCGCCCGTGCATATCCCGCCTAGCGCGGCAGTGGGGCCCGTTCTCATTAGCCGCAGACCTAAGCGAATCACCCTCGAGTCCTCCCGAGGCAGCGCTGGCAAACCCTCGCTCGCCCAGGACTCCAGGTTCCCGTAGTCTCGAGGCAGCGCTGGCACATCCTCGCTTTCGCCCAGACTTCCGATTAACACATCCGCTATATCCTTCCATTAACAAACGCCGTCCGTAGGTTTATAAGTAGTTCCGCGACAATACCGCCACCGTACCAGAGCGTGCGACATTTAATACCGCCGTTAGGATTTTAGACCTAAGATTGAAGTGAGAATAAACGGGCATAAAAGACCCATATGTGTGAAACGTCAAATCAGTGTTTGCCTTCTGCTCCTCCTCGATCCCTAATCTAACCTCTGAGCCCCCGCGCTCTAACCGCGGAAACCCTCGTAAGGCCACAGTGCTCGAGGGAGTTGTATGTGTCCTAAACCCACACATCACAAGATAACCAATGTTCTTTTAAAAGCTTCAATGTTTGAATGATATCAGGATCGGGTTCAAGAAACTATGCTTTTGGAAAAGTAGAGATACTTATGTAATTTTATGCTTGAATAAAAATAATGCAGTTATAATTGCTATTAGAAATTGAAAAAGTTGTAATAAAAATACACATATAACAAAAGAAATATGGGGCAAGATGAAAGGGTAACGGGGTAAGATGGATATAGTTTTTAAAATTATGTACAGGCGTCGTAGGTATATTTGACACATATATTGAACGTTATAGCAACACCAGTAGTTTAAAACGTCACTTCACATTTAAATAAAACCGTTATTATTACCACTATTATTTATCAGACTAAGGTTCACGAAAAATGCCACATTCTGATACTTCCCAGTTTTCGACAAAAAAAAAACAAAATTTGAATGTTTTTAGTGTTAAACATTTAACAACAGAAAGTCAAATATTGTAATATATAAAATATAATATATAAAACTCTAAAAATTTATAAGAAGATAATAACCGACGACATGGTACTGCTGAGCCCCTCATTCGACGCACTTAAGACACTACTGTCCATTTGCGAAAGGTGTGCCATGACCCATGGACTCAAATATAACGTAAAAAAGAGCGAGATACTGATATTTAAATCCGGTAAAAAACTTACCCTATTATATTCAATAAAAAGACACTACCAGATACGAATATATTATCGGCCGGTATTATATATCACTATGACGATAAATTAATATTCATTAAAACAATCATTTCTTTATCAATTTCCTCCATGGATTCGAAGTTGGTATATACTTATTAAAATCTGTTGATTAGTTTTTTTTGTAGGGTAACGGGGTAAGATGGATATAGTTTTTAAAATTATGTACAGGCGTCGTAGGTATATTTGACACATATATTGAACGTTATAGCAACACCAGTAGTTTAAAACGTCACTTCACATTTAAATAAAACCGTTATTATTACCACTGCCCCGTTTCCATTATACGCCCACAATAATAAATAAATAAAACGATAGAATTGTTCTAACATTTTGTGTATTTCACGACAGAATCAATCAATTACAGCGGTTTTTTTTTTTGAAAAAGTGCATAAAAGCTATCACGTAGTGTCAAAACAATTATTTATCAGACTAAGGTTCACGAAAAATGCCACATTCTGATACTTCCCAGTTTTCGACAAAAAAAAACAAAATTTGAATGTTTTTAGTGTTAAACATTTAACAACAGAAAGTCAAATATTGTAATATATAAAATATAATATATAAAACTCTAAAAGTTTATACGAAGATAATAACCGACGACATGGTACTGCTGAGCCCCTCATTCGACGCACTTAAGACACTACTGTCCATTTGCGAAAGGTGTGCCGTGACCCATGGACTCAAATATAACGTAAAAAAGAGCGAGATACTGATATTTAAATCCGGTAAAAAACTTACCCTATTATATTCAATAAAAAGACACTACCAGATACGAATATATTATTGGCCGGTATTATATATCACTATGACGATAAATTAATATTCATTAAAACAATCATTTCTTTATCAATTTCCTCCATGGATTCGAAGTTGGTATATACTTATTAAAATCTGTTGATTAGTTTTTTTTAAATAACTTGCAAACGTTGACCCATACCAAAAAAATATTTTAATAAGCACCATTCGCTACAACTACGCCAAACCCGCTTATAAAACATCATGTGCGAGTGCGAACCCCTAATGAACGTGGACAAACATACTTACCTTGGCCTTATTATAGATAACACATTTAACTGGGGTCCACACATAAACTATGTTTGCAATAAGCTAAGATCCATACTGTCCAAATTATCCCTTTTAAAATACAAAATACCTTTTAGTACCCGCAGAATGTTATATATGTCACTAGCCGAGTCAATTATTAGCTACAGCCTAAGCAGCTATGGCCGAACTTATAAAACCTACCTAGATAACATATACAAGATACAGTTAAGCCTGGTAAAAACAATTGTACCTAATTCAATAAGGAAAATACATAAATGTATGGATGTGATCGAAGCGAAAGAAGTATGTAAGGACCGTAGTATTTGGCGTTCCTTAGTCTCTGCCTACCCCAATGGGATACGGGCGTGAGTATATGTATGTATGTATGTAAAATACATAAAAACGACGAAACAAAGCTATTCGAATACTGTAAAATAATAAATGTGCATGATAAGTTTAAAATGATGCTAGTGTGCGATGAAATCGCAAACTTACCTTACCTCAGAATTAGATCTAGGTCACAAAAATTAAGAAATATTAATCTACCTAAGTATGTATTACCATCTTACAATAATACATATGGAAAAAGAATATGGGAATTCATATTACCCTATATGCTAAACTCATGGCCTAACGAAGTAAGTCAAAACATAACTAATAAGAAACATAAGTGCAAAGACATTATAAAAACTATGTTATTACCAAGTCAAAGTGCGCGCCCGAGTTGTTCACAAACAACTCAGGGAAAATAAATCTACCTCCTTCCGCACGTAATTTTTTAATTCATAACCCAACATGTTAACGAGCGACAATGGCGACAGATAAACCGTACGCGGTTTTCGCTCGCTGATTAAAAAGCAAATGTTAATAATTTTAAGTTCTCATTTTTGGATAAATAAAAAAAAAAAAAAACACAATTATTTCCCCTAATTTCCATTTCGTTTGGTGAGTTAATAGCATTACCGTAGTTATACCTCTCTCTACATTTTGAGAACCACTTTCAGTTCTGTTCTCTGAATTTTGAAAGTGGTGTAAGATGAAAACAAGAATATTACCGTCTTACCCCAGTAAAAACAGTCGGTGCAAGATTGAAAGGAATAAAATCTCTAAAAGTAAGAGAGATATTGGATGTCCACGTTAATTGGTAATGAAAATAACAATAACAAGCATATATATCTCCACAAAAAGTTTCTAGTTTAATTGTTAAAGAAGTTACAAAGAATGGGGTAAGATTAAAAATGTAGATTTAACATCGAAAAATTCACCTTGTCGAAAAGTGCCAACCATAGGTACACGTGCACACTCACTTAGCTAACGGCACTGACTGAGGGGCGGGGGACAATAAAATGGCGTCTTCACGAAAGTTGCCAGGATAAAAAAAAATGCACAGGATAGAGAGTCACGGGCGGTTTTTTTATCTTACACCGTTTTTCAACTTACCCCAACGCGTTCTCACACCCTGTAAGCCGTTATTTAGAGAATTAAAAATATTAACTGTGCCAAGTATGTATGTATATCAAATTTGTGTATTTGTTAAACTACATCCAGAATTTTTCAACAAAAATATTGATGCAAATTTAATACGAGGTACCCAAATCGTCTTGCTATTCCGCCTAAAAAGACTCAATTATAAATATGGCATGAACGCATATTGTATGGCAATTGGTATTTATAATAGGTTACATGATGACATCAAAGAATTACCATTTACTATATTCAAATCAAGATTACCAATTTTTTTAATACAGGAATTATTTTATTCTGTGAATGATTACTTTGATTATTATAAAACTTATCATTTGTATTAAGACTTAATTATTGATTGCCTCGTATTTATTGTGTACATCCATTATGATTAATTTATATTTTATGAGTTTAATTCAAATTTTTGCATGCCAGGTGCTGGTGAAATGTGTGATTCTCTGTGATATATGTATACCATTCTATACCACATTTAACGCAAAATAAATTACTTTACTTACTTTACTTTACAACTTCGTTCGCTTCGCTCGCACGTTTAACAAGTACTTTAGGTTCTTAGGTGTTAGGTAGACGAACAGGGTTAGGCTCGTAAAACACACTTTCCCGAAATGTGCACTTTCTGCAAAGGTTCACTTTCCGCATAATGTATAGGTTCTCCCAAAATGTACACTTTACCAATTTGGAAACTTTCCCAAAATGTACACTTTCCCATTTAGGGTACTTTCTCAAAAAGTACACATTTATTATTTATAGTTTCGGTCTTTCTGTCCGTCCGTCCGTCCGTCTGTTCGTCCGTCCGTCTGTCCGTCTGTTTGCATTTGCACTATTTCATAAAAACCCTTAGTGCTATAAACAGGGAAACCCCTACCCCTAAAGTGTACTTTCTGGTAAAATATACCTTCTGCGAAAATGCACATTCTGGGCATGTGCACCTATTGACTAAGTGTACATATCAAGAAGTGTACTTTCCGGGAAAATGATCATTCTAAAAAAATGCACCTTTACAGAAAGTGCACATTTCGGGAAAGTATGTTTTACGAGCCTAACCCGACGAACATATGAGCCTTAGTAATATTAATAAAGGAATACCTAACTAATTTCAGTGTAGGTAAGTACTATGGATTTGATGCAAAGTGTACCTGATAGTACCTACCAGATTATCGCATTTTATGAATAGATGTTGTCAGAAGCATACATAGATAACATTATCAACGAGTCGGGTAATTGTTCCTGCATTTATAAATGATATGTCAGTCCAAAGATTACATTCAGTTTGAAAACCGCAGCATTTCAATACCCACAAACAGTTCATTTAGCGCCAATTACATGAAACCAAGATAGAATTGATTCAGTTTGGGAAGTTCCTATCAACGCTACCTACGGCAAAGATGCATTGGCGATCAGTATGTTGTTCCCTATGCACTCCAGTGACTCGAAATGGCGAAAGAACATCGCGGTGAGTTAAGCACATAAAATGAAATTACCTATGTATTACCTAGCTCGGTGTCTGCAAATAACGGGACGTTCTCAATTTGTAACCCCTTTTTACGCTTAAACCGCAGAACTGAAATGGATGAAATTTGGTATAGACATAGTTTGAGTCCCGTGGAAGGACATTGGATAGTTTTTATCCCGGAAATCACTCCCTAAGGGGTTGAGATGGGGGGTGAAACTTCGTAGCTTCATAGCTACAATATAAACGAGTTCCAAGCGGACAGTGTGTGAGAAGCGTGTGTTGATAATTATTTAGGTATGTCCAGCGAAATCTTTAGGTTTCAGAACGGTTATTAATATCATCTTTGTTCAGTTTTATTAGGGTAGAAGTTAGTAGTTAGACGGCACAAATAATTTCCATGCTTAGATTAAATACGTAGTTACCTACGAGTAGGTACCTATTGCAGCACGGCCATCACGAGACGACGCGCGAGCTCTCTCGATTTTTCTCGCACTATCCGTCTCTCTTATTAGAACACTTAAGAACAAGGGGTATAGTGCGAGAAAAATCGAGAGTATGTCCCATCGCGACCGTCTCAAGATAGATGTGCAGAATTGATCCTTACAATTTCAACGACAATATAGAAAATGCGTCGTCGGATGGTATAAGTATTTAATTACCTAATAATTTACTTTAAAAACAGTTCTAACCGACTTCAATTTAGTACTCCGCCAAGCCACGAGAAAATTTCCTATTTTTTTTAGTGGGCACTATACCTTACCTGCTAATCGAGGCATCATATGATGAAATCCTAGCCTCTAACAAATACGCTTCAGAAAATGTAAGCTCGCATAGAGTTCACTCAAGTTTGTGGCGTAACCTCACGTTTTATTGCCACCACGGTTAAGGCGCCGTAGGTTCAGCGAAGTTAAGCGAACAGTGTTTTTGAAACAATATAATGAGTCTGTTTATAATAATATGGTTTTAAAAAAATACGAATAGTAATCTTGAGGCTTTTCTGCAGGGAAATCAGTGTTTAGAAACATGATTAAGCATTTTTCGCTCGATAGAAAAAAATCACGAACATAGGTCTAAAAGGGTCTAAAATACACTTAAAATATTTGTAACAAATTACGAACAAAAGCTAAAAATATTAAAATGACTTCTAAAAATCGGCAATATCATGCTTGAGGGAAATCAGTGTTTACTTTTTTATTTATTTATACGGCCAAAAAATTAAAATTAAAAAAACATGATTTCCGCGCTTCCGAGCACGCACTTCCATCTCGCTCACGCTTATGCTCAGTGAGAGGGAGAGAAGACCATGAACCTACGGCGCCTTAAGCATGTTTTTTTTGTTGAACCATAACGGATATGACAGACGGGAACGCTCGCGCAAACTTCCGCGACTCCGCCAGCAGCTGTCTCCATGTGAGACCCATCGCGAGAGGGGAGGATATGTTTCCTCGTCCCCCTGAATAACATTTTTAGGGGCGTGTCCGAACACCCGACACGCCCTCCAACTCGAGGACCCCTTCCCTATGTCGCCTCCGCGACTGCCACCCTGAGCTGAGGTCTGCGTTAAGGCGGCAAGCGCCGGTTGTGCGCGGCACGCCTGCGCGCAGTTCTGCGGCGGCTCATTGGGGCTTACCACTCGAGCTCTGCCGCTTCCTTCTCGGCCATATCATGCAAGCTAGGCTAGGCTATTTTGCTAGTAGCAGTAGTAGCACATCTTTCCGTCGCCGATAACGGCACTTTCGAAGGCATTAGTCGGACTACCTACATGATGGCATCTGTAGCAATATCTTAGCTGTTCCTTGGGATTCCAGATTTATTTGAACAGTTTAAAGCCGGAACCCCACTGCTACGCACGGTCGAGCTACGCAACGACTACAAAAACGCTTCGTACCAAAATGTAGGTAGATAGCTACTTCCGCAGCAGTGTACGAGCACGCTATACGCACGAAATGACGTCACAGATTCACGCATGGCTGGTGAGGCGAAGCTCCACTGCGACCCACGCTGTCCACGCTACGAACGTGGGTTGCAGTGGAAACCCCGTAGCGTGCGCCGCAGTGGGGAATGTGGAATATGCAGCGTGTGCGTTGCTGTGGAAATTTTGACACACGCTGCCAGACCAATGGACCCACGTGGGTAACGTGTATAGCGTGCGTAGCGTTCGCACTGCGCAGCAGTGGCATTTCGGCTTAATGCCATTACCGTGGATGGTGAATTCTGAATTATAAAAGCGTTAATGGGTAAAGAAAGATATGAATGACTCACCGTTCTGTTTTCCGCGGACTGCCTCTGCTCTTCTTAGCCTCGATGATACTATTGCACAGTTCATTATTTTTATGGACTTGCACAGTTATTTTATTATTCAATGTACTTTTTTACTTGCAGGGCAGTTTCAAGGTGTCCTCATATTTTTATGGCACTGACTGACGGGCCGGAGTCATCATAGACAGCTCAAAACATTATAGGTTCATGGCTCAAAATAATGTTATACTCTTTGAATCTGTCGGCCAGTAAAAGCCTGAGATTCATTTAAAACTATTTATATGGCAACTAGTAATGTCATTGTCAAATGTGACAAAAAGTCTTAAATTAATATGATAAAAAAAAATAGTATGATGTCCATACGTTCATGATGATGTCCTGATCTTGATATTTGGAATGCCAATTTTAGTATCAAAGTACCTGTTCTATAATATAATTCAAATTATAGAGAATCATAAAAAAGCTCAATTATTATGTCTCGTCCAAATTTAAATTTTGTGGGGTGAGTTTGATTATTCTTCTTAAATATTAAAAAACCGGCCAAGTGCGAGTCGGACTCGCGCACGAAGGGTTCCGTAGGTACCATTATCTATGTGACCCATCAACGTATAATATCTATACGGGGGACGAGGTCACAACCGCTTTTATACGATTCCTGGATACAAAAGCAATATTCTAGACACTACCATCAAATAAGCACAGCAGATATTGTATGAAATGGGTAACCTTCGTTATGCCATAAAATAATTATAATTAATAGGTACGTGATCGATTCTCACCCGTCAACACGATGCGCATGTCATTTCCACAGCTAACTACGAAAATAGTAAACAGCTGATCAATTTGGCACCTAACCAAAAAACCCTAAAGAGCATAAATCGTTTTTAATTCCGTATTGGTGATCAGTGAGAGACAATAATTTCAGGGCGAGCACAAAAATGGTGTTGATGAAAACGCAACAGGGGCTCCTGCAAGGCAGCGTGTGTGAGGGCGTGGAAGGAAGCTATGTCGCGTTCAAGGGAATTCCATACGCGAAGCCACCGATCGGCAATCTCCGCTTCAAGGTGAGCTCATTTCACAGAGCTACGTATTATTCTTAGGTATATTTCATTCATGTTTTATTCATGTTTTTTGTTTTTTCATGTTTTATTTCATGTTCATTGAGGCCCCCAGTGATATATAGATAATTATAATTAGTTAGTAAGAATAAAGTTTAGTAAATAATCTTAAATAATAAAGATTGTACTAAACATAACCCACCATGTATTTAAATAATAGTTAAAAATAAACAGTTTAAATTTAATTTTTTTTTTTTTTACAAGAAAAGTTTGCTTATAGTCACGTCAGTTCGTTCCATATTTATCTTGTAGGTCAGGTAGGTAGCTATTTATAAATAGGTATAAACATGTATATTGTGTTTGTTATTGAATGCGTAGATTTGTTGTTTGAAAAAAACTTTGGAGCTCGTCTCTACTCTACTTACCTATTACTTGAACGATAGATTTTCTTTGAAAAGAAATTCGAAGTCGTCTTAGTTAGGTACCACTACCACGTCTTCGCCATCAGTCGGAAGACGCATCTATTAATCCGACGCGCACAGTTCCGCTGCGTCCACGCTAACGCATCCGGTTTAGCTCTGCGTTTAATATGTAGGTATGTAAAGACAATTGTAAGTTTCAATGGCAGCTTGAATTAATTATTCTTGACAATTTAGTTTATATGATGATAAACTCTCAAACTTTAAATGACTATCTCAGTTACATCAGCTTCTAAATCCATCGAACCTAAAGGCCTGTATTCCCTTTGATTAGTGATTAGTGCGAGTGATTAGTGCAGGTGATGTGATTAGGAGAAAATAAGTGTGGACAGCGACTGATTAGTGCAAGTGATTAGTTGGCTGCGTAGTAACGTGATTGATTAGAAGCGTGTTCTATTTTTTGCGAGTGGACTGCGAGTAGCCACGTCCCGCGCGCCCTCCCTTCCCCCTCACTCGCAGCGTGCCTGCCACTAAACACGTTTGGACAGGCAGTTTAGTGTTTAGCGTCGGTGCTGGTCGACGGCTAACTGAATTTACTAAACAGAGCCACTAAACAAAAATTGGACACTACTCGCACCACACACCTGCACTAGCACTAATCATCTACTAATCACATGCACTCGCACTAATCAAAGTGAATACAGGCCTTAACTCTGACTCATGCTTACAGGCTCCTGAACCTCCAGAGCCATGGGAAGGCGTCCGCGACGGGACGCAGCACGGGCCGACGTGTCCGCAGTACAACGAGCGTCTGGACCGCATCGACCTCGGCAGCGAGGACTGCCTCTACCTCAACGTGTATTCCAGAACCTCCGACCCTCCCAACCCCCTACCCGTCATGGTGTGGATCCACGGCGGTGGCTTCTACACCGGCTCCGGCAACTCGGACTTCTACGGCCCGGACTTCCTCATGGCGCATGACGTCATACTTGTCACGTTCAACTACAGGCTAGAAGTCCTCGGATTTCTATCACTGGAAAACGAAGAAGTTCCTGGCAATGCGGGACTGAAGGATCAAGTAGCAGCTTTGAAATGGGTGAAGCAAAATATTCCTGCTTTCGGCGGTGACGCGAACAACGTCACAGTATTCGGGTGCAGCGCGGGTGCGGCGTCCACATCGTTACACCTGGTGTCAAAAATGAGTGAAGGGCTATTTCACAAAGCCATCTGCCAAAGCGGCGTGTGCCTGAATGAATGGGGTTACACATTATACGGCCGTAAAAGGGCATTCCAATTAGGAAAACGACTAGGTATAGAAACAGACGACCCCCAAGAATTATTATCATTTCTAAGATCGGTGCCGGCCTCGTCTCTTATTGGTATCCAATTGCCGTTTATAGAATCCGGACTAAGTGATATCGCAGACGGCATTTTATTCGGTCCAGTGATTGAAAAACCTGAACTCAACGTCGAAAAATTTATAACAGAGCTTCCACCAGATTTGGTTAGAAAAGGGCAAACATCAGACGTGCCGGTTATAGTAGGATATACATCGGGGGAAGGTATTGAGATAGCTAGAAAATTGCCCGCCCTTATTGCCTTTTTGCCCGTGCCCGGAGCCGTTGTGCCACGAGAGTTGAAACTAAAATGGGATACTGATAAATTGCACAGATCTGATAAGAAAATTAGGAATTATTACTTCGACGGAAACGAAATAACGACTGATATGATGTCAGAGATAGCGAATCTCGAAACGGATAGAATGTTCGCGTACAACATACGCAGATTTGCCCGGTATCACTGTGCGCATAATAAAGAGCCAGTGTACTTTTACAAATTCACGTCAGAAACAGAGAGGAATCATACAAAGAAGCAATACAAGATGGATTCTGTGAAAGGTGTTTGTCATTCCGACGACCTGCTATATTTGTTTCATGTGACCTGCCTCGACGTTCCGCTGACGGACGAATCTAGAAGTATTATACGGCAACATGTGAAACTATGGACAAGCTTCGCAAGTACTGGGTAAGCATCTCTGAATCTCGATTCGTAGTGGCGACGTAGGTCTTACTTATAAATTACTTAAGCACCTATTTCTAGTTTTAATACTCCTGCTAAAAGACAAGAAAAGTGAAAGACAAAAAATCCTTTCATAAAAACATCAGAAACAATATCGAGACTAAGTCAATCGCCCCCTCCACCTCACCTCCTTGGAAGTCGTATAAAAATTATAACTTCAACTGCGACTATGACAGACAAAAATGCACTCGTAGAAAATTAGAAAATCACAATATCTCATCAGAAAATCGGGATTCAAATCTTTGCTTAATATTATGCAACTATAGGCTACTTCATAAGTACTTCAAGTATCAGGGTCGGGAGAATTGCAAGCTTTCACGATGCCATTCGAACCAGTTTTTAGAGAGGATCAAATGTCTCTATGAGACTTGGCTACAACTACCTATATTCAGAGCAGTGACGCGTAGATGCAGTGTCCAAGGAGCAGCCGAAACGCTCGCGGTATTTGAGCTCCCGAAGTGTTCTGGAACCACCCTGTGCAACCCGAACTGAGCCAACTTGGACTGGGACGAAAATAGAAAAAAATGTTTTTTTTTTGTCGCGATGCAGCCGACGGAAACAGCAGTTGCCTGAAAGTGTGTACGCTGTTTATTATATAAACAGCGTACACACTGCGGAATGGCTGTTGCAATAGAATACGCTTCGGAAGCTCAATTACCGCGAGCCATCCGGTTGCCTCTTGGACACTAAAACGACGCAGGGTACAACAAAAGACAAACTGCCATAATCCGACATTGCCAGCGAACGCTGAAAACGTTCCTAAATTACAGCCAAATGTGACGTCACGAATGTCACGATTGAATAGTTTCAAACTTCCCGAAAATCATATTTCAACGGACGTCACTTCCTATTTAAATAGTTTGTAACAACCGGATCTAAGGGCCTATGCACACCGCGTTTTTTAAAGGCACCGACACAAACGCGCGTCGATGGCACATTTAAAAAACGCGGTGTGTGTTGGCCCTTACTCAGTTTTAATATCTCGTATGACTAATTTTTTTATTAATCAAAATATTGGATCCTATCGTTTTGACATCTCAGTCCTCTTTTTATTGGACAATTGGGACATCCGCATACGAGGGGTTAAAAGTTATATTATGTACACATCGGTAACTCGTGGCATTTAGGTAGCACTTAATAGATTAGTGATGAGAGACGTTTTCTAAGTGTCTTTTCAGATAAGATAAAATAGTAAATTAATATTATATACATGGTCTTAACATATGACGAAGTAGGTTTGATTACTAGCAGAGCTCGGACAGGTCATCGCAAAACAATCGTAACACGGTAATAGAACAAGATTAATAGAGTCGCATTATTTACAGTATTATATAATTCAATTTTTCAATACATTTATAACGGTAACTCAAAATCAATACTAATATTATAAATGCAAAAGTGTGTCTGTCTGTCTGTTACCTCTTCATGCTTAAACCGCTGGACCGATTTGGATGAAATTTGGTATAGAGATAGTTTAGAAGGACATAGGATAGTTTTTATCCCGGAAATCATCCCCAAGGGGGTGAAATGGGGGGGAAAGTTTGTATAGAGCTACGATATAACCGAGTTCCACGCGGACGGAGTCGCGGGCAGAAGCTAGTTAACCATATGTTTGTGAAGGTATTTCCATTAACATTTTTTTTAATGCTGATCGTTGCATTGAACATATGCAACCAACCATCAACTACTGCATTTTCTGAAACAAAGCAATGTTTTTATTGAATGGGTGGATTGTGTTATTTTTATTCACTATTTTCATTTCATTATAAAGTAAATTGATCAATTAATATTAATTACAATCTTAAGTATCGACTCTATAGAGTCTTGTTCTTTTTCCATATCTGTTTTTGCGATGACCTGTCCGAGCTGTGATTACTAGTTTAAAAAGTGAAGGAAATATTTTCTAACTTGGACTCCTCAGAAGCCGCTGCAATAGAAAAAACAAAGCGATTATTTTCGCCGAGTGATTTAAAAAGTGACAAGTTTCATTGATCAAAATTTTGGTATCTTGGCCACGTCAATCAAGGAATTGGAAGGTAGAAGCCTAAAACTAAAAGAGTCTATGGAGATCGTATTTAAAATTGAAAAGTCACTTTCATTACTGAGACTGCACCACAAAGGTAAACTTGTTTATCAAAAGCTGAAAATAATGTTATCAAAAAATCCAGGATATCTTACAACAAAAATCAATAACTAATTACAAAATGAAGAAGTTGAAATCAAAGAGAATATCAATAAAAATACGCTACAACTTCAATAAAATGCTTTTTTTACCCATTACGTCAGTGGAGGTTGAAAGATCGTATTCTTACACAAAGTGGATTTTCTCAAGTAGAAGACGTAGGCTGACTTGTGAAAATTTAGAACAAAAAAATTATTTTTAACACGAATGTCATATATGAAATGATTAAAATTTCTTTTTTTTTGTGGTTTCTTTTTCTCGACTGGTATAGGAAGAACGTTGTCACATCACTTGTCTGTTAGAAACTGTCAAGTGCTACCTAAGTGCCACGAGTTACCGATGTGTAATTATGTTTCAGGAAACCCACAACGGACAATTTTGTGGAATGGAAGCCGTTCGTCGAAACGGAACGCAACTGCTGCGTGATCGGACAGAAACTGAGCTGTGTCCAACACGTAGATGGCGAACATATGAAGTTCTGGGACGACATTTACGGCGAAGTCAATGTTGAATGAAGTACTGACGTCACAAACAAAACATAGGTTATGGTTTACAGATAGGTCTTGTTTATGGACAGCCGCGTGCTGTCAGATTAGTATGGAAACACGCGCCTGTAGTCGAGTCGACGTCAAACATTTTGACGGTTATTCTATTGTAATAAGGCTCAAAATGTACAGATATCTTTAACTTAGACTGTACGTAAACACTCTCTTAGCAACACCACATGTTTGTGCGACGGGCACCGCGCCGCTTCACCCCCGCTTGTCCATAGATGTGGCCTTACGTATTAATGTTACTTGTTAATCAATCGCACAGAATTGGCTTACGAACACAAACTGATGTATTGTTACTACTTTGAACGCTAAAATTAGGGTATAGGGAATTGAATAAATAAATATTAGGGAATGAATACTTATAGTTATTATTAAATGTCACAATTTCTTACACAAATATACCTACTATCGCCTTAGATAGTTACTGCAATACCGCACTGTGACACGCCGTAGACAGAAAGTCTCCATAAAATACACATACATAACTGACAATTTAAAATAAGATTTGTTACTAGATGAACAGGTGCGATATTGCAGTATGCACTTCATTGTGGAACCGTCAGCGCCGACTATCGGCAGTAGTTCCACGCGCACTCCCCATAACACTCGCGACGGACAAATGAACCATCCAAAAAGCCTAACCAATGATTGAATTGAAACAAGTGGAACTTAGTACCATACGCTACTCGATTACTAGACACTGATTTATCGACTACCATAAGTTACAAATCACACAGTCTCAATAACAATGAACTTCTCGTAGGGCGCGAGAACAAGTCCCCGGTGAAAGATTGGTCACACGTGTATTTGGTCATGAAACTCACTCGTTTGCGGGTTTACCTACGGCCCGTCCGTGCATTCCACGCGACGAACGCACATGTGTGCGACGGACCAGAATACCTATGAAGTCTACACAGCCTTCAATAACGCTAGAATAAGGTGCAGAGATGCGAGAAAAAGAGGCGCATTGAATACTGATTGTAACTAAGTATTCCAGAATAGAATCCGAGTGTAGCATGGGATTGTAATAAGGAGTCCTCTTGAGTTTGATCAGGGCACAAAAATGTGATTTTAAATCATTGAGGGGAACAAGAACCTTATTGCTCCATTCATTTTGTTTTAAACAGTAGTATCTGCTGATGAAATTTTAAACATCAAGTTAAAGGGTAAAAAATATACTTTTACGGTCTATGTAGGAAGCCAAAAACCGTCAAATACGAACTTGTAAAATTACAAACATGTTTTCTCGCTTCTCGCGGTGGTCTGGCAGCCTCGTGCTAGGCGTGCAAATTTGACACGGATCTCGCCGATTAGTTAGGGCTGTAGAAACTTCATAAGTGTTCACTGTCGCACTGACCGCGGGCTGGGTATCGGGTGGGTTCACGTTAGTCCGGGCGGAGGCGGGGCTTGTGCGCGGAGCCTTGCGGGCCGCCGGGTCAGTAGCGGCCGGAGCGCGAGTTGCGCTGCTGCTCGCGGCGCGCGCCGCGCTCGGGGCGCTCGGCGCGCTCGGGGCGCTCGGCGCGGTCGGGACGCTCGGGGCGTTCAGGGCGTTCGGGGCGCTCGCGAGAGCGCGAGCGGCGCGGCTTACGCTCGCGCGAGCGGCTGCGCGAGCGCCGCCCGCCCTTGCGCCGGGAGTATAAGTATCTGAAATTAGAAAATCACATCATTAGATAACTAGAGCAAACGATATCCCGATGCCGGTGGCCTGCCGAATCGAAAATTCCAGAGTACTTGAGCATACATTTCATGATTCATAACATAAGCAATATAAAGCCAGGGATTCAAAAGCAATCTAGAGCCAGTGATTCACTATGGTACACAAGTCCTGTGACTCGAGTCGCCAGCAATGTCAGATGTGCAACTATGAAATCTTGTGTTGCTCAATGTCGCAGACAAGACAAGCCTCAGAAGCTACAGAGAATAAAAAAACCGGCCAAGTGCGAGTCGGACTGACGCACGAAGGGTTCCGTACCATTATGTATAAAAGAAAATCATGTCTGTTGTATGGGAGCCCCACACCGACTCGCACTTGGCTGGTTTTTTAGTATTTGTTGTTATAGCGGCAACAAAAATATCATGGTTCATGAGATACAGCCTGATGACAGACGGACAGACAGCAGAGCCTTAGTAATAGGGTCCCAATTTTACCTTTTTGGTATGGCACCCTAAAAAGGTGGTATAGGCTCAATAACGCCACTTCCCAAGCCACAAAGTTATCAATTTATGTGGCTTGTCAGCCCGCATACTTGATGTAAGAGCGGTTTCATGAACATAAAGACTGTATCACAATTGTATCGCTGCAATAAATTGCAGTGTCTCATCACTCTAAGTGTTCAATAATGATACAGTTTCTTTGAACTGACCTCCTAAGTTCCCTTGAGATGGGTTTGAGGTGCATGAAGTTGCAGAAGCCGCTCCTCGTGCACTCGCCCATCTCATACTGGCGGCAGCAGGCCTCGCGGAAGTCCGTCACCGGCGACAGCTCGGCGTACACCGGCCGGCCGCCAAACCACCTGTTGTTCAGGTCGTTCACAGCCTTCTCGGCATCCTCTTCGCGGCGAAACTGGAATTGTTACACGATTTTTATATACGTCATTATTCCATACGCAAAATAGGCGCTATTGTGATGTTGAGCTGCGGAATCCCAGCCCGCGTTCACCTATATACTTAATTATTTAACTTGGGAGCTGAAGTTCTACAAGTGAATCAGTGATCTTAGCTATGACATGAACCTGTTGAGTTTGATAGAACAATTTGTATGAGTGGAGAGTGCAAAATCTGTCTTGCTATTTGTACCAGAAATAATCCGGTTTAACAATATTGTTAAGAAAACAGGCCCTAGATCTTCCAGATTATACCCTCAAATATAAAATACCACCAGTTTCACTCTCTATTGCACCTACCTGCCGGCCCATGTCCTGTTTATTGCCTAACATGATAGTCACATCACTATATTGCTTCACAACCCAGAAACCAAGTAGGTATGTGCAAATTAAAATCATTTGTTTAAATCAACAGTTCAGTAACCCATTTAAGATTGCATGATCACTTTGAGTTGTAAATGGATAAGTACAGAAAATATTGAAACTGAATACTCACCTTAATATAAACATTCCCAACTAAGTGATCGCCCAAATTATCACACACATTCATTTCTTCAATTTCGCCATATTTGTCTTCACATTCAACAAACACATCTTCAAAGAAATTGTCGTAATGCTCCTGCATTTCCTCATCTGATACATTTGCTACAACCACTGTAATTGTTCAAAAAGAAAAGGATTTATTATATATGTTTATTAGGTTATATTTCTTACATTAAAAATTGAGACATAAGGTGTGCATACAGTAGCCAGCACATAACTTGCGCAATGCGGGACGAAGGGGAGGGGCAGCTTGCAAGTCAAATTGTAAGTGCGAGCTGAGGGGCTACCGGGAATAGAAAACGAACTTCGTTTGTGTATCTTCATCTCTGTCGCACTTGCTCGTTTGAGCGACAGAGATGGAGACATTCGAACGAAGTTCGTTTTCACTTCGCGGTATAGCCCCTCTGTTCCCCCACTTTGTCCCGCGTTGTGCAAGTTATATGCCGGGACCTGTACCATCACTTGTGTGGGGGACAGAGAGACTGGTGATTGAGGTTTGAAAGAAAAAGCCAAGCTGCACCACCCCAAGTAAATGGGATAAGGGCAACCAAATGATGATGATGAAGAATTTAGAAAAGTAACAATACTTAAGTTTAAATAAAAAAACATGGAGGAACTTCAAGCTCTAAAGACATGTATGTATGCAGATTTCCTCACTACAATTTCCTTCACCAATAATTTATTATGTACATCCAACTTATGGATTATCAGCTTATACATACATTTTGAGAATTTAAGAATTTCAGAAGTGTCAGCTGGTAAAGGTAAAGGTATGACAATACTTACAATGGCTGCCATCAGCAGACTTGGCAGAGTTTTGAGGATTCACATATAGGTTTTGGAGCAGGACTGTTTGTGAGAAAGTTGGTTTGTTGTGAATACGAGAGCACCGGTCTCCGTGACGGCATGCTCCGATTTTGAAATAAAAGGAGCAATTGACTCTGGAACACAAAGGTTTCTGATTATCTTGTGTTTCTTATGAATTTCATAAGCAATGAATATTGATATGAATTGCCTAATCCAAAATATGGTTCCTATACTGTCGAAATAGGCAACCTACTTGAATAAACCCCAAAGGGATCAAACCAGGTAATAAAATATGGCAAGTCACAAATAAAAAGTTAAGTTAAAATTAATAGGTTATTTTTAATGACTAAGAATATTTTAATGGCCAATCACAGTGAATACTACTAAATAGCCTTAAGAGAAATATCGACGAGTAATTTTCAAAAGAATTCGTTCAATGATATGTTTGGGTGGCTGGCTTTTGGTGTATATTAGAAATTAAGGTTGACCATAACCTCTTTACGCATTTTTTAACATTAATTGAGCTAAAGCATTAGATAGTAGTGTATGGACATTTAAATGGCAAATTATTGAACTTACTTGTCCTTTTCTGTACCAAAGATAGCAGCTAGATACTCAGCCATGGTAAAACGCCGTTGATGACGGCTGTAATCCTCAGCTTGTGTCAAGAACGATGCACATCAAAATTACCGTGAAGCGATAAATGTAGCGACAGACAAAATTATGTCCCTTTTCTAATGATAACTTGCGGAACAGATCGTTGTATCTTATCGCGCTGAAAAGACAAAACTAAATATGTTTCACTCAACGAGAAAGAACATTAGCGGCAATGCCGCTATCCGCCATCACTGTGGCATTTCACAGATTAGCAACGAAGTACTGAAATTATCTGACAGTGTAGTTAACAATTTTCTTTACATTTTCAGTTTAACCAACACTACAAATCTAATTAAGGGCCAGTTTTGCTTTGAATTCATAACAGATTAGATACATAGAATTGTATACTATACTTTACATTTAAAAAAGTAGATTTATTTTAGATGTGCATAGTATAGTTTAGCAATTAACTCAAATTAAGGTATGTTTATGTGTTTATGTATATATTAAAATATGCTACTGTATGTATCCTGATTTACATAGAGATACCAGGTTATTTTTTCTCATATGAGTATTGCAACACTCGCAAACCTATTTATTTCCGTGTTTTATTTCTTTCTTGCTCTTGCTGCCCGCCTCCTGTCACGCTGCATGAGTCGTGTTGTCTCGTCGTGCTGTGTGCGAATTCGTGGGCGCTACAGCAATGTTGTAATCGGCCATACAATTACCTTTATGGTGCTTTAAAATCCTAGCCCTCAAACAGTGTACATCCGCCATCGTGTAGTGCAACTCCTAATTAATATATAACGGTCGCCGTTTTGGCAGGTATCACATGTGTTAAGTGTGAAAAAGTTAAACATTCAGTGCGAGCTCAATTTTCTGATAAGTTTTATATAAACGACCGTTAGATTTCTAGCCGCAAATCTATGGGAGATAACTGGTTCCACGCTCACGTAATAAGTGACAATGTCTCTCGAATCTCCGCTTGACAGATTCTGCGGCTCCAAGTTTTGGGTAAGTCACTATTTTGATAATTTATGCTTCTGTTCAAAAAATATTGTGATACCTACCGTATGCTAAATAGTTCACACCGATTTAACGAACACAGACGAGGTACCTTTTTTATTTTGATTATCTTAACTTTACGGACTAAAAATAATAATTTCAAGACAACCACACAGTATATTTGTTTCAGATCTATATATCCTCTACATATATTAACTGAAATAAATAGATATTGTTTCTCTTATATAATTTACAAAACCAGTTTCTCTGTTCTTCTGTCCAATTAAATTATATTTTAAGTGTGGGTTGGTAAAAACATCTTATTTTTGGTAATGTAAAACTATGTATCATGTACCTAAGAAGAAAAATAGTGTTTTTTTTATGTAGAAGGTGAAATGAATCCAATAAACTGTTGTGATTGTTGTGAGTGTTGTAAATCTCCATGACATATTTTTTTTATTTTTACCAAAGTTGTGCAAAAGTATGAGAACAATATTAAAAAGTTTATAAACAGTAAACACAATATAACATGTGTATGAGTCCCATAAAGTAATACTCAAATTACCTACAATATTATTTTAGCAGGAAAGTTTGTTACTAATTGTACATTTTGCACAGTCATTACTAACATCATTATTCTTCAAGCAGCAATTGTGTAATAATTTAGGAATGCCAATGACCAAATCTTAATCAAACAAGCTTGATGCTGACTCTAACTTAAACAAATGTCCAAAAGTTCAACTTACTCTATACCAAATTTCATCCAAATTGATTCAGTGGTTTAAGTGTGAAGAGGTAACAGACACACACTTTCGAATTTATGATATTAGTATGGGTTATGTCCATTTCCTAGTTGCACAAAGTATGAATAAAAGTAATGTGAAATTAATGACATCATAGTCAAACAGCTTAGCCTACTCTACAAATAAATAGGTTACTTAATGGAAGGTTATTAGAATCCCTAATTTATTTTTGTCGTTAAACATAGCTATAGAATTATGTAATATATTTTTAAATTGTGGTTTACTCAACTCTTATATGGTACATTCCCCTTAGTGGGGCAGAGTGCTCGAACAAATGGTCGTAAATGTGGACATGCTGGACAAAAGCACCAATTTTTTTTCAGGCATTTATTTGGTCCATAGCTTTAAGTTTTTGATAGGAACCAACTCCTCTGTCTGCCTTTTTTTTGGCGGCCATGTTAATTATAGTTAATTATTAATATCTCGAGTTCTAAGACACTTAGAACCACAAACTTGGTGTCTAAATATACATATTTGGGGTCAGGGAATTTAACTAGATAAGTATTTTACCAATATAACACTGCATTTAAATGTAAAACATCTTTTTCTTAGAGTTAGTTTAAGTTATGTTAAAAAAAAACTGTTATTAATATTATTATATTTTTATAACTTGTTATAGAAGCTATAGTAATGCATAATCTGCAGAAATTTCAAGTGTCTACATATTACGATTCTAGAGATACCAATTGTTATGGGCGGGCAATAATATTATGTTTCATGTATGAGAGAACTGTTTAATTTTAAAGTTATTTTTATTAATGTATGTTAAATAAATAAATAAAGCAGCAATACAAAAACAACTTCTGTGGAAATTTGAACAGTCTAGCTATTGCTGATACGCAGACAGCCGGATGGACAGCGGAAGCTTAGGAACAGCATTCCGTTTGATGTCCTTTGGGAATTCAACTCTAAAAAATATCAAGTTGTATTCCTTGAACCCAATTATGTATATTAGGCACTAAGTTTGTGATTCTACGTTATTTAGAACTCGAGGAAAACAAGGGACTTCCATTCCAATCCGGGCCCCTCAAAAGCATCTGAGTCCTTACTAACGCTGAGCTTCAGCTCAGTGCGGTCAAGCCAGCCAAACTGAGCCAAACTCGCCTCCAAACCCAAATCCTGGATCTGCCACGGCCCATGTATTGGTTTTTAATTCAATTTTTTTTTTACCTGTTTAATAACTGTCCATAATGAAGTAAACATATAAATGTTTATATAAATAACATGAGCGGAACAAATAGGTACCTATCCATATTGCATATTTGTGTACCAAGTAAGTTTGTATGTGTATTAAGATTCACATTATCATTGAAGATAAGTATGTAACTGTTAACTGCCTGTAAACTTACATACTAACATTATGTCAAAAATTTTAAGTCATGTGCTGACATGGTATGGTCTTGTACAATCAGCGTCATATAGTTAGTTAGTTGCAGCCAAGGTAGTCAAATATTTCGGTACACATCTTTATTACTGTAAGAATAGGGGTTTGTTACGAAATATTTGGCTAATTTGGTACATAAATTTATGTAGGGCATTTGAGACCACTTAAATTTTGACACTGATGAAAATTGACAAATGACTAAATTTCTATGAGAATACTCTAAAAATTACTATGAGATCATCATATTTTTGCGTTTGAGCACTAGTGCACTACTTCCCGAGAAACAAATATACATATATACATATTATAAAGATGTGGCTAATAATAATATTATATATATTTATTTTGTATACATATGTATAATATGTACAGATTATGACCCATTACTCCCTTTACTTGTCCGAAGTTCTATGTTTGTGGGGAACAATCTTCTGATGTTCAGAGCTTAGGTCCAGACGGCTCGACTAATCAGACGGGTCACGGGAAAACTAATTCGGTCCACTGGCAGACTTCGGACAGTTACTCGTCGCATTTCACTTTCGGAAAAAAATGCGCGTGTTATAGGACCGACGTATTATGAGCATCTACCCGCCAAATTAAAAAACGAATCATCTGACGAAGCATTCTAACACCAACTGAGAAAAAATAGAAAATATTGGAAAATAGTTTTTACTGTGTTAATGAATTTATGAAAATAAAATATGTTTGACATTTTATAATAATATTGATTTGTATTTGTATTAATTGTATTTTAATGTAGTGTAAATTATTATGCAAAAAAAATTGACGATCTTTTTTGGGATGCCTTATTTTAGTAAAAATTAACATGTATATTGACATTGTATTATGTAATTTTTAATTTAAATATTTATTCAACTTTTCATTTTTATGTGACGATCATAATATCAAGTCGTGTAAATTGACCAAGGGTAATTTATATTGTATTTTTATATTATGAAATAAAGCAATCTAATCTAATCTAATCAATCTATAGAGATGTCCATATACGTATAGAGGGCCTACCGCGAAAATAAAACGAACTTCGTTCGTGTATCTCCCTCTCTAACACGTAAGTATCTTTGCTAGTTCGAGCTACAAAGACGGAGATACACGAACGAAGTTCGTTTTCGTTTCGCGGTAGGCACTCGTGAGAGTCCATTCTATTTATACACAGGATTTTTTAAATGGAATAACTGCATCCGTATGTTGCCCCATACATACAAACTTAAAGCTACAAGCTCACATACTTTTTCTCTTTTGTTATAATTATACATATTTTATAGTATGGAGTCTAGACCAGCGAGTATTGTCACTTAAATGGTGGCAAATTAAAAAAAAACGTGTTTTTACTGACTATACTTTTCTGTATACCATCATCAACTACTCATTGAGACGATTCTAACGAGCCCAAACTCCATGGTGTTGCGTCGTTTAATTACGGAGCTATGGCCACCTTCCAGCTCCATCATCAGATCAGCTCTATGTCATAATAATATTGCATTGTCATCCGATTTATACATGCATGCAAAATTTCAGCTCTATCGGAAACCGGGAAGTGGGTCAAATGTAACTTGCAAGATTTGATTACAGACAACGGGACAGATGAAAGTAAATAAAGGCTTGTAAAAAATGCTTGTAGGTATCACGATTCGGTGCCAGACTACGAGTATGTGTGGTTGAAACTTAACATCAAACATATTAAAGTGAATGACATGTTTGTAGGATCAAGTAATACTTACATAATTATATATTTTAACAAGTGAACGCTGACCAGTCTCCTTGACCTTAGGCATTCTCTGTGATGGCATCATGGCCATGAATAGGCAAAACCAGTTAATGTGGTATTTTACTACAGTGATGGCAACTAGATATTGTGATTGGGAGTTTTAGTCGGTATGCATCTTTTATGAGTGGATGTACCTACAAAACCTGATCAGACTCCGATCTAGCTTGCTTGCCAGTAGGTACTTAAATTTATATGATACGTATAATTCGTATATTGTTTGTACTTTGTAGCTACACATTTAATGCATTTCTAGAAGTACAGTTGAGTAGACTACACGTTGGAGATATGATTCGACAAAAATGTAATTTCAAAGATGCGCCCTTTGGTGCAGAATAAGTTTTATTATTTTCATTGCACAGACTCTAACTGGCAAAGACGACTCTATCGAGCCTGAAGCGATCGTTGGATTTGTTTTGTTAAGGATAAGAAATATTTATTACCTTTTTACGCCTAGTTCTCTGCTTCAGCTTGGACCAAAATTCTTTCGTATGTCCGTTTGTCCGGCTGTTCTACCCTACAGGTCGCATTACTCGACCGATTCTCGTGAAATTTTGTGAGCCGGTTCGATAATAATTCACATGGGATTTCTTTGTCGATAACTTAAGAATATATAGTAGGACAGGGTGCTCGAACACATTGTCGTAAATGTGGACACGCTGGACAAAAGCACCAATTTTTTTCAGGCACTTGTTAGGTCCATAGCACCAACTCCTCCGCCGGCCATTTTTTTTTATACCGGCCTTTTTTTACTATAGTAAATTATTAATATCTCGAGTTCTAAGGCACTTAGAATCACAAACTTGGTGTCTATAAATATACATATTTGGGGTCAGGGAATTCAACTAGATAAGTATTTTACCGATATAACACTGCATATACATGTAAACATCTTTGTTCTTAGAGTTGGTTTAAGTTATGTTAAAAAACAATTATTAACGTTATTATATTTTTATTATTTGTTATTATAGAGGCTATACATAATCTGCGGAAATATCAAGTGTCTACATATTACGGTCCTAGATATATACCGATTGTTATGGGCGGGCAATAAAATTACGTTACATGTATGAGAGCACTGTTTAATTTTTAATTTTATTTTGTTTTAATGATTGTATTTTAAAGCAGCAATAGAAAAACAACTTCTGTGAAAATTTGAGCAGTCTAGCTATTGCTGATACGCAGACAGCCGGATGGACAGCGGAAGCTTAAGAAAAGGGTTCCGTTTGATATCCTTTGGGAACTCCACTCTAAATAATATCTAGTTGAATTCCTTGACCCCAAATATGTATATTTAGACACTAAGTTCGTGATTCTACGTTATTTAGAACTCGAGATATGAATGATATGCGTATACTTCAAAATTCCCGTAATAAAATTAAAGATGACCGACGGAGGAGTTGGTTCCTATCAACAATTTAAAGCTATGGACCTAACAACTACCTACCTGAAAAAATTTTGGTGCTTTTGTCCAGCGTGTCCACATTATCACCTGAAACTGCCCTACTAATATAGCTATATACCTACTATTTAATAACTGTTTAATAGGTTTACCTTCTATAATTGTTTTAGATTTTATCTTTTTAACAGACTTGATTTCCACATCTCACTAGTTTATATTATTACGTCATCTCAGCTTAATACCAGGATATTGCTTTGTCACTTTCGATTGACGAACAGAGCAAGCTTACGACCTAGCCTAGCTGAGCCTATGTCGAGGGGCGCTACCGCGAGCGAGTATGTCCCTCTCTGACGTTCCAATATGCAAGTGCGTCAGATAGGAGATTCATTCAGGAACGAACTTCGTTTTCGTTTCGCGGCAGGGCCTCGAGCGCCAGTGAAACGAAGGGCTGACGAGGCATGTTTCTGGTGGGGCGTCACGACGGAGGGTAAGGGAGTGGATTGTGCCTAAAAAACGAAGGAATAATGAATCAAATATAGCCCCATACTAAGCATAGCTTGTACTTACTATTTCTATGGCTTGTACATTGGGTAATAGAATAATCGACGATATATGCACGTAACTTATGCAAATAGATTAATAAAAACTTAAATAATTATGTTAAAACCATCTATGACTCGGGAACAAATATTCATGCCCATGACACAAAGAAATGCTCTTAACGGGATATTAACCCAGGACTTCTAGCTTCGTAGGCAGGGTGCAACTAGGCTGAAGTGCTCTCTATATTGGACAATTGAGCGTTAGCATGCGTATGAACTATAATAAGTTCGAGAAATATTATCTAACATGAAACAATAGGGCAGTCAATAACCTTCCAAAATGTATCAGATCAATCAGAAGCAGTTATTTCATTTTCGGGCCAAATTGATATGAGGGGTATTCCATTCCAAAACTAGGACAATGAATTTAGGGATTCCAATATAGACCCGAATAAGAAGGTAGTCCTGTACGTCTAGCACAACTTGCTGACAAGCCGCTTGTCGCGCGACTGTGCGTCCCCTGTCACACTCGCACCGTGCAAATTAGAACGAGGTGGGTAGATCCTTCTCGACTCGCGTCGCGGCACGGCGTCAGTTGTGCTAGCCCCCCTCATTTACATGTCTCGTATTCAATATAACTACTACAGCGAGAAAGCATAGATATTGCTCTTGCTACGCTTTGGGTTCGGCCACAATTTGCGGCAATTGGCCGTAGAGGCTGTAGACTCATCTGGGTCTATTCCAGGGACTGCATAACCGAAAAATACCGGTATTATTCATAACCGATATGACGTCATATCGGTTTTGAAATAGCGGTTTCGGTAGCGGAACCTTTATATTTCGCTATCGAAATATAACGGTAACCTTTATTTTTTTCGGTACCTTAACCGATTTTGAAAGGTTACCGATATTTAGATTTTGGCGTCGTTGCCAAACCGCCGGCGCTGCCGTTTTGTCTTTCTTTCCGCGAAATCGTCGCATCGTCAGTAGGAACATTACATTCAGTACATTGGCACAGCAACATAGCGTGAGGTGCGGATGTGCGGGCGGGGACTCGGAGAGTGCGGAGCTATGATGACAGATGTACACCCGGATACCAAACAGGATGATGTTTTCGCTTCATTATCAAAAGAAAAGAAAGCATATACACGGCATTCTTTCGTTTTCTTAAAATTGTAGATTTTAATTTTTATATTGAATTCGAAGCATCAAAGAAGCGTATGATAAGCCGCTGCCGTCCCGCCCGTGCCGACGCCCCCCCCCGCACGCCTCTACTACCACTCGCTTCCCGCCCCCCGTTCTCACTGTGCGCCGCAGCCCGCGCCATTTCGTTTATCATGCCAAGGACCCCCCCCCCCCCCCTGCACGCCTCTACTACCGATCGCTGTCCGTCCACCGTTCCTCACTGTGCGCCGCGCCCCGAGCCATTCTGTTTATCATGCCGCGGACGACCCCCCCCCCCCGGCACGCCTCTACTACCGCTCGCTCCCCGTCCACCGTTCCTCACTGTGCGCCGCGCCCCGAGCCATTCTGTTTATCATGCCGCGTACCCGCGCCCCCCCCCCTCCCCCGCACGCCTCTACTACCGCTCGCTCCCCGTCCCCCGTTCCTTACTGTGTGTGCGCCGCAGCCCGCGCCATTCCGTATATCATGCCGCGGACCCCCCCCCGCACGCCTCTACTACCGCTCGCTCCCCGTCCCCCGTTCCTCACTGTGCGCCGCGGCCCGCGCCATTGCATTTATCATGCCGCAGACCCGCCCCCCCCCCCCCCCACCCGCACGCCTCTACTACCACTCGCTTCCCGCCCCCCGTTCTCACTGTGCGCCGCAGCCCGCGCCATTTCGTTTATCATGCCAAGGACCCCCCCCCCCTGCACGCCTCTACTACCGATCGCTGTCCGTCCACCGTTCCTCACTGTGCGCCGCGCCCCGAGCCATTCTGTTTATCATGCCGCGGACCCCCCCCGAATATCGGCCGACGGACAACATTTGATACCAAGCTCAATCAAAGTACGAATAATAGTACATTACGCGCGCAAACCAGCGGAGCAGAACGAGAATCGAACCCGTAATCAATCAATTAATTTGCCATATGAAATTACGAAGTATAATAACGATTCCATTTTAAATTATCTTTATCACATGACGTGATTATCGCTAACAAAATACCTAACGCAGTACACAAGCACTGCGCAGTCGTGTCCGTACTAAATCACGAAAAACTTTATCACGAAAACTTTTTCACGAACGACTTTATCACGAAAAACTTTATCACGAATATACTTTATCACGAAAAGACTATATCACGAAAACTTTATCACGAAAACTTTTTCACGAACGACTTTATCACGAAAACTTTATCACGAAAAACTTTACCACGAATAGACTTTATCACGCAAGACTTTTTCACGAAAACTTTACCACGAAAGACTTTATCACGAAAACTTTTTCACGAACGACTTTATCACGAAAAGACTATATCACGAATAGACTTTATCACGAAAAATCTTAAGCACTAAAACATTACCACGAATAGACTTTATCACGAAAAAAAAATTGCTGACTATTCTGAAGGGGAGTCAAGTTTGACTTTATAAAACCGACTTCAAAAAGGTAAGGTTAAAATTAGGTTCGAGTGTTTTTGTCCACTTCAATTGCGTTCAATATCGATATCTGAGGACTCGAAAAGTCTTTTAATATGAATCATTGGGAAAATAAAAAAGGTCGCCAGTATGATATGATTAAAATTGAATTTCTTTAAATAAGGTCCGATTTCGTTCCAAATCGATATTTGAGAGCCCGAGGGATCTCCCAATATGAATCCGAGATTGGATTGTAAAAAAGTTGCCGCCATCTTTAAATGAGGTCCAATTTCGTTCAAAATCGATATCTGAAAGTCCGAGGGGTCTCCTAATATGAATCCAAAAAAGTTGCCGCCATCTTGAAATTCTTTAAAAGAGGTCCGATTTCGTTCAAAATCGATATCTGAGGGTCCGAGGGGTCTCCTAATACGAATCCGAGATTGGATTGTAAAAAAGTTGCCGCCATCTTGAAATTTTTTAATTGAGGTCCGATTTCGTTCCAAATCGATATCCTAGAGCCCGAGGGATCTCCTAATATGAATCCGAGATTGGATTGTAAAAAAGTTGTCGCCATCTTCAAATTCTTTAAATTAGAGCCGATTTCGTTTAAAATCGATATCTGAGCGTCCGAGGGGCTTCTTATTACGAATGCGAGGTTCCATTTTCAAAAAGTTGCCTCCATCTTGAAATTCTGTAAATGAGGTCCGGTTTCGTTCAAAATCGATATATGAGGGTCCAAGGGGTCTCCTAATACGAATCCGAGATTATATTGTAAAAAAGTCTCCGCCATCTTGAAATTCTTTAAATGAAGTCCTATTTCGTTCAAAATCGATATCTGAGAGTCCGAGGGGTCTTCTAATATGAATCCGAGATTGGATTGTAAAAAAGTTGCCGCCATCTTGAAATTCTTTAAAAGAGGTCCGATTTCGTTCAAAATCGATATCTGAGGGTCGAGGGGTCTCCTAATACGCATCCGAGATTAGATTGTAAAAAAGTTGCTGCCATCTTGAAATTCTTTAAATGAAGTCCTATTTCGTTCAAAATCGATATCTGAGAGTCCGAGGGGTCTTCTCATATGAATCCGAGATTGGATTGTAAAAAACTTGCCGCCATCTTGAAATTCATTAAATGAGGTCCGATTTCGGTTAAAATCGATATCTGAGGATCCGAGGGGCTTCTTATTACGAATCCGAGGTTCGATTTTTCAAAAAGTGTCAGGGACTTGGTCACAGAACTATACCAAGATAGAATGAAAAAGTTTATCTACTTCGCGTGGCGAAAAGACGACGAATCGTCTTCTTTGCTTGCCGCGAACATCAGTCCGCTCACGACCTCGGAACGCGTGCAACGTCAGGTTTTAAAAACAAAATGACTCGTTGTGCGATAATTAGCTGTTCAATCAAACGCCACCCATAACGTTGAAGCTGTTAAGCGTGGTATTTCCTTAAATCGGTAAGTCCTAAAATATCAGTTATTAATTAAAAAACAATTTATTTATTGCTCTGTATTATTTCCATCAAAACAGATTGTGTCCAACGCTAGTTTTCCATTGCGGCTTTAGTTTGACGAGATAGACTTGGCGTGCGTTCAAAACCAGCAATGTATAAATAAGCTATTCAAACTGTCGAGTCGCGTTCGAGGTCGATTTCTCATTTTTTCTGTCAAATGTAAGAATAGTGATGTACAACATTGCTGTAGGTACGTTGCGATTTTCATACTTACTTACTCCGCTGTCACAGTCCGCCCCTCTGAAGGTCCTGACGTCCTCTATTGTGCTTTTATGTCTATTGTCGATGAGGACATGGTCGATTTGGTTCACAGTACGTCCATCAGGGGATTTCCATGTCCCCTTATGTATACTCTTATGCGGATACATGGTGCTTGCGACCACCATGCGATTTTCTTACTCGATTAAAATCGAATTTGAAACCAGAGGGAATGATATTTACGTTTTTATATTATTATGTAGCTATTTATATAGTGTAGGTAGGTACGTAGTGAAGTGAAGAGCAAATATTATTAACAAACATTGGGCCTTTACACATAAAGTTCGGACAGCGGGAAACGCCTTACGCCATTCCAACCCTCGTTCCGAAGCGAGCAGGAACTTTAGCAATCCCTTTAGAAATTTGTTCAGGATGCTTAGGGAGTGAACATAGGTACTAAAAGTCTAGAGTTCTTTCCTTATATACTGTAAAAAAATAAGACCTTTTAAAGACTATTTTTCATTTCCTCTGTTGAATTTAATTATCATTTCATCTGTCGGTTCTTATCGATATTTTGAATCGATACAAAATAAACCTACAAGTTATTACAACTGCCGCGTGCGAATCGATGGTGACGAATCGATGTCGCGCGGCTTATGTTTCCCATTCAGACTGGCTGTCGGCCTGCGACTCGGGGCTCAAATTGGATCATCTGGGCCACCACACTCTCTCATGTATAAAGAGTGCTGGCCGCCTGTCCCGCCACGCCTGCCTCAACGACATCATCCGCCGGGCACTTGTCAGTGTTAACGTGCCGGCCATGTTGGATTGGAGCCCCCCGGTCTAGCGCGCGACGATGGTAAGATTTGGACGGCCACTAATCTGGGACGCAACGTGCGTGGATACCCTTGCGCCGTCACATCTCGCCGCAACCTCGCTGAGAGCGGGCGGGGCGGCTGCAGCGGCTGAGGCAGCAAAGCGCCGCAAATACATGGCTTGTGTGGCTTGTGTTGGCACAGACCAGCATGTATTTGTGGCTTTTGCAGTCGAGACTCTCGGGCCGTGGAGTCCAGATGCCCACCAACTGGTCAGGACGCTGCGCCGAATGCTTGTCCAGACCACCGGGGACCACAGAGCTGGCTCGTTCCTCACTCAGCGGATCAGCATAGCGATCCAGAGGGAAATTTTCCTTCTGATCGCGAATTAAAAATCATAGTGTACCTATATCTGGAACTTTAAAGATTAATAACGATGCCTGACTTGGCTCTACGAAATATCTCACAACTTATTACGGTGGAAGAGATTCGACACTTTGCCTATTTTATTTATAAATGGAATGTTTTTTTATGGGATGTCACTTCTAATTGTAGGTTATTGTGTTATCAGTTATCTACTGACTGACTGACTGACTGACATATCAACGCACAGCCCAAACTGCTGGGTCTAGAGATTCCAAATTTGGTACGTAGGTTCCTTAAAAGGTGTAGGGGGCACTAAGAAAGGATTTTTCAAAACTCACCTCACTCACTCAAGGGGATTAAAAAGGGGTGCAAATTAAGTATTCAAAACTACTGGGACTAGAAACTTGAAATTTACACCAGAACTTCCTTTTTTGACGCAGGCAGAGGATAGAACAGGATTTTTGGAAATGCTTTCCCTAAGGGGGTGAAATGGGGGTCTAAAGTTTGTATGGGGAAATAGTTATTTGTGTCACAAGGGAGCAAAATAGTATATTTACGGCGAGGGCGGTGTATTGAATCCTGAACGTAGCGAGGGATCCTACAATAGAATCCTGAGCGTAGCGAGGGATTCTAACGTAAGATCCTGAGCGTAGTGAGGGATACAAGTGTTTACGCCCGAGACGAAAATAATTTTGCTACCGAGTGACTCATACTATTTTTCACACCGCTTATGAGGAATTTAAAAAAAAGCTATTGTTCGGTGCAACGCACCTAACACGTGATATAGCCTCGTGCGTCCCGTCAGCAAAAGACGCATTGAGCAATAATTTATATTAACCTCGATTTAGTGTACTTTTCGGCTCTATCGCGACCGGGTGCATTCGAACATTAACATTTAACATTTTCAACATCTTTCTAACATAACTTTATAACATTTGTCATTTTAGGATTATAAGACAATAAACATTTGAATACGTCTCTCCGGACTTTCTAACATTCAAGCTCACCCGGACCCGAATATTGGTCCTTCGAACCGTGGACCTCGCGCGCGTTTGAATTAATTTCGAATAGTGAGTGAGGTGCTTGAGCTGGTGAACATCTGTGGGCGGTGAGCTGCATTGAAGGAGAAGCGTAAACAACAACCAACAGCTGCAGCAGCGAAACGGAAGTGTTCGGTAACGACACAGAAGGCATACAAGTAAGATCTTTCCTTTTTACTAACAAAACATCAAGATGGCGAGCGTTATCCGTCAAGAGGAGATTCAGCGCTCTATTGAGTCTATGCTTACTAACTTTAAGAAGGATAGTGCTGAAAGGAAAAAGAAGCCCGAGTATTTCAAGAGGCGTGTAGACGAATTGGGTCTACTATGGCGAGAATTTCAATTCAATCACGAACAGATAGAGATGGTAGAGAGCCAGGCTTACCCGTACTTCGCTAACCGCACTTACGAAAGTACGAAACAAATTTACTCGGTTCTTAGTTCTGTTTTGAAGACGGGCTATCAGGCGCTCGAAGCAGGGACAACATCAACTACAACGGAAAAAGAATCAACCAGAACATCGTCGGAGACCACGGACGGAGATATTCAGAAAAAACAAATCCACGGAGGTTTTAACCTCAAAGAAGGAGAAACACCAAGAGGGTATGAGCAAGCCCCAGGCGCTCAAACAGAAAGCCAACTACTTAAAACAGATGCTGGAACGTCGAGTAAACATGACGAAATGTATCGCAAACAAACGGCAAACATGAAGGCTTTCGTTAGAACCGTAAAAAGTATAGACGTGAACGCGCTAACAGAAAAGTGGGAGTTAGAAGATGCGCTTAAGTCCTTACAAGCTCGTTGGAACGCCATAGATGCGCTCCATTGGGAATTAGAGAGTGAGGGAACTAAAACGAATGTGGAATACGAAACCTCATTTAATGCACATGAGGAAACATTTAACAGTTTGAAGAAAACTATTAACAAACAGATATGGTCAGGGGCACATCGTGAAAAATCCACACCTACATTAGAAATACCGACTTTCCATGGGAACTATAGCGCTTGGGTCTCATTTAAAGATTTATTCAGTGAGGCCATTCATAAGAACTCTGCATTATCCAACGCTCAGAAAATGCAGTTTCTAAAATCCAAAGTGAAGGGAGAAGCAGAAAGACTCATCCAACACCTACAAATAAGTTCTGATAACTACATAGTCTGCTGGGATATTTTAAACAATCGTTATAACAATACTAAGCTAATATTCACTTCGCACATGAATATATTATTAGGCTTACCGAACATGCAACAACAATCGGTGACACAAATAAAGAAAATGCATGATACGGCCAACGAATGTCTACACGCAATTAAGAACCTAGGTGTCGATATAAGGACCTGGGACCCAATAATAGTACATATTTTGACGCAAAAACTTGATTCCGAAACTCATATGGACTATGTAGAGTCGCTGAGCAACTCTAGAGCACTACCAGTCCTAAAAGAATTCATGGAATTTATGGAAGGCAAATTTACGAACCTGGAAAGCTCTCGCCGTAAACAGGAATCTGTCATTCCAAAAACATATCCCCCAACAAACTCATCGAGTACAACCCAGCGAAAACCCTTCCAGGCACAACATAATTATCGGCAGTACCCTAACAACAACTACGCAAACAACGGAGCCAATCGAAGTCATGGAACAACAACGGAGTTGAAAACATTTCATGTTTCGGGCATAAAATGCCCGCTTTGTAACAATCAACATGGCATTTACAACTGCCGACAATTTCTACAAATGCCAATCGAAAAACGTTTTCAAACAGTTAAAAAACTGGCGCTATGTATTAACTGTCTATTTAGTCACCACGGCAATAAATGCAACTCGGCGAAAACGTGCCACAAATGCACCGGCCGACATAACACGTTGATACACGAGGCGTGCGTAAAAACAGTAGCATCAGCATCGGAGCCATCGACCTCAACGTCATCAGCAAATGCGACAATTACTGAAAATAATAAACTGACTAACATTTCGCAATTACCTAACACAGAAGATTCTGAGATTTTGCTGGCAACTGCTCAAGTAAAGGTTAAAACTGCTGATGGAACCTATGTGACTCTCAGAGCTTTGATAGATCAAGGTAGTCAGATTTCCCTTATAACACAACAGGCCGCACAGTTATTAAATTTAAAAAGAGAGAAATGTAGTGGTATTATTTACGGCGTAGGACAGAAACAGAACAGCTGCAAGGGAAAATTAAGCATAGAATGTGCTTCCACTTATAACAATTTTGATTTTCATGCGGAGGTTATTATTATGAATAATCTAATTAAAAACTTACCAAATAAAACGTTTTCTAAGCCATCATGGTCCATTATACAAAACATAAGCCTTGCCGATCCCGAGTTCTATGTTAGCCGACCTATTGACTTATTGCTTGGAGCTGACATTTATCAAGTAATTCTTCTGAACGGGATAGTTAGAGGAGACGATGCTGCTCAACCCCTGGCACAACAGACCCAGCTGGGGTGGCTGCTATGTGGTAATGCTCGTACCTACCACTGTAACGTCGTTATAAACAATTTAGAAGATATAAGGCACTTTTGGGAGGTTGAAGACATTTCTGAAGAGGGAGATTTATCTCAAGAGGATCAGGAATGCATTAAACACTATCAAGAGAATACAAGGAGGAACCCTGACGGGAGGTATGAAGTGCGCCTGCCAATGAAACCACAATACAAAGAAGAACTCGGGGAAACAAAAACAAGAGCAATTGCGCAATTTAGAAACATGGAAAGAAAGCTTCAAAAACAGGAAAGGTTGGCTGAAGCTTACAAAGCATTCATGGATGAATACCATGAACTAGGGCATATGAAATTAGCCAGAGTTACTTCGGGACTGGAGTCGTATTTGCCGCATCACATTGTAGAACGTGCTGAGTCAGCAACAACCAAGTACAGGGTAGTTTTCAATGCATCCATAAAAACATCAACAGGGTGTTCTCTGAATGATTTAATGTATACGGGACCAAATTTACAACAAGATTTGCAAGTACTTTTATTAAAATGGAGACAGTATCAGTACGCATTCACGGCGGACATAGAAAAAATGTACCGTCAGATACTCGTGAATGAGACTGACCAACAGTTACAAAAAATCATTTGGCGTGACAGCCCTGAAAAACCTTTACAAACATTCCAACTGACGACCGTAAGTTACGGAACCAAATCGGCGCCGTTTTTAAGCATGATGACCTTGAAACGACTAGCAGAAGACGAAAGAGAAAACTTCCCAGAAGCAGCAAAAGTAGTGGAGGAGGCATTCTATATGGACGACTTGCTACATGGAGCACACACACTCGAACAGGGGAAGAAATTGATTTCGGATCTGAACAATCTTTTGAGAGCAGGGGGTTTCAAATATTATAAACATAGACGATAATTGCGTTGTAAAAACCGAGAACTTTACTATTCACACGCATCAAAACATGGAAAGCAAGATTGACTTGTCATTTAACATACAAACACCGAAAATAGATCCCATAAACCATATCATAAACATAACTTTACCCGATTTCGGAAATAATACCCTGGATACCACTTATGATGAGAAGGGCTTAAAGAACATAAGAGACAAAATAAACATCATGAAACAAACCGAACCACTTTTGGATAACTTATCCTCGAACGATATACATCACTGTACAGCTATATATTGCCTATGGGGTGTAGTGATCATCGGAATAATAATTTATGCGAGTAGAAGGACACGCTGCCAGTGGATGGTTAGAGTAGCACCCTCACCTACGAACGTGGAGACGCATGCAGCAGCCGAGCAGAGCCAGGCGACGGAGCCGTCCGCCGCCGTGCGCAGCTCCCGCGGGAGCCGCGGGCTAGCGCGCCATTGCAGTGTTAGTGATAAGTGTAGTGCGAGTGCGCGTAAAGAGAAAAAGTGTAGTGAAAACGAAAACATTGAGTTGAGTCAAGTGGACAGAGGCACCTCGCCGGTGTTTAGAAAGTTATCGTTTAAGGACTAGTTACCTAGCTGTAGAACCCAACATGGTTGATCATCTTGTATTACTCATATTAAATTTTCATCTCATCTCTTCGTTTGCCCCCGCCAAGATGTTCGGTGCAACGCACCTAACACGTGATATAGCCTCGTGCGTCCCGTCAGCAAAAGACGCATTGAGCAATAATTTATATTAACCTCGATTTAGTGTACTTTTCGGCTCTATCGCGACCGGGTGCATTCGAACATTAACATTTAACATTTTCAACATCTTTCTAACATAACTTTATAACATTTGTCATTTTAGGATTTTAAGACAATAAACATTTGAATACGTCTCTCCGGACTTTCTAACATTCAAGCTCACCCGCACCCGAATAGCTAGTGTTAAAATATATCTAAATTATCTTAATTTTTATTACTAATTTTTAAATATTACGAAATATTTATAAATTTTTATACAACATTGTTATAGTTAAAACTTGAAATATGTTCGTTTTGAATCGACTACGATGAAATTACAATCGATTATTTTATTAACATCTGTGTTCAATTGGCACATTGCGTACAAATGTTCCAATGCCAATGTATAAAATAAAAAAGTAGCTTGAACAGAAAAGTAGCGTTTTGGTCCCTCTCGTCGTGGAGCAAAACTTACTTTTCCGAATGAAAGGTGTGAAAACATTATTTATTGAACTAGAGACTTGAAACTTTGTAGGAAGATTACTTATTGATACAATAAAGTACTTTCAGCGTTTTATAAAACTATACCCCTAAGGGTGGTTCAATAGGGGTGCAAAGTTTGTATTCAAAACTACTGGGTCTAGAAACTTGAAATTTACACCAGATTTTCCTTTTATGACGTAGGCAAGGGTTAAGGCGGGATTTTTGAAAATTCTATCCACAAGGAGGTTAAATAGGGGTGCAAAGTTTATATGGGAGAAACATATTTTTTTGTACTAGAGACTTAAAACTTTGGAGGAATATTACTTACTAGGATACAAAAAGGTACTTTCAGCGTTTTATAAAATTCTACGATCCCTAAGGGGGTTAAATAGGGATGCAATGTTTGTATGGTGGAAACATTATTTTCATGTCTCATGCTTTGAAAGTAGATAGTTGTTGTTCTAAAAAGTGTGCTGAAAGTGATACGTTTCTGCTCTAGTGCAGAAAAGTAGTGTATTCCAGTTAGTCCTCGCCTTATAAACATTATCCGGGAACGAATTATAATAAATATTAATACTTACCCCGCCACTGACAAAGGGAAAAACTTTTATACTTAGGTACTAATTAAAAAGAATTTATTTTACTTAATTTAAAATTAGTTTATGTTGTAAATTCAATTCTTTTATTTTAGCTAAAATATCCACTAGGGTCTATGAGGTAGTGAAAAATGGAATACAGTACCCACAATGTTTTTTTTTTAACTCAAAGTTGTGCACGTGGGCTAAGGCAGAAACGCATACAGCCACTCTTCAACTAAATAATAAATAGTATAAAAATATTTGAATAGGCTAGTTTCGTCTATCACAATTAAATTATGAAAGTATATTCATATAGTTTTGACTTAGGAAATACGAATATATGTAATACTGTTTGGTTATAAAAACGTGAGCAATATTTTCATTTTCAAAATTAAAATCGTAGTTGTATTATCTGTATGTCACGTGACCGAATTACACCATATAATCATAAGCGCGAGCGAGACAGATATTTCCCTCTTTCTTTAGGACAGATGAGATGGGACTATTCTTATGGCTCGGATGACGTCACGATGATGGCCGCTGCCGTTTATGAATCGTATACTTTGAATAACCATATTGCTTAATTTTCCGTCTGTGTTTTTTTTCACTTTCCTCGTATTCGATATGAAAAGTAGAGTGTTTAACTCGGGTGAAAGTCACCCATTTCTGACTTGAACCATTGGCGCTCTCACTTCGTTCGAGCGCCAAATGATCTCGTCAGAAATGGGTGCCTTTCAGCCCTTGGTTAACAATCTACTATTATTGAACTAGGGACTTGAAACTTTGTAGGAAGATTACTTATTAGGATACCTACAAAAAAAGTAATTTCAGCGTTTTATAAAATTCCACCCCTAAGGGGGTTAAATGAGGGTCCAAAGTTTGTATGAGGGAAACTTTTTTTTAACTACGTACTTAAAACTTTGTGGACAGATTACTTATTCATTTACAAATAAAGTACTATCAGCGTTTTGGAAATAATTGCACCTAAAGGGGTTAAAAAGGAGGTCCAAAGTTTGTATGGGAAAAAAAGATTAGTTAGACAATTTTATTCGAAACTTCGCAGGTTAATTCCTAACGATAAATGAGTACCTACCTAAACAAGTGTTTTCCGTTTTTTGAGAATTCAACCCCTAAACACATGGACATGTTGTGCAAAATCTGAAAATCAACATCGGCATCTATTGTTTCTATGGTTTATCGGGTCGTAGATTAGGTACGAAAACAACACGCTGATTACAGTCCAACGTGGCGTCTAAATATCAATATAGGCGTTGTTATTACGGTTTTTGGGACGTTAATTACGAAAATCACATAGATTTTGAAATGTAATTTTATGGACATGAAAATTCATGAAAGTATTTGTGCCAAATTGCAATTCAATCCGTCCAGTTTTTTCGTAGCAAATCGGTTGTAACAGACGGACTGACAGACAGTAGTAGTAGTAGGAAGTGAAGTGACAGATAGTAGTAGGAAGTTAGTAGTAGTAGGCCGTTGCCGGCCTAGCAATTCAACAATAATTATTGGAAAATTACATTTACTACGCGGGCGGAGCCGCGGGCAAAAGCTAGTCAATACATAAAAAATATGAATGCAGCTGGGAATAATATTATTGCATAGACTGGATGGGAATGTATAGTTTTCTAGTGCATTGTACATCTAACACTAACCGTATTCAAATAGATAGTACAGCGCACTGTAAGTACATAACATAGATACCTTGTCATTAGTGTCATTACTATTAGCAGGAACTTCGTAATCGTATGAATTTATTTGTATAAGATTACAAACTTACTTATGCAGTTCAATAACATTGCTAAGCGATTGAACGTTCGATACAGGATATTGGTACAAAGCCAACCGTCTAAGGCAGGAGTCGGCAACCTTTTAGCAAACAAGGGCCATTTAGTCGCTAAAGAAATTGACGCGGACCGCATTTCTTCATATTTTGTGACTTTAACAGGCAATTACTAAATTTTTAATATACCTTTACCTGAAAACCTTTACATACAAAAGATCTAGAGAGGCTTGCGGGCCGCCTGTTGCCGACCGCGGGTCAAACGATTTTCTTTGGTTTCTATTTAAATACGGCCAAGTGCGAGTCGGACTCGCGCACGAAGGGTTCCGTACCATTATCTATAAAAACGGAAAAAAATCACATTTATTGTATGGAAGCCGCCTTATATATTTGTTGTTATAGCGGCAACAGAAATACATCATCTGTGAAAATTTCAACTGTCTAACTATCACGGTTCATGAGATACAGCCTGTTGATAGACAGACGGACGGACGGACGGACAGTGGAGTCTTAGTAGTAGGGTCCCGTTTTTACCCTTTGGGTACGGAACCCTAAAAACGAATAAAGTTTAAGATTTGGAATTTGCAGGTTTGCTAGAAGTAGTTACCATAGGCTTTGTTTCCTAAGTTGTTTTTTCGATGCCATTTGAACCAGTATTTGAAGAGGAACAAATGTTTGTACTTATGGGAGCAACTACAATTAAAGTACATATACCCAAATAAAAACCGGTCAAGTGCATGTCGGGCCACGCGCAGTGTTAGGGTTCCGAAGTTGCCTGTCTGTATTTGTTACATCGACACGCGCCAAGTAAATGGTGCGATTGCGTCGGCCGAATTTGTACGAAAGTTGGCCTTTCTAAGTACATTTTAGTTTGTCGACTATTCCTCGGTAACTAGATATGCCTACTAACCCATGATAAAAATGAAAAAAGTTATATCAACGAAACAGGCTTATTTTAGCGTATTCTCTACGATTACGTATTAAAAAGAAGATGTTATTATGACACAACATTTGTCGAAATTTTCACAAGTCCTGGCTGGAATCTTCTCAATTTTGAGGTCAATAATCTCGGCCATTTTTGATTTTAGAAAAAAGGTTTTCCTACCAAACATGCTTATTTTAGCGTATTCTCTACGATTACGTATTAAAAAACAAGTTTTCTAACGACACAACATTTGTCGAAATTTTCACAAGTCCTGGAATCTTCATGAGTTTGTGGTCAATAATCTCGGCCATTTTTGATATTAAAAAAAAGGTTTTCCTACAAAACATGCTTATTTTAGCGTATTCTCTACGATAACGTATTAGGTCAAAGATCCATTTGTGCGTAGTCGGTCAACATAGCAAAAAGTCCAATATTTTCAACCGGTTAACTCTGCGATTGGGAGCCGTAGTACGAAATTAGGGCTGTCCAGACGTCAACTCCTACTTAGCAAAAAAACTAGCTCGTAATACATCCATCTCTCACATTATCTACATAGCATTAGAACGACCTCGCTAAAAGAAGTCGTAGCAAAAAGACTACTTTTTCAAAAGAGGTACAATTGAATACAAAATAGTTTTTCCAAAAGTCCAAATCGCATGATGTTGAATTCCCACTTCTGATGTAAAAGATAGGTAGGTTAGGTTCGTTAGGTGTCTTCAGATGCCCGAAGGGCAAACAGGCCAGAAATAGGAGCCCCGCTTGTGCACTGCAATGAATTTTACTGTCCGGCAGTCCGATTCTTTACTAGTCCGAAAGAAACCTTTCCGCCCCAACGGCCATCGGTTCCACGTGTTAATATGTGCCCCGCCCACTGCCACTTAGGTTTAGCGATTCGGAGGGCTATATCGGTTAGACGCAGAGAAAGAGATGGAAGTGCAACTCCTACAGCGGGCCTAGCCCATCTTGACCGCGAGTAGACAAATCGGCGCGACTTGGAGCTTTGTCGCTCATCGGTAGCATAACTTACTCGAGAAAAGACACAGACTCGCAGTCAAATGTCATTACGAGACACTGACATCGGCTCGCGACTTTGAACTGAAATTCGTAGCCCGACTGCCTATTTCGCGACAAAATCATCATCTCTCGCCTTCACGTCAAACGGCGAGATGGAGTCTTCAAGCAATTAGCCCGCGACTTGCCCGCGACTCCGCGTTTTTTGATGATTTTATGCAAATATCACAAGGAAATTTAATAGTAAGTACCTAAGCATTAAATATTAATGTACCCTCGAGACTTTTATACACAACGAATGCAATTGTATTATTGTACAATTTGTAAATCATTGCTTCAATTTATTTCGATCTCAGCTTAAAAGGTTGTTTCATAAATAAGTACCCAATTTTCTACAGCTCTGCGTTCTAATTACTTATTTACCTATCAAAATTGATAAATAATTATCAGTGAGTGCGTTTTTAGCAAAATTAAAACTCAATTCTTATCTGACCCTGCGCAACTTCTTTGGTGTGTTATAACTATGCGTTAAGTACTTCCATTCGATATATATTTTCAGATGATGCTGGCAACGGAATGGACCTGTCAGTGACTCCAATATCAGCACTTTATTGAAGAAGATTTTTTACGACGTGCGATCAAGCGGCTAGCGTCTATGGATTAATAATTTCCATTTCACATCACCAAATGTAGCAGTATCATTTCACTATAATCCTTAAGTTATTGCTTGATTCATAGGCACGTTCAATCTTCTTATCCCACTCCTCATTGTTTATGTTTTGCCCATAGCCTAGGAGGGAGGCTTTACTTCGTGGACTGAACAATCTATAAGAATGGCGCTCGTTACTGAAACCTAGTACACGGTGCGGGTAATCTGTCCATTTTGAGCACTAGACTTACTAAATTATCATAGTTGCACCCAACGCGCGTATGTTATGTGACTGCAAGTGCCTAGTTAACATTAACTACTAAGATTTAACACCATTTTCTCCTTAAATTGAGACTCTAGGGTAGAGTCTGAATATGTTGAAATTACAATTTTTATTTTTTATCTACAAAACGGTAAAAGACAGCGCATAATTGACTTCATTTTCGAACTTGGAAATGCCTAATGTACACAAAACAATTTGGAAATTAGACAATTTTTTTTATTTTGTTTAATGTTGATTAATCACCACATTTTACACTATATAGTAGAGTTTTAACTGAGTAGGAACTATTTTCTATAGCTATAACACATATAACAAACGAAACACTGACGAAAACCGACTCTGAAAAAAAGTCGATTTCAGAATGTCAATTACGTAAGGAACACAAGGAACTTTGTCATTTTCTATCTCGAAAACGATGAGAGATATCGAAAAACGGACTTCATTTTTGATCAATTCATACGTACTGTAGTACGTAAGAGTATTAGCAAATCTATCGGAAAATATTTTTTTTTCTACGAAATTGTACAGGAATTAGTAAAAGTTTCACTTTTATAAGCGTTCGTAGCGAATAACATTTTAGTCATAACTTCAATCCGGTCTAATATTTTTGTTTATAGACTGAGAGCAATGAAAAAAATACCACATGGAGAGTTATATTAGGTCAACAATTTGTGATGTTTTTAGCTGTAAGGAATTTTTTTTTTTATAAAAAATAAATAAAAAAAATAGGGATGAGGGGGGTTTAGCCTACAAAACAATTTTTTTATAGATAGAGCGTACTTTAATGTCCCCCTGTGCCAAGTTTCATCAAAATCTTTGGAGTAGTATACCTAATAATCCTACTATACATCAATTTTAAAAAAGGTGTAGTATGGGGGGTACCATAAAGAGTGGGGGTGGAACCCACGACAAGAATTCTATGGATAGAACGTACTTAAAAATTCCTCTGTGCCAAGTTTGATCAACATCTACCGAGAGGTATACGTAATAATCCTACTATACCTAATTTAATTTGCAAAAGTTTACCTAAGCGATCGCGACATTTAATTTTTATGAATACTTTCAAGTTTTTCATGCGCTCATTATCTCCTCATATCGTCTCGGTTCTTTCGTTTTCAGTAGTTTTCAGTAGTTATCTTTGTTACAAATTGTTAAATTCTTGTTTTTGTTAAATTCTTGTTTTTGGTAAATTCTTGTTTTTGGTAAATTCTTGTTTTTGTTAAATTCTTGTTCTTGTTAAATTCTTGTTTTTAGTAAACTGAATTCTTTCAAGTCTTATGATTTTTGCTAAATTCATTTTATAAATTGATAAATTGTGAAATTGTTGTTTTTGCTTCTTTTTGTTAATTTTGTTTAGTTTATAGGGTGTATATATACTAGTTAAGTAGTCTTAACTGTATATATACCTATTTAGGTTGTGTATAGATATAGATTTAGCTTAGTTACTGTTGTTTTTGTGTAGGTATATAATATTAGTTAGGTTGTGTTTTAGTTACGTTTTAGTCTTTAAATTCTAACCATGAGTCTCCGCTTTACTACTGGCAAGAAAGGCAAAGCGAACCTTGTTTACGATGGCTACGTTTTGGAGCAGAATGGCCAGTATACTCTTAAATCCAGTGATCAAACTAGCCTCTACTTCCGGTGCGTCAAATACTACTCTCCCATTGGATGCCGATTCACTGCGGTAGTCATCGGGGATGATGTCACCAGGACCAAGGGCGAGCATACATGCATTCCAGACTCCACTGACCCCATTAGAAAGGACGTTCGAGCCCAAGTGAAGGAGATTGCCACGACCTCTAATGACAATCCCGCCGCTATTGTTAGTAGTGTCACCTCTGGGCTCTCGGAAACCGTTTTGGCTGCCCTTCCTCCTGTCTCGGACATGGCTCTCTCTGCTCGCCGGGCTCGTGCGAAAGAGTCCAATGCCGGCACTACCCCCAAGACTGCCGTTGACTACGTGATAGTGCCTCCGTACAACGAGTTTCATGGGAGCTCATTTGTTATTTTGGACAATGTCTTTGAGGGGAAACGCATCCTCACCTTTGGTACCGGCCTCAATCTGAATCGTCTCGCTGAGTCTCAACACTGGTTTGCTGACGGGACCTTCAAGGTGACTCCTCCTCATTTTGAGCAGCTATGGACCATTCACCAGATGACGGAGTCGGGAGTGGTGGTTCCTTTAATCTTCTCCCTTATGGAAAACCGTAAGAAAGACGCCTATGTTCATATCCTCCAGTCCCTCAAGGCTCAGAAAGACGAACTCGCTCCTGTATCGGTAATGTTGGACTTCGAACTTGCCGAAATTAACGCCTTCAAAACAGTTTTCCCCGAGGCAGCCATCCGTGGCTGCTTCTTCCACTTTGCTCAAGCTATCTTCCGGCACATCAAGGGTAACAAGGCTCTTTTTGCCCAATTTCGGGACGTGGACAATCCAGAATACGCTCGAAACCTGAAAGCTCTCGCTGGGCTGGCTTTGGTTCCTCCCGGTCTGGCCAAGGAAGCTTATACGGCGCTTATTCAGTCACCATACTGGTCCGAAAACAAGAGTCAGGAGGAAATGGAACTTTTCCTCAACTACTTTGAGGCCACATGGTTTAACACCCAAAACCATCTACGTCGAAAGGAAACTCCGGCCAAGTTTCCAATAGAAATGTGGTCGCAATACCAAGCCACTTTAGATGACTTGCCAAGAACGAACAATTCAATGGAAGCCTGGCACAACGCGTTCTTCTCTCGCCTTGGGGCATCACATCCCACAATCTGGAAGTTCCTGGACGGGATAAAGGCAGAGCAGGACCTCACGGAATATAAAATGGCACATGATAACGCATTCATGCAGCCACCAAGCCGTCGCAAAAATTACATCCAGGCTCGACAGATACTTAAAGAACATATAATTAACAACCGGGATAAGTTCCCGACGTTCAAAGACGAAGACTGGTGCACATTTTTATTTAAAATTGCTCCAAATGTGCACTTCCAATCCGTGTAATAATTTAACTCGATGAATAATTATAGTTATTATGGATAAAAGAAAAACCATAAAAAATCAAAAAAACAATAATTAAGAAATAAAACAAAAACCCAAAAAAAATAAAAAACACTAACAAATGAAAAAAAATTGTGTGTACAATTTCAACATCAGCCAAGAAGTCCACAGCTAGATAATTTAACTAAATTGATATTAATATATGTGGTTAGTATGGATAAAAGCAAAAGAAACGATTAAAAAAAATACTAAAATCAAAATATACTAGAAACAAAGCCAAAAAATTAAAAATGTTTCTAATGAAAATGAACTAATTTGTGTACAATTTCAACATCAGCCAAGAAGTCCACAGCTGGATCATCATCATCATCATCATCATCATATCAGCCGAAAGACGTCCACTGCTGGACATAGGCCTCCCCCAAAGAGTACCAAAGTGACCGATCCCGCGCCACCCGCATCCAGCGGACTCCCGCAACCTTTACCAGGTCATCAGTCCACCTTGTCGGGGGCCTACCCACGCTGCGCCTTCCGGTACGTGGTCACCACTCGAGAACCTTTCCGCCCCAACGGCCATCGGTTCTACGTGCTATGTGCCCCGCCCACTGCCACTTAAGTTTAGCGATCCGGAGGGCTATATCGGTTACCTTGGTTCTGCTGCGGATAGCCTCATTTCTGATGCGGTCACGCAGAGAAACTCCCAACATGGCCCTCTCTTGTCTCGTGACTTTGAGCCTTCTTATGAGGCCCATAGTAAGCGACCACGTTTCAGTGCCATATATCATCACTGGCAACACACACTGGTCAAAGACTTTCGTCTTGAGACACTGCGGAATATTGGACGAAAAGATTTGCCGTAGCTTCCTGAACGCTGCCCAGCCGAGTCGGATTCGACGATTGACCTCTTTCTCGAAGTTGGACCTACCTAACTGGATCGTCTGTCCTAGGTATACATAATCGTGTACAACTTCGAGCGTAAAGTGTCCGATTGTAATGGGAGTTGGTACTACATGGGCATTTGACATGATCTTCGTCTTATCCATGTTCATTCTTAGACCAACTCGCACGGATGCTTTACTGAGGTCATCGAGCATCGTACTTAAGTCCTCCATGGTCTCAGCCAAGACTACTATATCGTCAGCAAACCGAAGGTGAGTGATGTACTCGCCGTTGATGCTGATGCCTAGCCTTCTTTCCAGAGTCTTGAAAACGTCCTCCAGTGCAGCGGTGAACAGTTTTGGAGAAATAACATCTCCTTGCCTGACTCCCCGCTGCAGCGGAATAGGTTTCGAGTTCTGGTCCTGGAGTCGGACTGACATAGTGGCGCTCTCGTACAAACACTTCAGCACTTCGATATAGCGATAGTCAACTTGGCACCGCTGGAGAGACTGTAGTACAGCCAGGTTTCAATCGTATCGAAGGCTTTTTCGTAGTCCACGAACGCTAAGCAGAGAGGCAGGTTATACTCCTCGGTCTTCTGTATAACCTGACGAAGCGTGTGGATGTGGTCTACGGTACTAAAGCCTCTTTGGAAACCGGCTTGTTCGGGAGGCTGGAAGTCATCTAGCCTGCGTACGAGACGGTTTGTAATGACCCTCGAAAACAGCTTATAGACATGGCTCAGAAGTGAGATGGGTCTGTAGTTCTTCAGCAGAGTGTTGTCACCCTTTTTGAAGAACAGCACCACCACACCTCTGTTCCATGCCTCTGTTCCACAGCTGGATGGTTTAACTCAATTAATTATATAAAGTTACTAGCTGTACCTGCGACTTCGTTTGCATGTTAATGTAGGAGTTAACGCATTTCGTCTCTTGGAAATAGGACACATGCAGTTCTAATTTTAACCTATCATGTAAAACTTTCAATAAACGTATATATTTTACTTAAAATGACGTTAAAACCTGTCACTCTGATATTTAAATTATTAAGAAAGGGACAAAACACGTGTTATTTATCAGAGGTATTTTAAGTTTTATGAATAATGGGGTAAAAGTTTAGTAGATGTCTTTGGCAATAGATCTAACAAGTAGGACACACGCTGCAGTATTAAATGTTTATTGATCTTCTTTTCTTCATATTTTTCACACTGTGTTATGTTATATTATAAAAACGTGATGGATGACTGAAATGATCTTGAGTTCTTGAGTCACTCCGACTCTCAGGTAAAGATGTGTTTAGGTATTAATAATAGATAATCCTTTCGAGTACCCATTGACCGGTAAGTGTTTACGTGGAACAAAAGATCTCTTTTTAAATTGACAACAGACGGTCAATTTATATTTTCCAAACTATACCTAACCACTAGGTAAGTTCTACAACTATAACGCGAAGCCGAGTCCCTTTCTAGTAAAGGAAATTTTTATGTTTTTGCAATGTTTCAGATTGCACTATCACATTCTGGCAAATCTTGTGTATGTTCCCGCCCTTGCTAACATAATAATGTGTGTTGCAGGCTTTATCATAAAAGTATTTTCCTGTATGTTGGCCAATTTCGGTGTCTCTATTGTGGTCTCTATATTGGCTGAATGTCAACTTGAAGCCGCCTTAAGGCACAGCCACACTAGCGCGGCCTGCGGTGGCGGACATTATTAAATTTGACAGCGGCGGACAAGTTTACTATTGTCCGCCGCGGCCAGGCCGCGCCAGTGTGATGCAGGCCTAATACTGACGCGCTGTCGCGAAGCCACTTCTGGTCGATCTCATGGCCGCGAATGAGTACCTATAGCACTCTAGCTCAGTTATCTGTATGAGCATGTATGCAACTATGAACCTACACTTACAGCTTGAGGAATCCTTTATATATCTGACAGATGAGCTGCCGCCTTGTGCGTACCAGTTCCATTCCATATGAGCGGTGGGGACCTTCGTCCCCGAGAATGTCCTCCTCCTCCCCTTACAGACATCCCTTAACCACACAACTGATGCTCCACTTTTTCACACGCTATTGTTCCCGTTATAATTACTCGGGTGCACCCTTGACTGATAACGATACGGCCTGAGGCTGAAACTACCGAACCTGAGACCCTGTTGTTACACTGGTTACTAATCCTCTCATACTAAAGAACTCCACGACTAAGAACTGTGTTATCGCCTGTACCTGACATGTAGGAAACCTTATTCATATACATGATATACCGTCACACCTCCCAGATAGAATAAGACCTGTGGATAAATACATCACATCATAAACAGTCATCGTGCGAGCTGTGTAAGCACATTAACAGTAAATGTACCAAATCGGTACAATATCATAGGATGCACTGAAAGTGATTATGGAAAGAGCTCACCCTGGTTTTCCTCCAAATCTAACACTACAAATCTGCACTTAACTATTCGTACGCAATACAGCCGTTAGGAACTCTGACTCTCCGCCTACCCGTCAATATTGTTATAAAATGATTACTGGTCGGTGTTGCTACATAAAATAATCGGCTGTTTGAGACATGGTTATTAACATCAATGTAAATACTATCGTGAATCATGACCATTCACGACACGCGCTTCATAAATAATGTTTCTAAAAGGCCCGTTCTATACTGATTTCATACATACTGTTTATTGCTGATAAATATACTGACAAACCAGCGCGGCTATCACAAAACGGCGCGCGAGCTTTCTCGATTTTTCTCTAACTATCCGTCTCTCTCTTATCAGATAACTTAGAAAGAGACATATAGTGCGAGAAAAATCGAGAGAGCTCGCGCGCCGTTTTGTGATAGCCGTGCAGTATCGCGACAATTAAATACTCAGCGTGTGATTCAATCTTGCAGAAACTCAAATAGACTTTGGCTGAACGCAAGGACAGCGCTATCGTCATGCCATTAAAAAAAAGGAACAGAGTCAGACTTTTGACGTTTGACGTTATTTTGTTGAAAATTGTTGATACATTTATTGAAATTACGCCTCAAGACGAATTTATCGCATATAAGTTTCCATATCAGAATCGATTATTTTTTTACGCTTTAGAATTTAATATGCGTTTTGTGAAGGTCTATCATCACAACACCGGATCGAAATTATTAATATTCGATAGTTATGGCAAGCCCGCCATTTTGACGTCACTGACTGTTGACAGATATGGCGGCTACGATTGCAAGCAGAAGAAATTAATAATTAAATGAGGTAAAATGTTTCCGAAAATTAATTAACCGTCGCAGTCTGATAAAAACTATCCTTAACGGAAGCTAGAGTAATAATGTGCTTATGAAAAAAGTTACATATTTTTCCGTTCATGGGAATCTGAAATCATCGGGGGACACAAAAATGGTTAGTTTGATACTGGCTTTTTTTTAATTTAGAGATTTATAATAAGTGACAGATTATGCATAAAAGTAAAAGAAACTATAAAAAACTAAAAAAAAACAAAAAAGCCTAATTTCAACATCAGCCAAGAAGTCCACAGCTAAATAATTTTACTCAATTATTAATTATTATAGGTAGTTACTATGGATAAAAGCAAAAGAAACGATTTAAACAAGTTAAATTAAAAAGATTTTTCAAAAAACGCAACCGCTTTTTTTCAATTATTTTTGATTCTGGTGGAAATTTTGGAAAAAAATATAGCCTAACTATGTCACTTCTGCAACTGAGACGAATTAAATGATACCTCATATTATGTCGCTCCGCCAGCTCGAATCTTTGTTTGCTTCCAGGAGCCCTTAAAGTCCCTGGACTTATGCCGTGTTGCCAATATATCCATCTTTATTTGTTATTCGTTATCTCCACTTCAACCTGGACTTAAAGAGCCTCCTGGTTTCACACATTTTATTGAACACAGAACCAGAACCAGTGGCGTGCATAGGGTTTTGTTATGTGGGTAGCTTTAAGACGCAATAGGGCGCGGCTGCGTAACGCGCGGAGTTAGTCAAAAGATACTTGTCATAGTGAACGGTCCGTGTTTAATTTGTCTCCATTTCGACTCCCCTCATTGAGATCTAACAGTGGCGACGACAAAACTATATTCGGGTAACGCGTGTGACGATGGCCAAAGTAACAGTTGGATCGTTATCGACATTTAATCACGAAGTGCAAGAGTGGGAAATTTATAAAGATAGGCTAGAACAATGGTTTTTAGCAAACGAACTCGATGAGGGTGGAGACAAATCCGGTGCAAAAAGGCGTGCTATTTTGCTAAGTTGTCTAACGGAGTCAACATATAAATTAGTACGTGACCTTGCCTTGCCGGGATCAGTAACGAAGTTAAGCTACGCGGACGTCGTGATATTGCTAAATGAACACTTTGGTAGTTGGCGGCTCGCGTGCGCGGGCTGGTTGCGCATTGCGAGTTCAGTGCGGCCTCCTTCGGCGACCTGCTGCGCGACCGATTCGTGCTCGGAATGGTGCACGGTCCTGAGCGGGATAAGCTGTTTACAACAAAAATGGCGGATCTCACTGTGCAGAAGGCGTTGGAGATTGCAGAAGGCGTGCGCAGCGCGCGAATAGGTGCACAGCAAGGTCGACATGAGGCGGCGAGCTCAGCGGAGGCCACGCATGTTCCGTTGCAAGTACTAAAGCTGTCAGCACGCAGCGGCGGCGGCTCGCCGCGCGGCCAGCAGCAGCACGGGGCGCGCGACGCGGCCGCGCCGGCCGCCGGCGCCGGCGGCCGCGCGCCGGTCTGTAGCCACAGACCTCGCGGTCTGTGGCTACACCGGTCATCAGCAGGATTCATGCAGATTTAAGCATCACGCTTGTAAGCGATGTGGAGTTAAGGGACATTTAAAGCGAATGTGCCCAAAAAGTGTTTCTCGACACTACTACGTCGAGTGCGGCGCTGGTGATGAGGAGAAGGTGGACGGTAAGCGTATTGTTTGCAATATCCGTACGGTTCATGGCGAACCCATGAAGGAATCTGTAGTAGTGGATAAAAATGCTTTAAGTTTTGAAATAGATACCGGTTCCGGGGTGACGATTATCCCAGAAAGTAGTTACAAGTCTTTGTTCTGTAATTACCGGCTACAACTTAGCAATATACAATTGCAAAGTTATAACGGAGGGCGCATCGATACACTCGGCACATTAATTTTACCGTTTAGGTATGGGTCGGTAACTAAGGATTTAACTGTTCATGTGGTACGTGGCGAGGGCCCCTTACTATTAGGCAGAGATTTTATTTCAAAATTTCAACTTGAACTTTGTAAGGTACACTTTTGCAAATCGGACATAGAAGATTTAACGTCAAAGTACTCACAGCTATTTTTAAATAAATTAGGTTGTTTCAAGGATGCAGTAGTTGAATTAAAAATTAAACCAGACGCAAGGCCAATTTTTTGCAGAGCGTTTTATATAATTATTTGCTAAACTTAATGGGGGTGAACAGTTTTCAAAACTCGATTTATCGCGCGCGTACAATCAAATAATGTTATCGGAGGATTCGCAATTATTAACGACTGTAAATACGCATAAAGGCCTATACAAGTATACTCGGCTCGTATTTGGTTTAAGTTCTGGACCAGCCATTTTTCAGAGAACCATGGAGACGTTATTAGCAGGATTAGACGGGGTTCTTGTTTATTTGGATGACATCTTGATCACAGGGAAAAATAAACGTGAGCATGTTGATAAACTTAATGAGGTGTTCCGTCGATTAGAAACGGCCGGACTTGTACTGCAAAAAGAAAAGTGTTCCTTTTTCCAGAACTCGGTAGCGTACTTAGGATTTATTATTGATAAGCATGGTATTCACAAATCACCAGAGAAGGTACAAGCCATATTGGAAGCGAAAGTACCTAGTAACGTGTCGGAGTTAAAATCATTTTTGGGTCTGGTAAACTATTACAGGAGTTTTGTGAAAAATGCTTCAACAATACTCAGCCCTCTGCACGAGTTATTACAAAAAAACGTTCCATGGGTTTGGAAACAGGAGCACGAGAAAGCAGTAAAGAATGAACTGTCGTCCGATAAAAATTTAGCGCATTTTAACCCGGAGGCACAGTTGATTTTGACAGTAGATGCATCGCCCCGGGGTCTCGGAGCGATTTTATCCCTAGTGGAAGACGGGGTAGAAAAACCGGTGTCTTACGCATCGCGATCATTGTCTGATGCCGAAAAACGATACAGTCAAATCCAAAAGGAGGCAACTGCTATCGTATTCGGAGTTCGCAAGTACCATCAGTACCTATATGGACGAGATGTACCATTTACGTTGAGAACAGATCATAAGCCTTTACTATCGATATTTAATCCGAATAAAGGCATTCCGGAAATTTCTGCGAACAGATTGCAACGGTACGCAATATTTTTATCCGCGTATAAATACAACATTGAATATATATCAAGTTCACGCAACTCAGCTGATTTCTTGAGCCGAGCGATGCGCGAGGAACCGGTTTTTCAGATAAACGAAGCAGCCGCCAGCAGCGGTCACTACGTAAACTTTGTCTGTGAAGGCGACAGTTTTTTATCACTAAACGATATAAAAGTAGGTACACAGTTAGACAACATATTGTCACAAGTGATACATTTCGTTTTAGAGGGCTGGCCTAATAAAGTACAAGATTTATCTCTTAAACCGTACTATGAAAACCGTAGCGAATTAGATGTCGAAAACGGCATCCTTATGAAAGGTCATAAATTAGTAGTGCCTACATCCATGAGACCTAAAATAATTCAGGAGTTACATAAAGGCCATTTGGGGGTACATAAAATGAAATCACAGGCACGCGATAGATTTTGGTGGCCTAGGCTGTCAACGGATATCGAAGAGTGCGTCGCGTCGTGCAGAGTGTGTTGGGCGCTGCGCCCCGCGCCGGCGCGCGCGCCGCTCACGCCCTGGCCGTTCCCGCCGCACAGCTGGCATCGCGTGCACGTTGACTTGGCCGGACCCATTAACAATAGAACGTATTTAGTTATCGTGGACGCTTTTTCTAAATGGGTCGAGTGTTTTGATGTGTCCAGTGGTTACAGTACTCGAGTAATTATAGAACGACTATGTGAAGTAATGGCGAGATTCGGAATATTTAATGTAATTTGTTCGGATAATGGATCATATTTTGTATCAAAAGAATTTAAGGAATTTTGCACACGTAATGGAATAGAACATATTACATCTCCCAGTTACAACCCAGCTATATAGTAACGGACAAGCCGAATCATATGTTAAAATAATAAAGCGGGCTATTAAGGCGATAATATTGTCGGGGAACAGCGGAAAGAATTTAAATGTAAAATTACAAGAATTTCTATTCCATTACAGGAACTCAAAACACAGCACTACTGACAGATCCCCTTCAGAAATATTATTTGGGCGAAATTTAAGAAGTAGGCTGGATTTAATAGCTCCACAAAGTCTAACGTCATCCAGCGCACCACTCGGCGTACATGTCAAAGATAAACAATGTGAGCAGAGTAGATACTACCGCGGTTCTCGCAAAGTGAATTTCACAATCGGCGAGCAAGTGTTAGTGCAAGTGTATAAGAACCAAAATAAACGTTTAGTTAGGGGAACAATACTAACAAAACTTGGTTCGTCAGTTTATATAGTAAATTTAAAAGACGATCAGCGCAGTGTAAAAAAACACGCCAACCAGATTTTAAAATATAAGGGGGAGGAGGAGCATGGACTAGACTGTGGCACTAGAGTGGCCCCGGCGACGTCCGTGTCCGACGCGCCCGAACCGGCCGAGATGCCACCGGTACTACTAGCGCACCCTTCTACATCAGCCAATTTTGAGGTTCAGGATTTGCACGGTCCTCCCAACTTGAGCGGCCAAGCAGCCACCGCGGAGATGATGCCGATGGTGCTGGCGCACCCGTCTTTGCCAACCGACCCTGTGGTTCCTCACACGCTGAATGACCAGTCAATCGAAGGCAACATAAACCAAGGTACCACGGAGCACGAGACAGATGGAGAGCGTTGGTTGGAGTGTGAGGATACTGGACCGGGCCTGGTTGCTGCCGTGTTAACTGCGCCTTCTGGCTTGACGTCGGAACACGAGAACCAAGGTTCAGAGGAACCTGAGGCAACTGGAAAACGACCTCGGAAAAATATCAATTACAGACAATTCTTTTAGTGTTTTAACTATAGTTCTCAGTGTTTATTTTGAGAATAAAGGTGGAGGGATGTTATGTGGGTAGCTTTAAGACGCAATAGGGCGCGGCTGCGTACCGCGCGGAGTTAGTCAAAAGATACTTGTCATAGTGAACGGTCCGTGTTTAATTTGTCTCCATTTCGACTCCCCTCATTGAGATCTAACAGGTTTTTAGTTAGGGTAGGCAGTTTTTTTTTGAGGAGACCTACGTACGTCACCTATGTGTCGTACTTGTAGAAAAGAGAAAGAAAAATGCATAATTAAACTATTATTAAGTAAAGTAATGTTACGTACATGTTGTGTAAGTTACTAAGCCTTAGGCTATTTCGACTTTCGACAAAGTGAGTCTCCGTCAGCGTGCGTTGTGTTAGTAATACTATCTTAGGATACTATACCTACATGAAATTGACGAGTAATATTACCCCGAGTTCAAACTTATTGCAACTGTGTCTTACACCTACCTTTTACTTATTATCGAACTACAATAACTTGCTAAATTCACCGAAAGTTAACTTCTGCAAACATACTAGGTCAATACACCGCTCACAGCTAAAACACATATTTGTGGCTTAATACACAAGTATAGAATAGGCCAATAAACAAAAACACACGGAAAATTCAATAGAAAACGTAAGAATATCGCTTCTAACCGAACTATGTAATGCAACTGCAACAACACGAATATTTTTTTCACAACACAACTCCAAATAGGACATTTAAAACAAATTTTCGCAAACAAACAACCCTGACAAATTAGAACGCCCCACGTTACAAGTAATAATCACAGCAAAAGGGACTTCTTTCATTTGCCGCATGTAACTTTGTGCCGCACGATCGTTTAATAGGCGAATCGTGATTACAATACGCCGATTGGCTGAAATTCGGCGGTAGCGCAAGCGTGATTGGTCACAATACGAGTATTTGTGGCCAATCACGCACAGCGCTGACGCTGACCGACGAGGTCCGGCGGCCGGATTTGGAAGCATGTGTGGGTGTGAATTGCGTAAACGTGTGCGCACTGAGGAAATCCGTACATAGTTCACGGACGATATTTACACAAGCGCACTGTGAGAGTGTGTGCCGTGGCTTAGGCGCCGTTCGCGGTGCCTGACCTGCTGTGAGCCAGTCTGATTCGCGCGCAAATTTAAATTGCACCGCGTGTCGTTATGTAAGTTAAGAACTAGATTGTTTTAAAAACTATTATAGTATCATCATAGAGAAGAAAAATATATGTGGTGGAGTTATTTTGGAAGGTAGGCACTGCCTAATTGCCTATATGGTACGCACGCCACTGACCAGAACTAGGTCTCCCGTGTGCTACCCAAACCGGAAAGCTGAGTCGGGCCTATCCGTGAGCCTCTTTGACATGTCTATTCCACCCCACTATCTGTTTCCGCCCATGACGACTCTTCCTAGCATCAAAGCTAATTTCCGCTGACCGTTTCAAGGCACCAATAATGGAATGAAATAGGCTATCAAAAACCAAATTGTGCTCAGTATTGTAGCACATAGCATCTGCACAACTTGTAACATTCCGCAGGAAAATCAATGAGCTTCAGGTTGTCCCCGCATGCCTTATAGTAGGTATCAATCTGGAGAGCATCTCTCTCACCCCACAGTACTTTAGCTACTATTTTTACTGGAACGATAACTTTAGGAGTAACACAACCGTTTACAGTGAATCTCCAGCGGAAAGTGATCAGACCAAAATACGTCCTGACATACCTTAACATCCATAACACACTGCGAAGCTGCCTCTGTTACAACACAGTGATCTAGTATTTACGTGTTTCGTCCCCCTTGGACCGCTCTCCCGCTCTCGCCATCAGTTGCGGCCAGAACGGCAGGCTGTTAGGATCCAACTAGGGTTCCTATTTGACTATTTCTAGGGCTCCCGCTACACGTGTTACACACACGCCCGCCCGCCCGTGTACTTAAACCAGCGGTGCTAAGCGTCCGTTCTACCCGGCCACGTCCGAACCCGCCCGATCCGCGGGTGTGCCCGGGTTCGTGTGCGGGCGGGTTCTAATTACACGCGGGTTCGGATCGCCCGTGACCGTGACCGTGATTTGAGGCAAATAAAATAAAATTATATTATTTTACTCTATTTGCATTGCGAACTTAATGTGCTTGGTCATAATTTATTAAGTACCTACCTACATTTATCAATCTGCTATTATTCACAAAAAAAAGATGTCAGGACGGGTAGTGCGAACCATGCTCTAGCAATGAACACGTGTACACGGGTACCCGTGCGCTAATTACACGGATCCGTTCGGACCGATCGCTTAATACCGCGTTCGTGTTACACGGACATGGGCACCCGACGCGAATACACGAAACCCGGACACGACCCCGAGCCCTACTATTTACTATGGAAAATGAAGGTTCATCCATCTAGGAAACCTATCGGATCTATTCCTATCTAGGTATGAATAAAAGGGCGGACGTAAATGTTTATTTCAGGTCGCTTAGTGCGCTATTAGACTTTTACAGTTATAACAAGATATTAGACTAGGTTTTACTTAGCATTCTAGGTAACAAGTTTCGACGTTCGCGTCTAACATTTGGGTTCATTTAAGTTGACCTGCACTTCTCTTCCGCCGTCCAACGTTCGGGTGAATGTGCACTCGCCCGTCGCTCGCCGTTATACGCCAGTATAGCGCGCTTGTGTATGCAGACTCGCTTGCATCGACGAAAATGTGCAACTCGCGTTTGATCGCGTCGCTGTAATACCTATGGGTAGGCGCGCGGTATCGCGAGGCCCCGTAGTGCTTGCATATGTCGGGTCCATTCCGCCCACTTTCGGGCTAAGTCTGGACCTAGCTTGTCGTCCCAGCCTGTGCCGCGCCGCCACACCTCTTGTAGGAGTTTCTTCGCCATGACGGTGACTGGAGCCGCTAGTCCGAGCGGGTCAAATATTGACATTGTAATTTTCAATATTTGTCTTTTTGTAGGCTCGGCTTCTTCTAAGGCGCCCGGCGGTAGGCGACTGAGGTCCAAGTTGAAGGCGAGTTCGTCGGTCGCCGGCTTCCATACTTGGCCCAGCACTCGTTCGTTTTTCATCTCGCTCTTATTTAGGTCGACGTGTGCAGCGGCGGCGCCCTCCGAAGTGAGGGCTCGGAGGACCTCGGTGGAACTCGAGGTCCATTGACGTAGCTCGTGGCTTCTTTGTGAATATGACGCACGTCTCTCAATACGCGAATCGCGTCGGCTTCGGACGGGAAGCTGTGAAGATAGTCATCGACGTAGTGATGGCGGACTATGGCCTTGCTGACGGCCTCTGGATGCGTATCTTCGTGCTTCTGAGCGTTGATATTCTTCATATATATCGCGATTGACGGCGAGCACGTCGCGCCGAATATGAGTGACGTCATTCTGTACCTATTCTTGAGGCGCGTCATCGCCTTGCTTGTCGCCCCGCCATAAGTAGCGCAGAGCGTCTCTGTCCGATGACAGAGACGCCCTGCGCTAATCAAGTCAAGCCCGATGGCTTGACTTTCACTTGCATGAACATTTCTTTAATGTCGGCAGCTCGGCACCCACGGCGATTGTGTGTTGACGGAAGCGCATGAGGACCCCCGGCAGCGATTGCAGCAGGTCAGGCCCGGTGAGCAGGCGGTCGTTGAGGGAGACGCCTCTCGTAGTGGCTGCGGCGTCGTGGACAATCCTCATCTTGCCGGGCTTGCACCGCGAAATGGGGGGGCCATTATATTTTTTCTTAAGTTCGTCATTTCCGTCGAGCTTCTTTTCTATGTTATGAAGTCTGCTCAGCGTGTTTTCAAAATTTACAGGCAGGTGGGCGTCGGGCTGCTTCCATAGTAACGGCGCTTCATAATGGCCGTCGGCGGTAGTCTTCATTGACTGGGCTAGCGCGCACGTTCTTCCGGGCTTGACTGGGGTAACTTCGGCTCGATTAGTAGTGATTCGAGCGCGAAGTACTTGCTGAGTTGTAAATTCAGTCTTCATCTGCTTTCTCGGTGTCGGTCGGTTGCCGTGTAACACCCAGCCCAGCGGCGTAAGTGATGCCACTGGCTGGTGTTGCTGTCTCTGGCGAGTCTCGGTGTTGACGAGTAAGTGCCAATTGTGGGTGCGTAACGATGGCTATAAATATTTATGATATAATATTACTCGCAATAACGCTCATCTGATATAATTCTCAAGTTCTATAACAACACTTATTATATTTTCATAGGACATAATTATCATTTTATATAACGGTCATTTGATATAAAAATATTTGGTATAACATACATTAAGTATAATGCATATTTGCTATATTAAACATTGGATATAATGCTAATTTCTTCTAATGCACAATTAGCATAAAAATTTTTGGTAGACTCTAAGGCAGGTCGGTGTAGGTACGACGACGAGCGAAGCGAGGAGTAGTGTTAGGTTGAGCTGCTACCCTACAGCGCGCGAGCCGAGCGAGCGAAGCGAGCGTGCCGCGGTAGCGGCCGGCGAAGCGCCAGAACCGAACACTTTTTACTACCTAATATATACTTATATAGTACAATTTGCGAACCGTTACGTTAGCTACATTTTCTTTTATGACATATAGCTTGTATGTAACAGGAGCATTATACCATATAAATAATGATTATACAAAACAAGTGTTATATCCGATGATCGTTATACAAAATAAACATATATATTTTGATATTATAACAAACGTTAATTGTATACAATGAGTTATTATATACCTTGAAATTATGTCAAATGTTGTTATAGCGAATGAAATTATATTATTTATTTTTATACCCATCATTACTAAGCCTAACTTAATAAGAAGCCCCGCGGACCTCCAGATATCGATTTTGAACGAAATCGGTCCGTATTCAAAGAATTTCAAGATGGCGTCAACTTTTTTACAATCCAACCTCGGATTCGTAATAAAGAAGCCAGACCCTCAGTCAGATATCGATTTTGAACGATATCGGTCCGTATTCAAAGAGTTTTAAGATGGCGGCAACTTTTTTACAATCCAACCTCGGATTCGTAATAAAAAGCCCCTCGGACCCTCAGATATCGAGTTTGAACGAAATCTGTTCGTATTTATGGAAACTCAAGATGGCGTCAGCTTTTTTACAATCCAACCTCGGATTCGTAATAAGAAGCCCCGCGGACCTCCAGATATCGATTTTGAACGAAATCGGTCCGTATTCAAAGAGTTTCAAGATGGCGGCAACTTTTTTACAATCCAACCTCGGATTCGTAATAAGAAGCCTCTCGGACCCTCAGGTATCGAGTTTGAACGAAATCGGTTCTTATTTATAGAAATTCAAGATGGCGTCAGTTTTTTTTTACAATCCAACCTCGGATTCGTAATAAGAAGCCCCGCGGATCTCCAGATATCGATTTTGAACGAAATCGGTCCGTATTCAAAGAGTTTCAAAATGGCGGCAACTTTTTTAGAATCCAACCTCGGATTCGTAATAAGAAACCCCTGAGACGCTCAGATATCGAGTTTGAATGAAATCGGTTCGTATTTATAGAAATTCAAGATGGCGGCAACTTTTTTACAATCCAACCTCGGATTCGTAATGAGAAGCCCCTCGGACCCCCCCAGGTATCGATTGTGAACGAAATCGGTTCGTATTTATAGAATTTCAAGATGGCGCTCACTTTTTGAAAATTCAACTTCGGATTCATATTTTCAAAAAGCTCAGTGTTTATAAAATATTTTTTTTTCGTGATAAAGTCTATTCGTGATAAAGTTTTCGTGATTAAGATTTTTCGTGATAAAGTCTATTCGTGGTAAAGTTTTCGTGATTAAGGTTTTTCGTGATAAAGTCTTTTCGTGATATAGTCTATTCGTGATAAAGTTTTCGTGATAAAGTCTTTAGTGATAAAGTTTTCGTGATAAAGTTTTCGTGATATTGTCTTTTCGTGATGAAGTTTATTCGTGATAAAGTTTTTCGTGATAAAGTCGTTAGTGAAAAAGTTTTCGTGGTAAAGTCTTTCGTGGTAAAGTTTTCGTGAAAAAGTCTTTCGTGATAAAGTCTATTCGTGGTAAAGTTTTTCGTGATAAAGTTTTCGTGATAAAGTCGTTCGTGAAAAAGTTTTTCGTGATTAAGCACTAGCGCCCTGCGCAGTGAAGCACACGCAATGAATGAAACGGCGCGGCACGGCGTGACCTGACCTGACGGCGGCCGCGGCGGCATCGGCATGCCAGCTCGCTTATTTTTTTCGGTAACCGTTATAATACCGGTTTCGAACCGGTATTATAAAGGTTTCGGTTACCTTTAAATCGAATAGCGGTAACCGATATTTCCAAACGGTTACGGTACCGTTATGTTGGCGCGGCGCGCGTAACCTTTACGCCATTACGGTACCGTAATAGAATACAGGTTTCATACCGGTAAAACCGTAACCGAAATCAGTCCCTGGTCTATTCCCATTAGTTCTATTATCTGTTTTATTGAACGAACTAGTTGGAATTTTAATTTAACTACTAGGAAGAAAAATATGTCTGTTTATCATAACTGTTTATCATGCCGCGGACCCCCCCCTCCCCCGCACGCCTCTACTACCGCTCGCTCCCCGTCCCCCGTTCCTCACTGTGTGTGCGCCGCGGCCCGCGCCATTCCATTTATCATGCCGCGGACCCCCCCCCCCCCCCTCACTTCTACTACCGCTCGCTCCCCGTCCCCCGTTCCTCACTGTGCGCCGCGGCCCGCGCCATTGCATTTATCATGCCGCGGAAGATTCTATTATCTTTTAAATTCTTTCATACTTTATTTACACCTTGTGTTGGAAATTAGTTAGGTAATTAAAAATATCGGCCGACGGACAACATTTGATACCAAGCTCAATCAAAGTACGAATAATAGTACATTACGCGCGCAAACCAGCGGAGCAGAACGAGAATCGAACCCGTAATCAATCAATTAATTTGCCATATGAAATTACGAAGTATAATAACGATTCCATTTTAAATTATCTTTATCACATGACGTGATTATCGCTAACAAAATACCTAACGCAGTACACAAGCACTGCGCAGTGAAGCACACGCAATGAATGAAACGGCGCGGCACGGCGTGACCTGACCTGACGGCGGCCGCGGCGGCATCGGCATGCCAGCTCGCTTATTTTTTTCGGTAACCGTTATAATACCGGTTTCGAACCGGTATTATAAAGGTTTCGGTTACCTTTAAATCGAATAGCGGTAACCGATATTTCCAAACGGTTACGGTACCGTTATGTTGGCGCGGCGCGCGTAACCTTTACGCCATTACGGTACCGTAATAGAATACAGGTTTCATACCGGTAAAACCGTAACCGAAATCAGTCCCTGGTCTATTCCCATTAGTTCTATTATCTGTTTTATTGAACGAACTAGTTGGAATTTTAATTTAACTACTAGGAAGAAAAATACTAATTAGTTTGGTGGGAATGGACCTTCAGCTATGCGTCATACGTGTGAGCGAGATGGCTGATTGTCCGATGTCAACAAACCATTAAACCCGCGGGGAACCCGTACTCATATTCCCCAGTAATCTCTTTCTGTCATCCGAGATGGCAACATAAGGTTTCTACTTTCTACGTTTACTTATAAAGTTCGGTTAAAGAATAAGTGTGTTGTAAAAAACACATGTCATAAAGCCCTATACAGACGTTATTATTGCTAATACTTATATATTGTTGTAGTGGTTTTATCTCACGAAAGCGGTTTAGCAAATAGGCATTTTCAAATAATTGTGTACCCAATTAGCGTGAGTCGTCAAACAAAATTAACTCTGTGTCGGTTTTGTGATGACAATTAAGTAGCCAGTTTGTATGAAAATCAACTTTTTTTATTTTCAATTTGTAAATGAATTATGCATAACAAGTAACTTAAATGGGAAACTGGTTAATTTTCACATAATTTATATGCTTAATTTACCTACTTTGACACCGAGTTAGAAGAACCAAATAGACATATTTGTGTGAGAATGCACGTGGATTTCACAATACACATACATTTTGTTTCTGTGTGCGTTTGAACTCAGAATAACAGTGACAACAGGAGTAAAACTTCTGTCACGAGTATGTTTGACCCGTTACATAATATATAATTTACAGTATTCTGCTTAGGGTGGGTTGCATCGACTTACGATTACAGACCGATCACCGTTAAATATGGCGCTGACAGCTGTCAGTCCATAGAAACTTGTCAAACGTTCCATACATTTAGATTTTAACGAACACCGCTTACGATTACAGATGGTTTGGTGCAACTCACCCTTAGAGTATAGATTTCTACACAGGGGCTATAGTAATAATAACACCACGACCGAGCGAGATGGAAGTATATACAAATCTCAATAAGTGTGACACAAACGGATATATCATTCGTTGGCATTGTCATAGTTCCACTTTTCTTTTCATTTGCTGCAACTGCGTTAGAATGAGCTTGCGGCAAATAAACCATTACCTGCCCAAATTAAGTAGGTTGTTAATGATTAAGGGTGGGTTGCACCAAACCGTCTGTAATCTTAAGCGGTGTTCGTTAAAATCTGAATGTATGGAACGTCTGACAAGTTTCTATGGACTGACAGCTGTCAACGCCATATTTAATGTTGATCGGTCTGTAATCGTAAGTCGATGCAACCCGAGCTAAGCCGTCAGTTATTTTAAGACCAGTGGCCCTACCGCGAACCGAAAACGAACTTCGTTTGTGTATCACCCTCTCTTTCGCATTTGCTTATTCGAGCGACAGAGAGGGAGTTACGCAAACGAATTTCGTTTTTATTTACCGGCAGCGTCCCTGAAGGGCTACCGCGAAACGAAAACGAACCTCGTTAGTGTATCTCTCTCTATCTGTCGCTCGAACTAGCAAGTGCGACAGAGACAAGAGATACACGAGACAGTCTCGTGTATCTCTTCTGCCTCGGTTCTTAATGTAGCTGGCAGTAGCGGATCGCTCATACAAACTGATTACCATCGGCCTGCCTAAAAAATATTTTCAGGCAACCCTATAGTTATATACTAAAACTCTTTCATAACTTTTTAACCCCCGACGCAAAAAGAGGGGTGTTATAAGTTTAACGTGTCTGTCTGTGTATCTGTGTATCTGTCTGTGGTAGCGTAGCTCCCTAACGGATGGACCGATTTGAATGCGGTTTTTGTGTCATAGATAATTTTATCCCGAGTGTTCTTAGCCATGTTTTTTTTAGATATTGAACTTTGCAATGAAAATGTCGTGGTTTTTCAACTTTTCTAAGTAGTTATTATACATAGGAATTCCGGTTTGCCCGTCGATAATTATCACGCGGCGCAACTGGTAGCTCGCTAGCTGCAATGTTCCTTTCCGTCCCTTAAGCTGGTTTTACACCGGAGGGGCGAGACGAGACGAGACGAGGCGAGAAATGAAATCGTATGGGACTTACTACCTATTTCCACCGGGCGCGCGCGGGCTACCTATTTCGCCCCTCCGGTGGAAAACCAGCTTTATGGTGGCAACCGTAAAGGTCCTCTGCATATAGACATCTATACTGCGTATACTGTATTCAGTGTATGTATGTCGCAGTGAAATGGCCAAAACAGAGATTTGAACAAATCCCTAAGGGATATGATCAAATCACGCAGGATGTTAAAATGGCGACACCATTTTATCATTTACCTAATACAAATCAGTCATTTGATCAAATCTCTGAGTCTGTTTAGTGAAATGACGAAATCGGACAAAAAAGGCAACTCGTTTTTTCATTTCACTAGATTTGTTTAGTGATTTGAGAAATACCTGAAACGCTTCAGTGAATTGACGAAACTAACTCGCTCCTAAATCATTAGTCATTTAAACGGTTCTGGGACTTAGACTCGGATGGCGGATAGGTTAGAAGATGGTGGCGGGAGCTCTGCTCCCGCCACCGTCTTCGTGGTTATTTTTTTTATAAAAGAGCGGAAAAATCTTTATCGCGTTAGTTTCGTCAACTCACTGACGCGTTTCAGGGATTTTATCAAATCACTAAACAAGTCTAGTGAAATTAAAAAAACGAGTTGCATTTTTTGCCCGATTTCGTCATTTCACTAAACAGATTCAGAGATTTGATCAAATTACTGATTTGTATTAGGCAAATGATAAAATGGATTGGCCATTTTAACATCCTGCGTGATTTGATAATATCCCTTAGAGATTTGATCAAATCTCTGTTTTGACCATTTCCCTGCAACATCTATACTGTTTACGCCTCGCGCCAAAAGGGCATCACGTTGCCGATTTTTTTGACATCCGCGGATGCGGAGGCGGATGTTGGGGTCAAACACTAAAAAACGTAAATAAACAACGTCCATTTTATAATATCACGCGATCATCAAGCACAACAAATCAAAAATTTTATAGCCAGAAGGTTATAGGTCACAAAAACGAAAAGAAGTTTTTTTTTACCTATGGCGAAAATATCTAAAACGCGTAAGGTAAGGGCCGCGTGGACTCCTTTCTTGTCATGAACTGCACTCGCAAAACTCCGCATCGGTTTTGGCGGATGCTGTTGCAGATGCTGATGTTAAAATTTGTGCGGAACTTCCGCGGTTGCCGGTGCGAATGTCTGCAACATCCCTGCTACAAAACTATGCTGCGATATACATACAGCATAGTGAATCTACGCCGTGCAATTACCACCAATAATCGTGTCTTTTTTTCCAGGATAGCAACAAAACATGGTACACGGAAAACCCAGAACTGACGCTGTGTTTCGAGAAAACCGTGCTTACCTGGACGCCATGCATATACCTGTGGCTGGCAGCCTTCTTAGACACCTACTACATCCTAAACAGCAAGGAGCGGAACATACCATGGAACATACTGAACATCAGCAAACTGATCATCACAAGCCTTTTAATAGTTTTAACTTTCGTGGACCTGGGCGTGACGGTGCACCGGTTCTCGCGCCAGGAGTTGGATGTGTTCAACGTGGATTATTATACACCTATAGTTAAGATATTGACATTTGTGAGTATTCTTTTTTATATTTGGTTTAGTGTTTATGTACGACGGCGCTCTTCACAGATCTCGCCTGCTTACTTTTGGTTTTGGTAGCACCTCAGAGTTAGGCCGGCCAGAGAGTTCAGGCGATTTCAGTAGTTTCAGTACAACTGGGGGCGACTTGATGTGCTGTGATCACCGTCGCGTCGCTAATCGCCCTACCAGTGTGGCCCCGTCCTTAATGAGGGGTTTACACGGGTCGATTTTCGCCGTGCGGCTAGTCTCGCGTCCAAAGTCGGATGCTACCCAATTTTGGGGCTTGCGGCTTTAGTCACCCCGAATTGCCATTTAGACGGTCGATTTTAGCCGCCCGCCCGGCAAAAATCGTGCAGCTTTAGTCACCCGTGTAAACCCCACTTTAAATGTTTCTCAGACCGTGGATTTTTTCATAACTGGTATACCTTGGTATCTCACCCAGTACCAGGTTATCGTTGAGTTCCGGGACACCCTATATATACAGTTGACGTCATGAATTTAAATAAGTTGCCAAAGTTTCAAAAATATTGTATCAACCATATGCCCTTGTCAATAAAGACGTGTTCACATGTTTTTGATTGCTCGGGATACTACACACAGGGTCTTCGGGATAACGATTAAAATACACATTTCGAAATTTTGTACTAGTATTTTTCACAATCGTGTTACAATAGAGAGCTTTTTAGTCGAGTACCGTGTTTAGGCCAGGAAGTTGCTGAGTGGCCTAAGTAAGGTACGAGATTAAAAAGCTTGGTTATGACACTATTGTGAACAATACTTTTTGTACGAGTTCATTAAAATTAATAATTTAAGTCATTAATCCTTCCTCTCCCGGGCTAATTTTTTTTGTTCGCATGTCCATTATAAACCCTTTTACACAAGATCACACCACCCGTTCCGTAATGTTGCAGTAAATATTAGCCAATCATAAAGCGTAGTTTTTTATTTTTTTATGCCCTGGATACAGCAGCCAGTTTAAGTAGATTTTTGACAGACGACGCGACGCTGCTATTTTCCGAAACGCCATAGATTGGCAATTTGGTATCGGATCGAGTCTCCCATATTATTGAAATACGAAGTTCTATTTTCAAATTTTTTTCGGTTGTCTAGACCGTATCGAAACAGTTATTTCGGTTGTTTCGGAAGTAACATAGAATATTCAATGATGAAAAGAGTGACGTTGCAGTATTCTCTATGAAATCTTAATACACCTACAGATTTTAATCGACGAGCACAAAAAAGCTATTCCAGATTGGACTAAGACATGTAAGGTTCAAACTCTTCCTAATAGTCCAGTCTTTCACCTCCTTAAGTTCCTACATCGTTATCCCGAACCCCCTCTATATTTTCAAACTCGACTGAACATATATTTTTATCATTAATGATAATGACGTTCATATATTTATGTCTCACGGTGTAATCTCGTGACGACTACGCTACGCTCATTTGGGAGGTGCCCTTATCTGTACTGCATGACTGTACAAGGCAATTGAGCGAATAACATGACCTGATTCTAAGACCACCGCCGGCCGTTATAAGTATTTCTGTTTCAATTATTGGGCATGATTAGTGATTACATACCTACTGAGTTAAATTGTATCTCCCTTCCCTATTTATAAAATCTAAACAGCAAGCACAACTACACAATAATCCAATTAACGTAAAATTTAAGCTGCTTTTTCATCGGCGAGGATCGAAGGCGAAGGGAACTGGCATACAAACAATCGATGATAAAACAACTTATTATTTGTTCCCGATAGTTTGATGTTTCTCGCTCCCCCTTACTCGCTGGTGGAAATCTTTATTTATAGTAACAGATATCGACACATCTATGCGAAAATGGACCTTATGGTTAATTAAGGCCAACTCTCAAATCTGAAACTTTCGCCCGCTCGATTGACACGCGCATAATCAGGCATTCTATATGTATTGCTTTACTTTCCTGTGAGCTGTGACCTGGACTTAGACCTTGACCAAACAAGTATAAAACCTTATTTAATAAGTGCACCGCTACGAGCGACGCGTGCAGCGTCCATATAAAACAAATGCAATTTATATTGGACGCTCCGACGATAATAATTGGTCACTAAAAATTCTGGAACCTAATGTCACAGAATAAACAATTGTAAAATAGGACCTTAAAAACTAAATGTGGAAATATGAAAACCATTTAAGGAAATAGGCATTTTCATTTACTACGTCACGTGAGTTTGTGTAGGTTTCCGTTGTTATCTGTAGTAAACCACAGTGGTGGTATACCTAATGTAAGTCCTAATTTAACTTTTGGAACACAAATACTGTAATGTCATGTTGTTCACTTGGAAAAGGACGCGCTAGTTCGTGATAGCAGTAGCTCGTAACTGCGGTTATGCGATATGTAGAGGAGAATACCTGGACAGCCGTATGACCATACGAAATAGTTATTTCGTGAAAAACAGGCGATATACTGCTGGTATCAATTCTGTTCTGGGTGCAGCATTCCTGGCCCACGTCAGCCGTGCTGTCGTTTTAATGACGTCCAACCATCTAGTTAGCCGGTCTCCCCACGCCACGGTGTGGCCTGAGGTCTCCAAGGCAACACTCGCTTGTCGTTTCATCCATCATCATCCAAGCGTTTTCCCGGTTTGGCATAGGCACTGGTTTTACTTAAGCAACTGCCACCTGGCCTTTCAACTCAGAGGGAAAACCAGATCTTGTTGGAATGAGACCGGTTACCTCGCGATTTTTTATTTTTCCGAAAACCTACTGTTAAATATTCTATGGTAATAAGTTTACCGCTCGGCTACAGAGGCTCGCTCGTCACGCACATGATAATTGGAAACATAAAATGTCTATCAAAACGCGATCGATGCGTTTTAAATTATATGTACATGAATAACATGCTACTTAAATACAACGTGTACTTTATGAGATTAGACTTAAGTTAGTTAAAGCCCATTATACTACTAGCAATTTGTGACAACAGCTTGCCATAGTTAAAATGAAAAAGTGACAGAATAACGATATTAAAATGTGCATATATTTTGCGATATCCCAATTCCGTTTATGACCTAACTGTCCTAATCAGGGACTGCATAACCGAAAAATACCGGTATTATTCATAACCGATATGACGTCATATCGGTTTTGAAATAGCGGTTTCGGTAGCGGAACCTTTATATTTCGCTATCGAAATATAACGGTAACTGTGCCGAACCGTGGACTGTATTTGAGCTCGGCACTTCGATAGCTAGTGGTTGGTGGGAAAAAGGATGAACGCAGATAGTTTCACTGAATTTACTTTAACTTCTTTAAAATGAAAAATAAAACAATACTTCTTGAAATAAACAAACATAAAAATAACTTCTTCTTAAATACTAAACATAGCCGCTTGTGGCTAGTAAGTGGAGAGTGCGTTCGTACCGGAGCGTTGAGTTAGACTGAATTTGGGGCCCCTAGAAGGGGGTATTTATTTGGCTTGATAGCCCGCTATCTAATGGCGGTATAAATGAGCTCGCGCTCTGATTGGCTGAAACGGTCGGTACGATCGCATACTTTACATTTTTCTAGCTTATAATATGGATACATTGTTGGCTTTTTTAGCCTATCCTAGGTCATTACTTATATTCCTAGGTATCCTAAATTATGACTCATTGTTATACTTGCCATATGGGCAGTGTACGAGTGTTTGCCTTAAGGGCCTAAATAAATAACAACTATAGCTGGTTTAGGGCTTATGTTGTTAACCTAAGTTGCACTTAGGTTTTGTGTAGGTCTAGATTAGTTCTAGCCTTTGCCTGAGGGGCTGACCTACCTATTGTTATGTTCTAGACTTGAGTCTAGATGGCTTGCCTTAGAGGCTGACCTGCCTATTAGACTTGGACTGTTAATAAGTGTCTAAGTCTAGCCCTATTTGGGTAATGATTGTACACCATGTTATAATGTTTATTTCGTACAAACTTAACTAGTTAGGTATTTAGCTATAATATAGGTATTTACAAATATCATTATAAATCTTTGTCCGTTACAACTGGGTGTCATTGGAGCGAGTTACGATTCCCTATGGTGGTCGTCCGGCACATTTCTCCCGCCGCTTGCGCCATCAGTCGCAAGTCTTGGAACTCGGGTGCTGGACGTGGTGTTCGATGCTCGGGTTTGCTGTGCAGGTTCGATGCTCGGGCTCAGCCTCGGAGATATTGCGCGCTGAGTGCTGGGTTGCAGGCTCGGCTTGGGCGCGCGTGGTGAGTGCGTGTGCGCTTTGTGACTGCGCGGGTGCACTTTGTGGTCTGGAGGCTGCGGCACCGGCCGAGGGCGCGGATGCGCTGAGAGGGCCGGGCGCGGGAAGGCCGGGCTTGGGGGCGCCGGCGGGCGGCGCGGGTGCGCCTGGAGGGCCAGGCGTGTGAGGGCCTGGCGTGGAGGCGCCGGCAGGCGGCGCGGATGCGCCGGGAGGGCCAGGCGTGTGAGGGCCTGGCGTGGAGGCGTCGGCAGGCGGCGCGGATGCGCCGGGAAGGCCAGGCGTGTGAGGGCCTGGCGTGGAGGCGCCGGCGGGCGGCGCGGATGCGCCGGGAGGGCCAGGCGTGTGAGGGCCTGGCGTGGAGGCGCCGGCGGGCGGCGCGGGTGCGTCGCGATGTGAGTCTGGCTTTGTCTGGAGGATGACGAGCTTCTTTGTGGGGCGGCGTAGGGTGCCGCCCTTTGTTCTGATATCGACGACTCTTGTTACTCCGTCTTCACCGGGGTAGAGTGCTGTGACGACTCCCATTGGCCACACGTTGCGCGGCAGGGTGTTGTCCATCACTAGAACGACGTCGTTTATGGCGATCATGGGGCCCTTATGGGTGGGGTCCCGCCTGAACTGTAGCTGGGGTAGGTACTCCCGCAGCCATCTTGCCCAGAACATGTCGGCGAGTCGCTGTGCTGTCCGCCACGTTGCTCTGCCGACTGTGTCTCGCTCGTCGAAAGTACCCGGGGCTGGGTTCCATGCTGCCGGCCCGATTGTGAAGTGGTTTGGAGTGATGGCCGTTGGCTCGTTGGGGTCCACCGCGACGTGTGTGAGTGGTCGCGAGTTGACTGAGAACTCTGCTTCGGCTAAGAAGGTGGACAATGTTTCTTCGCTCGGGTGTCGCTCGCTCAGGATTGCTGTTAGCGCCTTCTTGACACTTGACACCATGCGCTCCCATGCGCCCCCCATGAAGGGGCTTCCCGGTGGGATGAAGCGCCAGCTAATGCCTCGCTGCGTTGCGGCGATGTTGACACCCGTTTCCAGTGCTCGCCGCAGCTCTTTGTCCGCCCCGCGTAGATTCGTGCCATTATCAGACCAAATCTCTGTAGGGCAGCCCCGCCGGGCTATGAATCTTCTTAATGCTGCTATGGCGGAGTCGGTGCTGAGCGATGCGGCGACTTCTAGATGTACCCCACGGGTCGTGAGGCAGGTGAAGAGTGCGACATACCTTTTCTGAGTTGAGCGTCCGACTGTAACTGTAAGTGGCCCGAAGAAGTCCCATCCCGTGTACGTGTACGCTCGCTTATGGTGGGCGAGGCGCATGTAGGGGTGGTTTCCTGTGGGCGGAGTCGGCGGCAATGTTCTTTTCTTTGCGCATTGTCGGCACGCGTGTGCTACTTGTCGGGTCGCCGGCCTTAGGTGTAGTACCCAATATTGTTGTCGTACTTCATTGATGACAGTTTCTATGCGTGCGTGATGCAGTTTCCTGTGTACAAAATCTATGTACAGTCGCGTAGCGGGGTGACGGCCGTCCAAGACTATGGGGTTCTTTTCTATTACCGTGTCCTCGGCGGCGTCGATGCGGCTCACGAGTGTGACTACGTTGTCTGTGACTTGTACTGCAAGATTTTTTAGTTTACCGCTTCGCTTTTCATTGCTCTTGAGTGCTGCTATGTCGTCTTTGAACGCGCTGAGTTGTACACCGCGCCAGATAAGGTTCGTAGCTCGTCGTAGCAGCTCCGTAGACAGGGGTTCGTAGCGGTCTATGGTCGGGGTAAAAATTTTTAGTAATTTTACCTTTTGTTTTTTGAGTGCAGTTTTGCTCCAACTGGGGTCCGCCTTGGCGTTTGCTTTGGTACGCTTGTAGTTTACGGAGTCTTTTTTCTTGCAGAGCTCTATGAATTGTAGGACGCGCGCCGTAGTTCGCAGGTATCGTTCCCATTTTGAGAACCTGCTTGCTTCCGGTAATGCCTGAGTTATGTCGCATTTTCTGACTGCTACGGCTACACACGTTCGCTCCTCCCCTGTGGGCGTGGCTTCGTCCTCATCGGGTATGTACTGCGGCCACTCCTTCTCTGGTTTTCTTAGGAAATGTGGGCCTGTGTACCACCTGTGTCTGGAAGCGAAGTCTCGGGGCGTCTCTCTTGTGGCGTCGTCGGCGACATTCAGTTTAGTGGGTATATAGCGCCATTCACTTACTTTTGAGTGTTCCTGTATGGCGGCTATTCTGTGTGCTACGAACGGTTTGTATGACCGCGAGCCGTTGCGCACCCACTGCAGCACTGTTTTGCTGTCCGTCCAAAACGTAGTAGAGTCTGGCTGTCTCTCGTGCTCTTCTTTGACGACTTGGGCCATTCGTGCTCCCATTACGGCTCCTAAAATTTCGAGTCTCGGAACGGAGTGTAGTTTTAACGGGCATACGCGCGCCTTGGCCATTATGAGTGACACGTGTATTTCACCTGTGCTTGAAGCGGTGCGCCAGTAGAGAGCTGCAGCATACGCCTCCTGCGAGGCGTCCGTGAAAACGTGCAGTTGAGTATTTACTGCATGTGTGAAGCCGGCGTAGCACCTCGGGATTGCTACGTTGCGTAGAGCCAGTAGGCTTTTCATCCAATCCGCCCAGACTGCAGCGAGGTCGTCGGGAAAGCGCTGATCCCAAGTGAGGCCGCGCCTCCATGCCTCCTGCAGTATAGATTTCGCTCTTACCGTAACAGGCGCCGCGTATCCGAGCGGGTCGTAGAGTGACATCACAATTTTCAGTGCTTCTCTTTTCGTAGGGCGGTTGTTGTGTAGCACGTCGACTGGTAGGCGGGCGAGATCTAGGTTGAAGGTGAGTTCGTCCGTGAATGGCCTCCAGATAAGGCCGAGGACGCGTTCAGTCGCGCCGGGGCCCTCGTCCAGATTGACTGGAGTATCTGTGGGCGGGGCGTTTTCTCCTAGGGCGGGTGAATTTGATTTCCACCCTCGCAGCTCGAAGTTGCCTTCTGCCTGTATGTCCCGCACCTTCACTGTAGTCTCGATCGCCTGGGTTAGATCTGGGAATGAGTCTAGGTAGTCGTCTACGTAATGCTTTTTTATTATCGCATTTGCCGCTGTAGGCTCCGTGTTCTCGTACCTCTTGGCGTTCTCGTTCTTGACGTAGATAGCGCAGGCAGGGCTATTTGTCGCACCGAATATGAGCCTTGTCATTCTGTATTCGGTTGGTGTAACGTCCCCTCGTTGCCCGCCCCGCCACAGATACCTTAACACGTCGCGATCCTCCGGTCTGACTTGTACTCGCATGAACATCTCCTTTATGTCCGCAGAGATAGCTATAGTATGTTGTCTGAACTTACATAGTACTCCGGGAAGAGATTGCAGCAATCCAGGGCCCGCTAGCAGCTTGTCATTCAGACTAGTGCCCTGTGCTCTTGCCGCTGCGTCATGGACAATCCTGAGCTTTCCAGGTTTCATCGGGTTCAGTACTGGAAAATGTGGGAGAAAAAAGGTTTTGTGTGGAGGACCCGTTGACTGGACTATCTCTGCATAGCCCTTTTCTACTAAGGCGTTCATTTCCGCCTCGTATTTAGCCCGCAGCTCTGGATCTTTGTCGAGTCGTTTTTCTACACTGTGCAGCCGTTTCAACACTGTATTGTAGTTGTAGGGTAAATGTACCTTGTCTTGGGCCCATAGTAGGCCGACTTCGTATTCCCTTTCTGACACACGTTGCGTAGTTTGTTGTAAGATGCGGGCGGCTCTTTCCTCAGGGTCACTTGTAGGGCGGGCGGGTACGATGGCTAGAGAGTCTACGTTGAAAAAATGTTCGAGTTTTTCTTCGACTGTAGATATGAAATTTACCCTGTGTCCCAGGCTTCTAGTTTGTGCTCCATGCAGCACCCAGCCGAGTGGAGAGCGGGAAGCGACCGGCTGGTCGCATTGTCCTCTTCTGACGGACTCGGCTAGCAGCAACTGGTAATTGTCTTGTCCTATTAGAATGTTAGGGCGGGCAGACTTATATATCAAATGTTGCTTTATGTCGCGTAGGTGCTCGCATTTGTCTATGACTGCTTCGGAGACTTCCTGTGGTGACAGCGATAATTTACTCACGGTTCTCGCTTCAATCTTGTGGGCGGAGTCCGCCCCAACGAGTTCTATGCGTACTCGTCGTGATGTGCTGGAATCCAGTGTCCCTGAGGTAAGTGCTTCAATGTGGAGGGGTTCGATCGGTCCCGGAGCTCCCACAGCGTCGGCGAGTTCCTGTGATATGAGACTAACCGTCGAGCCGTCGTCGAGCAATGCCCATGCTGGGCGGCGCCCTAGTGGTCCCGACACCTCCACCGGCAATATTTTCAGGTAGGACTGCGCTGTCGCAGCCCATGCACACGTCACCTTCTCGGTAGTGGTTGTGTGATCTGAAATATTGTTATCTCTGTGCACTAATACATTATGATTCTTACCGCAGTTAACAGCTGAGCACACTACACGTTTGCACGTGTGTTTCTTCGGCCTGTAAGAAAGACATTTAAAACACATATTGTTATGCTTCGCTACCTCTCGCCGCTTGTCTATGCACATGTCTATAAATTTAGCACATTCTCCGCCACTTACGTGTGTATCACTTTCACATACCGGGCACTTTTCTCGGGTTCCCACTGCCGTGTTCGTTTTCTGATATTTCGGCTGGTGGGCGGGGCCTGCTACGGTGCGCGCGACCGGCGTGTAGATGGCCGCTCGCGCCTGGGCGTAAGCGGGCTTGGGTGCGTTGTATTGCTGTTTCGGCGGCTGTGAATAATGCTGGCGAGAGGTTTGCATATTAGGTTTATAATAATTATCATTCATGATGGTGTAGGGCTCGCGTAGTCTTGCTTCTTCCTGCATAAAATTGACCATTAACATTACATCGTTCTCGCGGCGCGGTTTGTCCGCTGAGAATGAGTACCACTTGCTCTGTAAATTAATGGTTAGTTTGTCATGTAAAGACCGTAATATTTCACTGTTGTACCTTGAGGTGTCGGGGTCCACTAATTGTAGTGTTGACATTATGGTTCCTAGTTTAATTGAAAAGGAACATATATCTTGCGCGTTGTCCGTCAGTCTTGGAAGGTCGCGAAGATTTCTGTATTCCAGTGCTGCGAGCGTAGCTTTGTTGCCGTAAGATTCCTCCAATTTTTCCATAATTAACTCAGGTGCCGCCCCAGCTAATATGAACTCACCGAGGGCTGTGTTTCTTAACGACTGCGTTGCTGCTTGAAGACGCGCCGTATTTTCTCCTGCTGTGAAGAAGGGCGCCGTGTCCGTGAATACCTTTTTGAACGATATCCATTGCCGCCTTGAGCCTTGGAAGTTCGGGAGATCCGCCGGCCTGCGTGTAGGCGAGTCCTTGCCGGCCAGTATGGCGTTTCGAATAGCCTCGGTTAGGAGGGCTATATCTGTTGTTGGCGTATAGGGCTGAATGGCGAATTCGTCTCCCGCCGGTGGGCGTGGCGTGAAGACTGGCGCTGCGTGGTTGAGCGGAGCGGCGGAGGCAAGCCTGGGTGCCGGGGGGTGTTTGTCCCCTGCTGCTTGCGGGCGAGGCGGAGGCTGCGGTGCTCCCGCCGGTATAAATGGTACATCACCTTGTGGTGGTGATGGGTTGTGCGCGTGGAAATCGATGGCCGCCAGGTACTTGCTGCGATCGATCCATTTCTCGACCCGTTGAGTGACTTCGCTGTTGCTAGAAATGGAGTCCTCCTCATCGTCGGAGGGCCCCTCGGCTTCGATGGTGGCGAGTTTGGCGGCGGCGAGCTCTTCGCGCGCCTTGGCGAGCCGGTAGGCTCGTTTCTGTGATGCTGTGCTGGAGCCTGCTCGCGACCGGGGCCTTCTGTAGGATGTGGAGGTCGCGTTGGCTTCTGGTTGCTGACCCTGGGGTGCTGAAGGCGCTGCTGGGGTGCCCTGGGGCTGGCCATTCGGCAGTGCGACGTCTTCAGGTGCAACTGGCATGTTGTTGGCGGGCGATGAGGGCTCCGCCGCAGCCGGTGTATGCTCGTGAGAGAGGGCGCCGGCTGACTCCAGGGGTGTGCGCCCTGCCTGGGCGTGCGGCGCGCACTGTTGTTGGAGTGCGTGCGCTGGGTTGTGCACTACCTTGCTCCTGGTGGGGCCACCAGGAGGAGCCTGACTGAGGTTTAGGTTAGTTCGGCTTTCGTCATACCTTTGGCGCCGGGCGAGAGTCCTATTGCTATCTCGTCCGGATTCCGCTGATGTGGAGCGCTCGATGGATGACTTCGTGATGTTGGCTGGCGTGGAGGTGGTGTGCGTTGCTTGGCTTGCACTCTCCGACTGCCCGCTCCGTGAACGCGTGACGGCGCCTTGCGGCGCGCTGCTGAGCTTTTTCCCCTGGGTGGGCCTACCTCGGCCGCTCATGGTGGAGTCGAGGGTCCAATCCCCCGTACTACCTGATGGTACGAAGGTCCAATCCTTCGTACTGACGGTTGACCGATGCGGAGTGGAGGGTCCAATCCCTCGTACTGCCTGGTGTGCACGGCCAATCCTTCGTAGAGACGGTTCGAAGGTCCAATGTGCCGAACCGTGGACTGTATTTGAGCTCGGCACTTCGATAGCTAGTGGTTGGTGGGAAAAAGGATGAACGCAGATAGTTTCACTGAATTTACTTTAACTTCTTTAAAATGAAAAATAAAACAATACTTCTTGAAATAAACAAACATAAAAATAACTTCTTCTTAAATACTAAACATAGCCGCTTGTGGCTAGTAAGTGGAGAGTGCGTTCGTACCGGAGCGTTGAGTTAGACTGAATTTGGGGCCCCTAGAAGGGGGTATTTATTTGGCTTGATAGCCCGCTATCTAATGGCGGTATAAATGAGCTCGCGCTCTGATTGGCTGAAACGGTCGGTACGATCGCATACTTTACATTTTTCTAGCTTATAATATGGATACATTGTTGGCTTTTTTAGCCTATCCTAGGTCATTACTTATATTCCTAGGTATCCTAAATTATGACTCATTGTTATACTTGCCATATGGGCAGTGTACGAGTGTTTGCCTTAAGGGCCTAAATAAATAACAACTATAGCTGGTTTAGGGCTTATGTTGTTAACCTAAGTTGCACTTAGGTTTTGTGTAGGTCTAGATTAGTTCTAGCCTTTGCCTGAGGGGCTGACCTACCTATTGTTATGTTCTAGACTTGAGTCTAGATGGCTTGCCTTAGAGGCTGACCTGCCTATTAGACTTGGACTGTTAATAAGTGTCTAAGTCTAGCCCTATTTGGGTAATGATTGTACACCATGTTATAATGTTTATTTCGTACAAACTTAACTAGTTAGGTATTTAGCTATAATATAGGTATTTACAAATATCATTATAAATCTTTGTCCGTTACAACTGGGTGTCATTGGAGCGAGTTACGATTCCCTATGGTGGTCGTCCGGCACAGTAACCTTTATTTTTTTCGGTACCTTAACCGATTTTTAAAGGTTACCGATATTTCGATTTTGGCGTCGTTGCCAAACCGCCGGCGCTGCCGTTTTGTCTTTCTTTCAGCGACATCGTCGCATCGTCAGTAGGATAATTACATTCAGTACATTGGCACAGCAACATAGCGTGAGGTGCGGGTGTGCGGGCGGGGACTCGGAGAGTGCGGAGCTATGATGACAGATGTACAGCCGGATACCAAACAGGATGTTTTCGCTTGGTTATCAAAAGAAAAGAAAGCGTATACGGCGTTCTTTCGTTTTCTTAACATTGTAGATTTTAATTTTTATATTGTAATCGAATCGAATAGCTCGCGTTTGCACTGTCAAGGTTGTCTATTGTTTGCCCGACATTCACATACTATAATAATCATTTGCCCGAACTTTGCTTGCCCGAATTTCATTTGCCCGAATGTTTCGTTTACCATAATAGTTAATTGACATACTCTTGTTTACCCGAATATTGGATGTCATAATGATACGAATGCCATACGTATTGTTTTCCAGATTATTGTTTGCAATAATATTATTTAATAGAATATTAAAACGCCATACTAAACATGCATTCGGATTCATCTTTGTTAATTTGTTAGTTTTTCCGCTATTTTATAAAAAAAATAACCTCGAAGACGAAAGCGGGAGCCTATCCGCGATCCGAGTCGGTTTTGCCACTAAGCCCCTGTTCCCTACTGCCTATGGTACACCACTATCTTTGCATTGGGTAATCTCAGAGAAAAGTTTATTTTTACTTAGTGGCAAAACCGACCCGGATCGCAGATAGGTTCGAGGTATTTTTTTTATTTTAGACACTGCAATACGTACCCACATTATTACATATGAATATTATGGATGTTGAGATGGATGGCAAATGACATTATGGCATGTGATAGTTATGGATTACAATGATAATGGAAAATGAGATTATTGATATTGATATTATGGAAAACAAAGATTTTGGCATATAATTAATATGGTAAACAATGAGTATGGCATACAAAATTATAGAAAACAACTTTATGGCAGTTGAATATTATGGCAGATAAAATTCGGGCAAATGAAATTCTGGCAAGCAAGAGTATACCCACTGCCAAGTGTCGTTGTCGGTGAGCATGAAAGAAGCGTATGATATGCCGCTGTCGTTTCGCCCGCGCCCGCGTCGACGCCCCCCCCCCCCCCCCCCCCCCCCCCCCTCCCCCGAACGCCTCTACTACTGCTCGCTCCCCGTCCCCTGTTCCTCACTGTGCGCCGCGGCCCACGCCATTCCGTTTATCATGCCGCGGACCCCCCCCCCCCCCCCGAACGCCTCTACTACCGCTCGCTCCCCGTCCCCTGTTCCTCACTGTGCGCCGCGGCCCGCGCCATTCCGTTTATTATGCCGCGGACCCCCCCCTCCCCCACACCTCTACTACCGCTCGCTCCCCGTCCCCTGTTCCTGACTGTGCGCCGCGGCCCACGCCATTCCGTTTATCATGTCGCGGACCCCCCCCCCCCCCTTTCCCCCCTACCCTCTCCCCCCCACCTCTACTACCGCTCGCTCCCCGTCCCCCGTTCCTCACTGTGCGCCGCGTCCCGCGCCATTGCATTTATCATGCCGCGGAAGATACTATTATCTTTTAAATAATTTCATAGTTTAGTTACACCTTGTGTTGGAAATTAGTTAGGTAATTAAAAATATCGGCCGACGGACAACATTTGATACCAAGCTCACGCAAAGTACGAACGAACGCACGAAGCAGAACGGGAATCGAACCCGTAATCAATCAATTAATTTGCCATATGAAATTACGAAGTATAATAATGATTCCATTTTAAATTATCTTTATCACATGACGTGATTATCGCTAGCAAAATACCTAACGCAGTGCACAAGCACTGCGCAGTGAAGCACACGCAATGAATGAAACGGCGCGGCACGGCGTGACCTGACCTGACGGCGGCCGCGGCGGCATCGGCAGGCGATGCCAGCTCGCTTATTTTTTTCGGTAACCGTTATAATACCGGTTTCGGTTACCTTTAAATCGAATAGCGGTAACCGATATTTCAAAACGGTTACGGTACCGTTATGTTGGCGCGGCGCGCGTAACCTTTATACCATTACGGTACCGTAATGGAATACAGGTTTCATACCGGTAAAACCGTAACCGAAATCAGTCCCTGGTCCTAATTCAAAGTAAGACAATAAGTCAATAACGTAAATGAGGTTAGGATTTTCTTATCTTTTGGTTCATATGCAAATATATGATTTGTTCATACTTATCTTGATGATAAGGAAGTAAGGGTTAGAATAGTCATCGATTCTATTGAAATTCAATTATTTACTATTGCTTCTGCCCGCGACTCCGTCCGCATGGAACGCATTTATTAAAATATATTTATTTATTTGTTATTCACCATTATCAGGATATTATTACTATCTACGTTATCTACTTATATATGTTAATTATTAATGGTATTTAAAAGTACTATAATTATCTCTGCATTTTTTGCCGTACCTAGACAATAAGATAGTGGCATATAAAAAGGTAATTTTTAATGATTGTTTTTTTTTTTGCATGCCACATGCTTCGTCAACTTACCAACAACATTTTTTAAACATTTTCGTAGTGTCTTAAGCGCAGGACACATTTTGTCTGTTGTGACGCATCAGTACGCTATCGGTTTCATACATTTAATATGGTTGCGTTCACATTTCTCTAACGTAGGCAGCATCAGAGAAATGTGAATACGGTCGTACCAAATGTTCTGCAATACCTGTGCTAGTGGTACCCACTTCCCCTCTGCATTTAGATAAGATATGTTAAAATATGTAGGTAGTTAGGTACTTCAGCAGATACCACTCGCATCTGTCAATACGGTTCAAGTGCCTTAGAATTCGTAGAAAACTTGCTATCTCTGAAACCGCAAATTGTATATCACATTGTATAGAAACCATCGCTTAGTACTATTATTTACTCTGTGCTTAAGCTTGTATTTAGTATTGGACTGGCGCACGGAGGGTCCCGTACTATTATCTATAAAAACGGCAAAAAACAGGTTTGTTATATGGGAGCCCCCCTTAAATATTTATTTTATTTTGTTTTTAGTATTGGTTGTTATAGCGGCAACAGAAATACATCATCTATGGAAATTTCAACTGTCTAGCTATCGCGGTTCTTGAGAGACAGCCTGGTGACAGACAGACGGACAGAGAGCGAAGTCTTAGTAATATGGTCCCGTTTTTACCCTTTGGGTACGGAACCCTAAAAGAGTTTTATTCAAAGAAAACTCTGTAGATAACATTTTAGTAATTGTTCTTAAAGGCTTTTTGTATGTCAGAATATTATGACGTTGCTACTTTATCAATATATATTTATCGGAAATATTTCCGGTATCGGCACATCACTAGTTACAGCGTTCAGAAGATAATAGCTTAGAAAAAACCGATAGACGAAGCTGCTAGCATTATATTATAAATATGCGAAGAACAATTAAACATGTCGGTCATATTTATAACTCCTGGTTAACAGCGCGGCGCGGTTTGATAGACGACACTTGAACTTGGTTATGAACAGTCTTTCAAAAATATGTGCACGCCAAAGTAATCAAAAATATATGAACACGACTTTATTGTTAATGGCATAAGGTAAAGTCGCCGTCAATGGAATTTGCTAACTATGTAAACAAACCGCCATAGTGATAGACAATTTAAATATGACGGTTTGTTTACTAGTTAGCAAATGGGCATATTCATTATTTTATGGCCTTTAAACGGATCGTTACGGATAGTAACAAAACCGACAATCAATGTCAATTAGCCGACAGGTTAGATGTGACTTAAGCATCACTTTAGTTAACCTGCCATTTTTTTTTGAAACTCCACAAATTCTTTTGACGGCCACTTTAGCTCAGATATTTTAGAACTTTTGGTAACTTACATTATGAACTCGACTGAACACTATCCATTCATATGGGTCAATCAACTTTTTTTTGTTGTTATTCTGTCCTATTAGTAAGCCAGGAAACAACGGTGACAGAGATTCTTAGAAAATATATTTTCAATAGGACTCTTGTCATGTTAAGGGATGCCCGCCCCACTTTGGATTGGGTTTACCAATATAAGAAATATACACGTCTTTAGCGTATTGAAACCCCTTAAAATCATGGTTTCAAAGAGTGACCCAAGATACGTAATCATTGGCAATGAGCAACAAGTTGTACACTCGTTGGTAGTTTGTCTCTGGTGTAATTTGACCCCGACATTCGTAACTACTTACGCGTAATCGGATGTCATGGGGTATACAGAGTCTGTGATTTTACCCCAATTTGTCAACAGTACAACATGTCGAAGTTGGGTGTAGCGTACCTGTAACAATCCGACCACATTTGCATGCAGTTTCTCAGTGTAACTCGTTTGACCGTTGGATCAGCAGCACATTATGCCTCCAGACGATAGCAATTAGTCAGCTTCTGATAAATTGGGACTGACAAATCATGACATGTGGATCCACATAATACCAGCGTCGTTTCGCTTTCTGTGGAGCGACATTATGCTGAGTGGACTCCATTTTCGCATCTAATCTTAGTCTTAAAATAGCATCTAAGTGTAAATCTAAAATGTACTTACTGTTATTTGCGAAATAAAAATGTTCTATCCTATAGTTTTTCTCATCCATGAGAGGAGGCAGTAGGACGTATATAGGCTGATTTATTATTATTGTGTATGTCTTTCCCGCTCACGGGACAATGATGTCCCGGACCTTTGGGAGGCGTGCGTGGAGCTACAAAGTTCCAACTAAGCCAACACGTAGAGGCCCTTTTGACAATTTAATGAAATGCAAGGAGTACACCGAGCGGATGCTGTCCTTGCCCGTGTCATGGGACGCACACAGAGACAGCAGCCGCTGGGGTGTGTAGGAGACTGTTTCACTTTTTATCTCTGGCAGACGGTGACTCGCTAACTGCTAGATAGGCCCCTATTAAATAGCGACATTATTATTATCATATTATTGTTTTTCTACATGTGTATACCCCTTCAGGGTTAAGTGTATCTTTTTTTTGTTGATTCATTCACACAAAGGTTTACAATATAACACCAAATCACTTAAGTGGTACCTAGTTACTAACTATACTTATTACATAGAAATAGTTACATACATATACTTTATACGAAATTAATATTACATATAATATGAGTATATGTATACATGCGCTCGGCTAGTAAGCTTAGTAAGCATCATCCCAGCTACAGTGGGCTGAGCACTTTTGTGCCGTGACGCCTTAATGCGATGCGTTAGTTTATTCTGCCATGCAAAGTTGTAAGACGGGTTTAAACAACGAAAGTAAAGGTGTTCAGCTACTTCTGAGTTCGACTGTACTAAGTTTGTATTCTAAAATCAAACGATATTCATAAACAAGTTCACACGTAATCGAGCCTTTCATATTATTATGTACATTAATAGACCATCAACACATAGTTGAACGAGTGAGCGAAGCGAACGAAGTTCTCTGCTTGCTTTGAGCCGAAAAAAATTCGTATGTCTGACTGCCCAGCTGTTCCTCTACAGATCGCATTTCTCAATCGTTAAATTTTGTAGGCGGGTTCAAATCATTATATAGATTTCTTGAGTCGCTACAATTTTTCGTTTTTTTTTTGTTTAGCAAAGACAGGCACGCTAGTTCTACAACTCACAGAACCATTAGTATTATGTATACGAATATCTATTCACATTCAAGCTTTCGCTGCATTCAAGTCGGAGCGCCTCCCCTCACTCTTTGTGATGACGAACATGACTGTCTTAGTATATCCATATTTACAAAACCATGACCACGAGTCAAACTCAACCTCGGTTTATCAATTTCATTGTCGTGTTGTCTTGTAACAAGAGTTCTCAAAGACCGATTGAGTTCGTTTCGCATCAGTTGGCGAAGCTATCAGTCCATTCCAACGGTACTGTGCGTTGTCACCGCCGACAAGAAACCGCAATTCACTCCGTTGTCGCATTATGTATTTTATGGTGGCGTGGCCTTTGACGAGATTCAATAGGGCAGTGACTCGATACGTCACTAGATTGGTTCGATTGATTTTATGATACGACAACCACGTGCGATGCGTGTGACTAAACGCGTTACGGAATACCTCGCAACTGTAGTTTAAAGTTGAGCCGTTTCAGCTTGAGTCAAAATTCTTTTGTATGTCCCGCTGCCGCTGACCGGCTGTTGGCGTCTACCGGTCGCATTTCTCATCCGATTTGCGTGAAATTTTGTGTTGTATAATATAATTACCTAATAGTTTTATTTGTAGTTTCAATTTTCTTTGTTAGCAGTCTCAACAGTTCTACTGCTGTTAGAGCCACTAGGCACGTTTATTTGGACCATAGTTGGCTGATTTGGACTATAGTTGCGTGGTTTTACGATTCTTGTATATTTATCTACTTAAATTACGTACATATCACCTTTGTTTATTACCACTTCAGTATTGTAGCTATGATTAAAGTAGTTATTATGCTTGGAGATTATTATTTCTGTGATTACAAGAAAAAGACCATAATGACGTCACGCTCATTAGCCGGCACCATGAATTGAAACTTGAAACGTGTAAGTTACCGCAGACCGCAGGTAGCACGCGGATCTTGGCCGACCTTGACGTGGTCCCAAATAATTGCTTAATATCTATAAACAAAATGTTGTTTTGTACGAATATTGTCTTTTTTGTTATACAATATTATTAATTAAATATTATGACTGTCTGTCCGTCCAATTAAACGAAATATAAATAAATACGTAACAAGTGTCAGTCTTTGGCTCGCTCTTATACCTGAGCATTTCTAGAAAAGTTAGTACCTAGTTAACATGTCAATGAAGTTAGCTAGTACTAAGTTTTTGTTTACATGAATTTGGGTCTAATTGTATTGTCTAATTAATAAGGCTAACTTAACTGTGTACTAAGTTATGTACAAACTTTTCTAGAATTACTCACCTATATATACCTACAAAAGTTTAAATAGTTGCTCGTATTGTATTTGAAAAGTAGTGTCAAAGCGGACTTTGGCCTCCTTAACAACCGAGAATAACGCTACGAGGATGATGTATTTGAAAAAATGTGTTCATATTTATTTACCCTTTGCATAGCGCAAGTTAATCAATATCAACAACCCGCCATCGATTGGAACGGTAAACGGTAGCTGTATATTATAGATGAGATTATTTAATGTGGGCGAGTTCTTATAAAGCTTTCATTCATATTGGAATGTACTGCATAGGACTGTAAATTTGCTTTTTGAATGACTACTTTGAAGCAATACGGCCAACTCGAATAAGTTCAAGTTAAAGGTGATGTTTCCTCAGTTGGACATATTTATTTAGATGTCTGATCTCAATTATATAAATGGGTTAATTTAATAACAAAATGAATCAATAAGACCCCTTTTTAACCCCCGACGCAAAGAGAGGGGTATTATAAGTTTAACGCGTCTGTGTATCCGTGTATCTGTCTGTGGTATCGTAGCTCCCAAACGGATCGAACGATTTGAATGCGGCCTTTTTTTGGTCATAGATAATTTTTATCCCGAGTGTTCTTAGCCATGTTTCATGAAAATCTGGTCAGCCGTTTTTGAGATGTTGGACTTTAAAATGAAAATGTCGGGTTATTCAACTTTTCTATGTTGTAGTTATTTAATATAGATGGGAGATGGAATTGACATAGAAATGTATGTACTTTCACGTCTTTCTTTTAAAACAACAAGGAAAGACATGATACAGAAGGGGTGGTGATCTGTTTATTAAATTGAGTCATGGTGTCTATGTCCGGTAATGTATGTCCTTTACTTTCGGGAACAGACAAGAAATGTATGTTCTTCCATGACCCAGACGCATAAATAATAATAAATATATGGGACAATCTTGCACAAATCGACCTAGTCCCAAACTTAGCAAAGCTTGTACTATGGGTACTAGACGACGATAAACATACTTATATAGATAAATAAATTATTTAAATATATAGAACACATCCATGACCCAGGGACAAATATTCATGCTCATCACACAAATAAATGCCCTTACCGGGATTCGAACCCGTGACCTCCGGCTTCATAGGCAGGGTCACTACCAACTAGGCTACGGCGGTCGTCAAAAGTTCGTCATAAGTTTTAAGTTTTGATTTATTGTTGAAGGCGAGAGAGTTCGTGGAAACAGTTTGTTGCAACAGCGTTGTTGACGAAAGCGTTCTTTTTTGCAGAGTTTATCAGCAACACTATTGTACTACAATCGGAAATTCGGCATGCGGGCTTCAGGAGTCCTGTTTTTCTTCTGGCTTCTACTGATAGTAGCGGGGATACCGCAACTGCGCTCCGAGATCATCCGCCATAACAACAAGGATGACGATGAGAACGTGCAATATGAGTTCGTTAGCTACATTATTTACTACGTGTTAGCCCTAGCGATGTTTCTACTTAATTGTTTCGCCGACTTACCGCCTAAAGATACACCGTACAAATACGAAAAGGTAAATATTGATTCAACTCGCATCTAACTAGTTTGCTACTCGGATTTTATAGCTGCATTATAATGGCGTCTTTATTTACCTAGTTTATTTGTTTTGCAGAATCAATGTCCCGAGAACGCGTCAGGTTTCCCGAGCCGCCTCACATTTAGCTGGTTCGACCCGTTAGCGCTCACAGGGTTCCGTAGAAGTCTGACCGAGAGCGATCTATGGGCGCTCAATCCCCAGGATTCCTCGAAAGAGGTTGTACCGAAATTCGATAAGTTCTGGGAGCGTTCGCTAAGAAAACAGGAAATGTAAGTGTTACGTAATGTTGATAGTGTTTCACCGGTGGAGCAGTCGCCAGGCAATCGTTAAGGGGATACCTTGATTTGAGTCGAACACGCCCCCTGGACGGAGACACGCTCATGCCTTCCGCGCACGAGAAAAAGATATGTAACACTTTTCGAGTATGGCTTTTTGAACAAATTTCGATAAATACCTAACTTAGTGAAGTTTTATTTAAATTTCATCAAGTGAGATTCTAGATGAGATAAAACACTATAGTATTAACTTGATTGTGTCGTCAAATAATGTATATAGGCTGAGTAAAAAAAGGAAAATACAGACCCAATTTAGGTTTTTTTTTTCTTTCGCGGAAATTTTAAGCAATTATGTATCGATCAAATCATATAAACAATCATATATTTGAAAATCAGACATTATTGTTTCTTAATCTAGTCAGAACGGCGTTCCAAAGCACGCGATAATTTCCAATGCACCGCCTTAAGTTAATGTGTTGGTTGCAGTCCGAGCGAAGCGCGAGCGACGTACAGCAAAACATCTGCGAGCGTGAACTTCAAGCCTGAAAGTGAAAGAAAGCCCGCCTCCATATTACCGGCCTTGTGTTTCGCGTTCGGCCCACAATTCATATTCGGCTCCACGCTCAAGCTAGCTAACGATATGTTAATGTTTGTGTCTCCACAATTACTTAAGTAAGTACCGTAATTAATTACTAATTTACTGTGCATATCACGGTATTTTAAGATCATCATTTCTTACTGCCAGAGCGCGCTCCGGTTCTAAAGCCTGACCAATTTTACATTAGCCCTGCGTAGAACCTTGCCGTAACAAGCCGACGTATTTACGTCACTATATGATCGAATTCATATGTCATTATGACAAGGTTCTACGTAGGGCTTATATAAAATTGGTCAGACTTTACTTGGCTAGTCTAAAGGTAACGGGGACTTTAAGATGACCAAAATATGATTAACAGAGCCTCTTGACGAAGTTATAAGCGTTTCAGTGTTGCACTACCAACAATGACGGCACACTATAGGAACGCCACAGTTAAGAAATGCAATCTGGCGAGATCTCAGACCGGGCCGAGATTTAGCGAGACCGAGAGAGAGATTTAGTCTCAGTCACGCGAGATCTCGTACTCGTGAGATTGAGCGTTTTTCCCTGAAAACGTATGTAAATGCTAAGAATTCTATTTAATTATCAACAACATGTGAAATAAAAATAGATACTGCATTTAGTAGTGGTTTATATTATAATATCCGTTTTATTTCAATATTGAAATAAAAAATAAATATGTTTATCTATCAGGATTTAAAAGTAGGTACCTAATATAATTTTAATCAAATAACATTACCCATATTTTAATCATCATCTGTCAGATGAAACTTTTGTCATGTCATGCTTTATATATGGAAAGTTCAATCTCGCAATTTCGCGAGATCTCGTACGAACTTTTTACAAGACTCAATCTCGTAATGTATGAACGAGATCTCGCAAGATCGAGATTGCATTCCCTAGCCAGCTAGCCACAGTAATTGGCCAAGGTTATTATACTTACGTTCGCTTTATGGTGGGTACACACCAAGCCAACGAACGGCTATGTATCTCACTCTAACAAATAGCTGTCACGTAATGCTTCGCTTTCGTTGGTCGTTCGTTTGCTCAGTGTGCACCCACCATTACGGAAAAGGGAGACAGCGCTTTCTCTTTACACACTTAACCGTTTAAATATGATCCAGTTTTGGTGGCATGTGTAAACGAATGTTCTGTTATTTCCAGATATCTGATAGCTTTTATAGGGGATAAGGATATACCGGACTGGAAAGGCTATCTGTACGCAGTCGCCCTCCTTCTGTGCGCGTCCATTCAAACGATGCTTCTCGCGCACTACTTCACGAGGATGTACCTCGTGGGTATGAGGATCAGAACAGCACTGACCAGCGCCATTTACAGAAAGTCCTTACGCATGTCCAACGCATCGAGGAAAGAGTCCACGGTCGGCGAAATTGTTAACCTGATGGCCGTGGATGCGCAAAGGTACTATTAGATAATGATAACATATCTGTGACCTGTATAACTCTATACCCTACCTGCAATATAGCCAATGACAACACGTGAATGTTACTCGAAATCAGTTCCGTGAACGTCCTTGATGTAATCATCGGTACGTAACGTAAAAAACGACACATAGACATGTAAGTACTTATGTAAACGATAAGTTTTTCAGCATGGTGACTGTACTGCATTACTGGGTACGGTTGTAGATATTGAGATTATTGTAGATATATATATGTGTATACATGGTTCTTGGTTTGATGCACAATACGTCAAGTTCCCACTTCATATTCTGCAATTGATTGATAAGGATGACTTCATTTGGACATTTATAAACTGGTTAATTGCTTAATTCATTCAAAATTCGACATAGGACTATAGAGTCCTCATTATAATAGTATAATGGTACGGCCGGATGCGTTCGCTTTCGCTGTAACCGAATATCTGTAAACGAGAACACAAATCAATCACTCACAACAATCACACATCGAAACTATGTTCGAGCCCTGCTGAGTGTATTTTTAAAGAACCCCATCGTACCCCGAGGCTTCGCATACTACAACGATCCAAAACAACCTTTTTCGGTTTTACTATTAATTTCGAACTGTTATTTGTTCTATTTTGATGCTTTTTTGTTTATACATGAGAGTAAGAGAACAAAATTTGTTTACATATAATTACGAATGAGGTAAAGCTACAGAAAACTATAACTTAAAAAACTGATAGGGAACACACGTTTGTGACAGTGACATTTGTATGGAGCAGTTCGCCCCAGTCGGTTAACGGTCCATACAACAGTAAAAAAAAATCGCGCCGAAAACAAAAGTCTCTAAAGTTTTTTCTTATCGGTAAGTACACGATACCTAATATGCCCTTAAACGGTTTTGCGTTATCTTTGTTACACCTTGTATTATGGTTGGCCACCCAATGTTAATCTCCATAAGTTATTAGCGTGTTCAGAATGCACCCTCAGTAGTATAAATAGTTACCCAGCAACGTTCATCAGGAAACCACTTCAACATCTGAAAATGTTTCTGGTAAGCATTTGCAACTTTGTAATTTATTGGTACTGCCTACCCGCGTGGCGCCGGCCGCCTATTGTCAATTAGAATATATCCAACTTTATTTACCTACCTATTGCGTAATCTTTATAGTATATTACAACCAGAAAGGTAATAGACCAGCTCGCCGATCGCCGTTCATACAGTGAATTGGTACTACGGCATAATTACGGTTTGTGTCATTACTTGGTCACTGTGGCAACAATTCCCTTTAGTATTTCACACACATTATGAATATTATAGACTGTCGGAAGTAGTCGCCGCTACAATTATCCGAGAGAATAACCGGAACATTGCGATAATGTCAATGAAGTCCCTTTGAAAATAATAACTTATTTGATTGCGCAATTGATATATTTTTAAAATGTGTCACTTTCTTCGTTAAACTCTAACAACGTTTGCATCAAAGCAAAAATAGGTTAATGCGGTAATTAGATTCTACATCTGTCATTACCATGAAATGTATGTACCCACATTTCATCCTAATAAACGGCCAATTATAATTATTTACGTATTAGTACATTCTGTAGTTACTCCACTTTAAATCGAATTCGATTAACAAAAAAGTGCTAAATCATTGTACAAATTGTACTACTACTTTGTCAAGCCACAATGAATATAACACGCTACGTTGCGGAGATGACTCAATATGATCATTACTGTGAGAGAGATAATCTTCAACACTATGTTATATTATGGCCTGAAGAGGATCGGCTTGACTCTCGTAAACCGCGCACGACGGGGCAAAAAATCACGTTTGTTGTATGGCAGGCCCCTCGAATATTTATGTTATTCTGTTTTTTAGTATTTGTTGTTATAGCGGCAACAGAAATACATCATCTGTGAAAATTTCAACTGTCTATCACGGTTCATGTTCATGAGATACAGCCTTGTGACAGACGCACAGATGGATGGACATCGGAGCCTTAGTAATAGAGTCCCGTTATTACCCTTTGGGTACGGAACCCTAAAACTTAGGTTCCGGTATCGCGCGCGACACGACATGGCAAGGTTTTGTGCAAACACTGATAAGTATTTTAATTTATGAAGTCATATTCATAGTTATGTCTATGAGATATTAGAATGTGTTAAAAAGCTGTCGTTGAAACTTGATTATACCGTTTAATGGTGTATTGTTTGAATTAGCTAGGTAATAAAAACGAGCATTCGTGTATTGGCTTCTCGTAAATTACAAAATAATTAGTAAAGAGTAGCGATGCACATATTATCCCATTTTTATTTTCTTGCTTGAAGTTGCTTGAAGCAAATGTCATAATTTTTTTCAATGGCCCTGCCATGCAGTTGAAATATGCTAGATTTCTTTTAAATATATACTAGATTGCTATTATATATACAAGATTACTCTTTAATACTGTCCTAACTTCTGCCCGCGACTCCGCCCGCGTGGAACTCGTTTATGCCGTAGGTCCATCCAACTTTCACCCCTCCTTCGACCACCATAGGGGATGATTTCCAGGATAAAAACTATCCTATGTCCTTCGGCGGGATATAACCTGCCTCTATACCAAATTTCATATAAATCGGTTCAGCGGTTTAAGTGTGAAGAGGTATCAGACAGACGGACACACTTTCGCATTTATAATATTAGTATGGATTGCTCTTATAAATGAGCATTGTCATCGTTCTGATGTATCAATCACCAGTGGCCTTTTATATCAAAATTATCTAAAAGATGAAGGTTAAAGAATACACATATAGTCGGCGCCTTAGTAATTGCGTCATCGCAACCCAAACTGAGGGACTACCGCGGAACGAAAACGAGTTCGTGTATCTCCCTCTCTATCGCACTTGCTATTTTGAGGGACAAAGACAGAGAAAACGAATTTTCGTTTCACGGTAGCCGCTCTGTTGTGTATTATTTTTATGAAGCACCTCGAATACCGTACTGTGTCACAATCTTATCATTACCACGACTGTACTGACTGCCTCGGTTCGCACAAGTTGGCGTCGCCTTAAGGCGAGGCTGTTCAGCATCAACAATGGTGTGAAATTGAAGACAATTCGAAACCGATCCAGACAGCTGGGTACTACGTCCGCATATTTGACAAGTACCAGTCATTCCCGATACCGCAACGAATCAGCAAAAAACATTGCATTGGCGTCACAGCAAAAATTAGGGCTTTGAAGCCCAATATCTCGCAAACGGATCGCCGTGTTGAAAAAATGGTTGTCAGAAACCCACAATATTTGTGTGAACAAGCTATCCAACGATACCTCGATTGATTTATATAATCCATGCCGAATTACAGCTTTCTAGTAGTAGGTACTTAAGGATCACTGAGCTGAGCCGCAGACGGATGGACGGACATGGCGAAACAATAAGGGTTCCTTGTTGACTACTGAACCCTAAAAACTAAAAGCATCGAGTTTAATACAATCCACTAGACTTAAGAAGTCATTACATACAGCTGGTGGTATTTAAAGAGCCGATATGTAATTTTTTATGAATCTGCACGTCTATCATGGGACGGCCGCGACATACTCTCGATTTTTCTCGCACTATACCTCTTGTTGTTAGTGTTCTAATAATAAAGAGACATATAGTGCGAGAAAAATCGAGAGAGCTCGCGCGCCGTCGCGAGATAGCCGTGCAGACAAATGTATATGCGCACGCGTCTTGTAGCGCGAAATACGCCTGTGCGCAAACGCGACTTGCAATATCAAGAACACACCAAAGCCTTATAACACAGTTACACACCAAAGCCTTTACAAGCCTGAAAATTAATTGGACGCGGTTATGTATTCGTCAAGTTGAATGCTTATCTACAATATGTGATAAGATAATTATTTACATAATATGATAGTGATAGATGGCAAGGAGAATTGTATGACGAAGAGTGTCGTTATATTAATATTGTCAACGGGTAGCAGAAGTAAATATAATATTAATTACCGTACCACTTGTACAGGGTGTCCCAAGAAGTAGTGATATACTGAAGCTGGGAGATAGAGGATCTAGAGGGCTATCTCAATCACCCCCATGTATATTCCGCGATTTTCATGTATGTTCCGCGATTTTTCGTATTTTCGGAGTTATGACTTTTTTTTTTTAATTTTTCACCTATCGCCGAGTACGATGAGATTTTTATTTATGGTGACGTGAATTATTGCGGTAGATTTTTGATTTTTTTGTGTGCTAAGCTGATAGATAGGCCAATTCAGTATGGAATAAATAATTATTTTAGATTAAAAAAAAGTCAGAACCCCGAAAATACGAAAAATCGCGGAAAATACATGGGGGTGATTCAGATAGCCAGCTCTATCTCCCAGCTTCAGTATATCAATACTTCTTGGGACACCCTGTATTACCATAATAAACGAAGCTCACGAAAATACTTTGAAAGATTTTTAAACATATACTCATCATCATCATCATATCAGGCGAAAGACGTCCACTGCTGGACATGTGCCTCCCCCAAAGAGTGCCACAATGACCGCTCCTGACTATATACCAGATACTAGACTGTATATACTACTCCATATATAGAAAATAGGGGCCACAAGTATTGCGTGTTGCTTTATAGTTTATTTTTAAAAACATAGCCTATAACAATTATGCTGACCCCCACACTAGGCATTGCGTATCCCGTGAAAGTATAGGTACTAATACGGCTAACTTAATATATTTAACGGCTACTGCCAATAATATAAATAAAAAATTGAATTTTAAGCAATATGTAAACAGGGCGCTCATTTTAAAAACAGACTCTCAGGTCTCTAACTTAATAAAAATAATTAATACTAACTCTTAACAATGTTATTAAAACAAAAAAAACATTATAAAATAAGTGTATGTGTATGCGAGAGTATTTGTGTATGTGTGTGTATGTATGCGAGTACGTATGTCAATTCGGTATCCTTATAAAATATAGATATATACACATACAGGGTAAATTTTTAATGAGTGTCCGAATTCAAGTCTAAGATTCCTCAGCAAAAAATATAAAATACGTCTTTTTTGGTTTCATATCATTCAGTACTAAAATTTTTAGTAAAAAAATATTTCCTAAACCGCGCCCAGTTAGTGACAAGTTCCTCGTTCTCTTTCAGATTCCTGGAACTAATGGCGTACCTCAACATGATCTGGTCCGCGCCGCTCCAGATAGCTCTAGCCCTGTACTTCCTGTGGGGGATCCTGGGGCCTTCAGTCCTCGCTGGTCTGGCGGTCATGATCGTCCTGATACCCGTCAACGGAGTCATCGCCAACAGGGTTAAGAGCCTTCAAATCAGGCAGATGAAATATAAGGACGAGAGAGTCAAGTTGATGAACGAGGTGCTCAACGGTATTAAGGTGCGTATTCAACCACCACCGGAAGGACAAGGTTTCTTCAATTCAGGATAAGAACATTGCTGTGGACCGTAAACGGACAGCGAGTCGTGTGCAATACGGGTGTAGACTTAAAATGTATTATTACTCCAAGAAAAAAAGGCAGAAACATATGCCTATTGACGAAAATCCCATTCACATATCTCAAAGAATTACGAAGCAGCCGTTTTAATATTGCTTGTTAGAGAGAGCGTCATAGTAAATAACAATTGTTTCAAAGAAGATGCGTTTTGCGGAAAAGGGACCCAATATATACCCCTCTTAAAACTTTGGATACTTATAACTTTGTGATTATTTAAGCTCCTGCTTGACTTTTTTTCTCCATTTGATGTTAATGCTTTCGGGAAAATTCATCATTATTGGGTTTTTTATTTGGTGTCTACACTTCTATTACTTTAGTAGTTATATAATAGGAATCTACCGAAAGAACGAAAGAATATCTTAGTGGTCGCAAACCGGCACATAGTTGGCAACCACTTAATTTAATGTGCCGGCGAGATAGAATGAGGCGGATAGTCTATCTCAGCGCCATGAAACCAGAGCTTTAATACCGGCGCAATGACGCTACGAACTAAAAAAAACATTTAAGATAATGTAATTTATATGCACGCTATCAGCTAGCTCTACTCTAATGACATAGATTAACGCGGTGACTTTTCAATTTCAGGTTTTAAAAATGTACGCGTGGGAGCCTAGCTTCCAGGACCAAATACTTAAAATTAGGAACAAGGAAATGCACGTATTGAAACAAACTGCGTACTTAAACTCTGCGACGTCCTTCATTTGGTCTTGTGCGCCGTTCCTGGTAAGTGATAATACTAATCAAATCAAAAGATTCACATTACGGCACTCCATCGGAGATAATTGAATATACAGGGTGTTTGGAGGCTAAGAACTAAGACTTGCAGGTTCAAAATTACCTCCTCTACTAGTCCTCGGAGTCTTTGCACCTACCTAGCAAAAATCCTGTATAATTAAGATGGAATTGACAATGGCAGTGTACATTCAGTCATTCATTATAATTACAAAATCATTCCGTAGTCTACGGAACTTCCCATAAATCTAGAAAATGTCGTCTTGTTACTCGTATATTACCAGCAATGTACGGGGAAAAATATTCTTCGTACAAATTCGGGTAACGTACTAGAAACAGTCGTTCTTTGTACGTTACCAATTATGTACTAGGAAGTAAACCATCTTTCTACATTAGTTACATTAGCTTGTTTTGTACGAAGAAATCGTTGTTGAATTCGTAGTGTTAATTATTCATCATGGTGACTTGCGAACTTTTATGACATTGTTTCAAGTCCAAAAAATTCCCAATACTTATAAGTTAAATGTGATAGATCATGGACATGTGGACTTTTATAAAGTAGTTTTAAGTCCAAAAGATCAAGTCTTTTTATTTTCATAATGCTTTACTTGGCGTGGTTTTACTTTTGCTCAGTCATGTGAATTGTGATGAATAATGAACCTTTATGACATCGTATCTTGACAACTACCGATTGCAATATTTACACTTCGTTATTGTGTATCATCTTTATCAGCATATTATGTCAATAAGCAATCTGTATTGGTTTTAATATTAGTGATAAACATTATCTGTCACCAATTTAAACATGTTTATCGTAATTACAATTGAATTATAGCTTAGCACCGATTAATATTTCGCTATAAAGATATATTTCAACAAAATCACTACTAATCTTTGTATAAACACTGTCATAAATAAAAGTCAATACCATGCCAGTTGAAGTACACGTGATTAAATGATTAAGTATTAGAAAATAGTGTTAAGGGGCTCCTACGTCCCAACGACCTTCAGCGATCGGCTCCCCGCTTCCCCCCGCACAATACATTGTACTTACGTCGAAGGCGGGTAACAGCGCCACCTCGTGATCTTAAGGCGAATCAGTAACACAAGCTTATTCGATCCGTATCGACTACTGTTATAACAGGTGGCGTCGCAAGCGGCCTAAAAATTGGCGCTGTGGCAAGTGACTCTGCTTACCATGCATGAGATATCGAGTTCGATCCCCAGTTAGGTATTACCTTTTGATATTTTTTTGTATTAGGAATTTCTAATAAAACATAGTTTGGTTATATAATTAAATATTGTATGAGCATGTAGATATGTTATATCTGTATGCTTATACAATTGAAAAACTGCATACAGTTTTTCAAATGCAATTATTTACACGTAGGGTAGGTATAATAAGTATTATGTTTAGTAGTAGCTAATATATTTGGTTGTGATAATAATATATATTTCAAAACTATAATCGATTTTTACCTTGACCCTTCACTGCGAGAGTTAAAAATAAAACAAACAAATATATTTTTTATTTTTATTTATGATATCAAATAGACGACGATTAGGTGTGCCTAATGTCTTTTTAGATGAAATGAGATGAGATTAATACCTATAGTTTGCGTTATATACCGCATGCATGTTTCTGTACAGGATTCATACCAGGAATGAGGAGGGGGTTGGATTCTAGTAAAAAGTCAACAGAATGAAGTACTTACAACACTAAAAAGATTTACCGTCATTCACCACAAATGGAAAATTGACAACCGGAAATTATTGGTTGAAAATGTCGAAATGAACTAAACTTCGATCAATTCGAAAAACCACAAAATGGAAATAAAAAAAAAAGTAAATATATTATTTAGGCACAATTACCATTTACACTAAATATACTTTTAGTCCAATTTCAAAACGGTTATTTGTTGACGATTTTACATTTTTACCGAACGACAGTAAATCACAAAAAAATTACGTAGTAGCAAGAAGTTTTGGAATAGGTACTTAGATTATACAGGGTGACTGGTAGTTCGACGATTAAATTCCGCACTGCTAACAATAGATCGCTAGTCCTTCCGGTGATTTTTACCATATCGTATCATCATATAAGCCGAAAGACTGGACAAAGGCCTCCCCCAAAGAGTGCCTATGTGACCGGTCCTGCGCCACCCGCAACCCCCTTTGTGGAGGGCCTACCCACGCCGCGCCTTTTGGTACGTAGTCGCCACTCGAGAACCTTTCCGCCCCAACGGCCATCGGTTCTACGTGCAATTATGTATCTAATTTCTTGTGTCTTTTATTTCTTATATGTTAAATAAATATATTTTATTTCTTTCTTTCTTTCAATGTGCCACGCCCACTGCCACAAAGTTTAGTCTAGTCAGTCAGGCAGTGAGTGAGTGACTAGTGACTAGTGAGTGACAAATTTAAGAAACTTTGACTAGTTATAATTCAACTACTGGTTCAAATTGAATGAAATTTGAAATATAACGTGATTATACAATGCCTGCTTGGTTACTGAAAATTCAGGCTTCTAGTTTTATCCACAACGAAGTTTTTGGGTGGACGAAAATGGCCTGAACTGCTTCGAAAAAAGATGTTACGGCCGTGCCGCTGTTTTGCTAGACCTAGATAGGGGCAGAGGATTTTTTTTTTTTTTTGGAAGGTCAACTTTATACAATAATTGTTTAACTGTCCTGGCACAGCTGGTGTCCGGTCTCATTTTTATGATCTTGCCAAAGTTAGAGGCAGTTAGAAGCGACCGTCTTAGCTCCAACCACTCACTGGATTGACTTTGAAGAATAGTTTTTTTTGGATCAGATCCCTTTCTTCGTCCGTTTTATTTAGACTCTGCAAGTTTAAAGCTTTTAGTCTCTCGAATTGATCGTTAACCATATCCGGTTTGTGACAACTGTCACCGTAGTCACTATCTTTCAGTTTATTTTCTCTAGAAAATAATTTTCTTTTAGGTTTTATAATTTGAAAAGCTAAAAGCTTTACACATGCAGAACCTAAATAAAACGGACGAAGAAAGGGGTATAATCCAAAAAAAAACTTCTTCAAAGTTATTCAAGTGAGTGGTTGGACCTACGAAGGTCGCTTCTGACTGCCACTAACTTTGGAAAGATAATAAAAATGAGACCGGACACCAGCTGTGCCAGCACAGCTGGGTCACGTATCCTCCATAAGTCATGGAAGAGATAGCGAAGGGGATGCTGATGATGATGAAACAATTATCAAAGCAACTCAAAATTGTGATTGAGCAATGCGGCCTTTTTATTGTCAAAAACCTGCATTACCTAGGGGCAACACCAGATGGTTTATGCGGCGATGACACAATTGTCGAAGTAAAGTGTCCTATTACTGCATATAACATAGGCAAATACAAAGCTATTGAAGAAAAGATTCAGAAGGGTACCTACCCTTCTGAAAAATTTGGAAGACTGGTGCACTAGAAGTAAATAACAATCATAATTGGTATTAAGTACCTACCAACCAAGTCCAGGGACAATTATTACACATCACAAACCGACAAAGTTGTATATTTGCTGTCTGATCTAACCACGATCTAACAATCGCGAGCCGCTAAAAGTAAAGAAAATAAAAAAGAGATGACGATTTTTGGGATCGTAAAATGGTAACCAAACTTAGTATTTTTCTTTTGAGGATGGACGTGTTTTCTGGTGACACCTCAAACTGTAACAAAACATTCAATTTCTTAAAAAAACGTATAAATTTACTCACAAATGTGACCTCTTTACGCCTTTGTGGTCAACTGAGGCCATAGCCCACTTAGCCCGCGGGCTGAGTTGACCGTATGGGCGCGGGCTAAGTGGGCTATGGGCTCAATTTATCACAAAAGCCTCTATACAACCGTTTAATTATCAGAAAAAAATTGTATCAAACAAAACAATAAACAATGAAATTACGTAATTACCTACTATCATTAGACGAATTCTAAAATCGTAAGTAAACTTCCGCATTTATTTAACTCATTTTTTAGGCCGAAACCGAAACTTCGGACGGACACTAGTATTGATTAACATACACTTACCTCAAAATGTTCTACATCATTGTCATCTTCTTGCGACATCATTTCAATGTGTGCATCACTAGCATCATGATCATTGATCAACTTCCATAGATTCTTCCAAAACGCTAGAAAAAATAACATCCATATTTACATTCATAAAAAATGTTATGTACGCTATTTAATTTCACCAAAGACATATTTTTATTAGAGTATAAAAAATTGCTATATTATTATCATAGCACGTAGAACCGATGGCCGTTGGGGCGGAAAGGTTCTCGAGTGGCGACCACGTACCGGAAGGCGCAGCGTGGGTAGGCCCCCGACAAGGTGGACTGATGACCTGGTAAAGGTTGCGGGAGTCCGCTGGATGCGGGTGGCGCGGGATCGGTCACTTTGGCACTCTTTGGGGGAGGCCTATGTCCAGCAGTGGACGTCTTTCGGCTGATATGATGATGATATTATTATCTACCATGGGACCAACTTTGTGTTATGCCATTGCCATTATGCCAAAAAAATCTAACTTTTAGACATTTTAGACTGACGAAAATGTGTTGATGAACAGGTGTTTTATTTTTTTGCATAGGTAGGTAACCCAAAGTTGGTTCCATAGTAAAAGTTGCTCAGAATCACGGATAGATTCAAACTTTGCTATTTTGTAACACGAATTTGGAGTCACCCTGTATATTCATCTATGCGTTCGTACTCGTTACAACGCTTACCGACAAATCGCCTCGGACGAACTACTGTAGAACTAGTGTAGTTTGAATCGCACAATTGGTGAAACCTGCTCCACACAATGGGCTATCAAGGCCGCCACTACAGGACGCCACTATGCGTTAGGGGGAGAAAGACATACTTCTATCGCATTCCAACGCATAGTGGCGTCCTGTAGTGGCGGCCTTGATGGCCTATTGTGTGGAGTCAGTCAGTCAACACCGTCACTAAGTAGGTACAAAAGTTTGCCAATCCAGCGTAGACGCGCAGAGAAGTAGGTACTTACCTAGCGTCAAGAGAATGTCTTTCAACGGCCGCTGTGGTATCATTGCTACTTGCAGGCATTCCGTCTCCCACATGTTGTTCACTAAAAATTCAATATTTAGATTAGTGGCCACCACGCTTACAAAAACAGCTGAGAGCTTTTCAATGAAAATACTAGGTACCTACATTATTACTACTTTAGGATTATTAGCTTATTGTCGACGTATTGAAATCAATCATAGATTTTGATTTCAATACCTACTTATAAAACCTAATGAAAAATCGTAAAGGAGTAGGTATGTACAAGTATCATTTAATGAGGGTTCAGTAGATAGAACGCTCTATTTTGAGGCTTCAGGGCACCACCAGGAATAACGCTAGGAGGATGAGGATGAACCAGAAGGTACAGTAGAGTTCTCCAATATCTATACATACCTTTCAAAAATATCTAAGTTATTTCAGTACCTAACAATAAAGTCTCTGTATAGGTATTTTCGAAAGGTCTGTTTAGATATTGGAGAACTTGACTGTACCTAATATAAATAAACTCATTGAATAGGTATCGTCGGCGTAACGAACGGCCTATGGAACTCTGGGCGCATTTTTTTTTATAAATACCGACTATGCTCGGGTCGCTGGCGGAACAAAAATCAGCCGGTCTGGTACACACGTCAACAAGTCGCGCATCTATCTTTTATAGGTATTTATAGCGAAATATTTCCGTCCATCAGAATGTGCGATATACAATTAAAATTAACTAAAACAATTTATTTGTCATAAATTATAGTAAAACAGTAAATATCTTGGTTTTTGACGTTATAATGAATGATAAAAAAACACAAAAAGTTTGCCAATCGAGAGGATCGAACTCGGGCCTACTATATCCCTAGTCAAGGGTAGAAGCCACGACGCTATGCAAACATTAACAAATTAATCGAAATGTGACATCATTTACATTACCCAGTTTATATATTTTACGTTATTATTGGAGACTAATAAACAGGTAAACTAAAAAATGGTAATGTACTTACGCTTTGTTCATTTCCTTTATTTTGAGTTGAATTTGCTGCTTACATTTTTTTATTCTTCCCATTGTAAAACGAAATGTTATACGCACGACACGCCACAATTACCTACGTACGTAAAAGTTTAATAATTACTAACACGATTATACTACACAAATATAACAAATAAAGCGTCCATTTCGCACGTAGGTAATAACTAAAAACAAATCAGCGTCCATATCGCACTTAGAACTAAATAACAAATTGGCGTCCGCACCTCACTATCACTAGTTTTATAGAAGCGTCTATGTCGCAATAAATATTTATCACACCAATCAAACACAAACAATACAAGCAGAAATTTTAGGAATAAGCAGCGCAGCGTGAAATTCGGCGTGCGTCCGACTCGTACCGCTCTCGAATCCACACTGAATCCCCGCTCCCGTCGCCCGCGCAGGCACTCGCTCAATACGTACGACGCGAAAGTTAGTTTTTTGGTTCTATTTTTTTTAATAATAACTTTAAAATTGATATCTCTCGACAAAAGATAGAGACGACAACGAGGAACAGTAACATGTAGATTTCATATCAATAAGTACCCTAATTAAGTTCGAATATCAAAAAGTTGTGCTGCGTTGGGATGTGCTTAAAAAAATCATAAAAAAAAAGATAATTTTTCTATTCTTATTTACGCTCTTGAAAACCAAAACAAAGGATCAAAGATCAGTTTCGCATTAATTCCTTAATTGTATCCTTAGTATTAATGGAGAAATATCGACATAAACATCGACAAAAATGAACGATTCTTGTATGGAGCCCCTTAAGTAAACAAATCGACCTAGTTTCGATGTATGCCACAAGTTATAGATCGCATGGAGGTTATTTGTTTTGATCGTGTTTGCTCTCCCGTGACGTGAGCTTGACCTAGTAATTAGCGGTTTGTACAGAGAGTACAATTTGTAGGTACTTGTATATTTATTACTTGCTGCGCGGCTTCGTCCGCGCATCGTAAGAATGCAGACGAACTCGCGGGATAAATAGCCTATTTCTATCTAGAAAGTACATTCTATACTCAAGTGAAAGAATTTTTGAAATCGGAATAGTGTTTCCTCTTTATAATATTGGTATATACTAGTTTAATAATCATCATCGTCATCATAAACATAAGGGCCGGGCTCTTGTCGGGGGAGTAATCGCCACTGATTACTCCATAATAGGGAATATTAATGTGACGGTTCCCCCACTTGCCTTCCACATCGCAGTGTAATGGCCGGAGATATACAACCACTTCTAATTGGTCAAAAGTCCTACCGGAAATCACTTCCTCGGCCTTCTGCCAATACTGATGCAGCTGCTGCTCTGTACCAGGGGGATGCTTATATGTCTCAGTTTAATAATCATATGATGATAAAAGACCCGAATCAAACGGTACCTCTATATAAGTTTTGCATGCTAAATAAGAGATAAACAAATGTTTTTGTTCAAGGTGACCTTCCTTACCTTCTTTACATATGTGATTAGCGACCCCGCACACAACCTGACGGCAGAAAAGATTTTCGTGTCCATGTCTCTGTTTTTCATGATACACTTGCCGTTAGGTTTACTGCCTATCATCGTGGTGTCCACCATCGAGGTAGCCTCAGACCTACTGTTTGCCACGCACGAGACTGGGCGGCTATGGTTCTTCCCTCGCGCATACATACTAACAACCCATGCAATGCCATTATAACCGGAGACGGTGGCCCGCCTGGCCGGCTCTTTCTAAATCCACTTCTCGATGAAAGTCGCGATTGAACGAAGTAAGCTCGCGGTCGGCTTACAGTCCAGCTCTGAGCATGCCGGTGACATGTTATCTAACCTTTTTTCATGAAATGGTGTCGTAGGTGTCGCTGATGTCGTTCGGGTGCTATGTTCTGGTAAATGACACCGAAGTGCTGGACTCTAAGAAGGCTTTCGTAGCGTTGTCTCTCTTCAACATACTGCGTTTCCCACTATCTATGCTGCCTAACGTTATATCAAATGTTGTACAAGTAAGTTATATGTGTATGATTTCGGTAATTTATGTTGTTTTGTTACTTATCGTTGACCTAATAGGGTAATTGATCTTATCGTCATATTCTCCTATTATATTTCGGGCTTATAGTGAATTACTCGTAATTAAATCTACCTTAGTAGCAGTAGTATGTTTGTTATTTCCACAGGTAATATGTTAAACGATACGATCAGGGACTCTAATAGTAGCAATTCATAACTTTTTGCGATACCACGGCTGAATAACCACTGGCATCGTATTCAAGAGCAAACTTAGAGGAATATTGGTCTGAGAATTATTCATAGGTGTTCTATTATTGTTTCTATTGTGTCTGGAACTCTGGAATAGTGTCCATTAACGTATTAAAGCTTTATGGGCCAGCCGTGAACCCAGTGGTTATTCCTTCCGTGTGATAAACGAAGTTCGAGCATGTTGATAATATTTTGGCAAAATTATAGTCATCAGTACAGTTAAAGAAGGAGGATTCTATCGAAGACAACATGCTACATAGTTGGTAATAATCTCATCATTGTGTATGGTTTCTTGCCACTTTATAGACGTAATTATTCAGACTCATTAATTAAAACCGGTTGTGGAACATTGTCAGCTTGCACACTGATAACAACTCGATTTAGTCTCCACATGATCCTTATCGTCATCTTCAGAAATCATCGTTCTTCGGCTGTACAGTCAGCGTCATATAGTTAGTAGCAGCCAGAGTAGCCAAATATTTCGTAACACACCCTTATTCTCACAGTAATAAAGACGTGTACCGAAATATTTGGCTACCTTGGCTGCTAATAACTATATGACGCTGACTGTACCTTATAAACGTGTCACTAGAATAACATCATTGTACTCGTGACTAATCCAGCTTTTTGCTTTTAACGTTCGCTGCTACACTTTAAGGTTAACGTGACTGACTAATAAATAAAACAATAACAACTACATGTATTTGTAAGTAAGCAATGCAGTCCAATAACTGCCTCTATATATTGTGCATCCATTGCTGAGGTAAGCTTTGCAAAACTGTTATACTTAGGAACTCGCCAAAACGATTTGAAAATATTTTAAGTGTAGCAGCGGCCTAAAATGAATTTTAAGTGCTTGGTGAATGTGCTTGAAAGTGTTTTGTGTGTTGATAAAAATTAAAGCAACAAAAACTAATGATGCATTCATATTTCAGACTGCTGTGGGTATAAAGAGATTGAACAAATTCATGAACTGTGATGAACTAGATATGAACTCCGTTGAACATGATCCTAAAGAACGTAAGTTACATCTTGGGATAAGATTCAAGTTTCAACCCACACTTTTAAATAGGCTCTTTTTAGGGTTAGGTACTTAGCCAGTTGATGAATCAAACTATAGTCATCGCGCTTAACTCTGTCCGCGAGCATGCAGGCGAGGACGAAAAAGGAAAATGAACTTTGTTCGTGTATTTCCCTCTCTGTCGCTTGAACAAGCAAGTGCGGCAGTGAGGGAGATGTCTTTGCTTACTTTGGGACTAGGTCGATTTGTGTAAAGCCGGATTCATCATTTGACGGCGCGACAGGCCGGCATCGGTTCAATACTTTCAGTACAGTTAAACTCAGCTCATGCGCTCTGACGTGACTCGAGTTGTGTCTGGCGTCAGAAAGCAACACGTCAAAGAAGTATGCATCCGGCTTAAGATTATCCCTACAATACATATTTATATGGCAGTATGAAACACCTTTATACAATACGAATACACCTTATTGCACACCTCAAAAAATAACAGTACAAAACATAATCCCTAAAGTATAAATATATTAGGTCCTTCCCTATGAAATTAGCGTTCTGTGTGGAGAATTTTATGAAAACCATGATTTTCATGCATTGAATTTTGCGGATTATTCAGCAATGTCAAATTCAAACCAAACCAAATTTTGGTAGTACAAGCTTATGTTGGAAAAAGTCCAAAAAGCGGTTCTCCGCTTCTTGTACTTATAAAAAACTGTATGGATACTATCCATACATGTACCCGACAAAGTTTTTGCTTGGCGTCTTGGGCCTCAACTCCCTAGAAGTATGAAGAAACAACGAGAGGATGATTACTGCGTGTAAAGTGCTCCGTAATAAAATCTATAGCACCGAACTTTACAATAGTCTTTAATTGTGTTGTCGCACATAAATAAGTCACGCCGGCGCGCGTACTTAAAACTGTCGGACGGCACTGGAGACCGATTTTTGACTTTCGAGCGCTCGACTCTTTCACTCGAAAACTGTCAAAAATTATGAAATGCTATTTTGAAATAGCGATAGAAAATTTAAAAACGAGTGGTATTGACCACTCGTATTCAATTCTATTGGTAGAAAGTAAATGCTGGTCATTATGACACTAAACGCATTTACTTTTATTTGATTTTCGAGCGCTCGAAAGTCAAAAATCGGTCCCCTGGATCGCGCGCGACCGCGGCGCGGCGCCACTGTCCGCTGTGCGACATAATGTGCGCGCTCGACGGGCTCCTGGGGACCGATTTTTGACTTTCGAGCTCTCGGGGCGCCGGTTAGCGACCACCTAATTTCATGTGCCGGTTGGCGACCACTTAGCTGAGTTGGTGAACTGGAAGGATATTTTCTCGGTTTCTTAGGAGATTTCTATTCTAAAACAACAAAAAAATGCATGTACAACTATTTGCCTCAATAGGGTCTGTAGAATTGATGTTATCTTCAATAGAAAAAACCTCCTTCAGGTGGTCGCGAAACCAGCGTAATGAGGTAATGACCCTACTTTCTACCAATAGAATTGAGTCATCATCATCATCATCAGCCTATATACGTCCCACTGCTGGGCACAGGCCTCCTCTCATGTATGAGAGGGAACGGGCAGTAGTCCCCACGCTGGCCCAGTGCGGATTGGGGACTTCACATACACCTTTGAATTTCTTCGCAGATGTATGCAGGTTCCCTCACGATGTTTTTCCTTCACCGAAAAGCTAACGGTAAATATGAAATCATATTCCGTACATGAGTTCCGAAAAACTCATTGGTACGAGCCGGGATTCGAACCTACGAGTGGGCAATACCACTCGTTTTTAAATTTTCTATCGCTATTTCGAAATAGCATTTCATAATTTTTGACAGTTTTCGAGTGAAAGAGTCGAGCGCTCGAAACTCTAAATCATCGGTCCCCTGTGCACTGATCCGAAAGTGGATCTCTTTGCACACAGCCTGCCCGTGCTCGCGTCCAGGTGCCTCTCTTATTGTGAGAATGCATGATTCATGAGATGATGAATGATTACTGAGTAGGTACATAACTCATTATAGGTTTAAGACTTCTTGTACATGTATGTAATATATTTAAGTAACACACGTGTAATTAGTATTAACCGTTCTTGTGAGATAAATAAATAAATAGAAAACTTTTAAGCTACGTTACACATATTTTAATTACTTCAAAATAGTTCGCATCAGAAAACTATACGTAATTGAAACACTTGAAGCGGCAGCACATGAAAAGGGTGGTTTTCAAGCTTTAATTTGAGACACTAAATAAAAAATTAAAACCTATTATTTGTATTTAAAACCTTTGTTACATAATCATATATTTAAATTGAAAAAAATTGTAAGTTACAATAGAAATGAGAATAAATTACGTACAAAATAATATCTGTGAAAAAAAACCCCAATTTCATAGGTTCGCTAAGGAGCCCAGACGATCTAAATTAATAATTGTTTGCTTTCTTAAAGTTCTTTGTTCAATTTCAGCTAACCCCTTGGTGATGGAGAACGGTAACTTCTCGTGGGGCGACAAGGACGCGGAGCTAACGTTGAAGAACATCAACCTGGCGGTGCCGAAAGGGCATCTTGTGGCAGTAGTGGGCGCGGTCGGGTCGGGCAAGAGCTCGCTGCTCTCCGCGTTCCTCGGCGAGATGAACAAGATCTCGGGGCGTGTTAACACTAATGGTAATTTATTTCTACATACATACATACATACATTCACGCATTTATTCCCAAAAGGCGTAGGCAGAGCACATGAAACGTATGTTCCAGCGCCACTTTTAGGATAAATGTGGGTATAAAAGATCGACTAAATGTGATATTGCAGTGATAGGTTGCTAGCCCATCGCCCACAACACACTTCAACCCTGGTCCCTTAGTCGACTTTTACGACATCCACGGGAAGAATGGAGGTGGTGAAATTCTAACCCGACACCACACGGGTACCCGACACCACACGCGTAATTTAGGTAATTTAGTTCTACACGCTTCATATTAAAAAAAAATTAAGACATTCATCATCATCAATCATAAAGACGTCCACAGCGAACATGGGCCTTACCAAAAGAGTGCCACATCCAGCGGACTATGGTGCAGGGTGTGCGTTGCACCCGGGCGCAGCGGTCCTAGGGGGCGCCGAGCGCCGCCCGCTACCATTCCATTTCGACCGCGCTCACTAGGGGGCGCTAGAGTAATGTTTGCACACGGGCGCTACATGGGCTAGAGACGCCTCTGATTCCCGCGACCTTTACCAGCTGTCGCGCACCGGCAGCCCCGTAGGTGGATTGCTTACCACATTCACTGCCAACCATTTCGTAGCGCTACGGTCGTTTTCGATAACATAGGGGCTGTCCATGTATTGCGTCTTTTCAAAATGCTCAAAGGTAAGGGGGGTCTGACCATTTACTAGGCGGGGAGGGTCCATTCAATGAATTAACAGGATGATGCTGGGGTGGGGTCAAAGCCCTTACACAAGCCCATAGGAGAAATACGATTAATTGACAGTGAAGGCTTTATTTGTTTGTCTTTTGTGTGCTAAAGAGCATGTGTGCTAGAGTGGCGACATTGAAACCTCTGTCAGTTCCTCGTTTAGAGTTGCTGGAGACTAGAGCTGGGAGCATTATTGCTACATCATCACATTTACAGTTGCATTTCACGACGCCGCGTTCCTCTATTATTATCATGTTAAATTCTAATTTCGTCGAAAACATCGTGAGGAAATCGTTCTTATCCCAATTAGGTCTCGGTTTGAAGGTCAGATACCAGTCGCATTCGTTAAACTAGTGTCTATGCCAAATCTTGGGATTAGGTATCAAAGCTGACCCCGGGCACCTTTAGGGGCATTACCGGGAATAACGCTACGAGGATGATGAAATTCTAATTTCGTCATGAAAGATATATAGCAATATTATATTGGCATTACGTGTTCAGACAGCATAGCATACGTCTCGCAACAAGCGTGGATCCAGAACGCGACTCTACAAGACAACATCCTCTTCGGCAAGCCGCTCGCCAAACAGAAGTACAGTGACGTCATCGGCATGTGCGCGCTCAAACCTGACTTCGATATGCTGCCCGGCGGGGACCAGACTGAAATTGGAGAAAAGGGTTAATCATTCCAACAACTTTGTAATAGCACATTACGTTTAGGTTCACTTCGCCTGCATTTCTAACTCGTCCACATTCCCAACTCGTCCGCATTACGAACTCGTCCGCATTCCCAATTCGTCTGCATTCGCAACTGACAACTAACTAACCATAACTAGCTAGGAATGTTGACTAAGTAGGTATGCGGACGAAATAGGTATGTTGACTAAGTGGGAATGTGGACGCAATAAGAATGTGGTCGAAGTGGAAATAGATCGAAATGGGAATGTTTTAAACCGTTTATTAATTTATTTATTTATTTTATCGCATACAATTAGCACTAACAGACAAGCCTTACGTGCTAATCAGCATTACATTTATTAATAGCTAACATGCATTATTTAATGTCAGGTGCAGTGAAATAATTATTATCGGTACATTCAATTTACACATTACATTAGAATTTAGAAGCGAATTAATTACATAAAAGAGATTCAGAGAACAAAATAATTGATTAATGTCATGGAAAGATAAATAAATCGATATCTGTTGACAATACAGGAAGTGGACGATTTGGGAATTGATTATGGACGAAATGGGATTGTTAACGAGTTAGGAATACGGACGAGTTGGGAATACGGGCGAAGTGAACCTAAACGACACATTACTGCAGAGGCCGGGAAAATGCGGATTGTCGGCCAGGTACATAGGCCGGATAGGGATACGAGGCTGGCAATTCCTTTTCAGGCCGAGGTAGATAATAGGGATGTAGACACCAAATAAAATAAATAATAATGATGAATTTTGTCGAAAAAGGATTTAAAATAGTATTTGTGTTAGTTTGACCCCCAATATTTCTTCATAAATGTTTGTCGTGTCCAGGTATAAACCTGTCTGGCGGGCAGAAGCAGCGCGTGTCCCTAGCGCGCGCCGTTTACTACGACGCCGACACGTATTTCTTGGACGACCCCCTTAGCGCCGTCGACTCGCACGTCGGGAAACACATTTTCGACAAGGTATGTTAACAACAACCAAATACTTTGTCCATCTCGTTGTAATTAGAACACTCTGGGAGAGACGGATAGTCTATCTCGCGCGCTTTCGTGCTACCCGATTAAGTGAGGCAAAGGAGGGTTATGTGTTTACCACTATATGTATGTATGAATGTGTTTTCCTTTGTAGCACTCGAGAGATCAAACGCGTTGGTCGATTGTAATGAATCATAAGTCAATCTAAGTATTTTAATCATACGGGTTTCACTGAAGTCAAAACAATGATCAAAATTCAAAATGGCGCCCACCGGACGCCCTATTGTAAAAATAAAGTCGACAAAGTCATGTGGGAAATGGTTGAATAGGTAATTGAAAATCGATAGGTATCTTTAATCATGTTTTAGTTTCAATAACCGTTTAGGATATATAACGGGTTAAAGTTGGCTAAACAATAACTTTTGCTTAAATATCCAATACCTTAATTACAGTCTAAACGGCTTGATGTTGTTTGGCATATGAGGTTTCGTTGGACTCCTTATAATCGTGGCAGTGACATAGGTTTTAAAATTTAAAAAATGCAGTTGTGATTTTTGTTTTCGCTTGTTCGTTCACTTCATGCTACTTTAAAGTGTCTGTTTCCAGGTGCTCGGTCCCAATGGGCTACTAAAAAACAAGACGAGGTTATGGGTGACGCACAACGTGTCCTACTTATCGCAGACCGACCTGGTCGTTGTCCTGAAGGAGGGCGAGATCTCTGAAGTGGGCAGCTACCAGCAACTGCTGGAGAAGAAAGGGGCCTTTGCGGAGTTCCTGTTGCACCATCTTAGTGACACTGAGAGGACGTCACCTGAAGGTATAGTGAGCACATATTTATAAAACAAGACGAGGTTATGGGTGACGCACAACGTGTCCTACTTATCGCAGACCGACCTGGTCGTTGTGCTGAAGGAGGGCGAGATCTCTGAAGTGGGCAGCTACCAGCAACTGCTGGAGAAGAAAGGGGCCTTTGCGGAGTTCCTGTTGCACCATCTTAGTGACACTGAGAGGACGTCACCTGAAGGTATAGTGAGCACATATTTATAAAACAAGACGAGGTTATGGGTGACGCACAACGTGTTCTACTTATCGCAGACCGACCTGGTCGTTGTGCTGAAGGAGGGCGAGATCTCTGAAGTGGGCAGCTACCAGCAACTGCTGGAGAAGAAGGGGGCCTTTACGAGTTCCTGTTGCACCAAATTAGTGACACTGAGAGGACGTCACCTGAAGGTATAGTCGTCTGTTTCTTGCATCTTATTAATTCATGAAGACCAATGCGGATGCAGAGAAAACAAACAAGGCATAGACAAGCAGAGTGATTAATAAACTCAACTCCGAGCCGCTTCAATAAAATAAATACTGTGATTAAAAGAAGGGTTTAACCTTTCTTCAGAGTCAATAATAATATTCTGTCGCCCTCCTATCGTCACCTTTATCGCTTGCCCTACTGCCGGTGGCATCCTAGGTCAGGTTTTTATTACTACATTGTGCCATGAGGTTGGTAAGTCGTTTCTGAGCCTGACCCCTAGCCTACTACCTAACCGGACCAACTTAAAACCGTACTTGGAATGGCCAACTTTCGTATAAATTCGGCCGACGCAACCGCACCATTTAGTTGACTCGTACATGTCGATGTAAGAAACGTAGCAAGGCAACTACAGAACCCTACCCTACGCACTTGGCTTGAAAGAAATAAACGCCTCTGACCGTCTTTAGCGGCGTCCAAACGTTTAAGCGGGGTTGAGTGCATATATAAATGTTGAGTGTACTACTGGGGAGGCGTCGGACCACTTAGCGACGGGATAGTTAATAGAAAGATGACCTTGTAGTAAAAGTATATATTGTCAAAAACACGAAACGATGTTACAAGTACGAGCCCCAGTAGCAACTGGGGTTCGGGGACGGTGCGGCCGGCGGCGGCGCGCCGTGCCTGCTGTGTCAGCTCCTATCGAGTGCACATGCATATCAATGTCGCTACACATGGCTAAAGCTATGAGGTTGAGAGGGCTAGACTGCTGTGTATATCGGTTTATCTTATGCCCCGTTTGGACGTGGTGTCCATATTATGTATTTTTGACAAAGCAGTTTATTAACCAAAATCATGCCGCCAAATTGAACAATCTTTTCGCCGTAGAATTAATTATTGGTTGATTATCTTTATTTTTAATATTTTCTCGCAGTTGAAGTGAAAAGTAGAGGGTATAACTCTGGTCTAAAAGCCATATTACCCCTCGAACAATTTTCCATCACTTCATTTGGGAAAATTACCATCTTAAATAAAATAAATAAATAAATAAAAAAGTGTTTATTGCCTCGAACTTAACACAACAAACAAAAACAATAATGATTTAATATAAACAAAGAAAACTTAGCTAAGTATCTAGGCAATGGGTATCAGTCTCAGCGTCTGCGGAACAAAGTCCAGCGCTGATTTTCAGGCTGACCCTTTTATAAACTAAAGGTGATATGACTTATTTTATACCCTTGTCATACAATCTACTATAATAGTTTACCTTTACTTTTTATGGGATTACATTACTGGCTGCCGCCCGCGATTCGTTGGGATAAAATCTATACTATATTTTAATCCAGGCTATAAACTATCTTTGTGCTAAATTTCATCTAAATCGGATGAGCCGCTTAAGCGTGATTGATTGAGTAACAAACATCCAATCATTTGATTTATTTATAATATTAGTAGGATTGTAAAAACCTTACAGAATGTACATAAATAAATAAATAGAAAATTATTTTCAGAACTGGACGAGATTAAAGACGTACTTCAGAGCAACTTGGGATCAGAATTCAAGGACAAGTTGCAAAGAGCTCGGTCACTCTCGGAGAGTGCATCGGAGTCGGACCAAGCCGCTACTGGTAAGTAATCAAATAATAACTGCCTTTAAACACTGTTCTGGACAGTTATTAACCCCCGACGCAAAAAGAGGGGTGTTATAAGTTTAACGTGTCTGTCTGTGTATGTGTGTATCTGTCTGTGGTAGCGTAGCTCCCTAACGGATGGACCGTAGTTATTTTAGGTTTAAGAATAGTGATGTACTTGTATGTATGTTTCTTTGTTAATTTAAAAATATAAAATAAAAATACAAAATGTACTATAAGCTAAAAGAGCAAAATCCAAAGCCACCAACTCACACTTTTTCATTTTAACATGGGTATATCTATTTAAGTATAACAATTCTGATTGTCATGAACCTAACGTTAGGGTCTCCCCACACCTATCGACGCGGAATCGGCGTTAGCCGATCAAAAAACTATTTATGTCCACGCAATAAGAGACCTTACAGAGAGAGTCCATCGACGGGATTACGAACAAAACACGAGGAATGTGGTACAAACCACTCGGCGAAAGCCGATTCCGCGTCGATAGGTGTGGGGAGACCATTAGCGTTCTTAAAACTTTGGACACTTAATAACTTATAACTTCGTGATTATTTAACCTCGTGCGTTGATTTTTTCTCCATTTGACTACATTTTTCATCCTTTTTCCAGAAAATATGACATTATTGATTATTATATTTAGTGTCTACACCCCTATTACGCGGCAACACTAAACCACCTACCGGAAAGTGTTGCAGCGTGATTGAATCTTGTGGGCTTAACTTTCGTTTGTCAGACTACAAGCAGCGGGGCAGAGTTCAGCGGTCGAACTTAGACGACACCGCTTATTGTATTATAATATGTGCGTGCGCTGTTTCGCAACGAGCTTCATTTTTCTAAACTCATAGTTTAATTGATCGCGGAAACTGAAGTCAATATTATCATCAATCCATGATATTATTCATGTTATCTTGTTTTAGGAGATCGCGCAGGCAGCGTAAAGAGGAAAACACCGGAAGCGACACCTAGCGAACTAAAAGAAAAGAACAAGCTCATCGAATCGGAGAAAGCGGAAACTGGCAGTGTATATATCCTTCAGTATCTTATTATGCTTAACCTGTGTCGTGTACGATCATGTCATGACCATGAAATGAAGGAAGTGTAAAACACTTGTTGGAAACAGCGTCAATCATTTGAGGCGTCTCTGAAGACAAAAGAGACTGGTTAAATTTCTATGAGCTAGTATCTTAACTAACACTTAATATTGATGTGTTAATTAAACACTCAAATGTCTATGCACACGGTAAATATATGAGACTCGGGACCTATTAGTTACTCATCACAATAATTAGCGTTCTTATCGGAGTTCGAACCTGACATCGCGAGCTTTGCAGACTGGGTAGTGACCCGCCAGAACGCCGTTCGGTAGTGAAACCGCCGTCAAATTATGTAGTGACATAATTTCACGGCGGTTCAACCAAGTTGGTTGAACATAGGCGGTCATCACATAATACTGGCGCCGCATCCCGTAGCAGCGTGCGGAGTCGCGTACAGTAGTACCACAAATATAAGTTACAACGATGTACCTGCCCCGAAAGCATTTTTTGAAAACATTTTAACCAATCATACGGCAGGGGTCTTAGAGCATTAAACCAACCGGAGTGGCCATTGACAGGCGTTCCCCTCTGCCAAAAGTGTATGACCAGTGGTCATACACATTGTATGGACTGACGTTTATCTGACGTAGCTATTTTCACGTTACGCATACATTTGACGTTTCTCTCCCCCGCAAAAATCGGCAGACTTTTTTATGTATAGAAAATGACTCGTGTCCACTCCGGTTGGGTTAATGCTCTAAGGCAGGGGTAAAATCTTCAACGCCCATTGGCCGAAATTTTGCGCGCGACGCCGGTCGCTCCGGCGCCCGCAATCTTGTCTGGCGAGCGGGACAGCTCGACAGCACCTATCATTGCATATTGTACCTTACGCATAGGTCACAAGGTAGGTAACAAGGTCTTTATTGAAATGGTCATACGTTCGATTTCATTCGGTACTTGTCAGCACTCGTCGGCGTGGACGATGATTGCCGATGTAACTTATATTTGTGGTACTACTGTACAAATATCGCCGGGCAGAGGTGCCGAGCAGTGTGAAGTACCGAGCGGAATTTATACTCGAATTGAGGTACTGGCATACAACGTTGTGAACCGTCGCTCCGCACGCCGCAGTGTGATAACTGCCAGCGAATCAAGTCACAAGCATTTTTTTTTTTAATTATATGGCATCATTTTTAGTACTTTGTTTTACCATTATGCGTTTGTTTGTGACACGTTTCACTGGCGTCACAAGAACGACGCATACAATCAAAATTTTAACTATACAATGTGTACAGGTGAAATGGAGCGTATACAAGCACTACCTGATGAGCGTCGGCATACTGGCGTCCGTGATCACCGTGCTCATGAACCTGATCCTGCAGGTGTTCCAGGTCGGCTCCAACTACTGGCTCGCCATGTGGTCCATCGACACGGAGATGGTCAGTATTTATAAACCGGAATAAGCTTTGGATACCCAGTGGCTCCCATATTAAAATAAAATACTACCTAATTTGGACGGTTCGGTCATTTCAGTCTTAAAATGTATAGATTGCTTTATTTATCGAGGCCCATATTTACAAATACCTTACAGACTAACATATATATCAATATACACGGTGCTCCCGGGAATTTCCATTAACTTCGGCATATTGCAGAATACATTCACAGAAACATTTTTTTTTTCCTTTTTTGTTTAATATAATTTAATGGAGCGTTAACAGTTATTGTCTTATTGTACAAGGGTTCAAGACCAGAAGGTCCAAGAACACACATTGAATAAAAAAAGTACCTCTTATCTAATATCCAACGAACTCACGTGGTAAACCTTCTTGTAGTGTAAAGGACTCTTACAACATTTAAAAACCTTTAAAAACTTTACACTGGTTAAATCTGCAAATCTGATTAAATTAAAATATTGAATATCTCGATAACAGTAAGAGTTAAGATACTACTGTCTTGGAGAAATTAACTTTATTTTATCTAACCTATGCTCCCTTGCAATTAACGGAAATTGTCAAAAACAGTTGTATAAAACTCATAAGTTTCGTTTGTCAGACTACGCGAGGCAACTTAGGGCATGCTTCACAGACGCAAATTTAGGTGGCGGGTGTAAGTTATTGATCATCAATATCATCATCCTCCTACCGTTATTCCCGGTTGTGCCCTTAAGGACCCCTGGGGTCCGCTTTGACAATACCAAGATTTGGCATAGGCATAGTTTTACGAAAGCGACTGATAATTGACATTAAGCGATTAATATGCGGAATCCCGCTGGATGCGGGGTTGCAGGTTCCCCCAAAAAGTACTACAATGACCGGTCATTGTAGTACTTTTTGGGGGAAACCTACGCCCAGCAGTGGACGTCTTTCGGCAGATATGATGATGATGAAATTATGTGGTGCCATTATTCCCAGCTCACAAACGGGACGGTGAACAAGGAACGACGAGACCTCTACCTCGGCGTGTACGGCGGGCTGGGCGTCGGACAAGGTAAGTTTCATTCATCTCGCTTCACATTTGGTGTTCCTAACGCACCATTCTGGCTAAGGATCACTTGGTGACTGATTACATATTTAAACTTTGCAACACCAACAAAACAATCGCCTATTCGAACGGTTCACAACTACATGCATGTAGAGGTGCTTTACCTAAGTTTTACACCTATATTTGTGTCGTTTAAAATAATGTTAACATTAAACCATGTGAAGCTATCAGCTACACAGCTTTTGTACAATACAAAAGTTACTTGGATCGGCTAAATCACCGATCACGTGGGTTCATTCGTTAGGAGAGATTACTATTTTTTAATAGGTTTAATTACCTATTAGTGATATTTCATATCCATGCTGCGGTGATACATGAAGGGCTTTGAAAGTCTAATCACAGTGTTATTAACGTATCATTCCTCTAATTGTAGACAAAATAAATGTACATAATAATCTCATAAGTCAGTAACAATTAACGTTAATCATAAAATAAATCCTTCTCTTAAAATTGTTTATGGTAATATTGATATTATTACATCTTATTTTTATGTTTCCTAACTTACGTAACACAGGAGATTCTATTTTTATTTTTATTTTTCGGTGTGAATATTTAATTGGCGTTATCTATATATATGTAACTTCATGTTTCTATTTTAATCTTGTTCTTAATTTATGGCTATCACTAAATTAATTAATTATGAATAATGAATACATTCTTTACATCGCATCGTCATAGTTACACTTCTAGTAACATTTCCCGCTACGAGGGTATTTCTTTAATCTTGTACTATTCTATCTATTTCCATTGAAGTTACATGGAATTTCTTAATTCAACAGATATGCATGATATAATTCATTACCTAGTCTACAACAACATCACATACCTTGATGTGCATGCCAATATGATAAGGTCAATTTGTGGTAATAAGTACCTACTTATTATCTTTATTGATCTTTTATTATTCTTGAAACCACTTCTCTTCAATGTCTACCTAATACCAACTGCATGTTGATTTCTTCTATAGTACTTATTACATTTCTAGGAAAAGCTTTCTAAATTTTACTACCTCATCAGTTTTCTTACTTTTTCTTTAATTGTATATAGATATTGTGGAGGAAAGGTTGACTGGTAGAGAATTTCATAGATAGAAGACAAGTTTGCCTTATGTAAAATTTATTTGATTTTCTCACAAAAGCGTGATTTCTGCGAATGATTATTAATTAAACCACGCATTCCTTGGGTCATTAGTATTAAAAAATATTCAAGAACCAGAGTCAAGACCGGCTTAGTTTTGAAGATATTATATGATTACTAAGTGTATTAACTGTGTGTGTGTGTGTTTGTACGAGAGCGCCACTATGTCAGTCCGACTCCAGGACCAGAACTCGAAACCTATTCCGCTGCAGCGGGGAGTCAGGCAAGGAGATGTTATTTCTCCAAAACTGTTCACCGCTGCACTGGAGGACGTTTTCAAGACTCTGGACTGGAGAAGGCTAGGCATCAGCATCAACGGCGAGTACATCACTTCGGTTTGCTGACGATATAGTAGTCTTGGCTGAGACCATGGAGGACTTAAGTACGATGCTCGATGACCTCAGTAAAGCATCCGAGCGAGTTGGTCTAAGAATGAACATGGATAAGACGAAGATCATGTCAATGTTCATAATGTTTTGATATAGCTATCATAATTTCTTGATTTCTAGAGATGGTAGTAAAGTAAATACGCTGAAGGCCTCTGAATGGTCGGTTGCATGGTTGACATCATTTGAGAGGAAAGTGGCGACTAATTGCAATTTGAATCTTGTTGCTTAGATCGTACGACCGATATTCCAATGGATAATGTTAGCAATGTTCATCTGTATTTGTAGAGGAAAAGTCTGTGAGAGTGTAGCTTTGTGATTTTGTACCTAGGGGTAACTTCGTACTTAATCACTTATCCGAATTCAAAAAATCTTTCACCTGTGTATAGAATGAAGTTTCTGGATGGACATAGGTTATATTTAATTGCGTGGCTTTGCCTGCGTTGTTGGCAATATGCTGGCGAATACGGGGCAGCTAGTCTCAAATAATGCGAGCAAACTGTCGGTTTGGGCGGGCCATATTATTATTACTACGTATAGACTGGCCGCCCGGAACATTTTAATTGACGTCTTCTATCAGGCCATCGTAATGTCAGTACAAGCCGGTCACAGACTAAGCAAATTGAGGCCGACTCGCATCAGTTTTACGCGCCAACTTATGAGGCATTACGCCTACAGAAGCAGAAGCGTAAGCGTATTTTGCAAAATGCTTTCTTTTTCATTCAAGATTACGACGTAACTATTAGTATTTATTAAAAAACTTATAACGTACTTACATAACCATTTATAACCTCTTAATCATTTCTTAAATAAAAATTGCGGCGCGCGGCGTCTGTGCAGCGTTATATATGCGTCTTTAAACAAATATAAATTTACGGCCACGTAGGTCCATTAGGAAATAACTATGAAGTTATGATTATTTTTTTAAGGGTTAACAAAGTTATATTTTGCTATAATATTGTTTTTAGTGCAAAATATAAGTACAATATGCGCTAAAAAAAATATAATGTAATCCGGTTTTCACCAAAAAAAATTAAGAAAACTGTGAAGGTATTTTATATAATTATATTTTTAATGAATCTTTGAGATTCAATCATGTCAGCCCCTAGTGAAAGATTTGGTGATGTGAATTGTAATTATTGATGTACCAAATGATTTTTGTTTACTGCAAAATTAAGAACCGAAACGACACTTTTCACTGCAAAATTTAAAAAGACTCCTAAGCAAACTCGTTTTTTCTAGGTTTAGAAAAAGAACATGAAAATTTTAACTGTGTTAGACCCTATTTTAAGAAATGACTGTTCATGTACGTTATCAGTTTTTGAATAAATACTTATAGTTACGTCGTAATTTTGAATGAAAAAGCAAGTATTTAGCAAAATACGCTCGTCTATAGGCCCCAAGCTAGATAATGTTGAACCGTTGCTTGATTGCTCAGAGTCGCGCATGGTCCTGAGTGAATAGCGATGAGCGCCTCTATATCTAGACGCTGTGGTGTGGTGTAGAGTGTACACTGTGTAGCTATGTATAACTGAGTGGGTCGGGTGTGGGCAGTGGTGTCGGTGTCGATCTCGTCGCTGGCGCTGTACCTGGGCACGCTGGCGGCGGCGCGCGCGCTGCACGCGGCGCTGCTGGCCGGCGTGCTGCGCGCGCCCTGCATCGGCTTCTTCGACTGCACGCCCGTCGGCCGCATCCTCAACCGGTTCAGCAAGGACGTGGACGTGCTCGACAACGTGCTGCCCATGACGCTGCGCGGGTGGACCTCGTGCTTCTTCTCGGTAACGCAACACGGCACCGCTTATGCTGGCGCCACACTGACGAGAAATGACATTCATTATCGCGATAATCGTAGTGTAGCCGCGCGATTAACGTCCATAATCGCGATAATTAATAGCATTTCTCGTTAGTGTGGCCTGGGCATAATGCTGGGGCCGCACTAACGAGAAATGACATTCATTATCGCGATATTGGACGTTAAGGGGCATTTTCAATAAAACGTCGCAATTAGCATGAGTTGTTAAATCAAAGTTAATTCCAAGTCAGTTTTGTAACGAAAATTATGCATAAAAAATATTTGAAAATGAACTTATTTCACATTAAAATAACATGTATACGCATATCATTTCAAAATTGAAAAGATAATGCACATTTTTATTGATTTTCAATACTTAATTGTCGTTACACGCCGAGTTCATTTTTATTTAACAACTCACGCTAATTGGGTACACAAATTATTGAAAATGCCCTAACCATACGGCCACACTACGATTATCGCGATAATTAATAGCATTTCTCGTTAGTGCGGCCTGGGCATAACGGAGATCTCGCGACCCACGGCTGAACGGGGGCTCCTAGTATTATACCGGCGTCTCGATGGCATTGCGTTTGACTATTACGGAGACCAAATAGAGAACCGGTGGGGGGGTCTCACTATAAATTAAAATAATTCATTTGACAGAATGCTTATCATAGATAAATCTCATTTTTATAAAGTTGGTGTGTAAGTGAAATTGGGATCAGTTTACGTAATGTACGTTCAAACCGAGAGTGACGATTTTTGTTTATGCGTTCCTCTGTTCAGGTCCGTTTTGTTGCCTTCTGTCGCGCCCTGACGCACCTTTCCTGTATAATTACCTACATGCGAGTAGCGCTGACGTAGTGGCATTCCTTGTGCTTAAGTGGTAGTAGTAGAGCATGCAGCCAGCATAGTGTAATGAGTTACAAATGCATAGTATTAAATCACGCCCCTTCTTACCCTTGCACTGATCATCACGTACGCTCACCGGATCGAATCGTAAATAATGTATTCATTATTGTTAAGCTACAGGCCGTGTCGGTGGGGAGAGTTACGGTATAAAACATCTCCGTGAATATTGTTCCAGCGTTCACGTCATTTTTCACGGATTTGATCCCGTCGCTGGCGTGCCTGAAGGCGGCCGCGTTCGTCCACTCGAACTTGTTGGACAATGTGTTTAAGGCTCCGTTGCAATTCTTCGAAGTGACGCCCCTTGGCAGGATACTCGCTCGGTTTTCTAAGGACGTGGACGTCGTGGACCAGTCGCTGCCGATGGAGACCACCGACGTTTTGTATTGCCTGTTCGAGGTAACCCGTCCGTTCGGCACAGCTGAGACCACAGATATAGATATACACTAAAACACGCAAATGCATCAACACGCGAAGTTGATTACCGAACTCTGTCTCCGAGTTGGCCGTCCGACAGACATTCCGCGCGCGTCTGTTGTGGTAGCCGGTTGTCCGTGAATATTAAGAAAATGCCTTATTGCAAAATCGATTTTGCGCGGACAACGGGAAATTCACATCATTAATACTCCCTTGTGACGTGACAGTAGGTAGAAAAAAAGTGAGACGGTTGGTTTTCATACAGATTGAGGTGTTTAAGTTATCTAGTGTATATCTATATCTGTGGCTGAGACCATGCATACTCATTCAATCTCTTGAAAACAGTTTAATCAAGTAATCGTTTAACTTATTACACCTACATTTTCGTAAAAAAATATAACAAACTAATAATATAGTTTATGTAAAACGCGAATTTAAGAACAGTTTCGCGTTGCTTCAAAAGAAACCAAAGCCATTACGTTATTAATACAACTAGGTTACTTGAAAAATAATAAGGTTCCAATGACATTAATTTATCTTTGAAGGCTGTTTAAGTAGCTACAATCTTAAATTAGCTGTCACCAGTAACTAATGTAGTTTTGTAAATGATATTGTTAGTATGCGGCCAGCTGGTCTCGGCTGTTTAAAATTTTCTTATGTAAGTATTGCTTCTATTTTATTATTTACGGTACGTCGCTAATTTTTACTTGACATGAAATAAATTGCGAGGCAAAATATGTGCGCGTTCGTTGCCATTTATGTTGCATTGTGTTGTTCTGATTTATGTTATTTTAATTTGAAAGAATATTTTATTTATGCGAAGTTGCGCTTGGGCACAATATTATGGGGGTAATTGGCTGCAATGTAACGCAAAAAAGAAGCAGAGACCAAGAATGCCGGATATGTTGTGTCGTCCGTCCTTGCCTCTAGCTTATTTCACTAAAATATTTCTTAACATTGCTACTTATACTAATATGTTTTATTAAACCACGATTTGGGGACATTTAATAAACTGATCCCAATTTATCGACGAGCAATATACACATCAACACACCACTCTTGATGAATGAATGACGATCATAGCGTACGCCGTCGTTCGCGGGGTAAACGTAAAGTTCCTTTACGTCACACCTGCCCATAATGCGAGTTTTACTGCACGCTGCGCGTACGGGAAAACTAGCATTGTGGCCAGATGAAGACGTAAAATTTTGTACTCAACACGGGCGGTAATTCGTAAAGCCCCAGAGCGCATATTTATGGCCCTCACCTTCGGTTCGGGCCACAAACACCTGCGATCTGGGTCATTCACGAATTCACCGCCCTAGTTACGTAATGTACTATTACGCATACATTTTGGTATAGTTATAGTATCAAACGACAAGAGTTTTTTACTTCAGAGCTGGGATCACGAGATAACTGTTAGCATCAAAAATATGTCTAGTATATTGTTAACATAAACCCTGCCTACGAAAAATTGGCGGACTGGACTTTGGATGCGCTCGATTACTTATTTTACAATGACTCAATCTAAAAAATCACTAAAAATGTGTCTATTCGAGGGCAGCTTGTGAATAAAAAAAAACTATATTGCGTCTAGTGCGCCGATTAGCATTTGCTTACGTGTCCTTGTCACGAAAGCGCATCCAAAGTGCCGGGCTAAGACTCGACAGAAATCACATATTATTCCCGCAACAGGTCCTGGGCACATTGTTCGTGATAAGCGTATCGACGCCTATCTTCCTGGTTGTGATCGTGCCGGTAGGCGTGCTGTACTACCTGATCCAGCGGTTCTACGTGGCCACGTCGCGGCAGCTCAAGCGGCTAGAGTCCGTGTCTCGCTCGCCCATATACTCGCACTTTGGCGAGAGTATCACAGGCGCTACCACTATACGCGCTTACGGAGTCACACAGAGGTAAGGGTAGTACTTTGGTTGCCCTATAATATAATTCATATATAACTACGTCTTTTTTGGCGCGGGGATCCTCCGTAACGAGAGCATGCCCCTTATCCCCCGATCTTGTGCCAGTTCCTGCCAATTGTTGGCATGAAGCTGGCGCTTAACCGCCTCCACACGATACTTGGGTCGCCTGCCTAAACTTTAAAGAACTTCATTCACGTACTCTTTCGTGAGTTATAGCTACTACTAGGATAGTGTCTACTTCAATGACGGGACTGTATCAGAGCCTGGCGAGCTTGCAAGTACACCCGGTCTTCTTTTCTTCCCAAGTAAGACGTCGGAATGCAACTCATAAGTGTTTTTTTTTTTATTTCTCCACTCAAGTTCTAGGCAATAAAACTGCAACAACAGTAATTTTTAACGAGTAACCATTATTGCACATATATACGACAATTGCATTATTAAATCAAGCATATTTGATGATCGCGCCTAGATTCGTGGACGAGTCCGAATACGGCGTCGACCACAACCAGACGTGCTACTACCCCAGCTGCATCGCGAACCGCTGGTTGGCGGTGCGGCTCGAGATGATCGGCAACCTGATCATCTTCACCGCAGCGCTGTTCGCAGTGCTCGACCGCAACAACGTCGACCCCGGCATCGTGGGTCTCTCCGTCAGCTACGCACTGCAGGTACAGATACACAACCAGTCGTGCTACTACCCCAGCAGTGTCGCAAGATGATTGGTAACCTGATCATCTTCAGCGCAGCGCTGTTCGTTGTGCTCGACCGCGACAACGTCGACCCTCGCATCGTGGGACTCCATTACATACGTTCTGCAGATACCATAGATACACAACCAGTAGCGTTGTGAATTGGCCTTGGAGCCGTTAAAGCTAAGACTAGCGTTATGCAGTGTTGAGAAGACTCGCGTAGCCATGAGTGACTGAGCTCTAACTAACAACACAAGCAGCACCCACTAATCCGACACTATTAAAAATTAGGGGATGTTGGAATATTGGAATGTTCTGATTACTGATGCCTAAAAAATCAAGGCTATACTGACCGATGCCGGAGAGCAAACGCGAAGCGGATTAGGGTAGATGTGCGGTCGGATAGCGGTTTAGTGAGAAAGAAACTATATTCGCTTTCTGACAGAATTCTCATGTTATTTTTTCCACGCAGATCACCCAAACTCTGAACTGGCTGGTTAGAATGACATCCGAGGTGGAAACGAACATTGTCGCAGTAGAGAGAATAAAGGAATACGCTGAAACGCAACAGGTATGAACGCCTTTACTCATGTTATTAGGCATTTTAGTTTTTTATCAAGATGATCCAAGACCTTGACGTTAGAAACGAAACGAGAGGATGTCTCTTGTCTCTTTCTTATGTCTTATTTGGTTCTGGTGAGCCGTATGCCTCAACAATAAAAGGGTTTGTTTTTGTTGACTGCCTGGGCCTAAACTTTCTCATGTAGCTGGAGCCGAGTCTCCATAGCAGAATTATATTTGCCACGAGCGGAGCGGAGCAGCCATCCGAAGAACTGGTCATTGTGGCGCTCTTTGGGGCCTATGTTCAGCATCAGTAGTGTTTCGTGAGATAGGATGATGGTGATGTGGGTGTGATGTGATGTGATGTGATGTGTGTTTGTGTGTGTTCAGGAGGCGGCGTGGACGGTGGAGGCGGGCCCGGGCTCCACGTGGCCGGAGACGGGCGCGCTGCAGCTGGAGGCGCTGACGCTGGGCTACCGCGCGGGCGAGCCGGCGCTGCGCGGCGTCACGTGCGCCGTGGCGCCGCGCGACAAGCTCGGCATCGTCGGCCGCACCGGCGCCGGCAAGTCCACGCTCACGCTCGGACTCTTCAGGTAACGAGTAACACGAGGTTTCTGTCTACTCTCTAGCTACATTTTAGATATCTACTCAGTCCCAAAAATAGGGGTGTAGACTCGAAAATTATTATTGCTCCAAAAGAAAGAAGGCAAAAAATATGCCTACTGACGAAAATCCCATTCAGAAATTACAAAGAATTACGAAGCTATAACCGTTTTAATGTTGCTTGTTAGAGAGATATCGCAAACAGTGTGTGACGTTACGATACGCGAGGCTGCCGGCGGGCCGCGTCGACGGCGGCGCCGAACACGACGGGAATGGCACGTTGCTGTCTATTAGTGATGTCACAATCTTCCGGCGTCATCGTTTCATATGAAGTTGCGTTTTGCGAAAAAAGGGACAGAACATACCCCCTTCTTAAAACCCCTTATAACTTTGTGATTATTTACTTTTGCGTTGATTTTTCTCCATGCTAATACATTTTTAATTGTTTTTCGAGAAAATATGACATTATTGATTATTTTATTTAGTGTCTGCACCGCTATTGAACGCGATAAGTCCCGTTTAGTAAAAATAATGTGTGAAAATCGTGAAAGTTATATGAATATATTGGTAATTTAAATCTGACAGTAGGTTTATATAGAAGTAGGGCTCTGGGGAATGTCATCTCGCTCATACTTGGAGCAGCCCATAATAACACCACTATAATCAGCTCGGCGAACCTTGATCCCTATGACAGTTCATACTAGTGACGGGTCGTGTCGATATATCGCAACTTTTTATAGGCAATGGCGTGACTTGCATTCAGCCACATCGATAAACATGTTTTTAAAATATAATCTACATTACTATAATTATAATGCTTGTTATATTTACAAGTATCCGTGTATTTGTATATGGGGTTGCCAATATTCCGATGCAGAGGTAACATGGTCGGACTGTATAATTTTAATGTGAATTAAAATTTTAGTTATAGCAACACTATCTGATCTGTCACTACGCTAGTACTGTCAGTTCGCTACGCCAGTACGAGTGCTAACGCCTTGTATGCGCCACGTGTTTTGTTGTGTCATCGGAATCCTTTGTTTGTTACTATTGTTGTTTTCTGTTTTTGTTATTGTTGCTGTTTTGTTTTTGTTGGTGTTTCAAAATGCCGAAAAGACTGAGAAAAACTGTACTCAACAGTGAAACGCGGGAGTTTGTTGTACGCTTGCGTGACTATTTTGCTCGCGAACAACAAAATGGCGGACCTTTGTTGCCACTTGACAACGTACGCGACCGTGTTGCTGATGCTTTGGGAATTGGCAAAGCTACCGTTTCCCGAATTACAAAGGAGAAGTTCGGCGAATCGTCGATGGAGGAGAACAAACTATCAACTCCAAAGAAGAAAAAACATAATAGGGCACGACCCGTAACTAACCCCGATGATTTCGACATGGCAGCGATACGAAACCATATTTACGGCTATTATTTTCGAGGTGAACTGCCGACTTGCACAAAATTATTAGCGTCGCTGAAATCGGCTGATTTATTTAAAGGTGGATTCACTTCTCTCAGACAGGTTATAAAAAAATGTGGATTTCGTTATGGGAAGTGTGACAAAAGAAAAGTGATAATGGAGCGGAAAGACATTGGATTGATGAGGTGTGATTTTCTACGACAAATAAAAAACATCGAGAACTGGGACAAGGTGGTTTATCTGGACGAAACGTGGCTCAACGCCAATCACTCAGTCTCCAAAACATGGACAGACGACACAGAGAAATCCTGTACCAAAGCACCAGAAGGCAAGGGCCAGCGTTTGATTATCTGCCACGCTGGCACAGCCAAAGGTTTTGTACCTAACTGCTTGTGGGCCTTCAAATCCGTGAAAACAACTGATTATCACGAAGAGATGAATTTTGAGAATTTCAAGAAATGGTTCACAAAACTATTAGACAATTTAAACGAGCCCCACTACATTTTAATGGACAACGCCCCATACCACTCTGTGCAAATTAATAAAGCGCCTACCGCGAACAACAATAAAGGCGAAATAATAGAGTGGCTGCAAAACAATGGTGTGGCAGCTAATACTCAAATGCTGAAAAAGGAATTAGTTAGATTGTTGAACCTTCATAAACAGCAAACAAAGAAGAAATATTTCTTGGATGAGATGGCAAAATCAAAAGGGCACACCGTGATTCGGCTACCGCCCTACCACTGCCAATATAATGCAATCGAAATGATATGGGCGCAGATCAAAGGTGGGTTGATTTGTATTTATTTTAACATGTTTTTATTTAGGTCACTGGTGACTGTCTAGTCGGCTAGTACTATTTAAAGCTATTTTATTTCACTAGCAAATTGCATTTTTATTTTTATCCATGTGCTTATATCAATTACACACTTTTAACGTACAAAATTATGTACTTATAATGTACTTACCCCGATCTCGCTCTTTGACTTTGCATCATTTTTAATCTAAACCATTATTGTTTCAGGTTGTGCAGCCAGGCTTAACACCACTCCGCCATTCACAGCTAATAAAATGCTTACGTTGCTACAAGAGGCATGTAGTCAAGTGACTCCGGACAATTGGAGGAAAGTGGTTGAAAAGACGAAAAAACTATGCTTAGATGATTGGAATCGAGACGTGCGATACGACAATATAGTAGACCAGCCGTTTTTAATAAACATAGGAGAAAGCAGCTGCAGTTCGGATTCCGAGTCTGAGACGCAATCAGTGACATCATTGTCAGATTCAGATTAATTAATGTATATTAAAAAATCATTAATAAACCGCTTTTGTTTTATTTGAGTAGGTATATACAATAAATTTGTTAAATCTCCTTTATTTTATTATCGCAAACAACTTAAATGATTATAAATCTGACACTAAGAGCGTAGGTACTCTATTGATGTATTTTGTACACTCGTTTCCATTTTCGATATTTGTTTATCGATACTTTTCCGCACTAGTCGATATCTTCCAAACGGAGTAACTTTTGCAGGACGTCAACGTAAAGTCTGATTGAGATAATTTCTTGTAAGTGTTAATAATTATTATAATTCCAACGGGATATTATTGTAATTGCATATATCTGCCTAAAATTAATAAATATCATTTTTAGACACCGCCAATTCGATTATAATATAACGGTGACGCTACTACAAGATTGTGTCGTGGGAATAACTGTCAGTGTCATAGGGATCAAGGTTCGCCGAGCTGATTATAAGTACTACTTGCTCTGTGGGTATTTGGCGTTCTGTTCCTGGTGGTGAGTAAGGTCGCCAGTACTCAATTCTTCTGGTATCGTAAGCGTCCATAGGCGACAGTGTCTGCTTACAATCTGGTAGGCCGTATGCAAGTTTGCCACCGTCTTAATATATTAAAAAACTGTATTAAAATATTAGATACCTCTGTCCCAACAAGGGAACAAGGGTAGGGGTAGGGTATTATCAGTGGGTTACCGATGAGAGGATCCGAATACATAAAACGATTATCTGCCAGCCTACTGACCGGTTCGCGCGCGATGCGGCAGAGAGCCTGCACTTAGGAAAAGAAAGCTAGGCCCAAAACATCTACGGCCGTATTCATAAACGCTCTTTATTATAACTAAAATGACGGTAAAATTCGTTTATCTTTATCTGACACTTTGACATTTGTGTTCGTATGATAGGGACAAAGCACATTTCATTTAGCAGAGATAAGGGGGTTAGACTTTCGCTATCACCAGACTGCTCTTTAGTCACCTTTGAACTTTTCAGTATCCCACAACACCTCGTGTTATCTAATGGTTGACCATTGTCTGTTACCTTTTTGAAATTAGTTTGAATTGTTTCGTATTCTTCTATCTGAACTTTATTGCACAAAATAAGCAAGTACAAAAGGCAGACTTAATGACATGCCTTAATTCTGTACCAACGATGAGGCGAAACAAAAGTGGATGATGATATCCACTTTTGCAAGTCTGTTTCGCCTGGACCTTTATCCCTATTTGGGGTCGGTTTTCCTTGTCCTAAGCCTCCAGGTGGCACGGTTCCTGGTTTGGTTCTTGTCAATATTTTGTTCTTTAAGGTCTTTTTGACCCATAGTCCACTAGTGGCGGGGGTCTTCCGGTTCAACGCTACGTCGTCGGCAAGTATAAGGCTGTTTTGACCATATGGTCTTCGGGTTTGAGGCGTTTTTTAACAACTTTCTCGTTGATGATAGGAGCGACTAAAGCTGCCTATGACATATTCGTTTCTGACTTTATCCATTAGAGTGAGGCGTGGGGTGAGCGTGCGTAGGGAGGCGTGGAGCGACATCTACCAGAAGACATAGGCTTCTTAACGGCACCAACGCACATACGTAGATTTGACCGATTTAGGCGGCCATAAGTCGAAATATTGAAAATTACCTAACAAATAAACAATTGACATCCTTATGTACCTAACATTCCAGGGCAACCACCCCCACCACTTTCAACTCATTAGCTAACGATTGCGCAAATCGAAATCAGGTCGTCACATGCAGTGTACGTATCAGTTCTCGGTGCCTTCACTTTACTTAGTGTTATAATTGATTAATTATAATTGAATAATTGATTAATAATACTACGTACTGTGTAACTATTTAACTGACTTGTAAAACATTGACTTTTATGAATAAATATCTTGTATAAATTGCAGCAAAAAAAATCGGCGTACTATAGTCTAGTGAAAGCAATGGATTCTAATAATCCAGGTAATAATCTATTAATATTATATAAATATGTGAAAAATTTGGTCAGTTTACTATGTCTAACAAGCATCTAAAAGTAACACCTTTTTTAAGCGACTTTTCGTAAAATTTATTTTTCAATGTCAGTTTGAAATTTTTCCCAGGTCGTCCCGGGTGTTATTTATATGACAATAATTTAGGAACTTATTCAAAATTATATTCACAGTACAGTTTCTTCCTAAAAGTGCCCAGCACCAAAAAAGAACCAATCGAAGTTGTCAGGGTAAAAACTCAAAAACCGCTTATAATCGACATCTACCACGGACTTTCGGATCCTCTTGTTAGCAGTACGAGTGAGGTGTAGCGGGGGGTTGGATAGAAAGACGAGTGTACTTGAAAGCGTCTGTAATGCAACTAAAACACACACCTCTCTCCGTCTTAATCTTATATCTATACATACTCGCTTATACTACATACTAAACATATACTCTGCACACTCCACCTGGGGGGTGCTTTTTGAAAAAAAAGAATGTGTTCTTTTTTTTTTGAAATATACTTATTACTAAGCACACAAAATGTAATTTGATTCACATCAACTTATCCTTACATATATCATTTAAGTATTAAAAAGTTTTGTCCTATTCTTATGGATAAGATCGATCTTGCCATCTAAATCTAATTTTACATTTACTCCGGCATCCTCGATGACTTTAAAAGGTCCTCTGAAAAGGTTGTCAAACTTTTTCCCGGTCTCCTCTTTTACAAAGACCAAATCATCCTTTTTATAAGTCATTGAGTTTGCTTGCTTATCATAATAGTTCTTACGTAACTCTTTTGTTTTTAACAAATTTTCTCTGGCATCCTTATGAGCTAACTGTAATCTGTATTTTAATTCTAAAGCATAGTCATCTGGATTATATAGTGGTTCTACAGTGTTTATCAGATTACTAGGGGTGTTACATTTCTTTCCGAAAACCAACTCAAATGGGGAATACTTAGTGGCTGTGTTTACTGTTGTATTATATGCGAAACACCAGAACGGTAACCAGTGACCCCACGTGTCTGGGTGACCGTCACACTGGACTCTCATAAATGCTGCTAGATGCTTGTGCATATTCTCCAAGGATCCTATTGATTCATGATGATAAGCGGTTGAACTAAACTTACTTATTTTTAACAACTTACATACTTCGTCCATAGTTGCTGACATAAACTCCGCACCGCGGTCAGTTGTTATTGCTCCCGGGACTCCGTACCTTAATATAAAATTACTTACTAATGTTCTTGCTACGCTAATTGTATCCTTACGTTGCAATGGATACGCCTCAATATACTTAGTCAGCTCGCATTGCAATGTCAGTATGTACTTATTACCTTCTGTGTCGGTGTCGAGCGGTCGGACTATGTCTAAATATAGTTTCTCGAAGGCTGACGACGCTGTAGTCGTAATTATCATTGGTTGTCTGACGTTTCTGGAATACTTCGTTACTTGACACTTACTGCATTTTTTCACGAAGTTTCTGACATCGGTTTCTAAACCTGGCCAATAATATTTTGTCTTAATATTACTTACCATTCTGCGAACTCCTGCGTGTCCGCTTGTGGGTAGCAAATGGTAGTCATTCATGATAACAAGTCTTTCGTCTCTGTCATTAATTCTGATAATTTTTCCTACGATTTTTACTTTCGGTCCGGACCAAGTTTTTCTCGTTTTTATCTCGTCTATAAGAGATTTTATAAATAACGCGTTTTTATCATCTTTTATAATACATATCTCCTCTACGTTTATTGTTTTACAAAATTCACTTAACATATTCGCAAATACGACTCGCGTGAAATGTGACATAAAGTTAAGGTTAATGTAAATTAATAATTTTTCTTGTACGTACGCAAAACAGTCTTTTTCCTTAGTTACCAACTTATTTTTCCTTAACTTATCTATCTCATCCTCCGACCCAAACATCATTTCTACCGCATTATTAGGTTTTCTTAATATCTCCGCAATTCTTGGCTGATCAGACCTCGAAATTTCGGGTATACTAAGATCCTTAATACTGTTTCCACTCGATTCGTTATCTCGCAATATTTTCCTGCTCTGCGCCCTTGTCATGACCATAATTTGCTCGCTCATATTTTTTAATTCATCAGATGTTATTGTAATTCTACTTAAAGCGTCTGCTACTACATTCGTTTTTCCTTTTATGTAAACTACTTTAAAGTCGTATTCCTCTAACTGTAACCTAAACTTTATCAGTCTACTAGACGGATCTCTCATACTGAATAAATACATAAGTGGTCTATGGTCAGTCATTATTGTGAACTGTCTTCCAAACAAATATGGTCTAAAATATTGTACACTCCAAACTATTGACAAAAGCTCTTTTTGAATTACTGGGTAATTTAACTCCGCTTTGTTTAGGGGTCGACATGCATACGCTATAGGCCTGTTATCGTTATTACATAGTACGGAACCAATCGATTTTGCAGATGCATCTGTTTGTAAAATAAATTCATTGTCTGTTGAAAAATTTGGGTATTGTAGAATTGGTGGGGTTATGAGTTTTTCTTTAAGGATATTAAATGCCTCCTGACACTCGTCAGTCCATGTAAATGTTACATTTTTTCTAGACAATTTATTTAATGGTAACGTTATTTTCGCAAACGATGGGATAAACTTCCTATAGTAGTTACAAAAAGCTACAAATCGTCTAACCTCGTCGGTATTTGTCGGTTGTGGGTAATCCTGCAACACTTTAGTTTTCTGTGGATCTGGTAAGACACCTTCTGCTGACACAATGTGTCCTAAATATAGTAACTGTCTCTTTAAGAAATCACATTTTTGAGGGTTTAATTTTAAATTTACTTTACGCAATCGTTCCAACACGTCAGTTAAGTTTTTATTATGTTGATGCATGTTTCTACCAAAAACTACCAAGTCGTCCATGTAAATAAAACACTTCTCGTATGATAACCCTGACATCGCTATTGACATGACTCGCGAAAAAGCACTTGGACTTATTTTAAGGCCCATAGGGAGTCTTTTCATTTGAAATTGTCCTTGACTTGTTGTGAATGATGTAATATTTCTACTATTGTCGTCTAGAGCTGTCTGATAATATGATTGTTGTAAGTCAAGGTGGCTAAAATATATTGCGCCTGACAGGGAGTCTAAAATATCAACAATGTTGGGTAGTGGAAATTTATCATCCTGAATAACATTATTTACTTTTCGATAGTCGATGACTAATCTCCATTTTTTTGTACTGTCTTCTGATTTTTTGGGTACTAAAAGTATGGGGCTGTTCCAATCGCTGTTCGTTGCTTCAATTATGTCATCGTTAATCATTTTTTCAACTTGCTTATTTATTTCCGATTTCATTGACGCTGGTAACCTATACGGTTTTGTGTATACGGGTTTCGTATTTGGCTTAACTGTGATACTCTGACTTAATATATTTGTTGTCCCTAGTTTGTCTCCGTCTAAGTAAAAAACATCAGCGTATTTAGCACATATGGACTCTATAAGTTTACGATCCGCGTCATTTAAATGGTTCAACTTTAATGATGACAACAACTTTTTAACTCTACCTACTCCTTGGCTAGATTTCTGAAAATCGCAAATATTATACCCACTTAAATCTTCCAAATGAGGTTCGAATACAGGTAATTTAATATCCTCGTCACTCGTGTTCAAAATCCGTACCGGTATCCTACCTTGTTTTACTTTACCTATGGTTCCTGCTAAAAATACATTTTCGGTTAACTGTTTCGAGTTTACAACATAATCTTTCGCTAAATTAAATAATTTTACCTTCATTAAATGCATCGATTCGCTTCTGGCCGGTAATGATAAACAAGTTTCACTATCGCTACTTCTATGAATTTGTACCGCACAACTTTCATTCTCATTATGCAGAATAAGCTCATTAGTCTGTAGGTTTATTATTGCATTATAAGTTCGCAAGAAGTCGAGTCCGATAATACCATCCGCATGGCATGGCATATCTTGTAGTATATGAAACCTATGCATAAATGATATCGTGTTACCGTGTTGTAATGTCACGTCCGCAACATGGTTGCTTGTAATCTCGCCGCCTACGCCTGATATTACAGTGTCCGACTCGTATGACTGTGATTCTATGGGAACCTTTTCCTTTTGCAAGATAGACAAAGTTGCGCCAGTGTCAATAATAAAAGTAATTTTTTGTTCGCCTACTGTAAAGATTACAAAGTCTAGTCCGTCACATGTCAAAACCTTATGCTCGAAAAAACTGTACGGTCTCAGTTTCTTCATTCGGGGTCTCGTGGGTGGTCTGCGGCTCGTGTGTATAAGTATACACGTTTCCGTTGCCTCGGCGCCCACGGCTCCTTTGTGCGCCTCGATGCCCCCTAAAACTTCCACGTTGTCCGAACGCAGAACCGCGTGCCCTATAGAAATTATTACTAGGCACAGTACCTCTATTCCTAGCGTAGCTAGGCGTCCAGCTGTTGCTGTATGCTCTGCCACGGTTAGACTGGTAGCTGGGCCCACGCCAGCCGTAACGCTGGGGTTGCGGGAAGCCTCTCCTGTAGCTCATGTTCATGATCACAGGTTCCTGCTGCGGTCTCGCCAACTCTTCATCTTGGGCTGCTCTGACGGCCTCCTTCAGCTCCGTGTATTGTCGGGCAGCTAAAATTGTGCTGAGACGACGGTTCCTCAAACCATCTGTAAACTTTTTTATGGCTAAGGACTCGTTGATTGGTCTTAGAACAGCGCTTATCTCGGGTTTCCCGTCGGCCTGCGCTATTGTTAGACCAATAAACAACTCCTCTATCTTGTCACCATAGTCATTAATAGATAAGTCCCTCTGCGTTATGTTGTTAAGCTGCATTAAAAGAGAATTTGCGGATTTCTTTGGTAGCATATATTTTTTAATATCGTCTACTAGTTCGGTAGCGGTGTCATATTTCGATTTGAGTTTTAATTGTGCGATTTTATTTAATCGTGTCTTTAATATAAAAGAAATCAGCAACTTCTTTTCATTAGGCTCACTTAGCATACTATCCAAAAGTTCAATGCCCGCTATCATTCTCTGGATGGATTCCTCTTTGTCATCCAATAAAGGGATCAAGCTACTAGCTTCTCGAATATCAAATTGCTTCGCCATTTTAGTTGAGTTTACACCCTCTAGTATTTTATACTGTAAAATCTTATTATATGATTGCTCTATCTTGTCACACAATAACTCTGACACAAAATATTCTTCTTGAAGGTCACTACTACTAACAGAAGCAATAAGCCTTTTAAAATCCTCGTAAACTACTTTTGCAACACTTATTTTAGACTGTCCTATACTTTGTTGCCTTCTGACATCTCCTAATTTTCGCAACTCTACTCTTATATGTTCTAATTGGTCGTATATCTTACTTAATTCTAACTCCATACCCTTTTTCACAACACATCACCGATATTCACTTTTCACCTCGCTTCATTTGTAGATATTCTTACTCTCCTTCACTCTGTCAAGTGTCAACTGCTTAGACTTCTTCTTCGTCCTCCCTGGGTGGAGCCATCTTCTTCCTTCCCGACAGCCTGGTTTGAACTCTTGCCCACATTTCTCTTCTCACTTCTTTCTGTATAAGTTTCTCGTGCGCTTTCTGAATGACCTTGAAAAGGCCGCAGCATACGGCGATAGCGATGACGGCAAACAAAATGCTCAGCATAATATTATTCACTCTAGTGTGCTCGTACGCTCCCGTTGATGCGTCGTTGCTTCCGACGGCATTCTGGGTCACTATAACTTCCTTCTCTTCTTGTTTAGTATAGCCGTTTCCCATTTTCCTGCACTTCACTGAACAGCAGTCCAGCACTAACTATGTATAGTTTAATTTTTATTTCATACAAGGGTGAACTTAGAACACTGATAAAGTTCGTAACGCACATAATAGTTCGTCTGGCCTTCCCTGCAGTTGTTGATGCAACTACATTAATTAAATGACTGCACCGGAGCGTCAAAACCGCTGACGCCAACGTCGCGCGCCCTTGGCTCGGCGCTTGCGCACGGCAAAGTCGCCATGAGGTGTAGCGGGGGGTTGGATAGAAAGACGAGTGTACTTGAAAGCGTCTGTAATGCAACTAAAACACACACCTCTCTCCGTCTTAATCTTATATCTATACATACTCGCTTATACTACATACTAAACATATACTCTGCACACTCCACGAGGACTAATAAAAAAAAGCATAATCAAACCTTTTTCAAGCGAAGCAATGGAACTATTGCTGCCCGCCAGTATTTGATAAAAATGTAAAACATATCTTACAAATGCAAAGGCAATTTAACAATTATGTTCTTATCAGCACTTATTAAATAATTATTATTACTTTTTGTAAAATGAATATACTTACTGTGTTATATTATTGTAATTGTAGTGACATCATTGCGTTATTTTTTTTTACATTATATTTTGTATGAAAAAAGCTTTTTTGTATATTTTTGAAAATAATAATTGATTTCAATAAAATACGACGTATTTTTATTATAAACCCTAATTTAAATACCATTGGACGCTAAAATAATTTTGGCCGCCTAAATCGATAAAATCTACGTATGTGCAACGTCTCAAGTTATATTGAGAAATCGTCAGTAACGATGCGCCACCCCATACTAGATTAATTTTGTTTTAACCCTTGGCATGCCTGGTGAACGAAAGTCACATTGTATGCCTGGTGGGTCTGACAAACCCGTAAATGTAAAAATATAATTTACAAATGAATATTTTTTTTAATGCGTTAATTTGTGTGTTTTTGGTTATTTTGTACATTATTTTTACTAGAAATAAATCTAAGTCTTAATTCCAGAAACTCCATAAGAATTTATTACATACATAAAAATATTTCATATTTCCATCAACAAAAATAAACTCTCATGTCTAAAAGCATAAAAATTAAACGTATACCCAAGATCAACTTCAATTTTAGGTTTATTTAAGGCACCGATATATCCTTGTATCACATACTATCTATAAAATATATATGCATATAAAATGTATACGGATAATAGTGTAAATGTACTTGGCTATAAAATGTTACGCCGTATGCCTGGTCGGGTTTCTCAGGCCCGCGCGCACTTTGCGCACGTCCAAATCGAGGGGGTGCTCGTGACCGACTGCGGGAGCAGCGTCAAAATGTCGGGTAGTTAATAAGGCGAAGCTACTCAGAGACGCGACGCGGTAAATTTAAAATCTAAAAAAATTACGATGAATATTTCACAGCCCGGGTCTGTCAGACCCTACCAGGCATGCCGAGGGTTAAGCACGCTGCTAACGAAAATTATAAATTTTAAATGAAAGGAAAAATTGAAAAAATAATCCTTTCCCTAAGGCGTTGTATGAAGGAACTGATTGAAGGATTTGGTGCCCGAACAGGATTTTTCCGATAGCTCAGTTGGTTAGTAGCGACGGGCCATGAATGCCTGTGGTCACCGGGTCGGAGCATTAAATTTTTCAATTTTTCCTTTGATTTAACACTTTCGCAACCAGGCAAAATTCCGAACAATACCGTAGAAACCGACAGAATTGGCGTCGCGTGAGGGTTTATAGCTCGTGCTCGACTCTCGGGTAGCCGGCATCTGAGTAAAGTTTACGAGTGCCCGAGAGTCGGGTACGCGGTGTCCAATGTGTTAATATTTATAATATCATCTGTGTTTGTGCTTGTCTTCAAAAATGCACGACATGTGTTCAGTCTTTTTCCTACTGATCTTAAGGCCATTCTCCTCCAAAGCTTCAATCCAAACACAACATACACAAGACAATACAAGAGACAATGTTACAGGCAAATATCTTGCATTTGTTTCACCAACCTCTCTCAACTTCCAGACAAATTATCTTGCATTTGTTTCACCAACCTCTCTCAACTTCCAGACAAATTATCTTGCATTTGTTTCACCAACCTCTCTCAACTTACAGACAAATTATCTTGCATTTGTTTCACCAACCTCTCTCAACTTCCAGACAAATTATCTTGCATTTGTTTCACCAACCTCTCTCAACTTACAGACAAATTATCTTGCATTTGTTTCACCAACCTCTCTCAACTTCCAGACAAATTATCTTGCATTTGTTTCACCAACCTCTCTCAACTTACAGACAAATTATCTTGCATTTGTTTCACCAACCTCTCTCAACTTCCAGACAAATTATCTTGCATTTGTTTCACCAACCTCTCTCAACTTACAGACAAATTATCTTGCATTTGTTTCACCAACCTCTCTCAACTTACAGACAAATTATCTTGCATTTGTTTCACCAACCTCTCTCAACTTACAGACAAATTATCTTGCATTTGTTTCACCAACCTCTCTCAACTTCCAGACAAATTATCTTGCATTTGTTTCACCAACCTCTCTCAACTTACAGACAAATTATCTTGCATTTGTTTCACCAACCTCTCTCAACTTACAGACAAATTATCTTGCATTTGTTTCACCAACCTCTCTCAACTTACAGACAAATTATCTTGCATTTGTTTCACCAACCTCTCTCAACTTCCAGACAAATTATCTTGCATTTGTTTCACCAACCTCTCTCAACTTGCAGACAAATTATCTTGCATTTGTTTCACCAACCTCTCTCAACTTCCAGACAAATTATCTTGCATTTGTTTCACCAACCTCTCTCAACTTACAGACAAATTATCTTGCCTTTGTTTCACCAACCTCTCTCAACTTGCAGAATCGTGGAAGCGATAAGCGGCAAGATAATGATCGACGGCATCGACATCTCGACCATAGGGCTGCACCAGCTGCGGTCGCGCATCACCATCATCCCGCAGGACCCGGTGCTGTTCTCGGGCACGCTGCGCATGAACCTGGACCCCTTCGACGCGTACTCCGACGAAAGCATCTGGCGGTCGCTCGAGCACGCGCACCTCAAGAACTTCGTGCAAGGTTCGTGCGAGTTAAAAGCCGCGTATCCATTTGAGCAGCCTCGGGCCTGAGGCATACGCCCGAGGCACGTTGCAGATCAAACTGAGGCAACACGCCTCATCGTGATCCGCGACTTCCGAGCCAGTTTAAAACAACACGCGAGGCAACACGCCCGTCTCCATCAAATGCAAGCCTCAGACTGAGGCCCCTTTGGGCACGGCAAAAAGACAGACAAAATATGGCTCGGCTCGCGGCGCCGAATTTGCCTCGTGTCGCGGCGCGCCTCAGGTTGAGGCAGCGTCTCCACTTGCGCAGCCTCGGAGCGAGGCAGCCGCTCGGCCCGAGGCTACCTCTAGTGGATACGCGGCTAAACGTAGGCCGGGTCATTATGCTGGTTATGCAATTAGCTGGTCAGTTTCAATAAGATCATGGTCGACGCTCGTCGATCGAGCTGCGGTCGCGGATTACCATCAAGTCGCTGTTAACTACATGTTTTTATATTCAACTCAAACAGCATCGTTAAAAGTCCGACATCACCATGTTGACGCAATTTTCTTGACCGGAATTAATATAGCTGGGCGTCTCCATAATTGTAGATGCGCCGATGCTAGTGATACTTAAGCACCCATAGGCAACGGTGCTTTCTTACCGCCAGTATGCTTGCCACCGCCGTAGTAAATATACTGTGTTGTTCCAGGTCTCTCAGCGGGCCTGCGACACGAGATCAGTGAGGGCGGCGAGAACCTGTCAGTGGGACAGCGGCAGCTGGTGTGCCTGGCGCGCGCGCTGCTGCGCAAGACTCCGCTGCTCGTGCTGGACGAGGCCACCGCCGCCGTGGACCTGGAGACCGACGAGCTCATACAGGTTGGCTCATTGCACGTAGAACCGATGGCTGTCAGCTGGTGTGCCTGGCGCGCGCGCTGCTGCGCAAGACTCCGCTGCTCGTGCTGGACGAGGCCACCGCCGCCGTGGACCTGGAGACCGACGAGCTCATACAGGTTGGCTCATTGCACGTAGAACCGATGGCTGTCAGCTGGTGTGCCTGGCGCGCGCGCTGCTGCGCAAGACTCCGCTGCTCGTGCTGGACGAGGCCACCGCCGCCGTGGACCTGGAGACCGACGAGCTCATACAGGTTGGCTCATTGCACGTAGAACCGATGGCTGTCAGCTGGTGTGCCTGGCGCGCGCGCTGCTGCGCAAGACTCCGCTGCTCGTGCTGGACGAGGCCACCGCCGCCGTGGACCTGGAGACCGACGAGCTCATACAGGTTGGCTCATTGCACGTAGAACCGATGGCTGTCAGCTGGTGTGCCTGGCGCGCGCGCTGCTGCGCAAGACTCCGCTGCTCGTGCTGGACGAGGCCACCGCCGCCGTGGACCTGGAGACCGACGAGCTCATACAGGTTGGCTCATTGCACGTAGAACCGATGGCTGTCAGCTGGTGTGCCTGGCGCGCGCGCTGCTGCGCAAGACTCCGCTGCTCGTGCTGGACGAGGCCACCGCCGCCGTGGACCTGGAGACCGACGAGCTCATACAGGTTGGCTCATTGCACGTAGAACCGATGGCTGTCAGCTGGTGTGCCTGGCGCGCGCGCTGCTGCGCAAGACTCCGCTGCTCGTGCTGGACGAGGCCACCGCCGCCGTGGACCTGGAGACCGACGAGCTCATACAGGTTGGCTCATTGCACGTAGAACCGATGGCTGTCAGCTGGTGTGCCTGGCGCGCGCGCTGCTGCGCAAGACTCCGCTGCTCGTGCTGGACGAGGCCACCGCCGCCGTGGACCTGGAGACCGACGAGCTCATACAGGTTGGCTCATTGCACGTAGAACCGATGGCTGTCAGCTGGTGTGCCTGGCGCGCGCGCTGCTGCGCAAGACTCCGCTGCTCGTGCTGGACGAGGCCACCGCCGCCGTGGACCTGGAGACCGACGAGCTCATACAGGTTGGCTCATTGCACGTAGAACCGATGGCTGTCAGCTGGTGTGCCTGGCGCGCGCGCTGCTGCGCAAGACTCCGCTGCTCGTGCTGGACGAGGCCACCGCCGCCGTGGACCTGGAGACCGACGAGCTCATACAGGTTGGCTCATTGCACGTAGAACCGATGGCTGTCAGCTGGTGTGCCTGGCGCGCGCGCTGCTGCGCAAGACTCCGCTGCTCGTGCTGGACGAGGCCACCGCCGCCGTGGAACTGGAGACCGACGAGCTCATACAGGTTGGCTCATTGCACGTAGAACCGATGGCTGTCAGCTGGTGTGCCTGGCGCGCGCGCTGCTGCGCAAGACTCCGCTTCTCGTGCTGGACGAGGCCACCGCCGCCGTGGACCTGGAAACCGACGAGCTCATACAGGTTGGCTCATTGCACGTAGAACCGATGGCTGTCAGCTGGTGTGCCTGGCGCGCGCGCTGCTGCGCAAGACTCCGCTGCTCGTGCTGGACGAGGCCACCGCCGCCGTGGACCTGGAGACCGACGAGCTCATACAGGTTGGCTCATTGCACGTAGAACCGATGGCTGTCAGCTGGTGTGCCTGGCGCGCGCGCTGCTGCGCAAGACTCCGCTGCTCGTGCTGGACGAGGCCACCGCCGCCGTGGACCTGGAGACCGACGAGCTCATACAGGTTGGCTCATTGCACGTAGAACCGATGGCTGTCAGCTGGTGTGCCTGGCGCGCGCGCTGCTGCGCAAGACTCCGCTGCTCGTGCTGGACGAGGCCACCGCCGCCGTGGACCTGGAGACCGACGAGCTCATACAGGTTGGCTCATTGCACGTAGAACCGATGGCTGTCAGCTGGTGTGCCTGGCGCGCGCGCTGCTGCGCAAGACTCCGCTTCTCGTGCTGGACGAGGCCACCGCCGCCGTGGACCTGGAAACCGACGAGCTCATACAGGTTGGCTCATTGCACGTAGAACCGATGGCTGTCAGCTGGTGTGCCTGGCGCGCGCGCTGCTGCGCAAGACTCCGCTGCTCGTGCTGGACGAGGCCACCGCCGCCGTGGACCTGGAGACCGACGAGCTCATACAGGTTGGCTCATTGCACGTAGAACCGATGGCTGTCAGCTGGTGTGCCTGGCGCGCGCGCTGCTGCGCAAGACTCCGCTGCTCGTGCTGGACGAGGCCACCGCCGCCGTGGACCTGGAGACCGACGAGCTCATACAGGTTGGCTCATTGCACGTAGAACCGATGGCTGTCAGCTGGTGTGCCTGGCGCGCGCGCTGCTGCGCAAGACTCCGCTGCTCGTGCTGGACGAGGCCACCGCCGCCGTGGACCTGGAGACCGACGAGCTCATACAGGTTGGCTCATTGCACGTAGAACCGATGGCTGTCAGCTGGTGTGCCTGGCGCGCGCGCTGCTGCGCAAGACTCCGCTGCTCGTGCTGGACGAGGCCACCGCCGCCGTGGACCTGGAAACCGACGAGCTCATACAGGTTGGCTCATTGCACGTAGAACCGATGGCTGTCAGCTGGTGTGCCTGGCGCGCGCGCTGCTGCGCAAGACTCCGCTGCTCGTGCTGGACGAGGCCACCGCCGCCGTGGACCTGGAGACCGACGAGCTCATACAGGTTGGCTCATTGCACGTAGAACCGATGGCTGTCAGCTGGTGTGCCTGGCGCGCGCGCTGCTGCGCAAGACTCCGCTGCTCGTGCTGGACGAGGCCACCGCCGCCGTGGACCTGGAGACCGACGAGCTCATACAGGTTGGCTCATTGCACGTAGAACCGATGGCTGTCAGCTGGTGTGCCTGGCGCGCGCGCTGCTGCGCAAGACTCCGCTTCTCGTGCTGGACGAGGCCACCGCCGCCGTGGACCTGGAGACCGACGAGCTCATACAGGTTGGCTCATTGCACGTAGAACCGATGGCTGTCAGCTGGTGTGCCTGGCGCGCGCGCTGCTGCGCAAGACTCCGCTGCTCGTGCTGGACGAGGCCACCGCCGCCGTGGACCTGGAGACCGACGAGCTCATACAGGTTGGCTCATTGCACGTAGAACCGATGGCTGTCAGCTGGTGTGCCTGGCGCGCGCGCTGCTGCGCAAGACTCCGCTGCTCGTGCTGGACGAGGCCACCGCCGCCGTGGACCTGGAAACCGACGAGCTCATACAGGTTGGCTCATTGCACGTAGAACCGATGGCTGTCAGCTGGTGTGCCTGGCGCGCGCGCTGCTGCGCAAGACTCCGCTGCTCGTGCTGGACGAGGCCACCGCCGCCGTGGACCTGGAGACCGACGAGCTCATACAGGTTGGCTCATTGCACGTAGAACCGATGGCTCTCAGCTGGTGTGCCTGGCGCTATTTTTAACCCCCGACGCAAAGAGAGGGGTGTTATAAGTTTAACGTGTCTGTATTTCTGTCTATGGTAACATAGCGCCCAAACGGATGGACCGATTTGAATGCGGTTTTATTTGTGTCATAGATAATTTCATCCCGAGTGTTCTTAGCCATGTTTCATCAAAATCTGTTCAGCCGTTTTTGAGATATTGGACTTTGAAATGATAATGTCGGAGGTTTTTCAACTTTTCTAAGTTGTAGTTATTGAAAAGTATGGCATGGCTTGACTCATAGTGGCAATTATAAATGTTTTCTGTAATTAAAATTATACGTATTATAATTATTAAGACTAAACGGAATTGAAATCTATAAACGAAATAATAATTTTAGTTCGTTATGAATCATATTTCGATAAATATTGTTATTTCTTCTTTTCATACTATTTGAAACATTAAAAAAAAAGTCACTTCGATCACTCGCAAAAGTAAGCGTTTTGTATATGACAATTGAAAAAAAAGAAAACACGGGAAAGCTTTTAGCCCACTAGAAACGGGCGCAATTTGGAATGGAATTACGTACACTTTCCTGGCTGCTAAAACTGAACAGTAATGACTTTTGACTTTTTAAGTTTGCGTTCGAAGGACGTTATGAGGAACTTCACGTACTATTTTTGCTATAGTAAGATGGACATTTACGAGCATGTTGGAAAAAAATACTTTCCATCCATTATACAGATTAGTGCACATCGTGCCTCCATTCATATATTTGGCTCTAGTGTTTCAATTTACATACAACTTAAGTTAGTGCTTATTAAATGAGTATCCCCAGATATTATTTGGAAACCAATGATAACTAGGGCAGCTGCAGACAAAAATCACCCCGTTTCACAGAAATGCACTGTTTCAATACAGTTGCATTTGTTTCACCATCATCATCATATCAGCCGAAAGACGTCCACTGCTCGACATAGGCCTCCCCCAAAGCGTGCCAAAGTACCGAATAGCTTAAGACAATAGAACGTAATTCATGTTAAGGGACAGAATTATTACAATGTGTAACATTGGTACTCGAAGCAATATAGAGTTCCGTAACTTGGAACAAAATAAGGCGAGACGGGAGAAGCAGGAGATGATGGTGAAGTGGCAATCATCATATCAGCCGAAAGACGTCCACTGCTGGACATAGGCCTCCCCAAAAGAGTGCCAAAGTGACCGGTCCTGCGCCACCCGCATCCAGCGGACTCCAGAAACCTTTACCAGGTCATCAGTCCACCTTGTGGGGGGCCTACCCACGCCGCGCCTTCCGGTACGTGGTCGCCACTCGAGAACCTTTCCGCCCCAACGGCCATCTGTTCTACGTGCCACTGCAACTTAAATTTAGCGATTCGGAGGGCTATGTCCTATGTTACCTTAGTTTTTATGCGATCACGCAGAGAAACTCCCAACATGACCCTCTCCATAGCCCTTTGTGTGACTTCGAGCTTTCTTATGAGGCCCATAGTAAGCGACCACGTGTCAGTGCCATAAGTCATCACTGGCAACACACACTGGTCAAAGACTGGTTTTGTTTCAAATCGTACTAATAACATTTGGTCACTGCGTACAGAAAACGATCCGGTCCGAGTTCGCCAACTGCACGGTGCTCACGATCGCGCACCGGCTGAACACGATCATGGACTCGACGCGCGTCATGGTGCTCGACAAGGGCCAGCTGGTGGAGTTCGCGCCGCCCGACCAGCTGCTGCAGGACAGGAACTCCATCTTCTTCGGCATGGCCAAGGACGCCGGCCTCGTCAGCTAAACGGACCCACCCGAACTGCCTCCACACACGTTTAAGCGGCAATTACACTTCGTCGTTCGCCGCATGCGGTCGCCATATTCATTTTAAACTACTTAGGCCAATAAACGTCGTCTTTACATTAGTCTGTCCGCCTACTACTAAGCGTTGGCAGCTGTCGATCGCCGAATGCCGCATTTACACTTTTGCGGTCGTCGATTGCAGCATGCGGCGAACGACGAAGTGTAATTGCCGCTTCATATGGTAACTTTATGCAGCTGTAAAAATGTTTACCCTAGTACAGATGTAGTGGATAATAATTTCCCATCGTATAATGTTGGTATTCGTCTTATTATTTCATTCATACTCAGTACCCATCAAGACAACGTAGAGTCTTAGACGGTCGCATTGCGAGACGAAGTATCGATATAGGATGGTTAATACCACAGGATTTATTCAAGTTATAAAGTCCTTTTTAATTAATAGTCATGTTAGCAACATAATATATCCTTAGAGAATCATTAGAAACAGCCATGATTCACACAAATCCGCCACCTCCATCCACCTTCCGGTTTGGATGTCAGAGCATCTTCCAAACCGGAAATTGGAGTTTTTATCAGTGCTCTTAGTGAATTAAAATATCCTCGGTAACTGGATGATTTTTGTTTACCTAACGAATTCTTTATATGATTGGATCGTGGTGGTTTAACATCTCAGTGTGATATACTTCAAACTGGTGGTTTGACACTGATGGTGATGAATAAAGTACTCAATTTATTTGATACAAACACGTCACTTAATTCGTGGACACATCGGCACCATTCGGAAGTAGTCGTATGTGCCGAGTTTTCACGATGCCGATGGGAAAGGATTATTCACATCTGTAACAGTAGAGAGAGGTATGGTCGATTTTGCTCGATGTCGAGCGAGTGCAGTGTGGACCATCACAAAGCATTAGCTACCTTAATTAACGCACACGCTTGCTCGATATTGACCAAAAACGTCGAGCAGTTTATAGCCGTATCTCTGGCATTTGGCATTTTAAAACGTGGCAGTTTAATTAAGATTCTTTATCAGTAGTTACGGTATAAATTTGTGATGATCGTTCGCAACAAGGAACTTGAAGGAGTTGTCATATTTCAAGGTAAAAACAAATATCGGCTAAATGTTGTCAGCGGTTGTCTGTTATCTCATGCCTGTAATTGTATAATTTTATCAATTGATGTTTTTAGTAGGTTAGGCATGTTGCAGAAAGTTTCTCTTGCGTGAGATGAAAGAAGCTTTAAAAAAGATCACATTTTTTAAACTACTTGTGATGCAATTTATAATCTAGTGATCCTGCACTTATGAGTTATATAGTTGTGGTTCGACCTTACTCTTCAGAACTAGGAGTCTATAACCTAAGTAAGTAAGTAGTGTGGTAGTGTTACATCTCAACGCGGGCCTCGAGGTTTGTTCCAGCCTTCAGGTTTAGCATCATAGCGGACACAATGCAAGGGTCACACTATTAGGATCTCATTATGCCCCGGCAGCAATACACGGTGCTCTTCCTTGCTCTTGTAGGGCATCGTGATACCGCGCTCGGTAATCCTTTTGTCCGCTAGTGCAGTATTTCGAGTATGGATCGCACAGACGTGCACAGTCTGAATGCAACTCGAAAATTAAAGAAGTTTTACAATTGTATAATACAGTTTCCGTGAAAAATATATTTGCTATTAATAACTAAATTGCATATCGACTCCGCGTGTTACAATTGTTGAAATCGTATGGTGCACGTAGTTTTATTGTTATTATGGATGTATGTGTAATAATACACTTGTATGTAAACTATTTCTCCAGTGTTGAGCAATTTCGGTTAGCATTTAAAACAGAAAAGGGTTGCTAGCCTCCAACTGAAATTGTAAATACATGTTTAAATAAGTACTTAAAATAAGTACTTATGTATCTGTATAACATAGGTATGTTTGATGAAAATTTTATCAGTGACTTTTTAAAACATTTTTGTTTTAAATAATACTTTTTAATTATTGGATTCGGCGTGTTATCAATCGTTATATCTATATGTTTACATCATTTAAGTGAGGTACCTATCCCTTTACTTTGCCCAGTAAAATATTACAGTTTGAACTTTATTCCTAACTAGTACCTGTATGTCCAACACTCACTGCCTTTCGGATTCAGAATTAAAAAAAATATAAAATTGGCTCGAATTTATTATTTCATAGTTTTATTATAAATGTATAAAACGAATAGTTTTCCAATCAATTGTTGTCGTTTTTTTAGTGCATATCTATATTATTTGATTTATTATCAATTATAGTAATATAATACATATAAATGTATTAAGTTGAAATGCAATTAATACTTACCAATTAAAAATAAATATTGTGATTATTGTATACTTAATAGTACTACGAAACATTATGTACTTACATCCTACTAATATTATAAATGCGAAAGTTTTGATTTTTGGATATATATGTTATGATTATAAATGTATAAAACGAATAGTTTTCCAATCAATTGTTGAATATTATGTATGTATATATATATATATTTAATTGTAAATTATAGTAATATAATACATATATATGTATTAAATTGAAAGGCAATTAATACCAATTAAAAAAAATATACAAAATCTGTAACAAATTTGTCATAGAGGATTTATACAAACCAATCAAACAGACATACTTCAACAGAAAAAAAAATCAGTGACATTATACAATTTTCATAGAATAGAATATATATTTTGTTGTTGCGTTAACAATCCATACCAATACCTCAGAGAGATAAATAAATGCATTTATGAATAATAGTGCTAAGCAAGTTTTGGATAGCTACCAGTACCAGTAAATTAGTAATTTTTATTTATTTTAACGCCTTTACGTGTAAATATGTAATTTTCTGTTTGTACAGTCGGCGTCGCCATGTTCGGTAGTTGTATACTCTCCCCAACCAGCGCACGCTCTTGTGTACGGCCCAGTTTAAAGATATGTAGGTATACACTTTCATACATATCATTACATCTGGTGTATAGGCCAAGAGTGTTTACATACCTTTCTACAGGGGTATGAATGCCACAAAATTAGAACAGTATTGCATAGAATAGTTGTAAGGAAATGTTTGTTGCACGGCACTGTTGGTATACACCAGCATTAGGTATGCAATGCAGTGGTTGTATGCATAGTGATATGTATAACTATGCGTAATTGGCCTTCATAATTCATAAGTAGGTACTTAATTGCATTCGAGAATGATATTTTTATAACATTACTAGATATCTTCTTGTTAAATAATATTGTACAATATTAAGTCATCCATAATTCATTAATTGAATATACTTAAAATAAGTACTTATAACAAAAGTACCTACTATTTTATAGATGATGATATACGTATTTTTTTGGAGGAAACTGGGAATACAATTCGTTATGAATTGACCACCGAAATTCCTTTTCTAGACAGGTATATACAAAACAAATTCAATGAAACATTTAAAAATATTCTCTTTATAATAGACGAGGTAATTTGCTGACGTATGCCTAAATAGTGTACAAAGTGGAATCTCAATTGAGAAGGGTCTTCAACTAATCGTATTGCCAGTTTTAGATGTATGGTAGGATAATGCCTAACCTAGGTATTGTTCTCGGAAAATATGACTTAACTTCACCATCAATATTAGGTTGGGCCAGGTAATATAAATAGCTCAAAGCGAAACCTGAAAATAATGCAGGCGCCTAGAATTACTCAAATAAACAACTTGCCTTAATTATAATTTGTAGTGTTTTCATGTTCCATGGATGCTACACTCCAAATATTTGGCGTCCGTATAAATATAAATATTAAAGGTTTGGTTTGGTTTTCATGTTGAATTGCACAGGAACAATAATTGTAGTAAGAAAAAAATGATTACGTGGCATTTTTGGAAAACATGAATTTATTGTTGATACTATTTAAGACCAATTACTATGGTTCCCTTTATAATAAAATTATTTGTAAAAGAGATGCGTTTATTTTGTCTAAAAAATGATGTAATCCCAAATATCACAACATCAGACACACGTCGTCACGCGAATGTGTCAATTTAGATCCCAATTGTCAATTAAAATAAGTTTTTTACAGTCAGCATCATTTTAAACATTATTCTAGGGTCCGCGCGGACGCGCCATACATATTGGTCGTGCGGAGCTGTCCGCGCGGACGGTCCGCGTGACACTAAAACCAGCCTAGGACCTTATTGCTCAGAGATAAGCTCGAAAAGTGTCGGTACAAATGTTTATGATGCTGACTGTACTAGATAAAAGTTGTGAACTAGGTACTCGTTCAGAGGGCTCGAATGAGACAAAAACACAACGGGTTAATCTTGTGTAGTTTAGGAGGTGCTATGGCCAAGATCATCGTTGGTGTTATGAACCGGCAGGTACCTGAAAATGCAGTTGCAGAAAATATAAAGCTTGTAAAAAAACAACGATAATCGCCAAGGGCTGAACGTTAAGTATGACATCGGCAGCACGGATAAATCACAGGACGTGTCGCGGCGAGATAGATAGCCCGCGATACTGCCTGCGTTCTTTGCAAAATAATAGGGCACCTTATGTAAGATTCTCACCGTACGGGCCGGGCCGCAGCGCATTCTATTACATGCAAAGGAATTTGAACCGTAAAAACTCAAAACAAAACTCAAGTTGGTCTCTATTCTAGTATCCATAGATATAAAAACAGCCCGGCTAGCATACTAATCCGCTAACTAATTTTACGTTACTTAGCTAACAAGCTAATCTCGCAACGTATATTTATGCCATAGCGTTAAATATATGTAGCAAAAAGAAGTGTAGTGTTGCCAATATATAAAAATGAATTTCTTCCAATTATTACATTCTTTTCATTCGTTCAATCGCAGTCTATGAGACTAGAGACCCAATATAATACTACTTAATTAAAGAGTAATAATAAGCACTACCCTGCTACTAAAAAGTTGTACTCTTGTATTAAGTTGTATTATAATCGTTTTTAGGGTTCCGTAGCCAAATGGCAAAAAACGGAACCCTTATAGATTCCTCATGTCTGTCTGTCTGTCCGTCAGTATGTCACAGGCATTCTACTCTAAAACCATAAGGTGTATTTGAATAAAAAATTGAGGATAGGGTGTATTTTGTTAACCGCTACATAGTTTTGTAATGAAATTACTAAAAAAGATTTTTTTTGGGGGTGCACCCCATACATAAAACTGAAAGTCAAAAATTATTTTTTCATTGCAAGCCCACTTGTGGTACATCAATCGACAGGCCTTTCAAAATAATTATAAGGTTTCTAAGCAATTTTTTGGATTAAGTGAATAGAGTCGGAGATAATCGCCCCGAAAGTGACTAAAATTGTGTCCCCCCCCCCCCCCCCCTCTCTTATTTTTGAACCGTGTATTTAAAAAATATGAAAAAAATCATGCTCATAGGGATTATAAAATTCTACCAGCGAAATTTATTTTCAACAAGATCGGTTCAAAGGTTTTCGAGATATTTATAAAAAACTGCCTTGCTTAAAGAAAAGGATGTAAGTGCCATAAGTATTCAGTAACGATATGACCTTTTTCATGTCAGATCCATCATACCCCTAGCAATACCCCTGGGTGTAGGGTGGGACTGAACCATACCACCGTAGTGCTGTGCACTATATTATGCTTTATAATATCTATCCCAAAAGTCCTATTACCGTTATCAGTATCACGCAGTGTAGTTGAAAAAGTTAGACTACCGTTATCTGTACGAGTAGGTAACCTTTGATTTAGTATATAGAACTAGATGCACAATGTCAAACAAATATGCCAAGAAATGTGCCCCAGAACATGAACGAAGAATACTCTGGACAGGCTATGGTAATAATAATACCACGTGCGAGCGAGCTGGTAGCATACAAATCTCTATAAGTGTGACAGAAAGGGGAATATCATTCATTGTCATAGTTCCACTTTTTTTTTTAATTTGCCACAACTGATTTAGTATGAAGTTGTGCCACACAAACCATTACCCGTCCCGTAGTAAGTTGTTTATGACAAGTCATCAGCCATTTTAGGACCGGTTCTTAATTTAGCTGCATAAGAGCTTTTCCGTCCCTCACCGTGGCAACACGTACAGCCCGTCCATAGTATTCTAGGTTCATGGCCCCAGAATGACAGCTCTAGCTACATTTCAGTAGTTGCTAATAGCGTTAACTTATAACCTGCATCAAGATATATGTTTCATAAAAAAAGAACTCAGTGTTTTAGATCTTAAGCACCATATTAGCAAACCAACATCAAAAGATTAAATACTTTGTAGTTTATTGTTTATTACGTCAAAACTTTAGCGTTTAGCGAATGAATGGTCGCGTTATAAATTTTATTTATTTCAACGGAAAGCAGAAATACATCTGGTTTCTTTATTTTACAAGTGAGGAATAAACAGTTTCAAATATTTGTACAAATATTATATACAAAACAATTGCTGAGATTTCCGTAAGTACATATAGTACAGCTGACAGAGTCCATAAAAAGAAATCATTTTAGTTTCCTTGAAATAGATTCAGATTGTTAAATAATTGTATTTTCAACCTGCCTTTACTTTAAATACTTTCTTTTTTGCGATATAATGTAAGCGTACAGTCAAGTAGCGATCAGCTGTCGATTTTATTAAAACGGTCCTGGGTTTTGAACGTCACTCTCATGATCACCCGACATCTATAAAACGAGTACACGACGACGAGTATTACGAGACATAAGGTCAAAAATGAATGATGATGAAAATTGGCAACAATTAGCGCATTTCCAAATGATGTGTTGGGATTGTATTATAGAATTTTATTATAGTTCATTAATGCTATTAATTACCTTTTGCAAGGTCATGTCTGTCTGTCTGTCCGTCCGTATGTCACAGGCATTTTACTCGAAAACTATAGGGTGTATTTGAATAAAATTTTGAGGATAGGTGTATTTTGTTAACCGCTACATAGTTATGTAATGAAATTACAAAAAAAGTTTTTTTTTAGGCGTGCACTCCATACATAAAATTGAAATTCAAAAAAAAAATTGCATGCCCACGTGTGGCACATCAATCGATAGGCTTTCCAAAATAAATATAAGGTTTCTCAGCAAATTTTTTGATTAAGTGAATAGAGTTGGAGATAATCGCCCCGAAAGTCACTAAAATTGTGTCCCCCTCCCCTCTAACTTTTGAACCGTGTATTTCAAAAATATGAAAAAAATCATGCAAATTGTTTTGAACAAGATCGGTTCAAAGGTTTTCGAGATATTTCTAAAAAAACGCCTTACTTAAAGAAAAGGACGTAAGTGCCATATGATTTCAGTAAGGATACGACCTTTTTAATAGGCACGGAACCCTTGTTGTGCGTGGTCCGTCACGCACTTGGCCGCTTTTTATTTATTTACTTTCCTCCCGCCCCGTTTTTCCTATAATATTTGTAAGTTTGTATCGTACTTCATTTTATGGTACAAGTGTTACTGTTTTCTTCGTAGCATGCTTGTTGAAATTGAGGAAAAGTAAATGTTAACCAAGGCTAAAGCTAACAATTGATTTATTAGACGACAATCTGCCCGCGCTGCTTCTCCCGCATAATTCAAAGAAAGTACGCAAACCTGTGGGATAAAATATAGCCTACCACCACCCAGCAACCCCAATCTATACGCTTTCAAAGATTTTTGAAACACGCAAACTTGCAAAGCTTCAATCTCGCAGACTTTGTCCTCTTATAATATTAGTATAGATAATTTCAACAATTTCAACAATGGATAAGGAGAATTTGTATATACGTAAGTATAATTATTTTCTTTAATTATTTACTCCATAATAATTTTATTAGGTTTCTTGAAGATGTGCATTATATATATGTTTTTGTACGCCTTAAAATGAAAGTAAATTACCACGGGTCGTGTTAATATGCGATATCGAAATCCAATTGTCAAGAAAAAGTCGTAGAAAAGTAATACATCCAAATAGCAAACGAACTAATAAGTTTTGAAACTGAAACCGTGTGTTGCGAGTTGCGACAGAAATTTTACAGGTATCCTGCGGCCAATTGTATTGTTTTTTTTAGTGTTAAAATTTATCAGGGGTCTCGAGTGACCTACATAAATTTTCGTCGGTTCATATCGTCACGTTTTATGTGCCAAAGTCATTAGAATATGACGTAAAAAAAGTAGTTTTGTGTGCAAGACATATAAATGGTCACATTTTACGTAGATGACGGTATACCATGTTAGCTCATGACGGTAAAATTTTATACGTCGGTTGTGGGCATAAAACATGTGCATAAAAGACGTCATTTTGTTAGTATACTAGGGCTGCAGTTATCGATACGAAACGTCAATTCAGTACATTTTTTAATACAAACCGCACGACATTTGATCTCGAGTGATATGAGTATAGCACGAGTATAGGGCCTTCATTCGTTTGTTTATGATTTTTTTTTAAACCATTCGTCATGACGGATGATCGAATTGCCGCCATTGCTGTTGTCATTTTTATGTTGGTTTTTTGCTGTTACTTGTGATATGTGTGTAGATAAAGTAGTGTATGCAACTGTACATACTTAATTAGGCCTTAAAATACTCGTGTGATCCTATTATGAAACTCGCTAGCGCTCGTTTCATAAAACCACACTCCTATTTTAAGGCATCCCATTATGGATCAGTCGCATAAACAACTATTAAACCAGCTCAAATAGTTTAATTTACAGTTGGCATAATTTCATTTCTGTCACTGTCACGTCACTACTGTCAGTTAGCTGCAACTTATTTGCCGATGTAAGACGCGATATTCTCATTTTATTGTATTGTATGTTTAGTGCTAATCATTGCTCAATTTCTTACAGAATTGACATCACAGGGTTAGATAATGGAATCATTATTTACTACAGAGTCGTTGGATGACTTTAAAACAGTACGTAAACAAGAAAAACAGTTACAGTTGTCATAAAAGTTGTTGTCCCATGAAGTCTGGAATATTTTATTCGGGTCTGAGTTGGGGGCAGGGCCGTGTTTTATTAAAATTGTTACTTATCTCCGATTTTTGCAGATGACGCAGGAAATATTCAATGATTTATGTGAGAACGAGAAATCTACTTTCATCAGATCCAATGTCATTAGAGCAGCTCAAGAAGAAATAAAGCGTGTAATAATAAACTGCAATTTTGATCTGGACGAGGTGGCAACAATGATAAAAGCAAAAGCATGGGATCAAGACAAAACCGAATATTTAATAACCATTTTACAAGAGAGAAGGATAGCTCTGCTCTATGCTTTACTCACACATGGTAGCAGCAGTCATGGAGAGAGTCTGAAAAACTTCAATTGGGTTTTGAAAATAGTGCTTGGCAGCAGTGAGCTAAAGTCATTGAAATATCCACTAATGCAGCTGAAGTTACATACAAAAACATCCCGAGACAAGGACCTAAAAATATATGAATTAAATAAAGAGGCACTCAATAAGTTCATTAATATTTTGGAGAATATAGATTAGGTTTTTGATTTAATTCTATACCTACTTTTAGATGGTGAAGATTTTACATAGTTAACGTTTTTGTTAAATAATTTTGAATACAGCTTTTAGTAATCAAGACTAGTTTTTTTTGTCAAAAATGCGCAAATATTTTATTTGAACATCAATTAATGTTAAATTGAACGAGCGAGCAAAGCGAACAAAGTTATCCAATTCAAATTGGACCCAAATTCTTTTGCATGTCCAAATGGTCCCGCCCACTGGCTATTCTCCATTACAGGTCGCATTTCTCAACTGATTCGTGAAATTTTGTGACCAGGTTCGATGGGAAAATGGAATTGGAGCCAATGAATTTTTAGAAAAATGATAAACAAAATATATATTACACCAACTGCTTGGAAATATAGTCAATTGGGGCTACAAAACTGCGAGTTCCAGTGTATCAAATGACCGGCCTTCTATATATAGGTGCATGGCAGGCAGGTGGCCCAGAACCGGTCATAGAGGCACTCTTTGGGGAAAGGCTATGAATGTATTAAGGTTAACAATTCTTTGAAGCGGCATCAGAGCTGCATCTGTGACGCGCCTTCACCTTGCGCCGTCCCTGTATATTTTATGCCAGAAACAAGGGGATGTATGTCCTGAAAGGGCCTGGAACAGCCGAAGCAGACCAGATTTTGTGATATTGTTGTCTGTCTTCTCTGCAGAATCGCCAGCTTTCCCCCGTGCCTTTAAATCCTACTAATATTATAAATGCGAAAGTTTAGATGTTTGATTTGAATGAAATTTTGCACCAATATAGTTTATAGCCTGGTTTAAAATATAGAATAGTTTTTACCTCGAAATCATCCCTCAAAGGGATGAAATGGGGGATAAAATTATGGTCCAAAAACCTGAGTGATACAAATGCAGGCATGCCATTCTAGGCTTAAAAATACAGTCAATAAGGAGTGTAATGGCGTGAATCCAACGAACATGTCACTTAAACGTTTAACCGAGTGGCTACATTAAATACTAAATACCCTTCTTTACTCTTAACTAAAACTAAAATTATATGACATCTTCTTAATGTGCCCTCGCATGATGTTTGTTTTGTTAATTGTTTCTCGCTATGTTTTTTAATCTCAGAGACATAAAAAAATAATACAGTTTAAAAATCAACATCTACTAACTAATAGTTGGTACTTACAATTGAGGTGAAATCAAATTGATTTGTTTCTCACAGATGATATGTTCAAATTTTGAATGTAATCAAAAAGAACCATCCATATCCATACTAATATTATAATTGTGAAGGTGTATGTGTTTGTTTGTTTGTTTGTCCGTCTTTCACGGCAAAACGGAGCGACGAATTAAAGTATTTTTTTGAATAGTTGAAAGGATGGAGAGTGACATAGGTTACTTTTTATCTCTTTCTAACCCCCCATTTCCCTAAAATGAGGGGTGGAAGTTTATATGGAGCTTTCCGCAATTTTCATGGTAGAAAGCTTAAAATTAGTATGCGGATTATTTGTTACTAACAAAAAAATCGTGCATCATTTTTTTTTTTAATCTGCACCCAACTCTTTAAAAGAGGGGGTGAAATTTTATATGGGACTTTCCGCAGTTTTCAAGGTAGGAAGCTAAAAATTGGTACACAGTCTCTCTGTTAACCAACAAAAAATACCTGCCTTATTTTATCTTGGAAATCTTCCCCCAGCCCCTAAAATAGTGCATGGAAATTTGTGTGAGACTCGCCGCAAAATTAGTAGAGGTTGTATGATACAATTTGTAATTTTAGTAAAAATAGCGCTCGGGGTGCTATGCTACGTCAGTGCAAACTCTTAAGTGTGGGCCGAAAGTACTATGGCGCACAAAAAAGCGGCAGAAGCACTAAATCGCACGCTCCAGGATTTGCGTAACAGTACCGATGTTATGGGAGGGATGGTGGTTTTATTGGCTGGTGATTTCCGCCAAACGTTACCAGTCATTCAGAAGGGGACACCTGCAGACGAAATTAAAGCATGTCTCAAGTCATCCACTCTATGGGCCACCGTAACAAAGTTTAGTTTGACTACAAATATGAGAGTGCAACCATATGATGACACAAATGCTGGCAACTATGCCAAAACACTATTGAAAATAGGAGATGGTCGGTTAGAAACTGATGCCGAGGGCTGTGTGACACTGACGGAAGATTTTTGTCAGTTAGTACACAGTGATCCAGAATTAGTTGCAAGTGTTTTTACCCAGATTTACAAAACAATATAGGCACACGAAAATCAATATTTATGTGAAAGAGCAATTTTAGCACCAAAAAATGATGTTGTCAACCAAATAAACTCAAGACATATTGAGTAAAGTACCAGGAGATACAACAGAGTAATTATTAGTAGACACAGTTATGGATACAGAACAGAGCACATCATATCCCGTAGAGTTTCTGAATTCGCTTGAGCTGTCAGGTGTACCCTCACACAAGCTTCAATTAAAACTAGGCGTCCCAGTCATGCTTATGCGAAATTTGGATGCCCCGAGATTATGTAATGGGACGAGACTTCGTGTCACACAAGTTGGCCGCAATATCATTAGCGCCACTATCTTAACCGGCGTAGGAAAGGGTGAAAATGTTATGATCCCACGAATCCCAATAATTCCCACAGATCTCCCGTTCCAGTTTAAAAGGCTACAATTTCCTCTTAAGCTTACTTTCGCTGTGACCATTAACAAAGCGTAAGGACAGACATTAAAGGTGGCTGGGGTGAACTTAGAATGTTCGCGTGTGTCCAATGCCCAGAATCTTTACATTCTATCCCCAAATGGCAAGACATATAATATCGTCCACAACTTAGCGTATTAAAATAATATTCTGTTCCGAGTGCTCTTCTGTGTTCTAAATCAGGAAAGGGGAACCGTGTACCCCGAATTTTACGCGAGCGAAGCCGCGGGCAAAAGCTAGTCTGTAAATAAATCATTGAAATGCCATTCATCTGATTCACTCTCTTTGTGTTGTGTTTACATTTATCGACTTCGTAGAATCGAATGAGGTGCAAATGGGTCTACCAACTAATTCTTGTTGTTATTCTGTCCCGTTAGTCTAGTGTGTCTTGGAAACATTGTTACATGGACTTTAAACATGCTTAAACAAGTGAATTCAAAAGATTTTTCAAAAAACCATACCTTATTTACCTTTGAAACACGTCTGTTTTGGAACGGCTGATGAAGGCATTCATTTGAACCGAATATTCGCATTCAGTAAAACCCATATTCGGCGCATCTTTAGCAAATTACCCATACACAATGGAAAAAAGTTAAAGCCCAGATTAGAGTATTAGTATTTTTTTTGCATTCCACCCAGAATTTTATCACTTATCGTTGTGGATAGGACGTCCGTCACTCTCGCACTCGCACACTTATCAGAACGTGACGGATGTCTTATCTACAGCGATAAGTGATAAAATGGCAACCGTGCTACGCCTTCAGGAGAGGTGGTAGGGTCATTTCGTCGGTTAGCGACCACCTAATTTCATGTGCCGGTTGGCGACCACTTAGCCGAGTTGGTGAATTGAAAGGATATTTTCTCGGTTTTTTTGTAGATTTCTATTCTAAAACACCAAAAAAATGCATGTACAAACTAATTGTCTCAATAGTCTGTAGAATTAATGTTATCTTCAATAAAAAAAAAACCTTCAGTTGGTCGCGTAACCAGCGTAATGACCCTATTCATAGCAAAGGTAGTCTAATCTTCAATATTTACCCAATACACCGACCGTGCGTGGGGACCAAGCGCGCACCAAATCATCAATGGATGGAATGGAGCGCTTGGTCGAGGCTTCACGTGACCTGTAGAAGGCTGGCATTCAACGTGGCAATGCTGCCAGCCTTCTGGGCACACTACCACCTGGCAGCGACCTGGGGCAATTTTGTTACCTCCAGTTTTAGTTTTTTTTCTTTTTTTACCCAAGTATAGTATGTGATTTTTTTTTTTAAATTCTAAGTATCCGCCTATATAATTTAACTTGACAATTAGCCCAATACACATAATTATGTAAAATAAATAAAATAAAAATCTGTTTTATTATTTATTGATTAGAGACATTCACACATCAACATTTAAGTTTAATGACCCTTTCCAACCCAGCCGGGTATGAAAAGAGCAAGGTATAATAAAAATTGGAATATCATAATTATCATACAAGTCGCACATTGCCATTATATATTATTAATATGTAAATATTTCAATAGCTGACACAATTTAATGAAATTCATTAGCTTAAAACTTCAAGGAACAATATTGTTAAAGCCACCAAAACTTGTGATCGTTGGCAGCGTATTTCCATAATAACATTATAAAGACGAAATATATCATGAATGTGAATGAGGGACGGTAAGCTACAGCACGAGAAGGCTGCGCGCGCGGCGCCGCGCACGTGATTGATATGGAATGTCTCACTCATTTACTGCTAATATTCTTGAAAGTCTCCTCATCATGCAATCGTCACATTAATTTCGTAAAAAATGTACAAAATTACAAAAATGATTATGAAACCATATGATAAATGGACGCCGTTGCTATTGAAAATCCAATAGTATATTAATTCAATATAGTTATGAGGTGGAAACTGATACACTAAAAGCAGTACTATTTATTGCACTGCTTCCACTAACTTACATTAATCATACTAATCTAAATATTACAGTTATATGTATATGCATTCAAAAATGTATAGTTTAATCAAAACTTTAGATTAAAATTTTCAAAAATTTGGCAGCCAATAAGCCGTTTTTATAGTGTTTGAGTGACCGTGTTTATGGAAATTTACTTTAGATCGTTGACAATATATAATAGAACCCATGACGCGCCTTACTCCTTCACTAACCTCTTTCCCAACTCCATTACAGAGAGCTCATAATCAAACTAAATTTATACACGAGTTTACTATCGTAACCAAAATTACCACACTAGTCATATAATAAATCAAATTAATTCCGACTTGATTATTTAACAATGTACACTGAATTTATACTCTTGACACGCAATTAACAGTTTTAAAAATAAGTTTTATACATAATAGTAATGTTTCGAGTTTGCGTAATACTATCGATGATACTTGTATCATTTCATAGGTACAAAATGTAAAGTAATCTATAAAGTTTTCGAACTAAATAGCCGTAACTGAGATCCGCAATCTCGCGTCGGCGTCGGCCGGCCGCGCCGTGTGCGCATCTAGTGACCAGTCCGCTCGTAGCTGCTACGCCATTCCGTCAATTGCAACGCTTGTTTACTTTCGATGTTAACGCTAGACGAGACATATTACTAGTTTTAATTTATATAGACCTGGTTAGTATAATTGAGCAATTTGAATGTAGCCATAGTGCAGCACAGTCTCTTGATTCTAAGCAATGAAATGGACATTCTGGTATGTTTAAATTACTCATAGTTAATGATTTTGAGTACAGACCAATGATCGAGAAAGTATAATTTATTAACTTGTGGTCTGCTTTTTAATAAGCAACGATCTTTATACATCAGGCATCCCATCCAAACTTTAAATTTAGCTATAAAGTACCTATTAATAAACAGGTCGGTTATACCTTTCGCCACATCCATCTTCAGATATTCTAGCATGCAAGGGTACCTCCACCATGCACCAACAATTCTAAAGACAACACCAATTTCTCTAGATTACGCACCGGCCTAATTGCTTTCATAAATTGTAAACATGAGTTTCCACTGCGCTAACCCCTAGGGGCTAGTCACGCCACGACGTCATAACTTATACCCCTGTAATAATGGCACCAACTTATCGCACCGTATACTGCCTACATAACTTTGTTACCGTATATAATTATAAAACTCGACCCTAGCGATTAAAATGTATATTTGTTTAATTCAGAAGCAAAGCACGCTAAACTTATACTATAATAATTCTATATGAAAGGTCACATTTAAAACCGAACGTGAAATACCGAACTTAGTTCGACACGAGACCACGAAATGGGAATAAATTAAAGGCTTGTTTCTAGACACGTCGTGCTGCTCGCCGGCCGCTCGCCTAGTCCGCCACCGCCACCGCAGACTCCTGCAACAAGCAATGTATCCGTTGCAGCCGGTATGGATATAACTATCGCTCGTATAACACGGTCCAGGCATTGGTACACGAGAACACCTTACATGAATGAGGCTTACTAAGGTTTACATTGTTTTTGACCGTGTGTGTAGTTAAAACGAATATAAGATAAATAACAATGTTATACGAAATTTGTTTCAATCTCAAGATCTAATGTCAATTCTCTCTATGTGCACTTACACCAATAAAAATAATTTACTTTAACAACAAAGTTTAAACCGCCTTCAATTCAGTAGTTTGCCAAGGCACATGAACACTACCTTACCACTTAACCACATAACTGCTTTACGGAAAAAACCCTAGTCGCTATGTGGACCGATAATATTTGAGGAGTTCCGTCGATTCCTCAACAATCTCACAATCACCTTTGGCACTTCATTAGTTGCTACTGAGACGGAATCATATCAGAATACGTGACGTAATTTACATCACTGAGGAGTTCCATAAGTCATCTGTCATCATCAGTTCCACTTCACCAAATTTGTGATTTTCGAGTGCAATTACACGAGTTTTAATAGAAACTACCGAAAACTCTACACGCGTAGTCTACAATTAATGACAGAGTTCTGAGGTAACAAACATTAAAAGAGAGAGATTGTGAACCTTATACTTTTGAGAAGTCGGTTAATAAAATGTAAAATTAGTTACCGTTTCGGTCTTCAGCTCCGGGATAGTTGGGATTTCTGGTATCAAGTCTGCGATCTTGTCCGCGATCGGCAGCTCCTACAATCACACATAAAGTAAATTCTCATACCTGACCAAAGATCTTGTTTAGTCAAAAATCAACAACGCGTGCAGCATTATAAGTATTATATATTTCTAAATCAGCACTCTGGGCCATTTGTTTTTATTATGCACAAGGCTGCACGGCATGCTGATCTTTCTGTGGCCCTATTATACTTATTCAGCGTTATCAATACAGTATCTCACTAGAATTACAGATATTTATAATTACTTGGTTAACTAATATTAAACTAAGCTATATTTACACCTTATGTATTACTATTATTCTATATATTATGTACAGAACACAATGTTAGCACAATTTAATAACTAGAGAACGTGGTCGTAATGAAGTAACCCCGCTGCAAGCAGGCGAGAGCTGTCTAATGACACGCGCGGGCGGCATTCAGGCAAAACGTACCGATGATTATGGTTTTAAACGATTAGCCATTCCATACTAAATCAAATAAATACTAATTCCAAACGTTATTTCAGAAGCAACAAAATAGTGAACTATTATAAACATAACATGCTGAAGTATTAGGTGTTAATATCGGGAAGTCGTCAAATCACAAGCGAGGGGACGGGGAGCGGAGGGGGAGGGCGGCTCGGCACGATCGGCATCAAAACGGAACGAATCGAGCACATACCGACTTCTTCCTGTTATTGACGGTCGACGCATGCTGGTAGATAATAAATGCACATGAAACTACATACGAACTGTTAACGGGCCGCCAGCCAAAACTGTCCTTAGGAAAACTAGTCCACTACAAGATCAAGGTCCGGGCTGTATTCACCTGCAACGGTGCGTGGTCGGGCTGCGGCAGCGCGGGCGAGGCCGGCGAGGCGGGCGAGGCAGGCGAGGCAGGCGAGGCAGGCGAGGCAGGCGAGGCCGCGCGGCCCGGCTCGCTGTGGGGCGGCGGCGTCGCCTGCGGGGCCGACAAGGGCTCCGGGGAGGCCTCCGCCGGGGACGGGGAGGACGCACCGTTCCCGTTGCATTCGATCTTATCTGTTACGTTTACGAGCGCGTCTACTTTTTTATTTTTCAAATTTTTCTGTTCAGTCTCATCGATGATGTCGTTCGCCTCCGTGTCGCCTTTGTGATTATCGTTTGTGGTGGTCTCTGTTAAAACCGTATCCGTATTCTTGATCGGTTTAATCTCATCGCTTCTGTCCGAGCAGTCGTCTTCGGGTGGTGGAGGCGGTGGGAATTCTTCGATAGAATTTGGAATGTCCGACGTCGGTTCCGGGGTTTGATTTTCAATGTCGACCGGGGGTACTTCGATGGCATTTTCGCTCTCTGCTACCGGACTTTGGGTTTCTACAGATTCGTTTCCATTCCCGTTCAACACTGGGGAGGCTTCTTTATTGACCTCTAGAAGATCTGCAGGAATTGGAGGGTCTATTGATTTTTCGGTTTCAGATTCCGATTGAATCGTATCTGCGACTTCAGCTGGTTTCTTAATACTTTCTTCGATGTGCTCCTTTGTTAATGATTCGTTTTCTGGTTTGATAAGCACTTTTTCGGCTTCAGGTTCGATCTTAGCGATTACTATTTCGGAGTCATTTTTAGCTATTTCGTTCATGATTTCGGGCACAGTATTAGCGTCTCCAATTTCCTCTTCATTCGTAGCTACGGGAGCCGGTGGTTCTTCACAGGCGATTTCCTTCAAGGGAGGGGAAATTTCAGTTACAGCTAAATTAGTGATAACAGTTTGCGTATCAAAGTTACTTTCGTCTGGTTTATCTGCTGCAGTGTCTGGGATAGCGGGCGGTGTCAAGATTGCGTTTTCAGTGGTGTTAGCGAGCGAAGCTTCTACCAATTCGGGTGCCATAGTGGTGGCGGCGAAGGACGCCACCGACGAGGGAGGAGGGTTTGCGGGGAGTGGTGGAGGCGTAGGCTCTATCAAAGGCATTTTTGCATCACAAACCTCTGTTTTGACAGGAATTTCGGGAACCGGAACGGACTCCGGGGCAACGGGCGCGGGTGTCTCCGGTTTGGTCTCTGCGACGGGAGCCTCCTGAGGCGCTTCCGGTTTGGGTTCGTCTAGTGAGAGGCCATTGATGGGCAGTTGGTCGGGCGTGGTTCCGGGCGCGGGCGCGGCGGCCGGCTCCTCGGCGAGCGCGGACTCGGGCGTGCTGCTGCCGTTAGTCATGGGCTCGGTCACTGGCGTCTCCGGGGTTTTGTCCTCTTTCACTTCGGCGTTAGCTTGCACGACATCAGCGATTTTGTTTTCCACGGATTCAGGGGTGGCTTCGGCCGCCTTGAAAAAATAAGAGAAGATTGTATAAGAGGATATTGAATGCCCCATCTAATTTAATTCATAATAACTATCAAATTAACGAATTGATACAGTGATTTTACAAGATGTGGGCGTTTTCATTCATTTCTTTGAATATACTGGCCCCTTAGTACCAGAGTGTAGAAAAGGAAAGGAAGATAATGTTTTAAATTCAATATATTTCAATGTTATTTTATTGCTATGAATGATTTCGTTGAGCAGTACGCGTACTTAAGGTTTGCGGTTTTTGAATGAAAATGCACATCACCCACAACACGATTGATACCTTGTCGTCGGCCATCTTGCAAGGTACTGTACTACAGTAATGATGCTGCCCGAAACAAATCTGTCCTGCGACTGAAGGGAGCCCGACGTGAGCATTATAATTTATACTGCAATTTTTTGTTACGGAAGATTGGCGCTCATTTTTAGATAAGTAGTTACCCTTCAATGCTCTTGTTGATCGAAGACGTATTACGTTTCACATAGGGCTGCCACAGCGTTATTGTTTTTGCTTATTACAGGAAGATTGATCTACTATACTTCAAAAAGTTATTGAATTAGGTACCCATTTTCAAAATTTTACGCCAAGCCATATTGCACTTTGACGTCCATTTCATGAAGTAAAAAAGGTCAGTAATGCTTGTATTTTTATTTCCTTCACGCAGCATGTCAATATAATAATACCTATAAAAGGTAAATGGAACTAGTACAACTGATTAGTTGAGTTAACTATTCATGTCTGTAGTTACAAAACATGATGTCTCTTTAATTTTCATAAATCTACTTAATATGTCGGTAGCGTCTCGCTCGCGGTTTGACCTTCTTTTTAAGATTACAGTCGCGAACAAAATACTTTCCAGATTTCGATCTAGAAAAATAATGCAATTTATTCATTCAAGTTTCCAGAGCCGTGCAACCGCAGTGGTTGTGGCGAATATAAAACGACACCGATACACAAGGTCGTCTTTGTTTACTGATGTAGAAAGACACGCCTCGTGTGCTGCACTAATAGATGTACCTAGCCTATACCTTGACGTTCAGATGTTTGGCAGTCGAACGTCCTAATGACATAAATAACGGCAATTTCTGCGTAGAGAACCATTATTACTTAAGATTTATAACCTGCAAGTTAATCACGCTTCTTAAATTATAGTCGGAATGCGTATTATGGTCGCATCGCCTTTAACAATGCATAATAGATATACTTTGTATAGGCCTACCGTTTATCTGAGACGGCGCCTGTGATGGGAAAGGAGCGCGGGAGACGTCCAATTCCTTGCCGCTCGCTACCCTCCCGCACACCGTCTCAGTGAAGAGGTCCCAGTTGACAAATGCTTTATCTGATGATAATCAATTTAGAACATGCTCCTTCTTTGAGATTGGTTAAAAACGAATGCCAGCGGCAGCGGTCAAAGGAACGAATAATAATAATACCTATAGGACTACAAAGATAACAACCTGTAAATATTTTTTGTAACGTTTTGTTAACAATAATGATTTTATTTGGACGTTATATTTGAAAGTTTATGTTTTTGTTTCCGTATGTCATCTCATATATTCAGAGCAATGACGCGCCACCGGATGGCTCGCGGTATTTGAGCTCCTGAAGTGTTGTGGAACCGCCCTGTGCAACCCGAACTGAGCCAACTTAACTGGTGCGGAAATAGATGAATGATTTTAAGTGCATTTTTCTTAAGTTTTCGTCCACCACCATTTTTTCCGGCTTCCAACTCCGACGGATCGATAATCTAAATGTATTGCAACTTTTTTTTCTTCTTCTGTCACGTACAGGGCACTGGTCGCTGTAGGAGAAATGCATATTTTTTTTACAGCGTACACACTTTCGAGCAACCGCTGTTTCAATCAGCTGCTTGGCGACATTTTTTTTTCACCTTCTATTTTCGAACCAGTCAAAGTTGCCTTAGTTCGGGTAGCACAGGGCGGTTCTACAACACTTCGGGAGCTCAAATTCCGCGAGCCATCCTGGTGCCTCTTGGACACTGTAACGACGCGTCATTGCTAAACATAAACCCAAGGAAATTTTACAGGGTAGAGTTACTTTGCACTGTGACTAAGGTGAATGGAAAAGGAGAGTCATGAATTTCACCTTTGAGAAGTCGTGGCGTCAGCTATTTATCCACCGGCGAAGCATGCAATCTGCTATAAAAGTTACGAGTAATGTACCGCCATAGTATCAAATTATCTGCCAGTACGATTCTCGGTACAAGATTGTAGCGACACTCGCAAATGTCCGCGGTTAAGTCATAGAGCAGTGGTTCTCAAAATGTTGTTAGGCATGGACCGCTGCAGAATTTAAAAAAATACCGCGGACCCCTGTTGAAGAAAATGTTGAATAAAAATTTCATGTTGTACCTGCCTACGTTAAGAGTGAACGAAGTGGTCGTGGACCCCTAGCAATCATGTCACGGACCCCTGAGGGGTCCATGGACCACAAATTAAGGAACCCTGTTATAGAGGGGAAGCGAGGAAGAGGAAGACCTAGAATAAACTATGCAGCTCAAAAAATAGTTGATGTTAGGTCGTATCGAGATGTCAAAGAGGTTGCCTGCGATAGGAGAAGATGGAGGGCCTACGATTGAGCTACACCGACAAGATCTTAGCTTTTAAATAAGAAGTCATAGAGGCTCTGTCGTCGGAGAAATCTGAATATCGTTGAAAACATTGGCAGATTAGATTGGAGCTATACCTTCGTTTGTTTGCGGACTACACGGTCTGCGGACAAACGGGCTCGGATGTGGTAGAGACCGCCGCGCAGTGTTCTGAGGTCCAACGAGACAAAATCTATGCGATGACTGTGCGATATGAACGCGCTACTTTCTTACAAAAGTGGTCTCTTGGAAGAAAGTAGTGCATTAGGTCTATTTGCAATATCTAACTATCGTACAGTCGATGTCAAAGATGTGTTTACACTTTTGCACCTCATCCCGTTTTAATAAAGCGAAAATTTAAACGTAGGTATATTTTTGTCAATTCAAGTTCTTGCTGCTTTTAGAAACTAAACTTGTATGGTCCCAATAATTCGAGTTCTGATTAAATTTGGTGGAACAGTTGGCGTCATATAGTTAGTAGCAGTCAGAGTAGCCAAATATTTCGTAACACACCCTTATTCTTACAGTAGTAAAGACGTGTACCAAAATATTTGACTACCTTGGCTGCTACTAGCTATATGATGCTGACTGTACAGGAGTACTGAATTTATAGGTGCATGCAATATGCTTAAATAGAATAATAAATAACTTTGACTTTCATTATTTGTGTGCAAAGTAACTAAAGGAAAACATCTGGGAAACGTGTCAAACGGGGGGGAAATTCACAAATACACTGATGCGTCACGCATATCCATGCCTATGATAATTTGTGACGCGAATATAATAAACCAGATACCAACCAATTAATACATCGTAAAGCAATTGTTAGCGACGAGGTGCAACGACCCGTGCGAGCGAACGGGGCGCTAGAGGTCAAAACGAGACAAAACACAAAATCGGTGTCCGAAACGAGCGGAATCATGAACCAGTGCTTTCTTTTGCACTATCGGCTAACAAGGGACATGACATAGCCCATAAAACATGGCCAGGATACATTAACATAACATACATTCATTTTAATGACATAATGTAATTATAAAATTCATCATCGATTGCAAGGACAATTATTATAGAAGGCTTGAACTTATGATTAACATATTTATTTTAAAGCATTATTGTAAATTATATTTAAACAATATTTAGGTCACGAACATGGATAATGAACAATACCTAAGTAACTATGCGATAGACACGGGGACCACACCGTAATGTTAGGTAGTCTACCTTCACTAATATTATAAAGAAGAAAGATTTGATTGTTTGTTTGTATTTAATATAACACAGATACATTGTAGTTTTTAGGTATGAAGTACCAAATGCAAAAAGTTGAAACTTACGCAAGTAGTAGACAAGAATATCAACCACTTTATGAACAAAAACTGTAGGTGTCGCTAGCTCGTAACACATAAAAAAAAAGTTTGAACTTTTCGATTCCTTTTATTTCCTTTTTTTTAAACAAGTGATATTACGAGAAATTTCGTTACCAAAAAGCATACGAATTACTATAATTTAATACCAATAATGGTGATATAATTAAATATGAATAAGGTGTTCTCAATACTTTGTACGACGAGGAAATTCGACTTGGCTATGTTAATTTTTACTCTGCAAAAGTTTGAGTGAGAGAACTCAATAGCCGTTTTGTTGATCTGAACACGACTTCAGCCAAGCCAGCAAGACATAAAGTTCATGTTCAGATATTTTTGACCACCCTGAAGAGTACAGAATACAGATGTATGTGACGCTTGCAAGCAGATTTCACCCACTTTGCACCTTAGCATTTTTGCAAGGCTTTTACAGAAAATAAACTGTACTTTTAAAAATACAAGTACAGTTTTATTTTTTCTCATGACTAGGTGTTTTTTTTAACTTGGATAATATTCGTAGCCAAGTCGAGATTCCACGAAGGTAATGAGAAATTGATGTGTTAGTCAGTCAGTCATGCCAGTAATAGTAGTCACAGTAAACTACAAGCACCTAAGCTAAAATGAGTGCCCGCAGTCGGAGCCGGTACGACGGAGCGGAAGACGCCCTACTCCTTATGAGGCGCACTTTTTTAATGTGCCGGTTTTATTTTAATCCAAAAGAAAAGTAACGGTACTGTAAGCGAGCGCGACGGCGCGGCGACAGGAGGTGACTCACCACGCCATACAACAAAACGTGGACGACCATGGTGTTTGACTATGGTAATGATTTTCCGCTCCGAAACCCATGGTTTTCCGTGGCTACCACTGGTGTTAGTTACAAAAACCTCCGTTCCGTCATAATTAATTATTGCTGGTATAGTTTAAACTCCATCTGTGTAAAGTAAACAGAATACTCACAGGTTACTTTAGACAGTGCTCCCTTACAATAGATACAACTAAGTAACACCAGTGTACCGTTCGTTCCTACGAACAAAGACTTCCTCTATGTCAAACTACAATCATGGTTAATTTTGTTAACGTAAACATTGGGTTTGGAATGCGGAACGTATATTATTTAAAACGCATGTACAGCGAAAAGGTGGACTCAACGTCCTCTACGAGTTAGCTGATAAACGTATATAATTACATACAATATCATTGAGAAAAAAGAATACGTTTTCTGTAGATACTCTACATCTTCATGACGAACCTTTTTGCTAACGGTAATTCATTATTGCATTGTCATCCAAACTTCATACTTGTACTTGTCATGCTTGCCGAAGATCAAATCGAACTGGAACTGGGTAAAAATCGAATTGCAAGATTTGAATACATAAGAGTATTTGAGTATGAAATTCATTTGTTGGTGAAGAAAATAATTTGATGCTTGTTTTTTTTTTGTAAAAATATTAAGGAATAATATTATGAGCCCTCTTATTTCCGAACCAGTCACAGTTGGCTCAATTCGGGTTGCAGAGGGAGGTTCCACAACACTTCGGGAGCTCAAATACCGCGAGCCATCCGGTTGCCTCTCCGACATTGAATTACGCGTCATTGCTCTGAATACTGTAATAACACATGACAACGATGCTATTTTGAATTTTGAATAATTCGATAAAAAGTGCATTCATCATTACTTGTCTTATTTGGTAAACAACATTCTAACCTCAAAATGTATAGCAGCAGCAGCTATTTTATCGGAAAAAAAATCGTTGCCAGACAAAAAATCGTGAAGTGATGTCCGAAAAGTCGTCTCGGCATGATCTAATACTCACAAAATTGCTATTCGATCCTAAAAAGATGCATTTTGAGGTTAGAATCTTGTTTACCAAATAAGACAAGTAAGGATGAATGCACTTTATATACACATATGAATATTCATAGTACAAAAAATGCAGTGCAAACTGTGGTGTGGTGGTCGGGCGGGCTGGTGTAATTTGCATCGGCAATAAATAACGGGCAGATAGCATCGGCGCCCGGTTCAGACTGTCATACCTAGCACTATCAGCGGTTGAACGCCCTGTCTTGCCACTTGGCACCGATTATACTGACGACCGACTCCTCTGGGCATATCCAATTATATATCATAACTAAGTAGCAGGATCGGATCAGAACAAAACGAAAACGGATGATCCGTGGTATCAAGTCATATATACGGATAAAACGATAATCTCCAAATACGACGCGTGAGAGAGAGAGAGAGAGAGAGAGAGAGAGAGAGAGAGAGAGAGAGAGAGAGAGAGAAAGAGAGAGAGAGAGAGAGAGCGTGCATACACAATGCAATGATTCATTTAAAAAAATGCTCGTCACATTTTCAAGGCCTATATGAGTGCGATAGTCGCGTTTTCGTTTATCGTTGTAGATAAAACAATAACATGAGAACACGCACGTTTAGGGCTCGATAGGCCGTATTATACTTTTGCCGTAATGCTTTAAAACGGTCACTCGAACATGGTTAAATAATAACTAAAACTTAGAATGGTTGAAAAACCCCCGACATTTTCATTTCAAAGTCCAATAATTCAAAAACGGCTGAACAGATTTTGATGAAACATGGCTAAGAACACTCGGGATAAAATTATGTATGACACAAAAAAAACGCATTCAAATCGGTCCATCCGTTTGGGAGCTACAATACCGCAGACTGATACACAGCCAGACACGTTAAACTTATAACACCCCTCGTTTTTCGTCGGGGGTTAAAAATGACATTGACGACAGGGGTTTAGGTTGTAAGAGCATGTCTGGATCTTTTCGCACTCTTCCTCTGTAAGTACATATCTGTAGCTAACAACGAACCACATCAACAGGAAGTGTGTGCTTTAACTGTTGAGTAAGGAACAGAGCTAATAGCTTCGCTCGTTTATTAATTACTCACACAACACAAGTCCGTAAATTGTATCCACTAATTGGTTTTAATAAAGCTCTTTGTTTCGTTTGAAACAGTGCGCCAGCCTATGGCTAAGTTGGTCGCTGAAGAACACTTCGTTTTAGCGATGTAATACGTACCTACTTCTACGAAACTAATCAAATGTCGGTACAATAATAATGATGGCACTTGCGAGCTTTTCTTATACGTACGACATCGCATGTTAAATGGAATCCTTGCCATGCCAGTACAGAATTCAATAGTGGTATTATGAAAATATGCGCGACAGATGAGCCGGCGTGGACGCGCCGCGAGCCGCACCGATCATTTAGTAAACATGCAATCCGACCTCTGGTGGTCGTCTTACTTCACCGGTAGCCGCTTTTGTTCCACGCTCGTCTCCAAGCCACAAACACCCGGGCGCCATATTGCTCATTACACGCATAACATCAACAACTGCTTGATTACAATATGTTATACATTAAGGTACCGAGTGAACCCAAAATGAAAGCAACAGCGTTACAAATACCGCACATCGTACTGTCGTATAATGGTGAATTCGTAATAATTTATTTGTTCATTTGACTCCGTTTTCTATTTCTAATTTACCTTCATTGATTATCGATAATTATTTATTAGCGCTCATTTAATTTAATTTAACCGCAGAATCATGCAGTGTTTAATATTACACTCGGCCCTAACATTCAAAATAAGTATGGAGCCTCCTTTTGTTAATACACTTACACTCTTAACTGCCAAAAATAGAATAAGTTTAAGGATAGACAGACCGCGTGTTAAGCTAAAACTTCCTGCAGTGCGCAAAACCTCAGAAACGTTTCACGAAATAATTCCTACAAGCTATTTTTTTTCATTCGCTTCTTAACTTCAGGCAGAGCAATTGAGAAAGGATGAAGGAATTTAATTGTGAACTGGATGTATCACACAGAAATTGTATATTTAGTAAATACATGTTTAGCAGCATTGCGTATTTATAAACATAGGCAGTGGTTTGTCGACCCTCTAAGATTCCTGGCGACTCGCTCGGAGCCGGCGCGCTGCCCGCCCACGGGACCACTACTGCAGATTTTATGTTGCACTTCGAAAACACGTTTTCTAGTCCTACCATTCCGGTGATACCGGATTTTTAAGATTTGGTCCGCGCATGCTGATGCCATGTTCGCAGAAACTTTATCAAAGATTCAATTGATAAACTATGTAACTGTAATAACAGTAAGCATCGTAAAAGTACAACGTAATTCTATTTTGGATTAAAACGGCTTTTTGTTTAATTTGGCAAAGCTTTGCGGGAGCCGAAGAGCTAATGACCGCATACCATTTACGAATGTAGTGAGTAAATAAATGCGCCAAACGCGAATGGGCATTTCACAATCTGCGGTTTATAAATGTTAGCGTGAACACGTGACTAGTGTTTTTGTTTACAAACTTCTTGCTGATAAATATCAATAAATGTACAAATGTCAAATTTAATTATTTTAATTATGATAATGATAAAGCCGACAAAATACACACCATTTTTGAACTTCTCACTCAACATTGTTATCATAATTGTGTTTATCATAATTTGTAGGATGTGTAGTTAATTAGTGATTATTGTTTAAAAAAAGCCATCTTGACAATTAGATTGTGATCAGCTATTAGTGAGCACCTTGTTTGCTTGTCATGGCGACTGAGAGTCAATTTTACTTGTTGGTACGACGCTCGTGCTGCCTGGTTCTTAATTAGAAAAACCCTATCTACATGGGCCCTTATGCTCAATCTAAGTGTCCCTCCTAATCATTACGTTGTTTAGAATAATGGATAAAAATAAATAATCACGTTGTAAACTAGTTATTAGTTAAAAGTAGGGGTTGGCGAGCGTTGTTATCGCGGGCGGTTAGTCGTCAGCCGCCGCCGAGCTAAGAGCCGGTAATTGCGCGATATCGTCGTTGACAATGCCGGCTCACGTTTGGTTAGCGCGGATATGGGTAGCACCTCTTTGAATTATAATGCGTATTGTTCCTTGAGCGCCTAATGCACTACGTCGCAATAGCTCCGTGTCGTAGAAATCACTGGTTTCTAGCCGGCGAGCCCGGACAAGGTGGAGGGGAAACTGTCTGATTGATGATCTCTAGCCTACAGGCGAGTGTTATTAACTTGTTACCCAATTGATTCCTAGATAAGTTTATTTCAACAAAATTGATAATTGTAGTCGTTTACGATTCCAATTAGATGAAAAGTAACTTCGAATAATCCCAAAAGACCCTTGTAGGATCTGTTAAGTTTTCTTGGCGAAAAGTCCATCTACAGTGCATTAATTCATTCAAATTATTAGTCAGTTTTGTCTTACACAAACTTATTTAAGAAATAATCTTATTAAGATTTATATCCGTTTGCTTTTATCGATCATAATGACTTCATGTAAATTAACATACTTAATATTAATTTACAATGTAATCTTATTATGAAATAAATTAATATGAATCACGCGCAATTTTAAGAAGAGTGCAAAAATACTAGAATTACGATATGCTAAAAGACAACTATTAAAACAACCATTATACCCTCTCAATGGATAAACGCATGAGGTTAGGCTGTGCTGCGGTTTAAAACTACTTAACACTGATAGGGCAATATTTTTTGTAATGTCCGCGTTTCGTGTCCAGCGGCTTGTCGACCAATTAATGAGACCTTGAGTTAAACGGCGAAACTTGAGAAAACGAATCGATTTTGTAATGATGAGTTTGCAAAATAGTTAACCAATTAGATGGCAGTTCGATGGTTTTTTTCCCACAACGAATTATCCTCCCCGCTTGTATCGTATTTGTTAAATCATATGTTTTATTTAGAGTTGTTTTATGCGCAAGTGTACAGTTTCTTATTTCTAGCTTACGTACTCAACCGCCGTTAGCAAACCCAGTGCCCGGCATTATATCGGCATTCGAGTGAAGAAAAATGACTTATCAAAAGCGACGAGCGCCTATTGTGTTGCGAGCAAGGATCAAAGAGGTCTCGGGTCGCCTTCAGTCGAACGGCACTGTGCAGTTACTCTCAGCCCCGCGCTCCGCCCTCGTACTAGTTTCAACTACACGTGCGCATGATTTCACATCGCCTGCGAAATTCGCATGGAGAAGGTCACTGACACCTAATGTGATCCAAAATAAAGAACCTAATATAGATAATTACGCGAACACATGTGCACTTATTACGGTCGCCCCGTTCTTTTAACATGTCTACTACATGAAAGTAGGGTAAGTAATTCCAGTGATATATCTGCCAGTCACCATAATAATGGCGAGAAATTTTACGGGTTCGTTCCAAAAGAGTCGAGACGTGCGTCTACAGAATACAAATGGTACTGATAAAGTAAGCCATTTTGCATTAGAAAGTCATTACGTTAACAGCATCATTAAAGAGATGGACTTTACATTCGTCGAAAACGCATGATTGACACGCACGCTCTATGTGGTTAGGAGGCGGTTGAACCTATGATCAAATATAAGTAATATCGTAACCTTACCTCTTCGGGTACTTTCTCTGGCTCGCCGTTAGTTTTCGGATCTTCTTCCTTTGTTTTCTTCTCCTGCTTTGGCTTGTCTTTTCTGCTAAAACTGATGGACCTCAGTGACCATTTTTTCTTGACCTGGCCGAAAACATTATTTCTATTAAACCAGTAGAGAATTCACAAATGTAACAACTCTACGGCATTTCTCACAAGTAAATATAAAAATGTTTTTTTTTTTCTATGAAAACATACCTTTTCTTTCTTAGGTTTCTTGCCGTCTTCGGGTGTTGGGACGGAATCACCATTCTCTTCTTTAGGTTCACGGTCTCCATTCGTCACAGCAGTACTTTCTTTTTCTTCATTTTGTTCTTCCTTGCCTCCTTTTTCTGTTGTTGCATCCTTTTCGTTCTCGGGGGTTCCACTGTCGAGCTGTTTCTCTTTATCCTTAAATGAAATACCATTTTTTTTAGTATACCACAACTATGCACATCTATCATTATCTGCAAGCGTTGACATCTGATAAAGCTTGCAAGGGTCCAAGTTCGATATGCGTAGAAATGTCTTATCTACACAGGAAGTCGCGCGTGGGTCGCACGTCTGCGAGCTAGTTGAGCAGGGAGCACACATTTCTTTTACATGACACCACTGACCACGTCCTTAGTACTAAGGCCATTGTATTCTAAGTTATGCTACAAGATTAAACAGTATATGTATAAATCTTGATATGTTTTTTTCTGAAATAGTTTTTGAAGTCAATGCACAGGATAAACAATTAAACACAGACTTGTTGTCAAAATGACGAAACATTTGTTCACTGCATTTTATTTATATACGTATATGAGGGTGCGTGTATTCATCACAGCGCGCACCGGAGCGTGTATCCGAATAGCACTTATTCCGTGCGATGGCCCTAATTAGCTAAATCTCTCTCACACACGCACGATGGCTTGCACCAATTGTAATGTTAACAATACCGAATAGCTTAAGACAATAGAACGTAATTCATGTTAAGGGACAAAATTATTACAATGTGTAACATTGGTACTCGAAGCAATATAGAGTTCCGTAACTTGAAACAAAATAAGGCGAGACGGGAGAAGCAGGAGATGATGGTGAAGTGGCAATCATCATATCAGCCGAAAGACGTCCACTGCTGGACATAGGCCTCCCCAAAAGAGTGCCAAAGTGACCGGTCCTGCGCCACCCGCATCCAGCGGACTCCAGCCATCTTTACCAGGTCATCAGTCCACCTTGTCTACCCACGCCGCGCCTTCGGGTACGTGGCAATAACTTACTGAAATGTCCTGTGGAGGCTGTATGTGCGCGTCGCCGTTGAGCTGGGGCGGGACCGGGGGCTTGAGCGCGTCGGCGTCGGCGTCGGCGAGCGGCTCCACGCGGCCCTCGCCGCCGGCGCCGGCCGCCGCCACCTCCCCGGCGTTCTCGGCTTCCTTGCCGCTTATGTCCACCGACCGTTTACTCTGTTTCGCACCCATACTTGCTTCTGTCCTGTTCAATTAAAACCAAACTTAAAAACAAGTGTTAAATAACGTTGCACAATGTTGTTGACAATGATCTTGGACCATAAACGTAGATTCAAAAATAATAATGCACGAGTCGCTTTCGCTTGATATTTTCGAGGTTCTCTATAAATAAACCGGCCAGGTAGGAGACAAACCGTTTTGGAATAAACGCTAGTCAGTGGGTCACGGTGTTGGACAGAGCGCGGCCTGCTGACGGAAATAGTCTCCTGATGCAGTTAACATTGCATCGTTTATTTCTGTCATGACCCACGCGTGCACTCCTTTTTAATACCCCATTTTTCAAACTTTATATTAATAATATGAATGATAAATTGATAAGAAACGTATACAATAGGGGCATTGAGTTACGGCAGGTAAAAACACAAAAAGACTTGATAATAGGCGTGTCGATAGCCACATTACCTTATATCGCAATGACTCACACTTTAGTACCAAAAGTGTGATGATGGGTACACAATATTTAATATGTATGTAACGTATCACTAAGCGAACGCACACCAACACACCAAGTGCAAAAAACTCAAATCATAAACGTTGAATATAATTTGGAGCTTGACAAACCGGCAGCCAGCGCGGCGTTAAAATTGCAACTAAGAGTTGTAACGTGAAGGGGCTGTGTGCTCGGTTATCGTATACATTGTTCATTAACTGTGGACCGAATTCCTGGCGCATCGCGTGTATTTATCATTCATTATCCCAAACGTTTACACTCAACAAACAAAAATAGCACTGTCATTAGTCACGCAGGGCCCAAGCTTATCGCTCCCCGCAAATAAGAACCACTGCATTCACTAAACAAACAAACATTACCCTGCGCGCTTCTAATACCTACCCAGTAACGGGCCGGGCCGTAAGTTAAGAAGAATAAGAAGTTTAGGCTCTAATTCCGGAACAGAACTACTAAACGTAGGGTCAGCGGCTTAACTGTACAAACTACCTACTCAAAAGTATCAAACTATGACTAGTGTATAATTATGTCGATTATAATTGCGTACTCATAACAATCCCGCAGTCCGCGGTACAAGACGCGGGCGCAGGCTGGCACGTCCGTCCTCGAGTAGAGTTATTTGAAATTGGTCCACGCATCGAGGTGATTGACCTGAATATTTTATGCCCCACTACTATACAACGTATAGTTTTTTTTGAGTCTAAGCAGTCAACCCGAACTTATTGTCATTAATGTTACAATGGGAGGCACTTTAGGCGGCCCTGCTCGATTTAAATAAGATCCGCCGTACCGACTTTGGTGACCTTGACTCCCGCCAGTATTCAAGGTTAACCAGTGTATAAGAGGATCGTGCTGTATAAATTTGAGAACGACATCGTGGTATGTACTTATTTGTCGGGTGAGAATAAGCTTATAGTGCCAGGTTCTACCACAACAATTCATGGTAGGTATTTCTTTGTGTGCACATATTGCGCATTAGTAAGTACGTATGCACCTCCACCAAGTTAAGTTGCTATTAATTCCACTAAACAGCTATTGTTCACCAGAAAGAAACAATATTTTTTCTTATGACGTATTAAATACCTGGGTAGATAGATAGTAAATCGGATTATTCATAGACACTACATTTACGTACGTTATGAAACTTATGAAGCAATCACCTCAGTTAGGATGTAACTATTGTAGTGTACTAGTATAGTTAGAGCTAGTAGGCAAGTACTAGGGGGTAACGTAAGTGGAAAATCGATAGTGTCCAGTTGCGGAATGAAACCACAAGTAACACTGCACCGGGGCATGGGGAAACAACGGACACATCAGTAAAATACCTACCTAGATAAGTAGCTACGTGTAGTGTGTGTAATGTAATTAAAGTTTAAACGTGGTAAATTACCTACATATGATAGACCCACCTACCCATGATACCTCATTGATAATTAAAAGTATATCTAGAAGTCATATCAACGACTGATCAGATAAGTGAGAAAGGCGGTACAAGAATCTCTTTCTCCATACAAACTTTGGACCTCCTTTTTAACCCCTTTAGGTGTAATTATTTCCAAAACGCTGAAAGCACTTTATTTGTAAATGAATAAGTAATCTGTCCACAAAGTTTTAAGTACGTAGGGTAGCTAAAAATAAAAGTTTCCCTTATACAAACTTTGTATAAGGGAAACTTTTTTGTTACTTTTGCGCTGAAATTACTTTTTTGTATCCTAATAAGTAATCTTCCTACAAAGTTTCAAGTCTCCAGTTCAATAAATAATGTTTCCCCCCTACAAACATTGCATCCCTATTTAACCCCCTCAGGAGAAGAATTTTATAAAACGCTGAAAGTGCTTTTTTTGTATCTTAATAAGTAATCTTCCTACAAAGTTTTAAGTCTCTAGTTCAAAAAATGATGCTTCCCCTATACAAACTTTGGACCCCCGTTTTACCCCCTTAGGGGGTGAGTTTTGAAAAATCCTTTCTTAGTGCTCCCCTACACCTTATAAGGAACCTACGTGCCAAATTTGGAATCTCTAGACCCAGCGGTTTGGGCTGTGCGTTGATATGTCAGTCAGTCAGTCAGTCAGTCAGTCAGCTTCTTCTTTTATATATTTAGATAACACAGGCATTTTAAGTTTTATCAAGAAGGAAGTTATTTTACAAACTTAGCATAGGATGAAACTAAATAAGGATAATAGACATACATATATTATTATTATATTATATTAATAAACTTTATCAATCACGAATCTTATGCCTACGATCTTAGACCCTCTGTTTATGTGGTATTCTTTTATTGTGGTTCAAAGATATTGCGTCTCTATCGCACTCACGCGTCGGGTATATTTTTTTTGCACTCAACATGATCTGGAAATTTCTTTTATGCACGTAATTATTGAATTCGTAAAATGTATTAATATTATATATAAAAGTAGATTACTTACGAATGATACGTTATCCCCTGGCTTTTGTTGGCTGTTTTAGTATAGTTAGTGCAAAATCGCATCACACAGACGGCATCTTTTATTTTTTGCGCTGCAAATCTGACAACTGCGACACGTTTGCACGTAGCCATTGACGGCGCGATACTGAGGCGAGGTCTGGCAATTGCATGAGTTTTAGTGTGCCACTTTTGGAGCGCTTGTAACATATCTACCTAATTTTTATATTACATCATTGGATATCGCAGTGACATGTTGCTAGACCATCGCTCACTCACACTTCAACTCTGTTCCCTTAGTAGACTCTTACGACACCCACAGGAAAAAAGGGGGTGGTGCTATTCGAACGCGACCCGACACCACACGGGGACCAATATTAAAGTCGTCTATAAGACCATTTTCGTATTACCAATATTTAAGTTTTCTATAAGACCATTTTCGTATTACCAATATTTAAGTTTTCTATAAAACCATTTTCGGATTACCAATATTTAAGTTTTCTATAAATAAGACCATTTTCGTATGGCCAGAGAGCTTTATGTAGGCAGGTAGGACAACAATGAATTGTTGCATAAAAAATACAAAAAACAGAACTAAAATATATCAGTTTGTAAGATGTGGGCAAAGACAGTGCATTGCAAAAAAAGGGTTCTTTATCTTCTTGGGAGTCCACCAACCGTAATAAAACGTATCACCAATAGTTCTGCTGATAGGTACAAACATACGGATACATCCGCTTTTAAGGGTATTTTAGTATCACATGTATAATGTTAGCTTGCTACTTTGAATAAGGTACCTATAGCCATCGCCTTCAATCCTTCATGATGTGTCACTTGTGCAGATATCACTGGCCTGACGTCTTTCCAAAGGCAAATAAGTTTATTGTATAGTCTCTAATCTAGCTATGAATGTGGAGGCTTATCAAAGTTATCAAAGAACAGGTAGGCCAAGGATTAGATGGATGAGGGACGACATGGATAGGAAGGATTTGAGTTATGTGAGTGACGAGCGATTGAGAGGTATGGACGAAAAATACATAGATACCTACTGCGCCGACCCAAGGATATGGTTATTATAAATGGGATAGTACTTTTAAGGCCTAGAGCGAATAATGGTGCATTCCCAATCTTTGAAACCTGACGGCATGCCCTAACCCTCTCCCTTCCATTTACGACTAGGTACCAAGCGTAAACCCACCCTAATATTGTCCCAAAGGCGTTTTCTTTCTTCGAGCTAAAAAAATAACCTATAGGTAGGTACCTAGTAGGTATCTAAACGATACTGTGAGCAAGCAGCAATAAAATCGTTATTGGATCACAATAGCTTCATGATTCAATAAGTCTTTTGATAAATCATTGCTACCACAGCCCAGAGGTTATTGGGATATTAGTCACTGTTATTACAGAGTAGAATATTTACTAATCAAAACTTGCGTACCTCGGTGGTGTCAGTGGCGAAGCGTCCATAGAACTCGATCCGGCTTGCCTATTAAACGCCTTATCGTACAGATTTTGAAGAAAAAGTAAGCCATAGTTAACTCCTTATTGCCCAAGAACATACCTACGTCACGTCACGCTATTGATACCTACATCATATGGGTATACAGGTTTGATTTTAAATGTTCTATGCACATTGCACGTGTGCAGAGACCAGGAAACCGCGCGATCGTATTTTGATGAAAAAACCCGTACGCCGCCGTGTTACTTGTGCTCCAAAAAGACTCGGTACCCATCCTAGCCGTCGTAGGTATTGTAAACTTAGATGACTGTATATGACGTATAAAAATACACATTACAACTCGATAATAATAAAGCGTTTTCTTCAGTCAGAATTTAATCTCGTCAGGTTTCATTCTAGATTTCATGTTTATAGATATCTTACTAATTACTATATCAGTGCACCCTAAACCAAGTTTGCAACGTATTAAAACATAATCGCCGTATGAGAAACCATGAAAATGCTCTTAGTTACAAATAAAACCAAGACACGAATTTCTAGTAAGTATAATACCTACTCTGGTGCAATTCAATTAACACAAAAGACTGAAGAATATAATCACTAAATGAATGCATGCAACACCCTTGTTTTACTAACTTCCATGTCGCTCTTATAACTGGTAGGGGTGATTCATCGTGCGACAAAGAATGGAATTCCCAGAACTAAGAGAACCTTCATGATATTAACAACAAATATACGATCGGTTTGGCAATAAAAGGTATTTAACAATATAAGTTTATCCTTTGATCAGCAGTCTCGAACGTTAATGAACGGTTAAATGTGCCTTAATTCTCGTTTCTTTTGTCCTCTACTTGAATTATTAACCGAGATGATAACACTGTTTTTGTAAGCTGTTAAATGTAATTTAACGCCATCCTATTCACTTGAAATCAATACAGACCCCATGATGAAATACAATGTAAAGAACAAGGCGAAATCGAAAATTCAAATGTACTTTTACCGAACTCAAAATTAATTTACACAGCCGGCATTTTGCTGAAACGGTACAATATTTTAACACTATAAAGAATATCATGACAAAGACTAGAAATCAAATTAAACTTACCACCTGGACTTTCGAACTTTATTTTATAATCAAGGAATTTACACTGCAATTTCAGAAAATTGTTAACATAAAGCACTCACAGACAGCCCAACACAATATGGCGGCAGGACGAAATCCCCACCTAGAGCAAATTCAAAATTGAAACTAATTTTTGATTGGTTGCTTTCACCAAGACGCTTCAAGGCTACCAACACCAAGTTTTTTTTACCTATAGACAATGTAAGGTTCTATAATCATGTTCTCTATGAAATAGATGGCCCCACATATTAAAATAATATATAAGACGTTAATCCTCGATTGTATATTGTACGTTATTTTTAGGGATTAAAAAGTACATAACTATGATGATCCAAATAAACTGTCCTTCAAATAGAAAACCTGCACGATAACCACGAAAATCGAAGTTCGTATACAGGCATCCCTGTCACTCGAGTGTTGTCAGTGCGATAGAGATGGAGATCGAATTTTCTATACATATGCTCGTCACTTTATTACAAACAAAACGACAGCGGAGTTTTATTCGGGTGATCGCGGGTCGGTTATTAGGAGAATAATTTCATAAAATATAGCTTTTTTGGTATTTCCTTCATTATTCTAAAATATTGTTTTACATAGGTGCGTGTAGTTTTTCAATCACACGCTGTATTGTAATTATTATTTTAGGTTAGCATTTTTTTTAAGCTGGCAACATTTTATCAAAATTACAAATGGCGTATGCATCGATGTCGCGTTGCCCTTGATTCTCCGATAATTACTGTTTTTTAAAAATAGTTACTTCATACTTTCGAGAAAATATCTTTATTTGATCGGTTTTAGTGCTAGAAGTGGTGTGAATTGTGATTCCTGGATTGTTACAAATGGTGCAGTGAAATATTTGTGTAGCGTCACCTGACCAAGCTCATTGTCATTTCCCGCCATTGTGGACCCTCTGTAAAATTATTTCGACTTTCTTCTATTATCAAGTGCCGTGTTGATGAAGAATTCTTAAAACATTAATCTAGCGAACTAAAGTGATGTCATTACACGGTAATGATGTCTGTTTGCTAGAGGTAGAAGACTACAATTTGTACGAAGAAGAGGCATCGAATCACGCTTTTGCCAGGTATGGAAGCCCGGCGTGGTCGCCGAATTATTGTATAATTAGGCTTACAGTGGGCGGCAAAGTATACATTTCACTAATTTACACGTTGACTTCGCCCAATAAATCATTTTTAAGTATCCTCATGGACCATATGACGCCTCCCGCCCGTTCCGTGCCGGTCGTAGTCAGCTGTTGGGCCGCCATGTTTGGTTGGTAAAATAGGCGTAGTATGTGCCCCTACCTAAACTACTGCACTAACAACGTACTATCAAACATATGTACGATTAAGTGTAAATTCATTCATGTTTTGTATGAAATGGAAAGATTCTGTATGATATTAAAAAAAAATGATATGCTAGCAGTATATTGGTTGGTTATCTTAACTTGTTATAGATATGATATTATTTTTAGGTTGTAAATATTGCTTGGTGGGAAACATTCTGCCTTGGTATTACAGTATCATGAAAAATCTAATTGCCTTACATTTATTAAATCAGTATTCAGTTATTTTTATGACAGTTATATTTTTCATAAACAAGTTTTCCATGTTCAACAAGTATTAACAGAACCTTATTGTTGAAGTGTATAGTAACTTTTAAGTAGTACTTTTAACTTTAAAAAAATATTAGCGACACCATGTTAGACGGCACTTTGTCCATGGAAAGGGCTAATAACATTGATTATTCATTACATATAATTGTCATAAAAACATTTCAATACTTCATTTTGTGCTACCTGGGTCTTTCTTTTCTGTTTTGAAAGGGCTAAGCCTGGAATAAAATACAGTAAGAGTAATTGATTGACTTCATGGAGCCTCAAATGATGCTCATGGCTCTTAAAAATGAATATAAGGACATGATACCTAAGAAGGGTATTATTGCAAAATGAAACCTTTTTTGAATAGATAACTTGGGTGCAGTCAATGTATGACCCAATAATCTGCATTCACTATATGTCTCTCTTTAACCCAATATTTTTGATATAGAATATAGAAAGATAATTGGACACAGATTGGGCCATACATTAACTGGACCCAATAACTTCAATTTCCATAATAACTTATTAATAGATGCAGTCACCAAATGAAAACGTTTGTCACTTTTGAACCTTAACAGCATTAAAAGAAAGTTTGTTTAAAACATGCTAAGCATCTGTAAGTTTATTCCATTATCTAAACTTGGATTTATATTTAGGGCATTTTACTTAAGTTGTACATATGACTATATATAATATATATATATATATGTATATGATCGGGCTTCTTCTACTAGAATCTAGAGCACTTTCGAACCTAATAGGAGAAAAATACTTCTTTATATGCATTTGTTGGGTTGGGGTTATAGATAGTCATGTTCATGTATCAAACTTTATTGAACCATATTGGAAAGTACAAATGGTAAATGAGTGCTTTAAGAAATTCACTATCCAACCATGATGAAGTGCTAGTGATATTGGTTAAAACAAATGTTTGGCATCTTAGTATGTAACCAATTGACACATTTTTGCATATAATTAATCATATACGAAACTTACTTTCAGGAGCGAAAAACATTCAGCTTCAGGTGGTAGGACAATGGAGGCGGAGAAGCGCATCCGACGGGAAATTGCGAACAGCAATGAACGCAGACGCATGCAAAGCATAAATGCAGGCTTCCAGGCCTTGCGGACCTTGCTGCCCCGGCATGAGGGTGAAAAACTGAGCAAGGTATTTATATTTTAGAAAATCTTTTTCTCTGCTATACATATGACGTAAATAAACAACTATAACACAACACGAAATAAGTCGCAGTCATTTGCCTAAACCGCCACCCCACCATGCTGATTTTCAATTTGACAAATCCGGGCAAACGCGTAAAGTGGGGCAATTTAGCGCGAAAATTTGAAATGCGCGTATAGCGAATCCGTGTAAAGCGATGTCGCGTAAACCGGGGTATTACTGTATTACATGGAACACTGAACTTATTAATAACTGACATATTTTTCTATACCTGTTTTTTTTTAGTGTATGAATGATTATCAAAGGAATATGTTTATTTTTCAGGCTGCTATTTTACAACAAACTGCGGAATACATCTACTCACTAGAGCAAGAAAAGACCAGACTTTTGTCACAAAATTGTCAGCTTAAGAGATTGCTCAATCAACATGAAGGAGGTGAAATTCCCTTGAAGAAAAGAAAAAGCGAGATAATCTCCCACATAACGCCTACTACAATCATACCAGACTCTACGGACGACAGCATCACAAACTCAAGATCGCCAGAGCCCGTTGCAGTTATAAATATAACGAGCGCATCCCAAAAGAAAGATACGGAGAGTGCCGAGATGAGAGTGCAGCTGGAGCGCGAGCGGCGGCTGCGGCGGCTGCTGGAGGAGCGGCTGCACGCTGCGGAGGCGCGCATGTACCCGGAGTCCCGACCCTCGCCGCCCGCGTCCGCGCCCGCGCCCCTGCCCGCCGCGCTCTACGAGCCGCCCGACTGCAAGCTCGAGACCGAGGAGGTGGAGGCGCCCCTGGTGCCGGAGCCGCCGCCCCCGGCGCTGGCGGTGGCGGTGGCGGTGACGAGCGCGCCCACGGCCGCGCCGCTGCTGGAGGCGGCCATCAAGGCGGAGCCGCGAGTGGAGGTTGAAGTGTTGCCGGAGTCCAAGGAGTCTGCCGCGCGGCTGTACATCGCGAGCACGTCGCGGCAGAACCTGGAGACCATCGTGGAGGCTATCCGGCACCTGGAGGGCGACCACCTGTTCGGCGAGGCGGGCGACGCGCCGCTGGCGCTGACGAAGAAGCCGGAGCGCGCGGCGCCGGCGCCGGCGCAGCGGCCCGGCGTCATCGTCGCCAAGCACTCGTGATCGCGTTGAACACGGACCTGACGTTCGGCTCGTATTTTCGCTTTTGCTCTTTGAGCGTCTGTGACCCTCCTCGAATGTAGTTTTAAAATATTAGTTATTTAATTGTCTTTTCCAAAGTGACGAATCGATAAGTCTGCGTCTTGTTTTTTTACGCATCAGAGTCAGTTTCATAAGTGTTAGGGGCAGAGAGCGTTTTTGGCGCTGAGCTTAGTTTAGTCTCAAATGTAATTATTTTAATGCTAAATTTAATGTTATTTTGTTACTCTGGCTTAATGTATGATGATGATGGATCGAGGGATTGACTGATTCGGTTAAGGATTTCGGCGGGTGGAATACCATGTCGAAGCAGGTTATGGTGAAGTGAGATGTAGGTAAATGGCAGGTAATCTAATATAGGCTTTGTGATAATTTAATATGACTACAATTTGGTTTGATAGAAAACTACCACCGCAAAAGCAATAACACTGAGTAATCAATGATAATGGTGTTACTAAGAGGTTGTTTGAAATGATACAGCAATATTTTGCATTCTTAATATTTTACATGCATTTTTAGCAATTTAAGATTACCTACTATATTATAATAATGTATCACATTTGACTCTCTGTGTAGCTAAGAGCGGCGTCTTATTGCTGCATTTTGTACTAATATAGTATTGTCAATATCAATTCATCATAATATAATATTCTAAGATATGTTTTATATAATACATGTTTCCTTAAATCTGATGTGACGTGATTATGATTGACTTCTAAATTATGAATATATATACTATATCATGTATATCGAAAATAGTAATTGACTTACTGTCTTTACTAATAGACTTAGCCAAAATGATACAGTGTATGTCCAGTGTCTAATTTTCCTTTTATTTTTTTGCTATCTCCCAGTGCTTGGTTCTCCCTTGACATTACTATAGCTTTTATTTATTAATGATCATTAATTTATAAACAATATAAATAAAATATAAGCTAGTATTGATAGTATCCGAAATTAGAGCATTCCATGTAGTTTCACACTTATCTAAGGATCAATCTACATTATAAAACATATGGAGAATGAGTTATTATGTATTGTATTTAACTATTAGTATAATTCGGTAAATACAATAAAAGTAATCGTGGGGTGTCCATGGGTATATAGGGGTGACCGCCAACCAATACACCCTACTTATTTGAATGCAGCCGGCCAGGTGTCGGAACATGCACCATAGGCCAGGTCATCAAAGGAAATCAATCAAAATATGTTTGTGAGGACACTGTTCCTTTAAAAATGCCTATTGTTATGTTTTTAGCTGAATTAAAGTTTAGACACGGGTAAATAACTTAGCAAAAAAGAATTCGGAATTGATGATGAGCAGGCACACCAACAATTGATGATCTAATCATGTATTAAGCTGTAGTGTTGTGGACGGATACTGCTCCACGCTAGGTAATGACTATAGACTATTTTATTGTTTGCTTCAGTGTGCTGACATTTTGTTAAAGACGTAACTTGCAGTGCTTTTGCAAGTTTTTAGAATTATCTTATTTTAGTTAGACTCGCCCTCTTGTATTTTTTTTAAGACTGATCAGTTCTGTAATTTGTGCCACCATATTGGTAGTGAGCTGTGTTTGTGTGAGTGTGTATCAAATGTGTTGCTCTTTGTGCCCTGCGGGAAACCTGCCAGCGTTTTCGAGATCTTGTACTTTAACCTTTTTGTGTAAGTGATAATTAGTTAAGTGAACACGAGCAGGAACTTTGTAAAGTATGCCTACATTTTATGAGATGGATATTACACAAGGTCCATTATCATAGCTCTTTTCGTACTCGGCTGGGTTGGAAAGGGTTATGAGATCTCTGAATCCCTGTTAGGTTTCAATTGTGCGCGTGGCATGCATGAGCACGTAGTTGTTAAAGTGTGTCCAATATTGACATGGAATGTAACTACAGCTTGTAAAGAAAGTCGATATTAAAACAAAGAATGTGTATATTAGGAAGTAACAATTACGGTTGTTTAATTATACACGCACGCAAAATTATTTCCCTCGGCGGTCGCTAGCAATCTCGTTTGGGATAGAGCATGAAAAGTTGCGCTGATAGTGTGACCTCGGATATAATGTCCGTGCTCTGTTACCGAGTCCGTAGTTGTAAGAATTGTCTGCCTACCGCCTTTACATGTCAGTATAGGATTAAAATAACTTTTAACGTAACGGACTTGGTTATACTATTACTATTAGTGTAGTAAAAATAGAGATTTTAAGTCAAAGAAAACAAGTTGAATTGTTTAAATGTGTTATTATTTATGTCTTAAAGTATTGTTATTTCTTATTAATTAGTTGGTAAATGACATTTGTCTGTATATTCACTCATGCTTGTTTTTGTCACTGATCTGAAACCAATAAAACACGAGACACTCAGTAATATCTAAGAAAAAGTTTTGTTTGCATGTCGAGTGATTGAATTTCGTATATCTGCATATAATTTTATGAAACAAATGGTTAAGTGAAGACTGATAGTAATTTGGTAATTAACAAAATCCTGTATATGGCGTTATGAACGAAATATTACAATATGTAACAATAACCAGTAAATTTTGCCAATTTATCTGTGCATGATCCATACTTAGATAGATCTAGTCGTAAGTGAAATATGCGAAGGTAGTGTTGACCACTTAGATCGCAATAGTGCGCTGTTTTATTGGTTTTATGACTTATTCAATGTGAATATATCCATTTTCTACACTCTATCGTATTCTAATTGATTATAATATGTACTAGTTATATAATGTATAGTTTTATACCTAAACTGAATTATAGACGTTCATAAGGTTCATTAACAGAATACACACAAACTAGGTAAGGAATTCGCCGGCATTGTTTGTTCTCTGCCGCATAATACGCAGAAAGCTATAAAAATAGCTTTGTACCATCAAAAATTGCATTTATTGATAGTAAGTTTTTTGTTTCAATGTGTAACCTAAGATTTGTTTCGTCTAGCTTAGATTCGAATCTTAGAGGTATTAAATATCGCGAGAACGCACTGATCCAATAGCAATGTGGAGTCGGTGCGAAACCATCTCGCTAACAAGCTCATGTTCCTATAGTAGGCACATATTGCAATGTCTTATAATTCATTAAATTAAGATAATGATAAAGTGTAGAAAATAATGAATGGGCGTTTCCTTTTTGATATGAAATCGATAAAATATATTTCCTCTGATTTTAATTGTATAATTACGAATATTTATAAAACATTGATAACTATGTGTTTTATTTGATATCCTCGATTTGAGCGGGCCTCGCTCCGCAACTTCGTGGCATCCGTAAGTCGTCCGACAAGTCACATAAACGTGACCAACGCTCCGCTAGGAGCCGTAAATGGCGTGGCAAGCAATACCGACATATATATTTATAGAAGAAAGACGTGATATATTTTGCGTACTAGTTGACAAGAGTTCACACACAGCTATAAGTAAAGCACTTTCGCAAAATATATCGTAAGATGCCTTGCTATAAATATGTATCTCGGTTATAGCCAAGTCTGTGACGTGCTTTATACACGCAAATGCAAAAAATGCACTTAACTACTTGTGTGTGGGATATATGGTCCTTCGGACAGGATTTTACTAGTGACGGTACAGTCGGCATCATATACTTGTTAGTAGCAAAATGTATCGTAACACGTCCTTTCTCCCACAGTTATGAAGACCAGGGGACCGATTTTTGACTTTCGAGCGCTCGAAAATCAAATAAAAGTAAATACGCGTTCGTATTGTCAAAAAAGCCGGCACTTACTTTCTACCAATAGAATTGAATACGAGTGGTCAGTAACAATCGTTTTTAAATTTTCTATCGCTATTTCAAAATAGTATTTGAGAATTTTTGTCAGTTTTCGAGTGAAAGAGTCGAACGCTCGAAAGTCAAAAATCGGTCCCCTGTTCCGATACATTTGGCTGCTACCAACTATATGATGCTGACTGTAAATAGGGTTACCAGATACAAATTTCAGAAGTCCTGACAAAATTCCTGATTTTCGGCCGAAATTCCTGACGCGAGCTTGACGCGCTCGCGGCGTATTGTTATTACGCCGTGGGCCGTATTTTTATGTTGATATCGTAAAAAGATAATAACGAAAATTTATAAGTTACAATTTATGAAACTCCAAAGTACTTGTGGCTTTACCCTTTTTTGTTATTGTGATTAAAATAAAAGTTAACAGTGTGTAAAATTTTATTGTTTCATTGATTTGCCGAAAATTCCTGACATTTCCCTTTTCCGGCCGCATTCCTGACATGTCTAAAATTCCTGACATGTCAGGAAAATTCCTGACATCTGGTCACCCTAACTGTAAAGGGCGTACTGTTCCATCTCGTACGTTCCATATAACCTCCTTTTCACCTCTGAACGAAAAGTGAATCAAAACGTGAAAGAAAAATGAAGCGTTCACTCGAGTGAACCGTCTGATTCTAACCTTTAGATGCATATACTCGTAGCATAAATTAGTTTGCCACTTACTGTAAGTAATTCATCTTCTAAAGGAATAAAACTTGCTTGAAAGTTTGTATGTAGAAATCCAGAGTGAAGAACTCCATTATAGATGGCACTATCGGTCCTATCCGATACTATTAAATGAGCAATATTTGTATACAATAAACCTATACATACATAATATATATTTAAAATCATGTTCTGATGAAATTTGCAGTAGGTATAGGGATTTACGGGGCCGAGAAATCGATGGCTTGATCTTATTTTCGAGAAAATTCGTTTTTAAAGTAGTATTAAAACCTAGAAAAACTTTTTTGATTATTCCAATTTTAGTGGACATGGACTGTTATAGTATTTTTCTCAATCGTGTTATAATAGAGAGCTTTTTAGCCGAGTACCGTGTTTAGGCCACGAAGCTTGCTGAGTGGCCTAAGTAAGGTACGAGATTAAAAAGCTTGATTATGACACTATTGTGAACAATACTTTTTCTACGAGTCAACTGAACTAATTAAACAAACTTGGTATCTATTGAAAACGAAGTGCAACCAACGACTTTTTCATTTTTGTGCGTTGATGTCTATTTACCTTTTGACTTTCTCATGACGGCGTCCTATTGGTCAAATCCATTATAGTTCAGTAAAGGCGCCACGTGATTGGTCAATTTCATTTTAGTTGTGTCAACAGTTATGAAATTTTGAGTTGGGACCTCCATAGTAAAAAGTTCGTGATTTAAGTTTGGTGTACGAAGTCTTAATTCAAACATTAAGGTCGACGAGTATAAAAAAATGTTTTTGTGCTCGTCGATTGAAATCTGTGTATTAAGATTTCATAGAGAATACTGCAACGTCACTCTTTTCATCGTTGAATAGTCTGTTACTTCCGAAACAACCGAAATAACTGTTTCGATACGCTCTAGACAACCGAAAAAAAATTGAAAATAAAACTTACGTATTTCAATAGGTAGGTTACCTATTGAAATACGCATCACTAAAATTTGGAGTTTTTCATTCCCTAATTTACAATAATTATAAAAAAATAAACGCCTCTGACAAACTATAGCTCCATCCAAACCTTCAAGCGTGGTTAACTGCATACATGACTCATGTATGCAGTTAACCACGCTTGAATAACACCCAATGTTTGAATTGAATTCTGTTTCCTGATTGGTCGATTTTAATGTCTAGCTGTATTCTGATTAGTAGATAGCAAATACTAATGTTTTTTTAAAGAGTTGTGATTGGTGGATGTAATATAGAACTGTTGTGAGTGGTCAAATTAAAATGTTTTGTAATCATAAATATGTATACATATTTTCCCTAGGGGCTAAATGTACTACTTTAGCCCCGCTTGCCAATTCTAATATATGATGCACTTTTTGAGCATGACAAGTGAAAAAAACTTTTTATTAGAGTTTTGAAGTGTGTATGCACCTTAAACTTAATCGGGCTGTCTAGTATGCCATGTATGATTTGTTATTATCTATGCACGAACTGTCACCGCCCTCTTTCGCTCTGAGCGCTGTCCGTGTTACTTGTGTTCGTTTTTGTGTCGTCCTTTTAATCTATAATAATCGAAGATTCTATTAATAAGTTTTAACAATCTGACGACTGTATTTGCTCTATATATTTATGATAATATATCGGTGCATATATTGAGATCCTGACTTTGATTTCTTCACCGACGCTACCCCTGCCAGAAGGTACGGAACCCACGGGATCCTCTGTGTCCCACGTGTGCACCAATACTTTTCACTTCTCATGCTCAAAAAGTGAGTCATATTAGACTTAGCAAGCGGGGCTAAAGTAGTACATTTAGCCCCTAGGGAAAATATGTATACATATTTATGATTTATAAAACATTTTAATTTGACCAATCACAACAGTTCAATATTACATCCACCAATCACAACTCTTTAAAAAAAACATTGGTATTTGCTATCTACTAACCAGAATACAGTTATACATTAAAATCGACCAATCAGGAAACAGGATTCAATTCAAACATTAGGTGTTTTTTTATTCCCTAAATCACAATAATTTAAAAAATAAACGCCTCTGACCGACTATAGCTCCGTCCAAACATTCAAGCGTGGTTGACTGCATACATGACATAAGTTATGAAGATTGAGCGGGATAGACTGCTGTCTATTTCGCCTTATCGTACGGCCGTATAGACGCCGCTATTAGACGCTCAGACGCTTTTATTCGTGGTGTGAATATTTTGAATCTGTGTCAAAGCAGTTTATTAAAAAGGATGGCGCCAAATTGAACAATCTTTTCGCCTTGGTATATTTGTTGATTGTGGATGGATAATCGTTGTTTTTACTATTTTCTCGCAGTCGAAGTGAAAAGTAGAGTGTGTAACTTTGGTTTAAAAGCCATATTACCCCTCGAATTATTTCCCCTCACTTCGTTCGGGAAAATATCCATCTCGTGGTAATATGGCTTTCTTTAGACCCTTGTCATACAATCTACTATTAATTCGGTCGGGTGGTGGGAAGCGGTTGCCAGCGTTAATTAAAAATACCAAAATAATAATAACTTTCATGTGGGCTCAGCTGTATTGGCATTTTTTCTGACGCGAGATTAATTGATATGTAAGCTCCAAAAAAATAGACATGCAAAAATATCGGTGGAAAGGTCTCGAAAAAAAATATTGAAATCGTTGGATTTCGTTCAAAAATGTACTGAGGGGAAGGCAAAACCGAACACAATAGACGCGCCGTGAGCGCGAGGTCCCCTATACATAAAGTGGGGAGTGATTTTTTTTCATTTCAACCCTAAGGTATTTAAAAAAAACCGGTCAAGTGCGAGTCCGACTCGCGCACCGAGGGTTCCGTACAAACTAGCAATTAACTCAAGGTAAAGGTAAATGTCCCAATATTTGTTAAATTATTTACTTATTTTAACCCAACACAACAGAATTCAATTTCAAACAACGAGTAACTTTTACACCAACACCATCAAACTACCAAGACAATTGAATCGCGATTTTTTTGACCTGCTATTGAAATATACCCGTCTCAACTCCATTAATTCTAGAAAAATCTTAACAACGCGAATGGCGTCAACGCCATCTATCGGCCCCATTTGGTACAACGTGCAAGGGCAATCAGCTTAGTATGTATGTTGGTGTTTTAGCGATTATTTTTAATCACGTGTACCGATCTCGATTATTATTTTTTAATTTGAAATAAGGGTATATCTATTATAGTCTTATAGGAATTTCAAAACAAAAAAATACTTATAAAGTTGATTAAATTGCAAACTTAACTTAACTTCGGAGATGAGGGGGGGGGGGGGGGGGGCGAATGGTATTTTTTTACATTTTCCTTCATAGATCAAAATTTTCCCCGTGTAGAAAAAAAAGAAAAACTATTTCACAATGTGCAACTCAAGCCCTTTCAAATGATACCCCACTTGGCCCAATAGTTGATTTTTTTTTGCCCCCTCCTCATATTCGTAAGATTTCATGGAAAATTAAAATATGTATTAAAATTTTTCATTTTCCATGCACGTGGATGACTCTCATTTTAAAACCATTCCAGATTTCAAATTGATACCTTAAGTAGTTCATGATATATTTCAGTTTGTGACAGACAGACAGACGGAGTCGCACCATAAGGGTTCCTTTTAGTACCTTTTTTGGTACGGAACCCTAAAAATTTGCTAATATCATTTTTATAATTATATAAGAGTTTGCTAATATCATTTTTTGATAATGTTAATATTTTCGGAGAAGATAAAAAAAAATGTGTCCCCCCTCTAACTTTTGAACCATAAGTTTTAAAAATATGAAAAAAATCTCAAAAGTACAACTTCATAAAAACTTTCTAGGAAAATTATTTTAAACTCGAATAGTTTTTAGTTTTTGAAAAAAAAATTAAAATAATTTCTGAACTAAGTTTGTAATTTAACCGTATAAGCAGGTGTTTATTGTATCTGTAATTTCTACAAAATCACAATGAAATGAATTGCTTTCAAATAAAGTAAAAATGGTGAAAATTGGTTCACGCAATAAAGAATTATCCCATAAAAATCATCTTCCATACTTTAAGCTCGCGCGCAATAGTTTACTTAATTTGCCGATAGATGTCGCTGTACGCGGACCGCTCATATCGTACATGGCGGTGTTAAGATTTTTCCTGATTTAATGGGGTCGGAGCAGCAGCGCCCATACATTAGGTCGAAAATTTGTCGAGCTCGAATTGTCGTAGTTGTCTCTTTGGTCGTTCGTTTTGTCTAATAATAAAATTGTTCGCTAAGTATTGCTTGTATTGTTCGCTAAGTATTGTTCGCTAAGTAAGTATTGCTTGTTTAACTTCTCTCGTTAGTTGGTCTTCTGTGTTATTATAATAATAGTTTGTTAATAATAAAATTGTTCGCTAAGTATTGCTTGTATTGTTCGCTAAGTAAGTATTGCTTGTTTAACTTCTCTCGTTAGTTGGTCTTCTGTGTTATTATAATAATAGTTTGTTTCTTTTGTGTATAGGTATATATCTACATTTGTTTTGTTTCACAATGCTGTGAAATTGTATGGAATAAATCAATAAATAAATAAAATTAACGCTTAAGTGGGGACACTTACTTTGACGGACGGAAATCTACGGAACCCGGAACCCTACACTGAGCGTGGCCCGACATGCTCTTGGCCGGTTTCTTTTGACCTGCTATTGAAATATACCCGTCCCAACCCCATTAAATTCTAGAAAAATCTTAACAACGCGAAGTAGGAAATGTAGGAATGGGGGTCAGCGCCATCTATCGGCCCCATTTGGTACTAACGTGCAAGGGCAATCAGAGGAGCTACCGCGAAGTGAAAATTCGTTCGAATATCCCCGTCTCTGTCACTCGAACTAGCAAGTGCGACAGAGACGGAGATACACAAACGAAGTTCGTTTTCATTTCCCGGTAGCCCCTTAGCTTAGTATGCATGTTGGTGTTTTAGCGATTATTGTTTATCACGTGAACCGATCTCGATTATATTTTTTTTACATTTTCCTTCATAGATCAAGATTTTATCAATGTAGAACAAAAAATACAAACTGTTAACAAAGAGCAACTCAAGCCCTTTCATACCCCACTCGAATAGCTGAATATTTTTTTGCCCCCTCATATTCGTAATTTTTCGTAGAACATTAAAATGTATATTAAAATTTCTCATTTTCCATGCACGTGGATAACTCTCATTTAAAACCATTCCAGATTTCAAATTGATAGCTTAAGCAGTTCGTGAGATATTTCACTTTGTGACAGACAGACAGACAGCCAGACAGACGGACGGAGTCGCACTAAGGGTTCCTCTTTTACCTTTTTTAGTATGGAACCCTAAAAAAGTAAGTCACAGCGTCACAGCAGTATAACGTAACAGAGTTACAGACCCACAGTCTCAGTTGCACCGTTGACACGGTGTGAGAGGTCGTGACAGTCGAGTGCTCGGCCGCCTCTATGAACTTTTAAGCGTTGCGTGAATTCGATTTCTTGGTACTTCGCAAAACAATATTCACTTGTTGGTTTATGTCAACTTAATTAGAAAATCGGGTAAGTAAAACAATTGATTTTAAACTTGCATTACATTAGGTATATGCTATAAACTTTTGCAACGTAACGGTATGGTGGTCGAATTGTAAAAACTTAACTGTAAGTAGGTACCTATACATAGCTTATTGAAATATGGTATATATATGGTATTTTTTGGTGTAAGTAGGTAGTTTAAAGTGTCTAATATAAACTTACCTTTGTTATTCATTTGCAGAAAGCAGAAATACCACTAGATAGGTATCTAATGTTATTATTGTTTACCGTTGATGGTGTTTACCTTGTGCGCTTGCTGACTTGAATACTATATCCACATCGCGTCACATGCGTACGAATATCAAATTGCATAATGTAGGTACCCACGACCCACGTTCTAGGTCAGTTTCTGTGGGAGAAGACTACCTAATGGTTAAAAATACATAGGTACAGTCAGCATCACATAGTTACTTGCTAGCCAAAGTAGCCAATGAGCCAAATATATCGTTACACATATTCTGGCTCCTAATTAAAAATTACTAATTAAGACGTGTTCCGTTATATTTGTCTACTTTGACTGCTACTAACTGTTTTTTACCTCTTTACGCTTCAATTAAATTTGTTATGGATATAGTTTTGATCCCGGTAATCATCGCCTAATGGTATGGAAGTTTAATTGTATGTAGCTACAATAATAATCGAGTTCCACGCGGACGGAGTCGCGGCCAAAAGCTTAAAACCAAGTATTTTAATAAAACTTAAAACCAAACATCTACTTTAACTATAAATATTAATAACTAGCTGTACCTGCGACTTCGTTTGCATGTTAATGTAGGAGTTAACGCATTTCTTCTCTTGGAAATAGGATACATGCAGTTCTAATTTTAACCTATCATGTAAAACTTTCAATAAATCTATATATTTTAGTTAAAATGACGTTAAAACCTGTCACTCTGATATTTAAATTATTAAGAAAGGGACAAAACACGTGTTATTTATCAGAGGTATTTTAAGTTTTATGAATAATGGGGTAAAAGTTTAGTAGATGTCTGTGGCAATAGATCTAACAGGTAGGACACACGCTGCAGTATTAAATGTTTACTGGTCTTCTTCTCTACATATTTTTAACACTGTGTTATGTTATATTATAAAAACTTCTAAATGATCTTGAGTTCTTGAGTCACTCCGACTCTCAGGTAAAGATGTGTTTAGGAATTAATAATAGATAATCCTTTCGAGTACCCATTGACCGGTAAGACACTCTTGTTGACATTGACCTCTTTTTAATTTGACAACAGACGGCCAATTTATATTTTCCAAACTATACCTAACCACTAGGTAAGTTCTACAACTATAACGCGAGTCCGAGTCCCTTTCTAATAAAGGAAATTATTAAAAATGTTAATGCAATATGTTTATTTATTTCATATTGCAATGTTTCAGATTGCACTATCACATTCTGGCAAATCTTGTGTATGTTCCCGCCCTTGCCAACATAATAATGTGTGATGCAGGCTTTATGATAAAAGTATTTTCCTGTATGTTGGCTAATTTCTGTGTCTCTATTGTGGTCTCTATATTGGCTGAATGTCAACTTGAAGCCGCCTTAAGGCACAGCCACACTGGCGCGGCCTGCGGTAGCCGGCAAATTTAAATTTGACAGCGGCGGACAAGTTTACTATTGTCCTGGCGGCTACGATTTCAAGAAGAAGAAATTAACAATTTAATGAGGTCAAATGTTACCGAAAATTAATTAATCGTCGCAGTCGGATAAAAACTATCCTAAACGGAAGCTACAGTAATAATGTGCTTATGAAAAAAGTTACATATTTTTCCGTTCATGGGAATCTGAAATCATCGGGGGACACAAAAATGGTTAGTTTGATACTGGCTGATCCTTTTTTTAATTTAGAGATTTATTATAAGTGAGAGATTATTATACACACTCCCCGAAGTCGCAGCCCCTGCGAAGGGTTCCAAATCTGTCCAATCCGTTGGCCGAGGAAGAAGCGAGCCCTATATTATGTTACGTTAGGTAGTACTACTACCTACTACCTAACGTAACATAATATATGTAATATATGTAAGTAGTGTGTATGAACTTCATACACACTACTTACTACCTAACGTAACATAATATATGTAAACACAGCACTAGGGCTAGTAAGTAGTGTGTATGTATGAACTTCATACACACTACTTACTAACTATATGTATACCTAACGTAACATAATATATGTACACACAGCACTAGGGCTCGCTTCTTCCTCGGCCAACGGATTGGACAGAATTGGAACCCTCATGCTATGGACGTAACGTTAAAACGTAATATACTGTACGCTTACCGTGAGTTTGACAATGACGGCTTACGCTAACGAGTATCGAGTTTAGTATCTGTGCATCCCGCTCGTACTGTCAAAGTGCAATAGAGATGCACAGATAGAAAACTCGATGCTCGTTAGCGTAAGCCGTCATTGTCAAACTCATGGTAAGCGTACCTACTGTTATCAAAAGTACTACGGTCGTCGCCATCAGATACACCGAAGCGAGGTGCTCACACACCTTGTCAAAGTGCATGTTCAGATATTTTTATTGCCCTGGAATGCACGTGTACCTATGCGATATCCACTAGCTTGCCTACATCTCGTGCTTGATGTAGTATATATCATATATATATATATTACACGTATCAAATCCAACGGACGTCATCATGTCCTCTTATTCTCCGTTTCAGTACCTAACATATGCTCGAGCCGTTTGTATAATCTCTCATCTCTCTTATCTCACTTATAATAAATCTCTAAATTAAAAAAAGAATCAGCCAGTATCAAACTAAGCATTTTGTGTCAAGAATGATCTCAGCTTCCCATGAACGGAAATACGCGAAACTTTTTTACAAGTACATTATATTTCTAGCTTCCGTTAATTCCGTTTAGAATACGTTTTTTACTTTTATCCGACTGCGACGATTAATTAATTTTCCGAAACATTTGACCTCATTAAATTATTAATTTCTTCTGCTTGAAATCGTAGCCGTCATATCTGTCAACTGTCAGTGACGTCAAAATGGCGGCCTTGCCTTAACTATCCAACAGTAATAATTTCGATCCGGTGTTGTGATAGACCTTCAAAAACATAAATTCTATAGCAAACTTATAGGCGCTAAATTCGTATTGAGGCGTAATTTCAAAAGTCTGACCGTCTTCCTTTTTTTTTAATGGTATAGCGCTGTCATCGCGTTCAGCCATGAAGTCTATTTGAGTTTCTAACTGCAAGATTACGATCTTGCACTTTTTATTATTTTGAATATAATCAGGAATGTAAATCCGAATCCCATCGTACCCATTGGATTTTAAGGCCCTGTATCCGCCAGAGATGGGCGAAACTGTATTTTTCCATTATGTTAAAGACGGAAAGGTGACGGAAGAAGGTGTTCCTATTGTGTTTAGCTATTAAGCTAAGTATCAAGCCTAATATGGAAACACAGCTTCGAATATCTCGGTGGAAAAGTGGCCTACAAGCAGTGATCTACAAATAACTCGATACAGATAACTCGAGAGTCGGTCCATAGATGGCACTAGTACTTGGAGGAAGCTGATGACTCTATCTCAGTATATAATAATTTCCTCTATGCAGGCGACTATGGCGTTTCACCACCGACTATCCGATTAACGCTGGTTTCAAACCCAACGGCTTCCTGTTATTCCAGTTTGGTCGTCAAATATTAAGATAAAGTATAGAACATTAACATTATTCACTTTTGAATTCTAATGAATTATAAAGGTTACAAATTCGAAACAGCAAAAATCTATTAAGACTTAACTAACTACGAGGATATTCCGTAATAGTAGAAATTGAAAAAAACAAACGGGTTTTGCACCGTTATAGCGCAAAAAAGTTTTCTGCAAAAAACGGACGGACTAACTATGTAGAACGTATAGGTATTAGGTATACCTAATGTTTACCTCATTCATGTTCGGGAAGCTCAGTACAAGAGTATGGGATAATAGACACCTTACCGTTAATACGAAGATGATAGTATATCAGACATGCATCTTGTCCATACTCTTGTACGGAGCAGAAACTTGGACATCATATCGTAAACAGGAACGGAGATTGAACAGCTTTCACATGCGCTGTCTTCGGCGTATCTTGAACATTTCCTGGAAGGATCGAGTTACAAACGAGAGGGTGCTCAACATCGCGCGTTTACCCAGTATTGCAGCAGTCTTAAAACAAAGACGTCTGCGCTGGCTTGGGCACGTGCAGAGGATGGAGCCCTCTCGTTTACCACGTAAAACTCTCTTGAGTGAAGTAGCTTACGCTAAGCGGCCGGTAGGGCGCCCTATGTTACGGTTTAAGGACAGCGCAAAACGTGACATATTTTCCTTCAAGATCGACCCCGTGAATTGGGAAAGGCAATCCCAGGACCGAGACCTTTGGAGTATAAGACACTTTATGAAGGCGTGACACTACATGATATCGCCTGGTTTGACCTGTTGTCCTAAAAACGAGCATTGAGGCACCAGCGCGCTGCTGCGCCTCCAACGGCACTGTGTATGACATTTACGTGTCATATCTGCGGGCGTCACTGTCGCTCTCGTATTGGCCTGACAAGCCACGTACGTAAGTGCCGCACTTGATTGGACGCTGCTTAAATCATCTTTTATAGATGCTAAAGGCCAATGATGATGATGATGATGAATGTTTACCTCATTCACTGCTAAGCTACGGTCGTAGCGCTAACTACGTCGTTAGTGTGTAGCGAAAATCACCGGTAGGCTTTAGGGCTGTTAGGCTAAGTTCAGATCAACGCGCGGCGGCGCGGCGCTCAGTTGGCTCGGCGCGCGGTTTTCGGCACGCGCTAACGCGCCTCAACCAAGCCTCAACTGTATTTGCGTGTCACATTTTGCTTAAAGAGTGAGCGAGACGCAATGCACATTGGACAAAGATCTTGGACAAGTGGAAGGTAGTAACCCTAACGTAACGAAACTAGACCTCTCTATCCACGCATAGTCATAGTCACTACGATTCGCGGCGTCATGATATATTTGTGGGTGAACGGTCAGGTGAAAGTTACAGAATAGCGGGATTGATCTGACGCATCTGTGTCGTGATAAGCGTTGAACGGGTTACCGCATTTTTAACTTGGTATAGCAACGAACACATTATAAGCGATGCAATTTGTCAACAAAAACTGGCTATAGCCTTTTTCATTTATTTTTTATTAGTAAAATTTGGTAAAATCACAAAAATCAAAAAAAATGTCGTCTTGGTTCTAATGCTTATAAGTTTTTACACCATCCTCGCGTACAAAATATCATAGCATAATTAGTAGGATCTATAGTACATACTTATGAATAAGAATAGGTACCTAAATGTAATTAGGTAGTAACAACCGAATTTATGTTTCAGAAAATGGATTGGAGATCACGCTTATTACTGTTTCTGATGTTTATTGGCGTTTCTATATCTGGCCACAATAAGGAAAATCAAACAGAACCAAGGTAAGTAGCTCATAACACAACAATATTGTACTAAATAATTTAATTATGCAAGCCAATAACAGGTTTATGCAAAAAACATACAGACCTACTCCGCTTCCTATTAGGTCTTCACAATATCTACATAAACATAAGATATGTTTCATTGCAATGGATCTATAGTAAATCTGTTTAAGATCCCCTTTACCTCGTATACAAATAGCTACAGGACGAACTCGTCTACATTTTTCGTTTATCTAGGATTTTAAAGGGAAATATTGGAATTGATTTACCTACTTATTTCGACCACTAAAGTGCTTTCCAAACATAAAAATAAATTTTTCATTGCGTTTTAAAATCCTTAAAATCGCATGAGGATTAACGCACGATTTTTCTAATCTGCCTTATCAAATTTGCGATTTGTGAGCGAGTTGAAAGCGAAGCGAGCACGCAGCGATTTCGCCGCGAGTGCGCAGCGAGTTCGCCGTGAGTGCGCAGCGAGTTCGCCGCGAGTGCGCTCGAGCTCGCCACGAGTGCGCGCGAGTGCGTTCGAGCTCGCCGCGAGCGTGCAGCAAATTCGCCGCGTCTAGAGTTGCGACGCCATGATGTATAATCGTCAGCAAAATACATTTTTACCCACTTTAGTTTACTATCTATCATTCGTTTATTATATCTACGAGTGTGAGCGGACTTTGCAATAATAATGGCATCGTCGGAAGATTATAACATTGTTGTAATGGATATCGAGGCATTTATAATTGAAATTCAAAATCGTCCCGTGTCCCGTCCCATTTTGTAAAGTTCGAAAGAAGGCGAGAATATAGTGATCGTAATTTTAAAGACAAATAAGTAGTACTTATGGGATGATATGCAATTTATTCATTAAAGACTTTGCGACAAAAACTCCTTGTCGGAATCCATTTCGTAACCGACTGTCCAAATCGCAGGTCATTAGCCGCGAATTTTCCAGCGAGTACGCAGCGAATTCGTACGCAGTCAACTCGCCCACAAATCGCAAGTGTTATATTTATAAGGCCCTTATATGGAATAGGGTAATAGTAATGAATGAACATTTCAGCCTTCCATGTAAAGAAGACCATCTCTCCGCTGCAATTAACGAGTTTGGTTTCAAACTGCTAACGGAAGAAATGAAGCGCAACTCTGACAAGAACATAGTTCTATCGCCCACTGGTATCGCTGGTTAGTGCATAATTCATTATAGTATTCTCAGTAGCTAGTATGATTTGGACCCAACATTCGTAGCATAGGTGAACCTTCAATTTACCAGGCACAAAATATGTGCAACAAGTCTGCAACAAGCTTTGTCGGATAATGCGCTAGATTCTTTTTAATTTTTGATCGCGTCAAGCAACATCAAAACATCTAGTTTAGGAGAAAAATATTTAAACACCCGACCGCCGCTGCATACTACGGGCCACCTAGTCTAAGAGCCGGTAGTTTATTTTTAATGTTCAAGGCCGAAACGCACTGACAGCGGTGGCGGAGCGGCGCGGTGCGGCGCGGAGGCGGTACCGGTTGTAATGTTCGAGCTAATATGAAATGATCCGCACAGAGCGGCGCGGCGCGGTTTTCTATGCGGACCCTGTCGTATTAGCTCGAACATTACAACCGGTACCGCCTCCGCTCTCTGTACGTTTGCAGCTTAAGATTGCTACTGTTATTATATAACTACCAAATCGAAAGGAACAATTATTTGTATGGATTAAATCTAGACATGATGTATTCCGAGAGCAAAACTATAAGAGTCATTATATGTGCACTTGTAGTATAACTTCTGTGAAAGTCCTGGCGGGCTAGCACAACTGACGCCGCACCGCGACGCGAGTCGAGAAGGATCTACCGTCCTCGGTCTAATTTGCACGGTGCGAGTGTGACAGGGGACGCTCAGTCGCGCGACAAGCGGCTTGTTAGCAAGTTGTGCTAGACGTACAGGTAGAAACTATAAGAGATATAGAAATTGTTCTTATGAGCTAAGAGGCTGATAATATTACTTAACAGCATGCATTTAATTAATAAATAAAAGCGGCCAAGTGCGTGTCGGGCCACGCGCAGGGTAGGGTTCCGCAGTTGCCCGTCTGTCACAGAATGCGGACTTAAAAAGGGCTTTTGGGGTTTTTATTATAGCTTACCCTCATAAATAATCGTAAATATGATTATTTATATAACACACGAATGTATGGGGTCGTTTCGCCGGTTACGCGGCCACCTTCGGTTAGCGACCACCTGAAGGACAAGGTTTTTTCTATTGAAGATAACGTGGCGTGAATAAGCAACTCTACCGTCTACGGTAAAAGGTTCAAATTCCAATGACAATATATATGCACACATTGCACACCCGAAATCAAGTGCATTTCTTACCAGATAACTAGTTATGTCTACTACTCGTTAACTAGTTATGTCTACTTAACTGTGATAGTTTTCCTTTTAAATTCATTGTATGTACTGCTATGATTTTTTTCACGTCCCCAGTAGTAGCCATTTAGCCGGCAGGGAAGGGGGGACACATGACTCGACCAAAAATTAGGACTTTAAATCCCATTATCTCGCAAACGCATAACTGAGTTGAAAAATAGTTTTAGAAAACCCATAATATTTTTGAACAAGCTATCCAACGATACCCCACACTATAGGTTAACGAGCAAAAAAAAACACCAATTTACATGTAGGGGATTTCAAGACAGATGTGACCTGAGGGGCTACCGGGAAGTGGAAACGAACTTCGTTCGAGTATCTCCCTCCCTGTCGCTCGAACTAGCATGTGCGACAGAGAGAGAGAGATACACGAACGAATTTAGTTTTCACTTCCAGGTAGCCCCTCAGATCACATCTGTCTTAAAATCAAAGTTAGTTTTATTGCGAAAATTAATAGAGTAATTGTAAGGAACAATTTTAGACATGGAAGCTTGTATCAAGGATCACCGATAAATGCTGTAAGTACCTTTTTCCCAGTTTTATTACCTACGGACTAATACTTTTATTTTCAAAAAAAAAGTCGTAGCTTCGGTTTAAAAAGATTTATTCCCATAAGAATTTATACAATTCACTTACATAGGGAACTTAAACTAGTACAATTAAGGTTACATGAAGTTAGTAGTTAGTTGCAGTTTTTATTGGTATCGTGACTCCTGAGAACAAATCTCCGTATTTCTTATAGTTACAATTTTCCCTCACAGCCTCGTTTGAGTCGTAAGAATAATAATAAATAGCATGGTTGAACGTCTCTTCTGGGGCGTTTGTTGTATTGATTTAAATATTTCCAAGTTCCAGGATTTTTGTTTCAATACATCATTGTACACATGTTTCATTGATAGAGTCTTACTCAGCGTAATGTTCGTTCAGCAACTTCTCCTTCGGATATCAAGGATGTTTTCATGCTCTTTCCTATTAATTTCAAAAGAATCTTGTTTTAATCGCAAGATTTTACTTTTAACAACATCAATTTCTTTTTTTGGTTGCCTTTTACGAGACCTTTTTTCAGATACCGATAAAGTTGTATTTGTTTGAGTCTTTTTATTTGAAGTAAGCAGTACATCTGTTTGAGTTGAAGTAGAGTTCGATAATGTTCGTATCTTCGATTGATATTCTAAGATGCTAGTAGTAGGATCAGTGATATGACCTGTGGGTGGCGATTTTTTAAATGTGAATGTCGATTGATGTTTTAATGCATTCATTAACTCATTTGATTTTGTATTTGGTTTAGCGTTCTCGAGTTTTGGTTTTCTTTCTGTTTGGGATTCGCAGTGAGTAGCAGTTGGTACCAAAGTACTATTCTTCCATGACTGTAGAGGTACTTCTGATTCATGATCTTCTTCGGACAATATATTTTCATGAAATTTATTTGGTAAAAACATCGTAGGTACTGCGTCGCTTTTAAGCCGCTTTATTGTAGTATTTATGATTTCAGAATTATCAAAATGTATAGAACAAACGTAACTATACATTTTGGTCTTATTTTCGTTCTTTTCATCGGTTAAATCTTCTCTGTCGATTACCTTTAACCATTCCCGTCGTCTGAAATGAGACACAATATCAGTAAAGTAATCACCCTGAAGGGCCTCAAGTCATAAATCAAATCAATTATTTATTCTGCAAATGGGCCACAAGGGCACTTAGAAGGCAATAAGAATTATGAACACTAACCAGATTTACCAATGTAAATTTCTTTTTAATTTTTGGGACATGCACACTGCACAGTCAGCAACTACTCGTTGAGATGATTGTAATGTGCCATAACAACATGCATGACGGGTTGATCTTGTGATATTGAGGAAGTTCTGGCCCCCTTCCGTCCCAATCGTCAGATCAAGTTTAATGGTAACTCCATATTGCATTGTTGCCAAACTTACATAACTACCTACCTTTCGCATTGTATCGCAATTTTCGTACTATCAAACCAAATAACAATATCAATGAGTAATAATTAAGTAGTATAAACTCTTAAACGTGGCAGAAGTTATAGTAACTAGACTTACTACTATAACTTATACGTAGTAGTGGATCATTGTATGCTCCATCTTTATGGGCCATTGTGTGGCCGATACACCCTTCGATGTTTTAGGCTAGGTAAAAAATAAACTTAACAAGATAGCCACGTTAGTGAATGTCCAATCAATGGCCAAACAGTTACTTGATACAATTGATTAATTCGATGTATTAAAATTGACAGCATCTTTGAAAATTAAACAACGAAATCTTTTTTTGTTTTGAAGTCGAAAGTCAGAAACTACTTTACCAAGTGTGTGGTTTCAACGCGGGCCGGCCGCCGACTGCGGAGCGAGGTACGGAACCATATTGAAGCGTATCTATTAACTTTAGCGCATTAGGTTAGGCAACGTCGCATTTTCGATTAAAAGCGTTGGTTCTTTGTGTACCACTGGATCATTGTTGGCTACTTTACCCTACCTATTTCAGCGCACAATGGGATACCATGATACCAATACCAGCAAATGGCCGAAAAATTGTATGCAAATTTCATAACGACAACTTACAATATAGGTACCTACTTATATTGTAAGTATTTTTATTTATTTGGATATACAATTTAACATCATTACAGCATATGCCAAGGCGCTGGTAAACTTAAACTATTCAACATATAAACACAATAAGAAACAAGTTATATTTCAATTTCAAATGATGTCTAAAAATGAATCTCACAGAATCTTTTAAAAAATAGGGAGAAGTTTACTCCACTTGTAGGCAAACAAATCGTTTCAACATCATCATCATATATCGAAATATCCTTATGAAATTGACTTCTAAAGTGTAAGTTGCTTTTTGCTTGTGTTCGTGGTGGTGCGTAGGGTCACGTGCAGTAGGTTGAGAGTGTGGAATCTGTATTTGTCTCTAGCTCTCAAGTCTCAACTCAACACAACGGATCCTCAAACCAATAATGGGTCCATAGCGCGCTTTTCATTCTTCTGGTGTCGCAAGCCTCCAATGGTAACGGTGCCTGCATCAGGGGGCCGTATGCCTGTTAGCCACCGTCAAATAAAAGTTAGTTTGAAGCCAACCATAAATAAAATGCACACACAAAATTGTTACTAGCTCTTCGACTATAAAAAAGTTAAACGCATATCGAGTAACTACCCTGAGGCATAATATATATATACCTACGTATAACAACTCTCGTATGGTATGTACATACTATACTTAAACAAATAGGTTACCACAAAACACTAACCTTTCAATGTCATTCGGAACTCGAAAAAATGATAGCCCCGATTCCGATACACTCCTTGCTTTATTCATGCATCCGTAAACATTACAGTATTTCATATACTTCTTATTCTTGCTCATTATTAATTGATTAAAATACGGTAGTGTACAGAAAATATAAAACAGTAAAGGATCAAGCTAACTCCATCAGAACGTGTCGCGGCCACAGATAAGATAATAGGCGCAGCGAGCGGTGGCAACCTCTGCCCGTGAATTTTACAGCTCCGAGTTGTCAGACGGCCGAACGTATCCGAAGCGTGGAGTGAGACCACTCTGTTACTCCATCCCACTCTGTCGTTGTAATGATTTGCGATTGCATCTTTATACATATTAACGATTGAAACGCTTTGTTTGTTATTGCATTCATGTTAGTTTAATATTCTATTATATAAATTTACACTTCTCATGCTCAAAAAGTGCGTCTTTAAATGCTGTGCGTAGGCATGCGTTAGGCGACATAAAATCGCTTTTTATGCTCTAGTGCCTAAAGTAAACTCCCTATTACCGTATTCTAAGACCAAGGCAAGGATACCAACAACTAAAGTACACAATAAAACTTCATGAAATAAACTTATATACCTACTAGTTTTCATTTCCTCGCAATCGAAGAACAATTCGTCCATAAAACCCATTTTACACTCGATTATATTACATGTACAGTCGAGGACAAAGAGATGTATACACTTTTGGACCTAATCGAATGCGGTCGCCTACAAATTATACATCTCCTTGTCCTCGACTGTACCTAAATGTGCATAAACGTCTCGCGTAAAATGGTGCGTTTTATGCACTTGTTGTACAATTTACTATATAACTGAGTAGTCGTATGTAACAACCTAAAGTGAGGTGTCACGTACCTACTGCAAAATAATTTTTAAAAACAAAGTTTTAACCGACTTCGCTTTAGTACTTACTCCGCCAAGCCACGAGAACATTTCCTATTTTTTTTTACAATTTACCACATGAACTGATTTCTGATATCAAATGCGTTGATTATTATAGAAAAAACCGAATCGCTGTATGTGGGCCGATAATATTTGAGGACTTCCATCGATTCCCCAAGATCATCAATGACACTTCATTAGTTCCTATTTCAACGGAATCTTATCAGAACCTGTGACGTACTTTTGCACTTTTAAGTACATAATTGAGGAATTCGATATGTCATCTGTGGTCTTCATCATCAATTCCTCGCCACCAATTATGATTCCGGGTGTAAATTACACGAGTTATAACAGAACATATCAAAATCACTACACGCGTGCCTAATAAAATTGAGGAGTCCCCCAATTCTTCATGGATCCCATCATCTAACTGAATTTTGAAAAAATGGGACCGACCTGGAAGTATATACATACCAGTGTGGAGCAAAAAGTAATTGAATTACAAATTACAATTACAAAATGTAATTTCAATTATTGCATTACAAATTACAAAATGTAATTTGTAATTCAATTATAAAATTACAAATTAGAAAATGTAATTTGTAATTCAATTACAAATTACATTTTGTAATTTTAATTTGTAATGCATTACTTCGTAACATTACAAATTACTTTTATTTAATAAAATATTTTTCAGTATTGACCGAGTGAGTAAACCGTCTCCGTTTCAACTCGGGCAAAAATGCTTTCGTATGTGCGTTTGTCCAGATTTCCGGTTATTCTCGCCCACAGGTCGCCTTTCTCAACCAATTCTCGTAAAACTTTGTGAGCAGGTTCGTTAATTATATAAATAATTTTTAACAGTTTTCCAAAAAAAAATGCCGGAAATATGAGTTGAACTTTTTTTCTGAGATTTTGAAAACTCACGAGGTCTACAGTTTACAGAGCTACAAATTTTTAGTTTTTACAAAATTTTATTTAGCTTAAAATTGCAATGTAATGCAATTGCACGTGTAATGCATTAAATGTAATACAATTTGTAATTCAATTACATTTTACGAAGTAATTCAAATTACACGTAATTCAATTACAAGTGTAATGCATTACTCGTAATTGCAATGTAATTGAATTAAATGTACCTAATTCAAATTGTAATTTAATTACACATGTAATGCATTACGCCCAACACTGATACATATAAAACAAAAAATTCCTTTCGGCTCATCAATGATGGAGTTCTGAGGTAACAATAATGAAAAAAAAAACAGCCGAATTGAGAACCTCCTCCTTTTTTTTGAAGTCGGTTAAAAAATATTAAAGACCGGGTTTCACTCCGGGAGTGCCGGCAGAAGTGAAAACTTGAATATTAACGTTGTGCATTTTTGATATTTTGGAATGGTTACGGAATGATTTTGCACGAATTAATTACGCGCACACACGCACGCGAACACGCGTGGTTAAGTATATTAATTAGTAATATGCAATTCCAATATTACTAAGTACTTAAATAACAAATGTTAGTTAACAGTTAGATTTTTGTAAAGGTTGTGAGAAAAAGGGTCTTACGTATGGCCGTACCTCAAAGCTACTTACCTACTTAGTAGTAAGCTCGGAATCCTAAAAACTATCAAAATCGTAAACAAAAATAATATTTTCAGTAAAAGGTACCTACTTACCTGACGCAAGCTATACACAATTTGTAATTTGTTATTTATTTATTTATTTATTCCATAAATTTAAACTATAAAAAACTATAATAAATAAACAATAACTAACTAAACAATTCATTTCGTATTTAATTGTGCGGTTTACAAATTTTGAAAATATTGAACGGTTCGTGGGCGCTCAATTGTAGGTATAACTTATATTATAAGTAGGTACATATCTAACTTGTACCTGACACCCTGCGCTAATTGTAACAAGTACCTAATAAACGTCTGAACCTATCTAATATTCTGTCAACATTTTTATACCTAACCTAACCTAACCTATGGTCGATCCGGCCGAACCAAGCGGCAGTTGGCGAGAAAAGCTCGGTCTCCCGGTTGGAATTGAACGCGACTAAAGTTGAATGTTCCTCTCCGCAGGCATTCTCGCGATGACTCTTCTGGGAAGCGCGGGCAGCACATATACTGAACTGGCCGCAGCGCTCGGGTTTTCCCAAGGTAAGATAACATATTCACACAGACCACACACATTCACGTATTCAGATACGGGCGGAAACCACAGTAGTCAAATTAGGAAGTACCGCGAAAAGGTCACAGCCTCACAGGCGTTCGTAAACAAATAAGTTTTGTACAGTCGATGTGTAAGAGATGTTTAAATTTGTCGCCTTATTACAATGTAATAAGGTGCACAAGAGTAAACATATGTTTGACATCGACTGTACCGACTAGATAACGAAACTACCTAATTAGGTAAATTACTGTTTACTTTAAAATTTGATCAAAAGCCTTTTTATGTTGTGTGACATTAGATGTGTTTAAGATTTTTGAACGAGGATAGGCCAAGTTTTCCATTAGGTTGGTGTAAAAAAATAAAATAATAATAAATAAAGGTAATTAGAGGTATATATCTAAACTCTAAAACGTTATAACTTAAGAAACTATGTACCTATACCTACTTAGTACCTACCCGCCTTATTTACAGCAAATCATTTAAATCCCAGTAAATTTAATACCGCAGTTAAGTAACCAATGGTACTTATATAGTGCGTTCAATATTAGCTGGCGTGATTCCACTTGAGACCAACATTAGCAATAACAATAGGCTTAAGTCGCGTCGAGCCCATTTTTTGTAAACACTTGCTAAACACGTGCGGCCGGCAGTGCTTCAAACGATATTGATACTTTTCCTGTTCCCTTTCCGTTTAGCAAAATTAAGACAGCTCAGTTGTTGTTTTAGAAGGATTCAATACACCATGTTCCAACTTTATAAATTATAATAAATGTCTGAAGTGACTCTGACACTGAATGTACCGAAATTAATTCAGAAACAGAAGAAGTGTCATCATAAAATCATAACTGAAAAACCACGTATTTTAATTTCTTACTTTATAAATAAATAAAAATTGTGTAATTTGTTATTGTCTTTAAACTTAACATACCTGAACGTAGCTGTTTTAAAATTATTATATTAATAATATTTAAAAGTATCAAGACCTGTTTGTCTGCACCAAAACAGGTAAAATCGCACCGGCTCTTTTAAAATGTTTATGGCTTCTATGAGTGTTTGGTTTATTGCCTAGCTGTATTGTTTGCGTTCAAGTGGAATCACACCAACTAATATTGAACGCACTATAGCCAGACCAGCTACTTATGCGCATATAAAATGCCCGGAAGTGAAATCCAAATAAGTTTACTCACCATCAGCGTATTCCTCGCCAAGCTTAGAAAATAAAAGCTGGGTTCATAACCCTTTTTTACTGGTCAAGCAAAAAAAAATTATGTTTAGCTATGCAAAAAAAATATTACCTGACTAACTGGTTTTTTTTACCCCCTATCACCTTGTCCGACATAAAACTTAGTGTGCTAGGGTGTCTGTTGCTGTTGTTTACTACCTACCTATATGTATGTGTCTAGTGTCTACGCTTCAAAACGCGTTGACATAATACGGCACAAACGTAGACACTTGTCCACAATTAAACACCATTTGCATCAACACAACAATTAAACTAAGTTTATTTCCAATCAGATATCCTAAGAAACCGCATCCACCACGAAGAGTTCGGAGAACTATTACACGTTTTAAGTAACTCGTCGAGCAAAACCTCGTACGCGGAGGCCATATTCGTGGAGCCGCGCACGCGCTTGCGCCACATGTATCGAGAGTACTTGCAGCGCGTGTATGACGGTGATGCGCGCACCGCAGACTTCGCCGACGGGGCTCTAGCCAAGGACACTATCAATGAGTATGTTGAATATATTCTGCCTCCTGCCAACATTTGAGAGCCTCTTACGCGGACGCCATATTCGTGGAGACGCGCACGCGCTTGCGCCGCATGATGGCCGCATGTATTGAGAGTACTTCCGGCGCGTGTATGGCGGTGACGCACGCGCCGCAGACTTCGCCGACGGGGCTCTAGCCAAGGACACTATCAATGAGTATGTTGAATATATTCTGCCTCCTGCCAACATTTGAGAGCCTCTTACGCGGACGCCATATTCGTGGAGCCGCGCACGCGCTTGCGCCGCATGCATTGAGAGTACTTCCGGCGCGTATATGGCGGTGACGCACGCGCCGCAGACTTCGCCGACAGGGCTCTAGCCAAGGACACTATCAATGAGCACGTTGCATATCTTCTGCCTCCTGCCAACACTTCAGCCTTTACCATATTCGTCGAACCACGCACGCGCGTGCGCTACATATAATTACTCCGGGAGTAGGTAGGTGCAACGCGTGTATGAGGGTGCCGCGCGCGCCGCGGAATTCGCCAACGATCCCCTAGCCAAGGACACTCAATGAGTAAGTTGCATATCTTCTGAGCAACGTTTAGATCCTCGTACGCGGACGCGATATATGTAGAGCAACACACCACATGTACCGTGACTTGGATCTTATAGGGGTCCTTGCGCGATTGTCTCGTTTGATCCAAGAAGGCGCTACTTCGTAGAAGATATAGGCATCGCACGGTTTTTGGATAGCGGCTACGGCATTAGCAACATAATACTAGTAGGACAACTTTATAATTTGTCTGTTCTGGCCCTGCGCAGGCCCCGACTTGAAAGTTGAAGGCTGCAACAGTAATGTCAACCAGATGTTTTCCCTTATATGTATTCTAATTTGCATGCGCATTAAACTTTCGCCAAATTAATTTCAGGTGGATAAAAAATAACACAAACGGAAAAATAGAAGAATTCCTAAAACAAACTCTCCCACCAGAAACAAAAGTCGTCTTACTGAGCGCCCTATACTTCAGCGGACAGTGGGCCCACCCTTTCACGCCGCAGCATACTGCGAAGTAAGTTAATCAAGCAACTATGTCCATTATTGTGATCATCTTCTATTTTAACACTTAGCCTCCTAGACAGGTAGGGCCCTCAAGACGAGTTCCCAAGGTGTGTTGGATAATTGGTTTACTGTTATTGGTTGGTTGTCGGAAGACTCCTAGACCGAAGATTGCCCTGACCTACACATTTTCTCAAATCTTTTACAGGATGCCGTTCAAGACCCCTACAGGCGACGTCATGGTCGATCTTATGTTGAACTTTGGAGAGTTCAAATACGTGTTTTCAAGAGATGACGGTAACATTTTCTTTTCAATAAGTATTACCTATTATGCAAAACAATACCTATTTGTATGATGCTTTGAAGTGATCTTTTCTGTCCAACGGTTTTTTGGTTGGATCAATGGCATTGTATCATTTGTATACTGTTGTCAATCGTTGTCAGTTACCGAGAGCTCATTATTTGTTCTACTTGAAGGCCATTTCTCGAGATCTATTTAAAAAGCTCAATTCAAAATAATTACGTTAATGTACTATGTTTTAGGTCTGCAAATGATCGCTTTACCGTACAACGACAGCACAACAACAATGTACGTGCTGAAACCGTTGAAACTTCAGCCTCTGCCCGAGCTCTTGGGTCGCCTGAACTTTTCCAGAATCAACCATCTCATCTCGCGCATGGCCAACGAAAGATCAGTCATCAGATTCCCCAAAATGGAAATCAAGAGCTCAGCATTCCTCGAAAAAAGTCTCCAAGATTTAGGGCTCAATGCAATGTTTTCTCCAGCAGACGCAAATTTCGCTCTTATGATAGATGCGAATAAAGAGATTAATACTACAGAGGAAGAGTTGTTGACAAGGATAACCTTCGAGAATCGGGCGCAAGACATCAAAGATGCGGTGAACAGTCTTCCCAACCCCGGGGTGCACGTGGACAAGGTGCTCCACGACGTTAGGATCAGTATAGATGGTAATTACCTAACGTAAAACCATCCAGCTGTCGTCCTAATCACCTAACTATGGTCCAATTGAACTCGGCGTTAGACGGTCCTTTATAAACACTAGTATAACTATATGAGAGGCAATGTAACCACGGAAAATAAAAACTAAGAAAATGAAAAATATACTTAGTCCCTCTTAGTTTTGTCAGAAATTAGTTAGTCTACTTTAGACCATCGTTGTTCTTCTGGACTATAGTTGGGAAGTTTCACGATACCTACTTAGTAATGAATTAAAGTAAGTTGTTAATCCCAGCCAAAAAGTACACGGCTTTTTCAGTCGCTTATTGGCAACACTTTCAAATCTCGGCTTTATTGACGAAGCGGCGGGTGGGAGGTTTCAGTTAGCATTGAAAATAAAACAGATGTTAAGCATCCTGTTACGAGATAAACGAATGACCTGATTAATAGTTTGATAATAATTTACTTTATTTTAAAAACAAAGTTTTAACCGACTTCAATTTAGTACTCCGCCAAGCCACGAGAACATTTCCACATTTCTTTTCCAATTTACCACATGAACTGATTTCCGAGAGCAAATGCGTTGCTTATTAGAGATAAAAACCCAATCGCTGTATGTGGCCCGATAACATTTGAGGACTTCCGTCGATTCCACAAGGATCACATTTGGCACTTCATTAGTACCACATTTATTTTCCAATTTACCACATGAACTGATTTCCGAAAGCAAATGCGTTGGTTATTAGAGAAAAAAACCCAATCACTGTATGTGGCCCGATAACATTTGAGGACTTACGTCGATGCCATAATGATCACCTTTGGCACTTCATTAGTTGCTATTCCAACGGAATCTTATCAGAATCTGTGACGTACTTTTAAGTACATAATTGAGGAATTCTATAAGTCACTTGTGGTCTTCATCATCAATTCCACTCCACCAAATTTATGATTTCCGGGTGTAAATATACGAGTTATAATAGAAAATACCAAAATCACTACACGCGTGCCTCATGGATCCCATCATCCAACTGATTTTTTGAAATAATGGGTCCCACCTGGAAGCATATACTTATGAACAAATAAAATTACGAATCGGCTCATTAATGACGGAGTTCTGAGGTAACAAACATGAAAAAAAATACAACCGAATTGAAAACTCCTTTTTTTGAAGTCGGTTAAAAACTATCATGTTTGAATTTGGCGATTGAGCTGAAATTTGATATACATATTTATGTTTGTTCGGTGGCAACGCAATGTTATGGCATCACCGAGGTGACCTGATGATGGAGACAGAAAGTGGACATAGCAACTCCTAATCTGTACAATATAAAGCCGTCGTATTTGGGCTCATCGGAAGTATCGGAACCCTTTTTACAAGTTGTTGACGACTGTGCAAAAAAAAGTACAGTCGGCAACCGGCAACAAAAACTAAAATTACTTGTACCAAAAATTATTATGAAACTTATTGTACACAATTTGTCCAGAATACGGCACGGAGGCGGTGGCGGCCAGCGGCGCGTTCCTGACGCGCACCGCGGAGCAATTCTACGTCAACTCCCCGTTCTACATGTTCATCCGGGACGAGAAAACAGAACTAGTCACCTTTAGCGCAGCCATATTCAATCCCACTGTATAGTTCATTCATTAAAATCATTAAACAAATTAATATTTAAATGGACAAAGTTGGTCCCACTTGACATAGGTATTCAACATTTAAACGTGATGACCTGATGACCTTACCCATAGATTTTATATTAAAAACCGCATAGTTGAGGATTTTTAAGAGAATATCAAGCGAAAATTGTATGGTTTTTGGAGTGCTGCAAAGTTAGCACAAAAAAATCACAACTAGCCGTTAACTTGCGATTTTAGAGATTTTTCTGCACGTCTATCACAAGACGACCGCGACATATTCTTGATTTTTCTCGCACTATAACCTCTCGTTCTAATAAGAAAGAGACGGCTAGTGCGAGGAAAATCGAGAGTATATCGCGGCCGTCTCATGATAGACGTGCTGGTAAAATATAACTGGCCTATTATAGATTCAACTTCAACGCGGCAACACTCGTCAGCCGAGTCTTAAGGCTTACACAAACGTAGCAATTTATGACAATAACCAACAGCGGCGCTACCACGAACTTCGAAAGTCGAAGTTCGTAATACATGCATCCCTGTCACTCGAGTAAGGGAGTGCGATACAGGTGGAAATACCCGAACTTCGACTTTCGAAGTTCGTGGTAGCGCCGCAGGGACGCAGCTTTAGTTAGAATGAGACAGCAATCAATGTATACCTCTCATTCAGACTATCGCTGTGTCTGGGTCGATTGTTGCGATAAATTGCCCTTAAGCTAGCAATGCGGATGTTGCGGATACTCGTTCCTTCATACAAGTATTATTTAACAAATGTATATACATTATTTACTAATAGAATAGTATTTACATTATGTGAATTGATTTAACTACGAAACAATGTATACCTTTCATTCGGACTAAAACTGAATAACTGTTTTATACTGATTACAAAAGTTTATTCTGATAATAGTTTTATTTTAAAGACATTTAGACAATATAATATACATTACTATGTGACCTAATAAAGTAAAAACAACTTTATTCACTAAAATTGGATTTTCAAATAACTGAAAAAATTAAACATCATCATCATTTAGAAATGTAAATTCTAGCTTGCAGCACCCTTTAATTATGTCCGGGTTCATTTCAAAACTATGGTGTTCTTGTTGTTACATAGAATGCCTAATGCAGAATACATAGACGGCATTAGAAGTAATCTCTGGCATTGTTTGGGCATATAAATGTTACTTCCATGGGAAATCTGTTATGATGGGGTAATCTAATCTATATGTAGAGAACCTGAACCTGAACTCATTATGTAGAGATTTGATGAGGGACCACCTCGAAAAGAAAACGAACATTGTGCGACAGAGATGGAGAAACACGAATGATATTTAACCAAATCTCATAGTAGAATTGTATACTCCATTTCATTTCGAAGGCCCAATGCCACTTGAGACGGTCATTAGCGATAACAATAGGATTAGAGATACCAATAAATACCTGGCAACACCCTTTTGTGGTGTAGTGTTTTTGTTTTATACGCAGCTTGCACCAACACGTGCCAATTTGAAGTGCTCAGGTAATAAAACAATGAAGTACCTACCTAGGGCGGCACCCAACGTGCACCCAGAAGAGGTGCAACATATCACCGCCCAAAGAATCTGGAATTTCCTAGAGGCAATGAGCATTAACGGTGAAACCTACAAAGGACTGCCACAATAGATCACTTGCTGGTCAAAGTGGCATATAAAGGCCAACTAATCAAATAAAGAATGAAAAAGACCGGCAGAAGTGACAACTTGAATATTAACATTGTGCATTTTTGATGTTTTGGAATTGTTAGGGAATAATTTTGCGCGAATTGCTTTAATTATCAGTATTTAAAACTCCCCCGCCCCCTAAACATCGTCTAATTGTACACAACAGAAGACCAATAAGAGGCACAGAGCCTACGCAAATGAAATGGAGTAAGTATAAGCATGTATTAGTCACTGATCCAAAATTGAAGAACTGGAGTGGTATATTCTTCTTTTAGTCTAGAATGTGTGGTGGGCATCATTGGTTTCATACATTTTTTATACCAAATTGTTAAATTCTAAGCAATCTTTATGTTACTGGATTGCTCTATCAATGGGGGTGTAGACTCGAGAATTATTATTTATCCAAAAGCAAGAAGGCAAAGAAATATGCCTAGTGACAGAAATCCCATTCAGATTTCTCAAAGAATTACGAAGCTACAACCGTTTTAATATTGCTTGTTAGAGAGGAAACGCAAACAGTGTGTGACGTCATGTCACGCGAGGCTGCCAGGGAGCCGCGTCGACGGCGGCGCCGAACACGACGGGGCATTAGTGATGTCACAATCTACAAGCATCATTGTTTCATATGGGGATTATTTTTATAAAGGGACAAAGCATACACCCTTCTTGAAACTTTGGACACTTATAACTTTGTGATTGTTTAACCTCTACCATACATTTTTTTCTTGATTTGATTACATTTTTAATCCTTTTTCAAGAAGATATGACATTATTGAATATTTTATTTATATTGCTGTGAATTTCATTTTTATGCAGCATACAAAGAGGAACTCTGGGGTGAGAAACAATTCACAACTTTTATACTACAGGTTCTGTAAATAAATAACCTAGATAAAATAACTTAATACCTAAAGTAACATTTCATTGTTTTATCTGTTGCTCCGTAGTCTCTCTATCCTGTCATGAAGTGTCTGTTTCCACTGGTCCTCCGTGACACTCTGAGCCCAGTCGGGGATAGAACCCTGAGGCAAAGCGAAGTTTGCCATTGCTGACATCACCTAAAACAAGGTTAATAACAAAGCACATTGAATTAGTCACTGATATTGTTTCATTATAACCCAAACATGGATTTACGGTACAACTTTAGAATCGTTGTCATCGAGTTCATGGCTCATTTTTTTAAATATAGATTCTACTCATTAAAAGATGATTCCTCACCAAATTTCAAGTTGTGAAAACCCATAGTTTTTGAGAAAAAAAATATTAAAGTTTCCATATAAATTTCCATGGATGGCGTCATTACATGTGATTTTGGACACTTTTTTTTTTACTCCGTTTTTCCAAATACGTGAATTACCAAATCGTTTTTACTTTATTACTCGAGTGACAGGGATGCAAGTATTACGAAATTCGACTTTCGAAGTTCGTGGTAGCGCCGCAGGTCGGTGTAGGTACACCTAAGTGAAATAACACATTTTCGGTTCTGGCACTTCGCCGGCCGCTGCCGCGGCACGCTCGCTTTGCTCGCTCGGCTCGCGCGCTAGGGTCGCGGTACACCTAACACTCCTCCTCGCTTCGCTCGTCGTCGTACCTACATGGACCTACCTTAGAGTATGTCGAATTAGCCTTTTGTGTTTTGGTCATATGCGTCGGGACTAAAACAACTAACAGATACCTACATTTATGATATTATATTGAATATTAACCGTAATTGATTAAAAACTTACCTAAAGAACATCTACCAATATCAACACGTAAAAAGGAACGCGCACCAGTGTCATTGTCAGTCAAAAATTCAAAATCTCCTTGAAATACACAGTAATGGAAATTTATATGAAACCTTTAATAATTTTTTTCTCAAAAACTATGGATTTTCACAACTTGAAATTTGGTGAGGAATCATCTTTTAATGAGTAGAATCTATATTTAAAAAATGAGCCATGAACTCGATGACAACGATTCTAAAGCTGAGCCGAATCTACTTCATTATGGTTGTCAACAATAAATAAAACAAGCTATTATTGAAATTGGTAATTACCTGTTGTGCTCGTTCATTGTCCATTTCAATAGGGTCCACTGGTCGAGGAGCACTCCACACTTCTCTAGTCAGTACATTCTCCATGGGCACAATTGTGGGCACATCATTTGTAGGGACTTCTAGCTGTTCCATATTCTATAAAATGTATAATGAAGGTCATGAGATTGAAAAAAACGGACAGGAAAATAAAAGATTGTTGATTGATTGAACAAGGTGCAAGTAAAAACAAAACACCAGACCTGTGTCTCATCATCATCACTGTTTTCGTGGTCGGAATGAACAGTTTCAGGTCCCTGCGGTAACGGTTCATAACCAAAGTATTCGTTTTCTTCATCACTCTCTTCGGCATGGTTACCGTTCATCATCAGATCGTGTCGGGGCGGAGGAGTGAGCTCTTGTGGCGAATTGTCGGGAGGATCAGGGCCGTCGCACACCATTTTAGATAACGCGCTGTGTAAAACACAAAACTTGAACTTGGAGGCAAGCAAGCTCTAAACACGAATCAAGAAGAGTGGAGTAGGTTTTTTATTACAAAACAAGAAATATAATAAGTAAAGGCCCCGTAACATCCCCTTAACCTCTTCCTCTTATTTATGCCCTTAACTAGATAGAGCAACTAGAATCTTCACTTCACTCACTCTTTCTTTTAGTTAGTTTGACGTTGACGTCGTTGACGTACGAGAGCAATATTTTATCAATTAATAAAATGCGCTGCGTTGGATAGTTTTTAAAATACCTCAAACTATTGTATGGTAGTCTTTGAACAGTACTTTTGTGACATTTCGTGATATTGACAATTTGACATTTAAAATTTTCACTTCCACAAAACAAATCTATACCTTAAAAAAAGTAAAAGTAATATTTATTACTCTCTCTAAATAGGGAACTTGAAAAATATTTGTATTGTACGTATATGTTCGACATTTTAGTATTTCTGTTCACCGGAGTCGTAGTTATGGCTTGGAGGAGTCATGGTATAAATAACGCTGATTTGGTTCGCAATCTCAAAGGTAATCGGACTTAAATTATCATATTCCTATATATTGCAATCCCTTGAACTGTTGCGCCCAAGTACAAAAATGGCTTAGCTTTTCATGTATGTATTCAGAAAATTACAGCCTTATCATAATTATAGAACTTCGAAACTTTGAGTACTTATACTTTTTGTGATGCTATTTCGCAATACCTTATTTTATGTTATTCCAATCTAAAGTATTTTAGCTTCGCAATAAAAGCGGAGTATTACAACGATGATTATGGCATTTTGCATTGCCGTGCATTGCATACTAGATTCTATTATAACAATATAACCTTCTGAAAGTTAAAATATTGTTTTGTTTATTACAGCAAATGGCATTATTAAGTCAGAGACAGTTGCTAATGCTATGAACGCTGTAGATCGTAAGAATTACTGTCCTTATGCTCCGTACCATGATTCTCCACAGTCTATCGGATACTCAGCCACCATCAGTGCTCCACACATGGTCAGTGTTTTAAGAATACTATAAGTTATGGTTTGATATAGATATCCATTTTATTACATTTTTTTACTGAACGGTCTCTTGCAGCATGCACATGCTTTGGAAAGGTTGAAAAACCAGTTGATTCCCGGTGAAAAAGCCTTGGATGTGGGCTCTGGCTCAGGCTACCTGACGGCATGCATGGCCTTCATGGTGGGAGAGGCTGGGCGAGTTATAGGCATTGAACATATTCCTGAGCTGGTCCAACTAGCTACTAAAAATCTCAAAAAAGATAATCCTGCATTGTTGACTTCTGAGAGGATTAAACTAATTGGTTTGTATATATTTTTTTATCTTATCTGATTAAAGGAGCTAATAAGTTACAGATGTGACTGTATACTACTGCTGGGAATATATAAATAATTTGAGTTTTGTTTTGCAGTTGGGGATGGAAGAGTAGGCTATGAGGCTGAAGCTCCGTACAATGCTATTCACGTTGGAGCCGCTGCACCAATACTGCCTCAAGCTGTAATTACTGGATGACAGATGCATGCATGTGGCATGCATTTATTAAATAACCAAGTACAATACTACTTTATTTACTGATTATGATAGTTTTAATCTTTTCATTTGCAGCTAATAGAGCAGTTAAAGCCTGGAGGGAGACTGATAGTGCCCGTGGGCCCAGAGGGAGGAGAACAACATTTGACACAGGTAATAAGTTAGGCAATCCTCTATGGAACCATGGCATCTACTGCAAAGATAATTTCCCACAAATTGCCTATTACCAATTTCTCCTCACTGACCTATTTCCGTATCCCATACAGGATGTTACGAAAACACCCCTAAAGCCGAAAGTGGGTTAAAAGGTCCCTTGTAAAGAGTCTATTTGCAATATTTGAAAACCATAGTCCACAAAAAAGTGATCTACAAAAAAAAGAATTTGGATAAAACATAAAATAACCATCATTACCCTGCCAACAACCATGAAAACGTAAAACTAAAGACTACCGCCCAGAAAGTTGTTTAAATTTTTTCCTAATTCCCTCTCAAAAGGTACCTAAATGAACCAATACCAAACCAAGTTAGAGTATTTGGTCATCTTTCTCAATGTATGATGAAACTATAAAGAAACGGAACTATTAAAAGCTATAGTCTAAACTGGACACACACACACACACACACGCACACGCACGCGCACGCGCACACGCACACGCACACGCACACGCACACGCACACGATCAGGCCGCCACGTTACAGGCATAGCCTAGTGTGGGGCCGCCGGAAAATCTTGTAAATTTAGCGTAATTTGTTTGAAATAAACTATTTTTTTTTCTTTTTTGAAATTGGACGCTAGAACACAAAATAGTCTTTTAGTTCTGAAATGTAATATGTTGATGAAGATTTATTGTGCCATATTTTTTCTTCCATCATTTTAAATACAATGCAATTTCCTTGTATAGAGATTAGAAACCTTTTTTGACTAAAGTGGTTTAATTATTACAAACGATAACCAGCAAATCTTTTGTTAAAATAATCTATGAACATTCAGTTTGATTGACCTGCCAGGTTTATAGCCCTTTTTTCAGTTAAAACAATATTTTCTTTTTCATGGGGAATTATGTGACATGTTGTATATGCAGTGTACTTGTAGCTATTTTATCTAGTTTTGTAACTTATTTACAAAATGTTCTGTAGGTAGCCAGTGTATACATTGTGCATTAATTCAGTGATTATTTGTGTAGGTGGACAAGGCGGCCGACGGCTCGCACACGGTCAAGAAGCTCATGAGCGTGATCTACGTGCCGCTCACGGACAAGGAGCGGCAGCACCGTGAGTGACCCACTTACCTACTCCTGTCTATCCTACTGTTCTGCGCGGTGGCGCTGGTTTGCTGGAGAAGGGACCTTCTGCGCACCCTATGGCGGTTCGCAAAGTAGGGTCACACAGTCTCACGGCGAATTTTTGCAGCGCTGGCCTTAGATCACCTGTCATAATCATCTGCAGCTGTAATGTATCGCCATTACATCACTGCGAAGTCGTCATGAGTAGACACCCTAAGGGTTAACGCAGACGTCAATTGCCTGTGACGTGTGAAGTGACGCGCGTGGCGCTTATTGGCGTATTCGAGAGCTGGCAGAGGTTTTCGAAGCAGCACTCGAATGTCGCAAATTGTGCCGTCCACGTCCAATAGCCGTACCAGGTAACCGGATCCGGGAACCATAATTATTATTTGAGTTGCTCTGGAGCAAACCGAAATTTTACCAGCAAATTCATAAGGTCGTAAGGAATAAAAGGTGTTATATGAAATCCATATCATGTATGCTTTTCTTTTTCTACTTTTGCTTAGTCAGCAGAAATATGCCTTAGGACGAGGTGGTAACATTTGCTATTGTTATCTGTTTATACTAGAACATATAATATAAAAATACATTCAAAAATATCTGACCCGAATCAAGCTTATTTTATTTTCTAAACATTAATATGGACAGGAATATGCTGGTAAAATTATTTGGATTCCTATTATTTAACTATTAGTATTGTATCCCAATTATTAACCACATACAACATATTGCCTGTCAAACATGTATCTTATCTTGTAAGAATAAGGTTGACATAATATTGTCATTTGTCACTCTTTACCTGTAAAAGGGTAAAAAACGCCTGGAAATGTATACTAACATAATTTTACCATTTTTACCCATAGATAAAATGGGAGCTTAAAAAATATATGCATTCTTTATTTGTACAACTAATAATTTTTGTTTTAAATCCAGCAAAAGGCGCTAAACCAGAATAGTTCACGGATGACATCTCACGTAATTAGATAGTCCATTAAGTATTTAATTGTAAATGATCGAATTTAGAATTCTTACCAAACTGTAATGTTTTCGACATATCGTGTTTGATAAATAAGACTAAGTATTTATTTAACAAAAATGTTAAGGGCAGTTAAATATTTCAACTATATTTTTTGACCTTCATTTTTTGTTTGTTCTGTTGCCAGTTCAAAAAGGACTGCAAAAGATTGTGTCAAATCCGGTATGTTGTGCCGTACGAATTCCGCTTGACACGAATATTTTATTTTATTTCCATTTGAATGTTTTAATCGCATTATAGACGTATTTGTAGCTTCAATCTCACACACTGTTGATTGTGTAGATAAGACTAGATTGAACGATTGGTTTCCGAACAAAGTTTTTATTCCGTGTAAAATTTCTTATATGAGCACGATTTTTTAATAGGCATGATGACACATTTTGAAAAACTGTTCTATAATGTTTACAAACATTTATTATGTACAACGAATAAGATTTGAAAAAAAAAATGCATTTTAGTTTTTAAATTTCAAAAAAAACGGCGCTAAAACGCTTGTCAGTGTCATGGCGTCCCGAGTGACGTCACGTTTGTATAAACAGAACGCAGACCTTTGACGTTTGCTACCTTGTTACGTTTGCAATGCTCGATTGCTCATTGAATGAACATGAATTTAAAAGTTTACAAGTCTTGCGCGGTCGTGCGAGCGAGAAAGCGGAGACAATGACGTATGAAGACCTGTCAGATAACATGGTTATCCCTGTCTTACTATTCGTTCAGTGCGTAAGTGAGAAGTAATCTGTGGTAATGGCCGTTATGGGTATTTGTTTAAACAAGTGTAACGCCATGCGCTCTGATTGGTGTTTAACATATCATGGCGGGCGTCCGTATTTTTCAGTTTAATTTTATCAAAATAACGAATAATCTCTTGATGAAAAAGTATGAGAATTTTTCGAATTTCACTAAGAAAATACCATATTTTAGTGATATTGAATTACTGTCATCATGCCTATTGTCTGCAATAAGTTCATGTTATATTTTTGGGTGTGGAGCTTATGTGGCGCAACCAATCAAAATTCTTAAATCTAAAATTATGTTAGCATAGCTAAATATGAACGTTCATGAGTAAGTTATATTTCACCTGGTTCCTCTGTTTTAGGTTTTTGGCGTTAATAAATTCCTAAACTCTGAAGTGTCCTAGCTACCTCCATTTTAATGTATCTCTGACTGAGCTTTACAATTTGTAAATCATTAATTTATATAAATAAAATTCAATATATCAATCAAATTGAGTTTATTCCTTATCATTAATATATTGTATATTCCTTAGTTTAACCTCTTAAATTATTTTATAGCTCAAAATAAATATAGGTACCTTCACATTATGTTTTTTTACTCCTGAACAGTTTTCCTGTGAATTTCTTTTTACCGAATGTCTTTTCGTCTCGGCCAGCATCAGCTGGTTTTGCTGGGACGTGAAGAACTGAGTACAAGGTTTCTGCTTCATTTTTATTTTCTATCATCTCTGCTAGTTGTTCCTGGAACAATTTGAAAACACATAAAACGCTGTCACATAATGGTATTTTTTAAGGTACTTCCCCTACACGCAAAGTGGGGATGCAATTCTTTTCCTTAAACCCATGGTGTGGGATATCGTTCGGTAGCTTGTTCAAAAATATTATGAGATTTATGAGTTTCTATAATTACTTTTTATACTTTTTCAACTTAGTGGCCCATTTGTGTAATATTGGGTTTTAAAGGCCAAATTTTTGTAGTCGTGTCACCCCCTGCCGGCTAAATGGCTGCTACTGGGAATGTGAAAAAAATCGTGGCAGCAGTACATACATATGTATATAGTATCACGGTCAAGTAGACATTACATTTTGTCGATCTTTTATACCCACATTTGCTAAAAGTGGTGCTGGAACATAAGTATCATGTGCTCTGCTTATCCCTTTTAGGGATAAAGGCATGAATGTATGTATGTACTAGTTACCGAGTAATAGTCGACCAACTTAAAATGAAGGTACTTGAAAAGGCCAACTTTCGTGCAAATTCGGCCGACGCAACCACAACATTTACTTTGCGCGTGTCGATGTAACAAATACAGACAGGCAACTACAGAACCCTACACTGCGCGTAGCCCGACACGCACTTAGCCGGTTTCACTGACGTCCGTGTTAACTGTTCTGCACGTCTATCATGGGACGGCCGCGACATACCCTCGATTTTTCTCGCACTACACCTCTTGTTCTAAGTGTTGTAATAAGTGGGAGACGGATAGTGCGAGAAAAATCGAGATAACTCGCGCGCCGTCGCGTGTTAGCCGTGCAGTACCTTGTCCACCGAGATCAAGTGGTCGAGGGAGCGGCCCTTATTCATGATGCGCGCGAAGTTATGAAGGTGACGCCGGGCAGTTTCTACCTAAACGTTGTAGGGCCCGCGCCTGACGTCCATGTTTACCGATCAGTACCTTGTCCAGCGAGATCAAGAGGTCGAGGGAGCGGTCCTTATTCATGACGCGCGTGGAGTTGTGAAGGTGACGCCGGGCAGCTTCTACGTGAACGTTGTAGCGCCCGCAGCTGACCGTCCGTGTTGACTGACCAATACCTTGTCCAGCGAGATCAAGTGGTCAAGGGAGCGGCCCTTATTCATGATGCGCGCGAAGTTATGAAGGTGACGCCGGGCAGTTTCTACCTAAACGTTGTAGCGCCCGCGCCTGACGTCCGTGTTTACCGATCAGTACCTTGTCCAGCGAGATTAAGAGGTCGAGGGAGCGGCCCTTATTCATGACGCGCGCGAAGTTATGAAGGTGACGCCGAGCAGCTTCTGCGTGAACTTTGTAGCACCCGCAGCTGACGCCCGTGTTTACCGATCAATACCTTGTTCAGCGAGATCAAGTGGTTGAGGGAGCGGCCCTTATTCATGAGCCGCGCGAGGTTCTTGGAGGTGACGCCGGGCAGCTTCTGCGTGAAGTCGTGCACGAGCACGTTGTACCGCTCGTAGCTGACGTCGTCCGCTGTGCTGTCGCCGCCGAAAGCCATGGCTTCTGACACTGACGGGTTCTTTTTGCCTTGCTGAAATTTTTAGGAGCGATTTTAAATATGTACTCTGATTCCCCTAGTGGCTGGCAGTTGCCACCAAACGCGGCTGCACTGGCGCACATTAAGTGGGCCGACTCCCAATACACCTACGTCTATAGTTAACGGCATGTAGAAGGACCTAACTGGCACACAGTTATTACATATATGCGTGCTAAATTTGAATGCAATCGCAAACTAAAGCAATCCGGCACGCCTGTAGCTGTCGCGTAGCTTCACACGTGACGGTTTTGCAGCCGCCGCGACCCCTCATTCCTTATGTTGCATGCCAGTAAATCAAATGTTGTGCCATGTACAGTACCGCAAATATGTATAAGTCACAACGATGTACCTGCGCAGAAAACATTTTAACCAATCATAAGGCAGCGCGTCTGCGCGGGTAAAATCTTCAACGCCCATTGGCCTAAATTTTGCGCGCGACGCCGGCAGCTCCGGCGCCCGCCATTTTGTCTGGCGCCATGAGCGGGAAAGCACGAGTTGGCCTGTCATTGCATATTGTGCCTTACGTATAGTGCAACAAGGTCTTTATTGAAATGGTCATACGTTAGATTTAATTCGGTACATGTCAGCACTCGTCGGCGTGGACGAAGATTGCCGATGTAATGCCTTGAACACACGTACCCAGCAAACGGGCGAGAGAGTGGCCTAGTAGAAAAAAATGGGGCCGAGCTACTGTCTCCCCGCTTTTACCTGCCTGATACAATACAGGTATGCCAGTTACTAAACGCGACCACTAGTGTACGAGTGCCAGCCACGTAGCATGTGGCTCGGACGCGGCCACTCATTCGCCCGATGCTACTCACTTTAAGTTCGTAGAAGAGTTCTGCGGTGGCGTAAGGACTGGGCGACCAGACAAGCTTGAGCCGCGGGAAGTGTATCGTGAGCAGCTGCAGCTTCTGCTGAATATCGGCTCCGGACATGTCGCTCGACCCCACGATGTGGCCCTGTAATGTGCAGTTGCCGATATAGCCACGGGAACTCATGACCCCGTATCATGGTCGGCCTTATCACGCGATAAGTGACACGATAGGAGCGTCGTCTCGTTCTATCGAACGGTGTCAGCCAGTGACGGACGCTTTATCTTCACTTATCGTGTGATAAGGCCGACCATGATACGGGGTCTGATGAACTTCCTGAATAATTTGACATGTCGCCCGTAGTGACATTATAAGGGAATTTAACTGTTGTCGTGTAACCACGATGAATATATTAGCTGAAACAGTATCTCAACTAGTCTCTTAAAACCTTTTTTCTACTCCTGTACCGTTATCTGTCATTTATATAGGCTTTAGCTCAAATACAATGACACCGGTAATAAGTCGTCGAAATACTCTATGCTCTATGGCCCATAAACGCACTCTTTAGTGTACTTTTATGGTTCATACATTTTCCATAAAAGCACTGTTTACCACGACGTCAAATCATCTAACTTTTTTTTAAATCAGCCACTATATTGCAGTGGTACCAAGTTCATAAGCAAATTTTTATTAGTAAAATGTTTTTTTTTTTATCATGTGTTGTATGTTAATACACATATTTTACCAATTATTGGTATTAATTATTTACAAATATAAATCGATGCGATTCGGTTCGGATGCGGATTCAGTTTGGTTCGGATGCCAAGTGCAAGGAAATTAAAAACAAAACAGACCATAAACAAGGGGTGTCAATGTGTCATATTTCTAATTTCCCACCAAAGTTTCTGTTCAAAATTGAAAGACAAATTATGATAACTACCTATTCGTTATTAATAACTTCTTAAGATTTGATTCGTGTTTGTGAAGTGAAAAAAAATGTGTACTTCCTTTTAAAATGAAAGAAGAATATAACGGCACCGCTGAAAAAATTGCGTGAGTAGTAATAGAACTAACGGAAAACTTACTGCCTGAAAAGTCAATAATGCTATTTATTTAAAATTAGTCGTAGAAAAAGTATTGTATGCAACGGTGTATAACTTGGTCTTAAAACGCTCGTGGCGTCTTTAATTGCGCAACTCACGACACTCGCGTTTTAAGACCATACTTATACAACAGTTGCATAAAATACTATTTGCACCTACTCCGTTCACAATCACGCGTGGTAATGCGTGGCACGCGGACCGATATATACGAGCACTTAGGGCCAGTTTACACATTGATTAGTGGTTAGTGCGAGTTCATACCTTTGCTGCAAGTGCGAGTAGCTTTTGCATGGACTCGCACTAAGCAATGTGTAAACTGACCCTTACTGCAATAAGTTTATCGTAGCGACGCGACGCGTTTTAGCGTGAGTGCGTCACGCGAAGCGCGTTTGTATCGAATCATGTGTAGGTAAATCGACATTTGGCACCTTTAAGCACCACGTCATCGTCATCATCATCATGATCATCATCGCCATAGCATATTTTTCTATTAATTTGGGATCCGGTATTTTTGACACTTATTGGGTCAAGCTGCCGCGTGGGAAGCCATAGCTGGTGTACAATTAGACAGACTTCAGATGTTCTCTACAGGGTGACATTTTAATCAGTGTCCAAATTTTTTGTAGGCATTTGGTATCACTAAGACTCCATTTTTGAAAAAAAACTGGTAGGTATTTTTTAAACTATAAATTGTCTATTCCCAAAAGAATTATCCGTACAGCGTGGTTACTGGGCATTCAATAACCACGTCAGTTTTTGCTGACGAATCTTATACTTGAATTTGGACACTGATTAAAATGTCACCCTGTATGAGTAATAATTGCAAGCTATAATAAATACATAGTTATGGCCGACTGTACCTGCAGGTTAAAAGGCTTATTCTGGTCGAACTCGATGAGCAGCACGGGGCGCGCGTAGCAGCGGCACATTTGCGTGGCCTGCGTGTACAGTCTGCCCGAGTTGAGGGAGCCGATCAGGTCGGATATGGACTTGCGCTCCACGCATATGTCCGGCGTAAGGATGTAGTCGCCGATCTGGAACGGCCAACAGGACAAAATTGTTCCAATAAGTACGTAATTTTTCAAAGCGCAGATAAGAATTCCAGGGACCGATTTTTGACTTTCGAGCGCTCGACTCCTTCAATCGAATACTGATAAAAATAATGAAATGCTATTTCAAAATAGTATTTCATATTTAGCAGTAGCGATGATTTTCTATCGCTACTTCAAAGTAGCGATTGAAAATTCAAAAACAAGTGGTAATTACCACTCGTATTCAATTCTATTGGTAGAAAGTAAGTGCCGGTCATTTTGACACTAGAAACGCATTTACTTTTATTTGATTTTCGAGCGCTCGATAGTCAAAAATCGGTCCCCAGGCATGATCCATGTAATTCTTAGTGAAAAACCCAACGGCAACCCATATGGCAACTACTGGGGATGTGAAAAAAATCGTGGCACGTGGATACATATAATGAATTTAAAAGGAACTCGTGGGACACCTCATTTTTCATACTAACATACTGAAAATGACGTGCCACGACGGTTACCGTAGCTTATAGAAGCTTGCAACTTCAGGGGACGCACATGCGCATTGCCGACCCTTTAAAAACCTATACACTCCTGAAGAAACCCATACTGTAGTCCCTGGTTAATATCGCGGCAGGGAGTTCATTCCACAGCCGGAGCGTGCGCGAACATTTAGGTTCCAAGCGTTATTGAGAGCGTGGCCAGATCTGGCGGAACTCTTCCTTCGTCTGACTGGAACAGCACTCACCGTGATGGTGACGGGCTCGATGTGGATGCCCTTCTTGAGCAGCAGCACCGGCAGGTAGGAGCGGAACTCTTCCTTCGTCTGACTGGAACAGCACTCACCGTGATGGTGACGTGTTCGATGTGGATTGTGGATGCCCTTCTTGTGCAGCAGCGTCGGCAGGTCGGAGCGGAACTGTTCCGCCTCGTCTGACTGGAACAGCACTCGCCGTGATGGTGACGGGCTCGATGTGGATGCACTTCTTGTGCAGCAGCGCCGGCAGGTCGGAGCGGAACACTTCCTTCGTCTGACTGGAACAGCACTCGCCGTGATGGTGACGGGCTCGATGTGGATGCACTTCTTGTGCAGCAGCGCCGGCAGGTCGGAGCGGAACTCTTCCTTCGTCTGACTGGAGCTGCACTCGCCGTGATGGTGACGGGCTCGATATGGATGCCCTTCTTGTGCAGCAGCGCCGGCAGGTCGAAGCGGAACTGTTCCGCCTCTTCTGACTGGAACAGCACTCACCGTGATGGTGACGGGCTCGATGTGGATGCCCTTCTTGTGCAGCAGCGCCGGCAGGTCGGAGCGGAACTGTTCCGCCTCGTCTGACTGGAACAGCACTCGCCGTGATGGTGACGGGCTCGATATGGATGCCCTTCTTGTGCAGCAGCGCCGGCAGGTCGAAGCGGAACTGTTCCGCCTCTTCTGACTGGAACAGCACTCACCGTGATGGTGACGGGCTCGATGTGGATGCCCTTCTTGTGCAGCAGCGCCGGCAGGTCGGAGCGGAACTGTTCCGCCTCGTCTCACTGGAACAGCACTCACCGTGATGGTGACGGGCTCGATGTGGATACCCTTCTTGTGCAGCAGCGCCGGCAGGTCGGAGCGGAACTGTTCCGCCTCGTCTGACTGGAACAGCACTCACCGTGATGGTGACGGGCTCGATGTGGATGCCCTTCTTGTGCAGCAGCGCCGGCAGGTCGGAGCGGAACTCGCGCATGTCCACGATTACCCGCGGCTTCTCTTTAGTTTGCTGCCCGCCTGTACAATGACATTAATAATAATAATAATAGTTTCTGCGAACGGTCTAATAGCGGAGTCTCGACCAACACCTCAAGAGACTATCGCTAGATGGCTGGATCAAGGGTCAGATACAGAAGGCGGTACTCCTGGACACCGCGCGGATAGTCAGGTCAGGGTCAGGTGCCTCTCTCTGTCACCCTGACTACTGGTGGCTTAGGCCTCTCTTCACTGCCGACGGCATCTTAGGTTAGGTATTTTATAATGATTTTATGTTTTGTATGAATGTTTTATTTTGCTTTTGATATAATTATTGTAGAAATCTAGCCTAAACTAAAACATAAATAAAGAGAATAATAATAATATTGTTTAGCTATTGCACATATCGTAAGAAAAACATGAATGAAACATGATCATAATAGGTTACACAGGACCAGCGGGGAGTGAGCGGGTTTACAAATAGGCAATGATACAGCATGCTGTGTCTATCAGGTGGTTTTAGCAATTAGCAGGGATTTTCACTTAACACGTTCAGTGACAGTATCCCTCTAGGTGGGCGCTGTAGTGGCTTCAAGCAGTCTTCCCATGGTATCAGCTACAAGCATAGCGCTGCGAAACCTTTGGCAGTGAATGTGTTAATTATATATAGTTGTAATAATGTAATTCATCAGCATCATGTCAGCCGAAAGACGTCCACTGCTGGACATAGGCCTCCCCCAAAGAGTGCCAAAGTGACCGGTCCTGCGCCATCCGCATCCAGCGGGCTCCAGCAACCTTTACCAGGTCATCAGTCCACCTTGTGGGGGGCCTAACCACGCCGCGTCTTCCGGTACGTGGTCGCCACTCGAGAACCTTTCCGCTCCAACGGCCATCGGTTCTACGAGCTATGTGCCCCGCCCACTGCCACTTAAGTTTAGCGATTCGGAGGATAATGTAATTAGGGAAATTATTCACCAGCTTTCCTCGTGTCCACGGTGTCCCCTTCATCTTCCACGTTCATGTTGAAGTATTCATCCGTCTTGCCATCTTGATATGATGGCACCACCATCACCTAGGGAGTAGGTAGGTACATCAACATATTAGAACGTTGGTTGGTATGCATGCATGCATGCAAAATCTTAGAGCACCGGGAGAGACAGCGATGAAAGTATTTCTTTAGTCTAACACGGTATAATAACGCCATGTATAATAACGGCAACATTGAAAATCACTTAAAAATGGACGACAAAGAGAAATTTCAATATTTCAGATATGATCATATTTTTGTACGTGGAATGGAGCTTTATTTTAAAAGCTAGGTATCGGAATTCCGGATTATGACTTATAACAATGGAATGGTGCAAAACATGTTTAACATATCCTTGACGTCAACTGCACCCAACAGACAAGATGTTGGAATCGACACTATTTTGGCTCCTACAGAAACAGTGGCGGCGCTGGGTACACCAGCACCCTGGGCGGTTTTGTATTGAGCACCCTGGGCGGGTTTTTATTGAGCACCCCTGGACCCGTACTCAAAATAAAACACTAAACACTCATTATACCTACGAGGCTTTATTTTACTAAAATATCTACCTACTACCTACTTATTATATTGTCATAATTGACTTCCATGTCTCTTTCAATTGATAAAATGGCTATACGAGCGAGTTGTCGTTCAGGTTGTTGGGGCGCCCCCCGCCCCAACAACCTGAACGACTAAACTGAACTGAACGATTAAATAATCACGAAGTTATAAGTGTCCAAAGTTTTAAGAAGGGATATGTTCTATCCCTGTTTCGCAAAATGCACCTTCATATGAAACGATGACGCTGGAAGATTGTGACGTCACTAATAGACGGCAAAGTGCCGCGCCCCATCGCATTCGGCGCCGCCGTCGACGCGGCCCTCCGGCAGCATCGCGTAACGCGACGTCACACACTGTTTGCGTTTAAACAAGCAATATTAAAACGGCTGTAGCTTCGTAATTCTTTGAGATATCTGAACGGGATTTTCGTCAGTAGGCATATTTTTTTGCCTTCTTCCTTAATAATTTTCGAGTCTACGAGGGGTGATCAATAAGTTTTGAGAATCAGCATGATTTGGTCTCGTGATGATAATTTGTGATTGTCATTCCTGTTGTGCCATTATTCAATAATACACTAAAAAATTAAAAAAAAGATTTCATTCATTTGGTTTTTTTCAATAGCTAAATAAATATGATGGTATGGAATATATTCTGACGTCAGTAAAATGGGAGGATATTTTGTTACATGTTTGGGGTGGTGTTGGCAAAATTCTGGTGCGGTAATAAAAAAATATAATAAATTTAATGTTTATTTATTTTGATGCCACGAAATTAATAAATTAAACTCATGTCATCATTTTTTTAAACACAGCTCGCGAAACAAAGTTCATGAGTTAGGTTTTTTTCTGGCCATCAATATGTTTTTTTTTTAAACAGGGTGAACCTAGGTGACAAATATATGAATACGAAAATATATGAAATATATGGATACGAAGGGAGAGTGATACATCATAAATATAATAATTCTATACCAATTAAGTGAGGCCGTCTCAGAAAAGACCAAAGAAAAAAAAAATAGTATGAGTATTTTTCTTGGCCGAGCTTGCCTATTATCAGGGCTGTTTTTCAGGCTTGTGAATTCTATAAAACTAGTTAACCTACAGTGTAATCTAGACCAACTCTTTTACTATTACTTCGAAAAATCGGTGCAATTGCGTCGATGTAAAAACTAGTTTTCATTTCGTCTATCCAAAGTTTTTTTTTATAAAATTAATCCTTTTTTAATATATTATTTAGGTAAGTAAACTAAAAAAGAGTGTATTTAATAATTAAAAATGATATATAACGGATAACTTCTGTTTTTTATGCCGATTCTCAAAACTTATCACTCCTCATACCCCTATTGAATGGTAAAAAATAACTGAATAAGTAAACTCACAACTCACACTTTTAGCTTGAATCAGCAGCTCGAAAGCCTGTTTCTCCCTCTTCAACGAAGTAAGGTACGCTTGTTCCTCGACAGTCTTGTCGTGGATCACGAAGTACACCTTGCACCGGGGCTCCGCTGCCGCCTTGCGCGCCTCGAACAACTCTATCTGCCGCACGGCCGCCACGTCGCTGTGGTACAGGACTATGTACTCCGGCCGGAGGGTCTCCAACGACTGCTCCAGTGAGAAGTGATTGCCATTCTCTTTGAAGGTTCTGATGCAGATGATCGGCTTTTCGGTCTCTAGTTGTGTTATGTCCAAGTTGTCTATCTGGAACAGATGATTAAAATAATTTCGCCTTTTATGTATGTACTATAGCTTCCGCGCGCGACTTCGTCTGGGTAGCCAGAGATAAAAACTATCCTATATTTTAATCTAGGCTATAAACTATCTTCATGCGAAATTTCATCCAAATCGGTTGAACCGTTTAAAAACGATTGAGTAACAAACATCTAAACTTTGGCATTTATAATTGAGTAACTCAATCACGCTTAGCAAAAGGTCAGATTTCCCGAGGATGTGTTGTATTGAGAGTGAGGGCCCCGCGTGCGTCTCTGGCTATCAACACAACGAATCCTCAAATCAATAAAGGGTCGGCAACGCGCTTGGGATTCTTCTCGACTAGTGTCTGCTTACCATCAGGCAGACCATACGCTTTCTTGCCACCGTCGAAGTTTTAAGAAAAAAGCTCTATTTCCCTAGAGACGTGCAGAAATTCTAAGTGTCTTTACCTATGGTGCAGGGTGTGCGTTGGACACGGGCGCAGCGGTCCTAGGGGGCGCCGAGCGCCACCCGCTACCATCTCATTTCGACCGCGCTTACTAGGGGGCGCTAGAGTAATGTTTGCACACGGGCGCTACATGGGCTAGAGACGCCTCTGTCTAAGTTGACAGATACTTTTGAGCGCCGTGTCCTCCCAACAGGGGGACTAGCCGATATTATTGAATGTTGACAAAGCATACCTAACAGAAGTTGTCTAGCGGACATAAATATTAGGTCCTTACCTATGAAATTGGCGTGTTGTATGGAGAATTTTATGAAATTGTGATTTTCATACATGGAATTTTGCGGATTATTCAACAATGTCAAATTCAAACCAAACGAAACTTTTAAGCTACGTTACACATATCTTAATTACTTAAAAAATCTTCACATCATAAAACTATACGTAATTGGAACACTTGAACCGGCAGCACATGAAAAGTGGTTTCAAACTTTAATTTGAACCATTAAATAAAAAATTAAAACCCATTATTTGTATTTAAAACCTTTGTTACATAGTCTAATATTGAAATTAAAAGATAATTTGGAAGTTGGAAAAGAAATGAATAAATTACGTACAAAATAATATCTGTGAAAAAAACACCAATTGCATAGGTAAGAATCTAATAGGAGGTACGTACTTGTGAAATGGGTTCAAACATGCTCTCATCTGCAGATTCCTTCTTATCCCTCTGGGTAGCGAGTTGGGTAAGAGTCAACACGTAATTTGTTCTATTGCCGTCTTCCACATCTTCCTCTTCCAGTTTATTTATGCCACTCGCATTCGGCTCGTCCGCAGTACTCATTTCCGGCTCCTTTTTAAACTCGCTTGGTGTGTGGATATCTTTGTATTTTGAGGCTACACTGGTTATTGTGAGGTCCCTTCTGAAGGCTGTGTAAAACAGGTACTTATTTGGCCCCATGGTTAGGAAGTTATTTAACTGACAACACGTGCGGCTATCTAGGCAAAGAATTAATATTTTTGTATTGTTCAATACTCCTTTTTGCTTTTTCTTGACCTCTTCTGGTATCTCGTCAAGGAGTAAATCACTCAGAACTTTCCATTTTTGTAAATGTTCGGGGTCGAATTCTGTAATGGGAATGTCACTTATAAGAAAGTTATTATTTAATGGTATGCGCCGATGCAAAATGTATCAACTTGTGGCGGCCTCTAGTAACTCAATGTGCGTCCGCTCTAAAACTAGTGCCTACGCCAAATCTTGGGACGAGCTGCGCGGACCCCAGGCTAAGGGTAAAACCGGGAAAACGCTAGGGGGATGATAGTCATACCTTTCTTGTGGTTATAAACCCTGGACTTGGCGAGCCGGAACAGCTGCTCCGCGGAGTCCAGCAGGATCCAGCCAGAGTTCACCTTCGCGTACTCCGGGGACCGGTATTTGCTCACTAACGCGTAGAAAGACACGGAATCGTCGTGTATCAGATTGCTGAAATAGTACATTGCTACAGAGGCTGGGAAGTAAGGGGTTACCGGCCGAGTACATATAGATGGCCGAGCGTAGCGAGGTCGGCTAGTTATGAGGCTGGCTACCCCTTTCACGCCGAGGTATGTATAGTGCTTTTCTCAAATATGCAACGAAATAAATTCAAAAAACTCCAAGAAATCAAACTTTAATTTCCATGGCTGAAACCCGTGATCCCGTGCCATAAATTTTGGAAAATAAATTAAAAAAAACCTTATTGCTGGCCTCCAGTTTTGCATGAAATGCCATTACGGGTCTCTCGTCTCGCTGCGCCCGAAACGTGACACTTCGAAGCCCATTATGAAGAACACAACGTCAATATTTCATTGCATGTTTAGAAAACGTAAATTACTTACCTAAACGGATTATTCGCATTAGTTACGTAGACTTTACGCTGAAAGGACTGCGAATAAATCATCTTCGAATTCATAGGTTTATTCGTAATAGTTCCTTCAAAGGTAGTAACTACTGCCCAAACTGTAGCTACTACATTTACATCTGTTTTACTGTTATAACTGTGTAGATATTTAAAATTATTTGTAACAGAATAAGTAATCCGTTGAAATATCGACCTTACATATTAAGTCAGAAGGTTCAACTTGTAATTACGGGTCTTCCCCTTCATACGGCTTAGCCCTGATCAGTGATTTTGAAAATAGACTCTGTGAGAGAAGCGAAAAATGTATAATCCTTCAGCAACGTCAGTGTCAAAGGATCCGAAAGGTTAAGTGTGTTACCATCAGCGTCGATATTTCTGCAGTAGACTGTATAAAATATGATAATAACTTCATTGACTCACATGATCATGCTTCTAAGCACTTTTAGGTCCTGAACGTATTCCTTGGTCCTTGTGCTCAACTGATGCCACACGCAATCCAACTGTGACTGTAGAATTTTATGAAACTTTTTTGAAATGCAGTTCTCTGTAGTGATTTCCTGAAATACAGAAATGTAGTATTTATGGTAATTATGCCTAACTAGCTTCTGCCCGCGACTACGTCCGCGTCGGACTCGTTTATAATAGCTCCATACAAATTTTCACCCCCCCCCCCCCCCCCCATTTTGCACCTTTAAGGGATTATTTCCGAGATAAAAAGTATTCTGCATGTTAATCCCCAGGTTGGTAATAGTGTATTATGTATAGGTACCAAATTTCATCCTCATCCGTTTAGCCGTTTTTGCGTGATTGGGAGTAGGGTCGAAGTGTATCCGAAAGGGCCCTCATCTAGATAAGATAAAATGTTTCAATCGGGTCTTCACGGGATTATGGCCACTATGATCTTTAAATAAGGTGAAATGTCCGATATTGGAGAAATAGGAACAGTGTGGAAATAGGTACAAAGATTTAGAGCGGGAATACACTACACGTCAGATCCGAGTATTTGTCGTATTCAGTTAGCATCAGACTTGTTCTTTATTTATTGATTTGGACCTTTAACAATAAGTACACTGATACACACATTTCGTGTGAATTTTATATATTTACATTTTTAGAGACATGTTGTTCTCTTTACACCAAGCTGACAATCTATTAAGGTCCCCCTGGAATGCTATAGAATCTGATTCATTTGTAATCTCTGCTGTTATTTTAAGGTCGTCTGCGAAAAGATATATTTTGGAATTTTGAAAACTTTTATTTATATCGTTTATGAAGATAATGAAAAGGTAGGGGCCGATGTGGGATCCTTGAGGAATTCCGGATGTGGCCTTGTAGGCAATAGAAGTGTATACATTGATCACTACTTTGAGGTTGCATTCACAAAGGTACGATCCAAACCAGCTCAGCAAGCGTAGCGACACGCTATGTACCTGGAGTTTCCTTATTAGTAGGTATAACGTGGTCAATTGTGTCGAACGCCTTGCAAAAATCGGTGTAAATCGCATCCGTTTGTTCGCGCTTGTCACCCCTTGTGAATCTCTATCTCTGAAGGTCCCCAGGTAGAATAGTTAGGTAGTGTCATTCTGCACTGAAAAATATAGTGTGTGGACTTCCTTCAGGTCAATTTACTGCTCAAAAGTGCGCTGACTATTCTGAAGTGCGAATAAGAGATTGATTTAAGTTGCCAGAGTTGTATAAACTAAATCTTCCCAAGGCGACTTTACAGTCCACAATCATAGTCATCGTAATCATATCAGCCGAAAGACGTCCAATGCTGGACATAGACCTCCCCCCCCCCCCATTCAGCGGACTCCCGCGACCATAATAGAAGATTCAAAATCCAATAACGACTTCATAATAATTATAATTATTATAGTATATGCCATACCTGCATGTCAAGAGTACGGTTGACAGATTTCAGCTGTTTGACAGTGTAGTTCATGATGTCCAGCAAGCAGATCTGTATGTTTTTCGCGTTTGAGGAGAGTGGGACGTGTAACTCCACCACTTCAGCTTGTCTGCCCTTCAGACATTTTATGATGGTGCCATGAAACCTGTCAAGCCATAAAAAAACTGTTTCTTGGGAACTAGGAGAACAGATAGCTTCGGCCGCCTACGAAACCAACGCCACGTAACCAGTTACGTGTGACGAATTGTTTATCTTACTACGAAACTAATTACGTACAAAGAATTCTTCTTCTTAGTTGGAAACCTGTTATGATCGCAAAACACTAGGTAGGTTAGGTTCGTTAGGTAGCTTCGGATGCCTGAAGGACAAACAGACCAGAAATAGGAGCCCCGCGGTAGCTTCGTTTCGTCGGCGGCCGAAGGGTCTGTGTGTCTGTCTGTGACATCATAGCTTCTAAACGGATGAACCGATGCGGGTGCGGTTTTATAAAACGAAAATCCTTCTGTCACGATTGTTCTTGGCTTTGGGATGTTTAATTTATTTTATTTTATTAGCTATTATCGATGGAGACCATTTAAGGTGTAAGTATTCTATAATGGTGTTCACTGACCTGGGCCATAAGAATAATTCCGTCACGAAAACAGCTCGCATAACCTTCTCCACTTGATGGTATCCGAAGGTGAATGAAATTGGCGAGTTGGAAAATGCTTTTATGAAACCTGTCTGCAAAAAACAGAGAATAGGTAAATTCTTAATAATAGTTACATATATCCTATCCTATACTATTGTGGAGTATTTTCCATTTCTCTTTGTCGTACGCCAGCCCTTTGATTTGCTGATACGACACGACACCAGCTATTTCCTTTAAAAAAGCGGCCAAGTGCGTGTCGGGCAACGCGCAGTGTAGGGTTCCGTAGTTGCCTGTCTTAATTACATCGACGTGCGGTGCGGTTGCGTCGACCGAATTTGTACGAAAATTGGCCTTTCCAAGAACACATTCAGTTGGTCGACTATTACTCGGTAACTACTTATGCCTACTTGTCCGTGATAGTTTTCCTTTTAAATTCATTATATGTACTACTACCACGAATTTTTTCGCATCCCCAGTAGTAGCCATTTAGCCGGCAGGGGGGGGGGACACATGACTCGAACAAAAATTAGGGCTTTAAATCCCATTATCTCGCAAACGCAGAACTGAGTTGAATAATAGTTTCAGAAAACCCATAATATTTTTGAGCAAGCTATCCAACGATACCCCACACTATAGGTGTAACGAGAAAAAAAAAAATACATGACAAATTTAATGTAGGGGAAAGTAATTTTTTTTTTCAGTTCAGTTTTTCATTTTATTTTACTGTTTTGTCGGCGTGATTGGTTTATATACCCACGCCGAATTGCAGTTTTCTAGTTGTAAGGGTTACTGAGCTAAGCCGAAGACGGACAGACAGACAGACAGACGGACGGACATGGCGAAACTATAAGGGTTCATTGTTGAGTACGGAACCCTAAAAATGAGAAATACTCCACCGACAAGAGGATAACTGTTAAATTAATGATTAATGATGATACTATATTGTATAAATATGTAATTTGAAACCACGGCTCTAACGATTTCAATGACATTTGGACTAAGTATAGGAGTTTACGGACCGGTCAATGTGGCAATCTTTGGGGGAGGCCTATGTCCAGCAGTGGACGTTTTTCGGCTGATATGATGATGATAGGAGTTGGATGTCTTATATTTAACAATACTAAAAGTGGTTCTAATCACCTTGTTGTTCTGCCTATAGAGCCTTAATGCGAATGCTTCTTGACAGGACTCAAGCACAGTATGTGCCCTCAACACTATGATCCCAGTGATGTTGGCGACGGGGAGCCGTTGCTTCAACAGGTCCACCACCAGAATACGAGTGGACACAAACTGGACTCCTCCTTCCAGGTACACCTTCTCCCTAACATTTACAATATAGTGAATAGTGACATCTGAAAATGACAATAGTAGCGGCAATCTATGATGGTTATAATATTCAACTTATTGTTTTGAGGGGTCTAACTCGATAAATGAAATAAATGAATTTTAATCTGCAACGTTTTTTTCAAGTAATTTTTAAGAGCTGGAAAGGGTAGAGCCAAAATTTCATTAGGTAATTTATATTTAGTATAGTATATTTATTTAGCACCTGAAATCTCGGGACGTATCTTCGGATCAGTGCGCGCATACTGTGAGTGTCGTGTCGTGTCCTAGACAATTAATATAATAATCGCCAGGTAGTAGACCTTTTTCGGGTGTACCCTCCATATTTTATCGATTTTTGGAGGGTAGTGAATATTATGTACCCGTATTTCCGTTGACAACTTGCTGGGACGACAATAACCGGTGCAACCCGTGTCGAAACGTCAGAAACAAAGCTAGATAAATATCGCGTCAGACCCATGAAATACAATAATTTAAATATGTGTAAAAAGCGCGAGAGTATAAAATCACAAAATTAAGTGTCCAAAGTTTTAAGAGGGCATGTCTTTTTGCAAATTAATAAAATAAGTTTCTGTCAAATATTTAATTTTTGGTACAAGCTTTTATTTCCAACGGTCCTGTTCTGTACACCCTCATAAAACTCATAAACTACACATTGTGATGATTCTAACGAGTCCAAACTCAACGCGGTTACCTTGGTTAAGTACTGAATTCCCATGAGCACCATCTGTCTCCATCATCAGATCAGCTTGAGGGTACCATAATATTGAATTGTCATCCAAACTATACTTATACTCTAAATTTCAGCTCAATTGGATAAGATTTACTGGTTCAAAATACAGTTTCAAGATTTTTCCCACACAAACAAACCTGGTCAATAATAATAAAAGATTGTAAAAAAATAACACCCATAGATATTCTGTACCATTCCATTATAAATGTCAAGTTCATATATCTCAAATATAAATAATTAAAACTGTAGAAAAGGAGCCAAAAATAAAAAAAAAGTAGAGTTGCACCAATATTCAGTATTCCACATATTTTTAAATGTTTGTTATTAGGCCGAATTATTCAGTTCAACTGCCAAATATTTACTGAATCATTTTAGAGGTGTTTCTCTATAAGTTACGAGAATGTTAGTTAGTTAAATTGTTATTCTTTTCCTTATAATACTTAATGATTCACCTCATATATAAACCAGATATTTAGCACTGAATCTGTCAGCTTTAGAATGGCTGATGATGCGGACATTACATAGAACTTTCAGTCTAATATTCGATTCGGCCAAAGCTGGGCCTAATATTCAGCTGAATGTTTGTATTCTATCTCTATTCTCTAAACTATGTATAGTATACCTTTCAGTGCCCAGATTTGGTAGAGGAGTCAAGTTGAACTTCTCTGTAAAATACTTTTCCTCATGATCACTACTGTTTATAACTAAAACTAAGTTTGTTGGGTCCTTGTATACCCACAGTAAATTTGAAATGATACCATTATAGTTCAAGCCTCTGAAAAAAAAAATACCATTATTATTAGATATTAATCAAGTAACACTTTTATTATCATTTGAAGGTGACAAGTACCTACTAAGGTTTACTCACTTGGCTAATATGAGAAGAGCATCTTTTTCAAATACATCAATAAAAATTTGCTTTTCAAACTCGAGTAATTTAAATTTTGTTTCAACTTGTGGTGCTGCGCTTTCTTCGTTCTCATTAGTAGAGGTAGCTTCCATTGTCGGAGTGTAAGGTAAGTGAAATATATTTTATAAACTTAAACTTAGTACCTGAAAGTATAATTTTCATTACAGATATTCATTGAATTGCTGCCATTGAACACAATGTAATATAATATTAGTAAAATGTACATTCACCGACGGTGTATTATGGTGCTAAATTACTTAACGTAAACCTTGATAAATATTTTTGAATTGAATTGAATAGACATCAGTTTGTTGAATTTGACATTTGACGTCAGCCGCGTCAGCCAACATAGAGGAAATTATTATATACTGAGATAGAGTCATCAGCTTCCTCCATGTACTAGTGCCATCTATTGGCCGACTCTCGAGTTATCTGTATCGAGTTATTCGTACAATGCTATGCATATATATATATATATATATATATATACACATGCATAGCATTGTACGTTCACTGCTTGTAGGCCACTTTTCCACCGAGATATTCGAAGCTGTGTTTCCATATTAGGCTTGATACTTAGCTTAATAGCTAAACACAATTATATTTCGAAGCTTCATTCTTCAGATATAACACACATGTAGTCCTTTAATCTACCAGGCAACATTTCGCAAGTTTAAAGTACGCAGTAAAAACCATAGCTCAAACAGTTTTATCCCCACCTTTACCCCTACCCTACTTGGGGACCTCGGCTTGCCACCATTTCTCATTCTTTATTCTTGCGAGGCAACGAACGCACGAACTAATTCTATTAAAAAATAATTCAAAATATTTAATCATGCCTAAACGCAGTGCACAGGAAAAAAAATAGAGTATTATTCTGCTAATATACGGAAATTGCAACAAAGAACTATAAACGAGTTATGACAGTGCGGTGCTATCTGATTCATCAGGTTCCGAAGATAAATCAGGTAAGTGCAATTAGTTTCAATAAATAGTTCTACATCGTGGTGCCTCTAATAAATGCATTTAATACCGCACGGGCCGTGAGCCCACGCCTTGTAATTCTAAACCTGGGGGGCGACCGAGAGTCGTCACGAAGGTATCTCATGCTTGGGGGTTGTCCGTGAGTCAACACGATAGCAATTTCTAACAATATTAATCGCTAAGAAATGCATTTCATACCGCGCGGGCCGTGAGCCCACGCCTGGTAATTCTAAACCTGGGGGGCGACCGAGAGTCGTCACGAAGGTATCTCATGCTTGGGGGTTGTCCGTGAGTCAACACGATAGCAATTTCTAACAATATTAATCGCTAAGAAATGCATTTCATACCGCGCGGGCCGTGAGCCCACGCCTGGTAACTCTAAACCTGGGGGGCGACCGAGAGTCGTCACGAAGGTATCTCATGCTTGGGGGTTGACCGTGAGTCAACACGATAGCAATTTCTAACAATATTAATCGCAAGCCCATGCCTTGTAACTAAACCTGGGGGGCGACCGAGAGTCGTGACGAAAGTATCTCATGCTTGAAGGTTGACCGTGAGTCAACACGATAGCAATTTCTAACAATATTAATCGCTAATAAATGCATTTAATACCGCGCGGGCCGTGAGCCCACGTCTTGTAACTAAACCTGGGAGGCGACCGAGAGTCGTCACGAAGGTATCTTGTGCTTGGCGGTTGACCGTGAGTCAACACGATAGCAATTTCTACAACCATTAATCGAGATTAGTATATCCCGTGTTCGCGATGCGGGGCATTAGATACATATATGCATTAAAATTCCTGACGAGTGGTTTTACAATGCATTTCATATCTACCCTCAATTAGAAAAATCAAAATATTATATTTTAATTTATAAACCACGAACAAGTGTATGAGGCAGTGGAAACTTCACTCCCACGTTCAAATGAAGAAAATGCACCTCCCGTGGAGGCCTGTGATGACAAAACGACCCCTGTAATAGATGCCGAGTTACTAACCGCTCTAGGGGACGCCACTGATGATGTCCCAAAATATGGGGAGAAAATTCATCCCAATTTAGCGCAAAGGTGGCTACCTATATTACACAAAGGTATTGATAAAAAGAGTAAAGATAAACTCTTATAAGAGTACCTGTAAATTGCAAATTATTATGGGCGCCGTCCTTAAACGCCGTAATTTCGGCGGCAGTTACAGACATCCAAAGAGGCCGTGACAAGAAAATCGAATCATCTCAACAGCAATTGGGAGTCGGTATAGGTACTAACGATAAAAATCCTATCTAATTGAAGTCGGATTTTAGATAAAACTAGTCATTCCTGGACTAGACGAAGTATTCCTTAAGTCATACAATACGTTGAGAGAGATGATACTCTCTTTGGAAGCAAACTCTCGGAGAAAATTAAAGCTTCCAAATCTACTGAAAAGTAGGCCGACAGCGTCGACCATCATACGGCCGTGAGCAGCCTACAACAAGCCACTTGCGACGCCGCGGCAGTAACGCAGGTACATGCCGGTCGCCTTAAAGCTTTTTATAAGTGTTGGCTTAATGTAACGAATAATCGTACTTTATTTATTAGACTGTATACAGAATGGCTTTCCAATTCCTTTTTAGGACATGTTACGCAATCTGTCAAACCTGTAAATACTTTCACATGCCAAGAGCATGATGAAACGAGCTTAGCTGTACAGAACTTAATTAACCTAGGCATTCAGTGAAAGCATCACTGGATGCCAACAGACTAATGATCAGTTTCTATCAAAGATTTTCTGACTCCTAAATCGAATGGTGGCTATAGATTCATACTGAATCTGAAAGAGCTCAATAAATTTGTAACTAAGTCCCATTTTAAAATGGAAGACTAGAACTGCTTCTAAATTAATCCCTAAAAACGGGTTTATGGCTACCATTGACAAGATTCGAGCATAACAATGTTACTTACGAGTTTTGTTCCCTATTAGTCTATGGACTTTCCGTGGCGCCTAGAACCTTCACCAAAATTATGAAAGAAGTCGTAACTTACCTAAAAACAAGGCCTAACTTCTATTATATACCGGGGTGGCATTTTGTGTATTGGAAGGGACCTTAACGAATGTAAACATAATGGGAGGGAGACTCTCCGGTTTCTCGAGTGCCTACGATTTGTGGTAAACAGATTTGAGCAAAAGCTCGATACAATCCCAAAATTACCAACAATGCTGTAAATTCTTAGGTTTTGTTTACAATTCAATTATCATGTCTATATCCCTTCTTATGCAGGGTATGCACACTTTTTAAGAGTTCTTACCACTGCATGCCCGACAGCTAGATACAGCTGGTTGTACACGAAGTTGTTAGAAAGATATAAATTCCGAGCTATTCAGGAATACGATGTCTATGATCAAAAGTAAAACTTCCTCGCGAAATTTTACCTGACTTATTTTGGGGGACTAATAATATTATTTGTAACGTCTTGTCATTTTGGAATCACGAAATTCGATGCAGAAATATCTATAGATCCGTCCCGATCAGGATGAGGTACAGTCTGTGACGGAGTGTGTGCAAACGGAGCATGGGAAGAGCAAGAAGTAGCATTCCATATTAATTACTTAGAGCTCGCTCGCTCTTAGGATTAAAATGTTTTGCGCGAAATAAATCAAACTGTGCTCTGTTGTTCCGCATCGACAACACTACCGCGATAAGCTATATTAATCGAATGGGAGACATCCAGTTTCCCCACTTAAATAGCTTACCTAGATCTATTTGGCAGTGGTGTGAAGAACGAGACATATGGTTATTCGATTCGTTCATTAACACTAAGAATAATGTAGAAGCAGACAGAGAATCCAGAAGGCTAAATCCTGATATTTAATGAAATTTAAGTATTGCAGCCTTTGAAAGAATAAGTAAACACTTTGGTGTGCCCGAAATTGACCTCTTTATATTTTATATTTATTTATTTATTAAGAAAATAATAATAAAATATGAACAAGTACAATGTCCCGCAAAACCGTTTGCACAGTTTGACTGTGGGATCGAGCAGTCTCTACTCTCTTCTATTTCTATTATTTAAATTAACTACATCTATAGGTAAGTACAATAATTATTTACTAAATATGTTTAAAAAGGTAACTATTCAGCTTTTTACAAAGTTTAACTTTATTGGCCTCTTGCCTGATGTCAGAGGGCAGGCTGTTGAGTATATAGGGTATACGTTTCCGGAGACACCTATCGCCGTAGTAATTAGCAACCCTCGGCACAACAAACTTTGCTTCTCGTACCTCTGCCAAATGTGAAATATATATTTCGTGGAAGCCAGACTCGGACGCTCTTACCGTCGTCGCATTCACTATTAGCTGGTTATTTATAATAAATATTTTTAAGCGTTTCCACCACTCGCACTCGTACTAAAGTGTTTACATAAGATTATAAATGACAACGCCACAGGAATAGTAGTATTTCCCTAATGGCCATCCCAACCGTGGTTTCCGCTTTTGTTGAGATTAGTAAAAGTATCTAATCTCATGTTAGCGTCAATTTCAAACAACTTCATTCGAAGATATAACTTCCCGCCCGCCCCTATACCCCTAGGAAAGTTTTGTCTCTAAAAAGAATGAGAAATGGTGGCAAGCCGAGGTCCCCAAGTAGGGTAGGGGTAAAGGTGGGGATAAAACTGTTTGAGCTAAGGTTTTTACTGCGTACTTTAAACTTGCGAAATGTTGCCTGGTAGATTAAAGGACTACATGTGTGTTATATCTTCGAATGAAGCTTACTCATATAATATCGATCGAACTTTGCTTGCGAAGCTCGTTTGATCTTCTATAAGAACACCTTCTTCCGTCACCTTTCCGTCTTTAACAAAATGGAAAAATACAGCTTCGCACATCTCTGGCGGATACAGGGCCTTAATATCCAATGATTCGGATTTACATTCCTGATTATATTCAAAATAATAAAAAGTGCGAGATCATAATATTATTATTATACTCTTCATTTAATCTTCAACTCAGGCTACGTTTTTACAATAATTATATAAAAAGTAAAATATAAAAGTATACATATAAAACATAAAACCATTATAAAAACCTAACCTAGGGTACCGCCGGCAGCGAGGCGGGGCCTAAGCTGCCGGTGGTCAGGGCGACAGAGACAGGAACCTCCTGAATATTCGCGCAGTATCCAAGAGTACCGCCTTCTGTATCTGACCCTTGATCCAGCCATCTAGCGAGAGTCTCTTTAGGTGACGGTCGAGACTCTTCGCTATCAAACCGTTCGCCGAAACGACTATCGGGACGATGTTCGTCGAATCAACATCCCACATGGCGGTTACCTCGTGAGCCAGGTCTAGGTACTTGCTGGCTTTGTCCTTCTCGGCCTTCAAAAGGTTCTCGTCATGGGGGATGGTGATGTCGACGAGCACTGCCTGGCGTTTCGATCGATCTATCAGCACGATATCAGGCCTATTGGCAAGAATAGTCCTGTCCGTGATGACAGATCGATCCCAATAGAGCGTGGCACAACCATTTTCGAGAACTGGCGCAGGTGTGTACTTATAGTAAGGTACTTCGGAGACCACAAGACCGTATAGCAGAGCAAGTTGCTGGTGAATAATTCTGGCTACAAGGTTATGTCTGTGCAAGTACTCGCCGTTAGCAAGATGACCACAACCGGAGATAATATGCCTGAGCGACTCCCCGGGACGGCGGCATGCCCGACAAATGTCGACCGTACCGTCCTTCAGGATATACCTCCGGTAGTTGTTCGTCATGATAACTTCGTCCGCAATTGCACAGACAAAACCCTCAGTTTCCCCGAAGAGATCCCCGAAACGTAGCCAGTTCACCGACGCGAGCAGATCGACATCGGGCCCTGTGAGGGCCTTGTAGAACCGCCCGTGTAGCTCCTTGCTCCTCCATACCGCCCTGCGGTCCTCGGCGCTCATTACTTTAAGTCTGCGCCAGTTCTCGTTTGCAAAGGAGAGCGGGGTGAAGTTTCCGTCTACTGCTACTACGTCGTGATGCATCCCACACTCGTTGTTTAGGAAATAATCCCTGAGACTGCACACCTCGCGGTTGTGGAGGTCTTTGGCATTTAAAAAGCCGCGACCTCCACACTTCCGCGAGATGTACAGTCTCATAACAGACGAGCGTGGGTGTAGCATGCGATGCGCAGTAAGCAGTACTCGGACTCTTCGGTCCAGGGCATCCAGCTCAGTCTGAGTCCACCTTAGTACGCCAAAGGAGTAAATAAGCAAGGGCATCACCCAGGCGTTGAAGGCGCGAACCTTGTTGCCGCCCGACAAAAGACTATTGAGTACTTTTGTCAAGCGACAAAAGAAGCGCTCCTTCACCGCCCGCTTTACGCCCTCACTCTCAATACCCAATGACTGTGACATACCAAGATACTTATAGGTTTCTACTTCGGAGATAGATTTGAGGGACATTGTCTCAGAAAGTTGCAAATTTGTTGAATTTACAACTTTCCCCCCCTGTACATGCATGACCGCACACTTATCGACACCAAATTCCATTTTGATGGCGCTACTGAAGACTTCTGTTGTCTTCAGTAGTTCCAACAGGTCATGTCTATTCGGTGCAAACAGCTTAAGGTCATCCATATAGAGCAGGTGGGAAATAACTTCACCCCCTCTCCGAAGCCGGCAACCTAGCCCTGAATCCTTCAGCAGGGTGCTGAGCGGATTCAGCGCTAAGCAGAACCACAAAGGACTCAGGCTGTCACCCTGGAAGATCCCACGTTCAATCCTTATAGAGTCCTGAAGACTAAAGGGGCCATCTCCTCCCCCCGGTTGACGTAGGACTGTGGTCCACTGTCCCATGCAAGCGCCTAAGAAGGATCTTAGAGTTGCATCAACTTTATACAATTCTAAGATCCTCCTCAGCCATGAATGAGGCACCGAATCATAGGCCTTCTTGTAGTCAATCCAGGCGGCCGAGAGGGTCTCTTTGTTCCGCCGGACTCGTTGGCAAATGGTCATGTCTATGAGGAGGAGCTCTTTAGTACCACGAGACCCAACCCTACATCCATTTTGAGCAGGGGCCAAAACATTGTTCGCAACGGTATGTGCGTTGATTTTTGCTCTCAAAATGGATGTAAGGAGCTTGTACAGCGTAGGCAAGCACGTGATGGGTCTGTAGTTTTTCGCTTCCGTGGTACTACCGGACTTGTAGAGCAGGGAGGTAATACCAGTTGTAAAGAAAGATGGTAGGGAACCGAGCTCAAGGGCTTGCTGGAACTGTGTTGCCAAACGCAGGTGTGAGCATCGAAACCATTTCACCCAGAAGTTGTGCAATCCATCCGGCCCAGGACTTTTCCAGTTCGGGGCCAAACGGATGGCACAACTAATGTCTTCGGGGCTGATAGTAACAGTCCCCATGGGTTCGATGTCCTCACACTCACGTTCGAGAACACTCATGCACTCGCCTTCGGTGTGTTCGACTGGCACTGACCAGATACTACGCCAGAAGTCAACCATGGCAGTAGCATCAGGCTGCTGTTCGTCGGACACACGACGATCGGTTTCCTCCCACTTTCGGTATACCTTCCTTTGGTCACTCTGGAATAAGCGATTCTGCTGGTATCGGTCCACGCGCTCTCTGTAGCGGCGAATACGGGCTGCCCATGCATAGACTTTCTGCTTCAGAAAGTCAATGCGCTCCGTGACACAGGCTATGTAGTCGCGGGGCCTGGTACCAGTTCCCGCGAAGGCCTGGTTCACAAAGCGCATGACTCGGGGGCGGTTGTTGCCCCCCCTGAAGCAGATCAGCTTTGCAATGAGAGTCCTGAACGTATTGATACGCCGCTCAATCCGTACTTGCCATGCAGGGACATCCCCAGCAGTCCTAGGTGCACGGTCAGCGTCCGGAAACTTGACGCGAGCAACACGGCACGCCGCGATGGCCCCGCAGTACATGATTGAGTGTGTATCAAGTAAGTCTTCACTAGTCCGTATATACGGATCTAGCAGACCGTTCAAGGCTCCCATTAACGCTAGATTTCGTCTATTCACGGGCAGGCGTGGTAATCGTGGCCTAGAGTTGTTTGTGGAACGATACCCCGTAATCGCATCTTCCAAAGCCCTCCTCAGTTGCTCATTGGTCTGGGTACTCACGCTCTGATTCGCACAGTCCTCCTCGTCGGCACTGGGATCAACCCGCGGTGCCCCCGGTGCCAGATTGGGTACAGACATCGGAGCCGGCAACAAGGCGGGCAGATCCCGCGCCGAGGTAGAGGCCGCACGAGCAGAGAGTGCTTCCAGTCGTAGCCGATCAAGTGTGGCGTCATCCAACCGCTTGTGCCGCTGGATGACGCGCACCTGATCCGATAGGCGTTGTGCAGATACAGTGATGATCGGTTCAAGGGCCTGAAATAGAGGCAGCATCCGGACACGGTACGCGGATAGGTTAGTCCCTCCCTCTGTCGCCCCATAATAGGCGCGCATGCAGTTTTCGTTAATGGATGGCGTCCACTGCATGCGACGCACTATACCACCGGCAGCGGGAGCCGTGGGCGGAGCAGGATGCCCCGCAGGCCCCAAGCGTGCCGGCAGTGGTGGTCGTCCTCGTCGTACAGGTAGTCGCGGCGGCGGGGACGGCGGCCCGCGCTCGTCGCTCGACTCGCTGGTGTCGGCCGCTGTTGCAAAGTCATCACCCGACGACGACGGCGATGGCGAGGAGCTGGACGGCGCGGGCGGAGGTGGTGGGCGTGCGCGTTGTGCTGCTCTTGAGCGTGTCCTTGTTATCATACTCGTACTCGTATCGTTTTAGTTTTCTTCGTCATGCCTTTGACAGCTGCTTGTCAGTTTCCCTCGATGGTGAGCAAACGTGGTGCCGTATTTTAAATATATTGCACATTGTGAGAAACTATTAGGTGCATTCGCACAGGTGTAAAATGTTTACAAAGGCACAGAAAACATTAAAAACGAATTTATAAAATATGAACAAGAATTGACACGTCTGTCGTGACAGCGGGTTTTTTTTTTTTTTTTTTTATTATTATTATTATTATTTTCTGGCTTTACAAAGATTAGCCAATGTCACGTTGTTTTGAGTAAAAAGTTAGGGAAACAAGGATAAAACGGGATGATTTCGGAAATTTGGAAAGGAGAGGATTGGGTTTTTAACATATAAATACATTGTAATTTAATATCATTTTTCTCTATAAATACTGATAAAATTTTATAAATATCATACGAATTACTTTGCAATAAACAATTAATTGATGTAGGAAAAGGAATACGCTATGATACAAGACTGGAAAAGAAGGCAGTTCGATCGTACTGCGTGCATGAAAAGAAAACATGGTTTAGATCCCCATAGTCACCACAGGAGCAATATGGATCCGGTACTTTATTCATCATGTGCAATCGCTCGCGGGTACATACATGACCCAAGCGCATCCTACACAGTACCGAAGTAACAGTTTTTGAAAATACTAATAATTTGCTAAACCATGGTTTCCTTGGAGTGTATGGTTGGATATTTCTATAATGAATTCCTTTTGTCTCGCTACTCCATAGCCTATTCCAGTCTTCGTACATATATACTTTAGCCAAATTAACTAAATCATGACAATAGTTAGCGTATGAGGCAACGTCTCCGAAGCGTATGGCTTCATTTGCCAATTGGTCGGCTCTTTCGTTTCCCGGAATGCCTACATGACTCGGCACCCAAGCCAATACAATAGCACAACCCCTTTCAGAGCACTTATTTAACAGATTCCTAATCCTAAAAATAGTCGGTGACTGGTTGTGAGACTTAAATGGAAACCGCATAATCGCTTCTAAAGAGCTACGAGAATCTGAAAATATAATGGTATTTGGAATCTTTTATAAAAGAACATATTCTATTACTTTAAACAAACCATAACATTCACCTGTATAAACCGAAGTTTCAGGCGGAAGTTTAATTAATTGAATCCCCTTATATTGTGAATGATAAACTCCAACACCAACGCAAGTGCTATCTGCATGTTTTGAGGCATCAGTGTATAAACAGTGAAATTCGGGCCATTGACTATTAATGATGCCAACAAACTCTTGTTTTGGATTAAGGTCATGTTTAGAGACTCCTATGTCGAATTTAATATCAGGAACAGTAATAAGGCTATTATAATTAAATTCGTAAAGAGGTAAAGTTGAGCTTCTACATGTGGGTGCTTCTAATCTTTCAAATTTTTTATAAATTGTAACTAAACATGGGGGATCTTTGTGTTTCCAATATTTACAAGTTTCGACCTGCTCAGTTAGTTGCCTTACTTTTGGGAACAAAGGGTGAGTTCTCAATTGTAATGTACGGAAAAAGAATTTATCACAAAGAAACTGTCTTCGTAACCCCAAGGGTGGCTCACAGCACTCTACCTGTAAGCACCTAATTGGACTCGACCTCATAGCACCCAAAACCAACCTCAAAGCCTTTGACTGAATAGAATCTAGTTTTTTTAGTGCTTTTGAATTGCTAGGATGGAGTAAAAATGTACCATAATCTAATAAACTCCTTATCAATGCATTGTATAATAGTCTCATTGTAAAGGGATGAGCACCCCACCAGACTCCTGTGAGACATCTCAAAACATTTAGATTCCGCTCACACCTCAATGTTATATATTCTAGGTGCGGGATACCAGTTAGTTTCTTATCTAATACCAAACCCAAAAATTTTGCTTGATCTTTAATAGGTAGCTGAACTCCATTATAATCAACATGAAAAATGGGATATTTTGCTTACGAGAGAACAACACCACGGAACTTTTAGCCGGAGATAAATCTAGACTGTTATTATCTGACCAAGTTTTTAGAGCAGTTAAAGCTAAAGAAAGCGAAGCACTAGTATTATCTAGAGATCGTCCAGAAACATATAAAAGTAAATCATCAGCATATTGAAGAACATTTGCATGTACTTCTACAGACTTTTCAATATCATAAGTGTAAACGTTATATAGTAAAGGGCTCAAAACAGAGCCTTGAGGTAAACCCTTCCATACCGTTCTTTGGATATTTTCATTTCCATGTTTTCCAACCTGATCCAGTGAATACTTAATATACCTTTCGTACAACATATTTACAATAAATTTAGTTATTAAAATTGGAACATTCAACTTTACCAGTTTATTTTGTAAAATTGAAATGTTTACGTTATCATAAGCAGCATTAATATCTAGAAACGCTGCAACCAAGAAATTATTGTTCGCTAAACTGATTCTTATATCTGTGGTAAAAATGCTCAAGCTGTCAAGAGTGCATTTACCTTTCCGAAACCCAAATTGACTACTACTCAATAATTTGTTATGTTCTAGGAACCATTCCAATCGGATTTTTACAAGATGTTCTGCAGTTTTCGCTAATACGGATGATAAAGCAATAGGTCTGTACGATGCCTGGTCTGAACTTGGTTTATTGGGCTTTAGTAACAAGATCAATGTTTGGGTCCTCCATGCTCGAGGAACAATTCCCGTAATCATAATTTCGTTAATTAAAGATAGGAAATACCAAATGCAATTATCATCAAGATGTGACAAGAACGAATAAGGAATCCCGTCTTCACCAGGGGCGGAATCTTTTGTTGATGAAAGCACGCCTTTAAGTTCTGCAAGTGTAAACGGTGAATTTAAATGATTAATATTGCTATTGATTGATAAAATTATTGAACTAGGAATGAACGGTCTACATTCATCAACACAAGAATGAGGTGGCATAAGTACAAGATGCTCAGGGACATAAGGTGGTGCTAAACGATCCATAATTTGTTCTGCCAAATCTGGAGATATTTTATTCAGTTGATTGTCTTTGAATGCAGATCTAAACCTTCTAATATTTTGCCAAACAATTGTTGGTGAAACATTAGGACTTAAAGACTTACAAAACTTATGCCATCCTTCAAATTTCTTCATCCTTAGTAATTCTTTAGTCGAATTAGCAATTTCTAAATAGGTATTAAAATTATGATCTGTCATATCTTGGCAATACATTCTCTCAGCCTCCTTTCTTTTTTTAACTGCGAGTGTGCATTCAGAGTCCCACCATGGTGGGGATGGTATGAATCCTGGACCACTACCTTTTAACGGAAAAGTTTCATTAGCAGCTTCAATTATTGCTGCTGCTAATGCTTCTGAGCAATTTGAAGTGCTTAAGTGACCCACACTAGGTAATTCCTTTATCTTTTGTTCAACAGCCTGCCTGAACAAACCCCAAGTAACATCTGTTACATCTGTCAGCTTATGTTTAATGCGTGGTTGCCTTGTTTGCTTTGGGGGTTTTATAAATGGAAAAGAAATTAATAACGGAAAGTGGTCACTTCCATGTGTTGAGTCTAAGGGAATCCAGGTAAGAGATGATGCAAGGTCAGGGGTACAAATAGATAAATCAAGAGCACTTGGGGTTCTACCTAGCCGTGTTGGAGCTCCAGTATTTAAAATACATAAATTTCTATGATTAAAAATCTCAAGCAATTGTTCCCCATTATATGATGTTTTGGCACATTCCCAAAATTTGTTGTGAGTATTAAAATCGCCTAAACAAATAAACGGTTTTGGGAGGAACTTTAGGATTAGTTTTAACTCACGAAATATAGCATTATTTGGCTCTGCAAAGTATACAGACACATAGCAAATACCATTAACTACCACCGCAATAACTGATAAGTGTTCACTGTGATCAGGGAGAGTGATAGATGTTACTGAGAGTGAATTTTTGACAAGTATGGCCACACCACCATACCCATCAGATCTGTCTTCTCTGAGACAAATATATCCTAGCATTTTAAACAATGAACCTTGTCTCAACCATGTCTCTTGGAGACAGATGAGAAAAGGATCATGCTTATTTATAACATATATTAAATCTTGTTTTCTACTGATTAAGCTGCGACAGTTCCACTGCACTAGACAGGACCTTTGATCCATTGTTAATATTTTGGAATTGATAAATTGCATTAATAACTGCAGCAACGTTGGACGGTGATACTATTGTTGGTTGTGATAATAACTGAATAAGAAATTTAATTATATCAGAAGTATTCAGGTTCTCATCATTATTACTATTATTTTCATAAATAGGTTTTCCTTTTTGTAATACTGGCTCTCTTATTATTTCTGAGTGAGCAATATGATCAAATCCCTTTTGGGGCCTTGAGGGAGTTCTTGGTTTTAAAAAAACTGTTTTTTTGTATGAATGAGTCCTATTGTTTGAGGTTGATGGCAAGTTTGTATTGTATATATTGTTTAGGGTATGTGGAGAAGAGGATGGCGTCGGAGTTGAAAGTAAGGCTTCAGCATAAGAACCTCTAGAAACCGGTGGGTGCATTTTTATGGCTTCCATGTAGGAGATACAACTTTTACTCATAGTCTCTTTAATGTTTTTTTGTCTACTAAATTCTAAACATGACTTGCTAGTGGCTTGTTGCCTTCCCTTGCACAGACAACACCAATAGTCATCCTCTTCTACATTACAATTGTCACCGGAGTGGCCTTGGCCACACTTGTAGCACTTTGGTACTGAGCGACATTGATTTTTGACCTGGCCAAAACGACAACAGTTATAGCACTGCACAGTGGGATATATATATAGGTCAACTGGCAGTGATGTATACCACATATATACACGTGTAGGCAGTATTTGGCCGTCAAATGTGATGATGATGGTTCCGGTACTGATGAATTGACTATTATTATTTACAGTAATTTTTCTTTTTATTCTTCTAATTTTAATGACTGGACCACAACCAATAGGCACCTTGATTGCAGCCTGAACTTCGTCATCTGACAAATCAGTAGGTACACCTTTTATTACACCCATTCGCGTAATATTAAAAGTTGGAATGAATACTTTATATTCTCCTTTTTCTAAATTTTCGTTACTCAAGAATTTGTTGGCATCACTATGTGTCTTAAAAGAGAGGCTTATCCGATTCCTGCCCACTCGCTTAATGCTCCCATCCTCAATTCCCTGTATGCTATTGCGTTGCATGAACCGACCAAATGTTATTGGGTGGAGGGTTGTGCCCTCAGTATTGGTTTCTTTTTGAACATGTACTACGAACGGAGCAATATCTGTATGTTCATATCGAGCGCGACCAACAGGCACCCGAGTCGAAAGAGAATCGTTCGCGTCTGAATTTAAAGTAAGACCGGGAGTAATAGGAGTTTCTACTGCTACTACTGGAACTGGAATTGGAGCTGGACTGGAAGTACCATATTTAGACTCTTCACTCAAATTATGCTGTAAGTTGTCTTCGCATTTACAATCATTCTGCCCTACTTTCCTTCCTGATTTCCTTTTTCTTTTATTACAATTTTAACATACTACAGAAAGCAATTTTCTTTTTAGTTTTGTTTCTGTAGAGTTGGATACAGATACATCTGTATCCAGTGATGACTCTACTGCTGATATTAAAATCTCCATTGGAGTTTGAGCATTAGACCCTGGGGGAATCGTCCCCCCAGGGTCGGGGGTGCTATCCCCCATAGAAAACTAAGATTAACTTATATTATAACTCACCGAGGAATATTTACAACTAAAAACTAATAAGATAACACTAATTCTACAAATATATACAAGAGATAGGAACACCAATCCGCAATAAAAATTAATAATGAATTTTAGTTGAAAAAGCTGCGTCCACCACACACGAAGTTTCCCGCCCTATTTCGTCATAATATTTCCTATTACGATAAGCGTATCTTTAATATTTGTGACTTGACTGACTCCGCCATTAGAATGAAAAAAGAAAAAAAAAAAAAAACAAGACTGCGTTCCTCTACACCGAATTGTTTTATGTGGTTAATGCACACAATATTTGTACTAGGGCTGTTGTTTTTAAATAAAAATATTTAATTATATTTCTTGGTAAATTTTCAGTACTCTGGAACATTTACGGTTGTTTTCATATAATAATTGCAATTTAGGAACTTTAAACAAGTTAGTGGAATGGAACGGAAAGCAAATCTAATCTGTGCTTTATGCAGTAAAGTTGCCAGTTATGCAAAATTACAATCATAATTCATGATATTTCCAAATAACGTCTTTTTGTGTTTTTAGAATGTATTTATTTATAGTTAAAAAAAGAATTTAAAATCAGATCTAATCTTAATAATAATAATTAAAATTATGGAAATACCTCCATCTGTTGAGTGAGTCTCACACTGAAACATGCAAGTTTTAATGTATGGGAGCTGTCAAGTACTGAGTGAAATGCCCCGTCAGCCAAAGAGTAGTCATCTTCTTAGTAGTCTGTGCCCCTCAGGCCCTACCGCACCGCCATCTAACGCGAAACGAATACGACTTTCGTTCGAGTATCTCTCTCTCTGTTGCACGTTGCACTTGCATATTGTAGGGACAGAGATGGAGATAAACGAACGAACTTCGTTTTCACTTCGCGGTAGGCCCTGGGCGCTAGCACCAACTTCGAAACTCGAAAGCACGTGTTTCGTTTTGGCAGTTTCTTACCACCAACACTTTCGATTTTCGTTTGCGGATCGATTTTCGTGTTGAACGAATGATCTTTCGAAAATGCGTACTCTGAAATCCGAAATTCGTCGTATTTGACATGACGAAACTCGTAATGAAATGTCAAAATCTAACGATAGGTAAATTGCTATCGTTTTGCCTCCGTTTCACCATTGTTTATATCGCAGTCTCTTTCTCTCATTGTTTAGAGCCTTTGACTTTTCATGTGTCAAGCTCAAATCCTCGATAAGTAACGTAGTATTCTTCACCTTCTTAGTAGTTTGTGCATCCTCGTTTGAAGTCTTTTTTTATATAATGGTTTTGGTGTTGAAAATATTAAGTTTTGTTGTTGTTTTGTATTTATCTTCACTGATTCTGGCGAAGGTCCTCGGGGCTGCCATTTCTATTTTATTATAATAATCCTCGCTTTCAACCCTGTGTAAGTAAAAGTTTTTATTGTACCTATTTTTATCTCAGTGCTCCTCTAAAAAGTCCAGCAGGACCGAGCAGTTTGTCACGCTGAAATTTAAAGTACATATACCTTACGATCAAAACATAATAACAACACCTTGTTGAGAGCTTCTCCAGCAGTCAACTAATAAGAAAACGATAAATTGTTAATTTCTTAAAAAGAAAGCCTGAAATCATGATAAATGTTTAGAGGAGCACCGAGATTAAAATGGGTACAATAAAAACTTTTACTTACACAGGGTTGAAAGCGAGGACCTTCGCCAAAATCAGTGAAGATAAAAACAAAATCGGAATAACAACAAAACTTAATATTTTCAACACCAAGACCATTATATAAAAAAAGACTTCAAACGAGGATGCACAAACTACTAAGAAGGAGAAGAATACTACGTTACTTATCGAGGATTTGAGCTTGACACATGTCAAGTCAAAGGCTCTAAACAATGAGAGAAAGAGACTGCGATATAAAAAATGGTGAAACGGAGGCAAAACGATAGCAATTTACCTATCGTTAGATTTTGACATTTCATTATGGGTCATCCACATTATGTGATTATACCCCAATTTGTCAGTACAACATGTCGAAGTCAGAATTGGGTGTAGCGTACTGACGTAAACGTAACAACTGCAACTACAATTTCACTCAGTGTGGCCAGTTAACATAAGGAAACCGAAAATTGGCGCATTCAAACGGTCCTGCGAAGCGGACTGCAAGATTGTTACTAACCGATGAGATAGGGCAAGACAGCGTGTTTAACACACAGCCGCGACATACTCTCGATTTCTCTCGCATGTCCTAATAAGAGAGAGACGGATAGTGCGAGAAAAATTGAGAGAGCTCGCGCGCCGTTGCGTAATAGCCGTGCAGCACACAAAAATCGAGAGTATGTCACGGCCACCTCATGATCGACGTGCTGTCTCGCCCTATCTCATCGGTTAGTAACAATCTTGCAGTCCGCTTCGCAAGACCGTTTGAATGCGGCAATTTTCGCTTTCTTACTGAATGAAACTGAACTGGACACACTGAGTGAAATTGTAGTTGCAAAACACTGGTTTAAAAAAAATTATAAATTTACAGTGTAAAATATTAATACAATGTTCTTCAGCATATATTTTTTAATTTTCGTTTAAATTTATTTGTATGAAATTTGTGAGAAAATAAACTTGGCAGATCATGCAAATTCCATGGTCCAAATTGTGATTTTCATGCAATTAGTCCGTACAGCTCGTTTGACGGTTGGAACATGCATCCACACTATAGCAATTAGTCAGATTCTGATGAATTGGGGCTGACAAATCCCTTAATGTGGATGGCCCATTACGAGTTTTGTCCTGTCAAATACGACGAATTTCGGATTTCAGAGTAGGCATTTTCAAAAGATCATTCGTTCATCACGATAATCGATCCGCAAACGAAATTCGAAAGTGTTGGTGGTGTAAGAAACTGCCTAAACGAAACACGTACTTTCGAGTTTCGAAGTTGGTGGTAGCGCCCCAGGGGCTACCGCGAGGTGAAAACGAACTTCGTTCGAATATCTCCATCTCTGTCGCTCGAACTTGCAAGTGCGACAAAGACGGAGATACACAAACGAAGTTCGTTTTCATTTCGCGGAGCCCCTCTGGTCCGCTGTGGCCTCGCTGTGGCTGCCGATGGGCCGCCGAAGCAGTAGCCCGGCCGGTGTTGCCATGTGATTGCCAGCCAGAGTGAAAGCCGCTCGAGTACGGGCTACGGGCGCCGCGCCGCCATTTTGTTTCTTCTTTCGTGTGCATTGCGTCACGACGCTAGGCTACAGTTTTAAGTGATTTCTAATTTAGGAAAAATACGTTTTACAGTGCAGCAAAGAACAGATTTTGAAACCAACAGATTCAGTAAGTACTGTAATTATAAGGGATATACACTTTAGTTTGTAAATGATCTGGCATTTAATAGTAACTTAATTTTCAGAATGCATGCCCAAGCCATGAACCACTACGGCAATCAAAGAGGTTTTGGAGGACCGCCCCAACCCCAAAGACAGGGCGGTCGGCGTGGAAATAATAGAGGTGCATTTAGGGGACCATCGCGTTTTGATCAAAATCAAAGAAATCAAAATCAGCAGCAGCAAGGAGGTCAACGCCCCAATATTGAGGTCAGTGCTGTTTTAATGACGGTCACGTCGGCAATTTGAAAATAGCTAATTTATGAACCTGTACCTGAATCTATTGATTTGATTACTGACGCTTGTTAACTGCGCCATACATGCGATCTTTTGTCTTATCATGGCACGGTTTTTTACTAGTTTGTTACTCAATCACGCTTTAACAGCTCAACCGATTTGGATGAAATTTTCCACGAAGATAGTTTACAGCCTGGATTAAAATATAGGATAGATTTTACCTCGGGCTCACGCAGACGAAGTCGCGGGCGGAAGCTAGTGGATAATAATTGATTTGTTGTAAAATGCCAGTATGGCTAGTCATCCTGTTCTCAATCAGGCTGAATTAATGATAACATGTTACTATACAGAACAAGCAAGCTCCTTTGGTTGAAAAACCACAACAGCAACCGCAGCAACAATCACAGCAGCAACCACAGCAACAACCACAGCAACAGCAGAAACCAGCACAACCGCAGCAGAAAACACCGCAGCAGCAGACACCGGCTGTGCAGCCCCCCAAGCAAGAGCCTCTGGCACCAGCTGCCCAGCAGCAACCGAAGCAGACTCCACCTAAACCTGCTAACATCCCTAATAAACCTGCACCTCAAGATAATGTTGATAAAGGGATCATTGATGTTGATCAACCCATAAAGCCAGCCAATCAAAATATACAGCAAAAGGTGAGTAACTTTTTATGTATGCTGATGAAAATCTGTTGAGTTGTAAATAAAACTCATTTTAATATACAATTTATTAGAAACATTCCCTATTCTGAGATCATATCTGGGGGCATAATAGTGCCCATGCTCCAGCAAGCAAAGCCCCACTGGTTAGCCTGGGGGCACTTTGTTTCACCTATTTTTTTAAGTCCTATTATTGGAAGTCCGAAAATGTTCGTCATAAAATTTTATGCCATAATAATCGTTAGTCCTAATAATTCTTGATCCTAACGATCGTAAGTCGTAACCATTCGAAGTCATAATGACAGTAATCATAAGTTTCACAGGTCCTAATTTTAATTTTCCTATTTTTTTTCGTCATAACACTCACTTGCCCGTTTTATTTCAATTCATAATGACACTAGTCATACATTTTTTAATCCTAAATTTGTTTTTCATAATATTTCTCATCATAAATGTTACTTGGCGTTATCGAAGTAAATAAACGTGTGGTTTTTTATCGCTAGGTACAAGACTAGCTAGATGTCTCTACATTGACACATTGACTCTACGTTGACTCTACATCGACTCTACATATCGACTCTACATATAGACTTTACATCGACTTGTTTGTGGAGTCCGGACTGTTCATGCTTGCAAGGGCATAGTACCCAACTTCTTAAATACTAGTGTTATTTTATTATTATCGTATTGACGAGAGACATCATTCCGATCTTGACACGTTTTATTGTTATTGACCATGTACATCACTGACAATATTACATTAATATTCTTTTTTTTCATTGTTTTGTTTTGACACTTAGAGACCGTATACATCTATACGAACATTGAATAATTATTGATTGTATTTGGACGCTCAGAGACCTTATACATCTCTGGAATACTGAATTAATATCATTAACTTTCTGTTAATGCACAGACCTTATTCTAATCGAATGTAACGGTCGTATTTTGTTTTGTTTTCATTTACTTTGTGACATTTAGTGTGTTGTTATATCAGTCGTTAATGTGCAAATTTTAAATTATTATTGTGTTAGATTATAATCTTTTATTGTAAGATTATTATTTTTATTGTAAACTACCGTTTGACATGTAAAAGTGCCCTTGTGGCCTATTTGCAGAATAAATAATTTGTATTTGTATTTGTATTGTATATTTGTACTCTACATCGACTCTACATCAACTCTACATATTGACTCTACATTAACTCTACATTAACTCTACATCGACTCTACATATAGACTCTACATAGACTCTACATTGACTCTACATATTCGCTCTACATCGACTCTACAGACTCTAGCCGCCTGTCTGTGCGGACGTAGCCTAAGGCAGGTCCGTGTAGGTACGACGACGAGCGAAGCGAGGAGGAGTGTTAGTTGTACTGCGACCCTACGCGCGCGAGCCGAGCGAGCGAAGCGAGCGTGCCGCGGCAGCGGCCGGCGAAGCGCCAGAACCGATTTTTTTTTTTTCAATTTACTTAGCGAAAGCTTTTATTCATTAGGAAAAACAAAATTAGGAGTTAAAGTTTGTTCTTAGTTATGATATTAGGACTAACAAAATTATGATGTATGTCGGTTATGAAGAAAAATGTTATGATTAACAAAATTATGACTTCAAGCAAGTTCTTAGTAATGAAATTAGGAAGAAAAATTTTAGGACAACTGATCATTATGACTTCCAATGATATTGACAGAAATTTAGGAACAAAAAAGTTAGGACGAAAAAAATTAGGACTAGCGATGATTATGACTACAATACGTTAGTACAAAAAAAATAGGATCACGTATTTTATGGCAGCCAATATGGACCCGGTTAGCCTAGTGGGTAGTGACGCTGCCTATGAAGCTGAAGGTCCTGGGTTCAAATCCTGGTAAGGGCCAAATTTGTGTGATGAGCATGAATATGTTTCTTTAGATATTCTGTATGTATTTTATTTATTTATCTATAATGTTTCTTTAGATATTCTGTATGTATTTTATTTATTTATCTATAGTAAGTGAATATTGCCCTTGGCTTATGCTCAGCCGTAACTCCTTTCTGGGCAAACACATCATGTGCCAAGTGTTTTTTTTTGTAGAGTACAATTCTACAAAAAACAATGTTCTTATAGAGTACAACTCTACAAAAACACTGTTCTTATAGAGCAGTGTTTTTTAACCGACGAAAAAAACGGACGAGGTTCTCAAGTCAATGCATATATTTATATATTTTTTATGTATGACCATAACTTTTTACAGTCGTCCGATTTTGATAATTGTTTTTTTATTAGAAAGGGTGTACCTTGAAATTGGTCTTCATAAATTTTAAATAAAAATTTCAACCCTAAGGGTAGGAAAACAGGGGATGATTGATTGTTCACTTACTGATTGAAATGTATGACCACATAAATATGCAGAGAGTAACCAAAAATATTGCATGTAACTAGTAATTAAGTTAGTAATTAACTAAAGTAAGCCACATAAAATTTAAAAATAAAAACATTTTTACAAAAAAATTAAACCCCCAAAAAAAATATGAAAAGCAAAAAATATTTTTTTTTTGTTTTATTTATTTATCTGCAATCAGTGATACTATAAGCAAATTGGTTGGAGGCTTCATAGCAAGGCGAGTGTGTCCTCCAGTGAGGGCATCTTCTCCATTATATCATCCAACTAGTAGGTTAATATGTCTTTATCTACGCACATATCATTAGTGCTCTAAAATGCGTTCAAAAACCGTAGGAAATGACCAGCATTACTACCACCGATTTTACTATGAGAACTTTCTTGTCTGTGGTAGTAGGTAAAATCTGTACTGTAATGTCATTACAGTACAGATTTTTGATAAATTTGTATCGTTATGAGTTTAAATTTGGAACAGCTGTCAAAACTCAAGTGGGGTCTCTATTCTAATATCCATAGATATTAAAACAGTTATCGATACGAAACGTCAATTCAGTACGTTTTTTAATACAAACCGCACGACATTTGATCTCGAGTGATATGAGTATAGGGACTTCAAACGTTGGTCTATGATTTAAAAAAAAACCATTCGCCTGACGGATAATCGAATTGCCGCCATTGCTGTTGTCATTTTATTGATGGTTTTTTTGCTGTTACTTACTACTACTTATGATATGTGTGTAGATAAAGTAGTGTATGCAACTGTACATAATTAGGCCTTAAAACACTCGTGTGATCCTATTATGAAACTCGCTCCACACTCGTATTTTAAGGCCTCTCATTATGGATCAGTCGCATAAACTACTATTTCTTTTGAGCCTCTTTCCATAGTCTCTGGTTGTCAGCTTTACAGCAAGCTCATTCGGATGGCGTATCAGTCTCTCTTTGTATACTTTGGTAGCAACAAGTATTTCTTCCTTCACTGTGTTCATTTCTAGGTACTTGTGGATTTCAGAGTTGGTTGTAAACCACGAAAACCACGCAAAAAATAATAAACCCTTTTTTTATTTAGTTTAATAACTAAGTTCTTAAATTAATCTAAGTGTACCTAAGTAATTTTGAGTATAATATAGAGTACAACTCTACAAAAACAATGTTCTTATGGAGTACAACTCAACAAAAACACTGTTTTTGTTAGCATTGATACTTATTTTCTGTCACATTTTGTGTTTTTACCTAGAACATGAATGGGACCTTTGGAGGCAATAAACAAGGAGGCTGGCAGGGCGGCCCTGGAATTAAGCAGGGTGGCAATTTCAGCCAAGGAGGCAACTTCCACCATGGGCAAAATCAGGGTGGTAACCAAGGTGGCAACCACGGTGGAAACCAAGGTGGTAACCAAGGTGGTAACCAAGGCGGTAACTTTGGAGGAAATAAGCTTTTTGGCCAGAAACAGGGTGGACCAGGTGGGCCACCATTTGGCCAGAAGATGGGTGGACCCGGGGGGCCTCCCCGTAATCAGCAGAGGCAAAGTAGAGGCCCACAGATGGATAATCAGGGCAAACAACCAGCACAAAGAGAGGTATCTTGTCAATTTAAAGTTATATCAATGCTTCATTTTATAATAGCAAGGCATCATTGACCATGTACCTACATGGTCTTAAAGTAATTAGTGTAACTTATTATTTGACACTTGTTTTAGGAACACATGTTGGCTAACAAGCTGAAGGATCTTGTTGGGCCCCTGGTCGACCTGCCCCCTCTAGACCAGAGTGAAATGAAATTCAACGGCCGGAGCCGTTTGTACATAGGAAACCTTACAGGAGATGTTACAGAAGAAGAAATCTCGGCTTTGTTTGCTCCTTACGGAGAAACAGCCGAGCTGTTCGTCAACAAGGAAAAGAACTTTGGTTTTATCAAAATGGTATGCACACTACGACACTTTGAAATAAATCGTTTACATCGTTTTTCTCATTTATGCTGTACCTCATAATCATAATCATAATCATAATAGCTTTTAATCCCGAAACTAAAACGGTTTTACATAATATTTCTAATTTTTACTTAAAAACTAACACATCGGATTGTCCGGATTAGTGGTCAGCGTGTTTTGTGACACATAGGCCTCTCCCAGCTGTTTCCATACCTTTCTATTAATGGCTTTCCTGGTCCAGGTGGCACCCCCTATAGACTTGATGTCATCCATCCACCTTTTGATTGGTCTACCTCTTTTTCTGTTACCGTCTCGTGGTTGCCATTCTGTAATTATTTTGGTCCATTTTTCCTTGCTATCCCGTGTCATACGCCATTTTAACTTTCTTACTTTCTCAATTACGTCTTCTACTTTTGTTTTTGATCTTATTTCTTCTGCTCTTTTACGATCTTTTAAAGTGATGTTCATCATACTTCTCTCTATTCCTCTTTGACAGGTTCTAAGCTTTTGGTGCTGTACCTACCAAATTGTTTTATTGATTTATGTTTTTTTTAATAGGATTACAGAGTGAACGCAGAAAAAGCCAAACGCGAATTGGATGGTAAAATGAGAAGTGGTAGGACATTGAGAGTCAGATTCGCACCTCATAACAGTGCAGTCCGTGTGAAAAATTTACCTCCGTTCGTATCAAACGAGCTGCTGTACCGCGCTTTTGAGATTTTCGGCAAAATCGAAAGAGCTTACGTCAGGGTTGACGAGAGAGGGAAGTCAGTTGGAGAGGGAGTTGTAGAGTTCGCCCGGAAACCCAGTGCTTTGGCAGCTATTCGCAACTGCACTGAAAAATGCTTCTTCTTGACCTCGTGAGTACATTTATCACTAAAATGATCTTCTTGTTATGTTCATGTTGGTGGTACCAAATATTAAATTTGTTTTTTCTTTTTAGGTCACTTCGACCAGTCATTGTGGAAAGCTTTGAGGAACCTGATGAGTTTGATGGATACCCAGAGAAGAATTTGCCCAAGAAACATCCCGAATTCCTCCGCGCTCGCGAGGTAATTATTCCGTCATTTTACTATGAACCTTGATATTTTTTACAGATTATAATGTAGATGGATCCATACTTAGATCCATCAATTATATCGACTATTTTGTTTTCAGTATGGACCGCGATTCTCCGAGGCCAACAGCTTCGAGCACGAGTACGGTACGAGGTGGAAGCAGCTGCATGAGCTTCACCGCCAAAAGGAAGAGGCGCTCAAAAAGGAGCTCGCTGCAGAGGAGGAGAAACTTGAAGCCCAGATGGAGTACGCCAAGTGAGTAGCTTTTTAGCTTTATGTATACTAATATTACCAAATTGTATACTAATCGAAAGTATTTGAACCAATATATTTATTAAACAGATAGTAAATTACTAGTTTCGTCGGTAACTTGTTAGTGGACTGTGTAACTTGGCCCTATGTCTCATTTGGGATATCAGGCTTGCAGAAAAGTTGTACATTTGTCACGATATTGCACGGCCCCGTCCAGCTGTTGACATCGAAGATCCGTTGAGCCACTTCCACCACGTCACCACACACGTGATGTTGTCGCAGATACGAGCACGAGACGGAGCTGCTGCGCGAGCAGCTGCGCCAGCGCGAGCAGGACCGCGAGCGCCAGAAGCGCAGCTGGGAGCTGGCGGAGCGCGCGGCTGACGAGCGCCGCGAGACGGAGCGCGCGCAGCTGCTGCGCCAGGAGGAGGAGCTGGCGCAGCGCATGCGCCACCAGGACGACGAGCTGCGCCGCCGCCAGCAGGAGAACACGCTCTTCGTACAGGTACACGACACACCACACACCACAACAACACCACCACCACCACCACCACCACCATCTCATCACTGCCAGGAAATAGGATGCAAGTACGGGGGGGAGTACGAGCTACGGTAGCCTAGTCGTTAAGGCATGCAGCTGTCAAGCGGCGGTCGTGGGTTCGAATCCCGGCTCGTACAGTCGAGTGTAAAAATATGGGTGCATACTACTAAATATTTCCTATGTCCTCGGATTAGGGTTGTGGTACAAATTGTAGGCGACCGCATTCGATTAGGTCCAAAAGTGTATACATCTCTTTGTCCTCGACTGTACTTATTTATGGGAGGATGTCATAGATACATATTTTCGCAGTTGACTGTACCAATAAGTTTTTCGGAACTTGTGTACAGAATATTTACAGTTGGCTTTTCAGTGAAGGAAAGCATCGTGAGAACACCAGTCTAATACGAATAAGGTCTAGTTTTCTCTCTGGATTGGAGGGTCAGATGGCAGTTGCTTTCGTAAAACTAGTGCTATGCCAAATCTTGGGATTAAAGTGTCAAAGCGGACCCCCAGCCTCCTTTAGGGGCATTACCGACAATAACGCTAGGAGGATGAGTAAGTTTTCGTTTTACTTTCAGAAATAATCCGTTTTTTTTTTATTTAAAAAATCATTAGTTGTCGGAGCTGCAGAGATTATCCCGAAATAATTTTGTGATATTCCAAAAATGACTACTAGACGCCATTTCATAAAAAAAGTCTACTTCAAGATTGGAGTGTCTATTTCTATGGAGAGCTGATTCTCAGCCGACAGTGAGGCGCTGTCAGGGAGGTAAATGTGATGCAAACGCTCCTTATGTTGTACTCACAATGGAAACACTTGTGATGACAATGGTAATAATTGAGCATGCGTTGTTATAGGCACAGCGACTCAACTCTATGTTGGATCGCCAGGAACAAGGCATGTTCGATCAGCAGCAGCCAATGGTGAGTACTCACTTCATTTAAAAGTTTTCAGAGATTTTCTTTTGTCCCATTATGAAATTATGATACACTGCCAAGCTAACCATCACCTGCATAGGAATCATAAAATATTGATTCACATGCTACTACTTGTTGCACATCACATACAAGTGAGCAACTTATTGATACAAACCAAGGTATATTTATCATCTCCAATATTTTATTTCAAAATGAACAGCTATTTATTAACTGATTCTACATGACTTTTTTCGTAATATAGCGTAAAAAATACCGAAAATTTTATCTGAACGTAAAGTTATTATATAGGTTGATTACTCCCATATTCGGTATTCATTTTTATACTCGCAATCTGAATTCACTCATACCTACAATTTTTCTTACAATTTTTAATTATCGATTAACACTTATTCATCTTGATGTACCTAAATGAGAGCAATCATTTATTCATTTAAATGTTTATCTTCATTGACCTTAACTTGGACTTTTGTATGATTATGATTAATTAGAATTCGCAATAACTAAAAACGAGTGTTTAGTATAAACGTAACCATACGATATTACTGATTGGTATCTGTCAGCTTAAATGTTTTATACACTCTTGGTTTATGACAACTTATTTCTATATATATTTATTCCCAAGTTCTTGAAAAGAAAATTCTTTGTAATTGGATGATGAAACCAACCTAAGGTGTTGGTACCGACTATTTTATTTTAACTTTATTTCATTTCTATCGGCGTGTTTCAACATTATATAATACAACTAGTAGTGTGAACCTTAATGTTATTTTCAAGATCACAAGCAATTCTTCAAGTTAATGAATTAATAATTAGCCTATGTGGCTACAAGAAACTCTTTAAAAACTTCTTTCAATGAGGAAAGATGTACCTGCACCGTATGGTTTGCTACTGGTTAAAAAGGATATAATATCGGCCAAGGAAAATAATTGAAACATCATCGAAGGTCTTTTTATCATTAAAAAGGAGCATTTTCGACATTCCTTAGTAATTGTGCTTCATTAGTCTACCCCACAGTCTGCCCTTAACCCTTTTCCAGGCCGGTAGTTGAAAAATGATAGTCTAATGTCAGTCTTAAATATTGACATTAAGAGCCGATTTTTCAATTCCCAGATAAAACTATGTGTCAGATAAAGCTCTGTCCTTTTCTTTCATATGACTTAAGAAAAAGATGGTGATAATTTTAACTGACTGATAACTTTATTTAGAGATTGAAAAATCCACCCTAAGATACATGATTGACAGCTCGTATGTGGTCGTTACAACGCCTCTGCCTGGTTAAGGTTTCATGTAGACCTTCCCATTTATTCCCAATTTGGGTATAGGGGCTGTGCTGTGGTATAATTTGACCGCTAGATTCGGAACAAAGCGCGAAAACGTCGTTGATATTAGTATTAGTGCGGTTAGTAGTTGTAGCAGCGCTTTATGGTTTTGAGAATCCTAATCGGGAGCGGCGTAATAAATCTGCACTTGAATAATCTTTGACTTCTTGGACTTGTGTAATGTGATACTCAATATCCTCCTAGCGTTATTCCCAGTGGTGCCCTAAAGGAGCCTGGGGTCCACTTTAACATGTAATCCCAAGATTTGGTTCGGTTTGTGTAATTTGACACTATTCAAATAAACACATCTCAGTCGGCTGAGATGAGATACGTGTACGGGCGTCGAGCTTAAAAATATTAGCACGATTACGATTACTAAACAAGTGTGGGATATGCGACCTCGTCGTCAGTATGACAACTTCTGCCCGTGAAGAACGCGTAGTAAAAGATGTGTGTGAAATACTAGCATATTTTAGCTAGCCATTTAAAATATTGATGCTATTGGGTGTATTATTGAGAAATGTCGAAAATGCCTGAGAAATTATATCTGAATTGCAATTACCTTCTAGTTAATTAGTTTAATTACTAGTTAAGTTTTGCTGGAACTAAACAGCAGTTATGTATAACTTTAAGCATATTACGTTTACCTGTATTTTTCGTTCGAGTCAGTTAAGTAACTCATATAATGGATTACCGACCGTTTAATAAAAAACAAGTTGCTCCCCAGAGCTTTGACGGTCCTTAAAGCTAGAGAGAGCTCTCTTGAAAAATCGACTTCGAAAACCACAATTTTTTCAACTAGTTGACGTTTTCAACGTTGATCGTATCGTTTCGTAAAGCTTAAACCGTCAACGACCACTATTATTTTAAACGCGTTCGGTCGCCAAACAATGCTCCTTTTTCCGTTAGTTTGTGCGACCTACCCTTACGACCGTATTGGTGCTCTTTACCACCTCCCTTTTTTTCCTCCTACGAGGAACTAGGGAAGCTTGCTTGTATGAGGCAAAATGCTCGAGATGTATGAGGCAATTGCCTCCAGGACTTGCAACTCTCTCTAACGCACGATACGGGTCGGGGGCAGAGCGGTGTGAAACAGATCGGCACTTCACAATCCTCTTACATACCAATATATAATACCAAGTAAAATATATAATACAGATAGGTATCATAATCATAAGCTATATAAGAGTGATGAAGAAATTATGACTATATTAAACATTGTGTAGGAAGCCAAGACTCGCTTTTGGTGAGAGAGAATCTTTGTTGACTATATGTCTGTTGATTTGAAACTTACTGACTTGAATGAAAAATAAGGATCCGATTATTTGTATACGGTTTCCGCGAAAACAAGATTTTCGAAGGGGATATTGTTAGTTATAAGAATGTATAAACATAATAATGTGAATATACTGGGACATAAACGATTTCTTATCAATAATTTGCGGAAACATTCTTGTGCGGAACCGGTTGTCTAAAATGACGAAGTGGACGCTTCTTCACGTTCACTACCATTGCATGTTAAATTTTTGTTCTTTACTGAAAGAGAAATCTATTGGGAAGTTTATGATTGCTCACTTAGGATGGAGGCTACAGGGAGCAGTTCGACAACATGCCCCCCCGAGGTTATGACGACTTGCCGCAGAACCGCGGGTGGGAAGGACCGCGCCAAATGGATGATTTCCCAAACAAACGTCGTCGGTTCTAAGCAGCTGATACAACCGCTCTTGCGGTCGCACCTTAACACTTACGTTTATTACCTGCGGTTAAATTAAATATAAAGTGACTTTGATTTTAGTTTCACGTATAATTAATAATGCCGATGGAATTTTTATTTATAGGCGCCTGCTTGCAAATCTGGGAAAATCTAAAATGTATCTTATATCCGCCACTCGATATTTAATTTAATCGGAGGTCTCTAAATCACAGACTCGTACGCTGTGTCATCAATTCATCTCTTATTATATACACTTTAAATTTTATATTTAATGTAATTTAAAAAAGGCGTATTATCGTGCATAAGTAACGTGATGATCCTGTTTTGAATGAATGAGTAGAATGCAGTAAACTAGGTTAACGATAGATCGTACTCGAGGAGCATTTTGTGTGTTTAATAGGAGCCAAATGGAAAGAAAGTCGTCATACGTTGATAAAATACTTAAAATGCGACATTTTATCGGGTTCAGTATTTTTGTTGATTCATAATTTAGTATAGTTGTGAGACATGGCGCTTGCGAAACTAACTTTGTCACGATAGCTTTAAGATTAGAGTTACACAACAGGGGCCGTAGACAAGGTTACAATCGACAAGCGCTAACGCCAATAGAAAACAATAAAATGTATGGTAATGGCAGATGCCGACGAAACACTTTACGTGAACATCTGTCATTCCCATACATTTTATTGTTTTCTATTGGCGTTAGCGCTTGTCGATTGTAACCTTGTCTAGGCCCCCAGGTTATTAGTACGCTTGTACAACTGTTCTATTATCAAGGTATCTATTGCTACATTCACGAATTTAGAAAATCCGAACAGATCAGATCAGGAATAGTCCTTTGTTTCTTCGTGTGCCGCATTCCGCCTCGAGTATTCCGTGATTTTTAATTAAAAGGTCGCAAATTTTAATAACATGCAAGTGTGCCTATCTTTAATGCAGAATAATGGAAAATCTGCCGCATTGAATTTTTAATTGGAAACGAGTAAGTAGTTACACAATGACAAATCTTATGCCGACGACATTTTGTGTCCGATAACGATTTTGTAAATTTTGCATTCCTCTGAACGGTGCCTAAATACTGCAAGTAATTATGATGAGTTCTTTCCTTTTAGTCATATCTCATATCACACATCGTCAGGGTTCATTCGCTATTGTTTATCTATATTTAACTCGAGACGTATAAGAAGCGAGCTTACTGCTTTGTAAGATACTACTTAAAACTTGCTATGCCCATTTTCTCCCGGTAAGAACAAGAATGGCAGTCGGTCTATTAATTTCACACTATTTAATCCGATTATTAGACAGTATTTTATACTAGTGTGGTAGGGGTAGGTACTAAATATGTTTATCTAGTAAGAGCTATATCCGATCTGTCTCCAAATAAAAACTTGCGTTGAAATATCTATAGATAATGATTGTGCAAGGCCGTTAACAAGTAAGTTTTATTGTCTTGAGAGATGTGACAGTGTGTGTGCTTGTGTTAGGTAATTAAATCTAGCTATTTTAGCCCTTTATCGTGACCTATTCGTCTATCGTTCACTACGTATGAGTATAATAATATGATATGACTAATATGAGTATAATGTTTAGTTAGGTATGTTTTAAGACTTTAATTTAGTTGTATTGTACTTTCTTGAATAAAGCCGATAAAGGGTTATTTTTGACATGGATTATTTATAAAAATTAAATAGTAGTCAAGTTTATAATAAATTACCAATTAAATACGCATACTTGGATTTCTCATTTGTTTGCCCCATTCTATTTTGTGAAGATCACGAACATTTACTCAATTGAGCTAACATTCAAAAGTATCAAAATAATTCAATAATCATGGCCGTTTTCGCTGGCGCTCCACTGTACTTTTTAACTAACTACCTATTGTGTATGTAATAAATACGCTTATAATTCGTTTGAAAATTCCTCAAACAAATGGGCATGAACACCAAATAACTATGCGTCGAACTTGCTAGAGTTGATGCATTAATCCGCTTTCACCCCTTTTTAACCGACTTCAAAAAAGTTGGTTCTCAATTCATTTTTTTTTCCAATGTTTGTTACCTCAGAACTCCGTCATTGATGAGCCGATTCGTAATTTTTTTTTTTACTTTGTAAGTATAGGCTTCCAGGTTGGTCCCATTTTTTTTAATCCAGTTGGATGATGGGATCCATGAGGAATTGAGGGAAATCCTCAATTATTTTAGGCACGCGTGTAGTAGTGATTTTGGTATTTTCTATTATAACTCGTGTAGGTATTTGCAGACCATCGATGAATTATGGAATTCCTCAATTATGTACTTAAAAGTACAATAGTACGTCACAGTTTCTGATAAGATTCCGTTGAAATAGCAACTAATGATTTGCTAAAGGTGATCCTTGTAGAATCAACGGAAGTCCTAAAATATTATCGGCCCACATGCGATTGGGTTTTTTTCTCTAACAATCAACGGATCAGTTCATGTGGTAAATTGGAAAATAAATGTGGAATTGGAAATGTTCTCGTTTGGTGGAGCACTAAATTGAAGTCGGTTAAAAACTTTGTTTTTAAGTAAATCATTATATAATTCAAGGTCTTTTATTAGTTTTTTTTTTATATTTCGATTTAGTTTCGGGTCAACATTTGGCACTAACTGATTGTGGTGCTGCCTGTAATTTAGCGGGTTTGCACAGTGTAATAATGATATTAACTTTATTGCACCACAAATAGCAGAGATTTTGACAATTAGGGTAAAATTTGTAATGTTAATAACATGCGGTCTTATCGCTTGGAAGCATTCTCTTTCAGACAACCACACATTCAAGTTCGTATTTTTTCGTGCTATCACAATAGACTGTTTCTTAAGAGGCCGTATTTTACAAAATGCTTCCTTTTTCATTCAAGATTACGACATAACTATTAGTATTTATTAAAAATCTGATAACGTACTTAAATAATAATTTCTTAACCTCTTAAACATTTCTTAAATAAAAATTTCTACGGCGACGGTGCAGCGTGATCTTAGTCTTTGAAAAAAAAGTTTACGGGAACGGAGGTCCTATAGTTATGGGTTAGAATATAGTTATAATTTGCTATTATATAATTTTTAGGGCAATATGTAAGTTCAATTTGCGGTAAAAAAATATAATGTAATCCTGTTTTCACCAAAAAAATTAAGAAAACTCCGAAGGGTTTTTTATGATATTTCAAATTAATCTTTGATTTTTAATCATGTCAGCCCCTCGTAAAAGATATGGTGATGTGAATTGTAATTATTCATATACCAAATGATTCTTGCCTACTGCAAAATTGAGAACCGATACGACACTTGAAGACTCAAGAAAACTCATTTATTTTAGGTTTAGAAACAGAAAATGAAAATTGGGACTGTGGTAGCCCCTAGATTAAGAAATGATTATTTAAGTGCGTTATCAGTTTTTGAATAAATACTAATAGTTACGTAGTAATCTTCAATGAAAATGGGAAGCATTTTGCAAAATTCGCTTCCGCTTCTCCTTATGTGCGTAAGGCCATTTAACGCATCGCATGTTTGGGTTGGGTCCTTCGCCAACAGAATTACGGCATGTGAGTTGTGGAGTACCTAGCCTACCTCAAAGTTTCAGCAATACTTATTATTTATGTCGATTCAGGCGCGGATACAATGACGGGGTGGGTCAACCACCTTCATCAGTGGCTTGCCACTAGGGTTTGCAATTCGAATATTCATACTATGCGAATATTCGCCATGAAAATTATTCGAATAACACAAGTCAAATCATCATACATATTTACCATATAGGTAAATTATAAAAATCACATATTTTGCAGCCTAAATTCATAACAAAAACGTTGAATAAGACTATACCAAAATTGAACACCGTTGGTGTTACACCAATTGCCAACCAAGAGAAACTTTCTGGCAGTGATTGTCCTCTCAATCCTGGGTTCAATGCGGCAGAAGAATACATGTTTATAAATTCACACATGACTTCGAGAGTACAGATTCGCAGCAACCATCATCGCTAACACCCTTTCTCAAGTCTATCTTGGGAAAGGCCAGTTCGATTTGAGTCTGTAGCTTGATATTCATTTATTTATCTTACGGATGAGTATCCACCAATGCTGTGTGAGGCAGCGGAGCGGTTAGCGAGGTAATCAGCCACCAGCATTCTCATTCTCTTCAGCTCTTCCTATTTAGTGGAAGCCCCAATTTCATAAGAAAACCGCAATTTTTTTTAGGAACTGCGGGTCAAAAAAATTGTTTTGCCCTATAGTATGTGTGTGTCGAACGGCTAAACTGTACTTCGATTTGCGGTTTTTTTAAGCGTGGGGCTACCACTAATTGGTGGAATTTTTCTCCTCAACTTCGCATAGCTGTGGTGGATCTCAGCCTAATCGTTTTCATTCATGTTTTCTGCCAACAAACTGTAATGCAGTTTGCCAGATAAGGTTAATTTTATATTATGTAACCTGTTCTTTTTGTAATAAATAAATTAAAAAAAAAAACAGCATGAAAGCACTCGCTTCGGCTGTCCTGGAAGTAAGTAGGTATCTTTCTTCTTTACCAACTGAATTAAACTAGCTGTGTACCTAATTATGCTTTGTTAAATGATTATGGATTTTCTCACCGTTACGATATTTTCATCACCTCACAGCAAACCAATGTTAAATGCCAAATCAAATACCTAATACATCCGAAATTAACTCAGAATAAAAACATTGATCAATGCGCGGCGGTCGCAAAGCGTTCTGTGTTTGACTGTGACCTTGTTCCTATATAGACCTCAGCTAAATAGAACTAAAGAATTGCATAGATTATGTTATTCTCCAAAATCTCATTGTATAAAATAATTTGTAATGACAAAGAGTGGTGTGCGCCTTTTTGAATGAACATATCTATAATTGGAGGTTCCTATAGCAAATTACTTTGTGGCAATCACGCCCTTAGGGTCACTAAGAGCGTAATCCCCCCAAAGTGCTCGATAAAATCGTGCCTTAAAAGAGTTGCAGCGTAATTTAACTCTGGTTGCTCTTGACTTGGATCATATCAACAAGGAATGTGTCCAAGGAGCACGACATCCGTGTGAATTATCGTGTTTAAGCCTTTGAGTCGAAGTAAGGTATGGTGTTTTAAATTATTTGAGCTGTACGAAAACACGGACAAATACTGTTATTAAAATTTATATCTCCTTGCTGTGAGAAAATAAGGTCGATATTGGTGCCGATTTTCGGGCACAATTCGTTAATCTTAAATAATTTTAAACTAGACAATACACATCTGCAAATATTAACCCATTCGCTGCCACGGAAAAAAACGTCACGCAAGTCCGTAAGTCGTTTTTGTTTGGGTGGCAGCAGAGACGAACTGGAGTTCAAGTCAGTGGCGGCGAATGGGTTAAAATGTGTCCTTTGAGAATCAGGCGGCTGATTTTGAATGCTGGTAGTAATGTCTTTCGGCTTTCCGACACAGCATTGGTATTGGTACAAAAAGCATATTTTGTCTCCAATGGAAACTGCACAATCATTCCCAAAGTAAGTATTTTTTTCACTAAGAAAAAAATGTAATAGTTAAACATTTTCTTTATTTCAATTACAACATGCCCAAGATAGAAATTTCATTTATAGCAGGACCAAAAGCTGGGAATATATTTCACCGGTTTCAGATAAAAAACATAGATTACGAGAACTGTCTGCCATTTTGCTCAAAAAATCATTACAAGACGAGCTTTTTCCACTATTCATACCTATTTTCAAGTCGGTCGCGGTGGCGATGACTGAAATTGCTAATTTACCGGAAATAAGAGAAATTAACACGCGAATTTGTATAGCAACTGGAAAAGAAAAAGTGATATTTCATTATAATTATGAATCAAGGACATTATGATATGACACAACTGTCTCTCTTTAATAGCTATCATTATGTTGATTGCTGTTTGAAATTACTTATAAGATCATTTCTCATAAAATGTGTACGAAAATAACACGAGATAGCAAATGTAAGTTAACACTTTCACTGCCAGGAACCCGCCTTGCGGGCGCCTACGACGTAGTCGCTTTACGCTACATACGAGAAAAACCACGGGATCGGCTACGAGCGTAGCACGTAGCGATTCTTGGCAGTGAATGATTTTAAAGTAACTTTCCTATTTTAGCAAGCTTTTATTTAAGTTAATGTTGACCTACTTCCCGGTGACCGATTTTGCTGAAATTTTGGATACCGAAAGTGGCCATGGGAATTCAGTAGTTAACCAACGTAACCCTGATGAGTTTGGGTACGTTGACATCGTCTCAATGAGTAGTAGTTGACGGTAGACACAAAAGTACAGTTGGCAATAAAAGCTTGTACCAAAAAAATATCACAAACACAGCAAGCATGTGCAAGGCATTATAGTAATTGAGCATTAATCTTTTTGCGGCAGTGGGACAGCCCCCCCCCCATCTTATACATTCTAAATAAATATTCCAATTGGAGTGAACATGCCAGTCGAGGCACTTAGACTTTAATAAGTTTAAAAACTGAAAATAATGAAATGTATGTACTTATCTAAGTAATTTATAAACTCTAACAAAATAGGAAAGAAAATTAACTGTATGTTTGACATCTTGCATTTATTGCGTACAAGTTTTATAAGCAATGTTTTATAGCTTATTCGGGATAAAGGGTAAATCGACAATAACTGGCCATCTGAGAAAATATTACACGGTTATTGGCTACCAATTTTATATACTGGTATTGAAACCTTGTTAAACTACCTGACGAGAGTGACGAGGCTCTTAATTAGTAACTCAACATCGAATAATGTGGTGTAATTGTAGAATATTTTGCGAAGTATCTAGGCAGTGTTTGAAGGGTGGCTAGTAATAGTCAATTTGCCCTATATAAGGTGCTTCCAAATTTGATGCAATTACTTTCAGAGCTGATAGTACTCGTACTACTACCTTAGAAGACTTGTATATAATTTAATGTTTGTTAGTTTTACAAGAAAATTAGGAAAACAACTTGTGCCACGTAATAACACCACCCTGTTAATGGGATAGTCACAATTCAATGATTTTATTCATTTTAGCGGTACTTATTGAAAATTATGAAAAACTTCCTCTTAGATTCCCGCCAATGCCCTTTATGAACGTCATCGATGACAAACACGACGTTCACTCGGCAGAAAGTATTAACCATCTTGTCAGTTAAATGCACAGGATGATTGTTTGAAAAGTTTTCTTAATTCCTATTTAAAGTAAATTATTTTGATATAGTTAACATCTCTTAAAGTATTGGCATCTAATTTGGAAGCACCTTATATACTATCTTTACATTTACATTTTCAGGAACGTGTGTTGCTGTAAGATTTATTCTGCTCTATTCTTATTTCTTTGATAATAACACCACCCTTTTAATGGAAATAGCAATTCCATGTAAAATAACCATACCTTAATTAAATCCCTATGGTTAAAATAATGTAATCACTAATCAGTGTTGCATTTTTATTTCTACACTGTTTCTTCTAAATTAAACTCTAATACTAATCTCTAATATTCATTTAATATTAGATAGATGGCATTAAATTATAGTTTGTGAGATCTTACTTCGAACATTTGACAGTTGTCATCCCAGTACAATTTATGTCATCATTGACGTTTATTGTACCGCTGTCAAAGGTTCGAAGTAAGATCTCTCAAACTAGTCTCGATTGTATTAGTAACGTTGGGGATGTTTAAGCCAGCAGTCGAGGTAACTATTCTCAATTTGGAATGTGGCATTTGGCCATGTAGATTTTATGATCTGTTTTTATGTAGCTCAATGGGGGTGGGCTATCATACCATTTTAAGGAAATGCTACCTGTAAAGTAAAAATGGAATCCTTATTAGTGATCCCTCGGGATTCCACCCATCCGTCCGGCCTGTCGCCTGCTCGTCCGACGACGAAATGCCTACTTCAATTGCCGTAAGTCAAGCCGAAGGGGGTGAAAAGATATAACTGCTATATTGTGTAATGCGTCTTGCGCTTTGCCCGTTATTATAGAAAGTATTTTTGTTGTAGTCGTCAGATTCAGTATTGAAAATCCTTCACCGACCTAGTCTGATAGCCTATCTTGAACAGGTCGCTATGTTGACTTAATGGGTAAAAGTTAGACCCTTCTAAATTAAAACTCTTTTGTTGATCTGTCTAAGCCCTCTTAAATTTGAAGTAAAATGCATTGGCGTACCAGGGCCATACAGAAATGCCCGAAAATAGAAATTTCAATAAAAAATATTATAATCGGCTTCTGATTTCTCTCAACTAATTTTGTTGTGTTGTTTTTCGCTCATAAAGTAGATGAGGAAAAAACAACGCAAGGTGGTTTTCGTTATCTTATAAAATATACTTATAAATATATCTTAGACCTGGAAAAGGAAACCAAACTGAATTTCTAACACCATCTTTAGGGGGCCTTACCAGAAAGGTAAAAACCGGCCAAGAGCGTGTCGGGCCACGCTTAGTGTAGGGTTCCGTAGTTTTCCGTCCGTCACAGTAAGTGTCCTCACTCAAGCGTTAAAAAAACGGGCTATTTGTTACATTGAGTTGACATATTAAGTACAGAACCCTAATAAAACTTCACAAGCAATACTTAGCGAACAATTTTATTATTAGACAATGAACGACCATAGACAATTCGAGCACGACAAATTTTCGACCTAATGTATGGGCGCACCTGCTCCGACCCCATTAAATCAGGAAAAATCTTAACACCGCCATGTACGATATGAGCGTTCCGCGTACAGCGACATATATCGGCAAATTAAGTAAACTACCTATTGCGCGCGAGCTTAAAGTATGGAAGATGATTTTTATGGGATAATTCTTTATTGCGTGAACCGATTTTCACGGACGGACAGACATGGCGAAGCTATAAGGGTTCCTAGTCGACTACGGAAAAAAAGAACTTTTATGGAGCGACTCTGCTACTCAATAATAACATTAATAACTTCTTATATGCAATATACTTGCGTTTTTTAATTCATCAAAAATAAGTTCTAAAGTTTTTAATTTAATTACGTTCTATTTTTTCCATCCCTTGAATTGTTTCATTCGTTTTGTCAAGAATTGTCACTGAAAAACCGACAGACATACCAAGTGGCTGTGGTCGCGCCAATTAGTAACAAAATACACCTTACCTGATAAGTATACCACGCGTCATAATTTAATTGCCAACTAAATTGTGTATTATTATTAATTATTATCCACAACATAAGATGACCAATTTTAACTAGTCCTCAAGATGCCCAATATCAATTAATTTTCAAAATCTTATGGTGCGGCCGTGCCCATAAATGGTTGGTTGGTTTTCAGTTCTAATACATGTTATTGTTCTATATAAATCGGGATGAAATTACTTTTAACTTTTTTTTTTATATTATGCGTTGATATGGACTCGATTTGACATACAGACAGACGACATATTATAGAAACTTTTACAGGAACTTGCGTGTTATAAATAAAGGATTGGTCGCGCCGGAGCTTAAACGACGCTGACGCGATATGTGTCAGCAGCGTGTATACTGCTGTGTGTGCTGCTTCGGCGCAGTCAATCTTTTACATAACATTTTGAAGGAAGAGATCAACGCGCTGGAATGGACTAACCGATTTTATGGTTGTCGCCTGCGGTATTTCCGGACCGATACGACCTTCAAGAAAAGAGCGTACTCCCATCTTAAAGGCCGGCAACGCACTCACAACATCTCTGGTGTTGCAGGTGTCCATGGGCAGCGGTAATCGCTTACCATCAGGTGATCCGTCTGCTCGTTTGCCTCCTATAAAAAAAATGGTGGGGATATCATCAATTATAACTTGAACTAGCTAACGTAGCTCCGCTGCGGTTTTAATAACTGACGGTGACTTGACTACATGTACGAAAATCATCAGCAGAGAAGCTTGGGTAATAAATAACGACATACAGACATACAATACACCCAACCAGTGGCGTGGCATATCAAAACTTCGTGGGTAAACGGGAGGGATTTGACTTCAAATTCGAATTTCAATGGTTTCCCCTGAAACTGGCAGCTTCCGCAGCTGTAGTATAATGCAGCCTAATACCAAAAGGCCTTGGGGTTCGAGATGAACCGACGCCTCTCCACTACGCTACCAGTCATCGTAGCTTTCCGACATAATACATTCAGAACTAATCCGAGTATAGTATGGTGTTTCAAGTATAGGGAAAGCCACGTTTCATTTGGCGAAATACTTCTACCTACCTGAAACATCATTGCAATCAGGGAGCAATTCTAGAAAAGTTTGTACAATAGTTACCACGTCAAGTAAGTTTTCAGTATTCCTTTTTTTACAAGCTTTTATTTAACCTGCAATGTATGTAACTATGCTTGTTCGGGTGGAATCTTGCAACTCAATTTTGAAGCAGATATCAGATATCTTCAACCGATTGAGCTGAAATTTTGGGTTTAAGTATAGTGGATGACAATTCAATAATATGTTACTATCGAGCTGATCTGATGATGGAGACAGAAGGTGGCCATGGGCTGAAACTTATTTGTTACCAAGTCTATAAACAATGTCATATGAACTTTACTGTAAATTTGGGTAATATCTGTTCTGTTATCCTTATACTTTTTCATTGTAAACAATCTCAAACCGTTGTCTTGAGAATTATTTAAAAAACTGGTAAAAAAAGGAATAACGAAAATCAACTTAATGGCGTGGTAACTATGTAAAAAGTTTTCCATTAATGCTCGTTAGCTCTAACTACCTTTGACGCTGTCTAAAGAAATTCTAAAATCCACCCGTGCGTGCTGCATGAGCCCTTGCAGCGATTAAAACGCAAACTGTTCATATTTACTACACGCGTGGTGTGTGTGTGTGTGACGGTACTTCCGGTATTAAACCGCTTTTTCTCTGTAATCAGAGTAATTATTTTATCATTCAATTAATATTCTTAATGGTCAAAGTAAAATATTGAAGAGATCCATAAAATTTCTTGACCCGTTTAGACGGAGTACGAATTTTAGGGAGACTGTCAAAAGTAACCAATTGTTTGCTTTTGAGTATATTTGATTCAACAGATCCTCCCTGTGTATATGAAAGTACGTCATATATGTTACGGTCGGGTTTTATGAGTTTATTTTCAGTTATGTGGTGTATTATCATAAAAAAACTTTTTTCACCTTGAGTCCATTGTTATCCGACAGCGGCAGCGTCAGAAGGACGGTTATGTTTTAAATGAAACTGGGGGTTTTCTTTAGCAACTCTGGTTGTACGTTCAAAGTTGTGAGAATGTGTGAATGTTTGTTGATGTGTCTCATAATATTTTTTCTTTAGCTATTTCAAGTCAATCGAACTTGGTATTTCCCTTTCCGTATTTTAATATTGCCTTAGTCTGTCTACACCAGGGGTTAACAAATTTTTTTTAGGCACGCCCCTGCTGCCTTAAATGACGTTCTTACGCCCCCCTTCGCTTCGATGCAAGGAAACGGAAGTGAATGGGTTAGCTAGCCAAATCATCATCATCTTCCTAGCGTTGCCGTTAGCGCCACGGCTCTTAGGAGTCTAGGGTCAGCTGAGTACCTAATCCCAAGGATCGGCGAGGCACTAGTTTTTGCGAAAGGATTTCCCGAGGCCCCGCGCCCCCCACTTTGAAAACCCCTGGTCTACACCAATGTTTAATGATAGATGCTACTGAAAATGCTAAGGCTCGTCTTGGCGGGGGCACTGCCGTGCCCCCAGATTCTTATGGTAAATACTAGAACAAATTTGTCACTGCGTCTCTTCATATCTAAAAGTGTAAGGCGTGTGTTTGTATTCTGGTTGCTATATTGTAACCCTGAAACGGATGGATTTATTTCAGTGGGTTGTTTTGATGGAATGTTTATCTTACCAGATGGTGCTTAAAACTGTTCAGAGGGAGTAGGATTTTTTTTCTTTATGTCAGTGATCACCAGGCTTTTGTCTTCCTAGTAAGAAATTAAAATTTCCTTTACTGCGGGATGGATAACTCGAGTGGTGACCATTCTAATGCGCGTGTGTGGTTCTCGAACGCTTGTTGCTGCAGAAATAAGGAAATCTGGTGTTTTACTAAATGTTTAGTGAGTTTCTCAAAGAGCGATGAACGAGAAGAGTTTGTTTGCAAGAGTGAAAGTTGGTACATTTGTGAATGTTTTTCTTTTGAATTGGTCATTTTATTACCTCGACAGTATTTCTTCTTATTTTATTTAAATAGGCTTATAGAGAAGAAGTCATGGGACCGACGGATACATGTAAAGAAGATCCAGCCGCCAAATATACGCGTTTCAGAAGAACATTACTCTCAATTACCAAATCTTCCGAGAAGAGCCCCAATTTTATACATAATTTTGCGGTAAGTTTCTATTAAGCTGCGATTGCCATATATTGTTAAGATAGCGTGTAAATGTATCAATGTAGGTCTCTTCAATAACCACCAAACTTACATGTTAAGAAATAAATGAATACGAGGAAATTATTTCGCAGGGTAACAATGTTGAAGTTTTTGAGAGTTTTATCTTCCAACTGAAATAGCAAGTAGGGGAGTGAGGTCTGTCATGTCAGGCAGCTCTATACCGAAAGTGATAGCTTCGGTTTTGTATCTTCCATTGTCATGCATGGCGACCCTTTAGACCCCACCATATTACCAGCAGGTCGCCATGACAAAAGGGTTTTGGACCTTTTGGGATCTAGCTATAAAGATTGCCTCGGAGAATCACCACTAACTCAACCCAATTTGTATCACTCAGTTCCCATGCGATTAAGTCTTTTTCCTTCATTTATTTATAGAATAAAGGTTTGGTGTATATTGAGCAGCTTGAATAAACAATACAATGGTGACCTATTACTATATATTTTAGACAGTCACCCAGTTCATCGGTCTGTTACAGATATTTAGAAGCCAACTGTACCAGCCAGTTCTGACCTACACTAACAGCAACACACTTGACTCAGCATTGGTAAACCTGTGTCGCGTATAGGGCCTATTGGCCAGTTGCTGTTAATATAGGTTGGGCCATTATTGAAAATATTTTTTTTTGTTTGACGGTGCCACAAAGTGACCCGAGTTTTAAATATATATACTATCCTTCGTCATATATTTGCTGTCTATCGGATCACGCATTCGTTAGAGTGATGATCTCTGATCTGCATGTGTAAAACGCAGCACCTTGAAATTAACAACTTACAGTTTCTTAATAGTAAACGATACTGAATACCTATTGCCTCAAAGTTAAGCGATCCCTAAACATGGCATAAATAAAAAAATCGTGCGTACAAGCCTCAGTTACGCTGTATAGAGCGTGAAAAATCGTTCCAGAAAAATATGCAAAAATGTGTGCATTTAAAGATACACTGCCAGGGTTAAAATAGATTTCTTACTTTTTTATTGTAAGGACTTACTATACTGACTTATTATGTACCTACTTCTTCCTATATTTATAAATTTTATAATATGCATGGACGGACGTGAAGTTAAACTTGTGTGTGATAGTGATAAACACAGTAATATAGTGTAATGGCAGTGGATCGATCAATTTTTTTGTCGTTCGCTTAGGCGAGGAGGAATCAATGATAATTTCTTAGATGGTTTATAATATGGACTCCTAACATGACAGAATCTCGGATGATGATCTATTAGAAAACACTTAAAATTCTCTGGAAAACATCATCATCATCATATCAGCCCAAAAGACGTCCACTGCTGAACATAGGCTTCCCCCAAAGAGTGCCTAAGTGACCGGTCCTGCGCCACCCGCATCCAGCGGACTCCCGCAACCTTTACCAGGTCATCAGTCCACCTTGTGGGGGGCCTACCCACGCCGCGCCTTCCGGTACGTGGTCGCCACTCGAGAACCTTTCCGCCTCAACGGCCATCGGTTCTACGTGCTATGTGCCCCGCCCAATGCCACTTAAGTTTAGCGACCCGGAGGGCTATATTGGTTACCTTGGGTTTACTGCGGATAGCCTCATTGCTGATGCGATCACGCAGAGAAACTTCCAATATGGTCCTCTCCATTGCCCTTTGGGTGACTTTGAGCCTTCTTACGAGGCCCATAGTAAGCGACAACATTTTAGTGCTATATGTCATCAGGTCATCACCATCAGTCATCACTGGAAACACACTGGTCAAAGACTGTCTCGTCTTGAGACACTGCGGAATATTGGCCGAAAAGATGAGCCGTAGCTTCCCGAAAATTTCTGGAAAACGTATGCTTGGTGAATAGAATCAGGGACCCGCCAACCCCTTCCCAGAAAAAAGCCTTTGAACGGGTTAGTCGTTCGTTTAATAGCCATAATCACTTGCTGTCCTTTATTGATTGAACACTCATTCATTTAACTGTATGAAGGGGTTTCCCTTACGGGGCGCTACCGCTACTGATAAAAAACCATTTCGAAAGGCTTTTTTAAGCGCTTTTTAAAGGGTTAAGCGCTTCCTCGTGTTGAATACCCATTCATTGTGCTTTAAAAGCCAAATGAATGGGTATTGAGGAGCATCGGCTTTGGTAAGCAAACCCTTTCAAAAACCCTTTGAAGGGGATACCGTATTGGAGCGCTTTAATAGCCAAATGAATGGGTTTTAAGGAGCATCGGCTTTGGTAAGCAAAGCATTACGACAAACCCTTTCAAAAACCCTCGAAGGGGATACCGGGCGGGTCCCTGAATAGAATATCACAGTTTTAAATGACCTACGTAAGCATGCCAACGACCAACAAGAAAAAGTCGAATGGCTCTTGTCTTTCTCGATTCGGATGAAGGGTATACCCCCCTAGCCTTTGGAAATATTAAATCTAGCCTACATCTCGTTCTGGTTGATAACGTAACGTATTAATTTAACTGATGAAGCCATAGTTTTTTATTATTAAGTTTATTGTTTCTTGGTTTGAAATATGCCGTGGGCATGAAAACATCTTTGCAGAGGCTAGGGTGTTAGTAGGTTATTTTAGCAATGTCGTAATAAACCTAATATAAGTATTACAACAAAATTGTACTACGTAGTACGTACAGAAGGTTCTCTGTTAACAAATCCCCTTATTAGGTAAGCCGAACGAGCCTAAACGTGGCCATCCCTTTCCATCGCATGCAATTGATGCAACGCGCTCTTTCGGAGGCCACGCCCATAGCATTAGCATTTCATTATTTACACAGTAGGTATGAAAGCGTTATTTGCAGGAATTACGAAGTCTTTTGTTTAATTAAGACGTTAGGCTATTTACCATTCGGTTATGATTTAAGATTTATTTATTTCATTAAATAAATTTACATTATAAGTAAACTTTAAGCTAATTTACACGAATTTAGGATCGTCTAATAATGAATGTTAATTGAATGAAATGTCACAGGTTACAATATAACATTATTTTATTATGGACTTACCTATATTAACCCATTCATGGCCACGAACCACGAAGCGTACACAACACGCCGGGCCACCATACAAACCGTTTTCAGCTAAAACGTGTGACTTACAGCTTATGGGTCTCGGGGCCTGGCGCGAACGTCAAAGAAATTGCCGCTTATGAATCCGGTCCGTTGGACAATATTATGCAACATTTTTACTAACCAACTGTTTACTGTTCATATTAAAATATATATATTTACTAATTTGTTGATAATAATTCCGGGTATCCATATCCATATAGCCAAGGTCACAAAAATCACAAAATACGAAATCACTGAAGAGCACAGAGAGGAACATAAAGTCGCCAACGAATAAATCGTGACTAAATATAATTTCCCATGTTACTCTAAAATACATACTAATAGAGGGGATGGGGTGAATCATTTCTTGAGTTTATGTCAAAAATACCACGTTAAAGATAATACCGCCGCTAAATCCGCCACCGCCCAGGTGCATCCATTGTTTATTGTCCAATTGTCTCCGATAAACTTACATGTGGCCGGTCATGAACTTTGTTTTGGTAAACGTCATTATAATATAAACAATAGAGCAATTAAAATGTATTTTAGTACTTATTACCACGAAAATGTTTAGAAAAAATCTTTTCTTGTAAATATTTCTCACACACTGTTGTGATAATACAATATACCATTTAATTGGTGACAGTTTAAGCCGCCCTGTTTTTATAATGAAACAAAAAAATGGCATGGTAATAAGTTTGGTCCTTGGAAATGTTGCTTGCTACCATCCAAACAGTAATCCATTGTAAAAAGGTACAATTTGCAACGAGTTTCGTCATGAAATAAGCTTTAAAACCAAGTTATAAAGTTTATTTTTGCGTGCTATGAAGATATGTGTAGTTTTTACAATTTGCGCCAGGCCACGGTGACCCATACCTTGAGTCATGTCAATAACTTCAGGCATACATATATTTTTGATATTTTTGAAATGTAGATTTATCCATTTGCTTGGGACACGTATGTATCTCGAGTTTCAGAATATTTACTATATTACACTTCCAGTAAACCAAACTACAATATTCTAGACCTTGTTTCACTAAAAAAAAACAGGTTTACAATTATGTTTTTCAAAATGCCTTATAAAGATGGTTGTTAGCTCAAATTATACTTATATTATTTCGTCATATTACGTTTTGTTTATGTTTAAATCAGAATTTATTCACGACTCACATGTGAGTCACGGGCCCTGCGCGACTGTTTTAACATGACCCATACGCTGAGTCACGGGCCCTGAATGGGTTAAAATGATAATGACAAAGTCAAAACAAAGAATACAAATATTCATATCTCTTAATGCTCGTCAAAATAAAAACTAGAACATTATCAAATTATAAAACAAGTTAAATTAAATTAACCATGTCAAATATGTTATATGTCCATATACTCACATACAGAATACAATGGATGTTCTAATAAAAAGATTCTCAGCTGACGTTGGAATGTTTCGTCAGATGGCTCAGGTCACAATTTGGCGTGTACGCGCTCGTAATACTTTGTGCCAATTACCCTAGGATTTTTTACTGAAAGGGACATGTGACGCGGTACTGTTCTTAGCCTTCATGTGGATCGGAGCTGTTTTCCTGCTATACTTCAACCCGTTTAAATCCACGAGGATTGGCTCTCACAAATATTCGTGCCTCAAACGGGGAGTAGTGCGTCATGATCATGATATAATAAGTCTCAAACATTAGGTCATGACATCATAAATGTCAGTTTCTGTAAATTGTAAAACGAAGACACAATTTGGGTACCTGCTGTACAATATAACTAAACGACGCGGCGCCGCCGGTGGCTATCATTCTCATTTTCTGTGCCAGTGGTACTGAAAAGGAAATTTTATAAGTAGGTAAAAATCGTCCATACAAGGAGCAAGTGAATGTTGGCGTTTCTTTGATAGAATGCATTTTAAAATTCATCGTCGACAGAAAATGTTAAAAGTTGCATTGACGAAGTGTATTCATAATCGAATGACGTAAATCGCGATCGTGTGCGTACCGTAGTAGCGCGCGGCTACCTCACTATCATACCGGCTAAGTCAGTGCGACTACATTACCGCCACAACAAAGAATATAAACTACATTAGGTACGTATAATTTTGAATCAGTGCGTACGAAATAGAGCTGATTATGTGGTCTGTGCTGCTAAACGATGACTTGACGAAGTAATCCAGCCTGTGGTCAAAGCCACTCGTGTACGTAATATAAGAGGCGACTGCAAAAACTCTCATTTACAAATCTCTATCCTCGTCGCCTAGTACCGGGTAATAAATAAATAAATATAAGTGAACAATCTTACACAAATCGACTTAGTCCCATAGTAAGCTCAGTAAGGCTTGTGTTATGGGGACTAGCGACGATATATATAATAGATATAAATACTTAAATACATAGAAAATTTCCATGACTCTCATGCTCATCACATAAATGTTTGCCCTTACCGGGATTCGAACCCAGGACCTCTTGCTTCGTAGGTAGGGTCACTACCAACTAGGCTAAAGCGGTCATCAAATAACAATATATTGCGTTTCGCTGGTCTGTCATTGAACACGATACTTGACGAACGTTGGTGTAGTTCTACGTGTTTATTTACCTACTAGCTGCCCGGCCCGGCTTCGCACGGATTACCCGTTTTCCCGTAGGAATGAACCATTTTCCCGCGCTAAAAAGTAGCCTATGTTCACCAGGAATAATTTTGGCTTCTAATGGTAAAATAATTTTTCAAATCAGTCCTGTAATTTCGGAGCCTATTCAATACAAACATACAATCAAATCTTTCCTCTTTGTAATATTTGTAGATTTATAATGAACTAGCTGTCCGCGCTACTCTGCTCGCGTATTACAGAGAACACAGGCGGAGCTCCGGTATGCAATATCAGCTATGTCCATCCTAAATACGTATTAATCGTAAAATATTGTCGGGAACTTTTTTGAAATAGTATTGAGCAGGTCAACTACATACAAACTTACAACCTCGCGTAGTTTTCATTTTTATACTATAGTTTGCGTTTTACAAAGAATCCAGGACTATTCATCGGCTGCCATATAGATATAGCTTAGGTCCATCCCGAAAGTCCACTCTATATGCTAATGAAATCGTTTTAAATTTAGATAAGAAGTTTCGGAGATTACCCCCTACATACAATCTTACATTTCGCAGACATTAATCTAGCATTGTTGGTTGCTTGTTTTGTTTAATTACAAACAACCAAACTTTATTTAAAAATGAAGTTGCCGTATATTTTTAAACAAATATTTATTTACTCATGTGATGTGTGTCTATAGATTCGTGTAAACTTTTTTGAATGAATTATAGTAGGGTCAAGACTTTTGTCTTCAATGTCTATAGATTCGTGTAAACTTTTTTGAATGAATTATATTATGATCACGACTTTTATGTCTTCAATAAAACAAATTCACATGACACACTGATACTATTTTATACAGGAGTCACGACGGTGCTTCCTTTAGCTTATTATATCATATTTTATAGTCTAGGACTCATCTGAGCTCATACGTATTCACAAGATGTATTTTTCAGGTCCATGACACGTAATTAAAACTAGCTAATATTTACTGTTATATTTACAGGTATCCGTATTCAGCTAGATGGCGAGCCCAATTGAAAAGGTAATTATGACAGAATACCATGGCAGAATTAAGTCAAGTTTGCTGTTTGTTAATCGATTATGAAAATTGATAAATGTGATGACAAACGCTGGTTAAAGAAAAGCATTTTTTTTTTTTAAATCTTTTAAAAAAAAATAATGCTTCCTTACATTTGGCATGTACAAATTAGTTTGCGGATGTAAACTTCTGTCTTCACCACAACTCGCGCCATACGTCCTACACGATTGTTTAAATTCCGTGTACTGAATTTAAATTTTTGTTTTCAGACCAGACGTGAATAATCTTTGCTTTAAAATTTGGACGATCCAGTAGCGCTCTGAAGATCAAGGTAATTGACTAATTGTATATGTTTTTTTTTTTTGTGCGAATTCACAATTGATTTACGTACACGATACACGTAATTATTTTTTGAACTATTCCACTTTAAAATGACCATGATGATATGTTTATTTTTTGTCTTCTTTTCCCGACGGATGCATAATGACGCATAATACTTTGTTCTGATCTAACAGATTGTAGTAATACATGAAAAATAAGCATTACTGTAGAATAATTGAAAGTGGTAATATTTCAGGGAGTGGGCGGAGCGACGGTTACACGGGGCTGCTCGTGGCGTGAAAAATGTGAAAATCGACGGTTGAATATATATGTACACACATCACACAAGCGCTGAACATATCTTAGTAATACCAGCTAGACGACTGTAGTCCATACGTCCTGACCTGCAGTACATTTTGAATGACAGCACTTGTAGACAAGGGTAGTGAGGACACTTCACAGGGTTACATGAGACCGCTGATTTGTGGACCACAGTTGGAACAGTTATCATTACAATACAGTTAACATAGCAATATTACTGGATCTCCTCAAGCTAGTTCACTCCTAATTATCATGAATTAGTACCGTTAGTAACATCGCAACTGTAATTGAATAGTTATATTAATGACTCGAAAAGATATGATTTCAAATATAAGGAATAATAATAGGCAAATGAATGTCGTGAAAAGATTTGATTTGATGAAAAGTTACATGAATGTTTTGAGATGTATGATGTACATTATTAGTTAATATCGTAATGTTAACGTTTAAGTGACAGTATTGTTTTAAACGACTATATGTATTTGTAGTAAATTTAATGATAACTTCGTACAGTCAGGATAACCCGTTTGCTGTATTAATTACATGGTGAGTTGTGTTATTATCTTGCATACTATATTACATTTATCCCGTAAACTACGTTTATTTTTAAACATAGATGTGTTATATGAAATCTTAAAAAGAACTTAATTAAAATGATGATTTTACTTTTTGTCTTCTTTTCCCGACTGATGCATAATGAAGCATGAATTATCACGTATTGTTCTGATATACTTGCCTATATCCCTGCAAATAATCTCTGTGACCAATCAATAACTCTTGTTTTCTTTGTTACAGATGAGGAGACTTGATATTTGTAAGTTTAGCATTCCCAATTAACTTATTGAATTACACATAAGCAATAAAAACTTAGACTGATTTTATTATGGTTAATGATTGCTACATTTATTGTTGTATATCTTATTGCAACTGTGATACTTTAACTTTTTTCTTACTGCATAAAAATTTTGATAATGACTATGTCGTTGTTTTTTATTTTAAGGTCCCTCCCCTACATGTAAATTGGTGATGTATTTTGTTTTTCTCGTTAACCTATAGTGTGGGGTATCGTTGGATAGCTTGTTCAAAAATATTATGGGTTTTCTAAAACTATTTTTCAACTTCAAAAACGTTATGCGTTTGCGAGATAATGGGATTTAAAGCCCTAATTTTTGCCCCCCTGCCGGCTAAATGGCTACTACTGGGGACGTGAAAAATTCGTGGCAGTAGTACATATAATGAATTTAAAAGGAAAACTATCACAGTTAAGTAGACATAACTAGTTAACGAGTAGTAGACATAACTAATTAACTGGTAAGAAATGCACTTAATTTCGGGTGCATATACATTTTCATTGGAATTTGAACCTTTTACCGTGGACGGTAGAGTTGCTTTTTACGACCCTATACATTGGTGTGTTATAATAATAATCATATTTACGATTATTTACGAGGGTAAGCTATAATAAAAACCCCAACCCCCCCTTTTAAGTCCGCATTCTGTGACAGACGAGCAACTACAGTGTACGAGATTTGGGACTGGTCTTTGGACAGTTCCAACATGATGTAAAGAGTGATGTGGCTAGAGTAAATCGATTGTCATAATATCCGATTACGATTGATGATGGCTAATAAAAGGAATCGATTGATTACTGTGTAATAATTATTTTTAGGAAATCAAAAAGAGAGCCTATACACTGTCGTCTGCTAACACCAGTGTCCTGTAAGTAAAGAGAGAGACTGATAGTGCGAGAAAAATTGAGAGAGCTCGCGCGCCGTGCAGAAATCAATGCCATATTTTCAAAGGCAACATTTTGCACAATCAAATATGTCGGTTTCGATCGATGTGATTTTATTTCGTATTATCGTAACAGTAATTAAATAATACATTGTTATTTTCCTATTCACAATTATTTGATTCATATCGATTTATTTCTAAATTGACAGACTCCAAACGATTAAAGCAGTATCACTAAATTTAAAAATAAAAAGTCGTAGGACGTAATGGTTTGCATACCGAGTTGTCAATGCTAATTTCTATACAAATAAGCCGTAAAAAAAATATGACAATAATTTTATAAGCGCTAAAAAGAGCGTGCATGGAGATTGAACTTTGTTTTGTAACTCGGAAGCGATTGAAACTTTTTTTATTATTTCGATGAGCAGTGCCAATTTACGTTATATGGGTATCGCGATGTGTCAAAAGACCGTTCCAAATCTCGAACACTGTACGGAACCCTACCCTGCGCGTGGCCCGACACGCACTTGGCCGCTTTTTAATTCTTTGAGATTTCACTTTAACTACTGGCTTAATACTTTTCATCTCTCCTGTACGCTTACCATGAGTTTGACAATGACGGCTTACGCTAACGAGTATCGAGTTTTCTATCTGTGCATCTCTATTGCACTTTGACAGTACGAGCGGGATGCACAGATAGAAAACTCGATACTCGTTAGCGTAAGCCGTCATTGTCAAACTCATGGTAAGCGTACTGTTCTGAAAGTTGACTGTTCACGGGTAGGTATATAGCCGGGTGGAAAATTGTGTTTTCTACCCTAAGGTGAAAAGTTTTTTTTATTTGAAAGAAAATCTAAACTATGAGGTACGATTGTTAAACTTTTCTAAAGTTGGCAGTATGTGTATTTCAACTGATTAGTGTTTACTCTTTATAAAATGTACGTGTGCTAGTAGTGTGTGTAGTATTTTACTTTCTTCTCAGTCGAAATGAAAAGTAAGAGTGTTTAAGAGGCTGCAGTAAGCTCGGCCGATTTTCACCTTCCCATACAAACGTAGTTACGCTCTCATTTTATAACTACGTGTTGGATTGTGACGAAACTTTGCATATACAATGACATGAGGTATATCTATGTCTGTAATTAGATTATATGGTTCCAATTTATAAAACAAAGTAAATACAGGAAAAACTAGTTTTGTATGAAAAACTTAAATTCGCTGTATTGTTTTTATTATCGTAGCTGAAGCTACGTAAACTAATTTCAGACATAGATATACCTCATTGCATTGAACATGCAAAGTTTTGTTACAATCCAACACGTAGTTTTAAAATGAGAGCGTAACTTTACTACTGTCGGGATTCCGAAGTTGCGATGCGTGTTATTATTGAAACTCCGTAGGTTGAATAATCAAGGTATTAAGGTAGGTATTCGTTGTAAGGTGATATTTTGCGGTTTACAACAATTAAGGCTTAACAGAAAAACACGGGATATGCACGAGATTGCCCTGATTAAGTTAATGGCGTAACAAGGCCTTGTGAAGAGAGAGATCGGTCTAGTGTGGCGTTCCGGAAGCTTCTTTCTAGCCATTTTTGGCAATCATTCGGTTCCGGCCAATCAGTGCGACCGCGCGTCGACTCGGGCGCATCCGGTGCGTCCTGATTGGCCGGCCGGGGGAAAGCCACACAGACAATACAATAATATATCCCACATCACCCCCCCAGGGAGAGAATTAATTAATTAAAATAATTAGTTCTCTCCCTGGGGGGGTGATGTGGCGCCACGGTCACAACCGAAGCCACATCCCTTCCTCAGGGATATATTATTGTATTGTCTGTGTGGCTTTCCCCCGGCCGGCCAATCGGGACGCACCGCGCGTCGACTCGGGCGCATCCGGTGCGTCCTGATTAGCCGGCCGGGGGAAAGCCACACAGACAATACAATAATATATCCCTGAGGAAGGGATGTGGCTTCGGTTGTGACCGTGGCGCCACACTACGTTTGTATGGAGAATCGAGCTTACTGCGGACTCTTAACTCGGGTGAAATTACCTATTTCACCCTCGAACTATTGACTAAATATCTCTGGTGGAATGGGTCACTTTCATCCCTTGGTTAACCATCTACTATACTATACAATACCGTTTATTATTCGTCTCCCACTGCATATATAGATTCGTTCCACGTATGAAGATAGTAGTCTCCGCGGCTGGTCTCATTTGCGGGGTCGCCCATGTGGCTACTGTTGACCTTGCATTGGCCGTTTTCAAAAACCTGATAGCTATCACAAGGGTAGGCACTGAATGGTACACCTCCTTGTATTGATTCTATGAAGAATTCGTAGGCTCTGCCGTGACTGCACGAATCTGTAAGCGAATATTACTTGACAGTATAAAACTGGCCAGATTATGCGCGGCAAATGTTCGATGGAATTTAGGTAGACCGCGGCGGCTGCTCGAGGCAAGCGATCCAGCTCGATCAGCGCGCCAATTATTTAGTTCGTCTCTAGTCGCAACACAACCGTCCAAACTGCGCGTGCGCCAGCGACTGAAGCTTCTTTGATGCGGGCTCATAAACCGACAGCGCTCGGATCGCCGCGCGGCACGTTCGAGCGCGGCAATGTGCTGCCGCACGCGGAAACCCCGTCTCCATTGCGCGCGGCCGATCCAATGTTCGAGTGATTGCCGCGCATAATCTACACGCGCCTTAACAGGTGAATCTCTGGAAAGCAAAGAGTTCGACCATTGTCTACCTGCTGCCTCCACGGGTCCCTCGCACCCGGGCTGCGGGGGCTTGCCGCCGTTGGGGTAGTAGTCTGCTTGCCCGTGGCTGTGCTCGTAGCCGTACACCCCTCCCGCGGTGTGGATGATGTCTACGAACTCCGCGTCGCTCTTGTCAAGGCGGCAGTCTTCGCTCATTGGAGGAATTTCAAACAATGGTCGGGCGGGATCCAGCCCTACAAAACACATTTTTTATCTATGTTCAGCACGTTTTGTTCGAATAATATTTGTATGATTTTCCATCGAGGCAAATTTATATAGAGAATCATTAGCACAGAAAAATTCGCGCCTCATGATACGTTCCTTACTCTTAGTATTATTAATAGTACAAGAAAATTAATAAAATCAGGGGAAATAATTCCTGTAGTTTTGTAAATTGGTACAATTATACCTACCGATGTCCAGATAAACATACTAAAAGTCCTTGAGGGTGGGGGCTGTGCCGAAGAAACAACTATATCAGTGAGAAATCAGTGGTCTTGCAGCTTTATTTGTTTGTTTTGTTTAGAAATTCTCAATGGATCGACATGGGAATTGTATGTTCGATAAGCAGGTAACTGAGCTTGCTTATCCTAAACGCAAAATGAATTATGATGAACAACTACGAAAAAATGACGTTTTCTTAAATCGACTATTTTTTTAACTTGAACATCCTGTAGCTCCTAAAGTATCGTTCGTAGAGTGAAAATAAATTGACCAATTTTGTAGGAAATTTTATGGACAAACTTTTATCTGAAGTAATTATAAGAGTTATGATGAACAACTACGAAATAACGACGTTTTCTTAAATCAACAATTTTTTATCACTTTGTTTACTTCCTGTAGCTCCCAAAGTATTGATCGTAGAGTAAAAATCTTTATGACCAATTTTGTAGGAAATTTTATGTAGAAACTTTTGTTTGAAGTTATCATAACGCTTTTCGTACAGATATTCGAGATATGTACGAAAATCTGAAAGAAAGTACCTTCAATCCCCCCCTACACCCTCAGCACAGCCCCCACCCTCGAGGACTTTTAGTATGTTTATCTGGACACCACAAGGTGTACTTGTATCAATTTACAAAAATACAGGAATTATTTCCCCTGATTTTACTAAAGTCCTAAAACTTTTTTGGTCATCAAAGACTGCATGCGGTTTCCTATGACATTTGGTCGAGCACCCCTGACCTAGGTCTGACTGTTTAGCCAGGCTGTACTCCAACTTTCTCCCCGAGGCAAACCTTGAAATGGCAATTTTTTTTTGGGGTCACACGGAGAGACTACACTTGTTTCATACATTACCAGGTCATAGTTGTACTCTTTCCCGAAGAAACAACTATATCAGTGAGAAATCAGTGGTCTTGCAGCTTTATTTGTTTGTTTTGTTTAGAAATTCTCAATGGATCGACATGGGAATTGTATGTTTGATAAGCAGGTAACTGAGCTTGCTTATCCTAAACGCAAAATGAATTATGATGAACAACTACGAAAAAATGACGTTTTCTTAAATCGACTATTTTTTTAACTTGCACATCCTGTAGATCCTAAAGTATCGATCATAGAGTGAAAATAAATATGACCAATTTTGTAGGAAATTTTATGGACAAACTTTTATCTGAAGTAATTATAAGAGTTATGATGAACAACTACGAAATAACGACGTTTTCTTATATCAACAATTTTTTATCTCTTTGTTTACTTCCTGTAGCTCCCAAAGTATTGATCGTAGAGTAAAAATCTTTATGACCAATTTAGTAGGAAATTTTATGTAGAAACTTTTGTTTGAAGTTATCATAACGCTTTTCGTACAGATATTCGAGATAGGTACGAAAATCTGAAAGAAAGTACCTTCAATCCCCCCCTACACCCTCAGCACAGCCCCCACCCTCGAGGACTTTTAGTATGTTTATCTGGACACCACAAGGTGCACTTGTATCAATTTACAAAAATACAGGAATTATTTCCCCTGATTTTACTAAAGTCCTAAAACTTTTTTGGTCATCAAAAACTGCATGCGGTTTCCTATGACATTTGGTCGAGCACCCCTGACCTAGGTCTGACTGTTTAGCCAGGCTGTACTCCAACTTTCTCCCCGAGGCAAACCTTGAAATGGCAATTTTTTTTTGGGGTCACACGGAGAGACTACACTTGTTTCATACATTACCAGGTCATAGTTGTACTCTTTCCCGAAGAAACAACTATATCAGTGAGAAATCAGTGGTCTTGCAGCTTTATTTGTTTGTTTTGTTTAGAAATTCTCAATGGATCGACATGGGAATTGTATGTTTGATAAGCAGGTAACTGAGCTTGCTTATCCTAAACGCAAAATGAATTATGATGAACAACTACGAAAAAATGACGTTTTCTTAAATCGACTATTTTTTTAACTTGCACATCCTGTAGCTCCTAAAGTATCGATCATAGAGTGAAAATAAATATGACCAATTTTGTAGGAAATTTTATGGACAAACTTTTATCTGAAGTAATTATAAGAGTTATGATGAACAACTACGAAATAACGACGTTTTTTTATATCAACAATTTTTATCTCTTTATTTACTTCCTGTAGCTCCCAAAGTATTGATCGTAGAGTAAAAATCTTTATGACCAATTTAGTAGGAAATTTTATGTAGAAACTTTTGTTTGAAGTTATCATAACGCTTTTCGTACAGATATTCGAGATATGTACGAAAATCTGAAAAAAGGTACCTTCAACCCCCCCCCCCCTACACCCTCAGCACAGCCCCCACCCTCGAGGACTTTTAGTATGTTTATCTGGACATCGGTAGGTATAATTGTACCAATTTACAAAACTACAGGAATTATTTCCCCTAATTGCCCATATTCGGCTTAATTTTCTTGGATTATAAACGTGTCCCAAAAGTCAACGTCAAGCCGAAAACGTGACAGGTCATTCTGTAAATTAAACAAATACTTATGCTATTCATTTTCAATTTGGAACAATAGTAAAAAGAAAGGGCTAACGAAGTCTAGTTAATAGATCAAGTGGGGTATCAATGAAAGGGTTGCACTTTCTACTGCAGTGCTGGTATGTTGAATTATCGAGAACATGGAATTGCATTTGTAGTGGTTGTACCGTTTGCAACAAAAGGAGAATAATTTTCTTTTAATTTAATAAAATTACGTACCCTTATTTGACACTGCCATTATTTTGGTATTTACTTCTTCAATATATAACAAACCTCTTTTTATGCTGATAGTACGAGAAAATAGAAAATTCAAATATAGAATGCCTGTAAACATACAATACTTACTACATATGCAATTTCATGCTCTCGTTAATTTATCTATATAATTTGGATTTATGAAGGAAAATGTTGAAAATAAATACCATCCCCCGTCTTATCTGGTAATTGTAAACCAAGCGAAAATTTTGAAATTATTTTACGTTATTTATTTATTACCATTAATATTAATATTAGCACTAACAGTTATACCTTACATGCTAATTGGTAAATTAATTATACTTATCATGCAAATTATTACATAATCATTATTTTTTTATCGAAATCTGTGAACGTACAAGAGGCGTCTCTAGCCCATGTCGCGCCCGGGTGCAATCATTACCGTAGCGCCATCTAGCGCCCCCCAAGTCGAGGCGAGTGGCTCACTGTGAGTGGTGCTCGGCGCCCCATAGGACCGTGCGCCCGGGTGCAACGCACCTCCTGCTCTATAGGTAAAGCCGCCCCTGAACGTAATAAAAAATATCGCTGAGAAAGAAACATATACCAGCTTGCAAGTTATTAGTACCAACATGCAGATGGCGCTTTACAACAGTAACTTCTACTATGACATGGACCTATGATACTCAGGACAAGCTATGGTAATAATAATACCACGTGCGAGTGAGCTCGTAGTATGCAAATCTCGATAAGTGTGACAGAAAGGGAAATATCATTCGTTGTCATGAACCTAGAATACTATGGACGGGCTGTACATCTTATCACAGTGAGGGACGGAAAAGCTCACCTTTCCGCTTTCCGTCTCTCACTGTGGCAACACGTATCTGTCCTGAGTAGGTATTATGGTCCATGCGGCTTGACGTTAAGTTTTGGGACACCGTATATTACCACCATGATTTTGAACGTTATCTCATACGTGAAAGGGGTCAATTCTTTAAAGAGTAAGCAAAAAGTGTTTCAATTGTTACCAGTTATTCTATATATAGTTTTACTGAAGAACATGCCAGCTTGTCCCATGACTTGTGCTCCCAAGCTGTGTCCTATAAGATGCATCTGTTCCCCTTTCGTTTGATAGCTCTCGACCAGGGAGTCTAGGACCCTCGCCAGCCGCTTGCCCACGTATCGTGTGCACAATGCCGACCACGGGTACACCGGATTCTTTGCCAACTCCTGCCAGTCCACTATAATTACGTTGTAGTCGTATCTGTCCAGGTAGGATGTTTTTTCATTCTGTATCCAATCCGCATTGCCGCTAGATAGCCAACCGTGTGTCAACACTTTAGTATCCTTTGATGCATTGAAATACTTGCTATTCATTTGACCGCCTTTTTCTGGAGTTTTCAACGATTCCGGATTCATTGAGTTGTTCCTTATTAAAAAACAAAGTTTGGTCACATATCGTACATTCTGGTCCAGATATTGCTTAGGTATTACGTATTACCTAGACTAGTTTATTTTCATTCCCTATCCTTCTGAGGTCATGGCTTTGGACTGGGGTCCTGCATTTATTTATTTAAACTTTATTGTACAGTCCCCATCAGATATCGAAGCGGCTAAAAGTTCAAAAATATCTGAACACGGCGTCTCTATTGTTGAGGCATTAGAGACGTGTCCAGATATTTGTGTATATATATCTCTCTGTCTCTCTGTGTATATCTGATGGCGACGGTACCAACAAAAAGTACAAAAGGCAGACTTAATGCTTACATTGTCTACTAGATGTCTTCTTCCTAATATGAACAACTTACGTCCTTGCCAGTGAGCTATACATGCAAGCATAGAGAGGAATTATAACGTTGTATGTTAGGTAAGTATTTCCTTAGGTAGAATGAACGCGTTTATGTCGGACATAAAGCATTCGACGTGTATAAGATTTGCGAAATCGATTGGTTCACGTCGGACGGATGCAGGCCGCTGTAGGTAGCTCTACAATCGTGGAGAGACAGGAGACTTCATCGGAGACAAAAGCAACAGCATATCATACTAAGGTTAATTAGGTTAGGTTAGTATGGTTACACTTTAGTCTGAAATTCTTTAATTATTAAATTGACTAGTCGCTAAAGGTATCGTGACAATGATTATTAGCTTAGGCTAGGAAAGAAGAGAATACCTGGTGTAGAGGTAAAAATAAACATTTCCGTATTGCCAGCTGCCAGTGTCAGGCAACACGGAGAAATTCATCGCGCGAACAGTTCCGTTCTCGTCAGTATACCTCAGCCACTCCGTGCCATAGCCATCGTCGGAGGAGAACACAGACTGAATAGCTGCTACAAATATCACGGATTTAAAAATTGGATTTGCTATATTTTTATATATTTATATTGCGCGTTCTACGATTCTTACCGACCGGGCTCTGCCGGAGCGTACCTGAGGGGCTACCGCGAAGTGAAAACGAACTTCGTTCGAATATCTCCGTCTCTGTCGCTCGAACTAGCAAGTGCGACAGAGACGGCGATACGCAAATGAAGTTCGTTTTTATTTCCCGGTAGCCCCTCTGAGCGCATTTTCCCTACAATACGTTACCTTGCGAAGTATTGAACATTATTAATGACAAAAAACACGCCGTATGCATCCTACTCGATATGAGCAAAGCCTACGACCGAGTGCCATATAATAGACTATTGAGCAAATTAAAAAGCATAGGTGTAAGAGGCAATGCCCATGCCTGGTTCTCTTCATACCTTTTCAACCGCTTACAATGTGTTGAAATATAATTTTGATAATAATATTGAATGCTCGAACTACACCACCGGAGAAATACACCATGTCCGGTCATGGGCAATCCACATTAAGTGATTTGTCAGCCCCAATCTATCAGAATCTGACTAATTGCTATAGTCTGGATGCATGTTCCAACCGTCAAACGAGTTGTCCGGACTAATTGCATGAAAATCACAATTTGGACCATCGAATTTGCATGATCTGCTAAGTTTTTTTTTCTCACAAATTTCATTCAAATAAATTTAAACGAAAATTAAAAAATATGTACTAAAGAATATTGTATTAATATTTTACATTGTAATTTTGTATTTTTTTTAAACGGTGTTTTGCATCTACAATTTCATTCAGTGTGGCCAGTTAACAGTAAGAAAGCGAAAATTGCCGCATTCAAACGGTCCTGCGAAGCGGACTGCAAGATTGTTACTAACCGATGAGATAGGGCGAGACAGCACGTCGATCATGAGGCGGCCGTGACATACTCTCGATTTTTGTGTACTGCACGGCTATTACGTGACGGCGCGCGAGCTCTCTCAATTTTTCTCGCACGATCCGTCTCTCTCTTATTAGAACACTTAGAACAATAGGTATAGTGCGAGAAAATCGAGAATATGTCGCGGCCGTCCCATTTTAGACGTGCTGTCTTGCCGTATCTCATCGGTTAGTAACAATCTTGCAGTCCGCTTCGCAGGACCGTTTGAATGCGGAAATTTTCGCTTTCCTACTGTTAACTGGCCACGCTGAATAAAATTGTAGTTGCAGTTGTTACGTCTGTACGCTACACCCAATTCTGACTTCGACATGTTGTACTGACAAATTGGGGTAAAATCACTTAACGTGGATGGCCCATCAGAAATATTAAAAATTGAACAATCTATTCCTCAAGGGAGTGTTCTTGGTTGCATTCTTTTTTTAATATACATTAACGACTTGCCTAAAATAATAAATAGCCCGTGTACCTTATTTGCAGACGACATCTCGTTTTTTATACCGTGCCAGAATGAACTGAACTTAAATTGCCAACTAAATTACATTCTTACGGCAATTGTTACCTAGTTAAATGAACATAACCTTAAAGTAAACTTCGATAAAACTAAACTGATCCAATTTAAACCTCATCAAAAACGCCCAATAAATATTAACTTCACTTTTCAAAACACGGTATTAGAATCAATCTCCTCAACAAAATTTTTAGGTGTTATCATAGACTCGTCTCTAAATTGGAAAGACCACATAAGCGAAATAAGTAATAAATTAAATAGATTTACTTACGCACTTTATAATCTAAAAAAATGCACAGATTTAAAATCATCATTGAGTGCTTACTACGCTTACGCAGATGCCTGGCTCCAATATGGCATCGTGTTATGGGGAAATAGCACAAATATTATTAATCTGTTCCGATTACAGAAACGTTGCATCAGAATATTAGTAAATGTAAATTCGATGGTAAGTTGTAAATCTTATTTTGTAAAACTAAAAATCTTGACTGCAAGTATCTATATATATTTTAGAAATTTGAATTTTTGTCAAAAATAATCTCAGTCTTTTTCCTCAATATTCCCGCTCTCAAAACTTGCGACCCAAAACCAAACTGGCTAGGCCTAATCCTAATTCAACACTTACAATGGTACACACAAGCCCTTATGGCATGTCAATAAAAAATTATCAAAAAAAAATAAAAACAATAAAAACATACCTCATGAGGAATGCCTTTTTATACATTACATGAGTTTTTTAATGATAAGACCCTAGACTGGACGGCGAAATATTTTATTGAATCATTTAGGTCTGTGTAAATAAAATGTACAATAATGTTTAACTTAATGTGAATCTGTAATGTAATATATTAAATTGCTTGCCCTTACAGGGTTCATGTTGATCTGTACAATTTATTTAAGATCTTATATGTATACTTACATGAGTGCAATAAATGATATGAATTATGAAACTGCCAATTCGTTTTCGTTTCGCCGTAGCCCCTCTGTCCCTTTTGCCTACTAATCCATGAAAAATGATCGCAGTGGTTGCCACGCGACCCGGGTCGGCCTGTTCGGTGGGAAAGGATTTGCTCCCGGGACTGGATTTGTATGGCCAGCCCCGAAATTTCCCGGGAATTTTGAGACCAGTCCCGGGAGCAAACCCTAGTGGGAATCGTAAAATACTTGGGTGTATCGCGTGATAAGAACGAATATGTAATCAGCGGCTCTACCACGATAATCGAAAATCGAAGTTCGTATACATGCATCCCTATCACTCAAATACTGTAAGTGCGATAGAGATGGAGATATCCGAACTTCGTAGTTCGTGGTTATAGCTCATTGGGTATCCTACACTATAGGATCCGGGTAAAAATGTCGTATAAAATAGTTACGTATATAAAAATAGAAACTGAATATAATTGAAACCCTCGATCTTACTAGTGTAGCCACTGATCAATCTATAGATACTTTTTCTGGGAACAGCAAGTCTTTTTTGCTGTAAGTATTATAGTAGTATTATTTCAAAACAATGCTAAAATATCTTAGACAGATTCGTGCAATGAAACTTACCGTACAGGGAAACGAGCCTAAACAGTCTTAAAACAAATGTGATAGCGAAACCCATTGTCGCAGGAAACTGTCCCGATATAGCGCGAACAAGAGTTAGAGCTCGTTATTGATGTGCGATTATAAAAGGAGCAAAAGTGTGTAATTATGCAAAATATTCATACTCACTATCTTATCTTTAACAACGACTAAATGGAACAGCGCTAAAGGAATCGATATGTTTTTTTTTTTATGTGATAGGAGGCAAACGAGCAGACGGATCACCTGATGGTAACCCAAGTAACACAGCATAGCAGTATAACGGCCGAGTTACAGCATTTCTGTATCGTTTTCGCATTTTGAGTTAGTTCTATAGTCGTATTATAAACGTTTATATGGCTGTTGTAGTGCTTATTTGGGCACAAATTTTACTGCTTTAGATCCTAAAAAGGTTCACAATAGTTGTTTAATCGCATTACACGCGCATTATATAAGCATATTTGTGGTCAAAGAAAGTGTCTATCGCATTAAACAAGCATTATTATGGTCAATGAAGTTGCCAATGACATTACAGAAGCATTAAGCCGGCAATATTATTGATAATGGACATGCTAAATGCATTACAAAAGCATTAGACTAGAATTAGAATGTACCAAAAGAATTATAAATGTTCACAGAACTTAAACAACCCCTACATCAGTTGCCAACATTACATCGATCGAATACATTAATTGTCTCGCAATAATATAATATATGGATGCGTGAGTGCTCAAAACTGACAGCAGTGAGTGTTTGCAAAATGTATGATAGTAGGTAAGTGTTTAGTTATTTCATGCCTTCAAATATTACTGCGCAATGTAGTTTACTGTAAATGTCTATATATGTTTCATTCAATATTTTCACGCGCCTTCGATATTTTGTGGTTTTGATATAAAATGTTATATAAAGATATCTTTGAAATAACCAAAAAAATTTTTTGTTCCTAGTATACAACGAATTTTGCATTATTGACCTAATAGATTTCGTTGGGCAGCATTAAATTAAGTTATATCATTATTATACAGGTATATTACTTTTATAAATAGGTCCTCATGATAATATTTTTTGGTTATAATATTAAACAAAATGGTGTCGGGCTATAGCAGCCCGGTGAGCCTTTAAAAAGGCTAATTAATGCCGCCAGCAGTAGAAATACTCACATGTGAACGATTATTAAGCCAGAGGCCAGCGAGAAGACTTTTGATGACCCACTGTAGTGCCATTGTCTATAAAGTAGTTATATATGGGTTCACCGGTATACCACTAGACTTGATGTGGACTGAAATAGTGCCATTACTTGATCGCAATTTTGGGGATCCTTGAGCAAAACAATAAAAGCCATTTCCGAATTTTTGTACAGTTTAAATCCGTTTGCATATGAATAAAAAGGCTTTCTGATTACATAACTATTCTTGCGCATATTATTGCGCGTGTGCTTTTTCCCAATCTTGCGGACACATCGTTTTACGAATACTGTAAAATAAATGAATATACAGCTTTAAGCATTACACGTACTCACGTGTATTTGATTAAAGTGCTGTTAGCTGTAAAACAGAACTCGGTTGATCTTTAAAAATGCAAGCATTACATTGATTCACGTTTATGCTGTTCAGCAGTCCTAGGCTTTTACTTACAACTTAAAAGTGCGCTTACACAGATAATGGCACTTAAAACAGCTCAAAGCTGTATAACAGATTTACGGTGCATTATAATGGTAAAAGTTTATGCCATTAAGCAGCATTAGGCATTATCCTACTACTTAAAAATGCTATAGTAGACCCTAAGGCATAAAAAACAGCTGAAGGCTGTATAGCGGATTTACGTGGCATTATAATGGTTCATGTTAATCCTATTAAATAGCATTAAGCATTTATTTACTACTTAAAAATGCTATTGTAGATCCAATGGCACTAAAAACAGCTGAAAGCTGTACAACTGTGTTGTGGTATGCTGCAGTAAAACTAAAGGCTTTATAAAAGTATTTTGATATGCCATTATCTAACCGTTATACGGTGTAAAGCACCATCATGGTTTTCAAATGCCAATATAAAGCGTCAAGATGCTCGGTGAACTTATATAAGAGTTTATACGGACCTTGAGTTCTACATAAGTTTACTATTCGTGTGATAAAATGCTTTCTGTGTTACTTGGGAAGCGATTACCGCCGCCCATGGACACCTGCAACACCAGAGGTGTTGTGAGTGCGTACCGGCCTTTAAGATAGGTGTACGCTCTTTTCTTGAAGGTTTGAAGGTCGTATCGGTCCGGAAATACCGCAGGCGACAATCCATTCCACAGATTAGCTGTGCGAGGCAGGAAGTTTCTGGAGATGCGCACAGTTGAGGACTGCCAGCCATCTAAGGTGGAAGGATGGTAATGTTGTCGCGTTGGACGATGGCGAAAAGAGGCGGTAGGGATTAATCCGAACAATTCCTCGGAGCACTCCCCGTTATAGATTGCGTGACATAGATGGGTAGCTGATGTGGTATTAATTAATTCATGAATATATTTTAATTGAATAGAGCGGAATTGAAGTACTAGTACTTACTAAATCCTGGCTCGCACTCGTAAACATATAACGCATCTACGTTTAAACGTTTTTTTCAATAAAAACCCTGGCTACACTGGTGGGTAAATATGGGGGGATGTCGAGATGATTTCTTTGGTGTTGCTAGTTTTTTCCTATAAAGTCTTCGGGACTTTTTTCTGTTCTAAAACGAACGGCATAATGGTCTCTTTGTACAGATTAGTCAATCTTTATGAGTAATTTAATTATACTGGCACACAGTCGGCAGACATTGCCTTAAGCGAACGCGTTGCTGATCGAATTTTGTAGCTAATTAAAAGACTACTGACTTTCCTCGGCAGGACTGCCGTGCTTGCCGGTGGGGATGCGTATTGCGTATAGCTGCGTACAGACTTTCGAGCTCAGCGGACTGACAGAAGGAGTCTAATCTCGTGACTTGACACTTAGAGACCTTTTTGCCGGACGTTTATGCATATATACCTATACCAAAAGGCCGAAATCACGCAGCGTACCAAAGAGAATATACTACGTACTGCAAACAGGAACTCGTCTGGACGCGCCTAATATAGCTTGTTGATGCCAGAGATGGGCATTAATCGACTAATTTTTTAGTTAACTAGTCGTCACAATCCAACACGTAGTTTTAAAATGAAAGCGGAACTACGTTTGTATGGGAAGGTGAAATTCGGCCGAGCTTACTGCGGGCTCTTAAGTACGTAAGTGTGAGAGGGACAAATACTTTAAGTCGGTCGGAATGCGGCCTTTACACCTGACTAAATGTAGTGCACCAACTGGGGGAGGGGAGATAAACCATTTTGCTCTAATCAGCACGGTTAGCATAAGACGGTGCGCGTGCTCTCTCGCACTCTCCGTCTCTTTTTAAGTTTTCTAATAAAAAAGAGACGGATAGTGCGAGAGCCTGAGGGGCTACCGGGAAATGAAAACGAACTTCGTTTGTGTATCTGTCGCACTTGCTAGTTCGAGCGACAGAGACGGAGATATTCGAACGAAGTTCGTTTTCACTTCGCGGTAGCCCCTCTGCGCGCCGCCTTGTCCTAACCGTGCAGCGAGTGTGAGTGCAGTTAGTGCACTGAAATTAGCCAGATCTAATGGCTTAAACGCCATCATGCAATGAGTGCAGAGGCAGGAGGTAGGGTACGTTCGATGAGGATAAGGATAACGATATGGGCGGGTTCCAGAATAAATTATACACAAAATTAATTATAGCAACGTTATTGTATTTTTTATTTTTGAATTGAATCCTTTTTGTGCTTACACAGTAAACACATGATCTCAACACTTACGAACTAAAAATATTCTAAAACGAAAATAATGGTTATGTCGAGCGAGTTATAAAAACGTGGCTTGTGCAAATTCATGTTCCACTCGTTCTTAATTCTTATTGTGGGTTTGTTGGAGTATACCTATCATAATTTCGTGCTGTTGGAATGATATTTTGAATAATAGAGTATTATTTATCATGTATTGTGCTGAGATATCGTGCAATATGCCTTAATTCTTTATTTATTTACTTTTGGGGTGCCCCTCTTTTCACCGCGTTACATTCCGCCAATGTGCACGCAACTTACTGTCTTTATATAAACCGATATATACGATTTAGATACATTAGTCTTATATATTGCTATCTTTTTCATTTTAGTCTATAGAAATATCGAATGACTTTTAGGTTATGCTTCGAAATGCTACTATCTCGTGACTATAAGTTTTTAATTAAAAAAAATAAGTCTTAAGTTGTGTGCTCTGCGTTAGTAGGTAGACAACTTTAGTGCCCCAACAGCGCTACCTAGAGATAACACATGTTGCTTATCGGTCGTTATTTCTGACTATAGGTACATATAATATGTTACACACACGTGTAAGTAGGCCTTTATGAGAAATAAAGTAGGAGTACAATATTATGCTGGTACACACTACGTACGTGGTTACGTGTAAACGAATTAAGGACATAATAGGAATTTAATGGAAAAGACTAGATATCACATGGTTTTTGAGCTATATCTAGGTATATTTATTACGTGTATGTATATAAGAAATAACCAAGCAATCATAGATACGTCGTCGGCGTACCGTCGCATAGGTAGCCTATACATGGGCTAACATGTTCTTGTCTCAACGTAGGTAGGCGTAGTTGCTGTCTCCGTGTTAACTCACGTGTTAGGCGAATGGCGAATAGAAGTCAAGAGGATTTCATTAGGATAAAAACATCTAACGAAGTAGCTACTCGAGGTTGTGATCTGTATCTACATATGAAGTGTACCTAAAAACAATAGTTATCCGTGATCGCGTGTCGTAGGTTCGTTATGCTAGCAAACAATTAAATCCACATCACGTGTATTTAGGCATTGGCCCTGGATTTACGGCGAGTCAAAATATTACAGCTATCCATTCCATTTCCTAGATACATATCGCTTACATCGCCGCGACGGGCGGCTCGCGGCGCGATACGAACCTACACCACTGCATAAATTCGTGCTAAATACATACATCGTGACTCAAAATTTTATCAATAATATTACAGTTGGTCAGTCGAAAAAATTGAGCACTTTTTAACATATCATTAATTATTTTGATCAGCGATTAATTTTAATGCACAAATTGTCGATTCTATTAGTCTAAGTGTAACGCTATGGCTGGGGTTACCTATCGAACCATGTAAGAAAATGAAAAAAGAACTTCTACCGAGTGTCGTTATAGGTATCTTAGATCTAGTCGTCGTCGGCAGTGAACTATGCTGCGCCCGCGCCTGCTCGCTTACAACACGCTCCATGCACGCATATACATAACTACACCTTATTGTAACTACCTATCTATTACTTTACGAGTTATTTTATTTAAATTTCTTTAAAGCGTACATTTTTATTCTTATCAATTAGGAGGTCCTTAATACGAAATTCGTATCATTAACAAAATGTCTGCATTACAAGATCTACAAATAGTGCAATATTTATGCAAAAATAAAACAAAGAGTCGATAGGACGAATTAACTAATAACAAACGTAATCCTAAACAGTCTTCGCTATGACTGGTCGACTATAGGTGGGATCTCTCCAGGAACCGATATTACGATGCCTCTGTTCAATGTATTTGCAACAGGCGTCGCACGATCCGTCCATACGGGATATGGATATGGAAAATATACAAATCAATTGACTGGACCATTACAACGCCCGTTTGTCGGTATTGTGCAAACATATTTGTCTCGTCTCCACGTGACGCCGCGGGCCGCGCGGCCGCGCCGGGCCATAGCCGCGGGTCGACCGCGCCTCAGAACCGCAATCTTACCATATAAATAAATAAGTGTACAAGATATAATATCTACTCATGTTTTTTTACATATGTACAGAGTTTAAAAATTATATAACATAGGTACATAAATAAAAGAATTAATAAATTTGTACTTGAAAAATTATATAAACTTGAGAATACGAAACATAGTTTAATTTGCAACTTTTTGAACGTTATGGCTAAAAACCTACTTATGTTACTTTGTTCATATTTTATAAAGGAGCGAGCGAGGGGCCTGTCGCCGCGGCCCCGGGCTGGCTGCCGCGGTCCGAGCTGTAACCACGAAAATCGAAGTTCGGTTATTTCCGTCTCTATCGCGCGTACAATACTCGAATGGCAGAGATGCAGATCCACGAGCTTCAAGTTCCGATATTCGCCGCCCGCGGCCGCGTGCGCCGCCCGCGCCGCTCTTATACAAATCTATACTTAGTTACAGTAATAACTACAATATAATGTTGGTATGAGCGGTGTCGTGGATGCTTCCCCGCCCATACCTAAAGCGTTTAGGCGGACGCGCTGCGCGCGCTGCCCGCTTCCCGCACCCACGGTATGGCACGTGTGCCTCTCCTCGGCCTTACTCAACTAACGAACCTTGCACGATATCGAATTCCCGTCAAACATATAATTTGGGTCATTTTTATGAGTGTGAACCGGAAACGCAACAATAAAGGTTTTCATGATAGTTTCTTCAATATACACAGAGGTATACCTACAAATATTAATAATTTAGAAAAATAATTGACAATTTACGATAATGGTAAGCGGGCAGTGCGGACGCAAAACGCCACGGCATCCACTTTCTACATATGTACTTAAATTATAGCAGTCATTTGCTTCAAGAGACTGGAGTCATCGTTTCCTAAGAGCTATCGTTAGATATCTAGAGTCGCCTCCGGCGCGCTCGCGGCGCCGGAGGCGAGGTGGGATCTTTACTCTACGTAATAATTTGAACATATCAAATTATAACCGCATCTACTTCGGAATACTGCCCCTCGAACAAGTAAAACTCGGCGAGCCGCGTCTACATTCGAATTAGAGGCAAAATTGTCGGAAGAATCGTGATTGTGCCCATTCTTTCAATATATATTTCGACGTCCGAGTCGAAAAAGGAAGTATCTACGAATCTCATCTAAGCGCCACGATCGAGCCGGGGATCATCGCGACTGTCGTCGTGTCGCCATCCGGGCGGACGTCGGCGGGGAGCGGCGGGCCGGCGCCGTCAGCACACGCTCTCGGCGGGCGCCGGCGCGAGCGGCGCCAGGGGGGACAGCGGGGACAGCGGGGACAGCGGGGACAGCGTCGCCAACGGGGACAGCGGCGACACGGGCGGCTCGGGCGAGCGCCGCCGCAGCGCCTGACGCTTGCGGAACTCCAGGAACTCCTCCTTCATGGCGCGCACCCGCGCCTCCACGTCGTCGCGCGCGCGCGGCCGCCGCTCCGGCGTCGAGGGCGTGGGCGTGCGCGTCGCGCGGTCCCACTCGTAGTGCACGTCCACCGAGCCCGCGTCGGCCGCCGAGCCGGGCCGCGGCGCGGGCGCGGGCGCGGGCGCGGGCGGCGGCGGCCGGTACGGCGGCGGCCGCCACTCGGCCAGGCTGCCCGCGCGGCTGCTGCGGTTGTGCGCGGACGACGAGGCGTTCTTGCTGCCGAAGCCGCTGGACGAGGAGCGGCTCTCGGGCGAGGCCTCGTGCGGCGGCGGCGGCGGCGGCTCGGTGGGCGGGCGCGCGGCGCGGGCGTGGCGGCGCGCGGCCGGGCGTGCCGCGGCAGCGCCGGCGCCGCGCGCGCGCAGCCGGAACGGCGACGGCGGGGTCGGGAACGAGCCCTCGCCGGAGCTCGGGAAGGGCACGGAGCTGAGGTCCGAGATGTGGAGCGGGGACCAGGGCGCCCAGGCGGCCGCCCACGGGGGCCAGGGCGGCCAGGGCGGCCAGGGCGGCCAGGGCGGCCAGGGCGCGGGCGACGAGGCGCGGAAGAGCGGCGGCGCGGCGGCGGGGCGCAGCGGCGCGCGCAGGCGCGGCAGGAAGCCGCCGTCGTCGGAGGAGGAGGGCGCGGGGGAGGGCGCGGGCGAGGGCGGCGGGGAGGGGGACGAGGCGAGCGAGACGGGCCAGCGCCCGCGCGCCCGCCACCCGCCCGCGCGTTCCCCCGCGCACCGCGACGCCGGCCACACCCAGTTGGCCGTAAACCGCAGACACTGCACTAAACTCGATATTCCGCGTTCACTAAATCTGCAATCATCACAGAGGTCAATTAAAACTGACTAAGTACCAATTGCTATATTTTGCGAGTAGGTACCTACTTTTTGTTTTTTTTTATTAATTAGTAATACCTTTTGAAACTAACCTGACTTCCTATTTCGGGTTAGCGCAGCGAAAAATAAACAGTTTAATTAGGCTTTTGGTTAAATCACTAACACTAATAAATATATATACAGCTTACGATACTCACTTTTTAAAAGGCACTTGAGTGCTGTCATGGGCGCGCAGGTCGGTGAGCCGCGCGGCTACCATGTTGTATGCTGCAAGCGAATGATTTCTGATCGTTAACGTAGCGTCGTCGTCCCGTCGCCGCGCCCGCCCCGGCCCCGCCACTCCACCCCCACCATATTGTCAACGTGAAAGCGAACCGAGATGAGAGCTTACCGGCTGATGGGATGATGGTGAAAGTAGGTAGGTTCTTACAACCACCAACATAAGTAGGTACTTACGTGACGGTGATACAATATTTTAACGTAAAATAAAAAAAAATAGTGTTGTAAAGGTTGAGACCTTAAGAGTCCGCAGTAAGCTCGATTCTCCATACAAACGTAGTTACGTTACGCTCTCATTTTAAAACTACGTGTTGGATTGTAACGAAACTTTGCATATATATACAATGACATGAGGTACGAAATACAACAAGTCTTTGTATGAAAAACTTAAATTCGCTGTATTTTTTTTACTATGCTATCTGAGGCTATACATAAACTAATTACAGACATAGATATACATGATGTCATGATATATGCAAAGTTTCGTCACAATCCAACACGCAGTTTTAAAATGAGAATGTTACTACGTTTGTATGGGAAGGTCAAATTATTATTATTTGTTATTGCAACAAATTTAATTTTGCTACCTGTCATTATTTCTTGAGTATTCACGTTATTAGTTACACTTTACATTTGTTTACATTGTCTTATTATTGTATGTTTATTTTGACTCGTGAAAGGCTCGTGAAATAATTAGCAAAAAAATCTAAATATAATAAAAACTTCCTCAAATTATCAAGTTTGATGTGTCGTATTCGAAAGGAGCCTGATGCATCACCTGTTTTGGCGCAAAATAGTTAAAGTCTAGTCATCTCGATGACCATCAGCAGGTAGACGCAATCAAGATTGGATGAAATCGTTTCGATCGAGAAATACACCTACGTTTTGTGTACTAAGTACTATACTAATATAATGACATAGCAACATCAGTGGGCACTGGGTAAACTTCCATCTCGGTATGATGATGGGTAATAATGTTAATCGAAAGCGAAACATGACAGCTATAATGGTTAGTACTAATAATAATTGCTAATTTGTAATCAGAAGTGATAGATAGTTAATTAAATAATATAAAATTTTAATGCTTGCTGTACATGGTGCCGAAGTTAGGACAAAAGAAAATCACATTTGTAACGAAACGAAGTAAAGCCGCTTTTACGTAGAGTTATGTGTGTCGCGCAATATAACTTTACGGAAAAGGCGCAATATTAGTTAACCAAGTTCAAGGTCACACCTACAAAGCAGCAAACTTGTTTTTGCAATAGCGGACAAGGGAAACCGAGTTTTATCGCGGATAACCTTACGGTAAAATAGTTCCCTGTTCTGTTACAAGACATCCGTCACTTTCGCACATGCGGACTTCAGTGAGGAAGGGTTATTTGGTACGACCATAACTGGATAAGCCAATGTAAATTGCTTCCAATATTGTTTGCTACTAGGTAGTATAATGTGTGTGCAATTAAGTAACCAATTATGAAAATATAACAGGCGAAACAATAAAACATGCCATATGATTTAGTATAAAATCACCAAAATGATTAACAACACTCAATACGCAAGTAAGAGTGGCGAGCATGCGTTAATGGTCGATGGTGTGCGTACGCGATGCTTCGTCATCGACAATATGGCAAGTTAGTGATTCACAGTCTCGTACGGTTAAGTTGTATTCCAGAGACTGCTTTTGCGCTCACCAACGCTCCCTCGCACTTAGTATCATGAAGATTCTATAATTCGCGGGCAGTCACCAACGTGAGCACATTTTAAGCTGCGGTACAACTCTGTTTGTATAAGTGTGAGGCCTGAGTGGACGCCCCGCTCAGAGCGGGGCGTGCAGCGTCCAAATAATACAAATGCAATTTTCTCAAACATGCAACGGAATATTGACGTTGTGTTCTTCATAATGGGCTTCGAAGTGTCACGTTTTGGGCGCAGCGAGACGAGAGACCCGTTTCACCGCATTTCATACAAAATTGGAGGCTTAGGCCTGCAATATGGTTCTTAAGTTCCCAATCCACGATTTGTGGCACAGGAATAAGGCGTTTTCATTTCTTGGAGTTTTTTAAAATTATTTCATTACATGTTTGAGAAAAGCGCTATACATACCTCGGCGTGAAAAGGGGTTGCCAGCCTCATAAATATCCGACCTCGCTACGCTCGGCCGTCTATATGTACTCGGCCGGCAACCCCTTACTTCCCGGCCTCTGGAGTAATACTAGTAATGTACTATTATATGGACGCTCCACGCCTCCTCTGAGCGGGGCGTCCACTCAGGCCTTACACTCAGGAAAGAGACCAGAGAAAGAAAAAAACATTGCAGACTTTCATTTGTTTTCAAGTAGTGCGGTCTCGCCACCGGCGGGTAAGTGCGAGCGAGGTGGCGCGCGTGGCGGGGCCGGGCGCGGCCGGGGCTCACCTTTCTCCTGCTTGCGCCGCTTGCGCTTGTTGCAGATCTTGACGGCGCACACGGACAGGATGATGGCGACGATGAAGAACAGGATGCCGCCGACCACGCCCGCCGTGATGGCCTTGTGCTTCACGCGCGCCGGCACCGGGAACTTCACCTCGTCGGAGCTCTCGAAGCTGGACGCCGAGTTGGCCAGCACGCGGAAGTAGTACGTGCGCCCGCCCACTAGGTTTTTCACTGGAAATTAGGGAAATTATTAGAAATGTATGCACACGACCTACTGTATTAGGGATGTAATATCTGATGGAAAGCCATCAGACATTACTTTTTCGGTTTCCATTTTACATAGTTACTTTTTATACTCGTCGACTTTAATGTTTGAGCTAAGACTTCGTACACCAAACTGAAATCACATACTTTTTATTACGGAGGTCCTAACTGAACATTATACAACTTTGTAGACAACTAAAATAAATCCGACCAATCACGTGGCGCCTTTACTGAACTAAAATTTATTCGACCAATAGGACGCCGTCATGATAAAGTAAAAAATAAAAGACATCAACGCACAAAAAAGAAGCCGTTTGGCTGCACTTCGTTTCAGCAGGGCTTAGATTTTCAATAGATACCAAGTTTGCTTAATTAGCTCAGTTGACTCGTAGAAAAAGACTGTATACAATAGTTATATAATTAGCTTTTTAAACGTGGTACTCGACTGGAAAAGCATACATTATATGAGATTGCATAAAATCATAAAATACTATTGGTTGGTTGATTCTTAGTTGTTTTGTATGAAAACAGGCTGACTCAGTCCCAGTGGAAACCTTATAAAGCATCTCATTCTAGTTGAGTCTATTTTAAAAGTCTGTACAATAGAAGAGAATTACGAAACGGAACGGGATCGAGCGTAGATATATAATGCCATAACTTGCCTTTATCTCCCCGTTTTGAAAGGATTTAAAATTCGTAATATATGTTGGTTTCTGTAGCGAACTGTATTTCTATTAAATAATAACGCTGGTCTTCGTCGATGCACTGAGTTTATTCTTGTCATATAATGAATAGTTGAATACACAATACAATTGAAGATCACATGTTACCTATGTACAGATGTAGTGCATAATGGTTTCCCATCGTTTTTTCACGGAAACGTACGAACGTGTCTTACTATTTCAGTCAGTCTCGGTACAAAAAGTACTGAGGCTGATTGAAGTAGCATGACAAATACGAACGTATCCGAGAAAAAACGACGGGAAACCCTTGTGCACTACATCTGTACGTCCGTCACCTAGGGCGGATATAAGCGGAGGGAGCCACAGACTATGTTATATCAAACGGTAGGAGTTTCTAGATTAAAAACACTAGTTGCGTGGCATGGATGCCAACACAATTTAATACTTTAATGTTCGCAGTGGTGCCAAGAATATAGTTTATTTATTTATTTAGAAGTTCATCAGCATTCACAAAAACATTTTTACTAGCAGTGTTTTATACTATGTATATGCATAGCCAATGACAGTAGTCAATTGAAAATTATACAGTATTAGGTCTGAGTGTGGACTTCACTTGATTATTCTGTTTGTATTGTTATTATACTATCTGTGTCAATAAGGGTAAATTGATGCTAATAATTTATTGTTTAGTTAGTTAACAATTAATAAGAGAGAGGGCTACAGGTGATGATGATGACACGAACTCTTATTTTGTGTATAGTTTGTATACCGTGTGTAACCGGCATGCGGGCTTTTTTTTAAGTAGGGTAAATTAACGGAGTTCTTTAACTTTATCATGACCTTAATGCAGATAGTTAACTACAATTCCGACTTCATAAATTGTCTAACAGAATTTAAATTGCCAGCAATGTACAGCAAAGTAAATTGACAAGTAAGTGTATATGACAGCTCTTCATACTTTGTTTAGTACGGCGTCATACACCTACTCCATTGAAGGTTTGTATTTTGGAACATTGATTGCGCAGTTAATTTACATAATTATGATTTGCAAATACATGCAAACAATTGCTAATGGAACATATTACTATCAGTTTGAATAAATGGGCGCACGCCGGTAAGACACAGTATGTGTATGTGTTTACCCAGGTAGCTGGTCTCCTCGGGGCGTATCTGGCCGCGGTTGAGCGTCTTCCAGTGCGCGTCGGTGCGGTACTTGATGGTGTAGTACTGCACCAGCCCCGCGCGCTCCAGCGGCGCCTGCCACGTGATCAGGAACCCGTTGTGCACCTCCGTCACCGTCAGGTTGCGCGGCGGGCCCGACTTCGGCCCTATGCCACAGAACAGATAATACTACAACTACAGAAGGGACACCCGTATCTTCTTTACAAAAGGCGGCTTTTTTCTCAGTCAAAGCATTAAGATTTATGGCCCTCTGAAAGATCAGTTATAGTTAAAATTATTTAAACTAAGCTCATGAATGGCCATTGTCCTGAGCTCATGAATAGCCTTTGTTTGTGGCAGAAGACCACTGACTTCTTATATTCAGAACAATAGCATTCAAGTCTAACAATACGACTGTGGTCGGTCGCGTGCCATTTTTTGCAAGAAAAAGGTTAGCGCCACATAAAATGTTCATTGTATTTGCAAGTGTCGACCGCAAACAAAGGCTATTCATGAGCTCAGGACAATGGCCATTCATGAGCTTAGTTTAAATAATTTTAACTATACCAGGCTTTCGCGAACGGAACTCCTTACGTAATTATACTATTCTCAGCCGCTGATTGTATGTTTCTATTTATTTTTCGAGTGAAAATGTGCTTATCATCAACTAATGCTAACTAACGTGTAGGTTTGTATGTACTTGTTTTGTGTGAGTTTTAAGCTTATACATTTCGAGTTATAGTTAAGATGATATAAGCTGCCCGTTTAGCACTTGAAAGCTTATCTTGTGAACAATGGGCTGTTTCCTATTGTATAAGCCTCCGCAAATCCTCCGACCATAATATAAAATTAAGCAAGTAACAATAAAACTCATACAAATAGCTACCATCTCCTCTAAGTCACAAGGTTGAAATTGCTATAGCATAACACTTTCGATAATGACACTTGGACATTGAAAGCCGCAGTCAGGTAATTCACCCACGTTTTAGTGCATCCACAAAGATTGTTATTAACAAAATGACTTTCTTCTTTCAGAATGAGTTAAGCTATAGTAATTTCAACGTTTTATGAGGAGGAATAAATTTTGGCCAGATAAACGGATACTATAAAGATGACGTTACTAATATTATAAAGATGAAATAGTCTGCGAGGTTGTAGCTTTGTACCCAAGTTGTAGAGGGTAGTCCCCGGGATCACTCATCCGTTTTCAATCATTATTTTACCTGTGTGTATATAGAATGGACTTTCTAGATGGACCAAGGCTAATTTTTACCCCGGTGCATGCATTCTTTGCAATACGCGGTCGGGGTCGCGCAGGTAGATCGTTTAATATTATGTAAAAAAACATGCATGACTTTAACAATACGTTAAGAATGAACAATCACCTCAATCAATAACCAGAAAATCACAAAAACTACAAAAACTAATCCTTCACTTTCTAAAATTCTTATTAGCGTAACATGGTGTCAACGTAAGGCGAAGTCCCCGAATTGTCAAGAGTTGCGATCATTTAGGCACGCATCGATTTATTTACCCACTTTATCCAGGAACGAGGCTTTTTTTGATAACTAGAGAATAAATCAAAATTGACATGATCAGGTCGCATTACGTCGTCACCATTTGTGTTTAGTAGTGTGTGTTAGATGCGTGCTACGTGGTCGGCAGAGGCGTCTCTAGCCCATGTAGCGCCCGTGTGCAAACATGGCGCCGGTTAATGTACAGCCATGATAATGCACGGCCAAAATAATGTACAGCCCAATAATCCGCGTCCATACTGTACATGGATTATCAGGCTGTACATTATTGGGCCGTGCATTATCACCCTGAGCAACCTTGGTCCGGGGCAATAATTGGAAGTCAATTTTGTCCGGTTTGATAATGCATGACCCAAAAATCCGAGTCCACAAAAAGTGGACGCTGATTATCAGCGAGCGCGCCGAGCGGGGCGGCGTTCGGCGCCCCCTAGGACCGCTGCGCCCGTGTGCAACGCATACCCTGCACCATAGGTAAAGACGCCTCTGGTCATGCATGTGTGAGTGTGTGAGTACCGGTGGCCTCGGGTGCGGTCGGGAATATCTTTTCGTCGGGCGGGCCCGCGGGCGTGGCCGCCGGCTTCGGCTTGGCGCCCACGTCTACAACAAGCCAACAGTCACACCAGAACCATCCCATCTGCAACTTACAACTTGTTAAACCAACGTTACGAACAAACTGTCCTTCCACCTTCGGGCTCTGTACAGCGATGCTAATGCGCCTCGGGATTGGATTCTAAACTGTATGTATAATTTTTAACATTTTTGATCCTTGCGCATCGGAATCGCTGTAGAGTCTTGAGCTTTTTTATACAGCTACAAGCGAAGTTCTCCGTAAAAACATTAACACTTTAAGCGTCACCTGTGCGAGTTATTCTACGAATGTTTCGGTAGGGATGAAATGCAGGAAATTTGCAACAAAACGGACGTCAGTTTCTCCTTCCAACAGAGAATTTGTAAAGAAGTACGAAAGTAATAACTATACTTTTTTATTACGACGCTATTAATTAATAATACGACGTTGAGAAATTGTAACAAATTATTACTGAACAGATTTCATAACGCCCATAACAGAACTGACGCGTTAGTAAAGAATTACGAAACTGATACGAAATTGAAATTAAACTGATAAAATTAATAAGTATTGCAATAAAATAGTTGAAAATACCTACAACCCGCTTTATTGTTGTTTTGTTTTTTAATGTTTATTGTTCGAGGTCAGGTGCACAGATATTGTGACCGGGTTGTAATATCGTGCATTTTATCCCCTAGACCTAGACAATAGAACAGTTGCTTGTAACTGTACGGCCCTGGAGGCCCTGATATGGGCTTGTCCATAAATTACGTCATCGCTTTTTGACCCCCCTATCATCAACCTGTTATTCCTTGAAATGGACCCTGACCGCCTAATAAAATGACTATCGTCATCCAATGGCCAGACCCCCCCCTCCGTAATTTATGAATAGCCCCTATGTCTCACTGCCCCGCCCACTCACCGAGCGTCCTGATGGTGATCGCCTTGCTCATCATTCCTTCCCCGATAGTGTTCTTGCTGTTCACTTGGAACTCGTACGTCGTCCCCGGCTGAAGCCGATTTATTGTTACCTGCTCAACGAAATTTGACATTTACCTACACGTAGGTACTTACTTGTAAGTGAAGTACTATTGTAATTGTGTCACCGGTACAATATCGTGTCTTCAACATTTCCGAAGAGACAAGAGTGAAAATCGATTGACCAATCAGATGTACCTATTGGTAACTATGAGAGATATTGTCGTATGTTGCGACCATCCGAAACGTCGGGAGACCTCAGTGAGGTAAATAAATACTTAGTTAATTATATGCGATTAAGTGCCGTTTCTGTAAGTAATCTGAGATTATTTTTTCTAATGTAGCGTGGTGATAAATTATCACCACGCTATCGGAGGTGCAAAATGGTAGCTGTCAAGTTCTTAGGGATAGGTAAAAATATTTATTCTGTCGATATCGATACTTGATTTTTCTGTATAATTAGTTTTTTATGTATACGTTTTTTATCGTTATTATCGTTTTTTATCGTTATTACCATTTCAATCACGAAAACTTATTTATTTAAAAATGCGGAATGTGTTACATAAAAATCTTGGGTTCACAACTATACAAATTTTACAAAGTTTGTTGGATGGCAAAAGTGTCGAAATTACAGATGATGCAAATAAGAATACAGTACAAAATTACGCCAAATGTACATTTTTGCCCATTACTTCTGTCGAAGTAGGAAAGTCATTTTCCTTCTTAAAATGGATTTTCAGCTACAGAAGAAGGATTCTAACGCCCATTAACTTAGAAAGAAATTTAGTTATATATTACGAGACATATATTTGTAAAAATAAATAGGGCTAAGATATTATATAAAGTTAATTGTTGTATATATTTATTGTGACTGCACTAGATTACTGCAGAGAATCTAAAAAAACCTGATCATTCATTAAGAATACGGTATCCCCTTTGGTGGAAATAAAAGAGAGATTTACATTTTGTTTTTAATTCATTTATGAATGGTTTGTGCTATGAAAACAATAATTTCTTAGTAATGATGAAAGATTGAAGATTTTTATTTATAAAATGTAAAAATGTTTAATAAATGTTCTTTTTGTAATTATATAGTCATATTTTATAAAATAAACAAGTTTAACTAGTTTAGACTATCAGTATGGTAAAGAAAAATTATCGACATATAGCTATCATTATCGACATGTAGCATATTTCAAAATATTTTTTTACCCATCCCTAAGGATGACTCGAAATTGACAGCTACCATTTTGCACCGCCGATAGCGGGGTCTAGTGATAATTTTATTCATTTTTGTATAATGTATTAGTCATAGTTACTTGAAATAAATAAATAATAAATATGGCAAGGTGACTCTTAGGCGGATGTCACAATGCTCCGCATCTCCGGACGGAGGTGCTGGGTTACTCACGGAGGTGGCGCCGGACGGAGTCACGGGCACCTTGGTCCACTCGGAGAAGCCCGCCTCGCGGTACCAGATGGTGTAGTCCTGCTTGTAGTCCGGCCCGCCCGCGTACCCCGGCTGCCAGCGCAGCGTCACCTGCGACACCACCAACTCTATTAGTTTCTGTGTTAAGGTGCTTCGATTTCCAATATAAACCGTCTTTGTCATTCGCAGGCTAACGGCGTAACACGCCCAATAAAAAGCTAATTTATGAAAGTTCGTTTCTTAAAATATCACGCCGTTAGTCTACGAGTGTAACAAGACATTTTGTATGGAAATCAAAAATGTTATTTTCCGTTGAAAGGATAAATTGTTTCACAACGATTATGAAATGTAAATGAAATAAGGATCCATCAAAAAAATACTTTATTTGCACAGTCCTTAACTACTCGTTAGGAGGGTTCCAATAAGCTCAAACACAACGGCTTTACATTGTGTAGTATAGGAGTTGCTATGTCCACCTTCTGTCTCCATCATCAGGACAGCTGGGCGGTGCCATAACATTGCTTTGTCACCGAACTTGCCTAAGTAATCGAATACCGGCAAGTCGCGAAATTCAGTTACAAGATTTGACCGGCAGACACTAACAAAGCAAGACAAATACAGGCTTGTCAAAAGTATACGAAAAAATAAGGCCATACATAATTTAACACTTTTTTTGCGAACACTCATTATAGTTATATGTGTGACGTCATTTGAGAATCCAGAAGCAAACATTTATTCGTGACACTAATGCAAGAGAAAATAGGCTTCGCACTGAGCATGGACTATGCGGGGATTACATGTACAAGTGTGGGTGGCGCGACTCACCAGCGTGCGGCCATCTATCATATAATAAATGACTACCCAAAGAGGAAATTCAGTGGGGACTCTCTGAATTTGCTCTCCCCTGATGTCAATGCAGCCCAATGGGTGAAGAATTTGGATATTTGTTTGGTAGTTACATCATTTTTAGTTTAATTTAAGTATTTTTCTTGACCTTGAAGCGACTCTACTGTATATGCCATACGAATAAAGACATAAGGGGCCATTCATAAATTACGTCATTTCAAAATAGGGGAAGGGGGGGGGGGGGGGTCTGGCCATTGGATGACGATAGTCATTTTATTATGCCATTTCAAGGATTAACAGGATGATGATGCGCGGGGGGGGGTCAAATAACGTCAAAAAAACGATGACGTAATTTATGAACGACCCCTAAGAGAAAAACAAAGCACTGCAAGAGTCCTACCTGGAACTCGGTAGCGGCGCCCGACACGTTGTAAGGAGCGTGCGGCTGCGTGCCCTCGATCACGAGCTGCGTGTCCGCTGTGATCGTCGCCACCTGCCCACAAACATCACTGGTCACCTCAGGTATCAGCTCTCTATCTAAACCAATGGACATCAATCTCATGTATAACTGCTTATGGGCTGCCGTTAAGAATTCTGACCCTTCTAATTTGATGTCGCTACACGCCTCCCTAAGGCGTTGCGAGAGGGAAACTGGTTGAAAGATTTGTCGACCGAGCAGTATGGATAGTGAAAAGACGTAAATAAAGGCAAAAATCTCAGAGACTGAGTTTACGGGGCGATGACCACACTCGAACCACTGCGTGAATTCCCAATGACCACGTATTTATTCCCTAGATGGCCTCGACTGACAAATCTGTATCTGGCCGCCCAGATACAGATTCGTTATTAGAAAACTCCCTGCGCGCCCTAAAGCCTAAACCTCCCTCCGCGGTCAGTGAGAACCCCCTGCTAGCCCGCAGTACACTCCTCACTGACCTCGTTGGACGCCACGCACTGGTAGATGCCGAAGTCCTGGCGGCGCAGCGTGTCGATGGTGATGTTCCCGCCGAGCGCCCGCACGCGCGCCTTCTGCAGCGGCAGGCCGTCGCGCCCGCAGTACACTCCTCACTGACCTCGTTGGACGCCACGCACTGGTAGATGCCGAAGTCCTGGCGGCGCAGCGTGTCGATGGTGATGTTCCCGCCGAGCGCCCGCACGTGCGCCTTCTGCAGCGGCAGGCCGTCGCGCCCGCAGTACACTCCTCACTGACCTCGTTGGACGCCACGCACTGGTAGATGCCGAAGTCCTGGCGGCGCAGCGTGTCGATGGTGATGTTCCCGCCGAGCGCCCGCACGCGCGCCTTCTGCAGCGGCAGGCCGTCGCGCCCGCAGTACACTCCTCACTGACCTCGTTGGACGCCACGCACTGGTAGATGCCGAAGTCCTGGCGGCGCAGCGTGTCGATGGTGATGTTCCCGCCGAGCGCCCGCACGTGCGCCTTCTGCAGCGGCAGGCCGTCGCGCCCGCAGTACACTCCTCACTGACCTCGTTGGACGCCACGCACTGGTAGATGCCGAAGTCCTGGCGGCGCAGCGTGTCGATGGTGATGTTCCCGCCGAGCGCCCGCACGCGCGCCTTCTGCAGCGGCAGGCCGTCGCGACCGCAGTACACTCCTCACTGACCTCGTTGGACGCCACGCACTGGTAGATGCCGAAGTCCTGGCGGCGCAGCGTGTCGATGGTGATGTTCCCGCCGAGCGCCCGCACGCGCGCCTTCTGCAGCGGCAGGCCGTCGCGCCCGCAGTACACTCCTCACTGACCTCGTTGGACGCCACGCACTGGTAGATGCCGAAGTCCTGGCGGCGCAGCGTGTCGATGGTGATGTTCCCGCCGAGCGCCCGCACGTGCGCCTTCTGCAGCGGCAGGCCGTCGCGCCCGCAGTACACTCCTCACTGACCTCGTTGGACGCCACGCACTGGTAGATGCCGAAGTCCTGGCGGCGCAGCGTGTCGATGGTGATGTTCCCGCCGAGCGCCCGCACGCGCGCCTTCTGCAGCGGCAGGCCGTCGCGCCCGCAGTACACTCCTCACTGACCTCGTTGGACGCCACGCACTGGTAGATGCCGAAGTCCTGGCGGCGCAGCGTGTCGATGGTGATGTTCCCGCCGAGCGCCCGCACGCGCGCCTTCTGCAGCGGCAGGCCGTCGCGCCCGCAGTACACTCCTCACTGACCTCGTTGGACGCCACGCACTGGTAGATGCCGAAGTCCTGGCGGCGCAGCGTGTCGATGGTGATGTTCCCGCCGAGCGCCCGCACGTGCGCCTTCTGCAGCGGCAGGCCGTCGCGCCCGCAGTACACTCCTCACTGACCTCGTTGGACGCCACGCACTGGTAGATGCCGAAGTCCTGGCGGCGCAGCGTGTCGATGGTGATGTTCCCGCCGAGCGCCCGCACGCGCGCCTTCTGCAGCGGCAGGCCGTCGCGCCCGCAGTACACTCCTCACTGACCTCGTTGGACGCCACGCACTGGTAGATGCCGAAGTCCTGGCGGCGCAGCGTGTCGATGGTGATGTTCCCGCCGAGCGCCCGCACGCGCGCCTTCTGCAGCGGCAGGCCGTCGCGCCCGCAGTACACTCCTCACTGACCTCGTTGGACGCCACGCACTGGTAGATGCCGAAGTCCTGGCGGCGCAGCGTGTCGATGGTGATGTTCCCGCCGAGCGCCCGCACGCGCGCCTTCTGCAGCGGCAGGCCGTCGCGCCCGCAGTACACTCCTCACTGACCTCGTTGGACGCCACGCACTGGTAGATGCCGAAGTCCTGGCGGCGCAGCGTGTCGATGGTGATGTTCCCGCCGAGCGCCCGCACGTGCGCCTTCTGCAGCGGCAGGCCGTCGCGCCCGCAGTACACTCCTCACTGACCTCGTTGGACGCCACGCACTGGTAGATGCCGAAGTCCTGGCGGCGCAGCGTGTCGATGGTGATGTTCCCGCCGAGCGCCCGCACGCGCGCCTTCTGCAGCGGCAGGCCGTCGCGCCCGCAGTACACTCCTCACTGACCTCGTTGGACGCCACGCACTGGTAGATGCCGAAGTCCTGGCGGCGCAGCGTGTCGATGGTGATGTTCCCGCCGAGCGCCCGCACGCGCGCCTTCTGCAGCGGCAGGCCGTCGCGCCCGCAGTACACTCCTCACTGACCTCGTTGGACGCCACGCACTGGTAGATGCCGAAGTCCTGGCGGCGCAGCGTGTCGATGGTGATGTTCCCGCCGAGCGCCCGCACGCGCGCCTTCTGCAGCGGCAGGCCGTCGCGCCCGCAGTACACTCCTCACTGACCTCGTTGGACGCCACGCACTGGTAGATGCCGAAGTCCTGGCGGCGCAGCGTGTCGATGGTGATGTTCCCGCCGAGCGCCCGCACGCGCGCCTTCTGCAGCGGCAGGCCGTCGCGCCCGCAGTACACTCCTCACTGACCTCGTTGGACGCCACGCACTGGTAGATGCCGAAGTCCTGGCGGCGCAGCGTGTCGATGGTGATGTTCCCGCCGAGCGCCCGCACGCGCGCCTTCTGCAGCGGCAGGCCGTCGCGCCCGCAGTACACTCCTCACTGACCTCGTTGGACGCCACGCACTGGTAGATGCCGAAGTCCTGGCGGCGCAGCGTGTCGATGGTGATGTTCCCGCCGAGCGCCCGCACGCGCGCCTTCTGCAGCGGCAGGCCGTCGCGCCCGCAGTACACTCCTCACTGACCTCGTTGGACGCCACGCACTGGTAGATGCCGAAGTCCTGGCGGCGCAGCGTGTCGATGGTGATGTTCCCGCCGAGCGCCCGCACGCGCGCCTTCTGCAGCGGCAGGCCGTCGCGCCCGCAGTACACTCCTCACTGACCTCGTTGGACGCCACGCACTGGTAGATGCCGAAGTCCTGGCGGCGCAGCGTGTCGATGGTGATGTTCCCGCCGAGCGCCCGCACGCGCGCCTTCTGCAGCGGCAGGCCGTCGCGCCCGCAGTACACTCCTCACTGACCTCGTTGGACGCCACGCACTGGTAGATGCCGAAGTCCTGGCGGCGCAGCGTGTCGATGGTGATGTTCCCGCCGAGCGCCCGCACGCGCGCCTTCTGCAGCGGCAGGCCGTCGCGCCCGCAGTACACTCCTCACTGACCTCGTTGGACGCCACGCACTGGTAGATGCCGAAGTCCTGGCGGCGCAGCGTGTCGATGGTGATGTTCCCGCCGAGCGCCCGCACGTGCGCCTTCTGCAGCGGCAGGCCGTCGCGCCCGCAGTACACTCCTCACTGACCTCGTTGGACGCCACGCACTGGTAGATGCCGAAGTCCTGGCGGCGCAGCGTGTCGATGGTGATGTTCCCGCCGAGCGCCCGCACGCGCGCCTTCTGCAGCGGCAGGCCGTCGCGACCGCAGTACACTCCTCACTGACCTCGTTGGACGCCACGCACTGGTAGATGCCGAAGTCCTGGCGGCGCAGCGTGTCGATGGTGATGTTCCCGCCGAGCGCCCGCACGCGCGCCTTCTGCAGCGGCAGGCCGTCGCGCCCGCAGTACACTCCTCACTGACCTCGTTGGACGCCACGCACTGGTAGATGCCGAAGTCCTGGCGGCGCAGCGTGTCGATGGTGATGTTCCCGCCGAGCGCCCGCACGTGCGCCTTCTGCAGCGGCAGGCCGTCGCGCCCGCAGTACACTCCTCACTGACCTCGTTGGACGCCACGCACTGGTAGATGCCGAAGTCCTGGCGGCGCAGCGTGTCGATGGTGATGTTCCCGCCGAGCGCCCGCACGCGCGCCTTCTGCAGCGGCAGGCCGTCGCGCCCGCAGTACACTCCTCACTGACCTCGTTGGACGCCACGCACTGGTAGATGCCGAAGTCCTGGCGGCGCAGCGTGTCGATGGTGATGTTCCCGCCGAGCGCCCGCACGCGCGCCTTCTGCAGCGGCAGGCCGTCGCGCCCGCAGTACACTCCTCACTGACCTCGTTGGACGCCACGCACTGGTAGATGCCGAAGTCCTGGCGGCGCAGCGTGTCGATGGTGATGTTCCCGCCGAGCGCCCGCACGTGCGCCTTCTGCAGCGGCAGGCCGTCGCGCCCGCAGTACACTCCTCACTGACCTCGTTGGACGCCACGCACTGGTAGATGCCGAAGTCCTGGCGGCGCAGCGTGTCGATGGTGATGTTCCCGCCGAGCGCCCGCACGCGCGCCTTCTGCAGCGGCAGGCCGTCGCGCCCGCAGTACACTCCTCACTGACCTCGTTGGACGCCACGCACTGGTAGATGCCGAAGTCCTGGCGGCGCAGCGTGTCGATGGTGATGTTCCCGCCGAGCGCCCGCACGCGCGCCTTCTGCAGCGGCAGGCCGTCGCGCCCGCAGTACACTCCTCACTGACCTCGTTGGACGCCACGCACTGGTAGATGCCGAAGTCCTGGCGGCGCAGCGTGTCGATGGTGATGTTCCCGCCGAGCGCCCGCACGCGCGCCTTCTGCAGCGGCAGGCCGTCGCGCCCGCAGTACACTCCTCACTGACCTCGTTGGACGCCACGCACTGGTAGATGCCGAAGTCCTGGCGGCGCAGCGTGTCGATGGTGATGTTCCCGCCGAGCGCCCGCACGCGCGCCTTCTGCAGCGGCAGGCCGTCGCGCCCGCAGTACACTCCTCACTGACCTCGTTGGACGCCACGCACTGGTAGATGCCGAAGTCCTGGCGGCGCAGCGTGTCGATGGTGATGTTCCCGCCGAGCGCCCGCACGCGCGCCTTCTGCAGGGGCAGGCCGTCGCGCCCGCAGTACACTCCTCACTGACCTCGTTGGACGCCACGCACTGGTAGATGCCGAAGTCCTGGCGGCGCAGCGTGTCGATGGTGATGTTCCCGCCGAGCGCCCGCACGCGCGCCTTCTGCAGCGGCAGGCCGTCGCGCCCGCAGTACACTCCTCACTGACCTCGTTGGACGCCACGCACTGGTAGATGCCGAAGTCCTGGCGGCGCAGCGTGTCGATGGTGATGTTCCCGCCGAGCGCCCGCACGCGCGCCTTCTGCAGCGGCAGGCCGTCGCGCCCGCAGTACACTCCTCACTGACCTCGTTGGACGCCACGCACTGGTAGATGCCGAAGTCCTGGCGGCGCAGCGTGTCGATGGTGATGTTCCCGCCGAGCGCCCGCACGCGCGCCTTCTGCAGCGGCAGGCTGTCGCGCCCGCAGTACACTCCTCACTGACCTCGTTGGACGCCACGCACTGGTAGATGCCGAAGTCCTGGCGGCGCAGCGTGTCGATGGTGATGTTCCCGCCGAGCGCCCGCACGCGCGCCTTCTGCAGCGGCAGGCCGTCGCGCCCGCAGTACACTCCTCACTGACCTCGTTGGACGCCACGCACTGGTAGATGCCGAAGTCCTGGCGGCGCAGCGTGTCGATGGTGATGTTCCCGCCGAGCGCCCGCACGCGCGCCTTCTGCAGCGGCAGGCCGTCGCGCCGCCGCCACACCACGCTCGGCCGCTGCGTGCCCTCTGCTTCTTGCGCCTCGCAGTGCATCTCCACGCTCTCGCCCACCTGATCAACACGCGTACTATTACTGACTGTTGGACCAGGCATGTATGTACCTACTAATTTCTACAAATCTTGCGGGTGTGGACCATGATACACTCCAACAATACACCCGAGGACACACGTCTATAACTTTACGAGGATAGCAGCGGCGAACGGTGAAACAAAAACATGGGAATGTACGCAACATGCCACGATGTTCTGTGGTCCGGGACAAAGCGGCCAGTGGGCACCTCAGCGGGTAGTAAGGTTTGCGCACGGCACGCCTCCCCTCCCTCGGCCCGCCCCGCTCCACGCGGTACTGAATGGCCAGTAACCACGCAGTACAGAAAATTCTTTTGGGATAGCCAATTATAATTGATCTTGATATAATTATAGTCAATTATCATTGTCCACGATTAATATGTCCAAGGCACAGTACTGCTGCATTTCGTGGTAGTTTTCGATATGCTGCTACGAAGTGCTGGAATAATCTTCCACACCGCCGATATTAAAAAGTAGCACTATCGGAACTTTTAAAGTAAGGTTAAAAAAATATATCTTGGACCCGCAAAGTACTGTTGCCTAGGGCCTTATAGAACTTAGAATTAAAATGATAATAATAATTGCTGCCTACCAACACTCGCTCTAAGTAACTCTAGAGATTCAAATTAATTTAACCACAATTTTATTTATGAACTTATATGTATTGAATATTATTTTATTTGTATTTTTATGTATTTATGCCGCCCTTAATACGAGTTACGCAGTATGCTGTCCCGCACACCTCACTTGGATCCACAGAAAACCAGCGCCGTTGGCACTGCTGTGTCAACTGCATTGCTGAGTGGAGACCTTTTCGGTAGCACATCCCTGTTTGTTAGCTCTTAAGGTGCATTATGTGAATGTATGTGTAATGATGTGTTATCCGAATAAATTTCTATTATATTATATTATATTATATATTATATTACATTATATATTAATTTCAAAAATTCCTACCAGTTTTATTTCAAAAATGGAATCTATTAGTGATACCAAATGTCTACAAAAAATTTGGACACTGATTAAAATGTCACCCTGTATTATTTCAAGAACCCTATTTATTCATGATTATTTTATGAAGGAGGTTAAAAAATTAACACACCTTTCTTTGATATAAGGGTTCCGGCTCCACTGTAAAAGCTGGCGGTTTCCGAACTAATACTTCCATCGGTCCTGTAAACAAAAAAATTTAAATATAGTACGATTTACGGCCGAGCAAATGAAAATGACTAACACTTGGGATAACGCCCAATAGAGCACGTTTTTGCCAAAAATGAAGTAGGTACCTGATGATCCCTGTGTGCCCTGCGCGTTGTAGGGGGTGCAGGTGTACCGGCCCTGGTGGTTTTGGTTGACGCGCGTGAACAGCAGCGACCCGTTGTTCATGATGACAATGTCCTTCGTTTGGTACGGCTCCAGCAGCCGCTTGTCCTTCGTCCAGGTCACGTACTGCAGCGGCGGGTTGGCCTTGATGTAGCACTGCACCACGCCAGCCAGCCGGAACGGTAAGTACTGGACTGTCGGCGTGAATGTCACCTTCGCTGGGTCTGGAATGAGGCGCCACTGATTAGAATCAAGCGTTCCTATAATCCTCGAAAGCCAGCATTATAAATAAACTACAGCAACATAAGCTCCTCAGCATCCCTTTCCAGACCATCCTCTTATTAATATACAGATATATTACCTACTCCTACATTTTTCCGAAATTACCATCAAACAAGTAGGACTATGTAATGAAAGCTCCGACACTAGTCTTTTATCCTGAAGGCCACAGTGACCCGCGTCAGTGAGAAAAGGCAAAGCCACTAATGTAATCCGCTTGTAAAACAACATAGATTTAGAACCTTCTCTTATGTGCAACCCTTTCGACATAGTGGTAGGCAACTTACTACCTACCTATCGGTGATTTTTATTTGTATTACGTGCATCGACTAAGTTTAGATAAGTACTTTAAAATGTATTAAACAGCTCCAACCCACCAACTTAAACTTTGTATTTCTTAACCATCAGGGGACTCGACACAAATGGTCTGAACGGAGCTCCTTAACTTAACGGGATCAAAGACAAGTTCCCAGAAGCCAACGGTTAGTTAACTGGATCTGGCTCCTAGTTGACTTAATAATATATTTATGTGAATTGAGCTCGCCAGTCTAGGTTACTATGCTCTCCAAGACAGAACTAATTAGGTACTTCACCTTGTTAAGCTAGTCATGAGATGGGCTACGTCTGTTATCTTGTTTCAGTCAGCATCTACCTACTTATTTATATCTGTTTTCCTTTCATGTAGGCGGATTTGTAAGTTTAGCATAAGGTAACACGGGAAATGTTTTCGTTACCCTGAATTTCACGTAACATAACATAGCGTCCCATATTCATGTTTTGTTAGGTTACTGGAGCACATGTTTAGTATGCATGGTGGACGAGATTTGTGGGGAACGAAATCATTACGCCCCAAAATGAGGTTGCAATAGGGGTACTGTACTGGGCACGAAAACATTGTAGTTATGTCTCAGCGGCGATTCCAACATCAAAGGCGAAGTCGTGAGCATTGTGTAATGTGAGAATGAGTGAGTGAAAATGAATGAGACCCACGAAAAATACTTGGTGAAGCAATACCGGCAGGTTGGTTCAGCGCCATGGTTACACTATTTGACGAGCAAGGGTGACTTTAGTATACAATGTAGGTATGTAAACCTATAATTTGATAGGTGCGACGGTCATACAGAACAGAAATGGTATCAATTTAGAGGTATAACGCGCGCAGATAAAGAATGGATCTGAAAATGGCGTCCCGCTCGCATGCTATATCGCTCACACCCTATCGCTGTCTATACTCTCACTCAGCGATAGGGTGTGAGCGAGATAGCATGCGAGCGGACGCCATTTTCAGATACATTCTTTATCTGCGCGCGTTATAGAGTACCTAATATATGCTGTGTGCCGAAATAAAATAAAGTACCACGTCTCAATTGCAATTTTGTTTTCACTTACCTATTGACATTTAGTTTTGTATATCTGATTTTTTAAATGATTATCCTTTTACATGTAAAAGTTTGTTTCCCAAAAATAAATATTTGTTTTTCATTTTATATCAGTCACCGTACTATACTTCCCTTACAGAAAAAGTGTCAACTAGAGCTCACATTCAACGTTAAGGTACGCCGAGGCACTCTGCGGGTCCCCGATGCCGTTGGACACCTCGCAGAGGTACTGGCCAGAGTCGTCGGCGGCGACAGGGTTGATGACGAGCGCGCCGTCGCGCCGGATGGTGACGCGCGTCTCCAGCGCCGCCACCTCCGCCACGGGCGCCCCCTCGCGGAACCACTTCACCGTCACGTTCCCCGGCAGCGCCTTGGCCTCGCATGAAAATTGCACTTTCTCCCCTTCTAGCTTTGTCTGGTTCGTCGGTGGCATCTGAAATTGTCGCTCTTGTTCAAGACTCGGCTTCTAAGTTGGCTCATGAGCCTGGCGGCAGTGGATGTATGATACAATCAATGGCAGTGTTTGTAAGTAGGCATAATTGCCTACTTACAAACACTGCCATCCAACAATCGAGAAAGCCTGAAAGTTACATCTTTTAATTGTCGCCTAATTAGAATGTTCCTTTCTGTTGCAGGATATTGTTACCTATTTACATATTTCGGTGCATCATATCACATTGCCATATTATTAATATATTATAGGAATGCATAGCAAGTACCTATTGATGTTTTCATAAAATATAGCGAAATATGAAAGTTCATCAGTTTTTATTTTATCATAGGTTACAACTAGCACACTGAAATGATCGGGAATAGAAAAAACCGATCGAAGATGTAACTTAATTATGTTTATTTTTTATTTTTAAGTACCTATATTTTATGATGATATAAGCGCTTTTGTCTGACAATGAGCCAAGACTGAACTTAACATTGAAATGACGTAAAATTTTCGAGCTTTTCTGCCGTATTACAAAGTTCAAATCTGAATCAGTCCCGGGTAACGTGATATTTCAGGCTTATAGTAATAGTTTCTTCATTTGGAACTAAAAAAATATTATTAATGGCTTTTGACCTTTCTCACCAGAACTTCCGTAGGTGAGCAGAAATCAACAGAAGTCGCATTTCTTCTTCGTATAAAATATGAGGGAACGCAAAAGGAAACAAGATTTTAAACACCATTTTTTTTTGCGTTGTTGTTAGTCATTCGAATAATTACAGACAACAAAATGTCGTGGTATACCACGTGTAGGTTATGCAATTATTGTTTTTTCACTACCGGGATGTAGTCAGGAGTTACCTAATTACCACTCTTTTTACTCGACCTTAAGAAGATAGACCTAGGTCTGAAAATACTCAGATGCTAATAGCGAGATATTGTCGTTGGGCTGGAATCTGGAATAGATTAAATATAGCATTGAAGTAAAAATCATCAAAAAAATGAGCTTAACCAGGCAATTTTTTTAAATAAACCTTGTGATAGTTATGAATATGTGATTATTCCGTGCAAGCGGTCGATCATTGCAGACTTTAAAAACTTAAACAGATTTTCAGTAAAAATTAAACGATTTCTCATAATTATTTGAATGCCAAATATGGTTTCAAAAGTCCAAAATTAACGTCAGTAATTTACTTTAAAAACAAAGTTTTAACCGACTTCAATTTAGTACTCCGCCAAGCCACGAGAACATTTCCTATTTTTTTTTTATTTAACACATGAACTGATTTCCGATAGCAAATGCGTTGATTACTATAGAAAAAAACCGAATCGCTGTATGTGGGCCGATAATATTTTAGGACTTCCATCGATTCCCCAATGGCACTTCATTAGTTCCTATTTCAACGGAATCTTATCAGAACCTGTGACGTACTTCTGCACTTTTAAGTACATAATTGAGGAATTCGATAAGTTATCTGTGGTCTTCATCATCAATTGACGACATGTTGCGGGCTGCCCGAGTGCGCCGCAACTTCACCTCTGCCGACGCTGGCTTGCCGGGCGCACCCAGCCGCGTTTATGTGAACGAGCGGCTCACGCGCACAAACCGCCAGCTATTCCAACGTGTTCGGGAGGAGTGTCGGAAGCAGGCGTGGAGGTTTGCGTGGACGAAGCGGGGACGGGTGTACGCCCGGCAGGGAGACGGGAAACAGGCGTACAGCATCCGGTCTGACGCCGATATAATGCGTGTTTTTGGAGCCGTCTCTGTTTGAAGTCGTCACGCTCAGGCTTATCTCTATTTATGATTATATGGAATGGTATGGCAGTGGCATGGAAATTTTAAATTATTTTAATGTATTAGGCAGTGGCATGGAAATTTTAAATTATTTTAACGTATTACACTTACATCTAATTATAATATATGAATTGCAGAGTTTTGACTTATTTTATTTATTACTATCTACTATATACATACACAATCACCGACACAGTTATTTTCATTTACTTATTATTTTATCACATATGTTTATTATTAGCGTGTTTCTCTGTTAATGATGATTAATAAGTCCATGAGAATAGGTTTGTTCAATGCAGGTTCTCTGGGCACGAAACACGATGACTTCATAGCGGCTACTTCCCGGCATGATCTTGATGTGCTGGCTATCAACGAGTCGTGGTTAAGAGCTGGGGAGGAGGGGAAAGCGCCTGCACTCCCTGGGCACAGGTTGCACCATATCCCTAGGCCTACAGGCACAAGATCCCGCGGAGGAGGCGTGGGCTTTTATATTAAACGATACGTCAATGCTCGCACCTGGCCTCACCCCGTTGACCCTCTGCATAGACTCGTGGAACAAATGTGGATCACTTTGACCCTTAACGGAAAGAAACTGGCGATCGGAACGGCGTATCGTCCACCCTGGATGGATATAGATTTGTTTTTGGATGCTATTTCTGACACTATTGGCTCAATTCCTGACTATGACCATTTGATATTATTAGGCGATTTCAATATAAATGTATTAAATAATAATGACACTAGAAGTACTAAATTAAATAATTTCTTGACCTGTTTTCAATTGACACAATTAGTTACAGAACCCACGCATTTCGCAAACACTAGCCAGACGCTGCTCGATGTAGTTTGTACGGATTTGCGTGCGAAAAATCTAAGCATACACCATATGGGTACGCTCTATGGGCACTGCCTTGTTGTTTGCGAATTCAACATTAAGCTTGAAAAACCTAAGCCATTTCAAATAACCTACAGGCCTATCAAGAACATTCTACGCGACTATCTAGATGCGGACTTGCGGTCTGTGAGGTGGGACCTGATGTCAAACCTGGGAAATGTAAATGATATGGTCGAAGCCTTCAACCAACACATATTATACATATTTGACTTACATGCTCCTCTTAAAACTACACTAGTTAAGGGTTGTTCGTACCCCTGGATCACGGACACAGTCAAGCTCATGATGCGTTTGCGTGACAAAGCCGCAGCAGAGTTTCATAGAAGCCAGTCTGACAGTAAAAAACAATACTACAAAGACTTGAAATCTACTGTCAATAAAGCAATGTTCTATGAAAAATCTGCATACTTTGAATTGAACATAAACAGTAAGATTCATGATCCTAAGACACTATGGAATAACCTGAAGTCAACTATACTGCCTAAAAAAAACAGTGAACTACCTGCATCATTTGACAACCCAACTGTAATTAATAATCATTTTCTAAGTCTGCCCGGAACTTCAGAAGTTTCTATATCACAACTGACATACCTTGAGTACCACAGACACAGCGACTCCATATTTACATTACTTCCAATTAGTTCAGTCCAAATCAACAAAATTATTAAAAATCTGAAATCAAATGCTGAAGGTAGCGATGGTATTAATTTGAATATCCTTATGTTGACATTGCCCCACACTATTGATATTATAACTGACATAATAAATACTTCCATTTTGACATCAACTTTCCCCGACATCTGGAAGTTAGCGATTGTGCACCCATTGCCTAAAACTGCTAACCCATCTGAACTCAAAGACCTACGACCTATTAGTATTCTGCCTTGTATTTCTAAAATACTAGAAAAGGCTGTGGGCTCACAGCTTACTCATTACCTTGAGTCGAACAACATTCTGCCTAGTGTTCAATCAGGTTTCAGAAAAGGGAGGAGTACAATGACGGCTTTACTTGATGTCACTGACAATATTTTGTGTGCACAGGACAAGGGAATGTGTACACTGTTAGTACTCCTTGACTTTTCCCGCGCCTTTGACTGCCTTAACATTAATCTCCTTTTATCAAAGTTGAGTTATTATGGCTTCGACATCAATGCTTTGAGATGGTTTGACAGTTATCTAAATAACCGTTGTCAATTTGTAAAAATTAATCTTAGTGATGGCTCCACGCGGTCTTCTGAACTAGCTTGCCTCGAGAGAGGAGTCCCTCAAGGGTCGGTGATTGGTCCGATCCTGTTCATTTTATACTCTGCTGATATAGGGTCACACATAACACACAGCAAGTACCACATCTATGCGGATGATGTACAAGTGTACATCTCATGCAAACCTTCCGAACTAGAGAGCACCATAGAAAATCTTAATGCAGACCTTTCAAGTATTTCTAACTGGGCCACAGAAAATGGGTTAATTCTTAACCCAAGTAAGACTAAGTATATGGTTTTTGGCAGCAAACAACAGCTAGCTAGCACCAGTCCTTCAAATCACGTTATGGTTATGAATAAGCCTATTGAGCGGACGCATGAAGCACGCAACCTAGGTCTTTTGATGGATGGCAGCCTTCGTTATGAAAAACACATTGCCAATACAGTCAGAAGCTGTTTTTATAAACTCAAAGTACTGTACAAAATAAGACCATTTTTAAATGAGAGCCTACGAATACAGTTGGTGGAATCACTAGTTTTATCTAGACTTAATTATGTGGACACTGTTGTTGGTCCACGACTTCTTTCTAAAACAAAGAAACTCATCCAGCGTGTTCAGAATGCCTGCGCTCGCTTTTGTTTCAACATTCCGTTGAGGGCCCATGTCACCCCATTTCTAAACAAGAATAATATCTTGAAAATGCAACACCGCCGTAAGCTCCATTTGGCTTGTTTGCTTTTTGGGGTATTGAAGCACGAGGCGCCGGCGTATCTCTTCGAGAAACTCTCCTTTAATAACTCGTCTCGGGGTGGAAGACGTCAGCGCATAATATGTCTGGTGACTCCCCGACATGCTTCTGCTGCTTTCCGAGGAAGTTTCCGCTATGCAGCCACGAAGTGCTGGAACAATGTCCCGCCGCCGCTTAGAGGCTTGCCGGACGTTAACAGATTTAGAATTAATCTCAAAAAATTCATGCAAGAACATCAGCATAAACAGGAGAATCTGTGTCATGAAACTAGCTGCATTTAACACTCCCTCACCTGTTGGTTATGCCCCATCTGCAATTCATCCATTGCCATACGGTTGCCAAACGTAATTTAATGTGTACTTCAGTTTGTCAACGTAGTTTAACTTAATAATATTGTTTTTAAGCACAATATCATGCTGCTTTGATTGTTTGACGTTTAGTGTTTAGTTTAGTAAAGTTTAGATATAGATAATAATAATAAATGTTTTGATTTGATTTGATTTGAATTCCTCGCCACCAAATTTATGATTCCGGATGTAAGTACACGAGTTATAACAGAAAATACCAAAATCACTACACGCGTGCCCAATAAAATTGAGGAGTCCCCTCAATTCCTCATAGATCCAATCATCTAACTGAATTTTGAAAAAAACGGGACCCACCTGGACGTATATGGGTCTATATCGGGTGGCATAAAATTGTTGATCCTAATATTTTGTCGCATACCAACTTTGTGCCGAATATCGAATTGCATAAACATTGTTGTGCATATTTTTTATTTGCCGAAATTGTTGTTCCTAATATCGATTGTCCTAAATATTTATTGTCCGAATGTTTATTGTGTCGAAGGTTTTTTTTTAGAATGATTGATGTGCATAACTTTGATGTTACTAATATTTAATGTACTAAAAATGTTGTGCATACATTTTGTTACGCATACATATCTATTAGAATTGCCTATTACTTGAATAACATCCCGCCCTCATGTCCCCGCCCTCGTGTCATGTGACCCGCCCTCATGTCGACGGAGCCCCGCTCCGCGGGGCCCCTATTTCTGCTCTGAGGGGTAAAAGGCAACTAACGAACCTATTTTATTTATCTAGATGTAGGTCGGGTCAGCTCAGAGTTTATAAATAGTAAAAATAAATGTTTTATTTGTGGTTACCTAATCTTTCCTATTTAGGTACGTACTTTAAGAACTTATGACCCGCCTTCATGTCGACGGAGCCCCTCTTCGCGGGGCCCCTATTTCTGCTCTGAGGGACAAAAGGCAACTAACGAACCTATCTAATTGACCTAAATGAAGGTTGCCTCAGCTAAGAATTGCCTAATACTTGAATAACCTGTGACCCGCCTTCGTGTCGACGGAGCCCCGCTTCGCGGGGCCCCTATTTCTGCTCTGAGGGGCAAAAGGCAACTAACGAACCTATTTTATTCATCTAGATGTAGGTCGGGTCTGCTCAGAGTTTACAAATAGTATACAATTTAGGAAAAAAATAGTATAGGTGGTTTAATTTTAGCACGTTTAACAATAGGCAAAATAATTACTATGACAATGAAAATTAGGAATATTACTTTTTAGGTAATTCGATGTTCGAGTAATCAATATTAGGATAAACATACTTTAGGACTTTTAAATGTGTATGCGCAAAAATGAATAGGCTAAATAAGTAGTATGCCACTCAACATTATGCAAAACATTCTCGGCCAAAAAATTTTAGGACGATCAACATTATGCGATACGACAGGCACCCACGTATATACATACGAACAAAAAAAATTTTTTTCGAATCGGCTCATTAATGACGGAGTTCTGAGGTAACAAACATTGAAAAATAAAATAAAATAATAATAATAATACAGCCGAATTGAGAACCTCCTCCTTTTTTTTGAAGTCGGTTAAAAAGATAGATAGAATAAGATTTTCAGGTAACTACGTCCTAAGTTATCCATTCCCGATCATTTTGGTTTGCCCCCGTCGTCTATAAGTAAGAAGTTGTATGTAAAGAGAAATAAGGGCTCGGCCATGACTGCGAGCGGCGTATTAGCACAGCGGCAGCGGTGCCACACTTGAGAGCGAGAAGTCGCGCTCAGGTCTTTCGCTTCCACCGCCGCCGCTACCGCTCAAAGTCGTGGCCCAGTTGTAAAACCTAACGGTTTTCCCTAAAATACAACACTATCGTATAGTCAAACATTCAACGAAACTATCTGTTAACTATTAGGTACTGACCGTGATGACCGCCCCGCCGGCGATGATGACCCGCGCCGTGTGCGACACCTGCCCCTCCCCGTTGCGCGCGATGCACGTGTAGTCCCCGATGTCCTCGTGCCGGATGTTGCTGATGCGCAGCTCGGTGCCGTCGTTGAAGATGCCCACCGTGCCCGACGGCTCCACCGGGTTCGCGTCCTTGTACCACAGGATCTCGGGCGTGGGCGTGCCCTCCGCTTGGCAGTTAAGGATAATCGCGTCCCCTGCGTCACCCACCGAAATCAATTCGTGCGCTCAGAGGAGTCTTTACCTATGCAGGATGTGCGTTGCACACGGACGCAGCGGTCCTAGGAGGCGCCGAGCGCCGCCCGCTACCATCTCATTTTGACCGCGCTTACTAGGGGGCGCTAGAGTAATGTTTGCACACGGGCGCTACATGGGCTAGAGACGCCTCTGTGTGCGCTCGGCGCTACATTAGTGGAACTCAGTGGCAGCTTCAGGAATCTGGTTTCGGGGAGGGCTTGACACCGGCTGAGGCTCGGTTTTACTTAGCTGTTTTTGGGGGGAGCTTGAGGCAAGCCCCCTAGGTAATGGTGGAAGTTATTGCGTTTGCCATACGCTATGTATTAAAATACAGAGAAATGTATGAACGAAAGTACGCATACAGAATGCAAGGGTTTTGTAAGCAGACGTACATATAATGCTATGTCAAAAAATAAGGACAGTACCTAAATTAACGTATATAATGTCTTCCGGTGTGATGGAGAAGCGCGGTGGCGCGTGCACGTCGAGGTGGAACCAGGTGCCATTTTTGTGCTGGTTCGGTGATCGGTTGAGAAACACCACCTTACACTCGTACCAACCCTAGTACATACAATGAAACTTCAAGTGGGTGACACACACATATATGCTCTACTTAAGTCAAATTCATAATCACGAATGATACTAAGTGAACATAGTGTTTAAGGTGGTATGTTAGGGTTTAAAAAAATAACAAATTGGACGATTGTATTCTAGGCATAGGATAAAGTAATCAAGGTCTACTCTATTAAGTCTCTCTACTAAGTCGTCTTGGTAAGTGCTTACCTGGTCCGACTCCTTGATATTAGTGAGGTTGAGGCTGGCGGCGCCATATGGCGAGTCCTCTGCCACGCGAGAGACCCGGCCCTCGTACCCCTCCCCGCTGTGTGTGGGGTAGCTCTCGTACCAGATGTAGATTGGGATGTCTTGTCCCTACACACACACACGCCTAGATTATGACGGGAAGCAGCTGGCGCGAATGAATTCTCTACAACTCACGATCATTACACGACAGACAAAGCTTTGGCATTCACTTCAGAACATTGACCAACAGATGCCGTTTCAAAACACACAAAAAAAGCATCAGCAACAGTTTGTCGTTTAACGATAGGAGTTACACGTAGTGGTTAGCCGTCTACCTACTCGGAACTAGCCTGGTTGCAGCATAGGCCAAGTTCCGTCTACACATCCGACTCTGTCTACGATACGACGTCAAACACGACGACTGCACATTTATATATACGAACAAGAAAACAGAATCAGATTTTGTGTATCTCGTAACAAACAGCTGTTGACATTTTTCCAGCTAAGATTCCAGATATACACAATTTACGATCGAAGTCTTCGTTGTCCTGTGCCGTTATGAGATACAACTATCTACTTATCTGTCTAAGTATGCTACAAAAACATGCAGGGATAAAAATAACATGTTTTTGACGTATGCTTTGTGGCTGAATGGTTAGTAGGTATATGAATACGACGATTTAATTGGCAGTCTTTTAAATCCAGTGATTTAAAGCGTACGCGTTTCGTTTGTCAACATCCTTCCACAACTACCTACGCTGATTATGGTAGAAGCGAGTACTAAGGCAACACAGATCCTTCTCTGGTTTTGAAATTATCCATCTATCATTCGACTATGTCAGCCTAAGAGAGTACGAGTATTACGCTGTGTTATACTTAAGATTACAATGGCAGTGTTTAAATGTTTGCATGCTGAGAGTATACATAGAAAAATAAAAACTAACTACATCATGCTGCGGGGGGGTTATGCTGTGCTAAACTTAATTACTTAGCCATTATGGTTACAGATACACAAACACGTAATAGTACAGGTACTTGAATCTACATTGCAGAAGGTAGTGAGTGGGAGAAGCCCACAGCCACAGGAAGAGAGAAACAGACAGATCCGCCGCCAGTGCGCGAGGAGTGGCGATGCCGGTGCGAGCCCCGTGTGGCCGTGTAAGCAACGTGCACCCAGTAGGTACCCGAAAATGTGGTGCGCCCAACAAAAAATAATTATCATATCAAAAATAATTGTATCGTAAAGATATTATGTGAAGTGGCAGTGTTTGTGTAGAGATATGTTCGTAATCTAACGGGGGTCTGCTGCTCTCTCGGACTCGCTTTGAAGGCCTTTGTCACTGTGGTGTTAGTCGACGAGCGCGGTACACGAGCACGAGGCGTTATGCAGAAGGCAGAGTACACAAAACGGCTGCGCGAGCGCGCGCGGGCCGAGGGCGCGGGGCCCGCCCTCGGCCCGCGGCGCCCGCGCCGTACCACTAGCATGGGGCACAATACGTGTCGGTGCCGACACTATACTTTACAGTCTGCGGGGCGCGTCGCGGGGACGAGCCGTCCTCTACTGAACAGAAACACACACACGGTATTGAGCAGCGTTGTATTGTAAGAGTGGAGTGTGGACCGTCGTACCGTTTCGCCTACCTTCTTCTCCCACTGCAACACGTACGGCACCGGGACATCCTCAGGGAAGTCCACCTGACAGTTGAACACGACGCTTTCGCCCAGGATAGCGGTGATGTGCACTGCATCCTGATGTTCCTGGTGGCACGTTACTGCAACAAACAAATGTCTTTGCTGCTTACGTGCCCTTACACTACACCTTCGAATTCGGGAATCTATTCAGCAGAATTTCCTGAATGCTTTAAAGAACACAAAACGCATGTAAACACCATGGAATGGAGTGTCAGAAGTTGTAATTATCATTTGCGGCGGGTGCACGGCGTGCCAGCCCGTGCCTGCGCTCCCATGTCACGGCCGAGCGAGGAGAGGAGTGTCGGTCACCTGGCAAGTAGACTAGCAGCAGTAGCAGCCAGGGACTGATTTCGGTTACGGTTTTACCGGTATGAAACCTGTATTCCATTACGGTACCGTAATGGTGTAAAGGTCGGCGGCATGATAAATGGAATGGTGCGGGCCGCCGCGATGCACAGTGAGGAACGGGGGATGGGGAGCGAGCGGTAGTAGAGGCGTGCGGGGGGGGGAGGGGGCACGGGTCCGCGGCATGATAAACGTAATGGTGCGGGCCGCGGGGCACAGTGAGGTACGGGGGGGGGGAGCGAGCGGTAATAGAGGTGGGGGTGAGGGGGGGGGGGGGGGGTCGGCGGCATGATAAATGGAATGGCGCGGGCCGCGGCGCACAGTGAGGAACGGGGGACGGGGAGCGAGCGGTAGTAGAGGCGTGCGGGGGGGGGGGGGGGGGGGGTCGGCGGCATGATAAATGGAATGGCGCGGGCCGCGGCGCACAGTGAGGAACGGGGGACGGGGAGCGAGTGGAAGTAGAGGCGTGTGGGGGGGGGGGGCACAGTGAGAAACGGGGGACGGGGAGCGAGCAACGGCAGCGGCATATCATACGCTTCTTTGATGCTCACCGACAACGACACTCGACAGTGCAAACGCGAGCTATTCGATTCGATTAAAATATAAAAATTAAAATCTACAATGGTAAGAAAACGAAAGAACGCCATATACGCTTTCTTTTCTTTTCATAATGAAGCGAAAACATCATCCTGTTTGGTATCCGGCTGTACATCTGTCATCATAGCTCCGCACTCTCCGAGTCCCCGCCCGCACACCCGCACCTCACGCTATGTTGCTGTGCCAATGTACTGAATGTAATGTTCCTACTGACGATGCGACGATGTCGCGGAAAGAAAGACTAAACGGCAGCGCCGGCGGTTTGGCAACGACGCCAAAATCTAAATATCGGTAACCTTTAAAAATAGGTTGAGGTACCGAAAAAAATAAAGGTTACCGTTATATTTCGATAGCGAAATATAAAGGTTCCGCTACCGAAACCGCTATTTCAAAACCGATATGACGTCATATCGGTTATGAATAATACCGGTATTTTTCGGTTATGCAGTCCCTTAGCAGCAAGCCGGCAGCGATGTTGCTGCGGGTGCACGGTGCGCACGCCCAAGCTTGCGCTCCCATGTCACGGCCGAGAGAGGAGCGGAGTGTCGGTCACCTGGCAAGTAGACTAGCAGCAGTAGCAGCAAGCCGGCAGCGATGTACGGCGGGTGCACGGTGCGCCAGCCCAAGCCTGCGCTCTGTCACGGCCGAGAGAGGAGCGGAGTGTCGGTCACCTGGCAAGTAGACTAGCAGCAGTAGAAGAAAGCCGGCGGCGATGTGCGGCGGATGCACGGCGCGCCAGCCCATGCCCGCGCTCCCATGACACGGCCGAGAGAGGAGAGGAGTGTCGGTCACCTGGCAAGTAGACTAGCAGCAGTAGAAGCAAGCCGGCGGTGATGTGCGGCGGATGCACGGCGCGCCAGCCCATGCCCGCGCTCCCATGACACGGCCGAGAGAGGAGAGGAGTGTCGGTCACCTGGCAAGTAGACTAGCAGCAGTAGCAGCAAGCCGGCGGCGATGTGCGGCGGATGCACGGCGCGCCAGCCCATGCCCGCGCTCCCATGACACGGCCGAGAGAGGAGAGGAGTGTCGGTCACCTGGCAAGTAGACTAGCAGCAGTAGAAGCAAGCCGGCGGCGATGTGCGGCGGATGCACGGCGCGCCAGCCCATGCCCGCGCTCCCATGACACGGCCGAGATAGGAGAGGAGTGTCGGTCACCTGGCAAGTAGACTAGCAGCAGTAGAAGCAAGCCGGCGGCGATGTGCGGCGGATGCACGGCGCGCCAGCCCATGCCCGCGCTCCCATGACACGGCCGAGAGAGGAGAGGAGTGTCGGTCACCTGGCAAGTAGACTAGCAGCAGTAGAAGCAAGCCGGCGGCGATGTGCGGCGGATGCACGGCGCGCCAGCCCATGCCCGCGCTCCCATGACACGGCCGAGAGAGGAGAGGAGTGTCGGTCACCTGGCAAGTAGACTAGCAGCAGTAGAAGCAAGCCGGCGGCGATGTGCGGCGGATGCACGGCGCGCCAGCCCATGCCCGCGCTCCCATGACACGGCCGAGAGAGGAGAGGAGTGTCGGTCACCTGGCAAGTAGACTAGCAGCAGTAGCAGCAAGCCGGCGGCGATGTGCGGCGGATGCACGGCGCGCCAGCCCATGTCCGCGCTCGCATGACACGGCCGAGAGAGGAGAGGAGTGTCGGTCACCTGGCAAGTAGACTAGCAGCAGTAGCAGCAAGCCGGCGGCGATGTGCGGCGGATGCACGGCGCGCCAGCCCATGTCCGCGCTCGCATGACACGGCCGAGAGAGGAGAGGAGTGTCGGTCACCTGGCAAGTAGACTAGCAGCAGTAGCAGCAAGCCGGCGGCGATGTGCGGCGGGTGCACGGCGCGCCAGCCCATGTCCGCGCTCGCATGACACGGCCGAGAGAGGAGAGGAGTGTCGGTCACCTGGCAAGTAGACTAGCAGCAGTAGCAGCAAGCCGGCGGCGATGTGCGGCGGATGCACGGCGCGCCAGCCCATGTCCGCGCTCGCATGACACGGCCGAGAGAGGAGAGGAGTGTCGGTCACCTGGCAAGTAGACTAGCAGCAGTAGCAGCAAGCCGGCGGTGATGTGCGGCGGATGCACGGCGCGCCAGCCCATGTCCGCGCTCGCATGACACGGCCGAGAGAGGAGAGGAGTGTCGGTCACCTGGCAAGTAGACTAGCAGCAGTAGCAGCAAGCCGGCGGCGATGTGCGGCGGATGCACGGCGCGCCAGCCCATGTCCGCGCTCGCATGACACGGCCGAGAGAGGAGAGGAGTGTCGGTCACCTGGCAAGTAGACTAGCAGCAGTAGCAGCAAGCCGGCGGCGATGTGCGGCGGATGCACGGCGCGCCAGCCCATGTCCGCGCTCGCATGACACGGCCGAGAGAGGAGAGGAGTGTCGGTCACCTGGCAAGTAGACTAGCAGCAGTAGCAGCAAGCCGGCAGCGATGTACGGCGGGTGCACGGTGCGCCAGCCCAAGCCTGCGCTCTGTCACGGCCGAGAGAGGAGCGGAGTGTCGGTCACCTGGCAAGTAGACTAGCAGCAGTAGAAGCAAGCCGGCGGTGATGTGCGGCGGATGCACGGCGCGCCAGCCCATGCCCGCGCTCCCATGACACGGCCGAGAGAGGAGAGGAGTGTCGGTCACCTGGCAAGTAGACTAGCAGCAGTAGCAGCAAGCCGGCGGCGATGTGCGGCGGATGCACGGCGCGCCAGCCCATGCCCGCGCTCCCATGACACGGCCGAGAGAGGAGAGGAGTGTCGGTCACCTGGCAAGTAGACTAGCAGCAGTAGCAGCAAGCCGGCGGCGATGTGCGGCGGATGCACGGCGCGCCAGCCCATGCCCGCGCTCCCATGACACGGCCGAGAGAGGAGAGGAGTGTCGGTCACCTGGCAAGTAGACTAGCAGCAGTAGCAGCAAGCCGGCGGCGATGTGCGGCGGGTGCACGGCGCGCCAGCCCATGCCCGCGCTCCCATGACACGGCCGAGAGAGGAGAGGAGTGTCGGTCACCTGGCAAGTAGACTAGCAGCAGTAGCAGCAAGCCGGCGGCGATGTGCGGCGGGTGCACGGCGCGCCAGCCCATGCCCGCGCTCCCATGACACGGCCGAGAGAGGAGAGGAGTGTCGGTCACCTGGCAAGTAGACTAGCAGCAGTAGCAGCAAGCCGGCGGCGATGTGCGGCGGGTGCACGGCGCGCCAGCCCATGCCCGCGCTCCCATGACACGGCCGAGAGAGGAGAGGAGTGTCGGTCACCTGGCAAGTAGACTAGCAGCAGTAGCAGCAAGCCGGCGGCGATGTGCGGCGGATGCACGGCGCGCCAGCCCATGCCCGCGCTCCCATGACACGGCCGAGAGAGGAGAGGAGTGTCGGTCACCTGGCAAGTAGACTAGCAGCAGTAGCAGCAAGCCGGCGGCGATGTGCGGCGGGTGCACGGCGCGCCAGCCCATGCCCGCGCTCCCATGACACGGCCGAGAGAGGAGAGGAGTGTCGGTCACCTGGCAAGTAGACTAGCAGCAGTAGCAGCAAGCCGGCGGCGATGTGCGGCGGGTGCACGGCGCGCCAGCCCATGCCCGCGCTCCCATGACACGGCCGAGAGAGGAGAGGAGTGTCGGTCACCTGGCAAGTAGACTAGCAGCAGTAGCAGCAAGCCGGCGGCGATGTGCGGCGGGTGCACGGCGCGCCAGCCCATGCCCGCGCTCCCATGACACGGCCGAGAGAGGAGAGGAGTGTCGGTCACCTGGCAAGTAGACTAGCAGCAGTAGCAGCAAGCCGGCGGCGATGTGCGGCGGGTGCACGGCGCGCCAGCCCATGCCCGCGCTCCCATGACACGGCCGAGAGAGGAGAGGAGTGTCGGTCACCTGGCAAGTAGACTAGCAGCAGTAGCAGCAAGCCGGCGGCGATGTGCGGCGGGTGCACGGCGCGCCAGCCCATGCCCGCGCTCCCATGACACGGCCGAGAGAGGAGAGGAGTGTCGGTCATCTGGCAAGTAGACTAGCAGCAGTAGCAGCAAGCCGGCGGCGATGTGCGGCGGATGCACGGCGCGCCAGCCCATGCCCGCGCTCCCATGACACGGCCGAGAGAGGAGAGGAGTGTCGGTCACCTGGCAAGTAGACTAGCAGCAGTAGCAGCAAGCCGGCGGCGATGTGCGGCGGATGCACGGCGCGCCAGCCCATGCCCGCGCTCCCATGACACGGCCGAGAGAGGAGAGGAGTGTCGGTCACCTGGCAAGTAGACTAGCAGCAGTAGCAGCAAGCCGGCGGCGATGTGCGGCGGGTGCACGGCGCGCCAGCCCATGCCCGCGCTCCCATGACACGGCCGAGAGAGGAGAGGAGTGTCGGTCACCTGGCAAGTAGACTAGCAGCAGTAGCAGCAAGCCGGCGGCGATGTGCGGCGGGTGCACGGCGCGCCAGCCCATGCCCGCGCTCCCATGACACGGCCGAGAGAGGAGAGGAGTGTCGGTCACCTGGCAAGTAGACTAGCAGCAGTAGCAGCAAGCCGGCGGCGATGTGCGGCGGATGCACGGCGCGCCAGCCCATGCCCGCGCTCCCATGACACGGCCGAGAGAGGAGAGGAGTGTCGGTCACCTGGCAAGTAGACTAGCAGCAGTAGCAGCAAGCCGGCGGCGATGTGCGGCGGGTGCACGGCGCGCCAGCCCATGCCCGCGCTCCCATGACACGGCCGAGAGAGGAGAGGAGTGTCGGTCACCTGGCAAGTAGACTAGCAGCAGTAGCAGCAAGCCGGCGGCGATGTGCGGCGGGTGCACGGCGCGCCAGCCCATGCCCGCGCTCCCATGACACGGCCGAGAGAGGAGAGGAGTGTCGGTCACCTGGCAAGTAGACTAGCAGCAGTAGCAGCAAGCCGGCGGCGATGTGCGGCGGGTGCACGGCGCGCCAGCCCATGCCTGCGCTCCCATGTCACGGCCGCGCACGGCGACTCATCGTTGATGCATCACCTGAACAATACAAATATTTACTACGGCAAAAAACGCAACAAACCTGCGGGATAATATACAGCCTATGTTCTGGATGGGATGTCCATTCTTTACACACACACACAGGCGGAAGAACTTTTGAGATCGGTTTACTTATTATTATTTTTCCAAGCAAACTTTTCCGCTAATATACCTAAGCAGCTAATAATATCAGTACTAACCTAACCTACCCATAGACAACTAGCACGTGCTGAAGTATTAGCTACGTTTGTCTACGTCCGAATTCCAAGACACATTCTAACATAGTTTAGAAGCCGCTGTCAAGATCAAAACCCCTGTCTATAAAAAAACTCAGTCGCAGTTTTACATCGCTCGTTAGATACTCAATAATTAAACAATTTGTTCGTTGCAATTCCAATAACTACAACTTAGAAAAGTTGTAAATCCCCCAACATTTTCATTTCAAAGTCCAATATCTCAATGAACAGGCTGGCTGAACAGATTTTCATAAAACATGGCTAAGAACACTCGGAACACTAAAATTATCTATCACATAACAAAACTAAACGAAAATCAGTTCATCCGTTTGGGAGCTACGATACCACAGACAGATACACAGACACGTTAAACTAATAACACGGCCCTCTCTTGCGTCGGGGGTTAAAAATAGAACCAATTCAATCAACCTGGCTACTGCATTTTATAATCAACAACATCACGTAATGTCTCATTGAAATAAGCAGGAAAGTATAAAATTTGCAATAAACTAGAACGAATGGTATAAAATGTAATTATCCATATTATTGCTTAGTGTCCTATCCTCTGCCTACAACAGCAGCATGTGTAATCGTTGTTAGGTCCCACATCTTCCTATCAATAGGGACTGAGCGAAAATTATCATTTTCTTTTTCTTCTACCTAGCCCCTATCAAGAATTAAGAAGGGTAATGCTTTGGAGTCGCACGTTATTTCGGAGTACCTACCGTTAATGTAAACCATGTGTTCGAAAACTAACCGACAATTGCTTGCGATAAATACGTAAACTAGACGACTTTAACCATGTAATTACTGTCTAAGTATAATTTCAGGCCAACAATGAAAATGGCAGGGTGCGGAAGTTGATTTATTCGCGCTCGCACTTAGGTATTTACAGCGTACGTTGTTCTTGGTTGGTATTCGTCCTTGGACTATTTCCACTGGGTTGTGCGGGTAAGGTAATAGCACTGCATCACGGCACAGGTTGGACAGCCGGTGCCCGCGCCCGCCTTGGCCGATTCCGTGTTCAACCAGTTTGCGTACCTACTTAATGAGTAATAAGCTTATCGATTTTGTTGTTACCGTTGTTATAAGCTGCTTGCAACTTCGAGGCCGAATCAAAGTTTTTCTCTTGCCTACTTAGTGTTATTGACTATTGACAGAAGATTACCCGGTTGGTAGTTAGAAAGTTAGAACTGTTAGAAGCATAACCTTATTATAACTATATTTGAATCTGAACTTGCTAATATGCCTTAAATCTGTAGATTTACTCCATATTTACCCTCAGACATTCCGTAATGTAAATATATGCAAATATCCACTTCTGTAAATACCTAGCTCGTTGATTATTTTAAGTAGGTACACTTTTCTAGACGCTTATATTTCGAAATATTTGCTTACTACAAAATAAAATCAGTATTACCTACCGATAAGTTATTTAAGTAAAGTATTTTGAGTTCAATAAAAAAAAAGACCAGTTTGCAATCCGGGAGTGCCGGCAGAAATGAAAACTTGAATGTTAACGTTGTGCATTTTTGATATTTTGGAATGGTTAGGGAATAATTCTGCACGAATTGCTTTAATCAGTATTTACAAAAAAAGGTCAGATCTCACCTTACGAATCTTACTTACGGTCACGTGACCTGTGTCGAGTTTAACAATTTTTCCCCATTCCAAAAAGTGCACAGCGCCGCATAGAAGTTTTCACTTCAAAAAGTTAAACATAAAATGTACTTATGTGTCCAAAGTCTGTCTAACTTTGTGTGCTATTATGCGATAGAAAGAAACTAGTTACTCTCCTAAACTAAAAACATGATATCCAAATGATTTGCACAAACATTGATTTGATTCACCCGCAAAATACAAATATGAAATAATACCTACACATAAATTTGATCATCATACAAAAATATTATTAACACTTTAGCAACCAAGAACCCGCCTAGCGGGCGCCTACGCCGTAGTCGCTTTCCGCTACACACGAGGAAAACCACAGGATCGGCTACGAGCGTAGCGCGTAGCGATTCTTGGTAGCGAAAGTGTTAACTCCGAAACAGAAGTTTCGAGATGTAAGTAGGTAAGTACCTACTTAAGTACGTACGTATAGATTACGTAAATTCTTAGGACTTATTTATAAACGATAAACAAACCAATTTCAGCTAAAATGACTTGACATTTGTGTTTGTAAGAAAGGGATAATAGTACATTTTACAACTAGTGTGAAAAGAATGTCTTTTTACCACTAGTACCGAGGTATCTTCTATCGAGGCAAGACTCAGTACGAGTGGTAAAAGACATTTCACACGTGTTGTAAACGACGTTTTTTAATACAATTGCGAAAAATAATAAATTAATATATCATTGCGATAAAATATGCTTGCCTACAAACCGCTAGCGCGGTCAAACAGGTCGCGCCCCGCCAGCAACCCGCCGCGCACAGGCCGCGCACCCGCGACGGTCTCGCCGCGCGACCGCCACTTACTGCGTTTCGAAACTATAGTTTGGAACTAAAAAGTAAAAAGCACTAGTTCGAGAAATTGAGCTTCTCGTACGCTACGCAGCCACAAAAAGTACCACTTTTTGAGCAACTGATGTATTAAAATAGTACATTTTACAACTAGTGTGAAAAGAATGTCTTTTTACCACTAGTACCGAGGTATCTTGCCACGAGCTGAAAGCGAGTGGCAAGACTCGGTACGAGTGGTAAAAGACATTTCACACGTGTTGTAAACGACGTTTTTTAATACAATTGCGAAAAATAATAAATGAATATATCATTGCGATAAAATATGCTTGCCTACAAACCGCTAGCGCGGTCAAACAGGTCGCGCCCCGCCAGCAACCCGCCGCGCACAGGCCGCGCACCCGCGACGGTAGCGCCGCGCGACCGCCACTTACTGCGTTTCGAAACTATAGTTTGGAACTAAAAAGTAAAAAGCACTAGTTCGAGAAATTGAGCTTCTCGTACGCTACGCAGCCAAAAAAAGTACCACTTTTTGAGCAACTGTATTATAAATATATTTTAATAGAGGCTAGTAAACGCGCGTTTCGGACGTAAGTATAGCTACGTCGTATCATTCATGAGGTAATAAACTTTCAAACATTACCTCTGTATATTGTGAGTAATCATCGTGTAGTACTTACGTTTAGTTTTATTGACTAGATATATCTATAATAGAATCCTATGATATCAATTGTCCCACTATAATGCTCAAGCTCATCAAAGTACATTTGTCAAGTTTCAATAGTAATTTGTAGGGCTGTTATTTATGAAGTGTCCATATTGATAATGAACTTCCTTCCTATAAGTATTGATAGTATGATCGTAGCTAACAATCGGAGAGCTACAGCAGCCTAGTGGTTCAGGCATGCGGCGGTCGTGGGTTCTCCGGTCGTACCAATGAGTTTTTCGGAACTTATGTACGGAATATTTACCGTTGGCTTTTCGGTGAAGGAAAACATCGTGAGGAAACCGGTCTAATCCCAAAAAGGTCTAGTTTTCGGTCGCTTTCGTAAAACTAGTGCCTATGCCAAATCTTGGGATTAGGTGTCAAAGCGGACTCCGGGCTCCTTTGGGGCCATTACCGGGAATAAAGCTAGGAGGATGATGATGATGATGATGTCGTAGGTAACAATCGGCCAGTAATCAATTTAGGTTACGTATGTTTAGCTCGCTTGCTTCCGTAGCGTTCTGAACTCACAAAGGACCGCTCGAAACACAATGAGATCAAATTAAATTTGCGAAGTGACGAACACAAACTGACCTCCAGCCACAATACAGATAACACTAAATATACTTATGTAAACTCACGTTGTAAGTTACAATATAAGCTTTGCCTTCTCACTGCACCGCGGAATAAATAATTGCACTACAATGCATTTCCCAGCTAAAATTGCCAAAATGGAAGCCGGAATGCTAAATTTCCACGTTGGTATAGTCGGCCTATGCAAATGAGCCCTCCTGATTAACCTCTGCATCAGTGAACCGGGAATTGAGTTCTGACAATGAGTCGGTGTAATGAGTAGAACTGAGTTTAATCACTACTAATCAGCTGCTAAAATATCTTTACTCAAATTGAATTGGTTGAGGTAGAGATATTTTAGCACATGCACACACAAGTGCACTTTCGGGTGGTAGGAACAGGAGGAATCTATATATTAACCAAAACTTCTAGGATTTAAATGTGAGTCGGGTGACGGTTCGGTCCTCGACTCGTCTTTGAACTATGGTTCTACAGTGTGTGAACCTATTCGAGGAGGTTTAGGGCAAATATTTGCTTGATGAGCAAAGTAGGTAGGTATACCTAAGTCTGGAAAGTTTTCTGTATAGTTATTCAATGTATATCATCGCCTTGTACAGTCTAGGACTTTACATACATACATTCACGCCTTTATTCCCAAAAGGGATAGGCAGAGCACATGAAACGTATGTTCCAGCGCCACTTTTAGCATAAATGTGGGTATAATAGATCGACAAATGTGATATTGCAGTGATAGGTTGCTAGCCCATCGCCCACAACACACTTCAACCCTGGTCCCTTAGTCGACTTTTACGACACCCACGGGAAGAAAGGGGGTGGTGAAATTCTAACTCGACACCACACGGGTACTAGGACTAAAGTCTACTAGGGTCTACAAGGGGACTAGGGTCTAGGACTTTAATTGTTGTCTATAAGTGTTAAGGGGCTCCCATAATTGGCGTATGGGATCGTACCTTCGATCTAAATCTCTTAGTTTTCTTAGATTTTTTGTAGCTTATTATGTTATTAACAACAACGGCTTTAAGCAATATAGTATCCCATATTTACTTCAAAGTTCATTGTTTTCGAGATATTTGGCATCAAAGTTGAACAATTTTAGGCCAAAAAACCGGTTTCGGGCCATAACTTTTGTTTTAATTGGTTTAAAATGAAAACCCTGGACCAGTTTTTAGGGACGTCACAGACGAACCCAAATATGTAAATTTGGTATATGTTAGATCTTTCACGTCAATAGAGATACAAAATAAGTGTTATTTTAGACAATGTTTAAAAAGATCATAGAAAATTAAGTATTCATTTGTTTCAAAATCCGGTAGACCAAAATGGAGATAAAAGATTGAAGAACCGATAACCGTTTGAATTATACTTCTATCTGTAGTGCAAAAGTAGGAGATACGATTCAAAACTTGTCAAAAATCGATGGAAACCTCGGGTAGCCCCTTAATTAAATTTGGTTTTTTAATAGTTAAACTTTGAAGTGTCCAGTATAAAGTGAGCTCTAAATGGCTCATCAATATAAGTCCGTGGCCGTACCTACAAGCCTTACTTAGTTTGGGATAAGATTGATTTGCGTCTCTATAAAAATTACCAAATTGTTCAACGTTAAACAGGCTGATTTAATACACATAATCCGTAAAATATTTAATTAATGATCCCATCATCAGATCTTATCCATATTATCTGGGGTAGTGATCCCAGTAGTTTTGGGTAGCAAACTGAAAACGTTTATCATCATTATCATCAAAAACAGCTGTGTGTATTAATGATCTCTGTACCTAAACAAGGAATTTAGTGTAGGCAAAACCGATTTGTATCTTTTAGCATAAACACGAAGTTTAATAACAATTCGGGTGTAGAGTCAGAATTTATTATTAGGTACTTCAAAAGCAAGAAGGCAAAAAAATATGTCTAATTACGAAAATCCCCTCCAAATATCTCAAAAAATTACGAAGATTTTTTTATGTTGCTTGTGAGAGAGAGATATTTAATTTAGTGTCTACTCGTATACATATAACCCTATTAGCATAATTATAGTTCGTGAAATATAATGATCGGTGGTCATGCATTTAAAGTTTCATGAAAACAAATAAGTAGCATAAGTACAAATTTTGCATGAAATTGTGCAATTAATTTTGCAGTTTAAATGTTAAAGCAAATGTTGTTATGATGAATGTGTTTTACATAATTTGTGGCATGAAATTGGTTTTTATGGTAATCGTTTAAGACGAATTATACATGAGTGAAATTGAATCGCACTAGAACATAACGTACCTATATCATCATCCTCCTAGCGTTTTGTCGGTTGTGCTTAAAAGAAGCCCGGCGGCGTCCACTTTTGGCACCTATAAGCACAACATTTGGCGTAAGCACTAGTTTTAGCGACTGCGACCTGCCTTTCAACCTAGAGGAAAAACGATTCCTTACGATATTTTCTGATAAAATGAGATATCTAATGTTAATTAGTACCCGTATATAATAGTATATTACGTAACTAGGGCGGTGAATTCGTAAAAGCTCCAGATCGCGGTGTTTGTGGCCCGAACCGAAGGTGAGGGCTATAAATATGCGCTCTGGGGCTTTACGAATTACCGCCCGTGTTGCGTACAAAAATTTTACGTCTTCACCTGGCCCCAATGCGAGTTTTCCCGTACGCGCAGCGTGCAGTAAAACTCGCATTATGGCCAGGTGTGACGTAAAGAACATTATATCCCGACGAATTGAGAGCTTCTTTGAAGTCGGTTGGAAATGAAACGAATCCCTACAATGGGGACGGCTATGGAGCTCGTTGGCTGCCTACTTCAAGTTTTAATTTGTCTCCATCTAGTGGAGAAATCTCGACTGACACTTACTTACATTTAATGCGCATCATGACATGTTTAAAACTTTAATTGCACATTGTAAAGTGAGTGTCGGCGTCGGGTTTGAAGCACCACCCCCTTTCTACCTGTAGGTGTTGTATGAGTCGACTAAGGGAACAGGATTGAAGTGTGTGGGCGATGGGCTAGCAACCTGTCACTGCGAAATCACATTTTGACGATCTTTTATACCCACATTTAGGCTAAAAGTGGTACTGGAACGTCTGGAACACAAGTGTCATCTGCTCTGCCTACTTCATTTAGGGATAAAGGCGTGAATGTATGTATGTATGTAAGTATATAACGTGAGTTTAGACACCTTTTTATAATAAATATTTTGATACTATACGAAAACTCAGCATATATTTACGTTACGTATATATGTACATAATAATACGAGTATGACACACTGATAACGATATAATAAAATTGTTCACATAGAGTCTTTAAGTACCTAACTTTAAGCACTTTAGAGAAGCTGATATTATTAAAATATGTAACGCCGGCCTGTTTTTTGTGTAAATTTACTGTACCAGCAAAACATGTTTGGAAAATTTGAATCCAATGTTACAATAATGCGGTTTAGCGGACCCACATCAAATTCCAATTGAAGTGCCACCTCCTCTTGGGATCAATTTCACTATTGCTCGATACCTTTGTACCTTTACGGGAGTGGGAGGAATAAGAGGTAATTTAGTTTCGAGAATTGATGGATCATCTGAGACTAAACTTATATGTATATAAGTGAGAATTGTGACTGTACACAGTGGAAAGCAAATTTAGCATAGGTAGTATTTATTTTAATCTACAAAACATTTTGATATATAAGTTATATAACTTAACCTCAAAATTGGTAACAGCTATGCGGAATCGGATTTTACATAATAATGTTCAATATTGGTAATTAATTATAATATTATAAGTAATAACCGTCTTTCTATGTTTGTTGAAATCATTGATGTACAAAATAGTCCTCTAATAAGCCTCGTTGATATTCTACCGTAAAAACATACTCCCCGGGTCTCGCTATTTTTAAACAACTTCAAAAAAAAGGTGGTTCTCAATTCGACTGTATTTTTTTTTTCAATGTTTGTTACCTAAGAACTCCGTCATTGATGAGCCGATTCGAAATTTCTTTTTTGTTCGTATGTATATACTATATACTTCCAGGTGGGTCCCATTTTTTTCAAAATTCAGTTAGATCTTGGGATCCATGAGGAATTGAGGGGACTCCTCAATTTTATTAGGCACGCGTGTAGTGATTTTGGTATTTTCTGTTATAACTCGTGTATTTACATCCGGAATCATAAATTTGGTGGCGAGGAATTGATGATGAACACCACAGATGACTTATCGAATTCCTCAATTATGTACATAAAAGTGCAAAAGTACGTTACAGATTCTGATAAGATTCCGTTGAAATAGGAACTAATGAAGTGCCATTGGTGATGATCTTGGGGAATCGATGGAAGTCCTCAAATATTATCGGACCACATACAGCGGTTCGGTTTTTTTCTATAGTAATAAACGCATTTGCTAACGGAAATCAGTTAATGTTGTAAATTGTAAAAAAAAATAGGAAATGTTCTCGTGGCTTGGCGGAGTACTAAATTGAAGTCGGTTAAAACTTTGTTTTAAAGTTACTTATTTACATTATTTTTTTATGTTGTTAACATTACCTACTTTTTGCACAAATAAACTTTTGACTTTGACTTTTACAATTTATAATGGTATTTGGGTATGGGTGGCTGTAATTGTTGGCCAGTAATTCATTACTGTGCAATAATTTAATATTTCCTAAGTAGGTACTAACAATTTTAAACAATATGATACAGAGAGAAAGAATATAATGAAAAAATTAACCATCTTCGTCTGTAGCCCCCGTCAGGACGATCGGGGTAACTTCCTCGTAAAAACAACACGAAACAAAAATATTTAATAAAATAATTTGTTTCGTTACAATGCACTTACACTTACACTTACTTGCACTTTTTAGGGTTCCGTACCAAAAATGGTAACAACGGAACCCTTATGGTGCGACTCCGTCCGTCTGTCTGTCACAAAGTGAAATATCTCACGAACTACTCAAGCTATCAACTTGAAACTTGGAATGGTTATAAATGAGAGTTATCCGCGTGCATGGAAAATGAAAAATTTAAATATACATTAAATTTTTCTATAAAAAATTACGAATATGAGGGGGCAAAAAAAAAATCAACTATAGGGTCAAGTGGGGTATCATTCGAAAGGGCTTGAGTTGCACTTTTTGAAACACTTTTTCTTTTTTTTCTACACTCGGAAAATTTTGATCTATGAAGGAAAATGTAAAAAAAAATACCATTCCCCCCCCTTATCTCCGAAGTTATTCAAGCGAAAAATTTGAAATAAATACTTGTGATTAAGATAAAAAAAATTTTTTCTGTATCTAGCATATTTTTTGTTTTATTTACAAAAATCATTTCCTAGTTAGATTTGCAATTTAATCAACTTTATAAGTTTATTTTTGTTTTGAATTTCCTATAAAACTATAAATAGAAGTACTCTCTATCAAATAAAACAATAATAATCGAGATCAGTTCACGTGATAAACAATAATCGCTAAAAGACCAACATACATACTAAGCCGATTGCCCTTGCACGTTAGTACCAAATGGGGCCGATAGATGGCGCTGACCCCATTCGCGCTGTTAAGATTTTTCTAGAATGAATGGGGTTGGGATTGGGACGCGTATATTTATTTTCAATAGCAGGTCAAAAAAAGATCGCGTTTCAATTGTCTTGGTGTAAAAGTTACTCGTTGTTTGAAATTGAATTCTATTGTGTTGGGTTAAAATAAGTAATTTAACAAATATATTGGGACTTTTACTTTACCTTGAGTTAAATGTTAGTTTGCCCGGAACCCTCGGTGCGCGAATCAGACTCGCACTTGACCGGTTTTTTCATAATATTAAGACGAATAAGATGCCATAAGTTTTCGCTGCCAAATTTTCAATCGTAGGGATAGTTTTGCATAAAAATTGTCACGAATATTGTGGTAAACAACAGTAAAGACATGTAAAATTATGGGAAAATATATACCTATATAGCCTTTGACTAAATATTATTGATATGACAAAGGAAATTCTGGCAAACGTGGGAATGCTCGATATACTTCAAGAAATTCAATGAATTTTTCCATTAACAATTTTAATTTGCCATGTTTTTAGGGTTCCGTACCAAAAATGGTAACAAAGGAACCCTTATGGTGCGACTCTGTCCGTCTGTCTGTCTATCACAAAGTGAAATATCTCACGAACTACTCAAGCTATCAACTTGAAACTTGGAATGGTTATAAATGAGAGTTATCCGCTTGCATGGAAAATGAAAAATTTAAATATACATTTAATTTTTCTATAAAAACTTACGAATATGAAGAGGGGGCAAAAAAAAAAATTCATCTATAGGGTCATGTGCGGTATCATTCGAAAGGGCTTGAGTTGCACTTTTTGAAGCAGTTTTTGTTTTTTTTTCTACACTCGGAAAATTTTGATCTATGAAGGAAAATGTAAAAAAAAATACCATTCCCCCCCCTTATCTCCGAAGTTATTCAAGCGAAAAATTTGAAATAATTACTTGCGATTAAGATAAACATATATATTACGGGAAAAGTTTTGTTTTTTCCGTATCTAGCATATTTTTTGTTTTATTTTCAAAAATCATTTCCTAGTTAGATTTGCAATTTAATCAACTTTATAAGTTTTTTTTGTTTTGAAATTCCTATAAAACTATAAATAGAAGTACTCCCTATCAAATAAAACAATAATTATCGAGATCAGTTCACGTGATAAACAATAATCGCTAAAAGACCAACATACACACTAAGCCGATTGCCCTTGCACGTTAGTACCAAATGGGGCCGATAGATGGCGCTGACCCCATTCGCGCTGTTAAGATTTTCTAGAATTAATGGGGTTGGGATTGGGACGCGTATATTTATTTTCAATAGCAGGTCAAACAAAGATCGCGATTCAATTGTCTTGGTGTAAAAGTTACTCGTTGTTTGAAATTGAATTCTATTGTGTTGGGTTAAAATAAGTAATTTAACAAATATATTGGGACTTTTACTTTACCTTGAGTTAATTGTTAGTTTGCACGGAACCCTCGGTGCGCGAGTCAGACTCGCACTTGACCGGTTTTTTTTAAAAAGAGATGTTGATGTGCTAGCGACTCTAGCGAGTATATTTGTACGTGTTCAATGAATGGTAAGTGAGGATGAATCGTCTATGAACTGAAGACAAAGTGCCGGCTATTCACTACCTAAGTGTGACACGTGGCCTAGAAATAGTTATTGTCGAAACCAGAAGGCTTATTATGGTCGTAGTTCTCTTCTTAGTGTTCCGCGGTTGCCTCCTTGAGGGAGACCGCGGTCTACTTGGTACCTAATCCCAAGAGTTGTGTTAGGATTTGGTCTTACTAAAGCTACTGTCATCCTCATCTTCCAATCAAGAGCGATTAATAGACTAGACCATATTGGGATTGGACTTTTGTCAAGTAAGTGTGCAACTTGACTTAGAAGTTCTGAAGCCGTCCAAAGGCCTCTAACTCGGTCTGACTGATTTCCTAGACAGAAAGTAGCATCAACATGCTGAACATGTGATAGGAAATTGATCTAGTTGAACCGATAGAGTAAATGAAGTAGGTAACTATACAGTCACGTGTATGAATATGGGTGCATACACCTTACTCATAAATGTCCCATCGCTCTCATGTCAGCGGATTAAGGTTTCGGTTACATTTTTATAGGAGAATTAAATCTTTCTACACTTGACTGTACGTCTACTAAGGATACAAATCATACAAACAAGCTTTTAAGGGCTTACCGAAGACGGAGCGTTTCAAGGAATGTTCGGGTACAAAGAAACTTTTTTGTGGTCATGGTCACAGTAGATCCCTCAGAATATGAGAGGGCGATGAAATGGAAGTTATCGTTGTTTATGGTGTATCGTTAGATCTTTATAGTAGGTGTAGGTGTCTTTATGTACCATTTTTAGGGTTCCGTACCCAAAGAGTAAAAATGGGACCCTATTACTAAGACTTCGCTGTCTGTGCATCCGTCCGTCCGTCCGTCTGTCTGTCTCCGGGGGCTCCCATACAACAAATGTGTATTTTCCCGTTTTTATAGATAATGGTACGGAACCCTCCGTGCGCGAGCCCGGCTCGCATTTGGCTGGTTTTTTTTTAAACTAAGTAATCTGTTATTGTTGTTTGGGCATGTAGCGAGGATGGATGGTAGAGTAGGGAGGAGACGGCCTCTTTTTTTCTGACCAAAAAGGGAAAATTCTAAAGAGAGTTCAGGTCAAGAGTAAACCGAAATCCATGATCTCTGCCTACCCCTCCGGATAACCGGCGTGATTAGATGTATGTATATGTATGTACATATGTATGTAATCTGTTGAAATTGAATAATCTCTTTCAAAATTTTATTCAATTTAAATATGATCAATCAGATGTGGTAAAGGGCAATCAATCACAAAACATGAGGGTTATACATAGTAGGTATGCTTCGTTGTGTAATGCTGGTTGATACCTTGAAACTTAATGCATGTGTGCAGTGCATGTGTAGTTATATTTAATAATAAAGGAAATGCAATGTTATGAAGGGTGAGAATATCGGCAGACTTGGCTTTACATCATTTACATAGTACCTAGTTTACAGCAAAAGGATAGCGAGGTTTGGCACATTTATTTACAAGAAATGAGTTTGATGGATATTTTTGTTACAAATTAAAAACTGTGTTCGATAAGCGGCTATGTGTCAAAATAACACTTCCTGTAATTGAATGTCCGTGGAAATGGACCTAGTAACACCCCGCGGACGCAGCAAAAACATAAGTGCAGTGGTTGTCGCGCTAACATTTAACTGTATTGAAATGGACCGGTTATTTGTAAGTAATCGATTTGATGTTAAATTGTATTAATTAAATTCCTTATACATATGATATATATCTTCGAATATCAAAAGCTTATTGATATCAGGCTTGATTATGGCTACTCTGATGTGGGATTTGCTTCCAAGAAGCTAATTAGCCGGCATTCCATTAAGTTATTGGAAATTAGCAAGCACTCATTAATGTGCTCGTTTCATATCAATGAGACAATGAGAGAAAAACCAGTTTTTTTTGTAAAAAATATTTATCGAGAATTTTTAATAAGCACAATTAATTCGTCTCGTAGGTAATAAGTGTATTAAGTATGTATTAGAACAAGAATCTCCAGTTTAGAGTATGTGGTTTTAGTCCAGCGCGAGTCGGAGCGGCGGGCTCAGCGGAGCAGACGCAGCCCTGACGGCCGCGGCCAGCGCTGGATGCTGCGGCTGTTGGTGGTCATGATATTGATTTTCGTACCTTGACGTCGCTCGGTAGGCAGTCGGGCGGGGCGTCGCGTGCGAGGGCGTGCTGGGCGGCGAGCTAGAGCGGCGAGGTTCCTGAGACGTGCGGGGCTCCGTCATCTGTGGAGGGCGGTCATGGGCTCGCTCGTGCGGCGGACGCGTGCGACTCGTCGCGGGGCAGGCCGGGCACTGCCCGCCCGCCGCTCGCTATTGATCGCTGCGCGCGCACCGCGCCGCCCTCGCCCATGAATGGTCCCCGGTGCGGAGCTCACGTGCTTGCTCGCCCCTGGTCGTCGTGACCTCGTCGGTGCCCGTCGCCCATCGCCCATCACCCATCACCTGACTGCCGTCTTGCATCGACCACCGATATATCGATTAAATACATACCTTACTAATACATACTGTTATTAGCGCCAATATTAATTGCTACAGAATATAATCAGATCTGCACGAGGAATCTCAATTAGACACATTGGCATGGTGTTATGTTATGACTTCGTATTACACAGTTCAAAATATTCCAGAAACGTTACGATATCATTTTATAATGCATGATGCAGATACCTACATGACTGTAAAGTGAGGAAGGAACTGTTAATAAAATGTTCCAAATGAAGCTAAGCTAAAGTTGCGGCTTGATGTTGTCCAATTGCGATTAGGTTTTTCTCGGTTTCCGTCCATCCTTTTACATATTTCAAACGAACGGCAATGAATTGTTTCTACATGTTTGTGCGAGTTTTCGGGCCGCCGCCGTGTTTCATGTATACAGACGGAAAGCGTAAATAAAGTTATTTACAATATGTATATAAGGGTAAATGCCAAACAGGACCTACAATCGGCGCTCCCAACCCAAATCAAATGGATAAACATTATCTGCGCCCTGATTGGAATGTATCTATCTACGCTAGCTCTCTGATTAATTGATCATCATTCATAGTGGTCCAACTCTATAATTGCACAGCATAGAAAAGCATTTCAGTAACGCATTATCGAAGCGCTCATAGCCTAGCGGCGCCTGCGAGTCGGAAACGGTAACGCAGGTTAAGCAAAGATGGCAGCGGTCAGTCTTTGGATGGGTGACCATGTTTGAGTGGTTAGTATAAATGAGCGCTTCCGTGCTTTGGGAGGCACGCTAAGCAGTTGATCCCGGCTGCTGTCTATGACAGTAGTTGTTAAGCCGACTTTGAGGCCTTCGGGCGGCTTACCATCTAACAGTCGAGTTGCCCACTCACTTGACAAAGGGGGTACAACTGTTACTCGCGTCCGCAGGAGCTACCTACCACAACCCTGCACGTGTCCCCTGGGTGGTACTAAAGAGTGACAAACTTTAAAGGTCATAATTTACTTTATAAACAAAGTTTCAACCGACTTCAATTTAGTACTCCGCCAAGCCACGAGAACATTTCCTATTTTTTTAACAATTTACCACAGGAACTGATTTCCGATAGCAAATGCGTTGATTACTATAAAAAAAACCGAATCGCTGTATGTGGGCCGATAATATTTGAGGACTTCCATCGATGCCCCAAGATCATCACAAATGGCACTTCATTAGAATTTCCTATTTCAACGGAATCATATCAGAACCTGAGACGTACTTTTGCACTTTTAAGTACACAATTGAGGAATTCGATAAGTCATCTGCGGTCTTCATCATCAATTCCCCGCCACCAAATTTATGATTCCGGATGTAAATACACGAGTTATAACAGAAAAAACCAAAATCACTACACGCGTGCCTAATAAAATTGAGGAGTCCCCTCAATTCCTCATGGATCCCAGCATCTAACTGAATTTTGAACAAAATGGGACCGACCTGGAAGTATATACATACGAAGGAAAAAGACAAATTGTGGGCGGTGCAACTACAGATATAAACACACAGTGGATATACATACAAAATAAATAACGACTGCAGTAGACAAATAAATAAAATACATACAAAGACATATAATTACAATACAATACAAATACTCTTTAATGCACACCTCACACAAACAAAGCAGTTATAAAGAGAGAAAAAAAATACAATAACATGTTGGTAGAGGTAGACAACAGGCAGTCTTATCGCTGAAGAGCCTACCTCGTCGAATACCTACATCGTCGTCGTTTATCGTCGTCTACTGCTTAGTTTGGGACTAAGTCTGTTTGTGTAAGATTGTCCGCAAATATTCATTATTTATTTATTTAAATCTAAGCTATAAGTAGTCATTTTAGTTAATGGTGTTAATTTTCCAGACAAACGATTGATGCTTAATATGTTGATTTTCACATAATTTACCTACTCTATATTGAAAGTAAGCCGCAATGGCACTGTTTCAACTCAAAATTATATCTGCGATTCGACGCTTTTAGAACAAAGTCCTGTATAAATCCGTAGGTATTAGGGTTTTTCTAATGATCATAGTAAACCCATTACATTGTCACTCACTTTCGTTTTATCCATTTCAAACCCTCAATCTCAAAAAATCGACATGTAGAGGTATGGAACTCTCAACAGTACTGCGATATTTTCATGTTTACGATTATTTGGCTCAGCGACAGCAATGAGTTAAATTATCATCCTAAACCAAACTAATGGCCAAATATTTACGTGTAAAAGGTATGAAGACCAAAACAGGATGATGACAGTTTGAATTCGTTATATTCAACACGGTAACAACGCGTAAATTACGCATACAATCATTCAATTTGGCAAACGGACTATTTCGAGTGCTAAGAATTGTGCAGTGGAGATTCGTTTATAATACTGACGCTCAGTGTAGTATATCGCTTAACAACATATTTTGCACATGCTCAACGTGGCTGTATACTTAATAAGCATTGCTTATGCTTTATTAGCTATGGCCCACATCCAAATACCTGCAAACACGGCCCAATGGACATTTCATCTCATTAGCGTTCCAATAGGCATGATGACACATTTTGAAAAACTGTTCTATAATGTTTAGAAACATTTATACAACGAATAAGATTTTTCAAGAGAATATAACAGTTAAATAGGAAAAAAATGCATTTTATTTTTTAAATTTCAAATTGGCGCTAAAACGCTTGTCAGTGTCCCAAGTGATGTCACGTTTGTATAAACAGAACGCAGACCTTTGACGTTTGCTACCTAGATCGCTCAATTGCTCATTGAATGAACATACTTAAATAAAAAGTTTACAAGTCTTGCGCGGCCGTGCGAGCGAGAAAGCGGGACAATGACGTATGAAGATCTGACAGATAACATGGTTCTATCCCTGTATTACTATTCGGTCAGTACGTAAGTTTTCTCTGTAATCTGTGGTAATGGCCGTTATGGATATTTGTTTATACAAACGAAACGTCATGCGCTCTGGTGTTTAACATATCATGGCGGGCGTCCGTATTTTTCAGTTTAATTTTAATATACAAAATAAATAATAATCTCTTACTCAATAAATAAATATGAGCATTTTTCGAATTCTATGATTAATATTTCACTAAGAAAATACCATATTTTAGTAATTTTCAATTACTGTCATCATGCCTAAGCTATAGGTACTTTATATACTCGATGGGTTAAACTGTGCATTATGAAGGGTACCTTCATAACGTATAAAGTCGCAATGAAAAGTAACATCATTATTTTTCGATTGTGGACGTCTTAGATTGAGGGAACATTTTCTATCTCCAAAGTCGCAGCCGGCTAGCGGCGTGATACTTGACACAGGTGAATGATTGATGGGGTTTCGGAGAACTTGCCAACTTATTTACCCGTGCCACTGCCTTGAACCGCTTTTGTTATCCTTCTGGTTTACTTTTGTGCCATAAATCAGATCCTATCAATTATTTGCAATCTGCGGTTGATCACGAAAAATGGATGATGAACTCCTTACCGAGGTTTTCCCGAGTTACAGAACGTTACCGAGAAGTGAATAGGGTTTTATATGGCTCGCAACGCACACGTTACCTACTCCAAGAGTTGCAAATGTGAAAACTCATTAAAATACATCTCATCATCTTCCTCCTACCGTTTTTCGTGATTGTATCCCAAAGGAGCTCGGGGTCCGCTTTGACACCTATCCCAGGATTTGGCGAAGCCATAGTTTTACAAAAGCGACTGTATGCCGTCTGACCTTCCAATCCAGAAGGAAAACTATAGATCATGATGGAATTAGAGACACTAGAACTTCTAGGGATTTGTTAAAAAATCACATAAGCACTCATTAACATGTACCTATGGTTAACACATTGGTGGACACTAAACCACGTTGTCGTCAGCGATTTGTTCCAAGTTAAAAAAAGTATATAAATATAACACTGAGTTGCATTAGCTACCTATTCATAAATCCTTTGAAACTTCCTAAATGTATCTATAGGTACTATGTGTTGCAGGAAGGAAAGAGAGAGTGCATTATCATTCAACATGGCTCAACACTGAGTTGCATTAGCTACCTATTCATAAATCCTTTGAAACTAAATGCCACCGGTAAGTCACACCATTCCGTGCAACCTGAGCATAAGCTTATAATATATATGTAGGAATATGTATACAATACATGTGCATTATGCAATACGTAGTCAATCTAAACCAAGGGTTCCCAAACTTTTTTTAGGCACGCCCCCCTGCTGCCTAAAATGATGTTCCCACGCCCCCCTTCGCTTCGATGCAAGGAAACGGAAGTGAATGGGTTAGCTAGCCAAATCATCATCATCTTCCTAGCGTTGCCGTTAGCGCCACGGCTCTTAGGAGTCTAGGGTCAGCTGAGTACCTAATCCCAAGGATCGGCGAGGCACTAGTTTTTACGAAAGGACTTCCCGAGGCCCCGCGCCCCCCTTAAAATGTGGTCGCGCCCCCCTAGGGGGGCGCGCCCCCCACTTTGACAACCCCTGATCTAAACGTACAGTCACCAGCATTCAAATCAGCCATAACATGGCAAAATCTGGCACGTCCTAATGCCCCTACAAATAGTAACGCGCCGAGAGAAGGTAAAAAGTCGCGTTAGAAGTTAGGAACACAATAAAGTGTGTACGTATGTTGATTTACATTTGGGGTCCCTTTGTTTCCCATAAACTTATTGTTCCGAATTTCGATAGTCAGAAATTGATATCCATATAATTTATAGACATAAACATCGGTAGTCATAATCTTTGTTAAGTATAACGTTTTGTAGTTCTAACATTAATGACCCATAATATTAAGTATTATAATCACAAGAGTCAGAAATTGATGTCCATAACGATCAAACGTCTATCGATAATTATTCATAAATATTCTAAGGCATATATTTCAGCGTACTAATGCTTGCTATTCATATCGTTTTAATGCCTAAAGTGAATTACGTCTAAGAGACCAAATCTATAACATCCAAAGTCATATAGATAATTACTCAGAAACATTTCTAGACATACATTTGAAAGGGGTACTAGGTACTACTGCGCGAAGGGTTTATGACTGTTTCGTAAAGAATACGTTTAAATAAGCATGTTTTATTAGAAACCTTTTCTCTGAAATTAAAAATGGCCAAGATATTGGACTTCTAAGGCAGGTCGGTGTAGGTACGACGACGAGCGAAGCGAGGAGGAGTGTTAGTTGTACCGTGACCCTAAGCGCGCGAGCCGAGCGAGCGAAGCGAGCGTGCCGCGGCAGCGGCCGGCGAAGCGCCAGAACCAATAATGACACAACATTCATCGAAATGTTGACAAGTACATATTTTTCCTAACTTTCGGGTCAAATATTTCGGCCATTTTTGATTTTAGAGAAAAAAGTTTCAAACCAAAACATACTTATTTTAACGTATTCTGACCACTAAACAAAACAGTGAGCGGCATAAATATCTTTCAATCGCATCACTCTTTATTTTTGCCAAAGTACCCACATTAATTATAATTAATGGGTATGTGGGTATGTTATAAAGCAGTCTGGAAGAACGCGTTCAGTAACGTTCAGTAGTAAAAAAAACATGTATTTTATTATTTTTCTAGGAGTGTGTTTATGGGCTTTAAAATTATGAAGAGTGATACCACCGTGAAATTGAATGATATGACTAACTAATCAGATGACTACCAATCATTATGACTTGCGAAAAAATACCTTACAATAATTATTACAAACTAGATTATTGCCTGTAACATTATGTAATTGCTTACCTCCGGGACATTGAACATTATGGCTAGCCAATTTTATGACTAACAATAATGATGACCTGCAAAAATCGGAACTCCAATGTATATTGTTAAATTTTATGACTTTCGACAATATGACTAGAAAAAATTATGGTGGAAAACGTTATGGACTGAAAAAATCGGATCTTAAATTTTATGGGAAACAATAGAGACCCTTTACATTTACATTCACCCGGATAATATATTTATTCGGCAGACGCGGGTACATTTTGTGACGAAGTGTTTGTTCATGTACATGTTTTCATTGTACCTAATTGATAAGTATTAGTTTACTATGTCTACAGGCTATATTATACGTGTTTCTTTGTAATTCGCGGGGAGTGATGCGTGGGCTGGAAGTGATTGATATTACAGCGCTACGCCACGCGGCGAGTGGAGTAGCGCGCCGTAGCGGCGTAGCGGCGTGTAGTCTGGGGCTCATTCGGCAGTTTTGTAATCTCTGTCAGCTCGAGACATATCGCCAAGACAATTTCGAAAATATTCGGTGAAGGATAATAAGCTACGGTAGCCTAGTGGTTCCGGCATGCGGCTGTCAAGCGGCGGTGGTGGGGCCGGCTCATACCAAATAGTTAGCTTTTCTGTGAAGGAATACATCGTGAAGAAACCGGTCTAATCCCAATAAGGTCTAGTTTTCCCTCTGGGTTGAAAGGTCAGAAGGCGGTCACTGTCGAAAACTAGAGGAGGTGTATTCGGTGAAGGATAATATCGTGATGCATATATTTGCGAAGAAATTCAAAGATGTAGGTATGTGTCCCCAACCCGCACTGGGCGAGCGTGGGGACGACTACCTATTCCCCTCTCATCCATAAGGGAACGTTTATACCTATAAGCCTGATGATGATTATATTGTACTGTATATCATCTTCAGCTATTCGAAATGCAAAAGAAAGGTGTAGTGGTTGGTATTATCATATTATGCAAGGGGACATCATCACGTAGCATTTTAAGTTGGTATAATCACATGACAAATGCCCCTAATGGAATAGCGTGTTTATAGCAGTTGAATTTTGTATCTCTCTTATGCAAATAGTCATAATTTCTTACGTCAGAGGCCAAGGTGCCAGCGCGCAGTCAACTTAGCTCAGAAGAAAGGTGGAGGTGGGTTATCTTTCACGTGAGATATGTCGGGTCGCCCGGTGGCTTAAATTTAAGTCTTCCCTTACCCCGACCAACTTTACTATTTATACATAAGTACACCATTCTTAACATATTTTGCAAATCATCAAGTCGGTGAAAAGGTACGATTTACGATAAGGATATTATACCTACAGAAGGGACTTTCTGTGAATGTTTTTCTTTTAAGGTGCATCATTTTGCAAAATACAAGGGATTTTTTGCGTTCTAAACCACTAATCAATCGAAAACAACGCATGTTCGGCTTATTACTGTCTATCCAATAGAGCAGCATTCATGTGGCTAAGCGGTGATCATGTGCTGGATGCGAGCCATAGAGCTTTTGGCGTGGGATACCACGAATTGACGATCCATCGAGTGCTACACCTACACCTAAAATAAAAAAAAATATGCGACCTTTACATTTAAGCATGTCTTTTAGACGTAAATAGAGTGTAAGTGGTACAAAAAGTCCATTTCAATATACTGCGATGGAAGTAGTTACAGCCGCCAAGTTTCCAGCGTAGGCATTAAGCAGCTAAATCCGTGGAATTAGGTAGCTTTCGAGAACTTCCCCCGCGAGTATCTTATTAATCTTTTGTAGAAGATTTCGCGACGCGGGGCACGAGTTTAAAATAGGTAGAGAGAGACTGGTGCTCAGAAGAGCGATCGACGAAGTTGCGGTGTCGTGACCGAAGCGGATTACTTGGTGCCGCCTCCGCTCCGCCCGGCTACTGCACATTTTCTGATAACTCGATTATTCGAACCTATTATCTTAGCTCTGAGCTCAACTGCGTATTTTAGCACCAGACTAGTTCAACTACTTTCTTCATTACATTAGTTCTTTACGAGATTTTGCAAGTATGGCGCATAGAGACCGTAAAAATGGTATATTGTTTTATATGTAATAGTTCGGCCAAACGCGCAGTATTCGGTCCAAGATGCGTTGTTGTTCGATGATTTCGAAATATAGCATTCAATTAAAATATGGACATACCCAATCAAAAACCTTTTCTATACAAAGCAGACTTAGATGCATGGCATCTGCAATTTACATGATGAATACTACCAAAGAGTCCTTGTGTTACGTATAAGCGAGACAGACCATAAGCGTGCCAAATTGAGTGCAAATCAAGGCCCTTATCTCTGCGTAATGGAATGCGTAACACGAACAAATCGTACTCCGATTGTTGAGAGGCTTCTTGCCGCCGCACGACACGACGCTCCACCCGTTAGTAATAGTGCATGTTATTTGCAACTACGGTAGAGGAAAGAAAAAAATAGAAAAACGGCAACATGTGAAACTAAGTAGAACAATAATTAAAATTCAATTTACATCGAAGTGAACTTTAGTAATTAAAGGTACAAGTTCTTTTAAGTGTGAAAATTTAATTTCCCCGAGTAAAAAGTCGGTAGCCGTTATAATTAGCCAAAAGGCACGGAGCCAAAGAGAGGCCGAAGAGGGTTCAATGACAGACAAAAGTGGGTATCTCACCAACAGCCGCGGCATCCGTCCAGCCAGCGCTAGCCACTGGAACAAAAATGCAGATTCAACACCCGGACATTTCAATGCTATGAATTATGCAGTTCTGTTTTCTCAATTGCATGCTTTTGCACTAAAAGCTTAAGGTTGACATGGCTGCAACTAAGATTATGTAGCATATAGTGTTGTTATAGTGTATTATTTGTATTTCTAAGATGACGTGGTGGGGGAAGGATTGCACACTGATTAAAGATTTTTATTGGACATAATAAACAGGTATACTAAATAAAAAAACGTTCGTAATCATAATTGGATCCTATTTACATTTACGATAAAAAAGGACCCCGCTTTTATGTGTTTACATTTCTTTGTGTAATATTGTGTAAGTATGTGTAATTTTTAATAATTACTGACTATACTCGCTTTGGAATGTAATAAAAAGAAAAAATAATTTGCTGCCGTCTACGGTAACTGAAGGCCTGGAATGTTTTACTTTAATAGAAGACTGTGTAAAATTTCTTAAGATTAACATATTTACGAAATTCGAATTTAGAACACTACAATTGTGTACGAATCAAGCACTCAATTGTAATCGCAATATATTTATTAAATGGGTATCAAATTAAAGCCAAAACTACGTGAAAAATGGATTCCATTACTTCTACCAGAGGTAGTCTGTGCAGGACTTAAAACACCAGATAATAAAATCGTATAATTACTACGCGGTTAGATCCATACCTAAAAATTAATTAAGTAAATTAAGAAACTCTCTTTGATCTCCGGCTTTGGTACAATTGATTACTTTGGTACCGTCCTTTTAAAAGAAAGCATGCATTCATTTTTGTTATAATTGTCTAAATTGATCAGAAGACAAGTTGCACCAGAGACAAGTTAAGCTGCGTTCCCATAGAACTGGCAAGTAACATCGCATCGTGGCTTACTCGATTCTCATACTCTTCATCTCTCTTCATACCTACCCAATCTTTTCATACTTACTATGCAAAAGCCTGACGCAGTATATTCCAAAATGGTCGTGAGTATAATCGTAACGTTAGTATCCAGTAATCGTAGTCGTTTCTTTTTTCTATCTGCTCCTGTGTCCTTAAGTTTCAGGAGAGGAGGGAATATTTTCTGTTTATAATTTAGCAAAAGGCCAAATATCACTTTGGCATGCCTGAGGTTGAATGTCTCCACTCTAAAATACACATCCAGCGCCATGCATTTCGGGACTCGATTGACTCTGTATTACACTCGAAGTGAAACATGCATGAATGTATGCAGCTCTGCCATTCACAACCTGCCTCGACTCTCCTCACCATCGTCGCTAGTGTAACACGACTCTAAAGCTGGCCATTCACGACTGTTCCTACAAATCGAATCAATCGAAAAAACGGTCAATGAATGACAAAATTGTGGCTTTAAAGATAGTTCTGGTGCGTTTAGTTGGATATCCAAACGGAGTGTCGGACGCGCCCACGCTCCATAAGTCCATACGAATGGAACGGAATTCAACGTTGGTGCATTAACGTCAATGTCCACCCATTTGGACATTCGGGTGAGAAAGTGACAGCTACGTCACGCGCCCTAGAATGTAAACCTTGTCAAGATATTATGTCCACCCATTTGGATGCATCCATTTGGCGCCAAGACACACGGCAAGTCGGGGCGCTTCAGGCGAATGTCCCGGTCTGGACGCCAGCGGGTAGCGGAGCGACGAGCGGCTCAATTTAGATCGATCAAATGCAAGAACTACAGCTCGGTGCCATCTGAAGACAAGACCGTGGCCTTAACTAGTGCAGTAGTAATCAAAGGGCAAACATTTAGGAATTGGTTGGCCTGAGCGTACTTAGTTGTCGCTAGCGTTGTGAACATTAGTTCAGACGAGGCACGCGATTTCACGTGCGACACTCGGCATTGCCGCATTTAGAGCACGTTTCACGTATCTACAATATTTCCTAATGTATCCGTAAACTCGATACGATTCCTATTTTCAAGAGGGTGGTTGGACACGAACTTCCAATACATAAGGAATGTTCTGTAGTCGATGAGGAAAACCGATCAAACATATTTGTAATCGCATGTAACATCAATTTATTTGGTAATATACTGTAGAAAGAGGTATGCATTTTTCACCAACAAGGTCGCTATTTTCCAACTGTGTTTGAATTGAAGAGAAGAGACAGTCCCACATACATAGCTTTTGTTTCACGTCTGAGTCATTGTGATTTCGCTCTTATCCCCGCTAGGATATGACATGGAATCGCACACATGACTTAAATAGGTATCGCCTATCGTACAAAATACAAACCTACTAGTCCTACTACATATGCTAGTTCTTTGCTAGGCAAACACCTATCGCGATGGATCTATTCAAACATCTTGCTGTGCTCACCAAAATGTTAAAATGTTTCCATCAAGAGTTGTCACTGACGGAGGGACGGACCGTTGCGGATGCGCCACCAATCAATCATAGGGGACGGCGGGGCCTGATGGTCGAGTATGTCCACATTGTATCTACAGTAGCCATGCGCGGATTGTATACAATGTTTCCATCAATAATGATACTTACCTACTATGAATTCATAAATGACAATTATAAAATATTTATATTTACTCTCCGGTATGCCATAGTTAACCGCTTAAATGAATGTTCCTAAGTTGTTTTTATTATACGGATTTATTGAAGAGGACGTGTTGCATTATGGTGATCATAATAATCACAAGCATTTGTTTGTCCATCGTGTGTTAGACTGTTTTGTTTGTTTTTGAATTTATCGGAAAATTTGACTTTTCTTTGGCTAGGTCTACAGGAAAACCGGTTCTAAAGCTCTGAATGTAGAACCCATTATTGATAACGTAGGCATATAACAGCTATCGATATTCATTGTAGACTAGATTCTCTTCGGTTTAGGTTAAAAACTGTCACGCAGGAGAGAAAACAGTTACCAACTAACCTAGTCTAGCGCTGACTCGTAAGCTAAAAACACTTAGGCCGTTTAGGTTAAGGCGACATGTTTCGCGATCGTGCGTCGTGTCGAGCAATAACGCGTTACCTTAACGCAGCGCAGCCTTATCTTCGTTGTGATTCATACTGCCTCATACTCATCATAGATCATTCTAGATTAATAGTTTTTAGGCTTATTTACTTTCTGGGGGATTACGGCAAATAAGGTAATATTAAAGACTTAAAACAAAACCATTATACTCAAACGCGCCATGTCAACAAAACGCGTAAAATGACCTAGGTACTCACGCAACCGTATCATAGTAAACTGTAATCGGTCTGATCCTGACATTCAATTGGCTTGTGCCCAACGCAGATGTCGCGTCACCCGTGATTGTTATGCAATTAGCTTATTGTGTATTTATTTAATTGACGAAATTATAAAGCGGCACCGGCGTGCCGCGATGGGGCATACATGCCATTTTAATTAACTTCGGCCATTTTAATTATCGTGAATGTCATCGCGCCCCCGACGGCTACATGGCGTACGGATGACACAAACATTTTAATCCTATTTCATCGAACGAAACGAAAAGGCACACGATACGGTATTGATATTTTTCACATAAAAAAGGTGTCTATATACGAGCGAAGCTTGTAATTTACAGGCGACACCCGATGTGGTTGTTTGTTACTGTAGAAAATATATGAATGAACGTATAGGTAGATCCGTAGTTTGTGTAGCCCTTAATTATAAAGCATGGATGGATGGTTAAGAAGTGGTTGACGATATGCCGACATAATTTTATGTAAATACATGCAAGCTAGAAGCTATAAGTATGAATATCTGGTACGTATGTGGCCTCTTTATTAAAAGCTCGCGGTTTCATTAATTATGAGGTGAAACATGGCGTTTCTGAAAGCCGGCTGAGATCAGTTATTAAAAGGCTTTCAAGGCGAATGGGTCCCAGCGGAGACCACCCCCGGCGGGTCATGAGACCATGGCGAACTCACGTAGGTATCCACTTACTTCAGGCAAATGTTTCAACTATAACTAGGTGTTATTCAACCGCGACTTTGACGTATTTACATGGAAAATCTGTCACGTACAATCCCATTCTAATCGGAGTTTCAAAATGAGTTACACAACCTCTTATTGTCCTATAATAAAGACGTGTGTAGGTCGTTTTGACCCCTTGGAACGCGTAGCTACTTTTGCTGCTGACTGGACCAACCTACCATACAAGTGAGAAATTTAGTTGCCTAGCTACCTACTGTTCGGATTGCGTGCATCGTTTTAAGTGAAAATTTTCTAAAACTCTAATTATGTTATGAATATTAGTTATGATATGACCGTATTAAGTAGGTACTTAGTACTTCTTTTTTATCTAATTGCAGAAACTAGTTCTAATTATTTGTTTAGGTATTTATCATAAGTTGCAGCAATGAGTAAGTAATCAGTCACTACTATAAAACATACGAAACTACATTTATGCAGAACCGACCACGATGCCACGCACCGATTTGGTATCCTCGCCAAAACTACACAGAATATAAGCTCGTGTATATAAGGTATTCAACGGGTACTAGGGGAATATCCGTTTCGTAACAAGCACCCAATTGACGTACTTACTTACCTACTTTTACTTACCTTTCAGGATAAATAAAAACAATATTTTACCTCGATAAGTCGCGTCGACATCTTTTCACTCATTTTCCGCATAATTGCCTTTTACCGAAAATGTGCTAAGCACCAAAAAACGTATAAATCAAGTCTGATATTCGGTATAAATAAAATGTAATTTACGACTACGTTTTTACATTTGGCGAATAAAATGACGTCGCCGAGAGCATTGGGGAAATGATAAGTAAGAGAGCGCCAATGTCGCCAATATATAAGAAAAATATTTGATATTTTTGCACGGCACGTTTCCTGATGTAATATAATTTCGTATAATGTTAAAACCGTTGCGTAATCCTCTTTGGCGTAGTAGGATATCTTGACGTTACAAAGTTAGGAGGAGTTACCTAAGATGTACGGAACTTATTATATAGTTAATAATTTTCACGCCTTTCACTACGACAGACAAGAACATAAGTGGTCGTCTTATCTAATTTAAATTTAAAGATTGTAATAGCAAGCACACGAGCCAAATTTTCGTTATTTGTCTCATTGAATGTAGCATCAGGGCAATTGACCAGATTAGGGTAACTAGGCACAAGTCTGTTGGAAGGCCTGCTAAGAAACAGTATAAAGGGATCAAGGGAACAAGGAGTATTAATTAGGGCGGCAAGGTCGCAGGACGTGAGCGGACTTGCGAGCGCCGGGCCAGCACCCAATAAACACCAATGATTTAATAACACTGCCTGTGCCCTCGCCCCAACACTTATTAATCCTCAGTAGAAAATTCAACAGCGCCCAACATAATCATATTATTGCTTTATTCCGTCTTTCTTTCGTTCCGAAAACTCCGGGTAGCGAAGTTTTACGAACTTGGGACAGCGTTAGGGCGACGTCGCGTGCTCGCGGCCTATATATGTGACGTGACGTACCCTCCGGTATTTTGAGATAGTGTACTGGGAATTCGGAACGTTAGTCTAGTAAGGAAATACGGAATGAAATCTCTGGGAAATAGAAAATAAATAAGTAAGAAACGTAAGTAATCCGAAGCCCTTGGATAGTGTGTGCACACATGGATTGGTGTCGAAGAGGATATAGGGGTTCGATTTATCTGCCGATGCGAGGAAGGAAGTATTACGAATATGCAGGTGGTGTCTGTAGGTGATTTGGCACGAAGCAAACGCGCTTCCGCTTTGGGTTCTTTCGAACTTATTTTACTCATATTTTGTTTCAACACTATCCTATTACCTACCTACTTCCGATCTAATCCGGGATGTTTTTTTTACGAAGTAGTTCCAGGGTTCCCTACAAGCTGTACAGATCAACTACTGTTAGGTATATCATTCGTGGTTATGTTATATATATATATATACATATATATATATATTATATAGGCAATAGCTATGTAAGCAGCACAGAAAATCAGCGTCGCGTCACGTCATAGCTGAGAAGTCATGACATTTTAATAATATTATTTGTTACGTTTTTATTTGACTCTACATTTAGTGTTTTTTTACAGAGTTTAATTTAAATGCTTGGGCAAATGCGGAGTTATGCTAATTTGTTCTTAACTCCTTAACTAACTACAAAGAATAAACCAATTACATTATTTACACTTTACTAATTCAACTAATTGCTATGTCAGTTCATGCGAAACGGGCACCAACTAAACATTTCACTTAAGTACGATTACAATTCCAGGAATAACTACGTAACAAAAACTACTATGAAACCTATTAACCCAAATAAAGCACCGCACGTTGTAAATTCTCTAACGCTTTAATTTCCACCTGGCGCGATTCATTTTCGTGATAATTCTAAATGAATTTAATTTCCAGAGGTGGCACGCCGAAACCAGAACTTCTCCAGTACGATAACAGGAATATATTTCCGCTGGACGCCGTATCTTGGAACAGAAATGGCTGCCGGCCGCAGCTTCACCATCATAGGTGTGTAATTGTGTAAGTATGTGTACTATCGTAATGATAATGTAATGACCATTAACTTAGAGACTAACATCGGTATATCTCACCTTTTACATACATATACGTACGATGCTTGCGAATCAAATACGTTGATGCTAAGCTAACCTAGTCGAATAATCAGCTACATCAGGCATGAAAAAGAAATATAAGAAACATGTCATTATTTTCAGTAGGTACCTAGTGAAGAAATAATCACATGTCTCATACATTTCATTATCCTGTGTTGATCCTATAAAAAATCGCTCAATGTAATTTCGATATGTTTGACGTCTGTAATATCGCCGATATCGGTACCTATACGATGCGTAATATATACAAATGTCATAAAGTATCTACTTACTTACATTGTGAAGCAGTAACAATACTAACAATAATAATGTCTGTTTGGCCTTCACAGGTAAATAAAATATATAAAATACACTAGTTTCGTTGCACTGTTATTAACTTATTAAGCACTAGCTGTACCTGCGACTTCGTTTGCATGTTAATGTAGGAGTTAACGCATTTCTTCTCTAGGAAATAGGACACATGCAGTTCTAATTTTAACCTATCATGTAAAACTTTCAATAAACCTATATATTTTAGTTAAAATGACGTTAAAACCTGTCACTCTGATATTTAAATTAATAAGAAAGGGACAAAACACGTGTTATTTATCAGAGGTATTTTAAGTTTTATGAATAATGGGGTAAAAGTTTAGTAGATGTCTGTGGCAATAGATCTAACAGGTAGGACACACGCTGCAGTATTAAATGTTTATTGATCTTCTTTTCTACTTATTTTTAACACTGTGTTATGTTATATTATAAAAACGTGGTGGATGACTGAAATGATCTTGAGTTCTTGAGTCACTCCGACTCTCAGGTAAAGATGTGTTTAGGAATTAATAATAGATAATCCTTTCGAGTACCCATTGACCGGTAAGTGTTTAAGTGGAACAAAAGATCTCTTTTTAATTTGACAACAGACGGCAAATTTATATTTTCCAAACTATACCTAACCACTAGGTAAGTTCTACAACTATAACGCGAGTCCGAGTCCCTTTCTAATAAAGGAAATTATTAAAAATGTTAAAGCAATATGTTTATTTTTTCATATGGCAATGTTTCAGATTGCACTATCACATTCTGGCAAACCTTGTGTATATTCCCGCCCTTGCCAACATAATAATGTGTGTTGCAGGCTTTATGATACAAGTATGTTCCTGTATGTTGGCCAATTTCTGTGTCTCTATATTGGCTGAATGTCAGCTTGAAGCCGCCTTAAGGCACAGCCACACGGGCGCGGCCTGCGGTGGCGGACAATATTAAAATTGACAGCGGCGGACAAGTTTACTATTGTCCGCCGCAGCCAGGCCGCGCCAGTGTGATGCAGGCCCAATACTGACGCGCTTCATAATTAATGTTTATAAAAGGCCCGTTCTATACTCATTTCATACATACTGTTTATTGCTGATAAATATAAATACTGACAAACCAGCGCGGCTATTACAATACGGAGCGCGAGCTCTCTCGATTTTTCTCCAACTATCTTAGTCTCTCTCTTATCAGATAACTTAGAAAGATATAATGCGAGAAAAATCGAGAGAGCTCGCGCGCCGTCTTGTGATAGGCGTGCAGAATCGTGACAATTAAATACTCAGCGTGTGATCGGTGTGATTCAATCTTGCAGAAACTCAAATAGACTTTGGCTGAACGCAAGAACAGCGCTATCGCCATGCCATTAAAAAAAAGGAAGAGATTCAGACTTTTGACGTTTGACGTTATTTTGTTAAAATTTGTTGATACATTTATTGAAATTACGCCTCAATGCGAATTTATCGCATATAAGTTTCCATATCAGAATCGACTATTTTTTTACGCTATAGAATTTAATATGCGTTTTGTGAAGGTCTATCATCACAACACCGGATCGAAATTATTAATATTCGATAGTTATGGCAAGCGCGCCATTTTGACGTCACTGACAGTTGACAGATATGGCGGCTAAACGATTTCAAGTAGAAGAAATTAATAATTTAATGAGGTCAAATGTTTCCGAAAATTAATTAATCGTCGCAGTCGGATAAAAAACTATCCTAAACGGAAGCGTGAGTAATAATGGGCTTATGAAAAAAGTTACATATTTTTCCGTTCATGGGAATCTGAAATCATCGGGGGACACAAAAATGGTTAGATTGATACTGGCTGATTCTTTTTTTAATTTAGAGATTTATTATAAGTGAGAGATTAAACATCAAGTTCGTGTCAAGTGCCTTGCGCTGCAGTGCACTGAAACCGGAAAGGAAACCACAAATGCAGTGAAAGGAGCCTGCGAGGTGAACTCCTGGTTACCAGGCAGGACGCGTAACCGCAAGATAGCGCGTCCTGCGATACCTTACATATTCGGGAGCGTATCCGGAACATACGGACACAAGAGATGTTAAAAATAATAAGTCTGTAGTTACAAGAAGTCTTAGCTAATTTCATCCATCAAAAATACTTATTAAAGTAGATCAATTCACGCACGTTCTTGAATTAAAACATCTGTGTACTTATTTCATTTTATTTACCTACTTATTTTTTTAATGAGTTTTATTACCGATTTTCTTTCTTTTCATGGCTAATTTGTTTCGTCCTATTAACCTAATTCATTGCAACCGTTGATTCCAACGGTGGAATACATGGTAGGTAGGTATATAAACAATTAGGTTATCTCAACGATGTCTCGACCTAAGCACAAGGGGTACGGCAGTTTTACTTTCTGGACCACGTTTACGGCAATGCAACGGACGTCAATATTGACTTAGAGAAATGGAATTAAACTCGTTAACAGTTCCTATGTAGGTACAATGGCAATGCTGGCTGCATTCTAATTCTAACAGGCTGTAACCAGCTACGACTATAGCCAGTTAGGGGTTGGGCAATACGTGGACCCTAGTTAAGTTATATACTGAACTTCAAATAACATTGTTAGGTAGGTGTTTGTGATACTTAAATACACAGTCAGTTGCGTTTGTTTTTATATAAGAGTATAACATACGGGCACAGATTGTACCTAATGTTCGGGTAGGTATAGATAAATAAATATATGGCGGGCATTCCTTAAGTAAATCGCTCTTAGTTAACTAGGAAGCTCAATTTTATTTGTGTTATGAGTAGGTACCTACTAGAGGACGATGTAATAATAATAAGTTATTATATTATATTATATTCAATATTAAGCACCTACCATCGAACGTTAGCGTTGCATTTTTATTATATTCCGCTGCAAGCAACTCAGGTATACACATGTAACCTGATAAGTTATTCTTAGGTTGACATTATGATGGCGACGTCTTTCACGTAATAACTTTAATGGGAATTAAATATACCTTAGGCTCTGGTTTTCTGAACCAAAGCCAAAACAAACCAAACCAAATATTGAAAGGTAAATAATGTAATGGCCTTGTTACACCTGTACGCTTACCATGAGTTTGACAATGACGGCTTACGCCAACGAGTATCGAGTTTTCTATCCGTGCATCCCGCTCGTGCTGTCAAAGTGCAATAGAGATGCACAGATAGAAAACTCGATACTCGTTAGCGTAAGCCGTCATTGTCAAACTCATGGTAAGCGTACTGTAATGTGCTGACGTGCCGTCCATGGCCCTCGGCCGCCATTGCGAAGAGTGCAGTGCGATGTTTTCCCTTCGTATAAAATAATAGTATTATATTAGCACAAGTCGTGCTAAAGATAAGCAATAATACTTACGTAAACTCCTTTAAATTGTACATAAAGAGTTCAATTTAGAAACATGTCACCAGCTAGCTACACTTTGTCTAGGTCAAGTATCAAATGCACTGCAAATTCACCCATCATGTTTAATCGTCATCAATTTGATTGTTGGATTAAAGCTTCTGTTAAAAAGACCTCTCGCCATAGTGCTGCCAGCTGGTGACTCAATCATCATCATATCAACAGAAAGACGTCCACTGCTGGACATAGGCCTCCCCCAAAGAGTTCCACAATGACCGTTACTGCGCCACCCGGATCTAGCGGGACTCTCGAGACCTTTACCAGGTCATCAGTCCACCTTGTAACATAATACATAATGCATTCTGGAAACCGTCATTGAAAGCAAGTAATACCTACACGTTTCTTACGCGGTCGCCAGATGACGCTGTGCGCTCGGGTAAATGGCGCTAACAAGATTTCTTTTCGCGCCCATAAAAAGGGTGCGAACATGTTTGTGTTGTTCAGTCCGGCTTGGTCCACTGGGGTCTGCGGACCCCATCGGTCAAGGCTACTAACCTAACCAATTTCTTGGGCCTCTTTAGCGGGGTAGCGGGCCGACTTTCGGGTCAGGAAAACTGAAACCCCGCCCAAAAACGAACAGCTACGTTTATAATTATTGTGTAGGCTAGGTAGGTTAAATAAATTTAAAGAAAGAAAGAAATAGTTTTGGTATTAACAGTGTAGAAATATAGTGTTAGTGCTCCAATGAAGTATTTATGTCTGTGGCAGGACCACGGACACACCAGTCGCTTTACAGGTTCGACCTATTTGTAATCATTAACTAAATAATCAAGTCATGTTTGTGTATTTTGGTTCAATAACAGTTTTTAGGGTTCCAATGACAATGATGATTTGTGCAGTACACATATGTGTTTGTGTATGATATCAACGTAGGTATCACATCCAAAATGCGACTATATTTTTGATTTAAATGGATTATTTTAGGTATTATTTACGAGTATTATACCAATATTATAAAGAGGGAAAATCTGCGATATTGTAAGTGTGTACATATATATGCGATTATCTCCGGAACCCCTAAACAGATTTCAAATATTATTTCACCTGTGTTTAGAATATAATAGACTTTCAGGAGGGCCGTAGTCTACATATATTTTATCGCCGGGTTTGCCTGCAAATCCTGCAATCTGTGAAATACGCGGGGGAGCCGCACGCGCAGCTAATAGTTTACAAATAAAATAATTAAATCAAGTATTTCCACACGTCCTGCCTCATCGTCGCTAACAATGTACATAAAGATGGAACAGGATTCTACTCATTATCACTGAACATCCTGTCACAGATAGACGGTGACCAGTTCTATTCATCGTTTTTTTAGGTAAACTTGGCCTATAGTGTGGGACGACTACCTGCTTGTCAGAATGGTGTCAATAAATAAAATAGTTGAAACCGCACGGCGCACGGGCACCCCGCAAGGTTTCACACAAAATGAAGCCTGTCGTAATTAGTTCGAACGTTCCATGATCTGTTCGATGTTACCACTTTTATTTTACGCTATTTTTACGCGACTGCCGAAGGATGAATTATTCTTTCGCACGCCCTGCACCCTAAACCGTTTGACGGATTTGGACATATGAGGTGACGCTGTATTCCTCTTAATCGTGGGAGAGAGCATTGGCTATAATACTTATATGAAAAAAGCAGTTGAGTTTTTTGAAAAATCTTGTGTTATGTAGCCTGTTAGCTCTTTCCACTGCTGGGCAAAAGCCTCCCACTCTTCCTCCACTCGGCCCTATTGCTTGCAAGCTACCGCTACCCAACAGCCCAGTCAATTAACTGACAACTCGTATGAAAAAATTGTCAATTTTGGAAATAATTTATAATAGCTTATTTTTATGTGTAACCGATACATTATCAATTAAATAGTTAGCCAGGATAGAATCCGACAAAATTTCAGACATCAAAAAATGATAAAGTATAACTAGTTTCTCATGGCCGCTCCACACGATGGGCCATCCTGACCCATCATACAGGACGCGGCTATGCGGTAGAACGAGACATAAACACGTCTTACTCCCTTTAACGCATAGTTGCGTCCTGTATGATGGGTCAGGATGGCCCATTGTGTGGAGCGGCCATGAAAAGTCAGAAGAAATATTATTAAATATTTTAGTCTCTATTTTGATTCATTTACAAAAAAAGACAATGTATGCTTCATTCAAAATTATACGCAATTATAAATTAATGTTTTTCAAAACCGTATTTTTCCTGGAGTACAAGCAAAACGCGTCAAAATCATCTTCGCTTCATAGCTTGAGATTAAATTGGACTTGTACCTATTGGTTGGCGAGTGCTTGCTTGCGCTAAATCATAACAAAATAGCTGCGTGTAGCTGTACCGAGAGCGCATCAAACAATACGATTCCACTCGTCTCCATACGTCTCCACCTCGTTTGGCAATAGAGCCTCTGGGCCGCACGATCGCACGATTTCTTTCATACGCTCCCGAAGTTTGTTCTGCTGATTATGACGCTTCCGGCGCCATACAAAAAACTCGAATCTTCCGATCGATTTGAGTGAACTTTCTTTGTGACTCCTTTTATATAATATGCTTCGTTAGACGAACATATTAGAGGAATACAGCGTTTCCTGTTGCAAAATAGAAAATATCAACGATGATGAAGATCATCTAGGACATCCGGTACCCCTACTAGATTGAAAAAACAAGCAATCCTTCAATCCATCGTCTAAATATGCATTCCTACCTTTTTATTACTCGGACGATTTTCATTGAGTATTTTTTTTTAAAGACTACAGTGAATGACCCTAAGTCTTACCTGATGGTAAAGCGACGACAGAGCCTAAGATGAAGCTCACTGGTTCATTAATAGGCTATTCACTCTATAAAAAAATAAGTATTCATTTCTTTCAAAATCCGGTATAGACAATAATGGAGATAAGAGATTGAAGAACCGATACATAGCCGTTTGAATTATAATTCTATCTGTAGTGCAAAAGTAGGAGATACGATTCAAAAGTTGTCAAAAATCGATGAAAACCTCGAGTAGCTTCGTGCGACTAAGTGGTAAGTAGACAACTTAAGGATGCATACGCTCCCCACGCCTGGCAAATCTTTACTAATCTTAGGTATAAAGAGTTATTGTTTGTAAGGGGTAATCTCCAGAACTACATGAACGATTTCAAAAATAAATTTACCAATGTTTTATATGGAAATTCAATTGGTCATCCATACATTAATATTGTAAATTCGAAAGTGTGTCTATCTCTGTGTCTGTTATTGTACCGCTTCACGCTTAAACCGCTGAACCGATTTATTTGAAATTTGGTATAGATATAGTCCTGGGGAAGGACATATGGGATTTTTATCCCGGAAATAATCCCCTAAGGGTGTGAAAATGAAAATGGGGGTGAACATTTATATGGGGATACGATATAATCAAGTTCTACGCAGACGGAGTCGCGGGCAGAAGCTAGTAGTCTATATTTTATCCCGTGGCTAGTTAAATAGATACTTAGCAGAATTATCTTCTCTTTGACAAGTTAAATATGCACTGACCCAGCATTTTACAGTACCGCTACGGAACAAACTTCCGATGTTGCACCAATTGTCATTCAAAATGAAACCTTCCTCTTCGATTTTTTATCGGAGCATGTAATGAATGCAGGAAATGACAAAGTCATGCGAGGCGTCATTACCGCTAACAATCAGTGCAGGCTCCCACGTCGCAAACACCTCTTTTTATTTAATATGGGAAGTGTGTTGATGTGTCTACTGCAGCACAGCTTGGTCTACTCGTATCTATCTGTGCATAACGACGCTTCCATTATCATCAACGCATGCAACCCACCCTCGTTAACTTAACACCATGTATCGAACCCGACGATTTCAACAGAAAAGCGCGCGGAAGTGAAAAAATCATGATCTTTTAAAGTATGCTCTGAACAAAACATATAGGTACTTATTATATTCTATTCCAGCAAGTTCTTCTTCAGAATTTCTCGAAATTAAGGAGTTTATTGTTACGAGTTACTTGACAATTTGTTTGTAGTTTCTCGATTTCGTTACCAAAGCGGCAATCCATACTAATATTATAAATGGGAAAGTGTATGTGTGTGTTTGTTTGTTTGTTTCTTTGTTTGTCCTTCTTTCACGGCAAAACGGAGCGACGAATTGACGTGATTTTTTAAGTGGAGATAGTTGAAGGGATGGAGAGTGACATAGGATAGTTTTTATCCCCGAAATCATCCCCTAAGGGGGTGAAATGGGGGGATTAAAGTTTGTATGGAGCTGCGATATAAACGAGTTCCACGCGGACGGAGTCGCGGGCAGAAGTCGCGCAAGGTAATTTTCCGCATTAGATACACTGACCCATTATCAGACACTGACCCATTATCAGACACCGTCTTCAAATCTTAATCCAAAAACTAGAGGTGACAAACAGCATGACTGTTAAAGAATTAGGATGTCAACCATTGGGACATTTACTACATCATAACAAAAATAAAATATTCTCATCATCTCATCCGTAAAAAAATCCTAACTTTTGTTAGCCATATGAATCGATAAAACGTACACAACACTACTTCACGAAGCATGGGCACATCCCTAGCGCTTGACGGGCGCCATCTTGGTCGGTGATCCCGCGCATGGGTTGGTGTTTGACGTGGCTCGTTTTCTAAAATATAGATTACTTGTACCGTGGATTAAAGGAAGCTGTAAGTAGGTTACAGTTTTCAGAAGTGGAATCGGTATTCCCGTGAAATCTTAGTGATAAACATTCATGGCTTAAATATGTGTGCACGGTGTTTTTGAAATAAGATATACTAACCGGTGGATGTGATAGCGCTAAGAGACGCTTTGTGAGTAAAACCAGCGAAAAAAAAAAAGAAAGACGCTTAAGTTTAACTACTTCTAATTATGTCTGTTCAAAACTAACATCGTTTCATTAAGTGTGTGCAAACTTAATATTGATATACGCTTGGATGGAGTTGAGGCGAGCGAGTGAACACTTGCACGCGTGTCGCTCGCAACCATTTTGTTTGCACGCTTGTATACCTGCGTAGCTAGGGGCAACTTTGCTGATCCACCTTAAGTTTGGCTGAACTGGTGAGCTTGTTCCATTTATTCAACTTTTAAGGTCTTAGGATGAAGTGAACTTTCGTGCGAGATTGACACTTAACCAACGATGTGATTCCGTAGCATCCGTTCCATGGCATGTTTTGAAAATTGTGGTGTTAGAGAACTGATTTAAATTATTATCAAGTGTGGTGTGTAATCTTGATTATTGTTACTGCTGTGTATCGTGCATAATGGGCCGGCACAATAAGAGATATCGGTCCAGAAGTCGATCTAGTTCTAAAACGCGAAATCACAGCCGTAGCTCTAGGCAGAGCTACTCTATAGAGTTGAAGAGAAAAGATGATTGTATTGAAGCATTAGAAAAAATAATACGAGAGTTACTGAAGACAAGAACAGATAGTAATGAATCCAATTTGTCTGAGGGTGCTGTTCAAGCAAATTCTACTGGTGTTTTTCAGAACAGTGTGTCAAACATTACTGCTACAAACACTGGAGTGGTGCGTTATGTGGGGAGAAATGATTTTGTTCCCGAATTCAATCCACAAACTTCACCGGTGTCTATCCAACATTGGATCAGGAACTTAGAAAGCACCGCTAACATGCATGGATGGGATGAGCGCACTCTAATTTGCAACTGCACTGCAAAGTTGCAAGGCTATGCTAAGGATTGGTATGCTTGTCAGCAATCTTATGATTTGAGGTGGGATGATTGGAAAGAAAAATTGATAAAAGCATTTCCATATACAAAAAATAAATTGTCTCAAATCAGAGAACTTGTTAACAGAGAAAGAAGGGGTGATGAAGATGTTATTAAATTTTACTACGAAAAGTTGGGCATAGGTATGTCCTGTAATTTATCTGATGATGTCATCACGGAGGCCATAATCGGGACGCTGGGAGATAGGCTGATGCAGATGGGAGCTGTATCGGCTGCTTGTCAGGACACAACCTCTCTACTCAAATATTTAGCAAATACTAAATCAACAGCAGGGAGCCAGATGTCCTATCCTTCAGTGAACAATTCTTCTGTCCAGAATCAGAGGGTGGTTACTAAACACAAGGCACCTCAGGCTACAGTGTGTTATAAATGTGGGGAACTGGGTCATAAGGCGATAGTTTGTGGGGGAATAAGGAAAAAATCGCATACAAGGTGTCGCTTCTGTGATCGAGTGGGCCATATAGAGGCTGATTGTTATAAGAAGAAAAACCAAAATAAACATTGTACCTTTTGTAATGTGGATGGCCACACCCAGGAAGAGTGTCGGAAGATAAAGCGAGGAGGACAACAAGCTAAGTCGGTAAAGAAACTGATAATAAACAATACTCCCTGCGATGCTAAATACTATAAGGAGGTAGGCATAAATGACATGCTAGCTAAAGGCTTCATTGATTTTGGCAGTTCATGCAATACTATGAAACTGAAGTTATGTGAACGATTGGGTTTGTCTTACATGGATAGCAGTTCTGTGGTAATTAAAGGATATGGTGACGCTTTAACTCTTCCATTGGGAGAAGTGTCCGCACTGTTGACGGTGGACGGTGTAAAAAAAGAAACCATGTTTTATGTTGTGCCCAACGAAGTCCAAGACTTTGATGTTCTAATTGGACAACCATTCACTGAAGAGCCAGATATAGTAGTGATGAAGACTGCCACAGACCTTAATATCTACAAGGGCGAATTACCAGCGAGTTTGGCAGAACTGTGTGACACCTTTGAAAAGGTGCATCTGTATCCCAGTGAAAGCAGGGAGCTTAAACCTGGTTTAAATAGAATTGAGGTTAGAGCTGAGCCTACTGTTAATGGCCGCATAAAACTTAACCACAGTGAACAAAGGAAGCCTCTTTCGGAAAGGGACATAGTTAGTGAAGAAGTAGAAAGCATTGAAGGCAGTGCTTTCATAAGGGTTGTTAACAAGACTAGCAGTGTAATACAATTAAATAGCGACGCTTGCATTGCTCGTGCTCATGTAGTAGACCAGAACGATAATACCTTGATGGAAAACAAAATACAACAGGAAGTGCTTGGTAGACTTCTAGCTGAATATGAACACTGTTTTTCTGGGTCGGGATTGGAATTAGGCAACTGTGATGTTGAAATGGAGATCAAATTGACAGATGATAAGGTGATCAATTATAAACCCTACAGAATTTCTTATCACGAAAGGGAGATAGTCAGGCAAACGGTACAACAATTATTAGAAACTGGAATCATTGAAGAATCGAGATCACCATATGCCAGTCCAGTACTACTGGTGAAAAAGAAGGACGGAGGTTATCGAATGTGTGTGGACTACCGGGCCCTAAATAAAATCACCGTAAAGGAAAGGTATCCCATACCGGTCATTCAAGACCTGCTGGATCGGTTAGACAATAAGTCTGTTTTTTGCTGTTTGGATCTTGCAAACGGTTATCACCAAATCAAGATTGCGGAATCATCTAGGCCGCTCACTGGATTCGTCACACCAGATGGGCATTACCATTACAAAATGGTCAGCTTTGGATTATGTAACGCGCCTGCGGTCTTCCAACGGGCCATGAACTCGATCCTAGCCCCAGTTCTGCATAAATGTGCTGAAGTCTATATTGACGACGTGATTGTGTGGGGAGAAGATGCTGGTGAGTGTCTGGCTAACTTACGTAAGGTCTTAGAGCTGATCTCTAGTGCTGGGTTGAAGTTGAAAAAGAGCAAGTGCACATTTCTTACTGAATCAGTGGAGTACTTAGGCCATTTGGTAAGCAAGGGAGAGATTCGCCCGTCTTCATGCAAGGTGTCGGCCGTGGCGAACTATAAAACGCCTACAAATGTCCACGAACTACGCCAATTTCTCGGGTTGGCCAGCTACTTCCGCAAGTTCATCAAGGGCTTCGCGTCAATAGCGCGACCACTTACCCTACTGACGAAGAAAATGGTCAAATGGGATTGGGGCGCACAGCAGGAACAAGCAGTGGAAACTTTGAAAGTTAAACTGACCTCGGACCCTGTCCTAGCTATATATAGCCCAGATAAAGAAACACAAATACACACGGACGCTTCAAAAGCCGGGCTGGGAGCAGTACTCTTACAGCGTCAGGAAGTCGGAGGATTGAAGCCTGTTGCCTATGCAAGTAGGCAGACTACACCAGCCGAAGAAAATTATCATAGTTTTGAGCTTGAGGCCTTAGCCGTAGTCTTCAGCGTTGAGAAATTTTCCATATATGTGACAGGAATCAACTTTGTAGTGGTGACCGACTGTTCAGCATTGAGACTAGCCTGGGCTAAGAGGGATCTGTCTCCTCGTATTGCAAGGTGGTGGCTTGACCTACAAGAGTATACATTCGATGTCGAGCATAGGCCGGGTACGTCAATGTTGCATGTTGATGCTCTTAGCCGTAATCCGGTATCGATATGGCATATCGAAGAAAAGGACCTGATTGACGCTCTCCAGGATGGCGATGAAGAAATACAATCCCTCAGGCGTCATTTAAATCTAGAACAAGAGTCTGGTAAAGAAAAAAAAATGGCTTGGTAAAAGACTATAAAATAATTAATGATCGACTATGCAGAATCGTTAATGGCGAGAACAAACCGGTGTTACCCAAAAGTGCTAGATGGCACATCATAAGAACATATCATGACGACCATGGGCACCTCGGATCTGAAAAGTGTTTACAAGCCATACAGGCCAAGTATTGGTTCCCCAAGATGAGACGCTTTGTAGAGAAATATGTCAATAGTTGTATAGGTTGCCAGTTTATCAAGAAGCCTACAGGTAAGCAACCTGGATTTCTTCACCCGATACCAAAAGCGCCCGTTCCGTTTCATACCATTTACGTGGATCATCTAGGCCCGTTCTCTAAAAGCAACAGCAAAACGTACATATTCGCTATGATTGACGGATTTACCAAGTATGTGTGGCTGGAAGCAGTGACATCCGCAAATGCACGGGGTGCTATTATTTCACTGGGAAAACTCCGACAAGTATTTGGCTTCCTGTCACGAATTGTGAGTGACCGTGGCACAGCATTCACAGGACGCGAATTCCAAGACTATTGTACTAAGAATGGAATAAAACACATTCTGAATGCGGTCGCCTCGCCCCGCGCCAATGGGCAGGTTGAGCGCCTAAATCGTACAGTTTTAGCATCTCTGACCGCCCATATGGGAGGAAATGAGAAGGGCTGGGACGCATATCTTCCTGATGTACAATTGGGCATCAATTCGACTGTGTGTCAGGGGACAGGCAAATCCCCGCTGGAACTATTGTGTGCATTTCGGCCACGTTTAGCGGGAGACTTACAAGGGCCAATTACTTCAGCGGAAGAGATATCCGTATTAAGGGAGGATGCAGCCAACAAAATAGCTGAGAATGCGAAGCAGATGGAAACCCGATTTAACAAACGTCGACGGGAGGCTAAATCATTCGTAGTTGGGGATATTGTTATGGTAGAACGCAGAATCCTGCGTCCTGGGCTGACTAGTGGTAAGCTAGTACCTCGTTACGGGGGGCCCTATAAAGTCACCGCAGTCTTACCCCATGACAGATACGAGGTCTGCTCTGTAGCTAAAGGGAAAAGAGCCTACAAAAATGTTATTGCCCGCGATAAGATAAAAGAATGGCATATGAGACAATGCAGTTCGTCGGAAGATGATGACGAGCGCGTTCAACGAGACTAGTAGTTATGCCTTAGCCACACTGTCCGCTTAGCGAGCTCACACGATCGCCGAAAGGGGCTCACACTGTCCGCTTAGCGAGCTCACACGATCGCCGAAAGGGGCTCACACTGTCCGCTTAGCGAGCTCACACGATCGCCGAAAGGGGCTCACACTGTCCGCTTAGCGAGCTCACACGATCGCCGAAAGGGGCTCACACTGTTAGCTTAGCGAGCTTACATGACTGCCGAAAGGGGCTCACACTGTTAGCTTAGCGAGCTTACATGACTGCCGAAAGGGGCTCACACTGTTAGCTTAGCGAGCTTACACGATCGCCGAAAGGGGCTCACACTGTCAGCATAGCGAGCACACACTGCCCGCTTAATGAGCTAATGCTGTGATCGCTTAAAGAGCCCACACCATGAGAAGAGACTACTGAGTAATACAATACCATGGCGACCGTACTACAACCTTCGGGACGAAGGACTTGTCAGGATGACCGAACTGTTAGCCATATGAATCGATAAAACGTACACAACACTACTTCACGAAGCATGGGCACATCCCTAGCGCTTGACGGGCGCCATCTTGGTCGGTGATCCCGCGCATGGGTTGGCGTTTGACGTGGCTCGTTTTCTAAAATATAGATTACTTGTACCGTGGATTAAAGGAAGCTGTAAGTAGGTTACACTTTAAAGGTGCCATGCGTATTGTTCCTATCACACGAGTATTTTCTGTCACTTCACATAATCATTGATGTACTTTATATCATTGAAAAGTTCGATAAGTCACCTGTGGTCTTCAATCTTACGATTTCCGAGAGTAAATACACTAGTTATAATAGAAAATGCCGAAATCACTAAACGCGTCCCTATACAACTAGAGGGTTATCCTCAATTTTCCTGCGATCCCAACATCAGATTCTGACTTAGTGAGAATGGGGCCACTTCAAAATTATGCATTTTCGAATAAAAAAGAATTTTGAATATCGTTTCACAATTGACAGAGAAATACCTAGGAGGTGAACATATGTTTTACATACAGCGGAGAATAAAACCTCCTCCTTTTTTGAAGTTGGTTATAAATACAGTTGCAAGGCCCCAATACCGTATGTATATACAGCTACATACCTACAAGCTGGTGTTATTGCCTAACGTATATTACCCAGACACATGCCATTACATTAATTCTTATACGTACTTTAACGGGTTGATATATTTGCCTTTCGTTGTGTTTGTATTCGTTTTCCAAAAGAAATGTTTAATACATATTTCAGAACACGTAATCAGTCCCATAGGTAAAATCAGAAGGCAAAAAGGGGTAAATACCTAATGGGATAATTTTGTACCGATGTAAGTAACCTATTTAATTTGTCTATATTTTTACCTGTCTTGTGCAAGTATAATAATAATAAAGTGCATACATAGTTGCTAGATACATAGAAACCATCCAAGACAAAAACAATTCATGCTTGCTCTTACCGGGATTTGAACCCAGGACCGTCAGGTTCGTAGGCAAGGGGCTAAACCGGTAGTCAAACAATGCTTTGAGATACCCCTGTTCTGTGTTACATGCGAGGGATTTACCTCTACATACATTTACGCATATTTGTACCTATTCCATGACTCAATTTGTAACGCTTATTACGCTCACGAGTTGTATGCTCTAGCAGGTACGAGTATAAAGGATGTTCAAAAACGGTTGAATTATAGTGTACCCTTTAAGAGTAAAATATGAGTTTCTCTGCACCCCTCAGCATGTCGACTGCCACCGCCATCAGTCACTTCGTTCCCCCTGGCGGGGATGTCTATTGCTCCTATGCTACAGTTAGTTACACCTTTAATTTAAATATATTTATTTAGATAGTCGTGGATTAAAGGATGCATCAACTCGTCTCCGCGACGTAATCAGCTGGGATTTGCGACAGCGGTTCAACTCATGTAATAGGCAAGTGGATACACAATTTGTGACGCGTTGCCTTGTGCACGGGCACAGCGTATCTGTATTCTGTAGCCACAGCGAGATTCTACCATCAAATATTCACGTGTGGAGGTTTGGTTGCCGTTTTACTGCCTACGACCCCCTCCCTCCTGCCGCGCCAACGATCCGTCTGAAACAAGTAACAACTGTATGTGCTAAAATCAATATCTGACTGACTGCTCTTGGCCGAAACTTTACCTAAAGTCGAAGGCAAGTCTAAAACTCAACACATGTTTTTATGAGAGTACTCGGGTCGTGTAAAATGCAAATTGGACACGGCGACATGTAACTAAGCGACGCTGCCGAGGTGGGACCAGCTACCGCTGGAACGATATTACCTCTATGAATGAATAAATATTCGTCCAAGGCCTTTTCAGCTATAAAAACAAAACTACCTTTGCTGCCTTATAGAAGGCTAAGGGCAATTACCTAATGTTACACAATTTCAACGGTTCAATGTTGATATAATATTTGGAAATTAACTTAATAGTAGTTTAACGTAGATTGATGAACGTTTTACCATAGTAGGTACTAATCTGTTAACGAAAGTTAGTCGCGTCAATGACCGGAGATAGTGATATGATATCGACGTCGAAGTAGAATAAAGAAAAGAGAACGTAGGTAAATTATTAATTAAAAGAAACATGGTGTCATACAACCTTGACCTAAATTGCTTTGTCATAACTTATGTAAATGCTAACCGCCTACATATTACGTGGACGGTTATCAAATACACATAAAAAGTTTTCAATGTCACTATAATTGTACAACACCTACCGTGGGTGTGGACGACGCGTCACCATATTAATCAAGTGTTAGGTACCCAAATATAGGCAACAATTTAAAAAAAACCATGGAAGACTCCTTAGTGAATGAACCAAATATCATGAACGATTCATTTAAGATACCTACATGACATGTATTTTATATTCATTTTCGCCTTCACCTTTGTAATTGTTCAGATATATATGACTATATATATAAGTAGGTATACTATTATGAAGGCATCTGAATGTATGTCGCCTTGGAAATGGGTGCCGCGTGGAGGCATCCTCCAGCACCGCACTCCTCCGCCCCACATAAACAATGGAAAACATATCGCACATTTAAAGAGTAAACTGGAACAGTTAAGTTAAAAAGCGGCTATTGTGTTGGCCGTTTTACACAATCTCATTTGGCTTGACGTAATATATGTAAGAAAGATGTTTATTTTTAAGGAATTTTAGTTGTACGGGAATCATTGTTTACGCAGGAAAGTAACTTATGTTGAGAAAAGTGAATACCGGTGATTACGATCAATCAGGAGTCAAGTGAAAAATCACGTGGTATACATAATTACATATATTTAGTGTACCTACTCATTGACTGTAATGCCATACAATTAGCATGGCAAATAAATACACAATTTATAGATTTGTGACATGACTGGAAAAGTAACAGTAAGCAAACAGCTGTGTCACGCTGCCGGTGCTCGAATACCTCTCTACACGAGAAGGCGCCTGCGCCTACGCACCGAGACGCGACGGGACGCAGCATGGACTAACTTACTACCTTCGTTCCCACACGCACTCTCCATTGTTCCTCATCAGTGCCATTGACTTGTAAAATCCCATGTGAGTATCTATCCCACCAGACTAGTGATAGCTTTTCATATTGGAATAGACACCGGAATGGGAAACAGTCAAGATTGTATCTCATCTTTTGTTAGGAAATTCCTGCGGTGTCTTGCGCGGCTTTAATTATAAGATTACGTTTAATTGGTACAATATATAAGGATTAATTTAGTAGTGCAAGACATGATGTCGGAAACCGTGGTACTGGTGCAGGGAGTTATCGCGCGCTTAACCGGTCTCCGGTTATTGACCCGATAGAGCAGAGCCTGCGTAGCGCTGCCTCCGCTAGCCAGACATTATTTACAACTAGGCTGAGGTGAGATGAGATCCTTTTCTATACGCTGAAGCGCTGACATTGCGTGAACTTGTACTCGTACTTAAACGAAGAATTTTGTTTTGTTGACTGACCGCTTTTGTAGGTTTTGTTGTAGTTCCGTGGTGTTTCAAGGAGCTAACGATGAAATGTCTTCATTCCGAAATTTCTAATCAAAGTCCTAAACAGACATGCATGTAGCTGTTCAGGCGAGTACTAAACTAGGTCATACGCATATGTAGTTCAAATGTGATTACACTGTAATTGTACTATCTTGTTAACTTAACTACACTGTATTACATAGAAGTGCACATTTCACTAGATTGATCCAAACCGGATGTTGCGCTATTGGTGGGATGGGTGGGTGTGGGTGTATAGGTGGTACTTTTAAGTTAAGTATTATACAGCCTTTGTATTGTATGTTACTGCTATAACACACTCGATTGATATAAGTGTAACCAAACTGGATTTGATTTGACGATTATTACAGCATCATAAAAAATACTGGGAAGAAAAGGGACGGAATTGAAATCGCGATATGGTATAATGGAACATTAGACGTTGCATGTAAAATACCTTTTTAAACTTGAGTCACTGACGAGGAAGACGCGTTAGAGTGAGATAGATGTTCCAACTCCACTACCCCATTTTTACATAACACGATAAATTCAGCAAGCCGAGGTATAAAAGCTCTAGAAGGCGGATTTCAAATTATCCTAGATGGTTATGGTTAATGGGACTACGAACATCATTGACCTATTTACTTTAGTCAACCTCAATTCAAATTAGCAAATTTATTTTAAGTTCATTACGTAATCATTGCTTCTCACACTGTTCCTTAAAAACATTATTCGCAACTCTCCACGGATAATGCCAGGGTTGATCTTAATGGATCGTAACGTGATTAAATTATGCCAAGAACGATGCCAAGTCTATCCGAACGAGAATATTTAAATAAACTTGCCCGGATACGTTCCTAACTTTCTTTGGCTAACGCAGAGCGTGGACGAGATAAAGACCTGCTTGTGCTCAACCCTGCGAGTCGTCCACTCGGCTAACATCTGCAATTACCTAATGGTCATGAATACTTGAAAGTAAACTTAGTGCCGACGATAGCAGTAGTAACGTAAACCAATAGATTCCGGTTTCAGGCCATCCGATACGCATTATGCATGTCGAGTACATACCTTCTGTACTATTTCTCTAAATAATGGCTCTAACTCTGGTTAATTTAGTTTGGTTTTACTTCGAGATTCATTCGAGCGTTATAGTTTACGTATGAAATACTAAGTAGTGTAACTGCAGAAGGGAGTTATCGTGGCTTACGTGCTCGTGGCTATGACGCACATGAACAGTGCAAAGCTTTTAAGGTGAGTCGAGCCAGTCGTACAGCTGCAGTGGGCGCGGGTGTGAGGAGCCTCGCCAATGCGGACCCATATTTCACCCGCCACCTGTTTTATCTCTCCTGCCTGCTGTTTTATACCGCAAGCGGCATCGCCAGTAGGCTCGGCAATGAAACTGTTTACACGTTTGGCAAAATGTCAACTCATATAACTTATAATAACAGTTTAAATAACACGAAAAAAGTGGCGCAATGCTCCAAATTTTAATGCGGTGTGTCTTTTTCTGTGAACCTGTGCTACTTTGGTGTATTCCTTTAAATCTCGGCTGATCGCGAGTTGCAGCGAACGGGGCGAAGGCGAAACAAGCTCACTGGCTAGGGCGAGAAGACATTAAATTGCCGACATAACGTCAACGGTAAAGCATTCAGCCGAGGAACCAATCTCTTTTATGGTTTAATCAGAACTTGCCCTGTCTAATATACGCTCCGTGCCATGCCGCTAACATCGTTTATATCCTCGGATTGCTGGATACTCCAGCGTAAATAAAGTACGTAAACAAACTTTAATACGACCGATCTTAGCGTTATGGCAAGATGTATTTAAATCACTGCCATAACTGTAAAATGGGACTCGTTTTTATCAACCAGAGTCAATATCCTCATAATGTTACTTATTGAAGAGATAAATAGCATTCAATATGAACTTTAAACAGCTACGAACGGTATTCTGCTAACGATGTATATCATAATACATTATAATATGTAAAATGAATGTTGTCACGTTATTCTGTTGAAATTTTATACCTGATACATATAATATGAAATTTTGTTCGTTTAATCACTCGGTGTGTGAATGTGAAGATTCAATCTCAATTATGGCCGACTGCAATTAGAGCACTTCTAACTTCACAAAAGAGAATCAAAGTCAGACATTCCAACTAGGCATTGATAAAATTCCCCTCACAAATTGTTACTCGATTCTGACGTCACGTCTGAGTAAACATATTGAATGTTGTTCACAAAAGAAGCAATTAGTTACTTTAATCCAGAATTACTGCGTTTAAGTGCATACTGCATAGTTGCCTTACACTTTCTTTATTGGGAGATAAAGTTGCTAAAATAGTTTTCGGATTTAACAGAAAACCGTTAGTGGATAAACTGTCCTGTGACATCAATAATTCCGATACTATTAAAGGTTTTTATTAACATTTATAATAAACAATACATTATTATAATTGGCGGTCTCTTACGTAAACCTAGTACCTATGCCAAATCTTGGGATTAGGCGCCAAAGCGGACCTCGTGCCCCTCTGGGATACAACCGGGATGATGAATCTACTATAATTAATTTGTATAATAATTAGAGGCTATGCCCATATGGCGCGCAGTGCGCGCTGAATGGAAGAGTAACGCAACTTCGCAACAGACGGTTGCGCTTGCGCCCCGTGAATGCCGACTTGCCGACAGCTGCGCCCGACCGCATACAAACATGAACTTTTAGGACTGTTTGCAATGATATCGAAGGTAATATATATATCTATGTCTGTTTATATTTCTAGTCGGCTCGGCGTTTAAAAATGAAAATTTTAGTATTTATTGGACGTGAATACAGATGAAATGTCAAGAAGGCTAGAGCGATAAACAAGAAACATGTGTTACTTATCTGATCATGTAAGAAACATCTTAAAATCCGACTTTCTTAACACGATAGGCGAGATGTATTTTATTATGTTCGGATTTGTTCACGAATTACGCCTGATTCAATGTGTGTGGCTTTCGCCAGGCATATATTTGTAACTACTGTAGACTAAATATCTAATGACAGTAGCTTCGGGTGTAACACTTAAATGTTTGGGTATCCAGACGGCGAAACCACATATTTAGATGATTAAATTACCAACACATGCAAGCATTCTTAAATAGGGCAACATGTCGAAAAGACGCTGCAGCACTCGTAACTGTAAAAGTCGAGTAATGACTTGGCCCAAGGCTGCGTTGCTGACCGTTGCTGGTACTCACTTGAAGGCGTTACAAAAAATCTATCGGGTTCGCGGTGGCGATTACAAAATAGAAACGTGAATAATCTGAACATTAGGTTTAAGTTTGCTGACGAACAAAGAGTCATACAGAGATTAAGGTTCACGTCTTTCCTTCCAAAGTCAATGGTTAAAAAGCCTTATTTTTGGTAGGAATCACAATGCTCATAAACGTATAACTTGAGTATGTGCATGCATATAAGCTGTTAACTATTGCTCATAGGAAATACGACTTGCTTTTTTAACTTTGTTAGACCCAACCATATCCTATCCTTATTTCAGTAACGCAACAATTCATCAACAATAATAATCACCCCTGACAATTCGTCGTACACTTTTGGCTTTTCAACTAAAATTAATCATTAAAGTAAATGTGTTGTCTGTAAGGCTGACCATAGATAGGGCTGGCTACGTGGCTACTTCCTCGATTAACGGATATGAACATATGTCGTGGGTGAGGCCGTCAAAATTAAGGTTTTTTTGAACCGATATCTGCTTTTGTGTTACATTTTGTGTTAATCACAAAAGTACCAAACACAAAACAAAACGTAGGTAACGTAGGTAAAAATACCTTAATTTTGACGGCCTTAGCTACCCAGTTACAAACATTAAGGGCATAATTTCCATCAATAGAAGCGAAATTTCCATCAATTACTAATAGCATATTAGTAAAGTAGTCATGCTGAGCGCTTGCAAATCTATGTAGGTACATAAGTGATCATAGTCTAGGTCTGTTACAACTTAAACAACTTATATATATATGTCGAATTGTGATAGCGGCGCCAACAGTTAGCAACGATGTTTATAATTTTAAAGTGGGTAATCTTATGTAAACAATCGGTTGTTGTTTGATCGCTGTCAACTGGTAGTGACTCCATTTGACAGTTAACGTAATTCATTCGATTTTACTTGCTGGTAACACCCTACTTGTTTCAATTAAATTGTGATTTAAATGGCAATGTTATGTTTAGAGTTAAGTTGGCCAACCTGTAGACTAATGTCCGGTGGTTCTTTATTCTGATTGGCTGTCGATTGTTATTTTATGTTGGTACACTGGAAACCCAAGCGTTGGGCTAATATCTTGACGCTGATTGGTTAAACAACTTTGTCCCTCGCTTGGACATGGCTCTTGGCGGGAATCGGTATCTAGCTGGCGGGAATAAACCGCCATTGCGGGACATTCTGTATTGAGCGCTTGTACGAATTAGACGTTCTCGCCAAGAGACTTGTCGGTTTCCGATCTAGTGCATACCTAGGTACCCTAGTACAATGTTAAGGTCTATGGCAAAAAAATAGCTTACCGTTAATAGTTGTGTGAATCCGATTCGATATTTAGTTTAGTGTTACTATTAACAATCTTTTAACTATGTGAATGCGAATAAAGCATAAGTGGTATATTTCGTCTGATTTTTATTTGCAAACGTGATAGGAAGTCCGTCGCCATGCCCGATATCCCAGAAGAAGCCCAATTACCCGCTCCGGTCAACCTTTCTCCAACATCAGAAGCGGGATGTAATCAGTGCCCACAGGATGTGAATAAGAACGTGCACATGTGTGAAATGCTCGTGGAGCAGCAAAAAAAATGGCTTTATTGGAGGCAATCACACCATTACCTGAGTGACGTGGATCGATTTCTGGTACGACCGAAAGAAAATGAATTACGTACAGGCCACAGCAAGGATGATGACTTCGCTTATGTCGAGATGATCTGGGCGGTCTACTGAACAACTACGTTGCCCAATTTAAATGACGTGCTCATAAATCCGGTGAGGTCAAACCATTTTTATTGTTTTTGCTATGTTGATACAAGATTTGACGTATTTTCCGTTAACAATAGTGTTTTTCCTACGTTCTCCTTAAAAGTTGTCGTGTTTACAAAATTGTGGTACATAAGTGTAAGTAGTCATTTCATTTTGATAGCTTTGTGAAAATCTAACTACCTACTTTCGTATTAACTTTTAGAACAGTGTTCAAATTTCATTAATTTCATTGTTTTGCTTAACAACTTTGTAGCAATTGGTTAAAGTACATTGATACCGTATCGGGGTTGAAAATATTTGCTACGCGTTTGAAATTAATGTTTCAGTGTGACATGGCGTACATCTATAAGCAGTACTACTGACTGCAAACGTCTCGTCCAGTAGCGTGGATCATTGAAGTTTCGAGACCGTGCAGCATCGGCGGTTCTCGTACGTCGGACTATCAGAGGACACGTGCTGTGCTGAAGCTAGCTAGGACACTACTGACAACGACTGTATTGAAGCAACAGAAATAAAAGGACGGTATTCGTTCCAATTGATTTCATGCAAAATTAGAGCCAACAAACGATAATTAGTGTTTCAATCATTATTGATGAGATTTGTATTGCTTTTTTTTATGTTGTAGACCACGGCACTGGTGTAATTTTCTGAATAATACATCAACTTTAATTTCAAATTGAATTCAAGACAAATTAGTTTACTTGAAGAATAGCTTGATGTAAACGTCGTCATGGTCTGTAGGTATGATAAAACTGATACCACACAAATTGCCATTTACAGAATGAAATGCGGTACTTCGTCGCAGTGGAGATTTCGTGCTTTTCGTGGTGAACTCGGCGAGCAGGCGGGCGGCATTGGCAGTGACGAAATAACAGAAGACCCTCTTTCCTTACCGTGTGCGTCGTGGCAACGCACCATGGCCTACAGTTAATCCGGTGAGCAGTTCACATTTCATCGGAGTTTTTATGAAGTTCTCACGTGCTATAAAATCTTTTTTTTGTCGAAATTATATGGGTTTGGAGTAATCATTTAATGATAGAGTCAGGAAAATGCCTGAGCAGCAGGTTCCTCCTGAACTTGATTTGGCCGACAATGACTTTGAAAGCCCCTCTGTTTCAGACTAAGTTCAGATTCACACTTGAGTCTTTTGGTGCTTTCGATGGACTGAAGGCACGCCCGATGGACTGGGCATTATTTGTTTTGAGTTTGTGCTTTCGATGGACTGAAGGCACGCCCGATGGACTGGGCATTACATGTCTGATGTTGTGCTTTCGATGGACTGAGAGCACGCCCGACGGACTGGGCACGATCTAGTAACTGCGTCAGAGGTGCCGGAGCATGTAAGAGGTGCACGTTGACTGCTTTTTATTATGCGGTATGCTCTTTGCGAGGAGTAGCACTTACGCGGCTGAGATGGTTAACTTCTGACGAGTTATTAGTTCTAGCGAGCGCCGAAGGACTGGTGTGAGTCTGTGTAGTGTGATTTAGATGGACTGTATGGTCTGATTTTTCAATGTAATGACTTTAGAATGTAATTCACACTGTGTGTGTGAATGTATGTTGTCTAAGCTTAAGTTTTGTGTCAGGTTAGCCGAGCGATATACTCTCAGATTATTTTATTGTTCACAGTTAGCGCACCCGAGGACGGGTGATGGTCATGATGGCCGTGTCGAATTGTGATAGCGGCGCCAACAGTTAGCAACGATGTTTATAATATTAAAGTGGGTAATCTTATGTAAACAATCGGTTGTTGTTTGATCGCTGTCAACTGGTAGTGACTCCATTTGACAGTTAACGTAATTCATTCGATTTTACTTGCTGGTAACACCCTACTTGTTTCAATTAAATTGTGATTTAAATGGCAATGTTATGTTTAGAGTTAAGTTGGCCAACCTGTAGACTAATGTCCGGTGGTTCTTTATTCTGATTGGCTGTCGATTGTTATTTTATGTTGGTACACTGGAAACCCAAGCGTTGGGCTAATATCTTGACGCTGATTGGTTAAACAACTTTGTCCCTCGCTTGGACATGGCTCTTGGCGGGAATCGGTATCTAGCTGGCGGGAATAAACCGCCATTGCGGGACATTCTGTATTGAGCGCTTGTACGAATTAGACGTTCTCGCCAAGAGACTTGTCGGTTTCCGATCTAGTGCATACCTAGGTACCCTAGTACAATGTTAAGGTCTATGGCAAAAAAATAGCTTACCGTTAATAGTTGTGTGAATCCGATTCGATATTTAGTTTAGTGTTACTATTAACAATCTTTTAACTATGTGAATGCGAATAAAGCATAAGTGGTATATTTCGTCTGATTTTTATTTGCAAACGTGATAGGAAGTCCGTCGCCATGCCCGATATCCCAGAAGAAGCCCAATTACCCGCTCCGGTCAACCTTTCTCCTACATATATATATATATTACATGTTTCGAACTCTTCGAAAACACTCATCCTGAAGAAGAACTCCCGAAGAGTTCGAAACATGTCGCCCGGATTAACATTGAATACGCGAGTTGAACCGTGTAATTAAAACATTAAAAGTATTATTTTGACATGTCTCACGAAAGTTTAAATTCGAATACATATATATAAAATATCCAAACGGTTAAAATAGGTCGTTATTTCGAATTAAGAACATGGTTATAAACACTGAGTTACTGACGCGCCGACGCCAACAGCCAGGCGAACCTTTCGGAAATTCGGAGACGGAACTCTAAATGCGAGTTCGGTTCGGGCCCTATGCACGCACGTAATAGCTCATGGTACCAACAACATAGCGTAAGTTGTACTTCGCTATGATTACATAAATTTACAACATACTTGTGAAACCATTGAAATAGAAAATAAACCTCGAGGAAAAATTATACCACACATTACGCAAACTGTGTTTAAGATTTAAATAGTATTTAAGCAAATGGAATAGGGTCGCGTTCGTTTATAATTTTTTGTCGAATATTTATATTCCTCATGCAGGCTTGCTGGATGCGGGTGGCTAAGGACCGGTCGTTGTGGCACTCTTTGGGGGAGGCCTATGCCCAGCAGTGGACGTCTAATGGCTGATATTGGTTGATTGTTGGTGGTAATTCAATATTCGGTGTTTATCAGATCTCCGTCAAAAAAGTGTTTGAAAATCGAAATGATCTTAAAAGACTAGCTTTCTAGCGCTACGCTACAAGTGCTACAACCAAAGAAAGGAATGAGTCAATTTTTAAAGATTTCAGCTTCTCATACTTTTATTCGAAAACGCGATTGCTTGGCGTCTTATGCAATCTTACGAATTCGTTAAAGTAGGTATAATAATAAAATGCTTAGATACGCTTAAATTATTAGTCAACATTAAAATTCGAAATCATCGAAAAGAACTTACATGCGTAACATGTACTTAATTACTAAGTCACATACTCTCATCTCATTAGTGTCAGTTAGGATGACCTAAAGAGGTCCAGTCCACTATTTATTGATTGAATGAAACTTTTATATACACAGTGGAATTTAATCGGTGATCAGGAACCCAAAAATCTTAATTATCAATCTACACAGAAACCAATACGTGAGATCTCGTGCAATATAGGTCAAAATCTAATTAATGACACTTAATTAACATCGGTAAAATGTACACTGACTGAATAAATGGACACCCTACTTTTATTGAAGGGAAGTTACTCGTAAGTGTACGTACGTCAAGTGCTTGCTGGCTTTGGCGGGAAACTATTTGTTATGAATTTGAAGCAATTTGTTATGAATTTGACAATGACAAATTGACAGCTTATTGCTCATTTATGTTTTAAGTTTCTATGGCTGATAGTTTGAAAAGAGGTATTAAACTTTTCAGACTAAACCATTAGTAGGGTGACAATAAATTTTAATTGAAATTTAATTTCAGCTTAAAAATTAGTTATAATAAAAAAAACTTGGTTCCACTTAAGTAGTACATAAACGTGACCGCCATCGATTACTGAATTAGAAGAATGGGTTCCTGTTCACCGATTAAATTCCACCGTCTATGTATATGCAGTTTTCTGATTTCAATTTAGAAAACATGTCGGCGCATGATCTTGTACAAAAACAAGAGCCCTAAAACTCAGCAAAAAGATAAGTTTACTCACGACAACAATTTTGAAATGAGCACGGGTAATTGAAGGTCCACTTCAATTTTTGGAAAGTCGCAGTCGAGACGACTTCCGTGTACATCGTTTGCTCATTGAGAGAGCGAAACTCAAAAGAAGTAGCAACATTTGTCTTTGATTATGCTTCCTCTATAGCATTTTTTTGTTGGCTATTAACCTATTTGCGTGACCTGGGAAGGTTGAAATTCTTTTTTAATGTTGACACGCACTTGTAATGCGGCCGTAATCCTTTTCATGTTTTTAAACACCCGTATATTTATTCAAAAAGGACACTAGAAATAAAAGGCTTTAGGGTGGTTTAAGCTCACCTTTCAGCTAGGTATCGTAGGTAGGTGTATAATAGCACCTAATGACTGAACTGAACCGCGTTCTATGGCAACGGCAAGCTCCAATATAAGCACGGATCTAAATAACGTACAGCGAATTTGTACGGCACTGTTCGCGTTTATGGGCAAGCGTAATATTTCTTTCAGAGGGTTGATGTATATTTTACGTGCTGTGCGAGTTTCGTGTTGGCCGAATGCGGGGTTGAATACCACGAGCTTAGCTAGGTTTTCCGGTGCGCGCTCATTCATTGCCATTGCGTCATCGGCAAAAGGATTTAATTTGTGCCTTCCTACATTATACCCTTGAAAATATAGTTGAATAAACATTATTCAGATATTCCAATTTAGTAAAGACAGGTAACACAATGTCTGTATTAAGATATAAATTCTCCCAATGCTTTCACTTTGAGGGGAAACTTGTTATTGCCCCGGTTAGTGTAGACACCTGTCAAACTTTACCCGTATATCCTCGTAGTCGGAATTGCACGGTTCAGGACATTGTGATGGGAGCCCTTATTGCTATTAGCCAAGTTTGCCCGCTCGCCGGGTAACCCGTCTGTTTACCGACGTATATCGTAACCCAGCTATCTCCTGATATTATCTTATACCGGCAACTAGTTTATTCTCATTCTTGTGCTATCGACTGGAAACCAATATATTCGTAACACTTGTGGCAAATATACAATAATTACAATATGCAATAAATAAGTATGTACACATACTTCCAAAAAAAATACGTTTGAAACTGGAATTAATAGAGTATAAGTTTACTACTTTAATTCGACTGTTAAAATAGGTGTAAAGTCACTGTTTTAACATTTAGACCGGTTTCTTGCGTTTTTAGACATTTTACAAATCTCTGTTTGGCCTTATGGTTTACTGGTAGAGAATGCCTTCAGGCATTAAGTCCGCCTCTTGTACTTATTTGATTTTTGCAAAAAAGTATATATAAATAAATTGTAATACCTATACAGGTATTCAGACGTTAATAGCCAAATATCACCCAACTTATTATCATATCGAAAAAAAAAGTATACTTTTTTCACGCCACTGCTCGGAAATGTATGGATCGCAATGTTCGGAATTCAGGCTTCAAAGTTCAGGTCATCGCAACAGGTTAACAACAATGTTATTGTTGGACAATTCGAACAGAGACTCGTTCAATCTCAGGGCCCCCCGGCACGCACCGGGCCGCACCGCGCGGTGGCCCACGACACGCGAGCGGGACCGCGCTAAAGTGTTTCATATCTTTACTTCATTATCATCATTACTTAAGAGCCGTGCTCTTGTCGTTGGAGTAACCGCCAATTTTCTCTACCCATTGCCAGTCTCTTGGCTTCCTCATATGACTCGACATCAGCTTCATCTTTTATTTGGCGAAAATATGTTATCCTAGGCCTTCCTCTGCCTCTCTTGCCTTCAATTTTACCTTCCAGGATGTTTAGAAAGAAACTGTCGTGCCGTATCAGGTGGCCCACCATCTTGCCTCTCCTATATTTCTAATACATCCTAGCAAACATTTTTTCTCTGAATCTCTTCGTCTTTCAGATCTTTACTTAGGTACTTAATTTTGACTTATAATTATAATTATGTTCAATTTCCTCACATTAGACGAGAAAAGCACTATGAACCCACTCGTCCATCAATTGGCTACTTTCTAGCCTTTACAATAATGTAATATTAATGACCGCGCCAATGTAATGTAAGATCTTAAAGAAACTATCCCCTCTGCGTTTTGCCTCGGGTAGTACCTAACCTCTACTCCACACGGGCCACTTTGAATAGTTTTCCTTCCGTTCGACTTTGCGATAGTCTTGTTATTTCCGAAGTTAATTGAGTTACGTTTCTCAGAGTAATAATGCTAGTTTATCAGTTGTTACTACGGGAGGTAGGGAAGAGTTAATTAAGCTGAAGTTTAGCGGTGTGCGGCAAGCGCCGGCATAAGTTGGGGGGAAATGAGCGGAAGTAGCGATATGAGAAAACTCCGCGGACGCCCAAACAATGATACCGCAGCACACTCAACTTATTGGCCCCGAGTTGTTATTGTAATAAAAAAACTTTCGCTCTGCCTTGCCCCCTAACATACATCACGGCACAATGTTAGCAAATTAACTCTTTTATAGACACGAGACCTTATTGTAGACATTTAAATTTATGCCAAAGCGGACCCCGGTTTTTACCAGACTGTCTCAAGTCAGGAGGGTTATATTATGTTTTTCGAGCGTAAGTATGTATTTATGTATGTAGACAAGAAACATCTATTTCACGGGGTAGTCCAAACGGCTTGACGGATTTTGACATATTATGTGTCGTTGGATTCCTCAGACTCGCGTGGGTGACGGCATTTGGGTTTTTTGAAAATGCTTTTGGTTTCACTTGTTTACAACCGTATCTTGTAGGTACAACCGGGAAAACCGCTAGGGGTTGATGTTTAAATTGTCGCTGTGAAATGATTTGTAATTTACTTTTAGGTACTCTCTTGTAGTATTCCAAAATTGTTGAAATGGTACACTTCTCTCGGAACGGTTACTCGGCGATTACTCGGTGTAGAGCCGAAAGGATACTGAAAAATGAAAACATTTTATCGTGAGAATCTGTGAAGTACTCTCGCCGCGAAAATTTCATTAAATTCAGCGCGACACTAAATCAAATGTAGGCGACATCATTCGCAGCGAGTGCAGCGCCGGCCGCCTCTGCCGTCGCAATACAAAAACTCCTCAGAATTAGTAGCCGAGACACCAGCGCGATACAAAAATATAAAAAACACTTAATTTTAATGAAAAGCTCCCCCAAAACTCATCCGTTTTTATTATACCTGTACTTGGCGCTGACATTTCACCAAGAAATGTAAATATTAACTCCAAAGCAACTCTTTTTGTGTGGGTTCCTAGGGTAAATCTAATCATTTTTAAAATAAGTATACCTACATTTGCGAAGATGAGATAGATGAAACACACACCTATATTCTATTGTATTTCATTGAACCATGACTCATGAGTTCCACATTAGAATTTTGATAAATTTTTATTGATCTCACTTGCTCTACAATACATTTTGCACTTAAAATAATTGACTCTTAATTAGAAACCAGGTTATGATTGCACTGATTACTTATAAATTAGGATGTTATGAATATAAGTTAAGTATAACAAATAACACTAAAATTATCCAAAGCGCTTTACAAGGGCAGGGCTACGATTGAAAGAATAAATTAATACTCAAGTGATCCATGTGAGTAATGCGGTAATGGTTACCTCTACCTACATACTGTTTATTTTTATTACACAATTTAGACAAACCCTAATCAAAACATTTTATAAGCGTATTTTGTATTGTATCATTAACGAAACTTTTTATTACTATCATATAGCGCCATCTTAAAGTCATACAATTTCATAAAGTAGGCTTATTGAACGAAATAATGGTTAGCTATTTACAAGACAATACTTAAATAAAATAAAAAAATACACTCCGACGGATCGAACATAGCTAAGAACTATCTCGCCAGACAAGGCTTTCAACAAAAATAAACGCGTTTAAAAAATAAATTCGTTTAGGAGCTACAATGCCACAGACAGAGACACAGATACTTATAATTATAACACCCCTCGATTGTAAAAGTGGACTTTTAAGGTTCGTTCCTTTCATTCTTTGAAATTACATACATACAATTCTCATTAAAGTGATGGTGAAGTGGAAAAAACATGCATAAGGTGAAACTATTGCTTTGAGGTCATGCACTGTGTAATATAAAAAGAAAGCGGTCTAGTACTAGTAGCTGCGCAAATAGACAGTTGTTTGTTTTTCGGTTCCCAGCCACAATAAGTGGTATGGTAACATTGGTAACCGTCGAAAGGGACCGTTGGAAGAGCACGTGTCATGGCCGCATCGTCTGCCCGCACGGCAGTTCGCGTTGTGTAACAACCAAATAAATGCCGGTGACGTATCCATCCATTGTTAAAATATTACCTTTCGGCAAATTGCTTGTCCGATTGTGCAGGTAGAAACTGTTTATTATTTCGTAATGCAACTTTTGTGTACAAGTACTTCTAGTCTCTAATCACACTCATCATTTCACGGTTTTGTGGTTGGAAATTAATTACGTTGCAGTAAAATGATATCTTGAGGTTGGAGGTACCTATAATAAAAGTTATTATATTATGGTGCTTTTGCTAATGTCTACTTTCGTCTGGTCCATCTATCTACCTGTTTTGCAACGAAATGGTTAACGGTTTATTTTCCAGCTTTAATAAAGTCTTCGCACGACATCGGGTTGGGAAATAGATTACAAAATGGTTGAATAGCCGAACGCCCGTAGAAGCATGTTTGCCGCTGGTTATTGAGTGCAAACACTGCGGCGCGGCGGGAGCGCTCCCCTATCGTTCGATTTAACATCTTCTATAAACCAACTTAGCGGTTTTCTATAACTCCTTCGGCTAATAATATGGTAATGTTCAAGTAATGCAGATTTTGAACAGCCAATTAAGATGGAACCCACAAATGTTGTGTCGCTCGCTCGATACTGTTAGCTCGATTTGCTTTCTTCTTCAAGCGAAGAACTTCTATTAGAACATTAGTAAGTATTGTTTTATATTCGAGAAGCACTTAACGATCGAAATAAGTAACAATTGTACAATATTTCCCTTCGATATCCTAGATAAGCCAAGAAACGTTTTTTTTAAACGACTGTGGCAAACAAGCGTACGGCCCGCCTAATGGTCAGCGAACACCGCAGCCTACATACGCATGCAACTCCAAAGGAGTAACATGGGCGTTGCCGACCCTTGATATGTTTGAGGATTAGCCGTGTTGACAGCTGAAGGAACAAATTCTCTCGCTCTCAACACAACGTATCCTCGGGAGCTCTTGCGACCTTGCTCACCTCCAGGAACACAACACTACTTACAGGGCAAGTAGTAGTGTTATTATGGTGGGCTGGGTCTTCTGCAAGGCGGAGGTACTTCCCCAGTTGGGCTGCTCCACATTCGAGGGGGATGACATTTCGGTGTGTTTACCTCAACAGAAGAATTTATTCGTTAAAATTCTAATGTTACCTTATATAGAATGAGGTATCTACATAAAGCAAATTCTGGTCTAGTGTACTAATCCTGAAGAAGATGAAATGCATCTAACGATAAAATTTATCGTATGATGGACGTGCTGTCTCTTGTGTGCCCTGCTGCATGACAACAGATTTGATGCGGGAATCTGGGATGTTTAGGTACGAAAACGTCCATTCTAAAATAAAATTCCGATAGGTATAGAGCGTATAAACCGGCAAAAATGGCACTGTCACGCATCAGTTACATAGGAAACCGTGAAACTTCTCATACAATAGCATGTTAACGTGCATAACTCACGATTTACTACTAGTTCATGTTATGTAAGTTAGCCAATAATCGGTTTCAGAATTTAATTACGTCATACGCATTCATCATTAAAATAAAGGTGCATAGCTAGGAAATAAGGCTAACAGCTCTTCCTATTAAGTCGGTCAGCGTAATGTCCAAGGTCATGTTATGTAGAAATGAGATAAAATTATACACGTTGAGCGCACGACAAGTGTCCAGGCCGGGCATCGAACCGGGCTGGCGGAGCAGGTTTGTGCGTCCAGTACGCATCCGGCGGCTGCTACCACGACTAGCCCAGCCGCAGCTGGGCTGTTATTCGCTACGCGCTAATGCTGCTCACCCCGCCGCCCACCCGTCACGAAACAAGACCTCTACCTACGCTTAGTTACTATGCATCGCGATATCAACATATATTTGTGGGTGAGCGTTGAGGTGAGCTTAAAACAAGTTAGAATAGGGCGGCCGGGCTGGGTTCACAAGCGCCACACACAACTCGGGTGAAGCGAACCAGTGTAAGTCTTACGCGCAGTTGATCTGAATCAGAGAGGAGATATGCTAGTGGTGAGCGATGAAGTGAGTCGAGGCAGGTTGTGAAGAACCTAGCAGTTGGCGACTTCACGTCAAACATAATTATGTACCGCACTGCTCGCCGGCTGTCCCACGACCACACCCGATTTTATCAGTTTTTCCTTCGATTACGTCTGCGTAAAGCCTTCACAACACTAGGGCGCTATTGTAGAAAATAGCCGGTCTGTGGCCTATTTCACAAAGCATCAAGTAACGATTTTCCAAGTCTTAACTGGCAACACTCGGGCGCTTGACCAATAACGAATGGCCATTTGACCAGTGTTGCCTGTTGTAGCTTCGTAAAACAGACCGCTGGTGAGGTTTGTAGGGTGTTGTTGCTAGAAGCGTAAGAAAAACCTATAGCACACGTTTTATTAATGACATTAAAATCAGGGTCTCGGGTTGTTTGGTTGATTATGTGCAATACATACTAAAGTACAATACTTAATTAATGACGTATTAATCAAACTAATTAGAAAAAGCGATATTTTTTGCGAAATATTACCATCTAAGATGTACTTCGCTCAACCAAGAATATATCTATATATTCTTGGTAGAGTTAATTTCACAATTAGTGCATGTTAATTTACTATTATGTAAGTATATTATCCGTTTTAAATCTAGCACGTCTACACTGATTAATGTAAAAGCATGCAAATAAAATGACTTTCGGAAATCAGGTACCTATTCGCCAATTTCAGAGGGCAGTCAGTCATTATGAACCAGCATGAAAAACGTATCAGTAGCAAATAAATTTTAAGCGCCTTATTTTTTCTCTACCGCACTACGAGTACAAATATTTACTATCAAGTCAAACAAGACCAAATTAAATCAGTGTTTTCATTGTAGCAAAATATTAAGTAGGGTGAGAGGGGCCAAGAGGGAAGGGAGGCGGCGTTACACTACTCCGAGACAAGTGCGACACTTCTTCTTCACAAACACACTGGCACTTTCACCGACTCCCCTTATTACCAATGCCACTCCGACACTCTTCTGTAAACACTTGACGCCAACAAATGGCTCGCCTTGTCTCCTGAACAAAACGTGCCTAACTAAACTACAAACTAGTGACCTCGCATCGGGGATATTAGCCGCGCATATTTGGTTAACTTTACTTTAAGACAACATGTGAGTGATGTGTAGTATTCATAACACAAGCCTTACTGAGCTTACTATGGGACTAGGTCGATTTGTGTAAGATTGTCTCCTTATATTTATTTATTTATTTATTTATGTGAATATTGCCGAATTAGTTGTACAGACGAATATTTAGCGTCGAGCTTAATTTGTTAGCGGTGTCATTGACAGTGCGTTGACCGTGCAGTTACTTTTAAGTAAAGAGATCAGGCACCATCTATTCGCGCTCAAGTTTACGCATGTGCAATTCCACAGTATTTTTTTACCAAGCAGATCTAAATCCCGCGTTTTTGCACTTCCAATTTTGAAACTATAATTTTTGTTTTTTTCGATGTTACAGACCTACACGGTTTCTGTACACGTATTTCTTAGATGAACTTTCGTCTAATGACATGTGACAAATTGAAAGAAGTTTAATAGTCCCCACTATTAACGGAGGGTAGTAATGATCGAGGCCGACTGTGTGAATCGTAACAAATCCATTCTCACGATCATTTTAATTGAGGGCATTAAGCATTCCGCCTGGCCGGCATAATAACACATAGATACCTGTATAAAACGAGAGCTCCCCCTCTGGATAATGTGGTAATCACGACACAATTAAGATCTTTGATTTTCACGAGCATCGCTGCGTAACGTTAGCATACTCGTAATTAGGAAGTGAAATAGTGTACGTTGTACTTGTTTATACAACTACTCCACCAAACATGAAACAAATGAATAAATAAAATAGAGAGCTCTACAGACGTTTAGTTCTCATAAAGTGAGCTACTTTATCTAGACCGGGCGAGTGAATTTGTTACATTTTGGGGAATAGAAACAGATTGTTGATCTTAAGGCTGGTCACACATGCCACTGTTACGTTTTGCGAATCTTAAATAGTTGGTGGCGGCGCCTCGCGAGTCGCGACCCTTCGCCCTCCCGGGCGCGGGCGGGCGCGAGGCTTGCCGAGGCCGGCAGTATGTGTAGCCATGCCCGACCCAATTTGTTAGGTTTAATGTTTTAATGACTTGCTTTATTTATATTATACTTATTTCAACAATAACACAGCCTCATGTCCCTGCTTTAATTCATGTTCAAATACAATTCATTAGTATTACACCGGCTTATAAACTCGCGTGGACTTCAGAGCACATTGCAAAATAGAATCTTTGCGAGAATAATATTAAATTTAAACAAAGGTAAGATTTATCTTAAGTGACTTATTGGCGACTAGCTTTTGCCTGCGACTTCGTGCGCTTTAAATTACATTTGTTGGATTTTTATTGGGTTGAAAAGTATTCTATTTTTTAATCCTATACTCTGTTTGTCTACTAAAATTCATCTTGATCCGTTCACCCTTTTTTGCGTGAATAAGTAACAAACATGCAAACATTCGCATTTGTAAAAACCTTCCCCCTGCGGCGTGTACTGTTTATAGGGCCCTTTCCCACGGACACGCCTCACTTATTTTGCCTTCGCACTACTGTGCGGTAAAGATACGCGATGCTTCAGTTAGGTTTTGATACTTAAAAAAATACCGTTATATTCTCTTTCTACCGTAAGTAACAAATACGGACGTTAGGCACAAGATAGACTTGACATTAGTACACAACCTAAGCCCTACACCACATACACAGTTAACAGCCAATGTCTGGAAACATGATGTTGAAATAACCAGTTTCATCTTCCCCAAAATGATGGTCATTTTGTGTTTTGAAAGAAAACCCAACCGGTTTCAGCATAAGTAAGATTAGAACTATTTTCCGTCCCGTGAAGGATGTTCCAATGTTTACCTTCGCTATCCAAAAAAGAAAAAAGGATAAGGCGGAACCTATTACTATACTAACATAACAGGTCGAAATCCCGGTAAATCATCAGGGTAAACAGAGCGGCTGAGCTGTTTATTTAGTTTCTCACGGTTGCGTATTTATTTTCCCATTAGATAGAAAAGTATGAATGGATTCTCATTCAAAACTCCCAATGGTAGTACTATTACTTTTTCTGTCCAATGGTGCTCAATAGTCATTCCGGTTCCAACAAACAATAAACGGATTGTTAGGTCTTAAGTAAGGTTAACTGACTGTGAAGCAGTAGAACATGACTAAAAATATAACAACAATAGTACTGAGCCCCCTAGCACGATAGGATTTATCACGACCTTTTACGGCGAAAATGTACTGAGACGTCACGCAAAACGACGGTAAAACGTATCGTGATAGCTGGACTGGCATAAATAAATAAACAAGCTGGAAATGGATTGCAATCAATCGCAATATGTATGAAGTGACTCTACTATTTATATCCATTCAAATATCTACGAACTTGGTTATTTCGATTTATGGGAAATGAATTAATTCCTTCTGTGAGGTGAAAATTATAGCATGTCGATTTTCTCATGGTAGGTAACAATTCTCTGATCTAAATTCTAAGACTGATAAATTGCAGGTATAGTGATTTGTTGGGGTGTGTATGAGTGCTACTTTGCTATGTGTTTTCTTATTGTTTGCAATGCTTGTAGTTCTATTGTTTATATTTTTTCTGGTTTACTATTCTGTATTAGCAGTGCAGTGTACACTGTACACATAGTGCGGTAATGTGTCCTAATTTCGTCATACATGCCTATTTTATCTCCTATATATATATGTGTGAGTTCCTTTAATTGGCTTCATATTATGTCCTATGAAAGACTTATTTATATCATATTAAATATATTAATGCAGCTGTTGGTACTCCTTAAGTAAAAAATAAATAAATGCAAAATTGGAACACCGAAAAGTATTGTTGCAGCCGAATAGCGGTGTAATAAATGTACGTATTATTGTTGTTTGCAGACATTTGTGGCATAAGAATGAGAGCAGGGCAACCTTCTTGTATTCGTCTCGAGTACAATCCGACAGCACGCGTTTGGTTCAATAACTCGTCTACATCCAACTCGTGCAATGTCAGCGTGCGAGCGACGAAGACAGCACGAATAGAATAGCCAAGCAAAATTACTTTGGACAGAGAATAGAATATCCTACTCTACTGTGTTGGCCAAAAAGAAAGTGATTTATCTAACTTAATCCGTCTTATACCTACCTGCCTTTATGACGGGCTACAAGCGTTTCGCTATTTATGTAAAGGATTACCTTTAGATATATAAATGCCGGAACGCTTGTGTAGGATTTTTAATTTTGAGGAAATATTTCGACTCGCGGCCGAAGTATTTGAATAGAGTATTCCGTTACTAAAAGTTGGTACTGCTACTGGATCTCTCTATTTATTACTAAGACTAAGATACTGTTTCACATTTCTAAGTTTCTCATGTAAAATTCTACTAAAGTCAAGATCTGTTTCATCTTCCCATTTGACGAATTTCTGAACTTAATCATGAACTTTGTTAATTTAGTACATATATGGAGGTTTAGTTTTAGAGCTATGCCAACCCGCTGATGTTTGTTTACCTTATGATAAGAAAGATGACCCACATACCTTATGGGATGAGGAGACCAGATCTATTCATGAACAGGTTGAGGAGTGTGCAGTGTGTATTTAAAATTGCCGCATTCCACTGACTGGCGCAGCTTCCCTATCTGGACCGGTTGTTTACCAGGGCTCCGGGTGTCCAACTCTATGTATAAAGTTATCACTTAAACGACAATCGGCACACTGAAATGGGTTGCATGGAGGAACGGCATCGTGTATGCGTTGTTTTTGTCTGAATTCGAGCGGACACAGAAACAGGTGAGTGGACGCGGTCGGCGGGACAGGTGATACGAGTGCGGGGACGCGCGCGGGACTGCAGAGCGCCTGCCGAGCGCCCGCTGCGCCGCGCGCGAACACGGCGCGGCGCGACGGCAGCGCCACCACGCGCATGCGCATGCCTCCTAGCGCCAGCCCGTGCCGTGCCGTGCCTTCTTTTTTATAAAACCCTCAGTTACACACAAACCTACGCAATTATTGTTCAATACGAATCCTATGTATATTTATATAACCATGAATATCATTAGTAGTTTTCGTTTCTACGGGAAATGGGAAAACTGTGATGGAGCATTGTGAATTGAATGGAAAAGGGCCACAGGTTTGACCCAGTTCTATATCGTCAGTAATATTTGAGTGAGACTGGGAGTGGCACCTCGACTTAACAATATGCTCCGTCGGATGTCTACATACATTAAGTATGTGTAGGTATAGTACCTGCCATTATACAAATCAGGTACAAGGTTTCAGGTGTGCCGTCACGTCACGCTATTAGTCAGTGTGAAAAGCACGGATATCGTACTTACCTAAATATTGCCTTAACTTAACTAAATTATTTCGTTCTTATATTCCATGTTAATATGTAAGAAACTGATACAAACAAGCAAGCCACAGAAGCGATGCTTCTTTAGAAGATAAGGTTATAGCTTATTGATTTCATTTCGTTTCATCAAAAGCTTTTGGTCTTACAAAAATCGATATAGACGTGCGTGGTAGATTCGCTCAATAAGGGCTGTGTTAATTGGGACCATAGGACAACATGCATAAGTATTAAAAAAAAACCTCAGGAATACATGTTTCGCGCTCATTTGACAATAGTAGATGTGTGGCAAGTGAACATAATGATATATTAACGGCGAGGGGTTTGTATTAAATCCCTAGGGATTTACCCAAGTGGAACCTCGGTGTTCTATTATAGTGGAAGCCCCACAAGCCCAATTTCATAAGAAAACCGCAAATCGATGTACACAGTTTAGCCGTTTGGCACACGCATAAGGTCAAAACAATTTTTTTGACCCGCAGTTTCTAAAAAAAATTCCCTTAGGGGGGGAGTGCCGGAACATTTTTCTTTTTGTATGGTTTTTTTTTTTTTTCAGAAACCTATCGTGTGTAGTATCATATGAAAGGGCTTTTTAAGGCGATTCTAAAAATATGCCACATCATTACATTATAGTCATATTTTTTTAATTAAAACAAAATACATTGAAAAATACATTGAAAAACAACAATAAATTGAAAAATTAAAAAAAAAAATACTTAATGCAATCCTTTTCAAAATTGCTTTTTTGAGGTTAGATATGAGGATATCACGTATCATTTGTGGTATGTTGAATTTTAAAAAAATCAGCCATATCGTGTCTGGAGGAGCCCAAACTTGGTATGTTTCGAAAATTATTTTTGTTTCAATTAAAAAAATATGGCTAAAATGTAATGATGTGGTACATTTTTAGAATCGCCTCAAAAAGCCCTTTCATATGATACTACACACGATAGGTTTCTGAAAAAAAATTTTTTTTTCCCGTACAAAAAGAAAAATGTTTCGGCACTCCCCCCCTAAGGGAAATTTTTTTAGGAACTGCGAGTCAAAAAAATTGTTTTGCCCTATAGTATGTGTGTGCCAAACGGCTAAACTGTACATCGATTTGCGGTTTTTTTAAGCGTAGGGCTACCACTATTATGGAGTCTTTCCCTCGGAAGCGAATGACTTCATAATGGAACACCGAGCGTTGCAAGTGATTCTATTTCTAAAGTAGGATATTTACACAATGAAAAAAGGGCTTACGTTAAATTAAGGAGTTAACTACCTAAGTACCTAAATTTTTCTTGAAAATCAAGCCAAGTGGCACTGTCGCGCGTTGTAAAACTTGTAAATACGACCAATGGCCAAGATTAAATCCTACTTCCTACTAATACTATAAATGCGAAAATTTGGATGTTTAGATGTTTGGATGTCAGTTACTCAATCACGCGTAAACGGTTCAACCGATTTGCATGAAATTTTGCACGAAGACAGTTCATAGCTTAAAATACCTATAGGATAGTTTTCATCCCGAATCCACGCCGACGAAGTCGCGGGCGGAAGCTAGTAAATAATAACATAGATATTTGGGGACACTCTTGTACATCGATATGTACAAGAGTACAAGCTTTGTTTAGTGTGTGTGTCGATACACACACACTAAACAAAGCTTGTACTATGTGTAGTAATCGGCGATGTACATACTTATATAGATAAATAAATACTTAAATACATAGAAAATATCTATGAATCAAGGAACCAATATTCGTGCTCAGCATACAAATAAAATGCCCTTACCGGGATTTGAATCCGGGACCTCCGGTTTCGTAGGCAGGGTCACTATAGGTCACTACCAACTCGGCTACAGAGGTCGTCAAATTATTAGTGCCGATGTGTTTATATCGCAGCGAGAAGTCGCAGTGTGCGACTGCCCTTACTTTACAGTGATGAAAATGCCGCATGACAGGCTTAAAATATGGCTCTGCAACGACCATAAATTAATTACAAATAATGCATCGAGTCGAGGCGTATTACAGGTACCCCTTTTTTAACAGACTTCAAAAAAAAGGAGGGGGTTCTCAATTCAGCTGCATTTATTTTTTTCAATATTTGTTACCTCAGAACTCCCGTCATTGATGAGCCGATTCGAAAAATTTTTTTTTGTTCATATTTATATATACTTCCAGGTGGGTCCCACTTTTTTCAAAATTGAGTTAGATGATGGGATCCATGAGGAATTGAGGGGACTCCTCAATTTTATTAGGCACGCGTGTAGTGATTTTGGTATTTTCTGTTATAACTCGTGTATTTACATCCGGAATCATAAATTTGGTGGCGAGGAATTGATGATGAAGACCACGAGCTTAAAGTATGGAAGATGATTTTTATGGGATAATTATTTATTGCGTGAACCGATTTTCACCGTTTTTACTTTATTTGAAAGCACGTCATTTCATTGTGATTTTGTAGAAATTACAGGTACAATGAACACCTGCTTATACGGTTCAATTACGAACTTAGTTCAGAAACTATTTTGAATTTTTTTTCAAAAACTATTCAACCCATCAAGTTTAAAATATTTTTCCTAGAATGTTCTTATAAATTTCTACTTTTGAGATTTTTTTCATAATTTTAAAACTTATGGTTCAAAAGTTAGAGGGGGGGGGACACATTTTTTTTAACTTCTGGAGCGATTATCTCCGAAAATATTAACATTATCAAAAAACTATTTTAGCAAACCCCTATTCATTTTTAATTACCTATCCAACAATATATCACACGTTAGGGTTATAATGGAAAAAAAACACTCCCCACGTTACGCATAGGGAAGGTACCTACCCTAATAAAAAAAAAACACTTTTTATTTTACCACATTGTCGGCGTGCTTGATTACCGGCGGTCGGCGTATTTGTACCAAATTTCAGCTTTCCAGTGCTAACGGTTACTGAGATTATCCGCGGACGGACGGACAGACAAAGCGAAACTATAAGGGTTCCTAGTCGACTACGGAACCCTAAAAAAGGGGCTCTCCTCACTGTACAGTCGAGGAAATTGAAAGTTTAGCACTTTTGGACCTTAAGGTCATTCAAATACAGTTGACATGTGCCAAACCTTAATTTACCTCGAGCGTATGTCCCTAACTATCGCACTTCAAAATCTATGGGAAAAATAAGGGCCAAGTACGTGTCGCGCCACACGCAGTGTAGGGTTCCGTAATTGCCTGTCTGCCGTTGTGACATCAATCCCACCAAATAAATGGTGCGGTTGCGTCGGCCGAATTTCTACGAAAATTGGCCTACATTTTTAAGTTTTACATCGCCACTTTATGTGTAGGGGAGGTACTTACCTTAATTTTTTATTTAAGCTTTTATTGTAGGTACTATTATGTCGTCGTGCTTGGTTTAATATGAACATGCCGAATTACAGCTTCCTATAGTAGGGTCACTCTCACTGAGCTAGGCGCAGACGGACAAACGGGCGGAAGGACAGACTATAACTACTTTAACTACTTTGTTGACTACGGAACCCTTAAAATATGGAAATAGTGTACCTATATTAAATACTTTCAACGAAAATTGTTTTGAACAAGACCATGGTCGAAAGGTTTTTGTTTAAATCACTGAAAACCTGCCATATACAAAATGAGGTAAATGCCGTTTGTTAGCAACCCTTCTTTATCCGTGGTATGTCACGCGCTTTGCCGGTTTTTTATGTAACATGGGCCATATATATTGTGTACGTACTGCTTCACATACTTACTTATGTATTTCTACTTAGTAAAATAACTTAAATGGATTATACTTATTTTTAAATTTTCAGATATTTTTTCGAATTTTAAATGAAGATACGCTTTTTTTAAGCAGTTACCAATGCGTTTTGTTGCGGTACACGGTCCAGGGTCTACGAGGTTCGACTCGCAATTGACTGTCTTTTACCGATTCGTACGCGAGGCAGCTAGCTAACCGAAATGCTACGGTGTTAGGTACGCCACGGTAATCAAAATAACAACTCGCTACGCTCGCCACCTCCCCCCTTGCGCTACGCTATTTGGTCTCGTCGCTCGCTGACCTCGGGGCTCCTTCGCTAGGCTTCGACTTCAAAGCTTTTGGACTTCCGTGGCTCCGGCACTTCGGGAAGACCAGCCCTTGCGCCGTGACTATGAACATGACCAAGACAATGACCAACCTCCGGCGTTCTATATTCAGTATTCACTCTAGGGGTAGGACAGACTAAGACCACGTGGATAGTGGGGTGGTCTGGTTCGGTTTTCCGTTTTGGGTAAAGCTAGGGGGGGGAGCGTAGCGAGCTATCTTCATAACAATGAGGGTTACTGAAGGTGGGGATGGTATGGGGGGCTAGCCCTGCCTCCCTCCTCCCCCCACTCCCTATCTCCATAACCATGAGGTTGCTACAAGTGCTGATGGTATACTTCTCCCCCCTCCCTCCCCAAAGCGACGGTACATAATGGAAAGTTTATCCCTTAAATGTACTGGAAAAGGTGTAGGTACCTACCCATTAGAATCCCACGGGGAAGACGCAGCGAGGCATAAATTGCTTACCTACTGATTTTGACCGTATTCATCCTTTTCGACGTTCGTGCTCTCCGGGGATATTATGAATAAAAACACCTTTGATCTAACAAACGCATAAACATACTTTTTGATACACATTCACATTACACATAACAATGTAATTACTATGAATACAATACTATGATTCGGACTCTGTATAGCGTAGAGTTCCTTGACTTTCCATACACATTTTGAACACAGTACAGTTTCTATGTTACGTACACAAATTCGCGCATTAATTGCTGACATATTTACTAATTAAGCAGGAATTGAACTAAAGACAACAGTTTAGTCTTATTATATTTTCCATTTCATACACATAATTTTAAAATGTAAAACCACAAACTAATAAGAGATATGTTTAAAACATTTTGACTTTCAAAGGCAAGTCACAGACAAGTAAGAATATCTATTTTTTTTTTGATATATCCTTTTGGATCTTGAACCTAGAATACTATGGACGGGCTGTACATGTTATCACACTGAGTGACGGAAAAGCTCTTATGCAGCTAAATTAAGACCTCGTCTTAAAATGGCTGATGACTTGCCACAAAGAACCTACTAAATTAGGACGGGTAATGGTTTGTTTGCCACAACTTCATACTAAATCAGTTGTGGCAAACAAAAAAAGTGGAACTATGATAAGGACAATGAATGATATTTCCCTTTCTGTCACAATTATCGAGATTTGTAATTTTGTATGCTACCAGCTCGCCCGTCCAGCGGCGCTACCACGAACTTCGAAAGTCGAAGTTCGCTTTCGAAGTTCGTAATTCATGCATCCCGGTCACTCGAGTAAGGTAAGGGAGTGCGATAGAGATGGAAATACCCGAACTTCGACTTTCGAAGTTCGTGGTAGCGCCGCAGAGTATTCTGTGTTCATGTTTTGGATCTTTTGATTTTGAGCTAGTCCACCCATCTTCGACTGTCCCTTCTGTTCCTTACAGGCCTTCCTTGACGAGGCGCTACTTCCAATCACGTAGCGTCCGTCACTTTACTCGTCCTCCTTCCGGTTCTACTTCTACTTAATGTAACCTATTATGATAATTTCTATCCTCCTTTGTTCCTTTTTGCAACTTTTTATGGCTGTATATACTTTGTAAATGATTATTTTGTATCGTAATTTTTGCATGTTTTCTCGTATATTTCTGTCTAATCTTGCATGTGTGCATGGCAAATTTTATGTTTGTATTAGTGATGTTTTGTAAGTTTTAAGGTAGTATCTTTAGTTGTATATAGTTTTTAGTTTTAAGTTTGTCCTTTTTATGGTTTTCTGTTCTCTGTAATCTGTGGTTTCTTGTACATATTGTTTTTATTTTTGGTGTTATGAAAGGAAAAAAAAAAAAAAAAAGCTAGTCCACCATAAAGGCGCGTTCAAACTTCCAAGCGTCACGGACGTCATAAGGAGACGCTACACGGGCCGATATCGGCAGAACTTCACGTGTTGGAACTGTTGGAAGCACGGCTTCCAACCAGATCAAGGTCCCTCCATAAACAACATTTTTCTGCAGTCCTGCCGATATCGGCCCGTGTAACGTCTCCTATACGGGGATACGAGGCATAAGTGATAAAATAGAGTGAGACAGGAAGTATTTATCTCTATATCTAGTCTTCTATCTCTTTCTTATAGCTTATGCTCCGTATGCGTCCGCCGCGCTGTTCAAGAGGGCGGCAGAAGCCGCTGCTAGACAAGCGAAATCGGCAGACTGCATGCAGTGATTGCCGATTGCCAACGAATGTTAAAGGAAATCAAGCACGTTTTGGTTTGGTTTTGATAGACGCCGTGCTTCTGGCACTTATCCAGATGGGCCGAAATCAGCGGCTTGCATGCAGCCCTCTGATTTTACTTGTCTTGTTGCGGCTATAAGGCGATGCAACCGACGCCGGCGACGCTGCGTGATCTGACCCGCGTGGACTCAAACTCAAGCTCAATATTTATTTACGATACAAGTGCCGAAAATAGGAAATTTGCAACGAGTGGTGATAAATTATAACACGACCGAAGGGAGTGTTTTAAATCGACACGAGTTGCGAATTAGGTACCTATTCGCACGTGTATCGTACAACGTTTTACTGTACATATGGCTCTTTAAAGTTTTGACATATGCACGGAAAGTGCACTTTTCCCGCACTAGTGCGGGAAAGTAACACCATATGTACTGTAATAGTAGATTGTATTACAAGGGTCTAAAGTAAGCCATATTACCACGAGATGGATATTTTCCCGAACGAAGTGAGGGGAAATAGTTTGAGGGGTAATATGGCTTTTAGACCAGAGTTATACACTCTACTTTTCACTTCGACAGTGAGAAAATAGTAAAAACAAAGATTATCCATACACAATCAACAATTATACCAAGGCGAATAGATTGTTCAACTTGGCGCCATTCTTTTTAATAGTGTTTTGACACAGATACAAAATATTCACAAGACGAATAAACGCCTCTGACCGTCTAATAGCGGCGTAGTCTATCCCGCTCACAGATCACGGTGATCCTGCTCAATCTTCATAGCTTATGTCATGTAATTACATCCACCAATCACAACTCTTTAAAATAACATTAGTACTTGCTGTCTACTAACCAGATTACAGCTAGACATTAAAATCGACCAATCAGGAAACAGAATTCAATTCAAACATTAGGAGATTTTCATTCCCTAATTTACAATAATTAAAAAAATAAACCGACTATAGCTCCATCCAAACGTTGAAGCGTGGTTAACTGCATACATGACTCATGTATGCAGTTAACCACGCTTGAAAAACACCCAATGTTTGAATTGAATTCTGTTTCCTGATTGGTCGATTTTAATGTCTACCTGTATTCTGGTTAGTAGATAGCAAATACGAATGTTTTTTTAAAGAGTTGTGATTGGTGGATGTAACATTGAACTGTTGTGAGTGGTCAAATTAAAATGTTTTATAAATCATAAATATTTATACATACTTTCCCTAGGGGCTAAATGTACTACTTTAGCCCCGCTTGCCAAGTCTAATATGATGCACTTTTTGAGCATGAGAAGTGAAAAATAATTTATTGCTCACATATTCAATCAAACTAGGGTGCGAAGCGAACGAAGTTCTACCTATGCTTCACCTTGGGCCAAAATTCGTTTGTATGTCTAGATGTCCGGATGTCCTGCTTTCTCGCTGTTCTCCTCTACAAGTCGCATTTCCCAACCGATTCTAGTGAAATTTTGTAAGCTGGTTCGTTCATTAATTTTTTAGTCAAGGCGCTTTTTTAAAATACAAAAAAACAAAGAAGACAGGCTTGCGTGTTTTACTGCTCACAGAGCAACCATAAAAAAAATGTAAAATGTAAAAAGTAATAAAATGGACTCTGTAAGAGCCCAGCAAAGAAGCGTATAACTAGGTTACATAGGTGCTGGAATGCACGGTAGCCTGTCAAATTATATCCCTATCTCGCTCCATCTTATAGCTTCGTACCACTCATACTGTACGTGCCCTCAGAAGTCTGGTATTCAGGAATACCTAAGGTGCATCCAGACGTCAGTCCTGCATGCAGTTACGGAGTATCTAAGTATTAATCTGTGATACAGTCCGTCGCGTGATTTCGGCTTTTTTGATATGTACAGTTGGTGTAATATGGCGGTTATTTTATTACTTATCGCTGTGGATAAGGCAGCCGTCCTTACCATCCACCAGACCCCCTAGGACAGGGGTTTTTAAACTTTTTTTAGCCATGGACCACTTTCAGAATTTCAAAAATACCGCGGACCCGTTGAAGGAAATATTTAAAAAAAATCTCGTGTTTCATGTGTTCTATTACCTACTACGTTAAGAGTAAACGAAGTGGCCGAGGACCCCTCGCAATCATGTCACGGACCCCTAAGGTGTCCATGGACCACACCTTAAGAAACCCTGCTCTAGCACACTATATTTTATGTCCGACGCAAACCATTTGTCCCTCTTGCACTCGCATATTTGCCAGAATGGGACGAATGCTTTGTGTCCGACATAAAACTTAGTGTGCTAGGGGGGCAGGTGGCAAACATCTTAGACCGGCAGGATGCACGGCGTCCGTAAAACCAAGGGCACACCGTCCTATATTTTCTTTGACCTTTTTTTTTTTTTTTTCTTTTCTAAGTTGGGCCCCAAAGGGGCCCTTAACTAATTGCCAATGACACATACAGAAACAGAAAACTAATAACATATATACAATTGTAAAAACCTGACGGCCCAACACCGAGAGACGGGTGGGGAACTAAACTAAACTCAAATAGTAAAACATAAAAACAGAAAAACACCCTATCCGCAAACACTCGCCACGTGCCAGCCGCTTGCGCCTTTTTCGTGCGGGGAAAAAAAAAAGTGCAAACAGGCAAAAACATAAGTAAAATATATAACAGACAGAGGAACAAAATTATCAATTAAGTAGCATTATTTACAACTGAAATTGAAGGAGGACGGGTGAAGTGGCGGACGTTGCCGGAGCCAAAGAAGCGCCTCGTCAACGAGGGCCTGTAGAGAAGCGAAGGAGATAGCGGGGGAGGAGAAGGGGGAGCAGTCGCACCCGTACTGTTGATAGGCTGGTGGGCGAAGCTGCGCTCAAATTCACCCACCACACCGGAGTCCGCATTCAGGTCAATAAAGGAGACCCCCGTGAGCCCATCCGCGCGCGCCGCCCCGCGACGCCTCTGCTGCCGCTCTCGGGCGCGGAACTCAACGTCAGCGTCCCGCTCCATGTTTCGCTCCCTGGTGATGGGGTCGTCAGGGTACGCGAGGACGTGCCTAGGCCGGCGGCACCCGGCCCTGAGCGCCGGCCCGGGCACGTAGTCGATGGCCTTGCGGATTAGCGGATTGCTACTGAGCGCTGCCTTCTCGAAGTATCTGATGGAGATCTGTTTAAAGTGGTCAGCTACTGAGGGCATAAACAAATCCGCGTGCAGGCGGACATTGCTTGTTTTGCAGGGTCTGTAAACGCTTCAGGTGCGTTTCGGCGCAGTGCGCGAACGCAACACTGGCGTAGCTAAAGACAGTTCTGATGCACGTCTTATAAATGTGCAGCTTGTTACGGACAGACATGCTGTTGCCGGGCCTTAGAAGGTGGAATAACCTGCTAGGTAGAAGGACGCCCTGTCCCGTACGACCCGAAGGTGCTTGGCGAAAGTCAATCGCCTGTCCAGAATGACCCCGAGGTACCGCGTGTGGGTAACCCACGGTATGGCCTCTCCGAACAGGGACAGCTCCCCGTGTCGCGCAGTCAGGGCATCATAGTCGCGCTTCCGGGAGAAGATTATGGCGGCACTCTTCTCCGGGTTAATTTCGGTCCTCCATTGGCGGCACCAGCTCCCAAGGGAGTCAATCGCAAACTGGAGGAGACGGCGCATCCTGTCTACACGAGGCGAGGAGGTATAAATGGCCGTATCGTCGGCAAACAGCGCATAGTGCACGCGGTCCACCCGCGGCAGGTCATTGATGAACAGGGCGAACAGGGCGGGAGATAGTACTGCGCCCTGAGGCACGCCCGCCCGGATGGGATGACGCACCGACAGGGTGCCCTCCACACGGTACTGAAAAACCCTGTCCGCCAGGAAATCACCAATCAAGTGCACCAGTCTATCCGGCATCTGCATGTCGAACAGTTTGTGCACTAGTCCACAATGCCATACCTTGTCAAATGCTTTGGCAATGTCGAAGAACACAGCGCCAGTGTCAGCCAAGCACCTACGCGTGGCAGTGAACCAGCGCAAGACATGTTCCACCAACCGGTGCACCTGGTGGGTACAGGAGTGTTCAGGCCTGAATCCGAACTGTTCATCAATGTAAATGTTGTTCGCGGTGAGAAACTCCTACAAACGGGCCTGGATGACCCGCTCATAGAGCTTCCCGAGTGTGCACAGCAAACTGATGGGTCGATAGCTGCCCGGCGAGGTCCTGGGCTTGCCGGGTTTGGGGATGCTGATGACGTGAGCCACCTTCCAGGCTGACGGATAGTGCGAGTTGGCCAACGCCGCATTGAAAAGGTCGACCAGGAACCGGATCATGTCGTCCGGAAGGGCTTTCAGGGCCCGGTTCGGAACACCGTCCGAGCCGGGGGCCTTCTTGACCTGCAGTTTTCTGATCAGCCTCTGGACCTCCGCGAACGTTGTCGTCCTCAGTGGCTGACCAGTGGGCGGGACTCCAAGTCTGTCGGCGACTCCGTCCGCGATGCGGGCGACATGGTCCGGGTCGCAGGGCTCGGTGCTGGGCAAACACTGCAGCTCGAGGCTGCCCGCCAGGCACTCTGCCTTCTCCGCGTCCGTGAACGCCGTGGGAGCCCCAGGGGCGGTGGTAGTCAGAGGCGGCATCTGCACGACGCCGTCAGCGTTGAAGACGCGGACAAGACTCCAGAACGCGAGGTGGGATGGAGTAATCTCTCCAAGGAGAGTGCTCCACTTCGCCTTCCTGAAAACTTTGATGGACTTTTTCAGACTTTTGGCCAACCGATTAAGGTGCTCCTTGTTGTCCGGCGAGGGAAACAGGTCATATGCACGGGTGGCCGCGTTCTTTTGTCTTTTAATTTCGTTGATGTACGCAGGAAGCTCCCAGCGACCGGAGTCGAGTGGGACCTCCCTGGTGTTGGCCGAGATAATATCGCGCAAACCGCCCGTGACATAATCGACCGCGCGGTCAGTTCCCTCGCGGGAGACCAAGGAAGCAGGGGGAGGGAGGTTCCGAACCAAGGGGGAGTCCTCCCTTGCCAGCTCGTTGCTGACACCAAGCCAGTTGATGACCGACCTGGTGATTTTCTTTGACCATTCTTGGCAATCCGCTCCTTGGACGTCTGGACGCGCCTAATGTCAATATTGACAATGACATTTACCAAACCAGCTGATCTGTCATTCTTGTTGTAAAACTCAAGTAATTATTATTAGAAGTTAGAAGTTATTTTACTAAGTTATCGCTATATATTTAATCCAAAGACTACAATATGCATACTGAGAATTTAATCTAATTCTTGTGTCGCCGGAAGTCCTGGTAGTTCGTTAAGGTTTTGGGAGGTGATTTTCATCACTCCCGTGTTTATCGTGTTCTGGCCGGAGGGGTGGAAGTTCAAGAAAATGTCTAAACCCGATGTTATGTTTCATCCTATCATTAGTTCTATTCAAAGAATAGCTCTTTATGAAACAAAAGCCGTAAGTCCAGATTATTTAGATTTAATGTGAAGGGAGCATTAGTCGGTAGAATAATAACGCAATATGACGTGAAAAGCAACGTTTCATAACTTTTGTGACTTGTCGCAGGCATTACTAAAAACGGGGCGTACTCACAATTCTTGTACATTTGCGTTTCAGAGATTTTACCTAATCGGTTCTAATAACACTCAAACAAGATTTCGCGTGTTGAAAATAGATAGAACTGATTCCAAAGAGCTAGCTCTTATTGATGACAAAGTGGAATACAACAAACAAGAGATCCATCAGCTACTAAACATGATTGGCTGTGGCAACCGGGCGGGGAAGACAGCGGGCTTTAATAAACTTGTTTCTGCATTTGGGATAGTTGGTAAGATGACCTTCAACAATGTAGTATTTTATATATTTGCATTTGGTGAAACTATTTGTTTGTTCATAGGTTTCATCAGATTTTTAGAGGGATATTACATCATTCTGGTGAGAAAAAGGAGGAAAGTAGCTATGTTTGGCTCTCATTCTATTTACAAGATAGAGGATACATCAGCAATCTACATTCCGAGTGATAGTAACAAACCACAGCACCCCGATGAACAGAGATACCTGAAAATGTTTCTGGCCATAGACTTGTCCACGAACTTCTATTACAGTTATAGTTATGACATAACACACACTTTACAAATGAACATGGCTCCGCCCCGGAAACTGGCCCCGGCATTGTTTCCCGAACCAGTCACAGCAGCTGTCTACCGGTCTAACCTGCATTCTACAGATGATGTAGAAAGGTGTACTTGCTATGAGTCCGATGATGATGAAGATATATTTGAAACCTGGAAGAGGCAATTGCAACACAGAAAGCAAAGCTCTGGGTAATTTTTTTTGATATTAGTTCTCTAACTACCACTATAACTAAATTCTTGTTAAAAGGAATAAGGTTCTAAATTTAGTTGCCTAACTTAACTTAACTTATGCTATTATAGTCTGTTTCTTTAGGCATTTAATAGGATGTAACCATGTGACCCAAGGTCAATCAGTCAATTAGCTTTTCAGTAATACTGTAATACCCATTGGCTTCATGAACAATTAAGGTGGTTTAGTTAGTTTACATTATTTTAAATGCCTAAAGAAACAGACTATACACATTATATAGGCCACAAGTATGGTGATCAGTAATATATATTTTTTCTGCTATTAGACTTACACACCAGCATAAAAGTGATTTGATTCTGAAGCTTGTGTGACTTAAACCATTAGCCACTTATCATTAGTTTATGTCCATTAATTAAGAATAAAATAGAAAAAGTATGTGGCCCTTATTTTGTTTAAGCAGTCAGCCGCGCTTGACACTTGACGTTGACATTGACAGTCAACCAAAACAACCCTTACACCCCCCCAACCGAACCAGCGGGGAACCATACAAGCGGGAAATTCCAGCTGGCCCCCAGCTGTGACGACTGTGTAGAAATAACAAACACGAACTGGTCATGTGACGCAGCAAAAAAATATTGTATCAAGCATGCAATAAAATAACCCACGACTATGCCTGGACAACCCGTCATCTGCTAAGTCGAATCCGGTTGGCCAATCTCTCTGGTTGACTTCAAGACATGGAATGCCATGAGTAATCATAGGGACGACGTTAGCTGTCATGGTCATGGATGCACCAGACCGGGTACTTAAGTGGATTCTCACTAGAGGGCTTTCTATTTCTTGAGGTACATCGGCTCCAAAGGTGAACACAGTCAAAACGTTTTCTTCCATGTTGGTAAGATTACCAGGACGAGCAAGCAAAATCTAGTATGCAATAAATTAAAAAATATATATTACTAAGGTCACCACATATCACTACTATATGCAGACTTGGTAATTGTCAATGTGACGCATTATTTACATCACACATTGCCATAGAAAGCTAATTACTGCCTGCTACGCTACAAGGTCGGAAAATCCCTATTCCTAGCTAGAGTAGACGTAAAACTATGTACTTTTTAAGTATTTATTTATCGAATAAGTACGTACATCGTCGTCTAGTACCCATAGTACTTTGCTTAGTCTGGGATTAGGTCGATTTGTCTCAGATTTTAATTATTATTTATTTATTACGCACCACAGGCCGTAATGAAGAAAGCTTCAGATTGCATATTCGTCGCCATTGCCTTCGACTCAGTCGTCACGTGGCATTCTTTGTTCTACTGCCCTAGATGAGTAATAACGTATTATTTTCACATTTAGATCCGAGTCAATACCGAGCTTGGAATTCGGTGTTCGCACCGTACCAGAGTGGCGGTTCGTTTGGAACAGCCACCTGCTGTCTCCCGTGCACTCGCAGCTGCACCCCGACTGGATCCTCTACATCGTGCACGGCTTCATAGAGCAGAGCAACCTCAACATCTTCGGTCGACCTGTCTACGTCACCCTGGTAGCTAGAAGGAGCAACAGATATGCTGGCACGAGGTTCTTGAAACGGGGAGCCAATATGTACGGTGATGTGGCTAACGAGGTGGAGACAGAACAGATTGTTCATGATTCTATGGTGTCTTCATTTGCTAATGGCAGGTAAGAATAATACCAGTACCAGCCAGTAGGGCGGTATGGCAAAGCATATCAACAAAAGTGAACCTTAACTTTTAACCCCCGACGCAAAGAGAGGGGTGTTATAAGTTTAACGCGTTTGTCTGTGGTATCGTAGCTCTGAACGGTTTTCGTTTAGTATTTTTTGTGTCATAGATAATTTTATCCCGAGTGTTCTTAGCCGTGTTTCATAAAAATCTGTTCAACCGTTTTTGAGATAATGGACCTTGAAATGAAAATGTTGGGGGATTCTCAACTTTTCTAAGTTGTTGTTATATAAGTTACAATCTCAATTAAGTTATTATCAGCCCTATGCAGTATCTGAAGACACACTACAACTTCATAAACGATGTGTCTATGCCTGCTTTTAGAGCACTCAAATAATTTCACATAAATTATAGGTTTTAATTTTTAGACAACAGGGTTTTTATTGCGTGGAACTTGACGTTTGGCGGTTAATGGATTAGTCGAATATTTACCATAATATATTTTTTTATCAGCTTCAGCTCGTTCGTCCAAATGCGAGGCTCTATACCCAGTTACTGGTCACAGGACATCTCCAAAATGGTGCCCAAACCAGCCATCTCCATCGATCTTAGCGATCCGTTCGCTGAAATACCCGCGAAGCACTTCAACAACTTGATGAGGCGATACGGTGCACCTATCATGATTCTGAACCTGGTGAAAAAGAGAGAGAAGAAGAGACATGAGTCATTATTGACTGACGTGATCAGTAATGCGGTGAAGTATTTGAACCAGTTTTTGCCTCCGGAGCATGCTGTACAGTACTTCCACTTGGATATGGCGAGAATGAATAAAGGGGCTGATGCGAAGGTTTTGGACAAGTGAGTGTAGTGTTTTGATGTATGAATTTACTTGGTTTTTGGTTTCAACTTAAAATGCGAAATAGATTGAATATGTCAGGCGGTATGTCTGTTTCTCTAGGTGTCACATATGACGCATATCATTGATGTCGTCGAATGTAGATGGTATCTGCCACTCTTCCCCGTCCTTGCTCGCGCCTTATTGTGTCGAGTGCAGACAGCCTGTCTTTAGGGTGAGGCCAGACGAGCGTGATTTGCGCGCTGTGCTGTGAGTCGCGTAATTTCGGTCCACCCGTAGATGGGCTCTCCAAAAATCCGTCTGGCCTGACCCTTAGTCTGAATTATAAGGCGCCAGTGACCCCCACTCGGCCGCACATAACGGCCACTCGTGACCGCCGCTAACGCCAGCGCGGGCCACTCCCGCAGCTTGGGGCTCGAACGCGGTCACTCAAACACTCTAATGCCGGCTGTACACACTCACCGAGACACCCCGAGACAGACCGAGAACGAGTGTGTACATGATGCTCTCGCCTTGTCTCGTCCGCTCGGGTCTCGCCTCGGTCGCGTATCGGTTTTTGCGGCCGGGTCAAAGGGTTGTTCCGCTGTTCCAATGACGCAAACTTAAAAACCGCTTGTTGAAGAAGCCATTCTACTCCGTAAAATAATTTTTAATTTAATTTTTAATTGTGAATTTGCTATTTTTATTATTTGACATATTAGTTTTGATTATTTGTTTATTTGGTATTAGTAGGTATTAAGAGTTGACATCATTAAATAGTTTAAGGTTATTGATAGGTACCACTGGTACTGCAATTACTACCAAATTGTATTGTTCATTATTATTTTTTACGACATAATTTTTATTTATTACTGCAATGAATAGTACCTGTCTAGGTATGACCGTATTGTTATTTTTCATTATTATTTATTGACCCTTAAAATTCACATGTTTTTCCATTGTGTATAACCAAATAGTAATTTGCGTAACTTTGTAAACGATCGATATATGAAAAGTAATAATAAGATAACTGTACTTATGTAAATTTATGTAATGAGATTTAATAAACTAAACTAAACCGAGACTCGACGAGCGTGTACAGCCGGCATATAGTATGTGTTGCGATGTTTGCAGACTAGCGCTGTTCGCGCGCACGGCGGTGAGGCGGACGGGCGTGTTCCTGAGCGGGGCGCGGGGCGAGGAGGCCGAGGGCGGCGCGCCCGGCCACCAGCGCGGGCGGCTGCAGGTACCATTGCCGCGGTACCCTGTCATTTACATTACACACACACTACACATTAGTACACGATATCTACATCATACTCATCATCACGGTGGTGATATGATATGTCCACTGCTGGACATAGGCCTCCCCAAAAGAGTGCCACAATGACCGGTACTGCGCCACCCGCATCCAGCGGACTTCCGCGACCTTTAGGTCAGCATACTCATACTGATCTCATATATTGATCAAATGTGTCACTCCCAAGCAAATGATCCCGCTTCGGCGGTGTCAATAAGGCATTACCTACTCCCGTAGCGATGCAAATAGAAATCGTCCTTGACATCGACAAAGAGTGACCGTTTGCCTGAGAATGCGGTACGTAACATGAAAAAATATGTAGTGTAATATTGTTCCTTAATATTTGTTTCTTTTCTTATTAGTGCCTGTTGTACCTGTCATTCGATATAATTGTGCACTTTTTCCAGACGGGTCTCGTGCGCGTCAACTGCGTCGACTGCCTGGACCGCACCAACACTGCGCAGTTCGCCATCGGCAAATGCGTGCTCGCGCACCAGGTGTGTACTCGCCCTTAATCGCGAAATGGCGCAATTTCATTGGTCAATAACTCGGTCGATATACGGCATACGGGGACTCCCCGCAGACGATATAACGACCAGTGAAAGTGGTGCAATTTAATTGGTTGTTCACTCGGTCGATATACGGCATACGGGGACTCCCCGCAGGCGGTATAACGACCAGTGAAAGTGGTGCAATTTAATTGGTCGTTCACTCGGTCGATATACGGCATACGGGGACTCCCCGCAGGCGGTATAACGACCAGTGAAAGTGGTGCAATTTAATTGGTTGTTCACTCGGTCGATATACGGCATACGGGGACTCCCCGCAGGCGGTATAACGACCAGTGAAAGTGGTGCAATTTAATTGGTTGTTCACTCGGTCGATATACGGCATACGGGGACTCCCCGCAGGCGGTATAACGACCAGTGAAAGTGGTGCAATTTAATTGGTCGTTCACTCGGTCGATATACGGCATACGGGGACTCCCCGCAGGCGGTATAATGACCAGTGAAAGTGGTGCAATTTAATTGGTCGTTCACTCGGTCGATATACGGCATACAAGGACTCCCCGCAGGCGGTATAATGACCAGTGAAAGTGGTGCAATTTAATTGGTCGTTCACTCGGTCGATATACGGCATACAAGGACTCCCCGCAGGCGGTATAATGACCAGTGAAAGTGGTGCAATTTAATTGGTCGTTAACTCGGTCGATATACGGCATACGGGGACTCCCCGCAGGCGGTATAACGACCAGTGAAAGTGGTGCAATTTAATTGGTTGTTCACTCGGTCGATATACGGCATACGGGGACTCCCCGCAGGCGGTATAACGACCAGTGAAAGTGGTGCAATTTAATTGGTTGTTCACTCGGTCGATATACGGCATACGGGGACTCCCCGCAGGCGGTATAACGACCAGTGAAAGTGGTGCAATTTAATTGGTCGTTCACTCGGTCGATATACGGCATACAAGGACTCCCCGCAGGCGGTATAATGACCAGTGAAAGTGGTGCAATTTAATTGGTCGTTCACTCGGTCGATATACGGCATACAAGGACTCCCCGCAGGCGGTATAATGACCAGTGAAAGTGGTGCAATTTAATTGGTCGTTAACTCGGTCGATATACGGCATACGGGGACTCCCCGCAGGTGGTATAACGACCAGTGAAAGTGGTGCAATTTAATTGGTCGTTCACTCGGTCGATATACGGCATACAAGGACTCCCCGCAGGCGGTATAATGACCAGTGAAAGTGGTGCAATTTAATTGGTCGTTAACTCGTTCGGTATGCAGCATACGGGGAGTCCCCGCAGGCGATATAACAACCAATGAAAGCCTAGTAGATACCCTGTGGCACGCGTTCCAGAAATCTCTCATACCCCGCATCCGGGCCCTATCGACTAATGAAATTGCGCCATAAGTAGTGCACTTGTTCTGACTGCAGTAGTGACTGCGTATATGGTCGTAAGTAAATTATGGCGCAAAATTGCTAAAACCAGCGGGGCCAAGCACCCCCAAATGGTGTCAACCCTTCCAAAGCCAAATCCTGGAGCCGCCACTGGGTAATCGTAATCGCGTGTTACTCGTGGCAAGACAGACAATGCGTCTCTATACCTGACTGCGATGTATATATATTTATGTATACCTATATCTTTGCAACGCTCTGCAGTTTACATGGATTTTGACATGCGATCTGACGTTAGATTCTTCTTACTCGTGGGAGTGGTTTTTTTATATCTTGTAAAAAAATAATACCCTCGGTTTTTTTTGCAGCTGTATGCGCTGGGCTTGATCGGAGAGCCGGTGGTGGAGTTCGACTCGGACTGCGCGCGGCTGCTGGAAGGGCTGTACGAGGACCACGGCGACACGCTCGCGCTGCAGTATGGCGGCTCGCAGCTGGTCCACAGGTTATCCATCTTAGTATGGAACAATATTTAGCGACCCTCACCCTCGTATGTTCTTCACATCATCATCTTCCTCAGCCCGCAGTGGTCTCCTGCTGGACGGCCTTCCCTAATTCGCGCCCGTACAGGAGGCCCTACCGCGTAACGGGCAACGAAGTTCGTTCGTGTCTCTCTCCATCTCCCTCTCTGTCGAACTTGCTTATTCAAGCCATGGAGAAGGAGATACACAATTAACCTTGTTTTCGTCAACTCCACATCCCACCGTTTCTCGGCACTTTCTTGAGTTCGTCGTCCACTTGGTTATTTTTATCTTATTTTTTATTTATTTTACAAACATCAAATCCTTACATAAATTTAACTGTAAATTAAAATTACGAGTAGCTGCGATGCGACCAATTTCGTTCTAAGGGGTCGCGACCCACATATTGAAAACCTCTAGTCTCTACTGTGGGCCCACGCAGCCTACGTATTCACTACTTGGGTCCACCTGCCGCGTGGGGAGCCAGTACTGTCGAGCTGGTCTAAATTTACAGACATTCAGATACACTCTGAGTAATGATTCCAAGTCTAATGGTCACTACTTAGGGGCTCCCATACGCCAATGACCTTCGATCTGAATCCGTTAGTTTTATATTAACAACAACGGCTTTAGGCAAATATAGTATCCCATATTTGCTTCAAAGTTAATTTTCAAGATATATGGCATCAAAGTTGAACAATTTTAGGCCAAAAAACTGGTTTCCTGGCCATAACTTTTGTGTTAATTAGTTTAAAATAAAAACCCTTGACACGTTTTTAGAGACGTCATAGACGAACCCAAAAATTTAGATTTCGTATATATGTTAGATCTTTCACGTCAATAAAGATACGATATAAGTGTTTTTATAGACAATGTTTAAAAAAATCATACGAAATGAAGCATTAATTTTTTTTCAAAATCCGGTTGACAAAAATGGAGATAAAAGATTGAAGAACCGGTAGCCGTTTGACTTATAATTGTATCTTTAGTGCAAAACTAGGAGATACGATTCAAGACTTGTCTAAAATCGATAAAAACCTCGGGTAGCTCGTTAAGGCGCCGTAGGTTCATGGCCTTCTCTCCCTCTCACTGAGCGTGAATAAGCGTGAGCGAGATGGAAGTGCGTTCTCGGAAGCGCGGATATCATGTTTTTTAATTTCAATTTTTTGGCCGTTTAAATAAATAAAATAGTAAGTCTCAAACATGATATTGCCAATTTTTAGAAGCCATTATAATTGCATAATTTGTTACGAATATTTTAAGTGTATTTTAGACCCTTTTAGACCTATGTTCGTGTTTTTTTTTCTATCGAGCGAAAATTGCTTAATCATGTTTCTAAACACTGATTTCCCTGCAGAAAAGCCTCAAGATTACTATTCGTATTTTTTTGAAACCATATTACTTATTATAAACAGACGCATTATATTGTTTTAAAAACTCTGTTCGCTTCACCTACGGCGCCTTAATACTTATCTTTGTGTCAATCACAGAATCAAAACGTACCGGAAGACGGCGCCCTGGGCCTCCCACGGCAACGACATAATGCAAACCCTGAGCCGTTACTACTCAAACACCTTCTCTGACGCCGAGAAACAGAACACTATGAACCTCTTCTTGGGGCTGTTCGTCCCTGATTCGACCAAACCGGCCATTTGGGAATACCAGAGCGACTATTACCTCCACCATCCTGAAGCTATGGTGTATATTCCGAGGAACAGGTATGATTTAGTCAGATTTTCTGTGAAATATAAGTAACTTCTTAACAAAATTAAGTTGTCTCCAATCGGTCGTGTATATGAGTGAGATCGTGAGATGACTGGGAGTAAAATAAAATAGTACAGTACAGTAGTACCACAAATATAAGTTACATCGACAATCATCGTCCACGCCGACGAGTGCTGACAAGTACCGAATGAAATCGAATTATGCCCATTTCAATAAAGACCTTGTTGAAATAAACGTAAGGTACAATATGCAATGACAGGTGCTGTGGTGTGCTGTTGAACATTTTACCCGCGCAAACGCGCTGCCTTATGACTGGTTAAAATGTTAAAAAAAATGCTTTCTGCGCAGGTGCATCATTGTAACTTATATTTGTGGTAGTACTGTAATGGTACTTATAGGAAATTCCCAAATGAAAAAGATGATGACACATATAGCGGTGAAGACTCTCTCCGAAAGAGTGCCGCAATGACCGGTCATGCGCCACCCGCATCCAGCCGACTCCCGCGACCTTTACCAGGTCATCAGTCCACCTTGTGGGAGAAATTAGAGAGTTATTTTGTTTCGTCATGGATCATGGTTCACAAGGAATCAAAAGAACTACCAAAGTGTAAGAACCTTGACTAATTTTACACAGTTTCAAACAAAACAAAGTTCAAATTTCCAGTTTTATTTCATGGATGTCACAGACTGAGAAACCAAGTTGTTCGAACCTTTGTCTCAGATCACCGATGGCCGTTGGGGCGGAAAGGTACTCGAGTGTCGACCACGTACCGGAAGGCGCGGCGTGAGTAGGCCCCCCACAAGGTGGACTGATGACCTGGTAAAGGTTGCGGGAGTCCGCTGGATGCGGGTGGCGCAGGACCGGTCACTTTGGCACTCTTTGCGACGACGTCTTTCGGCTGATATGATGATGATGATGATTGTCTTAGATCACTCACCAAGTGGTGGGACGACGAGGTGGCCAAGTACCTACCGCTGCCGACTAATGAGATGCGCAAGCTCTGCTGCGAGATCATCGGCATGCAGGGCGACAGCGCGCTCGAAATGATCGACACCTACCACGACTACAACCGGCCCTTCGAGTACACCGTCTTCGCGGAGTGTTACGAGTTCAAGGTGACCGTAGGCTAGAAATAAGGCGTATCCAGACCAGAGGCGGCTCGTGACTAAATTGTATGGGTGTTCACTTGAAATAAAACAATGAAAATACATGACGTTATCAGATTCCGGGATTCAAGGATTCTGAAGACTCATCGTGCACCCTTAAAGCAAATACGTAATACTACACAATCTGTTAACCTTCGTAAAATATGCCTGTTTTTGTCAACGCGGTCATTGAACTCGCGTATAGATTTTCGGTACTTAGGTGGAATCTAGTGCCCTGCGAATATCCTGTAAAATAGTTTGTTGCTCTCATCACAACCACACAACTACGGTGTTTTCACATATTGTTCGGATTTAAACACACGCGTAAATGTTTTGGTTTTCGTCGTTCATGTTTGCGTAAGGTCAAGGTCCCTTGTCCCTTGCCTTCAATTCAAGCCGAATTTGTAACGTTTTTGCACACTTTTTAATGAACACCACATTATAATTATCCATTTTAACACTTACAAGTAGTAACTGATAAGTACAGGCTATTTCAACACGTATTAAATGATTATTAATTAGAAAATACCCGAATTGGCATTCGCGCGCATGCATTTAAGTTGACCAGTGTTTGTTTATATAGGAGTGGCAACGTCGCGCGCAATCACTGTCGCGCGGACGGGCGGCAAAATTAACCGGCAACGTGGCGTGAGCGGCGCTCCGAATTTGGCTATTTTTTCATAGAAAATCTTCTGTTTCACGCGCAGGACTGTGGCGAACTTTCTCTTTCACTCTTATTGGATTTCGTATTAGGAAATGTACTGAGTCTTGTTCCATAGGAGCGCAATCGTGAGCGCTCCGCTTGGCGCGTTACCTATGAAATGATAAAGTAGGATGATGGGTATAGCGCCTACCTATGATCTTGTAATGTGTAAATTATTTTATTGGTATTGGTACAGTCGTATTTTAAGATAGATTTTAAATAGTAATATTAATAATGAGATTAATAAGTATAATTTTGTCACAATTATTTGTGGGAGTTCACTGCACCAGCGCTCCTTAGGGCGAGCCGCCTCTGATCCAGACGTTCCGCCACGGCGGACGTGAAATCCTTTTCGAATTTTCATCTAACTCTCGCTTTTGACACTTGCGCGAACTTTACGAAAGAAAATTGTAGGTATACATTGTTGATGCGTGTTTGGTTATTATTTCAAATATTGACTCGTGGTGAATAGAAACGTGATAAATAGAATTGGCGCCACTGGAAATTCTTGGCGATGTAATATGTGAGTAAAAACCTGATAACATAGGAGCCTAGATATTATTATCAATTGCGCCACGGCTGTAATAATCAACATATAGACGGCGAGCTAGGAGCATTTTTGGTCAGTCACTTACCCCCGGGCGATACAATGAGAGAAGGTTATTAATATTGAATCATGAAGCCCCGTGGACGTCAGCTGCGGCTCCATTGGTGGGTTTACCAGCAGCAGCCAACCAAAGGTCGATTGGTTACGAAAATCTGTTGCTAGCTCGCGGGCTATTGATACTCGTACGTGTGTTAGTTGTAAGGTGAATGTAGAATAAATAAAATATCGATGGTGCTTGTACAGATGTGCCACACGCTGCGCGACCTGACGCCGACGTTCGCGGAGAGCTTCAGTCCGTTCGTGGTGCGCGGGCGCACCGCGCCGCGGCCCAGCGCCAACCCCGGCCTCAGCGGCCGCGCGTCCACCGCCTCCAACAACTCGAGCGAGTCAGTATAGCATGCAGTCACTAGAACAGATGTAACGTTCGAGCGCTTCAGTCCGTTCGTGGTGCGCGGGCGCACCGCGCCGCGGCCCAGCGCCAACCCCGGCCTCAGCGGCCGCGCGTCCACCGCCTCCAACAACTCGAGCGAGTCAGTATAGCATGCAGTCACTAGAACAGATGTAACGTTCGAGCGCTTCAGTCCGTTCGTGGTGCGCGGGCGCACCGCGCCGCGGCCCAGCGCCAACCCCGGCCTCAGCGGCCGCGCGTCCACCGCCTCCAACAACTCGAGCGAGTCAGTATAGCATGCAGTCACTAGAACAGATGTAACGTTCGAGCGCTTCAGTCCGTTCGTGGTGCGCGGGCGCACCGCGCCGCGGCCCAGCGCCAACCCCGGCCTCAGCGGCCGCGCGTCCACCGCCTCCAACAACTCGAGCGAGTCAGTATAGCATGCAGTCACTAGAACAGATGTAACGTTCGAGCGCTTCAGTCCGTTCGTGGTGCGCGGGCGCACCGCGCCGCGGCCCAGCGCCAACCCCGGCCTCAGCGGCCGCGCGTCCACCGCCTCCAACAACTCGACCGCGTCAGTATAGCATGCAGTCACTAGAACAGATGTAACGTTCGAGCGCTTCAGTCCGTTCGTGGTGCGCGGGCGCACCGCGCCGCGGCCCAGCGCCAACCCCGGCCTCAGCGGCCGCGCGTCCACCGCCTCCAACAACTCGAGCGAGTCAGTATAGCATGCAGTCACTAGAACAGATGTAACGTTCGAGCGCTTCAGTCCGTTCGTGGTGCGCGGGCGCACCGCGCCGCGGCCCAGCGCCAACCCCGGCCTCAGCGGCCGCGCGTCCACCGCCTCCAACAACTCGAGCGAGTCAGTATAGCATGCAGTCACTAGAACAGATGTAACGTTCGAGCGCTTCAGTCCGTTCGTGGTGCGCGGGCGCACCGCGCCGCGGCCCAGCGCCAACCCCGGCCTCAGCGGCCGCGCGTCCACCGCCTCCAACAACTCGAGCGAGTCAGTATAGCATGCAGTCACTAGAACAGATGTAACGTTCGAGCGCTTCAGTCCGTTCGTGGTGCGCGGGCGCACCGCGCCGCGGCCCAGCGCCAACCCCGGCCTCAGCGGCCGCGCGTCCACCGCCTCCAACAACTCGAGCGAGTCAGTATAGCATGCAGTCACTAGAACAGATGTAACGTTCGAGCGCTTCAGTCCGTTCGTGGTGCGCGGGCGCACCGCGCCGCGGCCCAGCGCCAACCCCGGCCTCAGCGGCCGCGCGTCCACCGCCTCCAACAACTCGAGCGAGTCAGTATACCATGCAGTCACTAGAACAGATGTAACGTTCGAGCGCTTCAGTCCGTTCGTGGTGCGCGGGCGCACCGCGCCGCGGCCCAGCGCCAACCCCGGCCTCAGCGGCCGCGCGTCCACCGCCTCCAACAACTCGAGCGAGTCAGTATAGCATGCAGTCACTAGAACAGATGTAACGTTCGAGCGCTTCAGTCCGTTCGTGGTGCGCGGGCGCACCGCGCCGCGGCCCAGCGCCAACCCCGGCCTCAGCGGCCGCGCGTCCACCGCCTCCAACAACTCGAGCGAGTCAGTATAGCATGCAGTCACTAGAACAGATGTAACGTTCGAGCGCTTCAGTCCGTTCGTGGTGCGCGGGCGCACCGCGCCGCGGCCCAGCGCCAACCCCGGCCTCAGCGGCCGCGCGTCCACCGCCTCCAACAACTTGAGCGAGTCAGTATAGCATGCAGTCACTAGAACAGATGTAACGTTCGAGCGCTTCAGTCCGTTTGTGGTGCGCGGGCGCACCGCGCCGCGGTCCAGCGCCAACCCCGGCCTCAGCGGCCGCGCGTCCACCGCCTCCAACAACTCGACCGCGTCAGTATAGCATGCAGTCACTAGAACAGATGTAACGTTCGAGCGCTTCAGTCCGTTCGTGGTGCGCGGGCGCACCGCGCCGCGGCCCAGCGCCAACCCCGGCCTCAGCGGCCGCGCGTCCACCGCCTCCAACAACTCGAGCGAGTCAGTATAGCATGCAGTCACTAGAACAGATGTAACGTTCGAGCGCTTCAGTCCGTTCGTGGTGCGCGGGCGCACCGCGCCGCGGCCCAGCGCCAACCCCGGCCTCAGCGGCCGCGCGTCCACCGCCTCCAACAACTCGAGCGAGTCAGTATAGCATGCAGTCACTAGAACAGATGTAACGTTCGAGCGCTTCAGTCCGTTCGTGGTGCGCGGGCGCACCGCGCCGCGGCCCAGCGCCAACCCCGGCCTCAGCGGCCGCGCGTCCACCGCCTCCAACAACTCGAGCGAGTCAGTATAGCATGCAGTCACTAGAACAGATGTAACGTTCGAGCGCTTCAGTCCGTTCGTGGTGCGCGGGCGCACCGCGCCGCGGCCCAGCGCCAACCCCGGCCTCAGCGGCCGCGCGTCCACCGCCTCCAACAACTCGAGCGAGTCAGTATAGCATGCAGTCACTAGAACAGATGTAACGTTCGAGCGCTTCAGTCCGTTCGTGGTGCGCGGGCGCACCGCGCCGCGGCCCAGCGCCAACCCCGGCCTCAGCGGCCGCGCGTCTACCGCCTCCAACAACTCGAGCGAGTCAGTATAGCATGCAGTCACTAGAACAGATGTAACGTTCGAGCGCTTCAGTCCGTTCGTGGTGCGCGGGCGCACCGCGCCGCGGCCCAGCGCCAACCCCGGCCTCAGCGGCCGCGCGTCCACCGCCTCCAACAACTCGAGCGAGTCAGTATAGCATGCAGTCACTAGAACAGATGTAACGTTCGAGCGCTTCAGTCCGTTCGTGATGCGCGGGCGCACCGCGCCGCGGCCCAGCGCCAACCCCGGCCTCAGCGGCCGCGCGTCCACCGCCTCCAACAACTCGAGCGAGTCAGTATAGCATGCAGTCACTAGAACAGATGTAACGTTCGAGCGCTTCAGTCCGTTCGTGGTGCGCGGGCGCACCGCGCCGCGGCCCAGCGCCAACCCCGGCCTCAGCGGCCGCGCGTCCACCGCCTCCAACAACTCGACCGCGTCAGTATAGCATGCAGTCACTAGAACAGATGTAACGTTCGAGCGCTTCAGTCCGTTCGTGGTGCGCGGGCGCACCGCGCCGCGGCCCAGCGCCAACCCCGGCCTCAGCGGCCGCGCGTCCACCGCCTCCAACAACTCGAGCGAGTCAGTATAGCATGCAGTCACTAGAACAGATGTAACGTTCGAGCGCTTCAGTCCGTTCGTGGTGCGCGGGCGCACCGCGCCGCGGCCCAGCGCCAACCCCGGCCTCAGCGGCCGCGCGTCCACCGCCTCCAACAACTCGAGCGAGTCAGTATAGCATGCAGTCACTAGAACAGATGTAACGTTCGAGCGCTTCAGTCCGTTCGAGGTGCGCGGGCGCACCGCGCCGCGGCCCAGCGCCAACCCTATGTGCGGTGTTCGTTACTGATTCTGCAGCTCATTACACTGTTCTAATCGCCGTTTCTTGTTCCGGAACGAGCTATCGCTACATGAAACGTCTCAGTTACCGTTAGCCCTGTGTTCACCGGATACGTCGTTCCCCGCAGTTCTGACAGCGCGTCGTCGACCGAGGACGAGCTGACGAGCTCCCTGAGCGGGCGCGGGGGGGGCGCGGGCGCGGCTCCCCCCGCTCCCCCCGCGCCGCCCGCGCCCTTCACCGCCGTAAAGCGCCGGAACCGACTGACGCTTCGCGACCCGCCCAAGAGCGACATGACTGTGTAAGTTATAGTAGTACTAGTAGCTATATCCGCTCGTAGCCGCCCAAATTCTATTAAAGTATCCTATACCCTAAATTTAAATAGAAAACTCTGCTCTTACTACAGTTGATTCCAATTTTATTCCTATTTTTAGGGTTCCATTTCAACAGGGAACCCTTATAGTTTCGTCAAGTTCGTCTGTCCGTCTACGGCTTAGCTCAGAGAGGACTGGATCTGAGTCAATTGGAATGTTTCTGACAAAAAAGCTAGAATTTGTTCAGTAATTGTTTTCAACCCTAGCCAGGATATTTGGCTATGTAACAACAATAGTTAATCGACTTCATTGTGATATATTTTTGTAATTATAAGCGTTTTACAAAACATCGGAATTCGTTTCAAATGATCATGAGCATGAGTAGTATGATTAAGGGCTGGGGGTCAGTTGAAACATATAAGACTCAAATATTTATTAAATTATCGCAATCACTTAAATAATTGATTTCCATTTAAATATATTACCTGATATCGACTTACGAATCTAACATAATTGAGTCCTAATTGCCTTTAACATACCTATAATTTAGGACTTATTTTGGTAGGTGGGTACCACGTACAATAATGATTGACGAATGTTTTTTGTTTTGTCCATATCTTTCAGTTTTACTTGTATATTGTAAGTATTTTCTTTTCTTTGTGGTATTTTGAACAGTTATCGACGTATTTTCGAAATCATTCCGAACAAAAAATACATAGGCAACTATTACTGTTTCTATTCGTAAGTACTCAAACTTTTTATTTCAACTGCCCCGTCAACGTTATAACAAATTATGTAGAAAAATATCGGAAGTCTCTGGGTACGAAAAATATAGTATAAAATCAACTAGAATATCTATACTTATAGTGATATAGTAATTTACGCAATACTTAAAAAATGGTAATTGGTCTTTGATTTATAGACAAAATAATATCCCCAAAAATTCTTACTCCATGTGGTGAAAAAGCAATTAAAAAATCATAGGGGTTCGATGCCGCAACACTTATGATGAGACAAGTCCCAAAACTAAAGCCGGTAATTTCCTTCTTGCCGTCGTCCTAACTAGTTGCCGAGTAATAGTCGACCAACTTAATGTTTACTTGGAAAGGCCAACTTGATGCCAAGATCATGTGATCTTGGCTCATCTTAGTTCACGAACAGATGACATGCCGCAAGAGGGCGTTTTCAATCATGTAGTAATCACGTAAGTGTTGCTGAGCTCGGGGGTACGACCTTACTGAGCAATTTTCGAGCGATAATTTATTTTGCGTACTCCATTGACAGACGCTACTGATGTCCTCCTGTAACTTAAGACAGTCATGGCTATTGGTAGTGGATAGAGCTAGTTTTACGTCATCACCAAACATTAGAATTGTTGGATGGTTCATACATGATGTCAGGTCATTGATCAGAATGAGGAATAGGAGGGTAAAATGGTGAACTCGCGTAGTATTCGACGAGGTTAGGGGCTCATATATTCAAATAACGGAACTAACTTTCGTGGCGCTCAAGTGGAATATGGCTGATAGGACATCTGTTATAATATATATAATAACCTTATCCTTTTACTTTATTATGATTAAAAGATAGCATCCTTTGAAAGTTGGATAGTCAGACAGTCTGTGAATCGCTCATAATTTTAATTTTTTAAACCCCGACGCAAAGAGAGGGGTGTTATAAGTTTAACGTGTCTGTGTATCTGTCTGTGGTTACGTAGCGCCCAAACGGATGGACCGATTTGAATGCGGTTTTTTTTGTATCATAGATAATTTTAACCCGAGTGTTCTTAGCCATCTTTCATGAAAATCTGTTCAGCCGTTTTTGAGATATTGGACTTTGAAATGAAAATGTCGGGGGTTTTTCTACTTTTCTAATTTGTAGTTATTATAAGCGAGGTTTGATGGCATCCAATACAAGTAGCTACCGACGGCGGGAACTTGGGCCGGCAGGCCGCTTAGGGTAGGGTCAATTCTGACTACAAGACAAGACGATAGTGGAAGAATGAAGACCATGTTTATTTTTAGACACCTGAAAATAATTTTGAAAAAAATACATATAAACAAGTTACGGTAATCGGTAACAACCCAGAAATACGCCCTACGTACCTAATTCCATATCTCAATCCTGCAGGTACAAGCGCTACGTGAACTTCGAACGCCGTTCAAACCCCCAGTACAAATCCAACAGTCCTCTCAAGATGACCGTGAGCAGCGCGTTCACGATCGACAGCTCGCTTGATGTGATCCCGCCCACAGTGACCCGCAGCGCGCGCGAGGTGTACCACGGCTACGTCAGGAGGAACACCGGCAGGACCGCCATCTCGCCAGCCTCGCTGGCTCTGTACACGAAATATGTTGAGTTTGCGCAATGAAACATTTGACTACATAAGTAATATCAGTACGTCTTGTCGTCCCTTGACGATCGTGAGCCGTTCACGATCGACAGCTCGCTCGACGCGATCCTGCCCACAGTGACCCGCAGCCCGCGCGAGGTGTACCACGGCTACGTCAGGAGGAACACCGGCAGGACCGCCATCTCGCCGACTTCGCTGGCTCTGTACACGAAACATGTTGACTTTGCGCAATGAAACATTTGACTTACAAATATCAGTGCGTCTAGTCGTCCCGTGACGATCGTGAGCCGTTCACGATCGACAGGTCGCTCGACGTGATCCCGCCCACAGTGACCCGCAGCCCGCGCGAGGTGTACCACGGCTACGTCAGGAGGAACTCCGGCAGGACCGCCATCTCGCCGGCCTCGCTGGCTTTGTACAGGAAAGTCTGTAGATTTTTCGCAATGAACCCATGTTAAAACATTCCAATTTAAGGTGTATGAGCATCAACTAGATTGTACCGAAGTGTAAAAACTGGACTTGATCTCATAAATCCATAGAATCTCGTTACAACTCAGTGGTGGCTTATCAAGTTATACATACATACATACATTCACGCCTTTATTCCCAAAAGGGGTAGGCAGAGCACATGAAACGTATGTTCCAGCGCCACTTTTAGCATAAATGTGGGTATAAAAGATCGACTAAATGTGATATTGCAGTGATAGGTTGCTAGCCCATCGCCCACAACACACTTCAACCCTGGTCCCTTAGTCGACTTTTACGACACCCACGGGAAGAAAGGGGGTGGTGAAATTCTAACCCGACACCACACGGGTCAAGTTATCAAGTTATCATATGTTCATATATTGATAACCAATATTATGCTATTTTACTATTCTATAAGAAATATGTAAATTAATACACAACTGTTGTTTTATTCAACGGGAGCTGTACCATTGGTAGCGTTTAATTTATTTCGACATTTATCGTACTGATTTATTGTACTCGTTTTTTCCCTTATGTTTTCTGTGACGTAATTTTCTGAGAATTTTGATATGTGATGACAAAAAGTTATACTAGCGCTCTACTGACTTCTGACTACGTTTGTGCAGTGTAAGGCCATTGTACATGCTGCGTGACCTATTGTTGGATGTGATGCTATTCGGTACCTAGTAAAAATATTTCCGTCTTGTCTCCGCGTAAACATTTTGAATCCCTAGTTACGCTCAAGACCCTAGTTTATAATCCCGATCCATTGTAGAATCTATCGCTTCACTCAGGATTCAATATACCGCCATCGCCATCCTAGTTTAGAATCTCGATCTATTGTAAAATCTATCGCTTCACAGGATTAATTATACCGAGAATATGTAATTTGTCGCCCTTATAATACATACTTTATTAACTTTATACACATACCTTTCCGGACTTAAGACTACTTTCACGTGCACACTAGCGCCACTGGTAAATACCTAATTGTGATTATTTAAATTTGACAAAAGATATCAATAGTTGTGAAATAGAAGAATGGAACGGTTTTTCCAAAAATATATATTTAATGCAAAATCTTTCGTGAAGGGTCCTCCTAGAACAGGTTCAATTTCTTCTTCGAAGTGCAAATCAGTACACACGTGTAATTTTATCCTTTTGTGATAGGAGTACCTACTATAAGAAAATATGTTTATCTTTGGTGCTTAATCATTATTAAGTCTGAGACGAAACAACACAAATTGTAAGTATATGCTTCCAGGTGGGTCCCATTTTTTCAAAAATTCAGTTGGATGATGGGATCCATGAGGAATTTAGGGAACTCCTCAATTTTATTAGGCACGCGTGTAGTGATTTTGGTATTTTCTGTTATAACTCGTGTATTTACATCCGGGATCATAAATTTGGTGGCGAGGAATTGATGATGAAGACCACAGATGACTTATCGAATTCCTCAATTATGTACTTAAAAGTGCAAAAGTACGTCACAGGTTCTGATAAGATTCCGTTGAAATAGGAACTAATGAAGTGCCACTGGTGAATGATCTTGGGGAATCGATGGAAGTCCTCAAATATTATCGGCCCACATAGTATATAGCCCACATTTTTTCTATAGTAATCAACGCATTTGCTATCGGAAATCAGTTCATGTGGTAAATTGTTAAAAAAAATAGGAAATGTTCTCGTGGCTTGCGGAGTACTAAATTGAAGTCGGTTAAAACTTTGTTTTTAAAGTAAATTATTATGTACTTAAATTATAATTATCACCATCGATAAAAAATGTTTGTAACCCAGCTAGATTTCCTTTGCCGTGGAATTTCCGAGCACTGCCAAGAGGCAACCGGATGGCTCGCGGTATTTGAGCACCCGAAGTGTTGTGGAACCGCCCTGTGCAACCCGAACTGAGCCAATATGAGCGAATAAATAGAATAAAAAAAACCAGCCAAGTGCGAGTCGGACTCGCGCACGAAGGGTTCCGTACCAGTATCTATAAGTTAAAAAAAAGTTTGTTGTATGGGAGCCCCCCTTAAATATTTGTTTTATACCTACTAGCTTCTGCCTGCGACTCCGTCCGCGTGGAACTCGTTTATATCGCTGCTCCATACAAACTTTTACCCCCATTTCACTCCCGTAGGGGATGATTTCGGGGATAAAAACTATCCTATGGCACTCTCCATCCCTTCAACTATCTCCACTTAAAAAATCACGTCAATTCGTCGCTCCGTTTTGGCGTGAAAGACGGACAAACAAAAAAACACATACACGGTCACATTTATAATATTAGTATGGATAGTATGGATTGTTTTTATTATTTGTTGTTATAGCGGCAACAGAAATACATAATCTGTGAAAATTTCAAGTATCACGGTTCTTGAGTTACAGCCTGGTGACAGACAGACAGACGGACTGCGAAGTCTAGGGTCCCGTTTTTACCCTTTGGGTACGGAACCCTAAAAAATGTTTGAAAAAAAAAGTTGTCGCGAGGCAACCGTTGTAACAGCGGTTACCTGAAAGTGCGCTGTTTATATAATGAAATGCTGGTCTAAATCGAATACCTTGAATTTTTTTTTCCCACCATTTGCACGGGCCGGTTCCAGAACACTTCGGGAGCTCAAATATCGTGATCCATCCAGAGGTGCTACCGCGAAGTGAAACCGAACTTTCGAGTATCTCCCACTCTGTCGCTCGAACATGGAAGTGCGAAAGAGACGGAGATACACAAACGAAGTTCGTTTTCGTTTCGCGGAAGGCCTTCAGTTGCCACTCGGACACTGAAACTACGTGTTTTAACTATGACGTTGCATTTTGTCACCATTTTGTCTCGCCACTTGCTATAGTTAGAATGACAGGTATGGATATGCTGTTTCTTCCCAACTATAGGAATAGCCCGCGAGCTAGCAACAGATTTTCATATTGATGATCATTTTTAGTCATTCATAATATTGGAATAGTTAACAATAGTTAATCCAATTTGATTGATGTTTGATGACAAAATGAATCTGGGGTACTTAAATGGCAATTTTTTCTTTACGTGTTTGGGTGGTTGCTGCTTGTCACCCACCAACGGAGCCGCAGCTGACGTCCACGGGGCTTCATGATACAACATTCTTAACCTTCTAACACATTATCGCCCGGGTGTAAGTGACTGACAAAAAAATGCTCCTAGCTCGCGCGGTGTACAAGTTTTTGTATCAAATTGTAGGTTTCGAAAATCTAAAAGCCAATAAAGTCCTTATTGGATACCTACAAGAGTTCATGGGTTGGTTATTAGTGTATTAGTCATATATCTGCCGATGTTAAGTATTAAAATAGATATTTGTTGGATATAAAATATGTTTGTTACCTCATGTGCAAGGTGCAGATGTCATATATATTATTTTATTTTTATTAGTCTCCAAATTCGTAGTTGTAAGGCCTTTCACAGACTGGCGCGGCCTGGCCTGGCTGGTGGCGGTCAATAGGAAATTTGGCACCGCAGACCCCCTAGCACACTAAGTTTTATGTCGGACATAAAGCATTTGTCCCTTTTGCACTCGCATATTTGCCAGAATGGGACGAATGCTTTATGTCCGACATAAAACTTAGTGTGCTAGGGGGTCAGGTGATTCAGGCTTAAAACCCCTCGCAGACTGGCGTGGCCTGGCCTTGGCTGTCAATAGTAAACTGGTCATTAGCTGTAAAATTTACTATTAACCGCCAACGCAGACCGCGCTAGTGTGTTGTAGGCTTAACGGCAGTTTATATATGGCGAGCCCAAACTTAAAAAAAACTTTGTACGCGTTTTTTTCAGTGACTTGAATATCATAACACTGACAGAACGTTCTGTCAGTTCAGTCAATAAAAAATTGAGTCAATATTCCGATTGCAATGCTATCACTGTTTCAGTTCTAATCAGATCATAATCAGTATAAATTGTATTAACTTGGCAGTGGGAAATAGTCTATTGAATGTAGAAAAAGGGGCGGATGGGTTTACCGTGGCCGTAACTAAGGACTGAGTGCGCTGTCATCATGGCTATGTCCAAAGGGTTTAAAGTGCTGGAAAAGTCGTGTCCACCGAACCCTTACAGTATAATCCTACAGCACAGAAATAAAGATACTGCTTTATTATTTGAATCTCAGGCAGTGGTCACGCTTTCGCCTCAAGAGACTGACAGTTTTCGAAAACAGTATCACAAAATCGCTGACGCTTACGCGTGCCTCGGCGTCCTACAGCTGAACTCTGGTGATAGCTGCCTGCTGTATCTCGTGTTGGTCACCGGCTGTTGCTCCGTGGGAAAGATCGGCGATGTGGAAGTGTTCAAAATCACTCAAACACAATTCTTACCACTGTTTTACCAAACTCATGACGACAAAGTCTCTGAGGTAAGGAAAATATTAAATTCTGGAACTTTTTACTTTTCTTGGAATACAGGAAAATCTAATGATAATCTCTTTGATCTCACACTATGTGCTCAACGTAAAAGTAAAGGAGCCAATCCTGATAACAGGTTCTTTTGGAATAGAACACTATTCATACATTTGATCAGGTTTGGAATAGATTGTGAAGATTGGCTCACAAGAGCTATCTGTGGGTCTGTGGAAATACGTACCATCTATGTAGGGCACCGCCAGGCTAGGGCAGTGGTGTTGTCCCGTCTGAGCTGTGAACGAGCTGGAACTCGTTTCAATGTCCGTGGATGTAATGATGATGGTAATGTTGCCAATTTTGTTGAAACTGAACAAGCAATATACATTGATGATTCTGTGGCTTCATATATTCAGACCAGAGGGTCAGTCCCACTGTTTTGGGAGCAGCCGGGAATCCAAGTTGGATCTCATAAAGTAAAGATGTCTAGAGGCTATGATGCTTCCACCAGTGCGTGCGATAGGCACTTTTCTGCAATGAAACGTAATTATGGTTCTGTGATTGTGGCAAATCTCTTGGGATCAAGTCTGATTGGAGGAAGTGAAGGTGAAGCAACTCTGAGCAACGCATTCCAGAAACACCTTAATGATTCTGCCCATTCAGATGTGGTTCAACTAATCTTTGATTATCATCAGGAAGTCCGAGCCTCATCAATTGATGGTGCTTTAGGGAAATTCAAAAAGATTATAGAGAAACATTATGATGACATGGGGATTTTCAGTGCCAAAAGTGTTGATATTTACAATATCCAAAAAGGTGTAATCCGCACCAACTGCCTTGATTGCCTTGACAGAACCAATTCTATTCAAACATTCATTGGATTAGAAATGCTGAATATACAGTTGATGTTGCTGCAATGCATTGATAAGAAACAAAATGTAAACAGGTTTGAAGAAGTTTTTAAGCAAATGTGGGTCAACAATGGCAATGAAATATCAAAAATATATGCTGGCACTGGAGCCATTCAAGGGGGATCAAAACTGATAGATGGTGCCCGATCTGCAGCCCGCACTATACAAAACAACTTACTTGACAATTCTAAGCAAGAGGCTATTGATATATTGCTTCTAGGCTCTACCTTAAACTCTGAACTTGCTGATCGTACAAGAATCTTGCTACCAGCAAATTTGTTGCACACATCAACCCCAGTGCTAAGAGAAATGTGTCGTAGAGCCAATGAGTTTACAACACCAGCTCCAATAAGGATTACGATTGGCACATACAATGTGAATGGTGGTAAACATTTTAGAAGTCTCGCCTATAAAGATGTTAGTTTGGCTGACTGGCTGTTGGATTGCCCTAACAATTCATTGGTGAACACTGTCCATGGCAAGGAACATCCTTCAGACATATTTGCAATAGGCTTTGAAGAGATTGTCGACCTTAATGCCAGCAACATCATGGCTGCGAGCTCTGACAATGCAAAGGCATGGAGTGAAGAGCTAGAAAAAGTCTTATGTAGAGATGCACCTTACACTCTTCTTTCTTCTCATCAACTGGTTGGGGTTTGTTTATTTGTATTTGCTAGAAAAGATTTAATCCCTCACATTAGGGATGTGGCTCTTGATTCCGTGAAGACTGGCCTCGGAGGCGCCACTGGCAACAAGGGAGCAGTTGCCATTAGATTAGTCATTTATGGGACTTCTCTGTGCTTCGTATGCGCCCATTTTGCAGCTGGACAGTCTCAAGTGACTGAACGGAACGCAGACTACACAGAAATAACGAGGAAAGTAGCTTTCCCCATGGGCCGCTCCCTATACTCCCACGATTACGTGTTCTGGTGCGGCGACTTCAACTATCGCATCGACTTGGACAAAGACGAAGTGCGACTACTCGTGTCACAAAATAACATGCAACGTCTTTTGGAACAAGATCAACTAACACGACAGAAAACTCAGGATTTGGTATTCAAGAATTGCTTTGAAGGCGATATTACGTTCCCTCCGACGTATAAATATGATCTCTTCAGCGATGATTACGATACTAGCGAGAAGTGCCGTGCGCCTGCCTGGACCGACCGCGTCTTGTGGCGAAGCAGGAAGCACACTATCGACCCGGAAGGCACGTCAGAACTGGCAACAGGTAAATTGCTCCACTACGGTCGAGCTGAACTGAAGCAAAGTGATCATCGACCCGTAATAGCGATCCTAGAAGTAGAGGTACTGCAAGTCAGCTACACAAAATGCATGGAGGTGTTTTTTGAAGTTGTAAATGATCTGGGACCTCCCGACGCCACCGTTGTCGTGCAACCTTACGATGAGAACAGTGACCAGTCTGTATTCGACGACAATTTGGTGGCTGCAGTTCTACAAGAACTCGCTACCATCGGCGAGGTAACTCTGGTGCGAATTGTCGAAGACCATTCTTTGATTATAACGTTCCGAGACGGTCAAAACGCCCTCGCCGCGGCGCAGAAGGAACACCTATCCGTCTGTTCGATTCCTTTACGCATCAGTCTGAAGTCTCCAAACTGGGTGGATATCGTCCGGTCAGAACTAAATCTCTGTACAAACAATACGGTTCCTCTCTTCGGTGAGGCTCAGACGGAGAGGCCGCTGAGGTCTGCCCCGCCGACGCCGCGTCGGCAGCAGCCGGGCAGGCCGCCGGCGCCATCGCCGACTCCTCTAGTGCCGTCGCGCGCGCCGGCCGCTGCGACGAGCCCCGCACGGCCACCACCGCCGCGGCCCGCTCCGTTTGCGCCCGTTATTGATAATGGGAGGCCGGTGCCACAGCCCTCGGGCGCCTCGCCGCAGGCCGCCTCGCCGACGGCCGCCTCGCCGCCGGCTACCTCGCCCCAGGCCGCCTCGCCCCTAACTGTCTCGCCGTCGGGCACTTGCCCGCCGGCCGGTTCCCCGCCGGCCGCGTCGCCGCTAGCCGCCTCGCCGCCGGCCACCTCGCCCCCGGCGGACGGCGTGCCGCCGCCCTCGTGCTCGCCGCCGCCGCCGCCGGCCACCGGGCCCCCGCCGCCGGTGCCGGCGAGGCAGGGCGCACCGCCTCCTCTGCCTGCTCGCCCGCGGCCCGCTTCGTAATCAGATTCCGTATACACATTTTTTAGAATTTTTAATAACTAGATCAAATCATGTACACGTACACGGGTAACTATTCCATTGTTTCACGCGGTCGCTTTTGTTTTTGCTTTTTGTTATTGAAGTTATTTATTGCATAGAATACGTAGTAGGTGTCTACCTTGTTAGAGAAATTGAAAAGTATCAGGAAGTAGGGTAGTTTATTATAGTTGTTGAAGCTTAAAGACTTCGCGAGTTTGTTTCAGGACTAATTTAGTACATGACCATTGATTGTAGTGCGTTGTGTGTTTAGCATTTCCTAGGCTTGAGATAAGCTGGCGATGACGTGTCGCGTGAGGCCGCTTGTCCACTCCGAGCCCATACATACAATATTATATACGTATAATTAATAGTTATCCTTATATCGTTATTATAAGAGATTATTATATGGTACAGTCTCATCATTATTATTAGTATTATGATCTCATATCAGAGAGGACACTGACACATTCGGTTTTACCTGCAAACATTTACAGATGCATCTATAGCGGAGTTCCGCTAAACAAAGGTTATGTTTTCATAGCTTATAGCTATATAGATACTTCTACCATTTTTAACTTCCTCTTGATCGAATAAGTTGTTCAGTTAGCACCAGAAGTACCTAGTTATGTGAATGGATTGTAAACAATACCTAAACTTATTATCGCGTGTGACCGTTTTAAAGACTATCTTCGCTTCGCTTCTGCTGCTGACAGTACTACTAATGCCTAAATATTATATAGATAAAAACTAAACACGATGAGATATTACGTAGAGCCAAGTCAGTCGGTCTTATAAATCTTTATTTGCTTGCTAAGTGAAAAACTGCAACTGGAAATCACACAACTTTACTGCATTTATAAATTTTTGCATACCTAAAACAATGTAGTATTGTGTGATTGCCAACTCACAAAGTTTTATTTTGCCAGCATTTAAAAGTTCATAGGAATGCCTGATTATTACATACAATGTTTTTTATGTGATCGATTCTTTTTGTAGGTGTGTTATCCATACCGCAAATAACGTTTGTTTAGTTTTCTAGTGCATTGTACACCCAAAGGCGGGATTCCATCGGTGTGCGGCACAAGCATATTCAGTACAAAAATGGTCACACCGGTGGAATCCCCCCTTAACACTAACCGCAAACAAAATTTCAAGTTTGTAGGTCTGCTAGAAGTAGGTACGTTAGAATTTTGGTGATCGGTGACTCAGTCAGTGACAAAATTTTGAAATATATGCTATGTAATGCCCAAAGTTTATTCCACAACGAAGTTACAGGGGGATCGGAAATGGCCCGAATGGCTTCCAAACAAGGCTGGTCCGGTCGTGCCTTTTTTTTGCTCTTTTGCTCGACTTGGCTTGGCTTGGCACTGCCGTGCCCCCAGATAAATCTCTGCACGGCTGTAAATGTATGTAGAGTAGATTTTGTTAAGTACCTATCTATACTATTTTTGTAGGTGTTTATTTTGTTTTATAATTGTCTTGCATTGTGCGTGATGCAGCTTTAAAGTTAACTGACATTTATGCGGCGGATAGTACCTATTTTACAAATGTGTTGTATTAGTAATCTGATTAAAAGCCTGGAACTGGCATTATAATATGCATCTGAATTATGATTATATGTAAGAACAAGAAGTGTATTATATATAACTATGTAATCTTGTGCATCTTCCTGTGGGCGTTCTACTTCATACCTATTAAGAATCAATGTGGAGTGGGTAGATAAATTATGCCCATAATACTTAGTATAATAAGGTAACAAAACACATATACATTTCGATGTTGTTTGTTGTACACTTACTGTTATTCTAATTATATACTCGTTTTTCGTTTACCGAGGCCGCGAGGGCACTTTTCAATACTTATGTGATGATCTTATGAATTAAGCAGATAGTAAGCGGATTTCTTGAATAGGTACCTGCTTGTGTTGTCTTGTATTGATACCAAATCGATGAACTTCTACATTCTAATGTCCCATCTCCTGGCATTTTTGGATCAGAATGTGCATGAAGTGATTATTACGTAGGTACCTATCTTATACGCAGGAACTATCTCGATTCGCTACTTACTGAACTCCTCTAGTATAATTTGTTTGACCCTTCGTGTGTGTTCAGATTCGAACATGCGAACATGCAATGCAGCTAAAGGTGAACCAGTATAAGGGTCAGTATCCACCAGAACCGCGCGTGGTTGCGAGGCGGTGAGTGAAGAAAAATCCACTAATAATATTGCTGCTCGCACATCGCATAGCTCTGGTAGATAAGCACCCTAAGGGCGAGTTGCACCGACTTACGATTAAAGACCGATCAACGTTAAATATGGCGCTGACAGCTGTCAGTCCATAGAAACTTGTCAAACGTTCCATACATTCAGATTTTAACGAACACCGGTTACGATTACAGACGGTTTGGTGCAACTATTGGTAACCTGCACAATGCACATTACGAGTATAAGACTGTGTATGCATCTTTAAACACGAGTTCGAAAATTGTTTACTTAAAGTGTACTTCATGTCAATACTGACATGAAGTACACTTTAAGTAACACACAATTCATAGTAGGGTCTTAAGAGTTCACAAACCTTTCTTTTTACCAACTATGTTATAAGTTTACCACGGCAGCACCATAATCAGAGTGCTAAACGTGGATTTAGTTAATGCATTGAGATTATTTACAACTAAGTCGAGATTACCACATAGGTAATTATACTTGTGTCTAATTATTATAGTTTTTGATATCAAATACGAGGAAGTACCTACTTAAATGGACAAATTCATAGTTCTTATACTTTGTTATTGTTTATCATTGTTATTTTTATTATATTACGTTGTATCACAGTTTGTTGTATTATGTTATACCGAAAGTGTCCTGGGTAGCTCACCAAGGTATTTAAATATTTCATTAACGAAAAAAGGTAATTATTAGTATCCTACAAATAAAACAGGAGCATAAATTACATTGCGCACTTAGGGCGACAAAACAAAGAATTTATCAGATCGCAGCGATTTTTATTACTGTATTACCGCTCGTGATGAGTACAAAATTTAGTTCTCCCCTTAGCTATGAACTTTTTCTACTGAAAGTAAGACTTTCAGTAGAAAAAGTTAATGCCACTTTTTGGCCAGGTGTGACGTAATAGTACCTACATTAATTACCTAGGGCGGTAAAACAAAGAATGTTTCAGATCGCAGGTATTTTACGCCCTAGCCGATGGCAAGGGCGATCGTAGGCTTTCTTTATTACCGCCCGTGGCGAGTACAAAATTCTACATGAAAGTGGGATATTCCACACGTGCGGTAATTGCTACTTTACGGAAAGGATGAGCGGTTTTGATACTTTGCATAGCATGGACATAAGTACCTGTTAATGGTATTTGTCGAATGTGTACATTTAATTAAATTATTTTATTTATGTATCGTAAATAACTAATACCGCCCGTGTTGAGTACAAAATTTTACATCTTCACTTGGCCACAATGCTAGGTTTCCCGTACGCGCAGCGTGCAGTAGTAAAACTCGCATTATGGCCAGGTGTGACGTAAAGTTTAGTAAGTAGTTGTTAGTAAAGGTGAGACTATAGTTTGTGTTTGTTTTTTATATTTCAATGTACCCAATTGATTGACAGCCTGGGTCCGAGGTATTATATAATATATTATAAATATCATGTAAGTCTTATTTTAATTCCTTTTACTGAGGATGTTTAAAAAAACTTAAGTACTTTCCTCGTAACGTAATTAAAGGGTACACTTTTTTGAGAAAACTCCCTTGAGCATTAACTAAACATAGTCTGGTCCCTGGTGTATTAAGTTATTATATAATAGGTATGTTATTGCACGTGATGAGCCTTTTATTATTCTTTTAGTCCTACATCTACATTTTTTATTTTATTTTACAGTTTTATATTTTGAAATTATGACTTTATTTTCTTAGTACTTCAATTTTATACCATTTGTAACAATTATAACTGAGAATGCATTTATTTAGGAAATTATGGTCAAGTGAGGATTAAAGATAATATTTCTAATTTATGTAGAATATTGGATAATATTGTAAGTTACAAAAATGTATGTTTGGAAATCATAGAGATCTAAGTATCACATGAAGGTGGTGAAATCTGTAAGTTGGTGGGCATTAGCTTTAGAAAACGCCAAGTTGCTCTGACTTAACCATGGATGATTGGCACCATACCAATGCTGCATGAATTATTCACGTATTTTCCTTTAAGTAGGGACACGACAATTACACGAAATGTAAATCATAGACTGCTGTTTATTGAGTGCTTTATAAAATTGTTATAGTGTTAAACGAATTAATCTGCAATATTAGCTGGCATCGATGTTATGTTAAATGTATATGATGTGAAATATAGAACTGTTCAAGCATTATCTATATTTTATTTCCCTTCCAGAATATAACTTCAAATCAGAATTATATAAACAACTAGTGTGATTATATGCCTTTCCTTTATTGGAAATCTATAACACAGACAACTAATACAAATTTAAAGATAAATTATCAATTGATTTAGTTCTTCTTGACGGCATGGGAGTAGATGGTGTGGCCAAAACCAACAATGCCCAGCATGCAGAGAGCCATGGTCAAGCGGTACAGAACACTATCCAGGGGACCTCCTTTCAGGAACACAGGCATGTCATTATCTTTCTGGAACAACAGATACAACATGTTGAGTACCACATTGATGAACATCAGTAATGTGTAATGTAGATTTCACGTGCACCTAAACAAAAGAAATATAAAATCTAAGTAAACGAAAATAAATTTGCTACAATGCATTTAGTAAACAGTATTAATTGTACTGCCTCAAACTTCAAGTTATTTTGAAGTGAAGATACAGTTTACGCCAAAGATATGTTTATACAGTTACACCCAGTATTTTGACTGTGATGTCCAACCTACAAATTTTGTAATAATTATTTTCTATTTATAATACAGGGTGGGGCTTGTGACAGTATCAAATAATGAAATGTTGGTTTATTTAACTTACTGGAAAGATATTAATATTATTTTACATACTAAACATCAAAAAATCTAGTAAAAGTTAGAAAAAATCCTTAAAAATTATGGAAAACAAAGATACTTAACACATTGGACACCGCGTACCCGACTCTTGGGCACTCGTAAACTTTACTCAGATGCCGGCATACCCGAGAGTCAAGCACGAGCTATAAACCCTCACGACTAGCGAGTTCTGTCGGTTTCTGGGGTATTGTTCGGAATTTTGCCTAGTTGCGAAAGTGTTGAATTATTATGACAGGAGTGTCCAGCGTTCTACCCAGATATTTAATGACTGGCATGCTACTACAATATTGTGATATCAGTCCCTTACTTAGGACAACTGCAGATATTGTATGGAGTCTTCCTTTATTTATTTTTTGTCTGATCCATCCTGTATGCACATGGCACTAGTCTACAGGGTAGTCCCTTTTTATCTATATATCCCTGTTGTTTCCCTAGTGACTTGAAAAACCTGGTGTGTCCTCTTGGAATCATTGAAAACTTGGGGGTTTTCTTGGAATCTGTTAATTGTGCTATAGAATATAAAATTAGTATTATATTTTAGAAAACTGGTAATCTGAAATGGGTAAGCATAATAACAACATATTTTAGAAGCACGAAGCCTGTTTCACGAAGCTACAAGTTACAAATTACAAGCGGAAGTCTCTTACTATCAAGAGGTATTGAAAAGAGACTTCTGCTTCTGAACAAGCCCCTGGTGAATATGTAGCATACAAATAATATAATTTGATGGTGTATGTCAAATATATTATTCATACGCATAAACTACCGATGAAGTTTTGCAGTAAGTACTTATATGTAAACTATGGCTCATTGTATTTCTTCCATGTGAGTAAGAAAATTAAAAAAAACAATGACCACATAATCCAACAAGATTTCTAGACCGGTAATGGTATAAAAAAACGTAGATTACCTGGAACTGTGCCTGCTGCGATCGGATGTTCTCGGGCACCGCAGGGTAGGGAATGTTGGTGCCGGGGACCATACGTTTCTTGCCAGGTGCCGCGCACGCCGCCTCAGTAACCGTCGACATGTGGGTCGTGTTGTACACCACGGGCACCTCCACTCGTTGCAAAGCAATTGGTGCCTGCGAAAAACCACTTTATTGCTGAATGGAACCTCATGAAACCTATCACGTACCCATTTTAGGATAACGATACTTACAACAGGAAATAGTGGGGCTTGCAAGTTGGAGGCGGCGACCAGCCTGCCGGTAGCTCTGCTCAGTTGGTGATACATTTTTTAACACTGAATAAGCTTGGTGCCCGTCGAGGAAAAGATTTTCTTCGATCGTAGAAGTATTACGAAACAAGTAGTTATCACAGGCAGGGTACACAGTGTTACTAATTGACTTAAGTGCAGTGACATATTGCGATTTCATAGGTATGAAAATACCGCTTAAATCAAGCGATTAAGGTGCTTATTTCAACAGCATTGAGAAGAGAAAAGAAAAATAAATATGTAATCTCGCATAAACACCGATTTATTTTTGAGCTTAAAAATATTATATACAATTTTAATATATTATACCTAGTATAATTTTAATAGGTTAATTAAAATAAAATTCTTCTTTTCAGGTCAACAGTTAATTAAAGTAGAACATTCCTAAAACCTTTCTAGTGTGAAATTATTTCTGGATGTATTTTTTTTTACTGGCGAGTTTTTGAACGACGCCATATTTTAGTCGAAAGTTTTGACAGTTCTTTTCTTGAGCACGTTGGAAAAGGTGAGTGGTTATGATTCCTAGATTTATACAAAAATTGTGTTCGCGGAGTGCTATTTCTCAAGTAGGTTGTATTTACCAGATTTTGAAAAAAAAATTATGCATATAGTGAATCCGCTATTCGTGTTCATATTTGTGATGTTCGAATTTTGAAATTCCGCGTGGCGTTGTCACTTTGACTATTGCACATTTTCTTTTGTTTTCGATCTTCACTTCGATTGTGGACACTGGGCACCCGTCATTCCTTACTAAATGTTTGCACAATAACCTTTCCAGTCCCACAATGCAAATCTTCGTAAAAACCCTCACGGGGAAGACCATCACCCTCGAGGTGGAGGCCTCCGACACCATCGAGAATGTGAAGGCCAAGATCCAGGACAAGGAGGGTATCCCACCGGACCAGCAGAGACTGATCTTCGCCGGCAAACAATTGGAAGATGGCCGCACCTTGTCCGACTACAACATTCAGAAGGAATCCACCCTTCACTTGGTGCTCAGGCTTAGAGGAGGTAAGAAAATCTAATATGATTAGCATTTGTATCTTGGCATACTGAACGGGTAAATGTATTGCTATTATTGTGTATATTTTGGATGAGAATTAGCTGTCAGTTACTTTATTATCTATGAAAATACACTTAACAGCCCAGCACGTCAATCATCGTTTCTTAGAAGATTCCAGTTTTCTCTTGCTTACACTACACTTTTGGGCCATTCACCCTTATTGTTTGGCTGGCTAAACTAGATGATGAATGGCACAGGAGAAAGCTAATGTATTTCCATTGATTTATATACACAATTTGGGACTTGAGTATCCATGGATACCAGAAATAACTTGTTTGTTATTTTCAGGTACCATTGAGCCTTCTCTCCGTATCTTGGCCATGAAGTACAACTGCGACAAGATGATCTGCCGCAAGTGCTATGCCCGCCTCCACCCCCGTGCAACCAACTGCCGCAAGACCAAGTGTGGCCACACCAACAACCTCCGCCCCAAGAAGAAGCTGAAGGATTAGATTAATATCAAAAATTTCACCGTCTTGAACATCTGCGGGTTGACATAAAAACTGTAAACGAGCAATCCAAATTAAAGTTTAACAACTGACACTACATTACTTGTTTTATTTACAAACTAGCCTAGACTTATTTCTGCCCGCGACTCCGCCCGCGTGGAACTCGTTTATGTCGCAGCTCCATACAAACTTTCAACCCCTTAGGGGATGAAAACTATTGTATGTCCTTCCCTGGGACTCAAACTATAAGCGACAGACTCGTGGTCACACCAGTGTGACGAGTAATCTGGGGGCACGGTAGTGCCCGCCAAGTCGAGCGCGAAGCTAACACTGCCGTACCATCCTTTACTTAACCATTTCGCCGCACTTTCAGGCCCCTATTTGAGAACCTCTGGATAAGACCAGAACGCAGAAATTTTCGTCATCCAGTAAGCTATAATCACATACTTAAAATCCAAAATTTCCGAAGTTAAGCGAAAGCAAAGTTTCGCATTTATGACACTCGCTCATGATCATAAAAATTGAACTAGTACTTCTCATAAACTCTGAGCTGAAATTTGGTACAGAGTTAGGGTTTAATGGCCACATAAGGGGAAAACTATAAAAACTAGGATAATCGAAGATCTGGAGTACCTGGTGACCCTGATTAGAAAACACAAGAGCCCAACCAAACTATTAGACAAAGTCGTGCTAAGTCTCAGGCATTCTTATTATTCTTTAATAAGCCCACGTTTCTACAAAAAGAAGTGAAATCCCATCAAAATCATTCTGTAAAAAACTAGCCAAGTCTCGATGGAGCTGCTTGTAATGTTTATCTCTAAAAAGTAATGAAATCTAGACAAAGTCGTGCCAAGTCTCAGGCATTCTTATTATTCTTTAATAAGCCCACGTAACGTATCTACAAAAAGAAGTGAAATCCCATCAAAAACTAGCCAAGTCTCGATTGAGCTGCTTGTTTATCTCTAAAAAGTAATGAAATCTAGACAAAGTCGTACCAAGTCTCAGGCATTCTTATTATTCTTTATTTGCTAACTAAATAAAATTTTGTGACTTGGCAATTACACAATACTACATAGTTTTAGGTATCCGTAAATGCAATAATATAATAATAATAATTATTATTATTAAATGCAATAAAGTTGTGTGATTGCCAAGTTGCAGAATTTTAATTAGTTAGCAAATAAAGAATAATAAGAATGCCTAAGACTTGGTACGACTTTGTCTAGATTTCATTACTTTTTAGATTTTTGATGGGATTACCGTGGTCACACCACTTTAAAAAAGATAACACTAACAGGCCAGTGTAGGTACGACGACGAGTGAAGCGAGGAGTGTAAGTTGTACGGTGAGCCTAAGAGCGCGAGCCGAGCGAGCGAAGCGAGCGTGCCGCGTCAGAACCAAACAGTGTGGCTACGAGGAAAATAAATTCCTCGTGGTCACACCAGTGTGACAAAATAGTGTGACTACGAGTCCGACGTCGAACTATATGGCAAATTTCACCTAAATCGGTTCAGCGGTTAAGGCGTGAAGAGGTAACAGACAGACACACTTTCGCATTCATAATATTAGTATGGATGTGTGAGCATAGTCCGGCAGGAAGCTGCAAAAGCCATATCAAGTGCTATTTTAAAGTTATTGGTTGCACTATAAATCTGAATTGCCTTCGGTTGCTATTTTTAATACTAAAGTCACTAGTATTACTACCAGAAGTACTAGTAGTGACCATAATGGTGGACCGGTAGTACAACTGTATGGTTAAACGTAGTGGTTATATTCTCTTTGTGTATGGTCTCCTGGTATTGCGACAGTTCTGGTTCTCATCGCTGCCACGCGGCGTCCACTTGACATAAAAAGATCGCGTTGTTACGTATACACAACTTTATCCTACGAGTCACCTTAACTCGGTTCTCTATTGTATGGGCAAACATTATTTCCCAAAGTGTCACTTCCCAAAAAAAAAACCCAAATGTTCATTTGGCAAAAATTCACTAGTCAAATTATTGTTTCGTATTTTATCACTTGGCATTATCTCCTATGGCAAATTATTAATCGCAAATTATTATTTGGCAAAGTTTTACATAGTCAAGTTTAAAGTATTATTAGGTATAAATAAATAAATATTAGGGGACAATCTTTCACAAATCGACCTAGTCCCAAACTAAGCAAAGCTTGTACTATGGGTACTAGACGACGATAAACGTACTTATATATAGATAACTAAATACTTAAATACATAGAAAACATCCATGACTCAGGAACAAAATATTCGTGCTCATCACACAAATAAATGCCCTTACCGGGATTCCAAACCAGGACCTCTTGCTTCGTAGGCAGGGTCACTACCAACTATAAACCAAGGTATTTGGTTTAACATTCGTTTGCCAAATTATTGCATGGCATACGATTTAGATCCTATTTGTGTAGTGCATACGAAATCTATTTGAGTGAGATTACATATTATGCTAAGCGGGTAGTTTGTAAAAAACAAAAGTAAATAATTTACAGGTAAGTTTATATGGATGTTCTTTTGTACTATAGGTACTTAGGTAACAATATATATTATAATGCAAATAAGCAGTACCTATGCATGCAAGCAAGCCCCGAGTCGGTTTCGCCCTTTTCATTGAGAGTCTCCAGCGAAACGACGCCACCCCGCTGCGCGGGGTGTCGTATTTCTGGTCTGAGGGACACAAGTGAACCCTAACCTAACCGACCAAAAACAGAGTTCGCTTATGACAAGCCATTTTTTCCACCCTGATACCTAATAACACTTGACAAAGCAAAATTATGCAGATATTTTGACCAAATGAACAAAATGTGAAACAAAAATGTGCTATTTGTTCGTTTGGGAAATGAAACTACTGCCATAAGTTTTGTGCGAAGTGAAATTTGGTGAAAAATATTTTGCCTAAACGGCAGGATACCCCTTAACTCACGTGTGACTCCATCAAACGTATGGAGTCACACGTGAGGTTGACGTATAAACGTTTCATATGATTTGACACAGTTTGGACGCCGACAATAATCTGGAGAATCACCTCACCCTAGGCCGGCAAGATGGTCTTTTTTCATTTCCTTTCCACAATTTGCACCACAGCGTTCAGCCATGAAAAGAATTAAAGTTTGATTTCTTGGACTTTTTTATTATTATTTAATTGCATGTTTGAGAAAAGCACTATGTACATACTGTGATTACATACCTTGGCGTGAAAAGGGTTGTCAGCCTCATAACTATCCGGCCTCCGGCAACACCTTATTATTATTATTTCTTGTAGCGGCTTCCGGACCGTGAGAGCCCTTATATCACTGCGACCATTGCTGATCTATTGTGATCGCCACATACTACAATTCTTGGTCAAGTCCTGCAAACTCGAAGAATTGCAGGATACTATTGAACTCAAGAAATTTGATCTCCTCCGGGCACATGATGTGTTTTCCCAGAAAGGAGTTGCGACTGCGCATGAGGCAGGGGCACTCGGTTAGGATGTGTGTAGGCGTCTCCTCCGCATCCAGGCAGAGTCTGCACAGCCTTGTGTCACACAGTCCTATCGCTTGCATGTGCTTATTTAGGCGACAGTGCCCTGTAAGCATCCTTACCAACATGCGTAGACGGTTCCTGCTTAGCGCTAAGGCATCAGAAGACGCCTTTTTGCTATAGGCTCTAATAAGCGCCTTGGAATGTTTCAGCCCTGGTATAGTTCGCCAGGCTTGAATGCTCTTGTAGAAACAGTAGGTCTTTAGAGTGAGCTTGGTCAGGCTTTTGGGGATGCCACAGAACGGCTCTGGTCCGCAGAGCGTCCCCTTCGCCCCCGCTCGTGCAAGCTCGTCGGCCTTCTCGTTTCCCTCTATACCGGCATGCCCTGGGACCCAACGTAATATGACTTTGTTTTTTGCGCCCAGGTCATTCAATAGATCCCGGCAGTTCTTGACCAGCCTCGACGTTATGACGTTAGAGGTTAGGGCCAAGAGAGCCGCCTGGCTATCCGAATGGATATAAATAGGAGGATGGATAAATAGGATTGAGGTAGGTGTTTTCCAGATTGGCTGTCGCACATTCTAAGATGGCGTATACCTCTGCCTGGAATATGGAAGTGTACTTGCCCAGGTTTACGCTGATCGCTGTCCTGGGTGCTTCTCCATATATTCCGCATCCTACCTCCGATCCGGATTTGGAGCCATCAGTGTACCACTTTAGGCTGCCTGGTTTCCAATCTATGAGGCCGTTTAACCAGTCCTCTCTCCTGAGGAGTTCCACTGAATAGTTTGTCTGTGTACAGAGTTTTGGGGGCATTGTGTCTAGAGGCATCCCCAGAACAGGAATATCGTAGTATTGAGTGTTCTCAAGGCTGAGGATAGCCAGTCCCCTCTTTTTGCTGTCGCTATTCTGAGCATGCTGGACTTCGCCTCCTTTTCCAAATGGAGATTCAGGGGCGGAAGGTTCAGCAACGCCTCAAGGGCAGCTGTTGGAGAGGTTGACATGGCTCCAGTAACGATTATACAAGCCGTCCGCTGCAGACTGCTGAGCTTTGCTATTGTTGTTTTCTGTGTCATAAGACACCATCGGCCTCACAATGGACGTGTATAGCCACAGGGCAATTCTGGGTTTTAGACCCCATCTGTTACCCGCTAAACGACAGCAGATTGAGAGGGCTACTTTAGCCTTCTGCAAAATGCCGTTAACGTGCGGATTCCAAGTCAATTTCTGGTCGAGTATAACGCCCAGATACTTGACTTCGGAGGATAGCGGAATTGTTTTGCCGTTCATAGACAGAGGTCTCAGGCTGTCGAGTTTCCTCTTGTTTGTGAACGGCACAACAACCGTCTTGTCAGCATTAACGGATAATTCATTCTCCCTGCACCACATGTTAATTGTGTCTAGGGCTTTCTGCATTTGGTGCGATAGTGTAGATTGGCAGTTTCCCCGCACCGTCACCACAAGGTCGTCGGCGTACCCCTGGGTGTCGATGCGTAGTTCCGCCATCTTATGCAGCAATTCATCCACTGCAAGGGTCCATAGCAGAGGGGAGAGTACCCCCCCCCTGTGGGCAGCCTCTGGCAGTGGATACGTCACGAGTGGTGTTGAGCAATTCTAGCTTGGCCACTCTGTTCGAGAGCATGCTTTGCACCCAGCGCACCGTTGTAGGGTCCACTCCCTTTGACCGGAGCCCCCCCACCAGTGTTCTGATGGGTGTGTTATCGAAAGCGCCCTCAATGTCCAGGAAGGCTGAAAGAGCTATCTCCTTGTCCTCCAACGCCCTTTCCACCCTGTCCACAAGCTCAAGCAGAGCGGTCTCTGTAGATCTGCCGCTCCGGTAGGCGTGCTGACTGTCATGGATAGGCTTGTTTCCGAGGCAGCTCTCCCTGATGTGCTTGTCCAGAACCTTTTCCATGGTCTTCAACAAGAACGATGAAAGGCTGATGGGTCTGAAGGACTTGGCCTGGGCGTAGTCTTTCTTTCCCGCCTTTGGAATGAACAGGATTTTCACCTTGTTCCACATTTCGGGTAAGATCCCCCAGGCGTAGCTCGCCCTGAAGATTTTTACCAGGTGAGGGATAAGGACGTCAGCTCCTCGTTGCAGTAGCACCGGGCTTATTCCGTCCAGTCCCGCCGTCTTGTATGGCTTAAATGAACTTATGGCCCACCTCACTATACCCGGTCTGATGACCAAAGCTGCTTGCCTCCAGTCCTCCGATCGGGGCCTGCGCATGCCGTGCTCGGCACCAGGTCCCCTTACCTCGGCGGACCCCGGGAAGTGAGTATTGGCCAATAGTTCCAAGGTCTCCGACTCGTTTGTTGTGAAGGTACCAACCGGCAACACCTTACTTCCCGGCCTCTGTAGTTATTTTTTACTTCAATGTTTTTTCTTATTATGTCTCTCTTACCACTTATACGAACTTTCGCATTTATAATATCAGTGTGAAGTGTGACAATGAGTTTTTTGCAAATTTAAATTATTCAAGTTTTTTAAAGCAATTTGCTAGTTTTCACTTCTGCTGGCACTCCCGGAGTGCAACCCGGTCTTTTTTTGTACTTAAGCGTGGATTAAACCCATAATGTGGGGTATCGTTGGATAGATTGTTCAAAAATATTACGGGTTTCAAAAACACTTTTCAACTCAGTGATCCATTTGCTGGATATTGGACTTTAAAGCTCTAATTTTTCAAAGTTACTGAGCAATATTCGACCAACACAAAAACGGACTTAGAAAGGAGAAACTTCGTACAAGTTAGGCCGAAGCAACCGTACCAATTAGTTGGCGCGCACGTGTCGATGTATCAAAGACACAGGCAACTACCGAACCCTACGTCCGCGCGAGGCCGGTTTTTATTAAATAATATTATTCAAAAGGGTTAACATGAGTGGGAATGAAAATGAACAAACCAAACGTGTGTTAAACAAGATTTATTGCAACATGTAAAAATCACAACCTGTCAACAATGGATACTTATTTTACGCGAAAATATATTTGTTATACTTTATTGCTACTTATTATTTTATCTAAGTAATACGCTAAAATATTTGTGCGCTAGCGCGATAAGTAGGCGTTTAGATATCTTATTTAAAACAATTCGTCAACTTATAATACTTTAGTTTTTCTAAAAATAAAACTTCCTTATAAACTATCTGGACGGATTAAAAATAGGTATATTAAAACTTTTGTTAAAATGATATTCACATTTGGAATGGTGTGTTGTATCAGACCATACCAAAATGAACTACTTTAATTTTAGGCGGTTTTTGAGCAGCGTTTTCTGTAACAAATTAATTAATGTTATATAGATATGCATATTATGTAGGTATTATACCTAATATAGACGTGTCATGCATGCTTTGTGCCAGCGCTACAATAATGTCCTCGCACTAGACCACGGTCGTAATATCTGTATATCTAGCTCGCATTATTCCGTTTGTAGGACATAACGCATTCGTCCCTTTCGCACTAACATACTTGCTAGTAAGGGACGAAATCTTTATGTCCGAAAAAACGCGAGCATTCTAGCTACTCTGGTTTCGTGACGTTCATTATGGCGCTTTTGTCAAAAGCAAATGGCACATTTGAACGTTTGTTCAGTTGGCACTTATAATATAAATATGTTTTGTATGAAACAATAGAAGCATGTGAAGGTAGTTGCAGTTCGTCTCTCTCTTATTAGAAAACTTAGGAAGAGACGGATAGTACTAACGATACTGCTCAAACAAAAGCATGCAGAGTGCAGGATGGTGCATACGAATGAGCGTATTAAGCCTAGTGATGTAAGCCCTCGTCTGAGCCTTGAAGACTCGAGCCGTTAATGATAAGACTAGCGTTATACTTGGAAGACTCGCATTCATTACCCTTGACGGCTTGGAGTCCGCTGAGCTCGAACTCACAACGCTTTGGCCACATTTTGGCAAAGGAATTGTATTGTTCTGTTGTATTTTAAGTATTAACTTTGAGTGCCAGGCGGTCTATGCTCGTAGAGTTATTGCTACATTTCGGAGAGGGAGGTAATCGGCTCCGTGCGTAGTACCACCTGAATATGTGGTATATTATCGTCACTTCGTAATTTACACATTCCGTGAACTAAACGTAAACTTTCAATACATTCAGATTTTAAAGAACACAGCTTACGATTACAGGCGGTTTGGTGCAACACACCCAGTATGTGGGTAAGGCCGTTATTTCTTGTACCTGATTACGCAGTTAAAAATGTCCAATTTTTAATCAATTCCAATGTGTTACGCCAATTAGCCATATATTTATATGGTTAATTGGCGTAACACACTGGAACTTTGTAGGTTGTGTTGCACCAAACCGTTTGTAATCGTAAGCTGTGTTCTTTAAAATCTGAAATGTATTGAAAGTTTGAACTCTCTACGGTATAGTGGCTGTCGGTGCCATATTTAACGTTGATCCGTCTTTAATCGTAAGTTGGTGCTTTACTTACATCACGTACAAACGCCAACACAGTTGACTGACCATCCTGTATTTATATTGAACCTTATTACAATGCACATAAAGTACACGGATGGTCAATTAACTGTGTTGGCGATGGTACCCGCTCGTGCCGAGAGTTTAGGAGCGTACAGATAGGTACTTTTATAATTATCGTGACATGCATTTGATCGTGACTTGTGCACTTTGTGAATTCGTGACATGATCAGCGAATGAAATGATACAGAGTAATCTTTGACTGTTGAATCAGAAGTAGTAGTACATACATATATGTGCGGATTAACATTCCAACTCGACCTTTCTTAACGCTACAGAGTGTATTCTATAGTCGAAGAAAGCAAAGGTAAGTCGCTTTTCGGTTCAACAAAACTTCACTTTCTACAGTTGTATATATCGTTCAGTCTACGAGTAATCCCCACCACTTTTCCTCAGTTTACAAGCTTTTATTGACTTTGACCTGTCCCGTTGTCTGTCTGTAATCAAATCTTGCAAGTTAAATTTGACCCACTTCCGGTGACCGATTGAGCTGAAATTTTGCGTGTAAGAATAGTTTGGATGCCAATTGAATATTACAGTACCATCGAGCTGATCTGATGATAGAGACAGAAGGTGGCGTAGGGAATTCAGTACTTAATCGACGTAAACCCGTTGAGTTTGGGCTCGTTAGAATCGTCGCAATGAGTAGTTTATGATGGTAAACAGAAAAGTACAGTCGGCAATAAAAGCTTGTACCGAAAATGAACTTGTTTCGTATTATGTGCATAGCGGTTTGGAGCGTTTTCTCATTGATCGAACGCTTTACAACCCCAATTGTTTGATAACAAATGCAGTATCGTGCGTGCCGTGTGCGGTGCGGTTGTCATGCTGTGCGGCGTGCGGCATGCGTCACACTTCGACGTAGTCGAGCGCGGTACCGGGCGGGAGCGGGCGCGGGGGCGGGTGCGGGTGCGGGGGCGGGGGCGGGGGCGGGGGCGGCGCGTGCGGCGCGAAGGCGGCCAGGTAGTTGTGCGGCGCGCACAGCGGCAGGCTGGCGGCCAGCTCGCGCGCCACCGGGCACGAGCCCGCCTCCTGGGGGACAAGGGACAACTTATTTAATCGTATGGCATACATTATTTTTGGCCTTTTTACTAGGGACCCGCCCACCCCTCCCCAGAAATAAGCCTTTGCACGGGTTAGTCGTTCGTTTAATAGCCCTGCTGGACTTTATTGATTGAAAACTCATTCATTTAACTTAGCCGTATGAAGGGGTTTCCCTTACGGGGCGCTACCGTTTCTGATAGAAAAACCCTTTCGAAGGGCTTTTTTAAGCGGTTTTTAAAGGGTTGAAGCGCTTACTCGTGTTGAAAGCGCTTTAAAAGCCAAATGAATTGGTATTGAGGAGCATCGGCTTTGGTAAGCAAACCCTTTCAAAAACCCTTTGAAGAGGCTACCGCATTGGAGCGCTTTAATAGCCAAATGAATGGGTTTTGAGGAGCATAGGCTTAAGGCGAGACAAGTTGAATGAAGCTACACACGCGACACTAAAATAGCACTAGGCGGCGCAACATTATCGTAATTCTCCCTAGAAACACACACCACTACATTTCACGCACACTATCACACTCTACTGTGATAGGTCACTGACCTCGGTTTTTTTTTCTTTCGTGACATTGTTATTTTATTCAGTCACCGACCTCCATACCGAAAGTAAAATTGTCAAAACATATTGAAAAATGTCAGAGAGAGAGAGAGACTTGTAGACATTTTCGTATTCTGCGTATGTTTCTTAGGTACATTTTGGTTAAGTATTATGAAATATGTACTATTGATAATGCAATAGTACGTTAGATTGGCAATGTTATAGCAACTCTATTCGGTTCTCGCTAAGGCGCAAAATTTCATGAAAATAAGCAATTCAGTTATTAACATTGCTTGAAAATGTTTGGGGTGTTTAACCTCGCTGGGGCTAGATTTTGGTAGGGACTCAGATCGAGCTGGCTTTTTGAGGGGGCGCTTGAGCCTGGATGGATACCTAAATTTGAAAATTTAATTTAATTCCAAAATGGAACTCATCCCAATAGAGGGGTCACTAAGCGATCACGTCAGTCTGAATTTATTTAAGGTTATTAATATTAGGTATAATCATTCTTTTCCTTTTTAGGTTTATGGTGTCGAATAGTCGAACAGTATAGTAGTATTATATAGACTATCAATAATATGCAAATACTAAGTATAAAATACCGTCCTAAAATATAATTATACATTCGGCTTCTACTGCTGTTGTAAGTATTATTACGAAATTGTAACACCAATGTATTTGGTATTACCCGTAAACCAATACCAGGCCAAAATATATTTTTTCTCAAACATGCAATGAAATGTTTCATTGTTTACTAGATGTTTCAGAAAACTACTATTTTGCCTGACCGTGAAAGGGCTAAATATGTACACAGGTATTTTTTTGTGTCAAAAAGTAAAAAAGTTACTTAAAGTAAGTTTAAAAAAAGGGATCTTTGGAATGAAAATGTAAAGATTGAATGATAAAATGATGTATAGTATGGGCAGTTATTACAAATATAAAACAATCGCAAATCCACAAGGCAAGGCAAGACTTATAAGACCCACGCTGCGTCTTGCGGTACGTTGTCGTCACTCGAGAACCTTTCCACCCCAACAGCCACTTAAGTTTAATGATTCAGAGGGCTTTTTAGGTTACCGTAGTGCTGCTGCGAATAGCTTAATTTCTGAAGCGATCACCCAGAGAAACTCCCACTATAACCCTCTCCATTGCTGTTAGGGTGACTTTGAGGCTACTTATGAGGACCATAGTAAGCGAAAACGTTTATGTGTTAAACCGTTATACGGCATACAGATTAAAGGCTCTAGTGAAGTAGTAGTAGAAACTGCAGAGTATTGGATAAAACATAATGCCGGCTGTACACTCTCGGCGAGACACCCAGAGAAAGACCGAGAACGAGAGTGTACATGGTGTGCTCTCGTCGAGAACTTCTTCCCCGAGACTCTCGGCGAGAGGTATCGGCCGAGAGTGTACAGCCGGCATAAAAATATATGTATGTGCGAGAGAAGCTGCCTGAACGCTGACCAGCCGAGTTGGATTCTATGATTGAATTCTTTCTTAAAGTTGGACGTGCCTAACTGTACAGTTTATCCTAGGTAGGTATATATAATCGTCTACAACTTCGAGCGTAAAATGTCCAATTGAAAGAAAGAAAGAAGAATGTGTGTCTTCGCGGCAGTTAATCGGTCGCTGTCTCAGCATTATGCTGAGGTGTCAGACAGACACCTACAGCGCTGATTTTTAGACAGCACCGTACGTGACCCACGGAACGCAACACATTTATTGACATTTATTATTGTTAACATAATATTTATCAATGTTATGAAATTAACTATTATTATAATTATTCTATTATGTTAATGAGTGTAATGAATGACGATCTTTTTCGGGAGGTAGAATAATATAATATTTTGTATTCGCAGTTAACTCATTAAGCTTTTATTATTAAAAATTACGAACATGTTAGAAGTTCTCGAAATCTTGACATTTTATGCAAATTGATATTGTAATTTTTAATGTGTAAAAAATAAATACAAATAATCTTATCTAGATTAGATTAGATCTAGTCTTATCTAATTTACATAAGCAATTTACGTATAGGTAGTCATTGGTTAGAAACTAAAAAAAAAAAGTATTTTTTTCTTAGTAAAAGGAAGTCATCACGTTGTACATTCACGATGATCATAAATACTCTTTGATGCTCCCCATTGCCACATCCAATGAACTTTGCTGATTTTGATACGATATCTACAAAATAATAATATCTGGTAAGCAACAATATATCGTCAACTCGTGAGGAATCGTGGAATCTGTAAGTTAATTCAAACTAACACTAAGAATCCTCAAAATCTTTGAATCAATAAAAGGTTGGCAACACGCTGGTGATCCTCTTTAGTAGCAACTAGCAAGCGTCCATATGCTTCGATATCTGCTTACCATCAGGCAAACCGTATGCTTGTTTGCCAACAACGTGGTACCAAAAAATAAATAAAAGCTTTTAAAGACGTCAATTGCGCAGCTACTTTTGATACTGACTGTACCTACATAAATTCTTTGGTTATTGTACTGACTGCCGTGCTTCCTGGATGGCCCCTTGATTGAGATTCATGCTTGTAAGTAATGTATTTTACACGTATTTCTTTTCTACGTATAAGATTACAAATTATATGCCATTTATATATACTACTAGCTTCTGCCCGCGACTCCGTTCGCGTGGAATTCGTTTATACGCAGCTCCATACAAACTTTTACCCCCTCATTTCACCCCCTTAGGGGATGATTTCGGGAATAAAAAGTATCCTATGTCACTCTCCGTCCCTTCAACTATCTCCACTTAAAAAATCACGTCAATTCATCGCTCCGTTTTACCGTGCAAGACGGACAAACAAACAAACAAACAAGCACAACACACTTTCCCATTTATGATATTAGTATGGATATGCATGAGTACCTAAATGACCGAGCTCTGCTCGGGTGAAAATAGAGAAAACTATAAGTATAACATTTATTTTTTCGCCTTATCACAAAGGAATACGGTGCCAAACTGTAAAAATAACTCTGAAGTCGATTTTAGCTAAGATCTAATTCAATCATAGTTAGCAAATTCCATTGATTTAGATCTTACATAATTGTATTCTCATTGGCAACCATAAAAACGGCCGTTGAGCTTGCGGGGTAGGCATCCCATCCCTAAATATCTTGCGAGTACGGCACGGAACCCTCGTGAATGAGTCTGACTCACACTTGACTGACTAGCAAGCAGAGTATAAAAGCAGCATAATATAAATATGTCTGGTCTAGTGAATTCCTTAGCCCTGAGGGAGTAGGTAAAAAACATGAAACAATTACTTCAATAGTAGGTGTATGTTTTATACCACAATAATAATATATAAGAATAACATACAATGAAATCATCCAACTTGAATTATTTTATTTTTCTGGTTATTAAATGAAGATAGGCAACGAAATTATGCACATGTATATTATTATGTGCCATGGAATACTTCACTGTTTAGGCGCATTTATTTATTACAATTATTTGATACTTCTTCTTGTTCACTCTCACTCAGGTCTGCCATGAAAACGCTTAGTGACTTTCCGCTACATACGGGGAAGACCACGGGATCGGCAACCAGCGTAGCACCTAGAGATTCTTGGCAATGAATGTGTTAAAAACTTGGGAGTTGAAGTGTAGTTAGGATGTATCTTGAAGAACAGTATTCAATCGGGTGACACTATTTCGTCTTGATTTGACCACAATAAACGCAATTGCATCATTCTTGCAATTTCTGAGTAGAGTATCAATATTCTGACACTGTCTTTCCACATTCAATTTCTTAACACTGCAGGGGATTTTACTGGACGGCTTCATTATTATGGCGGGATCACAATATATTATCATAAACGTTATAGTTCGTACACGATTCGATGCTCATTGTAGTTATTTATCATTATTTTATTGATGAAAATTATAAATGTGCTGCCTAAGAAAACCTAAATGACAAACAAATGTCAAATCTAAGTCAAATCTTCCTATATGACAGATGATGGTATGATAAATACGCACACATACACCTTACTAAACGATGTGACCAGCGAATTTAAAAAATACTCCACGTACTAAAGAAACGTATTTGAACTTTTTTCATTAAAAATGGTCTGCAAGAGGAATAATCGGGTTGTAATGGTTGGGATGTGAACGAAATTTTGAGTTTATATTAGCACAAATTGTAAATGTGCCAAATAAACTATTTGGAACGTTTATCCAACCACACGACATCGTATTAATTCTCCCTAAAAATGTATTATTATCAAATGGCTGGTATTAAATTAGCGAAGTATACAATTGTCAAAATGAAAAAATTGCTACAGACGTCCTTCCAGTCCGAGGCCGCTCGGCCATCTGCCTACTAGAATGTCCAGAATTCAAGCGAGATGACTTACGCTCACCCGATGTCAGCGTGATTTTGTATTTATGTGCTTAATTTCACTAATTCACGATTATTAAAAATAAAATGAGCCCACTTGCTTGTCACATATATAATAAGGAATAAAAGGATACAAAAATAAATACTGAATATTGACTAGGAAAAAAATGGTACAGGTTATTAGTCAACTCGACCTACCGCAAAACGCAAATTCAGACCTGACTTTGCGATCCTAATCCATCGAGGCAAATGAATCAAATCGTGTTTTGGGCTTCATGTGCAGTAGAAAATATCTTCAAATATCATTTAAAGAAGAAACTGTCACATTTTATGTAGTTTTCGCGTAATAAACTACGAAATTCGAAGCCCCATTCTACACCCTTCCTCAAGATGCCTCACCTTAAGCAAAGCATTACGAAAAACCCTTTCAAAAACCCTCGAAGGTGATACCAAACGGGTCCCTGCTTTTACGGCATTATTTTTCGACACGTGCAGGGTTGTGGTAGGTAGCTCCCGCAGACGCGAGTAACAGCTGTCCCCCATTTGTCAAGTGAGTGGGCAACTCGACTGTTAGGAGTTCTTACCGCCCGAAGGCCTCCAACTCGGCTTAACGGCTACTGTCATGGACATCAGCCGGGATCAACTGCTTAGCGTGCCTTCCAAAGCACGGAAGCGTTCATTTTTAGAATAGAATAGAATAGAATAGAATAGAATCATATTTATTCATGGCAACAGCACATACATGTACATAAATCAAAAAAACAGAATGGTAGACAAATTGCCACGAAATGGTTCCATCTCAGCGTTGTGCTGGCCTGGTGGCCAGCGCTGGTCTTCCGATGGAACCATCCGGTGATTCCACGGCGTAACACATATTTTACACTCGTACAAAATAGTTATAATAATAGTAATATAAAACAAAACAAACCGTAAAGACAAATAATAAACTTTTTTATGAACGCAACATTTATAACGTCTTAGGTTAGTTTTAGGGTTCCGTACCAAAAAAGGAACCCTTATTATTAAAAACTCAAACATCAGACGGTCACCCATCCAAAGACTGACCGCTGCCGTCTTTGCTTAACCTGCGTTATCGTTTCCGATTCGCAGGCGCTTCAAGGGTCAACTCAATGTATGGGAAACACATTTAAAGTGGAATTCAATGGAAAGGGCAAAAAGTATAAACAACTCAAAGTTAGCGAATCTAAATTAATAGCAACTTATATTTTATGTGAAAGAAGGAACTTTGAGGTGGTTTGACTTATTCTCAAATTATTCTAGTTTATACAAGTTTATTGTAGGATATGGGGAATCTCGCGCAAACGGAAAGCCAATTTATGAAAGATGTAATTATGTTTCTCAAAATACCACGCCGTTAGCCTGCGAATGTCAAAAGACGTTTTCTATGGTCTTCGAACCACCTTAAGATAGAAACACACTTGATCTTAGACATACATAAAGTTGTAAAGCTTACTACGACACCTGACATGATCACATTGACTACTCCCTCAAGAGACAAACGACGAAGAGACTTGTTTAGGCTTGTAGCCAAACGAGCCACAGTACTTTAAAAAATGTCGTATATGTTTTTATCTGTTTATATATAAGTAAGGTAAAACCTAAGTAGAATTTTTTTTTGTTTCTAGGTATCGCAGTATTTTAAAGCAAAAAGTTAGCATTAACTCTAGAAGCAAACAATTAAGAGTCCGCAGCGCAGTAAGCTCGATTCTTCATACAAACGTAGTTACGCTCTCATTTTAAAATTACGTATTGGATTGTGACGAAACTTTGCATATACAATGCCATACTGTATATCTATGTCTGTAATTAGTTTATGTAGCTACAGATTCCAGAGTAAAAAAAAAATACGACGAATTGTTCATACAAAACCTAATTTTGCTGTATTTCGTTTGTTTTAATAACTGAAACCATATAAACTAATTACAGACATATACCTCATGTTATTGTATATGCAAAGTTTCGTCACAATCCAACACGTAGTTTTAAAATGAGAGCGTAACTACGTTTGTATGGCAAGGTGTAATTCGGCCGGGCTTACTGCGGCCTCTTAATGTTTATTGATAATAATGTTAAATAGCAAAAACACCAACCTTATGGTCACCCTATTTGACAAGTATTGGTATGTATGTTAAAGTGACAGTTTAACGTAGCAATTAGGATGACCATGAGCCTCAGTAAATAAAAAAAAACATTAACGTATTAACAAACACCGTTTACATATTTTTGCACATGTTCAAACTAAAGTTAAACAGTAAGAAACACATATTTCTGTTCACGACTCACCCTGTATATTACCTGTATTCTGTAAGATGGAGTCAACTCGAACAACTCGAATTGCCACTAATTATAATAATGCCCACTATATGATAGCGATCATACAGGGCATTATTAAATTTAGTTGCAATTACCAGACAGATATACCTAGTTGCAATTACAAGACTCAATCTTACTGTGTTGCAATATAATTGAGGTGTGCAACAATAGCACATTACGTAACTAGGGCGGTGAATTCGTGAATGTCCCAGATCGCTGGTGTTTGTGGCCCGAACCGAAGGTGAGGGCCATAAATATGCGCTCTGGGGCTTTACGAATTACCTCCCGTGTTGAGTACAACATTTTACGTCTTCATCTGGCCACAATGCGAGTTTTCCCGTACGCGCAGCGCATTATGGCCAGGTGTGAAGTAAAGAGTATTACTATTGTAATTTGACTTACGGAAGCCACAACAGCAATGGTGACGGTGTCCGAGAACTTGACCTTATTTTTCTCCGCTTTCGGCCGCTCGTAGTTGCCGTCGAGTTTCGCGTGCTCCGGCCCGTACCCGTGATACCTGCGTGCGTTCGATAAGATAACGTATGACATTTGATATAATGAAGCGTTTCATATAACATAATTTAAGCACATGAGACTGACATATCTATCTATATATATAACGGGAGCTACGGTAGCCCAGTGGTTCAGGCATGCGGCTGTCAAACGGCGGTCGTGGGTTCAAATCCCGGCTTGTACCAATGAGTTTTTCGGAACTTATGTACGGAATATGATTTCATTACCGTTAGCTTTTCGGTGAAGGAAAAACATCGTGAGGAAACCTGCATACATCTGCGAAGAAATTCAAAGGTGTATGTGAAGTCCCCAATCCGCACTGGGCCAGCGTGGGGACTACTGCCCATTCCCTCTCATACATGAGAGGAGGCCTGTGCCCAGCAGTGGGAACGTATATAGGCTGATGATGTGATATATAAACGTAGTCTTGACTGACTGACTCATTCACTTAAATGAACGCCCAGCCCAAACCGTTGAACCTAGAACGCTGTTTTTTTCACAATAGGTAGTCTATATAACGTAAGTACCCACCAAGAAGGGATTTTTGAAAATTCCACCCTCAAGGGGGTAACAAAGGGGTTAAAAGTTTGTATTGGAATGGAGTAAAATTTTAAGTGAGAGACTTGAAACTTTGTGTATGGACTCTTTATTACATACAAGAAAAGCAATTTAAGGGTTTTGGAAAACCCCACCCCCGAGCAGGTTAAAAAAGGGGTGCAAAGTTTGTACGGGGTAAACTCTTTTTTTGAGTCCCGGGGAAGGAGATAGGATAGTTTTTATCCCGGACATCATTCCCTAAGGGGCTGAAAATATGGGGGGCTCTAAGTTTGTACGGAGCTACGATATAAACGAGTTTCACGGGGACAGAGTCGCGGGCAGTAGCTAGTATCATCATCATTAAAATTAAAAAATTAAAATTTAAATTTCTTTATTTCTTTAACAACTGGTTACAATCCAAAACAGTGACCGGCGTCTCCTTGTAGGTTATTTGTACAATAACCTGTGTCAGGAGGCACCGCTCTTCCATAACTACCAATTTACTACTTACTAGAAACTCTACTCTACTTCTTAGGACTATAGTCTGATTTTTTTATTGAGAATGTTGTACGTTTGTGAGTGGGTGAGCACGTGCAAGTGTGTGTGTGTGTGTGAGTGAGTGAGTGTGTGTGTGTGAGTGTGTGTGTGTGAGTGTGTGTGTGTGTGTGTGTGTGTGCGCGAGCGCGCGTGTGTGTGTTAATTTGGCTATTAGGTTATGTATTCTAGCAGGTCTTCCACCTGATCGTAGTTTTTATCTTCCAACCAATTTGTTATTTTATTTTTTATATCGTATTGTAGCTTTGGGTATATATCTAGTTCTTTATTTAAGGTATCATATAAATGAGCTGAACTTTTGGTATATTGTCTACTAGCAAAAGTGGTGTTAGTTTTTGGTAAATGCAAGACAATATCTTTCCTTCGCTTTGAAAGAAGGTTGCGGTCAAAAAATGTGGTATTATGTTTTCTGAGAACTGAGGTTAAGATATAGAGTTTCCTAACTGTGAGCAGCTTACACATTGCATATAGTTTATCAGTTGAAAACCGAATCTTCTTAAAGTACATAATCTTAAGGATACCTCGCTGAGCTCTCTCTACGTCAATAAAACGAGTCTTTGCAGCGCCTCCCCAAACAGGCAAACAGTAGGTTAATATAGGTAGCACCAATGATGTATAGATTTCTTTTAAAATATCTCTACTGTGGTCTTTCGGACCCGGGACTTCTCTTGGCACCACATGTCTCAAGTTTTTAAATATCCATTTAAGTTTTGACAGCCTTAATATAACATATTCAAGATGTTGGTACCATGAGAGTCCCCGATCCACAAAGACACCCAGATATTTGGTGCTCTCGACTCTTGATATGGTGGGACAGGAGTGCTGACAGGAATTCAGTGCATTGTTACCGCAACTATGGATTTTAATGGTATAGGTATTATCAGGTTGTGTATTGCTTTGTATACTGTGACATATATAGTTTGTTTTGGTGGTATTTAACGTAAGAATATTGTTCTTAAGCCAGTCACTAATCTTTTCCAGTCCAGACTCCACCAATTTCCGAACATCTTCCCATGAAGTACCAGCGAAGACGATGGCGGTGTCATCAGCATACGAAAAGACATCAGCGTTAGGGATCTTTAGGTCACACAAGTCATTAATATAGATTAGAAATAGAGTTGGACCAAGCACCGAGCCTTGAGGTACTCCGTACGTCACGTCTACGTCTTCACTGGTACATCCACTGTCTCCCAATTTCACCCTTTGTTTCCTATTTGTCAAATAGTCCTGGAATAGACGTAGCGGCATGTCCCTTATACCGATCCTTTCCAACTTGCGTAACAGTATGGGAACAGAGACGGTATCAAAAGCTTTTTTGATATCGAGATATACAGACATACATTTAGACCCATTGTCAAGATGTTTAACTATCAGCGAGGTTAGGGCTGACACAGCATCTTCAGTAGACTTTCCAGCTCTGAAGCCGTATTGAGATGGGGATAATAAATTAAATTTATTTAGGTAGTTAAGCAGTCTATTATTTAGTAACTTTTCCAATACTTTCGAAATAGCTGGTAGTACAGATATAGGTCTGTAATTGTTTATATCGTCTCTGTCTCCATTTTTATAAACCGGTGTGATGATCGATTTTTTTAGTGGAACTGGGAAAATTCCATTGTCAAAAGAAGTATTTACTAAATGCGTTATAATAGGGATCACAATCGGCTGTACAAGTTTAAGAAATTTAGAAGAGATGTTGTCCCAGCCTGGTGCACTGCTACTCTTAAGGTTCGATATTATGGTGTGAACTTCGTTATGATCAGTATGGGACAGTACAAAGGAGTTTGGATGAGACGGAAGATTTAGTAAATATGATGATCATCTTCATTATATCAGCCGAAAGACGTCCACTGCTGGAGATAAGCCTTCCCCAAAGAGTGTCAAAGTGACCGGTACCACGCCCCCGCATCCAGCGGACTCCCCCAACCTTCACCAGGTCATCATTCCACCATGCCTACCCACGTTGCGCCTTCTGGTACGTGGTCGCCACTCGAGAACCTTTCCGCCCCAACGGCCATCGGTTCTACGTGCTATGTGCCCCGCCCACTGCCTCTCAAGTTTAGCGATTAGCGATAGCGGATAGCCTCATTTCTGATGCGATCACGCAGACAAACTCCCAACATAGCCCTTTATGAGGCCCACAGTAAGCGACCACGTTTCAGTGCCATACGTCATCACTAGCAACACACACTGGTCAAAGACTCTCGTCTTGAGACGCTGCGGAATATTTGGACGAAAAGACGATTCGACGATACTGATATGTATAATGTCATGCCTACCGCCAGTCTCGTAATAAACCGCTTAATGAACAGACGTGTGCCTTTCATTTGTCGCATATATCACAGTGGCGATCGAGGATTAATAATCGAGGATAAATATATTTTATCAAGAGCGTGCAGTTAAAACTAGTGTATAAACAGTCGGTTTTAAGTGCCTAACCGCTCGGCCACGACTTTGGTCTTAAGCGACCTGCGACCAGCGTTTTATCTGTTCATTGCGCGGTCGAGATGCGCAACGCACTGTGGTTAGATGGGATCACGCGCAATGAACAGATAAAACGCTGGTCGCAGGTCGCTTAAGACCAAAGTCGTGGCCGAGCGGTAAGGGGGTACCAGGACGTTTATTGTTATTGCAGTATCGATCTTTGTGCGAATAAAAGATGGAGGTTGGGAAACTCGGAGCATTCGAAGTGGCATCTGGAAGCTGGAGTATGTACACGGAGCGCTTGGAAATGTTTTTTAAGGCAAACGACATTAAGCCAGATGTGCAGTTACCTACACTAATTGCAGTTATGGGCGAGGAGGCGTACGAGTTATTGAGTAATTTAACTAGCCCTCGGAAACCCGCCGATTTAACATATGCGGAAGTAATCAAAATAATGTGTGATCATGTGGAGCCTAAGCCTTCGTTTATGGCTGAGAGGTATCGTTTCCGGCTGCGGCGTCAAGGTGCGGAAGAAACGGTGGCACAATATCTGGCAGACCTAAAAAAGTTGTCAAAACATTGTGAATTTGAGGCGTCATTACAAGATAATCTCCGAGACCAGTTCACGTGTGGGTTAAAGAGTGACACTATTAAGAAGGAAGAGACTCCAGGGCCCATAGAAGAGATTTCGTCGGCGAGCGATATAGAAGAAGATTTGTATCATCTGTGCTTGAACGGATACAGACCGGTGAGCATGTCTTTGTGCGTAGATAATAAAGTGATAAGCATGGAAGTGGACACGGGCTCTGCCGTGTCTTGTATTAGTAAAGATACTTATCTAAAATATTTTGGGCATAGGCCAGTTGAACCTTTTGATTTAACTTTAAAGTTTTACGACGGAAGTAAAGTTAGACCGTTAGGTGTTATAAGGCCAGATGTTCAATACGAAGGCAAGCTAAAAACATTAGAGCTATTTGTCATAGAAGGGGGTACGACATCCTTGATGGGGAGGCAATGGTTGACGGAACTGGGTATCCAGATTCTTGTATTCAGTTGTCAATCTGTGAGTAATGACGAAATGTGTAAATTACTGGACAGGTATAAGGAGCTATTCAGCGGCGGTTTGGGGCGGTTCACGGGCGGCAAGGCGACGCTCCGCGTGAGGGAGGACGCCACGCCGGTGTACTGTCGCGCGCGCCCCCTGCCGTACGCGCTGCGCGACCGGGTGGACCAGGAGCTGGACGAAATGAGGCGCAACGGGGTCATCGAACCCGTCGACACTTCGGAGTGGGCCACGCCTCTCGTGCCGGTACGTAAGGCTGATGGTGGATTAAGAATTTGTGCCGATTATAAAATAACCCTGAACCCGAATTTGCTGATCGATAGGTACCCTCTCCCCAAAATAGACGATTTGTTAGTAAGGTTAAACGGGGCTCGAGTATTCTCAAAGATAGATTTAACTCAAGCGTATAATCAGGTGGAACTAGATGATTCAAAACAATTTACCGATATTAACACGCACCGGGGCTTATTTAGGTATAATAGGCTCGTCTATGGCCTGTCTTCAAGCCCTGGAATTTTTCAGAGAATTATGTCTAATTTACTGAAGGACATCCCACACGTGGAAGTGTTTTTAGATGATATTTTAATTGGAACGACAGACGTGGCGTCGCATTTAGTAATATTAGACAAAGTTCTACAGAGACTACATAGTCATGGCATGAAGTTAAAAAAAAGCAAGTGTGTTTTTTTTACTGAGGAGGCGCAGTATTTGGGATTTGTAATCTCTAAGGACGGTATTAAAACCGATGCGGCAAAGGTTGAGGCCATTGTTAAAATTCCACGACCCCAGAATATAACGGAATTAAAATCATTTTTAGGAATTGTCAATTTTTATGCGCGATTCGTGGCGAGGTTAAGCACCATCTTGGCGCCTTTATATGATTTACTTAAAAAGGGGGTCGCGTGGAAATGGAGTAAACAATGTGAAAATTCATTTAAAACTAACAGATATTAGTAAGCGCTGAAATACTGATGCATTATGATCAAAACAAACTGTTGATTTGGAGGTTAGGAGGCGGAAAGAAAACCAACGTGCACGCTTAGACAATTCCTGTAATCGACTGCCAGGCCGCCGCTGGACGCAGCCAACGGTACTTTACTATACGTACATTCTTATAGCTATAACACCCCTCCACCCTTATTCTAAAAATATTGTTTGTAATTAATCACATTACGGGGACGTTTAAGTGGCTCTCGAGATGGTTGGTCCGAAGAATCAGAAGTCTGCGCCGGTGCCGCTGCTTCCTGTGGCGGCGGTGCCAGCGTCTCTGACGTCTCTGCAGACACGGTCTGGGTCAAGGTCGCCGCGCTCACGTGCGCCGGCAATGACATCGGCTCGTCAGACGGGGCGTCGCCCGCCATACCGGCCGGGGCCGGAGTTGAGTCCTCGCAGTCAACCCAGCTCTCAGAGGACGCTTGGCCAGGGGGTTCCGGAGCCTCCAATATCGAAGCGGATTCGATCAGTGGTGGTAGGCTGATGGATGACGAGACCGGCGACAATACAATGGGCGGCATCACCATTTCCATCCGCGAAGGTTGACGAAAACTGCCACTCTCCCTCTCGGGCCCTTTTTCAACGATCTCCCCTTTGTATTTTAAAAGTTGGTTCGTATGTTTTTTTAACACAGAGTTGCAATCAAGTAAGCGTACCAAAAACACGGTAGCAGCGAGTCTCTTAACTATAACACCTTTAGCCCAGCTTTTTTTCTGAGCCTTTATTACTTTAACTAAAACTAATTCGTTATCTAAAAATTTCACTGCACGATTTCCACCATAATTAATAGCCTGCGAGCACTGTTTTTGTTTAATAACTTCATCGAGTGTTGTATTCAGAGGTGATGGTTCTTGTGATTTCAACAAGTCTAATCTGCTACGTAGTTTGGACCCAAACAAAATTTCGGCAGGAGATTTGCCCGTTGTACTGTGAATGGAGTTTCGATATTGAAATAGAAATTCGCTTAGCTTACAAGTTAAGTCTCTTTTACCGTATCCTGACATAAGTATGCCTTTAATCGCATTTTTTATTATCTTTACATATGACTCAGCTTGACCATTACTTATAGGGTTGTACGCAGGTGAAGTTAAATGCACTATCGCGTTTAATTTACAAAACTCTTTAAACTGCGTGGAAACAAAAGAAGTACCATTATCTGAACAGATAGTGTGAATCAGTCCAAACCTGGCCATTAGGGTGGTCCAAAAAAATCATTTTGAGATATTTTTAAGGGCCATGTTTTTATTTTGTTACCTATAGCTATAGTATTACTGACGCAAAAAATCAGCTTCCTAGGTCAACTCTAAGAGGGTGCTCATGAAGTGACAGTTTTAATTTTTTTTGTTGATATACCCACTTGCGGACTTAATTGTTACAGTTACGGGAAACGTGTTAAGAGTCATTCTTAACGTATAAAGTTAACTTAAAGTGTTTGTTTTGGTGTCCATGTGAGTTCTATACCGTAAATATGTTGTGAAATAGTGTTCAAGAGTACAGAAATTGTTTGAAAATGGCTGTTTCTTCCCGACATAGTAATGAATTTTTTTTAATTGGTTTTCGAGAATTGGAACCGATCACTAATCTGAATCAGCTTCCGACCCTGCGACAAGTACTCCGACGTTTTCACGAGTACTTAAAACATGAAAAAAACGTAAGACGATCAGTTCATTTAGTTCTGGAAGAATTGGTGGAGGTCTGGGCACGGGCTGCAATACCGACTAAACATCAAAAACACTGCGTTGAAAAATTGGAATTAATTCATAAGAAATGGCTCCTTTTGAATAAAAACAAGTCTAGATCTTCTCAATCACAAACGGACCGAGAAAACTCGTTTATTACCGAACTGGATAAGCTTTTTGATATTGCACACATCGATGCCATAAACCAGATAAGAATTGAAGAAGACAAAAATTTTCTTATTGACCAACGCAGTGAACGCAAAATGGCAATGACATCATTAGATAAAGAGTTAGCATCCAAAATTGAACGTGCGGAGAAGCGTAAGAGACGGGCCGAGCTGCTCAAACAAAAGGCCAATGAAAGTTTAGCCTCCACCTCAAAAACTCAGAGTCAGCATATCTTTAGCTCTTCTGACGACTCAAATGATGACTATCATAAACTTGATCCCAATGAAGTGCGATATACGTTGTCTGCTACAAAAAAATCTGTGGGAGATTTGTCAACGTCTACTGAAATTTTTACAACACACGTTACCAGCGCTCTAGATCGCAATAAAATTACCGATAGAGAAGCGATGCGACTAATTATCCCGCTTGCTGCTGCATTTGGTCAAGACCCTGCTTCATTATCGATTTCCCGTAGCACAATAAGACGCTCAAGAAAGAAAGCCAGAACGGAATTCAATGCTCAAATTAGGGAATCCTTCGCTCCAAACTATCCGCTTGTGGTTCATTGGGATGGTAAGATTTTACTTGATATTGTAGAGAACAAAAAAGTGGACCGTCTTCCAGTACTTGTCTCTGGAAATGACACAGAAAAATTGTTAGGCGTACCTAAACTAACATCAGGATCCGGGGAAAGCATAGCCGACGCAGTTTTGAGCTTGATGGAAAACTGGAACCTCAGTAGCCAAGTTCAAGCTATGAGCTTTGATACAACTGCAGCTAATACTGGAGTCCGAAAAGGAGCATGTGCTCTCTTAGAGGCAGGTATTGGTCGAGAGTTAATATGGCTTGCTTGCCGTCATCACATCTTGGAAATAATGCTCGCCAAAATATTTACGTTGTGCTTTGGCCCATCAAGCTCTCCGGAGATTCCTTTGTTCAAGAGATTTAGAGAAATTTGGCAGAATTTTTCTAGGGAATGTTACAAAGGGCTTAATGCAGAACCTGATCTAGAACCATTCGCTGAAAATACCCTTGAAGTTCTAGCGAAATCGTTAGCCACCGAAAGACCTGTTCGAGACGATTACTTCGAGCTTATTGAACTAACCATGGTCGTTCTTAATAAAGTACCCGATGACATACATTGGCGATCCCCTGGGCCGATATATCATGCACGTTGGATGGCGAAATTGCTTTATACTTACAAGATCTATTTGTTCAGAGATCAGAAAGTGCTTAAGCTGACTAAAAGAGAAGAAAAAGCCGTTTTTCGGTTTGTCAAGTTCGGTGCGTTGATTTATGCTGCAGCATGGGTTGAAGCTCCTCTAGCGGCCGAAGCAGCCGGCAATGATCTACAGTTGTGGAAAAACCTCGTAGCATATGAATCTGTCGATTTAGATATTGCAAGAGCTGCAAGAGTAGTCTTGGAAAGGCATTTGTGGTACTTGTCCGACGAACTAGTAGGACTTGCATTATTTTCCGACAAAGTGACGTCTGCCGAGAAAGCAACAATAGTGGAAGGGATGAAAATTGATGCTGGTACTCGATTGGTGAAAGGGAATGCCTCTATTTTAAGGAGTGAGACCTCCCTTGGAGCCTTTGCATCAAAGAGAACATTAAATACACTGTGCATGCTCGACATCAAAGTATCCTTTCTGCAATTGCCGATAGAAATTTGGCACAAAAACTGTGACTATGTGCAAGGCAAACAGAGAGTACACGGCTTACATGTCGTAAACGATACAGCTGAAAGAGGTGTGAAATTATTTGAAGAGTTTAATATACTTCTTACCAACGATGAAGAGGAAAAGCAAATTATTTTGCATAATATAGTGGAACACAACCGGAAGTGTATACCTACGGAACCGAATAAAATGTCACTAATTAATGCAATTAAAAATTAGAATAACTAGCTTTTGAACTGTATAATGCTTATGATTTCAGCTTTGTAGTGCATTTAATTAAAATATCTATATAAACTAGTATAATTGTGTTTTTGTTAACATTTTCCTAGTTATTGAATAATTATCAATTTTCGACAATTATTTCGATATTTCATATGCGATGAGCACCCTGTTTTTATAGATATATCTTTCTGAAATTTTGCACACATAGTATTGTCGATACGTATAACAAAATTAGGGGGTGGCCCGTACCCTAAGCAGAGTTTGAATTTTTCCCATACAAACGTGGACCACCCTACTGGCCATAACATCGCACAGCTTCTCAATGATGACTTGAGTGCTAGACCCCGACGAAATGTCGTAACATTCCACCCATTTTGAGTAGGCATCGACAATCACTAAGTATAACCGACTGTTTATTGGACCGAGCATGTCGATGTGAACACGGTACCAGGGCTCAGGAGGATACTCCCAGCAGGCGAGAGGCGCGCGGGGGGGATCTGGCCTTAGCCCTGTGCATACGTCACAAGTCGCAACAAAACATTCAATATCAGCTGACATACCCGGCCACCAAAACCGGTTCCGTGCCTCAGACTTCATTTTAGTGCCACCTAAATGACCCTTATGCAGTTCGGATATGATTTGTTTGCGGCAGTCCAATGGAATTACAACTTTATGGCCACGTACTAGGCACGAGTTTTCCATGGACAACTCATGTCTGCATTCAAAGTACGGACGCAAACTCTTATCATGATTTTTCTGCGGCCATCCATTTAACACATTGTTTACCACGGCTGATAACAATGGGTCGGATTTAGAGTATCGCTTAATGTCTTCTATGCCTAAAAAACGCACACCGTCGTAAACGAAATTTATATATGTTGCATTGTCGAACACATCTTCCACGGGCTTGGTATGGGTGTCGTTGGCACCTGCCGTGGAACGGCTCAAAAAGTCGGCAGCATTACGGGCACTGCTTACATATTCTATTCTAAAATTATATGAAGCTAGGAATATTGCGTAGCGTTGCAACCTATTGGCAGTGACCTCTGGAATGCCTTTGTTTGGGTTGAAAATTGACAGAAGCGGTTTGTGGTCAGTCCTCAATACAAAAGGAGTGGACCGGCCGTATAGGTACTGGTGGTACTTACGAACGCCAAAGATTATTGCCGTAGCCTCCTTTTGAATCTGGCTATATGATTTCTCAGCCGATGTGAGTGAGCGAGACGCATATGAAATTGGTCTTTCCGACGAATCATTTTCAACCTGAGATAAAATGGCTCCTAAACCCGTCGGCGACGCGTCAACAGTTAAAATCAGGTCTGCGTCAGGGTTAAAGTGTGCTAAAACTTTGTCAGACGCTAACACTTGTTTAATATTGTCCACGGCGGCCTCGTGTTTAGCCTCCCACACCCAGATGGCTTTTTTTTGCAACAATGAATGCAAAGGTTCCAAAATGGATGACGCGTTCTTAACAAAAGACCTATAATAATTTACGAGTCCTAAAAAAGACTTCAATTCTGTTACGTTTGATGGAGTTTTCGCCTCTAAAATAGATTTTATCTTGTCAGGGGATTTATGGAGTCCGTTACGATCGATAATAAATCCTAAATACGTGACGGAGTCTTGAAAAAGTGTGCATTTACTTTTTTGAAGAACTAGGCCTGCATCTTGTAGGCGTTTACATACTTCTTGCAGCCTGTGTAAGTGCTGGTCACGATTTTCTCCGGTGACTAAGATGTCATCCTGGAATAAAAGCACTCCCGGAATTCCAGATAGTAGGCTTTCAATGGTTCGCTGGAAGACGGCTGCCGAGCTGGATAAGCCAAATACTAACCTTGTATACTTATATAATCCCTTATGGGTATTTATGCATGTTAGCATCTGTGACTCATCGCTCAGCACCAGCTGATTGTAAGCGCGGGATAGGTCCAACTTGGAAAACTGTTGACCGCCGTGAAGTTTAGCAAACAACTCTTCTATCCTAGGGAGGGGATATTTCTCAATCTCTAACTGTTTGTTAAGGGAGACTGAGTAGTCAGCACAAATTCGGATTTTACCGTCCCGTTTGAGTACGGGGACAATGGGGCTAGCATAATCCGAGTAAGTCACCGGTACCAATATGCCAAGGCCTACCAGTCAATCTAATTCACTTTCAACTAACTCACGAAGGGCAAAAGGTATTGGGCGAGCTTTGTAGAATATTGGTTTAGAATCAGGTTTTAATTTCAAAGTGACAGTAACACCTTTGCAACAACCCAAAGCCTCAGAAAATAGGTACGGGTATTTTGCACCCAAATCGCTAGTGTGTGCGTGCGTACTTGAGCTGCACGAGTTTATGGCCGATATTTGGAGTTTAAAACACGCAATGAAATCACGCCCCAAAAGAGAAGGGCCTTGATCTCGTACTACGTGAACCTTTATGTCTGCTGTGCTACCTCTATAAGTAAAAGACAAGGATACCACACCTAACGTATTAATTGTACTACCGTTATAGCTTTTTAAAATTGTGTTGCAAAACTGTAGTGGTATGTCACTGAAGTATGTGGTGTATGTGTGATGCGACAACACGGTAACCGAAGCACCCGTGTCTATTTCAAACGGTATGCTAATTCCATTCACAAGTACGGACTCCTGCATGGGCTCACCGTGCACAGATTTAATATGGAATAAGGCTCGCTTACCATCATCACTCAAGTCTTCATCCTCTGGACAACACTGGATGAAATTGTGTTTTGCGTTCGTCTACTGACACATCCTACGCAGATGTCCTCGTTGACCACACGTTTTGCACCTGTATTTAATGAACTTGCAAGTACTCGCTTCGTGACCTTTGTACCCGCACGCTGGACACACGTTGTCGCGGCGCGCCGGGTCCGACGCTCGCGTCGATGATGACGTTGCCATTTTGAGTACCGGTAAATTGACCTGTTCCTGCGAATTAGGATTTAGCCCGTAGGTTGTTATTGATTGGGATGCGCCCTGCCTAGCACATCTAATGGCTTCTGCTAGTTCTAACGCTTTGCTCAGCGTCAGTTCCCCTAACGACTGGGTGAAAAGTTTATCTCGTTCAGCACCCGGTTGCATACCGAGGATAAATCGGTCACGAAGATTCTCGTTCAACACTGCTGCAGAAAATCCACAGTGTGCGGCGAGTCCACGCACACGAGCTGCCCACTCGGATAAGCCTTCGTTCACTTGTTGTGATGCCGAATGAAATTTGAACCTCTCTGCGAAACCGCACTTCACTGTTTTGAGATGATCATCCAGGAGTCCAACAACGGCATCGTAGTTTAAAGATGTTACATCAGCTGGTAAGGCCAAATCACGCACCAACTTATATGTATTCTCGCACAAACTACTTAATAAAACCGCGCGGCGCTTAACTTTTGATTTATCTTCCGAATCCTCCAAGTTATTCGCTAAAAACCATTGTTCGAGTCTGTCCTTGTATATCGACCAATCTTGCACTTCATGGTTGAACGACGTAATTGACCCGATAGATACTTTTGCCATATCTTGCAATTATTTATGTACACACGCGGTGTACGACCCGTCGTCGCCAGTGTTGATTTGGAGGTTAGGAGGCGGAAAGAAAACCAACGTGCACGCTTAGACAATTCCTGTAATCGACTGCCAGGCCGCCGCTGGACGCAGCCAACGGTACTTTACTATACGTACATTCTTATAGCTATAACACAAACCATTGATATTAACGACCGATGCCAGTTCGCGCGGGATTAGTGGAGTGCTGACGCAGCCGGGCGGCGGCGCCGGCGCCGGCGAGGCGCGCGAGCGGCCCGTGGCCTATGTGTCGCGGTCGCTTAATGACGCGGAGCGCAATTATTCGCAAATTGATAAGGAGGCTCTAGCTATTGTGTTTAGTGTTGAGAAATTGCACCAATTCCTTTATGGCAGACGTTTCCTGTTAAGAACGGATCATAAACCCCTTGTCAGCATATTCGGTCCCAAACAGGGCATTCCAGCTATGGTAGCCAGTAGGCTGCAGCGGTGGGCGATCAAGCTGTCAGCTTATACCTACGATATAGAGTACGTGCGGACAGATGCCAACGGTGCTGACGGTTTATCGCGCTTGCCGGTGCCAGTTAGTAATGCAGCGGCGCTGGATGGCCCACCGCCGGAGCAAACTTATTTGCATCTGGTGCATAATGAAATGCTGTTAGACTACCACGAGATCAAAAGACAAACTCATCGCGATCCAATTTTGGGGCGGGTTCCAAGTTATTTAAGGACAAGTTGGCCAGCCGAGATAGATATAATTAACTTACGACCGTATCATAACAGGAAGTGTGAACTTTGAGGAACTCGGATGTGTTATGTGGGGGCACCGGGTGGTGATACCGGAGGGATGCCGTAAAAAGGTATTGGTTTTATTGCATGAAAGCCATATGGGTATAGTTAAAACCAAAGCCTTTGCTCGGAGTTACGTGTGGTGGCCCGGCGTGGATGAGGCCGTGGAGGGGATGTGTCGCGAGTGCGCTGTGTGCGCGGCCGAGGCGGACGCGCCGCCCCGCCACGGGCCCGCCGCGTGGCCATTCCCGGCTAAAGCATGGTCCCGGGTGCATGCGGATTTCCTAGGTCCAATAGGGGGGGAAACTTACCTCATTTTGGTGGATGCGCGATCAAAATGGCTGGAAGTGTTTCCACGGGCTAGCACGTCGGCCAATAGCACCATCGAGAAGCTAAGTGAGGCGTTTGCACGATGGGGTCTCCCCAGACAATTGGTATCGGATAACGGACCACCTTTTACTAGTAAGGAGTTTTCAGCATATTTAATAAGTAACGGTATTGAACATTTATTTTGTGCTCCATATCACCCGGCATCGAACGGAGCAGCAGAAAATGCTGTTCGCATTATTAAAAAGGTAATAAAAAAAGCTATAAGACAAAAGCAGAACATAAATGTTGCCATCAATACATTTTTATTACACTATCGTAATACCGCGCACTGTACAACGGGAGAAAGCCCAGCGGCATTAATGTTAGGTAGACAAATACGTACAAAACTAGATGCGATTAGGCCGGACTGTGAAAGAAAGGTGCGCGAGTCCCAGAAAGAACAAATGTCTAGGACGGCAGGAATAAGACGTTCGTTTCAAACGGGTCAACCAGTTTGGGTTCGCCAATACCAGGGGGACACCAAATGGATACCGGGGCAAATCGTTCGGCGAGAGGGAACAACAGATTACACAGTATCCGATAGTTTGGGCAGGGGGTCTCATAGACATGTCGATCAGTTAAAACGGCGTTCAGGTGTTTTAATCTGTCCACCAGATCCATCAGCTTTACCCCCATCACAGGACATTCCATCTTCTGATGACCAGAACACGACGGAAGAGGCAGCGCCCACTCCAGCGACGCCAGGGTGTAACCGACCGCGGGCACGGCCATTAATACCTCCGCATACACCCACGCGCAAGGTCATTCAACCCGGGAGCGCGCGCCACGGGACACCGCCGGCACCCCCCTCAGGCTCCAGCGAGACTCCCCAACCGTCGCTCTTGTCGCCACCTGAACCGCCTCAACCCCGCCATATTAGAGAGTGCAGGGTCAAAAACCCACCACAGTACAAATTTTAGCCTAATAATTAACCTAAACGTATCGCTTTAGTCTTAGGTAATGTTCCTTTGTTATTTTTTTTAGTTATAAGACAAATATTTTTTGTTTTTGTTGTAGGCCTGCAATTGTATTTAAGTTAATTCGACTAATAGAACTCAACTTAACCCTGCAATTTTCCCACCTAACTATAAATGTAATAATTATCTGTAATTAATATGTGTATAGGTATAAGTAATAAGTAGATAACATCGAGTAACCACTACCCATTGCACAATTAGAATAGTAGTTGTGATAACTAAATAAAACATTGTATAAGTATTTAAAAAATTAATAACTAGCGGATCCAAATTACAATTGTTAATTAGTAACTAAGTTTACAAAAGTTAACAAATGTAATTCCATAGATTAGTATAGTACCTATGGGTAGGTAGGCACTGGCGCATCGGCATCTGTTTTCCTTGATTGAGCGCTGGGAGTTACATAATTGGAGATAACGATGCGCTAGGCACGGAATCTATATATAATTAGATGTAAGTAAGTATAGATGCGTTTCTTTAAATGAGACGTGGATTTAAGAAGAGAGTAAAGAGTAGCTGTGTAAACATAGTGTTAGTAACGTAATGTAAATAATCTAATAATGTTTGACTTTGAAATAGATTTTGCCGACTGAGACTAATAAATAGGCTCGTAGTAATTTTTGGATTAGTTCGAGTAAATGTGTTAGTTTTTAAGAAGAGAGTAGTGATATGTATAATGTCATGCCTACCGCCAGTCTCGTAATAAACCGCTTAATGAACAGACGCGTGCCTTTCATTTGTCGCATATATCACAGATACTACGACTATTTCAACAAGCACTACCCACCTGTACAAGGTATTCGGCGCCTCCTCCCTAAGCTCAGTCTGGAACAGATGCCTATAATGCACCGGCTCCGGCCGCGGCACGACTTCGACACTCGGCTCCTTCCTATAGTCGGTCCACGTCGGCCTGGCGTCGGTGTTCCAGATGGTGTTGTTCTCGTCCAAGTACTGGTGGAGGCCGGGTCTGATGCTGGCGGGGTCGCGGGGCAGCGGCGGGGCGGGCGCGGGGGAGGGGGAGGCCTCCGAGCCCGACGAACTGCACTGGGAGCACGAGTCAGAGCAGACGGATTCTAGAAAAAAAAAGAGGTGAGGTTTGGTAGGGATCCGCGAAATGTCATCCCGCTCCAATTTGGAGCAGCCCAACTGGCGTAGTACCTCCGCCTTGCAGAAGACCACAGCCATAAATACTAAATAAAAAGTAAAATATCCTAAAATAACCAACTTCAAATGAAGCTAAAATGTTAATAAATGCACGAAATACTAAAAAGACAATAAATAACACTACTATAGTACGGCTTTTTCTTTTCGAGCCTTTCTTTTCGCTTCGAGCCCTTATCTTTCAAACAAAGGCCATTGTCTCTATGATCGCATAGCCGCTAGCTACCGAGTAAGCACGCGCCACAACAACATGCATATTGAAAAAAGAAAAAACGATATAGTCATAGTATTAAGGTTCAAATTGAATGTTACTGATATTCTAGATATTATGTTTTGGTAGTGTAGGACGATTGTATTGCTTCGGGGCGGTCTATCGTCCTACACTACAGACAACAATACACAATAGAGACAATGGCCTTTGTTTGAAAGATAAGGGTTCGAAGCGTAAAGTTCACCTGGGAAGAGCCGTACTATACTTGCTCTGTAGTAGTGTTGTGTTCCTGGAGGTGAGCAAGGTCGCCAGAGCTCCTGAGGATGCGTTGTGTTGAGGGCGAGAGGACTTGTTCCTTCGGCTGTCAACACGGCGAATCCTCAAACATATCGGATCGGCAACGCACATGTTACTCCTTTGGACTTACATGCGTCTATAGGCTGCGGTGTCCGCTTACCATCAGGCGGGCTGTACGCTTGTTTGCCACCGTCGTTGCATACAAAAATCAGTCTTCACATATAGACCGCGAGCTAGGAGCGTTCTTTTGTCAATTCACTTCCCCGGGCGATAAATTTGTGAGAAATTCAAGAATGTTGTATCACGAAGCCCCGTGGGGGTCAGCTGCGGCTCCGTTGCATTTTATAGCAGGTGAGGCGTAGCTATGCTTAAAAGTGCATAGCGAAGTATCGCGCCGTCGCTTTAACCGCGCGGTTATAGCAGGAATATAATTTAACATGTTCATGTGACCAGCTGACGGGTTTTCCACCACTGTACAGTCAGCTGACGATTTGTTTAGTCATTTTGTAACAATGACTTGCCATACTATACAATCAGAATTACTATGTCACAAATCGTCAGATGGAAGGCAACTGATACTTATAGCACAGGTTATACCTAGTTTAAGTATCAGTGACACATTAGACCAGCCAGTAAAACCAGTATGAAATGTATTATAGTTATAATATTGGATTAACTATAATTTGATGATGTGATGAAAATTTTCTTTTTTTATTACGAGTTTTTTTAGGCTGTTTCTGGTCAACCCACCGACGGAGCCGCAGCTGACGTCCACGGGACTTCATGATACAATATTCTGAACCTTCTCACAAGTTATCGCACGTGGGTCGATTGGTTACGAAAATCTGTTGCTAGCTCGCGAGCTAATATACACATACATTGTAGATTCACGCCTTAATTCCCAAAAAGGGTAGGTAGAGCAGTTCAAACTTATGTTCTAGTGCCACTTTAAGCATAAATGTGGGTATAAAAGATGGACATAATATGATATCGCAGTGGTAGGTTGCTAGCCCATCGCCCACAAACAGCAGTCTAGCACATATCAGTCTATTATGTAGCACACTTGCATGCAGGCTACTCTCTATTTATTCGCGATGCAAAGGAGGGTTTTTTCGCGATGCAAAGGAGGGTAATGTGTTTACCAGGCTTTGTATGTATGTATGTTTGTTCCTTTGTGGCACTCTATACTCGGAAACTTAATTCAAGACCAAAAAAACTACGACAGATATGTCACTGTCATTAAGTGTCAAAGTCACTTATGTCATTGTTAATCGAACATGTCAGATGTAGCCAACCTTTTTGCATTAATCATCAATTCATAGTAAATATTCGTGGATATGGCCAACATTTTCAATATCAAAAAAGTTACATTCAACAATACGCATTATTAAAAAGTAATTGTGTTTTTCTACCTGATATCGTTCAAAAATAATTACAATATCCCAAAACAAATATTATTTGTTAAACATTTCATAAATCTATTTAGATATAAAATGACGATTACTAATCTATGGGGTCGTGGCTGGTGGGGTCTACAGATTATATGATTTCACCACAGTTTGTCAGTACAACATGTCGAAGTCATAATTGGGTGTGTCGTATAAATGTAACAATCCAACCACATGTGCATCGAATAGCTAAACGCATGGCATAATATTTAAATTACATCTAACGTTGTTCACGACCATTGTTTATAAATCGTACCAAATGTTATGAATACCTGAAGTATTACAAGTGCAATAACAGTTTTTCTACCAAAAATCTTCTATGGTTAAATATTTGACAGGGCATCTTGTATTTTTGTAAATAAGTTGAATTAACTTGTTTATTTAAATCGTAGGTTTAAAACTACCAATAAATAAATTTTCTTGATGCGGCCTTTTAAAAAGTGAAAATATACCACCGTAAACATATTTTATTTTAGTGGCAACCCACGTTGGTTTTGAATTAGGTTTTCGAGTATAGAGATCAAACGCGTGGGTCGGTTTTAAGGAATCATACGTCAATCGATTTATTTTAATCTTGCGAGTGTCATTGAAGACAAGAGAATAATTAAAATTCAAAATGGCGGTCAACAGACGCTATATTGTACTAAAAAAAGTCGACGAGTTATTATGTGGGGTATCGTTTAACAGGTATTAAAAAAATGACAAAATCATGAAAAGGTTTGTACATGTTTTAGTTTGTATAATATTTTTAGGATTCTGTACCTCAAAAGGATTTTTCGGTACCGGTTATAGAATCACTATGTTGTACACTTGTCTGTCTGCCAAGACCCTTTATCTCGGGAACGCGTGGAAGTATCGAATTGAAATTAAAACTTTATACTCAGGTCTACGCCTTTTGCGCGGACCACGGGGAATTCACATCACTAATTGACAAAAATATGTAATGACGCCTAAACTTCCTGCTCGCTTTCAAGAAAATCGCGAAACGTGTATAAACGTTGTTTTCACCGTGTGTGACGTCAATATTACGTCTGTCAAGTGAAAGGTGTGCAAATTCAATTTGATAGTTCTGAATGAAAATTACAATTTAGGGAGAAAAACAAAACGGGTGTCGCTTAACAAAACATTTTCTAGCGAACTAAATCATAACATGAAAATATGAAAGATGTCAATTCGCGTAGGTAGAAAAAAGGGACACGGTTGGTTTACATACAGATTGAGGTGTTTAAGTTATCTATACTCGGAAACCTAATTCAAGACCAAAAAAACTACGACAGATATGTCACTGTCATTAAGTGTCAGTCACTTATGTCATTGTCAATCGAACATGTCAGATTAAGCTTTTTGCATTATCATCAATTCATAGTAAATATTCGTGGATATGGTCAACATTTTCAATATCAAAAAAGTTACATTCAACAATACGCATTATTAAAAAGTAATTGTTTTATCTACCTGATATCGTTCAAAAACAATTACAATATCCTAAAACAAAAATTACTTGTTAAACATTTCATAAATCTATTTAGATATAAAATGACAGATTGACAATTACTAATCTATGGGGTCATGGCTGGTGGGGTCTACAGATTATATGATTTCACCACAGTTTGTCAGTACAACGAAGTCATAATTGGGTGTGTCGTATAGATGTAACAATCCAAACACATGTGCATCGAATAGCTAAACGCATGGCATACTATTTAAATTACATCTAACGTTGTTCATGACCATTGTTTAACAGTTTTTCTACCAAAAATGTTCTATGGTTAAATATTTAACAGGGCATCTTGTATTTTTGTAAATAAGTTGAATTAACTTGTTTACTTAAATCGTAGGTTTAAAACTACCAATAAAAAAAAAATCTTGATGCGGCCTTTTAAAAAGTGAAAATATACCACCGTAAACATATTTTATTTTAGTGGCAACGTTGGTCTCGAATTAGGTTTTCGAGTATAGTGTATATCCTATATCTGTGGTGCCGAGGCTCTTAGTGTAAGGCCTGCCTGAGTGGACGCCCCGCTCAGAGCGGGGCGTCGAGCGTCCCTATAAATTGCATTTGTTTCATATGGACGCTGCACGCTCCGCTCTGAGCTGGGCGTCCACTCAGGCCTTACACTTAATGCCGGCTGTACCCTCTCGGCGAGACACCCCGAGACAGACCGAGAACGAGAGTGTACATGATACTCTCGCCTTGTCTCGCCCGCTCGGGTCTCGCCTCGGTACGTCTCGGTCGCGTGTCGGTTTTCGCGGCCGAGTCAAATTAAGGGATGTTCCGCGGTTCAAATGACGCAACAAGAGTGTACATGGTGTGCTCTCGTCAAGAACTCCCGGCGAGAGGTCTCGGCCGCTTATGCCGGATAAGAGTTTGATTGAAGACGAGTAGACTGACCTGGGCAGGCCCTTGCGGCCGCGGCGGCCTCGGCGGCCAGCGCGGGCAGGCGCGCGCGGCTCGCGGCCCAGCGCGCGTCCACGCACAGGTCCCGCGCGGCCAGGTCCACGCACAGGCTCAGTGCTTTCTCCACGCGCCCGCGTCTGACAACAATACTACATTTTCACGCTACTGCTCGAATGTGTGATGAAAGATGGTCAAAATTGAGGTTTCAAAATTGGAATTTGATGCACTTTGTTCGGACAGGCCGGCTATGAATCTGAACAGGACAACAATGTTGTTATAGTCTAGTTGGAAAAGCGATTCGACCAATCAAGCGGGACACGCCCTCGGCTCATCTCTCTCATTAAAATTTCACTTAGATTTACGAGTATAATCATCATCATCATCATATAAGCCGCAAGACGTCCACAGCTGCACATAGGCCTCCCTCAAAGAGTGCCACAATGGCCGGTCCTGCACCATCCGCATCCTGCGAACTCCCGCGACCTTTACCAGGTCATCAGTTCACCTTGTGGGGGGCCTACCCACGCTGCGCCTTCCGGTACGTGGTCGCCACTCAAGAATCTTTCCGCCCCAACAGCCAACAGTTCTACGTGCTATGTGCCCCGCCCACTGCCACTGAAGTTTAACGATTCGGAGGGCTGTATTAGGTACCTTCGTTCTGCGTCAGATTAGATTTATACGTATAATTATTTACAATTTCCTCGCAATGCTCTGTGCAATGTCTAGGCCATAGGTGCGATAGATGGATACGTCTATTGCTACAACAATGTACTATACTATACCTCAACAGATGGTGGAAGAACTTCCTGGCGAGATCATGCACCGCGGGCGAATACTTCAGGGCATTGGGTTCGTGTGGCGCCTGGGGCGCCAGGTAGGCCCCCAGCGCCGCCTGAGCGCACGCCTCGCCCTCGGGGCCCAGGGCGCCGCGCAGGGCTCCACAGACCAGGGCCGAGAGGGCGCGGAGGCAGCCCGGGCCTTCTTGCTCCCAGTCCAGAGAACGGAGGAGGGAGACGGCGTTTGAGGGACGCCCGGAACGGATCCAGGCCTGGAAGAATGTACATTGTAAAGAGGTTAAGGTTAAACATCACTGGTTCCTGTCGAGCTGTTGCTAACAGATGTCGCGATATATAATTTCGATGGTTGCTCATCATTTTACGCAAAACCGTGACCAGTACCAACATGTGTTTCAAACTGCGGAAGCCGAAGAGCGTGCTACGTATGAATCGCAATCAATCTGCACTAATCAGTGCTTCTTTTTAAAATGTAGTCCGAAGATATGCATAAAAGTGCTTTTTCGTGAATTTACGCAGACTAACGTAACTAAATGTCACTTCAAAGTCAGTCATTGTCAAACCTTTTTCATAAATCAAACTAGAGGGCGCAAAACTAAATCTATAGTAGCGCCTCTATTAGGAAATAGTGAAACTAAATGTTCTTGTGGCTGGCACTCTAGAATGCAATATGAACCCACCTGACTTTTTCACTCGTCACCTAATGTCATACGGTAGCGCAGTAAATCTCTCTTTTGCTTAAATCTGTCTGTAACGCCATCATTGAACCGGGTTCAAATCCCGACGAAAGTACTTCTTTTTTGTTTTTCTTTTGGATTTTCTAACGAATATGGCCGTCTCAACTAATTAGATTGACTTGTAACGTGTAAAAAAAATTTTTCAATGTTTAATTTTTTTTGATAAGCATGTTTGTATCTCTCCGATCAAATTGGAGAAATCTTAACAAAAGGCCAGGTCAAAAGTACCCTAAACCGACGAGCATGTATGAGAAATATTATGATAGTGAGTGAAGCGAAAGTGGTTTGCCAGGATCGTAGCAAATGGAGATCCGTGATCTCTGCCTACACCTCTGGGAAAGAGGCGTGATTATATGTATGTATGTATGTTTGTATCTAGATTATCCACAAATATCCCCTATATTTTTGGCGGACATATTCTTACATGTTACATACCTACTACATATATACTATTTTGAATAGGTATATCCTTTACAAAGATGTTACGCCTTTGATTTAATTGGAAAGTCATGAATATCCATAGGTTTACAATTGACAAATCAAAGCCCAACCTTTATCTATTAAACCCAATTCCATTGACATTAGACGAATCGTGCATAAATCTTCATGTTATTTGAATGAAAACCATTTTGATTAACAACAACGTAATTGTTTAATTTGAGACACATTAAATAATCGAAATAAGTAACACTAGTACAGTATTTTAAAAGGATCATAAACGAAGATATGTTCCCTAGAAAATCTAATGTTATACGGAATAAGGTACGTAAAGTAAGATACTTAGTATATTACTTTGATCTGTTATATCCATATTGACTTGCAGGACTAATTAGAAAGGCTAAATATTATTCACAAAATGTTTTGTATTCGCCCGTAAACTCCGACTAAAATAATTAGACCTCAAAATTGGTAATAACTTTGCGTCACCGGACGAATATGGTGAGCTTTGTAAATAACGGGCGAGTTTGTTATATCCTTCTTAGGTATATCAAAACTGTTACTGGCCAGTCTCTCGAGTCCCGTCCGAGAGCGCGTCGGAAAGAGAGAAATATACCATCTGACAATATGGTACTGTTTTCGATGATTGTCAAAATTCAAAATTAGAATTCTACTTTTTTGGTTTGAACACGCGTTTATGTATCGTGTGCTTGATGCTTTCACAGTTATATGAAAGATTCATCAATACTAATGTTCAGAGGTGGACATTTCCTTACAAAATTATTGAATGTCTTGTTTAGGTAAATATGAGATGAAACTTATCTGTCGAACCCACGACCATCGCGTCGTTTGACAGTCGCATGCCTGAACCGCTAGGCTACCGGAACGATTCCTATATAGAGGAGAAATCTGTGATTTTTTTGCGTGTTTGTATGTAGGGTATAATTTCCGGAACCACATCCGATAAAAAAATATTTCTGTGGTGATGGATGAATGAACTTTCAGGGCCCTATTTAATAAACATTAGAATCCTACAATTTTGTATAAAAGTGACATATTTGTAAAGATTTTCTTAGTAAATCTTTACAAATACCTATGTCACCTTTCAAATGTATGCAAATTTCCGCGTCTCTGGTAGTTTCGAGCTCACAAGATTTCACGAGAACCGGTTGAGAACATGTAGAAATAATATTTGCGCAAGCTTAAATGAAAAACTTCGTTCGCCTCACTCGCTCGTTCAATTAAGTATAATGGATATTTGTTATCGATTCAGTTTTTAATAATTGTCCGAAAATATATTTTTTAAAGGCAGATTCACGAGCATGTACTCATTTCGGTTACGGTATACCGGTATGGGACCGGTATTCCATTACGATAGCGTTATATTGTAAAAGTTAGCCGCGCCGCCAACATAACGGTACCGGAACCGGAACCGTGTAGATATACATATCGTTACCGGTTTTTTTACTGTATTTACTTACACTTTTATAATGCCTTTTCCAAACTGGTATACTTATGATACCGTTTTTTTTTCTTAAGCTTTTCTTCTCGTCTATGAGAGGAGGTCTGTGCCCAGCAGTCGAACGTAATATAGGCTGATCTATTACTATGCCAATTTTCATTAAGTCATTATTATAATCCTCAAAAACGAAAAAGATATATGTACATATGTATAAGGCATTAAATATCGGATGATTCTCAATACCGGTATTGAAATGTGATATTGGACCACAATACCGGAATTTCGGGACTTCAATATTAATACCTATCGAAAATGTATATACACGATGATTCTTAATCCGTGATCAGGAGTCGAAAAATATTGATAAACAGCCAAAACGGATTTCAATGGATGAATTGCATGCAATTAAATCACTGTTTAGTTGCTTCAATTTAATGATAATGTAAACACTAATATCCACTGAATGTTTGATCACCCTACATTTCTTGAAGTTAAGTAGATACGTCAAACACACATACGTCAAATTTTTGCAAAATACCGTTGACCGACCGGGTGACGATGATTTTGAATAATAAAGTGATTCCTTATTCAGGTTTATTCAGAAAAAGAAAGAACGTCTGTATTAGGTAACTTCGAGTTAATCGTGTTTGGTATCAATTACAGAATTAGAAAAATTGACTCGTTTTACGAAGCTACAATACAAGTAACGAATTACAAGCGGAAGTCTCTTTTCAATACCTTTTGATAGAAAGAGACTTCCGCTTGTAATATGTAACTTGTCTTGATCACGAATTAAGAATCATCGTGTGTATTCCTCGTTTAATAGTATAATAGGATAAGATAGGATAATAATTTGTTATTTTACGTATTCGCAAATTTTGGTTCGTCTACTTCGTCTGCATTACTTGAATTTACATTATTGGAAGTTTTGCAGCTTTTTTAGTTTGTTCGTCAAAAAGTACAGTCACCATCAGATATATTTGAGTGCTCAAAAATATCTGAACACGTCTCTTATGCCTCGAAAGTAAAATAAAAAAACTCATCTCCAGAAGCAAAACCAACCTTCTTACTTAAAAAAAAGTATTGAGCTGTTTGCGAACACTGCTTTTATCTGTTCAGGGAGCGATGGTGTATTTGGAAACTGTCTATACAATAGAATCAGCGCGTATGTGATACGGCATGTGAAACCCAAATACACCTTCCCTCCCTGAACCTGTTGTAGTAAGAGTAAATGAATAACATTTCTTTTTTACATTTATTTAAAAAACCAAAAGTTTAAGAAAGTTTTATGTCAACTAACGTTTTTGTAATGGGTTAACAACCCGAAAAACTACGTTTTTGTGAAAAAAAAATAAACTTACCAGTAAAAAAGACGAGGTATTTATTATTACCTAAATTCCCTATTAACGAGCACGGTGTTCTACGTTCATTCATAAAAGTTGTCCGTTTTAGCGGAAGCCTATTTTACCTTCGAAAATTTCAAATTATGCTCCTACCACTATCATCATTAGAGCGTAAAAGTGATTATTCTTCGGTAGAAAAAGAATGGAGCACAGACATTACAAATAAAATTATTCAAATAAATGTAAATACTTAACTTGATTATGCGTTCCTTTTTTTTACAATGCATGAAGTTATTATATTTTTTATTAAAAACCAGTTTCCGCCTCCATGGACCCGGGATAAAAACTATCCTTTATTTTAATCTCGGCTTCTCTTAAGGCCCAGCATACTATACAAAATGGCATTGGAATTGTGTTGTGTCGGAAATAGAGTTGACATTCGTTTGTTTTAAAAATTGCCCGAAACAAAACAAATTCAGCTCCATTTCAGTTGAATCGGTATAATTTATGGGCCTTAGGAGGTTAAACTATCATCGTGCAAAATTTCATCTAAATCGGTTGAGCCGTGATCGAGTTACAAACATTCAAACATCTATATATAGAAACATCCAAAATTTTGCATTAATAATATTAGTAGGTTTAAAAAGTAATTCGATATTGGTCCTTTTCAGTTCCGGTATTAGACTAGTGGAAAAATCGGTCCGGGATTCCGGTATTTCGGGATTCCAAGATGGCTGTTTGTATTCCCTATATGAACGTTAAAAAAAATAATTACGTATTTAATTATTTTTTTTCACATCAGTTTTCTCCGGGCCATTTCGATAGTTAGCTGCACCTTTATATTTTACTACCATAAAACTACGGTTACGGTTAATTTTTCCGGTACCGTAAACGGTTTCATAAAAGATGTAAAGGTGCGAATTCGACCCGCATAAGAACAAAAAAAACTGTATCGAAATAATACCTGTTTGGAACCGGTATTATAAGGTATCACTAGGCATTAATAAATACCGGTAACCAATATTTCTAACGCGGCGGGGGCACCGTTGTGTTGTCGCGACGCGGCTAAACCTTACAATATAACAGTGCCGTACCCAATTAATGGAATACCGGTCTCGTATCTGCCTAGCCACCGGTCGTAACTGACATCAGTCCCTGCACCGAAGAATGCCTACGAGTATATAATTCTACCCTCACAACATTTTATAAAGAAGACTACTTGTGACTTAGGCCGGTTCCCAATTATCAATCCACTGATAGTTTTCCTTACCGACATTTGACACATTTTAATAATCTGTCAAAATGCTTGTAAGGAAAACTATCCGTGGACTGATTATTGGGAACAGGCATTAGTTAATTGACATGTCCGGTAATCTAATCTCCGGTAGTTGAACACTTGAACAGTCGATTCATATATAGGTTGCAGTAGTTAGTTATTTTACTGTCAACTGTGTAGTCGACTAAAGCGAACGTTTTAAATTTAACAAGTTCACTCCAAATGCACAATTGAAAGAAAGAAAGAAAGAAAACATTTATTTGTCTGTTATATTTAATGCTACATTAATTAACATTCACTCAATCGAAACTAATCAATCCAAGTTGCAAATTCATTTCCTATAATATCATACATCAAATCCTATATACATATGTATACGGCCGGTGGCACAGATTACTTTTCCATATTGTATCTTACTCCTTTCTAATAAGACGCAAAATGTATGCATAATTATCGTTGCGTGGACTTTAGGTTATTGTTCATGGCAATCTCAATAAATAATCACGAATAAAGGCAAACCATTGAACTTCATACATTGTTCTTTGAAATTCGTTCTATCAATAAACAAATGACATAGCTCTTACGTCATTACCAAAATGAGTAGCGTAGCAATATAAAATGAATGCCGTCTCTTTCACCAGAAAAAAACGGGATTGTACGATGGTGTCGCCGTCTGGTGAATATAATTACTACTATTGACCCCGCTGTCTAACTAATTTTGATTTGATATCAAAGACATCTAGTGAAGGTTTTGGGCCACGTGCTGTCATGTGACGCGGCCATGTCATTTACACGGACAGTGTCTAACTCACGCACACATACAAGGCTCGGAGTAAAATTTTATGAATTTCAAATGGCTATATTTTGAATATTACTGGTTTGTACGTGTATTTATTCAAACTGCGGGAGAAGAGGGTCATATATTATCTAAATATTACAATTTCAAGTTCCTGACATCGATAGATTAGACGTCTAGTCCGAACGAAAATTGTATGGAATTCGTCAGTGACGTTGCACCTTAAAATGCCCGTTTTATTAAAGCCGGCGCGCTTAGCAAACAATCTTTTCGTGCTAAACGCACGGGCATCGCGAGCGCTCACGAGTAAGAACCACGTATTGGTTCCAAACATGCCGAGCGATGTTCGACCTCAAAGGCATGAGTGACCCGTTTCATTATCCATACTAATATTATAAATGCGAAAGTTCGTCTGTCTGTCTGTCTGTTACCTTTTCACGCTTTAACGGCTGAACAGATTCGGCTGACGTCCACGGAGCTTCATGATGCAACATTTTTAAGCTTCTCACAAGTTATCACCCCGGGGTAAGTGCCTTGACAAAAAAAAACAATTATGTACAGTAGTACCACAAATATAAGTTACAACGATGTACCTGCACAGGAAGCATTTTTTGAAAACATTTTAACCAATCATAAGGCAGCGCGTTTGCGCGGGTAAAATTTTCAACGCCCATGGCGTATATTTTGCGCGCGACGCCGGCAGCTCCGGCGCCCGCCATTTTGTCTGGACGCCATGAGCCGCAGCACGACAGCAGCTGTCATTGCATATTGTACCTTACGTATAGCGCAACAAGGTCTCTATTGAAATAGTCATACGTTCGATTTCATTCGGTACTTGTCAGCACTCGTCGGCGTGGACGAAGATTGCCGATGTAACTTATATTTGTGGTACTACTGTAGTCTTATTATAATGCAAAAATTTTGTGGGATAGGGTACTGATGTGTTCTACGGTGTAGTAGTCATAAGTTATACCGTCATCAACTCGGGGTGCGAGATGCGTAGTAAAGCTAGGGGTCCTCCACCGAACGAGGCCAGGACGAGAGGCCCGCCGCGCCCGCTCCGGGTGGCCAGCAAATGCATTCGACGGGGTTCCCTGTAGTAAAAAGGGCTATATTACCTTTCGCATGCTTTTGTTTCGGTTCTTTGTTTGAAAGTTACGTGTAAAACTTCAAAGTCTATTTAAGTAACACATTTTTCGGAATTCTAAAGGATCTTAGCATGTTTTCATATATTTCAATGGGTACCAAAAACTATTTTATAGTTAGACTTGATGTTTACATGTATCAATCACGCTTAAACGGCTCAACCGATTTGGATGAAATTTTTCAAGATGATATTTATAGCCTGGATTAAAATAATGGATAGCTTTTAACTCGGGTCCACGCAGACGAAGACTGCAGCCGCCCGCCCTCCTCCGCCGCCAGCAGCAGCGCGCCCGCCCAGCGCACGTCCGTCGCCACCTGACATACAATACTAGAAGTAACGTTGAGTTACCGGAGCGCGGCGGCCAGGTGCGGGCAGCCGGCGGGGTGCGGCAGCGGCGCCAGCGCGGCGTCCAGGCACTGCAGCCGCCCGCCCTCCTCCGCCGCCAGCAGCATCGCGCCCGCCCAGCGCACGTCCGTCGCCACCTGACATACAATACTAGAAGTAACGTTGAGGTACCGGAGCGCGGCGGCCAGGTGCGGGCAGCCGGCGGGGTGCGGCAGCGGCGCCAGCGCGGCGTCCAGGCACTGCAGCCGCCCGCCCTCCTCCGCCGCCAGCAGCATCGCGCCCGCCCAGCGCACGTCCGTCGCCACCTGACATACAATACTAGAAGTAACGTTGAGGTACCGGAGCGCGGCGGCCAGGTGCGGGCAGCCGGCGGGGTGCGGCAGCGGCGCCAGCGCGGCGTCCAGGCACTGCAGCCGCCCGCCCTCCTCCGCCGCCAGCAGCATCGCGCCCGCCCAGCGCACGTCCGTCGCCACCTGACATACAATACTAGAAGTAACGTTGAGGTACCGGAGCGCGGCGGCCAGGTGCGGGCAGCCGGCGGGGTGCGGCAGCGGCGCCAGCGCGGCGTCCAGGCACTGCAGCCGCCCGCCCTCCTCCGCCGCCAGCAGCATCGCGCCCGCCCAGCGCACGTCCGTCGCCACCTGACATACAATACTAGAAGTAACGTTGAGGTACCGGAGCGCGGCGGCCAGGTGCGGGCAGCCGGCGGGGTGCGGCAGCGGCGCCAGCGCGGCGTCCAGGCACTGCAGCCGCCCGCCCTCCTCCGCCGCCAGCAGCATCGCGCCCGCCCAGCGCACGTCCGTCGCCACCTGACATACAATACTAAAAGTAACGTTGAGGTACCGGAGCGCGGCGGCCAGGTGCGGGCAGCCGGCGGGGTGCGGCAGCGGCACCAGCGCGGCGTCCAGGCACTGCAGCCGCCCGCCCTCCTCCGCCGCCAGCAGCATCGCGCCCGCCCAGCGCACGTCCGTCGCCACCTGACATACAATACTAGAAGTAACGTTGAGGTACCGGAGCGCGGCGGCCAGGTGCGGGCAGCCGGCGGGGTGCGGCAGCGGCACCAGCGCGGCGTCCAGGCACTGCAGCCGCCCGCCCTCCTCCGCCGCCAGCAGCATCGCGCCCGCCCAGCGCACGTCCGTCGCCACCTGACATACAATACTAGAAGTAACGTTGAGGTACCGGAGCGCGGCGGCCAGGTGCGGGCAGCCGGCGGGGTGCGGCAGCGGCACCAGCGCGGCGTCCAGGCACTGCAGCCGCCCGCCCTCCTCCGCCGCCAGCAGCATCGCGCCCGCCCAGCGCACGTCCGTCGCCACCTGACATACAATACTAGAAGTAACGTTGAGGTACCGGAGCGCGGCGGCCAGGTGCGGGCAGCCGGCGGGGTGCGGCAGCGGCACCAGCGCGGCGTCCAGGCACTGCAGCCGCCCGCCCTCCTCCGCCGCCAGCAGCATCGCGCCCGCCCAGCGCACGTCCGTCGCCACCTGACATACAATACTAGAAGTAACGTTGAGTTACCGGAGCGCGGCGGCCAGGTGCGGGCAGCCGGCGGGGTGCGGCAGCGGCACCAGCGCGGCGTCCAGGCACTGCAGCCGCCCGCCCTCCTCCGCCGCCAGCAGCATCGCGCCCGCCCAGCGCACGTCCGTCGCCACCTGACATACAATACTAGAAGTAACGTTGAGTTACCGGAGCGCGGCGGCCAGGTGCGGGCAGCCGGCGGGGTGCGGCAGCGGCACCAGCGCGGCGTCCAGGCACTGCAGCCGCCCGCCCTCCTCCGCCGCCAGCAGCATCGCGCCCGCCCAGCGCACGTCCGTCGCCACCTGACATACAATACTAGAAGTAACGTTGAGTTACCGGAGCGCGGCGGCCAGGTGCGGGCAGCCGGCGGGGTGCGGCAGCGGCACCAGCGCGGCGTCCAGGCACTGCAGCCGCCCGCCCTCCTCCGCCGCCAGCAGCATCGCGCCCGCCCAGCGCACGTCCGTCGCCACCTGACATACAATACTAGAAGTAACGTTGAGTTACCGGAGCGCGGCGGCCAGGTGCGGGCAGCCGGCGGGGTGCGGCAGCGGCACCAGCGCGGCGTCCAGGCACTGCAGCCGCCCGCCCTCCTCCGCCGCCAGCAGCAGCGCGCCCGCCCAGCGCACGTCCGTCGCCACCTGACATACAATACTAGAAGTAACGTTGAGTTACCGGAGCGCGGCGGCCAGGTGCGGGCAGCCGGCGGGGTGCGGCAGCGGCACCAGCGCGGCATCCAGGCACTGCAGCCGCCCGCCCTCCTCCGCCGCCAGCAGCAGCGCGCCCGCCCAGCGCACGTCCGTCGCCACCTGACATACAATACTAGAAGTAACGTTGAGTTACCGGAGCGCGGCGGCCAGGTGCGGGCAGCCGGTGGGGTGCGGCAGCGGCACCAGCGCGGCGTCCAGGCACTGCAGCCGCCCGCCCTCCTCCGCCGCCAGCAGCAGCGCGCCCGCCCAGCGCACGTCCGTCGCCACCTGACATACAATACTAGAAGTAACGTTGAGTTACCGGAGCGCGGCGGCCAGGTGCGGGCAGCCGGCGGGGTGCGGCAGCGGCACCAGCGCGGCGTCCAGGCACTGCAGCCGCCCGCCCTCCTCCGCCGCCAGCAGCAGCGCGCCCGCCCAGCGCACGTCCGTCGCCACCTGACATACAATACTAGAAGTAACGTTGAGTTACCGGAGCGCGGCGGCCAGGTGCGGGCAGCCGGCGGGGTGCGGCAGCGGCACCAGCGCGGCGTCCAGGCACTGCAGCCGCCCGCCCTCCTCCGCCGCCAGCAGCATCGCGCCCGCCCAGCGCACGTCCGTCGCCACCTGACATACAATACTAGAAGTAACGTTGAGTTACCGGAGCGCGGCAGCCAGGTGCGGGCAGCCGGCGGGGTGCGGCAGCGGCACCAGCGCGGCGTCCAGGCACTGCAGCCGCCCGCCCTCCTCCGCCGCCAGCAGCAGCGCGCCCGCCCAGCGCACGTCCGTCGCCACCTGACATACAATACTAGAAGTAACGTTGAGTTACCGGAGCGCGGCGGCCAGGTGCGGGCAGCCGGCGGGGTGCGGCAGCGGCACCAGCGCGGCGTCCAGGCACTGCAGCCGCCCGCCCTCCTCCGCCGCCAGCAGCAGCGCGCCCGCCCAGCGCACGTCCGTCGCCACCTGACATACAATACTAGAAGTAACGTTGAGTTACCGGAGCGCGGCGGCCAGGTGCGGGCAGCCGGCGGGGTGCGGCAGCGGCACCAGCGCGGCGTCCAGGCACTGCAGCCGCCCGCCCTCCTCCGCCGCCAGCAGCAGCGCGCCCGCCCAGCGCACGTCCGTCGCCACCTGACATACAATACTAGAAGTAACGTTGAGTTACCGGAGCGCGGCGGCCAGGTGCGGGCAGCCGGCGGGGTGCGGCAGCGGCACCAGCGCGGCGTCCAGGCACTGCAGCCGCCCGCCCTCCTCCGCCGCCAGCAGCAGCGCGCCCGCCCAGCGCACGTCCGTCGCCACCTGACATACAATACTAGAAGTAACGTTGAGTTACCGGAGCGCGGCGGCCAGGTGCGGGCAGCCGGCGGGGTGCGGCAGCGGCGCCAGCGCGGCGTCCAGGCACTGCAGCCGCCCGCCCTCCTCCGCCGCCAGCAGCAGCGCGCCCGCCCAGCGCACGTCCGTCGCCACCTGACATACAATACTAGAAGTAACTTTGAGTTACCGGAGCGCGGCGGCCAGGTGCGGGCAACCGGCGGGGTGCGGCAGCGGCGCCAGCGCGGCGTCCAGGCACTGCAGCCGCCCGCCCTCCTCCGCCGCCAGCAGCAGCGCGCCCGCCCAGCGCACGTCCGTCGCCACCTGACATACAATACTAGAAGTAACGTTGAGTTACCGGAGCGCGGCGGCCAGGTGCGGGCAGCCGGCGGGGTGCGGCAGCGGCGCCAGCGCGGCGTCCAGGCACTGCAGCCGCCCGCCCTCCTCCGCCGCCAGCAGCAGCGCGCCCGCCCAGCGCACGTCCGTCGCCACCTGACATACAATACTAGAAGTAACGTTGAGTTACCGGAGCGCGGCGGCCAGGTGCGGGCAGCCGGCGGGGTGCGGCAGCGGCGCCAGCACGGCGTCCAGGCACTGCAGCCGCCCGCCCTCCTCCACCGCCAGCAGCAGCGCGCCCGCCCAGCGCACGTCCGTCGCCACCTGACATACAATACTAGAAGTAACGTTGAGTTACCGGAGCGCGGCGGCCAGGTGCGGGCAGCCGGCGGGGTGCGGCAGCGGCGCCAGCACGGCGTCCAGGCACTGCAGCCGCCCGCCCTCCTCCGCCGCCAGCAGCAGCGCGCCCGCCCAGCGCACGTCCGTCGCCACCTGACATACAATACTAGAAGTAACGTTGAGTTACCGGAGCTCGGCGGCCAGGTGCGGGCAGCCGGCGGGGTGCGGCAGCGGCGCCAGCGCGGCGTCCAGGCACTGCAGCCGCCCGCCCTCCTCCGCCGCCAGCAGCAGCGCGCCCGCCCAGCGCACGTCCGTCGCTACCTGACATACAATACTAGAAGTAACGTTGAGTTACCGGAGCGCGGCGGCCAGGTGCGGGCAGCCGGCGGGGTGCGGCAGTGGCGCCAGCGCGGCGTCCAGGCACTGCAGCCGCCCGCCCTCCTCCGCCGCCAGCAGCAGCGCGCCCGCCCAGCGCACGTCCGTCGCCACCTGACATACAATACTAGAAGTAACGTTGAGTTACCGGAGCGCGGCGACCAGGTGCGGGCAGCCGGCGGGGTGCGGCAGCGGCGCCAGCACGGCGTCCAGGCACTGCAGCCGCCCGCCCTCCTCCGCCGCCAGCAGCAGCGCGCCCGCCCAGCGCACGTCCGTCGCCACCTGACATACAATACTAGAAGTAACGTTGAGTTACCGGAGCGCGGCGGCCAGGTGCGGGCAGCCGGCGGGGTGCGGCAGGGGCACCAGCGCGGCGTCCAGGCACTGCAGCCGCCCGCCCTCCTCCGCCGCCAGCAGCAGCGCGCCCGCCCAGCGCACGTCCGTCGCTACCTGACATACAATACTAGAAGTAACGTTGAGTTACCGGAGCGCGGCGGCCAGGTGCGGGCAGCCGGCGGGGTGCGGCAGCGGCGCCAGCGCGGCGTCCAGGCACTGCAGCCGCCCGCCCTCCTCCGCCGCCAGCAGCAGCGCGCCCGCCCAGCGTACGTCCGTCGCCACCTGACATACAATACTAGAAGTAACGTTGAGTTACCGGAGCGCGGCGGCCAGGTGCGGGCAGCCGGCGGGGTGCGGCAGGGGCACCAGCGCGGCGTCCAGGCACTGCAGCCGTCCGCCCTCCTCCGCCGCCAGCAGCAGCGCGCCCGCCCAGCGCACGTCCGTCGCTACCTGACATACAATACTAGAAGTAACGTTGAGTTACCGGAGCGCGGCGGCCAGGTGCGGGCAGCCGGCGGGGTGCGGCAGCGGCGCCAGCGCGGCGTCCAGGCACTGCAGCCGCCCGCCCTCCTCCGCCGCCAGCAGCAGCGCGCCCGCCCAGCGCACGTCCGTCGCTACCTGACATACAATACTAGAAGTAACGTTGAGTTACCGGAGCGCGGCGGCCAGGTGCGGGCAGCCGGCGGGGTGCGGCAGCGGCGCCAGCACGGCGTCCAGGCACTGCAGCCGCCCGCCCTCCTCCGCCGCCAGCAGCAGCGCGCCCGCCCAGCGCACGTCCGTCGCCACCTGACATACAATACGGGTGTACACTCGAAAATTATTATTACACCAAAAGAAAGAAGGCAAAAAATATGCCTAGTGACAAAAATCCAATTCTGATATCTCAAAGAATTACGAAGCTACAACCGTTTCAATATTAATGAGAGTACATAATATAACTTCCCTTAGTAATCGTCGAGAACGTACCGATGGTTCTCTAAATCATCTCCGAAAATTTTATGTACGAACATCACATCGCAACCAATTTTTCGCATAATGTCATTTCGCCGAATGATTAAGTGTCAACTTATCAAAGGGTTTAGTTTTATTTCCCTACCTCATGGTTACCAACTGTATGCTTGGACTTTTTTTCATAAAGTCACTTTTCAAAATGCCACCTTTCGAGTAGCAGAATGGGTCAGTTTGACAGATGTTTTATTTAGTAACTATGTAACGTATTTACAAAGTGAGTAAGCGCAACCGCTCACTTGTTTTTGTGAAAATGACGGTAGCTAAATTATCGCATCATTGGAGATAAGTGTTTATACATCATTACTTTTGGACTGTTACTGTTGCTGTTGCTTGTTGCTTGGTGGAATGTATACATACAATGTAGGTGTACATGTGTTATTTTTTTAAACAAACATCAGCCAATCATTCCAACCTCACCTAAACCTTACCTAACCGCCAGCGTGTCGACGTCACCCCGCTACGCGGGGTGCCTATTTCCGCTCTAAGGGACACAAGCTTTGCTTTCTGCTTTCTGTGTTTTTCGGCTTTATTTAATTTTTTCTTTCCAAAATTTATTATTTGGTTCGTTAAATTCATTCATTCATTCATTTATTATTAAAAACGTATTTTACAGAAATAATGGCTTAATACTAAAATATTATATTAAGGGATACAATTTTATGAGGGCCTGAACTAGGATACCCTGTGTTTCAGGCAGTAGGATAGATCAGTATAACTATTTTACACATAGGTACATGCAAACCATAAAAACGCTACAAGCTAACCCTAACCTAACCTACAAATAACATCACTGTAACGATTATATGTTATTTTTTAATGCGGGGGCTTTGCCCCCGTACCCCCCTTGAGGGTAACTCCGTCTCCCCATCCCCACTTCTCTCCTTGTAACTTATATAAGAACACGTTGAATAAAAGTCTGACTATGTTATGCTGTCTTGTTCTTTGTAGTAAAAAGTTGGCTTATGTAAGAAACTACCTGTTGCACTGACGAAACGTTATTCGGTTAGTAGTTATTTGTCCAACTGAAAGATTTTCCAAATGATAAGTGTGCCAAATTTTTTAATTCGTTATAATAATCGACTTATCAATAATTCTACCAAATGAATCTGTTGTCATACAAAAATTTGCCATAAGTTAGTTGTCAAGGTGAATTATCGACGAAAAGTTGGTTGGCAAGTGAAATTCGGACATAACAAATTCGGAGAAAAGGCAGAACCCCATTAAAACACGATGTCAAAGTATTTTCATTAAGGAAACTGTAAGTCTATCTTTAAAAAAACCGGTTAAGTGCGAGTCTGACTCGCGCACCGAGGGTTCCGTGCAAACTAACAATTAACTCAAGGTAAAGTAAAAGTCCCAATATATTTGTTAAATTACTTATTTTAACCCAACACAATAGAATTCAATTTCAAACAACGAGTAACTTTTACACCAAGACAATTGAATCGCCATCTTTTTTTGACCTGCTATTGAAAATAAATATACGCGTCCCAATCCCAACCCCATTAATTCTAGAAAAATCTTAACAGCGCGAATGGGGTCAGCGCCATCTATCGGCCCCATTTGGTACTAACGTGCAAGGGCAATCGGCTTAGTATGTATGTTGGTCTTTTAGCGATTATTGTTTATCACGTGAACTGATGAAATGAAATGAAATGATTTATTTGCGTAAACATGGTTGTTACAGTTGGTGTAATTATAAAATTAATTTATGAAGTATCACATGTTTAGCCAATATGGCATGCAAAACTTATTACATGTAGTTGATGTCCATAAATAATGTCTAGTATGATAATGTATCTAATAAAATGTCAATGTTTAATGTAATGTCTCATAAAATTAATTTAATTTAACTAACATCTAAAATATATGTATGTCTATTCCTTATTGTTTACAAATTCACACAGATTATAAAAACATTTGTCTCTTAACCATTTCTTTAATTTTGCTTCAAACATTTTGCCCGTTAATAATCTTATTTCATGTGGTATCCTATTGTAAACTTGAATACTCATAACATAACAATTTTTCCTGAATAATGATGTCCTACATGGTGGCATCAGCAGCTTGGACATGTCTCTTGCTCGTAATTTAGTGTTATTTTTGGGTCTTTCGAAGTAACAAGGAAATTTTCTAACTAAACACGCTAACTCCAATACATACAGGCCAACCAAAGTGAGCAGTCCAAGTCTTTTAAACAGAGGTCGACAAGAATCTCTTGGTCCGGCACCACATACCGCTCTGACACATTTTTTTTGGATTATAAAGACTTTGTTTACATCTGTGCAGTTACCCCATACTGATATTCCGTATTTTAGTGCAGAAGTTACATAACCATGATATGCCAGTATTGCGGTTTTCTCTCCTGCGACAATCCTCAGCTGTTTTAACGCGTACACAAATCTGTCGAGTTTGTCGCAGACCAGCTTTACATGGTTCTTCCATGGTTCTTCCAGGAACAGTGTTGATCCAGGGTTAAGCCCAAAAATTTTATATCGCTGACTTGTTCGATAACTTGACTCTGACAATGTAATTTTAAGTGCAATGGTTGTGTTTTTATATTTCTAAATTGTATGTAACTTGTTTTTGATGTATTTGTTTGCAAGTTGTTCACGTTTAGCCAAGAGTCTACTGCTGTTATTGTCGAGTTTAATTTATCTTCATACGAGACCGTGGAGTTACTGTCGGCAGGAACGATAACCGCTATATCGTCAGCGAACAGGGACATCGGGCACGGTGTCACTTTAGGTAGGTCGTTTATGTATAAAAGAAATAGCAGTGGTCCTAATATGCTTCCCTGTGGGACTCCGTACCGATTGTGTCTGCATGCCGATCGATAAGCTATATTTAAATTTGAATTGTCAAGTTTATTTATTTCGACGTACTGCGTGCGATTGCTTAGGTAGCTCTCTATCCAATTTAGAGCGTTTCCTCTTATTCCATAACATTCGCATTTTCGGAGTAGTAATTTATGGTCAACAAATTCGAATGCTTTGGTCATATCAAAAAATGTCGCCGTGGTTGGAGTTTTACAGTCGATTAATAGAGTGATACTACGCATGAGGGAATATGCCGCATGAGTACTCGATTTACGTTTTTGAAAACCATTCTGTTCCTTAGCAATCACGTTGTGCTTATCTAGAAATTGGGATACTCTATTATGGAATGCTTTTTCTAGTACTTTAGAGAGTATCGGTAACAGTGTTATTGGTCGATAATTTCTTATGTCTTGTTTATCGCCTTTTTTATACAGGGGTTTGATTTTGGACTGCTTCAGTCGCTCAGGAAATATACCCTGTGTAAAAGTTAAGTTCACAAGATGGACCAAAATTGAGATTTCCACGGCTCGATTTTCACGGATCTCGATTATTATTGTTTTATTTGATAGAGAGTACTTCTATTTATAGTTTTATAGGAAATTCAAAACAAAAATAAACTTATAAAGTTGATTAAATTGCAAATCTAACTAGGAAATGATTTTTGTAAATAAAACAAAAAATATGCTAGATACAGGAAAAAAAAAACTTTTCCCGTAATATATATGTTTATCTTAATCACAAGTAATTATTTCAAATTTTTCGCTTGAATAACTTCGGAGATAAGGTGGGGGGAATGGTATTTTTTTTTACATTTTCCTTCATAGATCAAAATTTTCCGAGTGTAGAAAAAAAAAGAAAAGGTGTTTCAAAAAGTGCAACTCAAGCCCTTTCGAATGATACCCCAATTAACCCTATAGTTGAATATTTTTTTTTGCCCCCTCCTCATATTCGTAAGATTTTATAGAAAAATTAAATGTATATTTAAATTTTTCATTTTCCATGCACGCGGATAACTCTCATTTATAACCATTCCAAGTTTCAAGTTGATAGCTTGAGTAGTTCGTGAGATATTTCACTTTGTGACAGACAGACAGACGGACGGAGTCGCACCATAAGGGTTCCTTTGTTACCATTTTTGGTACGGAACCCTAAAATGTTCCTACGTTATCTATAACTATAAACGTTATGTATACTGATGTTAGAGAGAGAAGAAGCAAACAGTGTGTGACGTCACGTTAGGCGAGGCTGCCGGTGGGCGCGTCGACGTCGGCACCGAACACGATGAGGCGCGGCGCGTTGCAATCTATTAGTGACGTCACAATCTACAAGCGTCATCGTTTCATCTGAAGTTGCGTTGTGCGAAAAAGGGCAGAACATGCCCCTTCTTAAAATTCCATATGACTACATTTTTATAGTTTTTCGAGAAAATATGCCATTGTTGATTATTTTATTTAGTGTAAGTAGGTACAATTGGTACAATTAAACTGCATTATTTACTCATGGGCTAATCCTGGCTCGACACGAACACGCCATTCAGTCTGGATGGCATTTGAATGACAGCGAGTACCTACCCTGAATTATTTTGACATTTCACATTTTTCTCATAGACCATGTTTTTTACCAAATATTTTAGTGTTTTATATAATTACAATTTATTAATATCTAATTACAAATATACTTTTGCCATTTGCTAATGACTTTTTGTACGTCTCATGGCCAGAACAGAACATAGTGATTCTAATCTAGACTGATTCTTGTAACACCAATGTATACTTGTACCTATGTTTTAGAGACAAATAAATGAATTAAATTGAATAACCCGCATATGCTAGACTTTAACATGGTACGGGTAACTCACGAAGCCGAGCCTCGCCGAGTGCGTGAGGCCGCTGTTCGCGTGCACGACGTGCAGCGAGCCGTCGATGCAGGCGGCCAGCAGGCGGCGCTGGGCGCGGCGCACGCAGCGCGCGGGCGCGGGCAGCACGCAGCGCGCGCGCCGCACGCGCGCCGCCCGCAGCGCCGTCGCGCGCGTTGTCTCCGAGGGGACCGTGTAGCGCGCCCACTCTACGCTCACCCCGCTCTGGACCAAGCAGGAATACACTTATTATCTCTAACACATATAGAAACACTAATCCATTTATTACACTGCTTATTTCATCAGTTAAATTGGCAATCGTGTTATGAATAGAGATACTCCAGTCATTATACGGTCCGCTAGTATGGCGAAATGGAAATAATTTATAATAGCTTTTTTTTTCTGCTTAACCGATAAATTATAATTGATGTAATAACTACGAGACTAAATCCGACAGAATATTAGTGATTTAGATATTTTAATAAATTATTGAAAATTTATAAATTCCTGTAAATTCGGTAAAAAAAAATAAAAAAATTTTTTTTCTTTGTTTTGATAAATAAATATTTCCTTTATAACTTTGATGATAAATCAGGCAAAAAATGTTTCCGAATATTACATTTCTATTCAGTTAGTCTCCAACATTTTTTCTTTTACCATATCTCCGTGTCTAAAAATAGTAATTGGCTGTAGGTTCCTACATTCCTTATTGAATGTAGTGGACACAAATATTAGAAAGCAATCCCACAATAAACAACAACGGAGGGTGGATTTTAGGGGTTAAATGTTGTTTAACAATTTAAAAAAATGCAAATTGATCAGTTAGTTTTGGGATTTTCATTATAAGCACTCTTTCATTGAATAATGTACGAATCGCCTTATAAAATACGTTGCAAGTAATGTTATTACAAACACCTGTTAAAGTAGCTTTAAAAATGCCGCGCGCGAGCCGCAGAGCTAACGTGATTGGCCGGTTGCCTGCAGCGGGGCACACCGCTGCGGCGCTGCCACGAAAACCGAATCTCGAAGTTCTTTCATTCTCGGATAGATCACTTATGTTTTATGGTACTCGAACGAAAGAGGTAGAGATATACGAACTTCGTGATTTGATTTTCGTTGTAGCGCTGCTGACCGCCCGGTCGCCGCGTAGGTACTATAGGTACAACATAAGTAATAGGTACCGCGTACCGCCCGAGTCGCAGCGATTCGCGACATGATCTAACGCGTTTAAGATCTATTAGTTGTTGATATAAGTTAAATTTTAATATACTCGTTGTGAAACAAATTATGAAATAGTTATTTACGATACAAGTGCCGAATATAGGAAATTCGCAACGAGTCGTTTATCGCCATAAATTAAAACACGACCGAAGGGAGTGTTTTAAATCGACATGAGTTGCGAATTATCTATTCGCACGTGTATCGTACATCGTTTTACTGTACATATGGCTCTTTAAAGTTTCGACATATGCATGAAAAGTGCTCTTTTCTGCACTAGTGCGGGAAAGTAGCACCATACGTACAGTAAATATTATTTTTATTTATTTATCAATGAGTGACACTGACAAGTGTGGGATGAAGATACCTATGCAATTTAATTTTCACGGGCGTGTAGATTGTATTGTAATAGAGCAAAATTCGTTAAAATAGTACCTAAACTAGAGGGATTTATACCCTTACTTATTATTAGATTTTTATTAAGCCCAATATTACATGTAAGATAATATACAGGGTGAAAAAATCTATGGGCCCTGAAGGGAAACCCTTAAGACGGGGGCGCTTTGTTTCACCTATTTTTTTAAGTCCTATTATTGGAAGTCCGAAAATGTTCGTCATAAAATTTTACGCCATAATAATCGTTAGTCCTAATAATTCTTGATCCTAACGATCGTAAGTCATAACCATTCGAAGTCATAATGACAGTAATCATAAGTTTCACAGGTCCTAATTTTTATTTTCCCATTTTTTTTCGTCATAACACTCACTTGCCCGTTTTATTTCAATTCATAATGACACTAGTCATACATTTTTTAATCCTAAATTTGTTATTCATAATATTTCTCATCATAAATGTTACTTGGCGTTATCGAAGTAAATAAACGTGTGGTTTTTTATCGCTAGGTACAAGACGAGGTCACAAAACTCTAGCTAGACGTCTCTACATTGACACATCGACTCTACATTGAATCTACATCGATTCTACATATAGACTCTACATCGACTCTACATATCGACTCTACATCGACTCTACATATAGACTCTACATCGACTCTACATATCGACTCTACATATTGACTCTACATCGACTCTACATTAACTCCACATCGACTCTACATAGACTCTACAGACTCTAGCCGCCTGTCTGTGCGGACGTAGCCTAAGGCAGGTCCGTGTAGGTATGACGACGAGCGAAGCGAGGAGGAGTGTTAGTTGTACTGCGACCCTACGCGCGCGCGAGCGAAGCGAGCGTTCCGCGGCAGCGGCCGGCGAAGCGCCAGAACCGATTTTTTTTTTCAATTTACCTAGCGAAAGCTTTTATTCATTAGGAAAAACAAAATTAGGAGTTAAAGTATGTTCTTAGTTATGATATTAGGACTAACAAAATTATGATGTATGTCCGTTATGAAGAAAAATGTTATGATTAACAAAATTATGACTTCAAGCAAGTTCTTAGTAATGAAATTAGGAAGAAAATTTTTAGGACAACTGATCATTATGACTTCCAATGATAGTGACAGAAATTTAGAAACAGAAAAGTTAGGACGAAAAAAATTAGGGCTAGCGATGATTATGACTACAATACGTTAGTACAAAAAAAATTAGGATCACGAATTTTATGGCAGCCAATATGGACCCCCTTAAGACAGCTCATTGTCTCGCTCTCATTTTCATGAAATAATCACTATTTAAATTTAATTTACCTAGCCTTAGCCCTAATTACATGCTGAATGAGGTAACCTAATTGCAATCACTCAAATTTATTGACCGAATATCTTTTGTCCAAAGAATTTTCGTATTTTTATAAGTTCTCTGAATATACAATTCATTACTTTTTAGGGTTCCGTAGCCAAATGGAAAAAAACGGAACCCTTATGGATTCGTCATGTCTGTCTGTCTGTCTGTCTGTCCGTCCGTCCGTATGTCACAGGCATTTTACTCGAAAAGTATTAGATGTATTTGAATAACATTTTGAGGATAAGTGTATATTGTTAGCCGCTACATAGTTTTGTAATTAAATTACTCTAAAAAATTGTATACATAGGGCTTATTAAATTCTTTCAGTGAAAATTGATTTGAACAAGATCGGTTCAAAGGTTTTCGAGATATTTAAAAAAAAACTGCCTTCCTTAAAGAAAAGGACGTAAGTGCTTTAAGATTTTGGTAACGATACGACCTTTTTAATAGGCACGGAATCCTTCATTGTGCGTGGTCCGACACGCACGTGGCCGCTTTTTTCATTTACCATTTGATGTTATTCAAATGTTTCAGTTGTCCGAGTTTTACCGCTACGATCATTAGAGCTTTGGGTTGTTACAACTTTTGTTTCCCAGGCAATTTTTTACTTATCCAGCATTACTTTCCGCATTTCATTCGTTTAGTCAAATGATCATTTTGAGTGAAATTCAAAGTAATCTTACGGAGACAAGCAGGTCGGTGCAGGTACGACGACGAGCGAAGCGAGGAAGAGTGTTAGGTGAACTGCGACCCTACAGCGCGTGAGCCGAGAGAGCGAGCCTAGCGAGCGTGCCACGGCAGCGGCCGGCGAAGCGCCAGAACCACAGTTTAATTACATACAGTTGGGCAACGAATGTATACTTGCGCAGAGCAACTGTGGGGGCTGTCGCGCTGTCGCCGCCACAAACGCACACAGTTTGTGTTGTATAACTTTCAAGGCAGGCGCGTGGCGCGTAGCTATATATGTTTGAGTTGAGTGAGCGGTGGCGGCGAATGATGTTACGAGTATTAGGTACAATGGCGCGCACTGTTCCGTGTACGGATGTACCTCAACAACAACATTAAATAAGGATTTAAGATTTCATAGATAGACCGTGATGACAGGTAAGTTTGTATACCTAATTTCGTTAATTACGTAGGTACCTAACTGCAACCTATGTTGGAAATAATAATTATAGTCTGATACCTACGTCGGTTCGATGAATTAATGAAATTGCGATGGCACAGCGTTGAATTGTTGTGGAAACCGTATTTAACCGTATATAGTTGTGGATCGCGCTCCGGGTACGGCCTTTTTTTATATAGGTATAACGTGGTTATATTCTCTTTGGGTATAGCTACAGCCTTAGAGTTAATAATATTATAGCGAGTTATGTATCTGTTCACATTTTTTTTATTAATCAGTGGCTATGGAATGTTCATATGAAAGAGCATCTTAAGCGCGAACTTGGACTTTAGTGTGGTTTGTTCATATGGGCCTAAGTTCTAACCCTTGTTGCTGTCGTTATTTTAATAGGACGTCAACTTTATACATAAAAACATACATTTACGCCTTTATTCCCAAAAGGGGGTAGGCAGAGCACATGAAACGTATGTTTCAGTGCCACTTTTAGCATAAATGTGGGTATAAAATATCATATTGCAGTGATAGGTTGCTAGACCATCGCCCACGACACACTTCAAGCCTGGTCCCTTAGTTGACTTTTACGACACCCTTGGGAAGAAAGGTGGTGGTGAAATTCTAACCCGACACCACGCGGGATGTCGGGGGGTCAACTATATACAACTCTCACAAACAATTGAGGTACTTATGATCCTTATGTTTATACTTCGTAACGTTTCAAGTACCTACCTATTACAACGTCGCGTGAGCTGTAGGTAGGCATTAACTTTTTTATTATTTTTTATTCGGACAGGCTGGGACCGTAGGCAATACTGCCTCGTCTTCAGTAAATATAATTTCATTTGGTCAAATCCAGTAATTACGTCTATCAAACCTACCGCGCGATATTTAAGTAGTTATTTAATAATGAAACACAGTTTAATTATATTCAGTGTGAATGTAAATCTTTATAAGAAAATCTCACGTAAACATCTGGCTGTGCAATGCATGTTAATAAATCATTCCATAATAACAACGTTTATTTTATGTATTTTCCATTTTGTGACAACCCTGGCACATCCGCACGGGACAGCGTAAGTACTTACACGGGAGGCGGCGTCACCCGACATCAAAGGCGTTTCACTACTGTAGGGAATATATCGTAATACTGTGACAAAATGTCGTAATTATTTAGTTCCGTATTAAGGATAACATCTATCCAATAAACATTTAGCCTTTAAAACAAAATTAAGTCAAAGGTGAAAAGCTTACGTGAACTGGACGTATCGTTATCCTTTATATTGATCCTATCGGTTAGTAAAAAAAAATGTGTAGTAAATATGTACCAATTTTTACTGCTTAAGTTTGTTCGATTCTCGGTAAAAGTATGTTTATTTACTGGTTACCTGTCACTAAACTTTTTTGACAATTACTATTCGACAAACTTCGTTTGCCTTTTTTTTTCGTTTGGCCGACAGTGACACTACACAATCTACAGTGGTCCGGTGGTCCTGAGTGTAAACTGAGCTAATCTAAATCAGTGGCGCAGAGTTTTTAGACAGGGGGTAGGCAGAAAATTTTAAAGGTAGATATTATTTATTATCTTACCTAAAATTTCCTTCTTCCTTTAATCACCGAACGAAAGAAACATTCAACATGACTACATTCTATATTCTGCTTATATTGGAATCCATAACGTTTCTTGTCCTATTTTCGTAATCCATCCGTACCGCTGTCTCCCATAACGATAATTTATCCTAACGTTTTTGAGAGCCAATGACCCTATTTATGATTCGCCTAATACATTTTGGACGAAATTTGATTGTTCCCTAATATTATCTGTCATAATAATAATATTTTTATTATTATTATTATATGGATGTGTGTTTGTAAAATGGTTCTGGCACTTTGTCGGCCGCTGCCGAAGCACGGCCGACAAAGCGCCAGCCAAAGCGCCACGCGAATTTGCGTCCGCGGCATTAGGTTAACCCATTTCAAGGACGCGAAATCGCATCCTCGGCATTACGATTACACAAACATGGGACGTGAATTCGCGTCTTCGGCATCCGAGATAAGAATTATGAAAATTACAAATGCCACCAATCCAAAAACCAGCAACAGTATAATATTATCCTTCATAAATAAAGTAACATTTTGGTATCAGCATTCAAGTACAGTTGTTTTCTAGCAAAAAAAAAACAAATATTACGATTACACATACATGGGACGCGAATTCGCGTCGTTGGCATTTAATGGGTTAATGCTTAACTTGAAGAGTTTCGAAACTTGGGCTATTTAGGTATACGAGTTTACGGGTGCATTGTAATTACCCACCCTTACCCATCTCTAGCCGTGCCTCTTTCTTTTGCTCGATTTGGCGGGGGCACTACCATACCCCCAGATAGACTGTCTAGTGGCCTGACACATGAAGCAAATTTTTAATTTTCGAATGTATTCATTGTGATTGTAACTAAATAAACAATATCACAGATTTGAGTAGGGTAGGCATTGTCTTTCTGCCTTGATGTAGTGCACGCCACTGATGTTAAGGATTTACGGTGGTTTTCTTTCAGGGCCCATAGATTTTTCCACCCTGTATAGTTTAATGTGAGCTTAGTAGTATTATAGCGGAGTTTTCTTTCTTACCCATACCAAAAATAAAGTACCGAAGTAACTACTTTCGTTACTACAATCATTTGTAGATAGATCTCGTACTACAAACTACTTATTCTGCTAAACGGACACTAAACTACTTTAAGTAGGAAATCATCTGTTAAATTTGTCGTCAGTGTTTTATAATGATGACATTTTATCATCATTATAAAACATTGAGACATCAAACAGAAATTTACTTAATTCTTGACATGTTTTTGCTAAAATTATTATTAATTATTATTATTATATATCGAGCCCATTATGTCCCACTGCTGAGCAAAGGCCTCCCCCCTCTTTTTCCAACCATCGCGGTCTTGAGCAATGTCTGGCCAGTCTTTTAAAATGGAGTCCAAGTTGTCACGCCATCGCCGACGAGGTCTACCGCGTCTCCGTTTTGAGTTTTGCGGCTTCCTTTTGCTAAAATATGTTTATTTAATTAATCGCTTCCCGCTCACGCCATTATTACACCGTGAATAGTCGCATTTTCCTACTAGCACATCGTCGAAGACGATATACATATTACAAATAATCTGCGTAGGTAACGTAGGTACTTATCTATCTAATTCGCGTCTTGGGGCACAGAAAGCGCGACCTTGAATGCGAACTGGGCGAAGCACTCCTTGCGTCCCGCCGCTGCGAACGAATGTGATCGTTAACACACGGGGAAAGAGTTCAACTTCAATTGTAGAATTAAACAGGACTATTCAAATGTGTATTATTCTTTACATAAACCTTTTTTCTGTAGGATTCACGTACTACTTTAATAATCTATATAGTTAAATTAAATTTAGACACAATTTGGTTCTATAAATATTTTTACCGATGGTTAATTGGAGTAAATGTATTTATATGCAATTCTAAACAAAAATCAATACGATTTTTAGGAAAATAGGTTCATCAATTACTTTTATGAGAATCAAATCAAAGTACTACTTATTACAATTTTTTTCTACCAACTTATGGCACCTGTCACCCAAGCCATGCATTTCGTTAATTTATTGGTTTTACGTGTAAAAAAAATGTCGGATTTCATTGTTTACAGGTTAAAGACAATAATATTGGTATGTTGACGATTATAAACAACTATTATTATTTTTATTTAAAAAAATCGGCGTTTATTTGACAGTATTTTTTTATACCTACTTCCGGGTCGAAAGTTTTTAAGATTCGTAAATATAGTATCTTAAAATATGTATTTAATGACGGAGAAAAAAACCACAGGCTATTATAAATTAATGTTTGGCGAAACCGTAAAATGACTGGAGTAAGAGCTTTTTAGTCGAGTAGGTTCATTACGCCGGTTAGCGACCACCTGAAGAAGAAGGTTCTTTCTATTGAAGATAACATCAATTCTACAGACCCTATTGAGACAATTAGTTGTATATGCATTTTTTTGTTGTTTTAGAATAGAAATCTACCAAAAAACCGAGAAAATATCCTTTCAGTTCACCAACTCGGCTAAGTGGTCGCTAACCAGCGAAATGACACTAGCGTGATTAGGCCACGAAGCTTGCTGAGTGGCCTAAGTAAGGTACGAGATTAAAAAACTTGATTATGACACTATTGTGAACAATACTTTTTGTATGAATTCATTAAAATTAATTATTTAAGAATAGAGTATAAAAGAAAACTAAATAATGTAAGTACTACATAGCTTAGTTCTACTATGCGACTTATTTTACATAAGATAATCCATAGATAATTACACCACCGGCGTCCGTAATGTTGCAGTACTGTGCTGTGATTGGCTAAGTGCTATAGCCAATCACAAAGCATAGTTTTTTTAATTTTTTTATGCCCTAAGTAGATTTTTGACAGATGACGCGACGCTGCTAAGTTCCGAAACGCCATAGATTGGCAATTTTGTATCGGATCGAGTCTCTTTAAACAAGGACACATATTTTTGAAATACGAAGTTCTATTTTCAATTTTTTTTCGGTTTCTAGAGCGTATCGAAACAGTTATTTCGGAAGTAACATAGACTATTCAATAATGAAAAGAGTGACGTTTAAGTATTCTCTATGAAATATTACACACAGATATTTAAATCACAGACACATTTTAATCGACGAGCACAAAACATAAGTTTCATTAAAGTCTATGAAAAAGAGCAGGATTCTAACATTTATCAAACAATTGGAATGAAACGTAATGCCTGACGCTAATATTCAATAGCAGTAGTTGTAGTAAACACTTCATTGCACAAAAGAATAAACAAGTACATAGCAGAAGCGGATTCGTAATACGTCTTATACTACAATTAAATTAGCAACATTTGTATAATATTGATTTTATTGTAAATGAAAAATGAGTTATCGAAAAGGGCTCCAACGATCTACAATAAATACTATAATATGTCTGTCTATGTCTATCTATAAACGATTGCGTTTATAGAGACGAAAAATCGATTTCGTTTGGTCTCATTCTCGGGAAAGCTCGATTTCTCCAGATTTTCACTCACCAGGCAAATTGATTGGTAAGCTCAGTAGCGACTACTAATTTAATAGCCAAATGGTTAAGGGCATGTAGAATGCAATCGGTGGTAGAGTGCTCGAGTCCTGCTATAAATTGAGACCACGCATCGCTACGATCAACTAGGCTGCGACATGCCGTGGTCGGTAGAACCGTCGAACCTTACATTCACCGCAATAACAATCATCTTCCGTAACTAATATTAATAAAATAAAATAAATAAGTTAAACGAGATTTCCGCTCACGGTCCACCGCTCACATTGCTATGTCGCCTATGTAGTATCAAACGCTTAATGGTGCCATTACACTTGGGGTTGCGTGATCGCGTTGCGTCGTTGCCTCTTTCATTTGTGGTAGGAAGGAAAAAGATGCAACACGAATATTTGGGCAAATACCGCCAAGTGAAGTACCATTACAGCTTAGCTTTCACGGTGGACCCTCGGTGCCGTTTTCGATAGGAACAAACATAAATAGTACGTGTATATAGTACGTATGTATACGTATCATTGTATCGTGTGTAATGGCGTAGTGTGTATACACTACGCCACAAAGGAATTTACAAAGGAATACGGTGCAAAATTTAAGCATATATTTGACGTCGACGTAAAAAGAATACATAGTATGGACAAATTACTCAGCCATAAATGTAGACGAGTGATGTTAACCTAGCAGTTTTGCCGGCAAACTTCGATATTTTTATGATAAACTATTAATTTTAGAAGCAATGCACCGAGCCATAAATAAATTTTATTGGAAAACATAAAAGAAGAATGGCTTGAAGATTTCCTATCATCATAAAGTCGGATTATATGTAAAGGGCTCTCGATCGGGAACAGCTATCCTGTAAACAAGGTTTACTAAAATAGACTGTAAAGTGTTGTTATATGAAACTCGAGGCTCATTTTAATACTGAAACATTTAGTATTTGTCTGAAATTTTTCATAAATATTAAAATAAACACACAGAATCCAACAGCAGCTAGCAAATTTTGATCTAGACTTACTTTTTAACAGAACATACCCATAAACGCGAAAGTTATTTAGATCTTCAACTTTATTTCACACAAACGGTAAGTACAGTGCGACACAAAAGAGTAGAAATTAAATGAGGGCGCCACTTTCTACGTAACTGTCACATTATTTGACGTAAAATGCTTAAACATGGCAACAATTTAGTATGGATTTACTTTAGTTACATTTAATTTAATTTCTACGCTTTTGTTTAAAAAAAAAAAACATTTTTTTTATGTACCAGCCACATAGGATAAACACCAGAATAAAGTATAAAAGCCTCGTGAACCTCGGCATCATACCTTATGGCAAGCAGTCTGTTCCACAATGTGGATGACATTGTCATTTGTTGGAGAGATCTCCGCAGACAATGTTTCATTCACCAGCTGATGGTACGCAAGCAGACTCATTTGTTGCCTGAAATCAAATATTGTGGTTACCTTTTATTATATACAGTTAGAATAGACATAGAACTAAGATGTGTTATCTGTTTGTAATCCTAAATAAATATCACGAGGCGTCCCCTCTGGGACGCCCCCCGGCGTCCATGCGTAGTCAGTAGAGGAATATGTAAATCAAGTAATTAATGATGAATGAATTTTTGAATCGTATTAGATTCGAAGATTGCCCCTACGTACAAACTTAATTTCTCACAATCTTTATCTCTTTAGTAGTACAAATACGAAAGTGCAAATGGCAGAATAGGGTTGCAGACTCATGTTAACATTTATAACATAGTATAAATTAAAAAATATAATCAATACCATAAAAAGATACACATAAATATGGTTACCCTTTAATCTGATACAAGTGTATGTTAGCATGGTCTTCCAGCACAGGGCTCCAGGGCGCCGGCTCGACGGCCGTGGCACCCCACACGAGAACCCTGGCTGCTGAGCTTGCCTCGCACCATGATATTCTCCTTTCTGTGCGACGGGACCCTCCGAGTTCTACTGTCTGTAAATGATGGCAGTTGTTGTAATATTGAAGAACTCTGTAAGAAACTATAGATATGGTACAATGCAGTTAGCAGTATTTTTTTATATGGTACTAAGTGATTTTTGTTACTTAAGGTTTAGTAGCACAGTGTTGACACTAGCTCAGTTTGTAAATTAATTATGTTCATGAAACTTACTTATTTATTTATGAAACTTACTTGTATGTGTGGATCTCTGTCTCTGATACGGCAAGGTTGGGAACTTGAGAAACACTTGCCAAAAGTTATGAGTGTTGCTGTTCGGTCAGTGTGCGTCAACAGTAAGTGAGACTTGCAAAATGCAACTGTAAATATATGAAAACCAATTTGATTGACCAATGTTCCTTTAACACATTCACTGCAAAAAATCGCAATGCGCTATGCTTATAGCCAATCCTGTGGTTTTCCCTCTATGTAGTGGAAACCGCCTATGGCGTAGGCCCTAGGCAGGTTCTTGGCAATGGATGTGTTATTACTCTAGCAGCCCTCCATACGAAAAAGTTTTAATTCACTAAAATAGTCCAGCACAGAGATTGGAGTTTCTTTTGTTTTGATATTCAATTTCGAATGTATAAATTGTATTGAAGGTGAGGATGCCTTTTAATAGAAAGAAAGAAAGAAAACATTTATTCATTTATTTATTAATAGGATGGCGGCTAAAGGTGATAGCTAATGTACTTTAAGTATAGGGAGATAAAAAAGTATGGATAAATAAAGCTATAATAATAATAATAAGTACTTATAGGGAGAGTTAACATGAATGATTACATACACACACACACACACACACTACACGAAGTACGGATTGCAAAAAAAATGAATGAAATGTAAAGAAAAACGCTTTAATATATATTTTTACAATAGTACATTACGTAACTAGGGCGGTGAATTCGTGAATGCCCCAGATCGCAGGTTTTTGTGGCCCGAACCGAAGGTGAGGGCTATAAATATGCGCTCTGGGGCTTTACGAATTACCGCCCGTGTTGCGTACAAAATTTTACGTCTTCATCTGGCCACAATGCGAGTTTTCCCGTACGCACAGCGTGCAGTAAAACTCGTATTATGGCCAGGTGTGACGTAAATAATATTATATTCATACACCTATGCATACCTTTTATTTATTTATATATGAATGAAAACCATTTATTTAAGTAAAACTATTTGAATCTGTATTGTTGAACTAAAATAGATCCATATATTTTATGTTCTTTTTTGTTTGTAAATAATAAATACTTAACAAAATTGTTAAAGAAAGTTTATGGTTTATCTTGCAATTCACTGTTGAACTCGGTATTGGTACGGAAAAAGAACAGTAATTTCAAAATCTTTGCATGAAATGTAATGTGCGTGACCTCAACTCTGGTGGCACTACCTATACAAACAATTAGATTTTTGTAAAGTGATGTTTATGTTTAATTATTTAATAATGAACTTAAAGCTACTTAGTTACAAACCTCCAGTGACGGATTGTCCAGATAGTTTCCCAACAATATATCTATCAAACAGAATCTGTGTCACATCCAATGTGTCCGGTTTCACAGTGAGGTAGGCGATGGCACCGGAGGAGAACACAATTCCAATCAGAGTCTCATTCAACCATTCGCAATACACGGCTGTGCGATCTCGGAAATTTGCCTCAAGCTGTCTTAGCTGTCGAGGTTTCGAAGCTGTCCAGTGTCCACCCCGACGCTCGCAAAAACCCCTCTTGCCATTGTCATACACAGACTCTTCGGATTTTTTCTTCGTTTCATACCTATAACAGAATACCGCTAAGTCAAGAACAACAAAAAACTTTGGCATAACGTTGAGGAAGTTCACTCACTTGTAACTTTTAAAGTCCCCGTTTTTCAGGGTGACGGATTCGTCGCATGTCAGAAACTTTATATTGCAACTAAACATCGTCACGATAATGTGTTTTTGAAGCCAGCACACATTTTTGTTATAATTATGGTCTATTTACTTTAGAGATTGTTTCCCTTGTCTGACGCTTGACCCTATGACAATGACAGTTGGCTTGGCCGATAGTCATGAAGCGTTTTTAAACGTCAACTTAAATCATGTCATGTTTCACCCAAATTATTTCTTAACGACATTTTAATAATTACATGATAATTACTTAACGGTTATCTATCACAATTAACCATGAGATCAATTCGGTTGCATAAAGCAAGAAAAAGAATGCGCGTTCACTATATCTCTCTGTATTTCTAATTCATGCAAAAAGATAGAGAGGAAAATAAGTAGACACAGATTATTGGGCTGTAAGTACATTGCTCGGGTCATTTTAAGGCCGCTCCACAAACGCGCCAAAGTATGCACTAACGCGTGAAAGCGTGACTACTGAAGACGTTATTACTGGATTCGATCAAATGAAATTATACTTACTGAAGACTAGGCAGTATGGCCCATGGTCTTAGCCTGTCCGAATGGACGAATTTAAAAAAAAAAAAAAAAAGTGAAAGCGTGAGTGTGGAGTCGATTCGCGCATTTTTCGCGGGTTAGGGTCTCACCTACGGACGCAGAATCGGCTTTCGCCGAGTGGTTTGTTCTACATTCCTCGTGTTTTGTTCGTAATCCAGTCGATGGACGTCGCTTCGCGTCGGCCGAGCCGATCGACGTCTTTTTCGCTCTTATTGCGTGGACATAAAGAGTTTTTTGATCAGCTAACGCCGAATCCGCGTCGTTGCGTGTGAGGTGAGGAGACCCGGAGAGAACGCAGGTACCCATACTACGTCACTCATTTTTTACAATGTTAACCCCCCCCTCGGTAACCATCCGTAGTATATGCATTACCCCCTCACCCCCCCTCTCGTTTTCACGAAGTCATCCATAAAAAATGATTTTAGACTATTTTTTGCGAACAGAAAGTAAAAAATAACGCCAACAGTGCTTGTATATGTCTATAATTACAAGTGAAAAATATATTATCAAGAAGAATACGAGTATACCTAGTTCGAAAAACCGCGTGATTTCCCTAGATGATATTGACTACGTGACGAAAGAAATTTCGTCTATTTCTTGGCCTTCATTTGCTTGCCCACATATGTAGTACGCGATTAAGCGATGTAGGTACACTCAGCATTATATAATTAGTCAACACAGCAAAGAGAACATAACCACTTGCTATAAAGGTCGGCATATAGTCAGCATGAGTCAGCGTCATAATATCTTAGAGCATTCAACCAATCGGAGCCGTCATTGACAGGCGTTCCCCTCTGCCGAAAATATATGACCAGTGGTCATACACAGTGTCACGCAACTAGGAACAAAAAGAAGAATGACATCCATTTGCTCAAATTCAGCTCAAATCTGACAAGTGTCAGAACAAGTGACAGGTTTTCTATCTGTGCTTCTACCATGGCGTACCAATGCTATCTCTTACTTCCGTTCTTTCTCTTTCTGTCGTTCTGTCATTGTGGCATTTGGATGGTTACCATGGATAATGTAACTTCATGAGAAAACATGTGTGTCAAACAACAAATGCTTTTGACGAATAAATTTCAAACACGTACTTAATTATTTTCAAATGTATACACATCTTATGTATAATGCCGCGTTTATACGTTTGCGATGGCTTGGCGCGTGAGCAGGACGCAGCTATGTAAACGAATGAGATCGAATTATAGCCCTCTCCCTCTAACGCATAGCTGCGTCCTCCTCCTGCTCCTGCTCACGCGCCAAGCCATCGCCAGCGTATAAACGCGGCATAAGATTCTCGTCAACCAGTTTAAAGCCAGCGTAATATAGCAAGAACTTTAGGTATCTACCTACGTACAAGTTTGTTTATCCTATAATGTAAGTAGATACCCATAACGAAATTACGAGCGTAAACATTGATTTACTTTTGAAAATCAACGGCGCTTGGATAATACAAACGGGAGCTGTCTTATAACAAGAAGAATCATGGAAATACATTGGGACTGCTTGCGAACGAGAAAGAGACAGTATGGACAAATTGGAGAAATTTGAAAATAAATATACCTACCTACTCCTAAATATATTTTATAATTTCTAAATAAATGGGTGTGAAATAAACTGACTTAAAACATTTATTATCCTTTTATTATTTTGTTAGTGTCGATATAGTACAATAATTTGCTCTTCATGCAGTGGTCCTGACCATCATAATTTATTGATAACGATAACGTTGCGTACAAATATTATCGACATCGATAATGTTAAGTTACTACATCCCTAATCCCTTTCGTGCCATTATGTTGGTACGACTTACTTCCGTATTGGACTTTTTAATGTGGTATGGCAAAATAGCTAAACATCTAAACATCAATTGAGTTATAATGTCAAAATCAAATGACAATGTCACTGTCATTCAAAACCACTTCAAAACTTAGTTCAAAGACTACAATATACATACTTAGTTCGAAGTCCTCTCTCTTAGAACGTAGTGGTTATATTCTCTTTGGTCATACACATTGTATGGACTGACGTTTATCAGCGTTTATCTGACGTAGCTATTTTCACGTTACGTATAATACGTATACATTTGACGTTCCCCTCCCCCGCAAAAATCGGCAGACTTTTTTTGTATAGAAAATGACACATGGCCGCTTCTGTTGGTTGAATGCTCTAAGCATAACGCTCCTTGAAAAACATAGTGTCATTAAGAAAAAAACGTGTTTTTTGAGTACAGGGTCTCAAAGTTTTAAAAATCTTGAACCGTCTAATACTGCCGTGTTCGTGATAAAAATAACATTGATTTGTTAGTTTTTGTTAGATTTATGACTAAGCTTGTTACCTATAACAGTGATTTGTGGTATTTTTATTTAACTATTATGATAATCGAATTTAAAGAAAATTATAATGTCATTTTTCCATTCATTTTTGCTTAATGTCACATAAGGTTCCCTTAATTTGATTTAATTTCTGGAAAAATGACACTATATGCCGTTATTTGAAAGAACTTACCGTTTATTTTAATGAAAAATCGCTAATTAAACATTTTTATATCAGTGTTAATCAACTTTTATTAAATTAAATGACTTCTACTCTCAAAAACGAACATATTAGGGTTATCTTCTCTCAAAACAATAAAAACATTACAAAAGTAAATCAACAAAAACAACTTTCAGTCTTCAAAATGTCAAGATAACCTTTTCTTACAAAATCCTTCACGTACCTGAGCGTAAAAACAGTAACATCTCTCTAACTCAACAAATCAAAAATAATAAACATAGGCCGAACATGCCCCTCTTCTCTTCAGAATCATCATCTTGCGTTGACCCTCCGTGTGACACTTCCGCTTGTTTGTCTCCAAGCCACCGCCAAAGACATTTTAGCAACTCTGCTCTCATTCCCAAAAGGGTCTGCGTCCGGCTTAGACAACACATTAATAACATCGCGCCAACAATCAAAACTATATCCAAAGACTGTCTGCACCTTCTCGGTGCAGCAATCTTCATTGAAGCCATCCCTCCTCTTTAGAGTAAATCTATTTCAAAATTTAGTGACCATTCAGACCGCGTTGTCAAAATTAGCAGTCATTCTGCTCTGTTTATTTTAAAATTTTGTTTACTGGTTCCAAAATTCACTTACTTGCTCTGTTGTTGTTCCATTTGGAAATCCCCCCCCCCACCATCTACTTCGACCTATCGACCTACTTTTAAAATCCCAAATTGAATCTATTTTGAATATCTGATTTAGCGAGCAGGCGTGGACCCAAGCCACCTTACCGATAAGATATGGTAGCTTGGGTACCCGTAACATTTCAAGTGTTGCTCTTCCGGCATTCTTGCCCTCAATTCATAGCACCTCCGATATCGCAGGTAAAATTCTTCTAGCATCTCCGGCTGCAAACTGCGAGATTGCGTGCCTGTGGTTGAAGCCTCGAATGCCTGGGTAGCTGGACCGTATCATTTTTTCCCGTCCCGACCTAAGATACAAAGGGCCCGGGATGCCATGGCATCAGTTTCCACCCTAAACTCACTTCTAGACACCGTGACATGCAGGGACCGAGCGAAGCTTCTCGCATCATCTAGGCCAGAGTCAGGTCACTGGCTCCACGCCTATCCTTCGCCCAACACCGGCACCTTCATCGACTCAGAGACGTTTCGCATAGCCGCCGGTCTCCGGCTTGGAGTTGCTCTCTGTGCCGACCACAGCTGTGCTTCTTGTGGATTTTATGTAGATAACCTTGGCCACCACAGGCTCGCCTGCTCTTCGGGCGCCGACCGCCTGTCTCGTCATTCCGCCCTTAACGACATTCTGATAAGGGCGCTCGTCAGTGCCGGCGTTCCCGTCGCTCTGGAGCCCCAAATAGGCGGAGCGATGGCAAGCACCCTGACGGGATGTCGTTGATTCCCTGGAAGTTGGGCCGTGTGTTGGTGTGGGACGCCACTTGCACCGATACACTAGCTGCGTTCTACCTCCCATCGACCACGACGTCGACGACGTCAAAAGGTAGCCAAGTACAGAACCTTCTCGGCTCTTCACTTCTCGGCGCCCAATACGAATGCATCGCTTTTGGCGTCGAGATACTTGTTTTATGGGGTAAGGGCGCACAGATACTCCACAAGGAGCTTGGCAAACGGCTGAGGGAGGCAACAGGCGACCCTAGCTCGCGCGGGCAGCTTTCTCGCGCAGAGAATTGCAATCGCAATCCAGCGTGGGAACGCTGCTTGCGTGTGCATGTCCCCATCATAATACCTGTCAGAAATAAAATTGAAACAAAAAATAGATATTAGTAAACGTTTTAAAATTTTACTCTCTATTTTCAAGAAGGTACGTCTCCTTTATAAGAACACTTTCAAAAAATAATATTATGTAAGTTTTTGTAAAAATTACGACGGAAAAATGATATTAAATGCAATGTGTCTAGTAGGTAATCAATTTTCAACTGTTTTGTAAGAGTATTAGTCACACATAGTGACATGCAATAGGTGACGTTAAATAATCAAACAGTTTTAAGCGGCCTATATTAGTAGTAATGGCATTAAGCTCAAAACAGCAGTTTTCACTTCATTAAAGTCAGTGTAGTTATAGCAAATTAAGTTAGCAAAATTGACACTAAATAGATAATGACGGTTGATCTGAACAAACTCCTTTCGGCTTATAAAAACCACAATGTCATTTAAAGAAAAAATACAGTATGGCTTTATTTTTAACCTGCATTAAGCCTTAGAGTTTTAAGCAATATCGTCATTACAGATATACCGTCATTTTACTTAGTTCAAAAAGTTTAAAAGTGCTAAAGTAGAAGTGTCATTAAAGCGAAAAGTACACTATTGCTTTAAATTGAGTCCCGATATTGATACCACATTATAAGTACAAAGTGACATTGTACGGACAGATACAATATTCCGTAAGAAAATTGTCGTACTTACCATTTCATCTCACGGAACTCCGTCACTAAGCAAAAAATGACAACCTTCTTCAAAGAATCGATTGTATTTCGATCTACATCCCGGGAACTAATGCGAATATGACATTGTTCCAATAAGGCACGCGCCTATCCCCACTATTTTCCATAACGACATTACCGCCCTCTGTCGCTTCTAAAAGAACTAGAGCGATAGGTGTCTTCGTATTGCATGCGTTACGATTAAACGAGCTAGATAGCGTTGCTAACTCGAAAACGTCATCTTTTGCGTAGTGACACTATGTTTTTCAAGGAGCGATAATATAGTCTTTAACATCTAAAGCGCCAAATAGTTCGTAACACACCTTTATGTCTATGGGAATAACTATGTGTGACGAAGTATTTGGTGCTTTGGATGCTACAAACTACCTATGATGCTTACTGTAACTACTTACAACAGTCCGAGAGCACCTAAAAAGTAATAGGGTACCGGGTGAAAGCGTTTATTTTGGCATGCGAACGTGAACGTGAGAGAAATATGGACCCGAATTCCATTCTAAATGCTCAGTCTACAGCCCGTGAGCATTTAGAATGGAATTCTGAATGAAGGTAGGTACCTGCCAGGGATGCCGCGGATGCGATTTTTTTGACATCCGCGGATGCGTGTATTTGGGGGCACACATCCGCGGATGTGGATATTTGGGGGCACACATCCGCGGATGCGGATTTTGGGGTCACTCACTAAAAAACCGGCCAAGAGCGTGTCGGGCCACGCTCAGGGTTCCGTAGTTTTCCGTCCGTCACAGTAAGGGTCCCTAAGCGTTAAGGGGACTTAAGCGTTAAAAAAGCAGTACTTAGCCAACAATACAAGCAATACTTAGCAAACAATTTTATAAACGAACTAAGACAATTCGAGCACGACAAATTTTCGACCTAATGTATGGGCGCAACTGCTCCGACCCCATTAAATCAGGAAAAATCTTAACACCTCCATGTACGATATGAGCGTTCCGCGTACAGCGACAGCGACATCTATCGTAAAATTAAGTAAACCATTGCTCGCGAGCTTAAAGTATGGAAGATGATTTTTATGGGATAATTCTTTGTTGCGTGAACCGATTTTCACTGTTTTTACTTTATTTGAAAGAACGTCATTTCATTGTGATTTTGTAGAAATAACAGGTACAATAAACACCTGCTTATACGGTTAAATTACAAACTTAGTTCAGAAATGATTTTGTAATTATTTTCAAAAACTATTCAACCTATCAAGTTCAAAATAATTTTCCTAGAAAGTTTTTATAAAGTTCTACTTTTGAGATTTTTTCATAGTTTCATAGTTTAGAGGGGGCGCACATTTTTTTTTACTTCTGGAGCGATTATCTCCGAAAATATGAACTTTATCAAAAATGATCTTACTAAACCCCTATTTATTTCTAAATACCTATCCAACAATATATCACACGTTAGTGTTGAAATGAATAAAAAAATCACTCCCCACTTTACGTATAGGGGAGGTACCCTAATAAAACATTTTTATCCACTTTTTATTTTACCACTTTGTGATTGATATACATATTAGTACCAAATTTCAGCTTTCTAGTGCTAACGGTTACTGAGATTATCCGCGGACGGACGGACAACGGACAGACATGGCGACACTAAAAGGTTCCTAGTCGACTACGGAACCCTAAAAACGTAAAAACAACGTCCATTTTATGATATCACGCAATCATCAAAGCGAACAAATAAGTAAAAGGCGCGTCTGGTCTTAGTCACAGAAACGATTTTTTTTTTCTAAAAGCGAAAATATCTGTAAAGCGCGTGGTAAGCGTCTTTTTTTGTCGTGAATTGCACTACATCCGCAAAAAATCCGTACCGATTTTTGCGAATGCGGATGCTGATGGTGAAATTGTTGCGCACCTTCCGCGGTTGCAGATGCGGATGAGAACGTCTGCAAAATCCCTGGTACCTACAGGTACTACTTACCTATACATGCTTGTGTGCGGCGAGGCAAAATATGAATGTGAACACGCAATTCATGACATTACCTAACATATCATTCATAACTGTTTACCTCATTAATAAAAACCGTTCGATGTCAGTTTTGAAAATATGCAAATTTTTGGAGTTTAATCAATTCTAGTCATCTTAGCGCACTCGGATTACATCTAGAAGAGGCCCGGGGTTTGCTTGCTAGTCCCCAGAATCGGCGCAGGCACTAATTTTACGGAAGCGACTGCAACTTGACTTTCCAAGTAAAACCCATAGTAGGAGATGAGAGATTTGGCGGAATGCTGCTGTAGGTTAACCAGAATCAATGTAGGGTCATTTCATGTGCCGGTTGGCGCCCACTTAACTGAGTTGGTCAACTGAAAGGATATTTTCTCGGTGTTTTAGTAGATTTCTATTCTAAAACAACAAAAAAATGCATGCAACTAATTGTGTCAATAGGGTCTGTAGAATTGATGTTATCTTCAATAGAAAAAAACCTTCTCCTTCAGGTGGTCGCTAACCGAAGGTAACCAGCATAATGACCCTACTTTCAATTTGAAGTAAAAAGTATAATTTTTATTAGGTACCTAGTTACTTTACTAACTTATACATTAGTACCTACTCGAAAGAATTTTTAATCACAGGAATGTGCTATAAATAAATTAGGTACATTTCATTAAGCTCTTTGACCAATGTTACGTGCAACAGACGTCCATGATGAATGTAATTCCTGAATTTTATTAACGGCAGAGCGGCCGGGTTCTGGGTGGAGGGTGGTTAACTCATTCACTGCCATGAATCGCTACGCTACGCTCGCAGCGGATCTCGGGGTTCTTCTGCTACGGCGTAGGCACCCGCTAGGCGGGTTCCTAGCTGTGAAAGAGACGCGAGAAAACTGAAAGATTCAATTTAAATGGCTTTCTTCGTATTCTGATATTTGTTGTGTTGCATCCGTCTTGTGCCATTTAAACCAACTTGGATAGAATGCCATCAACATCAACCAGCCCCTTCCTGCTTCAGCATTCTTCTTTTGATAAGTACCTTTTGTTCTAAGCTTTTCTTTAAGTATTTTATTTTATGACAATTATTGACATTTACTCACCTACATACACAACACTTCACACAAGATGACACGGCGTACCTGCATAAAAATCTCGCCTGGCACGAGTGAAAAACTATTTTTTTTCCTTTTGTAGGTACAGTTTAGATTTAGATTTTTTTGTATAAATATAGTGATACTGAACTTCCATGTCTCGGGTGCAGGCAGAATAACAGTGCTTCTCTCGAAAGATTGAAGCGTATTAAGCGTCCTGCACACTTCACAGATATCTACCACCATCTGCGTATAAAACAAATAAATAAATATTAGGGGACGATCTTACACAAATCGACCTAGTCCCAAACTAAGCAAAGCTTGTACTATGGGTACTAGACGACGATAAACATACTTTAATAGATAAATAAATACTTAAATACATGGAAAACATCCATGACTCAGGAACTTCGTGCTCATCACACAAACAAATGCCCTTACCGGGATTCGAGCCCAGGACCTCTTGCTTCGTAGGTAGGGTCACTACCAACTAGGCTAAAGCGGGCGTCACATACTACCATAATTGCGTATACTTACCCAGTTAGGTATACCTATGCAGATAACATCTTACCGTATCTGCGAAGTGTGCAGCACTCTTAACTGAACCCTTTTGTTTTGCTGCAACGCACACAGCAATTGTGTGTTTTTATTTTATTTTATTTGTTATGTTTAGTCTTATTTCTGTTCTGTTCCATATATTACTTATCTATGTACGATTTTGTTTCTGTGTATGCAGCAAACAAATAGGTAAACGTTTTGTCTATCTATCTGTCTCTATTCCCCAAATGACGGCACAGTCGAACGAAGTTGTTAAAAGACAAAAATAACTCAGTGAAAATGTAATAGGTGCCATCTGGCGGACGCGCCTGGTATTAGCGGGTCCCAAATTACGACAATCACCCTTGGGAAGCTTTCAGGTACCCATTATATTTCGAAGGAAATTTAATTACTTACCAGGGGGCATCTCGGGTCGGGTATCAGCTTAGTAAAAATAAACTTAACATTTTAAGGCAGCCGGGAGGTTCTCGGGAGTTAAGTATGTTTTTTTAACTAACTCACTTCAGCCGAGGTGACATAGTTGAGTTTTAATTATAATAAAGATTCTCGGAATTTCACAGGATTCCAGAAGAGAGGTCACAGTTTAACCTTAAATTTCCATTTGCAGACATTCTACCAATATCTAAAGATCCTTTATATTTTTTAGTGTTTCGTGCCTCAAAATGAAAAAGGAATCCTTAGAGAATCACTCAGTTGTCCGTCTGTCTGTCAAGACCCTTTTCTCGAGAACGCTTGGAGGTATCAAGTGAAAACTAATATTAAATAACTCAGTCTGCCGTTCCTTAGAAAATAAAAAAATACCGAGTTAACGCAATCAAAAGATCCACCCCACCGTTGAAGCAGCATAATTATCATTGTGATACATTACAAAAATATTTGCAAGGGTTCAAATTCCGGTAAGGTACCGGGGTTCGAACCTGGAGGTCCCGTCAGTTTCGTAGGCAGTGTCAACACCCCTATAGGCTAATCGGTCGTCTAAATCAATAGTAGGTACCAGTATGGAGGAATTTATTTATTGTATCAGCCATAAACCTGTACCTATACAAACTTGCTAAAATGTGGGTATAAAATAATCTAAGATGATAGTGTTCATTTTAATTTTGTTAATTTAATTTAATATAAGTTGTTTAAGATCGTTACTAACAGGTAGGTACTATAACTTTCATGTTTGGCATTATGCTGTAAATGTGAGTTGGTTGAAAATAAATAAACACAATCAAATGAAAATAAAACGGAAGATATTAAGTACTTAATTACATTGGAAACATTCAATACTTGATCATATTCATGCTCATCACACAAACAAAGTAGGTATTAGGTACCCTTAATTACAGGGATCTGAACCCAATAGACCGTCAGCTTCGTAAGTAGTACGTCTAGCACAACTTGCTGACAAGCCGCTTGCCGCGCGACTGAGCGTTCCCTATCACACTCGTACCGTGCAAATTAGAAAGTTTGGAACATACTTTTATCTCCACTTATAGTAAATCTCTGAATTTAAAAAAGAATCAGCCAGTATCAAACTAAGCATTGTTCTGTCACGAATGTTCCGCTTCCCATGAACGTAAAAACATGACACATTTTTTATAGGTATTATTCTAGCTTCCGTTTAGGATAGTTTTGATACGACTGCGAGACTTAATTTATTTTCGGAAATATACAACCTCATATAATTTTTCATTTATTTTTATTGAAATAATACGCTGTTACATCTGTCAAGTCAGCTGTCTGTCAGCGACTACAAAATATAATACAATTGAATTCTCGCCATGAAAGCGACACAATAAGAGGTACGTTACGAGCAAATGTGTTGAATTTTTTTTTCATTACACTTGCTCGTAAAGGGCTTCATATTGCGCACACATACAGAGCTACAATAGCCTGTGTTACGCCCACGGGCGTAATGGTTATTTTCTTAAATTTTATCTGTCACTCATGCGGCAGTTACAAAGCACAGAGGTTTTATATCAAATACGGTGTCTGAATACGTATTTACAAATAAATGTATACTTAAAAAAACTACTTAAACATGCTTAACATAATTATTTACAGATTTAATATGTAGTTAATTACTGTCCATGTAAAATGTTTTTAAGTTCTTTCAAATCGTGGCAGTATACCGCGAAGGGTCTTTGCCATACGCGCCTCACGTCAAATTCAACAAAATGGACGACTGACATGTTGCAGTTTTTATTACGATTTGTATTAATTTCATCTAAAATGTATTTATTTCCTCGCAAATGTGACGAAAAACATTGTGTATAACACGGGCGTAAGAAAATTGCTTACTCGTATAGACTCTTGTTCGCAATATTCCACTTACGCCTCTCGTTAAACAATGTACTATTACGTCACTCTGGGCGGTAAGTGAGATTTAGCGCCCACGGGCGCAGCTACAAATCCCACTTAACACTCAGGAGAAGACGTAAAACTGTGTACGCACCACGGGCGGAAATTCGTAAAGCCCCAGATTCAGCTTCCCTTCATCCGACAAAATCCACTCATCCCCGACTTGCTATATATCCTGGCCTCTGCAATAATGTACTATTAAATGGACTACAACCATATTTAGTCGCTATTACTTACTGTCACTGACGAAAATTCAATTAAGACAATTGGCGTTATACCAGGGTATTAATGCGGTTCTTTTTCTTATTAGGATCACATTTTAGTATGTTTGCGCGCTCGCTCTGATTCCTTCGCTCACCGCGGGTGGAAGTGTGTGCACGAAACAGTCTGAAAACGTTATATTATTGCGATGTAAAGCCAAATAGATCGCCAAAGGCATATTATGGAACGCTGTGGGGGTTGAACAGTCGACCACCAATTGGCCATAAATTGGCTTATCTGGTGGCCTTGGATATATTTAGGGCTTTTCTTCCTGACAACGTTTAATAAATAGGCTGCTGCTATCGAGGAAAGGGTATCGGGTATAGGGGAAATATCGCGTTTACAAAAATAATTGTATTTATTTTATATTTTATGTCTTTATTGGTATTCAATTCAGGATAACAACAACCATAATATCCAAACATAATAGAAGGCCAATAACAGTTACGTGTCCGTTAATTACGTCAAACCACCAATCATCAATAATTTAATATAACTAATTATGCAAGCAAGCTATCTACTCGTACAAAGAATTAACAACACTTAGCCGAGTTGGTCAATTTAGATGAGTAAATATATATAACTATTAAATGTACACGCATTATTGATGGCATTCGTAAAGGCTCGGACTATTTATTTATTTATTTAATCTTTTTCGCACAAAAGAACAACTTATCGTACAAAAGGCGGACTTAATGCCGTAAGCATTCTCTACCAGTCAACCTTTGGGCAAAGCAGAAAAATTGTGGGCGGTGCAACTACAGATATAACACACACAGTAGATAGACATACATAATAAATAACGGCAATAGACAAATAAATAAAATACATACAAATACATATAAACACATATATATATATAGTAAGGGTTTTTCATAATGACAATTCATAGATTCGTAGAAAACTATGTGGTCGCTATCTAAGCTCATAAGCAATTCATTTGGTTACTGAATTATATTTATACTAGCGGCCGCCCGCGACTTCGTCCGCGTAGATTTTTGATGATGACAAAGATATTAAAATAGGTAAGATAATTCTATTCTTAGGTAGTTTTCTTTCAATAATAATCAACAATTTTGTATGGGAGACCTGACCGCAGACCGCAGAACGCGTCCAGTGTGGCAAATTCCTTAAGGAATAATTAAATTCATTTGCTACACTAACGCCACCTGTAATAATATTAGGGGGTGTATAATAATATTAGGGGTAGAATTTTCCAAGTAGGGGTTTTCTAAGTAAGTTTCAAGTCTTTGGCAAGAAAATTAAGTTTCCTCAATACATTGCACCCCTTTTAACCCACTTAGGAGTTTTTTAAATAAGTAATCTTTCTACAAAGTTTTAAGTCTCTAGCTAAGTAAAGTTTCTCTCATACAAACTTTGCACCCCTATTTAACCCTCTTAGGGGTGGAATTTTCTAAAACGCTGACAGTAATTTTTTGGTATTTTAATAAAGTAATCTTTCTACAAAGTTTCAAGGTTCTAGCTAAAAGAACCAAAAACCTTCAACCTTTTTGAATCCCCGTAGGGATGGAATTTTCCTAAACGCTGTAATTACTTTTTTTGTATTTTAATAAGTTAACTTTCTACAAAGTTTCAAGTTTCTAGCTCAAAAGGAAAAGTTTCCCTCATACAAACTTTGCACCCATATTTAACCCCCTTAGAGATGGAATTTTCGAAAACGCTGACAACTGGTGTTTTGTATTCTAATGAGTAATCTTTCTACAAAGATTAAAGTTTCTAGTTCAAAAAATAAAGTTCCCTTCATACAAACTTTGCACCCCTATTTAATTCTCATAAAGGTGGAATTTTCTTAAACACAGAAATTACTTTTTTTGCATTCTATTAAATAGTCTTCCCACAAAGTTTCGTCTCTAGTTCAAAAAATAATGTTCCCCCTATACAAACATTGCACCCCTATTTAACCCCCTTAGGGGTGGAGTTTTCTAAAACGATGAATATACTTTTTATTGTATCTTAATAAGTAATCTTTCTAAAAAGTTTCAAGATTCTAGCTAAAAAAATTAAGTTCCTTCCATACAAACTTTGTACCCCTATTTAACCCTCTTAGTGGTGGAAATTCCAAAAATCCCGTCTTATCCGTTGCCTACGTCATAAAAAGAAGTCCTGGTGTACATTTCAAGTTTCTAGTCCCAGTAGTTTCGGCTGTGCGTTGATGAGTGAGTCAGTCATGTATAGATAATATGCCTAAATCCTTACCGTAACTAAATCATTTAAAGCAATGAAATGAAACTACATAGTTCAGATTAATAATAAAATTAATTAGGTCATTAATTTGTGTATGTCGCAGTGAAATAGTAATAGGCGGGATATAGTCATATCCATAACAAAGTATATTGTTTTAAACCGGGAAATTGTTAAATGAAAGCAAATCTTCAAATATCTTACTAGGGATATAGCTATCCCGAGTACGATGTACACATATAGCAATATTTCTTCATTACCGCCCGTGGTGAGTACACTATTTTAAGATTCCCTCTTGCCTCTAAGTGGAATTCTCATTATTAAAGAGAAACAGCTAGACATTCACAACATGCCCCGACTCGCCTCACACGCGTTTTTGTAGCTTGGTCTTTCTTCCCTTCCATGCATCGGAGGTCAGACTAATTTTGGTTCCTGATACGAGTTGTGAGTTTGTGAGCAAACGTTATGAATATTTGACTACCCCAATATTTCAATTACCTACCGACTTCCTTTACCCGTAGTAAAGAATCAGTTACATGACGGCAAAGTTCAGTTCAGTTATGACTGAATTAACTTAATTGATATTGAATGAATGAAGTCATATTGCAGCCCGATTTAAAAGTTCTCATTTTAATAATGTATAGATAGCTCCAGACAGATGCTGCGCATTTGTAAGGCTTATTATTGGTGGAATAACTGTAAAACCCTTCCAAGTCGCGGAACAAAGTGAAATGGTTTTGAAACAGGAAGCTTGGACGCCGTCGAGCGGAATATTTTTAATGAGTGTGGTTTTCTACGACGACATATACAATACAAGCCTATACTTAGTTAAAATTATTATGCAGTAAAATATGATGTTTATAGAACTGCGTTGCCTAATGTTGGGTATCGGATTGCTGTCACAGTATGTAGCTACTTTCAGGGTAATTTGCTTTGTATGTGTAATGTTCAGTCTTTTATAAGGCATCTCTATAATCTATACCATTCCCTAGTCAGTAGATCGGCGACCCACTTATTTGGAGATTTCCGTTGTTTAACAACAACACCCCGGAATAGACGGACGTAGCACACACACACGTAAAGTCAAATAAGAGCTTAATCCTGACTCCTCAAATAATGTGACGTACCTATATACGACATAACTAGGGTTAGGATTCTGGTGGCAGTTTAGCACAAGTAATGCAGTGGTGTCGCCATTGTATATTTTTTATTTGAATAAATGAATAACTGAACGATAACTCTATATTAAAGTACCGGCCAATAATATATCACCTTTGCGTTTTATTGTATGCACGGGTATAGAGTAAACAATTTAGATTTGTTGATACATCGCATATTTTACTAGTTACATATTTTACATAATTTTTTGACGACAATTGCAATGCAATACTGTAAATTACAATGATTGTATACTAAAACATTTAAACAAATTTACTTGGTTGCTAAAATGTTTTATGTACTCAAGAGCTTGAACAACTTGCAACTGGAATTAAGGTTGAAAATCCCGCATATTATCTTCTTATGAAAAGCATATACTATGGCAATTTGTTCCATATTAGCTGGTGTTATACGGTTTCTCAAATTGTGAAAAATCCATACTTGTATGAAACCTTATTAATTATACATTATTGGTTTATCAATCATTTATTCATTCATTCAATCAAAAAATAAATAACAACGACTCCATTGCTCTTTGTTCACCCCAATGCCACCAAACATCCCAACTCTATACATAACGTTTCGAACGAGCGGTTGGACAATTCAACTGTCATTTTCCCAGACAAGGAGTGACATTTAGATCTATCTGATTCGTGATTAAAATAAAAATGCCTGCCTGTGCTGAGGTGGATAGTTAGAGAAACTGCGTTCGAAAAGTGTATCCCCCCGACATATTTCATTTTGTAAGCTATCTCATTATTATGTTGTTCCATCTCGTTTATGTTGATAATCCCTGTATTCCTTTATTCCTTTTAGCCCAGTTCCATAGAAGTTATCATCGAAGTTATATTCTAACGCAGTGTCGTTTGCACTTCGTTACGGGGTTGTATTTTACGCGAATGTCATTTCCGAAGCCGTAAAAAAGAAAAATCACGTGCGGAAATCCAATAAACAAAGCGAAATACCGAGAATAATAAATTCAAGTGTTTGGTTCGCGGTGGGTACAAATCTCAGATAGATATTATGACTGTTGAGAGTCTCTCTCTTCTTTCGCCCCATTGGGTCTCAACTTGAGACTTAATGGGGCGAAAGAAGCCGAGTAGAGTGGGGGCTCAGAGTATTTTCAAACATTTTGTGTTCATATGACTTTTATTATAGGCAGCTATTTCATTGCATTTGCAGTGGAAAGGCTAGGAATTTACGTTATTTTAAAAATAAAAATAAATAAATATTTGGGGACAATCTGACACAAATCGACCTAGTCCCAAACTAAGCAAAGCTTGTACTATGGGTACTAGACGACGATAAACATACTTATATAGATAAATAAATACTTAAATACATAGAAAACATCCATGACTCAGGAACAAATATTCATGCTCATCACACAAATAAATGAACCCAGGACCTCTTGCTTCGTAGGCAGGGACACTACCAACTAGGCTAAAGCGGTCGTTTTATACGTCTAATCTTTGTAAGCAGGTATACTACCTAAGTATATGTACCTACCTACTTAGTTCATGGTACGCATGATAAATTATTATTCTCGCGTCCAATGATAACGAAAACAGTAATAAAAACCCAGGTCATAAATTGCCGTCCCGGGAAAACCACCCCTGAACTTTTGCGTAAAACCAAAATTAAAATTATTTAACTTTGAATGAAATGCTCCCGCTACTAAACTTAAAGAATATATGGAAAATGAGCCCCTGACCGCGAATTCAGGCTGTTACTTGCCTATTAAATAATAATCTAACGGAATAGTCAGGGTTGTTAAAAGTGCCTGGGCACTACGAAGCAGGGATGCCGCGGATGCGAATATTCGGGGGCACATTTTCGCGGATGCGGATTTCAAGTCGCATAGATATAAGATATCACACAATCATAAAACACGTTGAGACTAAATTACAATCGTAGCGTGGAAATCAAAAACGCCAGAAACGAAAAGTTTTTTTTAAATTATTTACACTACTTCCGCAAACACTCCGCATCGATTTTTGCGGTCACAGATACTTTATATCAGGCATTCAGGTGGATACCTACGGGATAAATTAATACATAGATAGATTGATGGAACTGGTTGGATTTTTTCTTACCAGTAGTCAGATTCAATGACGGGTTTTCCGTAATTGAACTACCTGGGCTTTTTCCAAGTGTTTACATTAATAACCAGGCTTTAAAATAATGGAACTAAATGATCTGTTTTCCCATTCGTTTTATACAATATGTTCATTAATACTATGCTACACTACAACAATAGGGTATTTTCGTCTAAGATTAAATGATCAAAGTAATTTTTATATAGAGTTTACCGTAAAAACTACGAATATAAAATTAAAATCGTAGTTTTATCATCGGCAGGTGTATGTGACGTGGCCGAAAACGCCGACCGCCATCTTTTTTTCGTGAGTGACGTCAGTATAGCCGCACCTAGGGTTTGCAAGATCCGTCAATATTTCGGATCCGGATATTTCGGATCTTCGAATTCCATAGATCCGAATATCCGGATTTTACGGATAAAACGGATCCACAAGGTTTTTTTGGTATAAAGTAGGAATTGTAAGGCTAAACTAAGAAACAACTAAAATGGCTATACCACCGTATTTTTAGATCTGAAATATTTTAAATGATTGTCTATTGTTTGCCCGACATTCATATACTATAATAATCATTTGCCCGGACTTCGCTTGCCCGAATTTCATTTTCCCGAATGTTTCGTTTACCATAATAGTTAATTGACATACTCTTGTTTACCCGAATATTGGATGTCATAATGATACGAATGCCATACGTATTGTTTTCTAGATTATTGTTTGCAATAATATTATTTAATATAATATTTAAACGCCATACTAAACATGTATTTAGATTAATCTTTGTTAATTTGTTAGTATTTCCGCTCTTTTATTAAAAAAAACCTCGAAGTTTAAAGCGGGAGCGAAGCTCCCGCTTCCATCTTCTAACCTATCCGCGATCCGAGTCGGTTTTGCCACTAAGCCCCTGTTCCCTACTGCCTACGATACACCACTATCTTGGCATTGGTTAATCTCAGAGAAAAATTTATTTTTACTAAGTGGCATAACCGACTCGGATCGCGGATAGGTTACACCACCCTATGAATTACATAATGAATATTTTAACATAATTAATTTATATTCGTTGAGATTGATGGCAAATGTCATTATGGCATGTGATAGTTATGGATTACAATGATTATGGAAAATGGGATTATTGATATTGATATTATGGAAAACAAAGATTCTGGCATATATTTAATATGGTAAACAACGAGTATGGCATACAAAATTATAGAAAACAACTTTATGGCAGTTGAATATTATGGCAGATAAAATTCGGGCAAATGAAATTCTGGCAAGCAAGAGTATACCATTTTAAATAGATACGCATTCCCGACTTCATAAGGGGTATAAAACTTTATTATTTCTAAAATTTTTACTTGTTAGAGTTTTGTCAATGAAAGCTGTCACTTGAATAACTACAACCAGCTCACGTGAACTCCTTACCTGGTGCTCGTACATACATTTCAATGAGCTCCATGTTTACAATTAATTCGATAGGATTGTAAAAGAAATTGACATGACCCGGACGCCTTACTCATTAATCGATTGGAAGAAAAGCCAACAAGGAAATCGTGAAAATCAAGGAGAGAGATGTCTGTTTGGCATAGGAGATTCCCTTAGGCTAATAAGACTATGTCTAGATATGGCAAAAACAGTGAATAAATAAAGCCCACTATTCTTATTTTACATGATCATATTATAAATGCTGTAGCCACACATACCAAGGAGTAAAGACGAGCGCCCAAGATAGACTGGAATGGAGAATGCTGCAACGACAGAGGGCCAGACCCTCTTAATATTGATGATTATGATTATAAGTCAAGACCATAAAACTAAAATTGTATTATAGTTATAAAACGTAGGTATTGTTGCTGCATTTACTTCTTACTTCCTGTGTCAAATATGTATATTCTTCAATATTTCTTTACGTACATCTAAACTAAGTCTTTAGTAGGTAGGTATAGTACAACTACAACTATGGACTTGCTCTGAAAATAAAAGTATATGAATTTGATTTAATAGTTCCGGTAGTATTGGATATATTTAATACCTATGGTAGATTACTGTCAGTATTTAAAGCAACGCCATTTTTCGCCATCAAACTCCGGCAGTCTTACTAGTTTGTGGTTTCATTATTTTTGTGACTTATAAATTAAAAACAATATTATAATTTAATCTGGTCTAGGATGAAGAACGGGCGACTAAAAACAGAGATTGGGAATGATCTACATGATACCATTCCGTTTTCAGCGTGGACTCGGTAAAAACTTCATTTTGTAGCAGTGTTTTCGGTTTTCATGGTTGTATTTTAAGGATCCGTAATATCCGAAAAATCCGGATCCAGGAGCCTGTCAGATCCAGATCCGAAATTTGTCGGATATCCGGATCTTTAGGATATCCGGATATCCGGATTGCAAACCCTAGCCGCACCGCACGTGGCTGGACTAAGCTAAAGGTAGAATCAGACGGTTCACTTGAATGAATGTTCACTCGAGTGAATTAGTGGTAGCTCTACGCTTAAAAAAACCGCAAATCGATGTATAGTTTTATCGGTTTAGCCGTTTGGCACACACATACTTACTAGAGGGCAAAACAATTTTTTTGACCCGCAGTTCCTAAAATAAATTCCCTTAGGGGGGGAGTGCAGAAACATTTTTCTTTTTGTATGGAAAAAAAAAGAATTCAGAAACCTATTGTGTGTAGTATCATATGAAAGGGCTTTTCGAGGCGATTCTAAAAATATACCACATCATTACATTTTAGCCATATTTTTTAAATTAAAACAAAAATAATTTTCGAAACATACCCAGTTTGGGCTCCTCCCGACACGATATGGCTGATTTTTTTTAAAATTAAATATACCACAAATGATACGTGATATCCTCATATCTAATCTCAAAAAAGCAATTTTGAAAATAATTGCATTAAGTTTTTTTTTTATTATTTTTCAATATTACCTAGTGACACAGTTCTACTTCAATACCTATTTTACGTGACTTATGGAACTGTAGTGCAGATGCGGTACATATTAATCATAAAATGATACGTAGTATCCATACATCCAACGGGAAATACCTCTTTAACCCTTTAACTGCGCCTTTTCATCAGTTGGTATAGTTTATTTAGTTTTTGTCACAAAATATCAAGGTTGGACTCTTGCAGATACGATATACCCAACTAATTAGGTTAGATATCAAGATATAATGTATCACAAATGATCCGTTATATCTTGATATCTAACCTTTTTTTTTTACCCAGGGGAAATCCGTTATGGATCCCCCCCGGTCCGGGAGAAGCCGGGGGGGTATGTCCGACTCGCACGGACTAAAACCCCTGGGGTGTTCCATCACTCGCTTTAGGGCAGAGCCCCGGGAACGCTGTCGCACACATCCGGAACTCTGCTAGCGCTGCCTTTGCAGGCCCGCACAGGAGGCAAGATATGGTGCCCCACCCACTCCACCTTTGGCACCCCAGAACACCATGGGGGCCAACCGGCTCGGGACCTCTCCTAGGCGGATGACAGGACTCCCGACCCATCACCCGCAGGTCCCCGTTATGGCGGCAGCATCCGACCTGCGAAGGCCCTACGCCGCCTGCCTACCCTCCTACGACCTACCCTACTACCACCAGGTCCCGGCTAGCTCCCGGGATCTCCAGTCGCTCCGACCATTTTTGGTAGAGGACGCAGCGTGACTCCTCCCGCCACTGTCGCACCTCCCTCGGCGCCGGCCAATTTTCATCCCTCCTCGCTGCCTGCAACCGCCAATAGACCCCCGACTGCAACTCCGCTTCGAGGTCCCAGGGCGGGCTTCCAGCTAGCATGCGAGCCGCCACACACGATACCGTGCGATACGCCCTTGCCACTCTGAGTGCCATTACCCGCTGCGGACGACGCAAAAGGGCTACACTTCGAGCACTCAGAGTGCCCGCCCATATAGGCGCTCCATAGAGCGCCATCGAACGTATCACGCCAGTATACAAACGGTGGCACGCACCCCCTGGCCCTCCCAAATTCGGTAGGATTCGCCCTAGAGCCCCGGCTGCAGCCACCAATTTCGGAGCCAGGAGCCGAAAGTGCTCTTCGAACTTCCATCTGCCGTCAAGGACAAGTCCAAGATACTTCATGGTCGACCCAACGGCGATGGAAGTTCCCCCAACCGACAGCACCGTACCCGGAAGAGGCGCATTGCGAGGTCCATGGAAGACCAGGGCCTCAGACTTGTGAAGAGCCACTTCCAGGCCTAGCGCACGAATACGCTCCACGACATGTGCAACGCCAATCGTGGCAAGCTGCACCGCCTCCTGGTGAGTGCTGCCACGGGCCGACACGAGCGTGTCATCAGCGTAACACGTGACACCTACCCCCCGCAAAATGGCCCCGCGCAGCACCCAGTCATAGCCAATGTTCCACAATAGAGGCCCTAAAATTGACCCCTGGGGAACACCGCATGTCATCACCCTCCTACCCCATCCCTCTTTAGTCGGGTAGGTTACCATCCTACCTGCAAAGTAGTCTGCCACCACTCTCTGCAGGTAGGACGTTACATTATGGTACCGAAGCGCCGCTTTAATAGTCTCCCAGGGCAAGGTGTTGAAGGCATTGGATATATCCAGCGACACAGCCATCACCACCTCCCCCCTCGACACCTCCTCCGATACCAAATCCCCAACCCGAGCGACTGCATCCAGCGTCGAACGGAGAGGGCGGAAGCCGAACTGAAACTCGCTTAAGCCGGGCTCCATACTCCTGACAAGCCGAGCTGCTAGCACCCGCTCAAACAACTTGCTTGTCTCACTTAGTAGCAGAATCGGACGGTAGGCTGACGGCTGATCGGGAGGGCGCCCCTCCTTCCGGAGAAGCACCAATTTTCCCGTTTTCCACCTATTAGGCACCCGCCCCTGAGACAAGCAAGCAGTGAAGAGGGCCCGAACACTCTCCCCCATCTCCGATACCGCCACAACCAAAGCACGACCCGGTATGCCATCCAGACCAGGGGCCACCTTTTTGGACCGCAGCCTCCGGACAGCCACTCCAAACTCAGCCTCAGTTACTGGTGGCACTTCCGTCACCCCGTCAGCCGCGGACCCAATTCAGTAGCCATCGCTGGAGGCACAAAGGCATTCCTAGCCGGGAATAGGGCACTGACCACCCGCTCAACCAGATCGGGCTGAAGGGTGCTCGTCACAGGAGGAGCCCACGGTCGAAGCTTCTTTCTCACCACCCGATACGGCTTTCCCCAAGGATCCCGGTTGAGCGTTTCCAACCACTCTTCCCATGCCGCCTCCTTGGCCCGAGCAACTGCCGTTTGAAGAGCACCGCAAGCATCTCGGTATGCAGCGTACAGAACATCCTCCTCAGCTCTGTTCCTGACCCGTCCCCTCCTGAAACGCGTATACTGGCGACGCGCAGCTACACATGCACCCCGCATCTGGCGAAGCTCAGGGTGCCACCAGTACACGCAACGCACGGAGAATTATTTATCGTTTTTGATCGTTATTATCACTTAGGTAACACCAATAATAAACAAAACACCACAGACACCACAGTTCAATACAATTCGAGTAGAAAGTAGATATTGAAAAATTATATACATAAATAATTTAAAAAAAATACTAAATGAAATTATTTTCAAAATTACTTTCTTGGGGCTAGATATCAAGATACAACGGATCTTTTGTGATAATTTATATCTTGATATCTAACCTAATTAGTTGGGTATATCGTATCTGAAAGAGTCCAACCTTGATATTTTGTGACAAAAACTAACCAAACTATACCAACTGATGAAAAAGCGCAGTTAAAGGGTTAAAGAGGTATTTCCCGTTGGATGTATGGATACTACGTATCATTTTATGATTAATATGTACCGCATCTGCAGTACAGTTCCATAAGTCACGTAAAATAGGTATTAAAGTAGAACTGTGTCACTTGGTAATATTGAAAAATAAAAAATAAAAAATGCAATTATTTTCAAAATTGCTTTTTTGAGGTTAGATATGAGGATATCACGTATCATTTGTGGTATGTTGAATTAAAAAAAAAAAACAGCCATATCTTGTCCGGAGGAGCCCAAACTTGGTATGTTTCGAAAATTATTTTTGTTTTAATTAAAAAAATATGGCTAAAATCTAATGATGTGGTATATTTTTAGAATCGCCTCAAAAAGCCCTTTCATATGATACTACACACGATAGGTTTCTGAAAAAAAATATTATTTTCCCATTTAAAAAGAAAAATGTTCCGGCACTCCCCCCCTAAGGGAATTTTTTTAGGAACTGCGGGCCAAAAAAATCGTTTTGACCCCTAGTATGCGTGTGCCAAACGGCTAAACTGTACATCGATTTGCGGTTTTCTTATGAAATTGGGCTTGTGGGGCTTCCACTAAATGCTTCATTTTCGGTTCAGGTTTTGTTTCACTTTCCGTTCAAACTTGTCATTTTGAGTGAAAGATGCAAAATGAAAGAAAAGTGAACCGTCTGATTCAACCTTAAAGAACATGTCGCATACAAGAATTAATTTATCATCAATATTTGTTTTTATAACTACTATATATATATTTGTTTATAAAATTACTAACAATACCAATACCCTATGGTAACAACAGTATTTCTGTGACCATAATGCAGTTTCCTGTAAAAAATACAATCTTTGAAATTGCACTTGGGCATTTTGTGCATAGGCGTTAGCGTTACTCATGTGTTTGGCACATTACGTAAGTTCTCTCGAATGGAATAGCATGTTGCGAAGTTGTTTCTAAATGCCTAAATAATAATACGGGTCAGGATGCTCGTGCCAATTATCTCCAACTCCATGGAAAAGAACCTAATAATAGATAATAGCTAGGTAGGTACAGGTACCGAGACTGAACCTTTGCCTTTTCGAAGTCCATATGTATCATAAGATTACTTAAGTTGATCTTTCTATTCCCCTCAGTATAATATAGGACACCATTTTCCTTATTAGTTACGTACTTATTCGTTTTCTTCCATTGTTTTGTATACTCAAGTAATCCAGTGATTAGGATCTAGCGATGATTGCTTTCATTAATGATTCAATGGCTGTCGTTCGCATGGCTTCATCCAACTGCGAGAATTCGGTATTGAGTGGGATTAATGGACGTCTCCATTCTTTGATCATGGCGTTTATGTAATGACCATCACTACTTGGAGGATATTCTGTTGGTAGGAGGCAGACTAACTAGGTACCTAAACTAGAAAACGTTAGGTAAAAATCGAATTCTCCCAATTTACATGGAGTATTTAAACTTAATAATTATCTGCAGGTTTACAACTCAGACCAAGAAAATATACAGACGGAGCGTTACGGACAGTCTAGTGAAGCCAACCGGTTTTCAACCAAGCCCCATAAGTTTAGCACACGCTAAACAAATTAAATCGCACAAAACTCGAAATAAATGATCTTGACAGCATTGCGACACGTGCTGAAGACTTTTGTGCAATTTTGTTTGTATATGTGTGCGTGAGCGTGTGCTAAACTTGAAGTAGCTTGGTTTTGTTTGTATGTGGTTTGGCTTCACTTGACTGTTCGTAACGCTCCGTCTATCTTGTTTTCTTGGTCTGAGGTTTACAATTTGGAAAGTGATATTTGCCTCGAGCGGGATAATAGCTTTAAATTTTTTGTTACATTTAGCAAACGCTTTACGGATGAAAAAAAATCATTTACTTAAGATACACGTTTACTTTGTATCTATGTATATTAATGTTGTTCATTCAATGGCTTCAATTAAGTAGTAATCTTGAGACTTGACCTTTTTAAACGAAAGTAAATCGGCTCAAGGGCACTAATAAAACACAGGGCAGTGAACGGTACTTCATTTTGTAGCAGTAGCATGCAGGGAATGCAAACCGGTTATAACCGTAACCGAAATAATCGGTTATAACCGGTTATTTGGCCAATTTTCATAATCGGTTATTGAGAGTTTAAAATAACCGGTTTCGGTTATTATCGGTTATTTCCGTATGACATTTTTGCCTATAATTTGCTACAACAAATACCAATTGACATATAAATCCTGAATTTGTTAACTGTAATAAACATATACGCAATGATTATTAAATAACTTCAAATATATTTCAAGTCAAAACTAAATATATGCGGGTCTACCGGTTAACAACAGACATAATAAATAGTGCTAATACTAGCTGCTAATCCCGAAAATACCACGATGGTCGTCACCCGGCAACCGACCCAGCGCCGCTTTCTCTTCCTTTGTTTATTACCGTCTTATTGTTTAAGAATCTTATGTCTCTTTCGCACTGATAAGGAAGGGTGGTTTAAGCTAATGGATCTACCTGAGCGGCCAAGGGCGGGGACGTCCACCGCGAGACAACACAGACACATACAGTCCGCTTTCGTCCCGGTACCGCCGCATACCGGGTAGAGTCAGTCCGACGCAAGTTGGGCCTAGCTGAGTTTCTTGCTGGACTCTTCTCAGCTAGGCTAGGTTTTAGCGAACCAGCGATAAAACTCCCAGTAGTTCGATACCACTCACACCCCAGATTCGGTTGATACCGTTCAACCAATCTCACTGGAGCGCAAACTCTTAGAGTATTCCAGTGTACAAACTTCCCCGCGTGGTCGTGCCGGAGGCTTCCCCTGGATTTTCCCCAGGCCACCCTCCAACCACGCAGTTCGACCGCTATATTGGGTCCGTCCTATTATAGCAACAGTCAGGTTCAAAAAAAAAAAGAGCGGCTAAGTTAGAACGTCAGTCACCAATCTGTTTATCGGGAAATAGCACATGTTAACGCATTCGTAGTGAATTTTTTAAAAGTTATTATTATAGTATAGGTGTTGAACCAGTGCTACCTAACTGCACCGTGGGAACTAAGATCTATACCTACACTTTGGAAACCGAGGTCGGTTCATTCAGCCAGTTGGTTGGCACACGCGCTCACGGCCGGACGCTGCTTACGCGCGCTATTACTGTTTAATTTCTCTCTCTATTACTGTCTCTGTCTAACAGCAAATACTTAGTATAATAGTTTACTTAGTAAGATTCGCACGGCAGCCTAAGAAAGGGCATAAACATCGTCGTTGTTATAGGGACTTATGACTTCACTCAACTATTCATTATAAAATAATTTCTAAGCGGTGTCAACCCTAGCTTCCAACGGCCGGCGCGTGCGGGCAATGACCCGCGCGTTCAAGGTAGCTCCATTGATAAATTTCATAGGCATTTAAAGCAGTAGGTATTGTCATTTTTATTCAGACTTGAGTATCTGTTCGTAGAACTATTATATAATCTGTGGTTGAACTGTTGGTGTTGGTTGAGTGAATATTGAACTATAATTTGCCGTTACAAATGTTCTAAGGTAAGAAAGTGTTTTATTAACTATTTTTAGTCATTATAATTTAATCTATCTGTGTACCTATTTAACAAAACTTACTATTTTACATCATGTCATGATACTTATGATAATCATGTGTCTATGCTTAAATTCAACTTATAATGTAATGCTAACCAAACACAAAAACTATTTTACATTGTATTAATAGTATTTCTAATGTTTTTACTAGTTTTTAGCCCCTGGGCTCAAATAAATAAATATATGACCATAAGTTAGAGCAATATAAAATGATATGGTTTTCTATTGTTGAATGTACAAAAATTTAAGTGCAGTTATTTATTTAAACTTATATTGCTTGACAGTGCTTGAGGTGGTCCTCAAGAATGGAAGAATTCAGAAAATTTACCAGTAAAAGTGAGGTTTGGAACCACTTCCTGCGTTCTTCATCGGGCCAGAAAGCCAAAGTGCATACACCAATATGTGATATGAAACATATAGATTTGAACTGTTAACATTATATTATATTATATGGTTACTTTACTAATGTTGATTGTTAAATTTTAAATAATATTCATAAATCTCTTTAAAATTGATAAACTAAGTCAAAATTAAGCTTTTGTTTCATTTGCTATGCCCGATACCTAGTTTATACCGTTATTTAGTGAAATTTACCCATTTTATTCAGTAATGAAAAATAACCGGTTATAACCGAAACCGGTTATTTGTCGGTCATAACCGTAACCGAAACCGGTTATGGAATTTGACCGGTTATTGCATTACTAGCATGCCTGGTTAGAAATTGCAATATACGTAATGCACAAAGGTACACATTATTTCATTTATTTTCACTATTTCCAACTGATAGACGGTCGTAAAAACACAAAACTTAGAGTTAGCGCAACTTCCCCTCTTATGGTCCTTTAGTCATTCTGTGTTCCCATACGTGTCTTCATTACAGACGATTACAATCGGATCGGGGAGTGCCAATTAAATTTAACGAAACGGATTGTTCATAGTAGTTCTATAGTTTCGTTGTATTATACATGAAACGAGCGAGCTTGTGCGTAGGGTGAGGTTTGGGTGTCAAGGGCGCAATGATACGCCTGAATTCGAAACAATTGGGTTCTGTCGTCTGCGGCATTCCTATTTCTGTCCAGTCATATGGCGTGCAGATAACGGTGCCTTGTCCGAATTATGACCATTAAGGGGCTCCCTTCGAGCCTTAATGGCTTAGTTGATGCCACTGGAAACAATTACACAACTACGAACGAAGAGACAAAGTTAAATTGTTGTCAAATTAATTTCAAGTTTGTAATGTAAACAGTTGAGCATCTGGCACCGTTCCCGTGCGGCCCTAGTGATAGTATAATAAGTGTTGTTAGACGGTTTACAGTATATATTATGTAGTTACCCTTCTCGAAGCACTCAGGATGTTAACTGATGTTGAATTCTACAGCATTCTGTAGCTAAGCTCGGATAATAAAAGAGTTAAAATGTGAAATAGAATTGATTCCAAATTGAAACAATTTAGATAATTATTTATTTTCGATATTTATTATAAATTGATCATGTTTTTTTATGCCTAAAATGAAATAAAATATAAATAAAATTTGATCGAACTTCCACAACGGTCAGAAAGAGTCAAAGTCAGACATTTATTAGCGTTGCAAATGTCCTTTACAAATGGATACCTACCAATGTAAGTCGCTGTAGGTACGTGAGCAGAATATGCGGTCAAAAAGCAATTAAACAGTAAGACTGTGTTGAGATAGCTATTATGCTACTTATTTCAACGAAGCAACAAGATTTTAAAGAGGGTTTTATTTTATTTTGCTTTAGTAGACTGCTTATCCTGGCAAATTGCAATACGTGATGAGAGAGTAGATACCTAAGTGATGGAAAATGGGGTAAATCTGACACTGAAAATAGGAACTTTGACTTTTGACTTTGATTGGCACCCCAGGAAAAGTACGTTTTTTTATAAACATTAATTTATAACAGCATTTTTTTTGTTTGTTTAATTTTCAAATGTTATTCTAAGATGCCTTATCCAAGAATCCTACAAAATATATATAAAAATTAATGACACATCCATTATGTTTTTTGTGTGATTTATTTATTATTCTTGAAGAGCTCCTGTAAATTAACCAAAACAAAAATTAAAATATCTAATTGGTTAAAATTAAAATATCGATCTTTTGCTGACTAATATTTTGGTGGTAAAATGATAATATATCAGTTACACACAAAAAAGCTGCTGTTATGAATTATTTCCACATTTCCATTTTTTTCCATACTGAAAATCAAATGCTTGGGCTATATCTGTGTCCCGGCGACATAGACTATCCTATCTACGCATTCTAATTATGGTGTGTACACACCAAGCCAACGAACGGCTATATATCTCACTCTAACAAATAGGTGTCACATAAATGCTTCGCGTTCGTTGGTCGTTCGTTTGGTCAGTGTGTACCTACCATTAGAAAGAGACGGATAGTCAAGCTCTCCGCAAAACAGCTCGCGGGCTGTGCTGTCATATCCGTGCTGGGGAGAAAATGGAACCAAGCTGGCTCAGGCCAGGCCAAGGACATATATGATATATTAGATACACGTGTGTTAGATACAATTTGCGCCACATATGGAGGGTAATAGCCTACGGGATACATCATAGCACATGTAGGGTTGTTTGGCCACAAATGAGAAATAAAATAAATAAATGAATTTTATTCTGCAAGTAGGCCACAATGGCACTTTTACAAGTATTTTTTTACCAGTGGTTCTGAAAAAGAAGACCACTGTCAAGAAGAAACGCCGAAACCAACTCAACAGTCTTTTCTGCAGCGAGATCGAAACATGATTAAGCAATTATCGCTCGAAAGAAAAAAATCACGTAAGGTCTAGAATACACTTAAAATATTCGTAAAAAATTATGCACAAAAGCTGAAAATATTAAAATTGCTTCTAAAATCGGCAATATCATGATTGAGAGAACTCAGTGATTACTTTTTTATTTATTTAAGCGGCCAAAAAAATAAAATAAAATAAACATGATATCCGCGCTTCCGAGCACGCACTTCCATCTCGCTCACGCGTAGGCACAGTGGGAGGGGGAGAAGACCATGAACCTACGGCGCCTTAATAGAAAACTGTTTTTATTCACTGAAAGACTTCTTCAATGTAAATAGATATGCTTAGCAAATAATATCCTAGATGTAAACTTGTAAATATTAGCTTACGTAATTTCCTTATGTGTACCTACGTTTAAGACGATGGATTTGCAATACCTTACCTACAGGGTGTCATGTTGTACTATACTGTGAGATATTTAAGACCTGATGTAATGTCTACATGAGAGCTCTAAAGTATGTATTCTATCCTATTCTATTATGAATGATTAAGGTACTTTGGGCTCCGGTTTGAGCCATGCATTTCTGTCAGTTAGATCCGCCCTGCCTTGGACTTCAATATTTTTTTCTAGTCATTTATGAGAGCTGGGAAGGGTGGATCCACAATTTCATTAGGTAACTTATTATATAAATATAAATATAGTAATTGACCTGAAAAAGGCTTAGTTTACTTTACAAACACGAAACTTTATACTTAGTGGCAATTTTATTCTCATTACTTGCATAAAAAATATGGATATCAGAACTTTTACAGAATGAATGTTCTTAATGACATAAACAGTATTTTCATAAAATTGGCACGCTACTGTTAAAATGCTCATTTCTATAAAGAATTCTCGTGCCCTCATATATAGAATTAATGGCTCTTTTTTGTTACACAAAGATTGTCAGGAGGTAAATCAACTGCTTTACCCCAAACCAGAATACCGTACGCCATAATACTATGGAAATAACTATGGTAAACTAGGGGAGCTGTTTTAACAATGGTCAGTTGTCTAATTTTTCTAATAGTGTATACGACTGAACTTAGTTTACGCGCCAACACGGGTATACGGGCACTCCATTGTAGATTTTTGTGTAATGTTATACCCAAGAATATAGCTTTACCTACAATTTCTAATCACTCATCGATTAAAAATATACTAGCTTCCACCGGTCTAATAGGCAAAGAGTTAAAGGAAGTCTACGGCTAAATTACTACCTACACTAGTTGAGGACTAAGGAAACTTACTAAGCCAGGCACTGTGTTAGACCCAGAGTTGTGCGTTATTTAGATAATTTCTTGTCTAAATAACACCCAACTCTGGGTCTATAGTCGGCAACATAATGGGTCTGCTAGGTTTCCTGGTGGAACTGGATTGGAACCCATACCACTCATACGCAAAATAGGCGCTATTATGACGTCGAGTTGCGGAACTCCAGCCCGCGTACACCTACATATAACTTATATTGCTTTAGTAGCTTAGACGCTACGCTGGAACATAGACTGCTAAAAACAAACCCCTTCCTTTAGGATATGTCGTAGTCGGACAAAAGAGAATAACGGAGACGTCGCAATGGGGATGTCCCCTACGGTTAAACATCGAGGATAGAATAACGGCCCAGCTAATGTAATAAAAGTGACTTGGCCAGAGTATCCGGCCGACCTAACTTTTCATTAAGTACCCACTTAAAACTGGGTCAAATGCTCACTTATTTAATTGACTTATTGACTTATACCGATTGAGATATAATTAGGTTGATTAAAGTTTCCTCACACTTTTCTTGATAATGTATCATAATACTGAAGTTACCAATTTTTTTTGGGTTTTATGGGCCTTCTAAACGGGCAATATTTTTACGGCATTGTGTGGCCGGCAAGTAAGTGCATCTTGCTCTAGCGTACAAAGTCAGTGTAAGACAGCTATAGTGCCCGGTCAGAAATTGCAGGAAGTTGTGGCCCGTTTAGAAGCCCCATAACTATTTTTCTTTATTTTCAAATTAATTAACAGTTTTGACTTTTTGAAAATACATATATTTTTTGAAAATATTATTTAATTCCAAACCAGAGTCAAGACTTTTTTCCAAAGCCATGCCTTCTATTCGATTACTGAATATTAGTAATATTTTAATTGAAGCAAATTGTAAATAGATTTTTATTATTATTAAGGATATTTACTCTGGATAGTAAATTCATACTTTATAAGTATAATATTGTGAAATGCTGAATTACCATGTAACGATCTGGCTACATTATGGTTCATAAATAAAGTAAACTAAACTAAACTAAACATAAACAATTTGCCTCGCCGATGCGAGTAATTCAATGTACATATTGTTACGGGGTTACTTATATGTTTTTTTGACGAAACTTCTAATATAATCGTCTATTAATATCAGATATGGTATACATGAAAAGGTAAACAGTTTAATTGTGTTGCTGGGTAATGAGGGTGTAATCTGTGGAACTACTTATTAAGTATTCGAATTAAAAATCTCGTCTTCTGGTGTTTCTTACGTAAGTACCTAGTAGGTACGACCTTTTATCATTTTCCTTCACCCAGGATATTAGATAATGACTCTCGTTTAGCTGCGGATTTTTTTCCAGAAGTCATTAAATAAGATTCAGATTTTTACTTAGAAAGCTCAGCATTTTAAAAGCGTGTAACGGGGTACCTAACTAGAGATATTATAAATTAATAGCATTTTTACTCCCGCGCTAAATGCTTCCTGTAAAACGAATAAGTCTTACATATATAGAAACTAGCTTGCGCCTACGACTTCGTTTGCGTGGACACGGAATAAGAACTATCCTATTTTAATCTAGGCTATAAACCATTTTCTGGAAACACTTCATCCAAATCGAATGAGCCGTTTGAGCGTTCTCGGGTCGTCTAGGCTGAAGTTCCAAGTAAGCGACATTTGATCGTTCTATGGAACAGTCTCATGACGCAAATTTGGAGCTTCTACCCGGAAGACACGCTGTTCTTCCAAAGCGACCGAGCGGGTGGGCAGGTTGCGGATAGCCCGTCATCCATTTAGCATGGACCCGGACAATGGAAGGGTGAGCTCGAACCACTCCCAAGTCAAGCTCATCTCCCTTCACCTACCCTTTCCCCATAACCCAACTCCAAACTTCCAAAAAACCCAACCCAGACCCAATCATTAAACCCGCTCCCTGTTCCTTCCCCCACTTCCTGGAGGAGAAAACCTCGACTTCAAAAACCCTAATCCAAAGTGTGACCGACCGTGCTGATGGATGCGTGGCTGAGAGGAGCTCAGTCGCGAACGGTGGACCTCGGGTATCGGGCGAAACCCATTGTATAATAGCCTTATCTACGCAAGCGGGGCTCTGCGTAGATGGACCCTTATTCCCTAGCTACTCGCGGGTACAAAATGGATACAACAAATAAAAATAAAAAAACAACCGAAACAAAGCCAAAGACAACGCCTTATGTGGCTGGGACGGCGGAAGCTGAACCGCCTAAGAAGGTGACACACAAGGACGTGACGGCCGAGAGGGAACCGCTGAAGCTGGGTAGGACGCCGGACGCTAGGGTACCGAAAGGAGCCCCGGCCAAGGCGACCGAGCCAGAGACGGTGGGACCCTCGAACGCCTCACAGATAAAACCAAAGCCGGTGGAGAGCGGGACGACGGAAGTTGAACCCTCGAAACAGGCCATAGATCCCGGCTGGGAGATAAGGTGCAAACCGATGAAATCTGCCCAGCCGCAACCCCAAACCAACGACCCAGCGAAGAAGAAGGTCGGGCAGAGACGACGGCAGAAGCTCCAAGAGCGAAGAGAGCTGGAGAGCCGCTCCTCTGTGAACACACAAGAGGTCGAAGCTCCCAACACAGCAGATGTGGAAGCGAGTTGCATGAGAACAACCCCAACAGCCGCACTAGAAATCATGCTAGGACTCCTACCTTTACACATGCATATAAAGAAGGAACCGGCAGCGACGGCAATACGCCTAAAAAGCCTCAACCTATTGACGAAACTTAACGCACCACACACTAAAATCCATAACAGACTGATCACAAGCCTCCCCATGATGGAGGCTTCAATCGACAAAATACCAAGAACTCCAGTCTTCAGGAAAGACTATGACATATCACTAACAGAAGACTCGAAAGAGGGGCTAAACCAAACGGACCTCAGAATATTTACAGATGGCTCAAAAACGAACACGGGAACGGGATGTGGTGTGTTCTCAGAGGATTTAAACATACACATATCCAAACCACTAGGTAAACATAACACGGTATTCCAGGCCGAATGCGTAGGGATAACTGAAGCCTGCAATGCCATAAAAAGACGACAAGTCGAGAATACAAACATACGGATACTCTCAGACAGTAAATCGGTACTACAGGCACTGAGCAGTGATAACATCACATCTAGCCTGCTCTACGAATGCCACCAAAGCCTCACAGAGGTGTGCGCAGATAAAAACAACGTTACTATACAATGGATCAAGGGGCACAGTGGCTCAAGAGGAAACGATGCAGCGGATGAACTGGCCAGGAAAGGCTCAGAAACAACGGCATACGGACCGGAGCCAATCTTACCCCTGCCACAAAGCTACATATATAATCAACTGGAGCTATACACCAAAGACCAACACCAAAGATACTGGGAGGACATAGACACATGCAGACAGACTAAAGAGATTTTGTCGAAACGCGACAACAAACTCACTACCGCACTACTGAGGACACAGAGAAGCCAACTACGCAAGATAGTTGGAATAATAACAGGACACAACACTCTGAACAGACACCTCTACAACTTAGGTATCACAGACAGCCCCCCCAGATAGCAATTTAAACTTGGATCGGACTTGCTACAAGTTTGCTGTATCAAAAGTGAAGGTTTGTGACAAGTTTGCCATGGCAAGTGTATACACTTGACACAAGTTTGAATCAAGCTTTCTAGTTTCCCAGGAACAACCTTGCATGGAGTTTGTTTCAACAAACTACACGCAATACTGAAATGACAAAGTTTATACAATGTTGCCCCAACAAACTTGGTCAATGTTTGTTTATACAATTTATATACAATGCTGACATCACAAACTTGCATGAAGTCTGTTTTCACAACATATACGCAATGTTGCCCCAACAAACTTGCATGAAGTTTGTTTTTACAAAGTATACGCAAAGTTGCCCCAACAAACTTGCAGCTTATTTGTTAATCGGGGATATAATCCCAGTTTTCTCAGGGGAGGGAGAACCTGAGAAAACGGGGAATTAATTTATTAAGTACAACTATGTCAATTCTAGTTCCTGAGTTATGGCCACATTACAGTGAAACCAGACAAAAGTAACTGTTATAATATAACTCATGCAAAGAAATGTGACTAATCACTAACTTTCAGTACTAAAATAGACATAGCCATACCCTATGTGCGTTTCGCAGTAAATAATACACTCGAGAACACATGAATGACAACATTTATTTTCGTAAGTAACTATAAAATTAGGCAGGAGGATTGAGACATAGGACGCTGCTGCCCGATCTCCGGATCCTTTTATGACACCCACAGGATGATATGTAGTAGAACAATTCTAAGCCAACATCCATGTTTTCAGCATACGCTTATTACTTATTATGGTTTAATTGTTCTGCTCTGAAACAAATAAATAAAATTATTATGACATTTTCACTAAATTAATCAACCTGGGGTCTATCGTATATTACGATTTTCTAAATTCATCTATCTCCACCTCTTTTGCTCATGCTATATTTGAGTGATAAAAGCCTTCACACACCCCCTGGTACCTCCGTTTTAATATCCGAGTAGATGGATCATGATCATTGTTTTTTGAGTTGTCACAAACATGTATTGCAAGTTAACAGATTAAAGAGGCTAAATAATCTGATACACATTTACATATTAGCTGTGTGTGTGTGTGTGTGTATGTGTGTATGTGTGTGTGTGTGTAATGCAGCTATAGATTAATATTACCATATACCATTATTAGGTTTATAAACAAAGTATTAGGAGCGTTAACTTTAGAACATGGTTGTGAGTTTTTGTATTTAATTCAATTTAATATGGTTCCGACACTAATAGTAATAATGACCTTATTTCTCTACCCATTACATCTACATCTTATTCTAGTCTATGAAATGTGAGTAAGATAGGTACAAAAAACTGACAGTGTCTGGACCCTATGAGAATTACCCAGATACCAAAACCGACTTACCCTGGTAGAGTCCATGTATAAAAAAGGATGCATCAAAATATTGAAGTGAACTTGAGGAGTGAATTTTGCACTTTTCATGGGGAACAAGTAACATGTTAAAAGTATCTACTTTGAATACTTGGATATCTTAACTATCTATATATATAAAACGCAAAGGTGACTGACTGATTGACTGATTGACTGACTGATCTATCAACGCACAGCCCAAACTACTGGACCGATTGGGCTGAAATTTGGCATGCTGATAGCCACTATGATGTAGGCATCCGCTAAGAAAGGATTTTTGAAAACTCACCCCTTAAGGGGGTAAAACGGGGGTCCAAAGTTTGTATGGGGGAAGCATTATTTTTTGAACTAGAGACTTAAAACTTTGTAGGAAGATTACTTATTAAGATAAAAAAAGCACTTTCAGCGTTTTACAAAATTTAACCCCTAAGGGGGTTAAATAGGGGTGCAAAGTTTGAATTAAAAACTACTAGGACTACAAACTTGAAATTCACACCAGAACTTCCTTTTATGACGTAGGCAAGGGATAAGACGGGATTTTTGGAAATTCTATCCCTAAGGGTGTTAAATAGGGGTGCAAAGTTTGTATGGGAGAAACATTATTTTTTGTACTAGAGACTTGAAACTTTGTAGGGATATTACTTATTAAGATAAAAAAAAAATGCTTTCAGCGTTTTGGAAAATTCTCTTCCTAAGGGGGTCAAATAGGGGTGCAATGTTTGTATGAGGTAAACATTATTTATTGAACTAGAGACTTGAAACTTTGTAGGAAGATTACTTATTAAGATAAAAAAGCACTTTCAGCGTTTTACAAAATTTAATCCCTAAGGGGGTTAAATAGGGGTGCAAAGTTTGTATTCAAAACTACTGCGACTACAAACTTGAAATTTACACCAGAACGTCCTTTTATGACGTAGGCAAGGGATAAGACCGGACTTTTGGAAATCATATCCCAAAGGGGGTTAAAATGGGGTGCAAAGTTTGTATGGGAGAAATATGATTTTTTGTACTAGAGACTTGAAACTTTTTAGGGATATTACTTATAAAGATACAAAAAAAGTTCTTTCAGTGTTTTAGAAAATTCTACCCCTAAGGGGGTTTATTAGGGGTGCAATGTTTGTATAAGGGAAACATTATTAATCGAACTAGAGACTTGAAACTTGGTAGGAATTTTACTTATTAGGATACAAAAAAAAGTATTTTCAGCGTTATATAAAATTCCACCCCTAAGGGGCTAAAATAGGGGTGCAAAGTTCGTATTCAAAGCTACTGGGACTAGAAACTTGAAATTTACACCAGAACTTCATTTTATGACGTAGGCAAGGGATAAGACGGGATTTTTGGAAATTCTATCCCTAAGGGGGTTAAGTAGGGGTGCAAAGTTTGTATGGGAGAAACATATTTTTTTGTACTAGAGACTTGAAACTTTGTAGGAATATTATTATTAAGATACAAAAAAGTACTTTCAGCGTTTTATAAAATTCTTCCCCTAAGGGGGTTAAATAGGTATGCAATGTTTGTGGGGGGGGAAACATTATTTATTGAACTAGAGACTTGAGACTTTGTAGAAAGATAACTTATTAGGATAAAAAAAAAGTTATTTCAGCGTTTTATAAAATTCCACCCCTAAGGGGGTTAAATGAGGGTCCAAATTTTGTATAAGGGAAACTTATTTTTAGCTACTACGTACTTAAAACTTTGTGGACAGATTACTTATTCATTTACAAATAAAGTGCTTTCAGCGTTTTGGAAATAATTACACCTAAAGGGGTTAAAAAGGAGCTCCAAAGTTTGTATGGAGAAAAAATATTAGTTAGACAATTTTATTCGAAAATTCACAGGATAATTCCTAACGATAAATGAGTAAACAAGTGTTTCCGGTTTTTTGAGAATTCAACCCCTAAAAGGAGACATGTGGTGACAAAATCTGAAATCAACATCGGCATCTATTGTTTCTATGGTTTATCGGGTCGCTGATTAGGAAAACAACAACGATTTTACATTCCAACGTGCGTCTAAATATCAATATGGGCGTTGTTAGTATGGTTTTTTGGGACGTTAATAACGAAAATCACATAGATTTTGAAATGTAATGTTGTGGACATGAAAATTCATGAAAATATTTGTGCCGAATTGCAATTCAATCGGTCCAGTTTTTTTCGTAGCAAATCGGTTGTAACAGACGAACTGACAGACAGCCACACGTGATCCTATAAATAAGGGTTCTATTTTTGCTTTTGAGATATGGAACAAGACCCGCGTTATATAGGGTTATAGGTTTTAAAGTTTGTATTTGGTGCCATCTCGATCGTCAGCAATCGGTACCTAGGCGAGTGCGGGCGGCGCGGCGGGACGGGAGGGTAGGAGACATTGGGAAAGTGCCTGCATCCGTAATAAGTACATTCAAGGTGCTGCACGAAGATCTGCTTACTTTTTATAAGTTAAGCATTTTGGCCGTCGTTAAATTAAAACAATTTTTTGGGTATTTATGTTAAATACTGAATCGAAAAGCATGGAAAAAAAATCCTAGGAAACTAGCCTATAGCAATGTCCAGGCCACAAATTTGACTTGACATTCGTGGAGATATTTTGGTATTTCAACATTATCATGAACATAAAGTAGCTTTTATTCCAGAGGACAGATTCTCATTAATCATGACTGTAAATTTAATAACAGAAATACGTACATACATACATACATTCACGCCTTTATTTCCAAAAGGGGCAGGCAGAGCACATGAACTTTATGTTCCAGCGCCACTTTTAGCATAAATGTGGCTATAAAAGATCGACAAAAAGTGATATTGCTTAGGTTGTTAGCCCATCACCCAAAACACACTTCAACCCTGCTCTCTTAATCGACTTTTACGACACACACGGGAAGAAAGAGGGTGGTGAAATTCTAACCCGCCACCACACGGGCATAAAAATAATAGTAAATAAAAATTAATTTACCATAATGGGTTATGACGAAGGGTTATTCGTAGGGGAAGTTAGTAGTAGTAGGTTAGTAGGCGGCGTAGCAATTCAACAATTATTGGAAAATTACTTTAACTACGCGGGCGAAGCCGCGGGCAAAAGCTAGTATGTGTATACATATACTTAAGATATCCAAGTATTCATAGTAGATAAGTATTCATACTGTTAATCATTGTATAATGATTAACAGTTGTCAGGATATGGATGGATAACTATACCTACATAGAACATCCATGAGTCAGGAACAAGTAAACACACAAATACCTTTTTTTTTTTTTTTTTTTTTTTACGTGGGGAAATGCCTTTATGCATCCTGCCTGGCCGGGGAAGCCAGAACAGGTATGTCGGACTCCCGGGAACCGCCCGGACTACCGACTAAAACCCCACGGTGTTCCTTCTCGCTGCTTGTGGCGGAGCCACGGGAACGCTTGCGCACACATCCGCGACTCCGCCAGCAGCTGTCCTTAAATTGGACCCGTCACAGGGGGGGATGTTGTTCCAGCCCCAGACACGTCGCTAGGAGCGTACCTGAACACTCGGCACGCTCTCCAACCCGAGGACCTCTTCCATTTGGGTGATAAGCGTCCTCACGCCTATCACCTGGAGGACCTCGCTAGGGCGGCAATCGGCGATCGTGGGCCAATCGCCTGCGCCCAACTTTCTTGCGCCGCATCGGGTGGGCGTCTACGTCTTCCTCCCGTGCGCGCTCGGCTGACTCCTTTTCCGCCATAACCTCTTCGCAGAAAGAGGCTACTGCTTGCCAACTCCTTTTTTCCCTCGTCATTGCCGCCATTATTGTTGGCAGTGACAGATCTGCCCCTGCTATCGCGATCAAATTGCCGCGTGGTTCCGCCCACGCAGGGCACTCGGCCAGCGTGTGCAACGCCGTATCCTCTGCCGCACCGCAGTGATGACAAGCTGGCGTGGGCTCTCTCCCGACCTTGCACAGGTACTTGCCAAAACATCCGTGGCCCGTTAAGACCTGTGCAAGGCGAAAAGACACAATGCCGTGTCCTCTGCCGACCCAGTCCCTTACGACCGGCTGTATGGCACCTACTGTCCAGTGGCCCGCACTGGGGGCCTCCAACCGTTCACTCCACTTGTTGAGGAGTATTGCGCGGGCATCGTCTCTCCAGCGCTTTGTCTCTTCCGGCATTGGCTCCTGCCCTCCGGCTCTTGCCGCTGCTATGCGTCTGTAGACACTAGCGAGCATCTCGGCATCTAGGTCCCAAGGTGGGGTCCCGGCCAGTGCACAGGACGCCTCGAAGGAGACGGTCCGGTAGCCTCGCACCACCCTGATGGCCATGACCCTTTGCGGCCGTCGCAGAAGGGCCTTGTTTTCTGCGTTCAGTGCGTCCACCCAGATGGGGGCGCCGTAAAGGGCCATTGACCTTACCACCATTATGAAGAGCCGTCGGCAGCCAACGTTCGGTCCTCCTACATTGGGCAGGAGCCGGCTCAGCGCTCCGGTAGCTTTGACTAGCTTTGGAGCCAGTCGCCTAAAATGCTCCTTAAAGTTCCACCGGCTGTCGAGGACGAGTCCCAGGTACTTCATCGTCGACCCGACGCCGATCGAAACTCCGCCCACCACCAGTTGAGCGCCAGATGGGGGTGCTCGCCGGGGCCCATGGAAACAAATGGCCTCCGACTTATGGAGGGCGACCTCCAGACCCAATCTCCTGATTTTGCCCACCACATGTGCCACTCCTGCTGTGGCGAGGATGGACGCATCTCTGAACGTGCTAGCCTTTACGCTAACGAGCGTATCGTCGGCGTAGCACGTCAGATCTACTCCGTGTAGGTTTCTCCCACGCAGAACCCAGTCGTAGCCGATGTTCCACAGGAGTGGGCCGAGGACAGACCCCTGTGGAACACCGCACGACATATCTTTCGAGATCCACCCGTTCCGCGCTGGGTACTTTACAGCCTGAGGTAGGTGTTAATTATGTCGCACAGGTACTTAGGCACGCCATGGAATTTCATCGCCTCTTTGATACATCCCCAAGGCAAGGTGTTGAACGCATTGGAGATGTCAAGTGAAATGGCCAAAACTACACCCCTACCTGAGACTGTCTGATCGACTAGGCTCCGGACGCGACCGATCGCGTCGATGGTGGATCGGCATCGCCGAAAGCCGTATTGCCTGTCACTCAGATTTGGCCCCACATTCTCGAGATGCTTGACGAGGCGGGCTGAGATGACGCGCTCAAAGAGCTTGCTCACCTCGTCAAGTAGGACGATTGGCCGGTAAGCCGATGGTGAGTCGGCCGGACGTCCTTCTTTTCGGATAAGGACCAGTTTCCCCGTCTTCCACACACGCGGGAACTGGCCCTGCTCCAAGCACGCGCTAAATAGCGCCCTTACGCGTGGTTCAAGAGGACCCAGCGCCACTATCCAAGCCCGACCTGGTATTCCGTCGGGACCCGGGGCGGTGTTCTTAAGTTTTAAACGGAGCAACACCGCTCTCAGTTCACCTTCCGTGATCTCAGGCACCCGCGCAGAGTCCGCACCATCGTTGCTTGCGACATCAGGAGGTGCCATCGTCGGCGGCACGTGCTCTATCCTCTCTGGAAAGAGGGTGTCGACGACTCGTCTCAGGGTCTCTGGTTGGAGAGTCTGCGTCAGTGGGGGTGCCCACGGCCGAAGTTTACACCTCACCATTTTGTACGGCCGTCCCCAAGGGTCTCTATTGAGACTCTCCAGCATTTCCTGTTCGGCGACGTCTTTCGCACTGCCGATGGCGACCTGTAGAGAGACTACGATTTCTCTGTAGCCTGCGTAGAGCTGCGCCTCCTCTTCAGTGTCGCGAATCCGTCGTCTACGGTAGTGGGTATACCGGCGTCGCGCTGCTATGCACGATTCCCGCAGCTGTGCGAGTTCAGCGGACCACCAGTACACTTTGCGCTGTGGGGGGTGCAGCCTGACTCTAGGCATAGCTGCGTCGCAATTTTCGGTCATTGCCTCCCCGAGCCATTGTACCTCCGTTTCTATATTTATGGGGCCTTCGGGTACTGGCAACCATGCCTTTACCAGAGCCGCTTCTTCTAGCACTTCCCGGTCTAAGCGTTTTAGCGCCCATCGAGGGCCGTCTCCTCTTAACGACCGGTTTTGGGGCACTCTTGGATCTAAGAACGCCGAGACACTAAACCGAATATAGCGGTGGTCCGACAGGGTTTCGACACCTTCCAGTACTTCCCAGTCTTGGATCCTGCGAGCAACGGCAACGTCTGCAAACGTCACATCGACAATGGAACCGCCATTTTGTCGCACGCATGTGTCAATCGACCCCCTGTTGATCACCGCTAAGCCGGCTGTAATGACCCACTCCTCTAATTCGTGGCCACGCACGTCCGTTGATGGAGACCCCCACGCCGCGGATTTGGCATTAAGATCCCCGGCAATAAGCACTGACTAGCGCTCCCACCTCCGTAAGGAAAGTTTCAAATTCGGCCATGCTCCTGTTAGGCGAAAAATAGACCCCGATGACAAGGATGCCGCCAAGGAGCCCAGCAACGTATCCTCGGCCTTTTTCCACTCTGGAGAAAGTCGGCGAGCCAGCAGCCGCCTGCGTGACTATCGCCACCAAACCATTATGGTCCCCAACCCAGTTGTCCCTTTGAGGGATGTAGTAGGGCTCGGAGACTACACCCACGTGAATCGACCATTCCGCCATACTCTGGAACAAGAGGTCCTGAGCTCTGGCGCAATGGTTGAGGTTCGCCTGGAGAAACTTTAGGGCCATATTTAATCGGTTGCCATTCTCGTAACCTCCTCGGCTGCAGGGGCCCGTGGCCCATCGCCAGCCTTCGTCCTCGATCTTTTGGTACGCGGAGCAGTGCAGCTCTTGCTCCCTGTCCTATGACCTGCGGTCTTGCCTGCCGCTGCACAGAGGCAGCAGTTCGGTTCGGCCGAGCACTCTTTTGCCTTGTGGCCAGGTTGGCTGCATCGGTAGCACATATTAGATCTGTCAACTTCCGAGGTGCACTTTGCGTAGACGTGCCCCGTCTCCAGGCAGCGGTAACACCTTTGTGGTCGGGCTTCGAGCACTTTCACTTGCGCCGACACCCAACCGACCAGCAGACGGCCCTTTTCGGCTACTTTTTTGGCGGCAGCGACTGGGCAACGGAGCCATACAGACCCTAGGCCCCTAGGGTCCGATTTGATGTCACCAATCTTCACCTCCTGGACCGTGCATCCACCCATGCGGGCTACAGCATCGGCGACCTCGGTCACGGTCACTGAGTCGTCTAGGCCAGACAACCGCATTTCTGTGCATTTCATAGGTCTATATACCCGAACCTCCTCTGAACTAAATAGTTCTCTCAGTTTTTCCGCTAATTTGTCGGCTTTCGAGGCGCTGGTGGCTCCTGGTAACTCCAGCATTCGAGCCCCTGTGGCTACGACTTTGAATCTGACTGACTCAATGTCTAGCTCAGACAGATTCACTTTCTTCTTGGCTTCCTCTATAACACTCTTATAGGTGATGCCATTCTTCTCTGCCTCCGGCAAAATTGACAAAACTATGGCCGCCGAGCGGGGAGGCCGTAGCTTCTGGGCCACCTGGGTAGCCACTGGCAGCGATTTGGCTTGAGCCTGTGCTTCGCACGCCGCGGCCTTCCTTCTCTGTTTGCGCCCCCCGACCACGGCAGACCATTCCCTATTCACATACTTCGGCGCTGGTGGGAGTGGGTGAGGTTCCGTTGGCTCAGGGGCTGGCTGTGAAGCAGCTTTCTTCTTCTTGCCCTTCTTTTTCTTTTTCTTTGTAGCCTGGGCAGGCCCAGGTACAGCCTCCTTCTCGGCTGGCTTCGGTTGCTGGACAACAGTGGCTTTCTTGAGGACCACTTTCGATGCTTTACCATCACTGGCCAGTGGTGGCCGTAGAGTTTTCGCTGGGAGGAGCCTTTCCTCCTTCTCCAGTGCCTCAAAGCGTGCATTCACCATGCTGCCAATTTGAGCCATGATGCTTTGTTCGAAGTTCTCATCGCGGTGAGGCTGCGTTCTGACCTCCTTTTGGGAGGGTGCGGGAATTACCTTGGCCCTATCGAGAGTATTTTTTATTTGAGCCAGCTCTTGGCGTAGGCTGGCTACTTCCTCCTGGAGTTTTTTGTTGGCCGCTTGAAGCAGCTTCGTCTCCTCCGAAACGGTGCGTGCACAAAGGCTGTCAAACACTTCCGGAATGGCCGCTGCTACATTTTTGAGCGCCCGCACGTATGTTCCTTGTAAGTGCCCCGATTTCGTTGCCACTTTGGTGATGATGCCCATTTGGTCCATCACGGTCCTTCTCATCTCTTGGACGGTGTTGACCGTGGTTTCGCTTGCCGACGATGATTCGGACAAGCGGAAACTCCGGGTTCGCTGCACCTGCGCTATGCTTTTGGCTATTTCTCTCTCTGCATCCAGGCGAAGTTCCTCCCTTTTGGCTTCGATAAGAGCCCGTTTGGCTGCCGCTAAGCCCACGTACTGGCCAGTTGTCAGCGGGCGGCCCCTTTGCTTCTTGCACTCTGTTGGCGTTTGGGATTGCCATTGCGGGTCCTCATCCTCGGACACCTCCAGCTCCAGGCAAACGCGTTTAGGCCCATTATCCCGCCAGAAGCGAGATTTCCCTCCATGTGGGGACCCAGAGCCCGAATTGGACCTGGATCGTGACTTTACCGTCTCCAGGCTGCCGTCGGACACGGTTCCGCTGCCTTCGGCACCCGTTTTCCTTCTCGAGACAGGGGTGTCTTCGCATTCCAACGACGCCGTGAGCTCCTTTAGTTGAGAGCTCGCTGCTGGAGCACACTCCCTTTGTCCTTCATGGTCCGATGAGCCCGAGTTTGACCTGGACCGTGATTTAACGGTCTCCAGGCTGCAGTCGGACACGGATCCACTGCTTTCCACTGTAGTCTTCCTCCTCGTTGGTCTGGGGGTATCCACTCTTTCGAGGGTCACCCGCAGTTCCCGCAGCTGTGTGATCGTGACGGGGCGCTCCCCACCCCCCTCTCGCGGCAAGAAGCGGCCAGAGGCATCGCGCGCTGGGCCGTCTGCACTCTTCTGCGCGATCTGGATTGAAGCCGCGTTCAAATCGATACGTGGGCTGCCGCCTCTCCATTGCACTGGTGAGCGTGCAAGGCTGCGGTGGGGGCGGAAGGCCTCCGTATCCTGGTCCATCGTGTGTGTGCCGTTGTCGTTGTTTTTTGGGGCCATCTCGAGTTTGTGTTTGTTTTTGGTTTTGATGTTACCGTCCATATTTTGTTCCCACGAGAATGGGGGAAGGGAGTCCACCCAGGCAGTGCCCCCTGTACCTGGGTAACCCTATTTACTCTGGAGGTCGGGCGGTATCCAGAGGTTTTAACGACTTCACTGTCGGGTTTTATAGGGTTTTCCTTCCCGCGGGCCGGCCAATTAAGGCAAGCCCTCCGGTCCGCGCGCTTACAGCTGGCACCTCCCGTACCCCATACCGCCACAGATGGGGGTCGTTGGGAGAGTGCTGCGGGTTCCGGGATTCAAGGGGAGCTGGCGTAGACTCCCCTGTCGGTGATTGGTTGGACCACCCCTTCTCCACGGCCTCACGGCCGTTGCCCATCTCCAGCGCCATCTGCTGCTCAGAGGGACGCGGAGAGAGCCATCCCAGGACCCGAAAGGGGCCCCGCGTCGGGTTATTGGTAGCACCGGTAAAGTGAAATCCGGTGAGAAATCACTTACCGTTGCCTCCAGGGTGCACCAGCCAAGACCCTTCCCCTTCCCACAGACCCGCGAGGGTCCACGGGATCTGGAAGAGCCCTGACACTCGTGGAGGTTACCCGACCTAGCACCCCAAACACACAAATACCTTTTTTTTTTTTTTTTTTTTTTTTTTTTTTTGGCCGGGGGAAAATCCTCATGGATACCACCACTCCACGGGGAGGAGTGGTGATTATGTCAGACTCTTACTGACTAAAAACCCCCGGGTGTTCGACGCAACCACCAATTGGCCGAGATACGGGAACCATCATACTTCCGCGTCTCGGTCGGTGGTCGTCCGCAAGGCGGACTCGACTCTGGGGAACTCACCTGTCCCCCTGCTATCACGAAGTGGTGTGGTGTGTCCCGAACACTTGGCACACCACCCAACCCGAGGACCTTGCTCCTTCAGACGGCGAACGCCCCCGTGTTCGTCGCCTGGAGGTCCTCCTTATGGTGGCAGTCGGCGGTCGAACGCCAGCCTTCTGCGACCGACTCTCCGGCGGCGCTGTTGGGGCGCCTCTGCGGCGTCCTCCCTGGCCCGTTCCGCCCTTTCCTTCTGTGCCACTACTTCCTCACAGAAGGAAAGCATTGCATTCCACGACCTGTCGTTGTCGACCATAGATTTTACCACGGCCGGCAGCGACAGGTCGCCGCCAACTACCTGGGCCAGTTCGTTCCTCTGACTCGCCCAGGCCGGACACAGTTCCAGGGTGTGCTGAGCTGTGTCCTCGGCCGCACCGCAGCTATGGCACTCCATGGTGGGTTCTCTCCCGGCTATGCGACACAGGTACCGTCCGAAGCAGCCATGCCCCGTAAGTACCTGCGTCAGCCGGAAGGTGAGTGTCCCATATTCGCGGTCCAACCACTGCGACAATACTGGGCGCACCGCCTCTATCGTGCGGAGGCCAGCAGATGGTGTTGCCAGTCTCTCCTTCCATCGCTCGATCGCCTGCAGGCGAAGCTCCTGACGTTTTGCCTCCACCTCCCTCGGTGCTGGCCAGTCACCCCGGGAACGTGCCTCCTGGCGCCAGAAGTACATTGTCGCAAGGGTTCCGGCTTCGAGGTCCCAGGGCAATGAACCTGCCAGCATACACGCTGCCTCGGCTGATACCGTGCGATATGCCCGAATCGCCTTGTTGGAAATTGCCCGCTGCGATCTCCGCAGCAGGGCAGAGTTTCCGCTGTTGAGAGCGTCAGCCCACACAGGTGCCCCATACATTGCCATGGAGCGCACAACTCCTAGGTACAGCTGCCGGCAAGAGGCCTTGGGCCCTCCCATATTTGGGAGTATTCGCCCGAGAGCTGCGGCTGTACCTAATAACTTTGGCGCAAGGCGCTCAAAGTGAGCCCTAAAGGTCCACCGGCTGTCGAGGACAACGCCAAGGTAGCGCAATGTCGACCCGATGCCGATGGACACTCCCCCCACCATAATGTTTGCACCGGCCGGAGGCGCTTTCCGAGGTCCATGGAAAGAAATGGCCTCGGACTTGTTAAGAGCGACCTCCAAGCCGAGTCGCCGGATTCTGCCAACCACATGGGCTACCGCAGCCGTCGCCAAGATGGCTGATTCCCGGAAGCTATCCCCCCGAGCCGTGACCAGCGTGTCGTCCGCGTAGCAAATTAAATCTACACCCCGCAAGTTTGCCCCACGCAGGACCCAGTCGTATCCGATGTTCCACAGGAGCGGGCCAAGAACCGACCCCTGTGGAACACCGCACCTCATCTCCCTCTGTCCCCACTCGTGTCGACCGGGGAAGGTCACAAACCTCTCTGAGAGGTAGGCCTCGACCACCTTGCGCAAGTATCTGGGCACCCCATGAAAGAGGAGTGCCTCGTTGATGGCCGCCCAAGGCAATGTGTTTCAAACACACAAATACCTAACCTAACCTAACCTAACCTAACCTAACCTAACCTAACCTAACCTAACCTGTACCAGAACTCGAATTGGTAGCCAACAATAAAATAATGCAATATTTTCTGGTCAAAAAGTAAGTAAAATAAATACCTGCATGCATACCCACATCACTGACAATATATTTACAAGCTTCAGGAAATTAGTAACGTACGGAATTCATACTTTATTGAAAATTATAATGAAACTTTAATAGAAAATATTGAAATAAAACTAACCTCAATTTCACAGCGCGTCCACCAAGACGACGGACACGGACACTCAAGTCTTATTCACTTCTTAATTTCACGTACACAACACAACTTTATTCAATAACTGACGCTCCTTTTTACCCCCTGTAACTACAGAACTTCGTTTTGTCAATTTCTTTATTTTTGTACATAAACCCTGACCTGACGCTAGACGATACCTTGCCTTGATTCAGCGGGAAAGTGTTGACAGAACTGACAGTTAACGGTCGGGTCAGTGTTGCCAGCTCCTGAACTAAAATCCTAAAAAAAGACGCTGAAAATTAAAATCTGCAATACTGAGTAAGCACAAATAGCTTCTGGTTTTTGAAGTGATACTTCTTAGTTGGCGATTCGATAATCTATAAGCGCATGCATGGGAATAAAATTGAAATCGCTATTTTAAAGACATCAAGTTTAATCACATTTCGTTACGGTTTTTTTATCACGATTGTATAATAATTGCTGCCTTAAATGGTTGTACTTAATAGGGGTTTTTGCTACAACTGTAGTGTAATAAATACTACTGTTTAAGTAATATATAATAAACTTACGATATTACGTTAAACGTATTGCGTTAAACAGTGCAGGTTAATTACTTACATTCCAAAGAAAAACACAAGTAACGTATAAATATTTTCATAAAAATTGCTGCTTGTGTGAAGAAAAAACTTATTTTTATGTAAAGGAGTATGGATGCAATTATTAAGTGTTTGTTTTATTTTTCTATGCATGTAAATATGGTAGAAAAAAGTTACAGATTTTTCGGTCATACAATAAAGCATAGAAAAATAAAAACAGCTACGATCCGTTGACAATCCGGAATAAATTTGAATTATCCATAATCTGATCGGAGATCTGCACTGGCAACAATGGAAGTGAAGGCGGCAAGAGCGCTTGTGTCATGTCATGACGAGATTCGCTAGCAAAAACAAGTTTGCAGCAACATAAAAACAAATTTGAAAGGTTATCTTTGAAAATTTAAATAACTTACAAGTTTGCAGCAACATTACCACAACCTTGAAAGTTTATCCTTAACTTTACAAGTTGCAGCAAGATTGTCACAAACTTGCCTTGTTATATTTGACGTAGCAATGTATAATCAAAGAGAAATCAAGTTTGCTGCAAGCTGATCCGCTAGATTCGCTAGCAAAAACAAGTTTGCAGCAACTTAAAAACAAATTTGAAAGATCATCTTTGAAAATTTAAATAACTTACAAGTTTGCAGCAACATTACCACAAACTTGAAACTTTATCCTTAAATTTACAAGTTGCAGCAAGATTGTTACAAACTTGCCTTGTTATATTTGACGTAGCAATTTATAATTAAAGGAAAATCAGGTTTGCTGCAAGCTGATCCGCTAGATCCTCTAGCAAAAACAAGTTTGCAGCAACTTAAAAACAAATGTGAAATATCATCTTTGAAAATTTAAATAACATACAAGTTTGCAGCAACATTACCACAAACTTGATACTTTATATTTAAATTTACAAGTTGCAGCAAGATTGTCACAAACTTGCCATGTTATATTTGACGTAGCAATGTATAATCAAAGAGAAATCAAGTTTGCAGCAACATTACCACAAACTTCATACTTTATATTTAAATTTACAAGTTGCAGCAAGATTGTCACAAACTTGCCATGTTATATTTGACGTAGCAATTTATAATCAAAGAGAAATCAAGTTTGCTGCAAGCTGATCCGCTATCTGGGCCATGTGCAGAGCGTGCATGGAAGCAGAAGAAACAACAAACATATTCTACTGGACTGTAAGCAGGTAGAAGTATACAGGAAAAAACACCTAGGGTCTCCGGACACACTAAAGGACGCAGTCAGCAATACCAAGGCACTCACAAACTTTCTGGAGGAACTGGGGTGGTTAGAGTAGCGCTACCCCACCGATTCACGCAAAATAGGCACACTGGATGTCGACTTGCGGAAAACGCCCAGTAAAACTAACTAACTAACTAACTAACTTGAGCGTGATTGAGTATCAAACATCTAAACATTCAAACTTTCGCATTTATAATACTATAGTAGGATACAGAGAACGTGCTTCTTTATAAGAAAATGTGCTTACAATATACAGTACAGTTAAGCCTACCTACTAATTGTATACTCAAGAAGAGCGCGTATGCCACTGGAAATAATGAGTGGCCGGAGAATATTAAGTCGGTCTTATTAAATTCAAGAGACAACCGCGTGTGCTTACACGACTGATACTGCGTCCAAGACCAGTATAAGTATTCATATTTTTTTCTTTTAAGCTTTTATTTCTGTTGCATGTTGAAGTTGTTTTGCTATAATAATTATCATAATATTAATGAACCTCCAGGTCTTTGGCATTATGTCGGTTGGTAATCTATGTGTACCCATATATATTTGTTTATGCGACTGTTTGTGTTCGAAAAAAAATCGAAGGACTGTTTAATTCGCAAATGTTTTTAACGATTTCTTGTGATGTTAATTCTATATTTTAACTGTATTATAAATATTGGACGTCCAAAATGGGCAGACTGTTGAAACTTATTATTTTATGACATGTTATGTATAGTCACCACCATAAGTATATGACTATGTGCAGCGCTATAAAAACATAGAAGGTATAATTATACATATAACGATACACAGGCGGGAAAAATATGTGATGCTTTACAGCTGGCATAAAAATCGATTGCCTGTAACAGCAACAACAAATATCAGATCAGACCGAGTAAAAATATCTGATAGGCACTCCACAAAATCAAAATGTGACATTCAAGTCACGTGACAAAGCATAAATATCGAATCACAAAAAAGACAGCATACAGTAATTTTATATTAAGCAGTAACGGATTTATATATTTAAAATGAAGGAAAAAATATTTTTTATGCTCCGAGCCGGATTCGAACCCGTGACCACAGCCATACAATAATTTTCAATGAATTGCACATATTATACCTAACTGACGCGTTTCAAACGAGAGCGAGATGGCGTGTAATCCGATTCATTTAAAACTGCCGTTTATGCATATTTAACAAAGGAAATCTCGTCTACATATATTGTACAAATATACGTACAAATTTTGTACGAGATCTCGCGAGATTGAACTTTCCATATAAAACACTGCATGACAGAAGTTTCATCTGACTGACAAATTAAAATTTACTTTTATTGGATTAAAATTTCCGTTTTCTAAATTGTATTAAAACCTGATGGTTAGTGAAGCAATAATTCTAATCGAGGCATTACCATGTACCTACTAAAAGCAATTACATCGCAAAACTCAAAGTATACTCTAATCTAATAAAAAATGCAGGCTTAATAGCTAATTAGTGGATTTAAACGATCACATTCATATTAACTCGTAATGTTATGAAGTTTGTTTCAATTGCTCTTGTTTATAAAGTTCAAGTGAGGACATTGCATTACCGATATTGTATTTTAAACATCTTTTTATTTTAAACTTGTCGTCATTTATACGCAAATTGAATTCTTTATGAGGTCGAGCTGCACATTCCGCAGAAAATACTTAGAAAAGGGCCTTCAAGGTCAAGGAATAAGTTAATTGAGATCCTGTCTTCGAATAAAAACAATTACTGTAGATTGCGGACTTAAATCAGAATAAATTACTCTTCCAGTACTTTTACGAAAATTTGTTTTCTTTTTTATTGCTAATTACATTACAAATAGAACACCTGCTGAGTTACATTTTGTTCAGGATTAATTATAATTGGTCGTTGTTTTCTAAGTATGTTAAATAATTTACTTTTCAACACAATTGCTCGTAACGTACCTCTTATTGTGTCGCTTTTAGGGTCATAATCCTGGATATTAAAAACGCGTGTTTTATAACATTACAACACTTGTGTGTTATGGTTATATCCCGATTAAGTCACGTTGGCACCTTGCAGGAAGATATATGCATGAACACGGTGCATTCTTAAATTAACCGGGTTGTACAGAATGTACAGCTATTTTTTTAATTTTCTGCAAATGGATTCTTACTCGACTAATCAAATTAAATCCTTTTTGTTAATTAATTGACTATTTCTTTATGTATATAATATGGAAACGTTTAATTTAGTAAAACTATTCACTTTTCATAACATTTTACATGAATTAAATACAGATAACATTTTAAAACGAAAATATAATTTTATTTTGTATTGGCTGTTTAGAGATTTCTGTGCCCACACTGCGCAAACTTCACGAAAAAAAAAACACTGTTGGGCGCCCTTATAGGTTATTTATTTCACAAATATTTGTAAAATTTATTTATGCGTGTTTGGTTATTATCAAACATGTTGACTCGTGGTGACTAGAAAAGTGATAAATAGAATGGACGCCACTGGAAATTCTTGGCGATGTGCAATTGTGAGTAAAAACCTGTTGTCATCTTAATGATTTGGTTAATGTAAAGTAAATAATTTGGCAGGCCTATAACATTTTCATCTTATGAAAATGATTTTTTCCTCGCAAAATGTGTTGAAAAACGTCGTATGATATGCGTGAGCTTTGATAATTACATCCTCGGCTTCCTTATCACGCTCACCTGCGGTTCGCGTGAACAATTTCGCCTCTGATGTAATTATCAACCTACCTCACTTGTATCACAATGTACTATTAAAAACAAAGTTTTAACCGACTTCAATTTAGTACTGCGCCAAATGACGAGAACATTTCCACATTTCTTTTCTAATTTACCACATGAACTGATTTCCAAGAGCAAATGCGTTGATTATTAGAGAAAAAACCCAATCGCTGTATGTGGCCCGATAACATTTGAGGACTTCCGTTAATTCCAAGGATCACCTTTGGCACTTCATTAGTTGCTATTTCAACGGAATCATATCAGAATCTGTGACGTACTTTTGTACTTTTAAGTACATGATTAAGGAATTCCATGTCATCTGTAGTCTTCAATCATCAATTCCACTCCACCAAATTTATGATTTCCGGGTGAACGAGTAAATACACGAGTTATAATAGAAAATACTACTAATACTAAGCACAATATAAGGAATTGACTTATGCAAATGAATATCGCAATCTATAAAAACCTTTTTTTTCTTAACTAGAACTAAGAACGTCAAAAATCCGTAATTGTTGCTTATTCCGGACGAATTTTAAAAAGCCCTCGTAAGGCCCGATTATTAGTTTTTAGAATTTTTGTCTGTTTGTCTGTTTATTTGTACGCGCATCGCGTGAAAAAAGCTGAACGGATTTTGACGCAAACTTCACTTATCTGTCGAGAAAATTCCCGGCCAACACATAGGCTATAAAGATAATGTTGCAAACGGGTTAAAAAATGGGGTTGAACTTTGAATGGGAACTTCTTAAATCTATGAGCTAAAGACTTGGAAATTGACAAGCATATATTTGACTAGAAAGTCAAAAGAACCCCATTCAAACTTTTAGCAAAATATAGATAAAACGTGAAAAAAAAAACCGGTAAGTATGTAAAATAGTAGTAGGATGCCAAACACATATTAACCAAAACTGGTTGATACCTCCACCGATAGTAACTGTTATACATAAATAAGAGACCTAATTATATTGGATTTCAGTCACTGACGACATCGCTGTTAATAAAACCAGCAACCTTGATCTCTGCCTTCCTATATTTGCTATGAAATCAGAGGTCATCTAAAGTTGAAGGTTGAGTTATCACGAATTATCATAGTTCACCAACGTCAAGGGATGTGGGTATACAATTTGGACAAAACGGCATTCTGCGGAGAATTGAGTATCTATGGTATCATTTTTTTTGATGTGGAAAGCTCCCGTGACTTTTTGTAATATTATTGGGAGTGCATAAGGAGCGCCCTTTAAGGGATATTTTGGGCCTTTCATTGCTACGAAAACCTCAGCCTTCGCTTCGCTTATTCTTCGCTTGCCTCCCCGTTTACCTTCGGGATTTTGCTCCTCAAGCTCCACTTGCAAGACACCGGGCAGTGTTGGGCGTAATTAATTACTTTTTGTAATTAATTACCAATTAAATTACATGTAATTCAATTACAAGTAATTGCAATTACATGTAATTGAAATTACTTGTAATTGGTAATTGCAATTACATGTAATTTGTAATTGCAATTACTTTTTGCTCAATTACTTTTAACTGGAACTTCGATATCTCTCTAACGACACATGTTAGAAAAAAGTTTACTTGACAGTTTGTGCTTATTTTTGCGCGTTTTTTATAGTGAACTAAAAAAAAAATATTGTTTCGTCCAAAATTATCTAAGTCCTTAAATAGATTCGTTCGACCATTGTGGTTGAGCATAACGATGAAAAGAGCGATTTTGGGAAAAAAAATATGTAACGTTTTGTGCTTGTTTTTAAACATTGTTTTCGATAGAAAAAAAAACAAAAACCAAAAACTAAGAAAAATTTTTTTTATGGTAATTTCACTAAGTCCTAGATAGCACCGCCGTCTAACACATCGAGTATATCGTTGAAAGAAGCGATTTTGGGGAAAACTTTATATGATATTTTGTGATTGTTTTAAGCATTGCTTTCAATAGAATAAAAATAAAAACCGAAAACTAACAAAAACATTTTTGATGGAAATTTCTCTGTCCTTTGATCCATCGAAGTTAAGTAGGTACATCGTTGAAAAGAGCTATTTTGGGAAAAAGTTTATATGACATAATATGATTGTTTTTAGGCAAACTTTACGACGCAATTGAAAAAAAACAGCAAAACGTTAAAATAAAATTATTGTTAGAAATTTCTGTCCTAGATAGCATCGCGCCGTCTAACACATCGAGTTAAAGTATATCGTTGAAAGAAGTGATTTTGGGGAAAACTTTATATAACATTTTGTGATTATTTTTAAGCATTTTGTACGACCGAATTAAAAAAACACTAAAATGTGAGGAAATAATTTTATGAAAAATTTCCAAGTCCAAAATATACTCGAACATTGTGTTAGAAAAAAGTAATTTGTAATTGAAATAGTAATTAATTACCAATTTTAATTACAAAATGTAATTGGTAATTGAAATTACAAATTACATTTTGTAATTGCAATTTGTAATTGAGGCTTCAATTACTTTTTCCATGTAATTGTAATTTGTAATTGCAATTACATTTTGTAATTGCAATTAGTAATTTGTAATTCAATTACTTTTTGCCCAACACTGACACCGGGAGACAATGAGTGTCCGTCCATGGGAGTGCATTTAGAGCGCTTTCTGAAGGAATGCTTCGAGTCTTTCACTTCAACGTAAAGCACAGCCTTTGACCTCGGTTGCCTCGCCACTCACCTACGGGACTTACTTCGCCCTTCGCCTCGCCACACAACTGCGGGATAGTAAGTGTCCGTGAGGGCTCGCTTGCCTCGCCGATCGGCACTTTGGCCTCAGATCTCGCTTGCAAGACAGGTTAGTGAGTGTCCGTCGGGCTCACCCTAGGGTCTTTGGACCTGGGGCTCGAGAAGGGAGCGTTCTCTAAAAGGATAATTTGGGCATCTATATAATACTAGCTTTTGCCCGCGGCTTCGCCCGCGTAGTTAAAGTAATTTTCCAATAATTGTTGAATTGCTACGCCGCCTACTAACCTACTACTACTAACTTCCCCTACGAATAACCCTTCGTCATAACCCATTATGGTAAATTAATTTTTATTTACTATTATTTTTATGCCCGTGTGGTGGCGGGTTAGAATTTCACCACCCTCTTTCTTCCCGTGTGTGTCGTAAAAGTCGATTAAGAGAGCAGGGTTGAAGTGTGTTTTGGGTGATGGGCTAACAACCTAAGCAATATCACTTTTTGTCGATCTTTTATAGCCACATTTATGCTAAAAGTGGCGCTGGAACATAAAGTTCATGTGCTCTGCCTGCCCCTTTTGGGAATAAAGGCGTGAATGTATGTATGTATGTACGTATTTCTGTTATTAAATTTACAGTCATGATTAATGAGAATCTGTCCTCTGGAATAAAAGCTACTTTATGTTCATGATAATGTTGAAATACCAAAATATCTCCACGAATGTCAAGTCAAATTTGTGGCCTGGACATTGCTATAGGCTAGTTTCCTAGGATTTTTTTTCCATGCTTTTCGATTCAGTATTTAACATAAATACCCAAAAAATTGTTTTAATTTAACGACGGCCAAAATGCTTAACTTATAAAAAGTAAGCAGATCTTCGTGCAGCACCTTGAATGTACTTATTACGGATGCAGGCACTTTCCCAATGTCTCCTACCCTCCCGTCCCGCCGCGCCGCCCGCACTCGCCTAGGTACCGATTGCTGACGATCGAGATGGCACCAAATACAAACTTTAAAACCTATAACCCTATATAACGCGGGTCTTGTTCCATATCTCAAAAGCAAAAATAGAACCCTTATTTATAGGATCACGTGTGGCTGTCTGTCAGTTCGTCTGTTACAACCGATTTGCTACGAAAAAAACTGGACCGATTGAATTGCAATTCGGCACAAATATTTTCATGAATTTTCATGTCCACAACATTACATTTCAAAATCTATGTGATTTTCGTTATTAACGTCCCAAAAAACCATACTAACAACGCCCATATTGATATTTAGACGCACGTTGGAATGTAAAATCGTTGTTGTTTTCCTAATCAGCGACCCGATAAACCATAGAAACAATAGATGCCGATGTTGATTTCAGATTTTGTCACCACATGTCTCCTTTTAGGGGTTGAATTCTCAAAAAACCGGAAACACTTGTTTACTCATTTATCGTTAGGAATTATCCTGTGAATTTTCGAATAAAATTGTCTAACTAATATTTTTTCTCCATACAAACTTTGGAGCTCCTTTTTAACCCCTTTAGGTGTAATTATTTCCAAAACGCTGAAAGCACTTTATTTGTAAATGAATAAGTAATCTGTCCACAAAGTTTTAAGTACGTAGTAGCTAAAAATAAGTTTCCCTTATACAAAATTTGGACCCTCATTTAACCCCCTTAGGGGTGGAATTTTATAAAACGCTGAAATTACTTTTTTTTTATCCTAATAAGTTATCTTTCTACAAAGTCTCAAGTCTCTAGTTCAATAAATAATGTTTCCCCCCCCACAAACATTGCATACCTATTTAACCCCCTTAGGGGAAGAATTTTATAAAACGCTGAAAGTACTTTTTTGTATCTTAATAATAATATTCCTACAAAGTTTCAAGTCTCTAGTACAAAAAAATATGTTTCTCCCATACAAACTTTGCACCCCTACTTAACCCCCTTAGGGATAGAATTTCCAAAAATCCCGTCTTATCCCTTGCCTACGTCATAAAATGAAGTTCTGGTGTAAATTTCAAGTTTCTAGTCCCAGTAGCTTTGAATACGAACTTTGCACCCCTATTTTAGCCCCTTAGGGGTGGAATTTTATATAACGCTGTAAATACTTTTTTTTGTATCCTAATAAGTAAAATTCCTACCAAGTTTAAAGTCTCTAGTTCGATTAATAATGTTTCCCTTATACAAACATTGCACCCCTAATAAACCCCCTAGGGGTAGAATTTTCTAAAACACTGAAAGAACTTTTTTTGTATCTTTATAAGTAATATCCCTAAAAAGTTTCAAGTCTCTAGTACAAAAAATCATATTTCTCCCATACAAACTTTGCACCCCATTTTAACCGCCTTTGGGATATGATTTCCAAAAGTCCGGTCTTATCCCTTGCCTACGTCATAAAAGGACGTTCTGGTGTAAATTTCAAGTTTGTAGTCGCAGTAGTTTTGAATACAAACTTTGCACCCCTATTTAACCCCCTTAGGGGTTAAATTTTGTAAAACGCTGAAAGTGCTTTTTTATCTTAATAAGTAATCTTCCTACAAAGTTTCAAGTCTCTAGTTCAATAAATAATGTTTACCTCATACAAACATTGCACCCCTATTTGACCCCCTTAGGAAGAGAATTTTCCAAAACGCTGAAAGCACTTTTTTTTTATCTTAATAAGTAATATCCCTACAAAGTTTCAAGTCTCTAGTACAAAAAATAATGTTTCTCCCATACAAACTTTGCACCCCTATTTAACACCCTTAGGGATAGAATTTCCAAAAATCCCGTCTTATCCCTTGCCTACGTCATAAAAGGAAGTTCTGGTGTGAATTTCAAGTTTGTAGTACTAGTAGTTTTTTATTCAAACTTTGCACCCCTATTTAACCCCCTTAGGGGTTAAATTTTGTAAAACGCTGAAAGTGCTTTTTTTATCTTAATAAGTAATCTTCCTACAAAGTTTTAAGTCTCTAGTTCAAAAAATAATGCTTCCCCCATACAAACTTTGGACCCCCGTTTTACCCCCTTAAGGGGTGAGTTTTCAAAAATCCTTTCTTAGCGGATGCCTACATCATAGTGGCTATCAGCATGCCAAATTTCAGCCCAATCGGTCCAGTAGTTTGGGCTGTGCGTTGATAGATCAGTCAGTCAATCAGTCAGTCACCTTTGCGTTTTATATATATAGATTATTGACGACCAAGTTTATGAGGGTGTTTATTTAGATTCGAAGAGAATTTGAACTGTTACACGGATAATCTATGGAAATTAAATCTTTATTTTCAGTATGTAGTATGGTTAAACAAAGCGGACCCCGAGCTCCTTTAGGAGCATAACCGGGAACAACGCTAGGTGGATGATGAGTATGGTTAAACATAAGAAAACCATGTAAGCCATAATTATTGCGCGTACGAAGTCGCGGGCAGAAGCTAGTATAGTATATACCTATTATAAATTCATCGTAATCGACATGCAGCGATGACGTGTCGTGTTGCATTTGGCGTTAATTTCGGAATTGTAAGAGCGCTCGCGAGCACCCTATTCATGCGAGCAGTTTCATCGAATTTAAAGCGGTAATATCCAACAGCCGACTGCCATTTCACATTGGAGGTCTATTTGGTATATCGATATGATATTGGTATGAAATGTAGGCGCATAGCATACTCGTTCTGGGACGTTAGACTTGTCGGGCGCGGAAGCGAGCGCGGCCGAAAAATATCTCACCAATATAATATCATACTAATTCGTCAAGTCAGATATACCTCCTGCGCGAGACAGGCCTGCCCCGTCGTTAACCTGATATAGTGAATATTTGAGTTAGTTTATTAACTACCTAACCTACTAATTACTAGTTTTGTAAAATTAAAATACGACTTACAATTATTTTTTGGGAATTCGAGTTTATTGGCGGGCAACAGTCTGCGCATGCGATTGTTAAAAAGGTACGTACGTTATTATTGTCTTTGGGTCGCGATTATAACTCGTTACAAAAAAAAATTTGATCGCATTTGATCGCGTGTTGGAAAGAGCTCGAAACGTCGGAATGTTTTTAATAGGGTCAAACGGGGTAACATGGAACACGCCGGTTACTGGTAAGTCTTGACATACCAGTTTTCAACAGGAACATAGGTACGTAATTCACACATGTATTTTTTTATCGTTAAGCCCATAGTGTGGGCTGTGGGGCATCGTTGGATAGCTTGTTCAAAAATATTATGGGTTTTCTAAAGCTAGATTTCGATTTAGTGATTCGTTTGCGAAGTATTAGGCTTCATAGCCCTAATTTTTGTTCGAATAAGTCCTCCCCCCACTTCCGGCTAAATAGTTACTTCTGGGAATGTGAAAAAAATCGTGGCAATAGTACATATATCATGAATTTAAAAGAAAAACTATCTCAGCTAAGTAGACATTACTAGTTACCGAATAATAGTCAACCAACTTAAAAATGTACTTGGAAAGGCAAAGTTTTTATACAAATACGGCCAATGCAACCACACCATTTACTTCGCGCGTGCGTGTCGATGTAACAATCACAGACAGGTAACTACAGAAGCCTAGGTACACTGCTCGTGACCCGACACGCACTTGGCCGGGTTTTTATTTATTATATAGTGTACATATAGCATATATTAATTAATTAATTGATTTTAAAGATATTATATAGCCTGAATAATGAGACCAAAGAAAAATATAAAATTAATAAATGGCTCGTACAGCGATATCGGGGGAAAGGGATATTTTTATTAAAAAAATCTTCCCCTATTCTATATATTTTTTCGATAAGTATCAAAATATAAAGCGAGTTACGGAAATTGAATATTATATGGTCCCTGTTATTAACTTGCCTTTCCTGTTCCTGTTAATTATGGAGAAGAAACCGAGCTGGTTAAGCCTCAGTGAGCCGCCTTTTGGATACAGGCCAACTAGACAAAGAAACTGATATTTTCCGATATTAAGCAGCCAGAAATTAAGCTTCAGAGATGTCCTCGTACATTTGTTTTTTGTCTGTATGTGTTAAATAATGGACATCATTTTGAATACACCTACAATGGGGTTATCACTGAGGTAGGTAATGAAATAATAACTATAATAGTACACAGTCATATTTCATAGCTTACTTTGGTCAAACATTTGCTGGATTGGATTCACATTGAAGAGAACAGACAAAGTTGGTGTCTGACGAGGATAGAACGCGAATATTTCAGTTTCCCAAGATGTTGCCATACGTCCCGGTACGCCGGGACATGTCCCGGTTTGAAGCATGGTGTCCTGGCGTCCCGGCCGATAAGCAAATTGTCCCGGTTTCAAAAACATAGTTATTTACAAATAGTGTCATAAATAATCAAGCATTTTAATCTCGTACCTTACTAAGGCCACTCAGCAAGCTTCATGGCCTAAACACGATACTCGACTCAAAAGCTCTCTATTTTAACACGATTGTGAAAAATACTATTTTGTAAGTATGCCTTAGCTTATATCCTTACTAACTCAAAATAAGGGCAAATTGGACTACAAAAACAATTTTAATTTATTTTATTCACTTCTTTCCAAATAAAATAACGTGCAATTTCTTAATATCATCAAAGGCCATACAAATCAAATTTAATATTAAAAACAGCCGGCAGAGATATTGCGGCATTAAAATATACTTAGCGTAAAAGTGCTCTGCCTATATGCCTGGTCGCTACTTACTTTATCTTTATTTACACAGGATCGAGATGAAGAGGGACCACTTTTTGGGGACTATAATTAATGGTTGTGGAATTACTTCAGTTCCGTTAGATTTTAGACAAATTAATTTCTAAAAAACAGTGAAAATAAGTCCTACTACTTCTAAGTTTTAATGTTCTATAAGAAATCCGAATGTTCAGATTACAAATGTAATATGAAAGGATAACATATATTTGTACAGACCCGCGTGGTCGTGCTGCTGTAGGTTTCCCGTGGGCTGTTATCCGCAACGAGCTAATGCGGCTCACCCCGCCGGTCACCCGTCACGAAACTAGACCTCTACCTACGCTTAGTTAGTAACGCATCGCGGTGCCAAGATATATTTTTGGGTGAGCGATGAGGTGAGCTTAAAACAAGTTACAAAATAGGGAGGCTGGATGATCAATAGACTTGTTTTTCACCACGCATTTAGACAAAGGCAACAAACAGGGGAAAAAAGAGGATTATCTTAGTGTGAGCTTCACGTCATCACGTCCACCTTTGCCGGCCCCGTTACAGGTACCATCGAAAGTTATCCTTCAAACAAAACAACAGTATTGAACTAAATTGGCGATTTATGGTCGTGGGAACCTTTCATTGTACCCTCGGTCGGATCCTGCGATGTGTAACTTATTTACTTTAAGGTTACATTAAAAGAAAAAGAATAAACCTGGGGATCGATTGGAACGTGTTTGCAATCATTTGATTTAATGGCGAGCAAATTCTGAGGATAATATATTTTATTCTTCCATAATATTTCATTATTAATCTGAAAGATGTCAAAATATGTATTCCACTTAGAATTTACTGCTTCCTAGCAACATGCGATATTTTAAAAAGAGTAATCTTTAACTTGTTTTAAGCTCACCTCCAATATTCCGCAGTGTCTCAAGACAAAAGTCTTTGACCAGTGTGTGTTGCCAGTGATGACATATGGCACTGAAACGTGGTCGCTTACTATGGGCCTCATAAGAAGGCTCAAAGTCACCCAAAGGGCAATGGAGAGGGCCATGTTGGGAGTTTCTCTGCGTGATCGCATCAGAAATGAGGCTATCCGCAGCAGAACCAAGCTAACCGATATAGCCCTCCGTATCGCTAAACTTAAGTGGCAGTGGGCGGGGCACATAGCACGTAGAACCGATGGCCGTTGGGGCGGAAAGGTTGTCGAGTGGCGACCACGTACCGGAAGGCGCAGCGTGGGTAGGCCCCCGACAAGGTGGACTGATGACCTGGTAAAGGTTGCGGGAGTCCGCTGGATGCGGGTGGCGCGGGATCGGTCACTTTGGCACTCTTTGGGGGAGGCCTATGTCCAGCAGTGGACGTCTTTCGGCTGATATGATGATGATGATGATGAAGCTCACCTCAACACACGCGATGCGTAGTAACTAAGCGTAGGTAGAGGTCTAGTTTCGTGACGGGTGATCGGCGGGGTGAGCCGCATTACCGCGTAGCGAATAACAGCCCTGAATGCGCAGCACGCCCTTTGCTTAGCATGCAAGCCAGGAAGAACCCACTCTTCAGCAAAGTCATTGGAGTAATAAAAAATAAATTGGAATGGATAAAGTGTGTCTCGAAGCGACCCCTTGTCACAGAATAATTTTTAGTTTTGGTACAGAAGCGAAATTAGTGCGGAAGAGAAAAATTGCGAGCATGTTAAATTTTAATGTTTTCAATATCCTAATACCTTGTTCACCAAGCCCCATGCACCCTCCAAGGTCGTCAAGTGGAAGTTACATTTAATATACTGTCAGGTTTTTGTAGGTATCCAACTTTTTATAGTAGGGTTGACTGTCTGTTTGTAAGAATTAATATATAATCTATGACACAAGGTGGAAAGTATTTATCGACTTTAGATCGAATAACGCCCGTCCTGGGTGTCTGGTTTACACCGTTACAACATTTCTCCTAGAATGGAAGGCCCGAAATAAACATCTTGGTATTTTGAATCATTTCTTGGAGTAGGTACATTGAACTTGGCTGGTGAAATAAACTTTGGAAAATACATTTGTTGAATAATGTGTACACAATCGTTAACCCGGTTCATGTCACATGTTGCCTGGTTCATTTTGTAGTTTTGTTTAAAAAAATTGGCAACGATGATATTTTTATGTTTACGCTGCCTTTTTCAGCCATTGAATTACCTAACGGCCCGGCCACGACTTCGAGCGGCGGCGGCAGCGGCAGTGGTTTTTCTAATTCATTGCGTGTTATCCCAACCAACCACAGTGCGTTGCGCGTCTTGACCGCGCAGTGAATAGATAAAACGCTCGCCGTGCCGCAATTCGCGCAATGTCGTGGCCGGGTCGTAATACTACAACTATATAATACCTACGTATCTACTTCGTTCTCTAAAAAGTATCTGAATTACTAACTATGATATGCAGTTTTGGAATTCATTACGTGTCTTTTGTTACGCATCGATTTGGATAAAGTATTGGGGAAAGTGTGCGCGTATGTGGCCTTGACATTTCAGGGCGTAGCAATAATAAATTCTAACCACCCTGTTTCTTATTCCATAATATTCCAGTGTTACAAAGCAACCTTGTCATGTCAAACATAACGTCGATTGTTGCGAAACAAAAAGAAGACACTTACGTACGAGGATGATACGTTAAGCTGTCGATATAGCACGGAGGGTTCTAGAATTTCATTTGTTATGCTACTGTCGACTGCGGGGCTTTACGAGGATGTTATTGAATTGGAATCAGTTTGGTATTTATTTCACGTGCTCTCGCTTCCACATACGCTAGCCCTAATGTCTCAGAATGACACCACTGATTCAAAACCGACTCCAATTCAATGCGTATCTCGAATTTTACTTCCTAGGCGCATTACTGGTATTTAGCACACGAGTTGCACTCGTAATTCGTAGCTTAAATATTCGGAACTCGGTATTTCTTTGCTGTGAATTTAGTTCAAATATGAGATGACAAGTGACGTAAGATGAAGTCTTGTAATTGCAACTAGGTATATCTGTCTGGTAATAGCAACTAAATTTAATAATGCCCTATGATCACTATCATATAGAGGGCATTATTAAATTTAGTTGCAATTACCAGACAGATACCTATACCTAGTTGCAAGTACAAGACTCCATCTTCACCGATATACTATTTATTACGAACACGTACGTTAAAAGTTAGGGCTGATTGATATTAGTCTTAATCATAAGTTCATGACGAGTGAACAAAAACACGTCAAAGTCCAGCCGCAGCGGTTGCGAGCCGCTGTGTGTTTCAACTTCTGTCTTCTTATTTAAATGCGTAGTCCTAGCATGCACAGCGGGAAAGTTTTTTTAAAGACCTTTGATTGGTGGATGTAATATTGAACTGTTGTGATTGGTCAAATTAAAATCCTACTAATATTATAAATGTGAAAGTTTAGATGTTTGGATATTTGGATGTTTGGATGTTTGGATGTTTGGATGTTTGTTACTCAATCACGCTTAAACGGCTGAACCGATTTGAATGAAATTTTGCATGAATATAGTTTATAGCCTGGTTTAAAATATAGGATAGTTTTTATCTCGAAATCATCCCTCAAAGGGATGAAATCGGGGGTAAAAATATGGTCCGAAAGCCTGAGTGATACAAATGCAGGCATGCAATTCTAGGCTTTAAGATTCAGATTCATGATGTTTGTTTTGTTAATTGTTTCTCGCTTAAGTGTTTTTTAATCCCAAGAACATAAAAAAATGATACAGTTTAAAAATCAACATCTACTAACTGATAGTCTGTACCTACAATTGAGGTGAAATCAAATTGATTTGTTTCTCATAGATGATATGTTCAAATTTTGAATGTAATCAATAAGAACCATCCATACTAATATTATTAATGTGAAAGTGTATGTGTTTGTTTGTTTGTTTGTTTGTTTGTTTGTTTGTTTGTTTGTTTGTCCGTCTTTCAAGGCAAAACGGAGCGACGATTTGAAGTAATTTTTTAAGTGGAGGTAGTTGAAGGGATGGAGAGTGACATAGGGTACTTTTTATCTCTTTCTAACCCCCCACTTCCCTAAAATGGGGGGTGGTAATTTATATGGAGCTTTCCGCAATTTTCAAGGTAGAAAGCTAAAAATTGGTATGCGGACTATTTGTGACTAACAAAAAAATCGTGCATCATTTTTTTTTTAATCTGTCCCCAACTCTTCACAAAAGGGGGTGAAATTTTATATGGGACTTTTCGCAGTCTTCGAGGTAGGAAGCTAAAAATTGGTACACTGTCTTTCTGTTAACCAACGAAAAATACCTGCCTTATTTTATGTTGGAAATCTTTCCCAGCCCCTAAAATAGGGGATGGAAATTTGTGTGAGACTCTCGGGAAAATTGGTCCAGGTTCTATGATACAAACGAATAATAAGGTAATTTAATTAAAACAATCTGTAATTTTAGTAAAAATTGCGCACGGGGTGCTATGCTACGTCAGTGCAATCTCTTAGTGTGGGCTGAAAGTACTATGGCGCACAAAAAAGCGGTAGAAGAACTAAATCGGACGCTCCAGGATTTGCGCAACGGTACCGATGTTATGGGAGGGATGGTGGTTTTATTGGCTGATGATTTCCGCGAAACGTTACCAGTCATTCAGAAGGGGACACCTGATGCAGACGAAATTAAGCATGTCTCAAAGCGTCCACTCTATGGGCCACCGTAAGAAAGTTCAGTTTGACTACAAATACGAGAGTGCAACTATATGATGACACAAATGCTGGCAACTATGCTGAAATACTATTGAAAATAGGAGATGGTCGGTTAGAAACTGATGCCGAGGGCTGTGTGACACTAACGGGAGATTTTTGTCCAGAGTTTACCCAGATTTACAAAACAATATACACCAAAATCAATATTTATGTGAAAGAGCAATTTTAGCACCAAAAAATGATGTTGTCAACAAAATAAATTCAGACATATTGAGTAAAGTACCAGGAGATACAGGAGGAGAACAGAGTATTTATCAGTAGACACAGTTATGGATACAGAACAGAGCACATCATATCCCGTAGAGTTTCTGAATTCGGTTGAGCTGCCAGGTGTACCCTCACACAAGCTTCAATTAAAACTAAGCGTCCCAGTCATGCTTATGCGAAATTTGGATGCCCCGAGATTATGTAATGGGACGAGACTTCGTGTCACACAATTTGGCCGCAATATCATTAGCGCCACTATCTTAACCGGCGTTGGATAGGGTGAAAATGTAATGATCCCACGAATCCCAATAATTCCCACAGATCTCCCGTTACAGTTTAAAAGGCTACAATTTCCTCTAAAGCTTACTTTCGCTATGACCATTAACAAAGCGCAAGGACAAACATTAAAGGTGGCTGGAGTGTACTTAGAATGTTCGCGTGTGTCCAATGCCCAGAATCTTTACATTCTATCCCCAAATGGAAAGACAAATGATATCGTATACAACTTAGCGTATTAAAATAATATTCTGTTCAGAGTTCTCTTCTGTGTTCTAAATCAGGAAAGGGGAACCGAACCGTGTTACCCCGAATTTAACGCGAGCGAAGCCGCAGGCAAAAGCTAGTGTTTAATAAATCATAAATACATATTTTCCCTATTAGGGGCTAAATCTAATATGACGCACTTTTTGAGCATGAGAAGTGAAAGAGTATTACTATTGTAACAACAACTAGCAAGACAATATAATACAATTTATAGTGCATTCATCGTTACTTGTCTTATTTGGTAAACAACATTCTAACCTCCAAATGTATCTTTTTAGACTATAGCAGCTATTTTATCGTAAAAAAAGCGTTGCTAGACAATAAAATCGTGAAGTGATGTCCGAAAAGTCGTCTCGGCATGATCTAATAATCACAAAATTGCTATTCTACCCTAAAAAGATGCATTTTGAAGTAAGAATGTTGTTTACCAAATAAGACAAGTAAGGATGAATGCACCTTTATGTGCCTAATTTAAAGGAATTACATCTTTTGAATATGCGTACGTATTGTGTGACATATTGTTTTAAAAATATAGGGCAGTCGGGAATGGGACTTCTTATACGAAAGGTCGATTTAATCACATACAATTTGAATAAATAACATTACCAATTATAATGACGCAAATGAGTTGCAGGCAATAAAAGTTCGGTTACAAAGTTTTTGGATAAATTATATTCCGAGAGAAAATGTTTTCCGGGCAATTCGGAAGAATAACAAGAACTCGGCATAGTTAGTAACATGACGACTCTTCCACCGGTTTTACATTGGACAAATATCCAATTAATACAGCCGTAATGAATATTTATATATGAATGATAGCAAATGACGAGGTCATGTGACTTATTTTGTAGTTTTTAACGTATAAGTAGTATAGTAGGTATCTACATCAAAACTCAACAGGTGTGGCGCTTGCTATGATATTTATCTACGCATATATCATTAGTGCTCTAAAATGCGTTCAGAAACCGTATGAAATGACCAGCATTACTACAACCGATTTTACTATGAGATCTTTCTTATCTGTGGTAGCAGGCAAAATCTGTACTGTAATGTCATTACAGTACAGATTTTTGATAAATTTGTATCGTTATGAGTTTAAATTTGGAACAGGTGTCAAAACTCAAGTGGGTTTTCAATTCTAGTATCCATAGATATTAAAACAGTTATCGATACGAAACGTCAATTCAGTACGTTTTTTAACCCTAAACTTTGCAAAGTATGTCAACAATCTTGCGTTCTAGTCTCGTTTGCGCTGTATAAAGCGCAAAAAACAGCTTTAGAAAAAAATGCAAAAAGCTAACCAATAAATGCACAGTTTAGATACTCTGTCAATTTTAGGCTTAATACAAACCGCACGACATTTGATCTCGAGTGATATGAGTATAGGGACTTCATTCGTTTGTCTATGATTAAAAAAAACCATTCGCCATGACGGACGGTCGAATTGCCGCCATTGCTGTTGTCAATTTATTGTTGGTTTTTTGCTGTTACTTACTACTACTTGATATGTGTGTGGATAAAGTAGTGTATGCAACTGTACATAATTAGGCCTTTTAAAACACTCGTGTGATCCTATTATGAAACTAGCTCACGCTCGTTTCATAAAACCACACTCGTATTTTAAGGCCTCTCATTATGGATCAGTCGCATAAACTACTATTCTCGTGCACGCACTAGTACGAGTAGGTAGGAAATTAGTCATCAGACTTAGCAATTGATTGTTGACATGTTATTTGCTTTATTATTTTCGTTACGTTTTCGTCGCTTAATTTTGTTACTTACGGGCAATTTCCAAAATAAGTTCCGTGACGTAATGAACTTCAGCCCAATAAAAAAAAAAATATTTTAGAAGAAACGCTTATTAATGAATTCTCCTTCTTCTGATATTCTTTGAAAATAATACTTGTTCAATATAAATTGCTTAGTATGGATAATATTGTACTTTGAACCTAATGACTACTGCTGTCACATTCCATTACGATACGAACTTTAGGTGTGTTTTAAGTGAAATTCAGAGTGTTGTTTGCAAACCAGTCTTTATTAAATACTATTTAACGCAATAATATTCTTATAAAAATGAATAACATTTGCAACACTAAGCAACACAATAAAATTATTTAACAAAATCTTTCCCTTACGTAACTTTTTGGTTTTCATCATAGCTAACAATCATCTTAACTTGAGACATATTGAAAACAACTATCAAAAGTTATATTTATCAGAATTGGCTTATAGTATTCTAACAAATGAATCCAAATTGTATCAGTTATTCTTAATAACTAATATGAATTCTTGAAAAATTCATCATAGCCACAGTAGGACAAAGTGACGTAAATGAATTATTCGTCTTGTATAGAAACTACATGATACGTAATAGAACAAAAAACATGACGTTTGGAATGAAAATAGCTCCTTCCATACGTCACGTTTATTGTTCCACTGATACATTACTTATCGTAGAGGATGTGACGTAAGTATGCCAGTTGTTAAATAAAGTGAAATTGTGCTTTGATTCCTTGCAATTTACTACTTCTAACTTCTTTACATGTTACCGCACTTATGAATATGTCTGAATTCATAAACGTTTAATCTCAAAGTGGCTTCGCACCTTCAGTATATCCAGTTCGTGGTGGAATTTTTTTTTTGGCACAGCGTGACGCTCGCATTTATGAAGCGAAACTGACATTTAACCTAAACAGTGGTTAATACTTAGGCTCAAATGTTGCCAGTAATATAAAAACACAACTGTTTTGGTAGTTTTTTGTTGTTTAATTGGTAAAAATGCCGTTACGTAGGTGGAATTTTCCACCACGTTGGTTATGGAGGACAGCAAATAAATTGTGATTTTATGATATTTTTACTCTAAACGTTAAAAAATAAGGTTCAAAATTTGTAAACGATAATATGATCGATTCACACAACAGCCATGTTCAGGCCTAAAAGGAGACAGATATAGGTAAACTTCGCCTCAAAGTTAGCAAAGTGTACGTGGGACACCCAAAAATCTGCATCTTTTCTTCGGTTTTTTTGATAAAAACATTACTTTTAGTAGGCTTTATAGGGATTATTCACCACAATTATACAGTAAACGAGTTATTTTATCATTTTTAGAAAAAAATGAGTAGTGAGTAATAGACAAACTATCTTTTTTAAAAATGGTTTTCAACCACAAAATTCGGCAAGAAATTAAATATAAATGTAAACCAGCCAATCACTAAGCATCGAATCGATATATTTTATTTGATAGATAGATAGATAGATAAAACGTTTATTTGTTTGCTACAATCACACAGAAACAGAAACAACATCGTACAAAAACAAAATTATAACAAATATTCGATATACAATAATTATGAAACAGAGTATACAATTACATACCAAAAAAAAAGAACAACATACAATTGCTGTGTGCGTTGCAGCAAAACAAAAGGGCTCATGGCTCAGTTGTACGCTTCGCTCTTTCGAGAGAAGCACTGATATTCTGCCTGAGCCCGAGACACGTAAGTTCAGTATCACAACATACAAAAAAATAAAAATAACTAAATCAAAACTGTACTGAAAAAAAAAAGAAATATGATATTTATAGCATTCTTTCATTCATGCCAGGCGAAATTCAATCTTATAACGGTACGTCGTGCCAAAGATTAATGGTCCTGCTAACTTGTGTGAAGTGTAGTGCATGTAGGTGAGTAACATCAATATCATGAAATAAAATACTTAAATAGAAGGTAATAAAATAAATTATAATTATAATAAAATATATCTGCTCTGTATGGTATTTCCCGCAAGTAACTAACTACCTATTATCACTAAACTAAATTCTGAAATCAGCAACCAAATAACCGTAAGGTATCCCTGCGCTCTGTTTGGTCAAAAGTATTTTTTTAAACTGATATTTGAAAGCATTTTTGTTATTAATGCGTCTGACAGGAGGCGGAATATTATTCCAGCATTTGGTTGCGAGATACCTGAAACAACCGGTAAAAGCTACAGTTTTGTGAGGATGCACTTCTAGAAGACACCGTCGTGCAGATCTAGTGCCATGACGACTGTGAAACGAGGAGATATTTATCTTCGAGAAAAGATATCCTGGTTTTTCGTATTTCATGACGCCAAACAGTAAACATGCAAGATGTAGGTGCCTACGAGAGGACATATTAAGCGTCGATGATTTGTTCAAATACGGTGTGATGTGACTTCTGGGTGGTATGCAATAACAAAAACGATAACAGGCATTTTGGACTCGTTGTATCAATCGACGCGTTTTTTCTTGTAGACGTGGTCCATACACTATATCCCCGTAATTTAATTTTGACAAGATTAGTGATTCGCATAGAATCATGCGTACTTTCTCGCTTAAAAGGCTACGTATCTGGTACAAAACCTTCAAGCGGAAAAAACACGACTTAACCAACTCTCCCACATGATTTTCGAACCTCAACTGGCTGTCCATCACGATCCCCAGGTTTCTAGCTTCATTCACGCGTTCGACAGGCGAACCTCGAATATACAGTTGTGGGTTGCAATGCAAAATTCGAGATATTTGAGACTTCGAACCCAAAATCATGAATTTCGATTTTTGCGGGTTTAATAACAAGCCGTTTTTATCAGACCATGACGAAACATTCTCTAGGTCTTCATTTATTTTGTGGATAGCATCAGCAAAATCACACGGGCGTGCTGAGAGGTACATTTGAACGTCATCCGCGTATAAATGAAATTTGCAGTGCTTTATAATTTTAATTATGTCAGCACTATAAATTATAAAAAGTAGAGGTCCCAGTATTTAAATATCTCTATCTTTTAGATTCATTATTAGTCCAAAATTAATAGGTTCAAATGAAGTGTTAAAATTGTAAGCACTTACCTACTTTCTACCGATAGAATTGAATATCGTTTTTCAATTTTCTATCGCGCTTATTTCAAAAATAGCATTTCATATACGTAGATATTGTAAATATGTAATAGAAATAGAAGAGAGTAGAGACTGCTCGATCCCACTGTCAAACTGTGCAAACGGTTTTGTGGGACTTTGTATTTGTTTGTGCTGTATATCTTTTTCTTAATAAATAAATAAATAATCGTTTTTCATATAGTTTTTTAGCGCTCGAAAGTCAAAAATCTGGGATCGATTTAGTTATGATGGGTTGTGGATTTTGGAAGCTTTTCGGGATTCAATAGTGACACATAACCTTGTGTAGGCTGTCATATCTAATGAACATGTTAACGCGTTGATTAATCAGTCGACGTGACTGACACGTCATAACAAGGTTATATCAATATTCTGTCTGGGCATAAGTGTCCCAAACACATGACATAAATTGCCTAGGAAATAACTGATGAAAAGTTCATCAAATATTGTAAAAGCAGGAAGCGCGTTCGCTTTTACAAGTATATTGCACTCTGTCGACTCTGACGACATTTAAAATGTCAGCTTAATTCAAGGAACGCAATTTGAACTACTTTCTGGTAGGTACTTGTATTAATAGCCCTGGACAAGGCCGCTAGCCCTTATATGTGACTGCTTTATGTGATACAGTATACTGCTAATAGTTTTATTTTTTTGAAAATTTCATTTGATATATACATTGTATATAATTATTTTATTAAATATTTTTGTATCGTGCTATTTTTATCGAGAAAGTTTTTAAAGAGGAAGGGCTACAGACGAAGATGCTTTATTTTTCCATTATATTCTTTCTCTCTGTACCATACCCTTTAATATATCTTAAAAAAATATTTTATCAAAGTAGCTAGTCAAATCTATCCAACGGTACACCACACTACGTGTTTATCGAGAAAATTAAATACATCCCACTTAACGAATATTTTGTCGTCGTTATTGTATTTAATATCACACAGTCATGGCGAAACTATAAGGGTTCCTTGTTGACAACGGAACCCTCATGATACCTTTAGGGGCAAGATATTGTGGGGATGTTTGGAAAGTAGTCGGGTAGATACCTTATACTGATGTCATACTGATACCCAGAACAGTGTATCTACAAAGTAGGTAATAGGCAGATACTATTAACTAGGTACTACATAGGTACTACTGTCTGTAGAGCGACGGGACTAATTGTCGCGTAGTTTGTAGTTGCAATGTAATTTTGGTGGGACAAGTTTAACTGCAATCTCGGAGTCGGTAGTACTTGGCACTGGGTTATTCATATATGCACACTAGTTTCTGTCTGCGACTCCGTCCGCGTGTAACTTACATACTTTCACCGCATTGTAGGAAGATTTTTGGGCTGAAAACTATCCCCGAGACTCAAACTATCTCTATATCAAATTTCATCGACATCAGTTCAGCGGTTTTAGCGTGAAGGGGTAACAGACAGACACACAAACAGACGGACACACTTTCGCATGCCCGCGACTCCGTCCGCGTGGAACTCGTTCATATCGCAGCTCGATACAGACTTTCACCCCCCCATTTCATCTCCTTGAGGGATGATTTCGGGGATAAAAACTATCCTATGTCCTTCACCGGGACTCAAACTATCTCTATACCAAATTTCACCTAAATCGGTTCAGCGGTTTAAGCGTGAAAAGGTAACAGACAGACAGACAGACACACTTTCGCATTTATAATATTAGTATGGAGTATGGATAGTATGGATGGATAGTATTAGGATTAGTATGGATATGGATTAAACGGCGACTTAATATCTAGTCTAGTGGCTGATATTAACAGTCTACCAAAGTTGAGTAAATCCCGATATTGTGAACTTTGGAAAGTTAGGTAGGTGCCTACCTGTCCTTCGAAAATATTTTTTTAAATATTTGCTTAAGGTGAGTAAAGTGCTTTGAATGAGATACTGATTAAATCTGGAAAATATTCCCAGTTCGTGTCGGTATAAAACACTCGCTGATGAATTCCCAGTCGGACGTACCTTTTCATAACTCTTTGACAGTTTAATATCACTCCGCTAAAACAAAACAAATGACTGCTTTCAGCAAACTCACAAATGTAGCTTTTATGACTCCAAATTAATATTCCTCTGGATGAAAGTGTGCGTGAATCTGTCCTTCGGACCTGGATAATGTACTGCCATAAGAATGCACGCTCACAATGCCCAGAATAATGACGTACTAACAGCGAATTGGTCAATATAGCAGGAGATACGAATATAGGCTCGAACTCCACCCAATACTTTTCATCCATTAAACAGATAAGGACGTGCTTTGCTTACATATATTCGTATCTCCTACTAATGGTAGGGCAATCATTGGAAGAAATTTTTGTCTAAGCTAATAATTAGTATTATGACGTTTTAAATTAGAATATATATTTTGCATGCCAAACTATGCGGAACATGCCCTCATGTAAAATTATTCTACTGACATGTACATTTTATAACACCTGTGTATGTTTTGCAAAATAAATTATTTCATTATTTCAATGCTCCGCCCAATAATCCTCACCCAAAAAAGTTGACGCGGATTATCGGGCCCTACATTATTTGGCCGTGCATTATTGGCTTCCTGTCCTTCGGCAAATAAACGTACCTTTTCCTCGCAGACAGACCGTTTTTGGACCCGTTTGACATTCCTAGTACCTAATCATCCCCGCCGCATGACCTCGGACGTGTGCGATGTTTTGGACGTGATTACGGGCCTAATAAACTGATCGCGAAGGCGATTCAAAAAATTGGCCCATCTTTGATACAAAGTTAATAACCGGTATTGATTATACGGGGGTTAAAATTATTAAGTATTACTCCAAAAGAAAGAAGGCAAAAAAATATGCCTAGTGACGAAAATTCCATTCAGATAAATAAAAAATAAATAAAAAATAAAAATGATTTATTGGGTAACTTAAGGTCTATGTAACAAATAAAAACTTTTTAACAAAAAATTAAACCGCCGAAAAGGAACTGAAAAGCAAAAAATAATAAAACTTTTTTATTTAGTTTAATAACTAAATTCTTAAACTATTGTAAGTACTTATACCTAAGTAAGTATATAATTTTGTAATTATTTTGACTTTTTAATTACCTAACCTTAATAACTAAGTTCTTAAATTAATCTAAGTGTACCGAAGTAATTTTGAGTTATTATTATTTTTTGCTTTTCAGTTCCTTTTCGGCGGTTTAATTTTTTGTTAAAAAGTTTTTATTTTTCAATTTTCTGTGGCTTACTTTAGTTAATTACTAACTTAATTTCTAGTTACATGCAATATTTTTGATTACTTTTAAAATAGCTTCCTACCTTACTGAAACTGTTAATTGCTTTATAATCCTAATGTAATTATATTGCTTGTTGTATAATATAAATTCTTTAAAAGAAGAGGCTTTATATACCAACATGGGTAGGCCTACAAGAAATGCTGCTCGAATGAGAAAAATACATTTAAGAACTCACACCCGAAGGACTGATTGACAATATGCATCTGCGACTATCAATTCAATTCATTTATTCAAAGACCAACATGGATCACTATTGTTAGTAAAACTTAGCTTAATATTAGTAATTACAAAGTTCATAGTTAGCACACATAAAGTTAATTTAAAGAGATAATACATAGTAATAAATTATAATACGATTTAGGCCGGTTTGAAATTCACATTACAGTCAACTAATAATAAAAATTTGTAAATATTTCTGAAGTAATCTAATTTAAAAATAATAATTATTCACTGGATGTCAAGTTACATTAATAATTTATTTAAATCTCAAAATGTCAAATGTCATGTGACCTCATAATTAACATGTGTGTTTGCGTGCACCATACAGCAGTGGTTTATATACACACACAGTCCATATTTACGTTCAGCGACCATTTTCAGGATGCTGTTGGCACTGGCCCGTACACTACGCACTAGGGATGTACATCGCTTGCGCATAGTAGTGTGGAAACAGTCCACCCTCGCTTCTGCAAACATCCCTGACGCGCTGCAATTATATCGGGGCAGCCCCATCAGCATCCTGAATGCGTTATTAAATTGAACACGAAGAGCACTGTATTGTGCCTGAGTATAGTTCGCCCACAGGCCGCTGGTATATAAGGACGTGCAGTAGGCCCTGAATAGGGTTAACTTGACCCTTCTCGAGCATCCAGCAAACCTGCGAGCGATCATGTTAGCTCTCACAGACAATGCTCTTCGTTCCCGCTCAATGTCAGTACCGTCTTTAAGGTCAGACGTCATAATATGCCCCAGATACTTAAACTGTGATACCACAGTCAGTACCTTCCCATTTAGTTTTATCGGCGGAACATCCTGTGGACTTTTATTCCTAACCCTAAAGACCATACATTCGCTTTTCAACACATTGTATTGCAGAACGTGACTCATTGCGTACCGTTCACAGATGCCTATCAGTTTCGTAAGTCCGCATGGAGAGGCACTCAGCAGCACCATATCATCTGCGTAACTGATATTATTTACGCACACTCTGTCAATATGGCAACCGATGCGGGCGCTGCTGAGCTCCTCTATAAGTTCGTTTACATACAGGTTGAAGAGCTTAGGAGAGGTTAGTCCTCCTTGTCTTACTCCACTCTTCAACCTGTATGCATCCGAAAACGCCCCCGCCCATCTTACGACATTGGATTGGTTAAGGTACCAGAATTTGAGAGAGCTAGTCAGGTCAGCTGGCACGCCAGAGTCATTCAATTTCTGCCAGAGGATGTCGTAATTAACCATATCGAACGCCTTAGATAGGTCAAGGTAGCATGCGTATACATTTGTCTGTCGGTCCATGTAGTACTTGACAGTATTTTAAGAGCCACAATTGCAGTTTCTGTGGATAATCCCGGCTTAAATCCAAATTGATTATCGTGTAATTTCAGATATTTATCAATGTGGGAGTTAAGCAAACTATCAAACACCTTGGCTATAATGGTAGCTAGTGAAATAGGTCTGTAGTTGGTTTTGTCGCTACTGTCACCTGTTTTGTTTTTCACGATGGGCACCACCACAGTCTTCATCGCGTCCGAGACGGCAGGTACGAGTGCCCTACACAGAATGTGTACAACATAGCCAGAACTCTTGGCAGATGCGGGCCAGCATGCTGGAGGTGCTCAATGCTAAGACCATCGTGCCCAGGAGACTCACCCCGTGTCATACCTTTAATAGCTTTGATAACATCTTTTGCCGTAGACCTGGTGATCATCCCCTGACCACGAGACCCAGCATCTGACACCCCCGTTGACTGTGGTAGCCCCAGTGGTAATTCGACTTGGAAATGGTGTTGAAACATGTCGGCAATACATTTGTTATCATTAATGCCTTCTACAAACCCTTAAAATCTCGTTTAGAGTGATGCTTCGCGATAATATCTAATTTAATTTGTTCTTCGTTCTTCTGACACCACTTTAAACGAGATCTAAAGATCTTTTTGCTTTCTCGCATTTCATTAAACACTGGTCCTGCTTTCGGCTTAGCATGCCACAACCAGACCTCAAATTTCAACCGATTTTCGACTATGAGAAATGTGCGAGGGTCTGCTTCTTACTGGAGACGATGCTGTTCGGAGTTGATTGCTATGGTAAGAAGTCTAGGGCCTCCTACCTGGTTTATGACCTTTTCGTGCAATGATCTAAATTGGCCGGATATGATAAAAGCTTTACTCATTGCGGATGGCCGCAATGTAAATGATAGAGACAGCATACCATTCCCTGAACGACTAAAATTGGTGTAAAAATATCCAGTGATTGTTGCCAGAAGCCGCGGCAGGCATATGTGGCGCTGAGTAGAGTAAATACACTTGATGGTATTGCTTTATCTGACCTAGAGCCGAATAAGGTATTACACAAACCTCACGATAAACGAGCTTTAGCAGAAATGCAGAGACTGAGAGGTCTACACACAAGAGACTGACAGGTGTAAAGCTCATTCAACACACACATACACACACACACACACACACACACACACACACACACACACACACACACACACACTCACACACACACACACACATGCGTGGTCATACATATCAATCAGTAAGTGAACAAACAATCATCCCCTGTTTTCCTACCCTTAGGGTTGAAATTTTTATTTAAAATTTATATGGGACCAACTTCGAGGTATACCCTTTCCAATAAAAAAAGAATTATCAAAATCGGACTACTCTGTAAAAAGTTATGCGTGATCATACATAAAAAAAAAAATATACGCGTTGACTTGAGAACCTCCTCCGTTTTTTTCGTCGGTTAATAACAGGTTGGTGTCTTTTTGTAAGTACCGAAGTACCTGTGTCAAGAGGCACCGCTCTTCCCATAGTGGTATATTGACAAACAAATGAAGGTAAAAATAAATAAAAAATAAAAAGATTAATAAAAAATAAAAAGATTATAAAAAATAAAAAGATTATAAAAAATAAAAAGATAATAAAAAATAAAAAGATTATCAAATATTAAATATTAGCTACAACCGTTTTGATAGTGCTTGTTAGAGAGGGAAAACGCAAGCAGTTTGTGACGTTACAAACTGCGAGACGCCGCAGAACGAGCCCCGCGCGCGGCAGGCCGCGTCGATGGCGGCGCCGAACACGCTGGGGCACGGCACGTTACCGTTTATTAGTAATGTCACTAACTACAAGCGTTATCGTTTCATATGAAGTTACGTATTGCCCTAATGGGATAGAACCCCTTCTTAAAACTTTGGACACTTATAACTTCGTGATTATTTAACCTTGCGTTGCTTATTTCTCGATTTGACTACATTTTAAATCCTTTTTTCGAGAAAAAACGACATTATTGATTATTTTATTTAGGGTCTAAACCCCTATTTAGGACTGAACTTTTGTATATCTTTTTGGGTTGATCTTGTCGGGTTCTTCCCCAGCTTTAAGCATTGGTGCTATAGTACGGGGATTTCCTACGTGGTTTGCGTCAATGACCATAAAGCTGTCTTAAGGCCGTTCCCGTACCCAAATGAAATTTTAATTAAACCATAAAACAATTCCATAAGATAAATGATAATAATAATTTATAAAAATATATGAATTAAGTTTATTCCGCCAGTAGGCCGGAATGGCATATTTACAGGTCAAAAATTACCAGAATTTCTGATAAAGACCGCATGAAATTATTAGACTAATGGATATTTGACACCCTGCGAAAAGCTGAACGAGGTTTATAACCGTTTTAGGCCTTCAAATCAAAGGTTGAAACCGGTATCTTGATCCGTGGGTCAATAAAACTATTTACATGCTGTTTACTTTGAAACAAATGGAACTTAAACCGGTGTTTCTTGCACATTGTAGATATACAAAGGCCTCGAGCACAAAGGATCCATTGTAGCTGGGGAAAATATTAAAAACCGGCCAAGTGCGTGTCGGGCCACGCGTAGTGTAGGGCTCCGTAGTTGCCTGTCTGTCTTAGTTACATCGACGTGCGGTGCGATTGCGTCGGCCGAATTTGAGACTTAATGGGTTTAACGAGTAAAACTTTAGGAGTAGAAAAGGTATCCTAAAAAAAAATATTTTCTTCTATTCCACCGTTTTGTTGGCCTGATTGATTTATATACCCATGCTGAATTACAGTTTTCTCGTTGTTAGGGTTACTGAGCTAAGCCGAAGACGAACGGACAGACGAACGGACTTGGCGAAAACTATTAAGGGTTCCTTGTTGACTACGGGATTCCCTCCCTAAAGAAATACTAATAATGCAGCTTCATGGCTGCCTTGTGCTGCGGTGTGAAACATTTGTTTCCCTGAAAACCCAGGTACGTAAGGGTTATATATACTCTATAGGTACTATACTATAGTATTTCATGCAATCGTTATACAATGTATGCTTTTTCAGACGAGTACCACGTTTAGGCCACGAAGCTTGCTGAGTGGCCTAATTAAGTTACGATGCTACGTTTTTGAAATTAGGAAATTTATAGATTATGTAGGTAGGTAAAAACTGGTACGAAATAGGTGAGGGACCACTGCCTTAATATCTATTGTTTCTCGAGTGTAAGCTGATGATAAATTATTCAGTTGGACTGCACTTAAGTATTGTTAGTTTTTATTAGTAAGGAATCAATGAATAGCTTATTATATGATTGATTAAGGCTGTAGTGTTTCCTACTTCAGGTATTTATACTATTTATCACAGCTCTCACATCTTGTATAATTAACCACTTTATACAACAACAATAGTTTTTTCAACACATATGCTCGTAACGTACCTCTTATTATGTCGCCTTTAGCCTGGGTATTTAACACGCGTGTATAAAACTCTAGTACATTACGCAACTAGGGCGGTGAATTCGTGAATGCCCCAGATCGCAGGTGATTGTGGCCCGAACCGAACGTGAGCTGCGCGTACGGGAAAACTCGCATTGTGGCCAGGTGAAGACGTAACATTTTGTACTCAACACGGGCGGTAATTCGTAAAGTCCCAGAGCGCATATTTATGGCCCTCACCTTAGGTTCGGGCCACAAACACCTGCGATCGGGTGCATTCACGAATTCACCGCCCTAGTTACGTTATGTACTATTACGATACTTGTGTGTTATGGTTATATCCCGATTAAGTCACGTTGGCACCTTGCAGCAAGATGTATGCATGAACACGGTGCATTCTTAAATTAACCGGGTTGTACAGAATGTACAGCTTTTTTTTAATTCTCAGCAAATGGATTCTTACTCGACTTAACAAATGAAATCCTTTTTGTTAATTAATCATCATTTTTGTTAATTAGTAAAAGATAACATTTTAAAACGAAAATATATATTTTATTTTGTATTGGCTGTTTAGAGACTTTATCTATGTCTGGCCTAACACATGCGCGCGCACTGTGCAAACTTCACGACAAAAAAACTGTTGCGCGCCATTATAGGTTATTTCACAAATACTTGTAAACATTGTTAATGCTTGTTTGGTTAAGTGATAATTAGAATGGACGCCACTGGGAATTTATGGTGATGTGCAATATGTGAGTAAAAACCTGTTGTCATCATTAAGTAAAGAAAATAACTTGGCAGGCCTATAAAATTTTCATCTTTTGAAAAGTTTTGTGTTGTGTTGAAAAAAGTCGTATGAAACGCGTGAGCTTTGATAATTATATCCTCGGCTTCCTTATCTCGCTCACCTGTGGTTCGCGTGAACAATTTCGCCTGTGATATTATTATTAACATACCTCACTTTTAGGCCTTTTAGGAAAATATTCCCATCGTTGTAAGGAAAACCTCGCCATAAACGTTAACACTTAACACAATCAAATCTTACTCCTTGAGGGGTCATTACCCCTGCGATCCCAACCATTGGCTTTGAGCGAAACCCACTCTAACAGCGGGGTGCCTTGCCATGTTTTGTAAATTTTCTTAAGGTACCTACAAGTTGAAACCCGATCGCACACAGCGGCCGCAGACGACGTGTAGCAGTGAAACGACTGCCCTCCTATTCTATAACTGTTTTAAAACTTGCGCTGCCAGCAACCCGCCTAGCGGGCGCCTACGCCGTAGTCGCTACATACGAGGAAACCACGGGATCGGCTACGTGCGTAGCGATTCTCGGCAGCGAAAGTGTTAAGGCGCCGTAGGTTCAGCGAAGTTAAGCGAACAGTGTTTTTGAAACAATATAATGCGTCTGTTTATAATAATATGGTTAAAAAAAATACGAATAGTAATCTTGAGGCTTTTCTGCAGGGAAATCAGTGTTTAGAAACATGATTAAGCATTTTTCGCTCGATAGAAAAAAAAAAAAAAAAAAACATAGGTCTAAAGGGGTCTAAAATACACTTACAAATTACGAACAAAAGCTAAAAATATTAAAATGGCTTCTAAAAATCGGCAATATCATGTTTGAGGGAAATCAGTGTTTACTTTTTTATTTATTCAAACGGCCAAAAACTTAAAATTAAAAAACATGATTTCCGCGCTTCCGAGCACGCACTTCCATCTCGCTCACGCTTATGCTCAGTGAGAGGGAGAGAAGACCATGAACCTACGGCGCCTTAAGCTCACCTCAACGCTCTCCCACAAATATACCTATCTTGACTCCGCGATGCGTAGTAACTAAGCGCAGGTAGAGGGTCTAGTTTCGTGACGGGTAACCGGCGCGCTGAGCCGCATTAGCGCGTAGCGAATAACCGCGCTGGTTTCTATGTACCTAATTCTATGAATTTATTTATTTATTTCACAAGAACGGTTAATACCAATTACACTTGTGTTACTTAAATATGTTACATACATGTACAAGAAGTCTTAAACCTATGATGAGTTATGTACCTACACAGTAATCATTCATCATCTCATTAATCATGCATTCTCACAATAAGAGAGGCACCTGGACGCGAGCATGGGCAGGCTGTCTACAAAGAGATCCACTTTCGGATCGCGTTGATCGAGCTGATCATGTCGCACAGCGGAGAGTGGCGCCGCGCCACGGTCGCGCGCGATCCAGTGCCGTCCGACAGTTTTAAGTATGCGCGCCGGCATGACTTATTTAAGGGCCCGACAACGCAGTTAAGAGTATTGTGAAGTTCGGTGCTATTGATTTTATTACGGAGCACTTTACACGCCGTAACCATCCTCTCGTTGCTTCTTCGTACTTCTAGGGAGTTGAAGCCCAAGACGCCAAGCATAAACTTTGTCGGGTACATGTATGGATAGTATCCGTACAGTTTTTTTATACAGGAAGCGGAGAAACGCTTTTTGGACCTTTTCCAACATAAGCTTGTACTTGGCTTCACTTGGACTCCAAACACAGGCACTAGACTCTAGTTTACTTCGTACTAGGGCCGTATAGAGGAGCTTGATGACGCCGGAATTGTTGAAGTCCCTAACGTTTCTCAACACGAAGCCTAACCTCCGGTACGACTCTTTGGCAAGGCTGGTTTTATGCTCGCGGAATGTCAGCTCGCGATCAAACTTCACTCCGAGGTCTTTTACAGAAACTACATGGCTCAAACTCTGACCGTCCATTGTATAATTATATTTAGTAGGATGTTGGCGTCTAGTAAATGTCATTATTTGGCATTTGCTGTTGTTGAAGTGAAGTTTGTTCGCGATGCTCCAAGCATATACCCGGTCTAAATCTTGCTGTAAAAGTAGGCAATCGGACTCCTGCTTGATCTCCATCACGAGTTTGAGGTCGTCTGCGTATATTAAGCATTTGGCATGCTGGAGGTTGCTCACGAGGTCATTTACCATGATAAGAAAGAGTAAAGGACCGAGACTTGACCCCTGACTCACTCCCGAACGTGTGTGATACGGAGGGGAGACAAACGGCCCGTACTTAACAAATTGTGATCTGTCTTTCAGGTAGTTAGCAAAGAATGTGAGCAATTCAGAATTAAAACCTATAAACCTAAGCTTTAGCAGCAGTACGTCATTGTCAACTGTGTCAAACGCTTTCCGGAAGTCGAGGTATATGACATCTGCTTGCGTTCTACTGTCAAGGTACTTACTAATATAGTCAACGTGAATCAGCAAGTTAGTGTTAGCTGATCTACCGGCCCTAAAGGCGTATTGTGCGTCACAGATGCACGGGTCGATCTGACGGTATATTTCCTTGTGCAGAATACTCTCGAATGCTTTAGCCGCTGAGTTAAGCACCGCAATCGGACGATACCCCTCCACTTTAACCTTATCTTCCGTTTTAGGAATGGGTGTAACTCGGGAGAGCTTCCACAGACAAGGATAGATACCTGCTCTTAAGGAGAGGTTAAAAATATGGCATAACGGCTTAGCAAGTATACCGTTGCAGGCTCGTAAGATGTAAGATGGTACTCCGGCCGGCCCAGCAGCGCTATGGGGCTTAAGAATTTTTAGAGCATCGCGAACTTGCCCTACATTAATCAGATCAATACCTACATTAACGCTATCGTTTTGTATGCATGCACCTGCGAGTAGATTATGATTGCTACAAGTTTCAACGTTAAGTGTTGGATTATCTGGGAGAAAAACACTACTGAAGTAATCAGCGAAAGCGTTTGCGGCCGCGATACCACTGCATGTTTCTCCTTTAAATGAAACAGTTTGAACTAGTCCGCTTTTTGATTTTAGACTTGATACGTGTTGCCAGAAAGACCGTGGGTTAGTTTTAATATTGTTTTCTATGGAATTAACATGAGTATCGTATGCATCGGAAATACGTACCTTTAAATCGTTTCGGAGGGAGTTGTATAGCCACCCGCTATCCTGGTCTCCAGTGCGTTTCCATAGTCTATGTAATACTGTTTTTTTATGAAGGTCCGCAATTATATCACTCGTAAACCACACCGGGTAGGTCCTACTGCGTCCCTTTGAGCGGCGTTTTTTTGGTATGCATTTATTGAAATGGGTATACATATAACGTTTGGTATAGAAATTCCGTAGCTCTATGCACGCAGTCAAACTCGCCAAGTACCTCTGTCCAGCGTTCGTTTTTTAACAGGTCATACAAATGTGAGAAATCCGCTTTTTTGAAATTCCAGTCCCGATCCTGGCTGACATTGCTGGGATCCAGTGATTGTGTCTTAACCGCTATTTTTAAAGATATAACTATATCTAACGACGGGTGATAAGCATCTTGAGACACCAAGTTCATGTCAGCCCGGCACACTTTCACCTCTCCAACTGACTCCTGCGCCAAGACCACGTCCAGGATGCCGCCCCTACCATTAATCACATCATTCTTCTCTTTCATACAACAAAAACTTAGGAAATAGTTATAGTAGTTAACAATATTCTGTGACGCACTGTTCAAATTTAAATCACCAAAGATAAATATCGGGCATTTAACTTGACTGACAACTGACTCGACTTTACGGAACCAGTCCATGTACAAATTGTCGGTTGCACTGGGTTTAAGGTACACTACACAGATATAAAAATTAAGCCCATTCATAGTCAAAGAAGCCCATAGGTCTTCCCCGCTGTCTGTCTCGAATTCACGCCGCCGTTGCATCGAAATGTGCGAGCGCGCTACTAGCAACACGCCGCCACACGGCGATCCACGGTCGCGTCGAAGAACACTCCAACCTGGATGCGCCAATTCAGCGTCCTCCACTGAGCTGTCTAGAAAACTTTCGGTGATGGCTATTACATCATGTTCGAGTAGAGCTAGGTTATTTCTCCATGTTACTAGTTTAGTTTTCAGTCCTCTTACATTCTCATACATGACCTGTAAACATTGTCGACGTTTGGTGGCAGCCGGCCACGTTGATGCGTTGTCGTTGAGATTAACGTGTAGCGCACGCGGCGTGCACGACGGGCGCGGTGGGTACGACAGCGGGGGAGCTGGATGTGGAGCGGTATGGTCCGTTGGTGTTGTCGCTGTCACGCTCGTCTCCCCGCTGCTGGCGGGGACGCGCGGGAAACCACTCGGTGAAACGAACGTTGCGGGGCCACACCACTGGCGAGTTGAACTTATCGTACAGGCTCTCCGGGATACCAATAACGAACGCGGCATGTCTAGTCGTTCTGATAGTACGTTTCCGAACAAAGTAATTTTCGTGATTTGCGATTTTATTTAAAAAGTTTATCACGTTATCCGTAGTTGTTTTTGGGCTGAATGACCAGGCCTGTATGAACTTTAGTGTTTCAACTGCCTGGAGTTCGTCGTCAATATTGCCGGCGCCAACGATTATTGGTCTTTGTTTCCTACGGTACCGTTTAGTCTGCGGGGTATGCCATTCCTCGGCGTCGGTGGGGTCCTCGTGGCTATTGCCGTCAGTGGAATTGTCGGTAGACTGCTGTGCATCCGTACGTTTTACGGCCTCATTTTCCGTAATTTGACAACCGCTGTCTGGAGTCTCGGTGTGGATGCTTTCAACAGATGTGGATGTTGAGGTTTCGGGTTTAGCATGTATAGTAAGTTTTTTAGGCTGGTTGACGTTGTTCCTTGCCTTGGCTTCAGCCGCTTTAATTCGAGCCTGTCGAATGGGCCTTTGCAGCATCACATGGGCTACAGATGTTGGTGATGCTGGGTCGAGGGCAGAAGGCACTGTTGTCGCAACGGCATCAGAATACAATTTTGCTGGTTTGGTAATTTCGACGGCTGTGGCATGTTCTCATGAAATACCTTTCGTAGCGACGACGACGACTAGCGAGCGACACGTTGCCGGGCGACGCCGTCATACTCGTAGTAATACATCCAGACCAGTCATGTCGCCGTGACATGTCGTCTGCTGCCCGAGTGAAATTCCCTAAATTATATATTTCGTGACGGCGTCGCAAGACATCACTTCGCTGGTCAACCCACCTCTCACCTCACCTGTAACCTGACGCCTCACGCCGTCACGCCTAATGCGACAGACAAGATAATATTACCCCAGATACGTCACATTTCTTTAATTTGACAAAATATTGGCTTTGTACTTATTTTTCACACATACGATGAGCAAAGTTCAATAGTTACTTTAATTGATAAATTTTCGTTGATTATAAGCCGCTTGAACTACCCAAATAAGAATATTTATAAATTTATAATGCATGCTTTCCGTCGATGTGTGTATCGATAAGTAGAACACGACTAGGGGCGAGATGATTTGACAGTTGTAACTTATTCACTAACCGTTTTTGACATTTAAATGACGGGACTGCTGTCTGCGGCCGGGTTCCAACCTGTACCTTTACGCTAAGTATTCAACTTTTGTTTCTAGTACTCATATTATTTGGGCAAATTATATGTATTATCTACATTCATTACATAAGCGTAGATAGGTAATATCACAGATCATAGGACATGTGGGTAGGTAAATATAATGCTACTGCTTAGGCAAGGTTGGTAGAATCGTAATAAGTTGTTTAGTTAAAGTGCCTAACTGCAGTTTTTGTTAGAACCACGTTACATGGGCGACTGTACAATTATGTAAATACATTATAGGGAGTAAAGGGGTCATTCTTATTTTTTAGCGACAATTGACAACATTTAATTTTTTTAAGTGGTGCATTATATGATTTTTAGTTCGATAGAAAATGAAATTTTAAGGTATACGTGTTTTTTTATTTCTCCCTAAATGTTTATTTTTATTCAAAAATATCAAATATAAAGTAGTGAATTCCAATAGGTCGTAAGTAAAATATGTCGTCATTATTATGTCTCTCTATGGCACCTGCCCACATCTTTCACTAACAGACGTAGGAATGACGTCACGCACGGGGTATACCGCGTTTTACAGATTTTAGTGTAATAAAAATGGGAAAACCACTTTATTATTACGTTCAGATAAGATAATTACCGAAACGGTTTTCGATTTAGGCATCTTTAAATATTTTAAAATGTTGTCAATAGTCTGTCTCTTACCCATATTCTGCGAGTCATTAGAGTATTGGTTGTTATGTTTTATTCATAAATGTACCCCGTTGTTACTTTTATACATTATGTACCACATCATTCTTAATTTTCTCTAACCTGTGACTTATATCTTTTTAGAATCCTGTGAAGTCGAAGTGCAGTCCCCGGGCCACTATGTCACAGCATTTTTCAAAAACGAACTACGAGGAAAAATACCTTATTTTCATTAAAGGACACATTACATAATGCCAATAAAAAAATCAACTTTCTTTTATTGGGACTCTGTAACCATGAATAAAGTACATCGATCAAAATGTACGACATTGTCGGTAAAAAAAAGAACGACCCAAAGACTGACGCGCCAATGGCGGAAAATTACCCATTCAAATAAAAACTCTCGATTTCCACTCGTCCCGGTTCCGAGAAACCTTTGGCCTTGATTTGAGTCGACCACGCCCCCCCTGACAGAGACACGCTTATGCCTTCTACACATGAGAAAAAGAGATGCAACACTCTTCGGGAATGGCTTTTTTGGACAAATTTCGATAAATACCTAACTTAGTGAAGTTTTATTTATATTTCATTAAGTGAGATTTTAGTTGAGATAAAATACTACAGAATTAACTTGATTGTGTCGTAAAATCACTGTTTGAGTAGGCTGAGTAACTGGATTTTTTTTCTATAGAGGAAACTTTAGGCAATCATGCATCGATTAAATCTGATTTATAAACAATCATATAGTTAGTAATCATTTATATGAAAATCACACCTTATTGTTTCTTAATCTAGTCAGAACGGCGTTTTAAACCACGCGATAATTTCCAATGCACCCCCGTAAATGGGCCCCGAAGGATCTCCAGCGTCCTGTGAGAACTTTCGTGCCCCGGACAAAGAGGTGGCATTCCCTGTTGACATCGTTGAGGGCGGGAAACACCGTCACCTCAATTTCCGGGATTATTAATCATCATACCGCCGAGGCCTGAGAGTAACAATGAACTGGCAATTTTTTTGTAAAGAGTAGCTGCCCGGGGTTTATTATTTTAATCTAGGAACGCAATGAAAAAGGACGCATAGAAAGGAACTGCAATAGTATAGGTAAAGTTGCCTATTGAATCACTTGAAATTGTTTTCCACTAGTTTCAGTTCTCTGTCTATCTCTGAACACATTAATTTTCAGAGTTATTATAAACAAACCTAACCTCATCTATACGATAAGTTTCAAAATATTAAATACTTTGGGGATTTCAAAAACCCTGGCTTTTGCTGAAATTAAATTTCGAAGAAACGATAGATTTGGGACATGAGTTTGGGTGATTTGATTACGATTGGATACCTAGCTATTAAAGTTGAACCTTGTTAACTTAAATATCGATCATGAAATAACCTCTATTTAATAATAATAAAAAGTTCCCGCGTCCCATCAGACTCAAAAACCTCATCTACCCATTACTACGAAACCTCTACGAATACTTTAGGTCAAAACGTCAATTCAAGTTGCAGGACCTCTGCAACTTTAATTAATGTTTTGACGACCTCAATAACTTAATTACATTTATTTAGTGACTCAATTTAAGCGAAGGTTGGTAGGCAACCATGTCAATGTGGGTCGCTGACAGCAACATGCTGCCCAGCAACCACCTTCACTCGTTGAGCGAGCAATGTACGCCGATTTTTAGTGTCAATGTGGGTCGATAACCATCATGCTGTCCAGCAACCACTTTAACTCGAGGAGCGAGCAATACCTATGTACCTACGCCGATTGTCATTGTCAATGTGGGTCGCTGACCATGCTGTCCAACAACCAACTTCACTCGTGGAGCGAGCAATGTACCTACGCCGATTGTCATTGGCAATGTGAGTCGCTGACCATGCTGTCCAGCAACCAACTTCACTCGTGGAGCGAGCAATGTACGCCGATTGTCATTGTCAAGTTAATGAAATGGCGGTGGCTAAATCCACAGATTTACTAGAAACAAACCTTAGAAACTTTAATAAACTGAACCTTTCAATCTAAATAAAATATTCGCGTGACACTTGAAAGCAGTAGTGACTTATACCGTACCTAATTCACAAAAACGAAATATATTTCTTAATATGTGATATTTTTTCGGAATCCACCATTTTATTTACGTCATCATTCTGCCGAAAGACGTCCACTGCTATTATATCTAGGCCTCCACCAAAGAGTGCCACAATGAACTGTCCTGCGCCACCCGCATCCAGCGGACTCCCGCGACCTTTACCAGGTCATCAGTCCTCCTTCATCAGTGTCCTCTTTTGGGGGCGTCTTCCCACGCTGCGCCTAAAGCTGGGTCCACATTTGTATCATTTTTCCGTATCGTATCTCCGTCGCGTTGCACCGACGCGTATCAATATCGCTAGTGTGGACGCAAAAGCAGCGCGATCATGCGGCGCGCCGTATCTGATCGCTCGGGATCGATGTTGACACGCGTTTATTTTATACCCCGCACACTCGCGACTGGATACGCGCATCTAGATCGGTAAGTATGGACGTGTTTTGATACTGTATCACGATACGAAGTTACGATTTGATACGCGATACGCCGTGATCGCTATCGAGGCGGTTTTTCCCCGATCATCAAAGGGGATACGGTGAGCGTCCGCACTTATTGATACGGCGTTATGATACGATACGCTGCTACGCTACGGTTAGTATCGACGCATTTTCTCACGCGACGATGCTAGTGATACGGTGTGCCCAAAAGTGAGCGTCCATACTTAGAATTCGCGAGCTCGATACGATACGCGTGATCGTGATCGGCAAAATGATATAAATGTGGACCCAGCTTAACGGTACATGGTCGCCACTCGAGAACCTTTTCGTCCCAACGGATATCGGTTCTATGTGCCCTGCCCACTGCCACTTAAGTTAATGGCGATTCGGAGGGCTATGTCGGTTACCATGTGGTTCTGCTGCAGATAGCCTCATTTCTGATGCGATCAGCGATCACGCAGACAAATATACGTCATACCTGGCCATAATGTAGGAATTACCAGAAGCCATACGTGCGGGAAACCCCGATTCCTCGCCAGAGAGAGACGTAAAATGTTGTATTCACCACGGGCGGTAATAAGGAAAGCTTCCGATGGTTTATTTATCGCCCTTGCCTTCGGCTCGGGCGTCAAATACCAATCTCAGACATTTTTTGTCTTACCGCGCTAGGTAAGTAATGTTCTAAAAATACAACAAGCAGGCATCAAGAATTGATCAAGCGCAGGACGATGACCTTCAGCTTCCAATGGAATATTTAGGAGCCATACAAAAACTTGTTTGTTTCGCTTCACAACACCAGTTCGTATTTATGATGAACACGGCGAATTAATGACGAAATATTTTAGACATGCACGGTCAAATAAGGATATCTACTAAAACTGCAGGATCCGGTGGAAGATTTCTAATTCTATGTTGAAATATTTTTTAGCGATTTAATATTAAGCGAGGGAGACGTGAGAGAAATGGGTAAACTAAGTGAACTTAGCTGATTTGAATCAGGGGGACACCCTGCTTTTTATGGTGGAATTGAATAGACTTGCCCGCGGCTCCACCCGCGTAAATGAATTATATGAATGTATTTGTCACAATAGACATGATGACACATTTTGAAAAACTGTTCTATAATGTTTAGAAACATTTATTATGTACAAGGAATAAGATTTTTCAAGAGAATTTAACAGTTAAGTAGGAAAAAAATGCATAAATTAAATGATAAATGAATGATTTTGTTTATAAATTTCAAATTGGCGCTAAAACGCTTGTCAGTGTCATGGCGTCCCGAGTGACGTCACGTTTGTATAAACAGATCGCAGACCTTTGATGTTTGCTACCTAGATCACGCAATTGCTCATTGAATGAACATAAATTAAAAAAATTACAAGTCTTGTGCGGCCGTGCGAGCGAGACAGCGGGACAATGACATATGAAGATCTGACAGGTAACATGGTTCTATCCCTGTCTTACTATTCGTTCAGTACGTAAGTTTTCTCTGTAATCTGTGGTAATGGCCGTTATGGGTATGTGTTTCTACAAACGTGACGTCATGCGCCCTGATTGGTGTTTAACATATCATGGCGGGCGTCCGTATTTTTCATTGTAATTTAATCAAAATAAATAATAATCTCTTACATAATAAAAAAATATGAGCAATTTTCGAATTCTACGATTAAAATTTCACTGAGAAAATACCATATTTTAGTGATTTTCAATTACTGTCATCATGCCTATTGTATTATGTGCATGAGTCCTGATTAGCACCGTAACGATATGGAAATGAAAAAGAGTATATATTTTCATATACATTTATTAAAATGTCAACATGAAACTCAGTAATATGAAAACTCATTGACGGCAGGGCTCTAGACATGACCTCCGCTGGACAGCCGTATAAGCTTGAACCACTAGGTTACTGCCTTACCTTGAACATGAGCAAATGATTTGTGAATTGTTATGGTAGGTACTATGGATTCAGAGATTCAGAGCAATGACGCGTAAGTTAATGTCGGAGAGGCAACCGGATGGCTCGCGGTATTTGAGCTCCCGAAGTGTTGTGGAATCGCCCTGTGCAACCCGAACTGACCCAACTGTGACTGGTTCGGAAATAGGAAGGAGGTGGTAAAAATTAAAAAATTGTTACGAGGCAACCGATTGAAACGCGGTAGTCTGAAAGTGTGTACGCTGTTTATATAATGAAATTTTTATGCCATCCCTCCAAGTGCGACCGCAGTCGAGTAAGCGAGCGAAGAAAAAAAAATAAAAAAAAATGACAGGCAACCGCTTGAAAATTGGCATGCTTGTTCTTCATCACATACAGACACTGTAAAAAAAAATGCCATCCATCCCGGCCGGGCGGTAATCGAGCCGTCAGAGTTGGAAGCCGGAAAAAATGGTGGTGAACGAGAACTTAGGAAAATGCACTTAAAATCATTGAAATCGGACGGCATTTGTTTTTCGAGTCTTGTATGATGTGATAAATGATATGCACAAATGCCATCCCTCTCCCATGAGATTTCATCCCGCTGTGGCCACCCATACAAACGCGAAATTCGTAAAATTGGAATACGCGCAATAAAAGGTTTTTCACACCACATGCTCGACAATGCCGAATTACAGGTCATGTAAACCCTACCGAAAGCAAGACATTAAATCCCTTGGTATTAGCCGGGTTATAATGTTGTACTGAATTTCATTATAACCCGCTGGTTAATAATATGATTTCACTTTTCATAATTCTTATTACTATATGCATATAGTTTAATTTTGCTAAACACAATTTGTCCTAGGCCATGGCCCACTTGATTTGACAAAATAAATGAAGTTTGCCTCCGTGTGAACCCCGGTCCGGAGGAGCGCGGTGTTCGAAATTCGAATTTCGAATCTAGGACCACGGCTTGTGCTTTCGAATTTGGAACGTCGCGCGCCTTCATTTGTTCACGCGTGACGAACAAATCGAGTTCTTGTAGGTGCCTATAGAAGATTTAATTTCAAAAATAATATTGAAAATGTCGAGTGATGAAAGTGTTTTGACTCCTGAGTTTATCAAATTAGACAACTCAACCTCAATAAACGTACCAAATAAAAACATTACCTTATCTTTCCATAATTGGACTAACGTGTCTAATGTTACTATGTACTTTTAATTTGCTAAATAAACATTATTTATCTACTGAGCCTGTTTTTTTGTCTCGCATAAGGTGTGAAAAGTAGAGTATACACCTCGGGGATAAGACTGTTTTAGTCTTGGGCGGTTGAACCCCTCACTGCACTCAGGACTCAGTCTTAATTCCCTCGCTTCGCTCAGGAATTAACTTATAACTCCCTCGCTACGCTCAGGAGTTAAATTATGAGTCCTTCGTTACGTTCGGGATTCAATTCGCTCCCGTGACATAAAACAGTGCTTTATCCCCTTGGTGTATAATCTACTATTACAATCAATTGCCAATGGACAATTTTTCGCGTGGGAGGCACGGTGCGGAGGCTCTAGTTGCTGAACTATTCACCGGTATTTACGCCTTCATACATATGTATAAAGGATGTCCGAAAACATTGCCACATGGATTGAAAGTACCTTAAATGTTGAAGATAGGAAACTTAAATGCAGGACCGGTTTCCTCACGATGTTTTCCTTCCTAAGATCCGAAAAACTCTATGCGAGCCGGGATTCAAACCCACGACCGTCGCTCGACAGCCGCATGCCTGAACCACTAGGCTACCGTAGCTCAAACTTTCTAATACCTATTCCATAAAGAAAACCTTTTTTATAAATAGCCGGGCCTGGACTAGACTAGCCGTACCTAAAAACTAATAAGAAATTTTGTTCTGGAATTTGTTAAGAATTCTATATAGTACCTATTTTATGAAGTGAAATAAATTGGCAACTAAAAAACTAATAATAACTTCGATGGTATAATTTGCTAGTGATTTTCAATATTATCATTTTTCATTGCGTTTCAAAATAGTAAAATGTTACAACGCGGGAATAATTAAAACAAATTATATATAATTGCTTTGGGTTTGAATACATAATCTATCATTATGTATAGATATAGGAATACATAATGATAGATATAGGAATACAAAAAAATCAGAACGGACTGGGTTTTGTGAGAATGAATAATAGGTTAAAATAGATACACAAATGTCCTTGACCGTAAGTGTTCGATTGTATTCGGTATTGTATATTAATAATCTCGAGATGATGCCGACTTCAATAATATACTAGCTTCCGCCCGCGACTTCGTCTGCGTGGACCCAGGATAAAAACTATTATATATTTTATCCAGGCTATAACTATCTTCGTGGAAATTTTCATCCAAATCAGTTGAGCCGTTTTAGCGTGATTAAGTAACACACACACACATTCGCATTTACTGAAAAGTTAGTAGTATATTTATTAACTTCACTCTCCTGCGGACGCGAGCAACAGTTGTCCTGTCCCCCCTTTGTCAAGTGAGTGGGCAACTCGACTGTTAGAAGTTCGCCCGAAGGCCTCAACTACCTACCACAACCCTGTACGTGTCTCTGGGTGGAACTAAAGAGTGACAATTTGACAAACTTTAAGGCGCCGTAGGTTCAGCGAAGTTAAGCGAATAGTGTTTTTGAAACAATATAATGAGTCTGTTTATAATAATATGGTTTTAAAAAAATACGAATAGTAGTCTTGAGGCTTTTCTGCAGGGAAATCAGTGTTTAGAAACATGATTAAGCATTTTTCGCTCGATAGAAAAAAATCACGAACACAGGTCTAAAAGGGTCTAAAATACACTTAAAATATTTGTTACAAATTACGAACGAAAGCTAAAAATATTAAAATGACTTCTAAAAATCGGCAATATCGTGTTTGAGGGAAATCAGTGTTTACTTTTTTATTTATTTAAACGGCCAAAAAATTAAAATTAAAAAACATGATTTCCGCGCTTCCGAACGCGCACTTCCATCTCGCTCACGCTTAAAATGCTCAGTGACAGGGAGAGAAGACCATGAACCTACGGCGCCTTAAAGGCCAAAATAATGCATGCCATACGAATAAATAAATAATTTTACTCTAGGTAGGTATATCATTTTACACTTCCAACCTGGAGCATAGGTTCTGCTCTTGCAACTCCACTCTGGCCGGCCGGTTAAGGCAAGCACAGAGGTGAGGCCCAGATCACTCAGGCCCTCTGGAGGTTAGGGGTCCGCGGAGTCGCCACTCACCGTCAGCTCGCCACAAACTGCCCCCGATTTTATTATTATAATTAGTCCTATAAGAGAAGGAACCGGCGTGAAAAACTTGGAAAGGTATAACGTTTTCAAAACAGTGAACAATATAGGTATATAATTTTAGTAGCAGAGTATTACACATTTCTATTGCTACAGCCTATTTATGAAAAAAATAGACTCAAGTGTAACTACATATACAGGGTGTATCAAAAATGAGATGTGAACCGAGCAAGGGTATATATATACGTATATTCGATTGCAAAAATGCGGTTGATTTGTTTTTGTTATCTGAGGATTTTTTGAATTCTTCCAAGTCTTCTACTTTGCATAGATGCTTTGCTTTAAAAAGATGCCTCTGAAGTCACCCGGTATATTACGAGTAGGTATATGCTATTGTGCTGTTTACGGGTAGTCTTATTCAACACCTTATCCTCGTCTGAAGTAGAAAGCGTTTACTTTGAAACAGATGAGCGCAGTCAACTTTTTGACTACAAAGGAAAGAGTTAATCCTTATCTGCGAAAGGAGAGGCATCAATTGTTCTATTGTAGGTACTGGGGCCTTACCACGATCTGTTAACGCGATTCATTTTAGGACCTAAACTGAATCGAAAGCTGTCAGTTACATAGAAAAACTGTCACAAAATGACAGATCAAACCTAAATTGAATTGCAATGGGACGTTGTGGTAACCCCCCAGTTAGCCAAGAAAGTGGGCGGCGACATTTCAACTCTATTATTTCTGTTGTGTGATGGTGCAAAAGCGGTAAACTATCTATCTTGGCTCACTGTACATAAGGTACGCACGACATGATATGAATAGATGTAGGTACATTCACTGGCAGATATATTAGAGTGAACAACATGGGCACCAATATCTGAACACGACTCCATTAGAGTGAAATATTAATAATAAATCTGTACTCAATATATTTAATATTATTGCAATCGACGAGTACAGATTTATCTAATTTATAATGATTTAAGTATTATTTGAAAAGTAATAGTTTTAGGTTTGATTTCGGCTAAATATAATAGGCGATGGATTCTACACAAATTCTTCTTTCAGGTCCAGCACATGTCTGTTAAGCGTTCACAACAATTTACTTTTTTATCGATAATAATACGAACGTATTTCATTTGTATGAAATTTAGCACGCAGTTACCTACTTTACAGTGTGGATTTTAATTTGAAGGCAGGATAGTTTTTACCCCGTAATCAATAATCATCCTCGAAGGGGGTGAAACCGGGGACAGAATTTGGCAAGGCAGTTCATGCGGACGAATGTGTGGACAAAAGATAGTACCTAAATAATGACATACTACATCAGTGGCTATTTTGTAAGCCCCACTAACCAAAAAATGATAATCTTGATATTTTGAAACACTCAAAACTACGTCAGTTGCTTACAAGATTAGTCAATTTGATGTTAAAACTAGTTTTTGTTTTGTTTTTTTGCGCGTGCTCTGGAATATGAAAATTTATTAGTGGAAGATTTTCCACTTGAGATCGTGTTAGACTAAAGTTCGTACCTAAATTACTGAATTATATCTTCAAAGTGGAGTGAAATTGTACTTAGGTATTCGTAAAACGTGTCCGATTTACATAAGGTAAACGTAAAATTTGTAAAACTAGGAATCTTTCATACATTAGTTTCTATAATTGAGACCATTTGCTCTCCTCTTTTGCTATGCATTAGGTAAACTAACGACCCAATGCCGAGCGCTGGGACATTATAATCTTAAAATACTGTTCTAATCCGCGTTTCAAACGTAACTAAGTAACATTCGACTCGATTAATTTGATCAGGAAACGAATAAATGATCGTGAGTAAGGGCTATTGATAGGTAATTAAATTTACTAATCTCGCACCCGCACTCGTATGATTTGAATCACGGAAACTTTACGGAAGCGAGCAACTTATCAATGGTCCCGGTGTTTTCACAGCAAACTGGAAGCCGGCGGAGTAGGCACGTTTTTATTTCAGGACTGTTTATTTTTATTGAAGGAATAAAGATTAAAGAAATGATGATTGCGGTGGCTAATTTATTGGCATTGACCTTAGAGTTGCGTGGCGTGGAGCCGGCTCGCGGCAGTAGGGAGTTGAATGGCGCGAGCGTGCGACGCGCTTCTGACCCGTCGCGAACACAGTTCGTACACAAGAAACGTCCGCGTGAACTTTGCGTCCCGGGTATGAAACTAAGTGAAGTTTTCAGTGATAAGTTAAAATAAGACATGTTTGATGGGAACATTAGCAAGTTGGCTGCGCAACGGAATTATTAATTGGAACTTGTACGTATTTTTTTCTGAAATACTTATTATGGTTTAATTAATTAAATGTGAATCAAGTTTATGAACAAGTTACGTGTTTATAGCTAAATGTAGTTTTTCCAGTTTAACACGATTCGATTCGGAACGTAGAGGTCTTTTTGCGGTGGAACGCGAAAAATATTTATTAAGTAAGCATTACCTACTTAAGTATCGTTTTACAATAATCTTTTGCCTTAATGTCAGTTTTCTATCGTGACTTCGGTAAAACGTTTTTTGTGCCCTAAGTCAAAGGTTACACTGCCTACGTCACATGAAAGGTTACACAGCATAGGTTGCATTATCGTTTTTCGGGATAGTTTTTTTCAGTCTCTACAATACGAAAATTACCTTTGTGAAAACGTGATGTAATGAATGCTAAAGACTGTGTAGCAAAAATTTGACATTAGTTAGTTAGTTTTACTGGGCGTTTTTCGCAAGTCGACATCCAGTGTGCCTATTTTGCGTGCGTAATTTGACATTATAAATCCTAGCATTTTTCTGGATTGTGCGTTAAACGAACCCGGTGAGGTAAAAAAATAGGGGACAATTTAACATAAATTGAAGTACCTACTCGGTCGTAGTCATGTTATTGGTAATACTAAACGATGTATTCAATACGTGTTAATAATTCCATCATCCTTAAAACGGAAACTCATGGTATGGACATGTGCATTCTTCCAATCCTGACCTACGGCGCACAAACTTGGTCTTTGACAAAAGTTGAGAAATCTACCCTCAAGGTTTGCCAGATGGCCATGGAACCAGGTACCTATTTTGGGCGTGAAGTTAACAGATCGCATTAGGAATACAATACTGCTTTCCAAAACGCAAGTAGCTGACGTAGCTCACGTAGCTGCCAAATTTAAGTGAGACTGCGCCGGGCACATCTGCCCCATGCCGGAAGACTTGTGGGCGAAAATCACCACCAAGTGGGCCCCACACAACCGAACATGGCGTCGGGGTAGACCTCGTCGGGAGACGAACTTGAGGTCTTTGACCAAGACCGGTGGAAGACTGCCCAGCACAGCCCCTCTATTCTATAACTTGTTTTAAGCTCACCTCAACGCTCACCCACAAATACTTATATGTCGCAGTGAAATGGCCAAAACAGAGATTTGAACAAATCCCTAAGGGATATGATCAAATCACGCAGGATGTTAAAATGGCGAATCCATTTTATCATTTACCTAATACAAATCAGTCATTTGATCAAATCTCTGAATCTGTTTAATGAAATGACGAAATCGGACAAATAAGGCAACTCGTTTTTTCATTTCACTAGATTTGTTTAGTTATTTGATAAATCCCTGAAACGCGTCAGTGAATTGACGAAACTAACTCGCAGATATTGGCTCCTAAATCATTAGTCATTTAAACGGTTCTGGGACTTAGACTCGGATGGCGGATAGGTTAGAAGATGGTGGCGGGAGCTCTTTGTGGTCATTTTTTTTATAAAGAGCGGCAAAATCTTTATTGCGTTAGTTTCGTCAACTCACTGACGCGTTTCAGGGATTTTATCAAATCACTAAACAAGTCTAGTGAAATGAAAAAACGAGTTGCCTTTTTTGTCCGATTTCGTCATTTCACTAAACAGATTCAGAGATTTCATCAAATCACTGATTTTTATTAGGTAAATGATAAAATGGATTGGCCATTTTAACATCCTGCGTGATTTGATCATATCCCTTAGAGATTTGATCAAATCTCTGTTTTGACCATTTCCCTGCAACATATATATTGACACCGCGATGCGTAGTAACAGAGCGTAGGTAGAGGTCTAGTTTCGTGACGGGTGACCGGCGGGGTGAGCCGCATTAGCGCGTAGCAAATAACAGCCCGGGATAGGCATACGTGGAAGAAAAAGAGGGAGGCTTTGCACAGCAGTGGGACACTTAAAGCTATGAAATAAACAATATTATAATTAAATATTGTGTTTGGTTGTTTAAAATAAAGACAAAATTTGTTTCACTTTCGCTATATATTAGTTACGCGCATATACCCGTACGTAAAGCGATGTGATCGGAAAAGATGCCCGAGATAAGGTTGAGATCAATACAGTTCATTGTTTTTTATATAATTTTACGGCCCCAAAAGGTTTAAAACACAACCAATCTAGCGAAGGATGCCAAGGTTGTCTGTGTGATTAATTTCTTTACGTCACACCTGGCCATAATGCGTGTTTTACTGCAGGCTGCGCGTATGGGAAAACTCGCATTGTGGCCAGGTGAAGACGTAAAATTTTGTACTCAACACGGGCGGTAATTCGTAAAGCCCCAGAGCGCATATTTATGGCCCTCACCTTCGGTTCGGGCCACAAACACCTGCGATCTGAGGCATTCACGAATTCAACGCCCTAGTTACGTAATGTACTATTATAGACATTTGAGATGTTTTGATTGAAAGTAACTACTTTTATTTTCATTTAACAAAAATTGATCCAGCGATTTTGACAGAATTATTTTACACAATACACACTTACACACATAGATTCACGATTTTATTCCCAAAAGAGAGCACATGTTACGGTGTCACTAAAGCTAATGTGGGTAATAAAAGAACGATTTGATATCACTTCAACCACGACCTGTCGACATTACGAATTATTCCTGTTTTTATCGTATTAGATGGATAGAACTTACTCAAGAGTTAATTTTTTTTTAATAATGCAAAATGGCAATGATCTGATTATGAAGTTACGATACACGAACAATCTTGAGATGAGACTTGTTCTGCGTCGTTTTGCTGTATTTCGATCATTGAGACGTGACATCCCTAATCTCACCAAGAGATTCTCACAATAAGACATAGAGAGAAACTGTATATTGGAAAGCAATTTTTCAATAGTTTATGGCTCTCGGCGATAACATTTCAACGGACATTTGTCAGCGAAAAAAGTGGCTTTAAAGTGGCTACATGGCAATCTGTTCTAAGAACAGATTGCCATGTAGCAGAAACATCAAAAAAAATATATGATAAAAAGCATTTTCATACCAACCGCGCAAACCAAACGCGTGTTTAAAGCAGATTAGATCACCATATCAGTCTATCACTTAACTGTAATACAATACACGTCTGTTTAGTATTCAGTTCGCCTATTTCGTATATATTCGCCTCATTTTTATTGCATTGAGAAAATGAGTTTCGTCATATGCCTTATTTTGTGGAGGCGTTGGTTTCAAACGGGCCTGGTGCTAAATAGGCTTTTGCTGGTAACGGAATACTTTTCGCCAGTATTGACACAGAGCCAATCCATCATTTGTCTCCTCATTTTATAGCTAACGTATCTTTGCTATATAACCCGTTCAACTCAAATGTCGTAAAACACTTGGATATCGCTTTTTAGGGTTCCGTGGTTTCGCCATGTCTGTCCGTCTGTTCGTCCGTCTGCGTCTTAGCTCAGTGACCCTTACTACTAGAAACCTAACCGAACCTCCGTACACATAAAGTGGGTAGGTGTATGTAATTTTTTTTCTCGGGAAACCTATAGTGTGGTTTATCGTTGGATAACTTGTTTAAAATGGGATTGGTCTTTAAATACCATTTTTAAATTCAGGAATGCGTTTGCTTGGTGTTTTGCTTTGTTTGGTTTGCGTTTGTTTGATTGGGCTTTAATGCCCAATTTTTGTTTTTTTTATTAGTCATGTCTCCGGCCCCCTGCCAGCTAAATGGTTACTATCGGGTACATGAAAAAATATATGGCAGTAGTAAATATATTGAATTTACTTATAATTAAAAGCAATGACGCGTAGTTTCAGTGTCCGAGAGGCAACCGGATGGCTCGCGGCATTTGAGCTCCCGAAGCGTCGTGGAACCTAGGGAGGTTCAAAGGGGTGCAACGCGACCTGAGCCAACTTAGACTGAGGCAACAATAGGAGGGGAAGTGAAACAAATAAAATTTTCGCCCGGTATTGCTTCGCGGCAAAAAAAAAATCAAACATTTTTTCTTTTTCCGCCCCCGTTGGCTCAGTTAGGGTAGCACAGGGCGGTTCCACAACACTTCGGGAGCTCAAATACCACGAGCCATCTCGTTGCCTCTAACTACGCGTCGTATTGTAGTTCACGAGTATAGTCGACCAACTTAATGCGTACTCGGAGACGTTTAGCTGGCGCGCGCGTGTCGATCGCGTAACGAAACTCAAAGACTGACTGGCAACTACGGCACCCTACACACGTTGTCAGACTTGGAAGGTTTTCTTGTTACCACGAATACAAGAATTCGGAATACGGTTGTGAATAAAATGCCAAATTATGCTTAAACTTCCGTAAACTGAACAACCAATAAACTTCACTCTGAATATGCAGAAAGTTGAAAGAAAAATACCTTTTTTTGTTAGCGTTCCTTTTTTCAATTCCGAGTAAAGAGCGGCCCTCGAGAGGCAGAGACAAATAACTAGAGTTCATTGAAAGACGAGAGCCCGACGAGATCAATTTGTTTATTTATTCAGACAAGTAAACATCGCGTAAAAGTAGTGTATTGCAAATCTCTTCAATTTCATGCCAGACTTCATACGAGGTTTACTGGACCAAGAAGATTTAGTGTAGGAAACCGAATCGGAAATTGGTGTCGAATTAGCCTGGCTGGTCTGCTATTTCGATTAGATTTCGACGATGCCTTAGTTATATAATATTTGTAACAACTACGTATACCTAAACTGACATAAAGTAGGAATGTGATAATACTGATAATCTATGCAATACAATATGGATAACTCCTCTGAATCAACTGAACATGAAATGGTAAAAAGTTCAATATTATGTCAATGCCATAAAGACTACAGGGGAAAAACTTTTCTCACTTAACATGTAATTCGTAATCATTTTAATACTTAAATGAATTACAGGTTAAGTGAGAATTTTTTTCTCCTACGATAAAACGAGTTCCACGCGAACGGAATCGCGGGCAGAACAAATGTTAAGTTTTCTTAATTTACTGGCTTCTGCCCGTTATTCCGTTCGCGTGGAACTCGTTTATATCGTAGCTACAGATTTTTTTTCACCCCCCATTTCATCCCCTTAGGCGTTTTAATAGGGGATGATTTCTGAGATAAAAACTATCATATGTCGTTCCCCGGGACTCAAATTATCTCTGTACCAAATTTCATCTAAATCGGTTTAGCGGTTTAAGCGGCACGACGCCGGAATCGGAAGTCGATATATACACAACATATGGGACTCCTTAAGAGTGTTCATGTACCTACAAGCGTGAGTGATTCCATCCCTTACAGCACCAACCCAAAGGTTGTCTGGATGAGAACACTCTTTAGCGATAAGAACACATGTTGTTTTACCCCTACCGTAACCCTGTAGGTATCTTTGTGTTTTCTTTTGTAACTGTTCTAAATGTGCGAGGAGAGCAATAATGAGTATTGTATTGTGCAAACGACGTCAAAGATATGTATACAATTTTCGCCTTATTACGATGGAATAAGGTGCAAAAGTGTAAATATATCTTTGATGTCGACTGTACCTCACCGTTCATCCACAAATTTATTTTGACACCGCGATTCGTATTAACTAAGCCTAGGTAGAGGTCTAGTTTCGTTAAGCGTGACGGGTGGGGTGAGTCGCATTAGCACGTTGTCACCATTGCAATAGTGCATTTAGATTCAAGTTTGGCCTAACCAATCACTCAGGATTGCCAATATTTCTAGGGTTCCGTTGTCAATAAGGAATTCTTATAGTTTCGCCATGTCCGTCTGTCCGTCTGCGGCTTAGCTCGCAGTAACCCTTACTACTAGGAAACTGTAATTAGGCAGACAAAACGATACAATAAAATCTCTCCCTCTTGCTAATAAACTATAATTCGACTGACCCCCGTAACTTATTGAGGGTTTCTAAAACTTTCGGCGATTCCTGAAAATTGTCCTTGTTGGTCATATATATACGTTATATAAGCACGTGATAATGCGTCCGCTGGCGCGTTATCCGATCCTCTTACGTATTCAATAATAAAATCGTCTTCTTCTAGCGCTAACCTAAACTTTAATAAGCGACTTGATGGATCACGCATTCCGAAAAAAAAAGAAAAAAAAAAAGTCAAGTTGCTTGTGATCTGTCCAAATAATAAAACTAGTACCATAAAGATAAGGCCGGAAGTGCCTTAACGCCTGAACGTCGCCAGTAAAATTATTAAATTATCACAAATACTATTAAATTAGGTAAAGCTTCAAACAGCTAGTCTATTAACTACTTTTTCAGTTTAATGTTCCACTAATAAGCCAAATAAAATTAGTCTTAGGATATTGACACTTTTACATATTTAATCTTTGAAATAATAGCCGCCATCGGCGCGTGTCTTATAAATTACAGATTATGTCATTTAAAAAATCTGTGAAATGGCCGAAGAAAAGTGATTCCCGTACTTTTATTATTGTTGGGTTTGTAATTGGTGCAATAGCGTAATGCAAAGGAAGGCATTTTTTCAAGTTTTGAGTTTCGACAGCAATTTGATTGCTCTCGAAACGACCGCCATCACTGCCCGCCACAGACTAAACCAACATACTCTCATGAGAGTATGTTGACATGCGCAAACTTATGCTAGGTGATGTATACTCTAGTAATATAACTCATGAATTTTATATTATTGTTAATATTATTTGTATAATTAACAACCGGCGAAGTGCGAGTCAGACTCGCCCACGAAGGGTTCCGTACCATTATCTATAAAAACGGCAAAATAATAACGTTTGTTGCATGATCAATATTTATTTTATTCTGTTTTTAGTATTTGTTGTTATAACGGCAACAGAAGTACATCATCTGTGAAAATTTCGAACATCTAACTATCACGGTTCATGAGATACAGCCTGTTGACAGACGGACAGGCAGACAGACAGACCGGACAGCGGAGTCTTCGTAATAGGGTCCCGTTTTACCCTTTGGCTAGGGAACCCTAATCAGATCTGAAATTGCGTAAGTATTAACACGTTCAAATTCCGAGAATTCTTTATGGTAATCGTCGACCGGCTAGGCGAGCAGAGAGAATGCGGGAAACGCAGTCATTTGTTCTATAGGCAACCGTGTGGAATATCTCGCATCGCCTCATCTCACCTCGCTGGTGGAAAACGTGCTTAAGGTCGATGAGAGTTTTGAATGTATGGAGCCATGCCATGAGTAACTATACTTAGTTGTCATGACATATAGGTACGCTCTAAAATTAACGTCATGCTGTCAAGTAAGGTTTATGTTCCCTCTTTTTTAACCGACTTCAAAAAAAGGAGGAGGTTCTCAATTCGGTTGTATTATTTTAAATATTTATTTTTATAATTTTTTTTCAATGTTTGTTACCTCAGAACTCCGTCATTGAAGAGCCGCTTCGTTTTTGTTTGTTTGTATGTATATGCTTCCAGGTGGGTCCCATTTTTTTCAAAATTCAGTTAGATGATGGGATCCATGAGGAATTTAGGGAACTCCTCAATTTTATTAGGCACGCGTGTAGTAATTTTGGTATTTTCTATTATAACTCGTGTATTTACAACCGGAAATTATACATTTGGTGGCGAGGAATTGATGATGAAGACCACAGATGACTTATCGAATTCCTCAATTATGTACTTAAAAGTGTACATCACAGGTTCTGATAAGATTCCGTCGAAATAGGAACTAATACTGAGTGCCATTGGTGATGATCTTGGGGAATCGACGGCAGTCCTCAAATATTATCGGCCCACATACAGCGATTCGGTTTTTTTCTCTAGTAATCACTGCATTTGCTATGGGAAATCAGTTCAGGTGGTAAATACATTGAGAAACACCAGTATATTGAGTGTATTAATTATAAGAATGAATCTGTTACCGATCCGGATAAAATGGCAGAGACTTTTAATAATTTCTTTATTGAAACTACAAATAAGTTAAATTATAAAACTTTAGATACACTTGGTGGGAGTCAAATTAGTAATTCTGTATTCTTAAAGCCCTATTGCGAAAAAGAGATAAATAATATCATTATGTCACTTAATAATACTAATGCAGAGGGATATGATGGACTGGCGACGTCTGTAATTAAAAAATGTACCCAGGAATTAGTACCCATCCTAACATTCCTAATTAATCGTTCACTAGAGGCAGGTACGTTTCCAAATCAATTGAAGAAGTCCATTGTGATACCCATTTACAAAAAAAAAGGAGAGAAAAAGGACATTGGAAATTATCGCCCTATAACGATCATACCTATATTATCGAAAGTATTTGAGAAGGCAATGCACCTACGGCTTAGTGATTTCTTTAATAAATTCAATGTTATTGCACCCGAACAACATGGCTTCCAAAAATCTAAATCCACCAGCCTGGCTATTTTCAACTTAATACGCGAAGCAACTAATCAGTATGATAATCAGAGCTTTACAACTGCATTATTCTTCGATATGACAAAAGCGTTTGATTTCGTTGCGCATGACCTACTTTTGTTAAAATTAAAATGTTATGGTATAAGAGGTCCGGCCTTAAATTGGATAAAATCTTATTTAGAGAATAGACAGCAATGTGTTGAAATTAAGAGTGTAAATAGCACACAGGTAGCAGAAGTGTACAGATCTAACTTCAAATATAATAATTATGGAGTGCCACAAGGAAGCGTATTAGGACCATTGTTATTCTTAATCTACATTAACGATTTGCCGAAAGTTACACCTCATAAATGTACTTTGTTTGCAGACGACATATCAATTATTGTATCTAACGATAAGACAGAAGCGGTAACTGACCATGAAATTGATGTAAATAACACAGTGGCAGCTGTAATTGACTGGCTTCGACATAATAACCTGCAAGTTAATCTAGTAAAAACTAATTTCATGAACTTTAATAATAACTCAAACCTAACATTAAATATAAACTATAATGGACATAACCTAAATAATACTAACCTAATAAAATTCTTGGGACTTATTGTTGATAATGATTTTAAATGGAAAGGACATGTCGAATATGTATGTAATAAAATAAATAGATTCGTTTTTGTTCTGAGTAGACTGCGTGCAATAACAGATCAAAAAACAGTGTTGGCGGCCTATCACGGTTATGTCGAGTCGGTGCTTAGATATGGATTAATCGTGTGGGGAAATGGAATCGCTATTCAAAAGGCTTTTATTTGCCAAAAAAAGTGCATCCGCGCTATATGTGGAGTATACCCACTAACTTCTTGCAAGCCACTTTTTCTTAAATTAAAGATCCTTCCACTACCTAGCCTTTACATATTTGAAGTGTGCAAGTTTGTAAAATTAAATATAGACCGATTCACGACAGCCGAAGAAGTATTCCTGAGAAATACTAGAAACCCTAGCAGACTTGTCCTTAACAAAAAGCTAAGAACTACCACATTTTAAAAAAATTGCTACTCGATGTGTGTCACTATATTTAATAAATTACCAAATTATATAAAGGAAATGCCATATCGTAAATTTAAGAATGCCCTATTGCAATTGTTAACATCAACGACATTTTATTCGGTTAATGAATTCCTTAATAATAATAATCTGATGAATTAATTATTCTATTACTGTAATGTAATGTTAATGCTGCTCTGACTCAAACTGAGCAAAATTAAATTTAAGTAGGTTAAGTGAGTTATAAAAATTTGCATGCCGCACGGACAGCAAGAAAGGTGGAACCAAGAACATGTATATTTTACACCAACAATTATGTTATAACCCTTTTTTACGCAAATAAATGATTATGATTATGATTATGATTATGATTAAATTGTAAAAAAAAATGTGGAAATGTTCTCGTGGCATAGTACTAAATTGAAGTCGGTTAAAACTTTGTTTTTAAAGTAAATTATATACAGCACACAGGAATCCATAAAACAAACATAGTTAGTTAGTTAGTTAGTTTACTGGGCTATTTTCCGCAAGTCGACATCCAGTGTGCCTATTTTGCGTGAAATGGGTAGCGCTACTCTAACCACCCCAGCTCCTCCAAGAAGTTGGTGAGTGCCTTTGTATTTTTGACTGCGTCCCGTAGTGTGTCCGGAGACCCTAGGTGCTTTTTCCTGTATACTTCTACCTGCTTGCAGTCCATTAGAATATGTTTAGTCGTTTCTTCCGCCTCCATGCACGCTCTGCACATGGGGCTGTCCGTGATACCTATGTTGTAGAGGTGTCTGTTCAGAGTGTTGTGTCCTGTTATTATTCCTACTATCTTGCGTAGTTGGTTTCTGTGTGTCCTCAGTAGTGCGGTTGTGAGTTTGTTGTCGTGTTTTGACAGAATCTCTTTGGTCTGTCTGCATGTGTCTAACTCCTCCCAGTGTCTTTGGTGCTGGTTTTTAGCGTATAGGTCCAATTGATTGTATATGTAGCTTTGTGGCAGGGGCAAGATTGGCTCGGGTCCGTATGCCGTTGTTTCTGAGCCTTTCCCGGCCAGTTCGTCCGCTGCATCGTTTCCTCTTGAGCCGCTGTGCCCCTTGATCCATTGTATAGTAACCTTGTTTTTGTCTGCGCACACCTCCGTTAGATTTTGGTGGCATTCGTATATCAAGCCAGATGTGATGTTGTCGTTGTTCAGTGCTTGTAGTACCGATTTACTGTCTGAGAGTATTCGTATGTTTGTGTTCTCAACTTGTCGTCTCTTTATGGCATTGCAGGCTTCGATTATTCCTACGCATTCCGCCTGGAATACCGTGTTTTGTTCGCCCAGTGGTTTGGATATGTGTATGTTTAAGTCCTCTGAGAACACTCCACATCCCGTTCCCGTGTTTGTTTTCGAGCCGTCTGTGAAGATTCTAAGGTCTGTTTGGTTTAGTCCCTCTCTCGGGTCTTCTGTTAGTGATATGCCGTAGTCTTTCCTGAAGACTGCAGTTCTTGGTATTTTGTCGATTGTAGCCTCCAGGATGGGGAGGCTAGTGATCAGTATGTTCTGAATCTTTGTGTGTGGTGTGTTCAGCTTCGTCCATAGGTTGAGGCTTTTTAGGCGTATTGCCGTCGCAGCCGCTTCCTTTTGTATATGCATGTGTAAGGGTAGGAGTCCTAGCATTATTTCTAGTGCTGCCGTTGGGGTTGTTCTCATACATCCTGTAGCCGCTACACATGCTAGTCTTTGTGTTTTCTGAATTTTGGTAATTGCACTCGTGGTTTGGGTGCGGGGCCACCATACTATGGCACCATAGCTTATCATTGGTACTATCACCATTTTGTATAGCCACAGTATGATGTGGGGAGCTAGGCCCCATCTCTTCCCCACCATCCTTCGGCATTGCCAGAAGGCTACTGTTGCTTTGTTTAGTCTACTGTCTAGGTGTTTGCTCCAATTCAGTTTGTCATCTTGTATTATACCTAGATATTTCACCTCCTTCGAGAGTGTTAGTTTTGTGCCAAAAAGTGTTGGCATTTCGTAGGTACCCAGTTTTCGTTTGTTTGTGAAGAGAATTGTGTCGGTTTTCTTTGGGTTTACCGATAGGTCATTCTCCTTGCACCATTTCTCTGTTATTTTCAGTGCTGTTTGTGTGAGTTCACACAATGTGTTTATGATCAGGCCGCTGACCAGTATTACTAGGTCGTCCGCATATCCTATCGTTAGGAAGCGGTTATTGTTTAGTTTTGTTATTAGGTCGTTTACTACCAGGTTCCACAGCAGTGGTGAAAGGACACCTCCTTGTGGGCATCCTCTTATAACTAGCGCCTGGTGGCTTTGGTTTTCAGATAGTTTTATGATTCTCTTTTTTAGCATATTCATAATCCATTCTATGAGCAGCTGGTCGGTTTTGTGTCTTTCTAGTGCTAGTTTTATGCTGCTAAAGTTCGTTTTGTCAAAAGCACCCTCTATATCAATGAAGGTGCCTAGACAAGAGTTCTTTCTAGCAAGCGCATCTTCTATGTTCGTTACTACAGCATGGAGAGCTGAGTCTGTTGATTTGCCTTGGCTATAGGCATGCTGGTTTGGATGTATCTTTATGTCTTTTAGGGCCGTATCCTTCAGCTCCCTGTCGCAGAGTCTCTCCAGAGTCTTTAACATGAACGAGGTCAGGCTTATGGGTCTAAATGATTTTGGGTCCGAGTAATCACTCTTCCCTGGTTTCGGTAGGAAAATTACTTTTACTTCTCTCCATTTGGTTGGTATGTATCTGTAGGCAATGCAGCTGCATAGTAGGTTTGATAAATGCTTGATTAGTTTTTGTCCTCCCCACTTTAATAAGGCAGGGTAGATTCCGTCAAGGCCTGGTGATTTATAGTTGTCAAAACTATTTATCGCCCAGGCCGTTTTGTTCTCCTCTGTTATTCGTTCTGCTGTTTTCCACTCTGAATCTGTTGGATGATAGTTTTCCTCCTGTTCTGCCCAGGTTTGTATGTCAACTACTTTACACCCCGGGAAGTGGGTTTCCACCAGTAGACTTTCGGTCTCAGATGGATTGCTAGTGTGGGTGTTATCTGGTCTCCTTAGCGTGCCCAGTGGTTGATTAGGTTGGTTGGCTAGTATTTTCCTTGTTCTGTTGGCCTGTGTGCTGCTAGATATGTTGTCACAGAAGTCCCGCCAGGAGGCAGATCTTCTGTATCGTGTTCTCTTTTTGTAGTCGGCTTTGACTGTTTTGTATTTGTCCCAGTCCTCGTCTGCTTTTGTATTCATTGCTCTGTTTAAAAGTCTTCTCATTTTAGTTCTCATCCGCTCCATTTCCGAGCCCCACCAGTTGGAGTTCATGTTGTTCCCCATAACTGATGGTGTCGAAAGTGGACATGTGTTCTCATAGCTCTCTGTTACCTGTTGTGTGAATATGTTTACCTGTTCCTCCAACTCCTTGGTGTTGTGAGGTCTGTGTGTAGTGCTCTTATCATCTAGTTTACCTTCCAGAATCTCCTTGTACGCCTTAGCGTCCGTGCGTCTCGGGTTTCTTCTGGGTGTTGGTTCGTTTGTATCGGCTGCGAAAACAAACATAATAGTAGTCCGTTTTTGACATTAGAAATTTCAAGTAGGTAATTGATTGAAATTGAAACACGCGGGAGTCCATAATAGTTACGAGAACTATTAGCGAATAATGAAATGCACCTATTTGCGTATATTTGCATGCGGTTATTGCATCTCATCATCGCTAATAGACTGCACCTTTTTTAGTAGAATAGCAAAGGAATATAGTTTTCGCAAATTGGAAGTTTCATTATGGCTACTATGAGTATAATATAATGATTTTTAATAAAAACGAAACGTGATGCGGGTTTAAGAGTAAAGTCCCTCGCTGTCTTGTAGAATTTTTTACTCGTAATGTTGGCTGGAGACCGAGTGGCGAGACGAGACACGAACTGTGACAAGATAAAACTGGCTGTGATATTAGAATACAAAGATATGATAGACAGACTACTTATGATAGAGCGTCCAACCTTAGAAATTTACCCAATAAGCCCTATTTTAAAATACCAAAGAACAACAATGAATATGGCAAGCGGGTATGGGCCTCTTAATTACCTTATATACTGAACAGTTTCCCTAGACCTGGCATTGACGACATGAAAGAAAAGCCTGAAAGTATGAAAAAGAAGGCACTCATTAATATAGTTTAAATATAACTATAATAATTAAATAATATAATATAAATGTTGAAAATGTTTAGATCTAGACTAACATAACATATTAAGCACTCAACATTATCGCACTCCTTAGCTAAGCAAAATCTTAAAATGTAAAGATTGTAACGATGCGTGTATCAGAACGTTACACACCAACCTACTGGCTACTTTTATAATTAATAATTATCAAATTTTCAAAGTTAAAATCCGTATTCGAAATTCCACAGTCATTGCGCAGGTTTTCTTGACAAGTCACTTGGATCCAAAATATTGATCTAGACACATCTCCTCCCAAGACAGTTTAAAAGTTATAAAATAAGATTAATATCTTATAGATTTTACTACAACAGTTATCCAGTATCTAATAGTGTTTATTTTAATCCAGTGCACAAAAGTTAAATAAGTGCCATCCTGTTCATCAGTTCCCGTTTAAAGGCACGATAGATTGTTATTGTGCCTTTCCTTTTATTCGAAAATATACACTTACTGCCCTGGTCTCACCCGTTTTCCTGATCCCAGTCACCTCTCCATCATCGAGCCCCTACTGGCTAACGACGTACTGTCACAAAGATTACTTTAAGGAAGCAAGTTTTGTAAACACCTATTCTTTTTTCTGAAAATAAACAGTTTAATTTCTTTTATCATCATCGTATCGACCGAAAGACGTCCACTGCTGGACATAGGCCGCCTCCAAAGAGTGCCACAATGACCGGTCCCGCGCCACCCGCATTCAGCGGACTCCCTTGACCTTTACCAGGTCATCAGTCCACCTTGTGGGGGGCCTGCCCACACGCTGCGCCTCCCGGTACGTGGTGGCCACTCGAGAACCTTTCCATCCCAACGGCCATCGATTCTACGTGCAATGTGTCAAAACATAGGATTATGTAGACCTTATTGAGATTGTTAGCATTGTGCATTGTGATAGCGAGAGCGCTCGAAATAATTTAAATCTCCGGAGCATAATACGGGTGTGGACTCGAAAATTCGAAAAAAGAAAAGAAAGAAGGCAAAAAACATGCCTAGTGACGAAAATCCCATTCAGATATCTCAAAGAATTACGAACCGTTTTAAAATTGCGTGTTAGAGAAAGAAAACGCAAACAGTGTGTGACGTCAGGCTAACGCAGAGCACCGCGTCGACGGAGCGGCGGCGCCGAACACGATGGGGCACCGCACGTTGCGGTCTATTAGTGACGTCACAAACTACAAGCGTCATCGTTTCATATAAAGTTGCGTTTTGCGAAAAAAGGGCAGAACATACCTCTTCTTAAAACTTTGGACACTTCTAACTCCGTGATTATTTAAGCTTTTGCGTTGTTTCTCCATTTGACTACATTTGTAATCCTTTTTCGAGAAAATATGACATTATTGATTATTTTGTTTAATGTCCACACCCCTATTACGAATCAATTGATATCAGTCATTAAAATCTTACGCGTAAAAACAATCTTAAACTTGCTATAATCTGCTAAAATCACATCCCTTCCTCTCCTTTCGACTCTGGCGTAGTCGGGCAACAAGGCAGCGCTCATTGTGGCACTCTTTGGGGCAGGCCTGTAATTCCATCAGTGATGTTCTGTCGGCTGATATAAAGATAATTATGTCTATTCCGAAGCCCCTTTCTATACCTATACCTACTACTAGAAGATTTTTTTTTAAAATCGGATCTGTAGTTTCTGTGATTACCTATACGAACGTTACAAAACTACAAATAGCCCAAGCACTTTATTTTCATTAGTATGGAAAAAAATGTAATTTTGGAAATAATTCATAACAGCAGCTTTTTGTCTGTAACTGATATATTATCATTTTAGTGATTACGTAAACTCAAAATCCACCAAAATATTTGTCATCAAAAAAAACGATATTTAACCAATTCCTGAAAAAACAGGAAATTTTTCAATAGATATTTTAATTTTTGTTTTGGTTAATTTACAGGAGCTCTTCAAGAATAATTAACAAATCACACAAAAAACGTAATGGATGTGTCACTTATTTTTATATATTTACTTCCCGATGAAAATTTTGGTGGATTCTTGGATAAGGCATCTTAGAATAATACATGAATATTAAACAAACAAAAAAAACGCTGTTATAAATTAATGTTTAAAAAAAACGCAATTTTCTTGGGGTAAAACTCGCAATTGTACCTCTTTATAATATTAGCACCGAATAAATAAGGTGCAATGTTATGTTGGGTCCATTATCAGACTAATTAATTAAGGTCCTGCTGACAAATTGGGGTCCTCCGTCGACCGTGAACATCTTCCGAGGAACTAATTACTTTTCTGCAAGCAGATTTACCTAAGTTCCGCTACGTTTAATAAACCCACATAATATTCGTCGTTACTTAGTGTTAAAGCTTTTAGGGTAATTTGGTACCCTGCACCTATTTTGTGACTGAATTTTGATATACGGATAGGAAATAATACGTTGACGAGTACAATACTGGGTATTGCATCTTTATTATTTCACTAGCTTCTGCCCGCGACCCCGCCCACGTGGAACTCGTTTATATGGTAGCTACATACAAATTTTCACCTCCCAGTTCCTCCCTCCCAGGGGATGATTTCCGGGATAAAAAACTATCGTAGGATAGCTCCTATCATAGCTATATCTATCGTAGATCCTTGCCCGGGAATCAAACTATCTGTATGCAAAATTTCATCTGAATCGGTTCAGCGGTTTAAGCGTGAAGAGGTAACAGACAGACAGGCAGACACAGTTTTGCATTTATGAAATCAAAATCAGTCATTTACATGTCAAACCGTAGATTACAATGTAATAATCTGACACAACAGCCATTAAAGATTTTCAGATTGATGACAAAAATAAACGGTTAACAAACTAAGTGTAAGAAGAAAACTAGACAAAATCCATAATGATACGTACCAGAAAAACTCAAATGGCGAACAAACCTTTTCTGCACACGCTCTAGTCGCAGTAAGTGAGTGGCAGAGTGCGGCCGTCAGACCATACAGTACTCCAGAATTATATAGTTACTCTTACCTTACTCATTATAACAGGCTATTGTATAACAATGGTTTAGTTACACTACTTTTTTAATATTTTTACCTTCCGTATAATGAAGACTAACATCCGAGAAGCTCTTTTGACTATATTTTCGATGTGAGGGACAAATGTGAGCTTTTGATCTATAACTACGAGTATACCCAAGTCTCGAACTGTTATTTACTTCTCGTATAACTTCGTCACCAATGAGATAAGTAGATTTTAGAAGGTTTTGTTTTCTGGATATTGTTGTATATACATAAGTATGTTCGAGTATATAAAACAATCAGGAATGTCGTTTATAAAAATGTGAAATAATATTAACCCTAAATGAGAACCTTGGGGTACCCCGGATGATGGTGTGTGACACACATTGATAACCATTAACTACTTGTTCACTTAGTTGAAACATATTTCACAGAAATTCAGTTCAATGTATATTAATATCAAACTTTTTAACTTTAGAAACTTATCAAACAGTAGAATTATGTTTCGTGTATTCTTGTTTCATAGATACAAATTTCATAGATTGTTGTTTCATAAGAACCGTTTTATATAATATTTAGTTCCAGTATTTTCTTTTCAAAAAATCTTATGAACTTCATTTAAATTACAAGTACACACGGTTGAAGGAACAGGAACTTAGTGGCAAAACCGACTCTGATCGCGGATAGGTTTGAAGACGGATTTCGGACTTTCGTCTTCGAGGTTATTTTTTTAATAAAAGAGCGGAAAAAATTGTTATTAAAGCTCCGACTTCCTTCTTTAACCTATCCTTCTAAGAAACGAAAATATTAAGCTTAATAAGATGACAAACAAAACTCTATGAATACAGGCTTTGAAAAATTATTATAGTAACTAAATATTATATGACTCTATGACATGAATTTCGAAACATTAATTATCTCAACTATAAAAAGTCTACAAATACAGCTTCTACATAGTAAGTGCACTAGAAATTGATCATTCTATGCAATGATAATATGAGAAATATAAGCAAAATTCTACGAAAATGTAGTACATGAAACAATTTACAACCGACCTATGCTCTAAGTAAGTCAAACCAATTAAGTATGGATCCGAATTCATAAGCAAATAACATTGGCAGCAAGATTTTATGACTTTCTTTATCAAAGGCCTAGCTGAAATCTCTGTATGACATCCATCTGCTTACCTGCATCTAATGCATCAGAAAGGACCTCGGTGAATGACACAAGGTTTGTAGATGTTGATCTGGCCTTAACGAATCCATGCTGAAAGTCGCTTAGATATACAGTTCAAAATGCCTATTGATAAGTGGACAGATAAGCGATTCAAAGTTCTTGGCAAATGTACAAAGTAAGGATAGTGTTTATAGACACTGTTTTGTCATCACCAGATTTGTAAATACGTACTACCTTGGCTGTCTTCCACAGTGATGGAAATATTCCGGATGAATTTTATACTAATAACAGCATTTCAATATCTGTTCGTGGCGCGCATGCACACTATTTTTGCTAGGCGTTAGGCATTTACGCATCAAGAGGAGTCTCAAATCTCAAGGGCGGACATTCCCGTATGATTTCAGCTCGTCAAAAACGGATTCCGGAATTGTCCTCATAATTATAATATTACAAAAAATCTAATTTTAAGCAGTAGTTTGTTATTTCTGTGTAAGCAGTATTTTGTTATTTGCAACTTAACTTATTTCAAGACAATAGTTGGTACTAAAAATAAATTCCTATGCGACATTAACGGAAACAGACATATATTATAAGTGTTATCCATTTTCATAGTTACATGGTATGCGGTGCTGTTAGCAACATTCAAACATTTATTTCCTTGTTATTGTAAAATTATAATTATTTGTTTTTATGGGGCCGTCAATGTCGAAATGTGCCAGTAGGTATTCCGCAGGTAATAAATAAACATTTAAACGTTCGTTAAGTTCGAAGGTGCTGCACTCTATTGTTTTGGTGCATTCAGTGCGTAATACAATGTTTTATGCTCAAATATCAACGAAAACATCATAATTCTTAAGACGCATTAATAGAGCAAGTAACCTAACCTAACCACGTTTTAGTGTTTAGATATGAAGTCCATTAACACTCGAGAGCATGAGTGATCCCAATACCCTATAACTATAAATGAAAGGAATGTAATCTCGGCTTTTAGGGATAATTTCGGTTGCATTCAATAAATTGCTTAGTTCCTAAACTAATTATAATGTTCTTGCGAGTATTTGGAACAAATGTACGTGACCCAAGCTTCCTTTTCTGGCAAAAAAATACGTGAATTTCAGTATCGCTGGCGACTAGACTAAAAAACAGCACGGAAAAAAGCAACAAAAAGGTGGATGTTCGTTATGAGATTCACTATGTAGAAAAGGGCTAACTTGTAAAATATTTTCTGTAAAGCTATCACATGATGTGGTGGGATCTAATAATAAAGCAATCAGCCGGCAAACAGCAAACTTATCGCCAGATTTTGAAGAAAGAAAAATCAAGTTCTCAACTTTGACGAAATTAGAGATCTCATCGGATCTGTCTGTGGTATTAAGGTGGAGCATTGAAATCGGATACTTCGACGTTTGACAAATAACTTCATTATCTGAAAGATCAGAAATATGACGCCCCCGGGGTGTAACTGTAAACCCCTACTCGGGGTTTGCACTCACTGCATCTAATAAAGTTTGCAGATAAATTGATATTGTGAATTATACGTTCGTTTGTTTGGGTCGTAGGAAATAGAGAACTTTAGGCAACATTTGAATCGGGAACGGAGAGTTATTTATGCATACAAGGATCACTCCTGGGCAAGATTAGCTTAGCGTATTGGGTGATTATGATTATGTAGAGGGTATCTATAAGTACTTACTAATCAAAACAAATAAATATTAGAGGACAATCTTACACATATCGAGCAGTAAGCTCAATAAGTAGTACGAGTATGTATGTATGTAAAACATCTAACACTCCGAAACAAATATTCATGCTCATCACACAAATATTGGTTTCTAATATGGTTGGTAGATGTAGTAGATATCAAGATAGAAGGAAAGAGCTCGTCGATTAGTATGGGAACCGAGCGTGTACATTTTGCGTAGGTAGTTTGGGGCATTTCTCAGAGGTGGCGTTTTTATGTGTACGGGGGTGCATAAACACGTGAATTTATTCCTAAAAAAACCTGAAGTATTTTTTGACAAAAAAATAAGCTGTAAAACTTCTAATAATGTAAATCCAAGTAATGCAGGAGATGAAACAAAATTTTGCGAATACTCATTAAAAAACTTATATACATACATTCACGCCTTTATTCCCAAAAGGGGTAGGCAGAGCACATGAAACGTACATACGTTTCTGGAACATTCCAGCGCCACTTTTAGCGCCACATAAAATATCAACAAAATGTGATATTGCAGTGATAGGTTGCTAGCCCATCGCCCACAACACACTTCAACCCTGGTCCCTTAATTATTATTATTATTGAAAATTAAATTGTTACAATTAAGTGTTATGTATTTGGTGAAAACACAAATGTATTGTTTACACTCTTAAATTCAGACTTATTTTACACGAAAAAGTGAACTTTATAGTGCGTTTTTTAGCATTAGAAAGAAGCATAAAGCACAAAACACGAGGTCTTTTATATAAGACACTTTATGCCACACAACTGTCAAAGTATCTTAAACCGCCATTAAAAAAGACTTAGATCATTCTTGTCGACCCTAAAATGATAGAAGAGTTTTTATTATTTATAGGTATCTAAATAATACTTACAACAATATGTTTATTTTGGATGTATTTAATGTTTAACTCTGTAATTTCAAATTTCGTTATTCAGTTCTCGAAAGGTTGCATAGTAAAAAACTTAAAAAAAGAAGAGGTTTGAAACGATCAGTTCGTATTTTTCGCTGTCGACATTGTCAAATTCTTGCTAATCAACAAATTATTGAATTCAGATCACGAGATTATTAAACGAGTATCTATTTGTTAATTAATATTAAGATTTTATTTTTCGCTGTGTGTGGTGGCGTGCGGACTACGATGGAGCTACCAGAGGCAGGCCCAAGTGGCTTGCAAAAAAGACCGACTCGTTCTCTCCCGAACGTTTTGCCTTCAACAAAAGCAAAGAGACAGAAACAAAGTCCATTAACAACAAATGAGACACGTTGGTGTTCAACATTAACAAGTTGATGTGTGAACTTTGCAGCAAGAATGAATTTCCGTGTAACAAACCGTGTCTGTTCAATATTTATCCCAAGCAGAAAAGGTTGACGACGACTGCCTCTTTGTTTAGAGTATTTCTAATCCTAAAAAAACGCACTATAATGTGCAACCAAATATTGATAGGTATTATTATCGAAGTCCCGGTATTGAGGTCCAATATCACAATTCAATCTGATCTGATATTGAAGGTATATATTTATTTCGTTTTTGACGATTATAATAATGACTTCATGTAAATTGGCATAATAAATAATAAATTAGTTTATATTACGTTTCACTGCTGGGCACAGACCTCCTCTCATGGACGAGAATGAAATGAAAAAAACCGGTCGAGTGCGAGTCTGACTCGCGCACCGAGGGTTCCGTGCAAACTAACAATTAACTCAAGGTAAAGTAAAAGTCCCAATATATTTGTTAAATTACTTATTTTAACCCAACACCATAGAATTCAATTTCAAACAACGAGTAACTTTTACACCAAGACAATTGAATCGCGATCTTTTTTTTGACCTGCTATTGAAATTACGCGTCCCAATCCCAACCCCATTAATTCTAGAAAAATCTTAACAGCGCGAATGGGGTCAGCGCCATCTATCGGCCCCATTTGGTACTAACGTGCAAGGGCAATCGGCTTAGTATGTATGTTGGTCTTTTAGCGATTATTGTTTATCACGTGAACTGATCTCGATTATTATTGTTTTATTTGATAGAGAGTACTTCTATTTATAGTTTTATAGGAATTTCAAAACAAAAAAACTTATAAAGTTGATTAAATTGCAAGTCTAACTAGGAAATGATTTATGAAAATAAAACAAAAAATATGCTAGATACAGAAAAAATAAAACTTTTCCCGTAATATATATGTTTATCTTAATCGCAAGTAATTATTTCAAATTTTTCGCTTGAATAACTTCGGAGATAAGGGGGGGGGGGGGGAATGGTATTTTTTTTACATTTTCCTTCATAGATCAAAATTTTCCAAGTGTAGAAAAAAAAAGAAAAACGGCTTCAAAAAGTGCAACTCAAGCCCTTTCGAATGATACCCCACTTGACCCTATAGTTGAATTTTTTTTTTGCCCGCTCCTCATATTCGTAAGTTTTTATAGAAAAATTAATTTTATATTTAAATTTTTCATTTTCCATGCACGCGGATAACTCTCATTTATAACCATTCCAAATTTCAAGTTGATAGCTTGAGTAGTTCGTGAGATATTTCACTTTGTGACAGACAGACAGACGGACGGAGTCGCACCATAAGGGTTCCTTTGTTACCATTTTTGTTACGGAACCCTAAAAATAACGGTATCATCATTATACGGGTTTGGAAAAGGAATTATAAACATTACAGTACAATTAAAAATAAATACCGGTAACCGATATGTACTTCTACACGGTTCTGGATCCGGTACCGTTACGTTGGTGGCGCGGCTAACCTTTACAATATAACGCTATTGTAATTGAATACCGATTCAATACCGGTTTAACCGTAACCGAAATCTGTCCATGCTCGTATGTCAGCCTTTAAAAACAAAATTGTTGACCAATTGTTAAAAACTGAATCGATAACAATATCCATATACTTAATTCAACGAGCGAGCGAGACGAACGAAGATTTTCATTTCAGCTAGGCAATTATTCCAGATTCGCGTTTAATAGTACATTACGTAACTAGGGCGGTTAATTCGTGAAAGCCCCAGATCGCAGGTGTTTGTGGCCCGAACCGAAGGTGAGGGCCATAAATATGCGCTCTGGGACTTTACCAATTACCGCCCGTGTTGAGTACAAAATTTTACGTCTTCACCTGGCCACAATGCGAGTTTTCCCGTACGCGCAGCGTGCAGTAAAACTCGCATTATGGCCAGGTGCGACGTAAAAGATCTTTACGCAAGTTGTTTGCTAGCAGAGCCGTAAATTCTTAGTGTATCTGTTCTCTATTTTCGTCTGTATATGTATATATATGTACACAGACATTTGAATTGTATGAAGGTATTTATTTGTCTATTGTCGTTATTCATTATGTATGTATTGCACCGCCCACAATTAGTCTGCTTTGCCCAAAGGTTGACTGGTAGAAAATGCTTGCGGCTTTAAGTCCGCCTTGCAAAAACTGCATTTAACTTAGTACACAGTCAAATCTATCTAAAAATCCGAGTTCGTTTTTTGCGTATAAAATGTACCTAAGTATACTTACTATGTCTAAGCATGGCTATGTCCCCCCAGTAAGTTCAGTCATCCATCACCAGTGAAAGATTTTTTATAATCGGATAAGTGGTTTCGGAGGTTATACCGTACATACAAACATACAAAAAAATAACACTTTACAATAATCGTTCCGGTAGCATAGTGGTTCAGGCATGCGACTGTCGAACGGCGGCCGTGGGTTCGACAGATAAGTTTCATCTCATATTTACCTAACAAGACATTCAATAATTTTGTAAGCAAATGCCCATAACCCAACCATTGAAGATTAGTAATCATAATGAATGAGCGAAAGCATCATTTAAACGTATAGGTACGTAAACGCGTGAAAAAGTTGAATTCGAAGTTTGAATTTTGACGGTCATCGAAAACAGTAGGTACCATATTGTTAAATGATATATTTCTCTCTTTCTGACGCGGTCTAGGTCCGGAATCGATAGACTGGCCACTAAGAGTTTTGATATACAAACTCGCCTGTTATTCACAAAGCTTACTAAATTCGTCGGTCCGGTAGCGCAAAATTGTTACCAACTTTCAGGTCATTATTATTTTAGACGCGAGTAACGGGCGAATACAAAATATTTTGTGAATAATACGTAGCCTCTCTGGTGGTAATTATGTAGCACACAACTGCGGGTGAATATGGATATATTTTTTTAAGGAAAAATAACTCTTATCTTCCTTTATAAATATTGTACTTACTAGTGTTATTTCGATTATTTAATGTGTTTCAAATGGAACAATGTAGGTAAATGTTTTTGTTTATCAAAATGGTTTTCATGACGCGAATGACTTGAAGATTTACGCACGATTTGTCTAATCTCTCATGTGGAATAGGGTATAGAATAGATAAAGGTAGTACATTGATTTTTCAACAGTAAACATGATTTTCTGTTTAAATGAGCCTCGCGGGGGCCTGTTTGACTAAGCTTAGGCTGTGCATAAGTTTTTAGTTAGTAATGTTATTATTATTATTTAATTGTGAATTTGAATTATTTTGTTTTGTAATTTTGACATTGTATTGACGAATAAATTATATTAAATGAGAGGCGTAACATCTTTTTAAATGACATACCTATCCAAAATAGTATTTATGTAGTATGTACCATGTAAGAATAGGTCTGCCATAAATATAGGGTTTTTTGTGGATCATCTAGATACAATCATGCTTATCTAAAACATGTTTAAGTTAAAAAAAAATATTTTTGCACATTATAAGTAAATCTAAGTTAGTTGAGACGGTCATATTGGTTTAGAAATCCAAATAGAATCCAAAAACAAAAAAGAAGTACGTCCGTCGGGATTTGAACCCGTTACAGACGATTTAAGCAGAAGGGATGCGCTCTGCGCTACCGCATGACATTAGGTAACGAGTAAAAAAGTCAGCTGCATTCATATTGCATTCTAGAGTGCCTGCCACAAGTACATTTAGTTTCACTATTTCCTTATAGAGGCGCTACTATATATTTAGTTTTGCGCCCTCTAGTTTGATCTATGCAAGATGTTTGACAATGACTGACTGAAGGGACATTTAGCTACGTTAGTCTGCGTAAATTAGCGAAAAAGCAGTTTTATGCATATTTTCGGACTACATTTTAAAAAGAAACACTGTTTAGTGCAGATTGACTGCGATTCATACGTAGCAAGCTCTTCGGCTTCCGCAGTTTGAAATACATGTTGGTACTCGTCACGGTTTTGCGTAAAACTGTAACTAAACGCAGTAACCTGGTCTAGTTTTCTTTATATTAAAATATAATTTTGTAAGGAACAAATAAAATCATCTAACATCACGTCGGCATACTACGCGATTTTCCTTTTCCGTCGAGTCAACTTTTGTTTTGTTTTAAACCTGAGAGTTAAGCGCGAGTCTGACACTTTTGTTTTACTTTAGAACTGAGAGACAAGCGCGAGTCGGAAACTTTTGTTTTGTCTTACTCTAAATTCAAGTCTAAGAATCAAGCGCGAGTCGGATATTTTTGTTTATTTCGGGGTATAAAAGGGCTGGGAGGCGATGACAAAGCATTCATTTCAGCTTCAACTCTCGGACTGACAAGGTCTCTGGATTGTAATTGGGAAATCTTTGGTGGGTGATTTTACTATCTTCATATTGTCTTTACGCTCTTCTAGATATTAAAAGTTATTTAAATCGAGTAATTAGGACGCTCTATCCCCATCCATACAAGGCGTAGCCAGTGAGTGTAAAAGATTACTTTTACGTCACTACATGTTATTAGTACTTTTGTTATAAAAACGAGTACCTAGGGAAAGTAATTAGCTAATTATAGGGAAAACTAAATAATCTTATTTGTATGAAATCTGAAAGCTACGTCCTTATTTAACCGAGCGTGTAATAGGCGGTAGGGGATTTTATACACAAAAATATAAATATTTTATTAAATTCTTGTTTATAATTAATGGTTAAACGAACTTACCTGAAGTGAAGTTTGGCCATAATTATATGAGACGGTACATCCGAAGAGATTTATAGATTTGTTTACTATGTAGTACTCATTTTTCAATGTACTAGGCATCACACAATATGTTTATAGCTAAATAAATAAAAAATAGAAAATAAAGAGTGCTTTAACTGATATCTCCCTCCCACTCCTCATACCGCGTTCTGGCTCATTGTCTGTCATCGTCATTATATTTAGAGCAAGACACCTGTTTCCTACATTATAGGGTTAAATTACACATAATTGCATGGGTTTGGGAGGGTGATAAATCTCTTCGGATGTACCGTCTTATATAATTATGGCCAAACTTCACTTCAGGTAAGTTCGTTTAACCATTAATTATATTACGACGGTACATCCTCGAGATTTATAGATTTGTTTACTATGTAGATGTTTAGAGTTCTTTGTAGGAATAGGTGTAAACAATAAAGCAGTACGTACGCAAAGATTAATCATGTATTTATGTTCATTCTAAACTTGATTTAATTTCTTAGATCTTTCACATCTATATCTTATTAGTAATAAAAACCACTGTTTCACTGGTTAATTAGTTTATTTTCCTCTTTTTAGTCGAGACCGAGAGTACAGATTACTTCACAAAGCTTGACATTTTTTATCCCGCGAAACTTTTCAGATACTTTCTTTTTTTTAAAACCGTCCGCAGACTTGCGTTCCGGCCATACTGCCACTCGTCGCGTTCACTCATAAACGTTATTGTTGATATATCGGCGTTCACAACCTGGATTATTTTACAGATCGCTAACATTCGGCCATTCTGACTAGTGTCTGTCCTCAGACTACGATGCGGAAACTCAAATAAGTGTGACAAAAATCATTTTAGGTAGGTACAAGCTTCTATTAAGTAGGTACAGAAGATTGTGTTAATATTGGTTTGGTGTGATTTATTTGGAAGCTAAGGAAACTTTGGCTATTTAACCCAATGAAATCAAGCTAGATTTCATAGGATATTCGCTTTGGTTCCTAGACATTACTAACCCGATAACAAAGCGAATAAAACAAAAGGGTTAGCCCGGCCGTAACTACTAAGTGACGTTATTGGTTTTAGACTCTATTCTGGATAGAACTGTCCAAAAGATAGAAAAACTTTAGGTATTTATCCCAACGAATTCAAGCTAGAACCCATTAGGAATCCACTTTGTCTCCTAGGATTGCTAGTCCAAAAGCAAAGTGAATTAAACGAAAAAGACTAGCTCCATACCTACTAGTAACAGAACATAACTTAATTAAACTGTAAAAGTAATGATGTTATGGCCTAAACGTGATCGTGAATCTAGTCAAGCACCTGACGTTGTGAATGTTGACTCAAATCGTTTTCGAAAGGTGAGAGGTTGTCGTAACATGTGTACAATATTTTAACTCGATTGGACTTCAAATCTGACTTGCTAAATTTAGGTATTCAAAAAGGGCTCAATCTTCAAGTCTGTATTCCTGTAGTGCTTCGGCCATCCCTCAGTCATAGAATGACCCTATTCTATTAGTTTCTCTCATCATTATTCCTCATCTTCGAGCGAATCCATCATCTACTGACATCTGTAGCACGCTCACTCCGGCGCCCAGCGAATAAGTCCTCTATCTGCTGTCATCGGTAGCACGCTCACTCCGTCACCCAGCGAGTTCGTCGTCGATCTGCTGCCATCGGTAGCACGCTCACTCCGACACCCAGCTAGTAAGTCATCTAGTTGCTGTCATCGGTAGCACGCTCACTCCGACGCCCAGCGAGTCAGTCATCTATGGCGTATACGACGTTATGACGTGAATGTATTTGTCAATAAATAAATAAATAAATGGCTGTCATCGGTAGCACGCTCACTCCGACACCCAGCTGGTCAGTCACATATCTGCTGTCATCGGTAGCACGCTCACTCCGACACCCAGCTAGTCAATCATCTATAGCTGTCATCGGTAGCACGCTCACTCCGACACCCAGCTAGTCAGTCACATATCTGCTGTCATCGGTAGCACGCTCACTCCGACACCCAGCTAGTCAATCATCTATGGCTGTCATCGGTAGCACGCTCACTCCGACACCCAGCTAGTCAGTCATATATCTGCTGTCATCGGTAGCACGCTCACTCCGACACCCAGCTAGACATTCATCTCTTTAGCAGTGTCGGAGCACGCTCACTCCAACCACTGCATCCTAAAACAAACAAATTCTCCAAACAGAATCATTTTCAACATTAAATAATTTAATTTAGAAGTCTCAAAGGTTAGATTCCACCTGCTGCACTCATTTGCTGCCATCGGTGGTTGATTCACTTCAAGACCCAGCGAGTCACTCAAATCTTCAGCGGTGTTAGAGCACGCTCACTCCCAACACCTGCTGTACCTTAAAAAACAAATACTACAAGCAGAATCATTGTCGACATTAGGTCTTTTAAATAGAGATCTTAAGACCTGGATCTATCTTTCGCCTATAAACTCAAATATCATAAATAGCATGGGCGCTGTTAAAGTCGATTTCTACAACTTTAACATAATCAACAAATATGTTCAGATATTAGTCAAATACTATACTATATACTATGACGATATTGAATTTATATTATTTATTGAATAATAGCAATATGAAGTACATTATGATAAAACAGCTTAATCTAGTACCTACTAGATATGGACTATAAATATTGATTGATTATATACATGCATAATTAGCATTGTTAATTTGTTCTAGCTAAGGCTACTTTTTTTTTTACACCCTAATTATATCTTATATTAGTATATTACTTATTGCGAGACGTTTCCTTTTCTGACGAAATTTGTAGTTAAGAGTAGATTTCGGTCAAATTGGAATCAAATATTAGTATGGTGTGCTAATCTGATGTGCTCCTAATTTTTAACATCCTTGTACATCCGCTTTGATTATTGGCATTATCAGATACTCTATACAAATAATTATTTTGGCACCAACTGTATAACATCAATTTAATATATTTTACGAATAATAAGCGAGTTAATAAATTGCTTTAAGCAACTAGCTTAAGATTATGTTTCTAACTGACAATTCAAAAGTGCTTGTTACTAGGGCTACTTGATAAGAGTTTATATTAAGGTTGCATATAGTCATGATCTGTGTTTTTCCTTATATGAAGCATGGGGCGTTGTTTATTATTTGTTAAGGCATTGTTCTGCAATCATTGCTGAATTTCAATATTTTGGACAAACTGAGTCCCATAGTTAGGCAGCAATTCCATAAAAGTACGTACATCGGTAGGACAATCGTAAAGGAGTGTTTTATTTTATTCCTTACATGGTTACGCATGTATTTTGAAAAGTAGGACAGTTTCCTTATCCAAAATTTATATGCCTTGAATTTGCAGTAACAGTCTGCTTCTGGATCACCTTTGCTGGTTATCAAGGCGTATCATCAGCATACGTTACATTCATGACTGTGTTAGCTCGGTAGGTAGTGTATAAGGTGTCAAACACGATGGGGCCACAGATCCGTGGATAATTCCTGGATTAAGCTCTCATGACTACTTAATTGATTCTATCATCATTTATTGATGAGTCTCTTCAAATTATATTTGGACCATTTTTCAAAAATATAATGCCATTAAGTTGAACAATTTAGCTTTAAGCTTGGAAACACACTTTTACACATCAGAAGGACGCGCTTTGTCTTTTCGCTTCACTGTGGATTAGTTCTATGATAGAATGCTCTTTGACTGGCGCGCTCGTTTTGTTGTAAGGATGGTATGGATGATCAAAGCCACATCAAGCTCAAGTTATATATATATATATATATATATATATATATATATATACGACAGTTTCCGTAGTGAGTAATAGTCTTCTTTTTATCTACATCTAGAAAGAAATAGTATATCTGGAAGTATTTCATGTTCAGTTCTTTCTTGTAGCTTTCTTTTGTGCTTTTCTGTTATTTCCGAATCTGGATTTGATGTCATTCACACCTCGCTGAATTACTTTATTGTTTAACAAGTGTAGGGTAGGTATTCGATAGGTATCCTTTGATACGACAGTATAAATGGAGCGGAATTCCAAACAGCAAATTGTATGTGACTTGCGATGTAAAGGGAATCATTATGGCTATTAGATATTTTACTTTTCTTCTTAACTTTAGTAGGTATTTCTTAGCAAGTCTGAAGTTCAAGTTTGGGTTGCCTGATTCATCCATGATTTGATCCATGTCTTTAAGTAGTAGGTATAGTTGTATTGTGTATAGTTGTATGTGTTGGTAGGCTGTATATTGAACTACAACAAAGTACCTCTACAACTTAATTATCTCGTCTTATCAATGTTGCTGTGATTCCAAGATCCTTAATCCTATGATATCAAAAATTTGTTCGGTACTTTCATTTATTGGTGATCAACGTTAAATAACCGCGCTGACGGACGTAAATTCAATTTTTGTGTAGAAAAACGATGCACACACACACAGGTGGGGAACAAAATACCTAGATACATATATACTAAACGTCTCGTCTATCAATACCGATTGTCTGTCGGATCTCCTGTTCTTCATAACATAAAAGTTTTTTTTTGTGTGTGTGTGTTAAACATTAGTTTTGTTCGACACCACACTGTTGGATTAGAAGTCCATTGAAAGCTGACGTCATGCATATAATATAGGACATTAGACGTGGAGGATGTACCCATTAGTCTTCTGTTATTTTTGAAAATTTAATTAGGTAGGGCAATTTACCTTCATCCCTGTCGGCATGGAGGAAATATTCGGGGCCTCGCTAGCTAGGACTCCATTTATGGAATCCTTTATGTAGGTTGCGCATTTTTGCATTGCACCTTGCACCATCCATTCGCATGCTTATAATACATTACCTACATTTTTTTTTTCGATTACATTGGGGGTCTGATTAGTAAACGTCCAAAACCATTAGTCTAAATGTTTCAGTTTTATTTTTATCTGCAAAACTAGATCTTCTTCTTGATTTATATAAATACATCAGTAAAAGAAATAACGTAAAAATCAGAGAAACGTTATTTTAGCATGAATTAGGTAAGTATCGGAACGTAAAACGGACCTACTCAGATGTCATTTTATTGACACTTCACTTCATGTCAAAACTGTCAACCACACACAGACTAATAATAATACAGACGTGCAGTATAAAGCAAGACGATGTTTCATATAGTTGTCTCTGTCACTGCTTATGGTCAGCTGATGTGAGTTAGAATGAGACGAATAGTATGGTATTTTGAGTCTATTGACGACTTGTCTCCAAAAACTGTTAACCACGGTGTTAAATGCTAAACAATCTGTCAAAGTCAAATCAACGTCAAATCTCTTGTGAATCTTGAGGAAAGTTGGTTATTTCAAGAATATTGTGTTGAAAAACTAAATATTTCTGTAATAAGTTAATGATTGAAGTTGTATGAAGTGGCACAATGGCTTGTGCAGTTCCGTACTGCCGAAGTTACGCTAGATTGTTAAAAAAGACCGGAGAAACAATCGGATTTCATCGGTAAGAATCATTTGGTTATTTTTCAAATATTTCATGTACATTACGCAATATAATGGTCTGGGATTACAGCAGATGCTTGATACTATCGGATAAGTATTTTTTATATGGATCACACTTGATATTTTTGGGATTTTTAGTAAAAATACAACTGTCGTAAACATGGGTAGTGTTGTTACCATGTATATATCGATATTTCGTCGACATGAATTATTCATGTAGGCGTTTAGACAAAATATTTTAATGTTACATGTCTTAACTGTTAACTTCAGGTTTCCGGTAAATAATAATTTTCGAAAAAAATGGATTGACGCAGTAGGGCGCAATAATTGGACGCCGAAAAAACACCATAGAATATGTTCGAAACATTTTGAAACTAACTGTTTCGTTATTATTAAAAACATAAAACACTTGCTGCCAGATGCGATACCTACAGTTTTTCAGAGGCCGCTTGAGGTAAGTTGGTATAGTGAGTTTTATTTATTTTATTACTTGACATTTCTGAGGTCCCTCCAGATGAGTTCGTTTCATTTAAGTTTTGTATATGCAAAGAATTTGTATTAGTACATTGATTTTCTTTATATATCCATAACTACTATAATGTATATTATTCATGCGAAAGTAACTCTGTGTCGGTTTGTTGTTTACCTGTTCATACTTAAGCAGCTCAACTGATAGAGATTGTATAATAATGTTTTCGTTACTGTATTTAATGCAGAGATCTCACCAGGATCAACAATTAGAAGGCAACTACGACAAAATGATGCTGAGCAGTAATGAAAGGCTACCAGATACAATACCTAAGACATCTGCATTGCCTCTTCAGGTGATGCAAGTTTACTGATTGCAAAAAGTTCTATATAATTGGATATTTATTATTTAAAGCATTAGATGTAACTTTCTTATTAAAATGAGATATTTTCAGGAATATAATTGCGTTGTTATTTTGTGTTAGCTTACTTTAAAAACAACTTGTTTTAATCGACTTCAAATCAATACTTCACGAAGCTACATTCCATATTACCGCATGAACTGCTTTCTGAAAGCAAATGCACGATTTCAAAGTACCCAAATCGTTTCAAAATAAGATTTGAAGATTGCCCTGGTTTTCTCCAGGATCCCATCTTCAGATCCTGACCTGCCTAGGACCACCTTTTCTAACAAAACACCATTCTTATCGGTCCAGGCGTCTAAGAGTAATCGAGGAACATACATAAAAAAATAAACAGCCAGCGGAATCGATAAGTTTCAGAAGTCGGTTAAAAATAAATGTGTTCCACTAAAGATCCACAAAATAGTGAGACTTAAAAAGTAACTCGTCTGACTACCTATGTATTTGCATAATTTAATTTGTAGCGAACATATGAAACATGAATTCAGTTTATTATATTCGTAGTCGTGTAATGGTTTTTGTTTTCTATTTGTTAAGTACCATATTAATTTTTGCATAGTATGGATAGAGATACAATTTACTTACGAGTATCGCATATTACGAATTTATTAACAGTAGGTAAATATCGATATCGGTAACTTGTAAGAAATTATCTTTCTGTGCACTAAATTTCGAGCGAGCGAGAGAGCGAATTACATCGTGCGAGCGAGAAAGCGGAGACAATGACGTCTGAAGACCTGTCAGATAACATGGTTCTATCCCTTTCTTACTCGGCGTTCAGTACCGTAAGTGAGAAGAGATCGGATGTATAGAAAACGTTCAATTTATTAGGGCCTATCTGCTTTTCTCTGTAATCTGTGCAACCACACAAGATAAAATATCTACATCGTTGTGGCCGTATATAAAGATCTACATCGTTGAAATTAATTATTACCTGGCTCGTTCCGCCTGTGCAACAAGTTGAACCAAGACCGAAGCGGCCTGGACGCTGATTTCGTAAACGAGAAACGAGCTTCGCCGCTGCAGGCTTGACAGCCACAGTTCCTACTAACATGAACAGCCAACACGCTCCAAAACCCAAACAATACAATACAGCAATGGAAAGTGATTAAGAACTAATTTCGGTATTTCATTTTTGTGTTCACCGGATCTCCATGCGTCCATCAATTCAACAGGAATAAACAATACAATTCAACGTTTTGTGCCGCAATCTATCCTATATGTCGGCATCCTGCCGTTTAACAAGTGTATAATCATTAATCAATACAAACATAATGAAGAATTATTGTGTAAGTCGGAGTGACATATTGAAGGAAGTGTCCTGTGGGACTCATGTTTAACCTTAAGGACAATTTTCTTTCACTCGGTCAATAATCAATATGCTTTTAATGATCCAATTACAAAAATACTGCTTAAATGATCGTTGTTTCTTTTTCTTTATTGCACCTGCTAGTCCTATTCCTAGTCTTAGTTGCAAATATTTATTTACTTATTTATTATTAAAAACAAGAACGGTTTAAAATTACTCTTGTTAAAGTCTTACAGTCCCATGATATTGATTCAGCACAAGATTGAATCCTTACTGGCCTAAGGAAATGCCCTTCATTATAAAAGTATAATTAAAAGCCATTGACTACAGCAGAGTATGCGCCGTACCTCCCACCAGCCACCGAAGTCAAGTGACAATGGCACGGCATCATCAGCAATCAAGTCATCCAAGATTGAATAATAAGTATTTTGGTCTTGTATAGTTTTCAGTAGGGTGCATGAGCCATCGCATTCCATCTTCCATTATTTTCCCCGAGCCTTTTCATATTCTTTCCATTTACTCAACTGCCTCAGATAGATATTTAATTTCAAATTCCAATCTGCTATTGTCACTTTCCTGGTTTCCATCTTTAAAATGTTCAAACCTCACTGTCCATTCCTAGATATGAATCCACTATTCCTTCTATGTTTGCCTTTTGTATAATCTCTGTATAGGGTACTATAAGGTTTCACTAAACCCCTTTTCTCACATCATAATTACTGTAGTTTCTTTGCACAGTTAACAACTTCTTCTGTGTGCTATTCTTACAAGCTTTCAATTTCAGGGTAGTTTTATGATTTATTTACAAAATACTTCAGCATTTAGACCTACTCAATGACACCTTAGTATGTGTGGTCTGGTCGTCTATTTCTTAAGATGCTCAACAACTTTTTGTATGGTTCATTTTTAAAAAAGGAAGAACATGTTAGAATATCTGTTGTTTTATCTCCTGGCCAACAGATTCAGAACAAGAAATAGTTGATTGACCCGCCTAGGCCAACTCTCAGCCGAACAAAAGTATTCTCTCAGCTTCTTTACTACTGACATGGGTGTGGCTGACTGAACAAACTGATGTTTGTATCCTAGTTCTCAATTAATAAAATTAAGATTCATGTATTCAAATAATAGTACAGGAAGTATTAAAATATCCCATGAAACAAACAAAGCACATAGGTACAGTATAATAAAAACTGATTAATAAGTAAACAATATACCTAGTTGGTGTGTACTGATTACTAAGAAAATAATGTTAAGTTAATAGTCTTTAAATCAAAATGATTTCAGATGCTTACTTTTTAACCATATTGTTTTTTAATGGTATATAGTCATGCCTGATGCCTATACTTACCTACTTTATTTTGGATACCATACAAATAGCATGGGTTACACAAACTTTTATCATGTAAGTAGTTCATTAATGTGGGTAAAAATGTTGTATTTTATGTAACTAAATCTGTATTTATTTCATTCTCAATTTGGTATTCCCATATTATCTTCTTAATTTTACGTACCTAAGAATAGGACAAACAATGTATTCGCATTTAAGGTAACCTTTGGTTTGACTTGCTAAGTAGGTAGTATGTTTTCAACTTTTGCCATTTCTATTGACCGCGAAACTAGTTACACACTTAATTTTAATTTTCTCTTTCATATAAATTATAGTAGGTATTACTTAGGTACATGTCAATCTGTATCACTGTTGGTTTACTGAACCAATTAATTATTTTTGTATTCAACTTTTCTATTTCATATTATAAATACAATACATATACAATTATGCCTACACAAATGGATTGCGTCACATAAAATATAATTTATTGAATGCTAGATTTATAATAGGTATAGGAACTTATAATAAAATCATATCCATATTTCATCATCATCATCTATTTAAGAGGCTCTTGTCCGTGTAGTAACCACCACTGATTTTTGTCCTCTGCTAGCCATATTTCATAAATTCATAATCCATACGAAATACTACATTTATCATAATACTCATTGTCAATTCGCATTTCGTATCTGAAAACTGGAGCCTCTTCGTAATTTTGCCGCCATATTCAGCAAACTGTTTACAGAAAATCAAACATTTGTTACTTTTACCTATATTTCAATCAGAAACCCTCACCTGTTTCATCGATTGACACTTGCGTTTCTCCTATACGATCCCACTTCTGAAATAATAAAAACCACTGTTTCACTGGTTAATTAGTTTATTTTCCTCTTTTTAGTCGAGACCGAGAGTACAGATTACTTCACAAAGCTTGACATTTTTTATCCCGCGAAACTTTTCGGATACTTTCTTTTTTTTAAAACCGTCCGCAGACTTGCGTTCCGGCCATACTGCCACTCGTCGCGTTCACTCATAAACGTTATTGTTGATATATCGGCGTTCACAACCTGGATTATTTTACAGATCGCTAACATTAGTAATCAAAAGTGGCTTCGGCAAAGACATTATCCTCTACGTTCATCAAAGGTCTGTTATAGTATTTCGCGAAAACAAGTGAGTTTCCGGTCAAGCCTGCGCTCTTTTTTATGAGATCTAATGATACGCCTTTTCTATTGGCTGCCGACGTCGAGGCATGGCGAGTGCTGTGAGCAGTAAACACGTTGGTATCTATTCCGCTTTCCGCTAGCACTTGCTTGATCCAGCGACCTATTGTCGCAGGGCTAGCGTTATGAGCAGGTCTTTTGATTGTCAATATTAATTTATCTGCATGTGGCATGTCTCTAAGATGCTTTGTCATCTCTAAGTAGGCGGATAATGTCTTTCCCGGACATATTTGTTCCCTGTGCACAAAAAATGGTATAATCAAACGTGGATTATTGCGTCCTGGCGCAGAGGTTTTAGTTAAGTCACTAATCAGTATTTCAATATTTGAGGCATTAACTGTGATATTAGATAATCTGATAAGTGATAACGTCTGCAAGCGTTGTGCAGTCGACAATGCAAGCAGAGCTACCATTTTTTTTGAAAGTTTGTCCAGTGGCAAATCTTCATTAGGGTACCAGCTTGATAGGTAATCAAGTACTTTGTTTGGGTCCCATGTGTGTTGGTATTTGGGCAAGCTTGGTTTTAATCTAAACACCCCCTTAAGGAATCGAGTTATTCGATCGTCCTCGCTAAGCCGTCTACCCAATATCAGAGCCAATGCCGATCGAAGAGTATTTAAAGAGCTGTAACTAGCCCCATTCTTAAATTGAGTTGTAAGGAACTTAAGGATTACAGGTACATTAATCGTGTAGAAATCATGTTTCGTTTCCTCACAAAATAGCCACCATTTTTTGTACGTACGCTTCCCTGATAACAGAGATGACACCAGGGTAAGACTTTTCCACAATAGATGACTGCTTCTGAAAGGAGACATGAGCAAATTGTGATCAGGTCCAAAATAGATAGGTTCATATAGTGATAACCTTTTGAATAGTGGGTACCATGGTTGACTTGGCCAGTAGGGCACAACAATGACTCCTGTTGCTTTGTCGTTAATGATTTTACGTAAAAATTTTAGTATAAGTGAGAACGGAGGAAACGCATAGAAAAAGTTAGTGCTCCAGTCCACCGTGAATGCATCAATATTAAACGCTTCCGGGTCTCGTTTCCAGGAAATGTATCTAGGACATTTAGTATTAACCCTGGTCGCGAATAAATCAATCTCTGGACAACCGAAGGTTTTGACTATAAGATTAAACGCGGATACAGACAGGCTCCATTCGGTATCAATATTAGTTCGTCTCGACTCTTCGTCCGCCTCGACGTTGTCTTTAGACTTAATGTATGAAGCGAATATAAAAATGTTTCTAGCTTCACACCATTGCCAAATATTGCGCGACAAATCATTAAGGTGACTGTATTGTACACCACCGTACCTATTTATATAGGCTATTGCTGTAGTGTTATCAATACGCAACAGTATTTCTGTGTTACTCAGTTCACTGGCAAAACATTTGAGTCCATTAAATGCGGCTTTTAGTTCAAGTGTGTTTATGTTGCAATTTAATTCATCTAGATCCCAGAAACCACCCGTCCTTTCTTTGTTACACGCTGCACCCCAACCTGTCAAAGACGCGTCTGAATATATTTCTAACGCATAGCATCCAGTGCGTATATGGTTTTTGGTAGTAAAAATATTGTCGATCCACCAAGACAAATCAGGTTTTAATGAGTCAGCTAGAAGCATGTGCTTGTCGAAATCATCGTTAGATTTTTTAAGTGCTAAATATTTTTCTCGCTCTAAGCGCTTTGTATACACCCACCCATAAGCTGCTGCTGGGCAAGCGGAGCATAACAAACCGAGAAAGCTTGCAAATTCTCTAATAATTAAAGAACGTTGATTGTAGATTGTTTTAGCACGATCGGAAATTTTTTGACGTTTTGCTAACGGTAATTTAAGACACATATCCCTTGAATCGAGTTCGAAACCAAGAAAGGTTTGGGTTTTACTGGGAATGAGATGACTTTTAGGATAATTTATAACAAAGCCAAGTTTTTTCAGCAGATTGATTGTTTCCAAAACGCAATTTTGACAATCGTGGAAAGTATTGCCTAAACAAATAATATCATCCAGATATATTGCTATCATTAGGCCCTTATTTCTTAGGAAAGCTATGACTGGTTTCATAAGTTTTGTGAAGACCATCGGTGCCAGGGACAGTCCATTTGGCAGACACTGAAACTCATATAGTTGCCCTTGAAACTGGAACCTTAAATATTTCCTACTGGGCTTGCCTATAGGCACTAGAAAATATGCATCTTTTAGGTCGATATTGGCCATAAAATATTATTTGACATAAGTTTGGCCACCGTGCGGATATCCTCCATTTTGAAATGTTGTGGAACAATAAACTTATTGAGGCTTTTCAAATTAAGTATAAATCTATATGAGCCATCCTTTTTAGGTGTAACGAAAATTTTGGAAAGGAATTGTCCTGACATGTTGCTATTAAAAGATTTACAAGGAACGATTGCCCCGGTATTTTTCAATTCAAATATTGCCAGATTCAATTGCTCCATTTCAAATATGTTGAAATGATCATTTTTGGGGACTGAACCAACTTGTAGCACGGGACGATCAAAAGGAATTACATAGCCTTTTACGTATCCTAGAATTATAGGATCATCGGTCAAGTCACACCAATTACTGTAATGATGGTGGAGAGATTACCTCTGTTAGTTTTTCAGGTTCTTGGAGTTCGGCTTCGAGGACATCGGCGGTCGATCTGCAGGCGGCGGACGTCTGTTCGATGGTTGGCCGTAGTACCGGTTCCTTGGCCCACCCTGTCTGCGAGGTTGTTGCTTGTGTTTCCTGGGTGGGCCCTTCCAGTTTTCCCGATGAGTGTACCTTCGGGAGGGACCCGTATTGCCGTCAGTTCGTTTGACTTGCAGGCCAGATCTCTCAGCTGTCTTAGATGTCTTGATTTTCTCGCCAAGGTTTGTTCCGAAGAGGTAAGCGTCTCTTTTAACGTCTTTGACGATGTTGTGAAAGTTTTTGTCTAGACTTTGGCCAACCAATTTCCTTCTGTTTAATGTGCTGTCATGATGTAAGTCAAGGAGGATCTGACTGATTTCAGAGAGGCTTTTAAGCAGCTCGATTTTGTTGAAGTCACTTCTTATAATTTGAGACGTTAGGTTTGACAGGCCAGCAATACCCAACCCCAGATGATATTGGGTTTTTTCAAGGACTTTGTCCCTATTTTTAACAGACTCGGTGAGAATCGGTGCAATTTCCGGGTTGAGAAAGTTGAGGCGCCTTTAGGAGGGTGAAATTTTCGGGTATTAGTGTCTTCTCTAGTATATTTTGTTTTTGTTCTTTGGTTAAACCATCCACGATTATATTACCCGAACGTTCCGAGACCTCGTCCAGTATTTTAGGGCCCAATTTTTCGTCCTTGCCTTTAGGATCACATAGACTATAAGAATGTCATCTGACAGGGGTGCCGTAATACTGTCGGCGGCATTACCAGTGGTTTGTGGTTCATTATTGACCGCCAGGAGCCGTGGCTGAGGGCAGGATTTCTGCGGCAGGAGTCAGTTCCTGATTAGTATTCACCATTGAGGTGATAGGTTCATTTTGAGATACCATTTTGGGGCCAAATACGGCCGATTTTGGACGAACGCTAGTCCCATCTTCTGACTCTTCAGGCCAAGGTGCAGTCTCGTAGTCTGAGGACCGAGGGGTACCCGAATCGTATCTTGAATACTCACTCCTGTAGCTTTCTGAAAGCGTACCGAGAGAAAAAAAAACGTCTTAATAAACAAGTTTTGAGTCACAGTCGCAATCACGTTACGACGATGGACTAGTCAGTTATCAGCCGTGACCACATCACGGAGTATAACTATTAGAATTTCATGAAATGAACTCGGGTAGTGGAACTATCAACCATGACCGCATCATGGAGTATAGTGTGTCACAGTTCAAGATACTATAAAGTCGGCCTGACTTGTGAACCGGTCCAAAAAATCATAAAGATCTCAGTAGATAACGTTATCAATCATGATCGCATCATGAAGTATAACGAATACCGAGGTTTAGTACGGAAATAACTGTATCTATTCTGGAAAGTACACGTTAGGAAGAAAAACAAAATTAAAATAAAAGTAACCTTTAAGGTCAAAAGTTCTATGAGTTCGTTGCAGTCTTAAAGTTTAACGAGTGGATTCAATTTTGTAAGAAAATACTATTATATCCATACTTATTAAAGTATGTGCTTAGTCGAAGAAGAAACAACATTGATTCGTAATTTTATTTCAATGACGCAGTTATGCTATACTGAGCACTCGCTACAAACGTTAAGGTCGATTTTAGCTCGATCATTTATTACCCGTAAATCTGGACTTACCTTCACTCGAGTCCGACGGGTAGTCACGTAATTGTTTCTCTAAACGCCGTATTTTGCGTTTAATGTGGGATTCCCTATCCTTACGTTTACGTTTCCCCATGTTAAAACTATATGGACTACTACTAACTTTTAAAGTAACGCGTGCAGTTAATTAGTTATCACGAGCACTTCACGTTTCGATGTTGCGATGCCCGCACATACAAAACGAATGACGATGACAGACAATGAGCCAGAACGCGGTATGAGGAGTGGGAGGGAGATATCAGTTAAAGCACTCTTTATTTTCTATTTTTTATTTATTTAGCTATAAACATATTGTGTGATGCCTAGTACATTGAAAAATGAGTACTACATAGTAAACAAATCTATAAATCTCGAGGATGTACCGTCGTAATATAACTATTAGGGTTTGGTAGTAGAGAGGTTAGGAAGATCATAGTTTAAATAGGATTTGATTGAGCAGACGAGAAGTTTATTAGCCTGCAAGCATCTACATTAAAGATAATGGGTTTTACGGATCACAACGATACAGGGTTCTACCTAGATGAATCAATTTGGCCATTTCTACGTTTTAGTGTTATATTTAAGTTCTTTAGCGTTGTTTTATCTGGTAGATAGGGTGGGTTGTTACAAAACGATGAGCAACCATCGAAATCATATATCGCGAATTCGCGACATCCGTTAGCTGTCAGCTCGACAGGAACCAGTGATGTTGAATCTTAAGATTCGAAGAGGATCTGAACTGTTACACGCACAATCTATGAAATCAGAAATCTGAAAATATATTTGCTTCAGATACAGTCAGAGGGTTTTTACAAAAATGATGCGCACAGTGTACCTACCTATTTAGCCTGCGTGCAAGTGTGCAAATCATTAAACAATATATTTTATGTCATAACTACATAATTTATATGAAATTAAATGTCAAATGTTATGAAAAGTTTAGAATAGTACAATAATAATCAAAATATGTAAATGAAATATTTATTTTCAGTATGTAGTATGGTTAACCATAAAAATACCATGTAAACCATAATTTATGCGCGTACGAAGTCGCGGGCAGAAGCTAGTCCTTAATAAATATAGTTAATAATTTTATTAAGGTCTAGGAATAAGAATTAATCCTAAATTTCATATTAATCGATTAAAAACTTATCGTGAAACGCCCCGCTGCTCACAATTTCTTCAATTACTTACGCACATTTTCACTTTTTGGTTTCAGAAGCGAAACTAGTTTTTTATACGCAATAAGGGGAGCTTTTGTTATGTGTGTGTACGTGTACATACATCCAGGTATTCATGGAAATAGCTTTCTTTTTAGTTAGTGTGATACTATGGTTATTTTCCACTGTCTTGAGAGAGTGATCCGTCGTTTGGACGCGAAAAGGCGTAATTACCCTAATTACTGAACGTGATGATGAAGGCTCAAGATCGGACGGCCTGGAGAGCATTGGGCGAGAGAATCACCAAGTCGTCAAGGAAACTGGTCATACACAGTGTCACAGAATAGATAATACTTAGTACTTCACTAATTGTTACGAGCAGGTAATGCAACCGGTTATTTTTTGTATGGGAACGTAACCGTTATTTTATCGTTCTTTAATTGTTAATTATTTCATTTCTTAACTGGGCAATCTAATAATACGCAGTCTTTACCTCAAAACACAACAGAGTCCTACATATGAAGTATAAAATAGTTCCAGATATGTGGTTATTTCGAGGTTTTTGCAAACAACCGGTCACAATCCCTGATTAAGCTTACGAACTTACGTGCATATTAATGAAATTTTTATCGCTAATCATTAAGCATATTTAAGAGGATACACCTTTTGGGCGGATTAAGAGTCCAACCAAAAATTTGTCTAAAAAAATATAATATTTAATATCATTATCTGTCAACAAGAACCGGTTTGCAAGTGCTTAAAAAAACCGTGACATGAATAAAGATCACCCGCGCAGTGTCATATGTGAAAATAGATTTAATGAGAAGTATCATGCATTAAACAAGGAGTAATAATAATTAGTAGGTAGTTAAATATTTCTTATAGTATAATAAAGTTGATGCCTGCATGAAACGGCCAGAAGGCCGTTTGTGTTTTACGTCTCTGCGACCTGTGTTTTTATTACCTGTCGTGTGATTTGATAGCGAATGTCCACCTACAATATTGTGTCGTATCAGAGACTATGTAGTCAATTATAAAGGCTGCCAATGTCTATACAATTTCACATTCATTACCCTTAATTTCGCAAACAAAAGGCTTTCAAGCCCTGGTTGCGCTTGAAAGACAGCAAGAGTCATAGGTAATTCTAGAAATAAAAGCAAAAAGTTGACTAAAATGTGTGCATACAATGCCAAGTGTAGGGTTAAAAGAATGTGCATATTCTTTCACTACAGAGGTCTCTCTACCATCCATATCGTATGGCAATTAGACCTCTGCTTAACACAATAGCGCCATCTATCAACACAATTAAAAAACTTCTAATATGTGGTAAAATGTTTAAAAAATTAAGAGGCATTATTGTGTTTCTGTTTTTAGGGTTCCGTAAAGCTCAAAAAGAAAAAACGGCTCCTTTGTATGGTCACTTTGTAGTCCGTCTTTCTGTCTGTCAAGATCTTGGGAATGCGTGGAGTAAAACCACATACTTACAGTTTTCTAAGTTTTCGGAAAACAAAGATACGGCCGTTAAAGGCCCATAAAAAAATCGAGCCTCTCAAAGGAAATCAAAATTAATAGGGTACTTTCCGTTGACCTAGAACTCTGAAATTTGGCAAGTAATATATATCGTCTTATACTTCAAGTGCAGGCAAATATCTGAAAAATGTACACTTGTAATTTTGTAAGGAACCCTAGGTGGACGAGTCCGACTCGCAATTGCCCGGTTATTTTTTATTTTTCGTCGAGTTTTATTATTTGTTCCGTTATTTCTGTTGATTTTCCTCGTGACTAATGCTGATTTATTTCATCTGTACTAGTAATAGAGACGTCAGGTTTTTGCATTCGGTAGTGATAATAATAAATGTGGTTGTATATTATTTACTTATGAATTTAATTACTTTTATCATGTACTAGCTGCACCTGAGACTTCGTTAGCATGGTAAGTAATGTGGTGGGAGTTAACGCATTTCTTCTCTTGGATATAGGACACACGCAGTTCTAATTGAGCCTATCAAGTAAAACGTTGAATAAACCTATTTTACGTCACACCTGGCCATAATGCAAGTTTTACTGCACGCTGCACGTACGGGAAAACTCGCATTGTGGCCAGGTGAAGACGTAAAATTTTGTACGCAACACGGGCGGTAATTCGTAAAGCCCCAGAGCGCATATTTATGTCCCTCACCTTCGGTTCGGGCCACAAATACCTGCGATCTGGGGCATTCACGAATTCACCGCCCTAGTTACGTAATGTACTAATACAATACAAGCAAAGCAAAACGACCTATTTACAGTCTCGAAGATAAAATTAATATCTGCCTACCAAGACGCAGACTTGCACAATTTCGTTTATTAGGTAATTAAAAACAGAGACCCTGTAGCGAATAGGTATTAATTGCGGTGTCTCGCTTAATATTTCCTAATTTCGTATTCTAAGCGACGCATCTAATAGATTAGCGGCATTATGTACCCAAATACAGCAATACCCAAAGAAATATCGTGAATTGTCGAAGATATTTCATTATTTACGAATACCACAATAATTATTTACCAAATCAGAATCCACAACACGATAAGCGTTGTTTATGTTAACCATCTCGGGTTATCCGAAAACTCGTTTGACGACCTCAAATTGACGAACGGCCCGGGTAAAAAAAACTGAGTGTCGGTATCGCAGGAACATCATTTACATTATATTGCAGTTTGTGGTTATTAGGTATTGTAAACAATCCAGTACTTCAGGTTTTGTAATTATTTTAATCCATTAAAACAAACGATTTTTTTTTTTTATTTGATATAGAACCGTTTTGAAGTTCTTCGTTCAATAATACATATTCTTGTATTTTTGATTGTATGTTGCTGGTGCCAATAGAATACTATGTAACCTTAATTAATTAGTTCATGCATTAGAGGTTCATTGTAGAGTATGTATTACTCGTTCAGTAGACTCTTTATATAGACTGATATCAGACAATAGACTCGTTCGCTCATACAGACAAAATTTCATCAGCAATAGCGCATCTTATTAATAGTAGCTTAACCTTTGTCGTATTTCAAGACGAGGATAGGGCAAGCAAGTTCGACCAATTTACAACAACGGTAGTGACACAAAGACTTGCTCAAATTATAGAGACCTATTACAATGCAACACTAGACAAAATAGTAGAAAGGTATGTTAGTAGTCACACATTTAATAGCAACCATAACCATAAGTGTAAGGCCTGAGTGGACGCTGCGCTCCACACGCTGCGCTCAGAGCGGGGCGTGGAGCGTCCACATAAATTGCTTTTGTTTATATGGACGCAGCACGCCCCGCTCTGAGCGGAGCGTCCACTCTGGCCTTACACTAACGACTCCATCGAATGGCTGGTCGTACAAGGAAGGGTGAAGGGTACCAGATCGCGGCTCTGTGGGTCCAACCCCTTTTAGTCGCCTTGTGCGACAGGCAGGGAATACTGTAGTCGTATTCTACTGCCCAGGCTACAGGAGTCTAGTCTAGGTACCTACCTAATATTATATATATATTTGTAGATTAAAATAGACACCTTTCTACACAAACATGGGACATGCCCTATGAATTATTTCGACGACCATTGTATTCATTGATGGATTTAATAAGTAGTTAGGAAAAAAACAATCGGTAATGTTTTTTATCTGCCTGCTTAATTACTTATTAAGATACCTACGTTTACATATTCGAGTCGATCAATATATTTTGAAATAGAATAGGTAAAAATAGCTAGGTGCCTACAACTACATTATTCTGTTCTGCAACCAAATTCCATACGAACATTCGTATTCCATCAGCAAAGCAAATAATAGCATCGTTATGATGTTTATAGGTCTTAATCTTTGGTTTAATAGCCATGACTCCTCTTAATAATGGGAAATGTTCCGTCGTCCCTGCAGTATACAGGCCGCCCTTTGAATACGGATTTCGTTACACTCATTATGATTTCCACAGAGACCTGTACTTATTAATTTACCTAACGCCACAATGGCGGCGAGGCCATAACTATAAACCACTAAACTTTTTTATGCATGCATGCATAAACACCTTATTTTTCTATAAATATTGAGAAAGTAGCGGGCCTCACCATAACCGTAAATTGTCAGGGTGATAAAATATTGTTTTCCGTTTAAGAGGAAAATGGAAGGCCCCTCGAGTGTCTTCCGAGGACTTCGATACTTACAATAGCCTCCGTTGCTTCGTAAAATTGTTTTCAATCTCTGTTCGCCAAGTTATTAAGGTTGTTTAGTCTGAGTGTTATACCGAGAACGTCAGCCTCACTTGATATATTTAGAAAGACCTTTTAAGGCTATTTTTAGTTTGGTCGTATTATCGTTTTTTTTTTAAATGCGAGGTTTGTTTTACTCGCGTAGGCTTCTCATGAAAGACTCCTGCGGTGGGGATGTGGAAGTAATTATTTACCAGTGTTAATTTCATTATTCGATCAAATTATTCGAAACCGGAGTTAGTTACAATGTTGTTAATAATAATTTCAGTAACGGCTTGGGAGCTGTGGAACTTGCAATGTATGTCGAATTTATTTTAGTTTTCTAAACAGTTGTACAATGTTGAGTTGGGAGCTCTATAGTAAAAAGTATGTTATTTTAGTTTGCACAGCGCCGCTAAAGAAGTTTTCACTTCAAAAATATAGTCATCTACATCGAACCTACTTACAAAATTTTACGAGAATCGATTGACAAATACGACCTTTACCTACCTGACTCTATCGGAATCGGTGAATTTTGTTTGCTTTGCTCGCTCGTTTAATAATTGTAAGATACTATCAGCGAATCCATTGTATTTTTTTGTCAACAGATAAGGTGATGTGATTGACGAGGCGCCAGTGATGGAGGAATTCTTTGACGACGTGTTCCTGAACGCGACAACGAACAAGAGCGGGGGCTCCGGCGGCGGCTACGGCGAGCCCGAGTCGCTGGACCTGCTGGTGCCCCTCAGCATCACCTACGCCATCATCTTCGTCGCCGGCATCCTCGGCAACATCAGCACGTGCGTCGTCATCGCGCGCAACCGCTCCATGCACACCGCCACCAATTTCTACCTCTTCAGCCTCGCGATCTCCGATCTCATGTTGCTAGTTTGCGGCCTACCCTTCGAGTTCCATCGCCTGTGGAACCCCTACACGTACCCGCTCGGTGAAGCACCTTGCATCATCCTGGGCCTCGCCTCCGAGACGTCAGCGAACGCGACAGTGCTCACAATAACCGCGTTCACGGTGGAAAGGTACATCGCGATCTGCCGACCTTTCATGTCGCACACAATGTCAAAACTGTCTAGGGCTGTCCGGTTCATCGTTGTGATATGGTTCTTGGCTCTGTGCACGGCTGTGCCGCAAGCGATGCAGTTCGGTATCGTGTCGTACGTGGAAAACGGCCAAAAAGTGTGTGCATGTACAGTGAAAGGCCACGGAGTGCATCAAGTGTTTGTTATATCCAGCTTCGTGTTTTTTGTGGTGCCAATGTCAGTGATAACTGTGTTGTACGCGCTTATTGGTGTTAAGTTACGAACCTCCCGAATTTTGTACCCGGTAAAGAAGCTGTCAGTGGAAAGCAACGGCCGGCCCGCCGGTGCCACACGGTACAGGAACAGCGCTTCTCAAAGGAGAGTTATTCGAATGTTAGGTAAGTTATTTAACTGATAAGTATTATTAAGAAAAAGAGATCGAGATACTATGAGAATAAATTATTTTTCTATTTCGCTGAACAATCTGTATCAAATTCATCTCTAATACCCATCACAAAATCGAATTAGACCGTCTGCGTCTGCTCGTAATTCAATTTAACATTAATGTTTTTCCTTTTTTGTTATCAAGTCAATGAAGAAAAGCAATCGTGATTACAAAATCACCTTGAGGAATTTATGTTGTATGCGTCCCAAATCCGCGTTGTCTGTGCGTGTTTTAATAGGTGTCGCTTCTAATATTATCACGAATTGAAATCAAAAATACGTTAACCTTGTCTACTTATTATTTTTTTATATAATATACGAAGCCCAGCGAAGTTCGTGTCACGTTTTCCTTTCAACATTTGAAAGCCATAAAAACATGATGTATATTATATCTTCCATCCACGGATATACGTATCTTTCCAACAAGACGCCTAACTCACATAAATCTCGCCACAAATCCTCGCAATTGATTCTCTTCAAGGCAATTGAACATCGCGTCGTGCGGTTTTCATGCTGTCGTTGTGTATTGTGTATAAGCCGGGCAATAAATTAGAGCTACTCGAGACAAAATCGGAATCGTCCTTTTGTAGTGAAAACCTAACCTTTCGTGTTACTTTGTTTACTGAAGGTTCATTATTATGCTGTCTTTAACAATGTCTTTTAATTAGTATTTCGGTGTTATGGCAATTACAAAATACTTCTGGGAAACAGACTGTAATAATTTATGAGATAATTTGTCTCGATTGTTGTGGTAGTCTTTTGTGAGTCTAATGAGATTGTATTTCATTTTGTGTGGTGCGGAGGAGTCCCATTTCGTAACGGAAACCATTTCGTAGGCGGCTCGTGCGGAGAGACATTTGATTTTTTGATTGAGAATAAACTGAGGCAATATTTCGTTTCCTTTAAGTATTTGTCTCAAAACATTTTTATGGCACATTCAGACAATCTCGCAAAGATTTGGAAATTGTACCTTTTAAATTTAGTTTAGGTACCCTTCGTTTTTATGAGAATCACAAGCGCGTTGCGACCCCTTCATTGATTTGAGGTTTTTTAAGGTTATATACCAATGCAGATCTCTCAACACAACGAGTAAATACTGAGGTACCAGACATTTCTGACTGATGTCATGACATCCTATAATAGGATCACTTATTAGGTAGGTACTAACGTTGAAATATTACAATAATCTTTTTACACAAGTGGTGCTATTTATATGTCCTCACTGTCTCTAAAATAATAGAAATCGACTTAATGTTCAAACTTGATAATCATTGCATGAGTACCTACATGTAACTATGAGTATATAGATTACGAATTTATTATTTAAGTAAGTAAGTACCTATGCTATTCTAAACTGTGTGTAAACATAGTTATTATCGGGAATAAACATTACAACATGTATATAGCTACGGTAGCCCAGTGGTTCAGGCATGCGGCTGTCAAACGGCGGTCGGTCGTGAGTTCGAATCCCGGCTCGTATACCAATGAGTTTTTCGGAACTTATGTACGGAATATGATTTCATATTTACCGTTAGCTTTTCGGTGAAGGAAAAAACATCGTGAGGAAACCTGCACACATCTGCGAAGAAATTCAAAGGTGCATGTGAAGTCCCCCATCCACATTTTGCCAGCGTGGGGACTACCGCCCGTTCCCTCTCATACCTACATGAGAGGAGGCCTGTGCCCAGCAGTGGGACGTATATAGGCTGATTTATTATATTATTATATTATGAACAACACGTAGTCTACATCTTTTGTGTTCTGTATTTTATTACAAACCCGTTGTGATGAGAACACCGTTTTAATTAGCTTTGACGGCAAATTTAATTAGACGCTCCACGCGTTACATTTATTCTTCATTTGCATCGTTTGCTTAACTCTCCTCTAACCCACTCAACGGGGGATTTTGCCTTACAAAGGTGGAAAGATTAATGTTTTGATTTATATAAGTCGTGTTTGAGGTCATTGAAAAAAAAACAAGCACCCGACCCCGGGCTGTGCTGTGTGTACGTTAGCCATCATTCTCCATTGAAAACTTGTTACGGCCAAGCTGCCGATATATTATAAAGACTCCATTGCTTGAGTATATGCATTTTATTGCGTTTAAGTTTACAATATTTAAATGAATTACATTATTTCTTTAACAATCAACTTATTATTTTCAAGAACATTAGTTTTGTGTATCTACTTCCGTTTGACGTTTGTCGTTTCGCATACCAAAAACCGTTTCCAAAACGTCTGCTCTATTGGGCAAAAATTTATAAAAATCCTGCAATGACGGAGAAGCAATGTCACTTCGGAACTCTTCCCACCTTCTAGCGGTAGTGCTGTCCAGCTTTGATGAGGCCATATATATAATTAACGTGTCCCAACTACCCGTGGGTTCCCCGAGAGAATTGAGCGCCTGCAAGTTTTTAGATAAGTTGTCAATTAATTGACGTATGCCCTTATCGCTTTCCCTCAATAAAGGCTCCATACCAAAAAGGCCTTTAAGATGTTGATTAATCAACAGACGTTTGTTGTCATACCTTTCGCACAAAAGCGACCAGGCGATAGCATAAGATTCAGCTGAGACGGATACAGATTTAAGAGTGCTATTGAAAAAAGCGCTCGCTCAGGATTCGGTATTTTGAGACGCGTAGTGCGTAGTGTGTGTGTAAATACTACTAGCACGCACACAAGCTTACTGTAGCTGTATAGCGCACCGTTGGAGCGAATGCGCGACCGATATTAATACTTGCACTAAAAGATGGTAAGTACTCGTATTACTTCGCTAACGTGGTGCCCTAACTTGAACAATGCAAGTATTTGCATTTTGTGCACATATTTTCTATACATATTAAAATACTCTGACAAAGTATAATATTTAAGTAGTTACGTCTTTTTTGATATAAAATGCTTTTTTTTAAGTGGTCCGGCTGTCCTCTCTATATGTAGGTCGCATCTCTCAACAGATTCTCGTGAAATTTTGTGAGCGAGTTCGATATGTAACTATAGGGCAAAAGTGCTTTCGTATGTCCAGCTGTCCGGCTATCCGGCTGTCCCCTCTACAGGTTGCATCTCTGAACCAAGTCTCGTGAAATTTTATGAACGAGTTCGATATTTAACTAAAGAGCAAAAATGCTTTCGTATGTCCGGCTATCCGGCTGTCCCCTCTATAGGTTGCATCTCTAAACAGATTCACGTGAAATTTTGTGAGCGAGTTCGATATTCAACTATAGGGCAATAATGCTTTCGTTTGTCCGGCTATCCGGCTGTCACCTCTATAGGTTGCTCTAGGGAATGCAAAAAGGTAAACCGGAACTTTTTGAGTTCGGTAAATGGTTATTTGGACCCGGTTTTAACCCGGTTGGGTTTGGACACTATAAACCGGTTACTAACCGAAATGCCGAGACCGTTATTTAGCAAAAAAACTAGTAAATTGTAACTTATTAATTTTTAGTAAGTTTCATTAAAGTTAGTATGATAGCGATAAAATACGTATCGGCCTTACGAGTCATGTACAGCACTACCATGACACAGACTTTGAATTAATCATCTTATCGTAGATTATATTAACGTCAATAATTTCGGACCAGCCTCCGAACTTTCACGTTATCAATCGTCGTTGTCAACACTTTCGCTTGCTGAAGCGAATATAAACCTTAAGATATGTCCATCTCTCAAGCAATAATTCAGCGAAACGGTAAGCGAATCATTTTCCTAGACTGTAAAAGGACAATTATGATGATGTATAAAAAGTTTTAAAAAAGTTAGTTACTTATTGAACTACACATCGCCTACTAATAAACCAGAACTAACATTCTTACAGTAAAATTATCCTCCAATACAATTCTTTTAGCTTTTAAAAAAACCGGTTAATAACCCGTTTTGAAATTTGACCGGTTTTTGCACTCTCTAGTTGGATCACTCAACTGATTTTCGTGAAATTCGTATTTTACATCCTTAAGGACTGCTCCAGGAGGAGGAGAATGGATCTCTCCATTAGCCTGGTCTCTTCATCACCAGTTCAACTTCACCAAAATTACGATTTCCAAGGATAAATACACGAGTCATAATAGAAAATACCGATGTCAACTACACGCGTGCCTATAAAATTTGAGGGTTACCCTCAATTTCCCTGGGATCCCATCATCAGATCTGGTTACCAAGTACTCGTCAAGACGAATTAATGGAGCCCAAACTCGATGGGGTTGCGTCGTTTAATTACGGAGTTCCTATGGCTACCTTCCAGCTCCATCATCAGACCTTGGTTACCATATAGTACCAGAGTACTCATTAAGACGAATTAAACGAGCCCAAACTCGATGGGGTTGCGTGCGTCGTTTAATTACAGAATTCTTATGACCACCTTCCAGCTCCATCATCAGACCCTGGTTACCAAGTACTCGTCAAGAGGAATTAAACGAGCCCAAACTCGATGGGGTTGCGTCGTTTAATTACGAAATTCCTATGACCACCTACCAGCTCCATCATCAGACCCTGGTTACCAAGTACTCGTCAAGACGAATTAAACGAGCCCAAACTCGATGGGGTTGCGTCGTTTAATTACGGAATTCCTATGACCACCTTCCAGCTCCATCATCAGACCCTGGTTACCAAGTACTCGTCAAGACGAATTAATGGAGCCCAAACTCGATGGGGTTGCGTCGTTTAATTACGTAGTTCCTATGGCCACCTTCCAGCTCCATCATCAGATCAGCTTTATGTCATAATAATATTGCATTGTCATCCAATTTATACATGCATGAAAAATTTCAGCTCAATCGGAAACCAGGAAGTGGATCAAATTTAACTTGAAAGATTAAATTACAGGCAACGGATAGGTGAACTAAATAAAAGCTTATAAAAAATCACCAAGTATCACGATCACTCGTAAAATAATTGACATGGCAGTTATGCAATTCGTAAGTTGTCTCGATTAGCCTCACGAATGACTCACTAGTATAGTTTGACCCCGACGTTGATAACAACTATGCCTGGTCGGAGATCAAAATAATATTTTAGTTGACGGTTAGCCTTCGTGAATAGCCACAATTACACGACGTACAGGTCCAACCCGGACAACGGCTAAGCCGGTACTGGCAAGAGATCGCGCGCGACGGTAAATTTATACTATGTTTGAAAGATTATTTAAAAATATAAATGTTGGAAAAAGTTGTATTTTTTTTTACTGTATTGTGTTGGTAAAAGTATGAACTTTAATGTTATTTAAAATTCAATTTACTAATAATTCAACAATAATGAGAAAATCCTTTTGTTTTCAGTACGATATTGTTGCAAAATATGTTGTAATTGAGATCAATTTACATATACATACGTGAAAAAAAAGGAAAATTCGAGGCCGCTACGCACAATACGGACATATTACAATAGTGAAAAGAAAAAAAAACAACTAGGTTCTCATGTAACATCATGGAGAATTAGGCGGTCAAACTTATGGCTCGGCGCTCTTTTCCGAAAACTACTGTCGGTAATCGGGTGTATTTGGTCAACATATTCAGTTTTTCTTAAATCATAGGCCGCTACGCACAATAAAAGGAGTTGAGCTATGCAAATAAGTAATCGGAATCTATAAAAATCTTTCCGTTTCTTAGATTTAGACCGTCAAAAATCGGTAATTGTCGCTTATTCCTGACGAATTTTTGAACGCCCTCTTAGGCATCACCTTCGAGGTATGATTTAAGGTAGTGAAATTTACATATGTCATCAACATCCTCGTTGTTATGGATTAAAGACAGATATAAAGGTCCCTAAACTCCAACCATTTATCTGCCTTTCCGTCAAAGGGAAGAAGACGTAGCTGAGGCAGCTTGACATTTTTCAAACCTGCGTGCTGGCGACTGCTATAGAACTCTTCCCCTTGATGGTGTTCCTCCTTAAAGGTGGCAATGAAATCTTGTGCCTGAGCCATTAGACTGAAAAACGCGTTTTCTGTATCCTCTCGCTGGTTCTGTTCTTCTAGAGAACTATCTTGCAATTCAATGTTCGATTGAATTTCCTCGAAAACATTGTACGATTCTTGAATTTTAGTCAATCTCAGCGCGCATTCGTTTATCGTAACCTGAGTAGGCTTTTTTTGCTCCAACAAGGGCGTAAGAAATTTCTTAAAGAGGGTTAAACGGGTACGAATCGTCCCTCTCTGTCGTCTGAGTTCGACTAAATCCATTTTGTAGGTGCGAGACTATTTTAAACCGATTTATTACGTGAATATGACACTTGCAATTAAGCATTAAAGTGAAAGTACTTACAGTAATAATCCCGCTTGTAGTGTATCCCAAATACGTACTTACGTAGATATGAATAATTATTAATGGGTACCAACGAAATCCTTTTTCTCGCCGGCTTAAACTCACAACATTATTATTCGTCTCGTGAATGGGATATTTTCTTCATGTTTTAGTGTGAAAAAATTGTTACAGGTCGATTGAATCTTTTATATTTTTGTACCCAATTAAATCATATTACAAAACATACAGAGGGGAAACTTTACGTAAACCAGAATTAAAACAATAAAAAAACATTTATATGGAGATGGTGGCTAACGCGCATATAACCGATGTTTATTCACATTAACGCGAATGTGCTAGGCTTATGTATGATATTTTAAGATTGGAATAGCTAGGTAAGGAAGACAAACAAAAACGATGTCATGAAAAGGTACAAGCGTCATATTTAGTAAATTGTCGCCACTCACTTCGTCGAATTTCACTTCAAAGTCAACGTTTCGTGTATTTTCATTTCGTTGACAGTTCAGTTCGTGGAATGGTCACTACAAGTAATTTTAAATCGTGTATTTTTACTTGTCGGATGATTCATTAAATAGATGAATTATGTCATGGAAAACGTTTTGTGATTTATTATTTCAAGTGTTTTAATTAACATACAAATTATTACAATTAAAATAGTTGGCATACACAGTTAATCTATGGAAATTATTTTAACCTAACCTAAACCTTACTAAACCGCCAGCGTGTCGACGTCACCCCGCTTCGCGGGGTGCCTTTTCCGCTATGAGGGACACAAGTGAACCCTAACCTAACCTTCTTATAATACAATTGTTACGGTTGTTGGTTTTTGTAATGTTGTAATAATAATTTGCCAAATAATATTCCCTGGCCAGTCCAATATTCCTTCCATGAAATGATAAAAATTGGAATGATCTGGTCATAAAATAAAATTACACCAAACAATAATACGTGAACTAAATGTCACTTGAAACGTTTTCGATGAAATAAAATTCGATGAAAAGTTTGTCGACAAAACAAGGGACACCCCATTCTACTTTATATGAATGAATACTAAATAGCAATAGCTAACTTCGACACTACATATTATTTATTTATATAAGATTATACTTATATTAGAACAAGAGGTTTAATGCGAGAAAAATCGAGAGTATGTCGCGGCCGTCTCATGATAGACGTGCTGTAGGTACTTAAATAATATATTCCGTTCATTAGCTCTGGAAGCTGTAAAATAGAGCGAGATAGTAATTTACTTACTCTCCCTCTACCTCATAACTTGTAAGACGGTTGCTGTCCGCCACGCCGCCTTTTTGATGCAGTTTAAACCAGTACAGTAAGTACAGACACTTATGAGAGACACAATTATAACAAAATAATTTTGACAATGCAATGACAAGGATATAAATATAATCTTTGGTGAACGAACTGTGACGTGAATTACACGAAAGCACGGAGGAATTAACGTATTGTTTCCTTAAATGAATGTCAATCGGTAAATTTCGAATGCATCACTAGCCCATCACTAAAGTGTCACTTGAGAAAGGAACAGTATATTTTGCCATTTCCAATTGATGAAAAGGGACATACATACTTCACTACTTCTTATGGACCGGTGTAAAATGAACTCCGCGTGACAGAATGAAATTTAAATTTATACGATAAATTTATCTTAAAAATAAGAGGTTGTGAAATTAGACGTTCGGGAGTTTTTCCCACAACAATAACTCGTGTTTAAGCGCAAACACAATTTTAATTTGTTGGTTATTAATTACTTATGTGGGGGTTATTTGGGGTAATCAGTGCTGGAGCATATATGCTTGGTTACCGCACGTCGCCCTATTGGCTCTATCTATTGGAGGTTATCTGTGATACCCGACCAAGATAAATTAAAACATTTTCCTTTCCACCCTTAGCTATACATCCCAACAAAGTGAAATACTCCATCTTTCTCAAGTTCGGTCCTTAAATTTTATTCATACATTAACATAATTAGAATCACTTTTTGGGATTCTTCACCGTATAAGAAAATGAAAACCTAAATAAAAAAGGACGTCCAAAGCTAGATATAGGCCTCCCGCAAATAGTGCCAAAATGACCGGTCCTGCGCCACCTGCATCTTGCGGACTCCCGTGTCCTTTACCATATCTTCGATGAATGCTTCCTAATTATCGTGGGAGCCAGAAGTGGAGCGGTATAAATGCAGTGTTGTGCCTCACTTCCGTGCAATGTAATACTAGTATGTAGGTACCTACGCAAATATAACATGACAATATACCGACATGTAAGGAACTTAGGGCATCAATAAGCTCTCGATAAAGTATAAAACACCGCAAAAAGATTCCGCTCCTGGTATTGTGAAAGCTTTATACCTTCACACACATATCTTGAATACTGTTCGGTCAACCAGTTCACTATCCGAAAGCTCCTCCAGACCTGTCCCTTGGTACCCGGCAAATTCTATTTCCGTGCTGCATAAATATTTATTAATTAATAAATATTTAATTTCTTTTGAGTGGTAGGATAGGAGGGTAAAAGAGTCTGCGATGTGGTAAACACGGCGCATTATCATTTAGATGTATATTCTAATCATTTCAGTAACTTGGAGCTCGGCGCATTTAAATTATATTGAAATAAAAGGTATTGTTGTGACACGGTTATAAGTTTCGCTACCATGAAGCAAAGGTATTTGAAAATAGGCCGTCTGATGAAAACCTATCTATGGTTCATTCATAGAGACCATGCAGAGTCAACCTGGGTTCCATCCCCACGGCGCGGCGCAGCCATCATGTACTCGTATCTTCAGTAAGATGTCTTTAAAAATCTTAGTGATTATTTTTCAAAATAGAGAAGCATACAAGGTTCTGGAAAAAAATATTGAGTGAAAAATTCGATGCTTGTAAAATATAGTCCACGAAGCACAAGTATCTAGAGTAGTTCTGCTCATGAGTGATGAAATGAAAATCGAAATGATCGTCTAGAACTTTCGAAAAGGGGTATAAAACTGAACCAAGATCCAGATATAGGCAGTATTAAAGTGAGAATAAGAAGAGGAATAAGATAAAGAATAGTGGAAAAAGTTGAGAAAAGTAAAGTCATATAGATAAATAGTGAAAAATATTAGTGAAGTGTAAGCTGCGGCAGTACTAGAAGGCGCAGAGTCAGGGTGCTTGTCAGTGTCAGTCGAGAGTGTTAGAACGCGTGACTCAGTCAGACTACAGCCAGTGTCAGTGGCAAAATAAATCCATTTTGTAACTAAGAGGCGTTTTTAACTCCTTCTCAAACACAATGCACGTAACAGTATTTACCAATATTATAATTAGTTTAACGTAGCCACTTTCCTGTTATGAATTTATGTTTGCGACGGCGCTTACTAACACCAATCAACGAAGAAGCTGATTTCGACATATCTGTTTCTGTTCATATTATTTCTGGAAATGTCACAAGGTGTTCAACAAATATGATGTTGATCCTTATGGCAAAATAGTCTAACTAATGGAATATTATTTGGCCTCTATGTCGTAAGCGTTAAAATTACACGACGCTTTGACTCCATACGGACAAATCGTTCAGTCACAAGACAAGGCTCTCCAAAGTATCTGACACAACACTATTGTCAATAGCATCATACGATTACAAGCGTGTGTACTGCGAGTGTAAGAGTTTGCCTGTAGTTATTTTTTACGCCAGTAATTACTAGCGGTGTCACTAAAATTGTCCCACCCGCCACTCGAACTTTCAAATGCAAGGGCACGAACTCCAGATATCCCCTGCGGAGCAATAGGCAGGGAGACAGGCTGGTGGTTGAGAAACAAAGACTTGCGAAGTCAGCTAAGTCGGTCTATAGCCTCGGACCACCAATTTATAACCGCAGAAATGCAGCTTCCAACGCAGGTTTCAAATCAAGACTGAAAAAGTGGCTTCTGAACAACATGTTTTATAACTATGACGAATTTTACAGCATGCCACTGACAATTTGAAAATAAAGAATAATGTTATAAATAATTGATTACGATAACGATAGTAATATACACGTACTCGTATGATACAAATGACCTGTAACAATTGTTACTATTTAAAAAAATCATTTCATTTCATTTCATTTCATCTCGTGTCGCCAGCGAAGTACCCGTGTCGGTAACATCACGCAACACTAGATTCCATAGGTAGTATACCACGTGTCACGCGACATGTCCGGCGAAGTCTGCACCGCTGGCGACATTAGTGGCACACCAATTTCCCCGACGTCTGGCGACACTTGTCCCTTAGTTAAACACTGGCCTTCTACTGAGATGGTGGTAACACGCTTATGGGTTGCCTGACGATAGGACAACGTAGCCTATGGACTTGCGACTCCAGAGGATTTACAAACCCATTACTTAATTATTTTCGGACTCGCTAGCGGCAGCCAGCAAGAGACAAATGCAGGTTTCTCACTCTGAACACAGCGCATTCTGCAAGTACGTAAGTGCGAGAGAGACGAATGCTACTCGTATGTCCAACATAAACGCGATCATGCCAGCTACGCAGAAATCTATCATAGCCTAAGGGAGCCTTGTGTGCCTATGCTAAGTATACTGTTTTCATTCATTTGACACGTACCTAGACGTAGCTCCAGCCACAGCTACGTGTCAAATGTATGAAAACAATCGCTGCGGTCGCAAACAGAACAAATGCTTTTTGCGGGGGCTATAGACGAGAGACAAATGGCGGGTATTGAGGGTTAATTGGGATTGTTTGTTATTCAGTGGCCGTGGCGCTGTCGTTTTTCGTGTGCTGGGCGCCCTTCCACGTGCAGCGACTGCTGGCTATCTACGGGAAGAGCCTCGAACATCCCACGGATACTTTTTATCTGGTAAGAAACAATGACGCGGAATATTATATTGAATTTTATGACGAATGTGCAATCATGTTTCACGGCTCGGCCACGATTTCGAGCGGCGGCAGTTTTCCATACGTGGGAGCGAGATAATAGAGCGCGGCTTCCCACTACCACGCATGGCGCATCGCTGCCGCTAGAAGCCGTAAGCATAGCCCTCAGGCACTGCTGCGATTGTGCCGATCGGTGTGAAACGCAGTTTTAATTTGACATTACAACTACGTTGATCTATATGCACAGGTACGACCACGCTGGAATACCTACCTACCCACAAGATTTTTAATGTATTATACCTACTTAGTTATTCTTTTTTTTCTATTCTTTTTATTAACTTTGCTAATTTTGCTCGTTATTGTGCAAAAATATGATTGGTAGTGTTGTAATTGTAATTTATAAGCAAGGAATTGATGACCTCGGAACACTTATGTGCATTTACTTAATTCACTTAAGAATTCTTTAGTGCACCATACCACCTGCCGGAGTACCATAAGCTGGTCTTTGCAGGATCGGGGTGAGCCGCGATGTACCAAAGATTTCCGTGATATAATTTAATATATAATGTGTTTAAATTTAACTTAATTTATTAGTAATTGTTAATGATGATGAGGATATATCTACTTAATATGGACTAGGTAGTATGTATCCGGAATAATAATTAATTTCATTTAATTTTCATTGCCTTTTCATTTAATAGCGACTGGTTGCTGGGATAACGGCAATCAGTTCGTTTCATTCGCTCGTTTCCATTCGCTTTCAGTTCATCAGTTCGAACCGTCTCAATCTTGTCACATTTGACACTTTGTGAATAATAAATAGGTAGGCACATAAAACACGTTTTAAATGTCAACGTCGTAAATTGATTAGCCAGTTTTGACATACGCATACGAGGGGTTAAGAAGATTGAATTAAAATTGTATTAAAATTATTTCTATCAAGCGTAAGTATAATTTTAATTTATGCTTATCAAAATGATTACGTAGTAACAAATGTAAACTTGATAGAAATAATTTTATTACAATTTTAATGTACGGGATCCTTGAGGACGCGTGTACGCAAAGTTTATTATCACCCCAAAAGAAAGAAGGCAAAAAATATGCCTAGTGACGAAAATCCCGTTCAGTTATCTCAAAAATTTACCAAGCTACAACCGTTTTAATATTGTATGATAGAGAGAAAACGATCGCAGATTGGGACGTCACGATTTACGAGCTTCAAAGTAAATTACAATCGTTTCATACGAAGGTGCGTTTTGCGGAAAAGGGTCAGGATATAAACCCCTGGTTCTCTTATTTTTCGCAGAAAATTGTTTGGCCAATTATTAGTTCCCAACCAACGTTTCGCAGAATATTATTTCGCCAAATAATCACTTGCCAACTCGTCATAAGATTTCGTTTCGTTTCCCAACCTCACAGTTGCCAACTGTACGTTTGGTCTGATGATTATAAAGTAAACTTTCAAAATGCCAAAAATCGTTTAACAGAATGTTTTAGTTGGCTGAATAGTCATTTCGTTGTATAACGTTTCCCAAATGTTTCACGCAGTAGGGTTCGTACAGTTACTATGTAATATGATTTACAATGTGGGTAAGCGCAACTGCTCACTTCTTTTAATAACTTTGTGGGTGAATAAGAATAAACTGACTTATTAGCGATAAGTGTTTCCTTACTTATTTTGAATATTCAATAAGGCGATTTTGGCACTCGCCGGCCGCTGCCGCGGCACGCTCGCTTCGCTCGCTCGGCTTCGTGCGCTGTAAGATCGCGGTTAACCTAACACGCTCCTCCTCGCTTCGCTCGTCGTCGCACCTATCTGGACTCTGTCACAGTTATTATTTCTGTTACGTAACTATTGCACTGACGAAACGTTGTTCGTTCAATAGTTGTTTGGCCTAGTGAAATAGTTGGCAAGTGATAAGTTTTCCAAACGTTTTTAGTCATTGTGATATTCTGCTTTATAAAAATTCGACCAAGTGTCAGGTTGTCATACAAGAAGTTGGTAATGGTTAGTTGTCAAAGTGAATCATTTTCGAAATGTTGGTTGGCAAGTGATGTTTGACCAAAGGAAATTCTGCGAAAAGGCAGAACACCATAAACCCCTCTTAATACTTAGGACACTTTAACTTTTTGAATATTTAATCCCCAGCTTTACTGCTTTCTCCATTTGACAACAATTTTAATCCTTTTTCGGGAAAAATCTACATTATTGATTATTGGTTATTTTATCTGGTTTCTACATCTATAGTACATAACTATAACGCATTTGCTCTCGGAAAGCAGTTCATATGGTGAAGTGTAAAGGAAATGTAAAACCGGCCAAGTGCGAGTCGGACTGGGGCTCGGAGGGTTCCGTACCATCTATACTCTACTATTATAAAGAGGAAAGATTCGTATTTTTGTGTGTGTGTGTATGTTTGTAATGAATAAACTCAAAAAATACTGTGCCGATTTCAAAATTTATTTCATCGTTGGAAAGCTACATTTACTCTGAGTGACATAGGCTACTTTTTACCCAGGGAAAATGCTTCATTTCTACGGGAAAACGGGTAATCCGCGCGAAGCCGGCCCGGGCAGCTAGTTATCTATAAAAACAACAAAAAATCACGTTTCTTGTATGGGAGCCCCCTTAAATATTTATTTTATTCTGTTTTTTAGTAATTGTTGTTATAACGGCAAAAGAAATACATCATCTGTGAAAATTTCAACTGTCTAACTATCACGGTTCATAAGATACAGCATGGTGGCAGACGGACAAACAGACAGACGGACGGACAGCGGAGTCTTAGTAACACTGTCCCGTTTTTTACCTTTTACGGAACCCTAAAAATGGGCATGTATGGTATGTGGCAGGACGAAGTAAATAAAATAAAATAAACAATAATTTATGCACATAAACAACCCTTGATTTCACAACATTTTTTCTGCCAAACTGCAGAACAGTTTGTTGGTAGAAGTTGTCGTTTTTTTGCAACAAAATATTGCCATTTGATTTTGGTTCCCGGTATCTGTTGGTTTGCCTGATAAATGAATCTTTCAGTCAGTGGATAGGTATGCGGAAAAGCGATGCCCACGTGAAGTTACGCAATTTCTCTGTGGGTCGAGTGTTAATAAAAGGGACGGTCATTGTCCCGCAGCACCAGCTGCACTTTTACGCTTCACGCTTTTCTGCTTTGTATGTCCCACAAGCATTCCGTGGCCTGTGTTTTGTAGTTAGTTGTTATTGACCCTTGTTTAAATTTTACGTATATCACTCCATGTTATTTAGTATCTGGTTTAGCAGTAAGTCTCTATAGTTTTAGTTTTAGGCATCAGCACGCGTTAGTTAGTTTTTACCTGTAGTAAATGTAGTAATCAAGTAGTAATGAATGAATGTCAAATTTACCATAGATAAGCCATAGTTTTAATACCTTTTTTCTTTTTCTTGTTAAAATTAAGTAGCGTTCATTTTATTGTAATTTATAAGTGTCTTTTTGTGTTTGTATATATTCGTTTTTTGTTTTTAATGAGTTTGTGTTCTTCGTTATTTTTAATGTTTTTGTAATTTGTCCTTGTGTGTGATTGTGGCGTCATTGTTCCGTGCCTCACCAAATGGTCACAACGGAAGACAAGCGCTGGCGTTGCTAGCATTACGCTGAGTTGTGACCATTTCGTGGCAAATGTGTATGTGCGTATGTGTCCGCAATTTGTATTGTTGCCATTGCCACGAATAAATGTTTTCTTTCTTTCTTTCTTCAATGCCCTTATTTCTTATTTCTGCACAACCATCAAATCTCTTGAGCTTGATAGAGAATATGGCGTTTAAATTAGTCTAGGTTTTGGTCCGTCACTTTAACTGTAAGAAAGAGAAAGTTGATTTAAAGTAAAGGAGGCTTAGATTTCAGTTTTAAGATTTATCAGGCAGACCATCTTAAGAGAAATAGCTCCGCCAAATGATCGTTTTCAAAACGCTAAGGCTCTTAAACAAGGCCTGTAAACAATATATCCCACTAAAACATTACATGTAAAGTAATTGCCAAGACTCCGTAGCTCATATATCTTTCAGCGTGAAAAAGATATCAAATAGCAATTAACGCTAAGCTTCCTACTCTACACGGCTTAACTCTACCAGCCACGATCTACAAATTCTACATCTTGGCTAAAAATTATAGCTTTTTTGGGCACATCCCGGGTGCCACATGGACTGCCGCGCGTGCATACGGTATGAATTTATGATAATACTACCTTCTGCCCGCGACTTCGTCTGTGTTGACCCGGGATAAAAACTATCCTATATTTTAATCCATCAGGCTGTAAACTACATCGTGCAAAATTTATTCTTTATTCTGGAAACCTTAAGAGGACATATATCGACCTAACATCACACGTATCGCGGTGAATCGTGATCCCTATGACAGCTGGGTCTCAGCTGATTAGAGCCAACCGGCACCCGGCAACTACGGAGTTACTAACGTAAAATTATCTGAGATGCCAGCTTTCGTAGGGATCAAGATTTGCCGCGATACGTGTAGGGAACAAGCTAGAATAGAATAATCGAGAGCTACAAATAGCCTTCTCTTTAGTTCGCTTGTTTCAAGCGGCTGTATCTAAACAACTGTCACGTGCCGACGTGGACCAAAGTGGAATTGTGCCCGTGCCAGCAAATTCTGTGCTCCTTCAAGCGGAACCAGTAAACCAGCAATTCAGCTTACAAAGCATGCCGCCGGATAAGACAGCAGCAGAATATGAATAACTAGTTTATGATTTAACCGGCAGTTAATATTATATAGGAACATATAAACCATATATACATATATATAGTCACCCAAAGGGCAATGGAGAGGGCCATGTTGGGAGTTGCTCTGCGTGATCGCATCAGAAATGAGGCTATCCGCAGCAGAACCAAGGTAACCGATATAGCCCTCCGGATCGCTAAACTTAAGTGGCAGTGGGCGGGGCACGTAGCACGTAGAACCGATGGCCGTTGGGGCGGAAAGGTTTTCGAGTGGCGACCACGCACCGGAAGGCGCAGCGTGGGTGGGCCCTCGACAAGTTGGACTGATTACCTGGTAAAGGTTGTGGGCAGTGGACGTCTTTCGGCTATAACTGTACTATTTAACTCATAATGTATACAGCGTGATAAAGAAGCTTCACTCCATACGGACTGAATAAAATAAATAATTGAATAACTTGATAAGGTAAACGTCCGAGTGCTCGACACTGTACTAGTATATGGCATGGGCACAGCAATATGGGTTAAATTCGAACTAAGAGTATTTTTCTTCATTCCACATCGCATGTTCTGTGTTCCTTATTAGAGTGACACTTTGACATAGAGTGCCCATGCCATATACTAGTACAGCGTCAAGCACTCAGACGTTTATCTCAAATAAGGTGACTTTACGCCTCCACACACCACACCTTTTTATAGTTTGGTAGTCATACTATTGTACCAATGTATCCTTTCCGAATAAAAGCTGAGACTGCAACGAGTATTTATAGTGTCACTGATACCTACTCCAATTTGATTCAGTAATCCAACAGCCATTTTGAATATAATAGTGGATATTAGTTGCGCCTATTTCCCTTTGATTACCTACCCAGGCCGCAACCGAATAGTCAGTATACGAAATACGCATGAATATTTTTTTATTGAGGCACGTATTTGTTCTATGCATAGAATGTCGAGCATTTTCGTCCCAGCAATTTTATTGGTTTTCCATTTTATTCGATCTAGGGAATGTCATTAGGTACCAATATTGTTTTTTGTAATTTTTGCTCGTCCACATGCTACATAAATATGATGGAAAAAGCCATCGTCATTATGAAAATTTTATCGGAACTGGGATGTACCTACTGTGAAGCCTAAGGAACATAATATATATTTAATGCTGGCTTAGTTAAATCAAAAATTAGACGTTATATATTTATTGAATGTATCTAATTTACCCTTATTTATTTATTTACTAGCTTCTGCCCGCGACTTCGTACGCGTATAAATTATGGTTTAAACATGTTATTCTAAAGTTTAATGAAATATTTATTTAAAAAATCGTCAGTAGCATACTGACGATTTTTAAAATAAATATTTCATTTCCATAGACTGCACAGTCTGTAACAGTAACAGTTCAAATTATCTTCGAATCTAAATAAACAACCTCATAAACTTGGTCGTCACTCGTCAATAATACATATTATATAGATCTCCAACGTATCCTTTGAGAGAGCGCTTCCTATGCTATGCAAGCCCGAGGTCCGAAGGCCCTAGGGAAAGCCCCACGGACACTCACTATCCCCAGTGTCTTGTAAGCGAAACCAGAGGCCAAAGTCCCTAAATGTGAGCGGCGATGCAATTCAGGCAATCCTTCAGAGAGTGGTCTCAATGCGAGCCCGAGGGCCTATAAGGCCCGAGGCCAAGCCCCCACGGATACTTGTTATATCCGAATAACTTGTAATTGTAAGCGAAACCTTTGGGCCGAAGTCCCAAAGGTCAACGGGGAGGCAAGTGGGGCCGAAGGCTGAGCTTTTCGTAGGAATTAAAGGTCCTTAGCATGATTTTAGAGAGCGGTCGCTATGCGAGCTCGGGGGCTGAAAGCCTTACTATCCCCAAGTATCTTGCAAGCAAAACCGGAGACCAAAGTCCCCCTGGGGAGTGGGCAGGTAAGCGAGGCCGAAAGCCGAGCTTTTCGTAACAATGAAAGGTTCAAATCAAGCCTTAAGACAGCGCTCCTCACTCATTATCTTCGGGTGTCTTGCAAGCGTAACCTGAGGCCCGAATTTCCGAAGATAAAAGGGGAGGCAAGAGAAGCCGAAGGCTGTGCTTTTCTGTAGGAATTAAAGGCCTTAGCATGCTTCAAGAGACCGCTCCCTAGGCGAGCTCGAGGGCCTAAGACCCGAAAGCAAGCCCCCACGGGCACTTACAATTCCTAGATTTGGATTAATCATGGTTACGTTACTGCAGCGAATGACTGTGCTTCCTGAAGAAGTTAAAATTAATATTGACTGGCAACTACATGTCAAAAGTACAAATTAATAACGGACAACATTGTTACAAGTGCAGTACAGGCATAGTCATAAAACGAATAAGTACCTCCTTAGCTAATAATACATTGGCTCAACGAGTTCCAACAAGGATTTATTGCTCTCAGATGCTGGCTGAACAGTCTCCTATTAGTACAGCTCTTAATCTTTGTCATACTAACTTGTTATTATTGTGTGTCGTTCGGAGATTGGATGCGGGAATTTATCTGATGGCTTGAAGCTGACGTGAGGAAACTTTCCCTGATCAGATCTAATTTATGACATTGACGATTAAACAAGCATTCTGTTCATTAAAACAGACTGCAAAATATCATGTTTCGGGTGCGGCGATATGAGAGGTTCATTATGGAATTTCATACAAAATTAGAGGGAGGCCTGTAAAGAGGCCTTTCTTTTGTCTCAATATCAAATTTGACTAAAAATAATGAGTTTCAGCCATTAAAAAAAACTAGGAGTTTTTTTAATTTCATTGTGTTTGGTAAAAGCACTAGGTATCTATACTTACTTACAAAAGTGAAAGGGGATTGCTAGCCCCTCTCTATCCTATATGATTATTTATCTACTTGGCCGGTAATACCTATTTTCCCAGCCTCTGCAGTAATGTACTATTTCACTATAGGTACCTGTATTATTGTACGCGAATTGGTTAAAAATTCAGACTGTAAAGCTCACTTCGTTCAGCTGTATTTCAATTTGAATGAAATCCTCGTATGGAGAGCCAATCGGCTAAACCAATCCCCAATATTTTCTCGAGTTATATCCAATTGTTGACCAAAACAACGGGCGGCTATTTGGAGGGTTATTTGGTGCGACCCACATTACCATAAAAATGCTCTTAGCACGAGTCCAGACTAAATCTGTCTCGGAAGAAGCCGACTCGCCGCAGCGACGAGGGTCGCTCGCTCGTATAAAAACATGTCGATAAACTTTACAAGCACTCACAATTTGGGATTTACAGGGATAAGATAAGGTTTAGGTTTCAAAGATTTTATTTTCTAAAATGTATACAAGATAATTATTTACATTAACTAAATTAAATTACGACTGTCAAATCTAAAAGGCCCTCGTGGCAGTACCGAGGATACTGGCGGCATTTCCTGAATTGCAATGCTGGTGCGTTGCGCGAGAAAACCGCCAGTATTTCGGTTTTGATATATTTCACACATGTAGATGATAGTTGAGGACTTTGAATGTTTAACACAGATATACCTTTGAAGGGTGTCCTTCAATATTTTGTTTGGACAAGTTTTATTTTCAATATACGATTATATCTTCGTTACAGTGGAGGGGTTATAAGGTAATCTAATTATTATGGGATCTAAAATCATATGACTATTATAGATAAGATACACCCTTAAATGTATACTTCAAACATGCAATAGCAGCATTCTAACTATACAATTCCTAATTAAGTAGGTACTATTATAATAAATAATCATTAGTAGGTAGACTATATTTCGTTAACACATTCTCGGCCAAGAATTGTTACGCGCTACGCTCGTAGCCGATCCCGTGATTTTCCTCGTATGTAACGGAAAGCGACTACGGCATAGGCGCCCGCTAGGCTGGTCCCTGCCAGTGAAAGTGGTAAGGTAACTTAAATCAAACCTGAACACACGAAAACCTTCACGATGTTTATACAAATTACTATTAAAAACATATATTTTTTTGTCAATGTAAAGGTTGCAAACAGGTATTAAAGCAATGGTACCTTTCCCACGTATTTCTAAAACTATAGCCAATTAAAATTCAAAAAAAGGTGATGTAACAGCTCAAATCACCGCTATTAACTGATCTTCGGTTGCTTCAACTCAAGGTACTTCAAAATATCAAGTTATGCTGGTAACTTTGCTCGGATCTTGATTTTTTATTTGGAAAGTGTACACGATTTTGGCGAAGCTTGTTATTCTTTAGTTTATACCTAAGTATTTTTGTGTCAATCACTCAGAACCGGTTTATATTACTCTAACGCAGTGTTTTTCAATCTTTTTAATACCGCGACCTTCTCGGCACGGAAAAAAATATATTGTGACCCCCCACCCTACGCGTTCTTTACGCACATTGTTTGTTGTACTAATATCAAATACTTACATCACTTCAACCTGAAAAATACAGTCTGGGGGTCTGGGCCCGCAGTTTGAAAAACACTGCTCTAAAGGTACATAAAGACAGAGACGACAATATTACTCACCTACATACTTATGCAGGTATTATGTACATATTTATTACGCAGACGTAAGGCTGGAGCTGTCAGCATTAAGCTGTGGTGTCTATGCCTGTCCATTTCCCCAGGCTATTACAAGATAATTTATAGTTGTCACAAATGGCTTCAGAATAAATCCTTTATGGATTTATTCTGAAGCTGAATTGGTCACTAGGAAGGACTCGTCTGTCCACTAAATTATGGTCAAGGCTTTTCTTTCAGCCAATTCAAAAGAGGCAGGAAAAACATATGAAGTTTGTTTTACGCCACACAAAGTGACAATCACAAGTCTAGGGAGTCATGAATTGTCATGGAAAGGAGGAAACGTGAAATTATGTACTCACCATGGGCAGTAATAAAAAAAAAACATTCATCGGACACCTGCGATCAGAGATATTCATTTGTATTACCACCTTAGACAAGTAATGTACTATGTCGGTGCCCACCTCTGGCAATTGTGGGTAGAAAAGTTGTAGAAAATGTGATATTGCAATGATGGATTGCTAGCCCACAGCTACACTTCACCCTATTTTATGCTAGTCTCATAGCCGATTCTTATGACACCTACTGGAAACACAGAGGTTTAGATATAAACACGCGCAGGTTTAGATATAAACTTAAATTAAGCGGCATTTTTCGTAATTAGGTCAATATATTTTTCAGAATTGCCCGAATTACTTGTTATCCGTGGAGTGATATAACGAAGTGTCGTGAGAGTTCATTTTGATGAAATTCCCGAAATGCTTGACGGCGGGCGGTTGTCGGTTTTCTCACCCACGAAACGAGGTAGTATAATGCCAATTTATCTCGCACGACCTGATTTAATGGATACCGAAAAATTGCAGCCAGGCTCAGCTCAGCACTTTTGGTCGTTCACAAAAAGTTATAGTAACCTTGTAGAATGGCCGCCAGCCGCCATCTTGGAAACTGTACCTATTTACTCCACTTGGAAGAAAGTCTCGTTTTTTACAAATAATACTTGTTCTATGAAAATAGTATGTTCAAAGGCTACACTTAAGCTTAATCTATACGTCGCAGGGATATCCCTGAATGAACCAATGAATGTTTTGACCATATGGTCAAAACAGAGGTTAGAGAACATCCAGCGTGATTTGATCATATCCCTTAGAGATTTGATCAAATCACGCTGGATGTTGAAATGGCAAATCCATTTTATCATTTGCCTAATACAAATCAGTCATTTGATCAAATCTCTGAATCTGTTTAGTGTTAACAAATCTAGTGAAATGAAAAAACGAGTTGCATTTTTTGTTTCAGGGATTTTATCAAATCACTAAACAAGTCTAGTGAAAAGAAAAAACAAGTTGCCTTTTTTGTCCGATTTCGTCACTTCACTAAACAGATTCAGAGATTTGATCAAATTACTGATTTTTATTAGGTAAATGATAAAATGAATTGGCCATTTTAACATCCTGCGTGATTTGATCATATCCCTTAGAGAATTGATCAAATCTCTGTTTTGACCATTTCCCTGCAACATATATATATAAATGCCTATGTCCTGACAGACTCACTCATCAACGCACAGCCGAAACTACTGGGACTAGAAACTTGAAATTTACACCAGGACTTTCTTTTATAACGCAGGCAACGGATAAGACGGGATTTTTGGAAATTCCATCCCTAAGGGGGTTAAATGGGGATGCAAAGTTTGTATGGGGGAATAATTATTTTTTTAACTAGAGACTTGAAACTTTATAGAAAGATTACTTATTAAAATACAAAAAAAGTGATTTCAGCGTTTTAGAAAATTCCACCCCTAAGGAGGTTAAATAGGGGTGCAATGTTTGTATGGGGGAAACATTAATTTTTGAAGTATGAACTTAAAACTTTGTAGAAAGATTACTCATTAGAATACAAAAAAAGGGATTTCTGCGTTTAAGAAAATTCCAGCCCTAAGGAGGTTAAATAGGGGTGCAATATTTGTATGGGGGAAACATTATTTTTTAAACTAGAGTTTTGTAACTTTAGGTTATTTTTATAACGTGGGCTAGGGACAAGAAGGGATTTTTGGAAATACCTCCTTCCCCTAAGGGGGTCAAATAGGAGTGCAAAGTTTGTATGGGGGAATTTCTTTTTGAGCTAGAGACTTGAAACTTTGTAGAAAGATTACTAATTAGAATACAAAAAAGCAATTTCTGCGTTTAAGAAAATGCCATCCTTATGAGGGTTAAATATGGGTGCAAAGTTTTATGGAGGGAACTTTATTTTTTGAGCTAGAAACTTGAAACTTTGTAAAAACATTACTTATACTTATACATTAAAATACAAAAAAAGTTATTTCTACGTTTCAGAAAATTCTACCCCTAAGAGCGTTAAATAATGGTGCAATATTTGTAAAGGGGAAACATTATTTTGTAAACTAGACTTGAAAGTCTGTAGAAAGATTACTTATTAGAATACAAAAAAAGTGATTTCAGCGTTTAAGAAAATTCCGCCCCTAAGGGGGTTAAATGGGGGTGCAATGTTTGTATGGGGGAAACATTATTTTGTGAACTAGACTTGAAACTCTGTAGAAAGATTACTTATTAGAATACAAAAAAAGTAATTTCTGCATTTAAGAAAATTCTACCCTTAAGAGGGTTAAATAGGGGTGCAAAAAGGGAAATTTATTTTTTGAGCGAGAAACTTCAAACTTTGTAGAAAGATTACTTATAAGAATACAAAAAACGGCAGGCAGCGTTTTAGAAAATTCTACCTCGAAGGGGGTTAAATAGGGGTGCAAAGTTTATATGAGGGAAACTTTTCCTTTTGAGCTAGAAACTTGAAACTTTGTAGAAAGATTACTTATTAAGGTTACGAGAAATTGAAAGAGCATTCAAAGCTCAAAAAAAAATGCATAAGGGCATTAAGTGGTATTTCAGCTAGAGAGTCATGTTTGTTGTTTTTAAAAGGCTCAATATCCTCCCCTTGCCATGCATGTACTCGTATAATAAATAGGTTTGCATGCCTACTTTTATAAGGTATTGACATGATATGGACATTATTTACCATTTAACATACCATCCTTATACGTACATAATTTTAAGCAAATAAACAAATTTCATTTCATTTCATAAGATACAAAAAAGCAATTTCAGCGTTTTAGAAAATTCTACCCCTAAGGGGGTTTAATGGAGGTGCAATGTTTGTATGTGGGAAACATTTTTTTTTGAACTAGAGACTTGAAACTTTGTACAAAGATAACTTATTAAAATACAAACAAAGTAATTTCAGCGTTTAAGAAAATTCTATCCCAATGGGGGTTAAAAAAGGTTGATGGTTTTGTACGGGGAAAACTGGATTTTTTAAACAGATGTACTCTTCATTAACCTTTCTCCATTTCTCGATTTCCAGTGCTGAGTTTAAGATTGTTTTAACAGCCTTACGATACGTAATTTTTTTAAAAATCTCACTCATAATAACTAAGATCCCCATTTTCTAGCTCCAAATCCATGCGTCGCGCTATATATTGCAGAGTCATTTTTGCCAAAGATTAAAATTAGATTAAAGCATCAGGTAACTGAGGGAATAAGTATTAAGCATTCTGCAAACAATTCCCGTAATCTAATTGGAAAATCTTTAAAAATTCTTTAACAATCGCATATCAGTGTCTGCCACTGTTTGAAATGTAATATGTCTAGACCATTTTAACTAAGAATAAAATTCACTTACCTATTTTATATCTTCGTCATCATCAAAAATCTACGCGGACGAAGTCGCGGGCGGCCGCTAGTAAATTATACACAAGCCTGAAAGACGTTCAGATATAAATTTGAGAGCACTTTGTTCGCTCCGATATATCTCATGGTGACTGTACATAACTTTGACGAGAATACATCTTTTCGTGACATAATTTTCCCATTCATCTAGGAATCGAACCAACCGAACCTTTTGTGGCTTTAAGGTCCGTTTCATTTGATTAATAAATAATATAAAAAGCATATTTCATATTCATTAGCGAAGGTCATTATAATTGGAATCGATCATTCAACTGTTTATAACATATTTGTTTTCGACAGGTGTACATAGTGCTGACATTCCTGTCCGGGGTGCTGTATTTCCTGTCTACGGCCATCAACCCGTTCCTTTACAACATCATGTCGAACAAATTCCGAAACGCCTTCAAGGTAAGCTTGAACTGATTAACATACTAAAATTCACTTTTATATTAATTATGTATTCCGTATACAAACACGTATTTTTCACGGTATTGCTCAGAAATGTGGCGGTAGAAGATCCTGATTTGAGGCAAACAAATCAAGAGTTTAATGTGATTGTTTTCGATCAGGGCAATGAGAGTGAGTTGATAATTCAACAAGAATTTAATACGATCACGATCAGCTATAAAACAAATGACTGTTTTTACGACGGTAGTGTACCGATAGTTACAAAATCTCAGCTCGTCTCTTCTATGGATTCCGGTTCGTTACAGCCAAATATCATAATAACGTGTTCCTAGAATATCAGAATGTCAAAACAGATTTCTCTCATGATGTCTAAAGCTCGAAATGACTTACGCCTACTTCCTTGATTACAGTATTCTTAATATGACTATTATTCATTTAGACTCTATCGCGTTTCGATTTAAATTTTCAATTATACCAATTCCCAAAATGTCTAAAACTCTAACTAGATACAGAACGTCACATTGTCAAAATATCAGAAATTATGTTGAAGTTTTTAAGGAACGAGTAATTGAATTAATCGTCAACGGCATCCCAATTTTCGTCTTGTTACTATTTTTATAAATACGTAACGCTAAAAATACTGGTTAAAATTTTAGGTATTATTTGACTATAAATTTTTAAATGAAAGGAAAAATTGAAAAATTTAATGCTCCGAGCCGGATTCGAACCGGCGACCACAGGCATTCATGGCCCGTCGCTACTACCAACTGAGCAATCCGACTCGGAGCATTAAATTTTTCAATTTTTCCTTTCATTTAAAAATTTATAATTTTCTTTAGCAGCGTTACTGCTTAAAAAACAAATATTAATTTAGTATGGGGTGGCGCATCGTTACTGACGATTTCTCAACATAATTTGAGACGTTGGTGCCGTAAAGAAGCCTAAGTCTTCTGGTAGATGTCGCTACATACGCCTCCCTAAGGCGTTATATGAAGGAACTGATTGAGGTATTTGGTGCCCGAACCAGATTGTTCCGATAGCTCAGTTGGTAGTAGCGACGGGCCATGAATGCCTGTGGTCGCCGGTTCGAATCCGGCTCGGAGCATTAAATTTTTCAATTTTTCCTTTCATTTAAAAATTTATAATTTTCTTTAGCAGCGTTACTGCTTAAAAAACAAATATTTATTATTTGACTATGTCATTTTGATCTTTGGGCCTGTCAACAAAAGGCAGATTCTGGTTCGTTACAGCCAAATATCATAATAACGTGTTCCTAGAATATCAGAATGTCAAAACAGATTTTTCTCATGATGTCTAAAGCTCGAAATGATTTACGCCTACTTCCTTGATTACAGTATTCTTAATATGACTATTATTCATTTAGACTCTATCGCGTTTTGATTTAAATTTTCAATTATACCAATTCCCAAAATGTCTAAAACTCTAACTAGATACAGAACGTCACATTGTCAAAATATCAAAAATTATGTTGAAGTTTTTAAGGAACGAGTAATTGAATTAATTGTCAACGGCATCCCAATTTTCGTCTTGTTACTATTTTTATAAATACGTAACGCTAAAAATACTGGTTAAAATTTTAGGTATTTTTTGACTATGTCATTTTGATCTTTGGGCCTGTCAACAAAAGGCAGATTCCGGTTCGTTACAGCCAAATATCACAATAACGTGTTCCTAGAATATCAGAATGTCAAAACAGATTTTTCTCATAATGTCTATAGCTCGAAATGATTTACGCCTACTTCCTTGATTACAGTATTCTTAATATGACTATTATTCATTTAGACTCTATCGCGTTTTGATTTAAATTTTCAATTATACCAATTCCCAAAATGTCTAAAACTCTAACTAGATACAGAACGTCACATTGTCAAAATATCAGAAATTATGTTGAAGTTTTTAAGGAACGAGTAATTGAATTAATTGTCAACGGCATCCCAATTTTCGTCTTGTTACTATTTTTATAAATACGTAACGCTAAAAATACTGGTTAAAATTTTAGGTATTATTTGACTATGTCATTTTGATCTTTGGGCTTGTCAACAAAAGGCAGATTCCGGTTCGTTACAGCCAAATATCATAATAACGTGTTCCTAGAATATCAGAATGTCAAAACAGATTTTTCTCATAATGTCTAAAGCTCGAAATGACTTACGCCTACTTCTTTAATTACAGTATTCTTAATATGACTATTATTCATTTAGACTCTATCGCATTTTGAAAAATTTTCAATTCTACCATTTCCCAAAATGTCTAAAACTCTAACTGGATACAGAACGTCACATTGTCAAAATATGTTGAAGTTTACAGTTTTTAAGGAATGAGTAATTATATTAATCGTCAACGGCATCCCAATTTTCGCCTTAACACTATTTTTATAAATACGTAACGCTAAAAATACTGCGTGGTTAAAATTTTAGGTATTATGAGACTGTGTCATTGATCTTTGGGCCTGTCAACAAAAGGCATTTTTGAATTTTGGTAGTTATGAAACTGATACATTTTGGATATCGGATGTGATGTGTAAATGTTATTATGACATTTTGTTGTATTGAAAACAAGTCAATTTGGGAATTTAGACATTTTGGAACTAAGACAATTTGAGGTTTAGTAAAATATGTAAAAGGCCATTATGATTTTTGATTGTAACGAACCGGAATCCTTCTATGGGATATAAATATATTAGCTAAAGTTTCAACTGGTGTCTCTGAAGACCTTTTTTAACCTGAGCTCCATTGAAATCCAGTTCTACGCGGCACATGCGCGGTGTCGGTTCCCTCATTCATAATTCAGGAGGTTTATTGCTGTTCATCCATTTGAACCTGTTTTTTCGCGCATGCACATTGAAATGCGCAATATGCTTGGTATCGCGACTCATTTCAAAATTTATATGTTGGTAAGTAAAATAGCCCAGAGAAAACAGCAAGGTTTTTTTCCTGGTAGTAGTCGTAAACGTGGCACAGAGCTCGTTATCTTCGAGGACCTTCCCTTTAGCAGGCTTCATTCTCAAACTCACTTTACCGTCTAATTTCTCAATAATACAAAATGTTATTATTAGTCCATGGGGTGGGGTGGGGTTAAAGCTGTAGGCTGAACTCTTGGATACTCTTTCTTTGTAGTTAGTTTTTATATCTTGTTTTCTGTAAATTACATTCTAAAACATAAAAAAACTGACACTACTAGAAAGTTAAGTTGTATAGTTATTAAAGTTTTACCTTTAGGTACTTTAACGTTACATATTAAATTATGATACATTTGTAGCATTCATTTGTTGGACGCTACTAATATCCTACTAATATTATAAATGCGAATGTTTGGATGTTTGTTACTTAATCATACCATACCGGTCAACCAATTTGGATGAAATTTTGCACGAAGTTAATAGTTTATAGCCTGGATTAAAATATAGGATTACTTTTTATTCCGGGTCCACGCAGACAAAGTCGCGGGCGAAAGCTACTGTATTATGAATGTGAAAGATTGAATGTTTAGATGTTTGTTACTCAATCACGCTTAAACGGCTCAGCGGATTTAGATGAAATTTTGCACAATGATAGTTTATAGCCTGGATTAAAATATAGGATAGTTTATATCCAGGGTCTACGCAGATGAAGTAGCGAGCGGACGCTAGTATTAAATAATATTGGGTTATGTTATACATTTGAAATTATAGCGAAAAATAATAATTAAATCTTATATTTTTGTTAAAAACGTATATTAGTCGCTAGGACTGTGTTTCAAAGCATCCGAGCATGACGTGTCAACATTTTATTTGGAAGGAATCAGTTCGACTGAAGTGAATAATCTGGGGGCACGGCAGTGCCCCCGCCAAGACGAGCCAAGCGAAGCGCAACGCAAGGGCACTACCTACCTATTCTCGAAGCGGTTCGTCTTTTTTTTGAACCCTCGTAACTTGGGTTTGGATTATACCAGATAAACAAAATTCTCGGGATATGATGTCAATAGTGGTTTAATTAAACATATAAAGTTTCAGTAACATAGCTCTTATACTTAAGATTTTATTGATATCTAAAAAACGCCGAACTCGTCACTGACTCACTGACTCACTGATGTTGATCATCAAAACCTCTAGGGTACTGCCTGAAGTCCTTGAAAGCTGTGGTATCGTAAGCTAGTATTAGTACACAATCAACAAAATAATTCAAAAAATTGGAACTTTTACCTCCCAACCCTTTAAAGTAGGGGATGGAACTTTGTATGAGACTTCCGTAAATTTTGATGCTAGGGGTATGAAAATTTATATAGGGACTCCTTGTTATAAATAATAAAGTACCTACGTGTTTCAGGATTTTAGTAAATCACCCCCCCCACCCTTTAAATTAGGCGGTAGAAGTTTGTATAGGTTCTAGAAAGCTGAAATTTGGTATGTAAGCTAGTATTAGTTTACAATCAACAAAATAATTCAAAAAATTTGAACTTCTACCCCCCAACCCCGTACACTAGGGGATGGAACTTTGTATGAGACTTCCGCAAATTTTGATGATAGGGGTCTGAAAATTTATATGGGGACTCCTTGTTATAAATATAACCTTATACAAAAAGGAATGAGATCCCACCAAAAACATTACATGTAAAGTGTTTGCCAGGACTCCCTAGCTCATATATAGCTTTCAGCGTTAAAAAGATATCAGATAGCGTCAAGATTCCTATCCTACACAGCGTAACTCTACCACTACCAGCCACACGCTCTACAAATTCTATATCTTGGCTAAAAAGTATAGACACGCGTGAGAGTCTATGCGGCGACCGGGATGTGCCCAACAAAGCTATTCTTTTTAGCCAAGATGTGGTAGAGTTACGCTGTGTAGGATAGGAAGCTTGGCGCTACTTGTGATTTGATATTTTTTTAACGCTGAAAGCTATATATGAGCTAGGGAGTCTTGGCAATCACTTTACATGTAATGGTTTTGGTGGGATATTAGTTACACTACAGAATACTAACTTCGTTGTAATGAAATGAAAATATCTATTCAAGAAACAGGTGGCGATATTTACGAAATTAGCGCTAAGATATGAAAACAAATCCACAGGGCTACATCATAAAAGATAAAATCCGGGTGTTCGGGTCGTAAAACGTTCATTTAAGAAACTGGTTTGTTCGAGATATTTTTATTAGACTCATCATTTTGCTTTGTAGTTTGGTGGCGGTAATGTTAGAATTTTTTAAGACTTCCTCACGATTTTGTTCTTTGAAGTGTTGTTGTGTTTAATATACAACAACAGTGTTATGTAAAGGGGGAGTGCTTGGTGTTGTTTGTTGAATGTAAAAACTGTATATGCTGTATAATAAATACCTATTCAATATTTAAAATCGCTTATAATTTAAATTTATAGGTAAGATTTCTAGGCACATCCGTACAGCAATAGGACGCTCGTGCGTAGTCGCGCGTGTCTTTGATGACTTTTTCGGGCAATTTAGTCTACTTGATACTTTGCGGGATTTTGGTGCAACTTCAAAAGCCCCATTTTTGCTTTTTCAGTTTTGTTTCAGTTGGTGCATCTAGAAATCTGGACAAAAATTGCGAAATATTTTAATTTTTCCTCGATTTATACCCTAAAACCTAATTGTATTCTAACTTTCAAGCTTCCATGTCTGCTAGAATTTAAGGGCCTTACAGTTTTGATGATTGGTCAGTGAGTGAGTGACAAAATTAAGTAACTTTGACTAGTTAGAATTCTAAAACTACTGGTTCAATTGAAATTTGAAATAGGTATACCGTGTTCATACAATGCCTGCCTGGTAATTGAAAATTCAGGCTTCTAGTTTTATCCACAACGAAGTTATAAGGGGGTTGGCCTGAACTGCTTCGAGAAAAGGATGGTACCTACGGTCGTGCCGCTGTTTTGCTCGACTTATGGCGGGGGCACGCCAGATTAGTTCCATCTTTTTTATATATATATGTTGCAGGGAAATGGTCAAAACAGTAATTTGATCAAATCTCTAAGGGATAATAGCAAATCACGCAGGATGTTAAAATGGCGAATTCATTTTAATATTTGCCTAATACAAATCAGTCATTTGATCAAATCTCTGAAGCTGTTTAGTGAAATGAAGAAATCGGACAAAAAAGACAACTCGTTTTTTCATTTCACTATACTTGTTTAGTGATTTGATAAAATCCCTGAAACGCGTCAGTGAGTTGACGATACTAACTCGCAGAGGGGGCGCCATTAAGGTTTTTTCGCTCTTTTATAAAAAAAAACCACGAAGACGGTGGCGGGAGCTCTACTCTGCTCATCTTCTAACCTATCCACCATCCGAGTCTAAGTCCCAGAACCGTTTAAATGACTAATGATTTAGGAGCCAATATCGGCGAGTTAGTTTCGTCAATTCACTGACGCGTTTCAGGGATTTTATCAAAGTGAAATGAAAAACGAGTTGCCTTTTTTGTCCGATTTCGTCATTTCACTAAACAGATTCAGAGATTTGATCAAATGACTGATTTGTATTAGGCAAATGATAAAATGGATTCGCCATTTTACCATCCTGCGTGATTTGTTCATATCCCTTAGGGATTTGTTCAAATCTCTGTTTTGGCCATTTTACTGCGACACACATATATATATATATATATATATATATATATATATATATATATATATAATAGTACATTACGTAACTAGGGTGGTGAATTCGTGAATGCCCCAGATCGCAGGTGTTTGTGGCCCGAACAGAAGGTGAGGCGTGACGTAATAGTAGATTATACACCAAGGGGATAAAGCACTGTTTTATGTCACGGGAGCGAATTGAATCCCGAACGTAACGAAGGACTCATAATTTAACTCCTGAGCGTAGCGAGGGAGTTATAAGTTAATTCCTGAGCGAAGCGAGGGAATTAAGACTGAGTCCTGAGTGCAGTGAGGGGTTCAACCGCTCAAGACTAAAACAGTCTTATCCCCGAGGTGTATACTCTACTTTTCACACCTTATGCGAGACAAAAAAACAGGCTCAGTAGATAAATAATGTTTATTTAGCAAATTAAAAGTACATAGTAACATTAGAGACGTTAGTCCAATTATGGAAAGATAAGGTAATGTTTTTATTTGGTACGTTTATTGAGGTTGAGTTGTCTAATGTGATAAACTCAGGAGTCAAAACACTTTCATCACTCGACATTTTCAATATTATTTTTGAAATTAAATCTTCTATAGGCACCTACAAGAACTCGATTTGTTCGTCACGCGTGAACAAATGAAGGCGCGCAACGTTCCAAATTCGAAAGCACAAGCCGTGGTCCTAGATTCGAAATTCGAATTTCGAACACCGCGCTCCTCCGGACCGGGGTTCACACGGAGGCAAACTTCATTTATTTTGTCAGATCAAGTAGGCCATGGCCTAGGACAAATTGTGTTTAGCAAAATTAAACTTTATGCATATAGTAATAAGAATTATGAAAAGTGAAATCATATTATTAACCAGCGGGTTATAATGAAATTCAGTACATCATTATAACCCGGCTAATACCAAGGGATTTAATGTCTTGCTTTCGGTAGGGTTTACATGACCTATAATTCGGCATTGTCGAGCATGTGGTGTGAAATAGTACATTACGTAACTAGGGCGATGAATTCGTGAATGCCCCAGATCGCAGGTGTTTGTGGCCCGAACCGAAGGTGAGGGCTATTAATATGCGCTATGGGGCTTTACGAATTACCGCCCGTGTTGCGTAAAAAATTTTACATCTTCATCTGGCCACAATGCGAGTTTTCCCGTACGCACAGCGTGCAGTAAAACTCGTATTATGGCCAGGTGTGACGTAAAGATATTTACGCGGCGCTTACGGGAAAACTCGCATTGTGGCCAAGCCAATACACACTGTCACGACTATACATGACTACTGTACATTATTATTAACAGAGCCATTAACAGAGCTAATTAATTATTTGTTAGGTTCACCGATATTGAAATCGATAAGGAGGAATATACTGTCTTATATGACAGTTTACGGGTCAGGTCAATATATATATTGAGCTACCTATATTATTGGTGTGAATAGTTATCAAATAGCGGCTTGTCGGGCCATACAACCTTTAACTACATAGGCACATACATAGGTTTAATTGCGTGTAAACCTATGTGCCTTCTAATATACCTATAATTTAATACCTTTAATGAATGAGACATGTAGACAACGGCACATGCCAGAGGACAATAACATCGTATTTTTTTTCATGCGGTCGTCTATTTGATTTAACCTGTTACCTAATATTAGGTCGGTCGACAATAGCCAATTCGCTCCAAATAGACTTCCGTTTTCTCATTTGGGGGAAAAACTCCAAAATACGTGGACAGCCTAAATAAACCTTTCTACACGTGACACCAGTACGCTTTATTAGAAAATGAAATAAATTGAATAATGGACATTGAACGAGCATTCGTAACACAACTTTAATAATTCATCGGATTTGCATACAAAACTTACAATTTAATTTAACATTGGCAATCACTTATGTAAATTGAGGGTTCGTCTGATACCTAACAAATTTCACACGCGAATAATGAATTTTGTACTATCAAGAACAATACATAATCGTATAAATAAAACTTGTGCAGTCGGTACAGAATATAATTATCACCCAAGTTTATTGAAGTCGTTTAACGCAAGTTAGTAGCTAAGTACTGTATAACAATATTCTAGGCTTGGGACTTTTGGTAGCATACCGTCGTTCTAGAATCCTTGGAGTCGCTATATTATGTTAAGTATATTTGTCAAAGTCAAAGTTCTTATATCAGTAGTCGTTATAATCTACAAAATCTTTGGCGTATATTTTACATCCATAACGGTTTAGGGCGGGGTTTCACCAACTTAAGATTACAGGCTGATCAAAGTTAAATATGGCGCTGGGACTACCATTCCATAGAAACTTATCAAACATTTTAACGAACACCGCTTAGGTACGACTACAAACGGTTTGGTGGAACGCACCCTTAGTGATGTTATTCTGTATGTGTTAAGTAGTATTTTATTAAATATGCAGTGCAATAAAGCAAAAAGTAAGTCTACATAAAGGTTATTCTTTTAAATACTCATGCTACAAAAATAAGTATAATGAACATTTCGTAAGATTTGATTCTACCAACCATTGAGCATATTGTGAACGGCGACGGAAAACTTTACAAGTTCTTGTGATAAAAATATTTCTCCCCAAAAACATTTCCCGTTCGGCTTAACTGTCCTTTCGGCCTTTAGACACATCCGTCTATAAATATTCATCGCTAGGGTTGGGAAATGGTTTATTTGGATTGAGAAAATAAATTAAACCTTGGCACTATCGGCTCCGCGTCCCTGCCCTGAGGCCATCCAAATAGAGCTTCATTTTAGCTCATCTCTTTTGCATTCCAATCACATTTCAATACTCTTCTCCCTCTGTTTGCACTAGAGTGAATCGGGATTTTGAATCCGTAACTTTTTTATAATTAATCTATTTATTAATGTTATAAAGAGGACTCTGAAAATTTAGCTTTGTATAATTTAAGCTGATATTTATTCATTTAACTCATTCATGAACATTATATTTGTTTCGTTTTCCCTAATTATATAGTACTTGTTAAAATACCGTTTCAGTAAAGCTGATTTAGGTCCTGTGAGCGTCTTAATCCAGCGCTCGTGGAAGCGAGACGGCAAAACATAATACATTACATAGATGCCAAGATAAATAGTGCGGATAGTATGAATAGTGCGGAGTTGCAGAGGCCGGGAAATAGGATTTTTTTATTAATAAAAAAATAATATCACATTTTATACCTTACATACATATAAACTCGCCAAACTGTGACGTTTGATGGCGAGAAACGCTCAAAATTTACACTTGTTTTTGTGTACAATAAAGTACTTATGTCATGGATTTAACTTAACAACAAACAACTAGGCATGCTCGTAGGTGAGTACTTATCCTTAAAGTTTTATATTAAGAGGCCGCAGTAAGCTCGGCCGAATTTCACCTTCTCATACAAACGTAGTTACGCTCTCATTTTAAAACTACGTGTGGGATTGTGACGAAACTTTGCATATACAATGTCATGAGGTATATCTATGTCTGTAATTAGTTTATATGGTTCCAATTTATAAAACAAAGTAAATACAGCAAAAACTAGTTTTGTATGAAAAACTTAAATTCGCTGTATCTTTTTTATTATGGTATCTGAAGCTACATAAACTAATTTCAGACATAGATATACCTCATTTCATTGAACATGCAAAGTTTTGTTACAATCCAACACGTAGTTTTAAAATGAGAGCGTAACTACGTTTGTATGGAGAATCGAGCTTACTGCGGACTCTTAACTAGCTAGTCGACGGTGACTTGTTATCAAGGAGGAAGCCCTTTAACTTTGATTTTAACACAGTTTTGCTTACTTTGGGAGTTTCTCGTAGGATATTAAGTTTGTTAAATAACTCGTGGACGAGTTGATTTTGTCGGATGAAGCTAAGTTTAATCCGATATTAGAGACGAATCAACGCATTGCCATTCCCGCCGAGGCAGATATAAACTATGTGCTTTTCTCAAAAAATGCGAGAGAATCAAATAATATTTTCAATAATTTTAAAACAGCGAGTATGTCAAGAGACCCATCAAGTATCCTGCCAACTTATTTTTTTAAAAGTATGTACACGCCATGACAAGGTGCCAGTTTCAATTAACATAACACAACATCAACGACACAATTTCAAATGATTTATGTAATAAAAATAGTAAAGATTAAACGGGATTAACTTTCACACTTTCCCGGCCGCTAAAACTGTATAGTAATGACTTTTACGTCACACCTAGCCATAATGCGAGTTTTACTGCACGTTGCGCGTATGGGAAAACTCGCATTGTGTCCAGGTGAACACGTAAAATTTTGTACTTAACACGGGCGGTAATTCGTAAAGCCCCAGAGCGCATATTTATGACCCTCACATTCGGTTCGGGCCACAAATACCTGCGATCTGGGGCATTCACGAATTCACCGCCCTAGTTACGTAATGTACTATGAACTTTTTGCGTTCGTCAGTAACGAGGAACTTCACGTTAAATTTTTGATACAGTAAGGCGAACATTTCCGAGCATATTGGATAATAATGGGCGTGAGCCGTGAAAATACGTGGGCGGATTGATAAGTTTCCGAAACGGAACAGAAATAATACAATAGGTATATGTAAATGTAATGATTTATTTTTCAACGTAGGTACCTTCTAAGTCCACGCACTTAGCCCAACGTTTCTCCAAGGCCATTATCCCATCTCGAGAGTATGATTCATCGAGTCCCTCAAAATACCCATTTACAGCTTCTATGAATTCAGTGTTAGATGAATATTTTTGTCCACCTAGCCACTTTTTAACATTTGCGAACAGGTGGAAGTCGCAAGGGGCCAAGTCTGGCGAATATGGGGTATGGGGTAACAATTCGAAGTGCAACTCCTTGATTTTGCCCATTGCGACTTTAGCGGTATGAACAGGGGCGTTGTCTTGGTGCAGGAAAATTTTCTTCTTGAGCAAGTGGGGCCTTTTCTCTTTTATTGCGTCACTGAGATTTTGTAGCAGATCAGCATAGTATTGGGCGTTTATCGTTCTTCCCTTCTGGAGGTAATCGATAAAAGCAGTACTTTGGAATCCCAGAATACGGTCGCCTTTACTTTACCGGCTGACAAAATCGTTTTCGCTTTCTTTGGGGCGGGCTCGCCCCGATTTGTCCACTGCCCAGACTGTTCTTTTGTCTCCGGCGTGTAGTGGTGGGTCCACGTCTCGTCAACCGTTATGTATCGACGTAAAAACTAGCTAGGATTATTCCTGGACATCTCCAAACATTTCGCCGAATCATCCTTGCGTTGTTGTTTTTGCTCGTCTGTCAACAAACGCGGCACTCAACGAGCACAAAGCTTGTTCATTTCCAAATGTTGGTGCAAAATATTGAAAACACGTTCTTTTGAAATGTTTACCATGTACAATTTTTTTAATTTTACTGATCATTTCTGGAGTCGATACCTCAATGGGGCCCGTCCGCTGCGGGGAGCATCTGTACAGCTCTGTCGACCGGGGCTGAATTCAATAAGCCAAGTATGAACAGTGCTTAAAGATGGTGAAGAAGATCCCAAAACGCGGTCCAGTTTGATTTTTATCCGATCGCGGTTTTGCCTTTCAAAACATAAAACTTAATCACAGCACGCACTTCAGTTCTATCCATTGTCATGAAAACTTTTTAACAAAAAAGTTAAACCGCCGAAAAAAAACTCAAAAGCAAAAAATAATAAACCTTTTTTATTTAGTTTAATAACTAAGTTCTTAAATTAATCTAAGTGTACCTAAGTAATTTTGGTCGGCGCCTAACAAGCATATAAATAATAAACCTTTTTTATTACCTTAATAACTAAGTTCTTAAATTAATCTAAATGTACCTAAGTAATTTTGAGTTGGCGCCGACTCAAAATTACTTAGGTACACTTAGATTAATTTAAGAACTTAGTTATTAAACTAAATAAAAAAGGTTTATTATTTTTTGCTTTTGAGTTTTTTTTCGGCGGTTTAATTTTTTTGTTAAAAAGTTTTTATTTTTCAATTTTCTGTGGCTTACTTAGTTAATTACTAGTTACATGCAATATTTTTGATTACTTTCTGCATAATATGTGGTCATACATTTCAATCGGTAAGTGAACCATAAATCATCCCCTGTTTTCCTACCCTTTGGGTAGAAATTTTTATTTAAAATTTATGTGGGACCAACTTCGAGGTATCCTTTCTATTAAAAAAAGAATTATCAAAATCGGACTACTCTGTAACAAGTTATGCGTGGTCATACATTAAAACATATATATATATATGCGTTGACTTGAGAACCTCCTTTTAGTGGAAGCCCCACAACCCCAATTTCATAAGAAAACCGCAAATCGATGTACAGTTTAGCCGTTTGGCACACGCTTACTAGAGGTCAAAACAGTTTTTTTGACCCGCAGTTCCTAAAAAAAAAATCCCTTAGGGGGGCAGTGCCGAAACATTTTTCTTTTTGTATGGGAAAAAGAAAAAAAAAATCAGAAACTTATCGTGTGAAGTATCATATGAAAGGGCTTTTCGAGGCAATTCTAAAAATATACCACATCATTACATTTATGCCATATTTTTTTAATTAAAACAAAAATAATTTTCTAAACACACCAAGTTTGGGCTCCTCCAGACACGAAATGGCTTATTTTTTTAAAATTCAATATACCACAAATTTGTGGTATTTATCACGTATCATTTATGATACGTGATATTCTCATATCTAACCTCGAAAAAGCAATTTTGAAAATTATTGGAATAAGTTTTTTTTTTAATTTTTCAATATTACCAAGTGACACAGTTCTACTTCAATACCCATTTTACGTGACTTATGGAACTGTACTGCAGATACGCTACATATTAATCATAAAATGATACGTAGTGTCTATATATCCAACGGGAAATACCTCTTTAACACTTTAACTGCGCTTTTTCATCAGTTGGTATAGGTTGATTAGTTTTGGTCACAAAATATCAAGGTTGGACTCTTTCAGATACGATATACCCAACTAATTAGGTTAGATATCAAGATATAACGGATCACAAATGATCCGTTATATCTTGATATCTAACCCCAAGAAAGTCATCTTGAAAATAATTTGATTTAGTATTTTTTTGATTTTTTTATGTATATAATTTTTCAATATCTACTTTCTACTCGAATTGTATTGAACTGTGTTTTGGTTATTATTGGTGTTACCTAAGTGATAATAACGATCAAAAACGATAAATAATCAATATGTGTGCAAAATGAAACAAGAAAATTGTGAGTAAGTATATAGATATGTATTTTCAGCCGGTTATACGACTCTTTGACTCTTGTCATCATCGTCCTTGTGTTAATCCCGGTTATGCCCTAGAGGACCCCTGGGGTCCGCTTTGACACCAAATCCCAAGATTTGGCATAGGCACAACCGGTTTCTTTTTCCCATACAAAAGCGACTGCTATCTGCCTCTATACTATATCAGCCTATGCACTGCTGGGCACAGGCCTCCTCTCATGGATCAGAGGGAACGGGCAGTCGATTTTAATACGGTACGTTTGTTAAACACAAACTTTTTGATTAGTGCCTGATCTTTCCTAACCTACCTTAGCTCAAGCTATTTCTGAAAACTCTTGTTTTGATATCAGTTACATGGTGATGATGATAACTATGATGATGTGTGTTCCTATTAACCTTAATTAGAACCTAAATTATAAACATTAATTCGTAAACAGAATGAAAGCTTATCCCTCATACAGGTTGGGATCTCTTTTTAATTATAATTAATAATCAATACTTGTAGTAAGGGACACCGCTCTTGAGAAGGATGTACCTATCTTAGCTTGCAGACTGTTCGTACATTTCGTTGTAAGCTTTGGCTGACCGCGCTGACCCTGACGCTAAACACTGATTTAGTCACTGGTGTGACTACTGCTTTGTTTTTCTTCTTGCAGATTAGAAAGGATGCTGAGAAAATAGCTTTTCAGTAGCCGGCAATTCTAATGTTAACAAGTAGCGAGTGGAGTTGTCGTGAAATCCATACTAATATTATAAATGGGAAAGTGTATGTGTGTGTTTATTTGTTTGTCCGTCTTTCACGGCAAAACGGATCGACGAATTGACGTGATTTTTAAGTGGAGATAGTTGAAGGGATGGAGAGTGACATAGGATAGTGTTGTAAAATTGATACTTAAACTAAGATGTATGCACAATAATCTTAAATTCGGCTATGACTGAACAAAAATTCAGGTTATGTTATATCGAGTTTAAACATAATGATGGCAAGCGATTCGGCGTTTTAACCACAGCCCGTATCTCTGTAATATTGTGACATTTGGAATGTCAATCAGTGAAATATAGGTTACCAATCAGATTTGTGCCAGCCCAGCATGATTTATTTTACGTCGTAGGTTCATAAAACATTCGTCCATCTCGCACTTACAGACTTGCTAGTAAGGGACGGATGCTTAACGTACGACAAAAACGCGATCATGTTAGCTGGGCAAGTAGAATCTGAAAGCTACCCAAGAGCTTTAAGAACGGGTACGGTTTGTATCAACTTTAGGCTGATGTTTTCTGTGCCTCTGGATAATAATTCGTGTATAATACTGGTTTGAATCCGTATCCACATTTATTACACTTTGGTTCTACCCTTGTTTTATCGACACATTTTTCATCCAATGAATGATTCACTAAATTATAATCTCATCATAAACTTTGTTTGCAGAAACAGTAAACTTGACAGAATTTATAACACTGAACCTAACCTAACCTAATTGGTTTCACACAATTAGCTAGACCTAAAAAGTGAACGGTTTGCAATACATTCGGCGAAACCTTAGTCGATAAAATTTCAAGTTAAGAAACCAAAAAACAAGGAAGTCATTTGGACCGTCGCTACATTTGCCTGAGAATTATCAAAAAACTAGTTTGGCCTGTTTATCAACAGCGCTTTATAAATGAGCTGTCAATTATAAGCTTCAAATTCCTCGGTCGGTTAACGTGATTGCGGCGTTAATCTATTCGTCAGTATCATAATACTACCTATTTTATACCTCATCTTTCTGATCGAATTGTGAGGGTTAGGCGGAAAATATATACGATAATAATTGCACCACTACTTTCAGTTGAGGAGATTCCATTAGTTTGATTAGCAGTTTTAGTGTTAACTCGGCCGGTGAACACACACACCATGCCACACTTCCACGTCACTACCAAGTGTGTAATTCACAGTTTTATTGGAATTTACTGTTTATTCAGAAATAAACGCTAGTTGAAGTAGTTTATTACCTACTTATTTTAGAAACTAAATTACATATTCATCTGTTACATTAGCGTTTTATATTGCACCCCAATGGCTGTTATTTTTGCAGCCACGGCGCACGGCTATGACAGCGTGCATAAAAATGAGAATAGTTGTTAGCACATGGTTCTAAAAACTAAAACAATAATCTATCATTGCGTCAGACTCAGTAACGAGCTAGATAATGTGGTGGTGAATAAATCGATTCAGAAACTTTGAAAACGATAGACTCCTTGGTAACAAGAGCGGGTGGTATAGTGGCTATACAGATATAAGTTTTAATCACTGGCAAGATAATAAAACAACTTTTAGTACAGGACCAACGAGAAATCGACCGTTGCGTACCTACATCTGGGCTCGTTAGCTATTGAACCGATGATTTGGATTTCGTGGCTGCTCCATTAGTATAATTTATTGCGTATGACTTACAGATTTTGCCAGCAATGAAAATCCCTTGCTACTTTTAAACTAATAACGACAATTTTTTGAGAGAACTCTTTCTCCTTCCCAATCGTCCACTGCCCAAAGTTAGTCCAATTCATCTAAAAGTCAAATAAAGTTGATGGCTCGTAAAATGTTACGAAGGGAATTTATTTTATAGGTCTCATTAAAAAATGAAACCGAGCCAATTCAGGCGATGTACGTATTATTGAGTGACTTCTTTGCCATGGAAATTTTCTTTACATTTGGGAAACCTAATTCAGCTTCTAGACGATGGGTTTTTAATCTCCTAGTTCTTCTGGGAATTGGTGTACCTTTAAATCACAATCTTAACATATCATAAATATTATTTCTCTCTTTGGTCACAATTATATTGCTAAACTTCTAAGTTTTTCCATCGTTACTGCAAATTACGCATTCAATTCATTGAGCATTTCTTTGTATGTTGAATAGTGTGCATTATTTAAGTCTAATCGATGCAAGTAAAAAGTAACCATTGTTCTTTATTGTTACAGACCGTCACTATGCATAGTCGCGTTGACTTAAATCAGGATTAGTTCATGTGTATCCATAAAAACGTTTGCTATGGGTCTTCAAACAGAAACATAACTAAGATATTTATGATAGACGTCTACGTAAGTAATGTTTGTCCCAGAGCTCTCGTTTAGTTCTTAGGCCAGCCTCACACAATCGGAACACCGTCACTGAATCAGTATCACTCAAGAGCTAAAAAAAGGTACTCATCATCATCATTGATTATGATTATTATGATTATTCAGTGACTGATTTAAGGTATGACACAGTCATACCGGCTTTATTTCACTCTCAAAGTCACAGACGTTTGCGAAGGCATTGATAATTGTTTCATTATTATAGTGAAAATGTCAATGTTCATTATTATAGTGGTTTTCCCTCTGGGTTGGAAGGTCAGATGGCAGTCGCTTTCGTAAAACTAGTGCCTATGCCAAATCTTGGGATTAGGTATTAAAGCGGACCCTGGGCTTCTTTAGGGGCACAACCGGGAATAACGCTAGGAGAATGATGAGTGAAAATGCCCATACATCCAATATTTCACAGCTGTTATCCCAGTACAATTTATGTCATCATATGAAATGTCATCATTGCCGTTTATTGTACCAGGGTGACGGCTGTCAAATATCGGTAGTTTTAATAAAATCGAAATATAGCAGACTCGTGCTATTAATGTTATACCTATTTGTAACAAAGATGTAACATTTCTAAGTTTGGGACTTGGTACGTAATTTTGTTTTAACGGGTGGGTAAGTAATCCCCGCATCTACTCCAACTCCAACTCAACAACAACTCTTCAACTCTTCCAAGTCTATATTTCTTTCACCAATAAGGTAAGGTAGCCTTTGTCTATTCAAGTTCACTTATAATTATTTAGTGGGTTCCTCGCGTATTCATTGCAAAGCACGCGCTGAGCCGCGTAAGTAGTTTTTAGTGAATCAAAAAGTCACAGATGAGTGAACTAAGCGTTTTATGAAATATGACAATTGTAGATTGTTAACCAAGGGCTGAAAGGCACCCATTTCTGACGAGATATTTTGGCGCTCGAACGAAGTGAGAGTGCCAATGGTTCGAGTCAGAAATGGGTGACTTTCACCCGAGTTAAACACTCTACTTTTCATATCAAATACGAGGAAAGTGAAAAATACAGACGGAAAATTAAACAGTTTATTCAAAGTATGCAATTCAAAAACGGCAGCCGCCATTATCGTGACGTCATTCGAGCCGAAAGAATAGTCCCATCTCACTTGTCCTAAAGAAAGAGGCAAATATCTGTCTCGCTCGCGCTTATGGTTATATGGCGTAATTCGGTCACGTGACATATACGGATAATACAACTACGATTTTCATTTTGAAATAAAGAATATTGCTCACGTTTTTATAACCAGAAAGTATTATATTCGTATTTCCTGAAGTCAAAACTATATGATTACATAATTTAATTGTGATAGACGAAAATAGCCTATTCAAATATTTGCATACTATTTGTATTTATTATTAGTATTCATTGAAGAGTGGCTGTATGCGTTTCTGCCTTAGCTCACATGCACAACTTTGAGTTAAAAAAAAGCATTGTGGGTGTATTCCATTTGTCACCACCTCGTAGACCCTAGTGAATATTTTAGCTAAAATAAAAGTAATGAATTTACAACATAAACTTATTTTATATTAAACAAAATAAATTCTATGAACTTCTAAGAATAACTAGTATTTCCCTTTGTCAGTGGCGGGGTAAGTATTGATATTTATTGGAATTAGTTCCCGCGGATAATGTTTTTATGGCGAGGACTAACTGGAATACATTACTTTTCTGCACTAGAGCAGAAACGTATAACTCTCAGCACACTTTTTAGAACAACAACGACCCACTTTCAGAGCATGAGATATGAATAATATATTGTTGTTGATATTTCAAAAAAAAAATTGTCACCAAAGAACGCTTTCTTTTCTCTATACAATCACGATTCTTGGTTACAAGGGAGCCTGCATTGTTGAATATAGCGACTGCACGCAATTTAACTTTCAAGTTCGACGAAGGCGTAGAAACACTGAAGGTTTTCCTGGAAACAGGTAGTCGGTAGTTTCCGCTATGCACGTTCTTTCATCCACTACTCGAGTTACTTGAATCGTAGTTACAAAGAACACATGTTAACAGTAAAGTTAACTTATGCGGTTAGGTTAGACGTGCTGGTTAAAACCTGGGAGGTATTCGTATTCGTACGTCGTCGTACGTATTCCCATTTTTTGCTTAATTATTCTGTTGGTCTTATATTTTTTATTAAGGGTCTACCCGAGGTTTTCAGCGATTTATGACAAGTTTTGAATCGTAGGTATTTCCTACTTTTGCACTTCAGATAGAATTATAAATCAAACGAGTATCGGTTTTTCAATTTTTTATCTCCATTTTTGTCTACTGGATTTTGAAAGAACTGAATATTTCATTTTCTATGATTTTTTAAAACATTGTCTAAAAAAACACTTCGTATCTCTATTCACGTGAAAGATCTAACATATACGAAGTCTTCATATTTGGGTTCGTCTATGACGTCTCTAAAAATGTGTCTAGGGTTTTCATTTTAAACTAACTAACACAAAAGTTATGGCCAGAAAACCATTTTTTTTGCCTAAAATTGTTCAACTTTGATGCCAAATATCTCGAAAACAATGAACTTTGGCGTAAATATACTATACTGTTTTATTAAAAAATTAAGTTAAATAAAAAAAAATATTCTTTAACATACAAACTTTTAACAGTAACAGGGTAGATGTCTCTTTTTAAGTAGTTAGAGATACCTACTTGTGATAAGAGACACCGCTCTTCCGTAGTAAAAGATACTTCACTACTACTTACAAAGGTGATACAGACTTACTTAAAGTACAGAAAATGCAATAACCTAAATCATTACCATACGATGAGTACTTGTGTTTAAGGATATTGTTGTTAATATAATACTACAAAAAACATAAGAAAACTAAGGGAATCAGATCCAAGGGCATTGGCGTATGGGAGCCCCTTAACATCAGCCCAGCTAGCACGATAGGCTTTATCGTTACGTTTTCTGCGAAAATGTCCAGAGGCTCTAGTATAAGTTTTACCGAAACAAAACTTTACGACCGCGTTCGCGTTTAGCTGTCAAATCTCATATAAATTGAGGGTGAAACGCAAACGCGATCGTAAAGTTTTGTTTCGGAAAAAAACTTATACTAGAGCCTCTGAATCGCCACGTAAAACATAACTATAAAACGTATCATGCGCATAGGCTCTGGCTCTAGGAAGATAACATAAGAAGAACTAGAACTTTAGGGTGAAGAGTTGTACGTAACATTTGACTTAACACAATCTCGAATGCTAGATGTCGTTTTAATCAAGGTTGTTTAATCTCATACACACAATACAATTGTATAATAGTTAACTATGTCAATTAAAGGAGCCCGGACCTAAAGTATGGAAAATGTGGTTTCAGTTAAATATCCTGAGATTTTGATATGTTATAGATTTTAAAGTCCTCAACAAAAGTCTCTAGGGGTGCTACCACTGTTTCCGAGTCCCTTTCAGGGTTTCGACTGATTTTGTACCAGATAACAAAAACTATAAACAATGGATAAAATTAAAGATAAATGGCGTTACAGGTTAAATCTTATCAATATATATTTACATATTTATAGAATACAAATATTGGTTTAATCTTTGGCGTATCGAAGTCTTCCCGGAAAAAAGCACTGCCATAGTCTTCCACCCGTCTGACTGCGTTAGTACAGAAAGGCTGGTGGCTCCGATCCAGACGTTTGACCGACCCATCCCCTGGGTTAATGAGGCCAAATATCTTGGAGTCACCCTCAACAGGAAACCCAGTTGGGTACCCAACCGCGGATTGTTCGTACTAGGAAGGCTTGGGCCGGTGGTGAACAAGTTTAGTAAAATGTCACTCAGAAATAAGCTGACACTCTACAAGACTTGTGTTCGTCCAATCATGACATATGTATGCGTGTGTAGTATTGCCTCACGTCACGTGCCTAAGCCGCTTCAGGTCATTCAAAATCGTTTTCTCCGTAGGGCGACTGGTGCCCCCTGGTACGAATCGAACCTCAGCCTGCACCACGACATGGGGATTAGTACCATGTATGGTTTCTTTAAGCAGGCTGCCAGACGTTATTTTCACAACGCTCCCCACCATAGGAATCCGTTAGTTAGGAAGGCTGCTGATTACGTTCCCATCCCTCCCCCCTCTGTCGTTACTTGGCGCTCACTGATTAGAGACCGCACGGTCTGGCGTCCTAGGCACACACTTACGGACCCGGACGACGAAATCACAGCGTCCATCGATAGATGGAATGCTGCGCTTTCGGCGTCCATCACATCACGTACACTTCGGCGTTCCCGCCGGCGGGATCGCGACAACACAGACACATATAAATAGTCCCTTTACGTCCCCGCACCGCCGCATTATACCGGGTAGAGTAGTACTAGGCTAGGTAGCGAACCAGCGATAAAACTCCCAGTAGTTAGACACCACTCATACTATACACATTTTCCATACTTTAGGTTCGGGGTCCTTTGACTTTCCCAATTAGATCTGATATTTTTTTGTAAAGTACCTACCTAATATGTCAACCTTATATTAAGTTGTATGAATTTATTTCATAATACACATAAGACAATATGTTACATATAGTCAATTGACTCTATGTAACATATTTAATTGTCTTCACAGCCACACATTCTACATGAGTTTTTCAAGCTAGACTAAGTATGAACACGTTAATAATTATGTAATATTGATATTATATGAATATTCCATTGCTATTGAGATCACATTTAAATGAATAAAAACTAGAGGCACTATAATCCGTAAAAATCTCGATCCTGTTTTAATTTCTAAAATCCGAGTCGCCTCAAAAACACTATATATTTAGTGAACCTGCAGGTCAATCACGTAACGCATTGTACGCGCGTCAGTTAGACCTAAATGTCAATTTTTATATAGAAAAATGACAGTTGAATGTACCTAACGCGCGTTCAAAACGTTACGTGGTTGCCCCTCCGCTCACAAATGCGACCTGTAAGTAGATGAGAACAGCCGGTCAGACGCCACACATACGAAATCATTTTTGCCCAAGCTGAAACCACTGAAACGGAGAATTTCGTTCGCTTCGCTCGCTCGTTTTCGCTCCCTCGTTCAATAATGAGATCCAATCAGCAACCACGCCCTTCCAGGTAATTAAACGGATAGGGTTGAATGAATTATGCATGTAAATTAAGCAACAAACTTGCCAAAATTAGCTTTAAACTCTGTGTTGTTATACGTGAGATATATCCGTAGGTAACATACATGGGCATATATGAGACGATTTTGCCAATGGTGTTTTCTCTGAAGATTAGTATATAATATGTCTGAACTAATACTAGTGGCTCCGTGAGCTGTAGAACTCGCGAAGGCATATATTAAATTAGTACATTTCGATGCTAGTGCGGAAATTATGTATAATGACATTTCCGCACGTGTATCGAACGACGTTTTTAATACAGTTGTGTTCCGAAAAAATAAGAAAAACAACAAGTAAGGAATTCGAAATTTTTATATTATTAATTCTGTAACACCATTGAAAAATAATGAAGTTGTTCAAAAAGAATAGTAGATTGTATGACAAGGGTCTAAAGTCGAACGAAGTGAGGGGAAAGGTTGTCTATTGTTTGCCCGACATTCACATACTATAATAATCATTTGCCCGAACTTCGCTTGCCCGAATTTCATTTGCCCGAATGTTTCGTTTACCATAATAGTTAATTGACATACTCTTGTTTACCCGAATATTGGATGTCATAATGATACGAATGCCATACGTATTGTTTTCCAGATTATTGTTTGCAATAATATTATTTAATAGAATATTTAAACGCCATACTAGGTAAAAATGCATTCGGATTCATCTTTGTTAATTTGTTAGTTTTTCCGCTATTTTATAAAAAAAATAACCTCGAAGACGAAAGCGGGAGCAAAGCTCCCGCTTCCGTCTTCTAACCTATCCGCGATCCGAGTCGGTTTTGCCACTAAGCCCCTGTTCCCTACTGCCTATGATACACCACTATCTTGGCATTGGGTAATCTCAGAGAAAAGTTTATTTTTACTTAATGGCAAAACCGACCCGGATCGCAGATAGGTTCGAGGTATTTTTTTTTCATTTTAGACACTGCAATACGTACCCACATTATTACAGTATATGAATATTATGGATGTTGAGATGGATGGCAAATGACATTATGGCATGTGATAGTTATGGATTACAATGATTATGGAAAATGAGATTATTGATATTGATATTATGGAAAACAAAGATTCTGGCATATAATTAATATGGTAAACAAAGAGTATGGCATACAAAATTATAGAAAACAACTTTATGGCAGTTGAATATTATGGCAGATAAAATTCGGGCAAATGAAATTCTGGCAAGCAAGAGTATACCGAGGGGAAATAGTTCGAGGGGTGATATGGCTTTTAGACCAGCGTTATACACTCTACTTTTCACTTCGACTGCGAGAAAATAGTAAAAACTAAGATTATCCAACAATCAACAATTATACCAAGGCGAAAAGATTGTTCAATTTGGCGCCATTCTTTTTAATAAACTGCTTTGACACAGATACAAAATATTCACACCACGAATAAACGCCTCTAACCGTCTAATAGCGGCGTCTAAACGGCCGAGCGCGGCGGACAGCACACGCGGGGCAAACGAAAAGGCGAGATAAACAGCAGTCTATCCCGCTCAATCTTCATAGCTTATGTCGTGTATGCAGTCAACCATGCTTGAACGTTTGGACGGAGCTATATTTAGTCTGTCAGAGGCGTTTAATTTTTTAATTATTGTGAATTAGGGAATAAATATGTATACATATTTTCCCTAGAGGCTAAATGTACTACTTTAGCTCCGCTTGCTCAGTCTAATATGAAGCACTTTTTGAGAATGCGAAGTGAAAAAAAAAATGCCTACAGTTCTATCCTATTTATTTTTTATTGACATAATAATTAATGCTACTACAATTTGTACAATTATTGAGTGGAAGAAATCGAAAAGCACTAGTTCGCAAAAACCAACTTTCCGCACTTTAAACAGATTTTTGAAAATGTTAATCGACAACAATAACTAGGTACTCAATTAGAGAACCTGCTTACAAAAATTAACGAGAATCGGTTGAAAAATACGATAAAGATAGAGTAGAGATAGAATAAAGAGTTAAGGCGGTGCATTGGAAATTATCGCGTGCTTTGAAACGCCGTTCTGACTAGATTAAGAAACGATAAGGTCTGATTTTCAGATATAGAGGTATGATTATTGACTAAACTGTTATCTGATTTGATCTGTCTGTATTTTACTTTTTTTACTCAGCCTGCTCAAACGATAGATTATTTTACGACAAAATCAAGTTAATATTATAGTATTTTATCTCACTTCATGAAATTTAAATAATACTTCACTAAGTTAGGTATTCATCGAAATTTGTCTAAAAAAGCCATTCCCGAAGAGTGTTATATCTCTCGTGCGCGGAAGGCATAAGCGTGTGTCTGTCTAGGGGGCGTGTTCGACTCAAATCAAGGTATCTCCTTAAAGTTGCATGTAGCTTTGTGAGGATGAAACTTTGTAAGTTTGCCCTTCCGGCTCGCGTCCGTTCCCCTCGCCTGCCGCCCGCCACCCGGCCCGGCTCCGGATCGCACGGCGCGACATTCAAACTACCGACGGCGGCGGCAGCGCATTCCTAGTAGAAAATGATCCATAAAACGCTCTAAATATAAATATAAAATAAATATAAGGGGACAATCTTACACAAATCGACCTAGTCCCATAGTAAACTCAGTAAGGCTCTATAGGTATGGGTCTAAGTCTATATATTCTTTACTGTTTTAACAAGCGTTTGACTTTGACTATCTAATGCCACTTTACGTCCAGAACAGTCATTATGCAATTAATGAGCTATCTAACATTAGATGAACGCGTCAGACAAAATGTGTCATTACACGCGTCACATTCTATTATAATGTCTCGCACCACACCTGGGTCAGAGGTCGCAATAAATCCGGAACAATGCTTTATGGTAATGCCGAACTTTCCGCACTGACGTAGTTTCTAAATTATCCCACCCGGACATTTATGAGCAGTTCACACTGAAATGAAAGCGAATCTGTGAAATGTCCCTCGGTGGGGATGCGTGCGTTATTTTTTATTTTAAGTCGCGTACATATTTTGGCAGCGTGCATGGTATATGAATAAGTATATACAAAGTAAGGTCTAATATATTAATCTAATGTGTCATGCGCACCGCTACTTAGTTAAAGGCGAGTGTACATACCTACGCTTAATATTGGTTATTAAATGAGCAGGCAAAAAATCTGGAAAAAAAATGTTGATTCAAAGTGCCGTGTGCGGGTGAGGAGAGGACATCATATCGAGCTAACATTAGCAAGCGAGCGAGTCAAATTTTTGAGGGTTACCAAGAATTATTATACCAACGTGCCTATACGTGCGTGTATATGTGCCTGTGTTACAGCTGATAAAACTCACCAGCGTTACTGCTGTATACAAACAAAGTTAATAATTATTAAAAACTGATGAAGAGTGATTGATTCGAGTCTTCTTTTCATGGGAAGTAAAGACAAGGGCAACTGTTGCACTTTGCCTGGAAGCTTGAAGAGACGTACAGTACAATGTATTGGTGAGGAGGCCTCCGCCATGCTCATTCCTAAGCAGTTCTTCATTATTTAGGAATGAGTGAGGCAAATCATGGGAATAAATGGTAACTTATCGACTCAAGCCCAGCAAGCACGATAGGTTTTATCGTCACTTGGTCTCTCGTGTTGTGAAAATAATTATGAATATTAACTGTAATTATACAATTTAAAAAACCCGTGTACATTCTGCAACTTAGTTGCCGGTGACCCTCGCTTTTTATGTCTTTCCATGATTGCGTCTACATACATGTTGTAAAACTTGCATGTGCGTAAATGAGGTATCAAGTCGTTTCAAGTTAGATGGGTACCGTAAAATGGGATACTAAGGGATTGAGGGGGCAGATGGGACGCGAATATTTTCAGTTGCTACTTTTGATTTCTTTGCTCAGGTGGCTCTAAAAGTAATTTTATTATCCTTTAGACACATTTTCTTATCCTGCGGCAACACGGAGTAGCCAAATTTAACATTAAAAAAAAGTTGAGTCCAGAAGTGAGAGGTGAAAAATATGTGGCTATATTAGCTATACAGTTGGTTCCTATCAAAAACTTAAAGCTATGGACCTAATAAGTACCCGAAAAATATTTGGTGCTTTTGTCCAGCGTGTCCACATTATCACCTGAAACTGTCCTACTAAATAGGTACTACCTCCCTAAAAGAGTAAGCTTAGCTGTTTTATTACGTATATGTACGCATTTGACCACTATCTCACCTGATGGTAAGTGATGATGAGGTCGAGGGTATTCTGCGAGGTAATGATACCAGCTTCCTCGGCACAATGCTACAGGGGCCATTTTTAGTTTAAGTTTATATTTATTATTTGATAGATATACCTATGTGTTTTTCTGTATATATATATTCTTGTTGTTATGTATTTATTAATTTTATGAATTCACGCTAAAGGTAAAATTCAAAATAAAGGTTAAATTCTGCAACATTTAGGTATCTAATACGGTTCGAAGTCGTAAAGTCACGTAGTTCATAATCGTATTATAACGATTCATGGGCTTTCTGATTGGGTTTATTGAGACGAGATAAAATGAGGCCCGCATGAAAATTAGAACAAGCTAGATAATGTTTTATGCTATACCATGTTTAGGGTTCCGTAGTGTACAAAGAACCTACTACTAGAAAACTGTTATTCGGCATGGGTATATATAAATCAACCACGCTGACAAAACAGAAGAATAAAATCTTGAAAAAAATATTCTGTGGGGTACCTCTCTTACACCTAAAAAGGGGATATATATTTTTTTCTCGTTAAACCCATAGTGTGGGGAAACCGTTGGATAGCTTGTTCGATTCCTCGAACCTCTTAAACGATTTTTCAAATTAGAGATTCGTTTTTACTTTACAGCTTTGGACTTTAAAGCTCAACTTTTTGTTAAGGTCATGTGTCGTAGTCGTGTCATATGCATTTTTTTGCATAACAAAGAGTTGATGCATGATATGCTATGTCCCCACAACAGGAGACCATAGCGCAGGCACGGAATTACCTGTGAGTGGTGTAAGCACACACCATAGGCAGTACTGCCAACAGAGTGCACTCGGTAACTTCGTCTATCTTATTTAAATTATTTGAAACGGTATTTAAATTGTAGGATATCTTTTGCCTCCGTCCATTTGTGTGTGTGTGATTTACTAAAACGATAAACAATTCCAATTTATATTTACGTTTCAATACAACGCTGTTTGATCAGCCTACAGTCCACAAACAAAAGCTTTAAATTTAGTAAACAACCCTCTCGGCGTTATATCAGGGATTAGAGAAGAATAATATAAGTAAGTTGTTCGTTATTTTAATACTTAGACTAAATCAGTCTTTCACACCAAGGTAATTTAGACTATGTGATAGTTTGATGATGTGCAAGAGAACATTTAGGGCAAAAGTAACATTTTGCGCACTAGGAATATATATTATAATGATGACAGAATGATGAATGAGAAATATTCTTATACTCAAATGTGTTTTTCAACACGCTCGCTTCTAATACGGCTCTTAATACGTCGCTTTTAGACTCGTAGGTACTCCTATAGAACGCGCTTGGTATACCGGGTGGAAAGGCACGACGATCCCTTCCGCAAAAGGGGGATTGTTTAGACTGAGTACAGTATTTCCTCTAAAGAAACTAGGCTCATATTCATAACCGTTTTGAAGTTATAGGCAGTTAACTTTTAATGCAAAATACTGCAAGTGACCACCCTCATTAGGGTCAGTAACATTTTAACAATTACACAAGAGTCAGTGACCTTTATCAATACGTATAAACGATAATTAGTACGTATAGTAATAGTAGGGTTGTCACAGAAGAACATTAATTAATTTTATTATTTTTAATAATTGATCGTAAAAAAAAATCTAAACATTACGAATCGATTTTCCATCACTTAAACTAACCCCCCTTTGCGGGAAGGATCGTCGTGCCTTTCCACCCGGTATAATTATGATAACCGCTTTAAAGGTTTATTTTATTTAGTTCGTTAGGTTGAGTTTGTATTCTACCTCGCAGCGAAACCTCGGTTCACATTTTTTTGGTAGCAACAAAAGGATTCTTGCTCGGCATTTTTTTTAATTTGTTTATTGTTTATGTATGAATAAAAAAAGATATCTTCTTAAATATGATAAACATACACATAACTGTTACAGTGTGTAAAATAATTCGTTTAATTAACAACTACGGCGGTGCATTGGAAATTATCGCGTGCTTTGAAACGCCATTCTGACTAGATTAAGAAACAATAAGGTCTGATTTTCAGATATATGATCGTTTATCTGATTTGATCGATACATGATTGCTTAAAATTTCCTCGAAGGAAAAAAAAGTTGGGTCTGTATTATGCTTTTTTTGCTCAGCCTACTCAAACAATATTATTTTACGCCACAATCAAGTTAATACTATATTTATTCTTTTATCTCATCTAAAATCTCACTTAATGAAATTTAAATAAAACTTCATCAAGTTAGGTATTGTCGAAATTTTTCCAAAAAAGACATTTAACAAAGACAAATATGAATACATACTTAACGATGCACAATCAGTGACCTAATAAGCTGTTTGCCATCAGCCATCAAGAACTTATAAAGTTAATTTTTTTTTTAAGCAGTAACGCTGCTAACGAAAATTAAAATTTTTAAATCAAAGGAAAAATTTAAAAATTGGATGCTCCGAGCCGGATTCAAACCGGTGACCACAAGCATTCATGGCCCGTCGCTACTAACCAACTGAGCTATCGGAACAATCCCGTTCGGGCACCAAATCCTTCAATCATCCTCAAATCCTTGATACAACGCCTTAGGGAGGCGTGTAGCGACATCTACCAGAAGGCTTAGGCTTCTTAACGGCACCAACCTCTCAAATCATATTGAGAAATCGTCAGTAACGATGCGCCACCCCATATAAATTAAATTACTACACCCCATACTAACTTATAAAGTAGTCAACACTTCGCAGCCTACGATACTGTGATGTGTCACAATGCAATATTACAATTCTGTCTATTCTCGCCGGGCTGAAAATATCTAAATTTACGACGAGACGAAGATTGACATTGACATGGAGTAACCAGATAGTTCCAAGAAGATCCGTTAAAAGAATTTTCTTTTGAGTATCGAGGTGTTTATTTATAAATGCTTTTTGGTTCATTTCGAAATTCATGAAATATTACTTTATAACAAGTATTGAATTAATTATCTGTAAGTTTACCTAAACGCATTCTGTTATCTTCAACATTTATGTGTCTGATAGCTGGTACCTACTACCGCGGGTGAAAATAGCGAAAATGAACTTTCCCAGATATGAGATCTGTTTTCAGACCGCGTAAACTCCTATGTGGCAATTTTTTTCGAAAATGTTTGTGACGTTTTTGAGAACGTGATCATAGATATATATACGTAGGTAAATATAGGTACACTTTACTTTAGATACAGGGTGCCCCACGGCTATGCGACATGAACGAAAAGTACATTTAATATTGAAGATGGGATGTTTTGCTCTACGCCACGGAGACATTATTTTACTAACTTTTACACTTTTAACTTTTTTTTATTTTACTGTCTTTAGTTTCTACCACTGTAAAATTGGTAAACATAAAATATTATTCGGTACTTTGTTTTGCGAGGATTACGAGTAGATACTTTTTTTATGTGATAAGAGGCAAACGAGTAGACGGATCACGGTGATCCGATCACCTGATGGTAAGCGATTACCGCCGCCCATGGACACCTGTGGTGTTGTGAGTGCGTTGCCGGCCTTTAACATGGGAGTACGCTCTTTTCTTGAAGGTTTGAAGGTCGTATCGGTCCGGAAATACCACAGGCGACAATCCATTTCACAGATTAGCTGTGCGAGGCAGGAAGTTTCTGGAGAAGCGCACAGTTGAGGACTGCCAACCATCTAAGTGGTGAGGATGGTAATGTTGTCGCGTTGGACGATGGCGAAAAGAGGCGGTAGGGATTAATCTGAACAATTCCTCGGAGCACTCCCCGTTATACATGCGATATAAAATGCGGAGCGATATTAACACGCGACTCCTGTCTTAGAGTCGCACGCTTGAACGACCTTTGTTACTTGAGTCCTATTGTATGCGTAAAAAAAACCTTCATTTGTTATTTATTCGTTTGTTAAGTACATTTTGATCACTTTTCACCCTAAATATCTATATATAATATGGTAAATGGCCATCCTCACCGTGGTCGGTGACGGCCGCAACCCCAGTTAGTTGCGGGCGTGGGTGGGCCTTGCCACGTGTGCGAATTATTATTCCTATTACCGACAGCACTTTTAGAGCTGCATACTGCTACGACGGCGATACGTATCCATAGAAATAACAGACATTACAATGTTTATTTGCACACAGCAAGCCTGGATGCGACATTAGAAAACGGGACACTATTTTAGTAAAGAAAGTGAGTGCAGTGCTAATAAACGCTGTGTTTTTTTTCGGAAAACAAAACCGTTTAGGAAAAAAAATAATTCAAAGAGTTACATAACCTATGAAAAAATGTTTTTTTTGAAGCTGTAGGTATAGAAATGCGCTCGATACGATTGCTGTGTAGGTACAAACATTAAGGCTACGTTATGGTGCTTCCACACTGAGGTTATAATATGTTGTATAACATAGTGTAACAAAGATAACGCTATGTAACATTACGATGTTGAAGAGAAATAGTTGATGTTATGTAACATTTTATAACCTCAGTGTGGCAGCACTTTTTAGAACGGATTATTCGATGACATGCGATCACACATTGCAGCTACTAATAGTAGCAACATTCTCACTATATCCATTATTTTCAGGTGACGCTCTCATCCTGGTGTGGGCGGAAAAACGCGCCGCGCCTCGGGCGCACATACAGCGCCCTCCTCGCGTCGCAGCGGCAACGTGCGGGCGACGAGCGCGTGCGCAGCGGCCGGCGCCTGCGCCGCCTGTCCACCGCCACCACACAGCTCTACGACGCGCCGCCCAGAGCGCAGGTGAGGTCAGATATTGCAATCTATCAAATGGGGGCATGGTGCTTACGACAAACATTAATCTAGTGACCACTTACTTTCATCTTAAAAGTAATAATTACCTTTATGTTTATATATATATGAAATAATAAACAAAAAATATCGGTACAACTTATTAGTTTTAAATCAACCGGCAAGATTTGATTACATTGTTCCAAAGAAAAAGTAAATGTCCTAGTCCTCGACGTTGTACTAGTGCACTTTATGTCAAAGTATATGGGCTAAATTTGAACTAAGAATTTAGCTTCATTTGAATTTAAGCCATGACACTGACATAAAGGACCCATTGTTATACACTAGTGCAATGTCGAGGACTAGGAAGTTTACCTTACTTTGTTACAAGTGGAGTTAATAAAGCTTAAATGGGGACATTATTTCACTTGGATTCGTTGGCTTTAACGCCTGCAACACAGGGTAGACTGGGTTTACTCTGATTCGAGAGGTGGCTCTGGCTGTAACGGTTTTTATATTCGCGTGACCATCCACTGTGAACATTAATATCCCTTCCCCCTCCTTTGTGTTTGCTTCATTATGTCTAACTAATTTCATGCAATCCTGCTTTCATATTACATTACCAAGTACTTTCAAATTAATCAAAGTTTTTTCCTAATTTACCACATAAATACGTAGTACCTCATTGAACTAAGTAAGTCTCAATATATAAGTATATATATATATATATATATATATATATACTTATATATTGAGACTTACTTAGTTATATATATATATATATATATATATATATATATATATATATATATATATTATATATCATATTGTACTAGTAAATGCGAGAGTTTCGATGTTTTGGTTGTTTGATATTCAAACACGCTTAAACGGCTCAACGAAATGGCTGAATGAAATTGCGCAAGAAGACAGTTTAAAGCTTGGATTAAAATATAACATAGTTTTTATCCCGGGTTCACGCATACGAAATCGCGGGCGGAAGCCGGTATAGCTATAAATTAACCGAGAATACGGTCAGGGGTTTGTTTCGGGAATGTTGTTTCCAGTTTACTAAATGGGACAGCGAAGTTTGTTAATGGTTAGATACTGTAAAATTTAATATATCACGTGCGTTAACGACCTTCAAAGTCAGGAGGTTGGGGCTACTGACATTTCATTATTCGCTTAAGAAGTTGAAATAAGTTCGCGGTAGATGTCGGTACGAGCTTCCCTAAGGTGCAATTAGTCTTCTAATTGAGAATCGATTGAAAAGTTCGTCATCGCGAGTGGAACCAACGATAGCTTAGTTGGTTCGGAGCATTGCATCCTTGTCGCAAAAGCAGTAAAGGTACTGACTTGAGCATTGACATGTAACAACACCGAGAATGCCGTTTTTTTGTCGAACTGAGAGATGATCACTGAAAGGAAGGCGCGGCGTAGGTAGCCCCCCCCCCCAAGGTGGACTGATGACCTGGTAAAGGTTGCGGGAGTCCACTGGATGCGGGTGGCGCAGGACCGGTCACTTTGGCACTCTTTGGGGGAGGCCTATGTCCAGCAGTGGACGTCTTTCGGCTGATATGATGATGATGAGAGATGATCACGTAACTTTTCGAACACACGTTAGCACGACTCGGCTGTCATTATCCCATGCAAGCAGTGACATTTAGATCTACCTGACGTACGTACAATCAGTTTCATGATAGACCTACTGAACATCGAACAGAACCCAAAGAGCCTAACAATTTAAATTGAAAAAAATGATGTTCGTATCGACGATTGGCAAAGTAACGTATGGCAAAAGAACGTTTAATGACTTGCACTGTTTGGTAAATACCTTATTTAATAAATCATTTGTCGTGTTGATCAAGTTTTTAAACTGCAATATAATTATATAATTCTATAAAGGTATTGTATAATATACTGAATGAGGACACGGATAAGTTTAAAAGTGTTAAGAAAGTATTTAAGCTGGAAGCCAATTATGACACCTGGGGCTGTAGACAAGGTTACAATCGACAAGCGCTAACGCCAATAGAAAATAATAAAATGTATGGGAATGACAGATGCCGACGAAACACTTTTCGTTAACATCTGTCATTCCCATACATTTTATTCTTTTTCTATTGGCGTTAGTGCTTGTCGATTGTAACCTTGTCTAGGCCCCCTGTTACATTATTATCATTCCTAGTCTAAAAATCAACTTCTAGGTCCTAGAATGTACTGACATAACAGCCGTTCCTTTTTACTATATTTTTTATGAAATCACTGTTGTTTTTTTGTGTTCTTGAGCTATTTCACTACATACCGTGATATGAGAAGTATACTTTTTTTTATAAAACAACCATTTATCAATCGACGTTTGGCAAAATAACTTATTTTATAAACGATTTTGCAATATAAAAATATCATTTTTAAATAACGATTTAACATGCATTTTTTTTAAACATAACATGTGCTGGATGTAGGTACCTATAATTTGTCAAATAATTTGTAAATAGTGTTGTTATAATATTAGCAGTTTGAGGAATGATAGGTTTGTGAAATGAATAGTTTGTCATTCGTTGTTTATTTATTTATTATTTATGAAATGTTGTTTATGAAATTGATGATAAACCGTTCTGCATAATTATGTCATTTTATGGAGAACGTACAGTCGTGAGTACCTACACATCCTAAGTACACATCATATTCACGATACATGGAATCGAAACGTCACGCACGGAAAAATTGAAATGGCAAATCAAAAGATATTTTTATGTCTATATCCCGTGCGCCTGAATTCGATATCAATAGCAAATTTAGTAAAATGTTTTTGTCAGTCGGGCCACCTGCCTATTCCAGTGTTGTGAAACTTTGTGACATGCATGATAAACTCTTCCTGCACGTCTATCATGCGACGGCCGCGACATACTCTCGATTTTTCTCGCGCTATATATATTGTTCTAAGTGTTCAAATAAGAAAGAGACGGATAGTGCTTGAAGTAATTGAGAGAGCTCGCGCGCCGTCACATGATAGCCGTGCTGGTCCGTTATCAATAAATATCTTTCTAGATTCCGACCGCGTGCCACCAACCGGGTCCAGTTTCAAATAATATCCAGCCACAAATCCAGTAGAATGCGCATACACATTATTGAAATTAGACCTTTAGGAGAAGTACTTACAGTGAAATACACACCGTTCGATGGAACGCAACGGTCGCTCTATCTTGTCACTTATCTTGTGATAAGGCCGACCATGTTACGGGGCCCAGGACACAAAACATGATTATTTTCATACTTTTCTATTCCACGGTTCGCAAGTTACAGGGGGTCAGCATTTTTAGACAAATGTACCCTCTCTCTCATAGCTCACCCTTTGAAGCTCTGGCTACCACATTCACCACCAGGAACACTATGACACCTACAGAATAGGTAGGTAGGTAGCCGACTTCCGAATGATAAATAAATTGATTTGTTTTTTTCCACACAAACTATGAATAAACTTTAGATAGGTATTACAAGTATATTTGACGACAACCGTAGCCTAGTGGGTAGTGACCCTGCCTACGAAGCCGGTGGTTCCGGGTTCGAATCCCGGTAAGGGCATTTATTTGTGTGATGAGCATGAATATTTGTTCCTGAGTCATGGATGTGTTCTATGTATTTAAGTATTTATTTATCTTTATAAGTATGTTTATCGTCGTCTAGTACCCATAGTACAAGCTTTGCTTAGTTTGGGATTAGGTCGATTTGTGTAAGATTGGCCCCAAATATTTATTTAAGTATTTATTTATTTATTATATTCGCGTAGTGTGAACGAACTCTAACATAAAGGGGCAAAAGGTCTCGACAAGTCTCTAAGCCAAAGTGATTTACACTAGGTATATTAAGTAAGATGGCTCGAGAGCGATCTACTAGAAGCAACGAGACATTGACGTAATATGTAAAAGATTTATTTTCATTTAATCCCTTTTTAGGCTACAACGGCGCTCACCAACTTATCATTAATACGTTCTAAAATTAAAATTACAATCCGGTAAAGTAATCAACTCTGCTGTTATTGATGGAGCGGCGGTCTTGAGATAAATATGTTTATTTATAATTCATTCGGGTAGCAAAGATCATGATTTATACAGGGTGACATTTTAATCAGTGTCCAAATTCAAGTATGAAATTCTTCAGCAAAAAATATAAAATACGTGTTTTTTTGTTTCATATCATTCAATACAATTTTTTTAGTAGTTGCTGCTTAAAGTTATCCCAAAAAACCTTACCGCGTGGGCACCTCAGCGGGTAGTAAGGTTACTCACGGGTACCCACGTCAGGCGCCGCGCACGACACGCGTTCGGTGGGTGGAGGCCTTTAGTAAGTTTTGTTTCAGGGGTTAAGGGTCCTGTAACTTAATTAAGTAACCTGTTAAAGGCCTGCTTGCGTACTGAGCTGTAAAGCAAAGTTTTGAAATTGAAAAAGTTACTCGTCTTACCTGTTTTCAGCAAACTCTGATAATACACGATAATACATGTATGAATACATGTATTGGATAATATAATACAGTATTTGACAAAAGTCAAATCAGCTTCTTTTTATGAACGTCAAAAACTCAATAGTAATTAGTATGGATGCAATTTGTAGGGATTACTTGCTTGTGACGTCACAAACCCTTGTTTCAAATCGTTAGTGTATTCAAGTACATTATTGCTGAGGCCGCGAAAAAGTGATTCGTGGATGAGTGGATTTTAGAGAGAATATTGGAGAAAAATAAATTTTACCCCGTAATGACAAATTGCTAGGTGTGTAATGGCCTTGAAGGTAAAAGCGAAGTACCTATCGAGCTATCGAGAAATCTATAAACTATTGTAAGTTAAATTTAATTATAATGCATGCATGGGTATGTATTCTTCAATTCAAAAAGCACTCGCACGAGTTGGATTTGATACGACTTTCGTTTGTTCATATAATGTTGAAAACCCGATTCGATGAATTCGATTTAGTGGTCGCTTTGTCCCAACGATTTGACGAAAAACTTGTTAAACGAGTTCAGTTCAATGTCAGCCTAATAAAATTCAAATATAAAGTGAACCCATCTCTTAATAGTTTTCTTAACCTCAAAGCTGTTTAATATTGCTAATACTAGTAAATAAATTCCTACCAGTTCATAAGTTAGGGGTGGTCAAATTGCAGGGATATTGGATTTTACAACATCAAAGTAGTACCTACTTAGTATCAGGGGTAGGGATCAATGGACGAATATACTGTGCCTATACCTTACCTATTATTTGATTCATTCCGATTTATTTCTAAAATGACAGGCTCCAATCGATTGAAGCAGCGTAACACTAAATTAAAAAAAGCGGCCGAGTGCGTGTCGGACCACGCACAATGAAGGGTTCCGTGTCTATTAAAAAGATCGTATCGCTACTGAAATCTTATGGCACTTACCTCCTTTTCTTTAAGGAAGGCAGTTTTTTTAGAAATATCTTGAATGTTTTGAACCGACCTTGTTCAAAATAATTTTCGCTCAAAGAATTCAATAAGCCCTATGTCCCTGTTTATTAAATATTTTTAAAATACACGGTTCAAAAATTTTAAAAAAATTGCTGAGAAACCTTATATTTATTTACAATTTAATTACAAAACTATGTAGCGGCTAACAAAATACACCTATGCTCAAAATTTTATTCAAATACACCTTAAAGTTTTATTCAAATACACTTTATAGTTTTCGAGTAAAATGCCTGTGACATACGGACGGACAGACAGACAGACATGACGAATCCATAAGGGTTGCGTTTTATGCCATTTGGCTACGGAACCCTAAAAAAGTCGTAAGACGTAATTGTTTGCATACCGGATTTTCAATGCTAATTTCAGCACAAATAAGACGTAAAAAAAAATTTAAATCATTTTATAAGTGCTAAAAAGATCGTGCATAGAGATTGAACTTTGCTTCGTAAATCGTAAGCTATTGAAACTTTTTTCAAATTAGGTATTTCGATCAGCAGTGTCAATTTACGTTATATGGGTGATGGGTGCCAAAAGACCAGGGGCCCTAGACAAAGTGACATTCGCTTACGCTTCGCCATAGAATCGCTTTGTGTCTCTCTATCACTCTTCCATATTAGTGTAACAGTGACAGTTGCGTTTCGTTCGCTACGAAGCGTTAGCGATTGTAACCTTGTCTAGGCCCCCGTCGCATTTCTCGTAAACTGTAAGTAGTTAGATAGACAAGGGTTGACACAATATTATATTTCGGTGTATTTTAAATGTTGTATTCAGTTTTCAAATTGAATGATATTGAGGATATGATAAAATATATTATAAATGTACCCAGGACCTAAAATACTCTGAAGATAAAGACGAATCAACAAGTTTAACGACTTTGTGGCGTAGCAGATGTGGGCGATGTAGTCCCTCCCTGTGTGAGTGTGTGAGTGAGCACATTTACCCGTAAATTACCTCTTACTCAACATTGCAATGTACGATGATCTCGGTCTCTGAAAAACGTAACAGGTCTCTGAGAAACCAACGAATGGGGGCTTGATTTAGGATGTATTGTTTACTTGTTTGGAGTTAGAGCTGGGATTCTCTTTCTGTCAAATAATTCTTTATTTATAAAGGGCAGACAGACACTAAGGCTACTAAAGAAGTTTATAAGTATCTTTTCTGAATTTATTTTATATAGACTAGCGTTTGCCCCCGATTTCAGCCAAGTATAGTCGTTAATCGCCTTAAGATATCACTAATAATATGCCTATACAAGATCAACTTGCAAATATGTTATGTATATGCAAATATGTTGTGTATATGTTATTAGAGTTCCTTCAGGCGCAGCATCAATTGTAGTACTTCGATATAATTTTGCAATCTCATTTTCACCCTTTTAAGGGATGATTTATATACTAACTTCTGCCCCCGACTCCATCCGCGTGGAACTCGCTTATATCGCAGCTCCATACAAACTTTTACCCCCCCATTTCACCCCCTTGGGGGATGATTTCGGGGATAAAAACTATTCTATGTCACTCTCTATCCCTTCAAGTATCTCCACTTAAAAAATCATGTCAAATCGTCGCTCCGTTTTGCCGTGAAAGACGGACAAACAAACAAACAAACACACACAACACTTTCCCATTTATAATATCCAGGACCAGAACTCGAAACCTATTCCGCTGCAGCGGGGAGTCAGCCAAGGAGATGTTATTTCTCCAAAACTGTTCACCGCTGCACTGGAGGACGTTTTCAAGACTCAGGACTGGAGAAGGCTAGGCATCAACATTAACGGCGAGTACATCACTCACCTTCGGTTTGCTGACGATATAGTAGTCTTGGCTGAGACCATGGAGGACTTAAGTACGATGCTCGATGACCTCAGTAAAGCATCCGAGCGAGTTGGTCTAAGAATGAACATGGATAAGACGAAGATCATGCCAAATGCCCATGTAGTACCAACTCCCATTACAATCGGACACTTTACGCTCGAAGTTGTAGATGATTATGTTTACCTTGGACATACGATTCAGTTAGGGAGGTCCAACTTCGATAATGAGGTGAATCGTCGAATCCGACTCGGTTGCGCAGCGTTCGGGAAGCTAGGAACGGCAAATCTTTTCGTCCAATATTCCGCAGTGTCTCAAGACGAGAGTCTTTGACCAGTATGTGTTGCCAGTGATGACATGTATATGGCACTGAAACGTGGTCGATTCATCATCATCATGTCGTCCAAACCGTATCCGGCGACGGCGACTCCTAAATAATTAGTTGGTCCCTATGACGGGCTCTGATGTGACTTGCAAAGCCGAACTTCGACTTGAAGACACGATCGCAAGGCGTACAGTATAGCTGGCCAGATGAATTATAAGTGTAGGAGTAGGAGGGTTTTGGGCGAGTCTTCCGTATTTGGCGTTTCGTGTCAAGGTCTTCTAAACGTTTTTCTTCAAAAATGTCGACACCAATGCGGACGGTCGCTTGCTATGGGCCTCATAAGAAGGCTCAAAGTCACCCAAAGGGCAATGGAGAGGGCCATGATGGGAGTTTCTCTGCGTGATCGCATCAGAAGTGAGGCTATCCGCAGCAGAACCAAGATAACCGATATAGCCCTCCGGATCGCTAAACTTAAGTGGCAGTGGGCGGGGCACATAGCACGTAGAACCGATGGCCGTTGGGGCGGAAAGGTCTCAAGCCCCCGACAAGGTGGACTGATGACCTGGTAAAGATTGCGGGAGTCCGCTGGATGCGGGTGGCGAGGGATCGGTCACTTTGGCACTCTTTGGGGGAGGCCTATTTCCAGCAGTGTATGGACGTCTTTCGGCTGATATGATGATTTATAATATTAGTATGGATTCGTCTCTGTCAAGGATTCTTTAATGGCGTAGTAGGTGTCTTGTATTTGTTGACGGATCGTAACATCGTTGGAACGCCAACTGTCTTGGTCGATACGCGGCGGTAGATCTGCGCCTTTTTAGGGTTCCGTAGTCAACAAGGAACCCTTATAGTTTCGCCATGTCCGTCTGGCCGTCCGTCCGTCCGTCTGTCCGTCCGTCTTCAGCTTAGCTCAGTAACCATTAGTACTAGCAAACTGTAATTCGGCATGGGTATATAAATCAATCATGCCGACAAAACATAATAATAAAATCTTGAAAAATATTTTTTTGGGGTACCGTTTCCACTTCTAAAGTGGAGATGTAATTTTTTTCTCGTTAAAGCCATAGTGTAGGGTATCGATAGATAGCTTGTTCAAAAATATTATGCGGTTCTTCAAACAATTGTTATATACATATTATAAGGAAAACTATCACGTCGACCAACTTAAAATGTACTTAGAAAGGCCAACTTTCGTTCAAATTCGGCCAACGCAACCATTTAGTTGGCGCTCGTGTCGATGTAACTAAGAAAGACAGGCAACTACGGAATACCCTACATGCGCGTGGCCCGACACGCACTTGGCCGATTTTGTGACTTCTATTTGTCATTGGAATCTGTTCTCGTCAATTATTGATTTTTAGTCTATTTTTGTACATGAAACCTAGATTGGCAATTATCGCTCGCTACGCGTCAATTGCGATTTCTGGCCAGACGATTTCAATCTTCAGCTTGGGCGACAAATAATGCGGTGTGAGACATTTTTTTCTGCCTTATACCTAGGTTAGTTCTATATTTGTGTGTGTTAAATTTATAATCCGGATATCACGCTGCTCTACAGGTCATATATCTCAACAGCTTCTGGTGAAAATTTTGAAGCAGGTTCGTTAGGTAGATAACTATAAAGATTTTTTTTTGGACACACTTTTTCGACGTTAAAAAATGATTCACGAGTTCTGCCTACAGCTCACAGAGATACTAGTAAAACTAATGGATCTGGAGATAACACACTCAAAAACGCGTCAAAGATTGTGAACTCAAATTAATGTATGAATATGCATGAATAAATAAGGCTACCTTTACGAAGTTATACAAGAAAGCGTAGCAATAATTTTGGACGCCCATCAACGTGTCTTGTACAGTCAGCGTTATATATTTCGTAGAGTAGCCAAATATTTCGTAACACCCCCTTATACTTACAGTAATAAAGACGTGTAGGCACCGAAATATTTGGTTTCCTTGGCTGCTACTAATGTACCCTGAAACGTTTCCAAAAGCTATGATTGTAAATTTAATCGAATTAAAACGACGGAGGACGGACGGAGGTTCCGAGGTAACAAACATTAAAATTTAGAAAATGATAAAAGAAAACCGAATTGAGAACCTTCTCCTTTTTTTGAAGTCGGTAAAAACCGTGCTAACTGGGCTGCAGGCTATATGAATAAGAGGCTGACAAGACCTGATTATGTTGAAACTGTTGTTATTCAAGCAGTTGTTTTAAGAAAAACTGCACACAAAAAAAATATAACTATGTTAATATTCACCATATTTCACTCGACCGACTCGATTCATAATTGGACGAAATCGGCTCGATAGAAAATTGCAAAGATTGGTCGTAACATCATCTTTAATCGGTTCTGTTTATGTATCGAAGAGATGAGACAGAATAAACCCTACTTAGATATGCCATCATTTTATGGGGAAACTCACACCATGCAAAGCGAGCGCTGATAGCTCAAAAACAATGCATCAGAGCAATTTGCGATGTTGATACTATGACATCTTGCAGACCATTGTTCAAAGATCTTGCGCTAATGACAGTACCCTGTATGTATATATACGAAATATGTATGTTTGTTAAAATGAACCCAGAACTTTTTAAGACACTTCAAGATGTATCTAATTTTAATACAAGGTACCCTGATAGGCTAGCAATACCTCGCAAGCGAACAGCTTTATATGGCAGAAACACCTTTTGTATGAGCATAAAAATATATAATAGACTGGATGATAACATCAAACAGTTGCCTTTGAAAATGTTTAAAGTAAAACTAAAAGTATGGCTCTTACAAAAGGCTTTTTATTCCGTCGAGGAATACCTACATGGCATCTTTTGACGGAGATAAGTGATCATTATATAGGCCTTGACTATTGTGTAAGCTTAGCTTTAGTTGTAAGTAATTGTTTGCATGCCAGATGCTGGTGAAATATGTGTTACTTATATAACATTGTCTCAACACCTTTTGTACCATATTTCATGCAAAATAAAGTTATTTGTTATTTGTTATTTATTTGTAAATATCAACTCTTAAAATACATAAGACAAATTGAAAGTGGCTCATTGAGACCTTCTCGACGAGTAGTTGAAGACTAAAAATATATAGTCGCAACTCGCAATAAATAGTCCCGAGCAAGGTTTGTACATTTCCATGCATCGAAAAGTCGCAATAAAATAGGAAAAAAAAATATTTATTCGTTAGCATACAAACTTTTAACAGTAACAGGGTAGATGTCTCTTTTTAAGTATACAGAGATACTTGTGATAAGAGGCACCGCTCTTCCGTAGTAAAGTATCTTAACTTACAAAGGTGATACAGACTAACTTAAAGTACAGAAAATGTCAACCTAAATCATTACCATACGATGAGTACTAGAGTTAATAAAGTTGTAAAACCACAAAGAATCTGTGTAATAATATAATGATAGCTCTTACGATCAAAGTACTGAACAATCAAATGCTTGCGTCGTCTATTCTGCTCGAGTCTGATCGCAACCCTAGAAGCCGCAAAGTAATATTTTACGTCAAAAGCTCGGATTCTGAATATTTTCGGCCGCTGTAAGACTATTAGGCTTGGATTGGAGTTAGGATTTATTGCGGCCACCCCAGCACGGCCCTGCCGAGGCCTAAGGAACCTATTCTTGCTCGGATTTATGATCGTTTTTAGTTTCAGTCAGCGTATATTTAAAATTGATTTATTGAACATATAAATATTTTACCGCGTTTCGTTTTTTTCGTATATGAGCCAGGCTGAAGATAATTTACTTAAAAAGCAAAGTTTTAACCGACTTCAATTTAGTACTCCGCCAAGCCATGAGAACATTTCCTATTTTTTTTACAATTTACCACATGAACTGATTTCCGATAGCAAATGCGTTGATTACTATAGAAAAAAACCGAATCGCTGTATGTGGGCCGATAATATTTGAGGACTTCCATCGATTCCCCAAGATCATCACCAATGGCACTTCATTAGTTCCTATTTCAACGGAATCTTATCAGAACCTGTGACGTACTTTTGCACTTTTAAGTACATAATTGAGGAATTCGATAAGTCATCTGTGGTCTTCATCATCAATTCCTCGCCACCAAATTTATGATTCCGGATGTAAATACACGAGTTATAACAGAAAATAACAAAATCACTACACGCGTGCCTAATAAAATTGAGGAGTCCCCTCAATGCCTCATGAATCCCAACATCTAACTGAATTTTGAAAAAAAATGGGACCCACCTGGAAGTGTATACATACGAACAAAAAAAAATTTTCGAATCGGCTCATCAATGACGGAGTTCTGAGGTAACAAACATTGATAATAAAAGTAATAAAAAAAAACAGCCGAATTGAGAACCTCCTCCTTTTTTTTGAAGTCGGTGAAAAAACGAAGAAGGAATCCAAGATCTAAAGTCAATCTAAACATACCCAATTCAAATAAACCGGAAGACCTGTTGCTATGAATAGTGATAGTCTTTTTGCAAAAGATTTTGTGGAATAGCTAAATATTCTTTGTTTTACGTGTTACGTGTTGAGAGCGTTCACAGCCGGGGCAAGGAGCGACTGAGTGTTTGTGCACAGTTCACCCAACGTTTGTTTCACTTGCTTTCCAGATGATATTGTAGAAGACGCTGCTGTGTGATATGACTGGAAAGGGTAGAACTACTAGTAAATTGATCTCGTTCTTTTATGCACGTAATTATTGGACGAATAAACGTCATTTATAACTAATTATGTATCTTTTGTTACTATTTGAACGGAGTAAACTCAATATTAACTCTTACCAAGACTCCATTCATGCTGCATAACAGGCTGTTACACCATGAATGGCCAGCAAACCGCAGAATTAACGACTCCCTGTATCCAAAGTATGTAAGGGGTAAATGTACTCAAATGATTTTGTACCTTTCTATGCATGCTTTATTGCATCTACATAATAAGAAATACATATCAGGCATAATCTTACACAAATTGACCAAGCCCCTCGGTTCCTCACACATCCCGATAGATGAAGATTAAAGTAAAGTACCTAGAGTAATGTAATCCGTACATAAAATATTCAGTATTTTTGTTCATTTATTAGCTATTTAACTCAAATTTAACAGCCTTTCTATTAATAACACATTTTTGAATCATGAACACTCAGAACGAGTTGGTGAAAATACACTAACTCCAATATGCTTTTTATTAAAGCCATAGTGGTTGAGTTAACGCCGTCTGCAGCATTGAATACTCAAGCAAGGCACACTGATGTTACTCGTACCATAACATGCACCATGGAGCACTCTACAAAAGATTTCCTTCAGCTTTCGTAATTAAAAAGGCCGGTCGCCTCATTGAACTGGCCCCCAATTTTTTAATATTGACAATGTGATGGGTGATACTTTAGAATAATAAGGTAAACATGCTTAGCACGACTGTTAGTTTAAGGTTAAAGAAAATGAGAAACAACAACATTAATGACACGTATGAAAGTCATTAATGTCATTATGAAGGAGGAATGAAGTAGAAAATTTTCAAGTCGCCAGTTATTTATCGTAACTATTCTAAGAAGTACCAATGATAACGATAGCTTCTGTTTTAAGCATAAAGAAGTACAAAACGAACTATTTTTATTTTATTATTACATTCAAAGTGAGGCACCTAACTGTAGAATTCATCATCATCATCCTCATCCCATGATGATATACGGTGCCGAGATTGGGGCGGGTGATTATTCCTGATTATTCGAACATTTTGAACGCTGCCTCATTCATCTGTCACCATTTTTTTTTGTATAAATGGCTCAATAATGTGGTATCATTTTTGGACGTAAGGTAGAAATCCCGTACCTTCCTTCTATCAGCAAACCAAAATTTTTACCAAATTAGTTGGTAGTTTCTACAAAAATGGTGAAAAATTAATGAGACGTGAAAAACGCTCGAAGAATCGCCCGGGCGCGTAAGAAGTCTGATCAACAAGCTCAAGTCGGCTAAATTAAATGAATGTCAATATCAAGTTAATTGACGAGTCGTGCGATGAAGCACTTGAGATTCTTTAAACTTGAACCCTTTTCTTTCATATAATGAAGTATGTCTAACTTGTTCAGATTTAGGCCTCTCACAGACTGGCGCGGCCTGGCCGCGGCGGACAATATAGTAAACATGTCCGCCGCTGTCAAATTTTCTGTTGTCCGCCACCGCAGGCCGCGCCAGTGTGTTGTAGGCCTTAGGAGGACTGGGGATACCATAGAATTAGTCCGTATATGGCATTGACAGATGTCAAATACACCATGTAGTCCATGTATCCTCCCAGAGCAAATAATTTACAATAACCTAAACATTTAGCTAAATTCTTGCGACTAATATAATGATTTTAACAGCCTGAAATACTTGGCATAACAATTAACCGACCTACTATTTCAAATTTTGAATCTTAATCTAGTCGAAATAATTATACCTTTTTGCTATTGTTTTGAGCCCGATGGAGGATAATATTTAGTCATGTTCCTATTTTGTCACCTTTGTATGGAGCATGTACCTCTAGGTAGTTAATCTGGGTTTTACTGTTTTCCTTTTATCAGAATTCCAATTATCAGAAGCCGGATCTCTGGTCGAATGGGTAAACAACACATTAAGTCAGTCCACAAATAAATATCCGATCGTAGCACATATGAACATATTTATGTATACGACTTTGATCTGGTTATTCTAATTATAAAATCTTGCATTCAATATCGAACACATGATGTCACTCGAGTTTAAAATTTAACTGTTGAACTTCGAAATTACGAGCTCGGAGCGAAAAGTCGAAAATCCCTTCGAATCCCAGGTGAGCCATCGTCGAGCTCTGGTGGGCGTTTAGAGGCTTGGATTGATATCTAAAGTTTAGCTTTTATCTTGCCACTGGAGTTTCGATACCTATCTTTTCTTTGCCCTGGCCGCATTTAGTCATGGTTCTGAAGACATTAAAGTTGCGTAGGAGGTCTATCTGAATCGAAATACTGCCGTTTTTTTCTTCTTTGTATTCATATTCAGTTTAACTTATTTTAAGCCTAATAAACTTTTGTTTATTGGGAAAAAATGACCTGAGTTTGTTTCGGCGTTTCTTCTTAACAGTGGTCTTCTTTTACAGAAACGCTGGTAGAATTTTGACTAGTAAAAGTGCCATTACGGCTATACTTGCAGAATATTCTTTAAAAAAAAGATATCAAGTCGGTATAATATGTGTTGAAGCATTCGTTCACAATTGAGCGGCGCGGGTGAAACCGATTTAACGTAGTCGTATATAAATGTAAGTAGGTATGGGGTAAAACCGTGTATGAATTAAATATTGACTCGTAAAATTGTTGCAGTGTTTCAACGGAAGGGAGCTCACAGTCGTGAACGAGGTGCCCAGCGGCAACGGGCACTGGGGCCGGTGGCGGCTGCGGCACACCGAGGCCTCCGACTCGGTCGGCTCCCCGCGCAGCATCTCCAACTCCAGCCTACGCGAGGTAGAGGACGAGCTCACGGGCGAGGAACTCGCCACCTACATGTATCAAGTCAACTGCAACATAGGCGGCCTCACCTGAGAAACGCCCCTCTAAAGCTATGGACACCGGCTTTAGGGGACAAATGTTAAACCCTCAACGGCGGAACAGCCAGTAATGAGTATATGTTAAGGCTTTTAGTTGTGTACCCGCACTGCAAGTTGGGTTAGTATTACGGTAGACAATAAAGATTAAGTGGAAGAATTGAATGGAAACTCCAACCAATTAATTCTGAATGTTACCCGAAATAACAATGGCTACTTTCTGAGTTTTGTACAGTAAATCTTAATTTAGGTCGGTAGATTAATTGTTTGGCAATTGTGTTTTATGGCGTCAATTATCCATAATAGAAAAATATTGTATTGCAATTGTTATGTCTGCAAATTTGATACAATTATTTATACATTAAGTATGTATATTGGGATCCGAAAAATACCCCGTTGTTGTCCTTCTGGTTGTAAGATTGTTAAATTGTAAATATGTAGTTTATTTTTTATCCAAGTAAGATAATGCGAGTGATTGATGTAATATAATATATGCTGATATTGTGTGAAAGTGTACCTGTTTAGATGTAAGGGATCGCTTTGGAAATTGTAAAAAATACTAAATCAATATTTTTGTAACGTTTGTGTTTTTCCATAAAACCCAATGTAAATAGAAATGCCATATACATTCCGTAATATTATGTACCTGAAATTGGTAGCATGGATAAGGATGTTTTCATGTATGTCACGTATGAATGTAATAAATATTGAGTGTCTCCCCGCACCCGGCCGGGAGGAAAGTCCTCAATCACGGCGCCCGCTGATACTTCGCCATTTCTTAGGGATTCCGTGTCCCCACGGTAATTCATATCTTCACATTGTACAAACATTTACGTACTTATTTGTTGGCATCTAGACAAACATTCATAGACAAATACTACGTGTTCTAAGCTACGGTACGTTTAGTTTGATAAATGTGGTTCATAAGTGGTAAGCACAATAAGGCTTGTTTTATAGTAACTAGCCGACGATATATTTAACAGATACAAATACCTACTTAAATACGTGGAAAACATCCACGACCCAGAAACAAATAATGCTCAACATCATCACACAAATATTGGCCCCGACCGGGGTTATGTTTTCAGATCGTTTGAAACCGCAGACTGGTAACGATGTTATGAATATCGTTTATAAAGGTAAACAAATGCGTTGGCGTATCACTTTATACGCTGTAATATATGAGGGATGAAAGGTTAACCGCCTAATTATTTTTCCAGACAAGAGTTATTCATTTGTAGCGACTTACTTTTCGCCCTCCTATATTCTTTCATCATTCAAACTATAAACGTTGGATTATCTTTCTATTAGGTGTTCATTTCAAACTTGCAACTGAGGTTTTCTATGAAAACTTTATGCATTTATATAGGTTGCGTTTATGAAGAAGCGTCGCGACACGAAGTTCGGTGCACGCGGCGACGAACGTGCAAACACGAAAGCGGCTGCCACCTGACCTTCCAACCCTGAGGGACAACTAGACCTTATTGGGATTAGACCGGTTTCTTCACGATGTTTTCCTTCACCGAAAAGCCACTGTTAAATATCAAATTATATTTGCTAGCTACGGTAGCCCAGTGGTTCAGGCATGCGGCTGTCAAGCGGCGGTCGTGGGTTCGAATCCCGGCTCGTACCAATGAGTTTTTGGGAACTTATGTACGGAATATTTACCGTTAGCTTTTCGGTGAAGGAAAACATCGTGAGGAAACCGGACTAATCCCTATAAGGTCTAGTTTTCCCTCTGGATTGGAAGGTCAGATGGCAGTCGCTTTCGTAAAACTAGTGCCTATGCCAAATCTTGGGATTAGGTGTCAAAGCGGACCCCGGGCTCCTTTAGGGGCATTACCGGGAATAACGCTAGGAGTAGGTATGATGATTTAGGAGGTACATTTTAATGAAAAACTCCTTCGGTATGAGCCGGGGTTTGAACCCGCGACTGAGTTGTGTCGCAGCGACATAGACTATCCGTCTCTACTGGTCTAATTAGAAAGAGATGGATTGTCTAAGTCGCCGCGACACCGCTCACGGGTCGTCCTGTGATAGCTGTATGCTGCGTCGGGCAATACTCTTGACAGACTGACGGACGGACGACATAACTGCAAAGTTCCTATAGGGTTCCGCTTTTTCTTTTTGAGGTAGGTACGAAACCAAAAAAAATGAACTATCTAACATTAAGTTCGTGTATAATTTTTGGCCTTATCGATCTCATAGTAGTGGACTGTGTATTCACGTTCAGTAAATGTTTTCCGGAAATTCCTAAACAACGAGGCCCATCTGTAGGTCGGTGCTACAACTTTTTTTTCGTTTATGCGCATGCTACCTACAAAGCATTTTCAGATATTTTTGAACAGTCGAAGTCAAATACATGTGTACATCTTTGGACTTATTACCTACCTACAAAGGCGTAAGGTGCAAAAGTCCTATTTTTGAATAGTCGACGTCAAAGACATGTCATGTCATGACATGTCTGACTTATTTATTATCTTCAAAGACGTAAAATGCAAAAGTGTAAACACTATTTTTGATGTCGTCCGTATTTAAGCGTATTTAATTTCAGGAGGAAAAATAACTTGGGTTGGGGCGGCTTGTATTATCCACATTTTACAAATTCATGTTAAATTTATGAGAAATATCTCTATCATCCTCCATCCTTTAGAAATCGTTAAAAAATCCCGTGTAAGTAAATAGATTTTAACAATTGTTACAACATTTTTGCTTTATATTTATTTATTTCGCCTCAAAGTTTGTCACTCTTTAGCATTACTCAGGGGACACGTGCAGGGTTGCAGTTCTGTTTTATAATTTGCCTTATAGATAAGCCATACGATTAAACATCAACGGTTTGAACCAACCGGCCTTCAGTAGGTATGTCAATAACGAAATTTTGGAGTGCCAGCAAGGTGATGTGTAACATCACCGAGAAAAACAACGATAGTTAATGAAGAATGGAAGGACAGAATTTAGAATGAGTTTAATTTAAACCAAAACTTTATTCATGGGCAAGCGACGCGTGCGGCGGGGCGGCGCCGGAACGGTCGGTCAGACGTGTATCAAGTAAGAAAAAGCTGACGCCTGTTTCAGATTCCGTATATTATGCACATTTGTAAGCAACATCATAATTAGGTATATTAATGTTAGTGCAACTTTCGTCGAGGGTGCCGCGACGCGATCGCACCGCTTAGCCACTCACTTGTGACAACCATAGTTGCCAATTTCGCGGATCCCAAAGCTGATGGTGGCAACTGTGGTTGCCAATCGATATATGGGCTGCTATGATGATGAAATAGTAGAAGCAATTTTGACAAAGTACCTTTTTTAAAATCCGAAATCAAGTGAGCGGTTAGGCGTGGAACACACGGAACGGTGCGGCTTCGCGCAGTCGCACGGAATCGTGTGCGCGGTCTAGGCGGATTACGTAGATTGTGATTGTGATACAAAATTTCAAGCCGGCCCCCCGAGCGACCGCGCGGAGCCGCGGCGCAGCACCGCTCCGTGTGTTCGTTGCCTTATTCATAGGTTAAAATTGCCCAGATTGACATACTCCAAGTCTGGCTCGACCTATTGATGTGATATTTGGATGGTATACGTTAGGTGTACGTAGTCGCGCGTTGATCCAATCCGTCTAGTCACGTAAGCTTCTTTTAAAATTTGTTCAGGTATAAAGAACCCAAAAAAACAGAAACGTATTTTTATACATGTCCTGCTACAAGTACAACGTCTAACTAGCGGGGTTTATGATGGTCGCTGTGGATAAAGCATCCGTCACATTAGCACTTTAAATATCCTAGTTTGAAGGATATTTCATGCGCAGTAATATACCATAATAATAATCTGCGAATGCGTGAACGTAGAGTATTTAAGCAGGGTCACTCCCACATTACAACAACGCAGACTGCATCTCGATACACATGGAATTACCAATGTAAATATATATTGATTACACTAGGGTAAAACCGACTGCATAGTTCGTAGCCATTTTGAAATGGTGGAAGTGATCCCACCGGAAGGAGAATATTGTTAAGACTGCTTTCACGTGCACACTAGCGCCACTGGTAAATAATTGTGATTATTTAAATTTCACGATAGATATTTAAAAAAGGAGGCTGCTATGCACTGTATTTTGTATTTAAGTACCATGTGAATACATCAAACTAGTTTTTATGTTGCTGGATTCGTCAATCTATGCGTCCAAAGTTAAAACGGCCGTTTTTCTTTTGAGTTCAGAGATCAATGATTCCAGGAACATAAAAACTAGTTTGATGTATTCACAAGGTACTTAAATACAAAAGACATTACATAGTAGCCTCCATTTTTAAATATCTATCGTTAAATTTAAATAATCACAATTATTTACCAGTGGCGCTAGTGTGCACGTGAAAGCAGCCTTAAGTACATCATGTTGTATTGTTAAGTACATCATGTCGTATTCAAATATACCTCAGCATTTGAACATTAGTTCTGCGAGTCGCTTTTATCCCGGTTGGCCATTTTAGAAATAGTTACCTACGTGAACACATTGGAATCAATTGACTCAATCAATCGTTGAATTAAATGTATGCTACTACATCAAATGAATTTTTTTTTTGATATCATTATGAGACATTCCCTTACCCTCTTCCATACCAGATGGGTATTTGCGTAACTTTTCGAACGAGCTTTAAGATAAATACCTAATTGTAGATTTCACATACAAAAAAAAAGATGTAACTAATGTACTCGCAAAATTAGGTAAGTACACATTCGATGCATGCCTGACCCTCTGACACTTTGGCTAAAAGCACGTGCTATGCGCTAATAAAGTTAAAATCAGTCGTGGGTATCCTTTTATCTCATTCTACTTCGATAAAACCTAATGACGCGTCGGTCGTGTGCGTCAGGGGCGTAGCTATGGTGGCCACAATTTTATCACTTATCATTGTCGCGTAAGACATCCGTCACGTTCTGACAACTCTCAGTATGCGAGTGCAAGAGTCTTACCCACAACGACAAGTGATAAAATATCAAATAGGGTCCCTCGTTGCCTGTCTTTCTTAGAAAGTTACACCAACACGCGCGCGCCAACTAAATGGTTGCGTCGGACGAATTTGTACGAAAATTGGCCTTTCCAAGTACACATTAAGAGGCCGCAGTAAGCTCGGCCGAATTTCACCTTCCCATACAAACGTAGTTACGCTCTCATTTTAAAACCACGTATTGGATTGTGACGAAACTTTGCATATACAATAACATGAGGCATATCTATGTCTGTAATTAGTTTATACGGTTCCAATTTATAAAAAAAACTAAATACAGCAAAAACTAGTTTTGTATGAAAAATTTAAATTCGCAGTATTTTTATTATTATGGTATCTGAAGCTACATAACTAATTACAGACATAGATATACCTCATTTCATTGAACATACAAAGTTTCGTTACAATCCAAACCGTAGTTTTAAAATGAGAGCGTAACTACGTTTGTATGGAGAATCGAGCTTACTGCGGACTCTTAAGTTGGTCGACTATTACTCGGTAACTACTTATGCCTACTTGTCCGTGATAGTTTTCATTTTAAATTTTTAACGATTTTTTTCACATCCCCAGTAGATTTAGCCGGCAGGGCAGGACACATGACTCGAACAAGAAGGATGTTTTTTAACATTTTATTGCACCTACTGTTTTGTCGGCGTGATTGAATTATTATATACCCATGCCGAATTACTGTTTTCTAGTAGCAAAGGTTACTGAGCTAAGCCGAAGACGGACGGACGGACGCGGACGGCCAGACGGACTTGGCGAATAAGGGTTCCTTGTTGACTACGGACCCTAAAAATGACACTCGTCGGAAATCACCTAAGGTACGTGAGGGTAATATGGACACGTTAAGGCGCCGTAGGTTCATGGTCTTCTCTCCCTCTCATTAAGCATAAGCGTGAGCGAGATGGAAGTGCGTGCTCAGAAGCGCGGATATCATGTTTTTTAATTTTAATTTTCTGGCCGTTCAAATAAATAAAAATGTAATCACTGATTGCTCTCAAACATGATATTGCCGATTTTTGAAAGCCATTTTAATATTTTTAGCTTTTGTGCATAATTTGTAACAAATATTTTAAGTGTATTTCAGACCCTTTTAGACCTATGTTCGTGATTTTTTTCTATCGAGCGAAAATTGCTTAATCATGTTTCTAAACACTTATCTCCCTGCAGAAAAGCCTCAAGATTCGTATTTTTTTAAAACCATATTATTATAAACAGACGCATTATATTGTTTCAAAAATACAGTTCGCTTGACTTCGCTGAACCCACGGCGCCTTAAGAGTCCGCAGTAAGCTCGATTCTCCATACAAACGTAGTTACGCTCTCATTTTAAAACTACGGTTTGGATTGTAACGAAACTTTGCATGTTCAATGAAATGAGGTATATCTATGTCTGTAATTAGTTTATGTAGCTTCAGATACCATAATAAAAATAATACTGCGAATTTAAGTTTTTCATACAAAACTAGTTTTTGCTGTATTTAGTTTTTTTTATAAATTGGAACCGTATAAACTAATTACAGACATAGATATGCCTCATGTCATTGTATATGCAAAGCTTCGTCAAAATCCAATACGTGGTTTTAAAATGAGAGCGTAACTACGTTTGTATGGGAAGGTGAAATTCGGCCGAGCTTACTGCGGCCTCTTAAGGTTTGGAGCTCTGTAAAAAATTAAGTTAGGGCAGGTTGTGGATAAAAAATACACGGTTATTAAAACCAACTAATATACCATAAAAAGACTACAAAATATCTTTGGTAATAATTAGAAATTATTAAAAAAATCGCCCTTAAAAAAAGTGGTAAATGGCCATATTTCCGGCACGTGTGGTTATTATGGCCATCCCCAATTTTTCCCAGGCTTTTAATGTTTACATTTTTTTAGAGGACCGCGGTAATTGCGAATCGATCCGTGTTTTAGATCTGTCAAAACTGAGTTGGTAAAGCAGTCCCGATAAAACTTTGCAAGGTTCCACTAGGCTACTAGACGCTTTTGATCACAGTGCCATTTATCGACTTTGATTTGTACTTATTGGAATACAGCGAAGTGACCATATTAACCGGATGACCATATTACCCTCAGGTAGGTACCTTACTTTCCGAACTTGTAGCATAAATAATTATTTCCGATTTCCAACACGCAGTGGCCATAAAAAAATAAAAACGTCACGTAGTTAAATAACGTAGCGTTACGTCGGTAAAATATACTTACTTCTTTAATAAAAGTTATCATAAAACCTTCCCGTTTCGGTGTGTTCTCGTGTTTACCCAACCTTTGCCTTCCAAGAATCGAAATCCGATATCAAACTGACAAGAAACGATTATAAGAGAAGTTTTGCAAGGATTTCGCTTGCGGAACTGAAGCGGTTTACGGCTGGTATTTTATTCAATATAGACAAGTTTCTAGAAGTTACCGAGTTGAAGTTTCAGGTAATTGGAGTTTTTTGTTTGGATCATGTAGCCATTTCGTTTTCTCTCTTTCTTTGTTAAAAGTTTGCTATGAGAATCTAAATAAAATATACGAGTACACTTATATTTCGCTTCCTTATTTTCATCAAAAAAACCCCCAGTACGTTTTTGGTATCAGCCCTTGGATTCTAACAGCGAGAGTAATTAATTAGTCGAAGCGCAAACAAAAAGTAGAATGTAGCCTAAATCAGGAAATCAATTGAGTTACTTACTTCTAGTCTTACTTCCTACTGCGTTCTCATTTCAAAGTAGTAAGAGTGAGTGCGCGTGACACATTTCGATGTAGGCAGAAATACGTTGAAGACCCTCGGTTTTTTAAGTGAAAACTTCTTTAGAGGCGCTGTGCACTTTTGTGATGGGGAAAAAATGTTAAACTCGCAACAGGTTACGTGACCGTAAGATGTCACGTGACCGTAACATTCGACAGATTGAAAATCGTACGACGATCGAAAAACTGTTATAATCTAATTGAGTTTTCACTTCTGCCGGCACTCCCCCAGTGCAACCCGGTATTTTTTTGTATGGCTAATATTACATGTTTGATCATTATATAGATAGATAAATCGCAGATGGGTTGCCTAGTGAAATCGTAGACAGAAGCTGTTAAATACAATAATAAATACTAAGTAACTTTTTTGGGTTAAGTAGGTACCCTCATGTGTTATTCATAAAATTGGAGCATTAGCTGGTAAAATATGACACAAGGAATAGGGTAAAAAACAAAGTTCCGCAAAGCTTGATGTTGCGGGCCCTTTGATACGGCAGTTTTTAAGTTTGTAGAAAAGTTGTCCATACAAGCCATACTTGTTTTAGCACTCTTTGGACGATAAGGTCATGATAAAATAATGTCATAATGCGTTTTCGGTCGGAAAAGTTTCAAAGTCTAAGCAAATATCAAATTTACAAAAAAGTTGTGCATACAAACAACATCAACATGCTTACTTTTACACAATCTACACAATAAGTGCATAAAAAGACGGTATTAATATGACACCAAGAAGCTGCCAATTTTTTTCAAACCCGACTTAACTTCGGCAACCCTTTTTGTGTCCAGGTTTTGCCCAGGCAACTAAACACCGTTTCACAAGATATAAAAAATACCTTTAATTTCATATAACTATTTATTAAATAGAACATGATGACGTATGCATAGCAGTCCAAGCTCGGAGTAGGCAACCTTTATTTTCCTATTACTTGTGTCATATTCTACCAGTTAATTCTCGTTTTTTCTGAATAACACATGAGGGTAGTTAACCCGAAAAGTTCATTTTTTTAACAGCTTCTTCCCAGGATTTTGCTAGGCAACCCATGTGCGAGTTATCAACCCATATAATACTTATTATCCAACGTGTAATATTCATCGCCATTATCAAATAACAATGTGTGGCGTTTTGCCTAGAAGCAAAACTCCCTGGTTATTATTTATTTTCGAGCAGCTACGTACGAGCTGCAATTGTTTTCATATATAGTTTGACAAGTTGTCACGGAAAGATGTCCGGAATTATATTGAACATATTTATGTTAAGTTAACCATGGAAGTAAATACAATCCTGATTAGTGAAACCAGCGTTTGATTCCACCCCTCCGGCCAGAACACGATAAACACAGGAGTGATGAAAATCACCTCCCAAATTGATGACCTCCTTCGTTTGAATGAGGTTTGAATCAGCCGGTTAGTTTGGAATTGGACTGAGGTGAGCCCTACTTCGCGGCACGACGCCGACTGTTACTGTTCCCGGCGTTTGTCACACCGCGCCGTGCGTCGCCCACCGCGCCGTGCGTCGCCCACTTTTCGTGCGTCAGCAGGAGTCAAGTAAGAAAGTGCATGCAATTTTACTACGTATAATAAAATAAATAAATATTTGGGGACAATCTTACACAAATCGATCTAGTCCCAAACTAAGCAAAGCTTGTATTATGGCTACTAGACGACGATATACAACTTAAATAGATAAATAAATACTGAAATACATAGAAAACATCCATGACTCAGGGACAAATATTCAAGCTCATCACACAAATAAATGCCCTTACCGGGATTCGAACCCGGGACCTCCGGCTTCGTAGGCAGGGTCACTACCAACTAGGCTACAGAGGTCGTCAATGTGCAGCGGTCCATGAAGAATAGCCCATGGAAATCGGGCGGTGTGCTTCGCAAACGCGAATTATAATTGATTTCGTCCACTACAAAAATTCCATATATACACAGTGATGTGATTGCAGTATCCGAAGTAAGATTTATACAGTGTGGAAAGCTTTTACTCCGAAGTTACGAACTGTATTTTTATATTGCAAAATTTTACCATTGTTTTGTTATTAACAGTATTTATGTTTATTTAAAACAGATTTAAACTGTTCCATGTGTAAAGTACTACCTTCTTATTTTGAATTGTACATTCTTGTGTTATTCGGGTGTTTGTTTTGTGTATGCGTCGTGGTCTGGTTGTGGTATTCGCAGATTAGAATGTCTGTTGAGGGACTGCGGACCCAGCTGGATGCTCTGAGGGCTCAACATGCCGCATTACAAGCCCAATTAAATCCACACGAGCAGCATGGACCACCTCCAGCTAAAGAAAATGCGGCTTTCTGTCAGTTGCCGCCGTTTTGGACTGACAGGCCAGGTGTTTGGTTTGCTCAAGCGGAGGCACAATTTCATGTGGCAGGTATCAAGACTGATATTACTAAATTTAGCTATGTCATTAGTGTTATCGTTCAAAAACTCATCGGGGAGATCGAGGATATTATTATGCACCCGCCTGAGGAAGACAAGTACGACACTCCTAAACAAGAGCTCATCCGTCGGCTCTCCATATCCGAACAACAACGGGTGGAGCGTCTCCTTAGCGGGAAGAACTCGGGAGCAGGAAACCTTCCGCTTTCCCGAGGCATCTACAATCCCTGTCAGGTAACTCTACGGATGACAGCATCCTGCGTCAGCTTTGGATGCGTCGGCTACCGAGTCAGGTCCAGGCCATCCTCACCACACAGTCAGACCTCAGCTTGGACAAATTGGCTGAGCTTGCGGACAAAAGAATTGAGGTCACTCCTGGCCCGTCGCACGTCTTCGCAGTAGATAACAATGGACTTCCTGATGTAAGATCAGGAAGCCCTATGGCATCATCTCAAGAAGCTAAGTGAGCAGATTGCTGCCCTCAATATCAACGACAAGTATCGGCGCGGCATATCCCGCGCCCGTTCGTCGTCACGAAGTTCCAACCGCAGTAGCACGCCGAACAGGAGCTCTGCTACTACTAAAGTTTGCTGGTACCATAGAAGGTACAAAACTAAAGCAGCCAAATGCATTCCTTCTTGTAATTGGACTTCGGGAAACGCAACCAGCAGTCAGTAGCGGCGGAGCCTGACTGCTGCTTAGTTGACCCATCTGGTCAGCGTCTATTCGTCACGGACAGGACCACCAAGCACCACTTCTTAATTGATACGGGTTCCGATTTGTGTTGCTTTCCGTTCCGTTGACTTAGAGAACGGAGAAGACCTTCGGATTGGCAACTCAATGCCGCCAACGGCAGCATTATCCAAACCTTCGGAACCGTCCAACTGAAGCTTGATTTTGGACTGCGGCGTGACTTCACCTGGCAGTTTGTGGTGGCTGATGTCAATACAGCCATCATTGGTTCCTGTCCTATTATCACCTGCTGCCAGATTGTCACAACAAACGGCTCGTTGATGGGAACACCGGTCTTAAGACAATTAAAAAGTAAAAATATTTATTTACCAAAAATTAATATGTATACGTTTAACAGTTTTTATCGGAGACTCCCACACTAGGCTAAGTGGTTACCGTAAAATAAACATAGCGGCTTAAGAACCAGTGTGCATTTTTTTTTCTATAAAATATTATAGGTACTAACGATTTACAATTAAAAGCTGCGCAATTACATGACAGTTACAAATAAATGTAAATACAAGTGTTCATTAAAAACTAGATTTCATTGCCTGTAAGTGTGTGTAAATGATTTGGTGTGGAGTGTGTGAGTGTTATGATCTGAGTGTGGGACATGTTGATGTAGAAGTGATAGTAGACATTGGAAAAAATTGGCCGGGCGTGAAGCCGCTTTTGGACGGCTACTTTGGAAACGAAGCTTCAACCACGATTTTAGGAAAGAATATCCTCAGATTCTTTGTAGGTCAATGGCAGTAAAAACTTACGTATTTGACTCTTAGCCTTAGCGAGGCGATAGCGCTTTACATCACAAACTTTGAGCACAGCATTATACACACGTGGAAAAATAAACGGCTTAAAGCGTCTCGCGAACTTACTGCGGACTCGAGGAACAGGAGCTCTGAACACGCGTTGCTGTAGCATGTGTGGGTAGGAAGTAGAATTTATTACCAGTTTATGCATGTAGACTGCGACCCGCCAGATAAATAGTCTTTGAACGCTAAAAACACCTGCCTCTCTAAACAAACTGTCAGTAGAGAACCTTCTTGGTCTGCGCAAGAAGACTTTTAACACAGCTCTTTGTGCTCTTTCTAAGGAGATTAGAGTAGACTTACAGCAACCTCCCCACGCCAGGATGCAATAATTAAGTACTGGCTGACTCAAAGCTAAGTAAACCAATTTAAGTAAATGTTTGTCAGCGACATCGCGCAGGAATCTCATTGTGTAGATCAGTTTACGGACTCTGGCAGCAGCTGCTGTAATGTACTTTTTGAAATTCAGGTTTTCATCCAAGTTGACGCCGAGATATTTAATGCAGGCTACTCTTTGTATGCAGACACAAGTAAATTTGGAATTGTTATAACTCTAGGGATCAACACAGTTTGAAGCGTGAATTTTTAGGCTGTTAGTGAGGACAGGAGGACGTGACCGAGCAGTTTTATGGAAGCACAAAAACTGGATTTGTCTGCGTTTAAAGTCAGGAGGTTACGTTCCAGCCAAGAGGCAAATTGGTACTACTGCTGCAGTCCTGCTGCAGTCCAGCATCAGATCAATCGGCAATTAAATACACCCCTCCGGCCAGAACACGATAAACACGGGATTGATGAAAATAACCTCCCAAAAATGTTTGCGATGCGAAGTTATGTTTCTCCAGGCATATTGCCTAATCAGAGCCACTAGTGGAGGTATACATCACTCACTGCAGATTGGTTTCAACTTCAAATCCTACCAATAGCCTTCGTCAACCGAACAGCACATGCGTTACGGAATAATAATGACATTTGAATTGGAAAAATATCTATGGCGTATTCCCTCCGCAGATCCCAGGAGTATCTCCCACACTTATATTTATTCAAGCAGAAATAATATAAACACCTCTGGTGTTGCAGGTGTCCATGGGCGGCGGTAATCGCTTACCATCAGGTGATCCGTCTGCCCATTAAAAACACACACAAAAAAACATTTAAAAAAACATTACTGTTCATACTTGTCAACGATCTTGAATAGGTACTCGGATATGTGTACATCTATAAGCATGGGTACAAGATTTTTAAACATTGCAGTACTGAAATAGATAATTTGATTGGCTAAATAATACACAAATAACATGTTGTTCTATTCGATGCTCGACAAATGTCTGTATGTAAATCAACCCGAAACGGTCTCCCTTTAATAGTTATAATTAGGTACCTACATACCTAGTAGGTAGTTATATGCTGCCGTTACAATGTTGCGCTGACAGGATTTCGCAAATCAGCGTTGTAATGAGCCAATAAAACCTCAGAGATTCAATTAAACGGTAAATACAAGTACCTAATCACCCATTGTTCCATACCATAAAAATCTTACATCACCTTAACACACAAGGATTAAGCCTTTGTACAAAATATTAAAATTAATTCGAAGGTCAGCTGTGAATAGTGTTCGTTTTGTCAATTTTGATACCATAACACCTACACAGCACAACGCATCAAAACAGTATGTACACAGGCCTCCAGCCTCCACACATCGAAACCCGCGTTCGACCTATCTCTTTCGCATAGTAGTGCAGCGTCTCTATCGCACAGTAGCGCGGGCCCACGCCACTGTGTGATATGGCCTGGATACACATTGATTAGTGATCAGTGCGAGTCCATACAAAAGCTACTTGCACTCGCACTCGCAGCATAGCAAATGTATGAACTCGCACTAATCACTAATCAAAGTATATGAAGATAATATTAAATGCGTTGGTACTGTTGGTAGTGAGAGATATACCGACCCGCGCCGCGCCCGACCAACGCTGCGCCCGACCCGCGAAGGCCGAACTGAGAAGAATCCTACTGGCTGATGATGACGAAAGGTCTCGGCACTCGCACAGCTCTGAGGTGTCAATTGACCCGAAAACTGACACGAGGCTGTGATAGGTACTATCGTTATGGCGCTGTCAGTGTCACACAACACACCTTACCCAGACAACCTTAACCGGACGGTAGAGCACACGGTACCGCAAGATGATGATTATTTGAGTTTTTTAATTGCCCAACGTCGCTTTTGTCGTTCTTCTGTACGTACGTACTATTATTTATTCTGCGCTTTCGCGTGGCATTCGCTGCGCAATTTTTAACTTGTCAGGCAGCTGACGGCTATTCTCCTCACACGTTAAACATTTTTTCCATGCGGTGAAAAACAAAAGAATAGTTGTATATTGTTCCAGGCACAACCAGCTTTGTTCCGCTCCGATGCATTTGGTTTTGTGTGGAACTACGTGGTTTGATTGCACCTGGCTCCATCAACCAGGTTTTTACGGTAAGCTGGAGCAACGTTTATTTAAAATCTTCATGATTCCTAGTCTAGTTTCAACGTAACTAAAACTAATCAGTTGTTTTTTTGCAATCAACTAGGTACTACTGCTGTGTACATGTTTAGTCTTCTTAACTGCTTAAGGGCAGGCACTCAAATCAGCTTACTTACATGAATTACATGGGTCATGCCTGAATACTACTGAGCACTTACTGTCTAGCAAACGATCTAATTAAAATAGGAACTTAAGCTTCTTTTAGAAGGTTTAGGTAGTATTATTAGATCAACAAAATTAAATAATATGAAACATATTCGTCTCCAAAGTGCCTCTAATTAGAGTTGGATCTATATTCCCGAAAGACCGGGGTTTGCCCGCTATGCCATTCACGACTAACTACGGTTCGGTATTCCAAATTATTATTAATTTAAATCAAATAAATTACCTCTTACTTTGATGTGATTTTGTTTCAAGAGGTTTACCGAGTATCTTTTATCCATATAAGAAAGCTGAAGACGGTCGCAACATGGAAGATTTTCGAAAAACAGTTTGCTGGGGATTAATTAGAATCGATAACAGAACACGATCCAATTTTTTTTATAATTTTTGTCTGTTTGTCTGTTTATTTGTACGCGCATCACGTGAAAGCGGCTCAACGGATTTTGATGCAAACTTTACTAATCTGTTGAGAATTTTTTCCGGCCAACATATATGGGCTATAAAATATATTAAGACACATTGCACCATTAGGTGCAATGGGCGTTAAAAATGGGGTTGAACTTTGTATGGGAACTTCTTAAATCTATGAGCTAGAGACTTGAATATTGACAAGCATATACTTCACTCAAATCATGTCAAATGCCCATGTCGTACCAACTCCCATTACAATCGGACACTTTACGCTCGAAGTTGTAGACGATTATGTATACCTAGGACGAACTATCCAGTTAGGTAGGTCCAACTTCGAGAAAGAGGTCAATCGTCGAATCCGACTCGGCTGGGCAGCGTTCGGGAAGCTACGGCACATCTTCAATGGAGAGGGCCATGTTGGGAGTTTCTCTGCGTGATCGCATCAGAAATGAGGCTATCCGCAGCAGAACCAAGGTAACCGCCGATATACCCCTCCGAATCGCTAAACTTAAGTGGCAGTGGGCAGGGCACATAGCACGTAGAACCGATGGCCGTTGGGGCGGAAAGGTTCTCGAGTGGCGACCGCGTACCGGAAGGCGCGGCGTAGGTAGGCCCCCCACAAGGTGGACTGATGACCTGGTAAAGGTTGCGGGAGTCCACTGGATGCGGGTGGCGCAGGACCGGTCATTTTGGCATTCTTTGGGGGAGGCCTATGTCCAGCAGTGGACGTCTTTCGGCTGATATGATGATGATATACTTCACTAGAAAGAAAAAAGAACCCAATTCAAAAATTTAGATAGAACGTGAAAAAACCCGGGATGTAAAATAAGTAGCGGTAGTCAGCTAAACACTACATACTTATTAACCAAAACTGGTTGATACATCCACCGATAGTAACTGTTATACATAAGAGACCTAATTATATTGGAACTTCAGTCACTGACGACGTCGCTGTTTATATTGAAAAACCAGCAACCTTGATCTGTGCCTTCCCATATTTGCTATGAAATCAGAGGTCATCTAAAACTGTTTGTATGTTGAGTTGAATACTTATCTCGAATTATCATAGTTCACCGACGTCAAGGGATGTAGGTATGCTTTTGTGAAGTGATTCAGTTTGTGATGAAAGTCCTTCAGAGTTTCTTTCAAATGCCAGTTGATCGGAATCTACGCTAGGGCTTTTCAATTGCTTTTAAATTAACTGCTGCAATTCATTATACAGTGCGTTACCGGCATGCGGGCATTTATTAAAACTGATAGTAATATGTTCCATTAGCAATTGTTTGCATGTATTTGCAAATCGTAATTATGTAAATTAACTGCGCAATTAATTTTCCAAAATACAAACCTTCAATGGACTAGGTGTATGACGCCGTACTAAACAAAGTATGAAGAGCTGTCATATACACTTACTTGTCAATTTACTTTGCTGTACATTGAAGGCAATTTAAATTTTGTTAGAAAATTTATGAAGTCGGAATTATAGTTAATTATCTGCATTAAGGTCATGATTAAGTTAAACCGCCGGTAACACACGGTATTTGGATACTTACCTACCAACACGAAACTTTTATATTCGTAATTATACTGTGAACTCTAAACACATAAAGTAAGTTATTTATTTAGTTTAAAAGATTCATTGAAATAAAAACATATTGCAAAAGAGATCTTATTTTATTAGATTTCATTTCATACAATAGTATTTTATTCAATCGTTATATAATGTATGCTTTGTCAGTTGAGTACCACGTTTAGGCCACGAAGCTTGCTGAGTGGCCTAAGTAAGGTACGAGACTTAAAAAGCTAATTATATAACTAATTATATTCTACGAGTCAACTGAACTGATTAAACAAACTTGGTATGTATTGAAAACGAAGTGCAACCAATGGATTTTTCTTTTTTGTGCGTTGATGTCTATATTTACCTTTTGACTGTCTCACGACGGCGTCTTATTGGTCAATTTCATTACAGCTGTCTCAACAGTTATGAAATGTTGAGTTGGAAGCTCCATAGTAAAAAGTACCTATGTGATTTAAATTTGGTGTACGAAGTCTTAATTAAGGTTTATTTATAGTATTAAGGTCTTAACATTAAGGTTGACGAGTATAAAAAAGGTATTTTAAGTATCCTCCTGTGATCTCTATTTAGTTATTAAATAATTATATTTTGTAAGTATTTTACTAGCTATTTTGAAATAGACGCAGATGTTTGCCAAAAGTAAATTAATGAAATCCATTTTATACAATTATTTTAAAATACTGTGTTAAAGTATTATTTTCATCTCCCAATACGCTTATGCTAACCAACGAATATCACTTCATTTTTATGAATTACTTGGGCCGTGGAATCCACTGTGAATTCTCATATTTCAATAACAAGGATAGCTAAACGTAAAGTAAATATTTACTCTTCAATAAAATAATCTCTTATTCTTGGCATGAGGTTATTGGGTTTTGCTTTTGAGCCAATACCTAAGTACATTATTAAGATACCTATTATTATAATATAAACGGTAGACTGGGTACAGTTGTGACAATTTTGGTTTGATCGCCACTAATTTTGTTAATTTACTAGTTAGCTGGGAGAAAAGTAACTTGACTCTTAATTTGTACATTTTTCTACGTAAATATACTTAAATAGTTTCTCTAAATACGCTGTATTAGTCATAGCGATCAAATGAAAAAAAAAGGAAAGTGTCACAACCGGCCACACCCCAAGGACGGTTGTGACAGTGGTTGAGGTCGGTAGTGACAGGAACAAAAATACAACAAAATGGTTTATAATGACTTTTATTCTTAGAAATATGACCATAACGCAACATAATCTTCATTAAATTTCGTATAGAAAGTTCATTAAATTATTTATTATTTAATTAATAATTAATAAAAAAATAAATTACGAAAATTTAAAGAAGTCTCGCTTTCACGTCTTCATAAGCATCTTCACATTTACCAGATCAGACATTTATTAGACCGCGCTCTTTCGGTATTCCGCAGGCGTTTTCTGGGTATCTAAAAGCAAAACAACAAGAAAATATATGTCACAACCGTACCCACAAAATTTGTCACAACCGTACCCGACGCATACTTTCGAAAATAAAAATTCGCCATGACTTTGCCTAATAATCTACGTAAAAAGTAACCACCCGTAATTAACTACTAATGTTCAACTTATAACAAAAAAAAAACCGAGGTAATCTATCTGTATACAAATAACAGTGATTATTAAAATTAAACGAACAAAACAACTTACTTTTGACTGCTGAAAAGCAATGTGGGCCCCTGCTTACGTTAACACTGCGCGCTGGGTGACGCAATACCGGGGAACGCGTTCAGACTTGCATGCCGCTTCTCTCTCCCTTAGAACCCTTGCCCGCATTCCGTATAGTTTCGCTAGTACGAAGACTGTCACTACCGTAACCTGGCACAACCGTACCCAGTCTACCCTACCTAATAAAAGTAATAAACTTGATGATTCTATAATAGTAGTTTATGCGGCTGATCCATAATGAGAGGCCTTAAAATACGAGTGTGGTTTTCTTAATAGGATCACAAGAGTGTTTTAAGGCCTAATTATGTACAGTTGCATACACTACTTTATCTAGACACACATCATAAGTAGTAAGTAACAGTAAAAACCAACAATAAAATGACAACAGCAATGGCGGCAATTCGATCATCCGTCATGACGAATGGTTTTTTTTTAAATCATAGACAAACGAATGAAGTCCCTATACTCATATCACTCGAGATCAAATGTCGTACGGTCTGTATTAAAAAACGTACTGAATTGACGTTTGGTATCGATAACTGTTTTAATATCTATGGATTCTAGAATAGAGACTCGCTTGAGTTTTGACAGCTGTTTTTAATTTAAACTCATAACGATACAAATTTATCAAAAATACAGATTTTACCTACTACCACAGACAAGAAAGTTCTCATAGTAAAATCGGAGAGAGTAATGCTGGTCATTTCCTACGGTTTCTGAACGCATTTTAGAGCACTAATGATATGTGCGTAGATAAAGTAGTAAATCTGCGAGTTCTAAGAATTTGCAAGGCTTGCAAATTCTTACAGCTCTCATTTTTCAGTTTTGTATTATTTCAAAAACTGCATTGCATAAACTTTATTTATAATTCTAGAAGCTGTCCACACAAAAAAACACGAGAATCAGTTGAAATGCGACCTGTAGAGGAAAACAGCCGGATATACCCAGCTCATACGAAATAGTTTTCGCCCAAGCGGAAATGAAGAACTTCGTTCGCTTCGCTCGCTCGCGCGAGCCTGTCGGTTTTTAAATTTCAGAAAAGTTACTTGACAAATAAAATCTATAGATATTATTAACGCACTTGTGCTCACAATTTTCACGAAACTCGGTTGAAAAATGGGACCTGTAGAGCAGAACAGCGGGAAAGCGGGAAGGCGGGACATTCGGACATCTGGATATAGGTACAAACGATTTTTGGCTCAAACTGAAGCATACATCTCCGTTCGTTTCGCTCCCTCGTTCGATAAAAGCCGTCGCTATAGGAAATTAATCAATGGTGAATTTCTGATTTGTCGGCTGTCAGTTGTTTACTGCGCGCCTACTTTTAGTGTTTATAGTTTTTCTTTTTCACGTTTCGTGTTCCACTTTACATAAGATACGACCATTTTAGTACTTCGCAGACACCTCAGTTCCATTAGCGACTTGTTTCGGCTCCGATCGTCGCTCACCACAGGTATATTTTGACACGGGCATTCGTAACAATTGTGCGTTGTCTGAGGTCATACTTACACTGGTTTTAGGGTGAGTCGAGGAAGTCTTGAGTACAGCCCAACGCGAGGAGTGCTTTAGTTTTATTGCAGCGCGAGTGTTTGTAACATGAGGACTGAGGTAAGCAAGTGATATATAGGGTTAGCTGTAAAAGAGTTTTCATCACACTTAAGGACCTACTTAAGGCTCTCCACTGAAACAGCAATACTGCGACTCAAGCATACCGTACGTACAGTAACCGAGAAAATCCCCTGTGTACGCAAAAATTTTGACCTGTTGCAGGGTGAATATCAGATTTGGGTTGAGATTATGTAATTTCTATGGCGCATTTTTTTAGATTTTCCGTATTCAAAGAACATAGCTTGTTAAGGACTTTAATCTATGAAAAAATATGTTATTCTGCTTTAATTATCTAAAGTTTTTAAGTTTCAATTACAAAAGAAATTAGGACTGCTCAATTAGAAAATATACCAGAGAAATTAGACATCAAATACAATCAAATAGTAGTAATCCATATTTTTTGAACCGTCTAGTAAAAGTTATCGCATAAAAAAACATTCCATGTAAAAAAGAGGCAAAGTCTCGAAACTCGTCCTCCATAAAAAGATGTGAGTTCTTCTTGTTAATCTTTATTCGCTAGCTAAATAAAATTCTACAACTTGGTAATCACACAACTTAACTGCATTAGTGGATTTTTGCATACCCTAAAACTATGTAGTATTGTGTGGTTGCCAAGTCACGCGGGATAATCTGTTGTCGTGGTTGACATGATTTTATATAAAAAAACCGGCCAAGAGCGTGTCGGGCCACGCTCAGTGTAGGGTTCCGTAGTTTTCCGTCCGTCACAGTAAGTGTCCCCACTTAAGCGTTAAATAATGGGCTATTTGTTACATTGAGTTGACATATTAAGTACGGAACCCTAAAACCCTACAAGCAATACTTAGCGAACAATTTTATTATTAGACAACGACGAACGACCAAAGACAACTAAGACAATTCGAGCACGACAAATTTTCAAACTTCTACTTTTGAGATTTTTTTCATATATTTAAAAGTTATGGTTTATGGTTCAAAAGTTAGAGGGGGGGGGGGGGGGGCATTTTTTTAAACTTTCCAGAAGTTTAAAAAAATGCGATTATCTCCAAAAATATTAATGATTTTACTAAACTCCTATTCATTTTTAAATACCTATCCAACAATATATATCACACGTTAGGGTTGAAATGACAAAAAAACACTCCCCACGTTACGTATAGGGGAGGTACCGTAATAAAATAAAAAAAACACTTTTTATTTTACCACTTTGTCGGCGTGATTGATATACATATTAGTACCAAATTTCAGCTTTCTAGTGCTAACGGTTACTGATGTTATCCGCAGACAGACGGACAGACATGGCGAAACTATAAGGGTTCCTAGTCGACTACGGAAACCTAAAAAGATCTGATTGTACTCCGGGAGTGCCAGCAGAAGTGAAAACTTAAATAATTTTAGTTTTGCAACCCCTCCCCCCCCACCCCCACGCCCTTCCACCACCACCCCGTCAGTACCTACGCGCACTAGTAGTCACGCGAGCTCCTACACCTGTCGCGAGTTCAACAATTTTTCCCATCCCAAAAAAGCACAGCGCCGCTAAAGAAGTTTTCACTTCAATAATAAAAAAATAATAAAAAAGCTTTTTATTGTCAACCTTTAGAGAGTAGAAAATAATTTCAAAATTATAATAATATACTGAAATCGGTGGTATGGTCGATTTGCCTCTCGGCATAGGCCTCCCCTAAAATCTTCCATTTATTTCTATCGGTTGCAGTCCGTCTCAAACTGCCTTTTTGTCATCTTCCCATCTGCGCAATGGTCTCTTCCTCTTATAATAATATTACAAATAAATTAAATAAACTCCTGCGTCGGGCTTTAATTCTTTCTTTCGTTCCTGGTAACATCATTACCGCCCTACGTTATGTTCTCATAACCTTTTTCGCAATAAATTGATTTATGTCATGCTTCGCTTGTCCGAAAGAAACTAAAGCGGCTCCAATACAATGCAACGATAACGAAGTCCGTTCGTGTATTTCCACTCTGTCACTTGAATCAGCAAGAACGACTGAGAGGGTGATACACTCTGTTTTCTTTCTGAAAAGTGCGAAAAAAACCAAATGACGTCTAGCCATAACATTCATAATATATGCTGGTAATATTAGGAGCATCCAGTCTCAGAAAGTTACTCAGTTTCACTGAAGTAAACGAACTGCTATTTTACTTTTACTAGGCACTTGGAGGTAAGTAACTAACGCTAGTACAGGATGAGCAACCAAAATCGCCTTTTCGAGCGATTTCCGGAGTAGCACACATAGCGTGGCTTAAATTGGCATCGTATGAAGGTATTGTATAATGTATATAATATACAAATATGATATGATCATCATCATTCTCCTAGCGTTATTCCCGGTTGTCTAATCCCAAGATTTGGCATAGGCACTAGTTTTTACGAAAGCGACTGCCATCTGACCTTCCAACCCAGACGGAAAACTTAGACCTCATTGGGATTAGACCGGTTTCCTCACTATGTTTTCCTTCACCGAAAAGCTAACGGTAAATATTCCGTACATAAGTTCCGAAAAACTCATTGGTACGTGCCGGGATTCGAACCCACGATCGAGCTTGACAGCCGCATGCCTGAACCACTAGGCTACCGTAGCTTAACGGGGCAAATATACATAATGGAAAAATAAACCATTCATCGCCTGAGGACCAGGGCAAGACTTGAACTTGTGTCCTCTACAGTATATTACACTCTTATTTATGTCCTCTACGCTCTCCCTCTGAGCTACTCAGACGTTAGTTTGATGTTTTGCTTTTTTTGATACTTAAGATGGTATTGGTTTGTTTGGGCCAGCGATTATTAAGCTTGCGCCTAAAATAGTTTAATAGCAATATTTTTCTAGGACGATAATGAGTTCCACGCGGACGATGTCGCGGGCAACAGCATGTACACGTATACAAAAACAAAAAATAGTGCCTCGAAACGGTGCAATGTCTTAAAACCGAAATAATTACAAAAACAGATTCCCAATAAAAAGCGGCCAAGTGCGTGTCGGACCAAGCACAACAAGGGTTCCGTGCCTATTAAAAAGGTCGTATCGTTACTGAAATCTTATGGCACTTACGTCCTTTTCTTTAAGGAAGGCGGTTTTTTAGAAATATCTCGAAAACCTTTGAACCGATCTTGTTTACGTAAAACAATTTTCGCTGATAAAATTTAAAAAGCCCTATTTGCATGATTTTTTTCATATTTTTAAAATACACGGTTCAAAAATTTGAGGGGGGGGGGGGCATAATTTAAGTGTACTCTATTCACTTAATCAAAAACTTTGCTGAGAAACCTTATATTTATTTTGAAAGGCCTATCGATTGATGTGCCGTACGTGGGCATTCAATGAAAAATGATTTTTTGACTTTCAGATGTATGGAGTGCACCCCTAAAAAATTTTTTATTTGTAATTTCATTACATTACTATGTAGCGGTTAACAAAATACACCTATCCTCTAAATTTTATTCAAATACACCTTATAGTTTTCGAGTAAAATGCCTGTGACATACGGACGGACAGACAGACAGACATGGCGAATCTATAAGGGTTCCGTTTTTTGCCATTTGGCTACGGCACCCTAAAAAAGAAGCCACAGGCGTTATTATGCTTGGAGCGACCTCTTCCAGGCAACCTTAGTTAACACTTTCGCAACCAAGAACCCGCCTAGCGGGCGCCTACGCCGTAGTCGCTTTCCGCTACATACGAGGAAACCCACAGGATCGGCTACGAGCGTAGCGCGTAGCGATTCTTGGTAGCGAAAGTGTTAATAAGTAAAACAAGGCTGACTCCCCGCGGTACCCAGTCCATTGATATTGATACGACGGCCAATCAAGCGAGCAAACAGCCATTACTATCTATTGTCCGGCCATCGCTCTCCGTATATCACCTCGTGTCCGAACTCCGAACGTGGATGTATGACCGACCATTGAAGCTAAGGTAAATCGCTTTCATGCCAAGGAGATATATCGGCGTGATGTGTAATACGAAGGTGGGAAAATGAAGGATCGCCGAGACATCTTATATTATTATTGTACATGTTAATGATACAAGTCGATGAAGTATCGTAATTATGAACTGCCCACGCGAGTAACGTTTTGTACGTACTTTAGGTACATCTAAATCTAATGTGGGGAAATGACAATTGAGTTGGTCTAACGCTCTTTCGAAAAGTTACCCAACTAGCCTGGGACACAATACCACATACCAACAGACAAGTACTGGTGTTATTATGGCTTCGGTCTTCAGTAAGGTGTTGCTAAGTCAGTTGCTCCGAACATGAGCGAGGTGACATTTCGCTGTGCCCTGCGCTGCTTTAGACATATCCGATTTTACATTTCTTATCGGAGTTCTGGTATGCTAGGTTGGTTCTTAGGTCGGCACAATACCACACATAGCAATGCCAAACAAATATGTTTCTGTCAAAAATTTAATTTTTGGTACAAGCTTTTATTGCCGACTGTACATTTCTGTATACCATACATTCACGCCTTTATTCCCAAAAGGGGTAGGCAGAGCACATGAAACGTATGTTCCAGCGCCACTTTTATCATAAACGTGGGTATAAAAGATCGACTAGACGTGATATTGCAGTGATAGGTTGCTAGCCCATCACCCACAACACACTTCAACCCTGGTCCCTTAGTCGACTTTTACGACACCCACGGGAAGAAAGGGGGTGGTGAAATTCTAACCCGACACCACACGGGTATTTCTGTATACCATCATCAACTTACTCATTGAGACGATTCTAACGAACCCAAACTTAACGGGGTTACGTTGGTTAAGTACTTAATTCCCATGGTCACCTTCTGTCTCCATCATCAGATCAGCTCGATGGTACCATAATATTAAATTGTCATCCAAACTATACTCATACCCAAAATTTCAGCTCAATCGGTCAACGGGAAGTGAGTGAGTCAAATTTAACTTGCAAGATTTGTCCCATACTAAATAACAGGGCAAATTAATATAAAGCTCCTGTCTCCATCATCAGATCAGCTCGATGGTACCATAATATTAAATTGTCATCCACACTATACTCATACCCAAAATTTCAGCTCAATCGGTCAACGGGAAGTCAGTCAAATTTAACTTGCAAGATTTGTCCCATACTATTCAAATTCATTTATTATACAAACAGTGTAACATGTGCAGTACGCATATACATATACTGTTCAAATGCATAATACGGAACCCTAAAAAAGCGGTGGTGAAAGTTACTCCCCAGTGGCAATGTAACGATATGTGGTTCAAACTAGGCATATTAAAGAAAATAAGTTGTTTGAAGAATATGATTTACAATGGTGGGCTTCGTAAATTGCCGCGGAAGAGAGCTTCGTAAATCTCTCAGCTTAGTACTTTAAGCCGCTCTGCGAATGGCTTTGAAGGGTCATATTTTGTTATGTTAGCTTAGGCGACTAAGTGTAAAAACTTTATTGTCATTTGCTGTATATACGAGGGGCACACCGAAATGAACGGGAATAGAAAAAAACCGATCGGAAATGTAACTCAATTATGTTTTTTTTAGGTTGGTCGCACGCTAATAAATTATGTTGATATGAGCGCTTTTGCCTCACGTAAAACATTTTATTATGTCAATGATTCAAGGCTGAAGTTGAAATTAAAATGATGGCATATTTTCCTGCTTTTCTGCCGTATTACAATGTTCAAACCTCGATCAGTCGGGACTGATATCTGAGGATATCTGTTATCCGGGGATAACATGATATTTCAGGCTTTTACTCGTAGTAATAGTTTCTTAATTTGCAATTTTTGACGTTTCTGACTGGAACTTTTGTTGAGTAATTAGGTGGGTGAGCAAAAATCAATATAAGTCGCATTTAAAGGTTTAAGATCATTTAATCTCATAAAGAATTGTACAATTCACTTACATGAGATAAACACATAATTAAAAACAAAAATTGTTTGGAGCGCACAAAGATACTAAAATAATTAAGTAAAAAAGGGTACTTGTACATAATATAATGATCGAGTGCCGCTCGCACTGCATGCAGCGAGCGATAATAACAGCAAAACATGTGATGCACGGAATCATTACAACTAGATATGGCATGCGTACGCTGAGCGTAGTTCGGATTGACTTAAGTAGTTTTTATTGTTTACGAGTCTATATAATTTCTCTAAGTATAATATTTATACTGTGATATTGCTATTAATGATTCGAGGGTAACGTTTTATTGTACTAAGTGTGTATTTTATCTACATACTTATTAAGTTTTTTTATATATGTTTTTTTTTTACATATTTTATGCAGTATATATATATATATATATATATATATATATATATATATAAATAGTATTTTATATATTATTAATATTTTTTTCTTCGTATATAAAATATGAGGAAACGCAAAAGGAAACTAGCTTTAAAACACCAGATCCTTTTTTTAGCTCTAAACGAAGATAGAGCTAGTTCTGGAAATACTGAGATGCTAGCGAGATATTATGGTTGAGCTGGATTAGATTAAATAGCATTGAAGTAAAAATCATCAAAATAATTATAAGCATACTCAGGCAACATTTTACAATAACCCTGGTGATAAATTGAAAAAAATATACACTCAGTGATTTTCCGTGCTAACTCTCAATCACTGCAGGCTTTAAAGACTAAACAGATTTTTAGTAAAAATTAAACAATTTTCATAATTAACATAACTTGGTCCTAAGTTATCCATTCCCGATCATATCGGTGTGCCCCTCGTACCTATTAGCGAATCACTCTATGGATGAAATATTCGATCGGAGTGTCTTGATCAGAACTTTTAGGTAGAGCGGTTTTAATTCTCCATTCTACACAAGCCTTATGAATTAGGACACAATAAAGATCCTTTTAGTTCGCAATACCCTTTACCTTAACCCTTTGACCGCTTTTACTTTCGTGTCAGAATGTGACGTACACGCCAGCGTCTTGACAGCTAAAGAGCGAATATGAAACTTATGTGACAGTAAGAAAATTGTTTTGACAGTGTCCGCCATAACCACTTTAAAGGTTGTTGGCGTGGTGGGCACGACAGCCCTCGACCACTTTAGTGGCTCTCGGCGTTCAAAGGGTTAATCAGTCACCCCGTAGGGCTACCACGAGTGGCTATCGAAAACACACATAACGATACTATTCTCGACAGTGAATAAAAAATTACTGCGCGCCCACATTCCTCTGAAGGCCGTTCTACACTATCGGCGATGATCGTTGAAACTGTAATCGTCTATAATTGGCACGATCGTCGTGCAAGCATCCACACGATCGTCTGTAGTAGGCGATTCACTTCAATTCCCTTCGATGCGTGCCCAAAAACCAACAAATCACGGACCGCAGGCGATCGTAGTATGCCCTCTACACGATCGTGCTCGCCCGTAATCGTCTCTGTAATCGCCGATAGTGTAGAGGAGCCATGAGAGCTAGCTGCTTGATTGGCGCGGAGGCACGGTGGTATGAATGCAGTAAGTACCTCTACATTATAACGACAAGTAAGAAATTCTCAGTGACATCAGTATGTTCTCAGTAAAGAACAAAATACCGCATACTTACCTACATACGAGTAGACTACCTTTTAGATTTCTGGATTTGATTAAACTAGTGCTGCCATCCTGGCAACTGATGATCCGGCAGTGTAGTTTCATTTCTTTTGCAGATCTAGTAAGAAAATGAGTTTAAACGCGTTTTTTTTCCGTTCATTTAGAAGAAAAACCATCACAATGTGTTGGCTACCATGGCATGGAAAGCGCGAACATTTTTGTGCGATACTTTTTTCAATTAGCGTTGCGTTCTAAGTCAGTAACAGGGCATCGATGAACTTTACTTGGTAATGAAGCACCCTCAAGGACGGGTTTATATTGGTTTGCGAAATTTGCTCCTCGCCGCAGCTCCCTTGAGTTTGGGGAAGGTTTTCCTAAACCGGTATTTATACGGAAAACATTGACGCTGTGCCTACGAACTGTATAAGTGTAATAAGCCACAAGACCGTCACGTGGCTTATTACACGTGAATCGACAGCTTAAGACGTCCCTGGGTATAGTGGGACTAGCATTCATGCATCAACATGTCAAGCAGTGAAAAAAAATCGGGCAAGTGCGTGTCGGGACACGCTTGTCTGACTGTCTTAGTTACATCGACACGCGCCAACTAAATGGTTCGGTTGCGACGGCGCCTTTGCACGAAAGTTGGCTTTCTTGGTCAACTATTACCTCTGTAACTTGTTATGCCTACCTAGGCGTGACAGTTTTCCTTTTAAATTCATTATATGTACTAATGCGGGGGGGGGACCACATGACTTACATACATACATACAATCACGACTTTATCCCTGATTATGACTGAGTTGAAAAATGGTTTTCAAGACCCATAATATTTTCGAATAAGCTAATTGCTAATTGACATCACCATTTTACATTTAGTGGAGGTACCCTAATAAACCGGTCAGGTGCGAGTCTGACTCGCGCACCGAGGGTTCCATACAAATACAAATACAAATTATTTATTCTGCAAATAGGCAACAAGGGCACTTTTACATGTCAAACGGTAATTTAAATTAAAAATAAAATTTGCACATTGAAAACACACTAAATGTCACAAAGTGAATGAAAACAAAACAACATATGACCACTACATTCGATAAGTATAAGGTCTGTGCATTAACAGAAAGTTAATGCACAGACCTTAATTAATTCAGTATTCCAGAGATGTATAAGGTCTCTGAGCGTCCAAATACAATTAATATTTATTCAAATGTTCGTAGAGATTTATACGGTCTCTAAGCATCAAAACAAAAAAATAAATAAAGGAACATTAATGTAATATTGCCAGTGATGTTCAAGGTCAATAACAATAAAACGTGTCAAGATCGGAATGATCCCTCTCGTCAATACGATAATAATAAAATAACACTAGTATTGAAGTAGTTAGATACTATGCCCTTGCAAGCATGAACAGTCCGGACTCCACAAACAGCACCCGATCACGAGTATGACGCATATCTCAGCCATATCGCCTCCCTCAACCATATGTTAGGGAAGGCGGCGACCCGATCAACGACGCCACCGTAAGCAAAGCCCTTTAAGCGAGCATGATATATTCAAGCCACCGGACATTGTTAAAAACAAAGATTAATAAGCGACTTGCTCGGCGAGAAACAGCATTGCGAGCTCTCTTCTTACATAAATTGGAACAATTATTTCAGGTAGACTTATAATATGTATTTAGGTATATTTCTAATATAATTAGCCTACTAACGGCTTAAAGGCATTTTTGTCGTTTAAGAAATCGTTGACAGTATAATACGCCGTGCTTAGCAAATTACTTTTAACATGAGACTTAAATTGACTGAACGGTAAATTAACAATTTCGGTGGGTATTTTATTGTAAAAACGTATGCAGTTCCCCACGAACGACGTGCTAACCTTGCGGAGACGACTGGCCTTCACTGCAATCTTGTTTTTACTTCTGGTGTTGTAGTCGTGGATATCGCTGTTTAGTTTGAACTCGTGAAGGTTTTTCCGCACATACATGATATTCTCAAGAATGTATTGGCATGCTACAGTAAGAATGTTTGCCTCCTTAAATTTGTCCCTGAGAGATTCTCTGGCTTTTAGTTCGTATATGGAGCGTACAGCACGTTTCTGTAGCACGAATATGGTCTGGATATCATCTGCTTTCCCCCACAACAGAATTCCGTAGGACATAACACTGTGGAAGTAACTGTAGTACACCAACGTTCAGTCTCAACGTTTGTTAACTGTCTTATGCGTTTTACTGCATAGGCTGCCGAACTAAGTTTTCCGGCTAGGGTGGTGATATGCGCATACATACAAACTATCAATTAACTCGAGGTATAAAGTAAATAATAAATAAATAAATAAATATAAATAATAAATATTAGGGGACAATCTTACACAAATCGACCTAGTCCCAAACTAAGCAAAGCTTGTACTATTGGTACTAGACGACGATAAACATACTTATATAGATAAATAAATACTTAAATACATAGAAAACATCCATGACTCAGGAACAAATATTCGTGCTCATCACACAAATAAATGCCCTTACCGGGATTCGAACCCAGGACCTCTTGCTTCGTAGGTAGGCAATGTCCCAATATATGTTATTACTAATTTATTTTAACCCAACACAACAGAATTCAATTTCAAACAACGAATAAATTTTACACCAAGACCATCGAACTACCAAGACAATTGAATCGCGATCTTTTTTTGACCTGAAGGCGTAGCACGGTTGCCATCATTTTATCGCTTATCGCTGTGGATAAGACATCCGTCACGTCCTGACAAGTATGCGAGTGCGAGAATGACGGATGTCTTATCCACAACGATAAGTGATAAAATGGCAACCGTGCTACGCCTGCTGTTATTGAAATATGTACCAGTCCCAACACCATTAATTCTAGAAAAATCTTAACAGCGCGAAGTAGGAATGGGGTCAGCGCCATCTATCGGCCCCATTTGGTACTAACGTGCAAGGGCAATCAGCTTAGTATGTATGTTGGTGTTTTAGCGATTATTGTTTATCACGTGAACCGATCTCGATAATTTATTTTTTATTTGAAAGAGAGTACTTATATTATAGTAACAAAGAAATATATACTTATAAAGTTGATTACATTGCAAACTTAACTAGGAAATTACTTTTGAAAATAAAACAAAAAAAACGAGACTACTAGAACTAGATAAAGAAAAAGTTATACTTTTCCAGTAGTAACTATTTATGTTTATCTTAATCACAAGTAATTATTTCAAATGTTTGCTACCCCACTTGACCTAATATTTGTTTTTTTTTCCCCTCCTCATATTCGTAATTTTTCATACAAAATTTAAATGTATATTTAAATTTCTCATTTTCCATGGACGTCGATAACTCTCATTTAAAAACATTCCAAATTTCAAATTTATAGTTTAAGTAGTTCGTGAGATATTTCAATTTGTGACAGACAGACACACAGACAGACGGACGGAGACAGTCGCACCATAAGGGTTGCGTTTTTACTTTTTTTGGTACGGAACAGGAAAAGCGAATAGTTGTTATTGACTTCAGAGTTCACAGTGATATTCAAAAGTAGATAGGGACAGAAGCATGGTTGGAATAATTGGAAAAGATGTAGTACACTTCACTACTGGTTGGAATGACTATTTATTGTAATGGCTCTTGGGTAATAAATTATTTTCAGTCATTCTCTTCTTTTCGGTTTTTAGGCAGCGGATATTCTACAAAACTGTTAATCTATTCCGAAGATTATTTTTCAATTGATGCCTGTCCATTAAATAAGTACTTATTAAGTAAACTAGCACTGCTGGACGTAGGCCTCTCACACAGTACGCCACAAGACCCGCGCTCTCCCGTTTTCGCCATCCAGTGACTACCAGTCACTCCTTAAGTCATCTATCTGTCCATCTGGGCGGAGGGCGTCCAACACTACGTTTGCCAAGCCGTGGCCTCCATTTGGGTTCCGCGACGTATGTGACCAGCCCACTGCCACTTATGTTTGTTACACTTCTACCTAGAAGAAGAAATTTGAATACCTAAGTACTTACTTAGGTAGGTAGGTATAGGATTCAAATTTAAAAAAAACTACAAGAAATTCAAGCAAGATCTTCAACTACAATAATAAAAACTTATCGAGTCAAATGTAAATAAATCAAATTTGACTTGTAAGATTTGACCATTTTAACATACACATGCTGAAATGATACATCTTATCTTATCTTATCTTATCTTATCTAGATGAGGGCCCTTTCGGATGCACTTCGACCCAGTGGGATCTTTTGTGCATTTGCCCTCTCCTTATGTCTACTCCCAACTTCGCTCCATCATTTCCACATAGCGGATGATGCAGCTCAGCGGAAGTACCTTGAATTCCTTTGGTTGCGGATAACCGTTACCGAAGTAATTCATTCTTTGTCTGGCAAGGGCATGACATTCACACAATAAGTGTTCCATAGTCTCATCCTCCTCGCCACACATTCTACAGTCTAAACTGCCCGATAGTCCCATCTTGGCCAAGAGGTCCTTGACCCCGAAGTGACCTGTGAACACCCCAGATATGATTCTGAGCTGCTTCCTACTGGATTTCCAGAGTTTGTTAGTCCAGCCCGAGTCCACTCCTTCTATGAAGAGCTTAGAGTGCCTTAAGCCCGCCTCATTCCTCCACTCGTGTTGGTGTTTGGTTTTGGCGTAGGCTTTATAGGCCGAAATAATGGTTCCCTGCGAGAGTCCCACAAATGGTTCTGGACCTACAAAGTGGTTTGTAGACCCCCCTCTAGCAAGCTCATCCGCTCTTTCGTTGCCGATGAAGCCCTCGTGCCCTGGTATCCAAACTAGTTGCACCTTATTATGCCTTCCAAGCCTGTTCAGCGCCTGGACGCCGTTATAGACTAGTCTAGATTCCACTTTCGGCGCCGTAAGTGCTTTAAGGACCGCTTGACTGTCACTGAGTATATAGATGGTCTGCCCTCTGGTTTGCCTGTCTATATTCTCCTGTGCACATGCAATTATGGCGTACGTCTCCGCCTGGAAGACGGTTGCCAAACTACCCATGCTTACACTACTACTGTAGTCATTCGCATAAATGCCCGCTCCCGTACCGGATCCCATTTCAGATCCGTCCGTGTACCATATACTGTCTTCGATACCAGACCTAGGCGGTTCTAGACCTTCGGCCCATTCAGCCCTGGATGGAACTTTTGTTGTGTAGTTCCTATGGAACACAAACTTGGGTAGCATTTTGTCACTTCCCATGCTTGTTATTCTGTCTAAGAAACCATCAGTCTCCATGTTTGTGTGTTTAGTCTTCGGTTTGTTGTCGCTCCACAGTCCAAGAGTTCTTAATCTGTAGAGCGATTTCCGCGCCTCTGACTTAATCACCAAGTGAAGTGGCGGTAGGTCCAGTAGGACTTCTAGCGCCGCTGTAGGCGTGGTACGAAACGCCCCTGTTATAGCCATGCAAGCCGATCTCTGCACCTTCATCAGAGCCTCTCTGCATGTGCTCATTAAAGTCCTTGGCCACCATACCAGGCTGCCGTACAATAATATGGGCCTCACCATCATAGTGTAGATCCACTTAAGTACCTTTGGGTTCAATCCCCATGTTTTGCCATACGCTGATCTACACATTCCAAATACCCTCAGTGCCTTTGTGATGGTAAGATCTGTATGCTTCTTCCAATTCAGTTCCTTATCCAGTGTAACACCTAGATATTTCACATCATCGGACAGTTCTAGTACCCTCCCGTACAGTTTTAACTGCTGTACGCCTGGAAGGGTCCTTTTCCTAGTAAAGGGTATTACCACAGTTTTGCCTGGATTAATGGATAGTTGGTGCAGGTCGCACCATTTCTCCACCATCCGCAGTGCCTTGTTCATGATTTCTGATACCGTGCCTGGGAACTTCCCATTAACCAGTATCACTAGATCATCAGCATATCCCACCGTGTTGATGGGACCCTTATTGAGTTCTACCAGGAGTGAGTTCACCACCAGACTCCAGAGAGTTGGTGAGAGTACCCCCCCCTGTGGACATCCCTTTGTGGCCGTGGCCATTATCTCATCCCCTAAGAGAGATGACTTTATTAGTCTGCCATTTAGCATATTGCCTATCCATTTACATAGGGTGGGCTCTACACCATGTTTTGCAGCTGCTTCGCTGATAGCTTTATACGTGGTACGATCGAACGCTCCCTCCACGTCCAAGAAAGCTGCCAGACATAGTTCCTTATTCTCTATAGCCTGTTCAGCCCTGGTTGTTACCAGGTGAAGTGCGGTTTCCGTTGACTTCCCTGGCTGGTATGCACATTGTAGTTCGTGCAGCGGATGTCTCCTTAATGGGCCATCCCTTATGTGTCTATCTACCAATTTCTCCAGTGTTTTGAGGAAAAACGACGATAAACTTATCGGCCTATACGATTTGGCTTCACTGTAATCCGCCTTACCCGGTTTGGGCAGATAGGTTACTTTTACCATCCTCCACACCCGTGGCACGTGTGCGAAGGCCAAGCACGCCCTGTACAATCTGCTAAGATGCGGGATTAGTACATTAGCGCCTTCTTGTAGTAGAATGGGGTAGATGCCATCTGGCCCCGGGGCTTTGTAAGGTTGAAATGTTGAAAGTGCCCACTTTATCTTGTTATGATCTACTACCTTTTTGGACGTGTCCCAATTGTGTCTCGTTGTACTTGTGGTCTGTTCCAACGCACTAATTGCACCATCGTCTGTTACGCTGTCGTGTATTACTGAGCCTGGGAAGTGCGTGTTACACATTACCTTAAGGGTTTCCAGCCCCGTTTTCGTCATTCTACCGTCATTGTCCCTAATGGATGTGAGCGGGGCCGACTTTGTGGTCGCTAGTGCCTTTGTTAGTCTCATTCCTTCTGGTATTGACTCAATTTGATCGCAGTGGTTCCTCCACGCTCTCCTTTTGGCTTTCCTCACAGCCTTGCTGAGTTCTGTGAGTTTTTGTGCATAGTACCCAAAGTCATTAGATGCCTTTGCGTCATTGAATATTGCCCTAGTTTCCCTCCTGAGTTTAACTATCTCTGGGGTCCACCATGGTAACTTTTTAGCCAGGGTTTTCTTCTCCGGGCAGTTATTAGTGAAGGCCGTGTATACGGCTTGTACTATTTTGTCCGCTTCGAATTCTATGTCTATAATAGAGTTGAGCTTGCCTTTTGGGTCTCCTAGGTCCACCTTTAGATCCCTTCTAAACGCCGACCAGTCCGTGTGCCTAGGATTCCGTTTTCGTACCGTGTTTATTTCTATTTTAGTTCGGTACCTAAAGCAGATGTATCTGTGGTCCGAAAGGGATATGTCGTCAGATACGTGCCATGAGTTGATTTTGTTACTAGTATTATTAGTAGCCAACGTTAAATCAATAACCTCCCCCCGCCTAGAGTTGACGAAGGTAGGTTCATTGCCTTTATTTAGTATTTGTAAAGAAGAGCTTACCAGGAAGTCCAGTACCTTCTCTCCTCTCCTGTTGACATCTGAGCTGCCCCAGATGACATGGTGAGCGTTTGCGTCGCAGCCGATTATCAGGTTGGTGTTCGCCCGGCTGCCGTATGCAACAAGATCCCGCAGTTGTTGTGTGATGGGATCCGTCGCCTCGTAGGGGAGGTAGGCTGATGATAGGATGAGCTCCTTACCCTCCCCCTTTTTTTGGATCATCACCGTGGTGAGATCCCTGCAACAGAAAGCATGTAAAGGCATAGCATTGATGCCATTTTTGACATATATACATGTCCTCATGTTATTGTTGTTATCTGGACACAGGTGAACAATTGTTCCCCCCGTTCCACCTAAACCTCTTATTTCACTTTTATATATATATGGTTCTTGAATAAGAGCAATATCGAACTTGTCGCATTTTAGCTGCCTTGCCAGAAGGGCAGTGGCAGCCTTATTGTGTTGTAGATTAATTTGTACACACCTTAAACCCGCCATTGGCGCTATTATAGTTTTGGCTTGCTGAGGTCAGCAGCCACTTCCTGGACAGTCTCGTCGCAGGACATGGGAGACATGGAGGCCTCCAGGTACAGCTCTGCCATTCCCTGCAGATCCTCCGAGCCAATCCCCGATAGCGGTGATGACTCTCGGGCCATGCGGGATTCAGCAGGTCTGTCACTGGAGCCCGCCATGTCCCCGGCCTCCGATTTCGACTGCCCCTCCTCCTTGACTGTCTCAGCCTCCTCAGCCTTTTCGCCAATAGCAATTGGCACCTTGCCATCTGGAGGTGTGCCCTCCTCGGCCTCCCCAGGCGGCGGACCCCCCGCGCCCTCCCCCGGCGTCGGTCCCCCCGCGCCCGTCCCCGCACAAGCGCCATCCTCAGCCCCCTCAAGCGCCCTCTCCTCCGCGTCCTCTAGGAGCTTGAAGGAGCTCAGGTCGACCCCCGTGTGTAGGTGGTAGCCCGCTGCCTTGATAACGTCGGCCGACACCCGGTCCATCAGTATGATGCGCCTGGTGTTCGCGTCCGACGTCAAGGTGTCTACCACCTTCCACTCCTCCGTGTGTAGCGCAGGATTGTACCTCTGCAGCACACGGAGAAGCAGCTTCACGTCATGGCCGCCAACTATCTTCGTTTTCCATGCCATTTTGACAGGTTTCGGAAGATCCTTGGCGTCCATGACCCTTAGGCGCAGGCCCTCAATCTCCTCACTTCCGATTGCTGACCTGAGCCATGCGACGGACTCTCTCCCTTGGCAATTGACGTGGAGAGCACCCGCCACTACGTTGCCGAGAGTGACTCGGGGTAGGGGATCCGGAGCATCAACCAGAAGCTCCAGAATGAGCCCCTGGATGGCGCCCAGATGCCCCAACCCGATCTTCTCGGCCGGAAAGGCCTCCGGGACGATGGCCATCCTCTCGCTTGCAGCCACTTCAGCGAACGAGCCTGTGACTTTCGTTCGCTTGGAGTCGCTGACAAGCAGAGAAGAGTCGCCACTGGCCCCCAGTTGCCTCTTCTTTTGCACCATCCGTGGCCCCGATGTGGGTTCATCCTCGGGGGTGCCCTCGCTCAGTGTATGAGCCCTTGCCTTGGCGTTGTCTCGCCTCTTCTGCCTCCTGCTTCCGACGACTCCTCCACCGGACCACGTATCCGCACCCTCGGGTACGGACACGCTATCGACGGCGCCCGGCTCGTCAGCAGGGTTCAGAAGAGGACCGGCCGGCCGGTTGCAGATGGCCACAGTTCCGCTGACCTCCCCTCCGGCCCCTGCGCCAGCCGGTCCCCTTGCGGGGGCCTGCTGGGCGTGTCCGCTTTTCAACCCGTGGGGAAAAGATCGGACGGTGCCTCCGGTTTGGACTGCTCCACCATGGCCTCTGCCTCTAAATGCGCTGCGCGCCTTCTGCGTCCTTGCGGACCCCCTTGCTCGGCTGTTACCCGCTCTCGCTCCACTGTCTGGGACAGAAGTGCGTACCGCCGGTACAGCATTTGCGCTATGCGCCTTTTTGGCCTCATCCCTTGCGGGTACGGCTTTCCCTCCTTCTTTCGTCATAGGTTTTATAGTGTCCATGTGACCTTTTGTTCCCTTACTTCATCAGATTGGCTCCCCACCCACCACGGAGCCCACACCCTGGGGATGCGTTAACGCATCAGGGCTACCAATCTGATATAGCGCCCCAAGAGTATGTTGTCCATGAGTCCGCACGGTGCCGAGTTACTCGTCATCTCCTCAGACAACTCGTAACCCGTGCTCCACCGACTACAGACCCCATACCCCAGGACACTCGCCCGTGGCCATCAGACTGGACACGACAGCCGATTGATCATGGCTGGCTAGACCATGACCGCCCGTGTGAGGTGAATCCTGAGCCGAAGAAGAGTGTTGTCTCCCAGCAGTAACTATCCCGACCACTGGTCGACTCAGCCACCAGGACCTCCCTCTCCACCCGTACGGGTCCCCGCGCACGGCACAAACACGCGGATGGCATTTTACCGCTAACCATCCTTCTTTTTGGATAGAAAGCCCGCTGCGACATGCCATGTCATCGCTTACGGCTGATTAGACGGGATGAACGGGATAGGATGGGTTGGGATATGAAAGTATGGGCTCAACTGATTGTTTCCGTTCTGCCTGTTTCTAACGGTAGAACTAGGCAGTTAACAGGTGGTAACCTCGTGAAGGATCCCAATCAGTTTTGCCTCGAGGATCTTAGCAACTGTGAGCTCCCCCCGAGGCCATCTACCATGTTAACCGCCGGACAGGCCGCTACCATAGAGACAGACCCAACGCAAGTAGCGACCGGTCGCAAATTTTCCTTGCTCCTGGACCTGCCTCCACCCAAAAATGATACATACACATCATTATTATTTATTAAACATTTCAATACATTTGGATGGTTTGGTTATTTGTTAATTAATAACTATGATTACTATTGAAATGAACTTTGATAACATAAATAGTACATCAGGAATAAATAAAAAATAGGGAACACGCATTATTTTTTTTTACTTTGGTTTGATATATTACCGATAATCATACTTCAACGGAATGAAATAGTGAGCAATAGCACATTACTGCAGAGGCCGTGAAGTAAGGGATTGCTGGACGAGCTTTGGGGTAGACGGCCGAGTCGTAGACGAGGCCGGATAGAACGAGTCCAGCAATCCCTGTTCCGGCCGAGGATTGTATAGTGCTTTTCTCAAACGATGTGAGGAAATATTAAAATAAAAATAAATACCTACAAGCAGGTCGACACATGTAAAAAGAACCCTGGCGGCCATATAAAAAGTATGGCCGCCAGGGTTCTTTTTACGTGTGTCGACCTGTAATCAATTAAATACTAGTTTGTTGAAATTACAATCGGAACGAAAGTTCAGAAAACAATTGTGTAATTTGCCGCCTTTTTTATTTTTTCATTTGACATTTCAACAAGCCGTTCAAGCACAATGTTTAACCGCACATAAGTATAGTACCATAGTACCGTAGATTTTTTTTTATGTCGCAGTTCTGCTTACAGAGTCTAGTGGTGGTGGGCAGTATGTAATTTTTCCTTTGTCAGTTTAATATTAGTAAGCAAATTTAAAAAGTTAGAGTAGCGGACAATAATGTTTTTAGTTAGGGTTTTCATACATTACTTCTTGGCCTGAGGCCAAGAAGTAATGTAGGGAGCCATAAACAAGAAACTTCATGTCTTAATTTCGTGATATTAACGCATACATTTCAGAGCATGTTTGAGAAAAAGCTATTTATAATATGTTTTATACATTATTGCAAATTCATGAATGCAAAATAATCGACATCGATATTATATATTGGTCCATAAATTCCGATCGCTGAATTTAAATAAAAACATGCACCTCCTTTGCGACATCCTTGAATTCGCTTCTGCAGCGACATCCTCATCATATCAGCCGGAAGACGTCCACTGCTGGACATAGGCCTCCCTCAAAGAGTGCCACAATGACCGGTCGTGCGCCACCCGCATCCAGCGGACTCCCGCGCCCTTTACCAGGTTATCAGTCCACCTTGTGTGCGCACGCCGCACCTTCAGGTACATGGTCGCCACTTGAGAACCTTTCCGCCCCAACGGCCATCGGTTCTACGTGCAATGTTCAGCGAAATAGTTAAGAGAATACACTACTGACGCTCTCAGCTAAACGCAAGAGCATAGCCGCCATTTTTTTAAAATAAAATTTCAATTTCATTTGATTACTAACGAGTCGCGCTCGTACACACTTGGCAATGCGCTAAAGAAATAAGGCATTTATAGAATTTATACAATTTATATGTAGTAGGTACACGTCAAAATTGGTAACCGAAATTGGGTGCCATCTCACAAAGCACTTTACAACGCGGGTGCCAGAGTCTTAAATTTTTATCTCCCGCAGATTCAACCCTCCAAAACAATAAAGGGTATTTCCGGGCAGTAGTGCAAAGCGGAATTCCACATTTACCTACTTAGGGAAATAATCAAGCCGGAATGCTCGAATGGCAATAGGGTGAGATCTGCTGATGGTTCATCCAGATACGCGAGGCAATGTCGTCTGATTCGGAATGTAAGGAAATGAAACGAGTAGTCCCATTTTTTGCTGCCACAAAATATGCCGTTGGGGACATGACTCATGTTTGAAATTTACTCGCTAGGTAAATTTAATCCTATCGGAAGGCGCAACAAATCCTAAATCCAAAACGCACGCGCGTTATATTATAGTATACGTTAAGTTATAGTACCTCGGCGACCACAAGGAACCCCACAAGGTGGACTGATGACCTGGTAAAGGTCACGGGAGTCCGCTGGATGCGGGTGGTGCAGGACCGGTCATTGTGGTACTCTTTGGGGGAGGCCTATGTCCAGCAGTATCAGTCTTTCGGCTGATATGATGATATGAATTTTTCCAGATATAAACCTGGCTAGATAGATTTTTCACCCACCTAAACGCCTATATTCTAAATTTCATCAAAATCATAACAGCCGTTTTCTGGAATGTCTTGAAAAAGTACAGTTAAACTGCTTTATAAATATTCTAGATCTCCTTTACTTTTTCCTTTACAAAGGACATCATTCATGACGTAAAAAATATGATTTTGGCTATAGGATACAATTCCTTGTTGATTTAACATTCGTTATAGTCGAATCGAAAGTGCTTACCAGCCAATATCCCATATACGAGTAGGTACCTCATTCTGTTGTAAAATGTGGAAGTGTTATTAATAGGGAAAACATTTGTATTGCACGGTGGTTCTGGCTGCATACAAGTTTGTATTGTATGTTTATGAGTAGGGTAGACCGGGGACAATAGAAACACGTCATGATTGAAACAAGTCAAATTTCTCGAAAACTATAATACCTACGCGCCTGACGCAACACTCAGAACACGCATTCTGCCACGTTTGAATCCTTGGCCATGTAGCGGTCGAGCGACGGTGCGAGATGGGAGTGTAAACGAGCCAAATCAGTTTTTCGCGGTAAAAACTGAGTATTTGTGCTGTCGTACATATATTTGTTTATAACTTTGTTTCCTTTTGTATTTTGACAGATCAAATTATTTTAGTATTATAGCTAGGAATAAACGAACGTTTATAATGGTTTTTGATCAGCATTGGAGTCTTTTTTATATGTAATATTTGAACTTGAAGTTAAAAACGTCGTGTGTGGACGGTAGAAACAACTTGCTTGTGGATGATTGAAACGTTTCAATCGTCCTCGCGTTTTAATAATCGTCCCCAAAAGTAACCGACTTGAGAATATAAGGAGGCTCTGTTAATGTTCATTATTATTTGTGTAGTTTTTGACCTTATTTATAGATTATGGAAATGTTAAGTTTTTTTTGAAATCTGTACACTGCGTATCATGGTTTTTATTTATTAGAGATTTTATGAACATCGACGTCTAAAAAGGAGGTTCTTAGTATGACCCGTATATAAAATATACCTATATCAGAAAGAATGAAACATTCACATCACACATTTTTTAAATATAACTTGGCATATGGCAAATATTTTGTTTAGTAAAACAATATAAACTGATTATTTATTGCGTCTTTAATTTAATTTTACATCCCTACGTTTGTTAACACTTTTTGTCACTGGGTAGGTATACGGAATGGTTATGATTGAAACAATGTTATAGTTGAAACAAACACTTTTGTATGAAACATGAATATGCTTATTTTCTGCATATCTATGTCGTTACATTTTATAATTGCAGTAAAACTACTTTGGTTAAGCTAAATGTATGTATAAGGTAGCAGCAACAAAGAAAACTAAAAGTCGTATACTTTTTTTTACACGCGCGTTTTTATAGAGATGTTCAGATCAGCTCATAAATTGAGAAATATTTATGATATGCTCGCGAACTTTTGATGAGCTCATTGTATGCCGTGGCAGTGATGAAAAAGATTAAAAAAGATATCAGTACTTTCATTGTACTGAAGATAGTAGAGTGTTTCAATTGACCTCACATAGTGTTTCAATTGACAGTCATGTGAGGTCAATTGAACCATACTGCCCCATTCTCTGTATGACATTATTATCACAAAACTATGGATTATAGACCAACTAAATACGTTAAATTTAGGAACCAGATAACTAACCTTGAAATATTGTGGGCGTTCATCTTTCTACTCCTAAACATATTATAACGGTTACAGGTGGTTAAAGGCAAATTGTTTCAATTCTCCCCGGTCTACCCTACGTAGGGGAGACCGGGGGCAATGGTATCACTTTAGAAATAATGACCTATAACTCAGAATCTAAAGCTACGACGTAAAAATATAATATAACATTCTCGACTCATTGGCTATCAGAATCTAGAAAAATATTTTCATTTAATCGCATCAAAATGGTGTAAATTGAGTTTTTGTTCATGAAGTCCTTGTGTTACAATTGACCCCTAGTACGGGTCAATTGTACCAGATAATCAGAGGTAAATAAAACCATAAATAATGTTTTAATCAATCTGTAATTATTGTTAATTTCTTAAGACGAATCAGTCTGTTACGTTACATCAGTCTTAGTTATAGAGACTCGTATTTACAATAGTCAAAGGAAGCATTGCAGTTGAACTAAATGTAATATAATATTTTACAAGTTTTTGCTCATAGCACACACCTTTCAAGCAAAAACAACATCTCAATACAACAAAATAACGAATTACTTAACAATGACTAATCCCATACAGTTACAATTGACCCCTGGTACGATCAACCCCATCCTTCACCACAAATAAATTTTAAATAATACCACTGAAACGGATGGCATTGCGTGTATTATAATGTATACACATCCCGAAGTATCGTATGAATCATAGGAATGTATGAATCGTATATATCTACCTGAGATGTAACTTGTTACAAAAATAATTGGCTTCAATTGTCTTATCTTAGCAGTCGTGTAAAAACTTTGGGTCAATGGTAGCACGGGGTCAATTGTAACGTTACAATTAACCCCGAGTGTTGTGATACAATTGTCCTTTTTTACTCGCACTCACAAATCTCGATTTTTATATCTATCTGACCCCCACACTGTGACACATTAAAAACTTTAATAACTAGAGAATCACAATTCAGAACAACTTTCACACTACGACTATTAAATTATAAACACTAGTACAAAACGTACATCGTAAATACTTACTTTGGTCAGTCAAAAATGCAAATGGTCGTGTAGCACTAGCACATGCTTTTCGCACGGCAGCGAGTTGCCGATTAGTGAGCAGGTAGAGACACGCTCAAGGCACACTGGTGTATACACACACATGCATATTTCGATGTGGTTGCAGAGTTATAGGCGATGGTACTATTGACCCGTGGTACTATTGACCCCGGTCTACCCTACCTATTCGTTTTGTATGATAATATTAAAATGCCAAAGTAAGACAATGAACCATGACTTCACTATTTTATGAAACCTGATAATTTTGTGGAATTAGGTTATATGACTGACTAAATAAAGCAATATTAGCATAAAAAGATCTAGTAATTCAGTAATATACTTAGTCCGAAAACGAATTATCAAGAAGATTCCCGCCGTCTTTTCCCGCTGTCTTTTACCATCCGCTCACTTGCTTCCGGATTTAAAAAAAGGTTCGATGCAAAAAAATGCATAGAGCTCAGAAAAATCACACGCAGTAATGGTTGTAGTGGTAGGTACCAAACACACAGGGTGAGCAATGTAAATAAGTCAATAGGGGGACATTAGAAACTCCAAGAGATAGAGAAAATTGCACTTAGGACTTGAGTACAATATACAGGCATATTTTCGCTAGTTGACAGATTTATAAGTTTTGCTATCATCCATCACCTCACGAAACCACAGATATTATGTAGATAATAATTGAATGAGAATGCGAAACGAAGGAAGCTCGAGCTGTTCTCCTCTACGCATTTCTCAACCAATTCTCATGAAATTTTGTGAGCAAGTTTATTAACACGTTCGCTGACAGTGAACTCTTACCCTAACACCATGATACGGCAGTAAAACTTTCCATACTAAACAACAACCCGTCAAATGACGTACTTACAGATTCAGTGTTATTATTTTGAATAAACGCGTCACTACGTCTACAGCCGAAGACGTCCAACGACGTAGTGACTAATTAGGCAAAAAATACCTGCCTCAGTGCAACACTACGTCGACAGACGTGGATTTTTCTCGACGTAGTGCCTATTTGAACATATTTTTATATGTTTAAATGTGACACTACGTCGAGGGACGGTCCCGTCTGTCGACGTACTGGCAGGCTTGACATATGTTTACTGGCCTAAATGTGACACTACGTCGAGGGACGTTGTCGCCTGTCGACGTAGTGTCTTTTTGAATATATTTTTACATGCTTAAATGTGACACTACGTCTAAGGACGTTCCCGTCTGTCGACGTAGTATCAGGTTGGATATGTTGTCATGCCCATATGTGACACTACGTCGAGGAACGGTCCCGTCTGTCGACGTAATGGCAGGCTTGACATATGTTTACTGGCCTAAATGTGAAACTACGTCGAGCCACGGTCCCGTCTGTCGACGTAGTATCAGGTTGGATATATGTTGTCATGTCCATATGTGACACTACGTCGAGAGACGGACCCGTCTGTCGACGTAGTGGCAGGCTTGACATATGTTTACTGGCCTAAATGTGACACTACGTCGAGCGACGGTCCCGTCTGTCGACGTAGTATCAGGTTGGATATATGTTGTCATGTCCATATGTGACACTACGTCGAGAGACGGAACCGTCTGTCGACGTAGTGGCAGGCTTGAGATATGATTACTGGCCTAAATATGGCACTACGTCGAGGGCCGTTCCCGTCTGTCGACGTAGTGTAATGCTGGACATGTGTTTGCATGCCTTAATGTGACACTACGTCGAATAACTTGCCCGTCAAGTGACGTAGTGTCAAGCTGAGCATACGTTTGTATGTCTAAATGTGACACTACGTCGAAGGGCCTCATGTCTTCCAACTCTTCCAAGGGAAAATAATAAAAGAAGATATTCATAAGACATCTATTCTGAAAAACCAAACAAAAACTCAACAATTTCTTTAAAGTGTTATAAACGACGTAATTGCCTTGAAACAAATACGCAAATTACGTAAATTGAAAATCAAACAAGAGAATCTTTATCTTGCTGCTCAAGAAGTTGGTGATAATCTTGGAAACATTCAGGACATAGTGGAGGAAAACCCGGGCAACCAATGCACCGGTAGCTGGTTTCTACTCTCTTCTTGTTCTTGGAACACATTTTACACATCAAAAATGAGTATTTTTTCTTCGAATTTTCAGGTGCAGGCTGGCGTTTGGGCCAGTGACCCCAAAGCTTTCGTTCTTGGCCTGGTTCAAAGATATTTTTTTGGAGGTTGTTATGTCTTCTGTTGCTGTTTTTTTTCAGGTCTGACACTAAGTCTTTTCCTTTGCAGTTTTCACTTAAGCCTATCATTTTTTTTATCAATTCTTCACGGTATGTACAGAACTCATAGTTTTTATTTTTTGATACGAATTTTTTGTATAAGTATAAATATATTATGTGTAGTTGAACTAGGTGACTAATTTCCCTTTTGGTACCCACTTAACTTAAAGCATACCCGACCATTAAATTTTACAGAAGGGCACCATCAGTATCGAAACATACAGATCCTTAACCTTAAAAAAACTACTAAATTGACCCAGATTGTTAGTGTAAAAACTACCTACGAACTTAGAGTTATACTTACCTAATAAAATTATAATTCTTACAAACTGCTAAGTAATACTTGCATACCCAAGCTATCTTCAATTATAATCATTTAACTATATTAGATGATAGAATAGAATCATTTTATGTATCAATAATTGCTCGGCAACGTAATTAACATAATTATAGTTTAAAATGTGGGTATTGTTAACTAAGTAAAGACCAATATCAGTAAATCGTATTTATGCATCTAATGCCAGGAAAGCAAGCAAATTAACGAATATGTAAATTTTACTTACGCTTTTGCGACAAAACTCCGTAGTTGTTCTCAAAACGACAATGATTGCACTTATTGTTTAAAAACCGAAGCGTGCGCTCACGCCGCTCGACGTAGTACTCAAGTGCGAGCGGTGCACGTGTGTGTGTAAAGGACAGGTATAGGGCTATTGAAATACTCTTGATACGGCAGTAGGAAATACAAGATTCCTTACTATATGACAGTGAACACTACTCTTCACAGTGTTTATATGAAAAACTATCGTCGGCCGACGTACTGCCCATAATCTAAAAAAAAGTAGGTACGCCCGTCGACGTACTGTCAGCGAACGTGTTAATCATGTAGATTTTATTTGTCAATATTTTTGAAGTGAAAACTTCTTTAGCGGCGCGGCGCTGTGCTTTTTGGAATGGGGAAAAATTGTTAAACTCGCCACAGGTGTAGGAGCGTAGGAGGTCACGTGACTGTAGAATTTAGTGTTCCCATTGCCAGAATACAAAAAGCAGGAGTTGCGCTTCTTAACGCGGATTTTTGAATGAAAATGCGGATTTGCGGAATACGTTTATAGGTTTTTTTATGTAAGACGTACGTGGCTTGGGGGCGGAAGCAGGGGGGGGGGGGGGGGGGGTTGAGGGAAGGAGGGGGAGGGGGGAGAGGGGTGCTCTTTAAAACCCTAAAATTACTTTTCTTGTATCGTAATAAGGAATCCGTACACACAATTTCAAGTCTCTTACTTTAAATTTTACTCCATACCCACTATATAAACTTTCAACCCGCTTTTTACCCCCTTGAGGGTGGAATTTTCAAAAACCCCTTCAGTGGGTACTTGCGTTACGAGTGTATAACCTCCTGAGACCCAGGGTTGTTCTATTGAATTTGGAACACATAGAAAAGGGCGCCCGAATATCGCGAAATATCGAATCAGATCCAGAGACGTAATTAGGTACCTACGTAACTTTTTGAACGAGCGTTCGAACAAAATAACTGTTATTTTCCCTTACACAATGCACGCAAGGGGTAGATTCTTCATACAAAATATTTTACGCAGCGCTAGCGAGTTCGTAAACGCGAATTACGTATAACTGTTGCTAGGCTGATCTACCTAACGCTCGTAGTAGCACCGGCGTGAAGTTAGCAGCCTAAAGCTGGCAGCCTATGATAACCCGACCAAATGAAAAAGTCTCAGTTTGTCGTATTTTTTTTAAACACAAAATATGAGTCGTCCAGCTCTCTAAAGAAGTCAAACCTTAAATAAACTGCATATTCTATATTCCTAGCGGCGTAGAGAACAAACAACAGTCAAAATACTACAAATACCGTCAGGCAGCTAACTTCACACGATAGCAGCCTAGACAAAATTTGCGATTTATTTTTTTTTACCTACGAAGATGTCTAGATTACACTTTCTGTCTATGATAATTTGAAATCCTATCAAAACAGCTTTCAAATGAGGTATGACGCGACACGATTGAAAGAGCCTGGCTGCTTCAAAAAGCCCTCAGAAAGTTAGCAGCCTAAACCCTATTTGCCTTTTGTATTTTTTTTACCTATGAAGATGCCTAGATTACACTTTCTGTCTGTAATTATTTGAAACCCTATGAAAAAAGCTTCCAATCGAGTATGTCGCGACGCGATTGAAAGAACCTGGCTATATCCAAATAATTTATGAAAGTTAGCATCCGTAACAAAAATTGACATTTAAATTTTTCTGCCTGTGAAGATGTCTAGATTACACTTTCTGTCTATGATTATTTGAAAACTAATCAAAAAAGCCTTTAATCAAGGTATGTCGCGACACAATTGAAAGAGCCTGGCTACTTCAAAAAGCCCTCAGAAAGTTAGCTGCCTAAACCATATTTGCCTTTTGTATTTTTTTTACCTATGAAGATGCCTAGATTACACTTTCTGTCTGTAATTATTTGAAACCCTATGAAATAAGCTTCCAATCGAGGTTTGTCGCGACGCGATTGAAAGAGCCCGGCTATATCCAGGGGCCGTAAACAAGGTTACAATCGACAATCGCTGACGCCAATAGAATAGTATTTTATGCAACTGTTGTATAAGTAGGGTCTTAAAAGGCGAGTGTCGTGAGTTGCGATGCGAGCCTTGGCGAGCATCGCAATTAAAGACGCCACGAGCGTTTTAAGACCAAGTTATACACCGTTGCATACAATATTTTTTCTACGACTATTTTAAATAAATAGCATAATTTGACTTTTCAGGCAGTAAGTTTTCCGTTAGTTCTATTACTACTCACGCAATTTCATCAGCGGTGCAGTTATTTTCTTCTTCGTCCATTTTAAAAGGAACGTACACATTTTTCTTCACTTCACAAATACGAATCAAATCTTAAGAAGTTATTAATAACGAATAGTTATCATATTTGACATATTTCGTCTTTTAATTTTGAACTGGAACTTTGGTGGGAAATTGGAAACATGACACATTGACACCTCTTGTTTATGGTCTGTTTTGTTCTTAATTCAACTTGCCAGTACTGTCATATTAAGACCAAGGTTTTTCTTAAGTTGCCAGCAATGCCGTTAGTACAATAATTTATTTGAAGTAAATACATTCAGTGGTTTGTTAAGTTGGTAGTACCTAATGTATTTTTTGTTTCGGCATGGCCCTCTAGATTAGTCGCGTCGCGGCCTACTCGATCGTGTCTAGTAGGCCGTGGCACAATGTAGCACTACCCAGGTTTAGAAGCGTATGGCTGCTAAGCGTATCGTTTTGGCGACAAAACAGCACGGTTGTGCCGTACTGTTATGGGGAATAGAGTATAGACTTTTCTGCAGACTTATTTTGTGTCTTTATATTAGTGTTCGGGACTATGTAAATGACAGATAAAAGTACAGGAGTAGAAAAAACTAATAAAATGTATGGGGATGACAGATGTCAACGAAAAGTGTTTCGTCGGCATCTGTCAATTTCCATACATTTTATTATTTTCTATTGGCGTTAGCGCTTGTCGATTGTAACCTTGTTTACGGCCCCTGGTGATTAGTGTGTCTAATTTTTATCAAACTTCGACCGGAGGTGACAGTTTTGCCGTATAATCTTCAACGGCGGGACCACCGTGCATCGCTAACACGTGTATACCAACCAATAATTAATTTCGAAATCCATCCGTATGAGTTAAAAGTTTTCTTATTATTTACGTATACCTACGGTTTGTTTTCCCGCCCGAGACGTGGCAAATATTTACCTACCGAAAAACCAATAACTACCTACGCAGCGATCACGTTAGCATTTACTTGGAAAAATAATAGTAGGTACATTACGTAACTAGGGCGGTGAATTCGTAAAAACCCCAGATCGCAGGTGTTTGTGGCCCGAACCGAGGGTGAGGGCCATAAATATGCGCTCTGGGGCTTTACGAATTACCGCCTGTGTTGCGTACAAAATTTTACGTCTTCACCTGGCCATAATGCGAGTTTTCCCGTACGCGCAGCGTGCAGTAAAACTCGCATTATGGCCAGGTGTGACGTTAAGTAGTATTATTATTACGCTCAATTTTTTGAACAAATAATAATTTTGTATTTGTGTGAACAAATTGGTGCATTTAGCATCAAATTAATATAAATTATAGGTTTAAAATATTTTAACTCACTGATCTGACTTCTGAGTAGGTAACTGAAGCCATGGTTTCCTAGGGTAGCGGTGCCGTCATATGGCGGTAAGATAGACTATCCGTCTCTTTCTAATTGGTCTAATTAGTAAGAGGCGGATAGCCTATCTCGCCGTCATATGACGGCAACGCTATCCTAGGAAACCCGAGCTTAACTGACACACTGAGTGTTCTAGCTGCCATCTCGTCTCACGCGCTCCCGACAAGTTCGAAACATGTCGCCCGTCAATACGTGAGGTTTAAACGTATTGATATTAGTACCTTTAACTTCAAACATGGCTCACGAAACTTTACCTAGTACAGTTTACAATGAAAATAAATACGATTTGAAATAATGGACTTACAGTTGTGAATAACAAGTATCACTGTCCGGCCGGCGCTTCGTAACCAATAAAATCGTTCATTCGTTCCTAATAAAATAATATTATAAATTCATAAAAATCGAATCTATTTATTTTTAAGTTTATTAAATCAGCATCTTTAAATTTACAAAATATTCTATTATTAGCCGCTAATGGAAACCTTGAATTGAATTTGAATTTTTATCACCACGGGATATATACCTTTTCACGTCACTGCTCGGAAATATGGCAAAAGATGGTCAGAATTCAGGCTTCAAAGTTGGGGTTAGATGGACATCGCACGAACAGGCCAACTATGAGTTCAAACTGTCCAACAATTTTTTTGTAGTCCAACTAGGTCTTTTTTCGTACCCCGTTTAAAATCAGGTTATTTTTATTCCACTTCTTTAAAAATAAATTCAAAGATATTGAAACTACAAACGATTACAGGTGTTTTTAAGCGCTTCGGTGCGCTTTGCTTGATAACATAAAAACGCCGTTGAAACGGCCAGTCGCCATTTGAAAACGCAACAGTTGAAATAAAATAAAAAAGTATACAAGGTTGAGTGTGAAAATTTTATGAAGTAAAGTTGGACTAGCGACGATCTCTTAATAACAAAACGAAACGAAAATTGTATCTAAAATGAATTCTTCAAATAGTGAGAGTGATTCTATGGATGTTCTTACGCCTACCGACTTAAAAGAAGCTGCAAAGTCGGTTGTAAACAATTTGTTGCCAGAAAAATTCCGGGCAAAATACATAAAAGGGTATCAGAATTGTATCTCGTGGAGATATGATAAGAAGACGAAATCTTTTTCGGAAACTGTTTTGCTGGCATATTTCGATGAACTTTCGAAAACCCTAAAACCCTCCACGTTATGGGGTATTTATTCCATGCTTAAAGCTACAATAAGTACTGAGGACAATGTAAACATTAAAACCTACACAAAACTAACAACTTTTTTGAAAAGACTTTCAAGCGGATTCAAGTCAAAAAAATCGAAAGTATTATCCGCTGAAAACGTAGAAGCATACCTTAGAGAGGCCCCAGATGAGCATCACTTAGCGACAAAGGTGAGTTGAAAAATAATATTAGTTACCTAGTACATACGTCATAAAATCGTATGCTTTAATAGTTATCCGTATATTCACAAAATTACATGTCTTTGTTACAGGTCGTAAGTATTGATATTTGGAGTGAATGGTGCATGCAGGACAGTTGAACTTATAAATATTCAGACCCAAGACATCGAAAACTATAAAGACATGATCCTTATAAATTTAAGAAACACCAAGACAAAAATAGATCGGAAATTTATAATCCGGGACGAATTTCTTGACATAGTTAAGTATCAAAACCTGCGACCGGAGAATGTTGAAAATGACAGATTCTTTTTGAACTATATAAATGGTAAATGCACCAGACAACAAATAGGACGGCATAAACTTGCCGCCTTACCAAGAACGATCGCTACTTACTTGAAGCTACCAAATGCTGAATCCTACACCGACCACTTATCTTATCTTATCTTATCTTATCTAGATGAGGGCCCTTTCGGATGCACTTCGACCCAGTGGGATCTTTTGTGCATTTGCCCTCTCCTTATGTCTACTCCCAACTTCGCTCCATCATTTCGCTGCACGAGGGTGTGATATGGGGTGACAGGAATTCCGCCCAAATTGAGCAATATCATGAGCTATGTAATGAGAAACTGAAACTGCTTGACTTCCCAGCCGAGTTAACGTCATGTGCGGATAGGCTGTGTGACGATCATAAACACCACGTAATTTTGAATGACATGTACCGTTACATAATCTCCTCACTGACGGGGGCGGCGCGCGGGTCAAGTAGATCAGGAGGGGGAAAGTGCAGGAGGGGCGGACGTTTGGCGGGGTGGAACAAGTACGTAGCCGACGCTCATAGGGAGGCTCGAGTGAAATTTCTGGTTTGGGTGTCGGCAAACAAACCGCGTCAGGGGCCACTTTTTGAGGAAATGTGTGAAACCAGAAGGCTTTTTAAGTCAAAGATAAAATGGTGCCAGGACAGGCAAGAGCAAATAAAGAGTGACATACTTGCCTCTAACCGGGCAGATAAAGACTGGACTGAATCAAAGCCTTCTGGAAGAACACAAAGAAGCAGGACGTTCGAACGGGTGTCCCTGTGAGCGTGGGTGGGGTGAACGACGCAAAGGGCATTGCCAACCTTTTTAAGAGCTTGTTCACTGTGTGTCCGCTCCGTAACACTACTTTGACGGGGGCGCGCGATGCTGGGACTGTCATGGGGGTGAGTACAGTAAAGTTTGCTGCCAAAGAGGTAAATAGCCAAATTAAAAGCATGCATAGGGGAAAATCGCCAGGACATGACGGCCTCAGCATCGAGCACCTTAAATACGCCGGAGTTCATCTCTCACGCACACTGGCAATGTTTTTTACGTTGTGTATGCGGCACGGATACCTACCCGAGCAGCTGACTAGGACGGTTGTCATACCGCTAGTCAAAAATAAGACGGGAGACCTGTCCGACTCTGCGAATTACAGACCCATCTCCCTGGCGACTGTTATCGCGAAAGTACTGGACGGCTTGATTAATGCACAACTTTGCAAGCATATCAAGTTGAATGATGCACAATTTGGCTTTAGGCCGGGGCTGTCAACGGAAAATGCAATCTTGTGCCTTAAGCAAGCTGTCCGGTACTATAAGGACAGAAACACACCCATTTATGGGTGTTTTCTGGACTTATCAAAAGCGTTTGACCTGGTTGTCTATGATATACTGTGGGACAAATTGGCAAAAACGGGTCTACCAGCGGAGTATGTTGCTTTGCTCAAATATTGGTACGACAACCAGGTCAATCGTGTGAGATGGGCGGGTGAAGAGTCGGACGAGTATAGGCTCCAGTGTGGGGTTAGACAGGGGGGGCTATCATCGCCTATCCTGTTTAACCTATATGTAAATGAGTTGATTGATGGGCTCAGCAGCACGCGTGTGGGTTGCCATCTAGGTGATGTAAGCTTCAACAATATAAGCTACGCGGACGACATGGTGCTGCTGGGGCCATCAATTAACTCAATAAGGCAGCTTTTGAAGATGTGTGAGGGGTACGCTGAACAGCATGGTCTCAGATATAACGCGGTAAAAAGTGAGCTTGTCGTGTTCAAGGCACGCAAGTACAACATTAAAACTGTTCCCGAGATCATGCTGAATGGAGTACCCTTAAAAGTAGTAGATAAGGTGAAATATCTGGGTCATATGCTTACGGCTGACCTGAGCGATGACCTTGACCTAGAGCGAGAGAGAAGAGCGATGGCAGTAAGAGGCAATATGCTTGCCCGCAGATTTGCACGTTGTAGTAACGAAGTCAAATTGACGCTTTTCAAAGCCTACTGTCAGACGTTCTACACGTGCGGTCTGTGGGTGAGCTTTACACAAAAGGCATATAACGCATTGCGCGTTCAGTACAACAACATCCTTAGAATGCTGTTGAGGCTGCCGAGGCATTGCAGTGCATCCGGAATGTTCGCGGAGGCGAGAGCGGATGACTTTTTTGCCATTAGGCGAAAAAGAGTTGGGTCACTGCTTAGGCGGGTGCGCGGCAGCAACAACTGCCTTCTAAGGGTGTTGGCTGAGCGCCTCGACTGTCCGCTCACAAGGTATTGGGTGGAGGTGGTAATTGGCAGGGCCAAGTAGAGAAACTTGCTTGGCACTGCGAAGGGCTATCCTCTACCTCCATATGCTTTTTCTTTTTTTTTTTTCATTTTCTAATTATTACTTTTTGTTTTTATTTTATCTTTGTAAGTTGTTTTTGTATGCCTTAGCTTATTATATTCCTAACATAGTTCTTAAGGTCCTCTGTACTAACAAAATATGGATCAATGGTCTGAAATAAACGATTTTTATTTTATTTTTTATTTTTTTTATTTCCACATAGCGGATGATGCAGCTCAGCGGAAGTACCTTGAATTCCTTTGGTTGCGGATAACCGTTACCGAAGTAATTCATTCTTTGTCTGGCAAGGGCATGACATTCACACAATAAGTGTTCCATAGTCTCATCCTCCTCGCCACACATTCTACAGTCTAAACTGCCCGATAGTCCCATCTTGGCCAAGAGGTCCTTGACCCCGAAGTGACCTGTGAACACCCCAGATATGATTCTGAGCTGCTTCCTACTGGATTTCCAGAGTTTGTTAGTCCAGCCCGAGTTCACTCCTTCTATGAAGAGCTTAGAGTGCCTTAAGCCCGCCTCATTCCTCCACTCGTGTTGGTGTTTGGTTTTGGCGTGGGCTTTAAAGGCCGAAGTTATGGTTCCCTGCGAGAGTCCCACACATGGTTCTGGACCTACAAAGTGATTTGTAGACCCCCCTCTTGCAAGCTCATCCGCTCTTTCGTTGCCGATGAAGCCCTCGTGCCCTGGTATCCAAACTAGTTGCACCTTATTATGCTTTCCAAGCTTGTTCAGTGCCTGGACGCCGTTATAGACTAGTCTAGATTCCACTTTCGGCGCCGTAAGTGCTTTAAGGGCCGCTTGACTGTCACTGAGTATATAGATGGTCTGCCCTCTGGTTTGCCTGTCTATATTCTCCTGTGCACAGGCAATTATAGCGTATGTCTCCGCCTGGAAGACGGTTGCCAAACTACCCATGCTTACACTACTACTGTAGTCATTCGCATAAATGCCTGCTCCCGTGCCGGATCCCATTTTTGATCCGTCCGTGTACCATATACTGTCTTCGATACCAGACCTAGGTGGTTCTAGACCTTCGGCCCATTCAGCCCTGGATGGAACTTTTGTTGTGTAGTTCCTATGGAATTCAAACTTGGGTAGCATTTTGTCACTTCCCATGCTTGTTATTCTGTCTAAGAAACCATCAGTCCTCCATGTTTGTGTGTTTAGTCTTTGGTTTGTTGTCGCTCCACAGTCCAAGAGTTATTAATCTGTAGAGCGATTTCCGCGCCTCTGACTTAATCACCAAGTGAAGTGGCGGTAGGTCCAGTAGGACTTCTAGCGCCGCTGTAGGCGTGGTACGAAACGCCCCTGTTATAGCCATGCAAGCCGATCTCTGCACCTTCATCAGAGCCTCTCTGCATGTGCTCATTAAAGTCCTTGGCCACCATACCAGGCTGCCGTACAATAATATGGGCCTCACCATCATAGTGTAGATCCACTTAAGTACCTTTGGGTTCAATCCCCATGTTTTGCCATACGCTGATCTACACATTCCAAATACCCTCAGTGCCTTTGTGATGGTAAGATCTGTATGCTTCTTCCAATTCAGTTCCTTATCCAGTGTAACACCTAGATATTTCACATCATCGGACAGTTCTAGTACCCTCCCGTACAGTTTTAACTGCTGTACGCCTGGAAGGGTCCTTTTCCTAGTAAAGGGTATTACCACAGTTTTACCTGGATTAATGGATAGTTGGTGCAGGTCGCACCATTTCTCCACTATCCGCAGTGCCTTGTTCATGATTTCTGATACCGTGCCTGGGAACTTCCCATTAACCAGTATCACTAGATCATCAGCATATCCCACCGTGTGGATGGGACCCTTATTGAGTTCTACCAGGAGTGAGTTCACCACCAGACTCCAGAGAGTTGGTGAGAGTACCCCCCCCTGTGGACATCCCTTTGTGGCCGTGGCCATTATCTCATCCCCTAAGAGAGATGACTTTATTAGTCTGCCATTTAGCATATTGCCTATCCATTTACATAGGGTGGGCTCTACACCATGTTTTGCAGCTGCTTCGCTGATAGCTTTATACGTGGTACGATCGAACGCTCCCTCCACGTCCAAGAAAGCTGCCAGGCATAGTTCTTTATTCTCTATAGCCTGTTCAGCCCTGGTTGTTACCAGGTGAAGTGCGGTTTCCGTTGACTTCCCTGGCTGGTATGCACATTGTAGTTCGTGCAGCAGATGTCTCCTTAATGGGCCATCCCTTATGTGTCTATCTACCAATTTCTCCAGTTTTTTGAGGAAAAACGACGACGATAAACTTATCGGCCTATACGATTTGGCTTCACTGTAATCCGCCTTACCCGGTTTGGGTAGATAGGTTACTTTTACCATCCTCCACACACGCGGTACGTGTGCGAAGGCCAAGCACGCCCTGTACAATCTGCTCAGATACGGGATTAGTACATTAGCGCCCTCTTGTAGTAGAATGGGGTAGATTCCATCTGGCCCCGGGGCTTTGTAAGGTTGAAATGTTGAAAGTGCCCACTTTATCTTTTTATGATCTACTACTTGTACTTGTACTTTGATCTATTGTGTGACATGTATATTCCTTGACCTGTTATTGTGTACAATAAAGTGCTTACATACATACATACATACATACTTTTTTAGACGTGTCCCAATAGTGTCTCGTTGTACTTGTGGTTTGTTCCAACACACTAATTGCTCCATCGTCTGTTATGCTGTCGTGTATTACTGAGCCTGGGAAGTGCGTGTTACACATTATCTTAAGGGTCTCCAGCCCCGTTTTCGTCATTCTACCGTCATTATCCCTGATGGATGTGAGCGGGACCGACTTTGTGGTTGCTAGTGCCTTTGTTAGTCTCATTCCTTCTGGTATTGACTCAATCTGATCGCAGTGGTTCCTCCACGCTCTCCTTTTGGCTTTCCTCACAGCCTTGCTGAGTTCTGTGAGTTTTTGTGCATAGTACCCAAAGTCATTAGATGCCTTTGCGTCATTAAATATCGCCCTGGTTTCCCTCCTGAGCTTAACTATCTCTGGGGTCCACCATGGTAACTTTTTAGCCAGGGTTTTCTTCTCCGGGCAGTTATTAGTGAAGGCCGTATATACGGCTTGTACTATTTTGTCCGCTTCGAATTCTATGTCTATAATAGAGTTTAGCTTGCCTTTTGGGTCTCCTAGGTCCACTTTTAGATCCCTTCTAAAGGCCGACCAGTCCGTGTTCCTAGGATTCCGTTTACGTACCGTATTTGCTTTTATATTAGTTTGGTACCTAAAGCATATATATCGGTGGTCCGAAAGAGATATGTCATCAGATACATGCCATGAGTTGATTTTGTTACTAGTGTTATTAGTAGCCAACGTTAAATCAATAACCTCCCCCCGTCTAGAATTGACGAAGGTAGGTTCATTGCCTTTATTCAGTACTTGTAAAGAGGAGCTTACCAGGAAATCCAGTACCTTCTCTCCCCTCCTGTTGACATCCGAGCTGCCCCAGATGACATGGTGAGCGTTCGCGTCGCAGCCGATTATCAGGTTGGTGTTCGCCCGGCTGCCGTATGCAACAAGATCCCGCAGTTGTTGCGTGATGGGATCCGTCGCCTCGTAGGGGAGGTAGGCTGATGATAGAATGAGCTCCTTACCCTCCCCCTTTTTTTGGATCATCACCGTGGTGAGATCCCTGCAACAGAAAGCATGTAAAGGCATTGATGCCATTTTTGACATATATACATGTCCTCATATTATTGTTATCTGGACACAGGTGAACGATTGTTCCCCCTGTTCCACCTAAGCCTCTTATTTCACTTTTACATATATATGGTTCTTGAATAAGAGCAATATCGAACTTGTCGCATTTTAGCTGCCTTGCCAGAAGGGCAGTGGCCGCCTTGTTGTGTTGTAAGTTAATTTGTACACACCTTAAACCCGCCATTGGCGCTATTAATATTTTGGTGTGCTGAGATCAGCAGCCATTTCCTGGACAGTCTCGTCTAGTGATGTGCCGGGGAATATTCCCGGAAACGGGAATATTCCCGTATGGGAATTTCCCGGGAATATTCCCTTGTTCCCGGGAATATTCCCCAAACAGGGGAATATTGATATACAAATTAGGAAAATTTAAGTTTTAATAAAAGTAATTAAAATGAACAGTGCCCCGACAAATGAAGTGCCATGCGCCAAAAACTTCATTATTTTCCTAATTCTGTCTTTTTTATCTCAATTACCATTAAATATGTGAATATTCTCATATTTTCTATTCTTACACAATTTTTTTCGTTAACTTTGTTGTGTTTTTGTTACTTGCAGAAATACTTTTGTAAAATTTGTTTTTTTCGGCTCGGGGAATATTCCCAATACCTGGGAATATTCCCATTGTTCCCGGGAATATTCCCATTGTTCCGGGGAATATTCCCAGGAACATTGGGAATTTACTTTTGCGGACAAATTACACTGGTTAATGTATTGGTAAAAAAATCAATGGCCCAAGTTATCATAGAATTCCTGATAGCAAGATGTATAAACAAACACAATTTCAATATTCCCGTATATTCCCTTGTATGGGAATATTCCCGGGAATGTTCCCGGGAATATTCCCGCCTGGGGAATATTCCTGGGAACGGCACATCACTAGTCTCGTCGCAGGCCATGGGAGACATGGAGGGCTCCAGGTACAGCTCCGCCATTCCCTGCAGGTCCTCTGAGCCGATCCCCGATAGCGGTGATGACTCTCGGGCCCTGCGGGATTCGGCAAGTCTGTCACTGGAGCCCGCCCTGTCCCCGGCCTCCGCTTCCGACTGCCCCTCCTCCTTGACTGCCCCAGCCACCTCAGCCTCCTTGCCAATGGCAGTTGGCACCTTGCCCTCCTCGGCCTCCCCAGGCGGCGGACCCCCCGCGCCCTCCCCCGGCGTCGGACCCCCCGCGCCCGTCCCCACACAAGTGCCGTCCTCAGCCCCCTCAAGCGCCCTCTCCTCCGCGTCCTCTAGGAGCTTGAAGGAGCTCAGATCGACCCCCGTGTGTAGGTGGTAGCCCGCTCCCTTGATGACGTCGGCCGACACCCGGTCCATCAGTATGATGCGCCTGGTGTTCACATCCGACGTCAAGGTGTCTACCACCTTCCACTCCTCCGTGTGCAGCGCAGGATTGTACCTTTGCAACACACGGAGAAGCAACTTTACGTCATGGCCGCCAACTATCTTCGTTTTCCATGCCATTTTGACTGGTTTTGGAAGATCCTTGGCGTCCATGACCTTCAGGCGCAGGCCCGCAATCTCCTCGCCTCCAATTGCCGACCTGAGCCATGTGACGGACTCTCTCCCTTGGCAATTGACGTGGAGAGCGCCCGCCACTACATTGCCGAGAGTGACTCGGGGTAGGGGATCCGGAGCATCAACCAGACGCTCCAGAATGAGCCCCTGGATGGTGCCCAGATACCCAACCCGATTTTCTCGGCCGGGAAGGCCTCCGGGACGATGGCCATCCTCTCGCTTGCAGCCACTTCAGCGAACGAGGCTGTGACTTTCGTTCGCTTGGAGTCGCTGACAAGCAGGGAAGAGTCGCCACTGGCTCCCAGTTGCCTCTTCTTTTGCATTATCCCTGGCCCCGAAGTGGGTGTATCCTGGGGGGTGCCCTCGCTCAGTGTGTGAGCCCTTGCCTTGGCGTTATCTCGCCTCTTCTGCCTCCTGCTTCCGACGACTCCTCCACCGGACCACGCATCCGCACCCTGGGGTGCGGACACACTATCGACGGCGCCCGGCTCGTCAGCAGGATTCGGAAGAGGACCGGCCGGCCGATTGCAGATGGCCATAGTTCCGCTGACCTCCCCTCCGGCGCCTGCGCCACCAGGTCCCCTTGCGGGGGCCTGCTGGACGTGTCCGCTTTTCGACCCGTGGGGAAAAGATCGGACGGTGCCTCCGGTTTGGACCGCTCCACCACGGCCTCTGCCTGTAAATGCGCTACGCGCCTTCTGCGTCCATACGGACCCCCTTGCTCGGCTGTTACTCGCTCTCGCTCCTCTGTCTGGGACAGAAGTGCGTACCGCCAGTGCAGCATTTGCGCTATGCGCCTTGGCCTCATCCCTTGCGGGTACGGCTTTCTCTCCTTTCTTCGTCATAGGTTTTTTATGATCCATGTGACCTTTTTCTCCTTGTTTCATCAGATTGGCTCCCCACCCACCACGGAGCCCACACCCTGGGGATGCGTTAACGCATCAGGGCTACCAATCTGATATAGCGCCCCAAGAGTATGTTGCCTGTGAGTCCGCACGGTGCCGAGTTACTCGTCATCTCCTCAGACGACTCGCAACCCGTGCTCCACCGACTACAGACCCCATACTCCAGGACACTCGCCCGTGGCCATCAGACTGGACACGACAGCCGATTGATCATGGCTGGCTAGACCATGACCGCCCGTGTGAGGTAAATCCTGAGCCGAAGAAGAGTGTTGTCTCCCAGCAGTAACTATCCCGACCGCTGGTCGACTCAGCTACCAGGACCTCCCTCTCCACCCGTACGGGTCCCCGCGCACGGCACAAACACGCGGATGGCATTTTACCGCTAACCATCCTTCTTTGTGGATGGAAAGCCCGCTGCGACATGCCATGTCATCGCTTACGGCTGATTAGACGGGATAAACGGGATAGGATGGGTTGGGATATGAAAGTATGGGCTCAACTGATTGTTTCCGTTCTGCCTGTTTCTAGCGGTAGAACCAGGCAGTTAACAGGCGGTAACCTCGTGAAGGATCCCAATCAGTTTTGCCTCGAGGATCTTAGCAACTGTGAGCTCCCCCCGAGGCCATCTACCATGTTAACCGCCGGACAGGCCGCTACCATAGAGACAGACCCAACGCAAGTAGCGACCGGTCGCAAATTTTCCTTGTCCCTGGACCTGCCTCCGCCCACACCGGCCACTGCTTCCGCAGGACTTCAGCAACTCTTCTGGCAGATTCCGGTGCTAACTTAACGACCTTAAAACGACATGGAGGCTGGAACTCGGATAAGGTAGCCGAAGGTTATATAGAAGATTCGGTGGAAAACAAAGTCAAAGTAAATTATAAGTTGAATGAATCAATAAATTTGCGTCAATCCACTTCAACTGAGGCAACAACATCGCGTGAAGCTGTAACACCACCACCACCGAGTCCCTGCCTTGGAGGACGTACAATGACAGAAGAGAACTTACAACAACCTGCCGAAATGACACAAAATACAAGTATTAATGTTCCCGGCAAGAATATTTCGCTATCGTTTAATAATTGCCCCAACGCTAATATTAATATAACAATTAATTAAAAAAGATGATAATGAGATATGATTTTTATTTCCTCTCAGTAGTCGTGAAAAGCACTATGTAATGTCTCGGCTAAAAGTGCAATAGATGGACTCGTCTTTTCGAGGGCCTCACCTACGGCTCGGCTCTCGAACTCACTCTTCCATCTATTGCTCACTTTCCAGCCTCTACAACAAATGTACTATTACCGTGCAGTCGCGCTGACGATTCATTGCATTCTTAACAGGAAAGGACTGTCATCTGGTACCAACACAGGCACGTAAGTACTACATTTGACAACAGGCCGCATTGTTGAAACAATACCAGATTATTGCGCTCACGGCTCGTAAAATGCAGCTGGCCTAAATTAAAGAATTCTGCTAAAGGGGGATTGTTTTTATCGTCAAGTTATTTCAATTTGTTAATGTTAATTATTCAAGAATGAATGAATAATGAATCATAATCATAATCATAATCATAATCATTTATTTGCGTAAAAAAGGGTTATAACATAATTGTTGGTGTAAAATATACATGTTCTTGGTTCCACCTTTCTTGCTGTCCGTGCGGCATGCAAATTTTTATAACTCACTTAACCTACTTAAATTTAATTTTGCTCAGTTTGAGTCAGAGCAGCATTAACATTACATTACAGTAATAGAATAATTAATTCATCAGATTATTATTATTAAGGAATTCATTAACCGAATAAAATGTCGTTGATGTTAACAATTGCAATAGGGCATTCTTAAATTTACGATATGGCATTTCCTTTATATAATTTGGTAATTTATTAAATATAGTGACACACATCGAGTAACAATTTTTTTTAAATGTGGTAGTTCTTAGCTTTTTGTTAAGGACAAGTCTGCTAGGGTTTCTAGTATTTCTCGGGAATACTTCTTCGGCTGTCGTGAATCGGTCTATATTTAATTTTACAAACTTGCACACTTCAAATATGTAAAGGCTAGGTAGTGGAAGGGTCTTTAATTTAAGAAAAAGTGGCTTGTAAGAAGTTAGTGGGTATACTCCACATATAGCGCGGATGCACTTTTTTTGGCAAATAAAAGCCTTTTGAATATCGATTCCATTTCCCCACACGATTAATCCATATCTAAGCACCGACTCGACATAACCGTGATAGGCCGCCAACACTGTTTTTTGATCTGTTATTGCACGCAGTCTACTCAGAACAAAAACGAATCTATTTATTTTATTACAGACATATTCGACATGTCCTTTCCATTTAAAATCATTATCAACAATAAGTCCCAAGAATTTTATTAGGTTAGTATTATTTAGGTTATGTCCATTATAGTTTATATTTAATGTTAGGTTTGAGTTATTATTAAAGTTTATGAAATTAGTTTTTACTAGATTAACTTGCAGGTTATTATGTCGAAGCCAGTCAATTACAGCTGCCACTGTGTTATTTACATCAATTTCATGGTCAGTTACCGCTTCTGTCTTATCGTTAGATACAATAATTGATATGTCGTCTGCAAACAAAGTACATTTATGAGGTGTAACTTTCGGCAAATCGTTAATGTAGATTAAGAATAACAATGGTCCTAATACGCTTCCTTGTGGCACTCCATAATTATTATATTTGAAGTTAGATCTGTACACTTCTGCTACCTGTGTGCTATTTACACTCTTAATTTCAACACATTGCTGTCTATTCTCTAAATAAGATTTTATCCAATTTAAGGCCGGACCTCTTATACCATAACATTTTAATTTTAACAAAAGTAGGTCATGCGCAACGAAATCAAACGCTTTTGTCATATCGAAGAATAATGCAGTTGTAAAGCTCTGATTATCATACTGATTAGTTGCTTCGCGTATTAAGTTGAAAATAACCAGGCTGGTGGATTTAGATTTTTGGAAGCCATGTTGTTCGGGTGCAATAACATTGAATTTATTAAAGAAATCACTAAGCCGTAAGGTGCATTGCCTTCTCAAATACTTTCGATAATATAGGTATGATCGTTATAGGGCGATAATTTCCAATGTCCTTTTTCTCTCCTTTTTTTTTGTAAATGGGTATCACAATGGACTTCTTCAATTGATTTGGAAACGTACCTGCCTCTAGTGAACGATTAATTAGGAATGTTAGGATGGGTACTAATTCCTGGGTACATTTTTTAATTACAGACGTCGCCAGTCCATCATATCCCTCTAGTATTATTAAGTGACATAATGATATTATTTATCTCTTTTTCGCAATAGGGCTTTAGAATGAATGAATGATTATAGCAAAATACTCGCATCGTCCGGGAGAGTAGCTATAGCTTATAGATCGAGTATCAAGATTGGTTAATTTCATACGTTTAGTCTATAAATATATTTATTTGTTAGAGAAACGCAGCGGTATCCCTTATGCGATTTAACTTAGGCTTCTGCCCGCGACTTCGTACGCGTATCAATTATTGTTTAGAAGATATTATTATGTTGGTACTGAAAAAATAAAAAATAAAGATTGAATTTCCATAGACTTTGCGTGTAACAGTTCAAATTCTCTTCGAATCTAAATAAACACCCTCATAAACTTGGTCAATAATATTCTATAGATGCCCTGGTAACGCCGTTTTGTCCAAATTGTATACCCCACATCCCTTAGCGTTGGTGAACTATGATAATAAGAGATAAGTATTCTTCAACTCAACCTAACAAACAAATTAAGATGACCTCTGATTTCATAGCAAAAATAGGAAGCAGAGATCAAGGTTGCTGGTCTTTCAATATCAACAGCGACGTCGTCAGTGACCGAAGTTCCGTATAAGTAGGTCTCTAATGTCTAACAATTACTATCGGTGGAGGTATCAACCAGTTTTGGTTATGTTTAGTCGCTTATATTTTACATCCCGAGATTTTTCACGTTTTATCCATATTTTGCTAAAAGTTTGAATGGGGGTCATTAGCTCATAGATTCAAGGAGTTCCCATACAAAGTTCAGCCCCATTTTTTAACCCATTGCGCCCTTATCTTATTTTTTTTTCGGAGGATTTTCTCGACAGTTGAGTAAAGTTTGCATCAAAATCCGTTCAGCTGTTTTCACGTGATGCGCGTACACATAAACGGAAAAAAATTCTAAAAACTGTTGGAACGTGTTCTGTTATCGATTCTAAGTATCCCCAGCTAACTTTTTCGAACATCTTTTATGTACCTACAGACTTCAGACCCTCTTCAGTTTAATTACATGTAGGTATAGACAGATATATCTCTAAAAGGAACCAAGGGTAGCCATGTAACCAATAGAAAAAATCTACTAAATATTGCCACAAAGTATTATGAGAGACTGTACAAAAACAGGGACAACATTCCTTCATGCAACAATGTTGAAAGCAAGGTTGAGACAGAGAATATAGAATACACTCCACTTTTCATTCATAGCGAGATAAGGACAGGCATAGAGTCTCTAAAGTCTTCAAGAAGTCCAGGCGAAGACGGCATTACTAACGACGTCCTTAAGGCCCTGGCTGAACCAATAACCCCAATACTTACTGACCTATTCAACGAAGTCATGAAAACCAACACCATACCAGAACAATGGGAGAACTCTATAATCACGTTACTTTAAAAAAAAAGGGAGACCCACTCGATATAGGAAACTACCGGCCGATGAGCCTGCTACAAAGCTTATACAAACTGTTCTCCAGCATAGTAATAAGAAGAATAAAAACATCTCTTGATTTCTACCAACCACGAGAACAAGCAGGCTTCAGGAAAAATTTCAGCACGATCGACCACATTTTCACTTTAAATCAAATGGTAGAACAGTTCACCGAATACAGAATGACGCTATATATCGCATTTGTTGACTACTCCAAAGCGTTCGACTCAATATCACACGAGGCGCTATGGAAAGCCTTGGAATATAACAATGTGGCGGAGAAGTACATAGGAATTCTGAAGGAAATTTATAAGAAAAGCAGAGCTAAAATAAGATTAGACCAATTAGGGGCGTCGTTCAACGTGGAGAGAGGGGTAAGACAGGGTGATCCTATCTCACCAAACCTGTTTACAGCACTGTTAGAATATATATTTTCGAAACTCAACTGGAAAGGACTAGGAATAAAAATAAATGGCGAGTACTTGAGCCACCTAAGATTTGCCGACGATATCGTCATTCTAAGCGACAACCATGAAGAGCTCTACCTCATGCTCCAAACTCTACATGAAGAAAGCGTCAAATGTGGGCTGGAAATGAATGCGAACAAGACATGCATAATGACTAACGGCATCGAAATTGACACAATATTAAATTCACACAAGATTGAATATGTTAAAGAATATGTATACCTCGGCCAAATTGTATCCTTTTCAGACACTACGAAAAGAGAAATAGAAAGGCGAATAAAAATTGCATGGGCAAAATACTGGTCTTTAAAACCTATTTTTAAATCAAAGCTCCCACTATCCTTGAAGAAGAAAGCTATGGATTCTGTAATTCTGCCGACACTTCTCTACGGTTGCCAAACATGGCCGTTGACTAAAAAAACAGTCGCAAAATTACAAATCTTCCAAAGAGCGGCAGAAAGAAGTCTTCTTGGAATACGTCTAAAAGACCGACACCATAACGTCGATATAAGGCGACGGACGAAAGTGACTGACGCAGCCGAGGAGGCCTGTCGACTGAAGTGGCAATGGGCAGGACACGTAGCGCGCGCGACCGATGGCCGCTGGAGCGAACGCGTGCTGCACTGGTGGCCGCGAGAGCAGCGCCGGCCGCGCGGCCGGCCCCGCGCGCGCTGGCGAGATGACGTCGAGGCCATTGCCGGCGCCACCTGGACCAGGGTCGCGGCAGACCGCACCCGATGGAAAATGATGGAGGAGGCCTACACCCAAAGATGGGTACCCAAGTCGAACGCGACAAGCTAAGAAATAAAAATCAAATTAGATATAAGTAACACATGCATGTACCTGAAAACTAAATTTTTATTAACTTATACTTATTTACATTTCACGATTTATCATTTATCATAATTGAACAATAAATATTAAGATTGCTAGCTTTTAGGTTAGTAACAAATTGAACGCTAGTAATTATCTGTTACAAATGTTATAATTTATAAATGGAATGATGTGTATATTTTACTTGGAATAAATGGCTTATAATAATAATAATAATAATAGACAGATAGTATGCGATGTGGGCGAACGCGAGCCGAACATCGTCGAGGAAGATGCCACGAGTGTTTTTTGATTTGGTTATGCAACTTTGCATATATGGCCATCACGCTGGTTACGCGACCCGCTGTGGTTAGGTTAGGAGACCCACCTGGAGGGCAAGGTTTTTCAATTAAACATTACATTTCACCGGAATCTAAACAAACCGTGAGGTGTATGCAATTTTTCAAGTGTACCTAGTTATTCAACAGGAATTGGGTGATTGATAGCACTACGTACGCTTGTAGACCACTGCGGAATTACAGCTTTCTAGTGAGGTTCACTGACCTAAGCCGTAGACGGACGGACGGACCGACGGGCATGGCGAAACTATAAAGGTTCCTTTTTATACTACGGAAGCCCAACAATTGGACAAATAAACTATGACCAACTAATTCATTTCCTAATATCTTGCAAAAGAATTATGGCAAATGATTATTTGGCAAATTACATTTAGGCATTTATTTTACTGGTTTGGGACGTAAATCTGCAAAAAAACTTCGGTACCTACTTAATACCTTTAGAGCCTATGCCAGATTTTTATAAACTACCACAGACTATTGTTGGAACTGTTGAAAATGATGTTAATATGAAACTATTAAAAGAATTTATATTAAAAAAAGCTTATTACTCAATTAATCAATTTTTAGCTGACATAGGTATGTACTTAATTCCAATTACTCTATTCTTTATATTTTTAATAATGCTGACTACATCATATTTTATTTTTCATTTTAACGGACTTTGAACTTAAATTTGTATATATATATATATTGTGATATGTTGACCACCTAATGTAAATTAGTTGTGAAGCATGCTGCATGCAGGCATGTTACAAAAATATAACTATATTTGTATGCCGCAAGGCGCCACATAGTGATACTGAAAAAATGTAATACCTAATAAGTAATAACTACCTATGTTGGACAAATAAATCTATGAATCTTTGAAATCTTGGGATTAGGTGTCAAAGCGGACCCCGGGCTCCTTTCCGGGCATTTCCCCGGAAATGATCGTCTGTTTAGCGCTATTCCCGAATAGCGCTAGGAGGATGATGACTTAATATCTTTAGTAATCTAAACCTCGTGAGAGTGAGTAACTTCGAATCCCTCGGCCAAATTGAGGACACACTTCAGAGCCTAACTCCTTTACGTTTGCAATTTTTGATCCCTCTATTTTTGAACTTGAACGTTCAATAAAGATAGAAATTGAAGTCTTCAAGAACGAATCTAAAAACTCGTCAAAACGTCATAAATACGAGCGTTCAAGCCATTCTAAAAACAAAATGTTGAATAAGTGGATTTAAAGTACACATTACACTGTCAAGAATAGAGCGTATTACTAGGACACTGTTCCATAATTACAATCGTCCCGAAAATAGCTTGGGCCTTAAGAGGTCAAAACTGCTTTGTGGATAAACAACTTCCTCGCGCCGTATGTATCCGCGATATCCTTGTAGCCGCGAACTTCCTCTTGCGGAGAATGGGTATTAATGACCCCATTTAGAAGCCTTAACACAATCTTGCGTGTAGGTGATGTGGGTATTATTACTACATTGTAGAGTACTCCAGAAACACCAAAGGAATCCGAATTGATTAAATTCGGCAGATATTAACACGTTGACTGCGGCACAGGTCAGATTTGACCTGTAGTGGACTTTCGGCTGGTGCGGCGTAAGAAAATAGGTTACTTCACCCTGGTGCGGAGGTGACTTTGCTACGTTACACGCTACGCTACAACCCTTTAACAAGCGAATAAAACAATAGGGTTAGCCCCGGCCGAATATATTAGTATTTTGATTATTTTAAGAACCTAATCTAGATTGAACTATCCTATTGCTAGAGGAACTTTTATTATTTATCCCAACAAATTCAAGCTAGAATTAATTAAGGAGTCCACTTTGTCTCCTAGGAATGCTAGTCCAAAAGCAAAGCGGATTAAACGAATCTACTGATGACGAACACACTTTAATTAAATTGTAAATTAATCTTGAAAATATTAACCTCGAATCCTAGTCTAGAGTATCCTAACTGAACCTAATAAAATAAACCGTGACTTGCTCTGAAGAAGTGGCCAATACGTGATCGTGAATCTAGTGGAAGACCCGACGCTGTGTGAAGGTAGAAGCCAGGTGCTTTTCGAGAAGGTGAAAGGTCAGCGTACTATGGAAGGAATATTACACATTAATAAAATCGTACCATACATTTGTTTTAATACCCGCAACTTAATTTACTTGCTCCTTCAAAACATTAAGTCCTTAACTTATTGACAAATTAACTTGATTAAATAACCAATCTGTTACATAAATATTTCACAACGTTAGATTTTGTCACTTCATCGAAGAAGTTCGTCCAATGATGCATATCTTAAAATATTAAGATTTTGATGATGATGATGATTTTGATTGATGATGTTGAAATACGGAAATAAATAAGAGTTGGCTAATGATTTGACCTAATTATTGCGTTCAGCTTATACTACGAATAATTTTCTAATATTCACGTTTGAATGATAAATAATGAAGTTTAAGACAAAGGATAATTTAAATCGCCTAAAATTTACAGAGAGATTTTTAGTATAGAGATATTTCAAAGGTTGTAGTGTGACTGGTCTAGCGAACAATCCCAGCCCTGCAGGACCCAAAGGCACCTTTATAGTCGAGAAATTGATAGTTATACGACGATGCACAATTGAGCCACAACTGGCAATTAACCACCATTCCAATCACACCATATTTATTGAAAATTCAATAACGAAAATTCCTCAGTACGTACCTATGTAAACTAAACTACTAAACTGCCATTTGACTTTCATAAAATATAGGATTCAGATATTAGGAAAAGCATGCATCCCTTGTAAAATCGATAACAAATCTTCTCTAACAGAAGAATCAATCTAAAACAAGACAACCAGACAAACGGTAAGAAACCTCAATAAGCAAGATCAAGATCCCTTGACCCCTCGCTCTTGTCAATGCATTCCATGTAGGGTTCGGTCAAAAGTAGTTCACGTCTCTCCTGATTGGGAACCTCTTATCGAGTGAACCACCTATGTCAGGGTCATAAACAGTGCACTTGCAGCTATGGATGGCTTACTCAGAGATACTCAAACACGAAATGTTTACGCACAAAATTGTATCGACTTTACTCAGAATTCACACTATTAATACCCCTTGACTACCCCTATTATCTCTCATCTCTCACTTATAATAAATCTCTAATTTGAAAATTGAATCAGCCAGTATCAAACTAAGCATTTACGTGTCCCGAATGATCTCGGCTTCCCATGAACGGAAAAAACATGTAGATTTTTTCATAAGTACATTATTACTCTAGCTTACGTTTAGGATAGTTTTTATCCAACTGCGACAGTTAATTTATTTTCGGAAACATTTGACCTCATTAAATTATTCAGTTCTTCTGCTTGAAATCATAGCCGACATATCCGTCAACTGTCAGTGACGTCAAAATGGCGGACTTGCCATATCTAACTAACAGTAATAATTTCGATCCGGTGTTGTGATAGACCTTCACAAAACGCATATTAAATTCTAAAGCTTAAAAATATAATCGATTCTGATATGGAAACTTATACGCGCTAAATTCGTATTGAGGCGTAATTTCAATAAATGTATCAACAAATTTCAACAAAATAACGTCAAAAGTCTGACTCTTCCTTTTTTTTTAATGGCATGGCCTAGCGTTGTCTCGCGTTCAGCCAAAACGTCTAGGTTTATGAGTTTCTGCAAGATTACACGCTGAGTATTTGTCACGATACTTAACGGCTATCACAAGATGGCGCGGGAGCTCTCTCGATTTTTCTCGCACTATACGTCTCTTTCTAAGTTGTCTATTACGAGAGAGACGGATAGTTCGAGAAAAATAGAGAGAGCTCGCGCGCCGTCTTGTGATAGCCGTGTTGGTTTGTCAGTATTTATATTTATCAGCAATAAACAGTAAAACTAAACTTAAATCAGTATAGAACGGGCCACTTTTTTTAAAAACATTAAATTTCAAGCGCGTCAGTTCAGTAGGTATTAAGGCGGTATTTTACTTCGTACTTCGCGCCTTCAAGTTGACATTCAGCCAATATAGAGACAGGAATCGGCCAACATACAGATAAAACTTTTATCATAAAGCCTGCAATACACATTCCTTAAGTTGACAATGGCGGGAACATACAGAAGATCGGCAGAATGTGATAGTGCGATATGAAACATTACAATATGAAAAAATTAACATATTACTTTAATATTTTTAATAATTACATTAATTACCTTTAATAGAAAGGGACTCAGACTCGCGTTATGGTTCTAGAACTTAGTTAGTGGTTAGGTATAGCTTGGAAAATATAAATTCAGACGTTAAAAAAGAGATCTTTTGTTCCGCGTAAACACTTACCGGTCAATGGGTACCTACTCCGGGTAGGGGAGAACGAGGAGAGTTGACACAAAATTAACATTTCTAAATTAATATTACTGCTTCATTATAAGAGCTAGAACTATGTAAAATATATCATAAGAAAGCAAATTTCATGCGTTATTGAATGTTATCAGTCAAAATGGCAATCCATAATGAGAACTATATAAAAATCTTGTTTTTCTAAATTATGTCACGCTGTTTCAACCCTCCTAGTACTTACGTGAGTTGAAACAGGTACCAAGGTGAGTTGACACACAATGAGAGACTATGATTATGAGAACAATAAATGCTGATTTATGTGAGTAATCAGTTTTAATGAACAAAAATATACATGTTTGATATTGCAGAAAAGTTTCCCTGAGATCAATCAACAATAAAGTCTGTTTACTCTGTATACATAAGTATAATCATTTTATAAAATAATTTCTTTTTTATTGTAATTAGTTAGGCACATTTTAATTGGGTTATCAATAATAAATATCTTAGTAGTACCTGATATCCTTATTATTAAATACTAAAATGCCATAATTTCCAATAAAGGACATGTGTTATATACAGTATATAATATTATCCATTGTACTGAAGTGACATTTAGACTGTAAAGTCACTATAAATATGTAAACTTGAATACAACTTCTTACAGATCTAATAATCAATTACTTGTGTAACTTACCTGCCTACCTAAAATAGTGTTTTCTTCATTAATTGAGTAAGGTGCTTTCATTGTTTAACATTAAGTAGGTGTTTCGTGCCTTTTTTATTAGCCATGCATAATTTGAGTTTAACACTGCTAAATTCCCAAGATATTTTCGTTATAAGGTAAGGTAACTTCCTCGGTGGCCTATTTGTATATCTGAACACTGATTTCGCCTCAATTCATCTTCATTCCTTCATATAAGTCAGCAGCCAGCAAAAACCTAATACAAATTAATACTAAATCGAGGCAAGTTGCAACAAGGGAAGTGGGTTGAAACAAGGTGTTTCAATTTACCTCTGCCTCAAAATTAACGGTATTGTATATATCATCGTGATTTTTAGCTACATGCCATTAATTTATTTAAAAAATAAAGTGACTGCATAAAACCTCATTAACTACCTATGCTTTAAAAATGATCAATGCGCGCCATAAGTAATATAACATGCAAATAAACAGCGTAGAAAAAAACATAAAAAACCTACTTTTCGTGAAATTTTGAGCACTTATGCTGTGGCTCCACAACCATTCGCCTAGTGGCCTCGGCGTGTACAGACGAGTTGGTCAACGAGAAGGCGCGGTTAGAACTACGTTGATGCCAGATTTCTACTGCTTATAGTTTTTGAGATTTTGACGTTGTGCCAACTTACCTTTGTGTCAACTTACCTCGGTCTCCCCTACTCGAAAGTATTATTAAATCTATTTATTAATTCTATACACATCTTTACCTGAGAGTCGGAGTGACTCGGGATGATTTCAGTCATCACGTTTGTATTTATTTAATATAAAACAGTGTTATATTATAAATATGTAGAGAAGAAGATCTATAAACATTTAATGCTGCAGCCTGTGTCCTACCTGTTGGATCTATAGCCACAAACATCTACTAAACTATTACCCCATCAAACAAGTTTTGTCCCTTTCTTACTAATTTAAACATCAAAGAAAAGAATGAAGAAGAGAAGGCATTTTAGCTAAAATAGGTTTGTTCAAGGTTTTACTTGAAAGGTTACATTAGAACTGCATGTGTCCTTAGTCCAAAATAAGAAATTCGTTAACTCCCACCACATTACCATGCAAACGAAGTCGCAGGTACACTTAGTCTTATATATTTCCGACGGAAACATGTTGGCTCGCAACATGCCTACTAATAATGTGTTTTCTAAAAAGAAGCCGCTAAATCTTAACCAATTACCTAGCAAAGGAGTACCATAAGGTAGTGCAATCATAATAATTTCATAATAATAATAAACCTCACTATAATTTATTTATTTTTATTTATTTACTTATTTAATAGGTTACCTACATGACATTACAGAAATCTAATGCGTCACACAGCAAAGATTAAACATTTTAACAATAGCACATAATAAAAGACATGCATTAACAGTGTACACAAAAGAGACAATATTACATTACACTCGAGGGCCTGGCATCCTCACAGAACTTCAAACATTCTTTTCTCACACTCGCCCATCGCCATGTAAACAGATCGCACTCCGGTGCAGACGCCAAGAGCGCATTTAGTAGTGAGAGAGCGCGGGGCAGTGGGGAGTTCCTACGCGACACAGTGCGAGTTGCCGGGACAGCAAGAAGAGCGCGTCGTCTTTTGGGGACGTCTGGCACAAACAGTCGCCCTAGGCGGCATACTAGCTCAGTACGCTTACCATGAGTTTGACAATGACGGCTTACGCTAACGAGTATCGAGTTTTCTATCTGTGCATCTCTATTGCACTTTTACAGTACGAGCGGGATGCACAGATAGAAAACTCGATACTCGTTAGCGTAAGCCGTCATTGTCAAACACATGGTAAGCGTACTGGACAATCCGACTCGCCGCGAAGGACTCGAGACGCAGTCAACAGCAAACCAAGGGTCCGTCTGACCTCTAGGGAATTGTAGCCGAGGGTACCTAGCAGATACTTGGTTGGGTAGAGGAACGGGTAGTACCCATAAATCTTCTTGTAGAGAAACCTTAGGAAAGCTTTTTGCACTTTCTCCAGCATTAAGGCATGTTGATTCATACGGTAACCATACGATCGACGCTGCCTCCAACTTGCAACCAAGGCGTTGTAGACTAGCTTGATTGCTAGTGGATCGTTAAAGTTACGCAAGTTTCGGATAACAAAACCGAGTCTTCGATAGCAGTCCGCAGCTAGTGATAGTATGTGCTCGTGGAAAGAAAGACGTGTATCGAAGACTACTCCGATATCCTTGACGGTGAACACACGGTTTATGGGCTCAGAACCCAGAAAGTATTGGGCAATAATTGGATCGCGCGCTCGACTGAAAGTACAGACACAGCATTTGGCAGGGTTAAAAAGCAGTTTGTTGTCCATATTCCAACGAAAAATCAAGTCAATATCTGCCTGCAACGATTCACAGTCAGCTCCTTGCTCCACACCGTAAATTAACTTTAAATCGTCAGCATATAGAAGACATTGAGATGACTTAAGAACGGACTGGAGATCATTGATCATGATTCCGAACAGGAAAGGTCCTAGTATGGAGCCTATAATGCATCAGTGATCGAAGATACTTAACAACTATGTTTACTATTCAGATTACATTAATTTACTGAAGCACCACGCGAAACTCAATTAAAATAACCACAATAGAATAACTAAATTCTATATGAAAGGATAGTACGGCTCCGGTCGTACATAATACACTAAAATAGCTTATATATAACCGTTTCCTTAATAGTAAGAAAACTGCATACTAATGCGTCGGAATGTCGGTAAATACAAAGTTACAACACCGCTTCACATCTGAAATACCTATGTAGCAATACGTAATTTATGCAAACAAACATTGATGATTGTTTGTGGCAAAGTATGATAATGTTGGAAATAGACACAGGCAAATACACACTCTCGTAAAATAAAATAAATTAATATTAATTTTTTAAGCAATAACGCTGCTAAAGAAAATTATGAGTTTTTAAATGAAAGGAAAAATTGAAAAATTTAATGCTCCGAGCCGGATTCGAACCGGCGACCACAGGCATTCATGGCCCGTCGCTACTAACCAACTGAGCTATCGGAACAATCTGGTTCGGGCACCAAATCCCTCAATCAGTTCCTTCATACAACGCCTTAGGGAGGCGTATGTAGCGACATCTACCAGAAGACTCAGGCTTCTTAACGGCACCAACGTCTCAAATTATGTTGAGAAATCGTCAGTAACGATGCGCCACCCCATACTAAACTAATATTTGTTTTTTAAGCAGTAACGCTGCTAAAGAAAATTATAAGTTTTTAAATGAAAGGAATAATTGAAAAATTTAATGCTCCGAGCCGGATTCGAACCGGCGACCACAGGCATTAATGGCCCGTCGCTACTAACCAACTGAGCTATCGGAACAATCTGGTTCGGGCACCAAATCCCTCAATCAGTTGGTTAGTAGCGACGGGCCATGAATGCCTGTGGTCGCCGGTTCGAATCCGGCTCGGAGCATTAAGAATAGAATAGAAAAACTTTATTCAACATCACACAATTATAGTTACATGAGAACCTTAGAATGAAGACTTAAAATATAAATTTAAATATAATCTACATTTTTCAATTTTTCCTTTCATTTAAAAAATAAAATAAAGTTAAATCAAAATCCTACCAGGTATTGGGCTCGCTGGGACCACCCAATTTACCAAAACAGCCGATGATGCTGCTTGTTGGTAGACTCGTAGCTCTGCCTGTAGCTCTCCCTCTGCCTTGTAGTCGCTGGCTGGAGTTCCGTCTTGTCCCCGGTGAGATGTGAAGTGCAGCTCCGCGCGTCCCGTTGAAAAGTGTTGATGTGTAGCTCGGCGTCCCGTCGAAAGAGAACGCTCTTTTTTTTTTTTTTTTTTTTTTTTTTTTTTTTTTTTTTTTTTTTTTTTTTTTTTTTTTTTGAACCTGACTGTTGCTATAATAGGACGGACCCAATATAGCGGTCGAACTGCGTGGTTGGAGGGTGGCCTGGGGAAAATCCAGGGGAAGCCTCCGGCACGACCACGCGGGGAAGTTTGTACACTGGAATACTCTAAGAGTTTGCGCTCCAGTGAGATTGGTTGAACGGTATCAACCGAATCTGGGGTGTGAGTGGTATCGAACTACTGGGAGTTTTATCGCTGGTTCGCTAAAACCTAGCCTAGCTGAGAAGAGTCCAGCAAGAAACTCAGCTAGGCCCGACTTGCGTCGGACTGACTCTACCCGGTATGCGGCGGTACCGGGACGAAAGCGGACTGTATGTGTCTGTGTTGTCTCGCGGTGGACGTCCCCGCCGGCGGGAACGCTGAAGTGTACGCGATGTGTTGGACGCCGAAAGCGCAGCGTTCCATCTTTCGATGGACGCTGTGATTTCGTCGTCCGGGTCCGTGAGTGTGTGCCTAGGACGCCGGACCGTGCGGCCCCTAATCAGTGAGCGCCGAGTAACGACAGAGGGGGGAGGGATGGGGACGTAGTCAGCAGCCTTCCTAACTAACGGATTCCTATGGTGGGGAGCGTTATCAAAATAACGTCTGGCAGCCTGCTTAAAGAAACCATACATGGTGCTAATCTCCATGTCGTGGTGCAGGCTGAGGTTCGATTGGTACCACGGGGCACCAGTCGCCCTTCGGAGAAAACGATTCTGAATGACCTGAAGCGGCTTGAGCGATGACATAGGCACGTGAGCGAATGCTACACTTGCATATGTCATGATTGGACGAACACAAGTCTTGTAGAGTGTCAGCTTATTCCTAAGTGACATTTTACTAAACTTGTTGATCATCGGCCCTAGCCTTCCTAGCACGAACAAGGCGCGGTTGCGTACCCTACGGATGTGGCTACGGAAAGTCAGTCTCCTGTCGAGGGTCACTCCAAGATATTTGGCCTCGTTGACCCAGGGGATGGGTCGGTCAAACATCTGGATCGGAGCCACCCGCCTTTCTGTAATAATGCAGTCCGACGGATGAAAGACTATTGCAGTGCTTTTCTCCGGGTTGACTTCGATACGCCAAAGATTAAACCAACGACCTAGGTCGGAGATTGCCTCTTGGAGGTATCGCCGGATAGTAGCGTACTTACAATGAGTCGTAAAGAGCGCGGTGTCATCCGCAAATAACCCCAGTTGCACCTTAGGGTGCCTGGGAATGTCGTTTGTGAATAACGAGTAGAGAGTGGGAGAGAGCACGGAGCCTTGCGGGACTCCGGCCCGGATGGGGTGTGGGTCCGAATACGTTCCCTCCAGTCGGTATCGAAAGCTTCGGTCACTGAGAAAATCTCGTATTGTGAGTACGAGTCTGTCCGGCATTCCGAGCTGGTATAACTTGTATACAAGCCCGTTATGCCAGACCTTGTCGAAGGCTTTCGCTACGTCGAGAAAGATCGCACCGGTCTTGAGAGAGAGCGCTCCTCCTCACTCATCGCCTTAAATACCTCCGCCAACACCAGAACCACTGTAACATGAACTCCCAACCGATAAAAGCCCTTACTATCATTGCAATAATGTATTTAACCGTATGCAACCCCCCCTACGACGTTGTCGCTGTCTCAAACATTTGTCGCTATTTCGCGGGTACTGTTTGGCGCCACAAAGTCTGCAACCCGTCCCACAAGTTGAAACCTGTTAACTTAATTCCTTGCCTATGCTGTATGATGATTTCCAATACTAAAGTTAACATAAAACAACACAAAATAATTAAAATACAAACCCTAAAACGTCAATGAAAACTAACACACAACGGCTAAAACCACTATGATACTACACCAGAATACATTTAAATTAATCATAAGTTTGATTTCCGATTAGTCGAATGAACATAATAGTGGTTTCCTTGATTGCAGAAAATAACTAACACAATATACAGTTAAAATAAGGCTACTTAAAATATGTAAATCCCTCAGATATCCAAGGATTCCTAAATTAATAGCATTTTTCCTTAACTACCTATTTTGAGGATACAAATGCTACTATCTCAATATTCTCAAATTACATCTTCTGACTACTCAAACAACAACGTTGCTTTACATATAAAACAAATATAAATAATGAATTATATTCCAGTAAATATTATTAATCGGTACCATCGATTAATAATATTTACTGGAACCAATAGATCTTGACCTAAACAATTCAAATATACGGAACCCACAAGTGGTTCCTTTTACTACGTATTATTTTAAATCATTTATTAAAATTATAAGAATATTCCCATAGTATAGCAATATCCGTTAAATCCCAAAATTGCCTCATTATTTAAATAGCAAAGCCCCAATGATAACGCCTACTTTTGTAATACGAGCAATTTCTACTCTAAAATTGAGGCCGGCCTTCAGAACTGTCTCAACTGTTTTAATAAAACTCATTCAAACATGTAACTTGTAATAAATACACTTTATTTCGATATATTAGCGTTTTTATTTTCCACTTCACTAAAAAAATATCGTCAGTTTTATGTATGTCCTTTTTCCTGGTGCGATACAGGTCCAATTTGACATGTCAATCAAAATCTCTATAAATCTCCATGAAAATGATCAAATTGTGTGGCGCTGTAGTGTGACACTCACACTGACACCCTAACTCTACATAAGTAACCACCCTATGTAATATTAGACACAATATATCTTAATCCCAACGTGAACAGTTGTTTAATTACGTCCATCCTCACATGGCGACCTGCCAGTGCGGCCTTGTGCCGTGCTGGCGGCGCGCTGCGGCCTGCGCTAGCCATTAACGAACGAAATAAGTGAACTTTATTTGAACATTTTTCTGTGACTAAAAAGTGAACAGTGAACAATTACAATGAACCAAGCTATTAGTGCGCAAGATATTGTATAAATTCCACAAATAGTAAAAATAGTAAAAAAACTTTGTAAACTGAACGAGAAATTTAATATTTAAATACAAATAAAAGAACCAGAATATGAAACAGTGCTAAACAACAATTATAATGGAATCGGTGCCGGGAGCTGGGAATGATCATTGTATGCCGCCGGGAGTAGATGGTGTCGAGGATGGCGTGGCTGATCACGAATGTCAGGATGTCCAGCGCATGCGGTAACGTTCCAGAATCATGAATCCATGAATCGGCTGAATGGTTCAGAAGAACATATATACAAAGAAAAGCATTTTTTATAATAATTAAGATACCTTTTAAACTTTTTTACTATTATATAGGCAGGTATCATTTATAATATAACCTACATGGCTACTTGTTAAAAAAGTAGGTAACTATCAAATTGTGTCATTTGTTAAATATAAAATTAAAATAGAAATGTATGATTACCACAGTTGTTTTGTTTTGATTAATTAATTAAACTAGATGACTGTACTGTACTATATTTAAGTGATATAAATAATATTAAGAAGCTTTTTGCCGCTTGATGACGACACACAATTATGGTTAAAAGTGAGGAAAAAAAAAAGAGGAACAAAAAACCTTTTGCATAGGATTATATATATAGTAAAATATAAAGAAAAAAAACAATATTCACATGACATAAATACTTTGCATACTCAGGAAAACAAACATTATTTGTGACTAAATTTTCAGTGTTAATTATAATCAATTCTTCAAAAATTAATTTAGCTTATCATAAGACTATAATTTTGAATACCGATATATTATAGAGAGGATTTCATCATACTATACAAATAAGGCACGACGCGAACGCGCGTGTCAGCATAAAAGGATTGGCATGCAGTTCGTCTGTTATTACATCTCAAATTTCGCAGTAACCTTGAAGCTTGTGCATCAATTTAGATCATTCCAATTAAATTGTCATTAAAACTTTTTGAAGATTGACAAAGTTGCTTATAAAAGTTATAAATGACGCTGACTTTTAACCATATCTTAGATTTTTCTGAATAAATAATAAGATTTAAGGTCTATTATAGGCACTAAAGATTTATTTTTATTAAAGTTGATTATGTGTCCAGTACACACGTACTGATACTTTTTTCTACATGGAGTTAACAATTATAATAAATACGCAGGATGATACATAAGTATCAGACGTATTTATTAGTCAACTAACTATTTACGTTTTCATAAGGATATTTTAAATAAAATGTAAACACTCACACACAGGTCACCAAAGTCTTGTACCGGACAAGAAAAAAAATAGTTACGGGTCATTTATGGTAGGTGACGCAAAGAGAGCGAGTTAGACAAATTGGCTCTCGCAGTCAAAGTGTTAAATAATAACCGGCGGGACCGTGCCGTCCTACTAAATAACCGATAACTGTATATTTTTATTTATTGTGTTTTAACCTCTAGTATCTATTGGAAAACTCCAAGAGAAACCTTTCCGTCCTCAAATTACGGAGTTCTGAGGCAGCAATATACATAGAACAAAAAAAGTAATTATCCCTGTTGTTTACGAATCTGACATAAAGTTCATGTCGTCCGATCACTCTGATCAGCAGGACGACGTGGAATCACAATTCCGTGTAGTCCGATTAATCGGACCAGCAGGAAAAAAAAGTTCATGTGGTCCTATCAGTAGACGAGGCAGTAGGACCACGTGGCCAGAGGGCAAAATATGTTAAGCAGTTATTTACTTGGTGGAATTTTAAAATTGTACGTTCACTGCGAGCAATTGGCAGTGGCACTATAATCATTAATCACAGTAAAGTATCGCGCTCGCTTGCTTCCGCTAGCTCTATGTTTTTCGCCAGCGATAAATTCCCGGCGGCGCGGTACGAAATACTCGTAATGTTAACAGACCAAATGTAGGATGATAGCTAATTCTAACATATTATGTCCCATTTGGGCAGTAATATATTTAACCGGAACATTAATTGTGTACCTATTCGGTGTCTGTAGGATAATCTGATAATTTTAGGGAGTTGGAATCGTCTGAATGGATTATAATATTTTATATGATTGCCTTTCAAATTCTTCTTAGTGTGTAACCTATATTAAGTTTAAAAATAAAGCGATAAAATCCCACAATATTCTTTCGTTCTCCGTGTATTCCAATAAAAGCATTCCACAGCAGAATTGGATTACGAGGCAAGTAAGTGGCTGATAGTCTGTTTATATAGGGAAACTTAATACTTATATACGAACAGTGGAATTTATATAAGTTTCTGTCAAAATAATTTTTAAGCTTTTATGGTCGAATGTGCTTTCTCAACATAGTCGTCAACTGCTCGTTGAGAGGGTTCCGATGACTCCAACCATGACGGGTTAATCAATTTTAGTTTCCTTAAACTTCCTGCCCTTGCATTTTCAAATATAAGTGTACCCAAGTAGCGTAATTATTAGATTAGATTAGAATCATTATTTCACGATAAAAAATTACATTGCAGATTTGCATACCTACATGTAAAAAATAAGAATTTTTATATTAAGACGATGTCAACAAATGCAAGAACACCATAATAAAGAAACAGAAAAACAAAGCTAAAAGGCCTCCACCCACCGGACGCGTGTGCTGCGCGTGTGCTGCGCTGCAGCTGCGCGGGTGCTGCGCGTGTGCCGCGTTCGATGTGTGTTTGAAGTGTAGTTTCAATGCTTTACAACTTGCGCGTGTGCTGCGCTGCAGCTGCGCGGGTGCTGCGCGTGTGCCGCGCGGGTGCTGCGCTGCAGCTGCGCGGGTGCTGCGCGTGTGCCGCGTTCGATGTGTATTTGAAGTGTAGTTTCAATGCTTTACAACTTGCGCGTGTGCCGCGCAGCACACGCGCCGCACAGCACACGCGTCCGGTGGGTGGAGGCCTAAAAAGTATATATATTTAAAAAAGTATTAACTTCAGTGTCAGTTTTGTGACGTCAAATACATCTTGGCAAGAAGGTCTAGAAACGCAACGAATGTTTTTTAGACCCTGGTTCGTTAAACTTGTCATATGCTACAAGACTTATTGTAGTTATTGTCATCTGTGTTGTTATTTTACCGTAGGTATTTAATTTCGCGTATTTATTAGCATTCAATTGCAAACAAAAAATCCTTACAATGGGGATGGGCAAGGCTCGGCAAGTAATTTATTATGTAGGTATACAAGCGATGTCTTGCAGAATATCAAATCGGAATCATTTCGTCAGAATTGGATAATATTTATAGAAGAACTGCTGAAATTGCAATATATCCATCAATATCAATATTTATTCCTTACGCTACAAATACAGTACATTGATAATTTTTGACTTGTTTTGTTTACATAGTATGTTTTAGAGGTTATGTTTACATAAAACCATCTTAGTACTTGCAATAGATTTGATGAAATTTAAGTGTTTTAATTAAGTGTAATGGTTAGCAAAGTGGAATGCTTGGAGGAGGAAGAAACGGTATATTGTACGGTATTCAATGAATTTGGTAAACAAAACTAGGTCGTACTATTCGTGTAGCCATACTAGCGATAGTGGCTACACAAATAGCACCCCTATTATTTTCTAGACTGTTATCCAGACAATAAGAATTAGGTGGTTTGAATAACAAAAATACAATTTCTTTTTAATAAAAATAAATGTGAAACAAGCTACTTTCACATAGGCAACTTTTATGCTTAATTGTCATCACAAAACTGGGATGACTATTCACGCTAAGTGGGTACGCCACCCATATTATACGGATACCTATATAAGGTACAGTCAACGTCATTTAGTTAGTAGCAGCCAAGGTAGCCAAATATTTCGGTACAGCTCCTTGCCCGTGGTCCACCTAATCGGTCCACCTAGAAGGACTAAGGTAAAAACTTATTGGTGGTGGTTCACCTCGGTAAACTTTTCCAGTAGACTGTATAGACGAATGCCCCAAAATTACACGCATAAATTACCAAATACGTGATTTACCAAAGTTAGTTAGTTTTTACGCGTAATACCAAAATTACTACCTAAGTCAGGTCGGTGTAGGTACGACGACGAGCGAAGCGAGGAGGAGTGTTAGGTGTACTGCGACCTTATAGCGAGCGAGCGAAGCGAGCGTGCCGCGGCAGCGGCCGGCGAAGCGCCAGAACCGAAAATGTGATATTTCACTTCCTCATATTAAAGAAGGTTTTTAGCAAAGTTTACATAGGTGTACCACGGGTTAAAAAAATGCCCGTGGTTCACCTTAGTCCACCTAGGTGGACCATGGGTAGAAAAAACTTCCCGTGGTCCACCCAGGTGAACAGATTAGGTGGACCACGGGCAAGGAGGGTTTCGGTACACGTCTTTATTACTGTAAGAATAAGGGTGTGTTAAGAAATATTTTACTACTCTGGCAGCTATGTACTACTAACTATATGATGCTGACTGTACAACCGCTGCAGCTTGTAAATAGTATTTTTAATAGGTTGTTCCTATCACTAAATGAGACAAACGGTTCTAGATTAAACCTACGCTTAGTGTGGACGCGGGGAAGGAAAAAGGGACGAAGGACCGTGCGGTAGAAGACCGTCGGCTGAAAGGCACTGATTGGTCTGTGGAGTGAAAATGAGGTTAATGGAAGCCTGCCGTACCTGGTGCTCCTTGTCGAGGTTTCGGGCGGCCGCCACTTGCCTTTCTTTGTAATCGAAGGTATGCTGGGCTATCCTTTCTTCTTCTGCACTATTTACAGGTTTATCGCGTATTTATTTAATCGAAAACATATTATATTTCTTTCCAATTATTGGAAAACTTTTACACCACTTTGACAGATATTTTTCTTCTTGTTAGGATTTGAATTTGGCAGACAGGCCATAGAGCGGATGATGTGCGAAATAAGGTTTATAGTGAAAAGAGTATTGATGATGTGCGTGACGAACGGCGGGTGAAAGAGAGGGCGATAACATTTCCCCCCGACCTTAAAGGGTTCCTTTAAAGAACTAAACTGAATGAAGAACTTAAAAATGCGTGACTCGCGGTAATAAAACATAAAAAGACAATAACTAAACTATTGGCTTGGTAGCGGACATAGTCGCACGACAGGACGGGTCAAACTGCCTCTACTCGTCTTCACAGTGACGACACGGGTTGTGCCGTCTTTTGAAGGGTGAACTGCTTCTACAATGCCTAAAGGCCAAGAGAATGGCGGGGCATTATCGACCTTTATAATTACCATTGTGCCAACGTTAATGGGAACTGATGGCGTGGTCCATTTTGCCCGCGATTGCAACTGATGTAAGTACTCGGCACGCCATCGCTTCCAGAATGACTGCACCATTCCATCCAGAAGGGTATGTCGGTCGAGCAAGTTAGCCGATTCGATAAATGGTGATGGTAAGGATAGTAGTGGCGCAGTATTGAGAAAATGAGCCGGTGTGAGTGCTAACGGCTCAGCTGGATCGCTGCTCATAGCGGTCAGTGGCCGAGAATTTACAAGTGCCTCTATTTGGGTGAGGGTCGTTAACAGTTCTTCATATGACAGAATTTGTCTGCCAATCACCTTTAACATATGGTTCTTAACAATTTTGACCATACTTTCCCACACACCTCCAAAATGAGGAGAAGCCGGAGGAATAAACTTCCATTCAATTTCAAGCATGGGCGGTAGTTATCCAGAAACTTATACAGATCCCTCAAATATGAATTCGCACCGACAAAGTTTGTTCCATTGTCGGTGTACAGACATTGCACTGGACCACGTCGCGATAAGAAGCGCTTGAATGCAGCAAGAAAGTTAGCGGTACTTAGCTCCGTCGCTATTTCGATGTGTAAGCAGCGCGTTGTTAGACAGGTGAAAATACACAACCATGCTTTGTGACTTTTAACCCCTCTGCCACGAACAGGCGTATATTGCAATGGGCCGGCGTAGTCACATCCTGTATGTGAAAATGCTTTGCCCACTTTGTTTACGCGACAGCTCGGCAGATCCGCCATAAGTGGGAACGATGATTGGGGTTTTGCTCTAAAGCACGCATTGCATTTAGCAACGCGTTCACGAATAACTCGACGGGCGGCGAGTATCCAATATTGGTGCCTGAGTAAGGACATCAGTGTTTCAGGACCGGCGTGTAAATGTTTCCTATGAAAGTAGTCAACTATTATATTGACCACGTGATCGCGGCGCGGAAGTACAATTGGGTGCTTTTGCGAATATTGTAATCCAGCGTTTGACAGTCGGCCACCAACGCGGATCAAACCGTCTTCATCTAAGAACGGCTTAAGCTTTTGTAAAGCGGGAGAACAAGATTTGTTATTTTTTATCTTGTCCATATCGTCACAGAAGTGCACTTTCTGCAAAGTTAAAATTATTTTACCTTCAGCGAACTCCAGATCAGACCGAGCAAGCGCCGTGGCGCGCGGTTTTGGTTTTAAAATGCGGTAAACATAAACCACGATACGCAATAGTCTGGACCACGACGACATTCGCTGGGCAAGTGAGTAAAGCGGTGATTCTGTAGACTCCGTAGTTGTAGCGTGTGCGAGCGGCTTAAGCTCCGGTACTTCACCGACGGATTCACGATCGAGCTCTCTTAAAGGCCATTCTGATGGATGCTTGGAAGTCCATGGCGGCCCACTGAACCATAGCGGATGATCCACTAGCTTGGCAGGTGACAGGCCGCGTGACAAGCAATCCGCGGGATTTTGCAACCCTGCCACGTGATGGAAGCAGCTGGCAGGAATGGCTTCAATAATCTTGACAACGCGGTTAGCAACAAACGTTTGCCAGCGGTGCGGTGAGGAATAGATCCAGCAGAGGACGATTTTAGAGTCGGTGAAGGCGTATACTTCGTTTATTTTATAACGTGGCTCAAAATTGTCCAGGACCTTCCGCATGAGCTTAGATAGGAGAGCCGATGCACACAATTCTAGTCTCGCAACAGAGAGTGTTTTAAGTGGTGCGACCTTTGACTTGGAGCACACCAGTCGGACTGTCACCTTTGTTCCATTAAGAACTTGAAGGTAAACCACACCTCCGTACGCGCGTTCAGATGCATCACTGAACCCTAAAAGGTTCACAGTACAGTCCTGTACTACTCCAAGATGGCGCGGTATATGGATTTCATCGAGCTTTGGCAGCTCAGAGCAAAATTGTTCCCATTGCTTCACGATATGGGGTGGGGGAACGTCATCCCAATCGCATTTTATTAACCAAAGCTCCTGAATAAGGAGTTTTGCGTGCAAAACAACGGGAGCTACCAAGCCCACGTTATCCCACAGACGTGCGACAGCAGACAAAATTGTCCTTTTAGTACACTCAGAGTCTGGCTCCGTGACTTTGAAATAAAAGTTATCACTAAGCTTGTTCCAGCACAAGCCCAAGACCTTTTGAGATACCCCACGATCAATTTCAACGTCAGAAGCTCGATGCGAGGCGGGTATAGCTTCTAAAACAGCATTGGAATTAGAAGTCCATTTTACGAGGTCAAATTGACCGCATTGAAATAGGTCGATCAGCTCCTTAGAAGCGGCGATTGCCATGGATTCGTCCTGCTCCTGCGAGTTCTCTGACATTATGCTAAAGCATACGTCATCCATATATGTGCATGAGGATGCGATCGCCGCTGCCATTGGAAATTTATGTCCATCGTCCGCAATCAGCTGTCGTACGACGCGAAGGGCGTGATACGGACTTGACTTCATTCCAAAACAAACGCGATTGAACTCGTATGTTGCGACGGGATCTTGCGGGCTAAATCGGAATAATATCCGCTGGTATTGGCGATCACGCTCGCGGATACCGATCTGCAGAAACATCTGACGACAATCGGCTGAAAGGGCTATCTTAAACAGGCGAAAATTTAAGAGGATTGAAAACAAATCCCCCTGTAGATTAGGTCCCGAGTGCAAAACATCGTTCAGGGATAGGCCTGAGCTGGTCTTGCTACTAGAATCCAGTACCATGCGCACTTTCGTCGTTGATTTGTCCTCACGCACGATGGCGTGATGCGGGATCGTGTATGCAGGTGCGGATGAAGCATCCTTCGAGTTTGTTACCTCCGATATATACCCTTTATTGACGTATTCACGTATGATGTCGTCATAGGCGGTACGTAAAGTACTCGATGCCTCTAATTTCCTTTCAAGGAAAAGGAAACGCCTATAAGCAGCAGAGTGAGAATCTCCAAGCTTGAATACATCGTCAAGAAACGGCAACGCGACTGTGTATCTACCACTAGCGTCTCGCGTAGTGGTGGCGCGGAAGTAGTCTTCGCATTCAATGTCATCTTGACTGTGAGCGGGCGGAGCGGAGACCTCCTCGAGCTCCCAGAACCTTTTGATGAGGTGGTCCATAGAATCCTGGACGAAAGCACAGCATGCGGAGATAAATTTTCGTGGCACCTGTAAAGCGGGGGCTGAACCCATTATTATGTATCCCAGTACCGACTGGATAGCCGGCGGTATTCCATTTATATCGCTTTGAATAATCTTCGGCAGCAACAAATGTGGAAATAATGAAGCACCTAGCAGTACATCTATTGTGGCAGGCGAATCAAACGTGTCGTCCGCTAGAGGGAGCCCTTGAACATGCACGAAAGCGGACGTGTCCACAGCGACTGATGGCAAGTCATCTGTGATGCGGTCCACTACAAGACCCGAAACGTCAAAGTTGGCGTTTTCGTCGAATCGCGAAAATATTTTAAAGTTTGCGGTACCCCTACTAGGTTTCTCGGCGCCTCCAATGCCTCGCACAGTTACGCTCGATTTTTTATCATACGTCAGACCTAAGCGCATACAACAGTCTTCCGTGATGAAGTTACTCTGAGAGGCGGAATCAAGCAAGCATTTTACAAGATGTGTTCCACCCATATTGTCGGGAACAAGAACCTTTGCGGTCGATAATATAATTGTATTACGCGACGTACATTTCACAGTTTGTCCAGACTCCTTGTTATTTGCGACTGCGAGTACGTGCGATGCAGTGGAAGTGTTACAACTTGGATTTGACGGGGGCGGCGATGATTTCGCTCCGTCACTGGCGGAAGGGTTTGACACGTCATACGTCACTGACTTTTCATTTTTGTCCGTATTAAAATGCAACATCGTATGATGCCTTTGACGGCAAAGTCGACATTTCAATTCGGAATGACATTCGCGGGTTCTATGTTTAATGCTTAGACAATTGACGCACGCGTTATGTTCCTTAACGCATTTGAAGCGCTCGGATGGCGATAAGTCATTAAAGGCGGGGCATTTGTATAAATGCTCATGAACAATGCTTTCACAAATGCATTTGCGTAGGTTCGCACTAGCCACATAACTTTGTGGGTTGGGCGCGAAGCTGCGTGGCGGCGGCGTCTTAGCAGATTTGTCGCGTGAGGAAGCTACAGCGGCGGTACATGGCTGCGTATTCTGGTAGATCCTATACTGACTCTTGACAAAGTCGGCGAGGTTGCCAAAGGTAGGAATCTTGATGTTTCGGTACTCCATTTCGAATGCTCGAATAGTTTCTTGATCCAACTTCTTTAATGCAACGTGGAGCAGCATATAATCAGTTAAGTCGCCGAGTTTAAGCGATTTAAGCGCGTTCGCGGCTGTGACATATTTGTCAATGAACGTTTGAAGGTTGGATGAAGACGCGGGCCCAGTAATCTTTAAATTGAGCATTTGATCCATGTATGTAGCGGCGAGGGTGCGCTTGTCATGAAATCTGTCGATAAGGCAATCGAGGATCAAGTTATAATTGTCAGCGCATGGCGTTATACCCGCAAAGACGGCTTGAGCTTTAGGTGACAATTTCCCTATAAGATAGTATAGTCTCTCGTCATCTGTAAGCGACAGGTTGTCATGCACTCTTGTTTTAAAACTGGCGTAGAATAGCGGCCAGTTGCGTATGTCGCCATCGAACGCCATCAGTTCCATCGCTGGCAAAGAAGGTCTGGATCGCTCCACCGTTATAGGTGGCCAAGCGACCGGCGGCGCGGCGGCTGGTTGAAGTCGTTTGATAACCCTTCTAATGCGGCAGTATAAATCTTCGAAAGCTATAATCGGCTGATAATTGGGGACGGCAGCAGTCTTACCCCTAAGTAGCGTGCGATTATGCTCGTTTACCACCTCTTTAAACTCCGAGCGAATTTCCTCAATGGTGTCAACAGAATCGAGGAAACTCTCTCGACTTGCTTCATCGGTATCAACAACCAGTGATTTATTATAAATACCTTGAACGAGTTCAAAGATCGTATTACGTTTCGCCTCAAGCATCGACAGTTCGTCATCAAAATACTCGCTGTCGACACTTTCGGGCTTTTTATGTATTTTCGCCATAGTGCGAAGCGGTTAAAATTATTTAAGCGGTCTATGCGGATAAAATAAACAACAGGTATAAATTGTACCTACGAATAGCTACGAATAGGGAAACTTTTATAATATTTACCTAAACTGCGGGAGCGGTCATATTTAAATAATTTAGGTAATTTATAAGGGCGGTGCGGGAAGAATACGCGATAAATGAATGAATGAGATGGGGTGCGGGGGTGCGAGAAGAAAGGAGAAATCCGGCTCGAAGGACCAGAAATGTGGACGCGGGGAAGGAAAAAGGGACGAAGGACCGTGCGGTAGAAGACCGTCGGCTGAAAGGCACTGATTGGTCTGTGGAGTGAAAATGAGGTTAATGGAAGCCTGCCGTACCTGGTGCTCCTTGTCGAGGTTTCGGGCGGCCGCCACTTGCCTTTCTTTGTAATCGAAGGTATGCTGGGCTATCCTTTCTTCTTCTGCACTATTTACAGGTTTATCGCGTATTTATTTAATCGAAAACATATTATATTTCTTTCCAATTATTGGAAAACTTTTACACCACTTTGACAGATATTTTTCTTCTTGTTAGGATTTGAATTTGGCAGACAGGCCATAGAGCGGATGATGTGCGAAATAAGGTTTATAGTGAAAAGAGTATTGATGATGTGCGTGACGAACAGCGGGTGAAAGAGAGGGCGATAACACTTAGTAAGTGTGAGACATAGGCCGCTGGCCAAGTGCCATACCTTTCACCATAAACTTTACTTGCCAAGTTACGACGGCGGTGTTAAAGTTTATAGTTGAGATTTTATCTCTATAAGTGGATTGTGATATCTGTCGATGTGTGATCTGATATGTGTCAGTATTTTAAGATTTTTCAATGAGACATCCAATAAGTTGTTAAACAAACTATTAGGTTTAGTAAAATAATATTGCAAGAAACGTATTTTTGCTGTTGTAGGGTAAGTAGCCAATAACTAGGCATCCTTCAAAAACTGGTTCCCCTACAAACAGAACTCCATTTAGTTTCACGTGGCCAGTTATTAATATTAAAAATGAACTCTATTAAGGTCAATAGAGTCCATTTTTTTTGTATGAGGTGGCCAGTTATTGAGCGGTGGCGATTTACCCTATTGCTGGATAATCAAAAATTTGAATTTATATTTCTCTTATTATTTAATATATTCTTAATATGATGTCGTAATGTCACTTCAATAAATAAAGTCAAATATATCATTTTCGAACCTCTGCTTTGTCATCGTAATTCGTCGGGCGTCAGCGGGAGTGTCAAAGTGAGGATACATAAGTAGGTAGGTACTTCCCATTATCTGGGGACCGATTTTTGAGTTTTGAGGTCTCACTCTTTCACTCGAAAACTGACAAAAATTACGAAATGCTATTTTGAAATAGCGATAGAAAATGTAAAAACGAGTGGTATTGACCACTCGTATTCAATTCTATTGGTAGAAAGTAAGTGCCGGCCATTTTGACACTACCTACAATAGTATTTTTCACAATCGTGTTATAATAGAGAGCTTTTTAGTCAAGTACCGTGTTTAGGCCACGAAGCTTGCTGAGTGGCCTAAGTAAGGTACGAGATTAAAAAGCTTGATTAAGTATGACAGTATTGTGAACAATACTTTTTGTACGAGTTCATTAAAATTAATAATTTAAGTCATTAATACGAAAACTAAATATCGCTTCGTAAGTACTATATTGTCTAGTTCTAATATCCGACTTCTTTTACACAAGATAATCCATAGATAATCACACCACCGGCGTCCGTAATGTTGCAGTACTGTGCTGTGATTGGCCAATCACAAGGCGTAGTTTATTTTTATTGTTTTCATGCCCTGTATACAGCAGCCAGTTTAAGTAGATTTTTGACAGACGACGCGACGCTGCATCGTACCGAAACGCCATAGATTGGCAATTTTGTATCGGATCAAGGACACATATTATTGAAATACGAAGTTCTATTTTCAATTTTTTTTCGATTGGCTAGAGCGTATCGAAAAAGTTATTTCGGTTGTTTCGGAACTAACATAGACTATTCAATGACGAAAAGAGTGACGTTGCAGTATTCTCTATGAAATCTAAGATTTTAATCGACGAGTACAAAAACGTATTTACTTTGATTTCTTTTTCGAGCGCTCGAAAGTCAAAAATCGGTCCCCTGTTCGTATTAACTGTAGGTAATATATTATATACATGTACAAAAGAATGGGTGATCGATACATCAATTTATTATTTTTGATTGTATTTACAAATATCTATGATTTCTTTTGAACTAAACTTACGTTTTAACTAAATCGATCCCCAACAAATTAAAACAACGCAGGATTTCTGTTCAGTTAAACTTTCTCGCTTCAAAGTTCCTCTTCTTAGACATCGTTTGAAGGCAAATCTCATACAAAACTTCTGGCGACATAGCCTTTGCAGAGTAGTTACATGGTCATGTTAGATCAGTTGTTCCTAACATTTTCAATGTAATTAACCCCGTGACCAATAAGTAATTAGCTAATTTTACATAGCCCCCATTTTAAATAGCCGCTATTACTTTGTATATATACCCCAAGGAACAGCTGTTTTACCCATCACCAAGGGGTAATTAGGTACCCCAAGGTTCCGAACCGATGTGTTAGAATCTGTCTAATAAATATCGGCACACATTCGTAGTAAGTACGCGAAGACAACATCTTTAATAGCTCACTTTCCGTGAAAGTTGATCATTCTTCACAGTGTAACAATGTAACCTTCTGTTGTTCACGGGCCATTCGCTCGTGAACAGAGGGGAGAGGGAACGCGGGTACAGGTATCCTATCCAATATATTTTATTACGTACCGAAATTATGCTTAACCTACACATAACGAGGTAATATATCATTTTTATAGCTAGATTGGGAGAGATCCATTAGATAAATAGGCATAAAACAGTTATTGTTCGTGGTTATATCCTATTTAATGGTGACAATGTTAACGGAAATAGTTTAATCGTGTTTTTTTGATGAAGTATTGTAACTGGGCTGAATCACGGTACGCACTATTGACGTGGCGTATGGCATTAGATGCTGATCGTGGTTAGTGCACTTTCACTTGTGTGTAGTATAATAATTCACAACACCTCGGTAACTTTTGAATTTCTATAAATTCGAATGGATTGCTACGGAATGCAGGTGGCAGAAAGAACTAAATAAACAACAAAAGCTACTTTACTTTTTGCACCCGTTTAATGCAAAACCAATAACAGCATGAGTAGTTCTAAATCTAAAATGTCCCGATGAGATATAACGCAATATTTTTACAAGGCCAACCCTCGAATAACTCGATCGACGGGGCAGTAATATGATCATATATCCAGTACGATTGGATGAAATTATCGTCCGCGCAGCTCGCAGATGTAATTGCCTGAAGTTGTGACGATCCACTCGCTGATGTTTATCGTGACTTCGTCTAGTAATAAAATATGGCAGTCTCCTTTGTATCTGCAATCTTAAATCCGGACGAGTAAGATTGGATTCGCTACCTGGTCCGGTATTCATAACGTTTGCCGATAAATCGCCATAGTCCAACCAGTGAGAGTTCGCCTCCGATTACGAATGGGCGATACGAATTTCGGGGTGAAGTAATAGTTGGACGACGGGTGAAACGCGACGAGTGGTGAATTACATAGCTGTGATATATTTGACATCGACACGCTGGGCGACGGGTAATTGGAGCTTCGTTTCCTACGTGTTTACAAAACACATAGTAGAAGGAGAATTTATGATAAGGATATATGGAATAAGCCTGTTCTTTTTCTGTATGTTCCAACGTTTCTAGCCCTCACTGACATTGAATTAGGTAGGTATATAACAAGGCTATATGCATTTCAGCCCGCGGCTTGCGTTCTGTGTAATCAGAAAATAAACTTATTATACCGAAGTGTGTAGCTATACTTGGTCAATTTTATTGCAGCAGCATGCAGTTAAGTCGCGCAAAGATGAACCCAATTACTTACGCACCAAAAAATCAAAGGTATAATTGAACTCACTACCTACTCTCTAAATATCTAACTAAACTAATCTAAGTGCATAAAAATAATACGAAATATACATATCAAACGAAACATTATGTACATACCACCCAGTAGTTTCATAATACGGTTCAAGAGATTTGGTAAATCTAGAGCTATCGAAGGTATAACACATTTTGTAAAGGTGATTTAATTGGCACGGATCTCACCCGGGGCAGATCCCCGTCTCTTAAGGGCTTATATCTTCATAGCTATACATACATATTATGTGTGAGCAATCTAATACAATTGATCCCTATCATTTATTTGAACGTATATTGGATGTGTAGTAAGTTTTAAAGCATTCAGTTGGTTGGTTGCGTACCTAGTCGTACGTACGTTATGTAGATCTTAATGTCATTTATTTTATGGAAGTGACAGTTGATTAGTCCAAACGTGCGTTCAAAAAGTTACGCGATTACCGCTCCAATTCCGCATTTGGCGAGGTGCGAGTGGAATCTGAATGCGGTATTTTGTATATTACCGAGAGCTTACTGATGGCGTCCAGGTTATTATCGGCATACTGTCTGTATTATAATTGCTGACATCCCGCGACAATAAAAAAGCACTACGTTGAAATGTAGGTGCGATGTTATGAAATAGTACCTACTGACTTCACACTGACAGCTTACTTTAAAAATAAGTTTCTGTCAAAAGTTTCATTTTTGGTACAAGCTTGACAAGATTGACAAGATTGTCGGCTGTACTTTTCTGTATACCAACATCAACTACTCATTAAGACGATTCAAACGAGCTCAAACTCAACGGGGTTACGTCGGTTAAATACAGAATTCCCATGGCCACCTTCTGTCTCCATCATCAGATCAGCTCGATGGTATCATAATATTGAATTTTCATCCAAACTATACTAAAAAAATCCCAAAATTTCAGCTCAATCAAAGTTTGTAAACCAAAGGAGCCTATTAGCAAGCTAATAGCTCATGGTATATCCTATACAAAGCCATCAGACATTGTGAATGGCTTTAATGATTTCTTCATAGATGAAATCACACCTAATGACTCTCACAGACAATCCATAAACATGCCTATGAATTCTAACTCTATTTTTCTGAACCCAACTACACCCCAAGAAGTAATAAAGACCATTGCTTGCCTAAGGAACACAAATAGCGTTAGATTCGATGGCATAAACACCAAAGTCATTAAATATGTAAGTGACTTCATCTCATTACCGCTGTCTCATATTGTAAATCTTAGCTTCACTACAGGCACTTTTCCCGCCGACTTAAAAATTGCTGTTATAAAACCATTATACAAAAAGGGTGATAAATCGAATGCAAGTAATTATCGCCCCGTCGCTTTGTTACCAGTAATGTCAAAGTTCTTTGAGAAGATCATCTGTAACAAATTATACAATTTTTTTTGAAAAATACGGGATACTAGTCGATGAGCAAAGAGGATTTCGAAAAAACATGTCAATAAACGTAGCTATTTACGACTTGGTCTCTAGAGCTGTCAATAGCCTTGACAAAAGAAAGCCGTCTTGTGCCATTTACATGGACATGACGAAGGCTTTTGATCACGTAGATCATAAACTACTGTTAGAAAAGCTGAATCATTATGGGATTCGGGGTAATGCTCTGGATCTTATGAGGTCATACTTAGAAAGTCGAGTACAATTCACAGAAATTACACAAATATGTCCTGTTACTAAACGTGAAATTATATATACTTCTAATAAAAGACATATCTTATATGGGGTACCACAAGGTAGCATTCTGGGCCCATTTCTATTTTTAGTCTATGTAAATGACATTATTAAATCCAGTATCCAATGGTGCTATATGCCGATGACAGCACCGTATTTATAGAGAAAAATAGCGACATAGACTATGAGAATGCAATTAATACTAATATAAGACATTATTGACTGGTTAGATTATAATCATTTAAAAGTGAATTTAGAAAAAACTAAATTAATGCAGTTTAGCCAAAGAAACGAATTTCCAACACTAAATATTACACATGAAGGCAAAACTGTCGATAAGGTGCAAGTGTATACGTTTTTAGGCATCTCGTTAGATAGCAACATGTCGTGGAAGTCGGAATCGGCAGAAGTATGCAAGAAACTATACCGATTTTCATATGCTCTGTACAAATTGGCTAAAATCACCAACCGCAGTACTGTATACTAACCGCTTATCACGGATTTGTTTCGTCAACCCTGCGATATGGAATAATTTTCTGGGGAAACTCTACATATCGAGGTACACTATTCAGGGCTCAAAAACGATGTGTAAGGGCTATCTGTGTACTGAATCCCCAGCAAAGCTGCATGCCTTATTTTCAGTCCCTAAAGTTACTGACATTTCCATGTCTATACATTTTCGAGTGTCGTATTTTTGTCAAAAGTAATTCGATTTTTTTTTCAGTTTAGAGAGCAAAAGCAAACTTGCAACCTTCGCCCAAGGAAACCAGCGTTGGTAGTTAGTAAGACTAAGACAGCTTTGATGCAAAAGAGTGTACTTGTAATGGCATCAAAATTGTTTAATAAATTGCCAGAAGCGTGGCAGACGGCCACAATACACAAGTTTAAATCCTTATTATTTAATTTCTTACTGTCTAAGTGTTATTATAGTGTAGCGGATTATTTGAACGATCTTTGACATATATTGTACATGTAATCTAGTATTAGATATAGACTTTTCATTGTTAGACTACTCAGATTAGATTTTAATTAAGAACCAATTGTTTCGTACGCCAGAAGGCACGTCATAGCTGTTCCTTTAAATATTATGTTACCACCTCATGTACCTGTGATGAACGAATAAATTTATTGATTGATTGATTGATTGATTGATCAATCGGATAACGGAAAGTGACTGAAAAACATGACGGACCACTTACATAGGTACATAGGTACTCATATACTTACATACGAATAGGTCAAGTTAATATTTAAGCTTGGAAAAACGTTCATTGACTTACACAAATCGACCTAGTCCCAAACTAAGAAAAAGAAACTACTTATGGGGACATATATATATACATATATATATATATATATATATATATATATATATATATATATATATATATATATATATATATATATGAGATAAAATGTATGAGCACAATTTTTTTTGTCGAACACTATTTTCGCAGAAATATAATTATATATTTTTTTAAATCAACTTTTTTTTTTTGACGCTGGAGAAATGCATTACACATACCTCCCGGCCCGGGGAAGGCCATAGTGGGGGGTTATGTGGGGATCTCTCCTCCCCCCTCCGCGCAAGGGGGAGGGAGGGGAGGAGCCTACCCACTAAAACTCCAGCGGCGTCACCCTCACCTGCCGTGGATTGGCTGCGCTTCGCCGGAGCAACACCCTCCCCCGCGCCCGGATCGCACCCGACGTCAACACACTGTCCGCGCCGCTGTACCGCTCGTCAAGTTCCGACCAGCCCCGGCCTCCCACAAGCGGGTCTCACCGGGGTCTGGCCGCGAATGAGGCGGGTAAGGGCAGCCGCGCTGCCGCGATCGCGCGCCTAGCGCCCTAGGGAGCCCTAGACAGGGCCCCCCCAACCGCCCTCTACCCCTCACCTGGTGAGGGTAGAGAGCAAAATCGTGTGGGCTAACTACCCACACGAAACATCGAGATGCCCCCGCCGACCCCGCTCCCCTCGGGAGCCGCACCCCAGCGCGTACCTACGCGCCCCCGGACCTTCCGCCGCACCCGCTGCCTAGCCGACGCGTCCAGAGCCGCCCGCGACCCACGCATCCAGCAGGCCTTTAGGAGCGCCCTGATAGCGTCCGCGGCGGCCTACAAGGCCGCGTCGACCCCCAGCACCCCAGGAACGCCCACCAGCGAGGGCGCTGGAGAGGCCCCGTTCCCCCGGCCGAAAGACTTCGTCCGGGAGATCGTCGGCCAGCTCGCCCCGCCCACCCGAGGCGGCCCCCTTTTGGCCGCCAAAAAATCGACCGCCGCCGCGCCGCCCGCGCAGGCCGCAGTCCCCCGCACCACCGCCCCCGCGACGCCCACGTACGCGGCCGCTACCACCACGTCGGCCAACAAAAAGGCCGCGCCCGTACCACAACGCCAGACCGCGCCCCCTAAGCCCGTGTCGCGTCCGCCACCCGCCCTCGGAGCGGGCAAGGCGAGCCCAGCGCTCCGCGCAGCGCCCGTGTCGCGTACGCCGCCCGCCCTCGGAGCGGGCCAGGCGAACCGCGGCGGTACATCTGCGCCGAAGAACGCCGCGCCCCGTGCGGCGCGGCAATCAACAACAACGACGACCACGACACAGCAGCAGCAGACCTCCCCGCTGCACAGAACGCCGCCCCACGGAGGGCTCACTGTGCACCGGACGCCCGCCACTATCTCGCCTCCGCTGGTGCAAACGCCAGCGCAGGCACCACCTGCGACAGCCGCGCCCCTCTCGCCACTGAACCTCCCCCGCCTGGACCTGTCCCCGATGGACGTCCAGGACGAGAGCGCTGAGGACAGTGACGACGACGACCGCCGGGATGAGGCCACCACCGCACCGTCCACGAATCCCACGCCACCAGCGATACCCGCAGCAACGCCGACCACGACCCAGCCGCCCCAGAAGAAGCCGCGGCCAATCACGGTTGACAGCTTCCCGGATTGGCCCGCGCACTTCAAGCGCATACGGGAGCGACTGGGACGCTACCCAAACGCCAGACCGTACGGAAACGGAGTCCGCTTCCGCCCCGACGACCACGAGGAGTACAGGGTAGTGCAGGCCTACCTCGAGGCCCTCGGGGACTCCGTTTCCTGGTCGGCACTGCAGCCGAAAGATGAGATCCCCCTGAAGGTGTGCATCAGGGGGCTCCCCGCCAACACCAACCCGCAGCACATCACAGATGACCTGGTGGCGAAAGGTTTCGCCCCAATCTACACGCGCCACGTGGACGCGCGTGCAGGACGACCCGGCTGCGTATTTTATACGCAGCTCAACAAGACCAGCGACCTCATCCCGGCGATCTACGGCGTCCGGGAACTACTGGGGATGACGGGAGTGGCGGTGGAAGCATGGCGCGGCAGGAAGGGGCCGGCGCAGTGCCACCGCTGCCCGGCCTTTCGTCACTCCTCGCACGGCTGCCGCCGCCCGATAAGGTGTGTCCGCTGCGCGGGGCCACACTTTGCGGGCCAGTGCGAGCGGCCACGCGACCACGAGGGGACCTGCGCAAACTGCGGCGGCCCCCATCCAGCCAACAGCCTAGCGTGCCCAGCCTTCCAGCGGGAGGCACGCGCCAAGAAAACCGGCACAGCGCCCCACACAAACCGCCGAGGGCAAGTCGTACCCCAGCAGGAAACCGTGCGAGCCGCCGAGAACGCCCCTAACTCCCTCATGGCGAGGGCGAACGACGCGGCGCCATCGCGCCGCCGCCGCCGAGGGAGGGGCCGACGAGGCAAAGGGCAACCCGCCGCCCCCGCTGAAACCATAAACATCGTACACCAGACCTCCACCGCCGCCACCCAGACCGCCGCCGCCTGCACCAACGCCGCACCTGCGCCCGTTGAAGCAGTACAACCCGGACCACCGCACGACACTGCTCCCCTCCCCCTACCGGCAAGCCAAGATGGCATTAGGGAGAGAGAGATAGAGCAGTGCGCGCAAATCTTGCAGAGCTGCCTCGGCGCCCTGCAGGAGGGAGCGAACCCTACCTCCATCATCCTCAGGGGACTGGCTGACCTGTATGGCTAGCCCCCCCTGAGACCCACCGGACCGGACCGCGGACGTTCCTGCAGCGCCGTCGGCTCGCAGGTCGCTCGCCGGGCCTCTCCTAATGGAGTCCCACCCGGCAGGGCTTGACCTCGCCGACGGACGAAACAGACGATCCCGCAACACCCTGGACCAGACGGGCGTTACGCCCCCCCCAGCCCCCCGTCCGTAGTAGCGGAAGGCGTCCGATCCCGCCAAAAGCAGCGCCAGCTGCGTCCGGCTTCTCCGTGCCCCTAGCAGGGCGCGTGAGACTACCATCAGGCATCACCTGCCGTTAAGGGGAGCAGGATGCAGCATTACTTACCACGACGCCCCCCGGACCTAATCTAAACCTAACCTAACCGCCAGCGTGTCGACGTCACGAAGTGCCTATTTCCGCTCTAAAGCCGGAATTACATTACGAAATTAGTGGCGTGAAATCAAATTTCGTGACACTAGTTTTACCAACAGTTTCACGTGTAATTAAATATTTTCGCATTCCATGCGTTAATTTCATGAATGTAAATCAATTTCGTGCCATGCGCGATCTTTTGGTAAAATTAGTGACACGCCATTAATTTCGTAATGTAATTCCGGCTTAAGGGACACAAGTGAACCCTAACCTACCTACTAATAATACCATTTGTTGCGATTGTTTGTTTTTTTTACTGTTTGTTGTGAGGGGCCGACCCCCCGTCACCCCTTTTTATAGCTGCCATAGCCTAATCTACTATATTATAATCCTTATCGAAATCATATAATTATATTGTAGTTATACCTCGTGAGACGTAAGTTTTAAGTGTGCTTAGTAGGTATCGGAGAATCGACAATATGCCGAATAAAATTATGCTTAACCAAATTATGTGTAAATATAATCGGCCATAACAATAGTATGCAAATTGAAATTCGGCCGAACACATTTTCGGAATTTTAGAAATTCGATTAAGTTAAGGTTTCTGCCAAATTACATTTCGGCGAGAATCGAATATGCTACGTCTGTTATGCGAAAAACGTTTCGGACAATCAAAGTTATGCCAAATAGAGGAAACCCGTACCTTGCAAATCTTCAACAAAGGAATCCGTTTGGCACAGCTATATCTAGTGGTCATCTGAGCTGATTTAGCGCGATAGAATGGCTCGCCAATGCAATGTTCTAGTTTATATGGCTCTAATTTTCAAAGGATGTACAGGCACGATGATAAAGTTAGCCACACCATATTTTGCATGTTGTACGGGTTTTGTAAGGGTCATGAATGTATTCATGTTACGGGCCACGCGCTGGCTGCCTGCTGGGCTATATTCCGAGAAACCTATTACATTCGAATCGAATTCGCATTCGTTGCGCGCCTGCTCCCACCCGCGAGAAGCCAAACGAATCTGAATCTCACGTAGCAATACAAATACTATTGAAATGTGATACTTTTATGGAAAACAGGCTGTGTTTGCTTGGATACAGATGTGATTGGATTGGATTGATATTGCGAAATCGTTTCAAGGCTCTCTAAGCTATGGCGCTTATAAATGCCGGCCGGTATCTTTTCGGCTTATTTCAGTCACGTGCTACTTATTCACGTTTTACTGATTTCTGGGGGTTTGAATGTCTTTGGTTTCTCTTACGTAGTATATGTATGCGGTACTTCTTAAAGAAATAACCATCTCATAACAAACAGCGTTCCAATAATGCGCATCGATGATATACTTGTATAATGAAGTATTGGTACCGTCCTCGCGACGGCTCACGCACGACTGCAGCCATTCAGCATCGGAGCGGCGTAGTACATGCGACTTAAATCACTTTCTACGCGAACAGTGACGTACAATGCGCAATATATTACGCCTATTGTCATAAAATAATCTTTTTTATGGCGCGAGAAGTTTGTGAACGGAATAAATGAATGTATTAGCAGTGGTTCTTTTATTAAATTTGAGTGCTGTTACAGCATATTCATAGCTAGAGCTGCTTTTAGTTGAGCCCTAGCTCAATTACTAAATATGTACTGTGAGCCGAGAAATTGGTGTACCTTTGAACCTGAATGTACAAATAATAGAGTTGAGCGGTAGACATTCTTGGCTGAGTGTACGCTGAAATGCGCTGGAAAATGTCTTGTAGCTTTATAATTAAGGTTGTGTCAGATATTTTTGAGTGCCTCACCTTATCAGATATTATAGCAGGTGATTTTGTCCTTGCGAACTTGGTAGAATCGCAAGTTGTTACCCAAATTTATGAGAAAATGGTAAAAAATTTCATTATTTGAACATTTGTCCGGTAACATAGTCAAGTGTTCCTGCTTGCGAAGATGACAGTCACCAAATATTTTCGTGATGGGCATGAATATTTGTGTTGAAACTTAATGATTATTAGGACATTCCACTTCCTTAAATTGTCCTTTTCATTACTTCCCGTGTTACGGCAAGCCAATATAATCTATATGGCTATTTTATCAATTTTGTAATTTATTTCATACTTTTCATCATCCATGAGACTCAGGCCTGTGCCTAACAGTCGGACGTATTAGGCTGATTTATTATTATTATTATTTCATACTTTAATCAGAACATTATAATATAGAAACGAACTTCATAAGGCCGAATTCCAAGAAAACGGAAACCAGCTCAATTGTTTACTTTTTGTATGATTATTTGTATTTTATTTCTTTTTATTCTTTTGTACCACCCATGATGCGCTATCCTCTCTGAGCGAAAAATAACTGCTACGGGTTTGTAGCACTAGTAGCGCAGGCGGACTAGCACAACTGACGCTTACGAAACGCTTACGCTGACGAAAATCTATTCTCCTCTTTCTAATTTACACAGTGCGTATGGGACAACAGTTTGTGCTCCCGCTGATGAGAGATGTAGAGACTCATACATGAGTCATGCCACTACGAGCGGTTTCTGCTACGAAGCGGAACAACGCAGTTAAGCGTAGCACGTAGCGCTTGACTTTGGAGGGGTTAATATCTATATATATAAAGCAAAAATCGGCTGTAGCCCTCTGAAGCATTTTGGCCGTGATTAGCGCTGAATGTGTTAATAGTTATTTACGATACAAGTGCCGAAAATAGGAAATACGCAACGAGTGGTGATAAATTAAAACATGACCGAAGGGAGTGTTTTAAATCAACACGAGTTGCAAATTACCTATTCGCACGTGTATCGTACAACGTTTTACTGTACATATGGCTCTTTAAAGTTTCGACATATGCATGAAAAGTGCTCTTTTCCTCACTAGTAGAAAATGCGGGAAAGTAGCACCATATGTACTGTAAAATATATTTCTAAACGCATTGGATTTACAGTCAGCGGGCTTCGTGGTTCATTTGGATGCGTGATCGTGAAAACGAAACACAGATAACATACGATGACATTGCTATGGAATGTTCGTTGTGCGGCTATGGCTATAACCGCGGCAGCAAGGGTAAAAATAAAACTGATTGGTATTGCGATCACGCACAAAAGGTTCCCTTCGTTTGTTTTGATACATATAGGCTGCCTGGTTTTTGTTTCTTCAGCGATAAAAGTGTCGACGCGCATTGAAGGCAGACGGGTACTTTGAATCACACTACCTAGAGTTTAAATCGGTATTTCTAAATAAAGACTCTTGCTTCGCTACTTTATTTAAGGTCGGAAAACATAATAAAAAATTTAATTGCGATGAATTTTCTATGATCTCAATCAAATTAAGTCAATTTCAATATATTGAAGTGATACAAATATACAAGGTGTAACAAAATAGGGGTTGATAAGTTTAAGGCATAACAGGTGTCGTGTTCTGATAAGAAAAAACTAAGAGGATCTTTTTTTTGACGCGTTTTTTTACATTTGTATGGAACGATGGCTGACTGAGGCGACCTGCTCCATACAAAAGTAAAAAAAAATCGCGTCATAAAAAATATTTTAGTTTTTTCTTATCAGAACATACCTGTTCTGCCCTTAAACGGATCAACCCCTATTTTTGTTACTCCTTGTATATTACTAGCTTCTGCCCGCAACTCCATCCGCGTGGAACTCGTTTGTATCGTAGCTCCATATAAATTTTGATGATTTCCGGGTTTCAAACTATCTTTCCAAAGCTTTAAAACCAAATTTCATCCAAATCGACTCAACGGTTTAAGTGTGAAGAGGTAACAGACATACATTAACAGAGTTTAATGTGTTTATTCTGTGCTTTACATCCGCTGAGTAAAAACGCGTCAATAAAAACCGTTGTAACATTGCGATACGAAGTGAAGAAAACAAATTGACTTCCGTCTCACTGAATCTACGGGAATCGGATTGAAATGATTGATGAGTGAGGGCTTCCGCTTGGAAGCTACCACAGCTTCTTTGTTAGGTAAGTACTTAGTTTATTGTCATTAGGCGAACTTTTCGAAAGTCTTACTGATGTAATTTGTGAACCTTTTGTAATGAAGCAGACACTTGAACCTAGCTAGCTTTACATGCTTTAAATGGAGATCGTGCAAATCTAACGTACGGTCTCAATACAAATATAATATAACCGTTCCAAATGCGAGTACATCGATATATAAGAAAAGTACATTCATATCAGCCATACGCATTTATAACCATCTTCGGTAGATATAAAAAGCCTGGAAGGAAATAGCTTTAAGTGGCGTTTAAAAAACTTTCTTATAGATAAGGTTTTCTACAACCTAAACGAATATTATAGTTATGTATAATGTAGTATTTTTTTATAAATTGTACCTAGGTTAAGATTTATAAAATTGTATGCCCGAAAAGGGTAAAAACTGTTGGAACTCTAAACATGCAACTGTATACCTTTGTATGCCTACACGGTTTTTGTACAATAAATTTTTCTATTCTATTCTATTCACTTAGTCTGACTTAAAAAACTATTATTATCTCTGTCTACCTACTATCACAGAATAAATAATAGTCTACTATGCAATAATTTTAATTATCTGTAATTACACGAAATGTGTTTTGGTATATGTAGTTATGTACAGGTCAATTATGGGGTGTGAACAGATCAATGACATATCGGTAGCGCATTGCGATTCCAAATATGCATTTGTTTATGTTTTTTTATTTTTTGTTTATTTTTGTTTAAATTGATATTTTTGTTTTTGTTTGCATTACAGTTGTAATGTTGTTTTTGTTGACATTTGCTTGTGTATGACAACATTTCTCAGCGAGGGTGAATGGTGGTAGGGTTTATTTTATTTTCAATCGCCGCGCACACAGCTGTGTTATGGAAAAAAATGTTTTGTGTCACACCCCATTTTCTGTACAACTTGTGTTGTTATTTGTAATACGGTCAGGCCCAATTAGGTACAATTATCATTAATAATCAGTTATTAAAAAATGGAGAAAAAAAGGTTTTTTTATTCTAACCGGGTTACAAAGAAAACCTATGCCAGGCCATGCCATGCCACGCCATGATAGACCATAGCGGGAATACTCCCTTTTCTCCATTTTAATAACTGATTATCAATGATAATCGTACCTAATTGGGCCTCACCGTATTACATTCCCGCAATGTTCTACCATCCGGTTTATGGAAATGGTTGAGCTACCTAGTGCCAGGAAGGAGGGGGCAATTTGTACAAAAGACGGGTCGAAGTGCACCCCAGGGAAAACGCAACCTAATAAGATAAGACAATCTGAGTATTATAGTTCTTAATTTTTGTGTTCGTTTATTCGGATGTCGCAGCTATGTGTGCGTATTACGTTTTATTCAAATTTTTACTCTTTATTCAGGAAAATACGAAAATTGACTCTTTTGATACTACATAAATTCATCGTTACATTTGCGTTTTATAATTTCACGGCAGTCCTGTCATTCACGGCAGTGACATTGTGCACAAAAATGAGAATCATCATCCTCCTAGCGTTATTCCCGGTTCTGCCCTAAAGGAGGCCCGGGTTCCGATTTGACACCAAAACCCAAGATTTGGCATAGGACAAAGACCTTCCAATCTAGAGGGAAGACTAGACCTTACTGGGTTTAGGTCGGTTTACTCACGATGTTTTCCTTCACCGAAAGTGCACAAGAATAACAGTGTCCCGTTTATTTCATACATTTTTTTGAGTATATTTTATAATGTTATCTTGTAATGTCTTAAGGCATTATTTTCCCCCGATTGTGTAATAGGCAGATGCGGCCATAATAATCGTGTTCAGCACAAAATAAACTTGGGGATAAGAAGTTTGTTTTTTCTCAGCGGAACAGAAGCCGCGCCGGGGGAGCACCTGATTAGTGTTATCTACCTAATGTATTGAAGATTCTGTCGGTTTTGCTGTAGGTAAAAAAATAAACATAGCCGTGTCGGAGTAAGATTTATCATGAAAGTTCAAAATAAACGAATACGATAATACTGATAATAAATACTCTTTTCAATTCTCATGCTCGTATAGTGTGTCATAGTAGGCTTAGATAGCGGCGCTAAAGTAAAGCCAGACCAGGAAAATAAAAACCAGCTCTGGGGGCGCTAAATTAGCAATAATTATGGCAACACTAAAAATTTCTATATGATGTATTGATGTACCTACCAGTCATATTCAAACCAAGGTCGGTGACGTTATTTAGAGGAATAATAGTCTTATCCTTCAGACTTTCTCTCCGACAAATACTTCGTCATATTGTAAATCACTTTTCATTTTAATGCCATACAACACGTACAAGGGGGGCTACCGCGAAGTGAAAACGAACTTCGTTCGCGTATCTCCATCTCTGGCGCTCGACCTAGCAAGTGCGACAGAGATGGAGATGTATACATTTTCGTTTCGCGGTAGGCCCTCAGCAACACCTCACCTCACAAAGTTACTGACGTTACTGTTGCCAGTTGAATAAGTTAGTTCCAATAGTTTTTCGCAATATGGCACTTTTTTCACACAGCAGAGCAGCAAAAAATACCTCGTAACCTAGCCGAAGTAAGGTAAACGTACCACTCGTACCTGAACGGCTATCACGCGACGGCTGCGACATACTCTCGATTTTTCACGCACTATACCTCTTGTTCTGAGTGTTCCAATAAGAGAGAGACGGATAGTACGCGACACTAAGGGCGAGTTGCACCAAACCGTCTGTATCGTAATTAGTGTTCGTTAAAATCTGAATGTATGATACGTTTGACAAGTTCCTATGGAATTACAGCAGACCTGCCGGCGGCATATTCAACGTTGATCGGTCGGTCATCGTATGTTGGTGCTACACGCCCTAACCCATTACTTACATCATAACTTACATCATCACCTTCAATCCTTTCATAGCACTGAACATCAGTGCGTTAATTATTGTAATTAAAGTGTCATTGGAACGATTACTTTTATATTTACGATGACCTATAATGGGTTTGTTTTTAGGGGCAACTTACCTATTTGATTTCAATGTGTTGCAGATGCTTACTGTGTTTTAGTCGAATTTCTTGTTTGATCGTTTTATTACTATTATATGTTTTGGATATAAATAAATAATAATTTTCAAGAAACTGCGGAAATGTTCGCTGTCTATTTATTATAGCTCATGTTACAGGATAAAAACTCCAGTTACAGAAAGTCTGTACGAATTGAAACAATAATTTCGTTATACATTCGAACATCTACTGATATTACATTACAGTTACTGGCGTCTCGGTCAATCTCAACAAACAATAAAATACCACCACCATATCAAAATGCTGTAATAAATCATAAAAAGGCATGTAAAAGTGGGTTTACACCAAACGAACGAGCATATTCATAGCTGCTAGTTTAACGCATTTATATACATATATAAATCTTAAGCAGTCAAAGCCAAATCTGGCAATGTTTGTACCTTATTGAACATCATAAGATTTCATATTTCTTTATTCTCCAAGTACTTCATGACTTTTAATCACACAGCGTGCTATATAGGTTGGGTTGGGTCTTCATGTTGACATGTGTACTATAATGATACCGATTATGGTTTGAACCATAATCGGTACATTCTCATTATTGTACAAATTGCCACAGCCGTGCATGTCTCTACCGTGGATGCAATAGGGTATTTTCATCTAGCAACATCAAATTTTCAAAGTTATTTTAATACAGTTTTTACCATAAGAAATACGATTATAACTCTATTTTGTTATAAAAATATAAGTTTTATTTGACAATATAAAGGTTTATTATCTGTATGTTTCACGGCCGAATACGCCGACGGCCATTTTGTCTTCCGTGAGTGACGTCAGACCAGCAAACGCACAAATCAGAAGGCGCAGATAAGAAGGACTGTTCAAATTTCAACAATTATTTATTTTCTTGAAGCTATATTATTTTGAGAATATGAAAATACTAGTTGGATACGAACATTTTAAAATATATTGAAAGAATAGAATATTACAAAACGCTAATACATTAGTGGTGATGAATTTGTCTAGAATTCATTAGTCTATCAATTGGAATTAAGTGTAAAGTCCATACTTAAATCATATATACGAAAATAACTCTGTCTGTCTGTCATTTTCACAGTTAAAACCGCAGAACCCATTGAGATGAAATTCGTTTTGGAGATAGTTTGAATCCCGGGGAAAATCAAAGGACACTTTTTATCCCAGAAATCATCCCCTAAGATGGTGAAATGGGGGATGGAAATTTGTATGGAACAACGATATTTAAACTAGTACCATGCGGACCCAGTCGCGGGCCGAAGCTAGTTCTTAATAAGACGTAAAATTATACGTACATGATAGTAACATCCAGACTTGTGACACTGTGCAAAAAACAGAGATCCCACGGCGTGTAAAATGTGTGAAAGTGGGCCATTATTAATTCAACAGATCGAATATTAATTAAACTTTCTGTCGCTTAATTAATGCTCCAGTTCCTACTCTGCACATATATATATATATCTATTATACAAAATTGGAAAATCAGAACGGGATAAAACACGAAGGAACGAGCGAAATAGCGCTTTACAAAAAACACGATGTTTGGCGTCACGTTTCTTAAAAACAACGCAACGAACAAGAGAAATAAATTTACGAATCAATTCTCTAGATATTAACTTAGAACAAGAGCATAAAGGCTGTCGGTCCTGTTCCCTATTTTTTCTTTAATCACGTAATGAAATCTCGACAAAATTGACAATTTGAAGCGTCGCCATTGTTCGGAAATGTTCGGCTCTGACGTTCGGATCTGAAAGATCGGTCTCTCCATTTTACGTAATTTGATTATATCTGAGACTACATTTACACGTTAGTATAATTGTTATACAATTGATTCCGCTAGAAAAACATACTGTTTATAAATAATGATGATTAAAACTGAACTTTGAAATTCCGGTTAGAGAATTTTAAATGAAATGGAACGGTACCTACGCTACAGCTGTGATGTTTCATTGTCATGTCACTGTTACTTTTTACTTTGACATTTGTCTTTAATTCACTTATCGTTTGTTATTATTTTAGCTTGCCTTCTGATTTGTACTCAAAAAGCCGGGCAAAAATAAGGCTGAAAAGAGTGGGAGAAGAATTTCACGTTGAGAAAGGAGTCCGGCAAGGTGACCCACTCTCACCTAAAATATTTGCTGCAGTATTGGAGTCTTGAAAATTATTGGGACGAGAAAGAAGTTAAAATAGACGGCGAATACCTAAGCCACCTACGCTTTGCGGATGATATTGTAGTATTCTCCTACAACGCATACGACCTAGAGAAAATGGTAAACGACTTAACTAAGGAGAGCCAAAAAGTAGGACTATACATGAATACCTCAAAATCACAAATTATGACCAACGGACCTTCTCACGACATAATCATACAGGGCGGAAAACTAAAATACGTGGACGAATACCTATACTTGGGGCAGTCGGTCTCTTTTGATGACTACACCGGAAAAGAGGTAAGGCGAAGGATAGCACTAGGATGGAAAAAGTATTGGAGCTATAAAGAGATCATGAAAAACAAAGAGTATTAAAAGTAAGCTCTTTGAAGTAGCCATCCTTCCGTGTATCACCTACGGGTGTCAAACTTGGGCCCTCAAGAGAAAAGAAGAAGAAGCATTGGCAATTTGCCAGCGGAAAATGGAGCGAAGTATGCTTGGCATTAAACTTTCTGACAGAGTAAACAATACAACCATTAGGAGAACAACAAAACTGAATGATATTGTATACCGGATAAGATCATGTAAATGGAACTGGGCAGGACATATTTGTAGAATGGAACAAAGTAGGTGGACGAAGAGACTAACCGAGTGGACACCGAGAGGCGAAAAGAGGAAACGTGGACGGCCAAAGAAAAGGTGGCGCGATATTTTCTGCCAACGGATCGGCTCAGACTGGATGCGGAAGGCCAGAGAAAGGCAAATTTGAAACGAAATGGGGGAGGCCTACGCCGCAGAGGCCGCCGGCGACGCCGGCTATACTACTAATGGGGACTTGAAAAAAATCGTGGCAGTAGTACATATAATGAGTTTAAAAGGAAAACTATAACAGTTAAGAAGACATAACTAGTTAACTAGTAGTAGACATAACTAGTTAACTGGTAAGAAATGCACTTAATTTCGGGTGCATATACATTGTCATTGGAATTTGAACCTTTTACCGTGGACGGTAGAGTGTACTTTTTCACGGCACATTATCTTCAATAGAAAAAACCTTGTCCTGCAGGTGGTTGCTAGCCGAAGGTGGTCGTGTAACCGGCAAAACGACCCTATACATTGGTGTGTTATAAAAATAATCATATTTACGATTATTTACGAGGGTAAGCTAATAATAAAAACCACAAAAACCCCTTTTAAGTCCGCATTCTGTGACAGACGGGCAACTACGGAACCCTACCCTGCGCGTGGCCCGACACGCACTTGGCCGCTTTTTATATATCTCAAGTACTGTTTTGGAGATTTCTCCGCTACGAACCTGAACGAGTAATAAGCACGCTTCAGATATTCCATTCTGAATGATATTCAAAACAATACAATGAATTTTTGTATGTTCTTTGGTTCTGGTCTAAACCCACCTTTATGCATTTTTTGTTATGAAAATGTACACAATTTACAACAACAAAATTTCACACCGCGATTATTGTTTTCGCCAATAGAAACGGTCTGTGAGAAATAATAATGCACAAAACATTTTGATAAAGTTATATTTCTCTTTATTCATTAGTTTCATTACCTACAATGATATAATTCTTGCGGCTGAAAACAATGCACGATTGTAATCTTCATTTCTATGAGAAAATGTGCTATATTTAACATGTCAATCGCGTTCATTACCGTATGTGGGTTACTCGCCTTCGTCCTTTACCAAGCATTCACTGAAGATAAGTCTCCGGGAAGTAAATGTGAGTACTAACTGTTGGATTGGAATTTGTAATGCAAACATTAATCTAGAAAAACTGTCATCTTTAAGGCTGGTTTTAGTGTCACGCGGACCGTCCGCGCGGACAGTACGCTTACCATGAGTTTGACAATGACGGCTTACGCTAACGAGTATCGAGTTTTCTATCTGTGCATCCCGCTCGTACTGTCAAAGTGCAAAAGAGATGCACAGATAGAAAACTCGATACTCCTTAGCGTAAGCCGTCATTGTCAAACTCATGGTAAGCGTACTGCTCCGCACGACCAATATGTATGGCGCGTCCGCGCGGACCCGTCCGCATTACTCTTAAACACTCCCTTAAGCTTAATACATCGTACGTGATCCGCGCGGACGGTCCGCGTTCGGTCTGCGTGTAGAGATGGGTAGTGGGTAAAAACCCATGGGTCACCCGTATTTACCCGTTTCTTCCCAAAAAGGTGGGTATAAACTCTTTTGATGCGTTTTTTAAGTCAAATATTATAATGAAAATGTTTTCAAGTTATGCAGGAATGCATAAACGTTGTTCTCATGGACATTATGCATGCTGTTAATAAAATAAATAAAAATTAAATTAAATGTTTGTATTTACAATAATCCGAGCTCAGAGAGAAGTGTATTAATTACTTAGTGAGTTTATATATAACTTTAGGATGGAAAAATGAAAGTTGTAGGTAAGTATATTATATTAGTTTTGTACCGCCAATCCAAACAAAATTTAATAACGTGAGCTTTTACCTCAAACAAAACAAAATCTATATTTAAAGCATGGATCAAATATCCAGACGTGGCACTGGCGTGGCGTTCAATGTTAATAGGAATAAGTTTACTTCGTGAATAAATAAATTATTAAATTATTATTATTAATTATTAACGCACAATAGCCGTCTCAACCAGGTAACTGATAAACATTAATTGGCCGGGTCGGACGCGGTGTAATATTCGCGCGTCGCAGATGGCACGATCGCGACGTCGCTACCTGCCAGTTAGGGCTGATCTTATTGTTTGTTGAATTGCCCAAACCTGTTAAGTGCAGCAACAAGCAGATACCTAAAATTAAGTTAAAATCCCTGAAAACCGCCGCGGGATCAAGATTCGTTCAAAACATAGAAACGTACTTTGGCACAAAAGACACTTCAAAGGTAGAAACCGAAAACGATATGTGGAACGATTTGGAAACATTCTGTAGAAAATCCGCAGAAACACATTTAGGGAGAACCAGGAGTAAGATAACCCCCTTCACGCTGTTTGCTGCTTTTTTGACAAGCAGTGTTCGTCCTATTTTTTGTATTTCTCTGTTGTTATATGTGTTTGTCATAAATAAATGTTTTTCTTTCTTTCTTTCTTTCTTTCTTTCTTTCTTTCTTTAAAGAGACTAAATGGTGGCAACAATCTGACAAGGATGTTGTGCAGGCTAAGTGCATTTAAGAAAACACAAAGAAACCGGTAATGATGCGGATAAAGCAGACTACAACAGAGAGAAATCCAACGCAAAACGTGAAGTGGCAAGCGCACGAGCTAAAGCCGATGCCAACTTTTACAAAGAATTAGAATCTTCCACTACAGAAATCAATATCCATCAAGTCGCAAAAGCTCGAAATAATAACAGCGAAGATATAACTTCAGCCAAATATATCACAAATAAAAACAATTAACTATTTACAGAAGACAATGATATAAGAAAAAGATGGGCACAGTACTACCGCCATTTGCTTAATGTTACGAATCCCCGAAAGTTAAACCAAGCAATAACAGCAGTTACAACGGAGGAAATCATCAAAGAGATCAGAAAGATGAAAAACAACAAAGCCCAAGATCCAGGCGAGATTCCAATAGATCTGGAAACATAATAGAGCACTCTGGCATCGGCTGGCTAAGCGAGTTGTTTAACAGACTTATGGCAGGACAGAAAATACCAGATGCTTGGAAAAGAAGTCATTTAATACCGTTTTACAAAGGAAAAGGCGACGTACGTAACTGTGGGAATTACCGAGCAATAAAGCTTATGGATCATACCTTTAAACTATGGGAGAGGATAATCAACAGCGGACTTTATGGTATCGTGAAGCTCACACCCAATCAGTGAGGGTTTGTGAATGGAAAGGGCACCTCTGACGCTACTCAGGCTATAAGAATCCTGATTGAGAAAGCCAAAGTCAACAACACAAACCTGCATATGATATTCATCGACCTTGAGAAGGCGTTTGACCATGTACCGCTCCACCTTATATGGGAGGCTCTTCGCGCCCAGCTTATCCCAGAGTCGTATATAGATCTTATTATGGTCATGTACACAGACGTCTCTACACAGGTGATTTGCTCAGCAGGTGCGAGTGACAGCTTCAAGCTCAAGGTCGGTGTACATCAGGGTTCCACACTTAGTCCGCTTCTATTTAATGTCACGATGGATTACCTCACACGAAAATGCCAACGGGCTGTACCCTGGCACCTTCTATATGCCGATAATGTGGCCTTAATAGCAGAGACTGAGACTGACCTTCAACGCGCTTTGAATAGCTGGATGGAAGCGCTAGAAGGACGGCCTCAAAATCAGTCGGAAGAAGACCGAACACATGTCCTTTCTGTTCGACAAAACGGCTAATAACCCATAAAATGACAAATTCTGTATAGGTAATGATCGCCTGCCAACTGTTACAAAGTTTAAGCTCCGTACTCAGCAACGACGGAAAGATTGACAGCGATGTAGTCCATAGAACTCAGACAGACTGGATGAAATGGCAAGAACTCACAGGCATCCTATGCGATAGAAAAATTTCTCTAAAGGTAAAGGGTCATGTATATACATATATATGGCAGTAGTAAGACCAGCGATGTTGTACAAATCCGAGTACTGGGCTACAAATAAACCCCACCTGAACAAGACCACTGACCACTGAGATGCGCATGTTACGCTGGTCAGCGGGTGTCACCATGATGGACAAGATAAGAAACATGTATATCCGGGGTAGTTTTAAAGCAGCGTCAATAACAGAAAAGCTGACGGAAAAACGTCTGAGGTGGTACGGTCATGTACAGGGGCGCCCTGTAAACTACATGGTTAAGGTAGCGCTCGATATTCCAACGACGAAGCTAGGACGCGGAAGACCACCTGCCACCTGGCTGACGACGGTTCAGCGAGACCTGAAAGATCTTAATAATATATAGACGCCGACCTTGCACTCAATCGTGCAGAAAGGAGAAAAAGAACAGGGAAGGCCGACCCCAAGTAAATGGGAAAAAGGCCTAGCAAGATGATGATTTCTTGTCCAATAAGTAGAAGGAATACTATTTCAATATTTTTCTAACATTTTGTTAAGGCTTATAGTTACTATTCTGGTAGTGGCTCCCGTTTTAACTTGATCTTATTTCGAAAAATAATACGTGTTATTTTTAATAACAAACATTTTTTTTTCTCATAAGCTATGCATCATAATGGATATTTTGCGATAACAAAAGTTGTTCAGAAGGCTTTACACATTTCATTAAAAAAAATCGGCCCTAAAATCTCACTTTTCTCGTGCAAAGAGAGAGAGGGAGAAAAATGGATGGAAGTTTAGTTAGAAGAGTGAAAGGGTTTGAAAGATTCGTCGCCACTATCCGACCCACGGTAGCTCAGTTGGCAGGAGCGATGAACGGATTCCAGAGGTCGCTCTAGGCGAATAATTTTAAATTTTTCCACTTAGATCGAAATTTAGAATTACGTTAGCAACGTTTCTGCTTAGTAAACATTTACTGATCAAGTGATCACATAATATTTTAGAAGTTAAATGACCAACGCTATGGTGAAATGGGGAAGGCTATTTGGCGAAACATTTTGTATGGGGACTGTGAATGTGTTAAGTTTGCCAGTTAAATGTCATGCTCGCCTAGAGGTCTTTGCTTACGGCGGCGTTGTTGATCTGGTCACCACCTCACCTAACATTATGTGTTAACGACAGGGAGGCGATGGCTGAGATACGCGTCATACTCGTCAAATGTTTGCACGGACAACAAGCATAACTTCATTCCACTGTTCTGTTGAATTCAATGATATCGAAAGTAAAGATACGCCTGTCCGAACAATATTCGTTTGACATACTGTGACACACTGTGACAGCTGAAGACTAAGGCACGGTGGCCCGCGATTGCCCGTGGCGGGCCACCGCATTGGACGAATTACTCGTGGGCGTTGTACGAAGTAATATATATATATATATATATATTTATATGTTGCAGGGAAATGGTCAAAACAGAGATTTGATCAAATCTCTAAGGGATATGATCAAATCACGCAGGATGTTAAAATGGCCAATTCATTTTATCATTTACCTAATACGAATCAGTAATTTGATCAAATCTCTGAATCTGTTTAGTGAAATGACGAAATCGGACAAAAAAGGCAACTCGTTTTTTCATTTCACTAGACTTGTTTAGTGATTTGATAAAATCCCTGAAACGCGTCAGTGAGTTGACGAAACTAACGCGATAAAGATTGTTCCGCTCTTTTATAAAAAAAATAACCACGAAGACGGTGGCGGGAGCAGAGCTCCCGCCACCATCTTCTAACCTATCCGCCATCCGAGTCTAAGTCCCAGAACCGTTTAAATGACTAATGATTTAGGAGCCAATATCTGCGAGTTAGTTTCGTCAATTCACTGACCCGTTTCAGGGATTTATCAAATCACTAAACAAATCTAGTGAAATGAAAAAACGAGTTGCCTTTTTTGTCCGATTTCGTCATTTCACTAAACAGATTCAGAGATTTGATCAAATGACTGATTTGTATCAGGTAAATGATAAAATGGATTCTCCATTTTAACATCCTGCGTGATTTGATCATATCCCTTAGGGATTTGTTCAAATCTCTGTTTTGACCATTTCACTGCGACATATATATCTATGGCTGAATTGATATGACTCTTCACTTGATTGTATTATTTTATTATTTAGTTTTTGACACTCAGAGACCTTTTACATCTCTGTGGACACCTACGATATTTGATTATAATTATTTTAATTTTGACGCTTGGAGACCTTGTACATCCCTAAGAAATAAGATTGTAATTTTTATTAACTTATGTTTCTTTGACATGTAAATTTTGATGTACATAGTTGATTTTAATTTTGAATAATATACGCATACTATTTAGAGCCTGTAATATTGACATTTTGACTTGTAAAGGTGCCCTAGTGGCCTATTTGCTGAATAAATATTTTGGTTTTGACTTTATAATTTATATCAAAAGCATTGTTTGTTTGACACACACGTTTTCTACTGAAGTAACAATATCCATGGTAACCATCCATTTAGATGGTCATGACATAATGACAGAAAGAGAAATTGCGGGAGTAAGAGATAGCATGTGCCCGCTATGGTAGAAGATTTGATGCTGTATTTGAGCAAATGGATGTCAGTCTTCTTTTTGTTCCTATAGTTGCGCGACACTGATCTCCTGTTCGACACACACGTTTCGACATTTACTCTGCACCAATTTTATGTGTCTCTTTTATGAAGGCTCGGAGAACTCGGGCCCACTGCCTCTGAGCGTGGCAGTAGCAGGATGTGCTGCCGCCCCGTGTGTCGTGCGGCAAGGCGAAGACGCCGTCCTCCAGATCACCTTTATACCACGCAAGTATTTAGCTCATCAAGGGGCTCCCATACGCCAATGACCTTAGTTTTCTAATGTTTTTTGTAGCTTATTATATTAACAACAACGGCTTTAAGTAATATAGTATCCCATATTTACTTCAAAGTTCATTGTTTTAGGAGATTATGATGCAAAACTTGTCAAAAACCGTTGAAAACCTCGGGTAGCCCCTTAAGTCCACATCACACTGGCGCGGCCTGGCCGCGGCGGTCAATAGTAAACTTGTCATTAGCTGTCAATTTTACTATTTACAGTGTGATGCAGGCCTTAAGAAGACTTCCTGACTTGTCTTCTTTTTGTACTTTATTTTCTCACCTGTCGGTATACTGTCAGTATCACATTTGGGCAGTAGCAAAGAGTAATATAGTAGTTTATGCGACTGATCCATAATGAGAGGCCTTAAAATACGAGTGTGGTTTTATGAAACGAGCGTCAGCGAGTGTTTGTTTGTTTTTTTTTTAAATCATAGACAAACAAATGAAGTCCCGATTTAAAAAAAATAGTGAATTGACGTTTCGTATCGATAAATGTTTTAATATCTATGGATACTAGAATAGAGACCCGCTTGAGTTTTGACAGCTGTTCCAAATTTAAACTGATAACGATACTTTTGTACCGTAATAACATTACAGTACAAATGTTACCTACTACCACAGACAAGAAAGTTCTCATAGTAAAATCGGTTGTAATAATGCTGGTCATTTCCTACGGTTTCTGAACACATTTTAGAGCACTAATGATATGTGCGTAGATGTACATTGTGATACAAGTGAGGTATGTTGATAATTACATCAGAGGCGAAATTGTTCACGCGAACCGCAGGTGAGCGTGATAAGGAAGCCGAGGATGTAATTATCAAAGCTCACGTGTGTCATACGACGTTTTTCAACACATTTTGCGAGGAAAAAATCATTTGCATAACATGAAAATGTTATAGGCCTACCAAATTATTTTCTTTACATTAAGTAAATCATTAAGATGACAACAGATTTTTACTCACAATTGCACATCGCCAAGAATTTCCAGTGGCGTCCATTTTATTTATCACTTTTGTAGTCACCACGAGTCAACAAACATTTTTGATAATAATAATAACCAAACACGCATAAACAAATTTTACAAATATTTGTGAAATAACTTATAATGGCGCGCATCTGTTTTTTTTTTTCGTGAAGTTTGCGCAACGTGGACACAGAAATCTCTGAACAGCCAATACAAAATAAAATAATATTTTCGTTTTAAAATGTTATCAAAAGTGAATAGTTTTACTAATTTAAACGTTTCTATATCATATACAAAAATTAATAGTTAATTAATTAACAAAAAGGATTTCATTTTAGTCGAGTAAGAATCCATTTGCCGAGAGTTAAAAAAAAAAGCTGTACATTCTGTACAACCCGGTTAATTTAAGAATGCACCGCGTTCACGCATATATCTTGCTGCGAGGTGCCAACGTGACTTAATCGGGATATAACCACAACACACAAGTGTTGTAATGTTATAAAACACGCGTGTTTAATATCCAGGATTATGAGCCTAAAAGCGAAACAATAAGAGGTACGTCACGAGCAATTGTGTTGAAAAGTATATTTATGGTAGTAGTATTGACATGTTAGTAGTAATATCATGGGTGAAAGCGAGGCAGTGCGCTTGCAGTATTGCATTTTTGCATTAAAAAGCATGGCACTGTCAACAGAATTCGCCTCACAATTCGTTCTCAGGTTTAGGTTTCGTACAAAACCAGATAATCATATCATCATACGAATCAATCCATCAGTCCATTGGCTAAAAATTGGGCGTTCTCACGTGAAACAATTGATATAGTTACGAATGCATAATGAATTTGTCGTTATACGAGTATTTAGTTGTGATTAGATGAATCGTGCCGTAAACAGGTCCCAGTAATAACGTCGCCTCATTAGTGGACAAAGATCAAGAATATCCGATTCACACTTTGTTGCAAAAATCAATAGCCGCGCAGCTAGCAGGGAGTTTCCTGAATAAAGTTACCCCGCTTCGTTTGAAATGTATTTTAGTGTAGTAATTCGCAACTTTTGACAGATAAGTGCGAGCACTGCTGGGCGATTCTCCGAGCGTTTGAACCGCTCGGTTTGAACGTCATTGTCGTCTCAAGATTATTTCATCAGAGGTAAAACGTACCGCAAAACTTTTAATCAAAAAAGATCCAGTACTGGTATTGGCTAACATTCTTCATCAAAAGTAGACTCTGATACTCGTACCTTTTAATAGTATTTGCTGTCTCCGACAATGACGAAAAAAAACGCCTTAAAAACGCTGAATATTCGCCCTGTTGGTCAAACTCTAATGTACTCTTAGGTTAAGCTCTTCGTAATCTTCCTTTTTGTTAACTCACTGGCTAAATAAATAAATTTTGTATTTGTTCAGCCATCTGGTTCGAAGGTCTTAAAATAGTACGTCAGTATGTCTGTAATTTTTAATTTAGTGACTATTTCGAAATAATACTTAATCATTCTTTAGACGCGGCAAGGGAAAAAGCTTTATTTAAAATGAAAACAAGTTTTTTGTTAATAATGTAGAAATTCCAAAACTATGGAACACAAAATGCTTCAACCGGTAATTGATCCCGCAATCAGCGGCTTCGTAGGCGAGACAGTATCATTAGATTTTTATCACTTACTAATTACAAACAGTTAGAGAAGCGTACCTACTTGACGAAATTTTCTCGAACATACATTACGAGTAAAATATATGCAGGCGTACAGGTGATTGTAAAATACAGTTTTCAAAAAATATCGTCAATTATGACCCTAACAAAATTTTGATCTCAGGCTTCACCAAAAACGAAGCAATCCAATTAAATGGCAAATCTATATCCACGAACGATTGATGTGTTCCCGGTGCGGGCTGGGTAAGGATTCCATTTCTCTCGCACCAACAATTATAAGGAAATAGCTGGGGGAACATATTCCTAACTGGATCAGTTTGTACTGTTTGTAGAGTACCATACGTTTAGTGAGCTATTCATACATTCACTGCCAAAAATTTCGTAGTGCTACGCTCTCGTAAACGGGCGAAAAACTGAAGACGAAAGCGCTTGCGAGCAGAGCTTCAACCTAGCCATAAATCAAACAATGACGATACTACCTACTTATGTCCTTATCGGGTTTTTTCACTCCACGCAGGCCACCTGCGTGCTATCAGTAGCAGGATGATGATTGACGATTTATGCTAGTTCATAAAAATTGATAACACAAACCTTTGTTACGTTATATCATATATCCTAAAATATATTTATTTATCCACAAACATTGATATGCTTGGTTAAAACGGCCATAGCATGAAACCATTCTTCCCGACTAAAACGACGTGATTTATGAAAAGTAGCATTACCGCTATGAAAATAAAGCTCCTTATGATTTGGCAATGACAACACTTACGACTCTTTTGAAATGAGTCGTTATGCGTTGTCCACCCGCAAGCCTGAATGACGCCGACCTCGGCGCAAGAGGTTTTAAACCTATTAAACTTAGATATATTTTCTTCAAAATTACTTTTTTCTTACCTATATTATCTACTCTATGTTTTGTTAAAGGACTTCAGATATGTTTTCAAGCTATTATATACAGAAAAACGGGAATGAAAGTTTGGGGTAAAATATTACCATATATACAGCTAATTTTGTGTTTTACTCGTATTGAATATTACAGCTCAGTCTGTTAATTATACAAAAAATAAGAAAAAGCAACCGCACTCAATCAATTTTATGAGATAAATGCAAAAATGTTATGGCGCCGGGCCGGCGTCATCAGTACGGCGGGGTTGCAAATGGCATGGCGCCGACGCGGCGTCATGCGCACTGAAAGGGTTAAGTGTTCAGTTTACTGACATCATTTTCGTAGCCCTTTCGTAGGACATGCGTAGCCGATACAGGTGCCGGCAGATTACTTGCGCAACGCGGGACGAAGTGGGGGTACAGCTCGCACGTACAATTCGGCGAATTGCCCCTCCCCTCCGTCCCGCGTTGCGCACGTTATTTACCGAGAGTTCTCAGCTTCGTTGCGAAAACTGTCTACGAATATACAAACCAGCCTAGCTAGCTAGACTGATTTGCTTGATAACTTATTGATTATTGGTCTGGTGGTATTGGAGTATACAATACCTATACAATAAAATGGTCGATTGGAGGTGGTTCAAAGGTCAGGTAACTTTAAATTTAACGAGGAAAGCCATGACAGCGACAAACAAACATACGGCCTGCTTGATAGCAGACACAGTTGAACATGGATGGCTGTGACTCCAGTAGTCACGAGCGCGTTGCCGACCCTTTATTGATTTCAGGATTTTTTATGTCCATAACTAGAGAAAAATACAGGTCCCTCAATTTCCTTGGGAGCTCTGACATCCGTACTCACAATTCACCTACACCACATTGCTAAAAAGCAAGCAGTAGTAGGTATTCTGTAAGCCGAAGATTCCTCAATAGGGGTGTAGACACTAAATAAAATAATCAATTTTGCCGTATTTTTGTGAAAAAGGATTAAAAATGTAGTCAAATGGAGAAAAAATCTACGCAAAAGGTTAAATAAGTGCCCCATCGGTGTTCGGCGCCGCCGTCGACGCGGCAGCCTCGCGGATTGTGACGTCACACACTGTTCTCTCTCTAACAAGCAATATCAAAACGGTTATAACTTCGTAATTCTTTGAGATATCTGAATGGGATTTTCGTCACTAGGCATATTTTTTTGCCTTCTTTCTTTTGGAGTACTTAATAATATTTTTCGAGTCTACGTATGAGTCTCTAATATGAGCGAAAGCACATTTTGCGGTGCCCGACCTCTAAATATTTTTTTTCTTTTCAGTACGCAACACGACGGCACTGAAAACTGTAGCTACAGCGTACCTCAACTCATTTTTGGGTATTACGATTCCCATCCCGTGCGACTTGGGCAAGAATGCCGATACCTGCAGATTCCTGACTAACTCCTCTTGTCCGGTGCCAGCTGGTACACTGATTAACTACACGTTGAGACTTGCTATCCCAACTGCGATACCTTCGGTAAGTACCCGGTCCCTCGTAGGTCACACAACAACCCCCAGCATAGACACTTATTGACCAACAGGGTGGTGAAAACTTGGAACGTACTGCCAGACGATTGGTTCTCGGCTCTCAATGTCAATCAATTCAAGAGAAAATTAGACAAGCACATTTATACAAACGAATGTATCTCATCAATTTACTTGGATACTGGCATTATCAGTTGTTTTAACTGCAAGCCTGATAAATAAAAATAAAAACACCACCGACACGTCGAGGTCGACCACGCACGCGTCGTATGGAAAGACGTCGTGGTTGGTCATAACATTACTAGACATCGTACATTTTGTAACATTTTCGGTACAGCGTAGTGCTGGTGTTAAGGGAATTGGTACAAGCAATTTCAATCGTGATGCTTAATTAGCGTTAAAAACATGAAAATTAACCTTATTTACTTAACAATTTTGATTGATATTGTATATACCAACTTCGTTAACACAACCATGCTGCACCGGAAATGCTACAAAATTTATGTCTGCATATTACCCCAAGATAAACAAGTGAAATATTCTCGAAGCTTGTTAATTCTTTGACTATAAGGCCCAAGGTTAAAGTTGTTTAAGCGATAATAAAACACATTTTTTGTAATTAAAAACCTAATAAGTATCTTTAAAACTTTACCTATACAGGAAAAGGTCGGCAGTACTCTAAGGGTTATATATTATATTTTACGGGCGACCAATTAGGTATAACACTTTCGAGTTTCCATCCAAATGTCGCGCAGAAGGTTGGGTGAGCCAAACCCGTACTAATCTATTTTCTCCCGGGGCAGTAACTTTAGGTAGATTTGCACTTTCCGGAATGTGTGTTGCTTTCCCCAGGGCATCGCTCCTACGATGGAGTTCAGTATTGTGAACGAGCATCGCTGGCCAGTGACCTGCGTTCGGGTGCCTATTCAAGTTGAATCCAAGCCTGAGAATCAAACACAGGACAGCGTACTGAAAAAGGGTGTAATTCCACAATAGAATATACCAATAAAAGGGACGCTCATTGCTTGTTTGATTACATACGATCAGCCCCGTATCATCGTTGGCCTTATCACACGATCAGTGACAGGTTAGGGCGTCCGTCACTGGCTGACACCGTTAGCTAAAACGAGGCGACTCTCTTATCTTGGCACTTATCCTTTGTGATAAGGCCGACCATGATACAGGGACTAGCCAGGTTAGGTTACCTCCTTATTGAGTTTTCCAGAATCCTTTCGGTGTAGGGGGTAAGATAAAATAAATACTTTACTAAGTTATATACCTAAAGTACATAAGTACAGACAGAATGTTACGTAATCGAGCAGCTGGGCACCATCTAGATAAGTTTCTGATTGTAGGCAGAAATCAAGTCGTAAAACCACTTGGGCATTTGTCGGTGCGGAGTAGGTGCGGTATCAACCGTCATTTGTCTATGTCCACTATTAGTCGAGTAAGTACAGATCTTCGCTGTGCGCCTATATTTATGTATAAGTGCTTCGTGATTGGCGCGAAATGCGCGGAAGAGGGGCTGTGCTGTACTGTACTACTGCAGGTCGATCACTTCGCAATGCACGCGCGTCAGGTACAAATGTCACTTTTTAATAAGAAATACTCAATGATAGTTAAATTGATTACCCCTCAGTACTGCGTATCTCGACATGTCGGCGCATTATAACAGTACTAGCTGCCCGTGACATCAGAAAGCCCTTGGCAAAGTACAAAATACCCGATTCTGCCTCGAAATGAGGAAGTGGCCTAAGTACTTACATAAATATTAAAAGCGTATGCGCGTTGTTGTAGTAAAAACCTCAAAGGCGTTTCTTCCTTCAAAAAAATTGTAACAACATTTTTTGGAGGCACTAGAAAGGCACAGCACAGTTGAAATACAGTGTAATGATGTCAAATTGCCTGCAGTCGAAGTACGTGGTCGGCATGAAAATAATCCTTCGGGGACGTTACTCGTAATACTTTATGTAATTTGCGTAGAATTTACAATTCCGGCACCCGAGTGAGTGATGGAAGTATAAGTACCGAAGAGTTAGGTATAGGAAGTATATTTCGATACGCTTACAATAGTTTTCGGTAGTTAGGTACCTAATTTATCGCGTCAGCACTCCAAAGTCGATTAATGTAAAATTTAACTGTTCTGTGGAATTGTCAGATATAAAGACGCTAACCACGAATATTGTACGAAATGCCCGCAAATATTAAAAGCGAAAATATCTCGAAATATCAGAAAACGATTTATTAAGACCTACATCTGGAGCATAGCGCTGTACGGAAGCGAGACATGGACTCTAAACCAGCACGCATTTGAAATGTGGGCATGGAGAAGGATGGGAGGTATTAGTTGGAACAAAAGAAGAACAAACGAAGAGATTCTTTTGATAGGAGAAAGAAGAAGTCTACTAAAAACTATTGAAAGCAGAAGAGGACATATGTTGGCAATTACATAAAAACTATAATTGAAAGAAAGTTAAAAGGAAGGTGAGGCAGGGGAAGACCAAGACGTGCGTTTATGGACCAAGCCCACGACTGGCTTAAGAGTTATCTTTCTGGTAGAAGTCACTTCTTTGTCAGAAAACATGGAACTGTATTTAGTCAAGTCTAAATGCAGGTCCAACAGAGTGGGAGTTCCACAGGGAAGCGTCTTGGGTCCCTTACTTTTCCTTATATATATTAATGACTTACCTGACATATCTGATCACGAATCACGACTGTACCGTATTTGCTGATGACTTTTCAATTATCATACCATTCAATAATAATTTTAGTAATAATGAATATAATAATGTCATCAATAATACAATCTTTAAAATAATACAATGGTTAAGTAATAATAATTTGAATGTAAAAATTAACAAAACGACATTTGTTCAATTCCATAATATTAATGGCAAGAAACAAGATTTATGTATCAAACACGACGACAAGACTCTTGCAGAAAACAATCAGGTCCCATTTTTAGGAATATTATTGGATGATAAGTGCAGCTGCAAGTCACATGTCGACAGGGTATGTGGCAGAATAAACCGTTTTGCATACGCTCTATGGCGCTTAAGAAAGGTAACGAATAAACAAACTGCAGTCCAGGCTTAACACGGCTATGTATGCTCTATAATTAGATATGGAATTTTAATATGGGGAAATTCGGTACATGTTAAGAGAGTTTTTATCGCACAGAAACAATGCATCCGCGGCATCTGTGATGTCCGACAGTATGTATCTTGTAAACCTTCATTCAAGAAGTTTAAAATTACTAACTGTACCATCAATAGGTATACATATACGAAATGTGTGTTTTTATAAAATCCCATCAAGATTTATTTATTTACAAACTGAGACGTTTGCAATTTAATAGTCGGTACCCGGATAACCTGTGCCTACCTAAAGTCAAAACTAAATTATTTCGAATATCCGATGGCTATTCGAATATTTAATACCCTTCCAAGAGAATTTAAAAGCCTGTCTCTTAAGGAACTTAAAAAAAAATTGACTCTCTGGCTACAGAACGAATGTTTCTATTCTATTGACGAGTTTTTGAATCGGAAAGAAATTCGTCGCAGAAATTAATTGTAAGCTTGTAAACTTAAAATTAAATTTAGCAATGATAACTTGGACATAGTGATTTGTATGATTCTTGTATTTTTTCTCTGTTTTCACTGTATTTTCTTTATCAAAATATTAACCAAAAAAGAAATTTGCATGTAATCTAGATATGACAAAACATGTGAGACTAAAATAATTTTACTATCAACCTATGTATACCATGTTTTCTAAGCAAATAAATGATTTATGATTTAAGCTAAAGAGAAAGTTAATGTGGCGATGATGATGGCGATTACTCCACCAACAAGAGCCCGGTCTTAAGTTTATGATGATGATGAGATTAATTAGACTAGTCGAGAAGTAGATTAGTCGGTTCGTCGGCATAATCCATAGTCAGGCCCATCTCTTAAATAAATACTATCTCGGGCAAGAGAGAAAAAAAGGTTGTGAATGTTTTTAGAGAAACACAATAATACCAGTGACTCTGGAAAACAACGCTGAAGAAACAAAGTGCATGCAATTGATCTCTGGCGACTGCAGAACCATAGAACGAGACGGACGCTCTATCTTGTCACTTCTCGCGTGATAAGGCCGACCAAATATGAGTGAGATGACATTGTCCCCTGTCCTACACCTGTCCAAAACAAAATTGAGTATTCCGTAATTCTAAAGGCCTCCACACACCGAACGCGGGTCATGCGCGGGTCGGGTCGGGCGGTATCTCATCTCTTTCGCAAAGTAGCGCGGCGTCTCTATCGTACAGTAGCACAAGCCCGCGGCGGGCCCGCGCAACTGTGTGATAGAGACAGTGAGAGAGATATTAAATGCGTTGGTAAGTGAGAGAGATATACCGATATCAACCCGCGCCGCGCCCGACCCGCGCGCCGCGCAAGACCCGCGTTCGGTATGTGGAGGCCTTAAGAGCACTTTTTTCTACATACTCGTATACGAAGATTGCAATTATATTCTTACGCTCCATCAGACGTCGTTAGCAGTGAATCTAGTCATCGGGGAATATCATGATTTATCCATTGCGCCGGTATTGGACGTCTTATTTATTACTGCGGGGACTTATCCCGAGCACGTGTTTGGTTAATTTGGTATATATAATTACGTGTTGAATAGCAGAACAAAATAATCTCGAGCTAGATAATTAGAAAAAAACTATGGTAAGGCTTTTCAACCTTATTATTAAGTTATAATTAAACTAATTCGGAGGTTAGCTTAACAAGGTTTCTACGCATATAGCACGAACACATTTAGGGTTCCGTACCTCAAAAGAAAAAACCGGTCAAGTGCGAGTCTGACTCGCGCACCGAGGGTTCCGTACAAACTATCTATCAACTCTTACCTTGAGTAAATGTCCTAATATTTGTTAACTTACTTATTTTAACCCAACACAACAGAATTCAATTTCATACAAATGATTAACTTTTACACCAAGAGCATCGAACTACCAAGACAATTGACAACACTTCATTTTTTTAAGTGGTCCATTAGCCATTAGGTATATGATTTAGGTCGATAGAAAATGAAATGAAATTTTAAGGTATAGGTACGTGTTTTTTTATTTCTCCCTAAATGTTTATTTTCTTTCAAAAATATCAAAATTAAAAGTAGTGAATTCCAATAGGTCGTAAGTAAAATATGACGTCACGCACGGGGTACACCACGTTTTACAGATTTTAGTGATTTTCTCCGACACGAGTAAGAATAAAAATGAAAAAACCACTTTATTACGTTCAGATAAGATAATTACGGTTGTAAGTTTTGTTTTCGATATAGGCATCATTACATATTTTGAAATGTTTTCAATTGAATCGCGATCTTTTTTTGACTGCTATTGAAATATACACGTCCCAACCCCATTAATTCTAGAAATATCTTAATAGCGCGAGGTAGGAATGGGGTCAGCGCCATCTATCGGACCCATTTGGTACTAACGTGGAAGGGCAATCAGCTCAGTATGAATGTTGGTGTTTTAGCGATTATTGTTTATCACGTGAACCGATCTCGATTATTATTTATTTCATTTGAAAGAGAGTACTTCTATTATAGTCGTATTGCAAAATAAAAAAAATACTCATTAAGTTGATTAAATTGCAAACTTAAAAAGATATTTGAAAATAAAACAAAAAATACGATAGATACAGAAAAAGTTATACTTTTCCAGTAATATTTATGTTTATCTTAATCACAAGTAATTATTTCAAATTTTTCGCTTAGATAACTTTTTTAGGAGTTATGAAATTCGGACTTTTGATTAGTTTAAAGTAGTATTAGGGAGACTCTAAGGCAGGTCGGTGTAGGTATGACGACGAGCGAAGCAAGGAAGAGTGTTAGGTCGAACTGCGACCCTACAGCGCGCGAGCCGAGCGAGCAAAGCGAGCGTGCCGCGGTAGCGGCCGGCGATGATGCGCCAGAACCGAACACTTTTTACTACCTTTCTGTATTGTTTTCATAAATTGAGGTGTTTAATAAAGAGTATTTGTATTGCATTATAATAAATTAAGTCATGTTGTTTCCTTAATCGCCTGCAGCCAGGTCTTTGAAAACGATCAATATCTTCCAGTGCATCCTGAACCTATCACATTTGAAACCTAGTTAGTTGTCTGAGTCAAAATGTTGCATTATGGGATATGTGAGTGTAGCATACATAGGGTAAGGAATCTATCGCGACAATTTTTGGTCCGGTATCACTAGCCTAGTTTAAATAATAAATAAATAAATATTTGGGGACAATCTTACACAAATCGATCTAGTCCCAAACTAAGCATAGCTTGTACTATGGGTACTAGATGACGATATATATACTTAAATAGATAAATACATACTTAAATACATAGAAAACATCCATGACTCAGGAACAAATATTCATGCTCATCACACAAATAAATGCCCTTACCGGGATTCGAACCCGGGACCTCCGGCTTCGTAGGCAGGGTCACTACCAACTAGGCTACAGAAGTCGTCAGGAGGTTTCTTTCTATTATTTAGATTTACACTTGTAAATGTTGATACAGAATATCCTATTAAATTTGGCGTGATCATCTTCATCATTTATGCATTATACTGTCAGAACCGTCGAATCCGTTCGATACGCATTCGTTACACTCTTTGCGTGTATTAGTTAGATCTAGGGACTGGAAGCCGCAACCGCATATTGCCAGGATGTAAAATTGATCCCCGGTTAAAACACAATTCCCCGGGACTTTTTTCGTGTCGCACAAAACGTGCCAGATTAGCTAAATAAATTGTTCTGATACGCAAATCTCGTAGCCGAGCCAAGATTTTCCTGATTAAATTCCAAAGGAAAATGCAATTGGTATTCCTTCCGAGTGGGGAATCACGATTAGGTCGCCGGCTACCTCTATTGGGATAGAAATTAGTGTGTAAGTAGCGAATAACGTTGATTTCTGTAAGTATTTAATGCTTCCTCCTGTAATGAATAGATGTAGTAAACTGACTCATGAATCACTCCCGAGAATATCACTGTTACAAATTATAGTATTTTATGCAACTGTTGTATGAGTAGGGTCTTAAAACGCGAGTGTCGTGAGTTGCGATGCGAGCCTTGGCAAGCATCGCAATTAAAGACGCCACGAGCGTTTTAAGACCAAGTTATACACCGTTGCATACAATACTTTTTCTACGACTAATTTTAAATAAATAGCATTTGACTTTTCAGGCAGTAAGTTTTCCGTTAGTTCTATTACTAGGTACTCACGCAATTTCCTCAGCGGTGCAGTTATTTTCTTCTTCGTCCATTTTAAAAGGAACGTACACATTTTTCTTCACTTCACAAACAAGAATCAAATCTTATAAGTAAGTTATTATGTTTTTCTACTCCTGTACTTTTATCTGTCATTTACATAGTCCCGAACACTAATATAAAGACATACAAAATAAGTCTGCAGAAAAGTCTGTACTCTATTCCCCATAACAGTACGGCACAACCGTGCTGTTTTGTCGCCAAAACGATACGCTTAGCAGCCATACGCTTCTGAACCTGGGTAGTGCTACATTGTGCCACGGCCTACTAGACACGATCGAGTAGGCCGCGACGCGACTAATCTAGAGGGCCATGCCGAAACATAAAATACATTAGGTACTACCAACTTAACAAACCACTGAATGTATTTACTTCAAATAAATTATTGTACTAAAGGCATTGCTGCCAACTTAAGATAAACCTTGGTCTTAATATGACAGTACTGGCAAGTTGAATTAAGAACAAAACAGACCATAAACAAGAGGTGTCAATGTGTCATGTTTCCAATTTCCCACCAAAGTTCCAGTTCAAAATTAAAAGACGAAATATGTCAAATATGATAACTATTCTTTATTAATAACTTCTTAAGATTTGATTCGTGTTTGTGAAGTGAAGAAAAATGTGTACGTTCCTTTTAAAATGGACGAAGAACAAAATAACTGCACCGCTGATGAAATTGCGGGAGTAGTAATAGAACTAACGGAAAACTTACTGCCTGAAAAGTCAAATTATGCTATTTATTTAAAATAGTCGTAGAAAAAATATTGTATGCAACGGTGTATAACTTGGTCTTAAAACGCTCGTGGCGTCTTTAATTGCGATGCTCGCCAAGGCTCGCATCGCAACTCACGACACTCGCGTTTTAAGACCCTACTTATACAACAGTTGCATAAAATACTATTTTCTACTCCTGTACTTTTATCTGTCATTTACATAGTCCCGAACACTAATATAAAGACAAACAAAATAAGTCTGCAGAAAAGTCTATACTCTATTCCCCATAACAGTACGGCACAACCGTGCTGTTTTGTCGCCAAAACGATACGCTTAGCAGCCATACGCTTCTAAACCTGGGTAGTGCTACATTGTGCCACGGCCTACTAGACACGATCGAGTAGGCCGCGACGCGACTAATCTAGAGGGCCATGCCGAAACATAAAGTACATTAGGTACTACCAACTTAACAAACCACTGAATGTATTTACTTCAAATAAATTATTGTACTAAAGGCATTGCTGCCAACTTAAGAAAAACCTTGGTCTTAATATGACAGTACTAGCAAGTTGAATTAAGAACAAAACAGACCATAAACAAGAGGTGTCAATGTGTCATGTTTCGAATTTCCCACCAAAGTTCCAGTTCAAAATTAAAAGACGAAATATGTCAAATATGATAACTATTCGTTATTAATAACTTCTTAAGATTTGATTCGTGTTTGTGAAGTGAAGAAAAATGAGTACGTTCCTTTTAAAATGGACGAAGAACAAAATAACTGCACCGCTGATGAAATTGCGTGAGTAGTAATAGAACTAACGGAAAACTTACTGCCTGAAAAGTCAAATTATGCTATTTATTTAAAATAGTCGTCGAAAAAATATTGTATGCAACGGTGTATAACTTGGTCTTAAAACGCTCGTGGCGTCTTTAATTGCGATGCTCGCCAAGGCTCGCATCGCAACTCACGACACTCGCGTTTTAAGACCCTACTTATACAACAGTTGCATAAAATACTATATTAATAACGAATAGTTATCACATTTCGTCTTTTAATTTTGAACTGGAACTTTGGTGGGAAATTAGAAATATGACACATTGACACCTCTTGTTTATGGTCTATTTTGTTTTTAATTTCCTTGCACTTGCCATCCGGGCCAAACTGAATCCGGATCCGAACCGAATCGGATCGGTTTATATTTATAAATAATACGAATAATTGGTAAAATATGTATATAAACACACAATACATGATAATTTATTTTTATTTTAGTAAATAATTTATGTTTCACAAATATTTGATGGTAATTAAAACTTCTTTATTTCGAAAATTTTGCTTATGAAGTTGGCACCACTGCAATATAGTGGCTGATTAAAAAAAAGTTAGATGATTTGACATCGTGGTAAACAGTGCTTTTATGGAAAATGTATGAACCAAAAAAGTGCACTAAAGTGTGCGTTTATGGGCCATAGAGCATAGAGTTTTTCGACGACTTATTATCGGTGTCATTGTATTTGAGCTAAAGCCTATATAAATGACAGATAACGGTACAGGAGTAGAAAAAAATAATAGTGTTGTATTTTTTTTTATTTAATTTCAATAATTAATGCTTAGGTAGTTCTGTTGATTGGGATTGCAAATTTTGACTATTATTTTTGAGTATTACTTTTTAAGAATAAGAATAAGAATATATTTATTTAGCACACAAAACACGGATAAAAGAAATACAATCAAAAAGGTAAACCTTATATATAATGACGTGCTAAACGGTAATACATATTTGGCATTTGTGATTTTAGGTGGATGTAGGTACTCGCAGGCCTAAGCCAGGAGCCTGGTCGTCTGTTGATCGCTGTCATAAAAACAATCTTAATAGGGATAAAACGTATATTTTTTCTTTACAAGTTTCATACTTGTTAACCGCTGTTGCGTGCAAAATTTTGTACCCGTGTAATTTCGTCCGACATGTTGTTTATACAGGGTGTCCCAGAATTTGACGTCAGGCCGTAAACGGATGATAGACCATGTTATAACAGTTATCATAAAAATACAAAAAAAAACCAACTCATGTTCTTTAAAAATTATGGTCACTTTAAAATTCACTAAAAAAATCCACATACAGGGTGTGGATAGTAAATAGTAGGCTAAAACGAGTTTTTTTTCGACATTATCACACACGTGTAATCACTATGACGATCCGTTCAAAACCGAAGCATTTAAACGGCACTCGAAGCTAACAGCCGTCCGGTAAACATATTAGATATATACAATCATATCCGTTTATTGACGTCCGTTTGTCCGGTGAAAAAAAACGGACGTCTTTACAAGCGGGCTTAAGCCAATCTTACATACTGGAAACTTGTTAACTCATAAATGTATGGTCCATTTATGAAATAATAAATATAATTTAATTGGGTTATTTTTAGATATAGTTTAGAACTATTTTATTTTTAGTTTAGTTTTTAATTATAAGTTAAGTTGATACTTAATTTAACATATACTTCTACATTATTGCAATAAATATTAATTTAATTATTAAGGCCCGACGCAAAAAGAGGGGTGTTAACGTGTCTGTCTGTGTATCTGTCTGTGGTATCGTAGCTCCCTAACGGATGGACCGATTTGAATGCGGTTTTCTTTGTGTAATAGATAATTTTATCCTGAGTGATCTTAGCCATGTTTCATGAAAATCTAATCAGCCGTTTTTGAGATATTGGACTTTGTAATGAAAATGTCGGGGTTTTTTCAACTTTTCTAAGTTGTAGTTATTCCTACCTAACAATATTAACGCTCTAAAATTACATACGTTTGGAGTTACGCGAAATACGGTATCTAGAAATACGTGAATATGGCCTTTGCTTTTACTTCGTGGCTAAGCACAGCGATTACGCTGATTTCCAGTATCTTAATATTTCTTTAAATAAATTTGACATAATAGCACTCTAAAAAAATGTCTCATTTGGGGGAAAAATTGTTAAATCATCAGATTAATCGTTAACATATTATTCGAATATTTTTTTACTGGCACAAAAAAAAAACATTTTTATTAGACTCAACCTATTTGAATCAATAAGATCGTAAGCAGCTGCTTTAGTTTTCAACTGTGTCGCAGCTGTTTACGCCCATCCGAGGATTATTACAGGTGCTTGGCAAGTTGATTATTTACGAATATGATGGGAAAATTATTAACACCTTGACCTATTTAATATAATCTACTTATACTAATTAAAATAGATTTAACCGGGTTAACCCAAATAGCTGTATCTCAAGATACGTGAGTTTGGCTTAACAAGGCAGATGGACAGATTGCAAACCCACCAAGCAATTAGTACTTTTACTCGTGGCCCGCCCCTCGTAAAAAACTTATTGCAATAGTTTACGAGGGCTTTTATAAAGAGGATCAATTTCAAGAAGTTGTGCCATTAGGCTCCGCACAGCGCCAATGAATCAAATAATTTTCAAGAAAATGTTACTATTTCTCGTAGCGAGTTAAATGGCGTTTAAAGCACTGGCTTTACACTTACTTACTTTTTTACTTATGCCTATTGTGTTAATTTTCCGTTCCTTTAATACTTTATTATAAAAGTTTCGTAGGCCGTGGGGGGCAATCACAGACGTTACATATTTCATTACACCAAATTGATTTCAATCTGTCCAGCGCACGATGCGTAAGTTCTACATTATCTACGTAAATTTAAAATCTAAATTTGAAGACTCGTGTTGGCATCTGGAGATAAATGCAGACTCCTCCTCAACACCTTGCTTACTAGCTTTAGGTAATGTGGTGGTGTGTGGTTGTAGTTCTTTTATTTGTTGTACTTACTTACTACGCTGGCTCAGCGATCCGAAGTGGACCTTTTCGTCTAACACCAGTCTTAGTTCTCATTGTGAGAGGCCGCTATGCTCTGTCCTGGATGGCTTGTCGCCGATCATAGTCAGCTGTCTAAAGCTGGAAAAGGTCCTTCTGTACTTTGTTCTGTGTTTTTATGGCTGCGGTCTTCTATAAGGTGCAGGTACTTCCCCGGTTGTGCTTCAAGTAAGAGTAAGATGATATGGAACAATGAGACAGATATACAGCTAGGGGTACATTATGTAAGTATATATTACTAAAAGTTTAGTGCAATAATAAAAACAGAGCAAGCTCCTGCCTGCTCCTGCACCTGCTTGAAACACCTTCAATCTAAAGCGCATATTACACATGCGAGAAATTCCAGGCAAGTTTAAGCTTCAGAAACATTAACTGAAGAAACATGAGTCGTGAATAATCAAATTAATTACTTTGCAATAACAACTCCTCGGGCGGCGCGTAAATTAATTAACAATTCTAAGACGAAGTAACAGATTTAACTTGTTAAATTTACCGTCCAACAGTAGCATTATGAATTAAGTTGCCAAACGTTAGTTGTGACATAAACGGATCCCTACCTGTACTACCAAATAAATACCCCACCAACAAAACATACAACTTAATTTTAAAACATCGACATCAATACATTCAGAATCTGTTGAAATGATAATGTGAAGACAAGGGAATCAGAAGTATTGAAGATATGCAGGCGCAGGAATCTGACATAGAGGAAAGCGCCTTTTATGAATTATTTAAATTTAAGAATTTCTTTGGGTTTTGGGTTTCTTTGAAAAGCGTTTGTCAACTAGGTATATTGGTGTAAACTATGTGGGCTTTGAATTCAGCTACCAGATTCTACTCATTTACTATATCAACTATATCAATATTGCTGAGATGCTGGTCGATTGGGTATCGTTTGAAACGCATGTTAGGTAATGCATTAAATATTTTGTATATATGTCCATAATAATGTTGTATTGTACCTGTGACATTCAATTAATATTCATTATTTGACGATCACTCAATAAATCCGTGTAAATTAGCTTAAAGTTAACTTGTAATGAAAATCTAAATATAAATCTGTAATTTCTTGTATGGGAAACGAACAGTGTCATAAGTACGCCAACTCACTCATGTGGCTGTGAAATATACTGTTTCTGAATAAATTATACTGTCTTCTGTTGGATTAAGAACTTTCCCTCGCAATTGTGCACAAACGCAATTCTTCACCACTGTTAAACAACATATTCGTTACTAGCTTCTGCCCGCGACTTCGTAGGGTCGTTCTTCTTTTTAACCGACAATGAATCGTCTTTTTTCTGTTTTTTGCATTTTTCAACTATTGATAATTACGGTTTTAATGTTTGATTTTAATAAACGTTGCATGTATTTTTTATTAGGACTAATTAATGATTCTTTACGTGACGATAATGTTTTTTTTCTTTATGGTAGTTTTTCGGAAAATACTGTGACAGAGTGGTCGTTTTCTGCGGGGACCACATTTTGGATAACCACTCTGTCACGCGATTGTATGGAAAAACCACCATAAAGAAAAAACATTATCCCCATGGAAATAATAATTAATTAGTCCTAACAAAAAATACATCCAACGTTTATTAAAACTAAACATTAAAACCGTAATTATCAATAGTTGAAAAATGCAAAAAACAGTAAAAAGACGATTCATTGTCTGTTAAAAAGAAGAACGACCCACGCGCATAAATTATGGTTTAAGGGTATTCTTATGTTTAACCATACTACATACTAAAAATAAAGATGTAATTTCCATAGATTGTGCGTGTAACAGTTCAAATTCTCTTCGAATCTAAATAAACACCCTCATAAACTTGGTCGTCAATAATATTATAAAGATGCCCAAAGTATCCTTTTAGAGAGCGCTTCCTATGCGAGCCCCAGGTCCGAAGACCCTAGGGCGAGCCCGGCGGACACTCACTATCCTAAGCTGTCTTGCAAGCGAGACCTGAGGCCAGAGTGCTCAGTGGTGAGGCAAGAGAGGCCGGAGGCCGAGCTTTTCGTTGAGCGCTCCGAGCTCGAAAGCGTTTCCGTTTGCGAGCTCCAGGGCCTAAGGCCCCATCCCTCACAGATACTCGTTATCTGCGAGTAAGTTGCAAGCGAAACCTGAGGACTGAAGTTCTGGAGGTAAGCGGAGCCGAAGGCTGAGTTTTTCGTAGGATTGACAGGCCCTAAGCATGCTTTTAGAGAGCGGTCGCTATGTGAGCTCGGGGTCTGAACGCCCGTGGGTGAGCCCCCACGGACAATTACTGACCCCAGGTGTCTTCGTATCCGGAGTCCAAAGTCCAGAAGGTGAGCGCGGCCAGGCAACTTTTCGTAACAATGAAAGCAAATCCAAAATAAGCCTTAAGAAAGCACTTGGGGGCTGAAGGCCACTTATATTATACTATCCCCAGATGGCAGCGAGGCCAAAGGCCGAGCTTTACGTTGGAATGAAAGGCCCACATCATCCCTTTAGAGAGTGCGCTCAATGCAAGCCCCTACGCCAATCATTATCTTCGGGTGTCTTGCAAGCGAAACCTGAGGCCCGAATTCCCGAACATAAAAGGGGAGCCATTTTTGTAGGGTTATAGCATGCTTTTAGAGACCGCTACCTAGGCGAGCTCGAGGGCCGAAAACCCGAAGGCAAGCCCCTACGGTTACTTACAATCTCTAGGTGTCTTTGCAAGCGAAACCTGTGGCCAAAGTACCGAAGATGAGCGGCGAGGCAAGCGAGTCCTCACGGACACTTACTATCCCGTAGTTGAGTGGCGAGGCGAAGGGCGAAGTAAGTCCCGTAGGTAAGTGGCGAGGCAACCGAGGCCAAAGGCCGTGCTTTACGTTGAAGTGAAAGACTCGAAGCATTCCTTCAGAAAACGCTCTAAATGCACCCCCATGGTCGGACACTCATTATCTCCCGGTGAATTGCAAGTGAAACCTGATGGCGAGCCCCCACGTACACTTACTATTCCCAGGTGTCTTGCAAGCGAAATTCCAGGTCGAAGTTCCGAAGGTGAGTGGCGAGACAAGCAAGGCCTTTTTGTTGGAATGTAAAGCCCAAAGTAACCCTTCTGAGAAAGGTGACAATGCGAGCAATGACCCCTAAAGACACTCATTATCTTCCGGTGTCTTGCAAGCGAAACTTGAGGACCAAAATCCCGAAAGGTACATGGGGAGGCAAGTGTAGAAGAAGCGAAGCGAAGGCTGAGGTTTTCGTAGGAATGATAGGCCCAAAATATCCCTTTAGGGGGCGCTCCTTATTTGCTCCCAATAATATTTCAGAAAGTCACAGGAGTTTTCTACATATAAAAAAATGATACCATAGATATTCAATCCGCGGAATGCCGTTTTGTTCAAATTGTATACCCACATCCCTTGACTGACCAACGTCAACTAGACGTTGGTGAACTATGATAATTCGAGATAACATTTTTAGATGACCTCTGATTTCATAGCAAATATAGGAAGGCAGAGATCAAGGTTGCTAGTTTTTCAATATAAACAGCGACGTCATCAATGACTGAAGTTCCAATATTATTAGGTCTCTTATGTATAACAGTTGGTATCGGTGGAGGTATAATAAATACACTTTATTGCACCACGACAAGAGAGAAACATCTTGCAAAAAATTTGCTTGATAAATAATGGTAACAACTGGCGGTCTTATCGCTTAAAAGCGATCTCTTCCAGGCAACCTATGTATAGCTTTTTATCTATATTTTGCTAAAAGTTTGAATAGGGTTCTTTTAACCCTCTAGTCAAATATATGCTTGTCAATTTTAAAGTCTTTAGCTCATACATTTAAGAAGTTCCCATACAAAGTGCAACCCCATTTTAATTCGTAACGCCCACTGCACCATTATCTTAATAAATTTTATAGCCTTTATGTTGGCCGGAAATCTTCTCGACAGATTAGTAAAGCTTGCATCAAAATCCGTTCAGCCGTTTCCACGTGATGTGCGTACAAATAAACAGACAAACAGACAAAAATTATAAAAACTTTTGGATCGTGTACTGTTATAAATTCTAAGTATCCCCAGCAAACTTTTTTTCTAAAATCTTCCATGTACAGACTTCCGACTGTGTTCAGCTTTATTATATGTATAGATTCAGTAGGTACGCGATCAACTAATATGATAAATTGTCGTTGTTGTTAGAAACCTACGCTTGTAGAGTTTCGAATTGATTCCATTAATTCCCATTCTTCAATTTTCATGTGTCGTACAATGCAACGTGGTTATAGCTAAATATACGTTGTGAAGATGTTTGTTATTTCCGCGACTTTACGTATCAATACTGTTCTCACTGATGATTCTATACATCATCATCAACATTTAAGAGCTTGGCTCTTGGCGCCAGTTCTCTCGATCCTCGCCTAATTTCTGTAGGTTCTGGTAAGACACGATATATATTATGAGTACATACGCATGTTCAAAACGCAACCTTTCGGCCGTCTTGGACGCCTCGCGGAACGCGGGACGTATATTTACTGCCTAAAACCTAGCCACTTAAATTTACTAAAAGTTCAACACTATCAAGTCAAATGTCGAGTACCAGTTACGTCTCCCGACCCTGAGGGCTCCGTGGGGACCAGTGTGGTCCTGCCGCACACCACGTCGCACAATATCTCCTGGCAGACAATATCTAAAGCAGGATTTTTAATTAGGCGAACTAACTTGACAGCTGAAAATGTGGACAGACTTAGGAAAAAATAAATAGTGATAGGTTTATGTCGATACAAATATGTCGATATAACGTTGTACCTACTATAAATCTGAATCAAATTGTATTTTACAAGTAATCAAAGTCGTGATAACTCTCACGCTCAAACATACCTACTTGCGTAATATTAGGGATAAACGGTGTAAATCGGATATTTACAATTTACGCCTCAAATTTGGTATACAATGCAAAACGAATGCTGTTATTACATTACAGGCGATTGTGGCTACTTCCATTTAGGTTTAGTAAAAAATAAAAGAATTTCGTCGTCGTCGTCGCCGTCAACGTAAATTTCAGAGCTCTTGATGCGACATTACATTAACTTTCTCTTTAGCTTGGTCCATAAATGCACGTCTTGGTCTTCCCCTGCCTCTCCTTCCTTCAATTATAGTTTTTATGTAATTGTCAGAATGTCGTATCAGGTGCCCCAACATGCCTAGGATTTCGGACGTTTTTAGTACACACTCATTTATACTGACGTATATATCGCCAGGCACGTCTTGCTCGCGAGTCATGAATGATGATATCGAATTTTTCATTTTATATACATGAGTATATAAACGATACAACATTATTTTTTCTGTGGCACAGGACCGGTCACTTTGGAACTCTTTGGGAACTCTATGTCCAGCAGTGGACGTCTTTCGGCTGATATGATGATGATGTTGATAACTTTTATATCTACAGTTTAATTAGGAATTTGAATTCATAAAGTAGGAACCTACCTTGCATAGTCCGTCCGTGTCAGTAGTAGAAAACGAATGTAAGAAATAAATATAATTAGTCTCTCAGCTGGCTTCCAGTGTCACGGATGGTGGATCAGACTATATAAATGTTATTCGTATTGGCAAATCATACAATAATCGCCCAAAGATCTCTTTAGAAACCAAATTTCTATCAAGCTATTACTTACATAACTTTTATATAAGTACAAGAATGATGACAACACTAGTATACAAACTGCTTTTACCAAACCTCTTCTATGAACTGGATTTTTTAAAAATCGACATTAACAGCACTAGCGAAACTGTAGCAACATTCGTGTGCAATGAACTGTCAAGTTAGTTCGCCTAATTAAAAATCCTACTTTAGCGCGGACAAATATTACGAGATCTCAACCCAAGATTAGGTTTCTAAACCGATTCCACTTATATTTCTACAATTCTCTAACAGCCAACGCGGCTCGCAAAGTTAGGTTATGTTACCAGCTCCCACTGTGCCGGTGAAAAAAACATTCTCCCACTGACAGCTGAGCTGTCACTTTTAACTTTTTAAAGCTAAGGGCAGGAGGCCATGTGAATAATTCTTAGGGCCGTACACGTACCTATATTCTATAATCTCTTTACTGCGAACGTGTTCGTATACTTCAGTGCTGACTTTGTTACTACCCAGATTTACTATGTAATTCAAAATAATATTATATATCATACGTCACAAACAACTCCGACTAAACAAGCTCCGTCGCCTGAGCTATTTTAAATTGAGGTTAGCATTGAGGTTCCATGTTGATCCTTGTGTCAAAAGGGCATAGAGTTTATATTAGTTCAACAGAATTCTTCGAAATTCACCTACAGTCATTCGGGTTTGACGTTTCCTAATAACTGTCTTAGTAAAGGGAGAGTTCTCTGCAGAAATATACATGAGGATAAAACATTATGACTTATGAGCCTCCTAACGTGTCTTGGGTACAGGTAAAGTTAATCCTTCCGAAAACGTACACGTGCGAAATGTGCCAAGTTCTTATTGCCACAGTAAGTAATTGTATTGTTTTCTGTCCGTACCTGGAATAAGCTTAATCTTAATATATGAGTGAATAACAGTCAGAAAAAAAAATGATGACGGAGTTTTTTTTTATTGAATTGAAGGGATTTTCACATTTTTATATTCGTTTGTCATTTTATCATCTCTCACTTATAAAAATCTCTAAATTAAAAAAAAAATCAGCCCGTTTTGTGTCCCCCGATGATTTCAGATTCCCATGAACGGAAAAATATGTAACTTTTTTCATAAGCACATTATTACTCTAGCTTCCGTTTAGGATATTTTTTATCCGACTGCGACGATTAATTAATTTTCGGAAACATTTGACCTCATTAAATTATTAAGTTCTTCTGCTTGAAATCGTAGCCGCCATATCTGTCAACTGTCAGTGACGTCAAAATGGCGGGCTTGCCATAACTATCGAATATTAATAATTTCGATCCGGTGTTGTGATGATAGACCTTCACAAAACGCATTTCCAAAGGTTGTCTGGAAGAGATCGCTCTAAAGCGATAAGACCGCCTGTTGTTACCTTAATCTAACATTATGTACTCTTGTAGCATGTTTTTTCTTATGTTGTGGTGCAATAAAGAATATATTCTTATTATTATTATATTACATTCTAAAGCGTAAAAAAAGAATCGATTCTGATATGGAAACCTATATGCGATAAATTCGTATTGAGGCGTAATTTCAATAAATGTATCAACAAATTTCAACAAAATAACGTCAAACGTCAAAAGACTGACTCTCTTCCTTTTTCTTTAATGGCATGGCGATAGCGCTGTTCTTGCGTTCAGCCAAAGTCTATTTGAGTTTCAGCCAGTGTTGGGCAAAAAGTAATTGAATTACAAATTACTAATTGCATTTACAAAATGTAATTGCAATTACAAATTACAATTACATGGAAAAAGTAATTGAAGCCTCAATTACAAATTGCAATTACAAAATGTAATTTGTAATTTCAATTACCAATTACATTTTGTAATTAAAATTGGTGATTAATTACTTTTTCAATTACAAATTACTTTTTTCTAACACAATGTTCGAGTATATTTTGGACTTGGAAATTTTTCATAAAATTATTTCCTCACATTTTAGTGTTTTTTTAATTCGGTCGTACAAAATGCTTAAAAATAATCACAAAATGTTATATAAAGTTTTCCCCAAAATCACTTCTTTCAACGATATACTTTAACTCGATGTGTTAGACGGCGCGGTGCTATCTAGGACATAGAAATTTCTAACAATAATTTTATTTTAACGTTTTGCTGTTTTTTTTCAATTGCGTCGTAAAGTTTGCCTAAAAAGAATCATATTATGTCATATAAACTTTTTCCCAAAATAGCTCTTTTCAACGATGTACCTACTTAACTTCGATGGATCAAAGGACAGAAATTTCCATCAAAAATGTTTTTCTTAGTTTTCGGTTTTTATTTTTATTCTATTGAAAGCAATGCTTAAAACAATCACAAAATATCATATAAAGTTTTCCCCAAAATCGCTTCTTTCAACGATATACTCGATGTGTTAGACGGCGGTGCTATCTAGGACAGTGAAATTACCATAAAAAAAAATTTTTCTTAGTTTTTGGTTTTTGTTTTTTTCTATCGAAAACAATGCTTAAAAACAAGCACAAAACGTTACATAATTTTTTTCCCAAAATCGCTCTTTTCATCGTTATGCTCAACCACAATGGTCGAACGAATCTATTTAAGGACTTAGATAATTTTGGACGAAACAATATTTTTTTTTTAGTTCACTATAAAAAACGCGCAAAAATAAGCACAAACTGTCAAGTAAACTTTTTTCTAACATGTGTCGTTAGAGAGATATCGAAGTTCCAGTTAAAAGTAATTGAGCAAAAAGTAATTGCAATTACAAATTACATGTAATTGCAATTACCAATTACAAGTAATTTCAATTACAAGTAATTTCAATTACATGTAATTGCAATTACTTGTAATTGAATTACATGTAATTTAATTGGTAATTAATTACAAAAAGTAATTAATAATTACGCCCAACACTGGTTTCTGCAAGATTGAATCACACGCTGAGTATTTAATTGTCACGATACTGCACGGCTATCACAAGACGGCGCGCGAGCTCTCTCGATTTTTCTCGCACTTTATGTCTCTTTCTAAGTTATCTGACAAGAGAGAGACGGATAGTTAGAGAAAATCGAGAGAGCTCGCGCGCCGTTTTGTGATAGCCGCGCTGGTTTGTCAGTATTTATATTTATCAGCAACTAGCGGACCCGGCAAACGTCGTCCTGCTCTGAAAATCAGCGTCAAATTGTATTATTTCCTTAAAAACGATCCATCCATATCAAAACGGTTTGTTTAATCTGTTTAAAAAAGCGTTAAAATCTTAATACATCTCTCAAGCGTCTGGTGGGTTCTGGAAACCGACTGCAGCACCATCTACTGGGTTTTGATTTTGTTGCTAGTGGACGCAACAGACGTTTGATTCCCACCGAACGGGTTGGGCCGGCGCGCATTCTATTACATGCAAAGGAATTTGAACCGTCTACACAGTTATTACGTTTCATATTTGAATGAATAGTGCATCCACTGCGAGGCGGCAGCTACCGACGCGGTCGGTGGGAAACATACAAATACTGTCCTAACGTTGGCGTTTTGTAAGGGGAGCATTATTTATTTCGAATTTTCGATATAAGATTCAAACCTTTAATTGTGCTTATTATGATTAGAAATTCAAAATGGACTGTAATATTAAATTAATATAGTAGTAAGTACAGCAAGGAAAGGTGCCATTATGTTTTTTTTATTTATTTTGAGATTATATAATTACTTCTGACGAAGCTACGGTTGAATCATCATTTATATATACTGCACTGTTTACTAATAATTAAACAGCCTGTACAAATAAACAAAGGTACTTCTTGCCAACTGAAAGTGACAAATCCCTTCATTCATCCCTGCTATTTAGGAAAAGATCAGTGACATACCGACTACAGCGCCACCTACCAGGTCCAGTTGTAAATTCACGCCTTGCAGGAGCCACCAGGGACCCACTTGAATGTTTACAAAAAATATCATTAAAATCGTGTCTGCCGTTTAGCTGGAGATCAATGCCATACCGACTACAGTGCCATCTACCAGGTCCAGTTGTAAATTCACGCCTTGCAGGGATCACCAGGGACCTACTTGAATATTTACAAAAAATATAATTATAATCGTGTCTGCCGTTTAGCAGGAGATCAGTGACATACCGACTACAATGCCACCTATCAGGTCCAGTTGTAAATTCACGCCTTGCAGGGACCCACTTGAACGTTTACAAAAAATATCCTTAAAATCGTACCTGCCGTTAAGGAAGAGATCAGTGACATACCGACTGCTGCGCCATCTACCAGGTCCAGTTGTCAATTCACACCTTGCAGGGACCCAGTTGAACGTTTAACTAATATCATTAAAATCGTGCCTGCCGGGTCGGGAGAGTATCGAGGGAACAGAAGGGCACCAGGACTCTCACTCACAGTCACCGGGGCTTCCCGTCGCTCCATAGCCGCCGTGGCCCGCCCAACTGAATCGTGAAAGCGCGCCGGAATCGTCCGGGATCTCGTCGACCGTCGTCGCCTTTTTTTACCAGATCGATAAGTCATACAATTCTAATATGGAAATACGACCATATATATTCCGTTCCGTTCCGTTCCGTTCCGGTGACTCAGCCAGCCAGCAGTTCTGCTGCAAGGACGCGGAGGCGTTGGCCATGCCCAGGAGGGAGCGACGAAGAGGCTCATCGACATTGCCCGAGAGCACGCGCTGGCACGATACGGGCAGACACGGCCAGGGGTGTATGGGAACCTTAACAGTCCCTGTCCGGAACTACCAGTTCCGAGACAGGGCGTGCACTCGGGCTCTCTCTTGTGCTGCCTCGTCCTCTGCCGCCCTGGCAAGGTCAACTGACCCACCTATCCGAGAAACCAGTGAGCCAATAAGTACAGGACAGGAGTGTGGGGCTGTTGCTGTCAGGATGAGGAGCGAGGGAAGAGAACCAGACCGAATACCAGCATCGTGCCCAGTGAAAGGAAGTATGGATATATAATTGTGTAAATATGTACAGAAGGATAAATGACTGCTATTGAGTAATGCTGCGACGCCATCTGAGCTTTTTGCTATTATTGTGTCGTTGTTTCCTAAGCCTTTGTTTGCCGTTCTCTTTTGGTTTGTCTCCGTCTGGTGACTTGACATTTTCGAAGTCTCTGGTGCGTTTGATTATCGTGTCCTAAAATGTTGACCGCTTGTATTTTCCAGTATGTATCATTAAGGGACTTGCTGCTTGGCAAAAATATACGTGATACGGACACTGTTACTTTACATTTCATCCCTTCACACAACACATTTAAGCTTGCACAGGTGACCTATTAAATTCACCTATAGCACTGTTTTTTTTAAAAATAGGTATATACTAGACAAAGACACAAAATTCATTAATTCCAGTATCAACCACGACATTAATAAAATGAACAGTGCTCACTGCACCACACAACAGAGTGTCACTAACACTGTCACTTGTAGAGTTGCTGGTTTTCGTGGTTCGGCGATCATCCTGGAGAAAAGTCTTCGTCTTTGGAACAAAAGCATAACGCGTTTTCTTTTTTACGTTTTTCCGTTTTCTGAGGCGTGGATATTCAACTCTTTTTCCTTTTGTTTCAGCTTTTAAGCCAGGTATTCTTTTTGCATCCAGTTTCAGTCGAGTTTTGGTGAGTTCTTTTCGTTCTAGTGAGTGAAAATTTTAGCTGTTCCGCAATGACTCGGTAGAGGCAGTTGGGTTATATGTTGGGTATAATAGCTAAGCCTACCTATCTATTTTTTTGTGAGGAAGTCCCTCTGCCAACAAACTGTCCTGCAGTTTGGCAGAAGAAAATGTTGTAAAACAAGGGTGTTTTAATTGAATTTTTTTTTCTATTTCTATTTTCTATTTTATTCCATTGTAACCAGTCTTGAGCTGGCACTGCACCATGAACATGAACATAAGCATCACACCCAGCCAGGAAGCAAGCTAACTCGGACCAGCAACTCGGACCAGCCGGATATACCAGGGGGCGCAAAATAATGCACGTTGCTTCATATAAAGTCTTCTTCTGTTGAAGGTGATCTCGGCAATCCGGTCTAGATTCAGGCGATCATTATACCTGTTCCTCTTATTCGCAGTCACTTTCTTGCATTGCGTCGATTTCTCGTGCAGTGTTGTTAATGGACTCTTTAGTTGTTTGCTTCTGTGGTTGTATTGTCATGTTGTCATGAGGTTATGAACTTATAATATGACTCGCAACAACGATACGTGATATAGATTGTCACTATACTATACACTAAACATTGTCTTCGCCGATACCACTGTTTTTTTAAGTGCAAACACAGACACCACATTAGTCATTTACATATACTTAACCAACATAATAACACTGCTCACTGGACAACAAAACAAAGTGTAACAAGCACTGTCCCTAGGAGAGTTGATCGGCAGCCAGCATTTAATTTGCCTGTTTTCATGGTTAAGCGATCTTCCTCGGGGCAACTATGTATTGCCGATATGATATATTTGTTAGGATTACCAGCTATATTCAAACGGTAAGCATTGACAGGGGATACAGAGAGCCAGTTAAAGGAACTCCCAGGTGAGTTCCCGTACATATACTTATAACCGTCGACGTCAGTTAATTGTAAGTGTGCAGGTAATCTGGGGGTATTAAATATATTCCGCAGGTATGTGTAAGACTCGGGTCACTCAGGACTGAGTTCTAAGATGGGCTATTCGACGACTTCATGCAATAGTAAATGGTAACTAGGTATAGTATACTATGCTAGTATCTAGGTAGCTAATTAAAGATTAGGGGTGTAGCTAAATATTCAGTTACGGATGACGTTTAGGGGTGCAATTATACACTCTGTATCCCTAGGTGAGAGTCGAGCGCCGATTTTCTTGTCCGTACAAATACCTATAACCGTGACCTGTAGGTACTAAGGTTATGTCGGCTTCTTTGAGTCGGTTCATAGTAAGTGCACAGATAATATTCGGCCTGTGGATATTCTCTTCCGCAGAGCTTCAGGTGTAAGACTAAGGAGTGGGCTTTGTCCATAGGTATTCTAATGTTTATTTCTAGTTTAAGTTACCGTAGGATGGGCTATTAGATGAATCCATGCATTAGTAAATATCTAGATACTACCTAGATGACTAATTAATAAAGATTAGGGGTGCAGCTAAATATTCCGTTACGAATTAAGATTATAGGGGTGCAAGGTGCAAGATAGATTTTTGTCCGTTGCTTTATTAGTAAGAGGTGACAGGTTGGGTGCGAGTTTGCAGGGTGCAATATATTGTAGGTTTTATTATCTCAAAAGCTGTGTTTGCCCTCTGTCCTAAGGGCATAGACTAACTTTGTCTTGGTGTGGTTATATCTAACTGTTTAGAGTACGATTTGGCAAAATGAGATGTCAAGGCTACAAAGGTTTTACCAGGGTTTGCTTCAGTAGTCTAGCCTTCAAAGGGAAGACCTGGAGGATCGCAAATATGCGCCGGCTATAGCGGCAGTGTAAAATGGAAATGGCTCACCCGAGATTATTTCTTTTACTGTGACGAAGGCGGCACTGTCGTGACACTCTCGCACGTAGTTTGCTGCAGCGGCCGAAGAGTTGTACCTACTGCACGCACTTTTGCACGCACTCATGTAAATACGACCATATATATTGAAATAAAATTACAATTACAAATATACGACCATTTGCGTGCTGGACGTGTACGCCGACCTATATTTTGCGGCCTCACTGGTGGCATTTCCTTATCAATAACATTAAATTACACGATAATACACATCATACGAATTAATTTACTTGTGTTTCGACAGAAGCGGTTATTGTTTGAATAAATGTCACATTATGACGTATGTGCTGTGTTCCGAATCACGCTCACAGCACTCCGTGTGCTATCGCGAAATCGAACTAATGTTATATAGCTTCTTAACTCCTTTTTAAGTTATTATTTCTGAACGCATCCATAAATATTTGACAACTACCCATCAACTCCCAAATATGTCATCTTTTGGCACTATTTAGCATTGCTAAGGTTGGAAATAATATGCGTTGATCATTACGTTCTGGATATATCTTGTCGTTTCAAAACCCTTATTTTAATACGTTCGACAATTGGACGGGATACGGCTCTACTGTACCGCGTACATTTAATTTTTGACAGTTCGGAACATTTTGTATGAGAAAAGAGAATCGTTGATTTTTACCATTTCTTCGCATCATTTCTATAATTTTCATCTCTTAAACCTTCCCTGAACATCAACAATTATTTCAAAACCAAAATTAGCATATTTAAACAATTTTTACTCAAAATCAAGAGAAATTTGCCAGAGCACATATGTTTTTTTACGAAGTGTAGCGCGTCGAGCGCACCGAACATGTCCGTCGGTTCGGTCGTACCATATTCGAACGTCTATTAATACTATTAAAAAAACACGTAATCAACTTGTCGCACGATTAGCGAGAGACAGAGCGATAGTTAGAGTAGGTTACACATGTCTTGCCTCACTCCTATCGCTCCAGCTCACTCTAATCGTGCGACCGATCACCATGTGTATAGAGCCTTTATTATTGTATGTGTGCGTTCCGATTTAGTGTTATTTCTGCCGGTTTATCTGACATGTCTCGACCAAAATGTTGTTATTCTTTAACGGAATAATTACTAATATTGATTTAATACGTTGTCATTTAATTTCCACAACAATTTATGAGAAAAAAAACACTGTTTTCAGCTAACTTGCCTAACACGCAAAACGCCAAGATAAATTTATAAAATCACAATGCGTTTGGAACGCAGCCGTCATTAACGTCACGTCATTGTCAAGTCAAGTTAATTTGTATTGGAATAAAGAATCACTGCTTTCTAATTATAATCACAATATTTCCGTGTTTTTACACTACCTAAACCTTCTGCGTTCTAATACAAACATTTCAATACCAAAATTACCTAAATCGGTCCAGCGGTTCACGAGTTTATGGGTAACTAACAAACGTATTTCATTTTTATGGGTCCATTTTGGCTGCCATAAAATTCGTGATCCTATTTTTTTTGTACTAACGTATTGTAGTCATAATCATCGCTAGTCCTAATTTTTTTCGTCCTAACTTTTTTGTTTCTAAATTTCTGTAACTATCATTGGAAGGCATAATGATCAGTTGTCCTAAAATTTTTCTTCCTAATTTCATTACTAAGAACCTGCTTGAAGTCATAATTTTGTTAATCATAACAATTTTCTTCATAACGGACATGCATCATAATTTTGTTAGTCTTAATTTAATAACTAAGAACATACTTCAACTCCTCATATTGTTTTTCCTAATGAATAAACGCTTTCACTAAGCAAATAAAAAAAATCGGTTCTGGCGCTTCGCCGGCCGCTGCCGCGGCACGCTCGCTTCGCTCGCTCGGCTCGCGCGCGTAGGGTCGCGGTACAACCTAAACTTCTCCTCGCTTCGCTCGTCGTCGTACCTACACGGACCTGCCTTAGGCTACGTCCGCACAGACAGGCGGCTAGATTCTGTAGAGTCGATGTAGAGCGAATATGTAGAGTCAATGTAGAGTCTATGTAGAGTCTATATGTAGAGTCGATGTAGAGTCAATATGTAGAGTCGATGTAGAGTCGATGTAGAGTCGATGTAGAGTCGATATGTAGATTCGATGTAGAGTATATATGTAGAGTTGATGTAGAGTCAATGTAGAGTCGATATGTAGAGTCGATGTAGAGTCAAGGTAGATTCGATGTGTCAATGTAGAGACGTCTAGCTAGAGTCTTGTGACCTCGTCTTGTACCTAGCGATAAAAAAACCACACGTTTATTTACTTCGATAACGCCAAGTAACATTTATTATGAGAAATATTATGAAAAACAAATAAAGGATTAAAAAATGTATGACTAGTGTCATTATCAATTTAAATAAAACGGACAAGTGAGTGTTATGATGAAAAAAATTATGAAAATCAGTATTAGGATTTGAGAAATTTATGATTATTGTCATTATGACTTCGAGTGGTTATGACTTACGATCGTTAGGAATAAGAATTATTAGGACTAACGATTATTATGGCGTAAAATTTTATGAAGAACTTTTTTGGACTTCCGATAATAGGACTTAAAAAATTAGGTGAACAAAAGCGCCCCCATTTTTATATATATAGATAAACAGTATGTATGAAATCAGTATAGAATGGGCCTTTTATAAACATTAATTATGAAGCGCGTCAGTATTGGGCCTGCATCACACTGGCGCGGCCTGGCTGCGGCGGACAATAGTAAACTTGTCCGCCGCTGTCAAATTTAATATTGTCCGCCACCGCAAGCCGCGCCAGTGTGGCTGTGCCTTAAGGCGGCTTCAAGTTGACATTCAGCCAATATAGAGACCACAATAGAGACACAGAAATTGGCCAACATACAGGAAAATACTTTTATCATAAAGCCTGCAACACACATTATTATGTTGGCAAGGGCGGGAACATACACAAGATTTGCCAGAATGTGATAGTGCAATCTAAAACATTACCATATTATGAAAAAAATAAACATATTGCTTTAACATTTTTAATAATTTTCCTTTATTAGAAAGGGACTCGGACTCGCGTTATAGTTGTAAAACTTACCTAGTGGTTAGGTATAGTTTGGAAAATATAATTTGGCCGTCTGTAGTCAAATTAAAAAGAGATCTTTTGTCCACGTAAACACTTACCGGTCAATGGGTACTCGAAAGGATTATTATTATTAATTCCTAAACACATCTTTACCTGAGAGTCAGAGTGACTCAAGAACTCAAGATCATTTCAGTCATCCATCACGTTTTTATAATATAACATAACACAGTGTTAAAAATATGTAGAAAAGAAGATCAATAAACATTTAATACTGCAGCGTGTGTCTTACCTGTTAGATCTATTGCCACAGACATCTACTAAACTTTTACCCCAATATTCGTAAAACTTAAAATACCTCTGATAAATAACACGTGTTTTGTCCCTTTCTTAATAATTTAAATGTCAGAGTGACAGGTTTTAACGTCATTTTAACTAAAATATATAGGTTTATTGAAAGTTTTACATGATAGGTTAAAATTAGAACTGCTTGTGTCCTATTCCAAGAGAAGAAATGCGTTAACTCCTACATTAACATGCAAACGAAGTTGCAGGTACAGCTAGTAAGGATATAAATCTCTTTGCGACCTTGGCTGTCTCACTGCCGTGTGTCTGGATAACGGCATACTACATTAAATTTCCAATGAAAATGCTGCAGCAAGTGTGCATATTTCAATTGACCACAGCAGGGTTAGCAAAATTGACACCGCGACACGAGACGATAAAATCTACTTACCTTCACCTTTCTAATTTGCACAGTCAGAGTGAGACAGGATTAACTGAGTCGCGCACCAACTTGGCAGCCAGTTGTGACAGACGTGCAGACGTGATTACTAAAGCTTTGCAAATCATTTAGATCTAAGAAATTTTTAACCGCAGAAACATGAACGCCTCCATGAGCTTAACATCTCATCAGCCATTGGGCTCGGCTACCGTGGAAGCGAGAGGCCATTCTTTGATCTCTTGCTCTCACGCACGGCGCTTGGAATCGTGGCCGAGCCATGGCCGAACCGATAGTCCGTTCACTGCTGACAATAGTCTTCAGACTCCGAGCTTCCCCATTCAGAAACAAAAATACATCAATGATTATGATATCATGGCTTCAAGTTGAACACTGCGAGGTGCAGAAGCAGCAACTAGCGAGTTACTTGTCACGTATCAAATGGATACTCCAAAACTAAAGTCATCCATATGTGATTGTGTCCCAAACAGCCTGACAGAGGGTAAAAACAGACGTCGTTAGGGTAAATCAGGCATGAAGACCGCTTCATTTGCGACACATACATTATCGCATTAGGCCCTCCCTGACAATAGGGTTTAATCGACCAAACGGACTGTACTTTACTGTATAGTGCTATAAGATCCACGCCTGACAACATCAAACGTAGTTATAGCTACAGTAACATTAAGTATCCACCTCCGCCCGCGGCTTCGTCTGCGAGAACTCCCTGGAAGACGATTTCCAAGATATACAGTATTCAAAGGCTCCAATATCGTTCATTCCTCAGGCATTTTAAGATATACAGTATTCAATGGCCCCAATATCGTTCATTCCTCAGGCATTTTAATGTGTTTCGCACGCGTTCAGTAGGTACTAGCGTGCAAAACACACTGACATGGGATGTGTTTATGTGTATTTGAGTATTTATTTATCTAGGGGGGTCCAAAGGTAGCGAGTCACCCCGAAAGGAAGATGCACCTTGCGAACATCATACGCATTTATATATTGATTTCGTAACGCCCCGGTACCTACTTGTTTAATTGAATACCACTGAGAAGCCACAGGAATTTTAAAATTGTTCTTCCGCAACACAGTACAGCACTCTATAGACAGAGGGGGCTTTAAACTTGCCTCAACTACAATTTGGAATGTCCTGCAGCCGCCATTAAGGCAACCTATGTGCTACCTAAAATTAAAAAAAAAAATTAATTAGTTAGTAGTCGTACTTGCCGCCGCTTTCTGATTTGGGGTACTAAAGGCTAGGTTGCACCAATGTTCGATTACAGACCGATCAACATGAAATATGGCACCGGCAGCTGCCATAGAGAATTGTCACACTTTCCATATGAACATAGTTTTTAACGAACACTGCTTACGATTAAAGACGGTTTAGTGCAACCCACCCTAAATATTGAACTTGTGACTTATAACTGCATAATTTTAAGTGATTATTATGTTACTGGTTAATATTCCGTTAATTAATAACAAAGATCGCACGCCTGAAAAGGAATTAACTTTTATCTAGACCGCGGCCATTATTTTACTTAATGACTGCCCCGGGCACTCGTCATGGACACTTACGCTGCACTGTGCCGTGTCCGACACGAGTACTGTCCGACTATACAATCTTAAATATTATTTTGTACGACACAGCTACAATGTGCCACATTGTGCGCGGTGTTGGCTGTGTCCGTAAACCGTCAAGTACCTACATAATTTTAAACCACAGTGCACTGATAAAACTTTAGCTGTATAACCTTGAATTATATCAGCGTAGACAGTGCATCCACTCCACAGCAGAGATATACCAACAGATATGACTCCAAATTGTACAGCAACTAGCTTTTCAATGGGCCTAAGTATATTCAATATGATCAGATGCTGGTTGATTGTGTACCGTTTGGAACGAACGTTAGGAAGATCTAGCTGTCTTGTATGTATGGGAAAGTTCATGTCGCACCAACGCAATTCTTCACCACTGCCAGTCACCATATTCGTTATCAGTACGAGATAAATCAGCACATTTTAGTGCATTACAAAACTAGGGCCGTGGAGAATAGCTACCTAATATGATTTTTTTTGTGGTAAAGAAAGTTAATTGGCTTATTTTATTTCTGTGTTGTTCTCATTTCCCACATTTTCTGTTTCGAATAAAGGTTGCCTGGTAGAGAATACCTTGTAGCACGTTTGACTTTTATATTTGTGACCTGTTAAAGTGTAATATAGTGTACAACACAAAAAAGTTTTAGTACTTAAATAAACACATTGTGAATAGGAAGAAACGATTTTGTGTGAAGCTTTACACATGAAAAATGTGGTAGGTATTCTGGCCGAGTACGTAACGCATTGTACGCGTGTCAGGTAGATCTTCATGTTTTTTTATGTATGGGATAATGACAGATGAGTTGTCTTTACGTAAGTGTGGGTACAAAATCTTCCCTAGTACTGCAATCAGCTTAAGGCCTCCACCCACCGGACGCGTGTGCTGCGCGTGTCGGGCGCGTTTGAAGTGGTATATTCACACCGGAAGCGGGTGGCGTGAGCTGCGCGTGTGCTGCGCGTGTGCCGCGCTGCTGCTGCGCGGGTGCCGCGCGTGTGCCGCGCGGATGCTGCGCTGCAGCTGCGTGGGTGCTGCGCGTGTGCCGCGCGGGTGCTGCGCGTGTGCCGCGCGTGTGCCGCGTTCGATGTGTGTCGGACGCGTTTGAAGCGGTATATTCACACCGGAAGCGGGCGGCGTGAGCTGCGCGTGTGCTGCGCGTGTGCCGCGCTGCTGCTGCGCTGCAGCTGCGCTGTCGAGTTGTAACTTCAGCGCTGCGCGGGCCCGCCTTCGAAACGCGTTCGATGTGTGTTTGAAGTGTAGTTTCAATGCTTTACAACTTGCGCGTGTGCCGCGCAGCACACGCGCCGCGCACGACACGCGTCCGGTGGGTGGAGGCCTTTGTTAGTTGTCGGCGTAGCGTGTATTGTCCGTGACTGGGAAAGGCGGCGGCCCTCCACCGGCTGTGTCGCCCTGGCAGCACGCCAATGTTAAAAAACTTATTTAGGGTATTTTAATAAATCCCCCGACTTTCCGAAACTTTGTGTAATTGAAAAAAGACTTTCCCCCACATGACCTGTGTTGAGCACCCGTAAAAGTTTATATAAGAATGTTTTGGTAAAAGGAGCAGACTTATAAATGAAATTAAATACTTCCGTACATAAACAAGCAACCGAAAAATGTTCAGGTACCAACGCTATTAACGTTGCGGAAAAGAACGCGTCAGAAAACTTACGCGTTTAAATTAAATTTAAAGTCCAATCGTGTGCAAAGCCGCCAAAAAGAGGTCACAAGAAAACTTACTAATTAACCTTTACTAACTTCACTTCATAGTTTATAGATCGTTTGCTTTTACGTATTTTTGCCAATACTCCTATTATTGACACATTTAGGCATTAATTTTAAAGCAGCAAATGCAAAATATTATTTTTATATTTCATTTCTAAGTACCATTTAAACGACCATGTACAAAAATATAGAGTATAATAAAAAAGTTAAACTGTTATTTCAATAAAAAATAGTGGTTAAATTACAGTCTTAACAACAAGTTTTTTTCAGTTAAGGAGCCTGCCTTATAACTTGTAATTCCCTGCCTTATAATTGTAAGTATGTTTTCTCCATTTCAGTCTATGGGTCTGTCCATACATAAGATTCATATCTATTCTATCTGTGCGTGCATTCACACATGGCTTATTCGTATTATAATACCTATTCATAATAGCGCTCCCGACCTTGCGTGTACATTGACGTTACTTTCCGTTTTTACACGTTCGATTGTGCCATAAATCATTTCTATGGGTACAATGATAAAATATATCCATCGATGCAAAGATAGATTTTTTTACGATACATTATTTACGGCACTGCCTGAGAACCTATTTTTTATGGACTAATATCATTCCATTAACATATTTTCCGAGTCGCTATATCGAAGTGCTGAAGTGTTTGTACGAGAGCGCCACTATGTCAGTCCGACTCCAGGACCAGAACTCGAAACCTATTCCGCTGCAGCGGGGAGTCAGGCAAGGAGATGTTATTTCTCCAAAACTGTTCACCGCTGCACTGGAGGACGTTTTCAGGACTCTGGACTGGAGAAGGCTAGGCATCAGCATCAACGACGAGTACATCACTCACCTTCGGTTTGCTGACGATATAGTAGTCTTGGCTGAGACCATGGAGGACTTAAGTACAGGTCGACACACGTAAAAAGAGCCCTGGCGGCCATATAAAAAGTATGGCCGCCAGGGTTCTTTTTACATGTGTCGACCTGTACGATGCTCGATGACCTCAGTAAAGCATCCGAGCGAGTTGGTCTAAGAATGAACATGGATAAGACGAAGATCATGTCAAATGCCCATGTAGTACCAACTCCCATTACAATCGGACACTTTACGCTCGAAGTTGTAGACGATTATGTATACCTAGGACAGACGATCCAGTTAGGTAGGTCCAACTTCGAGAAAGAGGTCAATCGTCGAATCCGACTCGGCTGGGCAGCGTTCGGGAAGCTAGGGCAAATCTTTTCGTCCAATATTCCGCAGTGTCTCAAGACGAAAGTCTTTGACCAGTGTGTGTTGCCAGTGATGACATATGGCACTGAAACGAGGTCGCTTACTATGGGCCTCATAAGAAGGCTCAAAGTCACCCAAAGGGCAATGGAGAGGGCCATGTTGGGAGTTTCGCTGCGTGACCGCATCAGAAATGAGGCTATCCGCAGCAGAACCAAGGTAACCGATATAGCCCTCCAGATTGCTAAACTTAAGTGGCAGTGGACGGGGCACATAGCACGTAGAACCGATGGCCGTTGGGGCGGATAGGTTCTCGAGTGGCGACCACGTACCGGAAGGCGCAGCGTGGGTAGGCCTCCGACAAGGTGGACTGATGACCTGGTAAAGGTTGCGGGAGTCCGCTGGATGCGGGTGGCGCGGGATCGGTCACTTTGGCACTCTTTGGGGGAGGCCTATGTCCAGCAGTGGACGTCTTTCGGCTGATATGATGATGATGATGATGATGATTTTCCGAGTGCAAGCAATTCAAGTTTGTTGAGATACTTTTAAAGATCCACCAAATCGTCTGTAGGCTACGCTGAGATTGGCAGAATAAATAAACATTTTGAAAAGAAATTAGAAATGCTTCTTTAAAGCCCAATATCTCGCTTTTAGGGATCACTAAGTTGAAAAATGGTTGTATAAAACCCATAATATTTTTGAACAAGCTATCCAACGATACACTATGGGTTTATCGAGAAAAAAAATTACATCTCCACTTTACGTTTGGGTTCCCTAAAAATAATTATTCTACTATTTTCTCGGCGTACCGGTCGACGCATGAAAAAGAACCCTGGCGGCCATACATTTTATATGGCCGCCAGGGCTCTTTTCACGTGTGTCGACCTGTAATTGTTTTATATACCCTACATTATTAGATTATTACAGTTTTCTAGTAGCAAGGGTTACTGAGCTAAGTCGAAGCCGGACAGACGGACATGGCGAAACTATGAGGGTCCCTTGTTGACTACGGAACCCTAAAAAGGTTTTACAAAGGGCATTGGGTAACCTTGTATGAGAAAAATTGTCAATTTTTTTTTGCAGCGGCCACGGATGTTTGTTTAAAAATCTTTTAGAGGACCTCTTAATACGCATATATATACATAAAAATAAACGCGTTAAACAATATCGGAGCCGAGATGTTTTAGTTTGGTTTATAAATTTTTAATATAACCTGCGGAAATATGTATTGCAAATATCTCGGCTCCCATGCATTTTAGAGTATTACATTTCATAACAAAATATGTTTGTTTCAAATAGATCTATCATAATATACCAGTATAACGAGTGGCCGCTCATTTAAAAAATATGACAACAAATTTACCCAAACCCCTTTATGTTTTTCAAAACCATATTTTTACTGGAGTACGAGGAGAGCACCTACTTAGCAGGTTTCTGGTACTGGAAGTGCTAATCAAAACGAAGTCGAAAAATGCTACGAGCCATTGATATACCGATTCCTTTGAAAGTTTCCCTTCGATGCGGAATCTGTTTACAAACAAAAAAACGTTTAGGTACTTTGATTATAAACATTTTCTTCAACTCAACCCTCAACTGGAATTAAACTATCACTTGATTCAATTTCTGCAATAACGGATATCCCCATATCTTGCGCATAGTGGCTGTGGTTTCTGCGTGTTATTTTAAACTGAACTTTATTTTGTTTCTCTCTGAGATAGTTTATGCGTACTCTCAATTAACTAACTTATGATGTTGTGGAAGTTACGTGCAGTTACGTTTGTCGTGTGGTCATGGGCACTTGGAACCGCGTTCGATATTAAAGTTCAGCGAAGTCGTGACCAATCACCAATCTTCGGTATTAGAGAACGTCTCGAATAATATCAATCAGACTGATTCAACGCCGTACAGCGACGTGTACCTATGTATATACTGCCAAATACAATTATTCGGCTATTAAACATTAATGGTCGCCACGTCCAAATAATTTCGGGTTTTCTCCTCCAAAATTCAACCTATGTAAACAATTTTCAAAGAACAGTGAAATTTTTTTTTATCACATGTGATGACTGTCTAAGCGAATATAAACCTTTTTAAAGCCATACACTTTGATCTTGCGACAAGGAATTTCATGCTGGCACTTCTCTTGGCGTTGCGTGGTTGCTTCTCTTTAATTTGCCGTAGAAAGGAAAAATACCGCGAAGTGAAGTACCAGCATAACATAACAAGACCCATTAGAAAAGATGTAAGCAGCTGTTAATAATTGGGCACGAGGAAACCAGCCCACGGCAGGCTCACTGTAAGCAGGTACTTATTATATTTTATTCACATTTCATCGCACAATTCGCAACAGAAGAATTGTATGAAAAGGCGGTAGGTACGGGTGCGTTCATTAATTTGTGAATTTCGCAAAAATATACTGTGTATTCCTATACAATACGACTGGACTTTCAACTTTCAGTGGGTGCCTTCGTGACTTTACCGTTGGTAGGTACCTCTTCATAACGAGAGACCGAGTATCTGCAAAATTAAAATTAACATTGTGGCCATTTGGAGACGATGAGGGACGATCGTGTGGGGCCCAATAGAAAACGCCCAGGCGGCCGGCCCAGGTACCGCTGGAGTGACGGATTCCTCAAAGAGCTGACCACCCTTTAGGCATCCAACTGGCGTGAGGTGGCGCAGAATAGGGAAGAGTGGCGTTCAAACAGCAACAGGAAGAGTGGCGTTCAATCAGCAACAGGAAGAGTGGCGTTCAAACTGCAACAGGAAGAGTGGCGTTCAAACAGCAACAGGAAGAGTGGCGTTCAAACAGCAACAGGAAGAGTGGCGTTCAAACAGCAACAGGAAGAGTGGCGTTCAAACTGCAACAGGAAGAGTGGCGTTCAAACAGCAACAGGAAGAGTGGCGTTCAAACAGCAACAGGAAGAGTGGCGTTCAAACAGCAACAGGAAGAGTGGCGTTCAAACAGCAACAGGAAGAGTGGCGTTCAAACAGCAACAGGAAGAGTGGCGTTCAATCAGCAACAGGAAGAGTGGCGTTCAAACAGCAACAGGAAGAGTGGCGTTCAAACAGCAACAGGAAGAGTGGCGTTCAATCAGCAACAGGAAGAGTGGCGTTCAAACTGCAACAGGAAGAGTGGCGTTCAAACAGCAACAGGAAGAGTGGCGTTCAAACAGCAACAGGAAGAGTGGCGTTCAAACAGCAACAGGAAGAGTGGCGTTCAAACTGCAACAGGAAGAGTGGCGTTCAAACAGCAACAGGAAGAGTGGCGTTCAAACAGCAACAGGAAGAGTGGCGTTCAAACAGCAACAGGAAGAGTGGCGTTCAAACAGCAACAGGAAGAGTGGCGTTCAAACAGCAACAGGAAGAGTGGCGTTCAATCAGCAACAGGAAGAGTGGCGTTCAAACAGCAACAGGAAGAGTGGCGTTCAAACAGCAACAGGAAGAAAGGCGTTCAATCAGCAACAGGAAGAGTGGCGTTCAAACAGCAACAGGAAGAGTGGCGTTCAAACAGCAACAGGAAGAGTGGCGTTCAAACAGCAACAGGAAGAGTGGCGTTCAAACTGCAACAGGAAGAGTGGCGTTCAAACAGCAACAGGAAGAGTGGCGTTCAAACAGCAACAGGAAGAGTGGCGTTCAAACAGCAACAGGAAGAGTGGCGTTCAAACAGCAACAGGAAGAGTGGCGTTCAAACAGCAACAGGAAGAGTGGCGTTCAATCAGCAACAGGAAGAGTGGCGTTCAAACAGCAACAGGAAGAGTGGCGTTCAAACAGCAACAGGAAGAGTGGCGTTCAATCAGCAACAGGAAGAGTGGCGTTCAAACAGCAACAGGAAGAGTGGCGTTCAAACAGCAACAGGAAGAGTGGCGTTCAACAGCAACAGGAAGAGTGGCGTTCAAACAGCAACAGGAAGAGTGGCGTTCAAACAGCAACAGGAAGAGTGGCGTTCAAACAGCAACAGGAAGAGTGGCGTTCAAACAGCAACAGGAAGAGTGGCGTTCAAACAGCAACAGGAAGAGTGGCGTTCAAACAGCAACAGGAAGAGTGGCGTTCAAACAGCAACAGGAAGAGTGGCGTTCAAACAGCAACAGGAAGAGTGGCGTTCAAACAGCAACAGGAAGAGTGGCGTTCAAACAGCAACAGGAAGAGTGGCGTTCAAACAGCAACAGGAAGAGTGGCGTTCAAACAGCAACAGGAAGAGTGGCGTTCAAACAGCAACAGGAAGAGTGGCGTTCAAACAGCAACAGGAAGAGTGGCGTTCAAACAGCAACAGGAAGAGTGGCGTTCAAACAGCAACAGGAAGAGTGGCGTTCAAACAGCAACAGGAAGAGTGGCGTTCAAACAGCAACAGGAAGAGTGGCGTTCAAACAGCAACAGGAAGAGTGGCGTTCAAACAGCAACAGGAAGAGTGGCGTTCAAACAGCAACAGGAAGAGTGGCGTTCAAACAGCAACAGGAAGAGTGGCGTTCAAACAGCAACAGGAAGAGTGGCGTTCAAACAGCAACAGGAAGAGTGGCGTTCAAACAGCAACAGGAAGAGTGGCGTTCAAACAGCAACAGGAAGAGTGGCGTTCAAACAGCAACAGGAAGAGTGGCGTTCAAACAGCAACAGGAAGAGTGGCGTTCAAACAGCAACAGGAAGAGTGGCGTTCAAACAGCAACAGGAAGAGTGGCGTTCAAACAGCAACAGGAAGAGTGGCGTTCAAACAGCAACAGGAAGAGTGGCGTTCAAACAGCAACAGGAAGAGTGGCGTTCAAACAGCAACAGGAAGAGTGGCGTTCAAACAGCAACAGGAAGAGTGGCGTTCAAACAGCAACAGGAAGAGTGGCGTTCAAACAGCAACAGGAAGAGTGGCGTTCAAACAGCAACAGGAAGAGTGGCGTTCAAACAGCAACAGGAAGAGTGGTCAAACAGCAACAGGAAGAGTGGCGTTCAAACAGCAACAGGAAGAGTGGCGTTCAAACAGCAACAGGAAGAGTGGCGTTCAAACAGCAACAGGAAGAGTGGCGTTCAAACAGCAACAGGAAGAGTGGCGTTCAAACAGCAACAGGAAGAGTGGCGTTCAAACAGCAACAGGAAGAGTGGCGTTCAAACAGCAACAGGAAGAGTGGCGTTCAAACAGCAACAGGAAGAGTGGCGTTCAAACAGCAACAGGAAGAGTGGCGTTCAAACAGCAACAGGAAGAGTGGCGTTCAAACTGCAACAGGAAGAGTGGCGTTCAAACAGCAACAGGAAGAAAGAGTGGCGTTCAAACAGCAACAGGAAGAGTGGCGTTCAAACAGCAACAGGAAGAGTGGCGTTCAAACAGCAACAGGAAGAGTGGCGTTCAAACAGCAACAGGAAGAGTGGCGTTCAAACAGCAACAGGAAGAGTGGCGTTCAAACAGCAACAGGAAGAGTGGCGTTCAAACTGCAACAGGAAGAGTGGCGTTCAAACAGCAACATGAAGAGTGGCGTTCAAACTGCAACAGGAAGAGTGGCGTTCAAACAGCAACATGAAGAGTGGCGTTCAAACAGCAACAGGAAGAGTGGCGTTCAAACTGCAACAGGAAGAGTGGCGTTCAAACTGCAACAGGAAGAGTGGCGTTCAAACAGCAACAGGAAGAGTGGCGTTCAAACTGCAACAGGAAGAGTGGCGTTCAAACAGCAACAGGAAGAGTGGCGTTCAAACAGCAACAGGAAGAGTGGCGTTCAAACAGCAACATGAAGAGTGGCGTTCAAACAGCAACAGGAAGAGTGGCGTTCAAACAGCAACAGGAAGAGTGGCGTTCAAACAGCAACAGGAAGAGTGGCGTTCAAACTGCAACAGGAAGAGTGGCGTTCAAACAGCAACAGGAAGAGTGGCGTTCAAACAGCAACAGGAAGAGTGGCGTTCAAACAGCAACAGGAAGAGTGGCGTTCAAACTGCAACAGGAAGAGTGGCGTTCAAACAGCAACAGGAAGAGTGGCGTTCAAACTGCAACAGGAAGAGTGGCGTTCAAACAGCAACATGAAGAGTGGCGTTCAAACTGCAACAGGAAGAGTGGCGTTCAAACAGCAACATGAAGAGTGGCGTTCAAACTGCAACAGGAAGAGTGGCGTTCAAACAGCAACAGGAAGAGTGGCGTTCAAACAGCAACAGGAAGAGTGGCGTTCAAACTGCAACAGGAAGAGTGGCGTTCAAACAGCAACATGAAGAGTGGCGTTCAAACTGCAACAGGAAGAGTGGCGTTCAAACAGCAACATGAAGAGTGGCGTTCAAACTGCAACAGGAAGAGTGGCGTTCAAACAGCAACATGAAGAGTGGCGTTCAAACAGCAACATGAAGAGTGGCGTTCAAACTGCAACATGAAGAGTGGCGTTCAAACTGCAACAGGAAGAGTGGCGTTCAAACAGCAACATGAAGAGTGGCGTTCAAACAGCAACAGGAAGAGTGGCGTTCAAACTGCAACAGGAAGAGTGGCGTTCAAACAGCAACATGAAGAGTGGCGTTCAAACTGCAACATGAAGAGTGGCGTTCAAACTGCAACAGGAAGAGTGGCGTTCAAACAGCAACATGAAGAGTGGCGTTCAAACTGCAACATGAAGAGTGGCGTTCAAACTGCAACATGAAGAGTGGCGTTCAAACAGCAACAGGAAGAGTGGCGTTCAAACAGCAACAGGAAGAGTGGCGTTCAAACTGCAACAGGAAGAGTGGCGTTCAAACAGCAACATGAAGAGTGGCGTTCAAACTGCAACATGAAGAGTGGCGTTCAAACAGCAACATGAAGAGTGGCGTTCAAACTGCAACATGAAGAGTGGCGTTCAAACAGCAACATGAAGAGTGGCGTTCAAACAGCAACATGAAGAGTGGCGTTCAAACTGCAACATGAAGAGTGGCGTTCAAACTGCAACATGAAGAGTGGCGTTCAAACAGCAACAGGAAGAGTGGCGTTCAAACAGCAACATGAAGAGTGGCGTTCAAACTGCAACATGAAGAGTGGCGTTCAAACTGCAACATGAAGAGTGGCGTTCAAACAGCAACATGAAGAGTGGCGTTCAAACAGCAACATGAAGAGTGGCGTTCAAACAGCAACATGAAGAGTGGCGTTCAAACTGCAACATGAAGAGTGGCGTTCAAACAGCAACATGAAGAGTGGCGTTCAAACAGCAACATGAAGAGTGGCGTTCAAACAGCAACATGAAGAGTGGCGTTCAAACTGCAACATGAAGAGTGGCGTTCAAACAGCAACATGAAGAGTGGCGTTCAAACAGCAACATGAAGAGTGGCGTTCAAACAGCAACATGAAGAGTGGCGTTCAAACTGCAACATGAAGAGTGGCGTTCAAACAGCAACATGAAGAGTGGCGTTCAAACTGCAACATGAAGAGTGGCGTTCAAACAGCAACATGAAGAGTGGCGTTCAAACTGCAACAGGAAGAGTGGCGTTCAAACAGCAACATGAAGAGTGGCGTTCAAACAGCAACATGAAGAGTGGCGTTCAAACTGCAACATGAAGAGTGGCGTTCAAACTGCAACATGAAGAGTGGCGTTCAAACTGCAACATGAAGAGTGGCGTTCAAACAGCAACATGAAGAGTGGCGTTCAAACAGCAACATGAAGAGTGGCGTTCAAACTGCAACATGAAGAGTGGCGTTCAAACAGCAACATGAAGAGTGGCGTTCAAACAGCAACATGAAGAGTGGCGTTCAAACAGCAACATGAAGAGTGGCGTTCAAACTGCAACATGAAGAGTGGCGTTCAAACAGCAACATGAAGAGTGGCGTTCAAACTGCAACATGAAGAGTGGCGTTCAAACAGCAACATGAAGAGTGGCGTTCAAACAGCAACATGAAGAGTGGCGTTCAAACAGCAACATGAAGAGTGGCGTTCAAACTGCAACATGAAGAGTGGCGTTCAAACAGCAACATGAAGAGTGGCGTTCAAACTGCAACATGAAGAGTGGCGTTCAAACAGCAACATGAAGAGTGGCGTTCAAACTGCAACAGGAAGAGTGGCGTTCAAACAGCAACATGAAGAGTGGCGTTCAAACAGCAACATGAAGAGTGGCGTTCAAACTGCAACATGAAGAGTGGCGTTCAAACTGCAACATGAAGAGTGGCGTTCAAACTGCAACATGAAGAGTGGCGTTCAAACAGCAACATGAAGAGTGGCGTTCAAACAGCAACATGAAGAGTGGCGTTCAAACTGCAACATGAAGAGTGGCGTTCAAACAGCAACATGAAGAGTGGCGTTCAAACAGCAACATGAAGAGTGGCGTTCAAACAGCAACATGAAGAGTGGCGTTCAAACTGCAACATGAAGAGTGGCGTTCAAACAGCAACATGAAGAGTGGCGTTCAAACAGCAACATGAAGAGTGGCGTTCAAACTGCAACATGAAGAGTGGCGTTCAAACAGCAACATGAAGAGTGGCGTTCAAACTGCAACATGAAGAGTGGCGTTAAACAGCAACATGAAGAGTGGCGTTCAAACAGCAACATGAAGAGTGGCGTTCAAACAGCAACATGAAGAGTGGCGTTCAAACTGCAACATGAAGAGTGGCGTTCAAACAGCAACATGAAGAGTGGCGTTCAAACTGCAACATGAAGAGTGGCGTTCAAACAGCAACATGAAGAGTGGCGTTCAAACTGCAACATGAAGAGTGGCGTTCAAACAGCAACATGAAGAGTGGCGTTCAAACTGCAACAGGAAGAGTGGCGTTCAAACAGCAACATGAAGAGTGGCGTTCAAACAGCAACATGAAGAGTGGCGTTCAAACTGCAACATGAAGAGTGGCGTTCAAACTGCAACATGAAGAGTGGCGTTCAAACTGCAACATGAAGAGTGGCGTTCAAACAGCAACATGAAGAGTGGCGTTCAAACAGCAACATGAAGAGTGGCGTTCAAACTGCAACATGAAGAGTGGCGTTCAAACAGCAACATGAAGAGTGGCGTTCAAACAGCAACATGAAGAGTGGCGTTCAAACAGCAACATGAAGAGTGGCGTTCAAACTGCAACATGAAGAGTGGCGTTCAAACTGCAACATGAAGAGTGGCGTTCAAACTGCAACATGAAGAGTGGCGTTCAAACTGCAACATGAAGAGTGGCGTTCAAACTGCAACAGGAAGAGTGGCGTTCAAACAGCAATAGGAAAAAAAATAAAGAGATTATATTTTATACCATATTTTTTTATTTTTTAGATGTGTAAAGTTCATTTTTAGGCTTCCATGGTCAACAAAGAACCCTTATGGTTTCGCCATATCCGTCTATCGGCCTGTCCGTCTGTCTGCGGCTTAGCTCAGCGACCCTTAATTTTAGATAGCTGCAATCCGGCATGGTTATATAAATCAATCATGCCGACAAAATGGTAGAATAAAATAATGTTTTATTTAAATGTACTTCCCCTACACTAAAAGTAGGAAGTGATGTAGATTTTTTCTCGTTAAACCCATAGTGTGGAGTATCGTTTGATAGCTTGTTCATATTTATGGATTTTAAAAAAAACATTTTTCAACTTACTGGTCCATTTGTGTGATATTGGGCTTTAAAGCCCAAAATTTTGTTAGAGTCAAATGTCCCCACCCTCTGCCGGCTAAATTGCTGCTACTAGGAATGTGAAAAAATTCGTGGCAGTAGTACATATAATGATTCTAAAAGTAAAAACTATCACGGCTTACTAGAGTTATAGTCGACCAACTTAAAATATACTTGAGAAGACAAACTTTCGTAAAAATCGGCCGACGCAACCGCACCATTTACTTGGCGCGTGCGTGTCGTTGTAAAAAATACAGACTGGAAACACGGAACTCTACACTGCGCGTGGCCCAAATCATTGGCGCAAATCTCCATCCAACGTATTAGACGGTTGTTCTACTTTAATAACACTACTGTTATACCTACCTACTGTGGTGACACTAGTAAGTACATCTAATGACTACCAGTGTTCATACTGATGAACCCAGTACTGACAAAGTGCAATAGAGATGCACAGATAGAAAACTCGATACTCGTTAGCGTAAGCCGTCATTTTCAAACTCATGGTAAGCGTACTGACGCTTACCATGAGTTTGAAAATGACGGCTTACGCTAACGAGTATCGAGTTTTCTATCTGTGCATCTCTATTGCACTTTGTCAGTACGAGCGGGATGCACAGATCAAAGAGTATAATAAGTATGTTTATGTAAAGAGTGGCAACTCCGAGAATTACTGGGTCTCATAGCCACCAAGCGGATGTTGCAGGAACTACACTGACAGTTGACACACACACATATACAGGCACGCACACATACCTATATTAGCACGCACACATCGCAAGCATACAGCCGCACGCACACATACGCAACCACACGAAGCCAATTTTTCCTATCGTTGTCGATTTCAATTTTTCGACAGACAAAATTTGGAAGGTTTGAAGACCTGATTCTGTGCGATAAATACAATATTAAGATATGTCCCTGGCTAAAAATTCCCTTGAGCGAAAATCCAATACGTTTTTTCTCTCAATCGTATAAAATTGTAGGTCACTGTCACTATAGTAAATTGTGCAGACATTTCACAGAATCACAAGCTCTTCCAACCTACCAAATGTTATCCAATTCTGTTAAAAATTAAAATCAACAACGGTAGAAAAAATTGGCTTCGTGTAGTTGCATATGTCTTAACCAAGAACTAATAAATGATATAATGATAGTACTTAACTAACAGCTGGAAGATAAGTAAAACACACAACATTGGTAAGGATTTATGTATTAAGGAAAAAATGTTGTGGTTGACTTTTGGCTTAGCGCCACTACTCTGCAGAAAAAATCTAGTTTCACTGTCATCATCATCAATAAAATCAAAATTGAAACAAATACTCTAGATATATTGAATTATTCAGTAACAGCTGCACATAAAAACAATATATGCGGAGGCAAATAAGAATCATTGAGTAGGGTTTGGAAAACTCTTGCCGCAGTCTACATAAATATCATTAAAACCTCAGTTCACTGGATGGAGAGCATCAGGAGTTTCAGGAGGCACTCGTCGATACAGCACAGACTTAGATGTAGATGGTTGCTCAATAATGTCAGAGTTCAGTGGACGGAGAGCTGAAAACAAACAAATGACCAAATACTGCCTACTGTTAAAATAAAACCTTATAAATAAGGGGTTCAGGGTTCGTCTAGGTAGCTCTATCCACTGTGAAGGTTAGACTGCCGAAGAAATGACATTCAAGCAGCATTCTATGTTATACCTAAAATCGCTCAGCAATCAATATAACAGTTAATATTAAATGTAGTATGTATATCCTATTTTATGAGTGCATTTGATTAAGAAATGTTCTCTATACAAATAGATTAACAGAACAGAAATTTTGGTCAAATGAGGAGAAATGGAGGGTGTAATTTTCTATGGAGCTTACTTACTTACTTAATTACTCCTCTCGCACAGCGACCCAAAGTGGGTCTTGGCCTCCAACACAATTGCTCACCACTGATCCCGGTCCTGTGCAGCTTCCCGCCAGTCGCCAGCCTGGAGCTCGCGCAGATCCGCATTCACCACATCCGCCAACCGATATCTAGGCCGACCGACCGGGCGGCGTCCTGCCGGTTTTCCGACACCCGGTTTTATAACATCATCGTCTTCAGAGCCGTCTGTATTATCACCTGGTACAAAGAAAGTAAAATCTTAGATAACTAGTGTTAAATACTCATATTCACATTTGACAGCATATAAATAGTTTACTGCAGTACCTACCTATGTAGATAAGTACTTCAGTACGAGGAATTTCCAATCTTTCTCTAGCTTTTGTGCTAACGGTACTTTCGAAGTGCATTCTAATTGCGATTTGATAATAACCGACATAAATCTTTTCATTTGTCTTAAAATGCAAACAAATCACTTACCTGTAGAAAAATACACATTCCTGGTGTAATCACACGCAATAACAAGTATGCGATTGTTGTAACATGTAGGTTATTTATTTATTTATTTATTTATATTTGGAGAACCAACAGCTACAGAAACACAATGATTATGTAGATAAAACACAAAAAGCCAATTACAGGTTCCCGCCGATAGCATCGAAGTAGGTAAACATTTGTGAGATCACTATCGTTATACTGCATTTGTGGGATTTCCTAACTAGGGGTTACAAAATGTGGAGAGTTATGTTATGATTACACTTAACTCTATATACCAACAACACAAGGGTAGGGACACAGTATAATTAACTAAAAGCTTAAAGCTACGCTCATTCAAAATAACTCCTCGTCAATTTACGCCTCACAGCACGAATATTACTGTTGAATATGTCAATATCAATGTCTTTTGTCAACTCATTAATTTTTTTACAGCCACGGATTAGAAAACTGTTCTGCCTATACTTACATGGGGCAAAGGGAATAGAGAGAGGCGGATAGTGTCTTTTGGTTCTAGACGGAACATTGAATGAAAGCTTGGCCAATAAATCAGAAGAGTCTACATTACCATTTATAATGTTTAAAATAAAAGTAATATCTGCTAAGTCCCGACGCGTGGAAAGCGGAAGAAGGTGATGTTTTTTACAGATATGGTCGTATTCAGATGATTTGTACGGAGTTTTCAGTTTGAAGCAAAGGTATTTAACAAACTTTTTTTGGACACGCTCAATTCTGTCAATATATGTCTGATACTGCGGATTCCAAATTTGCGATGCGTACTCAAGTTTACTTCTAACATAAGCACAAAAAAGTAGTTTCATAGTTTTAGCTTGGGTAAAATACAAAGAATTACGCATGATGAAACCTAATGCTTTGGTAGCACTAGACACAACATTATTAATATGTTCATCGAATAGAAGCTTAGAGTCATGTAGCACGCCGAGGTCCTTCATAACTGGTACTTTTGATAGTTTCTGATCTCTGAGTTTGTAAGAGGTTTGAACTGGACAACGTTGCCTCGAGAAGGTTACGGTGAAGCATTTGGATGGATTGAGCTCTAGCTTATTAGAATAACAATACCTATCGAGACGCATGAGGTCATCCTGGATTAGGATAGAATCTTGCACGGTTTCTACTTTGGCAAAAATCTTCATTTCATCTGCGAAACATAGCAGGTTGGTATGGATGAAACAGTCACTAATATCATTGACATAAATATTAAAAAGTAAAGGGCCGAGCAACGATCCTTGAGGGACACCACTGGGGACGGTTACCCAACTAGAAATGTAATTATTAATGACAACAGCTTGAGATCTATTTGCAATATATGAAGAGAACCATCGCAATAAGTCACCGCTGATGCCCATTTTCTGTAATTTTGAGATTAGCAAATCGTGGTCAATTCTATCGAATGCCTTGCTGTAGTCAGTATAAATAACGTCTACCTGACTACCGCGCGACATCTCGAATGAGACATAATCATTGAGAAGACTCAAATTAGATATAGTCGATCTATGTTGAAGGAAACCATGCTGATTAGGGCTAAAATAGTTTTTAAGAGCCTCGTTAACCTGAATGTACACTAACTTTTCCAGTAATTTTGAAAGTATACATAGTTTAGAAATTGGCCTATAATTAGTAACTTCCGTTTTTGAACCTTTTTTATGTACAGGAGTAATAAAAGCTGATTTCCATATCGAAGGAACTGAACATTCTGCAAAGGAGCGGTTAAATAATAAGACTATAGGTTCTACGATGGATTTCGTGCAATTTATCAGGAACAGGGCAGGTACATTGTCTGGTCCAGCTGATTTTGATGGATCAAGTTGTAATAAGAGCTTGGTAAGTAGTTCAGGGTTTACCTCAATATTAGATAAATGGGCGATGGGGCTACGACCACCCGCCGCATCGATAGGTGCATTTTGCATAGTACTTGGTGCCGAGAATGTGGAATGGAAATAGGCTGAAAAAGCCTCACATATGTCCGCTGCAGTGTTGACTAGTCGGTCACCATATTTAAGGCTGCTTGGTACGCCATGTGAGCTAGAACGCGACTTAATATAAGACCAAAATTGCTTTGGGTCTTTGGAAATGTTATCCTCGATGCGGCGAACATATGTAGCAAAACACTCCTGTTCGAGTTTCTTAACTCTGTCTCGCTGCACATTAAAAGAAATTAAATCGGATTTATTACCATATATTCGGTTTTTTTTTAAATATTTAAACTTCTCCCTAATAGCTTTTTTTAGAGAGGCGGAGTACCATTTAGGAAATGAGTCGGTATGAATATTTTTACTTGGAATATATTTGGTTCTGAGTCTAACAAAGGTAGAATATAAATAGTCAAGTGAGTCATCCAAAGAACGTCGAGAAAATTCCTCCCCCCAATTGACCTGAGCCAATTCGTTATTAATAGAATCATAATCACCTTTTTTATAAAAATACTTAATAGAAGGTGCTGGCTTTAAAGGACTAATTACAACAAACCTAATCGTGACTAAAAGGGCCTTATGATACGGATCAATCGGCACTAAGGGGTCCGTACATTCGCTTACGTCAACTGAATCATTTGATAACACGAGATCCAGCAATTTTCCATATTGATTTAAGATACCGTTAAATTGGCTCAAGTTACAAGTGTTTAACTCATCTATGAAAGTACACTCATCATTACTTATATAATTAGACGGGGACATTACTGAGTTTAGGGGTGTCCACATAATATTGCTCATGTTGAAATCTCCAATTATTAAGTATTTATCTGCACCACCTAACAATATTACTTCACTGAGACTATCTAAAAAATTTGACAATTGCTGTGAATAAGAAAAACCATTATTTTGTTTGCATAGATAAAGAACGCACATATGTAACCTAATGGGTGTATTATGACATCCTTTTAAAGATAAAGTGACCCAGAGATCCTCAGCCGATGACTGGTAGGTAGGTTGCGGAACGACGGTCAACTCCCTTCGAGTGGCAATTATGACACCTCCGCCGCGGCTTTGACCCGTTAAAACAGGATCGCGATCTCGCCTCCACACGACATATCGATCATCAAACAGTTCCGAATTCAAAATTCCGTCCAGCAACCACGTCTCCGTCAAAAAAATAATATCATAAGAAGCACAGTTCAATTTACGGTAGAAAGTTAAAGTTTTAGAACGGAGTCCCCTTACATTTTGATAGTAAATGGTAGGATATCTGCACCCGTTTGTCCTAATATTTGTAGCCATTATTTATTAGGAGTGCAAAATAGTGTTGGAGTATAAATATAATAAGTAGGCAGAACACATAATCCGCTATGAAGACTGTAGTATATTATCTGTAGTAAGAAGAATGTAGTATATTATCTATATGTAGTTATCACGTGCAACACCATTATTTCTATATACGTCCATTTTATCGTAAAACACTTGTTTTTTTGCACTTTTTTCAGAAAACCGAAATTGTTCTAACCTGAAACTTACAACTGACATTTTAAATACTCTGTATTGTCTTTGGTGGATAGGGATGCGATGTTCTTTCATATCGATAAAAACTCGAAGTCAGAGTACTTGGTCGAGACAGTAATGTTGAGCTAGTATGGTTTGCCGAAATACAGTGGCGGCGCTGGGTACACCGGCACCCAGGGCGGTTTTGTATTGAGCACCCTGGACGGGTTTGTATTGAGCACCCCTGACCCCTACTCAAAATAAAACAACAAACACTCATTATACCTACGAGGCTTTATTTTACTAAAATAATCTACCTACTACCTACTTATTATATTGTCAGAATTGACTTCCATGTCTCTTTCAATTGATAAAATGGCTTGGTACCCGGGGCGGACCGCCCCCCTCGCGCCCCCTAGCGCCGCCACTGCCGAAATATAGTTCGTGGAAAGACTTTTTATCCAATGCTGTCGAAAAGTAAAAGTGGACAACGATAGAAAAAATTGGCTTCGTGTGGTTGCGTATGTGTGCGTGCGACTGTATGATTGCGATGTATGCGGGCATTTATAGGTATGTGTGTGCGCCCGCTTGGTGGCTATGGGACCCAGTAATTCTCGAAGTTGCCACTCTTTACATAAATATACTCATTATATTCTTTGATCTGTGTTCTTATTTTACTTCTTTACCTATACTATTGCCTTAAGAGGTCGCAGTAAGCACGGCCGAATTTCACCTTCCCATACAAACGTAGTTGCGCTCCTATTTTAAAACTACGTGTTGGATTGTGACGAAACTTTGCATATACTCGTACAATGAAATGAGGTATATCTATGTCTGTAATTAGTTTAAGTAGTTCCAGTTTATAAAATAAACAAAATACAGCAAAAACAAGTTATTTATTAAACCTTAAATCGCTGTATTTTTTTACTATGGTATCTGACGCTACTTAAACTAATTACAGGCCTGGATGTACCTCATGTCATTGTACATGCAAAGTTTCGTTACAATCTAACGCGTAGTTTTAAATTGAGACCGTAACTACTTTTGTATGGCGAATCGAGCTTACTGCGGACTCTTAAATAGCAACAGCAGAAAATGCACTTTAGTAATTTTGTCGACATCGACATTATTCGGCGTACACCACATTACTGTTTTAGTCTATGGTTATCCATTCCGCCATGTTTGTAATAAAAAGATGCGTTTCATTTCTACAGATTTCATACCTACTTACAGATAAAATTGGTTACTGAAATAATTTGTGTATTTTTTATATATTTGGTTATTAAAATTAAGTGGACATTAAATTCTATCTCAAAACATAAAAATATAATTTATTTCATTTCAAAATCTTAAATTTATTGTCGTGGGTCTATGGTACTGACATCTGTTTCCATTTTCTGTCAACAACATTAAATACAACAGGCCGCTTCTGGCTAGATGTCAGCACTTTCTATTCAATAAATCGGCGTGTTGCCTCTTTTCTAAGTTTCCAGCCCCTGGCACAGATAGAAAACTCGATACTCTGTCATTGTCAAACTCATGGTAAGCGTACAGGTTTCAAACTGAATCCCCGTTATAAAACTCTGTGATGACTTCATAGAGAGCGCGCAGCCTACATTGCTGTAGCTTTAAACATAAGAGTTTTTTTAAATAGACTAATAATAATTTACAATGCAAAATAGGTCACTTGATGCGACACGGCGTTTTCTTCAATAACATTCTGGAAGGTATAATTTATAGATCAAAGGATAGGGGTCGACCGAAGAAAACTTTGTACAGCAACTTAAAGTAAAAAGTAAATTGTCACGTCTTACTTTGACCCAATGACCTAGCCGAGATCCGAGAGAACTAAATTATGATGATGATTAACTTCCGCACACATCACTCGTCCGATATAATAAAGTGTTTTTCACCGTATCCTTCGTTTTCAACGAAATGTCACTTTTCATCGATAATTTTGTTTTCCGCCCTTCTAAATACCTAAGATGCTTCGCCATTTATTTACTACCAAAATACTAATAAACGACTGATCCGATTGACGCACGATGGAATAAAGCAAAACTTAGTCGCCTGATTACGAAAACAGAAACAAACCCCTTGGGACAAACAAACAAGTCGTTAACTTTGATGACATAAGTAGGTATTATTTATTTGATCTCATACCTATTCGTAGAAACTGACACTTTGCAACTCGAACACGAAATCTACTCTTAAAGACCTGGGATTAATTCTTTATTAACCTTGTCGTGACTTTATAGTTTAGTGTCCCGCAGTTGCTAGGTATAGTAGAACATTACCAGCCAGCGCCGAATGTAGCTGACGATAGAGCAATACTGACTGGCGGTAACTGAGATTGACAGCCGCTGACAATGGCATGGACATTGTACCTAAAACTGTTATTAATATTAAATTACCGATCTCAAAAAACAGTTTTAACATACATCCAACACTGCTGGGAACTTAAGCAAGTTTCCTGGAAAAGGGAATACTGGCAACGGCTCATCAGCATTCATAAATTGTGGGTTATATTTGACTATTCCTTTTAAATATTGTATGTATTTCTTTCTTAAATACACCCAACATTGTCGGCTACTTGGCACGTTTCCTGGAAATGTGAATATCAGCAACATCATTAGGTATTGTACAAGAGTTATAAAAACATTTTGCCCTGATAAAAAATGTGGGTTCTATTTGATTATTCCATTTACATGTGTATTTCTTTGCAGTTTCAGTTGCTTCAGTGCCACGTCAAGACACTGCTCAGTGGTCGCTCTGCGGGTTGAAGTTGTGTACAAAGGGCTTCGCCTTCGTCCTTTGAGCAAGTCCTGTAAATGAAGATACCATAACAATTGAAATATTTTGAGCAGGTCTCAAATCGTATCAAATATTCAACATCTTTAATTATAAATAGTAATTGGATAAACAAGACGATTATGATGTACCACTATGCAGGGGTTTGAGGGCGCCCGAGTTTACATTTTTGGTTGCACTCGCAAGTGCATAAATCAAGTTAATTTTATCCTAGACTATACACATATATGCGGCTCGGGCCATTAAATTGTCTGCCGTAAAATGTTTTTTTTTTTTACACAAGCACTCTGCTTTTCACTTCGATTTTGCGACCAAAAATGTATTGTAGTGAAGGTTATTTTATCATATTGAAACTCTTGCGCCCTCAACCCCGTGCAGTGCTACGAGGTGGTGCCGCATGATAGCGCGGCATGGGCGGGGGACAGTTTTTACTTTATGGACTGCAGCATGAAAAGCCGTTTCATGCAGCCTGTGCACAACATAAAGACGAACTTTACGAGAATGAGAAGTGAAACCATATTGTATTTCGTAGGAACTACGTTATCTTTATTATAGGTAGTGTTCGGGCATTGTAATCTTTTTAATATAGGGTGGACTGCTTATCGGCGAAACGGAGGGTAGACACACATTACCTCCGCGACACATGTCCCGGCTCGCTCGGATTGATCGCACGCGCGTCTTGCGATATTAATTAAGGAAATACACTCGGTGCTATATCGGACAGAATTGTTGGTTTTTCGGTGTCTGGAAGACTCTTCAAGGTGTGGTGTTGCTGGCCAGCAGAAGAACTCATCAGGACGACGGACACTACCAGAGCCGGAGCCTGCCAGTACCAGGTTGGTGGTTTGCCATATATTAGGGGGATTTCAATGCCCGTTCAGTTTAACGCTAGGAGACCTAGGGCCAGTGCATGAGCTTATCGAAGGGTTCTACGCGAACATAAAATTTTGGTCCATTTCGAACAGGATTAGGTTTTCATTACAAGGCGTTTTACTTAGGGCAGCCATTTTGTAACGGTACGGTCTTTGTTGGAACTTAAGTTTAGCTTTATTTCTTTCGCTTCGGTTTTATTAAATCTCGGTTAAAATGGCTAAGGTTCTTGAAAGTAGGTTTAAAATCAAATATGATTGGTTTAAAAACACTTTGCAAATTATAAGCAGCAAAAGTTACAATTCGAGTGTAATATCGGCGCGGTTACGTAAGTTAGAGGAGTACTTTAATATGTTGACGGAAGTGTATGAAAATATATTATGCGCGGATTTGTCCCAGGATATCGTTGCTAGTTACGATGAAAAGTATAAGGAGGCTACAGATATCTATAACCAGCTCGATGCGGTGGCGGCGGCCTATCCCAGCTTGGATGGAACCCACTTGCCCACGGAGAGTGTCGCGTCATCACGGTTGCCAAGAATTAATTTAATGTCCTTTGACGGTGACGTATTTTCGTGGACGAGTTTCATTAGTCTGTTTACGTCGCTAGTGTTATCGCGGAAAGATATTTCTAAAACGGAAAAATTCCATTACCTGATTTCAAACCTCGAAAAGGAACCGCAGGCACTAATAAGGCACCTGCCTATGGTAGATAGTTCCTTAGATACTGATATGGACATTTTGAAGGGACGTTATGAAAATAAACGTTAACAAGCGGATTCGTACATTTCTCGGATTTTACATTTACCGGCGCTTAACAAAAGCGTGGGTCTTAGGGCTACAATTTTGAATCCATTGTTAGAATCAACACGGGCGTTAACAAATATTGGCCTACCGGTGGACCAATGGAGTTATATGTTATTGCATATAAGTTTAACAAAATTACCTCTAGATATTAAAACACGGTTTGAACAAATGTACGGCGGTAATAACTTACAATTGCCCACCTTTGATCAGTTAACGGAGTTTTTGCAAAACGAATGTAGGTTGATAGATACGGCGGCGGCGGGACCTATATTGTCTTACGCGGATCACACACGCAAACCCGCGCGCGCAGTACATGCCACGGAGCGCGGTGGTAATAATAATAATCAGTACCATACATCGGAATGGTCAAATACGCGCAACAATAAAACGGATAAAACTACAACCTGCGTTTATTGTCAACTATCGGGTCACAACTTAACCAATTGTTTTAAGTTTGCTAATTTGACAAATTACAATAGAAAAGATTGGATTCGGAACAACGGTTTGTGTTTCCGATGCTTTGGCAATCATGCAGCATCTGCATGCGCGCGGCAAGTACCATGCAATCGGTGCGGTAACAACGGCCATCACAAGTTAATTTGTACGATGTCGGCTCCCCGCTCAGTTTCGCCCGCAGATAACGGACACCGTTCACGGCACGCAATGGTTGCGTCACAACGGAATGATAACGGTAGTGGTCGACGTTCACCGAATACGCGAGGTATTTGTGATGACCGAATGCATCAAATGTCTTCCCTTTCGGATAACGGCGGTGTCAGTGGTCGCATGCGCGAATTAATGCATAGTTATGAATGCGAAAATACCTCTCGTAACGCAATGGAACGCGATCGGCGTCGAACCGACATAGGACATCGGGACTCGGGTCCGTCATGTTCTAGGGAAGCGCGGAGTCCGGTGAGTCATCGTAACTCGCGCGCTCAGCAATAGCAATTACTGAGTAGTAATGTCGCCTCAATACCACAGTTAGCTACGAATGTTATCTTACCTACGGTTGTTATAGATGTGAAATCGGTCAATGGTCATTTTGTGCAGTGCTTGGCTCTTTTAGATTTAGGTAGCCAAATTTCAATAATACGAAGTGATCTCGTAGCATGTTTGGGATTGAAGCGACATTACAATAAAACACCTTTAGTAGGCGTCGGCGGATTGCATAACAATGACGGCACTCACATTGTTGAGTTTTGTTTTAAATCGGATAAATCGAAGTGATTATTGTCAGTTACGGCGGTCATATTAAAAAAGCCTACGTCTTATCTAGCTCAACGGTTACCGTTAATTGCGGACAAAATTAACTATTCGGGTGGAAATCATAACTTGAAACATGTCGACGTCATTTTCGGGTGTGACATTTTAGGACAGATCCTAAACGGTGAAAAGGTTGACCTGGGGTTGACCGGCCCATACGGTTTGGGTACAATCTTTGATTTTGCGGTTTTCGGTCCGGCTCAGTCGGCGGATACTTACGATTCGGATACGAGTAATAACGTCGGAATTACTTGTACACTTCTCGAAACGGTTGAAAGGTTCTGGCGGGCGGAGGAGCCACCGTTATCAGTTATCACGAACCCGGCGGATTTAGAATGTGAAAATTTGTTTACGTCAACTACATTACGGGGTGTAGATGGTAAATATGTTGTTCGTTTGCCACTGATACCGAGCCATCCGCGTCTGGGCGATTCTATGGACAATGCACTACGACGTTTCTTGGCTATAGAACGTCGAATGAAACGGCAACCGGAGTATCAGTCTAAATATGTTGCATTCATGTCGGAATATTTGCAACTCGGTCATATGGCGGTTTCTAATTATGATATAGAATCGAACCAAGAGTATTTCTTTTTAGCTCATCACGGCGTTTTTAAAAAATCGGGAGATTTAGAAAAAATTAGAATTGTTTTTGATGGAAGTGTTCGCACGACTACCGGGGTGTCGTTGAATGATTGTTTGTATTCCGGACCACGGTTGCAAAACGACATTACTCAGATAATACACCAATTTCGATTGTCGCGGTTCGTTTTCACTACGGATGTAAAAATGATGTTTAGGCAAACATGGTTACATCCGGATGATCGGAAATACCAACTTATATTTTGGCGAGCGTCACCTGACGAACCTTTACTTATTTATGAGCTAAGGACCAATACTTACGGTCTAAAATCGTCTGCGTATATTGCAATTCGGTGTCTGCATCAGTTAGCCAACGACGAGGGAAGTAAGTACCCTCGCGCATCGGAGCTGTTACGTCATAATAGCTATGTTGATGACCTCAACGGCGGAGCGGACACCTTAGAGGATGCGCTGTCTTTAAGGGACGAGGTGATAGCGCTCATGAACACGGCTGGGTACGGACTCAGGAAATGGGCATCCAATGATGCAACACTCTTAAACGGTGTACCTGTAGATCATCTTGAGACTCCTCGGTCGTTTGACCCAGATTCGGACGGTTCTGGTTTTATTAAAGTCTTGGGTATTCAGTGGGATCCGAAAGATGATATTTTTACTTATCGGCTTAACTTACCGGAAGAAGGCATAATTACTCGGCGGAAAATTCTATCATTAGCGGCACGGCTTTATGATCCTTTGGGATGGGTGTGTCCCGTTGTATTTATTAGAATTAAACTATTACTGCAAACCCTTCTCGGCATTTTTAGTGATTCACGGAAGGTAGAATGGGATGCTCCGGCGCCGGATGAGATAGTACAAAAATGGCGGGAGATATTATCGGATTTACCTCATTTGCGTCGGGTATCAATTCCCAGGTGTCTCAAATTAGATCAAAATGCTAAATTTGCGGTTCACGGGTTTTGTGACGGATCATCACTCGGTTTTTCTGCGGCGGTTTATTTACGGTCGGTTAACGCAGACGGTACGGTTCTCGTGCGGTTACTCATAGGGAAATCCCGTTTAGCCCCACTGAGAACAAAACATACAATTCCCAAAATGGAGTTGAATGGTGCGGTTTTACTGACCACTCTCATTAACCATACCACCTCCTCGTTAGAGCGTGATGTAAGGTTAGATGAGGTAGTCGCTTGGTGTGACAGTACTATAGTCTGTCAGTCTTGGCGTGGTTAAAAACTCCGCCGTATAACCTACAGGTATATGAAGGAAACCGAGTTTCACAAATAATCTCTTCCAATATGACTATCACTTGGCGTCATGTCCCTAGTGAATGGAATTGCGCGGATGTCGCGTCTCGCGGCGCCACGGTTAGCGACTTACTACGTCACCCACTGTGGTGGGAGCCGCAGTGGTTGGGAGATTCACCTGACAATTGGCCTGGCGAGTGTTCGGACTTTCCGTTGATGGACATGTTACCCGGCCTGCGAGCTACCACGGTTAATGTTACAACTTTAGACGCAGAGTTCGACTTGATTGACCGGTTTAGTTCGTTTGAGAAATTAATAAACGTTACAGCTTATTTATTACGGTTCATTCGGTATTGCAAGCTTAAGGATAAATACGATAGTCATCATATCTCGGTATCGGAGCGTCGCAACGCTTAATACGGTTGGTTCAAGCTCGGCATTATGCAGCGGAAATATTATTGATCCGGGAAAATAAACCTATAAAAAATTCATTACGGCGGTTAAATATGTTCTTAGATACAAATAATCTGCTTCGAGTCGGCGGTAGAATTGACGCGTCGGAATTGTCTTATAACGCGCGGCATCCAATTTTATTGCCTAATAAGGATCGGTTTACGGAACTATTAGTGACATACTATCACAAGGTATATTGTCACGTCGGAGCAAATACACTTGAATCTATTTTATCATGGACTTACTGGATAGTCGCTGCTCGGAAAGTTACGCGACATGTAACGTTTAAATGCGTACCGAAGACCCGGCCGCGACCGGTACAACCTTTCATGGCGGACTTACCCCCAGATCGGGTTAAATGCGCGCGGGCGTTTCTCGGTACAGCGACCGATTTCGGAGGTCCCTTTTCGGAGGTTTGTTTAGCTACCAAAGCGGTTCACCTAGAAGTGGTGTCCCAATTATCGGTTGAAGCTTTCGTAGCGGCGCTTACACGTTTTGTATCTCGGCTGGGGCTTCCGAATTTATTGCGATCGGATTGTGGTACAAATTATACGGGTACCAACAAATATTTAAATGACCTATATTCGTTTCTACGAAATAATCACCCGGAGATCGATCGGGAGTGCGTAAAGCGGGAAATAAAATGGCTTTTTAATGCGCCATCAAGTCCAAATCACGGAGGCTTATTCGAGGCCGCGATTAAGTCCGCAAAGACCCATGCTAGGCGTGTGCTTGGTGAAACTCGGCTCACGTTTGAAGAACTCGCCACATTTTTCGCTAAGGTGGAGGCCGTGATGAATTCGCGTCCGCTGTGCCCTCTAAGCTCGGATCCGGTCGACCTTAACGTATTGACTCCAGCTCATTTTTTAATCGGACAGCCTTTGGTAGCACTTCCAGAGTATCCATTTACGGAAGTTAAGGAATCACGTTTATCTCGGTTTCAACGGATACAAAAGATGACCCAACATTTCTGGAATCGGTGGAAAAATGAATATCTTCATACACTTCAGCAACGCTATAAATGGACATCTCATACTGAATCACCAAAGTTAGACGATTTGGTTTTGATTAAAGAAGATAATTTGGTTACACTTAACTGGAAGCGCGGACGGATAGTTAAACTTTTACCGGGGAAAGACGGGGTGACTCGGATTGTGGAAGTCAAAACTCAAAACGGAGTCTTATTGAGACCCATTTCCAAACTTTGTAGGCTACCTTTAGGAGATTAGGAACCAAGGGGCCCTTGGTTAGGCGGGGGGATGTTCGGGCATTGTAATCTTTTTAATATAGGGTGGACTGCTTATCGGCGAAACGGAGGGTAGACACACATTACCTCCGCGACACATATCCCGGCTCGCTCGGATTGATCGCACGCGCGTCTTGCGATATTAATTAAGGAAATACACTCGGTGCTATATCGGACAGAATTGTTGGTTTTTCGGTGTCTGGAAGACTCTTCAAGGTGTGGTGTTGCTGGCCAGCAGAAGAACTCATCAGGACGACGGACACTACCAGAGCCGGAGCCTGCCAGTACCAGGTTGGTGGTTTGCCATATATTAGGGGGATTTCAATGCCCGTTCAGTTTAACGCTAGGAGACCTAGGGCCAGTGCATGAGCTTATCGAAGCTTACTTGTCTGCCTATTCTGATTGTCTTGTTCGGCTAGCAAAAGCTCTTGCGCGAAGTGCCTCGCGAAGCCCAAGTGTACTTAAGGTAAAATCGGAGAAATATATTTTTCACGGAGGCCCCGTATCGTATTAACAATTATCATCTTCTTTTTCTTTCGAATTTTCGGTGTATCGTTGGTAATAACTTTGGGTAGGTAGTGCCTGTATTATGTTTTCTTGATATTCAATATTTCAAACGGAATTTTGTGTTTGTACCTGATTAATCTGATTATAGTATCTACGCTTCTTAATGTGGGACTTAAATACCTACTTATTTATTTCATGTTATCTTATGCAAAGATCTGCCCTCTTGAGACTTATCAACCCTAAGTAAACTAAAATAGTGTTGCTCCTTTCTTCTTCCCAAACAATATTTTAAAACGCCATGAAGTCGTTTTCTTCTTTCGTGTGTTCTAAAATCATTATCACCCCGCGATTGCCAGTTTATTAATTCTTCACCATTTATTTTGATATAATATCTGCTGAGATAAAAATGTCGAAAAAAAAACGCCATAAAAACGCGGAATAATTCGCCCACTAACTGTAATGTAGAGCGGCTTACCTTGAATGCTCGTGAAAACTTGCGGGACATAAGGCTGTATAAAATCGGGTTTACAGCAGTGTAGATGTAGGCATTCGCCAAACATAAGTAGCGAAGGATTCGCACCACCTGCAGCCAAAGAGAAGAGATAAATTATTTATCTACGCACATATCATTAGTGCTCCAAAATGCGTTCAGAAACCGTAGGAAATGACCAGCATTACTAGAACCGATTATACTATGAGACCTTTCTTGTCTGTGGTAGTAGGTAAAATCTGTACTGTAATGTCATTACCGTACAGATTTTTGATAAATTTGTATCGTTATGAGTTTAAATTTGGAACAGCTGTCAAAACTCAAGTGGGTCTCTTTTCTGGTATCCATAGATATTAAACAGTTATCGATACGAAACGTCAATTCAGTACGTTTTTTAATACAAACCGCACGATATTTGATCTCGAGTGATATGAGTATAGGGACTTCATTCGTTTGTCTATGATTTTAAAAAAAACCATTCGCCATGACGGATGATCGAATTGCCGCCATTGCGGTTGTCATTTTAGTGTTGGTTTTTTGCTATTACTTACTACTACTTATGATATGTGTGTAGATAAAGTAGTGTATGCAACTGTACATAATTAGGCCTTAAAATACTCGTGTGATCCTATTATGAAACTCGCTAACGCTCGTTTCATAAAACCACACTCGTGTTTTAAGGCCTCTCATTATGGATCAGTCGCATAAACTACTATTATTCATCCAGCAACATAATTACAATTCTGACAAAAGCCCTGCAACATTATTTTAGATAGTGTTGGAGAAAGACTGTTAACACTAGTACATTACGTAACTAGGGCGGTGAATTCTTGAATGCCCCAGATCGCAGGTGTTTGAGGCCCGAACCGAAGGTGAGGGCCATAAATATGCGCTCTGGGGCTTTACGAATTACCGCCCGTGTTGCGTACAAAATTTTACGTCTTCACCTGGCCACAATGCAAGTTTTCCCGTACGCACAGCGTGCAGTAAAACTCGCATTATGGCCAGGTGTGACGTAAAATATATTATATTCCTTACCAGCTTTTGCCAGCGGCTACGCGTATCATAGGTATACACGAGTGAACTATTATACCAAATCCCATTCCCAATTTCATCTCCAGGGTTTAATTCGCGGGATGTAAACGAATCAGAATAATCTATATATAATAATAAAATATCCAATAATAATGCATTTTCTCGAAAAACGCATTATTATTGGATTACAAATATTTTCAAATGGAACAAAGTAAAACCTGATTAAATAATAAGAAAGTTATAACTGTTATAAGTGTCTAAAGTTTTAAGAGGGGGTTTATTCTGTCTTCTGTTTTCTGCAAAACGCATCTTCATATGCAACGATTGTCATTTTACACTCGAGTGTCATGACGTCACGATCCCTGAGCGTTTTTTCTCTCTAAAAACAATATTAAAACGGTTGTATACTTAACTTCGTAAATTTTGAAATGTCTGCATGGGATTTCCAACATATTTTTTTGCCTTCTTTCTTTTGGAGTAACAATACATTTTGAGTCTACAATCCTATTATTAGTGTGCCAAATTTCGCCTAGTCGTTGATTCATGGTATACCGGGCCGGTTCCGTGCCTGTTTCGACGGCCCGGAATATAAAATCCGCTTGTTCTGTTAGAAAAGTATTTTCTGTGTCACTTCATTAAAGAAATTTGTCAGGTGTAAATTAACAAGATCTACAGACTGTTTTATCTCTCAATTAAACTTTATTATTATTATTATTCGGGGCCTGTGGTGTTCCACTGCGGCGAAGGCCTCCCCCCTCCGTTTCCAGGCATCTCTATCCCGAGCAGTTTCTGGCCAATCCTTTAATCAGAAAAGTTGAAAAACCCTCGACATTTTCATTTCAAAGTCCAATATCTCAAAAATGGCTGAACAGATTTTCATGAAACATGGCTAAGAACACACGGAAGAAAAGTATCTATGACAGAAAAAACACCGCATTGAAATCGGTTCATCCATTTGGGAGCTACGATACCACAGACAGATACACAGATACACCGTCACGCCCCTCGCTTTGCGTCGGGGTTAAAAAGGAGTCTAACTCGTCCCGCCATCGCCGGCGAGGTCTGCCGCGTCTCTGTTTTGAGTTGTCGGGCTACCATTCAATGGCAGTCCTGGCTCACAGCTCACTCACAGCATGCGGCAGACATGACCAGCCCAGAGTTCAAGTTAGCCTTTTTCCGAGCTAAGTGCGTCGATTATTTGCGTCTTGGAGCGCAGCGTGGTGTTCCTGATACGTTATATTAATTTAACACCTAATTTGCTGGCAACTGGCAACTGGCAAACCCCGCGTTTGGACTTCTGAGATAACGCCAAAGACCTAGTCTATGCACCGTAGGTGAGAATCTGTATTATATGCCTAGTCTTTCGTTGCGTCGCATACTTACTATATACCTACTAAGTTACAAACATGGCTGTGTATTCGTATCCGATATAAAAGCCAAAGGGAATGATAATCACGTGTGTTGTTGCCTTACTGCATGGAATTAGTTTTTGTTTTCCTCCCCGTCTATATAGCCCGAATTCCCCGGGCACCCGTTATTTACCAATAACAAACGGGAAAACGGCACAGTCCTATATTGACAGCCAACTAACCAAAACCTATTACCTACTATTATATTACTATTTTCAAAGACAGCATTGTAAACATTTGCTTGTTATGGCTAACTGGATAGTATTTTTTCAGTTGTAGGTACCTATTAACTTTACATTTCCACTGGGCCTATATCCCTGAGTATGTGACAGAAGTAAAACAAATCCAACAAATTTGAAATTCGACATGATTTGAAGCACTTAGGTACTTGCGTCGCAACACTAAAATTAAGCGGACTTCGGCGGAATTGACAGTTATCGTCAGTCACGTGTGCGACCGCATATCATGGTCGGCCTTATCACGCAAGAAGTGGCAAGATAGTAGGAGCATCGTCTCGTGTCGGCCAGTGACGGACGCTCTATCTTGTCACTTATCGTGTGATAAGGCCAACCATGATACGGGTCTGCGATGTGACGCTTAGTACTGATGGTCGATTCCATAAAGTTTCGCAAATTATCACGCTTCGGGCGCGACGAGACGAGAGATCCGTAATGCACTTAAATACAAAATTTGCAGGCCTGCATAGCGACCTTCTTTTGTTTTAAGTAATATCAATTCGTGACAGGACTTCTTGGCGTTCAGCCATTAAAAAAGGTTGGATATTTTATTATTATTTCATTGCATGTTTGGATGCATGAGTACTATTTATTTATTAATGTCACTTTTATGTTCTCATTGATTTTGAAAGACATGAAACTGACCTGTACCCTCTGTCAAATATCACAGATGGAATACCGGTCCTGTTAAACACATTAGGTACTCACCGTGTTAAAGTGCTCCCACTTATTTAGAGGAACTACGAGCAATAGTCGTAGAAGGAAGTACGGGAACCAACAGAAGAAAAAAGTTGCTGCCACGGCCGCTGAAATGGAATAAGTTTTGATGTAAAAAATACATATTCTAAACGTATATTTTTAAGTATAGTCCGATCGCTTCAATGAGTCCTGGCCTGCGCAGCACGCAGGGGTTTTAAGGGTGCCTTTCCAGCAGATATGTGCTATGCCATGCTCTGCTATGTTTTCATACATTTGAAACGTAGCTCCAGCAGCCAGCTACAGTGCCGCGCATGCGAGCTCTGATTGCGGACGGACTATAATGCTTTCTATCATTAAAATGTCAACCAATCTTCATATAGGTACCTACATATGTTATGTGTTTACCAAAGGTTCAGTACCTGGTGACCTGGTGAACGGAACAGACAGGCTGTGTGCCATTTAGGATTAAAGAGCTTGTCATCAGTTCACTGTTGGTTATCTAGACTTGGTGAACTAAATTGTAATTTTTTCAGTCGGCTACAATAGTAGATTGTTAACCAAGGGCTGAAAGGCACCCTTTTCTGACGAGATATTTTGGCGCTCGAACGAAGTGAGAGCGCCAATGGTTGGAGTCGGAAATGGGTGACTTCCACTCGAGTTAAACACTCTGCTTTTCATATCGAATACGAGGAAAGTAATAAATATCCATTAGAGATTGAGAGATTGAGATTTATTTATTTCGAGATAAAAATTACGATATAGATTCGCATACAATGTCAAAATTATAAGAATCTTTATCACGATCGTCAATAATAATAATAAGAAACAAAAATTAAATAATATTCAAGATGTCAAATACAGAAAGTGCAAATAGTATCTCCGATTACGGATTGTCATTTAACAACTAACGGATAATGAATTCTAAACAAAAATAAACAATGTCCATTTACGTATTAAAAATCACAGTAGAAATACAATATAAATGTTACACAAGAAATAGTGTCAGATAAGATATCAATAAATCAAATAGTTACTTAAAACATTGTATCCATGATTTCGTGAACAGAGTACAGAGGGTTATCCAACAAAAGATTTCTCAGATTTCTCATTACCGTGACGTAATCAGAGTAGAAAGAATACTTAGTCCCATGAGGCAAATATCTGTCTCGCTCGCGCTTATGGTTATATGGTGTAATGACGTCACTCACGAGAAAAAAATGGTGGTCGGTGTTTTCGGTCACTTGACACATAAGTAGATAATAAAACGTCGACTTTAATTTTGAAATCCATAGTATTTTTTTATGTTTTTATAACCAAATAGTATTATATTCGTTTATCTTAAAGTCAAAACTATATAAATAACATAATTTAATAATTTAATTGCGATAGACGAAAATAACCTACTTATTCAAATATTTCCATACTATTTGTATTTATTATTAGTATTAGTTGAAGAGTGGCTGTATGCGTTTCTGCCTGAGCTCACATGCACAACTATTAATAAACTTAAAAAAAAAGGTTTGTGGGTGTATTCCATTTGTCACCGCCTCATAGATCCTAGTGAATATTTTAAGTAAAATAAAATTTATGAATTTACAAGATAGACATATTTTATATTTAATTTAATAAATTCCATGAACTAGAAAGATTAAAATTAATTTCCCTTTGTCATTGGCGGGGTTATTATTGATATTTATTAGAATTAGTTCCCGCATAAAGCTTATAAGGCGAATATTAATTGGAGTACACTACTTCTCTGCAGAGCAGAAACGTATCACCTTCAGCACACTTTTTAGAACAGCAACGACCCACTTTCAGAGCATGAGATATAAAAACGTTATAACGCTTCTAATATTTCCAGACGTTCTTGATAGCCACTTTATTCATATGACATTAGCCCCTGTCAAGATATATCGACAGTATTCAGTCATCACATAATAAGTTCTTGTCGGCGGTTAGATCTCCATATAACTATCTTTTTCCCGAGCCTTTTCTTTGACAGCCTGATACGATGCAACGTCTACTTTTACTTTGATTAGGTCCACATATATTCTTTTTTCCACATTCCCTTCCACAATAGTTAATAATACAAAACTAGTATATGTTCAATGGTTTTCATCAGAGTTTGGTTTCTGTTTTCTCTGACCTTGTAAAGCATTTGTTCCTTAGATTGTTTCGTAGTCGAGCTAGCCAACGGGAGCTACTTAAAAAATTCTGTCAAAAATTTCATTTTTGGTACAAGTTTTTATTGCCGACTGTACTTTTCTGAATACCATTATCAACTGCTCATTGAAACGATTCTAACGAACCCAAACTCAACGGGGTTACGTCGGTTAAGTACCTACTTAATTCCCATGGCCACCTTCTGTCTCCATCATCAGATCAGCTCGATGGTACCACAATATTGAATTGTCATCCAAACTATACTTACTCGTATGCTCAAAATTTCAGCTCAATCGGTCAACGGGAAGTGGGTCAAATTTAACTCGCAAGATTTGTCCCATACTAACAGGGCAAGTTAAATAAAAGCTTGTAGTAAATAGGCTGTTCCATAAATGATTATTACCGAGCTATCGAAGGTTTTTAAGGGACAGCCGATTTCCATTTCGTTGTTCGCACAGAATATATAATGTTCCGAATACTTATAGCAAAAGTCATTCAGTATGTCTGACCTTAAGATTTAGTTTCATTTTGCAGCTAATAAAACGCCATAGTATTACTTTTCATATCTCATGCTCTGAAAATGGGTCGTTGTTGTTCTAAAAAGTGTGCTGAAAGTGATACGTTTCTGCTCTAGTGCAGAAAAGTCGTGTATTCCAGTTAGTCGTCGCCTTATAAACATTATCCGGGAACTAATTCAATTAAATATCAATACTTACCCCGCCACTGACAAAGGAAAATACTTTTATACTTAGGTACTAGTCCATAGAATTAATTTTATTTCATTTAAAATAAGTTTATGTTGTCAATTCATTACTTTTATTTTAGCTAAAATATCCACTAGGGTCTATGAGGTAGTGACAAATGGAATACCCACAATGCTTTTTTTAACTCAGAGTGGTGCATGTGAGCTAAGGCAGAAACGCATACAGCCACTCTTCACTTCAACTAATACTGATAATAAATACAAATAGCATGAAAATATTTGAATAGGCTTATTTTCGTCTATCACAATTAAATTATGAAAGTATGTTATTCATTTAGTTTTGACTTAGGAAATACGAATATAATACTATTTGGTTATAAAAACGTGAGCGATATTTTTATTTTCAAAAAATCGTAGTTGTATTATCTGTATGTCACGTGACCGTATTACACAGTAGTATGACCATAAGCGCGAGCGAGACCGATATCTGCCTCTTTCTTTAGGACAGGTGTGATGGGACTATTCTTTCGGCTCGGATGACGTCACGATAATGGCCGCTGCCGTTTTTGAATAGTATTTTTTTCACTTTCCTCGTATTCGATATGAAAGTAGAGATTTTAACTCGGGTGAAAGTCAACCATTTCTGACTCTAACCATTGGCGTTCTCACTTCGTTTGAGCGCCAAAATATCTCGTCAGAAATGGGTGCCTTTCAGCCTTTGGTTAACAATCTACTATTTCATGACTGCTTATGACTAAATGCGCTTTTATAAGGAACCAATAACAAGGTGTCAATTATTAGAATTCGTATATCAAATATGAGGTCGATTACCTTAAGTATGTACCATAACAGCCTTGATCATCAATAGAAAAATACTTTAAATTATATACTTACCCAACATCATTATGGTCTTGTCTCGGTACTGCTTTCCGTTCACTGGACTGGTTTTGTTCAACGTTTGGATCGACTTAATTTTGATAGCAATCAGAATGTACAGCACGAAGATTATTGTCATCGGCATAACGAAGAACACACACATCTCCGTCACTATTACCAGTTTTAAGTAGAACGGTAAAAATATGTAGCAATATGTCTGGTTGTTCTTGTGGTGGAGGCGTATCAGGAACAGATCCGGGATGCCAAAGCAGGCGGAGACGAACCAGCTGAGAGCGACAATCTTGTAGACGCGAGGCTTGAGCGCGAGCTTGTGCCGGAGAAAGGGCTTGGACACTGCGAGGTACCGCTCCACGGTAAACGCCGCTATCGTCAACAGACTACAGTTCGAGAGGCACTCCCACACTAGCACATGGATGACGCATCCCACTTCCCCGAAGGGATAAGAGTCCGGAGCCCACACGAGATATACCTCGAAGGGGATAAACATGGCCGTGGTCAGATCAGCGATGGCGAGGTTGAAGAGGTAGCAGTTGGTGGGTGTTTTCATTGAGCGGTCCCGGATAATGACCGCGCAAGTGCATGCGTTACCCACGACGCTTACCACCAAGCTCACAAGCATTATTATGCTGACGGGAATCTTCAGAGCGGAATCATCGTACTCATCCTGGTCTTCGCCGATCCCTACCGGTCCGTACCAAGTAAACGAATCGTTGTCGTCTTGAATACACAAATCAGCCATTTAAAATATTATTGCAGAATTCTAATACTTTATAGAACAAAAATAGTTGAGTGGCACATCTTACACTGGCTACTGGGGCGTTAAGACTGATTGATCCACGAGGAACCTTGCGAATATCCACAAACAAGCTCTACAGGGTGATGGTATTTAGTTTTAATACTATGCATTCACCATAGACGTTACTTATTTGTCAATAATAAAAGCAGTTTCCAAATATGACTTGATTCAATTCAGTCAACTTATAAATAAAACAATATGTATCTGATAAAAAAGAAGAAAACATATTGTACGATGCATATTATAAGAGAAATTCGTTGTTCAAATCTTTCATTGTTCAAGCATATAAATTAAAATGAAAGATTTTCCAGCCGTTGGGTAATTGCACGGAACATTCCCATCAAAGAGCCGACTATAACTAATTAAAACAGATTTAATTATCTCCTGTCGCTTGTCAGCCCTTTTAATATCTCCCTGTTTATTTTATACGAAAATGTCGCCTCGGTATAGCTCATTGTGTAGTTCGTCTAAGTATTGTGTGAAATTTAAATTTACCTACGGTTACCCCATTCTAGCATTTTAGTTAAATGTACTTATTGAAAAACCCTAATAAATTATTAATAGTGCCTCAGATAAGACGACCATAAGGCCATAGTTGTGATATCACATGCATCACAGGGATGGCCGTAGCATTAAAGGGGACACACATTAAATTATTGATAAGCGACGAGATAAATAAAGAAAGTTTATTGGTATATATATATAAATGGGTAATTTTCTAAATAACAAGTTATTTGATCGATTAAAATTCGCTCGAAAGTCTATAATGGCTATGAAACTCAGACAAACGGTTAGCTCAATCAGCACTGACTGCATATGAAGATTGGGGTCCCTGGTTATGGGGATGTGAGGTAATTTTACGATTATTGATCTTCCTCCTAGCGTTATCCCGGTTGTAGCCTAGGGTCCACTACGGTACTTGATTCCAAGATTTAGCGGTAAGCTCACTAAAGCGATTGCCATGTGACCTTTCGCCTAAAGGGAAAAGTAGACCATTATTATTAAGACTAGACTATTATTATTAACCTGAAAAACAAAGTACCTATTTGATATCCCAAACCTGGCTTTGTTTGGACCTGTATATTTTTTTAATGATGCTTATTTTAGTATGTTGCTTCAAGCTTTATTTTATTTTTCTTTGCAGGAAGCACACCCTCGATGAGAAAGTAATTGAGTGACTAACAAGCGATGAAATGGACGGCAACCATAGAGTGCAAACAGTTTTCCTAATTGAAATTACGGTTCGTCTGCTGGAGGCCGTGTTTTGTATAACAAGGCTCTGGTAATTTTTACACTGTAAGTTTTATTTTTATCTGTTGTTACATCACTTGAGTCGGTTATATATGATAACTAGTTGTGCCCGCGGCTGGGCTGCGTAGAACTTGTGAATCGGAGTCCCAAAAGTACTTGCACTCTCCAATGTAGTGAAATTGGAAGGTACTTTTCATACCTCAGTACCTACCCTTAGGTATAAAAAGTATCCTCACCGTACCTTTTCCGGAATTCAAACTTTATCGTGAATAGGAACAAACCTCTATGCATTATTCTATCCATAATTACAAGAACGCAAAAGTAGGTTGGGCTGAAAAACAAATCCATGAGCAGTGTAAAGCGAACTTAATCAAGTAACTGTTGGCAATCTAGCAGAGCATTTATACATTTCACGCATTATCTATCTTGATAGCTCGATTCTTAGCCGCAGTTCAGGTCCAGAACGCGCAAGACTATTGGCGGTCGGAGCCAGAGAGGCTGGTCACTGGCTGCATGCCCATCCTTCACCAAATACCGGTACCTTTCTGGATCCGTCCTCCCTTCGTCTGGCGACTGGTCTACGGCTTGGGGTCACAGTATGCACTCCACACATATGCCCTTGTGGCACAGACGTGGACCGACTGGGTCACCACGGACTATGTTGTCAAAAAAGTGCAGGCCGCTTTACAAGACATGCGACTCTTAATGACATAATCCGCCGGTCTCTTGCCACCATCAATGTGCCTGCTCTTCTTTGAGCCGCCTGGTATTGTCAGAGATGATGGCAAAAGACCTGATGGTGTGTCTCTGGTTCCGTGGAGTTTGGGACGGATGCTTGTGTGGAACGCTACCTGTGTAGACACACTGGCACCGTCCCACCTCCAACGGACTACTACTAAAGCGGGTGCAGCGGCGGAAAATGCCGAAAATCTGAAACGCATTAAATATAGAGGCCTCGGCAGAGAGTACAACTTTGTACCTTTTGGCGTCGAGACCCTCGGGCCATGGGGTCTCAGTGGCTATTTGCGGAAATCGCGAAACGTACCGTCTGGTTGACGTAACTGGTGACCGAAGAGCTGGCGGCTTTCTCGCGCAACGCATCAGCATTGCAATTCAGCGAGGAAATGCCGCCAGCAACCTCGGTACAATGCCTCGAGGGCCTTTTTTAGATTTAACTTAGCTTTAATTTAATATAGTTAATGTTATATTTATCATATTGTATATACCTACTTTAGAAAATAAATGAAATAAATTATCAAGCTTAGATGACTCTCAAAAGACTTTTTTGCAATTATTATGATGCTCAATTCAACTATATAATATATGAAAATTCGGGCCTTAAATCTCACACAGACTCCCTTTTGCGTTGTTTTACCTCTAAAAATGAGTTTTGATCAAGCCAGCAAAGGAGTATGGTTACAATATTTGTTTTGTTTGAAGTGTAACGGCGACGAAAATATTCTAAATCTCATTCGTTGCTTGGCTGTAATTCTAAAGAATGGCCTTTGATTGTCCGTAATTTTAACTAAATTTTGGTTTGGCCTTCATGCAAAGCACACAAAATGAGCGGCTGTCGAAGTCACTGTTTGCCTTGACAAACAGCTACCTATTTCGAACGTTATTTTTGCATGTTGTCATAGGAAAAGGGCTTGAATCACATATTCAATATTCTCTTTGTTGAATCATCTGTCGTTCATTTCATTTCGGTCTGAACTTGCCTTGAATACGAGAATAATTCTTGGTAATTTGATTGAACTACCAAAGTTAATAATCAGAAATTGTAATTGTCACTGAATACAAGCTCTGATTGTCGCGACGACAAACGCAATCCGATTCAAGTGCAATATCTACGTTTCATTCCGAGCCCCCAGTTTCACCTATTTGAGGAATCACATGAAGGTAAGTACCTACACAATTAACACAACACGTTCTAAATTACTTCGACGTTAGACTGTAATTTGATGAGGTTTCCTTCTGTCACAATTGAAAGCATGTGAACATTGCATATCGTTGAAGATGGAACTGAAACTGGTTAGGTAAGATTATATAAGAGGGTGAATTGGAAACTATCGCGTTCTTTGAAGCGCCGCCCTGACTAGAAATGAGGAATTTTCAGATAACTAAGTATAATTATGATTCTTCACTATATGATTGTTTCTCTGATTATATCTCAATCTTTGGAATCGAATCCCAAGATTTGGCATACGCACTAGTTTTACGAAAGTGACTGCCATCTGACCTCCCAACCCAATTAAATCGATACTTGATTCCCTAAATTTTCCGCTATACAGACAATATCCGAAGTAGGTTCTTTATTTTCCTTTTTTATTAAGGCCGTTTTACAGATTGATTAGTGATTAGTGCGAGTCCATACAAAAGCTATTCGCACTTGTAGCAAATGTATGAACATGCACTAATCACTAATCAATGTATAAACCGGCCCTTATTCACAGGAAAAGGTGGAGGGTGGTGGGGTTGAGCAACATTATGAATCCCACAAAAATTTAAATTTTAATGATACATTACCATATATGACAATTTAGTCACTCGCTCACTCATTGAACACTGGTAAACAGACTGCAATAGGTCTACAAATGACGATGAACGTGATACAGCTTAGCCATACTTTTTAGCCAAGATGTAGAATATGAAATGCGAGGCTGGTAGAAATAGGTAGACCTTGGCAAGAGCGGTAGAAACCGCCTGTATAAGATTCAATGGCTATTTCATTGCAATAAAGATAGGTATACGCATTGATGGAGAGCCAAGCACGCGGCGTGTTGGTATACCGTTTAATAAAACAAACTGAGCCGCCACATTCAATAATAACAATTATTAATAGCCTAAAAACCCTAGTACTTTATGATATTTATAGACGACTAACTGTCCGCGCGACTTCTCTTTAAATAACGGTGCCATAGAACATTCATAACGGTGCCATAGAACCTGATCTCAGACATACTTAAATGCCAACGAAGTAGGTACTTAATATTAGGTCCTTATCTATGAAATTGGCGTTTTCTATGGAGAATTTTATGAACATGAATTTTGCGGATTATTCAGCAATGTCAAATTCAATCCAAACAAAATTTTGGTAGGAATAAAGAAAACTTTTAAGCTACGTTACACATATCTTAATGACTTAAAAATAGATCGCATCATAAAACTATAAATACTTACTTGAAATACTTGAACCGGCAGCACATGAAAAGGGTGTTTTTCAAGCTTTAATTTAAAACACTAAATTAAATATCATATCGCTCTGGGTTTATTATATTTATATATACGGTACAGTACAGCGAGTACAGTACGGTACAGCGAGCTTGGGGGGATTAAGAAGTAGCGGAAGCGGCGTCCTATTGCGAAGAGGTGCACAGATTTTGAGAGCGGTTAGTTTTATTTTATTACTAGCTTCTGCCCGCGACTCTGTCCGCGTGGAACTCGTTTATATCGCAGCTCCATACAACCTTTTACACCCCCCCCCCCATTTCACCCCTTTAGGGAATGATTTCGGGGATAAAAACTATCCTATGTCACTCTCCATCCCTTCAACTATATCCACTTAAAAAATCACGTCAATTCGTCTCTCCGTTTTGCCGTGAAAGACGGACAAACAAACAAACACATACACACACATACACTTTCCCATTTATATTATGAGTATGGATACCTGGCAGGGCCGCTGAATTTCTTCAGATAAAAAAAATAAGGAGCAGGTGTACTTTCTTTTGAACGTATTTATTGAGCAAATAGGTACCTAACTTACACCTAATATGTTCACAGCAAACTAGTTTACACGTAAACATTTTCTGTAAATTATATTTGGTATCACATAATCCTAACTAAATAAAATAAATACATAGTATTGCTGGAACATTATTACAAATCGATACAATAAATTATAGCAAAGTGAAAACGACTATTTATTTAACTTCACTAGTTTAATCTAACTTTGATTCAACGTAGTGTTGAATTTTAAATGTCAATCCAGTTTTATTCAGTCTTGTCAGGATTGACAATGGTTGCCGCAGTCTTTTGTTCTGCGGGCGCGTCGTCCCAGCCCCACACGGGGTGGCTGCCGTCTCCCGTCCTCTTCACTCGCTTCTCGACAATGTCCGGAGACACCGATTTCAGATCATAAGCCCATCCAATCTTAGCCATAGTGTCAATGAACAGCTTTGACAAGTTAAGGGAGTAATCTCCCAGCTCAGCGGTTTTGTAGTCCCACGGGAAAGTGTGGTGGTAGTTGTGGAAGCCTTCGCCGAACACGACAAGGGAGACGGGTCTGGTCTCGACAGGGTTGATGTTCTTGTCGTAGGTACGGTCTCCCCACTTGTGGGCGGCGGAGTTGACCAGCCAGGTGACGTTGAGAACGTAGCAGTAGCGGAAGATGGCGCTGACGAAATAGGCGTTCCATAGCGATTCGCCCCACAGGGTGGGCAGGTACGAGGGTAGAATGAAGCAGCACAGGGGCATCAGGGTCAGGTAGTATCTGAAAAAAACAAAACTTGTAAGCAGCTGGTACTTACAATCCTTTAAACAAAAAACTTTGTTACAAAGAAGTGCTATTTATATATTTATATATCCTTACTTGTCTTATTTGGTAAACAACATTCTAACCTCAAAATGCATCTTTTTACGATATAATAGCAATGTTGTGAGTAATTAGATCATGCCGAGACGACTTTTCGTACATCACTTCACGATTTTTTGTCTAGCAACGCTTTTTTTACGATAAAATAGCTGCTATAGTCTAAAAAGATACATTTTGAGGTTAGAATGTTGTTTATCACATAACAAAAGTAAGGATGAGTGCACCTTAGAGTTGAATAGTGCCGTGATAGACATCTCTAAGCCATATAGTGACATTATTTACAAATTGAGGGCACGTTTTACTGTATGACTATGGCAGTCCATCTCCGGCGTTCTGTGTTTTCTCTGATAAAACAGTTGGCACTTCTTTATCAAGTAAAACCAGTACGTACCTACCATTAATTTTCACTGAAAGTGCTGACACTTCCTTAACTATTTCCTTTACCGTAAAGCTAGCTACATCCGAAAAACGTCTCTGTACCTGTGTTAGTTCGTCTATCTTTTTGTTCCTGATCTCTACTCAATTGCTCAAGGTTAACTGGAAGAGATCCCTTACATGCAAAGTTCGCCTTTGTACCGATTTAACCTATTCTGTCTGTATTTTAACTGTGTCTTGTGTACAATAAAGTATTTACCTACATACATACATGTATGTAGTAGGTATGTATGTATATTGTGGTACACTTTGTGGGAGTCTTGTCTAGCTTTGGTCCTTCGGCTTACATCGTGATGATATTATGAATGGTTCTTACTTCTTCTGGAACCGGAGTACGGGGTCGGCGAGGAGGTCGCTCATGTCGATAGTGTGTCCCTTGGCCTTGATCTGCGGGTGCTTGCGCACGAGCAGCCAGCCAACGTGCGAGAAGAAGAAGCCGCGCGTCGCGTTGTGCGGGTCGGCGTCCGTCTCGGAGTATTTGTGGTGCATTCTGTGGTCGCGGGCCCAGTCCAGTACGGAGTCCTGTAACGAAAACATGGGGTTGATAAAGCATTCAGTCTAAGCAAACACTTGCGGAGCTAGAACGTCTGACGCCGCAGCAGTAGGCACAGTCAAATGCAAAGATATTGTATCGACTAATTCATCTTGTAAATATCTACTGTAAACAGCTAGAGGTTTTTGCAGCGGCTAACACACACAGAAACATGTGTTGTTAGAAGACCTCTTAATACGCATATATATATGTATACAATAAAACGCGTTTAACAATATCGGAGCCGAGATATTTAATTTAAGTTAGGTTTTCTTTATAACTTTTGTACATGACCTGTGGAAATACGAGTATATATAGTAAATATCTTGGCTCCGATGCATTTTAGAGTATCACATTTCATACCAAAATATGTTTGTTTTATCTATCTATCTATCATAATCTACCACTTTTATGGGTGGCCGCTCACCTAAAAAAAGACAACACTTTTACCCAATGCCCTTTTAACTGACGATTTGTGCTGTATACGATGTAATGTCTGATAATAATTAGTCAGTGTATCGAGTAGCTGTTTGTGCTCGAGTAACTGCTGAACAAATCATGATCCGACTGTTTTAACTCAGTTCCTAATATGTGCAAATTAATGTATAGGCCGGGCGCTGTAACGCATGCTTCCGCCAACATTACTCAACGCCGACAACAAGTTGCAGCATATGTTGTAACAACCGCGTCGTAACAACTTTATTGTTTATCAATATCGCCGCAAATTAATTACGGCTAACCTAAGATCCATGCCAAAATCACATGAAGGTCGTTGGTCGTTTGTTTTTTAAAAAAAAATCTTTATCAAATCTGGAGACGAATTACTTCAATCACGTCAACTGGCATGAACAGATAAGGCAATCACTCGCTTTATTGGAGTGACCTTTCAGATTAAGTGTCACTAACATGGAAGGAAATGCACTTTGTTTTGATTGAAAGCGTGACCAGTTGGTGCGTCAGGGGGCGACTTTTATTGCCGATATCGGCGTGGGGGTCAGTGGAAGCCGCGTGGTGCGCACATGTGCTGATAAAGATAATAAACCAGACGTTTGGGAACGTGATGAAGACGCGTCAGTAAAGAAATGAACTAAAGCCGTATCTCAACTAGAGAGTATGATCTTTTCCGTCCTGCGCTCCTTGAAAACCAGTTCTACGCAGCAGAATTATACGCAAAACATTATGTGTCTAACTGTTAGCCTAATAATAGGCAACCACGGCAACATCTAAAAAATGGTTCAAGGTTCAACAACAGATCCCTGATTGTGCATTTGAAACTATTATGAGAATGCTGTGTGTGACTTTGTAAACTAGTGACCATGCGGCACACCAATACTTTAATTTAACTTTACATCTAACATAACTATTATTAAGCATTATTGATAGAGATATTTTTGAATTCTTTTCCATTTGACGAATCCTAACGATTTATTAGTGGATGCTATTATTCGATATGAGTTGTAAATTTTAGTTTTGCATCAATAACTACTAACAATAGTGTCACTCCTGGAATATTGTAGACACTTCTTGTTATGTTTGTCTTCATTTTGAAGTTATTGTGAGAGGAATGAATTGGGTTCAAGTACATCTTATTAAGTTATTTATTGATATATACTTGCAATAAGACTGCATCGGTCATACAGTTAACAGGACGTATAGTCTAAGATCACTGACCATCCGCAAAAAGGTAACAAGTGGAATGAAAGATTTTTTTGTGATGTCGTTAATGAAGATGTTGAAAAAGAGTGGTCCTAGATTTGAACCCTGAGGTACACCAGAGGTAGCTACAATAGGATCAGAACTACAACCATCAAGTTCTACTTACGAAGGACGTTTACCCAGGTATGGTTCGCATTATTTCAGCATAGCTAGAGCCAGAGACTCCGAAATAAGACAGTTTGTTAACTATAATGCGTTGATTTGTCAAATGCTTTGGTAAAATCTGTGTATATCGCATCAACTTGTCCAGACTTATCAACGATCTGAGAAATATCATCAACATAATGAAAAAAGATTCGATTCAGTAGATCTGTGTGTCATAAATCCGTATTGGTTTTTAGATATCTGAGTCATAACATGCTGATAGATATATGCATAAACGAACGACTCCAAAAAACCTTTGCTATCGAAAAATTTTTTAAATAAGTCTATAGTTAGTGAGTAACGGTCGTATTCATAAACGTTCTACAAGCCTATTTTAACTAAAATGGCGTTCAAATTTGTTAGTCTTTATCTGTCACGTTGATATTGGTGTTCGTAAGAAAGGAAAAAAACACATTTTATTTGGTCTTGCTTACCACTTTTGAAAATAGGTATTATTATGCAAGCTTATTCCCGTCTTTCCGGAATCGATATTTACAAATCCGTAAGTTAATCGTCGCTGTATTTGAGACCTCTTAAGGGGATGTCTTTATTCGGGTCGACCACGCCCCCTGACAGAGACAAGCTTATGCCTTCCGCGCACGAGAAAAAGATATGCAACACTTCGGGAATGGCTTTTATGGACAAATTTCGAAAAATACCTAACATAGTGAAGACGTTTTATTTATATTTCATCAAGTAACATTTTAGATGAGATATAATGCTATAACTTGATTATGTGGTAAAATTATTTCATGTTTGAGTAAGTAGGCTGAGTAAAAAACAAAAATAAAGATCCAACTTTGGATTTTTTCCATCGAGGAAATTTTAGGCAATCATGTATCGATTAAATCAGATACACAATGATATATCTGAAAATCAGACCTTATTGTTTCTTAATCTAGTCAGAACAGCGTTTCATTGAATGCACGCGATAATTTCCAATTCACCCCATTAACCCCAAAAGTGATAGGCCGGTGCGGTGACAGAGTAGTAAGAATTTTAATAAAAGTATTTTATGATCAGTCATTCGATCTCACTTGCTCAATTTTAATTCAAATTCCATAAATTTACCAAATGCCATTTAACGTTTTTTCAATGTAAAAACTCGTTCCGGAATAAACAATCAGTTTTATTCAGTAATATTCCCACTGTAATCAATGGAAAATGTTAATATTTCTATGACGCTGCAACGAACACGATACGCCCGAATAATTCACTATTACCAATTAAAAATTTCAGCATCGTCGTGCGCTTCATTCAGCGTGGTTCGTTAATATTCGAACTGTTATCCTTTTACTTAATGGTTAATCACGGATTCGCGGATGCCTATGGAAAATAAATATTTGTATTTTATGAATAACCAAAGTCTACTCGTACTGATACGTATTTAGTTTACTTCAAACATAAATTGTTTCTTCTCCAAAGAGCTACAGACAGACACACGATTCGTTTACAGATTCTTAAATTTACAGATTCCCAATTCTACAGTTTCTCATGTTTACAGATTCCCAATTCTACAGATTCTCATGTATAAAGAATACCAATTCCACAGATTCTCAAGTTTACAGATTCCCTATTCAAAGGCAGGTCCGTGTAGGTACGACGACGAGCGAAGCGAGGAGGTGTGTTAGGTTTACTGCAACCCTACGCCCGTGAGCCGAGCGAGCGGAGCGAGTGTGCCGCGGCAGCGGCTGGCGAAGCGCCAGAATCGATTTTTAGGGTTCCGGAGTCAACAAGGAACCCTTATAGTTTCGCCATGTCTGTCTGTCTGTTCGTAGCAATTTATGTGTAGGTACTAAAGTTGAAATTATTATTAGAAGTGCACGTAACCAGTAGAATTCGGAAATCTGTACAATTAGAAATCTGTAGAATTGGAAATCTGCAGAATTGGGAATCCGTAGAGTTGGGAATCTGAAGCACTGGGAATCTGTAGAATTGGGAAGCTGTGGAATTGGGAATATGTAGACTAGGGAATCTATAAGAGCAATCTGTACTTTTGGAATGGGGAACAATTTCTTCAAAGTCTGTATTTAGTTTTGTTACTTTAATATCATACTTTGTTTGCTTCGTTTTAGACATACGTATAGGTGTCGAAAGTTGCATTTAAATTACTATTGAACATTATTTCCGCGTACCCTTCATAAAGGTCACTTTTTTCAATGAGATTATGTTATCAAAATGTAGAGCACACGATGAAGTCTAAACTGAGATAAAAATATATACATGCATACATACACAACTTTCACTTTCACAAGCTACGGTAGGTCGTGGTCAAACGGCGGTCGTGGTTTCGAATCCCGGCTCGTACTAATGAGTTTTTCGGAACTTATGTACGAAATATCATTTGATATTTACCGTTAGCTTTTCGGTGAAGGAAAAACATCGTGAGGAAACCTGCATACCATCTACGAATAAATTCAAAGGTGTATGTGATGTCCCCAAGCCGCACTGGGCCAGCGTGGGGACTACTGCCCGTTCCCTCTCATCCATGTGAGGAGGCCTGTGCCCAGCAGTGGGTCGTTATATCTAGGCTGATTTATTATATTATTATTATGTAAATTGGTTTTACAATTGAATGAGTATGAGTATGAGTATATAAATGTTCAACGTAAACTGACCTGGAATGCAATAGTATTGAAGAGTGTCAGCAGTATCCTCAGTGGCATGCGCGCTTTGTATGATTTGTGGGCCCATAACCTGTGCGCTCCCGCTGTGATGCCCAATCCGGACATGATGTATAATATCACCGCTGAAAATAAACAGGTAATACTTTATATAGGTACGTATAAAAATCTGTAGTGTTTGCTCAGGAATGTAAAATATTTAAACAAATTCAACATTTGCAAACCATAGAAGGGCATTCTTTTGTGTGATGAGCACGAATATTTGTTCCGGAGTCATGGATGTTTTCTATCTATTTGAGTATGTTTATCGTGTCGTCTAGTACCCATAGTACAAGCTTTGCTTAGTTTTATTCCGGTTTGGTCGAAAAGTTTCGTGGATAAATGACTTACCTAATCTGAGTATGATCATCATAATTGTATCAACTTATCCTGGAATAAAGACTAACGGCCGTATTCATGAACGTGCTACAAGCCTGTTTTAACTAAAATGCCGTAAAAAATAGTTTTTCCCTATCTGTTACTTTGACATTTTCTTCGTAAGAAAGGGACAAAGCACATTTTATTTAGCAGAGGCAATTTAAGTTTTATGAATAAGGGGGTTAGTATTCTTGGTTCCTCGGACTAAACTGAAAAACTTATAAACTGAAAATCGGCCAGGTAAGTATAATGTATTGGTGGAGGCCTATATCCATCAGTGGACGTTTTTCGGCTGATATGATGATAATGAAATATAGGTATTTGTATGTAAGTTGGTTTACAATGTATTATAAGAACTATCAACGAACGATATATTAGGTCTGATAGTCGAGACTAAAGGTGGCAATAGAAACTTCAAAAATTAGCGTCACATTGAGAATATAAGAGACTGGATGAGATGGAACGGGCAGTAGTCACCACGCTGACCCAGTGTGGATTGGGGACTTCACATACACCTTAGATGAAGAAGTTATAGCTCGTTAGAATCGTCTCAATTACTGAGCAAATTACTTACTTACACTGTTTATAAGGTAAATGACCCAGTGCAAGAAAGGTGCCGCATTGGGTCGTTAAACTTATGACGATTACGACTATGTCTTACAATGAATAACCAGAATAACATTTTCTTATATGAATTCGAGTGTAACAGATCGCCCACTATCCTATTTTCTTTCGCAACAAACTCATACGTCCACGGGATCAAAAGCCCTAGGGAGGTGTATTTCATAAATGGAAGAATTTTCTGTACATGTACAGTGAGACTTCAGTGTATACGTGCGCATTCACTCGGTCGTATTGTAGCTACGTTCTAATGCTGAAACGTACCTGGGTTGTTATTCGGAACGCGCTAATGCACCTGACCTCACCCGTCACGCCTAACGAAACTAGACCTCTACTCATTGGTGGAAGGTGGGCGAGCGGTGAGATGAGGTTAATAGTATTTTATGCAACTGTTGTATAAGTAGGGTCTTAAAACGCGAGTGTCGTGAGTTGCGATGCGAGCCTTGGCGAGCATCGCAATTAAAGACGCCACGAGCGTTTTAAGACCAAGTTATACACCGTTGCATACAATATTTTTTCTACGACTATTTTAAATAAATAGCATAATTTGACTTTTCAGGCAGTAAGTTTTCCGTTAGTTCTATTACTACTCACGCAATTTCATCAGCGGTGCAGTTATTTTCTTCTTCGTCCATCTTAAAAGGAACGTACACATTTTTCTTCACTTCACAAACACGAATCAAATCTTAAGAAGTTATTAATAACGAATATTTATCATATTTGACATATTTCGTCTTTTAATTTTGAACTGGAACTTTGGTGGGAAATTGGAAACATGACACATTGACACCTCTTGTTTATGGTCTGTTTTGTTCTTAATTCAACTTGCCAGTACTGTCATATTAAGACCAAGGTTTTTCTTAAGTTGGCAGCAATGCCTTTAGTACAATAATTTATTTGAAGTAAATACATTCAGTGGTTTGTTAAGTTGGTAGTACCTAATGTATTTTATGTTTCGGCATGGCCCTCTAGATTAGTCGCGTCGCGGCCTACTCGATCGTGTCTAGTAGGCCGTGGCACAATGTAGCACTACCCAGGTTTAGAAGCGTATGGCTGCTAAGCGTATCGTTTTGGCGACAAAACAGCACGGTTGTGCCGTACTGTTATGGGGAATAGAGTATAGACTTTTCTGCAGACTTATTTTGTATGTCTTTATATTAGTGTTCGGGACTATGTAAATGACAGATAAAAGTACAGGAGTAGAAAAAACAAGTAACAGGATAGCAGAACTGCGCAGTAGATAATGATTAAGGACGCCAGGTGTTTTTTGGGTATCTTTTCTGTGTAGTTTTTTAGTGATAGTTAATTTGTCTTCAACTTTAGGATTAGATCTGAAAACTTGCTAAAAATAGAGATCGACGTCGGCAGTTGGCCAAAAAGAGTAACATACCATTACTTAGGAATATTTTTTACAACTCAGGCTCGAACGTATGAATTAATACCAACGTCTAGCACAAGACTACAGCTGACTACTTAGCGCATGAAAATCTACCCGTTTTTCTGTATCTAATTAAGGAAGAAACTCCCGAAGTCTAAGCGACATGAAATATTGTACAATTATGTAATTCGGATGACAATGCAATGATACAATAAAGCTGGGCTGAGGATGGGAACGGAAGGCCTTAGGATCTCCTCAATTACAGTCGGAAATAAAAACGTGAAACATTAAACCTACTGCTTTTTGCTGGGAAGAAGAATGAAACTTTTGACTGAGTCTGATTTAAAACTTACTGAATATTCTTGTAGCCCACATAGCCTTGGTGAAAAAGAGGTATCCGCCGTACACGGCGCCGGTGTGCAGCAAGATGAACAGGGTGACATTCCTCCAGACTATCTGGAGTTTTCTCTTCTCCGCGGAGGGTGGGACTGGGGTGGCCACATCTTTGTCTTCAGTGGTCGCGTCCGACTCCTCCAAAACCCAGGCGGGGGATTGGCCTTGGGGCGGCATGATACTGCAAAAATGTGATACCTATTTTTTATTTAGTGATACCTAACAAGAACACTTATGCTTACACAAGCGTGAATTAAATGTTTTTTTCTCCAATATGCTCGGAAGTAAACGATATGATACAGAGAACGAAACGAGTATACTGGAAAAATAAACCATCATTGTATGTAGCCCTAGACAGGAATGAAAGTGAAGTGAATGGAAGTGTAATGCTCGGAAATGTTCGTATTACTGTAGCAAAAATAGTCCGTAAAGTTCCTCGTTACTGACAAGCGCAAATTTAAAAAGTAAAAATTAATCACTGTATAGTTTTAGCGGTCATGGAAGTGTATGAAATTCCATTACTGTAAGTATACTGTTTTACCTTTTAACCATTATGTTTGCCTAAGCCAAATGCGTGTACAGTTAAATGCCTAGCAATTTGTCACGACAACTTGCTATAGATTGGTTAGTATTGTATGGCTGTCTCTTTCCAACTATTGCAATTCGGTGTGAAAAATTTAACTCGTTTGTAGTACGATAAAACGTGGGTCTGATTTTTTACAAGTAAGTATTCCCAAGTTTTCTTTTGGTTAATTGTCGTAAACAAAACGCTCACGTTTGTAAGCGATCGAAGTGACGTTGTTAGAATTGTATGAAATAGTTTTAAATGAAGAAATAAATTACTTTCGAAATAAAATTCAAGTAGTAAGTAAGTAGTTATAATTCGTTTGGATTTCAATCCCGTTTAACCTTTTATCATTTTTATTACGTTTAACATTATGAGCGGGCAGTTTGTAAAAATAAAAGTAAATAATTTACAGGTAAGTTCATATGTTCTTTTGTACTATGTTTTGATTTTTTTTAAGTTTGGCAATTGATACTGCCACGACGAGTCATGCCATGAACCAAATTAAAAAAATAGTTGAGTGGGAACTTGGTAGGCTATAGATATACGCGCTGTTTTTAGATTATTGAACATATTATTTGATTACTTCACAATTTTGAAGATAAGCACTATATCTGCGTAAGCAAGAATTGCACTTCGTAGTTTCGTATCTATTGTCGGATTCAGCTTAGTTTCATCCGACAAAATCAACTCGTCCACGACTTGCTAGTACCCGGCCTCTGAAATAATGTACTATTACTTCACACCAGGCCATAAAGTGGCAATTAACACCCACTACGCGTGCGGAAAATCCAACTTCCTGGACAGGAAGAGTCGTAAAATTTTGTAGTCGCCACGTGCGGTAATACCTAAAGAAAGCGTCGGATTCCTTTTTGTCGCTCGAAGACATTGTATAAATACCGGGTCCGAGACATTCTTTATCTTACCGCCCTTGATGAGTTAACTGTCCTTGAAAAATTTACTTGGGTAAGTCAGACACTCGTAACAGATTTGTTTAATATCCTTTCCTAAGTTTCAGTAAAGGGTCATTAGATTGTTGCGTGAAAGGTTAGCGGCAATCCACACTTACTTCGGCTTGCTTGGATGTATCTGTCTAGACTGCATACGGCATTAACAAACAACCATATTATATACATGCAGGACAAAATCTACTAATCAGTTTAATCTGTCCTCACACATTTCGATGTCTTGCCAATGTGAAATACGTAAATCGGTAAGGACCAAATTCTTTGCCAGTAGTTAGCGTCGTTAATTGGTAGTATTTAAAAAGTTCCGTTGTGACACGAAAATTAACCATAGAAATGGTTAATTATATGGCTAGTTTTCGTGTCACAACGGAACTTTTTAACTACTATCAATTAATTAGGCTAACTACTGGCCAAGAATTTGGTCCTCAGCCAAATATGTAGTGACTGTGATGATTGATCTCTGATATAAAAACAAGTGAAAGTGTCAGATAAGAAACTTATAAGTCTTAACCAGTCACAAACAAAACAGTTGCTGATGCACATTGCACGGGGGTCTAATTATTCGAAATTAGGTATATGTATGCTGTACCTACTCGAAGAAAAAGATGCAAGATGCCCTTTGGAGCTGGAAATTAATTCTCATTCGTATTGCTCAGTGTTCCAATAGAATGTTAACTGATAGTCAAATCAGGGGCCGTAGACAAGGTTATAATCGACAAGCGCTAACGCCTATAGAAAATAATAAAATGTATGAGAATGACAGATGCCGACAAAACACTTTTCGTTAACATCTGTCATTCCCATACATTTTATTAGTTTTCTATTGGCGTTAGCGGTTGTCGATTGTAACCTTGTCTAGGCCCCCAGGAACAGTTAATGACACGTCAAACCCGCTCTCTCGGTTGAAGTTTTAGGAAAATAGGAACGACTGACGCGTTATTCTATGGTCGAACAACGTCCATTTTTCGATCTTTGTTTATTTAAAATCTATTAAAGTAGCATAAATAAGTGGAAGCTCGACGTTCTTCGACTAAGTTTTCTTGGTTATTTGTCACGGAAAATTTATTTTTGTCACTCGGTCGGCGTACGAAAATACCATAGAAGTCCAAGTCCAAGTACCTATCGCCGCAAAATGGCCCCACAGAATGAGCGCCATTGCCATCATGCGCGGATGGGGATTATGTTAGGCACAGGGCTTGGAACCGGTACCGAAAATACCGGTAATATACCGGTATTTATAGGTTTTCTTCGTTTCGGTTCCAGAGAACCGGTAAAGGAAAAATACCGGTATTAGCATCGAAAAAAAAATACCGGTTCTTTATAAAGGTTCCTATTCGTGTATGCGACGTTGCCGTGTCGTGCGAGTGCTAACTTAGGCAGCCGTTCAGTTCGAAAATGCGCATACCGGGTTTAAGGCACGTGTTTAGGTAGATTTTTTTTAAGGAGCTCGCATTCTACGGTATTTTCGATCGCTGCTATAGTTTTCGTTCGCTGCGGAAGGAGAACGATCATCCGTCATACGATTTGAGGGCGTACGAGTGCTTAAGGCGCCGTAGGTTCAGCGATGTTAAGCGAACAGAGTTTTTGAAACAATATAATGCGTCTGTTTATAATAATATGGTTTCAAAAAAATACGTATAGTAATCTTGAGGCTTTTCTGCAGGGAAATCAGTGATTCGAAACATGACTAAGCAATTTTTGCTCGATAGAAAAAAATCACGAACATCGGTCTAAAAGGGTCTAAAATACACTTAAAACATTCGTAACAAAATATGCACAAAAGCTAAAAATATTAAAATGGCTTTTAAAAATCGGCGATATCATGTTTGAGAGAAATCAGTGATTACTTTTTTATTTATTTGAAAGCCAAAAAATTAAAATTAAAAAACATGATATCCGCGCTTCCGATCATGCACTTCCATCTCGCTCACGCTTATGCTCAATGAGAGGGAGAGAAGACCATGAACCTACGGCGCCTTAAGAACGGTTATTATGTGACAACACTGTCCCGGCATTATACATAGTTCGACACTAAAAAGTTTTGGAAGTTCATAGTGGTGCATTTGGATTATTTTTGTCAGTGACCAACCGGTAGACGCTTCATAATAAGTTGCTGATTTGAGTATGGAATTATGTAGCAAATAAGACAAGTCTAAAATATTATCGTCTTCCATCATTCCACTCCACCACAACTGAGCTCTTTCGCTTTACTGTAGGTACCATAACCAAAACTCAGTAAACAAAAGGTACAGTAATAAACGTAGTAATTTTTTATCTTCTCAAATGACGAGAGAAATTACTGGAAAGGATTGCATGATTATTGAATGAACAAAAGAACTATCGTAATATGAAGTAAATGGACGATTTGATGGTAATCTTACATCACACGATATCAAAACAAGATTACTCCTGCATCATATACCTAACATTGCAATGTTCGGTTGAGAATAGAACAAAAGAAAGTATAATTTTGCGAAATACCCATTTATTCATTTACGTTGTCATTGTTTCAAATGGTGATTTTTCAAAGTTCAGTTAATTGTAAAACAACAAGTGTAAGAATTATCTAAAGGATTATTATTTGCAACTAATTTCAAAAAAGGAAAAATATTAATATGATATTGACTTATATTTTGACGACCGCCTAGTTGTTAGTGACCCTGCCTACGAAGCAAGAGGTCCTGGGTTCCAATCCCGGTAAGGGCATGTATATGTGTAATGAGCACGAATATTTCCGTGACTGACGTGAAAAACTTGATAACTCGACTACACATTTTTTTTAATCATCGCATTGGCTTTCTAAAATTTAAAACAATTGATAACTCGATATCTACGTAACTTTTAGAGATACTTAGTGACTGTAACATTATATGAATATGTCTATATTTTGCGTATTCTATTTAACGAAACGAGATATATCTACGCGATGTGTCACAAAAAAATTATAATATCGTAATATATCCTTCTTCGTCTTCACCACCCAAAGGTTGTCTGGAAGAGATCGGTTTTTAGCGATAAGACCGCATGTTGTCTACCATTGTTTATGTTTAATTTACCTCTATTTTTCTATTATCTACTGTCTGGTGAGCAATAAATAATATTTGTATATCCTTAATCAATTTATACTCAAAAACTGACCTAGCGTACGTAAATTTACAAAACAAGATATCAAAGCGACGACTGACATACGTTAACAAATATCGTTATCGTTTTAACTACTTATACTCAACTACCGATAAAACATGCGTAACTTGTTAGGTCAATTTATACAATGATCATATCGTTTTATCTACTTAGGTATTCACAACTACCTACCGATAAAACATGCGTAAATTGATAAATCAAATTGACAAACCATATAAAACTAGCCTTATATCAATTTTGAAATTTCAATCACACTGAAGTATCGATTTTTGGGAATTGATTGAGCCCTAATATATGGGGAATAAGTTGATAAGGTATGTCTCTGGGCATTGGGTATTAATAAGTCTAATATCTTACAAGAATATGTATAATTATCCATAAATCAAGCTATAAAGATCAGTTCAAGATAAAATGGATTTTGGAGAGAATGTCAAACTTTAAAATCGCTGCCCTGTAAAATTGCCATTTTGGACTTATCAAGTTCTTCACGCCATGCATGGATTTGTTTCTGAGTCATGGATGTTCTCTATGTATTTAAGTATTTATTTAAATATGGAATTGGCTAGTACCCATAGTACAAGCTTTGCTTAGTTTGGGACTAGGCCGATTTGTGTAAGATTGTCCCATTATATTTATTTATTTTATGGGTAGGTACATTTACCTAACGCATTTTAGACCCCTGTCTATGACGTGTCATTTGAAGAACCGCAGGTTGACCGCTAATTAGCAGCCACATGTTACGGACCATAGGGCTCCGATTCCATTCATATTAAATAACAGGACATCCCTTAGCATATCGCTTAAAAAACGATTCTTTCAGACAGATCGTAGTCCATAAAAGTTAGTAAGTAACAATTAATTTTTAAATGACAATTGTAATAAGTTATATCAGCAACTAACAATTCAATTCAATTATACTGGCCTTCCATGAAGAATCATTGATCTTTAAAATTTAATAAAACAATGATTATAGTACTTATGGTAATACATTTTATTTATGTGAAAATGTATGATTTGCCATCATGGGGCTTCTAAACGGGCCACATTTTCCGGCCGGTAACTATTGCCGTCTTGCGCTGACTACGCTAGGTAGAGCAAGATGCACATACTTGCCCCATTACCTACTTATGGAATATCTTATGGTGTAGGTATCACTCAAATGACGTCCACGGTGTTTGATAATGCTACTACTACCGGGCATCAAAAGTTAATCCTAATTACGCCATGAAAATTGTTTTTAGTTACGAGCCTCAGTGGTTGAATTGCTTTTTCAACAAGCAAAATTGCAGGATCTGGGCAATGAAAACCCTCAAGAAATTCAACGGCGTCCTTTACACTGCGAATAAGTAACTGTCTGGTGCGAATTTTCGTCAAGGGGTGTCAGTATTTCTTTAAAAATGAATTGGGCGATGCGGTGATAAGCAATGGCTACCGATATGGTACTATGACTCGGGATTCAATTAAGGGCCTCAGTTCGAAGGTATCGATCTTACAAACACGTGGTTCCAACAAGACGGTGCCACATGTCATACAGCTCTATTGACCATGGATCTATTGAAGGAGCTGATCAATGGGCTTGAAATCAGCAGATTTAGAGACATCGGGTGGCCGCCAAGGTCTTGTGATTTAACGCCATTAGATTATTTTTTTATGTAAGGCTATATGTTAAATCATTAGTCTGCGCAAACAGGCCACACACAACTGATGCACTTAAGGTAAACATTACACGAGTTATTCGAGAGATAGAGTCTCAGTTGTGTGCAAAAGTGATTCGAATTTTGCACCATTCGTTTATACTTAGCAGAATCGAACACTGTCGACGTCATTTGAGTGAGGTTATATTCCATGCATATTCACATACATACAATTATTAACAGACCTAAGTACTGAAGTCATAGTTTTAACCAATTTTTAAAAATCACTGAATCTTAATGAAAAACCCTCTGTAAGATACCCGCTGCCCATACACAGTAGGTACTAATAATAATTTGAGTATCTACTAGTTATTAACAAGTGATGTCTTTAGAACGATGCACAGACTCGCACCTTGTCGATTAATCTGTAATGGACTCGACGCCATTATAATTTACGCATTCCACTAAATAATTGACACTACGCATAGGCATACTTGTTCGCTGATCTAATTGAGTGATTAACATGGAAATCGATAATTTATTCATTACTTCCACTATCATTTATTATTATTATGTTATGTTATGGAGAGAATGTCACGTACACAAGTGGGAAAGTTTGTCTCAAGATGCCATCGCATGAATGTTTATTGTGTGACTTCTGAACTGCTCTGCCAATTTAATAAGTTTAGGTATATTGATATGTATGTATGTTAGTCTTTAAGATATTTGTATTATATTAGGCCTTCTTGCCTGCAATATGTTTCATGATCCCACAAAAAAGTTGCCAGAAATTAGACAACTAGAAATACTTCTAGATTGAATAACAGGTCTTACGGTAATTTATGCTCGATTGTTTAAATAACCCCGGTTGCTACCGGTAAGGCGCGCGGAGCGGTAAGGCGCGCGACGTTCCATCTTAAGGTCGCGGGTTCAAACCCCGGCTCGTCCACTGGGTTTTTTCGATAACTTATTGTATGAAATATCATCTGATAAATATCAACTAATTCTGTTAAATGACAGTGGCTTTTCGATAAAGGAAAACATCGTGAGGAAACCGGTCTAATCAAGGTCTATTTTTTCCTCTGGGTTGGAAGGTCATATGGCAGTCGCTTTCGTAAAACTAGTGCCTATGCTAAATCCTAGGTACTAAAGCGGACTCCGGGTTCTTATAGTGCACAACCGGGAATAACGCTAGGAGGATGAGGACGACTGATATTTATATGTTTAGTTGTAAACTGAACTGACTGCTCTTCGGCTGAAAAAAAATGCATATTATTGCTAGAATACGTGATAGCAGCCACGTGGTCTAAACCCAAAATGATGTTAATCGTTAATATCATTTATTTATGAAAAGAGGGTTAATTTTAGAAAAACAACGGAAATTGGAAGACATCAAAGATCCATTTTCGAATATCAGTTATAGCTAGTTAGCCATCCGGCCTGAACTACTCAGCTGTAACACAATTGCCAGTCCAATGCCCGGCGTGCTCGACACCGGCACAACAGTTGGGACCTTCACTAATTCACAGTGATAACGTTTACCTTAAAATGGTGGAGATGATATCGCTGAAAAGGTCACTGACACTTTGGAGAAAATGGGAGGCAGATCGAATGTCCAGCGCGTCCCTTAAGTGCAGGATTAAGAACAAAGCGACTGGGTATTAGCGAGATTTTAGCTGCATAACAACTTAGAAGTCGAATACCCGCGAAATTTTCAAAGCTCAATATCTCAAAACCAGCCAAACTTATTTTGTTGAAACGTAGCTAAGAACCATCTCGACCCCGTCAGCTTTCAGACAATAATAAACAGATTCAAAGCGTTCATTCGAATTCGTTAACGAGCTAAGATGTCATAGACAGATACACCGACATACAGATACAGAGACACGTCAAACTTATACCTAAAATCTTTAAACATAAACAATAGGCATCGGACTTTATCTGGCATGTCAATCAATGTAGCTAAAAACGCGGCGATGTTTAAAACGATGCTGCACCTACTAAAAACGCGATTTACATAAAAACGTGTCATACAACACGTGCCTATCACTGTTAAATATGTTATTTCAATAAGCCTTAGCTTTTTACATATTAAACAATTAGAGACAACTGCGAGAATGCCATCAATAAAGATCATTGTATTGCCCGTTGTAGAGGACACTACGATCAAAATATGACGATAACAATATTGGTGGTTGCAGAATGTCCGCAACAATGCCGCGAATGTGTGAGTGCCCAGTGGCGTGATCTTGATGGCGCGATATGAACCCGGAGCGACACGCGACTCGAAAAACATCGCTTAACACTATTAAATTACAACCTTATATGACCTTTCACTTTTGAAGACGCGGACAATCAATTGACCGATACAGCGCGCGATATTACGCGGCCAAAATTTTTACGGTTGCTTCTTCAATGTCTTTACGGTTGCTTCTTTTGACTGACTTAAGTATTATCTGATCGTGCAAATATTCCGTCAGTATAGGCTTTAGCGGGTTTATCAGTTTCTCTTAACGAGCTACGAACCCCAGCGGCCTATTTTGCAAAGATAGGGAATATAATGGTGCATTTGTTCCAGTCTTGTTAGATATTTAGTACAGTTGGTTTCATAAGTTGAATATTTCATATTGTTTAAAGAGTTCATAGAATCACTCCAAAACTCCAAACATGTGTGGAATATTTATATAATTATGTAAGTAAATAAATTTGGCATGTTATTGATCTGTTAGAGAAGTGTTTTCTATTGTTTGCTGACACGTGCCAGCGAGTAATACTTTTTATTAGGTATAGTTAATAGCTAATTTACCTACATCATAGAATACAATAATATAAGTACTTTCTTATTTTATAATTTATTAATATTTAGTTAAGCGATACACACAAATACTAGCTTAACACGAATCCAAATTGATTTATTTTAATTTGGGTGACCTTTTCTCTCACTTTAGAAAAAAAGGTTAACGATGAAAACTAAAATTTATTTCAGCATTAAATTATGTAAAATAATTTTAAAGTCGGAACAACACTTTCTGAAATAAATAAGAAGCCAAGGCACTGGCTAAAATAACAAGGAATAAATTACCGCACCTGCTGAATATTTGTGCAAAGTAAACTGGTTCAGGAGAAATCTTTTACATGATTTAAGGTTAATTTTAATAAGTATATCGAATTGTATGCATTTTTTATTAAAATTGTATTCCTTTTCACTAAATAAATATTAGAAGTTTTATTTTTTCGTATTGGATTATGAAAAAAAACTAAAAACTAAATCTTCAAAATTAATTACATTATAAATATTATAATAAATTACTCACAGTTGAATGCCTAGGTCGTTTATATGTCCAACGTCGCACCAGTTGCGCCGTTAAGGAATGATCCGCACTTAACGTTCGATTACGCCGTCGCGAATGACTGTAACCACTTACATGCACCAGTTATATATACGAGTATATATAGTGGTTGTTTAACTGAAGACGGGCGAGATTCGCGGTTCGCGCTACAGGCACTTAGCGAAACAAACTATTCTATAATTCGCCCAAGATGCAAAGGTCAAGCTCGCCGCCGGTATCATGCAGTACACCTATGTAACCTATTTAATTTTAATTCAAATTTATTCAACTTTTTTTGCTTTACCTATTTGAAGGTCATAAGAGTACCTAAGTATGAAATCATGTAAATTAATAAAGATATCCAATCTTTATTTCGTTTATAACCACCACCAAGTTCCTTTCAAAATTAAACGTCACCTTTTTAACGTTACTTCTGTAGTTCGCGTGTTTTTTTTTAATTTTAATTTAGTTACTGAAACAACATCTTTTTATAGAGAGTAGAAATCCGAACATTTTTTTTTTGTTACGGTGTAAAACAACTGAATAGGCCAAGCGAAGGGACAGTTTGGTAAAGGCTTAGTAACTATGTCGGATGCAATCATCTCAATGGCGCCATGAACTCTATAACCTCTGTAACAACGGGTAAAACCATCTAGCAAATATTCACAAAACATAACAAAAAACGTTTGTCACGTGTGAGACCGACTAGACGGGAGAAATACAGAAAGAGGGTTCTATACATTTTTGAACCCCGACGAAAAAACGGGGGTGTTATAAGTTTCACGTGTCTGTCTGTATATCTGTGTATTCGTGTATCTGTCTGTGGTATCGTAGCTGCCAAACAGATGGACCGATTTGAATGCGGTTTTTTTGTGTCATAGATAATTTTATCCCGAGTGCTCTTAGCTATGTTTAATCAAAATCTGTTCAGCCGTTTTTGAGATATTGGACTTTGAAATGAAAATGTCGGGGGTTTTTCATATTTTCTAAGTTGCAGTTATTTAGGTATGTAAATAGTCCGCGAGTCATTTGTGAGTTTTCAAGAATTAGGTTGGTTTTGGATGCCCTTACGAATGTCAAAATTTGTGGCAATATGCTACATATATAAACAACCGTATTGTTTAATTTCGAAACTAAAAATATAACAGGCTTTTTATGTTTAATTCATAAGATTTATTCACGATTTTCGCTACTGTGGTAGAATTGTGCTGAAGTTTACCAACAAAGTGAAAATGTAAAACCTACTAGTTAGTACTTGCACATTATAAACTAGCTTCTGCCCGCGACTTTTTACGCGTGTTAATTATGGTTTAAGCACATGATATATCCTTATATTTAACCATACATCTGTCAAATTTGAAAATAAACATTTCATTTACGTACATAAACTGTGCGGTGTGATTTTAGTGAAATGTAAGTCACTAACGAACATTACCACTTCTAATCTGAATAAACAATGCGGCGGGTTGACGATCAGGTGGATTGAATACAGCTGGATGAAAATCCGCTGGATTGCTTTCGGCGGATTGACGCCATATTGTAATAAGTTCGGCTAGCTGTAATGTGAATATAGCGAATTGCCGCTATATTGTAGAACGTATTGTAATGAGCTCCAAAATATGATCCGAGCTTCCTTTTCATGCTTCCTTGCAGGTAGGTCTAGGGTGGCGCAGGAGCGGTAATTCTGTCACCCTTTGGGGGAGGCCTATGTACAGCAGTGGACGTCTTTCGGCTGATATGATGATGATGAGATCTCAGGATGAATATGTCCAAGACTTTTTCGGCGACTCGAATTCAACCTTATAACGGCTGGAAACGAGTCGCTGGAGATCGTCGAGCGATACGTTTATCTCGTTCATATTCTATCCGTGCGCATCAGAGATCTTGAGGAGAGTTCAGCTCGGTTGGGCGGCATTTAACAGTTAGACATCATCAAACCCGTTGACGTTTCACAATGACTACCACCTAAAGACTCGTCTCTATAATCAGTGTGTCCTGCCCACAAATCCCACAATGACGTATGGTGCTGAGATATGGACGCTCACAAAGGAGGCTGTGCATAAAATACCTACGGGCAGCGGGTCTCTATTGTTTCCCATAAAATTAAAGATCCGATTTTTTCAGTCCATAACGTTTTCCACCATAATTTTTTCTAGTCATATTGTCGAAAGTCATAAAATTTAACAATATACATTGGAGTTCCGATTTTTGCAGGTCATCATTATTGTTAGTCATAAAATTGGTTACCCATAACGTTCAATGTCCCGGTGGTATGCAATTACATAATGTTACAGGCAATAATCTAGTTTGTAATAATTATTGTAAGGCATTTTTTCGCAAGTCATAATGATTGGTAGTCATCTGATTAGTTAGTCATATCATTAAATTTCACGGTGGTGTCACTCTTCATAATGTTAAAGCCCATAAACACACTCCCAGAAAAATAATAAAAAACATGTTTTTTTTACTACCGAACGTTACTGAACGCGTTCTTCCAGACTGCTTTATAACATACCCACATCCTCATTAATTATAATTAATCTGGTTACTTTGGCAAAAATAAAGAGTGATGCGATTGAAAGATATTTATGCCGCTCACTGTTTTGTTTAGTGGTCAGAATACGTTATAATAAGTATGTTTTGATTTGAAACTTTTTTCTCTAAAATCAAAATAGGCCGAAATATTTGACCCGAAAGTTAGGAAAAATATGTAGGTACTTGTCAACATTTCGATGAATATTGTGTCATTATTGGTTCTGGCGCTTCGCCGGCCGCTGCCGCGGCACGCTCGCTTCGCTCGCTCGGCTCGCGCGCTTAGGGTCACGGTACAACTAACACTCCTCCTCGCTTCGCTCGTCGTCGTACCTACACCGACCTGCCTTAGAAGTCCAATATGTTGGCCATTTTTTATTTCAGAGAAAAAGTTTATAATAAAACATGCTTATTTAAACGTATTCTTTACGAAACAGTCATAAACCCTTCGCGCAGTAGTACCTAGTACCCCTTTCAAATGTATGTCTAGAAATGTTTCTGAGTAATTATCTATATGACTTTGGATGTTATAGATTTGGCCTCTTAGACTTAATTCACTTTAGGCATTAAAACGATATGAATAGCAATCATTAGTACGTTGAAATATATGCCTTAGAATATTTATGAATAATTATCGATAGACCTTTGATCGTTATGGACATCAATTTCTGACTTTTGTGATTATAATACTTAATATTATGGGTCATTAATGTTAGAACTACAAAAAGTTATACTTAACAAAGATTATGACTACTGATGTTTATGTCTATAAATTATATGGATATCAATTTCTGACTATCGAAATTCGGAAAAATAAGTTTATGGGAAACAAAGGGACCCCACGGGCAGCACAGACAGCCATGGAGCGCGCCATGCTCGGCATTAATCTACTAGACCGAGTGAGGAATACTGAGATCCGACGTCGCACTAATGTGCGTGACGTCGGAGAACCCATAACCAAACTCAAATGGAGTTGGGCAGATCATATTGCCAGGCAGCGTGACGATGACGCTAGGTGGACCAAAACGTTACCGGATTGGTGGCCACTTACAGGAAAAAGAAGCGTCGGTCGTCCACCAGCACGATGGGTTGACGACGTAAAAAAGACCGCGGGTCATTTCTGGATGAGACTAGCACGGGACCGGGATAAGTGTCGTACTCGAAGAGAGGCTTATGCTCAGTAGTGGGCGATTAAAGGCTGAAAATGATGATGATGATGATTGTAATAACAATCCCGCTAATATTGTGTTGAATCCCGTCGAACACCAGAATCCATAGCTATTCTTGACGTTTTAACGCGAGCATTCAAAATTGGAACTCAAAATTTCCAAAGCGGCGGCTAATGACCCGCTGTGTTACATTTACCGCTTTTCGTATTGACGAACGATTAGCGCCATGCCAGCGGATTTTCATTCACCGGTACCTAATCAATTTGCCTGATCGTCAACCCGCCGTATTACAAGACAGCGCTGTTTTGTAAAACAGCTCGGTGTTTTACAAAACGGTGGATTATACTATTTCCACTGCGCCATATCCAATTCTCAACGCGACTGCGACTACTTGTATGACTCGAGTTATAACGAACTCGTGGACTGTACTGTACGGTATAAAAAACACAAATCGGATATGTGATTTATAATTACATTACAACCAATTTCTTAACGCTGCCCGTTGGCGGCCAGTCTGCGGCAGTTTTATTTTCTTAAAATCATTGTTGTCCTGGGCCTACTCATAAATTATTCGCATTGTAAAAACAGTTGATATAATATATGGAATATTTTTTTCACTTCTGATGCTCAAAAAGATCGTCCTATTAGACTCAGCAAGTGGGGCTAAAGTAGTACATTTAGCCCCTAGGGAAAATACGTATACATATTTATGATTTATAAAACATTTTAATTTGACCAATTACAATCAGTTCAATATTACATCCACCAATCACAACTCTTTAAATAAACATTAGTATTTGCTATCTACTAACCAAAATACAGCATGACATGAAAATCGACCAATCAGGAAACAGAATTCCATTCAAACATTAGGTGTTTTTATTACCTAATTCACATTAATTTTAAAAAATAAACGTCTCTGACCGACTATTGCTCCGTCCAAACGTTCAAGCGTGGTTGACTGCATACATGACATAAGCTATGAAGATTTAGCGGGATAGACTGCTGTCTATCTCGCCTTATCGTATGCCCCGCGTATGCTGTCCGCCGCGCTCGGCCGTTTAGAAGCGGCTATTAAGACGGTCAGAGGCGTTTATTCTTATGGCTTACTTTAGATCCTTGTCATAAAATCTACTATTTTTTCATTATAAGCCAACAATACTTTTTTGCGTTCTTAACCTCGTAAGTCCCCGCGTACTTGTACAAGTGCAAACTAAACATATTAGTTCAGACCTGATGATGAAACTGCATAGCACGAATAACTGCCTAATGTACTTACCCAAGTACAAATTCTTCATTCCCCATGTACCGGGTATTTTTTTTATCTCGGTCTGAGGCACTATTCTTGGTTTGTACTTGGTATAGTACATCCCGCAGATATGAATACTGCTATTGAAAAAACACAGGACTTACGAGGTTATTGCTAATTATTAGAAGTAAAATTGATCGGAGGGGCGTGCTAGCTATTGTTAGTCTTCGTTGTTGTTAAGTCAGTCAAAAGATTCGTACCTATACCTTTTCAAATCAAGGCGTACTTTTTTCAATCATATTCAATATTCCTGATCGTCAACCCGCCGTATTACGAAACAAAGCTGTTTTGTGAAACATCTAGCTGTTATGCTATGGCATGGCATCTTACTTATTAGCACACCTATCTTATTAGCAACATCATTAATAATGTATTTAATTGAATACTAGCAACAGCCTAGACGTTTCGTAAAATGCCGCAAATGTCATCGAACTAGTAGCAGTAATATTGCATTAAGCACTAGGAACTTTTCCGAAGTTTACCGATATCACAGCATGTAAACGCTGCATCATGTGAATGCAATATTGTATAATTGTTAAATCTGAATCAATAACACGATCAAAGTACAAACCTGTTTTTTTAAATGCAAGCAACTTTTCGATAATCTTTCACGCTCTTTATAGTATTTACTCTGAACAAGCATGGTACGCATGTCACGTTGAATGGGCGAGCCAGGCGAATGAAGTTGTCCGTGTCAGCTTGGGCAGAAATTCTTTCGTATGGCGTCTGTCCGGCTGGTCGCCTGTACAGGTCGCATTTCTCAACTGCCTCTCGTGACACTTTGTGAGCAGGTAAAATATATTTTTTCGTCAAACCTGCTTATAAAATCGGCCAAGAGCGTGTCGGGCCACGCGCGGTGTAGGGTTCCGTAGTTGCCTGTCTGTGGTAGTTACCGGTGCGGTTGCGTCGACCGAATTTGTACGAAAATTTACCTTTCCAACACACAGTACACAGTTGGTCGATTATTACTCGGTAACTACTTATGCCTACTTGTCCGTGATAGTTTTCCTTGTAAATTCATTATATACTACCACGATTTTTGTCACGAGGGGGGGGACGAACAATTGGGCTTTAAAACCCAATATCTCGCAAGCTAATCAATAAAACTACTATAGCTAATTTGAAAAATTGTTTTAGGAAACCCATATAATATAACCCAAACGAGCTATCCAACCATGCCGAATTACAGTTTTCTAGTAGTAATGGTTACTGATCTAATCCGAGGACGGACGGAGAGACGGACATGGCGAAACTATAAGGGTTCCTTGATGACTACGGAACCCTAAAAAGACCAGTCGCCAGTTCTACAGCTACCATATAGCCACTAATAATAATAAATACTCCTTATTGCATGACAACAAAAGATTTATTTATTTATTTATTTATTTATTGAAAAACAGGTTACATAACATTACAGTGTAGACACCAATGCGCCATGAACCGAACAATTTTATTTAGGCGTCGAAACGGCGTGGCCCCGTTGTGTCGACATCTCGGGTGTAAGATAAATATCTGGTAACAGCAAGAGTATCGTTTTTAACTTAGTTACGCAATTAACCTTTTGACAGCCAGGGTGCAAACAAAACGCTGCTTACCTGACGCCAGTGATAAATTAGAAGTTACGAGTGAATATGAAAATTATCGTCGTCCGTGGCCATCGAGGCGTCAATGGCACGACTTTTAGTTGTCGGCCTCAGCCGACTGTGGCTGTCTACAATCAATCTGTATCAATACCGTATCGCGTTTGTAGCGCTGCTGCATAAAGTCGCCGTGTAAAACCGCTCTTACTGATGTCGCATAAACCTCGCACGACGCTATACTCGTACTGTCACTTTTACGGGCCCGGCAAAGACATTGCGCGATTTGCGGCACGGCAAGTGTTTTATCTGTGCATTGCGCGTTCGGGACGCCCGCCGCCAGTTGTCGTGGCTTCGCTGTTATACTTGCGCAGCAGTTATTTATATCATGCGCGGAAGCGGGCCTGTGCGTTTGCTGTTATGTACCTACTGCATTCGTGCCGCCCCTCTTCCGCGCATCTCGTGCCAGTCAACCAGCGCTCATGTAGGCGTGCAGTAAAAATTCGGTACTGACTCGACTCATAGTTGACACTTACGGATGACAGCTTACTGATATCTTACCTCCTCCACTTCTGACCGCGTTCACCGACGCGCTCTCTCTCTCGGGTCTCTACGAGAAATGGATGAACTGTATAATAAGTTTTTGCCGAAATCGTTACACATAATATCCATTGTCTTAATTATTGTTGTGCATAATATTTATTCTATAAGAACATATATACCCGAAAATTAGAGTCAAAGAGTGACATCGCAGGCTGCAGCTGAAACGTTTGATACAAATTGACATAAAAGTATGACGTCACAGTCTGATATTTGTACTAATCGTTGTATGAAAAATGAAGTAAATTGCTGTTTCGGTCGCGAAACACTGCGTTGAGGTTCATGGTTATCACCATATTTTGTTAAAGCGTAATTATTCTATTGAAAGCTTCATATTTACTCTTGGAAAATAAAGAAAAAAAAATTTTTCTAAACTTTTTCTTTTAGGTCCATAAATTCATAATTTATATTATATTTTTTAATTTATATTTTATGACAATATTTTGGTGGTTTACTATCCATTTAGCAACACTACGTTATCAATTTTAACATAAGTAAGACATATAAGACATATAATAACGATATAAACATAAATATGACAAAGACATTTTATATTCAATTGAATTCATATAATAATACAATTCCATTAAACATCAATTATAATAATTTGCCTGTACTGAAATGTGAACATATTAAGTTTTTAGGAGTATATATTGATCAGCATCTAAGCTGGAAGGAACATATAAATTACGTTTGCGCTAGGCTAGATAGGTTCGTATTTGCGTTGTCCTAGACTGAGAAACACCATTAACTTTGAGTCGGCGTCTGTCGGCGATCACGGCCTATCATGGCTATGTGTCGTCGGTTCTAAATTATGGATTGTTACAGTGGGGAAATTCTGCGGACATAGATAGGGTATTTTTATTGCAAAAAAAGTGTATCCGAGCCATATCTAAGGCGTGGGTAATGGATATGTGTCGAAACCACTCTTTAAAAAATTACGAATTCTGCCATTGGCATGCATGTATATAAGAAAAGTCTGCTTACTCGTAAAAGACCGCCCAGGATTATTCCAAATGAGATCTGAAGTTCATACATTGAAACAAAGAGCGCAATATCACAATCTATTATACATCAGCCTCGATGTCGATCAGCAATTTATAGGAAAAATTCTTATAATATGTGGATAGTTTTATATAATAGTTTACCTGATCATATTAAAGTTATGACATCAACTGATTTTAGGAGAAATTTAAAAACCTATTTATTAGATCATTGTTTTTATAGCGTTAAGGAATATACCCAAAAAAATAAACAGCATGGACATTTAAAAAAAAAAGAAATAGAACATTTGTGGAGGGTATTTAGATGAAATGTTAAATGAGTAATTGCATGAGCGCGCTACGATTTATTATAATATTTGCATGTCGTTAATTACGATAGAATACTGTACTACTACTCACAAGAACACCCTGTAACTAGAAATAAGTATTCTTGCAAATAAACATATAAAAAAAAAGTTTACACACCTATTTTGGCTCGACGCTACTCCTATCGGCTGGTTGGAGCGGCAATGAATACCCAGCTTATTAATTTCAGTGCCTGTGAGAAGGGCGTTCTGCTTGTAGAGGTACCTACAACAGCAAAACGATGATGCATCGAATATCGGGTATGGTGGTTACGCTACAAAATGTTGTGAACTGAATGTTTTAACGTATACTCGTAATGTTGTTTCATAATATTACGTTGTAAAACATAATATTATGACTTGCGTGCATGGTGACTATTATCAAAACATTTGTAATTCTGTGTGTACTTGTCTTTCCTCTTTCCTTTACTAATTATACCAATTGCACTTAAACCTTGAAAATGTAATTTGAATGATGTACCTATGATTTAGAGTTAAAAGACATTATTATAGGTATCTATATGTTACCATGTGAAAGTGGCGTATTTACGTAACATATAAGTGGGTCAAAACACTTTTTAGGGTTCCGTAGTCAACAAGGAATCCTTATAGTTTCGCCATGTCAGTATCATATGTCCGTCTGCGGCTTAGCTCAGTAACCTTTAAAACTAGAAAACTGTGATTTCTCATGAATATATAAATCAATGACAGCGACAAAACAGTAGAATAAAATCCTTAAAACATTTTTTTAGGGTACTTCTCTTGCACCTAAATGAGGATGTATTTTTTATCTCGATAAACCAGTTTGGGGTATCGTTGGAAAGCTTGTTCAAAAATATGGGTTTCTTAAACCATTTTTCATCTCAGTGATCAGTTTGCCAGATATTGGGCTTTAAAGCCCTAATTTTTGTTCGTGTTACATGTCACAGGTAACAACGACTACAAATTCCGCAACCGCACTATATATGTAGGCGATGCGACACTTAATAATAAAAAACTATTAAGTTTACGTAACACCGAAAACACCAAACCACCGTCCGGGCCAAAATACCTCAAGTCCCTACAGAGTTCGTATGAAGTTACCACCTGTTGGCATCACGGAAGTGCAGTGCTTTTTTTAAAATCCCTGACGCGAAGAGAGAGGTGGGGTGTTATAAGTTTAACATGTCTGTCTGTGTATCTGTGTATTTGTCTGTGGTATCGTAGCTACCAAACGGATGAACCGATTTTTGTTTAGTTTTTTTGTGTCATAGATAATTTTATTCCGATTGTTCTTAGCTATGTTTTATCAAAATCTGTTCAGCCGTTTTTGAGATATGAAATGATAATGTCGGGGGTTTTCCAACTTTTCTAAGTTGTTGCTACTCGTATTACCCTTATTTTTGCAAACGGTTTTTGCTGCGTTTAATTTAATTGAAATAATTATATTAAAGATTTGTATCCCGCCTAGGGAAAACGAACTGAAAAAATATATTATCTATTTCATACAAGACACTTGGGACATAACTTCGGATCGATTGATACCTCATTCATCATTATAATCGTTGCAACAAACGCTATGGTAGAATACTGCTAAAATCATATCCCTTCCTTTCGATCAGTCGTAGTCGAGGAAAAAGAGGCGGTACGAATGCAGTAGGTATCTAGGGCTGTTATTCATTACGCGCTGATGCGGCTCACCCCGCTGGTCACCTCTAGAGAAGTAGACCTCTACCTACGCTTAGTTACTACGCATCGCGGTGTCAACGCGGTTTTTGTGACATGCATTTGCTTAAACCTGTTTTTGTGTAAAATTGCTTATGGCAAGTGAAATATCACGGAAATATAATAGTGAAATGGTCGTTGGACTATGCCCTGAAGTCATTTCGGGAGTGGCGTGGTTCAGCGAGGTCGAGCATGTTGGATCTCGTGCTTGAGCAAGGTCGCTCAATGTCGGGCTATCTCCGTCCTTATCTCTCTGACCTGTAAACTCACGCTTATTATTAAGCGGACGGTTTTGAAGCCTAAGAAATTATGTTGCTTATGTCGCGTTATGTAGGCGCTAACAAAATATCCACTATTTATAGCTTTTTATTATCAACCACAAAAATGCGATTATGGATATACTTACAAATAACTTCTGCCAGCGCGGCTTCGCCCGCGTATTGCAAAGATTGTAGGCAAACCAGCGGGATTTAATACAGCCATTTACCATTCAAAAAGTCCATTTTACACGCAGGTGTTTTTTTTTTTAAATTGGATAAGCGTTTCCGGGGATTACCCATTACAGTATACATACGAAGCTACAATCTCACAGATTTTACCTCTTCACAATAAATAATAGTGTTGGTACCTAGTCTTTTTTTCGCCAAAACAAACAAAGATACAACTATAGTAATATCATATATTAGAATAATAATTGAATAGCATAATATATGTATACCTAGAGTAAAGTTTTTTTTTTTAAACTTTATTGCACAAAAGAAAACTTATCGTACAAAAGGCGGACTTAATGCCATATGGCATTCTCTACCAGTCAAACCTTAAGGTAAAGCGTAAAAAGATTGTGGGCAGTGCAAGTAACAACAAAAAAAGTTATATGACGGTATTACTATATACATACAACATATTTACACAAATACATATACAATTATACATAAACAAAATAAATAAATATATACATAAATATACACTACATGCATACTTACAAGCGAAATTTTCAAACTTGAAACCTACTACTACTCGGATCTGCCAGCAAAAACTTACGCACAGATTTCTTAAAAACGAATTTGCTCGGGGCTTTCCTGATCGCGGAGGGAAGACGGTTCCAAAGACGAACTACCTGCGCAGTGAAAGAATTGGACATAAAGCCAGTACGGTGAACAGGGATAGATAGAGAACGATTGCCAGAAGAGCGAAATTGACGGTCACGAGAAGCACCATGGAAGTGAAAGAAAGATTTGAGATATTCAGGGGAATGTGGATCATTAAGGATAGAAAATAGAGTACAGAGCATGCGAATTTTTCGCCGTTGACGGATAGGAAGCCAGCCGAGCCGATCCTGAAAAGAGGAGACGTGGTCGTATTTCCGAAGACAGAAAATGAAACGGATACAGTTATTGAGAAGTCTATCCAGCTTATCAAGAAGTTCTTCATTTAAATCCGGATAGCACACATCACCGTAGTCGATTATGGGTAAAATTAGCGTGTTTACAAGCAAAACCTTAGTGTGTGTGGGCAAAAAGTGCTTGAGCCTGTTAAGAGAGTGTAGAGATCCCGTAATCTTGCGGCTAATTTCCGCAACCTGTGTTCTCCAGCTCAGTGTACAGTCCAAGTGAACACCTAAGTCTTTTACACTCTGACTGTAGGGTATAGCAGTTCCATTGAACTGCACTGGTCTAATAGAGTCAAGATCAAGCTTGGAAAGCTGCCTAGAGCTACCGATGACAATGGCTTAACACTTTGACGGGTTAACAAATAGGCCGAACCTCTCAGACCACTGTTTTATGTGCAAAGGGTCCCGATTTAGCTTGTCAACGGTAGCCGTGATGTCAGTCACTTTACACTGATCGTAAAGTTGTAAGTCGTCAGCATACAGATGGTAAGCACAGCGAAACTCAGGGGTAATAAAGTTAATAAATGTGGAAAAAAGAAGAGGAGAGAGAATACCCCCTTGAGGTACACCAGTGGCAAGGTCGCACCAGTCGGACAAGGCTCGGTCAACTCTGACCGCTTGCTGGCGGCCCCCAAGGTAAGCATAGAACCAACTAAGAGCTGAAGGAGACACGTTGAGATGCTGAAGCAGAGCGAGGAGGATTTCGTGGTCAACGGTATTGAATGCATTTGAAAAATCTATTAAGATGAGTACTGTGACCATTTGACCCTCCATTTATGTAGAAAAATAATTTTAACTACCTACTTACTGGTTTTTATTTAGGCACTTATTACATCTTCCGCTTATAAAAAGCAACCTGTTACAATGTTTGTTACCTCCTTATCACATTAATCCTTCTGTGCATGCGTGCGTCCAGATCTATATAATTGCCTTATTTATATGTCTTATATCTGTAACTTTTTTTTGTGACCCTTGTTAATAAATAAATAAAACGTAAAAAAAGATTTTTAAAAAACAAGCTTCTGTTTTAAAACTGAACTAAAAAGTAAATAATAATTTTGGTGGCATTAATCACTTGGCCCTTGAGTGCGTTGTATAGAGGGATATCGTACGTGGTCACGATTCTCAGCCATGAGGGAATGACGCAGAAGAACAAGAAGAGTCATGCATGAGTATAGTAGGTATATTCTAAGGTTCAGAATAAGCTTTCTGTTCGTGACTCATCATCGGCTGTTCGTAGAAAGATGAGTTCTAGAAATATAAGTTATGATATAATTAATTTCAAATTGTAATAAATATTTTAAAAGCTTGAGGCACTGTCTGATATAGACGTTAATATACTTCAGAGCCTCAAGCTTTTAAACATGATTTAAATTTAAAACGTGATTGATGCCACCAAAATATAAATTATTATTTACTTTTTAGTTCACTTTTTAAACAAAAGCTTGTTTTTTAAATCTTTTTTTACATTTTATTTTTTACTTTTTAGTCTTAAATCTTTGGAAGTCACTTATTTAGGTATTTGTTTGTCAAGGCACTACTAACTTTTTCGCTTATTGACATTAATTTACACTATTTACACTGTTCCCTATAAGATTATACCATATGCTTATGCAATACACTTTTTTATTTTAATGTACGTCATTTACAATATTTTCTCCATATATTTATATACGCCTTTGCCATAATATTCACTATTGATTACATTACATTATCGGCATTTATAATACCATTGGCATACATAAAAACATAAAAATTATTTACACCATTAACTTTATTTACACAATATTCCTTTATTTACATCATTATATACACTTTCTTCATATTATTTTTACCACATTACTAAATTAGTTTCCAGTAACGTTTCGCATTCTCTTCATTTCATCCAGTGCGGTCATATTACATGGTGTTTTCCCTGATAGTTTGTTACAGTCTAGTTCATTAATCAAAAGACCGTCTAACGATCGAACCCTACTGAGTGTAACATATGCTTGACCGGCTGCAAAGAGTTTCGGACCTAAATACACTACGGCATATTCAACGGTATTACCTTGCATCTTGTGAACCGTTGATGCCCATGATAAAATCAAAGGTAACATCCGTCTTTCGACAGTACCGTAGTTGTATTTAGCGAAAAACTGTACATCGATTGGTTTAATTACGTGCTCCCCGTCTTTATTAAAGTTGATACGTACAGACGGTATATCTGACGCATACATTTGGTCGCGGCGAAACAGCGGCCAGATAATTTCAGTGATAAACCCGATTGCTCCGTTCACGAGCCCCTTGCTTACGTCGATGTTGGACCTCAACATGACTTTGGCACCCTAAAATAGCTGTAGTGACGTTGGTAAGCCACCGGTTTTGTTGACATCAGTTGGTATAAAATTGTCCAATGAAACTGATCTTGTGCCTTAACTGTCAACATTTTTGTGTTTTTGCTTATATAGTGGTCAAGAACTAATTCATTATGATGATCTACTTGCTGTCTGGTTGGAAATATTCTCAATACCTTCTCTAAACTAAACTCTCCAGTAAAATTATTACTCACTCTTCTCATTAAGAGTGCCATGTGCTCAGCATTCATTTCTCCGATTCTCAAAGCATTTAGTATATCAATAAGCATTGTATCACCTTGCTGTCTCATGTTATCTATTAGTTCGATCAGAGTAAATAAACGCCACAGATGAATTGCCGGTTGCATATTATCGGGTTGACAAAATACCTGATGACCCATGACTGGTGGAAGCTGCATTAAATCACCGAATACTAAGACATCAATGTCCCCAAAAAGATCTTCATTGTTCTTTAATTGTTTCAAACGTGAGTCAATCATGCACATCATTTCATAAGGCACCATAGAATTAATTCGACGGGGTGCGCCTGGTGCCCCGAAGTTGGTACGTTAGCGACAGTAAACCCCCTGCCATTCAGCTCCTCAGCACGTACCCCACCTTGAGCTTGGGTAGATTTCACCAGAGCCTTGTTTGTTAATCGGCAGGATGCACCACGAGCAGGTAAAGTTGGCTTGGCTCCAGAAAGTTGTTTATTTGGAACCTTTACATCCCAGTGCAACGCATGTGTTATGCAGGCCAGACCTGTACACAGCAGATCCTGGTAGGGTACTGTAGCATTAAAATGCTCCATGGGTTTTCAGTAGATGGCGTTGGTGACATTACAGCGGTCTGTAGTTTGCCTTATGGGCAAGCCATCAGTGTGTTTTGGCCTACACTGTTATAGGCCGGTTGTAAGATTTTTTAAGAGTAAAGTTCAGAAAGTGATTTAAATTTTGAGTTGAATTGTCCTAGACCGTCTTCTGGAATAAGACATTAGAAAAATAATTCGGTGACGAAAGGTGATTCGAGAGATAGAAGCGACAGTGACTAGAAAAGACAGTTCTTTTGGGGAGCCAATGTACCGGCGTTAGATTCGTACAGTGAAGATTAATTTGATACAGTTCTCCTGTCGTTGGAAGTGCATTGGTGTCGAGCACCATTTGAAACAGTTCTCCTGTCGATGCGTCCAAATCGTTTCCTGTGTTTGCGGAGAGATAGTGTAAACTTGATTCTATTGATCTTAATAGCCAGATGTCCGAGTAACATGCTGGGTAAGCCGGATTTGATTAAGCCTCAAATTTACATCGTATCTTGTCTCTGTAGTGGTAGTTACTTACTTCTTTCTTTTAATTTATAGCTCCAGGTTACGTGGCATAAGGGCCTTACCACGGTGTATGAAACGCTGCTGCCGTAGCCGTTGGCGCGAAGGTTCAACCGTGAGCAGCATATAGTTCGGCAGTTCCAGAAGCCGTGGAAGTAGAACGTGGTTGTTGGAAACTGTAACAAGTGCTTTCTCCCGGCTATGTGCCCCTTCAAAACACTGTCGCAGAAAATTGTCAAGAAAAAAATAAGAACTAATAAGGTCAGTAATGAAGCTAAAACCCTGGGAAAGCTTTGGATATGAAAGAAACAATTGCCAAATACTATTATACTCTTTATTTCACAGGAAGGCACCGTAACTGTAACGGAAGCTGTATATATCTTACACCAATTTGCATGTCATGGCGAGACCAGTCAACCTTTCAATCTATGAATCCTGACCTATTTCGATTGCTAAGGATAGAGCTGGGTCGTGTAACACTAGGTCCAAAGGACTGGAATCTCTACCATGAGTAAGTTACACCTTTATTACACTGTACTTCTTAAATACTAATATGGCAATGGATTGGCACCAGGGATAAAATTTCTAACTATAATTATTTACACAATTATATCTTTATTTTTGGTACGCCTGTTTCGAACTGGAGCGAACACACCTGAATTTACTGCTGTGGAAGGCGACCGGACAGCAGGCGGACCTTGAAACTGGGTAGCTTCCTCCGTCTCGCTAGAGGGACCCGATGCCGAAGCTGCTAGACAAGAAGCATTTCCAACAAACAAACACTTTCTTAATCCTTCTCCTTCTTTCTCAATTTCCCGTTCACTGAAAATAATTAAATTGGATTAATTAGTGAACGGTGGGTACCTACTACACGCCGACATGAAACCTTCACAAAATGGGTAAGTTTATCTTACCAATAGTGAACTATATAACTTTCATAGTTCCTCCTATCGCGAAACTCCCTCCTCGCTGAATTCCTCTCCTGAAAAGACCAGAGAACAGATTACTACCTAATTCCTCGTGTTTCGCGCTACGCGGAATTACACTCAATCCATCACAATTAATACTCACGGTTCTTCTCCCTTTCAGGACACCGGTACGGAATCAGCTCCCAAAATGGTGACCACCAATGGGTCAGAAATAAGATTTCTTCAGAAACCTGATGCTGCTGTGTCAGCCGCGAATTCAAAAATGGCCCCATGAACATCTTGGGAAACCCACTGGCCCTCAGGCCTTATCTCTGGTATTGCAGTGGAATAAATTATTCAATCCTGAATACTGTCTTTTAATTTTTTATCTCACCTAATTGAAACCTGCTACTATTAATTTATATGAAAATTAAATTGGGGATTGCTAATTCTTTGTAATTTCCTTTAATTCAGAATTAGCCCCATTTTCAAACTTGGAATTTGTAAGTTCACTAACAAAATTCTATATACCTATCTAGATCTTGATTGCTACCAAGTTGCATTAAAAACTCAATTTTATATTTAAAAATAGGATTTTTCCCTAAGCTGACAACACAGACCACAGGTTCATTACAACACAATTAAAGCTATTTAAGACTTCTTTTTAGATGCTGTGTTGATGTTTAGAGGCCGTTACAAGACCCGCATCGAGTGGACTACGCATCGGTTCATCGAAACATTTTTTTCCTAGCTAAGTGGTTGCATAGGTTTATAAATAGGATTGATAGGGTGTAAGCCAGGGACACCCTATCATGGCGCTTATTTCCATGTATATACATACTCCTTGTGATTTCGGATCATTGACCAGATTTTTGCGTAATTATCGCTAATTACAAACAGTCCGTCAATGTAGTTTTTGGACTAAGTAGCTCAAATTGTGGTCAGGATAATTTCATCCGACTACAGTAATATTCCTCAAAATCTAGAAAGGCACTTTTAAGGCTGCACCGAAGAAATTATGAAATTTTTGCGCTCGTTTTAACATTGCAGTATTGTTATTACTAAAGCTTTAGTTCTGCAATTCCTATAAAAGATATTTGAGGATTCACTCTATCAATTATTTGCTTTAGAAATTCGATTACTTATACTTTCCTCGATAGAAAAGAAATCCAAAGTTACCTCTAAAAATGAAAAAATAACCTTAGTACGGCGTAAATACTTCACGGTAGGTCATCAGGTTTTGAATAATGACAGAAGTAAAAAAGATATCTATGACGTTTATGCGTAAAATTTTCAAAATGTGGATTTTTTTAGCGATACAAAGGAAATATCTAAAGTCGCTCACGTTCCGCTCATTTTAGCAAGAGCCGCCGCGCTTCCCCCCTATCCGCTTTAGTCTGGCTTCGGCTGTCAGACGGGGAGGCTGTGTCGCTTGACCTTACGCACGATTTGTAAAAGTAACGACGAATTTTGTGTTGTTTGCTATGGGCAACAAAGCAAATAGAGCAAGGAAGAGAAGAGGTTGGCGAAAAAAGAATGCTAAACGGTTGAATGAAAAATCAAGCTAAGTAAAAGTCATTTAACTACAAATTATAAGCCCAGGGACTGTGCGCCGGTACCGGCTGTCACTCTCGTTGCAAATTAATTTGGTTTATCGCCGTACTGTCCTTATTTCGATGGTTCTTTATTTTGTTACTTATTTATTTATTGTTTAATAATGTTCAACAATAAGCAACAAATATTTTACAAGCAAATAAATTAATCTCTCTTGGGCAAGACATCTACCTGCATACCGAGAATTTTGAAGTAGAGAATACTCCTGTTGCTTCGTATAAGCATACTCAGCACCTACCTATACCTACCTACTAGTCAAACTGCTCCGCATCTCGCAGCGGCGTCCGTTGATGCGTTTTTTAACTTTGTATGTAGAAGCTTGATTTTGTATAGAAAAATCGCATGGTACGACACACTGGATCCGCCTGGACGCGCGGAGGAACGAGACCCAAGACGACTCGCGCGCTCGGACGAAGCCGCGGTGCGTGCCGCAGGGTATGTCACACCTAGTGATGTGCCGGGGAATATTCCCGGGAACGGGAATATTCCCGTATGGGAATTTCCCGGGAATATTCCCTTGTTCCCGGGAATATTCCCCAAACAGGGGAATATTGATATACAAATTAGGAAAATTTAAGTTTTAATAAAAGTAATTAAAATGAACAGTGCCCCGACAAATGAAGTGCCATGCGCCAAAAACTTCATTATTTTCCTAATTCTGTCTTTTTTATCTCAATTACCATTAAATATGTGAATATTCTCATATTTTCTATTCTTACACATTTTATTGTAATTTTTTTCGTTAACTTTGTTGTGGTTTTGTTACTTGCAGAAGTACTTTTGTAAAATTTGTTTTTTCGGCTCGGGGAATATTCCCAATACCTGGGAATATTCCCATTGTTCCCGGGAATATTCCCATTGTTCCGGGGAATATTCCCAGGAACATTGGGAATTTACTTTTGCGGACAAATTACACTGGTTAATGTATTGGTAAAAAAATCAATGGCCCAAGTTATCATAGAATTCCTGATAGCAAGATGTATAAACAAACACAATTTCAATATTCCCGTATATTCCCTTGTATGGGAATATTCCCGGGAATGTTCCCGGGAATATTCCCGCCTGGGGAATATTCCTGGGAACGGCACATCACTAATCACACCGAGCTCCGTAGTTCCGTACGAATTTTAGCGCGGGACGTCGCGCATCGCATATCCGGACGGAGATGCGGAGAAAACTCGGACGTTGGTGCGTTGTCTCCGCATGCGAGTCCGTTGGCAGTGGCAGTGGCGAGACGCGAGGGCAGTGTGACTACCACAAAAAAACATCTAGTTCCATATTAATATTATAAATGTGAAAGTGTGTCTGTCTGACTTTCTGTTTGTCTGTCTGTTACCTCTCTACGCTTAAACCGCTTAACCGATTTAAATGAAATTTGGTATAGAGATAGCTTGAGTGTCAGGGAAGAATATAGGTTAGTTTTATGGATATCATCCGCTAAGGGGTGGAAATTCAATACTGTATAAAAGAGTTCTGAGAGACTTTCGATAATGACGTTTTAGTGCGTCCACAAATATTGTTATTAACCAAATGACTTTCTTACTGAGTTACGCTATAGGTACCAATTTCAACCTTGTGACTTAGACGAGATGGTTATATTGTTACTTGCTTAATTTTACCTGGTCGGCAGTTTGCGGAAACAGCCCGGTGTTCACAAGATAAGCTTTCAAGTGCGAAATGGACAGCTTATATCAATTTAACTATACCTCTTTAAAAGGTTATTTACCGCACCTTAGCAATCAACCTGTATTGTAGTGTACCAATATTGTAGTCATAATAATCGCTAGTCCTAATTATTTTCGTTCTAAAATTTTTGTTTCAATATTTCTGTAACTATCATCGGCACTGAAACGTGTTCGCTTACTATGGGCCTCATACGAAGGCTCAAAGTCACCCAAAGGGCAATGGAGAGGGCCATGTTGGGAGTTTCTCTGCATGATCGCATCAGAAATGAGGCTATCCGCAGCAGAACCAAGGTAACCGATATAGCCCTCCGGATCGCTAAACTTAAGTGGCAGTGGGCGGGGCGCATAGCACGTAGAACCAATGGCCGTTGGGGCAGAAAGGTTCTTGAGTGGCGACCACGTACCGGAAGGCGCAGCGTGGGTAGGCCCCCGACAAGGTGGACTGATGACCTGGTAAAGGTTGCGGGAGTTGCGGGGCTCCACAAAAAAAAACAGCTTCCCATATGAACGTAGTCAGCCTACTGAGATTTTCATCTTATTTAGCCGTTCTAATATTTACATTATTGAGTTAATTTTATTGAACTTCTATTGTATCTATAATACCAATTTGTCATTCATCGCAGTTACTATAACCTACCAACGACGTTAATTATAAATAAAAAAAATATGTGTCACATCTGCATTAAGGTTTCTCTAAATGTGAATTTTATCAATAAAACTATTTGAAATTGTTCTGGTTGCTTAAATTTTGTAAATATTGGTAACACCCTCGCTGAAAGCATTTATAGTGCCATTTGCCGCCATTCTTTCCGTTCTATGTAGGCGTTCGGCGCACAACTCCAGCCAGCGCTCGCTCGGTCCTGCCTGTATGCGTCACACACACACATGCACGGAACGCATAGAATACCTAAAATCAACTCGCGCCAGAAGCTCGGTGCCCTCTTAACGCCACCGTCGCTAATCCTGGGTTCGAATTACGGTAAGGGAAAATATTTGTGTGATGAGCATGAATAATTGTTTCCAAGGCTTAGATGTTATATAGCTACGTATTTAAGTAAATATCTATAATATGTTTAACCCTTCTTTTATCGACAAACGTTTCATAGAATGAATGTTTCGCCTAATTTTCATTTAATCGGAAACATTTTTTTCACAAACAGTAAAATTTTCAGAATTATTTTATAAAACAAACTGAACCTAACCTAGTGGGTTCTACCTTTTAGCTTTACCGTTAACTTTAAAAGTTAACGGTTTCAGAGGAAAAAAATCCGATGAAATGAAAATTCGATGAAACAAAGCATTCGGTCTTCGAACTAGGTAGTACTAGGCCTCAGAGCATAAAATACTATAGAGCGGACAAGCCGCCGGCGGCTGTGAAGCAAATATCGGCTCATTGGGCATACTCCGCCATACATTTGCCGTCCGTTGTCCACCGAGAATGTTCTGTTTTTTGCCAAAATGGCGAGTTGTGCAATAATTACTCGCAAACAACGCAGTGATTTGATTAATTTCCACACCAATGGATCACTTTTCAGAGGTAAATACGATAAATACTATTTATTTCGAATAAAACCACGAATTAAAGAAGTTGCGTCAGGCATATCAATACAAATCGCGCGGCATGTCCGATCTCCTTATTTCCTATATCTGTGTACTAGGTAGTACGTACTATGGGGCTAGCTAGTTCGAATTGCGTACAGTTGTTCCGTAATATTATTTTTCTCAATCGTGCAACGAAATGTCGTCGTTACGTGCGTCATAACAGGCTTCGAAGTATCACATTTCGGGCGGAACAATTCGAGAGAACTGTAAAGGAATTTCATACAAAATTGAAGGCCTAGGCCGGGATGTATTTTTGTTTCAATTTGAATCTAAATATGGCGTCTGTGTTCATGAACAGGCTAAACAGCTGAATTATATTTTTTTAAATTTTCGTGTGGCTGAATGGTGGTCGGGCCAAAAATATCCGCGTTAATGCCTATTACACACGAACTGATATTAAGAATACAAATCTGTATGATTCAATGTATTAATGAATAAATTTAAAATATTGTATATTATATAAGTCACCAGAGACCATAGACAATATTTAAAATCCTCTGCATTTATTTTATTTATATCCTCAGCATTTATTTTATTTATTATAGGAATTAATATTCTCAATATCAGTTTGTGTATAATGGCCCTAATAGGGTCTATTCGAGCACTACACACGCGTAATACGGACGACTTCCGTAAAAAAAGCACTACTGAGGGATTGGAGGGAAAATTAAAAGTCTTTTGTCGTGTAGCTGGATTTTATATAAGTGGTTGATATTTATAAATAAAATTTAATGTGTTATTCTTTTGTTTGTTTCTGACTTCCGATACAAGTTACAAGCCTTTGTGAAATGTGGGCATGTCAGTATTTTTTTTATCTGATTGGAAATTGGATTGGCTGGCATGAGCTGTATGCGTACATATAATGAATTTAAAAGGAAAACTATCACAGTAGACATAATTGAAGTCTGATAATGTTAGACTGATGATGATCATGACACAACACAACACAAACACAAACTAATAGAGAGGTACTAATTGCGTATTAGGTATGTCAGATTTGGAAATCTTGTAATTTTGTGTCAATGACTAAAGCCTTTGGAGCAAATACTGTAGGTAACTCTTACATAATTCGGACTAGGAAGCGGATTAAATAGCACAAAAGGGTTTAGCGTGGCTGTCGCCAAATTGAGGATCGCACAATACATGCTAAGTGATGTGCCGTTGCCGTATTCCCAATGCCGGGAATATTCCTGCGGGTCATATATATTCCTGGAGAGATTCCTACGTTGTCCGCAATGTTTCCTTAGGGCGGGTTGCACCGACTTACGATTACAGACCGATCAATGTTAAATATGGCGCTGACAGCTGTCAGTCCATAGAAACTTATCAAGCGTTCCATACATTCAGATTTTAACGAACACCGCTTACGATTACAGACGGTTTGGTGCAACTCACCCTTAGTCTCATGAACTACCATACACGTTAAACTTAAGTCTTGCTGCATGCTGATTTACCATCTTGAATTAATATAATATTAATATTTCTTTAAATACTTTTTGATTCTAATGCACTTTATGAAAAAATACTTCAATTAAATTACTATTTTGATATAGTCAAACACCATGAAAAGTTAATTGTGCTTCAACCTCTGTGTATTTTTGTTTCCTACCTACTATACACACACAGTATCTATATACACAGGTTTGTTCCATACCCATCATAAATGCCCATAACACAGTGTTGTGCTAATCCAGCGAGAGAGATGCTCAATCAAATGAGATATTCAACCTTCTAGAATTACATTAGGTATATATGTATACGCATGTGGAAAATCCCACAATTATATTACAATGAAATACGAATTGCATTACACTTAACTGTTGTGTGTATTGTATTGACTGTGGTTGGTCGACCTCATCATCGTCGTCATTTCAATTTCATTAGATCGTATATAATAATCCCAGGTCAGAATTTCTCTTATCTTCAGCATTTGAATAGGAACGCGTTCGGCTACTTTCTATACATATGTATAGAAAGACTGAAAGATATGCTGAAGAGGGTCGAATGATAGATATTAAAAAAAAAAGTTGCTGGGGATACTTAGCATCGATAACAGGACACGTTCCAACAGTTTTTAGAATTTTTGTCTTATTATTTTTGATGCAAACTTTACTAATCTTTCGAGAAAATTCAAAAAGGTGCGAAGAGGTTAAAAATGGGGTTAAAAATTTTAGGGGAACTCCATGGATCTATGAGCTAAAGACTTGAAAGTATATTTGACTAGTAAGTAAAAAATAATCCCATTCATACTTTTAGCAGGATATAGATAAAACGTGAAAAAACTCGGGAAGAAGAATAGTGCTAGGCGGCTAAACACTATTTATTGTACATATTAACCAAGACTGGTTGATACCTCCACCGACAGTAACTGTTAGACATTAGAGACCTAATTATATTGGAACTACAGTCACTGACGACGTCGCTGTTGATATTAAAAACCAGCAATATTGATCCCAGGCCTTCCTATATTTGCTGTGAAAGCAGAGGTCATCTAAAGTTGTTGTGTAGGTAGAGTTGAATACTTATCTCGATATATCATAGTTCACCAACGTCAAAGGATGTGGGTATAAAATTCTCCCGGTATCTTGGGAGATAATGAGTGTCCGTCCATGGGGGCGCATATATGTACGATTTCCACCGAACGGGCCGGGCCCGGCAGCCGACCGCGTTTTAATAGAGTTCAGTAGGCAAAAGCCGAACGGAGCCGGTCACATATGACGACAGCCGACCACAGCCGTCCGCGACGAGCCGACCGGCCGCAAATACATTCAAATATGAAATTTAACGTCTATATTAAAGCTTCAAATTCTTTTGGCCCGGTCGGTGGGAATTATACATTAGAGCGCTTTCTGAAGGACTGCTTCCAATCTTTAATCCCAACGAAAATCACGCCCTTTGGCCTCGCTTACTTCGCCATTCACCTGCGGAACTTACTTTGCCCTTCGCCTCACCACTCATCTACTGGATAGTATATATGTCCGTGAGAGCTCTAGTGCCCAAAGTAAAATCTTCGTCGAAGACCAAGGCAATCGGTCCAACAGCCACACGAGCAACTGAAACTTCATAGAAAAAAATCTCTATTTTATTTTTTATGTTTCGTACGTCTCTTTTACCTCTCATGCCATAGGGACTCAATTATTATGATCTTTGCAATAAGACAAAAGTTCAAACTCCCAAACGCGGCAAAATTTTGCTGGAACAATCCACGACACTAAAGGAGCCGACCCCACCTAAAGTGTACATGGAATGTGCTTGGAAGAAGTTGCTGGGACAATTTCCATCTCGGCCAATGTTCCCGCTAACTAGGCATCACTACGCGTACTATTGTACTGACACGCCAATTGCTTAACCGCCCGTATCCTTTATAGCACATTCTCGGTGTAATTTGAGCGATTCGATGTAACTTGCACTATGGTTACCTTTGACTTTGTATAACATTTATCCCACCTCAAAATAGGGCCACTTCAGTCGCCCATTCGATTTCCATACTTGTCAGTCAGTCTGCAATCTGTTATACACAAAGTACTGCATTCGTGCCACCAGTTTCTGCGCATCTCGCGTCTATCAGGAAGCACTCATTTAAATGTAGGTTTGCAGTTAATAATCTGTGCTGACTATGTTAACAGTATCTTAGGTACCGCACTGCCAAAAGCGGATTGGGCCTCAAGTGTTAGTGTAATTAATTCGTACCTGCTAAGCATACACGTCTGATAATGAAACCCTAAAATGTCTGTATCCTTCCCTTGCATCACACCGGTACAGCGTTTCTAGAACTAGAAACACTTGAACACATTTAATAGTGGTTCCTGAGCTCTACCAAATACCAAAAATGCAACGAAAATCTGTAGGGACTACAAAAAAATCAGACAGGGTGGCTGAATCGCTCTGGGAATTACCGAGCTAACTTTATCGAGAAACCACCCATAGTCAATCAAGTTCTTAGGGCAGCTACACCGAATGGAAAGTTTTTAGTAACATTTAGCAAATGAGTTAACAATAATCACGCATTTTATCCAAATTTGAGTAGCAAACAAACATTCAAATGTTCACAAATATTAGTAGGATTTATATACCTACGCCAAAGTCCTAGGTCACAGTCCTCACACGACCATTAAATATATGATTTGGTAAAATGCGAAATGTCACCTGTTAGCAGAAAGTATTTGACTCGAAACCTGAAGCAATAAAATGAAATAATGAAAGTGAATCTTACGTTAAAGTCATTATGGATGAAATTGCAGTAACGGTCGAATGAGGAAAAATGGGACGCTAGCTGCTCTAGAATTTAAAGTGAAAGAGTTCACGTGTCGTACTGATATATCCTTTTTGAATGGGTAGGTAAGTCAAACTAAGGTTGATGTTGGATTTCTATCATTTTCCCAGCACCGTTCGCACAGAAGGTCGAATTGGTTGAAAATTTCGCTTTCGCACATATTTTTTTTTTTTATCAGTTAACTCACTTATTTTTATATAATTATTACGCTTTCGGTGATGAGAATAATTTAATCCTTCCATCAACATGCTTCAAAAATCAACACAATCTCAAGGAAGTGTGGCTGTACATAATACACCCGTTTCACCCGTTTTAACTTTTTTTAATGACTGTAGGACGCAGTTCTGCTTCTGAAGACGTAACATTGAAGTACAAACGCATAAAAATGTATTGGAACGTCTACAAATAGCAATACTAGTCATTAAATAAATAATTTACTGTCATACCTACAATAAAAAAAAGTGCATGATTATTAACAACAACTTACAAAAATCAATACAATTGTATGAAACTGTGGCTGTAGGTACAGGTTTCTGCGATTGCTTACTATTTTTAGTTATTTGGCATTTGTATATTCAATCACAACGGCAAAACAGTTTTTTTTAGGGTAGGTACCTCTCTCTACATGTAAAGTGCGGATGTAAACTCTTTTTTCTCGATAAACCCATAGTGTTGGGTATCGTTGGATAGCTTGTCCAAAAATATATAATGAGGTTCTTATAACCACTTTTCAATTCGTGATTCATTTGGCTTTAAAGCCCTAATTTCTGTTCGAGTCATTTGTGCCAGTCTGTTGGCGCGCGCGTGTCGATGTAGGTACCTAGCTAAGATAGTCAGGCATCTACGCAACCCTACACTGCGCGTGGCCCGAGACGACATCAGTGTTGCCGGTGCGGATCTTTTGGTCCGATTTCGGATAATTCAGACCTCTGGCGGATCTTGTGCGGATCCTGACTCAAATCGGACTATTTCGGATCCTATCCTATGGGACTGTTATTTTGTAGATTCTTTTATTTTTATTTAATCTGAATGCATCAATACTATTTATACCTGCAATCCAGCACGGCTATCGAAAGACGGCGCGAGATCTCTCTCGATTTTTCTCACACTATAGGTCTCTTTCTAAGTGTTCTAATAAGAGAAAGACGTAAAGTGTAAGAATAATCGAAAGAGCTCGCGCGCCGTCTTGCCATAGCCGTGCTGGATTGCTCGTATAGAATTGATGAACAAAAGCGACAGGTAAATGAATGACCGGTTTATCGCTCTACCAATAGATGCGCTGCTCCTATAAGTCTTAAACAAATCATAACTTAATGTTTTTTTTTTAAGATTTAAGCAGACCAGTCATGATTACTAGAAGTCGGTTGGGTATAGGAAAGGGGGACCGAATTTTGATTTTTTTTTTTCACTTTTTTCAATTTTCTTGTCGTAAAAAATGCGTAAAAATAAGCATGTTTTATTCCTTAAACTTTTTCTCTCAGATCGATATTTACCGAGATATTTGGGTTCAGAGGTCAGTAATTTAAACGGTTCTGGAACTTAAATATTTTAGGTAGGTATCCTGAACCGACTCGGATGGTGGATAGGTTAGAAGATGGTGGCGGGAGCCCTCCCGCCGCTATTTTCGTGGTTATTTTTTTTAAATAAAAGACCGGAAATAACTTCTTTACAGAAAAGTTTTTCGATGAAAAGATGCTTATTTTGACGTGATCTATACGTAACAATAATTTAAAATAGGTGTTATAATGACACCACTTTGGAAAAAAAATCAAAGTGCTGAAATGTCAATGTCCCTGATGATTGCTCCACCCTACGGTCCAGTTATAAAAAAAATATCAATAAAAGATGCTTATTTTTCTGTATTCTTTAAAGTTCTTATCAAAAAAGTACTAAAAACGCAAAAAAAATATTTTTAAGTCCCAAAATTGTCAAGAAATTATGAAAATGTACTTTGCGGATCCTCGCGACTATTTTCGGATCTTTTCAAGGCTCAGATCGCATCGAATCGAATTCCCGTGCTGGCAACACTGGACGACATACTTTCAGAGTATGAGAGAAGAAAATAATCGTTCTCTCCTTACATTATTCACTTTATTTTATTAATATTTGAACTACGACACCCTGTGACAGGCAAATAGAGTGACTAACAAGTATATTAATATACTTATTATACTCTTCTCTTGGAAGTCCTCTGAAAACATTTCAATATTTGCTTGCATCGTTTTTGCTCCATTTCAAAAACGAGGTGACTTTTATTCGACTTTTCTTAGTTTTTATTAATACACAAAACAATCACATTTGGACCGACACTAAAACAAAAACTCATCACTTAAACGGTGTGCGTTTGCGTTCGAGGTGTCTTACTTTAACAACGAATCTGACAAATTAAGGGATAATCCAATGATCAGTTTAAATATGATACAACAGCAAAGGCGTTTGCACTTTTAAATCCGCTTCCGTGTATGTATTAGGTGCACGTTGAAAACGACGATGTAACTCCATACAAACATGTTCTTAAGCTTCTTTGTGTACATGGCTTAGTTGGCCTACATCGCTTTAATGGATTTAGCGTGACATTGTGACTTAAGTGCCTTTGTTCATATGGTTACCGACCCATCAGCGATGGACAAAAACGGGAATGCAATCCTTATATAAAGGTAGACCCGATGTGTGAATAGTCACTGAACTGAGAACCAAAATGATGGTAAGTCACTCAAAATGTACAGCTATCTGAAATATTTGAATTCATATTTTATTATCATAGGCATCTAAGTATTATCGAATATGCAAGAAAACATAATACGTATAGCGAATAAATATTCATTAATTCATTCATAAAATAATTACATATCATAATTTTATCGACGAAATATGAAATAATCTATCCCTTTTTTAAACATACTGTACCTACAATAATTAAATTTTCTTACTTTTAAGCTTAATAATGATTAAATATAAATAATGATCCGTTTTGACATAAAACATGTTTTATGCCGATTTTCCGCGCCCGGGCGAAGAGCATTACTAACTTATCGAGATAACATTATAACGAGCGAGCAGAACAAAATGTTGGCGGAGGTATAACCTTAAAAATATTATGTCATCAGTTAAATCAATCAAATTCATAAAGATCAATAACCGCCAAGTGCGTGTCGGACCACGCACAATGAAGGCTTTCGTACCTACTACGAGCTAACCCACATTAGAAATCATTAATATTCAATACCTAGGAAATTTTGATTAAAAGATTTATATTCATAGGAAACTCACGACACTTACATCTCGAACTCGAAAACCTTTCAGTTTCAGTTCTTCATTTGCTCATAATTTATAGACTATAGTCATGTAATAGTACATTACGTAACTAGGGCGGTGAATTCGTGAATGCCCCAGATCGCAGGTGTTTGTGCGTTATAAATATGCGCTCTGGGGCTTTACGAATTACCGCCCGTGTTGAGTACAAAATTTTACGTCTTCACCTGGCCACAATGCGAGTTTTCCCGTACGCGCAACGTGCAGTAAAACTCGCATTATGGCCAGGTGTGACGTAAATACAGTTACAGCACAGTGAACAAGAGCTAAAAATTCATTTAGTATATTGAACTGTTGTTTACGATAAAACATTCAGGTATAATTAAGAAACAGTTAATACATAGGTACTTTCGGATCAGTAATTTAAACGTAACATAACATACCACAAATTAAACAATGGCAAGAACTCTAAAAATTAAAATAAAAGTATGACGTAACTTTATGTCAATCAGGTAGCAATGCACAACGTCAACTTCGTTGTTATTCATTATTCTTCTTATTATTTTTATTGAACGGTATTGTATGTAGTAAGTACCTTGGAATGGGGTGGGGTGAGTATTTTGATTAGGGAGACGACATTGATCAAATAGGTTTTTCTCCGAAATCATTGTTTTTACTTGTGGGTGAACTGTGGCAGTGTATAGGTATATCAGTATTCTCTATCCTGCAGTTAACTTGACTTTATTAAATATTCTTAATTTCAAATAGTTCTGATTTTATAAGACACCAACTTCTGCCCGCGACTCCGTCCACGTGGAACTCGTTTATATCGCAATCGTATACAAACATTTTAACCCCCCATTTCACCTCCTTTCCATTTCAATCTACATCCCTTCAACTAACTACACTTAAAAAATCACGTCAATTCGTTGCTCCGTTTTGCCGTGAAAGACGGACAAATAAACAAACAAACAAACACACACATACATTTTCCCATTTATGAAATTAGTATGGAAGTATGGATTGTAAATGCCCCATTCTATCCTAAAGTAACCCCGGTTCACGGGATTGACGACCACAATAGGGATTTTTGTAAATTGACATACTGTAATTTATAAAGTAATCATAAATTGTGAATAAATTAATCTGAATCTGCACCAACAAAAAAATAAAATGAATCCGACGTCGGCAGATCGAAAGTTTACGACTCAATGGGTATTTTGTTCCTGTGCAGGTATATTTAAATGAGTTTTTAAACACATAATAGACGCTATTATTGTGATATCTATACATTTATACATATAAAAGAAGACTTCCTGACTGATTTCATCAACGCATAGCCGAAACTACTGGGACTAGAAACTTGAAAGTTACACTAGAACTTCATTTTATGACGTATGCAAGGAATGAGACCGGATTTTTGTAAATTCCATCCCCAAGGGGTTTTAATAGGGGTGCAAAGTTTGTATGGGGGAAACTTATCTTTTTAAATAAAATGACTGACCTAAACGCCCCGTGTACAATTAATACACCGTACATAAAAAAATATCAGATGTAATTTAAAAATTTTCGCGCTAAATTAAAATTCGCCTAGAGGACATGAATGGTCGGTTCCTTGGTGGCCATTTTGACAGCTGACATTTGAAAAATATTCACAAAGTAGTTTTTAACGTCCGCCATTTTGCAACGATTTTTTTATGATGTCTTTCTAACCAGTTTTTGGAGAGGAACAAATGTTTGTATGGGAGCAACTACAGTTCAAGGACATAAATACCAAAAAAAAAATCGACAAAGATTGACCTTGCTGGCGGCAGCGCAAAACGCTTCATACTGGTAGGCACACAGGTATGACGTCACATTTGTACTAATTGTTGTATGGAAAAACAGGTAAATTGTTGTTTCGGTCGCGAAATACTGCATTTAAGTACAAAGTTGTCATACAATTTTGTTTCTATATAAGCGTAAGGTTTCTATTGGTAGCGATAAATTTACTCTTGGACAATACAAAAAAATGCATAGGTACATCTAAACTTTCAAAGGACATCTTTTTATGATTTGAATTATATTTTATAATTTATACTTTATTACGATAATTTTATGGTTTAGGTACTATCCATTTAGCATCACTACGTTACCTTATCAATTTGAACTTAAGGCATCATGCCTATTCTTAGGTCATACTTATAGTATAGGGCAAGCCATTAATTAGTCAAAATACATAATCCGACTGCTAGCAGAAAAGTAGGTTAGTTTACGTTGGAACCACGACCCTAACAGAACCGAACATCTACCAGAAATGTAGATTAGGTTAGGTTAGAACTGCGATGCTCACAGAACCGAAAAGAAGGTATTGTTTCATTTGACCTGTGGATTATTTTGTTATTTTTTTATTTCGGATAGTCAAAATAATTTATTCTCTAACACCGTTAAATGGGGACGGCGGATAGAGACGGAAAGCTTTACGCCTTTTAGCATTAGATAAGTTTCCTTTCAATACTATACAAGTAGCCCACACTAACGTGAGTAGAACTACTGGACGGATTTAGGCAAAAAAATCTACTTAAATATGTAGCTTTCTTTGATACATTATGAAAAAATATTTAATTTAAGCAGGCAGGTCGATTTAAGCAGTTCTGTTGATGATTCTTCAGATATTTATACATACGCAGTTTGACCACAGAGAACCGTGACGTCACTTATTAATATTTTATTACATACCCGAGCTTTAGACGTATCATGATAAGTTGCTGATCGACTATCAGTCGACATCCCTATTGATGATGTCTTATTTATTTACTTACACTAAAAGAAGAAATACGGTTTTATAAAACATGAATTTACTTTAGCGTGTGTTTTTTGTTTATTTCATTCCTAAACGTTATTCTAAAATGCTTTATTCAAGAATCCTAGTTACAAACTTTCCGAGATTATTCAAGACAAACATAATTTTTTTCCTAAGTCCCTTATCAAACACTAGTGCGACGTCGAGTTACCTTATTTATAATTAAATATATTGTCCTTTTTCCTCGGCAGCTGAGAACGCTGGTCATCTTCATAGCCATCGGCCTGGCTGCTACTGCACCGTCGGACCGTGAAAAGAGGTCTCCAGGTATTTGACATTACAATACATACAGCATAATACATTGTGTCTCAATGGGGCACTATATATTTACGGCGAGGGAGGTATTATAATTAAATCCAGAGTGAAGCGAAAGATTATAAATATCTTGAGCTTATCGAGATGATTCAAGTGTAATTTAATTTAATAGTGCATGTGATTTCCCATGATGGGAATAATTTTGCTACCGAGGGTACATACATATGTACTGCTTTTCACATCAAGTAGCCCAGGTAATCAGGAGAAAAGTAGGTACTATTTTAATTTGAGGGCATCAATGACTCTTTTCGGACTAGCAGATATGAATACATATTTTTTTATTAAGGTCATGTGTGTGCACAGTGTATGGAAATGTGGATAGTTTTTTTATTCCAAAAGTGCCTAAGAAAACCTGTCAGATGACGCCACCTCATGTACCTACACATCAAATCGAAGTTTTTGGGAGTTTTCCTAGTGCTACACACAATAATATATTAATCATTTCGTCAAAATTATTAAGCAAACATTGTGTTTGAATAGCCCTGACCTTTTAACCTATCGTCTACTAAGACTCTGTACCGTTTGGAATTGAGATTTGCTTAATTCCGGTAAAGGTGGAAGTGGGTGGCAGAGCGGCGGAGGCTACAGCGGCGGTGGCGGAAGTTACGGCGGTGGCTACAGCGGCGTTGGCGGAAGTTACGGCGGTGGCTACGGCGGCGGTAGCTTCGGCGGGGGTAGCTTCGGCGGCGGCAGTTTTGGCGGCGGCCTGCCGTCGGTCGGCGTTGCGCGCTCTTCCTTCGGTGGCGGCGGTGGCGGCGGCTGGGGCGGGTCCGGTTAGTAAACCTCCATAATACAATGTTACAAAATGTTCATAATTTACTCATAAAATAATCCTCATGCTCGCTTTAAAAAATATAATAATATTGCATAATTAATATAGTTTACTGTACAAACTTACCTAAATAAAGAAGCGCTGTTTTAAATACATGTCTTCTGTTACTACAGGATTAGGTAGATCTGACGGCGGCTACAGCTCTGGCGGCTGGGGAGGCTCAGGTGGCGCGAGCGCTCGAAGCGGCGGCTTTAACTCTGGCTGGGGCGGAGCCAGCGCGCGCGGCGGTGGCGGCTACGGTGGTGGGGGCTACAGCTCTGGAGGTTTCGGCGGCGCCAGTGCGCGTAGTGGCGGGTACGGCGGGGGCTACAGTTCCGGAGGTCTCGGCGGTGGCGGTGGACGTAGCGGCGGCTACGGCGTGGGCCACAGCTCTGGAGGCCTCGGTGGCTACAGCTCCGGCGGGTGGGATTCCAACAACGGACGATCATCAGGAGGCTGGGATTCGGGCCTTGGAAGGTCTGGTGGATCCGGGGGCTGGCAGTCATCCGGGTGGTAGTATGTGTTAAATTTAATCCTAATTTAGCAATATCTCGACTTTGTGCTCGCTTGTGCTTACGTTATTGTGCAATAAAATTATTTTCATTGGCATTTGGGTTTTATTTAACACCTAACACCTACTTAAATATCGCCTCATGCTGTGATTGAGCCTGTTTGTTAAAATTTGTTTAGCTGTGAGAGGTAAACAGGTGTGACATGCAAAAGGCGGGATGTTACCTGCAATAATTCAGCAACACAATCCTACTCAATTTGCGCCGCAGTAACAGGGTGTTGCATTTCCAATATTTCCAATAAATCGAACAAGGCGTTTCCAAGAATTTCCCTAAAATTGTTTAGGTAGGTTTTGCCAGCGATGATCTGTATATTATAATCATAACATCAGTATCAGTACAAACGCCAACAAAGTTGACCATCCTGTATTTATATAGAACCTTATTACAATGAACATAAAGTGCACGGATGACCACAATTATTTTTTTCACTACTAGGTATAATATTATAGACAGGACCTTCAGGGTCAACATATTGCTTATCCCGCGGTATATATTGCCAGGTTCCCTGTAAATGCTAGCGGAGCTGCCGGTTCCCTGTAAATGCGAGCGGAGCTGCGCGGGCAGTTATAGTAAATAATCATAGTTATAAGTGAGAAAACCCAATTTTTTTATATAGGTAGGTACCTACTAAACACGTTGCTGTTTATACTTAACATGACTATTAGGTATGTATTTTTTTTACCTTTTCATTGTCTTTTTTTATTATAATCTATACTGTCTGAAGAAACAAGCATAATTAACAAGACACATCATCCATAAACAATAGATAGGCTAGTTGGTAAGGATTATTTATATATAAACCTTTAAAAAGTACATGCCTCTCAGCAGGAGAACGGCGAACCGGTACTCCTCTTCTACTACGGTCCCTCCCCTACGCATCCTAAGCGGGCTAAGCCAAGCCCGCTTGGAGCGCCCTCCTCGGGCCAGCCGGCAGCCCAAACAGGCCGGCCCTGGGTGCCTCTTAGCTTCGCCGTGGGTGACCAGTCCACGGTTACTAAGCCCTCCCGCCCCGACAAGGCGGGCACCGTCGAGGGGGCCGCAGGAGCTACCTACCGCAACCCCGCACGTGTCCCCTGGGTGGTACTAAAGAGTAAGTATACCTACCATACGATTAAATAAATAATGTAATAGGCATATTCTTTCCTATATTTGTGTGTTAGCTACAAATAAAAATCAAGACTGAGATCAGGGAATCTTGTCATAAAATGTCTCACTTGCCTATACTCGTTTACAAGCAACACAAAGAAACAGCAATTTACACACCAATTTGCCCTTAATTTTCCCACAGCCCCTGCGGTAACCCAATTAAATAAAAGTAAATCCAATCTCACTCGAACCATGACATTTTCTATTAATTACTCTATTTTCAGCTAATTATTTCAGTTAATGAACGCCTAAAGCTGTGAAACCGTCGCGCACATGTTAATTACCAAACACAATACCAAGTAACTACTAAACTTACCTATTCAGATAATAATTTTTTTTATTATAATCTATACTGTCTGAAGAAACAAGCATAATTAACAAGACACATCATCCATAAACAATAGATAGGCTAGTTGGTAAGGATTATTTATATATAAACCTTTAAAAAGTACATGCCTCTAAGCAGGTCGATCACGTAACGCATTGCACTTACGTTAGGTAGATCTAAATGGATCTATTGGATTTGGATCTATCTAACGTACGTTCCAAACGGTGCGTGATTACCCCTCTTTCCCGTCGTTAGCTATGGTGCCCAGAAGACTGGCAGCATTAAGTCTTTGGATTTCTAGGCTATAATCCTTTGGCCAAAATAACTGCCAGCCCTCTCTCTCTCTCTGGTCACCGCATATTTTAATCAGCCGAATAGATCCCTGCTAGTCACCGCCAAATACTTCATAATCTTTCATATATTCTTTAAACAAGCCCCTACCTCTAAACTGCATGGAACAATGGACCTACATACTAAACAGTTTCAAACCAAATTGCACTTCGTTCAATGGACACAAAACCTTTAATTACTTTTAATTTAAGTTGGTAACAAGCATACGGCCTGCCTGATGGTAAGCAGACACCGCCTATGGACGCTTGCGACACCAGACGAATCACAAACGCGCTTCCTCGATGTTTAGAATTCGTTGTGTCGATAGCTAGAGACCATTCAGATCCGCTACTCTCAACACAGTGCATCCATGGGAGCTCTGAGCTTACTCACCACCAGGAACACAACACACAATAATACTCACAAAACGATTGGTGTTATTATAGCTGCGGTCTTTGTAAGGAGGCACATATTCACCCACCATATTAACACATATTCCCCAGTTGGGCCGCTCCATATATCAGCGACAATACATTCCGCTGTGGCCAACAACAACAAGTTGTCTAACTTTCAGATGGCTTACATGGACTAGGCTTACATGGACTAGGTTAGGTACGATCGATAATCAACCTCCAAAGACACTCTAGCCCAACCCTGTACCTATAGTTGGCGTTCCCTGCGGTATGGAGTCGCCAACTCACGGTACCTACTCCTAACTTGAATAATCTATATAGCCGTGTAATTATGTAGATTGCGTTTATTCGAGTGGCAACACATAACAGATATCACGCATTTCATGAACTGACTAGCTGCTATCGTGTCCCTATTGATTGGATGTTTTCCTACAGAAAGTTATATTTTTGGATGTTTGTTTTATGCATTACCGGATAACGAGGGGTCAGCCTCTCGTTACCGTTACGATCACGCATAAAACAACGAATAATAATGAACTTTGGAATACAAATAGTGGGTTAAAAATAGGATACTTTTGATACAGAAAGCCATGTTTCAAAGGGACGAAAAATCGAGTTCGTTCTGAGCTTCGTCTCTACGAATAAAGTAAATTGGATTAATAGAAAAGTACTTGACCTTTTTCAGGGCCAAAAAAGCCAAAATATATTTGTTGTGATATAATGTGTAACGCTTTCAAATGTAATAACTTTCTAAAGTCGAGTTGCCCACTCACTTGACAAAGGGGGGCAAGTGTTACTTGCGTCCGCAAGCGCTACCTTTTTTTTTTTTTTTAGGGGGGAAAATGCGTTACGCATACCACCCGGGCGCAGGGGGTGACCCGAGTGGTTATGTGGGACTCCCGTATGAGCTGATGAGACCCACGGTGTACCCAATAAAAACCCCCCCACTTGCCGCCTCGCCGCCATGTGGCGAGGTTACGGGAACGCTTGCGCACACATCCGCGACCCCGCCGGCGGTAGCCGCCCTTAAGCAGCACTTCGCGGATGGCCGGAGGCTCTCCACGTGAGGCGCGCCAGATGATTGGACGCGCCTGCCACCTCGATCTCCACCTGTTCAGTAGCGGACCCCCCTGAGTCCGCTACAAGGAGATCATGGGTGCGGAAAATCCAGCACCCGGTGGCGGATCAGGTCTGTGGTTCCGCCACCGACCACGTCTCGGCCGCAGAGGATAGGGAAAGCGGCGCACCGTCATACCGGCATTCCTCTTCCTCTGCGGTCCCACCAGCGTCGTTTCCGCGGAACGACCCCGCCAAGTTCGCAGGGGGTAGGGAGAGTGGCGCACCGTTATACCAACACACCTCTCCCCCTGCGATCCCGCCTCGGCCGCAGAAGATAGGGAGAACGGCGAACCGGTACTCCTCTTCTACTACGGTCCCTCCCCTACGCATCCTAAGCGGGCTAAGCCAAGCCCGCTTCGAGCGCCCTCCTCGGGCCAGCCGGCAGCCCAAACAGGCCGGCCCTGGGTGCCTCTTAGCTTCGCCGTGGGTGACCAGTCCACGGTTACTAAGCCCTCCCGCCCCGACAAGGCGGGCACCGTCGAGGGGGCCGCAGGAGCTACCTACCGCAACCCCGCACGTGTCCCCTGGGTGGTACTAAAGAGTAAGTATACCTACCATACGATTAAATAAATAATGTAATAGGCATATTCTTTCCTATATTTGTGTGTTAGCTACAAATAAAAATCAAGACTGAGATCAGGGAATCTTGTCATAAAATGTCTCACTTGCCTATACTCGTTTACAAGCAACACAAAGAAACAGCAATTTACACACCAATTTGCCCTTAATTTTCCCACAGCCCCTGCGGTAACCCAATTAAATAAAAGTAAATCCAATCTCACTCGAACCATGACATTTTCTATTAATTACTCTATTTTCAGCTAATTATTTCAGTTAATGAACGCCTAAAGCTGTGAAACCGTCGCGCACATGTTAATTACCAAACACAATACCAAGTAACTACTAAACTTACCTATTCAGATAATAATTACGAACGAAAAGATTTGTTTCGTTTTATTAAGAAATATTTTTTTTTGGATACTGACTGTAACAAAGCTAACGAGTCACGCAGAGTACATATAACGCATTTCTTCAAAAGGTTTCGTGCCAGTCATTGGAAGGCTGCTTTACTTGTAGGTACAAAAGAAATCGTATCGCAGATAGAATAAAAGTTCTCAAAAAAAAAGGTTAAAACAAAATAATAAGTACCTAGATAGATACGGGAATAAAATAATATAAGAACAAAACAATAAAGCCTGCCCATTGAAAGTATTACACCACTAAACGCACACGAATATGCATACGTTAAAATAAACTTAATATTTCTAGATGAACGGCAAATTCGGCATATTCTTGACTCGGTACATACCAGTCTGGAATCCCGAGAACCCAAACCTGGTGAATACCGTACAACGACTGATATGGAACTCAGGCATATGGTCCACTCAAAGTTTAGGGTTGCATTGGCTGGCTAAGTTAGCTATCATCTGCTTTCTGTTCACGAATTTGACGCAAGTTGCAACTCTGGTAATAGAGAGTGACGATAGCACCCGCATGTTTGAATGTTTTAGTATCCTCTCATTCTGCGCCATGGGAAACATGAAACTCTTCAACCTGTATGCTAACAGGAAACGCTGGTATTTTATCTTCTCCCAAGTTAAAATCCTCGAAAATGAACAGTTACATGGCATCGATAGAGTAACTACGGAATACGATTCTGACGAGGAAGAAGATTATGCCCGGTATCATATCTCACAATATACAAGAAGGCACACATTTATATCGTCCGTTCTCTTAAAGTTGTATGGTAGTACCGCAATCATATTCATCGCGACTCCATTCGTTGAATACGCGTTGACAGCGACCAGTGACTGTGACTACTACCCGCACATTTTGCCTGGTTGGGCACTATTGGATAAAGTGGGTTTTGCAGGATACTGTATCAACATTACGTTAGAGACGGTTGCGTCTGTTTACTGCGTCTTGGTACACATCGCGTTTGACTGCACTTCGGTAGGGATTATGATTTTTATATGTGGCCAATTTGCGTTGCTCCGTCGAAATACTGAGAACATCGCGGGTCGAGGCAAAGACTGCATGCCGAGTGCCGCAAGAGACAGTCGAGCTCATAACAGAATCATAGAGACCCATCGCACATATGCGACGCTTTGCACGTAAGTAGGTACTTTTTACAATTTTATAGTCACGCCCGGGTTTCCAAATCGAAACAAAGTTTTGGAAAATTTGTATATTTACTTACTAAGCACCTGCTCCTACTACTACTACCTACTATATGTAGGTTGTGTCTCGGACAACTCAATGTTAGGTATTGCTTAATCCGCGCTCCTACGTACCTTTCCGTGTGAAATTGGAGACTAGTAATTAAATTATAAGGACAGCCAATGTCACGTTCCTTTTTAAAAGAATGAGGCTGCTGTAGCTAGTTTCACTGTACCTAGAAATATGTCTGTGTACCATTAATTTAGTATTATGGCAATTTGTCCTCAGCTGAACACACCGATGACGATTAATTGAAGTCTTTATCATTTAATAGTGAAAGAATGCCCTGATGCATTAAGTTCGCCTTTTGTACCTTAAGATTTCTTTATGTGACCTATTTAAATAAAGTTAGGCACCTATTTTCAATAAAATTATTTTGTTTCAGTGTCATAAAGGAATTGGATTTATTGCTGCAATCAGTTTTAGGAGTATATTTTCTTGTAGCTACCTTAACGGTTTGTTCGGTGGCCGTAAGACTTAATTCGGTAAGTTTAACTAACCGTGTTCAGGGTGATCACGATTGCCTTTAATTTGCATGTCACTTGACTTGAGACACAAACGGCCGATAGTTTACACTAAAGATCAAAGGACACGGGCCCTACAAAACCTTGACATTAGGAACTTTGGAAGTCCAATAACGTATACCAACATATTATAGGTTGGCATCCCGTTTAAAAATAATAAAAACCCTATGACTGGAGCCGTTTACTTTTTTACGTCACACCTGGCCATAATGCGAGTTTTACTGCACGCTGTGCGTACGGGAAAACTCGCATTGTGGCCAGGTGAAGACGTAAAATTTTGTACTCAACACGGGCGGCAATTCGTAAAAGCCCCAGACCGCATATTTATGGCCCTCACCTTCGGTTCGGGCCACAAACACCTGCGATCTGGAGCATTCACGAATTCACCGCCCTAGTAATGTAATGTACTATTTCATCCCACTTGCTCGAAAAGGGCTTCATAATGCGCAGACATACAGAGCTACAATAGCCTATTTTAACGCCCACGGGCGTAATGCCTATTTTCTAAAATTGTATATGTCACCCATGCGGCAGTTACAAAGCAAAGAGGTTTTATATCAAATATACGATATCTGAAAATGTATTTATAAATAAATTTAAACTTAAAAATACTAGGTACTAAAACATGTTTAACAGAATTATTTACAGATTTAGTATGTAGTTATGTGTCTATGTAAAATGTTTTTAAGTGTTTTCAAATCGTGGCTTTACCTATACCGAAGGGTCTTTGCCATACGCGCCTCACATCAAATTCTCCAAAATGGACAACTGACAGTTGCAGTTTTTATTATAATTTATATTAATTTAATCTAAAATGTATTTGTTTCCTAGCAAATGTGATGAACCTCTTATTGTGTCGCTTTGAGGCTCATAATCCTGGATATTAAAAACGCGTGTTTTACAACATTACAACACTTATGTGTTATGGTTATATCCCGATTAAGTCAAGTTGGCACCTTGCAGCAAGAACACGAACACGGCATGCATGAACACGGTGCATTCTTAAATTAACCGGGTTGTACAGAATGTACAGCTTTTTTTTTAATTTTCGGCAAATGGATTCTTACTCGACTAAACAAATTAAATCCTTTTTGTTAATTAATTGACTATTTCTTTTTGTATATGATATGGAAACGTTGATACGAAAAAAACTGTTGGGCGCCTTTATAGGTTATTTATTTCACAAATATTTGTAAAATTTGTTTATGCGTGTTTGGTTATTATCAAAAATGTTGACTCGTGGTGACTAGAAAAGTGATAAATAGAATGGACGCCACTGGAAATTCTTGGCGATGTGCAATTGTGAGTAAAAACCTGTTGTCATCTTAATGATTTGCTTAATGTAAAGTAAATAATTTGGCAGGCCTATAACATTTTCATCTTATGAAAATGATTTATTCCTCGCAAAATGTGTTGAAAAACGTCGTATGATACGCGTGAGCTTTGATAATTACATCCTCGGCTTCCTTATCACGCTCACCTGCGGTTCGCGTGAACAATTTCGCCTCTGATGTAATTATCAACATACCTCACTTGTATCACAATGTACTAGTGTATAACAAGGGCGTAAGAATATTGCAAACTCGACTCATCAAAAGCCCTCCGCCGTCGGCGTCGGGCTTCTGATAGATTCTTGTTTGCAATATTCTACTTACGACCCTCGTTAAAAAATGTACCTACTATTAGGTATGTATTTAGGTACAACAACATACTTGATGCTAGCGTAGCTAAGGTACCTATGTACAATCTGGTTCTCCAATATCAATACACCTTTCAATATTGACTACGCATGCGTTTTGCATTTCTTATGTTAGTAACAATAAATACTCTGTATCGATATTTGAAAGGTGGTCTGCAATCTGTATAGATATTGGAAAACTCGTCTTTAAATAAATATAAGGACCTAAATATCTGTACATGCCTTTATGACATTGACAATAGAGTCCTGTCCATATATTTCTGTCCTTAATTTCACGAAGTGTGAAATTTTTCTGCCTGACCGCCTTCCCCCGGATAGAAAAATTGAAATACTGACTAACTTTAATGCGATATTACCCAACATCTCCGTTCATTCCACTTCATCACTCACACTTTTAGGATCTCCAATTTTTGATGAAGCGATCAGTTCAGTTATTAATTGCAAGTTAGACTTGTTTAACTGTACATCTGACTTACTTTTTGATATAAACCCCCATATGGCACTTTTTATTATCCGTTTTTGTCTCTTTACACCTAAATTCATGCATTTACTCCGATGCTGTCCGATCTGGAAATACCCCTCTATACTTTTGTCAATCGATAATACTCTTCAAACAACTTTATCCAAAATTCTAAACGTTACTTTCGATTCGATTTCATGGTCCCAAGCATTCTACCTGTAAGACTCGGTGGTCTGGGTGTTCGCGCCACTTCCGATGTGGCACTACCAGCTTTCCTGTCTTCTTGCGTACAGTTCGTTGTCCCTCGTCGGTATTATTTTAAACTTTGAACAGATACCGGTCGTAGAGATCGCGAACTTGGCGGAGGCCGAGAGAGCCTGGTGCGAATTGTGCCCGGAAGCGGACGTCCCTGTTATGAAACACATCCAGAAAGTATGGGACACTCCTCGGCTCAAATCCATTCACGGTTCTTTAGTCGAAAATAGTCCAAACGACTCAGAACGCGCCCGGCTCTTGGCTGTCTCCTCGCATGAGTCAGGCCACTGGCTTAATGCCCTTCCCTCACGCAACATAGGCACAGTTCTTGACCCAGGTACGCTAAGAATAGCTATCTGTTTAAGGTTGGGATCCAACATATGTGTTCCCCATACTTGTGTCTGCGGCAAAGGTGTGGACCGGCTGGGTAGACATGGCCTATCATGTAGAAGCGCCGGCCGAATGTTCCGCCATGGTACTATAAACGACCTGCTGCGTCGGGCGCTCGCCACTGCCTCCATACCTTCGTCACTAGAGCCTCCTGGTATGACGAGAGACGATGGCAAGCGCCCGGACGGAGTAACTTTGGTACCGTGGAAACTCGGTAGGGCCCTGGTGTGGGACGCAACATGCGTCGATACGTTCGCACTGTCCCACATACAGGCAACACGGTCTCAGGCCGGCGCTGCGGCTGATCAGGCCCAATTACTTAAGCGCCGCAAATACTCTTCTCTAGTTCAGAACTACGAGTTTGCGGCGCTTGCAGTTGAAACGATGGGACCCTGGTCAGCCGACATGAAGGCCTTCATGAGTACCCTGTCGTCGCGGCTGGTCCACGCCTCAGGGGACCCCAGAGCTGGCGCGTACGTTTCACAAAGGATCGCCCTTGCGGTCCAAAGGGGAAATGCCGCCAGCGTCTTGGGGTCCATGCCGCAGGCAGAACTTTTGGGCGGTCTATTTTTTTTGTAATTAGTTTTAATTTGTTTGTTTCATTATTTTTTATTTAGTATTTATGATGTACCATAATTGTCGTTGTTATCGACGAATTGTATTATTCGATATATAGTATAAAATACAATTATAACAAAAAAATATTTTGTCCTTATTTATGTGCGTATATTACCTACCCCTGACTGTACAGTGTAGTTGAATGGGACACGTTCTACCTAATATTTCCAATTCCAAATACCGTCGGCTTTTTAATGCTGGTCCAAATGCTGCAATTTTACATTGTGCTACACAATGCTCTCTTACACGAGAGCCGCAGGTGAGCGTGCTAAGAGAACCGAGGCCATGTGCAAGGAAAAAAACATTTTCATAAGATTTAAATTGTATTTTAGGCTTCCCAAGTTATTTTCTTTAGTTGAGATGGCAGCAGGTTTTTCTCACATATTGTACATCGCCAAGAATTTTCAGTTAGCGTCAATTCTATTTATCACTTTTATATTCACTGCGAGTCAACATTTTTGATATGTTTACATTTATTTGTGTAATTAACAAATGGCGCGCAACAATTTTTTTTCGTGAAGTTTGCGCAGTGCGCGCGCACGTGTTCAAGCCAGACTTACAACTTAGAAAAGTTGAAAAACCCCCGACATTTTCATTTCAAAGTCAAATATCACAAAAAAAGGCTGAACAGATTTTCATGAAACATGGCTAAGAACACTCGGGATAAAATTATCTATGACGCAATAAAAACCGCATCCAAATCGGTCCATCCGTTAGGCAGCTACGCTACCACAGACAGATACACAGATACACAGACAGACACGTTAAACTTATAACACCCCTCTTTTTGCGTCGGGGGTTAAAAATAAAATTAATATTTCCGTTTTAACATTTTATATTTTTATTGATTCATGTTAAATGTAAGCAAATGTGAATAATTTTACTAAATTAAACATTTTTATGTCACATCCAAAAAGGAATAGTCAATAAATTAATTTAAAAAAGAATGTTTAGTCGAGTAAGAAGCCATTTGTAGAGTTTAAAAAATAATCTGCACATTCTGTACAACCCCCAAGAATGCACCGTGTACCTACTCGTACATGCATACATCTTGCTGCAAGGTGCCAACGTGTCTTGATCGGGATAATAACATACAACCATAAAACACGAGAGTAATATAATAAAACACGCGTGTTTAATGTAGTGCAGTGTAGTGTGCGTGTAGGATTATGAGCCTAAAAACGTCGCAATAAGAGGTACGTTACGAGCAAATGTGTTGAAAAAGTAACTTAACTAAGTAATTGCCCACAAGAAAGACGACTTTTGTTTTTACAAGGTTCAATTTAAATTACACTGTTCGAGTATTCGTAGGCATCCCTCTGTGGTCTGTATGTAGATAATGTAAGTAAGTTGGTATGTAAGTGCATTTTTCAGCCATTGGTCGGTCTGAGTTGACCTGCATACGCATATATCAGGGACCTAACTCTACAGGGTGTACTAAACATGGGTTACGAACCGATCAAGGGCATAACAGGTGTCGTGTTCTGATAAGAAAAAACTTACTTACTTTTTGACGCGATTTTTATTTTACATTTGAGCAGGTCGCCCCAGTCGGCCATCGCTCCATGCAAATGTAAAAAAAATCGCGTCAGTTTTTTTTTCTTAGTTTTTTCTTATGAGAACACGATGCCTGTTATGCCCTTGATCGGTTTACACCCCATTTTTTTTGGTACACCCTGTACCTATACCGCATGATATTAAATACCTACCGCTTCTTTTCGCCATCATCCAACGGGACAACATTACCATCCTCACCACTTAGATGGTTGGCAGTCCTCAACTGTACGCTTCTCCAGAAACTTCCTGCCTTGCACAGCTAATCTGTGGAATGGATTGTCGCCTGCGGTATTTCCGGACCGATACGACCTTCAAACCTTCAAGAAAAGAGCGTACTCCCATCTTAAAGGCCGGCAACGCACTCACAACACCTCTGGTGTTGCAGGTGTCCATGGGCGGCGGTAATCGCTTACCATCAGGTGATCCGTCTGGTCGTTGCCTCCTATAACAAAAAAAAGATTGCCTAAAGTAGGATTTTTAATTACGCGAACTAACTTGACAGTTCATTGCACACGAATGTTGCTACAGTTTAGCTAGTACTGTTAATGTCGATTTTTAAAAAAATCAGTTCATACAAGAGGTTTAGTAAAAGCAGTTTGTACACGAGTGTTGTCATCATTCTTGTTCTTGTGTAAAAGTAATGTAAATAATAGCTTGATAGAAATTTGGTTTCTAAAGAGATCTTTGGGCTATTATTGTATGATTTGCCAATACGAATAAGATTTATATAGTCTGATCCACCATCCGTGACACTGGAAGGCAGCTGAGAGACTAATTCTATTTATTTCTTACATTCATTTTCTACTTTTGACACGGTTGGTGGACAGACTATGCAAGGTAGGTTCCTACTTTATGAATTCAAATTCCTAATAAAACTGTAAAAATAAATATGTAGATTCTGGTAAAGTTATCATCATCATCATCATATCAGCCGAAAGACGTCCACTGCTGGACATAGGCCTTCCCCAAAGAGTGCCAAAGTGACCGGCCCTGCACCACCCGCATTCAGCGAACTCCAGTTAAGTTATCAACATAAAATAGATATATTAATCAACAATGTATACCTACAAGATGTCTAAAACATGATTATTTTCTAATTGTACAAAACCTTTTCCATTATTACTATGATTTGGCACCATCCTCGATATTAAAAAAAAGGGTGAAATTAATAAGTAAAACTCAAGAGATTTTAGATAATAATTGTATGCAAGTCGTTGAGAGATCTTAATTAAAACCTATAGATATTATTATTTGTTTCTGTTAATCTTGCTACGTTACATCGTTTTGTTGTAATCACTCCTAACTGGATTATGGATCCCCAAGATCCAGACTCCATAAGGAGACGCCAATCAACGCCGCAGCCATCTACCTCCAAGAATATCACCACCAAGTAAACGAACGTGTCGAGCCTTGAGTGACCCAGAAAAAAAATGGTGTATCGTTTATATACTCACGTGGGTGGAAAGATCGAATGCCACATGGATGGCAACTACCTTAAATATTGTTCATAGCTCATTCTGTGTAAGGGAGACTTTCCTTTGTTTTAAAGAACAATGAATTCTGCATTTATGGATTTATGAAAAATCGCTTGCCTCAGTCGGGACTCGAACCGGTCAAATGTGAAAAAAAATAACGTGCCGTATTTATTAATGCAGATTGCCAGGGTTAGGTATTGATAAGGTTCATTTTTCTCAAAATAACAAATACAATTAAAATAACGGAAGGCCATGAAAACTAACAATTACCTTTGAATTTTGTTTTCACCCGTCACGTGAAATGCACCGCAACTAAGATCGGTGATCGAATTCAAGGTCAAAAAGTATTCTCTGGAATGCAAGGAAAATAAAGATGTTTAAATGACATGACAATGATGAGGTACACTATGAGATACTAGATTACTTTAAAAATGAAATCTGCATCATAAAATACGGCACGTTATTTTTTGTCACATTTGACCGGTTCGAGTCCCGACTGAGGCAAGCGATTTTTCATAAATCCATAAATGCAGAATTCATTGTTTTTTAAAACAAAGGAAAGTGTCCCTTACACAGAATGAGCTATTTACAATATTTAAGGTAGTTGCCATCCATGTGGCATTCGATCTTTCCACCCTGTATAATGAAAAATTCGATATATACGGCGATATATGTCAACAAAAATGAGTGTGTACTAAAAACGTCCGAAATCCTAGGCATGTTGGGGCACCTGATACGACATGAAAATTACATAAAAACTATAATTGAAGGAAAGATAGAAAGAAGGAGACGCAGGGGAAGACCAAGACGTGCGTTTATGGACCAAGCTAAAGAGAAAGTTATTGTGATGTCGTATCAAGAGCTCAAAACAGTGGCTGAGAGAAGAACAGAGTGGCGATTACTCCATCGACAAGAGCCCGGCTCTTAAATTGACGTTGACAACGACGACGAAATTCTTTTATTTTTTACTCAATCTAAATGGAAGTGGCCACAATCGCCTGTAATGTAATAACAGCATTCGTTTTGCATTGTATACCAAATTTGAGGCGTAAGTTGTAAATGTCCGATTTACACCCTTTATCCCTAATATTACGCAAGTATGTGAGAGTTATCACGACTTATGATTACTTGATAAAATACTATTTGAATCAGATTTATAGTAGGTACAACGTTATATCGACATATTTGTATCGACATAAACCTATCAACTATTTATTTTTTCCTATGTCTGGCAACATTTTCAGCTGTCAAGTTAGTTCGCCTAATTAAAAATCCGACTTTAGTCGTTTTGTTTGGGAATTGGGCACGCATACTTAACTAGCAAGGTTTTTCAGGAAACGCTCAGCTTCATGCAACTTGTCTCGTTGGTGCAGTACATGTGCGGAACACTGACGCAGTTGTTCCTCTACTGCCGATACGGGGACGCAGTCTTTCACGAGGTCACTCTCATGACAGTCGTTTCAGATAAGTATGGTGACGTCAAGTAACTTAGACAGTCACGTGTGGCATAAACGTGATTTGTAAACAGATTAGATACATTACCCGTAGATGATTACGTTGGGGCTTATGCACTAGATAAAATTTAGTATTCAGTGCAGGACACACGACTCGATAAAAATTAGGGCTTTATAGCCCAATATGTCGCAAACGAATTACTGAGTTGAGAAATGGGGCTCAGCTTTAGAATCGTTGTCATCGAGTTCATGGCTCATTTTTTAAATATAGATTCTACTCATTAAAAGATGATTCCTCATCAAATTTCAAGTAGTGAAAATCTATAGTTTTTGAGAAAAAAAATATTAAAGTTTCCATATAAATTTCCATTACTGTGTATTTCGAGGAGATTTTGACTGACAATGACACTTGTGCGCGTTCCTTTTTACGTGTTGATATTGGTAGATGTTCTTTAGGTAAGTTTTTAATCAATTACGGTTAATATTTAATATAATATCATAAATGTAGGTATCTGTTATTTGTTTTAGTCCCGACGCATATGACCAAAAACGCAAAAGGCTAATTCGACATACTCTAAGGCAGGTCCGTGTAGGTACGACGACGAGCGAAGCGAGGAGGAGTGTTAGGTGTACCGCGACCGACCCTAGCGCGCGAGCCGAGCGAGCAAAGCGAGCGTGCCGCGGCAGCGGCCGGCGAAGCGCCAGAACCGAAAATGTGTCATTTCACTTAGGTGTACCTACACCGACCTGCGGCGCTACCACGAACTTCGAAAGTCGAAGTTCGTAATACATGCATCCCTGTCACTCGAGTAAGGGAGTGCGATAGAGATGGAAATACCTCGAAGTTCGTGGTAGCGCCGCTGTCTTAGGTATTACGCGTAATAAAGTTTTGGTAATTGACGTATTTGGAAAAACGGAGTAAAAAAAAAGTGTCAGAAATCACACGTAATGACGCCATGCATGGAAATTTATATGGAAACTTTAATATTTTTTTTCTCAAAAACTATGGGTTTTCACAACTTGAAATTTGGTGAGGAATCATCTTTTAATGAGTAGAATCTATATTAAAAAAATGAGCAATGAACTCGATGACAACGATTCTAAAGTCGTACCAGAAATGGTTTGAAGAAACCCATAATATTTTAAAAAGATATCCAACGATACGCCACACTAAAGTTTTATCGAGAAAAAGTTTACATCCCCACATTAGGGTGTCACCTTATTTGACAAACAGAAATTTCATAGAATTTCGTTTCACAGAAATTATTTCATAAATTATTTGGTTCATATACTTTCAGTTCCAATATTATTGTTTCATAGACTATTCACTTGGTTGAAACATATTTCACTGATATTCAGTTCAATATATATATACTCATGGAAAGTATTATGTTGTAATAAAACTTCCAAACTTTGTAATAAAAATCTATTAATTAGTTATCCAAAATGCACATACAGTTTTACGTTACTACTTGAAAACCCTCTCACTGACAGTTGCCGAAACAAACCACAGAGTACACAACACTCGTCCCCTTCAACAAAAGCTTAGGCAATATAATAATACAATAAACGCTACTCAATACAATTACAAGTTTAGTCGCTCTGGAGCTTTTCTTACTCGAGTGGACCTCCTAGGGGAAGGACACCCCTCAATATCCTCCCTCTCTGTAACATCAAAACCATGATGGGACTGGATCCCAGGCTCCATTTCCCCTCCCTCATTTTGACGATCCACCCCAGAAGGGGGGTCAGTATCTATAGGGACAGGTTCATCAGAAGGCCCATAAGTATTCCCTAGATTTTCCTGGACCAACTCAGGTCTCGAACACATTTCAGTTTCAAACTCTATATCCTCCACTCTACAAGGTCTAAGAGAAGAAGCGTGATAGTGCTTATATACTCCATTAACCTCTAATATATATCTTATTTCACTTAATTTTTCAATTACTTTACCCTTTATCCATCCTTTACCTTGGCTAAGATTTTTACACCATACAATATCTCCTACTTTAAATAACATAATTTTTTTATCAGTTCCATTACAAATCCTTTTAGAAACAATATTATGTGGTTTCAATAAATCAAATCTAGTACGCGGTTTTTGCTTAAACAGAAATTCATTAGGTGACATGCCTGTTGAATTTGGTGAATTTCTGTAGGTAAATAAAAGGTTTTGTAACAGAACCTCTGGGCTCAAGGTTGGATGTTGTTTTCTCAATCTGTTCAGGCTATTTTTTATGGATTGCACCGTTCTCTCTGCCATCCCGTTTGATTCCGGATGGTAGGGAGGAGTTTTCACTGCTTCACACCCCTTAACCTTCAAAAAATTTACAAACTCTGATGAACAAAACGGAGGACCATTGTCGCTAGCTAGTGTAGCCGGAATACCTATGATAGCAAAAGTTTTACATAATTTTTCAATCACTTGTGAAGCAGTGGTACTCTGCATAATATGTACATCCATCCATTTTGACCTTGGATCAATAATCAAAAAATAGGTAACAGTTCCTACATAAAAGAAATCAACATGTACTCTTTCAAAGTTAAACTCAGTTTTGCTCCATTTGATTAATGGGCTTGTATTTATAAAACTCCTTGTAGCCTGACAAGTATCACAACCATGTATAGCTTTCTCAATATCTAATCCTAAATTTGGCCACCAACAGTATTCCCTCATTAACATTTTACTATGTACTATTCCTTGATGCGATTCATGAAACATACTCAATACTTTTGCCCTTAACTTTGCTGGAATAATTACTCTACTACCCCATAGAATACATTTTTGTTCAACACATAACTCTGATCGTTTTACAAAATATGGTTTTAATTCTTCTTGGGTCACCCTATTTGGCCAACCAGAACAAATATATTCATAGACTTTACTCAAAGTGGGATCTGTCCGAGTATATAAGGCAACCTCTTTAAAATCTAAAGGAATATCATCACTAAAATTCAAAAAATTTATTGTATCTGTAACTACAGCTTCTTCAGGCAAAGGTAAGCGAGACAAGGCATCCGCATTTCCTAATAAGGTACCCTTCCGGTATACTATATCATATGTGTATCCAGATAGAAGAAGGGCCCATCTTTGAAGTCTAGCATTTGCAGTTACCGGTATTCTTTTTAGTGGATCAAAAATAAATTTCAAAGGCTGGTGATCAGTAACTAATGTAAATTTTCTGCCATACAGAAATTTATGGAACTTTTGTATTGCGAAAACTATACCTAACGCTTCCTTTTCCACCTGTGCATACCCCTCCTGAGAGTCACTTAACGTTGCTGATGCAAAGCTAATGGGTTCTCCGTCTATTTTGTGGCTAAGCACCGCACCAACTCCATACTCACTGGCATCAGTCGTCAAGTATAGTTCCTTACTACAGTCATAAAGCACTAACAATTGATTTTTTATTAATAAATCTTTGCTGCATTCAAATGCTCTCTGGCATTCAGTTGACCACACTAATTTGTTATTACTTTTTAATAATTTGTGAAGCGGTGACAATACTTCTGACAGTCGGGGTAGAAATTTCCCATAATAGTTTAAAAGTCCCAAATATGCTTTTAATTGTGTAATGCTTTGTGGAGCAGGGGCTCTCATAATGGCCTCCAGCTTGTCTGCTAAAGGTTTGATTCCTTCTTTCGATATACAATGACCTAAAAATTTTATCTCTTTACTGAAGAATTGACATTTATCCAAATTTACTCTGACATTATAAGCTATGAGACGATCTAAAACTTTAGTCAATTGTTCATAACAGTCTGCAAGATTATTACCTTTTATAACCACATCATCAATAAAACAATTTACATTATCTAGTCCTTGTAAAATTTGATCCATTGCACATTGAAATACTGAGGGGCCACTGGATACCCCAAATTGCAACCTGGTTGGTCTGAATAAACCTAAATGTGTATTTATTGTCATATATTCCCGGGCTGACTCCTCAAGTAATAATTGTTGATATGCTCCACTTAAATCTAAAACAAAAAACACTACCTCCACTTAATGCAGTAAAAATGTCCTCAGGTATGGGCAATGGATAATGCTCTGTGTCTAGAGCTGGATTTAGGGTGACCTTATAATCAACACATATACGCATTTTTTTATCACCTCTCTGAGCCAATACTATGGGACTAGCCCATTTACTATGACGCACCCTTTCTATAATTCCTGCCTTTTCTAAATTTAAAAGTTCCTTTTCCACTTCCTCTTTTTTTGAATATGGTATGGTATAAGCTTTGTGAAAGACAGGTTCAGCTCCTGGTTTGAGTTTTAAACTAGCTTTCATGTTTTTGATATGAGATGACCTGTCCTTCTCAAAAACTTTATTATATTTGTTATACACCATTTTTATCAATTTATTTTTTTCACACTCTGTTCCCAACTTATCCTGACTAGTGTGATTTACATTTACTTGTTTAATTTCAAAACATTCTTTCCATTTAGGAAAAATCACTTTCAACCAATTTCTTCCCAGCAATGGATGAAAATAATTATCACAGTCAATCACAACAAAATACAATGCTTTGTTCACATTACTTATCCATACCTTTACAGACCCAAGAATTTCTAAACGCTCTCCTGAAACTGACTTTAATCTATAACCACACTTCCTCAATTCACTTTTTAAGAAATACTTTTCATAGTCATTTTTATGTAGAACCGATTTACATGCACCATTGTCAATCTGCACTTTAAAAGATCTTCCATCTTTTAGTCACAACGGCACCCATGCAGCCGTTTCCTCGCCCTCAGATATTTGCTGAATACTGCCCAAAATGATTTCCTCTTCCTCTTGCTGTTGTACACCCTGTTCTTCATTCACCTGCTTGACTCGGAAATAGCATTTTGTAGCAATGTGCCCCTGCCTATTGCAATTATAGCAGGTCCAACTTTTCTTGAAGCATTTTTCTGAAGAATGGGGCCCTCCACAGCGTGTGCACTCACTCCTACTAGCCCTATTTGCCGTGAACTGTGCCTTTCCTTCTCGAGGACGTTCCGGTTCCCGCCGTAAAGGTGCTCTCCCAACTTGTTTATGTACAAGGTGCACCCCCATCTCCGGCTGCATCTTTTTCATCTCTTTCTCTGCACTCTCATATGCTATGGCCACTTTGACCGCTTCATCGAATGACAAACTGTCTCCAATGGTAAGCAATTTCTTTACCAATTGCTCTCTTGCCAGGCCACAGACTAGTCTATCTCTTAAAGCTTCGTTTAAAAAGGTCCCAAAGTTGCAAAATGCAGCTCTTTTTTTTATTTCTACTACGAACTCATACTCATTGCCCTTCTATTTGGCGACAGGCGTAAAATTCATACCTGCCGGCTACCGCAGATTTCTTTACCACATAATGTTGGGTCAACGCTTGTAATAGCTCATCATACTTCTTGGTGGATGGTTTATCCGGAGACACTAGATTTCTCAACACGTTGTACGTCTCCGGTCCGATGAGTGTAATGAGCATCGGTACCTTCATCTCGGCTTCCACTTGGTTTACGATCAGAAACTGCTCCAGCCGTTCACTGTAATCTTTGAAGTCCTGCTTCTCCGGGTCGTACTGTTCTAAACTGCCTATTAACGCCATTGCTTCCAGTTATCCTTGTCGCCAATATTATGTTGTAATAAAACTTCAAAACTTTGTAATAAAAATCTATTAATTAGTAATCCAAAATGCACATACAGTTTTACGTTACTACTTGAAAACCCTCTCACTGACAGTTGCCGAAACAAACCACAGAGTACACAACAGAAAGCACGAACGGCATGCAGATAATCACACTTTTGAACCCTCTATTCTTTCGCCATATTTCCGAGCAGCGGCGTGAGAATGTAGTACATAGTTTTTGTTGAATAATATTTAACAAACTAGTAATGCTCTTCGTAACCTTATTTCAATTACAGAATAAAAGGTTTCGAGCCTGACAGCTGATAAGGGGGTTGCGTTTGTTTGTTTGTTGTGTGCCGGTTCTGTGAAGTTTTGAAATTGAATCCCTTCCGCCCTATATCGGATATCCGTTAATTATGGAAATCGATAATGCCTTTAAACTGACTCTTCGTGCAGACATTGATCTGGGTCTAGAAACGATTCAAGTAATTTAGAAATACGTGGATACATACTAAGTATTACTTACTACTTAAACCGGAAATTATAATGTAGATAAGGTAAACATCTTCTTTCGACTTTAATTCAGTAATACCTAACTGCTTCCAATAACAGAATTGATTATAAAAAACCGGTTAAGTGAGAGTCCGACTCGCACACTGAGGGTTCCGTTCCGTACATACACTAGGTAGGTATATAATACTCGTCACGACCCCGTTTTATTTTGAAAAAAAAACTGTCCGAGTACAGAATGCCAACACACAGACGAAGGGGTGATCATCAGAAACTCGAACAACCGTTCTATAGTTGAGGGTTAGTCTCTCAGAAATAAAAGCGCTGATGTAAAAGCTCCTTCTTATTAGTATCTATGTCGAATAAAGGTTAGCGACATCTATCTTACAGACAGTGACATCTAGCGTGTAACTGCGTAAACTCAAACTCTTTTTTTTTCCTCCTATCTTTCTAAGTTGGGCCCCGAAGGGGCCCTTAACTAATTACCTATAGCTATATACAAAAATATGCAAAACATGCAGTCCTGGACCTAACAACATACAAAAACTAACTACCACCTTAAATCTAATAACAAGAAACACCGCAGGGCGCGCAATCGACACCACACCTTAAGTGCGGTGATAACGATAGCGTGCCCTGCAGCGCGCAGGCCACGCCCCCCGCCCCGCCCCAGCCAGCCGCCATGCGGCAGCACAAGGCGAAGCGAGAGAGCGCGAGCCGTAGGCGAGACAGCTCAAAACTGTAGTGCTAACTAAGTCTCCAATAGCCTCATTTACAAAAAACATCAAATGAAAATTAAAAATAAACAACTGAAATTATTTTACACGTATTATATGTCCGAGAGTATTATTTTGAGTAAGGTACCTACATGTAGATATAATATAGTACACTACGTACCTAGGGCGGTGGATTCGTGAATGGCCCAGATCGCAGGTGTTTGTGTATAAATATGCGCTCTGGGGCTGTACGAATTACCGCCCGTGTTGAGTACAAAATTTTACGTCTTCACCTGGCCACAATGCGAGTTTTGAACTAAACTCGCATTATGGCCAGGTGTGACGTAAAATATATATACAAAGTGATATCAAAAGGTTTTTCAGAAAGGGTAACTGTATTTTCATAATATAGCCGATGTCACTCTCACCATTATGAGGAATCCAATGACACCTCAAGTGTCAAAATCCATCAAGCCGTTTGGACTGCAGCCCGCAATATAGAAAGTTCTTGTCCACATACATCTACATATAAATCAATCAAATATTTATTTGCATAAAATACAGTACAAGTGGATGTCATACCGCCCGATCGCGTCCAGAATCAATATCTGGGCGTCTGCGGAGACCGGCAGCTCGAATCCGTTATTGGAAACGGAAAAAGCGGCCGCCATCTCGATTTTTTTTTACCGCCCGATCGCCTCCTAAATAGATGTCTGGTCGTCCGCGGGGACCCCCAGCGCGAATCCGCTATCGGAATCAGAATTAGCGGCTACCATCTTGAATTTATTTTTTTACCGCCCGATCGCCTCCAAAATAGATATCTGGTCGTCCGCGGGGACCCGCAGCGCGAATCCGTTATAGCATCCGCATCATTCCATACTAGCAAAATGAGAGAGACACATACAAAGTTAAGGTTGCCCAATTTAGACTCATAGTTTTCATAAACAACGTGTCCCTTTATATATAATACTAGCTTCTGCCTGCGACACCGTCTGCGTGGTATTCGTGTACATTGTAGCTCCATACAAACTCTCATCCCCCATTTCACCCCCACAGGGGTTGCTTTCTGGAATAAAAACTAGGTGCCTACCTATCCTATGTCCTTCCCCGGCATCGGCACTCAAACTATCTCTATCAGGGATGTTACAGACATTCGCATCCGCCTACGCATCCGCGAAAATTGACGCGCAGTTTTTGCAGATGCGGGGTCGCGAAGTGATAAAACCACAACGCCGTTGGACCTGGACTTCGCCGGGAGCGCTCCTTATGCGCTCCCAATCACAATAATGTTTCAGAAGGTCACAGGAGCTTTACATAAAAAAATTGGTTAAAAACGAAGTAAATTTTTTGATGACATACTTTAACGCAAAATTAGTCCAGTAATTTTTCTTATTTTACATTAGGTATATAGGTACTTGTCGACAAAATTACACTTGTGTCATCTAATTTACTATTCATGACTTTGAAAATAAAATAAAAAAACTAACTTAGGGGGCTCTCCAAGTAACTCGACACTAACAATGTAAAAAAATGAGAAAAAATTAAAAAAAAACCGTGCAACTTTTCCCCATTTAGATAGATTCATGTTAGATTGGTTCGGGTCCTCTTAAGTGACCTACCTTCGATGTCACTGTGACGTGCCATCTACGGGAATGGGGTTCCTTTTACTTGGAACGTGTTCTGTTACCGAATCTTAGTATCCCCAGCAAACTTACTCAATACTCAATACTCAATCATTTATTGCAATATCACAAAAGTAGGTACAGGTGTTAACTTAAAGCTACAGATCATTGTGAACCCTGTTGGGCACTGCAATTTCAGGGAGAGGAGGACTTACTGAACGTTTATAATTTATCTTCCAAATATTCATTTAGCGTGTAATAGGATTTAGTTAGTAAAAGTTGCTTTATTTTATTTATGTACTTTTTATCGTCTTCTTCCTCCTTTATAGAGTCAGGTAAATTATTATAAATCTTAATAGACATTATGAATGGGCCTGAGGATAGCAGTGTCAGTTTGGCGGGCGGCCGAACTAGCCTATTCTTATTACGGATAGGTCGTGAAGAGGGAAAGTCGTCGCGTTTTACGTATAACTCTTTATGTTTCCGTACAAACTTACATGTTTCAAATATGTATATACTGGGTAGAGTAAGTAATTTATGCTTTTTAAAGTAGGGTTTGCAGCTGTCAGTTTGCTTAATATTGACCAATATGCGGATTAGTTTTTTCTGGATGGTGAAGACAGAAGGCGCGTCTGTGCTGTTTCCCCAGAGCATAATTCCATACGTGAGCCATGCGTAAGCGTAAGCATAATAAGTAGATAGCGCGGTTTCCAGGTTAGTGGATTTCTTTACTTCCCGAAGCGCGTAAACGAATCTCGATAATTTAACTTTAATTTTGTTTATGTGGAATTTCCACGTAATATGCCTATCTATATCAATGCCCAGTAGTGTAAAACTTTGTACAATTTCAAGTTGGATGTTATTGTATTCATAGTTGATACTTAGTGAGGTTTTCTGATACGGGTGAAACGTCATGATTTTCGTTTTTGGGAAGTTTATTTCAAGATTATGGTCCCTCATCCATGTAGTTATTTCGTTAAATATGGAGTTAAGCTTTTCATTGAGGTTTATGTCGTTTTGACAAGCTGTAATTATTGAGACATCATCGGCAAATAGTACGCACTTTTCTTTTGTTATTTTTGGAAGGTCGTTGATGTATATAAGGAACAACAAACATCCTATAACACTACCTTGCGGTATAGAAGCATTAAGGATTTTTATTTCCGATTGTTCAAGCGTTATTTTTCCGGTTTTATGATTGAAGTGTTCTATTTCCACGAGTTGTTTTCTATCCTTTAGGTACGATGACAGCCATTTAAAGGCATTTCCACGAATTCCTATTCCATACAATTTTTGTAATAGTATACTGTGTTGGACCTTGTCGTAAGCTTTCGTCATATCCAAGAGTATGCCTATAGCATATTGTTTTGAGTTTAAAATATTTAGTATCTCTTGGATATACTTATAAACTGCTAAAACTGTAGACTTTTGCTTCCGGAAACCGTTTTGGCATTCATTAAATATTTTATATTTTTCTCAAAAACCGTAGATGCGATTGCACATGGCTTTTTCAAACACTTTAGAGGCTGTTGGCAGTAGAGCGATTGGTCGGTAATTGTTCGGATCTGTTTTTGTGTTCTTTTTGTGTATTGGTTTAATTATGGCTACTTTAAGTAGTTCAGGGAAGGAACCTTCTTCGAAGGATTGATTAATAAGAAGACACAAAGGTATAGCCAGTTGATAAGCACAGTGGCGAATTAGAGATGGTGGTAATTCGTCAATCCGGTGACTGTTTTTATTTTTCATATTCTTCATAATTTTGACTGTTTCTTGATAACTAACCGGCACGAGAAACATAGAGTTTTCAATTTGTTGGAGCACGGGCCGCCCGGTAGCGGCGCAGTTGGTGTTATCACCTATAGATGCGAAAAAAGAATTAAAGTTTCCAGCTACTTGCCTTGGCTCAGAAACTAAATTGTTATTGATTTGTAGTTCGATGTTAGTTTTGTTTTTGCTGAGTTTTTTGTTGGTCCGTTCGTTTATTATACTCCACATTGTTTTTATTTTATTACTAGATTTTTTTATTTTATTCGCATAATATAATTTTCGAGAAGTGATAACCGATCTTTTCAATATTTTTTCGTACGATTTATAGTATTTTTTGATTACGTGGCTGCTGGATTTTAGTGTTAACAGTTTTAGTAGGCGTTTATTTCGGCAAGAGAGTTTAATACCCGTTGTAAGCCAGTGCTTTTTGTAGTTTGTCTTAAGTTTTATGTTCCGTTTTGGTATACATTTATCTAAGATACTATTTAATGTCTGTGCAAATAATGTATAGTTTTCGTTAACATTTTTATCATGAGTTATGATTGATTCCCAGTCCAAATTGGTCAGTTCTAATCTAAAGTTTTCTATGTTTTTCGTGTTAAATTGTCTTTTTTCTACTTGCCACACTATTTGTTTTTTGAATTGTTGAGGTATTTTTACACATAAGATAGTTCCAGAGTGATCAGAAAAACCTAATTCTTCGACAGCTGTATGAATATCCTTGTGTTCGAAGTTCGTAAATATTAAATCAAGACACGTAGATGCCGTTTGTGTAACATGCGTCGGCACTTTTATGAGCTGGGTAAACTTATACTCTAACATTGTGTTTATAAAGCGACTACTTTTTGGATTATCGACCAGTATATTTATATTGAAATCACCTCCTAAGATAATGTTATAACCCGAATATTTGATATTAATGTAGTCTAACGTTTGCTTTAACGTGTTGTAAAATAAATCTTCCTCTCGCCTATTCCAATACATTGTAATTAAGATAGTCTTTTGTTCAGTTAATTCAATTGCACACATTTCTAGTACGTACTCAATGGAGAATTTCGTAATATCTTCCCTCGGTGTATATTCGATGTGATCCTGTAGTAAAATACAGACGCCTCCACCAGTCCTCGTTTCGCGACAGAAAGCTGCTGATACTTTATATCCGGAAAGTTGGATTAAGCTTAATTTATCATTTGATAGCCATGTTTCCGATATACATATGGCATGGTACGTTGAGTTTTCATGTAGATAAGCTTCTAATAGATGTTGTTTATTATTTATGCTTTGAATATTTTGGTACAACACTTTAAAGTTGTGTTCTTTGGTTGCGAAATGACCCGCTATTGTTGTTGTAGGGTTTGTTTTATATTCGAAAGGACCGAGATCCTGCTTCTGTATTAAAAACATTGTTCTTTGTAGTTTGATCAGCGCTCGCTGACAATTGCTGGCTATGCGGTACCTGGTTTGCGGTTGTGTGTTGATTCCCTTGTTGAGATTGTTGGATATGTTTGTGTTCCCTCCCATTGATGAATAGTTTATTATCTCGGATTATAGCGTGGTTTCCACTTTTCCTCTCTGCTATGAGTATTTTTCTCATTTCTCTGCGTTTTTCACTTTGGTCAGCGTCTAAGTAAGGAGCTACGGCTAATCCAAAGTCTCTAAAGTAGCTCGAGTTTCGGAGAATATATTTGGACATTTTCTTACTTATTAATTCTATGACGATTGGCCGGCGGTATCCCTTTTTTCCAATTCGCAGGATGTCTTCTATATATCCTTCTAAGTTTACGTTAAGTGTGTCGAAAAAGATATTTGTTACCATATATTCCAGTTCATTTTCGTTCTCCCATCTGGATTCCTCTACACCGTACAATACAATTTTTTTGCTATTGTCTACTTCTGGCCTTATGGCTATGGCTGAGGGGGGTTGGTAGATTATAGATGTTTCTTTTTCAGTCTTTAGTGAGGAACATTGTGCTTCAAGAGATTCAATTCTCATTTTTAAAGTGCCTATTTCTGATTTCAAGGCCTTTTGATCTGTACTTATTCTTTTCAGGTTGCCAGTTATTTCCGCTTTTAAAAAAATTATCGAGTCTTGAATTTCCTGTTGTATGAGCGTTCTCATTTCTGACATTATTTTGGCGTTCATTTCAGAGATGATCAACTGTTTCTGTATGTCTAGTTTTTCATCTAGTAGCGCGCTGAGCTGCTCTAATGTTACGCTACCATGATTTGAAGCTTCACAGTTTCGTGAAACGGAAAACGTTGGTGTCCGCAAAGCACTAGGGGAAAATTGCGTTTCTCCATGTATATTACTGCTATTTAGCGTTTCGTCGCATGACATATTTGTGACGTCTAATGTTGTCTGGGGTATGTTTCTGTTTAACCCGGCAGGCTTCGCAGGGGTTTCATCGTTGCCGCAGCGCCGCGTAGTTAAGGTGCAATCTGGGCAAACCCATTGTTGTTGTAGAGTTTGTTGTTTCTCTCTAAAATACGCCGTCGTCATATTTAAACAACCGTAATGGTAACTGCTTGCGCAATTCGTGCAATTTAGTAGTTCACCTCGCTCAATCTTCTTATTACACCCCGTGCAAATCATTCTGTTGTTGTAGTTCGATGTTTTTGAAAGTTAAGTAATTATAATGCAACAATGTACCTTAAAGCAGCAATGTAAAGCGTACAGAGCGGTGTTCGGCAGCGGCGTTATCTGCGAGCCGCGTGACTCATGCAATGCAGGCGCGCTGCGAGTTGTCGTAGGTCAGGTTTTTCGACGGTTGGTTAAAAATATTAAAAACTGTTTTTGCTGTATCTTCCGATTCACTTTGAGTTTTTTGTTACAATAAACTCCACCTTAACCCTTAACATGGCAAGACATGAAGGAATGTAGCCAGCTATCACTCGAAATGTTTTTTGTGATAGTTATTGGATAAAAAGAACTATAGTTAAGAAAAAAAATGAAAACCATTCTGAAAGTTAGTTTTTCAGGACGTCCGTTAAAACGGACATTGCCACGAATCGTAATAAATGATTGCCTTTGATGTTGTCCTAAAAAACGGACAATACTGTCCATGCAGGTCACGACAATAAAATAAAAAATTGTCGCCAACCAAAAATAAGCTTGAATACACTGAATAAAATCATCCTGAGCATCATCGTGCCCGCAACCTTTACCAGATCATCAGTCCATCTTGTCGAGGGTCTACCCACACTGCATCTTCCGGTACGTGGTTGCCACCAAAGTATCTTTCCACCCCAATGGCCATCGGTTCTACGTGCAATGTGCCCTGCCCACTGCCACTTAAGTTTAGCGATCCGGAGGGCTATATCGGTTACCTTGGTCCTGCTGCGAACAGCCTCATTTCTGATGCGATCACGCAGAGAAACTAACAGCATAGCCCTCTCCATTGCCCTTTGGGTGACTTTGAGCCTTCTTATGAGGCCCATAGTAAGCGACCACGTTTCAGTGCCATTAGTCATGACTAGCAACACACACTGGTCAAATACTCTCATTTTGAGACACTGCGGAATATTGGACGAAAAGTGAGATTGGTCGGTAGTTCGTAGTTCAGCAGGGTGGTTTTACCTTTTTGAGGAGTAGCACCACCACACCTCTGTTCCGTGCTTTTGGCATTTTCCCTTCCAGTAAGACGGAATTGAACAAATGCTGAAGAGCCGTAGTGACCGGGTTTCCACCCGTCATCAGCAGTTCGGCTGTTATTCCGTCTTCACCTGGTGCCTTGTTGTTCTGGAGCTGTTGAAGAACCTTTACAAGCTCGTACAGGCTGATTTCCGGGATGTCGTTGGAATAGAGTTGGGTTAGTCGAGCTAGAGGGTCCTCCACGAGACTAACCTCGGGTCCGCGAGTTGATGTGTACAGCTGTCCGTAAAAGCGCTCTACCTCAACCAAAAGCTCAGGTTTAGAAGAAACGATTCTACCATCTTCAGTTTCCAACTTGGCGAGCTGGCTCAGTCCAGTAGTCAAATCTTTCCAAAACACTTTAGCGTCCTCGTTACACGGGATAGCCTCTTCAATAGCTTGTATTGAATTGGCGCAGATCGCGGGTAAAGCAATTGCAGATCTCTTTATTGAGCTACTGGTGTAAAGTGACATCGGATGAAGACATAGGCAACGTTTCGCTCCCTTCCTTTATGAGCTTCTAACAACTCGGAGGCTTATGGGGGAGGGGAGTGAGGTGTTGCTGTGTGAACATAACATGTGAACACAACTGGAGGGCTCTCTAGCTCAACAGCTAGATAACCTTTTAGTTGTGTTAGTTCATTGGGCGTTGAAGAACTTAGACCCAAAGGCACGGCGAGCTTCCACAAACCCGTAATTGAATTCGTCTAAATCGCCGTCTAGGAAACGAAAACAGTTTTGGAGTTCCACATGAAAGCTCTCGGGATTTTGAATTTTGATTGGTGCTGTATGGAACAACTTCATCAATCGAGAGCGTTCTTGCTTGACACATATATTAAATGTGCCTCTTACCAGACGGTGATCGCTCCCGGTTTTAACTGTATTGATGATCACAAAGACAACATTTAATGTATCCCTCCTCGTCGACAGGATGAAGTCAGTCTCGTTTTTAGTTGGTCCACTTTCTGTGCTCGCGTTTCGTTTAATGGCAAGGTCCGTTTTCTGTCACAATGTGAAACAAACTATGTATCCATAAAAGTCGGCACTGTACGTTTATTATGACATGCTCAATGGTACGTAGCCACCTATACAATCGATAATGTCACAAAAACAGGACCAGCTTTAAATCATCCTTTTTGACTTAGAATTAATTGAATATTTAATGAAATTTATATCTAAAACGAAAGTTTAACTCACCTGAAGGTTAATTCAACAAAAAGAAAACCATTTTTTTTATTAGTTATTGTTTTATGGGGCCAGAAACAAACGCCAACGCAAATTTCGAAAATCATTGATTTCAAGTGACGCTCGCGCACAAATTGAACGTTGCACACTATTGGCGTATTCAAGAAATATATAGTAATATTCTCGCCATTTCGTTTGGCGTATTTACTTTTCTAGCCAGAATGCGCATTCAAACTTTGCGCGGCATTTACTAACTGTACTAAAAAAGTGACAGGAAAGCGTTAAGGGTTAAGCGTCACTTTCGCGGCGATAAAACGATGTATCACACTATACGAGCAACGTAGATTAAACATTTATTTACGAATATAATTTAAAGAGAGAACTTTAACGCTGTTGTTCGCGCAGCGGCGGCGGGTAGTCTTACTTTTTTTCTTACATCTTTTATGTACCACCTAGCTACAGACTTTCGACCCTCTTCAGTTTTACTATAGGTAGTTATGTATAGATGGATAGAAGATAAAATCCAGGTACTTAAATTGACCAAAGGAAAGAAGACTTTTTTTCACTTTAGATGTACCTGAAGGTGTAATTTACGGTCGCATTTTTCTCGCGGATTATTGGGACCAACATCAATATGGCACAACATTAGCGCGCAACATCTGACACGACTCTATTTCTAGGGATTTTACGACGTGTCAGATATTTTTATATTTTGACAGGTAGGTATTTATTATTGCAGGACCCATGTATAGTTGGTAACGCGGCTATATTTCCAGAGCTCGTTCAACATGGGTGAAGGTCCGTTCGGCGCAGCATGGTGGTCCCTTCAACCGCGGGTACGCCGCGAGCTGTTGCTACTAGGCGCAGGCACGGCGCTCCCTCGCTGCCTCCACGCCAGACCTTTCAACAAGCTAGACCTGCCTTCCTTCGTGCAAGTAAGTTAACTGACCCCTTCTATCTATATAGGTATCTTCCTTTCTATATATATCAGGTCTCGTTCAACATGGGTAAGCCGTTTGGCGCAGCGTCGTGGTCGCTACAGCCGCGAGCTCACGATACTTGTCGCAGGCATGGCGCTCCCGCGCTTGCATCCTTACCAGCGGCGCTACCACGAAAATCGAAGTTCGTATACATGCATCCCTGTCACTCGAGTTATATAAGTGCGATAGAGATGGAAATACCCGAACTTCGACTTTCGAAGTTTGTGTTTATAGCTCTGGACTTTCAACAAGCTAGACATGCCCTCGTGCAAGCAAGTTCACCGTGGCACTTTCTATCTTTCAGTTGAAAATATCCAGAAGTTTTTAAAGTTTCTATACTCCAAATTTGGTATTCACTACGACTCATATAAGTATTTGGATCTGTATAGGAGATTCCATATTTTCCCACTTCAGACCCATCGTACTATAGCTGATATTACCTATCTACTTAAAGTAACATCTCAATTGACAGGCACCTTATTTGGTAAATTGAACATCAGTATACCCCGTAGAGCTCGGCGTAAGCCGCCACTATCCGTGCCACTATCACCTACTAACTATATTATCCACAACAGTTTTGTGATCAGAGCGAGCAACGGCTTAAATGATGTGTTTTAGAGGTTTGACGACCTGGAACTATTCAGCTCAAGGTGAGCTCAAGTGTTCCTTCAATGAGACGACTCTTGTCTCGGCGATTTTTCGGCAGAAGTAGGGAAATAATTTAGGCAACTCTTTGTATTAGTTTTTTTAGAAATAAGTCGAAGTTCGAAGAGTAATCGTTTTACCAAAAAATCACGTGACAAACTAATTTCACAAATTCTAGTTTAGTTAGGTAATACAAGTTTATTCTAGGAAATGACAATTTCGCACAGTGCCGGATTAACCCATGCCTAAGCTAAGCAATTGCATAGGGCATCACGTCTCGGGGGGCACCAGAAACAGGAAACAGCACTAAACAAAAATTGCACCGATATTAAATTGCTCATGGATTCCTATCCATGGGAGGGGGGGCACCACAGACGTAGATTGCTTAGGGCATCAAACGGTTTTAATCCGGCACTGATTTCGCGCAAATGGAAAGCCAATTTATAAAAATGTGTTACACAAGTTTCTTAAAATAACACGCCGTTACGTTACACCCGAACGTCAAAAGACATGTTGTATGGTCGTGGAACCACCTTGTTGCAGAACAAGACGCATGTTTTTGTTTGACCTTTGCTCACTTATTTTTTATATCATTATTACGCTATCGGTGAGGATCTGTTATTTAGCTGATGATCTTCCTATATGTATAAATGAATAAACTTTGGCGTATTTACATGGCAATACTGTCACGTCCAATCGTATTCTAATCGCGGTTTGATATTACGACATGCTCTCAAACCCTTTGAAAGTCAGGTAGTCTTCAGGAAGCTCATTTCACAACCTGAGCGTTCCGAGGGAGGAAATTCCTTTGTAACCATACCGAACGCGAACGCGGCAATATACTTAGGTAGGCAAATCATAAGTAACGCCGTACTTGGACTTCGGGTCGCTGAGCCATGCACGAACGCTTACGTGTAATGTTGGGTTTTTACTTATGTTGTTCGGAACGATATCTTAAGTAAAAGATGTAACCGTCCCGGTTGAGTACCTACCTAAAATAACAAAGGTACCTATTACGTAAACAGCGGAATGACGCACGCGCGGGTGCATCGTAAGCTTAACATTAAAATGTAGAGTGTGTACGCGCCGGATAAACCCCAGGATTAATATTATTGCAAGTTGTAATGTTATCAATGTCTGCCTTCTTTTTTACAGATCGTTCGAGCGGCTTACAGCTACTATGCCGTTCTGGGTCAGACATCCAAATAAAGCTTCAAATACTAATCAAATACTATTCTCAGATCAAATAATCATGATACTTAGAAGGTTAAATTTATTATCTTCTAAAATTAAGTCAGTAAAGTGTTATGAAAGGTCCAAATTCGTTGAAATCGTCCACTCACACAATCGACATTCTGTTGCACATTGGGGTGCACAAGGCTATTTAAGTATAGTGCTTTGTTTAGATAATTTCGATTAATTTAGATGATACTTAAAATATTGTAGAACTCACTGCTTAGTCTGCATATCAAGTAATAAAAGTAATTGCTATATATTTAAATGTTTTATTTATACATTAATAAAATAAACACAACAGCGTTGAAGATTTACAGTTTTTTCATAATTCGAATATTCTTATAAGTAGTGAATAATAAAATTAATAAATATGCAAGGAAAGTAAAAATAATAATTTACAATTTCTATGTACCTATTATCATGTATGACAAAGACAACGCTGTCAAATACTATACTCTCAGATATATAATAAGATTTTCTCTTAATCATCTTAGATGGCCAAAGGTTTGAATCCTACTCGGAGTAACAAAACTTTCAATGTTTGCCCTTTACTTTTGAATGTATTGAAGATTAGAGCAGGGTAATAAGTTTAAAGATGTAGGTACTGTAACATGGGCCTATTTGGATCATCGCTTTGGTATCTGTTTCGCATTTCAATAAGTATCGTGTAGGTTTGCGCATTCTGGCATGCTAAACATATGCAAAGCAATGAACATAAATATACCTAATCCATGTTCAAACTGAATTCAGTTATCTAAATGCGCATAATGTATCATTTCGAATCGGTAAACAAATCTGAAGAAGTTAATCGCCCAATTAATTTCTGTATATTTCATCGTTACTGAAACCTGCTTATTGTCGAGTTTTCGGGGAGCCATTGGGTTATCAAGTATAGAGGAGACATCTCCTAGTATAAGTTTGCGCATGGTAAACTACTTTTTCACACCTTTCATTCGGAAAAGTAAGTTTTGCTCCACGACGAGAGGGATCAAAACGCTACTTTTCTGTTCAAGCTACTTTTTTAATTTATACATTGGCATGTAGCATTTACGCAATGTGCCAATTGAACACAGATCTTCATAAAATAATCGATTGTAATTTCATCGTAATCGATTCAAAACGAACATATTTCAAGTTTTAACTTTAACAATATTGTATGCAAATTTATAAATCTTTCGTAATATTTAAAAATTAAGAAAATTAGTTAAAACTTGTTAATTAATTTTAACAATATCTTTTTTAACTTCCTTCATAGTCAATGTGAAAAGTAGGTAGTATGTGTCACTCGGTAGCAAAATTATTTTCTTCTCGGGCGCTAACACTTGTATCCCTCACTAAGCTCAGGATCCTACGTTAGAATCCCTCGCTACGCTCAGGATTCTATTGTAGGGTCCCTCGCTACGTTCAGGATTCAATACACCGCCCTCGCCATAGTTATACTATTTTGCTCCCTTGTGACACAAATAACTATTGGTGCTGGCGGGGGTCGCTAAATAGTACTAAATTCCAAGATGGCGCCTGATGGAAAACGTCAAGAAAAATGCTTAACGTGACATAGTGATAGTAAGTCAATGATCTGAGGTGCGTTGAGCCGGTAAGCATGCACTAGTAAACCGGTGCGAATAACGCCATATTGAATTGGTTTTAATTTACTGCCGTTTAAATTCGAACATGAGCCAAAAAGGGGTTACTCAAATACAGGAGATTGTTGTTTAAATGAATACATTGCTAGTTATAAGATCAATAACCCTTTCAAACTGGAAATACAAGAGTCGGCTAACGTATAATGAAGTATATTAACCTGATGTCCGCGGGACACTCCCGCAGTCGTGGCTCGGACGCGGCCAGTCACACGCTCAGTGTGCGCCGAAGCTAAGCAAAATGTATAAAAGAATTATTTCGCAATTTGTGGAAATGTGCGGCGATTCTAAATAAGTCAACCCACACAACTGTACCGGCGTACAGTAGTACCACAAATATACCTAAGTTACAACTATGTACCTGCGCAGAAAGCATTTTTTGAAAACATTTTAACCAATCATAAGGCAGCGCGTTTGCGCGGATAAAATCTTCAACTCCCATTGGCCGAAATTTTGCGCGCGACGCCGGCAGCTCCGGCGCCCGCCATTTTGTCTGGACGCCATGAGCTGCAGCACGACAGCAGCTGTCATTGCATATTGTACCTTACGTACAGCGCAACAACGTCTCTATTGAAATGGTCATACGTTCCATTTCATTCGGTACTTGTCAGCACTCGTCGGCGTGGACGAAGATTGCCGATGTAACTTATATTTGTGGTACTACCGTAGTGCTAAAAGGATGAACAGATGAGTTTGTAGGTCAGGAGGTCTGGTTGGAGCGCAGGTCCCGGCGCGCGCGCAGCCAGGCGGCGAGGCGCGGCGCGCGGCGCGCGCTCCACGCCATGTTGCCGCGCACGGCTTCCAGCGCGCGCCGCCGCGCCGCCGCGCCCGCGCCTGCGTTTGGATGCTGAGCGAAGAACGCCTCCATCTACACAAACATACACGTCAATCCTGTGGCGCATCCAGGATTTAGGTTTAAGCTTGATCGATTTCAGTAGGTAGTAAGATGTTAGTATTTAGTAAGATTTTAGTAGGTAGTAAGATTTTAGTATGTAGTAAGATTTTAGTAGGTAGTAAGATTTTAGTAAGTAGTAAGATTTTAGTAGGTTGTAAGATTTTAGTAGGTAGTAAGATTTTAGTAGGTAGTAAGATTTTAGTAGGTAGTAAGATTTTAGTAGGTAGTAAGATTTTAGGATGTGTTTAGATTTTAATAGGTAGTAAGTTTTTAGTATGTGGATAGATTTTAGTAGGTAGTAAGATTTAAGTAGGTAATTCGATTTTAGTTGGTATTAAGATTTTAGTATGTAGTAAGATATTAGTAGGTAGTAAGATATTTGTATGTGGTTAGATTTTAGTAGGTAGTAAGATGTTAGTAGGTAATAAGATTTCAGTAGGTAGTAAGATTTTTGTGTGTAGTAACATATTAGTAAGTAGGTAGTAAGATTTTCGTAAGAAGTCAGGTGCCTTAGAGGGTGGAGTAACGAGACGGGGTCTATCTTGTGTAGTTTAGGATGTATGCGTATGGGCCAACTTCTGTCTCCGTAGTCAGATCAGCTCATACTAATTTCAAGGAAATGTTGTTACACTCCACAAAACTGCACTATCCAATTAATATTGGCATATAAAGATTACTAATATTTAGAAAAAATATAGCAACGCTTAACGAAAGTCTTTCTCGGACGCCTCTTGGTCGAAAATTTGTCGAGGGACCGCCAGTCGAGACAAATCGTGGTCAAAGTGGGAATACGGTATTTAACAAATAGTCAAATAAGCAACTTCAAAAAAAATATCTTGCCGTCTAAGTCTATCCGAGTATCGTTGCCCAGTACCGGCTGTTCACCGTGTACCGCCCAGCCGCTGCGCACATCGTTCCACACTAAAGGCTCGGTCAAACACAGGGCGCGACGCAGCACCGCGGTCGCGCGGCGCGATCGCGGCGGCATTAAATACATGCTAACAGGTTAGCGACGTCAAACAGACTGCGTCCCGCCGGCATCGCGCCCCGCGCCGCTCTGCCCCTTGCGTCCACTCGGCGCGAGCGCAGCGCGGACGCGCGGGCACGCTGCGCCGCGCTGGGTCACATCAAGGAATGAGCGACCCTCCGCACGCGCATGCTGTATCCGGGCGCGAGTCACGCCCGCATCGCGCCGCTTCGCGCGCGCGATGAGGGCGTGTTGAGAGCGCGAGGCCGGCGCGATCCACGTGCGCCCTGTTTGACCAGTCATCGCGCCGGCATCACGCGGCGCGGACGTCGCGCTGCGTCGCGCCCTGTGTTTGACCGAGCCTTTACGCGGTGCCACACGGGTTAGTTACTTACGACTATTCGGAATTATTTAGTGCAACAAATTGTAATTGACAACATTTCATTTTTTTAAGTGGTCCGTTATATAATTTAGTTCGATAGAAAATGAAATTTTAAGGTATACGTGTTTTTTTTTATTTCTCCGTAAAGGTTTATTTTCATTCAAAAATATCAAAATTAAAAGTAGTGAATTCCAATAGGTCGCAAGTAAAATATGACGTCATTGTTATGTCTCTCTATGGCACCTGTCCACAACTTTCGCTAACAGTCGTAGGAATGACGTCACGCACGGGGTCACGCGTTTTACAGATTTTAGTGATTTTCTCCGAAACGAGAAAGAATAAAAATGGGAAAAACCACTTAATTACGTTCAGATAAGATAATTACCGAAATGGTTTTCGATTTAGGCATCATCACATATTTTAAAATGTTGTCATTTATGTCCCACCTCTCTAAGCTTGAGCTCCGAATCGAAGGAATCCGTGATGCTGGGCACGGCGTTGCCCAAGTACCGGCTGTTCAGTGTGTACCGCTCGACCAGCGCCGGCCAGCGGCTGCGCAAGTCGTCCCATACCAAAGCCGTGCCGGACGGGTTGTTGCTGATCATTTGGATCACGTTTAGGTAATCTTGGGAACGGACGTTGCTTTCGTCCCAGGCGAGATCGAGGTACCTGAAAACGAATAAATAAATAATCATATTGCTAAAACGATTGATTATTTGGCAACTTCAAATGTTTAGATACTACTAAAATTATAACTGCGATAGTTGTAATATTACGCTTAAACGGTTGAACCGATTTTGATGAAATTTAGCACAAAGATAGTTTATATATAGCCTAGATTGAAATATATGATAGATTTCATCTTGGGGTCTACGCAGACGAAGTCGCGGGCGGAAGTAGTTTTAAATAAATAAATTACAATTCTACATAAAGGGCTTGGTAACAATGGTAACCTACTTCCTCAAGATAGTCGTATCTCGAGGCGCCGCCAAAGCTTGTCTTATTTTGGACTGTTCGTGGACATCTTCTTCTTTCTTGTATATCAGCCAGAGTTTGTCCCACTCTGCCTGCGATGCCGGTTTCATACCTGCAATAATTGAAATGGTGGATTGCACAACAAGTGCATAAAGCAAGCCATTTTGTAGGAAACATCGATGCGAGCCGCATCAGGGGGGAGTCGATATAAAGTCGAAGATAATAGTAAATTATACATCAAGTGCATATAACAAGCCCTTTTGGGCATTCCTATTCAACTTGTGCCTCCAACTTTTGTTTTATACATTGGAAATTTTATATTATTTCTATTATTTGAAATAAAAGTTGGGAATTCAATTACAAAATTTAAATAGAACTGCCTTTCATCAGAGGTAATTCAAGAGCCGCAGGCGAGAATCGATATAAAACCGAGGACAAAATGGGTTATAAACACTCATTTAACTTCGGTTTGGAACGAAATATACAATTTTCGTGTGGGCTGCAGGAGAGCGAGACACGTCCGCGGCGACGCATTTTACTTTATGCACTAGAGCATATGAAGTCATTGTGTGGAGATTGCACGCAAACACCACTTACCGTGATAGTAGACTAGGGACCGCAGGTCTGTCTCGACGGGTTTCTCCTGGCCCGTGCCATGGCTGTCCAGCCAGTCGAGGAACATGTGCCGAACCTTCTTCTGCGCCGCCGGCAGCTCCGCTTTGGTCGCCAGTGACAGGATACAGGTGCGGAGAAGGCTGGATATTACATTCCCATTTATAACTTCACATTAGGGACGTGTAATTCACCAGTATATACATAGGACCTTCGGGGTTGACAGTAGATTGTGTCAGAAGGGAGAAAATTGATATGTTTACGGCGAAAGCGGTATAATGAATCTTGAGCTTAACGAGGGATTCAAGTGTAAGTTATTATTGTTATTATTGTTTGCAATAATCATTTGACTTGTAACTTCGCTTCGGTGTTATCAATAAAGTATTGTATTGTAGTTATTGTAAGCCCTAGATGGAAATAATTTTACACGGTCTATTAGCCACTACAGTTACCTACAGAGTCTGCGATCCTGTGTCTTAAGCACACTGTCAGGTATTATGCCAAAAGTAAAACCCCGGTAATAGCCTCTTTCCTCGATCTATCTAGGGCTTTTGACCTGGTTTTCTATGACCTACTATGGAAGAAGCTGGAAAACATCAGTTTACCACAGGAAACCATTCGCATATTTCAGCACTGGTATGGAAACCAGGTCAACAGTGTTAGATGGGCTAGTACGTAGTCAGATGAGTACAGGTTGGAGTGTGGGGTGAGACAGGGAGGGTTGACCTCACCTACGCTCTTTAACCTGTATGTTAACAGACTAATCGAGACACTCAGCAGAACCCATGTCGGCTGTCATGTGGATGGAGTTTGTGTTAACAACATAAGTTACGCGGACGACATGGTGCTGCTGAGCGCGCCGGTATGTGGGCTGCGGAAAAGCTGATGAAAATTTGTGAAACGTATGCAACAAATCATGGTCTTACATATAATGTTGCTAAGAGCCAGTTCATGGTGTTTGAGTGCGATCGTAAGAAGACAGTGGAAATTCCTGCCATTTGCCTCAATGGTACCCCTATGTATAAAGTGGACCATTTCAAATACTTGGGCCATGTGATCGCGACCGACCTCAAAGACGACCTGGACATGGAAAGGGAACGAAGGGCACCGTCGATCCGGGCGAATATGATCGCCCGCAGATTTGCAAGGTGCTCTAAAGAGGTTAAAGTTACATTGTTTAGGGCGTTCTGCACCTCCCTCTACACCTGCAATCTGTGGGCGCAGTATACGCAACGGGTCTATGGTGCCCTTAGGGTCCAGTATAATAATGCGTTCCGGGTGTTGATGGGACTGCCTCGTTTCTGTAGCGCATCAGGGATGTTCGCGGCGGCGCGCGTGGATTGTTTGTATACGAGCATGCGAGCGCGCGCCGCATCCCTGGTGCGCCGGGTGCGCGTGCGCCGCAGTCCCAACAGCATTCTGCGCATGATAGCGGACAGGGTTGACTGTCCCTACTTGTCGCACTGCGAGGGATTGCAATCCCCTGTCAGTGTTGTTTTATTTTAAATGTATGTTTAGAGGTACCAACTAACCCCTTAGTTCTGTAAGTTCTACTAATAAAATATGTGTCCATGGTTACACGAAATAAAAGATCATTCCTTCATTCATTCATTCATTAGGGAAATTGAAATCCCTCATTTTCAGGGCCACAATGACTCCTTTAAGAATTGCAGGTGTAACATAGTAAATTTTTATGCTGCTGCTCCACTTACTTAGTGATGGGCTTGGGCAGCTAGTTGTAAATATATACTCTTGTGGATAGTTCTATTACAGTTAGTACAAACGCCAACACAGATTACAGACCATTCGGGAGCCTTATTACAATGCACATAAAGAACACGGATGGTCAGTTGGACTGTGTTGCTGATGGTACATATCTGATATTTTAAAATAAACCGGTCTTCCGCGTCAGTGCATCTTGGTCAACAATGGCCGTTGTTGGTGTTGTTGACGTTAGTGTTATCATTTTTTTCTGACAAATAACTTTATATTTACACCCCATGTTGCTGTTAAATAAACAGTACATAGTATGCAGGACATGAATTGTTCACCGTCACACCAGTTTTTAGAGAGGAACAAATTTTTGTATGGGAGCAACTACAATTAAAGGACATACATAGACAAAATATAGATTCAAAGACGGACCGGGCCTTCCTGGCGGCAGCCGAAATGCTTCATACTAATTGACGGAGAAGTTTGACGTCACCGTTTTATATTTGTACTAATCGTAGTATGGAAAATCAAGTAAATTGCTGTTTTGGTCGTGAAATACTGCGGTTGCATAGTCGTGGTACAATTCTTTTTTTTTACTGAAGTGTAGGGGTCGTAATGGCAGTATTAAATTTACTCTTGGACAATTAAAAGAAAATATATTTTTTTTACTTCCAAGTTACATATTTGTTATAATTTCGTTTATATTTAGCAATATACACTTTATTGCAATAATCAGATGGTTTATTATTCATGAAACAACACGACCTTATGCATTTTAACAGGAGGAAACTAACCTATAGATGAAAGGCTGTGGAAGTAATGAAAAACACAATACCTAACAGCTGATTCCGACAGCTTAATGGCTCACGAATACGTCACTGGTAATTTTAATACATTGAAATTTACAGAGCATTGTTATATGTTTAACAAACGTAACTATAAATTCTGGCCGTCCATTATACAATAAAATGGGATATTCAAATTGAATTTACTATAATAGGAGTTTGTTTCGATTTGAAATCGAATGAAAGAAAACGAATGCAACTCTATACCACATTAAGGTGATATGAATTCCGTTGAAGGGGAGGATGCCTTTTAATAGGCCTATGGGGGACTAAAGGATAAAAAGAAAATCTAGATATTACTCAGGCTTAAAATTAAGAGTGTTTTATGTGACTGACTTACCTTTCCATCACTCCTACATTGCTAGAGTCTTGATTTTGTTTCGTAAAAATAGGCGTGACGAGCTCTCGCATGTATGCCTGCGAATACGAAAAATGATTGATTTTAGAACTTAATACTAACGAATTTTGTTCCTAGAAACAAAATATATATAATAATCGTGTAAATCGAAGTATATATACCACCTCTGCTGTATTCGGTTTGTTTTGTACTGCTTTGGAATAATATATTGATGTGTGCAAGAAATAGTTATTTTATCGTGGATATTTTCAAGAGTTCGCTCAGCCCGCCATGAAATTGAGAAGGCCTTATGGTCAGGTTGAGAGCTCACTCAAGGCAGCCCGATAATTTCACCAGTAACCAGTAGTATAACTACAACTTGAAAAGAAAAGTTGAAAACTGTCTAAGAACACGCAGGATAAAATTATCTTTGACACAAAAAAAAGCATTCAAATCGGTCCATCCGTTGCCGAGCTACGATACCACAGACAGATACACAGATAGACACGTTAAACTTATAAAACCCCTCTTTTTTCGCCGGGGGTTAAAAATTGAGGTTATCATGACATCATGAGCATGGAATTGAGCTGCCTCCCGGAGAGCCTGCCCAGTATGGAGGAGGCAGTCGACCAAGGCACGTAGTCATCTTCCACCGTGAGGTAGGTAGTCAGGTTGAGGGCTGTTTAATAAGGCAGTACGAACCCCTGATCAAACAAGACACAACAGTACCTTGAGGTCATCATGCGCCATGGAATTGAGCAGCCTTCCGGAGAGCCTGCCCAGTATGGAGGAGGCAGTCGACCAAGGCACGTAGTCATCTTCCACCGTGAGGTACATAGGTAGTCAGGTTGAGGGCTGTTTAATAAGGCAGTACGAACCCCTGATCAAACAAGACACAACAGTACCTTGAGGTCATCATGCGCCATGGAATTGAGCAGCCTTCCGGAGAGCCTGCCCAGTATGGAGGAGGCAGTCGACCAAGGCACGTAGTCATCTTCCATCGTGAGGTACATAGGTAGTCAGGTTGAGGGCTGTTTAATAAGGGAGTACGAACCCCTGATCAAACAAGACACAACAGTACCTTGAGGTCATCATGCGCCATGGAATTGAGCAGCCTTCCGGAGAGCCTGCCCAGTATGGAGGAGGCAGTCGACCAAGGCACGTAGTCATCTTCCATCGTGAGGTACATAGGTAGTCAGGTTGAGGGCTGTTTAATAAGGCAGTACGAACCCCTGATCAAACAAGACACAACAGTACCTTGAGGTCATCATGCGCCATGGAATTGAGCAGCCTTCCGGAGAGCCTGCCCAGTATGGAGGAGGCAGTCGACCAAGGCACGTAGTCATCTTCCATCGTGAGGTACATAGGTAGTCAGGTTGAGGGCTGTTTAATAAGGCAGTACGAACCCCTGATCAAACAAGACACAACAGTACCTTGAGGTCATCATGCACCATGGAATTGAGCAGCCTTCCTTAGAGCCTGCCCAGTATGGAGGAGGCAGTCGACCAAGGCACGTAGTCATCTTCCACCGTGAGGTACATAGGTATTCAGGTTGAGGGCTGTTTAATAAGGCAGTACGAAGCCCTGATCAAACAAGACACAACAGTACCTTGAGGTCATCATGCGCCATGGAATTGAGCAGCCTTCCGGAGAGCCTGCCCAGTATGGAGGAGGCAGTCGACCAAGGCACGTAGTCATCTTCCACCGTGAGGTACATAGGTAGTCAGGTTGAGGGCTGTTTAATAAGGCAGTACGAACCCCTGATCAAACAAGACACAACAGTACCTTGAGGTCATCATGCGCCATGGAATTGAGCAGCCTTCCGGAGAGCCTGCCCAGTATGGAGGAGGCAGTCGACCAAGGCACGTAGTCATCTTCCACCGTGAGGTACATAGGCAGTCAGGTTGAGGGCTGTTTAATAAGGCAGTACGAACCCCTGATCAAACAAGATACAACAGTACCTTGAGGTCATCATGCGCCATGGAATTGAGCAGCCTTCCGGAGAGCCTGCCCAGTATGGAGGAGGCAGTCGACCAAGGCACGTAGTCATCTTCCATCGTGAGGTACATAGGTAGTCAGGTTGAGGGCTGTTTAATAAGGCAGTACGAACCCCTGATCAAACAAGACACAACAGTACCTTGAGGTCATCATGCGCCATGGAATTGAGCAGCCTTCCGGAGAGCCTGCCCAGTATGGAGGAGGCAGTCGACCAAGGCACGTAGTCATCTTCCACCGTGAGGTACATAGGTAGTCAGGTTGAGGGCTGTTTAATAAGGCAGTACGAACCCCTGATCAAACAAGACACAACAGTACCTTGAGGTCATCATGCGCCATGGAATTGAGCAGCCTTCCGGAGAGCCTGCCCAGTATGGAGGAGGCAGTCGACCAAGGCACGTAGTCATCTTCCATCGTGAGGTACATAGGTATTCAGGTTGAGGGCTGTTTAATAAGGCAGTACGAACCCCTGATCAAACAAGACACAACAGTACCTTGAGGTCATCATGCGCCATGGAATTGAGCAGGCTTCCGGAGAGCCTGCCCAGTATGGAGGAGGCAGTCGACCAAGGCACGTAGTCATCTTCCACCGTGAGGTACATAGGTATTCAGGTTGAGGGCTGTTTAATAAGGCAGTACGAACCCCTGATCAAACAAGACACAACAGTACCTTGAGGTCATCATGCGCCATGGAATTGAGCAGCCTTCCGGAGAGCCTGCCCAGTATGGAGGAGGCAGTCGACCAAGGCACGTAGTCATCTTTCATCGTGAGGTACATAGGTAGTCAGGTTGAGGGCTGTTTAATAAGGCAGTACGAACCCCTGATCAAACAAGACACAACAGTACCTTGAGGTCATCATGCGCCATGGAATTGAGCAGCCTTCCGGAGAGCCTGCCCAGTATAGAGGAGGCAGTCGACCAAGGCACGTAGTCATCTTCCACCGTGAGGTACATAGGTAGTCAGGTTGAGGGCTGTTTAATAAGGCAGTACGAACCCCTGATCAAACAAGACACAACAGTACCTTGAGGTCATCATGCGCCATGGAATTGAGCAGCCTTCCGGAGAGCCTGCCCAGTATGGAGGAGGCAGTCGACCAAGGCACGTAGTCATCTTCCATCGTGAGGTACATAGGTAGTCAGGTTGAGGGCTGTTTAATAAGGCAGTACGAACCCCTGATCAAACAAGACACAACAGTACCTTGAGGTCATCATGCGCCATGGAATTGAGCAGCCTTCCGGAGAGCCTGCCCAGTATGGAGGAGGCAGTCGACCAAGGCACGTAGTCATCTTCCACCGTGAGGTACATAGGTATTCAGGTTGAGGGCTGTTTAATAAGGCAGTACGAACCCCTGATCAAACAAGACACAACAGTACCTTGAGGTCATCATGCGCCATGGAATTGAGCAGCCTTCCGGAGAGCCTGCCCAGTATGGAGGAGGCAGTCGACCAAGGCACGTAGTCATCTTCCACCGTGAGGTACATAGGTATTCAGGTTGAGGGCTGTTTAATAAGGCAGTACGAACCCCTGATTAAACAAGACACAACAGTACCTTGAGGTCATCATGCGCCATGGAATTGAGCAGCCTTCCGGAGAGCCTGCCCAGTATAGAGGAGGCAGTCGACCAAGGCACGTAGTCATCTTCCACCGTGAGGTACATAGGTAGTCAGGTTGAGGGCTGTTTAATAAGGCAGTACGAGCCCCTGATCAAACAAGATACAACAGTACCTTGAGGTCATCATGCGCCATTGAATTGAGCAGCCTTCCGGAAAGCCTGCCCAGTATTGAGGAGGCAGTCGACCAAGGCACGTAGTCATCTTCCACCGTGAGGTTCATAGGTAGTCAGGTTGAGGGCTGTTTAATAAGGCAGTACGAACCCCTGATCAAACAAGACACAACAGTACCTTGAGGTCATCATGCGCCATGGAATTGAGCAGCCTTCCGGAGAGCCTGCCCAGTATGGAGGAGGCAGTCGACCAAGGCACGTAGTCATCTTCCACCGTGAGGTACATAGGTATTCAGGTTGAGGGCTGTTTAATAAGGCAGTACGAACCCCTGATCAAACAAGACACAACAGTACCTTGAGGTCATCATGCGCCATGGAATTGAGCCGCCTTCCGGAGAGCCTGCCCAGTATGGAGGAGGCAGTCGACCAAGGCACGTAGTCATCTTCCACCGTGAGGTACATAGGTAGTCAGGTTGAGGGCTGTTTAATAAGGCAGTACGAACCCCTGATCAAACAAGACACAACAGTACCTTGAGGTCATCATGCGCCATGGAATTGAGCAGCCTTCCGGAGAGCCTGCCCAGTATGGAGGAGGCAGTCGACCAAGGCACGTAGTCATCTTCCATCGTGAGGTATATAGGTAGTCAGGTTGAGGGCTGTTTAATAAGGCAGTACGAACCCCTGATCAAACAAGACACAACAGTACCTTGAGGTCATCATGCGCCATGGAATTGAGCAGCCTTCCGGAGAGCCTGCCCAGTATAGAGGAGGCAGTCGACCAAGGCACGTAGTCATCTTCCACCGTGAGGTACATAGGTAGTCAGGTTGAGGGCTGTTTAATAAGGCAGTACGAGCCCCTGATCAAACAAGACACAACAGTACCTTGAGGTCATCATGCGCCATTGAATTGAGCAGCCTTCCGGAAAGCCTGCCCAGTATTGAGGAGGCAGTCGACCAAGGCACGTAGTCATCTTCCACCGTGAGGTACATAGGTAGTCAGGTTGAGGGCTGTTTAATAAGGCAGTACGAACCCCTGATCAAACAAGACACAACAGTACCTTGAGGTCATCATGCGCCATTGAATTGAGCAGCCTTCCGGAAAGCCTGCCCAGTATTGAGGAGGCAGTCGACCAAGGCACGTAGTCATCTTCCACCGTGAGGTACATAGGTAGTCAGGTTGAGGGCTGTTTAATAAGGCAGTACGAACCCCTGATCAAACAAGACACAACAGTACCTTGAGGTCATCATGCGCCATGGAATTGAGCAGCCTTCCGGAGAGCCTGCCCAGTATGGAGGAGGCAGTCGACCAAGGCACGTAGTCATCTTCCACCGTGAGATAGGTAGTCAGGTTGAGGGCGAGCTCGTACGGCAACATCTGCGCATCCGCCAGCGCGAACACTTCGTCCAGTAAGTGCGCGCGGTCCGATATCGTCAGCTGCAATAAAAATATCCTTTCACTGATCGACTACCAATTTAAAAACCTTCATAAATCAAAGTTTCATGTAGAAAAAAAATGCTTCTGAAGCCCTTTCATTTGATACTCCACTTGTGTTTATATACCCTTAGAAACTTTATCTCTTAGTAATATCAGTATAGATTAGGAGTACCTACGTACCAGACTAGATTTAGCCTTCAGCTGGTCTATCAAGCTCTGCCACATCTCTTCCGGGTAGTTGACTCGGTAGTAACCAACTTGGTTGTTGTTGATCTTGAGCCAAGTCGCGCCCGGCGCATTTATTTCAACTGTAACACAATAATAAGTAATATCAAATGTATTGACTTCAACAATAATAAAGTAAGTATTAAAGTTAAGTTTCCCTATAACGATTACGCGTGACTAGTGAGTTATGGTACCTAACCAAGCCACGCAAAATAACACGCTCAATATGATCTAGACAGACCGTATGCTGTTGAAATAAGTCTATTCATTCTTACGTGCCCTATCATGTTAACAAACACGACGTCAAATACGATCATAGAAAAAATGATAGTGATTGGAAATGACGATAAAAATATAGATGAAGTGTGATTCACAGAGCATCTAGCTAGACATCGTTATGGTAGATATTTGTGAGGTCATTAACTCGTTACTTCGATTATAATGAAGAAAATTTACTAAGATAAACAATGTATTTTGCGGTGATTACTTGGTTGATTTCAATACTTTATGACTTTCTTTGAGTATACAACATTTTTAATGATGATTAATGTGTAATCCCAAAAAGAAGTGTGACAATGTTTTCGAGAAGTGTTTGTTTACATGTTGACGTAAGGATGAATAGATTTTATGTGTGCGTGTGTTATGCAGGTTTGATTTGTGTGGCAGCGACACGGCAGTTGTCGTTACTGCGCGGCATTTACAAGCGCCTGCGCACGTACCAGCTGCGCGCAAAGGTGGTTTGACAGCTTTACTAGTATTCGCTTCCTCAATGAAGAACGGAAGTTGAAGGGGCTGTTCTTAGCGATGCTCGGCAAAGCCTTAAAGACTCGTGCTGCAAGGGACTATGCAGACTGCGTTTTTATCACGCGCCGTTGACGTACGTTGAGTAGGGGAACGCGCGTCGACGGCGCGTGAAAAAAACGCAGTTCGCTAAGACCCAAGAGGTCTAGCACAACTCAAGTCGACTCTATATACAAACGTAGTTCAGTGCTCATTAAAATAGAGATATAACAGAAAAAACATAAGCGATTAGAGGGATGTGAAAAACTCTACTCGCTCTGTTTTATTTTCTAGCAACATAAACTAGTGTCCGATCTAGATATGGCGGATCCTATAAGGTTCATGTTAATATCGCATGTCGTTTTAAAACGAGAACATAAGTGTATGGAGAGCCGAGCGTGCTGGCGATCCTTGAAAAAAGATTCGCTTTAGCTCTCTCTAAAGCCTGTAGATTTAAAGGCAGATTTTATTGTATTATATTGAATAAAAAATGACCTCATACCATTTTCCATTTTGTCTCCAAACCAAATGACCTTTTCATGAACTTCTTTATTGGTTTTGTACGTGATGGGTACAAACCACCGGTAACTGAAACAAACAAAAATACAACTTTATTACGGAGCACTCTACAGGCCAAGATTCATTTTGGGTCGCTGAGCCAACAGAGTAATTAGTAAGTAAGTATCCTCTGGCCGACCCAGTGGCGTGCGTATTAAACGTTTGTTTACATCTTTAAAAGCTTGTTTGTGTACACAAAATTAAATATATACGATAGCAGATTTTTTTATAAAACATAGGTAGAAGATATTCACGAAAAAAATACTCATGCTAAAAAAATTGTTAGTAAACCGAAAATCTCACTTGTAATCGGAATCATTCGGTGACACAGCTTCAGGGTCCAATAAGAATCTCGATTGCTTGATAGTGTATGTGCCCTTTGCGCCCTTGGTCACCGTCAGCACGGGGTAGCCCATCTGCCTCGTCCAAGTATCCATTATGTAGCTGAAAAAAAGTAAGATGGTATTTTTAGGCTTCCATACTCAAAGGGTAAAAACGGGACCCTATTACTAAGGCTCCGCTGTCCGTCCCTCCGTCTGTCACCAGGCTGTATCTCATGAACCGTGATTGTAGCCCATTCTCAACGGGGTTACGTCGGTTAAGTACTGAATTCCCATGGCCACCTTCCGTCTCCATCATCAGATCAGCTCGATGGTACCATAATATTGAAATGTCATCCAAACTATACTTATACCCAAAATTTCAGCTCAATCGGACACCGGGAAGTGGGTCAAATTTAACTTGTAAGATTTGTCCCATACATACTAACAGGGCAAGTTAGTATAAAGCTTCTCATCAGATCAGCTCGATGGTACCATAATATTGAAATGTCATCCAAACTATACTTATACCCAAAATTTCAGCTCAATCGGACACCGGGAAGTGGGTCAAATTTAACTTGTAAGATTTGTCCCATACATACTAACAGGGCAAGTTAGTATAAAGCTTCTCATCAGATCAGCTCGATGGTACCATAATATTGAAATGTCATCCAAACTATACTTATACCCAAAATTTCAGCTCAATCGGACACCGGGAAGTGGGCCAAATTTAACTCGCAAGATTTGTCCCATACTAACATACATACTAAGAGCGCAAGTTAAATAAAAGCTTGTAATTAAAGGCCTTACGTAAGATTTAGATTTGGAGTGTCCTTCCTAAAGTACGGCTCGAGGGACACAAGCAGGTCCTGCGTGATGGTGTTACCATACTTATGCTTCTTGAGGTAGTCCGAGACGCCCTTGCGGAAGTTCTCCCCACCTATGAAACCCTCTAACATACGCAACACGGAGGCACCCTGCGAAACGATAATGTCATCTTTAAATTCAAATATTCCTGGTCCTGTTTATTTTTTTATTTATTAGAAGACCAACAGCTTTAACATACAATATAGGCTTATAGCTAGAATACAATCGTCGAGCCAATGACGGGTCTCACTAACAGATACAGATAGAAACTTACAGATTTGCATATATATTATGGTTTATGCGTGTGTGTCGGGTGTGCTGGTATGAGTGTGTTCAGCTCTCCTCAATATTATTATGTTTTATTTTTTTTCGCTTTTTAACGATTTTTTGTTGTTATACAGAAATGGGTCGATGTCACTAAATCGATTGTTGTATGTCCTTGTGTCTCTACAATTGACTTATTCGTTTACATACCAGATCACTAACCAGCGAAATATGGGTAGGTGTACTTATTTTCAAAGCTTACACGGGCGTAAAACGGGAGCCTATTACTAAGACTCCGCTTGTCCGCACGTCTGTCTGTATGTCTGTCTGTCCGTCTGTCGCCGGCTGTATCTCATGCCATGAACCGTGATAGTTCGACAGTTGAAACTTTCACAGATGAAAAACATTACCTGACGCAATTAAGCTGCTAGTTCTGATAAATGTAACAGTTACCTTGCTATACGAAATCGTGTCGAATATGGCTGTGATTTGGTCCGGCGTGTCCACGGTTTGCACGATCGGATGACTAGATAATTTGGCGTCTACGACCATGACTGCGTGCATCTTCTTCAAGAACTGGTCAAGCTAAAACATAAGAATATTCACTTTTTAACCTGTTTCACGACAACATAAACAATATCGTGTTTGAAGAATAATTTTTTAAAACAATTTTTTTTGATTTTTACGTCAATTATAGGGTTCATTATCACTTTTAGAGCTTTAGATGTGTTCTGAGTATTTATAGTACACAAAAAACTAATATAATTTTCCATTCGTTATCTCTTACACCATTGTATACCTACACTCTCGAATTGTTTAAGGGGCTCCCATACGCCAATGACCTTCGATCTGAATCCCTTACTTTTCTAATGGTTTTTGTAGCTTATTATATCAACAACGGGTTTAAGCAATATAGTATCCCATATTTACTTCAAAATGCATTGTTTTTGAGATATTTGGCATCAAAGTTGAACAATTTTAGGCCAAAAAACTGGTTTTCTCGCCATAACTTTTGTGTTAATAAGTAAGATTATAAAATTGCATATCAAAATTATAGGTAAGTTCAGTATGTATGAGTAGGTGTGAGTTTCGGGTGTATAAAAGTTTTAATGAGGGTGAGGTGTCGGGTTTTGTATTTTTACAGACCTTTCTCTAAAAATTGATAATTTATTCTGTATTAATATTTTTCAAGTTATTAAATATCAAAAATGTTAAACATGAATTAAACTTTTCCGTATCTACACCTGGAAAGCTAGCTTCAATAAACCGAGGACGAGTGTCGGAATGAAAACTACTAAATTTCGTTGATTTTTGACGGGAGCCCCTTAAATAATAATTATGATGAATTTTAGCCAGAAGGCTTAAATTTGACGTATTAATTATTCTATGGTAATGCTTAACTATTTCATAAATTGCAAGCCGCAAGATAGCTTCATTATCACACGATGGTGGATGGTCTACTCGTTATTCCAGGTGTGACATAATTTATACATAAGTGTTAAAAATAACTCACCATAGTCCATGTGGGTTCAATGGCATTTAAAGATTTGACCTGCATATAGGACGCGAAGCCTTCGTTTAACCACAAGTCATCCCACCACTTCATGGTCACTGTAAATAAACATTATTGTAACCAAAACATATAAGTACAGTACATATTTATCTATTATTTAAATAATATCACATTGTTTAACGAGGGGCGTAAGTGGAATGTAATCCTTAGGTTTCGGGCTTCTTATAGACAATGTTTTTCATTACATTTACGAGGAAATAATAATTACAAAAGACCGAAAAATCAATGTTTCATACAACCGCACCAATTAAAAATTGTGCCCAATTCCATAAGACCATTACAGAATAGACTTGAGTTGGTAAGGAACTAAAACCGGCCAAGTTCGTGGCGGGCCACGCGCAGTTTGGGGTTCCGTAGTTGCCTGCCTGTCTTTGTTACATCGACAAGCACGCGCCAAGTAAATGGTGCGGTTGCGTCGGCCGAATTTGTAAGAAAGTTGGTCTTTTCAAGTACATTCTAAGTTGGTCGACTATTACTCGGTAACTAGTAATGTCTACTTAGCCGCGATGATTGAATCGAAGAGCACTCAGTGTTTCGGTTATTTGATTTATTTAGTGTCTCAGTCATTCTCAGATCGAAACTGTAACTCATTCCGACTTTAACTAGGGAACTAAAACACGGAACTAGTTATTTTTAACGATTAACACATTGATTGCTGTTGAATAAAAAAAAGTAACGCTCTTTATTAAGATCAAGCATGCGCAACTCTGGTCACTTTGGCACTCTTTGGGGGAGGTCTATGTCCAGCAGTGGACGTCTTTCGGCTGATATGATGATGATGATGCAACTCTAATACCGAATGATAAAAAAAAACAAAAGTTCTTACCCAAGTTCCCGAACCACATGTGAGCCAATTCATGAGCGATAGTGTTGGCAACACTGATCTTATTATCTGCCGAGGCGGTGGCCTCGTCAACTAGGAAAGAGGTTTCCCGGTAGGTAATCAGACCCCAGTGCTCTGTGGCACCCGATACGTAATCGGGGATGGCAATCATATCTGAAATCGTGAACAATGTTAATGCATATTTAATCAAATTATTAAAAATAACACTTACGTACCACACACACATTAGAGCTGTATTCACAAGCTTTTATTCAACTTGCAGTGAGTTTATTTAGGTCTTTTTAAACCCCGACCCAAACAGAGGGGTGTTATAAGTTGAACGTGTCTGTCTCTGTATCTGTGTATCTGTCTGTGGTATCATAGCTCCCAAACGGATGGACCGATTTGAATACGGCTTTTTTCGTGTCATAGATAACTTTACCCCTTGTGTTCTTAGCCATGTTTCCATGGAAATCTGTTGAGCCGTTTTTGAGATATTGGACTTTGAAATGAAAATGTCGGGGGATTCTCAACTGTTCTAAGCTGTAGTTATTAATTATTTATACAGTATTATTAATTTCGTGTCAGGTACTATAATTTATTAAAAAAAATAAAAAAAATATAGTACCATAAAGCTGGTCTGGTGATAGAGACAGAAGGTGCTCATTGCCACTTCTAATCTAGACAAGATGAACCAGCCATGTTTATTAGAATCCTCTTAATTACTAGTTAATAAAAACAGCAATAAAAAATTGTCGTCAATCAAATTTTGTACCGTCAGTAGCAGAAGTAGCTATGCAAAATAACACGCTCATAATGATCTAGATAGTCCTTATCCTCTTGACATTAGTCGTGTGTAGGTCTTTTTGACCACTTGACCCGCTTAGCTACTTTTGCCGCTGACTGTATAGTCAAGTGGCAAAATATGGCTCCATACAACTTACTCATAAAGATGTTTCATCGCTCTTAAATCAGCATATTAAAGTTTCGGTACATATTTGTGAGAGGAATAATCAATATATATTTTGCACTGGACTGTACAGCCGACGTCAACGATATCTTAACATTTTGCACCTTATTCCATTGTAATATGGGGTAGACTGTTCAGAATCCTTGACGCAGACCAAGAATATCCATTAATTGTGACAGAAACTTATTTCAATGTGATCGAGTGGAGACAACGCTAATTAACTAAATAGCTTGAGACAGTACTAATATCAATATCTCACTCTAAGAGTTGACTGCATGCTCATTACTCTTTTACAAATGACTTTAAACAATTCAAAGCAGAACAAACAGTAATAAAAAAAATATAACAACCTATTTAAAGATAAGCATCCTAATGTCATCATGGCGGCAACTAGATGTAAACATTATAAGGGCCTATGCAGACTGCATTGCAGACTGCAGACGGCATGAGGCCCTAAGTAGTAAAGTTACATACCTAGTTTGGGCAGAGGAAATGGCACTTCATAGTACTGTATGTAGAATTCCGTAGCTCTTTTCCCAATGCTCTGGGCAAAATCAATTTTGTGTGTTTGATCTCTTTGTGCAAAAGATCTTAATATAAAGTTCTTGCCTATGCCATTGGCGTTGATGTCCGTTTCTTTGGAGGCAAAATCACATATGACAAAGCAAGCCAAATATGTTGACATTGGGACACTGGTGGCAAATGTTACAACTTCCGAGGCTGTTTCACTGTCACGAGATCTGGATATTTCCTGAAAAGAGCATATAGACTCGACATATTATGTACCTACTTATTTTTACCTCACAAGGCCTTACAACTTATAGAATGTTTGGTAAGGTAATTTGAATCTATTTGCATAGAAAATCGGATTGAATTGAATTCGTTCAAATATGAACAACACCAAAAAAATGCTACATTTTCTTATTTGTACTCAATGTGAATCGCTAAACTTAAGTGGCAGTGGGCGGGGCACATAGCACATAGAACCGATGGCCGTTGGGGCGGAAAGGTTCTCGAGTGGCGACCACGTACCGGAAGGCGCAGCGTGGGTTGGCCCCCCACAAGGTGGACTGATGACCTGGTAAAGGTTGCGGTAGTCCGCTGGATGCGGGTCACTTTGGCACTCTTTGGGGGAGGTCTATGTCCAGTAGTGGACGTCTTTCGGCTGATATGATGATGATGATGACTTATTTGTATTAAGAAATGATCAAATCACATTAAAACAGAGTGTACATTGTAATTGCACATTAGGCTTTACAACACTAATATAAAAATATGATAATGATGCTCCAAATATCAGCAGATATTCAATGAAGTTCTCGCTGAACTGTCTGTCTGTCCATCTGAATTCAATTTAATACTTTCATAGGCAATCATTATTAACTTGAATATTGAATAGGAATAAAAAAAACCTAAAACAAGTACAGTTTTATACAATAATTCCGAAAATTATATTAAGCTACCTGCCTGCAGGTCTCCCATATTAGATATTAGAAAGACCATATTCCACATTATTCCATATTAGAAAGACTCTTGGGGTGGAAGTTCAATTCTAAATACTATTTTATTTTGTTTGGTTGAGCAATTCCAGAGATTACCTTCTTACTCACAAACTTACAAACTTTGCATCAATATTATATTGGATACCATATCAATGTTAGAACAACAAGTGTTTGCAAAATCATTCTTTTATAAAAAAAATATCATAGACAAACACTAAATTTACTCTTACATTTTCCAAATGTTTGGTTCACCAGCACCACTATGGAACATGAAATAGAATAAGTAGTTCTAACAGATAATATTAACTAAGGGCGAGTTGCACCAACTTATGATTACAGACTGATGAACGTTAAAAATGGCGCTGGCATACATTTTCCATACATTCAGATTTTAACGGACAGCAATTACAATTATAGATGGTTTTCCGCAACCCAGCCTAAGAAACTGACTGTTAAATAGTTATGATGCCTCATGTTCAAATTAATAATGTTGTGATGCTAAATGGATAGTAAACCATCAAGCTATCTTAATAAGGTATAAATTATAAAATATAATTAAAATCATAAAAAGATATGAACCTTGACAGTTTAGAAAAATATGCATTGTGTAAGAGTAAATTTAAAGCTAACAATAGAATCCTTACGCTTTTATAGAAACTAAATTGTAGGACAACTATGTACTAAAACACAGTATTTTGCGACCACCGAAACAACAATTTGCCTCATTTTCCATATAATATATATTAGTACAAATGTCAGTTATGACATCTTACTTGTGTGTCTATCAGTTTGAAGCGTTTTGCGCTGCCGACACAGAGGTCAATCTTTGTCTCAAATTTTTGGGTATTTATGTTCTTTAATTGTAGTTGCTATACAAACATTTGTTCCTCTCCAGAAACTGGTTTGAATGACATAAAAAAAAAACCAGCCACATCCACAGCCATGTGGACTTCAGCAAGAAAGAGAGGAGGACATCTGGTCAGAGTTAAATAGAGGACAAATGGAGGCCTATACTAAAGGCAATCTGCTACTCACATTCATATTAGAGAGGGCCACATACTTCTCTGGCTTGACAAGAGTTATATCGTATGTTGCTTTGAAGTCAGGCTCGTCAAAGCATGGGAACGCTTGACGGGCATACGTTGGTTGGAACTTGCTAGCCACCATCGTTCTGAAATGCAGAAAAAGAAATATTATTAAACATACCGGAGACCTCAGTTACTCTATGTACCACTATCATGGCAGGTACATGAAACTGAGGTGCCCAGTTCTCGCATTTTATGACCACACATACGTCATACCACAAAGGTCGATATGGATCCCGGAGATCTCCGGGTCCGGAAACAACAGGAAAAGTTTGATTCAAGGAGAGAATATTATCTAACACTGTATTTGCATAAAACCCATCTTATCTCTAAGAATACATACTTATTATCTCTCAGATGCGATGAATAAAAACCAACAATCTTCTTTGTTAATTTTCCTCGAAAATCTATGTCTATTTGGTAGCTTCCTGGACTCAGCGGATCATTAAATTGGATCAAAAGTTGTTCAAGTTTCTCAACCTCTATGTATTTGTGTACCGGTATTTCTCTTTCACCTCTAAACACCTGAACTTTACTTATATCCAAAAACTTAGAATGCAAATTCACATAATTCTTTTCCTGTTTTAAAACAATGTTGATTCGAACGCTTCCTTCGAAAACACCGGTGTCCAAGTTGGGTCTTAATAACAGTTTGTAGTTTACGGGACGAACTAGAGAAGACAGCCTTTCGAAAAGTGTAACATTCAATGGTGGTCCCATTATTATACAATGTTTGTATTCGCAAATTATTACGTACACAATAAATTAATAGAGGTGACGAGAATGAGCTAATATTTGGAAACGAAAAATCTCGGCGAAGAACAATTTTACATTTTGACAGTGACGTTTCATGTGAAGAACAGGGGCAAAGTACTTTGTGACAGGGGCATTTCACCAGGGGCACTTGACAACTCCCATACATTAAAACTTGCATGTTTTAGTGTGAGACTCACTCGACAGATGGACCTATTTCTATAATTTTAATTAGTATTAATAAGATGAGATCTGATTTTAAATTCTTATTTCGTTTATAAATACGAGCTACGGTAGCCTAGTGGTTCAGGCATGCGGCTGTCAAGCGGCGGTCGTGGGTTCGAATCCCGGCTCGTACCAATGAGTTTTTCGGAACTTATGTACGGAATATTTACCGTTAGCTTTTCGGTGAAGGAACACATCGTGAGGAAACCGGTCTAATCGCAATAAGGTCTAGTTTTCCCTCTGGGTTGGAAGGTCAGATGGCAGTCGCTTTCGTAAAACTAGTGCCTATGCCAAATCTTGGGATTAGGTGTCAAAGCGGACCCTCGGCTCCTTTAGGGGCACAACCGGGAATAACGCTAGGAGAATGATGATTTCGTTTATAAATAAATACGTAATAAAAACACAAAAAGACGTTATTTGGAAATATCATGAATTATCATTGTAATTTTGCATAACTGGCAACTTTACTGCATAAAGCACAGATTAGATTTGTTTTCCGTTCCATTCCACTAACTTGTTTAAAGTTCCTAAATTGCAATTATTATATGAAAACAACCGTAAATGTTCCAGAGTACTGTAAATTAACCAAGAAACATAATTAAATATTTTTATTTAAAAACAACAGCCCTAGTAACAAGTACAAATATTGTGTGCATTAACCACATAATACAATTCGGTGTAGAGGAACGCAGTGCTTTGTTTTTTTAATTTCATTCCAATGGCGGAGTCAGTCAGTCAGTCACAAATATAAAAGATACGCTTAATCGTAATAGGAAATATTATGATCTCGCACTTTTTATTATTTTGAATATAATCAGGAATATAAATCCGAATCCCATCGTACCCATTGGATTTTAAGGCCCTGTATCCATCAGAGATGTGCGAAGCTGTATTTTTCCATTATGTTAAAGACGGAAAGGTGACGGAAGAAGGTGTTCTTATTGTGTTTAGCTATTAAGCTAAGTATCAAGCCTAATATGAAAATACAGCTTCGAATATCTCGGTGGAAAAGTGGCCTACAAGCAGTGATCGTACAATGCTATGCATGTATATATGTACTATATATATATATACATACATGCATAGCATTCTACGAATAACTCGATACAGATAACTCGAGAGTCGGTCCATAGATGGCACTAGTACATGGAGGAAGCTGATGACTCTATCTCAGTATATAATAATTTCCTCTATGGTGAAGAACTTGAAGAAGTGACATTGATTGACAGCAAAGAGCCGTATTTACCTAATCACAAAGTACTGTACCTAATCAAAAATTCGTTAGCTCCACACATTGGGTGTTGATGGACGCAGGACAGGACGCAGTTTAACAGACTGAATAAGGGCTACAACACACTGGCGCGGTCTGCGGTGGCGGACAATATTCACAACAATATTTATAGTAAATTTGACAGCTAATGACAAGTTTACTATGGTCGGCCGCGGCCAGGCCGCGCCATAATAATAATAATAATAATGGCGTAGGGATGTGACGGCCCCATCGCCCACCAGATTTCTGGTGCAATCAGTCAACGTAAGGCAGCTTGTGGCGGGCTGTTAGGGAGTAGCGACCCTACGTACCTGAGTGCTCCTGGGGGTATCCTGTGGTCAGGCTGAGCCGCTGGGGTGGTTGGTTGGACAGGCCCTCCGCCTCTGGCTTGCCTTTAGTGGCTGTCCAGAGTGGAGTCGCAAGAGCTGTTGCTCGAGGGTAGATGTGGACACCTAAGTGGCGAGTTGGCTATATGTTTAAAGTCCAGTGCCACCTCTCTACCCCCCAGCTCTCTGACCGGTGTTGCCCTTAGGCCATTTTTTAATGTCGCTATTAATAGGGGCCCATTTAGCAGTTAGCGAGTCACCGTCTGCCAGAGATAAAGATTGAAACAGTTTTATTAGGCAGGCGTCCGATATTTCACCCAATAGCCCAGCCACTAGTCCATCATTTCAACCCAATAACCCGTTTTATTTAGATTCCATCAACCATCAATAGTCCCTATACACCCCAGCGGGTGCTGTCTCTGTGTGCGTCCCATGACACGGGCAGGGACAGCATCCGCTCGGTGTACTCCTTGCATTTCATTAAATTATCAAAAGGGCCTCTACGTGTTGGCTCAGTTGGTACTTTGTAGGTACCTAGCTCCACGCACGCCTCCCAAAGGTCCGGGACATCATTGTCCCGTGAACGGGAAAGACATAATAATAATAAAACATTTATTTCAGGCAACTAAGGCCCATAGTTACAAATACCTTACAGACTAACATACATACAATAAAACATTAAACACTATTGGCTGATTATTATTTAGGTGACGAAACGGTGTGGCTCCGTTGCGTCGTCAAGTCCGGTGTAGAGTTCGGTAGGTTGCCCCGGAACCGCCGAAACACGACACCCTTCGGCCAGAAGCCAGCACACGCGATGGTCTCCTGCAGCGGCCGCGGCACGCGCACCACAACTGAGCTGAAGTGCACGTAGTGGCGCGAACGCAGCTGGAAAACCCTCAGCGAGTAGCCCGTCTTCTGGTGAATATACTGCACCACGTCATCAGCCGTGGCGGAGTAATGCAGGCGCGACACGTACAGCGCTTTACTCGGTGCGGTGCTCGTGCGGTGGTCACCGTTTAATGATGTGGACTACTTAACACTGTTGCGGCTAGCGGTAAGTATTAAGTGCCGTGCCTCACTGGGACGGTATCCAAACAATTGTTATAATAAGTAGAAATGTAAGCCATCTTTAAATTAATATAAAATTAATAATGTACCTAATTATTTTGTAATGTGTTTAATTACGTCCTCATTAAACTTTTTCATTTCATTTTATATTACAAAATATAACATTAAAAAATAATGTATTTCTTGGCCATAATGATCTTGGATAAAATAGCAAAATCGGAATTCCTTGAAAACGTTCCTACTGTCCTCACAGGCTAAAACCACGAGATGGACTGCAATTGGCTGACATACTTACTCGCCCATAGTGTATTTCAGCTATTCCGCCAGCGCACCCAAACCGCAAAAAGACCTTCTCGACTCCGATTAGCTGATGCTAGACGTCCGAGCGCGATGGATGGCATTCATGAGCAAGCAGTACGGAGTTAAAAGATGCGTCCTTCCGGCACCTCTCCACACAGGCCATAATCCGCGCTCGGGCTTCTGCCATCAGCTATACAAAATGCCCTGGCAGACATCAGCGCACTCCAAAATTTGACACCTTCGGCGCTACCACGAAAATTTAAATTCGAAGTTCGTATAGATGCATCCCTGTCACTCGAGTATTATAAGCGCGATAAAGATGAAGATACCTGAACTTATAACTTAGAACTTAGAGTCTAGGTAGATAGTAATAGGAGGGGGTGCTGATGATGCGCTGCATTTAAAGTAAGGGACCTGCACGGCTATCACGAGACGGCGCGCGGGGCGAGAGCTTTCTCGATTTTTCTCGCAATATTAGAACACTTAGAACAATAGGTATAGTGCGAGAAAAATCGAGAGTATGTCGCGGCCGTCCCATGATAGACGTGCTGCACTGCCTTTGTCTCTAGCTGTCAAAGAAACGAATCTTTAAATCAATAATGGGTCCCTAACGCACTTGTGACCATTGGAGTCGCAAGAGTTCAAAAAGTTCTACGGCCTGACTGAATGCTAAGCAGACACCGTCGTCGGGCGCCAGGCCGTATGATTGCTTGACTGTCAGTCATTTGTAAAGGACGTCACTGACTCAATTAATTTACACAATGAAAATTAATTCCCGTTATTACTTAAACGAAATTAGGAATTTATATTTTAATTGGGAATTTCAATAAACAAAGATTCATTAGGGTATGAAAAACATGTTTACACAGTCCGCTAGTACGTACCTACTACCTACAGTGTTCATATGGTTTTATTATCAATTTGTAAAGAAAACAACCCCTAATTGTTTCTTCATATTGATTTTCCAAATAAATTATAACGCCATTAATACGATCCTTATTAATAATGAGCAAGGAGGTAGTTAAGAGCGAAAGGGACGAATTCTTTATGTTTGTCCCTGTCATAAACGTGTTCATGCTAGATTGGTAGCCCAGCTAACGGTAGGTACTTGTATATAAATAGGTAGGTATAAGGTAAAGTGAGATGTTTTTATGCTGCCCGAACGGGAACGACCATAAACATCAGCTTATCTTTAGAACAATGTTTTTGTGCCCATTTTTTACTTTCGCTACTACCTACCTACTTATCAGTTCAAAATGAGGACTCCATAGTCGTTTTAGTCATGTAGCAATTTTTATTGATGATTATGCTTGCCGGTATCCTAGACACCACCCAGTTGATCTGATGATGAACACAGAAATGCGGCCATATGAATTCCTAAACTCATCCTAAACTGTACAAAATAATTCCGTACGCTTACCATGAGTTTGACAATGACGGCTTACGCTAACGAGTATCGAGTTTTCTATCTGTGCATCTCTATTGCACTTTGACAGTACGAGCGGGATGCACAGATAGTAAACTCGATATATACTCGTTAGCGTAAGCCGTCATTGTCAAACTCATGGTAAGCGTACCGGTGTAAGTGTAACAAAAGTACCTACAGTTTGCCTACAGTCGGCAAGAAACGCTTGTGAAGTTGTGACACAATCAATGCCATTTTTGACACAATCCCAATTATTCTCAGTCTACCCGCATGAACACGAACGATGCAAACAACGCGAGAGGTCGGTATGTATGTATGACATAATATACGCGATAAAAGCGGTTTAATGCTTTTATTCCTAATTCTTATGACGCTTTCGATCTTGTCTTTACCTACCTTTATCCGCACGAGCACATTTCAACCCTAGTTAACACAGGAAAATTTCATGGACCGGAATGTCAGCCTAATTTGGACGTAGTTTAAGGAAAAGGATCCAATCCACAAAATTACCAAAACATTAGTTAAGTATACCAGAGAGGTGTTTGAGGCGTATATTTTCACTCAGCAAAAAGACGCCCAGCTTACACAGTGTTTTCATATTTTAATTAACATGGGATACCATCCCACATGTATGACGGGGTAAAATTGATATCCTTTAATAAAAACCCATAATGCTTGGAACCGTATGGTAATATTAGATCAGTTACATATTGATTCACATTTATTTTAACAAAAGATATCCAACCTGCATGGACCATTTTTAAGAAATGCAATTCACACGTTTTCACTTTTAATATTTTCAACGAAATGGATTCAATCCATTTGGATTCTTTCTGAAAAACGAAATCTAGGCTCTTTAAAACTTTTAGATATACAACAAAATAGATTCACCTCACTTGGATCAGTTTTGTTGAGTTGTTGTGAATCCTGCTTTGCTGTCTTAGTAAACAACAGAAACGATCCTATTTAAAAAAAAAATGTAAAGCCGACTTTTTATATTCTTCTAGCTTTATTTTTAATCATTAAAAGAAATTTCCAATATAAAGCAGCCTTTATAAAGATTTTTACCGTCAGTATTGTCTTGGATCATTACAATAAACGTAAATGTATTATCGAAATATAGGGAAATAAATAAACAATTCAACTTGCTTGAACCTTTTGTTTTATTTGTTTGTCAGTTAAACGTTCATTGAGCAAGAAAAACAAAAACGATCGAACGGGCGTGAATCTTTTTTGATAAAAAAGTATTAATGACGGTTAAAGTGACTTTAAAAAGATATGGATCGTTTTTGGAAATCTATTAGTTTTGTCTTAACGTGACAATAAAAAATCAAGAACGATCCAGCGCATATAAACCATTTTTCGGAAAATGCTTATATTAACAACTAGCTTCTGCCCGCGACTTCGTACGCGTATAAATTATGGTTCAAAAATGATATTCTTATGTTTCACCACACCGGTCGTCAATAATATTATATAGATCCCCAAAGTATCCTTTGAGAGAGCGCTCCCTATGCGAGCCCCAAGTCCCAAGACCCTGGGGTGAGCCCCACGGATACTCACTAACCCCAGGTGTCTTGCAAGCGAGACCTGAAACCAACCTGAGCGGCGAGGCAATCCTTCAGAGAGTGGTCCCAATGCGAGCCCGAGGGCCTAAGGCCCGAGGCCGAGCCCCCACGAGTACTCGTTATCTCCGAGTAACTTGCAAGCGAAACCTTAGGGCCGAAGTTCTGAAGGTAAACGGGGAAGCAAGCGGAACCGAAGGCTAAGCTTTTCGTAAGAATGAAAGGTCTAAGCATGCTTGTAGTGAGTGGTCGCTATGCGAGTTTGGGGGCTGAAGTCCTTACTATTCCCAGGTGTCCTGCAAGCAAAACTGGAGATCAAAGTCCCCAAGGGGAGCAGGCAGTTAAGCGAGGCCGAAGGCCGAGCTTTTCGTAACAATTAAAGGTCCCAATCAAGCCTTAAGAAAGCGTTTCCAATGCGAGCCTGAGGGCCGAAGGCCCGAGGCCGAGCCCCCACGAATACTCGTTATCTCCGAGTAACTTGCAAGCGAAACCTTAGGGTCGAAGTCCTGAAGGTAAACGGGGAAGCTAGCGGAACCGAAGGCTAAGCTTTTCGTAAGAATGAAAGGTCTAAGCATGCTTGTAGTGAGTGGTCGCTATGCGAGTTTGGGGGCTGAAGTCCTTACTATTCCCAGGTGTCCTGCAAGCAAAACTGGAGATCAAAGTCCCCAAGGGAAATGAGCAGGCAAACGAGGCCGAAGGCCAAGCTTTTCGTAACAATCAAAAGTCCCAATCAAGCCTTAAGAAAACGTTCCCAATGCGAGCCCGAGAACGAGCCCTCACGGACACTTACTACGAGTATACCCGAGGTGGCAGAGAAGCCAAAAGCCGAGTTTTACATTGGAATGAAAGGCCCAAAGCATCACTTTAGAGAGCGCTCTCAATGCGAGCCTTTACGGACACTCATTATCATCGGGTGTCTTGCAAGCGAAACCTGAGGCCTGAATAAGGGAACGCAAGTGATGCCAGAGGCACAGCTTTTCTGTAGGAATTCAAGGCTTTAGCATGCTATAAGCGACCGCTCCCTAGGCCAGCTGTAGGGTTTAAGACCCGAAAGCAAGCCCCCGCGGACACTTACAATCCTTAGGTGTCTTGCAAACGAAACCTGTGGCCAAATTACCCAAGATGAGCGGCGAGGCAAGCGAGCCCTCACGGACACTTACTATCCCGTAGGCGAGCTGAGATAAGTCCCGTAGGTGAGTGGTAAGGCAAGCGAGGCGAAAGGCCGTGCTTTTCGTTGGAATGACTCGAAGCATTCCTTCAGAAAGCGCTCTAAATGCGCCGCCATGGACAAACACTCATTATCTCCCGGTGTCTTTTAAACGAAACCTGAGGGTACGCCCTGCGTACACTTACTATCTCCAGGTGTCTTGCAAGCGAAATCCCAAGCCAAAGTTCCGAAGGTGAGCGGCGAGGCAACCAAGGCCTTTTCGTTGGAATGAAAGGCCCAAAGCAACCTTTCTGAGAGCGGGCTCAATGTGAGCAATGACCCCCTAAGGATACTTATTATCTTCCGACGTCTTGCAAGCGAAACTTAAGGGCTGAAATCCCGAAGATAAACGGGGAGGCAAGCGAAGCGAAGGCTGAGGTTTTATGCCGTTTTGCCAAATTGTATACCCGCATCCCTTGACGTTGGTAAAATTTTCAAGTCTTAAGCTCATAGATTCAAGGAGTTCCTATAAAAAGTTCATCCCCATTTTTTAACCCCTTTGCACCCTTACCTTTATAATATTATAGCCTAAAACCTGGCCAGAGATTTTTTGGACAAATGAGTAAAGTTTTCATCAAAATTCTATCAGCCATTTTCACGTGATGCGCGTACATATAAACAGACAAAAATTCTACTTTCTTGGAAGGTGTTCTGTTATCGATTCTAAGTATTCTCAGCATAGTTTTTTTTTCGAATATCTTTCATGTAAAGACTTCCAACCCTGTTCACTTTTATTATATGTATGTATAGATGGTTTTATATGCCATTATTATGCATTATTATGCCATTTTTATTACGTGAATCCTTATTACAAAATGAAACAAAAGGAAGGGTCTATGAAAAGTGTATTTTCGCAAAAAAGATCCAACCCCACTTTTGGTCAAATATCTTGAAAAATATAGCATTTAACTGAATTATGTGTATAAGAATGTATACTACACGACTCAACTCAATTTTCATCCGAACATATATTATTAAAAAAATGCATCAGTTTTGAGGAATCACAGTTGAAACTTTAAACCGCCATAACTTTTGCTCAACTTTCTGTGGATTGGATCCTTTTCCTTTAACTACGTCCATTTAACCAAGCAAATTCAATTAGTGTCTGCTCCGCTATTCTGTAACTTGTTTTAAGCTCACTGCGTGGTCGTGTCGGAGGTTTCCCCTGAATTTCGGTGCTTTCATGAAACATCTAGATTAGGTAACATTAAGTTGACTATTTAAATCCAGCATTTTTGTGTGATCACTTATATATCTATGGCACATACCGAGATATCATGATTTGAAATGTTGTATTGGTATCGGTTGGTCTACAGGGCTGTTATTCGCTACGCGCTAATGCGGCTCACCCTGCCGGTCACCCGTCACGAAACTAGACCTCTACCACCCTCTAGCGACGCTTAGTTACTACGCATCGCGGTGTCAAGATATATTTGTGGGTGAGCGTTGAGGTGAGCTTAAAACAAGTTACTAAATAGGGGGGCAGGAACCTCCGGTAACTCCAGGTAGGTCCAGCACTTGGAAAAAAGACCGTTCGGTTTGGTACCTAATACCTACCTAACATTATGACACTATCTTCACTAAAAGACTAGAAGATTTCTGTACAGAAATACGGTACGTTAAGATTAGCGTGTTTGTAACTTGATTTGCTATTGCTTTAGATTGACCTTAAATGCGAAGAAAAAAAAAATATATATATTATATATGTATATTTATTCCTAGTTGAATTGATTCCACCTACCTAGGGAATCGGTAAACACCTAAAATTTTCTGAGGCAATGTATCCAGTACGAGAATACTCTTACTTAGTGCAGATACTTTAGGGGAAAAACAATAACACTTAAAGGGGCTACCCGAGGTTTTCATCGATTTTTACCAGTTTTTAATCGTATCTCCTACTTTTGCATACAGATAGAATTATGAGTTTATGAGTCTAACGGCTATCGGTTCTTCAATCTTTTATCTCCATTTTTTTCAACCGGATTTTGAAAGAAACTAATACTTAATTAGATACTTAATTTTGTTTGATTTTTCAAAACATTTCTAAAAAAACACTTATTTCGTATCTCTATTAACGTGAAAGATCTAACATATACGAAATCTACTTATTTGGGTTTGTCTATGATGTCTCTAAAAACGTGTCTAGGGTTCACATTTTAAACTAATTACCTAACACAAAACTTGTAGCCAGAAAACCAGTTTTTTGGCCTAAAATTGTTCCATTTTGATGCCAAATATCTCGAAAACAATGAACTTTGAAGTAAATATTGCTTAAAGTCGTTGTTACAAAAAACAAGAAAACTAAGGGAATCAGATCGAAGGTCATTGGCGTATGGGAGCCCCTTAAGTCTGGGGGGCGATCGCGTAGGTAACGCCATGGTAACGCATTGGACCTCTCACAGACCGGTGCGGCCTGTGGCGGCCTGGCCGCGGCGGTCAATAGTAAACTTGTCATTAGCTGTCAAATAGTATTTGTCCGCTACCGCAAGGCGCGCCAGTGTGTTGCATGGCTTGTACGTACGTAGGCAGACCAAAATGTCATGTTTTTTTTTTACAAATTAAAATTTTCTAGTCTTATGTAACGCCACTGTTTTTTGCACTTTTGCTGAAAAATAGTACCTACCTAAGTCTGTAATATAGACCTGTTTAGGCCAACCGTCTGAGCATTCGGTTTTTCACCTTTTTCCCTAGCTGTCCAAGATTTTCCGGCATAAAATATGTACCAGTAGTAGGTATGTCAATAATGATTGCAAAATCCCACTTACCTTCCGTTTTTAAGGGTGCTGCCATAAAATCCAACTAAGCCTTCAAACTTTCCAGAAAAGTCTATCTTCACAGTGTATCGGCCTCTTATTAATTCTTCATTTGTTCTTATTATCAAAAAATCTGTCAAGTCCGTGACGGTTTCTGTTGCTGTCGTCAGATATTGATATAATTTGTCGTTTTTTAAATCGACGGAAATAATTCCAAGTTTTCTTGAGTGCAGCGTTATATTCCGGGTCGGTTGCAGTATGTTAAGCTGAATTGTCACGGAGCCCGTGAATGTTTTACTGGAGGACAGTGACGGATCCAACCTCAGTTTGTAATTTATCGGTATTACGTGCCTTGGAAGTCTGTAGCTAATATTCTAAAACAAGATTCATTATGTAATCCAGGTATTATGAACCTAGCCTGTAATAAATACCAAATGTTGGATGATTTTAGGAATAGGTAGGTACCTACTCCACCGTCTTGATTGGGAGGTAATATCGTGGGATTAATATGCCTGTATGTATCCTTGATATTATAGTTGGCCTAATTGCATTTAGGTAGTCCGTTCAAAAAGCAACTAGGTACCGTCAAACATAGAAGATTCCAATTCCAATGACAGCAATAGAAAGTCGGTCACATTAAATAATCTCAACCATAAATCTCCTCTTTCTAGACTTAAGGCTTTTCGAACAATAAGTAGGTACCTCGCACAAAGTGCACATACCTACAAAATCTTGTATCAAGAGTTGACTTTCAGTAGATTGGTAGAATGTTGACTTGTGAAAGTGCCATTACGGCCTACTTGCATAATAAAACTCAATTATTTATTTATTTATTATTTTTTGTTTTGTACTTCTGCAATTGAAAGCATTTTTGACATCAATTTTAACTACAATTCCGCAATCATCATACGAAAGACGGCTGCCTCACACACACCTTTCGTGCCAAAAATAACTGTACAGGTTCGAAAACAGGCTTTAATTTTGATTGGTCTCACCACAATTTTGGACGCCAAACATGTTAAAGTTGACGTCCCTGTTGTTTTCTTATTTACTTATAATAATAACAGACGGTAAACTCATTTTGAGGACCATTTCTGCTTACGAGTTTAAAATTTATGAACATTATTTCTAATATCCGACCGATGAACCATACTTGAAAAATTACAGATATTGCTGTCTTATTATTTCAGTAGACGGGTCTTCCAAGTAGGCGTTTAATTAGTAAGTAGAAGATATTTTTTATAGACCTTTTCTAGAGAAAATCTTCAGATGTGAAGAACTTCTTAGATGCTTGCTTAGTATTTGTAGGCAGAATAATATATGTCCGTTTCTACCAAATAGACATTCTGTTATATGTGTTCTTTATCTGATTTGTTATTGCCCCCGCGATAACGACGTAGGTATGCGTGAGTTATTATACTTATTATTCTCTCTATACGAATGCTTTTTAAATAGTTACCCGGACCTACAACATTATAACAGTGTAGTAAAAATAATCTCATTTCGATAATCATGTTAACGCGATTAGGTGTCAGTAGAGGAAAGAAATTCACATTCATATAACATTTATAAAAGGCAGATTAACAATACAATCATTGACACCAGCCAGTTATTACAGCTGCATTAATGTTATCGCATTTTCTTTACTTATTTACAGAACGGAGTTTTGCTGACGTTACAAGATTAGGTAGGTACTTATTATTAGGGTCATTCTCAATGTTATTAATTTAATCAAACTAACTTTTGACAGTAAAAAATAACATGAAGCTACTTATAGTGAATGCATTCATGAAAGAGAACCGGTCGGTTGTGATTTGTCAGCCCCAATTCATCAGAAGCTGACTAATGGCTATCGTCTGGAGGCATGTTGCGCTGCGGATCCTCTTATTAGAACACTTCGAACAAGAGTTATGGTGCGAGAAAAATCGAGGGTATGTCGCGGCCGTCCCATGATAGACGTGCATGTTGTGGAACAAAAAACAGCGGCGCTACCACGAAACTCGAATCTCGAAGTTCGTATATCTCTGTATCTGTCGCTAGAGTACCTTTAAGACCATAACATGAACCATAAGTGCGATAGTGACGGAGATAGACGAACTTTAATATTCGATTTTCGTGGTTATAGCCTAGCATAGAGGCAAACATCGTTACGACCATTTTCACATTGCAGTTGTCCACGTTAATCTCCTAGCCTGATTCCCCCAGGGGAAAAACTGCGCTGCCCTACAGCGCGCGAGCCGAGCGAGCAAAGTGAGCGTGACGCGGTAGCGTCCGGCGAAGCGCCATAACCGAACGTTATCATTTTTGCCTAGTTGTGTATAAAATAATTTCTGCTAATTTCCCTGGGTGATCGGGGTCAGGTGATTAACGTGGATAACGTGTGATAATTTTAGCAAACGCTCTTGTAAACAACGTACGTAAGTGACGTGAACAAAAACAAAGCTCGGCTCGCCAAAAAGCTCGAAGCAAATTTACCGTCGGCCGACCGAGCAAATGTTAGAATGCTCGAAAAATGCTCCCGTTTCTTTTGTGATCCACCCACCGGACGCGTGTCGTGCGCAGCGCGTGACGTGCGCGGCGCGCGTCGGGCGCGGTTGAATCGGTATATTCACACCGCAAGCGGGCGGCGCGGCGTATAGCAACGCGGGGGTACGCGGCTGCGATGCGTTACCATCGCGTGTGCCGCGCTGCTGCACACGCGCTGCACACGCGCGCCAGACGCGCGGGTCCGCGCGTCATATCTCTCTCACTACCAACACATTTAATATGTATCTCGCTATCTTTATCACACTCAGCAGCGCGGGCCCGCGGCGCTAAAGCTGTAACTTTAGCGCCGCGGGCCCGCGTTCGAATCGCGTTCGATGTGTGTTTGAAGTAGTTTTAATGCTTTACAACTTGCGCGTGTGCCGCGCAGCACACGCGCCGCGCACGTCACGCGTCGGGTGGGTGGAGGCCTTTAATTTAAGATTCGCCATTATGCTCTTTGCAAGTGAATACCAAGTCTGTCAGCCCCTTAACACTTACCTTATTGTCAAGATTTACACTGGCAAGTGCTTTAGCGAATGGCCTTCCGACGCCTTGTTTACAGGGACTCCCATTAGTACTCGTTCTCAGAGCGAGTACTATCGTAGATACGCAAAAACAGAACGCCAGTAAACCGAAAGCAATCAGCAATTTGTTGCTGCCGATCCACTGTTGTGTTGTCGGCTTCATCTGAGAATTTTTTTTTTTTTTGTATAATAAGTTACATACACTTTATTGCACGTTACGTATTGAATAGGTACCTATTTACCTTACATTTGTGATGGAAAGATTCAGTGACGTAATATAAAAAAAAAACCGGTCAAGTGCGAGTCTGACTCGCGCACCGAGGGTTCCGTACAAACTAACAATTAAGTCAAGGTAAAGTAAATGTCCCAATATTTGTTAATTTAAGTAGGTACTTATTTTAACCCAACACAACAGAATTCAATTTCAAACAACATATAGCTTTTACACCAAGACCATCGAACTACCAAGACAATTGAACCGCGATCTTTTTTTGACCTGCTATTAAAACATACCCGTCCCAACCCCATTAAATCTAGAAAAATCTTAACAACGCGAAGTAGGAATGGGGTCAGCGCCATCTATCGGCCCCATTTGGTACTAACGTGCAGGAGCAGTCAGCTTAGTATGTATGTGGGTGTTTTAGCGATTATTGTTTATCACGTGAACCGATCTTAAATTGCAAACTTAACTAGGAATTGATTTTTGAAAATAAAACAAAAAATACAGTAGCTACAGAAAAAGTTATACTTTTTCAGTAATATTTACGTCTATCTTAATCACAAGTAATAATTTCAAATTTTTCGCTAGTATAACTTCGGAGATAAGGGGGGGGGGATGATTTTTTTTAATTTTTCCTTCATTCGAAATTTTAGCAATGTAGAAAAAAAAGAAACTTAAACTGAAACTGTTCCGTCAGTTTGGCGAGTGAATTTGAAATTGAATATGTGTTATGTACCTTCTTGATAATAAACTAATAATAAAAAAAGAAAAACGGTTTTAAAAAGTGCAAGTCTAGCTTTTTCAAATGATACCCCACTTGACCTAATAGTTGAATTTTATTTTTGCCCCCTCCTCATATTATATTCATTTTCTATGAAAATTAAAATGTATATTTAAATTTTTCATTTTTCATGCACGTGGATAACTCTCATTTATAACCATTCCAAATTTCAATTTCATAGCTTAAGTAATTCGTGAGATATTTCACTTTGTGACAGACAGACAGACAGATGGACGTAGTGGCACCATTATGGGTTCCTTTTTTACCTTTTTTGGTACGGAACCCTAAAAAGAGAAGAAACAAGATAGGTATGTTGTCTATACCAAATTCCGTGTTTAAAAATGTGTCTAAAAGGCGTAAAGATTTTGTTTGTCCTAAATATAAATATACGTAACAACGACGCGCTTTCTCTTCTACACGTTTTCTTTTCCTAAGTCCACTTCTTTACAATAGACTTAATGCGCGGCTAGGTTTTTATCCCCTAACCTACATGAAATGTAAATCAACGCTACGGGAAGCCCTACAAAATATGTCCTATGACGATACAGAGAAACCGTATCGCCTAGGTTATTACTTGCAATTATTATTATTATTTTTGCCTTAAACACAGGGTATTTGCGTATAATAGTAAGCTCCTAGTCTATAGTGAAACTGATGTAGTCGAGTTGTCGATGTTGTTTGTAAAGATATTGGAGAATTCGACTGTACATTATATTTTAACAATAAATTATTATTAGTATTATGTATCTCCGATTGAAATTCGCGGAGCGGACCCTAGTCATTTAGAAAATTTAGATAAGCGAAATCAAGTGTGTGCCGTATTTATGGATATGACTAAAGCGTTCGATTATGTAAACCATTCCATACTTTTAAGGAAGCTGAATGCATACGGTATTCGTGGCAATGTTTTAGAGCTGTTGAAATCCTATTTGAGCAATAGAGACCAATACACAGAACTTTCTCAAATATGCATGCACACTAAATATATAAAGGCTTACAGATCAAAAAAGAGGCAAATTATGTATGGCGTGCCATAAGGAAGTGTTCTCGGACCTCTACTATTTATAATCTACATCAACGACCTACCCCAGCACGTAAAACACCCTATGGTATTATTCGCTGATGACAGCACTGTTATTATAAAATGTAATGATATTAATGATTATGAAATGGAAGTTAATAATACTATAAAGGACATAATTGAATGGCTAAATGTGAATAATTTATTAATAAATCTTGACAAAACTAAAGTCATGCACTTTTATCAACGTAAACTGCCTGTTCCAATTATCTGTAACTATAAAGGGACTCTGATTGAATCAGTTTCTGCTACCAAGTTTATAAGGAATAAATATAGATAACCACCTGTCATGGAACTCGCATACTGAGCAAGTGTGCCTAAAACTGAACCAGTATGCCTATGCTCTATATAAACTGGCAAAGAAAACTAGTCCTGATGCTGTAATAACTGCATACCATGGGTTTGTAGCGTCGACTTTACGCTACGGCATTACATTCTGGGGCAATTCTACAAATAAGGAAGCGGTTTTCAAAGCCCAAAAAAGATGTATCAGAGCAATGCGTGGCCTTAAACAAACAGATAGTTGTGTACCGTATTTCAAGGATTTGAACATCTTGACAATGCCTTCTCTTTACATTTTAGAAATGGTAATGTTCGTAAAAAATAACCCAGCGCTGTTTAAAAAAGCCAATTATACTAGCGAACGTTTGAGGCAAAGATTTAGGGAGGATCTATCCCCAGCTCTTGGCAAAACCGCTTTGATGCACAAAAGTGTATGTTCTCTTGCGATAAGGATTCATAACCAATTACCAATTGAATTTAAACTATTACCAATACCACTTCTGAGACGTAAATTAATAGCCCTGCTTACGAATAAGTGTTATTATTCAGTTCTCGAGTATCTAAATGATGACCTAAATTGTTTATAATTATTTCTGACTAATTATTATTACATGAATGTTTCTGTACGCCAATTGGCAAAGCATAGTGTAACACGAGAAATTGTAACATCTCTGTATTTATGCAGCCATCACCTATGTTTCAAAAATAAAACACTTTTGACTTTTTTAGAAGGCGTGCGTGGGGGGGGGGGGGGTATAGAAATAGATCCAACACAATGTCCACATACCAACTTTCAAGCAAGTATTTTTCTGTAATTTTCTAAAGATCTTTGCGGCGGGCACCTAAATTCCGTCAAGATTTTTTATAATTTTCATTTGGTCTGAAGGAGTCAAAAAACGGGACGCTATTGAAAATTGGAGAATTATAGGCGTAGTGGGCCTAGAATATGCGTGGAGTGATGTTCTGCGTCGCGCTATTAAAGTTTTAAAATCCGTTGTACAAACACACCTACACTTCAATGTCTACTTATTATGTTTCTCTGACTACATCTTTCACATTTATAATATCACAAGTGTGGAAATAACGTTCTCGAAAACGGCTGTACCGGTTTCGTTAAACATTAGAGTGCGGGGGCAAAAAATCGATCTCGCTAGGTATCATTATCTCAACCTATATTCTAGCGATATTATTAATGAGCGTTCTTATAAAGTGTTAGTTGTTCATTTGAAAGTAATCGTTTTGAGGTGATTGACTATTGGGAACTACGTTTTAATACGCAATCCAGTGATCAGTCTCACTTACCAGGCGTTTTTTTAAAGTAGGGACCTATTTTAATAATTAGACCAATTCATATGAAACCTAAACCCAGTCAGCTTAAATAATATTTTTTTGGTGTCAGCTGAATACTGGATGAGTTTTAAGATCGTAGTAGTCAGTCTCCAATGGTATACTCTTGCTTGCCAGAATTTCATTTGCCCGAATTTTATCTGCCATAATATTCAACTGCCATAAAGTTGTTTTCTATAATTTTGTATGCCATACTCATTGTTTACCATATTAATTATATGCCAGAATCTTTGTTTTCCATAATATCAATATCAATAATCTCATTTTCCATAATCATTGTAATCCATAACTATCACATGCCATAATGTCATTTGCCATCCATCTCAACATCTATAATATTCATATGTAATAATGTGGGTACGTATTGCAGTGTCTAAAATGAAAAAAATATACCTCGAACCTATCTGCGATCCGGGTCGGTTTTGCCACTAAGTAAAAATAAACTTTTCTCTGAGATTACCCAATGCCAAGATGGTGTATCATAGGCAGTAGGGAACAGGGGCTTAGTGGCAAAACCGACTCGGATCGCGGATAGGTTAGAAGACGGAAGCGGGAGCTTTGCTCCCGCTTTCGTCTTCGAGGTTATTTTTTTTATAAAATAGCGGAAAAACTAACAAATTAACAAAGATGAATCCGAATGCATTTTTACCTAGTATGGCGTTTAAATATTCTATTAAATAATATTATTGCAAACAATAATCTGGAAAACAATACGTATGGCATTCGTATCATTATGACATCTAATATTCGGGTAAACAAGAGTATGTCAATTAACTATTATGGTAAACGAAACATTCGGGCAAATGAAATTCGGGCAAGCGAAGTTCGGGCAAATGATTATTATAGTATGTGAATGTAGGGCAAACAATAGACAACCGTCTCCAATATAATCAGTCGCCACGCTCGCTACGAATCTAAAGGCTGACTTTTGGGTACCGAATGGCTGACGTTGGGATCACTAGAGGAAGAAGTCCCTTCGTCCGCTTTTTTTGAGTATCAGTCAAACTAAATATTACTATTCTAGGCTCCTTTAAACGAAAGTTTACTAAGTTCTCCATAGGCGTTATGCTTATTATGTTATGGTCCATGTGTTACATAATTAGAAGACGTTGAACTTAGAAATTATAGTAAGCGCTGGTGCTTTCATCCTAAATTATCTAAAGATATTTTTAGTCATCATCAAATAAAATATAGGAGGATGTTTTTAATTCTGAATCTAAGACTGGAAGATTTAATTCATATAAAAACTGTAAAAGGCAAACACAAATGTCACAAATTTTGTGTAAAGTGGGTAATATGTCTACGATTATTTTAATGTGTTACCCACCATTATTTTGCAGATAAATACATTGTTCCTTACCTTTTAATAAGTGTTCTCCTTAATCTTAATCAATTTACACGCACTTATAAAAATTGTGCATTATTTTACTCACACTAGACTCACAGTTCAATATTAACAAATTATCGATAAGAATGAATTGCCTGAATCGCACTGATACAGTTAACGTTTCTGACCGCTGCGGTGCCTGGGGGAAAGCTGAATACTGTCAAGTGACTTGCGCCATCGGCAGTTTGTGATACGATGATGGAATTAGAATGTGGCGAACGGCGCACGGTGGGCTGAAAAATCGAGACTCCATGGAAATCGGCACTTAACGGCACGAAAACGAAACCCTTATTCCTATTTAAATTTCACAGCACAAATGACCACGTGTTGGGGTCGTCTGTTTATATTTCAAGGTGCAGAATTTAAATCTAGGTATAACTTTTTGGTCTATAAAAGAGACTTGAATTATGAATGAATTAACTTTGCCCATCAAAGGGGTATACAACCCAAAAAGTGAACAGCGCCGCTAAGTTTTCATTTCAAAAAGTATTAGGTATATTATTAGTACCTAGTATTTTCCTGAGCAAAACACAACAAAATAATTTGATGAAATAAAGGAGTTTAGTAGGTAGGTACCATTATTTCACAAAAAAAAACTACACTTCGGAGTGCCTATTTGTATGGAGAGATCGGTTTTGTTTGAGCCCACCGTGCGGTGTATACAAAGACGTACCAAGTATATATTTGAGAGATGAATGATGATATATTATGTGTAGGGGAGAGTGGGGTTCAGTGGAGCACTTTTTTTTTGTGAGCGGCCCCACTTTCACCTAAAAAGTGCTAGTTCTTAATTAAACCCTAGAACACTTAGCTAGTTCTATAAATAAATGACAAAAATGGCTGTTTTGTGGTAAATAAACCAAAAAACTACCTTTAAAAAAAAGGGAAGTTGATCCACTGTGACCCTCCAGTAGGTTACACTGGCTTGAAGTATTGGGGTACTGTGGATCATATGGGGTTCACTGGATCATTTGAGTGGGGTTCAGTACCTACCTAGTATTTTCCTGAGCAAAACAACACAATAATTTGATGAAATAAAGGAGTTTAGTACCATCATTTCACAAAAAAAAAACTACTCTTCGGAGTGCCTATTTGTATGGAGAGATTGGTGAATCGGTTTTGAGCCCCCCGTGCGGTGTTGTAATAAACAGACGTAAGTATATATTTGATAGATGATATGTGTACCTACCGATATTGTCTAATACTTATTAGACAAATCGGTACAAAATTAAAGGGGTAGCGTTTTCTGAGTGTTTGTGAGTTTGTAATTTTGTATACCTGGAGAATTTCTTCGGTCGTTTTAGGACGGGCAGTAAATAAATATCTAGTAAAAATAGTAACTACCTGTAGGCATATATAATTAATAAGGAACACAGTTACCTTTTATATGCAATTATGCATACCGGTGATTTCTAGTCCTACTTTTAATTCCAAGGTACCTACGTTAAAACAAGCGAAGCATCTAATTGGAGCAGGAACTCGATAGGTTTGTGACATACTCGCTGTTTTAAGATTATGGTTAGATATTATTTGAAAATATAATTTGATTACAGTGTCTCAAGACGAGAGTCTTTGACCAGTGTGTGTTGCCAGTGATGACATATGTCACTGAAACGTGGTCGCTGACTATGGGCCTCATAAGAAGGCTCAAAGTCACCCAAATGGCAATGGAGAGGGCCATGTTGGGAGTTTCTCTGCGTGATCGCATCAGAAATGAGGCTATCCGCAGCAGAACCAAGGTAACCGATATAGCCCTCCGGATCGCTAAACTTAAGTGGCAGTGGGCGGGGCACATAGCACGTGGAACCGATGGCCGTTGGGGCGGAAAGGTTCTGGAGTGGCGACCACGTACCGGAAGGCACAGCGTGGGTAGGCCCCCGACAAGGTGGACTGAGACCTGATAAAAGTCCGCTGGATGGGGGTGGCGTGGGATCGGTCACTTTGGCACTCTTTGGGGGAGGCCTATGTCCAGCAGTGGACATCTTTCGGCTGATATGATGATCATTTGGTTTCCTCGAATTGTGGAGAAAACTATATCTGCCTCGGTGGGAATGGCAATTCCTGGATTCGTATCTATCGTCGGATTCAGCTTCGCTACATCCACGAATTGCTATTTCCTGGCCTTTGCAATAATGTACTATTAATTATAACCTAGACTAAAATATTAGTACACATGACTTTATAGCAAACTGTTCACATTTGAAACACAAAATAAGAGAGCGCCTAAAGATAATTTGCAAGCAGCAAATTGTCAGGAGTCTCCCGGTCGTTTTTTTTGCGTGTTGAGATTCAGTTAAATAATCCTTTAACTTACAGAAATAAATTACAAGATTATAGTAAATGGTGACGTTAAGAAGCATATAAATTAACACTTTTCAATAATGCCCCACAAAGTGAAGATTACTCGCTACATATTGGAAGGTAAAGTGTATAGTTTAAGGTAAGTTCAAAACACAGATAACCTCCTATAGATAGAGCCTATAGGGCGACGTGCGGTCACCACGCATATATGTTCTAGCACTGATAACCCCCCGCTGCCCCGCGCCATATTGTCAGTTGCGACCAGGTACGCGATCTATACGTGCGTCAAATAACCAACAAATTTAAATTGTTTTTGCGCTGAAAAAATGAGTTATTGCTGTGTGAAGTGGTGTGGGAAAAACTCCCGAACGTCTAATTTTACAACCGATGGAATAACATTTCACAGGTAAGTTAAATTTATCACATAAATGTAAATTTCATTCTGTCACGCGGAGTTCATTTTACACTGGTCTATAAGAAGTAGTGAAGTATGCACGTCACTTTTCATCAAATGGAAATGGCAATATACAATACAATACAATACAAATATTCTTTATTGCTCACCAGACATAGTAAAAAAATAAAAAAAGAGGTAAGTTAAACATAAACAATGGTAGACAACAGGCGGTCTTATCGCTAAAAAGCGATCTCTTCCAGACAACCTTTGGGTGGTGGAGACGATGCAAGAAAAGATAAGATTTGAGTAGATGAAAACAGAAAATAAGAACAACTTAACTATAAGAAAGACTATACACTTACATAAATACATATATATATAAACCTACATACACATACAATAACTAAATGTCATAGAAACAATATCACTTACAGCCGAAAACAAACAGCACACACCAAGTAGGAATGACTAGTTACGGAAGAGATAAATAGTAATCCTTAAGTCGAGTTTTAAAAATGGGAAGAGACTTAGCACGTTTAATCTCAAAAGGCAAAGAATTCCACAATCGAACAGCTCGAAAAGTAAAAGAATTGTTGTAAAATTTAGAGTTTGATTGAGGAACCCTCAGAAGCAACATCTGAGCACACCTTGCAGAAGAAAGAAATTTAAAGCGTTCCTTTAGGTAGCGGGGGGTTGCAGGGTTAAAAAGAATTCCATAAAGGTGGGCGAGAATGTGAGAGTTACGTCTGAATCGGATAGGAAGCCACTTGAGTTGAGAACGGAAACTGGATACGTGGTCATATTTGCGTAACCCAAATATGAACCTGATACATAAGTTTTGAATACGCTCAAGCTTGTTAAGTTGCTCCTCAGAGAGATCAATATAGGACACGTCAGCATAATCCAAAATAGGGAGGAGAAGCGATTGAGCAAGCGCAACTTTGGTAGCAATGGGAAGGAAATTACGAAGCCTTCTCAAAGAACCCACAGCTGCAAACATCTTCCTGCTAACCTCATTCATCTGTGGCACCCACGAAAGAGTGCGGTCCAAGATAACGCCAAGGTTCTTAACTTGCAGAGAGTATGGGATCAAAACGCCATCAAACAAAATCGGTGGGAGATTAGCATAGTCAACTTCAGAAATCATCTTAGCACTACCAATGATGATAGCCTGGGTCTTTGCTGGGTTAACATTGAGACCATAACTACTACTCCAATCTGAAATGCGTACTAGGTCGGAATTCGTAGCTGAGATGACTAATGGCAGATCGCTGACCTGAGCCTGGGAATAAATTTGAAGGTCATCGGCATAAAGGTGATATGATGATGATAGATTACGAGTAATGGAATTTATGAAAACGGAAAATAAAAGTGGAGATAACACGCCGCCCTGCGGAACGCCGGCTAACGTGCTACACCATGCGGAGCGAGAAGTATCCACCTTTATACGCTGCCGACGACCAGTTAAATAGCTATGAAACCAATCAATTACCGCAGGAGATATGTTATAAGAACGTAGTATCGCCAACATGAGATCAAAATCAACAGTGTTGAACGCGTTACTAAAGTCAAGCAACGTCAACACTGTCAACTTCCGATCATTCATACCTGATCGTATGTCATCCGTAATTTTAACGAGAGCAGAAGCCGTACTATGACCAGAGCGGAAGCCAGACTGAAAAGGATTAAGGAGATCATTTCTATTTAGGAAAGATGTAAGTTTCTGGAAAACTAGGCGTTCAAGGACTTTAGAAAGGAAAGGAAGAATGGAAATAGGTCGATACTCTGAGAAAGTGGAAGGATTGGACTTCTTTGGTAGAGGAATAACATCAGCATCCTTCCATGTTGAAGGAAATATACTTGACGTAATAGAGGCATTGAGGATGCTGGTAATTATAGGAGTAAGGAGGTCAAGGAGGGGAAGGATCATGTTACGGCTTATGCTATCGACACCAACGGCATTTGAGGTAATGGATAATATGTTCTTTTTAACATCACTGTCGGTGAAACGATTAAGAAAAAAAGGAGTTGAATCTGGAGTTGGAAGAGATGACAGAGAATCAAGGGTCCTGGACTTAGCAGGACCACTAAAGATTGGACCACAATATACTGTTCCTTTCTCACGAAAGCACGTGACACTCTAGTGATGGGCTAGTGAATGTTTTCGAATTTTACCGATTTAGATTCATTTAAGGAAACACGATTGTTTAATATGAAATTTCACTAAATATTAGCCATTGTCAAAATTATTTTGTTAGAAATCATAGATAATGTATACGATGTACCAAAGAGGTTTAAACTGCACCAAGAAGGCAGCGTGGCGGACTGCAACCATCTTACAAGCTATGAGGTAGAGGGAGACGTAGTAAATTACTATCTCGCGCTATTTTATAGCTTCCAAAATAGAGCGAACTTCCTAATAAACGGAATATATAATTGTAGTACATACAGCACGTCTATCATGCGGCTGCGTGCGACATACTCCCGATTTTTCTCGGACCTCTTGTTCTAAGTGTTCTAATAAGAAAGAGACGGATAGTGCGAGAAAATTCGAGAAAGCTCACCGCCGCATGATAGCCGTGCTGGAATTTTTTTTGTTGGTTTAAGTAGTTTTATTTTATTTATTGGGTAATTTAGAGTATTGTAGAATAATGCGAGTATGTAGTGTCGAAGTTTAGCTATTGCTAAAAAAGTAGAATAAATTAGAATTTAATAATGAATACATTGGTCGAGAGCAATTAGGTTAGGACTAGTGTTACGAGATGGAACTCATGCTGGACTTCGACGACGTGTGAGGGATCTTGAAGGTGGTTAGTGATGGAGCCATGGCATTTGGGTTTTTTCGAATCGTCTTCGAGAGCAATTAGGTTAGGACTAGTGTTACGAGATGAACTTCATGCTGGACTTCGACGACGTGTGAGGGATCTTGGAGGTGGTTAGTAATGGAGCCATGGCATTTGGGTTTTTTCTAATAGTGATGAGGATTCACATCATCACATAATATCAACCAAATAATTTTATCACATTGAATAAATATATGTTCTTTTTCATGACATCGTTTTTATTTGTCTTCCTTACCAAGCTATACCAATCTCAAAATATCATACATCAGCCTAGCTAGCACATTCGCACTCGTCCTTTCCTAGTAAGTATATAAATACGAACGGAACGAAGGCTTCTTGTCCTACATAAACACGATAATGCAGTAAATGTTGTAAAATACCTAGAAATAATTATTTTATATGACTAAACTCGATATGATTAACATACTTTTTTATGTTATTGGTGATCTAAATAATCGATGAACGAAACATGATTATTATATAAAAGTGACAGCCGTTCAAAAATTTTAACCTTGGCAACAGGTACCTACGCCGTGTAAAATATTCTACTTACAATTATTTGCGGCACCGCTAAAAACCGTTAACGACCAACGCACCCCATCACTACGCTTCGGGCGCCATGACGTGACAAAGCGCGCTGTTTTCGAAACGGCCAATCGCAGCGCCGTTACCGACCTCCCCGCAACCCGCACTTGCCGCCAACTGTGGTGACCTTTGCATAGAACTAAATCGCTTATAGGCTCTATCTATAGGAGGTTATCTGTGGTTCAAAATAAAATAATACCTAAAATTACATTGTAGGCCGCCTGGAATGTTTCGTATAAATTCCTTTATTTGCCGAGGTACCAAACTTTTAAAAAAAGTATAGAAACTGGCATATAAAAGACGGCACAAGTCGAATGCACCCAATTCAACTCGTATTTTTCTGTTGCAAACGCGACGTTTTTTTGTGTGTCGCACGGAAAAATACACTTGCGATTCTTTTAAAAAAACGGCGGGAAGTCGTTAATTTTTTCACGTTGTGCAAAGTTATTAATACTCGTAAAGCTTGATTTCAATTTAGTAGTTTGAGAAAAGCACTTTTGCACCTAGTTTTGAGAAAAGCACTATATTAGCCTGAGCCGTAGGTAATGACGTCCGATTAGGTAGGTACTCAGCCTGCAATTGTCTCCTTGCTTCCCGGCCACGGTAATAATATTGTATTATTGAATCATCAATGTATAGTAACTAGTTGAGTAAAACATAACGGGAAATAAAAGGCGTTTTATTTTTATTTTATTTATTATATCCCAAAGATTACTGTGTGCAGGCCCTTTTTTTAATCCCTGTGAATGTTTCATGGAATTTCGGAGATGAAAGTTATCTTCTTAAAAATGGTTTTGTATTCAGCGCTTTAAGGCTTGGTTGGGAAACCCCTTGCTATTCCAGTACGACATACCTATTTATTGATAAGGATTTAAGTTATTTAAGGTCAAATACCTAACCCCGACATTTGATGTAAGCACTAGTTTTTACGAAAGCGACAGCCATCTGACCTGCCAAACTAGAGGAAAAACAAGACCTTATTGGGATGAGATCTGTTTCCTCACGATGTTTTCCTTCACCGAGTAGCCACTTGTTAATTATATCAAATGCATTGATAGCACTTGACGTCACGTCAATAGTACCAATGATGTTGCTTCTTGACGTATTTGTTTGTAGCGTGGCTAATAAACAATACATATCTAAAGTTTATACGAAAATAGACAACGGGTTGCACTCCGGGACTGCCGGCAGAAGTGAAAACTTTGAATACCTACGTTGTTCATTTTAGATATTTTGTAATGGTTAGGGAATAATTTTTCACGAATTGCTTTAATTGTTTCCCCGTTACAAAAAGTGCACAGCGCCGCTAAAGAGTCACGCGCAGCGCGCCACTGCGTACGTACGTGCTTAGACGCGCCGCCTGAGTCGGGTTAAGAGAGGACAATGACCTCTAACTTATTGAAGTGCAGTAATTGCAATGTTGTGATAAACGAGCTTCTGGCTTTTATCCAGAACAAAGTGGAAGTGATGAAGGATGATAGTATTGTCAATTTGTGTTCTACGGCTTTCTCGGAGGATGATGTCGTGCGAGCTAAAGATCTACTGTTTGATTCAATTAAAACAGGGGATCGGAACATAGTGCGGAGGAAGGATAAATTGAGGGGGAATATCCAAGCCAAGATATGGTTAGTCTTATTAGACGTCTACACCCAGAGGAGATGCCCATTTTTGTCGCACGGGACCTGCAGAAACTTCCACCTGTAACCTTTGACCATATCGACTGCACTAGATTGTTAAAAGATGTTATTATTCTTCAATAAGAGGTTGACTTAATTCGGAAGGAGTATGCGACCAAGATGGAGTGGGATTCTTTGAAAAAAGAATTTCTGAACCTGAAGGAAGCTTCATTGGTAAATAATTTTGACTGTTTGGTGAACAAGAAAAGAGGCGGTAATTATACAAACCGATTGAGTTTTGTTTTGGATACACAGGACAGCGGCCCATATGGAATCTTAAATTTGTCAAACAAAGAAACAGCTGACAATGATGAGTCAATAACCTCGAGGCCGTTAAAACCAAACGTTGACACTTTGGAAGCAAGAATATTGCCGTCTCCTTCTCCCGTGAGTAATGCATCAATTGCCCTCTCGAAAGCTAACTCGGTACAATCCCCGAATGTTTCCGAGCGCCAATGCGGCGAGGAGGGTGATAGATTCGATACCGCGAGCGCGGTATCGAACGTAGCTGCCATATCGAGTGAGCAAAGTGTTGTCAAATCGAGCGCGCCTGAGTGCGAGGGAGAGAGCATGCACGCGAAACGCGGGAGCGTACAAACTCGTAATACGACCTCGGACGTTGTCACAGCGCCTGCGCATGTGCAGCGGTCTGCATCGGTGGCCGACTTAGATAAAACTTGTATCGGTAAAGATAAGGGCGAGACGGAATGTAAACAAAGCTATGCGAGAATAGCAGCGGCGGGAGGTGAATGGAAGTCGCAGGCGCCTGATAGCGATTGGAAAGATGTGCAAAGAAAAAGGTTGAAAAACAGATTTATTGGACTGACTGGCAAGGCAGTAACGAACTCGCAAGTTAAATTTAAAGCGGCAGATATTAAAGTCCCGCTTTTCATAGATAATGTGGATAAGGATGTGTCAGTATCGGATATTTGTCAGTACATTTTTGAAAATACCCAAGTACGAGTTAGCCTACAGAAAATCGTTGCACGAAGAGTGAAACCGTATGACTCATATAAAGTTCTGGTTCCGCGGCACAAGTTTTCTACTTTTATGAATAGAAACTTATGGCCGGAGGGAGTCATATTTCGTAAATATGTGAATTTTAGTGGAAATAAGGAAGGAAAGAGTAGCGATTTGAAATAATAAACTATATACCTTATGGCTGATCGAAGATTAACAGAGATGACCTTAGTTACCTTTAATTGTAAATCCGCGACGAGGTCGGTGGAGGGGATAAGAGAAATATGTAAATCTGCTGATATTATTGCCCTTGGCTTCTGCCACACGATGTAAATTATATCGGAAGCATTGATGATAACTTCGAATATACGAGCAAATCAGCCGTGGATACCTCAATAGGTATTTTAAGAGGGAGACCTTTTGGAGGTGTCGCTTTGATGTATAGAAAGGGACTGTTTACGTCTGTTCGAGTCATCGAGTGTAAGAGTGTGCGTGTGGCAGCTATCAGTGGTAGCATCGGTGATCGTTTGCTGCTAATATTCTCGGTGTACATGCCTACGGACGATACATCTAACCTACCCAAGTTTACGGAGTGCATTAGTGAAATAAGTGCAATTATTGAGTGTCTAAATGCGGATAGTGTTTTTGTTCTTGGCGATTTTAACGCACATCCGGGAGCATCGTTTTACACAGAACTGTGTGATTTTTGCATTGAACAGAAATGGCGATGTGCTGATATGGAGTGGCTGTGGGCAGTGGTTCAGGTACATATACCTATGTGAGTGAAGCTCACGGTTGCAGAAGGTGGCTGGATCACAGCCTAGTCACCGAAGCAGCGTGGCTGTCTGTTACGGATGTGGCTGTAAATTATGATATCTATTGGTCGGATCATTTTCCTGTCATAATTAAAAGTAAAATCTGTTTTGATAATTTAAATGCTACTCATAATAATGCGGTTTGTAATGATAATGATAATTATAGTAATATTGTGTGGGGCGAGAGGGACCGAGATCAGATAAATTTGTATAATAAAATTACTAATGAGAAATTGAGAGAAATTAATTTTCCGAATGAATTTAAAATATGCTGTGATAATTCTTGTAATGACATCTCCCATAAAATTGTTTTAGATAAGTTGTATTATGATATTATAAATAGTTTGTAATTAGCCTCGAAAATGAGCCGTAGAACTAGAAAGTGTAAGCGCAGGCAGGTTGTCGGTTGGAATAAACATGTAAGAGAAGCTCATGCTAGGGCGAGGATGTATTTCCAGCAGTGGCATCTTTTTGGGAAGCCAGTGGCCGGACCTATATATGAGGATATGTGTTCTTCCCGTAAAGTTTTCAAGGATAGGCTGAAGTGGTGTCAGGACAACCAGACACAAATTAGAATGGACATATTAGCTACTCACCACAAGGCTAGAGATTTTGGCAAGTTCTGGAAGTACACGAATAAATTGAATCCCAAACCTAGTGTCCCTGCGTCTGTTAATGGATTGTGTGAACCGTCTGAAATAGCTAATATGTTCAAAGACTCCTTTAAAGTTGATAACGGAATTTCTGACCGGGCGGGCCGGGTGCTTTCTGCTGAGGACTGCGTGACCCATGGACGAGTCAGCTTCTCTCTTAAGGAAGTCGACCGCACTATTAAGTCCATGACTAGAGGGAAGTCACCAGGGCATGACGGTCTCAGTATAGAGCATTTGGTATACGCGGGTGCTCACTTACCTCGAGTGTTGAAAATGTTTTTTAATCTCTGCATCAGTCATGGTCATCTTCCAGAGAATCTCATGAAAACTATAGTGGTCCCGATATCCAAAAATAGAACCGGGAACGCCTCCGATGGTTCCAATTACAGGCCAATATCCTTAGCAACAATAGTGGCTAAAGTGCTTGACGGGCTGCTTGACAACTTACTGGCGAAACACATTGAGACTCAAGACGCGCAGTTTGGTTTCAAACCGGGTCTGTCAACAGAGAGTGCCATTCTTTGCCTCAAGCATACCGTCAATTACTATGTTGAGGGGAAAACACCTGTTATTGCCTGTTTTTTGGATCTATCGAAGGCGTTTGATACGGTGTCGTACGAGGTACTATGGGACAAACTGGAAAAGGAGACTAGTACACCGAGGGGAGTGATCAACCTGCTCCGTTATTGGTACGGGAATCAAACCAATCAGGTGAGGTGGGCAGGAGCGCTCTCGGATGTGTACAGGTTGGAGTGCGGAGTGAGACAGGGGCGTCTCACATCGCCCCGCTTGTTCAACTTGTACATGGACGAGTTGATTGTCAGGCTCAGCAGCACAGGTATCGGGTGCTCGATCGGTGGCACCATGGTTAATAATATCAGCTATGCGGACGATATGGTGTTGCTGTGCCCGTCGACCAGTGCGCTCGTAAAACTATTAAAGGTATGTGAAGAGTACGTGGTCGCCCATGGTCTGAGGTACAACACCAGTAAGAGCGAGCTGCTAGTATTTAAAGCAGGTAACAAGGCCTTTGACTCACTTCCTCCCGTTTTCTTGTGTGGAGCTCCTGTCCGAAGAGTGACTCGCTTTAAGTACCTTTGACATTGGGTGACCGACAGTCTCCATGATGACGCGGATATTGAAAGGGAGCGCAGGGCATTGGCCGTACGGTGTAATATGTTGTCCCGCAGGTTTGCGCGTTGTGATTGGAATGTCAAAATAATGCTGTTTAAGGCATTTTGTCAGACCTTTTACACGTGCAGCCTGTGGACAAATTATACTAAGAAGGCGTACAATGCCCTGCGCATCCAATATAATAACGGGTTCAGGATGCTGTTGGGGTTGCCCCGCTTCTGTAGCGCATCGAGTATGTTTGCGGAGACACGTACTGATTGCTTCAGTGCGATAATACGCAACAGAACTGCCTCCCTGATGCGCCGCGTGTGTGTCAGCTCCAATAGCCTCGTGCGCCTGGTGCTGGAGTCTCCTGCCTGCGCTTTGTGGAAGCACTGGGACTCGGTGCATATGGAGGCGAGAGGCTCTTTATATAAAATTGTTTAATATTTAGATAGAACTAACTTAGGATAAGTAAATGTATAAGTACTAACACTATGGACATGGTCTGAAATAAATAATTTGAATTGAATTGAATTGAATAAAGAAGTTTTCACTTCAAAAAAAATCCCCCAGGCGACTATGTCAACGCGGCGGGATGTCGTCCGCGTGCTTCGTGCAGCCCCCCTATTCTGTAACTTGTTTAGCTCACCTCAGTCCTTAACACTCGCCCTCAAATATATCTTGACACCGCGCTGCGTAGTAACTAAGCGTAGCTAGAGGTCTAGTTTCGTGACGGGTGATCGGCGGAGTGAGCCGATTTAGCGCGTAGCTAATAACAGGCAACAGCCGTGGTAGCCTGGTTATACGCCGCGAAACTGAGGCAAGTTAGAGTGCAATTTGCCTCAGTTTTAGTGTGCCACTTGTGGAGGGCTTATAACCTATCTATCCCTCGTTTTTAAATTACTTCATTCAATGCACTGCTAAAACACCGTATGTAGATATAAATATACGCACCGTGCTGCTGTTTTCAGGCATAATTCCTGCGTCATTTCTTCGAGTTTATGTTATAAATAGTAAAACTGCTTTTAATTCAAAAATAAAATATCCGATAATAGAACACACAAAAACACTTGAAAATTTGTATTTATCTCACACAAGTGGAATTTGGTTGAACACATATTAGGTGTTATAATACTTTGTAAGTTGTAGCTATTGATATAAATGATCAATAAAACATATCCACGCTCGCGTATCCTATCTAAGCGATGATATGCCGCGACAATCTGTCAAGAGTCTCGACCACAGTGTTTTACTTATTATGCAGTAGAAATTGTCAAACCTCGAGATCATAATGCTTTATATATTATCATTTGAGTTTGTTTTCTCTCCCCTACTCACATATTCTCACAGTAGAATAGTGTAGTCAGTCCATGAATGTTGCCCTTTTAAGGAATCTTTTCACCGTCATTATTTTTTAAGGAACATAAATAATTGGATCCCATATTTGAAAGTGTTTAAAAAAAACATTAAGTAAACCTATGGGTTTGATTAGCCCTACCTAGTGATATTCCGTACCTATATAATTTCCGAAAAACGCATTGATATGCGCTGAGATTCGAACCCAGGACTCGGATTGAAAGCCGCATAATCGGAACCGCTAGGTTACCATACATTCTCTTTTCTTAAACAGTAGCCGTGACTTTAAACCCTCTACCGACGGCCCGTGGAAGCATCGTGCACATCAAAGTTGTAGTCTATGTTCGGTGGAAGAAATGTCGGATCTATATCTGAATCCCTAATGATCATTTGTCCTAACACTCATATGCCGTATCTTTAGTTTTCCTTATATCGTATGGATGATTTTTTTCCCCATAATGTTTTTTATTTCCTAACGTCACTTGCCATATTGATTATTCATCCTAACGTTATGTACCGTAATACTCATGTATCATAATTATCAGCAAGCCTAATGCTCCTTAATCCTAATGATTATTTTTCCTAACTTTGTATGGCCTATTGTAGTTTGTCCTAAATTTGTACTACCTAACATTATTTGTCCTCATGATTATTTTCCCTAATTGTGATTAACCTACTATTCTGCCTAACCTAACCTACTTTTATTACCTGACAGCAGTCTAGTTCTGGCGCTTCGCCGGCCGCTGCGGCGGCCCGCTCGCTTCGCTCGCTCGGCTCGCGCGCTGTAGGGTCGCAGTTCAACCTAACACTCTTCCTCGCTTCGCTCGTCGTCGTACCTAACTGGGCTCTCTCTCTAGAGATAATAGGTATAATGGTTTCCTCGCGGGGTGGGAGTGCGGCGGCTATGCACCCTCAACCTCGTGGGGACTAGAGATGGGTAGGGGTGGGTAAATAACGGGTAAATACCCGGTATTTACCCAATGCACCCGGTAAATACCCGTATCTACCCAAATTGGTGGGTATAAACTATTTCGAATGGATTTTTTCAAAAAGTGACATTTTAGGTCCGAGTTTTTTAAAATGAAATGTTAAAAGCCTTCTGAACAACTTTTGTTATTGTTAAATATCCATTATGATGCATAGTTTATGAGAAAAAAAATGTTTGTTATTAAAAATAACACGTATTATTTTCCGAAATAAGATCAAGTTAAAACGGGACCCACTACCAGAATAGTAACTATAAGCCTTAACAAAATGTAAGAAAAATATTGAAATAGTGTTGCTTTCTACTTATTGGACAAGAAATCATCATCTTGCTAGGCCTTTTTCCCATTTACTTGGGATCGGCCTTCCCTGTTCTTTTTCTCCATTCTGCACGATTGAGTGCAAGGTCGGCGTCTATATTAAGATCTTTCAGGTCTCGCTGAACCGTCGTCAGCCAGGTGGCAGGTGGTCTTCCGCGTCCTAGCTTCGTCGTTGGAATATCGAGCGCTACCTTAACCATGTAGTCAACTGGGCGCCCCTGTACATGACCGTACCACCTCAGACGTCAGTTTTCCTGTTATTGGCGCTGCTTTAAAACTACCCCGGATATACACGTTTCTTATCTTGTCCATCATGGTGACACCCGCTGACCAGCGTAACATGCGCATCTCAGTGGTGTGGAGCTTGTTCAGGTGGGGCGTGGGGCTTATTTGTAGCCCAGTACTCGGATCCGTACAACATCCCTGGTCTTACTACTGTCTTATATACATGACCCTTCACCTTTAGAGGCATTTTTCTATCGCATAGGATGCCTGTGAGTTCTTGCCATTTCATCCAGTCTGTCTGAGTTCTATGGACTACATCGCTGTCAATCTTTCCGTCGTTGCTGAGTACGGAGCTTAAACTTTGTAACAGTTGGCAGGCGTTCATTACCTATATAGAATTTGTCATTTTCTGGGTTATTAGCCGTTTTGTCGAACAGAAAGGACATGTGTTCGGTCTTCTTCCGACTGATTTTTAGGCCGTCCTTCTAGCGCTTCCATCCAGCTATTCAAAGCGCGTTGAAGGTCAGTCTCAGTCTCTGCTATTAAGGCCACATTATCGACATATAGCAGGTGCCAGGGTACAGCCCGTTGGCATTTTCGTGTGAGGTAATCCATCGTGACATTAAATAGAAGTGGACTAAGTGTGGAACCCTGGTGTACACCGACCTTGAGCTTGAAGCTGTCACTCGCACCTGCTGAGCAAATCACCTGTGTAGAGACATCTGTGTACATGACCATAATAAGATCTATATACGACTCTGGGATAAACTGGGCGCGAAGAGCCTCCCATATAAGGTCGCGTGGTACATGGTCAAACGCCTTCTCAAGGTCGATGAATATCATATGCAGGTTTGTGTTGTTGACTTTGGCTTTCTCAATCAGGATTCTTATAGCCTGAGTAGCGTCAGATGTGCCATTTCCATTTACAAACCCTCACTGATTGGTTGTGAGCTTCACGATACCATTAAGTCTGCTGTTGATTATCCTCTCCCATAGTTTAAAGGTATGATCCATGAGCTTTATTGCTCGGTAATTCCCACAGTCACCTACATCGCCTTTTTCTTTGTAAAACGGTATTAAATGACTTCTTTTCCAAGCATCTGGTATTTTCTGTCCTGCTATAAGTCTGTTAAACAACTCGCTTAGCCAGCCGATGCCAGAGTGCCCTAATATGTTTCCAGATCTATTGGAATCTTGGCTGGACCTTGGCCTTTGTTGTTTTTCATCTTTCTGATCTCTTTGATGATTTCCTCCGTTGTAACTGCTGTTATTGCTTGGTTTAACTTTCGGGGATTCGTAACATTAAGCAAATGGCGGTAGTACTCTGCCCATCTTTTTCTTATATCATTGTCTTCTGTTAATAGTTTATTGTTTTTACGACTTGATGGATATTGATTTCTTTAGTGGAAGATTCTAATTCATTGTTAAAGTTAGCATCGGCTTTGGCTCGTGCGCTTGCCACTTCACGTTTTGCGTTGGATTTCTCTCTGTTGTAGTCTGCTTTATCCGCATCATTACCGGTTTCTTTGTGTTTTCTTAAATGCAAACTTCTTGGCCTGCACAACATCCTCGACAGATTGTTGTCACCATATAGTCCCTTTAAAGAAAAAAAAAAGAAAGAAAGAAAAACATTTATTTATGACAAACATAATATATATAACAACAGAGAAATACAAAAAATAGGACGAACACTGCTTGTCACAAAAGCAGCAAACAGCGTGAAGGGGGCTCTCTTACTTCTTGTTCTCCCTAAATGTGTTTCTGCGGATTTTCTACAGAATGTTTCTAAATCGTTCCACATATCGTTTTCGGTTTCTACCTTTGAAGTGTCTTTTTTGCCAAAGTACGTTTCTATGTTTTGAACGAATCTTGATCCCGCGGCGGTTTTCAGGGATTTTAACTTAATTTTAGGTATCTGCTTGTTGCTGCACTTAACAGGTTTGGGCAATTCAACAAACAATAAGATCAGCCCTAACTGGCAGGTAGCGACATCTGCCATCTGCGACGCGCGAATATTACACCGCGTCCGACCCGGCCAATTAATGTTTATCAGTTGCCTGGTTGAGACGGCTATTGTGCGTTAAGTTCCACGTGTGGATATTTGATCCATGCTTTAAATATCGATTTTGTTTTGTTTGAGGTAAAAGCTCACGTTATTGAATTTTGTTTGGAATGGCGGTACAAAAATAATATAATATACTTACCTACAACTTTCATTTTTCCATCCTAAAGTTATATATAAACTCACTAAGTAATTAATACACTTCTCTCTGAGCTCGGATGATTGTAAATACAAACATTTAATTTAATTTTTATTTATTTTATTAACAGCATGCATAATGTCCATGAGAACAACGTTTATACATTCCTGCATAACTTGAAAGCATTTTCATTATAATATTTGACTTAAAAAACGCATCAAAAGAGTTTATACCCACCTTTTTGGGAAGAAACGGGTAAATACGGGTAGATTGGGTAAATACCGGGTAAATACCCGGTATTTACCCATGGGTTTTTACCCACTACCCATCTCTAGTGGGGACAGATTAAGATAATGCACAGTTCGCGCCATTCAGAATATTGCTAAGCGATTTTCTGAGGCTATTCAATTTGTTTTTGACTCGTAGTTTGTAGGGTAGGTAAAAAAAATGGTTGTTAATATGCGTACTATTATGGCAAATGAGTTTTAGGGCAATCATTACATTATGGAAAATGATTATTATTGCTATTGATCGTTAGGGCTGATGCCCATTAGGACAACAACACTTAAGATAAATGACACGAGGTGAAACGTTATTAGGGATTTCGACGAATATGGATAATAATATTAGGGATATTAATAATTATGGTAAATATGATTCGGGCAAATGAGTTTTAGGGCAATCATTACATTATGGAAAATGATTATTATGGCAATTGATTGTTAGGGCTAATGCCCATTAGGACAAAACAATTCGGGCAAGTGATTTTAGGACAAACGATGTTAGGGATCGCGAGGTAGACCCAGAAATATCGTCAGCGCGGCTATCACAAGACGGCGCGCGAGCTCTCTTGATTTTTCTCGCACCATTTTGGTGAGGTGGGGCACAGCGAAATGTCATCCCGCTCGAATATGGAGCAGCCCAACTGAGGAAGTACCTCCGCCTTGCAGAAGACCACAGCCTTAATATCACTACTACTTTCCCTCAGCTGTCGACACGGCGAATCCTCAAACATATCAAGAGTCGGCAACGCCCATGGAGTCCTTCTTTGGAATTACATGCGTCTATAGGCAGCGGTGTCCGCTTACCATCAGGCGGGCCGTACGCTTTTTTGCTAACGTCGTTGTATAAAAAAAAACCATACCTCTCTTTCTAAGTTTTCTAATAAGAGAGAGGCGGAGAGTGCGAGAAAAATCGAGAGAGCTCGCGCGCCGTCTTGTGATAATTAGCCGTGCTGTAGGCTGTCAATGAGTTGTCAGAGGGCCTACCGCGAATCTAAAAAACGAACTTCGTTTGTGTATCTCCCTCTCTGTCGCACTTGCAAGTTTGAGCGACAAAGACGGTGATACCCGAACGATGTTCGTTTTCGTTTCGCGGTAGCCCTTCAGGCCGGGCGAGCCGCTCTCAAGAGAATGATAGACAAATTAATAAATTAATTGTATATGGATTGTCTATGATTAGATATGTATAATACTTGAGATTATTTGATTTGGCCGAATTGCATCAAAAAAGGTCCATTCAAAAAGAATCTAAACCGTCTTATATAAAGTCGGCCAAATTAAATATAATAATCTTAACCATAACTGCATACCTATTCACTTCTCTCCTTACCTACTGCGTAGGTAGGTAGGTACAGTCACCATCAAAAGTAGCTACTCAATCGGAAACGTCAAAAGTTCTTATTCCCTTTTAATTAAGCCTTTTGGCGTCTTCGTTTGCGTAGCTACTTTTGATGCTGAGTGTACTATTTATTTATTTATTTATTTATTTATTTATTTATTGAAAAATACATTTACGTGACATTACAGTGTAACAACCAATGCGTCACGAAACCAAAACAACAAATAATACTATTTAGGCGACGAAACGGCGTGGCCCCGCCCCGTTGCATCGTCGTCTCCGGTGTAGGATTCGGCAGATTGCCCCGGAACCGTCGAAACACTACACCCTTCGGCCAGAAGTCAGCACATGCGACGGTCTCCTGCAGCGGCCGCGGCACGCGCACTACAAACGAGCTGAAGTGCACATAGTGGCGCGAACGCAGCTGGAACACCCTCAGCGAGAAGCCGGTCTTCTGACGAACTATACCCTATATTTGGATAACTATAAACCAAAAAAAAAAACACGTGACTTGGTCATTCAGCAAATAAGATAATACTATAGATACAAAAAGTTGCTATGATTGGTTGAATGAACTCACGTGGTCATGTGTTTTTTTTCACATTTAGTTAAATACAAAAGTCCTAACATTTTAAGAGTCTAGACGAAATAATACAGCGTATATAAGTATATGATGTTGTTTTATTAATAAATAAATAAATAAAACTTAATCTAACTATGTACAATCATTCAACAAACAATAATAAGTCTCATTCATTGACAACATTTTGTTTTGATTAAACATCAGTATGTCAGACGCTTTATCCAAGTTAATGTTCCTTTGAGTGGTATTCTGAGCATTCTAACACCGGCATAAATGGAATAGAAATAGAATGTCTCGAGACTGTGTACTATTCGGGTGAATGCTTTACATGCACTAACATGGTTGTCTCTCAACTCGCTAGTGAAATTACGCCTTATTTTTACCCAAATTGGACGTCCATCTCATATTTAACCGGTTCTTTAAATATTCTTTCGAAGTCATTTAATGCTCGTGCTTTGTACAGAAATGTACATATAGGTACAATTTGATTATAAAGAAGCTAAAGTTCAGGCGTAGGCAGGCCTTGAGTTGATAGTTGTATGTATAATACAAAGATTGTATCAATATACAACCTACGTGTTGAGCCGTTATTGCTATGTATGGAGATTGTACAGAGCCGTTCATTGTGCCTAATCTGTCTAGACATTCTAGACAGATAATGTAGGTACAATTAACGGCTCTGAAAAATAAAAATCAAAGACGAAACCCGAGAATAATACACAAGTCGAGTCGTAGGTACGCTTACAGAGAGCTGTACGCTTACCATGAGTTTGAAAATTACGGCTTACGCTGACGAGTATCGAGTTTTCTATCTGTGCATCTCCATTGCACTTTGACAGTACGAGCGGGATGCACAGATAGAAAACTCGATACTCGTTAGCGTAAGCCGTCATTTTCAAACTCATGGTAAGCGTACAGCACCTACATTTGCTCATTATTACTTAGGCAGTAGGTAACCTACATAAAAGTTGCTGGTGTATAAATTGCTATTTCAAACAAATTCTATATTACTTCGACAACAGAATAAATAACCTTGCTTAGTAATAAAATAAATTAACAATCTAAAAGTAACATAAAACTTCTATACCTACCTAATTATAAGTGGCCGTATGAACGAAGTTCTTTTTCTTCTTTTTACTTATACTTCGTTTTTTTTCAGATTAGAAAAGTCGTGCGATTGTCGTCGTGCGATTTTTGGGAAAACGATTTTAAAATTTCCCATTTTGCATCGTATCGGCTTAAGCGTATCACTAATAGTGGAAAAAAGTAGTTTCATTATTTATATTTTGCCCGGATATGGCTGAAAAAAATACAGCTAAAGTGTCGAAATCGACCGTTATTTTTCTAATCTGAAAAAAAACGAGGTATAGAGTCGACAAGTTAATAACGAGATATTATTATGTGAATTCATGTTCGAAACTCGTGTAGCATTTTGAGCTTTCTAATCTCGATACGTATAGAAGATCTCGAAATACTCAATATAGTAACAACCGAAGTCTTCTGTTTTTCGTCATTCGCGATTGTCTGGAAAATAGCGTGCGACAAAGAACTTCATTCCAGTAGGATACTTGTAAAAAAGATAACCCTGAACTGGTTTGGTTGCGCAGTCGGGAAGGCAGAAATAAGTCTAAATTGAGTTCAAGCGCGGACAGCTGAATTGTGGCCGTTTTTTGTATCGAACCAAGTAGAATGGAAAGTTACTCTTAATGTCACGCGATTTCTTTTTTTACTTACTTTTACACATTTTAAGTACGTGCAAAATAACCACACGAAACCAAAACAGAGATATGAAATTACTCAGATTTAAGTGTGTAATCGAGGAAATATCGCCTCGCACTGCTTCGTACAGCTTAATTATCATCATATCAGCCGAAAGACGTCCACTGCTGGACGTAGGCCTCCCCCAAAGAGTGCCAAAGTGACCGGTCCTGCGCCACCCGCATCCAGTGGACTCCCGCAACCTTTACCAGGTCATCGGTCCACCTTGTGGGGGGCCTACTACGCCGCGCCTTCCGGTACGCGGTCGCCACTCGAGAACCTTTCCGCCCCAACGGCCATCGTTTCTACGTGATATGTGCCCTGCCCACTGCCACTTAAGTTTAGCGATTCGGAGGGCTATATCGGTTACCTTGGTTCTGCTGCGGATAGCCTCATTTCTGATGCGATCACGCAGAGAAACTCCCAACATGGCCCTCTCCATTGCCTTTTGGGCGACTTTGAGCCTTTTTATGAGGCCCATAGTAAGCGACCACGTTTCAGTGCCATATGTCATCACTGGCAACACACACTGGTCAAAGACTCATCTTGAGACACTGCGTAATATTGGACGTACAGCTTAGGTACGTTTATTCGGACACAAATAATCCCTGGGATAAATGCTTAGCTTACGTCCGACAGTATCGTGCAGGTATAGGTACTTACTATCAGACGGAAGCATTCATGCTATTTAGGCTAAGGAGAATAAGTGGGGCCTCCGATTGCACATATTTGTAATGTCATTCGACCACATCGGAATACTTTATTCCTAGCCCGTTATGTTAAACTTTAACCATTAAGTTCTTATTTCTGGTTGGTCAAATCCCGCATAAGAGTCATAAAATTTCTCCCGCATAAGAATCACATGATAAACGAAAAAAAACCCTAGCAACCATAAAACGAGATCAGTAAACACATACGGTAAAAAGGCGAGTTGATTGCGATCTTGCCATATTTAGGCAGGTAAAAGTCTTATTGTAATTATCTTTAATGGCCGTCCTGTCTTGTGTTAAATAAAGTATTGACCATATTATTATAAACGTCTTGAGAGTTATGTTATGTCGCAACTTAGGTTTAAAAATGATTAACATTACAATATCTAATTTATAATAATAAAATTTTCAGTTCATTGTTTAAATATTATAATAACTTAATGACATAGTTTATTAAAGCCTTAAACTACCTGTAAGGTAGAATTTGAAAATAACATATTATAGAATTCATCGTTTGGCCCAGTTTTATTCTTAATGAAGTAATATATAATCTATTTACGGAGCAAACGTGCGTAAAAAAGCTTGACTGAAAGACACTTTAGAATTAAATACATTAAGTTCAGGAATAAGCATGCAGAAGACGCGAAAATTTTATAACAAATATTTTGATGACACTGGTATACTGCGCTTCGCCATTGAGTCGAAATTGGGTGTTATATATGTTTACATATATCCTTTAGTTCGTACCCACTCGTGGGTAAATTGTTATTTTAAACTACTTCATGTCATTAATTTCCACGCTATCCACGTTAATCACCTTACTCCGATCACCCGGGAGCGGCAATTATTTTACATTCAACTAGGAATTAATGATAATGTTCGGTTATGGCGCTTGGCTCATCGGCGTACCTGCCTTAGTGTCTACGAAAAATATAACATAATTAAAATTAAAAAATACATAATTGTGTTTTTTTCCCTAGGGGATCAGGCTAAGGGGATTCTAGTGGACAATAGCACATTTCACAGGCTTTTTCATCATGTGATCCTAATATAATAACAAACGTAAGTAATTAAACAAAATAGGTAAGTTTCAACTTTGAGGAAACCTATTTAGCAGAAATCATATTGATAAAATAATTAGTAACAAAATATAACCCCTGTCAAGTAAACATGCCGCAAAAATAAAAGCTCATATATCTATCTCTGTCGCTCGCTCTATGAGTGCGATGCGATAGAGTCGGTAATATCTGAACTTTGAGTTTTGTGTTTAGTGGTTACACTATATCATATATATATGAACAGAACGTTACATACTTGGGTGTAGTCTTATGGTGAATATCTACCAGAAAATATGCCTTCGCGGCGTTTTCATATATTTGATACCATGCGAGAATTGCGAGCCATCATATGAAAAAAAAATAAGCACATCTCTGCAGTATTTTCATCTCATTTCGTAGGTCGATCACGCTTCGATCACATTATACGCGCGTCAAGTAGATCTAAATGTCACTTTTTAAATGGAAAAATGTCGGTTAAATTGTACTAACGCGCGTTCGAAACTTTACGTGATTACCCCTCTGCAGGTCGATCGCGTAACGCGTTGTACGCGCGTCAGGTACATGTAAATGTACCTACCTACGTGCAATGCGTCATAATTAATACATCAAGAAGTTAGACAGACCTTTCGAATGCTCGCTCGACGCTCACCGAGAAATAATAATGAATTCATATTCCTTTTTTTTCACAAATTGGGAACATGAAGCGGTATTTTTACTAACGACACTCTATATCTAAAACCAGTCTCAGTTGACGTAAGCCCCGTACTCCTCCATATTGCCGTGATATCCATAATGCACATTTGCCATCTCCTCCTCCTTTCTCCCTTTGAAGGTGTTGTGGTTTCTGAAGGCGTTGAAGAGTATCAGGGCCAGTGCCAGCTTCCCGACCATCATGGACTTGAAGAGCATGAACTTGAGCATGCTGAGGAACATGGGGACTATTGTAGACTGGATGAGGAAGGGCATGATGAACATCGGCAATATTCGCTCCATCAGCTTCTTCTGCTTGCCACGACCTGGAATAGGAAATATTGAGGATTGAGACACAGATTACAGAGAAAGGCAGATAGGCCCTGATAAATTGAACGTTTTCTATACATCCGATTTCTTCTCGCTTACGTACTGAACGACGAGTAGGGAAGGGATAGCACCTTGTTATCTGACAGGTCTTCTTACGTCATTGTCTCCGCTTTATCGCTCGCACGATGTTAATTCGCTCTCTCGCTCGCTCGAGATTTAGTGTAGCGAAAGTTATTTTGTTACGAATTATCGACATCGATATTTACTTTTCATATATACGTCGTCTGCACCAGTCGTAAATAAATTGTATTTCCATACATTTGCATTGAGACACAATTCAACACATGTATACAATATATGTATTCAAAATGTCGTTTACGGCATTTACCACAATAAAAACAAAAACCATAGGCACCTCTACTTAAGTCCTGTTTCTGAGGCACAACTATCTACGTGAGGTGTAGACAGCTCCTTGATTTGGACTTTAAATACATATTAAAATGTAATTTAGCAGTATATCTATATATACTTTTAGTTATCTATTAAAATAAACAATAACAAAGTTAATGTGGTAGGTATACGGAAGCAGTAAAATAAACCTCCAGCTCACTCACATCTATATTTCCAATTTCTGTCTCTCAAACTTACTAAACGCCTCGCCTATATACATAAATCATTCACGCAGATAAAATATCGATGAACATTAACTTTAAAATGTTTACAACACTATAAGTTTCAACTTGACATTGACATCTCGGCAAAATTGTTTACTATTTTAACACTGCGGTGTGGGGCCATAACATACAAAGATTAAACACTGTGGTGAACAGTAGATGGAGACGAGTCGTCAATAGACTCAAAGTACCTACCCATACTACTCGTCTCATTCTAACTCAAACGTCAGCTGACTGTAAGAAACTAGTGACAGAGACAACTATATGAAACATCGTCTTGCTTTATACTGCGCGTCTGTATTAGTCTGTGGGATTGAGTACATTTGACACGGCTGGAAGAACTCAGTTGCAGCAAATTTGCGACGACCTCTGAAGCCTTGTTGGTATTGACCCTACCTACGAAGCCGGAGGTCCCGGGTTAGAATCCCGGTAAGGGCATTTATTTGTGCGATGAGCATGAATATTTGTTCCTGAATCATGGATGTTTTCTATGTATTTAATTATTTATTTATCTACCAATATATAAGTATGTATATAATGTATATCGTCATCTAGTACCCTTAGTACAAGCATTGCCTAGTTTGGGACTAGGTCGATTTGTGTAAGATTGTCCCCAAATATTTATTTGTTGTCTGATTGACTTTCAGGTTTTGCTGGACGGTCTCTGAAGGAGGGTATTGATTTTCGAGCGTACGTACCTATGTATGTAGGTATGTATGTGGACAAGTAAATTTTATTTCACGGGCTTGATGGATTTTGAGATAATTATGGTAGGTAGTATGACATAGTCTTATAATATTCGAAAAAAAGCACGAATGTTTTTAAAAAAAATGTTTGTATTTACTATTGAATGAATGAATGAATAAGATTTATTTTGAAACAACAAATATAAAACAGTGTACAGAATTCTTATATCTAAAAGTATTAGTTGTCTCAAAAAAGGAACCCACTCAGCATGAGTCGAGGCAGAGGGGGCCCCGACGCTGATTTTCAGTGGGTCCTGTCCTCTTCACTTGTTATAGAACCGTTAGACTTTAGTTTTTATGATGTCATTAGAATCCATTTTTAGACTGCGTGCGTACCCTAGCATAAAATAGTGCCTGAATACAATGTGGTCGGGTAGCATTTTTGTCATCCGTCGCCGAAATAGATCAAAGTTTGATAACTTACACTATTTTTTTGTATCGTTAACCGCGTCAGTAAACATGTGCGTGTTTCGGGCTTGGCTACCCACTGTCCAAATACAAATTTATAGGAAATGGGTGCGGATGTGAATTTCGTTGTTTATTTCGTTCCCCTTTCATGATCGTGCAATGTCGATTTCCTTGCAATTAGCACATTTATTTGCAAGAGGGTACGCGGGAAATTAGTTTAAGTCAGGTAGTTTAATTAAGTTTAAGGAGAAAAGTGTACAGCGACATTGAAACGAATATAATTCATTTGAAAAAACCCTTTTCTACCTATAATAAAATGGCAGTTCCAAGGTCTGACCCAGAGTAGGGACATCATGAAATAGTAGATTGTACAACAAGTGCATAAAACGCACCATTTTACGCGAGGCGTTGATTTTGGATATGAAATCGAATGTAAAATGGGTTTTATGGATGAATTGTACAGTATCATATATATATTGATAACTAACTGTTATGGTTTAAATATATGGATAATTTACTAATACAAAAAGCAAATTTAATAATAAGACGAAAAAAAACTATCAGTTAATTTAATGAAGTTTTATTTTATTGTGTACTTTGGCTGTTGGTATCCTTATCTTGGTCTTAGAATACTAACGAAACATAATAAAATTGAAATAAATAGTTTATTCTATGAAGTTAAAAGTTGCTCGTGTGGCTGTTAGACCAATTGCTTTGGCCTTCAACAAAGATTTTAGGTACTTTAGGCACTAGAACATAAAATGCGACTTTATGTTGCCCACGCACAGCATAAAGACGAACTTTTAGAGCATGAGAAATGAAAACGAAATTTATTGTGCCAGTTTGCGGCCATAAGACGACTTGCTGAACTGATACGGGATTTTCGCTTTTTTTAGTAAATTTATATGAAAGAACACGTTCGTGCGTTTCCGAGAAAATACGATGGAAAACAATTATGCGCTGCATCGGTAAGTAGCCGCGAATTAATACTTCTTTTTTAGAAATCTACTGTCTACTATAACTATACTATAAATGTAGCGGGCCAAATAACCGGCATACCTAATAATGACACCATTAGACCATTTGTAAGGGATTACTTCGAATGGGCAAGTTCTTTTACGGTTAAAGCACTATTTCCACCAAACGGTGGATCGGATCGGAAAGAATTTTATTTTAAACGATACTGAATCATATATATACCTACCGTTTTTAAGTCTTCATTACATTTGGTTGTTAGTTTAGTTTTCCTTACGCCATCGAGTGACGTGCCTAACTTCATACCAAACGAAGTAATGCATAAATATTGTAAATCTTATTGGACACGTGATGAGCACGAGCATTTGTTCCTGAGTCATGGATGTTTTCTATGTAATTATGTTTATCTCGTCTAGTACCCATAGTACAAGCTTTGCTTAGTTTGGGACTAGATCGATTTGTGTAAGATTACCCCTAATATTTATTTATAATATTTATACAAAATGTAATAGTGTGTAAAAAACACTGCTAATTAAAAGCACCATAAAACAGAATCACTGTGTAAAATCTTGTGTCTTAGTGACCCTTAAAATATTTAGCTCCTCATCAAGCTAAGCTGCTGTCGTGTCTTTTATTTTGTATCAGTTTGTGCCCGCGGCTCCGTCCGTGTGGAACGTGTACCTATATCTTAGCTCCATACACTTTCACCGTTCATTTCACCCCCTAAAGCGATGATTTCCAGGATAAAAAGTATCCATTGTCCTTCCCCCGGACACAAACTATATCCATGCCAAATGTCATCGAAAACAGACGGACAGACAGACACACTTTGGCATTGATATTATTATTATCTTTCATTAACTTTGAAATTCTAACTAATAATTAGTGCTTCATAATTTCCGAGTCTGGAATACTATTAAACGCAAAGGCGCACGTCACAGCCAACGTTATAAAGATATAGGTATTATACATCTGTCGCCCTATTACAAAGGAATATATATTATGTAATAACAATAAGGTGTAATACCTTTCACGTCAACGTTACTTTCAGGTGAAGAGAAACATGACGTGCATTGAATTTTGTATGCAGAGGGATCATGTTTTGCTGAAGTTGACTGTACTTAATTTAAATAATTGTAGTTAATTTAGAGGTCTATGTAGTTATGTAGTGCACAGTTTAAGAGGAAACACAACGGCCGTTTTTCCATAGAAACGTAGTCCCCTGTTTTCTCCCTGGATAATGGCAGTAGAGCAATATTTTTTTTTCCATAAATCTATGGCTGCTATCGATATTTTCCTATGTTTTCCTTTTTTTCATAAATTTATTCTTAAAAGAGATATTTACCTTCAAAAACCTAAAAAAGTGCCAGATTTTCCGCTGTGTTCAAAAATCCCGAAAACCATTTTGACTTTTGATTATTTAAAAAAAGGAAGACAGGAACACGACAAAGCCTTTCCTTAATTTTTTTTAAAAAAATAGTTAAATAGGTCAAGTTTTGGAGAAGAAATCAGGGGACTACGAAACGTTGATTTTTATCATATGTTCTTTTAATAGGTATTTTCGGTCCAAGCTGCAGTTGTCTCTATCGCGCTCTGCGAGGGGAGGCTTGAGGTTGGCGCGACAGCAATACATTATACAAATACCTATTTCTCATTTATCTCGACCTTTTTGTTTCCTCTTAAGTGCTACATTCTCCCAAGGTTTAAACGAGGTTAGGCGTAGAATTGTGGTTTAGATTTGTGTGCATTTTACATACCATACATAGGGGAGGTCCGGGCATAGTGAACACCTTTACCTTTGACTGGACATAACAGAAAACTTTTACAAGGAAGAAATGAAACAGATGTCTAGAATTAGTCTTTAATCAATATTCTTTAAATAAAATATAACATTTGCCTCTAATATTAAACAGTTTTTGTAATTTTGAGCAAAAAACCAAAAAAGTTATTTTATCCGCTTTGCCCAGAGTGCCGGGCAAAGTGAACTTTGTCCCCGGGCAAAGTGAAATCAACTCGAGTCAATCCAAAAAAAAAACACCGTCCATGTCCTTTAAATAAGCGAATACCTCGTTTTCCTGGTGTTCGTTGAACGCTGGACGAACCCGACCAAGTTGTTTGGATGCATTTCCGGTTTTAACATGCCTATATAACGTGGCATATGGCAATCCATACTTTTGTGCCGTTCCTTTTATCGGTTCGCCGGCTTTGCATACTCTGGTAGACATATCTATAACTTCTGATGACCAGGAGCCCTGATTGGTCTTTTTATATTTATATACCATCTGAAATTAAATATTGTGATTAGAAAATTGAACCTCCTAAATATAAACCCACCTCCAAAATGAACATGCAAAGGCAAAGCATGATATCCGCTTTGCCCGATCCACTTTGCCCATTCAGTCAGTTTACGAAATTAATCACATTTAAAAAATAACCGCTGCTTCGTTCTAAAAGAAATGCACTTTAGACGGAAGATATTTTAATGGGCAATATAAGCATCAACAATTAAGTTGCGAGAAAAATACTATGACAAGATAACAACAACAATACTAAGACAATTTACTTACCTTTAAACATCGATCTTTTTTCACCAAAAACAAGTTTCCACTCGTCACTGACGACAAGCGCAGCGACCGCTCCCTACTATACCTGCCGCTCACTGAGCGAAGGATTCCGAACGTCGTATAGGCGCGTGGTGCGACAAGGACAAGTAAGTCAGGAGGGGGAGGCCGAATTCACTTTGCCTGGGGTGTTCGCTTTACCCGACCTTCCCCTAAGTAACGTTTAATTAACCATTAACCATGTAGTAATTGAAATAGTAATCCTACTTTAATATAATCATAATAATCCTACTGTAATATTATAATAGGGAATATTCATGTATTTTTTTTATATTTTAAAACGATTCTATAAGTAATTATAAAACCGGAAAAAAATATAACACTTTCACACTATCATTAAATGAGCTAAAAAAATTATTTAAAACTACTATCATTTTCGGACGATTGAAACGCCGCCATTTTGGCGCGCTCATTTTGTGACGTCACCGTGCACTTAGAATAAATTAACAACGAAGTGTTTGATTCACAGTTTTAATAAAAGTGAGTGATTAAAGCTTGTAGGATCAACTTATTGTAACGGAAGAGCACACAAAAGCTTATTATAAATATTGTATTGCCCCTATGTGTGAAAATAACATTAAAACTGCACCTGACGTGATATATTTTCATATGCCCAAATATGCAAATATAAGAAAAAAGCGGTGTAAGGCGATGAGGAGAGATAATGTATCGTGCTTGAATAGTTTATTTTGTTGTGAAGATCATTTCGAAGTGAGTATCAAATATGTTTGTAACTAAAATCTTTTTTATTACGACTTGCGAACAATATAAACAATAACCTAACCTAAAAATTTAATTATAGGTATAGGTACTTATTCATAAAACTATTCTGAGTCCCAATTTTTTAGTTATTAATGTTCCAAATATTATGATTGTTGTTGATCAACAGTTGACTACGTGTGTTGATTTTGATCACGAAACGTTTTAGCTAAGTTTCTTTGTTTTTACGAGTGCCCTACACAAATTTGTTTTATTTATAACTTTTGACGAAAACAACCTAAGTTTGTTATGTTCATAAAGATGTTCTCAACATGTAACATACCTAATACCTACATATCTTTGATTATATAATATAGATATGTACTAGTTTGTTATTACACTTATTTAAGAAAGACACCTCTATTAGGTACCTACGTACTTAGTCATCATGAACACATTAATTTTAGGCAGATTATCCGACTGTGCCTTGACAAAACCGCTTCCAGACATTGTAGCGAGTCTTTTTTCACAAGGAGTCACTGCTTTCAGTTAATAATTCCCAAAAAACACTGATTATTTATCATAAACAACGCTAAACATTGCGAATAACTTTCAATAATCATACAAACGACCTGTTGACAGTAGTCACCGAGTGTACGGTGACGTCACGATTCGCTCCGCCAATGGCGTTGCGTTTTGGAAATTTGCGAGAGAATTTGAAAATTACTACTTTTAAATAATTAAATTTGTTAATAGAAACATGATTATTTGTAAAAATAATCATGTGTGTATATTTACTAAGCAATAAAGATTACTCATGTTTTTTTTTGTCCATTTCTGAATCACATGCATATTCGGGATATTGCGGAAGTTTTCATCCCGAATAGATGTTTGGATGTTTGTTACTCAATCACGCGTAAACAACTGAACCGATTTTGATGAAATTTTGCAGGAAGATAATTTATAGCCTGGTTTGAAATATAAAATAGTTTTGATCCCGGTTCTATGCAGACGAGGTCGTGGCGGGAAGCTAGTTAAACAATAATTCTAAGTTTTCACGCTCCAATTCGCTAGTGAAAGTGAGTTACTATTAATACGTATAGTCGATACGGTATTTTTTAATAACGACTCTCACATGCTATTTCGCTCATGGTATGGTACCGATCTTTAACGTAACAGCTATAAAACGTTAATCGCTAGCGATTAGATTTCGTTACATAACTTCAGCTGGCCATTCACGACCGCTCAAATAAGCCGAATGGAGCAGCGCCGCGCCAAAATCGGTTCATGAATGTCAAACCTGTAGCGTTTTAAGGTACTACGCAGCCTGTTGGAAATCCAACTGCGCCATCCAAATGGGACGGTTGTGAATGGTAAAATTCAACGTTGGTTGGAACACCATCGCGCGAACACCTACCTATTAGTCGCCGACACAAATGGCGCGCTACTCAATGTCGAAACAACGCACTTTACTACGAGCTATAATTATAGTGAGAGTTAGTTACCACCGTGGTACACCTGTGAATGGAGACGAAATATTACGTCCATCCATTTGGATGTACCATTTGGCGCACTGATGAATGGCACGGTAATTCGCCTAGGCGATTGCCCAGCTTTACCCTTGGACTCGTACTATAGTGATACAATAGGCGTCACAAAAATCTCACATCTTAAAATGCTTCCATCGGGTGATCTTAAAACGTATATTGTATAAGGCAAGGTACCTATATGGGGCCTCATTTGGGTATGGTAATGAAACCTTCAACCGGGAAGATAATATTGACATTTGACCTCTAAAGCAAAATAAGAAAATTTTCAGGAAAAAGGAAGCAAACTAATCTTGATAAGGGTACAATTAATTAGGTAAGGGCAATATTCGCTTGAAACGAACGTTTTTTGACGGCTAGTGTTTTAAATTCCGTATGCAGATTTAGAGCGAGAGGCGCTCTACAAGTCTCCATCTAAATCGTATACGCCGTCGCTAGCGATTACGCAGTTACTTTAATACACCTGGTAACTCATACTAATGCTCCTGGATGGGTGGAAGTGAAAGGACGAAATCGATTTGTAACGTAAACCGTATTGCCATTTCACTAGTCTAATGATTTCATGGAACCTCCAACGTTTTAACACAACGATAAGTAGAGTCACAATTTTGAAAGTGTTATATTCGCACATTCATAGAATGTCTCATTATTATCTCATTAAACACGCAGTTGAATAAGGAATGCGCGTTGCATTTCACTTTCTTTCCAGATGGTTGATCGATTTAATGATCGCGCCCCTGGCTCGCGACAAGGTGGCTGCTCTGATTATTCGAACGGTTGCACGTCGGCCGACTTGAAAGGCAATTTCTCTGCTTTCTCGCGGCCAAATTTCGTGGCTTGTTTATAAAGGATGTCATTGTGGCGTAATGATACTTTCCGCGGTTTAAATTTATATCTTGTCCTAGTAGGTATTTGCTCGTGCCTTCGTTGCAGAAATCCCGTATCAACTTTCATCCCCTTGGGGGTTGATATTCTGGATAGAAAGTACTCTGTTTTTCTATCCTGGTTATGTAATAAACCATATCAATATGTACATTCGTATTTTAATCCGTTTTGCGTGATTAGATTGAGCAACCAACATCCAAACTTTCACATTTAAGTATAATATAAAATTAATTATTTATAATATTTATGTTTAGCAAAACAGATATTATTTATAATTATAAAGTTAAACTCTGTTATTTGAAGTGCAACATAGAATGTTACTATTATTAAAATAAGTAAGTAGTATCATTAAAATCAAGCTCCGTAAAATATAGTCGGTTAATCCGTTTAAAAATAATTTGGTATTTACATTATACCTACAGTTTGATTTGTATGAACCTTCATTTATTTTATTTAGTACTTATTGTAAACTATGCATATTTAGTATTATATAATGATATATTTTAATATTATCTGTCTGGTCTTTGGATGACGATAGTCTAAAAATCGTCAAAAAACGAGGAAGTAATTTATGGACAAGCCGATTTAGTTTTTTTGTACAAATACGCCATAAACAATTTTATTTGTCAAATATTTCTATGATAAACCTTTTTAACACATATAGGATCAATATTATAGAAATCATTATTAATATTTTTTATACATTGGCGACACGCGACACTACATTTAACACTGACCAAGGGTTATATTAACCAGAAATGTTTTCATATATTGACCTTTCATACATACATATATTACCCATCGCGTGGTTGACAACTAGGCGCTAAATATTATGAAAACAAAGTTTGGCATATCTATGGTGGATATCCAATTATTCACCCTAATAATCCCACCGCCAGCCATGGCAATAAAAGAATTCATAAACGTAAACTTATTACATTGATTAAATCCACAATTCCCACCAACAATGTGATCAGATGTTTAATTGAATTAAAATTAATAATCACACCGAAAAATATCCTAATAATTCACGATTTATCCAACTACCGAAGGAGAGGAGGGTTATTTTTTTGTATTACTAATTATTTCACACACTCACCTTGCACTACGCTCTTATTAGTGTCTACTTGGAAGGAGACTAATTTACTTCCAGTCCCGTTCGTACTTTCGGTAGTCGGAAAGTGCATTTTGACTCCATTGAACAGTTCAATTGTTTTCTCGGCACTGGGCACATTGTCGTTCGAGGTTGCGCCGACGCAAGCCAACAACGCGAGGCAAAGAAACGTGCGCGGTGCGCCCATTCTGCCGGTCACTTCACCAGTGTACTGCGGCGAACACTCCCCCCTAACACACCAAGTCTCGAACTGGATTAATATTGTGTTCTCGAGCAATTTTGCACTGCATGGAAAATTTCGGAACGAGTTTGCATGATATAACGGATTTCGAGATTGCTATTACGTCAGGGTGATGCAACTAGATAATAGGGAGCGTGTTGAATTTGTGTATATCGCACGCGTTTTTGATTTACGTAAATTAACATAAATTGATTGGGCGTTAACATCGATTACTTTTCACGGCGCCGCGGTAAATCATGTGAATCTTTAATAAATGGTTCGTTTAGATTTGAATAAGAATAAAGTTAGAAATTTCTTAAGGTGTTATAATTTGTTAAATATATTATCGATACCGTATAGTACTTACATCGAATTTATTACGATGGATTGGACGAACTCGATCACTACCTGCCTATACCTACTATTTAGAACGGGGCCCAAGCCACATGAGTTATTATGTCTGCTATTTATGAACTTGGAAACTGCTGAACTAATTATGATTATTAATATTTGTTTTTTAAGCAGTAACGCTGTTAAAGAAAATTATAAATTTTTAAATGAAAGGAAAAATTAATGCTCCGAGCCGGATTCGAACCGATTGAAGGATTTGGTGCCCGAACCAGATTGTTCCGATAGCTCAGTTGGTTAGTAGCGACGGGCCATGAATGCCTGCGGTCGCAGGTTCGAATCCGGCTCGGAGCATTAAATTTTTCAATTTTTCCTTTCATTTAAAAATTTATAATTATGATTATGTTTTTCACTAACAAGTAGCTTTAGTTTCTTGGCTTATAAAGTTATAACACGCGGTAAGTGACAAGATAGGAGCGTCGTCTCGTTCTATCGAACGGTGTCAGCCAGTGACGGACGCTCTATCTCGTCACTTATCGTGTGATAAGGCCGGCCATGATAAGGGGTCATGGGCCCATTTCACGAAGCTACAAGTTACAAATTACAAGCGGAAGTAAATTTTTAAGACATTTTGATATAATTTACTTTAAAAACCAAGTTTTAACAGACTTCAATTTATTACTCCCCCAAGCCAAGAGAACATTTCCACATTTATTTTCCAATTTACCACATGAACTGATTTCCGAGAGCAAACGCGTGGATTGTTAGAGAAAAAAACCCAATCGCTGTACTGTGGCCCGATAATATTTGAGTACTTATTTGTTGATTCCACGAGGATTACCTTCGACACTTCATTAGTTGCTATTTCAACGGAATCTTATCAGAATCTGTCACGTACTTTTGTACCTACTTTTTAGTACATAATTGAGGAATTCCGTAAGTCATCTGTGGTCTTCATCATGCAGTGAAGAGGTCCAAACGATGGAACATATCGTTCAACGTTGCCCCTTGCACTCCTTTCCTGGACAAACCGAAGACCCTGCACCTTACACCCGCTGCATGGCTCAACACCTTGAATGTCGACATTTAAATACTGACTAAATTATTGTCCTGTCCATTTGTCACTCTTGTATCGAATTGTTAATTGAGAAACTAAATTGCCTATTTTAAATGTATGCCATACGATTTAAAAAAAATCAACAAAATTACTCCCCACCAAATTTATTATTTCCGGTTGTAAATATTAGGCGTGCCTAAAATAATTGAGGAGTCCTCTCAATTCCTCATGGATCCCATTATCCAACTGATTAAAAACAAATGGGAGCCAACTGGAAGCACTATACTTATAAACAAAAAAAAATACAAATCGGCTCATAAATGACGGAACAAACATTGAAAAACGAAAGATGAAAAAATAAAATTAAAATATAACCGAATTGAGAACCTTCTCCTCTTTTTGGAGTCGGTTAACAAAGATTTCCGCTTGTAATTTGGAAATTGGGCCGCAGAATTAGGAAACTGCTCTTTTGTGAATCGTCTTTAGGTACCTATACCAAAAAATCTGCGAATTGAAATCAGTAACGAATTTACCAATGAGATAACATTCTAATAATGCGGAATAGTTATATAGATGTCGGTGTTATTCCATTACCTACGTACAATTTATTTATTCAGCCATAAAGCTCAAAGGTTAAGTAAAACATTCAAGCACCCAAACAACTTTCTCATTCCTAAGGACTACCATCTTCACTAAAGGCAAACATAGGGAATATCCACTAAGCTCAAAACCTGGGCTAATTATTCACAAATCTTACCGACAACTCAACACGAGGACCAGTATAATTGACCTCCAATCACACATGATCCTTATGAAGCTAGGGGCCAAGTAAGAAGTGATTCGAATGTGGTCACTGTGGTATGTCGTGACGGGTTGTGAATCGCACCGCTGACCGGAACCAGTTAGAAAATGGCGATTAAGCTTTATATCTTGTTCATCGACCTCAATTGGCTCGTATGCATTTCACCTGTAGGTGGGACGTTTTGGGGCACTTTCCATGCAACGTTTTCAGGGTTATTTTTGCGAATGTATACTCCTTTTTGAGGGTTCCGTAGTCAACAAGGAACCCTTATAGTTTCGCCATGTCTGTCCGTCCGCCTGCCTGTCTGTCTGTCCGTCTTCGGCTTAGCTCAGTAACCCTTACAACTAGAAAACTGCAATTCGGCGTGGGTATATAAACCAATCACGCCAACAATACAGTAGAATATAATACTGAAAAAAAAAATCCCCTACATGTAAGTTGGTGGTGTATTTTTTTTTCTCGTCAAACCTATAGTGTGGGGTGTCAAAAATATTATGGGTTTTCTAAAACTATTTTTCAACTCAGTTATAAATGCTTTTGCAAGATAATGGGATTTAAAGCCCTAATTTTTGTTCGAGTCATGTGTCGTCGTCCCTGCCGGCTAAATGGCTACTACTGGGGACGTGAAAAAAATCGTGGCAGTAGTACATATAATGAATTTAAAAGGAAAACTATAACAGTTAAGTAGACAAACTAGTTAACGAGTAGTAGACATAACTAGTTAACTGGTAAGAAATGCACTTAATTTTGGGTGCATATACATACATTGTCATTGGAATTTGAACCTTTTACAGTGGACGGCAGAGTTGCCCCTTTTAAGTCCGCATTCTGTGACAGACGGGAAACTACGGCGCCCTACCCTGCGCGTGGCCCGACACGCACTTGGCCGCTTTTTAAATTAATAATCGTGGCTGTCGCTAATTAGGCTTCGCCTTTTTCTTGGCAGATTAAAAAATCGTGATTACGAACAACGTTTGCGGCTTGTAGAGCAAAAAGAAAGCCTGCAAAAATAATGTCAAAGGAGCATCGCAAATGTTTAGTTTGTTTGTTTTAAGGTTTCCGTTTTTATTCATCTCATTAAAATAATAACATTGTATACAGTATGTATACTCCCTGTTGTAATGATCGTTAGGCACAAATTGCGCCAAAATAATAGGAAACATGAATCAACAATATTTTGTTGTAGTACTTACTAATAGTAATGACATTCTATTGAATTTCATAATCATAAGTATCATAACTATTGTACTGAATTGTCGAAACACGAGAAAATTTTCAAATGTCTTTGAACCCGGCTATTTGCTTTATTTTGGTTTTTCTAATGTTCCATACGAGTGACGGTCAAATAACTTGAAATTCCTACAGGAGTTGGATGTTATAGAGTGATAAGGATGATATAGAATAGGTACGTATGTATAACTAGCGGCCGCCCGCGACTTCGATTTTAAATAGGTAAGTGAATTTTATTCTGGTCTAGACATATTACATTTCAAACAGTGGCAGACACTGATATGCGATTGTTAAAGAATTTTTAAAGATTTTCCAATGAGATTACGGGAATTGTTTGCAGAATGCTTAATACTTATTCCGTCAGTTACCTCATGCTTTTATCTAATTTTAATCTTTGGCAAAAAAGAATCTGCAAGATATAGAGCGACGCATGGATTCGGAGCTAGAAAATGGGGATCTTAGTTATTATGAGTGAGATTAAAAAAAAAGTTAAATATCGTAAGGCTGTTAAAACAATCTTAAACTCAGCACTGGAAATCGAGAAATGGAGACAGGTTAATCAAGAGTACATGTCTTTAAAAAATCCAGTGTTCCCCGTACAAAACCTTCAACCTTTTTTAATCCCCATTGGGATAGAATTTTCTTAAACGCTGAAATTACTTACTTTTTTTGTATTTTAATAAGTTAACTTTCTACAAAGTTTCAAGTCTCTAGATCAAATAATAATGTTTCCCCCGTGCAAACATTGCACCCCCATTAACCCTCTTAGGGGTAGAATTTTCTAAAAAGCAGAAATCACTTTTTTTGTATTTTAATGAGTAAAATTTCTACGAAGTTTTAAGTTTCTAGCTCAAAAAATAAAGTTCCCTCCATACAAACTTTGCACCCATATTTAACCCTCTTAAGGGTGGAATTTTCTTAAACGCAGAAATTGCTTTTTTTGTATTCTAATTAGTAATCTTTCTACAAAATTTCAAGTCTCTAGCTCAAAAAAAAAATTCCCCCATACAAACTTTGCACCCCTATTTGCCCCTTAGGGGAGGTATTTCCAAAAATCCCTTCTTGTCTCTAGCCAACGTTATAAAAATAACCTAAAGTTACAAAACTCTAGTTTAAAAAATAATGTTTCCCCCATACAAATATTGCACCCCTATTTAACCCCCTTAGGGGTGGAATTTTCTTAAACGCAGAAATCTCTTTTTTTGTATTCTAATGAGTAATCTTTCTACAAAGTTTCAAGTTCATAGTTCCAATATTAATGTTTCCCCCATACAAACGTTACACCCCTATTTAACCTCCTTAGGGGTGGAATTTTCTAAAACGCTGAAATCGCTTTTTTTGTATCTTAATAAGTAATCTTTCTACAAAGTTTAAAGTCTCTAGTTAAAAAAAAATGATTCCCCCATACAAACTTTGCACCCCCATTTAACCCCCTTAGGGATGGAATTTCCAAAAATCCCGTCTTATCCGTTGCCTACGTCATAAAAGGAAGTCCTGATGTAAATTTCAAGTTTCTAGTCCAAGTAGTTTCGGCTGTGCGTTGATGAGTGAGTCAGTCAGGACATAGGCATTTATATATATATAGATAATAAAAGCTTAAGCAAGCCAACACTAAAGCCTCAAACAACAAAATAGTAAAGCTTAGCTAATAATACATCAATTATCAAGTGCTGATCGAGTTCAAACTACTCCAAACTCCACTACAGCATCATGTTCTGGGGTAAAAGTCGTAAGTAAGTACTTACAATTGCAAAGAAGCCTTTACTCACACCCAATTAAAATGTATCACATTCCACAATGACTTTAGGGATTCTTTTCATGAAAGAGTATTCTCACGGTACTAAAGCTTGGGTGTACCTACGTATATTATGCTCACTACAATAGTACATTGTGATACAAGTGAGGTATGTTGATAATTGCATCAGAGGCGAAATTGTTGTAGGATGTAAATATCAAAGCTCACGCGTGTCATACGACGTTTTTCGAGGAAAAATATTTTTTCATTAAATGAAAATTTTATGAAAATTTTACAGGTGTCCCAATTTATTTTCTTTACTTAATGACGACAACAGGTTTTTACTCACAATTACACATCGCCAAGAATTTCCAGTGGCATCCATTCTATTTATCACTTTTCTAGTCTCCACGAGTCAACATTTTTGACTATAACCAAACCCGCATGAAATAACCTATAATGGCGCGCAACAGTTTTTTTTTAGTGAAGTTTGCGCATGGCGCGTGCATGTGTTAAGCCAGACTTGGATGAAATCTCTAAACAGCCAATACAAAATTAAATAATTATTTTCGTTTTAAAATGTTATCTTTATGAATTAATGTAAAATATTATCAAAAGTGAATAGTTTTACTAAATTAAACGTTTCTATATCATTACAAAAAGAAATAGTCAATTAACTAACAAAAAGGATTTAATTTGTTTTAGTCAAGTAAGAATCCATTTGCCGCTGTACCTTCTGTACGTGTACGGTTAATTTAAGAATGCACCGTGTTCATGCATACATCTTGCTGCAAGGTGCCAACGTGACTTAATCGGGGTATAACCATAACACACAAGTATCGTAATATTATAAAACACGTGTGTTTAATATCCAGGATTATGAGCCTAAAAGTGACATAATAAGAGGTACGTTACAAGCAAATGTGTTGAAAAGCTTAATAATAAAGTATGAAATTTAGTATGTCTGCTTACCTTCAGACTGTTTACCACCGTCGTCATGTTAGTTATAATACATTGAAAAACCAATGTTTAAAACAATCACAAACACTTGCCGGAAAATTGCATTCTTGGGACCGTTTCAAGTAGTTCACGCATTCGTCAATACTTTCGTTAAAAAAACGAGTGTATTTCGCGCTGGCGTGTTGTTGGTTGGTGGCCGTAAACGAAAAAAACAGCACGCAGCAACATTCTGCCCGTGAAAGTTATGCGCGTAAGTGGTGTACATGAACGCAGTTTATTCATTGTATACAACGATATAATTCTAAAAACGTTATATTTTTCGATTAAACATTGACTAGCAGCAGATAATAACTAGTAGTACTCTAGCGCCGTCATTTGCGGATTGCAAAATTTGCAGGCAGATCCACGGGATAAAATATAGCCTATAACCACAGAGAAAGTCGATTCTATACACGCAAGTGAAGAAAAAAAACGGATTAGCGGTTCCGGATTTCACCCATAACATACAAACATACAAAGCTACAACCTCACAGACTTTTCCCCTTTATGGTATTAGTATGGAAGTATAGATGTATGCCGTGTGGTGACGGCTTTAGAATACATTAGTCACCACCCCCTCACTTCCCAGGGAGTCGTAAGAGGCGACTAAGGGACAATGCACTACAACATCAGTGCAAGAGAAGGAAAACTCGAAACAAACCCTGTACCAACCCGTCTAGCCAGCGTGGTAACAGTAGGCTAAAAAACCTCTATGAAAGCACAAACAAAAACCAGGCCCCTAGTCCCCGGCGGCCCCGCTATTCCTGGCTACGGTAGCGGCCACGGTAACGGCGGGGCAGGGGGTGCTAAGAATCTCCGGAAGAGATCTGGCTACCACCCCCAAAGACGACAACAACTGGCCCTGGTAACACACAACGTGCGCACACTGAGGTTGGACGAGAAACTGGTTGAGCTGGAAGAAGAAGTAAACAAGTTGCGCTGGGACGTTATTGGTTTATCGGAGATCCGAAGAGAGGGAGAGGATACGATAACCTTACAGTCCGGCCACTTGTTCTACTACCGGGAGGGAGAACAGAAGTCCCAAGGTGGTGTTGGGTTTATCGTCCACAAGACTCTCACGAACAACATTGTGTCCATCGGAAGTGTGTCGAATAGGGTAGCGTGCCTTATACTCAGAGTATCCAAGCGGTACTCGATGAAGGTCATACAGGTATACGCCCCAACCACGACGCACTCAGATGATGAGGTGGAAGATATGGCAGCTCAATAGACAGATTATGAAGTCCCTGCGACACGACATACGCTCCTTCAATACACAGCGTATTAAGGAGACCATCGAGCGGAACCAAGGCTCCAAAGTGTTCGCAAGGGACATGTCTATCGGGCAAAGCCAGTTGACAAAGCTGAAGATCGAGGATGGAAGCGTAACGTCAAACAAGTCAGAGGTGTTACGGGAGATAGAGAGGTTCTATGGACAGTTATATACCTCTGTGTCCTCTGAGCCTGTTGGCTCTGCGACGGACCCCAGAGCCAAGCTAACCCGACACTATACCGAGGATATCCCGCACATCAGCCTATACGAGATTAGGATGGCTCTCAAACAGCTTAAGAACAACAAGGCACCGGGCGAGGATGGAATTACCACAGAGCTTCTGAAAGCGGGCGGGACGCCGGTACTGAAAGTCCTTCAGAAGCTATTTAATTCCACCTTGCTCGAGGGCAAAACGCCTGAGGCGTGGAACAGGGGTGTTGTGGTACTGTTCTTCAAAAAAGGTGACAAAACCTTACTGAAGAACTACAGGCCCATAACACTGCTGAGCCACGTCTATAAGCTGTTCTCGAGAGTTATCACGAACCGTCTCGAACACAGGCTCGATGACTTCCAGCCTACCGAACAAGCCGGTTTCCGAAAGGGCTATAGCACCATAGACCACATACATACGCTTCGGCAGATTATACAAAAGACTGAAGAGTATAATCGCCCATTATGCTTGGCGTTTGTGGACTATGAGAAAGCCTTCGATTCCGTCGAAACATGGGCTGTTCTTAGATCTCTCAAGCGATGCCGTATGGACTATCGGTACGTTGAAGTGCTGAAGTGCTTGTATAACAACGCCACCATGTCAGTTCGAGTACAGGAGCATTCCACGAAGGAAATCCCCCTAAAGAGAGGAGTAAGACAGGGAGATGTAATATCTCCGAAACTGTTTACTGCTGCTCTGGAGGATTCCTTCAAGCTCCTGGAATGGCAAGGACTAGGCGAATACATCACTTACCTTCGATTTGCCGACGATATAGTAGTCATGGCTGAGTCGCTTGAAGATCTTGGAAAAATGCTCGATGACCTCAATAGAGTTTCTCAACAAGTGGGTCTTAAAATGAACATGGACAAAACGAAGGTCATGTTCAACGTCCATGTTACACCCACCGCACTAACTGTTGGAAACTCTACTCTCGAAGTTGTTGACGAATATATATACCTGGGACAGGCAGTCCGATTAGGCAAGTCCAATTTTGAGAGAGAGGTCAGCAGACGGATCCAACTAGGTTGGGCAGCGTTCGGTAAATTACGCAACGTCTTCTCGTCCAAAATCCCTCAGTGCCTGAAGACTAAGGTGTACAGACAGTGTGTGTTGCCAGTGATGACTTACGGCTCTGAGACGTGGTGCTTCACAAAAGGACTTTTTCAGAGGCTCAATGTCGCGCAGCGAGCTATGGAAAGGGCTATGCTTGGTATTTCTCTACGAGATCGATTCAGAAATGAGGAGATCCGTAGAAGAACCAAAGTTGCTGACATAGCCCGTAGGATAAGCAAGCTGAAGTGGCAATGGGCAGGCCACATAGCGCGAAGATCGGATGGCCGATGGGGCAAAAAGGTCCTTGAATGGAGACCACGTACTGGCAAGCGCAGTGTGGGTCGCCCACCTACGAGATGGACCGACGACCTGGTGAGGATCGCTGGATCTCGTTGGATGCAGGTGGCTACGGACCGGTCACGCTGGAGTGCGATTGGAGAGGCCTATGTTCAGCAGTGGACGTTAACAGGCTGAAATGATGATGATGATAGATGTATGTAACTTGTTTTACGCCACACCTGGCCATAATGCGAGTTTTACTACGCTGCGCGTACGGGAAAACTCGCATTGTGGCCAGGTGAAGACGTAGAATTTTGTACTCAACACGGGCGGTAATTTGTAAAGCCCCAGAGCGCATATTTATGGCCCTCACCTTCGGTTCGGGCCACAAACACCTGTGATCTGGGGCATTCACGAATTCACCGCCCTAGTTACGTAATGTACCATTAAGCTCACCTCAACGCACACCCACAAATATATATTGACACCGCGATGCGTAGTAACTAAGCGTACGTAGTGGTCTAGTTCCGTGATGGGTGACCGGCGGGGTGAGCCGCATTAGCGCGTAGCGAATAACAGCCCTCAAAACTAACAGCGCTGACAGTTAGGTTAAATAGGTCTTTAAATGTATTTTTTTTAAGCAGGTTCCATAAGAATATCTATCTATGGTTTTTAGGCATTCATATTCATATACTTTTAGCCTAGTTGGTAGTGACCCTGACTACGAAGCAAGAGGTCCTGGGTTCGAATCCCGGTAAGGGCAAAAATTTATGTGATGAGCATGAATATTTGTTTCTGAGTCATGGATATTTTCTATGTATTTAAGTATTTATATCTATTATATATATCGTCGTCTAGTACCCATAACACAAGCCTTACTGAGCTTACTATGGGACTAAGTCGATTTGTGTAAGATTGTCCCCTTATATTTATTTATTTATATTCAAATTTTTTTTTTTTCTATTATGCAAAAAAATTATAAATTGCCGCAAATATTAGTGTTTAGCAAAAATAATAGTTTTGATACAGAAATCAGTATATTTAAGTTAATTGTAGTAAGGGGATTCCTCGAATCGTGTAAATAAACCAGGGGCTACAGAAAAGGGGGTTTTCTTGGCGGTGAACGCACATACTTGTGTCTTCGTGGGGTTGAATCGGATCAAATTATCCCTCCCCCACTCAGAGACTCTGGATAGAGTGCTCTCTATTTTGGACGCAAGTTGTTCGCGACTCTCTACCACTGCAGAACGAGGGATGTTTGTGCCGCCCGTGTAATACGTATCCCCAGTACTTTCGTCCGCATAACAATGAAGTCCATGAATGGACAGCATGTCATTGATATGAAGCAGAAACAGTGACTTTTGTTAAATAATGTAATCTCAAATAATAGTGCTATTAATCGCAACCACAAATCAAAGTAATAAACATTCTTAACTAAGAAAAAAAAATTACGAGTTCTGGTTTATAAAATTATTATCTGTCAACTTTGACACTAAATATTGGCAAAAAATTTACCACGGGCAAGTTATTATAAAAGATGGCCTATTTAGTCTAGATTTTACAACACACTTGCCATTTTTCTTGCCATTAAAAGTGCTATTTCCATTTTCTTGCGAAGGGACCTCAAAGAAAACGTAGTCAAAATAAAATTATCATCTATCGTAACACTTTGATATCCTCCTAAACCTAAAATAGATGCTCAAATTGTTTCCCTTCAGCACGAATACAAGCTCTGCATCGCCTCAGGAATGACGTCTTTACCAGCCGAACAAATCTACTCGCATTTATTTCTTCTGATGTTGCATCAATTTTTTGGCGCAATTCTAATAGATTTTGTATTGGTTTTGAGTAGACTTTTTCTTTTAAGCATCCCCATGAATTGTTAGAAGATGTACCACTCAACATCCACACTTACGTGTAACATGATTACAGTACTTACTTAAAAATGCAACCAAGGGTGTCAAATTTCAAACTTTTTCGAAAAGTGACTATTACATTACCGTATTACCGCTTGACTAAGTGACATGGATTTTTTTATACCTTGGCCTCTCACCCAGGTTATCGCTGAGTTTCGGGACAGTAGTTGTATTAGGTCCTTACCTATGAAATTGGCGTTTTGTGTGGAGAATTTATGAAAACTGTGATTATCATACACTGAATTTTCCGGATTATTCGCAATGTCAAATTCAAACTGAATAAAATTTTGGTAGGAAATATATAACTTCTAAGCTACGTTACACAGTATATATCTTAATTACTTAAAAATAGTTCACATCATAAATCTATACCTATGTATTTCATTTCTATTTTCTATTTCTAATTGAAACACTTGAACCGGCAGCACATGAAAAGGGTGGTTTTGAAGCTTTAATTTGAATCACTAAATAAAAAAAGACCGGGTGGCACTCCGGGAGTGCTGGCAGAAGTGAAAACTTGAATAATTTTAATTTTGTAAACCCCCTTAAAACCTATAAACGTATTCCGCATATCCACATTTTCATTTAAAAATCCGCGTTTTGAAGCGCAACTTTCGCTTTTTGTATTCCGGCAATTGGCAACACTCAATCCTACAGTCACGTGACCTACACCTTTCGCGAGTTTAACAATATTTCCCCATCCCAAAAAGTGCACAGCGCTGCTAAAGAAGTTTTTACTTCAAAAATTAAAACCTTATTTGTATTTAAATCTTTTGTTACATAGTCTAATATTGAAATTAAAAAATAATTTGGAAGTTGCAATAGAAATTAATAAATTACGAACAAATTAACATCTGTCCTAATCCTAAGGACCTTAATATTTAAACCTGCATTATCGAACCCAACCATACACATCGGTAGATATATTTTCGCCGAAGTTCCAACGGGATGCTTCCGGCTCGAGAATATTCCTAGGTACTCTCCATTCAACTTTTGAACTTTAGGGAACATTCCACAACTCTACTTCCGAGAACTGACGGTATACCTGAAGAACTTTAATCAGATAAGTAGTTAGTCGTAATTTGTTCCCACGCAAAAGTAAGTGACCCGTGTGGTGTCAGGTTAGAATTTCACCACCCCCTTTCTTCCCGTGGGTGAAGTAAAAGTCGATTAAGGGACCAGGGTTGAATTCACCGCAATATCACATTTAGTCGATATTATATACCTACCCACATTTATGCTAAAAGTGGCGCTGGAACATACGTTTCATGTGCTCTGCCTACCCCTTTTGGGAATAAAGGCGTGAATTTATGTATGTATGTATGTATGCAAAAGTAAGTAGGAACTTTATGAACTTTATAAACTATTAAATTAACACAGAATAAGTGTGTGTGTACAAATAGTACAGTTAAGTTCTAAGTTTTTGATGAGATTGTAATTAATGTTGTAGTTATTTATTTTACTGTGCTGTTTGGATCGAATAAATCTAAACAAATAACTTTATCTCATCATTAATTTAAGAGTTATCCTCTTGTCGGTGGAGTATTTTCCATTTATTTCTGTCGTACGCCAGCCCTTTGATTTGTTGATACGACACGACACCAGCTTTTTCTTTATTTGGTCTATATAACTACGTCGTGGTCTTCCCCTGCCATTCCTTCCTTCTATCTTTCCTTCCATTATGGTTTTAAAGAAGTTGTCGTGCCGTATCAAATGACCAATCATTTTCCCCCTTCTAGTGCTGATGGTGTTCAAAATCGATCTCTTCTCTTTTACCCTTCTCAAAACGTCATCATTTGTTACTCTATCAGTCCAGCTTATACCTTCCATCCGTCTCCAGCACCACATTTTAAACGCTCCCCACATTTCAAAAATTTATCTACTTAAACTAATATTCTTTTATCAAGAAAAAATGTCTGTAAGATTGTAGCTTTGCAAGTTTGTATGTAATGGGTAATCTCCAACACGCTAATCCGATTTGAAAAATTCATTTACCTTTGGCTATATCTTGTCCGGCAGGTTTGCCTGTGTTCTTTGCACTACTCAGGCTAAAACGTGCGGACAGCTACTTATTGTATAATTCTATATCGACTTCTAAAGTTGTGTAGTGTATGATTATAATTATGCTTTCCACAAAGGGTTTATGATGACTACATTGCCTATAGTCGCATGTGACTCCACCCGTTACTGATTTGAGGTCCCTCACCCTCATAACAGCGGATTCTTGTGAGTCTGGCGACCTTATTCACCATGAGAGACCCAATTCACGAAACTACATTTTTTTTAACTTACTTAGAAAATAAACAGCCCTGTACATAACTACAACTTAGAAAAGTTGAAAAATCCCTCACATTTTCATTTCAAAGTCAAATATCTCAAAAACGGCTTACAGATTTTGATGAAACATGGCTAAAGGACACGCGGGATAAAATTATCTATGACACAAAAAACCGCATTCAAATCGGTCCATCCGTTTAAGAGCTACGATACCACAGACAGATACACAGACAGATACGTTAAACTTATAACACCCCTCTTTTTTCGTCGGGGGTTAAAAACAATACTCGCAAAAATGGATAAGGAATTTTACAAGCTTAACTTGGCCTCAGTATGGCAAATTTAGACTTCCAAACTCGTCAACTTGTTGTGAAACATGCCGAAGGAAAACAATTCCACATACATGCCACATACCTACTGAGCAAATATTTGTGTATCTATACATTGTACAGGAATATAGTTGCGCTCTGTTAGTTGGTATTAGCCAGTGTTATCTATACCCACTCTCATTTATGGCTGAATATGGATACACTTTTCCTAGGCACAAAAATCACATTAGCACATAATTCTAATATAGAACCTAAACAATGGAGAAACTGAATTGTTAAGTACCTATTAGTTCTTACGGTATCAGATTTCACTATCAATCGATGACGATATTGGATTCTTTGCAGTTTCGCTCGTTAATTACAATACAACACGCGCATTATTCAATAGGGGTGTAGACACTCAATAAAATAATCAATAATGATGCATTTTCTTGAATAATTTACTTTAAAAACAAAGTTTTAACCGACTTCAATTTAGTGGGTACTCCGCCAAGCCACGAGAACATTTCCTATTTTTTTTACAATTTACCACATGAACTTATTTCCGATAGCAAATGCGTTGATTACTATAGAGAAAAACCGAATCGCTGCATGTGGGCCGATAATATTTGAGGACTTCCATCGATTCCCCAAGATCATCACCAATGGCACTTCATTAGTTCCTATTTCAACGGAATCTTATCAGAACCTGTGACGTACTTTTGCACTTTTAAGTACATAATTGAGGAATTCGATAAGTCATCTGTGGTCTTCATCATCAATTACTCGCCACTAAATTTATGATTCCGGATGTAAATACACGAGTTACAGAAAATACCAAAATCACTACACGCGTGCCTAATAAAATTGAGGAGTCCCCTCAATTTCTCATGGATCCCATCATCTAACTGAATTTTGAAAAAAATGGGACCTACCTGGAAGTATATACGTACAAACAAAAAAAAAATTCGAATCGGCTCATCAACGACGGAGTTCTGAGGTAACAGACATTGTAAATAAATAAAAAATACAACCGAATTGAGAACCTTCTCCTTTTTTTTGAAGTCGGTTAAAAAGGATTAAGAATGTAGTCAAGGACATAAAAAAGCAACGCAAGAGATTAAATAATTGTAACTTTCCAAAGTTTTAAGAGAACCAACCCCTTCTGTACCTTTGCCGCAAAACGCACCTTCATATAAAACGATTGTCATTTACTATGAATGACGCTCGCAGATTGTGACGTCTCAGTCCGCTAGCGTTTTCACTCTCTAACAAGCAACATTAAAACGGTTGTAGTTCTTTGAAATTGAATGAGATTTTCGTCATATTGTTTTGCCTTCTTTCTTTTGATGTAATAATACATTTTGAGTCTACGCCCCTATTACACAAGATAAACCCTTCGAGTTTGAACTCATTAGAGTCCTCTTAATGAGCTGGTACAGTCAGCAGCTGAAGTTGCTTAGCAGACCTAGTGCTCAAAATGATCTACACACGAACTCTAATGTCAAGGAAATAAGGATCTACATAGGTACATACGGTACATATTTAGTGCAAATCGTGCAAGAAATACAGTCGGTAATAAAAGCGTCTACCGAAAGACATTTTGACACAAACAATAAATGAAACGTGTTTATTTATACAATAATCTTTATTTGATAACGTAAGTTTCTACTTTAATCAATAATTTCTCGTCGTCTATCTGTCATGAAACGAGTTCGTGAGATACAGACGAAGTTATTTTAATAATACGATTAGTAAAATAAATTAAGTTACTAACCTAACAAATGCATTTTTTATAATACTTATATTAACAGCTATTGAGGTACTTATATTAATTCCACATTTCAGTCATTTCTATTAATGTGATATGATATAGATTAATTCTATCTATTCAGCCCACAGATATAGATATACACTATATCCTCGTAAGGCCCAAGCTATTTTTAGGACTTATGTATGTAATAACGGCCCAGTGTCCTGAAAATAGGTCATAAAAATACTTTAATTTTGAAATTTCGAGCCCCTTAAATAGTTTAATTTTTTTTTTTTATTTGGGATACAAACGGTTGTTAACAAAATTATGTTAGCTTATGAGATATACGATTAAAACCTATCGTTCCATTAAGTATAGGTACAGACAAAAAGTATTACAAGTGTCGAAACAGAGTGGGTAAGAACATGCAAGTCTATTTCGCAGAATGATGTAATTTGTTTCATATTGTAATATAATGAAATGCTACATTTACCTTAGTTTTCAAATGAAAAAGAAAACAGTTACTAATTTACCAACTAAATTAAGCATTTCTAACTCATGCATACAATCCGGAGTTATCACCAAAAACTAATGAGTTGGGCTATTAAGCCTGAAATTCTTTGTCCTAAAATTAGGCCGGTGGGCCTTACGAGGATATATAACTTAAACACCTCAATCTGTATGAAAACCTACCGTGTCACTTTTTTTCTACTTACTGTGACGTCACAAGGGCGAATTAGCGATGTGAATTCCCCGTTGTCTGCGCCAAATCGATTTTGCAATAAATTATTTTCTTAATATTCACGGAAAACCGGCTACCACAACAGACGCGCGCGGAATGTCAGTTGGACGGCCAACTCGGAGACCGAATCCGGACTCGCGAAGTAGATGCATTTGCGTGATCTAGTGTATATCTATATGTGTGATTCAGCCCGTATCAGCCCACTGTTGAGCAAAGGCCACTCTCCTCGGTCCTGTCGTAACCACATCCACTGTTTGCTTCCTGTTCGGCAGATATCGGTCGGTCCATCAGGCTGGTGGTCTTATTCGAGTAATTCGAGATTAATTTACCAACCATAAAACTAAGAGAGTCATTTATTTATTACAGTATGATAGGTGGTACGGTCAAGGTCTTTAATTGTTGGACCATTTAGTGTGTCAACTTATCTTGGTTTTAATGAAAGCGTTGACGTGTCCAGTAGAAAGTGAGCTCTAAATGGCTCAACAGTTAACGTGTCTGATTATTTCAACTACTTAAAGAATATTTTGTAAATCGGTACAGCATTTCAAACTTAACATAATGCCTAACCTCCTCCTTAACTTTACTCGTGCACCTACAATTTGATTAGTATATAGAATAATCCGTATCACGACTAAAATGTGGAATAAGACGTTCGTAATCGTACATTACTTCGAAGTTAAACTATTATTTAACTTTGCAAGTAATGGGGAATCTAAATAGTGATCCTTCTAATAACTAGGAAAGTTTTTTTTCTCTAGCATGCTAGTCATTTGATGCACACAGGCAAAAAGGCGTACCGCAAATGACTCCATAACAAAAGGTAATCGTTCAGTCCAGGATTTGACATTGAACCCTGATTGCTGATTAAAAAAATGGTTAAATAGCTTTTACAAAAACATTTTCAAATCCTTCGTTTGGCAACAAGTGCCACAATCGATTCATGAGTGTTCGAAGTTGCCATTGACGGCCAGAGCTGCTTAGTCAGAGATTGTGGCATCATTGTCAGACCTCCCCCAGGGTGAGAGCAGCGGGCCCTGCGCGGGCCAGGGCGCCACGGGGGCAGGCAGGAGCTCCGCGCGGGGGTGGAGGTGCAGCAGCGGGGAGGCCGGCGCCGCCGCGAGGAACAGACGAGACACGGCCTGGGGAAAACATTCATTTATTTATCCTTTATTGCACAAATAAGGTACAAATGGTGCACTTAATGACATATGGCATTCTCTACCGGTCTACTACTGGGCCAAAAATAAATAATCTTTTGGTGCAGGATAAGGCAATGAAATGAGAACGAGAAAACACTTGCCAACACAATTTTTAAGCAAATAGTTATATGCAACCGATTGAGATGAAATTTTGGGTTTAACTATAGGTACTCGTAGTCGATGACCATGTAATATTATCCTGCCGTCGAGCTGATCAGATGATGGAGACAGAAGGTAGCAAAGGGAATTCAGGACTTAACAGATGTAGATAGGTAACCCCGTTGAGTTTGGGCTCGTTAGAATCGACTCAACGAGTAGTTGATGATGGTATACAGAAAAGTACAGTTGGCAATAAAGGTTTGAACAAAAAAAAAGACCGGGTTGTACCCAGGGAGTGCCTGCAGAACTAAGTCAAAACTCAATGACAGTAACAGTTTTTCGATCAGGTCATGTGTCCGTCTTACGAATTTTCAACCTGTCGAATCTTACGGTCACGTGACCTGTTGAGAGTTTAACATTTTTTCCCCATCACAAAGTGCACATCAGCGCCGCTAAAGAAGTTTTCACTTCAAAAAAAACATTTCTTTGGCAATACATATATAGTCAAATCGGCAACTTTTTCTGAAACGACGAAAAACTCTTCGCAAAGAAGAGACATTTTCTAACTTTTTTATGTGCGTTGCAGTTCAAGTATTACTAAACCTCAACGAAGCCTGCCATCAGTTTCGTCGTGTCTGCGCCCCATATTCTGTAACTTGTTTTAAGTTCACCTCAACGCTCACCCACAAATATATCTAGACACCGCGATGCGTAGTAACTAAGCGTAGGTACAGATCTAGTATCGTGACGGGTGACCGGCGGGGTGAGCTGCATTAATGCGTAGCCAATAACAGCCCAGTTTTGGCTACCTGGCTGACGGTTACGATGAGCAGCATGACTCCGATGGCGAGGTTCTTGACGGAGATGACGGCGAGGGCCATCAGCAGCGTGGAGATGACGCCCAGCGTGAACATCACCGGCAGGAAGATGAATGACAGCCGCTTGAGGGCGTTGTGTCCGAACGTGCGTCCCACACTGGCGTCTGCTGCAAAATAAGGTGGAACTATCTTATCTTATCTAGATGAGGGCCCTTTCGGATACACTTCGACCCAATGGGATCTTTTGTGCATCTGCCCTCTCCTTTATGCCTACTCCCAAGCTCGCTCCATCACTTCCGCGAAACGGATGATGCAGCTCAGCGGAAGCACCTGGACTTCCTGTGGTTGCGGATAGCCGTTACCAAGGTCAATCTATACTTTTATACATATTATATTATAAAAAGAAAAGTCTGTGAGATTGTAGGTCTGCAAGTTTGTATATAATTAATCCATTATATTTTAACCCGTGGCTCTGGCTCAATAAACGCTTCGTAAGTACAGCATATTGTAATCAGATAGTCATATATATATTTTTATAATTATCAAGATTCCAGTCGATCCGATCACTGGCAGTGGCTGAAGGCAACTCTATAACGATTGTACAATACTGAACATAACTAAAAAATTTAGTTAATATTAAAAAAATATATTTCAAAATATTAGTATATATAAATAAAATCACAGAAAAATATCTGTTAAAATATAGGCTAATTTGCATGTATGAATGTATGTAAGCAACATTGTCATTTTTTAGGAATAAACGTGGATTTAAAATTTAAAACATGTTTTTTTAACCCCCGACGCAAAAAGAGGGGTAGTGTTATATAACTGTTATAAGTTAAACGTGTCTGTGTATCTGTCTATGGTAGCGTAGCTCCCTAACGGATGGACCAATTTGAATGCGGGTTTTTTTTTGTGTCATAGATAATTTTATCCCGAGTGTTTTTAGCCTAAGATATTGGACTTTGAAATGAAAATGTCGGGGGTTTTTCAACTTTCTATGTTGTAGTTATTTCATAAGATACGCATACTCATACTGATAATACATACCACACTAGTTTGCGTCTGTAAAATTAGCCTCATCCCACCGGGATTACGGAAGACTGTATAGTTGGGAGGAGGGATATTTACTATACTCTAAGCGTTCACCTGTCAAACTCATCTGACACCACATCGAACCCACTTTAGTAGCTAAACATCACAGACGCAAACTTATACTGTGGCACATGAGTACTTTAATTAATTAACAAACCAACATAATCATCAAACCAGATAAGTATTAACCGTTTCTTCTTTACATATTGTTCTTACTGAGTGCTTACAAAAATATATACAAAGGCGATACAAAGTCTCGGAATGTATCGGAATGATCTGATCTGATTGAAAGTGTAGATTTCTGTTTTTGTTTACATCATTTTACCCGTTGGTTGAATATGCCGAGTTTCTGTTCATTGTGGCTTTGAAATAAAGCCCTATATCCAAAATCTTTTTGATTTCATCTTGTACAGATTCAGTCCAGATTGTTTACAGGCGGGTTTATTTAGACGAGAAAACTTAGATTAAGCGGCGTTCGCAGCTCGTAAATATTAAATTAATTTCATATACGCCATCCCTCCGGCCACGTGGTCCTACCGCTTCGTCCTACTGGTATTCAACACAATCATAAGTTACTTACAAGTAATTAATTAAGTAGGTATACACAAGTTTTTGACAATGAAAATCTTTATATTTGTATTTATGTATGTAAGCACTTTAGTGTAGGTACCTACATAATAACAGGTTAAAGAATATACATGTCACGCAATAGATCAAAGGACAAGGGCGAACTTATCCCTATAAGGGATCTCTTCCAGCTAACCTTATTATGTCATCATCATCATCATCATCATCATATCAGCCGAAAGACGTCCACTGCTGGACATAGGCCTCCCCCAAAGAGTGCCAAAGTGACCGGTCCCGCGCTACCCGCATCCAGCGGACTCCCGCGACCTTTACCAGGTTTATATTTTAACATTAAAATTTTACTAGACACGGTTGACAGAATTGCGACCTGTTGGGATCAGCCGGACAACGGGACATTTTGGACATCTGGACAATTGCTCGTGCAATTCATGTTTTCTCTTATGCACGTCATAAAGTAATGAGCAAAGTCTTACATATTTAGCTGACGCATAATGCCTACATTGCCCACACATATGAATACCTACCTACATATATATTTTATTGCTGACATTCCGTACTTCGTAGTAAAAGTATGGGAATCCTCCTTTTCCCTCGTATTGTAATAGTAGTAATAAATCATCATAAAGACGGGCTAATGTGCATATCACGGTATGTTTGAGGCTAACAATTTTCCCAGATATTGAATGTATAACATTGTCTGCGCTCATGCAAAGTAGGGCTTTCCTGTACTTGATTTGCGTGGAAATCTTAAATTGTAAGGTATTACGCGCGAAATTAAAGCTTTCTGTTCTGAGGCAGCAGATAGGCTGTAATGAAGTAATTGTTTTTTAATGTCGTACCTCCTACTCGTTTAATGCACGTGTTGTGTAATAATGGAGCCCCGAGAGCTTCTCGTGGATTCCTTCGCACCTTATATATGTTAGTTTAGGATGTTTTACGATTTATCATATGCCTGGGGGGGCTGTTATACAATCGACAAGCGCTAACGCCAATAGAAAACTAATAAAATGTATGGGAATGACAGATGTCAACGAAAAGTGTTTCGTCGGCATCTGTCATTCCCATACATTTTATATTATTTTCTATTGGCGTTAGCGCTTGTCGATTGTAACCTTGTCTACGGCCCCTGGTTAAAGAACAAAATAATCATTCTAGTGTAAAATAACAAGTGTAAACTCAAATAGCACATTACCGTTGCTCAAAATCCCCTTCAAGCTTGAACCATCGTCCTCACACTGCACTACTCCTACAAATATGACTACGTAAGCTAAGGATAACACGCTGAATTTATTGCACATCTTGACCACCACACTTGCACTGCGATAAAAAAAGACGATCGGCAGTCGGTCGCTAAAGTATGACTGATTGGTTTTTGTCATGCAGCCAGGATATAAAGTGTCCTGTGGACACAATGGTGGGCGAGACCAAAGTCACGATGGGGAAAGAAAGTTCAGTGCGTGACTGTAGGAAATGGCCCCAATACCTGACCCTGGACGACTAATGTTGAATCATTAACGGGCCCGATGCTCCCCATGGACATATTGGACATGGACAACGACTTTTGATCCATATCGGCATAATTGAAAGTGAGAAACACGGATGCGTGTCCCCATGTCATTATCGTCGTATTTAATTATTCATTCAAACGAACTCGCCTAATTCATATGAATTAACTGTTCGTACCTCTACAGATTAATCGATTTAGAGATGCAATTTTCGGTGTTAGCAGTAACATTCATACACATATAGATATTTCGGTGGGCAATACACTACCAAAATGTGTCATGAATTCGTTTTGCACCCGTACATTTCTTGTGTTTGTAATGATGTAATAAATCATTCTAATCATAGAAGTTATCAACTGTACCTCCCTTCCTTTTATAGTAGGTAAGCATTGCCTTTGTTTCAAACCGTTTTGTTACACTAATGTGCTCGTAAAAACTAGTTTTAAACGCTTCTGATCCCTTAGTAAGGTTTAAACCTTTTTGGGCATGGGAGGTATGTCTGTCGTAATTGGCACACTAATTTTACTGAACCTATTTCATTTCAGAGACAGAATATCCGATTAGTGCCGATATCCACAACGCTTATCTACTTATGATTCCGTCTTAAGAAACCCATTCAAAAAGCAACTCTACCTTCTTAGATAGAAGATTCAGGTCATCCTTCCAATTAATAACGAACTTTGTGGGTTTAGCCTGAATAGATGATTCGGAATGGAAAATCCCTTTTGGCCGTCATGGCAACTATGTTCCGCAACCATTTGCGATGGAAGAATGTTCCTTAGAATTAATTGCGAACGTCTGTAAACTGGCCGACGGCGTGACGCGTTATGTTGTACGTAAATTAGGTAGATCTTACTAAATGTCATGTTTTGCATGACAAAATGACAGTTGATATGTCCTGACGAGTGACGTCCGGAGTTTAGCTAGTAAGCTGCGTTCCCGTGCACAAGTTCTGCCAGTACTGACACGGCTTCATAGTAAGGCTTGCCCAATTTGCATGGAGAGGCACTTAGCGTACCTATGAGCGAATAGAACGATGTGTCGTTCGAATATTTATGGTTATATTATACTTTTTAGGGTTCCATAGTCGACAAGGAACCCTTATAGTTTCGCCATGTCCGTCCGTCTGTCTGTGTGTCCGTCTTCGGCTTAGCTCAGTAACCCTTATAACTAGAAAACTGCAATTCGGCATGGGTATATAAAACAATCACGCCGACAAAACAGAAGAATAAAATAAAAATAAAAATTTTTTTTAGGGTACCTCCCCTACAAATAAATTAGTGTTTGTTTTTTCTCGTTAGCCTATAGTGTGGGGTATCGTTCAAAAATATTATAAATTTTCTTAAAGTATTTTTCAACTCAGTTATGCGTTTGCGAGATAATGGGATTAAATGTTTTATTTAAAATTATTGTTCGATGTGTGTCCCCCCCCCCCCCCTGCCGGCTAAATAGCTACTATTGGGGTGGGGAAGTGAAAAAATTCGTGGCAGTACACATATTGAATTTAAAAGGAAAACTATCACAGTTAAGTAGACATAACTAGTTAACGAGTAGTAGACATAACTAGTTAACTGATAAGAAATGCACTTAATTTCGGGTGCATATACATTTTCATTGGAATTTGAACCTTTTACCGTGGAGGGTAGTTGCTTTATCATGGCACGTTATCTTCAATAGAAAAAACCTTGTCATTCAGGTGGTCGCTAACCGAAGGTGTTCGCGTAACCGGCGAAACGACCCTATACATTGGTGTGTTATAAAAATAATCATATTTACGATTATTTACGAGGGTAAGCTATAATAAAAACCCCAAAAGCCCCTTTTAAGTCCGCATTCTGTGATAGATGGGCAACTACGGAACCCTACCCTGCGCGTGGCCCGACACGCACTTGGCCGCTTTTTTTCTATTTTTTACGTTAGTTAATAACAGTATCACCCTCATTACCTACCTACCATTCCAAGCGCGGTTAGGTAGTTAGTTAATATTTTTTGATGAAGTCGCGCCGTATGCAAGTATAGGTATGGTTCGAATAATTTTACTAGAACGAATTTACTTCTCTTTGTACGTGTCACAAAGATAAGACAAAGCCCTTTTCTTGCATTGTGAAGCGCCAATTGTTAAGCCTTTGAGAATACCTTAATTTGCCCCCAGGGGGAATTTTGCTTTAAGCAAATTTTAAACTGAGCAAATTCTAGTGAGTAACAAGACATCGGTCTACGCATGCTTTCTCGACCTTAGCCGTGCATTCGACCTTGTGAATTATGAAATTCTGTGGGGTAAAATGCGCGGTTCGGGAGTTCCTGAGGACTTGGTACGCGTTTTCGAGTACTGGTACGGAAACCAATCCAACTGTGTAAAATGGGGCGACACGACATCTAATAGTTATAGATTAGAATGCGGGGTTCGCCAGGGTGGACTTACTTCTCCGGACCTCTTCAACCTTTACGTCAATGACTTGATGGGGAGGCTGAGGAGCACTGGAGTCGGTTGTCACGTGGGTGACGTCTGTATGAACAGTCTCAGCTACGCTGACGACATGGTGCTGCTCAGCCCCTCCATCAAGGGTCTGAGAAAGCTGGTTTCAGTTTGTGAGAATTATGTAAATTCTCATGGGCTGATTTACAACGTGACTAAGACAGAACTGATGGTCTTCAGGGCTGGAGGGGGTCCGGATAACATACCTGAAGTCAAATTAAATGGAGAGAAGCTGCGTATTGTGCAGCGGTTCAAATATCTTGGCCATGTACTGACGGCCGACATGAGGGATGACAGTGACATGGAACGCGAAAGAAGAGCTCTGGCTGTCCGTGGCAACATGATAGCCCGCAGGTTTGCCGGGTGCAGCAGGGGGGTCAAATGTACATTATTTAATGCATATTGTCTCTCCTTCTACACCTGTCAACTGTGGGTCAGGTACAGCAGGAAATCGTTCAGCGCCATCCGTGTGCAGTATAATAATATATTCCGGACACTGATGGGGCTACCGCGTTCCTGCAGTGCCTCCACCATGTTCGCGGAAGCCAGAATCCCTGACTTCTTTGCAGTGGTACGCGCGCGCATCGCTTCCTTCTGGGAGGGGATGCGCCGCTCGCATAACACCATCCTTATGTCGGTGTGCCGCAACATTAGTTGTAACATGTTCAGACACTGGCTTTCTGTACATCTAAACGGAAACAAAAAATAGTATTTGTTTTACTTTTTTTAATTTTACTTTAGTTTTAAGCATTTCTAATTAGTCTGATATGGGTGTACTATTAACTGTACTTGGTGCCTGAAAATAAAACTTTATTTATTTTATTTTTATTTTATTTTTAAACAAATCTAGTAATGTCAACATATTTTTGTAAAAACTATAGATTATTATCTATGACTTTACTTTAAGTCACACATGTCTTTAACTTCAGCCAGGAACTTTCATTAAATTGAGGAATGCGAGGTGTATGGACTTGTATGGCAAAGATTTAAAATACCCAGGTAATTGCCCATCTGTACTATGTAAAACTTTTCGTAGTTAAGACCAAGATGTTCAAATGGAAAGCCATGTTTGCCCAAAATGTTGGACTGAATCTTGTCTCAACATTATATTTAAGAGCTATAGGGGTGAGGACCAAATTCTTGACCAGTAGTTAGCATGGTTAATTGATAGTAGTTAAAAAGTTCCGTTGTGACACGAAAATTAACCATAGAAATGTATGGCTAATTTTCGTAAAACTATAGTTGCGTCAATAATTGGACATGGGCAATAGTGTAAAAAGTCCAGACCTTTGCCCGCGATCAAAATCGATAAAATTTTGGAATAAGTAGATGATGATTAAAAAATATTTCTCCTTATGAACACATGCGTACGAAGCAAAAATAAATATCATCCTACCATATAACAAATATTGAGTTAATCGTGTTTTTCCGAAAAAAGCGTGCAAAGTAGGCACGTTTGACGGTTATTATAAAGTTCATAGGTACCAATATACACATTTCGTTTTAATTTGCACGTCAACTACGAACAATCGGGCTATTGGTTGCACGCACTTCGGTCACGTAACCTTGGCTCCGACCCCTCAGCACTGCGAATAGCAGTGTGCCTTCGCCTGGGCCTCAAAAAATGGTTCCCCTCCGTTAGCCCTAATAATTTCATACCTAATTTTACTAGCCCTAATTTCATTAACCCTAAAATCACAAACCCGAATTTTCATTGTTCCTAATTATTCATAAGCCCTAATTTCAGTATCCCGAATTTTCATAATAACTAATTTCTCATGACCGAATTCTCACTAAGACTAATTTTATTTGACCGATTTCTTCCTAGGCCTAATATTGCAATGCCTAATAATGACTACACCTTATTATCAATGTCTCTAAAATCACTAACCCGAATCTTCATTTTGCCTAAGTATTTTAGCCCTAATGTCATTATCCCGAATTGTCAGTAGTATTAATTTTATTTCACTGTTTTTTTTTCTTATAATGTCGGTTCTGGCGCTTCGCTGGCCGCTGCCGCGGCACGCTCGCTTCGCTCGCTCGCTGTAGGGTCGCAGTTCTACCTAACACTCCTCCTCGCTTCGCTCGTCGTCGTACCTACACTGACCTGCCTTAGGGTAGAATAGGTGGGTAATCCGATGTCTATCTAGCTCACTCTTATTAGACAGAGAAGTATCATGCGAGAAAAAATGAGAGAGCTCGTGCGCCGTCTTGTGATAGCCGTACAGCAAGTCGACGCCACCCCGCTGCGCGGGGTGTCTATTTCTGGTCTGAGGGACACAAGTGAACCCTAACCTAACCGACCTAAGATAGAGTTCGCTTATGACATGCCATTTTCGTTCGCCCTGATAATGCACACAATGATTATCGGGCCGTACATTATTTGGCCGTGCATTATTGGCTCCCATTTTGGCGACATACTCCGCGGTAAAAAGTAGCCTGTTCATCAGGGATGCATTAATTAGTACCTACTAGTCAAACATTAGTGCAAAAGTTAATAGGTCAAGTGATAGTTAGGTGTGACGAAATTAGGTGTAGTGAACATTAAACTTAGTGATCATTAGGCACATTAATCATTAGGCTTAGTAGTCATTAGGAAAAATGATTATTAGTTTCCAATATATTAGCACACTTGATGTTTAGTATTAGGAATGATTAGGAGGTTTGAAATTAGGCGCAGCAAATAATTATGCCATATAAAATTAGTTATCCGAATATTAGGGTTAATGAAAATTATATCGAACGTTGTTAGGTGTAATGAAATTAGCACTAACGATATTAGTTTAAGTGGGGGTGACCCTCAAAAAATATGTGAGCCTCACGCCTGCAGCCGCTGTTCCTAACCCGTGGACTCACAGGGGCGTCATGGCTTGCACTGCCCTATAAGCGCCGGGTGTCTTCATAGGTACCAATATACACTTTCGTTTTCATTTGCACGTCAACTACGAACAATCGGGGTATTGGTTGCACGCACTTCGGTCACGTAACCTTGGCTCCGACCCCTCAGCACTGCGAATAGCAGTGTGCCTTCGCCTGGGCCTCAAAAAATATGTGAGCCTCACGCCTGCAGCCGCTGTTCCTAACCCGTGGACTCACAGGGGCGTCATGGCTTGCACTGCCCTATAAGCGCCGGGTGTCTATTCAAGCACGTCACAGTAAACGACCACATTCGCCCTTCACTCAGCACCGCAGATCTCCCTGCGACTCTGGAACCAACGGGTCTTTCCGCCTTTCCCTGGATCCTAGACCGCCCTATAGTGTGGGACGCTACCTGTGTCGACACGCTGGCTCGTGGCCACGTCGAAGGTTCGGCTCGGAAGCTTGAAACTGCCCAAATGTCCAAACGCCGTAAGAACACTTTTCTCACCAATGAATATGAATTCGCGGCACTTGCGGTGGAGACTTTGGGTCCTTGGTCGTCCGACACCAAAAAAATTATGAAAGAGCTGTTGGTCCAACTTATTAGCGTTTCAGGCGACCACAGGGCCAGTTCCTTCTTTGCCTAGCGTCTAAGCCTAGCGGTGCAAAGAGGCAATGCAGCCAGCGCCCTAGTTCACGGAACTTGTAAAAAATTAAAGTAAATTGTAAAAAAAATGCGGAAATGTTCTCGTGGCTTGGCGGAGTACTAAATTGAAGTCGGTTGAAACTTTGTTTTAAAGTAAATTATTTAGTATCAAAACGTGGTTTCGGTTTATATCACGTGTAAACAACCTATTGTACTTTACTTCAATAAATAGTACAAAATAGAAAAATAAAAATAGTTGCAATAAATAAACGTTAGTAGGTTCCTCATAAATAAAATGGAGTTTATAGATATTATAACCTTTACTCTACCCCAACAAAGTACCTAATGTGCAACAGGCATGAATTGATATAAATATACATTGGAACTGAGTTGCATTTGTTTTGGTTCTTTTGATTCCTAAATAAAGCCAATTCTACTTTATTTCGTATAAATACGTATAAAGTAAGGTTCGAATGCCATCATCTATTTTATTTTATTGTATGATGGGAGCTTACTTAATACGAATAGAGCACTTAAGCCCCCAGCACGAGTTTCTATTGCTATAAATTATAAAATAAATTAAATGAAAAAAAAGTGATAAGAGACTTAGTATGAAAAACGTTCTACTTCCTTTATTTATTTTTTTATTACTGATTTCTAGTAGCAGAATCTAGATTCCGACCTAGATATGGCCGATCCTATTGTGTCTACAAAGTTTCATGTTATTCTAGCATACCACCACACACACCAACGTATTGTCTTTAATAATGCTTTATCGCTCTTGTGAAAATAATTTTATCTTACTCATTAGAGTACTTTTATTGGATTAATTATGTCCACGCTAAAACGTGGCTTTAGTTTAATACTGTGTTAAATTACCTAAATTATATCCTATTATATATTTTCCTCAGAATTTTAGCGTCTCAAGATTATTATCAAACTTTTATTCGGTGTTTAACTTTCGACAATCAAGAGGAATAGGAAGGGGAAACTTTGTAATTAATTAAGCGATTGACATTAACTTTGTTTGAGCCTTGCATTGTGCGCTACTTCTCATAGAACAAGGACACCACCCACCATAATTTACTATAAAAACAAAGTTTTAACCGACTTCAGTTTAGTGGTATACTCTTGCTTGACAGAACTTTCATTTGCCCGAATTTTATCTGCCGTAATATACAACTGCCATAATGTTGTTTTCTATAATTTTGTATGCCATACTCATTGTTTACCATAATAATTATATGACAGAATCTTTGTTTTCCATAATATCAATATCAACAATCTCATTTTCCATAATCATTGTAATCCATAACTATCACATGCCATAATGTCATTTGCCATCCATCTCAACATCCATAATATTCTTATGTGATAAAGTGGATACGTATTGCAGTGTCTAATATTTAAAAAAAAATGCCTCGAACCTATCCGCAATCCGAGTCGGTTTTGCCACTTAGTAAAAATGAACTTTTCTCTGAGATTACCTAATGCCAAGATAGTGTTGTATCGTAGGCAGTAGGGAACAGGGGCTTAGTGGCAAAACCGACTCGAATCGCGGATAGGTTAGAAGACGGAAGCGGGAGCTTTGCTCCCGCTTTCGTCTTCGAGGTTATTTTTTTTATAAAAGAACGGAAAAACCAGCAAATTAACAAAGATGAATCCGAATGCATGTTTTGTATGGCGTTTAAATATTCTATTAAATAATATTGAATGAATGAATGAAATTGTTTATTTCGGACATCGGGTATCCATAAGTAGGAACAAATTTGACATATTACAAATTACAATTATAAGTTAGTAGGTAAAAAATAAATAATAATAATAATAATAATTTTAATCTAAGTTAATAAAAAATGAAGTGCTCATTGGACCTCACATGTAAATTCATCCAATGAGTGACAATAGGACTGTCCATCCTTTCTGCAACCACCTTCAGGAGAGTGTTGGTACTGCCCCGCACGCGGCTCCACAGGGACGCCACACGCTTGCGCAGCACGGCTTGGAAGCCGTCAGTGTTCCATTCGGCGAACATCCCTGATGCGCTGCATCGCCAGTGCAGGCCCAACATCCCCCTGAAGGCGTTGTTGTATTGGACACGCAGAGCACTGAAGGTCTTCTTGGTGTAGTTGCTCCACAGGTTACACGTGTACAAGTTCTGGCAGTATGTTTTAAACAGCGTTATTTTAACCTCAGGTGTACAGCGTGTAAACCTGCGTGACAGCATATTACCTCTAACCGCCAGCGCTCTGCGTTCCCTTTCTAAATTTACGTCATCTTTGAGGCTATCTGTGACCCAGTGACCCAAGTACTTAAATTTGGTTACCACCCTGAGAGGAAAACCGTTGAGACTTATGGGTGGAATCGCGTATGTTTTAGTACCAGATTTAAATACTAGAATCTCGCTTTTTTTAACATTGTATTTCAGTCCATGAGCCACAACAAAATTCTCACAAACGGCTAACATTTGCTTGAGTGCGTTGACTGAGGGACTGAGCAGCACCATATCATCGGCGTAGCTGATGTTATTAATATAACAGCCATCTACCGAACAACCCACGCCAGAACTGCTGAGTTCCTCAATCAACCCATTCACATATACATTAAACAGTGTGGGCGAAGTCAACCCCCCCTGCCTCACACCACATTCCAGCCTGTAAGGATCTGAGTACCCCCCGGCCCATCGAACGACATTGGTTTGGTTACCGAACCAGTACTCAAACATTTTGATTACTTCAGTCGGTAGACCTCCACAATCTCCAAGCTTGTTCCATAACACATTGTAAGATACAAGGTCGAATGCCTTCGACAAGTCCAAGAAACAAGCAAATACCGGTGTATTCCGATCCGTGTAATACTTAACAGTGTGCTTAAGACATAGTATGGCTGATTCAGTTGATAACCCAGGTCGGAAACCGAACTGGGCGTCATGCAGGGTTACATGTTTGTTTAGATACGTATTAAGCACACTTTCCAGTATCTTTGCCAGAATAGTGGCTAGAGAGATGGGCCTATAGTTGGACCTGTCGGAGGCATCGCCTGTTTTATTTTTTATAATAGGTACCACAATGGTCTTCATGAGGTCATCTGGTAAATAGTTGTGGCGAATGCAAAATGCAAAGAACATAGCAAGAACTCTCGGGAGATGAGCACCGGCATATTGCAGATGCTCAATGCTGAGCCCGTCATGTCCGGGTGATTTCCCTCTCGTCATTTGTCGAATAACTTTTGAGATTTCCGCTGGTGTTATTCTGATTGGGCCACCACCTACACGACTTTCAGCATCGAGCACCGGCTGCCGCCCCTCCACTCCCAGAGGTTCCACTTTGAACTGGTTCTTGAAGACGTTGGCGATATCACTAGGCTCACTAACACCATCAACACTTACCGGAAGGCTCACCCTAGGATTCAGCCTATTGGTCGATTTCCAAAACTGTACAAAAATTTTAGACCGGTGGTGGGAAGCAATTATGTCCATCTTAATTTGGTCCTTATTGTTTTGACAGTACTTAAGTTTAGCTATAAAATCCTTCCTAGACTGGCACATTTCCACATACAGTCGGCCCGACTTGGGTTTGCCATAGATGCACCATTCCTGAAAGCAAGACCTTGCCCTCTGGTGAGCCCCCTTTACGTGTTTATTCCACCCCGTGATATAGCCACCCACCCTGCGATGTTTTTTCTCACAATTAGCCATAGAAGCCTCTTTCAGTATTGTAATAATGGAACAGTGCATATTATCTATGATTTTTCTGTGGTCAGTACTACTACATAAGTTATCACAACATTGCTCTAATTCAACAGGAAAATCAATATCCCTTAATTTACTATTACATATATTTAAATATTCACTTATCTGTGATTGTTCCCTTTCTTCATATTATTGCAAACAATAATCTGGAAAACAATACGTATGGCATTCGTATCATTATGACATCCAATATTCGGGTAAACAAGAGTATGTCAACTAACTATTATGGTAAACGAAACATTCGGGCAAATGAAATTCGGGCAAGCGAAGTTCGGGCAAATGATTATTATAGTATGTGAATGTCGGGCAAACAATAGACAACCCAGTTTAGTACTCCGCCAAGCCACGAACACATTTCCACATTTCTTTTCCAATTTACCACATGAACTGTTTTCCGAGAGAAAATGCGATGATTATTGGAGGAAAAAACCCAATCGCTGTATGTGGGCCGATATTAATATTGAGGACTTTTCTGTCGATTCCACAAGGATCACCTTTGGCACTTCATAAGTTGCTATATTTCCACGGAATCTTATTAGAATCAGTGATGTACTTTTGTACTTTCAAGTACATAATTGAGGAATTCCACAAGTTATCTGTGGTCTTCGTCATCAATTCCACTCCACCAAATATGATTTCCAGGTGTAAATATAATAACTATATTATAATAGAAAATACCAAAATCACTACACATGTGCCTAATAAAATTGAGGAGCTCCCTCAATTCCTCATGGATCTCATCATCCAAATGAATTTTTGAAAAAATTGGGACTCACCTGGAAGTATATATACTTACAAACAAAAAAAAATGTACGAATCGGCTCATAGATGATAAAGTTCTGAGGTAACAAAAATTGAAAAAAAAAAAACATAAAAAAACAACCGAATTGAAAACCTCCTTTTTTTAAAAGTCCGTTAAAAAGGATACGAGTAAGTGCGAGTCAGACTTGCGTACTTAATTACAAATATATGTATTTACCTTGAGAGTGTCGATATACGTTTTTTGCGGCATAAAAACAGCCGTATATCTATCGTATATTTAACTTAAAAGTTTGATTTTTTCACAGCTTCAAGGGACCTGCGTAATCTGAGTAAGTATTAATTTTTCAAGTCGAGACCTTTGCGCGTTTCTGTAGTGTAGTAAAGTAACAAAGTGATCCTATAAGGGTTCCGTATTTTCCTTTTGAGGTACGGAACCCTAAAAATTTTCTATGAACGAAATAGTAAGTAACAGTGGAAGAAACTAAGATTAACATCTTGCATCAGGTTACAATACTAGGTACAGTCGGCGCAAATGAGGGGTTTTTTTTCATCTTAATACGAAATAATAAGGTCAGTTTCAGACACCAAATATCTTGGTTTGTGTTAGTATCGCATATACGTAGCAGCTGATTATTACTCAGCCGCGATGATTTGGGTTTGGGATTGGAATGATTGTTGTCAGTTCATTAAACTTTGACGTTTTATACGGCAAAACTCTCACAATCACTGTCAAATTCCTACACACGAATTCCTTTACCCTAATCGCGGTTTGATAATAAGTAAACGTTGGTCATACAGAGTTTTAAGTTCGTGTTTTATCTGATAAGTAAGCTGATGATGTACTGATTCTACAAAAAACATATTTTAATTTATCATTTTCTTAAAGCCAAATTTTTTGTTGGACTTTTGAATCTGCATAATCGGTGTTTCGTCTTAGGGCGGGTTGCATCGACTTACGATTACTGACCGATCAACGTTAAATATGGCGCTGACAGCTGTCAGTCCATAGAAACTTATCAAACGTTCCATACATACAGATTCTAACGAACACTGCTTACGATTACAGACGGTTTGGTGCAACTCACCCAGTGTGTACATTTATAACATTTTTATATCTCCTTTACTATTATACACCACAGAAAAGACGACTTTTGTTTTACTGAATCTGTATGACCCACATAATTATTCGGGACGCAGCAATCTTTCGATATTTAAGCCACTTCCATTCCATTAGTCAGTGCAGGGTCGGTACAGTTTCAGAAGGTGTCAGTTTCATTACATGAATCGGATTCATTTATTACACGATAAAAATTTATGTCAAAATTACAAGAATTTCTACCATGATCGTCAATTATAATAGGTACCTAATTAAAACTTAATGGGTCAAATGATTGAAAAAAAAACAACTTTTCCTGTATTAATAAATGGCCGCGCCAAAGGCCCCTAGACATAGGCATGGCAGGAAATGGCCTATATTGCCAAAAGCGTTCGCATTACCATACGACTGTCACGGACGACTTGTCGTTGCGCGCCGGCGCCGATGCACTGATCAAATTTCTCTACAACCGCTACGTGCGTTGACTTTGAATTCTTTGCTTCTAATTATGTACCTACATGTAGGTCGTTGAAAAAAAATACTAAGGGGCTTAGCTGTGCCAGATGATTATTGTTGAAACGTTACGGCAGATAGGTACCCATCTGAAATAATGATCCTTAAAATTTCGCCATGTCCGTCTGTCCGTTTGCGGCTTAGCTCCGTTACCCTTACTACTAGTAAACTGTTAATCGGCATGGGTAATACATGAATCATGCCGACAAATTATTAAAAAAGTGCGGTATCGTTAGAAAGCTCGTTCAAAAATATTATGGGTTTCCTAAGACCGTTTTTCAAATCAGTGATTCGTTTGCGAGATATTGGACTTTAAAGGTCTAATTTTTGTTCGAGTCATGTCCCCTCCCCCCCCTGCCAGCTAAATGGCTACTACTGGGGATGTGAAAAAAAACGTGGTAGTAGTACAGATAATTAATTTAAAAGGAAAACTATCACGGACAAGTAGGCATAAGTAGTTAACAACTTAATGTACCTGTAATACTTAATGTACCTACTTAGAAAGACCAATTTTCGTACAAATTCGGCTGACGCAACCGCACCGCACGTTGATGTAACTAAGACAGACAGGCAATTACGGAACCCTACGTGGCCTGACACGCACTTGGCCGGTTTTTTACTACCTACAAATAAAAACGTACTACAAACTCCCTACTCCTTTACAACGAATACATACATTTTGCCAATAACAAAATCGACGTTACAATGGTCGTAAATTATAAAGTCCCCGGGTCAGCACCTCGTAGAACGATCGCTATCTTGGAAAATTTACTCCGTTCGTAAGAAATTCAGGTTTTTTTTCGAGATCATCAAGATTGCTTACTATAGGCTTGTGCAGAATTTATTCACCTTTAATGTTGCTCAAGCTAGACTCTACTAGAGAGCTCGTAGTTTTCGAATAAAACCTGATTTTTTTACGATTGTAGTACAGTTTCCAAGCTAGCGGCCCTTCTATGAGGTCGGGGACTTTTGGGAGAGGAAAACAGGACTTAAATAATTGCAACGGACATTCGTACCTACCAAATTTCATCAAACTCTCCAGTATTTCGAGGTTGGACAATATCTGCTGTACTTATTAGTGATTACGAATATAGCAATATACAATACTCAGACTCTGATGCCGGAGAAACGTCTACTGAAGCATTAATATAAACATAATGAATATGTTATCCTTCGCCAAAATTTGCTCCATATTGACTTGTAAACCTTGGATTTAACCGTGATCTTGTTAAGTAGCGAGTGTTACAGAATGTCAGTGGCCCGGCCGCGGAGTCCCTTCCACGTGGTGTGAGTGGTGCAAGCGACCGAGTTATTTTGCGGTTCAGTCTACGGCGATGCGCGCTTTCGTCGCCATACTCACACTCGCCGCGTGGCCGCGCTGCTCACGCGCACGCGATTCGCTCGGCGTGCCGCCCGAGCTGCTCTCCGCTCTGCGCATCCAAGGCACGCCGGTCGAGAAACTAGTGACATGTGGCGAAGCACTCGGCCCAGCGAAATGCTTGAGCGCTCTCAGTGCTTGGCGCGCAACGAACGCCATAGACAGCTTAACCAACGACGATGCCCACTTCAATCTAACCGAGGACGTTGAGAGGTTCCCATGGCAGAAATACGCTAATACCTCCGACGAGCAGATTTACTCTGAACTATGCGATGGCGCGGAAAAATTACTTAAATATAGGTCGTTAAAGTTAAATGTTATTCCGGGATACTCGCTCGAGCTGAAATCAAAGGCGAACGGATCACTCGACGTTGATGTGTATTCAAGTGAGTAGAGATTATTATAGATTGTAACACTTATTTTTGAATAGCTAATATATCAGAAAAAAAAAGTTTTCTATTCGAAAAGGCATCCGTGCCTAATATATTTACTAACATATGAAAATTGCAAGATAGTAGCGTACCTACCTAACTAAGTCGTTCCTATCTAAAACTAGATGTAGTTAGCCAACTCCAACTTGAAGTACAATTATAATAACGTCCTCAAGAGTATTAAAATAGAGACATTCATAAATAATAGTTATTCGCGTTTCTACTTCGCTCTAGATATTTTTTTTTGATTGAGAGCTTACATTTTGTTGAAAGTAGCTGCCGCGCCGATTACTATATCAAGACAAAACAACAACGTGGTGGAATGGTAACGTACCAGTTTCCGATTGATTACTTATAAATATTTTAAATTATAGGTACGTACAGCATAAACAAAAACCCGTTCTGCGAGCATTTCACCCAATATCTTTAAACGCGGCAATGTTGTCCATCGTAAATATTTCTCCCATTGATTACTGACTGTACTTCAGTAGTTAATTAAACTGGTACATTACACTGACGTATACGCATATAATTAATAAGGACTTGCAGTTCTGAAAACAGTCAACATAATAGAAAGCGAAACTTGATCCTATTTATAGCGCGAACTCAAAATTTTACTTTCCCCTTAAGCCGTTGTCCATAGTTTGTGAAAATAAATGTGATATTTATGTAAAAACTTTGCTTTCTATCAATATATTAGTATTCATTTATTATTGGTAACCATAATATTCCAACCATGGCATAACTTAAACTATTATTACATAGTTATTGATACTTTCGAAAATCTATTAGTTACGTCAGATTATTGAATTAACCTACCTACTGCTTTACATAATATTTCGTCGTCACTGATAAGGACCTTAATGTTTCTTCCAGTCAAGTTAAGCATTTCGACTTAATCGCGGTGGTAACCGCGATACCTTAGCGCACCTAAGCACTGTACAATTTAATTTAATTGTCTATGTAGGTACAGTCTATATACAAGTAAGTCCCCACGTCAAGTTAATATTAAGCTTCCCCAGGAAGCCCGACACAAGTCAGCTGCTCATGCAAACGTACCGAACTTGGCTCGCTTAAAATAATAAAATTAATAAAATAGAAGCAAAAGAAGTTTCTCATACTAAAATTCTTTTCACTCCATTTTTAGTCTATTGAAATTTCTAGCAACAAAAACTCCTTTGCGATGCGACCTAAATATGGTGGATCCCGGGATGTGTACAAAGTTTCATGTTTTCCTAGCATGACATTTTAAAATGAGGACCTAAAGACGTTTGCATGGAAAGTCGAGCTTCCTGGAATCTTAATCAAAATGTAATATAGTTTTCTCATTTAATTTCAGGTGATGACATTGGCACTGCGCGCAGCACGATGAAGAAATTGAGAAAACGGTTTTACGGTGTAGTTCCGTTCCTTCTCATACCGGGACTCATCATGTCCGCCATCTTGCCCTTCGTGCTGCCAGCGCTGAAAATGATGGTCATGGGTGTCGTCATGCTAAACAACATGGCGCTGTCCAGTGCAGTCTTCACGCTGCTCCGAAACAACGCCTTCACCGACTACCACCACAAGAAGATAATCTACGCCAATGAGGGCTACAGAAACAAAAGGATACCAATCGAACACGAAGAAACGCAAAACTACGAGACCGTAGACGGCCATTATGAAGAAATAAACAACGGCGAAGATTTTGACAATATTGAAGAATTACCCGTCAACAATAAGTGGATGAATGAATTTCTTGGTCATGAACATAAGTTTGCCAACATTGGATACAAGAATAGGAGGAATGGCGGCAATAAAAAACGGAAAAGGCATCGTCATAGGGATGAAGTTGCTAAGTTCTAGTGGTTTATTATAATTTTCTATGTGTGTATAGAAAAAGGTTACTCGTGTATTAAAAACGTTGAAACATGTAACACTAAAAAGTAACCAATATGAATATAATTTATTGCTTTAATGTAGGTAGGTTATATTTATTCTAAACAAACAATTGGAGATTCGATGACACAGTCATTTTACAGAATCTCAAGTCTGAAATGCTTAATAAACGTAGAAGAATGGACACCTACCTTGTACCCACCTTTGCGGTCATTTTAACTGATGATTGTAGATTCTTGCCGTGTCGTTTGTAAATATTTTAAATCAAATATATTTGAAAATGCCAATAATTGTAGACAGCGGAACTGAAAATAAAAAAAATCTTCAAATAAAACTTATTATTATTACAACGAATGTTCTTGTTACTTCACTAGTTATTCGCTTATAACCTGGGTAAGTAAAAGCGTAAGCTTTCCTTAACTTATTAATAAAACGTGGAACAAGGAGAAGGGAGGGGAACAAGAGGGTACTTTACATACATACATACATACATTCACGCCTTTATTCCCAAAAGGGGTAGGCAGAGCACATGAAACGTATGTTCCAGCGCCACTTTTAGCATAAATGTGGGTATAAAACATCGACAAAATGTGATATTGCAGTGATAGGTTGCTAGCCCATCGCCCACAACATTGAAGTGTGTTGTGGGCGATAGGCTATGGGCCCTGGTCCCTTAGTCGACTTTTACGACACCCACGGGAAGAAAGGGGGTGGTGAAATTCTAACCCGACACCACACGGGTACAAGAGGGTACTTTATCTGTGCTAATATCATAGACACATAATTACAAGTAATTAACTTATTTAAATACATTATAATATTTATAATAAATATTTGTTTAATTCAAAAAAATATCCAAATTTTAATTGCTATGCATATGACCGTTTCCGTTGCTATTTCAAGAGTTTTGGACAGTTCATACGTGCTTCGTTTCATTTACTTAGCTCACGGGGCACAGGCATATCACTGATTAAAATAAGGTCTAGAGACAATTGTCACAATAGAAATATGTCCATGAGGGCGAAACTTCTAAATAGACCTAACATTTATTTTCCTTAACGAATATTAAACAGACTTAACAAAGGAGGAGTTTCTCAATCCGTCGGCATCTTTTTTTTATGAAAGCTAACGTTTCCCGATTGCTCTAAGAAGCCTGCACCGATTTGAATAATTCTTTGTGTTTGAAATGTTATCCTTCCAAGGGGGTTCAATGGATATCGGGTCAGCAACTGATGATGAGATCCTGAAGAATTAGGGAACACTTAAAAAAAACAGGCATACTTAAAGTGATTTAGGTACTGATTTAAAGAAAGAAAGAAAGAGGACATTTATTCATTACACAAAAGACACATAGAGACATACAATACAATTGACACATATTGTGTCTTCGCGGCAGTGAATCGGTCGCTGTCTCAGCATTATGCCGAGGTGTCAGACAAACAAGACACCTACAGCGCTGATTTTCAGACAGCACCGTATGTGACCCACGGAACGCAACACAACAAATCTCGATCTGAAGTCGGCTAGTACGTAGCTCTCTATACAGTATACGTAGGAACATCTAGGGCAATTGAGCGTTATGATAGTAGGGACGCTGTCACTAACGTACCTACTGTAGTGAAAAATAAAATAAAGATCACTTACAATAACCACGAACGAAATTTTATTTGATAAGTCTTCCGAAACACTTTATAAGAAAAATACCGACAATGGAACGGTGGTTAAAAGGCCGATCAACACCCGGCGGCTAAAAGGTTCAAACCTTAAAAAACAAGTTTTACACTTAGAATCGTATACCGTAACCAACCAGATCTTTGACTGACCAGTCATAAAAATTAAACACTGGCAACGCACCAGGATAGATACAAGTCGTAGTTGAATGGATCCTATATAAGTGGAGTATATGCACTGATCTGTGGGTATATGAGAACTGAATGGAATGGGAATGAATGATTGGAATGATACCTAGGAAGCCGATAAAACTTAGCGACGGTGGCGTTAAAATAAAAGTGCCTTTCTAAACTTTGAGGAATATTGCTGTAGTCGGATGAAATTATCCTGACCACAATTTGAGCTACTTAGTCCAAAAACTACACTGACGGACTGTTTGTAATTAGCGATAAGTACGCAAAAATCTGGTCAATGATCCGAAATCACAAGGAGTATGTAGGTATATACATGGAAATAAGCGCCACGCTGGCTTACACCCTATCAATCCTATTTATAAACCTATGCAACCATTTAGCTAGGAAAAAAAATGTTTTGATGAACCGATGCGTAGTCCACTCGATGCGGGTCTCCAACAACCACGTTCTACTTCCACGGCTTCTGGAACTGCCGAACTATAGTATATGCTGCTCACGGTTGAACCTTCGCGCCAACGGCTACGGCAGCAGCATTTCATACACCGTGGTAAGGCCCTTATGCCACGTAACCTGGAGCTATAAATTAAAAGAAAGAAGTAAGTAACTACCACTACAGAGACAAGATACGATGTAAATTTGAGGCTTAAACAAATCCGGCTTACCCAGCATGTTACTCGGACATCTGGCTATTAAGACCAATAGAATCAAGTTTACACAATCTCTCTGCAAACACAGGAAACGATTTGGACGCATCGACAGGAAAACTGTTTCAAATGGTGCTCGAAACCAATGCACTTCCAAAGACAGGAGAACTGTATCAAATTAATCTTCACTGTACGAATCTAACGCCGGTACATTGGCTCCCCAAAAGAACTGTCTTTTCTAGTCACTGTCGCTTCTATCCGCGCCTCTCGAATCACCTTTCGTCACCGAATTATTTTTCTAAAGTCTTATTCCAGAAGACGGTCTAGAACAATTCAGCACAAAATTTAAATCACTTTCTGAACTTTACTCTTAAAAAAATCTTACAACCGGCCTATAACAGTGTAGGCCAAAACACACAGATGGCTTGCCCATAAGGCAAACTACAGACCGCTGTAATGTCACCAACGCCATCTACTGAAAACCCATAAAACCACCACAATCGCTTACAGACAACTCTCCGTTAACTGCCAACAACCACCCGCATTACGAGCAACGTTACAACTACACGATAGCCACGCCAGGGTGTGAAAAAAATAAGCAGATATATATTAAACACGGCGAACATAAAGTTGGCCATTAAGTCATTTATCTGCTAATGCCACAAGAATGAATAAACATACCCTGAATCGAAACGAAAGACAATTTGGATAATCGAGAGCAGAGCAATTAAAGGTGATTTTTCGAGGCTTTCCTTTAACTGTAGCAGACTTATTGAATCTATTTTTGCAGGCACTACCTAAGTATTTCATTTAAGCGGGTTGATTTAACTTAGATGGACTGAACACAATTTCAATATACACCGTGAAGTCTTCATTTCCTTGTACCTATGTGTGAATCGTTTTGATCCAATGCACATTATTTTGGTTAGCAGCCGTATAGTAAATACAATATGTTAAGATTTGGTATTTGTCAAGTTTCTTTGAACATTTATGTGCTATTTACTGCGAGCAATACGTGCCTCTGTCACAGGGTAGTTCCGCTCCGCGATCCTTCCGCGAATAGGTACATGTTACCATGACGGTCGGTCTGTCCGTCTGTCTTTCTTCGGCTTAGCTCGGTAACCCTTACTACTAAAAAACTGTAATTTGGCATGGGTAATTCAATCACGCCGACAAAACAGTAGAATTAAATCTTGAAGATTTGTTTTAGGGTACTTTAGAGCGAGGCCCGACACGCACTTGGCAGTTTTTTTATTTATCACTTTGTTTTACCAGCACGACTATCATGCGACGGCGAGCGAGCTCTCTCCGTCTCTTTCATATTAGAAGACTTAGAAAAAGAGATATAGTGCGAGAAAAATCGAGAGCAGGTCGCGGCCCGGCCGTCGCATGATAGACTTGTTGAAGACAGTCCCCGCGAAGGATACGGGACTTAATCCGCGAATACTTTATGGTACTTAAGTCATTTCTAATGCAATAAAGCCCGATTTACATTTCAATAAGTACAGTAGCGAGTTAAGTAATCAGTCAGTTAAGTAATAAGTAGTAAGTTGTAAGTAGCGTCCAAACGTAGGCGAGAGAGTAGTCATAAGTTGCCGTTCCGAGAGGAAGACCAGTCGCGTCGGTTGTTTTATTCCTCCGAAACAGTTGTTTTTATTTAACGCAATCAGTCCACTTCATTCAGTTCACTTCATTCTTCATTTTTAAATACTAAAAAAATAACACCTCCTGCGGCCGCAGTTTACAAACGTATGCACTGTAATAAACTCGCCCGTCTACATGCCGGCCAGTTAAGTTGGCGGGGCGCGGGAGACGCGAGAGGGGGGTCTACTTCGCACTAAACTCACCGAAAAATAGGATCGCGATCTATTCACCGTTTACTTACAACTTAACTCGCTTTTGCCATTCAAACGGCAAAAGCGACTTAACTAGCCGATGTAGCAAGTTAACTCGCTACTGTACTTATTGAAATGTAAATCGGGCTTAAGTGATTATGTGTATGAATGATGAGTGATGTTTGTAATGGATGATGGGTGAAATGAAGAATTAACTATGGTTTTTGGTTCTATATGGAGAAATAACGTGTTTGAATCTCGGGATTGTGAATTTCGGACAGTCATTTAAAATGTGGTCGATGGATTGTGAGGTGCTTCCATCGCATGGGCAAAGGTCATCGGTGGTTATCTTGAAGCGGTATATAAAGGTGTAGGATTTGTGATAGCCGTGTCCCGTGATAATTTGGGTAAGATGGAATGAGATAATGGCCTTGTTACGTACCTAGATCTTGAATATGCTGTAAAGTCGGTAGACAGTTTTTCAGGTGTGATCCTGATGTGTGTGTATGGTAGATGTTTGCTAGAAGTTGCTGCTTGATTCCATGGTATGAGTTTTACAAAGTCTTTTTATGTAGGATATGGGGTCTTGTTTAAAGTCGGGTGCTTTATGACGGGTGATGATATGTTTTTTTTTAATGACGTACATATGCGGTAGCGGCATTGTCTTTCGCATTGGTGGCAGGAGAAATGTGCATTAAGTATTGGCAGGGTGTTTAATTGTCTTCTCCTTCTTCTACCTTCGAGAAGGTCAAACTAGGCCCCGTCATGTTTGTTGCGTCCGTCCTTGAGAGCCTTACGTCACTTAATTCCTATCTTCCGCAATATGCTCCCAGTCCCAGCATTGGTAATTGATGCCACATACTGTCATATCCCACTTGGCACAATCCTTAAAGCGTAACAGAGGTCTACCTTCACCTCTTTTAGCATTTGCTAAGCCGCTAAGCACGATACGGCGCGGAAGACGAGTGGCCCAAGTTGAGCTCTGCGTCTAATGAATGAGAGATTGTTCGACACCGTCCACCCAAGGTAGCAAACCTGCTCGACTACATCCAGGGGTTTTCGCTATCCAGTGTAATCACTGATGGCTCCGCACACTCTTGCGCTAAAATCACCGTCTTTTTGGCGTTGATGCTCATGGTGAATAGAGTGCAAGCATGTGAAAACGTGTCCATCTTCACCTGGAGCTTCAGCGAGGATCCGGTTTTTGATTTGAGAAATGATATGTTAAAAGCTTCCCATCAGCTCTAGTGTGAAGATGGATACCCTGCTGGTCATCACCGAAAGCAACTTTCAGTAGCAGCGAAAAAAATATGCCAAACAGAGCAGGTGCCAAGACGCAACCTTGCCGGACGCCTCTGCGCATTTCTTTTCATTAATTTGGTTTAGTAAATTATGTTAGAAATAGCTTTAATCATTTCGACTATCCCATTACGGATTCGATTTATGGTGGCAAAGAAATAGGTAAATAGGGGGTCATGGAAACAAATTATTTTATTTTATTTATTTTATTCTCTACTAGGGAACCACATTGTAGTTAAGTACAACTAACATTTATACACAATACAATTTATAAATAATGAGCAAGTTTTCTTGTATTTACATTATAAAAAAATAATAACAATGCAAGACACAAGAGAAGTCGTACCTTAAAACTAGAAATAAAATGTAGGGCTGAACACCAATGTTATTTTGCTAGATATAAATTACCTAATTTAAAAATTAGGCTTCATTATCAAACAACAAAATTATGTGTCTACAACAAATTTTATCCAATCCAGGAAGTCTTCTTGGAATTATTCAGTGTGCAAGTTTCTTTACAAAAACCTCCCGATCACAAAAATTAGAAATTCTTTAACAGCAATTTAATACAGGTATTCATCTTGACATGATATCTTTAATAACCTCATTGATATCAAAGATTTCAGCAAATAGGAGAACGTGAATTTTAGCGTGGTTTTCCAAAAAAAATCTCGCAAAAATTCCACGAATGCTCCAAATAAGTATTCTTTTCATATAATATCACATAACATTGTTATTTTGTACATATCATTAGGTATATCATGATTTTCACATAACACCTAAAGTTGTTAATCTTACAGGTAACAAAAGTACCTACTTTATTATATTTTTCTATTTCATTATTCGATTAGCGTTTTTATTACAAAAAAAAATATTTTTACCTGTGGACATTGTCAAAGAGTGCCTAATTTTTAGTTCGACTTATAATCGATACACGACTCGTCATCTCGTATATTTTTTATGTTATTAAAACATTTTCCATATACAAGTAAGTCCTTAACTATTGACCACATGAAGGCGATCATCAATCTCGTCACTCTGTATGACGCTTGCGTCATTGTTCATGGCGCGTCATTTGTAGCGCGACCTGCTGTGCGTCATGTAGCACGATTTTCCAGCGGTTTGTCAAATGAGGCATCTTGGACAGTGACTTAGCATTCTAGTAGTGTTACCCTAGTCTGATTTCTGATGAGAAATTTCTACCAACATCCGGTCTTCTTCAGGCATGTCCTGGTCGTCCCAGCCCCACACGGGGTTCTCGGGGTGGTCGTGGTGGTGGTCGTCAAGGACCTCCTTCGCCGGCTCGCTGGCTGACCGGTGAGTGCCGTCGCCAGTTCTCGTGACTCGGTTCTTGATCATTTGTGTGGAGACTGTCTTTAAGTCGTACGCCCAGCCTGTGGAAAGATATCAAAGCTCGTTACACAGGTGCATGAGTGCAGAGTATCTACATGTACATTTTTAATAGGTTACCTATCTGAATCACTAAATTTTTTTGTCCATTTTCATTTCGGCATTTACTATTCGACAAACTTCGTTTGCCTTTTTTTTCGTTTGTCCGACACTTTAGTTCGCGCCGTTTACGGCTGGTCATTTTATGGTTTAGCTTTTGTAATTGTTTGACAAATCCATGATTCCCAATTATTGGTATACCCGCAATATCGTTATACCGACGTAACGATTCGGTTGATAATCTGTTCGTATTTTATCAATTCGGCTTTATTATATTTGACATAATATTATTGTTTATACGGAGCACACGTATGTTACTAATTCATATGATTGTTTATGAAAATGTTCGATATTAAAAACATTAGCAAAAAGTTTAAAATTAAACTAAGGTTATCCTCCTAAAGCTGTATTTATGGTTAATAATGTATATGTCGTCGGCGGGCGATTGTAAAATTCGCCAGATCACGAAATTCCGAGGCATATCGCACACGTAAATGAAAAAAATAAGGAGTGCGGACTGATAATCTCCAGCGAGTCGACGCCACCCCGCTGCGCGGGGTGTCTATTTCTGGTCTGAGGGGCACAAGTGAACCCTAACCTAACCGACCTAAGACAGAGTTCGCTTATGACATGCCATTTTTGTCCGCCCTGATTATTGGCTCCCAACAAACACGGCCGCCATCGCATACGCAGCGCCACCAGTGGCCAAGAAAGAAACTACTTTTCGATGTGCCTGGTATAAAGCTAGGATTATAGACGAATGCGTTGTTCTCATCGATCTGCCGTATTGTTTATCAGGCACATCGTGATAAGCCTGGCCAACTTTTAGGCATATCATGAAATGGCGGCGTTAGTAAAAAAGTATTCGGTTCTGGCAGTTCGGTGGCCGCTGCCGCGGCACGCTCGCTACGCTCGCTCGGCTCGCTCGCTGTAAGGGTCGCAGTTCACCTGACACTCCTCCTCACTTCGTTCGTCGTCGTACCTACACCGACCTGCCTTAGAGTCTCAGTAAAACTACTTTTGAATTTCCCTCAAAATGAACATTTGGCTAAACGTATGAAATGCGGAAAGTAATGATGGATAAGTAAAAAATTGGCTGTGAAACAAAAGTTGTAACAAGCCAAAGCCCAATTGACTGTAGCGGTAAAAGTTTTTCGGACAACTGAAACGTTTGGATAACATCAAATGGTAAATGAAAAAAGTAATGAAATGTATATTCGGAGAACTCATAATAATACGAAAAGTTTTCGGACAAACGATATTCGGTCAATAAATATTAGTGATTGCGATAGGTTACCTTTTTAATAATCTTCAGTGCAGTGAAAACTGAGATATTGTTGAATTTGATCTTGAGTGTAGGTACTTAAATTTTATCCCTCCGGCCACGTGGTCGTACTACTTGGTCCTACTGATAGGACCACATGAACTTTTTTTCTTGTTGGTCCTAACTAACTAATCGTATTACGCGGACTATTTATTTTTAGGTCACATGGTCCCACCGATCGGACGTCGTGCACTTTTGTATTTATGTATTTTTTTATAGCACGAGGATGGCAAACAGGCATACGTCCTGTTAAATCTTAATCACCACAGATATAGATATACACGACCGTGTCACTTTTTTATACCTACTGTGACGTCACACGGGCGAATTAGTGATCTGAATAAAATTCCCCGTTGTCCGCGCAAAATCGATTATGCAATAAGGCATTTTCTTAATATTCGCAGACAACCGACTAGGTACCGGGAATCCATCATTTTACCGAAAATAGTTTCATCGATTATCGTTTCCCATAACACTATTCGCAGAATTTCATCATCACACAGGAATCATTCATCGAACTTCGTTAGATCGCACATACATTTGCTCGAATTACCATTTACACAAAAATAACTCATCGAATCTCACTTCATTTGGCATCAGGCACTAATTTTACGAAAGCGACTGCCATCTGACCTTCCAACCCAGAGGGAAAACTAGACCTTATTGGGATTAGACCGGTTTCCTAAGGATGTTTTCCTTCACCGAAAAGCTAACGGAAAATAATTCCGTACATACTCACTCGTAAGTTCCGAAAACGTCATTGGTAGGTACGAGCCGGGATTCAAATCCACGACTGCCGCTTGACAGCCGCATGCCTGAACCACTTGGCTACGGTAGCTTCTATACAACGTCTTCTAATGGTAAATACTAACTATATTAGCGGTTACGTTATATACCTATAACTGGCTACATGCACTTGCACAACTGTGTCCGTCACTAACGGAACTTTACAATCTAAGAACCAGTTTAAGTGAGCTAAGAAAGTCGTTATCATGGTAGAAAAAACAAGATATGTTATTCCCGTGACATATCGTGACGTCAGCGTATCTTAAAAAATAACGGAATGGCCAGTGTTGCCACTGTGTGAAATAGATAGCGAGTAAATTTCATTACTTCACTTACGTGCTTGTAGTCAATATTTACGGTAAAGTAATAAAAAATAAGTTAAAAATAAAAGTGTAATAAATTGTTAATACAGATGTCTCTTCACCCAAAATAAATAGTAAAAGTATAACATTAAGTACGATACTAATCGTGCATTAACAAAGTCCTTGTTTGTATAGAAGATGTCAGTTATTGGTATCATTGTGGGTCAACTTTGCACAATGGCAACATTTGTATGAGGTCTATTTTAACCAACTTCCTTCAAACAAAAGGAGGAGGTTCTCAATTCAGTTAATTTTTTTTGTATGTTTTTTTTTCTATGTTACCTCAGGACTCTGTCATTGATGAGTCGATTCGAAAAAAATGTTTTGTTTGTCTGTATATGCTTCCAGGTGGGTCCCATTTTTTTAAAATTCAGTTAGATGATGGGATCCATGAGGAATTGAGGGAACTCCTCAATTTTATTAGTCACGCGTGTAGTAATTTTGGTATTTTCTATTATAATATAACTCGTGTATTTACATCCGATAATAATAAATTTGGTGGCGAGGAATTGATGATGAAGACCACAGATGACTTCTCGAATTCCTCAATTATGTACTTAAAAGTGCAAAAGTACGTCACAGGTTCTGATTTTAAGATTCCGTTGAAATAGGAACTAATGAAGTGCCATTGGTGATGATCTTGGGGAATCGACGGCACATACAGCGATTCGGTTTTTTTCTATACTTAATAATCAACGCATTTGCTATCGGAAATCAGTTCATGCGGTAAATTGTAAAAAAATGTGGAAATATTCTCGTGGCTTGACAGAGTACTAAATTGAAGTCGGTTAAAACTATGTTTTTAAAGTAAATTATCTACCATGGCCGTTATAAAAATTTGCTATTTGTACCGTATTTTGCTGCCAAGTCGATGAGAGCTGTTGAAATGTTGGTTCCGTAGTTGCCCAGCTCAGCCGCCTTGTAGTCCCACGGGAAGACGTGGTGGTAATTGTGCCATCCTTCGCCAAACGCGCAGATGGCCACTACTACGTTGTCAGTAGCGCCTATGTTTCTGAAATAGCAACATTACCGTATGATGATTTTGTTGTCTATATTTATTCAACAAGCGTTGTAGGGGCTACTTGTTGTCAGTGAAATTATTCAAAGTTAAAGACTTACGGCAAGTACGATTCAACCTTGTCAAACTAAATGAAATAACACGCCCATGCCTTATTGCCCACGCCTACCTACGATATGCAAAATAGAACTTAATTCCCAATGGGTGCGAGTCACTTTCAGGTGGAGATCGATCTAAGATGATTTTAATTGATGATTATTTATTTATTTATGCCTAAGGAGTATCAACAGCTGCAAAAACATGACATAACTCCTTACCTCGTTAAATAAAGCCAATTACTTAAAGGAATTCACAATTGAATAAGTCGTTAGTGTGCATACGCGAGACACGTATATAACTAACTAAAGTTTTTTTTAATACTGCCCAGTGATTTTCCAAATAACAAAATAAAAATACAGACTCAAGGACTCACACCACTTGTATATACCTAGATACAATTTTGTTCAGTATCATTACAGCACGCAAAAGGTACTCACTTGTCGAAAGGTTTGTTTCCCCAGATGTGTGCCGCGGAGTTGACCAGCCATGTGAAATTGAGGGATAGCGTGTATCGCCAGATCGAGGCGACGTACCACGAGGTCCACGGATCCTCGCCCCAGAAGTACACTGGCACCCAGGACGGTAGCAGGAAGCAAAGGAAAGGCATCACAACTAGATATGTTCTGAAACAAAGTGTCACATTTTTAATTCGAGTATAATTTGGGCTCTTTCCTCTAGCTGCCCAATGGTCGTAAGGCATGCTCCTCTTCAATTGCATTATTATTTTTGAAGGTCGGCAGGCAGTTGAAACTACTGGCGATGCCTGTAGCTATAGTTATCTTTAGGAATTTAATAATTACTGAGCTATCATTTTCTTTGCATTCTTCGCCTCTTACTAGCAAGTAGGAATGTACCTGCTAGAGGGACGAACGCTTTATGTCCCACATAAACACGGTCACGCCACGCTAGCTAGGTAGGAGCTGCCGGGTCTAGGGGTGACGCCCGTTTTCATGGTTACCGACTAATTAGTAAGTAATCATGTACTCGTACATCTGAGGGATATCTCTGATAGAGACCTTGTTCTGAATATTATATATAATGATTTATAATTATTTGATTTCTATAAATGCCCTATTGGCCTATTTGCAGAGTAAATTTTGATTTCGACCCCAAAATTTTGCCGCAAAATTACCTTTTCTGAAACATAACAACGGGGTCCTTTTCGAGGTCGGACATGTCAATGGCAGCGCCTTTCTCGAAGACTTCCTTGTGTTTCCTGACCATGAGCCAGCCGATGTGGGAGAAGAAAAACCCTCGTTTCGCGTTGTGGGGATCGGCGTCCGTCTCTGTGTACTTGTGGTGGACCCTGGAACATATAAGAGCGTAGTTAGAAGCAAGAACACAGGGCCCGTTCCTTCTTTCTCCCAACGTCTATGCCTGGTGGTGCAAAGAGGCAGAGGCAGACCGCGTCCTAGGTACCATGCCTCAAGTAATATAACTGGGTGGGGGATATATAGTTCTTTTACGAACTCGCATGTAACGATGAGCTTCCGTCACAAAATGTTTACGGGGGTGTGTGACTTTTTACGCTAGTTCTATTTAAACAGAACATGGGTATAGTTACAAATCGGGTTAAATATAATGACCACCAAAACATTTTTTGATCTCTCTTACCAAAAAAGTATACATTACTACACATTAAATTGTATTCGAAGACCAAATTTAGTAAATGATCACTAAATCTTAGCGAGCAAATTAACACTATATTTCTACCTAAATTGCCATAAAATGTATGCATATAACCAAATAAAGTATAATGATGTCAAATTTACAAGTGCTACCAAAACCCGAATCAGTGCACCCCACGTCCACGTGGTCTTGTCTGTCCTACCCCTAGAGTGTGTATAAAAGCCCGCGGAGCCAGAAGCTCGCGAAGTAGGTGCTGAGTTGAAAGGGAGCACGTAAAACGAAGGGCCGACGAAGCGAGTGAAGGACGAAGTGTTTGGAGCCCGGACGGAGGGCGGGAGACTGAGTCCCAGAAACGAAAGCGGGGCTCCGTCGACTTCGTGGCAGACGTTGTTAAAGGAAAGCGCAATTATTTAAAATAATATGTAAGTTAAACATAACAATGCATTTTTTTATCCTTGACGCAAAAAGTGGGGTATTATAAGTTTGACGTGTCTGTGTGTCTGTCTGTCTGTCGCATCATAGCTTTTAAAAGAATGGACTAATTTTAATGAGTTTTTTTGGCCGAAAGCTATCAACAAAGATGGTTAAAACAAAATTAGCTGACAACAAAAATATGATATATTTTAAGTATTTGTTAGGTTCTAAGGTACCGGTTTCGTCCATTGTTCACATAAGTAAGTTCTTATTTTATATTTTATGAATTTCAATGGGAAAAAAACTACGCTTTGCTCTCAAACGCACCAAAATAGTCTGTATAATGACTGTACAAAATGTGAACAAAGTGTAACAGCTGAGCCTCGTACAGTGAGCAGCAGAAGTATGACCGTAAATAAACCCATTAAACCCCCTTGGGCAATTAAGGCGATTTCTTGACTTGGAGGGACGGGATCAGTAATACTGTATTTTTTACTTTGTCAAAAAAACTACTTTGTTGTGTTTGTTTGTTTGTTGTTTGTTTGTTGTGTTGTGTTTATTTGTGTGTTGCCTCATTTGTCGGTATACTGACAGTATTATATTTGCGCAGCAGTAATTTATTTAATCGTATAGCATCCATTATGTGGCCTTAAAGTTTGTCACTCTTTAGTACCACCCAGGGGACACGTGCAGGGTTGTGGTAGGCAGCTCCTGCGGACGCGAGTAACAGCTGTCACCCCTTTGTCAAGTGAGTGGGCAACCGTTAGAAGTTTTTTTAAAGCCGCGTGAAGGCCTCTTACTCGTACTCGGCTTAACGACTACTGTCATAGACAGCAGCCGGGATCAACTGCTTAGCGTGCCTTCCAAAGCACGCAAGCGATCATTTATAGTAACCAATCAAGGCGGTCACCATCCAAAGACTGACCGCTGGCGCTGCCGTCTTTGCTTTATCTGCGTTATCGTTTCCGACTCCCACGCGCCGCTAGGCTATGAGGACGCAGCAGTAATACCACTTGCGGAAGCGGGGCGGTGCGCTTGCAGTACTGAATTTGTACCGCCCTGCGTCTAAGCATCCCGCGTTAGTCAGAAAGCTCCAATTTAAATGTAGGCATACAGTAAAGCATCGGCACTGACTATACTGACAGTTGGCACTGACAACTTACTGATTCAGAGCAATGACGCGTAGTCGCAGTGTCCAAGAGGCAACCGGATGGCTCGCGGTATTTGAGCTCCCGAAGTGTTGTGGAACCGCCCTATGCAACCCAAACTGAGTCAACTTTGACTGCGGCTGCCTCTCGCATACCGAAATTACGCGTCATTGCTTTGACACTTTCGCTACCAAGAATCGCTACGCTCGTAGCCGATCCTGTGGTTTTCCTCGTATGTAGCGGAAAGCGACTACGGCGTAGGCGCCCGCTAGGCGGGTTATTGGTTACGAAAGCGTTAACTAATATCAAACATGTCAGCTTTAATTAAAACAGTCGTCACCTAAATTGCCAACATAACTGTGAAAAGAACCCGCTTGGGCCATAAGTACACTCACCTGTGGTCTCTCACCCACTCGTATATGTGGTTCTGGAATGCCATAGTTTGGAGCAAGGCCAGTAACACACGCATGGGCCAGCGCGCCTTATACGCGCGGTGCGCCCATAGCCTATGTGCGCCCGCTGTCACACCCATGGCTGACAGAATCGAGAAGAGGATGGCTGTGGCAGAACAAAAACGGGAGTATTAATTATTTATAAATATTAGGGGACATCCTTACACAATTATTCCAACTGTTTTATGAAGCTGAACTGAACTGGACCTAGTTAAGCGGTCGGATTATAGCCCCAGAACAGAATAGATAATAGTAGGTACGAGTACCTACAAAAGGGACACTCCTTTGATCTTTACAAAAGGCGCTTTTTTCTCAGCCTAAACAATTAAACATTAAGATTTATGGCCCTCTCGACGTTCATCGCTAAAAGTACATGCCGGTTCCCCAACGTTGGGGCACCGGCATCTACTTGTAGCGATGAACGTCAATCGCGGAGTTTCCCGCGCCTGGTATAGCCCCATATTGTTTATGACTTGTGTTATGGGCACTATACGACGATATATTTAATGAACAAGACATCCAAGACTCGCAAACAAATCTACATGCTCAACACACAAATATCTGCCCTTATCGGGAATCTACGGACCGTCTGCTTCGTAAGGGATCACCACGTTTACCTTACTTTGTAAATTAAAGCTGAGTTGAATCTTTTTTAATACTACCGAATTTCCCTGTCATTAGCTTTGGATTTTAAAGCCACAAACATGCGTTAAATCTATTGTCAACCGCTTTATTAGATCTTAATCATGGTACTATTTCAAATCTGAAACCTATCATGGAACATTCCGAATTTGAACCGTTGTGCATGAATGCTGTTCTTATTTCGATATCGCTACATCTCACTAACAATAAAAGAGTAATTGCGGTCGCTAAGGTATGGTTACAAGTTTTTTTCATTGACACGCATAATAGCTATCGACGAATTGAGAATCTTCTTATTTGAGGGCAGTTATAAAGTAACGGTGACACACAAAAAACGTATGTCCAGTTTCAAATGATAACAATGGGGAGTTGAAATATTACTTTCACCAAATCTAAGGTCTAGATGGAAAAGGTAGAAGCAGCTACGGTAGCAACATCTAGAAGCGCTCAGAATAATTGGAATGTTTGAGAATATGCGAATAATTCTTGATACAACAATGGTATTTTAAATAAAAGTGACGGATTAAGTATTTGTCAGACAAAAATGTTTAGGGTTTAGATTTAAGTATTGTAACACCTACTTAGTAAATAATGATTCTAGCGATAATTTACAATTTTAAATCTTATTGTATAGTTAGTTATTGTAATCTTATTGTTTTTGACGACCGCTTTAGCCTAGTTGGTAGTGACCCTGCCTACGAAGCAAGAGGTCCTGGGTTCGAATCCCGGTAAGGGCATTTATTTGTGTGATGAGCATGAATATTTGTTCCTGAGTCATGGATGTTTTCTATGTATTTAAGTATTTATTTATCTATATAAGTATGTTTATCGTCGTCTAGTACCCATAGTACAAGCTTTGCTTAGTTTGGGACTAGGTCGATTTGTGTAGGATTGTCCCCTTATATTTATTTATTCATTTTATTGACACCGCGATTCATAGTAACTAAGCGTAGGTAGAGGTCTAACTAGTTTTGTTAGGCATGACGGGTGAGGTGAGCCGCATTAGCGCGTCCCAAATAACAGACCCTGGGGTGACTTTATTCATTAAGGTTTCGCGGTAAACGTGAGGTCATTAACCCTACAACAGGTGCTTCCAAATTGTTCCGCTGAGTACTTAACATGAATTAAGACAATTGTACGGTTAACGGAAAACTTTCTAAAAACATACATTGCGTGAGATTAAATTTTTGAGAGAGATTCTACTTTTCGGACTCCATCCGAATACAGCTTAGCGATTACCAACTGTTACGATACATCATCATATATAGGTATACCTACATATAACGATAATCAAATTAGTACTATTTTTCGTAAATCATCCAAGTTCACTATATTATGAATGGTGATAGCCTTATATAAGTACCTAAGTGTTACAACTACCAATCTTACGGTACCTATCGACACATAGCCCAAGCACTTTATTTTCATTAGTATGGAAAAAAATGGAAATTTGGAAATAATTCATAACAGCAGCTTTTTTGTGTGTAACTGATATATTATCATTTTAGTAATTACGTAGACTCAAAATCCACCAAAATATTAGTCATCAAAAAAATCGATATTTAACCAATTCCTGAAAAAAAGAGGAGAAATATTAATAGATATTTTAATTTTTGTTTTGGTTAATTTACAGGAGCTCTTCAAGAATAATAAATAAACCACACAAAAAACATAATGGATGTGTCATTTATTTTTATATATTTACTTCCCGATGGAAATTTTGGTGGATTCTTGGATAAAGCATCTTAGAATAACATTTGAAAATTAAACAAATAAAAAAAACGCTGTTATAAATTAATGTTTGAAAAAAACGTAATTTTCCTGGGGTAACAAGCGGCATGTACAGTACAGTCTCTGTAGCTCGGCTACCACGGATGGCGGATGACGAGCTGTGTCGCGGCGAGATAGAATAGCCGTCTCTTTCTAATTAGAAAACCTACTTGTTTCGTGTCTTGTTTTTGGGGATTTTATGGACAAGCGTTTAAATGAAAAAAAAACAGTTTTTGATTAAATGAAAATTCGGCGAAACATTCCTTCGGTGAAACGTATGTCGGTAAAGCAAGGGTAAACCTTGTTCATACTTTCCACCTTCTAAGTAATAAAAAAAAACAATGCTTACCAAAGATCGGTGTCCATAGCTTGACTCTGCCGGTGAAAATGAGATAGAAACCGTAGATAAATCCGACGTGCAGGTATACAAACGCTAAGACATTTCTCCATACAATCTGCCATCTGAAACCAAACGTTGCTCTCATTAGCTTATTCAACATGGCCTCCACTTTGTATTATTGTAACAAAGTTTACAGAAAGTAGTGGAGGATTCCATTTTAATACTTAAGAAACTCGTGAGGGAAAAACACAAGATTTACGTATATTTAAATCCCTATTTTGGTCAATTAACTATTTCTTGTTGTTGGCCAGGAGACAACGTGACAGAGCTTCTTATAGAAATAGTTACAAATGGACATCTCTTACATACTTAGAAAAAACCTTTAAAAACGGGGTTAAAAAGGTCAACAAAACCCTATAAAATCAAAGTCACGAGGACATTCCAAATTAGGTGAAGCGGCTGTAAAGCCAAATTATTGGTTGGAAATCCGCGGAAACGTCTCCTTTTATTTAATACCTATACCCATTAACATTTTATATTATGTAAGCCAGTTCCCACCACGGTCGACTCTACATACTATCGTCCACACAGCTAACTGACCATCGGTGCACCTTAAGTGCATTTGTAATAAGGTTCTATATAAACACAGGATGGTCAGTTAACAGTGTTGTCGTTTGTACAAACGTATTTAATTTATAGCAACAGAAAATAGTTCCCGACCTAGATATGGTGGATCCCATTGTGTATACAAAGTTTCATGTTATTCTAGCATGTCGTTTGATTTTTTTTTTTATTGCGTATAGGTACGCATTTGACCACTATCTCACCTGATGGTAAGTGATGGTGAGGTCGAGAATGTTACATGCATACCTAAATGAGAACCAAACTACGTTTGTATGGAGAGTCGAGCGTCATGGTGACTCTCTATAAACCAGAAAAAAAAACTCCTTCTGATTCTGTATGTCTAATAATACAGAATCAGAAGCAGCAATATTAATACCACTAAGAGACAATGTTTTCGCAATATTTACGCCACTGTCTACAAATTGTAAAATAAGTAGATCGTGATAATTAAACTTTCCAATTATTTCCCTCATCAAATCGGTAATGTTTTAGTGTCGCAATGTCAACCTTAATTGATATTTAGTTGTTTATTTGCACTAAACTTGGCACTTACGATAACGATTGAAGTTAGCTAATGAGGCGTTTTAGCGATGTATTTGTAAGTACACAAAACGCTAAACTAGCAATAATATTGACTGCATAATGAGCTATGGGCATGGAGTAAGCAAAGGAAGTTTGAAGTTTCTATTTGTTAAAATTTCTAATCCCATTTAGGCGTTACTTTAACCAATTTGAAAAGGGTGTGTGGGGTGTGAGTTCGTCAATTTATGTATTTTCTGCGTGTATTTCCCCGATATCTTTGTCAGTTACCTAAATAATTTAAGTTTAGCCCGTAATTTATTTATTGATCATAAATAAATTACGGGCATGTAGTATTGATCAAGATCGAATCGGTGGAAGCGATATTTTTAAAGATATAAGTACCTATATGGGTAGTAAATGACTTAGAAAGTTAAGAGTCCGCAGTACATAAGCTCGGCTGAATTTCACCTTCCTATACTAACGTAGTTACGCTCTCATTTTAAAACCGCGTGTTGGATTATGACGAAACTTTGCATATAAAATGACATGAGATATTTATATCTATGTCTGTTATTAGTTTATATGGTTCCAGTTAAAAAAACAAACGAAATACAGCAAAAACAGGTTTTTTATGAAAAACTTCAATTCGCTGTATTTTTTTTATATGGTATCGGAAGCTACATAAACTAATTACAGACCTGAATTTACCTCATGTTATTGTTCATGCTAAGTTTCGTTACAATCCAACACGTAGTTTTAAAATGAGAGAAAACTGAAGAGAGAAAAATGTTTGTATGGAGAATCGAGCTTACTGCAAACTCTTAAATCAAAAATAAGTTAGCAATAATACTATCACCAGGTATGGTTGAGATTATTAAATGTGGAGGATAATGCTTCTTTTTGAATAGACTACTTTGATGCAATTCAGCCAACTCAAATAATCTCAAGTATACTAGCTTTCGTGTTTAATTAAACCTCATTCACTAATAAAAGTCTGATAATGGCTACAATTTCATTGTAATTTAACTTCCAATGCAACATGGTTCTTATTCGGAGATTTGCCGTGTTAGCGAAATCTGTATAGTTAAGTAAAATCCGGAAACATTGATTAGTAAGTAATTCTTTGAAGTTTCAAGTCAAGGTAGGCATACTTACGATCTTATGACCGAATCTCATATCGGGGGGCAAGCTTACCATACTGTGCAACCCGCATAAGGTTGGTTACCTATAAGCAGAGTTGGGCATTCAAGAATAAAATCATTATTTGAATAAGAATACGCATGAATAAAATCATGTTGATTTTATTCACGTCAAAGTTATTCAAATAATTTCGCCGTGAATAATTCTTATGTGAGAAAATTGAATGAAGTTAACTTATTCTTATTCAAATAAATCTAATCATGATTTTTTATTTTAACTAATATATACCATGAATATTAATGTAGTTCGGTCGGACACTCGGGGTTAAACACGACGCATTTGGTAATTTTGGTATCGGTATATAGAAGCACTAAGTAGACTTAAATGTTGTGTAATTTATACCTAATTTATACATATGTCTGTGGATAGTGGAACTCCTCAATGGCTACTTTGAACTATTATGAGAATGATAAGACAAGTCTCTGGAGTATAATGCCTGTTTATTTAATAAAACACCCTATTTTATACATGTTAGGTTATCGCTGATACAAGCAATATGCGTTTATGTAGCAGTAAACTATTGTGTTACTGCTAAACACTAAATGCGGCCAATTGCCATACTACACCTCCCCCGAAAGTTCCCTTCACCCCCGGGGTGGCAGAAAAAAAACGCATGTTACTTGCTTACAATATTGTTGTAATAAATTTATTAAGGGACAACTTGAAGATTATATTACTTATATTAAGTTTAAACATTTCATTAAAAAAAAGTCAATAAAAGAAGTTGGTTCCCTGTACGAAATATTTCCTAGTGTCACTAATGCAATTTTAAAATAAATGTTGCAATATGGTTATTTAAAAGAAATACTTATTAATCGCTTTGTTATTCAGTATTAATTTATTCTTGATAGATTATGCTTTATCTCAGTTCTATTAATTATAATTCTCAATTCAATTTTATGTTATTACAATTCTCAATCTTTTATCTATCATTCATTACTCTTTGCGGTATCGGTACCTACTCAATATGCTAAAAATCTAATGCCGTTGGAGTCCTCAGCTCCTAATAATATATAAATGTTAAGCCTTTCACGGACACCTGTGAAGGTCGACTATGATCAAGGACATAACTTGGCTATGCTTCCGTGCATGCCTCAAATTATCTCTTTAAACATGGGAATGGCTACCCAAGGGCATGGTCACCCTATCGGCATATCACGCCTCACTTTCGGTCACCTGTACTTAGAGTCACATCTACATTAAGACAACAATGGTCTCCAAAAATTCTCACGGAGGGCACGGTAGTCCAGACACCATGATCAAATCTAAGGACTAGTGCTCTAACTTAACTTCCACTTAACTCATGTACCGTACTATGCCAAAGTACTCTACTCTTGATTATTGAAACGAATATTTACTGTACAATTATTTAAAAAAAACTCGTAAATAAATCAGTAACTAGTAGTAACAAAATTATCTCTCACTAAGTTGTTCAATTGGTCTAAATAATCTTAGCCTTCCTGCAGAGAAGGAAAGATGAGTACAAATTATCAATTAAACTCTCACTAATTATCAGGTGATCAATCCAATAGTTAGCTACAGTATTAATTGCATCACGGTACTTATAAATTTTCTAAGTGTGAGGATCAAATTTCATTCACTAATAATTATAATTTACTTTAAGTCGGCGTACACGCGCGACCTACTTAAGTTTCTGCTGATGCGCGCATTCGCGGCACGATGACACCGGATGGCTCGAGCCATATTGCGAAATATAACAAAAATGATTTCGGATTAATTTAATAATAGTGACACTAGAATTAGGAATTGTATGCCTTTAAAATCATGAAAAAATTTAAAAATATAAGACTTGAATGCTACGTTTTCAGCGACAACCTTTTTATAATAATTAATTAATCTAAATAAACATTTCAAAAAAATAACTATAGTAAAAATAAAAAATAATACGTCACATTTGCGTGACCTGTTGGCGTCCTGGTGGCGGCGTATCGTCCCTGATGCGCCATCGTGACGTAGCTGGGTGGGCTGCTGCTGGGCCGAGCAACAAGATGTGGCTGCATGTGGCACGATGTAGCTCGATTTGGCTGCAGCTCTCGATCATGGGCCGGGATAACCCTGGACTCCTCTTGAAATGGGCCGGGAAAACCCTGGACACCTCTTGAATTTGCGAGCCGGGAAACCCTGGACAACGCTCTTCTTTGTTCTTATTACTTCTATATCATTTTTCTCGTTTCTTCAAAAAAAAGGATGTATTTTCTTAATTTTGGATCTGGTTTCTTCTTTTTCAAAATTCTTCAAAACGGTTCTTCATTATTTTATTCGTCTTCTAACAGCTTCAATCTTCGGTTGATGTGGGGCTGGGGTGGGGCCCGTTCCGGCAGGTGCACGGCGCGGGCCCGTTCTGACTACGTTTGAAGTTGCTTGATTCTTTACTGGAAGGTCGCCATGAACTATTATGAGAATGATAAGATAAGTCTCTGGAGTATAATGCCTGTTTATTTAATAAAACACCATATTTTATACATGTTAGGTTATCGCTGATACAAGCAATATGCGTTTATGTAGCAGTAAACTATTGTGTTACTGCTAAACACTAAATGCGGCCAATTGCCATACTACAACTTGTATAGCCCTTGACTCTCGAGTTTGGGCTCCTTTGGTTTGTATTGACGAGTTCTATACATTACACTTGGTGACGATGGTCTGATGATGGAGTCAGGAAGTGGATAGTGGAACTCCTCAATGGCTTCTTGTATAGCCCTCGAGTTTAGGCTCATTTGGTTTTTATTGACGAGTTCTATACATTATACTTGCTGACGATGGTCTGATGATGGAGTCAGGAGGTGGATAGTAGAACTCCTCAATGGCTACTTGTATACCCCTCGAGTTTGGGCTCATTTGGTTTGTATTGACGAGTTCTATACATTACACTTGGTGACGATGGTCTGATGATGGAGTCAGGAGGTGGATAGTGGAACTCCTCAATGGCTTCTTGTATAGCCCTCGAGTTTAGGCTCATTTGGTTTTTATTGACGAGTTCTATACATTATACTTGCTGACGATGGTCTGATGATGGAGTCAGGAGGTGGATAGTAGAACTCCTCAATGGCTACTTGTATACCCCTCGAGTTTGGGCTCATTTGGTTTGTATTGACGAGTTCTATACATTACACTTGGTGACGATGGTCTGATGAAGGAGTCAGGAGGTGGATAGTGGAACTCCTCAATGGCTTTTTGTATAGCCTTCGAGTTTAAGCTCATTTGGTTTGTATTGACGAGTTCTATGCATTATACTTGGTGACGATGGTCTGATGATGGAGTCAGGAGGTGGATAGTGGAACTCCTCAATGGCCACTTTTTATTTATTTATTTATTATAGTTCCACTATCCACCTCCTGACTCCATCATCAGACGATCCTCACCAAGTGTAATGTATAGAACTCGTCAATACAAACCAAATGAGCCCAAACTCAAGGGTATTTTACAAGTCGCCATTGAGGAGTTCCACTATCCACCTCCTGATTCCATCATCAGACCATCTTTACCAAGTATAATGTATAGAACTCGTCAAAACAAACCAAATGAGCCCAAACTCGAAGGATATACAATAGTTATTGAGGAGTTCCACTATCCACCTCCTGACTCCATCATCACACCATCGTCACCAAGTATAATGTACAGAACTTGTAAAAACAAAACAAAGTAAATCCAAACTTATCATAAAATCCATTGTGTGAAAATCAACTTACAAAATTTTACCGAAGATACCACACAATTAACTTTATTTGAATAATGTTTTATTTAAATAAAATGTTAGTTAGAATAACCCCATTTGTTGAATAATTATTCCGTTATTTATTCCTTATTTAAAATAAAAGTAGCATGATTTATTCACCGTCATGTTATTTTAAATAACGGGCGCAAGAATTATTCTTATTCAAATCGATTTGAATAAGAATAAAAATTCTGTTTTTATTCTTATTCTTATTCAAATAAAAATTTGCCCAACTCTGCCTATAAGTACATAAAAAACCTCCAAGGATAGAAACAAAATCCGTAAAACCTCCCAACTCTATAGTTGACCAAACTCTGTTTTCAACCCCGTTTATTACCTACCCTGCCCCCATCCCCGCATAATGGCCACGGCACCCATTCTGTGGGGCCATTTTTTGGTGCTACTTAGACTTCAATGGTTTTTTCGTTCGCTGCTACTACGTAGGTAGGTACCTAATGAAACTGGTGAATCAACTTTTTCGTTCACTGCAACGGTTAAGTCTTCTACGTAGAAGACTTACTAGACTAGACTAGAACTTACCTAAGTTTATAAAGACTATAGGTTTCAATTCGCCAAATATAGGGTTTTAGTGATCTTTTCAACCCCGTTTTTATAGGTTTCTTCTAAGCATGTTGGATCCATTCCGTAACTATTTCTCTAAGAAGCTCTGTCACGTTGTCTCCTACAGAGTTGGGTCTCCTAGTTAGGTGATTTGGCTTTTTAAATCAACTAACTAGGAGTACCTAGTTACTGGAGTAGTCATAAAACTTACTCATAATCTCTTCTCTTCCCTGAAACCCTCATCGTCGTCACTGTGGGGTTGGTGTCATCTACGCTTTTGTTCTTGGACTCGAAGTAACTGCCCGCCAGAGCTATCGATGTGCCGGTCGTCATTGTTCCCAGCTTCTATAAAAAAAACACGTATTTACTTAGTATACTTTTTTTCATACAAAAGGTAGCTTATGTCACCCGGACCATATAATTCCGAATCGATTAACGCAATCATCAAAAGGCAGTGCATTGGAAATTATCGCGTGCTTATAAACGACGTTCTGACTACATAGATTAAGAAGCAATAAGGTCTGATTTTCACATATAAGATTCTTGACTATATATGATTGTTTATCTGATTTAATCGATACATGATTGCTTAAAATTTCCTCGATAGAAATAAAATGCAAAGTTGAGTCTGCATTTTCCGTTTTTTACTCAGCCTACTCAAACTTTACGTATTTATCGAAATGTCAAAAAAAGCCATTCCCGAAGAGTGTTACATCTCTTTCTCTCGTGCGTGGAAGGCACATGCGTGTCTCTGTCTAGGGGGCGTGTTCGACTCAAATCAAGGCATCCCCTTTAACACTACGGGGTGGAACATACGTAAATACAAACATCATCGTCATCCTCCTATCGTTATTCCCGGTTACGCCCTAAAGGCACCCGGGGTCCATTTTGACACCTAAGAGATTCGACAATAGGCACTTGTTTTACGAAAGCGATTGCCATCTGACTTTCCAACCGAGAGGGAAAACTAGATCTTGTTGCGACTAGACCGGTTTCCTCACGTATCATCAAATGTCGCTTCTTTTCGGTTTTGCAGTAGTCGGGTAAAATGGAAGGCTCTCTAAGGCTCGATGGATGAGTTCCACAGGAGAAAAGATGCGTGACAGAGCTGTTTTTTTTTTGCTGATTATATGACCTCCGATCCTCACAAAAATCAGGATATTCAGACGAAGACGAAGTAGCGACAATAGTTAACTGCGGGTGTAGTGCTCTTTGTAGTGTAACTGTAATTCAAATACAACATTTTAATATCGGCAAATAAGTTAAAGTTTTAATGTTCGAAAATATACAAAAAATATGAACCGAAATAACACAACTAATAGGCATTAAAGTATCAAACACTGGGACGTTTAACTAAGTAATTGATAACAAGTTTACTAGTTACTATTTTGATGCCAACAGCACTTAACTCTCTGGTTACCTCGTCTGTCAAGAAACAACAACAAGGGAAATAGTAGTTTATAATAATAGTTACAAATTAGGTAATATTTAAACAATGTCCACCCATCGATCCACCTAATTAATGCCTGTACATAGCCAAGACGACTAGTGTACTTAATTACCTACGTGAGAATCAACCCAACAACCTTTTGCGACAATGAGCCAGAGGTCAATTGGGTACGACGCATCGCATGCTTATTTGATAGGTATCGATGTGCTAAATCTAAACGCGAAGTGCCGTACCAAATTGATCTCCTTTTAAAATATTGTTAGTAATTTTGATGATAGCGTTATTGACGAGTGTTGAGAACTGAATTTAAACTGCGAACAATTTTATGGGTGATAAAACAAACGACTATTTAATAATAGCCAATTTCCCGGTGAAATACTCCATTATTTTCTATTATGTATGCCTTATCTTATATTAAATAAATCTGTAAATATATTGCCAGTATCTATTTTACTGTTTTGCCTAGAATAAAACCAAGCGTTATTGAAATGGTAATGAAATTATAACTGCCGAGTGTATTAGAAAGGCGCCTTTAACTATTATGGTGAAAAGAGACGGCACTGTACTTTCACACATCGATACCGCTTGAGATAGTTGAGTTCCCGCAGCGAGTACCATCAAGCTTAACGAAGATAAAAACTGATCAAGCAGTCCCCAAACTCACTTGCTCTACAGACATAGTTGGTAGCCTACTTCACCTACCAAGTTTTTTGTTTGCTTGACCTAGTCTGAACAAAAATATGAAGTTGAGTGATTATTTGTTGTAAAGTTATTGTATTTTCCCTTTAACGGTCGGCATCGTTTCATAGGTGCTGTGATGAATTATTATGACCGCTTTAGCCTAGTTGGTAGTGACCCTGCCTACGAAGCAAGAGGTCCTGTGTTCGAATCCCGGTAAGGGCAAATATTTGTGCGATGAGCATGAATATTTGTTTCTGAGTCATGGATGTTTTCTATGTATCTAAGTATTTATATCTATTATATATATCGTCGTGTATTATATGTATCCCCTTATAAAAACAAATAATCATGATCTCTCTTATGTTTAATTATGACCTAGACATAACCTAGTAAGTAAATAGTTAATCCAGACAAAAAACAAAGTCATTATTTTTATAATATAAATTAGGTATCCGTTAAAATTCTAACGTTATATGGAATGAGGCTTCATAGTAGGTACAGTCACCGGCATCAATATCTGCCGAAACAAAGCTGGCAAAAATATCTGACACGTCCTTATGGCATTAGACATAGAGTCGCGTCAGATATTTATGCGTGCTATGTTGTGGCAGATCTTATTGCTGGTGACTGTACTCGTATCATATATCACGGACAAAAGAGGAACGCTAAAAAGTCACTATTCCTGCTGTTTTAAATACCGTACTCACCATAACCATTACTGACCGATATCAAATTAGAGAGATTTTGCAAGTGTGATAAATAATGGTAGAGTACTTGAAGGTTTTTTGCGAAGTTCTAAAATAAATAAATATAGATAAATAATATACATATTATAGTAATTTATTTACATAAACCACCCTTGGTTTTGCAATATTTTCTTCTGTCCGCCGCAAAGTGACAAGCTGACAGGCTACGCGACATCGCATATTCTCTGAACCATCAGTTTATATCAAAACAAGTGCTTTTATATTTGTTTAAGGCTATACAATGTAGTTACCTATTTGAACTAGGTAGCTAAGCAAATGAACTTATCTGCTTCAGTTTTCGACTAAAATCTTTCACATGTCCGATGTCCACATGTCCGGTTGTCCCGCTGTTTTCCTCTACAGTTCGCATTTCTCAATCGATTCTTGTGAAATGTCGTGAGCAGGTTCAATAATAGTTATTTACGACCATCATCATCATCATCAGCCTATATACGTCCCACTGCTGGGCACAGGCCTCCTCTCATGTATGAGAGGGAATGGGCAGTAGTCCCCACGCTGGCCCAGTGCGGATTGGGGACTTCAAATAGACCTTTGAATTTCTTCGCAGATGTATGCAGGTTTCCTCACGATGTTTTTCCTTCATCGAAAAGCTAACGGTAAATATATGAAATCATATTCCGTACATAAGTTCCGAAAAACTCATTGGTACGAGCCGGGATTCGAACCCACGACCGCCGTTTGACAGCCGCATGCCTGAACCACTGGGCTACCGTAGCTTCTGCTTCTTCTTTCTAGTTATTTACGATACTAGTGCCGAAAATAGGAAATTCGCAACGAGTGGTGATGAGTTGCGAATTACCTATTCGCACGTGTATCGTACAACATTTTACTGTACATATGGCTCTTTAAAGTTTCGACATACCTATGTATGAAAAGTGCTCTTTTCCGCACTAGTGCGGGAAAGTAGCACCATATGTACTGTAAAGATATATAATATTTAAGTTAGTTCAATCTTTCAAAAAAAAAAGTTAGATAAAGCCCTGTTCGTGAAATCTACAACTCACAGAGCCACATTTGTATATACAACCAAAGTTTGACTACACGATGGATTCATAAGTAGACGATATTAAAAAATATATACTTTAAGTAACATATCGGTTATATGATGACAGCGCTATCTCTTTCGATAACTTTTACTTCCGTCAAAGGAAAAGTAAATTCTTAAAAATCGGAACCTGTTATGCGCTTGACCCCGGCTTCGGCTTTTGTTAGTGTCGTATACTTTCACTGCGAGACGCGCCGTCGTCTATCTGTGCCAAGTGCAGAACGAAAATGATACGCAGTGCCGCAGTTCATTCACTCCGCACAGCCTCCAAACTACAAGTACCTACCTTTGGTAACGGTCAGAGAAAACGAAGACGATGCCGGAGTTTTGTTTGCAGACATTACAAGTCACGTACTCAGTTTACATTAATAAATGCAAATATTCTGACAGCGTTGGGTAAATTTAAGTTTTCGCAGTTACTTATAGCTATGTATCACTTCAATGATTTCTTCTCAGTTCTCGTCTCATTCGAGATAACATGTAGGTAACAAGGTTACATTTTATGCGTATAAAGTATTTGTACATTTGCTATCAAATAAAATATCTATAGATACGTAGATAATAGAGTCGTTTTCAGATATTTGTCAGAATCCCGTCTCAATCGATTTTAAAGCCTAGACTCGTATATAAGTAATGGAATTATTTATTTTGCACCGAAGTAGTTTTTTGAATTTACACCTACTTGTAAAAGTAGGGGATATAGGTACCATATAACAACCCAAAAATAACAGATTAAAACTACAATATCTGTGCTCTAAGAAGATAATTATGACAACGGATTTGGCGATAAATTTATATTTTCCGTGGGTCCGCTAGAATTTTTGAAAGAGTTGCAGAAAAAAAAAATTTGAAAGAGTTGCAGAGTAAGGGCGTTTGTCGACCTAGAAAAATGCCACTGTCCAAATTATACTCAAAAGAAAAGGCCTTCTATTTATTATAAAGACGAAGTAACAAAAAAAAACATGCACGCATTTTTATACAAACGTTTTGTGGAATAAGACACCTCCATAATTCTATACATATAATAAAGCTGAAGAGGGTCAAAAGTCTGTACATGAAAGATATTCGAAAAAAAGTTGGATTACTTAGAATCGATACGAGTAGCAGTAGAACACATTCCAACAGTTTTTAGAATATTTGTGTGTTTATGTGTACGCACGCGCATCATGTGAAAACGGCTGAACGGATTTTGATGTAAACTTTACTTATCTGACGAAAAAATTCACGGCCAGATTTTAGGTAAAAAAAATATAAAACTAAGGGTGCAAATTGGTTAAAAAATGGGGTTTAACTTTGTATGGGAACTCCTTGATCTATGGGCTAAGAACTTGTGAATTGGCAAGCATATACTTAACTAGAAAGTAAAAAGAAGCCCATTCACACTTTCAGCAAAATATAGATAAAACGTGAAAAACTCGGTACCTATGTAAAATAGTGCTAGGCGGCTAAAGTATATATAATAACCAAAACTGGTTGATACCTTTACCGATAGTAAATGTTAGACATAAGAGACCAAATTATATTGGAACTTCAGTCACTGACGACGTCGTTGTTTATATTGAAAAACCAGCAACCTTGATCTCTGGCTTCCTATATTTGCTATGAAATCCGAGGTCCGAGGTATTATATATTATACTACTGCCACGATTTTTTCCACATTCTCATTAGCAGCCATTTAGCCAGCAGGGGCGGTGGGACACATGTCTCTAACAAAAAATTGGGCTCTAGAGCCCAATATCTCGCAAAAGAATCACTTATAAAAAAATCGTTTTAAGAAACCCATAATATTTTTTCAACAAGCTATCTAACGATTCCCCACACTATGGGTTTAAAAAGAAAAAAAATAAAGAAAGCCAAAGAAGATGGACAGACGGACGGACAGACGGACAGCCAGACGGACTTGGCGAAACAATAAGAGTTCCTTGTTGACTAAGGAACCCTAAAAACGCCAAGTTTTATTATGGCTGAACGCCCCGATGTTGGGTCACGCATTGATATTGAAACAAAAGAAGTTCGCTTTGCAGGCCTAGCCCTTCAAGTGGCAGTCGCCGGCTAGCCGGCGGTTGTCATTATCTGTCTAGTGGCGCGGCCATTTTTGGCGAACTACCGTCAAGTGGCAGGGGCCATATGGGTGGTCATCGCGAAATCGGTGCACGTTAGAAAAATTACCATTATTGAAAAAACATTATGAGTGGTTTATTATAAGCTTATATCCTTGGATTCAGCATAAAATAGCCTATAACCTTTATATAATAACGGAGCCGTTCCATGTATGTGAATTTGGCTAGCTTTGATCAATTTATGGATATCCAAATTTTTCCAATTTCTTGTATAAATTAACTATAACTATGGAATAAAATAGTTAATTGTAGAAACTACAAGTTTATCTACAAGTATATATATTTATTTACACGTTATTATAGTTTTATTGTCTCTCGCCTTAGAATATTTTTACACTACGAGGTTTTCAAAAATTTACACACGCGCGGTCAAAAATTTCTCTGAGGAATTTCTAATGAAATGTCTATGAAAGCGTTGTCGCGACCGTTATTATACGCCATCCTTATCTATTCACGAACGCGTCTTGCAAGAAAGAACAAGACAGGTGTAAATTTAGCAGCTCATTTTGCGGAATAAATACGAAACTATGCTATCGCCGGCTCGCCGGCGCTTGCCACTAGACGGTTTTTTGACATCGCCGGCTCCCCGGCGACTGCCACCTAAGGGATTATTAGCAATATGGCGGCTGCCAATGGAAGGGCTAGGCGTAATTTTGTATTTAATACACTAGCGGCCGCCCGCGACTTCGTCCGCGTAGATTTTGATGATGACAAAGATAGAAAATAGGTGAGTGAATTTTCTTAGTTAAAATGGTCTAGACATATTACATTTCAAACAGTGGCAGACACTGATATGCGATTGTTAAAGATTTTTTTAAAGATTTTCCAATCAGATTACAGGAATTGTTTGCAGAGTGCTTAATACTTATTCCGTCAGTTACCTGATGCTTTAATCTAATTTTAATCTTTGGCAAAGATGACTCTGCAAGATATAGAGCGACGCATGGATTTGGAGCTAGAAAATGGGGATCTTAGCTTTATTATGAGTGAGATTTAAAAAAAATTTAAATATCGTAAGGCTGTTAAAACAATCTTAAACTCAGCACTGGAAATCGAGAAATGGAGTCAGGTTAATGAAGAGTACATCTCAAACATCTTCAAACTTTTTTAACCCCCATTGGGATAGAATTTTCTTAAACGCTGAAATTACTTTTGTTGTATTACAATAAGTTAACTTTCTACAAACTTTCAAGTCAAGTTCAAAAAATAATGTTTCCCACATACAAACATTGCACCCCCATTTAACCCCGTTAGTGGTAGAATTTTCTAAAACGCAGAAATTACTTTTTTGTATTTTAATAAGTAGTTTTTACAAAGTTTCAAGTTTCTAGCTCAAACAATAAAGTTCCCTCCATACAAATTTTGCACCCATATTTAATCCTCTAAGTGTGGAATTTTCTTAAATGCAGAAATTGCTTTTTTTGTATTCTAATTAGTAATGTTCCTACAAAGTTTTAAGTCTCTAGGTCAAAAAAAAAAGATTCCCCCATACAAACTTTGCACTTTGGAGGTATTTCCAAAAATCCCTTCTTGTCCCTAGCCCACGTTATAAAAATAACCTAAAGTTACAAAACTCTAGTTTAAAAATAATGTTTCCCTCATACAAATATTGCACCCCTATTTAACTCCCTTAGGGGTGGAATTTTCTTAAATGCGGAAATCACTTTTTTTGTATTCTAATGAGTAATCTTTCTACAAAGTTTCAAGTTCATAGTTCCAATATTAATGTTTCCCCCATACAAACGTTGCACCCCTATTTAACCTCCTTAGGGATGGAATTTTCTAAAACGCTGAAATTACTTTTTTTGTATCTTAATAAGTAATCATAATAATCTTAATAAAAAGTTAAAAAAAAATGATTCCCCCATACAAACTTTGCACCCCCATTTAAACCCCTTAGGGATGGAATTTCCAAAAATCCCGTCTTATCCCTTGCCTACGTCATAAAAGGAAGTCCCGGTGGTTTCTAACTTTCTAGTCCCAGTAGTTTCGGCTGTGCGTTGATGAGTGAGTCAGTCAGGACATAGGCATTTACATGTATAGATTTCGGACTTCTTAGGGGTAAGTAATCGCGTACCAAATGTTCCGAACGCTCTATAAGACAGTTCAACTGTCATTTTTTCATTTAAAAAATAACATTTATTTCTACTTAACATACGAACAACGAACTGCCGGTCTCGCGGCGCCCAAGACGTGATACTTCAAAGCCCATTATATAGAACACAAAATGTTACATTTCATTGCATGTTTGAGAAAAGTCATTTATGTAGATGCCTCGGCGGTAATTCAAATCATATGCATCCCGTTATGTATTTAGGCACGCGGTTAACTGGCGGCTCGCAATCACCGCTCATCTAGCTCTACTGATGTTCATTCCAAATTAGGCACCTCTCGGTCGTCACGCATCGAAAAACTAACTGTACTTGGTGGTTGGTACACTTGTTTCTGAATCTAAGCCAAGTCCAAAGGTATCACCGGTCCTATATAGTTTATGTCCATGCAGCTTGTATAAAAAGAGCTTAAGAAGATGGGATGAATTTTGTTAAAATTGTACTTTATTTCCAAAACATTTCTTGCTTAAAAAGTTCATGCGGCTAATATATAAGTTAATATTAAAAACTGGGCTTCAACATAATAATAAATAAAAAATTGGCTCTAATCGCCTTCTGAGGGCATAGTACCCAGCTGGCAACGCTGCCAGATACGAGTTTCCAGTCAAGCATCGCATCCATCAGAAGAAAATTGCGAGTAGCTTCAGCAAATTAAACACTAGCTTTCGCCCGCGACTTTGTCTGCGTGGATTCGGGTTAAAAACTATCCCATATTTTAAACTATCTTCGTTCAAAATTTCATCCAAATTGATTTAGGGGAGTGTGATTGAGTAATGAACATCCAAGTATCCAAACATTCGCATTTATAATATTAGTAGGGTCGGTTAAAAATGCTAAATATTCAATATTGTCCTTTGTTTTAAGCACGTTGCCTACGATTCCACAAGCTGGTGCTAAAATTCGAAAAACACTTTTTGAAAGTAGTTAAACATTCAACAACTTTCAAATATTTAAATACATTTACGACGAGCTCACTACCTCTAGTACCTCTCCTCTTATCCATACATCGTAATAAAAGACAAACCTTTTACATTTGAGCCAATACGGTTCGTTGCTTGCTCGCGAAATGGTGCCAAAGTCGTAGCCGAAGTAATGAGCATTCGGTGTTTTTTTTTTGGAGAAAAGGTTTTTTTGCTATATAAAAAATTACCTATACTCCCTGTTCCCGTGGGCGAATATTTTTATTTAAAAAAATGAACTTTTATTGCCGACTGTACTTTTTTACGCAGTCATAAAATTGTCGTCAACGCGATAACGATAATGATCCTTAACACCGTGGGTTTATCGCGTGTAATTTGGAGTTCAAATAGTATGTTCCGCCTTCCGCCTTCCGCCTGTCTCATCTGACTAGCTATGTTGTTTCGATGAATGGTTCAGCCTAGTGCGTAAAGGCTCTTCCTACGAGACTAAAGGTTCTGGATTACCGGAAAGAGCAAATATTTAGTGTGATTAGCATCAATATTTGTTTCAGAGTCTTGGCTGTTAGGTATTTTGTTCTTTTGAATATGTCGTCTTGTACCCATAACACAAGCTTTGTGAGAGTCATTCGACTCGTGAAGTGTCCCTTTATATATTTTAATCTGATTTAATATAAATTTTGTCGACCGGTAAGCCTAGTGGGTAGTGACGCTGCCTACAAAGCTGAAGGTCCTGGGTTCGAATCCCGGTAATAGCAAATATTTGTGTGATGAGCATGAATATTTGTTCCCGAGTCATGGAAGTTTTCTATGTATTCAAGTATTTATATCTATTATATACATCGTCGTCTAGTACCCATAACACAGGTCTTACTGAGCTTACTATGGGACTAGGTCGATTTCTGTAAGATTGTCGCCTAATAATTATTTATTTAAAGTCAAGAACCGGAGGGAAAATCGTGTACCTTCACGTAAAATTTACGTACTTTAATTATTCTGATGGGTAATCATGTAACTTATCAAACGCGCGTTAGGACAAGTAAACTATCATTTTTACACATAAATACCGGACGAAAGTGAGTCGGACTCGCCCACCGAGGCTTCCGTACTTAATTACAAATGTATAGTTTTCAAAATTGTCTACGTAGGTACTTGAAGTTTAAGACGATATTACTCGCCAAATTTCATAGTTTTAGGTCAACGGAAAGTACCAGCCCTATAAAATTTGATTCCCTTGAGAGTGTTGAAATGTCCGTGAGTATCTTTTTTTACATACATACATACATACATTCACGCCTTTATTCCCAAAAGGGGTAGGCAGAGCACATGAAACGTATGTTCCAGCGCCACTTTTAGCATACATGTGGGTAAGTATAAAAGATCAACTAAATGTGATATTGCAGTGATAGGTTGCTAGCCCATCGCCAACAACACACTTCAACCCTGGTCCCTTAGTCGACTTTTACGACACCCACGGGAAGAAAGGGGGTGGTGAAATTCTAACCCGACACCACACGGGTAATTTAAAAATTTGTTATTTTACAGCTCCAAGGGACTGTAGACCTTAGTATATGGTTTTATGTGATTTAATTTCAACACGATACCTTCATGCGTTCCCGAGATAAAGGGTATCTTGGTCTTGGACAGACAGGTGGACAACAAATTGATCCAATAAGGGTTCCGTTTTTTTCCTTTTGAGGTAGGTACGGAACCCTGAAAATGGACACTTAGATCTAGCTAACATGTACGTAGAATGAGTTACGTCATCGACTTGCAGGTCTTTATTTCACCAACCTGACCACTTTCATCTGACAATGACAACTCTCCGTACATTTCTGGATAGAAAAGTACCTGCCTATTTTTTTTATTACTTTGCTTATGTGCTATCGACAACACAGCTAACTGACCAGGTGGTCACTACACATACACACTTTATGTGCATTGTAATAGGCTTCTATGTAAATACAGGATGGTTAGCTAAGTGTTGGCGCTTATACGCAACCATTTATGTTCTATACTTGACGCCGGATTCCAAAGAAATAACCTTAAAATTGCCATTAAAATGAAAATATAAAACCGACCCAAGCTAGAAATTAGCTACGTCCATTATTTGGAAGGCTGTAAGCTTAAAGCCAGTGTCGGATTATTTTATATTATAATGGCAATTTTAAGGTTATGTTTTTGGAATCTATATACCTACGGCGTCAAGTATAGGATGTGAGGCTGATCGCGAAATACACAGGATATCCTTGATACTTATCAACCCAGTTTTTTTTTCAGAAATTCAGGGCATTGTCATTGTCACGAGACAGTTCAATGGTTAGTGAGGCTGAGTTTATTGCCTGATTTAAATAACCGTACAAAAATTATATATGTTTGGATTATCATCGCAAACTATGCTTTTGACTTGTAGCATTTGACCAGTAAACCAGAAACATCTGGACAATGTAAAAGCTTGTGGAAAGTATTTCTAAAAATAATTGGAAATACTTTGCACACGTACCGAGAACGGACTTTTACAGTTACAATCGCAATTACGAGTATAAACGCATCAGGTCGTAAAATAATAATCTTGTATTCTTCATTTTAGACTTTTGTCAGAACGGACTTTTACAGTTACAATCTCAATTATAAACGCATCAAGTCGTAAAATAATATTCTTGTAATCTTCATTTTAGACTTTTGTTAGAACGGAACTCTTTATCGCGTAATGTGATTATCTGCGCTTTCATTGAATTAGAAAAAATGCTCCAACGGTACACTAAAAACACCTAAAGAAAGATTGCAGAACGTAATAAAGTTCGGCTGTTTGTGCTTTACAATCTCATCTCATTTCAATTGACAAAGTCGACTCGACGTATACATTGCTGGGTCAAGAGGAAAAGGTTCTCGGCCCGGTGTGGATAAAAATAGTAAAGTAAGGTAAACGTTCTAGTGTTTGACTCGTTAATCTCTATTGTTATGAATTTAGATTGAAAGTGTCAATAGTGGGCCAGTGTCCAGCACTGGGAGGTTAACCTACCCTGATAATAACGAAATTCAAAAAGTAGAATGTTTCCAGGACGTAGTGCTTAAGTGCTTTGTGCGTTATCTACAATTGCTAACTCTAGGAGTTTTATTGAAAATGTTATGTTAAATAACTCGTGCTTGCACGCACAAATTCCCTATTATTTTATCGTCAATTGTGTCGCGGACTAAACGCTTAAAATCCGACAGAACTGCGTTTTCAAATATTTTACGACCCGTTCGTGTGGTCGTAAAAGGTTTTCAACTTCGACTAAAGAGGTCAGCATTGGCAAGGTCTGTCAACTTTATAACCATAGAAAAGACTGCAGATTTTTATCCACGTCTCGATGTTACACGTTAATAAGCACTTTAATAGGCTGTTTTTGTAAATTTTGTTTATCCAGAAAAATGTGTGCCTTAACTACTATATATTGTATATAACTACTTAAAACTTATGGAACGCCCCTCTGGTTTAAGTTGTCACCTGATTGAATTGACATTAGGTACATCATATTCAAAAATTTTTACATTACGAAAATAAATGCCTATTCGAACAGTCCGCAACTACGTACAATGCGACCTTTACCTACTTTTAAGTTTTTCACTACAGGAATATTCATCCCATGCTATTCGATAAAAGCATTCTGGAATTGTTTCGAAATGCTCGTGGATTTTCTGTTAAATAAATAAGAGTAAAAATAAAAGTTTTGTGTTTTTCATTAAAATCGGTCATATCTTAATAATATGTTTGTAAAATGACCTATTTATAACTTACATACAAAATGATAATAACCAGCAACACAAAATCGATATTTCGTATTAATTTCTGAGAGAAATTAGAACCTAATATTTTGACACATCTCGATAGCAATGTAAGGTAAATGCGCATGGCCCATTGAAATAATAAATGAAATCGAGGAATAAGATTAGGGGGTCAAGGGCAAGCATAGATAGTACTTACACCCTGCCTGATATAACCAAGGAGCCATATACAACGTGTCCCAAAACTCAACGATAAGCCGGCACCAGAGGATGGAGCTGCTTATGATTAGTCGAGAAAAAATAAGGAAAAAAATATATCACAAAAAAAAAAATATATATATATCTTTTGAAAATAATTGCCATAGTGGTGTCAATACTATTTTTTTACACCATGATGATTGAAAGTGGACTGTAAGAAAAAATCTTTCAAAATTGTAGGGACAAAATGAATTTTGATTATTTTTTGTGTAAAAACTACATGTATTATGGTATTTATAAGAACTGTGTTAGATAGCAGGGCTACTTAAGTTTCCAAAAACAAAAAAAAAAACAGTAATATTTGAATATTTTCGATTTTCGATGAATTTCATTTTTTTCTGTAATTTCTATAATAATTGAGATATATTTTTTTCCTTATTTTTTCTCGACTAATCATAAGCAGCTCCATCCTCTGGTGCCGGCTTATCGTTGAGTTTTGGGACACGTTGTATAGTAAATTGACTTGAGGCTTCGTTTTGGCAGTTAGAGTTTAATTAAGGTGATATTCTCAGAATGACGGTACCATATTGAAGGTAGTAGTTCACTCGGAGAAGGTTCGAGGTTCCAAAGATTATTGCGGTTAGAGCTCTGTAAAAATGTGTCGACCATTGTGGCTCGACTCTATTTGGTCACGACGTTAGCGAAACTCTAGGTATGACTAACACAGTTTGATACTTGCATAAATGTGTGTTACTTTTTAACATACAATTTTACAGCATTTATATTCGTGTCATGACACCAATCCTTCAATTGAATAAGAAAAGATTTTGATGCAATTTGGAACACACCTCCCATACACTATTTTATCACATGTACAGACTATATATGTATAACTTATCCAATTATTTTTTAATTTTATTATATAACGCTCGCAAAATAATTTCTTTAAAGTTAAGATCTTAAAGTATGTAGAACGTTTTAATCAGTAACTAGTTACGTAAGTATTTGTTTGTGATCTCTGCATACCTATACGTATAGTCAAAGTTCCTACGTAAATAATTGCTAGTAGGTATCATCCTGTCCACATTTTTTTATTTAGGTAAAATATTATGATAGTCTGTAAAGGTTCATAAATTGTGTTTAGGTGTATATTTTTTTCGTTTTCAATATAAGGTGCATTTGAATTAGGTACCAATACTTTTAGAGTTGATAGTACTCGTCTCTAGGAGTCTATTTATATAAGAAATATTTAATAGATTGTGTTAATTTTTGGAGATAAATAAGGAAACAACATTACTGCGTGAAAACACCCTGTTAATGATGTTAATTTTTGGAGATATATAGGGAAACAACATTACTGCGTGAAAACACCCTGTTAATGAGATAGTTAACAATTTTACCGTGAATCATTGATGTGTGTCACACACAGCGATGTTCACTTGACAGCAAGTGTTAAACACCTTGTCAGTTAAATACACAGGTGGTTATTTTTGAACGAAATTTTAAATTATTTATTTTGTTCTAAAAATTCAAACAAAAATATCATATAAGAAGTTATCTTAATTTCTTCTTAAAGTTAATTGTTTTGATGTAATGTAACACCTCTTAAACCTACCTAATTCGATGGCACCTTATATAAGCTTAACGTTTCCTCAGGCAGGGCCGGCTCACTCCGTGATTTAGTCGCGCCACTACAAGTTCATGCCGACCTACCGGCCTCGGGCGGTATGATAGCGCTGCTACGGAACGCACGCGTTCTATCGCAGCGCGTTGCATACGATAAACAGAAGGCCACGTTTAGGCTCGTTCGGCATACCTAAACAGGGGATTTGTTAACAGTGAACCTTCTGTACGTAGTACTATTGTTTTTTCTGTGTGTCGGGTAAGAAGGACTTTCCGCATTCGGAGATTATGCCATTATGACGTCGTGAACCGTTGCATTTCTACTGGCGCAAGTAATAATAGTGTAAGTCTCTTTCCATTTACGGCCCCTTTTTCCTGAGACCAGGAAGAACAAATTTTGTGATTAGGTGCCAAAGTGGACCCCGGGCTCGCTACGAGGATGATGAGTGATGACTTAGAAAAACAATTATAAATGATCAAATGCGTTAGGTTGCACTAGAACGCATCGCACGCAATAGGTCGTACGCTTGCGGTCCAGCATCAATTCACAAAAGATTAGTACTAGACGGTAAGCTCGGCCCAAGCCCATCTTCACCCCGAGATTCTTAACAATTATATGAAATTGAAGGTCAGACCTATACTGGTTCTCACGCATAAGCATTGTGAATAACACTTGTTGCAATGATCATAGCTGGCTTCTGACAGACCAGATCTGTTTTCCATCCTTTATTTACTTAGGTGTATAACACATAATCGCACCACCCCCTCCCGTAGCCTATGCGAGCTGACAATTTAGAAATGTACCTATTGACGTGTTTCAAATTTCGTCACACACAACGTCTAATGAGCATTTTACTTATATAAGTCTCGAGCCTCTTTTAATACACCCTTTTTGTTCAGCAATTATTCCATAAAAAGATATAAGGGATTCTCTTAGCCAGCTTAACTCACTCGATAAAATTTTCTATTGAATATTGTTCGTTGTGACACGAAAAATAACCACACGACGGAACTTTGATCACTTCTTCAGTTTGTATAGCTAACAACTGATGACGATGGCTAAGAATTTGGTCCTCACCCAATAATGAAATCCCATTTCATTATTTCATAATAATTACTTTTACGTCACACCTGGCCATAATGCGAGTTTTACTGCACGCTGCGCGTACGGGAAAACTCGCATTGTGGCCAGGTGAAGACGTAAAATTCTGTACTTAACACGGGCGGTAATTCGTAAAGCCCCAGAGCGCATATTTATAGCCCTCACCTTCGGTTCGGGCCACAAACACCTGCGATCTGGGGCATTTACGAATTCACCGCCCTAGTTACGTAATGTACTATTATTTTAGAGCACTGTGATTAGGCTACGAGTCGTGTGGCCTAAAGTTAGAGGTACTTAATAGCTATTCTAAAGAAATGTTACTAAACTAATGATAGGTAGGTACCCGCTTTCAAGGGTCGGTATTATGACATAGAACATTTTGTTTATAAGCCCTTTCTTGACAAAGTCAAAGTCATTATCAAAAACCCTCTAAATTGTGACTACAATCGATTTCATTTAATATGTTTAAATTTTTAAATACGATACAACGACCTTTGTGAGTATAATAATAATAAATCAGACTAGATACGTTCCACTGCTGGGCACAGGCCTCCTCTCGTGGTGGAGGGAACGTGCAGTAGTCTCCACGCTGGCACAGCTTGGGGACTTTTGTAAGTGCTAAATATAATTACCTATTAACATTTTATAATAAACCTACATTACTAGCAATTACTAAACTCACTGGATGATACATTATCGTAATGCATTTAGAAATTAAATTACCTAATTGTATACAAATATTTTTAGCTAGTGTGCGAATACTAATCAGTTAATTCCTACGTAATATATTTTAGGTGCTGCACTAACAACAATGATTTTGGAATATGGTTTGTGAAGTTATAATTTATAGAAAAGAAGATGATATTATGGTATAGAAGTAGAAAATTCAATTGCCTATTGAATTTATACAATTGCTTATGCTGTGACATTGTTTTAATTCACTTCAGTTAATTAACTATTTACTAATAATATATATTAGTAATTTACTAAGACTTTTTAATGTCATTTATAAAAGAGCACTTAAATAATTAAAAAAAACTAGTTAAGTATGAATTGACAAAGTATAGATAGGTAAACCAAAAAAGAAGAAAGTAAGTGTAAAAAACAGCATTAAAATTACACGATACGTACCAACTTTCACTAGAATGGCGTCGCTCTAAATCCGAGAATGAACACACACTAACATAACAAGCACACTTCTGAAAGTAGTTAATGTATTTATTTTATTAACAGAGTGCCCGTGACATTGGCCCGAGAGATAGACGAGCTTTAAATGGCGCGAGCGAAGCGGCCCGTACTTATAGTTTCATGGACCGGACTTTCCCCACCAGTCGAGTTTTCTTTTCAAAACGCCACGAATGACAGATCGTCAGTGAGAATCCCGATAGTGCGATAAGTATTAGACATCATTAAAATAGATCTTATTTCGCCTCGTGATTTTTCAGGAAGTTAACTTCATTTGGCGTTCATTAAGTTACTTGTTTAACTCCACAGCGCGGCTAGCACTAATAGTTCCGTACGATTGCGCGACGCGAGATAAGGCGCGACAGACTGAGGCACACTTTAGTATATATACCTGTCTCACATGTGTAACACAAAGAACTAACCATTTGGTGGGTGGCCATTTTTAAACACGGGATTTCGTATACAACGTATCTACCTACCTTTTTAGGGTTCCGTAATTAACAAGGAACCCTTATAGTTTCGCCATGTCCGTCTGTCCGTCCGTCCTCGACATAGCTCAGTAACCATTACTACTAGAAAACTGTAATTCGGCATGGGTATATGAATCAATCACGCCGACAAAACAGTACAATAAAATCTCGAAAAAAAAATGTTTTCAGGGTACCTCCCCTACACCTAAAGCGGGGATGTAATTTTTTTTCTCGTTGAACCCACGGTGTGGAGTATCGTTGGATAGCTCGTTCAAAAATATTTTAAACCATTTTTCAAATCAGCGACCAGTTTGCGAGATATTGGGCTTTAAAAAGCCCTAATTATTGTTCGAGTCATGTGGGGACACATCCCTCCCTGCCGGCTAAATGGCTACTATTGGGAATGTGAAAAAACATGGTACATATAATGAATTTAAAAGGAACGCTATTACGGACAAGAAAGCATAAGTAGTTGCCGAGTAATAGTCGACCAACTTAATGTGTACTTGGAACGGCCAATTTTCGTACAAAATCGGCCGACGCAACCGCACCGGACGTCGATGTAACTAAGACAGAAAGGCATCTACGGACCCCTACACTGCGCGTGGCCCGACATGCACTTGGTCGATTTTTTTTGTATAACATTATTGCACACAGCAGACTTAGACCTAAGATCTTAACTGTTAGGCAATTATTTACTCCAATAGTTCTAATTACAATAGAGTTGACTAGGTTAAGGATTTTCATTCACCTAGGAGGTATTACTTTAAAATTATTTTCTATTAATTATCAAACAAACTCCCTTAGCTACCACAAAAAAAGTAACAGTGAAGTATTTAGAAATACCTTATAGACTTCGTATATGTCGCGTGCATATTGTGTATACTCCGCCGTTTTACATAACAGCTACCTGTTTCTCAATACTGTGACATATATATTACTTACCTTCATATGTATGTAGTGGGCGGGGCACCTAGCACGTAGAACCTACGGCCGTTGGTGCGGAAAGGTTCTCGAGTGGCAACCACGTCACCACGTACCGGAAGGCGCGGCGTGGGTAGGCCCCCCACAAGGTGAACTGATGACCTGGTAAAGGTTGTGGGAGTCCGCTGGATGTAGGTGGCGCAGGACCGGTCACTTGGGAACTCTTTGGGGGCGGCCTATGTCCTGCAGTGGACGTCTTTCGGCTGATAGGATGATGATGATATGTATGTATAGTGGAAGCCCCACAAGCCCAATTTCATAAGAAAACCGCAAATCGATGTACAGTTTAGCCGTTTGGCATATTAGAAGCGGTGTGGAAGGCAAGGGGGAAACCACCCCACTATGCTTCCTCAAAAAAGGAGTAATGGATTACTCCACCGACAAGAGCCAAGCTCTTAAATAAAAGACGATGATCGACGCAATGAAAGAATAATTACTTATACCTTTTTTCAAAATTTGGAATAAATTCTACCTAGGCACCTCAAGAATATTTTTATAAAGGCTAAATCTCTAAACCTAAAATATATTATGCTGAAGCGATAGACATCAAAATCAAAGTTATTTGTTAAGATTTAGTTAGTGGAAACCGTTTTCTCCCTGTAATGGAAATTTCATCAAAAAGACCGAGATGCCATAGCTACTGCATAACTATCCTTCCCTAGTATGTAATTGGATTTATTTATACTGGGTTCTTACTCGAAGGTTGCGGGAGTCGGTCACTTTGGCACTTTTTGGGGGAGGCCTATGTCCAGCAGTGGACGTCTTTCGGCTGATATGATGATGATGATGATTCTTACTCGCTTCTACTCGCGCGAGTAAGAATTACTATGAGAGTACTCGCTACTCGCCGGCGGTGGGACAAATGCCTTAAGTCCGTTAACTTTATTTCTGTGTTTTTCACATCACGCACCAGCAATGAATATTTTTGATTTGGCCAACAAGATGACTGGTAGAGAGCACTAAGTTAGCCTTTTGTATTTGTGAATTGTTGCTGTGTCAATAAAGTTTAAATTTATAAAAAAAAACTGAAATGTTTAAGGAAACTTTCACGAGCACAGACAATCCATTTTCTTAACTTTTAAATAATGCATGGTACTCGTAATTCCAAGCACGATGACGAATGGTTCAAGGGTCTAGCTTTCACAAGTGGCTGCCCAGTCGCGTCGCACGCGACACAGTGACTCATTTCTCAGTCGCAACTTGTATGCAAAATAGCAACAGAATTTTCTAAATCTGATGGGTAGTTCCGGAGATTACCACTTAAATGCATACAAAGTTAGGTACAAATCTAAAATCTCGCAGACTTCACCTCTTTATAATGCCTGTAGGTATAGATTTGTACGGTTCATCAGTAGGTACAGACTGACACGCATGCGCGTCAGCGTGAAGCGTTCAGTCACATGTAAAGAATTGAAAAAAACGCATACTTATTGCGTTCAATCGTGGGAAATAAACCCTGATAGCTTCCTCTCAGCGCTTATTGATTTCATAAATATTGTTTTAGGTACAGTCAACACCTTTTTTATCTCGTCCTGCACGTAGGTATGTACATACATATATTTATGAACTGACTGTAATACATTAATGATTTGTATCGTCTATAGAAGAGTGCAATATCAAAATGCAATGCAATTGCACTCGATGCAATCGAGGAATGATTCGTTATAAATAAATAACTATGTAGTAGTAGAGGCCGAGCTTTTCGTTGGAATGATAGGCCCAAAGCAACCCTTCTGTCAGCAGTCTCAATGCGAGCTATTACCCATAGTGTCACTCCCACATCCCACTTCAGGTATCTTGCAAGCGAAACCTGAGGGCCGAAGTCCCGAAAGTACACGGGTAGGCAAGGTAGGCTACACTCTATAGTTTTTAAAGTTTGTAAGCCTAGCCGAAGATCCATTTGACGATTTAGCGTGATACCCGTGATTTAACATATTTTGTACCGTGATAGAGAGTTGAATCACAGATGCCATGTTTCTGTTGCCGCTATAACAACAAATACTAAAAAACATATTAATATATTTAAGGGGGCTCCCATACAGCAGCCGTGATTATTTTGCCCTTTCTATATATGGTTCTATAATGGTACGGAACCCTTCGTGCGCGAGGCCGACTCGCACTTGGCCGGTTTTTATATTGGACCTGACATGATTGACAGTTATGTGGTAAATGTATGGAAACACATCTGCGCACATCTCTGGTGGAATGCTGCCCCGGAATTCTTATTTATCTTACTAAAATTTAAGTTTTCTCTAAAGAAAGGGCAACACGTAAAAGCTTTCAAGCCAAAATTAAAACCTAATTAAGAACTTTATATAGGCTGAAAATTTAATCTTTTGATAAGATCGCTCCCAGATGAAACTGAATACCTATTTTTTTGCTGAATAACAACCATTCAGGTTCAGCTAGCGAGACTACCTAATCTATACATATAAAGGCCGAGCCACACCGGCTGCGTGTGCAGCACGTATGCGTCGACGTCAGCGTAGATGTGCGCAGCACCCCTGTCACACCGGATTCGCGCGCGTGTCTACGGCGTACCTGCTGCAGAGAGCTGCACACGCAACGCGTGCGCACGCTGCAGCTCCACGGCGTACCAGCCGCCATTTGTATTCTATTACTCATAAGATTAGCATCATGTGCAATGTTTGTATGGGGGAAACATAAATTTTTGAACTATGAACTTGAAACTTTGTAGAAAGATTACTCATTAGAATACAAATAAAGTGATTTCTGCGTTTAAGAAAATTCCACCCCTAAGGGGGTTAAATAGGGGTGCAATATTTGTATGGGGGAAACATTATTTTTTAAACTAGAGATTGTAACTTTAGGTTATTTTTATAACGTGGGCTAGGGACAAGAAGGGATTTTTGGAAATACCTCCCCTAAGAAGGTCAAATAGGGGTGCAAAGTTTGTATGGGGGAAACTTTTTTTTTGTGCTAGAGACTTGAAACTTTGTAGAAAGATTATTAATTAGAATACAAAAAAAGCAGTTTCTGCATTTAAGAAAATTCCACCCTTAAGAGGGTTAAATATGGGTGCAAAGTTTGTATGGAGGGAACTTTATTTTTTGAGCTAGAAACTTGAAACTTTGTAGAAACATTACTTATTAAAATACAAAAACGTAATTTCTGCGTTTTAGAAAATTCTACCCGAAGGGTGTTAAATGATGGTGCAATATTTGTATGGGGGAAACATTATTTTGTAAACTAGAGACTTAAAACTCTGTAGAAAGACTACTTATAAAGATACAAAAAAAGTGATACCAGCGTTTTAGAAAATTCCGCCCCTAAGGGGGTTAAATGGGGGTGCAATGTTTACATGGGGGAAACATTATTTTTTGAACTAGAGACTTGAAACTTTGTAGAAAGTTAACTTATTGTAATACAACAAAAGTAATTTCAGCGTTTAAGAAAATTCTATCCCAATGGGGGTTAAAAAAGTTTGAAGATGTTTGAGATGTACTCTTCATTAACCTGACTCCATTTCTCGATTTCCAGTGCTGAGTTTAAGATTGTTGTAACAGCCTTACGATATTTAACTTTTTTTTAAATCTCACTCATAATAAAGCTAAGATCCCCATTTTCTAGCTCCAAATCCATGGGTCGCTCTATATCTTGCAGAGTCATTTTTGCCAAAGATTAAAATTAGATTAAAGCATCAGGTAACTGACGGAATAAGTATTAAGTATTCTGCAAACAATTCCCGTAATCTGCTTGGTTTTTTTTTTAATTCTTTAACAATCGCATATCAGTGTCTGCCACTGTTTGAAATGTAATATGTCTAGACCATTTTAACTAAGAATAAAATTCACTTACCTATTTTATATCTTTGTCATCATCAAAAATCTACGCGGACGAAGTCGCGGGCTACCGCTAGTAGGAACATAAACTTGGCTCGGTAGATAGAACTGAAAATTCACATACCTACCGATAAAAACGTTTGCGTACGTAAATGCGTTTTGCCTTGGACTTAGTAGGTACATAACGAAGTGTGGTCGGAACAAACAGCCGCGACCCGTTTAAGGATTCTTGTTCAAACACTAAAACTCCAAAAAACCTTTTTGGGTTCAGTTTTCCGAATTACACGCATATGTTATAAAACTGACATTGGAATTGGAATTTTCTACCTTGGTCAATAGAGTTGCTTTTTGAATGGACTTTGTACTTTGATGCAATTTAGAATTGCATTACATCGACATACAAATCTACGGTAGCCTAGTGGTTCAGGCATGCGGCTGTCAAGCGTCGGTCGTGGGTTCGAATCCCGGCTGGTACCAATGAGTTTTCGGAACTTATGTATGGAATATTTACCGTTAGCTTTTCGGTGAAGGAAAACATCCGGAGGAAACCGGTCTAATCCCGATAAGGTCTAGTTTTCCCTCTGGGTTGGAAGGTCTGATGGCAGTCGCTTTCGTAAAACTAGTGCCTATGCCAGATCTTGGGAGTGTCAAATCGGACCCCGGGCTCCTTTAGGGGCACAACCGGGAATAACGCTAGGAGGATGATGATTATAACGACATACAGCCAGAGTATTTGAAGAACGACTCCTGTACTTTATGTTGATATTTATTCTCTAACTTCAGTCACTTTGTTTTTTTAATTCATTAAATCTCCATTTAAAGTGTGTCTGTTTTTGAACAACGATGTTCTGACAACATAATCAATACGAAACTTATCAAATAGGATAGGTAACGGCCCATTCGTTAGCAGGAGTTAAGAGAAGGTCTATGAATCGTACTTTTGAACAAACATTAGTTATGCTAAATTTTCGAATATTGAAGACATAAAGTAAGTACTTAATACTATTCAACATTAAATTAACTACTGTTTAGCTTTTGTTGTTAGAAAGCGAGTGCGTTCAAAGTATGGTCTGAAAATTACTTTGACGTAGCAAAAACACAAAGATTTCTTTTCAAGCTATTGAATTTAAGTATTGCGCATTTAAGTATTGAGCATTTGCAGTTTGCTGGTCCCCACTTACATCGAGTGTTAGCGATGTTCTATAATTTGTGTATATCTCATTCGCATCTACCTTTGCTCATGACAAAAACCATTGTAGTCCCTATTGTCAAGAATAAAACTGGTGATGTATCAAACAAAGCTAACTATAGGCCTATTTCCTTGGCAACAATTGTAGCGAGAGTATTCGATGGCTTACTTAACATACAACTTGATAAGTACCTAAAGTTACATGACGCGCAGTTTGGATTCCGCGCGGGCTTATCTACAGAAAGTGCTATTGTTTGTTTAAAGCAGGCCGTCGAATATTATACTCGTAGAAAAACACCTATATATGCGTGTTTCTTAGACCTTTCTAAAGCCTTCGATCTTGTAAATTACGATCTTCTATGGAGAAAGCTTGACGAAGTGCAATTTCCTAGAGAACTAACACGCATATTTAGGTGTTGGTATGCTGGCCAACGAAATAGTGTCCGCTGGGGTGATGAGGTGTCAGACGAGTACGGTTTGGAATGTGGGGTGAGGCAGGGGGGGCTGACCTCACCCAAACTGTTCAATTTGTACATGAATGATCTGATCGGTGAGCTTAGCAGTACACGTGTCGGCTGTCACATAGATAGGGTTTGTTTTAATAACATAAGCTATGCTGACGACATGGTACTGCTGAGCCCATCGATCGGTGGTATAAGAGTACTAATTGAGAAGTGTGAGTCCTATGCCTCAAAACATAACTTGCAATATAATGTGAAGAAGAGCGAGTTTATGATTTTCAAGGCGGGGACCAAGTGCCCGTCACATGTCCCGCCCATTCATTTGGACGGACAGGAACTGAGAAGGGTTTATTCTTTTAAATATCTCGGACACTTGGTCACCGATAACTTTCAAGACGATTCGGATATTGAACGAGAGCGCAGGGCTCTGGCTGTCAGGGCCAACATGATTGCCCGCAGGTTTAGCAGGTGTACAGCACAAGTTAAAATAACACTCTTTCAGGCGTACTGTACATCGCTGTACACCTGCAGCCTGTGGACGAGGTACACGCAGCGCGCCATGAACGCCATGCGTGTACAATACAACGACGCGTTCAGGATACTTTTGCGGCTGCCGCGACACTGCAGTGCGTCCGGCATGTTTGCGGACGCGCACGTAGACGGTTTCCATGCGACGCTCCGCAAACGCTGTGCCGCGACGCTGCGCAGGGTGCGCGCCAGCCGCCACAGTCTCCTGGCCGTTGTGGCGCAGAGATGGGACAGTGCCCTCATCAGGCACTGGACCACTCAACATTTAAGCTTAGGTACTAACATTATTATTTAAATAAATCTGTAACACTAACACCTTATGGACTCCAAACGTCTGAAATAAATGATTTTTTTTTTTTTTTTTTTTTTATTGAAGTCGTATTATTATTCCTGCCGATAGCCTATTCGTGCAAGCGCGAGTGTTCCATAATTAGAAAAGTTGAAACACCCGACATTTTCTTTTCAAAGTCCAATATCTCACAAACGGCTGAACAGATTTCCATGAAACATGGCTTAGAACACTCGGGATAAAATTTTCTATGACACAAAAACCGCATTCAAACTGTCACTGAACTGTCACTCGCGTCCGCAGGAGCTACCTACCATAACCCTGCACCTACCCTGTACCCTACTGTGTGCTACTGGTGGAACTAAAGAGTGACGAACTTTAAAAGGCCAAAATATTGTATGCTATACGATAAAAAAAACTGCGTGATCGCATCAGAAATGAGGCCTATGTCCAGCAGTGGACGTCTTTGGGGTGATATGAAGAGGTGGGTACGGTATGAATCAACCCTCATATTGCATTAGTGCGACTCGCAATTGGCCGGTTTTCTGATTCTGGTATTTTTTAAGTAAGTATTACCTATTATGCAGTGTAAAAAAAAGTATTCGATACCTGTATACCTACAATGTGCTTTGGGAACCGCTATTGCCTGACTATCTCTTGAGCCAAACACTTCGGCATGTGATATTAATTACTGATTCGGCTTAATAAAATAAATAAAAGTTTGAATAGGTACCAACTTTTCTAGGTAGGTATCTCAATTAATAGGAATTCGGAGAGAATCCGGGATCTACTCTGGAGCTACCTTTGAGTTTCCTGGTACGTACTTTTTAAATATAACCTATGTAAGTGCATACATTAACAGTAAAATCCTCATTATTATGCTATCACTAATTACCCTAATTACTAATTAAATCTTAGTAAAAAACCCGTACGATTAATATAATTATATAGGGGCTACCGCGAACGAAAACGAACTTCGTTAATGTATTTCTGTCTTTGTCGCTCGAATTAGCAGGTGCGACAGAGATAGAGATACTCGAACGAAGTTCGTTTTCACTTCGCGGTAGCCCCCATATTTTTATATTAATCGTACGGGTTTTTTACCCAGCCATCTTTTTTTCGAATATCTTCCATGTAGGTAGAGACTAACGACACTCTTCAGCTTTAATATATGTATAGGTAGACTACTATAGATAGATGTATTTTAATGTGTCCTGTTTAGTAATATTTGAAAGATTGATGTGTTAGTAACTTAGTACGTTCTTCTTGAAGAATTCCTGAACTACGTGTTTAAAATTCTAGTTGAATTGTTTCCTGTCGCCCAAAGGTTGTCTGGAAGAGATCGCTTTAAGGCGGCAAGACCGCCTGTTGTTACCATTATTTAGCAAGCAAATTTTTTGTAACATGTTATCTTTCGTCGTGGTGCAATAAAGAGTTTTTTTTATTTTTATTATTATGCTAGTACTTAGTTATATTTTCGGTAAATGTCCACATCGATTTTACCCTTGCCCTTCATTTTACCTTACTATTTGTTTCTGGCATGACGCATCGATAAGTTTTAGTCATTACTAACCCACTAGACATGTGGTTAAATATGAATGTCCAGTTACATTCGACACGAAATGTAGCATGTTTTCACCATCACGATAATAGAAAAACAAACCTTTAGTCTTGCAACTAGTTCAGACACCAGTTATACTCGTAGATTTTTGCAGGTTAAATCATCAACAGGGTGTCTGATTACTCTGTATTGATTCTATCGAATAACTGGTTCCAATTGCATCATGAATAAAAATGGATTAATTGAGTACGACAGCCATTCTTAAAGTAGTAGGAAATTGGTAGGTAAGTACATTTTCAAATGCGGTTCTAGTGATTAGTCAATGGATATTCGTAAAACGGATCCTCATCATTAAAATTAACTTTGAAACCAGCAGACCAAGAGTTCTTACGATCATTCATTCTCATAGAATTTATTCTACAATCAGATACTGACACCAATTTAGGTAAACATAGGTAAACGTAAAAGTTTGCACTTTCTGAGTCACGATACCAACAAAATTACTAATGCAGCATTTCTAGAAAATGCTGTACCTGTCTTACATACTTAAAGCCTTAAATAACTATTTAATAATTGTATAATACTTTATTACTATATTATAATTATGTTAGAGTGTACATACACTTTCTTAATTATACAGATAAATTGGTAACTAACAGAAGGGGGATATTCAAAATAAATCTTCAACTGTCGTACTTACCTTATTTATATACCTTTTATAAACCTGGCCACGTATCACGGTCGGTGACAAGATAGAGCGTCAGTCTCGTTCTATCGAACGGTGTCAGCCAGTGACGAATGCTCTACCTTGTCACTTATCACTTATCATGTGATAAGACCGACCATGATTCGGGGCCTGGGCCCTTTAATACGCTCCAACGGCGACTGACAAGGTCAGAAGGCCAAGACAGTGGTCAAAGGTTTGGAGACGATATTGAGAAACAGCGGGATATGGTTGAAAATAAAAGTCAACTTGATGCGGACCCTAATCTTCTGTATCTTTTTATACGCGGCTGAAACGTGGACTTTTAAGGCTAGGACTAAGGAAGGGATTGATGCGTTCGAGATGTGGTGCTGGCGGAAAATGCTTGGCATCAAGAGGCAAGCCTGTCGTACAAACGAACCAATCCTGAACCAGCTGAAGATTCGAACTCGACTCGCCAACATATGTACTCAACGCGTACTTCGATTTCTCGGAAACGTGGCTAGACAGGAGGCCAGTCTAGAGACATTTATACTGGACGGTCACGTGGAATGGAAGAGAGGTAGAGTAGAGCTTGTCCGGTGGATAGACTCTGTAAAAGCTTCAGCGGGAACCAGTGCAAAATAGAAGTGCTTGGAAGAAGGTTGTGCAAGACGTTGGTATGGTAGTCACGACCCTCAACAATGAGGGAAACGACTAAGAAGAAGAAGAGACCTAATTCATACAAACTTGTCTAGGAATGCTCAATAATCTAGCAAACGGTTAAAAATAAATTGATTTCTATATTCAAACAAAACTGTTGCCAAGAAAAACTCCGGGCTTCGCCTTATTGTAGCTTTAACAAAGAGTAACATTATTATGAAGAGAAAACATGGCCCATCGACAAAACATGGGCAGGCGCACGCAGGCCATAGTGTCCATACAAAAGCATGAATTTCGAGCCGCGGTAATCGCCTCCTATTAGGTACCTACCTGTGCTTTAAAACTCTGTATATATTATTTCTAACATGACTATATTATGTATGTATATTTAACGAAGAGTTGTACCATGCTCCTAGGTAATGATTTTATTAATAATAACTAGTTTTGTTAATGCTCTTCCTATAAAGTACCTACTACTAATGTTAGTGTATTAACTATTACTTTTAAGGTAAGTGTATTTTTATCGTTTTAAAACGCTAAATATACACAACTTTTATTTTTAAAAAAACGACATACGAGACTTTAAATGAAAGGAAAAATTTAAAAATTTAATGCTCCGAGCCGGAGCATTAAATTTTTCAATTTTTCCTTTCATTTAAAAATTTATAATTTTCTTTAGCAGCGTTACTGCTTAAAAACAAATATTGACATACGAGACCTTAATTTTGAATAATTTTATCTTTTTAAAACATTTCACATTCGAATTGGCGCCTACAAAAACATAACTGGCAAAACTTGATATCGTAGTTGGTGTTGATGCGATGCTTTACGTCACATATACGGCGCTACCAAAAAATCGAAACTCAAAGTTCGTATACATGCATCCCTGTCAATTGATTAATGTAAGTGCGAGATGGAAATACCAAAACTTCGACTTTCGAAGTTTTCGGGTGGTACCTACTAAAGAAAGCTTCAGATTTTCAAAGTCTGCAATCTGTGAAATTCTGTGTTTTACCGTCCTAGGTGAGTAATGTATTATTTAATCACACACACGTTATAAAATGTTTTTTTCCTTAGTTTTTCTGTCACTATTACTTTTATTTTAAGGCAAGGAGTTTTTATTATCAATGAGGTGTTTTCATCACTCTTTCTCTTCTGTTCTTTCGCCTATTTCCCTATTTCCGCCCCAGGACAAGTTGGCTCAGTTTGGGTCGCACAGGGCGGTTCCACAACACTTCGGGAGCTCAATACCAGCAAGCCATCCGGTTGGTTGCCAACTTGCCACTTGGACATTGCAACTCCTCATGTTCTGAATATAACAACTAGTGACTGTGAGCTGTTGATTTCAAGAACCAGTCTTAAAAAATATATATTTTGTTGAATTTTGTCAAAGTGAATGAAATGAATGAAATATTTTGAGAGATGTAAGTATAAGTATACCACACCACCATATGGTCTCTGCGCCTAGAAATATTATATTATATACAAGCGACCCGCCCCGACTTCGCACGGGTAATATATTAAACTTGACACTATCTATTTAAAAAACCGCATCAAAATCTGTTGCGTAGTTTTAAAGATCTAAGCATACATAGGGACAGACAGCGGGAAGGGATTTCATTTTATACTATAGGTACTAGCTTCTGCCCTCCGTCCGCTTGGAATTCGTTTATATCGCAGCTCTATACAAACTTTTACCCCCCCCCCCCATTTCACCCCCTTAGGGTATATATATGTATTATGTATTATCCTTGCAATCATTACTCATTGAGTACATCTGAACGTCGTGAAATCATCCTATGTAGTGAAATGGAGAGTGCTCCATCCCTTCAACTATCTCCACTTAAAAAATCACGTCAAGCCGTCGCTTCGTTTTGCCGTGAAAGACGGACAAACAAACAAACAAACAAACAAAAAAACACACTCATACACTTTCTCATTTATAATATTAATATGGATAGGAGCGGCCAACCAAATAACTCACAAATATTTGGACACGTCTATATTGTCGAGGCATTAGAGACTTGTTCAGATATATGTGAGCACTTTGGCCGCTCCGATATATCTGATTTTCCCAGACATGAGACCCAGTAAGGCGCCGTAGGTTCATGGTCTTCTCTCCCTCTCACTGAGCATAAGCGTGAGCGACATGGAAGTGCGTGGTCGGAAGCGCGGAAATCATGTTTTTTAATTTTAATTTATTGGCCGTTTAAATAAATAAAAAAGTAAACACTGATTTCCCTCAAACATGATATTGCCGATTTTTAGAAGCCATTTTAATATTTTTAGCTTTTGTTCGTAATTTGTAACAAATATTTTAAGTGTATTCTAGACCCTTTTAGACCTATGTTCGTGATTTTTTTCAATCGAGCGAAAAATGCTTAATCATGTTTCTAAACACTGATTTCCCTGCAGAAAAGCCTCAAGATTACTATTCGTATTTTTTTTTGAACCATATTATTATAAACAGACGCATTATATTGTTTCAAAAACACTGTTCGCTTAACTTCGCTGGACCTACGGCGCCTTAAGAAAAGCCTTATGCTCCAAATTTCATTGAAATCATTAGAGCCGTTTTGGAACACGTGATTGCAAATATACACAATATTGCTCGTTTAATGGTAGGCATACGTGAGATGTTAATGCAGTGTATACAAGGACGTAGAGCTGGGTCGTTTCGACTTTTCCGTGAAACGAAACGTAACAGTTTTTTTTAACACAAAACTGTTTTGAAAAACTGTTTCAAAAATAACTAGTTTTCCGTCCCCATCCAAACCCACTCCAAACCCATCTCGATTCGTCTCACAACAATAATCTAATATAACTTGACCCCTAATTTCGTTACCACTATAATACAAACCTATAGATCAGACTTTAAATGGCCGCTCGCTCGGCCTGTGGTGAGTAAGGGTTGTAATGCGTCCTGTTTCATTCAGTCACACCAACGGCGCTAGTTGCGCTATAATAATATTTATTATTACATTTTAAGATTTAAACTTTATTAGCTACTAAATAAAGTCCTTTTTGTCTAGTCAATGTTGAATTAAATAGTCATCGTTTCGATTTTTAGTAGAAAGCGCACCCACCGCATCCAAAATATGTACCTCGGCTCGGTTCGTTTCGTATTGTTTTAACCCCATCCCGCTCTCTCTTCAGCTGTACCCTATATCTATCCAGCTTACCAGCTTGAGTTACGTTACGTTTTTGTAGTGTGAAACGAATAAATTACAGTGTTCGAGTTTCGTTTTGACGTTTTACGTTTTGCGCCTTCTACTCGTAGCTCCTTGTCATCGTTTTTATAAAAACAGTTTGTGGTTCTAGCCAAAAACAGTTTTTCCGTTACTGTACGAGAAACTGTTTTTGAAAACGCTTATGGGAAAAAACGCTCAGCTCTACAAGGACGTGACTTATAAACCTAATGTTGATACATTGCATGCCCTCAGTTATATAGATACGGAGCTAGCTTCAGTGACCTTCAGGTCCGTAAAATCAATAGCAACACCATTAGGAACTAACCTTAACACCTATATGGTAACCTAAATAATTATATGAAAGTTGATAATTATTTACCACTGTGTAAAGGTGGAAAATACCATTGCCAGCCATTGGCTGTTGTTAAAGTGTATTTAATACGTTTAAAAAATACCTACAGGTCAAGCTTTTATATATTTAGCTATAATTAAACAATACGAAACAATAATTACTGAGGGATATCTATACTACTATTGCAAACTTTCCACCCGGAAGTAATTAAGTAGATTTAAATAAAGCATGCGTTGTCGTTTTTTGTACGATTTATCTTGAATATTAAAGAGCAAATGTAAATGAACCAAAATAAAGACAATTTTTCTGACTTTTCATTAGCTAGTTAATTCATCATTTTTTTGATGTCTGAAATTTTGTCGGATTCTGTCGCTGGGTGACTATTTAATTCAAATTCAAATTCAAAAATAATTTATTCAAGTAGGCTTAATAATAAATTAATAAGCACTTTTGACAAGTCATACAAAACCAAAAATATATATATATATATAAGTAAATATACAATCATTAATTAATGCAGAATAATAATAATGAAAACAAACAATTGGTAACCATTAACAATAATTAAAAAGACATTGTCAAACATACATAAATGTCAACAGTAATAACTAATAGACAGTACAATGAAATATAAATATTAGAATTGTATAACTTTAGGCACAGGTCAACTCAGTCCCAGGCATTTTTGTCATTAATATAATCCTTGATACTATAATAAGCTTTACTAATTAATCTACTCTTAATTTGTTTCTTGAATCTATTCAATGGAAGTGTAGTTACACTACTTGGCAGTTTATTGTAGAACCGTACACAGTTACCCTTAAAATAATTTTTGATCTTTTGCAGTCGTGTGGTTGGCACTGCTAGTTTGTCCCTGTTTCTGGTATTAATGTTATGTACGTCACAATTTCTTTTGAAGTTATCTATATGTTTATAGACATATACAATATTTTCATAAATGTATTGGGAGTACACAGTCAATATATTAATCTCCTTGAACTTACTTCTAAGCGAATCTTTAGCACGCATTTTATAATAATATAAAACGTATGGCGCGCTTTTGCAGCACAAAAACGGCATTGACATCAGCAGCACTAATTGATAATAAATCCGTTAAACAGAAAAAATAAGCTATACTAAATTATTTCCAAAATTGTCATTTTTTCCATACAAGTTGTCAGTTCATTGCCTGGACTATACGGTGAAGTGACATGCATGATGGGACCTAATACTCGTATATGTGAACGGAATTTCGGTCCCGTGTTATTTTTATCTACTTTTCCAGGCCTTATACGTTTAGGCCTATTACATTACGAATTTCATGTCACAGGCCACCACAGGAATCCCTTGGTGGACCTAAATATTTTACGTAAGGTCGCCTGGCCTGGTATTCATAAGTTCATAACGCTTACCAACATGTCATCTAAGGCCAACCAATATAAATGTAGCCGCTGATCACGTGTCGTCGTAGGAATCCCGGTGTCAATATACAACGGTGAAGTCAAGTTGTGCCAGACCGTTTGTTACCTAAATAGTATAGCAGAAATACTTTAAATTAGCTGTGCCCGCTGCCAACTCGTTAATCGCATTCCATCGCGAACGTCAACTCCAATGCTACTTCTTTGGGTTTAGATACTATAAGGAAACTTTTTTCGGGATCAGAGAAAGCAAACGTTACAAATGGACAGATTCAACGTTCGCAACCATAAGTAATTCATAATCCTCCTAGCGTTATTGGTTGTGCCCTAAAAAAGCCCGAGCCCCCCTTTGACACCTAATCCTAAGGTTTGGCTTAGGCACTCGTTTTACAAAAGTGACTGCCATCTGACCCTCCAACCCAGAGGGAAAACTAAACCTTACTGTTACTGGGATCAGACCGGTTTCCTTTCGAGCGAAACTAGAGCTCTGTGCTATTATTCGCTGCGTGCTAATGCGGCTCAGGTCATTGGAATTAAAGGCCTAAAGCAATCCTTCAGAGAGCGGTCTCAATGGGAACCCGACGGCCTAATGGTTAGAGCTCCCGTTGCACGAAACCCTACCTCACAAGGTGGCAGAACAGAAATGCAATATAGTAATAGAGACTACTTAGGAACACTGGATTTTAGTTGGTTGCCATAGCATATCCTGGAAGAACTATTTTTTTTTTTTCGTCGTATTGCTTTTTTGATCGAAAATTACATCATAAGGTGGCAGATCGCAACGTTTACTCATCGAAAGAGACACATTTGGAGATAACAACCCGCATTGGTTGCCAGCCCAAACCCTGGCAGGTTTCAAGATCAGCCACGTTTTATGAGCCCCAAAAATGGGGTCAATTACCTCATCAGGTGGCAAGATGAAACTGATGGAGATCGATTGCCCTAAACGTGCCGTTCACGAATATACAGGGTTGCCTGCCTTCAGCTTGGCAGTTTTTCTGGTCAGCCACCTCGAACATTATATGTGAAAATCTTGGAATAACGAGAAATTCGTGTATTTATGCTAAGATTCAGGGTATAATTTAATGAAAATCAGGATATTAAATTAAAGTCAACGTACTTGCGTCTTATGGTGTTGAAATAATAGGGTAAATGTACCAGTTTTGGTCATTTCTCATTAATATATCTTGAAATATTGAAAAAAGTGATGTTACCTTTTACATTCAACGTGATATAGTAATTCTCATCAGGTGGCAAGATGAAACTGATGCAGATCGATTGCCCTAGATGTGCCGTTTACGAATATACAGGGTTGCCTGCCTTCAGCTTGGCAGTTTTTCTGGTCAGCCACGGTCAGAAATGCAATATAGTGATAGATACTACTATCACTATATTGCATTTCTGTTCTGCCACCTTGTGAGGTATCCAGATAGCAATTTAAACTTGGATCGGACTTGCTACAAGTTTGCTGTATCAAAAGTGAAGGTTTGTGACAAGTTTCCCATGGCAAGTGTATACACTTGACACAAGTTTGAATCAAGCTTTCTAGTTTCCCAGGAACAACCTTGCATGGAGTTTGTTTCAACAAACTACACGCAATACTGAAATGACAAAGTTTATGCAATGTTGCCCCAACAAACTTGGTCAATGTTTGTTTATACAATTTATATACAATGCTGACATCACAAACTTGCATGAAGTCTGTTTTCACAACATATACGCAATGTTGCCCCAACAAACTTGCATGAAGTTTGTTTTTACAAAGTATACGCAAAGTTGCCCCAACAAACTTGCAGCTTATTTGTTAATCGGGGATATAATCCCAGTTTTCTCATGGTCCTACTATTGTGTCCTCCAGGTAAGACCACGAGGGAGAACCTGAGAAAACGGGGAATTAATTTATTAAGTATAACTATGTCAATTCTAGTTCCTGAGTTATGGCCACATTACAGTGAAACCAGACAAAAGTAACTGTTATAATATAACTCATGCAAAGAAATGTGACTAATCACTAACTTTCAGTACTAAAATAGACATAGCCATACCCTATGTGCGTTTCGCAGTAAATAATACACTCGAGTACCTGTACATGAATGACAACATTTATTTTCGTAAGTAACTATAAAATTAGGCAGGAGGATTGAGACATAGGACGCTGCTGCCCGATCTCCGGATAATTCCTTTTATGACACCCACAGGATGATATGTAGTAGAACAATTCTAAGTCAACATCCATGTTTTCAGCATACACTTATTACTTATTATGGTTTAGTTGTTCTGCTCTGAAACAAATAAATAAAATTATTATGACATTTTCACTAAATTAATCAACCTGGGGTCTATCGTATATTACGATTTTCTAAATTCATCTATCTCCACCTCTTTTGCTCATGCTATATTTGAGTGATAAAAGCCTTCACACACCCCCTGGTACCTCCGTTTTAATATCCGAGTAGATGGATCATGATCATTGTTTTTTGAGTTGTCACAAACATGTATTGCAAGTTAACAGATTAAAGAGGCTAAATAATCTGATACACATTTACATATTAGCTGTGTGTGTGTGTGTGTGTATGTGTGTATGTGTGTGTGTGTGTGTAATGCAGCTATAGATTCATATTACCATATACCATTATTAGGTTTATAAACAAAGTATTAGGAGCGTTAACTTTAGAACATAGTTGTGAGTTTTTGTATTTAATTCAATTTAATATGGTTCCGACACTAATAGTAATAATGACCTTATTTCTCTACCCATTACATCTACATCTTATTCTAGTCTATGAAATGTGAGTAAGATAGGTACAAAAAACTGACAGTGTCTGGACCCTATGAGAATTACCCAGATACCAAAACCGACTTACCCTGGTAGAGTCCATGTATAAAAAAGGATGCATCAAAATATTGAAGTGAACTTGAGGAGTGAATTTTGCACTTTTCATGGGGAACAACTAACATGTTAAAAGTATCTACTATGAATACTTGGATATCTTAACTATATGTGTATACATATACTTAAGATATCCAAGTATTCATAGTAGATTTAGAGTAGAGAAGTATTCATACTGTTAATCATTGTATAATGATTAACAGTTGTCAGGATATGGATGGATAACTATACCTACATAGAACATCCATGAGTCAGGAACAAGTAAACACACAAATGTATACCTGTACCAGAACTCGAATTGGTAGCCAACAATAAAATAATGCAATATTTTCTGGTCAAAAAGTAAGTAAAATAAATACCTGCATGCATACCCACATCACTGACAATATATTTACAAGCTTCAGGAAATTAGTAACGTACGGAATTCATACTTTATTGAAAATGATAATGAAACTTTAATAGAAAATATTGAAATAAAACTAACCTCAATTTCACAGCGCGTCCACCAAGACGACGGACACGGACACTCAAGTCTTATTCACTTCTTAATTTCACGTACACAACACAACTTTATTCAATAACTGACGCTCCTTTTTACCCCCTGTAACTACAGAACTTCGTTTTGTCAATTTCTTTATTTTTGTACATAAACCCTGACGCTAGACGATACCTTGCCTTGATTCAGCGGGAAAGTGTTGACAGAACTGACAGTTAACGGTCGGGTCAGTGTTGCCAGCTCCTGAACTAAAATCCTAAAAAAAGACGCTGAAAATTAAAATCTGCAATACTGAGTAAGCACAAATAGCTTCTGGTTTTTGAAGTGATACTTCTTAGTTGGCGATTCGATAATCTATAAGCGCATGCATGGGAATAAAATTGAAATCGCTATTTTAAAGACATCAAGTTTAATCACATTTCGTTACGGTTTTTTTATCACGATTGTATAATAATTGCTGCCTTAAATGGTTGTACTTAATAGGGGTTTTTGCTACAACTGTAGTGTAATAAATACTACTGTTTAAGTAATATATAATAAACTTACGATATTACGTTAAACGTATTGCGTTAAACAGTGCAGGTTAATTACTTACATTCCAAAGAAAAACACAAGTAACGTATAAATATTTTCATAAAAATTGCTGCTTGTGTGAAGAAAAAACTTATTTTTATGTAAAGGAGTATGGATGCAATTATTAAGTGTTTGTTTTATTTTTCTATGCATGTAAATATGGTAGAAAATTACAGATTTTTCGGTCATACAATAAAGCATAGAAAAATAAAAACAGCTACAATCCGTTGACAATCCGGAATAAATTTGAATTATCCATAATCTGATCGGAGATCTGCACTGGCAACAATGGAAGTGAAGGCGGCAAGAGCGCTTGTGTCATGTCATGACGAGATTCGCTAGCAAAAACAAGTTTGCAGCAACATAAAAACAAATTTGAAAGGTTATCTTTGAAAATTTAAATAACTTACAAGTTTGCAGCAACATTACCACAACCTTGAAAGTTTATCCTTAACTTTACAAGTTGCAGCAAGATTGTCACAAACTTGCCTTGTTATATTTGACGTAGCAATGTATAATCAAAGAGAAATCAAGTTTGCTGCAAGCTGATCCGCTAGATTCGCTAGCAAAAACAAGTTTGCAGCAACTTAAAAACAAATTTGAAAGATCATCTTTGAAAATTTAAATAACTTACAAGTTTGCAGCAACATTACCACAAACTTGAAACTTTATCCTTAAATTTACAAGTTGCAGCAAGATTGTTACAAACTTGCCTTGTTATATTTGACGTAGCAATTTATAATTAAAGGAAAATCAGGTTTGCTGCAAGCTGATCCGCTAGATCCTCTAGCAAAAACAAGTTTGCAGCAACTTAAAAACAAATGTGAAAGATCATCTTTGAAAATTTAAATAACTTACAAGTTGGCAGCAACATTACCACAAACTTGATACTTTATATTTAAATTTACAAGTTGCAGCAAGATTGTCACAAACTTGCCATGTTATATTTGACGTAGCAATGTATAATCAAAGAGAAATCAAGTTTGCAGCAACATTACCACAAACTTGATACTTTATATTTAAATTTACAAGTTGCAGCAAGATTGTCACAAACTTGCCATGTTATATTTGACGTAGCAATTTATAATCAAAGAGAAATCAAGTTTGCTGCAAGCTGATCCGCTATCTGGGGTTTCGTGCAACGGGAGCTCTAACCATAAGGCCCGAGGCCGAGCCCCCATGGATACTTGTTATGTCCGAGTAACTTGTAAGCGAAACCAGAGGGCCGAAGTCCTGAAGGCAAACGGGGAGGCAAGCGAGGCTGAGCTCTTCGAAAGCTTATTATTAAGTTATAGCACAAAAGACTACATGTATGATAAAACTCCATGGGACTAATTGTGATTGAATTTTTAGTTTATTTTCTTCCGTTTGGAAATTTATGACATTGTGTTTTCAATTTGTTATATATTTTTTTCTCATTACATTCTTTTTCTAGAAACATCCTAGACTTGTATATGTATTTTTAATTATTTTTTACTTTATTATATTTTTTTATTTTTTGTTAAGTTTAAGAAATTGTTGTAAGAAATTAGCTTAATATTATGTTTCTAACTGACAATTAGAAAGTGCTTGTTACTAGACCTACTTGAATAAAGATTATGTTGAGTTTTGAGAATTTGAAAGACCTCTCAAACATTATCGTCTCAAACAACATAGCAGATAAATCACATTTATACAGTAAACTTACTTTTACTTATTCACTTAATGATAAAAAACGCATCTAAGTAATGACGGACAAATTGACTGGTACAGCGGTGTTTTCACGTCAAAAGCTCCAAATACACTAACAACCGACCAATATAGAACGACTTGTATTCTGACTTTCCCAGTACGACTAGCTGCCTACGCGGTTTCGCTCGCGAATTGCAAGGAACTCAGGCAAACCCGCGATAAAAATATAGCTTACGACCATCGGGAAAGTCCATTCTATACACTGGTGTAAGAATAATTCTAATCCGTCCAGTGCTTCTAGAGAATACCCATGCCAACACAAACTTACAAAGCAACAATAAATATCACAGACTTGTCCTCTTTATAAAAAAAACATAAGCTTTCTGTTTCTTAGGTTATAAGAAATACTAGGAAACATTCCAATTTCACATATGAGACAAGTCGGTCTTCGTCAACGAAACCATTAGAGCGAAAAACTAAAAGCATCAGGAAATTGACAGCTTTAGGGCACTATTTCGACTTCATGAAATGGAAATGGTTTGGTCATCTGTCACGCCCGAGCATTGTGCCAAGTTAGAATTAACGGGCGTGAAAGCGGATGCGACCAATTCAAACTGGATTTCAAATGAAATACACTAAGTCGAACACGATCCCTGTTTCTGTCTCTGACACATTTCATTATTGTCCGAGGGCGTGGATCACTTGGCTGCTTTAATACTTGTGCCAATGTTTAGCCACTTCCATATTTGGTGGGGTGGGACGAATTTTATACTCGTATTGATTTAAAGTTTCATTATTTCCTAAACGGTGGATTTTTTTCGGCTAATAATGATAATGATGATGATGAATGTGCTTCTAAAAAATTTTAGTGGCAGTAGGTATAAATCCTATGTGATTAACTGATTAAGTATCAGTGCGTCGCTAGGCTAGGCATATACGCAAAGAGAGCGCATGCGCAAGAATATGAATCAAGACGTATAACATACGATCCCCATATTATATTAGACAAATTTTGGTACGGAACACTAAACCCGGTAATATTTACGGTAAGACCATGTCAAACAAAAACTGAGATTTTTTTGTCGCAAGCCAGGAAAATCTGGTCTGGTTGGTATTGGTACTGAACTTCATTATCGATAATGACGTAGTTGTACCTATAATAATGATTTAAGCTGAGCTCCAATGAGGAAATAAAGATTAAGTTAAATATGTTCGTACAAATTGATTTTGGGAAATTCGATGTAGCTAAACAACATCGGATTTCCCAAAAGCCAAAAGTGCTTAGTTATGTAACATTTTGATACCATTTGATTAATATCTTTATCCTCTATAATTTTATTCGTTAATCGGAAAATGTATCGAATTGTTTTCACTTTGAAAATACCCTCCAAAATACCACCCTCAATAAGCCTGCGCCGCTATTGTTATACTTATAATTTTCGGGCTATTGTTATAATAATCGGAAAATTTAAAATAATCCTCTAGCTAAATGACATGCATCCGTTTTTTCATAGACTGAAAATCTAGAGGGATAACCGTCCATTCTTCTTCGATTACAGTCTTCAGTTGATGTGACCTTTCAGGCTTCTTTAAGGCCTCCACCCACCGGACGCGTGTTGTGCGCGGCGCGTGACGTGCGCGGCGCGCGTCGGGCGCGGTTGAATCGGTATATTCACACCGCAAGCGGGCGGCGTATAGCAACGCGGGGGTACGCGGCTGCGACGCGTTACCAACGCGTGTGCCGCGCGTCTGCCGCGCGTGTGCCGCTCGTGTGCCGCGCGGCTGCAGCGCAGCAGCAGCGCGGGCCCGCGCGTCATATCTCTCTCACTACCAACACATTTAATATGTATCTCACTATCTCTATCACGCTTGGCGACGCGTTAGCAACGAGTGTGCACGGGCCCGCGCTGCTGAGTGTGATAATGATAGCGAGATACATATTAAATGTGTTGGTAGTGAGAGAGATATACGCGTGTGCCGTGCGTCTGCCGCGCGTGTGCAGCGCGTGTGCCGCGATGGCCCGCGCGCGCCCACTTCAAACGGGTTGAGATAGTCACTTTTTTATTATTTGCTTTCTGTGTTCTCTGTTTTTAACCGACTTCAAAAAAAAAGGAGGAGGTTCTCAATTCAGTTGTATTTTTTTTTTTTTTTTTCAATGTTTGTTACCTCAGAACTCCGTCATTGATGAACCGATTCGGAAAATTTTTTTTTTTGTTCGTATGTATATACTTCCAGGTGGGTCCCATTTTTTTCAAAATTCAGTTAGATGATGGGATCCATGAGGAATTGAGGAGACTCCTCAATTTTATAAGGCACGCGTGTAGTGATTTTGGTATTTTCTGTTATAACTCGTGTATTTACATCCGGAATCATAAATTTGGTGGCGAGGAATTGATGATGAAGACCACAGATGACTTATCGAATTCCTCAATTATGTACTTAAAAGTGCAAAAGTACGTCACAGGTTCTGATAAGATTCCGTTGAAATAGGAACTAATGAAGTGCCATTGGTGAATCGATGGAAGTCCTCAAATATTATCGGCCCACATACAGCGATTCGGTTTTTTTCTATAGTTATCAACGCATTTGCTATCGGAAATCAGTTCATGTGGTAAATTGTAAAAAATAGGAAATGTGCTCGTGGCTTGGCGGAGTACTAAATTGAAGTCGGTTAAAACTTTGTTTTTAAAGTAAATTATATTATTTTTATACATACCCATTACTCCTATTCGCAAATCTGCACCATAAGAATTCCGCACAACTGAATTTGATTACATTCGTTACACTTCGCGGTCATTGATCTAAGGTATACCTAGGACAGACTGTCCAGTTAGGTAGGTCCAACTTCAAGAAATAAGTCAATGGTCGAATCTGACTCGGCTGGCTGGGCAGTGACCGGGAAGCTACGGCACCATCTTTTCGTTCAATATTACGCAGTGCCTCAAAAGAGTCTTTGACGAGTTTGTGTTGCCAGTAATGATAGCCTCATAACAAGGCTCAAAGTCCCAAAGGGCAATTGGAGGGGGATCTGTTGGGAGTTTATCTGCGTGATCGTATCAAAAATGATGCTATCCGCAGCAGAACCAAGGTAATAATATAACCCTCTGAATCGCTAAACTTAAGTGGCAGTGGGCGGGGCACATGACTCGTAGAAACTGATGGCCATTGGAGCCGAAAGTTTCTCGAGAGGCTTACTACGTACCGGAAGGCGCAACGTGGGTAGACTGATGTGACTGGGACCACAAAGTGGACTGATGAGCTGGTAAAGGTCGCGGAAGTCTGCTGGATTAGCGCAATGGTACACTGGTACAGAATGCCTTAAGGCATTAAGTCCGCCAATTGTACTTTTATTTTTATATTTGTGCAATAAAGTTTAAATAAACAAATAAATAGTTTACTACTTCTTAGTATAGTATCTGCTCCTATGTACTAATAGTATGTACATATTTTTACGTCACACCTGGCCATAATGCGAGTTTTACTGCACGCTGCGCGTACGGAAAAACTCGCATTGTGGCCGGGTGAAGACGTAACATTTTGTACTCAACACGAGCGGTAATTCGTAAAGCCCCAGAGCGCATATTTATGGCCCTCACCTTCGGTTCGGGCCACAAAAACCTGCGATCTGGGGCATTCACGAATTCACCGCCCTAAGTTACGTAATGTACTATTAAGCCATCATGTAGGAAAAATCCACAGTGTCGAATTAGGATTGTAGCATGTGTAAGGATTGTTGTATTTGTTGTGTATATTTGTGCTATTGTTACACATTTAACATTTTTTATTATGTGTATACGTTTGTATCGGTAGTATGTTGCGTTGCGTTCCGTGGGTCACGTACGGTGCTGTCTAAAAATCAGCGCTGTAGGTGTCTGTCCGCCACCTCGGGATAATGCTGAGACAGCGACCGATTCACTGCCGCGAAGACACACAATATGTGTCAATTGTATAGTGAGAGTATGTCTAAGTACTCCCTTTGTCTCTGTGTGTCTTTTGTGTAGTGAATAAATGTCTTCTTTCTTTCTTATTTAATAAAAACATGCGGTCAGGCCTTCAGGCCAAGGGACCTGACAAGACTGTGGTGTAAAAAGCAAGGAATGGACAATGTTGCTAAGAGTGATTTCTTAGGCGTAGCTTTGTGTTTTAATTTTAATATACCTTCTGGGATTGTCTTACAAACACTTATAACGAGCTACTAAATTATATCTCTGTGTAGTTTTTATGTTTAGTACTTTTGTAAAATCTGGAGTTATAAAAACTTAAAAGAGTTAAAAAAAAGTATAAAATTTATAAAATGTTTTTTATTGACTAAGAAGTCTAGAAACAAATGAATAAGTATTTTCACGTAACATTAAAATCAATAGTATAGAGAAGTTTTATTAAATTCGAGTTCAGTTTCAACTATGTCTAATTCTCAAAACATGTATTTTCAATTATTATTCGAATAATTAATAGTAAATACTAGAGATGCAACGGATAGTTGTTTGGCCGGATACCGGATACCGGATATTCGGCCTGATCACCAGCCGAATATCCGGTATCCGGCCGCCGAATATTCGGCCGGCCAAACGATACCTACGATTTTAGTTTGGCGGCGGGCGCGTCGTGCAGGTTTCAACCTGTTACGTATTGTAGGTTCGCGCCACTTCGCGCGGACCGTTTTCTAGGCAAGAAACGAGTTTTATTAGGTCAGTGTACGGAACTATTTCGTATGCAGTACACGTGCGCCCGCCTATTTAGTGAATAGATGAGTTTTTAGTATTACTAACCATTTTTTGAAGTAAAATACCAAACAGAATCACTATTCGGTATCCGGCCGGATAGTGCGCAACTATCCGGTATTCGGCCAGATAGTAAAAAAATGGCCGGATAGGCCGGATACCGGATAGCAACCGGATATCCGTTGCATCTCTAGTAAATACCTATTTATTCGTCATACTATAAATACCCGCCTCAAATACTATGTTTTATCATTTAAATCTGATTAAAATTAAAATTTTAAAAAAATTGTTTTTATTATCATAAATATACATATTATATAAAAAAAGAGAACGAAAATAAAAATATTTAGGTACAATAACATTAACAGAACAATCTAAAGCTAACTTAAAAATGTAAACCATCTCTAATAAGGGCCCCCATGGCTTTCTGCTAATCAAAGATGCTGGCAGCATTACCTCAGCAATACTAATCCGCTGTGAGGAAGCTGCCGGCTCTTTGGTCACCTGGAGTGTCGATAAGGCTTTTGCTAAGCTCGTTGTAAAGTTTTCGAGCACTTGGACCCCAGGTTCAAGGGTCTCGACCCCGAATGCCATAAAATGGTATTAAGAGCCGGGACCCCTTTATTTTGTGGCCATTTTTGTTTCAGCCGCCCCTGCTGCGCCGCCAGCCCTGGAAGTAATTCGAGGACGATGGGACGGTGCCAGCGTGTTAGCACATGTAGCGTCCCACACTAGCACTCGCCTCATCTTCCAAGGAAACATTGAGAAAATGTATTGCTTCCAGCCTAGACGAGCCTAGCCTATTAGCATGGTGGCGATGGGCTACTAACCAACTGAGCTATCGGAACATCCTGTCTCGGCCATTAAATGTTTCAATCAGTTCCTTCTTACAACGCCTTAAGGGGGCATGTAGCGACCTCTACCAGAAAACTTAGTCTTCTTTACGGCACCAAGGTCTAAAATTATATTGAGAAATCGTCAGTAACGTTGCGCCACCCCGTACTAAATTAATTTAGTAGGTACTAAGTAGTAGCGCTGCTAACGAAATCATAAAAATAGATTTTTTATTATTTAAAGCGTTACTTCTTAATACAAAATGAACCTAATTTAAGTTAGTATTTTTCTGTGGGCATTTCCCATTTACAAGTTTTTTAGTTATTGAAAAATACGTTGCAATTTGCAAAAACGTAACATAATCGTAACGAAATATAACGTATTTTTGAAAAACAGTGTGTTGGAACAACATTTTTAATAAAAGAATACATGTCACTTCCGTCAAAATTATTACCCTATCGTATGAAAAAACAAACGGTTAAAAATAATCACTTCTTCCCCTTAAAATCACGTAGGTCAAAGGTAACGGAGACAAAGTTAGTGACACTTTGTCTCCGTTACCCTTGACTGCCATTTGTAAACAAACTGACTAGATTTCGTTTTCTCGCGGGTTTTGCCCGAATAGACTATGAGTTTCCAGTATACAATTACACATCGAATTTCTATCTTAATTAGCTTTACATAACACCTGGCCATAATGCGAGTTTTACAGTACGGGAAAACTCGCATTGCAGCCAGGTGAAGACGTAAAATTTTGTACTTAACACGAGCGGTAATTCGTAAAGCCCCAGAGCGCATATTTATGGCACTAGTAAATGTTTTTCAATTATTGGCACAAACACCTGCGATCTGGGGCATTGACGAAATCACCGCCCTAGTTACGTACAAGTAATGTACTATTCAATCTGTAAAGAGTCACCTAAGTATTCGTAACGAAAACGTGGAATTTAGGCTCGAGAGAAAGGTAACTAAAGAAAATCATTAGATACCTATATCTTTATTTTTTTATTAAAAAACATGACCATGAGAAATTCAGTACCTATTGTGAGGGAACAGTTTTAAAGTATGTTGTGGGCGATGGGCTATTAGCACCCTATCACTGCGATATCACTGTTGGCCGATATTTTATAAGCACGTTTATGCTAAAAGTGGCACTGGAACATAAGTTTCATGTACTCTGCCTAACCCTATTGGGAATGAAGCGTGAATGTATGTAGGTATGTATGAAAATAACAGGGTTTTAAGTAGCTACTCGCGGTCGAAAAAAATGGCCTTATTATTTTAAGAATTATTTTTTTATTATTTATTATAAATTTATAAATAATTTACACGAATTCTGTTGCATGCCGCTTTGACAGTTTTTATCGCGTAATACAATAAAGTTATTTTGAAATGTCTCGTTATTATCATTCTTTTTAATGAGTAAGTATAATAAAGAAACATCCAGATAAATTACCACTGTTTAGACTATGAATCATTTTTAACAGGTTTTGTGTAAAAATATATATACTCATATAGGTATTTTATGCATCGACAATCAACTACAGGTTCCAGGTTGCATTATTTTTAAATTTTAATTATACCTACTCCATAATTAAGGGCGAAAAGTGACGAAACTGTTGATTCCGAGCCTACAACCGTCATAGAACGTCGCAGCTACCACCATTCCTATTGTCAGGATTAAGGTCATGTACCAATGTTTAGTCACAATTGGACGATCAAATTCAATTTATATATTCTAGTTATAAGTAGGGGCACCCGTTCAACCATGCTTACAAGTCAGAAAAATTTAAAGCAAGCAATGCTTCCAAGCTGGCTGATAACTTATATGCCGTCAAAAAAGACTTGAAACTTGGCTTAATGAATGAAGAGCCGCTAGCAGTCGTATAACTTGTTCTTATAAAGTGTGTCAAACACGTGCATCATTAAGTAACTACGTGTTCAGTGGCGGAGTGATGCGACGCCAGAGATGTTCGGTCGTGGCGTGGGCCGGCCGCGCCCCACTGCCGCCATGGTGACGCACCGTCGGCTTCCGACACGCGACTGTTTTCTCTGGATACGTCCTGAGACAGGGTCAAGGTCGTTCGCTGATCGGGACTAAAATGCACACCTTGGATGCGAGTTTAGACTCATTAGAGCAGACACCTTCTTGCATGGTTTGATAGAGTGTGATGGGTGTTTATTGCCTGACAATTGAATACAGGCGCCGTCACATACAAGGCAACGCCCTGTGAATAAGGTAGTGATGAGATTTTTTTTAGACTGACTGTTTTTTTTTTGGCGGAGCCAATAAGATGATAGTCTGACACTACCACGCAGACGAAAGTGTTTTTAGTGTTCAGATTAAGTATGAACTTTACAACGACATAATATGTGGTGACATAACTACCTACTTACAGACACAATATTAAGTGTGAATTTACTCGATCGTTTGACGCAACGCCAACGCGGCTAATCTGTCCCGCGAAAAATTCAAGGCCGGGCCGCTATTTGTAGACAATTCTCGCATTTGAATATTTCGTTACTGCGTCGCTGCAATGTATTCATTGGAGTGAGTTTGTCAAGTTGGAAATATTTAATAAACTCGGTAAATCAATGCTTTATATTCTCTAGCTTAAACATGTAAAGGATTTGAATGTACCTACTTAAAACAAACGTGACAAAAAACCTTTTCAGTCACGGTTTCAAACCACTGATAACAAAACCTCACTCAAAAGATGCTAAAAACTTTGTTTATTTCCACACTGCGTACTTTATTTTTTGATTACATGGCGCAATGAAGTATTTATTATACACATCAACACAACCATTATTTTCAGACGAATATCAATCGACCTAAATACAAATTTAATTCTGAACGTCAGGCTGGATATCCTCAGACATATCGGTAGTACACAGTTGCATTAGGTTAGTTATAATAAGTATGTTTATCGCATAGTGTTGTTTGAACGGCTCCGACCCCATCCCATCAGTTCGACGTAGCACGGCGCGAACCCGCCAGTCCACCATAGCGCGTCGCCGGCGCTGGTTCGAACCGCACTAGTCCAGGCCGGTAAACAGCGCGATCAAACCGTAAACGAACTCGGGTGCTCATGCGACCTACCCGCCTACAACTCCCATAGAAACCCAACCGTTTCGTAAGTAACACGAAGATTAACTAAAACATATTATGCTGTTGTCAGCTAGTGTCAGGTTAGCAGTGGCATTTTCTAAATTTTGTTTATGCCGAATCCAAGGCTAGGTAAACAACGAATGGTGTCATACTTATATCTGACCGTGAAAAGTTATTTATTGAATCATAAAGACTTTATTGTGTTAGTGCGTCTTGAAGCGTTTATTAAAGATCGGTACGTAAATAAAAGTGCTTTGAGACATTTCTCCTATAGATTGTACAATATGGGAATATACTTCGTAGCATTTCTGATAACGGTTCTCGTCTTACTTTTGTGTAACAGGTTCCTTAAGCATGTTTTATGCATGAATTGGTTTTCTTTTTATGATTATGTTTATATCTTCCAATCTTGGGACTACGGACTACATCAAACAATTCAAACACATTCCTTTACCGACCCCTTCATAAGCCTGTTTGTATATTTTTTCATCTTACCTCTGTCAGGATGTGTACTCCTAGGTATGGCGTTACTTATACCATTATATGCTATGTGATGCTGAGGCAATACCGAGAATCATCGTCAACAGTTTTCAATTAGAATAGATTGATTCGTTTCCTAATAAATTGGTTGAAGTGTCAACCGTCGGTCATCATGTTGTCCTTCTTTCTCAGGCGACCCCACACCGATACTGAAGCCACAGTCCAACACGAAGTAAACATTACAAACTTACTTGAATTATTAAACATGAGCATCATTACAAATGCAAGTCAAATATGGAGCGGCCAGCCCCAAATCGTCATTCCGGTAAATATAACCCAGTAAAACCTTGATGATGCCGAGTGGCTGACGTGCCCAATTACTTTCATGTGTAATTTTCCCGCATTTGGCATTCAGGGTTTACTTCCAAGGTTGTCGAAAACCGACAGGCAACGATACTTTCACGGTGGGCGTATATCACGCGTAAATGTCAAGACTATCAGCCAAGTGGACGGAAAATTATGCTTGGTAAACTGAGACAAAAAACGGTTGTAAAAAATCTTCTCTCTTCATTTATATTTTACTAGCGACTACGTCCGCGTGCAACTCGCTTAATATAGTAGCTCCATACAAATTTCACATCCCATAGGGTATTTCTCGGATAAAAACTATCCATGTACTTCCCCGGAACTAAAACTATATCTATACCAAATTTCATCCAAATCGGTTTAGCGGTTAAAGCGTGAAGAGGTTACAGACAACAGAATGAGAGAATGAATGAAATGAATCTGTTATGAAGATAGTTTGAGACCCAGAAATGGTCTCAGGTCACATTTAGTATAGGATTTTTAGTGGTGGAACTAATAGCATATTTCCCGACTAAATAACGAGTATATTATGCGGACGCAGTCGAGGCCAAAAGCAATATAAATATATATATATATTGTCAGTTGATAACGAAAACTCACCAGTAAATGCCAATTACCTACCTACTTTAAAAAACCCCGTGTCTGAGAAATCCATACTTACATTAGGTACTTACTGAGAATTGAGATACGAACTTTGTTTTAACTATAGGTTACTTATTTGTTTTCATTACCGAGTATTTGGTCGTCAACCGATGTGTAGGTATATATAAGATGGATCTTAACGAAATAATCATATGAACAGTGAATGCTACAAAGAAAATTGAATAGGAGCGTAAATTAGCAGACCTTGACGACGCCGGTATTGTCGTATTGTTTGAGAATGATGTCACAAGCGCGCATGCACCGCGTGCTCTTTAATTACATCGCTTTATTCCATTTAGAAACAATCTGAAACTGGCTTATGGTTAACTGCATGAATAAATATACAAAGATCTATAAATTATAAACTTAGACGAAGAACTATACGATACAATGTTAAGCTTCAAGCTGATCCGGTCCTCTGGTCATTTAATTTCATTTCATTTTTTTATTCATAAACAATACAAAGATTGCGTTTGAAATTATAGGAAATAAATACACATTCAAATCAGATCAAAATTCATTTAGAAATAAATTATCTGTAAAATGCTGATGACTTGAAGCTGGTCTACGGTGGGAAAAATAGAGGAGATTTTGACTCCTTGCAAGAGATGTTTAAGTAACTCAATGGAGTATTGATAACAAGTTATTTTTAATACATATAGGTGTTGTGTATGCTCATTTAGTTGCCTGGTTGTCCCTCTGATCTTACATATATGCCGAGGTTATTGGCAGGGTATTTTCGATGAAATTCTGGGGGTTGTCTTTGAAGTGCACTTTAATTTTTACAAACACATCCATACCCTCGCCGACGGCTGTTTTCTTAGACTACGCTTTGTGATTCACAATGTCGAGGAGTTCCGTGACGTTGGGGCCAGAAAACTTGTCTACAACGCGTTGGTGAGAAGCGAGCTAGATGCCTCTTCAATTATTTGTAACTCCTACAAGTGCTCATACGCCTTGCTTCTAGAGAACATCGAAAATCTCATAAGATTCCTTTATAAAAAGAAGTTGCATCCATATTAATACCCTAGAAAGTTTTTACTTGGAGCTCTTGGATACTAGTTAAAAGTAAGGCGTAACAACAACTTACTTGGTCACGGCCAGTCGCATATTGCGCGGTCATTCAGACTGCACGAAACCTGTAGGGAGACTTGTAAACCACACGTCCCATATGTCCCTAGGATCAGCTTGAGACCACGGGTCGCCCACTGCTGACGTGGCGGTACCGGCGGCGGTACCGGCGGCTCGCACGGCGTCGCGCGGAAACTTGCCTCTCCTCCGAGCACTTACATGCGTTCCTCATTGTGACTTGTTTGCTTGGAGATGGGTAGCTGTGTGCCGTGAATGTCTAAGGTTTAGTGAGATGATAGATGATAGAAAACCTGCTGCCCCTCCCCCTGCTGCTGCTGCCTGCCTGCTGAGCGGTCTGTGTTTTTTTTGTGATGCGTTGTCCTTCGTATATGACAACGCATCACAAAAAAAAACACAGGTACATGCTAATATCGCTATTTTTTACCTTATACATTCATGCAAAAAAATCAATATTACTAGATGTCAAGTGTCGCAAACGAACGTTTCAAAATATTTAAAACTTGTTGGAAATCGCCATTATCATAATATTTACGACAGTGAACATCGGACGAATGGAGTCGCATTTTCATTTTTATATTGACAAATTATTAAAAAATCTGATGAGTTGTTTTATAAATGCTGTATAATTGTATTACATAATAATATATACAATAATAATAATAAATAACTAAATGAAAAGCAGGCTTTAAAAACCCGTCCTGTAGATTGTTTTTATTCCTAATTTTAATAGTTTAGGTATCCTTTTGTCACCCGTATTGTGAAAGGATTCTAACGGTACCACACACATCTAAATCGGCTCAGGCGTTTAAAAGTAGTGGAACTCCAAACAAAGCAAGATCTTATCATAACTAGCTAAACAAATACAAATACAAATTATTTATTCTGCAAATAGGCCACTTTTACATGTCGAACGGTAATTTAAATTAAAAATAATAATCTTACAATAAAAGAATAATAATCTAACACCATAATAATTTAAAACTTGCAGATTAACAACACACTAAATGTCACAAAGAAAATGAAAACAAAACAAAATATGACCATTACATTCGATAAGTGTAAGGTTTGTGCATTAACAGAAAGTTAATGATAGTAATTCAGTATTCCAGAGATGTACAAGGCCTCTGAGCTTCCAAATACAATGAATAATTATTCAAATGTTCGTAGAGATGTATACGGTCTCTAAGCGTCAAAACAAAACAAAAAAAGGAACATTAATGTAATATTTTCAGTGATGTTCAGGGTCAATAACAATAAAACGTGTCAAGATCGGAATGATGTCTCTCGTCAATACGATAATAATAAAATAACACTAGTATTTAAGTAGTTAGGTACTATGCCTTTGCAAGCATGAACTGCCCGGACTCCACAAACAGCACCCGATCACGAGTAAACGTAAAGTAAAACCTCATATTCTGGAAATAAGTTAATTTATATAATTGTCTTTTAGACCTATGAAAATGTCTTAAGGGGGCGTTTCGGAGCAGCGCCGCGCGAAGTCTAGGTTTTTAGCGCTACTCACACAACGATAGAGACTCGCGCACCGCATACGCACACATGCACGTATACACAGTGGGGCGTCGGACTTTGACTCGCCAACAAAATTGTAACTTTGGATTTTGTTACCAAATATAAAAATTGTTATGTCAAATACAGGTATTTCATCTTAATACCTACCAACGTTCGCCCGAACCGAGCGCGCAGCCTATCTAACTATGTGGACAGTTGTTTTGTTCGACCGAACGGCTTATAGTTAAAGCAATGACGCGTAATTCAATGTTGGAGAGGCAACCAGATGGCTAGCGGTATTTGAACTCCCGAAGTGTTGTGGAACAACCCTGTGCAACCCGAATTGAGCCAACTGTGACTGGTTCGGAAATAGGAGAAGGGATGTAAAAAATAAATGTTTCGTGGCAACCGATTGAAACGCGATAGCCTGAAAGTGTGTACGCTGTCTATATAGTGGAATTTTTATGCCATCCCTCCTAGTGTGACCGGAGCCGAGTAAACGAGCAAAGAAAAAAAAAAAATTGGCGGGCAACCGCTTGAATACAAACGCGAAATTCGACAAAATGGGAATACGCCAAGAATACGCGCAATAAAAGGTTTTGCAATCAATTGCCATGGACAATTTTTGCTTGGGAGGGACGGTTGCCTCTCCGACATTGAATTACGCGTCATTGCTCTGAATATTAGGCGAGGGCGATTTTTGCCATATGTATGTAGGAGGGTCGGGCGGAACTGGTGGATATTCATTATTTTCCCCACTCTCGTTAACCATGATATTTCACGAAATTAAAGTCGATCTACACTCTTTAGGTTTAATCAGTTTGATTAGAACTACACGAAATAATCATAAACCACTCTGATGAAAACAGATTACTAATTCTGTAACACGAAACGTGAGGAGATTCATTATTTTCCCCACTCTCGTTAACCATGATATTTCACGAAATAGAAGTCGATCTACACTCTTTAGGTTTAATCAGATTGATAAGAATTACAAATAGCGCGAAATAATCATAAACTACTCGGATGAAAACAGATTACTAATTCTGTAACACGGAACGTGATGAAGTCGGCGGAAGGTTGGGAGCACAACCGCACTACAGCTCGCGTCTCATTCCAAAGTGAGTTGCTTGTCAACGTGTTTCCCACTCCATGTGACAGCTGTCAGATTATATGATTATAATGTAAGTATGAGGAAAAAATTGTTCGTTTCCGGAACATCGCCGGCCGCTGCCGCTGCACGCTCGCTACGCTCGCTCGGCTCACACCCTATAGGTTCGCGGTTCTTCCTAACACTCCTCCTCGCTTCGCTCGTCGTTGTACCTACACTGACCTGCCTCAGAATCCAACGAAAAATATTATGCTAACTATACGTTACTAATAATAGTAATTATCATAATTCCAAAGCAAAGTTTATATTTTCCCAAATGACATTTGACGGTTGGTTTTTTGCCTAAGCAAATCATTTACTTCATTTAATTATTTGCCACATAAAAGTTTGTTGTAGTATTGCATTATAAAAATGTTGCCAAATAAGCATAGTGCGAAGTAAAGTTATGCCAAAGATTGATTTACCAAATGAAAATTATGCGAAAATTTGGTTGCGAAGTGAAATTTAAAGAAACATATTTCGTCGAAAAGGCAGTAAACCATTTTGGCCCTATAGTTAAATATCGAACTCACTAACAAAATTTCACGAGAATCTGTTGAGAGATGCGACCTATAGAGGTGACAGCCGGACAGCCGGACATACGAAATCATTTTTGCACTTTAGATAAATATCGGACTCGCTCACAAAATTTCACGAGAATCTGTTGAGAGATGCGACCTATAGAGTATAATTAGATGTCAATTACATCTAATTATACTCTATAGGTGCTAATTACTACCCAATCCTTTGTTATGATCAAACCGAGGAAGCATGTTGTTAAGTTCTACGTGATTTAAATATGTTAATCAATGAACATAAGAATAATTTTCGTTTGAACCACTGTGTACTCATTTTGTGTAAGTACACGGTTCGATCGCAATCTGTCAATGCGGCGCTAAGCGACGTGATCTCGCTCCGGAGGCTCGCGGCCGACTGAACGCTGCCACCGCGAGCGGTCGCAATTGTAGTGAGCCGGCCGCTCCATACTAATTCGTATGAAGAATTTGAGCGTAAAAATTGGGCATCTTTGTGATACTTTTACACGAAATAAGTACATATTTGTTAAGAAATGAAGATTGCAAGGATTTAACTATAGTTTTAACTTTATTATTTGATACAATTCATTTAATAATTCTTGATACTTACGACTCAGTTGTTACAATTCGGGAGTGCGTTTTACACGTTTTTAGTGTTTTTCTGATTTTTTTTTACACTTGCCTATAAGCATTATCGTAAATTCGAATGATTCAAGAGGAAGTAACATTCATTGGCTAGCTGTGTAATATTTTTCAAGGTTGTGGAACATCGTTTACTTTATAATTCTCTTACATTCCCGATTGCCCCCTGCCGACCCTTAAGTAAATTATATTTACTTAAGACACTTTCTTCTTTGCAATGTTATGTAAACGGACGGTTAAATATCGATAATAGATTTGATTAACAAAATTCTATGACTATTATTAATTGACAACATTTCATATTTTCATGTAGGCCATTTTATGATTTAGTTCGCTAGAAAATGTTTTTTTAAGCGACACGTGTTTTTTTATTTCTCCCTTAATTGTAATTTTCATTCAAAACTATCAAATTGAAAAGTAGCGAATTCAAGAAGGTTGTAAGTAAATTATGACGTCAATACTACGACTCTGTATGGCAGTTTGGACACCTTTCATATGGCAGCCATAATACTGACGTCACACACGGTGAAAACCACTTTTATACGTTTTCGCGATTTTCTTAAAAGTGAGCAGGAAAAAAACACAGAAAACTACTTTATTACGTTCAGATAACATAATTACCCGGGTATGTCCTAAAACTACGACCAAGACCACCGGGGGATGGGCAACAGCATCCCTGGAGTGCGGTGGAAATACTGCGATCGCCAACCCGCATGCCAAGCGTGGCGATTATGGCATATACCCCCCATGAAAGGTACAAAAAAACCACGGCCCCGAGGTTCCGGCGACCCCCGGTACCCTGGTTGTGGTAGCGGCCAGGGTACCAGCGGGGTCAGGGGTGCGAAGAATCTCCGGCGAAGATCCGGCTACCACCACCGACGACCCCTGGCCCTGGCAACTTATAACACGCGCACACTACGGACCGACGAAAGGATAGCGGAACTGGAGGAAGGATTGAGCAAGTTGCGCTGGGATGTCATAGGGTTATCTGAAGTCCGAAGAGAGGGGGAGGACACGATAACCCTCAAATCCGGCAACTTGCTCTATTTCCGGGAGGGCGACCAACAGTCCCAGGGAGGTGTCGGGTTCCTCGTCCACAAGTCCCTCGTAAATAACGTGGTGAAGATCGAGAGTGTGTCGACTAGGGTGGCGTACCTAATACTCAGAGTATCCACCAGGTACTCATTGAAGGTCATACAGGTCTACGCACCGACCTCGGCACACTCCGACGAAGAGGTGGAGGCTATGTATGAAGATATATCGAAGGCCATGCATAGTTCCAAAACCTACTTCACCGTTGTTATGGGAGACTTCAACGCAAAACTGGGCAAGAAAGATGGCGAAGAGCTGAGAGTGGGGCAATTTGGAGTTGGAGGTCGGAACCACCGGGGCCAACTACTGGCTGGCTTCTTGGAGAAGGAGGGACTCTACATGATGAATTCCTTCTTCAAGAAACGCGAGCACAGAAAGTGGACCTGGATGAGTCCCGACGGTGCAACTAAAAACGAGATTGACTTCATCATGTCGACAAGGAAGCATATATTCAACAATGTCTCTGTGATCAATACGGTCAAAACCGGGAGCGATCACCGTCTGGTAAGAGGCACATTGAATATATGCGTCAAGCAAGAGCGCTCTCGATTGATGAAGTCTACGCTCCGTCCAGCATCAATCCAAATTCAAAACCCCGAGAGCTTCCAGGTGGAACTCCAAAACCGTTTTGATTGCCTAGGCGGCGATGTGGACGAATTGAACGACGGGTTTGTGGAAGCTATCCGTGTCACTGGGTCTAAGTTCTTCAAGGCCCAAGGCACTAACGGAACTAAAAGGCTATCTAGCTCCACTCAGAAGCTCATGAAGGAAAGGAGTGAAATGATTCTACAGTCTTCAGCCAACGCGACCGTATACCGGCAGCTCAATAAACAGATCTCCAAGTCCCTTACCCGCGATCTGCGCCAATTCAATACGAATCGTATTGAAGAGGCCATACAGCGTAATAAGGGCTCTAAAGTATTCTCGAGAGATCTGTCTATAGGGCAGAGCCAGCTCGCGAAGTTAAAAACTGGAAATGGTGGAATCGTTTCCTCTAAACCTGAGATTCTGGGTGAGATAGAGCGCTTTTACGGACAGCTATACACATCAACGCGCAGACCCGAAGTTAGTCAGGCGGAAGACCCTAGAGCTAGACTAACCCGACACTATACCGACGACATCCCGGACATCAGCCTGTACGAGATTGTAATGGCTCTTAAACAGCTCAAGAACAACAGAGCACCCGGTGAAGACGGAATAACAGCCGAACTTCTGAAGGCAGGTGGAAAACCGGTCCTTACGGCCCTTCAGAAGTTGTTCGGTTCCGTCTTACTGGAAGGGAGAACTCCAAAGGCATGGAACAGAGGTGTGGTGGTGCTGTTCTTCAAAAAGGGTGACAACACTCTGCTGAAGAACTACAGACCCATCTCACTTCTGAGCCATGTCTATAAGCTGTTTTCGAGGGTCATTACAAACCGTCTCGTACGCAGGCTAGATGACTTCCAGCCTCCCGATCAAGCCGGTTTCCGAAGAGGCTTTAGTACCGTAGACCACATCCACACGCTTCGTCAGGTTATACAGAAGACCGAGGAGTATAACCTGCCTCTCTGCTTAGCGTTCGTGGACTACGAAAAAGCCTTCGATTCGATTGAAACCTGGGCTGTACTACAGTCTCTCCAGCGGTGCCAAGTTGACTATCGCTATATCGAAGTGCTGAAGTGTTTGTACGAGAGCGCCACTAAGCCACTATGTCAGTCCGACTCCAGGACCAGAACTCGAAACCTATTCCGCTGCAGCGGGGAGTCAGGCAAGGAGATGTTATTTCTCCAAAACTGTTCACCGCTGCACTGGAGGACGTTTTCAAGACTCTGGACTGGAGAAGGCTAGGCATCAGCATCAACGGCGAGTACATCACTCACCTTCGGTTTGCTGACGATATAGTAGTCTTGGCTGAGACCATGGAGGACTTAAGTACGATGCTCGATGACCTCAGTAAAGCATCCGAGCGAGTTGGTCTAAAAATGAACATGGATAAGACGAAGATCATGTCAAATGCCCATGTAGTACCAACTCCCATTACAATCGGACACTTTACGCTCGAAGTTGTAGACGATTATGTATACCTAGGACAGACGATCCAGTTAGGTAGGTCCAACTTCGAGAGAGAGGTCAATCGTCGAATCCGACTCGGCTGGGCAGCGTTCGGGAAGCTACGGCAAATCTTTTCGTCCAATATTCCGCAGTGTCTCAAGACGAGAGTCTTTGACCAGTGTGTGTTGCCAGTGATGACATATGGCACTGAAACGTGGTCGCTTACTATGGGCCTCATAAGTAGGCACAAAGTCACCCAAAGGGCAATGGAGAGGGCCATGTTGGAAGTTTCTCTGCGTGACCGCATCAGAAATGAGGTTATCCGCAGCAGAACCAAGGTAACCGATATAGCCCTCCGGATCGCTAAACTTAAGTGGCAGTGGGCGGGGCACATAGCACGTAGAACCGATGGCCGTTGGGGCGGAAAGGTTCTCGAGTGGCGACCACGTACCGGAAGGCGCAGCGTGGGTAGGCCCCCGACAAGGTGGACTGATGACCTGGTAAAGGTTGCGGGAGTCCGCTGGACGCGGGTGGCGCGGGATCGGTCACTTTGGCTCTCTTTGGGGGAGGCCTATGTCCAGCAGTGGACGTCTTTCGGCTGATATGATGATGATGATGATGAACATAATTACCGAAATGCTTTTCGATTTAGGCGTCATTACATATTTTGAAATATTGTCAATTGTGGTCATCTTCCGCAGTCGCATTAAAGCAGAAAGTTCAGTTCTGTGGGTTACTTATTATACAGAAATTACCGTTGGGCTCGCTCGTTCCTCGCATTGCCTTTCAGCTTAGCAACGCAGCCAGCTATATGGGCACTTCGGCCGTAGCCGTGATTTGGGGGAGATAATTCAGATAATATACCTGCATTGTACAAAGTGTATATGTCGCAGTGAAATGGCCAAAACAGAGATTTGAACAAATCCCTCAGGGATATGATCGCGTTAGTTTCGTCAACTCACTGACGCGTTTCAGGGATTTTATCAAATCACTAAACAAGTCTAGTGAAATGAAAAAACGAGTTGCTTTTTTTGTCCGATTACGTCATTTCACTAAACAGATTCAGAGATTTGATCAAATTACTGATTTGTATTAGGTAAATGATAAAATGTATTGGCCATTTTAACATCCTGCGTGATTTGATCATATCCCTTAGAGATTTGATCAAATCTCTGTTTTGACCATTTCCCTGCAACATAAACATAGTTCAGATAACTAGTTTAAATTAGATGTAGTTAGTTTGTAAGTTGTCGTTCTGTTTTAAGTTTATTGTATTAAATTAAAACTTTTCAGGGTAGCTCCCTTAGACCTAAAGTGGGGATGTATTTTTTTTCTCGTTAAACCTACGGTGTGTTGTCGGTCGGTCAGTCGTTGGATAGCATATTCAAAAATATTATTGGTTATTTACGACCACTTTTCAACTCAGTGATTCGTTTGCGAGAAATTGGGCTTTAAAGCCCTCATTTTTGTTCGAGGTTCGATGTGTTCCCCCTCGCCCCCTGCCGGCTAAATGGCTACCACTTGGGATGTGAAAAAAAATCGGGGCAGTAGTACATATAATGGATTTAATAAGATTATTTAATCTCTTGCGTCGCTTTTTTCTCCATTTGACTACATTCTTAATACTTTTTCAAGAAAATACATAACAATTGATAACGAGTATTTCATTTAGTGTCTACACCTCTATTGCACACACATTGACTACTCACTGAGCGGGATGCTAACCCAAACCTGGGTTTACCTTGTGTTTAATTTCGGTTTTGCTGTAACAAACTCGTGTAGTATGGCAATTGGCCGCATTTAGTGTTTAGCAGTAACACAATAGTTTACTGCTACATAAACGCATATTGCTTGTATCAGCGATAACTTGTATGTATAAAATAGGCTACACAGTTAAATAAAGGGTTCTTTTTACGGTATTTACTTAACCTATACTGGTGTATTACTTCGCTCCTCGTCACCAGTCAGCCCCAGACACCATCCCCATCATAAATTATCTCATGGCGACCTTCCAGTAAAGAATCAAGGAACTTCAAACGCAGTCAGATCGGGCCCGCTCCGTGCGCCTGCCGGAACGGGCCCCACCCCAGCTCCGCCCCAGCCCCACATCAGCAAGAAGAAGAACAAGAAAAATAATAACGAAGATTTTGAAGATTTTAGTAACACCCTTTGAAGAAAAAATATCCGAAATTAAGAAGACTCGAGTAAATAAAGAAGATACAAGAAAGAATACAAAGAAGAATTAAAAATAAGAAGAGCGTTGTCCAGGGTTTCCCGGCTCGCACATCAAGAGGTGTCCAGGGTTTTCCCGGCCCATGAACGAGAGCTGCAGCCACATCGAGCCACATGCAGCCACATCGAGTTCCGCCCAGCCACGTCACGATGGCGCACCAGAGGCGAGATGCAGCCACCACCAGGACGACGACAGGTCACGCAAATGTGACGTATTATTTTTTATTTTTAGTACAGTAATTTTTTTAAAATGTTTATTTAGATTAATTAATTAGTATAAAAAGGTTGTCGCTGAAAACGTAGCATTCAAGTCTTATATTTTTCAATTTTTTCATGATTTTAAAGGCATACAATTTCTAATTCTAGTGTCACTATCATTAAATTAGTCCAAAATCATTTTTTTTTTAAGTTTCGCAATATAACGCACTCGAGGCATCCGGTTTCGACGCGACACATTCCGCGCGTCAGCGAAATTGCATGTAGGTCGCGCGTGTACGCCGACTTGTAGTAACTTTTAAATAACTTTGAATGAAATTCGACACTCACACTTATAAAATTTTATACCAAGTACCAATTATACTTTAGCTAATTATTGGATTGATCACCTGATAATTAGTCAGAGTTCAATTGATAACTGGTATTTATCTTTCCTCTGCAGGGAGGCTAAGATTATTTAGACAAATGTAACAAATTAGTGAGACATAAGTAATATAAAAGCAAATACGGATTCATTCACAAGTTTTTTTAGTAAAGATACAGTTTTTTTTTAAATAGAGTCAAGTATATTCATATGGTACGTGAGTTAAGTGGAAGTTAAGTTAGAGCACTAGTCCTTAGATTTGATCATGGTGTCTGGACTACCGTGCCCTCCGTGAAAATTTTTGGAGACCATTGTTGTCTTAATGTAGATGTGACTCTAAGTACAGGCGACCGAAAGTGAGGCCTGATATGCCATTATTGTTGATAGGGTGACCATGCCCTTGGGTAACCATTCCCATTTTTATTGACAGAATTTGAGGCATGCACGGAAGCATAGCCAAGTTAATGTCCTTGATCATAGTCGACCTTCACAGGTGTCCGTGAAAGGCTTAACACTTATATTATTAGGAGCTGAGGACTCCGACGGCATTAGATTTTTAGAATATTGAGTACCGATACCGCAAAGAGTAATGAATGATATATAAAAGATTGAGAATTTTAAATATAAACATATAGTAAAAGAAGTTATTAAGTTGTCGTAACAATGAAATATGAAATGAATAATAATTACTTTTTAAATAGCTACAATATAATAATTTAAATATTTTCAACAGTGACACTAGGAAATATTTCGTACAGGGAACCAACTTCTTTTATTGACTTTTTTAATGAAATGTTTAAACTTAATATACGTAATATAAATTAATATAATCTTCAAGTGGTCCCTTAATAAAAAAAAATCAACAATATTGTAAGCAAGTAACATGCGTTAATTTTTTTTTTTCTGCCACCCCGGGGGTGAAGGGAACTTTCGGGGGAGGTGTAGTATGGCAATTGGCCGCATTTAGTGTTTAGCAGTAACACAATAGTTTACTGCTACATAAACGCATATTGCTTGTATCAGCGATAACTTGTATGTATAAAATAGGCTACACAGTTAAATAAAGGGTTCTTTTTACGGTATTTACTTAACCTATACTGGTGTATTACTTCGCTCCTCGTCACCAGTCAGCCCCAGACACCATCCCCATCATAAATTATCTCACTCGCATCCAAACCAAAGTTTTTAATACATATAACAAATCACAACCTCGTTCTTTTGCTTACCCTATATAGGCGTATCTATCAATCGTTTGTTTCTAATTCATGATTTACATTCAGATTTCGATTTCTTTATTTCATAAAATAAATTTACATTACAAGAATTTATTGAATGATCGTCAAATTATGAATATTAATCGTATGATATATGACAGGTACAATACAACATTATTATTGACATAATGTAATACTAAATGATAAAGTAAAAATAAAGAATATAAAATTGTTATTGTTGGAATACTTTGCGCTTTTGTTGCCATTGACAGACTCTGCATGCTGCATGCTAATTGTAGCTATTTGTATGCCTTGTGGCTAAACATAGTGATACACAACACTACAATAACACCTATGTACATACCTGTGTTTTACAAATAAAACATTTTGTATTTGACTTATTTAGAAAAGTTTGGCTATGGGGCGTTTCCTGAATTAACAGAGTAATTTCTGGTATCATTATCCATTCATTTGACTTGGTACAGAATGGTACAGTGCTACGTTGCTTATCATGTACATGTGCTGACTACACGAGTATTATTAATAAACGGGACTCAATCGTGTAGGTATGATTCAATTTATTTGACTCTCTGTGTGTCTGCCCGTGACCAAGGACGTTGCAACACATCCGAAATGTCGACTAAACTGAGACTACGCGATTGAGTTTCGTTTGATAAAAATAATGTGAAAAAATATGTTAAAGTGTAAATCACCAGACGAGGAATGAATATTACTCATCATCATCATCATCATCATATCAGCCGAAAGACGTCCACTGCTGGACATAGGCCTCCCCCAAAGAGTGCCATAATGACCGGTCCTGCGCCACCCGTATCCAGCGTACTCTCGCGATCTTTACCAGGTCATCAGTCCACGTTGTGGGGGGGCTACCCACGCTGCGCCTTCCGGTACGTGGTAGCCACTCGAGAACCTTTCCGCTCCAACGGCCATCGGTTCTACGTCCAAAGTGCCCCGCCCACTGCCACTTAAGTTTCGAGATTCGGAGGGCTGTATCTGATGCGTAGAGAAATTCCCAACATAGCCCCCTCCATTGCCCTTTGGGTGACTTTGAGCCTTCTTATGAGGCCCATAGTAAGCGACCACGTTTCCGTGCCATACGTCATCACTGGCAACACAGACTGGTCAAAGACTCGTCTTGAGACACTGCTGCCGCTGCACTGGCGAGTTCATCACTCACCTTCGGTTTGCTGATGAATATTACGCCATGCTACGTTAATTTAATCTGTTTTTAATTGTATGTCAAACAGGATGAAGTGGTAACAGATATACATGTTTAATTAATTCTAAATTAATATTGAGGCTAGTCAGCCACTTGATGGCTTCCTCGCTCAGGACGATCAGCCTTCTGGGGGGCCACCGGCGGCGGCGTAGCGCGTTAGAGTGGGTATCGCAAGGCCTCCACAGACCGAACGCGGGTCGGTATGTCTCTCTCACTTAGCAACGCATTTAATATCTCTCTCACTATCTCTATCACACAGTTGCGCGGTCCCGAGACGAGAGAGACGCCGCGCTACTGTGAGAAAAAGATAGAGATACCGCCCGAGCCGCACCGCGCACGACCCTGTGTGTGGAGGAATTAGATATCTTGCACGTGTCCCCTGGGAGGTGCTGGAGAGTACCTAATCAACTTTGACTGCTGCTTTGCACTCAACGAGGATCTCGCATCACTTAAACAGAAGCAACAGATACAAATAAAAATTATACAACGTGTTGTTTAACCGTCGTCGTAGAGCCGAAGCCCACTTAAAGTATCCAAAACATACAAATCATTGGTGAAAAAATGTATCAATTAAGTAATAAAGGGTACTGAAGTTTGAAAAATCCTGTAAGGCGCGCGGGGCGAAGTTCATTTACCCAGTTAAAGTTCGTACAGCCTATCACTGCGGTACTCACTCGGATGGATGATTAAAATTAATATTATTACAACAAAACGATATTATACAACATAAAAAAACGAAAAAAACCTTTTATAAAGTTCTTTGTAATGAAAGTATACATTAACTGGGCTTCGGCTCTAAGACGGTTAAAAAAACAACCTGTATATGTATATACGTTTTAAAGTATTTTCGGCTTCTCAAGCCATAATATTAGGACTCACGCCCGCAACTATGTGGATAGCCGCGTTATACGTATGTTTAAAAATGTAGGTACACACCTTCTTATTGCTGTATACTTTTTAGACTTTTAACCGACTTCAAACAAAAGGAGGAGGTTCCCAATTCGGGTGTATTTTGTTTTTTTTTTTAATGTTTTTTTACCTCAGAACTCCGTCATTGATGGGCCGATTAAAAAAATTTTTTTTGTTTGTATGTATATGCTTCCAGGTGAGTCCCATTTTTTTTTAAATTCAGTAAGATGATGGGATCCATGAGGTATTGAGGGAATTTCTCAATTTTATTAGGCACGCGTGTGCTAATTTTGGTATTTTCTATTATAACTTGTGTATTTACATCTGAAAATCACAAATTTAATAAGATTCCGTTAATATAGGAACTAATGAAGTGCCATTGGTGATGATCTCGAGGAATCGACGGAAGTCCTCAAATATTATCGGCCCACATACAGCGATTCGGTTTTCTTCTATAGTAATCAACGCATTCGCTATCGGAAATCAGTTCGTGTGGTAAATTGTAAAAAATGTGGAAATATTCTCGTGGCGGAGTACTAAATTGAAGTCTGTTAAAACTTTGTTTTTAAAGTAAATTATCGTCGTCAATGGTTTCATATACCGTAAGCAGGTGTGCAATGTACAATTTACGTGTTCATTTCGGTATGTTTTTATTAGGGCTCAAAAACCAGAATAGTTAACAAATAACGAGACACCACCATGTCTTTATGTCACTCCTATTTAATACTTAACCTCTAATACTGAACTGCGTTGAGAATGAAGTCATAGAAACTGTGGGTTCATGGGTTGTATTGCTCAACTACGTTGGCCTTGTCACGATTTTGTCGAATATCATAAGATTTCTCTTGATAGTGGCACGGTCATTGACACTAGCTTGCTGACGTACCGACGGAAAGTTACCAAAATTGCGGAGCTTTCTCAATGGAAAGATCTCAATTATTTTTCCCCTACGGAAAACCCTTGCGAACTTTCTTAAATTCGTGTAACAGCTTTTGTTACTGTAAAGTTTTTCTTGTTATTGGAAACTTGCCGTAATTTGTACCTATCAGCTGTTGATCGATTGCGTTACGTTTCATACGTAAGTATACGTTAGATAGATCTAGTTTTTCTTTCATAGGTACTTAAATAACATTTGATTTTTCCTAACATTCGTTAGATAAAAGTGCCCTTCCGAGGTGTATAATGGTCAAAAAAGGACTTATCACTGTTTCATTAATTTTGTTTTTTTTTATATATTAAGGGAATTAAATCTTCAATATGCTGAAAATAAACTAGAAGGTAGAACACTTTAAAAACGCTCAAAATATACGTAGAGAGAATCGATTATAAACACACGGCGGGTCAAATGACAAAAAAATATGGTGCTCCATAAATGTTATATAATAGCAACTATCTTTCTCAAACACCATAGTGTGATATAGCCTTATCCTTGTTACACTATGTTATGTTATAGGTATAGCATAGTGTAACGTGTTTATAACAGCCAGTGTTGCACCATTATAAATTAGATTTTTGTTCTTACCTAACACTTGGTCCTGTCTAACCGGTTAAAGCTGACGATGTGTGTATTTAAAATTATCTTTATATATGTTATAGCATAAGCGCTTGACGACATATAGAAGCAAGACTACAGCAGGAAAACATTAGCAATTAAATAAATACACGCACCGTATTAAGAAACGGCACCGTATATAAGTTCTGTAATGTTTCAGTTTCTTACCTTCACAGTCATTAATTTGTACTCCTCGAAAGAGACACTGCTTAAATGATAACATTCAAGATAATGAGAGAAAACTAGTAATACTCTTATCATATTCGATACGTAACATGTGATGAGGAATATTATATGCAACAAACAAGTTGTGTACAATTTAAATGTTGTTCCTAAAATCTGAACATTTCAGTAAAGTGTACCTGATAAGTTGATAACCCAGGTACTGCTGACCTAGCAAACGCGGGGAAAAATATGAATTGTTCCGCGACAAAAAGAATAAACACACAGTTTTTTTCTGAAATGATAATATTCCTTTGCTTTGAGAAATAAAGTTTTAACTACTGTAGGCCTTTTGCTTAAGGGGAATACCGAATCATATTTCTTATTCATTTATTAATATTGTGCCCTGCTCTTACACATTTGGCTAGGCACCATGTGAGCGACATTATCGGTATGCTGAACCAATTATGATACAGTTTTTAGACTGCTTAATTGTATTACAATTATTATTTTTTCCACGTAGTGTTTAGTAACACACTTAAAAACATAGTCGCTGGTTTGAAAAAAATGCACATTTATTCAAGTTTTATGGGTTCTGCTGTTTGATAGCAATAGTCCATTTAAGGAATATTGATGAAATAAGAATGAATCATCGACTGCACTATGTTCGTGCGAGTGTTTTATGAGTAATAGATGGAGCAAAGCTAATGAATAGTGAAGTGTTAAAGCGAATACAGAATGACAAATGGAGGCGCCCGAAACAGCCAGTGATGCCGTGACGCGTGACATCACTGGTTACGTAAGCGGGTGTTTCCATTATAAGGGCTGCTATACACATGTTTCTTTTCACATTGATTTAGGCTAAGTTCAGATGATTACATGACCGCGCGTTCACGGGCACGCCAACATTGATTTGTTACTACCTTATACCATGCGCCGAGCCAACTTTCTCGATTCTCATACATAAATTTTACTAAACGGAACTTAATCGCGTATAATTTACTTATTGTGTTTACCCCCAGAAGAATAACCACGTGACGTTTCCAAAGCCCATTAGGTCAGTTTAACTGTATTTTTTTCATATTTGACATTTCTACCTAACGTAAGTACAAGCAATACGTTACGTCATCTACCTGCTGGTCTTTATTAATCACTTGTACATGTTTTTTCCGTAAAAATCAACGGTTAAAGGACGATTAACACCGTGCCGAGTCAAGCACGAGTGCGGTAGGTCGATCACGCGTCGGGTAGGTTTAAATGTCACTGGTTGTACTCGTATGTGAAAATTACACTAGAGTTGTCCTCACGTACATTCTAAAAACTAAGTGATTCCCCCTTAGGTCAGCTCTCTGTTAGCTGATTCCCATACATTCGTTAGTACCGTGTCCGTACGTCGGCCGGCAAACGGTGATACCCCACGAAATAGGAATTCACCGTCGTCGATGCAGGTATAAACGTTAAAAAACGCGATACGCGCAGGCCCAACGCCCGCGCAGGTTCCACGACCGAATATCGTCGCAAAACTGGGCTGTAGTGGGCCCACCACATACAAACAGAATTTTTGCGCAACGGAAAAAAAACTTTCTGTGGTGAGACAATAGATGCCTTATTGTGTTATGTTGAAGTAGCTGCGGTTAGAACGAAGCGTCAGGCGCAACGCATTCAGTCTGTATGTAGATCGATAAAAACCGAAGCCACATACTACTACCTGCTCTATAGGTACTTATGTGACATTGTGTTCCTGGTGGTGACTAATTTCGCCAGAGGTCCTGACGATGCGCCGTGTTGACAAAAGCACCTAGAGTCAAATTCACTAAAATAATTATATATTTCGCGACGGCGTCCCAATACATCACCTCACTGGTCACCTCACCTGTCACCTCCTCGCCTCTCGCCTAATGCGACAGACAAGGTAATCTTATCCCTGCATTTCCCTCTATCTGTCAACAAGACGAATCCTCAAAACAATGAAGGGTCATCGCCCTTGTGATTTTTCTGCTTTTGCAAGCATCCATAGGTAACGGACCATCAGACATGCTTGTTCCGCGCCGTAGAAGTAAGAAATTTGACAAGTGCGAGTCGCACTCGGCCACCGAAGGGGCCGTACTTAACTATAGTATAAGTATAGTTTTCTGATTTTTCCCTGTAAGTACTTGTAGTATAAGACTATAATACTTGCCAAATTTCATTGTTCTAGGTCAACGGAAAGTACCCTATAAATTTTGATTCCCTTGAGTCACGAAATTTTTTACGATAATTTATAGGTAGGAATGATGTTATCAATGTTATCATCCTTAACTTAATCTCGTTGCCTGTCTTGTACTAGCTAGAAGTTACAGCACTGTAGGTAGCTTTACCTATGTGAGACAGTACAAGGGAAACTACTACTTATTAAGAAATTAATAAAATAGCATAGCAAAACGTGTCATGTCATAAAATGAGTAAAGAATACGTAATTGAATTGTTTGAACATATCATTGTTTCTCTTTTCTTGAGTTACGGTTATTTATTGTCATTTACCTTGTTACTTGTATGCTGTGTGGAAATAATAAATAAGTACTTATTGTTGCTTCTTTTTCATCAATTGGATTGCGGATTGAACTGCACACTTATTATTTATGTATGTAAATACTTTATTACCTATATACACAAGGCACAGTTATAAATACAGACGAAATAGGTAAAATTGGCACAAAATTACCCCTGCAAGGGATCTCTTCCAGTTAACCTAGAATGGCATGTCAAATAATTAAATTCTGTTAGGTGTTGTTCTATGTTAAAAATTGTCTGAAATAGTAGTGAAGTCCGGAAAATTTCAGATCGAATAAAAGTAATTATTTTTGTTGAGGTTAAGATAACTAAATTTTCATGCGATGTATATTTATAGCAATAATAATTTACTCTTCAACATATTTGCTCGTTACGTACCTGTTATTGTGTCGCTTTTAGGCTCATAACCCTGGATATTAAACACGCGTGTTTTATAACATCACGACACTCGTGTGTTATGGTTACTCGTATATCCCGATTAAGTCACGTTGACACCTTGCAACAAGATGTATGCATGAGCACGGTCTATTCTAAATTAACCGGGTTTTACAGAATGTACAGCTTTTTTTTTGAATTCTCGGCAAATGGATTCTTGCTCGACTAAATAAAAAAAAACCTTTTTGTTAATTAATTGAATATTTATTTTTGGATACGATATAGAAACGTTTATTTTAGTACCAGCTTTAAATATTTGGGTCACTGGGTCACGGACACCCTTAAGACGACGACGACTTAGAAAGGGAACGCAGAGCGCTAGCAGTCCGGGGTAATATGCTTTCACGTAGGTTTGCACGCTGTACACGAGAAGTCAAAATTACGTTATTTAAGGCTCATTGTAGTCATTGTCAGACGCTGTACACGTGCGGCCTATGGAGCAATAACACGAATAGGACGTCCAATACAATAACCGCTCGGCCAAAACTTTGGTCTTAAGCGACCTGCGACCAGCGTTTTATCTGTTCATTGCGCGGTCGAGATGTGCAACGCACTGTGGTTAGTTGGGATCACGCGCAATGAACAGATAAAACGCTGCTCGCAGGTCGCTTAAGACCAAAGTCGTGGCCGAGCGGTAACGCCTTCAGGGGACTGCTGGGGCTGCCCTGGCGCTGCAGCGCTTCAGGCATGTTTGGCGACCGCAGCACGGATGGCTTCCCCGCCGTGCTGCGCAAGCGCGTGGCTTCCCTGTGGCGCGCGTGCGAGGCAGCCCTAACACTCTTCTGAAGGTGATCGCTGAGAGGACGAATAGTCATATGATCAAACATTGGATATCCATGCATGTGAGGCTAAACAAAAATTATAATTTAATGTAGTTTAATGTAATATTGTAATACATTGCATTTACTAGTTCGTAAGCCAACACGTAATTACTTACCAACTATGGATGATGTCCGAAATAAACAATTTCAATTTCAATTTAGTAAAACTATTCACTTTTTGATAAATTTTTACATCATGAATTCATTTTTAAAACGAAAATATTTATTTTATTTTGTATTGGCTGTTTAGAACTTTCATCTAAGTCTGGCCTAACACATGCGCGCGAACTGCGCAAACTTCACGAAAAATCTGTTGCGCGCCATTAGAGGTTATTTCCAAGATATTTGTAAACATTGTTAATGCGTGTTTGGTTAGGAACAAAAGTGTTGACTCGTGGTGACTAGAAAAGTGATAAATAGAATGGACGCCACTGGGAATTCTTGGCGATGTATACAATATGTGAGTAAAAACCTGTTCCCATCAATAAGTAAAGAAAATAACTTGGCAGGCCTACATAATTTTCATCTTATGAAAAGGATTTTCCTCGCAAAATGTGTCGCAAAACGTCGTATGAAACGCGAGAGCTTTGATAATGACATCCTCGGCTCTCTTAAACATGCTTAAACCCACACGATATCGCGAGGCAGAGGCACATTAGCGCGTTACGAATAACATCCCCATGAGCAGATAGACTAACGTCATGATGGCAGTCGTTGGACTTGGCCGAAGTAGTTTGAAACAAGTTCGGAAACCGCGACGGCCCGGACACTACTTCGAGCGGCAGCGGTTCCTCTAATCCATTGCGTGCGATCCCTACTAACCAGAATGCGTTGCGCTTCTCGACCGCGCAATGAACAGATAAAAACGCTTGGCGCGCCGCATTTCGCGCAATGTCGTTGCCGGGCCGGGCAACCAAAGCGGCTAGTGCAATTAAATTCATTGGTGCCTACCATAGATATATATATTACTTCGTAAAGATAGGCCCAACGCCCCGCGAGTAATTCGTCCAATGCGGTGGCCCGCCAGGGGCAATCGCGGGCCACCGTGCCTTATAGTCTTCAGCTGTCACAATGTGTCACAGTATGTGTCACAGTTGTTCGGACAGGCGTATCTTTACTTTCGATATCTTTGGTGCCTACATTGTATATTGTCCTAAAAATTTGAGTGATCCAACAATTTATCAGCACATCCTCAATTAAAATAAAATTACTCAATGAACAAGTATTTCCTGCGATAGTAGGGAAGTCAGTATCAATCTTAGGTACCGTCAAACATGCCTACTTTGCCCTCTTATTTTGGAAAAACACGAAAATCCTAGAAATATTTTTATTCAAAGATTTTATCGATTTTGATCGCGGGTAAAGTTATCTGGACTTTCGTCAACCCTTTTTGTAGCATTTGTCTGAACTAAGTACTTACCTATTTTTTTCAAAGATAATCATCGAGTAATGTAACCTTGCAGTTACACTTGGGCGGATATAAACGTCTCAGGTCGCGTGTCAGGTCCTCTTGTTGTACAATCTACTATTTCCTTACTCGATGGAAATTGAACTTTCAATTTCCTTTCCTTTGTTACATAATTAACAACAGGCATCTGACACTCCTTTAAAAACACATTGTTTAGGGTTCCGTAGTCGACAGGGAATCCTTATAGTTTCGCCATGTCCGTCTCGCCGTCCGTCCGTCTGTCCGTCCGTCTTCGGCTTGGCTTAGTAGCCATTACTACTAGAAAAGTGTAATTCGGCATAGGTATATATATAAATCAATCACGCCGATTCAAAAATCCGCCGGGCTTCAAAAAAATTTCTTTTTTTTATTGTCTCCGTCATTGATTAGCCGATTCGATTTTTTTTTGTTTGTATGTATATGCTTCCAGGTGGGTCCCATTTTTTTCAAAATTCAGTAAGATGATGGGATCCATGAGGAATTGAGAGAACTCCTTAATTTTATTAGGCACGCGTGTAGTAATTTTGGTATTTTCTATTATAACTCGTGTATTTACATCCGGAAATCATAAATTTGGTGGCGAGGAATTGATAATGAAGACCACAGATGACTTATCGAATTCCTCAATTATGTACATAAAAGTGCAAATCTCATCACACAGGTCACAGGTTCTGATAAGATTCCATTGAAATAGGAACTAATGAAGTGCCAGATCTTGGGGACTCGACGGAAGTCCTCAAATATTATCGGCCCACATACTGCGATTCGGTTTTTTTTCTATGGTAATCAACGCATTTGCTATCGGAAATCAGTTCATGTGGTAAATAAAAAAAAAAGTAAATGTTAGAAGCCACGAGCTTGGCGGAGTACTAAATTGAAGTCGGTTAAAACTTTGTTTTTAAAGTAAATTATCTAGTTATCCCATTGTGTGGGGTATGGATAGATAGCTTGTTCAAAAATATTATTTGTCAAAAATTATTTTTCAAATTAGTGATTAGTTGGCTTTAAAGCCCAAATTTTTGTTCGAGTTATAAAGTAGGCATAACTAGATGCTTACCGAGTAAAAGTCGTCCAACTTAAAATGTACCTACTTAGAAAGCCCAACTTTCGTACAAATTCGGCCGACGCAACCATTTAGTTGGCGCGTGCGTGTCGATGTAACTAAGAAAGACAGGCAACTGTGGAACCCTACACTGCGCGTGGCCCGACACGCACATGGCTGTTTTTTTCTTGAATAACCTAGCAACTGTTGTACCACGGCTACATAGCAATGAAAATATGAAAGAACGTTTGAAGCCTCGAAGAAACTATATGGGTTCCTTGTCGACTATGGAACCCTAAAAACATGAATATTGCATACAATAAAACATCAGATCAGGTAGACAATATCATAATTGATATGCATATCAGTTATGATATTGTCTACCTGATCTGATGTACCGTTGCCAATATTGCCATTCATAGAAATATTACAACTCACGAAATGTGAATGTCTTGATTTTACATGCAAACGATTGTAAATCATGTATGTTCGTGTCCGCACTGCTACAGGTATTGCCACTTTTTTCCCGGACTAGGTCACCAAGATAAGATTACATAAGAGTTTAAATAACACGGACAATGATTTCGAAAACAACCCGTTACCAACTAGTTAGGTACACTACATAATAAGTAATAGTACTTACTCCTAAACTAGTAATGCCTATCCAGCAGGCGCAAGCAATTAAGAGGGTTATAGAGAGTGAAGAATAACAGTCGTCTTTCCTGTGGTGAATAGCAGCTCCTTCCTTCGTTCTGAATATCTGTTAAAATAGGTACGATATCGGACAGAAAAACAAAACCTGCAGCTTGAGCAGATGTTTCGCGAGTGTACAAATGTCAGAATGCCCGAATAAGGCCTCTCACAGACTGGCGCGATCTGGCCGCGGTGGTCAATAATAAACTTGTCATTAGGTGTCAATTTTACTATTGACCGCCACCGCAGGCCGCGACAGTGTGTTGCAGGCCTAAAGGGACGATGGTGGAACGTGGATGGTTAAGAAGTATCAGAAGACTAATACATTCTTGACGTCTAATGTCATTTATAATCTAGTCGTGTTATATCGGTGACGTCTGGTGACGTCAGTTTCAGTACATTATTTTGACAGGTGGTGACAAACAAAAGAAGCCTATACGCGCTGAGGTACAGGAGATTTGACATTGTCTTTAAGAGGCCTTAAGTAAGCATTGTGTCCTTAATACAACAGGTTGATGACGTAACGCATTGTTCGTACGTTGGGTAGATCTAAATCTCAATTTTTATACACCACTCCGGCGTTTCCGTCTTTGCCGTTAATGGGAGGGCCATGGGATCGCGGACATGTCACCGCGACGACGCCCCCCGGCGGTCCCGGCTAACTTGCCCCAGGACACAGGTGTCAAAGGAGGGGATGGTCAGGAACGCTTGACCATCCCACCACCCAATCGGGAGTCCTACAGGTCCGCCTTCCATCTTTCCCACAGCCGTCGTTCCGTCTGGCTGCGAGTAGCCCTCAACTCTTCGGTAGCAGGATATTTTCCCGAAGTCCTCCACCTCACCCGCTCCTACATAAACTACTCTCACTATCTCTACAAGATCATTATGTTCATGCGGAGACATCCAGCTGAATTTAAGCGAGTGGAAGTTGTGAACATGTGCCTCCGCAGCGCAGGGAAGCTTGGGGCGGTGCCGCTTCGCACAGGATCTCCACGCAAGAAATCCGCTTATCATCGGACCAATGCCCTATTTAAATATTTATTTGACATTAGGTATTAGTAGGTAGGTTTTTAATTGATTAAATAGGTACCCACTGGTACTGCAACTATTTATTATTTTGTATTGCATGATTTCTTAATTTAATATTGCAATGATATTGGTACAGTCACCGGCATCAATATCTGCCGAAACAAAGCCGGCATAAATATCTGACACGTCCTTATGGCATTAGACATAGAGTCGTGTCAGATATTTATGCGTGCTATGTTGTGGCAGATTTTATTGCTGGTGACTGTACATACCTGTATCCAGGAATGACCGTAATATTGTTGTATTTCATTTATTTTTATTATAGACGTGTTTTCCATTGTGTACAAAGGCCAACATAGTTAACTGACCATTAAACTGAAATAAAGAACCTTATTACAGTTATTACAATGCGTATAAAGTGCACCAATGGTCACTTAGCTGTGTTTTCGATAGTACCTACTACGAAAAGAAACTTCAAAATATAATTAAATTGTAAATTACGTTAAACTCATAATTGTACTTATGAGAAAATATAATGATATTTAATACAGTAAACTAAACTAAGTAGGTCAAACCACACTCAATGTTCATTTGCATAAGGACAGACAGCCAACAGTCTCGTAAATTGTTATCATTGCTTATCACAAGCAATACTTTCCGGATAAGGGAACTATACATGTAAGTTAAAACAACACCTGTGCTAATATGGAATGTGTCATAATATGGGGTAATGATCGTCTATCGATGGGCGAGTCTTTAAAATGATTCATGCTGTCGATTTTCACGAAATCCCGAGCCAATCTTAATATTTACGCGTCGCATCCGCATGTAGGTAAAAGGGATGAGCGACATAGGAAATCTTATTATAATAAAATATTCTATTAGTGGATATTCTTGTAACCTCGTTTTCATTTGTGTAAATTAAAATACAACCTGCGACCTTATTGTCTAATATTAAATTACACAGTTCTCGCATCTTGTGACGGGATTAACAATAATTACGTTGCTATCAACGTGTGAAACATTAAGATACCTATTATGTTTGCCGTATTATGTACTGTGTATATACTAAAATATTAAGTATATAACTATATATAGATTACGTGCCATAAGTGTCATCATAACATATGTTTACATTTCTTTATCAGATTAAATTATAATACACTCGCGGTCAATTAACACTAGTTTTATTTACATAATATACTATTATTTATAATACCCAACTGTATTAGCAATATCCGGGATTCTATCATATAAATAGAAATATCCAAAAATTAAGATTTTTGCTATATCTCTCTCCGTTAACGTTGTTTTTTACATGGGTTTCTGCGAGTCCGATTTAAACCTGGTAACGTTATAGAACGTACGGTATAGAAAGTACTTTTTTTGTAGTTAAGATGTAAAATTAAATAAAAATGGTCATATTCATTAAACATAAGTTTCGATATTGGTTCTTGGTCCCAAGCGGTTCTCCCAATAAGATTCGGTGGTCTGGGCGTCCGTTCTTCATCCAGCGTGGCATTACCGGCTTTTCTGTCCTCCGCCTACGGCTCGCTGTCCCTTGTCAGTATTAACTTAAATCATCCACAGATACTTGACACGGAGATAGCGAGCCTGGCGGAGGCGAAGGGGCGAAATGGGTGCGAAGGTTTGTATTCAGCTGCGACATAAACGAGTTCATCGCGGACCAAGTCGCGGGCAGAGCTAGTATTATAATATACTAGCTTCCGCGCGTGACTTCCTCTGCGTGGACCTGAGAATAAGCTATCCTATATTATAATCCAGCTAATACTCTATCTTCGTGCAAAATGGCCTATGCCCTAAGTCAGTTTCAAAACGACGACTGGCTGTGAGCTCTATCAACACTCATTCAGCGTGAGGGCTAATACAGATTCTCTTTTCATTGCAGAATGGCGCCTGCGCAGAAAAACGTCGACGCGTGCGACAGTGACATGCCGTCCCAAATCAAAATGAGGCTTATGTCCATGAACGTCAAGAGCCAGAATGGCGAAGCGCACTGTGATAATAATAACTCTGTTGACAGTATTAGTGAGAAAGTGAACGTGGAAACAGGGTTCGATTTAGAAAAATATGAAGCTATGGAGTTCAAAGCGAAAATCAGATGGCCCGATATGACAGTACAAGTGTTGTTGCATTTAGTTTCAATTTATGGATTGTACCTGATTATTACATTTAAAGTGAAATTCCTTACAACGATTTTCGGTAAGTTTTTAATGTGTTTTGTTACGACCTGCGGCAAAAGAGCGTTTCTAGAAAAGTTTATTGTATCTCTACCAAGGAAGTAACCGAGCCTTAACTATCTAAATAGCCATAAAGGACATATCAAAGTACAAAAAAATGTATGTATGCAATAACAGGAGGAGGAAAATGACGTGTGCCTTAATTGGTATATTATATAGGTAACTTTTCTAGAAATGCTTAAAAGTATACTGGTTTTTTTCTGCAGGTAGCAACACAGATACTTACCAAAAATTATGTAAGTAAATAAGAAAGATAACACATATCTTGAATCAAACATCTTGAATTAAGACGATTGTCTCGAACCAAATGAAAAAAGCGGGCTCAAGAAAATTCCGCTTCTTGTGAGATCAATTTTAACATCCTGCTAATTTGGAACATTTACCTCGAATCAACTATTGAATCATGTTATGGCTCGACACGGGAGGGCCTCTGTTCAGCAGTGGACGCATTGATTATGGTGATAATAAATGAATGAATGAAACATTCGTGACACAACACAACACACAGTATTAAAAAACAAAGACAAATGAAAAAAGTGTACCTGTGCCATGTCACAAAATGGGCCCAACTCAGCATGATGCTGGCTTTTCAGCCAGCGCTGGTCTTCAGTTGGGTCCATCCAGTGAGGACACGGTATAACGATGAAGAAGCATTTTTTCCGAGTAAGACCTCCAATATTTCCTGTTGCAGCGTTCCTGACAATATACACGTCGGGTTTCGGCATCACGGCGGGCGTGCATCGCCTTTGGTCACACCGCGCCTACCAGGCGCGTACACCGCTGCGAGTGCTTCTAGCACTGCTATTCACTATCACCGGACAGGTAAGTTGTCGCACCAGCCGACAGAGTCCCACTGCTGGCATAGGCCATAGGCCTCCCTCGGTGTGCAATGGTCCTACGCCACCAGCAGCCAGCTGACTCCCGGTACCTCAACCACGTTAGCTGTTCCCTTGTGGACTCGAGGTTACCATCTTTGCCTAATGTGCTCGGGAACATTGGAATATTTCCGGCAGAAACCGATAATAAAGTTTATGTTGCCGACAGTAATGACACCGGGTTTTTAAAACTGATAATGTTTTAACCACTAAACCCGGGAAAACGCCGACGCAATACTCACCTTCAGCATTTTGCTATAAAAGTTAAGTAAGTCAATGTTACATTTAAAGAGACTCGATATCCCTGTAGCCGAGCGTTAGGTAAAGCACGCGAATTTCAATCTGATCTGAATGTCGTTGATTCCAGCAACAGTTCGTACCTATACCCCAGAAAAATTACGTTTTTCTTCAAACATTCATTTATAACAGCGTTTTTTTGTTTGTTTAATTTTCTAATGTTATTCTAAGATGCCTTATCCAAGAATCCTACAAAATTTCCATCGGGAAGTAAATGTATAAACATAAATGACACATCCATTATGTTTTTTGTGTGATTTATTTATTATCTTCAAGGATAGGAAGGAGCTCCTGTAAATTATATACATACATACATACATTTACGCCTTTATTCCCAAAAGGGGTAGGCAGAGCACATGAAAAATATGTTCCAGCGCCACTTTTAGCATAAATGTGGGTATAAAGGATCGACAAAATGTGATATTTCCTGTAAATTATCCAAAACAAAAATTAAAATATCTATTAATATTTTTCCTCTTTTTTCAGGAATTGGTTAAATATCGATTTTTTGAGGACTAATATTTTGGTGGATTTTGAGTCTACGTAATTACTAAAATGATAATATATCAGTTACACACAAAAAAGCGGCTGTTATGAATTACTTCCAAATTTCCATTTTTTTCCATGCTAATGAAAATAAAATGCTTGGGCTACTACCCTAATCTTACGTACCTATTAAATATCATTTGAATATTTATTTTAACAGTAGCTTTTCGGTGAAGGAAAACGTCCTGAGGAAACCAAACCGATTGCTTTCCCTCTGGGTTAGAACATCGGATGGTAGTCTTCTTCTTTAAACCAGTCGTACGCCGAATCTCGGGCATAAATAGGTGCCAAAGCTCCATTAGGATACAACCGAGGGAAACGTTAGAAATATCACACTAAATGTCTTGTAATGGCAACATTGCGAGTAACACAAGCAGTTTTGTAAGGTAAGCTTATTGCTGGTGTCATTATGGGAATATTGCGGACTACAGCACAGACGAAATACTAGTTTAGTTGTTCCGTTTTCGTTGTATCCGTTGTATTTCCCGTTTTTAGTCCCGGGTTCGAATCCCAGTAAGGGCATTTATTTGTTTTATGTGCACGAATATTTGTTTCTGAGTAATGGATGTTTTCTTTGTGTTTAAGTATTTATTTATCTATTTAAGTATGTTTATCGTCGTCTAGTATCAATAGTACAAGCTTTTTTTAGTCTGGGACTAGGTCGATATGTGTAAGTGTCCCCTAATATTTATTTACTTAAAAGAACAATAAGCTTTGTTTACTAAAACCACAAAACACCAAAATGATCATATTGTAAAAAGTCGTTGCAGCCACCTAGAAAGTTCAATTCAATATCGACTCTATGTCCCTAAGCAATAGGTTACGAGTGCATCAATAGAAAAATGGCGGTCCAGATGCCTATACCCTTATACTTGTAAGTACCTACTATTCTGAGGTGGTCAGGTAAACGCCGGGGATATATTAAAATAAAACAAAATTTATCAGTGGCATGTAAAGGCGGGATTCCACTGGTGTCCGGCACTGTGCAGCACAAGCATATTCAGTACAAAAATGCTTGTGCCGCACGCCGCACCGCACACCGGTGAAATCCCGCCTTAACATAAGTTGTATTTTGAAATTCTGTTATAAAACACATTTTTATGTATAATAAAACCATACGATATATAAATAATTAGAGTAGGTACAGAACTAGTTATTCTAATATATTAGGTTTACATTGAGGTAAAATTGTCTTGCTAATATTATTGAAACAGTGTTTAAAATAAATATTCAAATTATTTACTGTAATATTTAGTTAGTCATTCGTAATTAAAATAATAGTTATAAATGTTATAATATAAATAGATACTTTCAATATCGAATATGGCCCTAACGGCCACGAAATGCAGACAGCGTTTAACGTCACATTTCTATGAAAGCAATTTAAACTTTTCGCAAAGGCCCTAGTTGAGATTGCTAATGTATGCAGTTTTTATCTATATGAAGTACTTAAGCTTATCTGTTATGTTATGACTGACGATAATGAATGAGCTAGCAAAACCGCACTATGTGACAATGAATTGGACATAACATAACCAAAACCGCACTATGTGACAATGAATTGGACATAACATAACCAAAACCGCACTATGTGACAATGAATTGGACATAACATAACCAAAACCGGACGACGGGCCTACGGAAGGGGCGTGTCTGCAGAGTGATTATCTGTGTCTCGCTGTCTGTACCTTTAAGGAGGCCGGTGTGATGTCATTTGACACCGCGCTGGCTGCTCGACAAAATGTAAACAATAACTAGTGGTTCCCGCGGCGCGGCTCGCGTATGAGTATTTCAGTTATTGGGTATATACTATTTACTATGTAATACTAAATAACAGTGAGCAAGTTATACAGGTACATATGTATTCCCATTGAGTAATTTTATTATGTACCTACGATGAAAAATAATAAAACTACATTACTTTTAATGTCACGTAATTTAACACATTTAACACAAAATTGAAACTAGTAAACCAAAATCGAGAAATATTAACTTTATTTAATAGTGACTGATGATTTATTTATTACGCACAACTTACCATGAGGTGGGCCGTACGTAACATAAGATTGTTTGCGACCAACGTGGTATAAAAAAGTGTATATATTAAACATGTCAATTTAGTCATAGGTACCTTTTTTAGATAAAAAAAGGTACCTATGACTAAATTGACATCTGTCTATCACAGGTAGATACCTGTGTTATCAATTTATAATTAAGTCCCTGGGCGACCGAGCTCAGCTCGGGTGAAAATACAGATAAACGAATTTATTTCTAGCTAGGTCGATTTTTTGTCCCCGTAAAGCTTCTGAGAACGTCATTGCAAATATGTGCATTGGAAATTATCGCGTGCTTTGAAACGCCGTTCTGACTAGATTAAGAAACAATAAGGTCTGATTTTCAGATATAAGATTCTTGACTATTATGATTGTTCATCTGATTTTATCGATATATGATTGCTTACAATTTCCTCTATAGAAAAATTCTAAAGCTGAGTCTGTATTTTCCTTTTTCTTTCCTCAGCCTAATCAAACGATACGATATTTTACGACATAATCAAGTTAATACTATAGTATTTTATCTCATCTAAAATCTCACTTTATGAAATTTTAATAAAACTTCACTAAGTTAGGTATTTATTTGTCCAAAACAGCGATTCCCGAAGAGTATTACATATCATTTTCTCGTGGGCGGAAGGCATAGCCATCAGCGTGACTCTGTCCAAGGGGCGTGTACGATTCAAATCAAGGCATAATCCCCTTAATAGTATATGACAGGATAGGATAATTTCGGTGTTAATTGTTTCAAACTATCAGAATTACATCCTCATTATGCTAGCAATGACGTATTATGTAATTAATTGATTTGTGTTTCCATTCTAGTCTCAGTATTTAGGATCCTGCACCACTAAAGTTTCTGTTTAGCCCAATGGTTGACTGGTAGAGAATGCTTTAAGGCAATAGAAACTTTATTTTTTTTAGGAGAACCGACAGCTATAAAACTTAATAATAACATGAATATAAACCAAAAAGCCAATTACAGGATAATTGTGCAATACAGTTTAAATAAATAAAAAAATTACGCCCATACTACCTCTAGTCGTAACCTCTTTAACAAAATAAATAGGTAGGTACCCTGCAGTAATTCGTTCCAGAAACCACACAAGCTCATTTTGGATATTCACCGGAGGTTACCCCTAACATCTAACATGTTAATTCACAAAGATACAAAATACCTAACTTTCACCTCTTTATATAATTAGCATAGATATTATAGGTAACAGCATTTGCCCTGGCCTTGACGCAATAAGCAAAATTTGCCCGAGGACGACACATTTTGGAATTTGTTAGTCCTTTATTTACCTAATAAGCATAAATTACTTGTAGTTCGCACTGGGCCAGCGTGGGGACTACTGCCCGTTCCCTCTCATACATGAGAGGAGGCCTGTGCCCAGCAGTGGGACGTATATAGGCTGATGATGTGACTTGTAGTTATTCACCGGATCGCGTTTCGTTGCGATCTAAAAATTACTGAACAGATTTTTTTATTGTAGTAAAATGTCTTGTCGCCAGTCACAACGGTGTATAAAATTCATAGGCTTTTTACTTTTCGCGTAGTTTTTTACTTTAGTCGCATTTCACTGCGATAAATATTTGTTTGTAAAGCGTTTTTACTCAACGCCAGACTTCCTTTAAGCACTATATCTATGTAGTTCTGTTTTTTAAACGCATTTCGCAGTTGTAGTTTATCTCCTGGATCGCTTTTTATATAAGTAGCTACAATTTGCAATATCAATATTTGCCTCCCTTTCTGACATGCATGTACAGTCAGCAGCAGAAGTACTTAAGCATTCCAAGTTGTCACAATGAGGTCATGTCATCCATTCATAATCTGCCTATTGTCTACAAGCTATAAAAAAATTAAGCGAAAAAGGTGCTTTGCGAGTAAAGATATTGTCTAATACAAAAATAAACGATTAGGATACAAAGCGAAAATTTAATACATGATCGACGTGAATTGCAACTAAAACTAATAGCGACAAAAAAAACAGGATAAAGACTCAACGCGATAGTTAAATGCACGATCGAGGTGAAATGCGACTAGAAATAATAGCGACAAAAAAATACGATTGAGACACAACGCTATAATTAATTATAGGATCGAGGTGAAATGCGATCGGGTGAATAACTAGAGTATATATGTGCTAAATTAACAGTCCTACTTGGTAGATTTTACCACCTAAGCTTTAGAGTCCCAATAAGCACCCTAAAATGTATTTATATATCACTAGTGGAATCAATTATAAGTTACTCCCTGGATTGCTATGGCCTCACCTTTAAAACGAATTTGGAAAAAGTTGAAAAACTACAAATTAGATTTCTCAAACTATTAGTAAACAATAAAACTAAAAATAAATATAAAAATGATTATTATCAGTTATTCAAAGTATGTAAAATTCTTCCGGCAACACTTAGACATAAATACTTAATTTTAGTCAATCAGCACGGCAATCAAGAAAGTAACTTATCTCAAATGAGCCAAACATATGGCACCAGATCCGTAGCTGCAGGTAAGTATGCCGTTCTCAGAGTAAGCAATTACTACGGGGATAGGCTCATCGAAAAACGCTTACCATATTTGCTTAACGCTTTACCTGTGGCTATTAGACAAGAGAAAAACAAAAATAAATTTAAAAGAGCCCTGTTGAAACACTATCTTGACAGTATTTAAATACCTACTTAAATACCTAATCTTATATCTAGTACCTAATCTTATACCTATCCACTTTATAGCACATCATCTTACCTACTTACTTCTTAAGACTTTACTAATTATATAGACTGATTAGGACTATACCACTTTATATTAGACTCATTTATCATTAAGACTACCTCAAATTATATAGACTCATGGATCTCACAGTCAAACTGTGCAAACAGTTTTGTGGGACGTTGTATTTAGTTTTAAGTCATTGTAAAGTGCTTTACTGAAATAAATAAATAAATAAATAAAAAATAGTAAGTAATTTATGCTTATGAGGTAAAGCACTAATAAACGACGACAATTAAGCCTGCGCCTAAAATAATTTAATAGCATTCATGTTTCTAAGACGATAACGTAACTTTGATCATTACATTTTCCTCAAATCAACCTTGATCATCCTGGCTCATTATTTAATCATCATAAAACTGATCCGTTGAAGAAACAAGAGCATTGTAATTTTCATAATGGCTTTCAAACAAAAAGTTATTGACCTTTGTTGTACCTAATGGTCACATAAAAGTATATAAAACGTTGGTTGCATACGCCCTATCTATAAAAGCTTCAGTCTGGTGGGAACACCCCGCTGTATTTTATGAGATGCCCTGCCAATTTAAAAAATGTTGTTAGCTAAACACAAGTTCCATGAAACAAGTAATTTCAAGCGACCACCGCTGAAAAGTATGTGACATTTAATCTTACCCTTTTATAGTTTAATAAAGGTCGAAACGAATGGGGCTGATTCACTCTTATATATATATAACTTTATTGTGCATAAAAAATAACATGTTCATAATTAGAACCAGGAGACTATAGTATTTGTGTTAAAATCTAGGATAAAGGGCCTTGGTATTGGTATTAGGCTGCTTTTTACAATAGACCAAGGTTTTGTGATTTTTTGCTGGAAAGTCGAAAGGATAAGATGTTGAAGAACCATAATATACTCTGCAGAGATACGGATAATAGCTATGTCTCTCTAGATTATAAAGCGTCTTGTGGAAACCCTGGTTTTGATACTTTTGAGGTGGCTATGTGAGGAGGATTAATCATAGACATGCGCCAGCTTAGCCACCGAATGGCTTCCAAAAGATGGCTTCCGAGGTAGAGGCAGACCGAAAAGGAGATGGCGGGACGACCTTGATACGTTTTGTGCAGATTGGCGAACACTGGCACAGGAACGTGACGAGTGGCGGAAAAAAGGGGAGGCCTTTGCCCAGCAGTGGGACACAATATAGGCTATAATAAAAAAAGACATGCACGTTCTGTAGTAAGGTCCGTTTATTACTGAACAGCGATAGTCTTACCATCTATATCCCATGCCATATTACGTATATCTAACAGTTACCACACCTCACTTCATGTTTATGTGAGGAAATCAGAGCGGCTACTGAAACTTTGTCCGTTCAGGGAGTTACACGAACGAACGAAGTTCGTATCCGGAGCCGCTCAGATTAGGCTACACTATAACACATTAGATAAACATGCATTGCTCCCATCAACGTACAAAATGCCGTATACCGAGTATACCGACCCCGCTCCGCCAAGCCAGGAAGATATATTACAGTGAATTATATTGGAATTGGACATTTACTTCACAATCATTAATAAATAATTTTATTGGAATTAAAAACACAACAAAAGATAATAAAGGCATAAAACTAAATAAAAATAACGTTAAAACTATTAAGCGTGAATATGATTATATATATAAAAGCAAAAACAAAATATGTGTAAAGATAAATATTAATCCTCCCCACCCCGCATCGCACCCGGCTCAAAGGTCCCCATGATACCCGCAGCGTTACCCCGCTGAACGGCGATGTAGACCTGTTATTAATATTACTTAAGTATTCATTTTCATTTGAGTACACTGATAACACAGCTAACGAATGGAGTAACTCAAACAGTAGTTGCCTGCAACCAACGACGTAGAAAGCATAAGCTATTCCAATCAGCGCCAATCAATAAAAGAAGCTCACTGGACACTGCTACAGAATAAATAATAGTACTACACGTACAGAAGGTTCTCTGTTAACAAATGCCTTGTTTAGGTACCTATATGCCGAACGAGCCTTAACTATAGGGCTTCCCTTTCTATCGCATGCAACGCGCTCTTTCGGAGGCCAGTGCTAGGGTTTCCACCAGCGAGGAGGACCTATTAAATTATATGTTAGTACAATAGTGTTGTTTTGCAGTATTACGAATAGTTTCTTTGGTCACTTTTGTTTGATTAAGACACACCACACAAAAGCGATGTAATTTACCATTAGGTTATAAGTTTCTGCAAAATGTTAAAACGAAGACCCTATTAAGGTACCTACCTCTGTCATACAATATAAAAAAATTAAACGGCGCGGCGCCGGCGGTAGCTATTATTTAATAAGTTTTTATAACAAGCTTTTATTTAACTTGACCTGTTCATTTGTTTTGTTAGTGCGGGAAAAATCTTGAAACTGAATTTTGAACCAGTTAACAGTCAACTGAAATTTTGGGTATAATTTAGTTTGGATGACAAATCAGTATTATGTAACATCTGATCTGATGATGGAGAAAGAAGGTGGCCCTTTGAATTCAGTAGTTAACCGACGTAACCCCGTTGAGTTTGGCTCATTAGAATCGTCTCAATGAGTAGTGGCTGACGTTATACAGAAAAGTACAGTTGGCAAATAAAAACCTGGTACCAAAAAATAATTTATTGACAGAACCTATTTTCTGTGCCTGCGGCAGGTACTAAAAATGGAAATTTAATAACGGTATAGGAGGAAACAAATGTTGGCGTTTCATTGCTAAAACTAATTTTAAAAGTCTTTGTCGACATAAAATGTTAAAAGTTGTATTACGAAGCGAATTAATAAGCAAATGGCGGAAAGCGCGAACACGTGCGTTCCGTACTAGCGACTGGCATCCACTAACATACCAGGCCGGACCGGTATTGGATGTAAATAATTGTAGCGGCGCTACAAAATCACGGAGTAAGGGCCGGCGCTCACTGACGGCGTGGCACGGTATGGCACGGCAGGTTGTGCTGCGGTATCCCGCGGTGTTCCGTGTCATGCCGTGCGCTCCCTAGCTCGGTGCGCGGAGGTGCGGGAATACGACGACGATATTTTAAGTCTATTCGTTAGTACTTATCATGTAGTTAATTCTATTATGAATAATGTACTCACATTATTCATAATACAATTAACTACATCAGAGTTTACATGTCAAATACGATACGAGAAAAAAAAGACCGGGTTGCACTCCGGGAGTGCCGGCAGAAGTGAAAAATCAGAAACACCTTAAAAGCTCAATATCACTAGTTATAGGAGTCTTAAATGCAATGCAATCCATTCTGTATGTATTTTAACGACAAAATCAATGTTAATGTTTGCACTTGAAATAGTTCAAAGGATGTTTTGACCTAGCGCACTACAATTAAGGTTCAGTTTCTTAACTCTGTTGATGTCCGTCGCAGCTCCCGCATAGTAAATTGCCGTGAGAAAAAGGTCCTAAGCGCCATGCAGATTGATGCACTTACGCCTCTCGAGCCAACGACTGTCTTGACGTGCACAGCGCCGCTTCCCCCGCCACCCACAAGCCTCGTCCCGATTTTCTCACCATACACATCTGTGGCGAGTTTAACAATTTCTCCCCATCCCAAAAAGTGCACAGCGCCGCTAAAGAAGTTTTCACTTCACAAACTTTTTCTCAGATATGTATAAGTGTCAATATCCAATATTAATAATATTCGCCTTGGTAGGTACGTACTTTGATAATCTGACTTTTAGTGTACCTACAGGGAAACCATTAGGCCAACAGTCGTCTGAGCTTCAGGAGATTTGACCAAAAGTTTGTCTTACGGTTTGTCCTCATGTAGACGGCTAGATGGACGCATGGCTCAGACAGATCACCGATAGGACTGACACGGGCTAAGCAGCTTACGACAAGGAGATTGCTTCTATCGATGTTGCCCACTTATAACAAACTAGCTTCTGCCCGCGACTCCGTCCGCGTGGAACTCGTTTATATCGCCGCTCCTCCATACAAACTTTCACCCCCCCATTTCTCCCCCTTAGGGGATGATTTCAGGGATAAAAACTGTCCAATGTCCTTCCCCGGGACTCAAACTATCTCTATGCCAAATTTCACCTATTTCGGTTCAGCGGTTTAAGCGTAAATAGGTAACAGACAGACAGACAGACAGACACACTTTCCCATTTATAATATTAGTATGGATGTCAAGCGGCGGTCGTGGGTCCCGGCTCGTACCAATGAGTTTTTCGGAACTTATGTACGGAATATTTACCCGTTAGCTTTTCGGTGAAGGAAAACATCGTGAGGAAACCGGCCTTATTCCAATAAGGTCTAGTTTTCCCTCTGGGTTGGAAGGTCAGATGGCAGTCGCTTTCGTAAAACTAGTAGGCATTTGGTTAACGTGTGGGCGAATAGTTCTGTTTAAGTTAATCCGGCGGTAGCCGTTTACCTGTGAATCCAGGCAATTTCGAGACATCCGTGTGGCTTTGCCTTATTTGTCTGTTCGCGGACCTGGCTGATCTGTAATCGTAGACTGTGAACTTGTGACCTAGCAATGCATTAATACACCGGCTTGGACTTCCCGTTAGAAGTGCGGATCTTGTTTTATCAAGCGATTAGGATACAAAATGAATAAATTGCTATCGTGATCTTGTACTTAAGTGTTTTTTTTAAATTTAATTTAACACTACAGTATGTAACAGTTTTTACTATGAGTTTAGTATTATCGTCTATATACTGTCTTTCGTAAAAAATACAATTTCTATAGTTGTATACCTACTGGCCCTTTTTATTATTAATTTTATTTATTTAATAATGATACATATGTATAATATATTTACATATGCCTCGCGTATTGCACAATATTGTAATACCAATTAGCACGTAAGGATTATGTTTATCTTTTAGTGATCAAAATGGTGAAACATTAAAGAACTTGTTAATTCGCGATCCATTTTAATTGGTTGATTAGCATTAGATTCTGACTAGGCTGGACTAATAAATCATTATAAACAGGGTACTTAACGCAAATCTGAAGGTGTGTAAAAATGTAATACGATAACGCATTCTGTATAGAAAAGTTGGGGCTTTAACGTATTTAAAACTTCTAACATATTTTTACGTTTTCGGTGGCATAGCAAAGTAATAATTACTGTTGTGTTCTTCAATGGGTTAAGCATTAACTTACTATATGGGGCAACCCATACCATAATAAGTTAAAGCTTGTTATAATCCTACTATTGAATTTTGGATGATTGTTACTTAATCACGCTTAAATGGCTTAACCGATTTGCATGAAATTTTGCACGGCGATAGTATGATGTCTGGATTAAAATATAGGATAGTTTTTATGCCGGGTACACATAGACGAAGTCGCGGGGGGATGCTAGTGATTTATATGTTTAAGAATACACACTGTGTATATTTCAAACAATTGAACGAAATGTATTAATAATTTACATAGTCTCTACCACAACAAGTGTCAATTGATCTTCTTGACCCTCGGCCCGGCCTTGGCAGACTGTTTAGCAAGCAGCGCTCCTAATGCAAGTATTAAAGTAGCGAATTGGAGAATATTGCGTTCTTTGAAGCGCCATTCTGATCGGATTAGGAAGGGATAAGGACTGATTGTTTGTCCGATTATAGCCGGACCATGATTGCAAAAACTTTCCTCGATGGTATAAATCTTAAGTTGGGCCCAGTGGTAGGTACGAGCAGGGGCTCGTAACCACGACCATCATATTAATTACCCTCCAAGGTGCTTATGACATCTCACTCTGACCTTGAAATACATTGTACCGTTAACTTTCAGCGGGACATCTACACATGGGCACTCGACCACCGCGTGCACCACAAGTATACGGAGACGGCGGCGGACCCCCACGACATCCGGCGCGGGTTCTGGTTTGCGCACGTCGGCTGGGTGGTGCTGACGGCGCACCCTGCCGTGGAGGACCGCCGCATTGCGCTCAGGAAGACCTCGCTCGATCTGGAGCACGACCCGGTGGTTAGTTGGCAGAAGAAGTAAGTTAAACAGCTTTATTGCCGAGAATGCCAACGGCATATAGCGTGGGTAAACCACCGCGCCGCGCTCAGGGAGGCCTACTCGCTCGGTCGATCATGTTACGCATTGTACGAACGTTAGGTAGACCTAAATGTCAATTTTTATATGGAAAAACGACAGTAGGACTGTCCCAACGCGCGTCGGAAACGTAACGTGGTCGAGAGGGGTCTCGAACACGACTTGTTGGGTGGCAGAAGAAGTAAGTTAAATACCTGATGTCAGTAGTAAATCAAGAATACAACCAAATTCGGCCTTGCGAGCCATATAAGACCTCACCTCAGGTTGTTAGGTGGGGAAAAAGTAAGTTAACTGTGCTGTCAGAAATACAACCAAAGTTCTATCGAGTCCAATGATAGAGTCATATTTGAGCTGTAAAGTTTTAGGTTGGATTTGGATTATTAGGCTGTACATTATTGTGGCCGTGCATTATGACGGCCGTACATTACCCGAATCCGATTATTTGCAGTCAAAGATCGGTTCTGTTAGAAAGAGGATCTTCTATACGTAAGTAGTACTAGGTATCATATTATACCTTTTCTGTGCCTGGGCTGAGTTCAAGGACTATTCATGATGCGACGCGACGTCGTAAAAAGACGTCATTAAAGTATAGTTACCATTAAATCTTTGTGCTTTTAGTGTAACTAGTTCCTACTTAATCGAAATAGAGAGTTACTGTTAAGTAAAGTTATTAACTACTAGTTTTCCGTGCGATTCCGCCCGCGAATTAAAAAGATCTCAGGCATAGCCACGGAATAAAATAAAGCCTTTGTCCATCCCGGGGATCTATTTTAATAGTTATTGGTTGAACCGTTCACCAAATGATTAGTTTAAATGGAAACTGTAATAAAGAAAAGAAAGAAAGAAAAGCATTTATTCGTGACACACACAAAACGACAAACTCGTCACGAAATGGTCCCAACTCACATGGTGGTTCCGTTGGTACCTACCACACAAATGATATAAAATAGCATTGTTTGTCATGAATACAATTTTCTTACACATTTAAACTGTTATTGTTAATATTATACATGCGATTCATGCGAAAGCACATCTGTCGGTTATCTTTTCACGGTTAATCCGCTGAACCGATTGAAAATTGAAAAAGTTGTTTGGATATAGTTTCAATCCCGGGATAGACTGTCTCTATTTACATTTATCTCGGAAGTTATCTCCTTAGGAGGTGAAATAGGGGGCTATAAAGTTTATATGCAGGTACGATACAAAGATCGAACGAAGTCGCTGGCAAAAGCTAGACTTTTTATATGTCACTGAAGTAAATAAGACCCAAGGGTCTTATCCGAAGTGCAGTATGGTGTCTCAATCGAGTCGGCCGAAAAGCTTAACTGTTACACAGGTCTAGCATAAGTTGATTTACTGTACGACTTCAAATTAAAACCTTCTTATCCAACGTAACAACTTTTTCATCACTTGCTCATAAATGGCGTTATTCCATGCCTGTATATAGAAGGACAATGGCCTAAATTGTTACCACGGGAGTTATGGATTTTCATAACTCTCTAGGGTGTTATGAGGTAGTGTGTGATCTGATTGGTTTAAGCAAATCTGGTTGGCCACGCGGCACTCGAATTCTGCTCTGTGATTGGTTGAAAAAAATCTTGATGGCCACGCGCCGCAAGAATACTATACTGTACTTGCTCTGTGATTGGTTGAAATATTGAAGCTGCGCCCTCCACTCGCACTGAACTGGAAGTTAAGTTGTCAATTCGTAAATTTTTGATTGGTGCGGTTGTATGACACATCGATTTTTCTGTCTTTTGCAGTTATTCTTTCCTCGCAAATGTAATAAAACATTGTGTACCTATAACAAGAATATTGCAAACTCAAGGCATTAAAAGCCCTCCGTCTTCGGCGTCGGGCTTCTGATAGACTCTTGTTCGCAATATTCCACTTACACACCTCGTTAAACACTACACAAACACCTACTATTATTTACAAAACCTTTTTATCCAGATACTTCATTCCCATGTTCGGGTTGCTGAACGTGGCGCTGCCCGTGTGGATCCCGTGGTACTGCTGGGGTGAGACGCTGGCGCACAGCTTCGTGGTCAGCTTTGTCACGAGGTTCACCATCACACTGAACATCGCGTACTGCGTCAACAGCTTTGCGCACTTGTGGGGCAATAAGCCTTACGATAGGTACGTTTTTACGGAGAGATTTTGTAATACGGTATTTCGCTCTGCCGAAACGTGGATCATAGGGCTGATCCACAAAGACAGCGTGTTATGAAATAGGACTATGTGTAGTATCTCTGAAGCATTGAATCCTTAACGTAGTGGTTCGAAGGAAAACCATAGTCATCGGGAGCCGCGGCGCGTAAAAGTTTTAGGTGGGCAACCCGGAACAAAAAAGTTATGAAAGAGTTAAGAGTATCTTAATATACTCGTAACTACAGGTGGTTGGGAATCGGCTTGAATAGGCGCTCCGCCACTGATAACTAAGCCGAAAGTATTTTTTGAAATCAGATAAGTGGATGCCGACATATAAATATATAAAGCCACAAAACTTAAATATTAAGAAAATATCATGAATTAGAGCGTCGCCATCGTTGTGATGTCGAACGTTAGGAAAAGCCTAATTCCCTTCAAATAATACCACTCATAATATCTAGAAGGACGGAGATACACCTAATACTTATTTCGATTCAACAGCTGTATTCTTCTTATTCACGACATTCACAGGCGCGCCAGTTGTCTCTGGCCCAAATGGATGGACGTAATATTGTTCCAACGTTTAATTTTGACTTTCACGACCGTTCCATTCGAATAGCGCGTCGCGAAAGTTTTTCATCCGTTTGGATATCCAACGAGTCGCACCTACCATCTTTAAACGCCTACACCGCTACAGTTTTGACGGACCATTTGATTCGATTGTGGCGTGGCGCTGCTTCGCTAATCGGCTTATCTGAGCGGTCGTGAGTAGGCCAGGCCAGCTTTAGAATAATTTAAAATCTGCAATGAGTTCTGATTTCCATTATCTGCGATTGAAATAGGAGCGGGCACATCTTCGCGAGTTAGTAATTATAAGATGTATAATAAGAGTTTTTTACAGGTTCATAAAGTCGACGGAGAACGTGATGGTAAGCCTCGCCGCGCTAGGCGAGGGTTGGCACAATTACCACCACGTGTTTCCCTGGGACTACAGGACCTCAGAGCTCGGTCGCGTCAACATCTCCACTGGTTTCATCGACGCATTCGCCAAAATTGGATGGGCGTATAATTGTAAGTGATCCACACAACCCTAGAAATTAAATGGTCGCGTACGGTACGCTTTAAAAGAACTACTCCTTCCTCCTCTTTCGAACGCTCCGGCTGTGAAACGACCTTATTGCGATTAGATCGGTTTCCCCACGATGTTTTCCGTCGCTGAAATGTTGCCTATCTTTCTAGTTAATCGTACTTCTACAACAGGGTGAAAGATTTGCAAAATATATTTATTTATTTTTATTTATTTATTTGAGTCAGGCAACAAGGCCCATATTTACAAATGCCTTACAGACTAACGTACATATCAATATACAAAACTTATAACATAACACAAATACACGTTAAAACGGCGACGCGCGACGCAAGTTCTAGGTGTCAAATAACCGGCCTCGAAATCGCCGGAAAACTACACCCTTCGGCCAGATCTCCTCCTTCATGAAGGTCGACAGCTTGTCAGTTAGTACTCTCACCACAAATGAATTGAAACTCGGTTTGTGGCGGGACTCCAACCTCTCAAACCTCAGGATGAGGTTGGTCTTCAAGGTACTCGATGATCTGTTCGGCTTTCGTCGAGTAGTGCAGACGGGACACATATAACAATGTCACCGGGACCGAGAGATATGAGAGGATATAATTAGTTTAATGTAGATCATAGTGTTCAGTTAATAGTTATGCATAAAATACGATGTAATTATATCGTCGGGCATTGATATAGTAGTTTCGAACATTAGACCTCATTCAAACCTGAATAACACTGGCGCGGCCTGCGGTGGACGTCTTGACAGCTAATGTCGAGTTTACTATTGACCGCCACCTGCCGCCACCGCAGGCCAAACTAGTGCAGTTTGTGATGGGCCTAACTGGAAATCGTTTATTTCTGCATCACTTATTTCTGTACATCAGAAATAGGTAACCTGTCACAAAAATAAATGATCATTGCAGTAGGTTAGACATGAGCTACTCTCAATAATGTAATCTAATGTTTGTATCTTTGTATTGTCAATACGCTTACTGGGATATCACAGATAACTAAATCCTCAGCGAAACTAAACTTAAACATACATAAAGGAAGAGACGGTTGATTGTATAGTCTTTTGTACCCATTTACCTTTCAGGTCAGAAACCATATTTTTGCATTAATAATAATAACATTGACTGATTAAAAAAATATAATGTGTGACAAGTACATAATCGAAAAATAATAAAAATATTTGAAATAAATAATTATATTCCATATTTGCGACACTGGGTAACGATAATTACTTTGTTTGGCTTGTGATGATCTTTCCCCAGTGTTTTGTCATAGGACAATCTAGGCACTCAGCAAACATACCCAGGGTGGTGTTAGAACTGCCGCGCTCTGTTCTACAGAGACGCCAGTACGCAACTCTCTTCCTTCTGATGGCGTGGAAGCCATCAGTGTACGCTCCTGCGAACATACTCGACTCGCTACAGCGACGCGGCAGTTTCATCAGAATCCTGAATATGTTATACTGGACCCTTAGCGTATTGTATGTCCGCAGCGTATGACTCACTAGGCTGCTAGTGTAGATGGTTTGGCAATAAGCCTTAAACAATGTGACTTTAACTCCTTTCGTGCACCGAGCACACCTGTGGCTGAGGGCTATCATGTTGTCTTGCACGGCTAGGGCCCTCCTCTCTCTCTCTCTCTCTCTCTCTATATCCGTATCATCCCTTAAATCTGGTGGAATATATGTCCCATATATTTTAACTGGTCTGCTACCTCTATAATGTTAGTCATCATCTGTGTATGTTGGCGGACGATGGTAAAATCCGCCGAATTACGAAATTCCTAGGCATATCGTGAAACGCCGCCATTTCATCACATCCGCCATATCGTTCAAAATTTAACGATTTGCCTAGTGACGTTTAGGCTGCTCATGTAATTGCTCGCAGGTTAAGCAAAGATGGCAGCGGTCAGTCTTTGGATGGGTGACCGCCTGATGTTTGAGTGGTTAATATAAATGAGCGCTTCCGTGCTTTGGAAGGCACGCTAAGCAGTTGATCCCGGCTGCTGTCTATGACAGTAGTCGTTAAGCCGAGTTAGAGGCCTTCGGGCGGCTTGAGAACTTCTAACAGTCGAGTTGCCCACTCACTTGACAAAGGGGGGAAAACTGTTACTCGCGTCCGCAGGAGCTACCTACCACAACCCTGCACGTGTCTCCTGGGTGGTACTAATGAGTGACAAACTTTAAAGGCCAAAATAATGTATGCCATACGATTAAATAAATGTAATTCCTAACTATATCATGAAACGCCGCCATATCGTTCAATACTCACCGTCATACGTAAGTCGGGTGTCCAAGATTGAGGTATAGGTAAATGAAAAAAAAGGAGTGCGGACTGATAATCTCCAGCGAGTCGGCGCCACCCCGCTGCGCGGGGTGTCTATTTCTGGTCTGAGGGGCACAAGTGAACCCTAACCTAACCGTCCTAAGACAGAGTTCGCTTATGACTGGCCATTTTTGTCCGCCCTGATTATTGGCTCCCAACAACCACGGCCACCATCGCATACGCAGCGCCACCAGTGGCCAAGACGGAAACTATTGTACGATGTGCCCGGCATAGAGCTAGAAATATCGACGAATGCGTTGCTCTAATCGATCTGCCGTATTGTTTATCAGGCACATCGTGATAAGCCTGGACAAGTTTTGGGCATATCATAAAATGGCGGCGTTTCACGATATGCCTAGGAATTTCGTGATCTGGCGGATTTTACGATCGGCCGCCGACACTATACTTTAGAAAATAAATATTAATCCATACTGACTAGTAAGTTTAAAAGTGTCGACTGACGTAAAGGTACATCCATGTATGTTATATATATATACTAGCTTTTGCCCGCGGCTTCGCCCGCGTAAAATTCGGGGTACACGGTTCCCCTTTCCTGATTTAGAACACAGAAGAGAACTCGGAACAGAATATTATTTTAATACGCTAAGTTGTAGACGATATTATATGTCTTGCCATTTGGGGATAGAATGTAAAGATTCTGGGCATTGGACACACGCGAACATTCTAAGTTCACCCCAGCCACCTTTAATGTCTGTCCTTACGCTTTGTTAATGGTCACAGCGAAAGTAAGCTTAAGAGGAAATTGTAGCCTTTTAAACTGGAACGGGAGATCTGTGGGAATTATTGGGATTCGTGGGATCATTACATTTTCACCCTTTCCTACGCCGGTTAAGATAGTGGCGCTAATGATATTGCGGCCAACTTGTGTGACACGAAGTCTCGTCCCATTACATAATCTCGGGGCATCCAAATTTCGCATAAGCATGACTGGGACGCCTAGTTTTAATTGAAGCTTGTGTGAGGGTACACCTGACAGCTCAAGCGAATTCAGAAACTCTACGGGATATGATGTGCTCTGTTCTGTATCCATAACTGTGTCTACTAATAATTACTCTGTTGTATCTCCTGGTACTTTACTCAATATGTCTGAGTTTATTTGGTTGACAATATCATTTTTTGGTGCTAAAATTGCTCTTTCACATAAATATTGATTTTCGTGTGCCTATATTGTTTTGTAAATCTGGGTAAAAACACTTGCAACTAATTCTGGATCACTGTGTACTAACTGACAAAAATCTTCCGTCAGTGTCACACAGCCCTCGGCATCAGTTTCTAACCGACCATCTCCTATTTTCAATAGTGTTTTGGCATAGTTGCCAGCATTTGTGTCATCATATGGTTGCACTCTCATATTAGTAGTCAAACTAAACTTTCTTACGGTGGCCCATAGAGTGGATGACTTGAGACATGCTTTAATTTCGTCTGCAGGTGTCCCCTTCTGAATGACTGGTAACGTTTGGCGGAAATCACCAGCCAATAAAACCACCATCCCTCCCATAACATCGGTACTGTTACGCAAATCCTGGAGCGTGCGATTTAGTGCTTCTGCCGCTTTTTTGTGCGCCATAGTACTTTCGGCCCACACTTAAGAGTTTGCACTGACGTAGCATAGCACCCCGAGCGCTATTTTTACTAAAATTACAAATCGTATCATACAACCTCTACTAATTTTGCGGCGAGTCTCACACAAATTTCCATGCACTATTTTAGGGGCTGGGGGAAGATTTCCAAGATAAAATAAGGCAGGTATTTTTTGTTGGTTAACAGAGAGACTGTGTACCAATTTTTAGCTTCCTACCTTGAAAACTGCGGAAAGTCCCATATAAAATTTCACCCCCTCTTTTAAAGAGTTGGGTGCAGATTAAAAAAAAAATGATGTACGATTTTTTTGTTAGTAACAAATAATCCGCATACTAATTTTAAGCTTTCTACCATGAAAATTGCGAAAAGCTCCATATAAACTTCCACCCCTCATTTTAGGGAAATGGGGGGTTAGAAAGAGATTAAAAGTAACCTATGTCACTCTCCATCCTTTCAACTATCTCCACTTAAAAAAAATACTTTAATTCGTCGCTCCGCTCCGTTTTGCCGTGAAAGACGGACAAACAAACGAACAAACACATACACATTCACAATTATAATATTAGTATGGATATGGATGGTTCTTTTTGATTACATTCAAAATTTGAACATATCATCTGTGAGAAACAAATCAATTTGATTTCACCTCAATTGTAAGTACCAACGATTAGTTAGTAGATGTTGATTTTTAAACTGTATTATTTTTTTATGTCTTTGAGATTAAAAAACATAGCGAGAAACAATTAACAAAACAAACATCATGCGAGGGCACATTAAGAAGATGTCATTAAAGAAGGGTATTTAGTATTCAATGTAGCCATTCGGTTAAACGTTTAAGTGACATGTTCGTTGGATTCACGCCATTACACTCCTTATTGACTGTATTTTTAATCCTAGAATGGCATGCCTGCATTTGTATCACTCAGGTTTTTGGACCATAATTTTACCCCCCATTTCATCCCTTTGAGGGATGATTTCGAGGTAAAAACTATTCTATATTTTAAACCAGGCTATAAACTATATTGGTGCAAAATTTCATTCAAATCGGTTCTGCCGTTTAAGCGTGATTGAGTAACAAACATCCAAACATCTAAACATCCAAACATCTAAACTTTCGCATTTATAATATTAGTAGGATTCTTTTCTCGATAACACAAATCTCTAAGGAATAATAAAGGATAAAGATACATCGATTTATCCTTCATTATTATTAAGTGAGTTTTGTGAAGTTTTATGAATACCTAAGGGTCTAAGTGCCGGTCACAAGAATCCTACTCGTTTATGAACAGCACTTGTTATTTTTCTGTGTAAGGCGGATCACGTATTTAGGGTGACGTATTTCCAATAATGGCCCAGCCACTCATGTAGAAAACCGAAAATGACGAGTGGTCTAATGATTTCTACCTACCTACTTCTAATTTCGAAGGTCATAAACATCAACTCGATCATTTTACTTTTTTATACATATACTTTGTTTATAATTGTAGCTTTGTATGTTTTGGGTAATCTCCAGAACCGCTTATCCGATTTAAAACAATCTTTCACCTGCGTGTAAAATGAACCTTCTGGATTGTACATAATAATCCATACTAATAATAATTATTATAAATGCGAAAGCGTGCCTCTGTCTACCTGTCTGTCTGTGACCTCTTCGCCCTTAAACCGCTGAACAGATTGAAATTAAAGGTATGGAAATACTTTGAATCCCGGAGATCATCCCCTGAAGAGGTGAAATGGGGGATAAAAGTTTGTATGGAACTATGATAAAAACGAGTTCCACGCAGACGGAATCGCGGGCAGGAGCTAGTAGGCTATACTATATACAGACCACGGGTTAAGTATCTTGCGTTCTTTGCAAGCTTTTTCATGATAACAATTCTCCAATCTAAGATAGATAAATTGCAGGCGCTGATTTGTTCGGTTGTGTGTGACTTTGCTCACGTGTTTCTTCTTTGTTAATTAGTTGCTATATGGTTTAATTTTTTTTCTGGTGCTCTATTCTGTATTAGCAGTGTACATATACCTACGGTGCGACAGAAAAGAGTAGATATTAAAACGAGGGCGCCACTTTCTACGTAACTATCACTATTTGACGTAAAATGCTTAAACATGGCAACATTTTTTTAGTTCCGTTTTATTTCATTTCCACTCTTTTCTGTCGCATTGTAGTGCGATATTGTGTGCTTAGTGTGTCAAACATTGTTCTTTTTTTCTATGCCATTGTGGGGACATAAATAAATAACACAGCGATTGACACAGCGTGTTATCAAGAAACAGATTGATCGTCTGGTACTCTGCGGTTAAGCAGGGAAACACATAATTTGCTCTGACAAGAGCAGTTTTACGTTGCCCTGAGAAGGACAGTTTGTATGTCCGGAGCCTGAAGCACCCTCGTCGGATTCTTCGTGTCTTCCAGCACCGAGCGCGGAGAGCGGAGCACGGCGATCGACGACGATGTTCACTCCACGGCGGCCGACGAGCGAAAGGACTGGCGCCGGCGCAGAGCGTAGTTTTATTCACCCGACCTATGACCTCGCGCATGCGCCGTGGCAGGCGCACTTTCCCCGCGCGGGGGGGCTATCTCTGTCTCACTCGCGCGGATCCGTCCCGCTCTAATTTGTTGCGGATTAATGTAGTAACTAGTTGTAAGCTTTTTTGTTGTATATAGTTAGGCCTATTTGTAAATAAAATTCATTCTAGTATCCAGCAGTCTACAGTAAACAACAAGAGTTTCACTACAAGCCTCCAGCCTAATATCCCTGAAGCAACCTCAAGCTAAATCAGCTGAACCAACATCAGCTAAAGTGGTGACCTGCCGACTCAAGAGCACAGAAGCAACCAGCATCAAGACTCAAGCATGGCCGGAGGAAACGGAGACAACACAGGAGCTCTGAACGTTCAGCAACCCGACGCTGTCGATCAACATGAAGCTCAGCAACTACCAGCAAGCCACGACGTGTCCGCGATATCTCTCTCACTCCGAGTACCACCATTTTGGCGCGACCAGCCGTTATTATGGTTCTGCAGTTTCGAAGCCGCCACCGCCGATCTGAAGAGAAGCCAATCACAGCTCGCGCAAATGGTCATCGCACAGCTCGAGAAGCAAGACACCCAAAATATCGCAGATCTCATCTACTCGCCGCCGGAACAAAATTACTACCAGGCCATCAAGGATCGTCTCATCTCGCTGTACGAGGAATCAAACAGCGCCCAGGCGAAGAAATTGCTGTCACAGGTCGAGCTCGGCGAACAGAAACCTAGCCAGCTACTCCGCAAGATGCAGAATCTCAACCGCGAGAAGTTCCCCGAGAGCACCATACAAATGATGTGGCTCGATCATTTACCGCCACACGTCAGATCTGTACTTACCGTCAGCGAAGCATTTAAAATCAAGACCACGCTCGACGACCTCGCCCTTCTCGCCGACAAAATGATGGAGCACAGGCCGTCATCCCACGTCGCCGCCATTTCGTCGCCCATCGCGTCAACATCAAAACAGCCACCACCGCTGCTACCTCCGTCTCAACCTACCTACCAGCAACATCCGCATCTCGACACACAATATCTCATCGGCGAGATAAGAAGATTGTCGCTCGAAGTCGCCGAACTACGATCAAGGCCGCGCGAAAACAACGATCGTCGCAACAGTCGATTTCGCCGCCGTTTTCCGTCACGTTCCCGTCCTCGCAGCGCATCACAATCGCAAGACCGAAACCGCAACAACTCTCCCATGCCGTACTGCTACTACCACCGTCGTTTCGGCATGGACGCGATTAAATGCACGCCACCGTGCAATTTCAAGCCGGTCAACACGCCGTCGGAAAACTAAAAGTAACGCTGGCAGCGGCGGAAACCGGCGTTACTGATACATCTCACCGCCTCTTCGTGACCGACAAGACTTCAAAACTTACCTTCCTGGTCGACACTGGAGCGAACATATCCGTGCTACCACGAAGAAAAGGCACGCAAGAGCAGCCTCTTCCGTTTCAACTTTACGCCGCAAACAACACCGTCATACCTACCTACGGTGAGAAAACGCTCGAACTCGATCTCAACCTACGACGAGCATTCAAGTGGAAGTTCATCATCGCAGCCGTATCGAAGCCTATCCTGGGAGCCGACTTTCTCAAGTTCCACCACATCATTGTGGACATCAAGAATCGAAGACTGATCGACGGCAAGACGCTACTCACGACTAACGCTCAACTCTGTGCCGCTAACATACCTACCGTGCGCAGCATAGACGTGCAGCAGTCGTATCATGATATACTAGCCGATTACCCCGGGACTACTCGACTTACATCTATGAAGCTTAGCCCGAAGCATAACGTCGAACACTTCATAGAAACTACTGGCCCGCCCCTTCACTGCAGGCCACGCCCCATCGCACCACACCGATACGAGCTAGTGAAGAAAGAATTTGCCAACATGATGGAGCAGGGCCTATGCAGACCAAGCAAGAGCCCTTGGGCATCACCTCTTCACGTCGTACCGAAGAAAAATGGCGATTTACGTGTGTGTGGCGATTACCGAAGGCTTAACGCAATAACCAAGCCCGACCGGTACCCAATCCCACGCATACGTGATTTTACCTACGAACTCGCCGGCAAACAAATATTCTCCACATTGGACCTCAACCGTGCCTACCAACAACTACCAATAGCAGAGCAAGACGTCGAGAAGAGCGCCATCATAACACCATTCGGCCTATTCGAGTTTCCGAGAATGTGCCCAGGACTCAAAAACTGCGGACAGACATTTCAACGATTCATTCACGAAGTACTGCGAGACCTTGACTTCGTGTTCCCATTCGTCGACGACCTACTTATCGCATCGGCCGACGAAACAACGCACGAGAAACATCTACGCGCCGTACTAAGCAGACTCGAAGACTACGGTATCACTATCAACCCGTCGAAATGCGTATTCGGACAGCCAACGGTCAAGTTCCTGGGATACGAGGTCAGCAAAGACGGCATCCGACCACCTACCGAGAAAGTGCAAGCAATCGTCGATTACCCTAAACCGCAAACAATAGACGAGTTACGACGATTTCTCGGCATGATAAACTTTTACCGCGAAAACATCAAGAACGCCGCAATACTTCAAGCTCCACTGTGTAAATACCTACACAACGCGCGGAAAAAGGACAAAACACCGATCAGCTGGGACGACGAAGCAACGCTCGCATTCGACGCGTGTAAGGATAGCATCAAAAACGCCGCCTTACTCGCTCATCCATGTCACCAGTCAGCGCTCGCGATATTCTCAGACGCTAGTGACAAGGCCGCAGGCGCATCGCTCAATCAGTTTGTCAACAACGCATGGCAACCACTCGGCTATTTTTCGAAGAAATTCTCCGACGCGCAGACTCGCTACAGTACCTACGATCGAGAGCTACTCGCATTGTACATGAGTACAAAACACTTCCGCAAGATGTTCGAGGGACGAGAACTCATCTTATTCACCGATCACAAGCCCTTGACCTTCGCGTTCACCAAAACAAGCACCAACAACGAGTCGCCGCGCCGCACCCGTCAGCTGTTGTATATCAGTGAATTTACAACCGATATACGACACGTCAGTGGGTCACAAAATGCCGCCGCCGACGCGCTATCCCGCATAGAAACGATATCCTGCCCATCGCCGATTGACTACAAAGAACTAGCTGACGCGCAAGAACGAGACAGCAACACCATCCGAACACTCGCACAGCAAACCAACCTATCTATGAAGCAAGTCGCAATTCCCGGAACCGACGTCAAATTGTACTGCGAAACAACGACAGACAATTTACGCCCTTATGTACCCGAACAATACCGCCGTGCCGCATTCGACTCTGTACATAACATCAGCCATCCTGGAATTCGAACAACAAGAAAACTAGTCGCTACTTTTGGCCTTCGATAAATACCGACGTAGGTACATGGTCGAAAGTATGCGTACACTGCCAACGCGCGAAGATTCAACGCCACACCGCAAGTCCGATATCAAGTTTCCCGCCAACTCAACGATTCGAACACATCCACATCGACATAGTTGGACCTCTACCTACCGCCGCAAGTGGACATCGATACTTACTCACAATGATCGACAGAGCAACACGATGGCCCGAAGCAATCCCACTTACCGAGATCACCGCCGAAGAAGTCGCCAAGACTGTTTACGACGGTTGGATTTCCCGCTTCGGCTGCCCTGCTACTATCACCACTACAACACCTTATCACCCGATCGCTAACGGATTTATTGAACGATGGCACCGTAGCCTCAAGGCCGCACTCAAGGCCAGACTACAAACCGAGAAGTCATGGATCGACACAATACCTAGCGTTCTACTCGGACTACGCGCCGCACTACGCACAGACACCAGTGTAAGCCCAGCCCTACTTACCTACGGCTGCAGCGTGCGATTACCCGGCGAACTGTTATTACCTACACGCGATGACGTCACCATGGACTCCGATTTCGTCGAAAAACTACGTGCAATCATACAAAGCCTGACGCCGAAGGAAATTACCCCGCATGGCAACAAGAAACACATCTTCGTCCACCGTGACCTTCAAACCTGCGAACAAGTATTCGTACGAGTCGACGCTGTAAAGAAGCCATTACAAGCACCTTACGACGGACCCTACCGAGTACTAAAACGCAACGACAAAATATTCACTCTGCAGCTACCTACTCGCCAGGCGAATATTTCGATAGACCGCTTAAAACCCGCATTTATCATCGCCGACACTGAGCAAGATATACCTACAACTTCGATCGCAACAAACATACCTACAGCTACGAGTTCAACGACCATACCTACAACTACGAGTTCAACGACTGTACCTACAGCTGCAACTACGAGTATAAAGACGCAACCGACCGCACCACCGAGTTTACCGACATCGAAACCAAACAACAACAACAAACAACAGAGAAAAGACATCCTGAAACGAAGAAATGAACCAGACACAACCACGACCATTCAAGCTGGACCCACAAGGACATCCCGCCAAGGCCGCACCATTCGCCTGCCGGTACGCTTCGCTTGAGGGGGAACCCTGTGGGGACATAAATAAATAACACAGCGATTGACACAGCGTGTTATCAAGAAACAGATTGATCGTCTGGTACTCTGCGGTTAAGCAGGGAAACACATAATTTGCTCTGACAAGAGCAGTTTTACGTTGCCCTGAGAAGGACAGTTTGTATGTCCGGAGCCTGAAGCACCCTCGTCGGATTCTTCGTGTCTTCCAGCACCGAGCGCGGAGAGCGGAGCACGGCGATCGACGACGATGTTCACTCCACGGCGGCCGACGAGCGAAAGGACTGGCGCCGGCGCAGAGCGTAGTTTTATTCACCCGACCTATGACCTCGCGCATGCGCCGTGGCAGGCGCACTTTCCCCGCGCGGGGGGGCTATCTCTGTCTCACTCGCGCGGATCCGTCCCGCTCTAATTTGTTGCGGATTAATGTAGTAACTAGTTGTAAGCTTTTTTGTTGTATATAGTTAGGCCTATTTGTAAATAAAATTCATTCTAGTATCCAGCAGTCTACAGTAAACAACAAGAGTTTCACTACAAGCCTCCAGCCTAATATCCCTGAAGCAACCTCAAGCTAAATCAGCTGAACCAACATCAGCTAAACCATTTTTATCTGTGAGTTCTTTTAATAGACAATTTTTCAAAATATGCAATGATTCCTAAATCGAAAACCATTTCGGTAATTATGTTACCTGAACGTAATAAAGTAGTTCTTTGTTTTTTTTTCCTGCTCGCTTTTAAGAAAATCGCGAAAACGTATAACGTCATTATTACGGCTGTTGATGTGAAAGGTGTGCAAACTGCCATACAGAGCCGTAGTATTGACGTCATAATATACTTGCGACCTTCTGAAATTTGCTACTTTACAATTTGATAGTTCGGAATAAAAATTACAATTTAGAGAGAAATAAAAAAACACGTGTCGCTTAACAAAACATTTTCTAGCGAACTTAATCATAAAAAGGCTTAAGTTCCTACATGAAAATATGAATTAATGTTGCCAATTGGCTTTAAGTATTTACTATGTAAGACTAAGGGCGGGTTGCACCAACTTACGATTACAGACCGATCAACGTTAAATATGGCGCTGACAGCTGTCAGTCCATAGAATAGAAACTTGTCAAGCGTTCCATACATTCAGATTTTAACGAACACCACTTACGATTACAGACGTTTTGGTGCAACTCACCCTTATATCATGTTTTTGTAGCTGTTGGTACTCCTTAAGTATAAATAAATATATACGCGAGCGAAGATGCGCGGGTAGCCACCGCACCATTTTGATTCATAGAGAAGTATCTCTATGTGTTTTGAGATTCTTATACCGGTTTTTATTTCAGTGAAAGCAGCTACACAGGAGATGATCGCCAGCCGGGCGAAGCGGAACGGAGATGGCTCCCTGGGAGAGACCGAAGAACCTGACCCCACGCTGAACAACGAAGCCATACAATGAGGCAGACTGTGCGAACATGAACCTGAAATGAATCGAACATGCTTCTACACCTCACTGTTGTGATACTTTATACATTCGAGAGCATTTTATGTAACAGATCCAATTATATAGACGAGTCGGGCTGTACTGTTTTAATGTGTCTATAATATTTACATTAATTCATCAGTGTGTTAAAATTAATATAGAATATACGGTATAGGATATTTTATTAGATCATTTATGGTCCAACGTACCTAAAATTCTGATAATAGCTACAGCTAGTTAGTCTGCTTCTAAAAGATTGAAACACACTTATCGCTTCGGCAACCGACCAGCGCCACCCGCTCGCCGGCCTCTTGCCGTCACCCGGCATCAAGCATTTACAATTTTACCGTCGTGCAACTAAATAGATCTGCCATTGTATTATTCTATTGTTAAGAAACGTGTTTGGTTCTATTCATTACCAAAAAAAGGTGTTACAGAAAGCTTTTGAAAAAGTTTTAAAAGGTAACGAAGAACGGATAAAAAAACTGAAACAGGCTTATTATAATGTTGACGATATTTTTCAACGAGTAAAATCAGAAGATTTTTCAAAAACCCAACTGTTTTATTTTCAAATATCATAAGCCTATGTCACTCCCACAATTCTGAGATATCACTCATATGTCAAAATCCGTCAAACGGTTGGATTGTATGCCGTGAAATAGTTTTTTTGTCCACATAGGTACATACATACAAACAAGGTCGTTGGGTTACACAGGACAGCAGCATAATTAAGACAACTTATTTGCATATTTGACATAGCCTGCCTTACCGGCGTATCGCATTCGCGTGCAAGGGGTCCCGCGCTGGGGCAGCTAGCTACAATAAGCGTGGTGACGGTGAGTGCGCAGTATGTTTGTTGCGCTTGCTTTTATTTCATACGAATTTTCATAAATATAATGCTGAACGGCTCAAGGTGCCGAGGCGTAAAGTGTGCATTAACCTTAGTTACTATCCGTCTGTTTTTATTTTTTTATAAATGGATTCAACCATCTACCATGATGATTGTTTGCAAGCATATGTTTACAAGAAAACTGGGTACTTAAATAAATATATTAGGGAAACTTACACAAATCGAATAAAGCTTGAGTTATAATATAACCTTGTCGCCCGAAAGTACGGGGTGCTTTGCGTCAAATCCGGACCTAGTTCTGATTTATTGAAGACTTGTTTATAATGTTAGCCAAATCCAAGTTTGTGAACTCGAGTGCCGAATGCAACTTTGTCAAAAATCGAAAATTAATTGGGGTTTATCATCATACAAACAAGTTTACAAAAAATCAAAACTATTTCAGGATTTGACGGAAGCTTTGGATGTATAAAATTACACGCCCCGTATCATGGTTGGCCTTATCACGCGATAAGTGACATGAAAGAGCGTCCGTCACTGGCTGACACCGTTAGATAGAACGAGACTGACGCTCTATCTTGTCACTTATCGCGTGATAAGGCCGACCATGATACGGGGCCTGGACAATTATAAATTTATGATAAAATAACTCTTACGGATTTTTTTTTTATACAGACTGTAGAGTCTATAAACATTTTAAGTTTTCATTTTACCATTAGCCATTATCTACAAAGCGGTTTAAAAAGAGACTTTAGTAAATAACTCAAATTTAATTGAAGACTCAACTTATATTTGTGTACCTCGTTCGTGTAACCGGAATACCTATCGCGATTTCTTAATGAATGAGATTGATATGATGTCGAACCACAGCAGGCGTAGAACAGTCGCCATTTTATCACTATTATCGTTGTAGATAAGACATACTTCACTCTCATACTCGCATACTTGTCAGAACGTGACGGATATTTTATCCACAGCGATAAGTGATAAAATGGCAACCGTGCTACGCCTTCTGCGAAAGGAACATAACAAACACATATAACATATAATTTGGATAAGACAACACTTTAGATGTGCTTTGATCCTCTTTTACATGAATCCTTTTATAACAACAAATTCTGTAATCGTAACTCAATTCGACTTACATAATATAAAAAGGTAGTAAGAAATGAATCTGTGACCAGTTCCTGCTGCCAGCACGTCTATCATGCGACGGGCGCGACATACTCTCGATTTTTCTCGCATTATATCTCTTGTTCTAAGTGTTCTAATAAGAAAGAGACGTATAGTGCGAGAAAAATCGAGAGAGCTCGCGCGCCGTCGCATGATAGCCGTGCTGGTGATGACATATGGCAGGGAAACGTGGTCGCTTACTAGACCTCACAAGAAAGCTCAAACTCACCGAAAGGGCAAGGGAGAGGGCTATGTTAGGAGTTTTTTTGCGTGATCGCATTTGTAAAGAGGCTATCCGCAGCGGTAACTGTTATAGCCTCCCGTATCACATTGGGCTGGGCACATTGCACGTAGAACCATGGCTGTTGGGGCGGAAAGGTTCTCGAGTGGCGACGAGGTATACCGGAAGGCGTGGCGTGGGTGGGCCAAGGTGGACTGATGACCTGGTAAAGGTCGCGGGAGTCCGTTGGATATGGGCGGCGCAGGACCAGTCACATTGACACTCCTCAGGGGAGGCCTATGTCCAGCAGTAGACGTCTTTCGGCTAATATGATGATGATGAAGTTGTTAATATTTACCAACTTTTTTTAATCTACCCTCTAATTATATTTCTTATTAGTGAAGATTATATAGCTCATACTTGAGATACTTCTCTGAGGACCAGTGATACATTTATAATGAGAGTTATATTATAAACCTATTATATCGATTCAAACTTTACGGAACTTAATCGCATACGCGCACTTATTTATTTACTTCCCTGGGGTCTCCCGAAGTTTCGGATGAATAAGTTAATTGATTATATTTATTTATTTAGTTATGATTAAGTACCGTTTCATAAAAATAATGCTTAAGAGTAATATTTTCAAAAACAATGGTTTACATTAAAAACTTGTATCTAAACTAGCTTCCTCACGCGACTTCGTCTGCGTGGACCCGGGATAAAAACTATCCTATATTTTATTCCAGGCTATAAACTATCTAAGAGCAAAATTTCATCTAAATCGGTCAAGCCGTTTAAGCGTGATTGAGTAACAAACATCGAAGCCTCTAAATATGCAATCTTTCGCATATTATAACATTAGTAAGTAAGATTGTTAGTAGTTTTGTTTCTGGATGTCTGTAGTTTTTTTATCAGACCCATGACTTCCGTGCAATAGCGATATATGTTGAATTTTTGTCTATTAACAGATTAGCCGTATAGACCGTAGAAATGACTGACGAGTATAAAATACCGTTATAGCAACCGATTTCGTCCTTTTTAGTGTTCCGTAGTCAACAAAGAGGAGAAGGAGTTTCACTTTGTCCGTCAGTCCGTCTGTCCATCCGTCCGTGTGCGGCTTAACTCAGTGACCCTAGAAAACTGTGATTTGGCATTGCTAATTAATCACGGAGACCAAATAGAACAACACATTTCTGGAAAAAATTGTATAAATGTAATTTTATTTTCGTTTAACCTGTGATGTCCCATCAACCATCTTATTTTTGAACAATCTATCCAATTATATATCAATGGATAGATTGTTCAAAAATAAGATGGGTCATTTGAAACCATTTTCAATTAAGGAGTTTTAAAGCCCTATTTTTTATTAGTCATGTGTCCGTCCGTCTGCCGGCTAAATGGCACCTGGGTATATGAAAAAAAATCATGGCACATATAATGAATTTAAAAGGAAAACTATCAAGGGTAAGTTGTAATAACTATAGTTACCGATTGATAGTCTACGAGCTTACTAAATGTACTCAATAAAAGGCCAACTTTTGTACAAATTCGGGCGACGCAACCGCAACGTTTAGTTGGCGCGCGCGTGTATTTGTAACAAAAACAGACAGGCAACTACGGAACCCTACACTGCTACCGCTGTGCACGCACATGCACCTGGCCGGTTTTGTATGTCGAATCACTATTATTAATATCTGCGACTACAGTGCGCATAAATATCTGCCACGATCACACGAATCTCTTTCTATTGTTCTCAGGGTGTGTTTTTTTAATTTTTTTATTTAGCAACATAACATTTAGAACTATGATTAATATCTGCCAAACTGCATAGCAGTTTGTTGGCAGAAAACCCACCCTCCACCACGTAAGATTAATACCTATAGTACCTATAGTAAACAATAAGTACATTACGCAATATCCAGGATATAATAGTACATTGTTTAACGAGTCAGATATTGTTTGCCGTACACGGCAGAACGGAAAGGAAGGGATGTTATTAACCGTCTGTTTGTGTTTACGTTTGTCCCGCCGTAGCGCGTCAGATACCGAACCGATTCTGATAAATGAGGTGTCAATTTAATCGAAAATACAGGGTGTACCAAAATAGGGTGTGGACCGAGCAAGGGCATAACAGAATTAACAGGTAGAGTGTTCTGATAAGAGAAAACTAAGAGATTTTTTTTACGGGTTTTTGTTTTACTTTGCACGGAGCGATGACCGACTTGGGCCGACCTGCTACAAATGTAAAAAAAACGCGTCAATCATTTTTTGTTTTTTTCTGTTCTGTTTGATCGGCTGTTTGGTACACTCTGTATGCTCTGGGTGACATAGGACACAATAAAAACAAGACATTTATAAACTGTTTATGTCTTGTGGCAGATTACCACTAAATTAACGATTACGAACTCTCCCGTCTGCGGTCCTTTAATCTTCTTTGTGTATTATTTTAAATAAATGTATATTGATTCGTAGCCCAGCAACTCTATCTTGTTAATTTGATAACACTTTCAACAAACCTTATTCTATTTATAAATGATTGACTCAACTTAATGTCCTTGTTAATTTGATAACACTTTCAACAAACCTTATTCTATTTATAAACGATTGACTCAACTTAATGTCATTTCTTTTCTCTTGATGTGTTTCACTACTTGGCAAAGGTTAGGTATGTTATCTCTTTCCGTTGTTGGTTGATTGCGTTACTTTTCGAACGAGCACTAGAACAACTCAACTGTCACTTTCCCGTGCATAAATACAATATATTGTATATTTAACGTACGTATGAAACGTTACACGATCGACTAGCAGGTGGTATTTCGTTTTACCAAATTGAGGTATATTTTTTAAAGATATTGATGTTAAAGCCGCGGTTACAGGCGTAATTTCCATGTTTTCTTCTCATCATAGCACGTTCGAGGTCTTATTTATAAAGCAATACAGGGTGAATTCAAAATGAATGTCCAAATTCAAGTATAAGATTCTTCAGCAAAAATTTTAAAATACATGTTTTTTTGTTCATGTTTCATATCGTTCAGTACTAATATTTTTAGTAATTGCTGCTTAGTTATCCCAAAAAAACCTTAACGCGCGGGCACCTCAGCGGGTAGTAAAGGTTAACATTAACACGGCACGCCTCCCCCGCCCCGCCCCGCTCCGCGCGGCACTGAATCCCGCATAACCACGCCGTACGGATAATTCTTTTGGGATAAACAATTTATAATAAAAAAATACGTACCAGTTTTTTTTCAATAATGGAGTCTATTAGTGATACCAAATGCCTACAAAAAAATTGAACACATATGAAAAATTCATCCTGTATAATGGCGGCCGGCCAAAACATCTTTTATAGTGTAACTAGTAATATATTGGTTTATTTTGTGACATAATAGTTATAACGAGATGGTTGTACCTAAGTATACCTAATACTGATAGTTAACTTTGTACTTTGTATAATGTGTTATGGAAAACAAGATTAAATCACTGAGTGTGCCATAATCAATACTTTTATTTACCTACCAACTTTAGTTGAAATACTGTGGGACGCATGAGAGTTATGATGGAAGGTTGCGAGGCGGTGAAAAAGGAAAAAATGGACTTACTTAATACCTATAAGAAATTAGTGGATTATTCCTCGTTCACCACCTCGCAAAACCTCGCAAAGCTCTGGTGGATACTCACCCTTACTCCGTATTTATGTTACCTAAAGTTTTACTCAATATAGGCCCATATCGAACGCGAGTATAATAAGCCCTGCCCGAGTTGCAGTAAAGGCCTCCACACATCGAAAGCGGCTCGGGCGCGGCGCGGGTCGGGCGCGGCGCGGGTCGGTATATCTTTCTCACTACCAGCGCATTTAAATATCTCCCTCACTCTCTATCACACAGTGGCGCGGGCCCGCGCTCGGACTGCGTTCGCTGTGCGTTTGAAGTGTAGTTTGTCGACCGGTTAGCCCAATGGGTACTAACGCTGCCTACGAAGCTGAAGGTTTCGAATCCCGGTAAGCACAAATATGTGTGTAATGAGTCTTGGGTATTTTCTATTTATTTATGTATTTATATCTATCAAATATATAGTCGTCCCCATGACACAAATCTAATAGGCATGATGACACATTTTGTAAAACTGTTCTATAATGTTTAGAAACATTTACCTATTATGTACAACGAATAAGAATTTTCAAGAAAATTTAACAGTTAAGTAGGCAAAAAATGCATTTTAGTTTTTAAATTTCAAATTGGCGCTAAAACGCTTGTCAGTGTCATGGCGTCCCGAGTGACGTCACGTTTTTATAAACAGAACGCAGACCTTTGATGTTTGCTACCTAGATCGCTCAATTGCTCATTGAATGAACATAAATTAAAAAGTTTACAAGTCTTGCGCGGCCGTGCGAGCGAGACAGCGGGACAATGACGTATGAAGATCTGACAGATAACATGGTTCTATCCCGTCTTACTATTCGTTCAGTACGTAAGTTTTCTCTGTAATCTGTGGTAATGGCCGTTATGGGTATGTGTTTCTACAAACGTGACGTCATGCGCTCTGATTGGTGTTTAACATATCATGGCGGGCGTCCGTATTTATCAGTTTAATTTTATCAAAATATAATAATTTCTCACTTAATAAAAAAATATGAGCAATTTTCGAATTCTACGATTAAAATTTCACTAACAAAATACCATATTTTAGTAATTTTCAATTACTGTCATCATGCCTATTAGCTTACTGTGGGGCTAGTTCGATTTGTGTTAGATTTATATTATTGTTGTTTTAAGTTTACTACTCGCACGCTGCGTATACGCTTTGACGTGTCGTATGCGTCACGTATTCTTCATACATTTTGCTGCGTTTACGGTGCGTTAGCGTGTTTTGAGCGGCGGTGTGGTCGCTACTTCATGGAGGGCTTAAAAGCTTGTTGCAGGCTGGACAAATAAATAGTACATTACTGCAGAGGCCGTGAAGTAAGGGATTGCTGGACGAGCTTGGGGTAGACTTGGGATACAACGAGTCCAGCAATCCCTGTTCCGGCCGAGGATTGTATAGTGCTTTTCTCAAACAATGTGAGGAAATATTAACATTAAAATAAGAACTAGGTAATCAATTAAATAATAATTCGTTGAAATTACAGTCGGAACGAAAGTTCAGAAAACAATTGTGTAATTTGCCGCCTTTTTTTTTTTATACATGCCATTTGAACAGCCGTTCGAGCACCATATTTAACCGTACACAAGTACCTATAGTACTATAGATTTTGTTTTTTTTATGTCGCAAGTATGCTTACAGAGTCTAGTGGTTGGCAGTATGTACTTTTTCCTTGGTCAGTTTAATACTAGTAAGCAAATTTAAAAAGTTAGAGTAGGTAGCGGACAATAATGTTTTTAGTTAGGGTTTTCATACAAGAAACTTCTTGTCTTCATTTCGTGATATTAACGCATACATTTCAGAGCATGTTTGAGAAAATGGATTTTTGTATATTTGATTGATAGGCGTGGCCGTCACCTGGCGCGTTCGGACCGAGATGAATAAGTAGATCATTCGATAGTATAATGCATAGTTGGTACGTCTATTAAAAGATCTGTTTATTGAAAATGTCACAGTGGACGGGTAACACAGTAGTTTCCTGACGTAGCTGGGTGGAATCGGTACGAGTATAACTACAGTATGCTTAGGGTTACAACACCACTTACGATTACAGACGGTTTGGTGCAACCCAAACCGTCTGTGCAAACAAAAAGTTCGTACCTATTTTAGCTAACGTAAGGCTTTTTCACAGGCCATATTTTCGTTCAAATGATTACATTGTTATAGTAAACTTATGTTTTGTATAGATACACTCTTATTCTAGACCATAGCAGAGCTGTAATTCTAATTCTATATACGGTTATTGAAAACAACCAGGTTTTCGTCGGAGTGTTTTCCAAAAATACGCGTCAGAGCTATCTTTTAGGTAGAATATTTCCATATTAAACTTTTAAAAACGTATTAATCTTTGCCTTTTACAATAGGATATATAGTCTTTTAGTACATAGTAGACGCACTAGTACTAAAATATTTGTTTTTCCTTTAAAAAATGATACTACAAAAGGTCTAATTCGGTTAGGTTAAACATTTTTTTATTGACGTATATTATGATGTTTTGGAAATATAACATTTTATTATAAAACTACGGGCCTTGTTTAATATGACATGTTTTTTTTTAATGCTTATGGGTGACCCAGTTAATTTAGACCATTTTTTAAAAACCACTATATAACCGCGCGCGTAAACGTCGTTCAATTCATTACGCGCCGGGCGCTCCCAGAGAACGGACGTATCGCTCTCGTCGCCGCGCAAAGGTCGGTGACCGAGCGTACGCTACATGCACCTGCGTATAGCTGTAATGCGCCCGCTTCAGATTGATACTTGGTTGGTAAGTAATTTTACATGTTAAGTAAGTTTGTTTATTTTGTTGTTTCTCCAAGCACCAAAGTGATATTACTTTTTATAGAAATGGGGAAAAAACGAAAATTATTTGGGATTAAAAAATCCGATCCTACCGCGGCCCGACAAGTTAAAAGGTAAGTCACCATGTTACCAAATATTATTGATATCATTTGTTTATACTCGTACTGCACGTTACTAATAATTAATCAGCCTATATAACGTCCCACTGCTGGGCACAGGCCTCCTCTCGTGGATGAGATGGAACGCCCAGTAGTCTCCACGCGGGCCCGGTGCGGGTTGGAGACTTCACATACACCTTTGAATTTCTTCGTGGATGTATGCAGGTTTCCTCATGATGTTTTTCCTTCACCGTAAAGCTAACGGTAACTATCAAAACTCATTGGTACGAGCCTTACGACCGTTGTTTGACAGCCGCATGCCTGAACCGCTAGGCTACCGTAGCTTCATGGAAAACGTTATAGGTATTTAAACCTCCGGTTATGAAACTTAGGACATGTACTTTTCAAGAGAAACCAATGTTTTTGGCAATTAGTTTTTGTGGTAATTATGATCTTTATTCACAGACAGAAAAAAAAATTTGAAAAGTCGACAAATTTGATGGAGGATGGGTCAATTGATTATGTTGATAATGAGATGGCCAGTGTATGTATATAACAGAATGTTCCAAATAGCAAAACCTCTGTATCCTATGAATTGTTTTTTATTAATTTTACCGTTATTCCCGGTTGTGCCCGGAGCTCGGGCTCCGCTTTGACACCTAATCCCAAGATTTGGCATAGGCACTAGTTTTATGGTATGTAAATAAGTGCGTCATCATCATCCCCTGCCGTTATTGCCGATTGTGACATTGCCAAGATTTGGCATAGGCACTAGTTTTATGGTATGTAAATAAGTGAGTCATCATCATCCCCTACCGTTATTGCCGATTGTGACATTGCCAAGATTTGGCATAGGCACTAGTTTTATGGTATGTAAATAAGTGAGTCATCATCATCCCCTACCGTTATTGCCGATTGTGACATAATGGAGCTCGGGCTCCGCTTTGACACCTAATGCCAAGATTTGGCATAGGCACTAGTTTTATGGTATGTAAATAAGTGCGTCATCATCACCTCCTAGCGTTATTCCCGGTTGTGCCCTTATAGAGCTCGGGCTCCGCTTTGACACCTAATGCCAAGATTTGGCATAGGCACTAGTTTTATGGTATGTAAATAAGTGCGTCATCATCATCCCCTGCCGTTATTGCCGATTGTGACATTGCCAAGATTTGGCATAGGCACTAGTTTTATGGTATGTAAATAAGTGAGTCATCATCATCCCCTACCGTTATTGCCGATTGTGACATAATGGAGCTCGGGCTCCGCTTTGACACCTAATGCCAAGATTTGGCATAGGCACTAGTTTTATGGTATGTAAATAAGTGCGTCATCATCACCTCCTAGCGTTATTCCCGGTTGTGCCCTTATAGAGCTCGGGCTCCGCTTTGACACCTAATCCCAAGATTTGGCATAGGCACTAGTTTTATGGTATGTAAATAAGTGCGTCATCATCATCCCCTACCGTTATTGCCGATTGTGACACAATGGAGCTCGGGCTCCGCTTTGACACCTAATGCCAAGATTTGGCATAGGCACTAGTTTTATGGTATGTAAATAAGTGCGTCATCATCATCCCCTACCGTTATTGCCGATTGTGACACAATGGAGCTCGGGCTCCGCTTTGACACCTAATCCCAAGATTTGGCATAGGCACTAGTTTTATGGTATGTAAATAAGTGCGTCATCATCACCTCCTAGCGTTATTCCCGGTTGTGCCCTTATAGAGCTCGGGCTCCGCTTTGACACCTAATGCCAAGATTTGGCATAGGCACTAGTTTTATGGTATGTAAATAAGTGCGTCATCATCACCTCCTAGCGTTATTCCCGGTTGTGCCCTTATAGAGCTCGGGCTCCGCTTTGACACCTAATCCCAAGATTTGGCATAGGCACTAGTTTTATGGTATGTAAATAAGTGCGTCATCATCATCCCCTGCCGTTATTGCCGATTGTGACATTGCCAAGATTTGGCATAGGCACTAGTTTTATGGTATGTAAATAAGTGAGTCATCATCATCCCCTACCGTTATTGCCGATTGTGACATAATGGAGCTCGGGCTCCGCTTTGACACCTAATGCCAAGATTTGGCATAGGCACTAGTTTTATGGTATGTAAATAAGTGCGTCATCATCATCCCCTACCGTTATTGCCGATTGTGACACAATGGAGCTCGGGCTCCGCTTTGACACCTAATCCCAAGATTTGGCATAGGCACTAGTTTTATGGTATGTAAATAATTGCGTCATCATCACCTCCTAGCGTTATTCCCGGTTGTGCCCTTATAGAGCTCGGGCTCCGCTTTGACACCTAATGCCAAGATTTGGCATAGGCACTAGTTTTATGGTATGTAAATAAGTGCGTCATCATCATCCCCTACCGTTATTGCCGATTGTGACATAATGGAGCTCGGGCTCCGCTTTGACACCTAATGCCAAGATTTGGCATAGGCACTAGTTTTATGGTATGTAAATAAGTGCGTCATCATCATCCCCTACCGTTATTGCCGATTGTGACACAATGGAGCTCGGGCTCCGCTTTGACACCTAATCCCAAGATTTGGCATAGGCACTAGTTTTATGGTATGTAAATAAGTGCGTCATCATCACCTCCTAGCGTTATTCCCGGTTGTGCCCTTATAGAGCTCGGGCTCCGCTTTGACACCTAATGCCAAGATTTGGCATAGGCACTAGTTTAATGGTATGTAAATAAGTGCGTCATCATCATCCCCTACCGTTATTGCCGATTGTGACATAATGGAGCTCGGGCTCCGCTTTGACACCTAATGCCAAGATTTGGCATAGGCACTAGTTTTATGGTATGTAAATAAGTGCGTCATCATCATCCCCTACCGTTATTGCCGATTGTGACACAATGGAGCTCGGGCTCCGCTTTGACACCTAATCCCAAGATTTGGCATAGGCACTAGTTTTATGGTATGTAAATAAGTGAGTCATCATCATCCCCTACCGTTATTGCCGATTGTGACATAATGGAGCTCGGGCTCCGCTTTGACACCTAATGCCAAGATTTGGCATAGGCACTAGTTTTATGGTATGTAAATAAGTGCGTCATCATCATCCCCTACCGTTATTGCCGATTGTGACACAATGGAGCTCGGGCTCCGCTTTGACACCTAATCCCAAGATTTGGCATAGGCACTAGTTTTATGGTATGTAAATAATTGCGTCATCATCACCTCCTAGCGTTATTCCCGGTTGTGCCCTTATAGAGCTCGGGCTCCGCTTTGACACCTAATGCCAAGATTTGGCATAGGCACTAGTTTTATGGTATGTAAATAAGTGCGTCATCATCATCCCCTACCGTTATTGCCGATTGTGACATAATGGAGCTCGGGCTCCGCTTTGACACCTAATGCCAAGATTTGGCATAGGCACTAGTTTTATGGTATGTAAATAAGTGCGTCATCATCATCCCCTACCGTTATTGCCGATTGTGACACAATGGAGCTCGGGCTCCGCTTTGACACCTAATCCCAAGATTTGGCATAGGCACTAGTTTTATGGTATGTAAATAAGTGCGTCATCATCACCTCCTAGCGTTATTCCCGGTTGTGCCCTTATAGAGCTCGGGCTCCGCTTTGACACCTAATGCCAAGATTTGGCATAGGCACTAGTTTAATGGTATGTAAATAAGTGCGTCATCATCATCCCCTACCGTTATTGCCGATTGTGACATAATGGAGCTCGGGCTCCGCTTTGACACCTAATGCCAAGATTTGGCATAGGCACTAGTTTTATGGTATGTAAATAAGTGCGTCATCATCATCCCCTGCCGTTATTGCCGATTGTGACATTGCCAAGATTTGGCATAGGCACTAGTTTTATGGTATGTAAATAAGTGAGTCATCATCATCCCCTACCGTTATTGCCGATTGTGACATAATGGAGCTCGGGCTCCGCTTTGACACCTAATGCCAAGATTTGGCATAGGCACTAGTTTTATGGTATGTAAATAAGTGCGTCATCATCATCCCCTACCGTTATTGCCGATTGTGACACAATGGAGCTCGGGCTCCGCTTTGACACCTAATCCCAAGATTTGGCATAGGCACTAGTTTTATGGTATGTAAATAAGTGCGTCATCATCACCTCCTAGCGTTATTCCCGGTTGTGCCCTTATAGAGCTCGGGCTCCGCTTTGACACCTAATGCCAAGATTTGGCATAGGCACTAGTTTTATGGTATGTAAATAAGTGCGTCATCATCACCTCCTAGCGTTATTCCCGGTTGTGCCCTTATAGAGCTCGGGCTCCGCTTTGACACCTAATCCCAAGATTTGGCATAGGCACTAGTTTTATGGTATGTAAATAAGTGCGTCATCATCATCCCCTGCCGTTATTGCCGATTGTGACATTGCCAAGATTTGGCATAGGCACTAGTTTTATGGTATGTAAATAAGTGAGTCATCATCATCCCCTACCGTTATTGCCGATTGTGACATAATGGAGCTCGGGCTCCGCTTTGACACCTAATGCCAAGATTTGGCATAGGCACTAGTTTTATGGTATGTAAATAAGTGCGTCATCATCATCCCCTACCGTTATTGCCGATTGTGACACAATGGAGCTCGGGCTCCGCTTTGACACCTAATCCCAAGATTTGGCATAGGCACTAGTTTTATGGTATGTAAATAAGTGCGTCATCATCACCTCCTAGCGTTATTCCCGGTTGTGCCCTTATAGAGCTCGGGCTCCGCTTTGACACCTAATGCCAAGATTTGGCATAGGCACTAGTTTTATGGTATGTAAATAAGTGCGTCATCATCATCCCCTACCGTTATTGCCGATTGTGACATAATGGAGCTCGGGCTCCGCTTTGACACCTAATGCCAAGATTTGGCATAGGCACTAGTTTTATGGTATGTAAATAAGTGCGTCATCATCATCCCCTACCGTTATTGCCGATTGTGACACAATGGAGCTCGGGCTCCGCTTTGACACCTAATCCCAAGATTTGGCATAGGCACTAGTTTTATGGTATGTAAATAAGTGCGTCATCATCACCTCCTAGCGTTATTCCCGGTTGTGCCCTTATAGAGCTCGGGCTCCGCTTTGACACCTAATGCCAAGATTTGGCATAGGCACTAGTTTTATGGTATGTAAATAAGTGCGTCATCATCATCCCCTACCGTTATTGCCGATTGTGACATAATGGAGCTCGGGCTCCGCTTTGACACCTAATGCCAAGATTTGGCATAGGCACTAGTTTTATGGTATGTAAATAAGTGCGTCATCATCATCCCCTACCGTTATTGCCGATTGTGACATAATGGAGCTCGGGTTCCGCTTTGACACCTAATCCCAAGATTTGGCATAGGCACTAGTTTTATGGTAGGTATGTAAATAAGTGCGTCATCATCATCCCTACCGTTATTCCCAGTTGTGCCATAATGGAGCTCGGGCTCCGCTTTGACACCTAATCCCAAGATTTGGCATAGGTACTAGTTTTATGGTATGTGAATAAGTGCGCCATCATCATCCCCTACCGTTATTGCCGATTGTGACATAATGGAGCTCGGGCTCCGCTTTGACACCTAATGCCAAGATTTGGCATAGGCACTAGTTTTATGGTATGTGAATAAGTGCGCCATCATCATCCCCTACCGTTATTGCCGATTGTGACACAATGGAGCTCGGGCTCCGCTTTGACACCTAATCCCAAGATTTGGCATAGGCACTAGTTTTATGGTATGTAAATAAGTGCGTCATCATCACCTCCTAGCGTTATTCCCGGTTGTGCCCTTATAGAGCTCGGGCTCCGCTTTGACACCTAATGCCAAGATTTGGCATAGGCACTAGTTTTATGGTATGTAAATAAGTGCGTCATCATCATCCCCTACCGTTATTGCCGATTGTGACATCATGGAGCTCGGGCTCCGCTTTGACACCTAATGCCAAGATTTGGCATAGGCACTAGTTTTATGGTATGTAAATAAGTGCGTCATCATCACCTCCTAGCGTTATTCCCGGTTGTGCCCTTATAGAGCTCGGGCTCCGCTTTGACACCTAATGCCAAGATTTGGCATAGGCACTAGTTTTATGGTATGTAAATAAGTGCGTCATCATCACCTCCTAGCGTTATTCCCGGTTGTGCCCTTATAGAGCTCGGGCTCCGCTTTGACACCTAATGCCAAGATTTGGCATAGGCACTAGTTTTATGGTATGTAAATAAGTGCGTCATCATCATCCCCTACCGTTATTGCCGATTGTGACATAATGGAGCTCGGGCTCCGCTTTGACACCTAATGCCAAGATTTGGCATAGGCACTAGTTTTATGGTATGTAAATAAGTGCGTCATCATCATCCCCTGCCGTTATTGCCGATTGTGACATTGCCAAGATTTGGCATAGGCACTAGTTTTATGGTATGTAAATAAGTGAGTCATCATCATCCCCTACCGTTATTGCCGATTGTGACATAATGGAGCTCGGGCTCCGCTTTGACACCTAATGCCAAGATTTGGCATAGGCACTAGTTTTATGGTATGTAAATAAGTGCGTCATCATCATCCCCTACCGTTATTGCCGATTGTGACACAATGGAGCTCGGGCTCCGCTTTGACACCTAATCCCAAGATTTGGCATAGGCACTAGTTTTATGGTATGTAAATAAGTGCGTCATCATCACCTCCTAGCGTTATTCCCGGTTGTGCCCTTATAGAGCTCGGGCTCCGCTTTGACACCTAATGCCAAGATTTGGCATAGGCACTAGTTTTATGGTATGTAAATAAGTGCGTCATCATCACCTCCTAGCGTTATTCCCGGTTGTGCCCTTATAGAGCTCGGGCTCCGCTTTGACACCTAATCCCAAGATTTGGCATAGGCACTAGTTTTATGGTATGTAAATAAGTGCGTCATCATCATCCCCTGCCGTTATTGCCGATTGTGACATTGCCAAGATTTGGCATAGGCACTAGTTTTATGGTATGTAAATAAGTGAGTCATCATCATCCCCTACCGTTATTGCCGATTGTGACATAATGGAGCTCGGGCTCCGCTTTGACACCTAATGCCAAGATTTGGCATAGGCACTAGTTTTATGGTATGTAAATAAGTGCGTCATCATCATCCCCTACCGTTATTGCCGATTGTGACACAATGGAGCTCGGGCTCCGCTTTGACACCTAATCCCAAGATTTGGCATAGGCACTAGTTTTATGGTATGTAAATAAGTGCGTCATCATCACCTCCTAGCGTTATTCCCGGTTGTGCCCTTATAGAGCTCGGGCTCCGCTTTGACACCTAATGCCAAGATTTGGCATAGGCACTAGTTTTATGGTATGTAAATAAGTGCGTCATCATCATCCCCTACCGTTATTGCCGATTGTGACATAATGGAGCTCGGGCTCCGCTTTGACACCTAATGCCAAGATTTGGCATAGGCACTAGTTTTATGGTATGTAAATAAGTGCGTCATCATCATCCCCTACCGTTATTGCCGATTGTGACACAATGGAGCTCGGGCTCCGCTTTGACACCTAATCCCAAGATTTGGCATAGGCACTAGTTTTATGGTATGTAAATAAGTGCGTCATCATCACCTCCTAGCGTTATTCCCGGTTGTGCCCTTATAGAGCTCGGGCTCCGCTTTGACACCTAATGCCAAGATTTGGCATAGGCACTAGTTTTATGGTATGTAAATAAGTGCGTCATCATCATCCCCTACCGTTATTGCCGATTGTGACATAATGGAGCTCGGGCTCCGCTTTGACACCTAATGCCAAGATTTGGCATAGGCACTAGTTTTATGGTATGTAAATAAGTGCGTCATCATCATCCCCTACCGTTATTGCCGATTGTGACATAATGGAGCTCGGGTTCCGCTTTGACACCTAATCCCAAGATTTGGCATAGGCACTAGTTTTATGGTAGGTATGTAAATAAGTGCGTCATCATCATCCCTACCGTTATTCCCAGTTGTGCCATAATGGAGCTCGGGCTCCGCTTTGACACCTAATCCCAAGATTTGGCATAGGTACTAGTTTTATGGTATGTGAATAAGTGCGCCATCATCATCCCCTACCGTTATTGCCGATTGTGACATAATGGAGCTCGGGCTCCGCTTTGACACCTAATGCCAAGATTTGGCATAGGCACTAGTTTTATGGTATGTGAATAAGTGCGCCATCATCATCCCCTACCGTTATTGCCGATTGTGACACAATGGAGCTCGGGCTCCGCTTTGACACCTAATCCCAAGATTTGGCATAGGCACTAGTTTTATGGTATGTAAATAAGTGCGTCATCATCACCTCCTAGCGTTATTCCCGGTTGTGCCCTTATAGAGCTCGGGCTCCGCTTTGACACCTAATGCCAAGATTTGGCATAGGCACTAGTTTTATGGTATGTAAATAAGTGCGTCATCATCATCCCCTACCGTTATTGCCGATTGTGACATAATGGAGCTCGGGCTCCGCTTTGACACCTAATGCCAAGATTTGGCATAGGCACTAGTTTTATGGTATGTAAATAAGTGCGTCATCATCACCTCCTAGCGTTATTCCCGGTTGTGCCCTTATAGAGCTCGGGCTCCGCTTTGACACCTAATGCCAAGATTTGGCATAGGCACTAGTTTTATGGTATGTAAATAAGTGCGTCATCATCACCTCCTAGCGTTATTCCCGGTTGTGCCCTTATAGAGCTCGGGCTCCGCTTTGACACCTAATGCCAAGATTTGGCATAGGCACTAGTTTTATGGTATGTAAATAAGTGCGTCATCATCATCCCCTACCGTTATTGCCGATTGTGACATAATGGAGCTCGGGCTCCGCTTTGACACCTAATGCCAAGATTTGGCATAGGCACTAGTTTTATGGTATGTAAATAAGTGCGTCATCATCATCCCCTGCCGTTATTGCCGATTGTGACATTGCCAAGATTTGGCATAGGCACTAGTTTTATGGTATGTAAATAAGTGAGTCATCATCATCCCCTACCGTTATTGCCGATTGTGACATAATGGAGCTCGGGCTCCGCTTTGACACCTAATGCCAAGATTTGGCATAGGCACTAGTTTTATGGTATGTAAATAAGTGCGTCATCATCATCCCCTACCGTTATTGCCGATTGTGACACAATGGAGCTCGGGCTCCGCTTTGACACCTAATCCCAAGATTTGGCATAGGCACTAGTTTTATGGTATGTAAATAAGTGCGTCATCATCACCTCCTAGCGTTATTCCCGGTTGTGCCCTTATAGAGCTCGGGCTCCGCTTTGACACCTAATGCCAAGATTTGGCATAGGCACTAGTTTTATGGTATGTAAATAAGTGCGTCATCATCACCTCCTAGCGTTATTCCCGGTTGTGCCCTTATAGAGCTCGGGCTCCGCTTTGACACCTAATCCCAAGATTTGGCATAGGCACTAGTTTTATGGTATGTAAATAAGTGCGTCATCATCATCCCCTGCCGTTATTGCCGATTGTGACATTGCCAAGATTTGGCATAGGCACTAGTTTTATGGTATGTAAATAAGTGAGTCATCATCATCCCCTACCGTTATTGCCGATTGTGACATAATGGAGCTCGGGCTCCGCTTTGACACCTAATGCCAAGATTTGGCATAGGCACTAGTTTTATGGTATGTAAATAAGTGCGTCATCATCATCCCCTACCCTTATTGCCGATTGTGACACAATGGAGCTCGGGCTCCGCTTTGACACCTAATCCCAAGATTTGGCATAGGCACTAGTTTTATGGTATGTAAATAAGTGCGTCATCATCACCTCCTAGCGTTATTCCCGGTTGTGCCCTTATAGAGCTCGGGCTCCGCTTTGACACCTAATGCCAAGATTTGGCATAGGCACTAGTTTTATGGTATGTAAATAAGTGCGTCATCATCATCCCCTACCGTTATTGCCGATTGTGACATAATGGAGCTCGGGCTCCGCTTAGACACCTAATGCCAAGATTTGGCATAGGCACTAGTTTTATGGTATGTAAATAAGTGCGTCATCATCATCCCCTACCGTTATTGCCGATTGTGACACAATGGAGCTCGGGCTCCGCTTTGACACCTAATCCCAAGATTTGGCATAGGCACTAGTTTTATGGTATGTAAATAAGTGCGTCATCATCACCTCCTAGCGTTATTCCCGGTTGTGCCCTTATAGAGCTCGGGCTCCGCTTTGACACCTAATGCCAAGATTTGGCATAGGCACTAGTTTTATGGTATGTAAATAAGTGCGTCATCATCATCCCCTACCGTTATTGCCGATTGTGACATAATGGAGCTCGGGCTCCGCTTTGACACCTAATGCCAAGATTTGGCATAGGCACTAGTTTTATGGTATGTAAATAAGTGCGTCATCATCATCCCCTACCGTGATTGCCGATTGTGACATAATGGAGCTCGGGTTCCGCTTTGACACCTAATCCCAAGATTTGGCATAGGCACTAGTTTTATGGTAGGTATGTAAATAAGTGCGTCATCATCATCCCTACCGTTATTCCCAGTTGTGCCATAATGGAGCTCGGGCTCCGCTTTGACACCTAATCCCAAGATTTGGCATAGGTACTAGTTTTATGGTATGTGAATAAGTGCGCCATCATCATCCCCTACCGTTATTGCCGATTGTGACATAATGGAGCTCGGGCTCCGCTTTGACACCTAATGCCAAGATTTGGCATAGGCACTAGTTTTATGGTATGTGAATAAGTGCGCCATCATCATCCCCTACCGTTATTGCCGATTGTGACATAATGGAGCTCGGGCTCCGCTTTGACACCTAATCCCAAGATTTGGCATAGGCACTAGTTTTATGGTATGTGAATAAGTGCGCCATCATCATCCCCTACCGTTATTGCCGATTGTGACATAATGGAGCTCGGGCTCCGCTTTGACACCTAATGCCAAGATTTGGCATAGGCACTAGTTTTATGGTATGTAAATAAGTGCGTCATCATCATCCCCTACCGTTATTGCCGATTGTGACACAATGGAGCTCGGGCTCCGCTTTGACACCTAATCCCAAGATTTGGCATAGGCACTAGTTTTATGGTATGTAAATAAGTGCGTCATCATCACCTCCTAGCGTTATTCCCGGTTGTGCCCTTATAGAGCTCGGGCTCCGCTTTGACACCTAATGCCAAGATTTGGCATAGGCACTAGTTTTATGGTATGTAAATAAGTGCGTCATCATCACCTCCTAGCGTTATTCCCGGTTGTTCCCTTATAGAGCTCGGGCTCCGCTTTGACACCTAATCCCAAGATTTGGCATAGGCACTAGTTTTATGGTATGTAAATAAGTGCGTCATCATCATCCCCTGCCGTTATTGCCGATTGTGACATTGCCAAGATTTGGCATAGGCACTAGTTTTATGGTATGTAAATAAGTGAGTCATCATCATCCCCTACCGTTATTGCCGATTGTGACATAATGGAGCTCGGGCTCCGCTTTGACACCTAATGCCAAGATTTGGCATAGGCACTAGTTTTATGGTATGTAAATAAGTGCGTCATCATCATCCCCTACCGTTATTGCCGATTGTGACACAATGGAGCTCGGGCTCCGCTTTGACACCTAATCCCAAGATTTGGCATAGGCACTAGTTTTATGGTATGTAAATAAGTGCGTCATCATCACCTCCTAGCGTTATTCCCGGTTGTGCCCTTATAGAGCTCGGGCTCCGCTTTGACACCTAATGCCAAGATTTGGCATAGGCACTAGTTTTATGGTATGTAAATAAGTGCGTCATCATCATCCCCTACCGTTATTGCCGATTGTGACATAATGGAGCTCGGGCTCCGCTTTGACACCTAATGCCAAGATTTGGCATAGGCACTAGTTTTATGGTATGTAAATAAGTGCGTCATCATCATCCCCTACCGTTATTGCCGATTGTGACATAATGGAGCTCGGGTTCCGGTTTGACACCTAATCCCAAGATTTGGCATAGGCACTAGTTTTATGGTAGGTATGTAAATAAGTGCGTCATCATCATCCCTACCGTTATTCCCAGTTGTGCCATAATGGAGCTCGGGCTCCGCTTTGACACCTAATGCCAAGATTTGGCATAGGCACTAGTTTTATGGTATGTGAATAAGTGCGCCATCATCATCCCCTATCGTTATTGCCGATTGTGACATAATGGAGCTCGGGCTCCGCTTTGACACCTAATCCCAAGATTTGGCATAGGCACTAGTTTTATGGTATGTGAATAAGTGCGCCATCATCAACCCCTACCGTTATTCCCAGTTGTGCCATAATGGAGCTCGGGCTCCGCTTTGACACCTAATCCCAAGATTTGGCATAGGTACTAGTTTTATGGTATGTGAATAAGTGCGCCATCATCATCCCCTATCGTTATTGCCGATTGTGACATAATGGAGCTCGGGCTCCGCTTTGACACCTAATGCCAAGATTTGGCATAGGCACTAGTTTTATGGTATGTGAATAAGTGCGCCATCATCATCCCCTACCGTTATTGCCGATTGTGACATAATGGAGCTCGGGCTCCGCTTTGACACCTAATCCCAAGATTTGGCATAGGCACTAGTTTTATGGTATGTGAATAAGTGCGCCATCATCAACCCCTACCGTTATTCCCAGTTGTGCCATAATGGAGCTCGGGCTCCGCTTTGACACCTAATCCCAAGATTTGGCATAGGTACTAGTTTTATGGTATGTGAATAAGTGCGCCATCATCATCCCCTACCGTTATTGCCGATTGTGACATAATGAAGCTCGGGCTCCGCTTTGACACCTAATCCCAAGATTTGGCATAGGCACTAGTTTTATGGTATGTGAATAAGTGCGCCATCATCAACCCCTACCGTTATTCCCAGTTGTGCCATAATGGAGCTCGGGCTCCGCTTTGACACCTAATCCCAAGATTTGGCATAGGCACTAGTTTTATGGTATGTGAATAAGTGCGCCATCATCATCCCCTATCGTTATTGCCGATTGTGACATAATGGAGCTCGGGCTCCGCTTTGACACCTAATCCCAAGATTTGGCATAGGCACTAGTTTTATGGTATGTAAATAAGTGCGTCATCATCATCCCCTGCCGTTATTGCCGATTGTGACATTGCCAAGATTTGGCATAGGCACTAGTTTTATGGTATGTAAATAAGTGAGTCATCATCATCCCCTACCGTTATTGCCGATTGTGACATAATGGAGCTCGGGCTCCGCTTTGACACCTAATGCCAAGATTTGGCATAGGCACTAGTTTTATGGTATGTAAATAAGTGCGTCATCATCATCCCCTACCGTTATTGCCGATTGTGACACAATGGAGCTCGGGCTCCGCTTTGACACCTAATCCCAAGATTTGGCATAGGCACTAGTTTTATGGTATGTAAATAAGTGCGTCATCATCACCTCCTAGCGTTATTCCCGGTTGTGCCCTTATAGAGCTCGGGCTCCGCTTTGACACCTAATGCCAAGATTTGGCATAGGCACTAGTTTTATGGTATGTAAATAAGTGCGTCATCATCATCCCCTACCGTTATTGCCGATTGTGACATAATGGAGCTCGGGCTCCGCTTTGACACCTAATCCCAAGATTTGGCATAGGCACTAGTTTTATGGTATGTAAATAAGTGCGTCATCATCACCTCCTAGCGTTATTCCCGGTTGTGCCCTTATAGAGCTCGGGCTCCGCTTTGACACCTAATGCCAAGATTTGGCATAGGCACTAGTTTTATGGTATGTAAATAAGTGCGTCATCATCATCCCCTACCGTTATTGCCGATTGTGACATAATGGAGCTCGGGCTCCGCTTTGACACCTAATGCCAAGATTTGGCATAGGCACTAGTTTTATGGTATGTAAATAAGTGCGTCATCATCATCCCCTACCGTGATTGCCGATTGTGACATAATGGAGCTCGGGTTCCGCTTTGACACCTAATCCCAAGATTTGGCATAGGCACTAGTTTTATGGTAGGTATGTAAATAAGTGCGTCATCATCATCCCTACCGTTATTCCCAGTTGTGCCATAATGGAGCTCGGGCTCCGCTTTGACACCTAATCCCAAGATTTGGCATAGGTACTAGTTTTATGGTATGTGAATAAGTGCGCCATCATCATCCCCTACCGTTATTGCCGATTGTGACATAATGGAGCTCGGGCTCCGCTTTGACACCTAATGCCAAGATTTGGCATAGGCACTAGTTTTATGGTATGTGAATAAGTGCGCCATCATCATCCCCTACCGTTATTGCCGATTGTGACATAATGGAGCTCGGGCTCCGCTTTGACACCTAATCCCAAGATTTGGCATAGGCACTAGTTTTATGGTATGTGAATAAGTGCGCCATCATCATCCCCTACCGTTATTGCCGATTGTGACATAATGGAGCTCGGGCTCCGCTTTGACACCTAATGCCAAGATTTGGCATAGGCACTAGTTTTATGGTATGTAAATAAGTGCGTCATCATCATCCCCTACCGTTATTGCCGATTGTGACACAATGGAGCTCGGGCTCCGCTTTGACACCTAATCCCAAGATTTGGCATAGGCACTAGTTTTATGGTATGTAAATAAGTGCGTCATCATCACCTCCTAGCGTTGTTCCCGGTTGTGCCCTTATAGAGCTCGGGCTCCGCTTTGACACCTAATGCCAAGATTTGGCATAGGCACTAGTTTTATGGTATGTAAATAAGTGCGTCATCATCACCTCCTAGCGTTATTCCCGGTTGTGCCCTTATAGAGCTCGGGCTCCGCTTTGACACCTAATCCCAAGATTTGGCATAGGCACTAGTTTTATGGTATGTAAATAAGTGCGTCATCATCATCCCCTGCCGTTATTGCCGATTGTGACATTGCCAAGATTTGGCATAGGCACTAGTTTTATGGTATGTAAATAAGTGAGTCATCATCATCCCCTACCGTTATTGCCGATTGTGACATAATGGAGCTCGGGCTCCGCTTTGACACCTAATGCCAAGATTTGGCATAGGCACTAGTTTTATGGTATGTAAATAAGTGCGTCATCATCATCCCCTACCGTTATTGCCGATTGTGACACAATGGAGCTCGGGCTCCGCTTTGACACCTAATCCCAAGATTTGGCATAGGCACTAGTTTTATGGTATGTAAATAAGTGCGTCATCATCACCTCCTAGCGTTATTCCCGGTTGTGCCCTTATAGAGCTCGGGCTCCGCTTTGACACCTAATGCCAAGATTTGGCATAGGCACTAGTTTTATGGTATGTAAATAAGTGCGTCATCATCATCCCCTACCGTTATTGCCGATTGTGACATAATGGAGCTCGGGCTCCGCTTTGACACCTAATGCCAAGATTTGGCATAGGCACTAGTTTTATGGTATGTAAATAAGTGCGTCATCATCATCCCCTACCGTTATTGCCGATTGTGACATAATGGAGCTCGGGTTCCGCTTTGACACCTAATCCCAAGATTTGGCATAGGCACTAGTTTTATGGTAGGTATGTAAATAAGTGCGTCATCATCATCCCTACCGTTATTCCCAGTTGTGCCATAATGGAGCTCGGGCTCCGCTTTGACACCTAATGCCAAGATTTGGCATAGGCACTAGTTTTATGGTATGTGAATAAGTGCGCCATCATCATCCCCTATCGTTATTGCCGATTGTGACATAATGGAGCTCGGGCTCCGCTTTGACACCTAATCCCAAGATTTGGCATAGGCACTAGTTTTATGGTATGTGAATAAGTGCGCCATCATCAACCCCTACCGTTATTCCCAGTTGTGCCATAATGGAGCTCGGGCTCCGCTTTGACACCTAATCCCAAGATTTGGCATAGGTACTAGTTTTATGGTATGTGAATAAGTGCGCCATCATCATCCCCTATCGTTATTGCCGATTGTGACATAATGGAGCTCGGGCTCCGCTTTGACACCTAATGCCAAGATTTGGCATAGGCACTAGTTTTATGGTATGTGAATAAGTGCGCCATCATCATCCCCTACCGTTATTGCCGATTGTGACATAATGGAGCTCGGGCTCCGCTTTGACACCTAATCCCAAGATTTGGCATAGGCACTAGTTTTATGGTATGTGAATAAGTGCGCCATCATCAACCCCTACCGTTATTCCCAGTTGTGCCATAATGGAGCTCGGGCTCCGCTTTGACACCTAATCCCAAGATTTGGCATAGGTACTAGTTTTATGGTATGTGAATAAGTGCGCCATCATCATCCCCTACCGTTATTGCCGATTGTGACATAATGAAGCTCGGGCTCCGCTTTGACACCTAATCCCAAGATTTGGCATAGGCACTAGTTTTATGGTATGTGAATAAGTGCGCCATCATCAACCCCTACCGTTATTCCCAGTTGTGCCATAATGGAGCTCGGGCTCCGCTTTGACACCTAATCCCAAGATTTGGCATAGGCACTAGTTTTATGGTATGTGAATAAGTGCGCCATCATCATCCCCTACCGTTATTGCCGATTGTGACATAATGGAGCTCGGGCTCCGCTTTGACATCTAATCCCAAGATTTGGCATAGGCACTAGTTTTATGGTATGTGAATAAGTGCGCCATCATCATCCCCTACCGTTATTGCCAATTGTGACATAATGGAGCTCGGGCTCCGCTTTGACACATAATCCCAAGATTTGGCATAGGCACTAGTTTTATGGTATGTGAATAAGTGCGCCATCATCATCCCCTACCGTTATTGCCGATTGTGACATAATGGAGCTCGGGCTCCGCTTTGACACCTAATCCCAAGATTTGGCATAGGCACTAGTTTTATGGTATGTAAATAAGTGCGCCATCATCATCCCCTACCGTGATTGCCGATTGTGACATAATGGAGCTCGGGCTCCGCTTTGACACCTAATCCCAAGATTTGGCATAGGCACTAGTTTTATGGTAGGTATGTAAATAAGTGCGTCATCATCATCCCTACCGTTATTCCCAGTTGTGCCATAATGGAGCTCGGGCTCCGCTTTGACATCTAATCCCAAGATTTGGCATAGGCACTAGTTTTATGCTATGTAAATAAGTGCGTCATCATCATCCCTACCGTTATTCCCAGTTGTGCCATAATGGAGCTCGGGCTCCGCTTTGACACCTAATAACAAGATTTGGCATAGGCATTAGTTTTATGGTATGTAAATAAGTGCGTAAGTTTAATAAAATAGAAACATTTAAAACTCATCTGATTTTTATTTCCTAGCTCACTATAAAGTAAAAGTATAACAATGATCAAGAGAGTCGGTCCAACCGGCCGGCAGCACTCGAACCGCACGCACACAATAACATCGTAGTGTGGGTAGCTATCAGGGCCGCGCGCAGGCGATCGCGACTAGGTCGAGTTGTAACGAAATGTTTGCACCCTTGTGACGACACGATCCGAGTCGCCACCGGACCACGGCAGCGGAATCTACACCGGGCGGCGAGCGCCGGCGATGACGCGCAACACCCCGCCGCGCCGCACCTGCCGCGCGTCTCTATATAACGCCCTGCGCACCGAGCCGGCTAGCATTACGGCAGCGGACGTATTCGGACCCACACCCCATCCGGGCCGGAGTCCCGCAAGGCTCCGTGCTCTCTCCCACTCTCTACTCGTTATTCACAAACGACATTCCCAGGCACCCTAAGGTGCAACTGGGGTTGTTTGCGGATGACACCGCGCTCTTTACGACTCATTGTAAGTACGCTACTATCCGGCGATACCTCCAAGAGGCAATCTCCGACCTAGGTCGTTGGTTTAATCTTTGGCGTATCGAAGTCAACCCGGAGAAAAGCACTGCAATAGTCTTTCATCCGTCGGACTGCATTAGTACAGAAAGGCGGGTGGCTCCGATCCAGATGTTTGACCGACCCATCCCCTGGGTCAACGAGGCCAAATATCTTGGAGTGACCCTCGACAGGAGACTGACTTTCCGTAGCCACATCCGTAGGGTACGCAACCGCGCGTTGTTCGTGCTAGGAAGGCTAGGGCCGATGATCAACAAGTTTAGTAAAATGTCACTTAGGAATAAGCTGACACTCTACAAGACTTGTGTTCGTCCAATCATGTCATATGCAAGTGTAGCATTCGCTCACGTGCCTATGTCATCGCTCAAGCCGCTTCAGGTCATTCAGAATCGTTTTCTCCGAAGGGCGACTGGTGCCCCGTGGTACCAATCGAACCTCAGCCTGCACCACGACATGGAGATTAGCACCATGTATGGTTTCTTTAAGCAGGCTGCCAGACGTTATTTTGATAACGCTCCCCACCATAGGAATCCGTTAGTTAGGAAGGCTGCTGACTACGTCCCCATCCCTCCCCCCTCTGTCGTTACTCGGCGCTCACTGATTAGGGGCCGCACGGTCCGGCGTCCTAGGCACACACTCACGGACCCGGACGACGAAATCACAGCGTCCATCGAAAGATGGAACGCTGCGCTTTCGGCGTCCAACACATCGCGTACACTTCAGCGTTCCCGCCGGCGGGGACGTCCACCGCGAGACAACACAGACACATACAGTCCGCTTTCGTCCCGGTACCGCCGCATACCGGGTAGAGTCAGTCCGACGCAAGTCGGGCCTAGCTGAGTTTCTTGCTGGACTCTTCTCAGCTAGGCTAGGTTTTAGCGAACCAGCGATAAAACTCCCAGTAGTTCGATACCACTCACACCCCAGATTCGGTTGATACCGTTCAACCAATCTCACTGGAGCGCAAACTCTTAGAGTATTCCAGTGTACAAACTTCCCCGCGTGGTCGTGCCGGAGGCTTCCCCTGGATTTTCCCCAGGCCACCTCCAACCACGCAGTTCGACCGCTATATTGGGTCCGTCCTATTATAGCAACAGTCAGGTTAAAAAAAAAAAAAAAAAAAAAAGCCGGCTAGCAGTCGCTCGCGCTCCGTAAAGTGTGAACGGCTACCCACCTAGTTAGTGCGGTGTGGGGTCCCGCGCACGCACGCTAGGTTCCCTAGATAGGAGGCTTTCTGGTAGCGGTGTGGGGATACCGCGCACGCTCCAGAGACCTAAACCCGACCTTCCTGCCTACCCCAGGGATCAGCGGGGTGGTATTTTCCACCGCCCTACGCTCACCTGGGTTCCACGTTCCACGGGGAACCTCCGCTCCACCATCCTTAGGCAGGACGTACCGTAGCCCCTTCAGGGCACACTATTAACCGTTTGCCGCGCCGTGGTCTCCGCGACCCTGTAGGATTCCTAACCCGTAAAGTCATTAATTACCGAGCTTACCGTATCCGTATCTGTTTCGTATTTAGATTTAAATAAAGGGCGTACAAGACCCTTATATCTGTGTTTCTATTTAATTCCTTCACCCGCATTCTCCCCACATATGAGTTAGTCTGGAAACCTCCGCCCAAGGAGGATATGTGGGGGTCGGCTTCACCGCCCACCATCACACCTAGGGTTTGCATTATTCGTCCGTTTTTAGTATTCGAATAATATGAATAGTAAAAATTTCATTATTCGAATATTCGAATATTTCGAATAATATGAATATTTGAGAAAATGGAACAAAATTTTCGATTTGAAGTCATGTAATATCAATTATAAAATTAGATTTCAATAAAGTAGTCCATTTAAGACCATATTACAAATTAACATTACTGAAATTGTACTGTAATTAGGTAAAAAATTTCAAGTCAAAAAGTTTTTTTTTTATTAGAAGTTTCATATTCGGTAAAGTCACTATTATTCTCCATTTAAAGCATTTCTTGCTCAACATGAGTAAACGAAGTCAACCTGCCAAAGGAAAAACGAACGAGTAAGAATATTTTCACTGATTAATTTTGAATTTTTCTTAATAGTTTTCGTATCGCTGAATTTGTGGATAAGCAATAGGATTGTTTTGATTATGATCATGCCTGAATAAATGCGTGTAACATAATATATGTAATACTGTTTTTGTTTAACTGATGCAATAAAAGTAAAAATAATCTTTTCAGACGTGATACCTTTTATCGCTAGCTAGCTAGAATACAAATTGAATATGTAGTATTGTAAAATCATACTAGATCATAATTTGCACGTAAAATAGGTATCAGTTTAATGTCTAATTATTTTCACCAGAGTAATGCATACAAGAAAACAATTTACTTACATCATCCAGGCCAGCAGTAGCGTGTCAAACTATCCACATGTACTTTAATTGTTAAAAACACAATGTTAATATGTCCCCTCTACGCACGGCACAATAAAAACAATAACAACGAACTCCCAGAACTGCTAAGTACTGCTTATATGACCGTGATGGGATTAGCAGAGCCATAAATTTAAAGTAATATCTGAGCGAAGCTTGCAGTCTGACCGGAGCTTACAGGAAGAAACGAAAGCCACACTTTACATGGCATTTCTTGACCTGCAAAAGGCTTTCGATTGCATCCCACGTCAGATGATCTGGTGGGCACTGAAGGTGAAGAACGTTCCACAGGTCTACTCGTATATTGACATCATCCGAGATATGTTCCGCAACTCGGTATCTCTAGGGAGGACCGCCGTTGGCGACACAAAACCCTTCCCTATTACAGTGGGTGTACACCAAGGCTCGGCCATTTCTGTTTAGTGTGGTGCTTGACGCCGTCACGTCGGAAATACAAGATCCGCCACCGTGGCTGCTCATGTATGTAGATGACAAAGTCAAGTTCAAGTTCAAGTACCTAGGATCAGTACTGCATGTGTCCGGGACCATTGATCACTACATCCGAGCCCGAATCAGCGCGGCTTGGTCTAAATGGCGAGAGGTCACAGGAGTCATCTGCGATCGCAGAATACCACTTCGACTCAAAGGGCTAGTGTACAAGTGCGTCATACGACCAGTCCTCTGACTGTTATATAGCAGCGAGACGTGGCCAGTTCTTGGAAGGTACATTCAGGAGCTTCGCGTTACTGAAATGAAGATGTTGCGGTGGATCTGCGTCGTTACGCGTGCGGATCGCATTCGTAACGAGTACATCCGTGGCAGCCTCGGAGTTCGTGACGTAGCGAATAAGCTCCAGGAATGTCGCCTTCGTTGGTTCGGTCACGTCTCTCGCAGGCCCTCGGACTACGTGGGGAACAAATGCCTTGGCCTAGTTCTCGACGGCCCTCGACTCCGCGGCAGACCTAAGAAGCGATGGCTGGATGTCGTGAAGGCCGACATGAGCGAAAACGGGCTCACAAAAGAAGATGCCCAGAATAGTGCAAAATGGAGGAAAGCGAGTAGGAAAGCGGAGCCTGGCAAAGGCCGGGATAACGCCAGGTAGAAGAAGAAGATAAACTTAAAGTAAAACTAATTATTTAGCAGATAGAAAAAGGGTCCTGGGATTCTAGCATATGCATTTAAATTATAACACGTGGAGTTGCCGACTTTCCCAGTATCATTACGAGTTCTTCTAGATAAGGAGAAAATTTATTAAGTTTTGGGTCTTTCATAATTATGTTTTCTATCAATTCCTTATAAATCTAATGTAACATTCACCTGCAAAAACAGATTCCTAAGGTTTTATTAAGTGTAACAGTAATTATATTTTATTTTATAGAATACATGATATTCGAATAATTCGAATAGTTCGTGTTGTATTATTCGAATAATATTTTTGACGAATATTCGAATAATATGAATATTCGAATATTCGAATTGCAAACCCTAATCACACCCTCTTAAAATCTGAATGTATGGAACGTTTGACAAGTTTCTATGGACTGACAGCTGCCAGCGCCATATTTAACGTGATGGTCTGTAATCGTAACTTGATGCAACTCGCCCTTAACACTCTCGTTCGACTCCGGCAGAGTTTCACTGAGCCCTTAAGCTATGCCGGGCGAAATAATCGTAGTCACGTATTTGTGTCACTGGCATAGGAGTACGAATAACATGGTCACAGATACGTGTCAACTGGCATAGCTCATGGATAAATTAGTAAAATGCGTTATTTTTTATTTTGCAGCGTCAGTCGTCTCACTGACATGCAGTGGAATGTTCGTTCGACTCGACGTTCGACTCCGGCAGAGTTTCACTGAGCCCTTATGCTATGCCGGGCGAAGTTACCGTAGTCACGTATTTGTGTCACTGGCATAGGAGTACGAATAACATGGTCACAGATATGTGTCAACTGGCATAGTTCAAAAGTAAATTAGTAAAATGCGTTATTAGGGTTCCGTACCAAAAATGGTAAAAAAGGAACCCTTATGGTGCGACTCCGTCCGTCTGTCTGTCTGTCTATCTGTCACAAAGTGAAATATCTCACGAACTACTTGAGCTATCAATTTGAAATTTGGAATGATTATAAATGAGAGTTATCCGCATGCATGGAAAATGAAAAATATTAATATACTTTTAATTTTACTATGAAAAATTACGAATTTGAGGAGGGGGCAAAAAAAATTAACTATTAGGTCAAGTGGGGTATCAATTGAAATGGCTTGAGCTGCACTTTTAGAAAGCATTTCTTTTTTTTTCTACATTGGTAAAATTTAGATTTATGAAGGAAAATGTAAAAAAAATACCATCAAACCGGGGGGGGGGTTTACCTTACCTTATCTCCGAAGTTACCCAAGCGAACAATTTGAAATTATTGCTTGTGATTAAGATAAACGTAAATATCACTGGAAAAGTATAACTTTTTCTGTATCTAGCGTATTTTTTGTTTTGTTTTGATTTTAAGGAAGGGGCAAAAAAAATTCAAGTATTAAGTCAAGTAGGGTATCTTATGAAAGCGCTTGAGTTGCACTTTTTTAAACACTTTTTCTTTCTTTTCTACATTGGTAAAATTTTGTATCTAGGAAGGAAAATGTTAAAAAAAATACCCGTGGGGGGGGGGGGTATTTATCCCTTACCTCCGAAGTTATCAAAGCGAATAATTTGAAATAATTACTTGTGATTATTTTAAACCATAAATATTACTGGAAAAGTATTGTTTTTCTGTATCTAGCATATTTTTTGTTTTATTTCCAAAAATGATTTTATACTTAAGTTTGCAATTTAATCAACTTTACAAGTATTTTTTCGTTTAGAATTTCCTATAAGACTATAATAGATATACTCTCTTTCAAATAACACAAAAATAATAGAGATCGGTTCACGTGATAAACAATAATCGCTAAAAGACCAACATACATACTAAGCCGATTGCCCTTGCACGTTAGTACCAAATGGGGCCGATAGATGGCGCTGACCCCATTCGCGCTGTTAAGATTTTTCTAGAATTAATGGGGTTGGGATTGGGACGCGTATATTTATTTTCAATAGCAGGTCAAAAAAAGATCGCGATTCAATTGTCTTGGTGTAAAAGTTACTCGTTGTTTGAAATTGAATTCTATTGTGTTGGGTTAAAAAAAGTAATTTAACAAATATTGGGACATTTACTTTACCTTGAGTTAACACTTTCGCAACCAGGCAAAATTCCGAACAATACCCCAGAAACCGACAGAACTCGCTAGTCGAGCAACGACGTGCAACTCAATGCCGGACGCCGCGAACCCGCTAGTCGGGCATGCGGCGGACGCTCAGGGCTGTGCCAAGTAACTTTACAAGTAACGTATACGTGCATAAAATTAAATCTGCCGCTGCTTAGGTAAAGTAAATAAAAATACAAAGTGAAGTAATAAAATATAATCAACTGTACCAACTTTTAGACCACATAAGTACATAATAATCAGAAGACAGGCAGTGGCAGCCCTGAGGTAGCGAAGATGCAAAGCTTGCTCGACTGTCGGGTACTTTGGCGTCGCGTGAGGGTTTATAGCTCGTGCTCGACTCTCGGGTATGCCGGCATCTGAGTAAAGTTTACGAGTGCCCGAGAGTCGGGTACGCGGTGTCCAATGTGTTAATTGTTAGTTTGTACGGAACCCTCGGTGCGCGAGTCAGACTCGCACTTGACCGGTTTTTTTATTTTATTTTGTAGCGTCAGTCGTCTCTCTGACATGTAGTGGAATGGCGGTAGTGCTCGAAAAAATACTGCCAAATATTTGAGAAACTTTGAGAACCGCTGAAACGAGTGGAAAAAATGACACAGATTTGTGTCATCGGCACTGTATAAGGGTAATTTTTAATATAATTTAAAAACTTTTCTCCGATTTTGGAACCAACGCAAAATTCGATTTAATATTTGAATAACATAACTGTACATTCAATCTAAAATTTTTAAATTGGAAATTAGTTGAGAAAAAGGCGTAAAAATAAAATCACACATATATGTGTCACTGGCATAGGAGTAAGAATTTTTTGATCACAGACGCTGTGTCACCGGTGCCGAACGTGTTAAAATGTCGCAGAGATTTCCTCTAAGTCAATACAGATACATACGGCTTTCGCGAATCATGCGCTTGTCAGATACCTGCCTAGTAGACCCAATAATCCGCGTCCACGTATCCTGTTTCTTTTAAATCCATGCGTAAAGAGAAAGAAAAATAAGTGGACGCGGTTTACTGGGCCCTGTATTAACTGGACCCACTGACTCGACTGAGAGCTTTCTGCTAACGTACCGCCTCCGGCACCATAGATGGCACCAGGGACTTCTATGTTACGAGCCCCGTCGGCCGTCTTCTGGGCTGTTATCCGCTACGCGCTAATGCGGCGCACCCCGCCATCACGCCGTCACGAAACTAGACCTCTACCTGCGCTTAGTTACAAACGCGTCGCGGTGTCAAGATATAATTGTGAGTGAGCGGTGAAGTGAGGTTAAAACAAGTTACAGAATAGGGGTGCTGGACGCGCACCTGGTCCAGCCCAATGATATCGAAAGTAAAGATACGCCTGTCCGAACAATGTTAGCTTGACATACTGTGACACCCTGTGACACCTGAAGACTAAGGCACGGTGGCCCGCAATTGCCAGTGTCGGGCCACCGCATTGGACGAATTACTCGTGCACGTTGGGCCTATCTTTACAAAGTAATATATCTATGGTCCAGCCCCACCTTGGCTAGACCGATCGATGTTGTCGCCTTTGGTATAATACAGGTATACGTGGCCTCCATGAACCTATAATACTCAGGACAAGCTATGGTAGGTACTTAATAATAATACCACGTGCGAGCGAGCGGGTAGCATACAAATCTCGATATTAAGTATGACAGAAAGAAAGAAAGAAAGAAAGAAATATAATTTATTCGTGACAATACAAAAGGTGTAGGTACACAAAAACTTAAACAAAAAACTACAAACTTAAAAATGCTTGTCACGAATTGGTCTCGTCTCAGCATAATGCTGGCTTACAAGCCAGCGCTGGTCTTCCGGCGAGACCTTTTGTGGGCCACGTTCCTTGCTGTCCGACACGGCCACGATCACTGAACGCAGCCGTTGCGCTTACGTCGATCAACGATCAGCGATCAGCGATCAGCGCCATCTGGCTGCGAACAAGCGAGTTATAAATACTATGGCGTAGTACTATGCATGACCGTACGTACAACATGGTTGCAATGCAAAACAAGTTTACACTTCATTCATTACTGAGAACGTACACAAAATAAAGATGAAGATTATAAATAAATAGTAAACAATTCATAAGTGTATGGTTAAATCAAAAAAACATGTAATACTAATTGAACACTCCCAACTAAACCAAAAAGAACAAGACAAGTGTGTAACCTCAAAATCGGCATTTACAGTTCAGGAAAATGATTGCATTTTTACATTTCACCACATGAGGGACAGAAAATAAAGATAAGATAATCATAAATATCATAATATATACAACGTGTGTACGATATTCCCACAGCGTCAAACGACTCACCGCTACTGTGTCCATCCACCGCCTCGGGTCCCAAGGGCTAGGCTGAAGGTTCAGGGGTGATCGTCCAGCTAAATATGACGTACACAGGCTCCTAGGTCACTGGTAAACGCACTCTTCCAAGGGGGAAAGGTCCTCAACGCACACACGGTATATAATGAGAAAAGGTTGCTTTCGCGGCGCCGCTAGTTAACGAACTGATTTTGACATTGTGCGTGTCACTGCATCTTCATATATCCGCTTCCGGCGGGTGGCGCTGTTAGCGCGTTGGTGTTGCCACCCCGAAGGCATGACGGCTTCAAGACAAGAAGCAGTAAATCGCTAGAAGCTGGTAGGGATACCATACATAATAGAAACAAAATTAAATTGACCCTTAAGATTGTGTCTTCAGTCAAAGAAACTAACGATATCAAAGTTACATAAAAAAATAGTGTTCCTGTACGGAACATGCCGCTCACCTTAAAAGGACTAGGGTGCTTTTAACGAGAAAGTACACTAAAGCTAACATATTTTAAACACCTAACTTAAGTACTAAGATTAAGTTGTAACGATTACAAATTATTCTAAGGGAAGCGGGCAAATTTTAACGACAGGGCGTTTATAAAACGTGTTCCCTGATTTTAAAGTTACTACCCGAGTAACGTTATCTGAGCCAGGATGAAGAGCATGAATGCGCGCGAGCCGCCACTGCAGCGGTGGGAGCTGCTCGTCGCACACCACGACGATGGCTCCTTCGCGCACGGGCGCGCCGTGGCTCTGAAGCCACTTCTGGCTTTGCTGGAGCTCGTGGAGGTACTCCCGACTCCACCTTTTCCAGAAATGCTGAGTACACTGCTGTACCCAACGCCATCTACTAAGGCGACTTGGATTTTCGTCCGTTAAGGGAACGTCTGGAAGGGCCCTTAACGGCTCTCCCACAAGAAAGTGGGCTGGTGTTAAAGGAAGGGGATCCGCAGAATCCGCGCTCATCAGACACAGAGGCCGTGAATTAAGTACGGCTTCAATTTGGCATAGCAGCGTATGCATCTCATCGTAGGATTGAGTACGCGTGCCCACCACCCGATGTAAATGATGTTTAAAACTCTTTACACCAGATTCAAATAGACCACCAAAGTGGCTCGCATAGGGAGGCTGAAATCTCCAAGTTATGCCCTGTTGAAGGGTTTGTTTATGCAATTCGTTTTGTACGACATCGTTGCGCAAAAACGTATATAAGTCTTTCAGGTAATTACTACAACCGACGAAATTTCGGCCGCAGTCTGAATAAATGTCAGTACATAAACCTCGACGGGATGTGAATCGTCGTAGGGCCGCGAGGAACGCTTCAGTGCTAAGGTCTGAAACGATTTCGAGATGAATTGCCTTTACGCTCATACATACAAATACGGCGACGTAACATTTAATTATTTTAGCATTGCGCACATTGTTTGCGCGCACGTAAAATGGACCGGCGTAGTCTACCGAGGTCTTAACAAAGGGTCGCGCGGGACGGAGGCGCGGCGCGGGCAGCGGGCCCATGCGCGGCTGCAGGCGCGCGGGCTTAGCGCGAAAACATGGCACGCAGCGGTGCACGCGCTGACGAACGATGTCTCGACTCGACAAAATCCAAAACCGCTGTCGCAGTAAATATTGCACCGATTGAGGTCCGGCGTGCAAATGACTCACGTGAGCATCGTCGATAATGAGGTCAGTTAAAGGGTGTTTTTTAGGAAGAATTAATTGGTGTTTCGATTCGAACGGTAAAAGTGACTTATGAATTCTCCCTCCAACTCTTAAGAGGTTGTCTTTGTCCATGAAAGGCGTTAGACGCTGTAAGCAATGCGAGGATAATTTGCCTCGAGAAATATTTTTTATATCGTCCGCGAAAACGGAATGTTGAACGACGTAAATAAGTCGCGTTAATGCGAAATTATATTCGGGCACAGTAATATAGTTTGGAAACGATACTACAGCCTTTTTTGACAGTTTATAGAACCGAAAAACGTATGCCGTAACTCTAACGAGTTTACCTAATGTTGAATATCGTGAAATTATTTCAACATCCTGTATTTGATCAGTAGTAGACGCGTTTGATATTAGCGGTATGATCGTGCGTTTTTCTTCGTTCGTAGTAGGAATATGTTTTGAAACGGGCCAGGCGTCTTGGTCCCTTTTGAGCCAAGCAGGTCCGTGAAACCACATATCGTGCTGTAGAAAGGCAGAGGGAAGCATGCCTCGCGAAGCTGAGTCGGCCGGGTTGTCGGCCGAGGGCACATGGCGCCAGCACTCGGCGGGCACCAGGGATAAAATCTGGCTAGTGCGGTTTGATACGAACGTTTTCCACTCGTGCGGTGGCGAGCGGAGCCATGCTAGCACGATAGCGGAGTCAGACCACGCATAAATCTGATCGCGAACTATGCGGCCCTCATACGTTTGCATAACCTTATCTATAAGGCGGGATAAAAGCGCCGAGGCTAGAAGCTCGAGACGCGGTACGGTCAAACGCACGCGTAAAGGTGCGACGCGGGTTTTCGCAATGACGAGATGTGTGGTGACGTCACCATCTCCATCTGTTAGACGTCTGTAAACGCACGCGGCGAAACTGCGTTCCGAGGCATCTCCGTATCCATGGATTTGTATGGAATGCGAATGTGTGAAAATATGACGAGGAAAAGATACTTGGGATAAGAGTGGTAACTCGTTTGTAAAGGCCGTCCATGCGTTAACAATGTCGACCGGCGGGACCGAATCCCAATCCACCTTAGCTATCCATAACAATTGTACTAAGTACTTCCCATACAAAGTGACAGGCGACAAGAGACCTAACGGGTCGTACCATTTGGCTATCTCGGAGAGAATAACTCTTTTTGTACATATAGCAGTGGTGACTTGAACTTTGAAATTAAATGTATCGGAACTAGGGTTCCACTGGAGGCCGAGAACCTTAGTTTTATTATCGCTCTCCATTTCTGCGAACGGAACATTCTCCGGCCGCTCACCATGAGAACCTGGCGGCAGCACCGCAGCGAGTATCGCAGGCGAGTTGCTGTGCCACTTGCGGAGTTCGAATCCGGCGGTACGAAAAATATCAATTAGCTCCTGTTGCAAAGCTAGGGCTTTCGACTCCGTGCTTTCACCTGATACCACGTCATCAACAAATACAGAGTCTAACAGAACCGGAGCAGCAAGCTTGAAACGTGTTGCCTCGTCGCGGGCTAATTGTTGAATTGTGCGCAACGCGAGAAAAGGCGAGGCGTTAATACCGAATGCGACCGTGCGTAGACGGTAATCGCGTAAAGGTTCCTCCGGTGATTTCCGCCAAAGAATCCGCTGATAATCGCGGTCGCATTCTCTAATTAAAATATTGCGATACATTTGTTTAATGTCTGCTGTAAATGCGATGGAATTTATGCGGAATTTTAAAAGCACGTCAACGATGTCCTGATGAAGTTTCGGACCCGTTAATAAAACATCGTTAAATGAGTATCCACTGGATGTTTTGCATCCAGCGTCAAACACGACCCTGGTCCGTGTCGTCTCGCTCGATTCCTTGACCACGCAGTGGTGCGGAATCCAGTAATTCGGACTTGGCTTATCACACTCCACGGCCTCCATATGATTTAAATCAAGATACTCTTGAAGGCACGCATGATAATCAGCTTTTAATTGAGGATTACGTTCAAGTCGGTACTCAAGTTTTCTAAACCGTGCCAGGGCGATTTGTCGCGACTCGCCGAGAGGGGGCGCGGCGGGCTTGAACGGAAGCGCGACGACGTACCGCCCGGTCTCGTCTCGGGTATGCGTCTTTTGGAAAAAGGATTCGCAAAGATGTTCGTCAGGAGTGTAGATCCGTTTTTCAGGAAGCGACTCCAGCTCCCAGAAACGCTGCAAATTGTCATCGTCGAATGAGCTAAAGCAGGCCTGGAGTGCAGTCGGCATCGGGTTATTAACGGCAACCCTACCCAATAACAAGTACCCGAATATGCTATTCATAGCAATAGGCGAACCCGGCGTACCTGTTATCACATTATCTAATAAAACTTGGGATAGTATATCCGCGCCTAAGAGCATCTCCACCGGCTGGGGAGTGCCGAAATCTGGATCTGCCAGAGTTAAATTATTTAAATGAGTCCACCCCGTCTGACACAATGGTACACTCGGCATACGCATCGTTAAGTTAGGTAAAACTAAAGCCTCTACGAGTATCGCAGGATTATGTTTACCCCTAGGTGTAATGAAACATGAAACGACACCTTTAGGTTGTACGGGTTCCGTATCACCAATTCCGAACACCGGAATATTCGCGCGATTACGTTGTAATTGTAATCGTTGTGCGCATGCCTCGGTCATAAACGTCGCCTGACTACCCGTGTCAACCAGGCAACGGACCGTTGACAGCTTCGAACCACCTAAACATACGTCAACAAGTGCAGTGGACAATAAAACAGTATCCGCCCGAACGCTAGATGCTTGAATCGGCGCGCGGGCCGCACAGTTACCAAGCAAAACTTCGCTATTTGCCAACGGATTCGCGACCGTATCGGAGGTGCACTTCTCCGTAGGAGAGAGTGAGACCGAGCGCGCGCGCTCCTCCGTAGGAGGGAGCAAGACGGCCGTAGACTGCACGGATGCGCTTAACTCCGCAGGCATTGATGGGGAGTAATAATGAATTAAAGTATGATGCCTTTTATGACATGTCCGACATACAAAATTTGATTTGCAACTTCTAACGTCATGACCAATATTCAAACAATTGTAACAAATGTTTTTATTTTGAACTAACGAATACCTATCGCGCGGTGACAAGTTTAAAAACTTCGAACATTTTGTCAACGAATGTTGAGCTTCACAACACACGCAATTAGGTTTGATTTTGCTTGAACCTTGGTCACTCGTTCGAGTCTCAGCTGAGCCCGTAGCGGGGGTGACGTTAGCTACAAACGACCGTTTGGCGGGCGACGACGGCGCGGCACCGGCGCTCGAGCCGCTCGCGCGATTCCAGTACTTTCCGCGACTGCTACCCACATCTGAGTTAATATTTTTAGCGGACTGCCCGCGAACAGAATCAATTATTTCTTCCGCGGAAATTTCCCGTTCTAGAAATGAAATGAATGTGTCTACATCGGGAATATCGGACGTATTTACTATTGACCGTTCGAATAAACGTCGAGTAGTATGAGGAATTTTACGTAGTAAAATATTTAGAAGCATGAAACTCCACTGTTTCACGGGAAACTCCATAACCTCCAGTGCTTTAATGTTTTCTTGATAAATGTTAAGTAGATTTCGCATACTCTGCGTGGATTGATCGCAGCATGACTCGATATCTAGAATTTTGTCGAGATGTTTTGATGCGATAACTCTTTTGTTGTCATAGCGGGACACCAAAATATCTAACGCGATTGAGTAATTATCGTCAGTGATCGGGATCGATTTTATGAGGTTATGCGGTTCGTTTTTAACCGTGAGAAGTAAGTACCTAAACTTTTCGGCGTCAGTATAGGCGTTATTGCCGTGTACAAGCGAACGGAACAAATCATAAAATGACGGCCAATCAGTTTGTTCACCACTGAAAGTGGGTAAAGGCAATGTGGGAAGTTTCTTAAACGCCTCGGGCTGTGCCGCCATGAAAGGCAATGAGGGACGGCTCATGCGCCGTAGCTCTTCTTCCTTCTTCTTCAAATTGGATAAATGCGTTACTATTGCATAGTACAAATCGTTAAAATCGTTACGGATCTTAATCTGTTCCTCTTTATTAAAACATTTTAATTTAATTAACGTTTTTTCGATTCTCGTCTGGACTTTAATGAACTTTCTCTGAAAAGAAACTAAATCAGTAGTTCGCGAGCGAAACTGTTCTTGATCAGTTGCTGCAAACTGAATAGTGCGTTTGAGGTCATCGAGGATGAGTTCTCTTTCGAAAATATCTTGTTCGCATGGATTCTCGTCGTCGGCCATTTTGTTAGCCAACGATTCCGCGCTAGTACTTTGCAAACCTGGCGGATCTGGCATGCTATAGTTATTTTAAATAACGAATGTTACGAGACAAGAAGACACAACTTGGAAGGTACAATCCGGCTCGAACGGATCAAATTATATATATGTACGATATTCCCACAGCGTCAAACGACTCACCGCTACTGTGTCCATCCACCGCCTCGGGTCCCAAGGGCTAGGCTGAAGGTTCAGGGGTGATCGTCCAGCTAAATATGACGTACACAGGCTCCTAGGTCACTGGTAAACGCACTCTTCCAAGGGGGAAAGGTCCTCAACGCACACACGGTATATAATGAGAAAAGGTTGCTTTCGCGGCGCCGCTAGTTAACGAACTGATTTTGACATTGTGCGTGTCACTGCATCTTCATATATCCGCTTCCGGCGGGTGGCGCTGTTAGCGCGTTGGTGTTGCCACCCCGAAGGGATGACGGCTTCAAGACAAGAAGCAGTAAATCGCTAGAAGCTGGTAGGGATACCATACATAATAGAAACAAAATTAAATTGACCCTTAAGATTGTGTCTTCAGTCAAAGAAACTAACGATATCAAAGTTACATAAAAAAATAGTGTTCCTGTACGGAACAACGTGCTTAAGAAATAAAAAATAAAATCTATATTAATACAAAAACTATTACAGTACGAGTTCGTAGTGGCTTTCTACTACATTACATAACTGCATTACCATTTAAACAATTTTATTCCTATCTTAAAGGTTCCGTATGGTTGCCACAAAAAGAGCTCATGACAAGACAACAACAATATTATACAAGAAAATTTGATAAAACTACAACCCACAGTGATCCGGGCATCTTCAGAGAGACAGGTCTTATTATAATTGGGACAGAAAGCACAGGTATATATCAACTTACTACTAGACTAGACTATAGACGCTAATTTATATATTTTAAAAACAACTTGTGTCCAGTGTTAATGTTTCCTGTTGCCGCTGGTGTTCACATATAAAATGCTTTACTGCTGCTCTAAAACTACATATACCTAGACAAGGAACGTAGTACAAAAAAAATATTACTTGGACCTGAAACATCTTGTCATTGAGGCCATCCACAATGAGAAGCGTGCCTTCTTCCAACACGAAATTAATAATGTTACCGACTCAAAGACCCTTTGGACCAACTTGAAGCGGACTGTTATTCCAGATTCACGGACGCAAACAGATCTCCCGCATCATTTTGACGACCCTGACTTGTTGAACAGACATTTTCTGGATACACCAGGTAAACGGGGTGTACCAATATCGGACATGACTTTTTATGAGTTTGACAGACACTGCAATAAAACTTTCTTTCTTTCACCGACGACCGTTGCAGCTGTCACAAAAATATTGACATCAATTAAGACGACTGCGAAGGGACTCGACATGATTGATATTGACATGCTACTTTTGACGCTGCCTAGGACTGCTGACATACTGACCCACATTATTAACAGAAGTATACAGACTATGACTTTCCCAGAGGACTGGAAAATTGCTCAAGTGACTCCATTACCAAAAAAGCCAAATCCAGCTAACCTGTCCGAGCTCCGTCCTATAAGTATTCTCCCTTGCGCATCAAAGGTAATAGAGCGCGTGGTCTGCGACCAGCTCTCGGCATATCTGGAGGAAAATGGCATCCTACCTGAGCTACAGTCAGGTTTTCGCAAGGGTCGATCGACAGTTACTGCGTTGCTCGATGTAGTCGACAAGATTCTACAGGCTCGGGATGTTGGGGAAAGTACCATTCTCGTTCTTCTAGATTTTTCTAGAGCTTTTGACTGTATTAATGTATCCTTACTTCTATCGAAGATGTCATATTACGGGTTTGATGTTTCTGCAGTGAAGTGGTTTGATAGTTTGTAACGTTATACGTACATTTTTTAGTAATTTAACATAATATCATTACAATAACAACATCTTAAATATAATATTTACACTTTTAAAATCATCCATTTACGTTAAATATACATTATTAAAATATAAATTAAAACTACGTACAACAAAATGAACACAATTAGTAAAAATGCAATATAAATTCATCAGCGCAATCTTAGTGGCCCAGCGGTGTATTGCGGATGCAACATTTTAGCGCTCCTCGTAACCATTCCTTGTTGTTATCTCGTTGCGCGGCGCAGGCGCACAATGCATTCCCGCCGAGATCACTCCTGGTGATCGATCGAATTCGGACGCACGTCACATTTAGTCTGCGGTCCTTAATACGTTGTAATTTTAATTAGCACGTAACCGAGACGCTGTTTTGTGTTCGTCACTGAGCGTTCCGCAAGTCGACATGTAGTAATGTAAATAGTGATTGTATAAGTGCTGTTAACCCCAGATATTGGGTAAGTGGTATATTTTATTTTGCACAGGGCTTTGCTATAGTTTAAGTAATGCTTGGATTTCGATTCTTATCCATTGCTATATATTTGAATGTTGAAATAAAGCATTATAATTGTAATTTAGCACAATTAGTTCATGCAAATTGGCCGAGTCATTTTAGTTCCACCCTCATTTTCCACTTTTATTACTAACGTAATTACTTCGGCTTATTATAGTAATTTTGTAATCTCCGCTTCTGATTGTGACATCCACGGCATCATCACTACACATAGGTGCTTTCCTTTTTACCGCCGTTGCGTGGATGGCCACAAAAAGGAGAACCGGACCATTTCTAATGCTCTCGGATGACGCGTTACAGGGTCCAAGGTCCGGGCAGGTGACCCGGCTGTTTTATAAGCCCGTTTTCTTCGTGGCGAGCACACCACCTTTGGCCTGTCGCTGACCCCCAGCTCCTGAGCGCGCGCACCACCAAAGGCCCACTGTCCAGGAGAGTACCGGACTGTTGAAAACCGTTAGGCCTACCTAGTGCGAATAAATTTAAATAGAAACCACGCCCTTTTGCTCGTTATCTGATTTTTTAAAAATAAATATTTCTTATGCACGGATTCCTGCCTTCTTTATTTTTATCTTTTAAAACCTAAGATAGGAGTGCAGGGACCTACCCCGTGACACTGGCGCCCAATACGTGGTTTTATTCGCACAGGTCCTGACGTTTTTTCAGTTTTTTTGTAGTTAGTGTGTGTGCGTGGCTTATTTTTGTGAAACGTTTTTTTGTGTTATTTGGTTTTTTCGCTGCTAAAGTGTACTATTATTGTAATAATTGCGATATCCTTTGTTCAGTTTTACCGTTGACAATTTTATTTAAAATTACCCTCATTAATTAAGATTTTGTTGTAACGGTTTTTTATTTTATTCGCTGTGAATTTATGTTTTAAATTAGTTTATTTTAACATCGCAATTTATATTGAATCATACTTTAATATATGTGGTTATTTAAAAGTACACATTAGTAGCACTGTTTTTTTTATTTTGCCGCTAACCTGTGTTATTTGCCATCGTACTTATTAAAAAAAACCGAACGTTCATCTTTCATCCATTTATGTAACAGATCGGAGAATTCATTTTTATATCATTATCACAATCATTTGCTTTATTTACCACCACCATTTTTTATTACCACTTACCCTTATTTTATAAGCAAATTGAAGAAATAATTTTACCTGTCAAATATCTTTCTTTGCAAAAATCGGAGCTCGAATATGAGGTTCGGATTCAGTGGAGGAGTTGCGTAGACAAATTGTCAAATTAGCTGCTGAATACCCGTCCGAACACATATTGGAGTCACCGCTCGATATTCGACAGGATTTGAAAGGTTGTCTTGAGGTTCTCACAAAAGTTCAAACTAATCTCGATATAGCTGATCCCACTGTACCTACTGTTATGAGAACGCAAAATATGCTATTCCACCTTCATAATCGTCTTGCGAGGATAACGTGTAGTAACGAACACAAAAAAGAGTATGACGATATTGTTAAAGGGCATAAGCTTCTTTCACAAAGACTCGCTTCTCTACAAGCGAGCAAGCCTGCTCTGAGCACAGCGTCGCTCACAGCCGCGGGATTAGTTAGCGATACTCCTACTGTAACGCCGGAAGTGCAGAACTTAATTTCGGTGACGTGTGACCGTACTTCATCAGATTTAAGGAAATTGACATTTAACGGTAAAACGTGCGTGCGCTCTTTTATTCAGCGCGTTGATGAATTTATACTTGCTCGTAATATTGCATCTTCAAAGGTTTTAGCTTATGCCACCGAAATGTTCCAAGACGACGCTCTTCACTGGTTTAGGTCAGTTAGATGCAAGGTCACATCTTGGCCTGAGCTCGCGATCAAACTAAAGGAAGACTTTGATCAGTCAGACTACGACTATAGATTAATTACAGAGATCCGTTCCCGCACTCAAGGCGAACGAGAGAACATAACCATTTATCTCTCGATTATGAGCGGAATGTTCTCTCGTTTGACCAAGTCTATAAGTGAAGCGGATCAGCTCGAGATCCTCCTTCATAATAATAGGCCGTGTTACGCCAGCACTCTTGCTGCGTCGTCTGCTCTGATCACGACTATTGACTCCCTACGCTCACTATGCCGTAATTACGAAATTTTTCACTCGCGTCTGTCTCAATTTCAGGAGCCACCTAAAGCGACTTCTGACACTGTTGCACCCGAGTTTGCTTATTGTAAGGAGACAAATAAGAGTACAAATAAGTTTACAAATAACACATATAATAAACCAAGCTGCTCGTATACTAATAATAGTTACAGTAGAGGTCATTTTTCCAGAAATCAAAATTATAATCAGCAAACTCAAAACAAAAGTCAACATCAGGTTTACAATGGTAACTCCAGTCAAAATGATGTACATTCCGTTCAGGCAAACAAACAACAACCTTATTGCCCTAGGTGTCGTAATAACACCCATCACATTCGTCAATGTCAAGCTAGTCGTGACGTGGTTTGTTTTAAATGTGGATAATAAAGGATGTAAAAACACCTGATTGCCCAGTGTGCAATAAAAGTAATGATAATTCAAAAAACTGAATGAGCAGAATTGTAGTAATTTTGATAAGCAAGATTGGGAATCGTGGCTTGCTTTTATTAGAACATTCTCTTCTACATATAAAGTATCTACAATTCTGCATTCGAAACCCCTTGACGATTCTAGGCCTTATGTTAACATTAAGATTAACAATATTGAAGCTTGTGGTTTGCTTGATTCTGGTGCTGCAGTTACAATTTTGGGCAATAATTCCCACTCTCATTTAGTCGATTGCACCTTGCATCAGGATGACCGCATTTCTATGTCAACAGCTGGCGGCCAAGCTCTTAATAGTATCGGTTATATGAATTTACCAGTGACATTTGAAGGTCAATTTCATGTGATAAGGGCTTATGTCGTTCCCGAGGTTGAGACATCTATAATTTTAGGCATAGATTTTTGGCGAGCTTTCCAAATATGTCCTAAATATTTAGGCAGTATAACACTATCGAAAAGCCCGTTAGCGGAGTTAAAATTGAACAATGCGAAAACCTTTATTAAATCCTATGATAACCTAATTGAGCCTCAGAAGGCCATAGCAGATAATGTCATTGCTCAATTTAGGTCTATTTCTTCAGAGGAGAAAGGTTTAGGTAGGACTACCTTAATTACACACAGGATAGACACTGGGGATGCTCAGCCCATAAGGCAACGGTACTATCGAATGTCTCCAGAGAAACAGCGCATTCTCACCGAGCAAGTTGATGAAATGTTGTCGTTGGACGTTATCGAGCCCTGTGAGAGTGCGTGGTCCTCTCCAGTGCTCATAGTAAATAAAAAAAATGGTCAACCAAGGTTCTGCCTTGACAGTCGGAAGCTCAACGCTGTTACTAAGCGCGACGCGTACAATTTGCCTTACGTGTCAGAAATTTTAGACAACCTTCGCGACGCTAAGTACCTTTCCAGTGTTGACCTTTCAAAGGCTTTTTGGCAGATCCCTATTGATCCAGATGACCGCGACAAGACCGCATTTTATGTCCCTGGTAGAGGCACCATGCGTTTTAAGACTACAGCTTTTGGCCTGACCAATGCTCCCGCTACGCAAAAGCGTCTAGTAGATCAATTGTTTAGCGACATGGAATTTAAAACTTTCGCATATTTGGACGATATCATAGTCATAAGTTCAACTTTTGAGGAACATGTATCTCGTCTGCTGCGCGTCCTGGAGAAACTTAAAGAAGCCAATTTAACTGTAAATTTTGAGAAATGTAAATTCTTCCGAAGTGAATTAAAATATTTAGGTTACGTAGTAGACTCTCGTGGCTTACGTACAGACCCTGGAAAGGTACAGGCGATTTTGAACTTTCCTGTGCCCACCTCAAAGAAGGAGCTGAAGCGATTTTTAGGCACAGCGACTTGGTATAGACGCTTCGTACCTCAATTTAGTACAGTAGCCGGTCCGCTGAATAAACTTACTTCGAACGGTAAAAAGTCACCACCTTTTCAATGGACACCGGAGGCAGATGCGGCTTTCAACGCTTTAAAGGACTGTTTAGTTTCCGCGCCAGTTCTCTCTTGCCCAGTGTACACTGAGCCTTTTGAGGTCCACACCGACGCAAGCAATTATGGCATCGGTGCCATGTTAACACAGACTCTAAATGGTAAAGAGCACCCTATTGCCTACATGAGCAGGTCACTCTCCAGTGCCGAGAAGAACTTCAGTATCACAGAGAGGGAGGCTCTTGCGGTGCTGGTTGCTCTCGAGCACTGGCGATGCTACGTAGAGAATGGCCGAACGTTTAGGGTGTACACTGATCATTCAGCGTTAAAATGGTTTCTGTCCTTAGATAATCCTACAGGAATACTAGCGCGCTGGGGAGTACGATTGTCATCGTTCAACTTTGAAATTATGCATCGACGCGGTGTCGATAATGTTATCCCTGATGCTCTTTCACGCGCTGTCCCCGTTGCCAGTATATCTCTTGCAAACACAATTTCTTCTACTAACGATGATTGGTACAAAAAGATGTTTAATGGCTGCCTTAACACTCCAAACCAATATCCAAATTTTATCATTAAAAATAATTCTTTGTTTCGGCTATCAAAAAATAAATCACAGCTGACTTCAGAGTTTGCTTGGAAGGAGGTTGTTCCATCAGAATTCCGCGATCAAGTCATAGCTGACAACCACTCTGTTCCTACCGCTGGTCATCTCGGTATATTCAAAACTTATAACCGACTGTCACTTTGTTATTACTGGCCTGGCATGCATGAGAGTGTGGTTAAATTCGTTAGCTCTTGCTCAGTTTGCTTAGCTTACAAGTCACAAAATCACACTACTTTGGGTGTAATGGGGCGACCGAAGCAGTGCTCACGTCCTCACCAAATGATTTCAATCGACTTCGTAGGTCCTCTACCTGTAACTCGCAAACAGAACAGCTATATGCTCGTTGTAACCTGTTGCTTCTCTAAGTATTGCAACATCTTTCCCTTACGCCGTGCAACAGCAGATGCAGTAGTCAAAATTTTAGAAGATTCTATTTTCTTAGTTTACGGAATACCACAAACTATATTTTTAGACAACGGAGCACAGTTTATTAGTTCATGTACAAATGCTCTCTTTAAACAATACAAAGTACCTAATGTGTTTTTCACTCCTAGGTATAGCCCTCAAATTAATTTGGTCGAACGTTATAATCGTACCTTACTCACAAGTCTGTCCACATTCGTTGAGAATGATCACAGAACCTGGGACACTTTTATCCCAAAGGTACAGTTCGCTATGAATAACTCGGTGAACGAAGCCACCGGTTATACTCCCTCGTTTCTCGTGCATGGTAGAGAGCTAGTAGTATGCGGTTCACACTATGTAGACTGTGATTTAAATGACGAAGTTCTCTTTTTGCCGCGAGATGTTTACGCAGAGAATCTGGGATGTCTATCTTCCATATTTCATGATGTGCAAGCTTCCTTGTGGAATGCTCACGTGAAAAATACGACGCATTATAACTTACGCCGTAAGCCAGCTGAATTTAATGTTGGTGATACAGTCTTTAAGCGCACATATGTCTTGAGTGATAAAGACAAATATTTCAGTAAAAAGTTGGCACCTAAGTTTATTAAATGTCGCGTTATTGAAAAGCGTTCGCCTTTAGTTTACGTCTTAGAAGATATGTCCGGAAAGAATATCGGTGTCTGGCATATCAAAGACATAAAACTTGTAAACCATAGGTAAATTGAATTAACTCCTTATAACATCTTGTTTTTAGCATGAGACACTAGCTTTAGTTTAGCTAATGCCTCGTAGTTTAGTGCCAGGTCGCGTCAACATCGTTTTAAAATTGCTGTTGTTGCTATTATGTCAGGTATTGTTTTGAAATTGATGTTGTTGTGGGTAGTTAAGAATTGCATGAGATGTACCCACATTGATATTAAATAAATCAGTTGTTGTTTTGCATCTACGGGTTTCACTTGGTATACTACATGGTGGCAGCGGTGCTCAGTTTTTAATGGCTGGAAGTTCGTTATAAGTGATAGTAAAGAGCACAAATACCTGTGCGAATCGGAAATTAAATAATTGATTGCTTAGTTTCGTGCATTGAAGTTTTCTTTGTGAAGCAATGGAACACGCCAGGCCACCGCCGGAGTTAAACGTGGAGGGCGGTCCCGTTACTCGGGCCGACGCGTGGAAACGATGGAAACAACAATTCCTGCTATTTGTGAAGGCGTCTGGGGTGAGCAGCGAGTCACCAGGAGTGCAAGCCAGCTTGCTGGTTAACCTCATCGGCCCAGAGGGGTTTGACGTGTATCAAACGTTCGCTTTCGCTGCGGAGTCCGAAAAGGATGACGTCAACGTAGTATTAAAAAAATTTGATGCCTATTTCGGTGCGAAAGTGAATATAACATTACTACGGTATAAATTCTTCACGCGGAATCAGGAAGAAGGCGAGTCGATCCTGGCCTACGTAACATCGCTGAGGTTGTTAAGTAACAATTGCAATTTTGGCAATTTAGGCGATGATTTACTTAAAGATCGTATTGTATGCGGCGTTCGGAACGTCACTGTGCGGGACAGGCTGTTGAGATGCGACGATCTTGACCTTGACAAGGCGATCAAGATGTGTCAAGCGGAAGAAGCGTCAAAGGAAAGTGGTCATCAATTGGGTGTTGTGGGTGAGTGCTCGAGTGGAGTACAGGTGCACGCGGTGGAGCGCCGACCGCGAGGCGGCGCGCGCGTTGGCCACCGCGGCGGCGGCGCGGGCGGCGCACGGCGCGGGCGCGGCGACGGCGCCCGCTCGGCTCCCGGCCAGGCGGGTCCGGCGCAGCGACAGTGTGGCGGATGCGGCGGCACGCGTTGCGCCAACCGTGAATGTCCAGCACAGTACGTAACATGTTTTTCTTGTGGCAATCGGGGACATTTTGCTAGAATGTGCAAATCCCGGTTTGTAAAAAATGATAATGAGGTGAGAAGAGTTTATGAAATAGAAAAAAGTGGATTATTTGACAGTAATTCCGATGAAAATGAACCATTTTATATGGACATGGTTTCTTGTTCTAATAAGAGAGGTCAGTGGACGGAAATCTTGTTTTGCGAACATGGAGCAGAACAATTTAAGCTTGACACGGGAGCAGACATTAATGTAATATCTTTTGAGAGATTTTTGTCATTGGGTTTTGACGTAAATTTGTTACAAATGACAAAAATAACACTTGAATCATATACGGGGGATATAATTCCTGTGAAAGGCGTTTGTAATTTATTGTGGCAATATAAAGACAAAAGTTTTAACCTGTACTTTGCTGTAGCTAATACAAAATGTCAAAGCGTGTTGGGACGGCAGTCGTGTGAGGATATAGGGTTAATAAAGAGGGTTAATATTATAAAATTAGAACAGTATTCAGACTTGTTCAGGGGCTTAGGATGTCTTCCGGGTAAGTATCATATCGTTATAGACAAATCGGTGCCCCCTGTCATAAGCGCTACTAGGAAAATTCCGTTAGGCTTGAGAGATAAATTGCTAGATGAGCTTAGGAACATGAAACAGTTGGGAGTGATAAGAAAGGTGTCACATCCTACTCAATGGGTTCATCCTTTAGTTATGGTTGCTAAAAAGAACGGCGGGATCCGCATTTGCCTGGACCCGCGCGAGTTGAACGTGGCGGTGCGGCGCGCGCACTACCAGCTGCCCTCGCTCACCGAGCTGGCCACGCGCTTGCACGGCGCCACCTGCTTCTCCGTGCTGGATGCAAACTCGGGCTTTTGGGTTGTACAGCTCGATGACGAGAGTGCTGATTTATGTACCTTTTCGAGTCCATTTGGTAGGTACCAGTTCCTACGTTTGCCTTATGGTATTAATTGCGCGTCAGAAGTATTTCATGGTAAAATGCGTCAACTTCTAGAAGATTTAGAAGGGGTAGACAGTTTTGTTGACGACATTATCGTATGGGGGAAAACTAAACGTGAGCATGATGAGAGGCTAGGTGCGCTTTTGAACAGGGCTAGGGAGATTAATATTAAATTCAATAAGGAAAAATGTAAAATAGGGGTACAGTCGGTAACATATCTAGGTCATATATTTGATGCCAATGGCATGAGACCAGACGATAATAAGGTAAGGGCAATAAAAGAGATGCCTGCACCACACGACAGGAAAAGTTTAGAAAGATTTTTAGGAGCAGTTAATTACCTCTCTAAATTCATTCCGAACCATTCTCAACGCGCGGCACCGTTGACAAATCTCTTAAAAAAAGATACAGAATGGCGGTGGGAGCAAAGTGAGCAAAACGCTTTCAAAGAATTAAAAGAGGTCGTGTGTGGCGCTGGCGTACTGGCTCTGTACGACGTGAACGCCCCGGTGCTGCTCTCGGTTGACGCGTCGCGCGACGCGCTGGGCGCCGTGATCATGCAGGGCGAGCGGCCCGTGGAGTTTGCCTCGCGCACGCTCACCGAAGCGCAGCGCCGGTACGCGCAAGTGGAAAAAGAGCTGTTAGCTATAGTCTTTGCATGCGAGCATTTCCACCAATACATATTTGGTAAAGAAAAAGTCGTCGTGGAGTCAGACCATAAGCCCTTGGAAAGTATCTTTAAAAAACCCTTAATGTCCGTTCCAGCACGCTTGCAGCGCATGATGCTGCGTTTGCAGCACTATGACTTGCATGTCACCTACAAACCGGGGAAATACATGTATATACCAGATACCTTGTCTCGTGCGTCCCTGCCCGATCTATATAGCGATGCTGTGCACAAAAATAATATGTATCAGGTACAGTTGGTAGTGTGCAATTTGCCAATGTCAAATGACAAACTTTCGCTCATTAAAAAAGAATCAAAACGTGATTCAGAGTACCTAAAACTAAGCGAGTATATAAATCAGGGTTGGCCAGACCACAAATCTGAAGTAGTGAGTGATTTAAGATTATATTGGGCGTTTAGAGAAAATCTATTTATAGTAGATGAAGTAATATTCAAAAATAATTTAGTTTTGATTCCGCGGGCCTTACGAGCAGAGATGCTTAACATTATACATGAAGGTCACATGGGCATGGACCGGTGCAAGCGACGCGCAAGGCAGGTTGTTTTCTGGCCCGGCATCACGCAGGATATTGAGGAATATGTAAGGCGTTGCCGCACCTGCCAGGAGAGTTTAAATGCACCCGCCAGAGAACCTTTATTGCCAATTGAGATTCCTAGGCTGCCATGGCAAAAAGTAGGTACAGATATTTTTGAGCTAAGAAAGAAATATTTCCTTATAATAGTCGACTACTATTCCAACTTTGTCGAAGTGTGTAACTTACAAAACATCACATCTAACGTAGTCATTGTAAAAATGAAAGAAGTATTTTCACGCCATGGCATTCCAGAAACTCTTGTGAGTGACAACGGAACACAATACAGCAGTCGGGAATTTAAAATGTTTTCTAGTGAGTGGGGATTCAATCACGTGACATCATCACCGAATTATGCCCAGGCAAACGGTAAGAGTGAACGAGCGGTGCAGACAGTTAAATCACTTCTTAAAAAATCAATAAACAGTAACGAGGATTTTCAATTAGCTTTGCTAAACTATCGTAATACTCCTAGGGACGGCTTGAGCTCTCCTGCGCAGCTACTAATGGGTCGTCAGCTCAGATGTAAGTTACCTGTACACCCCGAGTTGTTGACCCCGCGACCTGTCGATCCATCGGAACACACGACTATGTTACGCAATCAAATGCGAGCAAAAGATTTATATGACAAACATAGTAAAACATTACCATCGCTAAGAGCGGGCGATGAAGTCGTATGTGTTGATGGAAAAACGAGGACTCGAGCAACCATTATAGGAAATGCCTATACACCTCGATCGTACATAATAGAAAATAAGTTAGGTGGTAGATTTAGGCGTAATAGGCGTCATTTAATCAAGTGCGAATCTAGTACCAATGCCCCGTCAGCGTCTTTGGGCTCGCTCAAGCCGGCATCAGCTGATGCGGACGACGAGTTCAAGGACGCTTGCGACGAAGTAGGTCAGGCAAAAGAATGTAAACTTCAACCTAATGACTCCAAGAATAAAGTCGAAAATAGCTCTGATCCTACCACTCGTGAAATCATGACTCGTAGACGAGCAAAATTGCTGACAGAAAATATCAAACAAAAAGAACTAGAATAAATCATAAGGTTAAAAATAGTGTAACATTTATCATCAAAATGTTTTGTTTCTGCTTACGTGTAACAGGCAAATACATTTAAAACATACCTATATTTATCTGTTCTTTTTTATTTTTATTTCTTGCTTTATATACAAAAAAACTGTTCTTTTTTACCATAATAAATATATTTATTTAGTTAATAACATTTAAAATCCAATAAGTTGAAATTATAGTTGCATTACTATATAAATTTCATTTACCTAACCGTCTGTGAACCTTATGGCATTGAAATAAGGTCTCTTCATGATTGGCTTAGCAGCATCCTTTCTTCGCTTTGCGATGATTAAGAATTGCAATGTAAACTCGTATTTAAACATCATAATGAAGTTATATTTTGGGGGAAGGATAGGATAATATAGTAAATAGTTAAATAATAATAATAATACCGACATAAAATAGTGTGGTATTGAATATGTCTTCGTGTTATTGATGAATTACGAAACCATGCTATTTAAGAATAGTTCCAGGTTTTATATATATAAGTATATTTTACTTGTTATTGTTAGCGATTGCTTTTGGGGGAGATGTTGTGGGTAGTTAAGAATTGCATGAGATGTACCCACATTGATATTAAATAAATCAGTTGTTGTTTTGCATCTACGGGTTTCACTACAGATGTATGAAAGAGTAAATGCTAGGAACAGTTCTCAGACGGGTTTTATTTGAGAACAAAACCCTTTCCGAGACGCGGGGGGTAATGTAACGTTATACGTACATTTTTTAGTAATTTAACATAATATCATTACAATAACAACATCTTAAATATAATATTTACACTTTTAAAATCATCCATTTACGTTAAATATACATTATTAAAATATAAATTAAAACTACGTACAACAAAATGAACACAATTAGTAAAAATGCAATATAAATTCATCAGCGCAATCTTAGTGGCCCAGCGGTGTATTGCGGATGCAACATTTTAGCGCTCCTCGTAACCATTCCTTGTTGTTATCTCGTTGCGCGGCGCAGGCGCACAATGCATTCCCGCCGAGATCACTCCTGGTGATCGATCGAATTCGGACGCACGTCACATTTAGTCTGCGGTCCTTAATACGTTGTAATTTTAATTAGCACGTAACCGAGACGCTGTTTTGTGTTCGTCACTGAGCGTTCCGCAAGTCGACATGTAGTAATGTAAATAGTGATTGTATAAGTGCTGTTAACCCCAGATATTGGGTAAGTGGTATATTTTATTTTGCACAGGGCTTTGCTATAGTTTAAGTAATGCTTGGATTTCGATTCTTATCCATTGCTATATATTTGAATGTTGAAATAAAGCATTATAATTGTAATTTAGCACAATTAGTTCATGCAAATTGGCCGAGTCATTTTAGTTCCACCCTCATTTTCCATTTTTATTACTAACGTAATTACTTCGGCTTATTATAGTAATTTTGTAATCTCCGCTTCTGATTGTGACATCCACGGCATCATCACTACACATAGGTGCTTTCCTTTTTACCGCCGTTGCGTGGATGGCCACAAAAAGGAGAACCGGACCATTTCTAATGCTCTCGGATGACGCGTTACAGGGTCCAAGGTCCAGGCAGGTGACCCGGCTGTTTTATAAGCCCGTTTTCTTCGTGGCGAGCACACCACCTTTGGCCTGTCGCTGACCCCCAGCTCCTGAGCGCGCGCACCACCAAAGGCCCACTGTCCAGGAGAGTACCGGACTGTTGAAAACCGTTAGGCCTACCTAGTGCGAATAAATTTAAATAGAAACCACGCGCTTTTGCTCGTTATCCGATTTTTTAAAAATAAATATTTCTTATGCACGGATTCCTGCCTTCTTTATTTTTATCTTTTAAAACCTAAGATAGGAATGCAGGGACCTACCCCGTGACAAGTTATCTCTCTGGCCGCATGCAAACGGTGGCGTTGCGTAGGATGGATGGTGGCACTTTGCGGTCCGCTCTTTGCCCTGTGGAAAGAGGTGTGCCGCAAGGTTCAATACTGGGTCCCCTGCTTTTTACATTGTATAGTGCTGACATCACTCACAATATAAGAGACAGCAAATACCATCTTTACGCTGACGACCTCCAGTTATACCTCTCTAGCGCACCCACGGACATATCTGTAGCGGTCAATACCATCAACGCAGATCTAGAACGTATTTCTACTTGGTCGGGAGAAGAACTGCCTAGTCCTTAATCCGAACAAGTCCAAATATGTTGTTTTTGGATCAGAACATCAAATCCGTAATACCATCACTAACCTCGAGACTTTGACTACCAGTAAGGTTGCTATCATGGGCGAACCAATAGAGAGGGTGGTAGAAGCAACTAACCTTGGCCTCCACATGGACGGCAGGCTGCGCTTTGAGAACCACGTACTAAAAGTTGTGAGTAACTGCTTCTACCGCCTAAAAGTTCTTTACAATGTTCGCGATTACTTAAGTGTTGATTTGCGTTTCAACCTTTGTGAATCGCTGATATTGTCAAGATTAAACTATTGTGATGTTGTCTATGCTGGCTGCATTACTGATCGTACAAAGAAGCTCATACAACGAGTGCAAAACGCATGCATTCGTTTCTGTTTCCGAGTCCCACCCCGCTCCCATATCACTCCCTACTTGAACGCCGCTGGCCTGCTGAACATGCCTTCACGCAGACGGCTTCACCTCGCCACTCTTATCTTTGGCATAGTGCGATCTGGGGTCCCAGCATATTTGCTGAGTAGACTTGTATGGCCCAAGAGTGCGCGTAGGTGTAAGGCGATGATTCTGGTGCCAAAGCATCGCATCAGACAGCGACCGATTCACTCCGCGAAGACACACACATTATGTGTCAATTATAATGTATTTTTGTCTCTGTGTGTCTTTTGTGTAGTGAATAAAATGTCTTCTTTCTTTCTTTCTTAACCTTCCAGGTTCCTGAAAGGTGGTGGAATTATATTCCAGCACCTTGTCGCCGCATATCTGAAGCTGCCTCGGAAAGCCGCTGAAGCATGTTGAGGTGTCATCAGTTGGAGGCTGCATTAGCGTGTCCTGTGAGACCTCTGGGTATCCACCATCCGACCATGACAATTTCTCGTAGAGATATGCTGGAGCCTTGTGCTTGTGCAGAAAGGGAAATAATATTCATTGCCTACCTACACTTTTTTATTTTCCACAACTTATATAGTATGAAGTTGTAGCACATAAAAACCATTACCCGTCCGAATTTAGTAAGTTGTTTATGGCAAATCATGAGTCATTTTAAGACCAGGGGATCGATTTTTGAATCTCACCAAGTGACTAATTCTCACCGATGCGAGTGATTTCCTAAAGTTCGTATTTTTGAAACTCATCGGTGAATTACATTTCTCATACCTATTTACGAGTGCCCCTACCCACTCGTAATTGAAATCACCATGCGATTGTTTTTGACAGTTGACGTATGTGACATCTGCCAAGAATTTTTCAGAACTGTAATTTTCGTTTACATGCCACTGACACATACGCTACGTTTTACGTTTGAATCTGTTTTAAGTTATAGTATGAGAAAATAACAACCGGTATCAAGGACAACATCTGCGTAAAAAGGAACGTAACGGGAAGATTGTCTCCGACTGACATTGTAAAATTTCTGTATGTTGTAAACAGCGTGTGACTTTCAAAAATACGGCTTTTGGAAAATGGTGACATAAAGTACAAGTTACAAATTACAAGTATTGAAAATAGACTTCCGCTTGTAATCTGTTACTTGTAGCTTCGTGTAACGAGCGCCTGTTCTTAATTTACTCGTAGCTGCATATGAGCCTTTCCGTCCCTCACTGTGGCAACACGTATAACCTGTCCTGAGTACTATAGGTCCATGGTAGCCTCAGACTTTGGCTTGAGGGCCACAAATATAATAAATACATATTTGCATTTGCCAAATATTCTATTTCTTCTTTAAATTCTACACTTGCTCAACTTACCACATATCCATGCTCAACTTACCTCAATACAAATAAATCAATATTTAGGGACAATCTTACCCAAATCAAACTAGTCCCAAACTAAGCAAAGTTTGTACTATGGGTACTAGACGACGATATACATACTTATATAGAAAAATAAATACTTAAATACATAGAAAACATCCATGACTCAGGAACAAATCTTCATGCTTATCACACAAATAAATGCCCTTACCAAACCCCGGGCCTCCGGCTTCGTAGGCAGGGTCGTTACCAACTAGGCTACAGGTCGTCAATATACCTATAGGCTTGTCTGACTTATTTTAGAGCAATTCTCTAATAAATAATACAGAAAGGGGGGGGGGGGGGGGGGGGGGGGTGTAGTGCCTGTACCCAATTCCACAGGTAATAATAATAAAAAACTCTTTTTTTAACGGTCGCATTACAATGTATCAAGGTTACCTCCTGTATATCAAGTATCCTCCTGTGTATCAAGGTTATGTTGGTTAATGGGTCAAGGTAACCTTGATACAAGTAACGCGACTGCCACCAGCATGAACATCTGCCAGAACAAAGCGCGCATAAATATGTGACACGGTGTTGTTGCTGAGACCGTTAGGTGTCAGATGTCTGTTTGGCTCGCTATTTGTAATTGCAGATTGCTGTAGTGTACCTAATCAAATCTTTCAAGAGACCTATTAATACAGATGTATCAAAAATGGGATGTGAACAAATGCATTTGTTTTTTTTTATAAGTACTTTTGATTTGTTTTTGTTTAAATACATTGATGTGTTTGTTTTTGTTTGCATTACAGTCTTCGTTTGTGTTGACATGGCTTGTGTGCTACGTGTCAAAAAAACCTATAAAAACATTTGTTTTCATAACACAGCTGTGCGCGCAGCAGTTGAAAATGAAATAAATCCTCCCACCCTTCACCCTCGCGGGGGAATGTTGTCATACACAAGCAATGTCAACAAAAACAAAGATTGTAATGCAAATAAAAACAAAGATAATATCAATGTAAACAAAAATAATCAAATCATAAAAACATAAACAAATGCATATCAGGAATCGCTATGCGCTACCGAATATGCCCTTGCTCAGTTCACACTCCATTTGTGAAAGGTACATCCTGTATACGTGATTTGGATGGCAGTGCTTTAACTGCAGTGCAATCGTACCTACTGGTGTGGCAAGTTGGAAACGGATAGCTATCGGGACTGACGAAATTATTGATTTCGATAAGTAGTCGCCGACTCGACTGTACAAAAGCCTATCGCAGCAATATGAAACACGGACAAGTTCGAGTTGGACTCGCGAACCGAGAGAGTTCCGTGTAAACTTGTAGACAGCCGTATATTTCGCTTTAAAGTTACCTTCGAACATAAACGCGAAAAAATATTTTTGTTATTCTTCGTCATAAATCGATAAGTATACATCCTACAAACAATTAACAATCTGCTTTAGCTTGTGAACCATTTTGAAACGATAACCCATATGAGACAGTTTCTTCATTTTAAGAGTCCAGTAAGCTCGGCCAAATTTCAACTTCCCATACAAACAGAGTTTCGTTCTCATTTTAAAACTACGTGTTCGATTTTAACAAAACTAATTACAGACCTGGATATACCCCATGTCATTATAGGTACATGCAAAGTTTCGTTACAAACCAACACGTAGTTTTAAAATGAGAGCGTCACTACGTTTGTATGGAGAATCGAGCTTACTCTGGACTCTTAAGAGACATACATACATACATATACTCACGCCCGTATCCCATTGGGGTAGGCAGAGACTAAGGAACGCCAAATACTACGGTCCTTACATACTTCTTTCGCTTCGATCACATCCATACATCTCCTCATACAGGCTCGTCGGTTGCGGGTACTCCTGACCTGGCCTTTTAACAGTATTGCTGAAATTTGGTCATGATACCCTCGCCTAGGCCGCCCCCTACCGACCCTTCCATCCATCTCCTGGACGTAAATCCTCTTAGTCAATCTACTTTCACACATCCTCTCAACATGCCCAAACCACCGAAGCGTACCTTTCTCAATCCTAGTCACTACATCGTCTTCTATTCCACATTTTTCTCTTATTACACAATTTTTTATTCGATCGTTCAAACGAGCTCCACACATACTTCTTAACGCTCTCATTTCAACTGCATTCAGTCTACTCTCATGCTTTTTCTGAAATACCCAAGTCTCACTACCATACATCAGTGTAGGAACAAGCACTCCTCTGTGAACCGCGAGTCGAGCCTTCTTTGTTATATTTTGGCTGCTCACAAACGCATGCAATGCTCCATTCACCTGATTTCCCGCTTTTACTCTTCTTTCAATGTCACCATCACACTTTCCGTCTCTCGTAAATAAAGAACCCAAGTACACAAATTCATTTACTTGCTCCACTCTCTCACTGTCAATCAGAATATTGCACACAGTCACACGTTCTTCTTTCTCAAATACCATCACTTTTGTCTTACTCACATTGACTTTCATACCCTTCCGCTTCAGCGAGTCATCCATACAAGTTACCATCTCTTGCAGCTCCTTCTCTGATGACGCAATGAGCACCTGGTCATCAGCGTATAGGAGGCATTTGACGAGTAACTCACCCATTTTTAAACCACATTCACTCTCTTTTAAAGGCATCAAACAACTGTCCATAAATAAGTTAAACAACCATGGCGAGGCCACACAACCTTGTCTAACACCTCTTTGGATGCTAAACCAGTCTGTGTAGCCACCATTGATCCTTACGCATGCTCTAGATCCCTCGTAGAGGGATTTTAATGCCTGAATCAATTGGTTGTTTACCCCATACATGGACAGAGTTGACCACAAAACATCCCTCACCACTCTGTCATAGGCTTTCTCCAAATCGACAAACGCACAATACACCTTCTGGTTTTTGGCCAAACATTTTTCGGTGATGCATCGTAAAGAGAAAACCTGATCCTCGCACCCCATCCCCTTTCTGAACCCTGCTTGCACATCCCACATTTTACTCTCAGTCTCTTTCACTACCCTTTCTATCAGTATCTTTGCATACATTTTCCCAACCACACTGAGAAGACTTTTTGCAATCCTGCCGCGAACCCTTTCCCTTGTAAATTGGAACAATGACAGCTTTAGTCCAATCGTCCGGCACCTTGCCATATCTCCAACACAAGTTAAAGAGTCGGTGCAGCAGGGTTGCAACGACTCCGCCACCACTCCGAATCATCTCAGCAGTTACCCTATCATACCCTGCCGCCTTACCTGACTTCATACTTTTTACCGCATCCACAATTTCTGTCATGCTTATCTCCCTTACTCTCTCTAATACTCTTAAGAGAACATATAATTAAGCCTCTCTATCTCTTACGGTCTAGGCGGTTGTCATGCTACTTTAATCAGCCTGAGTACTTTTTGTACCGAGACTAACTGAAATAGTAAGACACGTTCGTACGTTTCGGTGAAAAAACGATGTGAAACCATTATGCACTACATCTGTAACTTGTTACCTAGTTCTTCAATAACCTTTTCTGCTGTCGTTAATCAGTGTTCATAAGTCCGTCGCGTTCAGATATCTGAAAAAGAATTGGCTTGTGCTAACATTTGCTTAATTTGATTTACCAAAGCATTTAAATCCTTGAAAAATGATGCAAAACTCGCACGATTTCACTTTTTAAGGGTAGAATTTCAAAATCCATTTCTGGGAGGTAAAGAAAAAAACAGACATGAATTGATAATAGATATATAACTGAATACATATTCATCAAAACAAAGTGGAAGCCAGAAATTAAATTCATGATTTTTTTTACAAATTAATAACCACCTTACAAATGCTTAAAGAATTGCAATTCTATTAACTACGTATAATATTTCCATGTCCAACCCCACTTTGGTCCATATTTATTTATCATATTTACTTATTTAAATCGGGCCACAAAGGCCCATATTACACATACCAAGATTAACAAACATATCATTTTTCTTTTCATTAAAAGATAATGTGATCGAGGTATGAAACATATGTGCAAGTTTATGTTACGCATTTAAAATAATATTTTAAATTTTAGTATTATTATTACTTTCGCATAACGTAATAATACCACGTATAAAAACCACGAGCATTTGGCATTTTGTGCAGCTAACATCCAGCTCAAAGGCGAGCTTTGCAAGCATGAGATGTGAAAATGATTTTTTCACCTCACCGGCTCGAAAAGGCTTGCTTTATCGCCCAAAATCTGCGCCCAAAAGTCCATTTTATCCGCTAGCGTGGAAAGAGTTTTTGAATTTGGAACGTGACGGTCAATTGCGAGATCGCGAGATCCAACTTTTTTCTACACAGAATGAGAGGTGCGTTCAGACACTGATGGTGTTATGCCAATAATAAATAGTTATTATCTTGATAAATTAAAATTAATTATACTTATTCTTTCTTAATTAAGTAGGTACGACGAAATACGAAATACGGTATACGAAATATTAATATTTAGACTGACTTATAAGGATAAAATACGAATAAATATTTTTAAATTGTCGTTTTATTTTTCTAAAAATTTCGCTTCTTCCAAATTTGGAACGCACCGTTTGAAAAGTTAATTTAAGAAAAAACTCGTATACATTTCATTTTGTTTTGTTCTAAAGCCACATACAGTAAAACCAAAATAATGGTGGTTATTTATAGATTTTAGGGCAGACGATATACATATATGAATTTTGATGCCTGCTTAGTTAGCGGAAAAAGTGGAATAAGCGTATTTGAGCCTTAGTTTAAACCGTGAGTACCCAACAATACTTTGACTTTTTTAGTGTAGGTAAGCGTGAGGTTATTTAAAGATGCAAAAATATTTACGTTTCATTTAATAATTATAAAATGCTAGATCTTGATGAGATGTAAACAAACCTTTATTGAAAATGAGTATAAGGTCCAAATTACTTCCATTACAGTTACTTACCTACAATTTTCCTCGCTGTGGTGAGGTGAAAAGTTGTGTGTTTCGCTCGGCAGCAAAATTGTTTGGCGTCTCGTGCCTTGAAAGCCTCACTATGCTCAGGATTGTACTTTTGAACCATTCGCTTCGCTCATGGTTCAATTTTACAATCCTTCGCTAGCTCGGCTTTCAATACAAGCACTTGCGCCAAACAACAACTTTGCAGCCTTGCATAACAAATAACTATTTCACCTCAGCAGCTCGAACAAGCATATTTTGCTGCGTATAAACAGCGTGCAAAATGCGATTTTGCTCACTCCGTGAGACAAAGTAACTTTTTAATTTTGGTGCGGAGCACTGACATTTCGTCGTATGGGGTCTATTACAAGTTCAGAATATTTGAACTTTATTAGCACTGTCCCTTTCATTCAATTACGAAAAAAGAAAATGGCAGATATAGGTCGATCCATAGTTCGACCATCGAATTTCAAAGTAGACCCCCAAAAAAGCGGATAACAACTAACACGTTCGAAAACTATCAAATTAACAAGTTAGAATTACCAAAATAATTACACAAAGGAATTTTAAATTGAAGATATTAGATACAGATGCAGTTTCCGAACGAATATTATTAGTCATTCTTGCGTTATTGATATCGGTTTTAAATATAAAAACTACTAGGATAAATCAATTCTCTATCTAACTAGGAAATATAGTGAAGTCAGTGATGTGACGGAGGTGATTCCGTAATGCTTTCCAAAAACAATATTAAAATTAGGTATCTCAATTTATGACGGAAGTAATGAGATCACTAGCATATTAATTAATATCAACTACTTATTTACGATTACACATTGTTTAATGACACCTGACATTCAAAATTAGTATAAGTAATTGTTACCCAACAAATTTGTGCGACAACCCTGTGCGCTCAGGGATAGTACTAAACTGCCAGTGCGCTACTAAAGGGCTAGAGATTACTGTTACTAAACATTATACTGTGACGAAAATATGGTCGCGAGCAAAAATAGCATAGGTCCTCCCTCGATGACGCCCGGCTGCCTACTGGCTAGACATGAGTAGTTCGCGAATGAGTGATTCAAATGAAGTACTTCACTTGGTGTCACTCTTTCGTTCACTAGTTCAGTTCGGATTCATATACTTCAATACTTCAGTATATCATTTAGAAAATTGGTAGTTAATTCTGCCTATTTGATCATTGAATATGATCCGATTCGATGACATGAGTGATTTAATGTTATTTAATTTTGAATACGGCAAGTAACTCAATAGTTCATTGAAAGATACGCGTACGACTGATATGATATACTCAATCTAATCCATCTATCTATATCAACTGATGTAGGATGCACCTCTAGAGCTACTGAACTAAATTGAACTAGTGAACTAAAAGAGTGATATACTTCACAGTGAGCGAAAGATGCATATCAATCTTTTCTTTTTAGTGACACATTTTGCGCATGACTACTACTGGCACTGGCAGCGCTGCCGCGGGCGCGCGAGCTGTTTTTCACGTATATATTTTATATAAAAAAACTAAGCTCCATATAATAAATCTATCCATAAAAATCGCTGTAGACTCGTTTAGTAAATATAATGTTAAATTTTCATAAAAATTGCGTTACTCCAAGTCTCATACAACTTAAATTACTTTACTCCAAGTCTCATACAACTTAAATTACTTTCAAAATCGACGTTACTTCTGATTTTCTTTTTATGGAGTAAAGTTATAAATATTGTGTTTCTATCCACAAAAGTCACTATATCAAACGTGTATCTGTACTATATATTTTTTTACGAATTAAAATATGATAATTTCTATGAAAACAACTCGATTTAGAAACATAACTTTCGGACAAGCCGCCCTTAACAACAGTAGGTACGGCTAGTTTTTGGTGTGCACGCGAGATACATGTAATATGCTAATGTGTGCCCTTTGTGATAACGATAAATATTTCAAAAATGTCTCTGTAAAATCTAAAATCTGTGAATTTTAACAATAACACGGTTCGTTTTTAGTGATGTGTTAGTGTCACGCGACACTCGTATACTTAGATACTGAAATATCCTTTGGTTTCTCGCGCCTTTGTCTAAAATTGAATACCGGCGCGGCCGGCGCTGAGTTAAAACAAGAAGTAACTAACGCCTAATTAAGTTTTCTTCCTGAATAATCTTGAGACGAATAGGTACGTGATACTATGATATATTTTTTGATGTGAATATGTTCTCACTGCTGAGGTGAAGAGTTGTATGTGTTACTCTAGAGCAAAGTATTTGCATTTCGTGCTTTTGAGTCCTTCACTGTGCTCAAGATTCAAACTTTGAATCACTCGCTACGCTCGTGATTCAATTTTAGAATCTTTCGCTTCCTCAGGACTCAAAATTAGCACTCGCAGCAAATACAAACTTTGCTCTCTTGTTGCACAATTAGCTATTTTTTCATTTTTTTTCACTGGCTCGAGCTTAGCGCTTGAAAACCCACGTTTTGCATCCGTACAGCCAACATCACCATTCAAATCGTCAGATTCACATACCTTCTACTGCATTCACAATTCGGTCCGTAACCGCATTTCAATCCTTTTCACATCGCATCAGCAGCCTATATACGTCCCACTGCTGGGCACAGGCCTCCTCTCATGTATGAGAGGGAACGGGCAGTAGTCCCCACGCTGGTCCAGTGCGGATTGGGGACTTCACATACACCTTTGAATTTCTTCGCAGATGTATGCAGGTTTCCTCACGATGTTTTTCCTTCACCGAAAAGCTAACGGTGAATATGAAATCATATTCCGTACATAAGTTCCGAAAAACTCATTGGTACGAGCCGGGATTCGAACCCACGACCGCCGTTTGACAGCCGCATGCCTGAACCACTGGGCTACCGTAGCTTTTTGTACCCTTTTTTCAATCCTTTTAGTTCCTTCTTATTGGGATTGTAGGTCTAAAACTCCTTAGTTCCTGAACTACTTATCTAAAAGGAATTAGAAATCCCGTCACAGATCAAATTATTAATGCAGTAGAAGGTATTTATAATCTAACGGTATGGATGGTGATCTTGGCTATGTGAAGGGTACAAATTAGTAAAAAATGGGCAATAAAATTACTCGAGCGCGTCAGATTTCTTCTACAAGGGACGTTAAGTAGGCCCGAAAGAAGCTTGCATTAAATAATCTGACAATTTGGAGGTGACGCGATCTCATGGCGGCTTTGCCAACAAATATACCTTAAGAGGGCTTTTTAAAATTCGTCAGGAATAAACGACAATTACCGATTTTTGACGGTCTAAATCTAAGAAACGGAAAGGTTTTTATAGATTCTGATTACTTATTTGCATAGCTCAACTCCTTTTATTGTGCGTACCGGCCTCTGATTTAAGAATAACTGAATATGTTGACCGAATATACCCGATTACCGACAGTAGTTTTCGGAAAAGAGCGCCGAGCCATAAGTTTGACCGCCTAATTCTCCATGATGTTACATGAGAACCTAGTTGTTTTTTTTTCTTTTCACTATTGTAATATGTCCGTATTGTGCGTAGTGGCCTCGAATTTTCCTTTTTTTTTCACGTATGTATATGTAAATTGATCTCAATTACACCATATTTTTCAACAATATCGTACTGAAAACACAAGGATTTTCTCATTATTGTTGAATTATTAGTAAATTGAATCTTAAATAACATTAAAGTTCATACTTTTACCAACACAATGCAGTAAAAAAAATACAACATTTTCCAACATTTATATTTTTAAATAATCATTCAAACATAGTATAAATTTACCGTCGCGCGCGATCTCTTGCCAGTACCGGCTTAGCCGTTGTCCGGGTCGGACCTGTACGTCGTGTAATTGGGGCTATTCACGAAGGCTAACCGTCAACTAAAATATTATTTTGATCTCTGACTAGGCATAGTTGTTATCAACGTCGGGGTCAAACTATACTAGTGAGTCATTCGTGAGGCTAATCGAGACAACTTACGAATTGCATAGCTGCCATGTCAATTATTTTACGAGTGATCGTGATACTTGGTGATTTTTTTATAAGCTTTTATTTAGTTCACCTATCCGTTGTCTGCAATCAAATCTTGTAAGTTAAATTTGATCCACTTCCTGGTTTCCGATTGAGCTGAAATTTTGCATGCATGTATAAATTGGATGACAATGCAATATGATTATGACATAAAGCTGATCTGATGATGGAGCTGGAAGGTGGCCATAGGAACTACGTAATTAAACGACGCAACCCCATCGAGTTTGGGCTCCATTAATTCGTCTTGATGAGTACTTGGTAACCAGGGTCTGATGATGGAGCTGGAAGGTGGTCATAGGAATTCCGTAATTAAACGACGCAACCCCATCGACTTTGGGCTCGTTTAATTCGTCTAGACGAGTACTTGGTAACCAGGGTCTGATGATGGAGCTGGAAGGTGGTCATAGGAATTCCGTAATTAAACGACGCAACCCCATCGAGTTTGGGCTCGTTTAATTCGCCTTGACGAGTACTTTGGTACTATATGGTAACCAGGGTCTGATGATGGAGCTGGAAGGTAGCCATAAGAACTCCGTAATTAAAAGACGCAACCCTATTTCATCAGTCCACTTTGTGGGGGGTCCGCTGCGCCATCCGGTACGTGGTCTCCGCTCGAGAACCTTTCCGCCCCAACGGCCATCATGTTTTTCAGTTGTCTGTACAAGAACCTACAAACCACTGACATAATATGCAGGGTTGTAGAAAATACCTAACAATATGAAAAAAAAAAACTTTTTAACCGACTTCAAAAAAGGAGGAGGTTATATGTTTCACAGTATTTTTTTTATGTACATACGTTCGCCGATTTCTCCGTCAGTTGTGGCCCGATTAAAAAAATATATTCAAAAATGTATACTTCTGAGATATCCCAGGGAAATCGAGGGCAACCCTCAAATATTACGTACTTATTACGTGTTTCATGAATTCTCTAAAGCTATTCAGGTATTTGCGTCTGGTAGTCATCAGTTCATGTTGGTGGGCTGATGATGGAAGGTACAACTCCTCAACCTTTAGGAGTTAAAGGATTTTTTTAAATCTTATAGACCGTTCATCATATTCTTTCAAGTTATTCAGGTGAGCACACGTCAGGATTTGATGATGGGATCCCAGGGAAATTGAGGATAACCCTCATATTTTATAGGCACGCGTGTAGTTGACATCGGTATTTTCTATTATGACTCGTGTATTTATCCTCGGAAATCGTAATTTTGGTGAAGTTGAACTGATGATGAAGACACCAGGCTAATGGAGAATTCCATTCTCCTCCTCCTGGAGCAGTCCTAAAGGATGTAAAAGGATGTATAAAGGATGAATAATCAGTTGAGTGATCCAACTAGAGAGTGCAAAAACCGGTCAAATTTCAAAACGGGTTATTAACCGGTTTTTACTTAAAGCTTAAAACATTGTATTGGAGGATAATTTTACTGTAAGAATGTTAATTCTGGTTTATTAGTAGACGATGTGTAGTTGAATAACTAACTTTTTTTTTACTTTTTATACATCATTATCATTGTCCTTTTACAGACAAGGACAATGATTCGCTTACCGTTTCGCTGATTTATTGCTTGAGAGATGGACATATCTTAAGGAAATTCGCTTCAGCAAGCGAAAGTGTTGACAACGACGATTGATAACGTGAAAGTTCGGAGGCTGGTCCGAAATTGTTGACGTTAATATCATCTACGATAAGATGATTAATTCAAAGTCTATGTCATGGTAGTGCTGTACATGACTCGTAAGGCCGATACGAGAGCAACAGCTACGACCGCATATTTGACAAGTAAATGAGGTATGCCAGGTTCTCATGGGAACAACAATGGCAAACAACAAAACAATGACCCTGGTCCTCAGATTCCTGTTTCCATTTTTTTGGATCGATCTTAAAGGTCATTCATTCAATCATTCAAACAATCATTGGTCGACCCTACTGGTTGTTTAAGATTTAGCTAAGGAGCAGCCAGTCTTACGTAACGTCTTCGCTTCAACATAGCAATAATGCTGGGTGTTTGTGTCGCTTTTGCGCGAAGCACCCTCTCATTCAAAACACGACCTTTCCATAAGATGTCTAGAACACGCCGAAGACATCGTATGAGGAAGTTGTTCAATTTCCGTTCCTGTTTTGTATACGATGTCCAAGTTTCAGCACCGTCCAATATGTATGTCCGGTACACGATCATCTTCGTATTTACAGTCAGGTGTTATCCCATAGCCTTGTACTGAGCTTCCCGAACATCGTGGATGCTTTGCGGAACTTGATCTCTACGTCAAGTGAGAGATTGTTTGACACTGGTGGGCCCATGGTAGCAGAAATTGTGTACAACTGCCAGAGGCATATTATCCAGCAGTATTGTTAGACAGATGTTCTGGATTTATATCGATACTAGCTTCCGCCCGCGACTTCGTCTACGTGGACCCGGGATAAAAACTATCCTATATTTTAATCTAGGTTACAAACTATCTTCGTGTAAAATTTCATCCAAATCGGTTGAGCCGTTTAAGCGTAATTGAGTAACAAATATCCAAACATCTAAACATCCAAACATCCAAATTTTCGCATTTATAATATTATAGTAGGATACTCCTTACATTTATCTCTCATTCTTCATACATGCTCGTCGATTGAATACTCTTGTGACCTGACCTTTCTTTAGGATTCCTCCGATTAGGTCGGAATAAGTTCGTCGAGGTCGTCCCCTTCCAACTTTCTATCCACTTTTCCCTATTCCACGTCCTTTGTTAATTCATATTCATCCTTTCTAAATGCTCAAACCAACGTAACATGCTCTTATAAATTTATGTAACAACATCTTCAGATTTTTCAGTCACTCCGCACCTGTCTTATTTTATCGCTATCATACTAACTTTAATTAAACTTACTAGAAATTAATATGTGACAATTTACTAGTTTATTTTTGCTAAATAACGATCTCGGCTCACAACTTCAAGCATTTTATAAATGTAACTCATTTCGGTTAGTAACCGGACTAACCGGTTTATAGTTTCCAAAACCGGTTATTAACCGAACTCAAAAAGTTCCGGTTAACCTGTTTGCATTCCCTAGAGCAACCTATAGAAGAGACAGCCGGATAGCCGGACATACGAAAGTATTATTGCCCTATAGTTAAATATCGATACGCTCACAAAATTTCACGAGAATCTGTTTAGAGTTGCACCTCATGCAACCTATAGAGGGGACAGCCGGATAGTCGGACATACGAAAGCATTATTGCCCTATAGTTGAATATCTAACTAGCTCACAAAATTTCACGAGAATCTGTTTAGAGATGCAACCTATAGAGGGGACAGCCGGACATACGAAAGCATTTTTGCCCTTTAGTTAAATATCGAACTCGTTCATAAAATTTCACGAGACTTGATTCAGAGATGCAACCTGTAGAGGGGACCGCCGGATAGCCGGACAGCTGGACATACGAAAGCATTTTTGCCCTATAGTTGCATATCGAACTCGCTCACAAAATTTCAAGAGAATCTGTTGAGAGGTGCGACCTACATATAGAGAGGACAGCCGGACAACTTAAAAAAAAGCATTTTATATTAAAATAAGACGTAACTACTTTAATATTATACTTTGTCAGAGTATTTTAATATATATAGAAAATATGTGCACAAAAAGCAATTACTTGCATTGTTCAAGTTAGGGCACCACGTTAGCGAAGTAATACTTACCATCTTTTAGTGCAAGTATTAATATCGGTCGCGCGTTCGCTCCAACGGTGCGCTATACAGCTACAGTAAGCTTGTGTGCGTGCTAGTAGTATTTACACACACACTACGCACTACGCGTCTCAAAATACCGAATCCTGAGCGAGCGCTTTTTTCAATAGCCCTCTTAAACAAATCCCAAAATCCTCTCTCTTGCGGGAGCATGGGGGCATGTCCATGCTGTAGGTGACTCGATTTCCCTAAAGGCCGACTTCATGCTCGTGCCTGACAACACGAATACTTGCCAAACGGCAATAAATTGATGAATGACGGAGGATAAAGACAGAACGAGGAAACATCCATCTAGACTATCCATACTGATATTATAAATGCGAATGTGTCTATCTGTCTGTTACCTCTTCACGCTTAAACCGCTGAACAGATTGAGATGAGATATGCAGATTGGTTGAATCTCGGGGAAGGACACAGGAAAGTTTTTATATTAATCATTCCCCAAAGGGGTGAAATGGAGGGTAAAAGTTTGTATGGAGCTACGATATAAACGAGTTCCCCGCGGAGGGAGTCGCGGGCAGGGTCCTTGGATCAGGAAACCATAGTTTATTACATTTAAAAATCAGCTTTTATAAACTTAATGTATATCGATTTTTTTAGGAAGATTATTAATTTCGATAGCTCAGTGCGGGACATAGTCCGGGTCACATATATATTTATACTTACTGCCACAGGTATATATATATATACCCTATTCTATGTAAGATTAGAAAATTGTGCGTTATGCGATTTCAAGGAAAGCCAATTTGAAACGCAAAAACATTAGTATTGTTGTGATCGAAAAGTCCTTACTAATACGTTGTGTGCGGTGTAGGAACTACCGTTCCGTAGTATTTTCCCGTAATTGACTTTCGCTGGGTCCGGTGGTCAAAATCGTGTTTTCTCCCTCGGTGCGGGAAGGATACACAACAAATTTAGGAATGTCTCTTCATTTTTGATTGATGAACCTCGTACGGAAATTTTACCCGTATCGCATCACCGTATATAAATTTTTAATTTCCCGTAGGTACTTGCGACCCGGTACCGCATCCAGGTGACAGTACAATTAGTATTATTTTGTCGCAGGGTAGAAATCATGTGTCGATAAAACAATGTGGCGATGTAAGCGAAAACTTACTTCAGAAAACTAGTGCTCTTTGAAGGCCTTGAAAAACCAATGTTAATGCAATCTCTCCCACAAGCAAGAGCTTTAAAACGTGGACGAAAAAAATTTGACAACTTTCGTTACGTTTTGGACGATAATACATTATTATTATTTATTTAAAAGTATTTGAATCAATTAGGTATAGTCACTTGCGACCTTGACAGTTTTTATCACGTAGTATAATAAAAAAAATTTGAAACCTCTCGGTGTTACCAGTTTTTTTATGAGCATGTTAAATTTGAAACATGCAAACTGGTCAAAATTGGCGGCTTTATACCCAGATATAAACACCTTACAAGTGCCCAGTCAGTGTTCCTCGGAACAACGACCGCGCGCCAGTCCACGCCTCTACTTCGACGGACCAACTCGTGTACTCCGGCTGATTACCGACTAACTTCGCGACGTTTCAAGAACTTGTGAAAAATTATAACTAAGTTAATTGGTTGATTTTAATTTAAGCTGTGAAGTTTGTTTTATGGATTACAATGATTACAATTATGGACTTTGAGAGGTAAGTGTTTTCTAGTTTTATATTGCATTTGTAATTACGATGGTAGGTACTGGATTGGAAAATATGAGTATATTTTATGACTTAATGAGCATATTTCTGTAAGTATCTTGATATTCTAGTTAGTTCTTAACTGACAACGGCCAGTTTTAAAATCTGTTAAAACATATTTCGTTTCGGAGCACAATACCTAAACCATATTCGTATAATTGCCTGCAGACTAGTAGCGGACTATAAATATTGATAATCCAATGCCAGTATTTTAAATATTTATTTTTAAGACAATTGTTACGACATGAATTACAATAAAATAATTAAACTCAAACTAAGTTAACACGTGCCGTGCTGGTATCGCTATTAACATAAATTTCCATCCTCAAATAGTAGACAGACACATCGGACCAACCAAGGTAAAAATACATCATATACCTAAGTATTCACCTGCAAGTGCTATGCAACCCAACAACAATCTCATTGAGTCGATAGAAATTTATAATTCATACGTAATCAGTGCATTTGTTTTGAAAATATACCTACACATCAAATACACTGTACCTATTGATGTTAGAAATACAAGTCGTGAATTACTGTGTTCTAGCCATGAAGCGCACAAACCGCCATAAACAAATGTTGATGGTGCGTTTTCAATAATTAAATATACCTTCATCACTAACATATACCAAGTAAATCATGCGTGGCGTCGGCTAAAGTCGCAAACCTCTAACTCCAATTTTTCAAAAATCATGTTTTGTTAATTTTGTAAAGTAACTTCAATGCGTCGAAAAAACCATTCACATCTACATAAATAGCAAACTAGAGAACCTCGCACCTCCCGAACGCCATTTTTAATAAAAAAAACTTATAGGTATTATACGTGTTAATACCTAGTTTAGAAAACCTCACAACTCCAAACAGTCTTTTTTGGTGACGGACTTTTGGGCTTCCTGTAAAGTTAGATTGTTACGAGGTTTGCGACTTTAGCCGACGATAGGTAAAGATGAGCCTACAAAAGAGCGCCCAATTTAAAAAAAAAACCCGGGTTGCAACACCGCGCATCGAGATAAAATAATAATGATACTTGAACAATTCATATTTTTCTTCAATTCACACAATTCAACTGATCAAGCAGAAAGAAGTGAATTTATATGAAATAAAACTCATTAACTTCATTTTACTGTAAATATATTTAAGAAGAATAATCAAAAATACTCTCCAAAATTTCAATCGAGAGAGCTCGCGCGCCGTCTTGTGATAGCCGTGCAACTTGAACGTGCCCTATACTGTAACTTGTTTTAAGCTCACCTCAACGCTCACCCTTAAATATATCTTGACACCGCAATGCGTAGTTACTAAGCGTAGGCAGAGGTCTAGTTTCGTGACGGGTGACCGGCGGGGTGAGCCGCATTAGTGCGTAGCGAATAACAGCTCAGGCCGCCCTAAACTGTACAGTAATGACTTTTAATGTTTTAAATTTGCATTCTTCAGTAACGAGACATTTCACCTACTATTTTTGATACAATAAGGCGAACATTTCCGAGCATATTGGAGAAATAGTACATTCCGGCAAAGACCAGTAATTAAGCCATGCTGGCCGAGTAGGAATTAGACTTTTGTCTTGACTCTTGGGAGGAAGTCAATGTATGTATAGACATCCTTTATAATTTTATTTAAATATCGTTATCAAATACTGGCAGCATTTATTTACCTTCATCGCCAAATATTTATCATCTGGAGCGTCATTAAAGAACTTTTGTATATTTTGACTGCTGAATATTTGCGATCTCCTTCCTTTGTAGCCTTCCGATTGTCTCTTTAACTATGCTATTTTGTTAATGTTTTGTCACTAATGTCCATATGCACTTCTAATTTTAACTCAGACGATTTTTTCTAAACCACACAAAAAAAGTATTCAAAAATATCAACAATAATCTCAACTTTTGGACACTATTTTACACAACACAATTAATACAATTATACACGCACAGCATAGGTAGGTACAAACTTTTCCGCGCCATCCTTGTCGCTACTTTTCTTAAATATGCAACTCGAGTTTCTTTATACTGCCAACAGTGCCTTTTTTTAATTAAAATTTGTTCTAGGTATTTATAAATTGCAAGTGTACCTGCGTATTTAAAACTGGCAACCGTACTGTCTTTTCCAAGATCTCATACTGATTTGCCATACGATAAACAAATTAATTAAAACAATTAGTCGGTAAAAAGTATACCTACTTAAAATAAGAATATATTTGAAATGAGATAGCGTTCAAGATGATTAATTATCTTTTGAAAAATTCATATACGACCTCATCTGATGCGACCCAACGCATGATACGTACCTAATATTGAATACATACTTACTAACTGGACAAATATTGATTCCAAGTTTTACTGGACGCTTCTAATAAGTCTTCAGTATGTTCCACTTACTGTAGTCTTTTTAGAGATGTTATGGCAACATTACATAGCATTTTTGATAATAATATTAGAATTTTAGAATAATATAAGATTCTGCGTCTTACGAGGTTATGACGGAGATCTGAGGTAACAAACATTAACAGACTTTAGAACCTACTCAACAGGTATGTTGAAGTTTTATAAAATCATACTCACCCTTTCTGTTGGTTAAGAATGGTAGCTATTAATTTATAGCTACGCAGCATTGATACAATTGATTAGCCTGTCTATAATGGTCAAATTACAATAGCGATAAAACTGCGGCTTGACAATAATGTTAAAAAAGTCGCACAAGTACAAAGGCGACTTACCGTCCAAGGGATCTCTTCCTAACCTTTGATCACTAAAGTGGAAAGTGGGAAAAAAGTGACATACTAAGGTAGAAAATAAAAAAACCTTTGCACCCCAGCTCAGCTGGTCGATCACGTAACGCATTGTACAATTACGTTCCGTAGTAATAAATGTAAATTGTTTACAGAAAAGTAGGAGTAAACTATGCTAACGCGCATTTAAAACGTTACGTGATTACCCCTCTGTTTTAATCGACAAAACTAATATGTCAAAAATAGTATTTAGATCCGAATTTGTCAAAAATATGACAAGTCGCCTCAGGGAAATCAGTATTAGCTTGTCATCTATATCCCTGCAATCACGCTTCGTTGCTACGAGCTATGGGCTCAAATTATTCTGGAGGCGAATGGCGAGTAGAGTCGTGGCAGTTTATGAATGCCGTCCGCAGCTTTCTAAACCATGTTATCAAATGGCTGTTAATGTTATCATTAGAAGTAGGTATACTGTATCCATCAAGGTATTTATCTTCAAAGGACGAGCATAACTAAGGCCGACACGTACAAGGGGGATTCCTAATACATATTCAAGTTGACTGTTCGGATGTTTAGACGTTTCTTCGTTATCCGGCCAATCACACATTTTTTGATGAGGTAAGTTATTAGAAATTAAAAAATGATCCTAGTAGGTCGGAATAAATGAATTATTATTATTAATAATTAAAAACAATGGTATTCAATCTTGAAAATCATCCTTCAATCAAAGGAATGCAAGTTATTCATTCATACACAGGAATTCACGCGCTCGAAATAGCGACCATACATAAAATATCTGACGCGTCCTTACGGCATTCGAAAAAGAGTCGTGGCAGTACGCTTACCATGAGTTTGACAATGACGGCTTACGCTAACGAGTATCGAGTTTTCTATCTGTGCATCTCTATTGCACTTTGACAGTACGAGCGGGATACACAGATAGAAAACTCGATACTCGTTAGCGTAAGCCGTCATTGTCAAACTCATGGTAAGCGTACAGATATTTATGAGTGTTTTGTAGTGGCAGATATTAAAGCTGGTGACTGTACATATTCAGGTAGGGTAGGGTTCATAGAATTGGAGAAAATTCGGAGTCAATCTACACTTAATATAACTTATATTATAAAGAGGAAAGATTTGATTGTTTGTTTGTTTGTATTGAATAGGCTCCAAAACTACTGGACCGATTTGAAAAAATATTTTACGTCACACCTGGCCATAATGCGGGTTTTACTGCACGCTGCGCGTACGGGAAAACTCGCATTGTGGCCAGGTGAAGACGTAACATTTTGTACTCAACACGGGCGGTAATTCGTAAAGCCCCAGAGCCGTTTAAAGACCGTGTGCGTAGATTCTAAAGCTATACAATCACCATACAATTTAGAGACGGTGTACACTGGTGTTTTGAGTTATTTATGCTATAATTATTTCTAATGTAAATGATGACACATCACACCACACCCACACACACACACACATCTCACATTTCACACACATCACATTTTGTCGATATTTTATACCCACATTTATGCTAAAAGTGGCGCTGGAACATACATGTGCTCTGCCTACCCCTTTTGGGAATAAAGGCGTGAATGTATGTATGTATGCATGTATGTAACTGATGATCTAAGTAACTTCTTATCACGAGTGCTTTCCTCAGCTCTATTTCAAAAATCTTTTTCAATCTTAAAACGATAGCCAACTAAGACTTGGAAATACACACGCATAATTGAAGTTGTATGTAGATGGCGGGAAAATTATTAACATGACGCTAGCTTAAATTATATTAACAGGTAAATAAAAGCGGTACAGCGTCTCAGTTTACGCTGGTTTTTCAGTATAGCCGTGCCAGGCGACGTAAGTACATTGCCAAAGATTAGTCATTATAAGACAGTTTTGTTTGCTGATGATATTTCTGTACTTATACCTGATGACCACAAAGATTAATGTCAATAAAAATAATATTAATATGGCCGTTGACTCAATATGTAATTGGTTGGATGAAAACAATTTATTTAATAATGTTAGAAAAACTAAATATGTTCAATTTTGTACTACTAAAGCTAATATACCTAAGCTGAGCATTACTTATAAAGGACACACAATGGAAGAAAATAGTGAAACAAAATTCTTTGGATTAATAGTAGATCGCCATTGTAGTTGGAAGTCGCATATTGATAACGTCTTATGCAAACTGGAAAGATTCCCATATGCACTGAAGCGGTTGAAACGCTTATCCGACCAAAAACTGCCTTGATAGCCTATCACGGCTAAGTGGCTTCGTTACCCAGATTTGGTCTAATTATTTGGGGAAATGCTCCCGATATAGAGAGGGTATTACGAGCCATATGTGGTGTAGGACCCTTAAACTCTTGCAGACCTCTATTCAAAATACTTAATTTGCTAACTTTAACAAGTATGTTTATTTTAGAAATAAGTGTCTATGTAAAATCTAATTATAGTTTATTCACGAGGCTTGTGGCAAGGTTACGGGCTAGAGATCCTATGAGATTAATAGGACCTAAAACTGCTTTGTTTAGAAACAACTGCTGCCTAATGTCAATCAAAATATGTATTCAATCATCTACCACTGCATATTAAAGAAAAGTCATGAGATTTAGAAGGGCATTATATTCGTGGTTAGTGGAAAATATATTTTACTATATGAAAGATTACTTTGATTTTGTTACAAGTATATAAAATAAAATTTATATAAAAAATAACACATTTATGATATAAGTAACTTGCGTAAACTGGAATTTCAAGTATGTAGTTGTAAAAATGTATGGAATGTATCTTGCCCCTTTGTTTTGTCGGGTTAGAATTTCACCACCCCCTTTCCCTTTACGTGGGTGTCGTAAAAGTCGACTAAGGGACCAGGGTTGAAGTGTGTTGTGGGCGATGGGCTAGCAACCTATCACTGCAATATCACATTTTGTCGATATTTTATACCCACATTTATGCTAAAAGTGGCGCTGGAACATACGGGTGCTCTGCCTACCCCTTTTGGGAGTAAAGGCGTGAATGTATGTGTGTATGTATGTATCTTGATATGTACCCATAATTTTTGCACGATAAAATATGGCTAAATGTGTGGTTGACAATAGACCTTATAAAACAAATGAATTCCATTTGTTTTATAAGGTCTATTGTCAACCACATTTATTGCAAATAAAGACCTACTATACTATACTACTATTGCCGTTCGCAGTCTGATAACTTTACTAATATCGATATGACGAAAACACAGCATTGTATTTCGTGTTGTTACCTGTTTTCGATTCGATAAAAGGTAATTGAGTTTGAAAAATCCTGTAAGGCGCGCGGTGCGAAGTTCGTTCACCCGGTTAGAGTACCTATCTACAAAAGATGGCGGCTAGCGGTCACTGCGGTCACTCTGCAGGATGGTTCAAATATAAACAAAAAAAAAAGACCGGGTTGCACTCAAGGAGTGCCGACCAAAGTGAAAACTTGCGAATTTATGAACTTTAATTATCAGTATAAAAAAAAACCCTCCCCTTCCCCTCCCCTACAAAAACAACCAGTATACAAGGGGTGTGTGGTAGCAGAGAGACATATTGTGAATAGGTTATATTTCCGTATTTCTGAATGTGATAATATATTTATTTTCTAAATTAGGTATATACATGTTGATAAAGGCCCCTCGAGGGCCTTTTATAGATTTAATTTAGTTTGAATGTGATATAATTTGTGTCTAGTAATAATAAGATTCAGATTCATTGTTGAAATAATCTATACCAGTTAAAATAAAGAATTCCGTACCTACTTTAAATGTTTTCTTTTTAGTGTTTCATATTTAAAATACCATGTATGTCTCAGATACCAATCAATGATGAATACATAAATAAGAGTGTAATATACTTGATGAATAAACCAAATAGAGGCCTCATACTCGTAGTTATACACATTATGTAGCACTATACTTCCATATTCAAAGGTTATCGCTTGTGAATTCATCAAACTTAAAGTGAACGAAGAGCTGGCGGCTTTCTCGCGCAACGCATCAGCATTGCAATTCAGCGAGGAAATGCCGCCAGCATCCTCGGTACAATGCCTCGAGGGCCTTTTTAGATTTAACTTAGCTTTAATTTAATTTAGTTAATGTTATAGTTATCATCTTGTATATAAAATAAAAAGGGACTAGTGACTTAACATCATTTATGGAGGAATATACCCGAATCTCAATATACCTCTACAGATATGCACGGACAACATAGGCCACTGTAAAGGAGCCGAGTGAGTTAGCTATGAAGTTTAGTGTAACAGGGTGAATTTTTAGCGTTATTAATGCGTTTTTATCCGTCGTTGTCGTCTACAGCAAACTTACAAGAGACGAATATCAGAGTCCACATTTGATGAAGACGTAAGGCAATAATACCTGTACTCTGTCTTTTTTGAGTAAAGTTTCCGCGGTATGTTTTACCTCAGTACGCTTACCATGAGTTTGACAATGTCGGCTTACGCTAACGAGTATCGAGTTTTCTATCTGTGCATCCCGCTCGTACTGTCAAAGTGCAATAGAGATGCACAGATAGTAAACTCGATACTCGTTAGCGTAAGCCGTCATTGTCAAACTCATGGTAAGCGTACAGGTCTTACTTTAGTAGATTCGCCCAACTCGCAGTTTGATTGCCGATGTGTCCATGCTGAGTGGGTACGATCATAGAAAATACTCATTTACTCTAGCACAAGTTCAAAAACGACATTTTTATTACACAACACGGTACGGTATCAATTAATGTTTTGTAATTAAATGATTCAAAGTTGAGAACTCAAAAATATACACATAATTTACTTCTTATATGCGGTTTTGTGTGCGTAAGTAAAAGACACAAATAATACTGGCTTTAGATTTCAAAACTAGACAGCTTTTACTTTTCTATATTTTAGCGATCTACATATTGTTGACTCTATTTGGTTGAAATCTGGAAACAAAATCGCATCTGATTAATAGCGGGAATACCGAGCCGTAGCAGCGGTGAATCGAATAGTTCCCGTATACCTACCATGCTGCCAAAATCTTGAACCCGATAGCAACTACTAACCAGTACGTACGAAAAACGAGCCATTATAATGTTATAGGTCCTCCTCGTCTTGTTAAGGTACATTCGAAGATTGTTATTATTAGGCTGAGGGCCTACCGCGGAACGAAAACGACCTTAGTTCGTGTATCTCCATCTCTGTCGCTCTTGCTAGTACGAGCGACAAAATTTGATAAAAACGTAAATTAGCTAGCACTTGCATTTATGTGGGATATAAAGTGCTCGTCCCATACTAACCAGTGTGTCCGACAGGGACGAATGATTTATGTCCTGCTGCCTGCATAAACGTGAGCTTGCACTTCAGCACTTGTGTAGGTATTATATTATTCGAGATCAAAATCCGTCGCCATAGAAATAACATCCGCCAGATGTAAGAAGTTTTGTAGATGAATGGGTTCTAAATAAATAATATTGGCATATCATGGTTAGTATTCACAATGCTTATCTACAACACATCGGGCAACCCAGCATAAGGGATGTTTTACAAATATTGTTGTCCCGAGCCGACTTAGGCCGGAACACATTATAACCCGTCTAAATAAGTAATGTGTTCGGCGTCTCGGCTGTTCTGTACAGCTCGCATTTCTCAACTGTCTTTGTGCAACAAGACAGCAAAGTTTGTTTTTGCTGCGAGTGATTCAAAGTTTGAATCTAGAGCGCAGCGAGGGACTCAAAAGTACGATATACAAATACTTTATTCTCGAGTAACACAACTTTTCACCTCAGCAGTGAGAACATATTCACATTATAAATATAACATAGTATCACGTACCTATTCGTCTCGTGATAATTCAGGACGAAAACTTAATAAGGCGTTCGTTACTGCTTGTTTTACTCCTCAGCGCCGGCCGCGCCGTTAGTCAATAGGTACTAGAAAGACGAGACAAGGCGCGAGAAACCAAAAAATATTTTAGTATCTATAATTAAGTCTCGTGTGAAACTAAACTAAAAAAAACACATTACTAAACATTAACCGTATTACTGTTACAATTCACAGATATTACTAATATTTTCGAGCAATTTTTCAAATATATATCATTCATGTGACATGAATCGTGCGTATTGCGCTAGAAAGAGACGACGCCATTCATTACCATATATATTACGTGTATCTCGCGTGCACACCAAAAACTAGCCGTACTGTTGTTTTAATAAATACTGCCTTCGTCATTGACTTACACTATGTTTCGTTATTCTTCTTTCCAGTTAGTAGAATTTATTCATCCTAGTAGATTTTATATAATTTATATTTAAAACGAATAGGTATCAATAACGCAATGAATGAAGAATAACAACGGGACAATAGTACCAACGTACCCGTTTTATTTCTGATACAGAAGAGATGTATCAGAATATTAAGCAACATAAGCAGCCAGGAAAGCTGTAGGTCCCATTTCAAAAAGCTCAGAATACACGTTGACATCCCTGTACATTCTCGAGACTTGTAAAGTCCGAAAATAGCACATTTTTGTTTCGCATTTTGTTCATTTGGTCAAAATATCATCTGGCATAATTTTGCTTTGTGAAGTGTTATTAAGACAAAAGTTTATTAAGCAAACACTTTGTTCGGGCTAATATTGTTATCCAAACAAAACATTTGTTCAAATTTTCATTTCGCACATTAGGTATCTGCACTGCAGGGTGGAAAAAATGGCTTGTCATAAGCGAACTTTGTTTTTGGTCGGTTAGGTTAGGGTTCACTTGTGTCCCTCAGACCAGAAATAGACACCCCGCGCAGCGGGGTAGCGTCGATTTGCTGGAGACCTCGATGAAAAGGACGAAACCGACTCGGGGCTTGCTTGCATGCATGCTGCTTATTTGCATTATAAGTAATATATTGTTACCTAAGTACCTATAGTACAAAAGAAAATATAAACTTACCCGTAAATTATTTACTTTTGTTTTTTACAAACTACCCGCTTAGCAAAATATGTAATCTCACTCAAATAGATTTCGTATGTACTACACAATTAGGATCTAAATCGTATGCCATGCAATAATTTGGAAAACGAATGTTATGCCAAATAATACGTTTGGCCAAATGAAACTCGACTATGTAAAACTTTGCCAAACAATAATTTGCGAAGTAATATTTTGCCATAGGAGATATTGCCAAGTGATAAAATGCGAAACAATAATTTGACTATAGTGATTCTTTGCTAAATGATCATTTGGGAAACATTTTTTGGGAAGTGACACTTTGGGAAATGATTTTTGCCCATACAATAGAGAACCAGTTACTACTGCTAAATTAAGAATGTACGATAAGGGACCCTGTGCACTGTCAGTTAGGATATACAACAAATTACCTAAAGACATATCTAAAGAAGAAAAGTACCAGTACCAGATTTTTTTAATATCTAAATGCTTTTATACTGTTAAGGAATTCATGGAAGACCAAAATTCTGTTAAGTTACGCTTAGTAATGATATTGTTGTTGTTTACCTATAGTATAGCCAATTATGAATATAATATTAATATAAATTTTAGGTTAAGTTTATAATAAGCTTTGCTCATAAAATTTGAAATTATTAAAACTAGAATTATTAGTTAGCTAGCGTAACAAAATTCATATCTTCCTATTAATTATGAAAACAAGAGTTTATTCCGAGATGTTTTTATTTAAATATTCCTCAATTGAAAATTTCTTTGTATAATCATTTTGGTAGGTAATTTAAACTTGTTCATTTGAGAGTTTTCGAACGTGTTACTTGTTTCGCGCTTTTTTGGGGGTCTACTTTGAAATTCGATGGTCGAAATATGGATCGTATTGAAATGAAAGGGACAGACCTAATAAAGTTAATATTCTGAACTTGTAATAGACTCCATACGGTGAAATGTCAGTGCCCGGCATCAAAATTAAAAAGCTACTTTGTCTCACGGAGAGTGAGCAGAATCGCATTTTGCACACTGTTTTCATGCAGCAAAATGTGCTTGTTAGCCGCTGAGGTGAAAAAGTTGTTTGATGAAAAGTCAGGTTTGCGCATTCTACAGATCACAGAGCCACTATAGTTTAAATTATGTTTTCTACGCGATTTTGGCATATGGGTGAATTCATAAGGAAACTCGGTGACAACTCGGGCCAGACTTGGCACGTTGTACAACATCAGCCATGATAGCTTTTTTTTGGCGCCTAGAAGCTAGTTTTGGCGTACGAGTATACACGCGCGCAACAGTTCACCCTGCATACCTAAACCAAACGCGGCGCTCGCGCTTATTAAATTCCAGGGGCAGCGTGTTTGAGCGTCTTTCGCGGGTCGACCTTATACGCTCAAAGCTCGTTAGGGCTCCGGTCTCTTGGGACCGAGATGCCATGTTCCGATCTCTCGCTAGAAGCCATGGCCGACCCTTAAGAGTTGCACGTGTGGCAAAAGACTCGCCTATATTTACGCTCCTTATACGCGCAAAAAACGTTTATTTAAAAGCGGTTCTAGTCTGGCCTCCGATGGCACATAGTTGTTAAGAATTTCCAGGTCAAATAACACTAGGACAAGGTGTGAGCCGAGCCGAGACACGCGTGAGTCGCGTATTTGGACGGAAATGATAGATTTACTACTAGTTCCATTGCTACACTAGCGGAATTAGATGACTGGATATCTGCCAATTCTGCACTAATTTAATAAAGAGGAAAAGTATGTGAGATTGTTACTTTGTAACGTTGTACAGGTCGGTTCACAAGCGCTGGTGCATAATGTCTATGAAATTAATGACAGTTTCATATATTTTCCGCGCCAGCTCTCGTGAATCGACTTGTATGTAGGGAAGTACTTATCCAAAATCAAAAATTCTTTTACGTTTGTATAGAATGGACCTTCAGGATGGATAGCTATATTTTATCCCGCACGTTTGCCTGCCTTCTTCACCATACGCGGGCTGAGGCTGAGCCTCCCGGTCAGGTAGTTTTACAATAATTCTAGTAGACGATAATGACTCAGAATAATGTATATTCGCCCCATGAAACATCAATTTTGGGAAGTTTTATTACATTTGTACAGCCATTAATTGGCTTTTGTGACCCGCCCTGGGTAATGCTGGAATAAGTTTTTTTGTCAAATTGAAATTATTTAGGATATGTGAGTCAACTTGGTCCATGCGCTCATCTTGAGTTAACGTTTTGTAAAGTGTGTGTGAGCACAATGCAAGATAATCAGTTGGAATTGATATAAAAGTATAAAAATAATGATAAGACTAGCTATTGCCTATGTCCATACAGAAAGTCCATTCTATACAAAACTGAAATAACTGTTGAAGTCGGGTTCTGGAGGCTACCGTCTACATACAAACTTACAAAGCTCAGTCTGAGAGTATGTTCCTCTTTATAAGTATAGTCGGATAAAACAGATAATGTTTAGGACCCCTTCCTCTTTTAGATTCTAGACTTTGATATTATGCTTATTAGCATTATTTCACTCCGTGATATAAATATAATCATTTTTATATGAGCAGATAAAACTTAAATTTACGTAAGTTTCCCATGTGTTAGTAGCCAGGGACCACACGTTTCATAGGTAAAGTCGGTGACAAAATAAGAAATAATACATGACCAAATTGTAAGTTCCTGTGAGCGACGTCCGCTCTCGGCGGCGTCGGCTGGGCGAGTGAGCGCGCGCGCTACCGGCCGCGGCAATGCTCGCCCCTCACAGTCACCTAAGAATGACCTAGTGCCGAGACACAAGTCGGCGACGGACGAGCTCCGCCCCTATGTGCTCGGACAGTGCGTCGACCACGCTCCGTGACACAAGTCGGCGACGGACGAGCTCCGCCCCTATGTGTACGGACAGCGCGTACTACCACTCGGCGCCCGAATGGTGTGTTTGGGCTTCGCCCGTGTCCTCAGACACTTTGGGTAATCGATGTTACCAAAATAAAAGAAGGAATAACGAGAAATAGACTTTTTATTTACTTTTCCCTAACTGCCCTATCACTGCCCTAAGTGACTTGATTTCAAGTCCCTAACTTCCTATTACTTTGTAGTTTTCTTCTTCTTCTTGTTGTGACTTCCAGGAGGCTCCGTTTGACACTGATTTGCTCCGGGCCGTACCTGCTATTTATACCTGCTAGTGGGTGAGCAAGACGTGCTGAGTGAGACAATAAAGGTTACGCCCACTTTGACTTGACTAATTTACATTGCAAGATGTTATTGGAATGTTATACATATTAATGGGCGGAATACTAAGCTGATTTACAAAGTTCTAATATGGCTTGAGATCTTATAAGTACAGTAGGGTTCGTAAATATTTTCTTATCTGAATAATCGTACATGGAAATCGGGCAAACCGTAATTCGGTCCCTTTCTTAACACTTATTCATCATTTGCGCTGAACCTACTGAGTTTACTTATTTGTAAGTTTAAACATTTAATAGAACTTTTAATAAGCTTTCTAACAATATATAAGTCATTCTGATACGATGAGCCGTTGTAAAGGTATAAATGTAAACATATTAATTGTAAAGTGAAAATGCGCCGTACTAAATTCTAATTCAGGCTCGGTGGCCGCGGCTCTCGTTACGGTCATGTTGGCGCGATACACCCCTCCCCTCCATGGCGGCCAGTCCGCGCTGCGCTCGCGCATAGGCAACATCTCCTCTCTCTTTCTAATACAATTTGTACTGGGATTTTACTTTAATGTTTACAATATCAAATGAATGCTATGAGAGGGTGTTTTATGTAAATAATTACTATGGGGATTCTAACTACTGGGTTCTTTATTTACTCTAAACAATCTAAGTCTTTATAAATAATCACATATTTCTCTTACGTATAATCTTCGTATGACGCGATGCGTAGCTCTGCCGTCGCGTGTTGATGTTGTCGTCCATAATTCTCCCCCTTTAGTGTGAGGCGAAGCCTCGCACTATTGGTTGCAACGGTGTTATCACTTAGGCACTTTCACTGATTGACTTTTCTTTCACTGATTCTAACACTTATTATTTTGACGCTACGTTAAAGTTCCCATTCTCCGGGTTTAAATTTCTTCGATGATTGTTCGACGACTTCTAATGAGTTTGCTTCAGATGGCTGCTTGACTGGTATGGTAATCTTCAGTTTTAGTTGATCCCGTTTTCTTTCTTTGGCCTTCCTGCAGGCTGCTTCAACTAGTTCCCTTGATGGTTGAGCTATGTATATTTTCCTCTCTGCTTTATTCCGCGCCTTCGGCGCCTCGTTTTCCTTATCCCGGTGGTCGCTGCGTCTGCGGCGCCACTCTGCCCACGCTATCCTCTTCTCGCTGGGCTTCAATGTTGGGAGATCGGCCGCGGCATTGGCGTCTCCCGGCTGCTCTACGGATGTGTGGAAACAGTCCACTGTTGATGCTGATGTCGCGACGGAGTTGATGCCCTCCATGGGCTTCCGCGAAGTCGGGCTCGCGCACGCTGCCGCTGCGTGTGCCCCGTAGTGCGGTACCGTTGCCTCGAACGGTGTGCGTGTGTGTACACGTAGATTGATCGGACCCCCCAAATCCGATGATAGACGACCGGCGGTCTGTCTATTAATAACCGAACCCTTACCCGGGTTTTTGTACTCCTTGGTACGTAAAGCTTCCCTGAGCTTGCTTAATTTGTTGCGCCAGTCCTCCTTCTGGACGGCTATCTTCTTTTCGGCGTCTTCCAATTGACGCGCCATTTCCTCCAACTCCTTCTTCATTTTCTCCGCCGCGACTGGGTCCAGGTCCCTCGTGAGTGCCCGCTCAGATGGCGAGGCTCGGTCGTGAGCCTCGTGGAATGTGAGGGACCTGACGCCTGATGTGATGTTGCTCGTACTATCTTCACTCGAAGTTATGCCGGTGCCCGATGTGCTGCTCCTGCGGTGCCCGCGGCCCGCGTAGCCGAGTCGATTGCCGTGCGCACCCGTCGCGCCGGCCCGAGCTCGACCTCGATTCATCGTCCTGGACGAGGGGAACGGCCCGCTATCGCCCCAGGCGTGATCGGTGACTCGTAGATTGATCCGGTCGAAGGACCCGATCGACTAAACTCCCACTTGCTCGATGCGGCAGCCGGCGTTGATGAAACTGGATTACTGGAACTGGATACTGGAACTGATGCTTGCTTACTGATTTTCTTGCTTTTTTTTTTTTTTTTTTTTTTTGACCTGACTGTTGCTATAATAGGACGGACCCAATATAGCGGTCGAACTGCGTGGTTGGAGGGTGGCCTGGGGAAAATCCAGGGGAAGCCTCCGGCACGACCACGCGGGGAAGTTTGTACACTGGAATACTCTAAGAGTTTGCGCTCCAGTGAGATTGGTTGAACGGTATCAACCGAATCTGGGGTGTGAGTGGTATCGAACTACTGGGAGTTTTATCGCTGGTTCGCTAAAACCTAGCCTAGCTGAGAAGAGTCCAGCAAGAAACTCAGCTAATTTTCTTGCTGGTACTAGTTGCTGCTTGTAGAGATGTTACTTCCAGGAGTGACGAGCGGACACTGATTTGCTCCGGGCCGTACCTGCTATTTATACCTGCTAGTGGGTGAGCAAGACGTGCTGAGTGAGACAATAAAGGTTACGCCCACTTTGACTTGACTAATTTACATTGCAAGATGTTATTGGAATGTTATACATATTAATGGGCGGAAGACTAAGCTGATTTACAAAGTTCTAATATGGCTTGAGATCTTATAAGTACAGTAGGGTTCGTAAATATTTTCTTATCTGAATAATCGTACATGGAAATCGGGCAAACCGTAATTCGGTCCCTTTCTTAACACTTATTCATCATTTGCGCTGAACCTACCGAGTTTACTTATTTGTAAGTTTAAACATTTAATAGAACTTTTAATAAGCTTTCTAACAATATATAAGTCATTCTGATACGATGAGCCGTTGTAAAGGTATAAATGTAAACATATTAATTGTAAAGTGAAAATGCGCCGTACTAAATTCTAATTCAGGCTCTCGTTACGGTCATGTTGGCGCGATACACCCCTCCCCTCCATGGCGGCCAGTCCGCGCTGCGCTCGCGCATAGGCAACATCTCCTCTCTCTTTCTAATACAATTTGTACTGGGATTTTACTTTAATGTTTACAATATCAAATGAATGCTATGAGAGGGTGTTTTATGTAAATAATTACTATGGGGATTCTAACTACTGGGTTCTTTATTTACTCTAAACAATCTAAGTCTTTATAAATAATCACATATTTCTCTTACGTATAATCTTCGTATGACGCGATGCGTAGCTCTGCCGTCGCGTGTTGATGTTGTCGTCCATAGTTCCGTTCTTGCCATTTTGGCTACGGAACCCTAAAAATGTTTAAACAAACATGTAAACACATCTGTTACTTAATGACAAAATGACTTTACATAGGTATCTACTCGTATACGAATTAATTCACTAAGTAAGCTGGTGGAATTTTGGGTATCTAGTCTTAAACAATCTTATAATATGTATTAGGTAAAATAATGGAATTATGTATAAAATTCATTCAATATCGACATTAATTTGTAGGGTTCCATACCTCAAAAGGAAAAAAACGTCTGTCTGTCAATGCCCTTTATCTCAGGAACGAGTTGAACTTTAAACCATACAGGTGCCTACTCAGGTCTGTTCCGTTGACCTAGAACTATGAAAGGCAAGTAATATCGTCTTATACTACAAGGACGGAGTAAAATCTTAGACTAAACCCTATTAGCGTAAAGTCCAATGTCCAGTTCTGTCACGATGTTCTGTTAGATTAAGGGGCTTTTTGCTAAAAGCGGACGGACTGGCGTAACTATTTTCTCGGTCTAGAAAATTTATAGAATACTGAAAGTATTGCAGTCATTTGAAAACTTATATGCTGAGTTTAAACACTATGTGTGCACTTTGAATGCTGAGTCTAAATTATTTGTCGAAACAAGAAAAGGTGGCGATTTTATTATTGAATTGTTTTTTTTAATGATTATTATTATTATTATTTAGGTTCTATATGCTCCGCGGGTTCGCCCGTGTTTTGCCAAGAGTGCAGGCAAAGATGCGGCATAAGAAAGCCCATGTCCATAAGAGAAAGTGTATTCTATACCCGGTTGCAAATTTAAAGTGGAATGAGGTATGAGTGCTCCTGACGTATTCATATTCATTTATAGCGATTATGTTCATTGACCATACAGTAGATCTTAAAATAGGTTATACAGTAGGTATGAAATGCTAGGGCATTGCAATGCTCTTACATACTAACAACGTACACGTAATTGTTTTCATTTTTTTTATGAAACACTTGCGATTTCTACAGTTCATAGAGCCACTATTCATATTATATATTAGTATGTATAGGTTGTAAACGGCACGGCTACGGTAGCCTAGTGGTTCAGGCTCGTACCAATGAGTTTTTCGGAACTTATGTACGGAATATTTACCGTTAGCTTTTCGGTGAAGGAAAACATCGTGAGGAAACCGGTCTAATCCCAATAAGGTCTAGTTTTCCCTCTGGGTTGGAAGGTCAGATGGCAGTCGCTTTCGTAAAACTAGTGCCTATGCCAAATCTTGGGATTAGGTGTCAAACCGGGAATAACGCTAGGAGAATGATGAATGAGGTTGTAAACGGCAGCATATGACACTAAATAAATAAATAAATAATAAATAATCATTTATTCTCCAAGTGGGCCCATTAGGCGCTTCTGAATGTCAATTTACAATACTTATATATCTAGGCTTATTTTTACTAGAGATGTGAAAGGTCTCTAGGTGTCAAAAAAAAAAAAAAAAATTTGAAAGAGGTAAACTAAAGCTCATTATTAAAGTGTAAATGTCAAGGAGATGTAAAGGGTCTCATATTGTCAAAAAAAAAAAAAAACTAAACAATTAAAAATAAAATCTTAAAATAAAAATATTTCCTGGACTGTACCTGGCATTTCCTGGCTATTCTGTCCACGCAGTTTTGTCATGAATATAATCTTCTATTTTATAGTAGGCCTTTTTGATTAGGCAATTTTTGACAAACGCTTTAAATTTATGTAGAGTCAAGTCCATTAAATCCTGTGGCAACTTATTAAATAATTTTATACTTAAACCTACAAATGAATGACTGGTCTTACGTAGTCTGAGGCATGGAACGGCAAGCTTATGTTTATTTCTGGTGTTAAAACTATGACAGTCAGAATTTTTTGGGAAACTGGTGTAGTATTTGCGCACAAACATAATGCATTCAAATATATACTGAGATGCAACTGTTAATATGTTAATTTCTTTAAATAGATTTCGCAGTGAATCACGTGGCCTAAGGTTGTATATGGCACGAATCGCTCTTTTTTGAAGTACAGAAATAGTTTGAATATCAGCAGCGGTGCCCCACAACAATAGGCCGTATGACATAACACTATGAAAATATCCAAAATAAACTAACCTCGCCGTTTCAACGTCAGTAATGTTCCTTATTTTAGTAATCGCATATGCAGCCGAACTAAGTCTACTTGCCAGGGCCGCAATATGGGGTCCCCATTGCAATTTAGAATCTATAGTAATTCCAAGAAAGGTAGTAGAGTTTACTAGTTCTATTGGCTCATTATTTATTTTTCTAAGACCAACGAAGTCTGTAGGCTACGACGGAATATCGACAATGGTTCTCAAAAGGTGTATTGGAGAAGTTGCAACGGTACTAACACACTTGATTGATTTTTCGTTCTCGACAGGTATATTTCCAGACCGCTTAAAAAAAACCATTGTCAAGCCATTATATAAAAAGAACAGTAAAGAGGATCTTAATAATTATCGGCCGATAGCCTTATTACCTGTTTTGTCCAAGATATTCGAAAGAGCGATGCATGTTAGAATTACTAAATTCTGTGACAAGCATGGAATAATAGTTAAAAATCAAAATGGCTTTCAAATAGGCAAATCTACGTCACTGGCTGCGTTCAATTTAATCAAAGCCATAACTGATCAAGTTGATAAAAGGAAACCCGTTACTGCAGTATTTTTCGATATGAGCAAGGCTTTCGACTTTGTCTCTCATGAACGCCTTCTTGAAAAGTGTGAAATGTATGGCATTCGTGGTTTGGCCTTGAGTTGGATAAAATGTTACTTATGCAAGCGCACACAATCTGTTGAAGTTGAAAATATTAATGAAAGAAATATAGCGTATTACTCAAAATCGTGCTATAAGGAAGTTAAAACCGGGGTACCACAGGGTAGTGTGTTGGGGCCATTATTATTTTTGCTTTATATCAACGATTTGCCTTTGATCACCAGACATGAATGTATATTGTTTGCCGGTGACATATCTTTAATTATTCCCTATGATGTAAATAATATTGAATTATACAATAAGGACATAAATAACACAATTAATGGCATGATAATGTGGATGAAAATGAACAATTTACAGCCGAATTTAGAAAAAACAAAATATGTACAATTCTATAATCGTAACGGTAGTGTTGACATTAATTTAAAATACAACGACGAACAAATAGCAGAAACAGACAATATATTATTCTTAGGTATATTGTTAGACAAAAACTGTAGTTGGAAACCACAAATTGACAGAATTTGTAGCAAAATTAACCGTTTTGTTTATGTTCTCAGAAGACTGGCTACATTGGTAAATAAGAGTACAGCATTAACTGCGTATCACGGTTATGTAGCCTCAGTCTTAAGGTATGGTCTGTTACTTTGGGGTAACTCATGTGACATAAATAGAGTGTTTGTCAGTCAAAAAAAATGCGTCCGAGCTATCTGCAGATTAGCACCACGAACCTCATGCAGACCTCTATTCAAAGATCTGGGAATACTGACCCTACCTTCGCTCTATATTTTTGAGGCTTGCAAATTTACTAGATTACATCCTGACCTATTTATTAAATTACGCAGTGTTTGTAAATTTAATGTCAGAGATACTGAAAAACTTGTATTGCCAGCAACTTATAAAACCAAGCTTTGCAGCAAAAACAGTTATGCCATGGCAATCAAATTGTATAATAAGCTACCAATTGACATAAGACGGCTTGCCCTAAAACCATTCACATCTGCATTACACAAATGGCTAATTGACAAATGTTTTTACACGACACAAGAATTTTTAATGTATAATAACGGAATAAATTGATAGAAATCAAAATTATAAGACATTGTAATTAAATACTTACGTAATATTATTAGTTATAAGTTTGTAAAGTTTGCATGTCCAAATGTTGGCGAGATGTGCTGATCCTAATAAATTTGTTCCACCTTATTGTTAACCATGTCTCAAGTAAATAAATAAATTTCTTCTAATTTCTTCTAATTTCTTCTTCTTTAATACAAGTATCAACCTGTCTTACGTTCGGTAAACTGAATTTGACAAATTTTGTTTTCTTTGAATTTAGCAAAAGGTTGTTTGCAGTGAACCAATTCAATACTTTAGAAAGAGTGTTGTTTACCTCAACGGCCATCTCTTTACGCCTATCTACTTTGAAAATTAAAGAGGTGTCGTCAGCAAACAACACTATCTCACAAAGTCCAGAAATGAAGCAAGGCAGGTCGTTTATATAAATCAAGAACAGCAATGGACCCAATATTGAGCCCTGGGGCACTCCCATTTGAAGAAGGGCGCCAGATGACTTAGTACCATTGATACTAACTTTTTGAGTACGACCAGATAAGTATGATTCTACAAGGCTTAAGGCACTATCTGAGGAACCATAATGCATCAATTTTCTAAGTAAAGTTTGATGTTCGACACAATCAAATGCCTTAGATAAATCACAGAAAATACCCACTGCGTCCTGTTTCTTTTCCCACTGTAAACATTTGTACTGTACACTGTACACAGTTGTTCGTTTGTTTGCTTGGAACTGGCCCAATAATTGACACTTTCATTCATAAAACATTACAAGCCAAGAATCGCCACGCGATTCCGTGGTTACCTCACTAGTAGCGGAAAGCGACTCCAGCGTAGGCGCCCGCTAGGCGGATTCCTGGCAGTGAAAGTGTTAATATTATCCTACCTAATGTATGTATGTATGTATGTAAATACTTTATTGTACACAAGACACATGTAAAAATACAGACAAAAAAGTTTAATCGATACAAAGGTGAACTTATCCCTGTAAGGGATCTTTCCTAATCATTGGATGCTGCAAACTACAGGACTAGAAAAAAACCGGTCAAGTGCGAGTCTGACTCGCGCACCGAGGGTTCCGTACAAACTATCAATTAACTCAAGGTGAAGTAAATGTCACAATATTTATTAAATAACTTATTTTACCCAACACAACAATATTCAATTACAAACAACGAATAACTTTTACACCAAGACCATCGAATAACTACGACAATTGAATCACGATTTTTTTTGACTTGCTATTGAATATACCCGTCCCAACCCCATTAATTCAAGAAAAATATTAACAGCGCGAAGTAGGATTGGGATCAGCGCCATCTATCGGCCCCATTTGGTACTAACGTGCAAGGGCAATCAGCTTACTCGTAGTATTGTAGGTTATATTGTCATAAAGCGGGTGATAGGAGCCTTTGGAGAAGTCTGGTCAGCAAGAACAGGACATGATGTCACGATCCGCATTGAAGGAACGACTAATGATGATGTTGGTGTTTTAGCAATAACTGTTTATCACGTTAACCGATCTCGATTATTTTTTATTTGAAAGAGAGTACTTCTATGATAGTCTTATTGGAAATCCAAAACAAAAAAATACTTATAAAGTTTATGAAATTACAAACTTAACTAGGAAATGTTTTTTGAAAATAAAACAAAAAATACGCTATAGATACAGAAAAAGTTATGCTTTTTCAGTAATATTTATGTTCACAAGTAATAATTTAAAATTTTCATCTTGGATAACTTCGGAGATAAGGGGGGGGGGGGGGGTTATTATATCCATAGATCGAAATTTTTCCAATGTAGAAAAAAAGAAAAACTGTTTCAAAAAGTGCAATTGAAGCCCTTTCATATGATACCCCATTTGACTTAATAGTTTTTTTTTGCCCTCTCCTCGTATTCGTAATTTTTCATAGAAAATTTAAATGTATATTTAAATTTCTCATTTTTCATGCACGTGGATAACTCTCATTTAAAACCATTTCAAATTGATAGCTTAAGTAGTTCGTGAGATATTTCACTTTGTGACAGACAGATAGACAGACGGACGGAGTCGCACCATAAGGGTTCCTTTTTTACCTTTTTTATTACGGAACCCTAAAAACGCAGCATTATCAAATCACCATTCAATCATTTATATCATCCGCTAGCCAGAGGGTTAAAAATGAACTCGGGGGTGATCAAATGAACATAATAACGACATGCATCTTATATTTGCGATAATTTAAGCATGCCATTTGTCACTATATACCAGCTAATGTGACCATATTCAGCGAACAAATAATCATTCATTCATTCACTATATTGTGGCGGGATGGCGGGAACAAGCACAAACAAATCTGAGGTGATTGAGATTTATTCAACGTGTCCGACGTTTTATAAAACATCCTGTACTTAGGTACCTTATACTTAATATTTCTCTCTGTATCATATCGTTTATAAAACATTTATTGGAATTGGAATATATACATGCATGGTACAATTCGGCCGGCTAGAATAACCTCAAGATACGAGCGTGTGCCCGTTTTCATAAATGAATGGATATTCATCATCCACCAAAGGGTTCAGTAGTAATTGGTCAGTATGGCGATTAGAAATGCACTCCACCCGAAAAGTAGGTACCTGTACAGAAGCGTAATTGGATCAATTTCAAAAAAAATTTTTTTCATCATTTCTGTCTTTCTTTGCTTAGAATTTTTTCGTGGTTCCTTAAATGTCAAAACACACTAAACTGTACTATAAGAATCCTCTAAAAGGGCAGTTGACATCTTAAATAATTAATGAAGATAAACGAGAGTGAAATTTAAAAGTACAACGGAATGATAAATATGCACTGGGATGGTTAAAACAGCGTGATGAAAAAAAACCGTCAACAATATTTAATTATAATTATGTATGTACCCGAAAGCCATAAATAAAAATTTAACCAATGTATAACGGTCCATAAATCATGGATAAAATAGTTCAATATATTGTTATCTTCAAATACGTATTTAATAACAATATTAACACTTTCACTTCCAGGAACCCACCTAGCGGGCGCCTACGCCGTAGTCGCTTTCCGCTACGCTATTTCACATACGAGAAAACCCACAGGATCGGCTACGAGCGTATCGCGTAGCGATTCTTGGCAGCGAATGTGTTAAGGATACAACTTATGTGTATGTATAACATCTTCGTATAAAATCAAAAACGTATAATAAACACGAATTAACTAATTATTGGTCCAAAAATTATAGCCCCAGGCGTGATCGGTGACTCGTAGATTGATCCGGTCGAAGGACCCGATCGACTAAACTCCCACTTGCTCGATGCGGCAGCCGGCGTTGATGAAACTGGATTACTGGAACTGGATACTGGAACTGATGCTTGCTTACTGATTTTCTTGCTGGTACTAGTTGCTGCTTGTAGAGATGTTACTTCCAGGAGTGACGAGCGGACACTGATTTGCTCCGGGCCGTACCTGCTATTTATACCTGCTAGTGGGTGAGCAAGACGTGCTGAGTGAGACAATAAAGGTTACGCCCACTTTGACTTGACTAATTTACATTGCAAGATGTTATTGGAATGTTATACATATTAATGGGCGGAAGACTAAGCTGATTTACAAAGTTCTAATATGGCTTGAGATCTTATAAGTACAGTAGGGTTCGTAAATATTTTCTTATCTGAATAATCGTACATGGAAATCGGGCAAACCGTAATTCGGTCCCTTTCTTAACACTTATTCATCATTTGCGCTGAACCTACTGAGTTTACTTATTTGTAAGTTTAAACATTTAATAGAACTTTTAATAAGCTTTCTAACAATATATAAGTCATTCTGATACGATGAGCCGTTGTAAAGGTATAAATGTAAACATATTAATTGTAAAGTGAAAATGCGCCGTACTAAATTCTAATTCAGGCTCTCGTTACGGTCATGTTGGCGCGATACACCCCTCCCCTCCATGGCGGCCAGTCCGCGCTGCGCTCGCGCATAGGCAACATCTCCTCTCTCTTTCTAATACAATTTGTACTGGGATTTTACTTTAATGTTTACAATATCAAATGAATGCTATGAGAGGGTGTTTTATGTAAATAATTACTATGGGGATTCTAACTACTGGGTTCTTTATTTACTCTAAACAATCTAAGTCTTTATAAATAATCACATATTTCTCTTACGTATAATCTTCGTATGACGCGATGCGTAGCTCTGCCGTCGCGTGTTGATGTTGTCGTCCATAGTTCCGTTCTTGCCATTTTGGCTACGGAACCCTAAAAATGTTTAAACAAACATGTAAACACATCTGTTACTTAATGACAAAATGACTTTACATAGGTATCTACTCGTATACGAATTAATTCACTAAGTAAGCTGGTGGAATTTTGGGTATCTAGTCTTAAACAATCTTATAATATGTATTAGGTAAAATAATGGAATTATGTATAAAATTCATTCAATATCGACATTAATTTGTAGGGTTCCATACCTCAAAAGGAAAAAAACGTCTGTCTGTCAATGCCCTTTATCTCAGGAACGAGTTGAACTTTAAACCATACAGGTGCCTACTCAGGTCTGTTCCGTTGACCTAGAACTATGAAAGGCAAGTAATATCGTCTTATACTACAAGGACGGAGTAAAATCTTAGACTAAACCCTATTAGCGTAAAGTCCAATGTCCAGTTCTGTCACGATGTTCTGTTAGATTAAGGGGCTTTTTGCTAAAAGCGGACGGACTGGCGTAACTATTTTCTCGGTCTAGAAAATTTATAGAATACTGAAAGTATTGCAGTCATTTGAAAACTTATATGCTGAGTTTAAACACTATGTGTGCACTTTGAATGCTGAGTCTAAATTATTTGTCGAAACAAGAAAAGGTGGCGATTTTATTATTGAATTGTTTTTTTTAATGATTATTATTATTATTATTTAGGTTCTATATGCTCCGCGGGTTCGCCCGTGTTTTGCCAAGAGTGCAGGCAAAGATGCGGCATAAGAAAGCCCATGTCCATAAGAGAAAGTGTATTCTATACCCGGTTGCAAATTTAAAGTGGAATGAGGTATGAGTGCTCCTGACGTATTCATATTCATTTATAGCGATTATGTTCATTGACCATACAGTAGATCTTAAAATAGGTTATACAGTAGGTATGAAATGCTAGGGCATTGCAATGCTCTTACATACTAACAACGTACACGTAATTGTTTTCATTTTTTTTATGAAACACTTGCGATTTCTACAGTTCATAGAGCCACTATTCATATTATATATTAGTATGTATAGGTTGTAAACGGCACGGCTACGGTAGCCTAGTGGTTCAGGCTCGTACCAATGAGTTTTTCGGAACTTATGTACGGAATATTTACCGTTAGCTTTTCGGTGAAGGAAAACATCGTGAGGAAACCGGTCTAATCCCAATAAGGTCTAGTTTTCCCTCTGGGTTGGAAGGTCAGATGGCAGTCGCTTTCGTAAAACTAGTGCCTATGCCAAATCTTGGGATTAGGTGTCAAAGCGGACCCCGAGCTCCTTTAGGGGCACAACCGGGAATAACGCTAGGAGAATGATGAATGAGGTTGTAAACGGCAGCATATGACACTAAATAAATAAATAAATAATAAATAATCATTTATTCTCCAAGTGGGCCCATTAGGCGCTTCTGAATGTCAATTTACAATACTTATATATCTAGGCTTATTTTTACTAGAGATGTGGAAGGTCTCTAGGTGTCAAAAAAAAAATATATATTTGAAAGAGGTAAACTAAAGCTCATTATTAAAGTGTAAATGTCAAGGAGATGTAAAGGGTCTCATATTGTCAAAAAAAAAAAAAAAAACTAAACAATTAAAAATAAAATCTTAAAATAAAAATATTTCCTGGACTGTACCTGGCATTTCCTGGCTATTCTGTCCACGCAGTTTTGTCATGAATATAATCTTCTATTTTATAGTAGGCCTTTTTGATTAGGCAATTTTTGACAAACGCTTTAAATTTATGTAGAGTCAAGTCCATTAAATCCTGTGGCAACTTATTAAATAATTTTATACTTAAACCTACAAATGAATGACTGGTCTTACGTAGTCTGAGGCATGGAACGGCAAGCTTATGTTTATTTCTGGTGTTAAAACTATGACAGTCAGAATTTTTTGGGAAACTGGTGTAGTATTTGCGCACAAATATATACTGAGATGCAACTGTTAATATGTTAATTTCTTTAAATAGATTCCGCAGTGAATCACGTGGCCTAAGGTTGTATATGGCACGAATCGCTCTTTTTTGAAGTACAGAAATAGTTTGAATATCAGCAGCGGTGCCCCACAACAATAGGCCGTATGACATAACACTATGAAAATATCCAAAATAAACTAACCTCGCCGTTTCAACGTCAGTAATGTTCCTTATTTTAGTAATCGCATATGCAGCCGAACTAAGTCTACTTGCCAGGGCCGCAATATGGGGTCCCCATTGCAATTTAGAATCTATAGTAATTCCAAGAAAGGTAGTAGAGTTTACTAGTTCTATTGGCTCATTATTTATTTTTCTAAGACCAACGAAGTCTGTAGGCTACGACGGAATATCGACAATGGTTCTCAAAAGGTGTATTGGAGAAGTTGCAACGGTACTAACACACTTGATTGATTTTTCGTTCTCGACAGGTATATTTCCAGACCGCTTAAAAAAAACCATTGTCAAGCCATTATATAAAAAGAACAGTAAAGAGGATCTTAATAATTATCGGCCGATAGCCTTATTACCTGTTTTGTCCAAGATATTCGAAAGAGCGATGCATGTTAGAATTACTAAATTCTGTGACAAGCATGGAATAATAGTTAAAAATCAAAATGGCTTTCAAATAGGCAAATCTACGTCACTGGCTGCGTTCAATTTAATCAAAGCCATAACTGATCAAGTTGATAAAAGGAAACCCGTTACTGCAGTATTTTTCGATATGAGCAAGGCTTTCGACTTTGTCTCTCATGAACGCCTTCTTGAAAAGTGTGAAATGTATGGCATTCGTGGTTTGGCCTTGAGTTGGATAAAATGTTACTTATGCAAGCGCACACAATCTGTTGAAGTTGAAAATATTAATGAAAGAAATATAGCGTATTACTCAAAATCGTGCTATAAGGAAGTTAAAACCGGGGTACCACAGGGTAGTGTGTTGGGGCCCATTATTATTTTTGCTTTATATCAACGATTTGCCTTTGATCACCAGACATGAATGTATATTGTTTGCCGATGACATATCTTTAATTATTCCCTATGATGTAAATAATATTGAATTATACAATAAGGACATAAATAACACAATTAATGGCATGATAATGTGGATGAAAATGAACAATTTACAGCCGAATTTAGAAAAAACAAAATATGTACAATTCTATAATCGTAACGGTAGTGTTGACATTAATTTAAAATACAACGACGAACAAATAGCAGAAACAGACAATATATTATTCTTAGGTATATTGTTAGACAAAAACTGTAGTTGGAAACCACAAATTGACAGAATTTGTAGCAAAATTAACCGTTTTGTTTATGTTCTCAGAAGACTGGCTACATTGGTAAATAAGAGTACAGCATTAACTGCGTATCACGGTTATGTAGCCTCAGTCTTAAGGTATGGTCTGTTACTTTGGGGTAACTCATGTGACATAAATAGAGTGTTTGTCAGTCAAAAAAATGCGTCCGAGCTATCTGCAGATTAGCACCACGAACCTCATGCAGACCTCTATTCAAAGATCTGGGAATACTGACCCTACCTTCGCTCTATATTTTTGAGGCTTGCAAATTTACTAGATTACATCCTGACCTATTTATTAAATTACGCAGTGTTTGTAAATTTAATGTCAGAGATACTGAAAAACTTGTATTGCCAGCAACTTATAAAACCAAGCTTTGCAGCAAAAACAGTTATGCCATGGCAATCAAATTGTATAATAAGCTACCAATTGACATAAGACGGCTTGCCCTAAAACCATTCACATCTGCATTACACAAATGGCTAATTGACAAATGTTTTTACACGACACAAGAATTTTTAATGTATAATAACGGAATAAATTGATAGAAATCAAAATTATAAGACATTGTAATTAAATACTTACGTAATATTATTAGTTATAAGTTTGTAAAGTTTGCATGTCCAAATGTTGGCGAGATGTGCTGATCCTAATAAATTTGTTTCACCTTATTGTTAACCATGTCTCAAGTAAATAAATAAATTTCTTCTAATTTCTTCTAATTTCTTCTTCTTTAATACAAGTATCAACCTGTCTTACGTTCGGTAAACTGAATTTGACAAATTTTGTTTTCTTTGAATTTAGCAAAAGGTTGTTTGCAGTGAACCAATTCAATACTTTAGAAAGAGTGTTGTTTACCTCAACGGCCATCTCTTTACGCCTATCTACTTTGAAAATTAAAGAGGTGTCGTCAGCAAACAACACTATCTCACAAAGTCCAGAAATGAAGCAAGGCAGGTCGTTTATATAAATCAAGAACAGCAATGGACCCAATATTGAGCCCTGGGGCACTCCCATTTGAAGAAGGGCGCCAGATGAGTTAGTACCATTGATACTAACTTTTTGAGTACGACCAGATAAGTATGATTCTACAAGGCTTAAGGCACTATCTGAGGAACCATAATGCATCAATTTTCTAAGTAAAGTTTGATGTTCGACACAATCAAATGCCTTAGATAAATCACAGAAAATACCCACTGCGTCCTGTTTCTTTTCCCACTGTAAACATTTGTACTGTACACTGTACACAGTTGTTCGTTTGTTTGCTTGGAACTGGCCCAATAATTGACACTTTCATTCATAAAACATTACAAGCCAAGAATCGCCACGCGATTCCGTGGTTACCTCACTAGTAGCGGAAAGCGACTCCAGCGTAGGCGCCCGCTAGGCGGATTCCTGGCAGTGAAAGTGTTAATATTATCCTACCTAATGTATGTATGTATGTATGTAAATACTTTATTGTACACAAGACACATGTAAAAATACAGACAAAAAAGTTTAATCGATACAAAGGTGAACTTATCCCTGTAAGGGATCTTTCCTAATCATTGGATGCTGCAAACTACAGGACTAGAAAAAAACCGGTCAAGTGCGAGTCTGACTCGCGCACCGAGGGTTCCGTACAAACTATCAATTAACTCAAGGTGAAGTAAATGTCACAATATTTATTAAATAACTTACTTTACCCAACACAACAATATTCAATTACAAACAACGAATAACTTTTACACCAAGACCATCGAATAACTACGACAATTGAATCACGATTTTTTTTGACTTGCTATTGAATATACCCGTCCCAACCCCATTAATTCAAGAAAAATATTAACAGCGCGAAGTAGGATTGGGATCAGCGCCATCTATCGGCCCCATTTGGTACTAACGTGCAAGGGCAATCAGCTTACTCGTAGTATTGTAGGTTATATTGTCATAAAGCGGGTGATAGGAGCCTTTGGAGAAGTCTGGTCAGCAAGAACAGGACATGATGTCACGATCCGCATTGAAGGAACGACTAATGATGATGTTGGTGTTTTAGCAATAACTGTTTATCACGTTAACCGATCTCGATTATTTTTTATTTGAAAGAGAGTACTTCTATGATAGTCTTATTGGAAATCCAAAACAAAAAAATACTTATAAAGTTTATGAAATTACAAACTTAACTAGGAAATGTTTTTTGAAAATAAAACAAAAAATACGCTATAGATACAGAAAAAGTTATGCTTTTTCAGTAATATTTATGTTCACAAGTAATAATTTAAAATTTTCATCTTGGATAACTTCGGAGATAAGGGGGGGGGGGGGGGTTATTATATCCATAGATCGAAATTTTTCCAATGTAGAAAAAAAGAAAAACTGTTTCAAAAAGTGCAATTGAAGCCCTTTCATATGATACCCCATTTGACTTAATAGTTTTTTTTTGCCCTCTCCTCGTATTCGTAATTTTTCATAGAAAATTTAAATGTATATTTAAATTTCTCATTTTTCATGCACGTGGATAACTCTCATTTAAAACCATTTCAAATTGATAGCTTAAGTAGTTCGTGAGATATTTCACTTTGTGACAGACAGATAGACAGACGGACGGAGTCGCACCATAAGGGTTCCTTTTTTACCTTTTTTATTACGGAACCCTAAAAACGCAGCATTATCAAATCACCATTCAATCATTTATATCATCCGCTAGCCAGAGGGTTAAAAATGAACTCGGGGGTGATCAAATGAACATAATAACGACATGCATCTTATATTTGCGATAATTTAAGCATGCCATTTGTCACTATATACCAGCTAATGTGACCATATTCAGCGAACAAATAATCATTCATTCATTCACTATATTGTGGCGGGATGGCGGGAACAAGCACAAACAAATCTGAGGTGATTGAGATTTATTCAACGTGTCCGACGTTTTATAAAACATCCTGTACTTAGGTACCTTATACTTAATATTTCTCTCTGTATCATATCGTTTATAAAACATTTATTGGAATTGGAATATATACATGCATGGTACAATTCGGCCGGCTAGAATAACCTCAAGATACGAGCGTGTGCCCGTTTTCATAAATGAATGGATATTCATCATCCACCAAAGGGTTCAGTAGTAATTGGTCAGTATGGCGATTAGAAATGCACTCCACCCGAAAAGTAGGTACCTGTACAGAAGCGTAATTGGATCAATTTCAAAAAAAATTTTTTTCATCATTTCTGTCTTTCTTTGCTTAGAATTTTTTCGTGGTTCCTTAAATGTCAAAACACACTAAACTGTACTATAAGAATCCTCTAAAAGGGCAGTTGACATCTTAAATAATTAATGAAGATAAACGAGAGTGAAATTTAAAAGTACAACGGAATGATAAATATGCACTGGGATGGTTAAAACAGCGTGATGAAAAAAAACCGTCAACAATATTTAATTATAATTATGTATGTACCCGAAAGCCATAAATAAAAATTTAACCAATGTATAACGGTCCATAAATCATGGATAAAATAGTTCAATATATTGTTATCTTCAAATACGTATTTAATAACAATATTAACACTTTCACTTCCAGGAACCCACCTAGCGGGCGCCTACGCCGTAGTCGCTTTCCGCTACGCTATTTCACATACGAGAAAACCCACAGGATCGGCTACGAGCGTATCGCGTAGCGATTCTTGGCAGCGAATGTGTTAAGGATACAACTTATGTGTATGTATAACATCTTCGTATAAAATCAAAAACGTATAATAAACACGAATTAACTAATTATTGGTCCAAAAATTATCGAAAGTGCGTAGAATGACGAATAACCCTGTATAACTATAACTTACCCAGTGCAATTTTACAGGGAGAGCGATTTAACGTTTTTTTAAATCACTCACGGTCATTCACAGTCTCAGTTTGAATGAAATGTAAAAAAAAAGACTTCAATAAGTGCCTATTATAAAAACCAGTCTCCGCTGTCTCATTAAAATTCTGCCATGTTGGATTTCACCCGAGCTAGTATAATTAGTTCCCTTTTTTCATTAAAGACAAAATCACTACACACAGCCAAGTGCTCGTACGTGTACACTTATTTTGGGCTGGCCATCTTGCAAGACTAGAAAACGATCGGTGGGCAAAAGGTAACCGACTTGAAATGACTTGAAGGCTGTCGCCAGGGCGAAATGGCTCCCAATAGTTGCTGACAGAGAGGTATGGAAAAGCTTGGAGAAGGCCTTCACCCTGTAAAGGGGTTCTCATCACCACTACGCATAAAACGGCACAAAGAGCCGTAAATTTTCCTGACTAATTTAAGTACCTAATATCTACTACTGTTATAATACCTATTTCGTTTAGTGATGTACCTATATGTAGTGATGGTATTTTCATTTCTTCGACAATTCAGTTCGTGGAATGGTCATTCCAAGTAATTTTAAATCGTGGTTTTTTAACCCCCGACGAAAAAAGAGGGGTGTTACAAGTTTAACGTGTCTGTCTGTGGTATCGTAACTCCCAAACAGATGGACCGATTTCGATGCGATTTTTGAAGTGTTAACTTCTTTAGCGGCGCTGTGCACTTTTTGGGATGGGGAAAGAATGTTAAATTTGCGACATGTGTAGGAGGTCACGTGACTGTAGGATTAAGTGTTGCCAATTGCCGCAATACAAAAAGCGAGAGTTGCGCGCGGAACGCGGTTTTTTTGGGGTTTGAAAAATTATTATTATTCAATTTTTTTGAAGTGAGTGGAAGTGGAGGGGGGGGTGGGGTGAGGGAGGGAGAGGGGAAGGGGGGAGGGTGTTTTTTTGCAAAATTAAAATTCGGGGTTTTTCAACTTTTCTAAGTTGTAGTTATTACTTGTCGGATGATTCATTAAATAGTTGAATTATGTTATGGAAAACATTTTGTGATTTATTGTGTCAAGTATTTTTAATTAACATACAAATTAAGGATTATTCTTTAAAATGAAAATAGTTGGCATGTACACAGTTATCTATAGCAATTATTTTAACATAACCTAAAACTAACCTAACCGCCAGCGTGTTTACGTCACCCCGCTTCGCGGGGTGTCTATTTCCGCTCTGAGGGACACAAGTGAACCCTGACCTGTTTTTACTTAAACCCCTAATCTACTTAAACCCCTGTAATCAGTTGTTGTTTGTTTTGTAATGTAGTAATACAATTTCGAACAAAGGGAATTCGTTGTTTTGTTATTCTGCCTTCGTTTTTTTAATTCTTACAATAATTAATCATTTGCCATAAAATATTCCCTGAACAGTTATTCTATGAATTAATAAAAATTGGAATGATTAGTCATGAAATAAAATTACACCAAACAATAATTCGCGAACTAATTATTACTTGAAACGTTTTCGATGAAATAAAATTCGATCAAAAGTTTGTCGACAAAACAAGGGACCCTTTTTATTTGCATGTGATACATCCTTTTCTATTTTTCATTTATTTTATACTTCTGCTGGCTTATGCAACTTATAGCATACGAGTATGCAGGTAATAAATATTATACATAACATAATACTATGTCTATCTCTACAATGTTGTCTCACTACGAAAATATGTGGGAATAATAAGCCACAGGTTCGGTTTTTCCTGCAATTTCCTACTAGTAGGTACTCGTATAATAGCAATTAATGAATGAAGCCAACCGCATTATTGGCTAGAACTATATGTTTATTAATGATACCTATTTCAACAACCTGTTTGTTAAAGGCTAACTAGATTGAGCTTAAGGAAGATGCCAATACAGGATCAAGGTATTTATTAATCGATATTTAATAAACATGCATTCAATATTACAGTCGATGACTATTAATCTATACATATAAAGGAAGACTTCATGAGATAAGAAACTTGGAAAATTCCAAGGGTGTAAATACACCAGAACTTTCTTATATGACGTAAGCAAGGAATCAAACGGGATTTTTGGAAATTCTATCCCTAAGGGGTTTAATTAGGGGTGTAAAGTTTGTATGGGGGAAACAATTTTTTGCTTACAAATAAAGTACTAGGGGGGTACAAGAGGGTTGCACCAAAATCGAACATTATAATTTTTTCTTAGTTCAATATAAAATAATTGCCGCTAATTCTCCTGGATGATCGAGGTCAGGTGATTAGGTGGATAACGTGGTAAAAACAGAGTTTACGATTTAAAAAAAATTTAAACTAATGAACTTATTGCACTGTTGTTACCTTTTACGCTTAATCCCAGAACGGATTATGATGAAATTTTCCAAACAGATAATTTGAGACCCTTGGAAGGGTAAAGGAGAGTTTTTATTTAAGATTGTAGAACTTTGTTTGGGTCAGTGATAATTAAGGTTCCGTCTACAATCATTGAATAATAATGTATGACATTAAAGTTTAAAATTAAATGAAGGCAAACTATCTCTCAGTGGTTAACTAACAGTAATCGTACTGTAATGGGGTTTTAGTTTATCTTAATCAGCCCTCGCTGGATGACAATGAAAACCCTTTCGTCCGTCCTATCTTCAAACACATCTACTGAATGATTAATTCCTGTTTTTGAATATATTTATTAAGTTTTAATAGACAGGAATCCACTTTTAAATTTGGTACCTACACAAGTAAACCCACGCACACCTGGCAGTATAATAAGTCGTTTTGCTTCACGAACAAAGTCCAAAGGTCGCGACAAACTTTACCACATATTCGTAATTAGGTACTAACCTTTTACAAACACAGCAAATTCAATGTTTACCTAAACGACTGATTCTCGCATTTGAATACAATGCTTAGCCATTTATTTGATTTAAGTAGGTAAACAATTTGACTTCCAGCATTTTCTAAAAACAAGTACCTACTTAAACTTTTGTTATCACAACGTGTGGAAGATTAAAAACACGGGCAAAATTATGTGTATAAATTAAATGTGTTATTTCAAAATGCGTGTACCGTGTGTTGACAATTATTACATACGTAGGTAAATATTATTTCGTTTGTCCCGTTCAGAAGGTAAGTTAATACACACATGAAAACAATCGTTTTGTTGATGGGTTACTAGATTATCACATGACGTAAAACTTGTTAAGCAACCATCGCATATAAAGCACCTATTGCTGTGGGGTCGACTTTAAGACGTTTGTCCAAAATTGCAGTGAGATACACCAAATCAAAATAACAGTCTGTTTTCGAAACTGTGCAATTAGGTTTTGGCACGAAAGGTGGGTGTGGGCAGCCGTCCCTATGAAGAAAGGTTGTCAAATTGACGTCAAAAATGCTTTAAATTCAGTAGGGATGCCATGCTGACAGAAGTAAAAAAGAGAAACCGGAACTATACGAGGATGAATACCTTCTCCTCTGCTATACAGACCCTTGACACCCTTCAAAATTAATTTACCGTTCCCATGAACTTTCTTCGGAGGTTGGCAGTCAGCAGGGCGATCCCCTCGGGCCAGCAATTTTTAACTTGGCTATAAATCTCATTATCCAAAATTTTAAATCAAAATGTAATTTGGTATTTGGATGACGAACCCATGGGGCGCGATGTGGACACTGTAACAAATTTCAAACATAATGGTAATTTTAGCAAATGTGAACCCTTTATTCAAATAACTTCTTATTGTTTGGATGATTTAAAATTCAAATTCAATTATCTGACACCCAGCATAAAAATTGTAGACAAGAAAGTCACTTTGCCACCTGGGTTCTCACATCTTTGAAAAATCTTTTCCTGATGACCTATTCAAAAGGTATGAAATGTATTGAAAACTTAAAAATGTCGTCTGTTTTGTGCAACACTTCATTAATCAATTTGTTACGTTCGTAACAGTGTGTTACGAACCCCTATTTTGTATCACCTAGATTTTTTAAATCATTTTTTTTTATTTCTTCTCATCTAATTACAGGAACTATACAGAAACTTGTGGAAAGGTAAGGCATTGTACGCCTGTTAAATCGGTATATACTTACAAAACTTAAATAAGTAATTTAATTTTTCAATAATTATTTATTTTGTGAAATTCATGACCCGGATGAGCAAACTTTGAGATTTTTTAATAAAAAAACTACAAGCTGTATTGACGTCGGAGTTTTAGTCTGCCGTTTGTAATCATGCAAACTATATGATATAGGGAATTAAATAACACACTGAGCGGTGGAAGTTTTTTTTTAAAATGGGAATTTTTGATGCATTTTCCCCTTATTGCAAAATGTGGTGCTTTTTACAGTAACTTCTAAATCTTTAAGACTTTTTCTTAAATATTGCGTGGCACGTATTCACAATATCTTCTTATTTATATTATTAACTATTATATATATTATTCTAATATATATTACCACAAAAGAATGAGCGGAGATAAAAATTGGCAAAATAGTGCAAAATGCGTCAGTAATTATGCAGACGCATTTTCCCACAGCTAATTCCAGAAGTCGCAAACATTTTATATTTTCAGTTAATCTGGTGTGAACAGTTATCATATCAGTGGCAGAACTTATGTATATGCGTGTTAAAAAAGGGTTACATATACAGGATGACATGAAAGAATTGATACATGTCATTCTTTAAATCATTTAATTCGAGTAAGGTATGCGTCTACTGTTTCGGACCATAATATTTTTGAACAAGCTTCTAACGATACCCCACACTATGGGTTTAAGAGGCTGACAAGACCTAATTTTGTTGAAATTTATGTTATTTATGCAGTTTGTTAAGAAGAACTAATTGTTCTCGCGCACCAAAAAAAAAATATGTTAATTAAAAAAAAAATCTTAAAAAATATATATATATATGTCACTATTTTCTTCAAAAACCGGGCCGCCCAGTAACACTCGCACTCGTTTACTCCGATACAAATAGACAGTGTGCGCGCTATCCCAAATCCTCAAGGGCATTTTGGTCTTAACGAGAAAATAAAATACATCCCCACTTTAGGTAAGGGGAGGGTACCCCAATAAAAAAAACAAACAAGATTTTATTCTTCTGTTTTGTCGCCGTGATTGATTTATACCCCTGCCGAATTACAGTTTTCTAGTAGTAATGGTTATTATAGCTTACTTACTCAAGCCGAAGACGGACAGACGGACGGACGGACGGCCAGACGGACATGGCGAAACTATAAGGGTTCCCTAGAGGGAACCCTAAAGTGTCTAAATTGAGTAACCCTTTCCCCCCGACTCCATACGATCGCGCGGGACGTAATCAAGTTAGTTTAAGCGCTACACATTGTATAATCAGAAGGAATGAGGTGTACGATACAACGTACATAACAAGTGCATGTAATGGAATGTTTTTGACCTTTTCGGGGTTGGCAGCAATGAGCAGCGGCCATTGCCCCCACCTCTTGTTCTTTATAGCTATGTAAGACTAAGATGTACCGTGTGCTCATAAACAAGTTTTTTTTTAATATTCCATGAAGAGTATATATATATATATCTTTCCGACTAACATGAGGTCTTCCAGAATGTACTAGGTCACTATAGTCCGACCGCTTCTTTCAGTCCTCGCCTGCGCGGCGTAGTACGATAGTGATAGGTCTTTTTGATAGCAGCCTTCAAAATCTACCTAATCTAATTTTGACAGCTAGACCTCGCACCACATTGTTGCCAGCTGGTGACATAGTGCATACTGGAAACCCTCATTGGTATGAAACCGGTAGTCGTGAAATAACCATGCTCCGAAGATAGCAGTTTATTTCAGTAACGCTACTGTTTATTATAGACGGGTGCCAAGCGCATATAATAACATCGTTATTATAGATAATAAATGCACATTTACGAGATGATGGGTTGACGGGCGAATGTTACCCCATTCAGTATTATTTGTTAATAAAAATTAAATATTTTTACATAAAGTATCAATAGACAAAAATGGCTTTCAAACGGCGTTCGTGGGTTCGAATCCCGGGTCGTACCAATGAGTTTTTCGGAACTTATGTACGGAATATCATTTGATATTTTATCTACACACATATCATAAGTGCTCTAAAATGCGTTCAGAAACCGTAGGAAATAACCAGCATTACTACAACCGATTTCACTATGAGAACTTTCTCGTCTGTGGTAGTAGGTAAAATTACAGATTTTTGTATTGTTATGAGTTTAAATTTGGAACAGCTGTTAAAACTCAAATGGGTCTCTATTCTAGTATCCATAGATATTAACCTTTTCACCGCCAAACACGTGAAATCACGTCATCGACGATTCGTGACACCGACGCCAAAGACGGCATTTGCCGTCACTTTTTTTATTTTATTTTTATTTATGAAAACCTACTCTGAAATGGGCCAATTTCATGTTGGCATTATTTCTTTATCCATTGTTTTTTTACCCTTGTGGCGTGAGGTGACACGGCAAGTTGCTTTACCATCTGGCGGTGAAAAGGTTAAAACAGTTACCGATACGAAACGTCAATTCAGTACGTTAATACAAACCGCACGACATTTGATCTCGAGTTATATGAGTATAGGCACTTCATTCGTTTGTCTATGATTTAAAAAAAAACCATTCGTCATGACGGATGATCGAATTGCCGCCATTGCTGTTGTCATTTTTTTGTTGGTTTTTTGCTGTTACTTACTACTACTTACTACTTATGATAAATAATAATAATAATAATAATAATAAATATAAGGTGACAAGCTTACACAAATCGACCTTGTCCCATAGTAAGCTCAGTAAGGCTTGTGTTATTTCATATTTCGAAAACAATTTGTATGAAAAAACCCTTTTCATTACATACGAAAATAATTTGCGTGTTTTAACGTGAATTTAGAAACAATACGAAATCTATAAGGGTACCTCTTTTGCTCTTGAGTGGTCCGGAAACTGGGTTCAGTGACTAAACTTTTATGTAGTCTCACAACTATTCCAAAGTGAAATAATAATTATGAAATCTGTATAATTTAAAATATTTACCTACATGTATTATAAGGCATGTTTTGATAACAAAAACGTGCACGACATATTTTTTGATAACCTTAACTTGGAGAATCATCATCCAGAAGAGATGCTTAACAACATACTAAAATATGGCTCTGGTGGATACCAGATTTCGAATGAAAGCAAAGTATTTGTACAAGTAGGTAAGGGTGACATCGTCTATCATGGCTTCACGCCAATGCGAGAATGAAATTAATTGAACGCTTACAGGTTTACGCTTATGGTACAGTGAAGTGCAAAAATATGGGTGCGAACAACTTACCTACTCTACTCAAAAATAAGGGTGCGCACAACTTACTCAAAAATATGTCCCACGGCTTAATTAATTAATTAATATATATTTACACTTGACTGTACATTTTGCGACAAGTACACGTCAACTCGCAGAGCCGAAGTTGGTCTGGCGGAAGAGCTAGACTAACCCGACACTAAACCGACGACATCCCGGACATGAGCCTGTACGATTAGAAGACTTCCAGTCGAACTCCTGAAGGCGGGTGAAAAACCGATCCTCACGGGTTTTCAGAAGTTGTTCGACACCGTACTACTGCCCAAAGGCGTGGAACAGAGGCGAGGTGGTGCTGTTCCTCAAAAGGGGTGAACACCCTGCTGAAGAACTACCGACCCAACTGACTTCTGGGCCATGTCTATTAAGCTGCTTTCAAGAGTCATCACGAATTGTTTCGGACGACGGCAGGCAGCGTTGACTTCCAGCCTCCCGAAAAAGCCGGTTTCTGAAGAGATTTTAGTACCGTAGACCACAGTCATACTGCTATTATCTATTCTGTGGTCATACTACGCTTTAAATTATTCTATTTTGACGTAGGCAAATTAACACTAGCCGGTCCAGAATTCAGTTCCCGGTCTGGGGCGAATACCCGCCAAACTTGTGCAAAGATATTTTTCTTTATACAGGTTGGTCCAAACATATAAAATCATAACTTGAAAACTACAAAAAATCGCGGAACATAAAAATAAATGGGGTATTGTCGGGTACCCCTGTGTGGGAGGAATCCAACAAAAAATATTGACGTCGCTGTTTGGACCATCCTGTATATTTGACACCTAGCATGCTTGATACCTAACAATATTGCATTAACGTTAACTGCTTTACTTGTTTCAAGTTTCAACGTTAAAATTTTAATAAATTTCCAAATGTAAGTATGTGAATTAGTTAGTTTAGTTAAAAACCCCAACTTTGTAAGTATTTTTAATTGGCCTTGACACTACTGAACGCGGTAGGAGTCAAATGAGAAAAACTCAACAATGGAAGGTGAAAAAAACATGTTGATTGAAAATTATGCTAAACTAGCAACAATATTTAAATAATGAATACCTTAACTCATTCCGAATTTGAAATTATCGTAAGCCATTCGCGATCGCTTCAACGTGTTGAGTGGACCTGCGCTGCGTCAAAGTTGGCCTACTATCAAAACCGACATTTTTTCTCGTTCAAGGTTACCCTTTCAGTTTTAAGAGCCGTCTCCATAAGGATCTGAGGCACAAAAATACATAATCAGACCATTCGAATGCGAAGATGGATCAGGCATCTTCTGAAGATCAGTCTGTCACAGTCGCCAACCATCTGTTCATTTGCATAGTCATAAACAAACGTTCCAACCCGAAGTGATCGAGTTTTGAGATAAATGCAATTGGAAGTTTCATTGGTACACTTTTTATAACAACTAGCTTAGACAAAAAGTATTAGAAGTCCCTTAAGCCGAAAAACAATGCTGAAATCGACTGAAACGTTAACTATTCGAAACGCCATAAAATTTTATCGTCCATTAAGTGAATGTAGCTGAAAGACAAAGTCCCTAAAACCATGACGCAATGTCACGTATTTCGTGGATAATAAAGAAGACCACCTTAACGATTTTAGACACATTCGCATTATTGCACGGATAATATAATATCAGCCTAGCATTCGTTCCTTTCTAGCAAGTATTTTAGTGCGAGAGGGACAAATGCTTTCAACCTCATCATCAGTCGTTCCTCCAATGCTGAGGATCGTGACATCATGTCCTATCCTTGATTAACGTCGTGAGAGGTGTTCAAAGTATGTGAGAATACGATCTTGGCGGTATTGACGAATGCATTACGTTCGAGCTAGGCGGCAATTGTTGTAGTTAGGTTTCACGAAATACCGTGTAGTATTTAATATGAAGAAGCTGTGTTAATAGTACCTACCTATACCTACCTATATTATCCTGAAGGTGAGCGGGAGATGAGTTCAAATTTATAGTTTTGATCCCCGAAATAGTCCCTTACAGGTGATGAAAAGGAAAGTGGAAGTTTGTATAGAAATAATAGCATGTATGTGTATGTATGCTATTAGATTGTGTACTGGCGTATTATTGACTCCTGAAGTTGGTTAACTAGTACGCAAATCTAGTTAAAATAACAAATATATGTTTTTGTAAAGGGTCCAACAGCGGTCAGCGTGGAAACTATAGTTACCGTTTTAAAACATTTAGCCCGAGGTATCTCTGTAAATTTCTACATCCAATATGTTATTGATTACGTTCTAGATTGCAAGTGATACCAAACAAAAACCAATCTTAAGAACTGGGTTGATATTAACAATGGTTCACGAATTGTTTGAAGCGAACCAATCTGACCCCGGATACGCAAAGTTGTTACGTATCTCAAGATCACGTTATGTACACAAGGGACTGTAATGAGAAGTCGTGGCGGTTTGTGAATAGCATACCTATCGGGATAAACAAAGATTGAAAACTCTCAGTTCACCCCAAATCACATTGCCTAGTGTCAAAGAGGTCGTGGAACTCCATTTGTCAAATAATTGTGCGTATAGGTGAGTTATGATGTGAAGCTTTCGATAGGTCTAACTTAAGTCTTTTAGAAAGCTTCTTGGCTTAAGTGAATATTTTAGCCGATAATCGCTCGATACGAACAGATACTCAAGTCTCAATAAGAAAGCGCTTTTTTGAAATAATTTTTATCATGTGTCTAAAATCGCTTGAAAGAGTTTAATGCTCTTTAATTAAATGTTAATAATTGAAAAGTGAGAAATTTGTAAAAAAAATGAGTAAGAATTTGAACGGACATAAATTAGTTTGCATCACGTTTGTCATGTTATCAGGTATAGGTATTGAGTATTTGTTTTATACAATTACACACCACAACACTGAAGTGCGCCGAATTTTTTCGCGACCAAGTACTTTTTAGGGTTCCGTAGTTATCAAAGAGCCCTTATAGTTTTACCATGTCCGTCTGTCCGTCTGCGGCTTAGCTCAGTAACCATTACTAACTAGAAAACTGTAATTGTCATTGTCATGGGTATATAAATCATTCATGGCGAAAAACAGTAGAGTAAAATCCTGTTCTTTTTCTTAGGATATAGCTCCCTTTCACCTAAAGTGGGTATGACATTTTTTCTCGTTAAACGTATAGTGTGGGGTATCGTTGGATTTCGAGTCATGCGAAGCGCGTATAAGCAGCGTCCGGCCGTGAGCGCGTGTGCCAACCAACTGGCTGAATCCCCGCTAGCGGCGCACAAAGTGTAGGTTTAGTTCTGAGTTACCACGGTGCAGTTAGGTAGCATTGCCTTGCATTGCATTAAACCTAATTCGATGGCCTCGATAGGTAACGATTTTTTAAATGTTTTTCTTAGAAAAGTATTCGTTTATGTTTTGTTTTGTCGAATTCCAGTGAGCTGTCGATGTAGGGTAACGTTTTGGTTTTACATTGGTTCACCTGAGGTACCTCAATTAAGTCCTAGTTAAGTCTTACGTTGCCCCTATAGCGAGCCTAGCACTGTTTCGAAAAAGTCTCATTCAAAAACGTCAATGAACGGTCAATACGGGCGCGCCACGCAGCTGTCACTTGCTACTGGTCGCGTTTGTTGTTTCGAAACTCACTAGCGCACCATTTGCGCAGCAACAAAAGGATACGTACACATGGATGGCTGTTGACGTTGACTTGACGTTCATGTTCTAACGTTGATTTATGAAATTCACGACCCTTCCATTTGGAAACCGCGTTAGCGCGCTTCGTTCGGATATCCAAGGAGCCGCGCCAACTATGCTACGCTGTGGTTTTGACATTCTTGCTCCGATTTTGGCGTGCTGCTGCTCCATTCGGCTTGTTAAAGTGGTCGTCACACAACTTGAGGTCCCTTTCTCACAAGAACAATTGTAACTAAAATGAATAATATATCCATACCTACGATAAAATAATATATGTGGACGTGGCTTAACATGAGCATTGAAGCGACACAAGCAGGCACCTAATATGTCAACGAACTCCACATCAACTCCAATGTTACCTAAGTACCTACATTTCACGTCCAGTGGACCAGAAAATAGCATTAACTTATGACATATAGGTACTACGTATAATATTATATTTTATCTCTTGCTTCTTACACTAAACCCTGGTACCGAGAATGTTCGATACAATTTTCGAATATTGGCTTGAGATAAATATTGTATCGGACGCTTCAAACAGCAGCCGGATTACAGTTTGTGAAAACTTTCATATTAGAGCCGCGATGTGATTTCGATTTATCCCTTCATGTCTTTGTCTTTCAAAAAGACAAGACTTATGAAAAACTAGCTTCTACCAGCGACTGGTATGTTTCGAAAATGATTTACCCCCTTTAGGGTAGAATTTTCAAAAATCAATTCTTAGTGGGTATTTACGTCATATAAATGACCAATAATGAAAAATCCAGCCAGGTTTAACGGTTTGGGCTGGGCGTTTTTTGAAGTGAGTGAGTCAGTCATTCAGACAGGAGTTTTACGTCACCACATAATATAAAACAAAATCGCTTCCCGCTGTCTGCCTCTATGTATGCTTAGTTCTTTAAAACTACGCAACGGATTTTGATGCAGTTTTTTTAATACATAGAGTGATTCAAGAGGGCGGTTTATATAAATAATATAGTACAGTACGATTACTGTTAGTTAACTACTGACAGATAGTTTGCCTTCATTTCATTTTCAACTTTAACGTCAAAGAAAGAAATTTTGAGAATATTGTTCCCACGTCTGCTGGGCACTGCTGTGTATACACACTTAATTTGTATGAGGCTAAAGTTGAAAATTAAATTAAATGAAGGCAAACTATCTGTCAGTGGTAAACCCCAAATAATTCTAGTGTACCCGTGGGAAGCCGGGTCGGGTCGCTACTTTATATTGTAGCGTACCTGTTTTTCTGATGGTCGCAGTTGCCGCCAAAGACTATAATCTGCGCGTGCACCTCCCACTTGCTCATATGCCGTTTTCCTAGGCGTTCTTGCAATATTAATCAAGCTGCGGAGTCCCTTGCATAATTCTGTAACGCCAAAGTTTGAACAATACATTTCTGCGCACTGGTAATATTATTTGCATTTACGGAAAATGTGTTACGACCTTATGCTGTTAACAATAAAGTACAGATTAGAAGTATGTGCCCCTAGTCAAACCCCCGTTTTCCCCCCCGCCCCCAAGCCTCGTCCCGAATCTCTCCCAATTCTACGGTCACGTGACCTGAGATCTCACAAAATCCGTCGCGAGTTTAACAATTTTTGCCCATCCCAAAAAGTGCTCATTGCAGCGCCGCTAAAGAAGTTTTCACTTCAAAAATCCTGGTTGCACTCCGGGAGTGAGAACCCCCCCCCCTCCTCCTCCCCCTGGCTCCGCCCCCACCCCTCCTCCTCCTCCCCCTTCCTTATAAATCCGCGTTTTGAAGCGCAACTCCCGCTTTTTGTATTCCGGCAATTGGCAACACTAAATCCTACGCTTCTACACCTGTCGCGAGTTTAACCATTTTTCCCCATGCCAAAAAAGTACACAGCGCCGCTAAAGAAGTTTTCACTTCAAAAAAGGGATCCATCAGTTTTACGTCGACTTCCAAAATAAGAGGTCTACTAAATTGATCCCTTGCGGGGTCACAAGTCGCCCCGCAACTCAAGAAGGATCCCCTCTTCTTTTTTTGCAGCTCCTTGCATATCTGCGCTCCTGCTCACCGCGCGCTAATTGCTCGCCATTCCCCCAATTCTGTAACTTGTTTTAAGCTCACCTCAACGCTCACCCACGAATATATCTTGACACCGCGACGCGTAGTAACTAAGCGTAGGTAGAGGTCTAGTTTCGTGACGGTGACCGGCGGGGTGAGCCGCATAAGCGCGTAGCGAATAACAGCCCTGCTCGCTACGCGCCCTAGCTGCGCGCCCATTTGCCGCGCACTAATTAGGTAATTTCTTGGTTAAAAGACTATTTACCTCGAAAGAAGTAGGTATTGTATGTGACAAACAAAAACTGTATCATCTAATAACTCTTGGCTATGTCTCTGAAGAGCTCGTTAAATTTTAGTTAATCCCAAGTTTCTTTTTTTTTCACATCGACCTAGTCCCTAACTAAGCAAAGCTAGTACTATACGACTATATTGGTACTATACGACTATATAGGTACTAGACGACGATATACGTAAATAAATACTTAAATACATAGAAAACATCCATGACTCGGGAACAAATATTCGTGCTCATCACACAAATAAATGCCCGTACCAGGATTCGAACCCGGGACCTTCGGCTTCGTAGGCAGGGTCACTACCAACTAGGCTACAGAGGTCGTCAAAGTTTAAATGCGTGTCAGTCATATGATGATGCAAAAATACCGTTTTGCTACTAAAATAGTTATTTGTGTCACATGTGAGCAAAATAGTATATTTACGGCGAGGGCGGTGTATTGAATCCTGAACGTAGCGAGGGATCCTACAATAGAATCCTGAGCGTAGCGAGGGATTCTAACGTAGGATCCTGAGCGTAGTGAGGGATACAAGTGTTTACGCCCGAGACGAAAATAATTTTGCTACCGAGTGACACATACTATTTTTCACACCGACTATGAGGAAATTTAAAAAAGCTATTGTTAAAATATATCTAAATTATCTTAATTTTTATTACTAATTTTTAAATATTACGAAATATTTATAAATTTTTATACAACATTGTTATAGTTAAAACTTGAAATATGTTCGTTTTGAATCGACTACAATGAAATTACAATCGATTATTTTATTAACATCTGTGTTCAATTGGCACATTGCGTACAAATGTTCCAATGGCAATGTATAAATTAAAAAAGTAGCTTGAACAGAAAAGTAGCGTTTTGGTCACTCTCGTCGTGGAGCAAAACTTACTTTTCCGAATGAAAGGTGTGAAAATGTATTTTTCCGTGCAGTAGAGGCGGTAGTTTATAATAGTCGGTTCAATGAATGCTTTAATCCCTTGCTTTACATACTATTGCGAGGGTAAGAAAATAATGTAATCGGTTTTACTGCTGGTTCCACTCTAATCAATGAACATCAGTTTACATACAAACACACATAAAATAACCATACCTACGCGTTGTCGGAGAATGACGGCGTAATACTGCAGCTTGTTATGTCTTCTATTATAAGCACTTAAAATGCACAGTAGATAAGTTAATGATCAACAATATAATAACTACTAATACGAGTCCGAGCGCCTCGGTCGCGAAGCCTTGCTTGTCATATTATTCTTGTACCTACTGCAATTGCGTCGTGAACATGTTATCATAGTCGCTAATGATACTTATGCGTTTGCTCGCGGTAGCTAATATTTTATAGGCAGTTCAGACCCCCTAGCACACTAAGTTTTTTGTCGGGCATAAAGCGTTCGTCCCTCTTGCACTCGCATATTTGCCAGAATGGGACGAAAACTTTATGTCCGACATAAAACTTAGTGTGCTAGGAGGTCAGAAACAAATAAGTAGGTAATAACTATGAGTAACATAGCGCATAACAATTTGCATTTAAAGTTGGGATAAAAACAAGTCAAATTGTAAGGATCGGTTGTACCAGAGAGTTTTATGGAGCAAATCTAATTACAGATAGTGATTTTGTATATAGATTAACTCGTGTAGAGAAAATCTTACCTTACAATAGTCTTGTAAATAGCTCTGGTAAGATTAGTTAGATCTCAGAAACTCGGCCGTATTCATAAACGTCTTACAAGCCTGTTTTAACTAAAATGGCGTTAAAATTCGTTTTTCCTTATCTGTCACTTTGACATTTTTAACCGACTTCAAAAAAAAGGAGGAGGTTCTCAATTCAGTTGTTTTTTTTTTTTTTTTTTTTTTTTTTTTTTCAATGTTTGTTACCTCAGAACTCCGTCATTGATGAACCGATTCGAAAAATTTTTTTTTGTTCGTATGTATATACTTCCAGGTGGGTCCCATTTTTTTCAAAATTCAGTTAGATGATGGGATCCATGAGGAATTGAGGGGACTCCTCAATTTTATAAGGCACGCGTGTAGTGATTTTGGTATTTTCTGTTATAACTCGTGTATTTACATCCGGAATCATAAATTTGGTGGCGAGGAATTGATGATGAAGACCACAGATGACTTATCGAATTCCTCAATTATGTACTTAAAAGTGCAAAAGTACGTCACAGGTTCTGATAAGATTCCGTTGAAATAGGAACTAATGAAGTGCCATTGGTGATGATCTTGGGGAATCGATGGAAGTCCTCAAATATTATCGGCCCACATACAGCGATTCGGTTTTTTTCTATAGTAATCAACGCATTTGCTATCGGAAATCAGTTCATGTGGTAAATTGTAAAAAATAGGAAATGCAGTGCTCGTGGCTTGGCGGAGTACTAAATTGAAGTCGGTTAAAACTTTGTTTTTAAAGTAAATTATGTGTTCTTAGGAAAGGGACAAAGCACATTTTTTTAGCAGAGGCATTTTAAGTTTTATGAATAAGGGGGTTAAGGCCTATTCAAATTATAAAAATGTTTGAGATACTTACGAAATTATCACAATATTGAATTTCTACCTAATTGTTATTTTAGCTTAAGTATATAAATCTAATAATATTAAAAAAGGAACTATTATAAATCGTTTTTTTTTTTAACAAAGTTTATCGCATTGCGCTGTTCTCGCGTTCAGCCATAAACTTTATTTGAGTTTCTGCAAGATTGAATCACACGCTGAGTATTTAATTGTCACGATACTGCATGGCTATCACAAGACGGCGCGCGAGCTCTCTCGATTTTTCTCGCACTATACGTCTCTTTCTAAGTTGTCTAATAAGAGAAAGACGGATAGTTGGAGAAAAATCGAGAGAGCTCGCGCGCCGTTTTGTAATAGCCGCGCTGGTTTGTCAGTATTTATATTAATCAGCAATAAACAGTATGTATTATTAAATAAGTATAGAACGGGCCTTTTATAAACATTAATTATCAAGCGCGTCAGTATTAAGGCGGCTTCAAGTTGACATTAAGCCAATAAAGAGACACAGAAATTGGCCAACATACAGAAAAATACTTTTATCATAAAGCCAAAGCATAAAGCCTGCAACACACATTCATTATGTTGGCAATGGCGGGGACATACACAAGATTTGGCAGAATGTGAAAGTACAATCTGAAAAAAACCGGTTAAGTGTGAGTCTAACTCGCGCACCGAGGGTTCCGTACAAACTAATAATTAACTTAAGGTAAAGTAAATGTCCCAATAATTGTTAAATTACTTATTTTACGTCACATCTGGCCATAATGCGAGTTTTACTGCACGCTGCGCGTACAGGAAAACTCGCATTTTGGCCAGGTGAAGACGTAAAATTTTGTACTCAACACGGGCGGTAATTCGTAAAGCCCCAGAGCGCATATTTATGGCCCTCACCTTCGGTTCGGGCCACAAACACCTGCGATCTGGGGCATTCACGAATTCACCGCCCTAGTTACGTAATGTACTATTAACCCAACACAATATAATACAATTTCAAACAACGAGTAACTTTTACACCAAGACAATTGAATCGCGATCTTTTTTTGACCTGCTATTGAAAATTAATATACGCGTCCCAATCCCAACCCCATTAATTCTAGAAAAATCTTAACAGCGCGAATGGGGTCAGCGCCATCTATCGGCCCCATTTGGTACTAACGTGAAGGGCAATCGGCTTAGTATGTATGTTGGTCTTTTAGCGATTATTGTTTATCACGTGAACCGATCTCTATTATTTTTGTTTTATTTGAAAGAGAGTATTCCTATTATAGTCTTATAGGAATTTCAAAACGAAAAAATACTTATTAAGTTGATTAAATTGCAAACCTAACTAGGAAATGATTTTTGTAAATAAAACAAAAAATATGAAAAAAAAATACTTTTCCAGTAATATTTATAATTATCTTAATCACAAGTAATTATTTCAAATTTTTCGCTTTGACAACTTCGGAAAAAGGGGGGGGGGGGGGATTGGTATTTTTTTTTACATTTTCCTTCATAGATCATAATTTTACCAATGTAGAAAAAAAACTGTTTCAAAAAGTGTAACTCAAGCCCTTTCATATGATACCCCACTTGACCTAATAATTGAATTTTTTTTTGGCCCCTCAAATTCGTAATTTCGCATAGTAAATTTAAATGTATATTTAAATTTTTCATTTTCCATGCACGCGGATAGCTCTCATTTACAACTTCGGAAAAAGGGGGGGGGGGGGGGGGGATTGGTATTTTTTTTTACATTTTCCTTCATAGATCATAATTTTACCAATGTAGAAAAAAAACTGTTTCAAAAAGTGTAACTCAAGCCCTTTCATATGATACCCCACTTGACCTAATAATTGAATTTTTTTTTGGCCCCTCAAATTCGTAATTTCGCATTGTAAATTTAAATGTATATTTAAATTTTTCATTTTCCATGCACGCGGATAGCTCTCATTTACAACTATTCCAAATTTCAAATTGATAGCTTTAGTAGTTCGTGAGATATGTCACTTTGTGACAGACAGACAGACAGACGGACGGAGTCGCACCAAAAAATAAACATATTGCATTAACATTTTTAATAATTTCCTTTATTAGAAAGGGACTCGGACTCGCGTTATAGTTGTAGAACTTACCTAGTGGTTAGGTATAGATTGGAAAATATAAATTGGCCGTCTGTTGTCGAATTAAAAAGAGATCTTTTGTTCCACGTAAACACTTACCGGTCAATGGGTACTCGAAAGGATTATCTATTATTAATTCCTAAACACATCTTTACCTGAGAGTCGGAGTGACTCAAGATCATTTCAGTCAACCATCACGTTTTTATAACATAAAACAGTGCTAAAAATATGTAGAGAAGAAGATCAATAAACATTTAATGCTGCAGCGTTGGATCTATTGCCACAAACATCTACTAAACTTTTAGCCCCTTATTCATAAAACTTAAAATACCTCTTATAAATAACACGTGCTTTGTCCCTTCCTAATAATTTAAATATCAGAGTGACAGGTTTTAACGTCATTTTAACTAAAATATACCTATAGGTTTATTCAAAGTTTTACATGATAGGTTAAAATCAGAACTGCATGTGTCCTATTTCCAAGAGAAGAAATGCGTTAACTCCTACATTAACATGCAAACGAAGTCGCAGGTACAGCTAGTTGGTTATAATAGTAGATTGTATGGCAAGGGTCTAAAATAAGCCATATTACCACGAGATGGATATTTTCCCGAACGAAGTGAGGGGAAATAGTTCGAGGGGTAATATGGCTTTTAGACCAGAGTTATACACTCTACTTTTCACTTCGACTGCGAGAAAATAGTAAAAACAAAGATTATCCAACCACAATCAACAATTATACCAAGGCGAAAAGATTGTTCAATTTGGCGCCATTCTTTTTAATGAACTTTTTTGACACAGATACAAAATATTCACAAGACGAATAAACGCCTCTGACCGTCTAATAGCGGCGTAGTCTATCCCGCTCAATCTTCATACCTTATGTCATGTAATTACATCCACCAATCACAACTCTTTAGTTGACTCATGCAGTTAACCACGCTTGAAAAACACCCAATGTTTGAATTGAATTCTGTTTCCTGATTGGTCGATTTTAATGTCTAGCTGTATTCTGTTTAGTAGATAGCAAATACTAATGTTTTTTTAAAGAGTTGTGATTGGTGGATGTAATATTGAACTGTTGTGAGTGGTCCAATTAAAATGTTTTATAAATCATAAATATGTATACATATTTTCCCTAGGGGCTAAATATACTACTTTAGCCCCGCTTGCCAAGTCTAATATGATGCACTTTTTGAGCATGAGAAGTGAAAAATAAAATAAAATCTATGAACTAGTAAGAATAAAAGTATTTCCCTGTGTCAGTATTGATATTTATTAGAATTATAGTTCCCGGATAATGTTTATAACGCAAGGATTGAGAACCTCCTCCTTTTTTTTGAAGTCGGTTAAAAATAAATTCCATGAACTAGTAAAAATAAAACTATTTCCCTTTGTCAGTGGCGGGGTTAGTATCAATATTTATTAGAATCAGTTCTCGCATAATGCTTCTAAGGCGAGTAGGTATATATACTAATTGGTGTACACTACTTTTCTGCACTAGAGCAGAAACGTATCACTTTCAGCACACTTTTTAGAACAACAATGACCCACTTTCAGAGCATGAGATATGAAAAAGTACTAAAAGTACAAATCCACCAATAAAATACATTTCAAAAATCAAATACCAATATTTAATTACGTCAATTGAAATTCCATTATATTTATCATTTATCAACATAAATTACCTATTCTTATTTCTACTCACGTTTACCTTTCAATCAATTTAATTTTACAGAAAAAATAATTCAGTGTGTGAAAACATTCATCACTAAATATAATAGTACTAGCTTCCGCTCGCGACTTCGTCTGCGTAGACAAGGGATAAAAACTATCCTATATTTTACTCCAGGCTATAAACTATCTTCGTGCAAAATTTCATCCAAATCGGTTGAGCCGTTGAAGCGTGATTGAGTAACAAACATCCAAACATCTAAATGTCCAAACTTTCGCATTTATAATATTAGTGGGATTACTTAAAACAAAGTCGCTTTCCGCTGTCTGTCCCTATGTATGCTTAGATCTTTAAAACTACGCAACGGATTTTGATGCAGTTTTTTACAATACACAGAGTCATTCAAGAGGAAGGTTTATATGTATTATAAAGTACCCGGTGCGAAGCCGGGGCGGGTCTCTAGTTATTTAATAAAGTTCCAAGCTTAAAAATAAATTTATTACTGGGGAGTTTCTACTCAATACCCGTTTCCTTCATCTGAAGGATCTCCTTCTGGACTGTCGTCAACCAAGTGGCGGGTGGTCTTCCGCGGCGTCGCGTCGTCCTCGTTGATAAGTCAAGGGCTACTCGTACCATATCATCATATGTTCATCGGGGCGGTGATGCACATGTGAATACCATCCTAGGCGTCGTTCTTTGACTTTGTTTGTAATGGAAGCAACTTTATAGCTTCCTCTGATGTGGACATTTAGAACTTTGTCTAGCAGTGTGACACTCGCTGGGTATCCTATCGCAATCACTGAATTTCATTACCTATACCTGTTATCGACGTGGCAGGCCGAGACGGAGATGGCGGGGCGACCTGGACGCAGTTTGTAACGACTGGCCAGAGATTGCTCAAATCCGGGACGAGTGGAAGTCGAGAGTAGAGGCCTTTGCCCAGCAGTGAGACACTATAGGCTTCTAACTAACGCACACGTGCGCACATTTACAATTTAGGGTTTTAAGGGGGCAAAAAACCGATGCTAGAGCTCGAAGCCACGCGAAACGTATTCTACTCAAAGGCTACGTCCGCACAGACAGGCGGCTTGATTTGCGTCTAGAGCCTAGCGAGTTAGTAAAACGAACATTATAGACTTCTCACGACCGGCCGCACTGCGCGCTTGGCTAGCTAGTCGCTTAGCGTTATCAAAGTAAATAACCGTGTTTGTTTTTGTCGCGAGGTGGGAGGCGAGTCCACTACAGACGGTAAGCAAGCCGCCTGTCTGTGCGGACGTAGCTAAGGCAGGTCCGTGTAGGTACGAAGACGAGCGAAGCGAGGAGGAGGGTTAGATAGATCTGCGTTCGTACAGCGCGCGTGCCGACCGAGCAAAGCAAGCGTGCCGCGGCAGCGGCCGGCGAAGTGCCAGAGCTGAGATGAGCAGAGATTTTTTTATCAATTAACTTAACGAATGCGTTTCGTCATTAGGAAAAAGAAAATTATGTTAAAGTCTTTCTCGCTTAAGGGACAATGATGTCCTGGACCTTTGGGGGGCGTGCGTGGAGCTAGGTACCTACAAAGTACCAACTGAGCCAACACGTAGAGGCCCTTTTGACAATTTAATGAAATGGAAGGAGTACATCGAGCGGATGCTGTCCCTGCCCGTGTCATGGAACGCACACAGAGACAGCACCCGCTGGGGTGTATAGGGACTATTGATGTTTGATGGAATCTAAATCTAGTGGCTGGGCTATTGGATGAAACATCGGACGCCTGCCTAATAAAACTGTTTCACTTTTTATCTCTGACAGACGGTGACTGAATTATGATATGAAGTATGTTTTTTGTTATGATATTAGTACGAACATAATTATAATGTAAAGGTGATCCATTATGAAGGAAACTGTTATGAGAAACAATATCATGAGTCCAAAGCTTGTTCTTAGTAATAAAATTACGATTTTTATTTAATGAAAACTGTCCAATATTTGTTATGATGATAGTTAAGTATTGAAAATTCCGAACTAAAAAGGTATTCTGAAGAAAAAAATAATGATTATGAACACAGATTGTTAGTACAAAAAAAAGAGGACAATTTTTTTATGAGAGCCAATATGGACCCCTTGAAAACAATCTGCTGTTTTTTTTTAATTTCAAATGGTTTATTTACTTTATTTATGTTCATTGGTCAACATAGGTTTTACTAGACAAACAATTAAATTGTTTTTTTTTATTGTTACAGGTCTGGGACCTGTGTTGCGTGCACGAAGCTATTGTCTGTAACGTGACAAGCAATAAACCATGTGAAAACTAAAGACAATGCGTACAAGAAATATTAGTAAAAATGGGATCTTTATTACACGAGAACGTAACGGATATCACAAACAGGACGTTACGCCCAGTGGACCCGGAAGGCATATTCGGGCCACAAAGGGACCCCATGTACATAGTCGTACCCATAACAATAATGTACTCTATTATATTCGTTACCGGACTATTTGGAAATATTTTCACGTGCTTAGTGATAATTAGGAACAAAAGTATGCACACCGCAACGAATTATTATTTATTCAGTTTAGCGATATCGGACCTGCTTTTGCTTATTAGCGGGATGCCTCAGGAGATGTATTCAATATGGTCGAAATGGCCTTACGTGTTCGGGCAGGCGTTCTGCCTGATCCGGGGGCTGGCGGCGGAGACGTCCTCGAACGCCAGTGTGTTGACGATAACCCTGTTCACTATAGAGCGGTACCTGGCTATATGCCACCCGTTCGTGTCGCACAAGATGTCGAAACTATCGCGCGCGACGCGGCACGTGGTGATCCTTTGGATCGCCGCCCTGACGCTCGCCCTGCCTCAAGCGCTACAGTTCGGCGTGAGAAGCCATCGCGGCGTCACCATGTGCCTTCAGACCAGAGTCATCATAGAGCACTCCTTCGAGATGTCCACGTTTTTCTTCTTTTTCGCCCCCATGGTACTAATATCAGTGCTGTATACCCTGATCGGGCTGAGATTGAACAAGTCTGACATAAGCAATGACGTCCCTGACGATTTGAAGCTGAAAATGAGATTCATCACGCCCATAGTTCAACGGAAACATAGCCAGTCAACGAAGCGCGTCATTAAAATGTTAGGTAAGAATATTGAATTTATTCGAATGCGAATTGAAGCAGCATTTTATACATATAGCTGGTGTATCTTAGACTATATATTGTCCCCGAGCCGCAGCTCGGATCGATACATTGTCTCGTATAATGTGACTTCCCAACCTTACTTCCCAACTAACGTTTTGGTTATAACATTATATGACATTATAACCTTAACCTATATAAGTGAGTTCTAATTATCTCAGTTGGAACGAATAGTGATATAGAGGAGTTAAGAAAAAAAAAGTAACCTAAAAGTGTTACTGGAACTTTATTGAACGATGTTAAACAGGATACGAAACAAAAAATATCTGATAAAATAATTTGTTTCGTTACGATGTATGATGTTAAACAGGTTTAGAGTTAGAATACGAGTACTTAATATAATGTTAATGAGTAAATTTTAAAGTTAAAATTGTGAATATTTACTTGCATACGAATAGTGCCAGTCAATACAGGGTGTTTTCATACATTTGCTTTAAATTTAAGGGCAGATTCTTTACATCTTATATAGATAATTTCCCAAAGAAACTATGTCCTAACTAGCACCGTTTTCAAAATATTTCAAATCGTAATTTAATCACTAACTTAAGTTAACTGGTAAGCTACTTAACTGGTAAACCAGTGTAAAATCTTCTTAATTCATAACCAAATATTATTTTCTTGTACGTAAATAAGCAATTGCACTACCAGTGAGTTAATAGTAGATTCTTAACCAAGGGCTGAAAGGCACCCATTTCTGGCGAGATATTTTGGCGCTCGAACGAAGTGAAAGCGCCAATGGTTCGAGTAAGAAATGGATGACTTTCACCCGAGTTAAACACTAATAATCATAATCATTTATTGCACCATGGTAAAAAACAAGTTGTTACAGTACGTATATGTATAAGCATCTCATGGACCCAGGCGGGTATAGCAATTTTATTTAATATTTTCTACTAATTGTTATACAATTATATAAGTAGGTCCACTAATTATCATACTTTGAGTAACTAAACCTAACCTTTAATTTTTACATCTTATCCTAGTAACTAATTGGTATCGTCAAGAAAATCCTCCACAGTGTAATACGCTTTATTCTCTAGGAATAACTTCAACTTTTTTGCAAATACTGTATCTCTTTCCTCTGCTTTGATATGGTTTGGAAGGTGGTTGTAATATTTTACTGCTGCGTAATGGGGGCTATTTCGGTATATTTCTAAGCTTGGTACTGGTAATATTAGTTTGTATTGGAACCTTTTATTTTTTTGCTTTGAGAACAGGTGAGGATTTTTTCGTGCAAACAAGCCTAGTTCTAAAATATATAAACATGGTAAGGTAAGTATACCATGTTTAGCAAAATGGGGTCTACAACTATCCGAATTGCGTAGGCCCACAAGTATGCGTATGCATTTTTTTTGCATGACAAATAAATCGTGTGAGTCCGTGCTATTGCCCCACATTATAATGCCGTACCGCAACCATGACTGTGCAAAGGCGTAGTAGGCGGATAGAGCTGTGTCGAAGTTTGTAGTTTTGCGTAGTGTGAATAGTCCATAAATAAATTGAGATATTTTAGTTTTAATATTTAAAATGTGGGTTTTCCAATTCATATTGCTGTCTAAATTAATGCCTAAGAGTTTAAAATTTCCTACTTCTTCTATTTCTCTGTGGTTTAGTTGTAGTTTGAGAAGTGGTGGTGTTCTTTGGTAAGGATGAAATTGAATTAGTTTTGTTTTGTCTGTATTTATTGAAAGATTGTGGTCATGCATCCAGTGACTAATTAAATCTAATGTTTGGAATATCTTGTCATTAAAATTATCATTCGTGTTAAAATCAAAAAGGACGGATACGTCATCTGCAAACATTGTGCAATTGGCATCAATTTCTTTTGGAAGATCATTGATATAAAGTAAAAATAGTAGACAGCCCAGAACACTTCCTTGTGGAATTGAGCCATTTACTTCTGTGATATCAGATCGGACAAGTTCCATCTCATTTGATATCGGGTTCAAGTATTCGACCTGGACGAACTGCGTGCGTTTGTCAAGGTAAGACGTAAACCAGTCGTGCACTATCCCTCTTATTCCGCAGCCATACAATTTGTTTAAAAGAATTTTATGCGATACTTTGTCGTATGCTTTGGTAAGATCGAGGAGCAGTCCGACCGCAATCCGCTTGTTATTGATTGATTCCAGGATCTCCTGTGTGTACTTGCTTACGGCTAGGGCAGTTGACCGATGTTTCCTAAAACCATATTGATTGTTATTTAATATGAGATATTTTTCTAGGAAATTGTAAACACGATTGTGCATACTTTTTTCAAAAACTTTGGATATAGTGGGCAAAAGTGATATTGGGCGATAATTATTTGTATTAAGAGCATTACCTTTTTTATGTACAGGTTTTATTATTGCTATTTTCAGTTGTTGAGGGAAAAACGTTCATTAAAGGATTGATTAATCAGTTTACATAGAGGCGGTGCTAGTTCAGTGGCACACAACCTTAATAAGGTGGTAGGGATGTCATCTATTCCAGTGCTATGAGTTTTTGTTAGCTCGCGTATAATCTTAAACTCGATCTCAGAAACTGGGTTTAGATAAAGTGATTTCGAAGAAGGAGAGCGCACTGGCCGGCCACATGGTGGAACATGATTGCCCTGCTGGCTTTCCTGACAATCATAAACGGAGGTGAAAAAATTATTAAAAGTATTTGCTATTAACTCAGGGTTTTCTGTGATATAATTTTGGGGCATGATTGTTAATTTAAAGTTTTTCTTTTTCTTTACATTATTTTTTATACTATTTATAATCTTCCACATTGTTGCCGTTTTATTTCTAGATTTTTGCATTTCATTGATATATTTTAACCTTTTTGACTTAATAACGGTTTTTTTCAAGATTTTTGTGTATTGTTTGTAGTGCGTTTTCAGAACTGAGCTATTTGTTTTGCTTGCATGTATTTTAAGTAATCTCTTATGTGTACAAGATATCTTGAGACCTCTTGTAAGCCAAGTACTTTTAGGTTTACTTTTTATAGTCAAGTGGTTAATGGGAATTTTTTCATTTAATATATTTTGAAGTACATCAGCAAAAGCATTGTAGTTGTCGTTTACATTCTTATTATGAGTAAGCACAAGGTTCCAATTGATGTTAGTTAGTTCCATTTTAAATCCCAATTGATTTTTTGGATTATGAATACGTTTATATAGTATGTGAGGCTTGTTGAGCGTATTTATTTTATTTTTACTTAACTTGTTTTCGAACTTGCAAATGAGAGTTTTATGATCGGACAGTCCGTATTCCTCAATCATAACATCATAGGATTTATTGTTAGTGAAGACCAAATCACTCTACTTTTTATATCGAATACGAGGAAAGTAAAAAACAGACGGAATGGGGTTTGGGTAAATGTGTTGTCATATTTTTTAAATCAGCGGCCACTCGTTAAATTGGTATATTATGATAGATCTATTTGAAACAAACATATTTTGTTATGAAATGTAATACTCTAAAATGCATCGGAGCCGAGATATTTGCAATACATATTTCCGCAGGTTATATTAAAAAGTTATAAACCAAACTAAAACATCTCGGCTCCGATATTGTTTAACGCGTTTATTTATATATATATATGCGTATTAAGAGGTCCATTCTCGTACACGTATTACTTACGTACGAACATATTACTCTTACAAGAATAAAAGAGGTGGGGCCCTGCGCTTTCGTTCGGAAACTGCATCTGTGGTATACGTTCATACAATTGAAATTGTTTAAACTAGAATTTTTAATTAGCTAGCATAATAAAAATCATGTTTACCTATTTGTTATGAAAAATGGAGTTTATTCTGAGATCTTTTATTTAAATATTCTTCAATTTAAAAGTCGCAACTACAATACCCTAAAGTTTATTAATAATACGCTCCACGCTCGAGAATAGATTACTTAATCTTCAAAACGAGGAACTTATGCAGTCAAATTCAAAAGAAAGGTTTTCCAAAGTAACACGAAACAACTAACGTAAGTTTACTGACGAAAGCTATATTAATTTTGAAGGTTACATTAAAAGGAATGTAGCAAATAAGTAGGTTGTATTAAACCGGCTACATTTTATGTGACTTGAGAAGTTGCCCCAGATGCTCACGGGGATTGAAGGTATTTCTAATGTGGGCCGCCTGATATAAATAATTATAAAAATGATGAGACTCCCGTAGGTCAAATGCATACTAAGTATTGTAGCTGACTGTTGGAACGCAGGCGTTGAATAGGTACTACATTTTCCTGAACGAGATTTTGTATTCCTTTTTAATTTATCTAGGGAGCGCCAAACTTCTAAGCACGAAAGAAAAATCAGCCAAGTGCGAGTGAGGCCCTAACAAAGGCTTACGTCCTAAAAACAAAAAAAGCCGAAAAAAGATTTTTGAAGTGAAAACTTCTTTAGCGGCGCTGAGCACTTTTTGGGGTGGGCAAAAATTGTTAAAGTCGCGACAGATTTTTTTGTGAGAGATTCAGGACGAGGCTTGGGGGGGGGAACGGGGGTTTGGCTAGGGGCACATAGTTCTAATTTGTACTTTATTGTTAACAGTGCAAGGTCGTAACACATTTTCCGTACATGCAAATTCCATTTTGTTTCAGTAAAACTTTTATATTTTGCTGTTAGCCGATTCGACGTCATACAAAACTGAACATTATTCGTAAGAGTATAAAGCCATTAAACACTTTTTTGCTTTGCTACAATTCTGCAAATAAATTTGTAATTTTGTCCACGCGTCCTTTACCGTTTTGCTATTGAGCAAATTCGTATAGTTCGACTTTGGACTTTATTCCTAAAGAGATAAAGCTTTGAAAAATATTTGGCAATGGCAAAAACAAATTGGTATTTTATTTCATCGTCTCCTTTATCAACTTTGCTGAGTTAAGTAAATTAAAATAGTTCGAATTTGGACGTTATTCCTAAAGAGATAAAGCTTTGAAAAATATTTGGCAATGACAAAAACAGACTGATATTTTGTTTCATATCGTCTCCTTCATCAATTTTGCTGAGTTAAGTTTAACTATAGCGTACTACTAATAAGGTTGTTATTAGATATATTGGCACGCAGGGGGAGGGAGGGGGGGAGGAAAGGATTTTTTTTGGAAATTAAAATTATTTATTTATGTTGACTTCTGCCGGCACTCCCGGAGTGCAACCCGGTCTTTTTTTATTATACTTAGTGTATGGCAGCAAGTTTCCGTACTGTTGCTGCTGGAGGGACTGTGTGAGTTATGAGATAACGGGCGGCTAGAGTAGTGTGGAAGAAAAGGACATGCTCCGCCGATCCCAAACAAACGCCTCAACTGACTTGAACCTTGAACGGCTCACCGACCGATCCGGCACGAGTCGCCACTTGTACCGAACTTGCGACGTTTCCCCCCAGTTCATGGCTTGAAGTTCGTGCAGACTTCAGGCCTCCACCCACCGGACGCGTGTCGTGCGCGGCGCGTGTGCTGCGCGGCACACGCGCAAGTTGTAAAGCATTGAAACTACACTTCAAACACACATCGAACGCGGCACACGCGCGGCACACGCTCAGCACCCGAGCGGCACACGCGCAGCACCCGCGCAGCTGCAGCGCAGCACACGCGCAGCACCCGCGCAGCTGCAGCGCAGCACCCGCGCGGCACACGCGCAGCACCCGCGCGGCAGCGGCGCGGCAGCCGCGGTGCACACGCGTTGCTACACGCCGCCCGCTTCCGGTGTAAATATACCGCTTCAAACGCGCCCGACACACATCGAACGCGGCACACGCGCGGCACACGCGCAGCACCCGCGCGGCACACGCGCAGCACCCACGCAGCTGCAGCGCAGCACCCGCGCGGCACACGCGCAGCACCCGCGCGGTAGCGGCGCGGCAGCCGCGGCGCTGCACACGCGTTGCTACACGCCGCCCGCTTCCGGTGTGAATATACCCCTTCAAACGCGCCCGACACGCGCAGCACACGCGTCCGGAGGCCTTTAATTCGACGTCGTCGTCGTGTCATCGATACCTGCCCCCCCTATTCTGTAACTTGTTTTAAGCTCACTTCAACGCCCACCCACAAATATCGCGATGCGTAGTAACTTAAGCGTAGGGTACTAGCTCTAGTTTCGTGACGGGCGACCGGCGGGGTGAGGTGAGACGCATTAAGAGTCCGCAGTAAGCTCGATTCTCCGTACAACTTTAAAACTACGTGTTAGATTGAAACGAAACTTTGCATGTTCAATGACACGATATATATCTATGACTGTAATTAGTTTATGTAGCTTCAGCCTGCTAAAAACGATTGAAAACAGAAGAGGAAATATGTTGGGGCACCTGATACGACATGACAATTACATAAAAACTATAATTGAAGGAAGGATAGAAGGAAGGAGAGGCAGGGGAAGACCAAGACGTGCGTTTATGCACCAAGCTAAAGAGAAAGTTAATGTAATGTCGTACCAAGAGCTCAAAACAGTGGCTGAGAGAAGAACAGAGTGGCGATTACTCCACCGACAAGAGCCCGGCTCTTAAATTTATGAATTTGATGACCTTCAGATACCATAATACAAAAATACAGCGAATTTAACTTATTCATGCAAAACTTTTTTTGCTGTATTTCGTATGTTTTGTAAACTGGAACCATATAAACTAATTACAGACATAGATATACCCCATGTCATTGTATATGCAAAGTTTCGTCACAATCCAACAGTTCCAACACGTATTTAGTTTTAAAATGAGAGCGTAACTACGTTTTTATGGGAAGGCGAAATTCGGCCGTGCTTACTGCGGACTCTTAACGCGTAGCGAATAACAGCCGCAGCAGGGATGTGCGGCGTGACAAGGGCTGTGAATTATGATTGACTATTTAGTGCGTAAGAGAACCAATATTTTCTTTCCCAGTGGCCGTGGTCGCGGCGTTCTTCATATGCTGGGCGCCGTTCCACGCCCAGCGGCTCGTGGCGATATACGGCACTGACGAGCACCACCAACCGCGTTCCAGCATCTTGTTGCACGCCTACACCGTGCTAACATACATCTCCGGGGTGTTTTACTACTTTTCTACTACCATCAACCCCATCTTGTACCACACCATGTCGAACAAGTTTCGGGAAGCTTTCAAGGTTGGTTTCTTTTCGAAATATATTTTTAAATAGCTTCTGTCCGCGACTCCGTCCGCGTGGAACTCGTTTATTATATCGCAGCGCCATACAAACTTTTACCCCCCATTTCACCCCCTTCGTCAATCTATGCGTCCAAAGTTAAAACGGTCGTTTTTCTTTTGAGTTCATAGATCAACGAATGCAAACATCAAAACTAGTTTGATGTATTCACAAGGTACTTAAATACAAAATACAGTGTGTAGCGGCCTGTTTTTTTCAATATCTATCGTTAAATTTAAATAATCACAATTATTTACCAGTGGCGCTAGTGTGCACGTGAAAGCAGCCTTAAGTAATACCTACGCGTAAGCGCATTGTAAGTAATAATAGCAAGCATAATAATTGTGGCACACGATGTGGGTACCTCGTACTCGTAATATGGTCGGTGAAGAGGGAATTATAGGCGCACGACTAGCACAAGCTGCACAAGACCCCGCGCGAAATAAACCATCAATCGGTGCCGGTTAATTATCGGCGTCCACTATATCTCTGTTTCTGTTTAACTAATGCAAAATCGAGAAAGATAGATGGACGCGGATTATCGGGCCGTACATTAACCGGCACCGCGTGGTCTTGTGTGAGCGATAGTGATATGATATAGCCTATTACATCGTTATCTGCACGGCACGGCTATCACGGAACGGCGCGCGAGCTCTCTCGATTTTTCACGCACTATCCGTCTCTCTCTTATTAGAACACTTAGAACAAGAGGTACCTAGTACGAGAAAAATCGAGAGTGTGCCGCGGCCGTCTCATGATAGACGTGCTGAGAATAAACTTTAAAGGTACTCTTCTAAAGCTTTATGTATATTCGTTTCCTGTTTAATTAAAGTTATTACATAGATTCGATTAGATTACATTATTTATTTTATGATTCAAAAAAAAAATACAGATTTGCATACATGTCAAAAATATAAGACTTTATCACAATCGTCAAAAACAGAGAAAAATTAAGATATAATAATAAGACAATGTCAACAACACAATAACAAGGAAATATAAAAAACAATCCAAAATCAAAAGAACACAAATATATCAACCTCTAGGTATCGTCATTATTTACAATATTTAGTACATCATAAAATATGTGACACAATACATTTAATGTCAAATCATAATCATACAAAAAATAGGTAATAATAATAATAATTGTCAAGTCAAGACTCATATACTCTTTAACTGAGTATAATGGATTTTCCAATGTCAGAAGGTTCCTGTCTAAGATCAGCGGGTCGGTCGGATCGGTGTCATAGGTAGTCGCTCGTAGTAGGTAGGCCCAATGACACGCGGGTTCTTGCCTGCAAGTGCCATATGCGACGGGGAACTGTTCTCATGCGGCGCCCAGTGCGGCGGAGTGTTTTGCCAATCGCATTTACGGTATTGAAAGAAGAAAGATTATTCCTTACGAACATTATAATTTCGAATACATAGAATGAGTAGTGCGTCATAATATATAATAGTCATAAGTACACACAAAACCTAGAGACAACGACGTCTAATGTACCCATTTTATTATTGTACTAGCGGCCCGCCCCGGCTTCGCACGGGTACTATATTATACATATAAACCATCTATTTAAAAAACCGCATCAAAATCCGTTGCGTAGTTTTAATAAAAATCTAAGCATATATAGGGACAGACAGCGGGATTTTATGCATTGTTTTGCCAATAGTTCCTTAACTTTGTGTGCTTTGAAGGTAGTACATTTTAAGAGAAGTAAAACTGCAGAATACACATACAACACACACAAATAATTTATTCAACATAGCTGCACGGCCCGGCTTCGCACGGTTAGTTTAGAAAAATAAAACATTTGTTGCAGTCGATGTTTATGCGCGTATCTACAGTACATATTTTTTTGCTATTTTTTTTCTTTTTTTTATATTTACTTAATGTACATACACTCTTCTCTTCACACTGGTTCTAAAAAGAGTACCTACATATTAGAAGGTTAGGACATAATAAATTTGATGATTAGTTTATTATTTTTATCCAGCTACTATTCTGTCCACCTATTTTTATTCTCTAGGTGTTTTTTTGTTGTTTTACGTATTTTAATGTTTTCTTGTTGGTTTGTGTTTGTTATTAAAAAAAATATATATTATATATACACCACATACAGGTACACCCTTATTTTTTCATAGGAGGTTACTAACAAAGAGATACCTACATAAAAGTTTGGATATTGAAATCGTTTTTGTTACTATCTTTATTAGGTATTTTTAATATTGACAAATCTCCTATTAATATATCATTAAATTTACTGGGTTAGAGCTTCCCTGTAAACGATATCTGATGTTGTTTTATTTTGTGGCAGAAAAATAAATTGATTATCAGGAGATACAATTCGTGATAGGGCCCACATACAGTTGGCCATGAGTAAAACTCTCCTTTCGTAGGTCGATCCCTACTAATTCGAAAGTTTGACCTTGGGACTTGTTAATAGTCAACGCGAACGATATTTTCACCTGAAATTGAAGCCGTTTAAACGGGATAGGCTGATCAGTTGGAATCATCGGTATCCTCGTAATATGAGCTAGTTGACCAACTGGTCGCTGGTCGCTACAGTTAAATTGTCCTTTTATTCTTTAATAAGCAGTCTTGTCCCATTGCTTTTGCTGAACATCGGTTGGTGATGTAGGCTGCAGTTGACAAAACTACTTCCTAGAATTTTTTCATGGTATAGTCATCGATGAAAGTCACAAAATAGCGACTTCTTCACAGGGACGGCACCTCCATTGGCCCTGTCCCGTGTCCCTCCAGAAGGAAAAGGAATTCTTGACTGTTTCCCTTCGAGGCATGAAACGCAATATCACTTTTTTAACCCAATCAGTCAAGCCGTTTAGTAGTTGACAGACCAACAGCAGCGCCACCTACCGGATCCAATTGTATTTTTAAATCATGCAGGAAACCATATACCTATATAAAATGTCAACCCACGATTCAGTCGTTTAGTAGTTACATACCGACAGCAGCGCCCTATACCGGGTCCAATTGTATTTTTAAATCATCCAGGAAACCACCGAAATACCCATATAAAATGTCAACCCAATCAGTTCAGCCGTTTAGTAGTTGACATACCGACATCAGCGCCACCTATCGGGTCCAATTGTATTTTTAAATTATCCAGGAAACCATTGAAACACCCACATAAAATTTCAACCTAATCGGTTCAGCCGTTTAGTAGTTGACATACCGACAGCAGCGCCACCTACCGGGTCCAATTTTATTTATAAATCATCCAGGAAACCATTGAAATACCCATATAAAATGTCAACCCAATCGGTTCTGCCGTTTAGTGGTTGACATACAGACAGGAGCGCCACCTACCGGGTGCAATTGTATTTTTAAATCATCCAGGAAACCATCGAAATACCCATATAAACTTTCAACCTAATCTGTTCAGCCGTTTAGTAGTTGACATACCTACAGCTGCGTCACCTACCGGGTCCAATTGTATTTTTAAATCATCCAGGAAACCATCGAAATACCTATATAAAATTTCAACCTAATCGGTTCAGCCGTTTAGAAGTTAACTATGTAAAAAAGATAAGGGAAGTATAATTCTTACTACCCGTTGTCCTTTACTTACCCGTTTTCCCGTAGGAATGAAATGTGAAATAAAAATGAAAAATGATAATCTCGGCTTCTAATGGTAAAATATTTTTTCAAATCTATCCATTCGTTTCGGAGCCTATTCAGTACAAACAAAAAAACAAACAAACAAATAATCAAATCTTTCCTCTTTATAATATTAGTGTCGAATAGTACAGAATAATAATATTAATAATACTGATTTGCCATACGATAAATAAATAAATTAATAATATACAACTAAATGAGTTTGAAATACTTTAATGTATTGAAATAGGTATATACGAGTACAAGATGATAACTATAACATTAACTAAATTAAATTAAAGCTAAGTTAAATCTAAAAAAGGCCCTCGAGGCATTGTACCGAGGATGCTGGCGGCATTTCCTCGCTGAATTGCAATGCTGATGCGTTGCGCGAGAAAGCCGCTAGCTCTTCGGTCACCAGTTACGTCAACCAGACGTTTCGCGAATTTCGCAAATAGCTTTTGCGCACTGGGACCCCATGGACCGAGGGTCTCGACGCCAAAAGGTACAAAGTTGTACTCTATGCCGAGGCCTGTATATTTAATGAGTTTCAGATTTTCGGCATTTTCCGCCGCTGCACCCGCTTTAGTAGTAGTCCGTTGGAGGTGGGACGGTGCCAGTGTGTCTACACAGGTAGCGTCCCACACACGTCCCACACAAGCATCCGTCCCAAACTCCACGAAACCAGAGACACTCCATCAGGTCTTTTGCCATCATCTCTGACAATGCCAGGCGGCTCAAGAAGAGCAGGCACATTGATGGTGGCAAGAGACCGGCGGATTATATAATTAAGAGTCGCATGTCTTGCAAAGCGGCCTGCACTTTTTTGACAACATAGTCCGTCGTTACCCAGTCGGTCCACGTCTGTGCCACAAGGGCATATGTGTGGAGTGCATACTGTGACCCCAAGCCCTACGGCTCCGTTCTCCCTTCGTCTGGCGACTGGTCTACACCAGTCACCAGACGAAGGGAGAACGGATCCAGAAAGGTACCGGTATTTGGTGAAGGATGGGCATGCAGTCAGTGACCAGCCTCTCTGGCTCCGACCGCCAAAAGCCTTGCGCGTTCTGGACCTGAACTGCGGCTAAGAATCGATTTGTACGTTAAATGGCAATAAATATCGTCCCAGCTCCAATATTCGTACTAAATGATAAATTAATAAATATGTAAATTTTCCACTTTTAGGGTTTCGTACTTCATAAGGAAAAAACGGAACCCTCTTTGTCAAGACCCTACATCTCGGAAACGCCTAAAGGTATCAAGTTGAAATTGAAACCAGTTAGTTTCGTCAACTCACTGACGCTTTTATCAAATCACTAAACAAGTCTAGTGAAATGAAAAAACGAGTTGCCTTTTTTGTCCGATTTCGTCATTTCACTAAACAGATTCAGAGATTTGATCAAATGACTGATTTGTATTGGGCAAATGATAAAATGGATTCGCCATTTTAACATCCTGCGTAACTTGATCATATCCCTTAGAGATTTGATCAAATCTCTGTTTTGACCATTTCCCTGCAACATATATGCATATGAAAAAAAAAATTTTATCGAATCAGCTCATCAATGACGGATAGCCCAAGCACTTTATTTTCATAAGTATGGAAAAAAATGCAAATTTGGAAATAATTCATAACAGCAGCTTTTTTGTGTGTAACTGATATATTATCACTTTAGTAATTACGTAGACTCAAAATCCACCAAAATATTAGTCATCAAAAAAATCGATATTTAACCAATTCCTGAAAAAAGAGGAAAATATTAATAGACATTTTAATTTTTGTTTTGGTTAATTTACAGGAGCTCTTCAAGAATAATAAATAAATCACACAAAAAACATAATGGATGTGTCATTTATTTTTATATATTTACTTCCCGATGGAAAGTTTGGTGGATTCTTGGATAAGGCATCTTAGAATAACATTTGAAAATTAAACAAACAAAAAAAACGCTGGTATAAATTAATGTTTGAAAAAAACGTAATTTTCCTGGGGTAGGAGTTCTGAGGTAACAAACATTGAAAAAAAAATACAGCCGAATTGAGAACATCCTCCTTTTTTTGAAGTCGGTTAAAAATACCGGCACTGCGTCGGTATTTTTTTTTTCGTTGTTTATTTATACGTTGGCGTAGTCTATAGTTTTATGAATTTTTGTTTGAGTAAAACCGCAACACCACACCGGGACACGCAAGCGGTAAATTTCGCTGTTTAAGATTTCAAATACATTTTTTCAGAATCGATTAATATTTAAGGTATTATTGCTACATATATTTTAAGTACTTTATTATTATTATACACGGAATACAAATATATATGAATCAATACTCCATGTTAAACTGACTTGAAATTATGGCCGTGGGACAGCAAAAATAGCTCGTTTGAAAATTGACCCCAATATTAAATGATCCGTGTTGTTTTCAGAACACGTTGATGCGGTGCTGCCGCGCGGGCGGACGGTCTTCCCAGCGCGGCTCCTACACAACGGTCGCCCGAAACCCCGCCTCCAGCAGCGTCGAATCAGGTTCATATTGTATTGCATTTGTTTTATGGTACATGAAAAATGGAGCGTAACAAGCGCATTTCGTTCAGCACTACGTTATTGGCATTAAGGTGCAGTCACTGCACAGTCAGTCACAGCTGGCAGGTACCCTACCGGAGACTCAAAATAACGCCCGTATAGTAACACCATTGCATATTTCTGGGTCACGCGTACGTACACACGGTACTTAAAATCGTACTGCGTTGATCACATGTGTCTAACAAAATTCCCGTAAAATATGACTACGTGTGTGAAGCTTCTACGAACGAACAACGAACAACTTTGTACGCATTCAAATTACCTATACAACCAGAATGTTTCACCAGAATCCATTTAGCAGTTGTTGCGTGAAAGAGTAGGTACCAAATATGTGGACATAATTTTTATTAATTATGTATTACCTACTCATTAAAATTAAATAGGTCCATAGGGATGAGTTTCGTGTTTACCTTTGTACAACATTAGAGCCACGGGGGCAGTCTTTCATTATTTAAGCTTATTTGAAGAGACATGTTAAGATTTTCCAAAATTTCAGTATGCTTTGTAGAATTTTATATTATGAGTGCTCTTAGTAAGATTTAACTTCAAAAACATGTATTCGTGACAGCAAGTAAATGCATATGTTGCTTGAGTTGATGTTTAAGTATAAACATTTTTCCTCTTGTAACTAGGTTAATTTCTGGACTAGGAAATATTTTTTTCTAATAATTTTATCATGTGTTCAACAGGTCATAATCCTAAAGATGGCAGCAAAGGCATAACAAGAGGATCTAAAATCTCTATATCGGACAAAAAAATTAAATTCGATTTTGATCGTAATGTTACTTATTATCAAAACAAGTACGAGCAGACAAAACATGCAGACCATAATTATAAAGAGAAAGGACTAAAGGAAAGGGAAGAATTAGAAGCAAACAAGCTTGCCGAAAAAGTTTATATAGTAGTTCCTAAGGATACGTCCGAAGATGACTCACAAGTAGCTAAAGTAACGCTGTCCGACGAACACTCTACATCAGAGAAATCCAAGACAGGATAAAACGAAAGAAAAAAGGATACGGGTAGATTCTGGAAACTTCTGGAACAGGAACTGAGAGTATTTATGAATAAGTAGTTTAACATTGACGTAAGATCATCGAGCTTAATAATTTTGCCACAGTTGATAATGTGTACAGATATAGTATTGTAAATGGTAATATTAAGCGGTAATAGACTGTCATCTTCGTCTGATATTGAAGGTGCTTTTGTAAGGGAGGAAGATACAGATCGCGCGGCGAGAGTTTGGCTTTGACCTTCAGGTGGAGGGGTACCCCGCACCCCGCTTATGGGCAATAAGCGGGGTGCGGGGTACCCCTCCACCTGAAGGTCAAAGCCAAACTCTCGCCGCGCGATCTGTATGTTCCATCCTTTTATTGACATTAAAGGTTTACCTTTACCGTTTTTAACACGCAACCGAAGATAAAAACAAAATCAACAAATAGCTTTTGAGGAACAAGGATAACTACCAGCGTAGCATGGTTGACATTTTATCATTTGGGTGAAGGTACTTAATCTTAATGTGGGTAAATATAATTAAGAAAAAATGAAGTTCAAAATACAATGCATTTATTTCGAATACCTGCAGATTGTTAGTACTACATTAACCTACATAGCATGTTGGTACGTAAACATAAATGTAGACGACGCTCCTATCTTGTCACTAATCGCGTGATAAGACCGACCATGATACGGGGTATGACTTGAGTGGGCGGGATCTGTTTGCGGTATGTTGTACTTAGACATAATCTTACTGATTTTACACTGATTTCCTCACGTGTTGGTACACTATGGGCGAGCTGTATTGAATCGGTTACTGCTGCTATATCAGCTTACTGATAATACCGGCTCCGCAACGAAATATCGAGAAGTCAACGTCATCATTTATTAGGTCATAAGCCTTGGACAATTCCATGAACCATACACATACACATGTAGATGTTTTTATGCTCGTGTAATACTCAATAGACTGCTTTAGACAGATGATTGCGCTCTCAGCCAACCGGCTGGCTCTAAAGCTGAACCACAAGCATCTGTCTAATTCCTATCGTTCATGCCAAGTATTCTTGCCACTATCGTTGCCAGAGAGAAAGGTTTATTTCATTTGTTTATTTCGTTTTATTCTTGAACGATGGGTATCGTTCAAGAATAAGACAATGTACAAGTTGCAGAACATTCTCAAAATCAGGATCATCATTCGGCCATATTTTTGTAAATAAACGTGGTTTAGGTACTTAATTGGATATTATTTTTTGTGAAATTCGCCAAAACCCCCTCTTACTTTGGGGAGAAAGTAAGATCCATCTAGGGATTCACCTCAGTGTAAGAACAAAAATGCTGGACAGTATACTGATGGTTTACCGACTGCTGACTGATATCTATTATTTTCATTTGTGTGTAAAATGTAGTATTCGATGATGGGTACCTATTTGGCATTTCAAATAATAACTATTGAGTTCTTGAAAAATATTCTAAAGCCAACGTATATCGAATACTCCACATGGTTTCGTTTTATTTTATTTCACTGCCTTTCAATAGCCCTACTGACGTAATCCACAAGAGAGCGCTCCATACCTTGCTATTGCGTTTCAGTTTTTATGTTGTCCAGAGCATTAAGCGATTTGTAAGCTTGGCTTCTTGCTGACTTGGCGGCATGGAATCGGAATGCGGTATTTTGTATTTCACCAAGAACTTCTTACCTACTTGTCGGTATAGTATCACTATTACCAACGTTTGCGCAGTAGTATTAAACTAAGCGGAAGCTACGCAGTACGCATATAGTACCGCGTTCGTACCGCCCCGCTGCCACGTATCTCTTGAAAGAATGTTTACTTACTTGACTGACAGTTGACACTAATACTAGGAGATACGAATATGTATCGGCAATTGGCACGACCTTCACCCATCTCTTTAATGGGTGAAAATTATTTAATTATTTTTAAATAAAAGAACTTAATTTTAAAATAATCTAAAACTTTCTGGCCAGACTATAGCTAAGTTTTTTTTTTTAAATGTCTTCCTTTTTTAAACATTGCACTAGATACATTACTTTGCATATTTTCAACAGTATCAGTTCTAATAACAAATAAGTAGTAACTTTTGTTTATTTTTCTGGCCAGGATTTTTAGACAACCCATTAGCGAAATATTTTTTCATTTACTAAACTCTATATAAAATACTTTTTATACATTAAACTGTTGGGTGAGCTTACTGCTACCGTACCGAGACCGCGCCGACAAATGCGAAAATGGTCTCATACAGAGCCCATGACAGTTGTAACGATAGTGTACTGTACTTTTCATATATCATAAAGTTATACTAGGATGTTATCTTTACTTCTTTCCGACTCTGAAGTTAGCCCTAAGTCGCCTCGTGTACTCCCGTCGAACCCCTGGGCCACCTCTGCTATGCTACAAAACTTGAAACCATAGATTACAAATAAAATAACCTTAAAATCGCAATTAAAATGTAAAAAAAACCGACACTGGCAAACTTACACTTCCAAATGATAAAAAGTTTAGTAGCTACATCACAGACCCGAACTAGTGTGGTGCGCTTACCTACTGTATTGTTGTTATATTTCTAGCTCCAAACCATTGACACGCGAATCGTAAGACTGATTTAATTTACGTTAGTTAATATAATTTTAATAAGAAATTCATATTTCCACTTTAGAAACATAAATATAAGTCGTCGTTATATCTTTAAGGATATTTGTATTCAGCAGGTCGATCACGTAACGCATTGTACCGATTGTACGTACCTTAAGTAGATCTAAATGTAATTGTTTATATGGAAAAATGACAGTTTGACACAAAATCTCAGGACAATCGACGTAAAGCGCGTTCAAAACGTTACGTGAGTACCCCTCAGAAGGTTATGCCCGTCACGTTACGTACGTACGCGCGTTAGAACAGTTTAACTTTATTTATTCCATATAAAATGTTACTACTTAACGTGCGTACAATGCGTTACGTGATCGACCGCAGGTATTATGTTATGTTTTATGTTAGATGCAAAATTATTAAGTAGGTATCTATTTCACTAAAATTACATATATGTGTAATTATGTAAAGTGTTGATTAACATGTTTTTAATCAAATGCTGTTACGTGTTAAGTACCTATATGATTTAATAAGATACCTATACTATCCCATTAATTATTAATAAAATTATAAATCTAGACAGGTAGTATGGAAAGTTTTGACAAAATAAATGTTTATTAATTCATAACGGTTCAGTCAACGGCAAAAGAAACTGATGAAATAGGGTCCCAAAATAATATATACAAATACAATAAATGTTTATCAGATGTAAATGAAGGCGTAATGTATCATAAGTAAATGACCGCATTCATTTCGAATCTAGAAAACTAAATCACATGCCATTCAAACAGTTAGTCATTATTGAGTGTTTCAATAGAAGTTTATGCAACTGACCCATTATGAGAGGCCTTAAAATATGAGTGTGGTTTTATAAAACGAGCTTCAGCGAGTTTCATAATAGGATCCCACGAGTGTTTTATTTAAGGCCTGATTATTGTACAGTTGCATACCTACTTTATCTACACACAGTATATCATAAGCACTCTAAGATGGGTTCACAATTCTACTTATTACCAGAAAAAAAAATACAACAGCAATGGTGGCAATTCGATCCTTCGTCAAGACGAATGGTTTTTTTTTAAATAATAGACAAACGAATGAAGTCCCTATACTCATGTCACTCGAGATCAAATGTCGTGCGTAAATATTAAAAAAACATTTTGAATTGACGTTTCGTATTGATAACTGTTTTAATATCAATCACTTGAGTTTTGACAGCTGTTCCAAATTTAAATTCAAAACGTTATAAAAATCTGTACTGTTATATAACATTGAAGTAAAGATTTTACCACACACAGACCAGAAAGTTCTCATAGTCGGTTCAGTAATCGGTTGTAATATAATGCTGGTCGTTTCCTATGGTTTCTGAACGCATTTTAGAGCACTAATGATATGTGCGTAGATAAACAAATTAAACTGATTGAGTACCTAATATCTATAAAATGCGGGTATTTGGTACTGCATGACAACTCAAGATCACCTCGGAATACAAGTCAGATGTTCGGTTAATCTCGGTTATATTAGTCTAACAAACACACGAAGCTACGGAGACACCTCTCGTGCCTGTCAAAGGTTCAAATAAGTTCCTATTACTTAACCTTGTTTATTTGGAAATGTTTTAAATAAATCCTTTTTTAATGCCGAGTTTTTATTTGGACTATTTGAAATTGTGACTTTCTTTTGTTCGTCACGTGAAAGTTGAAACTTAAGTTAAAATGTGTCATTTATTGAAGTTTCCAGTACTTTCAGAGATAGTTATGACATCGTATATTATTATTTTGCCGTAACATAATGATTTTTCATTTCGTTTCTGTGTTATAATGATGATATTCTTTGACTTATTAAATGTTCAGGTAAAATATACATTTGGGTATAATTCGTTATATCTATTCTAGATAGATTGTAGCATGTTTGGAAATATTGGTTTTGATAACATATTTTGACGTTGACTGTACCATTCCATCAGAATCAATATTTTATCAATTCAATATTTTAAACGAAGTCAACAAAACCTCAATCTCAAATGTTATGGAGTGCACATGCATTGAATTGACTGATCATGGTATTATTTTACTCTGTATCTATAGAATCCCTAATAACTGTTCAAGGGCAATCAATCTTTTTCTAAATAAACTAGAATATATATTTAATAAAATTTGTTATACCAGGAAAAAGATAATAGTATGTGGCGATTTCAACATTGATACCCTCAAAAGAAATACGCACTGTAAGGATTTTGAAAATCTCTTACTTAGCTATAACTTGAAATTAGGTATATCTCAACCGACCCGACTGTGTAGTGGAACATGTATTGATAATATTATCCACAATATCAGAGGAAGCAAGACAGAAGTATTGGAACTTGCTCTCTCGGACCACACAGCACAATTACTTAAATGTCCGGTAAAGAAAACTTGTTCTCTCACTCATTGGTATATAAAAAAAGTAGATATGTGTGATGAAAATATTAAGAAATTTATAAATTGTATCGACAATCTAAATTTTTATGATGTTTTTGCTACAAATGACCCAAATGAAGCGTTTAATAGTTTTATCACATCATTTACATTATTCTACAGGCTGTGTTTTCCAATTAAGAAAGTAAAAATTACTAATACCTGTAAGCCTAAATGGATTACAAAAGGGATCAGACTCTGCTGTAGACGAAAAAGACAAATGTTGTGGAAATATAGACTGTCATCAGATCCTGATAGTAAGATGTTATTTAAATGTTATTCCAAGCGACTGGCAAAAATAATTAATTTGACCCAAAGGGCACAGAATGACCATTATATAAATACATCCAATAATAAGACAAAAGCAACTTGGAAAATTATTAATAATTCTAAAGCTAAGCAGCCTGTAGAAAACATTGAACAAATAACATTTAATGGTAATGTTATAACACACCCAAAACGCATTGCAGAAGCTTTTAATAATTATTACATTGACCAAGTATATCGATTTAATCAGTCTAGTGACAACCAAAATTACAATAGAATGAATACAATGACATCCAATAGCAATTCAATGTTTATGCAACCCACTACTCCGGATGACATACAATTAATAATACAGGGCCTTAAAAGTACGAATAGTGTCGGTTATGATGGGATCCATACAAAAATCATAAAAAGAGCATGTCAAGTTCTTTCTCCTGTACTCAGCTATATTATTAACCTATGTATAGAACATGGCACATTTCCTGCATATCTTAAGATTTCTGTTATAAGACCCCTTCACAAAAAAGATGACAAAAATAACATTGCTAATTATAGGCCCATTGCGTTGTTATCTATATTTTCTAAAATCATTGAAAAAGTTATATACAATCGTTTATATACATACTTCGAGTGTCAAAATTTGTTTTGTGTTGAACAAAAAGGATTTCGTAAGAAAAAAACCATCAACATGGCTATATTTGATTTGCTGCAAAGTGTAATAATAAATATGGATAAAAAAGTCCCTGTGTGTGCTTTATACATGGACATGTCTAAAGCATTTGACTTTGTTGATCATAATATTCTTGTAGACAAACTGTATACTTATGGAATACGTGGCAATGTTTATAGTTTAATAAAATCCTACTTAAGTAATCGACAACAAATGACACAAATAAAAAGATTGTCTTTAGAAACAAAAACAGAATTAATCTACACATCTAGTCGCAGAGACGTTCTCTACGGAGTGCCACAGGGAAGTGTATTAGGGCCTTTATTGTTTTTGATTTACATAAATGATTTACCAAGAGCTATCGAACATCCCATGGTTCTCTTCGCTGACGATAGTACAGTGGTATTCGCAGCAAAAAATTTAGAAACATATGAAGCAGACATAAATAAAACATTAGACATTATTATACAATGGTTGACAACGAATAATTTGAAAATTAATCTGGATAAGACGAATATAATGACATTTAGACAAAAATTGCAGCCAACTAGTTTAAATATAGCTTATAAAGGACATAGAATAAATGAAACTAATGTTAGTCGTTTTTTAGGGCTTAGCGTAGATAATAAGTTGACGTGGAAAAACCACATTGACATTATATGTAAAAAACTTAGTTCATTTTCATATGCCTTATACAATCTTAAAAAAGTGTCCAATCAGGCATCTTTACTAACGGCGTACCACGCATATGTTACATCCACATTGAGATATGGTATCCTTTTTTGGGGTAATTCCACAAATCGGGAAAATGCATTTAAAGCCCAAAAAAAATGTCTGCGTTCAATCTGTGGAATCAAACAGCGTGACTCATGCAAACCACACTTTATTAGGTTAAAAATACTCACATTACCTTGTTTGTACATATATGAAATAGTAAATTTTGTGATCCAAAATCGAAACCAATTTGGTAAATACAAAAGTGCCCGCCTTCAGAATAAATTAAAAGCAATTTCAAGTAGTACAGCGTTATTGCAAAAAAGCATAATTGGAATGGCCCACAAGATTTTTAATAAACTACCACAGACTATTGTTGGAACTGGTGAATATGATGTTGATATGAAACTATTAAAAGAATTTCTATTAAAAAAAGCTTATTACTCAATTAATCAATTTTTAGCTGACATATGTACTTAATTCCAATTACTCTATTCTTTATATTTTTAATAATGCTGACTACATCATATTTTATATTTCATTTTAACGGACTTTTAACTTAAATTTGTATTTATATATATATATTGTGATATGTTGACTACCTAATGTAAATTATTTGTGAAGCATGCTGCATGCAGAAGCATGTTACAAAAATATAACTATATTTGTATGCCGCAAGGCGCCACATAGTGATACTGGAAAAATGTAATACCTAATAACTACCTATGTTGGACAAATAAATCTTTGAATCTTGAATCTTTAGAAGTTCGGATCTTCTAGAAGGTTTCAGAGTTTAAGAAGAAATTAAATTGCTACTAGCCAATAAATAATTACGATAAGAAAGAAAATTCGTTCATATATAGTTTGTGAGATCTTACTTCGAACATTTGATAGCTGTCATCCCAGTACAACGTCAATGATGAGATATGACGACATAAATTGTACTAGGATGGCAGCTGTCAAATGTTCGAAGTATCACAAACTATAATTGGATCTAAAATTGAAATTATCGTTACACAATGGTAGATTATACAACAAGTGCATAAACTTTGATTTCGAGTGATTAAAGCATAGTTGTAATATACATAATAAAAGCTACTCACAATTAACATTAATACGAAATTGAGAATGCGATGTGAAAAGATTTATTGTTTTACATTCATGTTTAAATGTATTTATTTGTTTACCAGTCGGAGTGAGACTTAACATAGATTGATTTTGTCTTATCTATTGTAAACATGCATTTAATGTCCAATGTATGCCATTCCGTCTTACCACATTTATTAATGAGAATACCAAATGTGCTGTAGCGTTTCGAAACTTATTCAAAGTTCAAACTTCTATACCATTCGTCTGTAAGTTAATTTCATACTAAAATTCATAATATCGTGTCTAATAATCTCTGTCGTGTCTATAATAAATATCATTATAAAAAGTTATGATTTTCTGAATAACTCCAACTGCATGATGGAAAAATATGTGTACTTACTGTTTAGTAGAGTGTAGTTAGTCAAATTTTACATAAATGTTTTTTTAATGTTGTATTTCATATAAATGGTTTTTGATTCTGGTAGCCCTTTATTTACCAAACCTTTATCCTTATTTTACCACTTCCTTATTAGGCGGGAAGGGATCGGTATGCGGTATTTTGTCATTACTGATGTCGATGTCACCCAGATTTCAATACTTGTCGGTTGTCGGTATACTATGTGTAATAGATACCTCTCCAACATAACATACGGATATGGCCTTACTCGTACATTTTCGTATTTTTATAAAAGACATTTATACCAACAAACGGGTTATCTCAGATTACATAGAATTTGGAATAATCTCGATCCTTATTTGGTCGAACCGACACCAAGAAAAAAGGCCCGAACATAATATTCACCAAAGAATAATAAATAAATAAATATAAGAGTACAATCTTACACAAATCGACCTAGTCCCGAAGAAAGCTCAATAAGGCTTGGGTTACGAGTACTAGACGACGATATATTTAATTGATAGAAATACTTAAATACATAGAAAACATCCAACATCAGTAACAAACACTCATGCTCATCACACAAATATTGGTCCTTACCGGGATTCGAACCCAGGACCTTCAGCTTCGTACGCAGCGTCTCTACCGACTAGGCTAACTGGTCGTTAAAGAAGCTAGCACAAACTACACAGTGAGTGTGAGTACCTATTCACCTGTGATGTCCGCAGCTGTAGGTATATTGACAAACTTGACACCCAAGGCCTGGTTGGGATTATTTCATGTGGCCGACTTATAACACTGTTATTGGAATCTGAACGATGGACGTCAGAGCAGCTTTTTGAATGCACTATTTTGATGCCATTCGTCCAACTCAATTAATCTGAAGTACATATAGCTGTTATATGCACGCGAGGTGTCAAATATTTCACTGGGAAACAATTAAAACTGGGATTTATTAAACCATTCAGGGTTAGGTAATTTAGGTCCCTACTTATGTTATAATGACAACACCATATCGTCTATATATGTGCCATTTTTCAACTGAGTGATTCCTTTGCGAGATATTGGGCTTTAAAGCACTAATTTCTGTTCGAGTATATCAAGGTTAGGGTGTTTATTTATCATTACAACGTTTCTGTACGTACTATTTGCGTTCGACGCATATGACTTCTTCGGTAAATAAATAAAATTAACTTTATCCTAAAGGACCTAAAGTATGCATCAGTCGCACTTTTACAAGTCATACAAGCGTTTCTGATAACGTAAACCACCGTCAAGTTCACAGTAAAATTTTCCAAAATTCTTGTCAAAATAATAGGGAGTATTTCTGCAATGTTCTGCCGCCAGAGTGCAGCACTAGCATATACCGTAAACAGTTTTGTGACAAGTCCTTCAAAGCTCTATAGGTATTCAAATGACTATTTAATAATATAATAGAGAAGATAATATTTTGATACAATACAATAATGCATCATTGCTGCGTATTTGGTTGCACGAATTATTTGATACTAATAAATATGACATATGACATGATGTGTCACGGTGCTTTGTTTTGGTTTGCGGCCATCGTTTACGGTATGTGCCAGTGTCGCCCCCTACCCTACGCAGAGTTTTGAGTAATATTCCCTATTAAGGTTTTTGCAAAAATAGTGGTCTATAATAATGGTCTATACAGTTCTTATTCTCCCGATATTACAGTCGTGTGCAGGTCATTTTGAACACCTGACCCGCGTAGCTAGTTTTGCTGCTGACTTAACCTACCCTACTGATACGGAGTTGTACTTCAAAATGTTCAAACCTGTTTCCGCCACTTGCTGGTATGCTATCGAGTTTAAATTTAGCATAGTTGTGTTAGTCCGATGACAACGCAATATTATGGAACCACCTGGCTGATCTGATATAAGAGACCGAGGGTGACCACCCATAGAAACTCTTGAACCACACAAGATGAACTCATTCTGCTGAGAGAGTACCAATAGTTCCAATGAGTCGGCAAGAATAGTTATTTACGATACAGGTGCGCAAAGTAGTTAATTCCCAACGAGTGACGATGACCAAAAACACGACCGTGAGATTTGATCGATACGAGTTGGAAATTACCCATCCGCACGTGTATCATACAACATTTTACAATGCATCATGCGAGGAAATTAAAAATTATACATAAAAGGTGAAATTTTAATTGTCATGAAATCTCATTCTCACACATATGTGGGAATATTGGCCCGAAATCTATTCTCGCACGGCCACCCCGCCGTGCGGGCATGGAGGGCTTCCCGTGTTCTGATCCATGGCTTCAGAGCAAGTGCATTGTAAACGCTTTTTTGTATTGAAACTTATCATCTTTCTCCCTGACATTTCAGTCGGGGAATAGTATAATAGTTTAATAGTATTTAATAGTATTGATGATTAAATAGGTATTGTGCACGCGAGCCGCATCTGAGCATAATAAGAGAGTCGAGGATGTAATTAGCCTAGCTCACGTTTTTCAACACGTACGAGGAAAAAATCCTTTTCATGAGATCGAAATGGGTCTATATCGGGTGGCATAAAATTGTTGGTCCTACTATTTTGTCGCATACCAACTTTATGCCGAATAACGTATTGCATAATCATTGTTATGCACATTTTTTATTTGCCGAAATTGTTGTTCCTAATATCGATTGTCCTAAAAATTTAATGTCCGAATGTTTATTATGTCGAAGTTTTTTTTTTAGAATGATGTGCATAACTTTGATGTTACCAATATTTAATGTTCTAAAAATGTTGTGCAGAATATAAATGCAGGTTGGGTTAATACTGAATTGCCTAATACTGAAATTAGTTATGACCCGCCCTCATGTCGACAGAGCCCCGCTTCGCGGGGCCCCTATTTCTGCTCTGAGGGACAAAAGGCAACTAACGAACCTATCTTATTTATCTAGATGTAGGTCGGGTCTGCTCAGAGTTTAAAAATAGTATAAAATGTAGGAAAAAAATAGTACAGGTGGTTTAGCTAATTTAATAATAGGCAAAATAATTACTATGGCAATGAAAATTAGGACTATTACTTTTTAGGTAATTGGATGTTCGAGTTATCAATATTAGGACAAACATACTTTAGAACTTTTAAATGTGTATGCGCAAAAATGAATGGGCTAAATATGTAGTATGCCACTCAACATTATGCCAAACATTCTCGGCCAAATTTTTTAGGGCGATTAACATAATGCTTTACGACAGGCACCCGATCGAAATATTATAAACTAATTACGTTATTTACTTCATTTATTGAGGGCAACAGATTTTTAAACACACATTCTACACCGCCGAGAATTTCCAGTGATGTCAATTCTACTTTGGTAGTATTATCACTTTTCTTTTCACCACGCATCAACAAGGTCTACAAATATTGGTGAAATTACCTATTTATTATAGGTAAACAGCGTACAAGTTTTTTTCCGCGTGCGCGCGTGTTAAACTTAGATGAAATCTTTGAAGAGCCAAAGTAAAATATAAAATTTCGTATTAAATACAAATTCATCTAAAATGTTTTTAAAAAATAAGTTGTTGTTTCCTTAAATCGTTTTTTAATGTATCGAAGAATAAATAATCAATTAACTCACAAAAAGGTTTTAATTTTCTTAGTTGAGAACTTAGGTAAGTACCATCGACAAAATTGAACCTCGTTACAATTAACTGACATATTAACGTCATATAATTCAGTTGATTCGATAGTACATAGGAATCCAGTTGCCGAGAATTAAAAATAAATCTGTACGACCTGGTTAATTTAAGAATGCATCTGCAAGGTCCCAATCCTACTAATATTATAAAAGCGAAAGTTTGGATGATAAGTTATTTTTCTACTCGGGGCCGTAGACAAGGTTACAATCGACAAGCGCTAACGCCAATAGAAAACTAATAAAATGTATGGGAATGACAGATGTCAACGAAAAGTGTTTCGTCGGTATCTGTCATTCCCATACATTTTATTATTTTCTATTGGCGTTAGCGCTTGTCGATTGTAACCTCGTCTACGGCCCACCGTTATTTGTCAGTTCTGTAGGCTTTAGCTTAATAAATACAATGACACCGATAATAAGTCGTCGAAAAACTCTATGCTCTACGGCCCATAAACGCACTGTTTCGTGTAATTTTATGGTTCATACATTTTTCATAAAAGCAATGTTTACCACGATGTCAAATCATCTAACTTTTTTTAATCAGCCGCTATATAGCAGTGGTACAAACTTCATAACATATTTTTTTCGAAATAAAAAGTTTTTATTGAATATTAAACATTTGTAGAACATAAATTATTTACTAAAATAAAAATAAATTATCATGTATTGTGTGTTAATATACATATTTTACCAATTATTGGTAGAAGAAGAGAAGAAGAGTTATAAATATAAACCGCTCCGATTCGGTTCGGATCCGGATTCAGTTTGGTTCGGATGGCAAGTGCATGAAAATTAAAAACAAAACAGACCATAAACAAGAGGTGTCAATGTGTCATATTTCTAATTTCCCAACAAAGTTCCAGTTCGAGGAAGGTTGTGAAAATTTTGCGATCTGGTTTGATTTACGTTAATTAGTGGTTTTGTTAGTCAATTTTCATTCAGATTGATTATTTTGTGTGTGAAGGTAAATAATTGTGCTGAGGTAAGAGTGGTGTTTTGTTTTTGTCCTGTGAGGATAGCAACGGGTGATACTGAACCCCCCCGATAAAGGGGGAAGCCAAAACTTAGGAAAGAAGAGGTCAAATGAAGAACAAATTAATAGCATTGAGCTTCATGGGAAAAAATCCAGCCCCCCAAATGCGTCCGTCCAACATACATACGTACGACCAGGGTATGAAAACAATTCAGACATAAAGTATTCTGAATCTGATGTGATCTGAAGATGCCACAGATATGCCAAACGCCCCGGCTCGTATGCGGGCTTTGAAAATGGCACAAGTTATTTATAACAACAAAATAGCCGGTATTAAAGAAATAAAAAGCATTGGCAAAAACAAAATGAGCATTTACTTTATGTCTGCCATTGAAGCCAACTCATTCTTGTCCCACTCTGTTCGGACCACCCATAAACTAACAGCAGCCATACCAAAGTTTCAGGTATCTCGCATGGGAGTAGTTAGCCATATCATATCCCCCTAGACTGGACTTTAGAAGAGTTTTCAAATGGTATTGAGTGCCCAACTGGGGCTGGCCCAGTCATCAAAGCCCGTAGGCTTAATAAAAAAAAGAAGTGGATGGTAAAAGAATCTGGGAGCCAACCGGTACTGTTTTGCTGACATTACTTGGGCAAACACTGCCAGAAAAAATTTACTGTTTCAGCATGTCAATTCCGGTGTCCTCATATAGGCTTCCCATTATACAATGTCACCGATGCTGCAGATTTGGTCAATGTCGTTCGAACCCTAGCATATTGGGAGTGATCATCTTCCTATCATCTCCACCCTACTGAATTCTCCCATTTCTCTGTTATCCATTCAATCTCCAATTCTTAAATACAGAACTTCCCAGGCGGACTGGGGCAAATTTAGATCAAATTTAGAACTATCTGTAGGAAATCTGCCCAGTATCAGACTAACGAATATATTAGAAGTGTACAACCAGTTTATTTCGGCAATTTATTCTGCGGCAGATAGCGCAATTCCGTTGAAAAATTCGGCTCGAGAGAAAATACCATCTCCGGCATGGTGGGATGCTGAGTGTTCGGCTATTATCAAAGAGCGCAACAAGGCGGAGTCTCTTTTTGCTGAGGATCTTTCCTTAGAAAACTACCTTCATTTTCAACGTGTGTGTGCTCATAGTAAGAGACTGCTGAGTAAAAAGAAATTTCAGAGATGGCGTTCCTTCTGCGAATCTTTGTCGCCTAGGGCTCCTGCTTCATTTGTTTGAAAGAAAATAAAAACCTTTCGATGTTCGCAAGTTGACAATAATATCCTCAGTAATGAGTCTTCATGGCCTGATGGATTTACTGCTAAGCTTGCCCCCCCGTTTGCACCTCACTGGGAAGGCGTCGGTGGATATTGTTCTCTTTCCGCTTCACCTGAAAGAATAAATGAAGCCTTTAGTTTTGACGAGCTGTGCTGCGCGCTTGATCATTTGCAGGATTCCACTCCGGGCTCTGACGGTATCCCATATTTGTTTATTACCCAAAGCTCAAAACCAACTAAACATTTTTTTCTAAATATCTTAAATAATATATTCTTAACAGTATCAAAGAAAACTCAAATTATTGTACCGATTTTAAAGCCTGGTAAGGATCCAGTTAATCCTAATTCATACAGGCCCATTGCTTTGTCGTCAGTTTTATGTAAAATTATGGAACATCTGCTAAAAAACAGATTGGAGTGGATTGTAGAAAACAGAAATATCATCTCTAAAACTCAATTTGGGTTCCGGAAGGGTATGGGAACAATGGACAGTTTGAGCATCCTTACCTCTGATGTACGGCTGGCTCTCACGCGTGGGGAACACGTTGTGGGCGTTTTTCTGGATGTCACAGCGGCGTACGATAGCGTAGATCTCTTTATACTCAGGCAGAAATTGTTTAATCTGTGTATCCCTGAGAGGATCACCAATATTGTGTGTAATTTGTACATGGGCCGTTCTATTCTTGACCGATCGAATGGAGAACTGTCTCCTCCTTGTCTTATGTGGAAGGGCCTTCCCCAAGGTTCTGTGCTAAGCCCTCTTCTCTACAGCGTCTATACTTCAGACCTCGACACCTCAGTTAATTGCTTCTGCAAGATCTTGCAGTATGCTGACGACATTGCATTATATTCTTCGTCTAAAGACTTTTCGGAAACTTCTCACGCTATAAATTCTGCCCTTTATTACCTCAATACATGGCTATCTGATCATGGACTCTCATTGTCTGCAGAAAAGAGTAGCTTAGTCATATTTATTTTCTAGAAAAAGGCATGTTCCTGATATAAATATCCACATAGACGATGAACCAGTGATGATCAAAGATGAGGTTAAGTTCTTGGGTATTATTCTAGACTCTAGACTTTCAGGGGTTAGCCACTTAAATTATGTGTGCCAAAAAGCCGAAAAAAATATCAATATTATCCGGGCTTTGTCTGGGGTAAGATGGGGCTCTCATCCATACATACAGTCAGAAACTTTTATACAATGCCATTGTCATTTTGACTATGGCAGTTTTGTTCTAGAACCATGTAGCAAACTCGCTTTGGCTAAACTCGATAGAATTCAGGCAAGGTGTTTAACAATAATTACAGGAGCTATGAAATTCTCTCCTACTAATGCTCTTCAAATCGAGTGTATGGACCCACCTTATTCTTTGCGGAGACAATTTTTGGCTGACCGGTTCTTCTTTAAATCTCTTCAAGTAGTGTCGCATCCGTTGCTCCCAATTCTGGAATCCCTCCAGCAACTCGTTGTCTCATCTCCATACTGGTCTCACAAAGTGTCTCCCCTCTTAGTGAACAGCTATACAAAGTTCTTAAATCTCCCGGTAAAGGAGTTCCAAAATTACAAAAATCCTCTGTTTGAAATAAGTTATGACAGTCTCATTTTCCAGCCAACGGTTATATTTAGTTTAGGCATTTCTAAAAATCAAATAGGTGCTGATAAGGTATTTCATGAAGTGATTGAAGAGAAGTGGTCTGACCATATTACTATTTTTACCGACCTGTCCAAATTGAACGAAGAGGGTCCTGTGGGATCTGCAGTGTGGATTCCCAGATACAAAATTGTCTTGAATTTTAAACTCCCTCCTGGAAACTCTGTATTTTCAGGAGAAGCTGTTACGCTGTTAGAAGCGGTTTCTTATGTGCGTTCCCATCATCTTAATAAATCCCTTATTTTAACCGATTCTTTGAGCTGCTTGCAAGATTTAGTTAAACGTACATTCCATGCTAATGAAAACTTTCCTGTAACCTTACAAATCAAGGAACTCCTCTACAAGTGTCATACGGATAACATTAATGTCGTTCTGGCTTGGATCCCAGGCCACAGTGGGATAAAGGGCAACGAGACGGCCGATCTTTGCGCTAAGGAAGCAGTCACACTTGGCAGCAATGTACATGACCAATGTTTTACTCGTGATCTCAAAGCACTTGCCCTTCCACACATGCGAGCAGCCTGGAACACACGTTGGCAAAGGTCCCGTCTAAATGTGGGTAAAACATTTGGGAAAATTCAATCAGACTTGCCCTCTAAGCCGTGGTTTTTCATTCGAAAAGATATTCCAAAAAACTTGACATCTGCGATTATCCGTTTACGGCTGGGCCACATTTGTACGCTTGTATTTCTGGCAAAGATACGTGTTCGAGAGCATTCTCTGTGCGAATGTGGTCTAGCAGAGGGTACTCTCGAACACTTATTTTTTCATTGTAACCGTATTGTCACTCCGTTGTACGATATCCTACCCTTAGAAATTCCCCGTCCCGTTAACATAAAATTCCTTCTCACTTTGGTTTATTCCCCCTTTGTATATGTCCTCTGTAAATTTATTAAAATTAACAACCTGTTTGTGTAGTAGGTCATTAGGCTAACAATAAGAATGATTCTTGTCTTGTGTTTTGTGTCTTTTGTCCCGAGTGAACCTGGCAACCCCAAGTCACCGGTCAATTGCTTTTCCTTGACGTTGACATTGGCGAAATCATCGTTAATACCGATGGGGCCAAAACATACACAGATTGATTGATTAAAGTTCCAGTTCTAAATGAAAAGACAAAACATGATAACTATTCATTATTAATGACTTGACTTAACTTGACTTAATATCCTGTGTCCAATATTGTGTGTATTAATAACTTATTAAGATTTTATTCGTGTTTGTGAAGTGAAGAAAAATGTGTACATGTATTCTTTTAAAATTGCCGAAGAAGAAAATAACTGCACTGCTAAAGAAATTGCGTGAGTAGGACTTAATACTTAATAGAACTAACGGAAAATTAACTGCCTGAAAAGGAAAATGCTATTTATTTGAAATTAGTCGCAGAAAAAGTATTGTATGGAACGGTGTATAACTTGGTCTTAAAACGCTCGTGGCGTCTTTAACTCACGACACTCGCGTTTTAAGACCCTACTGATACAACAGTTGCATAAAATACTGTTATAAGTCTATTTGGAAGATTTAATATCCATTTGGAAATTATAAACATCCGCAATAAATTTTGTGCACTGTCGTTTAAGTTATTTCCGTCGGACATTAATTACATACGAGTGTTATCGCGAATCCTACTTTACTAAAGTATACAAACTTAAATTTCTCCTAGTAAAAGTAGGTCCAATAACCCGGGGTTTAGAATTTTTTTTTTCTTTGTAGGGCCATATGTAGTCCGGAGGGATGTGTAATCTGTTCACGTTATAGGTTTTCGTCAATACACTATAAAGAGTGATGCATGGTATTTCGGACCGTCTCCGACACGACACTTCATTTTGAATAGAGAGTATCACGTGATCTTTGTTGTGAATAAAAAGTGTCGGATGTGTCGTGTCAGACACCGTTTAGAACACTTAATGCTTAAAACAATCAAACGGATTAAACTTTCCTATATTTCGTACATTTTTCGTCACTGACCATTGAAAGAGCATAGAATGTATCATCGGAAAGTTTAAGTTATTATTTTTAAAAACACTAATAGTTAAATTCGGTTTATCGATGTATCGATAAACGTCGGTGTTCTCCCCCTTAGACTTTAACGAAACCGCACGCCAAAATTCCGGGCCCTAATTTAACAAAACCTTTTAGTTATTTCAAATTTGTAACTTTCGTGAATGTATCAGATTCGAACAGTGTCGGATATTCAATGTCAAAAATATAAATAGTTCCTTAACTTTATTGTTTGAGGCCATAATTTTATCGCATTTTGCTATAATACATTTTGCAGGCGCTTCCAAGTAATAAATAATTGCGACGCCGTTTATTTCAGCACAGTCTAATTTCAATAGCAATCCTGTAACTAGAACTAATGACAAATCAGGATAGATTTGTAATGACGGTTCTTTGGCAGTATTTGGTCTTCGTTCGGTCTGCTAATTACCCACATTTTAAAGTCAATTAGGGGTCAATCTTACACAAATCGAAGTAACTCCACAGTAAGCTCAATTATAACGCTTGTGGTATGGGTAGTGACGACTATACGGTGAAACCGCACAGGTACGAGAAAATATCAAATTTAATGGCCGCCGTGTGAATGTAGGCTTTTCATTCGCTACAGAAGTTTACAAACGTGTAGTTGCGTTACATACCATCCCACAGTGTATTATTTGACCTTAGAAGCGGCCACCCTCAGTTTATAGGATTATTAAATAGGTCTCGTTAACTCAGACCTAAGAGTAAAACTCTCATCGCTCGTTGATCCATAGTTTTTGAAATATAAAGAAAATTAAGAAAAATCCATAGAAACCAGAAAAACAAATTATCTCTTCTGTACGTACATATTATTCATCAAACTTAGTGCAGACTGAAAGGGTTACCGTAAAGGTATCTTAGGAACAAAAAAAATTGCTAAAAAACTTTCAAAATTTTGAGTAACAAACGAATTTTACCATTTTCGATATAATTTTTTTTCTAAGGCATCTTTCCGTATTAGCATTTTATTTAATGCAAAATGATAAATAATATTAATATATGTTCCCACAAAAAAAATCAGATGCTACAACAGCAGGACTTAGGAAATATGATTTTTGTTTTTTTTTTATTAGGGTTGTCAACTCAATGATGCGATTTCTAAACTCCACTCTTGCGTGACCTGTTAATGACAGTTTGATGTAAAAATGGTTCACCTAGTTTATAAATTTTAAAAAATATGTTAAATTATTTTTTCTTCGAAGAAGGTTATTGTGTGGTATTGGGAAGGGGTCCGCCCTCGTGAGGCAATTGCTAGAACCCAATACCTATACACAATAACTGGAGAAGCGGGGGTGTGGTGTCATGGAGCCGGCAAAGACCCATGGCACTGCTTTGCCTCAGCAGGCACTGACCCGTCCTGCTGGGGGATGTCCTTCTGGGCCCCGACCAGAGGACTTAATGCAAGGGGGGCATGAGGGCGCCAACCCTCACGCTGGTCAGCGAGTGGCATATGGACTTAACGACGACTCTAGCACTACTACGGCTCCGATTAACCTCACGAGACTGGATATGTTGAATATATTTTTGGAAAAGGCAAACTCATATGGACATAAAAACAGGCTTTTGCATATTGACATCGAAGAGCGGACAGATATTGTATTTAATGCATTATAGCCCAATGGTGTACCTCTCGATATTAATATACATAGGTCATATTTTAAGGAGACTATTACAAAATTTTTGAGTAACTGTGAAAAACGTTATAACGAGTGCAAAAGAAACTTTCAATACTTCTGTAAAAAAAAAAGACATGGCTTGATACTGTTTTTGATATCAAAGGGCCAAGCATAGAAATACAGAACCCACTTTCTATTCAAGAACAAGTTCTTCAACAGCAGGAACAGATTCAGGGATCTTCAACCACTATGAAACAAGAAAAATCTTCTTCTGATATCCCATCAACTTCATCTGATATCCCATCAACATCCACTCTACTTTCGATTCAAGAACCTGATTTTTCCACTACTATGAAACAAGAAAAGTCTTTTACTGATTTCCCATCAACATCCACTGATAAGCCATTAACTTCATCTGCCTACGATGCGCAAAGTGATCGTCAAAAGAGACGGGCTTGTAAAAATTTAGGAGAAATTCTGCAAGACGAACCACCCTTCAAAATAGTTAAAGTTCTTTCTAAGGTGGTTGTGAATGAAAAAACTGGAGAAAAACTGGACAAAAGTTCTGCTCAGAATTTAGAGTTTGTCGTTAACGAATGTCTAAAGACCCCAACACGTTCTAAAAAAGTTGCAACCAGTATACAGTCGAAACACGAACCTAAACCCTATACCCCTGAAGAAGCTTTGTCTTTAATGATAGATCGGAAGTTAACTGTCGACGATTATAAATATATGCAAAAGGATTTGAAAGAACGAGGCTTTCCAGCTTATCCTCCATATTATAAAGTGCAGGAAGCAAAAAAAAATGTGCTACCCAGAAGAAGACATCATCGTTACTGATAGAGAAGCAAGTGTGTCATTTCAAAGCTTGCTACTGCGTACCGTCGAATCATTCAATATTGTGATGATACTATCTCAGGATATTGTAGACAAAAACAAAAAGACACGGTTTACTACACCTTGGAAGGGTCGTGGGGGTACGACGGAACTACAGGGCAGTCTATTTACAAACAAAAGTTTTCAGATGGAGATGATACTGAAAATTGTTTGTTTGCCACTACATATATTCCGTTATGTTTGAAAACTGACGATGGTTTTGTGTTGTGGGCTAATCCTAGCCCACAATCCTTTCGATTTTGCCGTCCGTTGAGGATACAGTATAGAGCGGAAACAAAAGAACTTATTCTCAAAGAGAAAATGCAGGTTGAAAATGAAATAGAACGTTTAACGGCACTTTTTATGGAGACTTCAGCAGGTAATACTATTATTGCAGAATGTAAAGTAAATTTAACTGTTATTGATGGTAAGGTATTTAACATAATCACAGGAACAAATTCTCAGTTGCGTTGTCCTTGTTGTGCTGCCACTGCATCACAATTTAACGACCTGGATAATGTATTTAATAAACCTGTGAATCCTGAAACCTTAAGATACGGTTTAAGCCCTTTACATGCATGGATACGAATTTTCGAGTTCCTCTTACACTTGGGATATAAAAATGATCCAGGTGTTTTAAAGTGGAGAGTGACTAAAAAGTCATCGGAAGCCAGAATTGTAGAAGAAAGAAAAACGAAAATTCAACAAGAAATAAGGGATAAAATGTCATGTTTGGTTGATGTAGTACGGCCAAATTCAGGTACCACAAATGACGGAAATACTGCTTGAACCGCGCTCTCAGACAAAAATCGCCAAATGTTTGCTGAAATTTTGGGTGTAGAGACATGGTTGGTCTAGGATTTGCATACTATTTTAGTAGCGCTCTCAAGCGCACTACCAATTGACGGAGAAAAGTTCGGAATATTTTGCAAATCTCTCGCCTATAAATATGTACAAAAGTATAACTGGTGTTATATGTCAGTCACACTACATAAAATATTAATTCACAGTCGGCAAATTATAGAATCCAGCTCATTGCCAATAGGTATGTTATCTGAACAAGCCGGTGAATCCCGAAACAAATATTGGCGTTACGATCGGGAACACCACACACGAAAATTAGACAGGAAAATTACTATATTAGATTTATTCCATCGCGCACTAGAATCGTCCGATCCCCACTTATCATCTATTACAATATCTAACCGCAAGAAACAAAAAAACCATTACCAATACCAAAAAAGTTATCTCACTGTTAAAAGTTACAACAGATAATGTTGTATCTTTTAACAGTGAAGAGAACAACCGAGGCGAAGACGACATCACACTTAAAACAGACGAAATTTTACTATAATCGGATAGCGAAGACAACGCATAAGATAAGATCCAACATAATAGTAAACCCATTCCGAACGTATGTTATATATTTTGCTTTATCTTCCAAATCATTTCTGTTAGTAATATGATGAGATTATACCTACAAAAAAAATTTTTGTTTTAATTAACCCAATTCCTTTTAAGTATGTTTTAGTGACAACCCTATTTCCATAGAAATCAGAAAAAAACTTAGAAATGCAATATCTCAGAGGTCCTGCTAGTTAAAAATCTCGTTTGTACTTTAATATGTGGCTACATTTTGTACTTACATTTTAAAAGCAAATAAAAATGCTAATACAGCGTAATTATTAAAATATTTAAATATTTCCGATATTTGAAAACTATTTTTTTCAAGAGTCAGAAACTTGATTTTTTTTTAAATGTGTCGTTTTTGACTAGCTACTGATCGGTACAATTTAACGGACTGATAAAATAAGTTTTTGGGAGATACAAGGAAATTTTGTTTTCATGAATGACCTTGAGAAATTAGAAAAACTATTGTATTTTCGAAACTAAGCGATTTATTAGAGTTTGAACCTTTATATTAAACAATAAAACAAGCCGAAGAAATTTGTCGATCTATTATACCCACATTTATGCTAAAAGTGGCGCTGGAACATACGTTTCATGTGCTCTGCCTATCCCTTTTGGGAATAAAGGCGTGAATATATGTATGTATGTATGTATGTAATAAAACAAGCATGGCCGCATCTGAGGTCAAATAATACACTGTAATCCCATAAAAAAACATTCCATGTAAAAAAGAGGCCAGTTCTCGAACTCGCCCACCGTAAAAAGTTGCGAGATATTTCGTAAGAAGTCTCCGGCATTCTTATTAATCTCTATTTGCTTGCTAAATAAAATTCTGCAACTTAGCAATCCCACAACCTTACTACATTTATGGATTATTGCATACCTAAAACTATGTAATATTGTGTGATTGCCAAGTTGCAGAACTTTATTTAGCAAGCAAGATGAGTTTCGAGACTTGGCCCCTTTTTTATAAGGAATGTTTTTTTATAGGATCTCGCTTCTTTTTGTAGGTTATTGTAATTGTAAGTAACATATCAATACATACAAATTATAAGTATACAATACACAAAAAATAATCAGTAATTGTATTCTAAATTTGAAGCTTCTATGTCTGATAGAACTTTGTAGGCACTTGTCCCACTGCCGGCGAATAGCCAGTACTCTCATAGTAATTCTTACTCGCTTTTACTCGCGCGAGAGAACTCGCTACTCGCCGGCGGTGGAACAAGTGCCTTAGAGTTTTGATGATCGCCTGATCGGTGAGTCGTGTGTGTAATTCAGTCAGTGAGTGAGTGACAAAATAAAGAAACTTTGCCTAGTTTTAATTCTTAAACTACTGGTTGAAATTGAATGAAATTTGAAATAAACCGTGTTTATACAAAAAAAAAAATTTTTTATTTAAGTCAGGCAACAAGGCCCATATTTATAAACACCTTACAGACTAACATATCTATCAATATACAAAATTTATAATATAAATCCAAAACACGCTAAGACGGCGCCGCACGGCACAATGCGTGCTTCGTCACTGAAAATTCAGGCTTCTAGTTCTCCCTAACGAAGTTATAGGAGGGTCGAAAATGGCCTGAACTGCTTCGAGAAAAGGACGAGTTAAGTGAATATTAAATCTTGAAGCTTCATGAAACGGGCCACTAGACGTGGGAATATATAGTCAGTAAGGCTGGTTTTAGTGTCACGCGGACCGTCCGCGCCGACAGCTCCGCACGACCAATATGTATGGCGCGTCCGCGCGGACCCGTCCGCATTGGACCGTGCGGTCCGCGTGAAACTAAAACCAGCCTTAGTATGTCTGATATCATCACCGTCAGCGACACATAAAATAAAAACCTTGTTGAAATAAAGCTCGTAGAGTAGTGAAAAATTAAGATTTTACTATTAAGGGTGCACCGAGGAAATTACGAAATTATTGCGTTCGTTTGATACATTGCTGTATTGTTATTACTAAAGCTTTAGTTTTGCTATTCCTATTAGATATTTAAGGATTCACTCTATAAGTCATCCGCTTTAGAAATACGATGACGTATACTTTCCTCGATAGAAACTAAATCCAAAGTTACCTCTAATAAAGAAAATATAACATTAGTACGGCGTAAATACTTCACGGAAGGTCAACAGTTTTTGAATAATAACAAAACTTCATGTTTCCCATGATGAATGTTTCCCATGAAATATGTATTATTTTAGAAATACAACGGAAATAACTAAATTCGCGCACGTTTCGCCCATTCTAGCTAGAGCCGCCACGCTTCCCCCCTATCCGCTTTAGTCTTGCTTCGGCTGTCGGACGGGGAGGATGTGTCGCTTTTGCTTACGCACGGTCTTTAAAACTAAACGACAAATTTTGGGTTGTTCACTATGGGGAACATAGTAAATAAATCAAAGAGTAGAAGAGGTTGGCGAAAAAGCAATGCTAAACGCTGGTTCCCCTCCGTTAGCCCTAATAATTTCATACCTAATTTTACTAGCCCTAATTTCATTAACCCTAAAATCACAAACCCGAATTTTCATTATTCCTAATTAATTATTCATTAGCCCTAATTTCAGTATCCCGAATTTTTTTTAATATCTAATTTCTCATGACCGAATTCTCACTAAGACTAATTTTATTTGACCGATTTCTTCCTAGGCCTAATATTGCAATGCCTAATAATGACTACACCTTATTATCAATGTCTCTAAAATCACTAACCCGAATCTTCATTTTGCCTAAGTATTTTAGCCCTAATGTCATTATCCCGAATTGTCAGTAGTACTAATTTTATTTCACTGTTTTTTTTTGTTATAATGTCGGTTCTGGCGCTTCGCCGGCCACTGTCGCGGCACGCTCGCTTCGCTCGCTCGCTGTAGGGTCGCAGTTCTACCTAACACTCCTCCTCGCTTCGCTCGTCGTCGTACCTACACTGGCCTGCCTTAGGGTAGAATAGATGGGTAATCCGATGTCTATCTAGCTCACTCTTATTAGACAGAGAAGTATCATGCGAGAAAAAAATGAGAGGGCTCTTGCGCCGTCTTGTGATAGCCGTACAGCAAGTCGACGCCACCCCGCTGCGCGGGGTGTCTATTTCTGGGTTCTCTAAATCATCTCCGAAAATTTTATGTACGAATATCACATCGCAACCAATTTTTCGCATAATATCATTTCGCCGAATGATTAAGTGTCCACTTATCAAAAGGTTTAGTTTTATTTCCCTACCTCACGGTTACCAACTGTATGCTTGGACTTTTTTTCATAAAGTCACTTTTCAAAATGCCACCTTTCGAGTACCAGAATGGGTCAGTTTGACTTATATACATTTCATGGTATAACACTTACCAGATGTTTTATTTAGTAACTAAGCTATGTAACGTATTTACAAAGTGAGTAAGCGCAACCGCTCACTTTTTGCCTTTTTCCGCTCTAAGGGACACAAGCGAACCCTAACCTAACCTACAAATAATATCACTGTTACGATTGTGTGTTGTTTTTAATACGCGGGGGTTCGCCCCCGAACCGCCTTTGTCGCTAACTTCGTCTCCCCATCCCCCCTTCCCTCCTTGTAACTTACATAAGAACACGTTGAATAAAAGTCTGACTATGTTATGCTGTCTTGTTCTTTGTAATAAAAAGTTGGCTTATGTAAGAAAAGGGAACTGTTGCACTGACGAAACGTTATTCGGTTAGTAGTTGTTTGTCTAACTAAAAGATTTGCCAAATGATAGGGATGCCAAATTTTTTAATTCATTATAATAATCGACTTGACAATAATTCTACCAAATGAATCTGTTGTCATACAAAAATTTGCCATTAGTTAGTTGTCAGGGTGAATCATCGGCGAAAAGTTGGTTGGCAAGTGAAATTCGGACATAATAAGTTCGGAGAAAAGGCAGAACCCCCTATTTCTGGTCTGAGGGACACAAGTGAACCCTAACCTAACCGACCTAAGATAGAGTTCGCTTATGACATGCCATTTTCGTCCGCCCTGATAACATGACACGATCCAATAATCCACGTCCACGAAAACTAGACACGGATTATCGGGCCGTACATTATTTGGCCGTGCATTATTGGCTCCCATTTTGACGAGATTAGGACGTCTATCATGGGACGGCCGCGACAAACTCCGCGGTAAAAAGTAGCCTGTTCATCAGGGATGCATTAATTAGTACTAGTCAAACATTAGAGCAAAAGTTAATAGGTCAAGTGATAGTTAGGTGTGACGAAATTAGGTGTAGTGAACATTAAACATAGTGATCATTAGGCACATTAATCATTAGGCTTAGTAGTCATTAGGAAAAATGATTATTAGTTTCCATTATATTAGCACACTTGATGTTTAGTATTAGGAATGATTAGGATGTTTGAAATTAGGCGCAGCAAATAATTATGCCATATAAAAATAGTTATCCGAATATTAGGGCTAATGAAAATTATATCGAACGTTGTTAGGTGTAATGAAATTAGCACTAACGATATTAGTTTAAGTGGGGGTGACCCCTAAACGCTTGCATGAAGAAAAAGTAAGTAAAACTCATTTATCTACCAATTATGCGCCCAGGGAGGGACTGTGCGCGGGTGACAGCTGTAGGTACGTTCTCGTTCGAAATGAATTTTGTAATCGCCGTACTGACCAAATTTGGGTGTACTTATTTATTTATTGTTTAATGTAAAATCAACATATATATTAAAAACGAATACATCATTAATTCTAGAGCAAGACATATATATGTAACCATAATAAAACGACATAACTCTATCGAGTTTGGGTTCATTTTTAAAGTCTTGATGAGAACTTTAACCTTAGATGGTATCAAAGGTCTGATGATGGATCTGGAAGGTTGCCATAGGAACTCCGTAATAAAACGACATAACTGCATCGAGTTTGGGCTCGTTTAATTCGTCTTGATTGAACCTTTTAAAAACAAGTTTTTATTACTGGGGAGTAGAAAGAACTAAAAAATTCATAATAATTTAATATATGTATGTATGAGTGAAGCACTAACATTAGCAGTAGCACAAGCTAGTACTTGGTACAACTAAGTTACATTCATTACATTTTATCTTTATTTTTTTTTTTTTTACAATTCCAGTGCCGCCAGCGTGCCGTAATTCGCAAGTGCCGAAAATAGGAAATTCGCAACGAGTGGTGATAAATTCGACATGTGTTGCGAATTACCTATTCGCACGTGTATCGTACAACGTTTTACTGTAAATATGGCTCTTTTAAGTTTCAACATATGCACGAAAAGTGCTCTTTTCCGCACTAGTGCGGGAAAGTAGCACCATATGCACTGTAAATTAACTTTACAATGCACTTGCTCTGAAAGTGCGCCTTTACATGGGTCAACATGAACACGGGAAGCCCTCCATGCCGGCACGGCGCGGCGCGCCGGGGGGCGGCCGTGCGGGAATGGATTTCGGGCCAAAATTCCGACACGCGTGCGAGAATGAGATTTCATGACAATTCAAATTTCACCTTTTTTGTATAATTTTTAATTTCCTCGCATGATGCATTGTAAAATTTTGTATGATACACGTGCGGATAGGTAATTCCCAACTCGTGTCGATCAAAAACACTCCCTGACGGTCGTGTTTTTGGTGATCGCCACTCGTTGGGAATTACCAATTTTCCGCACTTGTATCATAAATAACTATTACGTCACACCTGGCCATAATGCGAGTTAATAAAATGCGAATACGGGAAAACACGCATTGTGACCAGGTGAAGACGTAAAATTTTGTACTCAACACGGGCGGTAATTCGTAAAGCCCCAGAGCGCATGTTTATGGCCTTCACCTTCGGTTCGGGCCACAAACACCTGCGATCTGGAGCATTCACGAATTCACCGCCCTAGTTACATAATGTACTATTAAGTGTGCTAACCATGAACTTTGTAATTACTAATATTACGCTAAGTCTTACGAACAATAATGATCCATGATGGTCTTTCAAAAAAAATGAATTGAATTGAATTTACAGTTAGCAATAGGGGTAAACCTCTCGCTGTCGAGTGTCGTCAACGCCATGCTCGACAGCGAGGAGGCATGGAGAGCGATGGCCTGCTTCTGTGACGACGTAATGTCACAGAAGGAGGCTGCAGAGCGGGCTCGCCAAAACGATCCTCTCGCGGATTCGCTTCGACGACGACAGATTGGAGGCAGAGCCAGGCGCTATGCGAATCCGTTGCCTCCGCCGCAGTGGCACCATGCAGGGAGTCGGCGCAAGCCCTGCTAACAAAGGTTTCACAGGACTGGAGGCGCTCGCGTAGCTGATGCCACGAAATGTCTGCGGCCTGCTACTACTGTAGGCCGCCCGCCGGGACGTACGCAGGTGAATGCCTAGAGCGATCCTGCGACGCCCCCTTTACAAGGCGGAACATGATGTCGTTGGTGATTTTAGACGGTAGTCCAGCTTCGGTTAGTCCGTCATACCCGTCCTGTCTCGCAAACACTGCCACTGCCTGTAAACGCATTTCCCCAACGTTAAAAAAATAAAAAGAATAAAAGGAAGGGCAGGAGTAGACTTAAGTATGAAACATTTAAAAGTGTGTATCACTTTTCTTAGATAATTAGGGAAACAACGTTACTGTGTAAAACACCCTGTTAATGAGATAGTCATCAACAATCCGTAATTAAGTCCTCTCTGAAACCTCTTGACTGTCATGAGTCAATGGCCACATCACTTAGATAATTAAATGTCCAGTGTTTCTTATGCTAATTGATTACTAACACTTTTCCCGCCAATCATTGACGTTTGTCACAAACGACGATGTTCACTTAAGGGCCGGCAGGGGGCAATCGAGGGTCAGGAATGTAAGAGAATTATATAGTAAACGATGTTCCACAACGTTGAAAAATATTACACAGCTAGCCAAATAATGTTACTTCCTCTTGAATCATTCGAATTTAAGATAATGCTTATAGGCAAGTGTAAAACAAAAATCAGAAAAACACTAAAAACGTGTAAAACGCACTCCCGTATTGTAACAACTGAGTCGTAAGTATCAAGAATTATTAGATGAATTGTATCAAATAATAAAGTTAAAACTATAGTTAAATCCTTGCAATCTTCATTTCTTAACAAATATGTACTTATTTCGTGTAAAAGTATCACAAAGATGCCCAATTTTTACGCTCTAATTCTTCATACGAATTAGTATGGAGCGGCCGTACTACAAGTGCGACCGCTCGCGGCGGCCGCGTTCAGTCGGCCGCGAGCCTCCGGAGCGAGACCACGTCGCTTGGCGCCGCATTGAGAGATTGCGATCGAACCGTGTACTACACAAAATGAGTACACAGTGGTTCAAACGAAAATTATTCTTATGTTCATTGATTAACTTTAAATCACGTAGAACTTAACAACATGCTTCCTCGGTTTGATCATAAAAAAGGATTGGGTAGTAATTAGCACCTATAGAGTATAATTAGATGTAATTGACATCTAATTATACTCTATAGGTCGCATCTCTCAACAGATTCTCGTGAAATTTTGTGAGCGAGTCCGATATTTAACTAAAGTGCAAAAATGATTTCGTATGTCCGGCTGTCCGGCTGTCACCTCTATAGGTCGCATCTCTCAACAGATTCTCGTGAAATTTTGTTAGTGAGTTCGATATTTAACTATAGGGCCAAAATGGTTTACTGCCTTTTCGACGAAATATGTTTCTTTAAATTTCACTTCGCAACCAAATTTTCGCAGAATTTTCATTTGGTAAATCAATCGATGGCATAACTTTACTTCGCACTATGCTTATTTGGCAACATTTTTATAATGCAATACTACATACAACAAACTTTTATGTGGCAAATAATTATGAAGTAAATGATTTGCTTAGGCAAAAAACCAACCGTCAAATGTCATTTGGGAAAATATAAACTTTGCTTTGGAATTATGATAATTACTATTATTAGTAACGTACCGGGGATAAAACTTTATTTACTAAAGTATACATATACAAAATGATATTAAACTAATTATAATAAATTACAATTAGAAAAATGTATCAAAATTTTGCCCTTTAGGCAGGGTGCCCATCACACAGGCAGCATTCCCGCGCTGAATAGCAATCGCTATTCTTTGGGCGAGAAAGCTGCCTGCCCGAGGGTCACCCGTAGCCTCCCTTAACCGCTTACTGATCTCCTTGTGGAGCTTACGCGCGTTTCTTCCCCAAGGGCCGAGTGTCTCGACGCCAAATGCGACAAAATCGTATTGGGCGCCGAGACAGCTATACTTCCCGACCTTGGATCTCTCTCGGGCATCCGCTGCTGCCCCGGCTTGCTTGGACGTGCCCGGCAAGTAGGACGCTGCCAGCGTATCAGCACAGGTAGCGTCCCACACCAGTGCACGGCCCATCCGCCAGGGGATTAAAGACATCCCGTCCGGACGTACCTATAGTTAGCATAATATTTTTTGTTGGATTCTGAGGCAGGTCAGTGTAGGTACAACGACGAGCGAAGCGAGGAGGAGCGTTAGGAAGAACCGCGAACCTACAGGGTGTGAGCCGAGCGAGCGTAGCGAGCGTGCAGCGGCAGCAGCCGGCGATGTTCCGGAAACGAACAATTTTTTCCTCATACTTACATTATAATCTTAAAATCTGACAGCTGTCACATGGAGGTGGAGTGGGAAACACGTTGACAAGCAACTCACTTTGGAATGAGACGCGAGCTGTAGTGCGGTTGTGCTCCCAACCTTCCGCCGACTTTATCACGTTCCGTGTTACAGAATTAGTAATCTGTTTTCATCCGAGTGGTTTATGATTATTTCGCGCTATTTGTAATTCTAATCAATCTGATTAAACCTAAGGAGTGTAGATCGACTTCTATGTCGTGAAATATCATGGTTAACGAGAGTGCGGGAAATAATGAATCTCCTCACGTTCCGTGTTAAAGAATTAGTAATCTGTTTTCATCCGAGTGGTTTATGATTATTTCGCGCTATTTGTAATTCTTATCAATCTGATTAAACCTAAAGAGTGTAGATCGACTTCTATTTCGTGAAATATCATGGTTAACGAGAGTGGGGAAAATAATGAATCTCCTCACGTTCCGTGTTACAGAATTAGTAATCTGTTTTCATCCGAGTGGTTTATGATTATTTCGTGCTATTTGTAATTCTAATCAAACTGATTAAACCTAAAGAGTGTAGATCGACTTCTATTTCGTGAAATATCATGGTGTCACGTAGCGCCATCTGGCGAGGCTACGTGGAAATACGTCATTTCTGTTTCGGAGTGTTGCAAGGGAAATATTACGTTCATTTAAAAAATAGTCCTTTAGTAAATTCGAAATGTGTCTTTAATTTCTCATATGCAAAAATGTAGCGATAAAATAATTATACTAAAAAGGTACAAATTATTAGTTAATAAACACAAACATTAAAATGAACATTTTTTTGGGAGAAGATCTCGATGAAGAGAGGGGTGACGTGACACTGACGGAGACGATACGTGGCAGTTAGCTTAGAAAGCTGCATTTTGAAAATAAATGAACTAAATAATTTTGTACTTCTCGTGAGAAGCTTTTATTGTTCAAGGAAGGAACAAATACACTCACCGTTTCGACCGCTGTAACAGGTAGATATTATAAAATAATCTTGGTGGAAGTCGGCAGAAAAAGCGGCTTCATGTCTCGAGCTTAAACTACAGAAATCAGCTCTTTACAGATATACAGACAAGAGGAACTCTCGTTGAGAGTAGCAGCGGGTGGAAGAGGGCCCTGGGCTGCAGAAGATGATGCAGGCGGAAGGAAAGTTCGTCGGTCAGTAAAAGCTACCCACATGTGGTGTCACAATTATTTCAAAAAGAATAACTTTCTCTAACGGGAGTGGTCCTAATTTTCAGATAGGGTCCAGGATGCCTAGAGGCGAGGATAAAGCTTGACTTAAGCAGGCGCTGGGCGCTGCAGATCTTATGTTGGCCGCTCTATTCTTCAGGGAGGAGGCGGTGGTTGTAATTAGTTAATCTCGGCGTGGCCAGGTAGGTGCTGATCCTAAGGGGCCTGTTTGATAGCCATGAGACGGTAACTTCCTAAACAGAAAAGCACAGTAGGTGCGTTAACTTCAAATCTATTATAATATAACATCCATGTAATGGAATATCGAATTTGGTAGGTGTGTTTGCTAGTTAAACTTTTTCCTAAGAAACTTCATACATTTAAATAATATTAAAATATCAACATAGTTGTTGGTGGCTTATTCTAGAGGTTAAGTTTTGCATGTCAGGTATGCTTGTCCTGGTTCGACATATAATGTTTTAGGATAGAACTGATATCTTTGCCTAGATACTGACAGCTAATGCTGGCCGTTTGTCTGTAATCTATGCCTATTTGTTGAATCTACTGCTCTCCAGCAAGAGATTAGCGAGCTAGCAAACTTTGGGTTAGGTTTGTGAATACTGAGAAGAGTGAAGAATTAAATATATTATATTATCAAGTGGACTCTGTGGTTTTCTTTACCCAATGTATGTAAATTAGGGTTACATAAATGGCGCCTAAAGGGAATTTGTAGGTTTTGCAGACAAATTATCTAGGAAATAAGTCACCAATTTAGGCATTGTACTAGCAAACAGACTAAGATAGGATCAGCACTGGTAAAACTTTGTGTTGTTTATGTGTATGTCAAAGGAAATTGTCAAGTAAACAACAATTGTTGTGTAATTATTACTTATCTGCATTACTGGATAAGATGAGAGGAACTATTTTACCAAAACATATTCAGCTGAAATAACTAAGACTGTGTTGTGCTATTATAATAAGTAACTACTAGTTAGTCATATTATTACAAGAACAGGTACAAATACTACCTACTTATAAAAATATCATTTATAGACAACTTTAAGGTCTTGCTATAATACCTGGTTAAAGAAATAGGTAAAAGAAATAAATAATGTATGTTTCATAATATCTGGCATAAGTGTAAGTAGTCCAAACAAGAATAAGTGTAAAGTTTAAGCCACCACTAAAGAAAGTCATAACATAACCTCTACGCCAAGCACTAAAATCTTTGTTAAATAGAAGGTCAGTGAAGTAAAATTTAGGCAATTTTAACTGCATTTCACTTGAAAACAGTATCATAAACTCATTTAAAACAGGTCTAGCTAAACATTTATCATGAACAAAAGAGAAATATTGGTAAATCCTTTGGCAAAAGAGGAACTCATTTATGAGGTGGAAATTAGATCGGAAAATCCAAAGGCAACAGTTGACTTACTTAGGAAGCAACTGAAGAGTTTACTTAAGGAATGTCCATCACATACAATTGTAGAAACAGAATTAGATCCAGCCATTGAAACAAAAACAATTTGTGGGAAAATATTAGAATTAGAGAAATTATGGAATAAATATGAACAAACAAAAGAAAATTACAGCTTTATTAAGTCCAAGGCTTTAGCGTACCACTTATTTCACAGATTTTCCAGAGTTAGGCCAGAGGATGTCACAACACAGTCAGAATTAAAGGCAATTAGACAAAGATTTGACACTGTATTGGCAAAGATTGAACGCATAGGTGATACTTCTTCATTGTCAGGCGGGGAGAGCTCCTCCAACAGGCGTGGTGTTGATGAGCAGGTCGTGTTGGAGCCAGACCATGCAGATAAAAGCGTATTGAAATGGAATCTCAGATTTGATGGGCACTCCGATCCTAAGACTTTCTTAGAACGGGTAGATGACTTGCAACGGGCAGATGGGGTTTCGGATACCAAGCTTTTGAACTCCGCGACGAGGTTGTTTTCGGATCAGGCTCTCATATGGTTCCGAGCCATCAGGAACAAGGTATCATCATGGCAGCAGTTGATGTCTTTGCTGATAAGCGATTTCCAAGATCCAGATTATGATTATAAGCTGCTAGGTGAAATTCGCCTTCGCACTCAGGGAGTCGAGGAGCCTTTGCACATATATTTTGCAATCATGGCCGGCATGTTTGGTAGATTAAGTACACCCTTGTCTGAAACAGAAAAGTTAAAGATTTTACAAAGGAATATTAGTCCGTTTTACACACAACAACTGGCATTAGTAGAAGTTAAATCCATCGAGGATTTGGAACAGAAATGTAGGATTATTGAAGTAACTAGGCAACGCTGCATGAACTTCACAGAACCAAATAAACAAAACTATTCCGTATTGTCGCCGGAATTTCAATACAGACCACAAAAGAGAACAACGGTACCCGGAAATCCTGGGATATCCGCGATTTCATCATATAATTCATCATCATCAAATGGAAATGGCAATAATAGCAAATATAATTCTAATTACACACAAAAGCGGCTGTCAGTGTCACATAATGACATACCACAGGTGACACAAGCAAATACGTCAAGCAAAGGCGAGGAACGTTCGAATACCAGGAAAGTTTGCTACAAATGCGGTAAAACAAGTCATAATTTTAAGAAATGCATTGGTACCAACTGTTTTAAGTGTGGAAAAGCAGGTCATTTCAAAAGGGAATGTCCAGAAATAAATAATAAAGGTCAAAAAAACTAGTTGCAGACTGTGGTGACGATACAAATCGCAGGGAGATTTTGGATTCGATAAATAAATTTTACAGCTATGGCTCGATTGCTACAGTCTTATTTGCAACTAAGGAAGATGACATTAGGCCTTACCTTCAGGTGGAGGTGGGAGAATTCCGGATCACGGGACTTTTGGATTCCGGGGCGTCTCTGTGCTTATTGGGAAATTCTTCTCACACCTACTTCGAGAAACTCGGATACACTTTGGTCAAAGAAAATCAGATTTCTTGCAGTGTGGCTAACGGATTTGAATTGCAGATGTTGGGAGTAATGTTTTTACCAGTCACCTTCAATAAAGAAACTCACGTAATTAAATTTCATGTAGTACCGTCGATAGTAACGGAAGTCATTTTCGGTTGCGATTTTTGGAATAGGTTCAGATTAGCGCCAGAAATTTTTCATAACATTGATTACAGGAAAGCACCAGGAACATTACATAGTTTTCAAATAAATAAAAATCAAATTCATACATTAACAGCGTTCGATAATTTAATGCCTGAACAACGGGAATTAGCGTCGTCGGTAATTAACAGGTTCCGAGAAATATCCACAGAGGAAAAAGGTTTAGGTAGGACAACTTTAATTGAACACGTTATTGACACAGGCGACGCGTTGCCCATCAAGGTCAAGCAGTATCCTTTGTCACCTGAAAAGAAAATCGCTTTAAATAAGGAACTAGACAGAATGCTTGAGCTTGATGTAGTAACACCTAGTGAAAGCCCGTGGAACAATCCAGTTATTTTAGTGAAGAAACCAAACAACGAATGGAGATTCTGCTTAGACAGTCGGAAACTGAATTCAGTGACTAAAGCCGACTCGTATGCAATTCCACATATACCACAAATATTAGATAGTCTAAAGGAGGCAAGATTTTTATCATCACTAGATCTGTCAGCGAGTTTTTGGCAAATTCCTCTCAGTGAAAAAATGGACTCGCAAAATAAGACAACGTTCAATGTAATGGGGAGGGGGGCGTACAAATTTAAAGTAATGCCGTTTGGTCTTTGTGGATCGCCAGCAAGACAACAAAGACTTATGGACATGTTATTTCATCAAAATTTCTGTTCAGATATAGAAAATGGCAGAGTATTTTGTTACATCGACGACATAGTCATTTGTTCTTCAGACTTCAATACCCACTTGTTGCTTTTAAATAGAGTCTTAGAAAAATTACAAACGGCAAATCTAACTATAAATAGTGAAAAAAGCAAATTTTTCCGGAAATCATTGAAGTATCTAGGTTACGTAGTGGACGAACTTGGGTTACGAACGGATCCTGATAAGGTAGCGTCTATATTGAATTTCCGAACACCGACATCGGCTCATGATGTAAAGGTTTTTATAGACGATTTATACGTAATTTTTCGACAATTGCCGCTCCCTTAAATAAATTAACAGTTAAAAGGGGGAAACATGAGCCCAAGTTTAGTTGGTCGGATGAAGCAGAACAATCATTCAATAAGTTGAAGGAGGCACTGGTATCGGCACCAATATTAGCTGTGCCAAATTTCGAAGAACCTTTCACAGTGCATTGTGATGCTTCGGCATACGGCCTGGGAGGAATGGTTTCTCAAGAGATAGAGGGCCAAGATCATCCGATTGCATATGCAAGCAGGGCACTGAACAAAGCGGAGAGGAATTACAGCGCCACAGAAAGGGAGGCTTTGGCAGTGCTTTTCGCCGTCGAAAAGTTCCAAGCATACCTAGGCACGAGGAAATTTAAGGTGGTGACGGACCACGCATCATTGAAATGGTTTTTTAAGTTAGAAAACCCAACAGGTAGACTAGCACGTTGGGGGTGTAGGCTGTCGCAATACAACTTTGAAATCGAACATCGGAGGGGTACTGACAATGTAGTCCCTGATGCGTTGTCAAGACTCTTGCCAGTGGACGTAATAAACACAACGTCACGGGAGACAGTGGAAGACATATGGTACGATAGAGTATTTAAAACATGTCTGGACCATCCAAATAATGTACCAAATTTTCAGATAAGGGATCAGAAACTTTATCGTTACAGTAAAAGTAAATATAGTCTAACATCAGAGTTCGATTGGAAAGAGGTGGTGAGGAAGGAGCACAGACAAAACATAATCAACGAGTATCATTCGCAGCCAACGGCAGGCCATTTAGGCATATTCAAAACCCATAGAAAAATATGTTTACGGTATTATTGGCCTGGTATGTTTGAAGATATCCGCAAACACATCAAAGACTGTGATATTTGCTCTGCCTACAAACACTCTACAAAACGAACTTTGGGGTTGATGGGAAAACCAAAAGTTTGTCATAGACCCTTCCAGGTGGTTTCGGTGGATTTGGTAGGTCCGCTACCAAGATCTCAGTCAGGTTATACATTTATATTGGTCGTGACATGTTGTTTTGCAAAATATACTCTATTGTTTCCTTTAAGACGTGCTACGAGTGCAAATGTCGCTAAGAACTTCGAAAATCACGTTATACTAGCACACGGAGTACCTGAAACCGTAATTGTGGATAATGGCACACAATTTACGGGATCGGAGTTCCGGAAACTGCTAGAACGATATAATGTACCAAAACATCATTACACTCCTCGATACACACCACAGATTAACCTTGTAGAACGTTACAATAAGACGATAATGACAGCAGTAGCGTCTTATGTGCAGGACAACCATCGTTCGTGGGATAGGCACTTATATGAAATTCAGTTCGCAATAAACAGTGCCGTGAACGAATCAACAGGGTTCTCACCTTTCTTTTTAGTTTACGCCAGAGAGCCGGTGATAAACGGGAACTTCTACAAGGATACACAAGAAGAGTATTCTCTTGACATACCACGCGAGGAGTATGCGGGAGAATTTGGGTGTTTGAGAAAGATATTTGAGGAGGTCAGGAAACATTTATTAAATGCGCACGCAGCAAATGCCACGCATTATAATTTAAGAAGAAGACATGCCAGTTTTAAAGTGGGTGATATTGTCTGGAAAGCAAATTACACACAAAGTGACGCGGAAAAGTTTAAAATGAAAAAACTAGCGCCAAAGTTTATAAAATGTCGAGTTACCAAAGTTTTATCACCATTGGTATATGAGTTAGAGACATTGGACGGTCATCCACTGGGATCATGGCATATCAAAGATTTCAAGGCTTGAGTCAACAAACAAGTAAATTTTCTCTTTGCGTTTAAATACTAGGAATATTAAACACAAAAGTAAAAGAAAAATTTGTTATATTTACAAATAAATATCACTATTTAAATATGTGTTTGACGAAGAATGAGGTGAAGGATGAAAGGATGTTTGTATTAGCAGAATTTGTAACAAGGTTGTTTGTGACAGTCAAGCCCTGAGGATATCATTAGTTAATATATATATAGATATATAAGAAATGCCAAGTTAAGGTCCCCTTTATAAGTTAAAGGTGATATAAAAGGTGCTTAAAAAGAATATGAAAAATATAAATTGTATTTAAGTTTTATAATTAGTAAAACTTACAATACGGATATAATTATACTTATGCTATGAAAATCCTCTTACACGGTGAGTAAGAGGAGATCGCTCAGAGGTCTTTCTATCTGTAACCGTTGGTTACTAGATTAAGGAGATACGGGTACGCGTCCCCGAGCTGCTCCAGCTGCTGGTAATTTGTTTCCATGTCCTTGTCCCACCAAAGAACCAGTATCCTTAGTCCATTAATCCCATCAACTATTACCACTCATCCTTTCCCAAATCCCCAAATAGTAGTTAAGTAAAGGTTAAACGGACCAGAGGGATCGCATTTGGTACGGTACCATAAGGACCAACCGGTTGTAATAATAACAAGGCGGATCATTATTGTAGCATGTTAAACAATAAACGTTGTTCATTTAGAAAACATTTAAGATAGAATAATAGTCCAAATTAAAAATAAGACATACTTATAAAAAAAAAAAACCACTTGATACCTACTTAAGTAAGATAAGATATTTAGGAATAACCTTATAAAGTCTGAGGACAGACAGGTTCACGAATATAAAGTGGTACTTTATATTAGTGAACCTTCTTGTTGGAAGGGGGGTATTGTCACGTAGCGCCATCTGGCGAGGCTACGTGGAAATACGTCATTTCTGTTTCGGAGTGTTGCAAGGGAAATATTACGTTCATTTAAAAAATAGTCCTTTAGTAAATTCGAAATGTGTCTTTAATTTCTCATATGCAAAAATGTAGCGATAAAATAATTATACTAAAAAGGTACAAATTATTAGTTAAGAAAACACAAACATTAAAATGAACATTTTTTTGGGAGAAGATCTCGATGAAGAGAGGGGTGACGTGACACTGACGGAGACGATACGTGGCAGTTAGCTTAGAAAGCTGCATTTTGAAAATAAATGAACTAAATAATTTTGTACTTCTCGTGAGAAGCTTTTATTGTTCAAGGAAGGAACAAATACACTCACCGTTTCGACCGCTGTAACAGGTAAATATTATAAAATAATCTTGGTGGAAGTCGGCAGAAAAAGCGGCTTCATGTCTCGAGCTTAAACTACAGAAATCAGCTCTTTACAGATATACAGACAAGAGGAACTCTCGTTGAGAGTAGCAGCGGGTGGAAGAGGGCCCTGGGCTGCAGAAGATGATGCAGGCGGAAGGAAAGTTCGTCGGTCAGTAAAAGCTACCCACATGTGGTGTCACAATTATTTCAAAAAGAATAACTTTCTCTAACGGGAGTGGTCCTAATTTTCAGATAGGGTCCAGGATGCCTAGAGGCGAGGATAAAGCTTGACTTAAGCAGGCGCTGGGCGCTGCAGATCTTATGTTGGCCGCTCTATTCTTCAGGGAGGAGGCGGTGGTTGTAATTAGTTAATCTCGGCGTGGCCAGGTAGGTGCTGATCCTAAGGGGCCTGTTTGATAGCCATGAGACGGTAACTTCCTAAACAGAAAAGCACAGTAGGTGCGTTAACTTCAAATCTATTATAATATAACATCCATGTAATGGAATATCGAATTTGGTAGGTGTGTTTGCTAGTTAAACTTTTGCCTAAGAAACTTCATACATTTAAATAATATTAAAATATCAACATAGTTGTTGGTGGCTTATTCTAGAGGTTAAGTTTTGCATGTCAGGTATGCTTGTCCTGGTTCGACATATAATGTTTTAGGATAGAACTGATATCTTTGCCTAGATACTGACAGCTAATGCTGGCCGTTTGTCTGTAATCTATGCCTATTTGTTGAATCTACTGCTCTCCAGCAAGAGATTAGCGAGCTAGCAAACTTTGGGTTAGGTTTGTGAATACTGAGAAGAGTGAAGAATTAAATATATTATATTATCAAGTGGACTCTGTGGTTTTCTTTACCCAATGTATGTAAATTAGGGTTACAATGGTTAACGAGAGTGGGGAAAATAAGGAATCTCCTCACGTTCCGTGTTACAGAATTAGTAATCTGTTTTCATCCGAGTGGTTTATGATTATTTCGTGCTATTTGTAATTCTAATCAAACTGATTAAACCTAAAGAGTGTAGATCGACTTTAATTTCGTGAAATATCATGGTTAACAAGAGTGGGGAAAATAATGAATCTCCACCAGTTCCGCCCGACCCTCCTACATACATATGGCAAAAATCGCCCTCGCCTAATATTCAGAGCAATGGAGCGTAATTCAATGTCGGAGAGGCAACCGTCCCTCCCAAGCAAAAATTGTCCATGGCAATTGATTGCAAAACCTTTTATTGCGCGTATTCTTGGCGTATTCCCATTTTGTCGAATTTCGCGTTTGTATTCAAGCGGTTGCCTGCCAATTTTTTATTTTTTTTTCTTCGCTCGTTTACTCGGCTCCGGTCACACTGGGAGGGATGGCATAAAAATTCCACTATATAGACAGTGTACACACTTTCAGGCTACCGCATTTTAATCGGTTGCCACGCAACATTTTTTTTTTACAACCCTTCTCCTATTTCCGAACCAGTCACAGTTGGCTCAATCCGGGTTGCACAGGGTGGTTCCACAACACTTCGGGAGCTCAAATACCGCTAGCCATCTGGTTGCCTCTCCAACATTGAAATACGCGTCATTGCTTTAACTATAAGCCGTTCGGTCGAACAAAACAACTGTCCACATAGTTAGATAGGCTGCGCGCTCGGTTCGGGCGAACGTTGGTAGGTATTAAGATGAAATACCTATATTTGAGATAACAATTTTTATATTTGGTAACAAAATCCAAAGTTACAATTTTGTGGCGAGTCAAAGTCCGACGCCCCACTGTGTATACGTGCATGTGTGCGTGTGCGGTGCGCGAGCCTCTATCGTTGTGTGAGTAGCGCTAAAAACCTAAACTTCGCGCGGCGCTGCTCCGAAACGCCCCCTTAACAGCTAACGTTAAACATCTTGTCAATTAAATGCACAGGTGATAATGTTTGGGCGTCAATTTATTTATTTTGTTCAGGAAATTAAAACAACAATATCATATAAAAAGTTTTCTTAATTTTTATTTAATGTAAATTGTTTTGATGTAATTTAACGCCTCTTAAAATATTGGTACTTAATTTGTTAGCACCTTATATATTATATTTTATACAGCTTGGTAACGCCAATAAAGTAAAGAAAGTATACCAAACATTACGCTTCGTAAAATGTACTCATATAGTATCAGTACTAGGCGGTACAAAAGTGTTCAGTTCTGGCGCTTCGCCGGCTGCTACCGCGGCACGCTCGCTTCGCTCGCTCGGCTCGCGCGCTGTAGGATCGACTAGCTCTCCTCCTCACTTCGCTCGTCGTCGTACCTACACCGACTGCTTTACCAAAAACGATTATGCGATCTGTACATTAGAAGAAATGAACATTATGATATGTTCATTATAGGACATATGCTTTATAGTTAAAGTATGTTTTATTGAATGTTATTACATCAAATGATCATCATTATATAATATAAATGAGTCAATAATTATTATATTACTAGTAAACTGCAGGCAAAAGTGCTCATTACACTTACACATGCCTTTGTTAATTAACATACAATGGACATTTTCGACCTTTGCGCCAACTGCACTTAAATATTCGAATCCGAACAATTCCCACTTTTAATGGATCCGTTACGTGTCATGTTGGTTTCTTGACTACCATTTTCTTCGCCATCACTGTAAATATGCTAATCATCGTTGATTTGGAAACGTTTCTACAGGATGTAATAAGTATAGAATATAATGAGTTTAATTTTGAAACTAATGTAAACGACCGAATGCTCGACGCCGTATTAGTATTAGTATATGGCATGGACACTCTATATCAACGCAATATGTGTTTGTTTTGGAACCAAGAAAATGGATGTGGTGAAAATGAAATTTGCATCTATACTTTTTATAACCTATTTAATTCTTTTTCAAAATGTTATAAAATCTAGCTCAGAAAATGGAATTTTCTCCAGTATGAAATAGTTTAGACTATTACTATGTAGGTACCAAATTCATACATGACATATTTCCGATTGGCCATATTTGTGGACCTAATTTATTCAGGCTGGACAATTTTCCGTTCAAATAGTCATATTTAGATTCGTTCGACCAATCAATTCGAGTTGTCAATTTTCCATTCGTGATAAATGACACTAAAACTAATTATATAATATTAGATAAGATTAATTTAAACCCACTCGAAACTTGAGCAATAAATAAACTATAGAAAATGTGACATTTCGATTGAAATTGTCTAAACTAATTGTATTCAACATTACTGTTTCAACGAGACCCAATATACCTATTAGTGTTTCCACGAAAACGTAATATTGATAATTGATAGGTAGGTACCTAAAGTCTGTCATTAAAACTTGGCAACAGTGACTTGACTTATTATGTACGATTCCCACCGAACGGGTCGGGCCGGCGCGCAATAGCGCATTCTTACATGCAAAGGAATTTGAACCGTCTATGCAGTAGTTACATTTCATATCGCGCTACGCTCGTAGCCGATCCTGTGGTTTTCCTCGTATGTAGCAGAAAGCGACTACAGCGTAGGCGCCCGCTAGGCTTCCACTCCATGTCCTTCGCCTCGTCTACCACAGAACGCCGCCAGGTTTGTTTGGGTTGGGACGGCCACGCTTTCGCTTTCCTTGGGGATTTCAATCTGAGGCCCGTTTAGGTGTGTAGCTAAGCAGGCCTTACCTTCCCCAAGGAAAACCACATGTTTGGGGCCCCTCCGGAGTGTGTCCAATCCAGTTGCACTTGCGGCGCTTGATCTGTTGTTCGATCAGTTTCATGGCAACAGTGAGCCACTAGGTATTTCACTACTAACACCGTTTTGTTAGGTTACCTAATAAGTCTGCTACCTAACTATAATACAGATTGGCATCCATTTCGACATTTGATCGCTCTGTCAGCATACTAAGTAGGTAGGCCTCTCGGCTTCATATTACCTGTTTATATTCGGTACATACATACATATTAACTTCTTTAGAATAGGTACCTACAGTTGAGTTTATAAAAACTATGTACTTTCCCAAAGGTTCATAAATATCTAGACAACCACCTACTTAGGGCAAACTTAACAATAAAGTCATGTCGTATTTTAGAAGAATTCCTTACGATTAAGTCAAAAGTCCAAGTCAAAATATTTTATTCAAAAGCAGATTCTTACAGATTTTTTTTAGAAAGTCTGAAATTACAAGAATCTCCTAAATAGCATTCATACAGAGGTGGAGTCGTTACAATAGTCTATTAACTTTAATTAACAAATACTTATTCATTTATACTTAAGTATTGGAGGAATGCCACAGGCTGGAGGTATGACATCTGACCATATGTGTTTGTCTAGCAATATTTATCTTATATATAAGCTTGGTTAAGCTTGTTTATGGTTTAATGAGACCACAGAATAAATCAGGCACAAACATAAACATAATTTATTGATAAAACAGTAGGTAGGTACATCAGTTTTACTATAGACTAAAAGCTTACAATTAGAGGCGAATAGCACGTGCCTGAGCTAGGATACCCTGTGATTCAGGCAAGAAAGAACTAACAATTAAAATCAAGTTATTTATAATATAATACAATACAATAGCATTCTTATTGAGTAGTACAAAAATATTTAGGAAGTTATTTAACTTAGGCGCTAACTATAAAGATAGAATAAAATTATTTTAAAACGATAAATAACTTCTGTGTCATCATAGGACATATTTTGTAGGGCTTCTCGTAGCGTTGTTTTACATTTCATGTAGTTTAAGGGATATAAACCTAGCCGCGCATTAAGTCTATTGTAAAGAAGTGGACCTAGGAAAAGAAAAAAATTAGAAGAGAATATATATCTTATAGTACGCCCTACTACTTATTGTTTGTTTTACAATGGTTTTTTTATTATCTGGCATGACTGGCAGTTTCACTGCCCTGGGTAACTTACTCGTATTATACCAAAGTGTACAAAATCCCATAAATGTCCTGTAACGTACAGTTCCTCATCATCTTAGCGTAGTCCTGGTTAGTACCCTTGAGGAGCCCATTTTTTTTTACATATTCCCTAAATGAAATAACATATCTTGTTAAGTACTTTAATCTCTATTAAATACTAGCGACCCGCCTCGGCTTCGCACGGGTACTATATTATCCATATAAACCTTCCTCTTGAATCTCACTATCTGTTAAAAAAACTGCATCAAAATCCGTTGCGTAGTTTTAAAGATCTAAGCATACATAGGGACAGACAGCGGAAAGCGACTTTGTTTTATGCTATGCAGTGATGTTATTCTGCCTTAATTATCTAAAGGTGTTTTCAAGCTTTAGCAGTTTCAAATATCGATTTTCTAAGAAATTAGGAATGCTCCAAAGAAATTAGAAAATATACCAGAGAAATAAAATTAGAGATAATATATAAAATTGGCTTCACAGAACTTCGAAAATGCGACATAGGAACAACTTGGAATATCTTCGCAGATGTATGTCCACCGAAAAGCTAACGGCTGCCGTATAAAAAGTGACACCTATGAAGGCTCCTTTGGCACTCTTTGGGGGAGGCCTATTTCCAGCAGTGAACTTCTTTCGGCTAATATGATGACGATGATGACATTTGCGTGATGACCATGACTATTGTCCCCGGCGGCTATAAAGTCAATCCTGACACATTGCGCAACTATGAAGTTTCTGAATAATGACAATGTCAACCATAGGAAAAATTACATATTTACTTATTGCGTGTGACAGAATAGTGAGTGGCAATAATATCACAGACAATATATCGATACACGTTAAGAAGTTCGTATAGCCAAAAATATTGTTTACGATTTATGATGATATCCATTGATGTAAATAAAACTTAATTGTAAAATTAGTTATGTAAGTAATATTCTCCTTCAGTTAATTATACTTAAATATTAACTAATAAATGTGTTTGTTTCTTTATTAATAACCTCTGGGAATGGAACTCTTTTTATACCTAGAGAAAACTTTTTGTATTTGAATGCAAAGTTTATTTTTTATTTACCATATTTCCGGTCAATAAATTCAATGAAACGTCAATAGGTATGATAAAACAATTTTAAGTATTGCCTTGATCGCTTCCAAAGGTTGATAATTTTGATTGTGCTAAACTTGTACATGTTTTTGGCTATTTATATCTAGTACCAATCCCCATCTCACCCATTGACCAAGGGGCAGATTGAAGCAAGGGCTTGTTAATTTGGAATTTGAAATGCTTACTATTTGGACTTGTTAAAATGCCGAAACGATCGAAGAAATTCGTTCTTTACAGTGAGCTTATCATACGTGTTCGTGACTATTTTGAACGAGAAGCTCAAAACGGCAGACCGACATTGCCCGTGACATCGGTGTTGGATCGGGTTGCAGATGCTCTCAATATCAGCAAAAAAACTATTATAAAAATCACGAAAGAAAAATTGGGTGAGACTAGCATGGAAGATAATGTTCTACATTATCCCAACAAGAGAAAAAGAGCGAAGCTTTGCGATTTAGATAATTTTGACGCTAACGCCATCCGCAGGCATATTTACAATTATTATTCACGTAAAGAGTACCCAACGTTGTCGAATTTAGTGCAGACGTTATAGGAAGCTGGATTATTTTTTCTTCGTATTATTTCCTTCATATACATCTAATAAATATTTTTTTATACTCCTCGACCTTAATGTTTGAATTAAGACTTCGTACACCAAACTTAAATCACATACTTTTTATTATGGAGCTCCCAACTCAACATTTCATAACTGTTGAGACAACTAAAATGAAATTGACCAATCACGTGGCACCTTAACTGAACTATAATATATTTGACCAATAGGACGCCGTCATGAGAAAGTCAAAGGTAAATAGACATCAACGCACAAAAAAGAAAAAGACGTTGGTTGCACTTCGTTTTCAATAGATACCAAGTTTGTTTATTAGTTCAGTTGACTCGTAGAAAAAGTATTGTATGCAATAGTTATATAATTAGCTTTTTAAGTCTCGTACCTTAGTACACTCAGCAAGCTTCGTGGCCTAAACGTGGTACTCGACTGAAAAAGCATACATTATATAACGATTGCATAAATAGTACTCGTACATTACTGCAGAGGCCGTGAAGTAAGTGATTGCTGGACGAGCATTGGGGTAGACGGATACAACGAGTCCAGCAACCCCTGTTCCGGCCGAGGATTGTATAGTGCTTTTCTCAAACGATGTGAGGAAATATTAAAATTAAAATAAATACCTACAAGGTAACCAATTAAATACTAGTTTGTTGAAATTACAATCAGAACGAAAGTTCAGAAAACAATTGTGTAATTTGCCGCCTTTTTCATTTTTTAAACATGCCATTTCAACAAGCCGTTCAAGCACCATGTTTAACCGCACATAAGTAAAGTACCATAGATTTTGTTTTTTTTTACGTCGCAAGTCTGCTTACAGAGTCTAGTGGTGGTTGGCAGTATGTAATTTTTCCTTTGTCAGTTTAATATTAGTAAGCAAATTTAAAAAGTTAGAGTAGCGGACAATAATGTTTTTAGTTAGGGTGATATTAACGCATACATTTCAGAGCATGTTTGAGAAAATACTATTTTGTTACAGTTAGTAGATAACTGCATTCACTGCTGCTGCACACTTGACTCGAATTTTATCGATACAATGATCGAACGTGTAACAACCCTAGAGGCATGTCTCAGGATTGACTTCATAGCCGCGGGGGACTGTAATAAGCTTGAATATTTTTTCCTAAGTCATAGAAGTTTTCTATGTATTTATCTAGTACTAGCTTCTGCCTGCGACTTCAAACCTACGTGATTAATTACGGTTTTTAGTTCAAATTCTCTGCGAATCTAAATATCCTCATAAACTTGGTAGTCAATAATATTATACATATAGATCCCCAAAGTATCCTTTGAGAGAGCGCTCCTTATGCGAACCCCAGGTCCGAAGGCCCTAGGGCGAGCCCCACGGACACTTTTACTATCCCCAGGTGTCTTGCAAGCGACACCTGAGGCGAAAGTCCCTAAATGTGAGTGGCGAGGCAATCCTTCAGATAGTAGTCTCAATGTGAGCGCGAGGGCCTCAGGCTCGAGGCTGATTTGCACATTAAAATTAAACAATTGCACATCAAAACCGAATTTTGATGAACGATTGAGTATTAAAGCTTAGGTAAACAGCTAATCAGAATTTCTTAGGTTTTTTTTTCAATGTGCCATTACATACTAGCCTTATTTGTTATGTATGTACCCAGTGCGATTCATACTACGGTTCGTCAAAATTGTTCGCGCAGTGCGCGTCAAATGACACATCATGACCGAGAGAGATTTTTCAAAAAACCCAACTGCTTTTTATACATTTTATAGCTTATGCCACTCCCACGATTAAGAGGAATCCAACAACACCTCATACGTCAAAATCCGTCAAACGGTTTATAGGCTGCAGGGCGTGCCAAAGAATATATTATGCCACATACATACATACATATATACATGCGCTCGAAAAACATAACCCTCCTCTCCTTCGGGCAGTCGGGTAAAAAGAGCTCTGGGCGCCATATCAAATGTACGGCCCCCAGAGCTCTTTTTACGTGTGTCGACTCAGTACTATACTATAGAGGTAGGTAGATATCGCGTAGATCTACCTACACCATGACGCGATGATACCGCGCATTTGTGTTGCACCTGACTAATGTAGCTCGTTGATTGTTGTCAGTTCAGTTGCGCTGCGACCGTGCGCCGACGCCGCCGGTTGCGTCCCATGGCAACATTATTACAACTCAATCAATAAACGTTAACCGCTCATTAACTTATTAAAGTGCTTATCTAATAACGAAGATCGTGACTAACTCGGCGGGACTATTATTAAATCCAATTTTCCACAGGTAAGTTTATTTTACACCGATAAACCTTAGTAAATAAATGCGTGTGCGTATTTTAATTTATGCGAATTAATTAAAGTCCTTTATGAATAATATGTTTCGCATTTAAACGTGGGGGTTCAGGAATAGGTATTTGTTCATTGGCTGTAAAGAGCACAATTTTTCATAATCATAATCTGTCTCCTAGACAGATTTGTCGCGCTGTCTGGTTCCGAAAATGAAATTGGGTTTAGAAACGAATCAAATACATATTATTTTCTAATTGTTTTGATGTCAAGTCTCTTATCAACGTATATTCAATAAGCTAGGAGAAACTTACACTTATTTTATAGTACCAGTTGGTAACACGTGAATTGACTAGAAGGCTTGCTCGTTAGACGAAGTCTAATTTTTAAATATTTCTAATCGATGTCTTAGGTATAATTTCGTTGCGTTTGTACGTCACGGCGTTTAAAGTGTGCATGGCGACAGGGACCCTATTTATATAACTGAGTGACAAAAACGATTTTAACCTATAATATCGGCATTTAGAACGAAGGAAAGGTTTCTAAGGAAAGTATATTTTGATAACATAATTCACGAAGTGTCATATTGAATTTAAAGGTCTCCACATCCGTCTAAAATTCAAACGTATGTAAGTACCGTAAAGATCAAACTAATGGAAAATCAAAATACTCGTATTATACAATGCCGTTTCTTTTCGGAAATTACTTTGAACTGAGTAGGTTAAGTTACGGCCGCTTAACTGACCTTCTTACTCGTGAAGACGATGCAGTATTATCACAGCTCTGACCGTGACGATTCGTTTATGAAAATACGCTATTGTGTGGATTGGCACCATTGAGTTAATAGCTATAGTAATACGTAGTATATAATCGTAAGTCAATGATTGGCACTTACTTAGCTCGTTTTAATTGAAATAAGCACGTACTTAACGGGATTGCCTTGAATCCAACGACAAGGTATTAAAATACAACCGACTTGATAACCTCCTCCTTTTTTTGAAGTCGGTTAAAAATGGGGTATGAACCGATCAAGGGCTTAACAGGTATCATGTTCTGATAAGAAAAAACTAAGAGAAACCATTTTATTACGCGATGGTTTTTTACATTTGTATGGAGCGTTAGCCGACTGGGGCGACCTCGCGACCTGCTCCACACAAATGTAAAAAAAATAGCTTCAAAAAAAATATTTTCGATTTTAGTGTTCCGTACCCAAAGGGTAAAAACGGGACCCTATTACTAAGACTTCTCTGTTTGTCCGTCTGTCTGTCACCAGGCTGTATCTCAAGAACCACGATAGCTAGACAGTTGAAAATTTCACAAATTATTATTTCTGTTGCCACTTGTTAGCTTTTATAAATTACAATATAACTTATTAATACATAACTATCTGATTGTAGTACTCATTCATGTATACCAACATAACTAAACGATATTGCCGAACTTGTTCTTATTCCTTGTCAATTACAATAGCTATGCGGGGTTACCAACATTACCAACATTATCACATTGTAAAATTAGTAGACAAGCGTCAGTAATGTCAAAGCCTGCTAAAACGCGCATTTGGCGCGTTTTTGCTTAAATGTATTTAGTCTGTGGAAAGCGGGAAAGAGTTTGAGCTGGCTGTCATTGTGATGGAGAACCAACAACTTTGTATCTCAAAAAGTTATAATAAAAGTATTGAAAGTGCGCATTGTTTTAACGAAAAGATCATCCGAAGACCTCAAAGCGTTGGCTCGAAAGGCGAGCCAACATATCAGAAGTGGTACGAGGCGAGACTACTAGTCTCAATAACCGACGCCCGCCGTGTTGTGATTCCAAGAAGTTAAAGCTTTTAAGGTCAGAGAATTTCATTTATTAACTTTGAATGCTGTTATCAACGTGTTGTGGCGGTCAAAACATAATTTCTAATGCTTCCTGATGGAAATAGGAGCTTGGGAGCGAAAACTAAAACTGAAACTAACCTGATTCTACAAAAACTTTTGTCACCTTACTAAAGCAAAATCTAAGATAGCTGGTGTGTTCCGTGAATTCGTACAGAAAGGCATGCTATCCTTGTTATGGAGTCGTGTGCGTGACTTGAAGTGACCGGTCCAGGGAACGCCTATAACATAATTTAATTGCTACTGTGTTTTGTGAGCTTGAAGGGCACAATTGTGTGTTTGGTGCCATTAGTGTTTTTTTTCTTTGGTGATTGAATCTACGAGTGATACATCTGGAGATACTGAACAATAGATCGAGAATGCTAATAGTTATGTGTATAAATAAATAAGTTTAGTGAACTGACATATTTAGTTTTCCACAATAGTTGTGAATGTCCATAGTAATTATTTTATAGTCTGAATCTCTAGTTATAACAATTGCTTTCAAGTTTCCTTTTCCTCTTTCACTACACAATTTGAATTGTTAAAAATATTTGAAGATGAGAAGATCTCGTAGTCGTAGCCGAAAGCGAGACCATAGGAGTAAGAGATATACAAGTATGGTATCTCGGGTGCCTAGACGATCTAGGGACAGGATAGTATCTAGAGATCGCAGCTGGTCTAGGGATAGTAGAGTGTCAACAGATCATAGAGAGTCAAGACACCGCACTGTTGACTCAAATTCTAAACGGAGGAGTAGGTCGGATGATAGGAATCATAGGCATAAAAGCAAGAGTAGACGGCATTGTAAAAAACAATCATGCTATTCTCATAAATGTTGCCAGCATACTAATGAGCAGATACACCGCGAAAATTTAACACCACCAATGCCATCATTGTCACTGGGATCAAACAACTTCCCAGTCTCACATAGTGTGGTGCCAGAGTTTGACCCTGGTGACCACAGCCAAACAATACTTACATGGATTAACAAGGTTAATGAATGTGCAAAAATTTATCGCTGGGATGATCGACAAATATGCCATTATGCTATTCCAAAGCTGAGTGGATTAGCCAAAAAGTGGTATCAAGGGTTGTCTTCAGTTTTGTTTACATGGGCTGAGTGGACGCAGAAACTGACAACAGCTTTTTTGTCGAATGAGAATTATGGGGAAGTTTTAACAAATATGTTAAAGTTTCGGTGCCGGCACGGACAGCCTTTAGAAAATTATTATTATGATAAGATGGCACTGATAAATAAGTGTGAAATAACAGGTCGAAAGGCTGTTGGGTGTTTGATTCATGGTATTGATGATAAATTCGTTAGAATGAGTGCTGGTGCATGCATGTTTGAAGAACCAGAGCATCTGTTAAATTACTTACGCACTGTTTCTCAAAGTGATATGAACAATATTGTACGCAGTAAAAATTTGCCATTTAACAAACCTGTTCAGGGTCCAAACAAAAACATTGATTCAAACTCTCAGCAGATACGATGCTTTAATTGTAATGAGGTAGGACACATAAGCATCAAATGCAATAAACCTGTGAAAAAATGCACTTTCTGTTTAAAGTTAGGTCATGAGACAAAAGATTGTCGGAAGCGAGCTTATCAAGGCAGTAGCAATGATAAGCAACAGTCAAACCGAGATGATATCCAACCTGTCTTATTAATTAATAATTCTACAGGTGAAAGTGACAAGTATCATAAACTCATTTTTGTTAACGGGGTACAATGTCAAGCATATATTGATTTTGGTAGCCGGTGCACCTTGATGAGAGAAACTGATGCTAAAGGGATAATCAAAGGTTGGGATATGTGTGAATCGCCAATGTTACAAGGATTTGGGAATACATTGGTTAAACCGTTAGGTAAAACATATGTAAAGATGGAAGTAGGCAATGTTGAGGCAGAAATCGAAATGTTAATAGTACCAGATCAGTATTTGAAAACACCTGTGTTAGTCGGCCAAACATTCACCGAAAAATCACATATTATAGTATACAAAACAAATGACGAATTGATATTCATGCATAAACCTGAGGTCTTAGGTGAAAGCGACAAGTTGCAATTAATTATGAGTGACAATACAACCATCTTGCCACAATCAACGTCACCAGTGGATGTTAGAATAGAAGGAGAATATTCTGGTGGATTGTTTGTTCAGTATAGTCACAGGATGGTGAATGATGACACTGAGTATATTGTCCTTCCGGGAGTATATAACTTCGAAAAGGGCTGTGGATATGTTATGGTGACAAATGTATCAAATAAAGAGATTGACTTAAAAGAAAAAGAATTAATAACACGAGGCTACTATTACAAAGAAGTTTCTAACGAGTATGTAGGCAGAGTAGATACATGCACTGAAAATCAAACCACAGAATACCTACCACTGCCAATAGAAGATATAAAATTAGGAGTCACAATGAATGAGATTGACAAGCGTGCATTTTATGACCTATTGGAAAAATATAGAGATTGTTTTGCCTTAAATCTGAAGGAGTTAGGGCGAACAGATTTATCAAAAATGCACATCACCTTGAGTGATAATGTGCCGGTAGTTTACAATCCCTACAGAATGTCACAGCTGGAACGTGAGCAGTTGTCAAAGATAATCGATGACTTATTATCGAATGATATTATACGAGAGAGCACGTCTTCATATTCAAGTCCTGTGATATTGGTTAAAAAGAAAAATGGTGAAAAACGTTTATGTATAGACTACCGGGCCTTGAATAGAAAGACACTAAAGGACAAATATCCTCTACCACGCATTGAGGATCAATTGGATAGCTTAGGAGGTAATGCGTATTTTAGCAGTCTCGATTTAGCATCGGGGTATTACCAAGTGCCAATGGATGAGGAAAGTAAACATCTCACTGCGTTTGTTACACCAGATGGGTTATACGAATTTAATCGAATGCCCTTTGGGTTAGCGAATGCTCCCAGTGTATTCCAGAGAACTATCAATGCCATGTTGAGAGGTTTTGGACGCAGCTTGGCTCTAGCCTACATGGATGACCTATTAGTGCCCTCGAAAACTATAGTCGAAGGCCTAGACAAGTTGGAGAAGGTCTTTCAGTTAATAAGATCAGCTAAACTCACTTTAAATCTTAGCAAATGTAATTTCTTTCAGACTCATATTGATTATTTAGGCTATGAGATTAGCTCGGAGGGGATACGTCCAGGCTCTGGCAAGATCAAAGCCGTTCAAGACTTTCCTGTACCGCGCAACGTACATGAAGTGCGCCAATTCATTGGCCTTACGAGCTATTTTAGGAGGTTTATTAAAAACTTCTCTATCATTGCCAGACCTTTAACTGCCCTGACAAAGAAAGACACTGGATGGCTTTTTGGCGATTCCCAAATGAGTGCATTCACAGAGCTCAAACAAAAGTTAACGAGTCGTCCTGTATTGGCGTTGTATGACCCAAATTCAGACCTGGAAATTCATACTGATGCTAGTAAGTTGGGAATTGCAGGCATTCTTATGCAACGCCATCCTACAGCAGGTCTGCAACCTGTGTCGTATTACAGTCGGCAGACTACTCCGGATGAGAGTAAATTACACTCCTATGAGTTAGAAACTCTTGCTGTAGTTAGTGCCTTGGCTCGATTCCGGGTGTATGTACTTGGCAAAATCTTTAAAGTGGTAACAGACTGTATTGCCATACGCAGCACAATGACTAAGCGCGATTTGATACCCAGAGTAGCCCGTTGGTATATTGACATGCAAGAGTACACCTTCGTTGTTGAGCATAGAGAGGGAACTAGGATGGCTCATGTAGATGCTTTGTCACGAAACCCGATTCAGTCTGATCCATATGAACTGACGGAAATAATGGATATTTTATTCATCGGTGATGACTCATGGCTCCAAACAGTTCAACAACAGGATTCCGAACTGCAACGCATAATGAGTATCCTGAATGACCACGATACCAAAGCAATTGTTGAGGTACATAAAAATTTCTCGATAAAAAATGGTCGTCTTTATCGAATAATTGACAAGAACGGGGAAGTAAATCTAAAGTGGGTAATCCCAAAATCAGTTAGGTGGCAAATAGTCCGTATGAACCATGATGACTTAGGACACGTTGGATTCGATAAAACATATGAAAAGGTTAGCAGAGTTTATTGGTTTCCAAAGATGAGGCGGTTCATAAAAAAGAACTGTCAAGCATGTCTGAACTGCGCTCACAATAAGTTGCCGGCTGGGCCTAAAGAGGGTTATCTCCATCCCATACCCAAAGCAAACAAACCTTTCGACACATTACATACGGACCATTGCGGCCCTTTCCCCATGAGTAAAACTAAAAATTGCTACATACTCTGCATAATAGATGCTTTCACCAAGTTTATTCACATCAAAGCTGTTAAAAATGTTAAAACTAGCACTACCATCCAAGTATTCAGTGACTATTTTTATCAGTATGCGGTTCCACGTCGAATCATCTCTGATCGAGGAACTAGTTTTACCAGTAAAGAATTTGCACAGTTCTTGAAGGAAAGGGGTGTTACCGAACACATATTAAACGCTGTGGCCACGCCTCGTGCGAATGGCCAAATTGAAAGATACAATCGTACGATTGTCGATTCTTTAACAGCTATTAATCATGACAAGCCGGATAATTTGTGGGACTTAGCTATACCGCAAGTTCAGTGGGCTATTAATAACACTGTTAACAAAACAACGGGGCGTACACCAGCCGAGTTGTTATTTAGTTTAAGACCTACGGGTTGTTCAGATGGAATCATGAATACTGTCGTATCAGAATTTGAACAGCCTCAAGATGTCGATAAGATGAGAACAGAAGTCGCTCAAAAAATAGAAAACAGTCAGAGAGCTCAGAAAGAACGTTTTGATAAAACTCGAAAGAGGCCGAAGGCTTATGAGGTGGGTGAGCTAGTACGTGTAGAAAGAGAAAGCCGTAGTGAACCAGGGCAAAGTAGGAAACTACTGCAAAAATGTGGTGGCCCTTACAGGATCACTAAAGTACTAGGAAACGACCGTTACGAAGTGGAAGATACTCCCATCACACGTAGACAAGGTACTAAAATATACAAAGGAACATATGCTGTGGATAAGTTGCATCCATGGTTAGTATTCAGTAACGATGTTATTTCTAGTGATTCAGAATAAAGTCTTACAACTTCACAAGTTTAATAAAATAAAGAGTTGTCATTTATGTCATGTTATAGTATTAACTATTAAGTGATTAAATATATGTGATGACACATAATTATAAAATATTTTTCACCTAATTCATGTTATACTTACAATGGTAAGGGTAATCATTAAAGTGAAATGTTTAAATTCTATTATAAAATTGTTATCCAGCAATTCTTGTGATAATCTAATAAATAGAGGAAGTGAAGATCTATGATAATTGTTGTCCAGAGATATGACAAAATGTATGTACTAAGATGTACCTAATTAAAAAGTGAAGTATATATATATAGAAATGTTCATGATTTTTTTTCCAAGGAGTGAAACATTGTAGCAATATTAGTGTTTTAGCAATATTATAATGTCAGAGTTAAATATGCAGATTATTATTGTTTTAGAGTTAGTCATGCCATGAGAATAGCGTGATGGTATAGTGAATACATTTCAAAACAGTAGTATGTTAGTGAACTATTATTACAGATAAATTATAACAAAGTGATGCAACGCAAGAGTGACTTAAAATAATACTTCATAATTGAAGAGTGAAATATGTAAATGATATTTTTTAATAGTGAGTCAGTCTTGACATTAGAGTGATGTAATAAATAACAGAGAGAAATACATTTTATAAGTGTGAGATTTTGTTAGTGAAATTTGTCATGATGGCTTAGTCCATAAAGTGAGTAATTACAGGAGAATACTTGTGAATCTTGTGATGATGTAGTTAATAAGAGTGAGTCATTGAAGCTGAATGCTTGTGATGATGTAGATAAGAAGAGTGAGTCATTGCAGCTGAATGCTTGTGATGATGTAGTTAATAAGAGTGAGTCATTGCAGCTGAATGCTTGTGATGATGTAGTTAATAAGAGTGAGTCATTGCAGCCGAGTGCTTGTGATGATGTAGTTAGTAAGAGTGAGTCATTGCAGCTGAATGCTTGTGATGATGTAGTAAATAAGTTTATTACATTTAGTAATTTTCGATTTCTCTTAGTTATTTTTGTTTGTGTAACCTTTATGTTGGTCCCATGAACCCGATTTAAAATGCGAGGTCGCATCTTGATGTCAGGTTTAGCCGAATATTAGCTTTTATAAATTACAATATAACTTATTAATACATAACTATCTGATTGTAGTACTCATTCATGTATACCAACATAACTAAACGATATTGCCGAACTTGTTCTTATTCCTTGTCAATTACAATAGCTATGCGGGGTTACCAACATTACCAACATTATCACATTGTAAAATTAGTAGACAAGCGTCAGTAATGTCAAAGCCTGCTAAAACGCGCATTTGGCGCGTTTTTGCTTAAATGTATTTAGTCTGTGGAAAGCGGGAAAGAGTTTGAGCTGGCTGTCATTGTGATGGAGAACCAACAACTTTGTATCTCAAAAAGTTATAATAAAAGTATTGAAAGTGCGCATTGTTTTAACGAAAAGATCATCCGAAGACCTCAAAGCGTTGGCTCGAAAGGCGAGCCAACACACTATAACAACAAATACCAAAAACAAAATAAAATAAATATTTAAAGGGCACTCCTATACAACAAACGTTTTATTTTTGCTGTTTTTATAGATAATGGTAGGGTACCCTTCGTGCGCGAGTCCGACTCGCACTTGGCCGGTTTTTTCTTATTCAGAACACGATACCTGTTATGTCCTTAATCGGTTTACACCCCATTTTTGCTAGACCCTGTACTAGCCGTTGATTTAGATTTCGATTTATTTATTTCACAATATAAAATTACAATTTTCTCAAACATGCTCTGAAATGTATGCGTTAATATCGCGAAATGAAGACAAGAAGTTTCTTGTTTATGGCCTTAAGCCAAGAAGTAATGTATGAAAACCCTAACTAAAAACATTATTGTCCGATACTCTAACTTTTTAAATTTGCTTACTAATATTAAACTGACAAAGGAAAAATTACATACTGCCAACCACCACTAGACTATGTAAGCAGACTTGCGACGTAAAAAAAAAAAAAAACTATGGTAAGTACTATACTTATGTGCGGTTAAACATGGTGCTTGAACGGCTTGTTGAAATGGCATGTTTAAAAAATAAAAAAGGCGGCAAATTACACAATTGTTTTCTGAACTTTCGTTCCGATTGTAATTTCAACAATTGATTACCTTGTAGGTATTTATTTTAATTTTAATATTTCCTCACATCGTTTGAGAAAAGCACTATACAATCCTCGGCCGGAACAGGGATCGCTGGACTCGTTGTATCCGGCCTCGTCTACGACTCGGCCGTCTATCCCAATGCTCGTCCAGCAATCCCTTACTTCACGGCCTCTGCAGTAATGTACTAATAAATTAAAGCTAGCTTAATCTATATGAATTTATATAATGATCGTCAAAGAGAATAAGAATTGTAATAAAATGTCGTTGCTTTTGGTTAAAATTATAGTCATAATTATTTAATAGGCAAAACTAAATAAATTACTAGGATAATATTATATAAGTATCGCATAAAGGTCGTCATATGAGAGCTCCGGTAGCCTAGTGGTTCAGGCATGCGGCTGTCAAGCGGTAGTCGTGGGTTCGAATCCCGGCTCGTACCAATGAGTTTTTCGGAACTTATGTACGGAATATTTACCGTTAGCTTTTCGGTGAGGAAGCCGGTCTAATCCCAATAAGGTCTAGTTTTCCCTCTGGGTTGGAAAGTCAGATGGCAGTCGCTTTCGTAAAACTAGTGCCTATGCCAAATCTTGGGATTAGGTGTCAAAGCGGACCCCGGGCTCCTTAAGGGGCATTACCGGGAATAACGCTAGGGGGATGATGATGCATAAAGGTCGTCATATAACAAATAATTTCGTAAATAGTTAACCATACGTTAATTAACTATATATTAAGTAACGAAAAATTAAGAAAAAATACAAATAACGATATAACTTACATTGCAAAAACAGTGATATGTGGTACTATCGATGATTAGTGTCCATAAATTCCTTTGCTGAATATACTCTTAATGCGTTTTTAAATAAATAAGTTTCTCGGTTGAGGTTTGATTTGGAGTACCTACATCTGAAACACCACCATACCTACAGGGATCCCCATGAGAGCATCGCTCTCCTGCAGAGAGTATTTGTTCACTGACCTCTTAGAGTTCTTAATTAGTGTAAGTAAGTTGCTTAATTAATGCATTAGATGAGCATTTCTAGAAAAGTTTGTGCATAAGTTAGCCTTCATTATTCCTTTCCTGTTACCATTTTTAAAAATATTGTTTAAAACAGTTGTTTGAGATTCTTTATCGCACGAGCGAGCGAAGCGAATGAAGTTCTATGCTTCACCAAAAACTTTCGGTGTCTATCCCGTTGTGCAGCTGTTCTCCTCTGCAGGTCGTATTACTCAACCGATTCTCGTGAAATTTAGGGAGCAAGTTCGTTAGCTATATAAAATTTTATGTTGTGGTAAGGCACTTCACCAAAATTAAAAAAAAAAAAAAAAACAATATGCTGGCTCGCGCATTCTCGGCGTTCTACAGCTCACAGAGGCACTAGTATAGTAAGTATAAGGATTACGGTGTTTGTTACAGAACAAAAATAACAATACTGTCCGTATTAAATTATAGATAACGTGGTAACAAAAAAGGAATAGTAACAGGTAATTACTATTATTTTATTATTACTATCATTCAGCAATTGAAGAATTATTAAACCAAATATTATTTCGTTTGGCAAACACGAATACATTAGCTCCGTTAAAAATGGTAGGTACAATACAATACAACACAATACAAATATTCTTTATTGCTCACCAGACATAGTAGACAGTAGAAAAATAGTGCTAAATTAAACATAAACAATGGCAGACAACAGGCAGTCTTATCGCTAAAGAGCGATCTCTTCCAGACAACCTTTGGGTGGTGGAGACAATGTAAGAAAAGCCTCCTCTGGTTAAGCTGGTGGCTAAGCTAATTATAGGAGTAAGGAGGTCAAGGAGGGGAAGGATCATGTTACGACTTATGCTATAGGTATAGGTACATTCGATTTCGTGATAAAAGGTCATATTCAACTACCGTGCAGTACCTACATTTCGTGATAAAAGGTCATATTCAACTACCGTGTAGTACCTACATTTCCTGATAAAAGGTCATATTCAACTACCGTGCAGTACCTACATTTCGTGATAAAAGGTCATATTCAACTACCGTACAGTACTTACCTACATTTTCTTACACATTACAAGATGCATTTTTATTACAAGATGCACTTTTATTTCAACACATTTGGAAAGGCCGGCAGAGACGCAGGATAAGATAAAGTGTATGTCTATACCCTTTTAGCACAGGTATTTTATACTTAAGGGGCTACCTGAGGTTTTCATACATTTTGGACGAGTTTTTAATCGGATCTCCTACTTTTTTACACTACAGATAGAATTGTAAGTCAATCGGCTATCGGTTCTTCAATCTTTTATCTCCATTTTGTCTACCGAATTTTGAAAGAAATTAATACTAAATTTTGTATGATTTTTTTTAAACATTGTCTAAATAACAGTAATTTCGTGTCTCTATTGACGTGAAAGATCTAACATAATATACGAAATCTACATAGTCTGGCAAACGTAAGCGTGACCTGGGAAAACGCGGAAAATTAAAAAAAAATACATATCGTATTACTAATTTTTTGTATTTTACGGATTCCTTGAATATTTTCAAGAATATCTGTAAACATAAGAAACGTATGATCATTCTCGTCAATATTATAACAAATAATCAGCCGACAAGGATTAAGATTACAAAGTCATACTAACCTAAAAAATCCGACATCGCATCCCAACATTGTTGTTTCTCTTGGAAAACAACTTCTTTCTCCTTTTGTTTTTGCTTGAACTTACTGATCGTAGTATGTAGCAGCTTTCGCACATTACTTATTATTGTTTTACCCATATTACGGCAATTATTAATGCAAAATAATCCCTGACGTGCCTTTGACAGATTATAATGTTGCCACTTTTTAAAAAGTTCAGGTCACGCTTTCGTTTGCCAGACTCTACGAGTATGACGTCTGTAAAGATGTGTCTAGGGTTTTAATTTAAAACTAACTAACACAAAAGTTATGGCCAGAAAACAAGATTTTTGGCCTAAAATTGTTCAAATAAAAAAGTAAAAAATTGTGCAAAAATAATGAACTTTGAAGTAAATATGGGATACTATATAGCTTAAAGCCGTTGTTGTTAATTAGCTACAAAAACATTAGAAAACTAAGAGATTCAGGTCGAAGGTCATTGGCGTAGGGGAGCCCCTTAAAAGAGAGTACCATAATCTGACTATTGTAAACCTTTTTGTGACTGAATAAATAATTTTCTCTTTATTATTATTATTTTACGCAACTATTCCATACAGTGGTGATTTTTTTTAATCAATTGATTACCGTTACGTACAAAATGACAGAGCTACAAAGCTTACGTTTCATTAACTTTACGTTTTATTGGTACCTATAGAAAATCACGATAACGTTTTAATGTAGTCTCTAGAAGAACTATGACCCTATTTATACACAAAGAAACAGTCAACCACGTCAATAAAATACAATGAACTGAACTCATTGGCACGGTAACTTTGTACTATTGTTTGCTACTGTTTTTAAAGTAAAGCGGATCACAATTCATACTAACAGAAAGCGGATTTAAAGTGAATCCGATTTACATATCTGTATCAATCAGTTAATTGTTGTTTCATGTGTTATCGTTGGCAAATTTTAAGTTAATAAACAGCCTCTGTTAAAGGAATATTGTAACATAGTAAGCATTTATTGTCTTAGGTACCTATTGTAAATTCAAACTTTAAGATTAGCTAATAATGTGACAACCAGTTAGCCAAGTAGGTAGTTACGCTTCCTACGAAGCCGAAGGCCCTGGGTTCGAATCCCGGTAGGACAAATATTGGTGTGATAAGCATGAACATTTGTTTCAGAGTCTTGGATGTTTTCTATGTATTTAAGTTTTTTTTTCTTTGACTGTTGCTATAATGGGACGGACCCAATACAGCGGTCGAACTGCGTGGTTGGAGGGTGGCCTGGGGAAAATCCAGGGGAGGCCTCCGGCACGACCACGTGGGGAAGTTTGTACACTGGAATACTCTAAGAGTTTGCGCTCCAGTGAGATTGGTTGAGCGCTATCAACCGAATCTGGGGTGATATTTAAGTATTGATCTGTATTTAATATATAGTCGTCTAGTACCCACCCATAACACAGGCCTTGTTGAGCTTACAATGGGACTAGGTCGATTTGTGTAATACAGTAATACAGTCTTTATTGGTAAAAATGTTTTACACGTCAACACATTTTTATTAATTACAAAGTAATATATATGAACTTAGATCACTAACAATACAATTTCGTATCATTATAATAACCCCTTTTAGTTTTAATTAACCATTTTGCGGTGTGGGATCAATGATCATTTATAAAATCATCAATTTTATAGTACGCTTTTTCAATAAGCAGTTTTTTTAGTTTTGTTTTAAAAATATTATAACTTTTTGAATCCAAAATGTCATGAGGTACAGCATTATAAATAGTTGGCCCCATGATTCTGAGTGATCGTCTTGATTTAGCAAGCCGACACTGTGGAGCTAGTAGTCGGGGCCGCCTGCGCGCAGGGGGTTCGCGGGTTTGTCCACTTTTTTTGTACGCTTGAATGTTTGTCCTAACGTATATGCACGCAGTCAGGATATAAATACACGGTAAGGTTAAAATTTTGTGTTTTTTAAATAAAGATTGAGCGGGATGGTCAACAGGTTTTCCATCAATTATACGCAGGGCTCGTTTCTGCATTCGGAACAGTCTGTCACGATCAGCAGCAGTCCCCCAGAGATCAACACCCTGCGTTAGAATTGAGTGGAAATACCCGTAGTAAGCAATTTTAAGGTTCTCGACAGAAAGAGTAATTGAAATTCGTGACAATGTGTAACAGGCTGAGGCTAATTTGTCACAAGTCGACTGAATATGCGGCGACCACGTTAAGCCAGTATCAATCCAGAAACCGAGGTACTTTACTGTGTCTACTTGTGGGATTTCGATATTATCTAGTACAATATTTAGCCGGTTTTTATTCGTATTACGGAGTTGAAAATGGACTATATTTGTCTTGTCAAGATTTAAAAGCATCCCATTGACGGAAAACCATTTTTTAATATGGCTCATAACAAGGCAAAGTTTATCCCTCAGGTTATTAAAATTATCGGCGTGAACAACAATACAGGTATCGTCAGCGAACATTATGTAGTCTAGGTCGGGGAAAGCTGTTGTGATATCATTAACGAGAATCAAAAATAAGTTATTTCCGGCTATAGATCCTTGAGGCACGGAGCAGTCTCCTGTTGACTCCAAATTTGACCTTGAACTCAGGACATAAACATATTTAAGTGCTTTGTTTCCTGTCCTTTAGAAACGATTTGATGGTTTCGTGGAATGTACCGGTGATGCCGTACTGTGCTAATTTATTGAGGAGTAGCGAGTGATTTATCATCTCGAAGGCACGCGACAAGTCACAGAAGATAGCGGCAACCTGTCGCGAGCCCTCGAGATACCCTAGTACCCGCGCCACCACATCGCGAGTAGCGTCCGTCGTCGACCGACCAGGCTGATAAGCATATTGTTGGCAATTTAACAAGTTGTTTGAGGTAAAATGTTGCATTAATCTTGTACTAAGTAGCCGCTCAAACACCTTGGAGATAATAGGTACCAGAGATATCGGCCGGTAGGATTTCGGTGCGAACAGCTCACCTTTACCCTTGTAAACCGGTTGCACTTTTATTAGTTTTAATATATCGGGATATACGCCCGCGTTGACACACTCGTTAAATAAGAACAGAAATAACGATATAACTATCGGCGAAAGACAGTCGAGAATATGAGTAGACATATCATTTATGTCTTTTGATGCCTTTCGTTTGATTTTTTTGCAAGCATCGATCATTTCATTTAAGGTGAATGGTGTGAAAACAAAATGTGGAGGAGGTTCGGTTAAATACATTTTTAGGTATTCAAGCGCAGTGTGAGTGTAGGGTTTTGCATTGCTTATGTTTGCGTCAACATAATACCTATTCAACATAGCAGCGGCCCCCTCGGCGCGCGCGCCGGGGCAGTCGCCCGCTGACCTGCTGACGAGTATGTCGATCGCACGATTTCCGTTTTTATTATTCCTACAAGTTTCGTCTGATATAGCTCGCCAAACTTGTCCCTTGATATTTATTGTTAATGATTTATTTATTAATGTACCTAATATCGAAAAATGAGATTTTCACTTGACTCTCGAACTAAAATTAAGGTGGTTCGATTTCCATACAAAACGTTATTTGACATTCGCAGGCTAACGGCGTGTTTTTTTTAAAAACTTATGTAAGTAACTTTTATTAATATTATACAAAGAGTATGAATATAAAGCTATTTACAATAAGAATAATAGAAGATTCTAAAGCTAACTTAAAAATTTAAACTATCTTTAAAAAGGGCGCCCGTGGCATCGTACCAAAGATGCTGGCAGCATTGCCTCGCTGAAAAGCAATACTAATCCGCTCTGCGAGGAAGCTGCCAGCTCTTTGGTCGCCTGTAGACTTTCATAAATTGACTTTCCATTTGCGAGAAATTCCCCCTTTTCTTGAATTAACTAGAATAATTTGAAATACTAGTTTGTGACGTCATACTTTGGGAAAACCATTTTTTCACCTTATTCTAGTTTATACAAGTTTATTCAAGGAAAGGGGGAATTGCACGCAAATAGAAAGACAATTTGCGGAAATTACTTACATAGGTTTTTTAAAAAATCACGCATTTAGCCAGTGAATGTCAAATACCTAACGTTTTGTGTGGATATCGAACCACCTTAATGCCCAATGTCACGCAAACGGATCTAAACAAGTCATCCAACGATACACACACCATAGGATTGAAGAGAAAAAAAATACGTATATATATAGATACGTAAAGAGGGGATATATTAAAGACAAAAAAAAAAATTTTCATGATTTGAGTCTGCCGGTTTGTCGGCGTGATTCATTTATATAACCATGCCGATTACAGCTTGTTAGTAATAAGGGTCACCGAGATAAGCCGCAGAATGACAAACGGACAGAGGGACATTTAAAGGATTTTTAATGTACAAATACGAATTATGTGAAAAGGAACTTGTTGCACTATTAAATAAAGTGTTAATTGCATATTATTTATAAATTGAAAAGAAAAAGTTAACTTTGATTACAAACTGGATACTTAAGTGTCGTCACAAAACTGACAAGGAGTAATTTTTTGTTCAACAACTCACGCCAATAGGGTACACAATTATTTTTTCACACCTTTCATTCGGAAAAGTAAGTTTTGCTCCACGACGAGAGTGACCAAAACGCTACTTTTCTGTTCAAGCTACTTTTTTAATTTATACATTGGCATTGGAACATTTGTACGCAATGTGCCAATTGAACACAGATGTTAATAAAATAATCGATTGTAATTTCATCGTAGTCGATTCAAAACGAACATATTTCAAGTTTTAACTATAACAGTGTTGTATAAAAATTTATAAATATTTCGTAATATTTAAAAATTAGTAATAAAAATTAAGATAATTTAGATATATTTTAACAATAGCTTTTTTTAAATTTCCTCATAGTCGGTGTGAAAAATAGTATGTGTACTCAGTAGCAAAATTATTTTCGTCTCGGGCGTAAACACTTGTATCCCTCACTACGCTCAGGATCCTACGTTAGAATCCCTCGCTACGCTCAGGATTCTATTGTAGGATCCCTCGCTGCATTCAGGATACAATACACCGCCCTCGCCGTAAATATACTATTTTGCTCCCTTGTGACACAAATAACTATTTAATGTCCTTACATCGTAGCTCCTTACAAATTTTCACTCCCCATTTACCTATAGACCCGTCTAATCCACGGGTAACAGACAGACTTACAGACACTTTCGCATTTATAGGTAATACTGCCGCCCGCGACTTCGTCTGCGCGTGGACCTGGGATACAAACTATCCTATATTTTATCCAGGCTTTAAACTATCTTCGTGCAAAATTTCATACAAATCGGTTGAGCCGTTTAAGATTGATTGATTATGATTAACAAACATCTAAACATCCAAATATCCAAACTTTCGCATTTACAATATTAGGTGATATTAGTAGGTTTGGTATGGATTCTACCTTCCCCTGGCACGGCTGGTTACCCAAACTAATTTATACAGTGATGGCTGAGATTATTTTATAATATGGCAGACTTTTTATTAAATAGTCATTGTAATACGAATCTTCTACCTTGGACGTAGAGCTTTTTGAAGCTTTTTGCTTACTTTGATGCAATTCGACCAACTCGAATAATCTCGAGTATTTATGCATTGTAAGCGCCAGTTGGCGCCAGTATAACGTGGGAGACATTGCAGCGCATGCGGCTTTATAGCTAAGTTTTGTAATATCAGGCGGCACGAGTGCAATGGCCGACAAAACAAAGACAACTCCTTTAGTGGGAAAATGTCAATTTTCCGCGCTGCTAGTCATACTTCGCCTGCAGGTAGGTTATAAAATGCACTTCGATTCAGCGTTATACCTAAATTGCAATATTTTGAATGCACTACTGCAGAAGTACTTATGTGAAATTTATGTAATGAGATTTAATAAACTAAATATTAAACGGTTTTATGAAGTGTCTAGCTAGTGTCTGTAATCTTTCTTGGAATCTTTGGATACCAAATGTTACATACATAGGTACCTACGTTACCAGTTAGTTGTTTTAGCGACCAGTACGTCCAGCACAACTTGCTGACAAGTCGCTTCGCGCGCGACTGAGCGCCTCCTGCCTGTCTCACTCGCACCGTGCAAATTAGAACGAGGAGGGTACTTAGATCTTTCTTGACTCGGCGCGGCGTCAGTTGTGCTAGCTCCCCAGATGGGTACCTATCTTGTTTTAGCGACATCTCTATCGAATGTATGCTTCGCAGATATGTCACTTTGAGGATTTTTATAAACTAAACCTTACCTAATAGGTTCAACATAATAACTTTTTCACTGTGACTAATAAGTTAACAGTAAATAAAAAACAACACACGATAGTTGATTAAATAAGCAGATAGCCTGTAAGTAGGTACCAGACGTGCCTGCGGCTCCGTCGGCGTTGAGCTTGGTCACACTCGCATGCAAACTTTCTACCACTACTTAGTTTCAAGGTCTGTATTCACTTTGATTAGTGCGAGTGCACGTGATTAGCGCCTGTCCACACGTGTTTAGTGGCAGGCACGCTGCGAGTGAGGGAGAAGGGCGGGGTGCGGGATGGGGCTACTCGCAATCCACTCGCAAAAATATAGAACACGCAATAATGACGTTACTACGCAGCCAACTAATCTAATCAGTCGCTGTCCACACGACTGTTTTACTAATCACTAATCACCTGCACTAATCACTCGCACTAATCACTCGCACTAATCACTAATCAAAGTGAATACAGGCCTTCACCCCGAGTCCCGAGTGATGATTTACGGAATAAAAAGTGGGTATAATATGTTTACATATATCAATATGACATCGAAGCAATGCTTACCCATGCTGACACGTTAGCTCTGCGCCCGCATAAGTGTAGCTAGTAGCTACCGAGTGTAGTAACTTATCGATGTCATATTTATATGTGATAAGTCGAGTAAGGTTAACCTCCAGCTATATTATTATAGTAGGGCAGTTTCAGGTGATAATGTGGATACGCTGGACAAAAACACCAAATTATTTTCAGGTACTTGTTAGGTCCATAGCTTTAAGTTTTTGATATAGTGGAAGCCCCACAAGCCCAATTACATAAGAAAACCGCAAATCGATGTACAGTTTAGCCGTTTGGCACACACATACTAGAGGTCAAAACAATTTTTTTGACACCGATGAAAAAGTGCAGTTAAAGGGTTAAAGAGGTAGGTATTTCCCGTTGGATATATAGATACTACGTATTATTTTATGATTAATATGTACCGTATCTGCAGTACAGTACCATAAGTCACGTAAAATAGGTATTAAAGTAGAACTGTGTCACTTGGTAATATTGAAAAATAAAAATTAAATACTTAATGCAATTATTTTTAAAATTGCTTTTTTGAGGTTAGATATGAGGATATCACGTATCATTTGCAGTATATTGAATTAAAAAAAATCAGCCTTTCAATTTTTTTTTCCATACAAAACGAAAAATGTTTCGGCACTCCCCCCCCTAAGGGAAACTTTTTTAGGAACTGCGGGTCAAAAAAATTGTTTTGCCCTATATAGTATGTGTGTGCCAAACGGCTAAACTTTACATCGATTTGCGGTTTTTTAAGCGTAGGGCTACCACTAATAGGAAATTAGGAACCACCTCCTCCGTCGGCCATCTTTAATTCTATGCTTTTGTCCAGCGTGTACATTTACGACAATTTGTTCGAGCACTCTGCCCCACTATTATGACCTAAGTACTGGAATAATTCACACTACTAAAAGTTTTAGCGTAAGGCAACCAAGATTGAAACAACCTCAGAAACGTTTTACACATCACACCATCAGCCTATATACGTCCCACTGCTGGGCACAGGCCTCCTCTCTATTGGAGGTCGCATATGTGTCTACTGGCCATAAGTAATCATTATTACGACATGCCTGTCACGATTTAAATACACTTAGAAACCGTTTGTTTACGTTCCTTTGTATTGTCACTTGCTGTAAATAAACAGACCACGAAACATCTAGCGTATCACTGAACTCTGCTGTAGTTTTTATATATACACGTTATAGACAATTTCCATTACTCTCATGTATGAGAGGGAATGGGCAGTAGTCCCCACGCTGGCCCAGTGCGGATTGGGGACTTCACATACACCTTTGAATTTCTTCGCAGATGTATGCAGGTTTCCTCACGATGTTTTTCATTCACCGAAAAGCTAACGGTAAATATGAAATCATATCATATCAGAAACGTTTGCGTTTATTATATCTGGAGTTGAAACGGATACTTACTTTTGTCTAGTATTTATTTCAATTTGATTTAAATGAGTTTCGCGCGCAAAGCAAAGCACATTAAATTCTAATCAAAATACAAAATAGCAGTCGTTGGCGTCAGATGGCCCAGCAGTAGTAGATACTTACTTAAAGTTTATGGTAAAACTGCAGGTACGTATCCCTACCAATATTTTGTATTTTTGGAATCCTGCGCTACAGGCAAAGCCTGGTGCAGGGACCGGTACCTTTACAACGTGTTAACGATTGTAAATAATGTGTTAGTGTTTGTAAATAAATGTCTTATCTTATTTGCAGTCTCGTCCAATATGGTGAGCATCACGAACGCGAGCGATGCGTCCGCGCAGCCCGCGCCCGACCGCACCCGGGAAGCCGACTGGCCTATCGTCCTCTTCTTCATACACATACATCTCCTCTCGCTCTATGGGATATGGCTGCTGCTCTTCGAAGTTCAAATCCTGACCATACTGTTCTGTAAGTTGAACTGTGCAATCTTGAATCCTGCCTCGCTATTCTGTAACTTGTTTTAACCTCGCCTCACCGTTCCCCACAGATATATCTTGACGCCGCGATTCGTAGTAACTAAGCGTAATCACAGGTCTAGTTTCGTTTGGCGTTACATGTGAAGTGAGACCGTGGTTCCGAATAAGAGCCCTTGTAGTTCTTATACGTAGGACTGAGGCCCTGCGTAAAAATTTGTACTTACTCGTACAGTCGTACTCATAAATAGCTGTCTGTGCCCCTCTATAGTTTGTCGCTTTCAATTCAACCGTTTGCCAAATTCGTATGACAGTTTAAACATGACGTGAAGCTAACACGGTACGAAAATCGTCAGACCTTGTGACTTCGACCATACTTCATCGTCGTTGTGACGAGATTCAAGACATGCAAAGTCCATATTAAAATTTCCTCGACACCACATAAAAATGCTTAAAAACGGGTACTCAGTAGGTACTTATCTTTTTCCATTTTATGAAGTGATTGTTTCCTATTATCGCCACAACGGGTTAATATTCATACAACGACATATTGTTCATCAGAAACCGCAAAACCACCTATACTGTAAAATAAAACAATTGGGATCACATCAAAATACTCATTTTATTATCAACCCTACAGTCATAGTTAGTAGATTCACTTCACTTTAATCAGTTTAACCCGACTGCTGCAGCTGTTGTAAGGGAGAAAACCTCAATAGATATCCCAAACAAATCGGATGCCAACTCCAATCACCGGAAATTGTCATTGGAAAAGAGGGTGTAGTAAAAGCGTAGTACATTTTTCTGTGGCTGATTGTACCCACTTGTTTTCGAAGTATTTTATCTTCAGAATGATGGGTGCTTCTAGGGTGCCGACCAATAAAATACATTATTGCGAACATTCGAGAGGTATGGAAATGACTGCGAATACTCATTTATATTCAATTTTCTGGATTGTTCGTTTGAAGATATAATTTCATCATACCTGTAAGTGGATTTTCCTGTAAAGGCCATCGCTATTCTAATATAATGCAAATATGCATACGCCGTAAAATTCCATGATTATTTGATGCGTACAATTTGTTAGGTAAACAATAAATCGGGGTTAAGATGCTTTACTCAGATTTTGTTTTTGATGGACGCCACACAGTAAAACGATTATAAGGTTTATTAAACATCTACAGTAAACAATATTAAACACTCTCACTGTATAACTTTTAATGCCAGCATTACTTAATTGCTGCAATGTTGTAGACAGTGCTGGTTATGACCCTTTTTAGGTTACGCCTCCAGGGTGTTTGACTGACACACTATTTCTATAATAATTGACACCTAGCTGGCCAGCTCTATAGTTTGCAATTAAGATTATGAGGGGGCGTACCGCCAGGGAAAAATCAGAAATCACCCGCGCGCCCCGCACCTGCCGCGCTGATGCGTCTATTGCTGCCCCGCTCCTTCTCGCATAGTATATGCCCCGACAGTCAGATGAAACATGATGAATACCTATGAATAATAGGCATGATGACTCATGTTCAAATTGATAACGTAGTGATGCTAAATGTATAGTAAACCATCAAATTACCGTAATAAAGTATAAATAATAAAATATAATTAAAATCGTAAAAAGATATGAACATTGAAAGTTTAGAAAAAAAAATACAGTAAATTTAAAGGTACCAATAGAATCCTTAGGCTTTTATAGAAACAAAATTGTACAACAATTATGTACTTAAAGGCAGTATTCCGCGAATGAAACAACAATTTAAGAACCTGATTTTCCATACGACGATACATGTAGGTACTTTGTATTAACAAATGTCGGCTGTGACGTCACGCCTGTCTGTCTTTCAGTATTAAGCGTTTTGCGCTGCCGCCAGCGAGGTCAATCTTTGTCTCAAATTTTTGGGTATTTATGTTCTTTAATTGTAGTTCCTCCAATACAAACATTTGTTCCTGTCCAAAAACTGGTTCAAATGACATCATAAAAAAAATTAGTCATCATCCCTATTATAAAAAGTGGGAAGCAAGACAAAATCTGTACCTATATTTGAAGATATTATTTACGCTATTAAGTCAGAGTTTCGAGAGCTATAACTGAAATATGACCTTCCGTTTTTTAGGGTTCCGTACCCAAAAGGTAAAAACGGGACCCTATTACTAAGACTTCTCTGTCCGTCTGTCTGTCTGTCACCAGGCTGTAACTCAAGAACCGTGATAGCTAGATAGTTGAAATTTTCACAGATGATGTATTTCTGTTGCCGCTATAACAACAAATACTAAAAAACAAAATAAAATAAATATTTAAGGGGGGCTCCCATACAATAAACTTTTTTTACTGTTTTATAGATAATGGTACGGAACCCTTCGTGCGCGAGTCTGACTCGCACTTGGCCGGTTTTTTATTTACTAAATCACGTAAGGGTTACAATGGCTATTTAACTACCTGTTTATGGTGAGGATTGTTCAGACAAACAAGGTAGTTGTTTAACACAAATAGTTTATTAACTTCACACAATGACACAGTTTACAATTAAGGTACGGACATTAGGGTTCCGTGCTTAAGGTGAGTAGCGCTGTAAGGTTCGCGGCCAACTGATGTCTCTCTCGCTCAGACCGGCATCGGTCATTTACAAAGTGCTGATTGCGCTTATGTAGCGTGTCGCTACATTACTCCCCCCCTTTTGAAAAAACACACAAAAAAGAATAATAAAAAAAATTTGGGAAATAGGGATGTGAGTTCTTCCATACCGCTTTCCTCATGTGCAACTAGTGCGTTTCGAACGCTTGCTGGTAGCCTTCTTAACCACAGTTTCTTGACTGTGGCACTTTCTACTGCTGAACTCTTGGCCATTTCAGCCATCCGCCTGTATAGCTGTGATGGCTTTTGTTCGCCCAATTGTGTATCGCGCATCAGTTTGTCAAACTGTTCGTCAGAGGATATTTGCAAACAGTGTAATAATCTCTTTTTTAAAGCGTCATAATCCCTGTCTCTGCCTTCCAACATATCACTCACCAGCATGAGCTCCTCTCGCCCCAATTTGCCGATGACAAGGTCATATTTGGTTTCTTTGCTGACCTTCTGTGGCGCAATTATTGATTCAAATTGCGCGAACCATATTTTTGGAATGTCCTTCCAGAAAGGCGGAATCCTACTTGCGACCGACACTGATAGTAGCTCCATAGACGCGGCGCCGTTTTCTTCGGGATCCGGCATTTTGTTTATAAAAAAATTACTGATTTTAATTTACTTTACACTCGGGGTCACCAATTTAACTACCTGTTTATGGTGAGGAGTGTTCAGACAAACAAGGTAGTTGTTTAACACAAATAGTTTATTAACTTCACACAATGACACAGTTTACAATTAAGGTACGGACATTAGGGTTCCGTGCTTAAGGTGAGTAGCGCTGTAAGGTTCGCGGCCAACTGATGTCTCTCTCGCTCAGACCGGCATCGGTCATTTACAAAGTGCTGATTGCGCTTATGTAGCGTGTCGCTACAGCTAGTAAAAACCTAAAGCAAAAAAAAGCCATAATCGAATTAAAACATTTGTGAGACATGTCTAAAATACTACTAATAAAACCACGGTTAAATTCACGTATTAAATGTCACGACAGGCGACATGTTTCGAACTCTTCGGGAGTTCTTCTTCAAAACACTCATCCTGAAGAAGAACTCCCGAAGAGTTCGAAACATGTCGCCTGTCATGTCATTGAATACGTGAATTTAATTGTGAATTTATAAGTAGCATTAAAAAAACTGTTATATATTATGAAACCTTCGATCATGTCTATGAAAGTTATATTTTCAGGCCACAGTGTTGCGGCCAAATTTTTCAATTCTGATCTCGGATTCCTGCTTGGAGACAATGGAGACGCTCTGGCCCTTTAGTTATCAATTCTGAACATACTGGTAGGTACTAAAGAAAAACTGCTTAATTGTGTTCACTTTTTTTAATATAAATATGACCAAGTTCGCAGGCAATAATTGTTGGAATCTGCACCCTCGATAACCCTAAAAGCGACACCCGTGATGACTTTAAAGAAAAACAATGTCAATAATGTCACTAGGGGCGACATGTTTCGAAATCTTCGGGAGTTCTTTTTCAGGATGAATGCTTTCGCGGCGGTGTCGCTTGAATCACGACAAGATTCAAGCGAAACCGCCGAAAACACTCATCCTGATGAACCCCCGCAGAGTTCGAAACATGTCGCCCGTAGTGACATTTAATACGTGAGTTGAACCTTGTATTAGTATTATTTCAACATGTCTCACGAAAGTTTAAATTCGAAAAACAATGTCCGCCATCTTGGAATTCAAAATGGACATCATTTCTCGAAAAGCCTGAAAACGTATGTTGTTCTTTAAAAAAAACGCGCATGGTAATTTACAACAAATATTTCAAAAACGAAAATAATGCGACCACTTTTTGAATTATTTCCGACTTCGAATTCGTATTTAGAGACCGAGAGGACATCGATTTTGAAATTAACCGGATTTATTCTCAACTAGCGATCCGCCCTGGCTTCGCTCGGATACTATATTAAATTATATTATACATATAAACCTTCCTCTTGAATCACTCTATCTGTTAAAAAAAACCGCATCTAAATCCGTTGCGTAGTTTTAAAGATCTACGCATTCATAGGGGCAGACAGCGAGAAGCGACTTTGTTTTATACGAGTACTATGTTGTAGTGATAGTGATAATCTTTCATAAAGTAAATACACGCTCGACAGAATAAATGTTCGTGTAGTTTTGCATGTACTGCACAAATTATTCTAAGAAGCCGGTCGCCGGCCGATCGCTGCGTAATCTTATGGTTGTATTTTGAACTTTAAGGTCTACATGTTAAGGTCGACTTTTAAATATATTATTTCAAAATATACCAAAATATCTACTGGAATGTAATGATACATTCATTCACTGGACGAATATACTGGGTCACAATATTATTGAAATAATTATGTTCACCGTGCTGTCGTGAGAGCACAGAACGTAGTCCTCTCGTCTCAGCGGAGCGATTGCGATTGACTCCGCCCGCGAACGGCAACAGAAGATATACCAAACGGCACGAAACACGCGACGGGAGAAACAGTATCGCGCTAAATAAAAAAGACCTATACGCCAAATACGTTATACCTCAATAAGTCTGAAAAGGGACTACATAAAAAAACGCCGCTCGTCAAATCACTAGGCAATATCAAGAGCTTATTATACACTAAATTTTTACGTAAATTATATGCACGGGAACGGCACACAATTGAAATTAGGTAAAAATAAGACATGTTTTGGCGATTGTTTTCTATCGAGGCAATTTTGGTTTTGTATGGTTTTTTTCAGACAAATAGATTGCAAATATGATGTAGTTTCTGTATGTTCATTTTCCTGGCATTCGCTTTAGTTTGTCATAGGTAAATATTCAATCTAAGAACTCCGATTTCGCGGAGCGCCCCCTCTTAAATGCTGGAACAAATGAACGAGTGTCGAGTTTTGGGACATTTCCTTAATAGTACCTACCTAACCAGGTAGGTACCTTATATTTTTAGTGTTCCGTATCAAAATTGGTCCAACGGAACTATTATTTTAAATTATGACTTTTTTCGAAAGGAACAAAAATGCCATTTTAATAAATTTAAACAAATATGCGCATTATATTTTGATAATTGACGAAATGAAAGGACTAGATATAGCTTGGTTTTTTTTTAAGATAAGTCCGCAAGAAATTATCCTGCGATCTTCTTTTGATCGATTACCGGTAACTGTACCTCATGTTGTTTACCTAACTGTACTTATAGGTATCAAAAAGTTATAGGTATAACTATGAGGACGCACACTTAAGTACCCTTAGCAAGAAGATTGGTACTCATGGACCAAACATAACTGTCTAATTATAATGTAAAAACTTACCTACTCTTACCTCTTACTCGCTGGGGTACTCTTCATTTACTACTTCAAGAGGATTGTTACAAATCAAGCTAGGTATTCGGTTATTTTTAATGAACATTATTATACTGTTGAACCATGTTTCTCCTCGTAATTCATGATTCTAGGGCAATGTGGTGGAATGGGAAAGTATACGATGTAAACGATCGTATATATACTTGATTGCGTTGACTTTGTAGTTCACTTTTTCCATGTCTACTAGCATTCCCTGAGATTTCAAATCGATACCTCAACGCGTTGCTGAGAACAATGGTCTCGAGTCTCGACAGACCGGCGGACAGTTAAAGCCTCTCACAGACAGGTTTTTTCGTTAATCTTACACTGCTAACTACAGAGTTACTAACGGTGACGATCTACATAATTATAGAGATGAGTATAGTAGGTAAAGTAAAATTTTATGACCAGAAAGATTCAGTAAGTACAAAAAATGCAACTCGATGACCCCACACTAGGGTAGGCCGTGGCCTGAAGTCAAACGTACCAAAACCAAACACATGAACTTAAGCGAATAAAGTGCTATATATTTTACTTTAAAAACAAAGTTTTAACCGACTTCAATTTCGTACTCCGCCAAGCCACGAGAATATTTCCACATTTTTTTGCAATTTACCACATGAACTGATATCCGATATCAAATTCGTTGATTACTATAGAAAAATACCGAATCGCTGTGTGTGGGCCGATAATATTTGAGGATTTCCGTCGATTCCCCAATGGCACTTCCTTAGTTCCTGTTTCAAAGGAATCCTATCAGAACCTGGTGACGTGCTTTTGCACTTTTAAGTACATACTCGTATATACCTAATTGAGGAATTCGGGAAGTCATCTGTGGTCTTCATCAGCAATTCCTCGCCACCAAATGTATGATTTTCGGATGTAAATACACGAGTTATAATAGAAAATACCAAAATTACGACACGCGTGTCTAATAAAATTGAGGAGTTCCCTCAATTCCTCATGGATCCCATCATCTAACTGATTTTTTTTTTAAATGGGACCCACCTGAGGTAACAAACATAGAAAAAAAACATAAAAAAAATACAACCGAATTGAGAACCTCCTCCTTTTGTTTGAAGTCGGTTAAAAATAAACACTTGCGATTAATAGTAAACTCTTAAAATGTTGCCGGTAAGCCAAGCAGTGTACAAATACAAATTCAAGTTAATGTTGTTAGTAACCCATTAAGGTTTTCTTTTGAGGTAAGGAAACGTCAGAGCGCTCGACGCTGTACTAAGTGTATGACATGGGCACCCTATGTCAAAGCAATATAGGGTAAATTCGAACTACTTAAGAGGATTTTTCTTCATAAGAATTTAAACCATGTCACTTTCGTATAGAGTGCCCATGCCATATAATAACTAGTAGGTACAGCGTCGATCACTAAAAAAAGACTTTAAGAGAAAATTAAAACGACATTCCTTAAGGTGGTTGTCACACTGCCGCTGCGTCTCGTTGCGAGACGTAAAGCAACGGACTCGTTTGCGGAGACAACGCACCAACTTCCGAGTTTTCTCCGCATCTCCGTCCGGAGCTGCGATGCGCGACGTCCCGCCCGCGTTCTTGCACTAAATCCGTACGGCACTACGGAGCTCGGTGTGACATACCCTGCGGCACGCACATCGTGCGTCTCGCTCCTCCGCGCGTCGGGGCGGAGCCAGTGTGTCGTACCATGCGATTTTTCTATAGGTAACTACAAAATCAAGATTTTACATACAAAGTTAAAAAACGCATCAACGGACAATGGCAGTGCTAGAGGGGGTGAGGGGGGCGGTCCGCCCCGGGTACCAAACCTGAACGACAACTCACTCGTACAGCTATTTCATTTTATCAATTGAAAGAAACATGGAAGTAAATTTTGACAATATAATAAGTAGGTAGTGTTCAGTATACAACCAAACCGATGGACCTCAATGCTTACGAGAGTAGGTATTGACCGGCAATAACCATAGACACAATCCGTCAAGTGTCAGTGTCGAGAAAAGTCTTGAAGAAATATTAATTACGCAAAACAGCTACGGATAAAAATAAGTATTAAATATATTAAACAACCAACTATACAAGTGCACTGGGAGCAGAAGAGGGGCGCCCCTTCCACGTTGTGGGGACGACAGCGACGGGTAAGTCGGTCTCTCCTTTCTTTGTGGGTATTTGGGTTCATCGGGGTTTTTAGAATAACGCAGTATACAGTCCACTACTTTTCTCGTGGGTTTACGCCACATTTTCTGGTCATTCTCACCACATTCAGAATTAACCTTCTGGATTAGAACCTAATCCTAAATTCTCAAAATTTCTAAATTGTTCCCCATATCGCGAATCGCATTCGCTATTAATTACCCATACGCACATTGCGAATCGTATTATTCGCTATTTTCGATAGTACTTATTTTTATCCATCTTATTCCATCTGACAGAACTGTCCGTGACAGAACAATGGAAGGCGAGGCACAACTATTGTTGCAAATAAATGCGTTGACACTCAAAAAAGAATATTTGTTTAATAAGCTGCAGAAGGCTTACGATTTATCCAAAACAGTTAAGTTGGATAGTTTAGACTCGGTACAAAACTTCATGGTGCAGTTTTCAGAACTCGATGACGCTCGCAGCGACTTTGAGCATATTGTAATGGAAATTGCCATGCTTGAGATGCAAACAGACCCTAAGTTCAAGCCTTCGTCAGGCCCATTAGATAGTTTCGATGATCTGTATTACGCTTGCAAGAAGGTAGCTTTGAACTGCAATCGTATAGGCCAGGAGCCAAACGACAAAATGATTGTTCAAAAAAGTGATGATTGTCTAGCTAGGCCGGTCTTACCAAAGCTAACTTTATTCGAATTTGATGGTCAAATGGAGAATTGGACCACATTTCATGATACGTTTGTGTCATTGGTCCATAGTCGCAATTTCGAAAACATAGATAAATTCCATTATCTGCTGTCCTGTGTCAAGGGTCCAGCACTGAATATGGTCAGGAGTCTGCCGATCACTATATACATATATACATACACACCTATAATTATACTGTAGTGTGGCAAAGTTTGCTTAATAAGTATCAAGACGTCAGGGCGTTGACCGGCAGGTATCTGGAAAAAATGCTGAATTTCTCACCTTTGACAAAGGACAACGTCGCCAATCTAACGTCTTTCGTGGAGACATTTGACCATTCGTTAAAAGCGATTCAGGCCTTAGAAATTAAACATTTAGATGACTACCTGATTTGTCATTTAGCATTGCGTGGGCTAGACATTCATACTCGAAAATTGTTTGAAGAAAGTCGCGATCAAAACAAATTGCCGACCTTTAAAGAATTAATTATTTTCGTGAACAAACAAATCAAAGTGTTGGAACATACATTTCCGACTACCGGCTCCCGGACTAATTTCAATGGTCAACAAATCAAAGTGAAGTCACCTGTCAACTTCACAAATATGCAACCGAATCATAAACCAGCCAGTTTCAAATATTCGAACGCGACCTCGCCCTCGCAAAAGGTTGGATTAGCTGTTTCGCGTGATAATAATTCGAACCAAAACAAACTAACTTGCGTGCATTGCAATTCAAATCATCTGATTTATCGTTGCGAACAGTTTCGTAAACTGTTAGTTCAAGACAGGATTGACCGTGTCAATGTCTTGAAATTATGCACCAATTGTTTGAAAAGTAGGCATGACGATTCAAATTGCAAGAGCATCATGACGTGTGGAGTTTGCGCTCGTAATCACCACTACTTGCTACATCGGGATGCGAGTGTGGCGCAGCAGGTGCCGGCCGTGCCGGCCCCGCAGCCACCCCGCGCTGCCCTGCACACAGCTTGGCCGTCGCCGTCGCACTCCGTGAGTGTGACGCCTGCATCTGCCGTAACCGAGAATCTTCATTCCGTGAATGAAAACGTGAATTCTTACGGTGTAGTGTTGGGGACTACGAGGACTCTAATTGTTGACGTCACTGGTCAACATCAGAATTGCCGTGCAGTTCTTGATTCTGGAGCTCAAAGCTCGTTTATAACTTTGAACTGTGCTCAACGTTTGGGCCTACGCCGCAACAAGTGTCCATTTACTGTGTCTGGACTAGGCGGTGACATTGTCAAGAACTTTGGCATGGTGACCTGCGACATGAATCCGTGTAAATCGGACGTCCGAGTTTCCAGGTGGATATGGTTGTCGTTGAGAAGGTTTCATCCGAGATGCCAAATGTTTCATTTGCACAGGAAGTTGTGGATGAATATAAGAACTTCGAATTGGCTGACCCGTGGTTCTTCGAGAAGTCGTCGATTGACATTTTGCTGGGCAACGATGTCGTGTCAGAGCTTATAAAAGACAAGCCGATTAATGTCAAATCAAATATTCCGAAAGTGATTCCAACAGGTTTTGGTTACGTAGTGAGTGGAAGATTGTACAATGATGGCAAACAACAGTCACAAAACTTTCACTTGTCAGTTTCTCAAGAGAAGACTTTGGATAGAACGCTGCGTGACTTCTGGGAAGTAGAGGAATTGCCGTGCAAACCTGTGCTTAGTGCAGCGGATCAACTAGCTGAAGATATATACGCACTTCATCACTCTCGTGATGAGGGGGGGAGATATATAGTGCCGTTACCTTTCGCGCCTGATGCGCCACTACTTGGAGATTCCCGCGCTGCAGCTGAACGACGATTGCTATCAACAGAGCGGAAACTCGCACGCTCTCCAGTGCTGCAACAAGCCTACAACGATTTCATGTTGGAATATGAAAAGCTTGACCACTTGGAATTGTACACTGGTAGCGAACCAAGTAGGTATCTGATCCCGCCGAGCTCCAACGTCTCTCTTAACGATATGCAGCTGACAGGACCAAACCTATACCGTGATATAGGTGCCATTATAACAAATTTTCGATTATTTGAATACTGTTTCGCAAGTGATATTTGTAAAATGTATCGTGCTATCCTGGTACGTGAATCTGATAGAAAATATCAACATATATTATACCGATCGACCGCTGACGAACCCATAAAGGTGTATGAGCTGAAAACCATTACGTACGGGGTGAGTTCAAGTCCGTTCTTGGCTATCCGCACCTTGCTGCAATTAGCCAGTGATGAAGGTGAACGTTTCCCTTCTGCCGCTAATGTCGTTAGACAAGGTATCTACATGGATGATATTCTTTGGTCATGCGCCACGTTCTCTGAAGCGTGTGCGTTACTAGATGAATTAATTAATATGCTGCAGTGCGGAGGGCTAGTTTTAAAGAAATGGTCGAGTAACTGTGAACAGCTTTTCGAACGTGTTCCAGAAGAACATCGCGAGAAAACAATTGACTTTCAAAAGGACAGGGATGATGTTTCAATAAAGCTTTTAGGTTTGAAATGGTCCCCAGTATTCGATGCGTTTAGCTTTTCCTTAAATAAGCAAGATACCGTCAATACAAAAAGATCCGTCTTAAGGACGCTGGCATCTATTTATGATCCCGTTGGATACATTGCTCCTTGCACCTTCGTTGCAAAGTGCATTTTACAGGATCTTTGGAAGCTGGGCCTTGGTTGGGACGATCCACTGCCCGTAGAAGAATGCCAGCAGTGGGTAGAATTTATAGACCAGTTACCCAGGCTATCTGAGTTGCAGATTGAACGACATATTTTGCTTCCAGATGTCACTGAATGCGAACTGGTAGGATTCAGTGACGCATCTTCTCGTGGCTACGCTGCATGCATTTATGTCATTTCACGACGTCACTTGGAAGTCAAGTGCAGACTGTTAATTGCTAAGTCGAAAGTGGCACCTGTCAAAGTTGAGACCATACCTAGAATGGAGCTTATGGCTGCCACACTTCTTAGCAAACTTATGAAGTATGCATGTGAATGCTTATCGCGGATCAATGTGTCCAGAATCACAGCCCTAACCGATTCATCTATTGTATTGGCGTGGATACAAACTGATGCTTACAAATTAAAAACGTTTGTGTGTAACCGTGTTACACAGATACTAGAGTCAATACCTCCTCACGCATGGCGTCATGTCAACAGCGAGAATAACATGGCAGATGTTGCCTCGCGTGGTGTTACTCCATTACAATTCATGGCTTGCAGATCGCAATGGTTCGAGGGACCTGCCTGGATGTATGAGTATCATGAAAATTGGCCTGTATCTACATACATTAACAGAAAAGGTACTGAAATCCCGGAGATAAAGCCTAACTCCAATACATTCAATTTGTTATCTCAACAGACGGGGGAAGAAGATAAATTGGAATTTGTTGAACGTCTTGTCAACCAATTTTCGTCTTTTTCAAGAATGCAAAGAAGCATCGCATGGATATTGCGTTTTCTGCGGCGGTTTCGCGGTGATGCTTCTGTCTGCAGCCAAGAGGTCTTGACTACGAACGATTTGAATCAAGCTCATGATTGCTTAATTAAAGTAGTACAGGGCTCCTACTTCAAGAACGAAAGTGGGGCTTTGAATAAAGGCAAGACGTATATTCCTTCGTTAAGGAAACTTGCCCCCTTTATTGATGCTCGTGGCTTCCTGAGGGTGGGGGGTCGTATTCCTCACTCTGATCTGCCATACAATGCGAAGCATCCCTTGTTGTTGCCGAAGAAATGTAGGTTTGTGAAACTTTTGGTTGAATATTTCCACAAGAAATATTTACATGCTGGACCGCAAACCCTACAAAATATAATTAACCAGAAATACTGGATATTGTCGGCTCGTAGCCTCATTCGGTCAACTTTGTTGAAGTGTAAGACGTGCTTCAAATGTAAACCAACCCTGCTTCAGCCAAAAATGGGTGACCTTCCGTCGACACGGCTGCTGCCTGACAAGGTATTTGAACATGTGGGTGTTGACCTAGCCGGACCTTTGTACATAAAAGAAAGCTTACGGCGTAATGCAAAGATAGAGAAGGCTTATCTCGCAGTTTTTGTATGCTTCTCCACTAAAGCCGTGCATCTGGAAGCACTTTCTTCATTATCTGCAGATTGCTTCTTGGCTACCCTGGATAGATTTGTGTCACGACGTGGCCTGTCGTCATACTTCTATTCCGATTGCGGATCCAACTTCGTAGCAACGAGCAAGCACCTTGGCGAAGTGCAGAAATTTATGTCTGATAAAAGCAATCAGGAATATATATTTAATGGTTGTGCTCAACGCTTGATAAACTGGAACTTTAACCCTCCTAGTGCTCCACACATGGGTGGTTTGTGGGAAAGTTGCGTGCGCATAGCTAAATATCATCTTGTGCGTGCTGTCGGTGATAAAGCTTTGACCTTCGAAAAGCTTACGACAGTTTTCTGCAAAATAGAAGCCATAATGAACTCCCGTCCATTGTGTGCTCTACCGGCTAGTGATAATCCTAACGAGTTTAATGTATTAACGCCAGGACATTTCTTAATAGGTAAGAGTCTGACAGCTGTACCTGAGTATGATTTGCAAACGGTGCCTGTAAATCATATGTCACGATGGCAATATTTACAAAATTGCTCCCAATTGTTTTGGAAAAAATGGAGCCAAGATTATTTGAATACTTTACAGCAAAGGTCAAAATGGTTTGCCTCGCCGCCCAACCTTAATGTAGGAGACTTAGTTTTGGTCAAAGATGATCGCGTTTCTCCTTGCAGTTGGCCACTTGCAATTGTCCATCAGACACATCCCGGTTTAGATGGCATTGTACGTAAAGTTACCTTGAAAACGAAAGGAAATAACATAGTGTCGAGGCCTGTGAATAAACTCTGTCCTTTACCCTACACTAACTGACTCCCCTTTCCCTTTACTTCTTTTTTAGCCACAAGGGCCTTATTTTCTTTTCTTTTGTAGCGCTATCATATGCGCAGAAGCTCATTCCAGCTCCATAGTGCTTTCGGTGGGGGGTGTTCAGTATACAACCAAACCGATGGACCTCAATGCTTACGAGAGTAGGTATTGACCGACAATAACCATAGACACAATCCGTCAAGTGTCAGTGTCGAGAAAAGTCTTGAAGAAATATTAATTACGCAAAACAGCTACGGATAAAAATAAGTATTAAATATATTAAACAACCAACTATACAAGTGCACTGGGAGCAGAAGAGGGGCGCCCCTTCCACGTTGTGGGGACGACAGCGACGGGTAAGTCGGTCTCTCCTTTCTTTGTGGGTATTTGGGTTCATCGGGGTTTTTAGAATAACGCAGTATACAGTCCACTACTTTTCTCGTGGGTTTACGCCACAGGTAGATCATTTTAGTAAAATAAAGTCTCGTAGGTATAATGAGTGTTTGGTGTTTTATTCAGTCAGGGGTGCTAAATACAAACCCGCCCAGGGTACTCAATACAAAAACCGCCCAGGGTGCCGGTGTACCCAGCGCCGCCTCTGTCATCGGACGCCGCTGCGAGATGCGGAGCCGTGTGACGACCGCCTAAGTATATTCCTCCTTCCTGGCATAGCTGTATATAACATTTACAAACACAATTTAAGTATGTACAAATTAGTTGACTCTGTACTATAAAATGATTACACAAACAAACTGTCCCGACAGTTTTGTGGGACCCTGTTAGTTATTAAGTTTCTATATTCTGTTTATTAAATAACTAGCGGCCCGCCCCGGCTTTGCACGGGTACTATATATTATACATATAAACTTTCCTCTTGATTCACAGTACCGGGTCCAATTGTATTTTAAAATCATCCAGGAAACCATCGAAATACCCATATAAAATGTCAGCCCAATCGGTTCAGCCGTTTAGTGGTTGACATACCGACAGCAGCGCCACCTACCGGGTCCAATTGTGTTTATAAATCATCCAGGAATCCATCGAAATACCCATATAAAATTTCAACCCAATCAGTTCAGCCGTTTAGAAGTTATGTGAAAAAGATAAGTACGGAAGGATAATTCTTACTACCCGTTGTCCTATTACCCGTTTTCCCGTAGGAATTAATCATTTTCCCGCGGTAAAAAGTAGCCTATGTTCATCAGGGGTAATGTCGGCTTCTAATGGTAAAAGAATTTTTCCAATCGGTCCAGTAGTTTCGGAGCCTATTCAATACAAACAAACAAATAATCAAATCTTTCCTCTTTAAATATAATATTAGTGTAGATAAATATTAGTAAATACCTAATAACTCGGACGTTTACCTTACAGAGCTATAACCACGAACTTCGAAACTCGAAGTTCGAGTATTTCCATCTCTATCGCACTTACCGTACTCGTGTGACAGGGATGCATGTATACGAACTACGACATTCGATCTTCGTGGTAGCGCCGCAGGAGCTAAAATTGTCGAGTTGCGATTTGTCACGCAATCGACAGCGCCCACTAAATTGTATCGTGAAATTCATGAATGTTATTAAACTGGCAACACTGAAAGCTTCTTCGTTGGAAAGTAGTACTGAGGGGCTACCGCGAAACGAAAACGAACTTCGTTTGTGTATCTCCGTCTCTGTTGCACTTGCTAGTTCGAACGACAGAGAGGGAGATATTCGAACGAAGTTCGTTGTCACTTAGCGGTAGCCCCTCTGAAGTACTCATTACACTTGCACGGTTATTAACGATAATTTTCTTGGATGGAATATTCAAGATTGCGGTAAAATCACCACGACTCATTGCGGTGTACGGTAAAATGGCAAGCAAATGGTGCAATTTGTGACCTAGTAGACGAAAGCACGTGCGTAGCTTCACACGCGAGCATTTCCAGAATAATCATAACCGGTTCAGTAGGTTGGTATGTCAATTCAAGGAGGTTCTGCCTTTTCTCCGAATTTGTTATGTCCGAATTTCACTTGCCAACCAACTTTTGCCGATGATTCACTTTGACAACTGATGGCAAATTTTTGTATGAAAACGTTTCATTTGGTAGAATTATTGTAAAGACGATTATCATAATGACTTCAAATTCTTGGCATACCTATCATTTGGCAAATCTTTCAGTTGGACAAACAACTACACTCGAGAGCAAAAGTTTCGGGTCACTAGCATTTACTTCAATATCTTGAAAACGAATAAAGCTATCGTATTGAAATAAATTGAACCTTATAGACAACTTAATGTTAATAAAATAAAATGCATTACATTTACTACTGACCATTTATTTTATTATGTTTAAAACGACAAATTAAAAATGGCGTCATTTTGCTTGCAAAACCAAAACTGAAAATATTGAAGTTTTTATATTTACAAGTAGTTTTAACACAGTTTAGTACTTGGTATTACCCCCACGTGCTGTCTGGACTGCTGCAATGCGATTCGGCATGCTGTACACCAAGTTTTTGAAACACTGTTGGGGAATGTTCTCCCATTCCTCTACCAATGCATGTTTCAAGTCACGAAGCGTAATTAAAGGAGGATCTCGTTGTCTTACACGTCGTCCGAGCTCGTCCCAGGCGTTCTCGATCGGGTTGAGGTCGGGGCTACGTGCTGGCCACACCATGGGACGAATATTCACCTCTTCAAGGTAGTCTTGCACTACACGAGCAGTGTGGGGACGGGCGTTATCGTGCATAAAGATGGCATTCTCACCAAGTCTTGCCATAAATGGACCGACGTGCTCGTTGATTTCGCAGCATAGAGTTGACTAGATATCGATCTTCCCGTGCCGTGTTCTGTTGTTGGTCTGCGTAGGTTCGAACCAGTTTCTAGAAACCGCTGGCGAACACGCTGAACTGTAGACAAAGATACACCGACTATTCTTGCTGTTTCTCGCTGACTGCTCCCATTTTCCAGGATCGTGAGGATTCTCGTGCATTCCTTAGGTGTGAGTGACATAATTACTATTTTAATAATGACTATTGTATGCCTAGAAGACTTCTTATAAATACATTTTATGAAAGAACAAAAACAAAAGCAAAAACAGTTGCGAAAATTATATAAAATTCTGATTTGAAAAAAAGGGATCATTATGTTTATAACTTTTTTAATGCCATTACTTCACTACAACGAATAAGTTTTTAAACGTGTAACGAAGGATTATTAAATTGCCTATAAGGTTCAATTTATTTCAATACGATAGCTTTATTCGTTTTCAAGATATTGAAGTAAATGCTAGTGACCCGAAACTTTTGCTCTCGAGTTAACGTTTCGTCAGTACCACAGTTCCCTTTTCTTACATTAGCCAACTTCTTACTTCAAAGAACAAGACATAGTCAGACATTTTTTCAACGTGTATATAATTAACAAGAATGGAAGGTTAGGTTAGGGTTAGCTTGTGTCCCTTAGAGCGGAAATAGGCACCCCGCGTAGTCGAGACGTTGGCGGTTAGGTTAGGTTTAGGTTACGTTAAAATAACTGTCGTTTGTTAAAAAAAACATATACATACATACTCGTACATTCCACCAAGCAACAGTCCAACACAGTCCAAAAGTAATGATGAAAGTAATGACTTATCTCCAATGATGCAATTCATTCAGGTATAAAAACAAGTGGATGGTTATGCTTAGCCACTTTATAATACATAGTTACTAACAGAAACCTTACTAAATAAAACATTTGGTAAGCGTTATACTACGTAATGTATATTAGTCAAACTGAACCATTCTGCTACTCGAAAGGTGGCATTTTGAAAAGTGACTTTATGAAAAAAAGGCCAAGCATACAGTTGGCAACCGTGAGGTTGGGAAATAAAACTAAAACTTTTGATTAGTTGACAGTTGACACATGATCATTCGGCGAAATGAAATTATTCGAAAAGTTGGTTGCGAAGTGATAACCGGCAATACAATTTTCGGCGACAAATGAAAGAACCCAATTAAAGCATAGCTTTAACTTTCCTTCTTTGTCTCCGAGTGTTTTGTAAAGTTTAATGAAGTAAAATAGGAATAAAATAAAGGTTCTGTTATATAATACTTTAATTATACTAAAGAATCGCACTCTTTTCTTTGACGTCCGGTTAGCCTACCTACTGGCACAGAACAGCTAGTGGATAGCCACGCTGCATACGATGCTGAAGATCCTGGGTTCGAATCTCGATAGGGAAAGTATTTGTTTGATGACCATGACTATTTGTTTCTGAGCCGTGTATGTAGTCTATGTATTTAAGTAATTACGTCTAATAATACACTCAAGAGCAAAAGTTTCGGGTACACTTTGTATAGAATTTTAGTACAAACTGTACCCGAAACTTTTGCTCTTGACTATATATCGTCGTCTAGTACCCATAATACACGCCTTATTGGGCTTACTATGGGGCTAATTCGATTTATGTAGAATTGTCTCCTAGTCATCTTTCTTTTCATACTTTTCACTTTCACTTCATACGAACTCAGTTGCGGCAAATTAAAAAAGTGGAACTATGACAATAATTACCATAATTGTACCTTTTGGCGTCGAGACCCTCGGTCCATGGGGTTCCAGTGCGCAAAAGTTATTTGCGGAAATCGCGAAACGTGTGGTCGGCGTAATTGGTGACCGAAGAGCTGGCTTTCTCGCGCAACGCATCAGCATTGTAGTGGTAGCCCTACGCTTAAAAAAACCGCATACCGATGTACAGTTTAGCCGCTTGGCACACACATACTACAGGGCAAAACAATCTTTTTGACCCGCAGTTCCTAAAAAAATTTCCCTTAGGAGGGGAGTGCCGAAACATTTTTCTTTTTGTATGGGAAAAAAAATTTTTTTTTCAGAAACTTATCGTGTGTAGTATCATATGAAAGGGCTTTTCGAGGCGATTCTAAAAATATACCACATCAATACATTTTAGCCATATTTTTTAAATTAAAACAAAAATAATTTTCGAAACATACCAAGTTTGGGCTCCTCCAGACACGATAAGGCTGATTTTTTAAAAATTCGATATACCACAAATGATACGTGATATCCTCATATCTAACCTCAAAAAAGCAATTTTGAAAAGAATTGCACTAAGTTTTTTTTTTTTTTTTTCTTATCACCAAGGGACACAGTTCTACTTGAATACCTATTTTACGTGATTTATAGAACTGTACTGCAGACACGTTACTTATTAATCATAAAATGATACGTAGTATCCATATATCCAACGGGAAATACCTCTTTAACCCTTTAACTGCGCTTTTTCATCGGTTGGTATAGTTTGGTTAGTTTTTGTCACAAAATATCAAGGTTGGACTCTTTCAGATACGATATACCCAACATATTAGGTTAGATATCAAGATATAATGTATCACAAATGATCCGTTATATCTTGATATCTAACCCCAAGAAAGCAATTTAGAAATAATATCATATAGTTTTTTTTAATTTTTTTATTTGATTTCACTTGGTAATATTGAAAAATAAAAAAAATACTTAATGCAATTATTTTCAAAATTGCTTTTTTAAGGTTAGATATGAGCATATCACGTATCATTTGTGGTATATTGAATTTTTAAAAAAATCAGCCATATCGTGTCTGGAGGAGCCCAAACTTGGTATGTTTCGAAAATTATTTCTGTTTTAATTAAAAAAATATAGCTAAAATGTAATGATGTGGCATATTTTTAGAATCGCCTCGAAAAACCCTTTCATATGATACTACACACAATAGGTTTCAGAAAAAAAAATTTTTTTTTTCATACATAAAGAAAAATGATTCAGCACTCCCCCCCTTAAGGAATTTTTTTTAGGAACTGCGGGTCAAAAAAATTGTTTTGACCTCTAGTATGCGTGTGCCAAACGGCTAAACTGTACATCGATTTGCGGTTTTCTTATGAAATTGGGCTTGTCTTCCACTATTGCAATTCAGCGAGGAAACGCCGCCAGCATCCTCGGTACAGTGCCCCGAGGGCCTTTTTTTAGATTTAACTTAGCTTTAATTTAATTTAGTTCATGTTATAGTTATTATCTTGTATATACTTTAAACTTTATGTCATAAAATACTGTTTAAATTACCATATAGCTTCTCCTGAGTACTTACAGTCATGATAGATCCATGATTACGTTTACGTCTATCCATTAGGCGCATGATCACCTTATAGTGGGGTAGAGAGCTCGAACAAATTGTCGTAAATGTGGACACGCTCGCTGGTCAAAAACACAATTTTTTTTCAGGCTATTTTTAGGTCCATAAGTTTTTGATAGGAACCAACTCCTCCGTCGGCCATATTTTTGTTATGCCGGCCATTTTTAATTATAGTTTATTATTAATATCTCGAGTTCTAAGGCACTTCAATCACAAACTTAGTGTCTATAAGTATACATATTTTGGGTCAGGGAATTCAACTAGATAAGTATTTTACCGATATAACACTGCATATACATGTGAACATCTTTGTTCTTAGAGTCGGTTTGAGTTATGTTAAAAAACCAATTATTAACTTGACTATATTTTTACAACTGGTTATTATAGAGGCTATAGTAATACATAATCTGCGGTAATTTCAAGTGTCTACATATTACGGTTCTAGAGTTATACCGATTATTATGAGCGGGTAATAAAATTACATTTCATGTATGAAAGCACTGTTTAATTTTATTTTATTTTTATGAATGTATGTTAAAGCAGCTATAGAATAATTTACTTTAAAAACAAAGTTTTAACCGACTTCAATTTAGTACTCCGCCAAGCCACAAGAACGCTTCCACATTATTTTTAAATTTACCACATGAAATGATTTCCGATAGCAAATGCGTTGATTATTACTATAGAAAAAAACCGAATCGCTGTATTTGGGCCGCTAATATTTGAGGACTTTTTTTAGGAACTGCGAGTCAAAAAAATTGTTTTGCCCTCTGGTATGTGTGTGCCAAACGGCTAAACTGTACATCGATTTGCGGTTATTTTAAGCGTAGGGCTACCACTAATGTCACTCCCACGATTAAGAGGAATCCAACGACACCTCACATGTCGACATCCGTCAAACGGTTTAGGCTGCATGGCGTGCCAAAGAATATGCCACATACATACATACGTATGCTCGAAAAACATAACCCTTCTCTCCTTCGGGCAGTCGGATAAAAATATATTCAAAGACGGACCTCACGGCCTGTATGCCAGGCGAAACGCATCATAATACTTAATTGATAGATAAATATGACGTCACCGCTGTCTATTTGTATAATCCGTGTATGAAAAATTAAGTAAATCACCGTTTCGGTCACGAAACACTGCGTTTATTTCTATTGTAGTCATATAATTTTGTTTCTATAAAAGCGTTAGTAAGGATTCTTTTGGTAGCTGTACATTAGGACAGAAAAAAATGCATTGTTTTTTCTAATCTTCAAGATCCCATATCTTTTATGACTTTAATTATAATTTTGAACTCATACTTTATCAGAATAATTTGATGTTTTACTATCCATTTAGCAACGCTTTGTTATCAATTTTACCATGAGTCTACCCCTATTCTAACCTAATCAACCCGCTTTATCCTTGCTTTTTTTCTGGCAGTGTTCGCCCTGACGTCGTGTGCTATCCTGGGAATAACGACTGGCGCCCATCGCCTCTGGGCACACCGCACCTACAAGGCAAGCACAGGGCTGCGGATAACTCTCATGGTCTTCCAGACTCTTGCTGGACTGGTAAATATGGATATGCAACGACTGTTTTCATGATTTAAACTCAATCACTTATTAACACTTCAACAGAATCACCGCTTATGCTACGCTAATTTCATCATCATCATCATCATATCAGCCGAAAGACGTCCACTGCTGGACATAGGCCTCCCCAAAAGAGTGCCAAAGTGACCGATCCCGCGCCAGTGATGACCTGGTAAAGGTTGCGGGAGTCCGCTGGATACGCTAATATACTTAACATTAATTATTTGTTGTCATTAAGACAACTGCTCACTTCCAGTGCCGTCCGAACATGCCCGCCTTTTCATCGACAATTCGACATGGCACGTAAAACTACCGGACCGGAACTAGAATCGGATTGGCAAACCGGATTGGCCAGTGGGGTTCTGAAAAATAAACCTCTGCCACGAGAAGATTATTTAACATATTTTACAATGCCCCAGTAGGTTTTTTTTTGGAATACCTATACTAAGATCATTCGTGTGGTCCATGATGTTATCGTTTACCCTTCACCTGTATGGATGAGATTATTTAATGTGGCAAACATTTTTATAAAACTGACAATGTCTACCGTGGACTGAAGAGTTGCTTTTCGAAAGCTTTTAATGCAATTTGGTTAAGTAGGTAAGGCTTTTGATGCAATTTGGTTAACTCAAAAAATCTTGACTGTAGAAAGAAATTTAAAGGAGCGGCACTGGTTTTAGGTCCGTTAGATGCACGTTATCCATGATAAACATCTGACCCCGATCACCCAGGGGAATTAGCGGCAATTATTTTATATTCAACTAGGAATACATGATAATGTTCGCTTATGACGCTTCGCGGGATGCTATCGCGTCACGCTCGCTTCGCTCGCTCGGCTCGAGCGCTGTAGGATCGCAGTTCACCTAACAACCTAACCGGTTTTTCCCCTCGGGAATCAGGCTAGGGGATTAACGTGGATAACAGCGTTAGACGACCCACGTGAACATAATAAGTAAGTATATCAATAACTTTCAGGGCCCGATATACGACTGGGTACAGACTCACCGACTGCATCACGCCACGTTCGACACCGAAGACGACCCCTACAACCACAAGAAAGGCTTATTGTACGCCCACATCCTCACTCGTATGCGTAAACTCAGTCCGCATCAGGAGAAACTCAGGGAAGCCGTCGATGTGTCGGACCTGCACGATGACGCTGTTGTAATGTTCCAGAAGAAGTAAGCAATTATAATAGTTTGACCAACCATTCGTGCGTTTAGCTGAGCGATATATTACCAACCAGAAGTACAACATATGCCTGCCCATGAATATGGAAATCTGGATGCAACGGGCCTCCATAGTGAAGGGCTAATGTATTAGATGACTCGCTGTTCGAAGTAGCATACGAAAGGCCCATAGCACAGAATCCCATAGTAAAACAATAATACAGTAGCCGGCAAATAACTTGCGCAACGCGAGACGAAGTGCGGTATTTGCCGGCTACTGTAATAATAATCCTCCCTCCTACTTTGGGATGCCTTTGAGTTTAAAATAACTTCTTCATTGACATTTGTAATACGTAATAAATATTTTATGATAATTTAATTAAAGTTTTAATTTTTTTACTGACGATCATATTATCAAGTCGTGTAAAATGACTTAAATGACGTAGGGTAATTTATATTGTATTTTCATATTATGAAATAAATAAATCTAATCTAATCTCTTTCATATGCAAGCACTTTAATTAAAGTGCAACAACCTGGCAACCGTAATACTGTCTTTCCCAAGATCTCACGGTTCTAAATAATGATTTGCCATACGATAAATAAATAAACTATAACTTCAGACCAAACAATTTCTCCGAACAGTCAGTTGGTGTGAACTCTCATGACCCTATTTGATTTCTTGTAAATGAAGTTAATGTAATGCTTGAGGCCAACGGTAAAAGCAGCAAAAGATGGAAGGCAATAAAGCCTTTGACCTCTGTTTTTCCGTGTGCCCTTCTGCCTGTAAATGTGACGATGGCCTGCAGACGAACTACCATGCAGGTCCGTATGTAGCATACGAGACTTGCAAAGACCATTACGACGGTGTTTATTTTTGCAGATTCTACTGGGTCCTTTATGGTGTGCTGTTCCTTCTTCTCCCACTGAACGCACCGCTCGAGTACTGGCAAGACTCGGTACTCAGCGCGGTGTTTGTAATCGGGTTCCTGCGGTACCTGGTCGTGTTGCACGCGGCCTGGCTCGTCGAGAGCGCAGTCTGCGTGTGGGGACTCAAGCCGGGAGAGAAGTAAGCGTTCACATACCGTTCCTACTATCTGAAGCTCGCCGGAGAACTAGCAAGACTCGGAGCTCAGCGCAGTATTGGTCATCGAGTTCCTGAGGTACCTGGTCGTGTTGCACGCGGCCTGGCTCGTCGAGCGCTGTCTGAGTGTGGGGACTGTTCCTACTATCACAAGCTCGCTGGAGCAATGACAGGACTCGGAGCTCAGCGCGGAATTGGCTTTCTTTTCACTCACAACATGTCACTAGGTCAACATGACGATGTATCTTAGAAGTACCCCTTTATAGGTAGGTCGCCTTTACTGGCAGTACCTACTTGTTCTGTGCTGCAGTAATCGTTATCTTGCACCAAATGCTGGAATAACATTTCTCCACCACTTCGACAATTACCATCCAAGAAATCATTTAGTTAAATTAATTTTTAAAGATTTCTTTTGGACAAGCAAGTGGCAGGAATTCCTCATGATCATCACACATCTCACCACACGTTTTTCATAATATTATATACACACCATATCGACACAATAGTAACACATTATATCCAAGCTGTAGCAAGAAAGCTTCGTTCGCTTCCATCGTTAAAAATAAAAAGGTTTCCGAATAATAACTTTATAATAAGCGTGCTTGGAAACAGGCACTTATTTTTGTTACTTCGCTGTTCCGACTAATAATACTACCTAGATTTTTCTTATTTATAAATACGGATTTATCGTTATTTTCCCTGCTATCATAATGCTCCGAGCGACTACTCGTTAGTGACATCCGTATTAATATTACAAATGGGAAAGTGTATGTGTGTGTGTGTTTGTTTGTTTGTCCGTCTTTCACGGCAAAACGGAGCAACGATTTGACGTGATTTTTTGAGTGGAGATAGTTGAAGGGATGTAGAGTGACATAGGATAGTTTTTATCCCCTAAATCATCCCCTAAGGGGTTGAAATGGGGAGGGGGGTGGTAAAGTTTGTATGGAGCAGTGATATAAACGAGTTCCACGCGGACGGAGTCGCGGGCAGAAGCTAGTAGCTTATAGTTATTTACGAAACAAGTGCGGAAAGTAAGTAATTCCCTGGGAATTGCCCATCGGCACGTGTAACGGTCTAACGATACTCGTACATTGATCGTGAAAATGTTCGTAGCGATATTTGGCTCTATGCTTAGCTCTATTCATTGTTCAGTTCCACAAATACATACGCTTGAAAAACATTACCCTCCTCTCCTTCGGGCAGTCGGGTAAAAACGGGGAATGGTCAGTGTTCTGTTACACCGTGTGAGCGCTCTAGTCCATCAGCACCTTTATGTCGAGTAAAGTATTCGTCCGACACGCAGGTTTCCTGTTTGTCACAAAAACATATGTATACAGTGAATTTAAACCCTATACAATTACTTCGTAAGAGTCTTCTAGGAGACGTAACTATCGCAACGAGCAACAAAAAAAGTAAATAATAAAAAAGTGAGTGTACTGATACCACACTGATACCAAGTTCAATAGATCTTAACTTAGTGTATAACACAAACAAAAATACAGCAAATTCTAACAAAAAAGAAAGAAAATATTTTGATCAGTTAAATTTAAAAATTTATAGATACCGATTCAAGTAGTTATATTTAAATGAATCGGATATATGAATAAATAAAGGTCAGATATGCGTAGATATATGAATCGTAAAAGTATATACCTACCTAGTTTATTGTTTCTATTTAGATTTACATTCATTCATTTTTTTTTGCAATGTAGCTGTGTGTCTAATCATGGTCGGTGTTAAAAAGGAGGAGGTTCTCAATTCGACTGTATTTTCTTTTTTACCGACTTCAAAAAACAGGAGGAGGTTGTCAATTCGGCTGTATTTTTTTTTTTTAATGTTTGTTACCTCAGAACTCCATCATTGACGAGCCGATTCGAATTATTTTTTTTGTTCGTATGTATATATTTCCAGGTGGGAGGGACAGTATGATGGGATCCATGAGGAATTGAGGGAACTCCTCAATTTTATTAGGCACGCGTGTAGTGGTTTTGGTATTTTCTATTATAACTCATGTATTTACATCCGGAATCATAAATTTGGTGGCGAGGAATTGATGATGAAGACCACAGATGACATCTCGAATTCCTCAATTATGTACTTAAAAGTGCAAAAGTACGTCACAGGTTCTGATAAGATTCCGTTGAAATAGGAACTAATAATGAAGTGCCATTGGTGATGATCTTGGGGAATCGATGGAAATCCTCAAATATTATCGGCCCACATACAGCAATTCGGTTTTTTTCTACAGTAATCAACGCATTTGCTATCAGTTCGTGTTGTAAATTGTATAAAAAAAATAGGAAATGTTCTCGTGGCTTGGCGGAGTACTAAATTAAAGTCGGTTAAAATTTTGTTTTTAAATTAAATTATTATGCTTTCGTTTATAGTTAAGTACAACCAATTTAGTGTTTTATGGTTCTTGATATATTTTTCCTATCTATTCGAACTTTATTAAGGTTATTTAAATTAATATTATTATGTATAAATAAAAGATGTTTTTCAAAAGGAATATCTCAATTGTGTGCATACATAATACCTAGTCTGTATTAATATAAAAGACCGTTTAAGTAAATCCTGTATTATGTAAATTGGTTTGTTGGTAAATGGAGGTGAAGCGATTGGGTTTTCGTAAACAATTTTTATGGGTCAAATAGGTGTATTTGGGGCGGATAACCACGAGCAATGGTACATAATGTAGGTATTATGTACCATTGTTAACGTGAACTTACAAATAATCAAAAATACGTGCTCTATTTCATTCATTGTAGGTATTCATGAAAGTTTCTAAAGCGCCATGGACCTTTATTTCTGAAGTTTTCGCCGGCTGGTGCAACCCGTGTCCAAATATCTGGAATAAAAGTACCTACCTAAAAAGGATATCTTATAAATAAGTATATGTGAACAAAGCGCGTGTTGTTGGTATGAATCTAGAGGTCAAATATCGGGGAAACTTAATAGTTTACACAGTCAAAACTAAAATGAATGAATGTTTAATATGCTTATTTATGATTTATGAGCTTTAGATCGCGATTTAGCGATCGGGTAAGAACTACTAAAAGGGAAACAAAAACAAACCAGAGATTGTTTTTGTTTCCCTTTGAGTAGTTCTTACCCGATCGCCTCAGGAGGGTTACGTTTTTTAATAAGTATGTGGATTGTGGATACACAATTTTATAAAATTTATTAGTGTTCTACGTTATCAATTTTAACGTGAACCTGCACCCCTTTTTCTTTGCTAGTGACAAGATTGTTGAACTAACCAGTTGGTCAAATTCAAGAGGACAATTCCTCAGGACGCAATAACTTAATTGTGATAAATGTTCTTTACAGATACCCTCATGACTCGAACTCTGTTTTCGTGTTGTCGAAAACATTCTGGCCTCATTACCATTACCTCATCCCGAACGACTACAAATCTGGTGAATTCGGCACATATGGTAAGAATTACAATACATTATTAAATTTATCATGCGAAGTGTTGTATAAGAAGATTAAAACCATATGTCACAAAATGGCGCAGTCTGCGGTGGCGAGGTGAGCGAGATGTAATGAAAAAACCGCGCAATGTGGCAATATTATTTTAACCTTTGCCCTGCACCAAACTGCCTCAATTCGACTTCAACAAATCACAATGACATATCACTACGTAAGTTAAGTAGTTGGAGATAGTGGTAGGGGCCCTGGTCCGGTTAATGTACGGCCGAATAATCCACATCCACTATAATGTCTGTCTCTTTTTAACCAATTCATAGTAGGAGAGAGAGGCATCTTCCTGACTTGGCGGAGTAAGATCAGTATGCGGTATTATGAACTTTGACGTAAGCTACGTTATTTCACAACAACATAGCTACTGCACGGAATTTGGGCGGTGCGCTTGCAGTTCTGCACCGCCCCGCTTCCACTAATCCCGTGCATTAAACTCATGGACCTAATAATACTCAGGATAGGCTATACGTGTTGCCACAGTGAGGGACGGATAGGCTCCCATGCAGCTAAATTAAGAACTAGTCTTAAAATGGCTGATGATTTGCCATAAACAACCTACTTAATCTGGACGGGTAATGGTTTGTGCCACAACTTCATACTAAAACAGTTGTGGCAAATAAAAAAAGTGCAACTATATGAAAAGGACAATGAATGATATTTCCCTTTCTGTCACACTTATCGAGATTTGTATGCTATCAGTTCGCCCGCACGTAGGACGGTAGAGTTGCTTTTGAATGACCTACATTGATAGCTATACTCCTATTTTAAATAATGGCCAGAGACTTGCAAAAAGTGAGAGGAGGCTTTTGCCCAGCAGTGGGACACTACAGGCTCATAATAATTATAATACAGAAGGTTGGGGTTCGTGATCAGGAATGTTTGTTGTGAAATTTCGACTGTACTAGGGCTATACAATTCATATTCACCGCCCTAGTTAGAAACAAACTTGAGACAGCATCTATAATTTGGAATCCGCATGAAGCTTCTTGCGGAGAAAATCTAAAAAGCCTTTTTACGGTCTCTTTATAAGAAAAAAAACCGGCCAAGAGCGTGTCGGGCCACGCTCAGTGTAGGGTTCCGTAGTTTTCCGTCCGTCACAGTAAGTGTCCCCACTTAAGACAAAAGATATGAATCAATCTTTTCATTTCAGTGAAGCGATTTGCGAATCTCTACTTACACACTACGAAGTCAATTTTCCCTTACATTAGAATTTAGAATTATGAACCGAATGTATGAGCAAGAGAGTTCAAATTCCCAAATCAAATCGACCATGTATTACACAATGACACAATACAAGCAATACTAAGCGAACAATTTTATTATTAGACAACGAACGACCAAAGACAACTAAGACAATTCGAGCACGACAAATTTTCGACCTAATGTAAGGGCGCACCTGCTCCGACCCCATTAAATCAGGAAAAATCTTAATAGCGCCATGTACAATGTGAGCGTTCCGCGTACAGCGACATCTATCGGCAAATTAAGTAAACTATTGCGCGCGAGCTTAAAGTATGGAGGGTGATTTTTATGGGATAATTCTTTATTGTGTAAACCGATTTTCACCGTTTTTACTTTATTTGAAATCACGTCATTTCATTGTGATTTTGTAGAAATTACAGGTACAATAAACACCTGCTTGTACGGTTAAATTACAAACTTAGTTCAGAAATTATTTTGTAATATTTTTGTAAAACTATTCAACCTATCAAGTTCAAAATAATTTTCCTACAAAGTTTTTATAAAGTTCTACTTTTGAGATTTTTTTCATATTTTTAAAATTTATGGTTCAAAAGTCAGAGGGTACACGATGGGGGAGTGTACACATTTTTTTTACTTCTGGAGCGATCATCTCCGAAAATATTAACATTATCAAAAAATGATTTTAGCAAACCCCTATTCATTTTTAAATACCTATCTAACAATATATCACACGTTAGGGTTGAAATGAAAAAAAAAACACTTTTTATTTTACCACTTTGTAGAGGTGATTGATATAGGTACTACGGGACCCTAAAAACTATGCTACATTTTTATATCCCACAAAATTTGTATTGGGCGTATTAGGTTTTAATTCACTTGAGGTGAGGCGTAACTGTGTGTTACTAACGAGCGCTCGCAAAATCGTGCGAGGTGGTTCAGATTGCCCTGAGCTGGTGGGTCAGGCGGTGCGTCTGCTAGTCCTCTCACTGTCAAGGATCAATTCTCGTCCGCGTAACCGGGTATGCTAGCTCCTCCAGAGGCGCGCACCATAGCGCGTAAAAACTCTCCTTTCGTCGTGTATAGCTCTGAAGCTATACACAGCCTTAATGCGCTTCTTCCATCAGCACCGGATGTGGACGTCTTTGGAATTAGTTGGGGAATTGTGTATCGTTAATGCTTAACTGTGAGATGATGGATAGATGTAATTCTACTGTGATATATTAAAATGCAGTGAGTCATGGATGTGTGCTATGTATTTAAGTATTTATTTATATAATAAAGTATGTTTATCGTCGTCTAGTACCCATAGTACAAGCTATGCTTAGTTTGGGACTAGGTCGATTTGTGTAAGATTGTCCCCAATTTTTTTTTTATATCATTTGTAATTCAGTGACTTCGTTTTTAACTGTGCTGTGTAATTATTTCAAATAAATTAATTATACACTACAATTCCAGACTGTGGCTGTTCGTCGGCCTTCATACGCGTGTGGGCCGCGCTCGGCCTGGCCACAGACCTCAACACCATAGACCCGACCACCATACAGAAGGCACTGTTGGCCGCCGCCGAGACGAAGCGCCCTCTCAAAACTTGCATCACCGAGGCAGCCAAACACCAAACTCTTCCAGAAGACCACTTTCTGAGGAGAGGTTAGAAATAATAACATGTACAATTACCATTTTATTTTAATAAATTTTGTGATTTAATACGCTGTTTTATTGAGTGTAAATTTTAATGGTCCGTTAAGCGAGAAGAGGACATAAACCTACACGTGATTGATAACTAGTTGTGATACGTACTTATTAAATAGCTACAGGTGGGTACTTAGCTGTGGGCAACATTTAATGACATTATATCTGACTTGAATACACTAATAACTTAACGTTGCTGAATGTGCTAAGAGTGACAATTTCCAAATTACAACGAAACTAAGTATAGGTATAGCTAATTACGTTTCTAATATTTAACTAGCCTACAGAATACAAAATAATCTACGTGTACATACGAACCTAGTCGCGCTCACAATAAATAATAATAATAATAATAAATATTTGCGGACAATCTTACACAAATCGACCTAGCCCCAAACTAAGCAACGTTTGTACTATGGATGCTAGACGACGATAAACATACTTATATAGATAAATACATACTTAAATACATAGAAAACATCCATGACTCAGGAACAAATATTCGTGCTCATCACACAAATAAATGCCCTTACCGGGATTCGAACCCAGGACCTCTAGCTTCGTAGGCAGGGTCACTACCAACTAGGCTAAAGCGGTCGTCAAAATAAACATTTACTAACACAATAACCATACAAATACGAACAGCAGGTATAATGTCGCTGTAGGTACATACAGTAGGTGCAATGAATACAGACAATGGACACGTGATCGGAAATTTATTCAAATAACGTCCAGATATTTTGAATTTGTAATAAATCTCACACTATTATCAGTGCTCGGCCTCAAAATTAAAAAGCTACTTTGTCGCTGTTTTCAAGCAGCAAAATATGGTTGTTCGAGCTGCTGAGGTGCAATTTTACCCTTATATTTTTTTATGCTTATATGAGCGAGCAGTCAGAGCGGTCTTCACTAAATAATTATAGACATTAAGCTACTACGGACCGCGTCGCGCTACGAGCACAGCGTAGCGGTTACAGGGACCGGAAAACCCTTTCATTTGATTACAGGGTAACCCTATCAAATGATTACCCAAACGATATGGTTTCCCTATCAATTGTGTTAGCCTATCGTTATGGATACCGTTTTGAATAGGGTAACCGTTTCCAAAGCGGTTACCAAGTCGAATAGGGTGAATATTTACCGGTTACCATTAAATAGTCTTACCTTTTCACGTCTTGATTTGATGGTTGGTTCGATATTTATTTCGTGATGATTCGTTTGCGCGTGGATTACCTAATAATAGACCCTAAGATGCAAGAATAAGCTTTATATGAAGCGTGCAGAGATTAAAATTGCTTGATTGTATCCGAAAAACCTTATGAAGGGCTTTTAATGTTGGTAAGCGCTTACCTGAATTAACTCTATCAATTTGGTTACACTATCGTTTCGGTAAGTCGATCGATATGCTTACCGAATTGATAGGGTTTTGAAAAACAATTCTATCAAATACCCGATCCAAAACCCTTTAATGGTAACCGGTTCTGGTCCCTGAGCGGTTAATAGATCAGAAAACAAACTGATTCCTAACAACAGCACCAGGTTATTTTTTATCTGACATTAAGTTCATGTGACCCATGGCCAGCAGAAAAGGAGCAGAAGACTGCAAAAATTGGAGCGAAATGACCACTCTCTAACAAATATCTGAACACCTCATGCCTCGACAATAGAGACGTGTTCAGATATTTGTGAGCACTGGCCGCTCCTCCTGGCTTCGCTGACTGAATATTAATATACTCGTATGCTGCTTTGAATTTGTGTAGGAAAAAATATTCAATGAAAATCTTTTATATTTTCCAACTGATTCATCACCCTGCAAAAGGCAAGGCCTAAAATCAAGGGATTTTTGAAATTGATTGATTATGTAATAAAATGTCATCCTCATGTCGTCGGTTTTTCTTATGGCCACCGAGCAGGGAAACGTTAGGAAAATAGGTACTTAGGTATTCGGAGCACACGGAATTCTTAAAGATATCTGTTAACTAGGTTCTGCCCGCGACTCCGCCCGCGTGGAACTCATTTATATCGTAGTACCTTACAAACGTTTACCCCCATTTTTATTTTGCTGGGAATGCAATTACATAGTTCTTAAAATTACAACATTGTCCAGAGCATTCAGCCTGCGTACAGGCGTGCAAAAGGTAGGTCATCAGGTACCTAGTTTATTATATGTATATTACACGCACACATTCTTATTGTACCTAAATCATTTTGTGAGTACGCGGTTTGTTTATGAGATTCATAGTGTTATGTTTGGGAGGCTTCCCGGAAAAAAACAACCTTAAGTCCTTCCCTGGGATTCAAACTATCTCAATACCAAATTTGCTTTCAATCGATTCAGCAGTTTAAGTGTGAAGAGGTAACAGACAGGCAGACACACTTTCACATTTAGTATGGAAGTATGGATAGTAAGGAAATAACAAAATAAAGATATAACACAAATAACAGATGCCGATACATATGTTGCTTGAACTAGAATTATCAACAAAACAACACCGAATCGTACCTCGCTAACCACCTGCTGTCAAAGTGGTAGGAAAAGATCTCATTAAAAATGTAATTTGCCTATGTTATCCCTTTACTAAATGGCATGACTTCGTAATCAAACCTACATCATATACTTGTTTATCTTTTCTAAATCACTAAAGCTTCTATTGAAATCTGATCCGATTTACGATTCGCTCGTAGCCGCGGACCGTCAGTTTCTGGAATTGTTTACGATTTTTCCAGAAGTATTCGCCCATTCCTGAAAATAAATTAAAATATCGCATTACATACTATACCAGGTATAGTGCGAGAAATATCGAGAGTATGTCGCGGCCGTCCCATGATAGACGTGCTGGCATTTGCTCGTCAAAATTAGAATCGCTTTTTAGGTTGGTTGAGATTATTGAATGTGGTCGACTTTTTATAATAGTGTTGTTGGAATTTGATTCTTCTAGCTTGAACGGCAGACTTGCTTTTTAATGGAATACTTTGCTGGAATTCTGCCAACTCAAATCTCAAGTAGGTATACACGACGTCACCGTATACGCCGTGTTAATCGGCCGAGTAGTTTGCGTAACTGTCGGATTAGCGTAATTGGCCTATGTGGTGTACGTAGCACTGATTGTGTCTCCAAGGGAGCAAAATGATATATGCATATACGTTATACGGCGGGATGGTATATTAAATCCTGAGTGAAGCGAAATATGTTAAAACTGAATACGGAGCGTAGATACGAATTCTAAAACGAAATCTTGAGCGTAACGAATGATTGAAGTGTTTACGTCCCAAGTGCCCTTTTACTCTTTGTATGAGGAAAAATTAAATGAAACAGGGAATACAGTAAACATTTGTACAGTACCTACGCTTTAAACTTAACCATCGCTACAGCTCTTCTAGCTACATTAGCATATGCAAAAAAAACACCACCTTATTCCATTATTAAAGCGAAGAGAAACAGCGAATATTGTGTAGTCTTGAAGATCACCAGTGGTGGCGTTACCGAATGTCCCGAATTGATTAGTAAGCTTTCTTTCTACACCCCCTCGCGTTCTAAAAGGCACTTTCCGCCTATATCAATTAAAACTACATCATCCAACTATATAAAAAAAAATTTTTGCGGCCTGCTATACCTCGTTTTTTTTCAGATTAGAAAAATGACGGTCGATTTCGACACTTTAGCTGTATTTTTTTCAGCCATATCCGGGCAAAATATAAATGAAACTACTTTTTTCCACTATTAGTGATACGCTTAAGCCGATACGATGCAAAATGGGAAATTTTAAAATCGTTTTCCCAAAAATCGCACGACGACAATCGCACGACTTTTCTAATCTGAAAAAAACGAAGTATAGTCATGGTTTAAATCAGATAACAAAGGAATTCGAGATTGACATGTTTGATTGTAAGATCCCGTCTGTGAGACGACGGATCTTAACATATGAATTTAATTTAGGATACTTAGGTGCATCTCGCGCATTACTTTAATGCAGTGTATCATCATTAAGCAATTGTCATTATAATATTCTTATTCTGTTTGGTCGTTTAATTTGCTAAGCGACCGAGCTTTGCTCGGGCGAAAATAATAAAATAAGGAGAAAACGAATTTTCCCAGACAAGAGACTTAGCTAGATCGATTTTTCGCCCCCATAAATCCCTATGTGCTAAATCTCATCGAAATCGTTAGAGCCGTTTCAGAGAACTAGATTAATATATATACAAATACCTAAGGTGCTAAGGATAGGATAAATAGGTTTACATTTTGTTTAAGTATTCTCATATTCTAGCGCTATCTGTGAGATCATGTAGGGGTGTAGACTCGAAAATTATTATAACTCCAAAAGAAAGAATATGTCTAGGGACGAAAATCCCATTCAGATATCTCAAAGAATTACGAAGCTACTACAACCGTTTTAATATTGCTTGTTAGAGAGAGAAAACGCGAATCGCGTATCGTGACGTCACGATACGCGAGGCTGCCACGTCACGCGTCGCGCGCGCGGCAGGCCGCGTCGACAGCGGCACCGGACACGATGGGGCGCGGCACGTTGCCGTCTATTAGTGACGTCACAATCTTCCAGCGTCATCGTTTCATATGAAGTTGCGTTTTGCGAAAAAGGGACAGAACATACCTCTTCTTAAAACTTTGGACACTTATAACTTCGTGATTATTTAAAAAACCTTTTGCGTTGGTTTTTTCTCCATTTGACTACATTTTTAATCCTTTTTCGAGAAAATATGACAACATTTTATTTCGTGTCTACACCCCTTTTGGCTTTTTAGTTCATATTAATAATTTTTATGGCTGTTGGTTCTCCTTAAAATAAATAAATACTTAATTAAACACCATTGTGTAGTACAAGTTTGATCCCTCATCTGAGGGCAACACTGTCTAGACTGACGGGGCGTACCTAGCATGACAGCAGTGACGAGTCCAATGACGAGCAGTATGAGCGCGGAGCGAACGTCGGCGGCGCGGGCGGACGCGAACCCGGGCGGCGGCGCGCAGCGCGGCATTCCCGGGACGAGGGCCGCCTGCAGCCGGGCCATGGCGCCCCCGCTCCGGAGCAAGAGCAAGCTGCCAAACAGGCATGTAAATATTGTAAATGGACACAGTTATTATCATTATATATACTTTTCCTTATCAACTGAGGGTAAGAGCATTAGTTAACCACTGTAAAAACGGACCGGCCACGACATAGCGCGAATTGCGGCGCGGCAAGCGTCTTATCTGTTCTTTGCGCGGCCTAGACGCGCGACGCACTGTACTTAGTTGGGGTCATACGCAATTAACTAGAAAAACCGCATAATGTCGTGGCCCGGCCGTACACTTTGCTAGCCCTCCAGAAACACAGAATACATAAAAGTACCACTACGTACAGAATGTTCTCTGTTAACAAATCCCCTGTTTAGGTATGCCGAACGAGCCTAAACGAGGCCTTCCCTTACCATCGCAAGCAACGCGCTGCGATGAAACGTGTGCGTGCCGTAGCAACGCTACACGGCGTTACAGCGCCGGTAGTATGTACTTGTAGAGGCGCGACCAAATCACGGAGTGAGCCGCCCCTGCCAGAGGTGTAATTGTGTAACTTTTCGAACGAGCGTAAAGCCTGCACCACACAATGGGGCCCATCCTACAGCATTCAACCATGCGTTAGACGGAGAAACACTTGACTAGGGAAGAATACTTTCATCGCATTCCAACGCCTGCGTCCCTGCCCTGCGTCGGGATACCCCATTGTGTGGAGAAGCCTTTAGGACAACTGAACTGTCATCTTCCCATACATAAAAAACACTTAGATTGATAGCTTGGGTACCTACAACGAAACGTTACGTAATCAACCAGCTGAACTAGTTAGTGGTCATATTCGAAAAAAAAAAAAAAATAGTCAATAATTCATATTATGATAATGTCCATATTGTTATTTTAAACTAATTATATTGTTAAATTGTAAAAAAAAAAAAACAATATGCAATTAAATATTCAGCAAAAGAGTGTTGGGTTGGCAACGACAACGTACGAGTCTTCTGTAGTTCCAAGTAGTGCCCATTGCTGGACATATTGCCAAAAGTATCCGATTGAATGAGAACTATTCGGGAATTTCGTATGAGCTATTTATAAATCAATACGTGTCGAATAGCGAGTAACAAGTCGTCGGTCTTTGCAAACAGTACATAAAGTGAAGTTCTCCTGGCACCAGCTGTACTGCAGTGTGCCAACTACACGGGCTGAAATCGCACGCTTGTCGATAAGACACGTAAAGTCATGCCGTGATGGAAGACGCTAGGATATGAATTAGTTTCAAACTAGTTTGAGCCTAGTTTCATCTGCTTAGCTTGGCTACAAATTTTGTCACAAGGGTTTTACTACTAATAATGACACGGTTCAACTCACGTATTAAATTAAATGTCACTACGAGCGACATGTTTCTTAGTATTACTTCAAGATGTCTCACGAAAGTTTAAATTCGAAGGGTTTTACTGTAAAATAATTACAAAAAAAAACGGTTTGGATTAAGATATTTTTGAAAGAGCGAGGTTTTCTTCACCACACCTGACTATACAAAGCTACAGCGCCGTACCGAATTATATCTGAAACATGTTTAAAAATTGTTTTTCATGACGAGACATATCTACCAACAGGAATTTAGTCGCCTGAGTATCGCGTAACTTAAAACAAACTGCAATTTTTACTGAATTTCTACTTTCTACTGAACGCGATGCGTGACGCGGCAGCCTCGCGTATCGTGACGTCACGATACGCGATTCGCGTTTTCTCTCTCTAACAAGCAATATTAAAACGGCAGAAATTTCTACTGAAATACCTGACAAGCGTATGACGGGCGTATGGCGAGCGACGAGGTAGGGGGAACGCGAGGTGAGCCCGCGTGGAAGGCACAGCCAGCTCGCGCAACGCGCAGCGCCCGCTCCGGGCTCAGTAACTTGGAGCACAGCACAGCACCTCCACTGAAATACCTGACAAGCGTTGGACGGGCGTATGGCGAGCGACGAGGCAGGGGGAACGCGAGGTGAGCCCGCGTGGAAGGCACAGCCAGCTCGCGCAACGCGCAGCGCCCGCTCCGGGCTCAGTAACTTGGAGCACAGCACAGCACCTCTACTGAAATACCTGACAAGCGTTGGACGGGCGTATGGCGAGCGACGAGGTAGGGGGAACGCGAGGTGAGCCCGCGTGGAAGGCACAGCCAGCTCACGCAACGCGTAGCGCCCGCTCCGGGCTCAGTAACTTGGAGCACAGCACAGCACCTCTACTGAAATACCTGACAAGCTTGGACGGGCGTATAGCGAGCGACGAGGCAGGGGGAACGCGAGGTGAGCCCGCGTGGAAGGCACAGCCAGCTCGCGCAACGCACAGCGCCCGCTCCGGGCTCAGTAACTTGGAGCACAGCACAGCACCTCTACTAAAATACCTGACAAGCGTTGGACGGGCGTATGGCGAGCGACGAGGCAGGGGGAACGCGAGGTGAGCCCGCGTGGAAGGCACAGCCAGCTCGCGCAACGCGCAGCGTCCGCGCGCCTGGCTCAGAGACCTGGAACACAGTATTTGTATCACACACTCCACTTCATCGTGGCTACTACTTACCACAGTAAATCCATACTTAATAGTATAAAACCAAAGGCGTCTGTCTGTCTATCTCTTACCTGTTCACGCCTAAACCGATTAACCGATTTGGATGAAATTTGGTAAGAGATAGTTTGAGTCCCGGGGACACAGGGCAGTTTTTTATCCCGAAAATAATTCTCAAAAGGGGTGAAATGGGGGTGTAAGTACTTGCGGGTAGAGGTACGATATAAAACAGTTCCACGCGGACGGAGTCGCGGGCAGAAGCTGGCATACAATAAATCACTGATATAGCAGTATCTCAACTAGTCTTTTAAGACCTATACCTGAGCTCTATTTAAAACTAGTTTAGCGATGCATGTGGGGCACGCGGATGGACTACCGCGCCGTGTTGCATCGTGTTTTTCTAATGTACGATTCCCACCGAACGGGCCGGGCCGGGTCACCTGGCGCCGCGTGGCAACGGGTGCGCGAGCACCCGGCGGCAGCCGACCGCGTTTTCATAGAGTGCAGTAGGCAAAAGCCGGACGGAGCCGGTCACATGTGACGACAGCCGACCACAGTCGTCCACGTCCGCGAGGAGCCGACCAGCCGCAAGTAAATTCAAATATGAATTATGAAATTTAACGTCTATATTAAAGCTTCAAATTCCTTTGGCAACTTGCAAAAAACGCGCAGGCGCGCCGTGCCGCGGACCACCTGTGGCACCTCCATCCGTGCCCTGACGCTGCTGAATGCCTTGTTGGTGTCAACACCCGACTGTGATGTTGCGTGGCGATAGATAGCTGTGTGTAGGGAGCGTCTGATGTTTTGTGAGATGAAGGATGATAGGCTTTCTAGTGTACCTACGTAGTAGATTATTATTTATTATTGATTTGTTCCTTAAAATTGATGTGTCGTTTCACAGTGTATTAGACTTAGGTAAGTTATCTGCAATGGTGTGCAAATATATTTAAATAAAAGGTTGTTTTGTACGGGTGAGTAGTTTCGGAGATTACCTTCTACACACAAACTAACAAACCACACCTCTTTACTGTTTTTAATGTAAGGATAACTGGACATAGCCTTTATTTTATTTCGCAGCTCCGCGACCATTCTTTAATAAATGTAATCATGGATTTAATATTATACTAGATACAAAATCAGCAGGAAAAAATGGCAAGTCAAAACTACTGGCTAATCGACTTGGGCAGTAGTTTGGCTATTTGTCTTTTTCCCACCACAGACGGTGGTAGTTGTCAATCATGACGAAATATGCAGTGGAAAACTCCAAAATTAATAACAAAAAACAAATAAAAAGGGTGGAATGTCTTATTTTACGAAAGTTCTATTTATTTATAAACATATTCTTGTTAAAATTATAATGCTTTCATGATTTTTAGGAATTTATTTTGTACATGCTAATTATGACTTATCACGGAACAAAAATATATGGAGTAGCTATTACATTTTAAATTTTAATAAATTTAAAAAAATGATAATGGCGATTTCACTGAAAAGTTTTAAATATTTTGAAACATTCCTTTGCGAATTTGACACTTGACAGGTTTTGCGATGTTAGCATGTATCTGAATACAGTTGTCAATGTCCTTTGGGACAGTTCATAACAATATTTTTGTGTGGGATTGTGTATCTCTAGTATAATATTAAATCAATGAATTTTATTATGCAAGTAGGCCGTAATTGGCAATGGCACATTTACAAGTCAAAATTCTAAGACTAAGACAGTGGTGTTAAAAAAATATGAAAAGAATGGAAATGCGACTATTGACTAAAACCATGGGTATGCTTTCTTGTAGGAGCTGTGTCATCTAGCTCCCTAGGCATGATAAATACGAAGGCGGTTCCTCAAGTTCACCTTCAAAAAAACGAGGTCAGGATTGAATATCAATGACGATAAAATGTTTATATTTCATTTTATGGCAACGATATGCTATCAGACTCACATGCAGGTAAACCGGAACATTTATGACACACATGAAAACATGTAATCTGTAGCATAATGGCAGCATTTTACACAATTAAGTACATATTACATTTGAAACCCTTACCTAATAATAATCCCTTGGGTGTCATCAAAATCATAGTACGAACTACATACTGTTTGACAACACTAATTTAAATATTTTTTTCTTAAATCATCCCTTGTACTTCAATATGTACTTTTGTAAAAAAAAACGGCCAAGAGCGTGTCGGGCCACGCTCAGTGTAGGGTTCCGTAGTTTTCCGTCCGTCACAGTAAGTGTCCCCACTTAAGCATTAAACAAGCAATACTTAGCGAACAATTTTATTATTGGACAACGAACGACTAAAGACAACTAAGACAATTTGTCGAGCACGACAAATTTTCGACCTAATGTATGGGCGCACCTGCTGACCTGCTCCGACCCCATTATATCAGGAAAAATCTTAACACCGCCATGTACGATATGAGCGTTCCGTGTACAGCGACATCTATCGGCAAATTAAGTAAACTATTGCGCGCGAGCTTAAAGTATGGAAGATGATTTTTATGGGATTATTCTTTATTCCGTTAACCGATTTTCACCGTTTTTACTTTATTTGAAAGCACGTCTTTTCATTGTGATTTTTTAGAAATTACAGGTATACAATAAACACCTGCCTACGGTTAAATTACAAACTTAGTTCAGAAATTATTTTGTAATTTTTACAAAAACTATTCAAGCTATCAAGTTCAAAATAATTTTCCTAGAAAGTTTTTATAAAGTTCTACTTTTCAGTTTTTTTTCATATTTTTATAACTTATGGTTCAAAAGTTAGAGGGGGGGACACATTTTTTTTTACTTCTGGAGCGATTATCTCCGAAAATATTAACATTATCAAAATAATATTCTGCTTAACCCCTGTTCATTTTCAAATACCTATCCAACAGTATATCACACGTTAGGGTTTAAATTAAAAAAAACACTCCCACTTTACGTATAGGGGAGGTACCCTAATAAAACATTTTTTTTCCATTTTTTATTTTACCACTTTGTCGGCGTGATTGATATACAAATTAGTACCAAATTTCAGCTTTCTAGTGCTAACGGTTACTGAGATTATCCGCGGACAGACGGACAAACATGCCGAAACTATAAGGGTTAGTCGACTACGGAACCCTAAAAACACATGGATGGAGTTGCTGATTGAAAACAATAAATAACAATTGCAATAACATTTGAACATGCCACAAGCAAAATTGAGCCTATATTTAAAAGGAATCCTATTATATGCTGAGCAAAATGTATAATATTATAATACAGTGCCGAAATCTACTATAATTAGTTTAGTTGGACATAAATTCTATACAAATCTTAAGACGTGGTTAATCGAAGAATGTTAAGTACTGTTAATGTTAAAATTTACATGATGTAATATCTTAGAATTACTAGAGATTTATATAGTACATTGTTTAACGAGGGGCGTAAGCGGAATATTGCGAACAAGAGTCTATCAGAAGCCCGACGCCGAAGGCGGAGGGCTTTTGATGACTTGAGTTTGCAATATTCCACTTACGCCCGTGTTATACACAATGTTTTTCATCACATTTGCGAGGAAATAAATACATTTTAGATGAAATTAATACAAACCGTAATAAAATCTGCAACATGTCAGTCGTCCATTTTGTTGAATTTGACGTGAGTCGCGTATGGCAAAGACCCTTCGGTATACAGCCACGATTTGAAAACGCTTAAAAACATTTTACATAGACACTAAATAACTACATATTAAATCTGTAAATAATTCTGTTAAACATGTTTAAGTATTTTTTTTTAGTTTAAATTTATTAAAAGTTGGTTGTAGCAAACTTTTGAAGATATGAAATACACCTTGGCTGATTGGAAATATCCTCAGTCCGAAGTGAAGTATGAGTGGGTTATATATTTTAAAACTAAACTTAACAACCCGTGGGAGGTAAAACGGCTATAACTGCTCTGTACGCTCGCAAGTAATAACGCCATTGACGAGCAAGTGTGATGAAAATTATATTTTCCTGCTCTCAACTCTTAGACATCTCAATTATTATAAGACTAACTGCCCGGTCCGGCTTCGCACGAATTACCCGTTTTCCCGAAGGAATGACGCATTTTCCCGCGGTAAAACGTAGCCTATGTTGATCAGGGATAATGTCGGCTACTAATGGTAAAAGAATTTTTCAAATCGGTCCAGTAGTTTCGGAGCCTATTCTATACAAATAAACAAACAAACAAAGAATCAAATCTTTCCTCTTTATAATATATATTAGTAAATGAAATGAAATGAAATGAAATGAAATGAAATGTCGATAAACTATTCGGTTCGGAAAGAAAACCTCTGCCTCGAGAAAACTCTGCCTCTGCTTTTATTGATGATAATTTATTTTTGTGATGAAACAACTTATAGTAATTGAATTGAATTGAATTGTGCAATTATTTTTATGTTACAGATTATGTTTTTACTATGGTTTTAACTCTAATATTAGTATTACGACATTCAAAGACAATGTAAATTGTTACTGAATTAAATAAATGAAATGAAATGAAATATATTAGAAAAATATATTAGAAACCTCAATATCATTTTTGAAGATCTATCCATATAGATACACCCCACACGTATGGGTTTGATGAAAAAAAAACGTGTTTCAGTTCTAAGTATGGGGACCCTCAAATTTTATAGTTTTTTTTTATATTTTTGTGTGAAAATTTTAATGCGGTTCACAGAATACATCTACTTACCAAGTTTCAACAGTATAGTTCTTATAGTTTCGGAAAAAAGTGGCTGTGACATACGGACGGACAGACAACAAACATACAGACAGTCATGACGAATCCATAAGGGTTCCGTATTTTGCCATTTGGCTACGGAACCTTAAAAAGTGTAAATGGATCACACAGACTGCACTGTTTGCCCTGTGAATAAAAATTTAAATCAGCCTCACAGATTGCGCACGTTTTCCTCAGCTTCATCTGGGATAAGGTTAGTGAATGAATACTAACTTAAGTGTGGACCGCGCGGCGCGCTGGCCCGCGAAAAACGCGTAGTCCAAGTAATTATAGCTCGCGTTAGCCCCTCCTCGGCCGAAAACACCAGATTCTCCGGGTCTTTATCTATAGTCTCGTATGCAGAACGCGTTCAACTGGAATACGGTCAGTGAGACTAGTGTGGTGAATGAATACTAACTTGAGTGTGGACCGCGCGGCGCGCTGGCCCGCGAAAAACGCGTAGTCCAACCTCGCAGCTCGCGCAAGCCCCTCCTCGGCCGAAGACACCAGATTCTCCGGGTCTTTATCTATAGTCTCGTATGCAGAACGCGTTCAACTGGAATACGGTCAGTGAGAGTAGTGTGGTGAATGAATACTAACTTGAGTGTGGACCGCGCGGCGCGCTGTCCCGCGAAAAACGCGTAGCCCAACCTCGCAGCTCGCGCAAGCCCCTCCTCGGCCGAAGACACCAGATTCTCTGGGTCTGTATCTATAGTCTCGTATGCAGAACGCGTTCAACTGGAATACGGTCAGTGAGACTAGTTTGGTGAATGAATACTCACTTGAGTGTGGACCGCGCGGCACGCTGGCCCGCGAAAAACGCATAGTCCAACCTCGCAGCTCGCGCAAGCCCCTCCTCAGCCGAAGACACCAGATTCTCCGCGTCTGAATAGCCTCGGATGTAGAACGCGTTCAATTGGGAGTCTTTCGTCGTCTAGAAGAAAATGTTCATTTAGCTTTTATTTCCGACATGATTGTGTTAAACGGTATACTCTTGCTTGCCAGAATTTCATTTGCCCGAATTTTATCTGCCATAATATTCAACTGGCATAAAGTTGTTTTCTATAATTTTTTATTTTTTTATTTTGTATGCCATACTCATTGTTTTCCATATTAATTATATGCCAGAATCTTTGTTTTCCATAATATCAATATCAATAATCTCATTTTCTATAATCATTGTAATCCATAACTATCACATGCAATAATGTCATTTGCCATCCATCTCAACATCCATAATATTCATATGTAATAATGTGGGTACGTACTGCAGTGTCTAAAATGAAAAAAAAAATACCTCGAACCTATCTGCGATCCGGGTCGGTTTTGCCACTAAGTAAAAATAAACTTTTCTCTGAGATTACCCAATGCCAAGATAGTGGTGTATCATAGGCAGTAGGGAACAGCTGCCTATGCCTATGGATCGCAGATAAGTTTATTTTTTTTCATTTTAGACTGCAATACGTACCCACATTATTACATATGAATATTATGGATGTTGAGATGGATGGCAAATGACATTATGGCATGTGATAGTTATGGATTATAATGATTATGGATAATGAGATTATTGATATTGATATTATGGAAAACAAAGATTCTGGCATATAATTAATATGGTAAACAATGAGTATGGCATACAAAATTATAGAAAACAACTTTATGGCAGTTGAATATTATGGCAGATAAAATTCGGGCAAATGAAATTCTGGCAAGCAAGAGTATACCGTCTAATGAGATCGTGTTGGCTGAAATACTCGCTTTGAGTTTTGTGTTTGGCAATGTTTTCCCAGTTTTCAAGAGCTGCCATATCTAGTGTCACTTCGCAGAACATTTTATTTCCGGGATCACACGGATCTCGATTCAAACCGTTGACTTTGTGAATCTGTAAGTGTTTCTATCCAAATTGGTGTCTAAATTCCATGTTAGTGCTCCTTTTATAGGATTTATATTACATTTCTAGGAATTCTTAGGAGTCGCCGGGGTTGGCCACCCCCATGCCATGAGACCCCAAGTATTAATTGAAATCTCTTCCTCGCACATCTTAACCCTTTGTCATTGCGGATTGAGAACTCCATGTCGTCTACTCAGTGGGAGCGTGCTGGTCCTCTGGTTGGACAGGTAATGTCGATCCTTAGGAAGGCTGCCCGGTTCCGGGCTGTTATTCGCTACGCGCTCACCCCGCCGGTCACCCGTCACGAAACTAGACCTCTACCTACACTTAGTTATTACACATCGCGGTGTCAAGATATATTTGTGGGTGAGCGTTGAGGTGAGCTTAAAACAAGTTTATAGAGAAAAGGGGGGCGGGCCGCAGGTCGGTTGCCCCTTTTCACTTTTCTATTAAAAGCGCCCAACTTTAAGTTTTAAACCGAGCACAAAAGCAGCATAAGTAAAGAAAGTAATTGTTCAATTCACTGGCAAACCTATACCTATATCAATTCTGTCAACTACCCGCTAGCCGAGTCATTATTAAGTTTCAATAAATGGTTGTAAGAGTACTTAATGGTTATTTTATTTCATTAAAGGGTCGAACAGACTGTCCGCGGGGCGTTTGACGAGCGCGGGACGGCCGGTCACACAGAGCACGCGCGCATCGCGCCATCAACCAGCCGGCATCGCGCGCGCGGCCCGCGCGCATCGCGCTGGCCTCGCGCCATCAACCCGCCAGCACTATGTACGCACCGCGCGCTGCGCTGTGTGGCGTCACACTGACGTGCCGCGCGCCCGTGGCGGTCGCGCGGCGCGACCGTCGCGGGCGCGCGGCCTGTGCGCGGCGGGTTGCTGGCGGGGCGCGACGGAAGCGGGGCACTTTGCCGACGGGGCGCAGCCTGTTTGACCGCGCTAGCGGTTTGTAGGGAAATATCGCGCGGCGCGCCCGTCGCGGTCTCGCCGTGCGCCCGCGACGGTGCTGTGTGTTCGACCCTTTAAAGACACGTCCCTCGAAGGTTACAGGCAGTATACAATATATGTTGTCTGAATAGGATAGTTTCCTTATGTTAAAATTAACAACGTAGTGTTGCTAAAAGATATACTTACCATAAGATATGCTTGGTCCGCGCCGTTCTTAATGTAGCCGATCTTGAAGTTAGGCGAGTGCAGCACAGCAGCCACCGTGTCCACGCTGGCCACGCGCACGGACAAGACGGACGTGATAAACGCAGCGTATGCGTTGTAAGTCACCACGGCGAACAGCAAGCAAACTATGAGCAGCACACTGGCCGCAGGCGCCGGCGGCGTCCACGACCCGCCTGTCAAACACTACAACTTAAGAGCGTGCAAACACAAATCCCCCCAAATTCAACCAGAAAAAAAGCTGCCAAGTGCGTGTCGGCCCACGCACAACGAAGGGTTCCGTGCCTATTAAAAAGGTCGTATCGTTACTGAAATCTTAAGGCACTTACGTCCTTTTCTTTAAGGAAGGCAGTTTTTTTTTTATATCTCGAAAACCTGTGAACTGATCTTGTTCAAAACAATTTTCGATGAAAGTATTTAATAAGCCGTATATGTCCATGATTTTTTTCTTGTCTTTAAAATACACGGTTTAAAAATTAGAGGGGGACACAATTTTAGTGACTTTCTGGGCGATTATCTCCGACACTATTCTCTTAATCAAAAAATTGCTGAGAAACCTTATGTTTATTTTGAAAGGCCTATCGATTGATGTGCCACACGTGGGCTTGCAATGAACATTTTTTTTTTGACCTTCAGTTTTATGTATGGAGTGCATCCCTATAAAAATATTTTTTTGTTAGGTATTTAATTACGAAACTATGTAGCAGCTAACAAAATACAACTATCCTCAAATACACCTTATAGTTTTCGAGTAAAATGCCTGTGACATACGGACGGACAGACAGACAAACAGACAGACAGACATGACGAATCCATAAGGGTTCCGTTTTTTGCCATTTGGCTACGGAACCCTAATAGAACCCTAATCTTGCATATCTATGGGTACAAATTACCTTGTTGACAAAGAATGCCCGTAGTCCACACAAAAGCCTCGGTATACTCCATAGGGCGGGACTCGTTCGAGTTGGGTGTGACTCTGCAAATGAGTACCACTGCGATGGAAGCCGCCACTGCCACTGCCAGAACGCATGCCAGGAGGCGTGCGCTGAACGGAGCCAGGAATATGTCTCGGACCGTCGACGTCTCTTGCTGCCTGATGTAGATGTTGCACCTGCAAGAAAGTATTTTTTTATTGTAAAGATCAGTTTCAGGATGAAGCACTCGATTTCTACCTGCGCTGCGTAGCTAAGGCTACTTCCGTATTTAGCGTGGCGAAATCCGTATATAGCGCATGACCTGGAGCTTACTGATGATAGAAAACTATAGACATGGCACGGTAAGATAGAATACACTACTTAAAAATATTTTTAAATGGTATTTTGTTGTTTTATACCGGGTTACCAAAAACCACAAAAATTTGGAGCATAAGGTGGTATAAAATTTCAAGTATAGGTATTGTATGCTTTCCGGTTAGTTTTTTTATGAGATCATATTTTGGAGCCGCAAAGAAAACGCTAAACTCATTGGAAAGACGTCCCAGATTCACTCTTTGGGTGACTTTGTATAATTAGTCCAGGCACTGACTCGATCAGCAAGACGAGTTCTCAGTTCGCCGATTAGACCCGTCCACGTGCCCTTGTGGAACCTGCTTGTTGCAATAATAACATGGTTTCGGCTATGGGGAAGATGAAGTCCATGTCCTGGTACCGCCGGGCGTGGACAGTGACAGGCTCTAGCGCGATGTCCACCGAATTCTCAGTTAGCGCGCCAATTAGACCCGTTTATGTGCCCTTGTGGAACCTGCTTGTTATAATACTAACATGGTTTCGGCTATGGGGAAGATGAAGTCCATGTCCTGGCACCGCGGGGCGTGGACAGTGGCCGGCTCTAGCGCGATGTCCACCGAGTTCTCAGTTAGCGCGCCGAGTAGACCCGTCCACGCGCCCTTGTGGAACCTGCTTGTTGCAATACTAACATGGTTTCGGCTATGGGGAAGATGAAGTCCATGTCCTGGTACCGCGGGGCGTGGACTGTGACCGGCTCTAGCGCGATGTCCACCGAGTTCTCAGTTAGCGCTCCGAGTAGACCCGTCCACGCGCCCTCGTAGCTCCGGAAACCTAGCTTGCTGTAGTATCGCGTCGAGGAACTGCCGGAAAAGAAGTCACATTGGGCATTTATGTAATAAATCGAGCTAGAGAGATACGTCACTCAAAACAAGTTGAGTTAGTTATGTGCTACTGAAGTAAATAAATAGTTTAATCCATACTTTAATCTTGTAAATGCAAAAGTAACTGTGTCTGTATGCCTAGTTACCTTTCACACACAATCCGCTGGCCACCACTAGCTCCTCGCCGAGGAAGTCGCTCGATAAGGTAACTCGATGCGGGACAAAGAATGTTCGCGGACCCAGTCACCTGGGGACTTAATTTCTGTACTTTACTTACGAAGCATTAATTTTGAATATGAGGAAGTGAAGCACATCGTCTAGCAGCGCGGGCGCCGAGGGCCCGTCGTCGTCGGAAGACGCTGTGCCGTCACCACTCGAGTTACAGCGGCCCACCACCAGCTCTTCGCCGAGGAAGTTGCGTGCCTCCACGGGATAGGGAGACTCAATGCGGGCCAACGAATGTTCGCGGTCCCAGTCACCTGGGGACATGCGATGCATCAATTCCGTAACATAAATATATGGGGGTAACATAAAAATATAAGGGGAATCTTACACAAATCGAACTTGCCACATAGTATGTAATACTATTAACTGTTCTGTGCCCATAGATAGTAAGTTCACACCTATGTCCAGCAGTGGATGTCTTTCGGCTGATATCGGCGAGGCCCACCTCGGCATGTGGAGGCATGGCTCGACATGTTCCATACGTCAGGATTATTGCCCCTTTGCCAGAATTGCGGCCGCACTTTTGGCAAGTGTGCTAGGCGTTTTTAGTAATTATCACATTAAATAATTAAACAAAATAATTAATGAAATGATACTTAGAACTCTGTTACAAGAAATGTCCGGACTTTTAGGGTGATGTTAGGATTTTTATTAGGACAATTATTTTTTTCATATGGCAACCCTAGGCATGTGTATGTCATGAGTAGTATAAATACTTCGGTATATAAGGTGCTAACAAATTTAGGTACCAATATTTTTAGAGCTGATAGTACTCGTCTCTATAGGAATAGACTTAAGTTTGAAACATTTCAAAGTGTGTATCACTTTTCGGAGATACTTAATTAGGGAAACGACGTTACTGTGCTTTAACACCCTGTTAATGAGAAAGTCAACAATCATGAGTCAATGGCCACTTAGATAATTAAATGTCAATGTCCAGTGTTTCTTAAGCTAATTGATTACTAACAGTTTTCTCGCCAATCATTGACATTGACACAAACGACGATGTTCACTTGACAGTGTTAAACATCTTGTCAGTTAACGACACACACTTGACCAGTTTGTTTATAGCACTGATCAGTATTAATTCAAACGAAAGTCATGCTAGCTACCTATAAAAATAATTTAATTTGACACTATTTAATTACTAAGACACTATTTTATTATTATTTTATTTTTTTTATTTTATTTTTTACATATTCATCATGCTATCGGTGAGGATCTGTTATTAGCTCACTGTCACTACTGTTTTAAGCTACTGTGTAATATTTAAGCTGATGATCTTCCTATATAAATAAATTAATTAATTAATTAATTAATTAAATACCATGAGAACATCTTACCTAAAAAGAAAGCATACAAAGTTGAATTAGTCCGTACTTTGAAATACTGAATCAAGTGTATTCCCACAATCCCGCGTTGTATATTGTTAACTCTGCTCCATTTGTTAAACTCTCTAGTCAATACAAATTTGCTTATGTTCAACATATGAAATGTTCGGGAGAAATTGTAACTTAAGACCCCGGCTTGGAACAACGGGTAGATTCCGCCAAGTTTCTTAAATGTTTGATTACGGGTCAAATTTCTGAATCGCTCCGATGTTCTGTAATAATTTCTCTCATATTCCGTCTTGTTACAGGTTTGATCGTAACGATTACCGTGTCTGCAGTTGTTGTAATAATATTGCCGCCTTGCCATAAAGTTTCGTCTCTCATTAACAGGTTTTGTTGCTTTGTATAGGAAGTTTCCGTCGCAAATATGAAGAAGGCGAGAGCTCGGTCTATAATTTGGATTTGGAAAGGAAGCAACAATGTTCTGGTCGAATCGTATAGAAGTGGCATTGATTATCCCGTTGATTTGATTAAAGTCTTCGCTGGACCTGCCAACTATAAGCCAGTCAAATGACGCTGTATTCATGTCCATTGAGTGGAGCTGTAACAAAAACAATTGAGTAGAAGATTAATTAATCTTTGAAACAATGGTGGACTATTCGAGGAGCAGTAACGTTAGGAGTGCCTCAGGGCTTTATCTTAGGACTATTTGTATTTTTGGTTTATATAAATGACTAGTCTTCTATAGTAAGCAACCTCTTTGATATAGTATTATTTGCCGATGATAAATGGAAAAAATAGTAAATTAATGGACATAAAAAACCTACTTTGAACTTTCTTAGATAAGAGCCTTAAAAAAATGACATTATTTATACTAAACAGGACTTAATCGCGTATTAACTTATTTATTTACCTCACTGAGGTCTCCCGACGTTTCGGATGTGTTGCAACATCCATGGTCACGAGACAACTGGCTTGTGCGGGTATCAACATCTTCTTGCTGCGCGGGTTTTCCGAACTACCCGCATTTGGTCTTTTTGAACCACTTGTACACTAGGGTTGTCACCCGGCCGACACACGACACTAACAATGTCCGGTGATATAACGGACGATGTTCTCTGACGCTGGCATTTACTTATGATAGGATTCCACGAAGATGAAATCTTAAAACCGTCATCCCGATTGAAATTACGATGTTTCCTGATTTCAACGGCTTCACGTATTTTTCTACTATAGAAATGACGTTCCGTAGACAGGACTTTCGGTTTATGGAGCTCAATCCAGTGGTTTGGTCCTGACTCCAACAAATGCTCGGCTATCGCAGACTTATTCACCTGCCGATTTTTTACAGCCGCAATATGTTCCTTGACCCTTTCCGCGGTGGTCTAGAGGAAAACATCCTGATGTTCCAAGGCATCCAGCTTTTATGCCCTACGTTAAGGGGGTAACGGACAAAGTTGGTACAATACTGCGAAGGTATTCCATTAAAACCATATACATGCCGTTATCCAAGGTCGTGGGACATCTAAGATCACCGAAGGATGTTATCCCCTTTCAATCACCAGGAGTTTATAAGATTGACTGCAGTTGTGGAAGTTCCTACATTGGTGAGACCAAGCGAACCATCGCGGAAAGGGTCAAGGAACATATTGCGGCTGTAAAAAATCGGCAGGTGAATAAGTCTGCGATAGCCGAGCATTTGTTGGAGTCAGGACCAAACCACTGGATTGAGCTCCATAAACCGAAAGTCCTGTCTACGGAACGTCATTTCTATAGTAGAAAAATACGTGAAGCCGTTGAAATCAGGAAACATCGTAATTTCAATCGGGATGACGGTTTTAAGATTTCATCTTCGTGGAATCCTATCATAAGTAAATGCCAGCGTCAGAGAACATCGTCCGTTATATCACCGGACATTGTTAGTGTCGTGTGTCGGCCGGGTGACAACCCTAGTGTACAAGTGGTTCAAAAAGACCAAATGCGGGTAGTTCGGAAAACCCGCGCAGCAAGAAGATGTTGATACCCGCACAAGCCAGTTGTCCCGTGACCATGGATGTTGCAACACATCCGAAACGTCGGGAGACCTCAGTGAGGTAAATAAATAAGTTAATACGCGATTAAGTCCTGTTTAGTATAAATAATGTGTGAGAATCGTGAAAGTTTAAATCAATATATTAAAAAAATGAGTTCCATACACACACGAGTTAGATTTATTTATTTCGTGGAATCAATCTTTATTTCCAAATTTTTGATTTTAACAATTTTATTTTGACAACACCATCCCTAACATTTTATAAAACATCCTCCCATTTAAGTGACGTCAGAATTGATTTCATACCATCATATTTGTTTAGCTATTATAAAAAAAGGTCATCATGTAAGTCATACCGATTCTCACTACTTATCGAACACCCCACCGAGCACACATCGGTCATGTTCTTACCGTTGTCCTGTTCCACGGAATGGACAATTAGGATAGTCGCTTTTAGATAATCAGAGGTGCTCTCATAAAATATGTTTGTATGGAAAAAGGCATACCATAAGGCTTAAAATTTAAATATAAAGCATTTGATGTATGTTGTAATAGCGCTTGTTTTTAGGACGCAATTTTTTTGAATATTACGATGTTAGCAAACATTCATACGGCATGCCTGGTAGCCTATAGTCACCAGCAACTCCGAAGAAGTCCTAAGCGCGTTGCCGACCCTTTGTTGATTTGCGGATTCGTTGTGTTGGCAGCTAGAGATAAATTGCAGGTCTCACACTCCAAACACAGCCATTACCACCAGGAACACAACACCAGATCCCCGTAATGTGGAGTACTTCCTAGGTCGGACTACTCCAAAGATGGGCGCCATGACATTCCACCGTGCCAAGTACACTAAACCACGTGTTATGTAGAATATATGCGTTCACCTGTTTAATAAGTTTAGCCAACGTCAAGCTTGCATTCTGGCGAATACGTGGAGCCAGGATGACAATGCCGACGCCTATTTGCACATGAACTCTGTCGATGACATCCACCGCAGACGCTACTCCATTCACGCCCAAGCATTTCATTAGGCGCACGGTAGCCCACTGGCAATCTGATCCAGAATAAGAAACAGTGTCGTATTAGAGATCACATGTGCGGAAACGGGGTGGCAACTGGTAAGAATATTAGCCTACTGGCAATCTGATCAAGAATAAGAAACAGTATTGTATTAGATATCACATATGCGGAAACGGGGTGGTATAAAAATAACATATATTTTTATAAAAGATCGGTGTATACTGTTAAGCTACGATAGCCTAGCGGTTCAGGCGGTTCAAACGGCGGTCGTGGGTTCGAATCCGGCTCATACAATGAGTTTTTCGGAACTTTAGCTACCTACGCTTATTTACCGTTAGCTTTTCGGTGAAGGAAAAGCATCGTGAGGAAACCTGCATATATCCAAGAAGAAATTTAAAGGTGTATGTGAAGTCCCCAGCCCGCACTGGGCCAGCGTGGGGACTACTGCCCGTTCCCTCTCGTACAGGAGAGGAGGCCTGTGCCCAGCAGTGGGACGTATATAGGCTGATTTATTACTATTATTATTTAGTTGTGTATTGTATTTGACTCCTATTTCATCCAATGGTAAGTGATGAGATTGTCGATCAGAAAAAGTCTAAATCATATTTCTGGGAACTGATGTTTCACAATCAGAATGTTATCGGAAACATCTAAATCAGTTAATTCCTCTTGAATGAGGCATGGCTGAACGTGCTCACGCGGCTCGCAAGACACGTCGGGCGTCGCGTATTGTAAACAAACGTGCCCTGGAATGCATAGTTGCAGATATAGGCTGTTATTCGCTACGCGCTAATGCGGCTCACCCCGCCGGTCACCCGTCACGAAACTAAACCTCTACCTACGCTTAGTTACTACGCATCGCGGTGTCAAGATATATTTGTGAGTGAGCGTTGAGGTGAGCTTAAAACAAGTTACAGAATAGGGGGGTTGCCGCAGCAGTGCGCGATTGTCGGTTGACAGTATATGTGTGGTGCGAATGAAGGATGTGCTAGTGACCGTGTTATACATTAAATTGGGTAAGTAACTGAAGATAAATTTCATATATCGTCGGTTGACAACCAAAACTCACTAATTTCAAAATAGGCAAAGGAAAACCCAACTGTGTTACTATTTCAACATGAACATTTCTCAAATTATCAATCTGCACTTTCTAAGTTTAGTTTGTCACCCGACGATTATTAATGCTCAATATGTGCCATTCAAAATTATAAATGTATCTTACTTAACGATAGACTAGCGATAGGTTTACGAATGTAACAGCTGTGAATGGATGTACTTTGGGCCAAAGTACATCATCTTTGGCGTAGTGGGTGCATGGCAAAACTTCACAAAACTGTCAATTCCATTTCCAAACATATCGCGGCCCCTCTCCTCGATTGCGTAACGTTTTGAACGTGCGTCAGGTATATCTAAACGTAAATTTTTGTACGTCAAAATTTCAGTTCAGCTGCCTGTCAGCTGTCAAATATAAACGTCAAAAAGTATATGTTAGTGTGAAAGCACGATTTTCTATGGTCTCACAGCGTAATTTTTTGACTGTCAATTTTTTAATGTGTTGTTTAACGCGAATATATGTTGAAGACTGGTGGGTTGGTACTATGGAGCACTAACTGTGTAATTGTCATGCCATTGCCATACAAAGAATGATTGATGATGATTTACTTTGGTAACGATGTGCTGAGCTGCATCATCCGGTGTGGAAATGATGGAGCGAGCTTGGGAGTAGGTAAGCATAAAGGAGGGGGCAAACACACAAAAGATCCCACTGGTTCGAAGTATATCTGAAAGGGCCGTCACCTATAGACAAGATTAAGATAAAAATTACGCAAGTGCCTACTTTGAAAACATTGTACCTGCGCGTCTGCCTGTCTGTGTGTCTGTTACCTCTTCACGCTTAAACCGCTGAACCGATTTAGGTGAAATTTGGTATAGAGATAGATTGAGTCTCAGGGAAGGACATAGGATAGTTTTTATCCCCGAAATCATCCCCTAAGGGGTTGAAATAGGGGGTGAAAATTTGTATGGAGCTGCGATATTTATTTATTTATTTATTTATTAAAATCTATTACACAGTATAACAGTATTAACTAAGGCACTGTGAAATTCAAATTAACTTAAGGCATAGGTATACATGATCTAACAATTAATAAAACTACTGATTTCACATTAATAAAACTTACACAGAGACAGAAGAAAGACGCACATCCATTCTCTCACAAAACCTCAAACATTCATCTCGCAACACACCCCATCTGCTTGCAAACACATCACACGCAGGAGCTGATGCGAGGAGAAAATTCAGTAACTGCATTGCACGAAGCAAAGGCGATTCCTTTCGAAACACTGTTCGTGACGTCGGGACCGCCAATAGATGGCGTTCACGAGGCCGGAAGTCGATTTTGGTCAGGGAAGGAACGTATAGTCGTACCAATTGGGACACCAACTCCATACTGCCAAACTCGCCACGTAAAACACCAATCGCTGTAGTAATAAGAGCAAGGCTACGCCTGACCTCCAGGGAGTTAAACCCCAAGACGCCCAGCAAGAATTTGGTCGGGTATAAAAATGGGTAATATCCGTACATTTTCTTGTACAAGAAACGTAAAAACACTTTTTGAACCCTCTCCAGTAGCAAAACGTAAGTTGCTTTGTAGGGGTTCAAAAAAAACAGACGCCGACTCGAGCTTGCTTCTGACAAGGGCCGTATATAGAAGTTTTATAGTTCTAGGATCATTAAAATCTCTAGCATTCCTTAAAACGAATCCCAATCTTTTGTAGCAATCCCGAGCCAACGCATATGTGTGTTCATGGAAGGTCAGGTGTGCGTCCAGGATGACACCTAAATCTTTAATGGAGTTGACGCGGACTATTGATTCCGAGCCCAGTACATAGTTGTAGTGCAGTGGACTTCGGGCCCTACTAAAGGTTATGACAGCGCATTTCGCAACATTGAAAGAAAGCCCACTGGTGAACCCCGTCGATGTCCTTCTGGAGTGATTTACAATCGGAAAGCTGCTGCACACCGTAAATCAGTTTCAGGTCATCGGCATAAAGTAAGCACCTGGCAGATCTAGAAGATCAGATATAGAAGAGTTCCACGCGGACGGAGTCGCGGGCAGAAGCTAGTCAAATTATAAAAAACTCACCGCGTTCCAACTCCGGTGTGTAGATGATGGCTTGGTGCCACCCCCTCCAGACTGCGTACTCCAACACGAGGGGAAACGACGCGAGCGCAGCTGCGGGACACCGCGCCTGCGCTCCCGCGCAAGCATAAACCACGAACGCCAATATCAAAGTTGGCCGCATGACTAGAAATACATTATGTGAACTTGTGTTGATCTCAAGGCATAATAATAGGGCAGTTTCAGGTGATAATGTGGACACGCTAGACAAATGCACCAAATTCAACTCAATAAAGCTCAACAGTGCTCAACAGATCGAGACAGTATTTCACACCGGCCCACCGCCTGCAGCTTTATAAGTCGCAGGTCCGCCCACACTTGGAATACTGTTCTCATCTATGGGCAGGGGCACCCCAATACCAGCTTCTCCCTCTGGATCGTATCCAACGACGAGCAACTCGAATTGTCGACTGCCAGCATATTTCTGATCGGCTTGACTCCTTGGCGCTGCGTAGAGATGTCGCCTCGCTCTGCATTTTCTATAGCATGTATAACGGGGAGTGCTCCGAGGAATTGTTCGCATTAATCCCTACCGCTTCTTTTCGCCATCGTCCAACGCGACAACATTACCATCCTCACCACTTAGATGGTTGGCAGTCCTCAACTGTGCGCTTCTCCAGAAACTTCCTGCCTCGCACAGCTAATCTGTGGAATGGATTGTCGCCTGCGGTATTTCCGGACCGATACGACCTTCAAACCTTCTAGAAAAGAGAGTCCCATCTTAAAGGCCGGCAACGCACTCACAACACCTTTGGTGTTGCAGGTGTCCATGGGCGGCGGTAATCGCTTACCATCAGGTGATCCGTCTGCTCATTTGCCTCCTATAACATAAAAAAAACCCTGGCCCCAAATACAGTATATTTAGACGCCATCTTTGTGATTCTAAGTGTCTTAGAACTCGAGATATTAATTACTAACTATTACAATTAACATGGCCGACAAAAAAAAATGGCCGAAGGAGAAGTTTGTTCCTATCGAAAACTTAAAGCTATGGACCTAACCAGTGCCTGAAAAAAATTGGTGCTTTTGTCCAGCGTGTCCACATTTACGACAATTTGTTCGAGCACTCTGCCCTACTATAAAAGTACCTACTTAGGGAAAAGGGCGATAGGCGCTAACACCTTTATACTTCATTTTCGTTTGCTAGGAGATGTTTCTATTAAATACTAACATTTATTTAGTATGGGATGGCACATGGTTCCTGACGATTTGTCAATATGATTTGAGCTGTTGGTGCCGCTTTAGCGGTAGAGGTAAATGCTACACGCCTTTCCTAAGGTGGGAACCGGGAACTGATGGACTGATTGACCGAGCAATGGGTTCCGATAGCTTAGTTGGTACCATATGCCAAAAGGTCGCAGGTTAGAATCAGTGCTCCGAGCAACAAATAAAATCCCTTTAATTTGGAATATATATGTATAATTGTGACGCTTCGCAAAGTCTGCTACGGAGAACTTCGTTCGCTTCGCTCGCTCGTGCAACTAGTACTTATACCGATGGTTAGATAGTTTTATACGAACCAGTGAGGAAATCCGTGTGGCATCAGTAAGCTCACGTCAAAGTATAAAATACCACATAGCGATCCCGCCCCGCCAGGTCAAGAAGGCGCCTTAAATAGTGTTCGTGACAATCACATATTTCGCCTATGCTGTTTGCTACGCGATTCTAATTACGTTTACTGTGAACGATTCACAGTCTTACCCTTGGGCCTTGCACCTCTGAGCCGATACCTATATTTCACTTAATTAATACTTAATGAAGGCTACGTAGATACCTAAACTCTCGGAAACGGCTCAGGTAGAACCTGATTTTTATTTTTATTGCGATTGACTTCAGAACCGCCTAATGATTTTCTCAAAGGGCGAGATTCGGCCCAAACGAGTGTGAACTTCCAGCGATACAACGGCCGACTACTCACCGTCACGCTAGGCAGGGTCGATTAATCACGGTTCGAATTTCAATTTGATACTACTTAATGTGTTTGCGACGTTCTCACAAGTACGCAGTAACACCAGCATTTGCTCTGTTGGTGTGTGGTATGTGTTCCTGGCGGTGATAAGGGTCGCCACAGTTCCCAAGGACGCGCTGTGATGAATGGGAGCCTTGCATATTGTCTCCAACTGTGATCACAACTAATCTCCAAATCAATAAAGTGTCAGAAATGCGCTTGTGACTCCACTGGAATCGCAAGCGTAATACCTAAGTGTTATACGGTGTATGCTTACCATTAGGCAGGCCGTATGCTTAAACACGTATTCTACGACCAGCGCGGGTGGACGCGATACATAATCCTATTACCAATATTTAAATGCGAAAATTTAGATGTTTGTAACTCGATCATGATAAACGGATTAAGAAGAATTTTGGTATACGTATACGTGGAGCATATAGCCTGGATTAACATATAGATTACTTTTTCTCCCGGCGTTCATCCGTTAAGGGGGCTAAAGTTTGTGTGGAGCTGCGATATTTAAACGAGTTCCAAGCACAAGAAGTCGCGTGCAGAAGCTAGTTAAAAATGTATGATATAATATTTAATTGTAAAACGGAGGCACCTGATGGACCCTTTAGGTGTATTGTAGGCCTTTGTTCTTTCTGATGTAAATGATATTCACGGTTGAATTCTTCTGCCAGTGACCGAGACACCTTGTCATAAGCGGACAAAGGGCACCGGGGGCTTTGTTCAGTTGCCGCCCGTCTAATGATTTATAGTTAATACAGGCTGGTCGGTTTTGTCCCGGCGCGCTCTCCTTGGCCAGGCCTGTAGAGCGGGCTATTAGTCGGGTCACAGTACCATGCGTAAGCGAACCTTCAACACTCCCTGTAAGCGAAATATCTGGACAATCGTTGCGGGTTTAGTGGGTAGTCTAGGCCTCCTGCCCTGGAGTCCCCACATACGGTCCCCCTCCGACCATTCCCCCAACGGAAAAAAGAATGATCCGTTTAAATAGGTCTAATAGTATACAGCCTGTAAATTTCATACTGGTATTTTAACCAGCCATAGTTTTCGACCGAACAAATGATATGAGAATGCATTTTTCCTTCAGCTTGGCCCGAAAATCGTTCATATGTCCGGTGCCCGGTGTCTGGTCCCGCTGTCCAGCTGTCCTGCTCTACAAATTGCATTTATCAACGGACCTCGTGAAATATCGGGAGCACGTTCGTTAATTATACAGTTTTTTTTGTAAAGTAAATTTTTCGAAATTAAAAAAAAAAAACTTATGCAGTTTCTTGCTATGTTATGTAGCTCACATAGCCACTATTTATTAACTAGTGTTCGTTTTTTTAGTACAACCGAGCAGCTGGTCTTAGGTAGGTACGTCCTAACTAATTTGTTATAAAAACTACGTTTTGACTTTTAAGGGTATCGTAAACAAACAATGACATGACGTGTAGTGTGGATACATTCAATTATTTCATAGGAATAAATAAATGAAGCAGTTAAGGGGCTCCACGCGCTATTTGGCTAGTTTTGACGAGTTTTTAGTTGATATTCCTCCGTAAAAACTACCGATATTTTTGTGGCACAAACACTTATCGGTTCTTGAATCCTCTATCTACATATGCACGAGAGTTTTTTTGAAAACATTTATTTTTATTTAAGTATTCAAACATGGTCCAAAAAAGCTCTACTTTCGATATAAGTCTGTTGTTTATGCACTTGTATATATGAAATCTACATATAACTATTTGTTATTGACGTCTCTAACAACCAACGAGGGAATTTTATTTTGAACACATTTTCACAAAAGTTACGTCCAAAGAACTGGTTTATTGGCCTGAAATTGCCAAAGTTTGGTGCCATATATCCCAAAAACTTTGGGTTTTTTTGGGTTTGGGTATACAACGTGTTCTTTTAACCGTCTTAGAGCCGAAGCCCACTGAAAGTACTAATCATTCGTGAAAAAAAAATTTTTTAGGTAAATTTTTAGTAATAAAAGGTAATTAAGTTTGAAAAATTCTCTATGGCGCACGGAGCGAAGTTCATTCACCCGGTTAGAGTTCGTACCTATCTACATAAGATGGCGGCTAGCGGACACTGTGGTCACTCAGCTGGATGATTAAAATTAATATTAATACAAAAAAAAACAATATATTATGCATTTCAAAAAAATCTAAAAAAAAAAACGAAAAAAGAACCTTTTTTTTAAGTTCTTTGTAATGTATACATTAACTGGGGTTCGGCTCTAAGACGGTTAAAAAAACACCGTGTATATTAAATACTATTTCGGTAAAACTCGCTGTTGTTAATACGATAAGCCATAAAAGCGAAAAAATGGACAACTACATGTCTTTGGGAGCTAGGAGCGCCTTAACTTAATGTATGTTAAATGTGTTGTTAAGGGACACTAATCGTGCTCAAAATATTCTGCTGTATCAAATGTTATGGAAACTGTAGGCCGACAGACAGAAATGACAGGAGAGATTTTAATGCGAAGAAAACGCTCGTAGATAGGTTTCTTTATAAATAGTCGCCGTAATCCGTATCTGGCTTAGGCTAAGTACGTATTTTCTAGACAAAATCCCATCCAATCTCAGGTCACAAGGATAAGGTTTAAGTCCCTCAGAAAATTGGACGTTCGATTTACCTTAGTTAATGAACTACCCTGTGTGAATAAACGTACAAATCTAATTCGGAACACCTAGCAGTCAGTGGAAAGCCATCAATCTTGTTGCTTCAATTTAAACAAGACAGATACAAAACGGTTTGTAGACAATACAATCTCCTAGGCGTAGGAAATTTACAGAACTTGTACAATGTACCTACTTATATATTTCAATAAAAGTCTGCTATAAAAAATTACAGCTTTTGAAAACAGCAGATTCCCTAAACACTAGATAATCGGAAAAGCATATTTTTCACAATACAATATTCTCGAAATAACGTAATCCTATAAAGTAAACATTCCATTTAATAATTAACTTTAAAAACAAAGTTTAAACCGACTTCAATTTAGTACTCCACCAAGCCACGAGAACATTTCCACATTTTTTTACAATTTACCACATAATTATTAGAGAAAAACATCGGCCAAGTGCGAGTCGGAACTAGTGATGTGCCGGGGAATATTCCCGGGAACGGGAATATTCCCGTATGGGAATTTCCCGGGAATATTCCCTTGTTCCCGGGAATATTCCCCAAACAGGGGAATATTGATATACAAATTAGGAAAATTTAAGTTTTAATAAAAGTAATTAAAATGAACAGTGCCCCGACAAATGAAGTGCCATGCGCCAAAAACTTCATTATTTTCCTAATTCTGTCTTTTTTATCTCAATTACCATTAAATATGTGAATATTCTCATATTTTCTATTCTTACACATTTTATTGTAATTTTTTTCGTTAACTTTGTTGTGTTTTTGTTACTTGCAGAAGTACTTTTGTAAAATTTGTTTTTTTCGGCTCGGGGAATATTCCCAATACCTGGGAATATTCCCATTGTTCCCGGGAATATTCCCATTGTTCCGGGGAATATTCCCAGGAACATTGGGAATTTACTTTTGCGGACAAATTACACTGGTTAATGTATTGGTAAAAAAATCAATGGCCCAAGTTATCATAGAATTCCTGATAGCAAGATGTATAAACAAACACAATTTCAATATTCCCGTATATTCCCTTGTATGGGAATATTCCCGGGAATGTTCCCGGGAATATTCCCGCCTGGGGAATATTCCTGGGAACGGCACATCACTAGTCGGAACTCAGCAATTAGTGTTCCGTACATTCAGTTATTTTAAATGATTCATACTTTATCTCCTCCTCCTGATTTTGAAGCTAACTACTACTAACTAAACTGCTTTATTTATTGAATGGAGTTCAACAAAAAAATATATCTTCGCTTCTCATACAAAATTTGTGTGTGATGGCTAAAAAAATTTCTACCACGTGTATAAGTATAACTAAAGAATTTGGGAAATGGCTAGAAACGTTGTCAATCAAAGTTCAGTCTCTAGTAGTATTTGTGTTATTTAACATCTGCACAAAACCTATACTCTTAAAATATGTGGTTATACTATTATTCTCTAAAAGGTACCGACCGAGCTTCTCGGAAAATGATGTCACAAATGATCTTCTCCCCGAGGTACAGGGTCAATCACTTGATTGACTTGCACTTGCAGAGCCTGAGATGATTAAATTGCAAACTTCAATAGGGAATGAAAAAAGATACAGAAAAAGTTATACTTATCTGAATCACAAATCACTGCTTATCTTAATCACAAGTAATGATTTCAATTTTTTTGCTTTGATAGCTTCGGAGATAAGGGGGGGTTGGTATTTTTTTTACATTTTCCTTCATAGATCAAAATTTTACCAATGTAGAAAAAATAAAACTGTTTGCCTCAAGCCCTTTCAAATGATACCCCACTTGACCTAAGACTTGAATGTTTTTTTTCCCCCTTCGTTATTTTTCATAGAAAATTATAATGTATATTTAGATTTCTCATTTTCCATGGACGTGGATAACTCTCTTTTAAAACCATTTCAAATTGATAGCTTAAGTAGTTTGTGAGATCACCGCCGTAGCCTAGTTGGTAGTGACCCTGCCTTATGACGCCGGAGGTCCCGGGTTCTAATCCCGGTAAGGGCATTTATTTGTGTGATGAGCATGAATATATGTTCCTGAGTCATGGATGTGTTCTATGTATTTAAGTAATTTATTTATCTACTATTTATCTATATAAGTATGTTTATCGTTGTCTAGTACCCATAGTACAAGCTTTGCTTAATTTGGGACTAGGTCGATTTGTGTAAGGTTGTTCCATAAAAAAAAGATATTTCACTTTGTGACAGACAGACAGACGGACGGAGTCGCACCATAAGGGTTCCTTTTTACCTTTTTTGTTACTGGAGTTCTGAGGTACCTAACAAACATTGAAAAAAAACAACGGATTGCACTCCGGGAGTGCCGGCAGAAGTGAAAACTTGAATATTAACGTTGTGCATATTTTGGAATGGTTAGGGAATAATTTTGCTCGAATTGCTTTAATTATATCAATATAAAAGTACTATCATTTATGTGGTAAAATACAATATTCATTATTGCGCTATCGTACACAAACATGACAATATCTGGGGGCCTAGACAAGGTTACAATCGACAAGCGCTAACGCCAATAGAAAACTAATAAAATGTATGGGAATGACAGATGTTAACGAAAAGTGTTTCGTTGGCATCTGTCATTCCCATACATTTTATTATTTTCTATTGGCGTTAGCGCTTGTCGATTGTAACCTTGTCTACGGCCCCAGGTTCCGTGTCCGTCTTACGAATTTTCAATCTGCAATCACATTACCCGTCGCGAATTTAACATTTTTACCATCACAAAAGTGCACAGCGCCGCTAAAGAAGTTTTCATTTCGAAAAAAAAAAAAACAACCGAATTGAGAACCTTCTTCTTTTCTTTGAACTCGGTTAAAAAAGAGGCCACGTCTCGAAACTCTTCCACCGTAAAAAGTTGTGAGATAATTCGTAGTACCAAGTCTCAGGCGAATTTATTAATCTTCTTTTGCTGGAGCTAAATCAAATTCTGCAACTTGGCAACACAACGGTGCACACAACTGGTGTGTCATACAACTTTACTGCATTTATGAATTTTTGCATACCAAAAACAATGTCCTACTAAAAAAAAAAAAAAAATAAATTTAAACTGTTTATTTTTAACTATTATTTAAATACATGGTGGGTTATGTTACTGTGTGATTGAACAAAGATAATGAGACAGAAGACATTTTGGGCGGTGGGAATTTATCAGAGCATCAAATGCAATGTGCACCACTGCAACTCAAGAAAACTGAACTGTTATAATCTATATATATAAGCTATATATAAGCTACCATACAAAGTGATTGAGAAGGTTTCGTTTTAGAAGTTTTGTTTTGTATGAAGTGGACTTTCTATTTTTTAATGAATGAAACTATGTGATATTATTAAGTTTTTACTTAAGATCTAAATCAATGGAATTTGCTAATTATGTAAACAAACTGTCATACTGAAATTGACATTAAATGTCAATTTCAATGCATTGTTTGTTTACATAGTTAGCAAATTCCATTGATTTAGATCTTAGGTGTCATATTAGATATAAATAAATAAGGTGATACTTATTTGAAGACCGATTGAATTTAATAAAGAACATAACTTATATCACTAATTAACGGATTTTATTGTCATTATATCTTTATTGCAATGATTTTGCATTTACTGATATTTCCTGAACTGCATGATCGTGCAGTTAATTTTAACAGTAAAAGCATACCTATGCCTCGATTTTTTTCCAAATTTTTTGTTTATTTATTTTATAAGAAAGCGATCTTACGATTTATTGCAAGCGTTTTCGTAAATCAAGTTTCTCGGCCGGAAAGAGCGCTCCACGTAGTAACTACAGTTATCAAAATAAATTTTTCATCGATCAATCAACAAAGGATTTTCTTTGTAAGAGGGAACGTTTGAGAAAATGATTGTACACGAAGAAAACGTACCTAATATCTCAATTCTAAGAAGTATTAGTGCCTTGAAATATAAGCTTTCAGAGAAACTCGTTAAACCCCGAGAAATTGCAAACGTTGTTGTTATTCAAATAAAGCCGACGCTTAAGGCAAAAGGTCTCCGTTGTTTCGATATCGCAGTTACACCAAGGCGCCAAGATTGAATGAAATGTTAGTAAAAATGTATACCTACTCTCTCCATTCAGTAACATATTGATCGCTGGGGTATTCTAGTGGAATCTGTCCACTAAAGTCACCCAGGGGAACGTGCTGGATATTAGCGTCCAATGAATGAAACATATTGATCATTGGGGTATCCTACTGGATATGCATCTGTGCACTTAAATCACAGGGAATCGGTTGGGGCTTTCGCGCACACGCGGGAGGACCGACGCGCACCGATTCCTTGTTATTCGCTACGCACTAATACGGCTCACCCCGCCGGTCATCCGTCACGAAACTAGACCACTGCCTACGCTTAGTTCTACGCATCGCGGTGTCAAGATATATTTGTGGGTGAGCGTTGAGGTGAGCTTAAAACAAGTTACAGAATGGGGGGGCTGATAGCAGCAGCGAAGCCGTCCGCGCGGGCGCACTGCACCAGAGCGGCAGCCCCATCAGCACCCGGAACGCATTGTTGTACAGCACTCGAATACCATTGTACGCCCGCTGCGTGTATTACTTATTTTGTGGTGTAGTTGCCCCACAGGCCGCAAGTGTACAAGGAAACGCAATATGCTTAAAATAGCGCGAGCTTGACTTCCCCCGCACACCGTACGAACCTGCGGGCCAACATATTGCTCCGGACCGCAAACGATCTCCGTTCTCGCTCTATGTGAAGTGTGAACATTGTCTTTTAAGTAATCAGTGACCCAGTGACCCAAATATTTAAATTGTGTGACTCTCCTTAGAGTGACTCCGGCAAGTGAGACAAGTGGCACGTCAGAGTAGGTCTTATTTCCGACCTTGAAGACTAAGTAAAGTAATTTTAATCGTACCTATTAGCCATAAGGTTCAGTGTATTCCACACTATTACCCGCGCCAGTTTGTGTTTTTTAATATAAATATCAAAAATCATCCTCTCAAGACTTGCTTAAAAGTAGAACTCTCTAAATAGGTTGTGCTCACAACGGGTGGTAATAAAGAAAGCTGAAAGACGGCTCGGGCGTCCTAATATGCTGAGATTTGACACAATCTTTATTTAACCGCCCTAGGTGACAGTTGTACTTACCATTTCATCATATTTGTCCCTAAGATATACAGTGTGTGGCCTGTAACAGGGGCAAATATTTAAAAGGACGCTTCCTTAGAGTAGTTCCATCTGAAGTAACCCCTTGTGTCCAATTATTTTATTTTATTTTTTAATACGGAGTAATGTTTAGCTAAAATTATGACCTCTAAGTAATGTATCTTGGCACCACGAGATCATAGCACAGCAGTCAATGCAGATTTTGAGGTAACATCATGTACTGAGTCATAATAGTTTTTAGATTTTTGTTTTTAAAAGATGTTTTTGTTTTTAAAAAAAAAATCTCTTTAGTGTTTTTAAATAAAAAAAACTACTTACCTGTGTCATCCCAGAAGGGTAAACAATACACGTGAACTTGCTTTAAAGAAAAAAATAGAAAAAAAAACTTTATATAATTTTCAATTAAAATTCCCTGGAAATAAGTGCTCACACGCCCAATAGTCTACCGTTTAATTGTTTGCCCCTGTTTGAGGCCACACCTACATAAATTCACGCCTTAATTCCCAAAAGGGGTAAGCAGAGCACCGCGAGCATAAAGTAGTCTTTTTACTTACCAAATTTTGTTTTTCTATTAGCGCTCCTTACTGGCGCGTTTTTCCCCATTCCTAATTCACACCAGGCTTAAGTACCTAATTCTAGCTTCCACCCGCGACTCCGTCCGCGTGGAACTCGTTTATCTCGTAGCACTACAAACTTTCACCCCCCATTTCATCCCCTTAGGGGTAGACTTCCGGGACAAATATTATCCTATGTCTTTCCCTGGGAGTCAAACTACTGCATTTATGTCTATTTATTTTCTGTTCGCAGATCGAGATAATGTCTACAGCAACCACTACGGAAGTGGCTCTTGTAAAGCCGCCCGAACACGTAAAAAATGTAACAGAATGCAGAGTATGTCATTCGATACATAAGCCTAGCTGGGACGACTGCAATGACAATAACAATATAGAACCATCAAAAAATTACGAAAAGTATCACGATGACGAAAAGAGTTTGAAAAAGAGACAGCCACTCACCTGGCTACGAAGATGGGAGAAATGGATGGGTTTTGAAACGGAAATTATCTGGTTGAACCTTATAGCTATATGCTCGTTACATATCGTCACAGTTTTGTGGTTTGCGTACAACCTCGCGAGCTGTAAAGTGTTTAAGTGGCAGAGTGCAGTATTCGGTAAGTTCAAAAATGTTAGATTTAATTAAACATATATTTGATCTCATCAAACTGACGCGGCCTGTGGTACCTAGTTTTCCCTCTGGGTTGGAAGCTCAGCCCCCCATATTCTGTAGCTAGTTTTAAGCTCACCTCAACGCTCACCCACAAATATAACTTGACACCGTGACGCGTAGTAACTAAGCGTAGGTAGAGGTCTAGTTTCGTGACGGGTGACCCGGTGAAAGTCTAAAGGAGCCTGGGTGTCAATGCGAAACCCAGGCTCCTTTAGACTTTACAACCGGGGATAACGCTAGGAGGACGATGATTGAGAATTGTTTTTCTACTTTTGTAGTATGCCATGGTCTCCGGTTAACGCCGCACGCCACTTGCAGCGTCACGTTGTATAGAAATGTAGCTGTACTACCATACAACTTATTAATTGCTATCGTCTGGAGGCATGTTGCGCTGCTGAGCCAACTGTCATCCAATCAACACAATTTGGACTATGGAAATATTTATGATAAGCCATGATAATTTTGAAGTAAAATATTAAAAATGTAATACACCTATCCTATAATAATTTGTGATTAGCCTTTCCACAAATTTAATAAACATATAATTGTGTTATAGTGCTATATATAAGAACGCGTTTTATAATCGATTTGAGTCACGCTTTGATGTCTTTGTATTTCTCTCATATTTCTCTTGATAAAAGAGAGAGAGAGGTTTGCATCTTACTGCGAATACCGATATATTAGAAAAAATAAATAATACCTACAATCACGAGACAGTACTTTGGTAGCTATGGCAATATCATTTTTACTAAATGATATCCCTAAATTGCCACAATTAGTCAGAAATTGTATGCAACAAATCAAAACTGATAATTGTATGGATTGTAGCCCATTACATTGTTACCGATTTCAGGCGCGTTCCTCTTCTACCTAGCGTTATCCCGGCCTTTTTCGAGAACTAGGCCAAGGCATTTGTTCCCTACGTAGTCTGATGACCTGCGAGAGTTTTGACCGAACCAACGAAGGCGACATTCCTGGAGCTTATCCGCTACGTCACGAACTCCGAGGCTGCCACTGATGTACTCGTTACGAATGCGATCCGCACGCGTAACGCCGCACATCCACCGCAACATCTTCATTTCAGTAACGCGAAGCTTCTGAATGAGCCTTTCAAGAACTGGCCACGTCTCGCTGGCATATAACAGGACTGTTCGTATGACGCACTTGTACACTAGCCCTCTGAGTCGAAGTGGTATTCTGCGATCGCAGATTGACTCCTGTGACCTCTCGCCATTTAGACCAAGCCGCGCTGATTCGAGCTCGTATGTCGTGATCAATGGTCCCGGACTCATGCAGTACTGATCCTAGGTACTTGAATTTGCCATATTTCGTGGCAAATTCGTCACCTATCTTAATAGGATCGGGATCCGTACTTCCGCAGGCCATGTTTTTCGGTTTTTGCGACATTTGCTTTAGACCGCCGTTCTCTAGTGAGCCCTTCCATTGGTTCACCTTATGCTCTAATGCCTGTTTGTCCTCGTCTGTTAATGCGATGTTATCTGCATACAATGAGCAGCCACGGCGGTGGATCTTGTATTTCCATCGTGACGGCGTCAAGCACCACACTAAACAGAAATGGACTCACGGCCGAGCCTTGATACACCCACTGTAATAGGGAAGTTTTTTGTGTCGCTAACGGCGGTCCTCACTAGAGAAACCGAGTTGCGGTACATATCTCGGATGATGTCAATATAGACCTGTGGCACGTTCTTCACCTTCAGTGCCCACCAGATCATCTGACGTGGGATGCAATCGAAATCCTTTTGCGCGTTCCACGCATGAAAATATCTTCGTTTATAAAACAAAGTAAATACAGCAAAAACTAGTTTTGTATGAAAAACTTAAATTCGCTGTATTTTTTTATTATGGTATCTGAAGCTACATAAACTAGTTACAGACATAGATATACGTCATTTCATTGAACATGCAAAGTTTCGTTACAATCCAACACGATCACAATCGAGCTCGATTGTGATCGTGTTGGATTGTAACGAAACTTTGCATGTTTAATGAAATGAGGTATATCTATGTCTGAAATTAGTTTACGTAGCTTCAGCTGGTGAAATTCGGCCGAGCTTACTGCGGCCTCTTAAGCTCACTTTGCCGTTCACCCACAAATATATCTTGACGACGCTATTCGTAGTAACTGCGGGCGAAATTAGTATTTTAAAATCTCGGCAGAAAAAATACGAGATCGACACTATCGAGAAACAAGATAGATGATAAAGTCTTTATTATACACATTATACATGAAAGATTTTTAAAATTTACATGTGGTGCATGCTTGTCTTTGTTTATCTTTTCTAAAATCGGTCTCTTGACTCCTAAGAGCATACGTGCGCCTCTTGTAGTTTCTGATTTTCCCTCACTGCTCCGTTTGAATAATACATCCTGTATATATTCGATTATTTTGTGTATTGAAAATGGCATCTTACTGCATGTAACGATTAGTCCTAGCGGTGCGCCAAAAAAAGCTGCAAATGGTGTTAAAAGCATGAAAATTGGAACGATTGATCTTTAGGCCATACGAATCAATTTGACCCGTAGCTCTAAAAAAAATACAAAAACGGAGAGGAGTTATGACGACATTTTTATAGTATGGGTTTTTTTTTGTTCTGAAACCTATCGTGTGTGGTATCTAATGAAAGGGCGTACTAAGCCGATTCTGAAAATAATTATTCTTATATTCCAATTATAAGAGATGCTTTATATATTTTATGTAAGTACTTAACTATGAAACTATCAATCGATCATTCAAAAAATTAAACGATTCTTAAATTCTGAAAATATATCACATCATATTTCAGTTACTTGTTTTAAATTAAAATAAAAATCATTTTCAAAACATACCAAGTTTGGGCTCATCCAGATATGATATGGTTGAATCATTGTTTGTAAAATATACCCAAAATGATATGTAATCGTATCAGCCCTAAGAAATCAGATTTAAACATATTTACATTTAGTGTTTTTTTATTAAATTCTAATACATTACTATAAGAATATAATAAAAAGCGCAGTTAGTTGAAACATGAATCAAAAGTTCAATTTTAGACACCGAGGATGATAAATACTAATGCGAGAGGCGTTTTCAATCATATTTAAATTATTTATTAATATTAACATATTTATTTTTATTTAAAAACAATCTATCAACATAATATTTTTTAAAAAGAAGCATAAGACAATGGTGTTATTGCAATTTTTATTTTGTTCATTACTAGCAATTATTATTAATATTATTATTTACCGTTACAGAAAATTTAAATGTTTATTTTCATCTAAATAAACTTGAGACAATAATATTACTGTTGCCATATAAAAGTAACTAGAAGTTGTAGTTTCGTTGCAGTTGCGTTGAACGTGGTTGAACCGTCTGTTTTGGGCCTGAGTATTGTAATTTGCAGGTTACTTCGTTGGCAATGTCGCTGGATTCGGGGTCACGGCCGGTGTGCACCGGTACTGGTGTCACCGCTCATACAAGGCGAAGCTGCCGCTGCAATGGATCCTCGTCATATGCTACTCCGTAGCCGGACAGGTAAATATCACTACACGTAATGGGGTATACAGGTTATGTGATTTTACCCCAATTTGTCAGTACAAGATGTCGAAGTCATAATTGGGTGTAGCGTACAGATGTAACAATCCGACCACATGTGCATGCAATTTCTCAGTAGAAAAAAAAAAAGCGCGGGAAACGTGGAACGCGGCGGTTTAGGTTTTCGTTTCTCTTACTTTTATTTATAAATTTGCTGTAAATAATAGATCAGAAAAGTGTTTATTTGTATATAGTTTATTTGTATTTTTTGTAAATATTATTATTTTCTAGTTTGTGTACATATTCACATTGGATTAGGTAAGTTTTCTTTAAGTATTGTAATATGGAAACGGAGAAGGAACCTCCTGACCCTGGGGGGGAGGTCTTCAGGTTGCTTACAATGTTATAGTTGATAATGAATCCGGTATGGACACAGATGCATCTGTTGCTTCTGCTAGTGGCAGGAGTGTTTTAAAGCGTAAATTAAGTAAGAGGTGCAAAAATTGCAATAAAAAAGTTCGTAAGAGTAAGGATGGCATAAACGTTATTATTTGCGCTTGTGAGTCTTCTGATACGCTCCAAGAATCCCTTTCAAACCATACTAATGATAATGACCAAGTGACTAAGTCTTCTGTAGCTTTAGACTTGAATACCAAAGAAAAATACACAAAAGTTGGCAGAGAGTTATTCTCACCCACTGATGCAGCTCCTTTTACAGTGCATGTTCAACTTAAACAAACCGAGCGAACCTCTTCCTTGCATCCGGTGTCATTTGGAAAGTTCTTAATGAGAAATAAATTTAGTAATATAATAAATGGCAGTGTCAAACGTATCGGAAGGACCCGTATATCTATGGCATTCACAAAATTTGACGACGCTAATGCTTTTTTAAATGATTCTCGGCTTGAAGCTGAGAATTTGTCGGCATTCATCCCATCATTCTCAGTTACCCGCATGGGCCTAATTCGCGGCATTCCGGCACAGTGGTCGGAAGAGGAAATAATAGAAAATGTTTCAGTACCTGCTGGGTGTGGAAAGGTGCTCAAGGTGAGGCGCTTGAACCACAGAGTTCCGGTTAACGGGTCTGTTTCATGGCAACCCTCAGAAACCATAGTTGTAACGTTTGATGGCCAAATCCTACTAAAAAGAGTATTTTCTTGCTACAATTCCCTTCCGGTTGAACTGTATATATTCCCAACCATTCAGTGCTTTAACTGCTGTAAATTTGGTCACACAAAAACTAATTGTAGATCAAAGCCTAAATGTTTCAAGTGTGGGCAGATGCATGCTGGACACACTTGTACAGTGGAGGAAGACTGTGCCAGTTGCTGTTTATGCAACGGTTTTCATTTTGCTACTAACAGGTCTTGCCCGGAGCACAAGCGACAAAAAGACATTAAAGTTACTATGGCTAATAACTGTATCTCTTATGGAGAAGCAGTTAAGCTTCATCCATCAGTTTCCAAGTCATTTGCGGATGTCCTTCAGACTCAACCCCAGCCACAAGTCAACTCATTTTCATCACATAGTGTCCCTGCTCTAGCCTCAAATTCAACCACCCAGCCTAGTAGCACCAGTTACAGAAAAACGATTTTCCTGAAACCCCGTATTGTTCAAAGAAAATCCACTAAGGGTTATGATGTTGCTGCTCATAACGCCTTGATCAGTGGTTATTCTATGCCACCTCCCCAAAATGGTTGTGCACTGCAAAGGAACCCGGACAAAGAAGAATCTCATTCGGGATCTGAAGATATCCAAGCCCTAATTAATCTGTTATCGAATCCGAATATTAGCTTACCGTCCAACGTTGCCCCTCTTGCTCAGATACTTTTAGTAGCCATCCAAAATTATGGACAAAATAATTCAATGGAATTGCAGAAGTGTAATTAATAAAAAACATGATATAACTCATTTATTAAACAAATATGAACCTTTTGTTTTCGCTCTCTCTGAAACATGGCTCAAACCTAGAGCTCTTCTTAGAGTTACTGGTTATTCATGTCTCAGAGAGGACCGCCCTGATGGGTATGGTGGAGTAGCCTTACTCATCAGGGATTCCATTTCATTTTCACCAGTTCATCTCCCATCTCACACTGACGATTTGTCAATCGTTGCTGCCGTTGTAAATAACATGTGTATCATATCTGTATATATCCCTCATCCATCTTCATCTATTTTGCACGAGTTTGAACAGTTAATAAGTTCTCTTCCAAGGCCCATGTTGATTTTAGGGGATTTTAATTCGCAACATCAGCTATGGGGTAGTTCAATTTCTAGTTACCATGGGGAACGTATAATAGAAATTCTCGATAACCATAATCTTTGTGTGTTAAATACTGGCCTCCCTACCCGACGAACAGCACCTTCTGAATTAACAAGTGCTATTGACTTGTCTATTAGTTCAGCTCAAATTTCATCTTCTTTAACATGGCATACTCTAGAATCAACATTTGGTAGTGATCATTTCCCAATTATAGTTACATCTTTCAATCCAGTTTCCTCATCCCCTAAGCCTAGTCCAAGGCTAAAGTACAATTTATGCAATGCGGATTGGAAAGTTTTTAAAAGGCGTATTGAAGATAAATTGTTGCAGTTGCCTAGTGTGGCTGACAGTGACATAGTGAGTTGTTCAGTTGCATTAGCCCAAGTCATCATTGAAGCGGCTGATGAAACTTTCCCTGTAAAAAATAGTGCATCAGGTAAAGTTCCATCTCCTCCCTGGTGGGACATGGAGTGCACTCAGGCAATTCGAAGGCGAAAGGATGCTGAAAGACAGTACCGTCACTTGATGACAAATGAAAACTTTGAGCTGTACTTGCAGGTAGCTCGTGAGACTAAGAAGTTATTACGAAAGAAAAAATTTGAAGGATGGAGACAATTCTGCGCTTCTCTTAATCCTAATGTTAAACCTGCCATAGTGTGGAATAATATTAAAAGGTTCCGTCACGCTTTTAATGAGCCTTCTACACAGATTCTTCCTTCTAGTTTAGCTCAGCAATTTATGGACAGATTAGCACCTGCTTCAGTTCCAGAAGAATATGTCTTTCAGCCTTCTTCCTTCTCATATGATCCCGAATACAGTTGTAAATTTAATGCTCCTTTTAAAATTGAGGAGTTGAAAGGTGTATTAAGTAACGTAAAAGATACTGCACCTGGCCATGATGGAGTCCCTTATTCTTTTCTGGCCAATGCTGGTGATGGCATTCTTATTTATTATTTACACATTATTAATTCTGTTACACAGTCCGGTGTGGTCCCAGATTCATGGAGATCTCAAATAGTCATTCCTATTTTAAAACCCAATAAACCAGCTTCAGATGTTTCTTCTTACAGGCCTATTGCTTTATCTTCAGTATTTGCTAAAATTACAGAACACTTGATTAAAAACAGATTAGAATTTTTTATTGAAAGCAATAAGTTACTGGCTCATGGTCAGTTTGGATTCCGTAAAGGTAGATCTACTTATGATAGTTTAGCTATATTAACATCAGATATTCGATTGGCATTTTCCAGGGATGAATCGGTGGTAGGTGCTTTCCTGGACATTAGCGCTGCATATGATAATGTCTTAGTTTCAGTGTTAAAAGAAAAACTTTCCATATTAGGACTACCAATAATGTTAAGCAACTTTATAATTAATCTATTGTCTCAAAGGTCCATTAGTCTTCTCATAGATGATAATAATAGCATTACTCGATTAGTGTGGAGAGGGCTTCCACAAGGGTCAGTTTTAAGCCCTCTGTTGTATAATATTTATACATTTGACTTAGAATCATCTTTAAATGGCAGTGTTAGAGTTTTACAGTATGCTGATGATTTACTATTATACACACCAAATGTTTCTGTGGAACAGGCCAGTAGAACCGTTTCTTACTCTTTGAGTTTATTGAAATCATGGCTAGACTCTAATGGTTTAGAACTTTCCATTCCTAAAAGTGTAGTAGTTTTATTTACAAGAAAACTATTTCCTCCTCCGGTCACCATAGAATATGGTAATAATCCCATCTCTGTAAAAAGTCAAACAAAATTTTTAGGTGTCATTTTAGACAGAAAATTATCAGGTCTTCCTCATTGTGACTATGTAGTTTCTAAATGTGAAAAGAATATTAATATACTTAGGTGTGTATCTGGAGTTTGGTGGGGTGCACATCCTTTTTGCCTAAAACTGATGTATAATGCCCTAATAAGGAGTGTTTTAGACTATGGGACATTTCTGCTAGAACCAGGAAGTGTAGTAGGTTTCAAGAAACTATCTAGTATACAGTCTAAAGCTCTCAGAATTATCTGTGGTGCTATGAAATCTAGTCCCATTAATGCAATGCAGGTTGAGTGTTGCGAACCACCTCTTCATTTACGGCGACAATTTCTGTCTGATAAGTATCTCTTCCGATGCTCTCAATTTTCAAATCACCAAATTTGGCCTATCTTACTAAACCTCTCTTTTCAAATAATCTCTTCTAAATATTGGAGACATAAGAGTCCCCCTTGCTTAATTAAAAGTTATGATAAAGTTAAATCTATACTTGCCCCCACTGTTAGTGCACACACATCTACATTGCCAATCTTCCAGCATGACTATGATTCCCTCACACTTGTTCCTTCAGTGCTCTTAAATATTGGCATCTCAAAGAATGATGTGGAACAAAATAAACAGTTCCTGAGTTTCATTGGAACTGTGGGCCTGGGTGCTCATCATATTTACACAGATGCTTCTAAAATATCAGTCAATGGTTGTGTTGGAATTGGAGTTCTACATGTTCAATCAAATATATATCAAAAAGTAAAGTTGCCTCCAGAGTCATCCGTGTATAGTGGTGAGTGCTTTGGAATCCTGAAGGCAGTAGAGATGATCATTATTATGCGTCTTAAAAAGACGATAATATTTACGGACTCATTAAGTTCTCTACAATCAATTGTTAAATTTCCTTTCAGATCCAAATTGAATAACCCAATTATTTATAAAATACGTAGCCTCTTGTTAAAATGTTCTTTTAATGATTATTCTGTTTCCTTTGCTTGGATCCCCGGGCATAGAGGAATAAAAGGAAATGAAAGGGTGGACGTGCTGGCCCGTGATGCCATTGATTGTGGTGATATGTTTCCTTATGAAAATATACCTGAAGACCTTTTAGCTTTGCCCAAAGTATATTTACGAGATGAATGGATGAAACTTTGGACATCACCTGATGCAAGGACGGGTTTACGCTACCGGGACATACAACCGTTAATTCCTGCCAAACCATGGTTTTCTAAAATATCCCTTTCAAAACCAGCAACCAGCATGGTAATCCGCATGAGACTGGGTCACTTGTGTACACCGGAGCATCTTTCAAGATTAGGCATTGTGGCCAGTTCTGCATGTATTTGTGGAGCTGATCCCGGTGACCTAAACCACATTTTTTTTGAATGTCAACAATACGATCGCTCAATACTACTAAACCAGCTGTCATTGCTTAAAGTTCCTTTTCCTGTATCCATTCCTTCACTCCTGTATATTAATGACTCATCCTTGTATATATTTAAGGCCTTATATTCATTTTTATCTTTAAATAATATTAAACTTTAACATATATTATTGTACCCTTTCCTGATCTTTTCCTTGTTATCCAAACTTCCGATCTATCCGTATTTTCCTGAAATCCCGTTTCCTCGTTTTTTGGCTGAATGCGCCAAGAGCGCGATGCCATATATAAAAAAAAAAAAAAAAAAAATTCTCAGTACAACTCGTTTGACAGTTGGATCAGCAGCGCAACATGCCTACAGACGATAGCAATTAGTCAGCTTCTGATAAATTGGAGCTGACAAATCATGACATGTATACATCCCATAACACGATACATGATTGATTACTCAGCTTAACCCATTCGTTGCCGAGGGGCAAACCGTCTTAGAGCCGAAGCCCATGCACTTAAAGTATCCAAAACGTACTAATCATTCGTGTAAAAAAATGCATTAGTTAAGCTTTTAGTAATAAAAGGTAATTAAGTGTGAAAAACCCTGTATGGCGCGCGGTGCGAAGTTCATCCACCCGGTTAAAGTTCGTACCTAGTAGGTTACCTATCTACAAAAGATGGCGGCTAGCGGTCACTGCGGTCACTCAGCTGGATGGTTAAAATTAATATTAATACAGAAAAAAAATACAAAAGCCTTTTTTTTAAGTTCCTTGTAATGTATGCATTTACTGGGCTTCAGCTCTAAGACAGTTAAAAAAAATCCTGTATATATATATTACTCTTTGGCTACAGTAAACTTAAGCGAGAATCGGGGTGTTTGGCGGTACATCAGTCGGCATGACGAAGTCTAACTACTCGTAATGTGCGTGATGTGTTTTCGTCCGTTAACGTTCCGTCCGTTCGTCCGTTTCCTGATTTGTTTTCGTACCAAGTTTCGTTCTTATCTCACATGGTGTTGTATCTGTTGGCAAACCATAAATAAATAAATAAAAATAAATAAATAAAAAAACTCACCGTCAGTTGCATTTAAGTAATCTACGTGATTGTTTAATACAATTTTTTTTTAATGAAATTGTACCTATCTAAGGATTCTATAGGTATCTTTTGTTCTTAGCTCATAAAAAAATATATAGGTATACTTACCTACGTATGTTTTTGAAACTTTAAGGTCTCATATATTTTTATGATTTTAATTAGGTATATTTAGCTAAGTCAAGTCTTGAGCATCAATTTATTCTAAGTTCTGCTTTGTGTAAATAATTCGAATGTGAAAATTTAAGAATTTTACTATCAAACTAATATTATAAATGTGAAAATTCGTTGATGTTGTCAAAGAGACATAATAAGGAGCATCCGAAGGAAATTGTATTTATGCAACATAAATTAAAAACTCCAATAACGCGATGCAGAACATCACCAATTTTCACGCATATTCTAACCTTAGTAGGTCATTCTCCAGTTTTTTGTCGGCGTCTTAACTTCGTCAAACCATATGAAACGTATAAAAAAGTTTGATGGAGTTCAGGTGACCTGCAGACCGATTGGCTAAAGTCGTGTATACGCAACAGCGCCATTTTTAGGGTTCCGTACCTCAAAAGGAAAAACTTTGTTGTCCGTCTGTCTGTCTGTCAAGACCATTTTTCTCAGGAATGCGTGGAGGTATCAAGCTGAAATTTATATCAGATACTCAGGTCTATTGTCTCTTGGAGCTGTAAAAAAATCAAACTTAAAAGCCAACGCAATCAAAAGATACAGTCGTTTATGCTGCAAATTTTAGAGTTTTTCGACACTCGCAAAACCTACGGGGTACTTCCCGTGAACTCAGAAACTTGAAATTTGGCACGAAGCATTGTCATATAGCACAGACAGAGGAAAAATTACGAAAAGTAGACATTTTTAGTTAAATCATACAAAAAAACACTTTTTAAATTTTAAACTTAATACCTTTTTCCTCATAAACGTGTGTTGGTACTAAATTGAAATTCATGTCAAATACTTAGGGCTATATGACCCATCAGATGTAGCAAAACCAAACTTTTATGTCAACGCAATCAAAAGAAATGGCAATTTAAGTCGCATATTTTGAAATTGAGTACTCGCAACAAACTCAAAACCTAAAGGGTACTTGCCGTTAACACAGAAACTTGAAACTTGGCACGAAGAAACTTCATATAGCACAGACAAAGGAAAAATTACGAAAAGTAGCCATTTTTAGTAAAATCATACAAAAATCATTTTTTAAAATTTTAAACTTACTACCTTTTTTCTCTTAAATGTGTTGAGGTATTACATTGAAATTCATGTCAAATACTCATGTCTATAATACCTTTCAGCTGTAGCAAAACGAAAGTTTTATGTCCACGCAATCATAAGAAATTAAGCCGCATAATTTAAAACTGAAAAAGGTGTATGTGAAGTCACTCGGCCAGCGTGGAGACTACTGCCCGTTCCCTCTCATCCATGGGAGGAGGCCTGTGCCCAGCAGTGGGACGTATATAGGCTGGTTTATATTATTATATATTATAGGTAATCTCAAGGGTATCAAAACCTAAAGTTACTTTCCCGTGAACTCAGCTTTCAAAAGAAACAGCAATTTAAGTAATCCGCTTATTTTGCCGTTCGCAACTTTGATTTCCTTGCGAGTAGTTCTACTCGTAAGGAAATCAAAGCCTAAAGAATGATTACTAAATTGATAAAGTGACCCTGTTTAAATTTATGCTCCCCCAGCTTTCCACATTGTAATGTTACGGATTCCATTTTCATTTATCATTTAGTAATAAACATACTAAGTACAACTTTTGCTTGTTATAGGTTTGTACGGAACCCTCGGTGCGCGAGTCCGACTCGCACTTGGCCGGTTTTTTTGTTGTCAAGTGGACGTCGCGGGGCGGCGATGAGATTCAGTACAATTTTAGGGGAAAATTCTAGCAAAAACTGCTGAACCGATTTTGATGGCACTTTCTAATATTGTAGTTTAGCCCTCAGAATAGGATATAGCGCGGCCTTTTTTTAGATAATGTTTCTTCAGAGGGTGATATAAGGTTCCAAAAATTGTATGGGAATTCATTTATTTTTTAAGATAGAGACTTGAAACTTCGTGAAAAAGTTCTTTAATGAAATACAAGAAAATGTATTTCATCATTTTTGCCAGTTCATACCCTCAGGGGGTCAAAAATGGGTCGAAAATTTGTATGGGAATTACGAAATTTTACAGGAAGATGGTTTTTAGCCAGGATTAAAATATAGAATAGCTTTTATGCCGGGTCCACGCAAACGAAGACGCGGGCGGAAGATAGTTATTATTAAATAAAGGATAAAACTGGCCAAGATCGAGTCGGACTTACGCAGCGATGAAACGCGTCGGGTGCCTTTGAACGTGCTAAAATTAACGCAATTGCAGATCTTTTTTACAACGGATGTTTGTTACTACCTACTCAATCACGCTTAAACGGCTCAACCGATAATGTTTTGCACAAAGATAGTTCTTAGATTAAAATATAGGATAGTTTATATCCCAGGTCCACGCAGACAAAGTCGCGGGTGGAAATTGTTTTCATTATATAAAGACTGATATTGATTTTATCACGTATGTTCAGAACCCCATCCCCGACTGGGTGCGTGACCACCGCGTGCACCACAAGTTCTCCGAGAGCTCGGCCGACCCGCACGACGCGCGCCGAGGGTTCTTCTTCGCGCACGTGGGCTGGCTCATGATGAGGAAACACCCTGACGTCGTCAGCGAGGGCCGCAAGGTCGACATGAGTGACGTCACCGGCGACCCCGTCGTGCAATTTCACACAAAGTAAGTCAATTAGTATTAAGTACATTTTAAACGGGTTACTCAAGTCTTTTAAGTCGAATATCGCTCGACGTGTTTCGACCCGATACCAGAGGGGCTACCGCGAAGTGAAAACGAACTTCGTTCGAATATCTCCGTCCCTGTCGCTCGAACTAGCAAGTGCGACAGAGACGGAGATACACAAACGAAGTTCGTTTTCATTTCCCGGTAGCCCCTCAGAGGGGCTACCGCGAAACGAAAAACTTCGTTCGTGTACTTATCTCTCTTTCGGTCGCTCGAAAGCAAGTGCGGCAGAGCCAGAGATACACGAACGAAGTTCATTTTCATTTCGCGGTAGGCCCTCAGAGGGGTATATAATCAATTAATCACGTAAGGATTCTCCCAATGCGCGTGAATGCGCGTATAAAAAATCTGCCGCTCCGCGCACCGCGGCGAGACGCGGTGCAGTAGGAGAATCGCCTAGCAGGTGGACAGCTGTCATTTTTCCATATAAAAATTGACATTTTGATCTGCCTAACGTACGTACCAAGGAGTAAAGTAAGTATTGGTACGTACCTACAATACGTTACGTGATCGACCTGCAAGCTTTCCGTTTTATATAGCTATAAGTAGTAGCTATACATTTGGCGTACACATGTTAGTTTGTCTTTTTTTTGTACCTCATCTACACTCGGTTGCTCAACGGTTACCTGGGGAAGGTCCCTTACAGGGCTAAGTTCACTTTTGTACCGTTTTAACCTATTTTGTCTGTACTGTCACCTGTGTCTTATGTACAATAAAGTATTTACATACATACATACATACAATACACATACATGATAAGTACATATTACAATAAGTCTGAACTGGCAACACTGTTCAACTCATGATTGGTCAAAGCACCTCAATGTTGCCAGGCTAGACTTTAAAATTGTAGCATGTACATTATTGAGACTCAGGGTGGATTAGTTATACGTAGGTACTTATGCATCATAACTGCAGGTAGTTTGGTAATAGGCTATTCAACAATGCACCTTCGTTTCAGACATTTCAAGCTGTTCAAGACAGTGTTTTGTTTCGTTCTGCCAACGCTGGTCCCCATATGGGGCTGGGACGAGACCTGGGAGTATGCGATCCTCTCGCAGGTCTTCCTCCGGTACCTGATGAGCCTGAACTTCACGTGGGCTGTCAACAGCTTCGCGCATCTGTGGGGCAATAAGCCTTACGACCCGTAAGTACGATCCTACTATCCTACTATGTTTGTTAATAAATAACGCAAAAACAGATAAACGGATCATCCTCATCATCATCATATCAGCCGAAAGACGTCCACTGCTGGACATAGGCCTCCCCCAAAGAGTGCCAAAGTGACCGGTCCTGCGCCACCCGCATCCAGCGGACTCCCGCAACCTTTACCAGGTCATCAGTCCACCTTGTCCACGCCGCGCCTTCTGATACGTGGTTGCCACTCGAGAACCTTTCCGTCCCAACAACCATCGGTTCTACGTACTATGGCCCCGCCCACCGCCCACTGCCACTTAAGTTTAGCGATTCGGAGGGCTATATCGGTTACCTTGGTTCTGCTGCGGATAGCCTTATTTCTGATGCGATCAACAGAGAAACTCCCAACATGGCCATCTCCATTGCCCTTTGGGTCTCTTTGAGCCTTGTTATGAGGCCCATAGTAAGCGACCACGTTTCAGTGCCATAATGTCATCATTAGCAACACACACTGCTCAAAGACTCTCGTCTTGAGACACTGCGGAATATTGGATGAACGAATAAAGATCAATATTAGTAAACAATCATAGAAGCAGAGTATAGCCAAGGAAGTCAACGCGAACGAACTCGCGGGCAAAAGCTAGTTATAAATATACCTAAGCGATATGATACAGAGAACAAATATAATGGAAGAATAAACCATCGTCGTCTGAAACCCAGGTCACGACTCGAACGCGACCTCTGGTATTGCCACCATGAAACTCAGAAACGACTTAACCCCGACACATAGCCTCAGTGTCAACGTGTAAATAAGTAGGTAATTATAGAAGATCAAACGAGCTTCGCAAGCGAAGTTCGATCGATATTATATGAGTAAGCTTCATTCGAAGATATAACACACATGTAGTCCTTTAATCTACCAGGCAACATTTCGCAAGTTTAAAGTACGCAGTAAAAACCATAGCTCAAACAGTTTTATCCCCACCTTTACCCCTACCCTACTTGGGGACCTCGGCTTGCCACCATTTCTCATTCTTTTTAGAGACAAAACTTTCCTAGGGGTATAGGGGCGGGCGGGAAGTTATATCTTCGAATGAAGCTTACTCATATAATATCGATCGAACTTCGCTTGCGAAGCTCGTTTGATCTTCTATTATATTTCGAAGCTTCATTCTTCAGATATAACACACATGTAGATGTTTAGAGTTGAAAGTTTTGCTGCCCTTTGTAATTGTAAAACATCATAATCATGAAATGCAATAATTATGTTTTGACAGCAATCTTAGATACTCCCAATTATTAATCAAAGAGTACAATTGTAACTTCACATAATTCTACCTATACAAAAGGCAGATTGATCTGGCACAATGACCTTCGTCGATTAATTGACGATGGTAGAAACGAGCCAAAGTTTTCGATGTTCTCGACCAGCCTGCTGCCTTCCGGATAGCATCTAAAGAAATGCCTGACCGGTGTGCAGCTGACGTGGCGGCGTGGCGCGTGCTGTGAGCGCTGAACGCCGCCATGTCTTTACCGCTTTCGCCAAGCACTCGCGTAATGCACCCCGGCTAATGGATTGAGCAGATGCATTTTTATGGGGACTTTTGAAAGTCAACAAAATATGTTGTGAGCTTTTTCAGTCCTAAAACATCATTATAACAGTCACCGGGCAAATATTTCTATTAGGTATCTTCAAAATATGGAAGGCACAAAATCGGTTGTAGACGACCTACACCTGAAGTCTTAACTATATCATCAAAAATTACTTTAATACAATTTGGGCATGACTTAATATTATTCCACTTAATAAGTGACAGTGTTTGTACCCTGTGGGCAGGACATATTGCTAACAAAATCGCCAGATTCTTTGTTAGTTTTTCCAATGAAATTTCTCTATTAGGGTACCATGTTGTTATATGATTTAATACCACTTGAGGATCCCAGGTATGGCTATATTTAGGAGTTACGGGCTTTAATTTGTAAACACCTTTCGGTAATCCTTTACTTTGGTCATCTGAGCTGATACTACTCCCCCGTAGGAGCGAGGGTGCTGACCTATGATTATTTAATGAGCCATACGACGATCCTTTATTAAATTCGTGCGTTAGAAATAAAATAACAGCAGAAATGAAGCCCTTATAGAAATTGAATATCTATATTATCTATGCTAAATTTCCAGTACAACTTGTATTTAACACACGTTGTACTGTTGTAAAGTGTTGTTTGAAATTGACGCTAACATGGATTAGATACTTTTACTAATCTCAACAAAAGCGGAAACCACGGTTGGGATGGCCATTAGGGAAATACTACTATTCCTGTGGCGTTGTCATTTATAATCTTATGTAAACACTTTAGTACGAGTGCGAGTGGTGGAAACGCTTAAAAATATTTATTATAAATACCAGCTAATAGTGAATGCGACGACGGTAAGAGCGTCCGAGTCTGGCTTCCACGAAATATATATTTCACATTTGGCAGAGGTACGAGAAGCAAAGAGGTCAATTTCGGGCACACCAAAGTGTTTACTTATTCTTTCAAAGGCTGCAATACTTAAATTTCATTAAATATCAGGATTTAGCCTTCTGGATTCTCTGTCTGCTTCTACATTATTCTTAGTGTTAATGAACGAATCGAATAACCATATGTCTCGTTCTTCACACCCCTGCCAAATAGATCTAGGTAAGCTATTTAAGTGGGGAAACTGGATGTCTCCCATTCGATTAATATAGCTTATCGCGGTAGTGTTGTCGATGCGGAACAACAGAGCACAGTTTGATTTATTTCGCGCAAAACATTTTAATCCTAAGAGCGAGCAAGCTCTAAGTAATTAATATGGAATGCTAATTCTTGCTCTTCCCATGCTCCGTTTGCACACACTCCGTCACAAACTGTACCTCATCCTGATCGGGACGGATCTATAGATATTTCTGCATCGAATTTCGTGATTCCAAAATGACAAGACGTTACAAATAATATTATTAGTCCACCAAAATAAGTCAGGTAAAACTTCGCGAGGAAGTTTTACTTTTGATCATAGACATCGTATTCCTGAATAGCTCGGAATTTATATCTTTCTAACAACTTCGTGTACAACCAGCTGTATCTAGCTGTCGGGCATGCAGTGGTAAGAACTCTTAAAAAGTGCGCATACCCTGCATAACAAGGGATATAGACATGATAATTGAATTGTAAACAAAACCTAAGAATTTACAGCATTGTTGGTAATTTTGGGATTGTATCGAGCTTTTGGTATAGTTTACCACAAATCGTAGGCACTCGAGAAACCGGAGAGTCTCCCTCCCATTATGTTTACATTCGTTAAGGTCCCTTCCAATACACAAAATGCCACCCAGGTATATAATAGAAGTTAGGCCTTGTTTTTAGGTAAGTTACGACTTCTTTCATAATTTTGGTGAAGGTTCTAGGCGCCACGGAAAGTCCATAGACTAATAGGGAACAAAACTCGTAAGTAACATTGTTATGCTCGAATCTTGTCAATGGTAGCCATAAACCCGTTTTTAGGGATTAATTTAGAAGCAGTTCTAGTCTTCCATTTTAAAATGGGACTTAGTTACAAATTTATTGAGCCCTTTCAGATTCAGTATGAATCTATAGCCACCATTCGATTTAGGAGTCAGAAAATCTTTGATAGAACCTGATCATTAGTCTGTTGGCATCCAGTGATGCTTTCACTGAATGCCTAGGTTAATTAAGTTCTGTACAGCTAAGCTCGTTTCATCATGCTCTTGGCATGTGAAAGTATTTACAGGTTTGACAGATTGCGTAACATGTCCTAAAAAGGAATTGGAAAGCCATTCTGTATACAGTCTAATAAATAAAGTACGATTATTCGTTACATTAAGCCAACACTTATAAAAAGCTTTAAGGCGACCGGCATGTACCTGCGTTACTGCCGCGGCGTCGCAAGTGGCTTGTTGTAGGCTGCTCGCGGCCGTATGATGGTCGACGCTGTCGGCCTACTTTTCAGTAGATTTGGAAGCTTTAATTTTCTCTGAGAGTTTGCTTCCAAAGAGAGTATCATCTCTCTCAACGTATTGTATGACTTAAGGAATACTTCGTCTAGTCCAGGAATGACTAGTTTTATCTAAAATCCGACTTCAATTAGATAGGATTTTTATCGTTAGTACCTATACCGACTCCCAATTGCTGTTGAGATGATTCGATTTTCTTGTCACGGCCTCTTTGGATGTCTGTAACTGCCGCCGAAATTACGGCGTTTAAGGACGGCGCCCATAATAATTTGCAATTTACAGGTACTCTTATAAGAGTTTATCTTTACTCTTTTTATCAATACCTTTGTGTAATATAGGTCACCTTTGCGCTAAACTGGGATGAATTTTCTCCCCATATTTTGGGACATAATCAGTGGCGTCCCCTAGAGCGGTTAGTAACTCGGCATCTATTACAGGGGTCGTTTTGTCATCACAGGCCTCCACGGGAGGTGCATTTTCTTCATTTGAACGTGGGAGTGAAGTTTTCACTGCCTCATACACTTGTTCGTGGTTTATAAATTAAAATATAATATTTTGATTTTTCTAATTGAGGGTAGATATGAAATGCATTGTAAAACCACTCGTCAGGAATTTTAATGCATATATGTATCTAATGCCCCGCACCGCGAACACGGGATATACTAATCTCGATTAATGGTTGTAGAAATTGCTATCGTGTTGACTCACGGTCAACCGCCAAGCACGAGATACCTTCGTGACGACTCTCGGTCGCCTCCCAGGTTTAGTTACAAGACGTGGGCTCACGGCCCGCGCGGTATTAAATGCATTTATTAGCGATTAATATTGTTAGAAATTGCTATCGTGTTGACTCACGGTCAACCTTCAAGCATGAGATACTTTCGTCACGACTCTCGGTCGCCCCCCAGGTTTAGTTACAAGGCATGGGCTTGCGATTAATATTGTTAGAAATTGCTATCGTGTTGACTCACGGTCAACCCCCAAGCATGAGATACCTTCGTGACGACTCTCGGTCGCCCCCCAGGTTTAGAATTACCAGGCGTGGGCTCACGGCCCGCGCGGTATGAAATGCATTTCTTAGCGATTAATATTGTTAGAAATTGCTATCGTGTTGACTCACGGACAACCCCCAAGCATGAGATACCTTCGTGACGACTCTCGGTCGCTCCCCAGGTTTAGAATTACCAGGCGTGGGCTCACGGCCCGCGCGGTATGAAATGCATTTCTTAGCGATTAATATTGTTAGAAATTGCTATCGTGTTGACTCACGGACAACCCCCAAGCATGAGATACCTTCGTGACGACTCTCGGTCGCCCCCCAGGTTTAGAATTACAAGGCGTGGGCTCACGGCCCGTGCGGTATTAAATGCATTTATTAGAGGCACCACAATAGTTGAAACTAATTGCACTTACCTGATTTATCTTCGGAACCTGATGAATCAGATAGCACCGCACTGTCATAACTCGTTTATAGTTCTTTGTTGCAATTTCCGTATATTAGCAGAATAATACTCTATTTTTTCCTGTGCACTGCGTTTAGGCATGATTAAATATTTTGAATTATTTTTTAATAGAATTAGTTCGTGCGTTCGTTGCCTCGCAAGAATAAAGAATGAGAAATGGTGGCAAGCCGAGGTCCCCAAGTAGGGTAGGGGTAAGGGTGGGGATAAAACTGTTTGAGCTATGGTTTTTACTGCGTACTTTAAACTTGCGAAATGTTGCCTGGTAGATTAAAGGACTACATGTGTGTTATATCTGAAGAATGAAGCTTCGAAATATAATTAGGTTGAAAACAGTGGTAAAATGATAGGCGATGCATGTCGGTACCTATTTAGCTCAGCGATAGACCTTAAAAGAACTATGTTATAATCTGTGCCAGCCCGGGAATTTTAAGCGCGTGCTGCGCGAATGTAAACCTTAGGGCCGCGACGTTTAAATATCAGCCGTTTGGTCTTTTAGCGCGCGCGGAACGGCGAGCACATGATAAGTGACAGGATAGAGCGTCTGTCACTGGCTGACACCGTTCTATAGAACGAGACAACGCGGGAGAAGTATTTACATTACCTTCCGAAATGGATTTACGAACCGTTTTCGATAAAGACAGAAAAAAGCCGTTTTAGTAGTTACGCGTTGCGGCGTAGCACAATCAGATTTTTATTTAATCTGATGTTGCTTTGTGGTCAACTTACTTACATACTTATATACATACGAACAGGTCAAAGTTAATATAAAGCTTGTAAAAAATAATAGTTTGAATAGATAGTAAGTAGTAGGTATTGTAAAGGTAACTTTGGTATGATAAACTTCTACTCGCTCGATTTTTTTTCTGTGTGATGTCAGGAAAGAAATACATAAGTGACGCGCTCTTTGAAGGAACGCTATGAATGAACAAATCAAAGTTAGTGGACAAAGCATACCTATTGAAATGCGAAAAATGTGACAACGTAACAATTGACGTTTGTGATTTTGTGCGCAATTGACGTCTTCAAAAGCTCTTATTTCCTTTTAATAAAGACTTTCGACATCTTCGTTTGACCAGTTACCTTAGATGCCGACTGTACTCGACTGACTCGCATTCCTTTCCCTTGTGTAGAATGCAATGACCTGTCAGCTCTACTGCTATAAAATACTCTGAACGTTGGATAGGATATATATGAAATACAAGCTTGTAGTGCATAAATACCTGATACAATGTTAAACACATGCCTATAACCTTACTTAGGGCGAGTTATATCAACTTCTATCAATCTTTGTATGTTGTGGCCCCATCGGTATTGTCGATGATTTCGCCAACGTCAACGTCAAGGTAAAGCAAATGACCGGCGACTTGGGGTGCCTACTTACGATTACAGACCGGTCAACGTTAAATAAGTATGACGCCAGCAGCTGTCATTGCATAGAAACTGATCAAATGTATTAACGAACACCGCTTATAATTACAGACGGTGCAACCCTGCACCCTAAGATAACACTATGCGAGTCGGAAGAGCCACAATATAACACATTTCCCTGCATCCCCAGTAACATCACGCCAGTGGAGAACTGGGGTGTGTCCGCAGTGGCCCTCGGCGAGGGCTGGCACAACTACCACCACACTTTCCCGTGGGACTACAAGGCGGCGGAGCTGGCGTACACGCTCAACCTGACCACGCTGCTGCTGGACGGCTTCGCGAGGATCGGCTGGGCGCACAACCTCAAGCAGGCCTCTCCGCAACTCATACGAGCTGTCGTTGAGAGAAAACACAAAGCCTAAAGTGGAGGCTACACGGGCGGTTCTCCCGACCACTCGAGAAAGCTGCCGCAGACCGTCAAACTACACGGAATGTGGTGTATCTATCTTTTGTTCACTGCTAAGCACGCACGACGAGCGCCCTCGCACAAGCTCCCGCTCAGCGCCATACTTCACGGGCTGTTCTCCCGCCGCGGGAATCCGCTCCAAAACCGCACTAGACACAATTTGATATGGAAGTTGTAGGCTGCACTAGAATTAGGTACTTACGCCCACCTACCGGGCCATCTCACTCATGAATAGGTAATGTGCTGATCCGGGTCCCGGATGCCGACATTTTTGGCGACAGATTGAGCAAGTTTTTGCATACCACTTTGTCCGCCTTAAACTCCATTGCAACTTAATCATTTATTTACCTACTAATTGTGTTACCTATAGGCTATTGGAATAATATTGGTTCGTGAAATGTGAATGTTTATATATTTATTTTAAGTTTGTATATTGTTACATAATATGTTACCGTGTAAGCGTTTTGGTGAAACACTGTAAGCTTAATATGTGTGTCTATAATAAATTAATTAATACCGTGAAAGCGCGTCTAATTTGAAGGAGGCGTTTATGCGTCGGTCAATTTTCTCCCGCCAGTGAACCGCGCCGTGAGGTAGTTATGCAGCATACAATTTCCATATCCAATTGTGTCTAGTGCGGTTATGGGCGGATTCCCGCGGCGGGAGAACCGCCCGTGTAGTATGGCCGAAATCTAAACTGTTAATTAGAAAACACCTGGCTAACTAGATAGGTTTTATAGTCACGTCTTACGGCCTAAATGTACTGAAACATCACGTAAAACGTAACCATAAAACGTATCGTGCTACTAAGTCTGGCTGAAACATACTATGTATAGGTACGGCACACAACTTTTTTTACCGTTTCTTGTATATATATTGTTTTTATTTTTGTTGTTTATTTATTTATTTATTATTTATAGGTGGTCTCTATGTTATGGGCAATTAGTTGAGGGCCCAACTTGGGAAGTAATAAGGAAAAAAAAGCATCACGCAACGATACACTTGTACAGTCCGCTGCAGAGAAACGTGACCCCACTCTACATACGAGCTTTTATGGGGTCAGGTATTTTTGCAACAACTATGCCTACCTACGATTGTAAGTTTTTACTAGTATAGGCATGTGTAAAATGCACCAATTCCTTTTCCTTTTGTATCTACCTACTTTAAAGTAAAATAGTTTTATCTTTTATATTCTTTCGTATATCTTTAGTTTTATTTTGTCCCCGCTACCTATCCTCCCAAAAGAATTTAACCAATACTTAGGTATAAGTACAGCTAGCAGAGACACATCATAATACATGCTCGAAATTATCAGAACATGGGCAAGTTATATATAATACGTAAGTAATAGTATAATACAAGTACTTTTCTGATAATAGTAGGTACCTACTTTGCTTCGTACATAGGTACTTAACTGTTTATGTTGACAGCACATGCTATACCTACGGCGCGCGGATGCAGGGGTATGACGAGAACGGGGCGCGCGCGGCTTTGCATCCCACATAATAAGGCGCGATGGCGCCAACTTATATCTGAGGCAAAGGTCCACTTCGGGTCGCCGAGCGGGCGGAGTAGGCACTTAAGTGTGAATAGGTATAGATAATTCGCCTTATTATTGCTTTGCAATCTTCGCATCGTCTGTCTTACGTTTTAAGTATCCTTACCTTACCGTACATTATATGGGTACCTACAAACTTACTCGTACTTCCTGGATTGAATGATGTAAAATAAGTCAAAAGCCGTGTCCACACTGGACGCATGCCTTCGGCCGAGCACGCCTCGCCTGAGCGTGCGCGCTCAGTGTAGACGTACCTCGGCGAACCAACGATCCGCATGCTCAGCCTCAAGCCTCGCCCGAGCTGAGCGTTGTCAACTTTATGGCAGAGATCAAAGGGGCCACGCACGGTGCGTTTGTAGGTTAATTCGGCCGAGCCAACTTAGGCTGGGATTGCCGCGCGCGGTTGTTTCGGAGGACACACTAAAATTCGACCGAGCCGTCCGTCCTCGCGCGAACAGTTCGGCAAACAGAACGGCGAATGGTCCGCATGCTTCGCCCCAAGCGTGCGTGCAGTGCGGACCCTGCTAATTCAGCTGGAGTAACAAACCATTGTTTCTAGAACTTATATATTTATTTTTGCAAAATAAGTTTTAGATTAATATCTAACTTAAGCTAATAATCAAAATCATAACATTTTAGTATAATAAAGAGATGTACGCACCACACTTTTACAACAATACAGTATAATAGTTAATTAAATTGGATGCAACTATATAGTAATGAGAAAAGGGAGCAAAGCTGCAAATTCAGTCTTCAATGAAAGTGAAAATGTCTTTTTTAGGCTTCACATTATTCCCTGCAACTATTTCTTTGCAGTCTGAATTCAGTTTTAGTTCTTTCACTGGCCTGGTATTCTCGTCTTTGGAAGGTTTACGCTTTAAACTAATGACCTTATTAGAGTATACTCCATCCGAGTTGGCATCACTGTTAGATATCTTTCTCTTTTTGGTTTTAGTGACGACAAAATCTAAATCGGAAGAATCATCATCAAAACCAGCGTACATGGGCACGGACCGGCCACTTCTTGTTGACCTTGTGGGCTGAACCCTAGTGGTTTCCTCAACAATTTGGATTGGTGGGGGCCACACGGTAAAATTTGCAGATAACCTAGCTTGGCGGTAGTTGTTTAAGGACATCATTTTGATGTAAACGGCAAGGGCCCGGGCCTTCTCCGCCGGTGTGATGTTACTAGGGAGGACACTCCAGGGCATCCTTCGGTCCTTCACATTTAAAAACCTCCTCTTCATTTGTCTCCTAGGTGCTGCTTCACATTCTGTAGTATCATCCTGCAAATCGTTAAATGTTGCATCACTAAACTTTAATGTTGTATTAATGTGCCATATAAGGCAGAAACAACAGCGGTGGCAGACCGGCAAGGGTGCGGTGGCCACTCTGTGCAATTACTTTCATATTCGCTCGAACATTACAACCATTGTCAGTGCGTTTCGGCCTTTAACAATGTATTGTATTGGATGTATGTATAGCATAGACCATTCGGAAAAGCATTGACTACAATTTAATGTGCAGCACTGCCTGCTTTCTTTGTAATACATTGGTGGAGTGTGGGTAGCTATCCTCACATAGTATTATAATATGTAAAAAAAAAAATTGTTCCCTAGGGAAAGAAAAAAAGAAAGAAAGTATGAACGAGGTACCCACCTTTCGTCGAGATACTTCATCCTCCACAACTGTAGATTTAGAATTGTTCAAAGCTTTTAATAAATCACTCATTTCCTCTTTGCTTAGATTTTCATCCTCCAAACCAAATTCTGTAAAAAAATGCCGTTACTGTCAACAAGAATTTTTATGTGTCAATGGTGTCAACCTTGTTTATGTACCTCTTTTTTTTCCTTTAGCACAAGTAAATATAATTTTCTAAAACTTTAAAAATATTGAAGAACCATGGGCCAAATGTTCTAACGTTAACAGGACTGCCAAAATAAATACTAAAAAAACAATTGTCGGAACGGATCTACTGAGCTATAAACTTATGAAAAGGCAGATAATCACCGGTAAGTTGACTTTTCATATTCTTCATTTCTGAATCGCAGCTATCATCTGACAAGGCTTCCATTGTTGCTCTCTTTGGTAGTAAGATAATCAACCACTAAAGTTTATTGCTTTGGTTGCAAACTAAACATATCATAGGAGGTAGATTTTTTTCCTTCACTATTATTAAACAGAGGCCTCTCAGTATATAAAAAACTATTGTGAAAACATATAAATGTCACTGTCAGCTGACAGAAATGTCAAATCAGCAATATAGCGTTCAACAGATAATTAATTATTTATTTCTTTAATCTTTATTGCACAAAAGAACAACTTATCGTACCAAAGGTGGACTTAATATCGTAAGCATTCTCTACCAGTCAACCTTTGGGCATAGCAGACAAATTGTGGGCGGTGCAACTACAGAAATAAACAGTGGGTAGACATACATCCATACTATATACTACTATACCTACTTTACTCTTTGATACTACTTATATACTATACTACACTCGGCGTCAAAAAAATCGCACATCTCTAAAATTTAGTTTTGAGGGAATATAGCTCTTACGTAATTTATTGTACCCTAACATTTCATTTAAAACCCCAATTAATAACCTTTAAAATGAGGTATTGTTTGTTTTGGTAAAAACAGCCAGAGCCAATAAAATTGAGTTTTAAACCAAAAGTCCCGAAATGCGCGTTTGGCGGGTCACTAATTGCGCCCCCAGCCCCCCATGGACGGGTATAAAAGGGGGGGTAAAAGTCAATTAAGGGTCGCAGTCCGACCGCTGTATTGGGTCCGTCCTATTATAGCAACTTAGCAACAGTCAGGTTAAAAAAAAAACAATTATGGGTCATCTCGCTCATCATCGCTATCTATCCGAAAACCTAATTCAAGACCAAATGGGTTGCCACTAAAATAAAATATGTTTACGGTGGTATATTTTCACTTTTTAAAAGACCGCACCAAGAAAATTTATTTATTGGTAGTTTTAAACCTACAATTTAAATAAACAAGTTAATTCAACTTAATAACAAAAAAATAAGATGCCCTGTTAAATATATAACCATAGAAGATTTTTGGTAGAAAAACTGTTATTGCACTTGTAATACTTCAGGTATTCATAACATTTGGTACGATTTATAAACAATAGTCGTGAACAACGTTAGATGTAATTTAAATATTAGGCCATGCGTTTAGCTATTCTACAAAATAACAGGCCAAAAGTGTGTAGCTCTCTTTATAATCAATTATGACTTCGACATTTAGTACTGACAAATTGTGGTGAAATCATATAATCTGTAGACCCCACCAGCCATGACCCCATAGATTAGTACCTAATTGTCAATCTGACCTCCGCCATTTTAACACATATATCTGAATAGATTTATAAAATGTTTAAGAAGTAATTTTTGTTTTGGGATATTGTAATTGTTTTTGAACGATATCAGGTAGAAAAAACAATTACTTTTTAATAATGCGTATTGTTGAATGTTACTTTTTGATATTGAAAATGTTGGCCATATCTACGAATATTTACCTACCATGATTTGATGATCAATGCAAAAAGGTTGGCTACATCTGACATGTTCGATTGACAATGACATAAGTGACTTTGACATTGACACTTAATGACAGTGACATATATGTCGTAGTTTTTTTGGTCTTGAATTACGTTTCCGAGTATAGAAGTCACGAAGGACACACCTGCGGCCCTAGCATACTAACAAAATGACGTCTTTTATGCACATGTTTTATGCCCACAACCGACGTATAAAATTTTACCGTCATGAGCTAACATGGTATACCGTCATCTACGTAAAATGTGACCATTTATATGTCTTGCACATAAAACTACTTTTTTTACGTCACAATCTAACATGCTCTTGACTTTGGCACATAAAACGTGACGATACGAACCGTTGACGGACGAAATTTTATGTAGGTCACTCGAGACCCCTGATAAATTTTAACACTATGAAAACAATACAATTGGCCGCAGGATATCTGTAAAATTTCTGTCACAACACTCGGTTTCAGTTTCAAAACTTATTAGTTCGTTTGCTATTTGGATGGATTAATTTACTACGACTTTTTGCTTGACAATTGGATTTGAATATGGCATATTAACACGACCCGTAGTAATTTACTTTCATTTAAAGGCGTACCAAAAAAACATATGATATGCGCATCTTCAAGAAACCTAATAAAATGATTATGGAGTAAATAATTAATGAAAATAATTATACTCAAGTATATACAAATTCTCCTTATCCATTTTTGAAATTGTTGAAATTATCTATACTAATATTATATGAGGACAAAGTCTGTGAGATTCAAGCTTTGCAAGTTTGCGTGTTTCAAAAAATCTTTGAAAGCGTATAGTTTGGGGTTTCTGGGTGGTGGTAGGCTATATTTTATCCCACGGGTTTGCCTAAGTACTTTCTTTGAATTATGCGGTAGAAGCAGCGGGCAGCTTGTCGTCTAATAAATCAATTGTTAGATTTAGCCTTGGTTAACATTTACTTTTCCTCGATTTCAACAAGCATGCTTCGAAGAAAACAGTAACACTTGTACCATAAAATGAATTACGATACAAACTTACAAATATTATAGGAAAAACGGGGCGGGAGTAAAGTAAATAAATAAAAACGATTATAATACAACTTTATACAAGAGTTCAACTTTTTAGTAGCAGGGCAGTGCTTATTATTACTCTTTAATTAAGTAGTATTATATTGGGTTTCTAACCATAGACTGCGATTGATCGAATGAAAAGAATGTAATAATTGGTAGAAATTCAGTTGTATATGTTGGCAACACTACACTTCTTTTTGCTACATATATTTTACGCCATGGCATAAATATATGTTGCGAGATTAGCATGTTAGCTAAGTAACGTAAAAATGGGCACAATCTTAAAGTTATACGTCCGAACGTAAATATATGGCCGATTAGTATGCTTGCCGGGCTGAACAGCTACAGCAAGAAAACCCCCTCGGAAAATGGATACCACGCCAGAAGAAGCAGCTAAAGTGATCGCACTACTGCGATCTGGACTACGACAGGCTGAAGTTGCTCGGCGTCTGAATATCAGCCGTTTTCGAGTGCGATGAGTATTCCAGCGGTTTGAGGAGACCGGCGGCTACATCAGGAGGCATGGATCCGGGAGACGACGCTGTACTTCCGGAACAGACGACCGGTACATTGTGACGCGGAATCGTTTTTCCAACGCTGTTGAGGTCCAGCAGCAGCTTCGAGCAGCTCGCAGATCGTCGGAGAGCGTCTCAATAATCAGGAGAAGACCACGAGACATGAATTTGTTGCCCCGTAGAGCCGCTACGGGCCCCCAATTGAAAGCACAGCACCGGATTGCCAGAAGGGAATTTCGCACTCATCACGAAAATTGGACGTTCACCCAATGGAGCAATGTTCTCTTTTCTGACGAGACGAGGGCACACCCTCGGTATGGTTGGTGTAAAGGCACACCTTTACACCAACCATCGGACTAGGAGGGTGTACAGGAGACAGGGGGAGCGGTACACTGAAGCCTGCACCGTAGAAACCGTCGGCTATGGGGGTGGATCCTGTATGTTCTGGGGCGGCATTTCCGTCGGCTGGAAAACCGAACTTGTGTGCGTTTCCCGGACTGGAGACTAGAGGTGGCCGTGGCCAGGGATCCCCGACTGCTCAACGGTACATTGCGGAGATCCTGGATCCACATGTGGTCCCCTATGCTGATGTTATTGGACCTGGCTTCCAATTTATGCACGACAACGCCCACAGCCATACAGCGTTGATTGGTCGGGACTACCTGCATACTGCTGGTATCACCGTTATGAAGTGGCCAGCAAGGAGTCCCGACTTGAATCCCATCGAACACCTTTGGGATCAGCTGAAAAGGCTCGTGCGGTCACGTGATCCTGCTCTGGCCACTCTTGATGAGCTCCATGATGCCGTCATCGAGGAGTGGAACAACATCCCTCAAGAAAGCATCGCGACGCTCGTCAGGTCCATGACTGACCGGATGGAAGACCTCCGGAGGGCCAGAGGAGGCAACAACTAGGTTTTAAGTTTAGCTTTAGGCTTCATTTTTTGTTATGTTTATGTTTTTAATTTCATAATTTTTGTGTAAATGAACGCTTTTTCCTTTTGCCTAACAAATTTTCTTTTTTCCATCCAGGGTGATTGTCAAATGTCATTTTCTGCTAGAGAGTTTCATTACCTTTCAAATGAGACCCAATAGTCATACCTTGTCACACATAATATGCGGTTTATGATCGCTCGAAGGAAAGACTTGAAGATGTGCGATTTTTTTGACGCCGAGTGTATATATTATAAATGGGAAAGTGTATGTGTATGCTTGTTTGTCCGTCTTTCACGGCAAAACGGAGCGACCAATTGACGTGATTTTTTAAGTGGAGATAATTGAAGGGATGGAGAGTGACATAGGATAGTTTCTATCCCCAAAATCATCCCCTAAGGGGGTGAAATGAAATGGGGGGGGGGGTAAAAGTATGTATGGAGCTGCGATTACATAACCATATATATATACAGACGAAGATAGAGAACAGAAACACTAAGAATCTACAGCTCTGCTAGCAAACAACTTGCGTAAAGATCTTCTAAACGCAAATCAGACCCGCTGATGACCGGGATGTCGTCGTTTAAGTGTGGAGTGTCTAGCTCTAGCGTCTTCCGCCAGACCAACCACGAGCTGACCCCCTAGCACACTAAGTTTTATGTCGGACATAAAGCATTTGTCCCTCTTGCACTCGCGTATTTGCCAGAATGGGACGAATGCTTTATGTCCGACATAAAACTTAATGTGCTAGGGGGTCTGATGTGTAAAGCTACGTAACTCAAAAATACTTAAATGGGATTTAGACACATTGCTTTATCATACGCCGACAGTCAGAGTAAAATCGAATGCCTTTTTAGTACAGTGAAATGCAAAAATATGCATCGATAACATCCTCTCATAAATAAGTACCAAAAACTTAATCCGCTGCGCTGACATAAAAGTTATAGGACATATTTAAGTTGTATGCACCCAGATTGAAAATTATTCAATTGAAAGGTTTTTACAAGGTCACGCCGCCGCCGGTCAATATTTAGCGTCGCGCCGCCGCCGGCGATATATCCATCGGCGCTCATATCTAGGTGGATACGTGTCGGAAGCACGGTGGCCAACCAAATCAAGATCACTCCATACTAAATTTTCTGTGACCTTGCTTGGCAGTCCTGCCAATTTCGTGTCCATAAATCGGCCCGTGTAGCGTCTCCTTAAAGCCGCCCAGACGCCACGTCTCTAGGAATAAAAGTATAAAGTCAGATCCTCTGCGCCTGTGTTTAAGATGGTTTTTAAGTAGTTATGTGCAACAGACGTGGCTTAATATATTTTTTCAGAATGATTAATTCCATTACACCAACTTGCTGTACAGTAGGCCCGGCCCATGCTATGTCCTTCTAACTATAGCCGCGTCTCTACACTTAAGCCCGCCACAGACTTAGGTATAATATATATCATTAAACCAAAATATAAATTTATAGCAAGGCATCTAGATATACATATTACGATATATCTCGATATACCTATTATGCGTCCACACACTGGGCCATCCACATTATGTGATTATACCCCAATTTGTCAGTACAACATGTCGAAGTCAGAATTGGGTGTAGCGTACAGACGTTATGCCGCGTTTATACGCTTGCGATGGCTTGGCGCGTGAGCAGAACGCAGCTATGCGTTAGAGGGAGAGGGCTATAATTCGATCTCATTTGTTTACATAGCTGCGTCCTGCTCACGCGCCAAGCCATCGCAAGCGTATAAACGCGGCATAACAACTGCAACTACAATTTCATTCAGTGTGGCCAGTTAACAGAAGGAAAGCGAAAATTGGCGCATTCGAACGGTCCTGCGAAGCGGACTGCAAGATCGTTACTAACCGATGAGATGGGGCAAGACAGCACGTCTAACACACAGCCGCGACATACTCTCGATCTCTTTCGCATGTCCTAATAAGGGAGAGACGGATAGTGCGAGAAAATTTGAGAGAGCTCTCGCGCCGTCGCGTAATAGCCGTGCAGCACACAAAGTCGAGAGTACGTCACGGCCACCTCATGATCGACGTGCTGTCTCGCCCTATCTCATCGGTTAGTAACAATCTTGCAGTCCGCTGCGCGCATGGTTCTTTATTCCGTGGCTGCGCAGGACCGTTTGAATGCGGCAATTTTCTATTTCTTACTGTTGACTGGCCACACTGAAGAAATTGTAGTTGCAAAACACCGGTTTAAAAAAAAATACATAATTATAGTGTAAAATATTAGTACAATGTTCTTCAGCATATATTTTTTAAGTATCGTTTAAATTTATTTTTACGAAATTTGTGAGAAAAAAAAACTTGGCAGATCATGCAAATTCCATGGTCCAAATTGTGATTTTCATGCAATTAGTCCGTACAACTCGTTTTACGGTTGGAACATGCATCCACACTATAGCAATTAGTCAGATTCTGATGAATTGGTGAAATGATTCTGATTTGTCAGTCACTTAATGTGCATCAGCTACAATATGTATTTTGATAGGTTTGGGACAAAACTATGTCATTCAAATGTTGGTTTGCGTCAGTTCAGTTCATTTCATTCATTCATTCATTGAGGGTTCAACTTGTGGTTCAACTTCAACTCGTTTCGATAGTGTTGCTCATTTGGGATATGTGGTGTAACCATTGTTTATTTTTATAGAAGTATTATTTTTATATTTTTTATGTAGTTCTTAACAATAAGTGTATAGTAAAACAAAAAGAACTCTGATTGAATACTTATAGCATTTTAGTTACTCTTTGCAAATAGTGATATATCATAGATCGGGAAGTTATAATTATAAGCAACATGATCATGTCCATAAGTGCCGTGGCGATTAGCTCCGACCCTGGCTTTTACTACTGCTATTTTGCAACACTAGAAAAAGTAATGAGTCCTTCGTTAACGAAGCAATAATACGACGAAACCAATGGGAGCAGGGCCTTGTAAACACGTTTTGTACGCGGCCTAATAATGGAAGAAGAATTACGGTGCTTCGTGTGTAAGGAATTTTACCGAGAACCAGTGCTGCTACCCTGCGGGCATGCTCTCTGTCGTTTATGTGGAGTAAATCTACAAAGTCCTGTGCATGAGGCGGACGGTGCCTCGGCAACTGACTATCAGGAGGCCGACAAGGCGTCCGTGTCGAGTGAGACAGACAGCGGCGTGGTCTGTGGTTCTCGTCCGAACAGCTTCGCGGGCACGCCCGCCGTCGCCGCGTACCAAAGCGCCGCATTCACTTTGACGTGCCCTACATGCAGCAAACAAGTGTTCTTAGATGACAATGGGGCTGAAGGACTTCCGCCGTTCCGCGTTATGCGAACGATTGTGGAGCGTTTTGGTGGCGTGGCGGCAGCGCCGCCGGCTGAAGAAGCCTGCCAGATGTGTGAGGGCGAGAGGCGAGCAGCAGTCGTGCGGTGCGAGCAGTGCTCAGTCCGCTACTGCTCCGGCTGCAGGGATGCCTGGCATCCCACTCGTGGACCATTAGCTCAACACGAACTGAGAGCTCTTGGCACAACATGCACAGATCATGGCTCGCCTCCTGTGCTGTATTGCAATAGCTGCCTAGTCCCCGTGTGCCAGCGATGTCTGTCTGAAAGGCATTCGTCACATGTGACCCAGCCCCTATCAAGTGCTGCCAGATCACATAAGGTATGTATAAAAGTTAAATATTTGTATACTATTAAAAATAATAATGAGGGTTGGTCAGTGATACATCACTTTCAAACACAGGACACTGTTAATAATAGAATGGAATATCTATCCAAATCCTTTATTTGGATTTTATGGAAGGAAGCTCTCTTAAAGAGGGAAACCTCCACAATTTTATCCTAGATGCAAACCTGGCCTTTAGCCATTAAACTTCCACACTCCTTTAGTACCACAGTTTCAGTGTGTTTATAAAGTCATGTCATAATTATTTTTGGTTTCAGACTGAACTCTCACAAGCACTACAACAGCTTTCAGAGAAGGCCAAAGCTATGACTGAATATATCCAAGTAGTAAAAGGATCTAGTGAACAAGTCAGTGTAAGTAACATTTATGTATGTTTGATGTATTACCCTTAAACAGTTGTTACCTCACGACTTACCTATCTAAACTAAGGAATGCATCTAATTTTCTTGGCATTTCTATGTAGCTAAAAAGCTTAGCATTAAAAAAATTTCATATTCCTAATATTTCACTCTCTCATTAAAACTGAAAAGTCGCACATTACAAAAGGAAGCTTCAGAAAAAAATGTTTTGTTTGTGACCACGGTATTAATCCTTGTTTGAAACTAATAAAAACATTGCAAACAAACCACATGTATGTTTATCAGGAATCGTGCTCGGAGCTAGAGCATCAAATCGAACAAGCTTGCTCGGAGGTGTCGGTCGCACTGACGCAGCGGCGCGAGGAGCTAGTGCGAGCAGCCCGGGCCACGCGCGCGCAGGCCGCCGCCGAGGCGCGCGCGCGCTCTGCGCAGGCGGCGCACAAGCTGAGGGAGGCCACGGCTCTGCTGCACTTCTCCATCGAGGCTCTTAAGGAGGCAGACCATGCTGCCTTTCTGCAGGTACACTCACTCATCATCCTAGACTTAGCGTGATCTACCAGCCTTAGGGTAACCAATCAGAGCTGTGCGTAGCGGAACCGTGCCGTTTTGGCTGTCGTTTGAAGAATTAACGCGACATACGATCGTCAGCTCAGCTGTTTCCGGCTAGGCGTCCCCTCATAACATCAAGCATGCCTCCCCAAAAGTGCTGTACATTGACATGGATGGATGTTGGGCTGTTGTCCTGTATAGGTCGGATTTGTCCACCGATTCTTGTGAAATTTCGTGAGCAGGTTTGATATTTATATGGATGTATTTGTCGATTCAGTTTTTGTACTTAAAAAAAAAAAAATATCTAAGGAATGTCGGGCTCGCGAGGTTTACAGCTCACAGAGCCACTAATATATCTAGTTGGTAACTACGAAGCTTTTTCTACATTCAAATTTAAGCCATGTCACTTTGACATAGAGTGCCCATGCCATATACTAGTACAGCGTCGAGCACTCGGACGTTTACCTTATCTACTCTCAAAATTAGGTCATCGGCACTGTTATGAGACATGATGTCATCTTTAGGCATTCTAATAAATCTTTACAAATACCTACTGATAAGCACTAGAATACTAATCATCACTAAAGTTACAATTTGTTATCGTAAGGTAGTGAAGCGCCGTTATCAATATGTGTCAGACTCAGATATCCAGTCCCTATTCGGGCTAATCGTTGCACGCCCGCATTGCTACGTATATTATATTACACACATTTTATTAGTATATCCAATGCCTGTTTTATTGATTACGATTTTTGTACTCATATAATCGTTCTAGGCAAGAACAGTAAGAGCGGTTACACACAAGGCTTTTTTGCAGCGATACAAACGTGATACAGTATCGATACAGGTAGCTTAGATATATGGGTGTTATATAGGTGTTTGTATCGCTGCAAAAAGCCGCTGTTTGTAACCGCTCTAAGTGGTGGTCTGTGTTGATATTGATTAACATTAAACAAGAACATGCTCTAAAAGTTCGTCTTTATGCTGTGCGTAGTAGTCACTTTTTATGCTCTAGTGCATAAAGTAAAATCTTCTTCGAAGATCGAGGCAATCGGTCCAAAAGCCACACGAGCAACTACAAGTTCGGAATATTTACCGGTAGCTTTTCGGTGAAGGAAAACAACGTGAGAAAACCGGTCTAATCCCAATAAGGTCTAGTTTGCCCTTTGGGTTGGTTGGGTATTTGAATTTGAGCCATAATAATAGCTTATAGATATACAAAAATAAATATTTTTATTACTGAGCAGTATGTAACGACCTAAGTCAGGTGTCAGTGTCACATACATATTGAAAAAAAAAACATTTCATTTCCTCGCAATCAAAGTGAAAAGTAGAGTGTACAATTCGTCCATAAAACCCATTTTACACTCGATTTGCGAACTTTTTGATGCAGTTGTGTTTTCTTGTTGCGCTTTTTTTGGAGTACTTTCTTTATCTTATACACTTTTTTTTTATGTTTGCAAAACAATCCACCAGAGGTTTTAAAATTCCTTCAACGTCTTTGTCATTATTCTGCGCATTACTTATTTGTTTGGCGATAGCTTCATCACTTTCGGGGAGGCTACCCGTGGGAGTATTATTACTATGTTTTTCTTTACCTTTGTCATTGCTGGTAACTTCAACCTGATGGTCTTTACCAAACCTGTTTGCGCTAGTTACCTCTTTGATCGGTTGATTGATCTCGTCACTACAATGTTTACCCCTCTTATCGAATTCGTCAGCATCAGCTGCAGGTTCTCACGTGTGTTTCGGTCGATGGTGTTTGTTGATTCATTAGAAGGTTTCTCAGGTGTAGTCTTATCGCAAGGTTCAGAATTTGTAGCACTGTTAACTCCTGTATTGTTGCTAGGATCGCTTAATAAGAGGATAAACGTCTCGCGTAAAATGATGCGTTTTATGCACTTTTTGTGCAATCTACTATATTTTCGTGACAATTGATAATTTATCAGTTACATGCAGATAATTGAGATTTAATTGGTTTACATTTTTGTTTGTGTGATAAATTAACGTGTTGTGTGGCAAACCACATATGCGTGTTAGGTTTACTGTCTAACGACCGACCCTTAGAGCACATTGACCCACTAGTGGCCGCCACAGGGACTACTAGAGTTTGTACATCTTAATTTATTAACTACCTGGAGTATTGCCATGCTTGCTATTATATATACTCGTAGTGCGCGATTGGTTGTGCGTAAAGGTGGCGACTGACTTGCACCATTCTACCATTTCGGTGTAATGTATCGTTTACGGCGATCGTGTAACATTACAGTTACATTAAAGCTACGCGGCGAACGCTCATCTTGAGCGCTCTGTTCATTTGTGCTCCATTCTTGCGGCGACTCGTGAATCTGTGCTGACTTGTAATGTAACACTCAAAGGGATTCGCGTAAAAACCGACAACCGAGTGGAGCACGAGGCGCTCGCGTCGAGCGGCTCGGTTGGATGTACTGACTGCTGTAATGCTCGGGTTGTATCGTGTTACATTTCACCGAACAGTTACAAATCAGTCGCCACCTTAATAAATAAATAAAATAAAATAAAATTTGTTTATTTCGGACAAAATCCATATAGCATTGGTTTTAGTTATTTAATTAGGTAGGTACATAACACTTAAAACTATGTTAGTTATGTTAGGTTAATGCTGTTCTTTAGTGCTAAATACAATTCAATTTAAGTATCTGCCACCCTCAGGAACACCCGGTACGTGCGCATGCGTTCGTACGTACGCTAAGTTTAAGTTTGGCTATAGATATCTTTGTGTTAGTTTATTACTTTAAGTGAGAATCTGTATGGCTATATATATATGGTTTTACTATTGTGTCTCTAAATATGTTGCGCTGTTGGTTTTCCATGTATAATGTTATGAAACTAAATAAACAAGTTACGGACGAGTTTTTTATTAGCATAGCGGGACATGACGAGCATTTGACACAACCACATCCGAGCCACAAGCCGCGGAAATAGTCTGCGCTGGCTACTTGTGTCCGCTCTTTATCGTTTGGCGGACACAGTCGCCGGCATCTGTTTTGATGCTAGCGATATTCAAATTCAACAATAAAGACATCAAGAGAGTATTACTGTTTTACACAAAAACACGTCCGCCTCTGTCGAGTATTGAAGGGATGTTAGCCATGGCTAGGTGGTTAGAATATTATGTGCTACAGATGCCGTCAAACTTCTTGAACATGCGGGACGAAGTGGGGGGGCAGCTCGCAGGTACAATTCGCCTTTGCGCAGGCAAGGTCAAATGTTCAAGAAGTTTGACGGCATCTGTACCAGTGGCTGTGACTGGCGGCGGCGTGCAGTGTTTACTCGTATTAGTGTGCGGTGGTCGCTCTGAATTCCGTTGTTCGTGCACAGGTGGGCAGCATCCTGTCAGCGCGCGCGCAGGAGACAAGCGGCTCGCTGTGCGCGGCGCTGGAGCCGCCGCCGCAGCCGCCCGCGCTCACGCTCGACGTGGAGCCCGTGCTGCGCACCGTCCGCGCCATGAACTTTGTCGAGTGCATCCGTGAGTGTCTCCCACTACCCTGTGTGTGTGTGTGTGTGTGTGTGTGCGTGTGCGCGCAGGGGACGAGCTCGCTGTGCGCGGCACTGGGGACCGATTTTTGACTTTCGAGCGCTCGACTCTTTCACTCGAAAACTGACAAAAATTATGAAATTCATTTTGAAAAAGCGATGGAATATTTTAATACGAGTGGTATTGACCACTCGTATTCAATTCCATTGGTAGAAAGTAAGTGCCGGCCATTTTGACACTATACAAACGTATTTACTTTTATTTGATTTTCGAGCGCTCGAAAGTCTAAAATCGGTCCCCTGGAGACCTGGATGATTTTCTCGATTTCCGGGTCTTCAGGCTCATCGGTTTCGTTTGGTTTGAATATGCTGGCAAGGTGTTTGGCAAAGGCCTCGCATTTTTCTTCGCCGGTTCGCGCCCAAGTTTGACCAGTTCTAATTGGTGGGGAGCATTGTTGTGGCTGAAGGTTTTCCTTTGTCGCTTTCCAAAGGTCATGAGCCCCACGACCGCTTGGAGTAATCTTTACAAGCCTTTGCCTGACTGATTCGTTTACAGAGTCAGCAAGGAGGTCTTTCAGTTCTTTAATTGCCCTGTTAAGTTTGGTCTTGTTGGTGCTCCTATGAGACTGCTGCCAAATTCTTCGGAGGCATCGTTTCTCTTTAATTTTCTCCCTTATTGCAAGGGGTATCGGGGTGCCAGATGATGTTCCTTTTAACTCCGGTGTGCTAACCCAAGCCGCTACTTGTAAAGTATTTGTGAAGTACAGGCAGGCATCATCCACATCTTCTTTACTTTTGAGTGGAAGTTTGAGGTTGATATTCGTCTCGAGGTATTCACGAAAGTAGAGCCAGTCTGTGTGCGGGTTGTGCAGGTGATCAGCGTAGGGCTCGTAGAGCATAGGCACGGAGCTCAGCATTAGAGTAACGGGGGTGTGATCAGACGAGCCATCAAGACTTGATTTGACGATTGTGTTCTGCTTGCAAATACTCTTGGTTATGTAGAAGTCTAATAGGTCAGGCTTTTTCTGGCTATCCGTTGGCCAGTACGAGTATGTAGGCTCTCCTGTTGACATAGGTGTCAGATTGATGACATCGCAGCTCTTTTTTAGTTCACGACCCCTAGTGGTTGTTAGTCTCGAGCCCCAGTGAGAATGTTTGGCATTCCAGTCACCACCAGCGATGAACCGGTTGCCCAAGGATTCGAAAAAACGGGTAAACATAGCCTCTTTTATGGTGTGACGCGGTGGGCAGTAAACTGCGGAGAGGTTAAGAGGTCCAGATCGATCTTCGACGCGTATCGTAGTGGCTTGTAGGTAGGGGGTCGTGAATGGATCCAAAAGGCAGTGCCTTATACTATTCTTGATAATGACCGCGGAGCCAGCATGGGCACCCCCATCAGGGTGAGGGGTTAGATAAACGGAGAAACCAGGAATGCATATTCTGCTTCGTGATGTTGTGTGTGATTCAGATATAAAGCAGATATCAAGATTGTTTGATTTTATGAACATTTCTACTTCGTGTTTGTTGGGAGCAAGGCCGTTAATGTTCCAAGTAGCTATGTGTAGAAAAGTCATTTTGCAAGCTTTGTGACGAGGGTTGTGATAAGCCCCACAAGGGAGCCTATTTGTTGTATTAGTAGATCCATTTTTTCGCTCTGTTTAACTAAAATTTCCTCTAGCTTGTTGTGGTATTTTTGGTCATTGTTGCCACTGGTAACGTCAGCGTATGATTTTTGTTGTGAGTTGTCAGTAGAGCTCTTATCTTTAGATGTGTTGGGAATCGGGTTTTCCATTGCAGCTGAAGCCGGGGTAGTTTGTGCAGGTGGTCGGACTCTAGGACTAGAATTCTTGTTTCTTCGAGCAAGAAGATCTTTGTATATTTGACAACCTTTGTAGTTGGCCGGGTGATCGCAGGAACATAAGCCGCAGGTAGCAGGGGTAGCTCTGTCTTTCTTGCAGTCAGAGCTTTTGTGAGGTCCAGCGCATTTGACACATTGATATGGCCTCATGCAGTTGTTCTTGGAGTGTCCATATTGTAGGCAACGCTGGCATTGTACAATGCCTTTTGATTTACGAGGATCCTCTATCTTGACCTTTTGATTATAGATATACTCGATCTTTTTAGCTGCCGGGTTGTTAGCACTAGGCTCAATGTTGACAAAAAATGTCGAGGTGGGTGTCTTATCTGGGCCGTAGCGAGCGTTGATAATTTCACCTTTAACTTTGTTATTAGTTGCCTCTACTGCTTCGTTAATTGCTTCATGTGGAGTAGTATGGTGTAGGTTTTTTATAACGATCCGGTAGCATTTGGAGTCCTTTGGCGTAAATGTGTGGCCAATAAGCCCGTTTGATCTGATGACAGTAATAATCTTTTTATATTCTTCAGGGGTTACTACAAGGACGTGAAGAGTGTATTTGTTGAGGATTTTGAGTTTAAACTTATCTTCGGTGCTGGCAGTAAGAAGGAGTTTTCGTAGCTCATTGACATCTTGTATTCCACTAAGAACAATCGGCGGGGGTTTGCTGGGTTTTCTATCATTTTCGATGGGTGTTTCGTCTGTTGAGTCCAGCGGTAGGTTGCTGAAGCGATTTTCCGTGGATGTTCCCTCTTGCTCAGGCGGGGACCCGCAGGTTTTTCTCTTTTTACTGTGGCGCGGTGTAATCACTTTCTGCCATGACGGTGGAGCAGGATAAGGCTGGTTGTCTTGTGATGGTAATTCTGTCATGTCAGTCGCAGTATCTTTTGGAGAGTCTTCAGAGCTCTTAGATGTATTTTGAGCTGGGTCAGTCATGGATGATGATCTTGGTCTGTTAAACAGTCCGGGGTGAAATACTTGTTGAGTTAGTTGAGGTTGGAGTTTTTGGTTTTTTTGGGTATTCGTATGCATAATTATTGTTCCCACGAGAAGGGTCGAAATAGAGGTCGCTCACAGGGTAACGCCCATTCCTGTGAGAAGGCACAGTACAACGATGTGAGCCAGGTCCATCGAGGTTAGCGCTAGCGACTGGATTCCCTCAGCCATCCATCCCCTCGGCACGCACCTTGGGATTGGGGTAATTATTTTATAGAGGTTGTCTTCCTCATAGCCCAGGCAATTAAGCCAAGGCTACCGGTCTTGCGAAACATGACCACAAGGATGCGGTTTGTAAAGGTCATTTCCTACCTTTACACTGGCTGGCTGTTAAGCTTGCCTAGTAGGTTAGTTGACCGCCGCCTACGACTCGGCGTTTGTTGTTCTTTAGCACCACCCGGGGGACACGTGTAGGGTTGTGGTTAGGTAGCTCCTACGGACGCGAACAACTTTGCCCCCCAAATTCCAAGATTCCTGCAGAAATATTTTTTACTCCGAGTATGTGTCCAACGAGACTGGAGTTCATATTTTTCGGTAAATTCGACAAGAAAGTTAAACATTTAAAGAAAAGAAGGAAAGGAGGCATTTAAAATTCATGTTAATGCATTCCTTGCTAACACGAATTATTATTACTGTTTAACACGAAACGCCGTAATCGGGTTACCTATTTATAAATAAGTTTGTTTTATCTGCTCATAAACGGGTGCCGAATATAAATTTGTGCTATTTTAATGCTCACATTTGGAATGCAGCGGACGAAAACAAAATGGGATCTTCAGGTATGCTAAATAGATAAAAGGATGATATGGTACCGTTACAAAATAGTACATTATTGCCGAGGCGCGGAAAGAAAAGGCTTTTCTTAAACATGTGAGTAAATAATACAGAGACATTACAAAAAACATATTGTGACATACCTAATAATGCGGTGATACTTGTACTATTATTTATATGTAAGCATTCTTTCTGCAAATTATTTCAAAGCCGGTATTGACTTCGCACTATATTTTACACTCAATGCGGTGTCTCAAGTAATTAAGTATAACACATTTAATTAATTTCATGTTTCATTTATCTGAAATGAATTTACTTACGGTTTGGTACTTTTTAATTTAATTTTCTTCTAACCATAACCAATAAAGAGCGAATTTTTTTTTTTCAAAGTATGTATTACCATGAAAACCGCGGGGCTCGCGGGTGATTTTCTTTGGCTGAATGTGATTTTTCCTGAGTCATTTCGATTTAATATGGCGCTGTCAGGTTTTTAAAAAGTTTAACGCAACGGGAAACAATGGGTTTTGTATGGGTATTAACTTATTATACTCCTAGGCAGGGAAGAGACTTATCTTTTTAAATGTTGGCGGATTAAAATTAGGCACATCGCGTGTTCGTTTTTCTAACAAAACGCGACTTTAGTAAAGAAAAATATATTCCTGCCGTTTATTTATTTATCGTATGGTATACATTATTTCGCCTTTATAGTTTAGTAGTAAGTTCCTACCTATTAGACTATAAAGGCGAAATAATGTATACCAAAAAAAGGGTTAAAGCGACGGCGCGATATTTTGTCATGCACTTTATAGCAGATGTAAAGTGCTCAAAAGAGGAAAGTGAAATGTAGGCATACCTTCATTGACGTGCTTTATGCTTTTATAGAAATGTTCTCGCAAGTGCTCCAGCTGAGGTGCTCCAGATGTATTTTAATATTTAATATTTTTTAATAATGGATAATCTTACACAAATCAACCTAGTCCCAAACTAAGCAAAGCTTGTACTATGGGTACTAGAAGACGATAAACATACTTATATAGATAAATAAATACTTAAATACATAGAAAACATCCATGACTCAGGAACAAATATTCGTGCTCATCACACAAATAAAATAAAATGCCCTTACCGGGATTCGAACCCAGGACATCTTGCTTCGTAGGCAGGGTCACTACCAACTGGGCTAAAGCGGTCGTCAGCGGTATGAATGAAAGTTGTATTCCCCAGCGCCCGGAGCGCCCTCAATGGCCGTGGAAGCGTGCGCGGCGCGCGGCTGCTCGTGCACGCTGGCGTGGCGCGCGCCGCCCGCGCCCGCCGCCGTGCGCGGGTACGTGCTCGAGCTGGACGACGGCCGCGGCGGGCCCTTCCGGGTGAGTCTTTTTTTTTTTTTCTTGGCCTGACGCGGTTTGCGCATTGCCACCGACTGTGCCGGGTGAGTCTTACAGTATAGGTATAACGCTTTAGCTGTGTGAGTATAGACAGCGATAGGGTGTGAGCGAGATAGCATGCCAGCGCAGAGGCACAAAATAGATAGGAACAGAACTCAATCACATGTATGTACCTCACTTTTCATACCTACGCTCGGCGATCGCTCTAAGGTTGTCAACTGGCTTATGCACAAACAACTATAGTGGTAGTGGCACTCGTATCCAGTTGTTTGATTTATTGTTGAAAATTAAACGGGAAGAAAGGAAATATAAATTAATAATGACTAAAATATTTTATTTTTAATCTCATTGTTATATTACAAATTAGCTTAAAAAACGACAATTCCCCGTTTAATGATGAATTTAAACACTGAACAGTTTTAATAACTTTTGTCTTGTTGCTCCATTATTGCACAAAAAAATTCACAGACGCATCTCAAGCGGATGGCACTCGCGCTCGAACTGGTCCGAACCGGTCTGAGATATCGTGTAGGTGAGCAGTGTCTATGTGTGCGTTGCTTGAGCGCACTTTGTATGTAGATTGATTTCTGTACCTATCTATTTTGTGCCTGCGAGCGGGACGCCATTTTCAGATCCATTCTTTAACTGCGCGCGTTATATATTAATAATCATAGTAGGACCCTCATATGGTGACCCTGAACGGACTTTCCGTGAACTTGGTATGTATTCGATTACGCACAACGCCTCTTAAAACTTATACAGAGTGTACCAAAAATGGGGTGTAAACCGATCAAGGGCATATCGTGTTCTGATAAGAAAAAACTATTTTTTTTAACGCGATTATTTTTTACATTTGTATGGTGCAGGTCGCCCCAGTCGGCCAACGCTCCATACAAATGAAAAAAAAATAAACGCGTATTTTTTTTTTCTTAGTTTTTTCTTATCGGAACACGATACATGTTAATGCCCTTGATCAGTTCAGCTCCCATTTTTGGTACACTCTGTATGTGTTTCCTGTTCCTGGGCCTCCTGTTCCTGAGTGTAAACATTTCCAGGAAGTGTACTGCGGTCGCGAGACGATGTGCACGGTGGATGGACTGCACTATGCGTCGTTGTACAGCGCCCGTGTGAAGGCCTTCAACGGCGCGGGCGAGGGGCCTTACAGCGAGGTCATCGGCCTCCAGACCTCATCAGGTATTTATTTACTACCTAGCTACAGAATCCGTTACACTGCTGCCGAGAGAAAAATCTGGTTAAAATTACTGGAAGATAAGTCGAATTTCGTTGTTTATTGTTGAATCAAAGAAAAAGTCGGAGCCTAACCCCAATGAGTGGGGCAGCTCCTATTATCCCGAGATATGATTAAAGTGCTGCTAAAATGGCGGTTTTAATGATTGACAAATGTGGCGACATTTGTTGGAGTTAACCGTTAAAATCACAGCTTCAAAAAGTGACCCATGCGACTTAATGTTGGCAACTAGCGACAGTTTTTTTTTTCGGCTGTCTGGCAGCTCCCCAGTGTGTGTAGTGGTGGCCCTACTGCAGCAAGAGAACTATAAAAAAAAATGTTTCAGTGGCGTGGTTCACTTGGGACCTGCGCTGCGCGGGCGGGTCGGGCGGGTCGGGCGGGTCGGGCGTGTTGGGCGCGGACGCGGGGCTGGCGCTGTCGGCGGACGGGCTGCGCGCGCGCGCGGCGGGCTGGCCGGCGCGCGTGGCGCTGGCGGACGCGCCGCTGGCGCGCGGCGTGCACTACTGGCGGCTCGTGCTCGACGACTACGACGGGGACGCGGACCCCGCGTTCGGCGTGGCCCGCGCCGACGTGGCGAGGGACAAGATGCTCGGTACGACCACATTAACAATTATAATACTCTCTCTCTCTTTCTACTCTAGAAGGCTTTCTGTTAACAAATCCCCTATTTAGGTATGCCCAAAGAGCCTAAACGTTGTATTGTATAAAATTTCTTCTTCTGAAACATTGTGACTAAAAGTGTTTGTTCGTGCAGGGAGCGACGCTTTGGGCTGGGCGATGTACATCGACGCGCGGCGCTCGTGGTTCGTGCACGGCGGCGCGCACGGCGGGCGCGCGGAGGGCGGCGTGGCGCGCGGCGCGGCCGTCGGCGTGCTGCTCGACCTGCGGCGCGGCACGCTGCGCTTCACCGTCGACGACCGCCCGCAGGTACCGCGCCACCACCGCGCCCGTCGGCGTGCTGCTCGACCTGCGGCGCGGCACGCTGCGCTTCACCGTCGACGACCGCCCGCAGGTACCGCGCCACCACCGCGCCCGTCGGCGTGCTGCTCGACCTGCGGCGCGGCACGCTGCGCTTCACCGTCGACGACCGCCCGCAGGTACCGCGCCACCACCGCGCCCGTCGGCGTGCTGCTCGACCTGCGGCGCGGCACGCTGCGCTTCACCGTCGACGACCGCCCGCAGGTACCGCGCCACCACCGCGGCCGTCGGCGTGCTGCTCGACCTGCGGCGCGGCACGCTGCGCTTCACCGTCGACGACCGCCCGCAGGTACCGCGCCACCACCGCGGCCGTCGGCGTGCTGCTCGACCTGCGGCGCGGCACGCTGCGCTTCACCGTCGACGACCGCCCGCAGGTACCGCGCCACCACCGCGGCCGTCGGCGTGCTGCTCGACCTGCGGCGCGGCACGCTGCGCTTCACCGTCGACGACCGCCCGCAGGTACCGCGCCACCACCGCGCCCGTCGGCGTGCTGCTCGACCTGCGGCGCGGCACGCTGCGCTTCACCGTCGACGACCGCCCGCAGGTACCGCGCCACCACCGCGCCCGTCGGCGTGCTGCTCGACCTGCGGCGCGGCACGCTGCGCTTCACCGTCGACGACCGCCCGCAGGTACCGCGCCACCACCGCGCCCGTCGGCGTGCTGCTCGACCTGCGGCGCGGCACGCTGCGCTTCACCGTCGACGACCGCCCGCAGGTACCGCGCCACCACCGCGCCCGTCGGCGTGCTGCTCGACCTGCGGCGCGGCACGCTGCGCTTCACCGTCGACGACCGCCCGCAGGTACCGCGCCACCACCGCGGCCGTCGGCGTGCTGCTCGACCTGCGGCGCGGCACGCTGCGCTTCACCGTCGACGACCGCCCGCAGGTACCGCGCCACCACCGCGGCCGTCGGCGTGCTGCTCGACCTGCGGCGCGGCACGCTGCGCTTCACCGTCGACGACCGCCCGCAGGTACCGCGCCACCACCGCGGCCGTCGGCGTGCTGCTCGACCTGCGGCGCGGCACGCTGCGCTTCACCGTCGACGACCGCCCGCAGGTACCGCGCCACCACCGCGGCCGTCGGCGTGCTGCTCGACCTGCGGCGCGGCACGCTGCGCTTCACCGTCGACGACCGCCCGCAGGTACCGCGCCACCACCGCGGCCGTCGGCGTGCTGCTCGACCTGCGGCGCGGCACGCTGCGCTTCACCGTCGACGACCGCCCGCAGGTACCGCGCCACCACCGCGGCCGTCGGCGTGCTGCTCGACCTGCGGCGCGGCACGCTGCGCTTCACCGTCGACGACCGCCCGCAGGTACCGCGCCACCACCGCGGCCGTCGGCGTGCTGCTCGACCTGCGGCGCGGCACGCTGCGCTTCACCGTCGACGACCGCCCGCAGGTACCGCGCCACCACCGCGGCCGTCGGCGTGCTGCTCGACCTGCGGCGCGGCACGCTGCGCTTCACCGTCGACGACCGCCCGCAGGTACCGCGCCACCACCGCGGCCGTCGGCGTGCTGCTCGACCTGCGGCGCGGCACGCTGCGCTTCACCGTCGACGACCGCCCGCAGGTACCGCGCCACCACCGCGCCCGTCGGCGTGCTGCTCGACCTGCGGCGCGGCACGCTGCGCTTCACCGTCGACGACCGCCCGCAGGTACCGCGCCACCACCGCGGCCGTCGGCGTGCTGCTCGACCTGCGGCGCGGCACGCTGCGCTTCACCGTCGACGACCGCCCGCAGGTACCGCGCCACCACCGCGGCCGTCGGCGTGCTGCTCGACCTGCGGCGCGGCACGCTGCGCTTCACCGTCGACGACCGCCCGCAGGTACCGCGCCACCACCGCGGCCGTCGGCGTGCTGCTCGACCTGCGGCGCGGCACGCTGCGCTTCACCGTCGACGACCGCCCGCAGGTACCGCGCCACCACCGCGGCCGTCGGCGTGCTGCTCGACCTGCGGCGCGGCACGCTGCGCTTCACCGTCGACGACCGCCCGCAGGTACCGCGCCACCACCGCGGCCGTCGGCGTGCTGCTCGACCTGCGGCGCGGCACGCTGCGCTTCACCGTCGACGACCGCCCGCAGGTACCGCGCCACCACCGCGGCCGTCGGCGTGCTGCTCGACCTGCGGCGCGGCACGCTGCGCTTCACCGTCGACGACCGCCCGCAGGTACCGCGCCACCACCGCGGCCGTCGGCGTGCTGCTCGACCTGCGGCGCGGCACGCTGCGCTTCACCGTCGACGACCGCCCGCAGGTACCGCGCCACCACCGCGCCCGTCGGCGTGCTGCTCGACCTGCGGCGCGGCACGCTGCGCTTCACCGTCGACGACCGCCCGCAGGTACCGCGCCACCACCGCGCCCGTCGGCGTGCTGCTCGACCTGCGGCGCGGCACGCTGCGCTTCACCGTCGACGACCGCCCGCAGGTACCGCGCCACCACCGCGGCCGTCGGCGTGCTGCTCGACCTGCGGCGCGGCACGCTGCGCTTCACCGTCGACGACCGCCCGCAGGTACCGCGCCACCACCGCGGCCGTCGGCGTGCTGCTCGACCTGCGGCGCGGCACGCTGCGCTTCACCGTCGACGACCGCCCGCAGGTACCGCGCCACCACCGCGGCCGTCGGCGTGCTGCTCGACCTGCGGCGCGGCACGCTGCGCTTCACCGTCGACGACCGCCCGCAGGTACCGCGCCACCACCGCGGCCGTCGGCGTGCTGCTCGACCTGCGGCGCGGCACGCTGCGCTTCACCGTCGACGACCGCCCGCAGGTACCGCGCCACCACCGCGGCCGTCGGCGTGCTGCTCGACCTGCGGCGCGGCACGCTGCGCTTCACCGTCGACGACCGCCCGCAGGTACCGCGCCACCACCGCGGCCGTCGGCGTGCTGCTCGACCTGCGGCGCGGCACGCTGCGCTTCACCGTCGACGACCGCCCGCAGGTACCGCGCCACCACCGCGGCCGTCGGCGTGCTGCTCGACCTGCGGCGCGGCACGCTGCGCTTCACCGTCGACGACCGCCCGCAGGTACCGCGCCACCACCGCGCCCGTCGGCGTGCTGCTCGACCTGCGGCGCGGCACGCTGCGCTTCACCGTCGACGACCGCCCGCAGGTACCGCGCCACCACCGCGGCCGTCGGCGTGCTGCTCGACCTGCGGCGCGGCACGCTGCGCTTCACCGTCGACGACCGCCCGCAGGTACCGCGCCACCACCGCGGCCGTCGGCGTGCTGCTCGACCTGCGGCGCGGCACGCTGCGCTTCACCGTCGACGACCGCCCGCAGGTACCGCGCCACCACCGCGGCCGTCGGCGTGCTGCTCGACCTGCGGCGCGGCACGCTGCGCTTCACCGTCGACGACCGCCCGCAGGTACCGCGCCACCACCGCGGCCGTCGGCGTGCTGCTCGACCTGCGGCGCGGCACGCTGCGCTTCACCGTCGACGACCGCCCGCAGGTACCGCGCCACCACCGCGGCCGTCGGCGTGCTGCTCGACCTGCGGCGCGGCACGCTGCGCTTCACCGTCGACGACCGCCCGCAGGTACCGCGCCACCACCGCGCCCGTCGGCGTGCTGCTCGACCTGCGGCGCGGCACGCTGCGCTTCACCGTCGACGACCGCCCGCAGGTACCGCGCCACCACCGCGCCCGTCGGCGTGCTGCTCGACCTGCGGCGCGGCACGCTGCGCTTCACCGTCGACGACCGCCCGCAGGTACCGCGCCACCACCGCGCCCGTCGGCGTGCTGCTCGACCTGCGGCGCGGCACGCTGCGCTTCACCGTCGACGACCGCCCGCAGGTACCGCGCCACCACCGCGGCCGTCGGCGTGCTGCTCGACCTGCGGCGCGGCACGCTGCGCTTCACCGTCGACGACCGCCCGCAGGTACCGCGCCACCACCGCGGCCGTCGGCGTGCTGCTCGACCTGCGGCGCGGCACGCTGCGCTTCACCGTCGACGACCGCCCGCAGGTACCGCGCCACCACCGCGCCCGTCGGCGTGCTGCTCGACCTGCGGCGCGGCACGCTGCGCTTCACCGTCGACGACCGCCCGCAGGTACCGCGCCACCACCGCGCCCGTCGGCGTGCTGCTCGACCTGCGGCGCGGCACGCTGCGCTTCACCGTCGACGACCGCCCGCAGGTACCGCGCCACCACCGCGCCCGTCGGCGTGCTGCTCGACCTGCGGCGCGGCACGCTGCGCTTCACCGTCGACGACCGCCCGCAGGTACCGCGCCACCACCGCGCCCGTCGGCGTGCTGCTCGACCTGCGGCGCGGCACGCTGCGCTTCACCGTCGACGACCGCCCGCAGGTACCGCGCCACCACCGCGGCCGTCGGCGACATATCAGACGAATCACGTCCACTGCGGGACGTAGGCCTCCCCCAAAGAGTGCCACAATGACCGGTCCTGCGCCACCCGCATCCGGCGGACAAGGTCTGCTTTTATACTACATTCTAAATGATCAAAGTAGCCCCATTATTTCCTAAAGTAACCTGGTTTACTGTATGTCCCCTACGAGGGTAGCGCTTCAGAAACCTTAATTTCGTAAACTGTCTCCAGGGCGAGATCGCGTTCACGGGTCTCCGCGGCGCGTTCTACCCGGCCGTGTCCCTGAACCGCGGCGTGGCCGTGACCCTGCAGCCCGGCCTGCCGCCGCCGCCCGAGCTCCTGCTCGACCAACTCGCCATCGAGTGAGGCCCGGCCTCTCCTACCACTCGGACCTACTTCCACGGTCCTGGCGCTTCAATGACGCGGGGGGTCTGTCGAGGCCAGGGTCTCCGAGCACTCGTACTTCCACGGTCGTGGCGCTGCAAAGATGCAAAGCTGAGCTTAAATATTCACACGCGTCAGGTTCCACTTCTAAATATTTCGTCGATTCCAAAACCTTATCCAGGCAGCTATGTGCATTGTACGAAGGTAGTAATCGAAGGCCGATGGACGGTTAGAAACTGTTAGAATGAATTGAAATTAAATCAAGCGTCAAACGCTGTTTCCAAACTGTGACTTCTGCAGCTCTAGAAAACATGACATGCGAATGCGAGATAGTAGTATACATATCTCATTCCAAAGGCCCCCTCCACAGTCGCGCGCGATTCGCGGTGAGAATACGGGTCTAGATTCGAACATTATTATTAGTCTAAAAGAAAGAAGGCAAAAAAAATATGCCTAGTGACGAAAATCCCATTCAGATATCCATTCTGATTAATTTTAGAAAACCGAAACAATCTGTAAGAAACAACATGTGGTAGAGCGGTGTTCTCTTAACACAAGTATCCAGTATACTTAAAAAGAGGCACCAGCACTGTTCCAATATTAAATACGATATAGTCAAAGAATTACGAAGCTACAACCGTTTTAATATTGCTTGTTAGAGAGACAAAACGCAAACAGTGTGTGACTTCACAATATGACGAAAAATACGCGAACCCGCGCCAATGTGGAGGGGCCTTATCAGACTACTGTGATCCTATCAAGTCGCGTTCGTTCTCGTTATATACACGTGTATAACCAAAAAAAGGGAAATTTTCAAAGTCGACGGAACTTTTTTATAAGAATCTAAAACACAGGACGTCTTGGAAGCTGAAGTTCTATGGTCTATATCTCTAATCGATTTCAGTCATAGCGCTCTCTAACCACTACCATCGTACATGTTTTTATACGTTTGTTTTTGATTGTGTAATCAAATAAAAAAAGAAGTGGTAGTGGTGGTTCTTATGGTTAATAATTGAACAATTAACGTACATAGGCATCGAATTTACATTATTTTTTATTATTTGAACATGTATACCCGCCCAATAGATAATATACTAACTTAATTATTAAGTAATTAAAGTTTGATAATATATATTATTACCTGCACAGGTATAGCTAGTAAGTGTTGAGTACACTAAATTATCACATACAGTGTACATATAATTATAGGTATACGCATAATTTATTCGCCACAGTCGATCCATTTGACTATAATTTGTAAACAATAGTATCATTACACTGTGGATGTAATTTTTCCATGTGTCATATCAGAATGAGATCCTTGAGAGACCCTTTTTCTGTCATCATACGATGACGATGACAGAGTCGCAGTAAACCCTGTCTCATGGAAGCTTGGTTTTTTTTTAAGTTTGTTGTGTGTTTAGTGGTATGGGCTTGTTCTATATTACGTCATCGTTTGACGTTGACGATTTAGACCAACCCCTATCAATCCAATATTCCTTGAATGGACCCTCCCCGCCCAATAAAATGATTACGTATGGCTACTACTACTGACCCTTAGTGGAAATGACGTAATATATGGACAGCCCCTAAGGAAACTTCGTGACTGTAGTTTTATCAATATAATACGTAACATACAGTAGGGCGGGTCATTTATATAAAAAAGCATATTTTTTCCTGCAGTAATATGTAAATATGTTTGTGTAATGAAATAGAATTAACATGAAATATCAATGAAATTGAAACTCCTAAGAGAATACTTTGAAAATATAATATACTGTTTAAAAATGGCCTACCCTAATGTACAGTTCTCATTGCATTCCGTAAAAACTTTGCCTCAATGTCCACGATTTATTTTTTTAACTTTTTTTATCTTTTTTTGTTACTTTTGATCTCTATGTCGATACAATATATTATTTTTATAGTCACCAGTGGGGAAACATGGAAACATCCACGAAGAAATTCCCGTTCCCTCTCATCCATGAGAGGAGGTCTGTGCCCAGCAGTGGGACATAATATATAGGCTGATTTATTATTATTATTATTATAGTCACCAGTCGCATAGTACCAGTTACATTTGCGTCGATAAACAATAAAATGTGGCATCGTCAATTGGCAGTTATTACAGATTTCGTAAACCAAAACAAAAAGCGACAAATGAATTCATAATCAATTTTGTATCCTCAAATCAATCGCACATGGGGCTATTTGCAAGGAGTTACGTGTTCCTTGCTAATTAGTTCAGTATACGGGGTGGACCCTGTAACAGGAGCAAATATTTAAAAGGACGCTTCCTTAGAACATTTGCATCCCTTGTGTCCATTTTTTTTATCTGTTGGACATAGGCCTCCCCCAAAGAGTGCCACAATGACCGGTCCTGCGCCACCCGCATCCAGCGGACTCGCGCGACCTTTACCAGGTCGTCAGTCCACCTTGTGGGGGGCCTACCCACGCTGCGTTTTCCGGTACGTGGTCGCCACTCGACCAAGCTCAATAATCTACCGATTAATTTTTTGCTCATGTTATAGGGCCCACCCTGTATTATTGCGCCGTGTCAGAGGGGCTTCAATATAGTGTAGTACACGTCAAAAAAGCAGTAAATATTTTTAAGTTTGTGTGCAGATTTTATCTGTTTAGGTTAGGTAGGACACATGGTGGGCTCTTACATTTATAAATTTTTAATTATGACTATGACAGTTCATTCAGTTCAGTTAATTTCCGCCTTTTAACTTAAAACTTAACATATATATAAGTATCTTAATTTGGTTATGTAGTTAAAATTGTGCCATTTCCTAACAGCAGCCTTTTGTTTCCTAACACCGGCGTTGTTGACTTATTTAAAATTGTACCTTGGCCCTAATTTATTTAATTGTATGTATTGTAATTGCGTTATTTTAGCGCAAATGTGTGCTATATCTTATGTTAATGATGTACTTAATCATTATTGCGACTGATTTACAATATTTTTAATAACCGTACACATTGTGGTTTTACTTTACTCCTCAGCCTCCCAAGTCAAACAACCACTAGTCCCTGTGCCCTAAGTGTCCAGGTAGTACAGTCAGGGGTATTAATATACACACATACATTAGGACATATACAGTGTGTAAGTCTAATACGGGCGAATCTCTTAACGGTGGTTAGTATAGGACAAAGTAAAGGTAATTAGATAACATTTACATTTACTTAAAGTTGCAACAATAATTTCGTACATACAAAATAATTCAGCCCGCAATGTAATGCAAACACACTCACGTTAAACGGTCGTTCACAGTTGCTAATGAACATTTGAAATTTCGGTTCCGCAACCATGTTTCATGTTTGTGTTCATTGCTGTTGAGAAATTTAAAAAATAATAATTATGGGGTCGTAATGACCTGCAACTTAAAAAAACCTTTTACTTCATGATTACACTAATGAATACTATGTCCGATTTAATTTATCGCCCGTAGTAGACTTACACACAGTATATCTGTACTGGACTTTATTGGGAATTTCATAAAGGCGGGTGACAAATAGTTCACAGTCCCTGGGCGAATGAACGAATTTTCCCAGACATGAGACCCAGCTAGATCGATTTTTTCGCCCCCGTAAATTCCAAATTTCATTGAAATCGTAGAGCCGTTTTCGAGAACGTGATTTCAACTATAGTGTATGGCCTGTAACAGGGGCAAATATTTAAAGGGACGCTTCTTCTTCTTTCGATCTTAGCACAGCAATCAATGCAGATTTTGAGGTAACATCATGTACTGAGTCATAATAGTTTTTGCATTTTTGTTTTTAAAAGATATTTTTGTATTTTTACTGTTTTTGAATAAAAAAAACTACCTGTGTCACCCCATAAGGGTAAAAAATACACGTGAACTTACTTTAAGGGGCTCCCATAATTGGCGTATGGGATCGTACCTTCGATCTGAATCTCTTAGTTTTCTTAGGTTTTTTGTAGCGTATTATGTTAACAACAACGGCTTTAAGCATTATAGTATCCCATATTTACTTCAAAGTTCATTGGTTTCGAGATATTTGGCATCAAAGTTGAACAATTTTAGCCCAAAAAACCGGTTTCGGGCCATAACTTTAGTGTTTTTTGGTTTAAAATGAAAACCCTAGACCAGTTTTTAGGGACGTCACAGACGAACCCAAATATGTAGATTTCGTATGTGTTAGATCGTTCACGTCAATAGAGATACAAAATAACTGTTATTTTAGACAATGTTTAAAAAGACCATATATAATGAAGTATTCATTTGTTTCAAAATCCGATAGACCAAAATGGAGATAAAAGATTGAAGAACCGATAACCGTTTGATTTATACTTCTATCTGTAGTGCAAAAGTAGGAGATACGATTCAAAACTTGTCAAAAATCGATGGAAACCTCGGGTAGCCCCTTAAAGAAAAAAGAAAGAAAAAAAAAGTTTATTATTTTCAATCAAAATTATCTGGAATTAAGGGCTCATACGCCCAATAGTCTACCGTTTAATTTTTTGCCCCTGTTGTAGGCCACACCCTGTATATGTGCTGTGATGTTGTGAAGGGACGCCTGTAACACATCGTAGCACCCGTATGCAAATATTACTCTAGCGCCCACTAGTAAGCGTGCGGTCAAAATGAAATGGTAGCGGGCGGCGCTCGGCGCCCCCTAGGACCGCTGCGCCCGTATGCAACGCACACCCTGCACCATAGGTAAATACGCGTCTGACCCTAACCGTGAGGCTGTACAGAGCGGTCTGGTTCCCATGTAATGACTCTAATGAGTTCCTGTCGCTTTCCACTTTCTCTCTAATCGATTTATCTATCATTTTCTCCAAGGTCTTTAGAGTAAATGACGATAAAGTTATGCTCCTAAAAGATTTCACCTCTTGGTATGACTTTTTCCCCGGTTTCGGTAGAAAAACCACTCTGACTTGCCTCCATGCTTTCCGGGTGTAGCCTAAGGCCATGCTCGCTCTGTATAGTCGTGCTAGATTATCTTTTATGTGTTCATATCCTTTCTGCATTAGCACCGGAGGTAGGTAACCCAGCCGGTACCGCTGCCTTGAATGGAGCAAAGGATTTGATCGCCCACTCTACTATCTCCTTCACCACCGCCTCTGCAGCCCCCCAGTCCGGTATACCTAGCTCTGCCTCTCCCTCTATCCACTGTTTCTTCGCAATCCGGGAAGTGAGATCTCAGCATAGTTGCAAGAATCTCACCCGGGTCCGTGATGAGATCTCCCTCTACGCTTAGGCTGCCTAGTTGACACTTTCGCTCTCCCGCAAGCAGTTTCACTACCCGTGCCCCCTCTACATAGCCTCGTATGTCTTATGTAAACCTTCTCCAGCAAGACTATCATGGGACGGCTGCGACATACTCTCGATTTTTCTCCCACCTCTTGTTCTAAGTGTTCTAATAAGAAAGACGGATAGTGCGAGAAAAATCGAGAGAGCTCGCGCGCCGTCTCATGATAGCCGTGCAGCCATCGCGGCTAGCCTTCTCTCCTTGTCGGGTGTACCTATATACTTATTCCTTACCTCTCTCTATGCATCCCAACAAGATCCCAACTTTCAGAGTCATCCATAATGTACCTATACATCGCCAAAAATTTCCAGTGGCGTCTATTTTATTTATAACTTTTCTATTCACCGCGAGTCTACATTTTTGATATAACCAAACACGCATTATCAATGTTTACAAATATTTGTGAAATTACCTAACTATACCTAATGCACGCAACAAATTTTTTTCGTGATGTTTGCGCAGTGCGCGCGCAGTTAAACCTGCGCCAGATTTAGATGATATCTCAAAACAGCCAACACACAAACTAAAATAAATGTTTTGAAATTTTAGCTTTAATTATTCATGTAAAATGTTATCAAAAGAGAATAGTTTTTCTAAATTAAATGATTCTACATCATAAGAGAAATATTGCCGAGAATTAAAAAAAATGTTAATGCATACAGCTTGCTGCAAGGTGCTAACGAGTCTTAATCGGCATATATAGGTCGACACATGTAAAAAGAACCCTGGCGGCCATACTTTTTATATGGCCGCCAGGGCTCTTTTTACGTGTGTCGACCTGTATGTTTTATAATGCCGGGACCGCTGCGCCGTGTTTTCGATGTTTTACATAATGTTTTGCCAATCAATAGTACCGCCGAAGGTGAGGGCCATAAATATGCGCTCTGGGGCTGTTTTACTGCACGCTGCGCGTACAGGAAAACTCGCATTGTGGCCAGGTGAAGACGTAAAATTTTGTACTCAACACGGGCGGTAATTCGTAAAGCCCCAGAGCGCATATTTATGGCCCTCACCTTCGGTTCGGGCCACAAACACCTGCGATCTGGGGCATTTACGAATTCACCGGCCTTGTTACGTAATGTACTATTTCAATGCACCAACTTGCGTCATACGTCATACTGGGCTTAAACCCCTAATTTTTTGTAAGAGTCAAGTGTCGTCCATTCACGTTTAAGTTGGCACGCGCGTGTCGATGCTGGCACTTCACTCGCGGTATTTGTCCAAATATTATAATTGGATTTTTTTACAGCCGCTATCCCATTACAATAGACGTCAATGATGGCATAAATTGTACTGGGATGACAGCTGTCAAATATTGTATGTAAGGGCACTTTCAAACACAGCACGTAGAACCGATGGCCGTTGGGGCGGAAAGGTTCTCGAGTGGCGACCACGTACCGGAAGGCGCGGCGTGGGTAGGCCCCCCACACAGAGGCGTATTTAAAGATTTGGCGCCCCGGGCCAGTTAGCTTTGCCGCCCCATTAAGTAACGACAAAGATGTGGTGTGAAATAATAACTTAAAAAAAAGTCTTGCAAATGAACAATTTATTCACTAGTTTTTTGTTCTGTGTACAAATTGGTCGACAAAGTCGTCAATGACTCTGTCATAATTTATGGCGTTTGTCAACTCGGCTTCTATATTCAGAACAGCTAAGCTGTTTAAGCGTTCTTCGCTTTTGTGTTGCTTTTGTGTTAATAGCGGGTTTTTTTAATGTCATTTTAAAAGTCCCTGTAGTAAAACTTCTTCGCAACTCTCATCATCACGTTTCTTCCTTTTGACAACTCTTTTTTGGTTGTGCTTATAGTCTTCGGGTGTTTTTAGGGTTCCGTACCAAAAAAGGTAAAAAAGGAACCTTTGTGGTGCGACCCCGTCCGTCTGTCTTTCTGTCTGTCTGTCTGTACCAAACTGAAATACCTATCTCACGAACTACTTAAGCTATCAATTTGAAATTTGGAATGGTTTTCCTACTGGAAAAGTATAACTTTTTCTGTATCGTCATTTATGTTTTATTTTCTAAAATCATTTCCTAGTTAAGTTTGCAATATAAGTACTCAACTATAAATATAGGTATTTTTTTGTTTTGAAATTCCTATAAGACTATACTATAATAGAAGTATGTTAGTACTCTCTTTCAAATAAAAAAAAATCGAAATCGGTTGACGTGATAAGCAATAATCGCTAAAACACCAACATACATACTAAGCTCATTGCCCTTGCACGTTAGTACCAAATGGGGCCGGTAGATGGCGCTCGCTGACCCCATTCCTACTTCGCGCTGTTAAGATTTTTCTATAATTAATGGGGTTGGGACGGGTATATTATATTTGAACAGCAGGTCAAAAAAAAAACCGTAATTCAATTGTCTCTGTAGTTCGATGGTCTTGGTGTAAAAGGTGTTCGTTGTTTGATTTCAATTGAATTCGGTTGTGTTGGGTAACTTAAAAGTAATTTAGCAGGAAAATTGATAGTTTGTACGGCACCCTCGGTGCGCGAGTCAGACTCGTACTTGACCGGGTTTTTACCCAGCTCTTCGAAATCGTCAAAATATTCTCTTTTGGTTTGATTAAATTAATTAAAGTGTCTTAACCCATTCAGCGCCAATCACAACACGTTGACGTGATTGCGGAACACCCGCGAGACACCGATCACGTCACTGTGACGTTAAAATGTTTTTGTTCGCAACTATTTGTGAAATAGATATTATGATATTTTTTTTATCAGATTCTGCTCTCAAAGGCTATGTCTATCATCGGTTATATTTCGTTTTATAAAGTTAAATTTAGAAAGTCTACTTTTATGGCCCTAAAAGTATAGGTCGTGACTAAACGTGTCTGCTTACGTTTTTATATTCCATTGTTATTTCCAGCCTTTAGCGTTAATGCAAATCACGTAATAGTATCAAATAAATGTATAATAAACTTAATTCTCAATACTTTTAAACATCACAACACTGTGTTGTGAAATGGCTTGCGGAGGCAGGTAAATATTCGGCACTGCGTTTGTGTTTATCAATTTCAAACCTTAAGTCAAGTGAACTAAGTCCATATTTCTTTATATCTAATTTGACTTATCACATTTTGCTGCACTAAATGGTAATGGACGGCACTGTTCCATTTTAGCAGCAACCAAGATAACAAACTTTAGTAGTAGGTAGCGATAACAATACAGTTGCAAATAAAAAAAAACTAGAATAATATTTTGCAACGAATTATTTGTTTGTAAAAACAATAGCACGCATAAACAATGAGAATTTCGTCTTAAGACTTATCATGTCAACTGCAGCTGCTACGATAACAGAATTTAACTTCTCCCTATAAGCTTTGATGTGACCGCTGCATAATGACTCACTGATTCTTCGGCGACACCTGACCGATAATCCTTTGTTTGTGTGTAGGGCGAGTCCTATAAACAATGTGAATTTAGTCTTAAGACTTGTCGTGTAATTTGCAGCTGCAACGATAACAAAGCTGACCGCAACTTACTGATAACGATTCTTCAGTGACAATAGACCGATAATCCCTTGGTTCTGAGTAGGGAAAGTTCCGCTATAGCACTTTGAAGTTATTATTACATTATGCCAATAGTATAAAATAAAATAGTCTTCAGTCTTGGCTTGCCTGTTGTCTAAACCAGATCTCGGTTGTGTCTCTGTGTTTTGCGTGTGCTTTACTTTGTACAATGAACCCGACTATGGATATTGGTATTTCGAACCCGTTTAATATGACTGACCCGGCTATCCATACCCTTACTCCGAACCTGCCTAACACGAACGACCCGGCTGTGACTATTTGTGCTCCGAACCAGCATCACACGACTGACCTGGCTGTTGAAAACATGGATCACGATCTTACCTCAATGTTGCAGACGGCTTCAGCATATACCGGTAAGTCTTAAATAAAATATTGTAAATTTGTATACATATATTAAATGTTGTACGGTCAGGGAAAGATAAGCCTGAGATTTATGTATTGTATGTATGGTAACAGAAATATGTTATTCTCGTTATTAAACCGTCTGTGAGCAAACGAATAGTTTAAAACGGAGGTTAAATTCTCTTATTATAAATATACAGGGTGGATTCTATAAAGTGTACATATTAAAAGGGGTGAAATTTCAACCCATTTTATCGGTAAAACTGTTTTAATTTTTTTGAATCAAATCTCATACTTGTTTTTTAAAATATAGAATAGAAAGCATTTATTCGTGACAAAACGGTAAATATAAAACAGCTTGTCATAAAATCAGATTATAAACCCATGAGAAAGTTAACAATAGTCACTTGTAATTAATTATCGACATATAATTAATTATGGACTATTATTTTCATAGAAGGTGAAAATACGATGACAGAAGTTCAACTGATCAGTCTTTTGGAGGGTTCTCCTGATGAGTTTGACATCCAACTTGGTCACTGTTCTTCTTCGTCAGATTCGGAAGAAGAAGAATATTCTTCCCCGCCAAATGAAAACAGGAATGAAAGTGGTGTTAGTGCAAATTGGAGCTTTACACGAAAAACGTCTAGTGTTTCGGAATTTATTGAGACATCTGGATTAAGAGGTACTAGGAAGGAAAAACCTCAAGAATATTTCGATATGTTGTTTACTAGCACTTTTCTAGTTTTTTTAGTCAACAACATAAATAGATATGCCATACGATTAATAGAAGCGAACAATAATGCATACGCAAGAATTACGAAATGGAAGGATGTAACCATTTCGGAATTCAGGGTATTTTTAGGTCTGTTATTCCATATGGGAACAATTAAATGCAATAAATACGAGGACTACTGGAGTACCGAGGAATTGTTTGACTTTAAGTTTTTCAGTAGTCATATGTCAAGAAACAGATTTATGTTAATTTTAAGGTGCATAAATTTTTATGATGAAACTACAGGAGACAATCGATTAAATAAGATTTCAGGTCTTGTAAATTTGTTTAATAAAATAATGGACAATATTTACTACCCGGCCAAGGTACTCTGTATAGATGAATCCCTTGTATTGTGGCGTGGTAGATTATCTTTCCGCCAATTTATGAAAGGAAAGGCTAACAAATATGGCGTAAAATTATACTTACTTACAGATCAATTTGGTTATGTTATAAAAATGATTGTGTATGGGGGAAAATGCGATACCCGATTAGGAGGTAAAAATCATGTAACGAAGATTGTGAAAGATTTATTAGAAGGGAAATTGGGCGTAGGGCATTCAGTGTATATGGATAATTTTTATAACTCCGTCGACTTGGCAAATTATTTAGTAGATTCTAATACCCATGTCACTGGAACCCTACGTTCCAATAGGAAAGGTAATCCGCCAGAAATATTAAAAAAAGTTAGCAAAAAATGAAAAAATCTCGATGTATAATGACAAAGGAGTATGTATAATGAAATGGAATGACCGGAGAGAGGTGCTAATGATTTCAACGGAACACAATAGTGAATGGCAGGATTACCTTTCCGCCAATAATAATGTAAAAGCCAAGCCTGGAGTCGTGCTTAACTACAACAAACATATGGGAGGCGTAGATAAGCACGACCAAATGATGGCGTACTATAACCCAGAACATAAAACCCTTAGGTGGTATTTGAAATTGGGAGTGCATGTATTTAGTACAATGCTATGTAACGCGCACTCTCTATATAATAGATTTGGAGAGAAACCAATGCCCTTGTGTGATTTCAGAAAACATATTATTCGGGCATTGGTTTCAAGTCGGGAAATTGCCAATTGTCTCCCGCGTCCTCCATCAGACTATCACGTATCATTCAAATTGCCAAGACACCCAGAAACAAACAGATTAAAACGAAAAAGATGCGTGCTGTTGGAGGAAACATAACAAACGTGTAGAGACGGGCGACTTTTGTCCGAAATGTCCACGACAACCGGGGTTATGTCAAGGGGCATGTTTCGTAGAGTATCACAAGCAAAATAATGTTATAATTAATTATGAATAATAATAATAAAACAATAAATATTTATGAATTATTAGTAGCTTTTTATTTCCTTTGTTCCTATAATCTCAGTTAAATAAGCAAATTCAATGTCTGTGTTGGCTTCATTTGGTTTGCCCAGACAGTAAATGGATGTTCTCTTAATTTATACATTTTAATACTTAAATATGTTTTAAAAGATTATTATCTTACACACTGGTTAAAACAAAATGATGCATGAAACTATCCAACGCGGGCGGCAAAATCTTTTGCACGTCAGCGGCGCCATATGACGTCTACGTGTTGTGATTGCGGCCGGGCAGTTTATGAATGTATGGTGGCGTGTCGAGTACGTTCAAGCTGGAGGGCCGTGGCGGTGAATGGGTTAAAGGCTAGAAAAGACCTCCAAGTCAGAGTCAACCGCTTGCAGATTTAAAAAAATATATTTTTTTAATATATACTTAGATTTGCATCAAAATAGCTCCCCTAAATTCTGACAAGATGGCCGTTTCCATGAAATTTAACTGTATAATCAACCCTGCCGCTTCATTTCTGACCACAGCGGTTTGGTTGCCAGAGTCGCCTTTTATGGCTTCAAGGGTCGGTAGGTATTACTTGATTCTAGTTTTCCACTTCCAGCACAAGTTACACAAGCATCGTTCCTAGTTGAACATCTCGTCTGGGATAAACTTTTCAAAGCTACATTTTCGGATTTTTCGGGCGCCGTCAAGAAATCTTGCAGTACTTAGTTTTGCGCGCTCAGTTGACGCTGTAAAAAATACGCAACGATTCTGCAGCAACCCGAAATACTTTGTAAATTCTAGGCTACATTCAGCAACCGACGAGGTTTTACGAATGTGCCGCGCAAGGCACGTATTTCGCTCATTTGCCCCTTTTTCTTTTATCTTGGCCTAGATACCATTATTATATACCTACTCATTACATTTTTAATTTAAGTGACCATAAAAAAAATTGATAAACTTGACAATAAAGGCGCCCAGAGAAAGCCGAGAGGGGCGGCTGGAGCCGCCCCTCGCAGCCTGCCGCCCCGGGCCATGGCCCCCTTGGCCCTATGGTAAATACGCCCCTGCCCCCACAAGGTGGACTGATGACCTGGTAAAGGTTGCGGGAGTCCGCTGGATGCGGGTGGCGCAGGACCGGTCACTTTGGCACTCTTTGGGGGAGGCTTATGTCCTGCAGTGGACGTCTTTCGGCTGATATGATGATGAAGGGCATTTTCACTAGTGATGAAACGTACATATAAAATAATTACCTCTATGGATGAAACGTGTTCCTTCATATACGGTAAATAAAAGAGAGGCAAACACGCAACGCCAAGTGAAGTGCCAGCGTAAGGGCCCATATTCTACACAGCGAGTGGCCCGGCATCGACTATTCTTTACGCACCGCACCTTTGTCAATCACTTATGAAAGACATTCTAACGAGCCAAGCTGTAACAGAATTGATCATCATCGTGTGTTAAAGATTCTACGGCCGTCTACCAATATCAGGCCACTATGGCATTAAAATCTGCAGTTTTAACTTGCGCTGTGGGTCCTTGGCGTTCAATGGGATGCCACTCCATGTTTCCAGTATTGAAGATATGATTAAAACAAACATTTGGCGTGAAGAGTTTATTTTGGCCAATTTTCAACAATAATATATTTTTTAATATCAAAAACAAAATCACAGAATTTGAATGACACTGCCACTGGAAAAACACTAAATTTGCAAAATGCTTAATGTAGTGGTATATAAAGGCATGATTTCTGTAAATAATTACATACGAGTTATAAAAAATCTAGATGATATGGTTTAATTGTCAAATTGTTACTGGATTAAGCTTAAATAGAATACCAACGAATTTGATTGAAAGACAAGGGTATTTACGTATATGATCGGTCGGTCTGTTTGTAACATCCATCAATCATTCATCACTAAAATCACGACATCTTAACATATCGGAAGACCAACTCAAAACCCAGAAGTGAATCAGACCAGTTACGAAGCCAGCAACAAATTATCACAGACCAAATAATAGCTCTTATTATCCATTCATTCCATTATACACATTTCTTGTCTTGACGGTTAAACCGTGTCTTAATCTCCAGTTGCACACATGCCAGCAAAAAGTAATTATTACTATTTCATCGCCACCTCTGTATCGCACAATAGTTCTTACTTATTAGTCACACAAGAGCTACCTGTAATCCTGTACCGAACAGATTCGACTAGCTTTCGATCATATTAGACAGTACACATTAAAATGTTACGTTCAATACACCACGTTCATTCGTAAACTTACATCAAGTGTAAAAAATAGTGTGCAGTATTTCAAAATATCTTCTGATGCCTTATTCAATAGTAAGAGAATATAACTCTTCCACATTTTTACACTTGACTCGGCAGCACAATTATAAAAACGACAGTGACAGTTTCAACTAACTTAAGTGAACATCAAAGGCTACCATAATTTCTACGCAGAATTCTGCAACAATATTGACAATTAAGATCAGGTACTAGCCGATTGGTCAAGTGTCCTTGGGCACGAACCGTTTAAAGGCAGTGCCAAGCTACAGGAAATGATTTATTCCAAGTAATACTGAACACAATGTCTTTTTTATAAATTTTACATTAAGCTATTGACTGAAAATACAGACCAAATATTTTAACTCTTCACTTGACATTCCCTATAATTCATATCCCCAGAGAGTCAAAAATCACGTTACTTTAATACTCCAAACTGAACACTCTCTTAAATAAAAAATCCCCCAGACCAAGCAATGTACGATCACCGCAAGCCGCAGCAGTATTGTGCATTGCCCAGCCTCGTTAAAGTCACAGTTTCAATCTAAATTCGACAAAAAAAAATACCATTCCTGTAAGGTAAGGCTGGTGGTGACAGCTGCACTTTTCATTTTCATCAATTTATTTGTTGTCAAACCTTTTCCATTACTTGAACATTTCACTTGGAAACAAGAAAAAATATTATAAAATAGATTTGATTTGTTCCATAATACATGCCTGCCAAACCTTACACCACCTGAAGTTAACCGACTGTGACTTAGCTGCTTTACACTCAAAAAATAATATATAATGACGATGACATTCGTCTAATAAAAATAACACGGCTTGACAATATGGACATTGTCCCAAGCAGAAAAAGACAATGTCCCTGACACTGATTTTACTTTCATTATCTATCAATCACATTATCAATTCGACGATCTGTAGAGCTAGACTGTTTCTACTTGTCCATATTACAGAATTAAGTATTTCGAAATTCATTTATAAAAGAAAACCGGCGCTAGCTCTACTGCACAAAATATGGACAAGTATTCTCATGAATTTCTGTCAAAAGTCTACCACAATTTATGTTTAATTTCACTGACAAATCTAGGTAGACTCTCACAGTTTCAGATAAATATTTTACGTTTTAACAATATAGGAATTCACGCACAGTATCCAATATGGACAAAGAACGCAGATGCCTCTCGCAAGTCCCGATGTTCGTTTTATATACACTTTAAAAAAGTAACCCATTCCAGGTTTAAAGTCTTATTTCACGATAAACTATTTACACACACATTTTGTTACAATAAATTCATTACACTTTTTACAAATAAGTTTTTTGTTTTATATTTTTATAGCAATCCATTCACCAGTCAGTCAGCGCAGCGAACGGCGAGCGGCGAGCGAGCGAGGAGCGAGCGCCCACGCGTTACTTGTCCTCGTCGTCCTCGCCGGGCGTGCGCGCCACGTACAGGGCCGGGTCGATCACCTTGGGGATGGGCTTGATCTCCGTGCCCAGCTCCTGCTCGATGCGGTGCAGGGCGAAGCGGTCCTCGTAGGTGATCAGGTTGATGGCGATCCCGAGGTGGCCGAAGCGGCCCGAGCGGCCGATGCGGTGCAGGTACGTCTCGGCCATGCGCGGGAAGTCGAAGTTGATCACCACGTTGACGGCCTGCACGTCGATGCCGCGCGTGAACAGGTCGGAGCACACGAGGTTGCGGCACAGCCCGGCGCGGAAGTCGTGGAACACGCGGTTGCGGTGCGCCTGCGCCATGCGCGCGTGGATGTAGTAGCAGCAGTACCCCAGCTCGGTTATCTTCTTGGCCAGCAATTCCACGCGTTGAGTTGAATTGCAGAAAATTATGGACTGGTTTATTTGTAACTGTAACAATAAAGTGACATAAGAAAAACCAATATCCTATACTACTAAAGGAGAAATATTTTTATATAAATATACCTATACTTATATTAATGAAATCACGGTCTCGAAAACGACTCTATATTTCATTGAAATTTGGAATACAGGGGGGTTTACAGTGGTGAAAAATCGATCTAGCTGGGTCTCATGTCTGGGAAAAATAGTTTTCTCCGTATTTTCTCTTTTCTCAACTCGCCCAGGGACTACCAATAATATCTGTACACTACTCTACTCATTGACCCTTTGACAACTCAGTCGATAAATTTAAATTTGAACCGTTAATCAGTCTGAATACAATCGTGTTTATTTTATCTATGACTGCAAATATGTTGCCGTAACCCATTAAGTAAGCTCGGCCGAAGTTCACCTTCCCATACAAACGGAGTTTCGTTCTCATTTTAAAACTACGTGTTGGATTGTGACGAAACTTTGCATATACAATGACATTAGGTATATCTCTGCCTGTAATTATGTAGTTTATATGGTTCCAGTTTATAAAACAAACGAATTACAGCAAAAACAAGTTATGAAAAACTTAAATATTTTTTTTACTATGGTATCTGAAGCTACTACTAATTACTGACCTGGAAATACCTCATGTCATTATACAGGCAAAGTTTCGTCACAATCCAACACGTAGTTTGTATGGAGAATCGAGCTTACTGTGGACTCTAAGCTAGTCGCAGACCTCGCTATAATAGATACTATATTTTGATAGCAAGGCATCTTACGATATACTTTGCGTACTACATAGTTAAAAGAGACACAGAATAAATCTGTTTAGGTGCATGCCGTAGCAGCGCTAACATAACGGCCGATGTACTTGTAGCGGCCCTGGTTATAATATATATTTTAATTTATAGCTCAGTCTGTCTTGAGACGGGCTTAAATTAAAAAAAAACAAAGTATTCTGCAAATTAATGCTTTTTTTATCAGATAACTTTAAAAATACTTCCATTTGTTTTGCACAAATACAGAGTGATTAACTGATAAGATAATAAAAGTATTAGTGTTTATACTTTTTTAAATGATGAATTGTACCTTGAAGCATAAGAAAGTAAGCACTCACCTTTGAAAATAAGGTATTTAAACAGTGCACCTTTTGCCTCTCTTGTACAAATGCATAATATTGTGTGACACCCTTCAGTGTTAGTTCCTCCATGAGGTTAATTTCATAGGGCTCTCTCAAGTGTTTCTCCATGAACTGCTTCACACTCAACGGGAAAGTGGCAGAGAACAGCAAGATTTGGCGTTCTTTGGGTAATCTAAAAAGAAATACAAAAATAAAATTACTTACTAGAAATAAGTATGATAGTATAAATATTATATAACTACAAAGGGGTACAAATACTAAACATTTATTTATTATTGTAATCCTTCAATGTTTTTCTTCTCACTGAGTCTTCATTACATTAGATTTGCTATGAAGTTTCATTAACGCAAATGGATCAAAAACTATGACAAATGCTAACAAAACAACTAGATAAGATAAGATAAGATAGCCTTTATTTGCTGAGTTATTTTGTTACATTTCATTTACTACATGCATGCTTATTATATAACTTAAACTAATTTATTTTCCTAATTAAAATTTTTCCTTTTTCTATGCATATTTGTTTTATCTTATTTAACTTCAGCTTGCCTCTCGGACATAGGCCTCTTCCCAAGCTTTCCATTTTGTTCTATCTTTAGCCTCCCTTCTCCATATTTTTCCTGCTTTCTTTTTAATATCGTCCTCCCATCTCATTATTGGTCTTCCTCGTTTTCTTTTTCCCTGTCTTGGATACCACTCTGTGATTTCCTTTGTCCACTTTTCCATTTTTTCCCTCATCATGTGTCCTGTCCACCTCCATTTCATCTTTTTAATGCACCGTGTGATATCCGCCACTTTGGTTTTTTTCCTAATTTTTGTTAGGGAGACCTTGTCCTTCCTTTTTATGTTAAGCATGCTGCGCTCCATGCTTTGTTGGCAGACTTTCAGCTTCTGGGTGTTTCTTTGTGCGAGGGCCCATGTTTGACTTCCATATGTGGCACAGGGAAGTATGCACATGTTGTATACTTTGCTTTTTAGTGTTTGTGGGAAATGCTTGTTTTTCATTACCTCTTGGAGGGACCAATATCGCTTCCATGCACTTGTTACTCTTTGGTCTATTTCTTTATTCGTCTGCAGTGTTGGGGAGATAATCTGTCCGAGATATGTGTATTCTTCTACATATTCGATCTCTTTGTTGTTTACTTCTATTCTGGTTTTTTCACTGTTAGTCATGATTTTTGTTTTTCCAGCATTCAGTGACAGTCCCACTTTTGTACTCTCTGTAGCTAGTTCCTGAACCATCGTCTCCAGCTCTATTGAATTATTTGAGATTATTATTAGGTCATCAGCAAACCTGAGATGGGTTTAGTAATTTGCCATTTATGTTTATTCCGTAGTTGTCCCAATTTAATTCTCGGAATATTAGTTCGAGCACTGCCGAGAATAACTTTGGAGAAAGTGGGTCTCCCTGTCTTACTCCTTTTTTTATCTGGAATTCTTGGCCCTCCCTTTCCATCCTAATTCTTGCAGTGCTATTTCTATATATTTCCTTGATCACTCTTATATATTTGTATTCAATCCCTTGACTTTTGAGAGCACTCCATACGGCACTATGTTTGATTGAGTCAAACGCTTTGTTGTAATCTATGAAGCCGAGGTAATATGTTTGATTGTATTCATTACATTTCTCTATCACTTGTTTTATAACGTGTATGTGATCAATCATGGAGAAATTACTTCTAAACCCTGCTTGCTCTTTTGGTTGTGCTAGTTCGAGAGTTTTTGTCATTCTATTGAGAAGGATCTTTGAAAATACCTTGTATAAGTTAGACATGAGACTTATTGGTCTGCAGTTTTCAATTCTATTCTTATCACCTTTTTTGTGGAGTAGTATTGTGACCGATTCTGTCCATTGTTTCGGGATTGTCTCTGTGTCTAGTATATCGTTGAAGAGTTGTCTTAATATTTGAATTATTACCGTCTCAGTTCTTTTCAGGAGTTCGTTGCTAATTTTATCATCGCCAGGAGCTTTGTGGTTCTTCTGGGTTCTTATTGCGTTTCTTATTTCGCTCTCTATGATCGGGGCCACTATATCATCGTTAGTTCCCTCAAGGTGAATGTCTATGCTCTCTTCACAATTGTCATTATACAACTCCCTGTAAAATTCGGTGGCAACGGACATCATATCTTTTCTGTTCGTCTTAATTTTTCCGGTCCTGTTATCTTTCATACTTGGTATCCACGTCTTATATTCTCTAAGTTCTTTTTCCGCTTTTTTTATTCCTCCAGTTTTTTCGATGTGGGTCATTATTGTATCTGTTCTTTGTTTCTTCCTGTGCTTTTTTATGCTGTTGTTAATGTTTTTGCTTATTTCAGATATATCAGATTTGTTTACGTTTCCATTTACAATCATCTCTTTTCTGGCTTTGAGTAGCTCCCTGGCTTCTTCTCCTATAGGGTCCTTTTTTTTGAATGCAGGCTTCAATTTGTTTGATAGGTTTTTTAGCTCTGATTCGATGCAGTCATATCTTTCTTGAATATGTGTTGGTTGTATATTTTTTAGTTTATTTTCCAGACTATCTTCCAGTTCTTTTAAGGTGTCTTCCGGTAATTCCACTGGTAATCTGCACTCCCCTGGATTTATGTGTTTCCTTGACTTCTTAGCATCTTTGAAGGTTAATGTTGTTCGAACAAACAACGAACAACAAAACAACTACTGCTACTAAATAAATAGTTAAGTTTCCATCAAAAGTTTCATTCATATAAGCTAGTCGCTTTTTTCGAACTGTACTATCTGTATACCCTCATCAACTACCTACTTGTTGAGACGATTCTAAATTCTAACAATCTCCTCTTTGCCCAAAATTGTTTCAGTATTTGGCGTCAACAAGGTTTGAACTATGCATAATTTGTGACAAATTAAAGGTTGATAGAAAACAACTAAAGGTACAAGTTGGAACCCGACCCCAGTCAGCAGCAGCAGATGCCATGACGCCCGGTGACGAAAGGTATTTCGTAGAAATACATAGATACGTCGCCACGACATGTCTGCTGCTGCTCTGTGCGGTTTTCAACTTGTACCCCAGCTTGACCAGAGAACAAGAAGTGTAAACTGAACCAATGGAAGGAAACGAACCATTCTCCGGTTCTTTTTTTAAAACATCATAGGTATGATTAAGATAGTATGATGAAGAAGATTAAGTGACACGGTCGGGGATCATCATCATCATTTACCGCCCGTAATCACCCACTGCTGAGCATAGGCCTTCGAGTATGCCACCCATCCCTATCCTGAGCTCATCTTATCCAGACTAATAGTGATACAGACCGTGAAATAACCATGTCCAGCATGCCCTTGAAGTCCTGGGAAAGAAGTTTGTCGGCTTCATCTAGGACCAGCATCCGGCACTGCTCCATCTTGGCAACCTGCTTGTCCATGAGATCAATCATTCGGCCGGGCGTGGCAATAATCACTTGTACTGAAACAATTAGAATGCCGTCAGTATATCGCTCCACTTCAGTTGGACAAGGGTCCAGTAAAGCAGAGAAGTTATTTCAGAACTGTTTTTTCTCACTTATGAAAAGTGAAGGGGAATCCAAAGATGTCATCATAATAAAAAATCACACAAATAAGTATTCTTGTTTTTGTTGTAGTTTTATTTATTTGCCAGCTGACTTACTATGTGGTTGCGGAAAATAAAGTAAGCCCCAAGCCATTGTAAAGTAAGTTCTCAATTTGGCTGCATAGGAGCTTTTCCATTCCTTATGGTGGCAACGCGTTCACCTCAGTAAAAATATAATCTATTGGAATTTGATAATAGTTGAAGATCTAAAAATTTTGGTTATCTTTAAAATCCTTACCATTTTGATAAATACGCATTATGTCATCTCTGAGGTTGGTGCCTCCTGTGGTTACCATTACACGTATGTCTGTGTGTTTTGCCAGCTCAATGCAAATTTGTGATGTTTGAAGTGCTAACTCTCTAGTTGGTACAACAATTAAAGCTTGAATACAATCTTTTTTTGGATCAACCTGAAAATAAATAAAGAAGTTAGACCTGAGAAATTCAGTCAGTCAATCACACTGAAGAAAGAATGATTAAATCAGAACTGTTTTGTCTCACTTATGGAAAGTGAAGGGGAATCCAAGGTATCATGATATTAACTAACAGAATTGCAAATATAAACTTAATATTATTAAATACATATTTGATGGGCATCTGCTGGTGAAGTATTGGAATAAGTTGTGTAAATCTCAATAAAGAGATCCTTTCAGGACTGACACACTTATCTTTTTCTTTTCTTTTGATAATAAATGATATACTGTGTGATACCGGCATGCAGGCTGTTCTAAGTAGGGTAAATTAACGGAGTTCTTTAACTTAATCATGACCTTTATACAAATCATTAACTATAATTCAGACTTCATAAATTTTCTAACAAAATTTAAATTGCCAGCAATGTACAGCAAAGTAAATTGACAAGTGAGTGTAAATGACAGCTATTTATACTTGTTTAGTATGGTGTCATACACCTAGTCCATTGAAGGTTTGTATTTTGGAAAATTAATTGCACAGTTAATTTACATAATTATGATTTGCAAATACATGCAAACAATTGCTAATGGAACATATTATTATCAGTTTAATAAATGCCCGCATGCCGGTAACACACTGTATAACAAGTCTTGCAATTTCAACACTAGCACCTTTATTTAAAGAGCTTATAGAAGGGTTATTATGCTGGTTACACTACTGGCATTGGTTGCAAACCTAAATTATGTGGTTGCTAACCAGTAATATGACCCATTATTGATACTTTTGAATCAAAATGTAAGTAATCAAATAAATTATGAATGGTGGTCACCTGTTCTAAGACTGGAATACAATAAGCCCCAGTTTTGCCTGTACCATTTTTGGCTCGAGCAAGCACATCTTTACCACTAAGTGCAATGGGAATTGAAGCCTCTTGAATGGGGGATGGCTTTTCCCATCCCTTCTCGAAAATGCCCATCAGCAGCTCTCGTTTTAAGCAGAACTCTTCAAACTCATTACCTCTAGTATCAGTGACATCCTATAACATATTAAAACTTGTAAAACATGCTGCCTCTCCTCTACAAAAATGCAAGCCAAATGGAGGGCTAAAAAGTAGATGATCATAATAATTAAAGATTTTTAAAAAATTGATGAGTAATCTGAAAATATTTAGTATCGATTTGAATGCAGCCTGATGCTTGGAACTTTATGGTGAACAAACTGATGTTTCAACACATTTTTTTTATATGATTTGTCTTGCTGATACTGGCCATTCCTTCGAATTTTAAAACTACAGCATCACTTTGAGGTAGGTATGCATAAGAACAGTGGGTATGCAAAAAAAAAATCACTTACACTAGTTCTTATTCTTCTATCCTTTGGGGGTATTTTTAATTTTGATTTCCAACCGATGTCGTCGACAGTTTTATCGACATCTCTGAAAATTTAAATACGCAGGTGAATATTTGGATGGACAATTTCCGTTACTTGTCAAGGAATGCAACAAAGGAAAGTATACAGACCCCTTATTCTGATTGCTCATACTGTTACCGACGTGATTACTTGAACTAATTCTATTTTCGGTCATCATTTTGCCAAACTATCCCAGTTAAGGGTACTTAAAATTAGAAACTGATCACAATTTTTGTCGAAGTCCCGACACTAAACAAAATGTATTACAAGTCACTTTTAGACACATAAGCTATTAGAGAAGTTTATCACGTTCACCAAGTTAAGTCCAGGAATATCTGAAACAAGATGTGAACATTATGAGCTACACAACGGTACTTCAAATTAGATTAAGACGAACAAGACGCGTCAACAATCAAGATACCTATAAATACAATCTAAATGTTATTGACGCAAAATATCAATACAAAATGATAACTAACAACTATTCGTTAGCAAGGACAGGATTATAAATATGAAATTGATTAGTGTAATATTGATAGAGACTTAACTTACGATGAAGAAGATTGAAAGAGATTCAATAGAGCTAGTAGTCAATTTCGTATCAAAATCTTAATATGGCCGCCCGCCAGAGGCATCGATAAACTAAAAAAATATTACTGCGCCATTTTAATTACAAGAAAAGATTTCTCTACGTAATATTTCGTAAAGGAAAGTGCACTTGTTCGACTAACATAGAATAAACAAACATTACCTTGATAAAACTTTACAAAAGACGACGACACTCGATACTCGACGACGACATCACAGTAACAATTCACCAGAGACAAGAATTTATTTCTCGTAAACTGACAACATCTACCATAACCAATTAGGGTTGCCATTCATGAAACATCAAACCACCATCAAACATGTTTTGTTGCTGTTGTGGTCACCTTGATTTTTATTTGTTAGTTTGGCAGCTTGTGTCATGTCATATCATATCTCATCTCATTCATAAATCTAAGTATTTCGTATAGGTAGTTGGGTTTCTGCTTTTCCGTAAGGCCTTCAAACATGTAAATTATACAAAATCACCACCACTCATACTAATTGGGTGTTGATGATTTAATTCTGAACATAATTAATAAAACAGTAGGGGGAACAGAGTAGGATGTTTGAACTTTCCAAGTAACAATAAAGATAGGTATTCGAAGGCATCTTGGGTGACGTGAAGTGACAATGTCATGCATGACAGTGACAGTAAATAAATATTAAATTAAATTTATTAATTTCTTGCGATTTCAGGAGCTTTGTGTATGAATTCGTAGTATTTGATGTAGTAACAATATATTTTTACCGTGGTTGTACTTAAGAATAACTACAATTAAAATGTGTGTGGTAAAAGTAACATGATCATAACAATACTTTATCACATTTGATTATAATAATACAACCTTCAATCTTTCAATTTCAGGACTGAATACTGGAAATCTCAGGCTCGGAAATATTGTGAATTCTGCAAATGTTGGTTTGCTGATAATAAAGTTGTAAGTACTTATTTTATAGTTCCTTAACCAAATGTGATAATGTGTTGTACCTTTTGGTTTGCACCTATTGAATAATTAGCAGCTTCTAATTTTCTTAAAGTACTTTAGCAACAATAATAACTAATAAAACAAAGAAACAGATAATTTCATGAAAATAAGAGTTACATGAAGCAAAACATTATGTAGGTGTGTTTACTTATTTGGCCAGTAGTACTGCCCCCATCACTTGAACTTTTTCTCATGTTTGTCGTTTTCAGTCCATATCTTTTCACGAGGGTGGTAAACGTCACAAGGAAAATGTACAAAAACACATATCCCAGATTACTAAGAAAAGCACAAAAGAATTCAAACAAAAAGAGAAAGTTGATGATGACTTGAAAAAGATGGAGGAGGCTGCAATGGCTGCCTACTTGAAGGATGTGCAAAATAATGCAGATATCACCTCACAGGTACGTACAGATTTAAACAAATTGCTAAAAGCTTTTTTTATACATGCTCTCTCTTTTTTAATATCCAAACTCTTGGTTGGATAGCATATAAATTAGTAAACTGCCCTAATGCACAAACTTTTGTGTTTTGGTAAACTCAAATTTGTCTTCTTGCCATCTCTTTAACCTGCAATGCAAACTAGATTATCAGTTTAACATTTTAGTTTAACCACCATAGCTCCTGAACAGATGAATTAATAATAGTGTGTCTTTAAAAATTATAAGTCTTTTATGTCAAGATGGTTTTTATCTATGTTTGAGCTTTTTTAATTTTTAATTTGGTTCTACAGAATATCAACAATATGTTGGGTGAGAGTAGCTCCATTGAGAAAACTGTACAACCGGCTCCAGCCCCACAAGCTCGGCCCAGGACTCCCCCATTGTGGCATGAGGTCAGAGCTGACGATGGCTCATACTTCTGGAATACAGAGACCAATGGTAAATAATTATTAAGCTTTGGACGTTCGTGAGGGCACCATTACTGAGCGCGTGCGACAGAGACAAGTAGAAATAGGGCAATGCTCGTTTTTCGCTGTGCTTGACGGCCGGCCTTTACATGGATCAATATTCATGATACTGACATGATAAATGTTAACCAATTTGAGGCCTGGCAGCAATATAGAATAGAATGTGATAATTAAAGTTACATGTGGACCTTAAGATTATACTTAGCATATGGATTTTAATTAACATATGTTTTGAGAGAGTGAGAGCACACTAGCACAGATTATATAATAGTTCTATGAAGTGAGAGGGCAAGCAGGTTAATTCAAGGAAAAAAATCCTTTATACTGCCATGTATTGTATCATGTTAGGCTTTAAACGGGTTCAGAATGGAAGAAGGGTTAAATTTTTAAGCTATTTATATAACATTACCTTCAGGTACAATACAGCCAAATTGAAATAATTATCAATAGATATTTATTTAAAGTGTTTGTTAGATAAGTAAATTAAGCTGACCCAACGAGCGCTAAGATATAATATTAAAAAAAAACAACATATCAAGCGATATTTGACCTCAAAGACATGACTGACCCGTTTCATTATCTGGGGGCATGGCAGTGCCCCCGCTAAGTCGAGCGCGAAGCAAACACTGCCGTACCATCCTTTACTGGAACCATTTCGCCGCATTTTCAGGCCTCTATTTGAGAACCTCTGGATAAGGCCAGAACGCAGAAATTTTCGTCATCCAGTAAGCTATAATCACATACTAAAAATCCAAAATTTCAAGTCTGTAGGTCATTTAGTTCCGAAGTTAAGCGAAAGCAAAGTTTCGCATTTATGACACTCACTCACTCATTATCATAAAAATAGAACTAGTACTTCCCATAAACTCAGAGAGCTGAAATTTGGTAGAGAGTTAGGGTTTAATGGCCACATAAAGGGAAAACTATAAAAACTAGGATAATCGAAGATCAGGAGTACCTGGTGACCCTGATTAGAAAACACAAGAGCCCAACCAAACTATTAGAGATATATCTATACCGCCTTTACAAAAAATATTCAACTTTTTTTACTCTAATAAAATAAATTAATAAGCCCACGTTTCTACAAAAAGAAGGGAAATCCCATCAAAAACATTCTGTAAAAAACTAGCCAAGTCTCGATGGAGCTGCTTGTTTACCTCTAAAAAGTAATGAAATCTAGACAAAGTCGTGCCAAGTCTAAGGTTCGGATACTGCGATTTCTTTATTATTTATAGTTAATGTTGTGTGACTTGGCCGTTGACTTGTACCCACTAACGTATAAATACATTATGACTAATACATTGTTAATTTTTATTAAACCTTAGGCAATGGCCACGTCACACAACATTAACTATAAATAATAAAGAAATTGCAGTAAGGAACCTGAGACTTGACACGACTTTGTCTACATTTCATTACTTTTTAGAGATAAACAAGCAGCTCCATCGAGACTTGGCTAGTTTTTTACTGAATGTTTTCGGTGGGATATATATTTCTGAGCATCACTGGAGTTTTCTTTATAAAATTTACTATGTATACTTACTAATATACTATGTTTCTTTTTTGATACGAATAAACACTTTCTTTCTAATCATAGGGCAGGGGGTAAAATTTGTGACTTTGTAAGTTTGCATGTCTGGAGAATACTCTAGAACAACTGATTCAAAAAGCAATTCTTTACCAGTACAGCTTCTTGTATACTTCGGCTCTGCCTGCGTTCCTTGTGGACGCGGGTCGAGCCTAATAATAACGAATTAGTTCATTATGTTTATTACACTTACTACTTACACTTGTTACTTTACAGCAACTACATGGGATCCTCCAGACCGCTACTTATCACTTGCGGACCAAGAAAAAGAAAAACTCAAGGAAGAGGACGCTAAGAAGACTAAGAAAAAACAAAAGTAATATTAAACAAAAATTTCTAGTCAATTTTTTTAACTGTTCACATGATATATAGATATATCTTAAAGCAGTAAAACATAATTCGATTTGACCCCGTAAAAAACTTTCTATTTGACGCAATCACAAAAATAAACTTAATGCTACAATAAACTTAAGCAGACTTCGGTGGTATCGGCGATGCATCAGTCAAGTCCCATTTGGCCACTTTCGTAACTGTATTTGCGAACAAAGTATTTTCCTTCTTTAGGTATCGGAAACCGAAACAGTTTTTTTTTATTGGCTTTAGATGGCCGAAGGACAAACAGCCCAGAAATAGGGGCATACCAGTTCCCAAATCATATTAATTATTTTTTTTAGGAAACTGGGTTTCTCGAAACTAATAAACTTTTATCGAAAAGTCTAATAGCGTCTCACACACATCACACATCATCAGCCTATATACGTCCCACTGCTGGGCAGGGCTAATAGCGTCTATTTAAATATAATAGTACCAATAGTTTGAGGCTCAAATGGTCGGCTTACCCCGAGTTAAACACTTTGCTTTTCATTTCCAATACGAGGAATTGAAATGAAAGCCAAAAACTTGAATATTAAAGGCTGAGTCACACCAACTGTGTGTGCGTGCGTACGCAGTACGCATCCGGTGTGTCATGTCGTATGAGGATTCATACATTACAACGCAGCGGTGTACGTGCTGCACACGCAGTCGGTGTGACTCGGCCTTTAAATCAGTCAGATCCTATAAGACCCATTTTAAAAGCGTTTGAGTGTTGACCATTAGGGCAGGAACTGTTGACAGACTTTAATAATGTTTGTGTGTGGACCATTACCTGGACGCGCTTGGAAACGAATTTTAATTGTTTATGTATGAAAAATAACATTATTAAATGTATAGTAATAAAGAATTAAACTCATCATACTTAGAGCAGCAGTATAGGATTTTGCCATTGTAAAAAAAAAAAACTTTAGGATGTGGCTCTGAAGCGGTTTACATTGGACTACGAACGCTTTAATAATTAGTCAAGTCTTCAAATAGCAATACATGATAAATAGTCATCAAATAATTAATTTATTATCAATTTTTTTTAAAATAACGCATGATGATTATAAACAAGTTCCAAAAATCGATAGAATCTCCTGAAACTGTGGCTGTTGCAGGTTTTTGCCATTGCTTTTTAATTTTTAATCACTTTTCAGCCTTAGAGGCGACACGCCTCCCTTTCAGTCCGCTGTTTAGATAAACAATTACCTACCTACTTTCGGAGTATGCGAGATATTTTTTTAATAATAAGTTGAATAGGTACTGATGATTTCCGAGCATTTTGACGATGTTATACTAATTTATTTTGATTGTTCTCAAACACCATATTGAATGTGAACAGAGAACAGAAGCAAAAAGAAGCCACCATGGAAGCAAAGGCTCGCGTCGCCCGCGAGGCGATGCGGGAGCTGGCCGCGAAACCGGAGCCCGGGCCGGGCACCCGCGCGCACTTCGGGCCCGCGCCGCGCGCCGCCAAGCCTTACGGCACGTGGAAGGCTGTTGAGACCACGTGAGTTTATTGAACCACAGGAATAATCTAAGAGCACCCTATAGAAAAATGTTTCCGTTTTGGGCGTAACCACTTGAATTTCTCGTTACGCTTAAGATTCAATACCGCCATCGCTTTACACAAAAAACATGTATAATATACTAGGGTGGTCCTCAAAAGTCGAAGATAAGTTATATTGTTCTGGTACGTGAACAAATAACGTATGTTTTTATTAAATTATTAAACTTTTGAAGGCTTGCATTTCTCTATACTAAACTTTTTTTATCATGTTTCTATTAAAATTAAAATTTTCGGTCGCGACTCCTATAACTTAACGAAAATATTTAAATTGAAAAATTGTTATTTGTTTCACGTATTACAACAATATTCTTATATTATTAGGGGTTCATTGACATTAAAAATTTTCGCTTTTTAACACATTCGCAACCAAGGCCCCACCTAGCGGGCACTCGTAATGTTTGCTCAGATGCCGGCTGGACACGCTAGGCAGTAGCTTACACGCCTAGCGAATTCTGTCGGTTTCTGGTGAATGTTTACATTTTTAGTCCGGTTGCTAAAGTGTTAAGGGCCCTCCTAATAATGTTCTCTTAGAGTGAGTTGCACCAAACCGTCTGTAATCGTAAGCGGTGTTCGTTAAAATCTGAATGTATGGAACGTTTGACAAGTTTCTATGGACTGACAGCTGTCAGCGCCATATTTAACGTTGATCGGTCTGCAATCGTAAGTCGGTGCAACCCGCCCTTAGGTAATACGCTATCCACTATTTCAGGGCCGTAGAGAAGATCGACCTGCAGCTCCCCAAGCTGGAGCGCGAGCCGGCGCCGCCGCCCGTGGTGATGGAGCCGGAGCCGCGCGCGCAGTTCGGCGAGCGGCGCGCACCCGCGCTCGGCGGCGAGCCCGAGCCCTTCCGGAAGCGGAAGCTGCACAACCACAAGCGGAACACGCGCCAGAAGATAGATGACTGATATGGACTTTGTATAAAAAAAAAAAACAATATTTCGTTTTATTCTTGACCAGAGGGGCTACCGCGAAATGAAAACGAACTTCGTTCGAGTATCTCCCTCTTTGTCGCACTTGCTAGTTCGAGCGATAGAGAGGGAGATACAGAGGGCCTACCGCGAAACGAAAACGAACTTCGTTCGTGTATCTCCCTCTCTGTCCCACTTGCAAGTTTGACCGACAAAGACGACACGACCGACGCATGAAGTTCGTTTTCGTTTCGCGGTAGCCCCTCAGGAACGCAATTCGTTTTCGTTTGGCGGTAGCCCCTTAGGAACGAAATTCGTTTTCGTATCGCGGTAGCCCCTGAGTGCAACAGAGAATACACGAACGAAATTCGTTTTCGTTTCGCGGTAGGCCCTCAGCTACTGCGCTTCGCTCGCGTACCTATTGCAAGCGACGCAGGCAAATCCACGGGATAAAAATCCAGCTATGACTAGGAAAAGGTCCCCTCTAGTCGGCCATAGACACAGATGCGTCTCTAGCTCATGTAGTTTCCTTGCGCAATCATTATCCTAGCGCCACGAGCGCGTATTAGCGGGCCTGGCGAGTGGCACCCCGTGAATGGCGCTCAGCGCCCCGTAAAGGCCTCCACACATCGAACGCGGGTCGTGCGCGGCGCGGGTCGGTATATCTCACTACCAACGCATTTAATATCTATCACACAGTGGCGCAGGCCCGCGATGCCGCGAGATGCCGCGCTACTGGGCGAAAGAGATAGAGGTACGCCCGACCCGCGTTCGATATGTGGAAGCCTTAAAGACCGTGCGCCCGGGTGCAACGCACACCCACCCTGCATTATAGGTAAAGCCGCCCCTGCTTAGACCGGCACCTCACGTAATTTCAGAAATTTGCGCTAGTATCTTCCAATACACGTTACAGTATACTTGTGCAAGTCTAAACTGGCGCAAGTAAATCGCTTCATGTATTTGAGCCATTAGTTACTACGAATCGCAGCTTCAAGATATTTGTGGGCGAACGGGAGAAGACAGCCTTCGGCCATGAGGCATGTGCTGACACTAAGCTGTAAACGCACAGAGAGCGGTGGCGGGGCGGCGCGGCGCGGTGCGGAGGCGGTACCGGTTGTAATGTTCGAGCTAATACGAAAGGGTCCGCACAGAAAACCGCGCCGCGCCGCGCCGCTCTGAGCGAATCATTTCATATTAGCTCGAACATTACAACCTGAACCGCCTCCGCGCCGCACCGCGCCGCTCCGCCACCTCTCTCTATGCGTTTGCTGCTTTATTGCGCGCATTTATAGCCCGGGCAAATTGGCATCTGTAATTTTTACTCGGGCGATAACTTAGGATGGTTCAGAAAGTTGTATTATGAAGCCCCGTGAACGTCAGCTGCAGCATTATTAGGGGATTGACCCACGGCAGTCTCGTCTCATTATATTATCGAATAACAGCAATTAAACCCATTAAGGTGAGGGGGGCGAAGTGCGCAATACTTTTTTCATAGATGACTTCTATGCAAAATAATCTTCTTGTAGAGTTGACCAATAAGTTTAACATGACAACCTCTGATGTGAATGTATTGTTAATGAAATATAACGGTAAAATTACGAGTTTTTGGCATGAAATCAGAAACATAATGTAGGAAGTGCGCCTGGTAGAGTTTAAACGCGTTATTGAAGCATTAGAATAAAAACAATCGCATATTATAGTAGACCATAAACAAAAACGCCCATAAGGACTTTTTTGTCTCCATTGTCCCATTCTACAAATATCTATAGTCATAAACACTAATTTCGGGTAAGTGCGCCATACATTTTTTAATCAGGGTTTCCAAACAGTTTTTCTGCTTTTTAAAACTCACTATGATAATGGGTTTAATCAGTAAGTTGTAATAATGTATAGAGACGCAATGACAATTTTTACTTGTTTTATTATACTTGTGATATATATGTTTATATACTTTTGTTCTGACGTATAACTAAAGAAACTGCGGTATTAGACCGCAACGTTTGGGGCAAAAAACAGGTTCGCTATGCCGGTTCTATACGTAGTAGGTAGTCAAGCCTGACCAAAAATATATGATAGCTCGCTATGTTGCGAAATTTCAATTTGAAAACTATTTTTACCAGTACTGGCAATAATTTTAATGAAAGTCAGTTATTTAGTGTCTGGTAGGTACATGATAAATCACCCAAAACTATTCATAATAAAACTTAATAATAGTACATTGCGCAGCTATAAAGCTTTGAAATATTGATGAATAAATATATAGATAGCTAAGCGCACGCGCACACACGACATAATATCTTGTTAACAAGTGATACAATATGAATAACGACCGCATACTAATAAATCTTCAATAGTAGATTGTATGACAAGGGTCTAAAGTAAGCCATATTACCACGAGATTGATATTTTCCCGAACGAAGTGAGGGGAAATAGTTCGAGGGGTAATATGGCTTTTAAACCAGAGTTATACACTCTACTTTTCACTTCGACTGCGAGAAAATAGTAAAAACAAAGATTATCCATCCACAATCAACAATTATACCAAGGCGAAAAGATTGTTCAATTTGGCGCCATTCTTTTTAATAAACTGTTTTGACACAGATACAAAATATTCACAAGACGAATAAACGCCTCTGACCGTCTAATAGCGCGTAGTCTATCCCGCTCAATCTTCATAGCTTATGTCATGCAATTGCATCCACCAATCACAACTCTTTAAAATAACATTAGTATTTGCTGTCTACTAATCAGAATACAGCTAGACATTAAAGTCGACCAATCAGAAAACAGAATTCAATTCAAACTTTAGGAGTTTTTCATTCCCTAATTTACAATAATTAAAAAAATAAACGCCTCTGACCGACTATAGCTCCATCGAAACGGTCAAGCGTGGTTAACTGCATATATGAGTCATGTATGCAGTTAACCACGCTTGAGAAACACCCAATGTTTGAATTGAATTCTGTTTCCTGATTGGTCGATTTTAATGATAGGTAGCAAATACTAATGTTTTTTTAAAGAGTTGTGATTGGTGGATATAATATTGAACTGTTGTGAGTGGTCAAATTAAAATGTTTTATAAATCATAAATATGTATAAGTACATATTTCCCTAGGGGCTAAATGTACTACTTTAGCCCCGCTTGCCAAGTCTAATATGATGCACTTTTTGAGCATGAGAAGTGAAAAATATAATCCTCCTTTTGGGCAGTAAAAAATGTGACATTTTAAAATATTTGTACCTAACCTATGGATTGCGGCGAAGTGCGCCATATAAACAAGCAATATGGCGCGCTTCGCCGACTTGACAAATTTCAGGGTATTTAAACAAATGTGCTATAATTTTATCAATTTCAATAGTTATGACAGAATACAGTCAAAACCTTAAGGTACCTAAAACATTTGAATTGTGTACTTATCTCATTTTTTTGGTGAAAAATACGCAGTTTCTTGAAATTTATAGCGATCACTACCACAAGGTCATCCCCGCTCGCAACTTTCAATATATAAAATTGCGCGTATTTCGACTTCACGATTATAGCGCCATCTATGATATTTAATTTATCAAGACCTCTGTTTTAATTTGTTACATCGATGTAAGATGTCGTTACTAGTATTCTGTCAGCAGTTGACTATAAAGTAAAGTTATAAGGTGTTATAACCGCTTGATGACGCCTGGTGGAAATCGAATGACAATAGATATAGTGGAAGCCCCGCCCCACAAGCCCAATTTCATAAGAAAAACGCAAATCGATGTACAGTTTAGCCGTTTGGCACACGCATACTAGAGGTCAAAACAATTTTTTTGACCCACAGTTCCTAAAAAAAATTCCCTTAGGGGGGGAGTGCCGAAACATTTTTCTTTTTGTATGGAAAAAAATAATTTCTTTTTCAGAAACCTATCGTGTGTAGTATCATATGAAAGGGCTTTTTAAGGCGACTCTAGAAATATGCAACATAATTACATTTTAGCCATATTTTTTTAATTAAAACAAAAATAATTTTCGAAACATACCAAGTCTGTGCTCCTCCAGACACGATATGGCTGATTTAAAAAAAAATCAATATACCACAAATGATACGTGATATCCTCATATCTAACCTCAAATAAGCAATTTTGAAAATAATTGCATTTAGTATTTTTTTTAAATTTTTCAATTTTACCAAGTGAAACAATCAAATAAAAAAATTCCAAAAAAAAACTATATGATATTATTTCTAAATTGCTTTCTTGGGGTTACATATAGAGATATAACGGATCATTTGTGATACATTATATCTTGATATCCTTATCCTTATATATTACCTTGATATTTTGTGACAAAAACTAACCAAACTATACCAACTGATGAAAAAGCGCAGTAAAAGGGTTAAAGAGGTATTTCCCGTTGGATATATGGATACCTACTACGTATCATTTTATGATTAATAAGTAACGTATCTGCAGTATAGTTCCATAAGTCACGTAAAATAGGTATTCAAGTAGAACGGTGTCCCTTGGTGATATTGAAAAATTAAAAAAAAAACTTAATGCCATCCTTTTCAAAATTGCTTTTTTGAGGTTAGATATTAGGATATCACGTATTATTTTTGGTATATTGTATTTAAAAAAAAACAGCCATATCGTGTCTGGAGGAGCCCAAACTTGGTATGTTTCAAAATTATTTTTGTTTCAAAAAAAAAATATGGCTAAAATGTAATGACGTGGTATATTTTTAGAATCGCCTCGAAAAGCCCTTTCATATGATACAACACACGATAGATTGCTGAAAAAAAAAATTTTTTTCCCATACAAAAAGAAAAATGTTTCCGCACTCCCCCCCTAAGGGAATATTTTTTAGGAACTGCGGGTCAAAAAAATTGTTTTGGCCTATAGTATGTGTGTGCCAAACGGCTAAACTGTACATCGATTTGCGGTTTTTTTAAGCGTAGGGCTACCACTTATAACTATTGTCGTGTAGCTGAATTTTATTATATTAGTGGTTGATATTTATAAATAAAATTTCAAAATGATTTCCGATGATAACAGCGACGAAGAAACTAATTGTAGGTACTCAGCCGGAATTGAGGGCGTAGGCCGAATTAGCAATGAATAACTTGTTGCCGCCAAAATCGAAGGACAAATACATAAAAATACAGGTTGGTTTTTTGAGTGGTGATATTTTTTATTTCATTGCATATGTTTGAGAAAAGCAGTACTTATACCAGTTATACCTACATGCCTAGCCGTGAAAAGGGCTTGCCGGCTTCGTATCACTATCCGTCTATCTATAGTAGGTACTCACCCGGCAAGACCTTCTTTCCCGGCGGCTGCAGAAATGTACTATTGTACCTAATAGATGTAGAGAATATAAATAACAGAAATAGAAGAGAGTAGAGACTGCTCGATCCCACAGTCAAACTGTGCAAACGGTTTTGCGGGACACTGTACTTGTTTATGCTGTATTATTTTTTCTTAATAAATAAATAAATAAAATGAAAATATAACCACGTCTAAATATCGCAAGATCCGCATACTTTCAATTTCGATACAAGCTCAACCCACAGAATAAGAAGTAAGTAGGTTTATTAGGGTAGGTAAATTCTCGATACGAATACATTATCGTAAGGTATTCGAGATGCGCCACGCATTCGTAAAGCCTACAAGAACGTTAGTCCGGCCCAGCCCCCCTATTCTGTAACATGTTTTTTAAGCTCACCTCAACGCTCACCCACAAATATATCTTGACACCGCAATGCGTAGTAACTAAGCGTAGGTAGAGGTCTAGTTTCAAGACGTGAATAACAGCCCAGAGGGCCTACCGCGAAACGAAAATCTCCCTCTCTGTCGCACTTGCTACTTGCTAGTTCGAGCGACTAAGACGGAGCTACACAAACGAAGTTCGTTTTCGTTTCGCGGTAGCCCCTCTGATGTGAGGGGCTACCGCGAAGTGAAAACGAACTTCCTTCAAATATCTCCCTGTCTGTCGCTCGAACTAGCAAGTGCGACAGAGACGGAGATACACAAACGAATTTCGTTTTCGTTTCGCGGTAGCCCCTCTGATGTGAGGGGCTACCGCGAAGTGAAAACGAACTTCGTTCAAATATCTCCCTCTCTGTCGCTCGAACTAGCAAGTGCGACAGAGACGGAGATACACAAACGAAGTTCGTTTTCGTTTCGCGGTAGCCCCTCTGATCTGACTCTATTGACAAGTTGCACGGGGCTGTTATTAAAAACGCGTTCATGCTCCTCACCTCACCCCTCTAGCCTAACGAGACTAGGCCTCTGATAACGCGTAGCTCCTGCGAATCGCGGCGTCAATATAAATGAAAGAATGAGAGAAATTTCTAAAGACATCTGCAGGTCTTACCCTTCGTGGAATTTTATTATTCGTCGAATTTAATTTCGATTTCTCAGAAATACTTATACCTACTTAACACCCTTTACTTTTTGGGTTACACAGTTGCACTATGATGCAGGCCAGTGGGGTTTAGGTATGTATTGGATAATTATATAATTGCGCCCAATCTGTTCAGTGGGGTAGCTTTATATGTATAATACATGTACCAGCAAGTTACATTTTGCATCTGATACAGAGACCCCGTACGGCGAAGTTATTATACAGAATGTTACAAAAATACCCCTAACGCCGAAAGGGGGTTAAATGGTCCCTTATAAAGAGTCTATTGGCAATATTTGAAAACCATAGTCCATAAAACAGTGATGCACCAAAAGAAATATTTTGATATGACATAATAATATTATCATAAGTAATTGAAACGCAACCATATAAACGTAAAACTAAAGAGTAGGACCCAGAAAGTTATGTTTAACCAATTTCCTTAGAGAGGTAAATGGGCAATAACCATAACAAAGTAAGAACATGCTCATATTTCTCAATTTATGACTAATTGGACACAAGAACACACAATAGTCTTTTAGTTGTGAAATGTAGTATGTTGATGAAGATTTATTGATATGACTTGTATTTGACAACATATTTATTGATATGACTTGTATTTGACACCATATTTATTGATATGACTTGTATTTGACACCATATTTATTGATATGACTTGTATTTGACACCATATTTATTGATATGACTTGTATTTGACACCATATTTATTAATATGACTTGTATTTGACACCATATTTTTTGTTCTGTATTAAGCACGTGCTTAAAGCGGTTTGATTTCCTTTGATTGAGATCTCAAACATCCTTAGATTAAAATTGTTCAATTATTATTAAATTAGGTACAAATGATAAACAGTTACTCTTCTGTTCACATAATCTATGAACATTCATCGTTAATTGATGTGACCTGTTAGGGTTGGCACTTTTTTCGTTATCTTTTTCATACGGAATTATATAACTTGTTGCATAGTGATAATTGTACCTACTAAATTAGTAACTTTATAAATAGCTACTATTATAAGTTAACAGGCAGTTGGGTTAAGCCCCCCTGAAGGTGGACTCGTGGTCTGGAAAAGGTTGCGGGAGTGACCTGGATGCAAGTGGCGCGGGAGCGCTTTGTGACACTCTTTGGGGGAGCTTTCGGCTGATATGATGAGTGGATGATGATTTGATGATTTGATGATGATACATACACTGTTTATGTAAATAATATTAAAAATTTATAATAAAATCCCCGATACGATTAAAAACATTAATGCTCAGAAAAAAAATAAAAACACAAGAAAATCATACCTCATGAGGAATGCCTTTTATACTTTAGAAGAGTTTTTCAATGATAAGACCCTAGACTGGACGGCGAAATAATTTTATTTGTGAATAATAATTAATTTAATTGATAATTTATGTCTGTGTAAATAAAATGTACAATAATTTTAAACTTAATGTTAATCTGTAATATAATATATTAAATTGCTTGCCCTTACAGGGTTCATGTTGATCTGTAAAATTTATTTAAGATCTAATATGTATACTTACATGAGTGCAATAAATGATATGAATATGAATATGAATATGTATAAATATCCAGCAATTACGCTAATCATTTAAGTATACCACCGCCTACTTAGTTATAATTATGAATAATAATAATAAATCAGCATATATACGTCCCACTGCTGGGCACAGGCCTCCTCCCATGGATGAGAGGGGATTAGTTATCATTGATATCAACGAAATATTTGAATACTTAGAGAGGAATACCTCTATACCTACTTACTCTCAAACGAAACCCCATAAAAAACACCAATGTCTCATCACAAAGGAGCCAACGACCACGTCTCAATGCTCATGATAGATCAATTATATGGACACTATATTTTTTTGCGTCTATTAATGCGTGTCGAATGTGCACGGGTCTATTGTCGCTTGTGATCCGGGACTGATATGGAGATGATGGTACAGATTCACCAACATACGCATGTTGTCTGATGCGTCTTATTACGCCGTCATAAAGTTTATTGTCGTTCGATGTATGATGTTATTGGTTTAGTTTAGCTTAATGTGACATTGTGTGCGTTTAAGTCCGGTACCATTGAACGGAGGACGGGCGCGCGTTCATTAGTGGTCCACGCACGAAGGGACCCCGCGACGTATATAAGGATAGTGCGGGAGGTTCCGAGCTATATACTTATTCGCGCAGCAATCCCGTCTAGTACAGGCTAGAGCAGGCTTTGGTGCTGTTAACACGCGCTACCGCAAGGCACGATGATGAAACTGGTAAGTGCATGGTTTCGAGTTTTATATTGTTATCTATTACATTTATTTCTTACTTGAGTACTTTCTAATTAATCAGTGATCCATTTTCATTTCATTAATTTGACATAATAAACGCAGTTAGACTACAGACGCTACTAACGCACGATAATAAAGCCAATGCAGTATTATTGTAGCTCGAATAAAACGAATAAAAACTCATATTTATTGATACGTATGTATGTAATGTAATGTAAGTTAGGTACATATCAAGGCGATTTAGGTACACATGCAAGGTATTGCATACAAGTTTCATTACATGGCGGGTTACCGAGGTATGCATACTGAGTTCAATTGGTCTATGAAACCCCACAATGCAGTCAAACTTGCATGCCATTTCTTGCATCTGTAAATTGCGCTTTAGGTACATTCTTCAGTGCGCTCGTAATTTGATCGAATTGTATAGTCAACATCGTAGATACATTTACACTTTGTTCCATTTGGAATAGGGCGAATAGAATAATAATATACTTATATTGATACACTCGTATTTGTAGTCGATTATATCTCCTACCTAGAACTATAGGCCATGAAACAAATAATTTACTTCGTTTCTGGTCTACTAATTATTTTTTGTGCCTTTAAGAAATTGATAAGAGCTTATGTTGGTTTCATTTGACAGAATTTACTCTTAAAATTTCGCACATAGTAGGTAGAGTCAAGTGCAAAAATATGTATCGATATAATCCTCTCATAAATATGTACCTACCGAAAACTTAATCCGCGGACATATCTACCTAAGTGCGAGGGGACCTACAAGTAAGTTGCGTGCACCCATATTTTTGAGACTTGACACTTGACTGTGCCTATAATATCTAAGCACCAACGGTCTCTCGTGCTTCAAGAGCGCGTTACGCGTCATGGTCACTTCACGACATCGACATCATCCGTCGGGCCTTCGGCAGCCCCGGTGCTTACGGTCCGCAAACCTACTACTGACCCCGTATCATGGTCGGCTTTATCACACGACAAGTGACAGGATAGAGCGTCCGTCACTGGCTGACACCGTTCGATAGAACGAGTCGACGCTCCTATCTTATCACTTATCGCGTGATAAGGCCGATCATGATACGGGGTCTGGTATGACACGGGACGACAGAAGAAGACACGATGGGATGCCGGGACTTCGTGTAGGGCTGGTTCCGCTGATGACCCAGCCGAGGGTCTCTGAGCCGTCTGCCGTAGAGAGAGACCCCTGGTAGGCCAGAGAGACCCTTTCTTCCACGAGAGGAGACAACCAGTCGGGCTGATTGATTAGTAAAAGTGCTGTTTTGTTGTCCAGATATCGTTCGTGTGCCTCATGATGGCCCTGGCGCTGAGCCCCGCGGCGGCGAAGCCCCAGGTGCTGGTCGACTATGGCTACTCTGGCTACTACTCGCCCGGCTACGTCGCGCCCGCCGCCGCCTACAGCCCGCTCGCCTACTCCTACCCCTACGCCTACACGTATTCCTACCCCTATGCGTATTACTAGTTATAATTATTAAGTGAAGGACTTCATAGGCGTTTTGAGTACATTGTCTTTAATTTAACTGCTTTTGTTATCGTAAACGTAATTTGAAAGACACTAACAACAGAAATTAGTATGCGTAGGTACCAAATATTCCTTAATAATAGTAGGTATTATATGTATATACTTACAAGGTAATAAATACTAAGTACCTATTCCTATTAGTACCTTCACTTCTGTTAAATTTTCGTGTTCCCTATAACAAAATATATCTACAATAACGCCTTCTGAAATATGAAGTATTCATATCAAATGAAGAAGTATCTAACCTGTGATTTATTAATGTTCTAAATGTCTAATTAAGTAATTAGTGATTAAGCTTAGGGGTGCACTAAATTCGGTCAGAGTCGGGGTAAGAGGTGAATTTTATTATGAACGCTGAAATACAGGTTATTAAGTATCACTCAAAATTGGTGTACAACATATTGACCATCGATTACGAATATCGATTGTTGGGGGAAGTAATGCCGGGATGAGTTTCTTAGTCGAGTCATGACTGGTTTGATCGATTAGAATGGCACAGTTGTACTCATAATGTTAATGACTCTTGTATTATGCTGTTAAACGATTTCTTGCTAATATATTGTTATTAAGATTATTTACTTTGTTTTATTGCTATCCTTTAAGAACGAGTAATGTAACACCCCTATAACTGCAAGCGTCTATTGGGTAGGTACGTCTGGAATACCTACCACTTGGTCCGTTACACACAAAATACACGACCCGAAGTGTGTCACTTGTGTTCCTCGCTTAAACTTGTAAAATTGTAACTTATAGCTTCGTAACACGGGACGCAAGCGGAGTAGATATGCTTGTTTGCCATCAAAGTGGTAGGTATTACAAAAACAAATAACGGCGGAGCACATAATATAGCATATACTCGTATAGATAACTGCAGGTATCTGTCGCTAAACTATTTTGGTGCCTTTATGTCATATAAACAACAAAAGGATGGAACTAAATGTTGGGTGAAGTAAATTTCTTGTACATACAGCATACCTATCCTTATGCTGTAGATACCTACTTTGTGTGCGTAATTTAATTGAGCTATGTTTGTTCTTATAAGACAGTTAAGTTCTATAAGAGGGAACCTGTAATTTGCTCTGTAATTCTATTGGTGTATAAGTAATATTTCACGCTATTGGCTCTCTATTAATTAATAAATAATAAAATAAAAATAAATAACTAATAAGTATAAATACCAACGTAGAACATTCCAATACCGGCTTACCAACATCTCTGTACCTTGATTTTTACACCCGCAAACTTTGAAGTTGAATAATTAGATTTTACTACAAATTACATTCACACAAGTAGCGGGCATAACCTCATAGTTAATAGTTATCACGAGTTATTAACGGATTAAATATTGAGCATCTGTTTAGTATGCATACCTGTGCGTGTGTGCGTGCCGGGATGACAGCCCCATGACCACATCCCATGCTGGTGACGCAACGCGAGGCCTTGTGGTTTTCCTCTTCTGTATTCCATGGGAGACGCGACACGATCGTAATCTAATATGTATGCTAATTCATGGATTAAGTATACTTACTTATTACGCCGGCTCGATGACCAAAGAGGATCTTGGCCGTTCCTATTCACGCCAGTAGTGAGGCCTTTGAGGCCCACGCCACACTAGCGGTACAGCACGGCGAGATAGAATATCCGTCTCTTGTTCTAATTCCAAATAGACGGATACTCTATCTCGCCGCAACACAGCTAGCGCGAAGTCTTGCTACAACCGTGCTTGGTCAACCGGGAATTCATCGATTATAGGTAGATATAGAGGGCACGGAAGAATGTCATCTCGCTCGCATTTGGGGCAGTCCGACTGGGCACTTGTGGAGTATACCCACAGTATCTATGCCTTACTAGAAGACCGCTGGATTATTATGCACCACTCTGTAACTTGTTTTGTGATTTTGGTGATGGGTAATTAAAGGTCGCCAGAGCTCCCGCTGTGTTGAGAGCGAAGATTTATCTCTAGCTGTAGACAGCGAATCCTCGAATTTATAAAGGGTCGGTAACGTGCTTGTGACTTCTCTGGAGTCGAAGTCGTCTATAGTCTACGTTGTCTGTGAGTGCCATGCTCATATCGATGTTTTAATCCAAGAGGATGCGCTTCTCTCTTTATTGCGTATTCGGTATTTTGAGTTTTATCCATCGCATAGGTAGACCGAAGTAGGGCGCTCCTTTATCTTCCGCTTAGGCAGCGTTTACGTAGAGGTGTAACGTCGTACGACACGCCGCGCGTGCTGTCAGGCGACAATGGCGCCTCTCGTCTGCTCGTCTCCGCCCAGCACGGCTATCAACGCGAACGGCGCGCGAGCTCTCGAGAGTATGTCGCGGCCGTCTCATGATAGACGTGCTGCACGTTTATCATGGGCCGGCCGCGACATACTCTCGATTTTTCTCGCACTATACTTCTTGTTCTAAGTGATCTAATAACCGTCTCACACTATCCGTCTCTTTCTTATTAGATCACTTAGAACAAGAGGTATAGTGCGAGAAAAATCGAGAATATGTCGCGGCCGGCCCATGATAAACGCGCAGCACGTCTATCATGAGACGGCCGCGATATACTCTCGATTTTTTTCACACTATCCCTCTCTTTCTTATTAGATCACTTAGAACAAGAGGTATAGTGCAAGAAAAATCGAGAGTATGTCGCGGCCGGCCCATGATAAACGCGCAGCACGTCTATCATGAGACGGCCGCGATATACTCTCGATTTTTTTCACACGATCAGTCTCTTTCTTATTAGATCACTTAGAACAAGAGGTATAGTGCGAGAAAAATCGAGAGTATGTCGCGGCCGGCCCATGATAAACGTGCAGCACGTCTATCATGAGACGGCCGCGATATACTCTCGATTTTTTTCACACTATCCGTCTCTTTCTTATTAGATCACTTAGAACAAGTGGTATAGTGCGAGAAAAATCGAGAGTATGTCGCGGCCGGCCCATGATAAACGCGCAGCACGTCTATCATGAGACGGCCGCGATATACTCTCGATTTTTTTCACACTATCCCTCTCTTTCTTATTAGATCACTTAGAACACGAACGAACGAAGTACTATGTGTTGAACCGTACGAAATGTTTATATCTGACCACAAATGCGTATTAATCACTATAACTACACTAAAAGTGTTACAACTTAACATTGTTATTTGGAAAAGATTATTTTCTGATATGAACAAATACAATTTCAATTATTGTTTATACAACTATGACTGGACCTCTGCTCTAGATAAAAAAGCAAGCCCTGACCAATTATTTGATATTGTTATTAACATAATCATACATTTTTATGACATTAATTTTCCACTTAAAAAGTATCCTATAAAAAATGAAAACAAGGCATGGGTAAGCGAACCAGTTATCCAGTTACGTAACCGTCTGCGACACGTAAAAACAACGCTGCAGAATAAAGCGTTACAAAACCAATTGTATACGGATATAATGTTGGATCTTGAAAACAGGTACTTTGAGGAACTTCACGCTGCTCGCAAGCAATATTTCAACAATCTAATTTCAAGCAGCGATAACATCTGTAGGACATCCTGGCGCATAATTAAGTCTGAAACAAGTAGCAACAATAACAAACACGACTCGCTAGAACTATTGATAAGTGAATCAGCTGGGAGTAGCGCCGAGCACCGGGCGGCGACCGCCGCTGCCGCGCTGAACCGGTTTTATGTCAACGCGAACAAGAACACCTGCGCTCGCCCAGACATCCCCGCTGCACTTCATTATCTTAGTAAGTACATAAACAAACACAATAAGCACATTGAAAATGAACCATTTCTCCTCCAGTATGTAATTAAAATAGTAAAATTAATCAAACGTAAAGATTCGAAAGATATTAACGGAATGTCGACCCGCTTACTCGACATATTACCTACTTTCCTTATAAACATATTTTGTGACTTAATCAATAGATGTATTGATACGGGTACCTACCCCAGTAGCTTAAAAAATATAAAAGTTCAACCAATCTACAAAGGTAAAGGGGACCTAAACATCTTAAAGAACTATCGACCTATATCGTTGATACCACCCCAACAAGCAAAAACCAGGCCTACAACAGTCTCAAGACTACCATTTTTTCGCTCTTACTTTGATCCTATATCATCGTATAAGCCTGGATTTGGGCACCAATTATAAGCGTATTTGTTTTAATATCGTTCTAATATCAGTCTTATTAGATGCTGTTCGCTTTTACACTAATCTTGCCAAAACGAATTTAAGTGCCTTAGGCTAATATCGCATTTACCTAAGTATCTTGTAAGCCTGTATGAGCTTAAATTGGTCTAAAGTTAGAATATTGTGAGCCTAAACAAGCTTATTATGATTTGTTGTAGGATCGTGTAAGCCTGCATGGGCTTATATTGATCTAACGTTAGAATACTGTGAGCCCAAACAAGCTTATTATGATTTTTTGTAGGATCTTGTAAGCCCGCATGGGCTTATATTGGTCTAACGTTAGAATATTGTGAGCCTAAACAGGCTTATTATGATTTTTTTGTAGGATCTTGTAAGCCCGCATGGGCTTATATTGGTCTAACGTTAAAATATTGTGAGCCTAAACAAGCTTATTATGGTCTTATGTAGGATCTTGTAAGCCCGCATGGGCTTATATTGGTCTAACGTTAGAATATTGTGAGATTTGTGAGCCTAAACAGGCTTATTATGATTTTTTGTAGGATCTTGTAAGCCCGCATGGACTTACATTGGTTTAACGTAAGAATATTGTGAGCCAAAACAAACTTATTATGATTTTTTTTGTATTTGAAGCAGTCTGAAAGTTGAGATCGGTCAGTGTGTTGAGTGCATCGTGACAATAAAAAATAAAAGGTATGTAACATATAACTGTTTATTAAGTACTTATAATTAATTAATATTGTAATATAATAACATGTTTGTTTTCATCTGGTGAGTGTTTGTTTTACGGCAAGTAATTCGCATGGGAAATATTATTTACTGTAAAGTAGACTCTGTTTTACGCTTGAAAATTCATGCGCCTAATCAATTATGGTATTTCGTATCCTCTTTTAATTATTTTATTTCTTTATTTGTATTGATAGTGTCGCCATTGATATAGCTGCATTTTACCAGCGCACTGTTAGACTATTGTAAGATCGTTTAAACTCACATTAGCATTCTGTATACTAATGGCATGGCCATGTTGAATTAATTAGGGTTCCTTGATTTAACATACCTAAAACCTTAAATCGATTTTTTTTATCTCAATCCGACCACTTGAACTTACAAATATACTAAATAAATGTATTTTTATTAAAGTGACAACGTTGGTGCGGTGAAATGGTTGTATATATGGATATAGACCGTTATTTGATCAAGAAAGACATCCGTATGTTAAAGCTTTTAAAATGGCCTTGGAAAGAAACACACTTCTTGTTGAGTGAAACACGTCACGGATGTGGCCATTACAATAACTTCATGAATGTCAATCCTAAGCAATACTTACATAAATAGATAAATACACACTTAAATAGATATTAAACATCCAAGACACGAGAACAAACATTCGTATCCATCATACAAATATCTGCACTGACCGGGGATTGAACCCGGGACGTCAAGCTAGCAGCGGGTAGTCAGGTTCTCTAACCTCTAGGCCAGGGGTCGGCAAACCGCGGCTCACGAGCCGCGTGCGGCTCTTTAGGTTCCCAAAAAAAAATGTTTTTTTAATGAAAATCAGACATAACTGAGACTGTGGGTGGCTCTTTCAGCTTCCGAAAAATTGACATTTTTCCAGGATCTGGCTCTTTGTCTTAAAAGTTTGCCCACACCTGCACTAGGCTATTCGGTCGTCCGAATTACACTTTAATACCAAAGGATACCATGTGTACTCATTAGTAACAAACAACTGTTCTAAAGAAAAAACTTTTGCAAAATGTTTTTTTGTGTTTTTTTTTTATATTCAAAATTTCAGCTCAATCAGTCACCGGGAAGTGGGTTAAATTTAACTAGCAAGATTCTTACAGACAGACAGACAGACAGACAACGGGACAGGTGAAACTAAATAAAAGCTTGTAAAATATGAAAAATATTTACCAATTACGAACGGAGGTACGGCAGGTATTTCAAAAATATTACACAATATGGGCCAGAGTTGTTGTCGTGAACTTTTAGAAACCGGCAAACCGTCTATATTGATGTTTAGATGAATAATATCTGGAGTCCACGGTAAAAGTCCCAAAATATCATCGAGTTTCGTGATCAAGCCACTATGCCAATACATTCCAGGAGAGTCAGGAGATAACTCACTGACTTGTACTATCTCAGTGTTTGTTTTAAGTAGTGTTCGTGCGTCTTTTGGTAGAACATTATTGAGTCTCCTGTTCGAAATAAATAGCAATTCATTTACTGCTGCATGAGGTATATTAAATTTTAATGCCCAATTTTGTAAATTACTTTTTAAGGCGAAATCTTTTTCATAATCGGTTTCGTCCTCGTCCTCGGTCGACGATTCATTTTCACCAAAATCATTTTCAACACAGACTGAATCACTGTCCTCAATATCTACCTCTTCGCAAACAGAACCTGCAGAACCCTCACTAATATTTCTCTCAACACTACCTTGACCTGGCACGGGCAGTACTAGTACATTTGATTTATTTATCATTTCTTTGTACTTCTTCTGAACTTTCCGCCGATAGCCACCAGTTTTCATACGTGTCTTCCAGTTTTTGTAATCCATTTTACACGCAATTTAAAAACACACTCACTTTTACTCACAAAACAATGACCCGTTGGCCAAATCTTGCTCTTACCTACAATTGTGTTCCCAAAATCGATTTAAGATCAATCCACCTTATATTGATCTTGTCTTTTGTGTTGTTAGTATGTTGATCAAATATCACTCTAATATCTTACTAAATCACTGTTGTTGATCTTATTATAGCTTTAAATAAGATCAGAGAAGTACCTACTTACTTACAGTGCTCTTATGCTATGCTGATAATAGTCTAAAATTAGAATAGCATTTAGCAAGTCTATTACAAAATGAAATAACCTTAAAGAATGGGGCTATAAGAACAAGTTTTCTCAAGTGCAATGAGTCTTTGTAAATGTGATTGTAGAAGCGAGAGGCTTAAAATTACAGGTATACATGTATGAGATGAGGTAATAAGACTGAGCGTTCTTGAGTCCGCACTAGCTTGTCTGAGACTAATATAAGAGCAATTACATGTACCAAAACAATTATAAGAGCCCTATAAGCCTACCACTCTCAAAAAGTGCGCATTCTGAGACTGTTATAAGCACACGTTTTGTCAAGTCCAATTTGTAAATGTGATTGTAGGAGCGAGAGGCTTAAAATGGTATCATAAAATGCTCTTGTATACATATATGAGACGAGGTAATAAGACTGACCATTCTTGAGTCCGTACTAGCTTGTCTGAGACTAATATAAGAGCGAAGACATCTTCCAAAACAATTATAAGAGCGCTATAAGCCTACCACTCTCATAAAGTGCGCTTTCGAAAACGGTTATAAGCACAGGTTTTCTCAAGTGCAAAGAGTCTTCGTAAAACTCATTGTAGGAGCAAGAGGTTCATAATAGTTAATTAAAATGCTCTTATATACATATATAAGACTATGTAATAAGACTGAGCGTTCTTGAGTCCGTACTAACTTTTCTGAAACTACTATAAGAGCGATGACATCTTCCAAAACAATTATAAGAGCGCTTTAAGCCTACCGCTCTCATAAAGTGCGCATTCTGAGACTGTTATGAGCACGGGTTTTGTCAAGTCCAATGAGTCTTCGTAAATGTTATTGTAGGAGTAAGAGGCTTATAATTGTTTTATAAAATGATCTTATATACATTTGTAAGACTAAGTAACAAGACTGAGCATTCTTGAGTCCGTACTAGCTTATAAAATGCTCTTATATACATTTGTAAGACTAAGTAATAAGACTGAGCATTCTTGAGTCCGTACAAGCTTATCTAAGACTAATATAAGGGCTATGAGATGTTCCAAAACAATTATAAGAGCGCTATAAGCCGACCACTCTCATAAAGTGCGCATTCTGAGACACTTTTGCTAGTTGGGACTTTTTTCAAAAGTCTTTGAGCGCCTATTAAGTGACAAACTAATGTCTCACTTCTATTCTAATAACATGCTGAACATGCAGCAATATGCCTATCAACCCGGTAGATCAACGATCGACGCGGCGCGCGATGTTGTGACAAGGGTGTCCGGCCACCTCGACGCCGGGCGACAGGTGGCAGCCATATTCTGTGACCTGTCGCGCGCCTTCGAGCTGGTCAGTCATCCTCTCATCCTTTCAAAGTTAGATCACTATGGTGTCACCGGCAGCTTCTTGGAAACGATAGCTTATTTCTTGGTGTCCCGAAAACAGCTAACTTTCGTACGCGGAGCGACATCTGAACTTTTGGATTTAGGGGATACTGCCGTTCCTCAAGGTTCCGTGATCGGGAATAACCTTTTTTCAATATTAATGAACGATTTCACAACCGCCACCGACGACGCGGAGATCGTGATGTTTGCGGATGACGGTTGTGTTATCGTAGCAGCGGAAAACCACATTCTTCTAAAAACTAAACTGTCCAAAGTAATGGAACAAGTAGCAACGTGGTTTTCGGCTAACGGTATGATATTGAATGTTGAAAAAACAAACATAGTCCGATTCTGCTTGCGAGGTAAAAGGGACCATGACTTATTTGTCACCTGTAACGACCAACCTGTACCTCAAGTCGATCAGGTGAAATACCTAGGCCTGATAATAGACTCCGGGCTCACATGGAGTCCACATATAGATCAGCTGTGCGACCGCCTATCATCCGCTTGCTTCGCACTCAGCAGGCTGCGCCCCAGTCTCAATCTCAGTAACGTCAAGAAAGCCTACTACGGCTACTTTCACTCTATTCTTGCATACGGGATTGACTTATGGGGTGACGCTGCTGACCGATTAAGACCATTCAGACTTCAAAAACGTGCGATCCGCTCCATATCAGGGGTCCCATGGGACCACCCATCGCAGGAACTGTTCAAGAAAACCGGAATTCTTACCTTACCGTGTTTATACATTTTTGAAGTGGCAAAATACGTAAGACGTAATTTAAAACAGTTTCTGACTCGTAGTAGCACACGAGGTGCAAATTGCAGAAGGTCCGATGAGCTTTATCCACCAAAGTCGCGACTTGCCAAATCTAAGAAGTGTATGCACACGGTAGGACCTAAAGTATATAACAAGATCCCGATAGAAATAAAACAAGCTACTAGTGATGGATTATTCAACAAAAAACTTAAAACGAAATTGTTATCGTCGATGTCTTTTTCGACAGCTAATATGTACACATACCTACCTGTAGTACCTACTCGTAAATTGGTACAACACCAAAACGTAACTGGTTCGCTAACTCAGCCTCGCCTCCCAAATCTCTAACGTAACCTTAATGTAACTAGAGAACATATAAGTTAAGTACCTAATATTGTATAAGCAATTGACATGTAAAATTTTATATTTTATTAATAAACAATTGAATTGAATTGAATTGAATTGAACAAGAGGTATAGTGCGAGAAAAATCGAGAGTATGTCGCGGCCGGCCCATGATAAACGCGCAGCACGTCTATCATGAGACGGCCGCGATATACTCTCGATTTTTTTCACACTATCCGTCTCTTTCTTATTAGATCACTTAGAACAAGAGGTATAGTGCGAGAAAAATCGAGAGCATGTCGCGGCCTGGTCCATGATAAACGTGCAGCACTTCTATCATGAGACGGCCGCGATATAATCTTGATTTTTCTCACACTATCCGTCTCTTTCTTATTAGATCACTTAGAACAAGAGGTATAGTGCGAGAAAAATCGAGAGTATGTCTCTATCTGTCTCTTTCTTATTAGATCACTTAGAACAAGAGGTATAGTGCGAGAAAAATCGAAAGTATGTCGCGGCCGGCACATGATAAACGTGCAGCACGTCTATCATGAGACGGCCGCGACATATCCTCGATGTTTTTCACACTATCCGTCTCTTTCTTATTAGATCACTTGGAACGAGAGGTATAGTGCTGGCCGTGTTCGCCTGACATTTTGTGCGGCATATTGCGCAGCATGTGCCTGTGTGTAAACGCACCCTTATATGTTAATGTTTAAGATAAATAAATACACCGACTGGATATTAGTGAAAGTTTATTACAGACAAATATTACTACTTGCTCTATCCTGAATTTTATTATGGTTTACCTGTAAATAGACATGATCGTATGTAACTCGTTAATCATTAATATCATTATTCAAATGCGAACACGATTGATTTGAGCCATTTTTTATATTAAACTAAATTGTTACAATAGTTACCTACCAAGCAAGTCCGATCATCTGCATATTAACGCGTTTTCGTTTATTGTAAATGTACATTATACAAGATGTATCAGTTTAAAATCCTATCAATTTAAAATGTGAACCAAAATATTATCTGCTTAAATTATTTATACATTTACACAAAACCAGACTTAAGCGAATATTAACAATTTAATTATCAACAGCAACGTCAGCAACCCAAAAACGTACGGTTGAAATAAAACTTGTTAGCAAAGGTAATTTTAGTCCCCATTTAATATTATGCAAAGTCTTCAGGTTTCCGAGATAAATATGAGCCAGTTAACACACTATCCATTCCATTGTACCCTGAGCCCCCCAAGCACGCTAGGTTTTATGTCCGACTTAAAGCATTTGTCCCTCTTGCACATACATAACTACTACAAGCTCAGACATAAAACTTAGCGTACTAGCCCCCCGCTCATGCTATTCATTCGATTTGACCGATCCTTCTTGGGGTTGGAGATATTTTTTCTACTTTCATCATCATCACCAATGTATTCTGCCGCGTTATTTTGCATAGGATAGTTTCGTAAGTACCTACAGATGTGCAAGCAGCGGAAAGTTTCCAAAAATAAATGGGCCATTTTACGGAAAGTTGTATACTCGACTTTTTTTTAAATTTTGATCGGGTTGTTTCTCTTCAGAATCGAGAGCACTTTGGAACCTAATTGGAGAAAAAACTGACCAAATTGTAAGGTACATATAATTTTCGATTTTCCGTTCCGTTTCACCATACAAGCTTAGCATGGAAACGGTAACGGAACGGAATAAAAAATTTCGGGGCACTTTAGTGTCCCAAGATTGAAAAATGAATGAATGGCAAACAATAAATGAATGAATGACAAATAATAAATGTTTAGGTACAATTTTTATTAAGTTTTGACTAAGTTCACTTTCGGAAAGTAGTTTACTTTAGGTCCAATGTCAAAATGGTCATTATAAGTTGATGTTTTTCCATTTGTGCCAAATATCAGTAAATCGTAATTAGCGATCTCATTTTGGGCACGGCATGATACGATTACTTTGTAACATGACTCATATCCGGAGCCCGGTATTATGGTGGCATTTATGAGCTATCATAGTGACTTATTCTCATTCATTGACTTCGTTATATCGATAGTCATTCACGTAATAAAATCTTAACATCATCCATCCTCCTAGGGTTTTTCCCGCTTATAAGTAGTGGTTAGAGCTCCCGTTGCACGAAACCCTACCTCACAAGGTGGCAGAACAGAAATGCAATATAGTGATAGATACTACTTAGGAACACTGGATTTTAGTTGGTTGCCATAGCATATCCTGGAAGAACTATAATTTTTTTTCGTCGTCGTATCGCTTTTTTGATCGAATATTACATCATAAGGTGGCATATCGAAACGTTTACTCATCGAAATAGACACATTTGGAGATAAAAACCCGCATTGGTTGCCAGCCCAAATCCTGGCAGGTTTCAAGATCAGCCACGTTTTATGAGCCCCAAAAATGGGGTCAATTACCTGATCAGGTGGCAAGATGAAAATGATGCAGATCGATTGCCCTAGACGTGCCGTTCACGAATATATAGGGTTGCCTGCCTTCAGCTTGGCAGTTTTTCTGGTCAGCCACCTCAAACAATGTATGTGAAAAACTTGGAATAACGAGAAATTTGTGTATTTATGCTATGATTTAATAAAAATCAGGATACTAAATTAAAGTCAACGTACTTGCGTCTTATGGTGTTGAAATAATAGGGTAAATGTACCAGTTTTGGTCATTTCTCATTAATATTTCTTGAAATATTGAAAGAAGTGATTTTGCCTGTTACGTTCAACGTGATATAGCAATCCTCATCAGGTGGCAAGATGACACTGTTGCGAATCGATTGCTCCACTGGCCTTTTGAGAAAAATGTGTAGATCAGAAGCAAAAGTGGTCCATTTGATTTTCGACAAATACATCGAACCATCCATCAAAGAAATAGAACGAAACAAAAGAATCCATGAAAACACTCCATATCAAATATCAGGTCCAATACAAAAAAGACCAGGGAACTTCCTGAAATCTCTTAACAATGTCAGATTTAAAGATGCTTTAATTAACTTTCTTATTAATGATTGGGAACGCGATGAACTGATACCGATTATTAGAATTAAAAAGATATATATGTAACAAACGAATACTTATGTTTTTCTTTCAAGAGCATACAAAACAAATTGCAGAAAATAGAAGAGACGGAGTACTTCTGCACCCACGAAGAAGCAGATACTCGGCTTATCTTTCATATGTCTAAAGTTCAACCTGAATCCAAAGTTCTGATTAATTACTCGGACACAGACATCTTGGTAATTATACTAGGAAACATTCACTAACTTACAAACTGTTCACAAATTTGGGTTTACAATACCCAACTTAAATCAGCTTATAACTGTACCGAATTAGCGCACAAGCTGGGACCTGAGATGTGCAAAGCCTTACCAGCTGCACACGCCTACACAGGTTGTGATTACACATCGTCCTTCAAAGGGAAAGGAAAAATTAAAGCTTTTGATTTAATAGAGGCTGACCAAAATGTTAGAGATGTTTTTGCATCTTTAAATAGTCCAGAGGACATTCAAAACACAGAAAAGATACAAATAGTTCAAAAGTTTACATGCAAGTTATATTCAAAGTGACGTAAATCAGGCTAGTTTCGAAATTTTAACAAAGAAATATGGAAATATAACGCAAACATCAAAATTCATGAAAAAAAATACAAATTTCAATGCTGCAACTCTACAGCCATGTTGGAAAAGTTTAAAACAACATTTACTAAGGACACTGCTTGTGAGCTCAATGTGGCGCAATGCTACAAAACCATCTTGTTTTTTATACGATCCTGTTGAATGCGGATGGGTTCTAAATAGTAAAAATAACTACGATATTTTGTGGTATGAAGGAGATCCCACTCCGCTACACGTCAACGACATTATTAGTATGGATGACAATGAATCAGATGAATTAAATATTAGTTGTGTTTCTTCTTCTGACGAAGAATAACTTTTTAAGTTTTTAAGTGTCCCTAGAATAAAAAACTTATATATAAGTTTGTATTGTTTTATTTTTGTACACTTTGTACGTGTACCTAAAAAAAATTGCAAGTGATTATGCAATTATATGCATCTTCTTCTAAAGGTATATATATATCAAAAATTCTTACTTGTGTATGTTATGTTGTACTGTTCTAGTGTAGAGGTAACTTTGAATACTAACCTTGAATTAAGATAACTGCATGACGTTTCCCATATTTGAAATTAATTTGATTCATTATTTCATATAATTTCTACAAAATAAATATTGTTTGTAGCACAAAAATGCTATATCACGTTGAACGTAACAGGCAACATCACTTCTTTCAATATTTCAAGAAATATTAATGAGAAATGACCAAAACTGGTACATTTACCCTATTATTTCAACACCATAAGACGCAAGTACGTTGACTTTAATTTAATATCCTGATTTTTATTAAATCATAGCATAAATACACGAATTTCTCGTTATTCCAAGATTTTCACATACATTGTTTGAGGTGGCTGACCAGAAAAACTGCCAAGCTGAAGGCCGGCAACCCTATATATTCGTGAACGGCACGTCTAGGGCAATCGATCTGCATCTGTGTCATCTTGCCACCTGATGAGGATTGCCGTATCACGTTGAACGTAAAAGGCAACATCACTTCTTTCAATATTTCAAGTAATATTAATGAGAAATAATTAAAACTGGTACATTTACCCTATTATTTCAACACCATAAGACGCAAGTACGTTGAGTTTAATTTGATATCCTGTTTTTTTTTTAATTATACCCTGAATCATAGCATAAATACACGAATTTCTCGTTGTTCCAAGATTTTAACATGTATTGTTTGAGGTGGCTGACCAGAAAAACTGCCAAGCTGAAGGCAGGCAACCCTGTATATTCGTGAACGGCACATCTAGGGCAATCGATTTGCATCAGTGTCAACTTGCCACCTGATGAGGATTGCTATATCACGTTGAACGTAAAAGGCAACGTCACTTCTTTCAATATTTCAAGAAATATTAATGAGAAATGACCAAAACTGGTACATTTACCCTATTATTTCAACACCATAAGACGCAAGTACGTTGACTTTGATTTAATATCCTGATTTTTATTAAATCATAGCATAAATACACGAATTTCTCGTTATTCCAAGATTTTCACATACATTGTTTGAGGTGGCTAACCAGAAAAACTGCCAAGCTGAAGGCAGGCAACCCTATATATTCGTGAACGGCACGTCTAGGGCAATCGATCTGCATCATTTTCATCTTGCCACCTGATCAGGTAATTGACCCCATTTTTGGGGCTCATAAAACGTGGCTGATCTTGAAACCTGCCAGGATTTGGGCTGGCAACCAATGCGGGTTTTTATCTCCAAATGTGTCTCTTTCGATGAGTAAACGTTTCGATATGCCACCTTATACACGCGAAAGCGATACGACGACGAAAAAAAAATATAGTTCTTCCAGGATATGCTATGGCAACCAACTAAAATCCAGTGTTCCTAAGTAGTATCTATCACTATATTGCATTTCTGTTCTGCCACCTTGTGAGGTAGGGTTTCGTGCAACGGGAGCTCTAACCATAGTATATTTTGAACTGTCGTACGTATATCGAAATCGATTACCTAGGTACCTACATTAAAAATCGATAAATGAGAAGTGACTATGACGGTTGATTATGCCACTGAAAACTCGGAAAAACACTGAAGACTTCGGACTTTGCTAATATACTTCAGGACGGCATAACACAAAGTACTTATATTATACGTTTTGTACTGCAGGCAGTTGATCAAATTACTGGTAGGAAAAAAAATGATGGCAATAAAAACACAGACCTAGCTTTGGAATGTTTAGCTACTTTAAACCATTTACCTGTAATTTGATTAACGAGTTAAATGAGAAATTTAGATCAAAGTGAAAAATTAAAAAAATATATTTGTAACGAGTGGGATTTGAACCCACTAGCTCTGGAGTCCGTCCATCACTCTTGCCAATTGAGCTCGTGGCGACATCTACCGTAAGAGCCCCCCTAGCCTCCCTAAGGTGTAATTATAAGAGTGGAAGGGATTCAGATTCATGGCCACTAGCGGACCCACGGTAGCTCAATTGGCAAGAGCGATGGACGGATTCCAGAGGTTGTGGGTTCAAACCTCGCTCATGGCGAATAATTTTTCAATTTTCCACTTTGTTCGAAATTTGGATTTTGTTAGGGGACGTTTCTGCTTAATAAACATTTAAGAGTTAAATGAGAGATAGAGATAGCCAATTAGCATATTTTTATAGCAAAGTTAACCAATTTACGAAGTTTTTCTTTATAGGTCTTGTCTATTTTATCTGTTACATCAATATTTATTTGATTATTCTGAACATATCTTATTACAATTCCTTATTAAGTATGTACCTTAAAGTATAAAATATACAATATAACTAACTACTTTTTTCAAATAATAAATATTAACGCTTCGTTCTTGGTTACCTGATCTATAGATAATTATTTCTATTGTTACTATTTGTTAACTGTTGCATTTATTTTAATTGGCATTTGTAATTCTTGTGAAAGTAAGCAGTGACTTCACAAGAAACTTACACAATTTGCGAAGAGCACAAGCACATTGCCGACATCTCAAAATATTGCATCAAGTCACTTTACCGTTCCGGTCCATAGCACTTGCACAAGCACTGTTCAGTGTTCACATCACATTAGATAAAGTTATATTCACGTAATACTACTCCGGTACCGTATTCCACAAAAGTACTTAAGCACGAGTGTCAATTCTTTTGATTCAAGCGACTTCAAGGTCGGAGTCGGAGTCTTCGGAGCCCCGCGGCGGCGGGAGTGGCGCGCGCAGCGGCGACTGCGCGCGCACGGGCGCGGCTGCGCGCGCGCCGAGCCGCCCGCACACGCGCTCCTCCTGCAACTTGCGCAGCCGCTCCTGCTCCTCTCGCTTCTGCTTCCGCCATTTTGCACGACGGTTCTTGAACCATACCTGTAAAACCCAATCCATGAATACTTGCTATATAAACCACTAATGTACTTAGTGCTTCTGTGGGCTGTAGCATTCTCGAGTCAATCTTAATGTCAAAAAAATATCCGTGTTTTTAAAATTCCAAAAACTGATTTCATAAAACATAATCGAACCTGCTAAGAAAATTTCACGAGTCTCGGTTGAGAAATGTGACTTTTATAGGCCGGAGATCCTGACAGTCAATCATAGGAAACTACGACAGCATTTTTGCCCAAGCTGAAACGGAAAACTTCGTTCCCTTCTCTCGGTCGTTCAATAATTTGAAACCGTCATAAAATAAGTGGTATACAGCAGAAGAAAGAAAAATACCTAATGTTCTTCTGATTCCTGAAAATGTATCCATTGCAGTGATTTCGATAAGGTGATGGGTGTTCTTAAGATGATGGGATATCAGTTGAAGGAAAGACAAATCAGACCTAAGTCTAGGTCACAGGGTTTGGTATGGTTCTTTACAGTAATGGCAACCGAACTTAATGATTCACTCGGCCTATGATTAGAAAGAAAGAAAAAGAAAGAAAGAAAGATAATTTATTCACAAACACACAGGACACACATATTAAACAATAGAATGAAAAAAAAAACAGATAAGACATGAAACCAGTGTGTCTGCGGCAGTGAACCGGACACTGGCTCAGCATTATGCTGAGGTGTCAGACACCTGCAGCGCTGATTTTCAGCCAGCACCGTCGGTGACTCACGGAAACGTCATACAAATGTAATAAATAACTACTAACATTTTTTGGGATAGGTGAAAGAGAAATAAACATAAATACACAGTGAGATAATTAAATACAGGTATACACTACCTAGATGCAGCTCAATAAAATTAGATAATAAATAAACAATTGGCATATTTATTGCTGTCACAGTGCTGGGGATTAGGATTTGGATTTCTGGAGCGTCAACAAATAGCCTGTAAGCATACGCCTGTGTGTGATTAAAGAGAAAAATAGTTTCATTATCAAGCCAAAGGCGTATCAATGCTACGGATACGAGTAGTTATATGTACCGTGACAAAGTGACCAGATATATCACTCTGGTGGGACCCAGAAGTCTGAGCGCCAGATAAAGAAAACAAGAGAGCCTCTTGCCTAGTTCACAGATTTTCTCCACAAATGAATAGGTGTGAGTAAGCTAGATCGATAAAATCTATGAAAACTGTACAAAATACGGTCGCAAGACCACGCTCTTTCCATTTGTAGATATTATTTAATTAGGTAAGTAAGCACTTATTAAAAATAGGGATGCAACGATATGTCTATTACGATACCGATACGAATGACGAATGCATCGTAAATTACGATTCGTAATAGCGAATACGATAACGAATGCATTACGATTTTTGAATTTACATCTAATAAAATAAGACAATTGGGTAAAATCAACATTTAGGTATTTAAATTTTAGACAGTTGACCACCTAAACGTCATAATTAAAATCAATTTATTTCAAATTTTTATTAAGAAATCATATCTTTTATGAAATTATCTGGTTTTAGTATTTTTCTTATATCTTCATGGAATAAACCAGCTGTGGAAAACAATCTTTCTGAATCTACAGTAGCTGGTTGATGGACAAATACTTATGGGCAATTTTTTCAAGTTAGGAAATTATACATTATTTTTCCTCCAATAATTTGAAATCGAACTAGTTTTAAGAATCGTTATTAACCGTAATACTTTTTACGATAGGTACGGATGATCGTCAAAAATAACGATAACCTGCGGTTTACGATTATCGGCATCGGTATCGTTGCATCCCTAATTAAAAACACTCGCATAAAAGTTATTCATACTTAATCCTAACGCTGACTTAAACATTTCATAACTATCCTATCCTCACAACCTACATATATCAATGAAAAGTTAATTTAAACATTTCGGTAGAGCTACCGTTTCCCATTACAAAAGGTTTAGAAATTGGTATTTATAAAGCATTCCAAATTCCGTGTGATCGTATTGTGCCATTTGTAACCGATGGATCACAAATATCACAATAATGCGGTGTGTTATTCTCGGACAATCGCGCGGCCTAATTTTGTGCTAGCAACTGACCGAGTTCTTGAGGTCTGAAAAAAATGTGTTCTTTTATTGTAATGATCATTGATATGTTCTCAGTAAGCTTTGTGTCGCTCGACTGCGCTCTTCCCCTCGAGCAGGCGCGCCACACCGCCCGACTCCGGGTGGTCTGCCATTGTATCCGCACCGATCACAACATCAGTCGGCAGGCTTTCACGTACTTACCACTCATTCATAAATGTTGACGTGTTTGTCTCCTTTTTTATAACTAAACTAGCTTTTGCCCGCGGCTTCGCCCGCGTAGTAAAAGTAATTTTCCAATAATTTTTGAATTGCTACGCCGCCTACTAACCTACTACTACTACTTCCCCTACGAATAACCCTTCGTCATAACCCATTATGGTAAATTAATTTTTATTTATTATTATTTTTATGCCCGTGTGGTGGCGGGTTAGAATTTCACCACCCTCTTTCTTCCCGTGTGTGTCGTAAAAGTCGATTAAGAGAGCAGGGTTGAAGTGTGTTGTGTGTGATGGGCTAACAACCTAAGCAATATAACTTTTTGTCGATCTTTTATACCCACATTTATGCTAAAAGTGGCGCTGGAACATAAAGTTCATGTGCTCTGCCTGCCCCTTTTGGGAATAAAGGCGTGAATGTATGTATGTATGTACGTATTTCTGTTATTAAATTTACAGTCATGATTAATGAGAATCTGTCCTCTGAAATAAAAGCTACTTTATGTTAATGATAATGTTGAAATACCAAAATATCTCCACGAATGTCAAGTCAAATTTGTGGCCTGGACATTGCTATAGGCTAGTTTTCTAAGATGCATGATTCCATGCTTTTCGAACCAGTATTTAACATAAATACCCAAAAATTTGTTTTAATTTAACGGCGGCCAAAATGCTTAACTTATTAAAAGTAAGCAGATCTTCGTGCAGCACCTTGAATGTACTTATTACGGATGCAGGCACTTTCCCAATGTCTCCTACCCTCCCGTCCCGCCGCGCCGCCCGCACTCGCCTAGGTACCGATTGCTGACGATCGAGATGGCACCAAATACAAACTTTAAAACCAATAACCCTATATAACGCGGGTCTCGTTCCATACCTCAAAAGCTAAAATAGAACCCTTATTTATAGGATCACGTGTGGCTGTCTGTCAGTCCGTCTGTTACAACTGATTTGCTAGGAAAAAACTGGACCGATTGAATTGCAATTTGGCAGAAATATTTTCATGAATTTTCATGTCCACAACATTACATTTCAAAATCTATGTGATTTTCGTTATTAACGTCCCAAAAAACCGTAATAACAACGCCCATATTGATATTTAGACGCCACGACGTTGGAATGTAAAATCGTTGTTGTTTTCCTAATCAGCGACCCGATAAACCATAGAAACAATAGATGCCGATGTTGATTTTCAGATTTTGTCACCACATGTCTCCTTTTAGGGGTTGAATTCTCAAAAAACCGGAAACACTTGTTTACTCATTTATCGTTAGGAATTATCCTGTGAATTCTCGAATAAAATTGTCTAACTAATCTTTTTTCTCCCTACAAACTTTGGACCTCCTTTTTAACCCCTTTAGGTGTAATTATTTCCAAAACGCTGAAAGCACTTTATTTGTAAATGAATACGTAATCTGTCCACAAAGTTTTAAGTACGTAGTAGCTAAAAATAAGTTTCCCTTATACAAAATTTGGACCCTCATTTAACCCCCTTAGGGGTGGAATTTTGTAAAACGCTGAAATTACTTTTTTTGTATCCTAATAAGTTATCTTCCTACAAAGTCTCAAGTCTCTAGTTCAATAAATAATGTTTCCCCCCACAAACATTGCATACCTATTTAACCCCTTAATTTTATAAAACGCTGAAAGTACTTTTTGTATCTTAATAATAATATTCCTACAAAGTTTCAAGTCTCTAGTACAAAAAAATAATGTTTCTCCCATACAAACTTTGCACCCCTATTTAACACCCTTAGGGATAGAATTTCCAAAAATCCCGTCTTATCCTTTGCCTACGTTATAAAAGGAAGTTCTGGTGTAAATTTCAAGTTTGTAGTCCCAGTAGTTTTTAATTCAAACTTTGCACCCCTATTTAACCCCCTTAGGGGTAGAATTTTATAAAACTTCGAAAGTACTTTTTTGGTATCAATAAGTTATCTTCCTACAAAGTTTTAAGTCTCCAGTTCAATAAATAAACTTCCCCCATACAAACTTTGGACCCCCATTTCACCCCCTTAGGGATAGCATTTCCAAAACTCCTGTTCTATCCCTTACCTACATCATAAAAAGAACTTCTGGTGTAATTTTCAAGTTCCTAGTCCCAGTAGTTTTGAATACAAAATTTGTACCCCTATTTGACCCCCTTTAGGGGAGGAATTTTCTAAAACGCTGAAAGAACTTTTTTTTTATCTTAATTAGTAATATCCCTACAAAGTTTCAAGTCTCTAGTACAAAAAATAATGTTTCACCCATACAAACTTTGCACCCCTATTTAACACCCTTAGGGACAGAATTTACAAAAATCCCGTCTTACCCCTTGCCTACGTCATAAAAGGAAGGTCTGGTGTAAACTTCAAGTTTGTAGTCCCAGTAGTTTTGAATACAAACTTTGCACCCCTATTTAACCCCCTTAGGGAAAGAATTTTGTAAAACGCTGAAAGTAATTTTTTTGTATCTTAATAAGTAATCTTCCAACAAAGTTTTAAGTCTATATTTCAAAAAATAATGCTTCCCCCATACAAACTTTGGACCCCCGTTTTTCCCCCTTAGGGGGTGAGTTTTCAAAAATCCTTTCTTAGCGGATGTCTACATCATAGTGGCTATCAGCATGCCAAATTTCAGCCCGATCGGTCCATTAGTTTGGGCTGTGCGTTGATAGATCAGTCAGTCAATCAGTCAATCAGTCAGTCACCTTTGCGTTTTATATATATAGATTATTACATTTTCATTCAGATCTGGAATTAAGTTGGGAAAGTTATGAAAGAATTTCTTACATGTTTCGCGGAGCATAAAATGATTGACCGGATTAACGTTTTTTTAGGGTTCTGTAGTCAACAAGGAACCCTTATAGTTTCACCATGTCCCTCTGTCCGTCCGTCCGTCTGTCTTCGGCTCAGATCAGTAACTATTACGTACTAGGTACTAAAACTGTAATTCGGCAAGGGTATATAAATCAATCACGCCTACAAAACAGAAGAATAAAATCTTGATTTATTTCATTCTAATTGATCCCTATAGGCTACTGTGTTAATTGGCTTCTATTGAACTGAATTAGATCGGAAAGTGGGAGAAAGGCATAAAACGCTTGTAGCATCAACAAAACATTAGCTCAGCAAAATCGATAATTTTAAATCTATAAAACCTTTAAAAACGTAATGGGTCTACTACTACGGTTAAGGAAGCTAAGCAATAAGAGAAGAAGTTAGGTGCCTATTATTTTCTCGCAAGGTACAGGAATTGTAAATAACCATTGTCATGGACATTTTTATGTATAAGCCGCACCCTGCCTCGCCATTGATAAGATCTCCGCTTCCGCGCGGCAGCTTTAAAAATTAATTCGTCAGTGATATAGCACCATTGTCGGAGTTAATTGCATTACAAGGGCCGGCCGGTAGTCGACAAAAGCCCCATTAACTTTCGGCGAGAGAGCCGACTTAGCACTTGTGCGCCATTCGGTGGCACTCAACCGGGGAATATGGCCACGCTGACAACGCCAGACGCGGGGGCGCTGCCATACTCCGCAATACAACCATACCGAAACCTTTTGTCCTCCTACCCACTAAGATTATCCGCGCGACGCTCTTTTGTGTGCACATGATTGTGCTTTGGTTTAACTCGTTTGTCCTTATCGCTGGTGTTAAGTCTGTTGATAAATGCCGCTGCTTCTTAAATTGCTTTCTGTAACGTCACCCAGTTGGTACCTAGTCGTATTATCATTCTGCTTGATTCTATGGAGATGCTTTATCTCGCTAATAAATTACTAAAACGTGATATGTTCTATAAAATTTCCTGTACATGTAAGTTATTCAATAATTCCCCAGTGTATACCTAGTATTAGTAATCAGGCTACAGGTCCAGGAACACGCTTTAGTGAGTATACGAGTTTAACGTTTGCTTTGGACTTAACAGACTGAAGTGGAGTTAGCCTCCCTGCGCCGATCTGCCCCCGATCCCAATGCACTACCTACCTATTGTTTTAGAGCCGAGCGTGGAGAATTCCCAAATTCCATTGTACCCGTTCGTACTGCATCGCTCCTCGTATCATGCATACATAATTTCTTAGTTCCCAGTCTACCAAAGATAAACATGACGTTTTATTGAAAGCTATAAACCGTATGGTAAATTCGGAGGCATTATGTTTCACTTTGCTTAGCCTAGGCGTGCTGAGCTGAATACGCCTCGGTCGTCAATAATAACTAGGCTACTCCGCCAGGGAGGGCGCTTAAGCAGTACGTATTAACAAGTTAGGTTTGATTAGGTTTCTACGTTGCCTACGAAGGTTACGTTACGTTAAGTAGGTACGTTAAAAAAAGTTATTACGTAAGAGTAAAAATACATAGGGCTAGGTTTGTTTAAGCTTCCAATTTGCCTCCTTATACATTTTGATTTTGGCTTTAGGCTTTGGCAGAATTGTTTATGAAGAAAAAGAACCGGTAGGTGCGAGTCGGATCGCATACCGACAGTTCCGTACAAAATAGGTAGCTAAGTTAGTAATATTAATTCAGGACACTTATGGAGTCCTGAAGGTTTTTCTCACTTTTCCTTTTAATTAATCTGAATCAAACAAAGTATATCGCATAAACGGCTCTATCGTTTGATTGAGTTGACTTTCAAGCTTTATTATACCCGATATTCATTTCAACTTTATATTATATCTTGCATGCGGTATTGAGAACAAGTGTTCAGAGACGGACCGACAGACAACGATGTCATCCTATGTTGAAACAACCATATTTGACGGACTGACTAGCGTTAAATGGCGCTAACTTAGAATAATTCCCGACGATTACCCATGCAGGTAGGTAGGATTTATGTAGGTTTCAAAACACGTTAAAATCTACATGTAATCGTGAACACACGAACAGTGACGGCGACGGTTTGAACCTGCCAATTCCGTATTCGATGTAATTAGTGTGGCCTTGTGGAGGCGAAGCTCGAAGTCGTGTGGGAAGATAAGCAGATGAGTGCGCCGCGGGGCGGAGCGGCGGCCACCACGCCTCGACGCCCGCTGGAACACCCTGCGGCATGCCGATGTGGGGCGATGTTAGTCTCACTATAATAGTGAATAATTGAACTCGCATGTACTCGTAACATTATATTTTTATTTATTATACCAATACAGTTGACCCTAATGTAAACTATTACTTAACTATTATTGAAATAATTTAGTAACTAGTTAACATTATTTCAGCCGAAACTTTGAGGCGTGATTTTTACTGTCAGTGTATCTTCTAGTATTAATAGACAAACAAGCGATATTTCCTTATTATGTATAAATAGTAAATACTGTTTACAATAAAATACAATACAAATAAGTACCTACTCTTTATTGCGCATCTCTATAGTAATAATTGAACTCGCATCTAACATTATATTCATATTTATTATACCAACACAGCTACCCTGCACGTGTCCCTGGGGTGGTACTAAAGAGTGACAAACTTTAAAAGGCCAAAATAATGTATGCCATACGATTAAAAAAATAGTAATACAGAACAGTAGCACAGAAAACATCGAATATAAGAGCAAAGGCAAACAACAGGCGGTCTTATCGCTAAAGAGCGATCTCATCCAGAAGCCTTTGGGTAGCGGAGAGAAAATAAATAATCATAAATAATGCACAAAAACTAGCATATATATATATTTATATATATATATACAGTGTGTGGCCTGTAACAGGGGCAAATATTTAAAAGGACGCTTCCCTTGTGTCCAATTTATTTTATTTTATTCTGAATTCGGAGTAATATTGATCTAAAGTTATGACCTTCAAGTAATGTATCTTGGCACCACGAGATCATAGCACAGCAGTCAATGCAGATTTTGAGGTAACATCATGAACTGAGTCATAATAGTTTTTGCATTTTTGTTTTTAAAAGATATTTATGTGATTTTTAACATTTTTTTTCTTTTTAGTGTTTTTTTAAATAAATAAAACTACCTGTGTTACCCCAGAAGGGTAAGAAATACACGTCAAATTACTTTAAAGAAAAAAATTTTAGAAAAAAAACTTTCATATTCAATTAAAATTACCTGGAAATAAGTGCTCACACGCCCAATAGTCTACCGTTTCATTTTTTGCCCCTGTTTCAGGCCCCACCCTGTATACACGTAAAATAAACATTCATAAATAAATATGCATATACATATGTATATACAGCCATTCATATTAATACCTATACCAAATACCCGAGTGTTAGAGCGAGCCAATAATAAAGTACAAACTACCAGAAGAGTATTATGGGACAGAAAAATTATATACCTAGTTTAAGATTAAATTTGAAGGGCGCACTACATTGAGCCCGTCGTAAATGTAGAGGAAGAGATTTCCATAGTTGGACAGCTTGAACGGTAAAAGAAGAAATATGTATGTGTATCTTTCTATACATGCAGTCTCTAGTCTGTGGGTCAACTATACCCAGAGAGCGTACAACGACCATCGCGTTCAATATAATAACGCGTTCCGGGTGCTGATGGGACTGCCGCGTTATTGTAGCGCGTCCGGCATGTTTGCCGAGGAACGAACTGATGGTTTTGCTGCAGTTACGAAGAAGAGAAGTGCTGGGATTATGTCTCGGCTGCGCGGCAGTCCCAACTGTATCCTTAGTGTGTTCGTTAACCGATGGGACAGCCCCATGCTAGCCCGGTGGGCGGCAATGCACGTAGGTCGGAATTTATAATTAATTAATAAGATAAGATAAGATACGATAAGATAATTATTTATTAACGCCACAGTAAACTTTTACACAGAACATATCAATATAAAATAACAAGCGACGCTAAAAGGAGGATCTCATTAGCTTATAGGTACTAACTTTAGATTAGAGATGCAACGGATATCCGGTTGCTATCCGGTATCCGGCCTATCCGGCCATTATTTTACTATCCGGTCGAATACCGGATAGTTGCGCACTATCCGGCCGGATACCGAATAGTGATTCTGTTTGGTATTTAACTTTGAAAAATGGTTAGTAATACTAAAATGTATCTATTCAGCAAAATAGACGGGCGCACGTGTACTGCATACGAAATAGTTCCGTACACTGACCTAATAAAACTCTTTTCTTGCCTAGAAAACGGTCCGCGCGAACCTACAATACGTAACAGGTTGAAACCTTCTCGACGCTCCTGCCGCCAAACATTATATAATCTGTGGCCAAACTAAAATGTAGGTATCGTTTGGCCGGCCGAATATTCGGCGGCCGGATACCGGATATTCGGCCGTTGATCAGGCCGAATATCCGGTATCCGGTATCCGGCCAAACAACTATCCGTTGTATCTCTACTTTAGATTATAGGCAATATATTGTAACTAACAAGCTGAATGGACTGTAGTCTGAAATAAAATGATTTATTATTATTATTATTATCCGCGTGATCATATAACTTTGAGGAACATGCAGGCGCAGTACGAAGCAGTTTATGAGAGGAACTAATTCTACGTAAATAGTTGAATCGTTCCTAGCGAGGAGTTGCCGGATTAAAAAGTAGTTTATAGAGAAGCGGAAGAATGTGAGATTTACGACGAAAACGGATAGGGAGCCACTTGAATTGTAAACGGAAACCAGAGACAGGGTCATAATTGCGTAACCTAAATATAAACCATATGCAGACATTTTGGATACGCCCAAGCTTATTGGGTTGCTCTTCTGTGATATCAAGGTGTATCAAGGTCAGCGTAATCAAGAACAGACAGAAGAAGGCTGTTTTGTTTACTTTATACTTGTTGGTCATAAAATTGGTACTTTAAATTTTTTATAAGCTGATAACTCTCACTATCGGTGAGAATTTAGCTTTGGTTATTATATATTCAACGTAGTATAGGTATTCAACGGAGCGTCGTCGTCAATCGTGAAATGCCTGTAGGAATGAAACAATGCAATAATTGAAGGATACTAAGCGTGTAAAATATCATATCAAATTGTGTATGGATATGTAAATTTTACTCTTAAACCTAATAATAAAGTTCTTCGTACAGTTTGTATATGAACATAATCGAACATAGGTACAGTCTAGTTCACAGATATCTTTACAAGCCAACATACCAAATATATGTCAACACGACCTTAATGTCAGTGTCATAGAGGTATGTAAATATATTTTTGGCATGTTGGCTTGTAAAGATATCTGTGAACTCGACCCTACATATTTAAGTGTACCTTTACTCTTTCAAATACATATATTAAGTACCTCAGGGTGTTAACGACAACAAGAACACCGGACAGAAAATTCGAAATTTAATAATGTGTAGGCATTTGTTTTATTTTGACGGGCGATTAATATCTATCCCAGGAGGTTTACGCAAAATCTCTAGCCGTATCGGGCAATTAGGACAGCGTCGAGACTTTCTTCGCGTTGCCGATTTTCCTATAGCAGAATAAATGTAATGTAAACACGGGGCGCAAAGTGCCCGTCGTGTGAACGGGCCGGTGGCCGCGCCGCGGCGAACCGAACCCAAACTTATTGTAATAATGTTTTTAGAACAAACACGCTCCCTCCGCTGTTTGAGATTACAATTACGGTTTTAGCGAACTGATTTATTAATGGACCGCCTGATCCGCCCTTGATACTTTAATGTCGATTTAATTTGCATTCACTGATGTTTTTGGCTTTCACGTTTTGAAAGTTAATTGATTTAACGTGCCGTTTCGAGAAGTGTTTTATGTTGGAGGCCAATTAAGACGGAAACCGACGAATGGTAGTTGAATGGCCTGGCCTGGCTATGGCAGTGGTATGGGATGGAAACATTTTGTTGAAAGAAGCAATTCATGTCAAGGTGTTGCTTTGTAGAATTACAGTATAAGCGACAGAAAAATGCTAGGAAAATGAACAATGTTTACTATAAAACTATTTTTAAATTATATCTTTAACTTGAAATTGATGGGGAAACCACTGAACTGATGTCCCAGTTAAAGGAGTATCGTGTTTTGGTTAAAGAACGATTGGCATCGACTCCCACCGACAAGATCCAAGCTTTTAAATTCTGAAGGCGTAGCACGGTTGCCATTTTATCACTTATCGTTGTGGATAAGACATCCGTTACTCTCGCACTCGCTTACTTGTCAGAACGTGACGGATGTCTTATCCACAGCGATAAGTGATAAAATGGCAACCGTGCTACGCCTTCTGGTGATCTGTTTTCATCGTAATACGAGTAGTACCACTATAGAGTGGTAGTAGGTAAGTACATACATGCGGTTACTGTACCTAATCTAAGAAATATCTTAAATTTCGAATGAATATGCAAAGAAAATGATATTTTAATGAATAAAGCAATAGGAATACAAGGACTTTTTATAACCCTATGTAGGTACTTAATTACAGCATTTTCAAATCCCGCTTCACGTGACAGAGCACGCACCTGTCGACTTACATCACCCCATCCGCGCGAAATGCATTAGTCAATATTAAAGACGCCGCGATAATTCCACAAAGGGCACTTCAAATCACACCCATCCCGTTCTGGATGTCACAACACCCCCTGCAGCCCGGAGGCTGGAAAAGTATCCCCCAGTATCTGTCACTTTGTATCAATTACCTCACGCAAACACCCGTGTCCGTCGCTCTACTCACGCTCGGAAAGGCCTATCTCCGCACAAAGCGACAGTCGAATCGAAATTCAATTGTTAAAGATTGCTTTAATAGTACCCCGATTTCCACTCAAATCAAAAAAGAATTTTATCCCGCCGATCTCCAACAAAAACAACACTTAATGCCGTAAATATAAGAGTTTGATTCGATTGTCGCGGCGCCCGCTCGGGCCCCCCGAGGGTCGCCCTGCAAACAACGCGCTCCCCTAAACGTTATACTTTGAAAACAATAATTTGTATTGCGTATCGAACGCGTCCATAAATAATAGAGTGATATTCCACTCTAGACGGGCCGCGTCGGGGATGTTGGTTCGGTTGGATTATAATAATACCATTATTGCCTCATACTAATAGTTAACTGCTTGAGATCCATTAATAAACAGTTTATGCGGTTTTGATATTTGGGTTTGATCACTCCTTGATAATAATGATAATATAATCTTATATAACACTAAGGCCTTCGGTAGTGGACGTCATTCGGCTCTTAGCGATGATGATGATGGCACCCTAAATGTACCGAATCCGAGATCGACTCACACGTACGGGGCTAACTATTTGTGGTTGCAATGACCTTAGGGTCTATTTTTCCAAGTATTTCACTGAAACCAAACATTTTTGCGCGCAGTCGTTCTGAGAAAGATAAAGTTGACGAGTGTGGAAGAATGTATTCACATATATCTGAGATTATTTATTACGTCTGCTTGCCCATTCGATTTCGACCATGTTTTTTTGGACAACATGCATGATATACAATGTTCTTTTCTCTCTTGCTCTCAAAGTCAGTTAAGGATTCTGCGGGAGTGCCTACAAAACAGTAGTAATTGTATTACGAACCCTAAATTATAGTAGGTAGCGCTAAAATACATTAGACTATAGACAATAGAGAACAGATCTTACTAAATTATTTATAAGATAGATAGTTAGATAAGATAGATCATTTATTGATAAAAATATAAAAAGTTTTTACATGTCAGTGTTTAATGTTAGAGCGATAACGTAAAGTAAAGTAAAATGTATTTTTTAATTAATTTTTATACCTACACAATTTCAGTAACTTTTTTGCCTACATAAAATAATTGTATTATCCACATTTAGTCTAACAAAGAAACTGGAGTAACAAGCGTAAAATGGGACGGTGTTCTTTGATCAGGGCGCTCGCTTTTCCGCGCTCATAAAGTCGTTATTACTCGTTTGTCATGCAGGCAGGAGACAAAATGGCGCCGCTTTATTACTTAGTAACACATTGCGAGCATATCTGTTTTATAGGTATCTTAGGAGATAAATTTCCGGGTGACAGGGGCGGGCGGGGCGGGCGGGGCGGGGCCACGCCCACATTTTCTCGCGCCACTGTCTGCCGGCAGACGTACTTTATCATTTGACTTTGCATTACGAGACTTCTTCGAGACTAGAGGAAATTATGTTCGTTTCAGGAAATCGCTATGTTGTACGGAGCGGTAAAAGCGGACAAGGTAAATAATATATTTGAGCAAGAATTACATTTCGATGTAATTAGAAACGATGTCAGTTAGATGAGTTATTTTGATTACTTATTAGGAGAACAATATTTCTTTGCTATTCCGCTAAAAAACGTGCTGGTCTATTAGTGAAGATAAGATGCAACTATTTGCGTAAAAACATGCAAAAAATTACAGCAAACCACCACCAATAATGACAAAAACCTCGACACGTGTTTCGCCTCACTACGAGGCATCATCAGGAGATGCTGGCAGGAGATGTTGCTTGCGCCACGTCCACTGAGCAAATGACCCGCCCAACACAACATCTCCTGCCAGCATCTCCTGATGATGCCTCGTAGAGAGGCGAAACACGTGTCGAGGTTTTTGTCATTATTGGTGGTGGTTTGCTGTAATTTTTTGCATGTTTTTACGCAAATAGTTGCATCTTATCTTCACTAATAGACCAGCACGTTTTTTAGCGGAATAGCAAAGAAATATTGTTCTCCTAATATATCATGGACTTCCGCAAAGTAACGCCTGATTCAATAAATTATTTTGATTACTTATTTATAGGTACGCATTGTAGAAATTCAAGCTCACCATCGACGGTGGTTCAAAATAAGGAAACTAATATAAATAAGTTTTAAGTGACCCTTGAAATAAAAAAATATACATATTCAGTAAAGTTGTTAGATAGATAAATGTTTCACCCACCAATCGTATCTGTAGCAGACAAACTACACAGTGCATATGTACTAAGTTTTTTCTTTGGGACTCCTATCCGAGAGAAAGAGACAAGTTTACATCGCACTATATTTATCTCGAAGCCATTCGGGCCATTTTAATATTTTTACAAAAATAATCTATGCAAATGTTAACGAATCCGTAGAGCGCCTACGCGCGTAGCATAGCTACGGACTCGGTATACGAACTAATATAGAAAGCGGAGTGAAGGTTCAAACACCATGCCAGTAACAAATCGCAAAGTGACAAGGGACAATGGACAGTAGCTTGCATTTTGCCAGTAAATGAGTAAAGTTAAACATTATTCTAAACACGTGGTCTGACAGGATGGTCAGAATTCATAATCTATAAAAAATATATATATATATATAATGGTACTAGCTTCTGCCAGCGACTTCGTATGCGCATAAATTATGGTTTACATGGTATTCTTATGTTTATCCATACTACATACTGAAAATAAAGATTTCGTTTCCACAGGTTGTACGTGTAACAGTTCAAATTCGATTCGAATCTAAATAAACACCCTCATAAACTTGGTCGTCAAACCATACTAATATTGTAAATGCGAAAGTGTTTCTGTCTGTCTGTATGTCTAGATGAAATTTGGTATAGTGATAGTTTGAGTCCTGGGGAAGGACATAAGATAGTTTTATCCCGGAAATCATCCCCTAAAAGGATGAAATGGAGGGTGAAAGTTTGTATGGAGCTACGATGTAATATAACCGAGTTCCACGCGGACGGAGTCGCGGGCAGAAGCTAGTAATATTATATAGATGCCCAAAGTATCCTTTTAGAGAGCACTCCCTATGCGAGCCCCAGGTCCGAAGACCCTAGGGCGAGCCCAACGGACACTTACTATCGTAAGGTGTCTTGCAAGCGAGACCTGAGGCCAAAGTGCCGAGCGGTGAGGCAAGAGAGGCCGAAGGCCGAGCTTTTCATTAGAATTAAAGGCCTAAAGCAATCCTTCAGAGAGCGGTCTCAATGCCAGCTCGAGTGCCTAAGGTGGGCCTTAGGCACGGGTGTCTTGCAAGTCAAACTTGATGGCGAGCCACCACGTACACTTACTATTCCCAGGTGTCTTGCAAGCGAAATTCCAGGCCAAAGCTCCGAAGGTGAGTGGCGAGGCAAACAAAGCCTTTTCGTTGTAATGTAAGGCCCAAAGCAACCCTTCTGAGAACGGTCTCAATGCGAGCAATGACCCCTAAGGACACTCATTATCTTCCGGTGTCTTGCAACAGAAACTTGAGGACCCAAATCCCGAACGCAAGCGAAGAAGAAGCGAAGCGAAGGCTGAGGTTTTCGTACGAATGAAAGGGCCAAAATATCCCAGATAGTAATATTTCAGGAGTTTTCTGCATTAAAAATATCGATACCATAGATACTTAATTCTCCGCGGAATGCCGTTTTGTCCAAATTGTATACCCACATCCCTTGACTTTGGTGTACTATGATAATTCGAGATAAGTCTTCTCAACCTTCAAACAACTTTAGATGACCTCTGATTTCATAGCAAATATAGGAAGGCAGAGATCAAGGTTGCTGGTCTTTCAATACAAAGAGCGACGTCGTCACCGTCAGTGACTGAAGTTCCAATATAATTAGGTCTCTTATGTATAACAGATACTATCGGTGGAGGTAACAACCAGTTTTGGTTAATATGTAGTGTTTACCCGCCTACCACTATTTTACATCCCGTGGTTTTTCACGTTTTATCTATATTTTGCTAAAACTTTGAATGGGGTTCTTTTAACTTTCTAGTCAAGTATATGCTTGTCAATTTTCAAGTATTTAGCTAATAGATTTAAGAAGTTCCCATACAAAGTTCAACCCCATTTTTAACGCCCTTTGCACCATTATCTTCATAATTTTTATAGCCTATACATTGTCCAGGAATTTTCTCGACAGATTAATAAAGTTTGCATCAAAATCCGTTCAGCCGTTTTCACGTGATGCGCGTACAAATAAACTGACAAATAGACAAAAATTAAAAACTTTTGGATCGCGTTCTGTTATCGATTCTAAGTATCCCCAGCAAACTTTTTTTCGAATATCTTCCATTTACAGACTTTCGACCGTCTTCAGCTTTATTATATGTATGTAATGTGTATTATATGTAATGTTAGTGTATAATGTATTTGTTGGCCTTAGATGCCTGAAATAAACGGTATATTCTTATTATTAAACTAATTTTACAAAGAAGAAGTGTCTGCTGGATTGTAGCTCTGTACGTTATGGGTAATCTCTGAAACCACTTATCCGATTTTAAAAATTCTTTCCCATTCGTTTACAATAGACATTTTGGTTGGTTTTAGGCTATATTTTATAACGCGGGCAGCCAGTAGTATAGTCTACTACTAAACTGTTAGTGAATGAGAGAAATTGCCAGTGTTGTACACCATCTCGCATGTAACCAACGAACACATAAACTACAACACGACCAATTACTGCAGTGCAGGCGCGCGTGATCTCTCGGCAATCGGCACGAGCACTCATAACGTGCAACACACTCGTCATATACCTACTGACGGTACCTTGTCAATCTGATTTTTAGGTAGAATCTAAAAACCGGTTAAGGGCGACTCAAACTTTATTTCAAATTATTAGGTAGCAGTTCCATACTACCTATAGCTTGACCACAACCGCTGTGCCGCTCTGCCGGTACGCACGCGTACCGGCAGACGCGAGGGCGGGTTTGACATGTGTCAAACCTTCATTTTTCTTGACCGTGCAAAAAGTTTAAAAAAGAAGAGACATAGTAAAACTCTTCGTTAATTTAATCTAATATGTTAAATAATAGGTTATATTTACATAGGTCTAAAGACGGAGAAAATAGGGGACTTGGACGGCTCGAAATGCAAGTTTTTGTATGGGTCGCGTGCCAGTCCGCATTTTACCATAAATATATAGTTTTCAGGATGTAGAACTTAGAGTCGATAGTTCAGCAGAGCTTCCGGACAGCGAACTATTGATCTTATCTCGTCCTGATTACGTTTAGTCTAAAATCTATATTTAAATTCCAAAATTCTTCTTGTCGGCTGCTGTTGCTCTATCTCTATTCAATAATTCACTTTTGAACACCGCCGCTGCTGTGTTCGGAAACAACAAAATCTTTTATCACAATTATGGTCATTCATTTAGAATCCATCCTTAATTACTCAGCTAAGCGAGCAGTCCAGCAAGCCAGAACTGCTCGCTCTGTAACATGATACGTTTTATGGACACGATTAAAGTGACGTTTCAGTACATCCATTTAGGCGTCAAACGTGACCATAAAGCCTATCGTGCTAGTCGGGCTGTTGTTAGATAGCGTAACGTTTCGTAAAAAGTAACTTTATGTGTGAGAAAATGATAGTTGAGTTATTTTAACGCTCGCTCGATAAGTTACGCTATTACTCCTCTAGACCCATTGATCCCTTTACACCAAGGTTCGGGGATCAACATTCAACATAGTCACAAACTTATGTACGCTCAATCAATTTGGAGCATGTTATCATAACGGCACAAAATTTCCTTCTTTGGCTCACTTCTTTTAACTATAGAGACATTGTTCGGCACGTGCATGAGACGAACTTGAAATGTATATTGTGGATCACAAGATAGGAGAGGATCCTTTCCTTAGACATATAAAGCAACCTTTTGGTTGAAAGAACGTTGATGGTTCTACTTTTATTTTACAGTAGCCCAAGCCCAATTAGCAGCTACACTTAACAATATAAAACAAATACTTTTTTACCCGCGTTGTTTACTAGGGACAACGAGAAGTGAATTCGGTTCAGAAAAAGTTATAGTCCGTACTAACCATCAATATTTTATCTACCATTTGGTTGCATTATGTCTAAGGAAAGGAGTTCCACAATAAAAATATACTATTTAACATGTTGACCATTTTGTATTTAAAACAATATACTAATTTAATTTAACCATAAAGTCGCTAATCGAGTAAAGTAATTATTAAGACTTTTCATTTTTAAGAGACCGTGGCACCTGGCTACTGTAGCTAAACAATTGCTTGTTGGACCGATGAGTCTTAAGATAAGGTCCGGTCTAGAGAAACAATCCGCACTACGTCTAGAGACACGGGTGACGTTTGAGCTGCCATGAAACTTTGATGGACTTCGACAACACTGGAGAAGCGATTACGTTGAGACAAAGCTCCGCGCAAAACTTTCGTAATTACTTTCAAATGTGCAGTATCTACACCATTATTTTCCTGGAGAAAACCTGCCAACGCAACGAGACACCCGGCCTTCTTCGGCAGGCCAGCAGGGAGGCATTAGATATTCTTTATATATCTACACCTATAGTCAAACTTGCGCTACTGATAAAATTCAGCTACTAAGTTAGGAACCATTTAGACAGACAAGACTGTCGATTTATAAAACCGCACTCAAATCGGATCATCCGTTTGGGAGCTTCGATGCCACAGACAGACACGAAGAGTCATTTTAAACTTCTAACACCCTAAGGGAGGGGCGTTTGGGTCGGGGGTTAAAAATACGCGTTTCCACAGTTACTTTAATTAATGGTAGGTACTTTGTCGAAAATTATAACAAAGGAAAATAAATCCGCCGAAATGAAAAAAACTCGTGCTAACTAAATAGTTCCAGTCATCTGTTGTTTAGGTGGGTATATCTACGGTACTATTTAATACCAGTCTTGTCATTCACATTCAATTACTTTAAGTGATATCTTCAAACGTGATACGTATGCGACGGGCAGCTGCCCCAGGCAGGAGCCAAGATTAAGTACACGTCTCATTAATAATGAATAAGCTCGTGTAAAGAGTTGAGCGCGGCATACAATAGGATCCCACCCCTCCGCTGTCTTTTTAGTTTACTCACTTGCCATTCTCAACTGAAAGTATTGACTCAATTTTCTTAAATATATATGAACAAAACCGCCGTGATGAATTTGTCATGAAGCGCAGGTACAACGTCTTACTTACATAGCACAGGTAGCTGTGTAGCTTTCCTGTATGTTGATATGAAATATTTTTTTTTATAAAAGGAAATAATATATTGACCCAGTTATTATTTTCTCCCTTTAAAAAATCGTATGATTGCACATTACAACACGATGACACTTCTTTGGCGTCGACTGTACCTACTACCTATAATGTAGATACATTACTTAGTATTGTGGTTCAGTTACAGACAATCTGACAAAATTACAGATAAACACTGTAGGTACGTATATAATAAATAGTAATAATAATAAAAACTCTTTATTGCAACACGATAAGAGAGAAACATCTTACAAAAAAAATGTTTTATAAATAATGGTAACAACAGGCGGTACCTATAGGTATCTGAACATATCACATAAGCTTATGTAGGAACTTATATTATAGGTATCTATACTATCTCTATGTATTGTAGCTAGACATGATTTTTATAACCTTACCAAATAAATTAATGTCATATTTTTTATTATGTGTTTAAGATGTGTTTTATTACAAAGAAATATGTTATAAATTATAAATAAACGTTCCACTTGCTCTCTGAGAGAAAAACAAACCAAACAATAAACATACATAATTATATAGAATTCAGAAAAAAAACAAAGCTGGTTTGCGGTAACTCGATTTCGGGGAAGTGTTGCGGTGCCTAAACAAAAGCGGTTTAATAATGCAGTTTCCAATTGCCACTGCGCAAATAACAGGGGCATAACCGCCCGCTCACTCGCGCAGTAGGCACAGGCCGCAAACACGCGCTTTTACGTTTTGCTCAGTCGAAAACGCCACACATCACATTGTTTTTACCCTCAATTTCACGAACAAAAGTTAAATTTAAACTAAGATATTAAGCAAAAACGGCTTCCAAAGTAGCTTCCCTTATATAGAGTAAAAGTTGCGCAAATGAAAAAAAAACGCCGTTATCCGTGAAAAGCCGTAAAAGTGACCCTCATTAAGCGCGTTGTTGTACTTTCGCTCAGCCCTCGTCTCGGGCAACATAAATAAATCAGATTTAATTAACTTATATTAATTTTCTCGCAGCCTCCGAGCGCCGCGCCCGCCCACACCATCGTAAACTCGGCGTGACTTGCTAAGGTTTCCTTAATAAAAAGTTTACACTTAGCGAGTTAACGTATCGTCCATTACTTTTTCCATTTGGAAAGCCATATAAGCGCATTTAAATTAGTTTCATTCTGTTGAACTCATGATAGCATTGAATCTGTATAAGTAGCGCTGTCGTGAAACAGTCATATCCATAGGATAAAGGAGACGAGGCTGACTTGGCTTAAGTACTTTTTTTAAGATTAGATTAGATTCGATTTATTTATTTTATAATATAAACATACGATATAAATTACACTAGGTCAATTTACATGACTTTATATTATGATCATCAAATAATTAAACAAATAATTAAATTAAAGTGAAATTGCAAAGTACAAATTATTTAACAGAGTTCCGTAAGGCGCTACACCATTCAAGCCGGTGGGAATCGAGCTTTATGGATTTGATAAGTAGGTACAATGTACATTTTTACAATTTAGGTACATGCTTGTAATCGTAGAACGTACACTTGACCAAGTTTTTTTTTATCTAGACTCTAAATTGGCAGTGATCACGTGTAGGTACGTGAAATAAAGTTAGGTAAACATGAGAGCGGCCTGGGTGGCGCGTGGAGTGGTCGGCACACAACCCAACACCGGTAGCCTCAAATATCCCCGACTCACTTTCAACATCACAAATTCTATCATCGAGAGCACTCGGACGAAACTCCGAGGAGTTTAAGCGCAAACAGACTATTCTTTACGAGAGGTGCCGTGGTGTGTAGCGCAATCAAGCCTTTCCAATTAATTAACATACTTGCATATAATTCCTCTAATTAAGACCTCTACTACGAATGCATAGTTAATTACTATGAAGCCTGAGTACGTTTAATTCAAATGAATAAAATACATTGTACTTATTTTATTTGGTGATCGTGATTGCTGCGCCGTGGCTCTTGAAATAAAACTGTGCCTATACCGTAATATTATTAAGTTACATTTTAACAATGTGTTTATCCGATAAATTGACAGCAGCAGGGTTGACAATTAAGGGGATGCCTTGATTTGAGTCGTACACGCTGATGCCTTCCGCCCACGAGAAAAAGAGATGTAGGTAACACTCTTCGGGAATCGCTGTTTTGGACAAATTTCGATGAATACCTAAGTTAATGAAGTTTTATTAAAATTTAATAAAGTGAGACTTTAGATGAGATAAAATACTATAGTATTAACTTGGTTGTGTCGTAAAATAATGTATCGTTTGAGTAGGCTGAGTAAAAAAGGAAAATACAGACCCAACTTTGGATTTTTTTGTATCGATAAAATCACATGAACAATCATATAGTCAAGAATCATAGGTATATCTGAAAATTAGACCTTATTGTTTCTTAATCTAGTCAGAACGGCGTTTCAAAGCACGCGATAATTTCCAATGCACCGCCTTAAAAGAATATAAACTTAAGTGCGTTTCCTAGTTTGGTTGATATAGATTAATGCCAAAAATGGGACGCCGTCGCGTCGTCGGTGGATCTTTCTCTCTCTCTTGTTGTGATGGAAGAGAAATGTATTAATTGCATAAACATAATCTTTAAAAGTTAAAGTTTCCTAGACAATAGAACATGGTTCTGAAATTTGTAGTTTGACACCGTCTCCATCCCAATATATTTTTTAAACTAGGCCTTGTTAATTTACTTGATTAACATTACTCGTACTATGTGCCAACTTATTTCGAAGTAACATTCACATCATATTTCTTTAACTTCAGGCACGTGTGTCTCTATCCAAGTGATCCAACCAAATGTTGTCATTAAAATTACCGTTAAATAGCTTTTTACATCTTCCCAGCGAGGCCACCCACAGACTGGGCACTCGAGAAGTGTCACGTCACCACTATTGACCGATTGGTCCTTCGCTACTTATAACGTTACGCCCTGCTAAACCGACACGGAACTAAACAAACAACCACGTAATCTCATAATGTAATCCTAACATGTTTTGGTCATTGTTTATGTAACGGCATATGGAACTCAAGTTTAAAATATCAATTAAAAAAAACCTGAAACTTGAATATAAAATAAACCTTTTTAATGTGGATCGACGCAGGCGCAGTTTTAAAAACATTATAAGGATACGGCGATTAATACTGGTTGCTCAAGCTAAACTTACTAGGTTCTTTCTTTATTGTATACAATGGCTTTCTGGTAAATCAATATTTTTATTTCATTAAACTGTTGTATGAGGTTGTAGCCAGATCTTAGAAATCTGCTGGTCTTCGTAACTTAGAAGACTACTACGAAAGTTGCCTCTATATTCTCATCATTCAATCTCTGTAAACAGTTCTACATTAATTTGATAGGAATTATTAATCTAGTTGTACTGACAACCCTATACGGAGGTCAATTCGTGGATTCGGTTGAGATGATGTAATATAAGTAATTATTTTACCGAAATATGGTTTCTGCATGAACATATCGCATCATAAAAATAAGTGATCGACGCAGCGCACCATATTGACTGCTATATTATTTTTTGCATACATTGCGAATGTTTAATTTTGCATGCTACTATCAACGATCGATATTTTTCGACTTTTGATGATAACTTTTCCAATGTCAAGTTTCCTAGTTGTCAAAATGCAATCACACAGGACATAATATTAACGGCGGCGGATGCTCATTTTCACATTACTTATACGCTGCATTATACCGGTCACTACTGGCATTAACTTATCAAAAGTAATACGAGTAAATCCTGATACACATAAACACACATTCAAAACAGTTGATCTGGATGCCTGTCTTGACCTGCCTTGGGAAATATTAGTAATTTAGTTAAAAGAATACTAAGGTTACGGTAGCCTAGTGGTTCAGGCATGCGGCTGTCAAGCGGCGGTCGTGGGTACGAATCCCGGCTCGTACCAATCAGTTTTTCGGAACTAAAGTACCTACGGAATATTTACCGTTAGCTTCTCGGTGATGGAAAACATCGTGAGGAAACCGGTCTAATCCCACTAAGGTCTAGTTTTCCCTCTGCGTTGGATGGTCAGGTGGCAGTCGCTTTCGTAAAACTTAACTTAACTAAACCATACTAAACTAAACTTTAGGGGCTTTATCAGGAATAACGCTAGGAAGATGACGAGTTAAAAGAATGCTAATATTTGATATGACAGACAATATGTCCGTTCTTTTAAAAATCCAAAACGTGAACATCGTGAACATTCCATACAAACGTATCTCCACACTAACGCCTAAATGGACTTAGCCTTTTGTAATCGTATTGAAGCAAATTACCTAAGTGTTCATTTCCCCGTAATCCTAAAGCTTATCGAATTTGTTTATTTCTTACACGACCATTGTTAGAACTGAAAGCCCATGCATCAAAAGTGTTACATACTTTGATGTTTTAACATTGAAAATGTTATTTAAATCGCTTTAGTATAGCCCCCAATTTCAGCGAAAGTGAGACATCGCCCTGGTCACGTGGGTTTTAGGGCTACGTGGATGATTGAGATGTCAAAAGATGCCTCTTGGCAAGGATTAGAAAATGTAATTAACAGTTATTTACGATACAAGTGCCGAAAATAGGAAATTAGCAACGAGTGTTGGTAAATTAAAACACGACCGAAGGGAGGGTTTTAAATCGACACGAGTTGAAAATTACCTATTCGCACGTGTATCGTACAATGTTTTACTGTACATATGGCAATCGGGAATAAAATTTTCGGCAATAAATTAGAGAACCGGTAACATATTAGGAGCGTTCAAAAATGTATGGAATTTCTGGGATGCTTTTTTCTCCTACAGGGATGGAAAGATATCGAGATTTTGAGTACGAATAACATAAAAGGGACAGAAACTTTCATTAAAACAACGAAGCACAAAGAAAATGCAAAAAGGTGACTGAAAACAATGCCGAGGGTTGAAAAAAAGAAAACTCACCTCAACCCGCTCCTCCTTCAAATCAACGCGTAACGCCAGCTGCTCCCGCAGCACCACATCGGGGTAGTGCGTTTTGTCGAAGGTGCTCTCCAGTTGCTCCAGCTGCTCCTCGGTGAAGATGGTGCGGTGGCGGCGCTTGCGCTTGGGCGGCGGGCCGGCGAGGCCCGCTAGCGCGGCCGCCGCGTAGCCGCCGTACAGACCGTAGCCCGAGCCTGACACGCTGCCGCCCATGCTGCCCACTCCTGCGCATCAATATATCGGTCAGATAACGCCGTTTTAACACACATGTTCAAAATATGATGAAGAGGTAGAATGATCGGGCAAGATCGAAGGAGAGAGGCAGAGGAAGGCCCAGACATCCTTACACCAGCTGAATAAAAGACAGCTGTGGAGTTGTACGAAGATGCCAAGAGGCTGGCAGGGGACAAAAATCAGTGGCGGTTACTCCGCCGACAGGAGTGCCGAAAGGACCGAAACAATTACCAGTTATGTAGAAGCCGTAGCGAATTTATAGTTTAAACAGTCAACATTTTTTTGGTTACATAATAATGTCATGAAAATTAGAACCTAAGATGTATGTAGTTATTTCATTATTAAATACCAATGGTTAACATATATTTATTGTAAGTTTTTGGTTCCTTCATTTAAGTCTTAGGCCTTTATAATTTAACATAGCCCGATCCCAACGTGAGATACCTACGTAACTTCTGAAACCAGGCCTTATTATTCAAAGAGTATTGTAAAGTTTTATTTTTGTTGTAAAGTCGTATTCGGAATGATCAGTATTTAACTAACTAGGTATTTTTGAAGCTTCAGTTGTTCAAATCTTCAAAGCAAAACACCCGCTGTACTAATCAATAAAGATTTAAGGTGGGCACATTTTTAAATCCTACCGCGTCACAATCTATCAGCTTAATATGTATCTGAGGCAACCGATGCATGAACATCCGGGTACGAGGCTCCCTCGACGTTAAAAATACTGTTACAAATAAAAATTGAATATTTTTGCATAAGTATTCAGTTGGTTGGTATATTACTAGCATTTCCTTGGGAGATGAAAGCTTTTAAGGCCGCCGGCGTATTACTAAGGCGATGTCGATGTGTCTTCGCCACAGGGTGGATCGATCTAATACTGTGTTTTGAGTAACTTTGTAGAAAAGAGGCAAAGCCAACTTTTTCTTAATACTCTATGAGAATAAAAAAAGTATACAGGGTGTGATGAGCCATCCAAATGGAAAAAAAAAAACAGAAATATTTCACACTAAGAAGAAATCGTGTACAGAACGCGTCATAAGGAAACTCTATACATCAAACAATTACAATACAAATCGTATGGACATTTTGCTCCAATAACGTCAATATTTGCGATAAAATTATATACTTAATTTTCCGAATAACCATCTAACTACTAGGTAATGTCCGTTATCCACAGAGAAGAAAAAATGTAACTTACTATTGAATGTATTCAACAAAACGTTGGGAAAACAAACGACCCGTGCCCTAGGGATGTTTTGAAATTTTAAAATGCTCTGCTAGCTAAGTGGAAAAATACTTTAATTGAGATAACCGGTCTTTACTTCACCCCCGCTAGGGTTCGCCGCGGGCTACAAATAAACCGTAAGTAATTCCGTTTTTATAGATTTATTGATTTCTGTGAATATCTAACAAGCTGACAGTATTGGCTACTGAACTTATTGTTTAATTATTTCAGGGTGCTGTAGGTATATCAAGAGGAAAACCTGATAAATAATAGGTAAGGTATAAAAACTTGATGGCTCCTACACACAATGGGCCATCATGGCGCGGGACAGGGACACAGTGCGTTGGCATGCTATGGAAGTATGTCTTTCTCCGTCTAACGCATAGTCCTGTAGGTATGATGGGCCATGATGGCCCATTGTGTGAGGCTTTTAGTTGATGCAGGTCAAGTGTAAGGAATACGGACGGTCTGAAACGGGATTGACAGAAATACTAATATAAATAAGTAGGTACAGCAGGTATAACGAAAACTGATTTAGGTGCCTTAGTTTTTTACTTTATCCTAAACAAAAAAAAACAAAATTAAATTATCCCTCGGGAAAGTTTAAACACTCTAAATTTCTTGGCATGTAGTCGATAAACAAGAACGTAGCAATATACCTACTGAGGAAAGCGAATCCTTTCTTACGAGTTTTTGAAAAATTTCAATTTATTACTACGCCTACGAAGGCGTGTTTAAGATATGTGGAAAACATAGTATGAGTTTTTGTTACCCCGTAATTTGCTCGCTGTAATTCGCTATTCGCTAAGTAGGTACGGAACGTAATTAGAAACTCATCTCTTTTTTTATTTTTGTTTATTGATACAACTAGGGGCTTGTCGCTACGCGAACATACCGTCCCGTAACAAAATATCCAAAAAAAAGCTTATAATAACTTTGTTATAGATTTTAGCGCTACTTCCGTTATGCAGAATCTTGGCTTCATTCGTTGTAGGTACAGATAAAATACTGTTAACATATCCACTGTCTAACAGTTACCTGTCGAACCAAGCTGAGGGGATACCGCGAAACGAAATCGAACTTCGTTCGTGTATCTCCGTCTTTGTCGCTCGATAAAGCAAGTGCGACAGAGAGGAAGATACACGAACGAAGTTCCTTTTCGTTTCGCGGAAGTTTAATTTGTTTATCAAAAGATTCAAGTTGGGAACCTTCGAAATGCGATATGCTACCGGCGAACATCTCACATGTGAGGTAAAAGTGTTGTAAATCACTTATGGAGTCAGTCAGACTAACAATATTATGAAATTTCAAGGATTTGATGTAGGATAAAGCTTCTTCTATGGCAATTAATTCTATATGCATGATATATATATCTGAATCTATCTTAAGCTTAGTATAATAATTGACAAATGGATCTAAGAACGCTGCACCTCCCAGTATATTGTCCTTCGAACCATCAGTAAAGATTGTGTACCAAGATGTGTACCTATTCCTGTTCAATACAGTTGCAACAGATAAATTGAAGTTCACAGCAGGGATAAAAACGTTTGGCGCGGTCGATAGTCGGAATCGAATCGAAAATTATGATCTGCAAATTGATATTACTAACCCACATTTCTAATGAATAAATTTCAAGTTCAGGGCTTCTATGTATTGATATTGGTAAGGAGTTAAAAGCGTTATGAATAGAAACAAGTAAAGGCATCTTTTTTTATTCCAAAACCATGAATTGTTTGTCAAAGCCAGTTCATGCAATATATTAATGGTATTATTATTTAAGATACATTTACATTTCGACCAGACCTTGCCAGCCAAATACTTTCTTCTAAACTGAGGCTCTAGTATAAGTTTTACCGAAACAAAACTCTACGATCGCGTTTGCGTTTTACCCTCAATTTGTTTAAGATTTGACAGCTAAACGCGAACGCGGTCGTAACGTTTTGTTTCGGCAAAACTTATACTAGAGCCTCTGAGAGGAAGGATAGATAACTCACTCTCCTTTACGCGAATCGGCATAGATCGAATGTATGACACGCAAAGCCTGGTTTTGAAATCTGTCTAGTTTCAATAAATTTGTTTTAGAACTGTTATCGTACAGAATACAAACGCCGTAAATGCTTTTGATGGACACCCCATCCTGGACAAAGAAATCCGCGATCAGCTCACTGTCAAATGTAATAAGCATTTTATGTTGGTGACTGTACTTTACTATACTACACCTTTCACATTATTTATCTTTCTAAGGCGGGCTAGTTCAAATTGTTTCGGCAAAGGCTTCGAACACATTATGAATAAAATACCATAAATGCTTTCAAACGGTCTTGCCGCTATTAGTATTTCTTTTAACTCATCTCTGAATGTAGCACTCCGAATAATATTATAACACTGCACTGTTTAGTGAAGGGCATAGGTACCTACTTTCCATTTTGCGAGTAGGCATCAGAATAATTTAATTGTTAAACTTTCCTATGTTTAATCGAATACACACGATCTGAGAATAAAAGTCACCCACTCTCAGTTTTAATTTATAGAATTGGTACCTACCTACTAAAAAGTTGATGATTTCGCTCTCGGCAAAAGTCTTACCAAATAATTTGCCTTACTTATTAGGTTTCTTCTTAAAAGTTACCTAACTGTAATAAAAGGCGTTATTTGCCAAGTTTAAAAAATACACAAAGTTTTATAGCTTTGTCCTGTCCGTCAAATCAATTCAATTTTTATTGATGACATGGTTACAGGGGTTACAGGTCATTTGTTACAGGTGTGTTGTAAGAATATTAATTTGAAAATAGATAGAAAGTAGATAGGTACCTACTAGTACTAGTGGCTCTGTGAGCTGTAGACAAGCGAGCCTGGCTTTTTTAAAACTTTATTTTTGTAATAACGTAATAATAAAAAGTGACTCGACAAAAAAACTTTATATTCAGAGCAATGACGCGTAATTAAATGTCGGAGAGGCAACCGGATGGCTCGCGGTATTTGAGCTCCCCAAGTGATGTGGAACTGCTCTGTGCAACCCGAAATGAGCCAACTGTGACTGGTTCGGAAATAAAGAGGAGGTGGTAAAAAAAAAATTATCGCGAGGCAACCGGATGAAACAGCGGTAGCCTGAAAGTGTGTACGCTGTTTATGCAATGAAACTTGTATGCCATCCCTCCTAGTGTGACCGGAGCCCTGTAGGCGAGCGAAGAAAAAAAAATAAAAAAATTGTTAGGCAACCGCTTGAAAATTGGCATGCTTTTTCTTCATCACATAGGTACAGATCCTGGAAAAAAAATGCCATCCTTCCTGGCTGGGCGGTTATCGATCCGTCAGAGTTGGAAGCCGGAAAAAAATGGTGATGGACGAGAACTTAGGAAAAATGCACTTAAAATCATTGAAATCGTATGGCATTTGTTTTTCGAGTCTTGTATGATGTGATAAATGATATGCACAAATGCCATCCCTCTCCCATGGCATTTCATCCCGCTGTGGCCACCCTTACAAACGCGAAATTCGTCAAATTGGAATACGCTATTTACGCCTTCATACATATGTATACAGGTTGTCCCAAAACTTTGTCACACAGAGGGAAAGTACCTTAAATGTTGAAGATAGTAAATTTTACTGAAAGAAGACTTCTTTCGATTGTACAGCAAATAGAGGCCCCGCACCGCGCCCCCACGCAAAATTGACCATGGCAATTGATTGCAAAACCTTTTATTGCGCGTATTTCCCAATTTGTCGAATTTCGCGTTTGTAAGGGTGGCCACAGCGGGATGAAATTTCATGGCAGAGGGATGGCATTTGTGCATAGGTATCATTTATCACATCATACAAGACTCGAAAAACAAATGCAATCCGATTTCAATGATTTTAAGTGCATTTTGTAAAATGTTGTATGATACGCGTGCGGATAGGTAATACCCAACTCTGCTATTTCCGCTCTAAGGGATACAAGCTAACCCTGACCTAACCTACAAATAATACCGTTGTTACCAATATACCGTTGTTACAAATAAATTACATCATTGGTTGTTACGATTATGTGGTGATTTTTTACTGCGGGGGGCTCCGCCCCCCGATTCCCCTTTATCTACCTGCCCTGAACGAATTTACTATATACGTATTATAATCCTTCAACAAAAATATAAGAATTTTAAGAACTGAAACTTATGTCAAACCGAAATTAAAGTAAAGGCGATTCGATGATCGACTATGTCGATCGATAAATAAAAATATTAAAGTAGATTTCGATGAGTTGATTCTCGTGTAAAAGGTAATTCGAGAAAAAGCATGAGCGATCTAACGAAGTTCGAAGAATGATTTCTAAGTGATGATAAAATTTTGTAATAGTGTTACAGGAAGACGATAATCGATGAAACTATTTTCGGTAAAATGATGGATTCCTATGATTTCATATAGCCCTTACGGTGTATAAACAGTTATAATTATCAACCACTTTAATTAAACGGCATTGACACTTAAAATGGTCTTCGACTGACATTGTCATTCAGATGAACAATAAGTTGACGTTGTAATTGTTTAGTTATTGTATTTTTAATAATTCTATGCATTAGGTACCTATTTATTTTTACTACTGTACTTATAAAAAGTTGCTATAGAATGTCATCTTTACAAGAATATATTTTTTTTTTGATTTTCCGTTTTTGGAGGTCCGGTAACATGCTTCATTGAACTTATTTTATTTATCATAATTCATAAATGACGTAGTTTTATACGTCACTACGTAAATTACGGTTTATTTTCTATATTCTTAATTTTCTTAGTGTACCTACATATATGTGGCCGACTCAACATTTATAATTCATCATGCTGAAGAACGTAGGTACTACAGGTTTGAGTTCAATTCTTATTTATTTATTTTTCATAGTCATCTCAAGTCAAAACAGAAGGCTCTCTCAGCCAAAGTCACCAGACAGGCGCACAGTAGTTTTTTTAATTAAAACTTAAGTACTTTTTCTTAAAAAAATGAAACTCACCAGCATGAGACGATTCGACTGACATATCATGTCATTTATCAAAATAGAACCATAACTGTAGATCCCAGCTCTTAAGATGGCCCTTTTGACGACCTTTCCGAACTCGAAGTTATGGTTTTCCAAACTAAAATTTCGAGAGCACATATGGAGCACATGCGTTTAGAGTCACAAACAAACGTGCATATCAGTCTAGTTACACATATTGGCGGGCAGCCATTTAAAAAAAATAACTTGCTGTGTCGTGTTAAAATCAAAAGAAAAGAAAAAAGAAGGTGGTGGTGGAAAAGAAAGAATTCGGAAGAAGAAACGGAATTCTGTGCGGTGCCGCACCGACTGGACCAAATCACCTGCTGCGTCCTGCTACACCTTCGACGCAGCTTTACGTGTCCCGGGTGCACTACACTATGAAGGCAAAGGAGGTAGTGGAGTATGTGCGCGTGAAGACCAAACTCAAACTCATCCTGAGGGTCGTGAGGTTGGAGTCTCGCCATAACGTGAATTTTAATTCCTTGGTGGTCAGAGTTCCAACAGACCATCTATCGACCTTCACTAAAGGCCGAAACGCACTGACAGCGGTGGCGGAGCGCGGCGCGGAGGCGGTTCCGGTTGTAATGTTCGAACTAATACGAAAGGGTCCGCACAGAATACCGCGCCGCGCCGCACCGCGGAAGAATTTTGGCCAAAGGGAGTCAAGTTCCGAAGTTTTCGCGGTCGGTTACCGGACACCACGACATTGCGCAACACGTCGCAGTAATTGTAGTTATTAGTAAGTTTATATTGATATGTATGTCAGTCATTAAGGTATTTGTAATATGGGCCTTGTTGCCTGATTTAAATAAATACCTAAATAAAAATAAAAATAATAAAAATAAAATATTGCACGTTTTATTATTTTCCAACCTTTACATATTATCATCCCAAAATCGAATAAAAAAACCAAATTAGGCGTTTAATCTGTTATCATCCAATTATAGTCAGATAAATACTGTTATTTTTTATTTATTCATTTATGTCTTTTTTACGAGACTTACGTGGATTGAAGTAAAAGTCCCCTAATGAGGCCCACTGTACATATCCCTAACTAAAATTACCTACATAAAAAAATGTTTGAATAAAGAACCGATTTATAAATATATATCATAATATCGTAGCTACTTACAAACGTTCGCCCCTTTGACGATGCGATGGTTCCCGGAATAAAAAGTAATATATATGTTAATCCAGGTTATATACACTATGAGTAAACCCAAAGAGTGCCAAAGTGACCGGTCCTGCGCCACCCGCATCCAGCGGACTCCCGCAACCTTTACCAGGTCATCAGTCAACCTTGTGGGGGCCTACCCACGCCGCGCCTTCCGTCACGTGGTAGCCACTCGAGAACCTTTCCGCCCCAACGGCCATCGGTTCCCCGCCCACTGCCACGGAGGGCTATACTATATCGGTTACTTTGGTTCTGCGACGCTTACAAGGCTCAACCCGTTTGGATGAAGTTGGGCACGAAGATAGTTTATAGCCTGGATTAAAATATAGTATAGCTTTATCTCGGGTCGACGCAAACGAAGTCGCGGGTGGCAGCTAGTTGTTAAATAATAAATAAAACTGGCCGACATCGAGTCGGACTTACGACCCCATGGCCCCCGCTGAATGAATTTGGTATTTCTTTTGGGGCCTCGGACACAATTTTACCCCAGACGTTTTAAATAGGAGTTCGAAGTTTTTTTCTCGTTTATTAGGCTGCCGGGCCGCGTGCCTTTGAACGTGTTAAGAGCGGGCGTACCGCCAGGGAAAAATCTGAAATCACCCGCGCGCCCCGCACCTGCCGCGCTGATGCGTCTATTGCTGCCCCGCTCCTCCTCGCATAGTATATGCCCCGACAGTCAGATGAAACATGATGAATACCTTCAGATAAAAGGCACGATGACTCATGTTCAAATTGGTAACGTAGTGAAATGGATAGTAAGCCATCAAATTACCGTAATAAAGTGTAAATTATAAAATATGATTAAAATCGTAAAAAGATATGAACCTTGAAAGTTTAGAAAAACTATGTTTTTTTTTTACTGTCCAAGAGTAAATTTAAAGGTACCAATAGAATCCTTACGCTTTTATAGAAACAAAATTGTATGACAACTATGAACTTAAACGCAGTTCCGCGAATGAAACAACAATTTAAGGTAAAAGTACGTTTCACCGGACGCTTAAGACCTGGATGTACGTTTATTTTTTTAATAAGGTCCACGACTTTCCTAGGGCTATGAACAAAAGTTCAATTGCAAGTTAGATAAATTTGTCATCATTTAAATGTATCTAGAAATTAATAACATACTTATAGATATGCTAAAAATATTTTTAAAGTTTTTTGGGTCGGTTTCCGTGGTTTGTACCATTAACCGGACTAAGAAACGTGATTTGCACATAATACCGAATCGGCGTGCCGTTTCACCGGACTAGGGAAGAAATGTATGGGATTTGGGCGCTGCGTGGTGCTCAAACTTTAGTTGGTAAACAGTTAATTGAGATTATTCTTCAAACTAATTGCGCTAGGTTTGTGACTTAGCGGGATGTTAAACTTGGAAATAAGATTAAGAATAGAAATAGAATAACGTAACCTTAATGTAACTAGAACACATAAGTTAAGTACCTATAATAGTATAAGCAATTGACATGTAAAATTTTATATTTTATTAATAAACAATTGAATTGAATTGAATTGATCATGTTTCTATGATAGTCTAATATCGGCCTTAGAACCATCTCGATCACGTCAGCTTTCGGACAAAAAAACCGCATTAAAATCGATCCATTAATTCAGGAGATACGATACCACAGACAGACACACAGATACACATCCACACAGGCAGAGACGTCAAACTTATAACAACCTCTTTTTGCGTCGGGGGTTACATATTTAGGATTTGAATGTAATTCGTAAATATGGGAAATGTATAAAAAATACAGTTATAACGGAATATAATAAGCATCAAACTAACAATAATTAATCACATTGTTATTGGTAGAGTGAGTGGTATTTTGAAACAATGTCTTTAACATTGTTTCAAAATAAAATTAAAAAACCGTCCATAATTTGTATCGTACAAGTTTGTTCCAAGCTCCGTAGCTGGGCGTCAAATGTTTGGAACCGCTGGCCTTTACAAGAACATTCGAAAAATAATACACATTAATATCGACCTAGTTCGTAACGAAATAGGGTTAATATTTCAGTAAAATACTAAATAATAGCATGACTGTGGCAAACGTGGATTCGGTAGCAGGAACTATGGGTACGTTTCACCGGACGCCCGTTCGGTGAATTGGACAAGCAAATTATGTAGAACCTATCACGCGAACATAATTTAAGAAATAGTGTTTATATCGTATTAATTATGTTATAATTACGAACCTTACATTTTTACAAGAAATTAGAACTTATTGCGAAACCATAAATACATAAGGCTCTTGATACTATTGATGTAAAATAAGTGTAATGTTTTTTTTTAAATCGCCTTGCCAAATAGCTTATTTTAACGACAAAAAGTCTTGAAAATGATTCATTTTAAACACAGTTTAACATAAATCTATCTAGATTATCAATGTTCGGTAAATGCTCATAAAATTTGCTATACTTTTAGTTATTTGAAACGCGAAATAGTTTATATAAATAGTTTATGTTCATCCTATAAAAAAATAATTAAAAAAGCATACAGTTTCCCTGATTCCGAACGCTGTTCGGAGAAACCTTCAAGTCAAAACAAGGGTCGACCCATCACCGAATCCACGTTTTAGTTAAATTCTTCAAATATGACTGCACTAAATGAACTTGTTTGCACACACAACTATAACCAACTAAATAATGACTCCGCAAATCCCAATATCCATTCTTAAATTTGCCTTTTAAACGGTCTATGGCCTTAAGAAGTTCACTCAATTTCTTACCGATTTTCGTAAGGAGTCCCATAGAAAACGGCGATCGACCGGCTCGATCAATTATCGCGGCTCGACTGAGCAAAGAGTATAATAAGTATGTTTATGTGAGGTCCGAAACGGCCGTTTCTGCAGCGGAGGGGAAGGCATCTAGCTAGCGGGGAAAAATATCACAACGTAATATAAGCGGTAACTACTCGACTTATAGCTTAAAATAGAGGAAATACGGCGATACGGCAGATCCGATGAAGGGTACCTTAAGCACCTGATTTTCCATACGACGATACATGTACTATCTACTAAAAATGTCGGCTGTGACGTCACGCCTGTCTGTCTTTCAGTAAAGCGTTGCCGTCAGCGAGGTCTTTGTCTAAATTTTTTGGGTATTTATGTTCTTTAATTGTAATTCCTCCCATACAAACATTTGTTCCTGTCCAAAAACTGGTTCAAATGACATCATAAAAAAAATTAGTCATCATCCCTATTATAATAGGTGGGAAGCAAGACAAAATCTGTACCTAATAAGTCAGAGTTTCGAGAGCTATAACTGAAATATGACCTTCTGGTTTTTAGGGTTCCGTACCCAAAGGGTAAAAACGGGACCCTATTACTAAGACTTCGCTGTCCGTCTGTCTGTCTGTCACGAGGCTGTAACTTAAGAACCGTGACAGCTTGACAGTTGAAATTTTCACAGATTATGCATTTCTGTTGCCGCTATAACAACAAATACTAAACACAAAATTAAATACATATTTAAGGGGGGCTCCCATACAATAAACTTTTTTTAACTGTTTTTATAGATAATGATACGGAACCCTTCGTGCGCGAGTCCGACTCGCACTTGGCTGGTTTTTTATTTACTAAATCACGTAAGGGTTGTAATTTAGGACAACAATGGCTAGTAAAACCCTAAAGCAAAAAAAAGCTATTATCGAATTTAAACTTTTGTGAGACATGTCTAAAATACTACTAATAAATCCATGGTTAAAGTCACGTGTGGATAGGTTTCATAATATATAACAGTTTTTTTATGCTACTAATAAATTCACGATTAAATTCACATATTAAATGACACGACAGGCGACATGTTTCGAACTCTTCGGGAGTTCTTCAAAACAAACATCGAAAACACTCATCCTGAAGAAGAACTGTCATGTGACATGTCATTTAATACGTGAATTGAACCGTGATTTTATTAGTAGCAATAAAAAAAACTGTTATATATTAAGAAACCTAGCATGTCTATGAAACCCAGATTTTCAGGCCACTGTGTGGCGGCCAAATATTTCAATTCTGATCTCGGATTCCTGCTTGGAGACAATGGAGACGCTCTGGTCCTTTAGTTATCAATTTTGAACATACTGGTACTAAAGAATAACTGCTAAATTGTGTTCACTTTTTTTAATATAAAAATGTCCAATATCGCAGGCAATAATTGTTGGAATCTGAGCCCACGATAACGCAATAACATATCTTTTTTTACAACGGATATTAACAAAAATATAATATTCATGATTATGAGTCACAAAATCAATGAGAAAGGAACAATTATATAATGATCTCTTGCACATCTTGCGACCAGAATTATGGTGCAATTTCCTGAATCTCTTAGTTTTCTTAGGTTTTTTATAGCGTATTACGTTAACAACAACGGCTTTAAGCAATATAGTATCCCACATTTACTTCAAAGTTCATTGTTTTCGAGATATTTGGCATCAAAGTTGAACAATTTTAGCCCAAAAAACCGGTTTCTGGCCATAACTTTTGTGTTTTTTGGTTTAAAATGAAAACCCTAGACCAGTTTTTAGGGACGTCACAGACGAACCCAAATATGTAGATTTCGTATGTGTTAGATCGTTCACGTCAATAGAAATACAAAATAACTGTTATTTTAGACAATGTTTAAAAAGATCATATAAAATGAAGTATTCATTTGTTTCAAAATCCGATAGACCAAAATGGAAATAAAAGATTGAAGAACCGATAACCGTTTGATTTATACTTCTATCTGTAGTGCAAAAGTAGGAGATACGATTCAAAACTTGTCAAAAATCGATGGAAACCTCGGGTAGCCCCTTAAGCTGGGACTGAGTTATTCTCGGCTTTAATACTACGAAAAATCGATGTCTATACAAAATGAAAGAAAAAACCAATAACTGAACGTTCATCAAAAAAATAATGAAATTAAGTGATGAAAAGAAAACTAAAAACCTTATCATCGCTGGGGTTCAAACGTGCAGCCATCAACAATAGTAGATTGTATGACAAGGGTCTAAAGTAAGCCATATTACCACGAGATGGATATTTTCCCGAACGAAGTGAGGGGAAATAGTTCGAGGGGTAATATGGCTTTTAGACCAGAGTTATACACTCTACTTTTCACTTCGACTGCGAGAAAATAGTAAAAACAAAGATTATCCATCCACAATCAACAATTCTACCAAGGTGAAAAGATTGTTCAATTTGGCGCCATTCTTTTTAATAAACTGTTTTGACACAGATACAAAATATTCACAAGACGAATAATCGCCTCTGACCGTCTAATAGCGGCGTAGTCTATCCCGCTCAATCTTCGTAGCTTATGTCCACCAATCACAACTCTTTAAAATAACATTAGTATTTGCTGTCTACTAACCAGAATACAGTTAGACATAAAAATCGACCAATCAGGAAACAGAATTCAATTCAAACATTAGGAGTTTTTCATTCCTTAATTTAAAATAATTACAAAAATAAACGCCTCTGACCGACTATAGCTCCATCTAAACGTTCAAGCGTGGTTAACTGCATACATGACTCATGTATGCAGTTAACCACGCTTGAAAAACACCCAATGTTTGAATTGAGTTCTGTTTCCTGATTGGTCGATTTTAATGTCTAGCTGTATTCTGGTTCGTAGATAGCAAATACTAATGTATTTTTAAAGAGTTGTGATTGGTGGATGTAATATTGAACTGTTGTGAGTGGTCAAATTAAAATGTTTTATAAATCATAAATATGTATACATATTTTCCCTAGGGGCTAAATGTACTACTTTAGCCCCGCTTGCCAAGTCTAATATGATGCACTTTTTGAGCATGAGAAGTGAAAAGAATATTAACCATTGGTCTGATTGGTCGCCGTCGAAGAGTAAGGCAGCCTTTTAAAAGAAAATACGGAAAAAACTTATTTTCTCGAAAATAAGACCAAGCTAGATCGGTTCCTCGGCCCCGTAAACCCCTTACTGCAAATTTAATCTGAATATGATTACAATTTTTTATAAATGTAGGTATACATATATTATATACAAATATTGCTCTTTTAATAGTATCGGATAAGACCGGTAGCGCCATCTATTATGGAGTTATTCACTCTGGATTTCTACAAACAAACTTTCAAGCATGTTTTAATTCCGTTAAAAGATGAATTTTTAAAAACGCTGAAATAAATTTTCTTGTTTTTTTGTATGGAACCACTTCACGAAGTTTCAAGTCCCTAGCTCGAAAAAATATATAACTTCCATACAAATTTGCAATTAAGGTATGAATTTTCAAAATTGCTGAAAGTACTTTTCTTGTGTTTTATTAAAGAACTTTTTTAAGCAGATACAAGTCTCTCTCTTAAAAAATAAATTAACTCCCATACAAATTTTCAAACCTTTTACCACCCTCTGAAGAAATTATATCTAAAATAAGGCCGCGCTATGTCCTATTCTGATGTCTAAACTACAATATTAGAAAGTGCCATCAACATCGTTTCAGTAGTTTTTGCTAGAATTTGCCCCCAAAATTATACTGGTTGGCATCGCCGCCACGCGGTGTTCACTTGACAATAAAAGATGGCACTGTTGCATAAACACGACTTTATCCAATCGGTTAGTCTCAAATTTGGTCTGCGGGTCACCTAAACTCCATCAAACTCTTATATAACCTTTCATATGGTTTGACGGAGTTTAGACGCCGACAAAAAACTGGAGAATGGCCTCCTAAGGCCAGAATATGCTTGGAAATTGGTGATGTTCTGCATCGCGCTATTGAAGTTTTTAAATTATGTCGTATAAATACAGTTTATCTACGCACATATCGTTAGTGCTCTAAAATGCGTTCAGAAACCGTAGGAAATTACCAGGATTACTACAACCGATTTTACTATGAGATTTTTTTTGTCTGTGGTAGTAGGTAAAATCTGTACTGTAATGTCATTACAGTACAGATTTTTGATAAAATTGTATCGTTATGAGTTTAAATTTGGAACAGCTGTCAAAACACTATAGCTGTCAAAACTAAAGTGGGTCTCTATTCTAGTACCCATAGATATTAAAAGAGTTATCGATACGAAACGTCAATTCAGTACGTTTTTTAATACAAACCGTACGACATTTGATCTCGAGTGATATGAGTATAGGGACTTCATTCGTTTGTCTATGATTTTTTTTTAAAACCATTCGTTATGACGGATGATCGAATTGCCGCCATTGCTGTTGTCATTTTATTGTTGGGTTTTTGCTGTTACTTACTACTGCTTATGATAGGTGTGTAGATAAAGTAGTGTATGCAACTGTACATAATTAGGCCTTAAAACACTCGTGTGATCCTATTATGAAACTCGCTAACGGTCGTTTCATAAAACCACACTCGTATTTTAAGGCCTCTCATTATGGATCAGTCGCATAAACTACTATTCCTTCATGTACTACTTATTATGTCTCTCTGGCAACATCAACGAATTTTCACATTTATAATATCAGTGTGACAGTGTGATACAGGCTGATATGAAATACACACACGTTGTTTTCTAATTAAAAAAAAAAGTATTTTTATAGCAATTTTTCATTTTCATACCCCTTAGCCCGCTACGATACTAAGTGTCCCCCCCCCCCCCACAGCTATACTTTCGGGATATGTTCAATATTTTATTAAATCAATTTAATTAAATGGTGTATTATACGACTAGTCCTAGACGATACTAATGTTTAAAAAACATTGATTAAGCAATTATTTTAATAAATTTATAACAGGGTTTACTAAGGCGACCGGGTGCCTATGAGCTCCCACGCGCCTAATAGCAACAATTTCTTAATGGTTATTTTCTGTTGTAAAGCAAATAACATTAAAAAGAAAAAAGTGTTTGTTAAACAACAACAACACAACAGACAGGGTGTGAGGATGAATGCCCTGCCGACGGCGGCGAGCGGTGCGGTGGTGGCTCATGCTATCAAATCATGTTAGAAGAGTTCTTCGGAGCACAACCCGTTATACAAGCGATAGAACACGCACAAGGAGGCGAAGTTTCTACTTAGGACTCAGACGTCCACGAATCGCACAGCACGTCTTTGAAGCGAGTCGAAAGGCCCAAGATGGTATCCAGGTGCTCCCAGAGATGACAGCAACACTTACTCCATGTGGAGACGGACTTGAGCCTCTGCCCCGGGATAAGTAACGTTTTGCTCTGATAAGCACACCGAGCTTTTTGGATCTTTCTTTTCACATCACACGTCATTCGTCAAAGCAGTTTTAGAACACCTAATGATAGTAATTTGTCGCGCTCACCGTTCATGAATAACATCTTTGCAGACGTACCAAAGAGATCGTGCGCTCTGTGGAACGTGGTGTGCGCGAGATGGTGCAGCTGGAGTGGCGGCATGGCCGGCGGCGGCCGCGGCGCAAGGATGCTGTCGATGGTGAAGAGCGGCGCCGGCGGCCGCTCGGGCAGCCCGCCGCCCAGCAGCAGCGCCGTGCTCAGCAGCGCCGGCGCCTCGCGCGCCCAGCCGCCTCCCGCGCTGCCGCCGCCGCCGCCCATCTCGCGCTCGCGCGCGCTCCCCGTCGCCACCGTGCCGCTTCACCGCTCTACGCGCACACTCCACGAACACCCACGATCACCTTCGCACAACATCACAGTCTACTACTCAACATCGTCCGAAATTATATATTTATTTTTAAACATAATCAAACTGTAAATTTCCACTAAAACACTCTAAAAAACCATTCAACTAAAACAATCATTCAGTCATTTCAGAAAGCGAGCGATTTAGAAATTTTCCTCGGCATTGTGACTAAGTAGTATTTTTAGGAGATGATAGGATGCGCGAGTCGAGATGCGATTGCGAGTAAATCGTTTTAGTCGCGTTGTCGCGCGGTGCCGTGCCGGGAGTGGGTGCCGGGGCGCGGCGCCGGGGCGGGCGCGGGGCGTGGTCTGCGCGCTCCGCCCTGTCCCGGCTTAATGGATGTGACAATACGACGCTCCCGAAACGTTATTTCAAATAACACCATCGAATCTATAACCCTCCTTATAAATAAGCTAGGAATGTATGTATGCGATATGAAAGCTGCTCAAGCTTACTTTAATTTCATTGCTTTTTGATTGAGTTGAGTAGGTAAGGTAGATAGACAGTTTATTATTCAACAACTTTACTTCATTACTTATTAAGTCATATTGAATCATAGTTCATTTAGGTATGCATTACAATAATAAATTATATATATCAATTTCCTAAGTAGGCATCTGCCTACTGCCTAGGTACCTACGACAAAAATAAACAAGATTTAATGCAGGCAGGCACTTACCTAAGTCTTTAAAATGGTACAAGATAGAGCGTCCGTCGCTGGCTGTCACAGTTCGATAGAACGAGACGGTCGCTCTATTTTGTCACTTATTGAGTGATACGGCCGATCATGATACGGGGCCTGGAGGAGGACCTCATGAGAGCACAGATGGTGGCCCCCCGTTGATTTTTTAGTGGGTAGAAATTCCACCAGACCCGGTTACCTACACCCCTAATCCAAACGGTAGAGTACCTACCTACCTACTCTCATAGTTCGCAAAATTTTTACTACGGAAAAAAGGTAGACTGTAATAAGAAATAAGGTAGGTACCTACGCGGTTAACGCCCGGGTCATGTAGAGTCAAAAGAATTAAAGTCGTATTTGCTGTTGTCAGTAAGGGTTTTCGTTCATAAACCTATATGTTTTTATCGCATACAACTATATAAGCGGAGACGCTGTCCAATAGTAAAGTCGCGCACTTAAACCCACCCACTGAACTGAAGGTAGGATATTTTACTCGGCTCAAGACCTTCCTATCTTCATGCACAGCATAAACAAGATAAGCGTTCAGAGACGTCTTTTCTTGATGCCAGTGGGATTAGCGACTGGTTGCTAACAACGTTCAAATTGAACGCGTAAGCTGCGCCTACGGCGCGCGACGCGACAGCCTTTTGCAGCTTACAGCGTGTAACAATACTTAAGCCCGCGTAGTTACGCGCGAATACAGAGAAATAAAAGACTAAAAGACGCGGATCGGAAAAGGGATCTATTCGTGGGTTTTTCATCATCTAAAACTTATAGCTGTGACGGTTTTTCTGGAGTTGTTTTGTGTGTTTAGTTTTGTCACAATCAATGCAGCGCTTGCTGAAGATTTCATATGTGGGTATGTTTAATCGCAACGCTTTTGTCAATGTAATAATCACGTTTATATCACTCTATACATATAGAAGTATCTAGAGTATTATAAATCAGTCTCTGAGAAAATTTTAATGAGCCGACTGTACTTAGGTAGGTACTTTTTTTGCAAAGTAGTCATCATATAAGCAAAAAAAAAGTCTTCGTCAGGTCGTGTCGTGAGTAGGTAATGGACTATTATCGTCCATTACCTAGCTACTCACCGCGGAATGCATAATATCGCATGAAGCTTTCTTTATTACCCCCTGTGGTAAGTAAACATTTTTACGTCTCCCTTGGTCGGGAAGTGGGATTTTCAACACGCGTAGGTAATTGCTTAAATATATACTTTTTTTTACATAAAAAAATCATATTGTGCCGTTTTTATAGGCATAATATATACAGCAAAAATGTATAATAAGTTACCTACTGCAAAAACGACGTGGTATATTAGATATTTTAGAATAATAAAATAAAAAAATACATTGTATTGATTCTGAAAAATCTGTTTAGCCGTGATCTCTTATGAACTCTTTACGGTTCGTAAATATAAAAAAAATGTGGTAATAATGAAGTACTATATTATATTCTTTAAAAAAATCATATTAATGTTGTAATGTATAGGTCCTCATATTTGCAGTGCACTCGGGATCCAAGCTGCCAGCGAGGAGGAGAGGAGGGCGAGGACGAATAAATTATGAAAGTTAATGATAATTCAAAAAGTTTCAAGTTAATGGGTAGTTGCTGATTCGCCAAGATTGTGTCACTGTGAAGGAGGTCGCCGGCCGGCCACTGCGATTAACAACTCATCAGGAAACACCCGACCACACTTCCTCAGTACAACTTGAGCCCGATAAGCGTTAATAACTATGTGTAACCACAGCTCAGACTTATACCGGTACGTCCGGGAGGAGTGGGCGCGCAGCGTTGTGAACACCATCCCTGCAAATATTGACAAAGGTGGGAGCCCGAAACCCAAGCGCGGCCCTGTTTGCCAGTAATTGATGTAATTAGTCGTGTCGGCCAGCTGCCTAGCAATGTTTGGACAGTTAATATGATACTTTAGAGCGCCGGAAACATCTCCACGGTGTCTCGTTCCGGCAAATATTGGGCGCACTCGACGATGCGTGACACTAGTCCCAGATTACTTGCTCGCAAGTTAATGCCAAGCGCCATTGCGGACAGTTTTTAGGAGTAGATGTTCCACTTTGTAGAAAACTAGCTGTCCCCCTGGCCGGTCGCGTATTGCAAGGAACGCTGGAAAAAATATCGCCTATGGCCGTCTCGAAGATTCATTCTTCATATACAGCAGCTAGGCATAGCGGAGAATAAATATTTGAAGTCGGATGTGTAACTAGTTCCAGTAACAATGAGTACCAAGTTCCAATTGCAGGTAAACTCCAGTGACATTCAAAATTAGGTACAATGTTTATGGTATCTATAGTAGTATACTTAGATGATAATACTAATGTGTATTATTTATTAAACTATACCTAGCAAAAATAAAGAATGTAACTAACAAAATATACCCGAAGTCATGAACATATATAGGTAATAGGTATGATATCTATCTAGGTATTCATTTCATTTCAGATGCATTATTTTTGCACAAAATAGTGACTACAATATAATGGCTTCAGAAATAAAAAAAATGAAATGTCTTCTCGGAAGCTGTCCCGTGAAGAAAAAACTGCATCTGCCGCTGTGCTATCCACGAAACTTCTGCACGGGTATTTACTAGACTTGAAAAGTCTTAACCCTGTTATACTTGCCTACCTTTGCTTTTATATTTTACACGCACATATTTTATACGCAAAAATCGTTCATAAACAAATGGAAGTATTTGGTCATCAAATTAAATGCAGCTGACGTGAACGCCGTCATACGAAATGTGATGCGACAAAATGTCGATCACCCGGAGATCGGGTTGCTAGCACATACGAGTAGGTTAACTAATTCACGTCGCCGGTGCGTCTGTAATTGTGCGTCAAATTTATACATGTGCCTTTGATACAAGCCCGTCGCTTTGTCGAATTACACGGCTTGATAAACCGGCAAATTAGGAGCAAGCGTTATATAGATGACCTAACTGTGATGAAGTATTAATTTATTAGGGGATAGTTTATTTACACATATCTAACCAATACCGAATAATGATAGTTCCTACTAACGAGCACCTACCAGATGGGTTACATAAATACTGAACTACTTACCTACATGGAAAACTACCTTGTGTCGATATTCCTTTCACATAAAATGTTTTTACTGTTCTGTGTGATGTGTGTGACGAGAATCACATAAATATTTGCTGTTTCCGGAATTCGAACCCAGGGCCGATAGCTGCGCAGGTAACGCCACTACCGGCTAAACAATATTGTTCGGCAAATGATTTTTCCATATCTCGATTAGCTAAAGTAGTAGGTATTTCAAAAAATCTTAACAATTATGATTACTGCTCACAATTTAGCTGGAAGAAATCTCTTATAGGGATAAGTTCACCTTTTTATTTTGATATTGTGTAACATGTAGCTACATATACGCTTATACTGTACCTCGGTTATTATAATTTTAATGAATTTCTGAATGTCAAATTTTAATTTCAATTTCTGTATTGCACACTATTATTTTATCTTGATATTAAAATCTGACATGTTCGTATTAATAAGATTTTTAAATAAGTAGCTTGCTACCTAGTTTGTAAATGTATGGACGCCTGTAAAGGTAGGGCTGGGTGAGACTATCAGAGCTGCAAGTGTAACTGCAATTGTAACCCAATCTCCACATGCATTTTAATAAATCATTTCAAATCATTTCACCAGCTATTGTGTACGACGATAAAGTGCTTACATACTTACCTATACAGCAGTGCCCAGATTCCTTTTTCCCTCTGGGTTGGAAGGTGAGATGGCAGGCGCTTTCGTAAAACTATAGTGACTATACCAAATCTTGGGATTACGTGTCAAAGGCCAAAGCGGACCCCGGGCTCCTTTAAGGCACAACCAGGAATAACGCCAGGAGTATGATGAGATGCCCGAAATTTCGATTAAAAGCGCAACCCGTATCGATTCCATTGTTGGCAGTCAGAGCCGACGCACAATCGGAAAAACATTCGCAGATTTGTCTCGTCGGGATAAGCAGCTGCCAATCCCTTAGTCCCTTATTGGTACGTACAACTAATGGAAAATTAACTCTGTATAATACGGCGATTATCCGCGTATGACTTAATACAGGACGGTCGCACAAAGGGCATAAGCATTAAAATAGCTAACAATGGCCGGGATTATCCGGGCTAACCTCCCGACGCCAACAATATGCCATTGCCGACCGCGTCCCCTGCACATAACATACCCACATGTTGGTGTATATGCCCAAAACGCTTTAAGTGTATGCACTAGCGGGTATTCACACGACGTTCTGCTGCACATTGTGTGCTAACGACATTTGCCAAATCTAACAATATAGAACCCTATATCGGCCGGTATATATTTGCATATACAGATTATTAAGCGTAGAATTAGAGAGTAAATTATTTAATTACTCTGATGTTGATATAGAAGTAATCTAAGTACTAATTTTCCCCATTTGTTATTTCAAGGCGATACCTATCCTATATCATATAGGTATAATTTATTAATTTATAATTGGATCAAAAAAATTAATAATTAAATTTAAACTACCGTGATTCATGTTTAGAAATACGTATGGTTAAGTGCTAAAACTCTTGTATTAATCGCCACGACAGGCGACATGTTTCGCGAACGCAACCTTCGCCCGCGTGAACACTCCTGAAGACTCCTGAACTCCTGAAGGGATTCCAACATATCGCCCGTATTTTAACGCGCGTTTAACCGTACCTACCTGTAAATTGTTCGTATAATTTTGGTTTTGAATTAATAAAAAAAATATTCGGTCTCCATGCACTTCTAAAGTTAACGTTGACTATATCTATCTCATATGACAATCTATATACTCTTATATAATAATCTATATACTCTTATATAAAATCTATATACTATATATAACAATTTGAAATTTGGAAATAATTATAAAGGAGGCTAAAAGACGTGTATGGAAAATTAAAATAATTATACACATTTGTATTTTGTGTGAAAGTTAATATGAGGAGGGTTAAAAATTGAGTCTATATAGTCAAAATATCAAGTATAATTTGAAAGGGATTGAGTTGCACTTTCCAACCCCGTTTTAGGGTTCCGTAGTCAACAAATTAGGTACCCTTATAGTTTCGGCATGTCCGTCTGTCCGTCTGCAGCTTAGCTCTGTGAACCTTACAACCTAAAAAGCTGTAAATCTTGAAAGGCAAATATATTTTTTTGTGTTATGGGCTCCCATAGGCGTAAAATGGGTATGTATTTTTTTCCTATTTAAATTCATGGTAGATTGTTCATAAATATTACGGACTTTTAAAAGCCTTTTTTCAACTCGGTGATTGTCTCCTCCCCCTGCCTGCTTAATGGCTACTAGGTACTGCAAATGTAAAAAATGTAGCAGAAGTAAATATAATGCATTTAAAAGGCAAATTATCACGACCTAGTAGGCATAAATAGTTACCTAGTAATAGTCGACCAACTTAATGTGTACTTGGAAAGGTCAACTTTCGTACAAATTCGAGCATCGCACCAATTAGGTAGTTGCCGGGCGCGTGTCGATGTAACAACTGACTACGGAACCTGCGGTATTCTGCGCGTGGCCCGACAAGATTGGCTAGTTATTTTTTCTACGTGCCTACACTGGTTAAAATATGATATATGTAGGAAAATCTTGAAAAAAATACTATCTTCCCTTATCTCCGAAGTTTATTAAACGATTTTTTTTATTATTACATTGATGAAGAGTAACATAAGTAATCCAAGAAAAACCAAATGATTCTACTATCTAGCGTATTTTTTATGTAATTATCAATAATAATTCACACTTTATTTTGTAATTTATTTGACGTTTGTAATTTAATTAATTTTGGATGTAACTTTGTCTTCTTATTCCTATTGAAGTCCCTTCTTTTAAATGAATAAATATTTATCGAAATCGGTACACACGCCCCAGATATAACCAATTATACAAATGTATCACCGGGACATAGAGAAACGAAATGACAACATGTCAATGAAAGTTATGTTATATACTCGAATGATATTAATAAATACACATTGTATGAAAACATTAAGGAATCACACATTCTAAAGTGTCAAGTGCCTAACAAAAGAAAATCTAAATTTCAAAATATTGAAATGAGAACTCGGCAGTTGGCATTCAAGAAGGATTCATTTAATATATTTCCAAACAATCATGCTGAAGTGATAGGAACTTATTTCACATCAGACACGAGAGGTCTGACGAATATATCCGAACATCTGAGAGGTGATCTTGCGAGGTCATGCAGTCCTAAAAACCCGTATTTTTTCGAGGTAGCTTCAGGTTTGCGGCGTCCAAGTGTTGGAATGATCTCCCTCCACCTATCCAAGGAGCGTCTAGCAGGTATACCTTTAGGCGCCAGCTTAAGGGCTATTTGTTGACGCTCCAAAGATCATAACCCTAACCCATCCAGCACTTTATTTTATTTTCGCTATTTTTCTTTTTTTAAACATGCCAACTGTTATTGGTGGAACTGAGTAAAGAATAGGCACTGGATCCTTTCGCGTTTTAATTGGCGTTGCATATTTAACAAATTTATTATATTAATTATTTATTTATTATGTGTGGGAATATACGTTTGTATAGGTAGTATGTTGTGTTGCGTTCCGTGAGTCACGTACGGTGCTGTCTGAAAATCAGCGCTGTAGGTGTCTGTTTGACACCTCGGCATAATGCTGAGACAGCGGCCGATTCACTACCGCGAAGACACACGCATTAAGTATGTGTCAATTGTATTGTATTTTTTATTTTATTTTTGTCTCTGTGTCTTTTGTGTAGTGAATAAATGTCTTCTTTCTTTCTTTCTTTCTTTCTTTCTTTCTATTTTATAGATAGGTACCTACCTAGTTAATTAGTTTAATTTGACACTCAAATTATAGTGGCATATTGATTTACTTATGACACATTTAAAGTTTTCTGATAAACTGGAATAGTCAGTAACTTCTGACTAAATTTGTTGTACCTACCTATGTATTATTTCGGGACCCTATTTCAGCAGTTTCTTTTACTCTTGACTGACTGACTTTTACTCGTGAATGAGTTAAACGTTTACAACTCCCAAGCATAAACAAAACCCCGCAATGTCCGCAAATATGATCCAAAGCCTCGGGTGTAATACGAGTCATCGCCAACTAATAGTATTAGGTAAAGTAACACCCTAACAAGATTTGCGGGAAGATTTGCGGGCCGCGCCTAGCGCCTTAGCGCGTAAGACGCGTAAGAGTGAGGCCTTGCATGCCCTAAGCGCATTAGCCTGTTACCCGCTGGAACTGGGACAGAGTATTAAAAACATAAACAGGAACAGGCTTAAATAGCATACCTAAATACAGTAGGTACATTATTGCCGAGGCGCGGAAAGTAAGGGAAGAGTCAGGCAAGCTCGATTACCACCGCCAAGGTAAACCGCTTTTCTCAAACAATGGGAGGAAATAATACAAACATGGAAAAGTCTGTGAGATTTGTAAGTTTGGGTAATCCCCGGACCCACCGGACCTATTTCAAAAATTCTTTCAGGGATCCTGTTGTTTTACCAAATTTATTTTGGTCAAATTTCATTTCCTAAACAAATTTTAGCAACTATTTTGTTTGCCAATGCAAACTTTGGCACAATTTTAATACGAATATTTTCATTACGTCAAATTTTCATTCAGCAAAATGTTATTACGAAAAATTACATTATGGCATGTGGTCTTTTAGCAAATGCTTTAATAAGGCAAAAAAACATTAGACAATAAACATTTCGTCAAGTTAATGTTATGGCAAACTATAAATAGACAAAAATCACAATTGTTTAGGTTATGACATTTTACCAAAATACTATTAATAAAACGGTTCGGTCCCTTAAATAAAAAAATGCACGGTTAAGTAGGTCGGTAGGCAAAGGCGTTAAATTTGGTTAGGGTAGTCAAAAAAGGGGGGCTCGGGGGGCGAAGCCTCCTAGCAGTAAAAAAACAAACAATCATAACAATGGTATTATTTGGTAGGTTAGGTTAGGGTTAGCTTGTGTCCCTTAGAGCGGACATAGGCACCCCGCGAAGCGGGGTGACGTCGACACGCTGGCGGTTAGGTTAGAATGGCGACCTCTACACAAATTAATTTTCCCTACCCACGTAACAAAAAAAGTTGTTATTTTATTGTGTATCTTATACTTATACACCATTGAAATAAAGATGCAAATGATTTGTCATTGAAGAGTTCCTCTGCTGATTAACCGACGGAATATAAATGGTCAACTAAATATTGACGATACAAATCATTTGCCTTATTTTGTTTTGGTTAAAACATATTATGCCAAACATTTGACTGAATGAAATTTGGTCAAAGTACCAGTTGGTACGAGATATTGCCTAAACATAAATATGCCAAACATAAGGTTTGCGTAAGAATTATTTGTAGAGTGTAAATTTGGCAAACGATTATTTGGCAAATGATATTCTACGAAAAATGTTTTGGGAAGTGATCATTTGTCAAAATTTTTTTGGTGAAACAAAGGTAACCCATTCTTTCACCTCCGTATGTAAAACGAACTTTCTGAAAGAACGTAGGCTATGTTTTATCCCGTGGGTTTGCCTGCGTTCCTTGCAATACACGAGTGGAACCGCGCGGGCTGCTAGCTGCGGGGAAAAATCCAAAAAAAAATGCCCATAGTTAAGGCCTTAAGGTGCAACGTCACTGACGAATTCCATACAATTTTCGTTCGGACTAGACGTCTAATCTATCGATGTCAGGAACTTGAAATTGTAATATTTAGATAATATATGACCCTCTTCTCCCGCAGTTTGAATAAATACACGTACAAACCAGTAATATTCAAAATATAGCCATTTGAAATTCATAAAATTTTACTCCGAGCCTTGTATGTGTGCGTGAGTTAGACACTGTCCGTGTAAATGACATGGCCGCGTCACATGACAGCACGTGGCCCAAAACCTTCACTAGATGTCTTTGATATCAAATCAAAATTAGTTAGACAGCGGGGTCAATAGTAGTAATTATATTCACCAGACGGCGACACCATCGTACAATCCCGTTTTTTCTGGTGAAAGAGACGGCATTCATTTTATATTGCTACGCTACTCATTTTGGTAATGACGTAAGAGCTATGTCATTTGTTTATTGATAGAACGAATTTCAAAGAACAATGTATGAAGTTCAATGGTTTGCCTTTATTCGTGATTATTTATTGAGATTGCCATGAACAATAACCTAAAGTCCACGCAACGATAATTATGCATACATTTTGCGTCTTATTAGAAAGGAGTAAGATACAATATGGAAAAGTAATCTGTGCCACCGGCCGTATACATATGTATATAGGATTTGATGTATGATATTATAGGAAATGAATTTGCAACTTGGATTGATTAGTTTCGATTGAGTGAATGTTAATTAATGTAGCATTAAATATAACAGACAAATAAATGTTTTCTTTCTTTCTTTCTTTCAATTGTGCATTTGGAGTGAACTTGTTAAATTTAAAACGTTCGCTTTAGTCGACTACACAGTTGACAGTAAAATAACTAACTACTGCATCCTATATATGAATCGACTGTTCAAGTGTTCAACTACCGGAGATTAGATTACCGGACATGTCAATTAACTAATGCCTGTTCCCAATAATCAGTCCACGGATAGTTTTCCTTACAAGCATTTTGACAGATTATTAAAATGTGTCAAATGTCGGTAAGGAAAACTATCAGTGGATTGATAATTGGGAACCGGCCTAAGTTACAAGTAGTCTTCTTTATAAAATGTTGTGAGGGTAGAATTATATACTCGTAGGCATTCTTCGGTGCAGGGACTGATGTCAGTTACGACCGGTGGCTAGGCAGATACGAGACCGGTATTCCATTAATTGGGTACGGCACTGTTATATTGTAAGGTTTAGCCGCGTCGCGACAACACAACGGTGCCCCCGCCGCGTTAGAAATATTGGTTACCGGTATTTATTAATGCCTAGTGATACCTTATAATACCGGTTCCAAACAGGTATTATTTCGATACAGTTTTTTTTGTTCTTATGCGGGTCGAATTCGCACCTTTACATCTTTTATGAAACCGTTTACGGTACCGGAAAAATTAACCGTAACCGTAGTTTTATGGTAGTAAAATATAAAGGTGCAGCTAACTATCGAAATGGCCCGGAGAAAACTGATGTGAAAAAAAATAATTAAATACGTAATTATTTTTTTTAACGTTCATATAGGGAATACAAACAGCCATCTTGGAATCCCGAAATACCGGAATCCCGGACCGATTTTTCCACTAGTCTAATACCGGAACTGAAAAGGACCAATATCGAATTACTTTTTAAACCTACTAATATTATTAATGCAAAATTTTGGATGTTTCTATATATAGATGTTTGAATGTTTGTAACTCGATCACGGCTCAACCGATTTAGATGAAATTTTGCACGATGATACAAACGAATGTCAACTCTATTTCCGACACAACACAATTCCAATGCCATTTTGTATAGTATGCTGGGCCTTAAGAGAAGCCGAGATTAAAATAAAGGATAGTTTTTATCCCGGGTCCATGGAGGCGGAAACTGGTTTTTAATAAAAAATATAATAACTTCATGCAATTGTAAAAAAAAGGAACGCATAATCAAGTTAAGTATTTACATTTATTTGAATAATTTTATTTGTAATGTCTGTGCTCCATTCTTTTTCTACCGAAGAATAATCACTTTTACGCTCTAATGATGATAGTGGTAGGAGCATAATTTGAAATTTTCGAAGGTAAAATAGGCTTCCGCTAAAACGGACAACTTTTATGAATGAACGTAGAACACCGTGCTCGTTAATAGGGAATTTAGGTAATAATAAATACCTCGTCTTTTTTACTGGTAAGTTTATTTTTTTTCACAAAAACGTAGTTTTTCGGGTTGTTAACCCATTACAAAAACGTTAGTTGACATAAAACTTTCTTAAACTTTTGGTTTTTTAAATAAATGTAAAAAAGAAATGTTATTCATTTACTCTTACTACAACAGGTTCAGGGAGGGAAGGTGTATTTGGGTTTCACATGCCGTATCACATACGCGCTGATTCTATTGTATAGACAGTTTCCAAATACACCATCGCTCCCTGAACAGATAAAAGCAGTGTTCGCAAACAGCTCAATACTTTTTTTTAAGTAAGAAGGTTGGTTTTGCTTCTGGAGATGAGTTTTTTTATTTTACTTTCGAGGCATAAGAGACGTGTTCAGATATTTTTGAGCACTCAAATATATCTGATGGCGACTGTACTTTTTGACGAACAAACTAAAAAAGCTGCAAAACTTCCAATAATGTAAATTCAAGTAATGCAGACGAAGTAGACGAACCAAAATTTGCGAATACGTAAAATAACAAATTATTATCCTATCTTATCCTATTATACTATTAAACGAGGAATACACAGGATGATTCTTAATTCGTGATCAAGACAAGTTACATATTACAAGCGGAAGTCTCTTTCTATCAAAAGGTATTGAAAAGAGACTTCCGCTTGTAATTCGTTACTTGTATTGTAGCTTCGTAAAACGAGTCAATTTTTCTAATTCTGTAATTGATACCAAACACGATTAACTCGAAGTTACCTAATACAGACGTTCTTTCTTTTTCTGAATAAACCTGAATAAGGAATCACTTTATAATTCAAAATCATCGTCACCCGAACGGTATTTTGCAAAAATTTGACGTATGTGTGTTTGACGTATCTACTTAACTTCAAGAAATGTAGGGTGATCAAACATTCAGTGGATATTAGTGTTTACATTATCATTAAATTGAAGTAACTAAACAGTGATTTAATTGCATGCAATTCATCCATTGAAATCCGTTTTGGCTGTTTATCAATATTTTTCGACTCCTGATCACGGATTAAGAATCATCGTGTATATACATTTTCGATAGGTATTAATATTGAAGTCCCGAAATTCCGGTATTGTGGTCCAATATCACATTTCAATACCGGTATTGAGAATCATCCGATATTTAATGCCTTATACATATGTACATATATCTTTTTCGTTTTTGAGGATTATAATAATGACTTAATGAAAATTGGCATAGTAATAGATCAGCCTATATTACGTTCGACTGCTGGGCACAGACCTCCTCTCATAGACGAGAAGAAAAGCTTAAGAAAAAAAAACGGTATCATAAGTATACCAGTTTGGAAAAGGCATTATAAAAGTGTAAGTAAATACAGTAAAAAAACCGGTAACGATATGTATATCTACACGGTTCCGGTTCCGGTACCGTTATGTTGGCGGCGCGGCTAACTTTTACAATATAACGCTATCGTAATGGAATACCGGTCCCATACCGGTATACCGTAACCGAAATGAGTACATGCTCGTGAATCTGCCTTTAAAAAATATATTTTCGGACAATTATTAAAAACTGAATCGATAACAAATATCCATTATACTTAATTGAACGAGCGAGTGAGGCGAACGAAGTTTTTCATTTAAGCTTGCGCAAATATTATTTCTACATGTTCTCAACCGGTTCTCGTGAAATCTTGTGAGCTCGAAACTACCAGAGACGCGGAAATTTGCATACATTTGAAAGGTGACATAGGTATTTGTAAAGATTTACTAAGAAAATCTTTACAAATATGTCACTTTTATACAAAATTGTAGGATTCTAATGTTTATTAAATAGGGCCCTGAAAGTTCATTCATCCATCACCACAGAAATATTTTTTTATCGGATGTGGTTCCGGAAATTATACCCTACATACAAACACGTAAAAAAATCACAGATTTCTCCTCTATATAGGAATCGTTCCGGTAGCCTAGCGGTTCAGGCATGCGACTGTCAAACGACGCGATGGTCGTGGGTTCGACAGATAAGTTTCATCTCATATTTACCTAAACAAGACATTCAATAATTTTGTAAGGAAATGTCCACCTCTGAACATTAGTACTGATGAATCTTTCATATAACTGTGAAAGCATCAAGCACACGATACATAAACGCGTGTTCAAACCAAAAAAGTAGAATTCTAATTTTGAATTTTGACAATCATCGAAAACAGTACCATATTGTCAGATGGTATATTTCTCTCTTTCCGACGCGCTCTCGGACGGGACTCGAGAGACTGGCCAGTAACAGTTTTGATATACCTAAGAAGGATATAACAAACTCGCCCGTTATTTACAAAGCTCACCATATTCGTCCGGTGACGCAAAGTTATTACCAATTTTGAGGTCTAATTATTTTAGTCGGAGTTTACGGGCGAATACAAAACATTTTGTGAATAATATTTAGCCTTTCTAATTAGTCCTGCAAGTCAATATGGATATAACAGATCAAAGTAATATACTAAGTATCTTACTTTACGTACCTTATTCCGTATAACATTAGATTTTCTAGGGAACATATCTTCGTTTATGATCCTTTTAAAATACTGTACTAGTGTTACTTATTTCGATTATTTAATGTGTCTCAAATTAAAAAATTACGTTGTTGTTAATCAAAATGGTTTTCATTCAAATAACATGAAGATTTATGCACGATTCGTCTAATGTCAATGGAATTGGGTTTAATAGATAAAGGTTGGGCTTTGATTTGTCAATTGTAAACCTATGGATATTCATGACTTTCCAATTAAATCAAAGGCGTAACATCTTTGTAAAGGATATACCTATTCAAAATAGTATATATGTAGTAGGTATGTAACATGTAAGAATATGTCCGCCAAAAATATAGGGGATATTTGTGGATAATCTAGATACAAACATACATACATACATATAATCACGCCTCTTTCCCAGAGGTGTAGGCAGAGATCACGGATCTCCATTTGCTACGATCCTGGCAAACCACTTTCGCTTCACTCACTATCATAATATTTCTCATACATGCTCGTCGGTTTAGGGTACTTTTGACCTGGCCTTTTGTTAAGATTTCTCCAATTTGATCGGAGAGATACAAACATGCTTATCAAAAAAAATTAAACATTGAAAAATTTTTTTTACACGTTACAAGTCAATCTAATTAGTTGAGACGGCCATATTCGTTAGAAAATCCAAAAGAAAAACAAAAAAGAAGTACTTTCGTCGGGATTTGAACCCGGTTCAATGATGGCGTTACAGACAGATTTAAGCAAAAGAGAGATTTACTGCGCTACCGTATGACATTAGGTGACGAGTGAAAAAGTCAGGTGGGTTCATATTGCATTCTAGAGTGCCAGCCACAAGAACATTTAGTTTCACTATTTCCTAATAGAGGCGCTACTATAGATTTAGTTTTGCGCCCTCTAGTTTGATTTATGAAAAAGGTTTGACAATGACTGACTTTGAAGTGACATTTAGTTACGTTAGTCTGCGTAAATTCACGAAAAAGCACTTTTATGCATATCTTCGGACTACATTTTAAAAAGAAGCACTGATTAGTGCAGATTGATTGCGATTCATACGTAGCACGCTCTTCGGCTTCCGCAGTTTGAAACACATGTTGGTACTGGTCACGGTTTTGCGTAAAATGATGAGCAACCATCGAAATTATATATCGCGACATCTGTTAGCAACAGCTCGACAGGAACCAGTGATGTTTAACCTTAAGGCGGTGCATTGGAAATTATCACGTGCTTTGAAACGCCGCTCTGACTAGATTAAAGAGAAACAATAAGGTCTGATTTTGACCTATACTTATGATTCTTGACTATATGATTGTTCATCTGATTTTACCGATACATGGTTGCTTAAAATTTTCTCGATAGAAAGAAATTCCAAAGTTGGGTCTGTATTTTCCTATTTTTACTCAGCCTACTCAAACGATACATTATTTTAGGACACAATCAAGTTATTACTATAGTATTTTGTCTCATCTAAAATCTCACTTTATGAAATTTTAATAAAACTTCACTAAGTTAGGTATCTATCGAAATTTGTCCGAAACAGCGATTTCCAAAAAATGTTATACATTTCTTTTTCTCGTGGTGGAAGGCGTATACCTACGAATCAAATCAAGGTATCCCCTTAATTTAATCTACGCTTTAACTTTTCTCATTTTAGTAACGACAACTTATGGGTATAAGTACCCACATTTTATATGGCAAAATACCTAATTTGATGAAATGCTTATTTGTTGCAAACCAATTAATATTAGCATCGAAGCATCCTTAACAGACCGTTTGAACATAAATACAATTTTCTGCCTTTAGAAATGATTTCTTATATAATTAAAGCCCCATGAACTATAATCCGCACTTTAAGTACTTGTTTTCCATAAACAAATTTAAACCCACTTAAGTATTGAATTTTGTAAGACCCTTTCTTATTGCGTACCTACCTTAAATAAGTAACCTACCTTAAATAAGTAACCTACCTTGCACATTTCAAGACTAGTTTCAGCTTAGTGTTAATGAACAAACTCGAAATGGTGTCGTGGTATTGTCCTGTGATTTTATCATGCTAAAGTTTGATTTACTCAAGATGTCTGATAAATGAAGAATATATGTCATTATAACTTTGTAATCAAAATCCAAAAATAACTCGACTTTCATATAAAGTACTCAAAGTCAAAGTCAAATCAAAGTCAAATAATTTATTGTTCGAATGTGAGTGATTATATACAGTGTGTAAGTCTAATACGGGCGATAAATTAAATCGGACATAGTATTCATTAGTGTAATCATGAAGTAACAGGTTTTTTTTAAGTCGCAGGTCATTACGACCCCATAATAATTATTTTTTTAATTTCTCAACAGCAATGTACTGTAAACATGGTTGTGGTACCGAAATGTCAAATGTTCATTAGCAACTGTCAACGAGACTTTAACGTGAGTGTGTTTGCATTACGTTGCGGGCTGAATTATTTTGTATGGACAAAATTATTGTTGCAACTTTAAGTAAATGTTATCTAATTACCTTTACTTTGTCCTGTACTAACCACGGTTAAGAGATTCGCCCGTATTAGTCTTACACACTGTATATGGTAACAGTAATTTTAAAGTTCGTCAACGACTCGACTTTAAAGTACGAATATCCAATTAATAATGCTACACGGTAACTATTTTTTTTTACCTCTACCTTTTTAAATGACGAATTTCCATTCAATGTTTCATACCCAATTTCATCCCGTTAGGATTTGAATAAAAAAAAACCCTTATTTAGTGCGCCTCTCTACGTCCGTACGTAAATGTCATCTTAAGCGGTTAAAAGCTGTGTGTTGTCTGTCAGTAGTTGAGGAACGGTCCAATTTTATATATGTAATCGATAGATAATGTGAGGAAACATCAAACAATATTTCATACTTTATCCAACAGCCGATGCGTGAAATCGTACAGACAAGAGTTTATCCCAAATTAAACATGTGGATGTGGGCTTCCAAACGGCTGTTTAAACAAATTTCTAAGTACATGCAGAGCGGTGAAATCACAATTTAGGTATTCAAGAAAACATAAAATGTACAAACATTAAGCATTGTTGCTCTGACTCGTACCTAAGTATATTACCTGCATATGCTGGGTGAGCTATTTTCCACATACTTTTCATTTGGTATAAAAGTTTAATTTCCCAAACGATGAAATCGTTAACTTTTCAAAAATTTAAAGAAAATCATCTCCAACATTCGGTAGGATTAGTTTTATCCTAATAACAATCAACACAGACGTTTCAGAAAAAGGAATACAACTTTCAGGCGCAATTAATCGTTTAGCGAAAACATGTTATGCCAACGCGTCATAATGCGTCAACGGATGGACACTTTACTTTAGAGACTTTCAAAGGTATCAGTGGTGAATGTACCAATATACGTAAAAGAAAGAACCGTTTGAAAAGGGACGTACCGAAAATGGATAAGTAGGTTATTGATTGGACATGTTCTGTTTTAATACGAAATCTCTAGGTAGTCTAGGTCCGTCACTTTAATTATTTCTTGATCGATTTGAGTTTTTAAATAATCTAGCACCTTACCTACATGAGACATCAGTTAGAATATCGGAAGCCTGAATTAACCGCTAGGGAAGTGTTTACGAACGCACGTATGTAGGTGCTCTATTAACCGCAAAATACGAGTTGCGTAAACGAAAGCACTTTATAAGGTCAGCGTGGCCTTGAAAATGCGCTCAATTGAAAGTGCACCTTTAGAAAAGTGTCCGGCAGACCGTGTCGGTCGTGAACTTATTGTTGGCCGTTCCTCACGACACCACAACATACCAAATAAAACAACCAGTGTAACTCTGACCTCCGTTTATGCGTATTTAGTATGTAATCTTGGAGTTAAATTACAGTAGCTACTAGGCTTAGTCGAGTACTAAATGTTTCATCAATAATGGCCGCCGTCGCACTGGTGCGGAGATGATCAGTGACTTATGCCGATGTCGGTAAAATCATAGGCTCATCGGCGTAGTAATATATGGGGGCAGTCGGCTGGGCCATGCCCTTCCAGAAGAGTCCGGTGACCACCCGAGAATGCTAAATTACCGATACCGACTCAAAATTCCATATGGGTCATTTAAATAATCTACCTTAAAAACAAAGTTTTAACCGACTTCAATTTAGTACTCCGCCAAGCCACGAGAACATTTCCTATTTTTTTTTACAATTTACCACATGAACTGATTTCCGATAGCAAATGCGTTGATTACTATAGAAAAAAACCGAATCGCTGTATGTGGGCCGATAATATTTGAGGACTTCCATCGATTCCCCAAGATCATCACCAATGGCACTTCATTAGTTCCTATTTCAACGGAATCTTATCAGAACCTGTGACGTACTTTTGCACTTTTAAGTACATAATTGAGGAATTCGATAAGTCATCTGTGGTCTTCATCATCAATTCCTCGCCACCTAATTTATGATTCCGGATGTTAATACACGAGTTATAACAGAAAATACCAAAATCACTACACGCGTGCCTAATAAAATTGAGGAGTCCCCTCAATTCCTCATGGATCACATCATATAACTGAATTTTGAAAAATATGGGACCCACCTGGAATTATATACATACGAACAAAAAAAAATTTTCGAATCGGCTCATCAATGACGGAGTTCTGAGGTAACAAACATTGAAAATAATAATAAAAAATACAGCCGAATTCAGAACCTCCTCCTTTTTTTTTGAAGTGGGTTAAAAAGAACAACCTTTCCCACAGACATAGGAACATTATCTGGGAATATTAACGGGGGAATGCAACCCAGTGTTTTTCATTCAGCAAACAACTTACATAAATTATTGGGTATTAAATCTTATTAGAATTACAAACTGTATCGAAATTTCCATCACACTAGAATACCTTCTAAGTTAATTAGATTATAAGTTATAAGCTTATCATTTAGGCTCTACCTACATAATAGCATAGCAAGTAATAAGTTTATTTTGTTTTATTGTATTTGTATTAAATATTTCTCTTAATACCTCTCTTTACTAAATACTCTACCGTTAAAGTAAAAGACGACTCTAGTTCTAAATGTACTACCCTTTACTTTACCAATGTAAGTACCATACTCTATCCCAGATGGAAGTTCAGCGGTTATTTAAAACTTAATAGTCACCCCACCAGTTCAGATTAAATCAAATATCGTTTATTTAAAAGCAAACATGTTCGATATGCGACTATATTGAGTAAATGAAGTACCTAATGCAATATAAACTATGTTGTAGACAGGTTAGTAGGTAGGCAATCGTACCTATAAATCACCTGCACCCAACACAACCTGGACAACCGTAAGCTGGAAAAAGTCTATAAGTAATATAAGTACATAAATAACATCTCAATACCGCACCAGAAACCCAATTTCAATGAATAAAGTATTTTGAATCCAAACACCTCAATGGGTAGGTAGGCGTGCATTCAGCAGTTTACAAAGACCACGATGAACTCATAAGCGTGCATAATCAAGCTGAATACCCAAACAGAAATATATTCCACAGAAAAGATCACGGACAAGGCAACAAGGGCGAGGATTACGCGCGTAGTCACTCGGAAGAATTGTTTAGCGCTATCCAAATAGCGGTGTCCGGAACTAGAAAGGATTCACTAAGCAGATAATTTCGATCGATGCGTGTTCAGAAGCTGTCAATCAAGTGTAAATTCGATGTCGGGTGCAGTTCGAGCGCACTGGAGTGATCACAATGCGCCGCTGAGAGCTCTGAAATACATTATGTGCTAAGTGGGAGGAAGCGAGCGATTGATGGTACATACTCGTATGCGAACACAAGTGTGTACCTCGAGTAGATAACTGCCGGTAGGCATATATTTACCTACTAAATTCTAATGATTTCATCGAATAGGTAATCTAACTATTCCGATTGTGTGCATTTTGATGATTAAACATTGCATTACCCTTGAACTAGTGGCGCGGAAGGCTTGCGGAACAATTTCTCCACCGAGTTTGTTCGGTGCGCTACAAGTTGCAATTGATATAAATAGCCAATCAACGTTTCAGAGGTCAGTTACCGGCAGAGTTCCTGTCCTTAACCACCTACCAATACCAACTCCGATACCGGATATCATTAAACATGAGGGTGTTGTTGGTGTTTGGGGTTGTATGCCTGGCGGCCGCCTGCATGGCCGATTACTCCAAGCAGGACCTCGCCGTGGCCGAGAGCAAGGGCCACCACCACGAGCACGGCGGCGGCCACGAGCACCACGGCCACCATCATCACGAGCACGGAGGCAAGGGCCACAAGGGTCACAAGGGCCACCACCACCACCACAAGGGAGACCACGGCGACCACGGCAAGCACCACCACGAGGACCACCACGCGGAGCACGGCGGCGGACACAAGAAGCACTGGGACGAGCATGACCACCACGGCGAGCACCACGAACACGGACACCACCACAAGGGCGGCAAGCACGGACATCACGAGCACCACGACAAGGGCGAGCACACCGATGGCTTCCACAAGAAGTACCACAAGGATCACTTCCACAAGGACCACCACTTCCATGACGGAGACCACAAAGAAGGCAAGCACCACAAGCACGGACACCACCACGGCCACCACGAGACTCATGGAGGAGACCACAAGAAGGGCGGCCACCACCACTCTGGTCACCACGAGGGTCACCACGGCAAGCACGGCCACCACGACAAGCACCACTACGACGAGGACCATCACGGCCACAAGGGGCACCACGGGCACGAGGGCCACCACCACCACCACCACGACCACGGCAAGAAGGGCGGCCACGAGGACCACAAGCACTGGGGATTCCACCACGGCAAGCATTAAGTCATCTAGTGACATGTCGCAGTGGGAAGACACGCGTACACCAAAAATGAATTTGTTATTGTTGATGTTTTTATTTTTATACGATCATAATAAATAGTTTTTGTTAATTTGTTGGGATTTAATCAGTCTTTACATTCAGTACCTGGATTAAATTATAACATTTATCAATTTTAAATGATCTGAAACATCAGAACAGAATAAGGATGGTACTCTTGGGAGTACTGGTACTATTTAGTCTTGATCTACATTATAACTTGATCGTTGTTTACGGCCGATCTTGACAGACACATATTTCTGCGAGAGGAACAATGCAATTCGTGGCGTTTACGTGTTGCATCTGCATCATGGCACGCAAATTGAGATCAAATGATCATAACTTAACTATATAACTGCCTCAATATCATAAACAAAGGTTTAACAGCAATATAGTATATCTTGGTTTAATATATTATAATTTATAATCATTAGGTAACCATTTATCCAACAGATCATGCAACTTGTATTTTGTAACATGTAGGGAAAGTATGTATAAACTGTAGGTAATTCGTTTATTAATTAATTCCTACCTACATGAAAAACAGCAAATAAGTATTACCTAACCAAGTTTTTTATTCGAGATACATTGCTGGTTTGCCTGCTCTATTAAATAGGTAGGCTAGGTATCAAATTTAATGATTTTGCACAATAATATAAATATGTACACTAATGGTACATAGATAATAAGCATCGTCCGATTTAAAAAATATGTTCTTAATGCATTCAATTACACAGTAGGTGCATATGTTCATATATAAAACTTTACCATAACACATCCTAGAGACCTCTATGGATTGTATAAAATTAAATTGGAGAGGCTATTGGCTTCTCCGCTGTTTATGTAAAGAAGAAGCTTTAGAATAAGAACTCGAAAACTTTAAAACTGTTCAAACCAATTGTTGCGACGTACACATTTTGCGATTAAGGAGGTAGAGGTCTTCCAAATTGTCTATTTGAAAACAAGTCGTGCTAATTCAGCCTAAGGCACTTATCCCACGGCCGCCGGCAAGTAGCGAGTACCTACTCTCATAGTAATTCTTACTTGCGCGAGTAAAAGCGAGTAAGAATTACCTACTAATGAGAGTACTGAGTAATGTGGGACAAGTTAAGGCTGAATTCACTTCTCTATCAGACTGCTAAGAACGATTTTAGCCAGTTTGACTAAGCTATACGATGCCCAACCGCGAGCCCTAGATTCGTAACAACATGCGGAGGTCTGACTTACATTGGTTGTGTGCAGATTATACAATAATCGGCTGAATATTCCCAGAAAATTAGAAATAAATATTATATAGGTAGAAGGATATAAAAATAAAATAAAATATCTTTATTTCAGACCTAATCAATCCATATTTTGTTAGTTACAGCGGAGACCTATATGCTATGTTAGTGATTTAGCTTAACTTACTTCAACTTACCACTAATTATTTATTATATTCAGGCCAGGCTCACTTCGACCTCCCGATAGCCACCTCAACCCAATATTTGGTGAGTGGACAATCGAGCCTCTCCGCCACCACACTCAGAAGGCTGTTGCCGCTGCCTCTCAGACGTCTTAGTAGTGATGCTACTCTTTTTCGCCTGATGGCAAAGAAGTCATCTGTGTGCGCCTCGGCGAACATGCCGGGCGCACTACAGTGCTGCGGCAGCCTCAACAGTATACTACGGATATATAGGTACTAATTGTCTATGGCCGTGAAGGCGTCAGCTTAGTTTCTATTCCCCCTAACACATGCACTCCTGATTTCACCTCTTTACGATTTCCATTAATCGCAATCGGTTGAAGGAAAGAAAAGACAGGTACCGAACAGACAAATACATACATTATAGGTCATTGTAAGCTTGTATGTTACAGGTTACCTATCTCTGAAAGTACTCATTGGATTTTTTTTAAAAACACCGGTTAACCGTAGGTAGGATATGGGTAAGATGCACAGATGAGAAGTCAAGTCAAACGTCGAATCCGACTCGGCTGGGCAGCGTTCGAGAAGTTCCGGCATATCTTTTCGTCCGATATTCCGCAGTGTCTCAAGACGAGTCTTTGACCAGTGTGTTTTGCCAGTGATGGATGACACTGATGACGTACCTAATAAGGCACTGAAACGAGGTCACCTAATATGGCTTTACTGAAAAACTCATTTGTGGAGTGAATACGTGTTCATTTGTGTAACCTATGAACTTACTCTAGTGAGATCTTCTCTTTCTTTAAAAATAACGTTTACAGTACATATGGTGCTACTTTCCCGCACTAGTGCGGAATAGAGCACTTTTCGTGCATATGTTGAAACTTTAAAGAGCCATATGTACAGTAAAACGTTGTACGATACACGTGCGAATAGGTAATTCGCAACTCGTGTCGATTAAAAACACTCCCTTCGGTCGTGTTTTAATTTATCACCACTCGTTGCGAATTTCCTATTTTCAGCACTTGTATCGTAAATAACTATTCCATCTCGTTCAATTAGGCAAAGGAACTAGTTCGGCTTTTTAATGACCTGAGAATGAGAAACCGTTTCATTAAATCTATGAATGACGCGAAACTATAAGTGACTCGTTGAACGATTTAATCCGACGCATCGAGTGCTCTTCCGTTCTGTATACCTACTATGATCACAATCAAAAGTCGTCAGTAACTATGAAACACGTCTAAAGTTGCGATATTTACGCAGTATGATTTTAATTTCGTGCGCTCCGTTTCCCTCATAGTAGGTATCGCTACAAAAAACTAAAGGACCAAAGACCAATTTCGATCGGACGTAAGTAGATACATGAGGAGCTACTTTCTACGTGTCGGGATTTGATTCCTTTTAATTCTTAGTTCCTCGCCGACTCACGCCTATCTAAAACATCCGTTTGAAAAAGAAACGAAATTGCTAATTGAGTCGCTCCCTAACTCGCTACAGAGGAAACCCTATCCACGCGCGGTGTACTTTAAGACTTTTAATACATCAATCGACCATGGTTTTAATTTAAGTAGGAATATAACTTTTATGGGTTCTTTCTTGCCTCGCTATGAGGCGATCAATTTACTTAATTTAAGTAGGTATCATACCTCAGTTAAATTAACAGATTTAAAACCGGGGGGCTGTCTAACCCTCATGGTCACATTCTAATCTGACTTCAACAGTTGTTACTTTTTAATTTGTAGTCCGAATCGTTTGGTATGTCCGCTTTCCTTTTAAATTAATTGTTTTATACTATTGATTCTTATCATATTATGATCTATTTATTGCATTATGTATACGTGTATATTAATCTTGTATATTGATAAGATCTGATCTTTCATCGACGCATTAGTTTGTTGCACCATTCACCTGAGGTGTGAGGAGTACAGCAAGATGACTCCATACTACTAATAAAGCAATCATTCTATATCCGAGACTCAACGTATTATTTACTCATCTACGTACAACATCTCACACCTACTACTTAGACGTACTATTGTTTTCTCCACTACCCAAAGGTAGTCTGGGAGAGATCGCTCTTTAGCGGTAAGACCGCCTGTTGTTTTACATCTACTGTCTCCCTGTATCATTGTGTTTTCTTTTGTAACGGCTGTATCTGTGTGAGCTGTGCCGTAAAGAGTATTTGTATAGCATTGTATTTCAATGCGGTTCGCGCGCCTACCTAATGTGCCGGATACCCTGTTTAATTTGCAACAGGCATTAAATAAATATTTAGGGGACAATCGTAGACAAATTGAACTAGCCCAATAGTAAGCTCAAAAAGGCTTGTGTTATGGGTACTAGACTAGACGATGATATAAATAAATAATAAATAAATAAATAAATATAATAGTCCATTGAATGAGTCCCTCCAAGGGGGGTCTAGAGTGCGTGAGTTAGTAACGTAAGATGTTTCTTCGGAAACATGTCAAGAGTCCCTAGGTAATAAACATACTCATCAACATCATACTCAACAAACATCTTTGTCTGAGACACAGGATCATCCTAGTTCAGACGCATGTAATTGTATGTACTATGTCTTAATGCGCAAGCACATTGTTAACATTAGCAATAAGATTTTATGAATAAAATTTATTATTATTATATTATTATTATTATTATACTAAAACCCCGGGACACTAGGAGGAGCCCCGGAGTGGGGGGAGGGGGGGAAAGGGTCCATTTTTTCATTTTTCGCTTAAATCTCAAAAACGGTACATGTTAGAGAAAAACTTTCAAGGAAAAGTTGAAAGACCATAAAATTATCTACAAGTTGTACCCAAATATTTTTTTTCTATTCGCAGCCGTTTTCGAGCTACATCCCATGAAAGGTGAAAAATTCGAAAACTTTTTATTTTACCAACTTAGGGTGCCCGCAGACGACCGTTTTTTTCTCCGTTTTTGTTGTGGATTGTAAGAAATGATGATGATGATGATGATGATAACAACGGATAATGTTGGGACATTGATGTCATATGAGAGGCACTAGAGGAAAAAAAATAAAAAGTTCAAGTATCGTAACTACCCTAATAAAATTCAATTCCTCCTAAACGCCTCCATGGTGGAATCTGGTTTTTTTTATCAATGATAGACCTAATTATGAGCAATCTATCAGTACCGGTCACAAGTTGCACTTTTGAGTTTTTTGGAAAAAAAAAAAGATCAAGTTCAGTAACTCAAACTACCCTTATATAATATTTTGACAATCGATTCCTCCTAAAGGCTTCCATGGAGGAATGTGTTTTTTTTACCAATTATAGACCTAATTAAGAGCAATCTATCAGTACCGGTCACAAGTTGCACTTTTGAGCTTTTTGGAAGAAAAAAAATAAAAAGGTCAAGTTGCTTAACTACCCTAATATAATATTTTGACAATCAATTCCTCCTAAAGGCTTCCATGGAGGAATGTGTTTTTTTTACCAATGATAGACCTAATTAAGAGCAATCTATCAGTACCGGTCACAAGTTGCACTTTTGAGTTTTTTGGAAGAAAAAAATAAAAAGATCAAGTTCAGTAACTCAAACTACCCTTATATAATATTTTGACAATCGATTCCTCCTAAAGGCTTCCATGGAGGAATGTGTTTTTTTTACCAATTATAGACCTAATTAAGAGCAATCTATCAGTACCGGTCACAAGTTGCACTTTTGAGCTTTTTGGAAGAAAAAAAATAAAAAGGTCAAGTTGCGTAACTACCCTAATATAATATTTTGACAATCAATTCCTCCTAAAGGCTTCCATGGAGGAATGTGTTTTTTTTACCAATGATAGACCTAATTAAGAGCAATCTATCAGTACCGGTCACAAGTTGCACTTTTGAGCTTTTTGGAAGAAAAAAAATAAAAAGTTCAAGTATCGTAACTACCCTAATAAAATTCAATTCCCCGTAAACGCCTCCGTGGTGGAATCTGGTATTTTTATCAATGATTGACCTAATTATGAGCAATCTATCTGTACCGGTCACAAGTTGCACTTTTGAGTTTTTTTGGAAGAAAAAATAAAAAGATCAAGTTCAGTAACTCAAACTACCCTAATATAATATATTGACAATCGATTCCTCCTAAAGGCTTCCATGGAGGAATGTGTTTAGTTTACCAATTATAGACCTAATTAAGAGCAATCTATCAGTACCGGTCACAAGTTGCACATTTGAGTTTTTTGGAAGAAAGAAATATTTTTTGATCGATTGATGTGATAAACATGGGTATGTAGTATGGGGAAATTGTTTGAGCCAAAATCATTTTTTACTGCGTGTAACTCAGAAACGGTAGGATATAGGAAAAAATTATTTAGGTACAACTTGTAGATAATTTTATGGCCTTTCAACTTTTCCTTGAAAGTTTTTCTCTAACATGTACCGTTTTTGAGATTTAAGCCAAAAATGAAAAAATTGACCCTTTCCCCCCCTCCCCCCACTCCGGGGCTCCTCCTAGTGTCCCGGGGTTTTAGTATGTTTATTACCTAGGGACTCTTGACATGTTTCCGAAGAAACATCTTACGTTACTAACTCACGCACTCTAGAACTTTTTATTCAATGGACTATAAGGGGACAATCTTACACAAATCGACCTAGTCCCATAGTAAGCTCAGTAAGGCTTGTGTTATGGGTACTAGACGACGATATATATAATACATATAAATACTTAAATACATGGAAAATATCGATGACTCAGAAACAAATATTCATGCTCATCACATAAATGTTTGCCCTTACCGGGATTCGAACCCAGGACCTCTTGCTTCGTAGGCAGGGTCACTACCAACTAGGCTAAAGCGGTCGTCATATACCGTAAAACCTTATAACTTTGCCCGCTTTTTGGAAATTTTTGTATTTTTCACTAGTTTATTGTGTCATTTTATAAAACTTATTAGTAACATATACAATTTTGTGGGCCCTTTTTTACACACGTCCGGACTCTAGTTCAAAAACAAGCGTCTTTATTAGGGAAAATCGCAATCTAAGTGCCGGGCCAAAAAAATTAAAAAATTACGTCATTGCCCATTTTGTGGAAGTGTTTCTTGCTCTGGCATTTTCAAACTTATGCTTAGTGTAGTTAAGGACTATAATGCAGAAGAGTTATATTTTAGTTTCATCTGATAATATTTCCCTAAAGCACAATAGCTCTCACAACATTGAACTGGGCAAAGTCACAAACAGAAATCCTGCACTCTCCATACTAAAATCTCATAGTGCTAGGGTTGTCAGTTTTGATTTTACCCGACTACGCAAAGTTAATAGGTAGAGTTATGAGTTTAGCACAGTTTTTTCTCGTTACTGTAAACAATTTAAATTCTTGTACTGTAACAATTACTGTCATTAAGAAGATAAACGTAAAAAAATGTCAATTAGCTTTAGAATCACTTTTTTCGCAGTTATCATTAAAAAATTAATAACAAACGACAATTTCATAGGTAAGCACCTAATAATTACTCGTGCAGTTGAGATAGACCCTACTCGGGTCGAAGCGGTCCGTACGATCAACCTGTCATACGAACATATGTAAAAACCAACTTGTTTAAAATAACTTTTGGGTGACAACCCTAAGGGTCCAATTTGGCGGGGCAAAGTCATATTCAGTAGCCGAAAATCTGCTTATGACATTGCCCATCGCCATAATTACAAAACTAATAAACATTCAGAGATAAGCTCCCACCCATGACGTTATTTAACTATATAATAATCACAGTCAAAAACACATACCTGTACGAGTTTCCGTTACCGAGATACAACTAAAGTTTTCGAGTACTATTTGGCCCGCAAAAAAACACGTCTGTACTCAAAGCTTGCTCACGCGCAACTGACGACAGGTACGGACCGGTCAGCCGGCTAGTGTTGTCCGCTTCATAGTTGGCTTTCAATCACAGATTATAAAAAAGTGTACATCTTCAGCTAGTGTTGGGATATTACGGTTTTTGTGAAATGTGACGGGGTGGGCAAAGCTATATCCGAACGGCAAAGTCCTAAGGTTTGACGGTATTTCACATCATCACATCATCAGCCTATATACGTCCCACTGCTGGGCACAGGCCTCCTCTCGTGTATGAGAGGGAACGGGCAGTAGTCCCCACGCTGGCCCAGTGCGGGTTGGGGACTTCACATACACCTTTGAATTTCTTCGCAGATGTATGCAGGTTTCCTCACGATGTTTTTCCTTCACCGAAAAGCTAACGGTAAATATGAAATCATATTCCGTACATAAGTTCCGAAAAACTCATTGGTACGAGCCGGGATTCGAACCCACGACCGCCGTTTGACAGCCGCATGCCTGAACCACTGGGCTACCGTGATATATTTAGTAGATATATATTTGATAACATTAACTTGATTAACAAATCCGAAGCCTGCATGGTGCTACGCCATAGCGCGGAGCAGCATTCTTCCGCTTTAGGTATATTAAGTGAAAATCTCTCGTAGAGCCGTGTTTTATATATTATTATTAATTGCTTGCCATTAATGCGTTGAGAGACCACTAGTATAAGGCAAGACAAGTTCACTACGACTGCTACGACGTAGCCCGTAGTAAGGTAAATAGGGTATGTAGGGAGAAACCGTCCAGAGCACGCGGGCGCATCTCTTGCCATGAGGCATGGATTAGTATAAAAAACTAGATTCTGCCCGCGACTCCGTCCGCGTGGAACTGGTTTATATCGTAGCTCCATACAAAACTTTCATCTCCCATTACCAACCCGATTTCAGGGAAAAAACTCTCCTTTGTCCTTCCCCGGCACAATACCAAATGTTATCTAAATCGGTCTCGCATTTAAGTATATGTAAAATTATATGTGCAATTGCAATTGATATATTTAATTGCACAAGTGCTTCTCTAAAAAAAGCATTTAAATAGAATTAAGGATAATTGTATTCGGAATGAATAATTTAGTTTCTGTCTACAGATATGTTTTTCTCCCAATTTTATCATACACCTGCTACTGCACACTTACTCTTATTTTATTTGTTAAATTACCTATAACTATAATATAGTTTATGTTTACTATGTTGTCATATTACACTTACTATATTAGCCACGTATTCTTTATTCTAGTATTTTCAGGAAACTATAGGTCTATCTTTCTGTTCATTATCTTACTCAAGATTTATGTATGACTGTTTGTTTTCTATATATATATATTTATCCCCCCTAGGGGTGTACTTTTCCAAATCGCATTTTTTTTGTATTCTGATAAGGAATCTTTTCATAAACTTTTAATTTTGTAAGTAGCTCAAACAAAGATTTTGCCCCGTATAAACTTTGCACCCCTATTTAGCTTACATGGCCTATTTGGCTTAGGTGTGGGTTTTTCTAAAACCCTAAAATTACTTTTCTTGTATTGTTATATGGAGTATCACAAAGTTTCTATTAGTCTCTAACTTAAAGTGTCACTCCATCCCCATACAAATTTTTAACCCCCTTTTTACCCCCATGAGGGTGGAATTTTCAAAAATCCCTTCTTAGTGGGTACTTACGTTACATACACTACCTTTTGGGAAAAAATAGCTTTCTAGGTTCAACGGTTTGGCCTGGTCGTTGATTTAAGTGAAAGAGTCAGTCAGTCAGGACTTTTACGTTTATATAGGCATATAAACATTGCTTTGAAGCAGTTTGAGACCAAAATGAAAACTGTAACACATTCAGTGCCAAAGATTTTGTAGCCCTATACTCGTAGCCGATGACATGGCCTCCGTATATGTAGAGGAAAGTGCCTTTGAGTAGAGTTTGACCATAGAAAATGGACGCTGTTTGTCCATAGAAAATGGTGACGTCATTAGCGAGTAGGTATTTTCTCTACAAACTTCACACGTTGCTCACTACTTTGTTGCTATTGTTGACTATCACTACTATCAGTCAAAGAACGCAGGCACTAGTGCTATTGTTGACTATCACTACTATCAGTCAAAGAACGCAGGCACTAGTGCTATTGTTGACTATCACTACTATCAGTCAAAGAACGCAGGCACTAGTGCTATTGTTGACTATCACTACTATCAGTCAAAGAACGCAGGCACTAGTGCTATTGTTGACTATCACTACTATCAGTCAAAGAACGCAGGCACTAGTGCTATTGTTGACTATCACTACTATCAGTCAAAGAACGCAGGCACTAGTGCTATTGTTGACTATCACTACTATCAGTCAAAGAACGCAGGCACTAGTGCTATTGTTGACTATCACTACTATCAGTCAAAGAACGCAGGCACTAGTGCTATTGTTGACTATCACTACTATCAGTCAAAGAACGCAGGCACTAGTGCTATTGTTGACTATCACTACTATCAGTCAAAGAACGCAGGCACTAGTGCTATTGCTACTATTGCTAGTAGTACCTACCTATTTTACTTATTACGCTTCCGGAGCATCTCCAATGACCGACATTAGAATCATAATCATAAGACGGTGCCGCGTAACAATTTGTGTTCTATCTAGGCTTCCGTTGCCTGGGAATAAATAACCAAACATCTGTAAAAATAATAAAACATATTTGCTTTGCAGTCATCAATTTCCTATAAGTAGGTACCTAAAGACGATTTATAGTTGGAGTTTTAACGAGTTCATATTTGCCCCTTTCAGCTCTGTTATTAGACCAGCTATGTTAAAACATAAAATTGTTAGGTATCTACCTATTCAAGTTAGGTACATAGGTACTAGGTACTATAATTATATGTGCCCCATTAAGTATTACTGCACGCTGCGCGTACGGGAAAACTCGCATTGTGGCCAGGTGAAGACGTAAAATTTTGTACTCAACACGGGCGGTAATTCGTAAAGCCCCAGAGCGCATATTTATAGCCCTCACCTTCGGTTCGGGCCACAAAAACCTGCGATCTGGGGCATTCACGCATTCACCGCCCTAGTTACGTAATGTACTATTACGTCATCACCTGGCCACAATGCGAGTTTTCCCGTACGCGCAGCGTGCAGTAAAACTCGCATTATGGCCAGGTGTGACGTAATAGTTATTTACGATACAAGTGCCGAAAATAGAAAATTCTCAACGAGTGGTGATAAATTAAAACATGACCGAAGGGAGTGTTTTAAATCCACACGAGTTGCGAATTACCTATTCGCACGTGTATCGTACAACGTTTTACTGTACGTATATGGCTCTTTAAAGTTTCGACATATGCGCGGAAAGTGCTCTTTTCCGCTCTAGTGCGGGAAAGTAGCACCATATGTACTGTAAAAGCTTATACTTGTTACTTATGTTATGTCGATAACGTGCCAACAAAGGATGTGATAATTCGATATGCCGAAGAACTATATGTAGAGATGAGATAGATACCTATACAGACTTGACTGAAGTGACTAGTGTGAACTATCTAGTTCGAGATAGAAACTACTTAATACGTGAAATACAACGATAAACTCCAGGAAAACTACGGTTTAGCAAAACATTAATTTATAATAGTTTTTTTTCTTGATTTTAAATTAAAATGTTATTCTAAGATGATTTATTCCGACAAGCTTTCCATCCGGAAGTAATTATAGAGATTTAAATGAAGCATGCATTGTCTTTTTTTGTATGATTTCTCTTGAATCAAATCAAATCAAATCAAATCATTTATTTCGAGTAACATAAGACTCATAATGCATTGTTTCATAAAATCCATACAAGTACAAATGCTAGAATTAAAAAAAGAAAATAATAATTAAAAACTCAATACAATTTCAAACAAAATTATTATTTCATACAAGGTGTCAGTTTATTGACTGGACTATAAGGACAAAAAGCTTATGCTCAGAATAGTATGATAGGAATATTAGCAGCCGAAACTGCTATACCCATGGCCGACGTGTCCGGCGTTTTTGCCCCGTCCGGGCGACAAAACAGTTTTAGGCCTATGTCGCAACCGCAATCACCAGAAACCGTAATTAGGCGTAGCGCGTGCGGCGCGGCGACGTCCTTGCCGGCGGTTTCACCGTGCAACCCGCGACTTTATCTCATGATATAAATGCCTCTCGGCCACTCCGGCAATCAGTACACTCCCAGGTTCCAATCATTCAACAAGAGTTCCTAAAAAGGACCACAATGAGGACGCTAGTAGCCCTGGTCGCACTAGGCTGCGTGGTCGTTTGTTCCGGCCGCGAGCTGGGCCAGAAGGAAACCGACCTCGTCGCGGCTGCCAGCCACCACAAGGACCACCACCACGAGGAGGGCGGCGGCAAGGAGCACCACGAGCACCACCATCACGAGCACGGCGAGAAGGGCCACAAGGGTCACAAGGGCCACCACCACCACCACAAGGGCGAGCACGGCGACCACGGCAAGCACCACCACGAGGGCCACCACGCGGAGCACGGCGGCGGACACAAGAAGCACTGGGACGAGCACGACCACCACGGGAAACACCACGAGCACGGGCACCACCACAAGGGCGGCAAGCACGGACATAAGAAACACCACGACAAGGGCGAGGAGACCGAGGGCTACCACAAGAAGTACCATAAGGACGAGTACCACAAGGACCACCACTTCTACGACGACCACCACAAGGAGGGTAAGCACCACAAGCACGGCGACCACCACGGACACCACGAGAAGAAGGGCGGCGGTCACAAGAAGGGCGGCCACCACCACTCCGGCCACCACGAGCATCACCACGGCAAGAAGGGCCACCACGACAAGCACCACTACGACGCGGACCACAAGGGGCACAAGGGGCACCACGGGCACGAGGAGCACCACCACCACCACCACGACCACGGCAAGAAGGGCGGCCACGAGGACCACAAGCACTGGGGATTCCATCATGGCAAACACTGAGACTGTTAAGATATTTATTATTTTTATTTTGTTATTTTTTACAGTACCTCCATGTAAATAAATCTAAAATAAAGTTGAAGTTAGAATTTTGTTTTTTTTTCTGAATCCGAGGTTAGGTATATACGGATAAGGCTGACTAAACATTTATATTGGGAGACTATTTTACAACAATGTACACCAATTGCTACCTAATTATTAATAGGTACTAATAATATGAATATGTACCTAGCATACTATTAGATAAAACTGCCTTTAAAAATGTGAAAGCACGCAGAATAAGCATACACCCAAAAACTGTGTGATAATGAAATAAATTCTTAATTATTTTACTATTAACGTTGAACGCTGTAGGTATAACATGTTTCCAGCCGAACTCAAATCATAAATAAGAGTTAGTGACGCATGGTGGCCGGTATATTTCTGTAACGAAACGAGACCAATTCAGTCGACGCAGCGCCCGAGCGATGTCGTCACTGCGCGGAGTCAGTCGTCCAGAAACCAACAGCAATAGCATTGCCAAAGAACAGACCGTAATCGACAACAGATGAAAGTGCTCTTATCTATAAATTCAAAGTACGGAAATTCTTGTGACACTGCGACAGTAGTTCTCCTCCTAAACAAGCACGTCCGACGGCGGCGGTAAGAAAACAATTTATTTTTAAATACTTATTACACTTGTTACATAATTGTTACAGCGACGCTCTAACGTTCCTTTTTCTTACAGAGGATGAGAATCACATTACTGGCGGGGCTTTTAGCCCTGGCGATCGCCTCATCCCAGGCGAGGAACGTTAACGATTTGAGAGGTGAACAAAATGTGAGCACCGAGGTGGGCGCCATACTAGGAGACGACTTAGCGGGCGCTGGCACCAAGGCGCGCGACCTGGCCGTCGCGGGCACCGAGCACAAGAAGGCCAAAGACAGCCACTCGGAGGCGGGCGGCGGGCACGAGCACAAGGAACACCACCACAAGGAGCACGAGGAGAAGGGAGACAAGGGGTACAAGTCCAACCACCACCACGACAAGGGCGAGCACGGGCACCACGACAAGCACCACCACGAGGGCCACCACGGCGAGCACGGCGGACACAAGAAGAAGCACCACGACGAGCACGACCACCACGGCGAGCACCACGAGGCCGCGCACGGACACAAGGGCGGCAAGTTCGGACACAAGAAGGGCCACAAGAAGGGCTCCAAGACCACCGGCTTCCACCACAAGTCGCACAAGGACGAGTATCACAAGGAGCACAAGTTCTACGACGACTTCCACAAGGGCGGCAACCACCACAAGCACGGCGACTTCCACGGCCACCACGACAAGAAGGAGGGACACCACAAGAAGGGCGGCCACGACGAGAAGGGCCACCACGAGAAGCATCACGGCAAGAAGGGCAAGCACGACAAGGGCCACTACGACGAGGACCACAAGGGGCACAAGGGCCACCACGGGCACGAGGAGCACCACGCGCACCACCACGACCACGGCAAGAAGGGCGGCCATGCCGGCGGCAAGGAGCACGGATACAGTCATGGGAAAAAGGGTTAATCTTTACGCACTCGTTTTTACTTGTTTTTGAGTCATTTTGCATAATACCGGCCGTATTCATAAACGTCCTACGAGCCTGTTTTAACTAAAATGCCATTAAAATTCGTTTGTTCTTATCTGTCACTTTGACACTTGTGTTCGTAAGAAAGGGACAAAGCACATTTTATTTAGCAGAGGCATTTTAAGTTTTATGAATAATGGGGTAAGTCTTTGTATATTAATTAGAGATTACTGTAATTTAGAGTTAACTGTTTGACGTAAACTATTGAATACAAAGATTAAAGTGCACAGAAAAATTGCAACACATTACAAGCTCAAAATTGAAACATCTACGTATGTTTCACAAGTTTGTTAGACTTAGGATCAAAATTAATTTATGTACCTACCCATTCTAATTTAAAATGTGAATCATTCTAAGAATGGGATAGAAACAGAGGCCGTTACATGGTGGTATATTAAATGGTGTTTTTATAATTCATGTTTGCTTTGACTAATAACTAGCTTTGGGTACCTACACTACAAAGGTACCAGGGTACAACAAGTAACCAACTAAAACTCCAGGATAATGGCAAAGGGACAAACAACATAATTTAATACTTAGCTTGCAAGCATTTTTACTTTATTCATTATTCACATTACAAGAGGGCCATGAGAGGGGCAAGGTGGTCAAACTCAATCTTCTCAGTGATGTTTTTGGTCTTGATGTTCTCATCTTGATTGGCAATGAAGATGAGGTTGCCGTCATCCCGCCATCCGTATTTCTTGACCCAGTGTTTCAGGGTGACATCTGAAAAAGGACAAAGTTAATAGTTCAATTGACTTTAGTTTATAGAAAAATGTTTTCATTTTTTTAAACTGTTAGTTCACCTTGTCATGGTTTTGGAGGCTGTCTTGCAAAATAGTCAATTGTGTTTTAGTTTAGCACACACTGTCAGTTTTTGTTGTAATCAACATTTGTCTGGTAAGGTAAATTATGTTGTGTTTATCAATTTAAGGTTAAAGCAATGTGTAGCTCACAACTAAGTATTACATTCAGAGATGCAACAGATCCTCACCATTCACAATTTTACTATCCGGCTGAATACCAAATAGTACAGAGGTATCCGACCAGATACCAGATAGTATTTGAAAACAGATGAAAATAGGTAAGGAAAGAAGAAGAGTAAAAAGAAGGGTCAATGAAAAAGAAACTACAAAGCAATGAATTATTTAAGATTAGTTCAATCTTCGCAAGGAAAGTCAAAATAAAATTGAATGGTACTAATGGTAAAATTATGTTAAAAATTTAATTAGCACATGTTTCTGTCAAACCCAGCCTACAGCAAGTAACAAGCTACAACTTGCACAGAGCATCGCGCGATCGCGCGCGTATTTACTTTATTTTAAGCATGTTACTTTCGGTATCCGGTATCCCGCCAAACCACTATAGAATAGAAATAGTTTTGCCATGTAACATGAAAGTAAAGTAAAAAAAAAACAAAAATTACATAATAAAAGAACAAACAGAATTAAAACTAAACAGCCGATATTCAGAAAGCAAAGGGTTCCAGTCTCAGCGTGTGCTGGGCAGAGAATTCCAGCGCTGGTTTTCAGACCAATCCCATCCAAAAAATAAACTAAACTAGAACAATCTGATGAGTTAAACTTTAGGTACAACTGTGCTGCATGAGGTAGGTGCGTATGAAGAGAGTTAAAAAAGCATAACTAAAAACTATAGTGCTTATTATTTATTTAACATTATATTTGATTCATCATCAATATTAAGAGAGTCTGGTCCTCTTGTCATTGCAGCATTCTCTATATTTGATTAACATTACTAAAATCTATTTCTTAAGAATAGGTACAACAGCCCTATGTATATACTCTAGCACACAAAAATGAACAGTGAAATTTGAGTCACTTTCAACTAACACAACTGATACAGCCTTTTAAAAGGCCTCTGGGCGGCTAGATGATAGAGATATACAGTCTTACAGCAGTGTTTTTCAACTGTTTCCATGGCATGCAAGTAAAAACAAACTTTGCGATTTGCTGACCCTTTGCTGCTCTTAACTTTTATGATGAGAAAACACACTGCCTTGTGGTTTAAAAAATCCTTACCATCAATGCCGCCAAGCAGGTTGGCCAAATTGTTCTTCTCAATGCTCTGGAAGGTGATGCCCACGACATGGCACACAAACTTGCGGATGGAGTCATGGAAGCCACTGATACGGTTGCAGAGCTCCGGCATCTGGTGCACTCGGTTCCAGAACTGGGCAAAGTCACACTGCTCCAAGATGTCAGCTAGGTACTTAATTTGTGATATTGTCTCATTTTCGGGCTACAAATAATAGAAAACATTAATTAGGAAAGTGAATGCTGAAAAAAAATGAAATATTGGAATAAACAGATGAATTACTTAATGCACAAAACAGTGAAGCACATTATTAATTATTAAATTTCTATAAATGAATGGCCAATGATCAGATTACTGTGTCCTGTGACATTCTTTAACACTTTCGCAAACTGACTAAGAATGGAACAATTTACCAGAAATCGACAGAATTAGCTAGGGGTATAAGTTCATATTATTGGCCGCTCAACCAGCATCTGAACAAACATTGCGAGTGCCCACTAGGCAGGTTCTTGGTTGCGAACATGTTAAACTGTCATGCATCCTGCAAACTATGCACATGCACAGGATTTTGTTGAATACCTAACCCATGTTTTCTTATACAGAATGTTTTTACTGAGTTTATAATACATTCCATGGTTTAAAAATGAGGATTTTATAGTGTATTTAATTAAGCTTGTTTTTTGACTATCATAAACCTATTGCATGGGTGATGTTTAGCATAGATAACTAAGGATAATATAAATATTATAGAAAGAAACTGCTACCTTTGCTGGACAAGACGTCTAGGAAAGAAAAATACTGGGTTTCAAATGTTTCAATGCATATAAAGAGGCCAGTCGTGATAACTTACCACTGTTTCAATAAGTAAACATTTGCACAGAGTAAAATCTGTGTGTGGGAAGTTCGTCAACGCCTTCAGAAGTATCTGGCAGGTTATGTCAGCATTGAATTTCTCCGGGTTGAACTGGTACAGTTTCAACACGGCCAGATTTGCTTCCAAGTCGTACGTGTTCTCCCGAGACTGCATATCAACATACCGCTCCAGGGTTTGAAGATTTGCAGGGTTATACCTAAAACATACATTATAAATTGGTAGCACTTCATATAAATGCATTAAGTCAGCATTGGGTAAATGGTGTGCTTACCTCTCAATACTTTTCAGTATACCGGCGACAGTTTGTTTCATAGTTTCAGCCATTTTAGCTGTTCTTTTGGATTAAAATAATTGAAGCGCTTGTAAATGGTAAGAATTACGCGTGGCTTTTGCCATTAAAAATCAAAGAGATGTCATGTCAGCTGTCAAACATGACGGCCACTCTATAGACAATGAGCAGCATGAACCTAGAATACTCTAGACAGGCTGTACTTGTTGCCACAGTGATGGGCAATCCACATTACGTGATTTGTCAGTCCCAATTCATCAGAATCTGACTAATTGCTATCGTCTGGATGCATGTTCCAACCGTTAAACGAGTTATCCGGACTAATTATTGTTTATGAATCCATCTCTGCTCATCATGAACATAGAATACTCTGGACAGGCTATGGTAATAATAATATCACGTGCGAGCGAGCTGGTAGCATACAAATCTCGATAAGTGTGACAGAAAGGGAAATATAATTCATTGTCCTTGACATAGTTCCACTTTTTTATTTGCCACAAGATTTAGTATGAAGTTGTGGCACATAAACCATTACCCGTCCAAATTGAGTAGGTTGTTTATGGCAAGTCATCTGCCACTTTAAGACCAGTTCTTAATTTAGCTGCATAAGAGCCTTTCCGTCCCTCATGGGCAATCCAAATTATGTGATTTTACAGATGCCGTCAAACTTCTTGAACATTTGACCTTGCCTGCGCAAAGGCGAATTGTACCAGCGAGCTGCCCCCCCACTTCGTTCCGCATGTTCAAGAAGTTTGACGGCATCTGTACCTACCCCAATTTGTCAGTACAACATATAGAAGTCAGAATTGGGCTGTAGCGTACAGACGTAACAACTGCAACCAATTTCATTTAGTGTGGCCAGTTAACAGTAGGAAAGCGAAAATTGCCGCATTCAAACGGTCCTGCGAAGCGGACGATTGTTACTAACCGATGAGATAGGGCAAGACAGCAGTCTAAAATGGGACGGCCGCGACATACTCTCGATTTTCTCGCACTATTCTTGTTCTAAGTGTTCTAATAAGAGAGAGACGGATCGTGCTTGAAAAATTGAGAGAACTCGCGCGCCGTCGCGTAACAGCCGTGCAGCACACAAAAATCGAGAGTATGTCACGGCCGCCTCATGATCGACGTGCTGTCTCGCTCTATCTCATCGGTTAGTAGCAATCTTGGAGTCCACTTCGCAGGACCGTTTGAATGCGGCAATTTTCACTTTCTTACTGTTAACTGGCCAGACTGAATAAAATTGTAGTTTGGACGTAGTTTAAGGAAAAGGATCCAATCCACAAAATTACCAAAACATGAGTTAAGTATACCAGAGAGGTGTTTGAGGCGTATATTTTCACTCAGCAAAAAGACGCCCAGCTTACACAGTGTTTTCATATTTTAATTAACATGGGATACCATCCCACATGTATGACGGGGTAAAATTGATATCCTTTAATAAAAACCCATAATGCTTGGAACCGTATGGTAATATTAGATCAGTTACATATTGATTCACATTTATTTTAACAAAAGATATCCAACCTGCCTGGACCATTTTTAAGAAATGCAATTCACACGTTTTCACTTTTAATATTTTCAACGAAATGGATCCAATCCATTTGGATTCTTTCTGAAAAACTAAATCTAGGCTCTTTAAAACTTTTAGATATACAAAAAAATAGATTCACCTCACTTGGATCAGTTTTGTTCAGTTGTTTTGAATCCTGCTTTGGTGTCTTAGTAAACAACAGAAACGATCCTATTTTAAAAAAAAAATGTAAAGCCGACTTTTTATTTTCTTCTAGCTTTATTTTTAATCATTAAAAGAAATTTCCAATATAAAGCAGCCTTTATAAGGATTTTTACCGTCAGTATTGTCTTGGATCATTACAATATACGTAAATGTATTACCTATCGAAATATAGGGAAATAAATAAACAATTCAACTTGCTTGAACCTTTTGTTTTATTTGTTTGTCAGTTAAACGTTCATTGAGCAAGAAAAACAAAAACGATCGAACGGGCGTGAATCTTTTTTGATAAAAAAGTATGAATGACGGTTAAAGTGACTTTAAAAAGATATGGATCGTTTTTGGAAATATATTAGTTTTGTCTTAACGTGACAATAAAAAATCAAGAACGATCCAGCGCATATAAACCATTTTTCGGAAAATGCTTATATTAACAACTAGCTTCTGCCCGCGACTTCGTACGCGTATAAATTATGGTTCAAAAATGATATTCTTATGTTTCACCACACTACTGACAAAAACAAAGATTTCATTTCCATAGACTGTGCGTGTAACAGTTCAAGTTGTCTTCGAATCTAAATAAACACCCTCATTAACTTGGTCGTCAATAATATTATATAGATCCCCAAAGTATCCTTTGAGAGAGCGCTCCCTATGCGAGCCCCAAGTCCCAAGACCCTGGGGTGAGCCCCACGGATACTCACTAACCCCAGGTGTCTTGCAAGCGAGACCTGAAACCAACCTGAGCGGCGAGGCAATCCTTCAGAGAGTGGTCCCAATGCGAGCCCGAGGGCCTAAGGCCCGAGGCCGAGCCCCCACGAATACTCGTTATCTCCGAGTAACTTGCAAGCGAAACCTTAGGGCCGAAGTTCTGAAGGTAAACGGGGAAGCAAGCGGAACCGAAGGCTAAGCTTTTCGTAAGAATGAAAGGTCTAAGCATGCTTGTAGTGAGTGGTCGCTATGCGAGTTTGGGGGCTGAAGTCCTTACTATTCCCAGGTGTCCTGCAAGCAAAACTGGAGATCCAAGTCCCCAAGGGGAGCAGGCAGTTAAGCGAGGCCGAAGGCCGAGCTTTTCGTAACAATTAAAGGTCCCAACCAAGCCTTAAGAAAGAGTTTCCAATGCGAGCCTGAGGGCCGAAGGCCCGAGGCCGAGCCCCCACGAATACTCGTTATCTCCGAGTAACTTGCAAGCGAAACCTTAGGGTCGAAGTCCTGAAGGTAAACGGGGAAGCAAGCGGAACCGAAGGCTAAGCTTTTCGTAAGAATGAAAGGTCTAAGCATGCTTGTAGTGAGTGGTCGCCATGCAAGTTTGGGGGCTGAAGTCCTTACTATTCCCAGGTGTCCTGCAAGCAAAACTGGAGATCAAAGTCCCCAAGGGAAATAGGCAGGCAAACGAGGCCGAAGGCCAAGCTTTTCGTAACAATGAAAGGTCCCAATCAAGCCTTAAGAAAACGTTCCCAATGCGAGCCCGAGAACGAGCCCTCACGGGCACTTACTACGAGTATACCCGAGGTGGCAGCGAAGCCAAAAGCCGAGTTTTACATTGGAATGAAAGGCCCAAAGCATCACTTTAGAGAGCGCTCTCAATGCGAGCCTTTACGGACACTCATTATCATCGGGTGTCTTGCAAGCGAAACCTGAGGCCTGAATAAGGGAACGCAAGTGATGCCAAAGGCACAGCTTTTCTGTAGGAATTCAAGGCTTTAGCATACTATAAGCGACCGCTCCCTAGGCCAGCTGTAGGGTTTAAGACCCGAAAGCAAGCCCCCGCGGACACTTACAATCCTTAGGTGTCTTGCAAACGAAACCTGTGGCCAAATTACCCAAGATGAGCGGCGAGGCAAGCGAGCCCTCACGGACACTTACTATCCCGTAGGCGAGCTGAGATAAGTCCCGTAGGTGAGTGGTAAGGCAAGCGAGGCGAAAGGCCGTGCTTTTCGTTGGAATGACTCGAAGCATTCCTTCAGAAAGCGCTCTAAATGCGCCGCCATGGACAAACACTCATTATCTCCCGGTGTCTTTTAAACGAAACCTGAGGGTACGCCCTACGTACACTTACTATCTCCAGGTGTCTTGCAAGCGAAATCCCAAGCCAAAGTTCCGAAGGTGAGCGGCGAGGCAAGCAAGGCCTTTTCGTTGGAATGAAAGGCCCAAAGCAACCTTTCTGAGAGCGGGCTCAATGTGAACAATGATAATGTCCAAATTGTATACCCGCATCCCTTGACGTTGGTGAAATTTTCAAGTCTTAAGCTCATAGATTCAAGGAGTTCCTATAAAAAGTTCATCCCCATTTTTTAACCCCTTTGCACCCTTACCTTTATAATATTATAGCCTAAAACCTGGCCAGGGATTTTTTGGACAAATGAGTAAAGTTTTCATCAAAATTCTATCAGCCATTTCCACGTGATGCGCGTACATATAAACAGACAAAAATTCTACTTTCTTGGAAGGTGTTCTGTTATCGATTCTAAGTATTCTCAGCATAGTTTTTTTTTCGAATATCTTTCATGTAAAGACTTCCAACCCTGTTCACTTTTATTATATGTATGTATAGATGGTTTTATATGCCATTATTATGCATTATTATGCCATTTTTATTACGTGAATCCTTATTACAAAATGAAACAAAAGGAAGGGTCTATGAAAAGTGTATTTTCGCAAAAAAGATCCAACCCCTTTTTTGGTCAAATATCTTGAAAAATATAGCATTTAACTGAATTATGTGTATAAGAATGTATACTACACGACTCAACTCAATTTTCATCCGAACATATTTTATTAAAAAAATGCATCAGTTTTGAGGAATCACGGTTGAAACTTTAAACCGCCATAACTTTTGCTCAACTTTCTGTGGATTGGATCCTTTTCCTTTAACTACGTCCGTTTCAAAACTTTTAAATCACCGGTTAAAAAAAAATACAAAATTACAGTGTAAAATATTAATACAATATTCTTTAGTATTTATTATTTAATTTTCGTTTAATTTGAATGAAAATTGTGAGAAAAAAAATCTTGGCAGATCTCGCAAATTCCATGGTCCAAATTGTGATTTTGATGCAATTGACGCTACACGGGCCGTAATTGGCAGCACTGCATGCACGCCGCCGCGTGATTTGGCACGTGTGGATACGTGTCGTGTCGTGGTCGTGTCGGAAGCATGGCTTCCAGCCCTCGGTTCCAGACAAATCTAGGCCACTCCATACTAGATTTTCTATGACCTTGCTTGGCAGTCCTGCCAATTTGGTCGTTTAGCGTCACCTAATGAGAGATGGCTGGAAATCTCTACATAAATGATAATAATAGTCTTAGATTTATTTCAGCCATCTAATGGGGTGTATACATGCTATGATTTGTCAGCCCCAATTTATCAGAAGCTGACTAATTGCTATCGTCTGCTTGTCTATCATGGGACGGCCGCGACATAGTTTCGATTTTTATCGCACTATACCTCTTGTTCTAAGTGTTCTAATAAGAAAGAGATTCAAACTTAAACGCTACACTACAAGAAATAAAAATAGAAAATTCAACCTGTATAAAATAAAAATTAATGATACTACAATTTTAGGAATATATCGATCACCCTCAAAATTAAATGCATTAACTTTTATCGATTCTCTCAACACCTACCTGGAAAATGATTGCTCTTCTAACTTAATAATAACTGGTGACATAAACATTAACCTAATCGCTAGACAGAGTGAGTCAACGTATGATAATCTAAATAGACAACACTACCTAAATATGCTTGCTATCCATGGTATTTTACAGGGTCACATTTTCCCAACCAGGCTGTCAAATTGCTTGGATCACTTTATGTTAAGTAAATAGTAATGATTTTTCGGCTTTCTGTGCGGTTCTCAATACGTCTATAACAGACCATCTTTCAATATTTCTATCGTTATCACATAACAATCCACAAATATATATACCAAAAAAGAAAACCGTAGTAAACTATGAAATCGCAATTAAAAAACTTTTGGAAAAAAATCTTGAACTTCTACTCCTGAGTAGTGACCCTAGATTTGTAGCAGACCAACTAATACTTAAATTAAGACAATCCTTAGAGGAAAGCAAAACTCTAATACCTATCCCTAGAAGTCAGCGCACTTTGAAGCCATGGATAACTCCGGGTACACTGCGATGTATAAGGCATCGCAACAAGCTACAACTAAAGATACGCTCAGTACCAAACAGTGAGATCCTTGTTGTTACCTATAAACGATACCGCAACTTTTGTAATAATTTACTTAAAAAACTTAAACGTAATTATGAAACTAAATTAATAAGTAATTCTTCTAAAAATTCTAAAAAACTTTGGAAAACTCTGAGAGAAATCACTCAATACAAAGCCACTAAATCCTCCAATCTTGACTTGCTAACTATAAGTTCATCCTCTAATGATTCAGTCAATTATGTAAATCAGTACTTCGCTAATATTGGTAAGTCTTTAGCAAATGATATTATAAACAACGACCAAAGTAGACTTGGACAGTTTAACCCATTTAAAGTGAACGGTAGTACACTTCCAGACTATGCAACTTCCTCTTTTGTACTTCTAGACACGGATCCTCAAGAAGTATGTGGCGTTGTAATCGGCTTAAGATCAGACAGTGCCCCTGGATGGGATGGCATCACAACTAGATTCTTAAAATTGGCTGTAACTGTTGTCGCCCCGGTTATTAGTCACTTAACTAACCTCTGTTTTACAGATGGTATTTTCCCAAAACCATTAAAAAAATCAATAGTCACTCCAGTTCATAAGGGTGGGGAGAGGGATGATGTCAATAATTTTAGGCCCATATCGGTCTTGCCTGTTATCTCGAAAGTAATCGAAAAACTGATTAATAACCGTTTAATTTCATTCCTTAATAAGTACAAAATTCTATCAGATAATCAATTTGGTTTCCGACAGTCGAAATCTACAGAGGATGCAATATTGGAACTAACTAAACTATTAGCTGACAGGACTGATAGGGGCATGAAATGTTTAGCAGTGTTTCTAGATTTAAAGAAAGCCTTTGACACCGTCTCTCTCTCCACTCTTACGAGCAAGTTGGAGAGGATTGGTATAAGAGGGATTGCACTAAATCTGCTGAGTGACTACCTATTGGAACGTACACAAATGGTTAAAATAGGTGAGTTCACTAGTCAAGAAGCTAAAGTAACATATGGCGTCCCCCAGGGGTCTGTACTGGGGCCTACATTGTTTTTAATTTACATAAACGACTTGACGAACCTCAAACTACATTGTGGGCATACCTTTTCTTATGCCGATGACACCGCTATAGTCTTTGAGGGGCCATCTTGGGAATCTGTGTATGGAAGAGCTGAAGCTGGTATGAGTACAGTATTTTCCTGGCTGGGATGCAACCTTTTAACACTTAATGTAAATAAAACAAACTTTATATGTTTTACTAAATATAATAGGACACAACCAAGTAATCTAACTTTGAAAATTCATACCTGTCAGAGACTTGATCCCTCTTCGTGTAATTGTATAGAAATTTGTAAAGTTAACTGTATCAAATATCTTGGTGTAATGTTGGACCAGCGCATGTCATGGCACACACATATTGAATATGTCAATACCAGAATACGTAAATTGATTTGGATTTTTAAAAAACTTAGACATATTACCACAGAAAAACTTTTAAATCAACTTTACGTTACATTAGCTCAGTCCATCATGAGTTATTGCATATCAGCATGGGGTGGTTCAACAAAAACTAAGTTCTTGGAGGTGGAGAGAGGGCAGCGCTGTCTGTTAAAGGTAATGTACTCTAAGCCCTTCAGATTTCCAACGAATGAACTATATCAAATAACTAACCTTTTATCAATGAGAAAGCTGTACATTCTCACAGCAACGCTAAAACTACATAAAACATTAGAATATAACCCTCAAAGGATTACTCAAGTGCGAAGACGAAAGCCCAGCGTTGCCCCACTCCCTACAGCCAAGTCTACATTTGCAAGGAGGCAATTTGCAGCACAATCAGCATATCTGTATAATAAGCTAAATGAACAATTAGACATATACCAATTACAAATGTATAAATGTAAAGAATCTATATTAGAGTGGCTCTTGACGCTAAGTTATGAGGAAACTGAAGCATTGTTATATAGTACATCATCAAATAATAAATAAACATTCTGTGTGTTTAGAGGCTCTATAATAATAATCACTATGTATACAGACATGTAAAACTTTGTCAAAACAAGAACTAATGTATCTAACTTATATAAATATAGATAAGAACAGGCTAGTGAAATTTTGTGAAACTCTTACCTACACTTATACGCATACGTCCATACACACTCGTGCGCGACACACACACACACACACACACACACACACACACACACACACACACACACACACACACACACACACACACACACACATATACACAATTTTCTTTTCTTCTTTTTTTTTTCTGTTATGTAAATAAATAACTACTTGTTGCTATGGAGAAGCGGGGCTTCCTAACACAGGTATTGTATACTTAACAGGAAGTCCCCACCTAGTATTATGTACACTGCTTAATAGTGAAATAAATATTTTTCATTTTTTCATTTTTCAAGAGATGGATAGTGCGAGAAAAATGAGAGAGCTCGCGCGCCGTTGCGTGATAGCCGTGCTGGAGGCATGTTTCGCTGCTGATCCAACCGTCAAACGAGTTTTACTGACAAATTGCATGCACATCACAATCATACAATTTGGACCATGGAAATATTTATGATCAGCTAAGTTTTCGGTCTTTTTTCGAATATTGTCCGCAATTTTTGTGTTTGTCTGTTTATGTGAACGCGCATCACGTGAAAACGGCTGAACGGATTTTGATGCAAACTTTACTAATCTGTTGATAAAATCCCCGGCCAAATTTTAGGCTATAAAAAATATAAAGATAAAGGTGCAAAGGGGTCAAAAACTGGGGTTGAACTTTGTATGGGAACTCCTTGAATCAATGAGAAAGAAACGCTCCGCCCTTCTTTATTAAGTAGGCAGTAATTTACCTAGCTACCTTGGATACATTGATTGATTATAGGTCGCTATCTTAAAATCGTTAAATACCGATATGTAAATACTTTGTCTACTTTGGGCAATTCATTAAAATGAAGGAACGAAGTAGGTAGGTAGGGGAAGGTCAAGTAAGCGAACATCCCAAGCAAACGAATTCGGCGTCCAAGGGACAAATATTCGTGCTCATCACACAAATAAATGCCCTTACCGGGATTCGAACCCGGGACATGTAGCTTCGTAAGTTCGTAGGCAGCAGGTACATTGCCTGTTATCTTTTATCATAGTATTTTTCTTGAATCATAATTTTCGATGCATCTACAGCCTATCTTCCGTTTACAGTGCATTTCTTTGGGAACGAAGCAAGTTTTTGAACGTGATAAATTTCGTAACTGATTGAATGGGCAATGTGGAAAGGGCAATGTACACTGACGGAGAGAGTGCAGGGTTTTAGGTAATAAAACACCAACGGACAATTGTTAATTAACAATAGTTAACTAACTAGATTTATTTCTCTCTATTCTTTATATACAATGTTCGCCTACAGCACACTATTACATATTTTTCTTAGTATACTGTAGATGTAGGTGTAAAGTGCAAACTGTAGAAAATTGTGCAGAGTTATCTTATATTCGATCTTTATACTCGTTATTTACAAATGTGCGGAATCTTATGATTTACTTAAACTAGGTTGATGTCGCAACCGTAGGCGCCTTGGGAGGCGCGTGATTCTGTTCTCTGAACAGGCAAAGCAGCTAGATATCTTTGCCCGTGGGTTTATTTTTGTGAGGTTGCATTTTCTAATCATAATATTTTATTACAGATAGTATATAAACTGGGCTCCTATGGTCACCTGGTTTTTGTTTATTGTTTTTTTTTATTGTAAGTAGATATTTTTTTCATTGTTTCCTTGTAAAACTTTTCTCGTATGTCCAGTTAGTGTTCATTATGCCCGGACTTTCCCTTCGTCTATTTAAATCTATAATACTCGTATGATAAGTTATCTTTGATAAAATGATAACAATAAAGGTTTGTCAATTTGTTTGTCCGTTCTGTAGCAAAAAACAAATACAAGTAATTATATAGACCAGTATTTTGCACTGCTTATGGTTGGCCGGACAGGTCTCTAGTCTTAGCTAATGCTTATACTATTATCTAACGTAGGTACATATTTAACCCTTAACATGGCAAGACATGAAGGAATGTAGCCAGCTATCACTCGGAATGTTTTTTGTGATAGTTAATGGATAAAAAGAACTATAGTAAAGAAAAAAAAATGAAAACCATTCTGAAAGTTAGTTTTTCAGGACGTCCGTTAAAACGGACATTGCCACGAATCGTATAAAATGATTGCCTTTGATGTTGTCCTAAAAAACGGACAATACTGTCATGCAGGTCAAGAAAATAAAATAGAAAAATTGTCGTCAACCAAAAATAAGCTTGAATACACCGAATAAAATCATCCTGAGCATCATCATCATAACAGCCGAAAGACTTACACTGCTGGACATATGCCTCCCACGAAGAGTGCCAAAGTGACCGGTCCTGCGCCACCCGCATCCAGAGGACTCCCGCAACCTTTACCAGATCATCAGTCCATCTTGTCGAGGGTCTACCCGCACTGCATCTTCCGGTACGTGGTTGCCACCAAAGTATCTTTCCACCCCAACGGCCATCGGTTCTACGTGCAATGTGCCCTGCCCACTGCCACTTAAGTTTAGCGATCCGGAGGGCTATATCGGTTACCTTGGTCCTGCTGCGGACAGCCTCATTTCTGATGCGATCACGCAGAGAAACTAACAGCATAGCCCTCTCCATTGCCCTTTGGGTGACTTTGAGCCTTCTTATGAGGCCCATAGTGGCCATAGTAAGCGACCACGTTTCAGTGCCATTAGTCATCACTAGCAACACACACTGGTCGAATACTCTTGAGACACTGCCGAATATTGGACGAAAAGTGAGATTGGTCGGTAGTTCGTCAGCAGGGTGGTGTAACCTTTTTGAGGAATAGCACCACCACACCTCTGTTCCGTGCTTTTGGCATTTTCCCTTCCAGTAAGACGGAATTGAACAAATGCTGAAGAGCCGTAGGGACCGGGTTTCCACCCGCCATCAGCAGTTCGGCTGTTATTCCGTCTTCACCTGGTGCCTTGTTGTTCTGGAGCTGTTGAAGAACCTTTACAAGCTCGTACAGGCTGATTTCCGGGATGTCGTTGGAATAGAGTTGGGTTAGTCGAGCTAGAGGGCCCTCCACGAGACTAACCTCGGGTCCGCGAGTTGATGTGTATAGCTGTCCGTAAAAGCGCTCTACCTCAACCAAAAGCTCAGATTTAGAAGAAACGATTCTACCATCTTCAGTTTCCAACTTGGCGAGCTGGCTCAGTCCAGTAGTCAAATCTCTCCAAATTCCAAAACACTTTAGCGTCCTCGTTACACGGGATAGCCTCTTCAATAGCTTGTATTGAATTGGCGCAGATCGCGGGTAAAGCAATTGCAGATCTCTTTATTGAGCTACTGGTGTAAAGTGACATCGGATGAAGACCTAGGCAACGTTTCGCTCCCTTCCTTTGTGAGCTTCTAACAACTCGGAGGCTTATGGGGGAGGGGAGTGAGGTGTTGCTGTGTGAACATAACATGTGAACACAACTGGAGGGCTCTCTAGCTCAACAGCTAGAGAACCTTTTAGTTGTGTTGGTTCATTAGGCGTTGAAGAACTTAGACCCAAAGGCACGGCGAGCTTCCACAAACCCGTAATTGAATTCGTCTAAATCGCCGTCTAGAAAACGGAAACAGTTTTGGAGTTCCACATGAAAGCTCTCGGGGTTTTGAATTTTGATTGGTGCTGTATGGAACAGCTTCATCAATCGAGAGCGTTCTTGCTTGACACATACATTAAATGTGCCTCTTACCAGACGGTGTCGCTCCCGGTTTTAACTGTATTGATGATCACAGAGACAACATTTAATGTGTCCCTCCTCGTTGACAGGATGAAGTCAGTCTCGTTTTTAGTTGGTCCACTTTCTGTGCTCGCGTTTCGTTTAATGGCAAGGTCCGTTTTCTGTCACAATGTGAAACAAACTATGTATCCATAAAAGTCGGCACTGTCCGTTTATTATGACATGCTCATTGGTACGTAGCCACCTATACAATCGATAATGTCACAAAAACAGGACCAGCTTTAAATCATCCTTTTTGACTTAGAATTAATTGAATATTTAATGAAATTTATATCAAAACCGAAAGTTTAACTCACCTAAAGGTTAATTCAACAAAAAGAAAACCATTTTTTTTATTCGTTATTGTTTTATGGGGCCAGAAACAAACGCCAACGCAAATTTCGAAAATCATTGATTTCAAGTGACGCTTGCGCACAAATTGAACGTTGCACACTATTGGCGTATTCCAGAAATATATAGTAATATTGTCGCTATTTCGTTTGGCGTATTTACTTTTCTAGCCAGAATGCGCGTTCAAAATTTGCGCGGCATTTACTAACTGTACTAAAAAAGTGACAGGAAAGCGTTAAGGGTTAACACAATACCTATCTGTGTTAATTAACCAACCTATCGGATTATGAGCATAATTCTAAGATTAAACTGGTTAATTTGTAGATATGAGTGGATATAAATATGTCAATCAGTTCACAACAAAGTGTATTAGGTACCTTAGTTAGGTAACCAAGCCGAAACATGCGTGTCTTGATCATCCTTGCCCTTCTGGGCGCCGCTGTCGGTAAGTTGTTTATTATTACTTAACCCTTACATAATTTACTCTAGCCATGGATAAAATCCGCTCGCTAAATCGCTTATACTTGTCGTGAGGAACACGACATTGTAGATACTAGTGACTCTGTGAGCTGTAGACCTCGCGGCTTTGTTTCAAAACGGTTGAGCTTAGTAATTTTATATATCTTTTCGAAATCGTGGTCATTATCAAAAAACGTCGAAATGTCGAGGTAATTAAATAAAGACCTTTTTGAACGCAATTAAAATGAAAAATGAAATGGAAATAATTTATTCCAGAACAAGTCCATAATAGCAAATATATGAATTGAATTAAATTATACTTAAATCTTACAAATTATTATTAAGTCCGATTTTGTTATAATTGTGGCGTACAGTCACCACAAATATATATATGCGAAGGTAAGCAGTTGTGGTGGGGCGAACCGACAGCACGGGTCAGTCGCCGGCTAGCTGTCGGTGAGCGAGGTCACGTCTGTGTGCCTGAGCTGATAGCATCCAATGGTTGTTTTATTTATACGAGTATACCCTGAGAGACCCAAGGCGAAACGTCACAATAATAATGTGTGAAAAAGAAATAATTGTAAGTACCTACAAATTATTGAACCTGCTAACAAAATTTCACGAAAATCGGTGGAGAACTGCAGCCTGTAGACGAGAACTGCGGGACATTCGGACATCCAAACATACGAAAGATGGATTTTGGGCCAAGCTGGAACGGACCGGCTTCGGTCAATAGTCTCGATTGTTTTGTTCCGCCAATCTGCTTAGTCTCTTTTCCTCTTCAATTCGTAGAAAAAGAAGTTTCATGGCCCTGATTCTGGTTAAACGATCAAAATTAAAGGGTTCCAGAATTAAGTCTGTCAGTCTTTGAACCCGTGAAAGTGCAACATATGAGCAATCCACAGCAATTTCTCTAGACCCAAGGTCAACCACTACCCTTGGTATCAATCACTGCGACTTATGAATGGTGACTGCCCATGCTAATATAAGCGGAAACTGAGTTCTAGAACACGTGAGCTCCTTTGAAAGCCAAGTTCTCGTGACAGCGGCGATAGGCACTGCCCACATTATGGTTGGGCCATTGTAGTTGTCAACGCGGTTTTATACAAATATGCGGCCCCTGACTGGTTTGCATCCTCAGAATGGGAATCGAAAGAAAATACTTCCAGACGCCCACCGTCATCCCTTGAGTGGTAAAAGTAAAACCACCTCCATCTGCGTCGGTAAAGGCCTCTCGTAAGGCCATCAAAGCCTCATTATGTAATGTACCATCTCCATAGGATTTGGTAATTTCATCCGCTAAATCACATTTTTCTACATTGAATACCTTGCCTAAGATATCCATGGGAGATAATAATTTGTCGGAACATAGCTGTTCATGTCTATTCGTGCCGTGCATCTTTAGTAGACATGACCTATAATAGGTGTCGCCGGATATAAATAAACCATCCACATAAAAATTATCAAAATCAATGCCACGAGACGTACCGTATCGACAGCCATCCCGAAACATTGCTGCTGGGGTTGGCGAAAAACGTTAGAAATTTGACTAAAGTTTTCCTCGTTCTGCTTTGAAATTCATTTTGTTAAGCATACAATTAACCAAATCACGTATTACCTCTGTTCCCTGAATATTTTAAATATTCCAACCAGTAAGCACCAAAGTCATTCTAGAAAAGCCAAAATCATTTACCTAGATAAATCCATTAAGTGACCATACTCGCGTCGCGTACATTATTTGTATAGGAGAATTGACCTAGGATTTAAATAAGTAGATCTTGGCCTCGGCAGAGAGTATAGTTAAAATTATTTAAACTAAGCTCATGAATGGCCATTGTCCTGAGCTCATGAATAGCCTTTGTTTGGTCGACACTTGCAAATACAATGCACATTTTATGTGGCGCTAACCTTTTTCTTGCAAAAAATGGCACGCGTCCGACCACAGTCGTATTGTTAGACTTGAATGCTATTGTTCTGAATATAAGAAGTCAGTGGTCTTCTGCCGCAAACAAAGGCTATTCATGAGCTCAGGACAATGGCCATTCATGAGCTTAGTTTAAATAATTTTAACTATACAACTTTGTACCTTTTGGCGTCGAGACCCTCGGTCCATGGGGTCCCAGTGCGCAAAAGTTATTTGCGGAAATCGCGAAACGTCTGGTTGACGTAACTGGTGAGCGAAGAGCTGGCGGTTTTCTCGCGCAACGCATCAGCATTGCAATTCAGCGAGGAAATGCCGCCAGCATCCTCGGTACAATGCCTCGAGGGCCTTTTTTAGATTTAACTTAGCTTTAATTTAATTTAGTTAATGTTATAGTTACCATCTTGTATATACTTTAGAAAATAAAGTAGATCTTTAGATCTAAATAGCAACTAAACGTTTCCAATAAAATTATTCATAAAACAGATTAAATTAATTAAAAAAAAGCAAATGGTTGCTGCTATTTTGGTGCAAAAATGAAGACCTTTAAAGCCTCAAATTAGTGAGTCTAGTAAGTTTAATATTATACTAATAAGGTAAAATAGTCTTGGGAAATTGTCACTTCTACATTTTTAATCTTTGAAATATTGCCGCCATCGGTGTGCTGTCTCGCCCAATCTCATCGGTTAGTAATAATCTAGCAGGCCGCTTCGCAGGATCGTTTAAATGTGGCAATTTTCGCTTTCTTACTGTTAACTGGCCACACTGAATGAAATTATAGTTGCAAAACACCGGTTTAAATAAAATACAAAATTACAGTGTAGAATATTAATACAATGTTCTTTAGCATATATTTTTTAATTATCGTTTAAATTTATTTGTATGAAATTTGTGAGAGAAAAAACACTTGGCAGATCATGCCAATTCCATGGTCCGAATTGTGATTTTCATGCAATTAGTCCGGACAGCTCGTTTGACGGTTGGAACATGCATCCAGACGATAGCAATTATGCCTGTCACACACTGGCGCGGCCTGGCCGCGGTGGACAATAGTAAAACTTGTCCGCCGCTGTCAAATTTACTATTGTCCGCCACCGCAGGCCGCGCCAGTGTGTGGCAGGCCTTAGATGAATTGGGGCTGACAAATCACGTAATGTGGATTGCCCATTATGCTAGGTGATATCTACTCTAGTAATATAACTCAATGGTTGTTTTAGAGATTATTTATTTGAAATTCGAACATAGGAAACCGTCATCATAACGATCGATGCCTTCACACTCGTACTAATAAAAAAAAATTGCCGTTGTTTCAACCTCATATGCAGGTACTAATTGCAACGACTTTTTCCGAAAAGTTAGTACGAGTGTGCTCTAAGGCATCGAGATACAGTGGACGGAACATAAAGTTTGTATTAAGTCAGTCAGTGCAATAAAGAATATTTGTATTGTATTGTATTGTAGTCAACGCTGACCCCTTTCTTGTAATTTTTTACGTTTCCAACCCATATCTCCGCCATTTTTCAAAATTTCGAAAAACTGCCTCGACTAAAAAAATCTGTATACTTACCAAACCTACTCATAAAATTTCATGAGAATCGGTTGAGAAATGTGAGCTCTAGGCGAGAACAGGGGGAAATCCAAACATCCGGACATGAGGAAAAATTATTTTTCGTCCAAGCTGAAGCATAGACGCTTCGCTCGCTCTGTCAATAAACTTTGGCGGTTTTGCGGGCGAAAATCGAAATTCGAAGTTCGTATACATGCATCCCTGTCACTCGGGTGACGTAAGTGCGATAGAAATGAAGATATTGTTTGAGATATTTATAAATAAAGCAATTATACAAACTAGAAAAACTAAATGTTCGAAAGGGTTTACTTACCTTTCGAACACATAGCTACTTAGGTATTCGATAGATAATCAATTTCGGATTTTGTTAAGTTAAGTTACTTACATAATGATTAAGTAATTAAACATTAGGTAGGTAGGAGCTAAATATAAGAAATGTTTGTCTAAAAGGAACTAAATGAAATGAAATACATAGGTAATATTGCAAGTCGATCTTCACCCACTTCAATTCCACATGTCGGTTGAGTTTCATATTGTACCGGGAAAAGCCTAATATTTATTTTATTTATTTCAGCGGTCCCTAAGAGACAGCAGCGTATCGTGGGCGGCACTCCCACCACCGTGGAGACCTACCCGTACATGAGCAATATGCAGTACGGCTGGTTCGGAATCTTGTGGTACCAGGCCTGCGGAGGCTCCCTAATCAACAGCCAGTCCGTGGTATCGGCTGCCCACTGCTACATGTAAGTTCTCACTATAACCCCCTTGTATCTAAGTAGGTAAGTAGGGTAGACCGGGGACAATAGAAACACGTCATGATTGAAACAAGTCAAATTTCTCGAAAACTATAATACCTACGCGCCTGACGCAACACTCAAAACACGCGTTCTGCCATGTTTGAATCCTTGGCCAGTAGCGGTCGAGCGACGGTACGAGATGGGAGTGTAAACGAGCCAAATCAGTTTTTCGCGGTAAAAACTGAGTATTTGTGCTGTCGAATATTTTTTTATAACTTTGTTTACTTTTGTATTTTGACAGATCAAATTATTTTGGTATTATAGTTAGGAATAAAGGAATGTTTCTAATGGCTTTTGATCAGCGTTGTCTTTTTTATATGTATATTTGACCTTGAAGTTAAAAACGTCGTGTGGGGACGGAGAAACAACTTGCTTGTGGACGATAGAAACGTTTCAATCGTCCTCGCGTTTTAATCGTCCTCAAAAGTAACCGACTTGAAAACATATGGAGGTTCTGTTAATGTTTACTATTATTTGTGTAATTTATGACATTGTTTATAGATTATGGAAACGTTAAGTTTTTTTTAGAAATCTGCACACTGCGTGTCATGGTTTTTTTATACGAGATTTTATGAACACTTGTTTTTAACCGACGTATCAAAAAGGAGGTTCTCAGTTTGACCCGTATATTAAATATACCTATATACGCTACGGTAGCCTAGTGGTTCAGGCATGCGGCTGTCAAGCGGCGGCCGTGGGTTCGAATCCCGGCTCGTACTAATGAGTTTTTGGGAACTTATGTACGGAATATTTACTGTCAGCTTTTCGGTGAAGGAAAACATCTTGAGGAAACCGGTCTAATCCCAATAGGGTCTAGTTTTCCCTCCGGGTTGGAAGGTCAGATGGCAGTCGCTTTCGTAAAACTAGTGCCCATGCCAAATCTTGGGATTAGGGGACCCTGGGCTCCTTTAGGAGCACAACCGGGAATAACGCTAGGAGAATGGATAAAATATACCTATATCAGAAAGAAAAACAAATTCTCATCACACTTTTATTTTAAATATAATTTGGCATATCGCAAATATTTTGTATAGTAAAACAATTTAAACTGATTATTTATTGCGTCTATAATTTAATTTTACATCCCGACGTTTGCAACACTTTTTGTTACAGGGTTACCTACCGGAATGGTTATGATTGAAAGTATTGAAACATTGTTACAGTTGAAACTTTTGTATGAAACATGATTATGCTTATTTTCTGCATATCTATATCGTTACATATTATAACTGCATTAAAACCGCTTTGGTTAAGCTAAATGTGTAAGGTAAGTAGCAGACACAAAGAAAACTAAAAGTCGTATACAAGTTTTTTTACACGCTCGTTTTTATCGAGATGTTCAGATCAGCTCATAAATTGAGAAATGTTTATGATATGATCGCGAACTTTTGATGAGCTCATTGTATGCCGTGGTAGTGACGAAAAATATTAAAAAAGTTAAAAGTACTTTCATTCTGCCGAAGATATTAGTGTTTCAATTGACAGTCAAGTGAGGTATTGACCTCAATTGTGAACCATACTGCCCCATTCTCTTTATGACATTATTATAACAAAACTATGGATTATAGACCAACTAAATACTTTTAATTTAGGAACCAGATAACTAACCTTGAAATAATTTGGGCGTTCATCTTTCTACTACTAAACATATAACGGTTACAGGCGGTTAAAGGCAAATTGTTTCAATTGTCCCCGGTCAACCCTACATTAAACTTAGCAAACCTCTGTTAATTTAAATGTCTTACCTATGTCCTTTTCTCGCAAATAAAGTGGCAGGGAGGTACTTACTATTGCTTTGTACACATACACATATTTAAATTTATTTGTTAGGTAAATACTTTTAGTGGGTATACTTAACGCGATACAGACTTATTTTTCTAAACTGCTACGTGACCCGGCGCTGCCAGACATTTCCGAGCATGTTTGAGAAAAGTAAATGACCTAGTTACCTATTTGTTGAATCGTATGGCATACATTATTTCGCCTATAACGTTTGTCACTATTTACACAGTAGGTACTTATAGAAGAAAAGAGGCCGTTTAGGAGCGTTCGTTACCTACTTTCGCTCGATGCGCAGGGCTGTGTCACGTTTGTGGCTTGGCATATACCTATGATACTAATTTTGCTTTTAAGTTTGCAAAGTATTTCTGTTACAGTTTAATAGACAATATTCAAAAATTCAAAATTATTCCTCCTTTTAAGTTAAAAACATGTGTTAGGAGGTATTCGCTCTTTCATACAAAGTTTTTTTAAAGTAAGGTAAAAATAAAACTAAAATTAGGTACTTAATCACTTAATTTTGAGCATAAATATACTCAAGGGCAATGTGAAATTGTGTGTGAGTTAGTAGTCAAGTTCCAAATACCAATTGTTCAATTTTCATTGCTCCTATCGGGTAGTCAGGTATACTTAGTTAAGTTACATAGGTCTGTTGGAACAGGTCTCTCATAGGGATGGTAGTAGCCTTATTAAATAATACATAATAGAAAATACATATTTATTTATTTATTTAATCTTTATTGCACAAAAGAACAACTTATCGTACAAAAGGCGGACTTAATGCCGTAAGCATTCTCTACCAGTCAACCTTTGGGCAAAGCAGACAAATTGTGGGCGGTGCAACTACAGATATAAACAGACAGTGGATATAAATACATAATAAATAACGACAATAGACAAATAAATAAAATACATACAAATACCAATAATATATTTATATATATGTATATATATATATACATACAGACGAAAATAGACAACAGAAACACTAAGAATTTACGGCTCTGCTAGCAAACAACTTGCGTAAAGATCTTTTAAACGCGAATCTGGTCGGAGACTGACGGATTTTAACGGGGAGACCGTTCCAGAGGCGAGCGATTCGAATGGTAAACGAATTGGATATGAAACTAGTTCGGTGAAGTGGAATAGCGAGAGAGAGATTACCTGAAGAGCGAAACTGACGGGTACAACTCACGCCATGGTACTGGAACAAACTTTTGAGATAGTCAGGAGATTTCGGGTCCTGGAGAATTGAAAAAAGGAAACAAAGCATACGAAGGTTACGGCGTTGGCGGATGGGTAACCAACCAAGCTACTACACATATATATAAACATGTTTACATATATATATAAACATGGCGCAGGATCGGGTCAAGGACTCAAGTGGCGACAACTCGTGTCGGAGGCCAAGACCCAGCACTTTGGGTCGGTGAGCCATTGAAGATAGATAGAAATATTGTATAGGTACACAAAGTAATAATATTATAGATAGTTAGGTATGTGTTTTTAGTTTCCCACTCTATCGAATATTTGAATACCACTATACTATACCTAAAATATTTCCTTGTAAGTATTAAAAGCTAAACTGCACTAGGTTGGTAGGTGCTTAGTTCAAAGCCTATTCGGCTCCTTTTGATATCGTGGTACTGGCGGCTCGCTGTCTTCATACCTACGAGGCGGCTACCTTTGACGTAGCGAGTGAGAGCTCTCTGCTCCTGCGGAACACTCATGCAAAAAAGAAGTATCTACCTAGGGCGACACGTCGTGCACCCAGAAGAGGTACAACGTACAACATATCACCGCCCAAAGAATCTGAAATTTCCTAGAGGCAACGGGTCTTAACGGTGAAATCTAATAATAAAGGGGCTGCCACAATAGATCACCTGCTGGTCGAAGCGGCAAACAAAGGCCCATAAACCAACAATAATAATAATAAGCCTTTTCGCATTTATTCTGCAGAGGCGACAGCCCCCCCGAGTGGCGCGTGCTCCTCGGCACGTCCCAGGCGTCCAGCGGCGGCACCGAACACGCCGTGTCCCAGCTGATCATCCACGCCCAGTACAGCGACTGGACCTTAGACAACGACATCGCGATCGTGCGCCTGGCCACCCCGGCCGTCTTCAGCCCAAGCGTCGCTGCGGTCAGCCTCGCGGGACCCAACTACAACCTCGCCGACGGCACACAGGTCACCACCATCGGATGGGGAACCCTCACTGTAAGTTTAATCAAATTACATTCTATGGCTGTAGTTTTGTGTAAGCAATGTTTTAGCAGCTAGGTGTTAAATATTGGGCAGTTGTAGAGATCACTCTTCAGGTCGATGTTAACATGAGGACCTAAAGCAGGAACAACAGGAAAGACGAAATTCTAAACTTTCCTAGGTGAATCAATTTATCTAGTATCATGCTAATATTAATTTCAAATGTGAAATTAACTTTTTTTTCTGTGCGGACTACTAAAGTAACCTTGTTGCCTGAAATCAGGTAGTTCAGATTTTTTGCAGACTATTGGATCATCGATTTAAAATACCCGGGTATTTAAAATCGATGGTTATGATGTTGTCCCAATGGATAATCCAAGTTTGTGACCTCGAGCGCCGAACGCAACTTTGTCTAAAATACCGCGAAAACCCTAAAGGGCTACTATAGTTTCGCCATGTCCGTCCGTTCTTCCGTCTTCGGCTTAGCTCAGTCACCATTACAACTAGAAAACTGTAATTCTGCATGGGTATATAAATCAATCACGCTGACAAAAAAAACCATTTTTTTGGGTACATACCTACCTACCACCTAAAGTGTGGATGTAATTTTGTTTTTCTCGTTAAACCCATAGGGTATCGTTGGATAGCTTGTTCAAAAATATTATGAGTTTTTTAAGCTATTTTTCAAGTTAGTGGTTCTTTTACGAGATATTAGGCTCCAAAGCCCAAATTATTGTTCTCGTCATCCCTAAAAATATCGCGATTTCAAATATCATACAAATCGGTTCAGCTGTTTGATCGCAGACATAATATGTATAATATGCATAGTATTAGCAAGTATCTATAGATAGCGTGTGCGTGTGAATATGCATAAGTGTAATATAAATGACGTGCATGAAATCTATATCCTCCCGTCTATTCACGACATTGGTCCTAACTGTAACCTTCCCGCAGCCTGGCGGCAGCAGTCCCGAGCAGCTCCAGCACGTGGACATCAACGTCATCAGCCAGCAGTTCTGCTCCGAGCAATACGCGTACCTGAAGTCCCAGCCCGGCTTCGGCGGCTGGCCCGACATCACCGACAACATGCTGTGCGCCGGCATCCAGCACGTGGGCGGCAAGGACGCCTGCCAGGGCGACTCCGGTGGCCCCCTGGTCCACAACAGCAACGTGCTGGTCGGAATCGTCTCCTGGGGCTACAGCTGCGCCCACGCCGAATACCCGGGCGTCAACGCGCGCGTCAGCCAGTTCACCGACTGGATCGTCGCTAACGCATAAATATAACTAGTAATAAACCTAAACATGTTATATCATTTGCACTAAATTTTAAATATGTAGGTACGGCAAATCCCTAATTCCTAATAATAAGTATATCTGATTTAAAGCCAATGCAAAAAAGAGGTTTGATCAATCTCGGACGAAGTCGAGGGAATACTCGAATAAGCAAAAATAACGACGGTAGAAGCACAAAACTGTTGCCAATTTTTAAAGGCCCATTTCAAATCAAATGCGTATTAGGAAATTATCGACGGCGACGTGAGGTGACGTATGAAAGAGGTTCCCAACGTAGTAATAAGAACTATGTGTGCCCACAAGGATAAAATCGAAGATTGGTCTTCTGAATAATGATAATGTGAGTAGGTAGGATAGACCGGGGTCAATAGTACCACGGGTCAATAGTACCATCGCCTATAACTCTGCAACCACATCTAAATATGCATGTGTGTGTATACACAAGTGTGCCTTGAGCGTGTCTCTACCTGCTCACTAGTCGGCGACTCGCTGCCGTGCGAAAAGCATAGCTATACGACGATTTGCATTTTTGACTGACCAAAGTACGTATTTACGATTTACGTTTTGTACTAGTGTTTATAATTTAATAGTCGTAGTGTGAAAGTTGTACTGAATTGTGATTCTCTAGTTATTAACGTTTTTAATGTGTCACAGTGTGGGAGTCAGTTAGATATAGAAATCGAGATTAGTGAAGGTTAGTGAGTGCGGGAAAAAAAGGACAATTGTACCACAATACTCGGGGTTAATTGTAACGTTACAATTGACCCCGTGCTACAATTGACCCAAAGTTTTTACACGACTGCTAAAATGAGACAATTGAAACTAAACCTTTTTGTAACAAGTTACATCTCAGGTAGATGTTTTATGTTATACCTATGATTCATCCCGATGATTCATACGATACTTCGGGATGTATATACATAATAATACACTCAATGCCATCCGTTTCAGTGGTATTATTTAACATTTATTTGTGGTGAAGGATGGGGTTGTACCAGGGGTCAATTGTAACTGTATGGGATTATTAACTGTCAAGTAATTCGTTATTTTGTTGCATTGAGATGTTTTTATTGCTTGAAAGGTGTGTGCTGTGAGCACCCCTAAGTATTTTTTAATTAGTCGTGATATGTTTCAAAAACATGGAAAATATCATATTACGTTTAGTTCAACTGCAATGTTACCTTTGTCTAGTGTAAATACGAGTCTCTATAATTGAGACTGATGTAACGTAACAGACTGATTCGTCTTAAGGGGCTACCCGAGGTTTCCCTCGATTTTTGACGAGTTTTGAATCGTATCTTCTACTTTTGCACTACAGAAGTATAAATCATACGGTTATCGGTTCTTCAATTTTTTACCTCCATTTTGGTCTACCGGATTTTGAAACAAATGAATTCTTAATTTTGTATGATCTTTTTAAAATAACTTATTTTGTATCTCTATTGACGTGAAAGATGTAACACATACGAAATCTACATATTTGGGTTCGTCTGTGACGTCCCTAAAAATTGGTCTAGGGTGTTCATTTTAAACCAATTAACACAAAAGTTATGGCCAGAAACCGGTTTTTTGACCTAAAATTGTTCAACTTTGATGCCAAATATCTCGAAAACAATGAACTTTGAAGTAAATATGGGATACTATATTGCTTAAAGCCGTTATTGTTAACATAATAAGCTACAAAAAACCTAAGAAAACTAAGAGATTCAGATCGAAGGTACGATCCCAGACGCCAATTCTGGGAGCCCCTTAAGAAATTGACAATAATTACAGATTGATTAAAACATTATTTTGGGTTTTATTTACTTCTGATTATCTGGTACAATTGACCCGTACTAGGGGTCAATTGTAACACAAGGACTTAATGAACAAAAACTCAATTTACACCATTCTGGTGCGATTAAGTGAAAATATTTTAAAATAAATAGATTCTGATAGCCAATGAGACGAGAATGTTATATCCTAAGCGATTTTTACGTCGTCCTAGCTTTAGACTCTGAGTTATAGGTCATTATTTCTAAAGTGGTACCATTGCCCCCGGTCTCCCCAATTCCGTGTTGGCAAAGAGGTAAATTAACAAGCAATAGCTTACGATTTTTTTCACACTACCAGGGCCCGTTTCATTCATGAAGCAACAAGTAACAAATTACAAGCGGAAGTCTCTTTTCAATACCTTTAAATAGAAAGAGACTTCGGCTTGTAATTTGTAACTTGTTGCTTCATGAAACGGGCCTCAGTAGTAGCCAAAGACCGAAGTAGAAGTAGACCCCGACCCCGACCACCGATCCGGGGTTCCTTTTAGATCGACAAAAAACGACGACCTAACGTAGTGGCACCAATGACCGCCAAGACCCCAATAACCGACACTTTTTTTTTGTTCTATGAAAATAAGAGTAGGAAACCGATTACTTAATATGGCAGCACTGTGCTATAAGTAGGTACACAGCATACTTTTGACTGGCACCCATCGCAATTTGAGCGAAATCCACCATTCTGTTTGAAAATGGCGGTGTGAGAGCAGAGTAGGTACTGCTCGAGATCTGGTGAAAATGGCACATTTCTTAAAGAAATCCTTAAGGAAGCGAGTACGTTTTTTGTTAATTATATGTGACCTATTACTCGAAATTGATGTTTTTCACAGGTTATTCTAAGAACTATAGGATTGATTTATGTTATAACGTTCTTTTTGCTTTGCGTATTTGGTAGGTATTTGAAAAAGACTAATCAAAGTCAAGCTACCAGTAATCGACAGGTTACGATTATTGGGTAATAATGTGTCGATGATTGGTTCTTACAAATGGGTCGGAGAAAAAAATATACTGCATACAACGTCCTCTTCATGTCTTACTGGGTCGGCTACAGCCTTACGCCGTGAGTATTCTGGGTAAACACCAGTGTAAACCAGGGTAAACGCCAGAATCGCAGCACGGTAGATCAAATAATTATCCTGAGACAACTGATGGAAAAGAAATGGGAGTATTCTCTTCATCGATTTTGCCAAGGCATATGACAGCGTTGACAGAGAGACGCTATATAAAATACTAGCTGTACCTGCGACTTCGTTTGCATGGTAATGTGGTGGGAGTTAACGAATTTCTTATTTTGGACATAGGACACATGCAGTTCTAATTTAACCTTTTAAGTAAAACGTTGAACAAACCTATTTTAGCTAAAATGCCGTTAAAATTCTTTTCTTTGATGTTTAAATTAGTAAGAAAGGGACAAAACTCGTTTTATGGGGTAATAGTTTAGTAGATGTTTGTGGCTATAGATCCAACAGGTAGGACACAGGCTGCAGCATTAAATGTTTATATATCTTCTTCTCTACATATTTATAATATAACACTGTTTTATATTAAATAAATACAAACGTGATGACTGAAATCATCTTGAGTCACTCCGACTCTCAGGTAAAGATGTGTATAGAATTAATAAATAGATTTAATAATCCTTTCGAGTATTTACCCGGAGTAGGTACCCATTGACCGGTAAGTGTTTACGCGGAACAAAAGATCTCTTTTTTAACGTCTGAATTTATATTTTCCAAGCTATACCTAACCACTAACTAAGTCCTAGAACCATAACGCGAGTCCGAGTCCCTTTCTATTAAAGGTAATTAATGTAATTATTAAAAATATTAAAGTAATATGTTCATTTTTTCATATTCCAATGTTTCAGATCGCACTATCACATTCTGCCGATCTTCTGTAGGTATGTTCCCGCCATTGTCAACTTAAGGAATGTGTATTGCAGGCTTTATGATAAAAGTTTTATCTGTATGTTGGCCGATTCCTGTGTCTCTATATAGGCTGAATGTCAACTTGAAGGCGCGAAGTACGAAGTAAAATACCGCCTTAATACCTACTGACTGACGCGCTTGATAATTAATGTACCTATTTAAAAAAAGGGGCCCGTTCTATACTGATTTAATATAGTTTTACTGTTTATTGCTGATAAATATAAATACTGACAAACCAGCACAGCTATCACAAGACGGCGCGCGAGCTCTCTCTATTTTTCTCGAACTATCCGTCGCTCTCGTAGTAGACGACTTAGAAAGAAACGTATAGTGCGAGAGAAATCGAGAGAGCTCCCGCGCCATCTTGTGATAGCCGTTAAGTATCGTGACAAATACTCAGCGTGTAATCTTGCAGAAATTTAGTCATAAACCTAGACGTTTTGGCTGAACGCGAGACAACGCTAGGCCATGCCATTAAAAAAAAAAGAGACAGACTTTAGACGTTATTTTGTTGAAATTTGTTGATACATTTATTGAACTTACGCCTCAATACGAGTTTAGCGCGTATAAGTTTCCATATCAGAATCGATTATTTTTTTATGCTTTAGAATTTAATATGCGTTTTGTGAAGGTCTATCACAACACCGGATCGAAATTATTACTGTTAGTTAGATATGGCAAGTCCGCCATTTTGACGTCACTGACAGTTGACGGATATGGCGGCTATGATTTCAAGCAAAAGAACTGAATAATTTAATGAGGTCAAATGTTTCCGAAAATTAATTAACTGTCGCAGTTGGATAAAAACTATCCTAAACGGAAGCTAGAGTAATAATGTACTTATGAAAAAATCTACATGTTTTTCCGTTCATGGGAAGCCGAGATCATTCGGGACACGTAAATGCTTAGTTTGATACTGGCTGATTCCATTTTCAAATTAGAGATTTACTATAAGTGAGAGATGAGAGATGAGAGATTAACATATTTTGGAGTACCAGATAAACTCGTTAGAATGACGCACATTTGCCCATTGTCGCTACCAAAATTAGCAGGATGAGGGTTAGAGCTTGCGGAGGACTTACAGATGAGTTTGAGGTTGCTACTGGGTTGTAACAGGGAGACGCACTTTCGCCAATTCTGTTCAACTTGGCACTCGATACTTACATCATTCGAGAAATGCTGAAATGTAATGGTGGTTTCGAGTTGAACGGCAAACATAAAGTCATTGACTATGCTGATGATTTGGGACTGCTGGTTCAGATCAAACCAGACCTAGAAGATGGCTTCTACTGGGCCATGCGGCAAGGGTTGTCGAACTGGAAGGAGAGAAGATTGGTCTCAGAATAAACCGACAGAAAACTGAGTATCTCGTCATGAAAACGTACAAGGACACGAAAGCCAGAAGAGAGGATTTCAAAGCCGGAAATACCTACAATCTATAAGGGTGTAAGTCGCATAAAGTCCCTCGGTTGCACACAGTAAAGTATGTGCTACACGGTTTTAAACCGCAGTTTCTGCCACGTGACCTTGGTAGAAAAACAGTAGTGTCCGACCGGAGTTTCGGTTTTGGCCAGAATCCGGCCGAAATTACTTCGCGGCCTCTCGCATCGGGAGCGCTCGACTTAATTCGGGCGCACTCGGCCGGGTGTATAGGTAATATTGGCGGCCGGCCCAGCCGGGACCAGCGACTGTAGTATGCATGCAGTTTGTGACGTTTGTTTGTGAACCACGTGGCGCGCGACAAAATATGGTGAGTGTTATTTATTTATTCAATTATTATTTACTTTTTAGAATCTGTTACTGCATTTTATGCTGTGATTAATGAACAATACGTTTGATATTAGGATTGTGAGTTTAGTTTTGACGTGATAAGAATAGGTTGTTTGTTTTGAATAATATAATACCTATGCCGCGAATTAGTGAAGTCTTGATAACTGCAGTAAAAGAATACCTTATTAACCCTATTACTATCCCTTACATATGTAGGTAGGTATGTTATTACTTATTAATACTAAAGAAATATGTTAATAAATATCAAGTAAATAACTTAACTTATAAAGTTATAAATAGCAGATATATAACTTATTTATTTGCCGCAATGAATTGAAGACCTACTCTTACCAAACTTGGTAGTGGTCGGTGTCCATAGGTAGGTATTACTTGTAATACCTACCTATGGACAGAAAAGTTATATTTGTACGTTGGTCATAGTTATGCTAGGGTTGGTAAACAGAAAAGAAAAATTTATACTTACTCTAAAAACAATCATTAGATCGAATTTTAGTAAGTTTTTTTCTGTTCGTAAATAAATAACAAAATAACTTGTGCTATGAAATGCTGTGATTTCTCTTGCAATGTTTGACTTTGTCACACGAGGTATTATTCTAAAACTTTGTTTAAAGATTTATGATTACAGTGATAATACTATAATTTATGTAAAAGTTGATTAATGTTTAAGCTGTGATTTATCTTGCTGCTGATTTATACTAATTAGGTAACTTTGTTTAAAAGTTTAAAGATTTGATTTTATTTGGTTTAAAATTTCATAAGTTACCTACCTCTAATTGTATCTATTCTCATTAAAAATAAACGTTTTTTTATTTTGTTTAACAAAAAAATTAACTGTTCTCATATAAGAAATACTTGCAATAACCTTTTCCTTATGATTTGTACAGTAATTTTGAATATTTTGATACGTCTTCAAAAATTTCGGTTTCGGTTTCGGCCGAAATCAGAAATCAGACCGTTCGCGTGTTTAAAACCAGTGGCTACATGGTTTTAAACCACCGTTTCTGCCAAATGGTTTGCCGAGCGCGCCTGCCTGCCAAGGTCATACGAGATTTGGTTTAAAACGGCTTTTTTTCTGCCAAGGTCACGTGGCAGAAACCGCGGTTTAAACCTTAGAGCATTAAACTAACCGGAGTGGCCATGAGTCGTTTTCTATACATAAAAAGTCTGCCGATTTTTGCGTGGGAGGGGAACGTCAAATGTATGCGTAACGTGAAAATAGCTACGTCAGATAAACGTCAGTCCATACAATGTGTATGACCACTGGTCACAGAGTACTTTTCTATCCACTGGTCATATATTATACTTTTGGCAGAGGGGAACGCCTGTCAATGGCCACTCCCGTTGGTCAAGTTTAATGCTATAAGTTTAAAACCGTGTAGCACATACTTTAGCGTAGCACTGGCAGTTGTAACCATGACAATAAAAAAAAGAAAAACATTGGTGACAACATTTTAAATTTGGCGTACCGCAAGGAAGTATACTCGGACCCACTCTTTTCATTATTTACATGAATGATATCCTAAACCTGAAAATTCCAGATTCAGAAATAATTTGCTACGCTGACGACACGGTAATTCTGTTCAATGATACTAGCCGGGAAAAAACAGTTGCGGCTACAGAAAAAGGCATGAAAATGGCTTCCGACTGGTTTCGTGCTAACCTTTTGACCCTTAATAATAATAAAACTAAATTTCTTTGCTTTCACAAAACTGCCTCATCGAAACCATCCCTCAACCCCGTTATCAAAATTCATTCGTGTAAAGACTTCCCTGCTATCTCATGTAACTGCAATTCCATCCAGCGCACTGAGGTTATTAAGTACCTGGGTCTATTTGTCGACGAACAACTAAATTTCAAGCACCACATAAACAGACTCTCCGCAAGAATAAGAAAAGCTATTTTTATTTTCAAAAAGCTTCGACAGTCTGCTGATAACTCTTTGTTATTATTAGTCTACACTGCGCTGTGTCAGTCAGTGATCAGTTATTGCATCACAGCGTGGGGCAGCGCAGCCAAGACCATCATACTGGAAATCGAAAGAGCGCAACGTTCGGTGCTGAAAGTCATGTTAAAGAGGCCTTTTCGATACCCAACTGCGACCTTGTATGCCGAATCACATGTTTTAACAGTACGTCAAATATATATCCTTAAAATTTCCTTACTTACACATAAAACCTCTAAATCTCTGACTTGCTATGACACACTACTTAAAAAACGCGCCTTTAGGTTACCGGTTCCTAGAGTTCTTTCCAGCTTTGGTAAACGTTTTGGTGATTACATTAGGGTAGCAATCTATAACACCTTACTGAAACATTGTGACATAACGAGCTGCACTATAAATGAAGCTAAAACCCTTATTTTTAAATTTCTTCATTCATTAAACTATGCTGAGACTGAAGCTACCTTTGATATATAAGTTAGTTTTTGAGTATAAACTTTTCAACTTGTAAGTAATAGTTTTTCTTACTCCACCGAATGTAATAAATATTTAAGGTAACTAATTCTGATGTTTAAAAATTAACTGGTTCTCCACGATACAGGCGTAGCCTAGTGTGGGGACCCCTGGTAACTATGTAACAGAATGTGTTTAAATAAATGACTTTTTACTTTACTTTTACTTTTGGTAAAGGAATATAACGTCGCTTGTAATGGTGGGTACACACTGAGCAAACGAACGACCAACGAACGCGAAGCATGTACCCACCATAATATGAATTAACGTAACCGCCAAATGACGCTTTTTCAGGAGAGACCAAAAACTACTTTCCAAAAGTGAAAAATGTTGTATCTTGGCATATCTACTCCGAGCACGGGCAATTTGTCCTCCGTAATAAAAAAATCTACCCGTTGCCTTTAATCTACGTATTAGGACTTCATAGATCAAACTATAATCGTGCACCTTTCAATATTGGATAGTCTATGGCACTTCCGACTCAACTAATATTTTCATGATGACAACACTTTATTCAACAAAAAATTAAAAAAGAATTTCATGTTTCGAATAAGTATGACCTTGTTTAAGGAGACTCGATTCAACGCAAATTTGCTAATGATGGTGTTGCGGAACGTAACACCGTAGCGGTACCTGGCAAATTTGTGTCTTCTTAAACACGCTTTTGCGTCGCTTCTGCCTTGTGATAAGCCAAAATTTTTTCAAAATATATAATGTAGTGCCAATCAGAAACCGGACGTCTCAGAGATTTTTCTTTGCTTTGAAAATTTGAATACAAATGTTTTGTGTGCATGTTTGATTGTGTTGCCTACTAAACAAAGTATAACCTAAACAAAGCTTTGGTTGTTCAAAACAGGGCCATCCGTACTATTGTACGCATTCCTCAATGGATATCTTGTAGAGAACACTTCCTGACCCTAAAATTGGGCATCCTAACAGTTCCTTGCTTGTATGTACCTACTCATGCGGCTTACTGATTTTGTCAAAAATATTTTAAAATATGAGTCTAACGAAGAACAAGATTTGCGCCTACAAACACGAACTAAAAACTTAACATAAATTTTTTTCCCGAAGCTCAAGGTAGCGCAGCACAGCACAAAACATCAGGCTGTCAATTTTTTTAACAAATTGCCCCCTACCTAAAAAAATTACGAACAACAAGGTTTGCGCCTACAAACACAAACTAAAAACTTAACACATTTCTCAAGGTAGCGCAGCACAGCACAAAACATCAGGCTGAATTTTTTTTTAGCAAATTGCCCCCTAACCTAAAAAAATTAACTAATTATAAGGTATTTAATATAAAATTGAAAGCATTTTTATTGAGAGGATGCTTCTACAGTATTGACGAGATTTTTTATAAGAATTAAGTATAGACATGACATGTACCTATAATAAGTTAAATGAAATTAAAAAATTAAAGTTATTTAATAGTAAAGTTTAGGCAAATTTTTATGTATAATTAATTATAAGTATTTTTAATGTATTCAAACACAATCCTGTATTGTTTCTGAATAATAATAAAGTTATCACAAGATGGCGCACGAGCTCTCTCGATTTTTCTCGCACTATACGTCTCTTTCTACGTTTTCAAATAAGGGAGAGGGATAGTTCGAGAAAAATCGATAGCCGTGCTGGTAACTTCGGTAAGCTTGACAGATGGATTGTCATGTGTGTCAAATTATTATTGTCATTATTTTTTTATTTATCGTTTGGCAAATCAGTGTATTTAGAAGCGTGGGATCATCGAAACGAAGACAGTACGGTTGCCAAGTTGTTGCAGTTTTAGCACCGCCCGGGGTTCACGTGTAGGGTAGCGGTGGGTAATTCCCACGGACGTGGGACAACCCGATGCAACACAGCGCCCAACCATGCAACCTTCATACAACGTTGCACATAGCCTCTTAAAACGCAACCATGAAATAAAATTCATAACTCAAATGAAAATAGTTATGTATTTATTGAATTTATGCACAACAAGAAAGATGCGACTGAGGTAAGATTTACATAGATCTCAAAATTAACAGTCCTTTGGTACTTAATTAAATTGGAATGTAATATAGGCATATCGCGTGGGCTGAGACCACGAACTTCGATCTTCGAACTTTTTGGTATCGCCCCTGCTTCGCGCTGCATCCGCAAACTAATTTGGTCAGTATTTGAAGAGGCCTGGCGTTTCCCATTATAGTAAAGTTCAGTTAAAATTAGGAAGTAATTAAATTAAGAGAACCACTATGAGGGTGGCATTTGTAAAACCCTAAGTGACTTTTATGGACAAACTTTTTACGGGCAGTCAAAAAGTGGGATCATCAATTAGTTCCAGATACTTCGGTCTCAAAACAAAAACTGATCAATTTAATTGGTCGATGCCCGTTATCTACAATGCAATGTAGATGTACCTAATATGACAATGTTTCTCTTGTTTCCGTAAATCAACGACAGTGGAGCCCAATTTTTCGGTGAATTTATGTTTCAAACAGGTATTAGACTGAAAATAGTTGTCTGATTTTATCGCCTGTTGTTCGTATATCGTATGTTGTATGTCTCTGCCATTCTAGTTTTAAGAGACAAAGATTAAGGTGGGATAATCCCTATGACATGCTGGTGATATGTCATATTTTAAAAGTCAAATCGCGGCTCTGGGGCCCATTACAAGAACCTACAAGTCACAAGTGTTGACAGTTTACGCATGTTAAATTGTAACTTGTACTTTCATAAAAGGGCCACTGCACGGCTATCACAGGTCGGCCCGCGAGCTGTGTCGCGGCAACGTACACTAACCGTCTCTTTCTAAGCGTGATAATTAGAAAGAGACGGGTAGTCTATCTCGCCGCGACACAGCTCGCGAGCCGTGCTGGGGTGATTTTTGAGTTAGTCATCGTGAGTATTTAATGCTGCCCTTATCTTTACCCGTCAGGAACGAGAATACTAAAAGGCCACACATCTGCGAATGATCTACACAGTAAACATCCATACTATGGCTGTAAGTTAACGCTTTGGTTATTAATACAAAGAATCTTAACGATACCTAAAGCAAGGATTGATTTAGAATAAATTACGCTTACACGAGTGGTGGGAAGGATTCTCATAATCCATACATTGTACAAACGGAGCAAGTCAATATATCTATCTTAACATTTACTTAACATTTTGTAAAATTACCTAACTAAAAAAAACATGTATCAAAAACATTCAAAACTGGCTTATAATAAACTTTTACGGAAAACATCAGAAATACAATACAGAGGAATCATTTTGTATACAGCAAACACGCATTACGTCAAGGCTGTTTCGCTTCAGCTTGGCTAACAATTCAAAATAGACGTTGGCACTTTAAATAAAAGTGAAACTGAAAAATAATAGGACGTCATTTATATAACCCGACATGCTTTTACAAGAGTGCCGTGGTTGTCCACTAAGCTACCTAGGGTCTGAGATAAAAAAAATAAACGCACTGGGTTATACGGTGTCACTGCACGATTGTAAAGGCACCACGACAAAATCAAAGACAATATGTTTTTGCATAAAAAAATGCTCGATATTTAAGTAATTTAGTATTTTGACATAACAAATTCTAAGCGTCAAATGCCATATGTAGGTGCTGTAATGAAAAGGATATAAGCTTAGCGCCATTAGCAAGTCGACAACCACGGTTTGGACAGTACTCCCCGAGCGAGTATATTAATCCAATATGTTATGTAGATAAGTAAGATTTCAGATTAATGAATACCTCTTCAATTAATTTCTATTCTTGAGAATCAGATCTCATTGAAACGTTTTATTCAAAAAACAGTTTCTTACGAAAAATACACAACATAACCAAAAATATAGTACAAAAATAAATAATAAAGAATACTAAAAACAACTCTTCTCTCAACTGAAAAAACATACTAGGCACTGACGTTATATATACTTAACTTAATCTATAGAATATTATACCTGTTAACTTCATTAACAACTATGTAATGCGTCTACAAGGCCTACACTAATAAAGCTTTCATTTTATGATGACTATATCTAGTTTATATTTATTTACATAATAATAACGTACCTACATTATACGTACGTAAAATATTCATTTCAATGTTTACTTATTTCTTGCAGTTTAATAACTGTAGCAGTCGGCTGAAATGATTATGGTTATAAACAATCATGTCATAAAATAATAAGGTAAGCATATTAAAAGATCACATTTCTCAGCTGTGAATAGTGGATTACTAGTTGTACTATTGTGTATAATATGGACCATTACTTCATATTAAAGTTAACTGACTTGAAAACATTTCTGTTACAAAAAAGGTACGTAATAGGTATTTAAAGTAATATAGGGAATGCAATAGATTAACCAAAAAAAGTGAAATCCATAGCTTTGACACTTTTTCCGCAATGTAAAGTATAAACTTCAGTATATTTTAACCACTTTTTACAAGCTTTTATCGATGCTTTATATATGTTTGTCATCAAATCTTGCCAATGCAATTTAGGGTATAAGTATAGTTTGACAGAAGGTGGCCATGGGCATTCAGTACTCAACCGACGTAACCCCTTTGAGTTTGGGCTCGTTAGAATCGTCTCAATGAGTAGTTGATGACGGTATACAGAAAAGTCCAGTCGGCAATAAAAACATTTTTTTTGTCAAATATTCTTTTTATCGCAGACTACCAGCTTGAATTTACGCACTTTTTTCGAAGAAAAGGGAATTATTTTTATAAAGTTCAAATTAAGTATTAAGGTTAGGTATTTTTAGATAGTGCCCTTCGGTACTGAAGGTGTGTTCGTAGCTCTTACGGTATATTTGGCAGGTTTAAACTCCATAACGATCTACTTAACTTACGCTTACTTAGGCTAGTTTCGGCCGGGGTGTTTTCGAGGAAGCATAATATTCCATCAATTTATTGCGTCGTGGGGTGGTTGTGTTATAAGCATTAAAACAGAGGATTCTTTAATCATTGTTTTAAATGCGAGAGCAAATAATTAGGCTGCATAATATCAATTTCATCTGATTTCTGATAACCTTTTATAATAACACTGCGACATCTTAATCACAGCTTATGCAGCTACGATTGACATTAGCAGTGACATTTACATTAGCTTATATTTCAAAAATATCTTTATTGCAAGTTCTAATAATTGAGTGGCAAATTTCTAATACAGACCTTATAGCGGATTCGTTAAGGTAGAAAATCAAATGGATTAAAAACTTACTTTTACTTAATTTAACTCACGATACACCTCGGCCAGTGTCGTCCATGGCAATGCGATGCGACATTTAACACAAAAACTCCGACAAATAAATAAATAATCTCAACAGAAGAGTGTCGCATCACTTCCGAGGGATAATCTTCGAAAAATCGGATCACAAGCGAGCGACAAACAAATGACTGTATAAATTTGTCATCGATACATACATTTATTTCTAAACCTAAGTACGGTTAACATAAGGTTCAATTTAATTACCGCACCACCAACTTACGCACGTTTAAATGTGATACGAGCTACCGAAAGTTATCCCGCTACATTCAACATGGCCGACTTAAAATATCTTAAGAGTAATTGGTGTTCACCTTACAATTTTGGATATCCTTATCAATAGTCATATGATTAAGATTTTAGTAAATTTACTTAATTAGATTCTATCATTATATTCATTATGGATAGCAAATACCTAGTATATTCTAGCTTAGAGTTCAAAAAATGTCACGTTGAAAAAAAACACAATGAAGAAATAAGTAGGTAGGTAGTTTGCAAACACAGACATGTTATTTCCGTAAAAAAATGTAATATAAGGAATATGCTAAATATGACAACAAAAAAAAAACGATCGGAAAAACAACGCTCAATACCTATACTACTATTTATGTAAAATATTCTATCAGGCAATAACAAACATGTTATCATTCAAACTCCATCACAACCACGCCTATAGAACGACTAGCTTTTTGTCATTGGTGTCAAATTACGATTTTGATAGAATCATATTCATCAGCCTTTATACGTCCCACTGCCGGGCACAGGCCAGTCTCATGAACCATTAATAAGCAAAACATGTTCAACAATTATCTGAATATGTCGTGTGCTTTTGATGCTAGCTGTAGATACAGTCTTCATTTTCAACTGTATATTTGCCGTCGGTTAAAGTAGGAGCGTTAGATCTTATATTTAAACAGATGCTAGTCGTTCGTGGCGTCAAAACAAACGCTTCCTCGGAAGCCCAAAAAAGGCACGTATTTCATAAGATACATACTGCACCGTGTACACTCAAGCTTAGAATAACTTAACTATGTAGTGCCAAACCTAACGTAGCTACGGCCTAATCAGTGACAACCCTACTAACAGCCATAACACAAAATTACAATAGAATGTGAATCAGTCAGGGAAGGGAATGGAGTTGAATTTGTGTTATCTGCGCGGCTAGCAGCACCAAACGGCGCGCGAGCTGTCTCGCGGCTTGTGCCAATGCACATTGCAAAATTGCAATCACCCGATAATGCTGTGCTATGTATAGCTTTAAGCTATCGATGCAGACATCATGAAACCAATACCTTAACATAAATCAAAATTACGACTATTGCATTTGGACAAGATTTATAATCCATTGTAATTGAGAAATGTTTTATGGGCGTTACGAGTATATCCCAAGGGAGTTCTAGTATTTTCGTAAGACCCTAATAATATTCTAGTTCAATATGCAATACGTATATTTATAGTGCATTACAGTGGCCCGTTCCACATAAGTAATAAATGTATAATTCAACAAGTATGAACAGGCACACGGGTCAAATGGCCAGCCGGTATTGGTCAAGCGCCTTAGTGTTGCCAATACAGACTTGTGCAAAAATAAATTTTCATGAAGTGGACCCACGGCCGTACATAATAACTATAATAAGATATAAACTCTATAATACATTAGAGTCTCGTGTATAAAGAAATACTTTTAGAGTTTCTATTTTAATTTTTCATCTCGCAAGTCACATCATTGCTGCGCTGACCGGACTCTCGTTACGACCGGACTCTCGTTACGACCGGACCGGACGTTGATTTGTCCACTACACTCACCTATTTGTAACTTAATTTCAGGAAAGATTTTACCTACACATCAAACTACGTGGTTTAAAATTTGACTAAGGGCGGGTTGCACCGACTTACGATTACAGACCGATCAACGTTAAATATGGCGCTGACAGCTGTCAGTCCATAGAAACTTGTCAAACGTTCCATACATTCAGATTATAACGAACACCGCTTACGATTACCGACGGTTTGGTGCAACTCACCCTAAGTAGGTACATAAAGAAGAGAATGTGCTGTTAGTCGCCGAAAGAAGACCGGACCGAAGCTGAGACCCCTAAAGAACCTCGAGAGACTAACGCCTACAGATTTGTGGCTTGGTCATCTTGAGAAGATGGAGATGGCAATGTGAACAGAACATACCGAGGCCGTCGGGCAGGTCGCCGCCCAGTCGGATGACCAAGGTATTGCTGGTGGGCAATAGTCCAGGCGGATCTGTGCGAACTCCAGATCTGCAATTGGCGAGCGATAGCGCTGCACCGAGAAAAACGGCGCACTGTCATGCCGGACGCCAGTATTGAATTTTGTTCGCTGAGCCAACGGAGTGAGTAAGGACTTTTAAATGAACATGGTTGTTCTTCGTGGATTTTTCGAGTTGCTGTTTTGTTAAACATGTTGATTGTTTAAGACGCCACGAGAGCCTGCCACTACATGCTTCTATCAACGCTGCCTCAGTTGACACAGCTTTTAGTTTATGCAGTCACTGCAAATATAACTTAGTAATCCTATATATTTATATGAGATTATTAGTTTTCCCTTGAGTTATACACTAAACACTAATTTTATACTAAATTTGAAGCTTCTATGTCCGCTAGAAGTGCCTTGAGACTTTTGATGATCGGTCAGTCAGTCAGTGAGTGAGTGAGTGACAATATTAAGAAACTTTGACTAGTTATAATTCTCAAACTACTAGATCAAATTGAATGAAATTTGAAATATACCGTGTTTATACAATGCCTGCAGGCGAATTCAGGCTTCTTGTTTGATCCATAACGAAGTTATTGGGGGGTCGAAAATGGCCTGAACTGTTTCGAGAAAAGGATTGTACAGCCGTGCCGCTGTTTTGCTCGACTTGGCGGGGGCTTGGCCGCGCCCCCAGATGCTCGTCATGATGTTTCTGATCGATCTAAAATGATTGAAGGCTAATTGAACTCATTAATCATGGTTAAAACCAAAGTATTTGATATCAGCCGATTACGTTTTAATGACTAGTCAACATGTTACTTTTAGAATTAAATTGATAAAATCGTAGCGCTAATTAACAATCTTTCCGTAAATTAATTTTAGAAGGCAATCCGGTAATTATGATTGTTCCAATTCCAAGAGATTATCAATTAATTAAATAGATAAAGTCGTTTATGTACGTAATTACAAGTATGTAGTTATAGGAAACTTGGAAAATGTAGTGGTGTCGGTAAAAGCGCCGGCAACCAAAGTAAAAAACATAAGGCCCCTCGTCCTTAATCTGGCATTTGTTAATTGTTTGAATGGGCATTTGTTTTCTTAGTGTTCCAAATCTTAATTATTTGAAAGGGACATAAATACTAAATCAAAAGAAATTACTTATGTTTTTTACTTATACCTTCTTTCTTTTCAAGGCCTTATTTACCTCTTGTCAAATCTTGTAGAGTTTTTGCCCGACTAGGCAGTAAATTTAGAAGTTCTGATGATCATTAGCGAATGCTTATTAGACTAATCTATATAAATTGTGACACGTAGCTACATGAACCAATATACGCGATATGGGATTTATAGGGACTTCGAAATAATAAAAGTACATAATGTACCTATATAAAGTTTATACTCGTGTGAACTCGTGTCATAAATAATCTATGTGAATGTACAAAATGTACAAATGGAATGCACCTTGTTCTCGTTGCTCGAAGCCATATTATAGACAACGGAGGCATCGTTTTTTTGTGATGTTCTGTAAAAATACGAGGTCTTTCGCGACTCTTAGTAAAATCACACATAGCGATATACAAGAGCGTCAATGTTAAAGCATTTTCACGTGACATATAGAGCATTATAAAATCACTATAAACGTGTTTTGGAACATTTTTTAATAACAAAAGCCGTCAGGACGGATATATTAGCATAATAATGCTCCCTAAAGCTGATGCCAGCTACGGTCAGATACAGCACGTAAATATGTAAAATGGTGCTTATAATATTTCTAAAATAAATAAGAGCTAAAGTTTAACGCCACCTTAACTGCAAACTTACTTTCAAGTTATTGTACTTAGAAGTTTAATGTTAACATTTCCAACCAGTTCTTAACCCTTTACCGCATGGAATTTATAATCCTTCTGATTTAAATATATGTAATAAAATGCAATAAATTCAACATAAAAAAAATATTTATAAAAATCTTCGCTGGCCAAATTCAATAAAATAACAAAAAAACAAATAGTTCCAAATTTGGATCAGCATGCATTAGCGGTTTTGCGGGGCGTTCTTATTATCATGGCCCAATTTGGAACACTATACAATAATGGTTATGAAAGTTTTGGTTATTAAAAAAAATGCAGTTTTAGAAAATATTTAATAGGATGATTAACTTTATTAAATCAAGCGGAATGAAAAGCCTTGAAACAGTTTCGGTCTTTGTTTAAACAAAAATAACATACGCATTTGCTGCAGTATATATGCGACTTTAGGCTACAATTTTTACATCTTTGCCTGTCATTTGCCCAAATTGGCCAATGACCTACGCCATCCTGCACGACTTCTCTTGGAGGCATCTCCAGTTGCCGTCTTTTAGGGTTTTTTATATTTTCTATTGCGACATCAGAAACAGGACGTCCTCTTTTTCTAGTTGATGGTGTGAAAACCGCGGACGATTCCCGCATCAGAACGTCAGCTATATACATCTTAAAATCTAACAATGGCATATAAGTCTGGTCATTTTTTTGCTTCATTTGACGACGTCATAATATCCAACTGTTTACACATGTCAAATCTATCAGGTGGAAAAAAATGCGATGGTACCATTTCTTGCTCCTTATACGAATTCTATAGAACCCCAACATGGAGTCCAACAAATCAACCCCACCCATATATTTATTGTAAATTTCAATTGCTTTCGGACGAGGAACATCTATTTTCTTTTTATCATGTTTTGAGTATCTTTTAACGGTTGTCATTGGATCTTTGCCAACATATGAAGAACACAAATTTACCACCTTATTATCTACCCATGAGGTCACACTGAGCTCCACACCATTTACCTCGGTACACTTTTCAATGCAGTATCCTCTACCACGTTTCAAGAGGTCCTTTGTGCTCGGTAAACTAATATCCTTGGCTCTGTTCAACTGAATTGTCGCTAACGGCAAAATCCCCACGCTATGTAAATGTGCCATCAGTGGTAGACTGGTGTACCAGTTATCGATGAATAGTTTGTAGTTTAAATTCTTTGGTACTGTATCCACTAATCTAGTGACTACATTGCCCGATGCTCCTAGATCAGGGCAGTCTTCGGGCAAATCAGTTTTATGTTTACCTGTAAATAAGTCAAATCGGTAGCTAAATCCTGAAGCTCCACTCAAAACATAATTTAAGTAGCCCCATTTGTGTGGCTTCTTCGCATTATACTGGCGCATACCTGATGTTTTTGCTTTCGTGGGAATCATCTGTTCATCCACAGCCAAGTATTCTTCTTTTGGTACTGTTCCTAAGCGGTTACTTAAAATGTCTATGAGCGGTCTTATTTTTTGGAGCTTGTCGTAATTTGGGTCACCAGCTTTAAGTTCTTTGGTTTTGTCAAAGAAGTGCAAAAACCTCTTTATCTCTTTAAATTTATTGCAAGTTAAAGACGATGCCACCTTTTCGACATATGTTCCTTCTTTCCAGTAATGCCGCGTTGACGGAAGTTGAACTACAGACATATAAATAATAACGCCTAAAAACTTGCGTATATCATCTCTAGAAATCGTATTGGCTTTTTCGGGCTGAATTTGTTCTGCATATAAGTTGCTTTCCTCTTCTATTAGATTTAATGTCTCTGTAGGAAAAAGATACTTGAAAAAATTCATTGGTGTCTCCAATGCCATTATTTCCTCCGTTAGATTCTCACAACCTAAAAAAGCAACATTTTGGCTATCGTAATCAATCATTTTTTCAGTCCAAACCAATTTACTTTTCTTTTGCGTTTTTTGCCAAGGCCCTTTTTTAGCTTTACTTTTGTTCAATTTTTCTACTTCTCCAGTCTTCTCTTCTTCTTCTTCTAAATATATTTCTTCTATAGGTTGCGTAGCTTCTTCGTTTTCATCTTCATCATCGTCTGTTAGGAAGTCAGCGTCACTATCTTCAACAGTTCGAGATGGCAACTGATATTCTTCGTCAGACAAGTCCTCATCTTCACTTTCTTCCGGAATTGACGTAATATTTCGTCGACGAGTTTTCATGTGATCTATAAACACTCATTTTAATCAACATAAAAAACTATGTAACCTAACATGTATTTAGTGATACTCGAAAGATTAAAATAAATATAAATAGAAAGACAATTGCCCATGCGCTTGATCTTTAGAGTATTACAAATGAACAAACATACATACTGAAAGTTATTCATACATCTTAATTTCAGTATAAATTTACCAAAGTAGTGACTACGAACCCCGAATATTACTATATAATACTTCCAAAAATTTGGCTATTACACTTATTAAAATAAAATATAACCAGCGTTATGTGCCTAAATGCATGAAGTTCCATATTTGTAAAAGTGATAAAAAGTACACGAATGCATAATGTTCCATATTAGTTTCGCTCCTTCTAACTTGTAACGCATGGTGTTCCAATTTAGGAACAAAGTTTGCCGACGTTTTACATGCAAAAATACATGAAACCACTTACGCGTTTTACCGTAAAACTGCCTAGTATCCATTTTTCTACTGCGAAACACTATAATTTTAATTTCTTCCGAATAAAATTCGAAGATTACTTTGATTTTAAACAACTCAATCACGACTACCCACCAAACTGGCCGAAAGTCGCGCGAAACACGATGTCAAATGAACCACAGACTAGGCAGAAGCTGTCACTAGCACTGATTACGTTCCATAGTATGCATAGTATCGACCTGTTACACGCTCACTGCAAAATATGGCGCTGTAATCAAAATACGGGCGGAATATCTTTGTGTTCCAAATTTGGATCAATATGCGGTAAAGGGTTAATGATGCAGACTTCATGTGCGTGTAGGGATAACTTAGGCATATTGCGAATAAATAGTAAGAAAACCTAGCATTTCATGCAAAACATTTCCTTGTTTCGTATCATACTATTATTAGGCGTGAGAAATGCCGACACTATCTCAGCACCACATAGGTACCTACATATTTGCACCATTTGACTTGACAGTCACCCTCTTCGATCTTAGGCTATGCCAGTAATGAGAAATAATTACGACAAAGGGCGAATATCTACAAGAAATGTCGATATTGTCAACAGAATGTAATGTACTGAATATTTTTAGTACAGCAAGCATACGACCCGCCTGTTGGTAAGCCTTTACCGTGGTCGCGTAGATTACAGAATCTCGCGATTCCAGGTATGATAAAATCAGGTTTAGGTGAAAGGACGAAAGAGGTCTGTAACCCTGCGGGCCGTCCCAATTATAAGTGAGAACTCCACAATTAGGGCTGGTTTAATTTATGAAGCGCCCATTTTTACCTGTTGTATGGACAAACACAAAGTATCACTCATCAATTGAACCATCCATAACACGTACCGACAGGGTACACCGGATATGCTTCGGTAATTTCGCACCGTAACTCTTATAGGTTACAGAACACTGGTATCTTTATATCAATGCGTTACCCTATTTCCTATCCAGTTACGATACCTATTCTTCTATGCTCCTGCCCACGGACATTTTGGAGTCTGCGTCTGGTTCCGTTGAATTTATCCAAAGAAGCATGTCGGCGTACAAGTAAGAGATACTTGTATTTAGATGGTGATCGCTGCAATGCGGTACTGGCGGTCGAAGGTCCGCTTGTGGATTCTTTGACAGGTACGTGTGTTTAAACGGTGGTCGCTCACTGCGGGTGCGGTGCGGGTCACTGGCGGTCGACGGTCCGCTTGAGCCACTGCGTAAAATGCCGAAGCTGCCACACGGCGCGCGCGCTTTCTTCGCGCAGCCGCGCGTTGTGGCGACGCAGGCGGCGGACCTGGTAACACATAGCATTCATTAAACGACCGAGCGATGCGAGAAAAGTTCTCAGAGTCAACTGGAACAATTCGGCGTTACTATGTATGCCTAGAGAGGCCTGGCGGCGGCGGCACGCTCAGCCGAGAGCGCGGCCACTCGTGCCGTGAGCCCGCACGCGGGGACAGTAGGGTGACTAGACAGTACTGACCTCCTCCTCGAGCTGCTGCGCGTGCCTGGCGGCGGCGGCACGCTCAGCCGAGAGCGCGGCCACTCGTGCCGTGAGCCCGCACGCGGGGACAGTAGGGTGACTAGACAGTACTGACCTCCTCCTCGAGCTGCTGCGCGTGCCTGGCGGCGGCGGCACGCTCAGCCGAGAGCGCGGCCACTCGTGCCGTGAGCCCGCACGCGGGGACAGTAGGGTGACTAGACAGTACTGACCTCCTCCTCGAGCTGCTGCGCGTGCCTGGCGGCGGCGGCACGCTCAGCCGAGAGCGCGGCCACTCGTGCCGTGAGCCCGCACGCGGGGACAGTAGGGTGACTAGACAGTACTGACCTCCTCCTCGAGCTGCTGCGCGTGCCTGGCGGCGGCGGCACGCTCAGCCGAGAGCGCGGCCACTCGTGCCGTGAGCCCGCACGCGGGGACAGTAGGGTGACTAGACAGTACTGACCTCCTCCTCGAGCTGCTGCGCGTGCCTGGCGGCGGCGGCACGCTCAGCCGAGAGCGCGGCCACTCGTGCCGTGAGCCCGCACGCGGGGACAGTAGGGTGACTAGACAGTACTGACCTCCTCCTCGAGCTGCTGCGCGTGCCTGGCGGCGGCGGCACGCTCAGCCGAGAGCGCGGCCACTCGTGCCGTGAGCCCGCACGCGGGGACAGTAGGGTGACTAGACAGTACTGACCTCCTCCTCGAGCTGCTGCGCGTGCCTGGCGGCGGCGGCACGCTCAGCCGAGAGCGCGGCCACTCGTGCCGTGAGCCCGCACGCGGGGACAGTAGGGTGACTAGACAGTACTGACCTCCTCCTCGAGCTGCTGCGCGTGCCTGGCGGCGGCGGCACGCTCAGCCGAGAGCGCGGCCACTCGTGCCGTGAGCCCGCACGCGGGGACAGTAGGGTGACTAGACAGTACTGACCTCCTCCTCGAGCTGCTGCGCGTGCCTGGCGGCGGCGGCACGCTCAGCCGAGAGCGCGGCCACTCGTGCCGTGAGCCCGCACGCGGGGACAGTAGGGTGACTAGACAGTACTGACCTCCTCCTCGAGCTGCTGCGCGTGCCTGGCGGCGGTGGCACGCTCAGCCGAGAGCGCGGCCACTCGTGCCGTGAGCCCGCACGCGGGGACAGTAGGGTGACTAGACAGTACTGACCTCCTCCTCGAGCTGCTGCGCGTGCCTGGCGGCGGCGGCACGCTCAGCCGAGAGCGCGGCCACTCGTGCCGTGAGCCCGCACGCGGGGACAGTAGGGTGACTAGACAGTACTGACCTCCTCCTCGAGCTGCTGCGCGTGCCTGGCGGCGGCGGCACGCTCAGCCGAGAGCGCGGCCACTCGTGCCGTGAGCCCGCACGCGGGGACAGTAGGGTGACTAGACAGTACTGACCTCCTCCTCGAGCTGCTGCGCGTGCCTGGCGGCGGCGGCACGCTCAGCCGAGAGCGCGGCCACTCGTGCCGTGAGCCCGCACGCGGGGACAGTAGGGTGACTAGACAGTACTGACCTCCTCCTCGAGCTGCTGCGCGTGCCTGGCGGCGGCGGCACGCTCAGCCGAGAGCGCGGCCACTCGTGCCGTGAGCCCGCACGCGGGGACAGTAGGGTGACTAGACAGTACTGACCTCCTCCTCGAGCTGCTGCGCGTGCCTGGCGGCGGCGGCACGCTCAGCCGAGAGCGCGGCCACTCGTGCCGTGAGCCCGCACGCGGGGACAGTAGGGTGACTAGACAGTACTGACCTCCTCCTCGAGCTGCTGCGCGTGCCTGGCGGCGGCGGCACGCTCAGCCGAGAGCGCGGCCACTCGTGCCGTGAGCCCGCACGCGGGGACAGTAGGGTGACTAGACAGTACTGACCTCCTCCTCGAGCTGCTGCGCGTGCCTGGCGGCGGCGGCACGCTCAGCCGAGAGCGCGGCCACTCGTGCCGTGAGCCCGCACGCGGGGACAGTAGGGTGACTAGACAGTACTGACCTCCTCCTCGAGCTGCTGCGCGTGCCTGGCGGCGGCGGCACGCTCAGCCGAGAGCGCGGCCACTCGTGCCGTGAGCCCGCACGCGGGGACAGTAGGGTGACTAGACAGTACTGACCTCCTCCTCGAGCTGCTGCGCGTGCCTGGCGGCGGCGGCACGCTCAGCCGAGAGCGCGGCCACTCGTGCCGTGAGCCCGCACGCGGGGACAGTAGGGTGACTAGACAGTACTGACCTCCTCCTCGAGCTGCTGCGCGTGCCTGGCGGCGGCGGCACGCTCAGCCGAGAGCGCGGCCACTCGTGCCGTGAGCCCGCACGCGGGGACAGTAGGGTGACTAGACAGTACTGACCTCCTCCTCGAGCTGCTGCGCGTGCCTGGCGGCGGCGGCACGCTCAGCCGAGAGCGCGGCCACTCGTGCCGTGAGCCCGCACGCGGGGACAGTAGGGTGACTAGACAGTACTGACCTCCTCCTCGAGCTGCTGCGCGTGCCTGGCGGCGGCGGCACGCTCAGCCGAGAGCGCGGCCAACTCGTGCCGTGAGCCCGCACGCGGGGACAGTAGGGTGACTAGACAGTACTGACCTCCTCCTCGAGCTGCTGCGCGTGCCTGGCGGCGGCGGCACGCTCAGCCGAGAGCGCGGCCACTCGTGCCGTGAGCCCGCACGCGGGGACAGTAGGGTGACTAGACAGTACTGACCTCCTCCTCGAGCTGCTGCGCGTGCCTGGCGGCGGCGGCACGCTCAGCCGAGAGCGCGGCCACTCGTGCCGTGAGCCCGCACGCGGGGACAGTAGGGTGACTAGACAGTACTGACCTCCTCCTCGAGCTGCTGCGCGTGCCTGGCGGCGGCGGCACGCTCAGCCGAGAGCGCGGCCACTCGTGCCGTGAGCCCGCACGCGGGGACAGTAGGGTGACTAGACAGTACTGACCTCCTCCTCGAGCTGCTGCGCGTGCCTGGCGGCGGCGGCACGCTCAGCCGAGAGCGCGGCCACTCGTGCCGTGAGCCCGCACGCGGGGGACAGTAGGGGTGACTAGACAGTACTGACCTCCTCCTCGAGCTGCTGCGCGTGCCTGGCGGCGGCGGCACGCTCAGCCGAGAGCGCGGCCACTCGTGCCGTGAGCCCGCACGCGGGGGACAGTAGGGTGACTAGACAGTACTGACCTCCTCCTCGAGCTGCTGCGCGTGCCTGGCGGCGGCGGCACGCTCAGCCGAGAGCGCGGCCACTCGTGCCGTGAGCCCGCACGCGGGGACAGTAGGGTGACTAGACAGTACTGACCTCCTCCTCGAGCTGCTGCGCGTGCCTGGCGGCGGCGGCACGCTCAGCCGAGAGCGCGGCCACTCGTGCCGTGAGCCCGCACGCGGGGACAGTAGGGTGACTAGACAGTACTGACCTCCTCCTCGAGCTGCTGCGCGTGCCTGGCGGCGGGCGGCACGCTCAGCCGAGAGCGCGGCCACTCGTGCCGTGAGCCCGCACGCGGGGACAGTAGGGTGACTAGACAGTACTGACCCTCCTCCTCGAGCTGCTGCGCGTGCCTGGCGGCGGCGGCACGCTCAGCCGAGAGCGCGGCCACTCGTGCCGTGAGCCCGCACGCGGGGACAGTAGGGTGACTAGACAGTACTGACCTCCTCCTCGAGCTGCTGCGGCGTGCCTGGCGGCGGCGGCACGCTCAGCCGAGAGCGCGGCCACTCGTGCCGTGAGCCCGCACGCGGGGACAGTAGGGTGACTAGACAGTACTGACCTCCTCCTCGAGCTGCTGCGCGTGCCTGGCGGCGGCGGCACGCTCAGCCGAGAGCGCGGCCACTCGTGCCGTGAGCCCGCACGCGGGGACAGTAGGGTGACTAGACAGTACTGACCTCCTCCTCGAGCTGCTGCGCGTGCCTGGCGGCGGCGGCACGCTCAGCCGAGAGCGCGGCCACTCGTGCCGTGAGCCCGCACGCGGGGACAGTAGGGTGACTAGACAGTACTGACCTCCTCCTCGAGCTGCTGCGCGTGCCTGGCGGCGGCGGCACGCTCAGCCGAGAGCGCGGCCACTCGTGCCGTGAGCCCGCACGCGGGGACAGTAGGGTGACTAGACAGTACTGACCTCCTCCTCGAGCTGCTGCGCGTGCCTGGCGGCGGCGGCACGCTCAGCCGAGAGCGCGGACACTCGTGCCGTGAGCCCGCACGCGGGGACAGTAGGGTGACTAGACAGTACTGACCTCCTCCTCGAGCTGCTGCGCGTGCCTGGCGGCGGCGGCACGCTCAGCCGAGAGCGCGGACACTCGTGCCGTGAGCCCGCACGCGGGGACAGTAGGGTGACTAGACAGTACTGACCTCCTCCTCGAGCTGCTGCGCGTGCCTGGCGGCGGCGGCACGCTCAGCCGAGAGCGCGGCCACTCGTGCCGTGAGCCCGCACGCGGGGACAGTAGGGTGACTAGACAGTACTGACCTCCTCCTCGAGCTGCTGCGCGTGCCTGGCGGCGGCGGCACGCTCAGCCGAGAGCGCGGCCACTCGTGCCGTGAGCCCGCACGCGGGGACAGTAGGGTGACTAGACAGTACTGACCTCCTCCTCGAGCTGCTGCGCGTGCCTGGCGGCGGCGGCACGCTCAGCCGAGAGCGCGGACACTCGTGCCGTGAGCCCGCACGCGGGGACAGTAGGGTGACTAGACAGTACTGACCTCCTCCTCGAGCTGCTGCGCGTGCCTGGCGGCGGCGGCACGCTCAGCCGAGAGCGCGGACACTCGTGCCGTGAGCCCGCACGCGGGGACAGTAGGGTGACTAGACAGTACTGACCTCCTCCTCGAGCTGCTGCGCGTGCCTGGCGGCGGCGGCACGCTCAGCCGAGAGCGCGGCCACTCGTGCCGTGAGCCCGCACGCGGGGACAGTAGGGTGACTAGACAGTACTGACCTCCTCCTCGAGCTGCTGCGCGTGCCTGGCGGCGGCGGCACGCTCAGCCGAGAGCGCGGCCACTCGTGCCGTGAGCCCGCACGCGGGGACAGTAGGGTGACTAGACAGTACTGACCTCCTCCTCGAGCTGCTGCGCGTGCCTGGCGGCGGCGGCACGCTCAGCCGAGAGCGCGGACACTCGTGCCGTGAGCCCGCACGCGGGGACAGTAGGGTGACTAGACAGTACTGACCTCCTCCTCGAGCTGCTGCGCGTGCCTGGCGGCGGCGGCACGCTCAGCCGAGAGCGCGGACACTCGTGCCGTGAGCCCGCACGCGGGGACAGTAGGGTGACTAGACAGTACTGACCTCCTCCTCGAGCTGCTGCGCGTGCCTGGCGGCGGCGGCACGCTCAGCCGAGAGCGCGGCCACTCGTGCCGTGAGCCCGCACGCGGGGACAGTAGGGTGACTAGACAGTACTGACCTCCTCCTCGAGCTGCTGCGCGTGCCTGGCGGCGGCGGCACGCTCAGCCGAGAGCGCGGCCACTCGTGCCGTGAGCCCGCACGCGGGGACAGTAGGGTGACTAGACAGTACTGACCTCCTCCTCGAGCTGCTGCGCGTGCCTGGCGGCGGCGGCACGCTCAGCCGAGAGCGCGGACACTCGTGCCGTGAGCCCGCACGCGGGGACAGTAGGGTGACTAGACAGTACTGACCTCCTCCTCGAGCTGCTGCGCGTGCCTGGCGGCGGCGGCACGCTCAGCCGAGAGCGCGGACACTCGTGCCGTGAGCCCGCACGCGGGGACAGTAGGGTGACTAGACAGTACTGACCTCCTCCTCGAGCTGCTGCGCGTGCCTGGCGGCGGCGGCACGCTCAGCCGAGAGCGCGGCCACTCGTGCCGTGAGCCCGCACGCGGGGACAGTAGGGTGACTAGACAGTACTGACCTCCTCCTCGAGCTGCTGCGCGTGCCTGGCGGCGGCGGCACGCTCAGCCGAGAGCGCGGACACTCGTGCCGTGAGCCCGCACGCGGGGACAGTAGGGTGACTAGACAGTACTGACCTCCTCCTCGAGCTGCTGCGCGTGCCTGGCGGCGGCGGCACGCTCAGCCGAGAGCGCGGCCACTCGTGCCGTGAGCCCGCACGCGGGGACAGTAGGGTGACTAGACAGTACTGACCTCCTCCTCGAGCTGCTGCGCGTGCCTGGCGGCGGCGGCACGCTCAGCCGAGAGCGCGGACACTCGTGCCGTGAGCCCGCACGCGGGGACAGTAGGGTGACTAGACAGTACTGACCTCCTCCTCGAGCTGCTGCGCGTGCCTGGCGGCGGCGGCACGCTCAGCCGAGAGCGCGGCCACTCGTGCCGTGAGCCCGCACGCGGGGGACAGTAGGGTGACTAGACAGTACTGACCTCCTCCTCGAGCTGCTGCGCGTGCCTGGCGGCGGCGGCACGCTCAGCCGAGAGCGCGGCCACTCGTGCCGTGAGCCCGCACGCGGGGACAGTAGGGTGACTAGACAGTACTGACCTCCTCCTCGAGCTGCTGCGCGTGCCTGGCGGCGGCGGCACGCTCAGCCGAGAGCGCGGCCACTCGTGCCGTGAGCCCGCACGCGGGGACAGTAGGGTGACTAGACAGTACTGACCTCCTCCTCGAGCTGCTGCGCGTGCCTGGCGGCGGCGGCACGCTCAGCCGAGAGCGCGGCCACTCGTGCCGTGAGCCCGCACGCGGGGGACAGTAGGGTGACTAGACAGTACTGACCTCCTCCTCGAGCTGCTGCGCGTGCCTGGCGGCGGCGGCACGCTCAGCCGAGAGCGCGGACACTCGTGCCGTGAGCCCGCACGCGGGGACAGTAGGGTGACTAGACAGTACTGACCTCCTCCTCGAGCTGCTGCGCGTGCCTGGCGGCGGCGGCACGCTCAGCCGAGAGCGCGGCCACTCGTGCCGTGAGCCCGCACGCGGGGACAGTAGGGTGACTAGACAGTACTGACCTCCTCCTCGAGCTGCTGCGCGTGCCTGGCGGCGGCGGCACGCTCAGCCGAGAGCGCGGACACTCGTGCCGTGAGCCCGCACGCGGGGACAGTAGGGTGACTAGACAGTACTGACCTCCTCCTCGAGCTGCTGCGCGTGCCTGGCGGCGGCGGCACGCTCAGCCGAGAGCGCGGCCACTCGTGCCGTGAGCCCGCACGCGGGGACAGTAGGGTGACTAGACAGTACTGACCTCCTCCTCGAGCTGCTGCGCGTGCCTGGCGGCGGCGGCACGCTCAGCCGAGAGCGCGGCCACTCGTGCCGTGAGCCCGCACGCGGGGACAGTAGGGTGACTAGACAGTACTGACCTCCTCCTCGAGCTGCTGCGCGTGCCTGGCGGCGGCGGCACGCTCAGCCGAGAGCGCGGCCACTCGTGCCGTGAGCCCGCACGCGGGGACAGTAGGGTGACTAGACAGTACTGACCTCCTCCTCGAGCTGCTGCGCGTGCCTGGCGGCGGCGGCACGCTCAGCCGAGAGCGCGGCCACTCGTGCCGTGAGCCCGCACGCGGGGACAGTAGGGTGACTAGACAGTACTGACCTCCTCCTCGAGCTGCTGCGCGTGCCTGGCGGCGGCGGCACGCTCAGCCGAGAGCGCGGCCACTCGTGCCGTGAGCCCGCACGCGGGGACAGTAGGGTGACTAGACAGTACTGACCTCCTCCTCGAGCTGCTGCGCGTGCCTGGCGGCGGCGGCACGCTCAGCCGAGAGCGCGGCCACTCGTGCCGTGAGCCCGCACGCGGGGACAGTAGGGTGACTAGACAGTACTGACCTCCTCCTCGAGCTGCTGCGCGTGCCTGGCGGCGGCGGCACGCTCAGCCGAGAGCGCGGCCACTCGTGCCGTGAGCCCGCACGCGGGGACAGTAGGGTGACTAGACAGTACTGACCTCCTCCTCGAGCTGCTGCGCGTGCCTGGCGGCGGCGGCACGCTCAGCCGAGAGCGCGGCCACTCGTGCCGTGAGCCCGCACGCGGGGACAGTAGGGTGACTAGACAGTACTGACCTCCTCCTCGAGCTGCTGCGCGTGCCTGGCGGCGGCGGCACGCTCAGCCGAGAGCGCGGCCACTCGTGCCGTGAGCCCGCACGCGGGGACAGTAGGGTGACTAGACAGTACTGACCTCCTCCTCGAGCTGCTGCGCGTGCCTGGCGGCGGCGGCACGCTCAGCCGAGAGCGCGGCCACTCGTGCCGTGAGCCCGCACGCGGGGACAGTAGGGTGACTAGACAGTACTGACCTCCTCCTCGAGCTGCTGCGCGTGCCTGGCGGCGGCGGCACGCTCAGCCGAGAGCGCGGCCACTCGTGCCGTGAGCCCGCACGCGGGGACAGTAGGGTGACTAGACAGTACTGACCTCCTCCTCGAGCTGCTGCGCGTGCCTGGCGGCGGCGGCACGCTCAGCCGAGAGCGCGGCCACTCGTGCCGTGAGCCCGCACGCGGGGACAGTAGGGTGACTAGACAGTACTGACCTCCTCCTCGAGCTGCTGCGCGTGCCTGGCGGCGGCGGCACGCTCAGCCGAGAGCGCGGCCACTCGTGCCGTGAGCCCGCACGCGGGGACAGTAGGGTGACTAGACAGTACTGACCTCCTCCTCGAGCTGCTGCGCGTGCCTGGCGGCGGCGGCACGCTCAGCCGAGAGCGCGGCCACTCGTGCCGTGAGCCCGCACGCGGGGACAGTAGGGTGACTAGACAGTACTGACCTCCTCCTCGAGCTGCTGCGCGTGCCTGGCGGCGGCGGCACGCTCAGCCGAGAGCGCGGCCACTCGTGCCGTGAGCCCGCACGCGGGGACAGTAGGGTGACTAGACAGTACTGACCTCCTCCTCGAGCTGCTGCGCGTGCCTGGCGGCGGCGGCACGCTCAGCCGAGAGCGCGGCCACTCGTGCCGTGAGCCCGCACGCGCACGCCGCCGCGGAAGGCAGGGGGCTCGGGTCCGGAGCCGCGTCCGAAGTCTAACAAACAAACAATCTTTATTGTAAGCGTTTTATTAAGGTACTGGAGAAATGGTCTTCCCAGCAGAGAAACGTGAGATGGAAAGGCAAACTATCCGAAGCTTCATTATTTAATTGAAAATAAAAAACCAAATAAGTGTCAGGCAAGTAGACAGCATGTTGCCAACGCTGTTCAATGTTTATATGGACGGGTTATTGTAGGCACACAGACAGGAGTCGGCTGTTCCATTAACGTCACGATAACTAATAGTACAGAGGCCGGGAAGTTGAGTTGGCTGGCAACCCCTTTTCACGCCGAGGTATGTATAGTGCTTTTCTATAATGGCTGAACGCCGTGATGCTGTGCCACAAATAATAAATAAAAGTGGAATGGATATTTAAAAAAGACCATCTTACAGGCTATTTTTGTATGAATTACGTGTCTCTCGTCTCGCTGTGCCCGAAACGTGACTCTTCGAAGCTCATTATGAAGAACACAACGTCAATATTTCATTGCATGTTTGAGAAATAGTACATTAATTACTACAGAGTAGCATTGAAAGGTACGTAAAAAATCCCCTTTTTTTTCATTCAAGTCGTTTTTTTTCAGATTTTTACAGAAAATTATTACGAAACGTTCCGTTTTTATTTTTCAGAAATAAACGATTAAATACCGAAAAAAACTCATTGAAAAAAACAAATGTAGTTTTCAATTAGAATGTTGTAAATAAAATTGGTAAGTACCTACATACTTTTTAAAGGTTTTTAAATCTTTAGAGATTGTTTGTAATGCTGGCGGTTACTTTGGTGGGTTATAAAGATTATGTGATGTTACCCCAATTTGCAGTACAACATGTCGAAGTTATATTTGGGCGTGGCGTACAGATGTAACAATTCTACGACAAGTGTATGCCATTTCTCAGTACAACTCAACACTCAAGTTGGATCGGGAGCGCAATATGCCTCCAGACTATAGCAATTAGTCAAGATCTGATAAATTGGGGCTGACAAACCATGACATTGTCATTAGCAATCAGAAATAAGTGCTATAAAGATATTTCATCATATCTTATCGAACAAATAAATTTTTAATTAGACTAAAAAGCCTAAAATATACTGATATATTTGTAGTGGGATTGGTATTGATAACAATTATTATCAATCGATTATTGCCAGAGCGGCTTAATAAATTAGTCTTTATTCGGGCGAATTTGCACCTACACATTCTAGTAGCCTATCACTACGACATCACATTTGGTCGATCTTTTATACCCACATTTATGCTAAAAGCGGCACTGGAACACAAGTTTCATGTGCTCTGCCTACCCCTTTTAGGGATAAAGGCGTGAATGTATGCATGTATGTACATTCACTAGACCGATGCCATGGTGGCAGAAATTATTGAAGTATATGATGAGAGTAAGAGTGATTAAATTCAATTATTCATTCCATAATTAATGAAAACGAAACGAACAACAAGTTTATGGGTGAATTACAAAAAAAATTGTAAATTCCATTATTGGAAAATGTCCTCTTACTTCAAAATTCTATAAAAAAATAAGTGTTCAAGTAACATGTATTCCAGATATGATTTCATGTGGTCTTGTTCATAGTTTAATAGGATTTGCACAGTTTTATATTATAACTATGATAAAAATATTTTTAAATGCATTACCAAAAAAAAAAATGATTTCTGCTCCCATACAAAATTTACTTGTCTTTTGTGTAACACACAGTAAACGAAAAATCTTAACTTTGATTGAAACAGCTCTGGCCAATAAATTTGCTGGTCCGTTTAATATTAGTTCAAATATCAAGGGAGTTGTTTCTCAGGTCTCTAGAACAAACATTTTATATCAATATCTTATATCAAAGTTCGGGGAAGGATTTCGTTCCTTTGTGTGACGTCAGCTGTGTAACGCGATATTTCGCATTTTGACGTAGCAATGAACGCATCTGCAACGTTTTTAAGACTGGCAACTCAAAGCGAACTACTAATGGAATCGCACGCGCCGGTAGCCATATTAGTTTCTGTGCAGTGATACTAAACAGTGCTTCGGAGGATTTTTTCGAAAATTTCAAGACATATTGTGTTATGCTTAAAACAGCTGAGTGAATCGTTTTCTACTTAGGTATATGTTTACTTAGTTGAATGACGAATATAGTGAGTAAACAGTTTGGCATTTGGGAGTACTTGAATTCCTTTAATTATTTCTTCTACACGTGTTGAAACAGTGTACGGCATTGATTTTGGCTTCGTTTGTGTAACGTTTCACACAAAAACCAACATTAGGGTTCGCTCATATTGGTACATTGCAACATTTTATAATTTGTCTACGTAAAATTAAAATTATCATCTCGTTTAAATTAATTTTTAGGAACAATATTTAATATATATAATAAAGTACTGCCTAAGACACACAAAAGAAACCTAATCGACCCAACTTTAGGATCTTACTCAGGATAGTGTTTTCTTTAGCTATCTGTAACACTAAATTATATATATTTTTTGCATGTTTGTCGGTAGCGGAATACGCACAGCAGTGTAGATTATGTTTCAATTTACGGCCGCGCATGACAATGACTTATCATTTGGTTTAAATGTGACTACGCTTTGTATATAAATTGGTTACATTCAATGAAGCCGTATTTTATTACAAACCCTGAAAAATCAAAAATAAATCGATATCCCAAAAACTGTAGGTTTTTTTCGTATCATTCGAATTGCTTCGAATCCCATGTCACGTTTACCTAATAAGTTTTCTCATTTACGTATAGTACGTTATTGGCTCGGCCGTACCATCCTTTTCCCGTAACTGTTAAGGCCATTTTCGAACCCCCTATAATTTCGTTGTGGATAAAACTAGAAGCCTGATTTTTTTAGTAACCAAGCAGGCATTGTATCGGTATATTTGAAATTGTTCAATTTGAACCAGTAGTTCAAAGTTTCTTAATTTTGTCACTCACTGACTGACCAATCATCAAAACTCTAAGGCACTTCTAGCAGCCTTAGAAGCTTCAAATTTAGAATACAATTTATGTTTAGCGTATAAATCAAGGGAAAACTAAAATATTTGGCAATTTTGGTCCAGTTTTCTAAATACACCAACTGCATAAATAACTTTGTAATCCCATGTAAATATATATAGGATTACAAAGTTATATTTGTAGTGAATGGGACAAAAAAAATTAAAATGCAAGAATGGGACTGCATTCATAATTTATATGTATTGATAACACAATAACCTTCAAAAAGAAGTGACATCCCATAAAAAAACAGTCCATTTGAATAAGAGGCGAAGTCTGGAAACTCTTCCACCGTAAAAGTAGTGAGATAAGAATGCCTGAGACTTGAGACTCTACGAACTATCTCACAACTTTTTACGACGGAAGAGTTTCGAGACTACGCCTCTTTTTTACATGGCATATTTAATATCTTGAAATTAATAAAAAAACTAGTAAATATGAAAGCGACGCGAACCTATGATTTGAAAATTGTGGTAGGTATTCAATTATTATTTCTTGAAATAAGGACTTTTTCTACTAATATGAAAGCGGCTTTATAACTTCCTTTGTGTAACTTTCTGGGTATTTGTGTAACAAATTTGTGAATATTCCATTGTGTTACGTACATTTTTTTTGCAATTCACCCATAAGAAAAAACTTGTAAAAAAAAACATTTGATATTTTCCGGTTTTGTCAACGCTACTAATAATAATGTCCTCCTCGCCGTATCCGGCGACAGCGACTCCGTCAGTTAATTATATTTGGATTATGGAACGGTCTGATATGACTCGCAAAACCGAACTTCGCTTAGAAGATGCGGTCACACGGTACGCAATAAAGTTGTCCAGCTTGGTTATAGGTATAGGAGGGTTTTGGACGAGTCTTTCGGATATGTCGGTTAGCGTTGGTCTTCTAGGCGCCGCTGCACATATTGGTCCACTTTTTTGTGAACAGTAGAGCGCCATTCCGTACGACGTCGCGCATTTTCTTCCCAGCGATCATACGGCATACCGCAAGCGGTCAGGTGGCGTTTGAGGACGTCTTTATTTCGCAGGAACTGACCCCCCTGTCTTCGTTTTCCACGAGGTAGTTCCGAGTAGAACACAGCTTTGGGCAGTCTTTTATCGTCTATCCGCACGACGTGGCCACACTATTATTCATTTGGTATTTCATAATAAGTAAGGGGTTGCCGGCCGAGTATATAGAGACGCCGAGCGTAGCGAGGCCGGATAGTTTTGAGGCTGGCAACCCCTTTTCATGCTGAGGTATAAACTTTAATTTCTAGAGAAACTAAAAGTAAACTAGACGAAATATATAACTAACACATATATTATTATTTCTTCGTCGGTGTTGTCGTCGGAACTCATATTCAATAAAAAAAAATCTGCCTCCAATATGATTTAAAAAAATACCTATGCGATTTGCGCTCACATTTTTACCGCTAATATTTAGATGAAATAATTTCAATGTATATTTTTCTACTTAAATCTGCAATTTACAATTATTTTAATTCGAGGAGAAAGTCGAGGACATGTCACGGGACAGCCGGAAAAAACACTTAGAAATTAAAAATCCCCCAAAATGGAGAAGGAGACGCGTGGGGACCTGGTAAATATGGTGACTAGGTTATCAGATACCATTGGCTACAAAATAGCGCCTTCCGACATTTCGGACATATACAGAGTACGTAGCCGGCAAAGTGATAAACCAAACTCGCCTATTATAGTGGAAATGGTATCGGCCATAAAAAAAACGGACATATTATCCAAATGTAAAGACTACAACATCACGAACAAAGCCAATAAACTAAGTGCTAAACACCTTGGCTACTCTACGTGCGAGACCCCTATTTACGTCGCGGAACACCTCACAGCTAAGGCAGCCCGGCTTCGATTCCTTGCACGGGACTTATCCCGGTCGAAAAATTACGAGTTTTGTTGGACTGCTCTAGGAAAAGTGTTTGTTCGTAGAAGTAAGACATCGCCCATCATTCTTATCACGAGTGAGACGCAGATTCAGAGACTTTTTCAGGAGACCTGACTAGTAAGAATTAGTTCTGATTGTTACATCACACGTTCCTTGGCTATGTACCACTGGACTATGTTTCTCTCCTTGATCAACTTAATCTATGTAAGCGCAACATACCTGATAAGTACTCAACTCACACTAAATCACATATCAACAATATATTGTATAATAAAACTTATACCCATTTATCACACACGATCAAAAAATAACAAACAGCATTCGAAAAACGATTGCATCCGAAATACATTGTTCGATTATGCATTAATTAGGTTATTATTATTGCACAAGACACGTCAAGCTAAACTTATTAATGTTAAACACTCGCAATATACATTTGCACGCTCTGCCATACAGACTCCATACACATATTACTTAAAACCTTGCATACACTACGTTACTTACAATACCCAATGTTTACCTATGCTTACATATAATTCCACACCGAACCCAACTCATTATTTACTCTATAAATATGAACAGTCAACATCCGACATATCCACACTCCCTATCAATCGCACAAGAAAATACACATGTACACGAAATAACTCCGCAATATACCCAATCACACCTTACTACGGGCTCAATAATGGATGACACACTAGCAACATTAAATAATCTAGACGACTTATCTATTGCACATGCAGTTGAATGTGACACCGATACTATTACCCAACGCCTAAATTTTAATAATTCTGACTTCACAATCGTCTCTCAAAACATCAGAAGCGTATATAGTAGTATAGATAATCTTATAGTTGTTCTGAAACAATTTACATGTAACGTAGACTTTATAGTATTAACCGAATGCCGATTGCATCCGGATAAACAAATCCCCCCGTTAGACGACTTTGCTGCTTTTTCTGCTTCTAATCACTTGAACCAAAACGATGGAGTGGTAGTTTTTGTCAAAAAAAGACACAAGGTAAAGGTTCTAGAGATAATTCTCAGGCACGCGTCATGTCTAGAAATTGCGATATTAGGGGCACGGAATCTAGTGATACTTGGAATATATCGATCGCCTTCAAACAATGACGCTGAAACTTTTTTATCCAGCTTAAGCAATCATCTGGAAGAGGTCAAGTCATCCAAAAATATTGTACTGACCGGTGATATTAACATAAATATAGCTTATAAACATAATGATGAGCAAACATCGGAACGTGTAAACAGACTGAATTATTTGAATTTGTTGGCAATGAATGGTTTACTGCCAGGTCATACATTGCCCACAAGAGACAAAGCATGCCTTGACCATTTTATGCTCAAGCTTGAACCTAATCGCTTGAAACCTGATATCCTAGTTTTGGACACAACCATTACGGATCATGCCATGATATTACTGAAAAGAAATAAAATAAACAATCAGAACATCTGTCAAAAAACTAAAACTTCCATAAATTTCGAAAATGCAATATGTAGTCTCTCAAATGATAATATACCAGAATTATATAAGCTAACTGATCCTAATATTCTTGCTGATGCTTTGATAAACAAAATAAAAAGATGTCTCTTAGAAAATACAATTACTACTTTAGTCCCTAGAAATAATCGTATTCTCAAGCCTTGGATTACATTGGGGATCCTGCGCTGTATAACAAATAGAAATAATATGCAAAAAAGTATTCGTACAAATCCGGAAAACACTACTCTAAAAATGACCTACAAGCGATACCGAAATTTCTGCAATGGTCTGATTAAAAAACTAAAACGGAAATATCAAAAAGAACATTTAACAAAATCTAGTGGTAATACTAAAACACTATGGAAAGCTATAAATAACATAACTAACCGAAAATTAAAAAGAACAGAAAACAATGAACTACTTGATTTTAGAAGTTCTCCGGCTGACTCTGTAAATGCTATCAATGTTTATTTTGCCAACATTGGCAAAACTTTGGCTGAGAACATCACACTTAATAACCACTCTCCAGGAAACACCTCAGGCAATATCTCGTCCTTGTTGTCTAGTCTAAATTCTCTTGTGTTATTCGAAACTGATCCCAAAGAGGTTTTTAATATATTATCTAACTTAAAATCTAGTAGTGCTCCTGGCTGGGATAAAATTCCAACTCAATTCTTGAAACTGGCAAGCGGTATTTTAGTTCCAATAATATCACATCTGGCAAACATGTGTTTCAGGCTAGGGATCTTTCCGGATCACTTCAAACAAGCAATCATAACTCCGGTGTACAAGAATGGGGACAGAAACGATATATCGAACTACAGACCAATCTCCGTACTATCCACAATTTGTAAAATATTAGAAAAATTAATAAATATTAGACTTGTAAATTACTTGAATAAATACAAATTACTATCCAATTCCCAATTTGGTTTCAGACGGGGTCGTTCCACTGAGGAAGCAGTTGCGGCCCTTTCAGCTTCAATAGTATACAATGTAGATAAAAACAAAAAATGTATCACAGTATTCTTGGATCTTAAAAAAGCTTTCGATACCGTGTCTGTCCCCATACTTTTAAATACACTAGAGAAGGCTGGTATTAGAGGTGTCCCTTTATCTCTTTACAAATCTTACCTTGAAAACCGCGCTCTAAAAGTGAAAATAGGTGATCATACAAGTGATGAGTGCACTATAACCTACGGAGTGCCACAGGGCAGTGTCCTTGGCCCAACCCTATTTTTAGTTTACATAAATCAGCTCTGTGATATGCATATTGAAAATGGCACCATTTTCACATATGCTGATGACACAGCAATTGTCTTCACAGGGGATACGTGGGACAGTGTGCGCTCATCTACTGAACGTGGACTCACAAAGATCGCAGAATGGCTTCGGGAAAATTTACTTACTCTAAATGTTAGCAAGACCAATTATATTTGCTTCACCAAATATAATCGGACCCAGCCTGATACAAATTTCTCCATCAGGATTGACACATGCCTAAACTCATCACCACGGAACTGCTCCTGCTCAAGTATCAATAAAGTGGAGAGCACAAAATATTTAGGTGTTATGGTTGACCAGCGCTTAACGTGGCACACTCACATTGAACTTCTCATGACAAGAATTCGCAAACTCATTTGGATATTTAAAAACCTAAGATATGTAGCAACAAAAAATCTACTAAATCGAATATATATTTCACTCGCACAGTCAGTTCTTGCATACTGTATTCCCATATGGGGCGGCGCTACAAAAACTAAATTTCTGGAGCTAGAGCGATCACAAAGATCGTTGCTTAAGGTTATGTATTCAAAGCCTTTTCGATTTCCTACCACTGAACTATATAAGACTTGCGATCTCCTATCTGTACGCAAACTTCATCTATTAAATTTAATCATAAAGAAACACAAAACCACGACCTATATACAAAACACAACATACAGAAGACGAAGGAAAATTAAAGTTGTTTCCGTTCCGTCCATGCGCAGTGCATATGCAAGAAGGCAACATGCATCACAGTCGGCCAGATTGTATAATAAAGTTAATGTATACAACGACATATACCCTACCACCTTACATGAGTGTAAAAACAGAGTAGTTAAATGGCTAAAATCAATAAACTATGATGACGTAGAGAATATACTGAAGAATGATACTTAGTAATTTAGTCATTTTAAATTATAGACACACACACAGAGTCACACACACACACACACGCACAAACACAAACACACACACACACACACACACACACACACACACTCACACACACGCACACAAGTATACACAAATCATATTTTTTATCCTTTGTTAGTTTAAGATTTCTCAACATGTCATTTCTTATCTATGTATTATTAGTTACCACAGTGGAGGAGCTGTGTCTCTTAATACAGGTATTTTTAATACTTAAAAAGAGGCACCAGCCAATATATTGTTAAATAGTTTAAGTTACTGAATAAATTATTTTTATTTTTTATTTATTTATTTTTTATTTGTTAATAATGTCATTGGTGTGTTCATGTTGATTTTATATAAATAAAACGACAAAATATAGAAACAATCGTGTTGGTTTTTTTATAATCGTAGTGTCAGGATGTCATAATCATAACGAACCAAAAAGCAAATATTGCTTATAGTTTTTTCATGGCTGAACGCCGTGATGCTGTGCCACAAATGTGGAATTGAAATAAAAAAAGACAATCTTGAAGGCCTTAAATTTTGTATGAAATGCCATTACGGATCTCTCGTCTCGCTGCACCCAAAACGTGACACTTCGAAGCTCATTATAAAGAACACAAGGGCAATATTTCATTGCATGTTTGAGAAATAGTAGTTTATGCGACTGGTCCATAATGAGAGGCCTTAAAATACGAGTGTGGTGTTATGAAAGGAGCGTCAGCGAGTTTCATAATAGGATCACACGAGTGTTTTAAGGCCTAATTATGTACAGTTGCATACACTACTGTATCTACACACATATCATAAGTAGTAAGTAACAGCAAAAAACCAACAATAAAATGACAACAGCAATGGCGGCAATTCGATCATCCGTCATGTCATCACGAATGTTTTTTTTTAAATCATAGACAAACGAATGAAGTCCCTATACTCATATCACTCGAGATCAAATGTTGGACGGTTTGTATTAAAAAACGTACTGAATTGACGTTTCGTATCGATAACTGTTTTAGTATCAATGGCTACTAGAATAGAGACCCACTTGAGTTTTGACAGCTGTTCCAAATTTAAACTCATAACGATACAAATTTATCTAAAATCTGTACTGTAATGACATTACAGTACAGATTTTACCTACTACCACAGACAAGAAAGTTCTCATAGTAAAATCGGTTGTAGTAATGCTGGTCATTTCCTACGGTTTCTGTACGAATTTTAGAGCACTAATGATATGTGCGTAGATAATAGTACATTACGTAACTAGGGCGGTGAACTCATTAATGCCCCAGATCGCAGGTGTTTGTAGCCCGAACCGAAGGTGAGGGCCATAAATATGCGCTCTGGGGCTTTACGAATTACCGCCCGTGTTGAGTACAAAATTTTACGTCTTCACCTGGCCACAATGCGAGTTTTTCCGTACGCGCAGCGTGCAGTAAAACTCGCATTATGGCCAGGTGTGACGTAAATATAGTTACGTACCGGTATTTCAGACCAAGAGTCATGGGTTGGTTCACTTTGAAGTGGTTCTAACGTAGGATCGGGGTTATCTATGGACGGATATTGGTGTTCCTCGCAAATCTGAAACAAAATTGTGTTTAAAAGAAATTCCATAAGTACCTAATTATAAATTAAGTGTATTTCATCAATCATCATCATCATCATTATTAGCAGCCTGTAATCGCCTACTGCTGAGCATAAGCCTCTTAAAAACAAATACATATTTTATTCTATCGTATAATAATCCTTTTACTACAATATTTTAAAGATACTTCAAAACTACTAATCATCACTTTTAATGTGTGTGTTACTTCAGAACTCCCTTATTTATGAACCGATTCGACCAATTCTTCTTTTATTTGAAAGCTTCCAGTTTGATCCAATTAAATAAATATTAACCTTACACAAATCGAACTAGTCCCATAGTAAGCTCAATAAGGCTTGTGTTATGGGTACTAGACGACGAACTATCGAAAACAAGACCCAGATATAAATATTCATGCTCATCACGAGACCACAAGACCTTCAGGTTATTGCTTCAGTTCATTATATTAAAACTCCAGTTGGATGATGGGAACCATGAGGAATTGAGGGAACTCCTCAAATATATGTAGACATTTTGGTATTTTCTATCATAAATCGTGTATTTACACCCGGAGATCAAAGTTTCGTCAAGGGGAACTGGATAATGAAGACCACAGACGGCTTATGAAACTCTTCAATGATGTAGACACTTAAAACTATAAACGTATGTCGCAGCATGACTATCACAAGACGGTTCTCGAGCTCTCTCGATTTTTCTCGCAGTATACGTCTCTTTCTGAGTTTTCTAAGAGAGAGACGGATATTGCGAGAAAAATCGAGAGAGCTCGCGCGCCGGCTTGTGATAGCCGTGCAGATTCTGATATAATTCCGTTGGAATGGCAACCAATGAAGTGCCAAAGATGAATCGCTCAGATCCTTGAGGAATGGACGGAACTCTTGAAATATTATCGGCCTACATACATCAATTGTGTTTTTTTACTGTTATAATCAACGCATTTGCTACAGGTCACGTGGTAGACTGGAAAGGACATGTTTGAATGTGTAGAAGTCGGTAAAAATATTGTTTTTAAAGTAACTATTATTGTCGTTATTGTTACAAGCGTTTTTTTTCTATACAAGGCTACTCCAGTTTGTAATCGCTAAGCCAGGGCTAAAATGGTTAGCTCAGAATTATTCTTCAGAGCTGTCATAAATTTTAACATATGTAAGTGGATGTAATAATTCAAGTGACGCATCAATATGAATGCGGTAAATTAACGCGAAGCCTTTATATATTTTTTAAAACCTCCTCAGATCCGATGATTGTTTGATCTCGTCATCGGGCCTCTCTGCCCCGTCGGTCCCCCGAGTCCGAGTATGTGGCGGCAGAGTCCTAGTATACTCATTTTTTGAATTGGCCGATTTAAATATAGTAATCCGTTCAAAACTCGACCTTACCGTTTGGACGGTCGTGGTAATGGTTACCAAGGCTAGATATTCAAAATCCAGTGAGTTTTATAAAATGGCGAACACGTATTATTAAAAGTATACCTGTAGCATGGCGCGGGTAGCAGTGTGCACGAGCGTGGCCCAGTCGAGCGCGGACGCGTCCGGCAGCGGCAGCGGGCCCGGCGCGGGGGTCGCGGGGGCCGCCAGGGTCACGGGGGTCACGGGGGTCACGGGGGCAACGGGGGCCATGGGGGCCACGGGGGCCGCCAGGGTCGCGGTTGCCGGCGCCGGGCTGGGACTCTCGCCCAGCTCCGCGTCCATCAGCCGCATTAACTCGTCCTGTCACATACTTAAGATAAGTAAGGGTCGGAAAATAGAGAGAGAGAAGAGTTATGTACGTAAGTTTCTTTAAATATATTCGCTGTTAGCCTGCGGATGTTAAGACGTTTTGTATGGAAAGCAAACCACCTTAATAGTAGTTGTTAATAAGTGGACTGTAAATTTCGAATGAATATAACGGTTATATACGTGGCAAGTAAGCGAGCGTCAAAACGGTAAATTTATACAACGAAATAGAGCCTTGGAGGTGCTGAGAGGACACTCACCGTTACCAGGAGCTGCTGCGACGCTCCTTCATCAGGTGTAGGACCCCGAGACTGGCTTGTACTGTACAGACTCACCCGACTCCAAGGTTACCTGGCACCTGATTGTACACAGCTTATGGGGTATCCTCCTGCTTCTTCAAGGCACTTATGAATCTAGCTCAAAATGATAAGTGCCAGTAAAATAGCGCGACTATTCGCGCTGAGCTTAAATTTTCTTCTCTTTATCTACGCACATATCATTAGTGCTCTAAAATGCGTTCAGAAACCGTAGGAAATGACCAGCATTATTTCAACCGATTTTACTATGAGAACTTTCTGTGGTAGTAGGTAAAATTTGTACTGTAATGTTATTACAGTACAGATTTTTGTATGGTTATGAGTTTAAATTTGGAACAACTGTCAAAACTCAAGCGGGTCTCTATTCTAGTATCCATAGATATTAAAACATTTATCGATACGAAACCTCAATTCAGTATGGTGTTTTAATATAAACCGCACGACATTTGATCTCGAGTGATATGAGTATAGGGACTTCATTCGTTTGTCTATGATTTTAAAAAACCATTCGTCTTGACGAATTGCCGCCATTGCTGTTCATTTTTTTGTCGGTTTTTTGCTGTTACTTGCCTAATTATGATAAGTGTGTAGATAAAGTAGTGTATGCAACTGCACATAATTAGGAGCGTCAGCGAGTTTCATAGTAGGATCACACGAGTGTTTTAAGGCCTAATTATGTAGAGTTGCATACACTACTTTATCAACACCCACATCATAAGCAGGTAAGTAACAGCAAAAAACCAATAAAAAATGAGAACAACAATGGCGGCAATGCATCATGAGTCATGACGAATGGTATTTTTTAAATCATAGACAAACGAATGAAGTCCCTATACTCATATCAATACTAGAATAGAGACCCGCTTGAGTTTTGACAGCTGTTCCAAATTTAAACTCATAACGTTACAAAAATCTGTACTGTAATTACATTACAGTACAGATTTTACCTACTACCACAGACAAGAAAGTTTTCATAGTAAAATCGGTTCTAACAATGCTGGTCATTTCCTACGGTTTCTGAACGCATTTTAGAGCACTAATGATATTTGCGTAGATAATAGTTATTTACGATACAAGTGCCGAAAATAGGAAATTCGCAACGAGTGGTGATTAATTAAAACACGACCGAAGGGAGTGTTTTAATTCGACACGGGTTGCGAATTACCTATGTACAGTAAAACGTACGATGTACGATACACGTGCGAATAGGTAATTCGCAACTCGTGTCGATTTCAAACACTCCCTTCGGTTGTTTTTTAATTTATCACCACACGTTGCGAATTTTCATATTTTCGGCACTTGTATCGTAATAGTACATTACGTAACAAGGGCGGTGAATTCGTGAATGCCCCAGATCGCAGGTGTTTGTGGCCCGGACCGAAGGTGAGGGTCATAAATATGCGCTCTGGGGCTTTACGAATTACCGCCAGTGTTGCGTACAAAATTTTCAGTACAAAACTCGCATTATGGCCTGGTGTGACGTAATTAATAGTTATTTACGTCACACATGGCCATAATGCGAGTTTTATTGCACGCTGCGCGTACAGGAAAACTCGCATTGTGGCCAGATGAAGACGTACAATTTTGTACTCAACACGGGCGGTAATTGGTAAAGCCCCAGAGCGCATATTTGTTGCACCTTCGGTTCGGGCCACAAACACCTGCGATCTGGGCCACGTACGTTACGTTACGTAATGTATTAATAATGATGTAATATGATAGGGTAGCCGTAAGACAAGAAAGTTGATACCGACCGTGAGCGAGCTGGTGTGTCCCACGGCGCGCTTGTGGCGCGCGTGGCGCGGCGACGCGTCGTGCGCGCGGCGGCGCGCCTCGCCCGGCGGCGGCGGCGGCGGCGGCGGCGGCGGCGACGGCTGCGGCGAGCGCCGCGCGCTGCGCCCCGACCCGCCTACGAACACAGTATCATTCGTTGGGTTACATAGCCGGCCGAATATTCAGCGTTTTTAAGGCGTTCATTCTTCGTCATTGTCGGAGACAGCCACGGAATAAAGAACCATTGGAAATGGCATTCAACCGATTTTCATAGAGAACCACTGTCGCCGCACGCACACAACCACACTTCATTAAATACACGAACACACAATTGCGATACACTTTCGATTTGTTAAAACGTACTATGACAATAAGTTGTTAACGGTAACAAATTGTATAAGCAAAATCTACTTTAAGCAGTACCATTTACGGTATAATTTAGAGTGTCAAGTAAACATTTCTTACGTCCGTTACCATATGCGTTGCAAGAAGTGCAAGAGACAGTAGTTCGGCTACTCGACGCCAGGTAGCGTTGTTTTCAAATTATGGAGATGCGACCTCTTAAAACTAAAAAGTCGCATGTACTGCGAAATGCGTATGATGATAAGTCTATTTGGCTATAACGGAATAGGGATGTGGGTATGGTATGACGTACGAGTTTGACTATCGATATTTTTATGATATTCATACGGTAAATAAGCTAAGACTTCGGTTACTTATCATTTAGTTACAAATTATTTGTAATAAAATCTTGTTTATTATATAATTAATAATAAGTAATATTTATAGTCAATAACTTTTGTTATAAATGTTGTTGCAATTAAACACCACACACCACCTAACAAAGAGTATAATTTGTTCAATATAATACAAGCATATCTTAAATACTACTTAGATTTATTTTCCCAGCAATCTACACTGCGGACGTTGTGCGAGTGCGGTCGAGTGAGAATTTACAGTGAAATTTGTTCGCAGTGCGGGATAGCAGGAAACAAAACGAGGGAAGTTCACTGTCCGTATTGAAGAGCGCGGACTACCGCTGGCAATAGATCTAACCTAAGTCTACACAGATGTAGCTCAGGTGTTAATACGCAGATGTAAATAGGTGTAAATACCCAATTACATAGAAATCATGCTCATCACAAAGATATTTGCCCTTGCCGGGATTCGAACCCAGAACCGTCAGCTTTGTATGGTCCTAGTCAGCCTCTGGAAGCAGTGCGTCATGTGAGAAATCGGAGCGTTGCTCACTCCTTTGTAGGCCCAATGCACTGCCGCCACCTTTCGATATCTTGGCCTAGCTATGCACTTTACAACATTATCATCATCCTCCTAGCGTTTATTCCCGCTAATGCCCCTAAAGGAACCCGGGGTCCGCTTTGACACCTCATCCCAAGATTTGGCATAGGCACTAGTTTTACGAAAGCGACTGCCATCTGACCTTCCAACCCAGAGGGAAAACTAGACCTTATTGGGGTAAGACCTGTTGCCTCACGATGTTTTCCTTCACCGAAAAGCTAACGGTAAATAAATATTCCGTACATAAGTTCCGGAAAACTCATTGGTAGGTACGAGTCGGGATTCAAACCAACGACCGCGACCCGCACATGCCACTAGGCTACCGTAGCACTTTACAACATTATAAGTATTTAAATACAGAAACAATAATCAATCATAATAAAATTATTCGTACTTACGCTAAATACTACATTCTGCGTGGGAATTGAACCTTCATGAATGAAGCGTTTTCCTTTCGGCGAAACCCAAAAATGTGTTTCAACAAAATGTTCCGAACAAATGGTGTTGCATCGTTGCGGAAACCAATCTTTTCTCCCAGTGGTATCAATCCATTTCGCTTTTGTTTTCGTGTCTTTAGGACAACTATAATATTATAATAATTATTTTATTGTGTATGACCTAATTTCAGATATTACATGTTACTAACTTCCGGCCGCGACTCCGCCTGCGTGGACCCGGGATAAAAACTATCATATATTTTAATTTAGGCTATAACATATCTTCGTGCCAAATGGCATCCAAAGCGGTTGAGCCGTTTAAGCGTGATTGACTAACAAACATCCAAACATCACCTCTAAACATCCCAACATCTACAAAATCCAATAAACTTTCACATTTATAATATTCGTAGGATTCATAAACAAATATATTTTCATTTTGATTTATCGATAACAATTATCGACCTTAGCCACAGCATTTGAGTAGCGAACCTTCTAGATATTGTGTGCATTTGACGTTCCGAGTAGCTAAACAATACACAGGATTATGAACTATATTGTTAGATAAATAGAATTGATATTTCCGTGACTACAGACGAAAATTTTGTCTGCGATTCGATGAAATAGAAAAGTAAATATTTCTTTAAACGTATTCTAAAATATTACTTACCGATGATAGGAAATACCTCCATGAGACAAGTTTTCTAATGTGCTGTTATTGGAGCAATTTACTAAAATAATCAAATATAGTCTCATGCCATACGCCGCGTGGCCCGCGTGCGGTTGCTAGGTGACTGACTATAATCTGTGCAAGAAGTATGCTAATAATTGCTCGTGTTCGGCGACACGGGAACGCCCACTCACCATTTCCAATGGTTCTTTATTCCGTGGAGACAGCAATAGTACATTATTGTCGAATCAAGAGAAGTAGGCAATTGCTGGCTGAGTATTAATTTTAAACGGACGACCTTGGGAGTCCGTTTAATTTAATACGAAGCCAGCAATTGCCCTTCCAGCTGAGACAAATATAGTGCTTTTCTCAAAAATTGTGCAAGAAAACAAAAATGTACTTTCTGAAAATGATAAGCCATGCATTTCTTCTCGCCGCTTCAAGAAATTGTCGTACGCCTTTCGATATTTGTCTTTTGTTTTGCAACTTACACTCAACAAATAATCAATAATTGAGCTTGCAGATTCTTTTAAATCTGGGTTCATTTACACGTACATTTTCTATATTTTCCGTAAAAACAATTAGCCACTGTATGTTAAAACAGAATAATTTTTGCATTGCCGCCTTTTAATTTTTTTTAATATTAAGTTGGAAGTGTATTTTTCTTCCGAAAACGCCATTAGTTATTTGAGACAACTAAAAAGTCGCGATAAGTCACAGCTACTGATCTTCCGTTTTGGCTGTTAAGGACTAATGCCTTTTATTTATATGGCCGTTTTAACTTTTTTTTAAGTTCGTACCACGACAAATAAGGGAATTTGTATGCAACATTGTAGTCGAGCAAAATCGAGACGCCAAGGTTTTTTATTTTTTAAATTTTCACTAACCAGAAACTATGCACTTCACGTCCAGATTTTTTAACAATAAAGTCAACTTTGCCGATGATTTTTGAGAAAATACTGTTAAAAGTTACGAGTATCAGAGTCTACTTTTGATGAAGATGTTAGCCAATACCAGGACTGAATCTTTTTTGATTAAAGGTTCTGCGGTATGTTTTACCTATGATGAAATAATCTTGAGACGACAATGATGTTAAAACCGAGCAGTTCAAACGCTCGGAGAATCGCCCGGCCGCTCTTTGTATTTTTTGGTTACTGGACCGGTTTATATCAAAATGTTCTCCACGAGAAGAGGACCGATTGCTTCAAAAACTAAGAACGTGAATGTGAAAACATGCAATCTTTATTCAGAACTGACATGTTCAGTGGCGTGACAAGGGTTTTGGGACAGGGTAGGCACTGGATGAAATAGTAGTAAAAAAAAGGAAAGAACAATAACTTACCAGTTTAACTTCAATAGAAAATGTGTTGTACACAGAACACAATCTACTCGAATGTACTCGTAAACAGCCGGCCAACCACTTAAATGTATCGTATCGTATTGTCGAGAACGAAAACGCCATATAACACTATCGTTTTTCTGTTGCAAATCCGGCAATTCCTTATTGAACAACGTTCACCTTTGAAGCAAACGGTAATTTACTGAAATTGCCGTTTGCTAATGTTTTCACGCGCACAAGGTCACCACACAACTCACAAGAAAACTCTTCGACATTCCTTTTTTACGTCCTCTAACTAAGCACTTACTCTCACCTCATTTCAGTTTCTATCTATTAGAAACTCTCAACGTATTAATTAAACAAAACAACACAGAAAGAACCACGAAACAGATTTACGAATCTAAATACATTAGGCATGATGACACATTCTGAAAAACTGTTCTATAATGTTTAGAAACATTTATTATGTACAACGATTTTTCAAGAGAATATAACAGTTAAGTAGGAAAAAAATGCATTTTTTAATGCAGTTGCTCAAAAAGTGGTACTTTTTGTGGCTGGGTAGCGTACGAGAAGCTCAATTTCTCGAACTAGTGCTTTTTACTTTTTAGTTCCAAACTATACTTTCGAAACGCAGTAATTTTATATTAGATTTTTTACCCGATGGCGCTGATTCCAATAGTATGTTGTCACTGTCAGTGTCATTTGTAAAGTATGGGTTCGTTCAAAAATAACTTCGAAGCAAGCATATTTTATCGCAATGATATATTTATTTATTATTTTTCGCAATTGTATTAAAAAACGTCGTTTACAACACGTGTGAAATGTCTTTTACCACTCGTACCGAGTCTTGCCACTCGCTTTCAGCTCGTGGCAAGATACCTCGGTACTAGTGGTAAAAAGACATTCTTTTCACACTAGTTGTAAAATGTACTATTTTCGACTCCTGTACCGTTATCTGTCATTTATATAGGCTTTAGCTCAAATACAATGACACCGGTAATAAGTCGTCGAAAAACTCCATGCTCTATGGCCCATAAACGCATTCTTTAGTGTACTTTTATGGTTCATACATTTTCCATAAAAGCACTGTTTACCACGATGTCAAATCGTGTAACTTTTTTTTAATCAGCCACTATATTGCAGTGGTACCAACTTCATAAGCACATTTTTCGAAATAAATAGTTTTTATTTACTATCAAATATTTGTAACATAAAATATATGATCATGTATTGTGTGTTAATATACATATTTTACCAATTATTGGTATTATTTATAAATATAAACCGATCCGATTCGGTTCGGATCCGGATTCAGTTTGGCCCAGATGGCAAGTGCAAGGAAATTAAAAACAAAACAGACCATAAACAAGAGGTGTCAATGTGTCATATTTCTAATTTCCCACCAAAGTTCCAGTTCAAAATTAAAAGACGAAATGTGATAACTATTCGTTATTATAATAACTTACTTAAGATTTGATTCGTGTTTGTGAAGTGAAGAATTATGTGTACGTTCCTTTTAAAATGAACGAAGAAGAAAATAACTGCACCGCTGAAGAAATTTCGTGAGTAGTAATAGAACTAACGGAAAACTTACTGCCTGATGCTATTTATTTAAAGTCGTAATTTAATTAGTCGTAGAAAAAGTATTGTATGCAACGGTGTATAACTTGGTCTTAAAACGCTCGTGGCGTCTTTAATTGCGATGCTCGCCAAGGCTCGCATCGCAACTCACGACACTCGCGTTTTAAGACCCTACTTATACAACAGTTGCATAAAATACTATTAGTTTTTAAATTTCAAATTGGCGCTAAAACGCTTGTCAGTGTCATGGCGTCCCGAGTGACGTCACGTTTGTTTAAACAGAACGCAAACCTTTTTGCTACCTAGATGCTCCAAGTCTTGCGCGGCCGTGTGAGCGAGAAATCGGAGACAATGACATATGAAGACCTGTCAGATAACATGGTTCTGTCCCTGTCTTACTATTCATTCACTACGTAAGTTTTCTTTGTAATCTGTGGTAATGGCCGTTATGGGTATTTGTTTATACAAGTGTGACGTCATGCGCTCTGATTGGTTTTTAACATATCATGGCGGGCGTCCGTATTTTTCGGTTTAATTTTATCAAAATAAACAATAATCTCTTACTTAATAAAAATATGAGCATTTTTCGAATTCTATGATAAAATTTTCATTAAGAAAATACCATATTTTAGATTTTCAATTACTGTCATCATGCCTATTCGCGCGCGTCAACTCAAGTTCGCAAAACATAACAAACCACGGGTGATAAAATTACGATGTATTTGAATCGGAAATGAACGCTTCTTGAACGCATTTTTCTACATTTGGTAGCCTAAAAAGCTTATTTAGTCGATAAATGCTACTATAATATAGACGATTTCTTTAATGATAAAGAGTAGAATCTGAAGTCTTAAAAATGTGTATGTATAACTAACTTAAAAATAACAGCTATTAAGCTGTAGATGCCCTCTCATATTGCTGCGCCCTATGCAGGGTATCACATGTAAAACTGCCCTATATTGTACCTACCTTTATAGCTATGTGACATGCAATAAACGATATATTACCAAAACCTTAAACCACGAAGACGGTGGCGCTCGCTCGAGAGTTGTCGGAACTATTTGGAATGTAAGAAAGAGAGAGAGCCATCAGATCGCAAATACACGGCTTGTTTATTGTGGGCTTCAATATCGTCTAGCTTACATGACGCGCAAGCGATCGCGTCCTATCAAGCCATACGGTCGGAATTGAGGAAGTTTTTACTTGAAGATTTTGATTACAGCTGTGTGAGTTATGTTATGTATGTGTGTGTTCGTAATTTATAGCGTTCAAGTCGTACTTTTTCCGAAGTACGCCTCAAGTGGCAAGCGACTCAGAGGTTAATAAGTAATTCGCGTGCGCGTGGGTTATCACGTGATACAGCGAAATTCAAATTTATAACTCACGAAATAATTTTGATTGTTTATGTAATAATATTACCGTGCCATAGTATTTACGATACAGTATTTTGCTGTGCTAGTATTATATTGTACTAACGGAATAGGGTAGGCAGTGCCTTTTTACCTATATGGAGTGCACGCCACTGGACATGTTACAGTGTACGAGATTTGGGACTGGTCTTTGGACAGTTCCAATATGATGTAAAGAGTGATGTGGCTAGAGTAAATCGATTGTCATAATATCCGATTACGATTGATGGTGGCTAATAAAAGGAATCGATTGATTACTGTGTAATAATTATTTTTAGGAAATCAAATAGAGAGCCTATACACTGTCGTCTGCTAACACAAGTGTCCTGTAAGTAAAGAGAGAGACTGATAGTGCGAGAAAAATTGAGAGAGCTCGCGCGCCGTGCAGAAATCAATGCCATATTTTCAAAGGCAACATTTTGCACAATCAAATATGTCGGTTTCGATCGATGTGATTTTATTTCGTATTATCGTAACAGTAATTAATAATACATTGTTATTTTCCTATTCACAATTATTTGATTCATATCGATTTATTTCTAAATTGACAGACTCCAAACGATTAAAGCAATATATCACTAAATTTAAAAATAAAAAGTCGTAGGACGTAATGGTTTGCACACCGAGTTTTCAATGCTAATTTCTATACAAATAAGCCGTAAAAAATATGTCAATAATTTTATAAGTGCTAAAAAGAGCTTGCATGGAGATTGAACTTTGTTTTGTAACTCGGAAGCGATTGAAACTTTTTTTATTATTTCGATGAGCAGTGCCAATTTACGTTATATGGGTGTCGCGATGTGTCAGACCAGTTCCAAATCTCGAACACTGTAACAGTATACATTGTATTATGTCTGGGCAGGACATATTGCCAGGCAGCGGTTACGCTGCCTGGCAATATGTTTGGAAGTAGGTGGACCAAAACGTTAACGGATTGGTGGCCACAGGGGAAAAAGAAGCGTCGGTCGTGCACCAGCACGATAGGTTGACGACGTAAAAAAGACCGCGGGTAATTTCTGGATGAGACAAGCACGGGACCGGGATAATAGGCGTACTAGAAGAGAGCCCGTGTGGTGTCGGGTTAGAATTTCACCACTCCCTTTCTTCCCGTGGGTGTCACAAGAGTCGACTAAGGGACCAGGGTTGAAGTGTGTTGTGGGCGATGGGCTAGCAACCTGTCACTGCAATATCACATTTTGTCGATATTTTATACCCACATTTATGCTAAAAGTGGCGCTGGAACATACGCTTCATGTGCTGTGCCTACCCCTTTTGGGAATAAAGGCGTGAATGTATGTATGTATGTATGTATGTAGAAGAGAGAGAGGCTTATGCTCAGCAGTGAGCGATAACAGGCTGAAAATGATGATGAAGCTGGACGCGTTCGTCACCGTCACCTGTCCTGCTCTGGCCTCAGTACTGACCGGTGCCGTATCCGGAGCTGTCGGAGCGCGGCGGCGAGTGCCCGCGCTCGTAGGCGCGGCGGCCGCGGCCCGGCCGCTGCGCGTCCCCGCGCGCCGGCGCCGCGGGCTCCGAGCCCAGCGACTCGCACGCGCACGCGAAGCTGGACGCGTTCGTCACCGTCACCTGTCCTGCTCTGGCCTCAGTACTGACCGGTGCCGTATCCGGAGCTGTCGGAGCGCGGCGGCGAGTGCCCGCGCTCGTAGGCGCGGCGGCCGCGGCCCGGCCGCTGCGCGTCCCCGCGCGCCGGCGCCGCGGGCTCCGAGCCCAGCGACTCGCACGCGCACGCGAAGCTGGACGCGTTCGTCACCGTCACCTGTCCTGCTCTGGCCTCAGTACTGACCGGTGCCGTATCCGGAGCTGTCGGAGCGCGGCGGCGAGTGCCCGCGCTCGTAGGCGCGGCGGCCGCGGCCCGGCCGCTGCGCGTCCCCGCGCGCCGGCGCCGCGGGCTCCGAGCCCAGCGACTCGCACGCGCACGCGAAGCTGGACGCGTTCGTCACCGTCACCTGTCCTGCTCTGGCCTCAGTACTGACCGGTGCCGTATCCGGAGCTGTCGGAGCGCGGCGGCGAGTGCCCGCGCTCGTAGGCGCGGCGGCCGCGGCCCGGCCGCTGCGCGTCCCCGCGCGCCGGCGCCGCGGGCTCCGAGCCCAGCGACTCGCACGCGCACGCGAAGCTGGACGCGTTCGTCACCGTCACCTGTCCTGCTCTGGCCTCAGTACTGACCGGTGCCGTATCCGGAGCTGTCGGAGCGCGGCGGCGAGTGCCCGCGCTCGTAGGCGCGGCGGCCGCGGCCCGGCCGCTGCGCGTCCCCGCGCGCCGGCGCCGCGGGCTCCGAGCCCAGCGACTCGCACGCGCACGCGAAGCTGGACGCGTTCGTCACCGTCACCTGTCCTGCTCTGGCCTCAGTACTGACCGGTGCCGTATCCGGAGCTGTCGGAGCGCGGCGGCGAGTGCCCGCGCTCGTAGGCGCGGCGGCCGCGGCCCGGCCGCTGCGCGTCCCCGCGCGCCGGCGCCGCGGGCTCCGAGCCCAGCGACTCGCACGCGCACGCGAAGCTGGACGCGTTCGTCACCGTCACCTGTCCTGCTCTGGCCTCAGTACTGACCGGTGCCGTATCCGGAGCTGTCGGAGCGCGGCGGCGAGTGCCCGCGCTCGTAGGCGCGGCGGCCGCGGCCCGGCCGCTGCGCGTCCCCGCGCGCCGGCGCCGCGGGCTCCGAGCCCAGCGACTCGCACGCGCACGCGAAGCTGGACGCGTTCGTCACCGTCACCTGTCCTGCTCTGGCCTCAGTACTGACCGGTGCCGTATCCGGAGCTGTCGGAGCGCGGCGGCGAGTGCCCGCGCTCGTAGGCGCGGCGGCCGCGGCCCGGCCGCTGCGCGTCCCCGCGCGCCGGCGCCGCGGGCTCCGAGCCCAGCGACTCGCACGCGCACGCGAAGCTGGACGCGTTCGTCACCGTCACCTGTCCTGCTCTGGCCTCAGTACTGACCGGTGCCGTATCCGGAGCTGTCGGAGCGCGGCGGCGAGTGCCCGCGCTCGTAGGCGCGGCGGCCGCGGCCCGGCCGCTGCGCGTCCCCGCGCGCCGGCGCCGCGGGCTCCGAGCCCAGCGACTCGCACGCGCACGCGAAGCTGGACGCGTTCGTCACCGTCACCTGTCCTGCTCTGGCCTCAGTACTGACCGGTGCCGTATCCGGAGCTGTCGGAGCGCGGCGGCGAGTGCCCGCGCTCGTAGGCGCGGCGGCCGCGGCCCGGCCGCTGCGCGTCCCCGCGCGCCGGCGCCGCGGGCTCCGAGCCCAGCGACTCGCACGCGCACGCGAAGCTGGACGCGTTCGTCACCGTCACCTGTCCTGCTCTGGCCTCAGTACTGACCGGTGCCGTATCCGGAGCTGTCGGAGCGCGGCGGCGAGTGCCCGCGCTCGTAGGCGCGGCGGCCGCGGCCCGGCCGCTGCGCGTCCCCGCGCGCCGGCGCCGCGGGCTCCGAGCCCAGCGACTCGCACGCGCACGCGAAGCTGGACGCGTTCGTCACCGTCACCTGTCCTGCTCTGGCCTCAGTACTGACCGGTGCCGTATCCGGAGCTGTCGGAGCGCGGCGGCGAGTGCCCGCGCTCGTAGGCGCGGCGGCCGCGGCCCGGCCGCTGCGCGTCCCCGCGCGCCGGCGCCGCGGGCTCCGAGCCCAGCGACTCGCACGCGCACGCGAAGCTGGACGCGTTCGTCACCGTCACCTGTCCTGCTCTGGCCTCAGTACTGACCGGTGCCGTATCCGGAGCTGTCGGAGCGCGGCGGCGAGTGCCCGCGCTCGTAGGCGCGGCGGCCGCGGCCCGGCCGCTGCGCGTCCCCGCGCGCCGGCGCCGCGGGCTCCGAGCCCAGCGACTCGCACGCGCACGCGAAGCTGGACGCGTTCGTCACCGTCACCTGTCCTGCTCTGGCCTCAGTACTGACCGGTGCCGTATCCGGAGCTGTCGGAGCGCGGCGGCGAGTGCCCGCGCTCGTAGGCGCGGCGGCCGCGGCCCGGCCGCTGCGCGTCCCCGCGCGCCGGCGCCGCGGGCTCCGAGCCCAGCGACTCGCACGCGCACGCGAAGCTGGACGCGTTCGTCACCGTCACCTGTCCTGCTCTGGCCTCAGTACTGACCGGTGCCGTATCCGGAGCTGTCGGAGCGCGGCGGCGAGTGCCCGCGCTCGTAGGCGCGGCGGCCGCGGCCCGGCCGCTGCGCGTCCCCGCGCGCCGGCGCCGCGGGCTCCGAGCCCAGCGACTCGCACGCGCACGCGAAGCTGGACGCGTTCGTCACCGTCACCTGTCCTGCTCTGGCCTCAGTACTGACCGGTGCCGTATCCGGAGCTGTCGGAGCGCGGCGGCGAGTGCCCGCGCTCGTAGGCGCGGCGGCCGCGGCCCGGCCGCTGCGCGTCCCCGCGCGCCGGCGCCGCGGGCTCCGAGCCCAGCGACTCGCACGCGCACGCGAAGCTGGACGCGTTCGTCACCGTCACCTGTCCTGCTCTGGCCTCAGTACTGACCGGTGCCGTATCCGGAGCTGTCGGAGCGCGGCGGCGAGTGCCCGCGCTCGTAGGCGCGGCGGCCGCGGCCCGGCCGCTGCGCGTCCCCGCGCGCCGGCGCCGCGGGCTCCGAGCCCAGCGACTCGCACGCGCACGCGAAGCTGGACGCGTTCGTCACCGTCACCTGTCCTGCTCTGGCCTCAGTACTGACCGGTGCCGTATCCGGAGCTGTCGGAGCGCGGCGGCGAGTGCCCGCGCTCGTAGGCGCGGCGGCCGCGGCCCGGCCGCTGCGCGTCCCCGCGCGCCGGCGCCGCGGGCTCCGAGCCCAGCGACTCGCACGCGCACGCGAAGCTGGACGCGTTCGTCACCGTCACCTGTCCTGCTCTGGCCTCAGTACTGACCGGTGCCGTATCCGGAGCTGTCGGAGCGCGGCGGCGAGTGCCCGCGCTCGTAGGCGCGGCGGCCGCGGCCCGGCCGCTGCGCGTCCCCGCGCGCCGGCGCCGCGGGCTCCGAGCCCAGCGACTCGCACGCGCACGCGAAGCTGGACGCGTTCGTCACTGTCACCTGTCCTGCTCTGGCCTCAGTACTGACCGGTGCCGTATCCGGAGCTGTCGGAGCGCGGCGGCGAGTGCCCGCGCTCGTAGGCGCGGCGGCCGCGGCCCGGCCGCTGCGCGTCCCCGCGCGCCGGCGCCGCGGGCTCCGAGCCCAGCGACTCGCACGCGCACGCGAAGCTGGACGCGTTCGTCACCGTCACCTGTCCTGCTCTGGCCTCAGTACTGACCGGTGCCGTATCCGGAGCTGTCGGAGCGCGGCGGCGAGTGCCCGCGCTCGTAGGCGCGGCGGCCGCGGCCCGGCCGCTGCGCGTCCCCGCGCGCCGGCGCCGCGAGCTCCGAGCCCAGCGACTCGCACGCGCACGCGAAGCTGGACGCGTTCGTCACCGTCACCTGTCCTGCTCTGGCCTCAGTACTGACCGGTGCCGTATCCGGAGCTGTCGGAGCGCGGCGGCGAGTGCCCGCGCTCGTAGGCGCGGCGGCCGCGGCCCGGCCGCTGCGCGTCCCCGCGCGCCGGCGCCGCGGGCTCCGAGCCCAGCGACTCGCACGCGCACGCGAAGCTGGACGCGTTCGTCACCGTCACCTGTCCTGCTCTGGCCTCAGTACTGACCGGTGCCGTATCCGGAGCTGTCGGAGCGCGGCGGCGAGTGCCCGCGCTCGTAGGCGCGGCGGCCGCGGCCCGGCCGCTGCGCGTCCCCGCGCGCCGGCGCCGCGGGCTCCGAGCCCAGCGACTCGCACGCGCACGCGAAGCTGGACGCGTTCGTCACCGTCACCTGTCCTGCTCTGGCCTCAGTACTGACCGGTGCCGTATCCGGAGCTGTCGGAGCGCGGCGGCGAGTGCCCGCGCTCGTAGGCGCGGCGGCCGCGGCCCGGCCGCTGCGCGTCCCCGCGCGCCGGCGCCGCGGGCTCCGAGCCCAGCGACTCGCACGCGCACGCGAAGCTGGACGCGTTCGTCACCGTCACCTGTCCTGCTCTGGCCTCAGTACTGACCGGTGCCGTATCCGGAGCTGTCGGAGCGCGGCGGCGAGTGCCCGCGCTCGTAGGCGCGGCGGCCGCGGCCCGGCCGCTGCGCGTCCCCGCGCGCCGGCGCCGCGGGCTCCGAGCCCAGCGACTCGCACGCGCACGCGAAGCTGGACGCGTTCGTCACCGTCACCTGTCCTGCTCTGGCCTCAGTACTGACCGGTGCCGTATCCGGAGCTGTCGGAGCGCGGCGGCGAGTGCCCGCGCTCGTAGGCGCGGCGGCCGCGGCCCGGCCGCTGCGCGTCCCCGCGCGCCGGCGCCGCGGGCTCCGAGCCCAGCGACTCGCACGCGCACGCGAAGCTGGACGCGTTCGTCACCGTCACCTGTCCTGCTCTGGCCTCAGTACTGACCGGTGCCGTATCCGGAGCTGTCGGAGCGCGGCGGCGAGTGCCCGCGCTCGTAGGCGCGGCGGCCGCGGCCCGGCCGCTGCGCGTCCCCGCGCGCCGGCGCCGCGGGCTCCGAGCCCAGCGACTCGCACGCGCACGCGAAGCTGGACGCGTTCGTCACCGTCACCTGTCCTGCTCTGGCCTCAGTACTGACCGGTGCCGTATCCGGAGCTGTCGGAGCGCGGCGGCGAGTGCCCGCGCTCGTAGGCGCGGCGGCCGCGGCCCGGCCGCTGCGCGTCCCCGCGCGCCGGCGCCGCGGGCTCCGAGCCCAGCGACTCGCACGCGCACGCGAAGCTGGACGCGTTCGTCACCGTCACCTGTCCTGCTCTGGCCTCAGTACTGACCGGTGCCGTATCCGGAGCTGTCGGAGCGCGGCGGCGAGTGCCCGCGCTCGTAGGCGCGGCGGCCGCGGCCCGGCCGCTGCGCGTCCCCGCGCGCCGGCGCCGCGGGCTCCGAGCCCAGCGACTCGCACGCGCACGCGAAGCTGGACGCGTTCGTCACCGTCACCTGTCCTGCTCTGGCCTCAGTACTGACCGGTGCCGTATCCGGAGCTGTCGGAGCGCGGCGGCGAGTGCCCGCGCTCGTAGGCGCGGCGGCCGCGGCCCGGCCGCTGCGCGTCCCCGCGCGCCGGCGCCGCGGGCTCCGAGCCCAGCGACTCGCACGCGCACGCGAAGCTGGACGCGTTCGTCACCGTCACCTGTCCTGCTCTGGCCTCAGTACTGACCGGTGCCGTATCCGGAGCTGTCGGAGCGCGGCGGCGAGTGCCCGCGCTCGTAGGCGCGGCGGCCGCGGCCCGGCCGCTGCGCGTCCCCGCGCGCCGGCGCCGCGGGCTCCGAGCCCAGCGACTCGCACGCGCACGCGAAGCTGGACGCGTTCGTCACCGTCACCTGTCCTGCTCTGGCCTCAGTACTGACCGGTGCCGTATCCGGAGCTGTCGGAGCGCGGCGGCGAGTGCCCGCGCTCGTAGGCGCGGCGGCCGCGGCCCGGCCGCTGCGCGTCCCCGCGCGCCGGCGCCGCGGGCTCCGAGCCCAGCGACTCGCACGCGCACGCGAAGCTGGACGCGTTCGTCACCGTCACCTGTCCTGCTCTGGCCTCAGTACTGACCGGTGCCGTATCCGGAGCTGTCGGAGCGCGGCGGCGAGTGCCCGCGCTCGTAGGCGCGGCGGCCGCGGCCCGGCCGCTGCGCGTCCCCGCGCGCCGGCGCCGCGGGCTCCGAGCCCAGCGACTCGCACGCGCACGCGAAGCTGGACGCGTTCGTCACCGTCACCTGTCCTGCTCTGGCCTCAGTACTGACCGGTGCCGTATCCGGAGCTGTCGGAGCGCGGCGGCGAGTGCCCGCGCTCGTAGGCGCGGCGGCCGCGGCCCGGCCGCTGCGCGTCCCCGCGCGCCGGCGCCGCGGGCTCCGAGCCCAGCGACTCGCACGCGCACGCGAAGCTGGACGCGTTCGTCACCGTCACCTGCCACGAGACATACATACATACGGTGAAAAATATTAACTAACACTAACAATCATCACATTCAAAAAACACAGTGCAAAGAATTCGCGCAGAAGCGGCTACCAGCAGCACGCCTACCTAGCAGGTTCCTGACACCGAAAGTGTCGATCTTGCCATGATTAACACTTACTTCTCAAAACCACAGGAACATCTCATCACATACAATACTGGAGGTAACAGTACTCAAATAGTCTACATCAATGGCGGATCCGCACTGGGCCAGCGTGGGGACTACTGCCCGTTCCCTCTCATACATGAGAGGAGGCCTGTGCCCAGCAGTGGGACGTATATAGGCTGATGATGATGATGATGATGAATGGCGGACAGACCGCTGCTGAAAAGTTTTCGCAACTGCAAAGTAATACCAGGGGGATTCTAAAGTCGCACCGACTTCTCGTCGCAAACTATACTACCTCTAGACCAGGGGGCTTTAACCCTTTGACAGCCACAGAGACAGCTAAAAGTCGTGCCATTGACGCCACGACGGCCACGGACGACGATAATTTTCATACGCGCTCATAGCTTCTAACTTATCACTGGCGTCAGGTAAGCAGCGTTTTGTTTTGCACGCTGGCTGTCAAAAACTTAACCTTTTTGACTCGAGGACCACACTGTACTTGATATAAATTCGGGCAGGACCAACCATAACCCATCACTATCGCGGGGGTGGACTGTCCACTTTATTTCCGGGGGCCGCAGTTTGGCGACCAATAAAAGTCCGGAAAGAGAAAAAACCACCAAAGATGCGTTGGCATACGCTTGCGACAGAGGAAGGGCAAAAACTATGTACAGAAATCACAAAGCACCTGAATGGAAAACGAACTACAAGCTCCGCAAATACCACCTGGAAAAAAACCAAGGCCAATGCAATCGCTCCGCGATAAAATTCATAGGGGTATCCAACGGTCTATATCATTATCTTTGGTAACAAGAACAACAGATGGTGGGACGAAAATGTGCAGCAGAGGATTGAAAAGAAGAAAAACCTGTTCAAGACCTGGCAACAAAGCAATTCGGAGACTGACCGTGAAGCATGCCGAACCGCAAAGAAAGAAGCGAAACGGACAGCAGCGCAAGCTAGGGCCAAATAAGAAAAAGACTTCTACGCAAAACGAACAAATGCTAACAACGACAGAGAACTCTTCAAGAAAGCAAAGAAGCGACTTAATAACACCAAAACAATAAGGAGAAGGCTTTCTACAAATCTCATATGGCAAGCGCTAAGAGCTCAAACCGTTCCAGAAAGATATGTCCAAATGGTAGTAGACATGTACAGGGAGGTAAAAACGAAAGTGAGGAATCCCGCTCAGTGACCAGTTCCATGTGAAGTTGGGGTGCACTAAGGCTCGGCTATCAGCAATGCAAAATTGGTAGTCTAAAGTACAATAATAATAATAGTATACTTATACGAATTTATAATTGAAGTATTCCGCGACTGTATAAGCATTTAGATACCAGCAGTTTTTTTAAAAGTTTAATGAAAAATACATCCAACTTTTAATTTCTTATTTCATACGGCAATTTGTTGAAGATTTTTGTGCACGTGACGTACGTGTATGTACGACGTCACATTATAGTCGGGATTGCTCACAGTAACAGGGTCGGAAGTTTTGAGTAGATGGACGACTTGGTCGCAGTCCCGCCGCTTTCTACCGCTATAACCACTACAATAGTCACATTATAGTCGGAATTGCTAACAGTAACAGGGTCGGAAGTTTTGAGTAGATGGACGACTTGGTCGCAGTCCCGCCGCTTTCTACCGCTATAACCACTACAATATTCACATTATAGTCTGAATTGCTCACAGTAACAGGGTCGGAAGTTTTGAGTAGATGGACGACTTTGTCGCAGTCCCGCCGCTTTCTACCACTATAACCACTACAATATTCACATTATAGTCGGAATTGCTCACTGTAACAGGGTCGGAAGTTTTGAGTGGATCGACGACTTGGTCGCAGTGCTGCCGCTTTTTACCGCCATAACCACTACTATAGTCACATTATAGCCGGGATTGCTCAGAGTAACAGGGTCGGAAGTTTTGAGTAGATTGACGAGTTGGTCGCAGTGCCGCCGCTACCTCCCGCTATAACCACTAGAATAGTCACATTATAGTTGGGATTGGTCACAGTAACAGGGCGAAAGTCTTGAGTACATCGACGAGTTGGTCGCAGTGCCGCCGCTTTCTACCGCTATAACCACCAGAATAACAGTATAGTAGGGATTGCTCACAGTAACAGGGTCGGAAGTCTTGAGTAGATCGACGAGTTGGTCGTGGTGTAGCGCCACCACGGCCGCGCGGCACACTTCGAGCAGCCGCGTGCCGCGCTTGATACCCGCGATGGCCGCCGTGCCACCGCTCTCTACAGCGATCACTAGGCCGTCTGGTTGCACGTGGAATCCTGTGGACAGATAACATGGTCATCTTCTGCACCTTTTTTTCAAATTCTTGTTGCGCTGTCTTGCGCACGCGCACCTACTCACCGCGGTGGCAGAACACGCGCGTCCGGCCGCCCCGTAGGTGGCTATAGATAGTTTAGGACAGGTTGTACTCGCCTAGTTGCGAGGCGGCGCCGCGCTCGAGCGTGATCTCGTCGAGCTGGTGCGCGTGCGGCGGCGCCACGCCGGCCAGCCGCCCCGTAGGTGGCTATAGATAGTTTAGGACAGGTTGTACTCGCCTAGTTGCGAGGCGGCGCCGCGCTCGAGCGTGATCTCGTCGAGCTGGTGCGCGTGCGGCGGCGCCACGCCGGCCAGCCGCCCCGTAGGTGGCTATAGATAGTTTAGGACAGGTTGTACTCGCCTAGTTGCGAGGCGGCGCCGCGCTCGAGCGTGATCTCGTCGAGCTGGTGCGCGTGCGGCGGCGCCACGCCGGCCAGCCGCCCCGTAGGTGGCTATAGATAGTTTAGGACAGGTTGTACTCGCCTAGTTGCGAGGCGGCGCCGCGCTCGAGCGTGATCTCGTCGAGCTGGTGCGCGTGCGGCGGCGCCACGCCGGCCAGCCGCCCCGTAGGTGGCTATAGATAGTTTAGGACAGGTTGTACTCGCCTAGTTGCGAGGCGGCGCCGCGCTCGAGCGTGATCTCGTCGAGCTGGTGCGCGTGCGGCGGCGCCACGCCGGCCAGCCGCCCCGTAGGTGGCTATAGATAGTTTAGGACAGGTTGTACTCGCCTAGTTGCGAGGCGGCGCCGCGCTCGAGCGTGATCTCGTCGAGCTGGTGCGCGTGCGGCGGCGCCACGCCGGCCAGCCGCCCCGTAGGTGGCTATAGATAGTTTAGGACGGGTTGTACTCGCCTAGTTGCGAGGCGGCGCCGCGCTCGAGCGTGATCTCGTCGAGCTGGTGCGCGTGCGGCGGCGCCACGCCGGCCAGCCGCCCCGTAGGTGGCTATAGATAGTTTAGGACAGGTTGTACTCGCCTAGTTGCGAGGCGGCGCCGCGCTCGAGCGTGATCTCGTCGAGCTGGTGCGCGTGCGGCGGCGCCACGCCGGCCAGCCGCCCCGTAGGTGGCTATAGATAGTTTAGGACAGGTTGTACTCGCCTAGTTGCGAGGCGGCGCCGCGCTCGAGCGTGATCTCGTCGAGCTGGTGCGCGTGCGGCGGCGCCACGCCGGCCAGCCGCCCCGTAGGTGGCTATAGATAGTTTAGGACAGGTTGTACTCGCCTAGTTGCGAGGCGGCGCCGCGCTCGAGCGTGATCTCGTCGAGCTGGTGCGCGTGCGGCGGCGCCACGCCGGCCAGCCGCCCCGTAGGTGGCTATAGATAGTTTAGGACAGGTTGTACTCGCCTAGTTGCGAGGCGGCGCCGCGCTCGAGCGTGATCTCGTCGAGCTGGTGCGCGTGCGGCGGCGCCACGCCGGCCAGCCGCCCCGTAGGTGGCTATAGATAGTTTAGGACAGGTTGTACTCGCCTAGTTGCGAGGCGGCGCCGCGCTCGAGCGTGATCTCGTCGAGCTGGTGCGCGTGCGGCGGCGCCACGCCGGCCAGCCGCCCCGTAGGTGGCTATAGATAGTTTAGGACAGGTTGTACTCGCCTAGTTGCGAGGCGGCGCCGCGCTCGAGCGTGATCTCGTCGAGCTGGTGCGCGTGCGGCGGCGCCACGCCGGCCAGCCGCCCCGTAGGTGGCTATAGATAGTTTAGGACAGGTTGTACTCGCCTAGTTGCGAGGCGGCGCCGCGCTCGAGCGTGATCTCGTCGAGCTGGTGCGCGTGCGGCGGCGCCACGCCGGCCAGCCGCCCCGTAGGTGGCTATAGATAGTTTAGGACAGGTTGTACTCGCCTAGTTGCGAGGCGGCGCCGCGCTCGAGCGTGATCTCGTCGAGCTGGTGCGCGTGCGGCGGCGCCACGCCGGCCAGCCGCCCCGTAGGTGGCTATAGATAGTTTAGGACAGGTTGTACTCGCCTAGTTGCGAGGCGGCGCCGCGCTCGAGCGTGATCTCGTCGAGCTGGTGCGCGTGCGGCGGCGCCACGCCGGCCAGCCGCCCCGTAGGTGGCTATAGATAGTTTAGGACAGGTTGTACTCGCCTAGTTGCGAGGCGGCGCCGCGCTCGAGCGTGATCTCGTCGAGCTGGTGCGCGTGCGGCGGCGCCACGCCGGCCAGCCGCCCCGTAGGTGGCTATAGATAGTTTAGGACAGGTTGTACTCGCCTAGTTGCGAGGCGGCGCCGCGCTCGAGCGTGATCTCGTCGAGCTGGTGCGCGTGCGGCGGCGCCACGCCGGCCAGCCGCCCCGTAGGTGGCTATAGATAGTTTAGGACAGGTTGTACTCGCCTAGTTGCGAGGCGGCGCCGCGCTCGAGCGTGATCTCGTCGAGCTGGTGCGCGTGCGGCGGCGCCACGCCGGCCAGCCGCCCCGTAGGTGGCTATAGATAGTTTAGGACAGGTTGTACTCGCCTAGTTGCGAGGCGGCGCCGCGCTCGAGCGTGATCTCGTCGAGCTGGTGCGCGTGCGGCGGCGCCACGCCGGCCAGCCGCCCCGTAGGTGGCTATAGATAGTTTAGGACAGGTTGTACTCGCCTAGTTGCGAGGCGGCGCCGCGCTCGAGCGTGATCTCGTCGAGCTGGTGCGCGTGCGGCGGCGCCACGCCGGCCAGCCGCCCCGTAGGTGGCTATAGATAGTTTAGGACAGGTTGTACTCGCCTAGTTGCGAGGCGGCGCCGCGCTCGAGCGTGATCTCGTCGAGCTGGTGCGCGTGCGGCGGCGCCACGCCGGCCAGCCGCCCCGTAGGTGGCTATAGATAGTTTAGGACAGGTTGTACTCGCCTAGTTGCGAGGCGGCGCCGCGCTCGAGCGTGATCTCGTCGAGCTGGTGCGCGTGCGGCGGCGCCACGCCGGCCAGCCGCCCCGTAGGTGGCTATAGATAGTTTAGGACAGGTTGTACTCGCCTAGTTGCGAGGCGGCGCCGCGCTCGAGCGTGATCTCGTCGAGCTGGTGCGCGTGCGGCGGCGCCACGCCGGCCAGCCGCCCCGTAGGTGGCTATAGATAGTTTAGGACAGGTTGTACTCGCCTAGTTGCGAGGCGGCGCCGCGCTCGAGCGTGATCTCGTCGAGCTGGTGCGCGTGCGGCGGCGCCACGCCGGCCAGCCGCCCCGTAGGTGGCTATAGATAGTTTAGGACAGGTTGTACTCGCCTAGTTGCGAGGCGGCGCCGCGCTCGAGCGTGATCTCGTCGAGCTGGTGCGCGTGCGGCGGCGCCACGCCGGCCAGCCGCCCCGTAGGTGGCTATAGATAGTTTAGGACAGGTTGTACTCGCCTAGTTGCGAGGCGGCGCCGCGCTCGAGCGTGATCTCGTCGAGCTGGTGCGCGTGCGGCGGCGCCACGCCGGCCAGCCGCCCCGTAGGTGGCTATAGATAGTTTAGGACAGGTTGTACTCGCCTAGTTGCGAGGCGGCGCCGCGCTCGAGCGTGATCTCGTCGAGCTGGTGCGCGTGCGGCGGCGCCACGCCGGCCAGCCGCCCCGTAGGTGGCTATAGATAGTTTAGGACAGGTTGTACTCGCCTAGTTGCGAGGCGGCGCCGCGCTCGAGCGTGATCTCGTCGAGCTGGTGCGCGTGCGGCGGCGCCACGCCGGCCAGCCGCCCCGTAGGTGGCTATAGATAGTTTAGGACAGGTTGTACTCGCCTAGTTGCGAGGCGGCGCCGCGCTCGAGCGTGATCTCGTCGAGCTGGTGCGCGTGCGGCGGCGCCACGCCGGCCAGCCGCCGCAGCAGCGCGGGGGCGCCGCAGCGCACGCGCACCGACTCGCCGCGGTGGTAGAACACGCGCGTCCAGCCGCCGCTCTCCGACCAGCCTGAGGGTGACAATTGTACATTACTACACAGGCCGGGAAGTAAGGGGTTGCCGGCCGAGCGTAGCAGGTCGGATAGTTATGAGGCTGGCAACTACTTTTCACGCCGAGGTATGTATAGTGCTTTTCTCAAACATGCAATTGAATGAATAAAAAACACATTTTAATTTTCATGGCTAATGCCGTGATCCTGTGCCAGGAATTGTGGAATGGAAATTAAAAAAGACCATCTTGCAGGCCTAGGACTCCAATTCTGTATGAAATGCCATTATGGGTCTCTCGTCTCGCTGCGCCCGAAACGTGACACTTCGAAGCTCGTTATGAAGAGCACAACTTCAATATTTCATTGCATGTTTGAGAAAACATAGATACAAACACAATTTCCCAAAAAAGTTCGGCAAAGTTGACTTTATTGGTTAGGACGTACATAGTTTATAGTTGTCAACTTTTAAAATACAAAATCTTGCCGGTTCGATTTTGCTCGACAACTATGTTGCATACAAATCCATTATTAGATTTATTAGTCAAGCCACAAACTCTAAAAAATGTTAAAATGGCTATATAAAAAAGGCATAGGTCCTGAAAAGCCAAAACGGAAGATCCGAAGCTATCGCGACTTTTCAGTTGCCTCAAATAACTTGTATGTCGTTTACGAAAGAAAAAAAAATCCACCTTATTATAAAAAAAATAAAAAGCGGCAATGCAAAAAACATTCTGTTTGTACTTAGTGGCTAGTTGTTTTTTCGGAAAATATTGAAAATTAACGTCAAAATGATTCCAGATTTAAAAGAAGCTATTGATAATTTGTTCCCTGAAATACAGGGTGTTTTTTTAACCGTCTTAGAGCCGAAACCCAGTTAATGTATACATTTCAAAGAACTTAAAAAAAGGATTTTTGTTGTCGTTTTTTTAAATGTAAGTATTAATATTGTTTTTTTTTGTATCAATATAAATTTTAATCATCCAGCCGAGTGAACGCAGTGACCGCTAGCCGCCATCTTATGTAGATAGGTACGAACTCTTACCGGTTGAATGAACTTCGCCCCGCCCGCCATACAAGATTTTTCAAACTTGATTAGTAATTACCATACCTCGAACAAATCACGCGGATGACGTAAAAATGACGTACCTAATTTTGCACACAGGATGATGTCTGTATTGCAACAACAACATTATTTACAGTACACATGGTGCTACTTTCCCGCACTAGTGCGGAGAAGATCACTTTCCGTGCATATGTCAAGACTTTAAAGAGCCATATGTACAGTAAAACGTTGTACGATACACGTGCGAATAGGTAATTTTCTATTTTCGGCACTTGTATCGTAAATAACTATTTCGGTGCTATGTTTTGATCACAGCACGAGCAATACCCGTTTTTATCACGTATCTCCAAAAACGGAAAATTACAACAATATTCTTGTAAACGCGACATTCTTTTGCGTCTTTTGAAAAAATTGTAAAGATAAATCTAAATAATTACGAAGTCACTTTATTGTTCAACTGAATGACAATGTCAGTCAAAGATGACGTACCTACTCGGCTCATGTCAAGTGGCGATATCGTTTTATTAAAGAGGTTGATAATTGATAAGTAGTAATTGTTTATGAAAATACTTTTTGAAATCATCCTATGAGTGGTTTGACGTCATCCGCATGATTTGTTCGAGGTATGGTAATTACCTTTTATTACTAAAAACTTAACTAATACATTTTTTTTCACGAATGATTAGTACGTTTTGGATACTATAATTGGGCTTCGACTCTAAGACGGTTAAAAAACACGTTGTATGTTTAAATTGCCCATTTTCCATACACGCCATTAACTATGCCGACCCAGCATTATTGTTGACAATTGTTTCGAATGAATAGCATAAGTAGCCCCTGAGACATCAAACGTAACAAACCGGCATACGGATAGACGGACATTGCCAGCCAGACGGACATTGAGCCATTCTAATCTCGTACAGGCTGATGTCCGGGATGTCGTCGGTATAGTGTCGGGTAAGTCTAGCTCTAGGGTCTTCCGCCAGACCAACTTCGGGTCTGCGAGTTGACGTGTATAGCTGTCCGTAAAAACGCTCTATCTCACTCAAAAGCTCAGGTATGGAAGAGACGACTCTCCCGTCCTCAGTTTTCAACCACGCGAGCTGGCTCTGCCCGTTAGACAGATCTCGTGCGAACACTTCTAAGCCCTTATTTCGCTCGATCGCTCGACCTCTTCACTACGGTTCGTATTGAATTGGCGCAGATCGCGGGTAAGGGAGATCTGTTTATTGAGCTGCCGGTATTAAGTCGCATCGGCTTAGGCAAGCTATTATTATATATACTCGTAATGTATAGTCCTACTACGAGTACATGAAACGCCATATGATTAAAGACTCAATGACTCACCCAGCAGGGTGCTGGTGGGTATGACGAGTATGATCTGCCTCGTGCTGTCCTCCACCAACACTATGGTGTCGGGTGAGACGCCGAGCATGCAGTCCAGCACCGCACCGCCTGCACCCTCATCCTGGACTTGAACCTACAGAAAAGATAAATTAAGTAAGAATCAATAGGGTATATTCATGTATTTTTTTAATTTTTTAACCTATTCTATAAGTACTTATAAAACCGGAAAAAATATAACACTTTCACACTATTATTAAATGAGCTAAAAAAGAATAATTGAAACTACTATCATTTTCGGACGATTGAAACGCCGCCATTTTGGCGCGCTCATTTTGTGACGTCACCGTGCACTTAGAATAAATTAACAACGAAGTGTTTGATTCACAGTTTTAATAAAAGTGACTGATTAAAGCTTGTAAGATCAACTTATTGTAACGGAAGAGCACTCAAAAGCTTATTATAAATATTTTATTGTCCCTATGTGTGAAAATAACATTAAAACTGCATCTGACGTGATATATTTTCATATACCAATAAAGATGCAAATATAAGAAAAAAGCGGTGGAAGGCGATGAGGAGAGATAATGTATCGTGCTCGAATAGTTTATATTGTTGTGAAGATCATTTCGAAGTGAGTATTAAATATGTTTGTACCTAAAACCTTTTTTATTAAGACTCGCGAACAATATAAACAATAACCTAACGTAAAAATTTAATTATATAGGTACTTCCCAATTTTTTAGTTATTAATGTTACAAATATTATGAATTATGATTGTTGTTGATCAACAGTTGACTACGTGTGTTGATTTTGATCACGAAACGTTTTAGCTAAGTTTCTTTGTTTTTACTGAGTGCCCTACACAAATTTGTTTTATTTATGACTCTTGACGAAAACAACCTAAGTTTGTTATGTTCATAAAGATGTTCTCAACATGTAACATACCTAATACCTACATATCTTTGATTATAATAATATACGTATGTACTAGTTTGTTATTACACTTATTTAAGAAAGATTCCTTTACGAGGCACCTACGTACTTAGTCATCATGAACACATTAATTTTAGGCAGATTATCCGACTGTGCCTTGACAAAACCGCTTCCAGTCATTGTGGCGAGTCTTTTTTCACAAGGAGTCACTGCTTTAAGTTAATAATTCCCAAAAAAACTGATTATTTACCATAAACAACGGCTAAACATTGCGAATAACTTTCAATAATCATACAAACGACCTGTTGACAGTAGGTAGACACCGAGTGCACCGTGACGTCACGATTCGCTCCGCCAATAGCGTTGCGTTTTGGAAATTTGCGAGAGAATTTGAAAATTACTACTTTTAAATAATTAAATTTGTTAATAGAAACACGATTATTTGTAAAAATAATTATGTGTGTATATTTACTAAGCAATAAAGATTACTCATGATTTTTTTTCTCCATTTCTGAATCACATGCATATTCCCTATTATCCCTGTATTTTTAACTCGCGACGCAAAGAGACCCCTCTCTTTGCGTCGGGAGTTTGTTATAAGTTTAACGTGCCTGTCTCTGTATCTGTCTGTGGTATCGTAGCTCCCAAACGGATGGACCGATTTGAATGCGGTTTTTTTTCTGTGTCACAGCTAATTTTATCCCGAGTAGTCTTAGGCACGTTTCATGAAAATCTGTTCAGCCGTTTTTGAGATATTGGACTTTGAAATGAGAATGTCGGGGGTATATCAACTTTTCTAAGTTGTAGTAATATTTAGTCGGTCCCAAAGTTCTCAATGGCACATTATTTTTAAATTTATAACATGACATTAAGAAAAATTTATTGAATTCCATTTTTGAATGTTTGACAGTTCTTTTAAAACAAAAAAACAGTCATTCGCTGCAATTTCTCACGATGGAGTGGACATTGAAAGAAAACCGAATAGCTGTTTTAGCATTGCACAGCTCGGCGGGCACTCGCCAAGTACCATTTTCAAGTTGCTCAAAAATTGAAATATAACACTTAGGTTTGCGTACCGTCCTATTGATAGGTACAATAAAGTCTCCAGTGTCGAGAACAAGAAAATAATTGACCGGCCTCGCTCCGTACCAACACCAGTAGTGACCAAAGCGATCAAGGCGCGCATAGCAAGAAATCCTGTCCGAAAACAGAAGTTGATGGCTTTGCAGATGGGTGTCAATACAGTCAGTAGAAAAACCGTCAAAAATGTTTTAAACGAATATCTTAGTCTACGAGCATACAAAAAAGAGTGGGCACATACTTAATGGCCGTCTAAAACAATAAGGCTTAAAAGATACCGGAAGTTGTTAAAGCGGTACGCGAAAAATCGGCACCGTGATATCCTCTTTACAGACGAAAAGATTTTCGATATTGAAGAAAAGTATAATAAACATAGTGATAGAGTACACTCTAGGAGCTCTGAAGAAGCAGGAAAAAGAGTTCCGCGGGTGCAACATTGGCATCATCCATCATCAGTGAAGGTCTGGTTGGGAGTGTGTAATAAGATTATTACGGGCCAAATGAGGTTCATTTTTGCGAAAAAGGGGTCAAAATCAGTGCGAAAGTGTACCAAGAGACGGTTTTGGATAAGCTTGTCAAAGATCTGCCCAACACGCTATTTTCAGGACATAATTTTGTGTTTCAGCAGGATTCTGAGCCAGCACACAAAGCCACGACCACTCAAGCCTTGTTTGACCGTCAAAATATAGACTTTTTAGCAAGACACGAAGATTAGCCTTCCTCCAGTTCGGACCTTAATCCTTTGGACTATAAAATTTGGCAGATCTTAGAGGGGAAGGTCTGTGCTTAACCCCATATAAATTTGGAGAGCCTGAAGTCATCTTTAAGAAAGCAGTCGCTGAAATATATATGAAAATGGTGCGTGCTGCGATAGACGAGTTGCTGCGCTAATTAAGAGGCTACCCGAGGTTTTAATCGATTTTTGACTTGTTTTGAATCGTATCTCCTACTTTTGCACTACAGATAGAAGTATAAGGGTGAGTTGCACCAAACCGTCTGTAATCGTAAGCGGTGTTCGTTAAAATCTGAATGTATGGAACGTTTGACAAGTTTCTATGGACTGGCAGCTGTCAGCGCCATATTTAACGTTGATCGGTCTGTAATCGTAAGTCGGTGCAACCCGCCCTAAGTCAAACGGTTATCGGTTCTATCTTTTATCTCCATTTTGGTGCACCGGATTTTGAAACAAATGAATGCTTAATTTTGATATAGATATAGTATGTTTTTTTTTAAACTGTGTCTAAAAAATCACTTATTTCGTATCTCTATTGAAGTGAAAGATCAAACATATACGAAATCTACATATTTGGGTTCGTCTGTGACGTCTCTAAAAACTGGTCCGGGGTTTTCATTTTAAACCAATTAACACAAAAGTTATGGCCAGAAAACCGGTTTTTTCGCCTAAAATTGTTCTTTGATGCCAAATATCTCGAAAACAATGAACTTTGAAGTAAATATGGGATACTATATTGCTTAAAGGCGTTGTTGTTAATAAAATAAGCTACAAAAAACATCAGAAAACTGAGGGATTCAGATCGAAGGTCATTTTCGTATGAAGCCTCTTAAGGGCCTGTATTAAAAACAAGGGAGGTCATTTTGAATAATTTTAAGTAATTTAAATTCTTTATTAAATGTACTTTTAATTGGTATATAATTTATTAAAAACTGATTGGTACTTTTGTTTTTATCAGTATTTTCATTTGTGACAGAACTTTGGGACCGACTACGTAAATTGCTGCCAGTGCTTGTGTGAGAATAAACTGATCATACACTGATTGGTTGAGCATCTTTTTGATTGGGTGTTAGACAGGGATGCGTAGCGTCACCGGTGGCTGTTTAACTTATTAAATGACAGTTGTTTGCCAGATTTCAAAGGTGATGCGAGTGGACTTAGAATGGGTGGGAAATTATGGTTGGTGACGAAAGGTTGAAACAAGTGAAAAAGTTCGTGTATCTGCGTACTTTAATCACAAGGGATAGAAAGCAAGCGAGAGATATTGAAAGTTGAGAGAATGCTGGTAATAGTGTAAACGGGGCACTCAACACCTTTATAAGCAGCCAGAAAATATCACAAAAAGCAAGCCTGGCTGTACTTAAGGGAGTGTTAGTCTCCACACTTACGTATAGTCGTGAAAGTTGGGTGTGGCAGAGAAGACATCAGAGTAAGTAAATGCTGTGGAAAAGAGCGTTGCGAAGTATGTGTGGGTTGGAGTTTCAGGGATAGATTAAGAAATAGTGTGATAAGTAAAAGACGTAGCGACTAAAATCGAGAAGGGCATGATAAAATGGGTTGGGCATGTAGAGAGGATGGACGAAGATTAACAAAGACAGTGTCTAAGGGAAAAGGGGATGGTACGGGTACAAGTTTAGTGACGGCCTCGTCCAACTTTTCCCGACTAAATCGGAGAAATCATGAAGAAAGGTCAGGTCAAGAGTACCCTAAGCAGACGAGCAAGTATGAGAAATGTCATATAATTAAACAAGAAAGGTTCGTCAAGATCGTAGCGAGTGGAAATCCGTGATCTCTGCGTATCCCCCCGGGAAATAGGCGTGATTACATGTATTATGTATTTTAATAAATACATATGTGTGGACAATTTTCCACCAAGTCCCAAACTACACCCTGATTATTAGTTACAGAGAGTTCTTACAGCTGCCAAAATTTTGCGTTTGCAAAGATCGTATTTTTTTTTGTCAAATTTTGATCACAACACGACTTACATACGAACACAGCAATGAATCATATTAGCCAAAATACGTCCTCTGCTGGACATAGACTTCCCCCAAAGAGTGCCAAAGTGACCGGTCCTGCCCCCCGACGATGAATGAAAGCTTGGAATCAATAACTCACGTGGAAGCACATAGCGCCGCCGACCAGCACATCGTTGGCGCAGCTGTAGAGCCGCGGCAGCACTGCGCTGTTGTTCGAGTTGCTGCCGCTCTTCATTAGTAAAGACGAGAAGATTGCTGCAACAACATATGTTGAACTAACGTAAATTCTCAAAGGATGTTTCGAAAAACGCGGGTTTTCGCGGTCAGTCATGGTGACAATCAGGGTGAGTCAAGGGCGACGACTTTACACTATTCTATGAATACGTACAGAACTTCTGCCCGGTCTCGAGCGTGGTGGCGGTCACGTGATTCTTGGCGAGGTCCTTGAGGTACTCCTGCCGCGTTCGCGTCGCCATGGTGCTGAATTTGGGCGACTGGATCGCTGCATTCTCGCCGTTGATCACCTGAAATTGATAGTCTATTAATCGACCGCGACTTGTTAGGGTTAATTTATACGCCGACGAATATATGGTATAACTGTCACCCCCAATCCCATTCTAATCGCGGTTAGACAATCACATAAGTTACTCGAAACACTATGATATACGCTTATTATTTCATATGGTCTTCTCCGTCTTTCTTCAGATCGTGGATTCGTTTTGTATCGACTCGACTACGTTTAGCAGTATGTGATTTTCACAACACTTTTGGGCCACAAAGGTAATCGATCTACAAGCGATTATATACCTGATTATAAAACTCGTAATACATACACCTATTGTCTACCGTTGTATAGCGTAAGGTCCTTATGTTGGTTTGTCCGCATTTCTTTTGGTGAACAATTAAGAATATTTTTATAAACGGAAAAGTTATGATTAATCCTTGAAATTACCTAGTAGCACCCGGAAAAATTGTTCATTGTTTTCCGAGTGTTTCATTTACGAAATATATTACCACCACATTTATAACCGCATTATTTCATATAAGAATTGTCTCTGACATAAACTGTTTTGATTCAGTATTCCTTACCTTACTCAAAAGCAGATCCGTAAACGCCTCCCCCTTCGTATACACGGCGCCATCTTTGATCGGCGGCCCGAATAAAGGTACTTCCTTGGCCCGACTCACAGCTATACTGTAATGCGTGTTCTCCGTACACGGGTCTATCGCCCGCACGACAACGAACACATGCTGGAACTGGGAGCGAATGTTCCGCGGCGTGAACGGCGCCGCCCCGGGCTCTTGGAACACTATAGTCACTATGTCATTGCCTATATGCCGCTTCCTCAGTAGCTGCTGTCTATTGTTAGGTGTGTATGGAAGCATGGTAGACACGTGGAACATAATCTCGCAGTTTTGGTAGGTGGTGTAGACAGAGTAAAGTCCGGTTGAGTCTGTGCGGTTGTCGAGCCCAGCTTTGTATTTATCGAATTCTTTTAGTCGCACGGTGTGTCCGAGCGTTTGGAGGAACTCTACGAACGCCGGGCCCGCTTCCTGGTTGTTGTACATTTCTTCTTCCGTGGATTGTCCGCTCTTGCAGTACATGACGCCGACTTTGTAGTGCCGCGTGACGCACTGCTCGTCGAGCCGTAAGAGCTGCTCTTCGGCGCCGCTGCCGCTTGCGCCCAGTCTGTAATTAACATCAGTTAGTAATTAATTGCGGCGATCGGAGACGGTTATCGGCGCGATCTAGACATTCAAGACGCGCGAATTGCGCGGTGAAAATGAGTGTTTTATAGCGGATAATTCAAGCGTCGAAATTGTTGGCAATCATTACGAATTGACTTTAGCTTTGGTCCGATAACCGATTATGGAATTAACAGTTCTCATTTTCGTAATAATTAAGCAACCTTTTAATAAAATTAACATGTTCATCAATTGAAATAAATTCCAATTTTGAATGTTGGTTATAGAGGAATATTAATTAGTATGAATTCAGTATATTCGCTTAGATGTGTTTCGGTACAAGTGACATCAAGCTTCGTAGCTTAGCTTGGCCAATTTGTAACATTAATGGGACTTATAAACAGGCTATACTTTTCCGGAAATGTGTGTCCGGCAACTATGAGCGTCTCCGTGCTAGAATGTAAATATAAAAGTAACAGCTTTAGGTAGCTCAGCAGCTACATATTTCCACACTTATTTAGATAATTCGCCATGATGGCACAAGGCTTAGGCTTAATAGGTAAATCGTCTTCTAGCAGCGACATACACACAACATGAGGGAATGGGACACCTGTGATGCGCTCTCTGTTGGCTTACCTACCACGATTGGTGCTACAGAAAGCGCAACAGAAGTCTCGCGTGCAGCGAGCGTTTAATCATAGTTGCAACACCTACTCCCAAACATTACCCCTGTCATAACAGAACGACTATCACGCGACGGCGTGCGAGCTCTCTCGATTTTTCTCGCACTATCCGTCTCTCTCTTATTAGAACACTTAGAACAAGAGGTATATAGTGCGAGAAAATAGACAGACGTGTTGGAGGAAATAATAGTACTTGCCTGAGACAACTAGGTTGCAGCTCCGGAGCGACATACTCAAGCACCTCTTTAGTATTGTAGGTTGCCATGTTATTACTAGGCTTGATAGGTAGTGCGTCTTCCAAGAGCGACCCTCGCAGAGTCAGCAGTTCCGAGGTGCGCACGACCAGCCGATACTGCCAGACGAGCTGGGAGGCGGGCGCGGATGCGTCGGAGTTCCCGCCCCTTCGGAGTTCCACTCGCTCCTTCTTGATGGAAATCGCCACCGGACCGAGAGTTTCGTCCATGCCGAACCAGTTTTGGTGCGCTGTCAATGGAAATCACAATTGCGGGTCAAGTTAATCTATAGGTGTACGCGGGCTGGGTTTCCGCAACTCCACTTAATAATTGCGCCTATTTTGGGTATAAAGTTAATCCAATAGAAAAAACGGTGGCCTTGTGGTTCAGGCATGCGGCTGTCAAGCGGCGCTCGTGAGTTCGGAACCCACCTCGTACCAATGAGTTTTTCGGACCTTGTGACCGGAATATCAATATACTTACCGTCAGCATTTCGGTGAAGGAAAACATCGTGACGAAACCGGTCTAATCCCACAATAAGGTCTATTTTCCCTTTGGGTACCATTTAAGTGAAAATAGCAGTCTCATTCGTTAAACTAGTGTCTATGCCAAATCTGGGGATAAGATGACAAAGGACCCCAGGCTCATCTATGGTCACATAACCGAGAATAACATTTATTCAAATTTTTATTAAAACAAGGGGTTTTGTCACGCAGTGACTATGCCACCCCCATGGGCGAGGTCAATGTATTGTCAAGTGTAAAAATATGGGTGCACACAACTTACTCATAAATATGTACCATTACTCCTATGTCAGCGGATTAAGGTTTTGGTAGTTATATATGAGAGGATTTTATTTATACATCTTACTGGACATAATATAATTTATCTGACTTTTTTATAATTAACTTTCCTACTGAATAGGCATGATGACACATTTTGAAAAACTGTTCTATAATGTTTAGAAACCTTTATTATGTACAACGAATAAGATTTTTCAAGAGAATATAATAGTTAAGTAGGAAAAAAATGCATTTTAGTTTTTAAATTTCAAATTGGCGCTAAAACGCTTGTCAGTGTCATGGCGTCCTGAGTGACGTCACGTTTGTATAAACAGAACGCAAACCTTTTTGCTACCTAGATGCTCCAAGTCTTGCGCGGCCGTGCGAGCAAGAAAGCGGAAACAATGACATATGAAGAGCTGTCAGATAACATGGTTCTATCCCTGTCTTACTATTCGTTCAGTACGTAAGTTTTCTCTGTAATCTGTGGTAATGGCCGTTATGGGTATTTGTTTATAGAAGTGTGACTTCATATGCTCTGATTGGTGTTTAACATATCATGGCGGGCGTTCGTATTTTTCAGTTTAACTTTATCAAAATAAACAATAATCTCTAACTTCATAAAAAATATGAACATTTTTCGAATTCTGTGATTAAAATTTCACTAAGAAAATACCATATTTTAGTGATTTTCAATTACTGTCATCATGCCTATTGTCGACACCATATTCCTTTTGTACGGGACCGCTCATCAAAATATTCTGTCCTAACATGTGTGCACTTTATTGTTACTTTGCATAGTATCTCGCTGTGTAACGGTTTAAGATAAATCGTTTTTGGGCAAATTATACTTTGGAATATGAATTATTTGGGTTCAGGATTGATATTCCAGTATTAAAGAAGAAGTAGGATAGACTTGGTCCGGTGTAGAGGCGCTATTAGGTATTCGTCATATTTTTGAATGTTCCGTTTCCGGCCGAATTATTTGGTTCAACTGCCAAATATTTAACGTACAATTTTAGGGCTGTTTGTGCAAGTTGCAAGAATGTTATATAGTCACTGCTTTGTAAAAGTGTTAGTCTAAAACGGATTAATTATTTATTTCATTTATTATTAACGTTTATTATCATAGCCTCTGATAAATTTAAGTATTCTATTTTAGAGCGGCTGAGGAAGGCAATACGTTGAACCGCATAATGTTCGTATTCGGTGCATATCTAGTCCGATTTGTTCGCGAAAACGTTTGAGGCTATTATCACCGTTTCTCAGTAAATACTACAGAGCAGTATTAGCGTGATAGCTATTCGTGAATAGCGTCAAATTCACCACGAAAAAGAGTGGTGTGAATATGTCAGCTAATATCCAAAATTAGCATCATATTAGTAAGAATCCCGATTACTAATAATGCATACATTGCAGGTAGGTACTTGGCGAATAATACGTTTAAAACCACAGTTGCGGTCATGCCTTATTTCCTCGGCACGTGTGTTTCCCAATAATGTTTTGCGCTCCAAATAGTTGATGAATTTATAATATCGAGGATAATGTTAGTTTCTAAATTAAACTTAGTCATATTAATTTTTGTACCTAAGCGACCAAGCTTTGCCCGAAGAAAATAAAGAAATCGAATGATCTGATCGACTTGATGCGTGGCGATGGCGTGTCATGGTTTATAGGTAATCGGTAAGTCATACGAGACAAATCTACAGAAACCGGTAACATTGAGTAACCCTAATATTTGTTCGGAACAATTTTATAATTAAAGCCCGACAAATTTCTATTGACCCTAGCCACGTATACAGCCACACTATTTCAGGGTCAAATAACTGCTTGCCGGGCTATAGACAGCGGACAGAACTGCATGAAACGTAATCGATGTTTTAACGCTCGTTCTCATATTACTAAATACCAGACGTACAATTTATCAAATACCCAATATACCAGATATTTTAAATATGACGTTCAGAGGTATTCAATAATGTTGAATACCTATACGTGAAAAGTAGATGTATAAACGGGTACGGAACTCTGGCCTAGTCAGGTTAACGTCATACGTCTTCTCAATGTCGTAGTACTGAAATGTCTTATCGCGCTGTGGGAACAGAAATTCTATACAAAGTGTACCAATTGTTGTTCTTGATTACTTATCCTGTAGTCCTGCAGGGCATCCCTGATTGTGGCCGGGGGGGAACTCGAGCACGGAGAGGCCGGAGGCAGCGCTGGCTCCGAGTAACGTTGCAGTATGTTACTCACGCAACGGTTGCCTAGTGGTTCAGGCATGCGGCTGTCAAACGGCGGTCGTCGGTTCGAATCCCGGCTCGTACCAATGAGTTTTTCGGAACTTATGTACGGAATATCATTTGATATTTACCATTAGCTTTTCGGTGAAGGAAAAACATCGTGAGGAAACCTGCATACATCCACGAAGAAATTCAAAGGTGTATGTGATGTCCCCAACCCGCACCGGGCAAGCGTGGGGATTACTGCCTGTTCCCTCTCATCCATGAGAGGAGACCTGTGCCCAGCAGTGGGACGTATATAGGCTGATTTATTATTATTATGTAACTCACGTTGCGTGTAGAAGTAGTTCCTGTAGTACAGCGCGCCCAGATCCTGGCTCTCCACGGGCAGGGGCTGGCGCGTGTTCGCGAACGGGCACCCGTGGCGCCAGTGAGTGTGGCCGGGCGGGAACTCGAGCACGGAGAGGCCGTATGCGGCGCGCGGTCGGTGCCAGCTGCCCGCTTGGCCCGGGATCGCGCCCCGCGATGTCCGCCGGCACAGGGACACGCAGCGCTCCTCCTCGCCTGTTGAAAACATGTATAGAAAATAAATCATACTTTTTAAATTACAGGGAAAAAAGAAACCAACTTACGATTACAGACCGATCAACGTTAAATGTGGCGCTGGCTGCTGTTCTAGTCAAACTTTCCATACATTTCGATTTTAACGAACACCGTTTACGTTTTAACCGTTTACCCTAATCCACCACCGTTAAAGCGTTAAGGTAGATGACGTGACGCTACACGCCTCTCTAAAGCGTTGTAAGACAGAATTGATGGAATCATTGGTTATCCGAGTAATCGGTTCCGATAGCTCAGTTAGTAGCAGCGACTGCCGTGTATCGAGAAAGTTCGCAAGTTCGAATCTTGTTAGGAACAATATTATTTTCCCTATAGTTAGATTCAGCGAGATCACGGACTAGACTGGATGTTTGGCCATGAGCAGTTCCAGAGACCCCTCGAGAGAGAGTTACCCTCTGCATACAATCTTGCAATCTCAGACTCCTCTTCTATACTATCGAAAGCTAGGTAAATTTAATAATTATGGAAACCTATTACACGAACACCATGTTTAATCTTCAGATCAACAAAAACACCCAGTTTCTTACAGAGATACAGAGTAGGGTGGCTCAGAGTTGTATGAAAAAAAATTTTTTTTTGATAATTGGACAGGGCACCCCCTGCATCTTTTACACTAGCCTAAGAGAATATTTTGGTAAAATATCAATGTCCTAATATACGGGGAAGGCGGTGCTCATTAACGCTTTTGATTTGAAGAAATTGATTTTTTTAAACATTTTAAGAGCTAAATTTACATTCGAAATAAAAGTCACACAATAATTAAAAAAAACGATTTAACATTTATTAAGGTCCTTCTGACCATAAAAACAAAACAAAATCAAAAATGAAACCTTTAAACAATATATTTATACGTTACAACATTATAGCAAGACAATTAGACCAAACTACGTGATCATTTGGAAACGGCTTCTACTACAGCCTGATTTGTTGTGTGTGGTAAGATCGATTTTCTGTTGGCCTCTACGACCTTCAATAAAAATTGATATTCCAGTGCTCCAATAACTATACACAGCGTCAGCTTCGTTTTCACCTGTACCAGCTGTTAGTTTTGGCACTCCAAGGAGCTTTTCGTGGCCATCGCCGGATACTAACACTGGCAAACGATCCACTTTTCCTGTGCCAAATATATTTGGCAGGATTCTGCCATCCCAATGGACAACTAGGGGGCATTGAGGTTGGAATGTGCTTAAGATTGAGCATACTGCCTTCTAGCTTTTTTTCGTTTTCGGCTAATGGTGCATCGAGAAATAATAAGACTTGCTGGGTCATTCCCGAGAGCTGCTGCAACAGGAACAATTATTTTGACGGCTTCGCGATCCGATACTTAATTCCTTTCCAAAGCACTTGTGACATGATGACTAAATACATCCAGTACTGTAGTTACCGTTGAACTAGCTTGCTCCTCAGGGTTTGGTTTACTCTTTTTCATAACAGGCCTCGGTTGGAATTCATCATCGTTATCAGAAGATGAGCTACAACTCACCTGATCCTCTATTTCAGTAGCTATTGAACATGACGGTTGGAAAGAATTAAGAGCATTGCGGTTTCGACGATCTTCTTCTGCTAGCGCAAGTTGTAAGGCTCTTTCATTCTTCTGGGCTAACTGTTTATCTACTGCTACAGTTGACATCACCTGGGCCTTCTTTGGTCCTGAATTAATTCCCAATCCTCGTTTATTTTTATAAGCGTAAACGCATCAGAATGAGATACATCAAAACGTTTATCAAGTTCTTTTTTAACAACAACCAATCAGAATGATTTTTCTTGAGTTTTTCTTGGTAGTGCTTTTTTAGTCCCGTTGGTATAGCAGCTGTATTCCAAACAGTTAATAACTCTTCAACAGTTACCTGGGACGCATTCGGTAACAATTTTAAGTCATTCAGATGGTGCAAGATTCTTAGAAATAATGGTCTGGTAGTTGGAATTTGTATTAACGAAGCAATAAGGATCCAAATGTCTCTATTAAAAACACAGTATCACTTTTTCGGGTGGTTGGCATTATTCAGATAAGCAATTTTGCCTGTTTAGTAACGAAAGTACAAACGTTTATTATTTGTTTGGAAATACTATTACGCAGTTAATCATAATAAATACACGAGGACTCCTTCAAAACATTTTAAAAGCAAGCATACAACTACGGTTAGCCAAATCTCAGAACTTTTACTAAAACAGTATAAAGGAAAGTTGAGGGTAGTTGAGCACCGGCTTAACGTAGGTATTTAAAATTTTGCACACATTATCTTTTTGACTAATAAAATAAAATTAGGGGGTGCCCCGATCAAATATTAAAAAAAAAAAATTTGAGCCACCCTAATACAGAGCAGTAGTATTACAAAAGGCAAGAAACTGCATACCCATTTAATGTAAATATAGTTTTTACAAGATATCCCAGTCATTGATCAGTGATTGATAGATAAAACACTTATAGATGTGTGAAAAGTGTACCCACAGCCTGGGTATACGCTATAATTATGTTTTCTAGATGATAGATTAATTTTCTCCCTGTCATCATGACGTGAGGTGTGGGGCGACAGGCGAGCAGTGGGACAATTACAGCACATCTATCATGAGACGGCCGTGACATACTCTCGATTTTTCTCGCACTATACCTCTTGTTCCCAAGTGTTCTAATAAGAGAGAGATGGATAGTGCGAGAAAAATCGAGAGAGCTCGCGCGCCGACGTGTGATAGCCGTGCTGATGGATGACGATGTTTATAGGCGTTCAAAAACACATTTTAAATGGAGACCTTGGTTGGGTCAACTTATCTTATCTATATCTATACGTACCAATAATAAAATGGTAATGTCCGTGAAATTTAAGTTTGTACATAGACGGTAACCTCCGAATATATACATTATATTCAAAAAAATCTTTCCCAAGTATACAGAACGGAGCTGCGCAATGGACATAGGCTATATTTTATCCCGTGGCTTTGTCTGGGACGTTTTAGAACATACTATACTTATTTGCTCATGGTATAGATACCTATACAATAATTTGTAGGTGTGCTACACATAGGTCTACTGTGTAACATTGAGCTGTGTCACGAGACTCATCTCATAAGGTAGGTAAACAATACTTTTCCTTAGACTACTATGCATTTTGAAAAACCCTATAAAAATAAGTGACTAAATTCAGTTATGCAATGTTAGTCATGGGTTGAGAGAGTTCACAGAAAATGAGTGATCACAGTTAAGTGTGTTGCACTCTGATGAACGTTAAACCTGTTCTATGACTCACATGAAGAAAATGTAGTTTAGAATCAAATGAAAGGTCTACATTTAAATCATTACCTTCTTTGCCGGTGAAATACATCAAACATTATTGATTTCATTTAAAAAATATATACATGCATGCTACCACTGCAAAAAGCAAGGCTCAAAATATTATTAATCATTGATTTAAATTGTCCTGTTGGGTGTTATGAATATAGGACTTCACCATGATTCCTAGAAACTATATTAATGAATCAAAATATTCATAACAGATGGCGCTCCTACAGCAACTTCATGGGAACTGCAACCACAAAAACTTGTATACACATTTATGTAATTTTATAGGTACATGTATTTATGATGTCGACTGTACAAACAATACTTATGCAAAATGTGGAAATCATGCAAAGATAAGGAACGAGCGCTTATCAAAAGATAATCAATAATGAATGTAATTAATTGCTTCATTAATGGACATGCACTGCTTCATTCATGCAAATTGATTGTGAGAAGAAAATTTACATTTTTTGTGATACGATTTTGACTTGCCTGCGACTTCGTCCACGTAAAACTCTTTATTACACCCCTGTACAAACATCCCCACTCCAAATCACCTTCTTATGATACGATTTCCGTATCGATCTTTAAACTATTTCCATGACATAATTCATCCAAGCCAATGAAGCTGTATAAGTGTCAATATGTAACAACCACAGTTCAACAACCTTTCGTATTTATAACGTACTAGCTGGCCGCGCGGCATCTCCCGCGTATCGCAACGAACGCTGGCAAGCCCGCGGGTTACAATATAGCCCATCTAGAAAAAATATTCTCCATGCTGGTGAAATATTTTTTTAAAGTGGATAATCGGTACCGGAGATTACCAACAACATACAAACTTAGAAATCTAGAATCTCACAGACTTTCCTCTTTATAATATTAGTATAGATACTAAGACTAACTGCCCGCGCGGCTTCTCTCGCCAGAGGAGGGGTCACGGGATAAAATATAGACTACCATTCTATAGTTATATAACTACTGGTGGAAAAGTCAGCTGCTTGAGCTAGTGTTGAAGCAAGAACAAAGTATCACATTACTTTAAACTTAATAATTTTCTGATTATGAACTGACTTCAACCATATTTTATTTTAATTTAGTAAATGAACACATTCAGTAAACCAGATTATTCAGTAATCGGACACTCTTAAGCCTGCACTAGTGCCAGATCACCGAGATTGTGTGTGTGTGTATTTATGCGCGTGTGTGTGTGTCTATGTCGCGGGTGTAAAGCCATAAAGTCAATAAACATTAACAAACTTAGCATCACTTAAATAACATATTATAATTGTTTTGCAACATTAAATTACTTGAAAATTCCTATCACAATTTTCAAGAAAGTCAGTGAATTATGTGCATAAAATATTGATTCCGTGTGTAATGGTATAGAATTATCGAAGCAGAGTGTAGTGACGCTCCACTGGTTCTGTTGCGAATGATTGTGTTAATTGAGGATTGTTCAATGAAAGCAAGTGTTGAATTAAAAATACTGTTTATTATGATCGTTTCCATTCATTATACAAATACTTAAGCTTTATATCGGCCGCTTCAGCCTAGTCGGTAGTAACACTAGTAACCCTGCCTAAAAAGCAAGAGGTCCTGGGTTCGAATCCTGGTAAGGGCATTTATTTGTGCGATGAACTGAATATGTCATGAGTCATGGATTCTTTCTATGTATTTACGTATTTATTTTTGTATATGAGTATGTTTATCGTTGCCGAGTACCGATAGTATATACAAGCTTTTTCTAATTTGGGACAAGGTCGATTTGTGTAAAAATGTATTTATTTATATTTTGTTTTTAGAAATAAGGGTAATGTAGCAGCATCATATGAATACTAGACACAAATAAAAATAGCAACCAGGCATAATCTAACCCCCTCGTACAAGCTTAACAAATTTTTGGTTAACTAAAACTTCTTGTCCCTTTCTCACAAACACAAATATCAGTGACAGATAAAAACAGAGTTTAAACAGCATCTTAGGTAAAATGGATTCGATGAATGTTTCTGAACAAGAGTGATAAGACCATAAGCATCTGGCATGGCATCATAATCTAGCCCAGATGGGGAAATAAGAGACAGTTTCATTATGCACCAGGTCATAAAGTCAGTGAGAGTACCAACTGACAAGCTGTCGACCTTCATGAAGGAGGAGATCTGGCCGAAGGGTGTAGTTTTCCGGCGATTTCGAGGCCGGTTATTTGACACCCAGAACTTGCGTCGCGCGTCGCCGTCTTAACGTGTATTTGTGTTATGTTAAGTTTTGTATATTGCTATGTATGTTAGTCTGTAAGGTATTTGTAAATATGGGCCTTGTTGCCTCACTCAAATAAAAAAAAAAAAAAAAAAAGGAAAATATTACTACAGATAAGTTTACTAGAAAAATCAGTCCTCTTGTTATCAAATGGTATGGAGGCATCAACTAGGAAAAGCTTATGTCCCGCGTGGACGACATGCTGAGGATGATGATGAACAAGGAGTGGGGTGCGACTTCGTAAATAACATGTGTACAATATTTTGTAAACAATATCAGTATAGCATTATAAGTGAAGTTAGTGTGGAGAACAATGTCAGATGTGAGAGCGGAATGGGTGTCACCTAATTCTCAGAGCACACAATGGTCATTCCATAGTAAGTTGTAATGCCTGGCTTTTGCAGAAATACCATCATAATTATACTGTAGGTGCTCTATTAATACTTTTGCTATACACTGTTAACCAGATACTCCTATATTGAGGTTTACCGGTATATGTTACAGGGGCCTGGAACTGGTGTCACAGAGCTCCGACTGTGTTACATGAAGTTATTATTTTATACTTAACAGGACTTAATTGTGTATAATTAAACTTATTTATTTACCTCACTGAGGTCTCCCTACGTTTCGGATGTGTTGCAACATCCATGGTCACGGGACAACATGAAGTTATTTTCATTATTTGCTTCTTGATGAATGTAAGATGGTAGAGCTGGAGTTATGTTTATTATATTTTCAATATCTAAACATGGTATTTTCAATATGTAGCCCTGTTAATATGTAACCCCAACACCTGAGCCTGACATGGAGCAGATCATTTTAGAAAGCCCTCTTTGAATGGTAGAATTATGGTTAGAATATTTTAATTTTTTTAGTTCACTCTGTCTCAATTAGCGTTTTAATTTTATAATCTCTTTGTGTCTTTAAGGTATTTGTAACTTGAAATAAATGGTTATTTTATTATTATTATAATGTGACCATTCAACAAGTTCTGACAAGTAGGTATGTTATGGTGAGAGTGAGAAAATGTCTTAACATGTAACATTGTAACATTGGTGTCATAATATATACTGCGATACTAAATTTTGATTTGACATTAGGTCTAATTGATCATTATGACACCAAGCCCCAGGATGTCATATGTGTGTTATTGTGATTTTACGATACTTTCATATTAATAAACAAATATTACAAACCTCCCAGTTCATTTCTAAAGAAAGGACAGCATTCCAGCAATTCATTTGATCTTCCATCCCCTAGGTCAGGTACTGTGTCTTCTCCCAATGGAGGACCCCGGGTTGCCAGGGATGCAGCTGAGGCGCCTGTAGTTGTATTCCTCCTGCGGCTCAACAGTGCTCCTCTTATTTCCGCCGCATAGCTCAAGTTGGCCATCAAAGACTGGCAGTCATAGTGAGCAAACTGTTGTTTCTTGACTACCTCAGTAAGGGACAGTCCATCCTCCATGGCTCGGTGTGTAGGGGTCGTGCCACTGAAAAGCCTGTTGAATTTGAGTCGGGGTTTGGGGCTGGTGTTGGCGCGCGGGGTGGGCCCGTCTGACGCATCGCCGCCCGGACCCTCGCGCCTGTCCGTCACGTTGTAGTTGTGCACCATCACGGGCAGTCTCTCGCTCGCTCCGCCGATCACGTCGATCGAGCCGTGACTCCCATACTCCCTCCGTAACCCGTTTCCGGACGGATGTTCGCCGTATATCAAGTCGAGACTCGAGTTACTACGATACATAACATCTCTGGCTTCCTTCCGTCGGAGATGGTCCGGAGCGAACATGGCATATTTTGAGTGCGAATTCGCTCTCGACTCTCGTAAATATCGGTACACAGAAGTGCTGGCCGCACGTTACATGCGAAAATACCACGAATTACTGAGGTGCTAAGACGTATACGAGTGACTTCACAACATGATGAATAGCTCGAATAGCCAAGCTTCCATTTATTGTCACATAATCACAAACAAACTGTCTGCTTACGCTAATGGTATTTACTATTTTGCAATATCCTATATATACAAAGCAACACACGTCTTCACAACACAAAAACGAAAACGAATGAATGAAACGAAATTTATGAAAGAAAAAATATTATTCGCGAGTAAACGTATAATGTTGCCAGGAATAACAGCAGACAGAAACGAACAAAACGCTATTTTGATTGCCAGGGTCAATACATTTTTAGTGAAAGTAAGTAGACAGTAAAATGATCAGAAATTACAATAAAATTACATTATTTTAACAGAGGTATAACAATAAATTAACGTCTTTGTTATTTGAATAAAGTGGTCATGTATGTATTGGTTTCTGAAAACGGAAAACTCGTAATAGCGCCTTAGTCAATATACAAGCAACAAATTGTAACTAGTAAAATCGTTGGTGACCCTTTTTTTTTTTTACAAGTGCTTATGCCTTAGAGCATACATAACTGGAGTAGCCTTATATTCGTATTTGAGTACAAAAAAGTCTGCCGAATTTTGCGGGTGGGTGAAGAAATAACACATGCAAAATATTACTCACTAATGCAAAAACGGTCTGTTTATTTACACACGCACCCATTATGAAAAAGGAAAACACATTCTCATTTTGATGCACACAAACATGGAAAGACTTATTTTAGGTATATAGAAGACGTGTCCACGACTTTTATCAATATTGGCCAATTTCCGCCGTAGGTTACTATATCAGTCATTTAAAGACCGGCGGGTCGGAGTTACCGCTGCGGTTTATCTGTTCATTGCGCGGTCGAGATGCGCAACGCACTGTGGGTAGTTGGGATCACGCGCAATGAACAGATAAAACGCTGGTCGCAGGTCGCTTAAGACCAAAGTCGTGGCCGAGCGGATAGGGTCGGCGCGTCGGCGGTGGACGCCTTCTTTCAAGTGAAGCTTCTGACGCCGATTGCATTATTGACGACTGACCAAACCATGACCAAACTACCGAACAACGTCATTTTATAAGCAAACTTTCATTCAAATGATTTTTTAAAAGAAGGAGATCGGCGGTTAAAGGTAAATGACTTGCTTCCATTGTCATAAATCGAAAAATTTCGGATTCGATCGTTGAAGCGAAGCGTAAATAAAAACAAGTGCAAATATTTTACGAATTTTAATTAAGTGGAGAGCACAATACAATTTATTAAAATGATACTAGTATATAGTTGACATTGTAGGTACCTAAGGTAAAAGTACCCTTCACCGGATCTGCCGTATCGCCGGATTTCCCCTATGTTAAGCTATAAGTCGAGTAGTTACGGCTAATATTACGTTTTGTTTTTTTTCCTTTTGACCTATGACTTCCACTACGCGGCAGAAACGGCCTTTTCGGACCTCATTCGAGCCACGATAATTGATCGAGCCGGTCGATCGCCGTTTTGTATGGGTCTCCTTACGAAAATCGTTAAGAAATTGAGTGAATTTCTTAAGGTCATAAAACCTTTAAGAAGCAAATTTATGAATGAAAATTGGGTTTTGCGGGGTCATTATTTAATTGGTTTTAGTTATTTGTGCAAACAAGTTCATTTAGTGCAGTGATATTTGAAGAATTTAACTAAAATGTGGATTCGGTGATGGGTCAACCCTCGTTTTGACTTGAAGGTTTCTACGAACAGCGTCCGGAATCAGGGAAACCGTATGTTTTTTTAAATTATTTAGTTATAGGTTGAACATAAACTATTTATATAAACTATTTCGCTTTTCTGATAACTAAAAGTATAGAGATTTTTTATGAGCATTTACCGAACATTGATAATCTAGATAGATTTCTGTAAAACTGTGTTTGAAGTTAATAATTTTCAAGACTTTTTGACGTAAAAATAAGCTTTGTGGCAAGGCGATTTAAAAGAAACATAACACTCATATTACATCAATAGTATCAAGAGCCGCATGTATTTATGGTTTCGCAATAAGTTCTAATTCCTTGTAAAAATGTAAGGTTTGAAATTACATCATAATTAATACGGTATAAACACTATTTTTAAAATTCTGTTCGCGTGATAGGTTCCACAAAATTTGCTTGTCCAATTTACCGAACGGGCGTCCGGTTAAACGTACCCATAGTGCCTGCTACCGAATCCACGTTTTCCTCAGCCGTGCTATTATTTAGTGTTTTATTGAAATACCAACCTTATTTCGTTACGAACTAGGTCGATATTAATGTGAATTATTTTTCGAACGTTCTTGTAAGCGGCTCCAAACATTTGATAACATATTGTGAAAACATATTTAGTACAATAACAATATGATTAATAATTGTTAATTTGATGTTTATTATATATTATAAGTTCAGTTATAAGTTTTTTTTATACATTTACTATATTTTTTAATTAAATTCAAATTCTAAATATTTAAACCCTGACACACTTATAAGTTTGACATCTCTGTCTTTGTGTCTGTGCATCTGTGTGTCTGCCTATGGCATTGTAGCTCCTAAATTAATGGATCGATTTTAATGCGGTTTTGTCCGAAAATGGTTGTTTTTCAAAAGTTGAAAAACCCCGAATTTTGGCCAATTTCGACGTTTCTAATTTATAATGCTGATAAAGAAAAAATATTATAATTATAAATAAACATGAAGAATTTATTTATAATTATAATATTTTTTTCTTTAATTGTTAAAATCCAACTCGATAAATTGCATTTTTTTCTATTTCAGTTATCTAATAATAATAATATACTTATTACACCACAAATAACAGAGATTTTACCAGCATGATCTAAGCTTTATTACAACTTTTGTTGCGTTTTATGGTAACGTCACGTATATTTATTTATGTTAACGTATTGCGGCGTTACCCCTCAACTAAATATGTATGATGGAAAAAATATTTTTATCGTTATAATTTTATTCTACTTAGGTATATAATAACCATCAGAAACAACAACACAAGTATATATATAAAAAAGTTCACGAATGAGCCGATTTATTAATAAATAATCCATGTTTCTAACATGAAGATTGTTGAAGTCTCAAAAACATAATCTCAATCAACTGTTTACCAACTAAAGTTTGAGCACCACGCAGCGCCCAAATCCCATACATTTCTTCCCTAGTCCGGTGAAACGGCACGCCGATTCGGTATTATGTGCAAATCACGTTTCTTAGTCCGGTTAATGGTACAAACCACGGAAACCGACCCAAATAACTTTAAAAATATTTTAAGCATATCTATAGTATGTTATTAATTCCTAGATTCATTTAAATGATGGCAAACGTATCTATCTTACAATTGAACTTTTGTTCGTAGCACTATGAAACTCGCAGTCCTTATTAAAAAAATAAACGTACATCCAGGTCTTAAGCGTCCGGTGAAACGTACTTTTACCTTATACGTAGTATGTTTGAATTGATGTGTATTTTTTTTTACAATTTTATCCATACATCTATTTGTATCTGTAGGTATCTGTAATACCTACATATGTATTCGCACTTGCATTAGGTAGGAACGTAAATAGGTATTTATTTACCTACACACACCTTTATTAGGTATATCAGGTATATGTATACCGAAGAATGTAAAGACCGGGAGATATTATAATATATATTGCCTGCGACAGCTTTCAAGGCTCCTTTGAGGTTTGTTTTAATAACCGTACAAAAAACATACATTATTTCTATTTTCGCACCAGTCCAAGTTGGCTCAGTTCGGGTTGCACAAGGCGGGTCCACAACATTTCGGGAGCTCAAATACCGCGAACCCTCCGGTTGTCGCCCAATCTAGGTCGCAGAAAGTCTAGTATGGAGTGATCTTGATTTGGCCGGTCGCCGTGCTTCCGACCCGTATCCACACGGGCCAAATCACGCTTCGGCTTAATATAAGAATTTTTGTGTAATTTTTGTGTAGTTCGATTTTCGTAATTTATCCGATACTTTCTATCATTACGTACGTAATTAGACCCCTGAACGTAGGTAACTTGGTAGGTACTAATGACCGGAGTTGAAAAAACTGTTTCAGTATATCCCGGTATTAGTCCTTTGCTAGTTCACAGTTCGTGATTGTAATATCTAAACATAATTGTTACATACTATAAATATTACATTTTTTAAATGTAAATATTCCGCTGAAATATTTATTTAATGAAGTAGGTAGTAGTCGACACATGTTCCAACATAATTACACTGTCATTTGTTATTGGTTCGGATCGTCAGCATCGGACGCATCACCGCCAGTTTGCGTTCTCGACCGTTTGCTCGTCTTGCTGCTGCCACTCGCGTGGCTATAGACGCTGTGCAGACTGCCCGCGCCACCGCTGTGGGCACTGTGGTCCCCGGCGAGCCCGCCGTGGGGACTGTGGCCGCCCGACCCCGGCCCGCTGTGGGGAGTGTGGCCCGAGCTGCGGTGACTGCCGTCTCCATGTCGGCTTGTGGCGCTACCAGCGCGAGACTCTTTCTGCGGTTCAAATTAGACATGTAAGTACATAAGGAATCTATTACAAGTAACTCTGAAATACGCTAAGATTGTACACCGACAATTTAGGAGCGGCAATTGCGTTAAAATGTTTTCTGTGCGTTTTATTTTCCCCTGATTTCCAAGAGAAATGATCAGAAGTTAAATTTCATGTTTGACTACACAGGATAGTCCGGATGTGAACACGTACCATGGCTTTCTCGACTTCTTCTTCCAGTGTCTTGGCTTCCTGATCCGAGAGTAGTTGCGCCTTCAGGCAATCCGTAGCCATGGCCACAAGTCCTTCTAAATCTTTCTCGGGATATAGCACGCCACAGTCTGGACGGAAAATATAATTAAACACTTTCATTACGTTCTTCGGAAATCCGCCGTTTGTAACGTGGAGATCTGGTGGCGAATATTAGTGGGCATTCTGATCTGAAGTCTCTGTAGATGTGCTGATATTTTGGAATAGACCTGGGCCGGACATGTTCGCCGAATGGACGGGAAATAGAGCCAACGCGTCCTAATATAGAGACTTCCGTCCAGATGTCAGGTCGGTAGACCTCCACCTAGCTGAGTAGATGATATAGAAAATCTTGGGGATACCTATACATACTACATACGCCTATTTTTGCTTGGGAGCATCAATATGCTCCCAAGCAAAAAAAAGTGTCAATACACTTAAGGCGCCGTAGGTTCATGGTCTTCTCTCCCTCTCACTGAGTTTAAACGTGAGCGAGATGGAAGTGCGTGCTCGGAAGCGCGGAAATCATGTTTTATAATTTTATTTATTTGGCGTTAAAATAAATAAAAAAGTAAACACTGATTTCTCTCAAACATGATATTGCCGATTTTCAGAAGCCATTTTAATATTTTTAGCTGTTGTGCATAAATTGTAAGACTTATTTTAAGTGTATTTTAGACCCTTTTAGACCTATGTTCGTGATTTTTTTCTATGGAGCGAAAATTGCTTAATCATGTTTCTAAACACTGATTTCCCTGCAGAAAAGCCTCAAGATTACTATTCGTATTTTTTTTAAACCATATTATTATAAACAGACGCATTATATTGTTTCAAAAACTCTGTTCGCTCAACTTCGCTGAACCTACGGGGCCTTAAGACAAGAAACGTAGGTAATAGCTATCTATGTAGAAAATATTGACCTTGACAGTAATTTCTCAGCCCTAAGTGTTTTCATATCAGAGGAATCCGAAAATGATGTATAATTTTCTCAATATTTACCTTTGATATCATCAATAACTTCATGGACTTGTATTTCGTCTATGGACGAGGAGGTGAGTGGCTGATCTTCCTCCGTCAGAGCATTTACGAGGGATGCCATGGTTTCATTTGTTGCTGCAAGTAAACGTCATAAAATAAGAACTTGAAGGGCAGGAATAATATCAATTAGAGTCAATCTTTTTTGAGGGCCACTCCTTCAAGTCTTCGTAACGCCCTGTATAATACCTGTCTAAATCAGCGACGTCAGTGGAACAGTGGTTCGTTAAGTTAAAAATATCAATCAGAGTTTCTTAAACATGTAGGTATGAATAAAACCGCCAGTGGGGCGGTAGTATGGACCAGCCTTGCGCAACTCAGTACAAAAAAAAACTTTTGTAAGGAGTTTGCTGAATAAATAATGGCGGAGCTGTCATTTGCGTGTCGTTTCCGTTACAAGTACTCTGTGGTTTATAACGCCATATTGCCTCCTGTGTAAATTGTGTCTGTCATTGCGCAACGGATTCAATTTTTGGCTATTTTAATGTTATTTTGTGTGATATGTGTTACAAATAGTGTTCATGTTGTTTGTTAAAATATCAACAAAAAAAATGCCACCGAAAAGACGGTTTATAAGATGTAAAGTGTGTGGACTTAAAGCAAGCCGCGAAGATAGCACTAAGAGGCCATTTATGGCGAAATTTCCATTGGACGAAGACCGGTAAGTAGAAAACTAGTCATTTATTTAGTTTAATATCATTACAAATGGCTACAAACAAAATTATGATGGTTTATTAACATTTTTATTGAGTACTAGTGATGTACTTTATCTATCGATAAATGGAGGTTTCCCTGAATTAGTTAATAATTTTCTTATATTTCCAATAATTGTGAGACTCAAAAATATCACCTAATATTTGCAGTATAATAATCCTTTTATTTATCTACTTGTAAGGACTCTTGACCGTGATTAATTTCACCATTGATTTGTTATTTTTACTTACTTAATGATTAATTAAATATAACTATTTTTTTAGATGCAGGCAGTGGGTCAAGGCTGTGGGGAACAGAGACCTGATATATGTTCCTATTGAAGGATTGCACGTTTTAAAATATGTATGTGGGAATCATTTCCAGAGCTTTCAATAAAAAAAGATCCGGTTGAAGAAATCTGCCACAAAATAAAAAAAAACAATTACAAGGGTTTGGAAAAAAGTGAAAGTGTTTTATTTAAGTTCGGGTTCATATTTAAAGCCAACGTAGTATTTATTTAATTGGTTTAGCATTTACCTAACAAGATTTCGTTGGACTCGTAAATATGAACTCTATTTAAACCTAATGTGAAAGTACCTATTTAAGAAATAACAGGTACAAGTAACATGAACAGCGATTATTAAAATACGCCCGCAATTTTATCGATAAGAGCGGGTTTGTCGATATCGATAAAAGCGGGTTTATCGATATAACTACTTTTATAGACGCGCCACTATTGTGTATTAATTGTTGGGTTGGCACTCTTGAAATGTCAGTTTGACGTCTGTCAAAGAAAAGACGCTTCGCTTGGTCATGTTGGTATTGATTTGCCATGCAAACTGCATTCAATTTTCGAATACACTCCTAGTATGAGAGTCCCGTCTCTTAAAACGTAGTGATTATATTCTCTTTGGTATGGACCAGCAGGGCCCTATTTCTCGATGCTTATTAGACTAATAATATTAGTCCATGAACTAATTTTTTTTCCAAGTGTACGTTTCTCGAACCTACTCTAATAAAATATTAGTTATTACATACATACATTCACGCCTTTATCCCTAAAAGGGGTAGGCAGAGCACATGAGACTTATGTACCAGCGCCACTTTTAGCATAAATGTAGGTATAAAAGATCGACAAAATGTGTGTAGTTATTAGTTACCAACTAATAAATATTAGCAAAATATTATTAGAGTTGATTGGGTTTTGGTTTCATGAATAAAAAGAAAAATAAATACATTTGTAAAATACACTAATAAAGCTATCACTCTCGGAAGGTTGGTAAAAAATATTAGTCGAAACTATTAGCGTCACATTTTACTAAACACATTTATAAAACGGTAGCCTAGTGGTTCAGGCATGCGGCTGTCAAGCGGCGGTCATGGGTTCGAATCCCGGCTCGTACCAATGAGTTTTTCGGAACTTATGTGCGGAATATATACCGTTAGCTTTTCGGTGAAGGAAAACATCGTGAGGAAACCGGTCTAATCCCAATAAGGTCTAGTTTTCCCTCTGGGTTGGAAGGTCAGATGCCAGTCGCTTTCGTAAAACTAGTGCCTATGCCAAATCTTGGGATTAGGTGTCAAAGCGGACTCCGGGCTCCTTTAGGGGCACTACACGAGAATAACGCTAGGAGAATGATGATTTATAAAATGTGGACTGATTCAGATGCTTCCGACGACGAAGAAGGTTTATTAATAATTCGCCGTCGACGAAACTTTTTGAACCGAAATACGTATCGTACGAATTGTTTGAATCAACGTTCCAGTTTAATGAAAGATTTCGTTTGACGAGCACAATCAAACCTAGAACAGTTGATTGAAGTTATCAGGCCGGGGTTGGAACGGTTGACCGAGAGAGCCAGGCCCTGTCACCAAAACTCATAATTCTATTAGCTCTATATTGGATGGGTACGGGAGTACAGTACCTACCACGCTGTAGCTGATATGCGTGGTGTATGTAAAGCAAGTGTGGGTCGAGCTGTTAATCAAGTGGTTCATTCGGTAGTACAAAACATGTTCCCGGATATAGTCAAGTGTCCAGAAAATATGGAACATGCTGTAGAACCATTAACTTTATATCCATTGTTAAATAATTTAAATATGCAATAAATAAATTAAACCAACAATCCGCTTATACCGCCTATATGCAAACGTCAAAAGAAAAAAAGAAAACGAAATAAAAAAGTGGCGGGAACTTTTCCCGCTTTTTTAATAGGTAAAAAGGCATGGGTAATAGGTGCATTCAGCCAAGCCAGAGCCAGACTACGGTAGCCCAGTGGTTCAGGTATGCGGCTGTCAAACGGCGGTCGTGGGTTCGAATCCCGGCTCGTACCAATGAGTTTTTCGGAACTTATGTACGGAATATGATTTCATATTTACCGTTAGCTTTTCAGTGAAGGAAAAACATCGTGAGGAAACCTGCATACATCTGCGAAGAAATTCAAAGGTGTATGTGAAGTCCCCAATCCGCACTGGGCTAGCGTGGGGACTACTGCCCGTTCCCTCTTATACATGAGAGGAGGCCTGTGCCCAGCAGTGGGACGTATATAGGCGGATGATGTGATGTGAGCCAGACTAATACTTTTTATTAGTTTACCAGTATTATTATTTTTGAGAAACAGAAAATATTAGGACTGGTAATTTTTTCACTAGTAACTAATAACGAATATACTAGTAAACTAATACTTTCGAGAAATAAGGCCCAGCAGTCGGAGTCGTTTCTTACAGTTAAAGCAATAACGCGTAGTTTCAGAGTCCGAGAGGCAACCGGATGGCTCGCAGTATCTGAGCTCCCGAAGCGTTGTGAAACCCCCCTTGTGCAACCCGAACTGAAGCCAACTTAGACTGGGGCGGAAATCGGAGGAGCGAGGAAAAAAAACGCCCGTTATTCGATTTCGACAGGCATTTCATTATAAAACAGCGTGCACACTTTCAGGCAATCGCTTGTATCAATCGGCTGCCTCGGGAAACAAAAAATTTTTTTAAATTGTTTTCTTACCAGTCCAAGTTGGCTCAGTTCGGGTTGCACAGGGCGGTGCCACAACACCTTGGGAGCTCAAATACCGCGAGCCATCCGGTTGCCTCTTACACACTGCCCATATTGCCCGTGACAGCTTTCAAGGCTCCTTTGAGGTTTGCATCAGGATCATCTATACCTACATGGAGACGATATCTAGAGGTCTAGCAATGTGCACTGGGCCCACCCACAGGCACATGTTCATCATAAGCTGTACGAATTTGAGCGGCTCAGCCTGAGGCATGCTCGCCCCGCGCGGCGAGCTGTTCGCGAGCCAATTTGTTGCAAATACCAAAACGTGCAGCGTGCTCGCGGCGAGCCGACATTGTGAGTCGTTCAAAATGGCGTCGGACACGATGACAGCCGCGGCTGCGTTTAGCGTAATTCACCGAATTATTACTGAAAAGAAGAGAAAATCGCCTCGGTGGTCGATGAAACTGTTGTACAAAAAACTTAATTGATGTGGTGCACATTTACTTTAACAAATTACATCGTTCTTTCCGCGGCACGCTCGGATACGCCAAAGCTCGCTCCAAGTTACGCGAGGCTAAGGGAATGCATACCGGTAAACCGGTTTACCGGTTAACCGGTAAATTAGCCGAATATGAGGACGGTAAATTACCGGTAAAATAAAACAACTACCGGTAATTTACCGAAACACTAATTATCGATAAATTAATACATTTTATCGATTATTTATAATTTATAGTCGTGATTATATCTCAATAACCCTCCTTTTATCATTTAAAAATGACAACTGAATAAAATTCTTAGCGTTATCTTACCTTATGTGCCTATAGGATCTAAATAATACGATCGTTTGTAGAAGCTTCTTAAAATGCAAACACGTTTTCGGTTCCGTTCTATGAAATATGAATAATGATCTGTTTGAATAAGTACAATAGAGACGCCATAACAAACTTCAGAGGTATACTCATCATCACAATCCAGAGAAATACCTCTCTTCGTCTTACTGGGAGGGAGAACGCCAAAGGCAAGGAACAGAGGTATGGTGGTTCTTTTATTCATAAAGGGTGACAACACCCTGCTGAAGAACCACCGACCCATGTCACTTCTGAGCCACATCTATAAGCTGTTTTCGAGAGTCATTACGAACCGTCTCGTACGGCAGGCTAGATGACTTCCAGCCTCTCGAACAAGCCGGTTTCCGAAGGTTCTTTAGCACCGTAGACCAGATCCATACGCTCCGTCAGGTTATACAGTAACTTGCCCCCTCGTTCTTGGACTAAGAGAAATCTTTCGATACGATACAGTTTGTGTTGTATTATTTTGATAATATGTTCTTCTATTCAGTAAATGTTTTTTTTTATAGAAATGGAAATCCGTAGGATTACGTATCTGTGGATCTGGGAGTCAAGACAATGACCGCAGGCACTGTGTGAACCGCCAACGCCGAAAAACTGTTTTGTATTGTACTGATATTGTAATGGAAATATGTAGGACTAAGAACAATTAGGTAGTTGAGTTTCTGGCCTTCCTACCTCTGAGCAAGTTTTAAATATGAATGAAGCTGATTATTACGGCATTTACAGCACATAACTCTTTATACTAAATCGTAGCTTATTTTTACCATAAATAATCCTCAAATAACGCTACTTATTAACCAAATTCAATTTACCGGTAATTTACCGGTTAACCGGTTTTGCCTCACTCAAATCGGTAATTTACCGGTAATGAAATTTGCCCGGTATTTGCATTCCCTACGCGAGGCACGCACACTGAGGCGCTTTTGAGCACGGTCGAAAGTCAAAAAACCGCCTCTGGGCGGCTCGCCGCGCGCGTGCTGCTCGCGCACAGCGCGCATGAGCGCGTATGAATTTGAGCAAAATAAGTGAGCCGTGCGTGCCTAAACCCGAAGCTGCTCTAATTCGAACGTACTTTTACACTTCTCGAGCGCAGTCTACGGGCTTCCTGTATCATACCTATATCAGCGATGTCGGCAGTGTGCAGCAGCGCGGCCAGCGCGGGCCCGAGCCGGTTCCTCAGCGGCTGGCCCTTGCCGGCGACAGTCTTCAACGCGCCCTCGAGCTTGCCCATCACTTCGTGGGCGGCAGTCCCTTCTAATGTTTCCACCTGCATAGTTATATGTTTTGGCAGCATTATAACCTGTGACTCTATATGCACTTCGGATATCATTGCACGCATAGCCATTGCCAAAGAAGCCTTCAATGCTAAAAAGCGCAAGTGTTATTAAAAGCAAAAATATCTGGAAATATCAGGAAACGATTTATTAATACCTACATCTGGAGCATAGCGCTGTACAGAAGCGAGACGTGGATCCAGCGTGATAGAGATAGACTGAACTCATTTGAAATGTGGGCATGGAGAAGGATGGAAGTTATTAGTTGGACAGAAAGAAAAACAAACGAAGAGGTTCTAAATTTGATAGGAGAAAGAAGATGTCTAATAAAAACGATCGAAAACAGAAGGGGAAGTATGTTGGGGCTCCTGATACGACATGACAATTACATATAAACTATAATTGAAGGAAAGATAGAAGGAAGGAGAGGCAGGGGAAGACCAAGACGTGCGTTTATGGACCAAGCTAAAGAGAAAGTTAATGTAATGTCGTATCAAGAGCTCAAAACAGTGGCTGAGACAAGAACAGAGTGGCGATTACTCCACCGACAAGAGCCCAGCTCTTAAGTTTATGATGATGTTGATGATGATGAATTATATTGTATATGTATATTGGGCTCTATGAAACTTTATGAGCAAGGACGCATAGTCATCAGCAGTAGTAGCAAGAAAGAACAATTTTGTTCAGTTCGTCCCAGTGCTTGCCCAAGCTTGGGATAGACGCCCCTCCCCATTTGTTTGTTGTGATTGGAAGCAAGCGAGCAGGACGAACGTTCGATTCGAACATGAAAGGAATCCCCTATTCTGATATGAACTTACATGCTGCCGCAGTAGCTTGTCCGCCAAGGCGGCCAAGGCGTCATAGGCCCGGATTTGCTTCTTGTACTGACTGGGGTCGCCACCATGCTTCGCCAGCCATTTCTTTACCATGGAGTCCACCACTTCATAACGAGACTTCGCTCTGACGATTGAAAAACAGTCATTATAAATTAATGACTATTCAATATTCAAGCGGCGCATTCTGCAGCCCTAAATATATAACAGCCGTGAGTAGGTAGATAAATCGTTCACATCTTCCTCTTATCATTGTTCCGGTTACAATATTATTATTATACGGGGCGTTTATTAACAACCATAAACAGAAGAATTACACATCGATAAATAATTCAAATCATCTTTTCCCTCGGCTGTATGCGTGTCATAAGTTAGTAATGTAGCGTAACCACAGTGTAACTAACAAACCCTGAGAGCACTTCGGGCAGCTCTGAGGTTAGGCCCCGCATCAGCTGCGTCGCCTTGTCACGCGCAATAAGCCCGACGCGTTGGGAATCAACTTCACTACGATTACAAACCGGTCGTCATAAGTTAGTAATGTAGTGTAACCCACTAACCCTGAGAGCACTTCGGGCAGCTCCGAGGTGAGGTCCCGCATCAGCTCCGTCGCCTCGTCACGCGCAATAAGCCCGACGCGTCGGGAATCAACTTAACCACGATTACAAACTGGTCGTCATAAGTTAGTAATGTAGTGTAACCAACTAACCCTGAGAGCACTTCGGGCAGCTCCGAGGTGAGGTCCCGCATCAGCTGCGTCGCCTCGTCACGCGCAATAAGCCCGACGCGTCGGGAATCAACTTCACCACGTTTACAAAGCGATCGTCATAAGTTAGTAATGTAGTGTAACCACAGTGTAACCAACTAACCCTGAGAGCACTTCGGGCAGCTCTGAGGTGAGCTCCCGCATCAGCTGCGTCGCCTCGTCGCGGGACACGTGCAGCGCGTCAAGCGCGTCGTGCACCAACTTCATAACGTTCACGTCGTAAGGAGTGTCCGAGGTCGCAGACTCACTGAAACATGGGTACTAAATAGCGGAGTGATTCTCGTGTGAAGCGTTTCAAACGCTCAGCCACTGTAGTAATGTAATGTGTGAAATATATGATAAAGATGCATACATACGGTCTTGCAATTTATAGCTTCATTCTTTCTAAAGACACTCCTGTCTCTGAGATCTTTTATTTTCAGCAACCTTTTGTTGCGCAAATGTTTAACTAAGGTTTTAAGAACTATTATATATTCAGTAGAGAACGTCTCCAAAACCATATTTCAAGTACAATCTAGACTAACATGGGAAAGTATTTCTTCCTAGTGGTCGCGGAGGCGCGGGGAGCCATGAAGAGGTAGATTTGCTGCTTCCTGCTCGGTGGGGCGTCTCCGCTCGGCAGTGGCGGCCGCGGCGTCAAGGGCTTCAGACGCAGAGTCTGGATCTCGGTCCGGAGAGCCTTATTACAAAATGTCAAGTTCTTGTTTATTTTGGGTTCATGATGTGTAGGATGGAAGCTTGGAAAGTCATAGGCCAGTTGGAGGAGCGATGTTACCGGGCTTCGGGTTGCAAGCAAATTTCCAGGGGTCTGTGGTATCACGTTGTCGCGGTTAATGGAATGGTAGATCGTCTACTGAACGAGACAATCTCTATTGACTACGAGTAACTGTATTGGTGATGGGGTATTGTTTGGTTCTCTAACCATGGTAGTGGTGTCTAGGCTGAATCCGTTTAAATCATAATAGCTACTTCCAAAGTCCACATTAATCTGGCCACTAGTGACCACTGATGCCCACGACCTTCCCTGGTTACCTGGATCTGTTCGAGTTGCTGAGAGCGCACGATGCGCAACCGCACCACATCACGCTGGTACGCCTCGGGCTCGTGGTCTCCTGCCATAGTTCCCGCGCTTCGAGGCTTCTGTGAGGCATAAACAGGGTATAGGTATAGGTTAGTCTTTGGTTTGCCGGAACGTGGATCCACGGAATCCCAGTATACAGCCGGAACATGGATCCACGTTCAAATAATTTAGTATCACAGGATTCCATTGATCTACGTCCTGGCATACCAAAGTTTTAACCTTTAGGCGATCTTGGAGGCTTTAAGACGATGGGGCCCATCTAATAGCCTTTAATCTGGTATGAGGTGGAATGGCTATAAAGGCCGCATCAGCCGCGACGCGTTGAGCGCTTACGCAGAATGCCTAATGGGAAACACGGTCCTGGCACCTGGGCATTAGTTCAATCGATTTCTAACATAACCTCAGACTATTCCGAATCCGTCCAAACCTTGGTTTTAAATATTCCAAATAATCGACGGCAGATGCACTTAGTTCCTAATCAGGCTGCTGTCCTCCGCGGCACTCGATTGACTGACGAATGATGCGAAAATTGATGCGTAATTAAGAAGCAATTGGCACATTGGTGGATATTAAATTAAGTCGAATTGAATTTTATTTACAATGCCTAAGAATTTACCTTATGTGGCAACACGTCGCTTTGCAAAGCTGCTGTCTTTTGGAGACGATCTGAGTATTCATTCATCACTGTAAGATATTTCTTCTCCAGGTTGCTGTGCCGGTCCTACAAGCATGAACAGTTTCAAGAAAAGGACACTGCAAAGAATCAGTGCTGCATATGTGTTGGACTACGAACAGCCTGTGAATATGAACTTCCAAGAGCAAGGTGATTTGTGTTTATTTCGGCAGGCGGGTAGCCCCGTAGTGGAGACTACTCACAGGCCAGCCAAGACCAGCAGCTACAGCCCTTCAAGCTACTGCAAACGAACCAGTCCAAAAAAAAGGTGATTTGGGGCAATGTAAAAAATATGCTAACCCGTGAAAATATATAGAGGCCTAACTAATAGCCACCCACATCCAGCTATACGCCCGATTCACTTTAATCTCGACCCATGCTACCCGTTACTGATACAACTTTATCCCAAGATTTGTACGAGGGGTGCTACGAAAGTTGTTAGCTGCTCCGGCTCTACTCATGTGATTACAATATTATTTACGTCACACCTGGCCATAATGCGAGTTTTAATGCACGCTGCGCGTTCGGGAAAACTCGCATTGTGGCCAGGTAAAAACGTAAAATTTTGTACTCAACATATGCGCTCTGGGGCTTTACGAATTACCGCCCGTAATTCGTAAAGCCCCAGAGCGCATATTTATGACCTTCACCTTCGGTTCGGGCCACAAACACCTGCGATCTGGGGCATTCACGAATTCACCGCCCTAGTTACGTAATGTACTATAATACCATTGTGAGAGATATTTCAATGCTGATATGGCCAAAAAAAACTGAAAGCTGTTTTGTATGGAATTAGGAATTGCTTAGAAAAAACGGCAATTTTAGGCACAATTAAATGAATTGTACGTATTTAAATCGTTGAAAATCGAGCTTAAATTTACCCGGGACTAGTTATTCGGTTTATTAGCTATTTCCAGTGTATAAGTCAATTAATAATTTTATAAGTAGGTATATATACATTTTTTATATCAGAATTTTTTACTTTTAATGAAAGACTCATTGTTGACGCCTATTAAATCATAACAATGTTTACTTAATCAAACCGATTTATACGTAAAAAAACAGACGAGATTCGTAATTAGCAGCACCTAAAAAAACTAATTGTTTTTTTAACAAATACTGTTTATAAAATGACAGCACATATGGAATATCAGTGACTGATTTTCATGACTGATGGTTAGGCTTCGATGCATCGAAGTAATAAATAAATAAATAAAAAAAATTCCGTTCACTCCACTAAACACCACTCCAATAAGTACTGAAATATCCCCCACAGTGGTATAAATAATATTGTAATCGCATGAGTAGAGCCGGAGCAGCTAAAAACATTCATACTTCTTAACGAAACAACTGATATTTTGAGAAACGTATGTAACAAAAACAAATATTCATAAATTGGCTTTCAATTAGCGCGAAATTCCACATTTCCTAGAATAAACTTATATAAACTAGAACAATTTGAGAATAATCGTTTTCCCAAAGTATAATGTGGCAAACTAATTTCTCAATTTAATCCTTAAGGCAAAGCAGATAAATTGTGGGTACAACTTTATTAAGACAAAACTTTGATTTGAAACCTTGATATACTTACCTCCAATTTCTCAGCTGCTCTAGCACTTGAGTTATCAAACCCCGCGTAACTTAGTACCTTGTGCCACCTCGCCATCTGAAGCAACAAGTCATCCAGGGTCTTACTTACTTGCGTGGCTTCCTCGGCTTTTTAGTGAGCACGTCGCGCTTTATCGTTTTGGTGAAGAACGGCGCTTGCGTCATGTAATTAATGGAAGAAGAAGAGATATACTTGCCCTCCAATCCCGCAGCTGCTGTAGCACTTGATATATCACGCCCCGTGTAGCACTAAACTTGTGTCTCCTCGCCATCTGACGCAACAGATCGTCCAGGGTCTTATCAACTTTGCGAGGCTTCCCCAGCTTTCTGGTGAGCACCTCGCGCATCTCAACCCGCATTTCCTCTGCTTGCGCCTCCATTGCTTTCATGTCGACGTTCATGCGAAAGAGGTGGGTGCGGTTCACTCTAAAAAAGGGTTTAATATTTATTTTAACGTCAACAGGTACGTCAGGCCTTTAGAAACGTTAATAGTTACTTACTTATTTCATTCGTCTAGAGTTTGATGTTTAAGTCGGGGATGAAATGGAGTAGTGTCATAATTAATTATATAATGCGTACCAGGGTATCGTGTAAAGAAGTGGAGACGTGGATGAGAGTGTAGGTACATACTTTTGCCTCTGCTTCTGCTGCTTGATCTCGTCCTGAAGCTCCAAAACCCTGTTCCGCAGTCTCATCAGTGTGGCTTCAGGGAACACAACGGTATTGCACAACCCCTCGGGCGTGGAACAGCCTCTGAGCGCTGCGGCCCTGATCTGGTCGTAGCGGAGGATTATCACTTGGTCCACCTCGTTCATGCAGCTTTGCTTTTCCAACTGGAAACATTGTGTGAAGAAGCAGTAAGTATCCAATGTAATTTATTGAGAAGAAAATAATGTAACTTCTCAAAATCTATAGTTTATTTTTGTCACGTCACGTCAGATCATTATCATAAACGTCCCACTACTGGACACATGCCTCCTCTAATGGATGAGAAAGAGTGCACATTGGGTCAGTAATCACCACGCTGCCTGGTCCAGTTGAGGTTGGAGACTTGACATACTTATAGAATAGAATAGAATAGCATTTATTCAGGCAACACATCACAAGTAATAAAACACATTAATAAATACATCGTAGAAGTAGATCTTATGCATTTGATTTGTTTCGAAAATGTATGGTTAATATTAAATGATATTCCGGACATAAGTTCCGATATGCCGATTGGTACGATACGAGCCCCCGACCGTGGTGTGACAGCCGCATGCTTAAACCACTGCACTACTAAAGCTATGTTAGATAAATTACTATTTTGTAGGTTCTCGCTGACGCTCGTTTCATAAAACCACACTCATGTTTTAAGGCAGTTGCATAAATTACTATTACAGTTAGAGGAATAACCACGTCGAGGTTTTGGAGCCGAATTTTATACAGTACCATGAATTCTCTCAGTTCGTTCTTCCTCTTGTCCAGTTGCAAGGCTAGCTTGCGCTTAACCTTGTTGTGGGCGTCAATATCCCTGCGCAACAGATCCACTAAGTGGTCTTGTTCTAACATGTCTTGCTCATGTCTATGTCTGCAATAAAACATATAGGTACGTACATATTAGTTAAACAATTTATTACATGCTTCTTATAGGTACCCATAGCCTTTTACATTGGCGTATAAGCTAAAAGTGTCCATCCATTTGCCAAGTTGGAATTTAACTCGGATTCAACATTAGCAAAGATATTTGGAAATTTTGAGCTTTTCATCTGTGTTTAAAATGGGAAATATCGCTTTTGTCCACGTTAAACCTCTAGCCTGATCCCCCAGGGGAAAAAAACGGTTAGGTTGTTAGGTGAACTGCGACCCTACAGCGCGCGAGCCGAGCGAGCGAAGCGAGCATGACGAGGTAGCGTCTGGCGAAGCGCCATAACCGAACATTATCATTTTTTCCTAGTTGAATATAAAATAATTGCCGCTGATTCCCGTGGGTGATCGAGCTCAGGTGTTTTTTTTTTGATACAACGACGTTAGCAACCAAGCGTTCGGCCCGGGTGCGTAACGATGCATATAAATTTTTTTGAAATAATATTAGTCGCAATAACGCTCATTTGATATAATTATTGAGTGATATAACAACACTGAATATTATTTACATACGATATAATTATCATTTTATATAACGATCATTTGATATAATAATATTTAGTATAACATACTTTAAATATAATCCATATTTCCCATACTGAACAAATGACATAATGCTAATTTATTCTAATGCACAGTTCGCATAATATTTTTTGGTAGACTCTAAGGCAGGTCGGTGTAGGTACGACGACGAGCGAAGCGAGGAGGAGTGTTAGGTTGAACTGCGACCCTATAGCGCGCGAGCCGAGCGAGCGCAGCGAGCGTGCCGCGGTAGCGGCCGGCGAAGCGCCAGAACCCAACTTTTTTACTACCTAATATATGCTTACATAGTACAATTTGCAAGCCGTTATGTTTGCTACATTTTCTTTTGGATGTCGTATGATTTTTATACCAGTACTTCTATTAGGTTATGTAGAAGTAGGTTTGGTACGCGAAACGAACTGCAAGAGAAAAGTAGGTTAAGCTGGGTAAATAAAACTCTAATGACACACAAAAAACTATTATGTTTTAATACTTACTAAAGTGAACGTAGACAGATAATATTCATTTTAATAATGAAACTACCCACCTAAATAACGTTTTACTACATAGTAGCACTTTGGAGTAATGGCGTGGTTGCTATTAATTATGATCGTTAAGGCGTTATTAATCTAACTAATAATAAAAACGAATTATAATTCTTCTTGATAGTTATGATATATAACTTGTATATCTCATGAGCATTATACCATATAATGATTATACAATATAAGTGTTATATCCGAAGATCGTTATACAAAATAAACATATATGTTGGAGAAATGGTTGAACGGAGCGGGTAATTGGGCTTCTTCTGGGATATCGGGCATGGCGACGGACTTCCTATCACGTTTGCAAATAAAAATCAGACGAAATATACCACTTATGCTTTATTCGCATTCACATAGTTAAAAGATAGTTAATAGTAACACTAAACTAAATATCAAATCGGATTCACACAACTATTAACGGTAAGCTATTTATTTGCCATAGACCTTAACATTGTACTAGGGTACCTAGGTATGCACTAGATCGGAAACCGACAAGTCTCTTGGCGAGAACGTCTAATTCGTACAAGCGCTCAATACAGAATGTCCCGCAATGGCGGTTTATTCCCGCCAGCTAGATACCGATTCCCGCCAAGAGCCATGTCCAAGCGAGGGACAAAGTTGTTTAACCAATCAGCGTCAAGATATTAGCCCAACGCTTGGGTTTCCAGTGTACCAACATAAAATTACAATCGACAGCCAATCAGAATAAAGAACCACCGGACATTAGTCTACAGGTTGGCCAACTTAACTCTAAACTTAACATTGCCATTTAAATCACAATTTAATTGAAACAAGAAGGGTGTTACCAGCAAATAAAATCGAATGAATTACGTTAACTGTCAAATGGAGTCGCTACCACTTGACAGCGATCAAACAACAACCGATTGTTTACATAAGATTACCCACTTTAAAATTATAAACATCGTTGCTAACTGGTGGCTTCGCCATCACAATTCGACACGGCCATCATGACCATCACCCGTCCTCGGATGCGCTATCTGTGAACAATAAAATAATTTGAGAGTATATCGCTCGGCTAACCTGACACAAAACTTAAGCTTAGACAAGTACATTCACACACACAGTGTGAATTACATTCTAAAGTCATTACATTGAAAAATCAGACCATACAGTCAATCTAAATCACACTACACAGATTCACACCAGTCCTTCGGCGCTCGCTAGAACTAATAACTCGTCAGAAGTTAACCATCTCAGCCGCGTAAGTGCTACTCCTCGCAAAGAGCATACCGCATAATAAAAAGCAGTCAACGTGCACCTCTTACATGCTCCGGCACCTCTGACGCAGTTACTAGATCGTGCCCAGTCCGTCGGGCGTGCTCTCAGTCCATCGAAAGCACAACATCAGACATGTAATGCCCAGTCCATCGGGCGTGCCTTCAGTCCATCGAAAGCACAAACTCAAAACAAATAATGCCCAGTCCATCGGGCGTGCCTTTAGTCCATCGAAAGCACCAAAAGACTCAAGTGTGAATCTGAACTTAGTCTGAAACAGAGGGGCTTTCAAAGTCATTGTCGGCCAAATCAAGTTCAGGAGGAACCTGCTGCTCAGGCATTTTCCTGACTCTATCATGAGGGTATTTGTATGTTCTTTTAGCTGTCAAGTCATTTTAGATAATGCCTATCTCCATCTAATACTTCAATAACTGCAAAAGGTTCTTTAAACTTTGGGTCCAATTTTAATTGGTTGCTTTCCTCGTTCTTGATCAAAACATAATCACCTACTTAGAAACTTTGAATCTAAGCTTTATTACTATCGAACCTCCTTTGATTATAATCCGCACTTTCCACCATATTTCGGAAAGCCTGCTCCCCTGCCCTTGGGTTTGCTATTCTGCATGTTTATGACAGTAGCAGCAGATGTCTCAAATAAATCATAAGAGATGACAAGTATAAACTAGTAAGTAACTCTACGGTTTCAATTAAGAATGCCAGTTACAATATGATCAAGTTCACTCTATCATTAAATGATTACTCCAAACCCATATAATTTCGACAAAAAAAAGATTTTATAGCACGTGAGAACTGCATAAAAACTCCGATGAAATGTGAACTGCTCACCGGATTAACTGTAGGCCATGGTGCGTTGCCACGACGCACACGGTAAGGAAAGAGGGTCTTCTGTTATTTCGTCACTGCCAATGCCGCCCGCCTGCTCGCCGAGTTCACCACGAAAAGCACGAAATCTCCACTGCGACGAAGTACCGCATTTCATTCTGTAAATGGCAATTTGTGTGGTATCAGTTTTATCATACCTACAGACCATGACGACGTTTACATCAAGCTATTCTTCAAGTAAACTAATTTGTCTTGAATTCAATTTGAAATTAAAGTTGATGTATTATTCACAAAATTACACCAATGCCGTGGTCTACAACATAAAAAAAGCAATACAAATCTCATCAATAATGATTGAAACACTAATTATCGTTTGTTGGCTCTAATTTTGCATGAAATCAATTGGAACGAATACCGTCCTTTTATTTCTGTTGCTTCAATACAGTCGTTGTCAGTAGTGTCCTAGCTAGCTTCAGCACAGCACGTGTCCTCTGATAGTCCGACGTGCGAGAACCGCCGATGCTGCACGGTCTCGAAACTTCAATGATCCACGCTACTGGACGAGACGTTTGCAGTCAGTAGTACTGCTTATAGATGTACGCTATGTCACAACTTATTTACCACAATTTTGTAAACACGACAACTTTTAAGGAGAACGTAGGAAAAACACTATTGTTAACGGAAAATACGTCAAATCTTGTATCAACATAGCAAAAACAATAAAAATGGTTTGACCTCACCGGATTTATGAGCACGTCATTTAAATTGGGCAACGTAGTTGTTCAGTAGACCGCCCAGATCATCTCGACATAAGCGAAGTCATCATCCTTGCTGTGGCCTGTACGCAATTCATTTTCTTTCGGTAGTAGCAGAAATCAATCTACGTCACTCAGGTGATGGTGTGATTGCCTCCAATAAAGCCATTTTTTTTTTGCTGCTCCATGAGCATTTCACACATGTGCACGTTCTTATTCACATCCTGTGGGCACTGATTACATCCCGCTTCTGATGTTGGAGAAATGGTTGACCGGAGCGGGTAATTGGGCTTCTTCTGGGATATCGGGCATGGCGACGGACTTCCTATCACGTTTGCAAATAAAAATCAGACGAAATATACCACTTATGCTTTATTCGCATTCACATAGTTAAAAGATAGTTAATAGTAACACTAAACTAAATATCAAATCGGATTCACACAACTATTAACGGTAAGCTATTTATTTGCCATAGACCTTAACATTGTACTAGGGTACCTAGGTATGCACTAGATCGGAAACCGACAAGTCTCTTGGCGAGAACGTCTAATTCGTACAAGCGCTCAATACAGAATGTCCCGCAATGGCGGTTTATTCCCGCCAGCTAGATACCGATTCCCGCCAAGAGCCATGTCCAAGGGAGGGACAAAGTTGTTTAACCAATCAGCGTCAAGATATTAGCCCAACGCTTGGGTTTCCAGTGTACCAACATAAAATTACAATCGACAGCCAATCAGAATAAAGAACCACCGGACATTAGTCTACAGGTTGGCCAACTTAACTCTAAACATAACATTGCCATTTAAATCACAATTTAATTGAAACAAGAAGGGTGTTACCAGCAAATAAAATCGAATGAATTACGTTAACTGTCAAATGGAGTCGCTACCACTTGACAGCGATCAAACAACAACCGATTGTTTACATAAGATAACCCACTTTAAAATTATAAACATCGTTGCTAACTGGTGGCTTCGCCATCACAATTCGACATATATATTTTGAGATTATAACAAACGTTTATTATATACAATGAGTGATTATATCCCTTGAAAATATATCAAATGTTGTTATAGCGAATGAAATTATATTATTTATTTTTATACCCATCATTACACAGCCGTTCGGCCCGCCTGATGATCCGAACAAAATATTAATTGACACCGGAAGCAGCAGCACGTTCAATATCAATCGCCGTGTCGACGACACGACGACCAACCAACGATATCAACCTCGTGGTCCTCAGGTCGTAGGTTTTGTCGTAGATCTCCTGGTCACAGCCCTCGGGGTACACGTTGGCATTCAGCCGAATGTTTCCGATGTCGCGCCTAGGCTACCAAGGTTTATATTGACTTCTTCTTCTTGAATAACAGCGGTACCTACCTGGTGGTCCTCAGTTCGTAGGTTTTGTCAAATATCTCCTGGTCACAGCCCTCGGGACACACGTTGGGGTCCAGGCGAATGGGCCCGATGTCGCGGCTATCCATACTACCTTCGTCTTCCTCTTCGCTCGATGACGAGGATGACGATTCAGACTCAGACTCTGTATTATAAGTAAGATAAGAATAGTTATGTCGAATTAATCATTGCTTGGTGGACTCATCAAATTAATATTTATATCAGGTCACATAGTTGCTTAGTGGACAAACCTAAAGTTAATTTTGAAGGAACTTACCATCATCAGCCCTATCCCGCGGCGGGCGGTACTTCTTCTTAAAGATCCTTCTCAGAAAGTCTGCAAATTTGTAGTCTTGGACTAGTTTCTTGAACTGCCTCTGCAATTCTTCACAGAACACCTCTAGATTCTCCTTCTCAGCAAAATGTTCTTCTATGCGATGCTCGCAATCTTGAACCATCTCTTGGACGGCGCGTACCTAAATAACATTTTGCTTTTAATGTTTGTTTTTAAGCAGTAACGCTGCTAACGAAAATTATAAATTACACGCCTCCCTAAGGCGTTGTATGAAGGAACTGATTGAGGGATTTGGTGCCCGAACCAGATTGTTCCGATAGCTCAGTTGGTTAGTAGCGACGGGCCATGAATGCCTGTGGTCGCCGGTTCGAATCCGGCTCAGAGCATTAAATTTTTCAATTTTTCCTTTCTTTTAAAATTTTGCTTTTATTCATGGGCCCAACCAAACATAACATCATTATTTAGTATCTAATTATTTATTTCTAATTCTTAACTAATGTTGAAGCGGTTCAAATATAGAACGATGCCCACCTAGAAAAAAACCCCGACAAAAAATAATTTTTCATAACAAGTTTTTATTGCAAACTGCATTTTTTCACAGTCATCGACAACTCGTCAAGGCAATTCTTAAGATGGCTAACGAGATGGTTTGTTCCTGAGTCATGGTTGTTTTCTATGTATATATATATATATATATATATATATATTATTGTCATTCTAGCACCCATAGCTTTGCTTAGTTTGGGGCTAGGTCGATTTGCGTAAGATTGTCCGCAAATATTTTTTATTGTTATTATACTATTTTAGGACGCTCATTTTCCATTTTCTGTAAATACATTGTTTTTGCTTTACAACTTTGCGTAAAGTAAAAAGGATACATCTCTCACATCTCACCTGCATCAGCTTTACATAGACTCTTTCAGCCAGCCTGTCTTCGTGCGCCTCGAAGCGGTTGAGCACATTCATCTCCCTGTGCAGCTGGCACAGCGCCAGTTCCAACAACTGGTTCTTCTCCTGGACTCTGATTCGCTCGCGTTGGAGCTGCCTCAGCCGGGCGTCAAACTTCTGCACCGCCGCCTCCGCGTCCGCTAGCAGCATATCTTGTTCATATAGATGTCTGATTAAAAAACAAAAATAAGTAACTATCCCATCATTTTTTAATCTTTCAGAAGCAGAATGGAACACTTTGTCATTCCGAGTTAGTTTTTTTGGTTATTTTAAAATGTTTCGTATATTTTTAGATTATCGATTTCTAAGATTCTTAGACGACCGGTTAGCCTAGTGGGTAGTGACACTGCCTACGAAGCTGAAGGTCCTGGGTTCGAATCCCGGTAAGGACAAATATTTGTGTGATGAGCATGAATATTTGTTTCTGAGTCTTGGATGTTTTCTATGTATTTAAGTATTTATATCTATTAAATATATCGTCGTATAGTACCTGTAACACAAGCCTTATTGAGCTTACTATGGGGCTAGTGCGATTTGTGTAAGATTATCCCCTAATATTTATTATTATTATTTATTATATTTATAAGATTCCCAGCTGGTTTTTTTTCTAGAATGACCGCTTCCAATGTGGTTAAGATTTCATATAAATGATCATTTTAGGACAGCCTACACAGGGCTTGATTTTTAACTGTATTTGAAAAAGGAGGAGGTTCTCAATTCGGTTTTCCTTTTATTTTTGATAATTAATTATGTGTTATACTTAGTTGATATTTTTGAACTGGACCAGTCTATTCGTATCTTTAGAACAATATCACTCTAGTCTAACAATACGACTAGAGGTCGTATGTGTGCCATTTTTTGCAAGAAAAATGTTAGCGCCGCATAAAATTGATTCAAAATTGACTAAAAACGTAGCTAATTTGGAATGTATTGCAAAAAAAGATAGAGTTAATTCAATGAACATTATACGTGGCGGTAAGATTTTTTTGCAAAATTGGCACGCGCCGACCGCAAACAAAGGCTATTCATAAGCTCAGTACAATGACCACTCATGAGCTCAGTTCAAATAATCTAATAATTATTTATGTCTAAACAACCTTTCTATACGCCTTTCTCGTATTTCAATCTCCACCGGCGTAGACTCCATATCTTGTCTCGACTTCATTAGTTCCCAAGATGCTGCGAGAGGGCGTGATTCTGGGAAAATACAATCGGTTTAAAATAATCGGTTATAAAACCCCAGAGTGAAGACGGAAACCGGCTTGATTTAAAAAATCACAATTGAATATCATAATTATTCTTTGGTATCTAACTGGTTCTATCTAACATTTGAATGTTACTGGCTTCTTAAGGTTGACAATACTTCTATCAACAGAAGCCGCTCTTCCTGTCCGGAATAATATACATATGTCGCAGTGAAATGGCCAAAACAGAGATTTGAACAAATCCTTAAGGGATATGATCATATCACGCAGGATGTTAAAATGGCGAATCCCTTTTATCATTTACCTAATACAAATCAGTCATTTGATCAAATCTCTGAATCTGTTTAGTGAAATGACGAAATCGGACAAAAAAGGCAACTCGTTTTTTCATTTCACTAGATTTGTTTAGTGATTTGATAAATCCCTGAAACGCGTCCGTGAATTGACGAAACTAACTCGCAGATATTGGCTCCTAAATCGTTAGTCATTTAAACGGTTCTGGTACTTAGACTCGGATGGCGGATAGGTTAGAAGATGCAGAAGTAGAGCTCCCGCCACCGTCTTCGTGGTTATTTTTTTTATAAAAGAGCGGAAAAATCTTTATCGCGTTAGTTTCGTCAACTCACTGACGCGTTTCAGGGATTTTATCAAATCACTAAACAAGTCTAGTGAAATGAAAAAACGAGTTGCCTTTTTTGGCCGATTTCGTCATTTCACTAAACAGATTCAGAGATTTGATCAAATTACTGACTTGTATTAGGTAAATGATAAAATGGATTGGCCATTTTAACATCCTGCGTGATTTGATCATATCCCTTAGAGATTTTATCAAATCTCTGTTTTGACCATTTCCCTGCAACATATACATTCTGTAATAAAATCAATTTACCTGATAGTGTTATAAATCTAGTAACTCTTGGTTGTCGAATCCGAGGTTGTGGATACGTGGTCAGTGTTTTAGACATTGCTCTCGACCGCCGACTGTCCCTGGCTGTTGAGTGTTTTACTTCAGGTTTTATCTAAAAGTAACATTTTAGAGGTAAAAAAACCGCAGGGGAAATTTCTACTGCCGTGGAGTTTCAAGTGGCCGATACTTTTTAATACAAGCGGATTATAAAACTCATCCACATGAAATATTGCTGGTAGATTTCAAATGCCTTTAAAGGTAAGAAGTAAGTACCTAACTTAAACCGCCATGGCAACGATAACTTGGTCAATTTATGATGGGTCGTCGATTATGAATACTTTGCGAGACATTGATATATCTGGAGGTATGGTAGTCGCTATGGAGACATAAGACTTTAGGCTCTGTCTAATTGCTTCTAAAAATAAAGTATTTATCTACACACTACTGGAATATTATTCACTCAGTGCATTTTGCCTACCTCTAAGTTTTTCTCAGGGAATTCGAGTTCTTCGTCAATCTCGGGAATAGGGGGCGGGTGTCGCAACATCTTGGGCGGGATTTCGAGTCGTATTTCTGCGAGCCGCTCACCAATTTGCTTCATGACGGCGACCAAATGAATCTTATGGTTACGCAGCTCGACCACTTTCTCGTTGAAATCGTGCTTGAGGTCGTATATCTAAATCAAAAAGCGATCAACTCTAAACTAAATGTATTTTTAGGAATGTGTAATTAAACTATTAATAACAAAAAGCGCACAGAAAAACTACTTCTGCCACCTCATTATCTTGTCGTCACAGCAGTAGTAGTTAAAAATGGAAAGTTTTGGGTGCGATAGACTTCCTGAATTAGGTGTCGCCGTATTGCAATTGACGAATCAAGCTTGTGTTGTACAAGTACCTCTTTCCTATTCATGCATACTCGCAACTGGGTATTATGTCCTGGGGGCGCTACGTAGTCGGGATGAGTCTTTAGTACTTTGTTCCCGATCGACGCTTCTGCCTCCTTCAAAGCTTCTGCTGCGCCCGGGGGCAGGGCGTTCGGGTCAGGTTTACGGGATAGATGGGACTGCCACTGAAACAGTTACTTCTCTGTGGCTGTCTGTCTCATCTAGTTGTTAATGTTCATTAGTCTATTGCGCACGGGCCACCGTGGACAAGTATGGATTATAACTCCTATATAACATTCCTATATAGCGGTCTGGGGACTTTAAATACACCTTTAAATTCATAGCATGTAGGTATGTCGAAAATCCCTTATGAAATGTAATGCTCTCCATTTGCATAAAATGTTGAGATTGTTGATAAATCTTGCCAAATCTTGGGATTAGGTGTCAAAGCGGACCTTTAGGGGCATTACTGGGAATAACGCTAGGAGGATGATGATGTTAAGATTGTTGATACAATTTGGTGCCGTGACGTGATTTCAGTTTTTTTTACTAAACTAACAAATAAAACAAAAGCCTCTCTTACTTCAAGAAACTGAATGTGATGCCTATTCAGGCGCAAATGGTAATTCCGTAACGCCTTCTTCAGTGGATGCGGGTAGCGGGGAGGCAATCCAAGCAGGAACGAGGCCACCCTTGGCTTACCCATCGATTGTCTGCGGGTGGCAGCGCGGCGGGATACTGATTCTGCTCGCCTGCATGCATCATTTAACAGTGAATTGCAAGAAACTCACTGTGTTCCAACTTCAGTCATGTTTTACAACATGAATTAACCCTTAGATGCACAGAGTATTAAAAATGATACAACTGAAGTGACACAAGTAGTAATCAAATTAATGTCTTTTATAATTATAGTCATGGAGTCTCAAATATGACACAGAGTTAATTGTACAGAAGCCCTTCCGTAAGCAAAGTGATTCATACCAATATGCACCTAAGGGTTAAAGGAAAAAACCTGCGACATTCTAGCATAACCCACCAGTCACTGCTATCAACTGAGCGATCGCAATCGCAACCAATTGTTCAGTTAACGAGTCTGAGTCTATTAAGCTTTACAACACCTTAGGCAAGTATCGACATTTACTCGAAGACTTAGGCTTCTTTACGGCACCAACGGGAGAAATTGACAATAACGATGGGCCGCTTGAAATAGTCGACAAATACACTGATTAATGCCAAGAGTAAATGTGATAGAATTGATAGCGTTATATAGCTTTGCCATAGCCAAGTATTAAAAAGCGTTGCAGATGCTTAAACACACATGTGTAAATCAGTTGAATACTTACTTGTTATGTGTCTCCGCTAGTTCCAACACATTAAGGTTCCTTGTTCGCGTGAAATTGACAGGAGATGATTGGATAACGAAAACAAATGACATATAAGCAAGACTGTCTGTCACAACTGTGACTTAGATGAAAATATGTTGTATACCGTATGTCATGTATAATATAGGTACGTGATGTTAAATAAAGTTTTTTATGTCTAAAAATTATGACCAGACTCCACGGTAATAACGGCCGTGGTCGTTTGTTTTCCAGATGTTTTGTGATGTCGACAACCCGTAGGTATATCCCTTCGAAGTTCATACCAGCAAATTTTAATAGTTGATATCTCGAGTAATATTTTTTATGCCACATTAAGTTCTTATTAAGTATACCTTCCACGCAATGCCGCTTCAGCCATAGCTTTATGCACTTCTTCAAGTTGAGCGTAAAAATCCGCAGACAAATTCTTCTGCCGTAACGGTCGAATAATTACTTCCGGATCCCTATAAAATATAAAATACATTGTTAGGCAATTTCTGCACAATATTATTTTCAAATTCTATTTTACGTACCTACATAAGTAATTTCAGAACTGTTTGTTGAAACCAGTTATAAGTTAAATCGTTCTCAAAGTATAGATAAGTTAACAACCCAAATTTATTTTAACTGTTCATATGTAGATTTTACATTCGATAATAACCAACCTAATGGCCTTCAGAATGAAAGGAAACACGTCCAACTGTATGATATTACGACAGTGCATCTTCTTATAAGCTAAGTCCGACGCCTCCAGTTGGTGGGCCAACTTCCTAATGGTCAACGCCTTGGCTGCTTGCAATTCGTTTTCTTGCACTACTAGGGGCCTCGGGTCTAATGTGACGTCAATTTGTTGAGACACCGGTAAGAGTTTGTTACTGAAAGAGACATGGACTGAGTACAGATAGGTAAAAACTCTTAAACACTATTGTAAAATGTTTACTACTAAATGAGCTCTTTTCTTCATCAGAATTGATAAGATCCATAGAGAATCCTCAGAATTGAAGAAGGATAACCATATTTTATCTCTTGCAAATAATCAATTTCTTTATTTATTTACATTGGGAAACACTGGCTGATATTTCGGTAGCATACAAATGAGTTGAAACACACTTTGTGGTGAGACTCCAACCGTTCGACCCTCAGGGTGAAGTTGGTCTTCAAACGCAATATAATGTTACATATGTTTGGAATGACAGCAGTTGCAATATGTTTTTTTTGATGTAAGTTGGGAAATATCGTTTGGCTTAAAAGTGCGGGTCTGTATTAGTCAGTGGGTTTGGCCGGACTCCGTGCAGGCTTCCACACGAGCCACAATCACGCGGCGGACTGCCATGTGCTCGCTCGTGGGGATGCGTATGTAGTGTATAGAACTGGCCGCTGCGGTAGCTCGGCAGCCGAGCCGCAACAGTCTAGTAAGTTTTATTAAAATCATACGTACGCTTTGATAAGCTTGCCATACTCGAAGGCGAGTTCAGACAGTTGGTCTCGCACGCGTTTCTTGTGCGCGTTGGCGATCGCCATCATTTTGTCGTACTCCTCCTTCTGCTTCAGCTGCTCATGCGACATAATTTCGCCGTCTATGGTGCTTGGTTCCTTGACCTTCTCCATTTTCTATATACAGGTCCGTTATCAATAAGTGAAAAGTATAAATAAGAGTTAGGTAACTAATAGCTACAGCTCGTCTATACTATTGACTATATGCCCACGTGCATATGCGAATAATTTTTGAAATCAGATAAGTGTTTCCGTAGATTACACCCGTACCCAACACGTGTATAAAGCTATAACCTCACAGACTTTTTCTCTTTATGATTTAACTAGCTCCGCGCACGTTCACGACCGCGTACTGCAAGGAACGTAGGAAAACCCGCAAGAAAAAATATAGCTTAACGTGCATACATCCAAAAACTCCGTTCCAGTGCTGACAGACTTCAGCATTATATACACATAGGTTAATGAATTTTCGAAATCGGATATTTAGTTCTGGAGATTACCCTAACATACAAACTTACTTCCTCACGGACAATACTAGTACCTATAGACAAAGTAACGAGCCTTGTAGACACTTGCATAGACGTTAAAACTAAGTCTACCGTTACAGTAAAAGTAGAATAGAATAGAATAATAATTTATTACCAAAAAACAAAGTACAGACATAAACAACAGTGACAATACAGAATAAAAAATTGCTAAAAAGAATAAAAAGTACAATTGTTTTGGGGCAATAGGTCCCAGACTCAGCATGTGCTGAACAACAAGAGTACAGCGCTGGTTTTCAGCCTGGGCCTTATTAGGGGCTCGGTCGGTAGCAGAACCTAAGCGACGGAGTACTTTGGAAGCCTTTGCTTTCAAATGCGCATACAAAAAATAATGACAAAACAAAAGTTACTTAAGTAAAGTAACGTATTTAAATATTTATTGTAAACTGTGTCCAAAGGTGTTAAATAAATTGACATAACCAAGAGTAGCCCATATCGACCATACAATTTTTACGTTAACCCTGACGGCTCATGCCTTTAGACTCTCACTTACCACACTAGTTACAAATGCGATATCATGAAACATTACCTACCGGAATCTCTGGAGTAGGCGGCAGCTCTGGTGTTGGCATCAACGGTTCGGAGAAGTTAATCATGTAGGAAAAAATGTTGCCGTCAGCACCGCAAGTATAAAAACGTCTGAAACGAAATACCTCTTAACCGTCCGATGAAAAATCAAAACCACTAGGACTATTTGTCCTCTAGCAACTCACCACATCATACAAGAAAAAATCACAATACACATAGAATATACATTGAAACAACTGTAATAAGAAATAGAGTAGAGTTCGTTCCGTTTTAAATTCGAAGTAAACGAGACAAATGCAACTCTATTCCAATTTTTAAATGGTAAAAATGCCATTTATGGTTCGAAAGCTAATACCAGATTTTCATGGCCAAGTTTCTCCCGGGTTATCTTACAAGTTAGGTGTACCTATCGCCCGGGAAAAAATACTGACGAGCATTTTGCCAGGCCCGGAGACTACTAGTCCTTTCGGCACCCGGCCTATACAATTGTGTTGGATGAATACATTTAATTATTAAATCAAAAACATATGTCAACATACTTCCGTTTACATTAGCAGGGTCGTGCATTTCCGAACTGGTGGAGGAGGATGCTGGGCTGCTAAAGGATAAAATAAGCTGGGTTTTAGAGAAAATAATAAGACGGAAGTTTATGCTTACTGTCCATCCGAGCTAAATGCCAGACAAGTGATGGCTCCAGTGTACTGATTGTGCATAGGCAAGTAATAATTGTCGAAGAAGTCGATGCGGGGAGTTGGTTGCGGCTTAAAAAAAGGAATTAGTACGTTAGCGGCTTGAATCGTGGAAGTTTATTCACCTGGTAACTTACTGATCATGAGTCAAAGGTTATTGAAAATGACAGACAAATATTTACAGGTCTAAGGGGTGATTCTCGACTTTCAACCGCTCGACTCTTTCACACGACAACCACTCCTATTCAATTCTATCGGTAGTCAGTTAGTGCCTGCCTACAATTTTGACACTACAATCGTATTTACTCGTATTTAATTTTCGAACGCTGGAAAGTCAAAAATCGCTCCCTTGCTGTTGTGTTGAGTATTGCCATAATTTGTACCACCTCTATCTGATAATGTAGCCATAAGACTGTAAAAATAATACGTTTTCAATCTTTAAGTACCGCTTACTTATCATTTAGTGCCAGGAAGTCTCTAGATGGGCGCTTTCCTCTACAAAAAGTTTTTCAAACCGTTCGGCACTGAATGTGTTAAGAAATGAGGAGGTACTACGAGTAGACTTAATACCTCTTCTTTAGCTAAACGCCTGCCTTTGAGTTCCTTGAGCAGTCTCTGCATAGAGTTGAACCACGTTATGTAATGGTGGTCATCTGAGTCCTCCTCCTCAGTAGGCATCCTTAATACTCGAACGTAGCCAGTGTTTGTTCCTATGATCAGGTACCGGCCTTCACAGCTGAAAGAAGGTAGCTGGTTCAATTGTTTTTGTCTATTGGTGGACGCAGCCAGTGGCGCAAGTTCAATTTGTACATTGTTACGAGTTCGTCATAAAATAGTAAGAAAGTCAGAATTTCAAGGTATAAAACTTCTGTCACAAGTTCCAACAAATCGTCTCACAACTCTCCTCGGTATCCCCTACCTCGACGCCCGCTTAAGTTAAGTCTAGGGACGTGTGTCTGCGAGTGCGTTAATAGGACCTTTTTTATGGATTTGTTTTAATGCTTAAGCTATGTAGGTATATACGAGTACCTATCAACTGTGCTACGGAGGGATATGAATAAAAAAGTCTTTGCTACCGATTTGGCAATTCCCAATCTCTTCAGAATGAATACTTACACAAACTGCAACGCCGTGATATCGTCAACCCAGGCACCGGGGATCGGGCCATACTTCAGCACCTTATTCGAGCCTGGCTTCACTAGCAGCAAGGCTCCGGTCCCCTGTTGGACCACCCAGATACCTTCATCGCAATACTCGGCCCAGGTGATAGTTGTGCCTAGCATGCTCTCGCTTTCCACTAAAAGAGGATAAGTATTATAGTTATAAAACCATTTAGCACACGCCATGTTTGGTAAATTTAAAGCAGAATAATCGATACCGATGATCCGTGACTGGATCTCTAGAAGATATGTAAGTAGAATGGGAACAATGTTGATCAGAAGAAGGACATACTTAAGACTTAATAACTAGTTATATGCCTCCTACCATCGTAATTTATCCTATTGTAAAATTACACCTAGCTAATGTAGGTTAATGTGGTAGCCAGTGTTCGCGTGCCTTCAATGACTTTCGGCGAAGAGAGTGCCGGGTCCAGGACCCTAATAGCGGCAAAGCGTGTACACATTGCAATTATTGCAGGCACATATCAACTGCAGGCAACTGTGAAGATTGGGTTTTGAGTTTAAACACCTCATAATTCAATTTCCTGTCGAGAAAGGAGAGGCGTCCATGGCCGGTAACTTTTGCCTGCTACCCTATTCTCTCGTTTTTAGGGTTCCGTGTTCAACAAGGAACCCTTATAGTTGGATAGCTTTCTCAAACACACGGTGATTCATTTGCGAGATGTTGCGCTTTAAAGTCCTAATTTTTGTACGAGTCATGTTTAACCGCACAGTCGATGTAACTGAGACAGACAGGCCCGACCCACACATGGCCGATTTTTCCATGAAGAAAATACTGATTCCATACCTTTTGTTTGTAAGCAATTTACCTAGCTGTATTTCCCCAAGCCACTCCTCCTCTTCTTCGTCCTTGCCCCCGCTTTCGTCTTTTGCCTTCAACGCCTCTTCGTCAATACTGGCCAGATCTTCCTCCTCAGGGAAAGGGCGATGGCGCATGCTGGCGACCAAATGTTCGGTTAAAAGTTTAGGAGAGAGCGTGGGAAATTTCAAATTAACAGCTTATAAAATTTTAAATGAAAGGAGAAATTGAAAAATTTAATGCTCCGAGCCGGATTCGAACCGGCGACCACAGGCATTCATGGCCCGTCGCTACTAACACACTGAGCTATCGGAACAATCCGAATAAATTTATCAATTTTTCAATTTTTTTTAAATTTTTATAATTTTCTTTAGCAGCGTTACTGCTTAAAAAACAAATATTAATTTAGTATGGGGTGGCGCATCGTTACTGACGATTTCTCAACATAATTTGAGACGGTGGTGCCGTTAACAAGCCTAAGTCTTCTGGTAGATGTCGCTACATACGCCTCCCTAAGGCGTTGTATGAAGGAACTGATTGAAGGATTTGGTGCCCGAACCGGATTGTTCCGATAGCTCAGTTGGATAGTAGCGACGGGCCATGAATGCCTGTGGTCGCCGGTTCGAATCCGGCTCGGAGCATTAAATTATTCAATGTTTCCTTTCATTTAAAATTTTATAATTTTCTTTAGCAGCGTAAGCTTAAAAAACAAATATTAACAGTAGCTTCCTGGAAAAGCTGAACTTACTATTGCTTTTTTACGAGAATTTCCTTGTAAGAAACGAAGTCTAATTTGAAGGTGGTGATTTCAGAGTATTTGCGCACATCGAGCTGCGGCAGTACAGCTTCCATGACGAAACCCACTTGACCGCAAAGCAGCAACACATATTCCTAAAATTAAATGTCCCTAAATTTGCATTCATGTAACAGAATCTTTGCTTGAGATCAATGACTAGGGAGACATTGGAGTCGTGGTCGTCGCCAACCGGAACCTTTAACAGCGATACATCCCACTACTGCAACTACGCGGTTGTTTCTAGAGGTACATTCGATATCTAATAGGTATGAAATATGCTACTCCCACGTTGGCTACGAGTGAGTGGCATATTAGAAATAAATATCTTGACTCCTTATTGCCCCTAAAATAAAGGACGACGTCCTTTAATAGGAATATAAGGCCATACCTACATTACTATAATTATTTTCAGCTTTATATAACTTTACAATGGAATTTGCGTAAACTGCCTGTGGAAAAAGTTTAAAACACTTAAAATAACATTAAGAACTGGCGTTATACCTCGGCAGGTTTCCAAGTCATGTAAATTATATTGTTCGGAGTCGGAATAAGCCCAAGTCGCTCAAGTGTGAATGGCGCTCCCAGAATGAGCTTATACATGAAAATTGTTTCATCCTTCGAGCAAGTCACTAGTAGTGTTCTCTGGTTGTTGATTGATATTTGATTTATCGCTTTCGAATGCGGCTTTAGCAACTGAAACAGACGGAACGTAAATACAATCAGACATCAAATCTCTGACTTCGCAGAAGTCATAGAGAACTGCATTGTGTTGTGTGTGTCGTCGAGTCGAGCTGTCAAACATAAGCAGGAGTTTGTAGAATATTGTCCTTTGTTATAAAAGTAATCGGAATCGGGTTCGGTGGGCTCTGTGGCCTAGCTATCACGGTTATGAGTTTTGTCACATCTTTGTCGAACAATGTTTAGATGTTTGTTACTCAATCACGCTTTAACGGATCAACCGATTTGAATGAAATTTTGCACGAATATAGTTTAGAGCCTGGATTAAAATAAAGGAAAGTTTTTATCCCAGGTCAACGCAGACGAAGTCGCGGGCAGAAGCTAGTTTACGAAAATTTCAAGATAAAGAATCCAACGCCATTAAACATACCAGATTGATTGACAGATATGTAGACGTAAAATTAAACGTAAGGTATAATTTCTGTTGCGTTTTTTAAAAACAATTTAAATATTCAAAACCTTGTCCATTTTTATTTCCGAATACGTTTTTTAATTTTCCAATTTCAACTAATTTACTTATGATCAACATTAAGTTAAAGACTTCTAGCCTCGACTTTGACTTCAGCGAAAGACTGGCATGAAGTAATTTTGGCAGATACTTTTATTCATGAGTTCGTTTGACGAAGACATTAATAGAACAATAATTGCTACATCTTCTTGAACATAGGGACTCCTATATAGCCAAAAAAGCTAAGACAGTCAAACAAATTCGTACTATCCTCACCGAAATCAAGTCAATAACGTCAGGGTGCAGAGACGTATCGCTGTGGATGGTGAGCGAGGAGTGCACGGCAATGTTGAGAGCACTGGTGAGCGACTCCAGTCTCTCCGGGTGGAGTAACAGCGTGCGCATGATGCCATCCTCAAAGCCCAGGAGGACTATCCGGGATGTTGGGTCAACCTGGACAAGGAAATCAAGTCAATCACATCAGGATGAAGAGACGTATCGCTGTGGATGGCGAGTGTAGAGTGCACGGCAATGTTGAGAGCACTGGTGAGCGACTCCAGTCTCTACGGAGGGACTTGTTACTCCATCAGAAGTCAAGGAAATCAAGTCAAGGACAGCGTGCGTATGATGCCATTCTTAAAAGAAGGATTATACGGGATGTTGGGTCGACCTGAACAAGGAAATCAAGTCAATGACGTCAGGGTGCAGAAACTTATAGCTGTGAATGGCAACTGTCAATGGAGCAATTAATGCAAGGTAATGCCGGGAGAGTTGGAGAGCGAATCCAAAACCGGGTGGAGTAACAGCGTGCTTATGATGCCTTCCTCGAAGCCCAATAGCGGGATGCACAACCTGGCATGCAAAGGTTAAAAGAATAGCACAATAAAATTAAGGATATGCATAGGATCGATTCACTTAGAAAATTAAGCAGACATGTTACTTTAACTTACATCTATAGGAGGATACAGCATGCAGGTCACAGGCTTCTGAAAAACGTATCTGGCGAGCAGCAAATGAGTCTCCGTGCTGTAACACAAGACATGTTTAAAAAACTGATCTGACTAGTTCATTCATACATATTATTTTCAATTTAAATACAGGGTGCGATGTGCCAAATGCGACATTGAGAGCAAATCTGAAACTATAAGAGATACGGAAATTTCTTCTTAGAAGTCACGGAAACAATAAAGGTGCAAGGTAAAGGTAAGTAAAAAAAAGGCTTAATCTCTATTTAACAACACCGATATTTGATAGCTAGACCCTAATTTTATTATGCCACCCCGCTCTACTGCTTACCGGCTACAAACAGTGACAACACCAGCCGTTCTATAATGTGCGAACGATAGTGTCAGTGGTCTATTATTCTAAACACGCTCTTTTGCCTCACCTCATCCGTCACTAACGAACCAGTGTAAACTAGACCTCTGATTACGCTTAGTTACTACGAATCGCAGCGTCAAGATATTAGAGGTGACGGGTGAGCTGAGGTTAAAGTTACAAAATAGCATAGCCTGAGCTACCACCTGAGTGTGCCGAGCGGGAGCAGAGTTACGCCGAAGTGGCAACAGGGACAGGCCTGCCCCTATGAAGCTGCCATCAAAACTCCAGAGGAAACTGCACTCTTGGGAATGCTGCAGGTACCTGTATGCATGTAGAGCGCCATCTACTCCCGCGGTGACAAAAACGGGATGGCCACGCAGTGCCGCCATGGCAACAATGCCGCCCGCATGGCTGGTGAACACTTTGCGGTGCGCACACTCGAGCTTGTCGATTTCGATGTCTGCGCACCATATGCCGCCGTTGCCGTCCTTTGTAATAGACAATATTTAAAGCACACTACAAACGATGCTGGAAAGAGGTGAAAGAAGCCGCGCACCATCGTGAAAAGCGAATAATTCTTCTCATCATCACCAAAAAATCAGGTGAAAATGAGGTGTTGTTTTTTGCTCGGTGGATGTGGCGCTCGCATTAACCGCATGGAAAAATACGCAAATAGCTTATATCGCATTATCGCTAAAAGAACAGCACGTTTTCTAGCTGAATAGCCAAGAAATATTCTTCTCGTAACTTTTTAAGCTTGATGTAAAGTACAAATTAGACTGCGAAGTTTTTTAATGGTCAATCTGTCTATTGTTTTTGTGCTCTCCGGGATGTTTATCGGAGCCACTGTGATGAACTGCCGCTGCCCAGCTATCATGATTGCTTTTCAAACGAGCGAGCGAAGCGAACGAAGTACTATGCTTCAGCTTGGCCCGAAAATCGTTTTTCTGCCCGGCTGTTCTCCTTTATAGCTAGCATTTCTCAACCGAACCTCGTGAAATTTTATGAGCAGGTTCGTTAATTATCATACAGTTTTTTTTAAAGACAGGCTCGCTCGCAAGTGCTACCGCTCACAGAGCTAGTATGAAAGAAATATAGCTTTTTTCCCTTATTAGCAAGTATGTAAGAGCGAGCGACATAAACGCGATCATACTAGATCGTGATCGGTAGCCTAGCGATCAGAGGCTCTAGTATAAGTTTACCGAAACAAAACGTTACGACCGCGTTCGCGTTTAGCTGTCAAATCCCATACAAATTGAGGGTAAAACGCAAACGCGATCGTAAAGTTTTGTTTCGGTAAAACTTATACTAGAGCCTCTGAGGTTAGTTGAGCTGACGTCATCAAACGTAGAGACTTTCTATTCTTCGTTAGAGCCTTGTTTGTATTAAGCACCATTTGTATTTGACACCTAAAGTAGTCAAGTCAATGGAAAACGATATAATAAACTTACTTGAGCATACCAATAGAAGTCTTTTTGTTGTTTTAAGGACATTATTTGGCATCCGGGAACCTAGAACAGAAACGGCTATGTTTAAATAATATTTATGACAACCGAGTCCACACAAATCTACACGTTTTCACACTGAAATGATTTTGAAATAGCCATCAATGAAAGGTAAAAACTTGGAGCATATATAACTGGAGTACCCTTATAGTCGTATTTGAGTACAAAAAAGTCTGCCGATAAATGGGAAAGTTTATATATTTGGGATGTTTGTTACTCTTGTGTCAAGGAGTCAGTGAAGGAGTCTCAAATTAAGCTCGATAGGCTTGTCCGAAATGAATTTGAAAGACGATATTGAAAGCATCATAAAGTCCCTAAAATAAAAATAAAACCGTATATCAGATATGGCTTAAAAATACCCTCAGATCAAACCCCTAGAACATAGTAATACAAAATAGTACACATATCTAGAGTTAGACCAGCTTTTATCTGCATTTATACTAAACGATACAGTCTTTATAATGAATTTAAAAGGAAAACTATCCCCGCTAAGTAGGCATAACTAGTTACCGAGAAATATAGTCGACCAAATTTAAGAGGAAATACAATGGCCGGTTTTCCATAGAAACGTAGTCCCCTTTTTTTTTCCTGGATAATGGCAGTAGAGCAATATTTTTTTTCTATAAATCTATGGCTACTATTTATTTATTTATTGATAAATACATTTACGTGACATTACAGTAACAACCAATGCGTCACGAAACCAAAACAACAAATAATACTATTTAGGCGACGAAACGGCGTGGCCCCGTTGCATCGTCGTCTCCGGTGTAGGATTCGGCAGATTGCCCCGGAACCGTCGAAACACTACACCCTTCGGCCAGAAGTCAGCACATGCGACGGTCTCCTGCAGCGGCCGCGGCACGCGCACCACAAACGAGCTGAAGTGCACATAGTGGCGCGAACGCAGCTGGAACACCCTCAGCGAGAAGCCGGTCTTCTGACGAACGTACTTCGCCACATCATAAGCCGTGGCGGAGTAATGCAGGCGCGATACATATAGCGCCTTGCTCGGTGTGGCAACCCGAAGACCGGAACCAACCGGTTCTGCAGTACCACACTGACTCTTGCGCGGCTTGCGCTTCCTCGACACCGTTGTAAAACCCTCCTTATCCACATCGGTGCGCGGGGGCTTCTCCTGTGGAGGAACCCGAACTTCACGCGCTCTTGAGGGCGCGTCTCTCCGGTCGGCTGCGACAGATCGACCAGCTCCGGCATCAGCATAGCGATGACGTGATTTAGAGGATAGGGCAGGGGGAGGCCCGGCGCGGAGGGGGCACGCGGGCCGTGGAACGGCATGCGCAGTGTCAGCAACATGCAAACTGACCGAGTCGACACTTGACGCCCGGTCATTACTCTTGAAATTTGACCCCGCTGGTGACTGAGTTTCCGGGGCACTATTACGCAAACTGATAATTTCTTTGCGTAACTCGGCAATGGTAGCGCGCGAATCGTCAAACTTTTTCAAAATTTCAGCCATGCCTGCTTTAAGAGCCACGATTTCCTTCAGCAGGCCACTCACGTCGACATGTTCTGGAATGCAGGACGGCAATCTGGAGACCTCCGTCGCCACGAACTCAGGCAAGTCGCTCTCACGCTCCCTCAGAACATCAACGATGTCCTTAAGGGTTTTTTCCCCGGTTTCGTCTCCTCTCCGGTGAGGTATAAATGTGCCGGCGATCCCGAGGGACTGGAACGGCACTTTCTTCGCTGCGCAGATTTCGGCGGCACTGAAGCTCGCCAAACAGACCTGCTCCGCGTCCATCTCATCTTCCCGCAGTATCCGCAGCAGAAAGGTGAGTAGCTTATTCACGATGGGTTCACTCATCGTTTCAAAACTATTAGCAGCGGCCGAGCCGCGCTATGTCCGCAATTAATTAATTAATTAGTCATCAATGCGTCTACGTCGCTGCGCGCACTGGACTCGACTCACTACTATTGAAATGTTCCTATGTTTACCTTTTTTTCATAAATTTATTCTTAAAAGAGATATTAATCTTCAAAAACCTAAATAAAATGCCAGATTTTCCGCTGTGTTCAAACCACTCAAACATCCAGAAAACAATTTTGACTAGATTATTTAAAAAAAGGAAGACATAGGAACACGGCCAAAGACTTCTTTGATTTTAAATTAAAAAAAATAATAATAGGTCAAGTTTTGGAGAAGAAATCAGGGAACTACGAGACGTTGATTTTAAATTATGTTTTTTTAATAGGTATTTTCGGCCCAAGCTGCAGTTGTCTCGATCGCGCTCTGCTGGGGGAAGCTTGAGGTTGGCGCGACAGCATCACATTTTACAAATACCTATTTCTACTCGTAAATTATCTCGACCTTTTTGTTTCCTCTTAGAAAGGCCAACTTTCGGACAAATTCGGCCGATGCAACCATTTAGTTGGCGCGCGCGTGTCGATGAAACTAAGAAAGACCGGCAACTACGGAACCCTACACTACGCTTGGTTCGACACGCACTTGGTTGATTTGATTTTTTTAAACATGATTTGTTTTTTTTTTGATAACTGTTATAAAATAACTTATTTATGACTTGGCGCGATTTTGGCTTGAGGTTGAAATTGGGAACACGATAGCCAAACGAGTCGTAGAACCATATTTATATGTTGTTCAGCCGTGAGTTCAGCATTCGAGCTGACCCCGTCAGAAAGTCTTCTGAGGCAGTTGGGTTAAAACAAGCAGCTGAAAGGAAATAGTACATTACGTAACTAGGGCGGTGAATTCGTGAATGCCCCAGATCGCAGGTGTTTGTGGCCCGAACCGAAGGTGAGGGCCATAAATATGCGCTCTGATGCTTTACGAATTACCGCCCGTGTTGCGTACAAAATTTTACGTCTTCACCTGGCCACAATGCGAGTTTTTCCGTACGCGCAGCGTGCAGTAAAACGCGCATTATGGCCAGGTGTGACGTAAAAGCTCTTACACACGTCTCCGCCACGGGATTCAGCTCGACGTAAGGGTCCTCTTCGGGTGGGTCGGACTGCTCCACCGTATCCCAGTACCACACGCGGATGCAGCCGTCGCGAGCGATGGTGGTCACCTCATCGCCTGCTGGACTTAGCATGAATTGTATCTGAAAGGGTCAGTTGAATCAAATCTACTGGATAGAGATATAATCCAGGTTATCTATGGTAAGTAGGTTTTTAAGAGAGGTAGAGTACAGCGGGACTTAATCTCGCTTATATTAGGAGGAGCCCGACTGAGGAAGTATCTCCACCTTACAGGAAACCAAAGCTTTCACAAAAACAACAAGCATGAACGCACGCATGCACACACATACACACGGATAACAAAGTGATCCTATAAGTGGTCGCTTAAGTAAACCACGAACTTCGAAACCAAATTGTGACTGATAGAAAAAGAGGGATTTTCAACCAAAACTGAATCGCCTTTGGGTAAGTGTTAACTTCTCATCATCACAACGAGTTCAGAAAATCAATTACCGATGTAAAAAGGAGGCTAGTGATACTAACTATAGGTGCTTTATGGCAGGTTTTCCTTCCACGCTGAGTCACCTCCACTTTGACGAGCCCGGCTTCCCAGACCAGAACATTGCCCCATTCACATCCGGAGAGTACCTGCAGAACATACCAGGATTACATTACTGGGTAACTATTTAAAAATCTTTCGTAGCACCTATGGATTAGTTAACGCTTTTTAAGTACCTATGGTATTCTTCAACAGAAAGATACGGGATTAGATGTTTAACCCTTTTCCAGGCAGAGGCGCTATGTCGACCACATACGCACTGTCAAACATGTAATGTCAATAAATAAAACTGACATTAGATTGTAATTTGTCCACAACCGGCCTGGAAAACAGAGACGAGCAGCGCGCCTAACATTCCTATCAGTCCCGAAATCTGTCTTCGCGAACTTCATCGGTTGACTTCTTGAAGAACACTTTCACTCTGAAATGTAACTAACCAGTCTTTACCAAGATGTTCTGCTATCGGATATCTACTTGGTTACGCACTTCGTACCTTTCTGTTTGCTAGTATTCAGATGTTGGTGATGAACTTGATGAAACATCAAGCGATCATTGGGCTTAGCTGGACGGCTTCGAGGAAAATGATTTCAGTTAAGTAAATATAACTGACTTGAGAATGTATTTACGGACTGACCTTTTCATCGGGCATAGGATAAACGCCAAGCACGTCACAAATCTCAGTTTTACCGAATCTACCCAGTTCACCTTTCAACTTCAGTCCAGTGAAGGTATTGGCCATTTTCCAAAATTTTATATGAGCCGCACCTGAAAAGTGTAGTCGTAGTAAGTTGGCGGGTTATGTAATATAATATCATAATTTTTAATTCATCAGGCGACGCCGCTCCAAACTTTTAGTTTCGACAAACGCCTTATCTCTGGACCTTGAAAATCATATAACAAGGCATCATATTCTTCTAATTCCAGGATATTCAGTAGGTACATGAAAAACCAGGATCCAGGTATCAGTCACCCAAAAAAACCGATTTATAAAGCTCTACGTCAGAAATATCAGAAAATGACATTAACCTTTTCACCGCCAGATGGTAAAGCAACTTGCCGTGCCACCTCACGCCACAAGGGTAAAAAAATAATGGATAAAGAAATAATGCCAACATGAAATTGGGCTATTTCAGAGTAGGTTTTCATAAATAAAAAAAAAATGACGGCAAATGCCGTCTTTGGCGTCGGTGTCACGAATCGTCGATGACGTGATTTCACGTGTTTGGCGGTGAAAAGGTTAATTAGCATACCAGCAGTGGTCAGTTGGCCCGGGCAATACGGTGAGAACATGACGGCATTCACGTCGAACGTGAAAGCACTCGTGCGCAGCAGAATCTTGTGTCGCTTCCAGTTCCATATCGTGAGGTTGTAGTCTGGCTCCTTGCCCACTGATGCTAGGAGCTCACCATCGGGGCTGGCAATTAAATAAACATTAAAACCAGTTGATATGTCCAAGTAAAGGGGATTAAGTTAGGAAGGAAAATATGAAAAAGTCAACCTAGCAATATTATTTTTGTCTGAAATTTCGTACACATGGCAAGCTGATAAAAAACTCCTAATTATTTTCTCTAGTGGCTTAACAATAAACTAGAGAAAATAAGTAGGTACCTGAAGTCAAGCATAGAGTAGGCGTTAGCTGTCCCATCGCGAAGCACAGCATCCAGCTCCATTTGTGGCCAGAAGTACATCATTATCAGGGGTTCCCGGTCGCCTTCCCTACCCTCGGCTATCGCTATGCGATAGTTCGGGTCTTTTCTGTACGACTGAAACCAATTTTTACGACGTTATTTTGCGTCCTGGTATTCATTTGTTGCTAATCTTCTAATGGTGGGTACACACTTAGCAAACGAACGACCAACGAACGCAAAGCATTTACGTGACAGCTATTTGTTAGAGTGAGATACATAGCCGTTTGTTGGCTTGGTGTGTACCCACCTTAAAAGTAAAGTTTGAAACTCCTAGCCATCGCGCAAGAGTATATATAACTCCCTGCCCATGTAGCACCTTGTCTTAAGTGCGCATACGTCAGGAGTTACTAATGTATTACCGAAGGCAGATTTTCACTTCCTATTTAATTTTACCCAAAAAGTAATTAGTCAAATGATCCTTTGCCAATTAATTTAACATTTACCATAAACATCTTATTGCAAGCGAACGTTAAGCAAATAAATGTATAGGCATTCAATTCGGTGGTCGTACTTAGTAGGTATATTTGGCCTATTTTTATCTTGACGACTTAGTCAAGTTCCAAAACAAACAACACCCAAAATAAAATATATAACATGTTTAGATATTATTTTATTCAGTCACAGTTTATTTTATTTGTTTAATTTTCATTAGTTTCCCGAGTTTCAATATCAAATTCCAATCTCTGTAATTTCAATGAGCCATAGCCCCAGTTCAACTTGGCCTTTCGTTTCTGGAAACTGGTCCCTCAACCTCCGCCCGGGCAGAGCTCGTTGTTGTACCTAACCACCTTACGGAGACCTGGCTTAGAGTAGGTACAATAGTTCTACACAGCTACACTGCCCGCAGAGCCGGAGCTGACGCATAAGTTACATTACCTTTAGGACACATAATTTTATGGGTATAAGGGATTGTGTTTCATTTTCAAAATGGTTGGTGTTCGATAATTTTCGAAATGGTTGCATTCGATGTACGGTAAATTAAACTTTATATGTTTTGAATTTCGACCTTACAACCGCTCGTTATTTAGATTTTATACTATTTTGTACTTCTCTGGGTAAATACATTTATTTAGGCACCTACTCAAAATAAATATATACTTACATTTCACTTAAGGCGCCGTAGGTTCAGCGAAGTTAAGTAACAGTGTTTTTGAAACAATATAATGCGTCTGTTTATAATAATATGGTTAAAAAAAATAACCATAATAATAATCTTGAGGCTTTTCTGCAGGGAAATCAGTGTTTAGAAACATGATTAAGCATTTTTCGCTCGATAGAAAAAAATCACGAACATAGGTCTAAAAGGGTCTAAAATACACTTAAAATATTTGTTACAAATTACGAACAAAAGCTAGAAATATTAAAATGGCTTCTAAAAATCGGCAATATAATGTTTGAGGGAAATCAGTGTTTACTTTTTTATTTATCTAAACGGCCAAAAAATTAAAATTAAAAAACATGATTTCCGCGCTTCCGAGCACGCACTTCCATCTCGCTCACGCTTATGTTCAGTGAGAGGGAGAGAAGACCATGAACCTACGGCGCCTTAATGAGTAATCTTACAATATAAAACAAAGATGATTTTTCGTGAGCGTTCATATAAACATATCGTAGGGTAATACATAGCTATGTAAACAACAAAAATATAATAGTTAAAAGGTAAATACAAATTGTTTTATAATTAATAATTAATGGCAGGTACCTAGGTTTACTTTTAATTTTACTTCGAGCTTTTAACTGTATGTATATATGAATATTCGATATTCAGATACGTAGACTGTACCTACGTATCTGAATAGCAGAAGTTGCGAGGCAGTTCTAGTGCTCAAAATGATCTACACACGAACTCTAATGTCAAGATGGTCATGGGAATAAAAATCTGTGTAGTGTAGGTCAGTTTGAGCGTGTTATTTTGTTTAGCTACTTCTGATGCTGACTGTAGTTACCGCAAAGGGGCCGTCCATAAATTACGTCATCGATTTTTGACGATTTTTGATCTAGCCATGCGCGGCGCGATGTTGGCTGTAGGTATGCCATTACAAATACTTATTACTGAATGACAATTCTGCGAGGGCAGTGTAGGCTCTATTATTTTAAGGCAAGGCAAGCTCATCAGAAAATACTTGCGGATGAAACAAGAGTGTTAAAATTAAGATTACAGTGATATGGCCAACAGAGCCTCCAGTAGTACTCCTCCGAAACCAGGTTTGCTTAGTTTCGACGTCAAAGAATGTGATGATGCTGCCCGCCGCCCAGCAAACGACGGTATCGTCGCAGGCGCACAAGTTGAAGAACTTATGACAGTCGTAACCGTACGAATGTCTGCTTGAGTCAAGGATTTGTGGAACCAATACATATGCCTAGACCGTCCAAACAACGGCACATTGCACAAATACACTCAGCAGCTCCATGTTGTCAGCGTAACTGGTGTTGTTAAAAACACACCAACTAAACAGTCAACCCCGGCACTGCTCAGTTCACGAATCAACCCGTCCATAATATACAAGCTTAAGAGCCTCGGCGAAGTTCACCCCCCTTACTGAACCCCACACTCTAACGTCTGTATACGTCCGATAAGCTACCCGCCCATCTTACAACATTACACTGATAAGCTCACCAGTATTTAAGCATGTCAACAGTTTTTTGATAGCTTTATTTCTCGTAAATTCCTGTATGATACAAATGAGATCCGCGAATATCAATAAGATGATGACTAGGTACTAGTAGCAAATTATTAAATAGCTTTAGAATTTTTTGTACGGAAAACTCCCGTGAGTCTCAGACATAATAAAATTTAATGAAACTGACTGCCTTTCACTTGCGGAGGGGGCGCCAGCGGCAGTGGTGAACAGAGCAGCATATTGACAGAGACATCGGTGAACATACAAAGAAAAATACATAGAGGTACTGTGGCAGATAAAAACTTCTCCTTTTTTGAAGTCTGTTAAAGACAAAGAAAGAACCGGACCCCGGGCTCTTTAAAGGTACAACTTGACAAAGGCTATAGGAGATTGATTCCCGTACACCGGAAAAAGTACTTACTGAAAATAATAAATGTTATCAGGAAACTGCTAAAAAAACCGGTGTGCGTTTCTCTGACTATTATAAATTGAGGTATTTTTATGGAACTTGGTACTTATTCAGATCTCACTTCTTTTATAGGCGAAGCATTCCCATAGTATCGAACTTGGCAGCCCTTCACATTTATGTTTTTGATGGGATATAATCTTACACCAATCGCCCCAGTCCCAAACTAAGCAAAACATGTAGGTACTTACTATATGGGTACCTAGGTACTAGATAACAATAAAAATATTTATATAGATAAATAAATAAAGACACCAGATGTCAGCCTCCTAACATAATTAATTTCTAACTTCAAATCTTCTAAATCGGTAATTCATAGGCCAAGTAGAGAAAACATCGTTATCCACCTGTGGAGAATTTATTAGTCTTTCTTTTAGTAGCCCAATTTAAAAAAACATCACAATATCTAAAATATTCAAAGAAAACTGAAAAAGGGGGCTTCTTCCACTTAGCCAGCTTCCTCCTGAGACCCTAAAACAGCCTTACAATAGGCGGCTGACTATTGGAGTCTCAGCTCTACGATCTCAAAAAGTAGGTAGGTACTTATTCAGTTGCATCAACAAAAATACGAAAGAGGCTGACTATTGGGTTTAGTTAATATACTGTGTATTAGACGATGTTATGATTAGGTACATCAATAATGGCTGGACGCCGGAAAATAATAAATATAATGGTAACATTTCCACTGACTTGATGACCACTGTATTTTGTGTAAGTAATAAATAATGTAGTCCCCAGTAGTCAGCCTCCTGAAAACGATTAAGTATGTAAATAATTGTTTTCATTTTATTAGGTACCTAAGATACTTAAACTTTTATGCACTGGTGAGAGTTTTTTTTCTGAATGAGTAAATGAGATATCAATGACGTAAATTGCCAATTTATTTTGGCGAATATAAAAAATGGTGTTACTTACTTATGGTCGAAAAGGCTGACCACTGTTACCTGGCTGACCAATGGTGCCTTTATCCAACATGAAAAACATCTAGGACTCAGGAACAAATATTCGTGCTCATCACACAAATAAATGCCCTTACCGGGACCAGGACCTCTTGCTTCATATACAGGGTCACTACCAATTAGGCTAAAGCGGTGGTCAATCTCAGCGATTAATCAACTGCCGTTGTCTCGTCTTGTCATATAACATGACCAATAAATGAATTCAATATTGTGCTTAAAATTAGCAAAAAGGATACTCGAACTCGAATAGGTCAGGTGGTATAGTGGATTCTGCACTGATAACAGCACCCGAGAAGAACTCGTCCTGGTCATATTCCGTGAGTATCGACTCTTCTTCGACGTGTTCATCTTCCGGCTCGTAATAACCTCCTTCCTCCTCCTCTCCATCTGCGAGATAAACAATAAAATACGAATTTGATATGTACCACGATGGTGGCAAAGAGCGTAGGATCATGGCATTGGGCTCAGGCGTTGGGCCTATCTTTATCTTTACGAAGTAATATATATATCTCTGGTAGGATCCCTCTAATCAGTTCATGTTCATATATGTTTACACTTTTATAATTACCTTATTCCATGACCATTAGGGAAAAGGTTAATACATACTACGTCTTTGACGGTGATTGTACAATAAGGGGCGCACAAATATTGAAAAACGAACACAAGAAACCCTATTGCATCTGAGATTCGATTGCAAATTCCAAACTGATGTATTTTACTTACCATAAGCGGGAAGTTCTTCGTCATCAGCCATGACAAGGATTTCTTAGTTCTCCTTTAATTTAAATACTATCGTTAACTTATTCCTGAGCTTATTAGAAATAAATCTTATAAATTGTTGCTTAGTAACCGATGCGGGGCGACCAAATTGTTTTTACCGCCATCTTGGCAATGCAGTTTGGCCAACACAACATGCTAATGGGTTGATGCATCTGATTTAAGGCTAAGCGCGCACTGCGGATTATTGCCGTGCGTTTATTTTACGCAAAATCTGTGAAGTATGGAACTTTCTTGAAGTGCGCGCACTGCGGAAAATAATCCGTATGCGGATTAAAATCTGTGGTTAATTTGCTGCAGATTGGTTGCGGTGCGGCGCTGCATGAATCTGCCATCCAGTAACGCAGACAACGCAGTTGTTCTCGCGACACGGTGCTGCTTTCGACGTGCGTTCTTTGCTCGAATTGGGACTAGGGGACTAGAATGGCAAAACGTGCGGATATGTCAACGCTATCCGTGTACTGGACAATTTCGTTTTTTTTGCGAGATTAAAAACGCGCCGCAACTCGACGCACCGCTGTGCGCGCTTAGCCTAAAAGACTACATTTTTAATTTAGTTGTAGGAAATAATACAAATTGCAAATTGATTATCTAAAGCTGGGATTCAATGATTCTAAAGTATGCTGATACGCTCATGAAAATACGACTAATTAATTTTTATGATGTTGGCAGCATTACTTATCTGTTATGTATGGACAGATTGTCACTTTACTGTCAAGTGTCATGTCATAGTGTCAATGTCATGTCATTTGTGCATCAAAAAACATTAATGTTTGGACTATGAACTTTTAGGAGTATCAGGACTATCTTATTTTCTGTTTGTTTATTTTCGTATCTGTTTTGTCGTAAACATCATTTAATATGACTCAACCACAAAGAGCAGCTGTGATAAACCTCTACAAAACGGTATAAATAGTTGTTACTAAATTAATTATATTGCGCTCGTTTTTGACGTGTTTGTGTTTTGATTAGATAACATAATTATTCGCATATGTAATATGCGTTATATTTTGCAGCTGTTACACCTGGGTCGCGAGTGGCCTCAAGGCTACGATCTGTTCAGAAAACGACTGCACAAGGTCTTTACCAAAAACAGCAGCGAAACAGACCCAGCTAAGATCGACACGATGATAAAACACGGACACTTCGTTGTAAAGGAAATAGAAGCGTTATATATGTTAAAAAAGTACCGCACAATGAAACGGAGATATTATGATAAGTAATCTTAGACCAATGTTAAAAGGAAGTTTATATGTTCCCTATATGAGTTATGTTGCATGCTGTACTACCTATCACAACTTGTTGGTGTTGTTTATTTTTACAAGTAATTGTATAGATTAACATTGGTGTATTCATGTTACCTATCATTGTTCACACTAGTATATTAAGTCTAAGTGACCATCAGTTGTTTTAGAATAATATTTACTTGTAAAAATTAAGGAAAAAGTACTTTATGGCAGTATTTTCTTCCTTTTATTAATCATTATGTTGCCATTATGTCCAATAAATATTAAGCAATAATATGTTATTTTTTATTTTCATCAGGAATAAGCAAGTTATGTGCGACACTTTGAAAGAATCGAGAGTGAAATGTCCCTGAAAAACCCCGTAAAACAAAGGTGGCTTCCTAGATCTTTGATCACGACACACTACTCCATAGACATACTTTACCCGAATGTCAGTGTCAACACCCCTACTGTTTCTTTATATTCTCTTGTGTCATAACTAGGAGTGATCCCACTATGGGCTAGACATTGATTCCACATTTTTTGCGGACTAAGCAACAGGGGGAAAAACTGTACACAAATGAAATTATCCTGCAACATCTCCAGAACTTGGACTAGAGGATTTTTACAGTAAAACAACAAATCTATGTAATTATGTATTATAGACATTCTCTGTAGCTTACATAATTCATTACTAATATAAACTCTAGTTAAAATTATAATATGTTTCATAACAAAATTCTATAATTTCTACAAAAACTGTAAACAAAGGCAACATAAACTGATAATGATTTTTATTTAAGTGGCAAGTGATATGACAAGTTTATCAATTTTTACTAATATATATACCTCTTTAGAGCTACAATAACAATACTGATGAGATGTAAACTGAATCAGCAAATAGGATACCATGTGCAGAGCAAGATGAATAGTTAATATAAGGTAAACCCTGCTTTAATTTAGATCCAACTAAATATTTACCCAAATAACGTTTTTGGTTACAATTATACAACTCTAGTTCAGCAATTTTAAATCTTGTAACAAACAGTAAGTTATATTACAACTGCTCAACACACCAATACCAACATGTACAATATTTAATTTAAAGGTATTGAGAAGTACGTCTACTTGAAATAATGTAGACAGATGTCCCCATTTATATAAGAAGGGACAGACATAATAAACAGCTTGAAAATACAAATCTTGTCTATAGTTTCAAAGTGTTTGTTTTATATGCTCTAGCGATTATTCACATATTGCAATTTACCATTACGATTATAAAATTTTATTATTAAATAGCGCTGAATGTCCATATTGTCATTACTACTGAGGCTGACCGCTGTACTGGCGTGCCTTGATAATTTTAATAGGATTTGACCCCAACAAATTCACTGTCACACATTTGTTCGATAGCAAAAACATAAATAAAAAGTTACGTCATACAGTTTTTTTTAGTAATGTTGAGGTGTACCTACTTTTCTGTCTAATTTAGTGACAGTGAATCTGTTTGTGCCGGCTGTACAATCTATATTAACAATAGTTATATTTATTGTTCAATCTGAACCTCGTCTATTCCTACTTGTTTCGTGTTGGTGCACAGCTAATGTACTCGAAGCCCTCTCTTTACTCCTATACATAGATATAAAGTGATTGTGAAATTTAACATGTGATTACATATATACACCATAACACATAGGTTTGAGATCAACCACAGTCAAGCTTTAGCTAGGTATAGTTATACTTTTGACTCACTTATCAGACAGTTTGTCACGTTAAAGTGTAATCCATGTGTCCACTGTCCGATGGAGCAAGACAGCTATATGTATCAGGGCAAGACAGATATATATGCTTCTATCTCTAACTTATAGCTGCTTCCCTCCTGGCTCGAAAGCCGAAATATGAATATGTTATGATTCCAAAAATGTCTATGATGAACAAGCCCAGTAAAATTAATAGAAAGTAGGTATTACCTATGAATTTAGGATTAAACCAGTCTAACCACATGAATCGTTTTCGTAAGGAATCAATAATTATATTCTAACTATTTAACAATACTTTATGTAGACGTTTATTAATGTGGTCTATAAGTAAGATTGACTAGTTTCGATGATCCACTGATTTGAGTTACCATAGCCTATACAATATCCATAAAAGAAATATTGTTATAAATTAATAAAATTATCTAGATTGGTACTTATGATGAAATTAATATAAAATACAATGATTGTGATGGACGCTGTTCTCATATTGATGTGGAAATGTCATGACATGACTTAAAATTATAAGATAAATTCAATAGGCCTACTTGTTCCTCGTAGAAAGAGAAAGATTATTTAAGTTTGTTAGGATGATGAAATTGACTTAACGTCATGAAGTTAGGCAGGGGCCGCACTGGTGGAGCGATTGGCGACGCGACGGCGATGTCAGTACAACTGTGGCGACTTGATGTACTGAGATCGCCGTCGCGTTGCTAATCGCCGTGCCAGTGCGGCCCAGGCCTTAGGGTTGCAATTTTAGTGACAAGGCCGAAGTCTGTATTGTAACTCTAAAAACATTCGTTAGTGGAAGAACCCTGAATAATCCGTTGTTTTACCATATTCATAACATGATATCTTCCATTGCCTGACTTGTAGTCTCGTGACGGAGATACTGTGATTTGTAATGTTAATGAATTACCTACACAATAAAAAGTCTTAAAATATTCTAAATGTTGAATTGAATTATGTAAGCAATAATAAATTGAACTGCTGGATACACTGACCTCTTTCTCGTTCTTAGAGGAACTTTACCATAATAAAAGGGTATCAATACTATAACACTTACGATAGTAAAATAGAATGTTGTAAATTTAACACGATGTAACTTATTTACATAGTACGTCATAAAGATTTACCGCTAGACTTACGGGACAGACCTAATAACCAGCTGGTTGTGTTAAATTAGGCAGAAAATAAGTAAGAACGCTATTTGTATGATTCACAAGTCAGATTTTAGACAATGCGTCTTAGACGAACCAGTATTAGGGTCAGTATCCACCAGAGATGTGCTTAGCTTTGTTGTACGAAAACACAGCTGAGCACAATCGCCGGTGGAAAATCCCCCTTACACTTGGTTTGACTTGCGGTTTTGCAGGCGAAAGGATTAAAATGACTATGAAGATATAAATTTACTTGAAGAGGTACGACTTCAAGATATTTAGGTATTATTATTTTACAAATTTATACTGGAACTGGTACCTCAATTTTAGTCCCGTAATCATACTACAGTAGTACTCACAATTTAGGTTTTTTTGTCCCGCAACCCAACGTTTTACATGAAATAAATATACAAATAGGCAATTCAAGTGAATCTTTCCATTTAAAACTAAGTCACGCGAAAGCCCAAACTTCCGATTTTGCCTTTTACTAGTACTAGCGTTTACAACGCAGAGCAGTGTCTGATCTCTTTTAAAATCTTTATGCCTGTTCAAAGCAGAAAATCCTTCTTTTTCATATTCCCAGACATTAGAGACCTTTATACTGATACTGGTGATAACCGCTAGTGCAAAACAGTTACAGAAGCCTGCCACACAAATTTAAAAATACATGATAAATGATAGCCCTTTGTTGCCAGATCCATGCCGCTTTTTAAATTTGCAAGGCAGTAGCGCTTTTAACTTTGCCAACGACGCTATTCGTAGAAGCAAGGGGGTCTACCGGACTAAGATCCCTACTCCTCACGTAGACCATTACACGCCTAAGTACTTATCAATTGGTCACAACAACTCGCTATAGTCAGAACGAAAGGTATACATTGCTGCCTCATTCCAAGTTGTGACAAATTGCAAAGTTTGTTAGCAAGGCCTTATCCTTGGTACCAGTTTCACAACAATTTACTTATACGAGTATTATTAAGTCTACAAGAAATACCATTTTATCGATAAGGTCTTACCGGCATTACATTTTGGATTTTTGGTACAAATACAAAAAAAAGTATTTTTTTTTTTAGGAGGATCAGATGGTTCACTGCCGCAGTTCAATATTTAATGAACACTGGAACGCGAACCTGGTACGACCGTCTGATGTGTATAAAAGGGTAACTAATACATACCTACATATTTGTAGTACCCACGTAAAAAGTACCTCTAGCTGTCCGGGTTTTATTTCCGTAAGGGTTAGAAAGAGATACTCAGAATGAGACTAGGCAAACTATTTCATAATGTTATCTTTATGTAGCAAGTTTGCGAGGGATTAGGAAATTCGTGACCGGTTTAACTTCTTAAGATTTGTGGGATATAAGTTGTTCATAGAAGACAATACGTAAATACCTAATTAATACATGTTTTTGTTAACAAAGGAACGATGTTAAGCAGCCAATCTAACCGCAGACGCAATAGCGAAATATAGTAACGTATTTCATATTAAATACTTTCTCATTTAAATTATCCTGGATACTTTTGTAACTAGGAGAACAATATTTCTTTGCTATTCCGCTAAAAAACGTGCTGGTCTATTAGTGAAGATAAGATGCAACTATTTGCGTAAAAACATGCAAAAAATTACAGCAAACCACCACCAATAATGACAAAAACCTCGACACGTGTTTCGCCTCTCTACGAGGCATCATCAGGAGATGCTGGCAGGAGATGTTGCTTGCGCCACGTCCACTGAGCAAATGACCCGCCCGGAGCCATCCGCCATATTTATATTCTGTCCCCCCATACTACCGTTCATGCGTGAAAGAGATGGAAGAACACGTAACAACGGTGATGACACAACATTCAATTGTTCGTTGATAATAACGCCTCTATTGCTGTACCTAATTATTTCTAATTGTTCTAGAACACTTAGACGCAATCCTTTTTCGCAAACATGCAAGATGTTGAAAGAATGATTGTCAGATAACGCATGGTTATTCTCCAATAAATGTTTTGCGAAATTAGACTTGTCCGGGTGATTATGCCGATACGACGCAACATGTTCCTTATACCTTGTGCTAAAACTACGGCCTGTTTGTCCCACATAAACTTTATTGCAATTATCACAGGCAAGTTTGTAGACTCCCGACTTTTTGGCACTTTCCACTTTCTCCTTGCCATTGCACAGTCTAAAGCGCAAGGTGTTATTCGTTTTGAAAGCCACGTTTATGTCGTTTGGTTTAGGTATAAGGAACATGTTGCGTCGTATCGGCATAATCACCCGGACAAGTCTAATTTCGCAAAACATTTATTGGAGAATAACCATGCGTTATCTGACAATCATTCTTTCAACATCTTGCATGTTTGCGAAAAAGGATTGCGTCTAAGTGTTCTAGAACAATTAGAAATAATTAGGTACAGCAATAGAGGCGTTATTATCAACGAACAATTGAATGTTGTGTCATCACCGTTGTTACGTGTTCTTCCATCTCTTTCACGCATGAACGGTAGTATGGGGGGACAGAATATAAATATGGCGGATGGCTCCGGGCGGGTCATTTGCTCAGTGGACGTGGCGCAAGCAACATCTCCTGCCAGCATCTCCTGATGATGCCTCGTAGAGAGGCGAAACACGTGTCGAGGTTTTTGTCATTATTGGTGGTGGTTTGCTGTAATTTTTTGCATGTTTTTACGCAAATAGTTGCATCTTATCTTCACTAATAGACCAGCACGTTTTTTAGCGGAATAGCAAAGAAATATTGTTCTCCTAATATATCATGGACTTCCGCAAAGTAACGCCTGATTCAATAAATTACTTTTGTAACTAGCAAAATATTTAAATTTATATTACGAACTTAAATATCCTTCGATCTTGTAAGATGGTATGTCTTCTTTTGGAAGTCGTAGTAGATCTTCGTATCACCGTTACAGCAACGGATGAATTCCTGAAATTTAAAAGTTTTCTATTACCTATTTAAATTTGTGAACCAATTACTCGAAAACGCCTGCCTTTGAAAAATATTTTTTTGTTTGAAAGCGCTTAAGTTTTGAAAGGGTAGGTACCTATCCTTCCCAGGTCAGGATCTAATGATAGTACCTAAGTATTCTGGAAAAATCGGGGGAGCTCTTCAAATATGGCAAAGTAGGTACCTACTGAATTGAGTCGGTTTAAACGTTGTTAGTTTTTGTAGTTTGTTGTTTTGTTGTCACTTACGCAACCCATTTTTATGGGCCATCTTCTAAGCATGATAGAAGTCCATGATTTTCCTAAGAAATTTGGCCACGTTATTTCCTGGCTACCGGGACAGAACAACAAAAAATAGTTGTTCTGTCAACCTTTTGTGTCTATGGTATTATCTTATTGGTTGAATGACCAAGTCACGTGGTTTTGTTTGTTTACATTCTTTTAAATACCTAAACGTCCAGACTATAATCCAGTTTTCAACATTTAAGTACTTAAACTGATTTAGGTGTTCAGTTGCGATTCGGAGTGAAACTTGCAACCTACCTGTGTAATATCACTCCTAGAAGTGGAACTGTATATAGCTGTCAATACAGGGAATCCTCATATTAATAGAGAGTCAGTACTAGGTATTCTTCTTCTTTTTTAAAGTTTCGTTTTGGCACTTATTTAAGAGCTTACTTTAAATCCTGCACTCCAGGATTCCTCGTAGTCCGGTTAATCGAACTAACAGGAAATAAAAAGTTCATGTCGTCTGAGCAGTAGCACTACGCGGAATTACAATTCCGTCTAGTCCTTTTCGGGCCATTTTCATACCATCGTGAAATTGTAAAAGGGGTCATGATTAGATTGTAGTCAATTACTACAGTTGTGTTGTGGTAGGTACATATAAATTACGTTCCGATCATATATCCTTTACTAAAATAATAAACGTACTTCTTGTTACTTCTGATGCAGACCTTATATAGAATGCACAGTCAGCGTCACATACCTACACAACGTGCACTCTTTGGCTTTGACAGTAAAGTCGTGTTCATATGTTTTTGAACACTTTGACCGCTCAGATGTATGTGATGGCGACTGTACGTAATGAATAATATTTGGCATTTTTGTTTTGTTTTCATTTAGTGACATTTCGTTTGTATACAGTTTAACGGTCGTCATTCTGCATTTTTTTAATGATTATATTTTGTACGATTATTATTATTTTATTGCAAACTACCGTTTGACATATATGTAAAATTGCAGTTTGCGTACTTAATTGTGTGGGGAGGGCCACAGAATTAGGGTTACAGGTCCTTAAACTTCAGATCAGTCTAAGGCGACTGAACAATAACGCATGCCTTCGACTCAGGTATACCTACTTACCTACTACCTACCTAAGATACATATAGGTATAGTTTAAATTATTTAAACTAAGCGCATGAATGGCCATTGTACTGAGCTCATGAATAGCCTTTGTTTGAGGTCGACGCTTGCAAATTTTGCAAAAAAAATGTTACCATCACGTAACATGTTAATTGAATAATGAACTCTATCTTCTTTTACAATATAGTAGATTCCAAATTAGCTACGAGATAAAATACCACACACAGCGCCTTGTACCTGGCTCGCTGGGAGCGGGTTTTTTTTTATCTTTATGTCCATTTTGAATCTATTGAATACGACGATAGAGTTCATTATAGGTACAATGAACATTTTATGTGGCGCTAATCTTTTTCTTGCAAATAATTGCACGCATCCGACCACAAAGTCGTATTGTTAGACTTGAATGCTATTGTTCTGAAGAAAGAGATGCTGCTTCGCAGTTTGGCGAATCTTTAATTTAAGTTACCTATTAACTTTGTATTTAGACAATAGGACGATCATGGCAAAATAAAAGATGTCCTAACACCAACTTTTCCATACTACCCCTACTTTTGTCTGACTAATGTTTCGTTTGCAACTGTAAGTACGAAATGACTGGCCTGATATAAACTCGTATATAACCCGTACCTGCAACACCTTAGTCCTTCTTCTCCCCGTCGTCCGGATCTTTGAGCGTGTGCCACTGCGCGATCGGGCGTCGCGGGCTGGCCAGCATGTCGGACCAGTGACGCAGCTCCGTCCCCTGCACGTTGTACCCCAGCACCACCTTGCCGATGGGCTCCGAAGTACCGATGCGATCGTAGTCCACCACCGTTACCACTAGATTCACTTTCTGAAGTCCGATTGATAAATGTTGGGTAAGGAAGACATTGGTTTCGGAATTTCCGGATAAGTGCGCACGCTAGCAGATGTTCTCGCTCACGCATCGTTAGAGCTTTCGAGCAAAGCATCACATCAATATACTAAGTTTGACCAGCATCGGCTAACTTAGTAACAACACAATGTTTCAGTCAAATATGTTGCTCGACCAACAGTTTAACGAAAAATGTTAGCTGAGCAACATTTTCAAGTTGAAGCTGTTCGAAGTTTAAAATTAAAAAATAGAGTCGTCTCCCTTACGCGTTGATTATGTAATTGGTGAGGGGACATACATCTATTATGACTTTGACAGCTGCAAAATTTCTACACTAATAATACCATGCAATATACTCTTGAAAATGTTATGACGTCCATGTTATGAGTCGAGTCCCGCGTGTATTCTTTATAGAACTTGCACAACTTATGATAGCTCGTGGGTTGACTGCGGTGGCGGTCAGTACTAAACTTGACAGTAGGTAATTGTCAAATTTACTATTGACCGCCACCGCAGGCCGCGCCAGTCAGTGAGAGGCTTAAGGCCTGCCACACACTGGCGCGGCCTGGCCGCGGCAAACAATAGTAAACTTGTCCGTCGCTGTCAAATTTACTATTGTCCGCCACCGCAGGCCGCGCCAGTGTGTGGCAGGCCTAAGGCCAAAATCAAAGGACAGTTAATGTCAAGTTTACTATAACGCCACCACAGGCCGCGCCAATGTGGTGCAGGCTATGTGGCCAATCGTTATGACAGCCAGAAAATGACAGGTTTTTATTACTGTTAAGCTCAGACTAACCATGTAACCATACTCGCCACGGTAGTAATAATACCAAGACGGAGCGAGATGGTCGGACCTATACAAATCTCCATAAGTGTGACAGAGATATTTAATTTGTTATCTTTGGTCCAATTTGTAGGGTTCCGTAGCCAAATGGCAAAAAACGGAACCCTTATGGATTCGTCATGTCTGTCTGTCTGTCTGTCTGCCTGTCCGTCCGTATGTCACAGGCATTTTACTCGTAAACTATAAGATGTATTTGAATAAAATTTTGAGGATAGGTTTATATTGTTAGCCGTTAAATAATTTAATCAAAATATTTTAAAAAATTTTTTTCACTTCTCATGCTCAAAAAGTGCATCATATTAGACTTGGCAAGCGGGGCTAAAGTAGTACATTTAGCCCCTAGGGAAAATATGTATACATATTTATGATTTATAAAACATTTTAATTTGACCACTCACAACAGTTCAATATTACATCCACCAATCACAACTCTTTAAAAATACATTAGTATTTGCTATCTACGAACCAGAATACAGCTAGACATTAAAATCGACCAATCAGGAAACAGAATTCAATTCAAACATTGGGTGTTTTTCAAGCGTGGTTAACTGCATACATGAGTCATATATGCAGTTAACCACGCTTGAACGTTTGGATGGAGCTATAGTCGGTCAGAGGCGTTTATTTTTGTAATTATTGTAAATTAGGGAATGAAAAATTCCTAATGTATGAATTGAATTCTGTTTCCTGATTGGTCGATTTTAATGTCTAACTGTATTCTGGTTAGTAGACAGCAAATACTAATGTTATTTTAAAGAGTTGTGATTGGTGGATGTAATTACATGACATAAGCTATGAAGATTGAGCGGGATAGACTACGCCGCTATTAGACGGTCAGAGGCTTTATTCGTCTTGTGAATATTTTGTATCTGTGTCAAAACAGTTTATTAAAAAGAATGGCGCCAAATTGAACAATCTTTTCGCCTTGGTAGAATTGTTGATTGTGGATGGATAATCTTTGTTTTTACTATTTTCTCGCAGTCGAAGTGAAAAGTAGAGTGTATAACTCTGGTCTAAAAGCCATATTACCCCTCGAACTATTTCCCCTCACTTCGTTCGGGAAAATATCCATCTCGTGGTAATATGGCTTACTTTAGACCCTTGTCATACAATCTACTATAGAAGTGCACTCCATACATAAAACTAAAAGTCAAAAAAGTTTTTTCATTGCAATCCCAAGTGTGGCACATCAATCAATAGGCCTTTCAAAATAAGGTTCCTTCGCATTTTTTTTGATTAAGGGGCTCCCATAATTGGCGTATGGGATCGTACCTTCGATCTGAATCTCTTAGTTTTCTTAGGCTTTTTGTAGCTTATTATGTTAACAACAATGGCTTTAAGCAATATAGTATCCCATATTTACTTCAAAGTTCATTGTTTTCGAGATATTTGGCATCAAAGTTGAACAATTTTAGGCCAAAAAACCGGTTTTTGGCCATAACTTTTGTGTTAATTGGTTTAAAGTTAAAACCCTTGACCAGTTTTTAGGGACGTCAGAGACGAACCCAAATATGTAGATTTCGTATGTGTAAGATCTTTCACGTCAATAGAGATACAAAATAAGTGTTATTTTAGACAATGTTTAAAAAGATCATACCAAATTGAGTATTCATTTGTTTCAAAATCCGGTAGACCAAAATGGAGGTAAAAGATTGAAGAACCGATAACTGTTTGATTTATACTTCTATCTGTAGTGCAAAAGTAGGAGATACGATTCAAAACTTGTCAAAAATCGATGGAAACCTCGGGTAGCCCCTTAAGTGAATAGAGTCGGAAATAATCGCCCCGAAAGTCACTAAAATTGTGTCCCCCTATCTATTATATATCTTCTATCTATCATCTAATTTTTGAACCGTGTATTTTAAAAATATTTTAAAAATCATGGACCTATGGCTAAATATGGCTTTCTTTCTTTATTCTTTCAGCGAAAATTGTTTTGAACAAGATCGGTTCAAAGGTTTTCGAGATATTTCTAAAACTACCTTCTTTAAAGAAAAGGACCTCAGTGCCATAAGATTTCAGTAAGGATACGACCTTTTTAATAGGCACGGTACCCTTGTTGTGCGTGGTCCGACACGCAATTGGCCGGTTTTTTTGTCTGCCGCAATTAGATAGTGTGAGGTCGGCATAGTAGCTATTCCTCCGTTGCGGTGGCGCGCGTGTAGCTCCACTCTAGAAATATCTATATAGGTACCTCTCAGACCAAGAAAAAAAGACAGACGGAGCGTTACGAACAGTCAAGTGAAGCCAAACCACATACAAACAAAACCAAGCTACTTCAAGTTTAGCACACGCTCACGCACACATACACAAACAAAATTGCACAAAACTCTTCAGCACGTGTCGCAATGCTGTCAAGATCATTTATTTCGAGTTTTGTGCGATTTAATTTGTTTAGCGTGTGCTTAACTTATGGGGCTTGGTGGAAAACCGGTTGGCTTCACTAGACTGTTCGTAACGCTCCGTCTGTATATTTTCTTGGTCTGAGAGGTACCTACTCTGAGCTGTTAAGTCTCGCAAAGTATGCCAGACCCAAGATCCATCATAAGTGCTGTGCACCACCATGTAGCGTAGATAGTTAGCAGCTGTCATGGATGCATAAACTGAGGCAAAAGCGTAGAAATGGAAACAGTGCAATAACGCGTTATGGGTGATTTAACCAAATCATAACATGTGTAGAATATAATCTGAAAACGTAGGTAGGTAACCTATCAAGATTTTGATATTTTCATTTCTAAATATTTAATTGCGTTATTTGGGCTGTGACCAACAGAAAGCAAAGGAAATTTTATGCGACATAATGTAATTATACAAAAAAAAGTGAAAGTGAAAAGTGACATACAGTTTGGTTCCAAATTCCAATTGTGGTGAAATAAAATGATTCGGTTACGTGGTGTGGTGTGGTTAATATAATGACATTATAAATATAAAGATATCGTTCAGTAGAAATATGAAAATACCTGATTTTAGCGATAAAACGTACAGTCAACTGCAAACATGTTTTCAATATTAATGCGCAAAAAAAGATGACCCACAGACTATTATTATTGCAATAGAGTCGACGCGTTATAACCTAGTAAAGACATGTTTTCAGGTACTATAACTACATGAAAAATGTAAAAAGTAAATATTGTATATTTAGTAGCGAGTGATGATTATCGTGTGTATCGCTCACAGAAAGGTGTATCGATTTTTTAGCGTCCGATAGTCACGCGATGCTGCGCCAAAGTGAATGATATATGTTGAAACTACAAAAAGAAATTGTAATAATGGCGTTCATTAGAAGTGGCCAAATACATTTTATTAAAGTAAAGTACTTTATTTAGCCTTTTACACTTTAATTTTGCTATCACGATCTGATTTACTCATAAGTACACTATAATAGCTCCAAGTGCTTTTAAACATCAATCGTGCTGGCATTGATTTGAATATTTTTTACGCAAAATACACTAACAGTTCTTGTTTCAAAAACTGCTTCCCAATTAGCCATCTGTGGCAGCTTATAAAGTCCGTCATGGTCTATTGAACACCATCATGAGAATAATACATTTATGTTTACTTTTTATTATAAACGCCTTCGCTATAGCTTAAGGATCAGTTTGTTGATTCACGGTTCTTATAATTCTGTATACCAAAAGCAACTTTTCGGAACGATTGTGCAGTGATTAAATTACTAATAATTTGTATATTATAGGGTGATATGATATATGTTTGTCATAATGTACATTATTGTAATAAGCGTACCATGTCATGCCCAATACTATCTACTGGGTCTGTCTGAACTTACCGTAGAGTTGAAAGATATGATAAAGTATAAAGAAAGGTAAAGTGTAAAGCTGTAGATAGATGCAGAAGAAGATCGAGGGACTGGATTCCTTAAACCATAAGTTATTACAATCTGAAGTCACCAAATTGTAATGCAGTTACGAGGGGAGATTCATTGCACCACTTTTCAGGTATAGACGACAGAGGGTACTTCAAAGCCAATCTGATTAGGAGTATCATGCAAATGTTACCTTTTCCTGAAACGTTGAGTTACGGGGAAAGGTTGAAATTTAGCTCAGAACAATCCTAACGATGTTGGCTTCAAACGAAGGATATAGGATACCGGAGAGCGGGAAGAGAGGACCAAAGACAATCATGAACGCATAACAGGATATAGACACAGAACATGTAGAGGTTGCTACGTCAAATACTAGCTAGCATCACAAACAACAACATAAACGAAACAAAAATGCAGTTTTCACTTCGACAATCCCAATTGTTTACCTGGTCGTAGAACAGATTACAGTATTATTCAACTCAAGTTTTCTAGAAAGTGTTGAAGATTAAATCAATGTGTATTTTTTGGGTCTTCGGAGTTTTTTGATTCGTTAAATAAATGAACGTCAAAACAATCCTTACACAAAATCAAAATGGTTATATAATACAATTTAAATATAAGTACTCGCTAAATTACATACGTCCTCCGTCTGTGTTTCTGATAGTCTTAACTTGATTGTTAAGTATTCTGTTTAAAGGCCCATTAAACGAATAATGTATATTTGCAACAAAATGAACGAAAAGTCTAAAGCAAATTTTGTTCAGTCCATGTTAGGAGTAGGATCGGCATGGATGCAAGTGGTGTGTGTACCCATATCACAACAATTACACAACATCAAGCTGCGCATCACTTAGGCAATTTTCAGTAAACCAATATTTGGAGACTCGGTGTTGACAACAGAGATCTCAATGTATTACTAAACAGACTAGCGTGGAATAAATTAAAATGACTTATTTAAAATTGCACAACACCAATAAGTACACTAGGCGGATTTAATGCCTGAACGCTTTCTCTACCATGGCGTCAAACAGAAGCTTGCAAAGATTCATTGTTTTTACCATCTTTTAAACTGGTCCACTAGTAATACATTAACATTGTTTCTTTTAACATTATTTTCAAAAATTGCCTAAGCTGAAGCCGCCACGACATCGATTTTGTTTCAATCTCGGCTCGCACCTGTATTTGTTCGAATGGTACTTCAAAAGTAAATGACTCGTTGTAATAGGGATTCAGTGTGCATTTCTTGATGCTCGTCTTCTTCTTCTTGAGACGTTTCCCATTTTGCATGAGTGCTATCTTTACGTACGGATCTGTAGGCCAGCGGAGCGGGATATGGAAAAGAGAAAAATACAATTACAATTCTGCTTAACCTAAACTTAACACGTGTCACGTCGCTATTAGGTCTAGAGATACTCTTCTATAAATCCTTGATAAGAATAGTCTCCATCGAGTATTAATGTATAATTAGAAAGCTTAATCATATCACTCGGATTTTCGGTTTGTTTCGGGGTAGAATTTCTTTAGACCTTGAAAGTGCAATATATGGAGTAGGTACTTATGCTAATGAAAGGGTTTTAAAGGAAGGTGTAGGTAAGTTAATGAGTTAAACAATGCTGATAGTATTTGAATAAGTGTTTAATTGTATTTAAATAAGTGCATATGAACAAACTTGATGTCATCAAACTAATTGATGTCATCAAACTACTTGAGTCATGTAGGAGTTACGTAAAGAGAGGAAAGTGAATTTGTAATTTCGACATGCGCAATGAAAACTATGTTGGGATCTAACTTTGAGGTAAGCAAATATTAAATACGCACGTTAATTCTTTACCCTAATCCAGTTGTTTCTGCATGTTATCAGTATTGGTTTGGCTATAAAAAAAGTACACAGATATCACGTTTAAATAGCGAAGGCTACCTGATAGGCCACCGACATCCATTTTCTTTAGGTTCTTGGCTTCGAGGATAACCACCGTGAGCTTGCCGGCCGTGGGTACGTATCGCAGCGAGAAACATATGTCTCCCAACTTGTTGTCCTGCAAAATTCATGATCGGTAATCCTCTGCTATATTCAATGTTAATATTATTGTATGAAATATATTTTGAAGTAGAATCGTTACATGAAATACTCGAAATCAAGCAGTTCATGAATTAAAGTAAAATCGATCAGTTGATCTAAGAACAGGACTAATGGAAGTGTGGCTAATCCTCCTTGGCAGTTCGACCACAGAATAGATAATAGTACAAGTACAGTAGGGACACTCATTTGATCTTTACAAGAGGCGCTTTTTTCTCAGCCAAAACATTAAGATTTATGGCCCTCTGTTGTCGTCGACGAAGACCTCGACGTTCATCGCTACAAGTACATGCCGGTTCCCCAACGTTGGGGCACCGGCATGTACTTGTAGCGATGAACGTAAATCGCGAGTGTCCTGCGCCTGGTTCGACACTCAACATAACGTTTTTGAAGACGTACATCATTTGCTCAATTGGAAAAAATTGGTATTTGGAGGTGACTATATGGAAGATAGACGAAGGAGTTGTGTTAGGGATATAGCGTCCAGAATTCGGGTTGAAAAGCTGTAGTAACACAATCGGGCCATAACGCGGCATAGGGGCTCATTTGACATTCAACCAAAACAAAATAAACATAACAGTAGCCTCGTGTTTCACCTAGAAGCGTATCATTAATTATGGTTTTTGGTTCATCGATACAGATTTTCAAATGTTTCCGAAAGTTTTGCTTTAATTCTTTGTGAACATCAGTAGTAGGTACATGTGTGTGTTTGTCACTCACGCAAAAGATGTTTTCCATGGAAATAAGTAATAATGTTTCTTTATTCAGTGTAATGGGCAATAATATTTGCTTGTTTAGATTTTGTACGGACTCGTCAATGATACGATTTGTCGTAGGAGTAAAAAAAGTAATTTGTTTTCCATTTAAACGTGGAGAAATAACGTGAAATACTCTGCCATTTTACCGTTGAAATATATGTAATGCGTTTATGTATCTAAAGTGATTGATTGTTTCTGAAATGGGTTTTGTTGAACTGTGCGAATTTAGAGTTATGAATTAAAGCAAGACATGTTTGTTTTTTTGTACATTGAAAGGCTGTATCGAAGTTACGTGCCAGGACGCAGCCTATGGGCAGATCAGCCTCAATCTTTGCAGCTAGTCATACGGACGGACATACTCGACGACACTTTCATTGCGTTACATAATAACGTTTTGGCACATAGATATTCCATCTAAAGTATAAAAATAAACATGATACATATATTATTTGAGCATACTCGATACACTATGAGACAAAACACAAAACACCAACGTTCGCATACATGAAGCAACATATCCGCTGAAATAATAAATATAATATTATAGTTATAACATCAAGTGAAGGATCTTATTACGATCTGTTACCGAAATGAAGCCAATTATTGTTTTTGACACCCAGCTCAGATCAAAATGTAACCTGACTCACCTATGCCTTTTTTAAATGAAAGAGGCCTGCAAGACGTGGCGATCAATGATCACAGGCGCTGGTGGCAATGAGCAACTGAAAGCTCTCAGTGCTGCCTTGCGCAGGTCACTTACTTAACCCTACCATACTATCAAACCTCAAGTCAAAGTCGACTAATCTGTAACAAGACTAGCCATTTTAGAAACAGATCGCAATTATCTAAGACAGGTACAAAACATACATAAATACATAAAGTACCCACAACATTGACGGAGAAAGTAATACAAAATATTCTGAAGTTTTAAGTGAGGTTTTGTTCCGCAACTAATCAGTAGGTATCATAAAGGTAACGGCAATATTCTCCACTGAAAAGTAGATTTCCGGGCACACTATTTTGTATTTATTATGTATTAGCACATAGATAATGGGTCAGTACATAACACACATACACCATTTAATAACAACAGCAGTGGAGTGTCGATCTAAATTCAAAGCTTGTTCAAGTAACGCGAGTTTACAGATTAACCATAAAAATTAGGAATCAATGTTAGACGTAATTGTCTCGGTAAAATATTGGTCTTTGATTGAATTTTAAATATGATGTTAAGTATTAATATCTAGAATCTGTAAACACGCGTACCTAGATTTCACTACGAAGGAGGTGAGTGTGAAGGATCGAGATTTCGAATACAAAGTGACTGGCGTTGAAAAATAGAGCCCGTTTCAGGAAACTACAACTTATAATTGTTCATGTCTAATTAGGAAACACAGTTCAAATGGTCCTTCGTTATCGGCCAAGCGCCTCTGTGTTGCCTGTTTAAACTTGTCCAATTGTTAGGTACTTAGTAGTTACATGAAACAGACAACAACATTTACAGCAAGAGTTTATTCAAAATATTAACGGTATTTATCATTCTTTTGGAACAGATTTAAACTGGTATAGTGAAATGTAACTATTACGATTTTCCGAATGTAAAAACACTGTTTATTTAGAAAACAAATAAAGATGTCAAAAATGTGTTCTCTGTGAGCTCGCTCCTTCACCAGTCATGCATAGTAATACTTATATAGTCTGTAGCATTGTGTTAGGCATGATCCTTCGGGCTTCGGATAAATGGACCTGCAACATACTTCAAGAACGGTTTAGAGTGGCATGTATGCACGCTTCTTTCAAAATTGGATTCTTATTTATTGCATTTCAGATAACAAAAGAATCATCGTTTTAATCCTCCAAAATAATTTATCCTAAAACTAAGAATAGTGGTCAAATTCAGAACACAAGATTGAAAACGATATAACATTTATTTTAAGGGGGGTACGAAAAATCCTTATATATTCGATGGATGTGTATGTGTTGAAGCAATATTATAATATAATAATAGTCAACGACATAGCCAATTACTTTAGTGCCCACTGTATAGCCAATAACACCATCTACTTCTGTTTGCCATTTCGGGTCAACGTGTTTCTCGTACAATTTTGAAGAGAATTTTTAGAATTCTTAGAAAGGTAAATCATTAATAATTTAAATTAGCACCTTACGCGAAACAAAACTAAAATCAACATGTTGTCACGTAAATCGGCAAGACAGAGTCACATTTTACAAACGCTTGTAACTTGTAATACAAGCGCAAACCACTTTTAAAGACGTTTTATTAGAAAGATACTTCCGGTCGTATTAATAATACAAGTGACAAACTTTTGTGGATTGGGCCCCAAATAACACGAGCACAATCAGAGATGACGGACATGCACATTCCCCAGCCGCAATAGAAAACCAAAACAAAATGTTGGATGGAATAAATGAACTCGAAATAAAAAATGGTACGACAGGTGATATCGGGTATAAGGTGAATCTTACAGAATTAGGTGTGGATCGAATGTAGGTATCGCCCTACTGTCCTACGCCGAACCTAGCGCCAGCGGCCGCTCTGACGTAAACAAACTCCAACCGAGCATTTGTCCAACATAAAAAATATACAAGTAGCTCTTTTGTGTATTTATATTGTCCAAGTAATAACGTGTTCAAAATACAATTCCAAATATATATATTTTCATGTGTCTCAAAATAATACTTACGTGAATGATCATATCGGTTTTGAAGCGGCATGCAAGATTGTTCAGGACACAATCAAACACAGCCAAGCAGAGCAGAGAAAATATGGAGAAAAAGAGAAAAACCAAGTAAATACATTTCTGCTGTCGAAATTAATTTTATCAGAAAAATAAATGACGAATCAATCCACGTCGAGGTGCCTTGACTCTCCGGCAGTGACAATGATACCAAGCGGATAGTATTACAAAGTAAGAATTGCTTATGAAGTAGGTTTACTCTGTCAAGGTTCCTCTTATCAAAAAAGTGCAGTAAGATTTCAAAAAATGTAAATTGTCCTTTCAATGAGTATAAAATTATCATAAATAATGATTGCATTATTGGTGTTAGGAATTTTTAATAGCATGAATGTAGCATACTCATTGAGAAGATAGTATAATTAAAGTATTGCTATTCTGTCAAAACTCAACTATTGAGTGTGTTTTGGCAGTCTAGCCTAAGCTAAGAAAAAAAATATAAAAGTCTCGGTAGCTCTCCGTATCTCATATTATACCTTTTCATTGACCTTATCATATTCTATGTATCATGAAAACCTGGCAGTAATGTGTGCTAAATGTTGATATAGAATGTGTATCCTGCGTCAGTTTGCTGTTGATGTGACCTGGGTGTAGGAGTTAACGTCGTTAACTTTACCAATTACGAATTTTATCCGCTTTGTAGAATGTGCCTATTGAAAGCCTTTGCTGAAAACAAGGACTTCAGATATGTTTATGGCCTATCTGAAGAAAATACCTATAAGGAAGCACACGTGTCTGAGTAATCAAACATCTAACAGGTATTAAAAGCTCAAATAAAAGAAGATAATAATTTCCCCTTGAGTTAAATGCTGAAATAAGTAACAAACAGGAAACTCATAATCGAGAAACCTACATCTTCAAAATAACGAAGAGCGGTAACTTTTCGTTCGATCAAGCATCACCGATATTGAGGCATATGCATTCAAGTTGAAACTGCAGTCCTTTCCCTGCATTGAAAACTTTCTATACACTGTAACTGATTGGTGTCCGATATATTTACACAAGTGTTACGGGGGATCGCAAGACGTGTCTGACTGTGTGTTTGTAAAGCGCACCTGACCCCCTTCACCCTCGACACTCTGCAGCTCACGCCACTCCTCGATGGTCTGGGCCAAGTCCACCTGACACAGCGGTACCTTCACCTCGCCGATCTGGTCGTGTTTGGAGAACCGATCGAAGTCGAAGATCGCGAACACTAGCGTTTTGTTCATCGCGTCGGCGTACGGAACGTTCTGGACAGAAATATAATCATTAAGCGTGACACTTGTTACTTGAGGATTACGGACGCCCACGGACGTAACTCGAAATATTATTTTGATACTTGGTATTTGTCAAAACGGGAAAAGTCAGCTTATAGTTGAAGTCCGTACCTTAAAGACGAACGTTTCATTAAAGATGGGGCTCAGTGTTTTCCGATGGACCTTCGTCTCGAACTTCTTCTTCTTATCGGGGAGAAGGTAGACTTTCACGTAGGGATCAGAAGTGCCTCCCATGTCCAAGGCTGGAAGATCTTCTGCCTTGATCACTGTCACTGATAGACTGTTGCTGTTGAAATCGTATTCCAGCTGAAATAATATTTTGTATTCATTAAACCCGCAGTGGCAACTTTTTAAAGGTTTTAATAGGCATCATGCAATGCGATATCGTTTCTACAAAATGGGTATTTATGAAAAACTACATTTTCTTGGCACTCTTTGGGGGAGGCTTATGTCCAGCAGTGGACGTCTTTTGCCTGATATGATGATGATGATTATGAAATTTTCTTGAGGATGTACTGTATACTTGATGAGGCTACAAATAAACTCGTTAATGCTTTTACTATACGTGTTTACTGACGAAATGAGATACGAGCTCGCTAAATGAAGCGGTAATGAAACGTTAAATATAACGCTAGCTCAATGGCATCGGGAAAACAATTCTTTAGATACGCAGACGTTTTATGAGGCTGTTGCTCAGCTCAATAAATACATAATAAGAGGCGGAAAATAAGGTTTAAGTATGTTTACATGTTTTGGCGTATGTAAAAATACATAATGAGTATTTAGATGATAACTGTAAATTTTAATTTCAATTAACAATGCCACTAGATGTATAAGCAAATAATAATACAAAGATCCATGTAAGTTTTCCTATTTCCCATGTTCTCTACGGTTTTGTAACTAGCTGCGTCGGGTCATGGTATGCAATAATCAAGAGCAACATACCACGGTGTTAGCAAACCTGGGCCTCGTCCCAGCGGCCTAGTCACGCACCTTATAGAGTAGTTTCCCTAGTTTCTGCTCTTCCTTCTTAGAGTCCCCGTCGTCAGGCTCCTCCGCATTCTCGGTGAGTTCCTCCATGTCCGGCTGAACCTACATTCACGTCCCGCGGCAAATTTCACATGAAAACCATATTTCTTATAAATAATAGGAACCTTGTACTGTTTTCCACGCCTTGGTAGACCATCTGTTGGGGTGGACTAACTTGTGATGATTTGAAAAGTTTGTGTTACCAGAGACTAGGCGACCAATGTTTTGACAAATCACTACTTATTTACACTACTCTTCACAAATTGCAGATTCAGGCATATAGTTGTGCAATAATATAGAGTTCTTATAACTACAAATTTAGATTTGATTTCTATAAACTCCATGCCATTGGTATTTACAGGTTTTCTCAGCAATTCTATGATCTCATTTGTAGTTATAACTAACGTTCCAATTGTGGTCGGTTTATAATGTAATGGTGAGGAATTTATGTATCACATAATATTAAATGTTAATTTATAAAAGTATATTAATATAAAGGTTTTTTGTATGTAAAGAATACCGGTATACGGTCCCTGATTTAAACCTACATTGAATACACACACACAATGTGAGACTTTTTTAGATGTTGTACTCGCAATGCTTTCACAGGGTTTATATTGGTAAATTTGTAGGCGTATTCTTCACCCTCAACATCAAAGAACCCGTACCCGCCCTTATATTTTTTACGAATTTAGCCCGTTTTTTTATACGGATCAGTACAGTGGGAGTCAGAACAGAACAGATGTCATTTACCTTTTCCTTGTAAGCTGAGCCGATTAGCTGGACGGATTTGAGGTCGACGACCCCCTTCATGCCCTTCTTGCCGTCTTTGGAGCGCCGTTTCCGGAAACATCGCCTGATGCAGCAGAAGCATGCCCCGAGAACCACGACCGCAACTCCTGTACAATCATGTGCATGTGACAAAGACCATGGAGAAAACATTGTGAGGATACCGGTCTAATCCCGATAAGGTCTAGTTTCCCCTCCGGTTTGGATGGTCAGTAGCAGTCGCTTTTGTTTTTATATGACGACTGTGGCAAACAAGCGTACGGCCCGCCTGATGGTAAGCGGACACCGCAGCCTATAGACGCATTCAAGTCCAAAGGAGTAACATGGGCGTTGCCCACCCTTGATATGTTTGGGGATTCGCCGTGTTGACAGATTCGCTCGGCTTTCGTAAAACTAGTGCCTATGCCAAATCACAAGCTTAGGTCCTAAAGCGGACCCCGGGGTCCTTTAGGGCACAACCGGGAATGACGAACGTGGGGATGATGATGTTACAAAATAAATAGTGTATGTTTACGTGCGTGAGCGTTTCCAAACTCGTCTGGCAGCCCGCGTCTCGCGACGTCTAACGCCCCGCTTTTCTATAAATACAGCCGTAGTAGGTACTGGAGCCGTATAATGGAGAGAAATTTACCACTGGGAAATGGGTGACATTTTAAATTGATCTAAGCCATAAATAAAGAGAACATATGACGATGGTGACGTTAAGTTATATATATATTAGGCAGGATATGTAAGTACTCTAGCGGAAATAATAACGGCCTTTGCCAAAGGGTTGGAATTCCGGCTGGAGGAGAATTCTCCGCATTTTGTATCGGAAAAAGACCTATAACGTGCCCGCAGACGTGATTATAAGTATAAGCATAACATGAAATAATGTAATAATAACGTTGTTGTATTTTTGCAGCAGCTGTAGATGTAGGTATGCCAAAGGGCACGATTATTTTTACACTAAGAAAGTGTTCGTCATAAACGATTATTTCCGTTACATTTAACAGTATTTTCTATGACTTCATGGCTGTGCCCCCGCCAAAACAATTTGCTTTTCCTAACTGGACAGATCGTTGTTAATTTTGTTTACTATATTTACAGTTTTGTTCTGATCTTGGGGCAACCTTAGACGACCGACGACCAGTTTAGTCTAAGGCAAATATTTGTGTAGTGGGTAGCAATATTTCTTGGATCAGGCTTTAAATTCACCCACGAGGATGGCGACCAGCTGCCACGTCTCTAGGTTCATCTTTTGCGTCATCTCCGCCGTCTTCTCGATGACTCCTGGGTGACCGGCGACTCATGACAGAAGCACTGTTGGCTTGCAACTCACCCACGAGGATGGCGACCAGCTGCCACGTCTCTAGATTCATCTTTTGCGCCATCTCCGCCGTCTTTTCGGCAAGCGTCTCCTGGGTGGTGGTGATGGGCGACTCGGTGGTGCCCCCGGCTGCAAAAATACATAGTTACAAAATATAAAAAACCTTTCTTTCGTAAAACAAGGGTTTTTTTTTCATGGAATATAACGGAGCGTAGAGGATATAGGGTCAGCGGTGTTCTTGTGTATGGAAAATTTGACAATTTGCTATGGAATGACGGCTTTCGGCGCTATATTCAACTATGATCGGTCTATAATCGTACGTTGATGCCATCTGCCCTTAGCTTAGTGCCCAAGACAATCTCAATAAGAACTTCCATTCCGTATTCTCCTTTTTATACGTATTTTGTTTGGTGCGTGACAATCATCTCTGGCAACTTCATAGGGCTTCTAGATTCCTGTTAAATATGTAGTTTAGATGATGCTCTGCTCTGCCTTTTTTTCGAGTTTGACCGTAACGGGAAGAAAATCCAGGAAAACCTCCGGCACGACCTCGCGGACAGTTGAAACAATGGCATAATCTAACAGTTTGATTGGGAATGATTGATGAGTGAGGTTGGTTGAGGAGGTTTCAACTGAATCTAGAATTGTGCTGTATATTTTTTACTGGTCGTATTCATAAACGTGCAATAAACCTATTTTAGCTAAAATTTTGTTTGAATTCGTCTGTCTTTACCCTGTTACTTTAATACTTGTGTTCGTAAGAAAGGGACTTAACACATTTTATTCATCAGGAGGCATAATAAGTTCAATGAAGTGAAAAGAGTCTGTGCTCCAGTGAGCTTGCTTGAGGCGATTTCTACCGAATCTCGGATTTTGTTTTTCTTTTTCATCGTTACTTGAGTGAAATGTATAATAAGGTGTTTGTTGTATTGTAAGGAATCTCACATGATGTTACTTCGCCCGTGGTCACCTCCACCTTGGGGGTGGGCTCCGTCGGCGCGGGCGGCTCGGCCTCCCGGCGCCATCGCCCCAGCAGGCTTAGTGGCGGCGACATCCCTGCAACAATACATACAATCAAATTACAGTCACAGAGTTCTAATTAAAAAACCCGTTATATTCACTAAAATGTATATACGGACATAAATGAATAAAGAAATTTTAAATGACTCAGTTATTTGTATGTACAGTATTCGTTTATCTATTGTCTTTTTCTTGTGATATAAACAAGGTGGTTATATTTGTTTTGCATTTCATCCAAATTGGTTGAGCCGTTTAAGCGTCATTTCCGTATTTATAATATTAGTAGGATATAATGAGATTTGTAATTTTTAGGGTTCCGTAGTCAACAAGGAACCCTTATAGTTTCGCCATGTCCGTCTGTCTGTCTGCGGCTAGCTCAGTGGCACTTACTATTAGAAATCTGTAATTCGGAATGGGTATATAAATCAATCACGCCGACAAAACAGTAGAATTAAACCTTTCGGAGCGTTCTGTTTTTTCCCAAAACACCCGTTCCCAAAACATCCGTCCCCGTCACCACCTTTTCCCAATTAATCCGTTTCCCATAATGCATAAGTATTACCCAAAATGTGCTTCTCCCAAAATATACGTTTGCCTTGATATCCGTTTCCCAAAACACCCGTTCCCAAAACATCCGTTCCCATCACTACCGTTTTCTAAATAATATTATGGGTTTCTAAAAACCATTTTTCAACTCAGTGATCCTCTGGCCTTATAAGCCCTAATTTTTGTTCGCGTCAAGTGTCAAAGTCAAAGTTTGGCAAAGCGATAGCAAAGTCGTAGAAGCAAACTAAAAGGATTAACTCCGGCCGCGGGACCGGTTTAAACTCATTCCCACAGCAGCACATTGTTCGTTACAATAAAAACAAGAGTACATACTTACGTACTTTACGTGATAAACAGAGATGTTAAGAATTAATTTTATTTTTCCCTTATTAGGTAAGTACTACTATAATCCAATTAGCCCATATCATTTGTAGTTTAGAAGTCGTCATTACCGATTCTGATTCTATCATTGGATGAGCTTGGAACTGACTACTAGGTATTGTGCTGTCACCAAATTTAAATAACAGCTCAATCAGATCATGGTAAGTACCTATCTAATAAAAGGGTTGCACATTTGAATACATATACATACTAGCTTCTGCCCGCGACTCCGTCCGTGGGACTCGTTTATATCGCAGCTCCATGCATACATTTACCCCCCCTTCCACCCCCTTAGGGGATGATTTCGGGGATAAAAACTATCCTATGTCACTCTCCATCCCTTCAACCATCTCCACTTAAAGAATCACGTCATTCATCGCTCCGTTTTGCCGTAAAATACGGACAAACAAACAAACAAACAAACAAACACACATACATACACTTTCCCATTTATAATATTAGTATGAATTTACACACCTACAAACAATACAAATGAAATAAAAGCTTAAACAGTCGAGTTCGAAAATGTATGCGCCGACAAAATGATCAAAAATATGTGATATTTTTGAACCTTTGGGAACGTACATATATTTGTGAACTCTACTGTGACATAATAAACATAAAACGGTTATTTGTTCGAGTCATGTTCGAGTAAACAGTCGACAGTGGAACTATTTCATCGATTCCATGCCAGCTTTCCAGCTGACGAGATTTCTGAATGGGTGCCAGATAAAGATTTTAACACATTCATTGCCCAGAATCGCTACGCGCTACGCTCTTAGCCGATCCCGTGCTTTTCCTCGTATGTAGCGGAAAGCGACTACGGCGGTCTGACGCATATGTGTCGTCATGGGCCCTGAATGGGTACAATACGGGCTTAATTGCGCTAGGAGAGCGAAGCTTGCAATAAGTGCCCGTTGCACATGCTATTTGGATCGATCAACTGTTTCACAAGCTCTATATTTACCTACAATCTTAGAATCTTCTTTTCTGTAACAAAACTTGCAAATGAATGTTTAACCCGGTAGCCGCTTTCGGGAGTAGGAAAATCACGGGATGGCATCGGTTTCGAGCATTGCGCGTAGCGATTCATGGCAAATAACTGCTACGGACTACGCTGTAGAGCTACGAGCAAAGGCTGACGGTGAATAGGCCGGCACACTGAGCTAGCGCGTAGCGCGGGGTCGCGGCAAAGCCCTTAACCGAAATAGCTTCTTGGGGCTAAAACTTAGCAATTTTTGAATGGATACTATCGCTACGACTTTTCATGCAAACGAATGTGGGGTGGGGTATAAAGAAATTATGCAAAAATATTAATCAATTATTTATTCTGCAAATAGGGCACAAGGGCACTTTGAAATGGCAAACGGTAATTGTCAATAGAATTATAAGAAAAAAACAGGTCAAGTGCGAGTTTGACTCGCCCACCGACGGATCCGTACAAACTATCAATTAACTCAAGGTAAAGTAAATTTCCCAATATTTGTTAAATTACTTATTTTAACCCAACAAAACAGAATTCAATTTCAAACAACGAATAACTGTTACATCAAGACCATCGAACTTCCAAGACAATTGAATCGCGATCTTTTTTGACCTGCTTTTGAAATACGAGTACACCCGTCACAACAGCGCGAAGTAGGAATGGGGTCAGCGCCATCTATTCGCCCCATTTGGTACTAACGTGCAAGGGCAATCAGCTTAGTAGTATGTATGTTGGTGTTTTAGCGATTATTGTTTATCACGTGAACCGATCTCGATTTTTTTTTATTTGAAAAAGAATATACTTCAATTATAGTCTTACAAGAACTTCAAAACAAAAAAATACTATTTGAATTGCAAACTTAACTAGGAAATGATATTTGAAAATAAAACAAAAAATACGCCAGATATACATACAATATCTATGTTTATCTTAATCACAAGTACTTATATAAAATTTTTCGCCACCAATGTAGAAAAAATAACTGTTTCAAAAAGTGCTACTCAAGCCCTTTCAAATCCTCAACTGGACCTAATGGTTGAATGTTTTTTTGCGCTCTCCTTATATTCGTTATTTTTCATAGAAAATTAAAATATATATTTAAACTCATTTTCCATGCACGCGGATAACTCTCATATAAAACCAAAAATTGAAAGCTTAAGTAGTTCGTGAGATATTTAACTTTGTGAAAGACAGACAGCCGGACGGAGTCACACCATAAGGGTTCCTTTTTTACCTTTTTTGGTACGGAACCCTAATCATCATTTCAAAATTGCAGATTAACGACCGATAAGAGTAAGTATTTATTTATCTATATAAGTATAAATAAATACTCAAATACATAGAAAATATCCATGACTCGGGAACAAATATTCGTGCTAATGACACAAATAAATGCCTTTACTGGGATTCGAACCCAGGACCTCTTGCTTCGTAGGCAGGTTCACTACCAACTAGGCTGAAGCATTCGTCAAAACGAAATGTTATCCATACATTCGATGAGGTCTGTATCAGAATTAATCAAAAAGTTTATGATATTAATTTACTATCTCAGAGATGCATGATAACGTATTAACTTAATAACTATGAACACTTTTATTACTAGGACCCCACCTAGCGGCCGCCTACGCCGTAGTAGCTTTCCACTACAGTATACGAGGAAAACCAAGGGATCGGCTACGAGCGTAGCGCGTAGCGATTCTTGGCAGCGACTTTGTTAAAGTGCTAACTCATTCGAGGCTACGGCGTAGCAAATGTAGCGTTGCTTGGGTTAATAAAGAAGGTATTCTCTTTTATAGCGGAACCATACAACATTATTGGCTCAACACGGCTGGTTTTTTCCATTATTTCGGTAATTCACATTGATTCCAATATTTAGGACAGACAATATGGTCAGCTTAATCTCATTTCAGCCTGGCGGTTTTAGCTCCAACATCTGCAATACGGGTTTTGGACCGCAGCACAGAGTTTCAGACCCGGTTGATCCATCTTATAGTTTTCCGAACATAGTTCCTACCTGACATGATAGGGTCTTCATTTTAATGCAGGCAAATTAGGTGCAGTTCTTCTTCGTCCATTTTAAAAGGCGTACCTATCTACACATTTTTCTTCACTTCACAAACACGAATAAAATCTTTATAAGTTATAAATTATAATAATGAATAGTTATCATATTTCGTCTTTTAATTTTGAACTGGAACTTTGGTGGGAAATGAGAAACAAACCCAAGTTACGAGGGTTCAAAAAAACGACGAACCGCTTAGACAAAAGGTATGTAGTGCCCTTGCGTTGCGCTTCGCTTGGCTCGTCTTGGCGGGGGCACTACCGTAATAATAATTACGTAATAAAGACACATTGACACCTCTTGTTTATGGTCTGTTTTGTTTTTAATTTCCTTGCACTTGCCATCCGGGCCAAACTGAATCCGGATCCGAACCGAATCGGATCGGTTTATATTTATAAATAATACCAATAATTGGTAAAATATGTATATTAACACACAATACATGATCATATATTTTTATTTTAGTAAATAATTTATATTTTACAAATATTTGATAGTAAATAATAACTCTTTACTTCGAAAAATTTGCTTATGAATTTGGTACCACTTTGGTACCACTGCAATATAGTGGCCGATTAAAAAAAAGTTAGATCATTTGACACCGTGGTAAACAGTGCTTTTATGGAAAATGTATGAACTAAAGAGTGCGTTTATGGGCCATAGAGCATAGACTTTTTCGACGACTTATTATCGGTGTCATTGTATATGAATAAAATAAATTGTATTTACAAATAAATAAATAAAATACATGAGCGAAAGCCTATATAAATGACTGATAACGGTACAGGAGTAGAAAAGAACAGTTATGAATTGTGATTAAACCAGCAAATCAAATAGTATTATTTTAAGTGCATAAATTATAGAAATCATTACATAGGCATATGACAAATTCACAATCTGACGGATCTGTCAAGAAAACAATGTCTAAATTACACCTACGTTTTCGTTTGCAATTTGATAATTGGTTAAACTTCTCGCCACCAATTAAAAAAACATGTATGTGAAAGATTGATGGTTATTTTGACAGTGGACGCCATAACACCAATAGTGGTTCTTGGCGCTGCGGTAACTACAACACACGACACCTTTCGGTGTTTTTGCCATTCAAAGGGTTAACGTGTTATGTACCTATCTGTTTCAATTCATTTAGTCATATGATAATTTTAATCAAGTGATAAAATGGAAATCGGTAATTTGCAATTTTACTTTGTTCGATCGCTACTTCAACGGCTACTTCAAGTCACTTTAAGAACGGAATCCGCAGAATTGCCTCTAAATCATGAGTCTTTGCTTCACTCATAAAGCAATAAGTTAAACATAAAACTAAGATATAAATAAAAGCATTAAATTTAACTCATAATAAAAGAGAACGTGCACCAAGGAGACCCCGAAAACCTCAAATCGTTAATCAGTCTTAAGTTCTTAACCAAGTATAGGTCCATCCCGTAATACGGTGGTGACATTTGGCGGGTTCTAGTGTTACTGCAAAGTGAACCTTGCTGCTTTTAATTCAAGGTTTCATTTAGGTTTCAATGCGGATAATTTTCAGTACAAAAGTTCAGTCTCTTTCCCCAACGTTTTGTAAAAGTAATGTTTGGCTTCATACGTACTTATTGCTAAAATGTTATTCTCCTTTTTCGAACTTTAAGGAATCTTGTAAAGACTGTTTCGAAAGTGTTTTCAGTTAACGCAATCCCCTTAATGTTGTTTGATTCTCATAGTAGGGTAAACAACTGAAGACTGAACGATGACGTTGGTAGTCGCCAGCTAATATCTAACAAAAGGCAGACGTAAAATTATTTCAAGACAATACTCGTAAACTGGGTGCCACGATCTTTTTGGATGCCAATAGGGTAAATAATGTGAAACAAATTGTTTTTACAAACTCCGTAATATTAACTTGCAATGTATGTACAGTCAGCATCATATAGTTAGCAGCAACCATAGTAGCCAAATATATAGTAACACGTACTTACTCCTATAGTAAATAAAACGTGTTCCGATGGATAAAGTCCTTACCTATGAAATTGGCATTTTGTATGGAGAATTTTATGAAAACTGTGATTTTCATACATTGAATTTTGCAGATTATTCAGTAGGTAATGTAATGTCAAATTCAAACCAAACAAAATTTTGGTAGGAATATAGAACTTTTAAGCTACGTTACACATATTTTAATTACTTAAAAATAGTTCGCATCATAAAACTATACGTAATTAAAACACTTGAACCAGCAGCACATGAAAAGGGTGCTTTTCAAGCTTTAATTTGAAACACTAATTATAAAAAAAACAAACCTATTATTTGTATATAAAACCTTTGTTACAGAGTCTTATATTGAAATTAAAAAATAAATTGGAAGTTGCAATAGAAATGAATAAATTATGTACAAAATAAGATCTGTGACAAAAATTCCTAATATTATATTTGGCAACTTTGGCTCCTACTAACTATGTATATGATGATGACTGCACCTAACTATCTTTGTTCGAGAGGAATCTTCCAACTCAATTTTGAAGCAGATGTCTTCAACCGATTGACTTGATATTTTCGGGTATCATCAGATCAACTCGAAGGTACCATAAAATCAATTAAATTTTATGGTACCTTCGACCTGATCTGATGATGAAGACAGAAGGTGGCCAGGGGAATTCAGTACTTAACCGACATAACCCTGTTGAGTTGAGGCTCGTTAGAATCGTCGAAATGACGGTAAGTTGATGACGGTATACAGAAAAGTAGAGTCGGCAATAAAAGCTTGCACCAAAAATGTAATTAATGACAGAAAGTTTTTTCATTAGCAACAGATAAAAACATAACGAAAATCCTCAGAAAGTATCAATCTTTCATTTATGTTTGCTATTTTACGATCTTTAAATGCATAATAACTAACAATAATAACGTTGCTTGGTTGTGACGTCACAAGCAAGTAATCCCTAAAGGCTGCACTGGCGCGGCCTGCGGTGGCGGTCAATAGTAAAATTGACAGCTAATGTTACTATTGACCGCCGCGGCCAGGCCGCGCCACTCTGTGAGAAGCTTAAAAGTTCCATACTAGCAAATCCATTTGACATTTCAAAAAAGAAGCTGACTTGACTTTTGTCAAATACTGCATTCATGAGTGGTCTAAGTATTTGGAAAAAATCAGGTTTGTGCTTATGCGAATATTAAGTGTCTGCTGTGAATGTGATAGAAGAAGGTAAAGATCTGCTGGAAACGATGACCCTGTAGTCGTAGGGGTGACTTGGCATTTTGAGCATTTCAGTCTACTTTCACCACTGACCTCAAGGTCAGGGGCGAAATTAGACTGACAAAGAGGATATAAGGCAACCTGATGCACACAAAAATGACAGCTCAAAATATGGTCAAAGCGGTGGAGGTGTGTAAGTGTCTCTGCCCTCCAATTATTAAATAGTTTTGAGTGAGGCCACCTATCATATCATCAACTTTATCATGTCCTGGTAATTTGATCCAAGTAAAGTTGTCTTTACATTGCGTGTTCCAGCAAAAGACCTAGGTCTATGGTCTATGGTCTAGGTAATAACTAGTTATTATACGTTTCACTCAACGTATTGGGCTAAATTGAATGTTATGAGCTTTTTATTTGGCTTAAGTCTCAATGTCGAGACTCTAGGGCGTTCAGCTTTTTAATAAGTCTAAGTTGTTACGAATTGTTATAAAACTAAGAAGATTAATCGACCTTTGTTCGTGGACGATAAGTCATCAACCTTCTTTAAATTTCCGAGAGATACAAACCAATTATTCTGAATATGAAATTTATTACTTACATTCTAATGACGGGATCTGAAAACTGTGTAATAAGAAATATTTCTGCCAAGCATGACATTTTTCGTACAAACTTTTACTGTCGACTACGTACCTACTTTCTTGCACAGAAAAAGTATCTGTCATCAACTACTCAGTGACAAAGTTCTAACGAACCCCAAGGTGGGGTTTATCTTGTGTCATTGAGGGGTTCCTAAGGCCTCCTGTCTTCATCTTCAGACCAGCTCTATGGTACTTAGTATTGCATTGTCATCCTGACTTCTACTAAATAGTATACAACATTTAATCTTTATTGGACTTGGGGAAATTATCATATAAGACTTGCAGGGTTGAGCCGCACTAACAAACATTAAAATTTAAACACAATTGATAAAAATGGCCAAGCACAAGACATACACAGTACTTAATAATTAATAACTCGCTAATTTGAGAGTCCGGAAAATGGTAAAGGTTACACGCGCCCTTTAAGATAAGCCCCATAGTTGGCCAATAATAATTACTACTGATAATAAACTGTGGGTTTATGGAACATAAATTCATCATGTTAATGCTTTGAATCCTGGTTTAGTACACATGGTTAAAGTGTCTACATTCACGTGTTGTTATTTCTATCTTTTACAGCCTAATATTAACACATTCCCTGCCGAGATTAGCTACGCGCTATTCTCGTAGCCGATTCCATGGTTTTGCCCTTAAGTAGCGAAAAACGACTACGAGGAAGGCAGTGAAAGTGTTAATCCAACTTTGTTGTTATGATCACAATTTTTTTCACAGTCAATCGATAACTCGTTCTGGTAGAATATCGTTTTCGTAAGCTTAACTTGGCTTCTTATTCGCTTGGATGAAAGTGTAGTTTTCACTGGAGCATGAAATTCGGAGATTCGGGACTGTATTCGGAAAGTTCAAGTTTGTCGTTGCATAAACTAATCTCATTTGTGACTTTTTATTATTCTGTAGAGAGGAATGGAATCAGTAATGTGGCTATCTGTGTGTAGTAAATAAACAGTAATAGAACGCACGCACTAATTAAACTCTGAAGTGGTCGAAATTAAATTTATCGCGTGTGTAGATATAACTTTACGTATGTATACGTCCGTCAACTATAACACATATCTATATAACATAAATGATATACCTATTTATTGTCAAAGTACCTACACACCTTTTCGCTAGTCAATTGTTTCAGTATAAGTTGACGGTGGAAACCTAATCCCGATAAGTGATGGCCATTGAAGATTAGTAGAGCAAAACGAACCGTAACTCAGCTGGATAGAATCGAGCAAGACCACTGACCTTCGTTTCTGATCCTGTACCGCAACGGACCTGTTTCTACCGATCAATTCCTATTTGAGCAGCCACTGTTAACACGGGTTTGGTACATTTCTGTCGGTTTTAGTATTCGACTGGAGGCTCCGGTCGGTACTGAAAGTAGAATGGCGGAGATGCGCGCGCAAACGATCGATGCCGATGCGCGAGGCGGCGGGTCAGCACACTTGGCCAAACCAAAAACGACCTAACAGCGTACGACCTCAATACATCCACATCCCTTTTTGCTTTCCTCGCTTTGACGGCTCCGATTCCAGCTCCTTTCGACTTTTACGTCACTCAATGCGTACATTGAAGAGTATGTTAGCCGCTGAATGGTGCTTGCTGCTGAACCCACGCCAATCCAAGTCTAGCTTTGTTAACTGTCGCGATCCCTCGCCCTTGGTACAGCCCTTGTAAATAAAAAAATGTACGAAAGGGGGTGTATGCTAGGAAATTAGAACGGAATGAGATTTTGCTGGACGGGAAGTTCTCAATTTCTGGCTTTAACCTTGGCTTTGATGTGTTAATTGCTGGATGATGGCCCTTTAGCTGCCGCGAGGCAAGTTTTGCTTGATATACTCGTTAGGTATTACGTAGTCGTTTATTTATCCTACTTAAACTTCAACTATATATACGTAAATAAATTAAGGTTATCAATTGCTATATTACTTAGAAATATTAGATATAGCAAGTGATAAGAAGGCGAATTTCAGTAAAGATTGACTAATATTCCGCTACCTATGTTAGATATCCAAGTAGACACCGTGTTATAACTGTGTTCAGTGAAACACTGAATAAACATAAAAGTTTCGTATAACAAACCGTGAAGGATTTTATTTCATAACTTATATCAATCATCATTTGCATGCCACATTGCATTGGTCATTTGTATGGACATAAGTTCGATAAAACCATACAAGTAATGTCATGGATGGTAGTTATGGAAAGATTTTTAAACGTGTGGTGTGTTAGTTCCCCAGTTTATTTAACTATTTATTTAAACTTGATTTTACAAAATAAATAATCTATACTAGTAGTATAAATGGGAAAGTGTATGTGTGTGTTTGTATGTCCCTCTTTCACGGGAAAACGGAGCGACGTGTTGACGTGATTTTTTAAGAGGAGACAGTTGAAGGGATGGAGAGTGATATAGACTACTTTTTGTCTCTTTCTAACCCCCCACTTCCCTAAAATGTGGCTTAGAAGTTTGTATTGACCTGCGATATAAACGAGTTCCACGCGGATGGAGTCGCGGGCAGAAGCTAGTTGAAAATAAAACGGAACAGACCTCACAGCAGAACCACCTCAACCATGGGCAAATCAGAAACTTGCAAATACGGTTGCAAGGGACGGACTAACAAACAATGGTACCCATATTTTGCATTAAGGTCAGGAATAGATGTTTTTACGAACGTTTTTTTACTATTAGAAGCCCAACGCTATAGTGCGTTTTTTTAGGATTAGAAATACGGTAAACAAAGAAGCAGTCGTCGTCAACCTTTTCTGCTTGGGACAAATATTATATATTACCCGGAAATTCATCCTTGCTGCAAAGTTCACACCAACTTGTAAATGTTGACCACCATACGTTTCTCATTTTGTTGTTTATGGATTCTGTTTCTGTCTCTTTGCTTTTGGTGACGGCAAAACGTTCGGGGAAGAACGAGTCGGTCTTTTTTGCAAGCTACTTGGGCCTGCCTCTGGTTGGTCCATCGCAGTCTGCACGCCACCACACACAGCGAAATATAAAAACTTAATATTAATTAAGAAATAGATAGTCGTATAATAATCTCGTAATATGAATTTAACAATTTGTTGATTACCAAGAAAACAAGAAAAAGAACGTGATACGATTGACACTTTTGGCAATGTCGACAGCGAAAAAAACAAACCGATCGTTTCAAACCTCTTCTTCTTTAGGTTTTTGTTAGGCAACCTTCCAGAACTGAATTACGAAATTTAAAATAACAGAGTCAAAAACTTAAATATATAACTCAAAATCGCCATTTTGGCGGTTACGTTAATTCATATTACAGGCGACGAAATACTTCCATAATAAATATATTGTTGTAAGTATTATTTAGATATAAATAATGAAAACACTTCTATTATTTTAGGGTTGACAACTTAGGTCGACAACAATAATGTAAGTCTTTTTTAATGGCTGTTTGAGATACTTTGACAATTGTGTGGCATAAAGTGTCTTATATTAAAGACCTCGTGCTTCGTGCTTTATCCTTCTTTCTAATGCTAAAAAAACGCACTAAGCCTGCATCACACTGGCGCGGCCTGGCCGTCCGCCGCTGTCAAATTCACTATTGTCCGCCACTGGAGGCCACGCCAGTGTGTGGCAGGCCTTAGGCCAATAGTGGCGGACAATAGAAAATTTGACAGCGGCGGACAAATTTACTATTGTCTGCCACGACCAGGCCGCGCCAGTCTGTGAGAGGCCTTATAGAGGCAGAAATTCGCCGTTTGAATGACACAGATTAAGAAAAAAAGTCACAGCGCTTATTGGCGTAACAGTGGCTATTTGTAAAGAGAGATCAAGTACCTATGTAACTATTATGCAAATAGGCCACAAACGCACTTTTAGGTACAGATCAAAAAGTAGTATATACATATATTTATTCTAAAGACACACAATTCAAAAGAAAATTAACTACATGAGATAAAGAAATAATGAAAATAATTTACTGCAAAAAAAAGAAAAACCATTACCATTAATTACAATAAAGTTACAAAAAACAATTGATAAATGAAAATTTAAAACAAAAAATAAAAATATAAAGGTGAAAATTATTATATCATACTGTCCATACTATAATATATGATATATTGTGGATTTTGAAACCCTTCCGAACATGTTATGACGTCCTCAGATACAACATAGAATTACCTAACCTACATGGTAAGAACAATAAGGCCTGCCACACACTGGCGCGAGTGGAGCGGCCTGGCCGAAGCGGACAATAGTAAACTGGTCCGCCGCTGTACAATTTAATATTGTCCGCCACCGCAGGCCGCGCGTGTGTATGCGTAGACAGGCAGGAAAAAGTAAAGTAGCTATCTTAAAGTATTCCCTTCTAATACAAGTCACACTGCTTGCGAGACGCACGCGTGCTCACGTCACACAAGCGGTAAGATCTGTCCCCCTTAAATGTACTTGTGCTATACCTTCAAATGCAGAAGGAAGTGCACGTCTAATACATCTGGTTTGCAATGCCTTTACATACATACAACTGTTTTAGTACCTACTGATTTTCAATCAGGACTAATCTCAGTCTTCCGAGTTGAATAACAAATAAAAAAAAAAAGCAAAAATAAAAAAAAATACTTGCTCCTATGCAAATTAAACTAAGAATCATTGAAAATAAATTATGGCATAATAATCATAGTTATTATTTAAGTAAGTCTGATTAAAAAGGTTGGCAATATATGAAATGGGGATATTCCGGCACATGCCGGTTTTGCCCGTTTCACAATTGACGGATTTGTCTTCTCGATCATTTCGTTAGTACCAATATTTAACCACCCATAGTTTCTTACCAACAGATTATATTTGAAAATTAATAAAACTGGCATCAAACATGCATATCGAACTATATAATAAACATAATAACTAAGCCGTAAACTCAATTTTTTTCATCGCACCGTCACGAAACATATCAGCATACTACACTCGAGTTCGAGTTCGGGGCGCAATTAAATTTTGAAAGCGATATTTTTCCGTTCACTGGCTAGACAGCGCCATCTGCTTTCAACTGCGGGTATAAAATTTTCTCTCTGATTTACCGATCGAGTCAGCAAGCGTGTACTGTTGTTTGAATAGCCGCAAACACTGTTTGACGGAAATACCCCGCTGACGGATTTGGCAACCCTGACCTTAGTTATAGTTACCTGTCATTACGCTGGTTACGCTAATTAATGTTATAATAAGTTAAAATAAGTTAATGTTATAGTTATCATCTTGTTTATACTTTAAACTTTATGTCATAAAAATACTGTTTAAATTACCATATAGCTTCTCCTGAGTACTTACAGTCATGATAGATCCATGATTACGTTTACGTCTATCATTTAGGCGCATGATACGCTTACCATGAGTTTGACAATGACGGCTTACGCTAACGAGTATCGAGTTTTCTATCTGTGCATCCCGCTCGTACTGTCAAAGTGCAATAGAGATGCACAGATAGAAAACTCGATACTCGTTAGCGTAAGCCGTCATTGTCAAACTCATGGTAAGCGTACTGAAGGAGAAGGCAACATCTACTGAAGATAACATCAATTCTACAGGCCCCATTGAGACAATTAGTTGTACATGCGTTTTTTTGTTGTTTTAGAATAGAAATCTACTAAAAAACCGAGAAAATATTCCTTCAGTTCACCAACTCAGCTAAGCTCTACGATAGGTAAAAATGTGCTTTACTTGGCTTTGCTTACCTTTTTGGCAGAATAAAATGGGAATAACATTTTTACGCAAACGCAAAAAAACACACTCCTACTTTTAGATAGATTTGACGTATTTTTAATTTTTTTTTCACCTCAGCCGCTCGAAAAAGCACATTTTGATGCGTGAAAACCATAAAAAGAAGCTTTTTAATTTTGATGCCGAGCACTGACATTTCATCGTATGAGGTCTATTACGAGTTCAGAATATTTGAATATGATTTATTAGCTCTGTCCCTTTCATTTCAATACGAAAAAATAAAATGTCAGACAGGTCGATCCATAGTTAGACCATCGAATTTCAAAGTAAACCCCCAAAAAAGCGCGAAACAAGTAACACGTTCCAAAACGATCAACTGAACAAGTTTAAAGTAAAAAAAAAATATATACAAAGGAATTTTCAAGTGAGGAATATTTAAATAAAAACATCTCGGAATAAACTTCATTCGAACTCGTTTTTCATAATTAAAGGTATACATGATTTTTATTACGCGAGCCAATTAATAATGATTGTTATAACAAATTGAATTTTTTTGAACGTATTATACCACATATGCAGTTTCCATTTCGACACGGCGCCCCTCCCCTTTTAAAATATTGCGCACTATTAAATTGTTTCAGTTTTATTATGTATATTATTCTTCATTTTTGCGTTATTGATATATAAGTTAAAAAAAAAAAAGAAAAAAAAGAAAGAAATAATTTTTTTTTATAAAAGCTACTAGGATACCACTCGCATGTTTTAAGGCCAAGTAGTTGGTCACAACAACTTGCTATAGTTAGACTGGTTAGTTAAGTAAGGCTGTCTCTTTCCAACTATTGTAAGTTGGTTTGACAAATTGAACATACTAACTCTTCCTACCATAGTCCATTTTAATGTTAAACCCAAGCTTAATAATTGCCGTCCCAAACACACTTCTACCGTCTTTAGGGATGATTTCTGAGATTATTATTAGGACCATTTCTATTTTTTGTCGCGTTGCAATATCTGTGGTATAGTATTATTTGCCGATATATACATCATTCATCTTTAAGGTTCACCGAAAATCAACAGATTCTAGCTAAGTTAATGGCACACTGGTCAAAGTACTCGTTTGGTTTACCGTTAACAATCAGCTATTAAATGACAAGAATACTAAATGTGTTTCATAATTTTCATACACGAAATAAAAATAAAATCCTTAGCGGGTTCTATCTCTTCGCGGCTAAGGGATATAACTTCCAAAAATCCCGTCTTATCCGTTGCCTTAAAAGGAAGTTCTGGTGTAAATTTAAAATTTCTAGTACCAGTAGTTTAGGCTGTGCGTAGATGTTCAGTCAGTTCTTTTATATTATAGATTACTGGAAAAAAAGGATTTCCTTGCATGTTTGTAAAGCACTATAATATCAGCCTCGGCGGGAATGGAAATTCGTGGATTCGTATCTATTGTCGGATGAAGCTAAGTTGAAAAATCATCTCATCCACGAATTGGGATGATGAATAAAAAAAAATTAAGATGTTATTTGAACCAGTTTTTGGACAGGAACAAATGTTTGTATGGGAGCAACTACAATTAAAGAATATAAATACCCAAAAATTTGGCGGCAGCGCAAAACGCTTCATACATACTGATTGACAGATAGGTATGACGTAACAACAATATTCGTTCGTTTGTACAAAGTACATGTATTGTTGTATGGAAAATCAGGTAAATTGTTGTTTAGGTCGCGAAATACTGCGTTTAAGTAGATAGTTGTCGTCGTACAATTTTGTTTCTACATATAAAAGCGTAAGGATTCTATTGGTACCTTTAAATTTACTCTTGGACAATAAAAAAAATGCATATTTTTTCTAAACTTTCAAGGTTCCTATCTTTATACGATTTAATTATATTTTATAATTTATACTTTATTACGATAATTTGATGGTTTACTATCCATTTAGCATCACTACGTTATCAACTTGAACATGAGTCATCATGCCTATTGCTATTTCCCGGCCTCTGCAATAGGTAATGTAGGTACTACTCGTATTAAATATTTCGGAACATAGGTGTACCTAAACCTAATCCATATTTCACTGAAATTAAAACATACATTTATTACTCACTACGCTCATATAGCAGGTAGTTTTCCGATCACGTTGGTCCCCTGTCTATAATAATGTGTGTAGTGTGAATATTAATGCACCTGCTTTTTAATGAACGAGCGAGCGAAGCGAAGGAAGCTATCCGTTTCGGGTTGAACAAAAATTCTTTCGTAAGTCCGTCTGTCCGGCTGTTCTCCTCTACAGGTCGTATTACTCTACCGATTCTCGTGAAATTTTGTGAGTAGGTTCAATAATAATATGTCAAAACTGTAGCGTTAAAAAATGGTTGCCACAGCCCGTGGATACCCAAACGGATGGAAACCTAGCGTATTGTAATTATGTATGAAGTAAGTAAATACAACAAAAGTGTTATTTTGGGCATAGTTGTTCCTGTTGCTTGTTATACTTCTATTAAAAACAGCAGCAGATCTATTTCGGTAACTATGTTTCAATAAAAACTAACATGGAAACATTTCAATATCAAACTTAACAATTGTCCACTTAACGTCAAGTGCGCATCTAACAACAAAATGTGTGAAATGTCTCCTATCGAAACGTGTCGCATTAACTCGCTGAGAAGTGGCAAGTGGGGGTTTTGAACTGGGGCAGACGTGTTCGGAGCCCGTGCCCCCGAGAGGCCATAAATCCCGTGAAACCGCGTCCAACACGATGCCTCCGCCCAAGCTAAAATGCCCACTTTAGGCTACAACGTTATTCTTTTGATGCACGGTTTAATGTGCATGCCCGTCTGGCTAGACGAGAGTCGCCTCCTCATTAGGCTATTTATAGTAAGTATTACAATGACCCAAGGAGGACCCGCGGGATAAAATATAGCTTTTGTCCATCTCGAAAGGACCATTATACAGGAAAATTCACGAATTGTGAATCAAGTTAGCAAAACGTGAATCTATCCATGATTCTGAATAACTTTTGCTATGGTACCAGCTTTCTGTTATTTGTGTCCTCCTACATTATAGGTACAAACTTACATGCTTACACTTTACATGCATTAGCTGTTTATTATTAGATTAGATGATGTTTAAGTATTGTAGTATATAGGTCGGTTTCGAATTTAAAAAAATAGACATTCAGCGTATATTTTTGGTGTAAATTCGGCGATAATTTTAATCGCCCATGGGGTAAAGTATTCTTGAGTGGAGAACATTAATCGGGAAAGGTAGAGTAGGGCGCCCTCAAACCACGTCAAGTGTCGGCATACCTTCGGAGGGCTGGCGAGAGCTGGAAGAGATTTGGATCGGGCTCAGTGGACTAAAATAGGTTGATCATGATCGACCGAGCGAGCGAAGCGAACGAAGTTCTCCTTTTCAGCTTGGGCGAAAATTCTTTCGGCTGTTCTCCTTACCGGTCGCATTTCTCACCGACTCTCGTGAAACTTTGTGAGCAGGTTTAATAATAAAATAGATTTATCTCCGATCTTTTTAAAACATATGTACACGCTCGCGAGTTCTGTGTGAATGCCCCAGATCGCAGGTGTTTGTGGCCCGAACCGAAGGTGAGGGCCATAAATATGCGCTCTGGGCTTTACGAATTACCGCCCGTGTTGCGTACAAAATTTTACGTCTTCACCTGGCAATTTAGCTAGATTTGTATAAAACTTTATCAATCATTTATCACTTGGCGCCAATTTTGATATAAAAAAGGCGGTTTATAGGATATTATCTTTGACCCTGATTTGGCACGTGTACGGTAAAGTAATTAATTAAATATTTATAACAAGAACATAATGCAGTCTTTAATTGAAGTTTTTTATACTGCTTTGCTCCGAAATGGGAATCCACAGTTTTCCGAAAAATGGTACCTGTACATAGTTAGTACCACCGATCTTCTGTCTCTCTCTCATCGTATGGAATATAAAAGACTTACAGTTACCTTTGGCAAAACCTTCACCGCGCGGCGGCTAGCACACTGGCCGGTTATAAAGAAAAAAATAATTTTTCGCGGCCGTGTTTTGTTTTCTTCTGGGAGAATTTTCTTTTGCCTGCTCAATTCCTTACATATTTTGTCTGTTGTAAAATGGTTGTAAAGATTATTTATATGAAAAAGCGATTATTTCTCGAAAAAGACTACTGCTTGTAAATTTTGTACAGTATACATAGTTTATTTTACATACATGTACAAGGGCTGCCACTTATGCAGGTATGTATTGAATATAAATTCTGTGTTGTGTATATAATGTTTGTTAAACCCAATTTAATCCTCATGTAGCCGTCACGTGGTGTATCCCTTAGGAGGCTCGGAGGTGTTTGAACCTGTGCTAAGGAAAAATATTGTTTTCAGCCTTTTATGCCTGGATAATCTCCTTCAAATCGCTACTGTTGACCGCTGCTCGGCTGCTTCTTATACTTTCGTCTGCGCCGCTGCCCCTGAGTTAGCTCAAGGTGTGCTCTAGCGGGAACTTAGAGGGTATCTAAAACCTACGGCTTTTACCGTCCGGACTACGGACGTTTTTACTATGCAGGTCAGTGACTTTGAGCCATCTTTTAGCTAGTATTCTTGCTCCGTACTGACTGAATTTGTACATAGTGTTATTTTATTTTATTATTATATTTTACTGTATATTGTTGGATATTCGACGGTTTTAGAAACGCCTTAAACGGACCGGTTGATATTAGCTGTCATTTTAACGCACGAACAGTCTAGATGGTCACTTTGTTAGACATTCTTGTAATGGTTGGTTTGTATAACCGTTGCTCTCATGATTCTTATTGTAAAATAGTAGATTTGATGTAAATTCATTTAATATTTGTAGATAAAGTGATTACAATTGTTATCCTTGATCTGTTAGTCTTTTATTGCTGATAATATTAACAACTAATTTTATATCTTACCCCTATACCCATAACTCATTGGGTAATGTAAGACTTGTGAATACTATCTATACGCGCGTGTTTGTACATAGCTAAGCTTTTGTGTATACATTGACCTTCTTTCAGGTTGTATATATCTACTTTGCAGCTTGCATTTTGACGTAATCTGTTGTGTTAGTTAGTCTGTTTGTCTCTTTTTAGTTCTGTGTATTATTTTGGTTTAATGGAATTCACTTGCGTAAATACAAGTTAGGTTTAATAAGCCCGAACTTATTTATTAAATAATTATTCCAACTGAGATAAACACTAATAGTTCCAACTGAGATAATTATAATTCACTTATATAGTTTAAGACACCAACATGTTAGTTGGATACTTTCCTTAGATGAGGATAAAATCATTGTTTATAAAAGTTCTAGTGATTCTAAACTTGTAAATAAATGCAACTCGTTTTTTGTACATATTTATCTGCGCATTAGAAGCGCCATAAATAATGTCAAAATTTTGTGACGAAGTCGCGTTTTGATTTGGAAAATGCCAGTATTTAATAAGAGTTAGTACCGTTCATTATGTGCTGCAACTGCACGAGATTTCAATACCGATAAACCTTTCCTTTTAATTTGAACCTTGCTGACTTAAGAATAATAGTGACTCTATTCGAGTAAAGTATTTAAACATTCCCTTTTAATTTCGAAGCGTTTGTGGCACGTGGCTAAACAAAACTATTGTTGTACCGATGGGCCTTAAGATAAGATAAGATCCGTTCTAGAAAAGCAATTCGGAGTTTACACAAAGCTCTGCAATACTAAACCTGACTAAAACAACAGAAGTTTCTGTATTTTGCTATGGTATTACTTTAACAGTTAAATGTACCTACGTACCAACTAAGCTGTTATAAGCAAACATTATTTCACCGACTGACTTTTCACCGAATTTCATTGTGTCGCCGACTTTTTGTTAAGGCCGGTTTCACTTTGATTAGTGCGAGTGCGAATGATTAGTGCGAGTGCAGGTGTGTAGTGCGAGTAGTGTCCAATTCACTGCGAGTGCAGGTGATTAGTGGGAGTGTAGGTGTGTAGTGCGAGTAGTGTCCAATTCACTGCGAGTGCAGGTGATTAGTGGGAGTGTAGGTGTGTAGTGCGAGTAGTGTCCAATTCACTGCGAGTGCAGGTGATTAGTGGGAGTGTAGGTGTGTAGTGCGAGTAGTGTCCAATTCACTGCGAGTGCAGGTGATTAGTGGGAGTGTAGGTGTGTAGTGCGAGTAGTGTCCAATTCACTGCGAGTGCAGGTGATTAGTGGGAGTGTAGGTGTGTAGTGCGAGTAGTGTCCAATTCACTGCGAGTGCAGGTGATTAGTGCGAGTGTAGGTGTGTAGTGCGAGTAGTGTCCAATTCACTGCGAGTGCAGGTGATTAGTGGGAGTGTAGGTGTGTAGTGCGAGTAGTGTCCAATTCACTGCGAGTGCAGGTGATTAGTGGGAGTGTAGGTGTGTAGTGCGAGTAGTGTCCAATTCACTGCGAGTGCAGGTGATTAGTGGGAGTGTAGGTGTGTAGTGCGAGTAGTGTCCAATTCACTGCGAGTGCAGGTGATTAGTGGGAGTGTAGGTGTGTAGTGCGAGTAGTGTCCAATTCACTGCGAGTGCAGGTGATTAGTGGGAGTGTAGGTGTGTAGTGCGAGTAGTGTCCAATTCACTGCGAGTGCAGGTGATTAGTGGGAGTGTAGGTGTGTAGTGCGAGTAGTGTCCAATTCACTGCGAGTGCAGGTGATTAGTGGGAGTGTAGGTGTGTAGTGCGAGTAGTGTCCAATTCACTGCGAGTGCAGGTGATTAGTGGGAGTGTAGGTGTGTAGTGCGAGTAGTGTCCAATTCACTGCGAGTGCAGGTGATTAGTGCGAGTGTAGGTGTGTAGTGCGAGTAGTGTCCAATTCACTGCGAGTGCAGGTGATTAGTGGGAGTGTAGGTGTGTAGTGCGAGTAGTGTCCAATTCACTGCGAGTGCAGGTGATTAGTGGGAGTGTAGGTGTGTAGTGCGAGTAGTGTCCAATTCACTGCGAGTGCAGGTGATTAGTGGGAGTGTAGGTGTGTAGTGCGAGTAGTGTCCAATTCACTGCGAGTGCAGGTGATTAGTGGGAGTGTAGGTGTGTAGTGCGAGTAGTGTCCAATTCACTGCGAGTGCAGGTGATTAGTGCGAGTGTAGGTGTGTAGTGCGAGTAGTGTCCAATTCACTGCGAGTGCAGGTGATTAGTGCGAGTGTAGGTGTGTAGTGCGAGTAGTGTCCAATTCACTGCGAGTGCAGGTGATTAGTGGGAGTGTAGGTGTGTAGTGCGAGTAGTGTCCAATTCACTGCGAGTGCAGGTGATTAGTGGGAGTGTAGGTGTGTAGTGCGAGTAGTGTCCAATTCACTGCGAGTGCAGGTGATTAGTGGGAGTGTAGGTGTGTAGTGCGAGTAGTGTCCAATTCACTGCGAGTGCAGGTGATTAGTGGGAGTGTAGGTGTGTAGTGCGAGTAGTGTCCAATTCACTGCGAGTGCAGGTGATTAGTGGGAGTGTAGGTGTGTAGTGCGAGTAGTGTCCAATTCACTGCGAGTGCAGGTGATTAGTGGGAGTGTAGGTGTGTAGTGCGAGTAGTGTCCAATTCACTGCGAGTGCAGGTGATTAGTGCGAGTGTAGGTGTGTAGTGCGAGTAGTGTCCAATTCACTGCGAGTGCAGGTGATTAGTGCGAGTGTAGGTGTGTAGTGCGAGTAGTGTCCAATTCACTGCGAGTGCAGGTGATTAGTGGGAGTGTAGGTGTGTAGTGCGAGTAGTGTCCAATTCACTGCGAGTGCAGGTGATTAGTGGGAGTGTAGGTGTGTAGTGCGAGTAGTGTCCAATTCACTGCGAGTGCAGGTGATTAGTGGGAGTGTAGGTGTGTAGTGCGAGTAGTGTCCAATTCACTGCGAGTGCAGGTGATTAGTGCGAGTGTAGGTGTGTAGTGCGAGTAGTGTCCAATTCACTGTGAGTGCAGGTGATTAGTGGGAGTGTAGGTGTGTAGTGCGAGTAGTGTCCAATTCACTGCGAGTGCAGGTGATTAGTGGGAGTGTAGGTGTGTAGTGCGAGTAGTGTCCAATTCACTGCGAGTGCAGGTGATTAGTGGGAGTGTAGGTGTGTAGTGCGAGTAGTGTCCAATTCACTGCGAGTGCAGGTGATTAGTGGGAGTGTAGGTGTGTAGTGCGAGTAGTGTCCAATTCACTGCGAGTGCAGGTGATTAGTGGGAGTGTAGGTGTGTAGTGCGAGTAGTGTCCAATTCACTGCGAGTGCAGGTGATTAGTGGGAGTGTAGGTGTGTAGTGCGAGTAGTGTCCAATTCACTGCGAGTGCAGGTGATTAGTGGGAGTGTAGGTGTGTAGTGCGAGTAGTGTCCAATTCACTGCGAGTGCAGGTGATTAGTGGGAGTGTAGGTGTGTAGTGCGAGTAGTGTCCAATTCACTGCGAGTGCAGGTGATTAGTGGGAGTGTAGGTGTGTAGTGCGAGTAGTGTCCAATTCACTGCGAGTGCAGGTGATTAGTGGGAGTGTAGGTGTGTAGTGCGAGTAGTGTCCAATTCACTGCGAGTGCAGGTGATTAGTGCGAGTGTAGGTGTGTAGTGCGAGTAGTGTCCAATTCACTGCGAGTGCAGGTGATTAGTGGGAGTGTAGGTGTGTAGTGCGAGTAGTGTCCAATTCACTGCGAGTGCAGGTGATTAGTGGGAGTGTAGGTGTGTAGTGCGAGTAGTGTCCAATTCACTGCGAGTGCAGGTGATTAGTGGGAGTGTAGGTGTGTAGTGCGAGTAGTGTCCAATTCACTGCGAGTGCAGGTGATTAGTGGGAGTGTAGGTGTGTAGTGCGAGTAGTGTCCAATTCACTGCGAGTGCAGGTGATTAGTGCGAGTGTAGGTGTGTAGTGCGAGTAGTGTCCAATTCACTGCGAGTGCAGGTGATTAGTGGGAGTGTAGGTGTGTAGTGCGAGTAGTGTCCAATTCACTGCGAGTGCAGGTGATTAGTGGGAGTGTAGGTGTGTAGTGCGAGTAGTGTCCAATTCACTGCGAGTGCAGGTGATTAGTGGGAGTGTAGGTGTGTAGTGCGAGTAGTGTCCAATTCACTGCGAGTGCAGGTGATTAGTGGGAGTGTAGGTGTGTAGTGCGAGTAGTGTCCAATTCACTGCGAGTGCAGGTGATTAGTGGGAGTGTAGGTGTGTAGTGCGAGTAGTGTCCAATTCACTGCGAGTGCAGGTGATTAGTGGGAGTGTAGGTGTGTAGTGCGAGTAGTGTCCAATTCACTGCGAGTGCAGGTGATTAGTGGGAGTGTAGGTGTGTAGTGCGAGTAGTGTCCAATTCACTGCGAGTGCAGGTGATTAGTGGGAGTGTAGGTGTGTAGTGCGAGTAGTGTCCAATTCACTGCGAGTGCAGGTGATTAGTGGGAGTGTAGGTGTGTAGTGCGAGTAGTGTCCAATTCACTGCGAGTGCAGGTGATTAGTGGGAGTGTAGGTGTGTAGTGCGAGTAGTGTCCAATTCACTGCGAGTGCAGGTGATTAGTGGGAGTGTAGGTGTGTAGTGCGAGTAGTGTCCAATTCACTGCGAGTGCAGGTGATTAGTGGGAGTGTAGGTGTGTAGTGCGAGTAGTGTCCAATTCACTGCGAGTGCAGGTGATTAGTGGGAGTGTAGATGTGTAGTGCGAGTAGTGTCCAATTCACTGCGAGTGCAGGTGATTAGTGGGAGTGTAGGTGTGTAGTGCGAGTAGTGTCCAATTCACTGCGAGTGCAGGTGATTAGTGCGAGTGTAGGTGTGTAGTGCGAGTAGTGTCCAATTCACTGCGAGTGCAGGTGATTAGTGGGAGTGTAGGTGTGTAGTGCGAGTAGTGTCCAATTCACTGCGAGTGCAGGTGATTAGTGGGAGTGTAGGTGTGTAGTGCGAGTAGTGTCCAATTCACTGCGAGTGCCGGTGATTAGTGGGAGTGTAGGTGTGTAGTGCGAGTAGTGTCCAATTCACTGCGAGTGCAGGTGATTAGTGGGAGTGTAGGTGTGTAGTGCGAGTAGTGTCCAATTCACTGCGAGTGCAGGTGATTAGTGGGAGTGTAGGTGTGTAGTGCGAGTAGTGTCCAATTCACTGCGAGTGCAGGTGATTAGTGGGAGTGTAGGTGTGTAGTGCGAGTAGTGTCCAATTCACTAAGAGTGCAGGTGATTAGTGGGAGTGTAGGTGTGTAGTGCGAGTAGTGTCCAATTCACTGCGAGTGCAGGTGATTAGTGGGAGTGTAGGTGTGTAGTGCGAGTAGTGTCCAATTCACTGCGAGTGCAGGTGATTAGTGGGAGTGTAGGTGTGTAGTGCGAGTAGTGTCCAATTCACTGCGAGTGCAGGTGATTAGTGGGAGTGTAGGTGTGTAGTGCGAGTAGAGTCCAATTCACTGCGAGTGCAGGTGATTAGTGCGAGTGTAGGTGTGTAGTGCGAGTAGTGTCCAATTCACTGCGAGTGCAGGTGATTAGTGGGAGTGTAGGTGTGTAGTGCGAGTAGTGTCCAATTCACTGCGAGTGCAGGTGATTAGTGGGAGTGTAGGTGTGTAGTGCGAGTAGTGTCCAATTCACTGCGAGTGCAGGTGATTAGTGGGAGTGTAGGTGTGTAGTGCGAGTAGTGTCCAATTCACTGCGAGTGCAGGTGATTAGTGGGAGTGTAGGTGTGTAGTGCGAGTAGTGTCCAATTCACTGCGAGTGCAGGTGATTAGTGCGAGTGCAGGTGTGTAGTGCGAGTAGTGTCCAATTCACTGCGAGTGCAGGTGATTAGTGGGAGTGTAGGTGTGTAGTGCGAGTAGTGTCCAATTCACTGCGAGTGCAGGTGATTAGTGGGAGTGTAGGTGTGTAGTGCGAGTAGTGTCCAATTCACTGCGAGTGCAGGTGATTAGTGGGAGTGTAGGTGTGTAGTGCGAGTAGTGTCCAATTCACTGCGAGTGCAGGTGATTAGTGGGAGTGTAGGTGTGTAGTGCGAGTAGTGTCCAATTCACTGCGAGTGCAGGTGATTAGTGGGAGTGTAGGTGTGTAGTGCGAGTAGTGTCCAATTCACTGCGAGTGCAGGTGATTAGTGGGAGTGTAGGTGTGTAGTGCGAGTAGTGTCCAATTCACTGCGAGTGCAGGTGATTAGTGGGAGTGTAGGTGTGTAGTGCGAGTAGTGTCCAATTCACTGCGAGTGCAGGTGATTAGTGGGAGTGTAGGTGTGTAGTGCGAGTAGTGTCCAATTCACTGCGAGTGCAGTGCAGGTGTTTAGTGGCAGGCACGCTGCGAGTGAGGGGGAAGGGAGGGCGCGCGAGACGTGGCTACTCGCAGTCCACTCGCAAAAAAATAGAACACGCTTCTATTCACTTTACTGCACAGCCAACTAATCACTTGCACTAATCAGTCGCTGTCCACACATCGTCACTAAGCACCTGCACTAATCACTCGCACTCGCACTAATCAAAGTGAATACAGGCCTTTACTCAGACAAAAAAGGTCCTTCTGTCAAACCCGTTAGGTTAGGTTCGTTTTGTAAAAAATCTGAAAGGTTGACTGATTCAAAATAGTGATAATCGATGAAATGAAAATTCTGCGCGATATACATTCGGTGGAACATTTGTCGATAAAATAAGGTACAACCATTTTCTCGTTAACGTTCAATGTCCCTGGCAACAACAAGTTACCACTAACCTTAACTGTATTAGAGAGAGTTAAACGCTACGGGTTGCCATTGAATGAACTTTCTTGTCCTTTAACTAGCTGTCCGCGGCGAGCATTACAGATAACCCAAGCGGATCCGCGGGATTATAGACTACGTGGACGTAGTCTATAATCCCGCGGATCCGGTACTGGTGGACCAGTACTTTCTAATATAAGTGAATATTTTCTCCGAATTTTATAGAATTTTAGATACGGGGATGTAAGTTTGTGTGTAGGGGTACCTTACACACAAGTTTACACACTCACAAAGCTACAAACTTTTGAGTTTGTAAGTTTGTATGTAATTTCACAGATATTACCTTTTAATTATATGAATAGAAAACCAATCAAATTCAATCTCACGTAAAATGTTTCAAGTAAAAAGTAACTTGAGGAATTCACGTGGCTTTGATGTACATACAAAGGTGCCTACGATTCTAACCAGATCTATATTTGGAACAAAAAGAGCTTTTACCCTTCGGCCATGTCTATTTATAACATAAAGCACACAATTTATATCGCTCTCATTCACAAACCCACTGTTAATTATGCCCGTAAATTGGTATATAGAATATATAATACCTCTTAAGAAATAACACAATATAAGAAATTGTACAATGTACAATGTTGGTACAGTCAGCAAAAAAAGCAGCTACGAAAACGAAGACGTCAAAAGTCTTTATTTAAAGGGAATAAGGGCTTTTTTACGTGTCAGACTGCGTAGTTAGTTTTGATGCTGACTGCTCCTTATTATCTTGCCAGGAAGCTGGACTCTCCATTCAAACGTAGTTAGGTTTTCATTTTATAACGACTTGGTACAATAAACTTTGTATAGACAGTACACAATGGGATCGGCCATATCTAGGTCGAAAACTAGTTTCTGATGCTAGAAATAGAAAAAAATAGCGCGAGTTACGTTTTTCAAAAAAAATCTCTAATCATTAAAAAAATTCTACTATATTCCTAACTACGATAGCCTAGCGGTTCAGGCATCGTGAACGGCGGTCGTGAGTTCGAATCCCGGCTCGTACCAATGAGTTTTTCGGAAATTATGTACGGAATATCATCTGATATTTACTGTTAGCTTTTCGGTGAAGGAAAAACATCGTGAGGAAACCTGCATACATCCACGAAATAAATGTAAAGGTGTATGTGAAGTCCCCAACTCGCACTGGGCCAGCGTGGGGACTACTGCCCGTTCCCTCTCATCCATGAATGGAGGCCTGTGCCCAGCAGTGGGACGTATATAGGCTGATTTATTATTTTATGTATGTATGTATGTATGTAAGCACTTTATTGTACACAATAACAGGTTAAGGAATATACATGTCACACAATAGATCAAAGTACAAAGGCGAACTTATATTATTATTATTATTATTATTTTATATTCCTAACTAGCTTCTGCCCGTGACTCAGTCCGCGTGGAACTCGTGTATATCGTAGCTCCATACAAAATTTCACCTCCATACAAACCCCAGTAAGTTTTCTACAAAGTTTCAAGTCTCTAGTTCAAAAAATAATGTTTCCCCCATACAAAAATTGCACTCCCATTTATTCTCTTTAGGGGTAGAATTTTCTAAAACGCAGAAATAACTTTTTTTTGTATTTTAATAAGTTAGCTTTCTACAAAGTTTCAAGTCTCTAGCTCAAAAAAAAAAATCCCCCATACAAGCTCTGCACCTCTATTTCCACAAATCCCTTCTTGTCCCTAGCCCACGTTATAAAAATAACCTAAAGTTACAAAACTCTAGTTAAAAAAATAATTTTTCCCCCATACAAATATTGCACCCCTATTTAACCCTCTTAGGGGTGGAATTTTCTTAAACGCAGAAATAACTTTTTTTGTATTCTAATGAGTAATCTTTCTACAAAGTTTCAAGTTCATAGTTCAAAAATTAATGTTTCCCCATACAAACATTGCACCCCTATTTAACCTCCTTAGGGGTGGAATTTTCTGAAACGCTGAAAGTACCTTTTTTGTATCTTAATAAGTAATCTTTCTACCAAGTTTCAAGTCTCTACTTTAAAAATATTGATTCCCCCATACAAACTTTGCACCCCCATTTAACCCCCTTAGGGATGGAATTTCCAAAAATCCCGTCTTATCCCTTGCCTACATCATAAAAGGAAGTCCTGGTGTAAATTTCAAGTTTCTAGTCCCAGTAGTTTCGGCTGTGCGTTGATGAGTGAGTCAGTCAGGACATATGTATAGATATAACCGATAGATAGCCCTCCATAGTACGAAACTTAAGTGGCCGTGGGCTGGGCACACAGCACGTAGAACCGATGGCCGTTGGGGCGGAAAGGTTCTCGAGTGGCGACCACGTACCGGAAGGCGCAGCGTGGGTAGGCCCCCGACAAGGTGGACTGATGGCCTGGTAAAGGTTGCGGGAGTCCGCTGGATGCGGGTGGCGCGGGATCGGTCACTTTGGCACAAAGTTTCATGTTATTCCAGTATGCAGTTGTAAAATGAGTAGGTATTACACTAAGTTTGTATGGAGATTATATAGAGTCGACATGAGTCAATCGTGCTGGGAACTCTTAGGTACAGTCAGGGGTATTAACATGCACAGAAATATCTGTACAGGCCCCGTATCATGGTCGGCCTTATCACGCGATAAGTGACAAGATAGAGCGTCCGTCACTGGCTGACACCGTTCGATAGACCGACTGGGACTCCTGGGACTCTATTGTCAATGTCATAACGGCGTGTACAGATATTTATGTCTTATGTACCTATGTATACATACGTTTATTTATACCCCTAACTGTACCCACAACTTTATAATACACAGCCTTGAGCTTAACTATAATTTGGCTTCTGAAACCTAACAATTGTAATTTTGTTTTTCGATTTAATTAAGGAACGGCTTTGTTCTTAAATCAACTTGGGAATCCAAGCAATACCTACTTCTTTGAGTAAAGTTTCTATATAAATTACTACACTGCTTTCAACTTATTTCTGCTAAGCTAATAGAGTAGCTAGCCGAAGAATTTTCAGAGGTACGAGTATGGAGCGTGGTATTGATTGGTGTGAGTGTTGAATTGAAATACGAAGTTCTATCTTCAATTTTTTTTCGGTTGTGTAGAGCGTATCGAAACAGTTATTTCGGTTGTTTTGGAAGTAACGACGGAGTGCGGAGTTAAACCTTATGTCAATGCAATAATTTACTTTAAAAACAAATTTTTTACCGACTTCAATGTAGTACTCCGCCAAGCCACGAGAACATTTCCTATTTTTTTTACAATTTACCACATGAATTGATTTCCGATAGCAAATGCAATGATTACTATAGGAAAAAAACCGAATCGCTGTATGTGGGCCGACAATATTTGAGGACTTCCATCGATTCCCCAAGATCATCACCAATGGCACTTCATTAGTTACTATTTCAACGGAATCTTATCAGAACCTGTGACGTACTTTTGCACTTTTAAGTATATAATTGAGGAATTCGATAAGTCATCTGTGGTCTTCATCATCAATTCCTCGCCACCAAATTTATGATTTCGGATGTAAATACACGAGTTATAATAGAAACTACCAAAATCACTACAGGCGTGCCTAATAAAATTGAGGAGTTCCCTCAATTCCTCAGAGATCCCATCATCTAACTGAATTTTGAAAAAAAATGGGACCCACCTGGAAGTATATACATACGAACAAAAAAAAAATTCCAATCGGCTCATCATTGTCGGAGTTCTGAGGTAACAAACATTGGAGTTAAAAAAAAAAAAAATAGAGAACCTCCTCCTTTTTTTTGAAGTCGGTTAAAATGGTTGCTATCGCGCTGGGCTCCTTGACGAATAGGTACATCAGTCGTTGGCGTCGAAAAGATTAAAACGTAGGCTAACGTTACTTCGTTTTTTTCTTTCATTCTTTCTGATATTGCATACATCTACAGAGTAACAGATAGTGAGAATTTTTAATCGTCATTGAAATGGTCTCCACTAAACTTTATGTCAAGATAACTTATGAATACTTTGATGCTGGTCTTCCGTGGATACCCTTCCAAGAGAACGCTCCAATATGCGGAAAACATTATGCTATATTGTTAAAATGAATACCTAAATCATCAAGTAATTTTTAAGTGAAACCATATATTTTTAGACCAAAAATCGAGTACCAGGTACCTACTATCAGAAGTAGCATTAGACTAAGCAATATTCTCGTAGAATGCCGCTAAAAAGAGATGGTTACAATAATTTAAACCAGCAGAAAAGTAGTACTCAGGATACGATCGGAAAGACGTTATAATCTCATCTCTCAACTAATTTCTGAAATACTAAATAAAAAGTGCCCTTTTGAAAGTGAAATGTAATTATGTCTATTTATAAACGATCCCGCATGTCTATAGAGAACTCGCCGCGTCGTCGCCGCCGCCCACGTAACTACCAACCTTATTCACAAAACTTATGTATTCTTATTTAAGCTTGAGCCTTGTATAACTTGACCGTAAGATACGGAATAGATACGCATGATCGGAGTTCTAACGTATGATGGTTCGTCCGTGACGATATTGAGATTTGAGATGATAATTTGGTAAGTTGAGAATAACAGCTTAGACGTTTCATACTCGTACTTATCGTTCTGTAATAACTGTGGCAGTGCCAACAGCAGACAGAAATTATGGTATGAAAACAGAAACTGACGTTATTGTTATTAGGGGCTCGGTTATCGATGTCGTCAGATTCTTGATCATGAAAGTTGTGAGTTAAAAAGGAAAAGTCAAATATAAACATGACACTGATTAGAACCCAATAGCTGATTGTCCATTTTTTGTATGATGTCATTTGAGTATTTTGACGGATCGAAAAAGTAAAAATATGTATACGAGTCAAATTTTACTTATATTATTAGCTTCTACGAAATTTATTGATGTGGTCAAAATACCGTCATTGAAACTTAATTACGTCGTTTAATAATGTACTTACTGTTTAAGTTAGTTGATGTAAAAGTTCTTTTTTTTAGTGGTTTTTTAAGCGTTCTACCTCTAATTTTAATAAACAAAACAAATACTTACATGGGTAAATCAGAAAGTTCACTCATTACGTTGCTTAATTCTGATAACATTTCAAAAGATCTCATAATTTTCCAATTCCCTTAATTTGTATCAAATAGGAATTGGATGATAGTGAATTTTATTTAAGCCTTAATCTAGTCTACGGTTTTTTCCTCATTGTTTAACAATGTTCTACTTAATTAATCATACATAACTTTTAACTCATTTTGCCTCAAACATTATTTAGCTGTCTACTTTATGTTTTGAAGGCCTGTATAAGTCTCACGCCCTCGTTATTTCATTATATTGATTTGGGCATTAGGTAAGGTAACTAAGTAATAAGTTAGAGATGTCTGGAATGATTCCAAGTGTCTGGGGAGACGATGAGGCCTTGGGCGACCGTAATCTTGTTGCTATGCTTACCTACCTAAGTATATTGATAGAACTCTAAAGTAATCCTTATAATTAAATTCAACTTCATTTTTATAATAGCTCGGGAACAACAACCGTAAAGGAGCGTTCACTATGGTGTCCCCTTTTTTTTCTTCTCTCTCTTCGAATTTTCATAATTGATAGTACATAACGAAAATTATTTTAACCTCCTGGATCCTGGAGATATCGATTGTGCCAAAACAAATCAGTGCAAAATCAAACTGCAAATGTCGGAAAATTAGGAAAAAAGATCATGGAGTTTTCCCCTCGCAAAACTGATTGCTGATTGGCCATTTGTGACTCGGTGTATATTGTTCAGGTTGAAGGCCTCCACCCACCGGACGCGTGTGCCGCGCGTGTGCTGCGCGTGTCGGGCGCGTATGAAGCGGTATATTCACACCGGTAGCGGGCGGCGTATAGCAACGCGTGTGCAGCGCGGCTGCTGCGCGTGTGCCGCGCGGGTGCTGCGCGTGTGCTGCGCGTGTGCCGCGCGTCATATCTCTCTCACTACCAACACATTTAATATGTATCTTACTATCTCCATCACGCTGCCGCGCGTGTGACGCGCGTGTGCAGCGCGGCTGCTGCGTGGGTCTTATCTTATCTTATCTTATCTAGATGAGGGCCCTTTCGGATGCACTTCGACCCAGTGGGATCTTTTGTGCATTTGCCCTCTCCTTATGTCTACTCCCAACTTCGCTCCATCATTTCCACATAGCGGATGATGCAGCTCAGCGGAAGTACCTTGAATTCCTTTGGTTGCGGATAACCGTTACCGAAGTAATTCATTCTTTGTCGGGCAAGGGCATGACATTCACACAATAAGTGTTCCATAGTCTCATCCTCCTCGCCACACATTCTACAGTCTAAACTGTCCGATAGTCCCATCTTGGCCAAGAGATCCTTGACCCCGAAGTGACCTGTGAACACCCCAGATATGATTCTGAGCTGCTTCCTACTGGATTTCCAGAGTTTGTTAGTCCAGCCCGAGTTCACTCCTTCTATGAAGAGCTTAGAGTGCCTTAAGCCCGCCTCATTCCTCCACTCGTGTTGGTGTTTGGTTTTGGCGTGGGCTTTAAAGGCCGAAGTTATGGTTCCCTGCGAGAGCCCCACACATGGTTCTGGACCTACAAAGTGATTTGTAGACCCCCCTCTTGCAAGCTCATCCGCTTTTTCGTTGCCGATGAAGCCCTCGTACCCTGGTATCCAAACTAGTTGCACCTTATTATGCTTTCCAAGCTTGTTCAGTGCCTGGACGCCGTTATAGACTAGTCTAGATTCCACTTTCGGCGCCGTAAGTGCTTTAAGGGCTGCTTGACTGTCACTGAGTATATAGATGGTCTGCCCTCTGGTTTGCCTGTCTATATTCTCCTGTGCACAGGCAATTATAGCGTATGTCTCCGCCTGGAAGACGGTTGCCAAACCACCCATGCTTACACTACTACTGTAGTCATTCGCATAAATGCCTGCTCCCGTACCGGATCCCATTTTTGATCCGTCCGTGTACCATATACTGTCTTCGATACCAGACCTAGGTGGTTCTAGACCTTCGGCCCATTCAGCCCTGGATGGAACTTTTGTTGTGTAGTTCCTATGGAATACAAACTTGGGTAGCATTTTGTCACTTCCCATGCTTGTTATTCTGTCTAAGAAACCATCAGTCTCCATGTTTGTGTGTTTAGTCTTTGGTTTGTTGTCGCTCCACAGTCCAAGAGTTCTTAATCTGTAGAGCGATTTCCGCGCCTCTGACTTAATCACCAAGTGAAGTGGCGGTAGGTCCAGTAGGACTTCTAGCGCCGCTGTAGGCGTGGTACGAAACGCCCCTGTTATAGCCATGCAAGCCGATCTCTGCACCTTCATCAGAGCCTCTCTGCATGTGCTCATTAAAGTCCTTGGCCACCCCCATCAATCCCCATGTTTTGCCATACGCTGATCTACACATTCCAAATACCCTCAGTGCCTTTGTGATGGTAAGATCTGTATGCTTCTTCCAATTCAGTTCCTTATCCAGTGTAACACCTAAATATTTCACATCATCGGACAGTTCTAGTACCCTCCCGTACAGTTTTAACTGCTGTACGCCTGGAAGGGTCCTTTTCCTAGTAAAGGGTATTACCACAGTTTTGCCTGGATTAATGGATAGTTGGTGCAGGTCGCACCATTTCTCCACTATCCGCAGTGCCTTGTTCATGATTTCTGATACCGTGCCTGGGAACTTCCCAATAACCAGTATCACTAGATCATCAGCATATCCCACCGTGTGGATGGGACCCTTATTGAGTTCTACCAGGAGTGAGTTCACCACCAGATTCCAGAGAGTTGGTGAGAGTACCCCCCCCCCCCCCTGTGGACATCCCTTTGTGGCCGTGGCCATTATCTCATCTCCTAAGAGAGATGACTTTATTAGTCTGCCATTTAACATATTGCCTATCCATTTACATAGGGTGGGCTCTACACCATGTTTTGCAGCTGCTTCACTGATAGCTTTATACGTGGTACGATCGAACGCTCCCTCCACGTCCAAGAAAGCTGCCAGAGATAGTTCCTTATTCTCTATAGCCTGTTCAGCCCTGGTTGTTACCAGGTGAAGTGCGGTTTCCGTTGACTTCCCTGGCTGGTATGCACATTGTAGTTCGTGCAGCGGATGTCTCCTTAATGGGCCATCCCTTATGTGTCTATCTACCAATTTCTCCAGTGTTTTGAGGAAAAACGACGATAAACTTATCGGCCTATACGATTTGGCTTCACTGTAATCCGCCTTACCCGGTTTGCGTAGATAGGTTACTTTTACCATCCTCCACACACGCGGTACGTGTGCGAAGGCCAAGCACGCCCTGTACAATCTGCTCAGATGCGGGATTAGTACATTAGCGCCCTCTTGTAGTAGAATGGGGTAGATTCCATCTGGCCCCGGGGCTTTGTAAGGTTGAAATGTTGAAAGTGCCCACTTTATATTTTTATGATCTACTACTTTTTTAGACGTGTCCCAATTGTGTCTCGTTGTACTTGTGGTTTGTTCCAACACACTAACTGCTCCATCGTCTGTTATGCTGTCGTGTATTACTGAGCCTGGGAAGTGCGTGTTACACATTATCTTAAGGGTCTCCAGCCCCGTTTTCGTCATTCTACCGTCATTGTCCCTGATGGATGTGAGCGGGACCGACTTTGTGGTTGCTAGTGCCTTTGTTAGTCTCATTTCTTCTGGTATTGACTCAATCTGATCGCAGTGGTTCCTCCACGGAATAAAGAACCATTGGAAATGGCACTCAACCGATTTTCATAGAGAACCACTGTCGCCGCACGCACACAACCACACTTCATTAAATACACGAACACACAATTGCAATACACTTGCGATTGGTTAAAACGTACTATGACAATAAGTTGTTAACGGTAACAAATTGTATATGCAAAATCTACTTTAAGTAGTACCATTTACGGTATAATTTAGAGTGTCAAGTAAACATTCCTTACGTCCGTTACCATATGCGTTGCAAGACGTGCAAGAGACATGGTAGTTCGGCTACTCGACGCCAGGTAGCGTTGTTTTCAAATTATGGAGATGCGACCTCTTAAAACTAAAAAGTCGCATGTAATGCGAAATGCGTATGATGATAAGTCTATTTGGCTACAACGGAATAGGGATGTGGGTATGGTATGACGTATGAGTTTGACTATCCATATTTTTATGGTATTCATACGGTAAATAAACTAAGACTTCGGTTACTTATCATTTAGTTACAAATTGTTTCTAATAAAATCTTTTTTAATATATAATTAGTAATAGGTCAATAACTTTTGTAATAAATGTTGTTGCAATTAAACACCATTTCTAATTATTTCAATGGAGTATAATTTTTTCAATATAATACAAGCACAATATAATATCTTAAATACTCTTTAGATTTATTTTCCCAGCAATCTACACTGCGGACGTTAAGCGAGTGCGGTCAAGTGAGAATTTACAGTTTGCTCGCAGTGCGGGATAGCAGGAAACAAAACGAGGGAAGTTCACCGTCCGTATTGAAGGGCGCGGACTACCGCTGGCAATAGATCTAACCTAAGTCTAAACAGATGTAGTTCAGGTGTTAATACGCAGATGTAAATAGGTGTAAATACCCAATTACCTAGAAAAAATACAAGACTCGGAAATCATGCTTATGAAAAGATATTTGCCCTTGCAGGGATTCGAACCCACGACCGCCGCTTGCACACCGGCACATGCCTGAACCACTAGGCTACCGTTGCATTTTACAACATTATAAGTATGTAAATAGAGAAGCAATAATCAATCATATTAAATTATTCGTACTTACGCTACATACTACTATATTCTGCGTGGGAATTGAACCGTCATGAATGAAGCGTTTTCCTTTCGGCGAAACCCAAAAATCTGTTTCAACAAAATGTTCCGAACAAATGGTGTTGCATCGTTGCGGAAACCAATCTTTTCTCCCAGTGGTATCAATCCATTTCTCCTTTGTTTTCGTGTCTTTAGGAAAACTATAATATGATAATAATTATTTATTTATTTATTTATTTATTATCTCAAAAATTTACTTATGTGGTAGGTATACAACAAATTTCGCCAAACTGTGATCAGTTTGTTGGCGAATAGTGCGCTCACAAATAAAACGGAAAAATAAATAAAAAAAAACGGAACGGAACGGAAACGGATAAATTATTTTATTGTGTATGACATAATTTCAGATATTATATATGACTAACTTCCGCCCGCGACTCCGCTTGCGTGGACCCGGGATAAAAACTATCATATATTTTAATTTAGGCTATAACATATCTTCGTGCCAAATGACATCCAAAGCGGTTGAGCCGTTTAAGCGTGATTGAGTAACAAACATCCAAACATCTAAACCTCTAAACATCCAAACATCTACAACATCCAATAAACTTTCACATTTATAATATTTGTAGGATTCATAAATTTTGATTTATCGATAACTATTATCGACCTTAGCCACAGCATTTGAGTAGCGAACCTTCTAGATATTGTGTGCATTTGACGTTCCGAGTAGCTAAACAATACACAGGATTATGAACTTTATTGTTAAAGAAATAGAATTGATATTTCCGTGACTACAGACGCAAATTTTGTGTGTGATTCCATGAAATAGAAAATTAAATATTTCTTTATACGTATCCTAAAATAATACTTACCGATGATAGGAAATACCTCCATGAGACAAGTTTTTTAATGTGCTGTTATTGGAGCAACTTTTAATAGCGCAATACGGCATTTTACTAAAATAAACAAATATTCTCTCATGTCATACGCCGCGTGCGGTTGCTAGGTGACTGACTATAATCTGTGCAAGAAGTATGCTAGTTATTGCTCATGTTCGGCGACACGGGAACGCCCACTTACCATTTCCAATGGTTCTTTATTCCGTGGGTTCCTCCACGCTCTCCTCTTGGCTTTCCTCACAGCCTTGCTGAGTTCTGTGAGTTTTTGTGCATAGTACCCAAAGTCATTAGATGCCTTTGCGTCATTAAATATCGCCCTGGTTTCCCTCCTCGCGCGGGTGCTGCGCGTGTGCTGCGCGTGTGCTGCGCGTGTGCTGCGCGTGTGCTGCGCGTGTGCTGCGCGTGTGCTGCGCGTGTGCAGCGCGTGTGCTGCGCGTGTGCTGCGCGTGTGCTGCGCGTGTGCTGCGCGTGTGCTGCGCGTGTGCTGCGCGTGTGCTGCGCGTGTGCTGCGCGTGTGCTGCGCGTGTGCTGCGCGTGTGCTGCGCGTGTGCTGCGCGTGTGCTGCGCGTGTGCTGCGCGTGTGCCGCGCGAGCCCGCGCGGGCCCGCGCGTCATATCTCTCTCACTACCAACACATTTAATATGTATCTTACTATCTCTATCATACTTAGCAGCGCGGGCCCGCGCGGGCCCGCGCAGCTCACGCGACGCGCACGACACGCGATCGCGCTGCCGAGTTGTATCTTTAGCGCCGCGCGGGCCCGCCTTCGGAACGCGTTCGATGTGTGTGTGACGACGCGCCGGCGTCGCACAACGGCGGCGAGGCGCGGCGGGCCGCGCGGCGCACGGGCAGAGCGGTGACGTCACAACGAGCGGCTTTAAAAGGCCCGAGCGCGCCTACAACGATCAGTCACACACTCACGGACCCGGACGACGAAATCACAGCGTCCATCGAAAGATGGAACGCTGCGCTTTCGGCGTCCAACACATCGCGTACACTTCAGCGTTCCCGCCGGCGGGGACGTCCACCGCGAGACAACACAGACACATACAGTCCGCTTTCGTCCCGGTACCGCCGCATACCGGGTAGAGTCAGTCCGACGCAAGTCGGGCCTAGCTGAGTTTCTTGCTGGACTCTTCTCAGCTAGGCTAGGTTTTAGCGAACCAGCGATAAAACTCCCAGTAGTTCGATACCACTCACACCCCAGATTCGGTTGATACCGTTCAACCAATCTCACTGGAGCGCAAACTCTTAGAGTATTCCAGTGTACAAACTTCCCCGCGTGGTCGTGCCGGAGGCTACCCCTGGATTTTCCCCAGGCCACCCTCCAACCACGCAGTTCGACCGCTATATTGGGTCCGTCCTATTATAGCAACAGTCAGGTTCAAAAAAAAAAAAAAAAAAAAAAAAAAAAAAAAAAAAAAAAAAAAAAAAAAAAAAAAAAAAAAAAAAAAAAAAAAAACGATCAGTGTTCTCCGGAGTCCGCTTCGGATAGCACTGCCCCCTCCCTTCCCCCCTGCGTCTTCAAGGCGGCGGTTTTGGCCAGCGTTCCCGAATACCTAGTCCTCAAGGCGGTGGTTTTGGCACGTCCTCATCAGCCTTGGACTAGTCACCCTGGAATCATCCCCGCGGCGGTGGTTGTGGCAAGTCCTCATCAGCCAGGGGTTCCAGGTTCCTACAGCCTTCAAGGCGGCGGTTTTGGCTCGTCCTCGTCAGCCTTAGGCTTCCCGAACTAACGCTCCCACTAATATCCCGTAGTCCGTAAGGATAGGTCCGCGACCGCGTTAACCGTACACCGTAGATTTAGCGTGCTAGATTCTAGTGTTTGCTTATAATTAATAAACGGGCGTAAGACCCTTATTTGTTACATATTTAATCCGTGTTTGCATTACAAGCGCCCCTAGATCCCTCATAGTGCCCCTGAGCTAGTCTGGAAACCTCCATCAAGCCCTAAGCGGCGGAGGATTTGGGTGTGTGCCCAAAACACACATCACATTTGGCGCCCAACTTAAAAACTCACTTTAGAGTATTTCTAGCTCAAGAGGGATCGATCCAGGGGAGTGTAATAGTATCTAGCATATCTAGTGCGACGCGTCTCGTCCACTATTGAAATTTCCGTTTAGACCAGTTAAAACCGTATAGTTTACCGTAGAATATCCGTAGAAATTGCCGTTTTACATATTAACTGAATATTAACGTGTTTTATCCCCTGTGTACTTATAGCCGCTTCAACTCCCATACAGTACCGCCAGGTAGACGGGAAACTACCGATGCCGACGGCCTGGATCTATCTCCTTAAGAAGCCGGGTCTCACCGAGGAAGCCGAAAAGAGAGGTATATCCACGGAGGGCTTGACGGTGGAGCAGATACGCAAGCTACTCGCAGAATCCGTGGAAGGATCAGACGAATTTAAGACACCGGAAGAGGAATCACGATCCTTAATCATGGAGGACGACGAGCGTAAAGGAAAGTCGAGCAGGCTTAGCAAGTTGCTAGGTGAGTGGAACCTCACGTACGGGACGTCCGAGGACGCCGTAGAGTTCGTGGAAAAGCTGGAGGAGCTAATCGAAGCCAGCGGCATAGAGAGGGAAGAGGTGCTGCCAGCCTTACCGCGCATCCTGAGAGGAAAGCCTTTGTTATGGTACAGAAACAATTGCGACTCGTGGGGGACATGGGAGGAGTTCCTGGAACGTTTCAAACTTTATTATTTCCCCAGTAACTACGAGGAAGACCTCATAGTGGGGATAGTTGCGAGAAAGCAAAAGTTTCGAGAAAGTTTCACGGATTATTTGACCGACTTAAAAACCTTAATGAGGAGGTATGGGGGGTTAACAGAGAAGGAGAAATTGCACCGGATACACGAGAACATGATCAAGGAATACAAGTTGTACATCAAAAAACAGGACTACAAGGACCTCAGCGGGTTAGTAAGGCTGGCAAGCGAGTACGAAGGAATCGTCGCGTCATCGTACAGAGGCCCGCCACCCAGCAAAGGGAGGCCGTTCGAGACCGGAGGGCACACGAGCCCACAAGCGGCATATAAACAAGGTCCGCCGCAGTTTACTGCGCAACCGCCGGCACGAGAACATCAACAACCGGGCAGAGAGACCCGAGGGAAGAGGGAGTTCCTAGGCGCAGCAGGAGCGAGCGGCCGCGAAGATAACCGGTTATATATTTTTGACGACCGCTTTAGCCTAGTTGGTAGTGACCCTGCCTACGAAGCAAGAGGTCCTGGGTTCGAATCCCGGTAAGGACAAAAATTTGTGTGATGAGCACGAATATTTGTTTCAGAGTCATGGATATTTTCTATGTATTCAAGTATTTATATCTATTATATTTATCGTCGTCTAGTACCCATAACACAAGCCATACTGAGCTTACTATGGGACTAGGTCGATATGTGTAAGATTGTCCCCTTATATTTATTTATTTATTAAAAAAAAAAAAAAAAATTAAAAAAAAAAAATGTGGAAGCACAGATGATGGGGGACAAATACCGCTGTTTAATAGATACAGGGTCCACAAACACGTACGTCAATGAAGGAGTCTTTAACGCCTGCAGAGCACGAGGTGCATTAGAGAAACAAGAGGAGAGGGGAATTGTCCTCGCCGACGGCACAAGAACACAAGTAGGGAAAAGTGTGTTAGTGGACATTGTAATGAAGGGGGCGACGATAAAGCACTGGGTGCGGGTGTTGCCATCGGCGACACACACCATCGTGGGGATGGATGTGCTCAGACGAGTGGGGATGGCAGTGACGTGGGCAGGCGAACCGCAACGTGTGAACGAGCCGACTACCCAGGAAGAGGTCGCCGAGGAGCAGGGGCCGGAGGCGCCCCGCGAGCGTCGGGCAACCCTCGCCGAGCCCGAGGAGCTATCCCGTAACCCTATTTGCACGGCGGCAGAGCACGACTGGTACGAGAATAAGCGAGTCCAGGTGGAAAGCGGATCAGAAAAATCGCAACAGTACCGCGTCGAGCAAGGCAAATTATATTGGAGGGCGTCTACCGCCGCGCACGATAAATACACTCATCCCGAGTCCGAGTGGAAATTATGTGTTCCAGAAAGCGACAGACAGCAAATTATAAGTCAAAATCACGACTTACCGAGCGCAGGGCATTTAGGAATAACTAAAACTATAAATAGAGTAGCGCAGAGATACTACTGGCCGAAAATGAAAACAGATATCACAAAATACGTTACAAAATGCAGCGCCTGCCAGAAACATAAAGTTCCACAACAAAAAACGGGCGGCTTGATGCACACTAGGAACGCAAGCCGGCCCTGGAAGCTGATAACGACAGATTTAATAGGCCCATTACCGAGATCCTCTAAGGGGTACAAGTGGATAATTGTGTTCCACGATAAGTTCACAAAGTGGTCCGAAATAGCGCCGTTACGGAACGCCACGGCGGGCGCCGTCGCGAGGGCGTTCGAGAGTTGTGTAGCATTGCGGCACGGCGCGCCGCAGGCGCTTTTATCGGACAATGGCCCACAATATGTATCGAAACTATTTAACGACACGCTCCGCAAATATGGGACGGAACACAAGTTAACTCCGCCGTATAGTGCACACTGTAACCCCACCGAGAGACAGAATCGGACCCTAGAGACCATGATATCGACGTTCATAGACGAGAATCATAAACAGTGGGACAAGTACTTGGCAGACTTTAACTTCGCCCTCAACACTTCCGTGCAGGAATCGACAAAGCACACGCCGGCCTTCCTGTTGTATGGGAGGGAGTTAAGGAACCCTAATGACCAGAACGCATTCTCGACGCCGTACGTGAAGGATAATGCAACCCGGGACCAGCTATACGCGACCGTCAGGCAATGTCAAGACAAAGCGTCCGCAATACAAAAAACCTACTACGATAAACGGAGGAGGCAATGGGAACCGGCGGCGGGCACGCAGGTACTAAAAAGGAACCAAGTCTTGTCAAACGCAGATAAGAATTTTTGTGCGAAGTTAGCGCCGAAGTACGTTGGGCCGTACAAGGTTCACAGTAAGACATCACCGGTAATATACCGATTGCAGAAAATAGACGTGACCGGTAAGCAAATAATAGCCCACGTGAAAGACTTAAAACCGTACAATATTTAAAACATACACAACGAGTGTTATAACGCGCGCATAACAACATACATAAATTGGAGTTATTACGCGCAAAACAAAGTTTCCTTAAAAGTGCGCAACTGACTCAAGCCAGCGATAACCGGTCGAAACGAAAAGATAACAGGAGGCGGCGGCGAGCCGACCGAAAACCGACCGTAACGCAGGGTCAATAAGGTCCAGAGTTACCGCGCGGTAAACCGAGAGTAGTGTGCAACCCGGGACAACGCAACAATTAGTAAAATAAGGCGAAATGCGCATCGCACGTAAACAAGGATTCACATGAATCGCATTCGCATCATACAAGAAATATAATTTAAATACGAACACAGGAATCCGCGTCACCCGCAACATATAATAAGCACGGCCGAATAGGGACCCCAATGCTAGGGAAATACGGTCGATAATCAAATGGACGGGGGAAAATTGTAAAGATTTCCGATTGCATCGCGGGTAAAGGTAAACAAACAGCAACGGCCGAGATGCGCGGAAAAATATGAACCATATACTGTTATGAATACGGTGTATAACAGAAAGCCAGGTGGGGCGGCAACGTGCATGTGACACCCCGGGTATGGATAGCGTTCATGGGCTACGGTAGCTGCCTACCTTCAGGCGGACCGTCAGCGGGCCCCACCGAAGTAGTGTTTTAAGTTTTATTATTGTTTTGTTTTTCATTTCTCGCATTATATAAATTTATTTTGATGACCGATTTACAAGTAGGTACCCCAGTAACGGGTAAACACCGAAGGCACCGGTAAACGGTGAGCAATATCGGGGATAGGGAGGTACCAAAAGGTTGGTACACCGATTTGGTACGGTTAACGGTGATTTTTTTCCTTACAGCAAAAAAATCTCAACAGGAGGAGGGGGCATGTGACGACGCGCCGGCGTCGCACAACGGCGGCGAGGCGCGGCGGGCCGCGCGGCGCACGGGCAGAGCGGTGACGTCACAACGAGCGGCTTTAACCCTTAATTTGACTATGTTCGGTGTGGCGAACATACATTTCCAAAAAATCTAAAGCACACATTTTTGTGTATTAATGTTCCATTTTTTACCAAAATAGTAGCATTCATTCATAATTTACGGTAGAAAATTAAATTATAATTGTGGCAACACTAATTCGACAGTAGTGTTACCAAAATGGCGACGAGACGACAATCGCGAAATATTGTCAAGGTATTTATTACTTTTTGTTAGTTTTTTTGTTTAGTCCTAAACAGAACTGGCGTTTAATCTAATGCTAAGGAGGTAGTAAACCCAACCAAATAGTTTTTATTTCAGTTTCTGTCATAATTCTGTGACAGTGACACTTTGAATGTGATGTTCGGTGTGTCGAACACCGCCAACTAAGCAGAGAAATACAAATAAATAAAATAATACAAAATCCCTTTTAAGAGCCGCAGGTGGTATATGCCTATATTTGTACAAATGCTTGACATTTGTATAAACAACGCCTGGCTTTTAGGTCGACACAAAAACTCAGCAGCTTTAGTAGCAGTCCCTTTGAAAAAATTTCGTCTTGAGATATATCATGGGCTCCTTCGAACTAACCGGTCGGGCAAAAGAGACAAAATTGAATGCCATGAAGTCAAAAAACCCGTTAAACCAAGGCCAGTTGATTCTGTGCGATTTGACGAAGTGGGGCACTTCCCTTCAGTAAAAACTGAAGGACGGTGCTGTGTTTGTATGAAAAATACTACAGTGTTCTGCATTAAATGTGATTTTCGAATGTGTTTTATCACTGGAAAGAATCCAAGAAACTGTTTCTTGTCATTTCATACCCAAAAATTATAATTGCACAAGCTTTTTCATTATTTTTTAATAAAATTGCATGTTTACAAATATTTTTCTATGTAATTATTTCACCTTCTTTTTCCTTATATCATTGGCAGTGTTCGGTACAACGAACATAATTTTCCTGAAAAACTGAAAGCACGTGATTTTTTTACTATTTTTTTTGGGCTCTTTATGATGTATTTAAGTAGTTTTTACAAAAAAAAACCGGTTTTCTAAGTGTACCTTACACCTATCTCTGCCAAATTAAGGGTTAAAAGGCCCGAGCGCGCCTACAACGATCAGTGTTCTCCGGAGTCCGCTTCGGATAGCACTGCCCCCTCCCTTCCCCCCTGCGTCTTCAAGGCGGCGGTTTTGGCCAGTCCTCGTCTGCCTTAGACGTTCCCGAAAACCTAGTCCTCAAGGCGGTGGTTTTGGCACGTCCTCATCAGCCTTGGACTAGTCACCCTGGAATCATCCCCGCGGCGGTGGTTGTGGCAAGTCCTCATCAGCCAGGGGTTCCAGGTTCCTACAGCCTTCAAGGCGGCGGTTTTGGCTCGTCCTCGTCAGCCTTAGGCTTCCCGAACTAACGCTCCCACTAATATCCCGTAGTCCGTAAGGATAGGTCCGCGACCGCGTTAACCGTACACCGTAGATTTAGCGTGCTAGATTCTAGTGTTTGCTTATAATTAATAAACGGGCGTAAGACCCTTATTTGTTACATATTTAATCCGTGTTTGCATTACAAGCGCCCCTAGATCCCTCATAGTGCCCCTGAGCTAGTCTGGAAACCTCCATCAAGCCCTAAGCGGCGGAGGATTTGGGTGTGTGCCCAAAACACACATCAAATGTGTTTGAATTGTAGTTTCAATGCTTTACAACTTGCGCGTGTGCCGCGCAGCACACGCGACGCGGACGACACGCGTCCGGTGGGTGGAGGCCTTGACAGTTTCGTTTGGAAACGTTCAGACAACTGCAGATTTTTTTTAAATGTTATGTCCTCAAGTGAGGACCGGGGGATCGAGGAGGTTCAATATGGCATTAAACTACATCTTTAGGCCTACGAGTACATATTTTCTCGGTCGCCAAACCATTTAATAATGTTTAGTGCAGTTGCGTTCGTTCCAGTATTAATTTGAGATATTTAAATAATGGGTTAGAGGGTTAGTGAGACTACCAGTGATATATTGAGAACATACAAAGAATATGACGATCGGCAGCTGCAGCAGAGCAGACGTCTAGATTTATTTTGTTTGTTAGGATAGACCTGAAATTGAAGAATGCATTCATTCTAATCAGATCGTTTGCTATTAGTGAGGCTGCGAGCGCAGTACAGTGAGGACGTATTGCAAAATAACTTAAAAAATTAAAAGTGCCATTATTCTATTGTCAACCCTATTTTTATAACCGTAAGGTTTAAACTTAAGTGACTAAAACTGCATCAATTAGCACCTATTACCACTGAGTGAGTGTTTTCGCGCCCGCACCGATAAGCAACGTCAAGGAGCCACTATGTATTTACTACGCTCACCAAATGGATGCGGCGATAACAGCGAATTAGGCGGGTCTCAGCCAAATTTATCAACCGGCACTGATCTCGACTGCCAAAGAGTTACTGTCCGCCACAAACGAAAATTATCTTTTTATAAACTTGACAAATCTACCTATTAATAATGAAAATTACACTGATTATCATTTATCACTCCCCTCGAGCCAAAAAACCATATTCCTTATCCCGTATGATGCGATGGATATATACAAAATTATTATGTCCCTGAAAACTAGCAATGCAGTAGGTGTAGATGGCATCAGTACTAAAGTCATAAAGCTTTGTGCAAAATATATCAGCATACCCCTGGCTCACATAATAAATTTATCTTTTGAGCAAGGCTGTTTTCCTGATGATCTAAAGCTATCTATAGTGAAACCGGTATACAAAAAAGACAACAAGAATCTGATGAATAACTACCGGCCCATCACTCTTATACCGATTATATCAAAGATCATTGAAAAAGCCATGTTCAAACGTTTATCATCTTTTTTAAACTCCATCTTAAACAACAACCAATATGGTTTTCGTAAGGGTAGCTCAACCACGTTAGCATGTTTTAACCTGATGAAGTTAGTAACCGATTCAATAAACAGTAAAATTCCCGTAGCAGCTATATTTTTAGACCTAAGCAAGGCTTTTGATTTTGTCAATCATTCGCTCCTGCTAAAAAAACTAGAGAGCTATGGTATAAGAGGGAATGCTTATAATTGGGTAAAAAGCTACCTCTCGGATCGGTATCAGTGTACGGAAATACAAAACATAGAAAACGGAGAACTTATATCAAAGAGGTCACAATACAACCACAATAGCTGTGGAGTACCCCAGGGGAGTATACTGGGGCCTCTATTCTTCCTCATATACATAAACGACTTACCACGACGTATTAAACACAACTGCATAATGTTTGCTGATGACACGACTTTAATAATTAAGTCAGACAATATAAATAATCTTAATCGTGATATACAAGACGCTCTTGCAGATATTATTGACTGGTTAGATAAAAATAATCTGAAAATAAATATACCAAAAACTAACATTATGCAATTTAGGACATCTAAAAATACTGACATTGACCTTAATGTAAATTATAAAAATAATCAAATAGACGAAGTCGAAACAACTAAATTTCTTGGAATCTATATTGACAAATTATGTAATTGGAAATTTCATGTTGCCTTCGTCTGCGAGAGACTAGCTAAATTTGTATTTGCCTTAAGAAGATTAAGCAGAACCTCGTCGAGAGACTTAGCACTAACAGCCTACCACGGCTATGTGTCCTCTATACTCAGCTACGGCTTGATTATCTGGGGTAATTCCGTAGAGGGCCAAAGTGTATTTCTGGTCCAGAAAAAATGTGTAAGAGCCGTGTGTAATACTCACTACTTAGAACCATGCAGGCCTTTATTTAAAGGGATTAAAGTTTTACCACTTCCATGCTTGTACATTAAGCAAATGTGTATCTTTGTGAGTGAACACCCTGAATATTTTGACAAACAGAGCACCTTTTATCATAGATCGACTAGGTATGGAAGCAAATTGTTCTTGCCGCGCTCTAGAGTCAAGCTTCATAAAAACAATTCATACTGTATGGCTATCCAAATCTATAATAATTTACCCAATTTCATTAAAGAGTGCCCCACAAATAGGTTTAAAGGAATGCTTACTGAATGGCTACTAGACAAATGTTTTTATTCTGTCAAAGACTATCTTGCTTATAAGCTAAATATCGAGGACTAATTTCTTTTAATATATGTATATTGTATATATATATATATATATATATATATATATATATATATATATATATATATATTAACTGATCGGTTTGTGTTAGCTTTAATTATTCCCATAGTCTTGACATTAAATACGGTCAACGTAATTATAATCATCGTGTTACTGAATGCAACTAATTTGTTTTGATATTGATAAGACATCCAATAATTATTTTAATAGTCTGACATAAAAAAGGTTTGAACTGATTGAATATTATGAAATTGTTAATTTTAATTTGCATGCCTTTTCTGGTAGAACTTAAGCAACACTGTATTTTATTATGTCATCTTATGTAACTATGTTCTCGCAATAAAAAAAAAAGAAAAAAAAAAAAATGAAAAATAATAGCCACATTTTATCAGACTTAGCCGAGCTAAAAAACCAGATGGCAGAGATGATGTCTCTTATGAAAACAAATGCTCAAGCCCAGACAGAAAATATAACAAAACTATGTGCAGATATTACTACCATTAAGAATGAAATTGGCAATATATCGACCAGAATTGATGCCATGACCACTGAACAAGACAAATTAAGGACAGAGGTATCAAACCTGCCCACCTCCGTGAGTACAACTAACAACAAGGTACAGCTCCTAGAAACAAACTTGAACACATTCAAGTCGTCTATTGAGCAGACGGCTATGGGTATGACACCGGCTTCCTATAATGATGTCATCGCTGAATGTCAACAACGTACTCTGCGCCGCAAAAATCTCATAATAGCTGGTCTAAAAAAAATTGATCCGAATATCGAGGAGAAGGACGCCCATGAACGGCAAGAAGTCAACAGAATCATCCGAGAAATATCCACTAACTGTCCTGAACCACAACAAATCTTCCGTCTCGGGAAATATGCTCCTAATAAAAACCGCCCAATAAAAGCCTGCTTCTCATCTGAAGAACCAGTAAAACACATTCTTAGAAACAGAAATAAGAGCAAAAATGTAAAAATATATTCAGACCAAACACTGTACCAAAGAGAGAATTGGAAGAACGTGAAACAAGAACTCGACTTAAGAACTTCGAACGGAGAGCAAAATTTGAGAGTCAAATACGTAAAAGGAATGCCAAAAATTGTTCAACTGCAGCCAAAAAACTAAATGCCAAAGACGCTGACGTTAATTCGAGTAGCCAAATTACATATCAAATTTCAAATATATATTCCCAAATAGAAGTAATGAGCAAATCAATCAAATGTTTCTACACAAACATCAGAAGCATTGTAAAGCCAGGTAAACTGGATGAACTAAAATGTATCCTAAGCTCTTTTCAAACGATTATACATATTGTTGGAAACGTGGATTAAGGACGACGAAGAACGTAATGCGGATAATTTAATACTGAGGACACCACGGACAAATTATGGGAAAAAAAGCATTGTCTATGAAGGGGCGCAAATATATAATAAGCTACCAAAAGATATAAAAGAGTCTAAAACACTCTAAAACACTCTACTTTCAAAAAACACCTTAAGTTCCATATATTCAATAATCTACAACTAGAATAATAAAAATAATAATAATAAGAACCAAACTAATAATATACAACATAATAATCATATTACCTATATAAAATAAATACAGATTGATTAATGGAATCAAGTAATGTGTGTATTGTTGTTGATGTAAATAATCAGAATTATTCATACTAATTAAAATATTACAATTACTAGAGATGGCGCTGTCAACCAGTTCACGTGTTGACAATATTTATTTATCTACAACTGGAATAATAAAAATGTATTTATTATTGTTACATGTAGTGTAATAATTAAATTATAATATTGATAATATTTAAATAAAAAAAAATACGTTTAATCAGAAATCGTCCCAAAATTAGTATCGTAATTTAAGTCAAAATTGTTAATCATAAATAAACAAGAATAATTATTGGAAATAAAACAAAAATATTAACGTAAAATTATTACTCTGAATCCAAACTACATTATATTTTATGTCATCCGTAGTGTGCACAGAGATGCCGCATCCATCCGTATCGCTTTCGATATAACTCGTGAACATTCACATTCGTATTTGTTCGGTGAACTGTGCTGTGACGCATCTGAACAGGACGGCAACAATAACTTGTGTCCTAAGCCGCTGCTGCTGTTAATATTACAAGCGTTTTCTACCCACTTTGCCATGTATTTAAGAATTTAAATAGTATATTGGTAAAATGGTAAACTGCACGCTATGCATGCCTTTAAAATGATTTTGTATATGAGTGTATCTCATGTAAGTGAATTTTGTAAATTCTTTATGAGATAATAAATGTCTTAAACCATTAGTACTGAAGAAAACAACAATTATTGGACCAAAACTTCGATTCCAATCATAATTGACGAACGAGTTACCTACTCATCCCAAAAACACATGAGATTGTAGTTTTGAAAATAAATTGAATTATTTTTCAGGTCACCTAAATTGCCTTTCGTAGTTGCTGCATTTCAATGTTAATGTCTGTGTTTAAAACTTCAGAAAGTTCCCGTCAATGAAATAAATGTTTTTGTTGGATTATTATAGAAGTGTCAAAGGGGGTTATAAGTTAAGATAATATAATTGATTTACTAAACAACAACAGAGATAAATTGAAAATTTATTAAGGACAGCAAAATTCGTAGTTTTGTCAAACATACGATTTTGTCATAGCCTCATAGGAAATTGTGATGAGATTTGGTGCGCGAAGTTTCCCCAGAAACGTATCCAACAACAGAGGCAACCCCGACCAGACTACTAAAATACCATCGACAGACATAGCATCAACTTCATTAGCGAATTGGATTGTAATATTCATAGGAAAATGTGAGATCTGTAGTAAATTCTTCAATTGAAAGAAATGCTTTTTGTGCATCCAAAAAAACATGTTGTTTAATGATTTGCTGGCTTTATTAGAACCAGGTTGCAGTTTTGAGCAGAAATCTCAGATTTTGGTCACAAAAATAAGTAATTCGTTCATTTATATCATGCATTTGCAGTGCGGTGGAGCCCTCTAGATGACACGTAATTCTCTTCTTTAGGGTTTCGTAGTCGACTATTAGGAACCCATATAGTTTCGCCATGTCTGTCCGTCCGTCCACGGATAATCTCAGTAACCGTTAGCACTAGAAAGCTGAAATTTGGTACTATTAAGTATATCAATTACGCCGACAAAGTGGTAAAATAAAAAGTGGAAAAAATGTTTTATTAGGGTACCTCCCCTATCCGTAAAGTGGGGAGTAATTTTTTTCATTTCAACCCTAACGTGTGATATATTGTTGGATAGGTATTTAAAAATGAATAAGGGTTTAGTACAGTAATATTTTGATAATGTTAATATTTTCGGAGATAATCTTTCCAGAAGTAAAAAAAATGTGTCCCCCCCTCTAACTTTTGAACCATAAGTTTTAAAAATATGAAAAAAATCTTAAAAGTAGAACTTTATAAAAACTTCCTAGGAAAACTATTTTGAACTTGATAGGTTAAATAGTTTTTGAAAAAAAAAACAAAATAATTTCTGAACTAAGTTTGTAATTTAATCGTATAAGCTGGTGTTTATTTGTAGGTACCTATAATTTCTACAAGATCACAATAAAATGACGTGCTTTCAAATAAAGTAAAAACGGTGAAAATCGGTTCACGCAATAAAGAATCATCCCATAATTATCATTTTCCATACTTTTAGCTCGCGCGCAATAGTTTACTTAATTTGCCGATAGATATCGCTGTACGCGGACCGCTCATATCGTACATGGCGGTGTTAAGATTTTTCCTGATTTAATAGGGTCGGAGTGCGTGGTAACGGCGTAATAACGGTGCGCCGTGCGTAACGGTGCGCCCATACATTAGGTCGAAAATTTGTCGTGCTCGAATGTTCTTAGTTATCTTTGGTCGTTCTTTGTCTAATAATAAAATTGTTCACTAAGTATTGCCCGTATTGTTCGCTAAGTATTGCTTGTTTAACGCTTAATTGGGGACACTTACTGTGACGGACGGCAAACTACGGAACCCTACACTGAGCGTGGCCCGACACGCTCTTTGCCGGTTTTTATTATTGTCGTTTCTGTCTATAGAAAATTACGCAACTTTTGACACCCGTTGTGATACTGAAGCTCAAAACAATTATTCCCCATACATTGACGGGACACCATACCATACATGTTACGTTCCTTTTAGGACCACCCTTTTTCCGATCTATTTAACTGTGATATACCATCACGTTGGCTTACGTCTTTATAATATAAGTAAAGATGTCCAAGTCCACTTTTATTCATTCCCATTCCCGTAAGCGTCATTTCAGGTACGAGTAACAAAATTTCAAATACATATATTGAATAAAGCGTACTGTATATCCAACTGTCCCCAAACGAGAACAGCGGGCGTACTTAAACGAACACAGGGGTCTTTGAATGTGCGCTATCCAGCAGCAGTAAAAACGGCCTTAAATATGTAAATTAAATACCTAAGTATTACCTTCATGAGCCTGGTGGATTTCCTAAACCACTATATGTAACGCTATAACTAATGACTCTTGAAAAACAAATGAATGTTCTGTACTGAGTATAAATATATCGTTAATCACGACGGGTATTCATTTGGGAATACGGACTGGGATATTTACAACGCAAATACGCACTGCCTTTTTCCTTGAAAGGTAGGTGGAGTTTTTGTGATAAATAAATAAAAATAATATAAAGAACAATCTTACACAAATCGCACTAGCCCCAAAGCTTGTGTTATGTGTACTAAACTACAATACATTAAATTTTGTTCAATTAAATTAAATTCAATTAAATTGGCCCTTTTTTTAACAAGTTACGTTAATCGTTATTTAGTTTCAGTTTATAGGTCCGTATCGTACGTATATAAATTACTGTTTACTTCCACGAATACATATCATGATATTCATGATCGTATATTTCTTCTCTAAAAATTAAACTATTGATGCCATGTGTCGAAATATTTTTTAATCTGTGCGGGTGCATTGGTGAATAGGAACTCCCCGTGCACCCTGCACTGGTGGGTGGAGCCGGTGGGTGCACGGGTCGAGAGCGCTAAATTGGCAAGGTTTAGCCTTCTGCCTCAGTAAGGCCTTAGATACCTTATTAGATGATGTGCGAGCTCATGTCCCGCTGGGTCGCGATATTTTTCATTGTGTTGATCTTTTTTTCCATAATAACGAAGTAGTGGAGTCTAACTTTAACACATATGACAAACTGTGTATCAGTAAGTTAAGTAAGATCAACTAAACCTCAGTCCACGATCTTAAGAAAATAGGCTCTGTTTCGCGATTTCCCATTTGGATCACATTTCACAGCTGCTTACACAGCGTTTACTAAATAATTACCAACTCTGCAATATAGTACAGTTAGCCCCACAAGTAACGTTGACGAAGTGAGAATTATCTGCATTCGACTCTGTGAGAATAGGAGCTTGCTTTATTTGGACGTCGTAGTTTCTGTGGACTGTACAGACTATTTGACAGGCATCTGCCCGCGCAGCTGAATTATAAATTTAAAGGGCCCAAAATTAGCCTCGCTAGGTCGCCCCTCGCCCGGGGATGGAGAGGGATGTCACCAAATAAAGCTTAGTGGGGTAGTGTTAATGGGTCATACATATATACTAAAAACTTAAATATGCCTCTCTTGTTCCTGTTGAATCATTTTGTTCTACGAAGTTAGTTTGGCTTATGTTAGATAATTTAATGGTATCAATAAGTCACAATAACTAAGTAGAAACCAAGTCTGTATAAAATCTCACTATGTGAAGCAAATTTCTCGTCCATTGAGATTCTATTTATCCAGGTTTAATAATATTACTTGCCGCCAAGTCGCGTGCCTCAGTGACTCCTGCTGGCCTAGCGCAACGCAACGTGAGACGTGAAATTGTACCTTCCTGTTTTGAATCGGTACAGACAGGAGTCCCCGATTCGCGCGCGACGCCACTTGGCAGCAAGTTGTACCGACTAGGCCTACTGTGTGTATTATCAGAAAGAGTAAGCTTGCGACGCGATTTGAGCAAGGAATTAATTTACTTATGAAGAGAATATTAGATTATTTGTAGCATTTTCGATGCAGCATGGTTGTGTTATAGGCAAAATTTACGATGTCTGCTTATGAATCTCAAATAGACATCTATTTTAAATACGGGAACTAGGCTTTACTATCGTGCATCGCGTAGTGCAAATATTGCTGTATTTTGGTTGAGATAACGAGTATTTGCCTACTGATAGTATTATTTGATTTGGCAGATAAGCAAGGACACAACGAAAATAATAACAGCTATACGAGAATCGCAATTGTTATAACTCGTATGTTTTCTTATCGATAAGTGCCGAAAATGTATTCAACCAATTAACATTAATATAATAAGATGCACGGTTATTTACGTAGTTCTCAACTATTTAATTGTGATTTTGTTCCGAATATCGTTCCGAATACCAGTATGTAAGGTTCGCGTCTAAAATATGCGACACTTTACCACTTTATTGCTTTGTGATGAGGCGAAACACATATCTTTGAGGTCAACTGTAGCACGTACAGCATTATAATATCGCTCAGCGCTATTATAATAATATAAGTATTACATATCACAAGGCCTATTTTCAGGAGGGGTACACAGGGATCACTACTTCCATTTGCTCAATAACATGACTCATACATACTCATTGATCCTTCCTTTCCTGGGCTAAAATTTTTTGTTCGCAAATCCATACTAAATACTGACCCACATATGGGTCGGCGGGAGAGGAGCGGTGGGTACTCTTGACCCGATCTTTCCTAATATTAGATTTTCTCCGATTTGGTCTACGAAAGCTCAGCGATGTATTTCCTTCCCAGCGTCCCATCCAGAAAAGGGATGGCTTCTTGATTAGAAATAACCCTTCAGTTGTTCATTCGTTTAAGCACGCATAAATTGAGTAACAAACATCCAAACTTTCGCATTTATAATATTATTATATATTTATTAATGTGCGGCGTTCTGTAATGCGCGGAGTAAAAATTAACGTCTCCATACGGGATAATATAACGAAATATACCTACTCGTAAGTGCCAGTATTGTAAGGTAAGGTGTACCTAAGGTGCATACAAATATGGTCATTTATACCTTATTCAAATAAATAAATAAACCAATTCATTCGATACTAGTGTATATAAGCAGAGATAGTGGACCGTAAGTAACAAAAAGAAGGAATGTGCCTGTTTTTGGCTTCGTGAAGTTCCATTGTATTCTTCGATAAGGGATACAAAGGCGGCAACAAAAGCTGTCTCGTAATCCCTTACATCCAATTTTAGTTTCTCTCGCACTCATAAGGTCAAAACTTTTTGATCCTTATCCCTTTTTTCGTTCAGAAAACTTGCGAACCAGGTCAGTCATCAGGGATGACTGGATTATGTCGTATTCCTACCCATTAAGAAGTCCACGGCGCCAGCGGACGCCGTCTGCGCTTCCATGCGGAGGACTCCTACGCTTAGTTACTACGCATCGCGGTGTCAAGATATATACACCGTGGACGTGAATAACCCGAAAGATTTTAACCACGCATTCCTTAGGTCATTAGGAGCAAAAAATGTTATGTGAAACCCAGTCACTGCCGGCTTAGTTTTGAAGATATTATCAATTTTCATGTAAACTTTTTATTTTGATTACTAACGTGCATTTAGCTCTTTTGATTGCGACGTTGCTACCGATGTTGGCCAGTTTTGCGTCGCTATTGACAGATATCAAAGTGCCAGCTACCACTCACTAAATTTAACCTTTTTTGAAAAAATAATCGTTACCGTTTTATTAAAAGGGATAATTTCCATAGAAAAGCGATAGTTATCCAAGTTTTATTTACAAAAACCGACAAAACAAGCAAAAAAAAAATATTTTTTTTGCTGAATTTTTGTTGGGGTTCATATAATATTTCTTACTCCTAATGACCTCAGGAATGCGTGGTTAAAATCTTTCGGGTTATTCAAGTCCACGGTGTATTTGTGGGCCAGCGTTGAGGTGAGCTTAAAACAAGTTACAGAATATGGGGGCCAGGAACGCATCCTGAACGCACTAGATTACTCCAGTACTTCGTTATACCTAATAACCAGTGATCGTAACAAGGTTAATATTAACGTTATTACTTATTACTGTAACGTAACGAAACGTTATAACTAAATTCTTTATACTAATTCCGTTAACAACACTAACTACGCTGCACCAAAAAATGCTACAAAAGTTACGATCACTGCTAATAACCCAACTCAGATCAGCTATTCTGTAACTGGTTTTAACCTCACCTCACCTTCCACCCACTCACCCATCTTGACGCCGCGATTCGTACTAAATAAGCGTAATCAGAGGTCTAGTTTCGTGGCGTGACGGGAGACGTGAGGCGCATTTGCGAGTTCCGAATAAAACAGCCCGGTTTCGTCTTCCTTAGGGTCATTAATCGAGTGCCCTAGTCTGTGAGACTCTTCACACTGGCGCGGCCTGCGGTGGCGGTCAATATCGTAAAATTGACAGTTAATGTTAAGTTTAATATGGTTTAATACTGACCACCACCGCAGGCCGCACAAGTACCACGGACTCACGTATACAATATTAGAATACGACCCTTTAAATACGTATTATTTACGAAAATGAAATGGACACTGATACAAAATGCGAACACTTTGTCCTAGCTATTCGAGCTCCTCGATATGATGAATTGAATTACTGTGGTACCTGAAGTAATGAAACATTAGGTACTTAACTTCCGGTGTTTCATACATTTCATATATATTCATATGCGTTCTGTAGATTTTCCATGCTTGTATAGTTGAGATTATTTAATCTGACTGACCTACATATAAAAACTGTCATAGGAATTTCATTATTTTACCTTGGGCCGTAGAGTTACTTTTTGAATGGCCTAATTAATAATTCGGTACACTAAACACGTTTTTATTCGATCAATTTGTTTGTACAAATGCAAAATTCCATAACATTTATTTATCTCTTTAGCTATATATTAATTTATCTTTCGAGTATTACCACTGCAGCATCCGGAGTTTTTAACCGAAGTTAACATACACATATATAGGTTGTATTTATGAACCCAATATATATTGTACTAAGAAGAAGGCTGGCTTTTACCTCGCCAAGAGGATCAGCATTGCCATTCAACGCGGCAATGCTGCCAGCCTTCTGGGCACACTACCGCCTGGTAGCGACCAAGGGCAATTTTTTAAATTTTATTTTTAGTTTTATTCTTTTTTCTTTTATTTATAATATAATTATTTTAATGTATGTTACAAATTAAATATTATTGTACTAAGAACCATTTAATTGTAATGTTGTGGGTTCCGTTACCCGAAAGGAAAAAGGAATGGTTGGATCGTACCTTGCCCAAAGGCAAGGTTAAGTTTCTCCCATAATTAAGTGAAAAAATCTCCGAAACTTCATTCCTGTTATGGACGGGCTCTTTATATAGGTACCTACAAAATCTGTACAGAACCCTCGGTGCGCAAGTCCGTCACACTCTTGGTCGGTTTTTTTATTATTAATAAGGCGCAAGATACGGGCACGCCTATGAAACAAATTTCTATACCTACATTGATTCCAATACCAGAATTTATTATTATTTGAGGATAGTAATAAAACTATCTACCACAGTGTTCTCTGCTGCATATTCCTTCACTAAAAGTTCAGGGTTTGTGAAAGATATAACATTGGCACCTAAAAATTCGTTAAATGGTTTACTTAATTTTTTTTTTGGTCTTAAGAGAAAAAGTTTAAGCTAGTATTTAGGTACCTAAGTCTTTTCTTTTGCTTGTTCTTTTTTTGTGTAATTTGTTACGATGAAATGTATTTTCTATATTTCTTTTGTGTTGATGAAGGAATAACCCAGTCCAGGCCCATGCCCTCCAATATGAGTCATGTTTCTACGAGAATTTTTCACTACACCGTGGAAAAAATGCTGTACCTACATGATGGATTGCATAGCTTCGAATTGGTTAGATAAAATAACAATAAATAAAATGTCATTCTTCGAAATGTTTGTCTGAATAGTCGTCTGCGTCCAAACAATTTTCATTTCATCAATTGTAACCAATAATCCGCAAACAGTCAAATACAGCTCAATATCCCCAAAGGTCACATTTTTATATTATCGGCCAAACGATAGGTAAATAAAGTCAAACGGGACGCAGTCGATAAAAACAACAAAACTTACCGGTTTTTAACAATATTCACCACTAAATAATGTCACTGTTTTTGCATCCCATCACTGTGCGGCGTGTTTTGTTTTATCTTTGGAGGTTCTTCGTACGCGTGCCGTGGCGTGTGCCCAGGGGGAAACTGCCAGTGGGGCGCTAGTGTCGCGTTATACGCCCTCCGCGCAAGGTTGTGGCGAGCGGCACAAGGCTGTAACTCTGAAAATGGGCTAAAGTTGTAATGACGTCACTAGTTTCATAAGGTTGAGTTTAATCAGATTTTGCGTGAACAGTAATGATAGTAAGCGTTTAATATGTATGTACTCGATTGTATGCTTTGTATTAAGTAATATGAAGCTATGTGACATTATTATACATAATTAATAAAAACGTAGGTACGTCTAAAACATGTAGTACTGAAAGTATGTCTTACAATGAAGATGTTGGTTTTATTTTATTATTCACCTCAAACATACCATATCATTATCATCATCACATTCATAACTCTATATTACGTCTCACAGCTAGGCACAAGATCCCAATTCCAATGACATGCAGTTTTATAAAAAGTAGTCCGCATTAAATAATATTAGCTTAGTATCCATATTTCACCAAACAGAAATATCCATGTATATGGATATCACTTTGCCAATTTTGCGTCTATAAAACGAGTTGTAAACGGTTTTGGCGCTAAATCTTTACCTACTTAATAATTATGTTTTAATCCGAATGCAATCTCTGATGCTTTATCTCGGTTATCTCATTTTAAGAAAATAAAATTTTGAAACTTAATGAAAGACATGCTTATTCCTATAGATAAACCACGCCCCGTGTAAGATACGCTTATTTCTTGCGTGCACAAGAAAACCCGCCGGCGTCTACTAAACTACTCTACTACTAAAACCAAAATTATTTTTACTTGATTGTGTCCTTTAATATTAACGCGTTTTAGGAAAAAACACCTAACTTCAGTTGGTTTTTCTGCCGATAAAATTTTAAGCATTGTTTTATTTTATAATCTGGCTATAATCAGGCAAACAATCATAATCATAGTCAAGAATCGGAAAATCAGTATTTATCCTACCTATTGTTACCTAATTACTCTACGACCTTTCAAAGAAAGCGATATTTTCCAATTCACGCTTTAATTTAAAAATTCAGTTACTACAATCTGACACGCGGTTGTTGAAAATCTTAAAGTGCTTTTGTTCTCTCAACCTTGTCTTAAAAAGCTGCAGCTTTTTCTCTAAGACGACGTCATGACAACCAAGTAGCTAAAAGGGCATATGACGTAACAATAAAAGTCAGATCACGTCCCAAACCCACAGTAAGCTCAATAAGCTCAAGCTTGTGTTGTGAATAATATACAATGACACATTAAATACTCAAAAATACAAAGGCCATCCCAAACTCAAGAATAAATTAAGAATCATGCTCATCACACAAAGTCTTGCCCTTACCGGGATTCGAGCTTAAGGATATTCAGAACACGCTAATGGGCCTCACTACACACGTCGTGCCTAATGAAACTAGACCTCTGATAACGCTTAGTTACTACGAATCGCGGCGTCAAGATATATTTGTGGGTGAACGGTGAGGTGAGTTTAAAACAAGTTACAGAATAGCGAGGATGGCTCGTCTGTTTCGTAGGCAGCGAGCGTCATCTACTAGGCTAAACGTAAGAAAACAATTAGAATATCGTTAGAATGTTAATTAAACATTTTCATCGGTATATATGTATACACCTACTTATAGCATCTCTACTTTAATGAAAAGCCTACCATGTATACTCATTTAAGGCAACGTAGGTTCATGGTCTTCTCTCCCTCTCACTGAGCATAAGCGTGAGCCAGATGGAAGTGCGTGCTCGCTCGGAAGCGCGTGGATATCATTTATTTTAATTTTAATTTTTTGGCCGTTTAAATAAATAAAAAAGTAATCACTGAGTTCACTCAAACATGATATTGCCGATTTTAATATTTTTAGCTTTTGTGCATAATTTGTTAGAAATATTTTAAGTGTATTTTAGACCCTTTTAGGCCTATGTTCGTGATTTTTTTCTATGGAGCGAAAATTGCTTAATCATGTTTCGAAACACTGATCTCGCTACTTTTACTATTCGTATTGTTTTTTTGAAACCATACCTATTATTATAAACATACGCATTATATTTTTTCTAAAACTCTTTTCGCTTAACTTCGCTGAACCTAAGGCGCCTTAAATGAAGCTGTGAGAAGCATATAAAATAGACGCTTGTTGTACTTAATAGGGTTAGCCTACTAAAGTTGACTCAATTCTAACTCTAGTACCCTTAACCCATTAAATGGAGGTCGATTGTAATCATACTTCTAATCATTTGTATAGTAAACCAGTAATGGTAAATAAGGCTATGTAGTTGTAAATATAATATGGGTACCGTAACCTTCTAAGTTAACGTTCAAATTAAGTAGGTAACCATTGTATTTATTTTTAACAGACTTCAAAAAAAAGAGGAGGTTCTCAATTCTTTTTTTTATTTTATTTTTTCAAAGTTTGTTACCTCAGAACTCCGTCATTGATGAGCCGATTCGAAAAAAATTTTTTTGTTCGCATGTATGTATATACTTCCAGGTGGGTCCCATTTTTTTCAAAATTCAGTTAGATGATGGGATCCATGAGGAATTGAGGGGACTCCTCAATTTTATTAGCACGCGTGTTTTTGGTATTTTCTGTTATAACTCGTGTATTTACATCCGGAATCATAAATTTGGTGGCGAGGAATTGATTATGAAGACCACAGATGACTTATCGAATACCTCAATTATGTACTTAAAAGTGCAAAAGTACGTCACAGGTTCTGATAAGATTCCGTTGAAATAGGAACTAATGAAGTGCCATTGGTGATGATCTTGGGGAATCGATGGAAGTCCTCAAATATTATCGGCCCACATAAAGCGATTCGGTTTTTTCCTATAGTAATCAACGCATTTGCTATCGGAAATCAGTTCATGTGGAAAATTGTAAAAAAAAAATAGGAAATGTTCTCGTATTCGCTTACTTTTACAGCATTTAGCACATCTACGCATACATCTTAATTTTATTTTTTGTAGTGTAAATGGGGTGCGTAACGATCGATATAAAAACTTTTGATGTATTTTGCACTGGATATAACGATTAAAGGATATGACAACATTTGATATATTCTCATGTACCTAGAATAATTATCAACAGATTATAATGAACTTGTAAACAACTATTAATCTAACAATCATAACGCACAACATACATATAGGATATAACTTTGTTCGATATAAAACTCAGTTGGTATAATGTACTATTGGCATAATCTGGAATACTTACTACTATTATTTCTTACCTATTTTACTCTAAGGCAGGTTGGTGTAGGTAGGTACGACGACGAGTAACCACTGACACACAACAGTATAATAGCCACTAATCATTGTAACAATGGTATTATTTGTAGGTTAGGTTTGGGTTAGCTTGTGTCCCTTAGAGCGGAAATAGGCTACCCGCGAAGCGGGGTGACATCGACACGCTGGCTGTTAGGATAGGTTTATAATACATTACGTACCTAGGGCGGTGAATTCGTGAATGGCCCAGATCGCAGGTGTTTGTGGCCCGAACCGAAGGTGAGGGCCATAAATATGCGGTCTGGGGCTTTACATTAATTAATGCCCGTGGTGAGTACATAATTTTACGTCTTCACCTGGCCACAATGCTAGTTTTACCGTACGCGCAGCGTGCAGTAAAACTCGCATTATGACCAGGTGTGACGTAAAATAAGTAACGTGTGTGAAAAAAAAATATCTTACAAAAATTTATACCTACCACTAATACTTATATCCAATATACATTATACCCATGAAACGTTATATCAAAAATGTATTATGCTATTTGTACTTTATACGCCATGAAATGATACTGATTGTTCTTTGAGATAAAAAAACGCGCCAAAAAAAACTTTTAGTTTTTCCTTATCAGAACACGATACCTGTGTTATCCCCTTGATTGGTTCACACCCCATTTTGGATACACCCTGTATAATATTTGTATTTATTCTGTGTGTACGTCTTATCCTTTGGCAAGCCTAATCTGTTTGACGGATCGAAATCGAAGGAGGTATATGACACATATGAGGGTGTCGTTGGGTTCCTTATAATCATCCTATAATATTTGCAAAAAAACAGTTGAGTTTTTGAAATAATTTTTGATTTTACTTGTTGAATGGGATGGTTAGATAATTTTCCCAAAATCCTTATTTACCTGTAGCGTAATTTCTATTCGCGTTTTTCCCCATTCGTGAATTTAGCCACACGTATTTATTCCTCTCTTTTTTATTCCTTTTGCAGATTTCCCCATTTGTAAATTTTACCGGACGCAAATTTTTACACGAGCAAAATTCTATACATTCGTAGTTTTCTTATAGTTTATTTACTTTCAAGCATTTTTTTAAAACAAATGTCCACACCCTATATCAAACGTTGAATAGATAGAACAAACATCACTTAAATAATATCGTTCGTTCATAACCGACCTATACTACTCTAAGGCAGGTCGCTGTAGGTACGACGACGAGCGAAGAGAGGAGGAGTGTTAGGTGTACTGCGAGCCTACAGCTCGCGAGCCGAGCGAGTGAAGCGAGCGTGCCGCGGTAGCGGCCGGCGAAGCGGCAGAACCGACTTTATTTGAAAAAAAAAAAATCCGTAAAGTCGGTTTTGGCGCTTCGCCGGCCGCTGCCGCGGCACGCTCGCTTCCTCGCTCGGCTCCTGCGCTGCAGGGTCGCAGTACACCTAACACTCCTGGAAAAAAATGCTTGAAAGTAAATATACTATAAGAAAACTACGAATGTATAGAAATTTGCTTGTTTAAATTTTGCGTCCGGTAAAATTCACAAATGGGGAAATCTGCGAAAGGAAAAAAAGAGAGAATTAAATACGTGTGGCGAAATTCACGAATGGGGAAAAACTTGAATAGAAATTACGCTACAGGTAAATAACGATTTTGGGAAAATGATCTAACCAGTCGTTGAATGGACTTCTGTGATGCAATTCGGCCAACTCCAATAATCATACATAATATGTGGGTAACCGCCTAGTGGCATAACAACTGTTGTCATAATATCGATTGTCAAACAACATTACGCATAAAGTTGATGCTCATAATTTTTTTTTGGCATAAATTATACTGTGGCATAATTGTTCCTTGTCATAATTATACGGAGTCATAATTTGTTTAACCGTAATGTAGAATGTCATACATATTTAGTCATAATATTGATAATTTTTTTTTGTAATAATCGTAATTGTCATACATTTATCAAGCCATAATATTGATGATAATAAAATTTTAGATTTGATCAAGAAACAAAACAAAGGGTGGCCGTCAAATAAACTTTTCTCTGAGATCAACCAATGCTACTAGTGGTGTATAAAGTTCAAGTTTTCACGTAGGCAGTAGGGAACAGGGACTTAGTGGCAAAACCGACTCGGACCGCGGATAGGTTAGAAGACGAAAGCGGGAGCACTGCTCCCGCTTTCGTTTTCGAGGTTATTTTTTTTTATAAAAGAGCGGTAAAACTTGTTTGTAAACTTTTATACCGATCGCCCTTTACTACTGTGACCCAACATAAAAGACAACTTTGTAACTTACTTGCTTCTGATTCAAGATCTTCATTTACTACTAAGAGAAACAGGCTTATGCGTTTTGCAGTTTATGCGTTTATACAGTATGGTTAAATTGTTTTGTGAGCAACCAATTTATGTCCATTATAGAGTATGCTTAAATAATTTTATACGCATCAAATTTATGCGCATTACACAATGTGTTCTTAAATATTATGACTATAAACGTTATGCGCATAAATGTATGACTATTTACAGTTATGCGTAATGATGAGTATGACGAATCCACGTATGCCTACCAAAAATATGATTGTAAACTTTATGCAACCCGACCCCTACCCATAATACACTCATTTACTCGTTTGTATTGTACAATAGTTAAAAAAAGTTTTAATTGATTTAAGCTCAAATAAATTAGCGCTCGTTTCATCTTTATTATATATATTTATTTGTTTAAATATTGCAAGGTAATTGTAACCAGAGTTTAGACTATTCCTTTCGCCTGTAACGAAGTGCTTCACTGCAAGACGCACTTTTTGGTTCGTATTTTAAATCGACGTGCTAAAATAACATGAAACTTTGCATACAAAGTGGCATCCGCCATATCTAGGTTAGAAACTAGTTTCTGATGTTCAAAATTGGAACAGAGAAAACATGAGCTAGTGAAACGTTTCTAATACCAAATCTCCAATACGGGTGTAAAATTATTTTTACTCTAAAAGAAAGAAGGCAAAAAAATATGACTACTGACGAAAATCCCATTCAGATATCTCAAAGAATTACAAAGCTACAACCGTTAATATTGCTTCTTAGAGAGAGAGAAAACGCAAACAGCTTCTTACTCTACTGAAATAGTGTTTAATAGTTTTTGATAACAATTACAAAATAATTTCTGAACTAAGTTTGTAATTTAACCGTATAAGCAGATGTTTATTGTACCTGTAATTTCTACAAAATCACAATGAAATGATGTGCTTTCAAATAAAGTAAAAACGGTGAAAATCGGTTCACGCAATAAAGAATTATCCCATAAAAATCATCTTCCATACTTTCAGCTCGCGCGCAATAGTTTACTTAATTTGCCGATAGATGTCGCTGTACGCGGAATGCTCATATCGTACATGGCGGTGTTAAGATTTTTCCTGATTTAATGGGGTCGGAGCAAACCGGAGCAAACCGGAAACCGTTTGTAATCGTAAGCGGTGTTCATTAACATCTGAATGCATGGAAAGTTTGATAAGCGTCTATGGAATGCAGCTCCCGACGCCACTTTTAACGTTGATCGGTCTGTAATCGTAAGTTGGTGCAACCCGCCCTTAGTTGTCTTTGGTCGTTCGTTGTCTAATAATAAAATTGTTCGCCAAGTATTAATGCTTGTATTGTTCGCTAAGTATTGCTTGTTTAACGCTTAAGTGGGGACACTTACTGTGATGGACGGAAAACTACGGAACCCTACACTGAGCGTGGCCGGACACGCTCTAGGCCGGTTTTTTTTAATAACATTTCTATTAAGTATAATTCATAGCAACAGAAACTAGCTTTCGACCGAGGTACAGTGGATCGGATCCTATTGCGTATAGAAAGTTTCATGTTATTTCAGCATGCCTTGCCAGACAAAGAATCGGTTACTTTGGTAACGGATATCCGCAACCAAAGGAATTCAAGGTACTCCCGCTGAGCTGCATCATGCGCTTTGTGGAAATGATGGAGCGAGGCTGGGAGTAGACATAAGGAGAGGGCAAATGCACAAAAGATCCCACTGGGTCGAAGTGCATCCGAAAGGGCCCTCATCTGGATAAGATAAGATAAAATAAGCATGCCGGTTTAAAGTGGAATCCAAACGACGTATGTCTACTTAAGGTGCTGCGGCCTCCCTACCTAATGTGAATAACATCGGAGCGAACCGTTCGTCATTTCGATAAAATCGACAAATTACTTTGGTGTGCGTGAATAGTATAAAACGGGGAATCTTATCGCTAATGTGGGATCTCTTCGTACCGTACGTATAGCATTCTGAATGTGGAATGGCTTTAGCATATTTTGCTTTGCATACAGTCACAAGATGACCTTGGCCCCTGGGTTAATTGTGTCAAATATATTTTGGTTATATTTACAGCCAAATGCACAGAAACACAGATTTTAGCTTGGGTAATTTTGTTTTCGTATGTCGTATTTCTGGCGTCTGTCCCGGCTGTTCTCTTCACAACCGATTCTCGTGATTTTTTTTAAGCAGGTTCAATCTTTATTATTATACATAATTATATACGTAAGCTCTAACAATTGTGCGGGGAGAGCTATCTGTTAATATTTTCAGGGATTAGGCTAACTAGAGAGCAGCTGTTTCCTGAAATTCGCGTAGAGCAGAGCTCGACGCTTCTTCGGGCATCCGTTAGATGGCGCACCGATTTGGTTCACTGTTGAAGGAGCTCTAGCGTGTAGAACTTAAGAAACCGATAGATGGCGTTACGGGTGTTAACTTTTTTGATGATATGGTATTTGAATAATCTCCTGGACCTTGGCCTTCAAAATTTGATAAAAAAATATTTTCAAGTAAGTAAGTAAAGTTTGTAATAAATATATGTATGTGTATACATAGTTAGCAATCAATTGTTTTTTATGTAAGTAGTTATTATAGTACACGGGGCCTCAAGAGTGTAACAGCTACTATTTGTGCTTATTCTGGGACCTTAAACTGAGAGATATGCAAATAATATCTTTAAAAAGCCGACTCCTAAATTGCTAAAGTTTTCGGAACTTTGAAAACATTAAGGTCAATATGTATCCGAATTTCCGATAGCTACGAGTATTTATCAATCGATAAGTCTGTTAGTTACTAATATTAATAAATTGCACCTTAATGCTAGGCGAGTACTCCACTTCAATTTCGATTTTATATCACGTAAAGTTCTCAAAAGCCTATATATACCAGGAAAGACAGCACAGAAGCGCCCTGAAAAGCGTATTTAAGACCTGTCTGGCAAAATGCACTGCACTACATAGATGGAGGAGGAGAGTGAAACCATCTCACTCATTAAAGCTGAGCTGGCTGAGCTGCAGCTTCCTAGCTAACTGCAGTGCACTCTAAATTCAAATATGTCGTAAAACAAACACTTATTTCAAAAGCACATTATACGATAAAACGATTAAGTACATCAGCAGTGATATCTGATATGATTATCTCTATCACACAGTAGCGCGGGCCCGCCGCGGCAGCAACGCGTGTCCAGCGCGGCAGAAACGCGGGCCCGCGCCACTGTGTGATAGAGATATTAAATGCGTTTGTAGTGAGAGAGATATGCTGCCCGAGTTATCTTTCGATGTGTATTTGAAGTGTAGTTTAAATGTTTTACAACTTGCGCGAGCCCGCGCCCGACCCGCAACCGCGATCGGTATGTGGCCTTAACTAATACTGCTCAAAAATCATATGTTTCTCTCGTGGCAGAGGTTGTCTTACCGAGTCGGGTAGTTTGTCGACATTCATAGGTTCATGTACGAGTAATATGCCTAAATATAAGAATACATTACTTTGACTTTGACTTACTGAGAACAAAAGTGCTATTAATTAATAATAGTGTAATACATGATTAAGGGAATTACACATCAAACATTTTTTTTCTTGATTGTTAACTCGCGTGTAAAGAAACGCATAAAATCTGTTCTGACTTGACAATTTTGAGCTGTCATTATTTTCACTGCGCCATTACCTTACGCGCTACCGCATTTCGATCGCTGGGAGTAGAAATAGTTTTGTAGTGCGAGATTTTGAGAATACGGATATTGGTGTTCGTTCGACTTCCGGCATTTTTTTTCGAGATACCTATTTCTACTTGTATGCGACATAAAATCGAACGGCCTGGGAATTGGGCCCTGGCCTACAGCACGGCTATCACAACTATCACAAGACGGCGCGCGAACTCTCTCGATTTTTCGCGCAATATCCGTCGCTCTCTTATTAGGACACTTCGAAAGAGAGGTATAGTCCTGTGATAGCCGTGCATCAGTCGCTTAAATTTAACTCAATGTGGCTACTCATGTTTAATTTAAAGTGATCGCAGCGAAAGTTACCAAGCTTGCAAAATGATTATTCAATTAACAAGTCGAAACTTAAATAAATCGTATAAAAGTAGACCGTATTATGCTGGTTTATATATCAAGCAATAATAAACCCCTGGCTAAACTGGGTACATATTATATGAAATCCAGTTTCTTAATTTCCATAAAACTTCCAGCGAAAAACCGGAGATTTAAAATGCACCGTTTCTCCGCCAACTAAAATTATGAATAAGATTCAGTGCATAATATTAAGAGGATTATAAACTTCATTCGTAGTGGGATCTAGGAGGCTACGATATGGTACTCACACATAAACATAACATTATATTATGATATAAAAGTGATAGGTTCTTCTTGAGTTGTCCCATTCTCACACACACGTATGACAATATGACAGATGGAGACAGCTACGTTGATAGTGAGGGAAATAACATTTTGTCTCTATTAGCTGTCAACACAACCAGTCCTAAAATCAATAAAGGGTGCGAACGAGCTTGTGAATCTTCTGCAGTCGCAAGCTTCCATAGGCTACGACGCCGTCTGTTGACTGCTTACCACCAGGCAGGCTGTATGCCACCGTCGCGGTATAACATCATTTATGAATGAGGTATAAATCTTGGTATCCTTTTATGTATAACCAGAAAAGAACACTAATAAAAATCGCTTTCTAAAACCATGTTCAGACACTTCAGAACCGCGCGAACCCACGACGCAATCTACCTTAAAGTTTGCGTGGTACAGTATCCTTCTTTAATGAATAGCCACCCTTGTATCGCCGCTCAGGCGAAAAATGACCTAAGAGTACTTTAAACTGATACACCGTTAGCACAATTTCGCTTTGAGCGGTCAGTCTAGAGGAAAGTTCGCGCTGATTTAGGGCATGATCCTTCTGAACCATTAATCAGACAAAATGAGGAAAAGGGTTAAAAATATTTATCAATAAAGTCAGCGCTGTGACGGCGGCGTTCCTTTGTCGTCGATTTACGTCTGACCTACTTAGAGTGGAAATCGTTTAGATTTTTACGCTTCGAAATTTAATGCAAACTCGTTTAAAACGGAATAAACTATGAGCTAGATGTAGAAAGGCAGCTTTACGATGATTCGCGCGTGACTAAGGGAATAAATAGTACATTTCGATGCTAGTGTGGAAAATACGTCATTACGTCACGAGTACTAAGATATCGGAGAAGACTCAGGACGACTGAAGAATGACATTTCCGCACGTGTATCGAACGACGTTTTTTTAATACAGTTGCGAAAAAATAAGAAAAACAACAAATTATTAAGTCTGTAACATTATTGTACTTAATACAGTAGAAAAATAAAGAAGTTGTTCAAAATATGTTGTTATATATAGTACAATTCTATCTCATTTATTTTTTATTGACATGATAATTAATGGTACAATTTGTACAATTATTCAGTGGGAAAAGGGAAATGCACTAGTTCGTAAAAACTAACTTTCCGCACAAACAGCTAGGTAAAGTAGCACTTTTTGAGCAACTGTCTAAAAAAAAAATTTTGCGTCAGTAGGTACTGTATAATCGCGGTAACTGAAGACAAAAATAATAATTACGAGTAGATTCGATTATTTGTACTGATTTATACTTTCAAGATTCTCGCACATTATTTTTACACTCGGTTTTGTCCCGTGACCATGTATATGTTGTGACACATTCGAAATTTCGGGAACCCGTTAAAATTATTTATTTCAGGAATATGTTAATGGGTCAAAATCACAACCCTAATACCACCTAAGTAATTATTTTTATTAAAATGCCAGTTGTTTTTACATTGCTGTTTCTTCACTCCAGCCCATAGGCTGGAATGTAGCTCATAAGCTACATTGTATACTTATAATAAGACTAATATATAATAGCAATGTTTATCTGTAACTAATCTTGTAAAGATGAAAAGTCTGTAAGTTCAATGTACGGGATATAATCTCCAGATCGACTCATCTGATTTAAATAAATCTTTCACCAGTGTGTAGAATGGACCTTCAGGGTGGTCATATAGGCTATACTATATTTAATCTTGCGGCTCCGTCTGCGTTCTTTGATAAACGCGGGATAGGAAATAAATCTACTTCCTTAAAGACTCAATTTTTTTTCTTTACTGAGTTTGATAAAGGGAACCGGCCACTTTATAGGCCCCACAACATGATGCCTCTATATATCCACATTAAAACATATGTAAACACTTAATAAACTAATGATAAAATGGTAAATGATCATCATCATCATCATTATCATATCAGTCGAAAGGCGTCCACTGCTGGACATATGCCTCCCCCAAAGAGTGCTAAAGTGATCGGTCCTGCATCCTGCACCCGCAACCAGCGGACTCCCGCGACCTTTCTAGGTCATCAGTCCACCATGGGGTCAACCCTCTCTGCGTCTTCCGGTCATCGTTTCTGCGCAGAAAATAGTAAATAAATTACGTAATTATCTCTTATGTAAATGTTTCGCAAAACGGACGCAGGACAATCAAATTACCGTTAAAACAAAGCTAAATGCACTTAATAATTTAAATTGAATAACGAGGATAGCTACATCTCCCCGGTGACTGTAAAAATGAAGATAGGAGTTATGAATTTCATTTTAATCGTGAGCTACACAAATTGAAATTAACCTAAAATGGAACTAGATAGGTACGTGCCGGGCGCGCATTTTATGAATGGTAATTCGTGCATATTTACGGTGCCTTTACAAGTTACACACGTGAAAATTCTGCTGCTTTTAATATTTTATAATGTACCTAGGCAGCAAATGAAGCTATTTATAAAATTTCGCTTCGGCGGCATTTTACAAATAACGTAAGCAAAGCCGTGACATAAAATAGTCTATCGTCCAGAGAGTCCATTCTGTACACTGGTGAATGAATTTCAGGAATCAGATAAGCCGTTCTCGAGATTACCCCATACATATAAACTTACAAAACTCACAGTCATACAGTCTCGTCGCTCCTCTTTCATATATATTACATTACTGCAGCCGCCGGGAAAGAAGGGCTTGCCGGGTGAGTAGGCATAGACGGATAGTGATACGCAGCCGGCAAGCCCTTTTCACGGCTAGGCTTGTATAGTGCTTTTCTCAAACATATGCAATGAAATAAGATATATCACCACTCAAAAAACAATCTGTATTTATGTATTTTTCCTTCGATTTTGGCGGCAACAACCCAAGTAGCACACTAGCGGTGTAAGCAGACATTATACCGCTTAAAGATGGTACAACGGCGGTTTAATAGAGTTTGTATTCTCCTTGAGCTGGTGTATATAAGGGATATAAATAACTTCAAAAAGGCTAAGGTGGTATAATCGCGATACAATAGTCAATGTAACGGCTTTGACGGTATAAGAGAGTATTACAGCGCGTTTGTACCTGCATCAGCTGCATAAGAGAGGTATAAGGATCCCATATAACTCTATAATATCTATAAGAGTGGAAGAGAAGGTTAAAGCGTTACAACAGAGTTATAAGCCCGCGTTATACCACTTAAAGAGTTACTAGGGTGTAATAATATGTAGGTTAAAGCGGTATAATAGAGATATTGAGATCCATTTTACCACCTTTACCGTAGTAGAGTATTATAACTCATTACTATCTCTTAAAGTGGTACATCTGGGAATAATGACGCCTATTTAGTACTTATAGCCTGCATTATTCTCTCTTATACGAGTAAAGGAGTTTTTAACCTCTTCTGTATCGCTAATGTACTTTATCGTAAGTTTAATTATTCGCCATTTTACGCCAGTTACTATCGCTATAATAGATCCTTAGGCTCTACAATAGCGATTACTATCGCTATACTACCGCTAACAGAGTTATAGTAGATGCTTAAAGCTGTTCTAACAAGTCGCTATTGGTATTTTGATGAAATTTGTATTCATCTAGATTTAATATATTACTTTTCTTATATAATACACTATAATTTCCAACATAAACACTTTGAATTTGCATATAATGGATTTATAAATTTATCACAAGGCTCTGTCTTACATGTGTGAACCATTTCAAGATTACGTTTAATTTTACAGTACACTTCAATATGTTATTATAATGCAGATTTCACGATTTCGAGGGGCGCGTGAGAAATATAACTAGATTGCGGTATACTTTGACAGTAAACTGATGTTCGCACAAACAATTCAAGTAATCAAGTAAAAAAACCATACCTACTTTCGCATTGCTATGTAGTTATTTTTTATTCACCATGCGCATATCACAACTTATGACACCGCACACTTTGTAGAATGTTTTTACATCTTTATTATCTACAATTTAGGATGTTTATATCACAAATTTCAAGTCAATAGGACATAGAAAACCCTTTGGGCCACCCCACACCTGGCGTCTTTCGAGCTTCTTTCGAGCGTCGTCCCATAGTAAGCGGGCGAGCGAGGGGCGAGGCGAGGTGGGTTGGGGGGACGGTTTACTATGGGACGACGCTCGAAAGACGCCAGGTGTGGGGTGACCCTTTAAGTTGCATATTAGAGTGACAGTGCCGTTAAAAACCGCTTAAACCTCTATAAGAGGGGCATAGAGGTGCCTTATAACTCTTATTCTTATTCTAGCTCTTACGATCGCTCTTCACGCGCCATTATAACTCCTTTAGCTCTTAATACCGCTCTTCACGCGCCATTATATTTCTTTTGGTGCTCTCTAACTCTGTTGTAGCGCTGTTGTATCGCTGAAGCTCGTATTAAAGCGACTCTAGCGATATACATGACGCTTAAGAGGCCGCAGTAAGCTCGGCCGAATTTCACCTTCCCATACAAACGTAGTTACGCTCTCATTTTAAAACTACGTGTTGGATTATGACGAAACTTTGCATATACAATGACATGAGGTATATATATGTCTGTAATTAGTTTATATGGTTCCAATTTATAAAACAAAATAAATACAGCAAAAACTAGTTTTGTATGAAAAACTTAATTCGCTGTATTTTTTTTATTAGGGTATCTGAAGCTACGTAAACTAATTTCAGACATAGATATACCTCATTTCATTAAACATGCAAAGTTTCGTTACAATCCAACACGTAGTTTTAAAATGAGAGCGTAACTACGTTTGTATGGAGAATCGAGCTTACTGCGGACTCTTAAGCCTGTAAAACCTGGGCCCTTTTTAGCGTTATAGAACTTCTATATCGCTACTGTAGCACTTGCTTGTGCAGGCTTAGCCGTTACAAATAGCCCTTATACCGCTCTTTTAGTGCTTATTATAACTCTTGTGTGCTACTTGGGAAGTTATTAATTTCTAATTCGGCCTCCGCCCTCAGTTCCGGCGGAGTACAATTAGTTTCTTCGTCGCTGTTATCATCAGAACTAATTTTGAAATTGTGTTTATAAATAACAGCCACAAGAATTAAATCCCGCTACACGACAAAAGACTTTTAATTTTCCCTTCAATCCCTCCATGTTTTTTTTACGGAAGTCGTCCGTATTACGCGTGTGTTGTGTTCGAATAGACCCTATTTTGGCCATTATACATATACTTATAATGAGAATCTTAAATTCTATAATAAGTAAAATAAATGCAGAGGATGTAAATATAATAAATGCACAGGATTTTAAATATTGTCTGTGGTCTCTGTGACTTACGAATAGACAATATTTTAAATTTATTCATCAACACATTATACAGATTTGTATTCTTAATATCAGTTCGTGTGTAATAGGCATTAACAACGCCGAAGTGTACGCGATGTGCTGGTATGTGGGACTCTCACCCTATTGATACAAGTATACCTAGATTATATAGGTATTTATTTTATAACAGGGTATAATAATAACATAGCGACGCTGGAAAGGAGAAATGGGATAAACGACACAAAGCTAACTTTACAGGAGAGCCAAAAACATGCGCACTTTTTTGAAAAAAAATCAGTAAAATTCGTCCTGTGGACTAATTTCTTAAATGAAGCATTTTTTATATAAATAGTGATGTTTTCTACATAATGTGTTTATTTTTTTACCGTAAAATTGATTATTTTAGGATATAGTGTCGCTTAAGCAAAATGTTTGAAAAAATAGATTCAGGTAAAATTATCTAACCGACACGTTGTATGAGAAATTTGACAGGTAAAAGGGTCCAACCTAACTTTTACAAAATAATTTTTCGAGCTAAAATTATCCAATACCAAAATATGCAATTTTTATAGTCAGGTAAAAATACATATCCGCATAAATAAACATGAAATAAACCAGGAAAAGTCATCTAATCCCTTTTTTAGCAACAATTTCAAATGTGATAAACGACTTAAGCTACAATAAAACCTAAATATTTTTGTTTTCATCAGTAGCAAACCTACATTATTATAAAGTAGGTACCTAATTAATGCCAAGTTAAAGATTTGCACTAGGCGTAATAAACAAAAACACTATTTTAGTATTTTGTGAAGCTTTATGTTTCAAATGAGCCTCACAGTAAACAAACATACATTATTTTATTTTATATACCTTTTTGGGATCAAAATATCTTCTATCAAATCTACTACTACTACTACAACATCTATACATAGGTACCTATAATAAAGCTGCAGAGGGTCGAAAGTCTGTACATGAAAGATATTCGAAAAAAAGTTTGATGGGGATACTTAGAATCGATAGCAGACCACGTTCCAAAGAGTTATTAGAATTTTTGTCCGTTTATATTATGTTTGTCTGTTTATGTGTACGCGCAGCACGTGAAAACGGCTGAACGGATTTTGATGCAAACTTTACTAATTTGTGGAGACTGTTCCGGACGACACCCATAACGACATCTAGTGATGATCATCGGAACCGTACATATCGCGTCATATATCGCGGCCAATAGAAATGCCGGATAGACGGTAACGTCACCCGACGTCACGATATAATGTTCCCTCTACCCCTATCCTCGAATCATGTACTTAATGACTTGCAAATTAGAATTATAAGAATAAGCACGTATCCATTTGAACTTTTTATTTCCTCATCCAAGACAAGTCGCACTCTCTTATTTTCTTCACGCAATCAACGCATTACAACAAACATATTGATCCTTCTTCGCCGATCTACGAGAAAAAGTTGATTTCTTCGCTATTCAACACTTCTAAGAAGCAGCACCTTTGGAGAAGAGAAAGCGCACGACGACATTTATTCTTGGATGGAAGGCGCGTATGCAGCATAAGGACACCCAATATCACGCAAATTGGGAAGCTTTGGACATAGGAAGAAACTGGACATCCAACGATTTTAAACGCGCATATTTCGGTACGGACATCCAGCCACCCTATACCAAACCCTTTGTCTCCAGTTGCTTAATACCGTGCTTATATCAATTTCAGTGAACGCCCGTGATAAGTTATTCCATTGCGACTGCCAACAACCCTCGCATGCTAGCACTAGCCGCAGTCGCAACAGGGTCCAAAGTCAACACGTGAGTACTCCAGCTTTCCTTAACCAAAATGGTTGACAAAAGAACACGCGATAAATCTCCAGGTAGGGCCATCTGTGAGCCCGAAAATGAGCCTTTAGTTCGTGAGCTCGTAAAAAAACGTGGCATTGTCAAAGCTAGACTCACAAAGTTCGTAACCCACCTTCAGAGCTATAGTGACGACTTAAACGCATTAACTGAGCCTTGTAGAATAAATTTAAAACTACGCATACAAGGGGTAGAGAGCCTGTACACCGAATTTAATGACCTTCAAATTCAAATCGAGTCTAAAGTGCTCGAGTCGAATCTCGATGACCAATTAACGCACAGAGAGATCTTTGAGGATGATTACTACGGTGCACTGGCTCTCGCCGAGTCCTTACTCAGTTCTAATAGTACGCAGAACAATACGAGTACAATAAATTCCATCAGGCTACCTGTTTTGTCACTCCCAACCTTTGACGGTACATACGAACATTGGCTCGCTTTTAGGGATATTTATTTATCACTTGTTCACAATTCGAAGGATCTCTGTGACATTCAAAAGTTCCACTACCTAAAATCATCCCTGACAGGTAGTGCAATGTTAGTTATAGACGCACCCGAACTAACATCAAGTAACTATACAGTGGCATGGGGGCTCCTTCTTAATCGTTACAACAACAACAGATTGTTGATACATAATCACGTCAAGGCACTATTTTCGATTCAACCTTTGCCTAAAGAATCATACATCCTTATAAGACAGTTAATCGACACCACACTTAAAAATTTACGCGCTTTAAAAATCCTAGGTGAGCCTATCTCGTCATGGGACACTTTAATTATTTACATTTTGGTTTCGAAGCTCGATAAAACCACTGAACGCGAGTGGGAACAATTTAAAAGTAGTCTTACAAACAACGACACTCAGATGAAGATTAAACTGGATGATTTAATGCAATTCCTGAAAAACCGCGCAGATATGCTGGAAACATTGCAAGCGTCACAGAGTACAAGTAGTTTACGCGATAAACACGAAGTGAATAAAAATTATATCCCGTCAACTGCCAAACGCTTTCACAACAACAATAAAGTGCACTGCAATGTTTCCACCAACAGCAAGCCACAAAAATCACAATACACATCGAAGTACGCATGTCAGATGTGTAAAATGAATCATCCACTTTATTCTTGCTTTAAATTTCTCGAAATGGATCTTCAATCGAAACTTAAATTCATTAATGACAACAAATTATGCGAAAACTGTTTGCGCACGGGACACTCTGTGGAGTCATGCGTATTCGGTCCGTGCCGCAAATGCAATAGAAAACATAATTCGATTATTCATCCTCCTAGTGAGTGCGCTCGCAGCCCGGCCCCCGCTGACGTCTCAGACCCCGCGCCATCCACCTCAGCTGTGTCGATTAACGCGCACTGTCAGCAAATTCCATTGCAACGCACACAGCGCTCGGTTTTAAAGCCGGTCTTGTTGTCAACAGCCCTTGTCGAAGTAAATGACAAGCAAAACAACACGCACATAGCACGTTTACTTCTTGACAATGGGTCACAGCGATGTTTTATTAGAAAATCATTATGCGATTTATTAGACGCACCATTGGTACAGTCCACTCACGAAATACGCGGTGTAGGCGGTTCTGTCACGCAGTGTACGCAAACCTGCAATATACAGATAAAATCACGCATGAATGCCTACACAACTAAATTACATTGTTTTGTTTTACCGCAAATCACTTCAAAAATGCCAGTTGTATATGAAAATCGCGCAAATTTCTGTATCCCAGACAATATACAATTGGCAGATCCGCAATTTTTAGATTTTGAATCTGTCGACATCTTAGTAGGTGCCGACAAGTTTTGGGATCTTCTTACGCAAGGCAAGATAAGGTTACATAACGGTCCTTATTTGCTAAACAGCCATCTAGGTTGGATTCTGGCGGGCCCTATCAATATAAACGCACGCATTGAAGGCCACATCCAGTGCAATTTTACGCAAACAACAGATTCACTGTTACGCCGTTTCTGGGAGATCGAGGAGATACCTACTGTTCGGAACGCATTGTCTGATGAGGAGAAGGCTTGCGAGGAGCATTTCGTTCGCACTACCACACGCGATAGCGACGGAAGGTTCTGTGTCACCATGCCCCTCAAGCAGTCACCCGACATGTTAGGAGAGACATATCCTCAAGCTGAACGTTGTCTTTTGGCGCTGGAAAAACGGTTACAGCGTTCAGAAACGTACAAACAAATGTACACAGACTTTATGCATGAGTATATAGATTTAGGACACATGACTAAAATTTCAACATATGACTCACCACATTTTACATTTTCGCATCACGCAGTTTTTCGCGAAAGTACCACCACTCATCTCAGAGTAGTATTTAATGGAAGTGCAGCATCCACTTCTGGCACGTCACTAAATGACCTTCAGATGGTGGGTTCAGCAATCCAAGGTGACCTACTTTCGATCCTTTTAAGCTTTAGGCAGCATCGTTATGTAGCGTGTGCAGACGTAGCTAAGATGTACCGACAGGTCCTGATAGCAGAACAGCAACGAGACCTTCAGCTGATTCTCTGGCGCGACAGTCCCGAGCAAGCGATTGATGTCTACCGAATAAATCGCGTTACTTATGGCACGGCCTCGGCGGCTTTCTTAAGCATTCGTTGCTTAAAACAATTAGGTATTGAATGCACAGATCCCGCAGTTAAAAGAATAATTGACGAAGACTTTTACGTGGATGACATGATTACCGGTTCACACGATAAATTTGAATTATTACGGTTATGCAATGAAACATCGCGAACGTTACAGACAGGTTGTTTTCCGCTAAGAAAGTGGGTATTCAACTTTAACGAACCGTCAATAGGGACTAATTTCACTGCACTATTCGATGCACAAACGCAACACACGTTCGATCAAGACTGCAACTCGAAAACATTGGGCATATGTTGGAACAATTATTATGATCACTTTTATTTTAACTCACAACTTGATTTTATACATAAAAACGAGAAAGTGACTAAACGCAGTATTTTATCTCATGTGTCGCAGATTTATGATCCCTTAGGTTTACTAAGTCCAACGATAATGGTAGCTAAAGTCTTACTCCAGCGTCTGTGGTTACTTAAAGAATGTTCATGGGACGACGAAGTTCCCTCTGATGTCACGCGCACTTGGAATGATTTTGTTAAATCGTTATCAGCTGTTCTAAGCACTATCCGCGTGCCGCGTTACGTAATGGGCAGTAGTACTTATACGCGCATAGAACTGCATGTCTATACGGATGCGTCACAGGTTGCTTACGGCGCTTGTTGCTACATTCGCACAATTAATGATGATATGGAAATATCTTCACGCCTATTATGTTCAAAGGGGAAAGTAGCACCACTTAAACCTTTGAGCATACCTCGTCTAGAATTATCCGGAGCTCTTGTAGGTGCAAAATTATATGATAAAGTTATAAGTAGCATTCGTTGCCAATTCGACGATATCGTGTTTTGGTCGGATTCAACAATTGTATTGGGATGGCTACGCATGCCGCCCCACGTATTAAAGACTTTCGTCCAAAACCGGGTTACTGAGATCCATGAACTGACGAAAGGGCTTCCATGGCGACATGTCAGCGGTAAAGAAAATCCCTCTGACCTCGTGTCACGCGGTGTCGCCCTGGAGGACCTTGCGAGGTCTAGTTTATGGTGGGAAGGACCTCAGTTCTTGCGAGATGCTAATTTTAACCTTCAAAACTTACCTCAAGTTCTGACTTCTGAGCATGCGCACGAGATATTGCCAGAAGTAAAACCTAACGTAAATTTTACGCTCACCGCTAACACTGAGACTTCTCTGTTTCCTTTCGAACGATTCTCGCAGTTCTCGCGCATGGTACACGCCGGAGCTTACGTTCTACGTTTTATTAATAATACGCGCAATAAAAACAATAAGCGCACGGAGTGTATCAGTGTTGAGGAGCTGCGAGAATCGACAAAATTATTAACCAGGCTGTCTCAATTGGAATCATTTCCAGATGAGTACAAGCTATTGGTAAATAAACAAAACCTTAAGCCTAAACACAATTTAAGTAAATTAAATTTATTTATGGATGACGATCGCGTCTTGCGAGTCGGCGGTCGCATCAGTTACTCAGAGCACTTTTCTTACGACAAAAAACTGTACTTAATGACTTGCAAATTAGAATTATAAGAATAAGCACGTATCCATTTGAACTTTTTATTTCCTCATCCAAGACAAGTCGCACTCTCTTATTTTCTTCACGCAATCAACGCATTACAAAAAACAGAGACAATTCCCGGGGTCGGACCCGGAGTGGGGTTGAACTTTGTATGGGAACTCCTTGAATCTATGAGCTAAAGGCTTGAAGAGTACAAGCTATTGGTAAATAAACAAAACCTTAAGCCTAAACACAATTTAAGTAAATTAAATTTATTTATGGATGACGATCGCGTCTTGCGAGTCGGCGGTCGCATCAGTTACTCAGAGCACTTTTCTTACGACAAAAAACACCCGATTTTAATAACGAGCAAACATCACTTCACTGTTTTATTATTCAGTCACACACATAAAAAACTTCTACACGCTGCACCTCAAGCACTGCTCTTTGAATTACAAGATGCTTGGTGGCCGCTAGGTGGTAGGAATCTCACCCGAAAGATTTATTATGACTGTGTTACTTGCAAACGATTAAGAGGGAAAACCCTAACTCCTTTCATGGGAAACCTACCGAAAGAGAGAATTACGCCAACCTTTCCTTTCCTCTCTTCTGGCGTCGATTACGCTGGACCAGTGTATATTTTGAACCGTAAAGGCAGGGGTGCTCAAACCGTAAAAGCTTACATTTGCTTATTTATTTGTTTTGTCACACGAGCCATTCATTTGGAGCTTGTCAGTGATCTGACCACTGACGCATACCTTTTAGCGCTTAAGCGTTTTATAGCTCGTCGCGGAAAACCCAAAGAAATCTTTTCCGACAATGGACGTAACTTTGTGGGTTTAATGAACGACTTTGCCAAGTTTTTAAAACGATGTAGCTCAGATATCATTGACTACGCTACGAGTTGCGATATTAAATTTCATTTTACTCCGCCTTACGCACCCCATTTTGGTTCTCTTTGGGAAGCTGGAGTGAAATCCTGTAAATTTCATCTTCGCCGTGTTGTGGGAAACGCTCATCTCACGTGTGAAGAATTTAGCACGGTATTAACGCAAATTGAGGCTGTCCTTAACTCGCGCCCTTTATCCCCTATGTCGGCTGATCCGCACGATTTTCTTCCTCTGAGCCCTGCACACTTCCTGGTCGGCCGAACTTTGACGTCGCCTGCTTCAGAGGACCTTCAGAGTACGCCTGCGCATCGACTCAACCGGTACCAGATGGTGGAGAAAATCAGGCAGCATTTTTGGGTACGCTGGGCCAAAGAATATGTCTCGGAATTACAGACACGATCCAAATGGAGGAGCCATTGCGAAGACCTGCAGCCGAATACGCTTGAACTGATAAAAGACGACAATCTTCCTCCATTGAAATGGCATTTGGGACGTATCATTAACACCATACCAGGCAAAGACGGAGTGTCAAGAGTAGCAGACATCCAAACCGCATCTGGAACTGTGAGACGCGCTTACACCAAAATCTGTCCCTTGGTGGCACACCCAGATGAAGTTCCACCAGCTCAAGACTCTTCTTGAAAGCCAGTCCTTTCAAGGCCGGGGGCATGTTCCGGACGACACCCATAACGACATCTAGTGATGATCATCGGAACCGTACATATCGCGTCATATATCGCGGCCAATAGAAATGCCGGATAGACGGTAACGTCACCCGACGTCACGATATAATGTTCCCTCTACCCCTATCCTCGAATCATGTACTTAATGACTTGCAAATTAGAATTATAAGAATAAGCACGTATCCATTTGAACTTTTTATTTCCTCATCCAAGACAAGTCGCACTCTCTTATTTTCTTCACGCAATCAACGCATTACAACAAACAGAGACAATTCCCGGGGTCGGACCCGGAGTGGGGTTGAACTTTGTATGGGAACTCCTTGAATCTATGAGCTAAAGGCTTGAAAATTTGCAAGCGTATACTTGACTAGAAATAAAAAAAACCTCAGTTCAAACTTTTACAAAATATAGATATAATGTGAAAAAACTCTGGATGTAAATTAGTGCTAGGCGGCTAAACACTATATATTAAACAAAATAGGTTTATACCTCCACCGATAGTAACTGTTAGATATCAGAGACCTAATTATATTGGAACTTCAGTCACTTCCTATATTTGCTATGAAATGAAAATGAAATGAAAATTATTTATTCCAGACAGAGTCCATATGCATTATACATTAATTTATGAAAGATACAAAAATACAAAAATAAGTAAATAGGGTGTAGTTGCCTTACATACGGCTACCCCGAGGCCGCAGTGTAAGGCTTGTGGTACTCCCGCCACCGCTGATCCGCTATGAAATCAGAGGTCATCTCAGGTTGATACTTATCTCGAATTAGCATAGTTCACCAACGTCAATGGATCATCATCATCATCATCATATCAGCCGAAAGACGTCCACTGCTGGACATAGGCCTCCCCCAAAGAGTGCCAAAGTGACCGATCCCGCGCCACCAGTCCATCAGTCCACCTTGTCGGGGGCCTACCCACGCTGCGCCTTCCGGTACGTGGTCGCCACTCGAGAACCTTTCCGCCCCAACGGCCATCGGTTCTACGTGCTATGTGCCCCGCCCACTGCCACCGACTCGGCTGGGCAGCGTTCGGGAAGCTACGGCAAATCTTTTCGTCCAATATTCCGCAGTGTCTCAAGACGAAAGTCTTTGACCAGTGTGTGTTGCCAGTGATGACATATGGCACTGAAACGTGGTCGCTTACTATGGGCCTCATAAGAAGGCTCAAAGTCACCCAAAGGGCAATGGAGAGGGCCATGTTGGGAGTTTCTCTGCGTGACCGCATCAGAAATGAGGCTATCCGCAGCAGAACCAAGGTAACCGATAAACGTCAATGGATGCGCGTATAAAATTTGGACAAAACGGCATTCCTCTGAGAATTGGTTATATGGGTACTATTTTTTTATGTGGAAAACATCCGTGACTTTCTGAAATATTATTGGGAGCGCAATAGGAGCGCTCCCTAAAGGGATATTTTGGGCCTTTCATTCGTACGAAAACCTCAGCCTTCGCTTCGCTTCTTCTTCGCTTGCCTCCCCGTTTAACTTTGGGATTTCGACCCTCAAGTTTCGCTTGCAAGACACCGGAAGATAATGAGTGTCCTTAGAGGTCATTGCTCACATTGAGACCGCTCTCAGAAGGGTTGCTTTGGGCCTTTTATTTCAACGAAAAGGCCTTGCTTGCCTCGCCGCCCACTTCAGAACTTTGGCCTGGGATTACGCTTGCAAGACACCTGGGGATAGTAAGTGTAGGTACGTGGGGCTGGCCCTCAAGTTTTATTTGCAAGACACCGGGAGATACTGAGTGTCCATCCATGGGGGCGCATTTAGAGCGCTTTCTGATTTCTGAAGGAATGCTTCGATTCTTTTATTCTAACGAAAAGCACGGCCTTTGGCCTCGCTTGCCTCGCCACTCCGCTACGGGACTTACCTGGGCTCGCCACTTACCTACGGAATAGTAAGTGTCCATGAGGGCTCGCTTGGCTCGCCGCTCATCTTCGGTACTTTGGCCACAGGTTTCGTTTGCAAGACACCTAAGGATTGTAAGTGACCGTGGGGGCTTGCTTTCGGGTCTTAGGCCCTCGAGCTCGCCTAGGCAGCGGTCTCTTAAAGCATTCTAAGGCCTTTAATTCCTACAGAAAATCTTACCTTTCCGCTTTGCTTGCCTCCCCTTTTACCTTCGTGAATTGGGCCTCAGGTTTCGCTTGCAAGACATTCGAAGATAATGAGTGTCTACAGGGGTTCGCATTGCGAGCGCTCTCTAAAGGGATGTTTTGGGCCGCTCAGTCCAGTGTAAAGCTCGGCTTTTGGCTTCGCTGCCATCTGGGGATAGTAAGTGTCCGTGAGGGCTCGCCCTCGGGCCTTCATCACTCAGGCGCGCATTGGGAACACTTTCTTAAGGCTTGATTTGAACCTGTCATTGTTACGAAAAGCTCGGCCTTCGGCCTCGCTTGCCTGCCCGCTCCCCCTGGGGACTTTGGTCTCCGGTTTCCCTTGCAAGACACCTGGGAATAGTAAGGCATTCAGCCCCCAAGCTCGCATAGCGACCACTCTCTAAAAGCATGGTTAGGACTTTTCATTCCTACGCAAAGCTCAGCCTTCGGCTCCGCTTGCCTCTCCGATTACTTTCAGAAATTCGGCCCTCAGGTTTCGCTTGCAAGATACTTGGAGATTATAAGTATCCGTGGGGGCTCGGCCTCGGGCCTTAAGCCCTCGGGCTCGCATGATTGCCTCGCCACTCACATTTAGGGATTTTGGCTTCAGATCTCGCTCGCAAGACACCTGCGGATAGTGAGTGTCCTTGGGGCTCGAACTAGGACCTTCAAACCTGGGGCTCGCATAGGGAGCGCTCTCTTAAAGGATACTTTGGGGATCTATGTAATATTTTTGACGACAAACTTTATGACGGTGTTTATTTAGATTCGAAGAGAATTTTAACTGTTATAGGCACAGTCTATGGAAAAGAAATCTTTATTTTAAAATTTGTCAGTTATAATACAACAGAAGTTAACTACATAAGAACATTATGTTTAAACCATAGGTCATTTATACGTGTACGAAGTCGCGGGCAGAAGCTAGTACTCAATATGAATGTCATTTATTCTCAATTAACAACACAATTAGCTATAACAATATTAAAGTAAAAACTCATACTTCGAGTCCAAAACGAAAAAAACTCTAAATTCTCGTAATTGAGAATAACATAAACCTTATTAGAATAACAAAATCACAATGCCCATTTCCTCCAAATCTGAACAAAAAATATTAAATAATAAATGTCGGGCCTAGGCGACGTCTCGTTAGGCACTGCTCAAGTTAGATGGCGTTTGGGTGCAACTGGCGCGCCCGAAAGTAATGCGTTAGCGACACTTTTTTATACTGTGTGTGGTAATAACCACCTTCATAACTATAAAAAGTTAGTACTAAATGCGCTATATTTCAAAAAGCATATAAGGTAAAGTTATCTAACAAACAAATTGTAAAACAGATCTGTATTTTTAGTACATTCTAAACGACAAATTGGTGTAAAAGCAATTCGGGATAAACGACAAATTGATTGGAATTTCATTTATGCAATTTGGGGTAAACGACAGTCGTATTTCAATGTAGTTCCAAGTTAAAGTGGATAAGTGACAAAAGTTTTTTATCTGCAACTAAGTAAATGTGGCTAAACGCCAAAAGAATAGATATGACAACCAAGTAATTTTATCTAACCATATATATTTTTATATGAAGATTTAGGTAAAATGTCTCAAATGACAATTAAATATTTTATGCGGGTAGGTAAAAAAAGATAACCAACAAGTGAAAGGTAAGTTGTAATGAAGTAAAACTATCCAAGTTAAGTTTAATCTAATCTGACAAATAAGTAAAAAAATCTAAGTCTCATTTCGCAATATAACATTTTATCTAATCTCCATTTTCCACAAAGTGATCAAATATCCAGTCGTTTAGTGAGAAAAACATGACAGTAATCCTCTAAATCACTGATTGGATAAGCGACACCAAAGTCGTCCGACGGATACGAGACCCAGCCCATTCGATGCAGAAAAATCTGCCGATTCCAACGATATATATAAGTCAATATCTCCAAAAATGTCGCTTATCCCATTTCTCCTTTCCAGCGTCGATAGATACTCATAAAGACGACGAAGACAACAAGCGTCAATCCGCTTACCCTCATCAGCCAGGCGTTAGGGTTGTTTGCCTTGCCACTGTCGTGGTATAAAAAAATCGGGGCGGATATACTCGTATATAGCCCTTGTCCATCCAGGAGGTACATTTTATTTACCTGTATTCTATTTTTTTCATAGCTGTTCCGGAGATCAATGAATACAGACTTACAAACATTAGGTCCTCACCTATTAGAAGTAGGTACCTACTTAACGACGTTTTTAGGGTTCCATAGCCAAACTGGCAAAAACGGAACCCTTAAGGTCTCATCATGTCCGTCTATTCGTCTGTCCCTTATCTATGTATAAGAGGTGTATATGAATAAAATTTGGTTTGTGGTGTATTTTGTTAGCCCTACATAGTAATGCAAAAGAAAAAAAATATTTTGCAGGCGTCACACATGAGTAAAAGTCAATATATATTTTGATAATATCACTGTAGGTCAAAATGCGGCACTTCAATCGATAGGTCTTTAAAAAGAAATATAAGATCTTTCAGGTTTACATTCCGAGATAATCGCTCCGAAAGTCATTAAAATTGTCTCCCCCTTACTAACTTTCAAACTTGTGCTTATAAATACTTTCATAATCATAATCATTTCAACGAATTACCTAGTAGAAGGTACGGAACACGCACTTGGCCGGTTCATTAATATCTTATTTGAATATAGCCACTTCAGCTTTGTTAATTTATACTGTAAAATATCAAGGAGATTGAAATTTCGGATATGAATGTGTTTGCCTAGAAGCGAGGTGCAGACGGCACCATCTGCGCCGAGCTCGGCGCCATCCATACAATGTTTCTTGAAACGTACAAATTGCTCGCCGCTAACCTAATGCAGGTAACTTCTATTTTCGTGCAGTTTTAGGTAAAATTGGTTCAGTGAACATTATGATTAAATTTTCACTGAACCAATTTGTCGCTGGAAAATAGAACATATTTGTATGAATTTGTTTAGCGTGAAAGCGACAATTAAGTGGCATACGTTATTTATTAATACGCACATGTACGCACACATATCACTCTCCCAAAATAATCGTCATATGGCTGGCTTTGCTGGGCACAGGCCTCCTCAGTAATGATACGGAATGAGTTAATGGAACGAAACGGGAAGTAGCCCCGCCCCACGCTGCCCGATGTGGTTTTGAATTTCTTCGCACTTCATAATAATAATCAAGTAAAAGTTTTGCAAACGATTTGGCATTATTTATTTATAGGGAGAACCAACAGCTATAATCGGACATTAAAAATTGGCAGGGGATACAAATAATCAACTATAGGAACTCACGGGTAGTGACATAGTATTTTAACTTTAGTTACTAGGTAATGCTAGGCACTAGCGGAACGGCACTAGAACGAGAAATAAATAGAATCAAAATAACAAATTGTAGGGCTAACTTTAAGCCTACGGGTAGTTTCTTATTAACCTAATGGACAAACTATTAGACACAAGAAACTCCATCAAGCGTTCTAGAACCAAAAAGTAGCCGACGACGCATACCGGACAGCTGCTAGGCTTACTTAAATGTAATTGGGCCCGACACAGCTGCCGTATGCCAAACAATTTGTGGGCCAAGTAAACTACCGACTGAATCCCACCAAATAGAGTGCAGACCCAGACGAAGTTGCAAGATGACGGGTGGATTGGACTTTAGAAGTCAATAGACACGAGTGGAAGAAAGAGAGGGAGGCTGCCCAGCTGTGGGGCTAGAAATGAAATTGATGAAATGCAATATTTACTTCATGGTGTACTCCTATCGCTTTGGCATATTCCACCTTCTAGAAAGGGGCATATATCCATCACAGGGAAATGTTCAAAATAGAGATTTGAACAAATGTGTAAGGGGGATATGAAAGACCAAATCACGCAGGATGTTAGTTTTTTTTTGTGAAGTGAAATTTGTCAGTTTTTTTTGGTAAAAGGTAACCCTTTATGTCTATTCTATAGCAAACATAAATTTTAATTTCCCAACTGTATCGTTTGTCCGAAATTAAAAGCTATACATGAGTTTTAATACTCATTGTTAGAATAAGTGTGTTTTATAACAATCCCGAAATTTGTATGGTTTGAGAGTAGAACCGCTTTATGCCAAAACGAAACTTCGGGAAAACGATCATCATCATCATCATCATCAGCATCCTCATATCAGCTGAAAGACGTCCACTGCTGGACATAGGCTTCCCCCAAAGAGTGCCACAATGCGCATTCAGAGGACTCTCTCGACCTTTACCAGTAGGTCATCAGTCCACCTTGTGGAGACTCCACGTGGTCACCACTCAAGAACCTTTCCGCCCCAACGGCCATCAGTTCTACGTGCAATGTGCCCCGCCCATTGCCACTTAAGATTAGCGACTCGGAGGGCTATATCGGTTACTTTGGTTCTGCTGCGGATAGCCTCGTTTCTGATGCGATCGCGCAGAGAAACTCCCAACATAGACATCTCCATTGCCCTTAGGGTGAGTTTAAGCCTTCTTATGAGGCCCCATAGTAAGCGACCACTTTTCCGTGCCATACGTCATCACTGGCAACACACACTGGTCACTCTCGTCTTGAGACACTGGAAAATTGGACGAAAAGATTTGCCGTAGTCTCCCGAATGCTGCCCAGTTGAGTCGGATTCGACGATTGACCCCTTTTTCAAAGTTGAACCTACCTAACTGGACCGTCTGTCCTAGGTAGGTATATATATAAATAATCGTCAACAACTTGGAGCGTAAAATGTCCAATTGAAATGGGAGTTGGTACTACATGGAGGTTTGACATGATCTTTACGGTGGGGGGGCAAACGATGAAGTAAGGACATTTATTTATTTAATCTTTGTTGCACAAAAGAATATCTTATGGTACAAAAGGCGGACTTAATCCTATAAAGCATTCTCTACCAGTCAACCTTAAGGCAAAGCAGATAAAATGTGGGCAGTGCAACTTAATTCAAAACAAAAACTCTTTAACATGTTTAAAGATGAGATGAATAATATAGTAGATTACGATACAATATAATAATATATAATATGATATAACAATATATACCTATTAATACATACATACACATACATATGAATATAGATGAAACTTACAAATCAGATAGATTATTTTTTAGTTCTGCCAGCAAAGAAATCTTGTAAGGACTTTTTGAAGACAAGCCTGTTTGGAGATTGCCGAATTTTGACAGGGAGACTGTTCCATAGGCGTGCTACTTGGACGGAGAAGGAATTGGACATAAAACCAGTACGGTGAGGCGGAATAGATAAGGAAAGGTTGCCAGAGGAGCGAAGTTGACGGACTCGAGAGACACAGTAATACTGAAAAAGAGTTTTGAGGTATTCGGGAGATTTAGGATCGTTTAGAATGGAGAAGAGAGTGCAGAGCAAACGTATTTTGCGACGTAGGCGGATGGGCAGCCAGCCCAATTGGGAGCGGAAGGAAGAGACATGATCGTATTTTCGAAGACAAAAAATGAACCGAATACAATTATTTAGAAGACGATCTAACTTGTCAAGAAGCTCTCTATTCAAGTCAGGATAACACACATCACCATAGTCGATTATGGGCAATATCAATGTGTGCACTAATAGTATCTTGGTTTTAACGGGCAAAAAATGCTTTAGCCTATTAAGTGCATGAAGTGAACCAACAACTTTCCGACTAACTTTAGAGATCTGTGGCCTCCAACTCAAAGTGTTGTCGAGATAAACACCGAGGTCTTTGACACTTTTGCTGTACGGGACATTATATTATTTAGTTGGTGACAACCATGCCTAAGCTCTCATATCAAAGAGAACACGGTGTAGAATATACTTACCAACATGTTGCTCAGCTGAAGTCTAACCGCCCCATCGCTTGGAACTTGGCTCGTACTCGTAGGTATGCTCCACAAAAATAATGCGAAAACTTTCTTTAAGCTGGTGTCAGGCGTAGTTTAAAACTTAATGTTTATTTGCATACTCGGTTTATTTATACCGTTATGAAACTTCGCAGTTTCTTAACGCGGAGTTAAATATGACCTAAGCATTGCGGATGCCTCCAAGAAAGATCTTTGAGACGCTTAAAAACTTGCTCTCCTTGAGACTTACAGAATATTAACTTTTGCCCGTGACTTCATCTGCGTGGAGCTCATTTATATCATACCTCTATACAATGTCGCGCGCCCCATTGCACCCCCTTAGGGAATGATTTCTGGGATAAAAACTGTCTTATGTCCTTTTCCGAGATTAAAACTATCTTTATACCACATTTCATCTCAATCTAAGCGCGAAAAGGTAACAAACAGACAGACAAACAGCCAAACCCGACGCAAACCCGCGGGATAAAATATGGCTTTTGGTAGTAGTAGTACGTTTAAAGCACACTACAAACGACGCAATTTGTCACAACAGACAGAGACGTAGCTATAGTTACAATGACAGGGATGCATTTCTGTCATATTCCAATTATAGCTGCATCACTGTCGGTTGTGCAATTGCAACGTTGGTAGTGTGATTATCACAACTTGCTGCCAAGTCGCGTAAACGTTGGCTCAGTGACTTCTGTCTCACTCGCTCTCTGCAAATTGAAAAGAGGAGGGTAAATTCACTACATTCAAGACAATCAATCATCAATAGCTGTGGACAGCATGCACGGAAATAAGAATGGCCCAAAAACGAACGCTAAATTAATTTAAAACACTACGGTATTTTATCATAGTATATTTCGTCATGATAATCACGTATTAATTGCCATATGTGTAAACCTGCATCGCAAAGTGCGGTCCGAAGCCAGGGCGCGGAAACGTGTCAACCCATGTCAAAGTAACTTACCAACTTGGAAATGTCAATTTAAATGTTGCTAACAGGCAAATTTAGCGGCCACTACGATGAAGTTATTTGAACAGTGGACGGTGTTAACATGCAATGTGTTGCTTTATTTACTGGAGCCGAAGTTGGGGTAGATTTTAAATAGGGTTACAGTTTAGATCGATTTAATGCTGCAATATAACCCTAGGGATAGGGCAAATCATGTCTAGGATCACATGTATGCCTTGAACCGAAGGAAAATATGATAGATTTGTGATATTGGTTTATTTATATATTACCACGCGTAGTTGGTCTTAAATTTCGAGTAGGTAGACTAATTTACAGTGTGCGCGCCGAGTAGTCATTTTCACTTTACGGGCAATTGTGACGTAAAATAACACAACTTTATTAATTTCAAAAACAAGTTTTACTATCTCTTAATATTATGCACTAAAATTGTGCCTACTTAAGTTAAATTATCTAGGAACAGACGTACATACTAATACGTACTAATGAAATCAACCCATAAATAAAAAGGGAAATGAGTACGTTTTAAATCCTCTGAAAACGCCAACAAAAACAGTGGCCCTAACAAGCCAGCCTGATCCATAACAGTGTAAGCTGAAATTTAAACAAAGTCGTTTTCCTTTCTTTTTCTTGGCACCAGTGTTCGTCTCTTACTTATTGTTCAAAAATAAACATTCGGCAAAGTGCGAAGATTCCGTGAGTATAACATCTTTGATAGTTGTTTAAGTTTAGTATTGCAATACAAATAACGATATCTAAATGTTTACTAATACTTAGGTCATTCTGAAAATATCTGTAGTGTCGTAAATGAGACCAGGCACCTCTCCTACAATGCCGTGAATGACATTTACATGCCATATATCCGGGCGTCACTCTCGCTCCCGTATTGGCCTGACAAGCCACGTACCTAGACGTGCAGCATTTTTAAGGGCGCTGTTTAAATCATCTGTAGATGTCATGTAGATGTTAAAGGCCAATGATGATGTTTTTCAAAGTATACATACCCTCACTTATTACACACTTTTGCATTCTTTCGAACTATTGTGTGAAGCAGGAGGCCCAGTCTTTTGAAGACACCAGCCGTATTCTAAGAATCTCTTCAATGGCTTCTTGGAACAGGTCCACCGCCGTTTCCAGGCTTGTAAATCGTAATCGTCGTTTATCTTTAAAAGGAAATAAAAAGAAGCCACAATGGGCGAGGGTGGAGCTTATGGCAGATGCGTCATCAGCTCAATTTTCACAAAAAAATAATTACTCAAAAACCTACTACATACGGAAAATATTTTATTTTAAGAAAAAACATCTTACTTTTTAACCCACACTAGATGTGCGGTGTCCTTTTCTTTGTCCACCTTATTGATAAGAAATATATATATTTATCCGATTTTCATTAACCGCATCGAATCACTAAAGACTCTCACAGACTGTCACGGCCTGCGGTGGCGGTCCATAGTAATTTTGACCGCCCTCAAGGGCCGCGCCAGTGTGATTCTGACCTTAATTTGTCAAAAGATAACTGTCAGTTGGTTTACGGGAGTCTATCAAGGGCCTCTGATAGACATCCAGAAAGAAAACCGTTACTGTAAGCATAGTAAAAAAGTACTGAATTACCTAAAAAAACATAAATTTTTATTTATTCCTTCAGCAGAACCCTGACAACACAGAATGTCTTAATGAAGTACAAGGTAATCTTTTAATGCGATTGTTTTCGTTACCTACACAATTTGTGCAGCAGTTCCACGTTTTTGAGGTGCGGATTACGGAATCATTCGTCATTCACTTTAATATAGCTGGTGTTAATTAAGAACGAACTGTATCAATTAGGTTCCATGTCTAGTCGGTATAATTATTGCCAATTTTGCGAGTAGTCCGTTAAGCTGTATTGAACAGAATTGAAAAAAAAAAATTTTGTATTTTTAACTACTTATTACATTTACACCGAGATGTCATATTAATAAAACTAAGATTGGATGCGAACTCAGCATAATGTTGACCCACAGGAGTTGAAACGACGCTCCCGCTGGTGTTATGTGAAACAACATGTGGCGCCACAGAACTAAACTAATTAGTTAGCTTTTAATAGGGTTGCATTTATACGAATACAAAATTGTTTATTTGAATTTTTCACAGGTAATAAAAATAAATTAGATTGGAACCTTCCATTAAGCATTATAATATACTTGTATCGGAAGATCCCCGCTCTTCCATCACTCGGAGGTAGTAATAAAACCATTTTTTTTATTATTATTATTAATCATAATGAAACGTGTGTATGTGTGTGTGTGTGTGTTTTTTTATTCACAATTATTAACTTAATTTAAACATTTTATATATCGTTTACTGTTTATTTATTTTATGCATATATTCATTTATTTCATTTTTTTTTTCTATAATTGTACATTTAAGCTAGGGTACATAAAATAAGAGCCTTTCTGTTTCTTCCACTTGGTTATAGCTTTACAGGTATGTAGCAGCATCGAGTAAATATTTAAATGAGCATCGATGCGATTGTATAAAAGGGCCGATTATGCAGCAAATTGTTTTCTTGCAAAATTAGATTTACAGACTGGCATAGGGGCAACTTAGACTTTTCTCCTCCTTGTTTGAGCTTGTGGCACATATCTTAAAGTAATTTATACAATAAACGACAATGATATGTTTACATTTTTGCATCTTATTGCTTGGTAATAACTAGTGTGCGGAGTTTCGGTGGCAAATTTCACAGAGGTAAATGGAGTCGCCTAACTATTTTTTTGATTAAACGAATAACGATTAAAAGATTAATTTTGCATAATACTCCTTATAAATTATCTTGTGAGCATTACCCACTTATACCACGATAACACAGGACTACTAAATAACACAAGTATTTAGGTAAACATTGTTTAATAAATTTATTTATTTTTACTTATTACATACGGAGAAACATGTTACCTAAACAGTCGGGATGAGTACCTACCTAATTAATGTCATACTAAGAACTCCAGGTAAATGAATAATTTATTTATTCAAATCTTAAAAAGTTAATCATTAAGAGGGCGTTCAAAATTTCTTCAGGAATAAGCGACAATTACCGATTTTTGACGGTCTAAATCTAAGAAACGGAAAGATTTTTATAGATTCCGATTACTTATTTGCATAGCTCAACTCCTTTTATTGTGCGTAGCGGCCTCTGATTTAAGAAAAACTGAATATGTTGACCGAATATACCCGATTACCTACAGTAGTTTTCGGAAAAGAGCGCCGAGCCATAAGTTTGACCGCCTAATTCTCCATGATGTTACATGTGAACCTAGTTGTGTTTTTTTCTTTTCACTATGGTAATATGTCCGTATTGTGCGTAGCGGCCTCGAATTTTCCTTTTTTTTCACGTATGTATATGTAAATTGATCTCAATTACACCATATTTTGGAACAATATCGTACTGAAAACACAAGGATTTTCTCATTATTGTTGAATTATTAGTAAATTGAATCTTAAATAAAATTAAAGTTCATACTTTTACCAACAAAATACAGTAAAAAAAATACAACTGTTTCCAACATTTATATTTTTAAATAATCTTTCAAACATAGTATAAATTTACCGTCGCGCGCGATCTCTTGCCAGTACCGGCTTAGCCGTTGTCCGGGTTGGACCTGTACGTCGTGTAATTGTGGCTATTCACGAAGGCTAACCGTCAACTAAAATATTATTTTGATCTCCGACTAGGCATAGTTGTTATCAACGTCGGGGTCAAACTATACTAGTGAGTCATTCGTGAGGCTAATCGAGACAACTTACGAATTGCATAACTGCCATGTCAATTATTTTACGAGTGATCGTGATACTTGGTGATTTTTTTTAAGCTTTTTTAGTTCACCTATCCGTTTTAATACAATATTTAAAGTTAAATTTGATCCACTTCCTGGTTTCCGATTGAGCTGAAATTTTGCATGCATGTATAAATTGGATGACAATGCAATATTATTATGACATAAAGCTGATCTGATGATGGAGCTGGAAGGTGGCCATAGGAACTACGTAATTAAACGACGCAACCCCATCGAGTTTGGGCTCCATTAATTCGTCTTGACGCGTACTTGGTAACCAGGGTCTGATGATGGAGCTGGAAGGTGGTCATAGGAATTCCGTAATTAAACGACGCAACCCCATCGAGTTTGGGCTCCATTAATTCGTCTTGACGAGTACTTGGTAACCAGGGTCTGATGATGGAGCTGGAAGGTGGTCATAGGAATTCTGTAATTAAACGACGCACGCAACCCCATCCAGTTTGGGCTCGTTTAATTCGTCTTGACGAGTACTTGGTAACCAGGGTCTGATGATGGAGCTGGAAGGTGGTCATAGGAATTCCGTAATTAAACGACGCAACCCCATCGAGTTTGGGCTCGTTTAATTCCTCTTGACGAGTACTTGGTAACCAGGGTCCGATGATGGAGCTGGAAGGTGTTCATAGGAATTCTGTAATTAAACGACGCACGCAACCCCATCGAGTTTGGGCCGTTTAATTCGTCTTAATGAGTACTCTGGTACTATATGGTAACCAAGGTCTGATGATGGAGCTGGAAGGTAGCCATAGGAACTCCGTAATTAAACGACGCAACCCCATCGAGTTTGGGCTCGTTTAATTCCTCTTGACGAGTACTTGGTTGGTAACCAGGGTCCGATGATGGAGCTGGAAGGTGTCCATAGGAATTCTGTAATTAAACGACGCACGCAACCCCATCGAGTTTGGGCCGTTTAATTCGTCTTAATGAGTACTCTGGTACTATATGGTAACCATAAGGTCTGATGATGGAGCTGGAAGGTAGCCATAGGAACTCCGTAATTAAACGACGCAACCCCATCGAGTTTGGGCTCCAATAATTCGTCTTGACGAGTACTTGGTAACCAGGGTCTGATGATGGAGCTGGAAGGTGGTCATAAGAATTCTGTAATTAAACGACGCAACCCCATCGAGTTTGGGCTCGTTTAATTCGTCTTGACGAGTACTTTGGTGCTATATGGTAACCAGGGTCTGATGATGGAGCTGGAAGGTAGCCATAGGAACTCCGTAATTAAAAGACGCAACCCCATTTCATCAGTCCACTTTGTGGGGGGTCCGCTGCGCCATCTGGTACGTGGTCTCCGCTCGAGAACCTTTCCGCCCCAACGGCTTTAAAGTATTTCATTTCTTTGTACAAGAAACTACAAACCACCGACATAATATGCAGGGTTGTTGAAAATAACAATATGAATACAAAACTTTTTAACCGACTTCAAAAAAGGAGGAGGTTATATGTTTCACTATTTTTTTTATGTACGTACGTTCGCCGATTTCTCCGTCAGTTGTGGCCCGATTAAAAAAATATATTTAAAACATGTATACTTCTGAGATGGTCCCATCGTCACCAAGTCAGGATCTGATGATGGGATCCCAGGGAAATCAAGGGCAACCCTCAAATATTACGTACTTATTACGTGTTTCATGAATTCTCTAAAGCTTTTCAGGTATGAATTTGCGTCTGGTAGTCATCAGTTCATGTTGGTGGGCTGATGATGCAAGGTACAACTCCTCAACGTTTAGGAGTTGGAGGAGTTTTTTTAAATCTTATACACCGTTCATCATATTCTTTCAAGTTATTCAGGTGAGCACACGTCAGGATCTGATGATGGGATCCCAGGGAAATTGAGGGTAACCCTCAAATTTTATAGGCACGCGTATAGTTGACATCGGTATTTTCTATTATGACTCGTGTATTTATCCTTGGAAATCGTAATTTTGGTGAAGTTGAACTGGTGATGAAGAGACCAGGATAATGGAGAGATCCATTCTCCTCCTCCTGGAGCAGTCCTTAAGGATGTATAATACGAATTTCACGAACTATAACTATCCAACTAGAGAGTGCAAAAACCGGTCAAATTTCAAAACGGGTTATTAACCGGTTTTTACTAAAAGCTAAAAGAATTGTATTGGAGGATAATTTTACTGTAAGAATGTTAGTTCTGGTTTATTAGTAGGCGATGTGTAGTTCAATAAGTAACTAACTTTTTTTTAATTTTATATACATCGTCATAATTGTCCTTTTACTGTCAAGGAAAATGATTCGCTTACCGTTTCGCTGAATTATTGCTTGAGAGATGGACATATCTTAAGGTTTATATTCGCTTCAGCAAGCGAAAGTGTTGACAACGACGATTGATAACGTGAAAGTTCGGAGGCTGGTCCGAAATTATTGACGTTAATATCATCTACGATAAGATGATTAATTCAAAGTCTATGTCATGGTAGTGCTGTACATGACTCGTAAGGCCGATACGTATTTTATCGCTATCATACTAACTTTAATTAAACTTACTAAAAATTAATAAGTTACAATTTACTAATTTTTTTGCTAAATAACGGTCTCGGCTCACAATTTCAAGTATTTTATAAATGTAACTCATTTCGGTTACTAACCGGTTTATAGTGTCCAAACCCGGTTATTTACCGAACTCAAAAAGTTCCGGTTAACCTGTTTGCATTCCCTAGAGCAACCTATAGAGGGGACAGCCGGATAGCCGGACAAACGAAAGCATTATTGCTCTATAGTTGAATATCGAACTCGCTCACAAAATTTCATGTGAATCTGTTTAGAGATGCAACCTATAGAGGGGACAGCCGGATAGCCGGACAGCCGGACATACGAAAGCATTTTTGCCCTTTAGTTAAATATCGAACTCATTCATAAAATTTCACGAGACTTGGTTCAGAGATGCAACCTGTAGAGGGGACAGCCGGATAGCCAGACAGCTGGACATACGAAAGCACTTTTGCCCTATAGTTACATATCGAACTCGCTCACAAAATTTCACGAGAATCTGTTGAGAGATGCGACCTACATATAGAGAGGACAGACGGACCACTTAAAAAAAAGCATTTTATATCAAAAAAAGACGTAACTACTTAAATATTATACTTTGTCAGAGTATTTTAATATGTATAGAAAATATGTGCACGTGCAGCGAAGTAATACTTACCATCTTTTAGTGCAAGTATTAATATCGGTCGCGCATTCGCTCCAACGGTGCGCTATACAGCTACAGTAAGCTTGTGTGCGTGCTAGTAGTATTTACACACACACTACGCACTACGCGTCTCAAAATACCGAATCCTGAGCGAGCGCTTTTTTCAATAGCACTCTTAAAATGACTCCATTATCCACTGTGTGAAATTTGCCACCGAAACTCCGCTAGAATAACGCAATAAATGTAAACATATCTTTGACGTCGACTGTGTATAAAATAAATTTAAACATAATCCAAAATTTAATTTGTTGAAATAAACTCATTTGTTGATTACAAAGCAACGTATGAAAAAGGAACAAAATAACTACTTACTTCTATTGAGACTCTGGAAGATGATTCTGGATGTATTTTGATCTAGTCATTGTTAAGAGGAAACACCACTGGGCATTTTTCCATATAAACGTTGTCGACTTTTTCCTCCGAGGTTTTTGACTATTAATGATTTTTTGAAATAAGATCAATATCACCAATATCTGTGTTGGTTTGTTTCTTTGATTTTTTTGATATTCTTATTTTTATAAATGCTAAGAAGGCTTAAAGCGGCCCAATTACATAGTCCGCAAACATACGCCTATTACACAAATCTGTTAACAATAAGCGCATATATCAAAACAGCCAATAAACCATTTCCTTCTTATTCATTTCCCAAAATTTTGTTGCGATTGATAAATCTTCGGAGGAGGAAACAGTCGAGAACGAAACCTCGATTCTTATGATTGTTTACTTAGGATTTTTAGCCGGAGCTGCAGTTGCCCTTATCACACTGATTTTTGGGGCGGTAACGATCTGGTAAATACGTGTACACAGACGAAAAAGTGATAGGCAATGGTCGATACTAAAGGTCGATATCCCAGTGGTGTGTAAAATTATCGATAAATCTAAAGCCATCGATAACTTCTTTTTAAATTATGGAAGTATAGAATGAAATTATTGATGGTTAGTGAAAATAAAGTTTTATTTAGAATATCACAATTTCATAATACCGTATAAACCCATAGTTCACCTACTTAGCAAATACCCAACATGGGCAATGCTTAGTGTACCTAAATGTGTATTGAACTGTTAAAATTGTAAGATAATAGGTAGGTAGGGTAAAGTCATAAATAGAAGGACAACTTAGCGAACATTCAATTTTGCTACATATATGATCCCAAACCGATATATTGGTAACTTATAATTGGATATTTCATAGCGTACAGTCAGGGGTATTCATACGAGTATGTATACAATAAAATACAGATACTCTGCATTGCACACCTCAAAACATGAAACAAATACAGGACATAAAAACTTAAAAACAGAGGTTAACAAGAGGCGGTCTTAATATACGTATAAAGTGTACAGCCAGCATCATAAACATGTACACACTTTTGGTGGTTCTAGGTTTTAATATCTCTAAGCGATAAGGTCCCAGAACAAGATTTATTTTGAAGATTTTTAACACCGCGATGACAGGCGGTCTGCTGAAACTCGCCCGGTTGGCCAGTGGGCCAGGATTACCGTTAATTTTAATGTTGAAAAAATGTTATTATTAAATTATGAATGATTATGATATATTTGTAAAATATGTCGAAAAGTTAGAACGAAGCTAGTTGGTTAAAATCTTATACCAATATTAAGATTAGCTTAAAAAAAGGTGACAACATTGTGACGTGACGTACAATTGCTAGGTACTCGAAATTTAACTACTTAGGGAGCGGGCACGTTTGACAATGTGTCGTGAAAGGTATAATTTGGGTATAATTTAATAGGCAAAAGTTATCTGTCAATATCGCGGATGAATTTTATAACTTTGTATTCTTAATTTAAATGGAATTGTCTGTGTGCGTGCGTGCACACAAAGCTCGCGCACGCCCCGTCTCCGCCAGCGCGACAGAAATATTGATTGGGAAATCTCGAATCAGAAAAAAAGGTCAGCTGATGGTAAATAATGGTCATAAGGCTGTAATTGATTATGACGGGCTTCGATAGAACCTGGATTCAGTAAACCAATTGATAACATATTTAAGCGGACAGGAACTTTAGTTTGGTTGCTAAAATTGCATTTCAGGAAATAAAACAATCAACTTAATTGCATTTAAGTATATTTACTTCACACAGTGCCACTTTTGCGTATGTACGTAATTGGAGTGAATTGTCTATATACTATGAATGGAAACAACTGGGTGGGTTAAGCCACAACGTCGAGCGCCTACGGCAACGGTGCCCCATAGGAGAAAGCGAACGGCTGCTCTCCGATCTCTCGCTCACACGCAATTATCTGTAACAACCAATGCATTACCCCCGGAAAGCAGTTTATAATTAGTCGCTATCACACCCAAACAGCTGTATTATTTAAGCATCCGTTCGACCAACAAGCCCATGCCCGTCACTTCCATCTGGCTGAGGAGATGTTCTCCAAAACTGAGAGTGGGGTTGCCAGAAAAAAAAAATGCCAACTCTACAGAAAGTACAGATATAGTGAAATAATGAAACTTTTGCCAGATGAAATTAAACCTTATGTCAATGTCATACATAAAGACTTACACAAGGAAAACTTTTCCTAATTATATCAGTAACCTTTTAACTTCATGTTGTATCATGTGTAATTGTGCATGGGTTAATTTAAACAAGTGAAGAGTAATATTCTGCAGTTTCAGCACTGTTCTACGTCTCGTACATTTTAGTCATGAGGGAAAGGAATGACCAGGTACTTTTCAATATCTGAAAAAAAAAAACAAATTAAAAACAGGCCATATTATTTACGGGGCTATCACACTCGAGAATGGCGAGCGGTTTATAAGCGAATCGATCATTGAGCGTGCTCGCAGCGACCTTGCAGCGAGTTCGCGGCGTAACCGAGGCGATTGCAAGCTCGCTGCGCAGCCGCGGTGAATTCGTGAATGTTTGTGTGACTATGGTACACCCAAAGAAGACCAAAGACTGCCAAATAGGGGTGCTAATTCGTGTAAAAGCTAATTTTGGCATAGTCGAGGGAGTGGTGTTTGTAACAACACACTTAAAGTACTTATTGGTGGGGGTGAAGCTGTCGGTAAAAAAAACTAGTAAACGGTGGCCATACCAATGTTCTTCTTATACTTAAATAATCCAAATAAAATTCTTTACCGAATATATCAAAATTATGTAGGTACACTTATTTGCTAGGGTCAATATTTAAAAAGATATTAAAGGGGGAGAGTTCATTTAAGAGGGAGGGCTCAGTATAGCGTGCGCCGAGTGGCCATGTGGTGGAATGCGAAGAAGTCATCTCTCTCTACGATGATTTGTCAGTAGAGAACAACGCAGCTTTCGATCTCAACCAAAGCACCCGCGGCGCTCACATACACACACACATAAATACTTGTTAGTGGTTGCTAAGTAATTGATTAATTTTCAGACATTGTTTTAAGATTGTATGAACAACTATGTACATGAATTGATTTTGTATTAACCAGTAACGCTCGGTGCTAACGAAATTATAAATTTTTAATTAGGTATAACTTTTCCTGTAATTTAAACTATGTATATGCATTAATACTGTATTGATACTAAAATGTAATACATGTACACAGGTCGATTCACGAGAGCTGGCGCGGAAAATATATGAAACTGTTATTAATTTCATAGACATTACGCGCTAGCTCTTGTGAATCGACCTGTAAATGTAACTTTCTTTTCAAGCACTAATATTACCATAATTTAATTAATTAAATTTACTAATCATTATGTTTTGTCGATCTTTTATACCCAGCATAAGCTAAAAGAGGCACTGGACACAAGTTTCATGTGCTCTGTCTACCCGTTTTAGGGATAAAGGCGTGTATGTATGTATGTATGTATATGTAACACTGTAGAACATTGTCGGCGTTGGAGTTCAGACTGCAAGTCTCAAATGGGATTGAGCTGGTCACGTTTGCCGTATGCACCCAAAGAGTTGGGCTTCAATAGCCACAGAGTGGGTGCCACACGATGGGCAACGGCGCCCTGGACAGCCGGTTGGAAGTTGAAGTTGGTCGGATAGTTTGAAGTATAGGAGGGAGACCTTTGTCCAGCATTGGGAACATAACATATACACTTATATTTAGCTTACTAGCTTCTGCCCGCGACTCCGTCCGCGTGAGAGTCGTTTATATCGTAGCTCCATACAAACTTTTACCCCCCATTTCCTTCCCCGGGACTCAAACTATCTGTATACCAAATTTCTTTCTATCTTTCTTTCTCACTTAAAATTGTACTCCATCCACATACTAAAGTTCAATACCCTTTTTACCCCCTTGAGGGGAAAGGTAAGGGTAAGGGGGGTGAACTTACAAAAATCCCTTCTTAGGGGGTATTATAGACCACACGTTTTCTGCAGTTACTGCTGTTTGCTGGAGTTACTGCTGTTTGCGGGCGACCAGAGGGGCTACCGTGAAGTGAAAACGAACTTCGTTCAAATATTTCCGTCTCTATCGCTCGAACTAGCAAGTGCGACCGAGATGGAGATACACGAACGAATTTCGTTTTCGTTTCGCGGTAGGCCCTCTGTTCGGTGGTCATGTTCGAGGTTGATCTTACGGGTAATTTAAAAGGGGTCCCTTTTAAATTCATTGACCCGTCAAAAAACTGTTGCCCGAGATGAAACACAGTCTCCTAATGCTGACTGCAACCGCTGCAAACATAATAGTTCGGATAAACCAATTTAAAATCGTATAATATCATGGCACGCAAATGTTCGCGATTAAGCTCCATTGTTTCTAAGAAAAAACGGGGGAACCGTTTTAGTAAAATGACTGGAACATGCCAATTTTTTTAATCCGAGCGAATTGGCTACTTTTGTTATATTTTTAAATAAATTTGATTTTTAAAAACATCTAATAAAGGTGAGTTTCTATTTTAAAATTTCGAGCATCTCAACACTTTTCCAGTGACCTACGTATTGCTATTTATGTCTATTTGAATGGTTATCCATCTCGGTGTGGTTATTCATTCAGTTTAGGGCCGATTATTCAATTCCCAGATAGAACAATCTGTCAGATAAATGTTAGCTCTGTCCTTTTCTTTCATATGACTTAAGAAAAAGATGGTGATAATTTTAACTGAGGCATAACTTTATCGAGATATTGAAAAATCGGCCCTTAAATGGTTATCAATTTCTGACCATCGAAATTAAAACAAATAGTTTATGAGAAACGAGAGGACCCCTTTTAATTTTTAATGCCACTTGCCAGCAATAATAGGTTTAAAGATCAAGAACCTGGGGTATTATTGCAGATGCTGTCGCGAACAGTCAGTTCGCGATGACTTTACTTCTTTGGTTGTCGGGAGTGTCGCGAATCATGTCAGTTGATGATTTCGCGTTGACTTCACTTCTTTGGTTGTCGGGAGTGTCGCGAATCATGTCAGTTGATGATATCGCGAGGCCTAACTCATGGTCGGAGCGTGTAATACCGCCTTAAGTTAAGAGATTATTTACACTGGCAAGGTTGTGTTATTATTGTCACTGAGGGTAAGCTAAGAATTGTAGTCTTTTGCGTATTTAAACGTATAACGCCTTGAAAGATACCTCTTTTATTGTCTACCATTGTGCATTGGCGGGTGTCGGAGTAAGCTGAAGTAGGTAATCTCAACGAGGAATTGGGGACTACACAGCTAGTCCCTATTGAAAGCTAAGTGTCTTGGTTTTTAGTAACATATATTCGTTCTATTAGAGTTATTGTTCCACTATAATTATCATCTATTGCGTGCATATTCTAGATGGTCTCTAAGAGTGGTATTTCCTGATTCCAATGTAATGTAATGATAAGAATTTGCTACCCGTAGCCTGAGCAGTAGTGTAGACCCAGCGTGGTGACACTAAGACGTAATATGTGCATAGCAATGTACCCTTAGATAATACGAGACGTTAAAGGACAATAAGCGTTGACACGAGACATAACAACTGACCGAGACCAGTATGACATTTTCACAAGTTGACAAGAGACAGCATAGTGGAAAGTGGACTTCTATGGTTGCTCGGCCGATAGGCGAGAACCTGGATAGTAATATGTATGTTACATACACTGTAGTGCACACACCATATGTGACTAATGTAAGAATAATACAAGGAACTGGCAGTATGTAATTGAGATGTACGAGACAATTAGTACATCTATATGAATTGGAACGAGTCAAGTAGTTTGGTAGTTAGAACTTATATATACTGAGAGCTAAGGCCTACTCGTATAGTGAGAGTGTAATCATTTTAGACATCAACCATACAGAGTGGCAGACAAGTCTAGCAGTGAGCAAAGCAGAGCGAAGCAGATGTATCTATGGACTGCGTTGGATGATTTAAGGTAGGATTCAAATTTCCTACCCTTAGATCATATTTAAACCTATCGTGACGCCCTCAAGTTTAACGCAGCCTAATTGCAAGTTTATAACATATCATTAACGTGTATTATCCCATTATAATTGGGCGTCGCGACAGATGCAGTCAAGTGACTCTGTTGAATTTGTTTCGGAGTTTTTTCTTGGTAGTAGTCATCTTTTCAAAACCATTTAGAGCTTGTCTTCTGAAAGAGCCTTTGCGGCTAACCTGCATCATAAAGTTTATTTATTTGCAAGGTTATTTGATCTATCACGCACAGTTGAAAAATATCTAAACGGCCAGATTCAGTGAACAAAAGGAGTCGCTGGCAGTTAAAGTAAAGATAACAATGGCTTCAAACTTACGCAAAAGGAAACGAGCTGCACTTAGAAACCGGTATTATATTCGTTGAAAATTTATCTCTTATTAAAAACTAAGTTCCTTAGCGTCAAAGGGAAACTCCTAAGAACTACAAAGTTGGTCCAGGCTGCGACAAAACGGGTACAAGTTGTCGGTGTTCGGATCGATAAGCGAACTTTTACTTATCAATCAAGGGAATCCATTTTCTAGTTTTAATATTTGTTGGAGCTCAAAATATGCATACGAATGTCCATAGTCTGCGAGCAAAGCTTTTTGAGCTACTTGAGGGTAGATGGCGCTCGCTGTCATGTAAACATGAGCTCCGTGTTTATTTATTGTGGAAAATAGTAATTCCGTACAATTCCAAGTGAAAATAAGCCTATCATGAGTATAACTGTTCGATAAAATTATACAAGTGTTATCTTAGTGCAGTCTCATCGTGAAATGTAATAAAAACACAAATGACTTTGTGCTAGTCAGTGACTATTTTAAGGCTAACCTATTGACAAATCAGTGACAAAAGCATGAACCGGACGTTTAAAACTACTTAAATACTTATACGAACACAACAAAACTGCTAAGTGTACAGAAACAATAACAGTGTAAATACAAAAGTGACCGTTTCTACGTTTAAACTGACTTTCAACCCACCGGCACATCTCGCTTATCAGCGTGTTATGTTGTCAGTGTCGCCTAATATCCGTAAATTTCGGCCTGTGCTACCAAGCGTCCGTGGCGGTATGGTCACATAACGTGACTGTGAATCAGAGTGACCGGGTTCGAACCTTGGGAAAGGGAACATTATTTTATTTTTGCTTTTTTTGCTTTTGCTTCTTTTGCTTTTTTTTATTTTCCTTTTTTATTTTTATTTTGTATTATTATAAATTTTGACATTCTTTGAATATAACTATGCCACCTAAACCGGTCTGCGTAAAATGCGTAAAATGTAAAAATACTATACAAGTCAAACATTACTTGAAATGTGCAGGTTGCAAACAAACGTACTGTCTCTCCTGTACCAATACGGAGAAACGCTACGACTTAATGGATAAAGAAGCTAAGTCGAAATGGGCTTGCATAAAATGTAACAGAAAGAAACCGCAACAGCACCAAAATAGTTCCCTGGGCCAACAAAGGAAGCTTTCTGGTGCTTCAACTTCTACACCATGTAGCAATTTAAAAAATGCAGCTGGAAAGGGTGCGTCAGAGACAGAACAAACAAAAACGCCAGAAGGTGTCAGTGCAAATAGTGTAACGGAAGTGTGTACGATCGAGGCGGAAGTATTTGTACCGGCGGAAAATAGCGAAGATCATGTTTCCCCGCACCATAATATTGATTTTTCGTCAGTAAATATCACCACAAGGCGAAATTATAACGTGCCTATTCAAAATTCTTTTGAATCTTTATCCCAAGACGAAAGTTTCTCAGATACCGAGAGAAGTGGGTATGTACATTCTCAGGCTGTAATGAATTTGTCAGGAAATGCCAGTACACACAGTCTGCCTAACTTGCACTCACAAGTACAGAATTTTATAGTAGAAGACTTGAAAGAACAGATAGAAACCCTAAAAGAACAACTACGGGGAGCAGATACTGAAATTCAAAAATTACTAGGAGAGAAATTTAGGTTAGAAGATGATCTAACTGAGTCACGTAAAAAATGTGACCTATATCGAAGCTTACTAAAGGGAAAAGTGCCAATATCACCAGTAGGGACACCCAAAGCTCAAAAGGAAATCAAAAAACAAGCGTCGCAAATACTCAAACCACTGGTTTGCCCTGCTAAGGATACGAGTAAAGTTAAACATCAAGCAGAGCAAATAAGTAGATGCAGAAATGATTTAGATCTGGAAATCAATGCTTCTAAAACCCCGGAAATTTTAGCTGGCAATGAAAATCCTGAAGGACATGAGCAAGACCGAGCGGTGGATGTTCCTCAGAGTACCGATAACTTGCGTTTCTCCAACAAGGATAACCTGCTAATTTTGAGTTGCAATAATAAAAACAAAATAGCCCACATTATAAGAGATAACGATATTTTTCAAAATTTCTCTTATTGTCATCACATCATGCCAGGTGCAGGGGTGAGAGACCTGCTCAAAGGACTAAAGACGCGCTTGCAGAATATGACGATGAATGACTACTGCGTGATTATTATTGGAGAAGAAGAGGACTTTGGGGGGCCGACTGATGTTAATGCACTGGTGCACCACATAAGAGAAGTTGTAAATGGTATTGACTTTACTAATATTATCTTATCCTGTCCAACATTTATATGTGGCCGCCCCCTATACAATGAAAGGGTGGAAAGTTTTAATTACGCGTTGTTTAACGATTTGTGTAATCATAATAAATGCTTCTTTGTCTAAGACAGTAATGCTAATTTGGAACTGAATATGTTTTCGGCTCGCAGCGGTAGGTTAAACAATCGGGGCATGAAAAACATTATTGAAAATCTACAATATAATATTTCCTGGAGCTCAAGAAACTATGTTTATGATGGGAGTAACAATAGTCATCATAGTAATGATTTTTTTCGTGCCCAAGTGTGAAATGCATGACAGTCTAAATTGGCTCCACCAAAATGTATGTGGTATTTCAAATAAAATTAATGAAATCGAGATCTACCTCGAGGAGCAAAATAGACCATTACAATATGTGTGCGTAAGTGAACATTTTCTTACCAAGAATTCTGTTACTTCTCTGAATATACAAAATTATAAAATAGCTTGTCACAACACACGGCTAACAAAAAAAAGAGGTGGCACTTTAATTTTGGCGTTAAATAACAGAGATACAGAAGGATTGGTGTTTTGTGACAAACTGTATTTCGCCGAAGTGTTTGAGATTTGTGGTGTAAGAGATATACATACGGGTGTGCACATCTGTTGTTGCTATAGAGCACCATACTCAAATAACTTTGGTGTTTTCATGGAAAGATTTGAATTACTGTTAGAGCAACTTTTTAATAAATAAGCTATTATCTGCGGTGACTTTAATGTTGACTTGATGACTGATAATAAACAACGTAGTGATTTTCTCAGTCTGTTAAATTCTTATAATTTTAAGCATCTCATTGATAATGTCACCTTTAGAAGAAATGATTCTCAGTCCTGCATCGACAACTTCATTACAAATTTACCCTCGGATTCCATTTTGTCCACTAAAACTGATCATAACGATCTTGCTGACGGACATGCTGCTATTTTCTGTGAGTTGGCTACAGAGGTTAATAAGAACAATGATCCTAAACAAAATTTTGTGGTCAGGGAAAAAAGATTTGTGAGTGATAAGGTAAATCTTCAGTCATTTAGGTCTCGGTTAAAAACTATTAACTGGTATAATTTGAGCATTAATGAATTTTTTGAAAAGCTCTTAGATTTTTACCGTGTAAGTTTTAGGAAGACTAAGAAAAGAATGAAATTAAAAAGGAATTCTAAAATCAGGTGGATTACAAACGGCATAAAAGTAGCTAGCAAAATGAAGCGTATTCTGACTAATCTAAATAAGGAAACGTGTGATCAATCTGTGCTAGATTACAGTCAAAAATATATAAATATCTTTAGAAGAGTCGTCAGATATGCAAAACGGACAGCAGTTCAATCAGAAATAAGTAATGCCAAAGGATCTGCCAAAGTTATATGGAATATGGTGAACAAACATCGTAACAAATGTCCCAAACCTCAACCTGGTAAATTAATCCTGAAGAAAGATAACAAGGTTTTTGAAAATCCTCAAGATGTGGCTAACTTATTTTCAAAAGGTTTCGATCACAGTAATGATCCAAACACGGGCGATTTGCGTTCTGCTGTAAATATCCTCGAACAATCTAATAAAAGGGAATTCAATGACATGTCCTTTAATACAGTTACTCTAATTGAAATAATGAAAATGGTTCAAAGTATGGAAAACAAAAAATCTTGTGGTTTTGACGAAATGCCGATTTCGGTGATCAAAGATTCTATAGACTTGTTGGCGGGACCATTGGCTTTTGTCTTTAATAAATGCTTCGATTCTGCAGTATTTCCTGAACAGTTAAAATTGGCTAGGATCTTACCTGTTTATAAAAAAGGATTAAAATCTGACCGCAGGAATTATCGGCCAATATCGCTACTGCCAGTCGTGTCAAAAATCTTTGAGAAAGTGATCAAATCACGTCTCTTAGATCACTTCATAGCATATGATATCATCAGCCACCGGCAATTCGGATTCCAAAAAAACCTAGGGACCACTGACGCTATTGATACTCTTGTAAATGATATTGTGAAAGAGCTAAATAAAGGAAAAAGAGTGGCGAGTCTTTTTATTGACCTAAGCTCCGCTTTTGATTTGGTCGACCATGAGATTCTTATGAAAAAACTCGACTTCTATGGCATCAGAGGAAACGCATACCGGCTCCTGTTAAATTATCTTCAAAATAGAAAACAATTTGTAGAAATACTGAATACTCAACACAATTACGAAAAATCTATTACTTCTAAGGTCATTGAGGTTAAACGAGGTGTCCCTCAGGGTTCAATTCTGGGTCCATTACTTTTTCTCGTATTTACTAACGACCTCATACATTTTATTAGTAATAAAATAAAAAATTGCAAGTTGACGGTGTATGCAGATGATACCAATGCGACTGTCTGTGCTGATAGTATTGACGAATTGTATAAAATTACAAATGATGCAGTCTTAGCTTTCGGCGATTGGTTTTCAACAAATAATTTACGTGTTAACACTGATAAGACCAAACTGCTATTGTTTAAATATAACTCTAAGAGGACTGATAAACTTGAAGTATTAATGAATGGAGTAATTATAGACGTAGTAGACCATGTTAAATGTCTTGGCGTGAGTATTGATTCCCATCTAAATTGGAAACATGAGCTCGAGTCTGTCGAAAACTCTATCGCATCAGCATGCTATGCCTTACGGTGTCTCAGGGAGGTCATGGGTATTGATCAGCTCAAGACAGTCTATTATGCCCTGATAGAGTCTAAGTTAAGATATAGTGTCAAACTTTGGGGAAACAGCTACCAGTATAATATTAACAGAGCTCTTGTAATACAAAAGAGAGCAGTTCGGACTATGTTTCGCATACCTCCATGGGTTTCGTGTAGACATTATTTTAAAGAACTAGGAATTCTCACGGTACCCAGTTTGTATGTCTTGGTGCTCCTCACAAAGCTCCACAAGAATGAATCATGTGAAGAAAGATATGAACGCTTACTTACGCGCACCAAAAACATTAAATTTAAGTTCTGTCCTAGACTCAAGGTCGTTGCACATTCCGCTGGTCACCAAGCCATAAAACTGTATAACAGGTTGCCTACTGAACTAAAAATCATTACAGATAACTCGTTGTTTCATAGCGAATTGAAAAGATTTTTATTAAGAGGTTGCTTTTACACCATGGACGAAATATTTGATACTGTGCTAGGTATAGGCTAATTTATATTTTTTCTTTTTCTTTATGTGGTTTACTTATTTTGATTTTTTGACATTTTTAATTTACTTGTGTGACATTTTTTGTTTTTAATTTATTCATTTTTGCTCTAATATTATCATTATTATTATTGTTTTTAGTATGTTATAATTTTAAATGTATTTCAAACACAATCCTGTATTGTTTTATGAATAAATACTATGACTATGACTATGACTTTGGGAAGATATGAAATTATTGATAGTGACAAGGGGTGATGAAAGATTGGAACGATTAATCTCTGTTTGAATTGAAGGCAAAGTAAAAGGCAAAGCGCCACGTGGCAGTTAACCTGTATAATAGACTGCTGGACTTAAAGATTTGGACTTGTCTATGAAATTCTACCATGTTATGAAGAACGCGATGGTCCGTAATCGAGACGGAGAGAACACGAAAACCTTCAATTACGATCATACATAACGATGGACACGACTAAGAATAGTAGTTTATGCGACTGATCCATAATGAGAGGCCCTAAAATACGGGTGTGGTTTTATGAAACGAGCGTCAGCGAGTTTCATAATAGGATCACACGAGTGTTTTAAGGCCTAATTATGTACAGTTGCATACACTACTTTATCTACACACATATCATAAGTAGTAGTAAGTAGCAGCAAAAAACCAACAATAAAATGACAACATCAATGGCGGCAATTCGATCATCCGTCATGACGAATGTTTTTTTTTAAATCATAGACAAACGAATGAAGTCCCTATACTCATATGACTCGAGATCAAATGTCGTACGGTTTGTATTAAAAAACGTACTGAATTGACGTTTCGTATCGATAACTGTTTTAATATCTATGAATACTAGAATAGAGACCCACTTGAGTTTTGACAGCTGTTCCAAATTTAAACTAGTAACGATACAAATTTATCAAAAATCTGTACTGTAATGACATTACAGTACAGATTTTACTTACTACCACAGACAAGAAAGTTCTCATAGTAAAATCGGTTGTAGTAAAGCTGGTCATTTCCTACGGTATCTGAACGCATTTTAGAGCACTAATGATATGTGCGTAGATAAATTGATTTTATGAGATTAAAAATACCACGTGTATTGTGCATTTTTAACCCCCGACACAAACCTTTTATCCTACTTTCCTTCTAATCCTACTAATATAATAAATGCGAAAGAATGAATGTTGGGATGTGTAGATGTTTGGATGTCTGAATGTTTGGATGATTGTAACTCAATCACGCTTAAACGGCTCAACCCGGGTGAAATTTTGCACGGATATTAGTTTTTTGTATTGTTTTTACCTCGCAAACGAAGTCGCGGGTGGAAGCTAGTAATATTATAATTGCGAAAGTTTAGATGTTTGGATGTTTGTTACTCTTTTTTACAATCACGCCAAATCGGCTTAACGGATTAAGATGAATTTTGCTATAGTGTATAGCCTCAACTAACATATAGAATACTATTTTTATCCCAGGAATCATCCCCTAATGGGTTTAAATGGGGGTGAAAGATGGTATGGAGCTACAATATAAACGAGTTCTACGCGGACGAAGTTGCGGGCAGAGGCTTGTTTTTAATATGTAGGTATATCTGTACAGTAGAGCCGAAACTTGGTCATCGGGACTGCAGAACCCTCGAAAAATGCGACGTTCAAGAGATGCGGTGTGGTGCGGCTGAAGGAACTCTGCATAAAAAACAGACTTTCGTTGAGTGTTCAACAGAACTGCGAGTTTTTAATTCTTCGGTCACATCTAAAGGAAAGGCCCATCGTCCAGGGATCTTTAAAGCAAAAAAAATACGGGGCCGATCGCCAACACGCTGGATGGACACAATAAAAAAGTCCACGGAGACCAGCATAGTCCAGTGCAATGCCACAAACCGCCGGAGGCCAATTATCGGGCCATTCTAATAGACATGATGTTTACTGACGTAATCGCTTATGGAAAAATGGGTCTCATTAGGCCTATACGGGATTCTCACATAAACACTCGGGTGACCCCCTGCATTCGGGTGGTATGCGTAACGCTTTTCCCCCCTAAACAAAAAAAAGGATACTCACAACCTCGCAGCCTTTTTGGGAATAGGATCGTTGACGATTTTTTACGGAATTAGGAGTTTTTCAAACCTGAAAATTGTATCAAATCTAACGAAAAATTAAAATTGACAACGATAGAATAATTTTGGCATTTTTTCACCACTTTACAAAAGACCGCAGCTATAATAACACCACTATGTGGTGTTATATTCCTGGTTGAAGAGTATGGTAAGGACGCCAGAGCTCCCGAAAATGGTGTGTCGAGTGAGTGTGAGGGAACAGACGAGAACACGACGAATCCTCAAATACATAAAGGGTCGGTATCGCGGTTATGATTCTTCTAGATTCGCAAGCGTCCATAGGCTACGGTGTCTGCTTAAAATCAGGCAGACCAGATAAAAATAACTGACAAACATAATAAATAGAGAACTGCGTCAAATAAGTAAAGCACCAGGGCTTTGTGACTTGAACTAACTAATATCGAGCTTCGAAAACAGCCCGCGGCGAAAATATCCAATCTTTAATACTGGTAAGGTTGTGTTAGGACTAGTGATGGTGACGTATCTACCGGTTTCCGCGGGAATGCACCGCTTACCTAAAATCAGGGTTCCAAATGATCATGATATTATTAAACAACTATCGCGATGATTATATTGTTTTTTTTTTTGGTAATATCACACTAACAATGACATAGGTCTTTTTTGTCTCAAATTATATATTCTCCAAATACATATTTGATTACTTTATCAACACAACGCGCGTTTTTTTTTTTACGAATTCTTAGCCTAGTTGGTAGTGGCCCTGCCTACGAAGCAAGAGGTCCTGGGTTCGAATCCCGGTAAGGGCGTTTACTTGTGTGATGAGCACGAACATTTGTTTCTGAGTCATAGATGTTTTCTGTGTATTTAAGTATTTATGTATCTATATATTAGTATGTTTATCGTCGTCTAGTTCCCATAGTACAAGCTTTGCTTAGTGTGGGACTAGGTCGATTTGTGTAAGATTGTCCCCTAAAATTAATTTATTTCATTTTCATCAACATTCACGAAAAGTTTACATTGAACATTAGATAGACCGTTTGGATAGACATCACACACGTGAGGGCAAATATCCATCTATCCACCTAAAGAAGAATTTTGGCCGAAGGGAGTCAAGTTCCGACGTTTTCGCGGTCGGTTACCGGACACCACGAAATTGCGCAACACGCCGCAGTAATTGTGTTTTGAAGTAATTAATAAGTTTATATTGATATGTATGTTAGTCTTTAAGGTATTTGTAATATGGGCCTTGTTGCCTGATTTAAATAAATAAATAAATATTCGCGTTCATATCGGCATATTATAGTTATCATGTAAATCAGTTTGTCACATTTTATTATAGTTACATAGCAAAACTGGTAACCTCTTAATTCAAACGAAATGTCGAAATTGTGATACTTTGCAATTTTTGAATCCGCCATAAATTTAAAACGTGGTATTATCATTTTCACCGTCATATAGATTATCACAGAAAGATCGTATCGTGTTTGCATCGCAGCAAAAAGTTAACGAGTGTATAGTTTGTTTTAGTCAAGATTACGAAAATGCACTTAACGTGGGGTTTTAGGAAGGGTGGCAGGAAGAATCGCTATTGTACACAAATAATGACTGTGCACAATGGCGAATGCGGTGAAATACTATTGTGTGGAATTCAGATTGAGCAGAATTGCGAAAAGGGAGAATCGCTACTGTACACAAATAATGACTGTGAACAATGGCGAATGTGGTGAAATACTATTGTGTGGAATTCAGATTGTGCAGAATGGCGAACAGGAAGAATCGCTACTGTACACAAATAATGACTGTGCACAATGGCGAATGTGGTGAAATACTATTGTGTGGAATTCAGATTGAGCAGAATTGCGAACAGGAAGAATCGATATTGGCATGAACATCGATTAATCCATTTGTTGGAGTAGCTATTCTTTGTTCACAGTATGCTGTGGGCCTACCGACACACCTGCGTAATTGTTTTTCAACCCTAAGTGAAGATAACGATTAGATAATAGATGTCGGTAATTGTTAGTTCTATGTACTTTTCGTTATCTAAACTAAAACAAACATTAACTGCTCTAAATACTACTATGTACTTTTAAGTTACCGTGTTAATAATACCAGCAGTTTCTTCGCTTGGGCTTAGTAAGTTGGGTATCGGGTTGAAGTGTATTGTGGGCAATTCAACGCTGCAATAAATCATTATAATATAAATCTTTAAATTTACATTTGCTAGATTCGTACTTTTCGAGAACACAGGCGCGAGTTAATTATGTATTTAGAAGATTCATGAAATATATTCATTTTTACCGGACGTGAGTGGCTTTGAGTTTAAGTACTCTACTGACTCTACTTAATTTGACATGCTGCGCCGACCCCAAGTAAATTGGATAAATACAAGAAAATTATGACTTAATGCGAATGTTGACATTTAATATAAAAACTGTACATAGTTCAATATAGGTAAACGTGCAATGTGTATAACGTTATAACTGTATACAGGATTCAAGCTGCCAAACAATACGAGATCCCGCGGGATTACGGAATCCCAATATCCGGGATTGCAAACCCTAGCCTAGTCACAGTATTTTCATTTGTGTAAGCTGCTATAAAGATTGCTTCTGGGAAAAATAATGTGAATAGTCATTTTAAGACGATGAAATAAAATTAATATTTTTGCTTTATGCGGGGGATTCGTAGATTCTTCTTAGTCTTTATAACAACCGTCTTCTATAAAGTCCTTCTGCATAAGATATTGTACATTTATATGCATTCCAAATGGCAAAATTGTTCTAGAAAATACTGATTCGAAAAACAATTACTTGGTCAGGCCTTTTTAACCACTGATACATCGATTTCTAATATTACACACTTGTATAACATAATCATTCCATTATTATCTAATTGTGACGTATCGGTTGTCGCAGAAAAAAAGTGGGGTGACCAACGATGGTCACCTGTTTCTAATTTACTCAAGATAATTTGTCGTGGCACATATTCAAATAAGAACGGAACCACTCACAAGACAAAGCATATCGTAGGGCAATGATAGCAACTACCTAAGAACTAAATGCTTTCTTAAAAGTTGCTTACATAATAGCAATAAAACAAAACATTAAACATAAAACTTTTAGAAGATAATTTTACTCAAATCGAACTAGCCCCACAGAAGGTAAGCTCAACAGGGCTTGCATTTTGGATAGTATATTTAACAGATATAAATATTCAAATACATACAAAACATCCAAGACACAATAACTAAAACCCATGCTCATCACTACCGTCAGCTTCGTAGGCGGGGACTACCCACGGGCTAAACCGGATATTATACTTCACTAAGGTCCGGTTTTCCAAACTCGTTTTAGACCAAATGTCATATGCGTTTTTTTATAAATCAGTACCTTTTTTATTTATTTGTGTCGGGCAACAAGGCCCATATTTACAAATACCTTACAGACTAACATACATATCAATATAACATAACACAAATACACACACACATGACATGAATTACGGACACAATGTATAATGCATCTTTATAACACCAGGGTTAAATGAGTACTGCTCACAAAAAGCTCAAAAGTCATGACGCAGCAGATGGCGCGCTTTACGTACCTTAGTAAAAGTTTCCAGCGATACGCATATGAAACTCGTGGATTTGATGTACTGCGTCTTCGCCGACCTGTGAAATGAAAATTGCACTTTATTTAAAAGAGTTGCCGCCCGGTATTATTATAATATGTACGATATTTTATAAAACCACTGTTCTGTCATTCTGGTCTGCCTTCACTGGCTGACACCGTTCGATAGTACGTGACGACGCTCTTATCTTGTCACTTATCGCGTGATAAAGCCGACCATGCTACGGGGTCTGATAATGAACTCGGAGACATGAAAATCGGGATTCCGGCCCTGCAAAGAGATACCTCGCCGAGAGAGATCCGAAAAACTACTCTTTGCACTGTTTTTTTTTTAATTATATGCCAAGAATTTCCTCTATACCTACCCTAAAACCCATAATAACTCTAGTACTTGCTCTGTAGTAGTGTTGTGTTCCTGGAGGTGAGCAAGGCCGCCAGAGCTCCTGAGGATGCGTTGTGTTGAGAGCGAGCGAATTTCTTCCTTCAGCTGTCAACACGGCGAATCCTCAAACATATCAAGGGTCGGCAACGCCCATGTTACTCCTTTGGTGTTGCTGTCTATAGGCTGCGGTGTCAGCTTACCATCAGGCGGGCCGTACGCATGTTTGCCATCGTCGTATAAAAGATAAAAATAAAAAAAAACCTTGGTTTGTTCAAACTGTATAGCACTTTGGTTTATGTAAAAATATATGAAAAAATAAATTGTGAGAACACACTGTGTAGGTAAACAATAGGTATAGACAGAACAGAGTATTCAGGTATTAGAGCGAACTTATCCTTTAAAGGCAGACCTTGTAGCGGCAGGTATTTACTAATTAAATGAAATATGATTATTAAACTTCATGTATACCTAAAATAACCACCATTCAACGACACGGCAATTCTCGTCAGAAAAAAACATTGTCACGAAACAAAAACAAATAACGTCGGTTCTTGGCCCGCGTCAGTCAGGCGGTCGCTCGGAAACCACGATACGGGCTTAATCAACAGATCGACCGCTGCTTGTACCTTCTTCACAACAGTGCGTAACAGGAATACAACCGCTAAACCAGAACGGCTACCGCGAAACGACAACTTCATTCATTCGAGCGAGAGTGAGGCGTACGAACGAAGTTTCCGTTTTACTGAAGTCGAATAGAAACCAATAGGGTTGTAGAGTCACGGTAAAATTGATAATGTATAGTGTTGCTAAATATGGCCGGTAAACCATCAAATTATTGTAATAAATTATAAATTAAAGATATAATTAAAATCATAAAAATAGAATGGACGTTGAAAGTTTACAAATATTATATGCATTTTTATCGTCCAAAACTAAATTTAAAGCTACCAATACAATCCTGACGCTTTTATAGAAACAAAATTGTTCGATAACTATGAACCTTAAAACAATATTTCGCGACCAATTTACTTGATTTTCCATACAACGATTAGTACAAATACCAAACTATGATATTGTAGTACTTTGATGTCAATTAGTACGAATAGTTTCGACTGCCAGCGAGATCCGTCTGTGACTAATTAAGTATTTGAGATATTTATATTCTTTGATTGTAGTTGGTCTCATACAAACATTATTTGTTCCCGCCAAAAACTGGTTCGAATGGTATCGTAAAAAAAATCGGCTTGTTACATCGCATCCCATTCGATTTTCATTGCGTCACGCGCCTTTCGGCGACTTATGAAATAAGTCGGCACACGACAATGGTATTATCTTATTTGACGATCTTTGAATAAATTCGTGTAAATTAGCTTGAGGTTAACTTATAATGTAAATTTATTTTATGAAATAAAGTAATCTAAATCTAAATCTAAATCTGTAACTAAAACTAAGTGTTTGCTTGTAAACTCCTACAAAATTGCCAACCCTGTTAAAAATATCATCAGACACACGGTACGAATATACGTAATAAAGGCTTCACGTTGACTGCGTATGCAATAAGCTTAAAGCCATATTATGTAGATAACCTTGAAAACTTGAATCGTGTGGGTACTGAATATATCTACGCTACTCATATTATATAAATGCACTAGCTGAGACGGTGCTTAGCTATGAGCAATTTGCATACGGGCGCACTTTTAAAACGGCTATCACGCGCGCGAGCTCTCTCGATTTTACTCGCACTATCCGTCTCTCTCTTATTAGAACACTTGGAATAAGAGGTACCTATTGTCGTGTATAAGTCGCGGCCGTCCCATGATAAACCTGCAGATGTCATCGCCATACCTTTCAATATACAGGGTGTCCCGAAACTCAACGATATCGTACTGGGTGAGAGGCCAAGGTATACCAGTTATGAAAAAAATACTAGGCTGCACTCCGCGAATCCGCATTTTCATTTAAAAATCCGCGTTTTGAAGCGCAACTCCCGCTTTTTGTATTCCTGCAATTGGTGACACTAAATCCTACACGTCACGTGACCTCCTACACCTGTCGCGAGTTTAACAATTTTTCCCTTTCCCAAAAAGTGCACAGCGCCGCTAAAGAAGTTTTCACTTCAATAAATAAGAAAACAATCCATGTCACTTAGTCAAGCGGTAATAGAATTTTTTCGAAAAAGTTAAAAATTTGACACCCTTGGTCGCATTTTTAAGTAATGATGTACCAGGCAAGTCTTTCTATCTTTGTTATGAAGTGTTCATTGTAATAACCCCTGCCTAAAACTTGAACGAATAAATTTTGTTCGTTCATCTATTGGGCAAGATAGCAAACGAATGATCGAACTAAAATGAACAGAGCGTCCACTCATTGGAATCTAAGGCAAAAGATGAACGAACTAATTTTATTCGTTCATCTTCTGGACACAAGTTCTTTGTTGACCGATGGTGGGTTTCATAGTAAAGCAAACCCCAATATAACCGTGTTGCGATTGGAGTCTATTTATTAATTAATTAATTTATTTCAACGAGTCACGTTCAACTTTTGGTACAAACGTCAAAGGACAAGTGACGATTCATTTAAGCCATAAAAGTTTTATCTACCATTTCAAATAAGATTTTATATCAGCCTTTGAAAAAACTATGCCTTGCCCAGTAGATGAACGCCGTTACTCATGTACCTACTTACTAAAGGCCTCCACCCACCGAACGCGTGTCGTGCGTTCCTGTCCAGTCGACAGCACGGCTTCGTTCAGGTTCAGGTGGATGACCTTCAGACTGCACGATCGCGTCACCCGTACTACGGACTACGTGCCCAAGCCCAGTGTCCTCGGGATTTGGTTATTCCTATAATGCTCGGCTCGTTCTCCTATTCCTTGGATTTTCGAAATCTACCACTCTGCCACCCTCCACTAGTGCAGCCATCCTCTCCACTAGTGGGCCCTAAAATGTTTCCTTCCACCACTAGCAAAGTTTGTTCTTCTGAGAGTCAAAGCTTCGAACCCGTATATCAAGATTGATCTCATTACGTTTGTCAAAAATTGAAATAAATAAGACCACTATTTGATACACGCGGATTTTTTAAAGTGTGTAGTGTAATGTTAAACGTGTAGGTATATAGATAGTGTCGTCTAGTAACCTTTATTTCAGGACCCAGCGAATTGTTTAAAATCCCTGTTTGTCCCCCTAATTGGCTGTCAACCCGCGCGGTGCCTATGCTCATTGGCATCGCAGCTGTTCTTGACACGAATAAGGTTTCAATCTAAACATAAGTACGCAAATCTTTTGACTGATTGACATGGGTTTTTTTAAACATATTTTTATTTTGTACTGAAAACTCTCGTGGGGGTCACTTACGTCGTTAAGGTGGAGTAGAGCCACGTATTGTTTCGAAACATGTCGAGTTGACTGTTTGAATGTTTCAACCTTGGGAGTTTAATTATAATTGAATGCATCTTTTTAAAAATTGCAAACTAGATATTTTTTCGTAGCAACTACTTATTACCGAAAATATTTTTTTTTATTTCCTTTATCCCAACCGTACCTACCTCAGCATAATAAGTAGGATACATCGCCTATATTCGTTTGACATCAGATGCCAATTCCCTTCGTACGCCGCTTTTCCGATGTCCACACTCTGAAATTAAATGCTTTCATTAGCAAAATGCATCGTATTTATTTCAACTTTTTAAATCAAGTCAACTTACCGCATCAGTTAGACTTTGGCCGTAATAGCAACAAGTATAAATGCAAACCAATATTATATTAGACGCCAACAAGTTTTTGATGCTTTCTGGACTGGGTTGAACCTGAAACATATTTCAACAGTTCCCAGTGATATTTTGAACTTAACTTTTTTGTAATTTACTTTTGAACAGCTGTCAAAACTCAAGTGGGTCTCTATTCTAGTATCCATAGATATTAAAACAGTTATCGATACGAAACGTCAATTCAGTACGTTTTTTAATACAAACCGTACGACATTTGATCTCGAGTGATATGAGTATAGGGACTTCATTCGTTTGTCTATGATTAAAAAAAAACCATTCGTCATGACGGATGATCGAATTGCCGCCATTGCTGTTGTCATTTTATTGTTAGTTTTTTGCTGTTACTTACTCTACTACTTATGATATGTGTGTAGATAAAGTAGTGTATGCAACTGTACATAATTAGGCCATAAAACACTCGTGTGATCCTATTATGAAACTCACTGTCGCTCGTTTCATAAAACCACACTCGTATTTTAAGGCCTCTCATTATGGATCAGTCGCGTAAACTACTATTATTTATTTTACGTCACACCTGGCCATAATACGAGTTTTACTGCACGCTGTGCGTACGGGAAAACTCGCATTGTGGCCAGATAAAGACGTAAAATTTTGTACGCAACACGGGCGGTAATTCGTAAAGCCCCAGAGCGCATATTTATAGCCCTCACCTTCGGTTCGGGCCACAAACACCTGCGATCTGAGACATTCACGAATTCACCGCCCTGGTTACGTAATGTACTATTATCAAGTAGCTATGCAACATTACAGTTTTCTCCAAAGCGTTACAGTGATTCTTCCTATCTAAAGACTAACTTAAATCTACAAGTTACTACAAGTTAGTCTTGCTTCATCGTCTTCGAGCACTCTCTTTCATTCATTCATCAATCTCGCTATCCCAGTCGTAAACAAATCACACTCAGAGACTGCCGCGAGGAGGAAGTTGATGAGCGCAGTCCCGCGCAGAACGGGGTAATTCAGGCGCAGGCATATACGCGCACGCTTTGTTGCTAGCACATCCGTTATGGGACGGTCGTGGCATACTGTCGATTTTTCTCGCACTATACCACTTGCTCTAAGTGTTCTAATAAGAGAGAGACGGATTGTGCGAGAAAATCGACAGAGCTAGCGCGCCGTCGCGTGATAGCCGTGCAGGAGGGGCTCAGGTACCTACCGACAGTCTGAGCAATCTATTTAGGAGACTGATACCAGCTGACCCACCCTGCGTCTCAGGATGATGAGTACAGTTTGCGAGATTCAACTATGCATCTGTCACGTCAACTGGTTAATTGACATGTTCATGTGTCAAGTTGAAATTACAGCCTCGTGATAATGACAATCATTGGTTTAATCCGGCAAAGTATCTGAATCCCACGATCAAAAAAAAATAAGCAGATAATTATAACGCGTCGTACAGAGCGAGTGCGCCTGAGCTGAGCACGACGAATACTTTAATGAAACCTACACTCGGCGTCAAAAAATCGCTTATTTCGAAAAAAACGTTTTGAGCGAATATAGCTTTTACGTAATTTAATGTACCCTAGCAAGATGCGTCTATTCATATAATAAAGCTGAAGACAGGCGAAAGTCTGTACCTACATTTAAGATATTCGAAAAAAAGTTTGCTGGGGAAACTTAGAATTTAGAATCGATAACAGAAGACGATCCAAAAGTTTTTAGAATTTCTGTCTGTTTGTCTGTTTATTTGTACGCGCATCACGTGAAAACGGCTGAACGGATTTTGATGCAAACTTTACTAATCTGTCGAGGAAATTACCGGCCAACATATAGGCTATAAAAAAATTAAGATAATGGTGCAAAGGGGTTAAGTAATGGGGTTGAACTTTGTATGGGAACTTCTTAAATGTATGAGCTAACGACTTGAAATTGACAAGCATATACTTGACTAAAAAGTAAAAAGAACCCTATTCAAACTTTTAGCAAAATATAGGTAAATAACTACAACTTAGAAAAGTTGAAAACCCCCCAGTATTTTCATTTCAAAGTCCAATATCTCAAAAACGGCTAAACAGATTTGCATGCAAAACGGCTAGGAACACTGGGGATAAAATGATCTATGACACAAAAAAACCGCATTCAAATCGGTCTATCCATTAGGGAGCTACGCTACCACAGACAGATACACAGACAGACACGTTAGACTTATAACACCCCTCTTTTTTGTAATTTTAGTGTAAATAAACGATTTTTCATTTTCCCTGATAAAGTTTCTTTTTTTCCTTGCGGGGTTGATTGCCGAATGTCATTTTCTGATGGAGGGTTTCATCACCTTTCGAATGAGACTTCATAGTCATACCTTGTCATACATTATTTAATATACGGTTTATGATCGCTCGAAGGAAGGGCTTGAATATGTGCGATTTTTTTGACGCTGAGTGTATTTTGAACGTTCAATCGCATATAATCCCCGATAATGTTCATTTATTTGAGAGGAATCATACCTCTTGTATGTATAAACATTAAAGTATCAATAATTTTAAAGTATTAATCATTTCATAATTTATATTCAGGTAATTGATTTATTGCTCTGCTCTCAAGTGTATATTAGTTCTAGTTGATACAGGTACTACTTAGTTAGTTTTATTTTGATACATTTTGCTTTTTAAGGGCAGAAAAATATATAAACAGGGTACATACACTTGCAGCAAATCCGAAGAAGCACATGGTTCCAGAAAAAAAAGCCAAATGGTTCATAAATATAGCCCCAAATGCATCGCTTATCTCTGACATCATCCTGTAGGTAATAATAATAATGTCGTGTACTTAAATCTTCAATATTAAAAATGCAATACGCTAATAATACCTCAAAAAATCTAAAAGATTCTCATGATACTTGAATTGTGTGATGTTAAATACTCGAATCTATTCTATTCTGTTCTCTTCTAAAATAACCACGAACAAAATGGATAGCCGGTCTTATCACTAAGGAGTTAGACAACAGAAAGAAAACTATGGTATTGGCACATTGGGTTACGTATGAACAAAGAATCCTTATAGTCTCACCATGTATGTCTGTCGCTCTGTTCGAGGCTCAGTGACCCTGGGTATGTGAAAAATCTCATAGTGGTAGGTCAGCGTCGCATAGACATGATGCTAACTGTACCTATAGCTAACTATATGATGCGTTAAAACGAAAACAATCACATATAAATAGGCTAGAAAAAAGGTAATACGACCAACTAAAAAAAATGTAGTAATAGCAAATTTGCGTACAATATCTGTTGAAATAGGCTTTGATTTTGCGTTTTAGAGCTTCATCGCGATAATGGTTTTATTTAACAAATGTAACACATACTTTAAAAAACTAAGTTGGGCGGGAACTAGATAGGTTATTAACATACTCGCTATTTTAAGATTATTGAATATATAATTTGATTCCTCTCATTTTTGGAGAAAAGCACTATACCTATCTGCCTTGGCGGGAACGGAAATTCGTTTCTGTTGTCGGATTCAGGTTTGCTTTATCCGACAAAATCAACTCATCCACGAATTGCTGCTTCCCAACCGCTGCAATAATGTACTGTTATAGCTGCAAAATCCAAAGTATAATATGGCTTGATTGATAATCTCAAAAAACAAATGGACAATAAGTATGAAAATTTTTGACGCATGTCAATTCTGAATTGGAGCTTGGTGCAATCTCACAGTTTACAACATAAAGTAGGTATAAAATTTGTGTGTCAAGGTTTTTGGGAGAAATTAGTGAAGATATAAGTATACGTAAGGAAATATTATATGAACTACGCTGAACGTGCAGCATGCTTGTAGCCTGATACGAATAGAGACCCGACCTTCACCCATCGGTTTAATACATGAAAAACATTTTATTTATATCGAATTTAGTACATTATAAAAAATCCGGGCCTACTGGCCCGGCATGTAGCATTGGCTACGTGTCGCACTGATTGGGGTCTTACTTCATTAACTCTTTATGATGCGGAATGATTTGTTTCAATTTCATCTCCGCTGTCGTCTGTTTGATGTTTCCCGGTTCCACAATGTGTCTGAGGTCGTCTTGCATTATTGTAAACAAAAGCCGGAGGTGGTGCATGGTGGCATTCATCAACATAATGTCAAAAGTTACCAGGTAGCTCACGTCCAATACTGTATCAACATGTAAACTTTATTGATAATATGAAACAACATTTAATCTACTTAAATAATCGAACTAAATGGAAAAAAATCCAATTTAGTTCTATTTAATATTTCGATTCTGCCTTAGTTTAAGAGATAAGTGAAACTTTTTTATGTATGTACAGTAAGCACGCTCAAGGAATAAGAAAAAACGGGTTGTTTTAAAGATAATAACATACACAAAACTTTTCTAGACAAAATGCTTGCTTATTCTAAGTAGCACTCAGTGTTAAATTTGTAGGATATTTTTTTAGTTGAAGTGATCTTTTAACAATGGCTATTATATATACTGGGGTGTCCCAGAAGTAAAGAGACAATTTTATTTTCAAAATATTGAATATTTAGTAAACAATAAAACTAGTAATTTTGGTTGGATGTTGTAACAAAACGAATATAATTATAAGGTTTATATTCAATTCGCACCCCAACACCTTTGAAAGCCATTTTTCTTAGATTGTTAGCGGCCCGCCGCATAACGGCTGTTCCAGATTTTGTAGCCACTTCTTTATACAGCCTGGCCCATCTTTGCTTAAAACCTTTTCAGGGTTTGTTTTTTCTGATCGTTTCTTACATTCTCTTTTACATAGGAACCAAAACATCTAGATACCGCGAACTTGACGTACATTTGGAGCATTTTTCCTTACGTACAAAGTCGGGATCTGCCGGGACATAAATGTCATCAACCGTAACGAGTACGTTTCTCAGTTGACTGTTATAAACTCTTCGGCGCCCTCTTTTGGCACGTTCCTCTTGGTCCTTTATGTATTTAGGAGCTTTATGTTTCACATATGCTTTCAAAGCTAGATCGTTCCTCTTTATTCTGGCGACAGTCGACTTTGATATTTGTAATTTATCCGCTGCCACTCGGACGGAAATTGTAGCAGTCTAATTAAAAATCGATTTTACTCGATTTATATTTCGGTGTACCATCACTGACCTATCTCTTCCCGGAATCTTCTTAAAACGAATCTCTCCCGTTTCTTCATAACGTCTTATTATACTATTTATACTAGTTGATCTAGCTCCTTCTTGAAGAAAGTGATTTACTGTATCCTTTTTATTATGTAACTCGTATAATAGAATAACTCTATTAGCAAAAACTTCAAATTAATGACGCTTCACTTTGAAAAAATGTATGCAATAACGATATTCCCGCTTTAAATGAAGGATAACGAAACCATAGACGCCATGACATCAAAACTTTTTTTTCTTTTTAATAAAATTTTCAGCTAGTAAAACTTTGAAAATTGTCTCTGTACTTCTGGGACACCCTTTATATATTTCTGACCATGTAAATCACAGAACTATATCAAGATAGAAGGAAAGAGTTCGTCGATTAGTATGGGAACCGAGCGTGTAACATTTTGCGTAGGTAGGTACTTTGACGTCACGAGCGTAATTTAGTGACGGGAAACATAAGCCGCGCGACATCGATTCGTCAACATCGATTAGCACGCGGTAGTTGCAATAACTTGTAGGTTTATTTTGTGTCGATTCAAAATATCGATTAGAACCGACAGAGAAAATGATAATTAGATTCAATACAGGAAATGCAACATAGTATTAATAAAAAGGATTAGTTTTTTTTACACTATAGAAGGAAATAACTCGCCGAGACTTTTAGTATGTTCAGTCCCTATGCATCCAAACAAATTTCTGAATGGATTAAATAATTAAAAATTAAGAAACCATTTTTTACGACCACTTGCTTCAATCCATTTATTTTTAATATCAGGATCATTCGAAAAACTGAAATAAAATTGCAATAAATAAGAAGCAACCATAACCTTTTTTTAATAATATTTGCTTTGCACTACGTCACACTACGTACATTATATAGCTGCGTAATAATATAAGAACGTAATTATCATTTCCTCTGTTTTCAAAATCGATTTTATTAAGTAACTAAGTAAATCGCAGTGTACAGCACTGTTCCTACATTTGACAGAAAAAATGAGAAATCGACCGTGAACGTGACTCGTGTGATTAGCTTATTTTTACATCGCTGGTCTCGTGAAATTAAAGCTGCAATGGAAAACTAGCGTTGGCACACAATCGCCAGCTACTGTTTTGATGAAAATATTAAAATAAATCGTTTTTAATTAATAACAGATATTAAAAGACTGAAGAAGTAACTATCAGAAGAATGTACTTACCGATGAAAGAAAATACCTCGATTAACAACTCCAAATTTATTGGAAGTGTTTGAACAATTAATTATTGCGCAACAAACCATTTTGTTTTTAAAACCTGACGCAGATCGCGGTCGGGAGCAGACTCATTGAGGAAATTATTATATACTGAGATAGAGTCATCAGCTTCCTCCATGTACTAGTGCCATATATTGACCGACTCTCGAGTTATCTGTATCGAGTTATTCGTACAATGCTATGCATATATATACATACACACACACATATATATATATATATATATATATATATATATATATATTCATAATATATATAGATATATATATATATATATATACATGCATAGCATTGTACGTTCACTGCTTGTAGGCCACTTTTCCACCGAGATATTCGAAACTGTGTTTCCATATTAGGCTTGATACTTAGCTTAATAGCTAAACACAATACGAACACCTTCTTCCGTCACCTTTCCGTCTTTAACATAATGGAAAAATACAGCTTCGCACATCTCTGGCGGATACAGGGCCTTAATATCCAATGGGTACCTACGACGGGATTCGGATTTACATTCCTGATTATATTCAAAATAATAAAAAGTGCGAGATCATAATATTTCCTATTACGATAAGCGCATCTTTAATATTTGTGACTGACTGACTGACTCCGCCATTGGAATGAAATTAAAAAAAAAACAAGACTGCGTTCCTCTACACCGAATTGTATTATGTGGTTAATGCACACAATATTTGTACTTGTTACTAGGGCTGTTGTATTTAAATAAAAATATTTAATTATATTTCTTGGTAAATTTACAGTACTCTGGAACATTTACAGTTGTTTTCATATAATAATTGCAATTTAGGAACTTTAAACAAGTTAGTGGAATGGAACGGAAAACAAATCTAATCTGTGCTTTATGCAGTAAAGTTGCCAGTTATGCAAAATTAAAATCATAATTCATAATATTTCCAAATAACGTATTTTTGTGTTTTTAGAATGTATTTATTTATAAATAAAATAAGAATTTAAAATCAGATCTCGTCTTAATAATAATAATTAAAATTATAGAAATAGCTCCATCTGTCGAGTAAGTTTTAATGTATGAGAGCTGTCAAGTACTGAGTGAAATGCCCCTGAGCAGACTGGACTGAAGCTCGCGGCGAGCAATTGTGACACCGTGTCATAATTTTGCCACGCAAAGTACATAGACTCTTTCCTTCTATCTTGATATTTTTCTGTGATGTAAATAAATAAAGCCGTTGCTGTATCTCGTACTTAATGTCACTTTTTTTCTTAAACAATGTATACAACGTTGGTATCCACTTTCTTATTGCAAACTTACAAAAGATTAAGGCCGCATAGATACAGGCGAGGCGTAATGTCGCCCATACGTCCGTGCATAAATAGCAGGCTTTGTGCGTTAAATGCTGAGAATTAATTTTAAGATTCAACCAAGAGTGTAAATATAACGGTTAATTGTCTCGACCATGCGAGTTTTGCGTCAGCTCCACGCATTTCGCTTGGAAAACTATGATATTATAACTCCTCTTTGTACACATAACTGTGTTTTGTGCTGATTAGGACGCGTCTTGGGAGACTGAACCATTATATAAACGAATTCGTGAACGATTGGAATGGATTAAGGCTGGGAAGTTGCACACTAGACAATTTGCTTACTTTTATGCGATGAGATTTAGGCGCAGAACACACGAGGCGTTTCTGTATCGCGCAACGCGGTGTTTCGAATATTATTATGACGACGTAGGTATGTAAAAGGAGTGACCTCTTCATACGGTGAAACGCGGCAGAGCGCGTTGTAAAAACATTACTTTCACGATTTTTAAAAACGCTCGACCCGACACGTTCTCGACGACACTGGCGTTCTCACGAGCGTTCAATGCGGTCCGCCGCGCGACGCCGCCTTGAGCAGAGCCGAAACGTTTCAAGTGTTCTGTACGCTTACCATGAGTTTGACAATGACACACTTGTTACGTGCTATCAACTTAACGCGCTTCGAATCGACCTGTCGAATTCGTAATTCACGATGCCGTTGTACTACGAAAACCGCTTCAAAATGTTACAGGTCGACAAACGTAAAAAGAGCCCTGGCGGCCATATAAAAAGTATGGCCGCCAGGGTTCTTTTTACATGAGTCGACGTGTACTCGCACGCGCTTAGTTTTCGATGCGTAATTTCAACTTTCGATCGCACGACCATTCAGTACCGTGGGACACAAATTTGACGTTTCGAATCGACGAATACCGTCACGTCTGTAGTTTACTATTTCACTTGCAAATTAGCGCGTGATATCGTATTTAGCCGTCAAGAGGTATCGTGGATCCAATCGAGACCTATGTTATATTAAAGAACGGAAAATTATAACAATTTTGAATTGACAACATATATCCGCAAAATTCGGATTGTCGCGTATTTTGTATTTAAAAATGCAAATGAATGACACAAATTCCGCCATATTTGGCATAGGTATTTGTTTGGTATTGTATTGTATCCACGTTACGAGTTACGAGTGCCAAAATTGCGAGTGAATATTCTTTTTCATAGTGATAATAATGCTAGTTGCAGTGATATACTCATTTATTTCAATAAATGCGTGATGTGAAAATCACCGACGAAAGAAGTCGTGAAATTTTATGAAGGAGAGTCCTCCCATGCAGTCGGCCCTTGGAGCTCCGGATACTAGATTTTTCAATGCAAATCATTAGTTCGCGAGGAGGGGACTCCACTCTTATCGAAGTGGTGGAAGTATTTGGATAAATTGTAAGTACCTTATGGAAAACTCATTTATTTGAAGTCATAAAATAATCAATAAATACAAAATAATTCAAATGCATAATTAAATAATAATAATAATAAAATTACTAACTAAAAACTTAAGTACAGCCTTAGCTCAGTCAAATAGGCCCCCGCGAGTTGCTCCGGGCGCAAAGGTGCCCATCACACTTGCAGCGTTACCACGTTGGATGGCAACGGATAACCTTTGCGCCAGGAAGCAAGCCGCGCGAGCATCGGACCCCCTTTCCTTAATCCTTCTTCCCACTTCCGTAATGAAGGACATCGCCTCCGACCCCCAGCACCCCGACGTCTCAAAGGCTAGAGGTACAAAATAATAATTACCCTCTAGGGCCGCATATTTGTCCCTTTTTCGAAGAGCAGCAAATTCTGCCGCAGCACCACCTGTCCGCACCGTTCGGCAGAGGTGCGAAGCGGCAAAAGTGCTGACGCACATAGCGTCCCAGAGTAAGCACTTGCCCTTCTGCCACGGAACCAATGTTAGCCCGTCCGGCCGCTTGCCGTCCGCGCGACATAACCCGGTTGGTTCTAGCACACAAGGGATGTTAGCGGACATTAGGGCCCTCCGAACGATGTCATTGAGAGCGTGGTGGCGAGGAAATCGCCCTGAACACCGACAGCAACTCAACGCGTGATGGCCATTTGCCTCCACCATGGAGCCGCAGATGCATCTATGAGGTACACAAACATCGCAGCCCAGGCGGAGAGCTACTGCCACACGCATCGAGTCACTGTCGAGGAGTGTTCCCAAGTGGGGAGCAGGCAAAGCCTGCACCCACGCTCCCGCTTCTGTCCTTGACACCGCCCTGAGTCTAGCCAAATCCGCGCCCGCGGCTGCTCCTATGAGCCGTGCAAGTGCGTCCTTGACCCCAACCTCATCCCATGCTCGCTGCACGTGTCTTGCCTCTGGCACGGACGCACTCGGGATACGAGCTGCCCATTTCGCCTGCGCGTCGCCAACAAAAGGAATGGTAATTCAGAATTTTAGAAACCAGGCCCCCAACCCCATGTCCCGACGCAAGAAAAGCTGGCAGGCCCACGTCCGCGGCGCGCCGTAAACCCAGGCCCCCGTGACGTACGGGCAACGACGCTTGAGTCCACTGGTCGTCAGAAAGGGACACGTTTAAGATAGCCTGTGTTGTATCTCTTAAAGCGTCGTCAAAAGAAGCAACCTTCTCAGGATACAGCCACGTTGGGGTAGTTCGTAGGAGATACATTATTTTCGGAACCGCAAAACACATCCTCAGCAAAGTCAGGGCGACATGGGCACCGATATTTCTAAGACGTTCTTGGGTGAGTAAAAGGAGCCGTCTTCTTGACTCTATAGCGTCCGGTATGGCCTCGGAGAATATCGGAGATCCCAGAAGAGTAAAAGTGCCGCGAGACAGTTCCTTAAGACCGGGAAGCAAAGTCCTAAGCGAAGACAAAGAAGAAGATGAAGTGGGTCCGCAGCAGAAAAACTCACACTTTGCCGAATTGAAAATATAATATGTAAACTTGCATTTCGTTAGTACCTACCAACGTTTTCGTTATTTTGTTGTAGTCTTGTAGTTAAATACTTAGTTACTCCAATCGCTACTAAACTGGGGAATTTAAGACCCATTCCGTAACACATAGATCTACTATAAATATAGGTATTGTATTGTGTATAATTCTTATTGGTAACTTGATTATCTATCTGTCTCCTAATTCGGTGACCTAGACACTGTCACAATGGGTTGTCTAATGTTTGGCCGAAATTTATATCCAAGAATATTAATTTGCCTAAATCACGTTGGCCCGATTTTCATTTGCCCGAATGATTCATTTACTAGAGTAGTTAATTGACATACTCTTGTTTTCCCGAACATTAGATGCCAGAATGATACGAATGCCATACATATTGTTATCCATTTTATTAAGTGAAAGAATATTATTTGTTAGAATATTTAAACGCCATACTAAATACTGTTTTTTTTAGGGTTCCATACCCAAAGGGTGAAAACGGGACCCTATTACTAAGACTATGCTGTCCGTCTTTCTGTCAGTCACCTGGCTGTATCTCAAGAACCGCGATAGCTAGACAGTTGAGGTGTTCACAGATGATTTATTTCTATTGCCGCTATAACAACAAATACTAAAAACAAAATAATAACTAATGAATTGACTACAGTGGTATATGAAATTCAGGCAAATGAAATTCTGGCAAGTAAGGGCATTCCGTCACAATGATTGATTGTTTTTTTTTGGATATTACCCCTTACATACAAACTTACAATTCCGCAGACTTTTCTTCATTATAATGTTAGTATAAATAACCTAGCTTTGCCAGCGGCTCCACTAACTAACATTTATCTCATTTTTGTTAGGTACCTATTGTATCTTTCAGTATACTGAAATACTGATATCCGTTATTTACATTCTTTCCAGCACCCTTCACAAAGGAAGCAGACTATACTTAATGTAGCTACAGCAATAAATAAAACATCACAAATGTTCCTAAATAAAATTACATATATTAATATATATCATGTAATACCTACATTGAAGAATAAACAAATAAATAACTTTGACTTTGACATATATAAATGTGTGTTATGTAGGTGTATGCACAACCAGAATGGGAATGAAACTGTCAGTTTTGCCATATACCTACTTACATTACAGTGTTCATTATTTGACAAATATTCTAATCAATCAATCAATCCCAAACTTACTGCAGCTGCGGTTGAATAATTAATATAAAACCATGTCATTGAGTACAGCAGAGTGGGCACTGTCTATTGCAAGTTACTCCAGTCTAGGCAAGTAACTCATGTTGGAGCACATGAAACATATACAAGATTTGGTTAAAATGTACCTTGCACCTTGTATTCCTTTTATTTTGTCATACTTGAATATACTCATATGTAAAGATAAGGAAATATGTATGAAGCTGACCTCGGGGTCTGAGTAACTAGGCAGATTGAGTATGGGCTAACTGATGAATTTCAATTTATATTCATGTCCAAGGTACGTATATTTGACATCATAAAACAAACTGTTTAATCTCATGCACCAAAGAAATTTGGTTAAACTGGATGATGATATAATATCTGTAGGCTCAATATTTTTTCTGTCACGTACCTACCTTCAACTTTTGTACATATATGAAAAAAATAAAATAAACAAAGAGTATCCATAATCATTTTAATAATCTGCATAAATTGAAATAAACTTCTTTATTTAACTTCCGAGCGTGACATCCATTCCGGAAACCTGAAATAAATTAAAATTTTATTTCAGTAAACAAATACGGCCATGTACGTCAATGTTACTACTTTAAATTAGGACACAGGTAGCACCAGATCGACCTGATAAAGGTTCCAGGAGTCAGTCAGCTGGATGGTGATGGTGAGCATGAAGGATTATAAGGGGTCACCAGATTCCTCAACTGTTCATACAAACATTGTATGGTTCATAATAATAATAGCAATTTATTTCAGATTTTGCATCCTAGACCTAGACCCCCTAGCACACTAGTCGTGTCGTCCATCGTGGTCGTCACTCGTCTCACAAGCCCCTATAGGGGCTCGGAAAGCCTGGCGCGGCTGTGCCGCTTTTGGCAGGGTCGGGCGCCGTCCGCTACTACGGACGGGTGGATGTGTTGGGCGTGACACCCGTCAGGTCTGGTGGTGTTCGGGATCATCTACTTCGGCCGTCGGCGAGGTCAAGCCCTGCCGGGTGGGACTCACTTGGGAGAGGCCCGGCGAGCGACCTGCGAGCCGACGGCGCTGCAAGAACTTCCGTGGTCAGGTCCGGCGGGTCTTAGGGGAGCTAGCCATCCTGGTACAGGGCGGCCAGTCCCCTAAGGATGATGGGGGCGGGGTTGTCTCCTGACTGCAGAGCGCCGAGCACTGCGCTATCACCCTGTCCCTATTGCCATCTTGGCTTGCCGGTAGTGGAGCAAGCGCAGGGGCGGTGTTGGTGCTGGTGGTCGCGGGCTGGGCGGCGGCGGTGGTCGTCTGGGTGACGGTGTCAGTGGTGGTGGCGGGCTGCCTTTGGCCGCGTTTGCCCCTCCCTCGGCGGCGGCGGCGCGGAGGTGCCGCGTCGTTCGCCCTCGCCATGAGGGAGTTGGGGGCATTTTCGGTGGGCTCCACCGAGCGCGGCTGGGGCACGATCTTCCCGCGGCGGCTTGTGATGGGAGCAGTGCCGGTACCTTTATGCGTGCCTCACGCTGGTATGTGGGGCACGATGGGCTGTTGGCTGTGTGGTGGCCACCGCAGTTGGCGCAGGTCCCCTCGTGGTGTCGCGGCCGCTCGCACTGGCCCGCGTAGTGTGGCCCCGCGCAGCGGACACACTGTATCGGGCGGCGGCAGCCGTGAGAGGAGTGCCGGAAAGCCTGGCAGCGGTGGCACTGCGCCGGCCCCTTCCTGCCGCGCCATGCTTCCACCACCACGCTTAGTGACTAGGTACTCGCGCTCCATGCGCCGGACACTGCTGCGGAGAACGACGGATCAGAGAGATCAGAGACTGATATAATTAATCTAGAAATAAAAATCTAGAAATACAAACTGAAGTGACGTAAGGTGTCATTGTCAAACAGTTGTCATTTTCACCTGTCAAATCGTCAATGTCATAATCGTCTTGAAGTTGCGTTTAGTGTATGCTATGCTGAGGTGTGAATGAGGTCCATTTCGTCATTCATTAGTTATAATTTTAGTTGAATTGATTGATCATTTTGTATACATATATTTAGTATACAAGCTAGACGTACAGTCAAGTGTAAAAATATGTATCGATAACATCCTTTCATAAATAAGTCCCACAACCTTAATCCAATGACATAAGAGTTATGGACCATCCACATTAAGTGATTTTACCCCAATTTGTCAGTACAACATGTCGAAGTCAGAATTGGGTGTAGCGTACAGACGTAACAACTGCAACTACAATTTCATTCAGTGTGGCCAGTTAACATTAGGAAAGCGAAAATTGCCGCATTCAAACGGTCCTGCGAAGCGGACTGCAAGATTGTTACTAACCGATGAGATAGGGCAAGACAGCACGTCTAAAATGGGACGGCCGCGACATACTCTCGATTTTCTCGCACTATATCTCTTGTTCTAAGTGTTCTAATAAGAGAGAGACGGATCGTGCGAAAAAAAAAATTGAGAGAACTCGCGCGCCGTCGCGTAATAGCCTTGCAGCACACAAAAATCGAGAGTATGTCACGGCCGCCTCATGATCGACGTGCTGTCTCGCCCTATCTCATCGGTTAGTAACAATCTTGCAGTCCGCTTCGCAGGACCGTTTGAATGCGGCAATTTTCGCTTTCTTACTGTTAACTGGCCACACTGAATGAAATTGTAGTTGCAAAACACCGGTTTCAAAAAAAATACAAAATTACAGGGTAAAATATTAATACAATGTTCTTTAGCATATATTTATAAATTATCGTTTAAATTTATTTGTATGAAGTTTGTGAGAAAAAGAAACTTGGCAGATTATGCAAATTCCATGGTCCAAATTGTGATTTTCATGCAATTAGTCCGTACAACTCGTTTGACGGTTGGAACATGCATCCACTTTATAACAATTAGTCAGATTCTGATGAATTGGGGCTGACAAATCACTTAATGTTGATGGTCCATTATGGGACATATTTATGAGTAAGTTATATGCACCCATATTTTTACAAATTTTACAATTGACTGTACGACGAGCCTCGGCCGTATACGAGTCTGACAATGAAATCAGCGTTGCTGGATGGGTTCGCAATAGAACGCACGGCGTACTATTTTTTGCTCTTGCGTACTCGCGTACTCATCCGTCGATTTGCGTACTATTTTTATATTTTAGCACCTGACAGCCTAGCTGTTACACCACTTGATAAGAAAAACTAGTACTTCTCTGTGGCGGTCACACCGACAAGCAAAAGTGACACTGATTGGGGAATCCACATGGAATGCATCACACTGGCGTGGCCTGGCCGCGGCGGACAATAGTAAACTTGTCAGCCGCTGTCAAATTTAATATTGTCCGCCACCGCAGGCCGCGCCAGTGTGGGGCAGGCGTTATGGTGGGTACACACTGAGCAAACGAACGTGAAGCATTTACGTGACAGAGGACCTACCGCAAAACGAAAACGAACTTCGTTCGTGTAATCTCCCTCTCTGTCGCACTTGCTTGTTCGGGCGACAAAGACGGAGATACACGAACGAAGTTCGTTTTCGTCTCGCGGTAGCCCTCAGCTATTTGTTAGAGTGACATACATAGCCGTTCGTTGGCTTGATGTGTAGGTACCCACCATTGTGATTTAATGGGGAATCCATATTATGTGATTTTACCCCAATTTGTCAGTACATCATGTCGAAGTCATAATTGGTTGTAGCGTACAGACGTAACAACAACTACAATTTCATTCAGTGTGGCCAGTTAACAGGAGGAAAGTGAAAATTGCCGCATTCAAACGGTCCTGCGAAGCGGACTGCGAGATTGTTACTAACCGATGAGATAGGGCGAGACAGCACGTCGATCATGAGGTGGCCGTGACATACTCTCGATTTTTGTGTGCTGCAAGGCTATTACGCGACGGCGCGCGAGTTCTCTAAATTTTTCTCGCACGATCCGTCTCTCTCTTATTAGAACACTTAGAACAAGAGATATAGTGCGAGAACCTCACACCTCAGCATAGCATACACTAAACGCAACTTCAAGACGATTATGACATTGACGATTTGACAGGTGAAAATGACAACTGTTTGACAATGACACCTTACGTCACTTCAGTTTGTATTTCTAGATTTTTATTTCTAGATTAATTATATCAGTCTCTGATCTCTCTGATCCGACGTTCTCCGCAGCAGTGTCCGGCGCATGGAGTTCGAGTACCTAGTCACTAAGCGTGGTGGTGGAAGCATGGCGCGGCAGGAAGGGGCCGGCGCAGTGCCACCGCTGCCAGGCTTTCCGGCACTCCTCTCACGGCTGCCGCCGCCCGATACAGTGTGTCCGCTGCGCGGGGCCACACTACGCGGGCCAGTGCGAGCGGCCGCGACACCACGACGGGACCTGCGCCAACTGCGGTGGCCACCACACAGCCAACAGCCCATCGTGCCCCACATACCAGCGTGAGGCACGCATAAAGAAGACCGGCACTGCTCCCATCACAAGCCGCCGCGGGAAGATCGTGCCCCAGCCGCGCTCGGTGGAGCCCACCGAAAATGCCCCCAACTCCCTCATGGCGAGGGTGAACGACGCGGCACCTCCGCGCCGCCGCTGCCGAGGGAGGGGCAAACGCGGCCAAAGGCAGCCCGCCACCACCACTGACACCGTCACCCAGACGACCACCGCCGCCGCCCAGCCCGCGACCACCAGCACCAACACCGCCCCTGCGCTTGCTCCACTACCGGCAAGCCAAGATGGCAATAGGGACAGGGTGATAGCGCAGTGCTCGGCGCTCTGCAGTCAGGAAACAACCCCGCCCCCATCATCCTTAGGGGACTGGCCGCCCTGTACCAGGATGGCTAGCTCCCCTAAGACCCGCCGGACCTGACCACGGAAGTTCTTGCAGCGCCGTCGGCTCGCAGGTCGCTCGCCGGGCCTCTCCCAAGTGAGTCCCACCCGGCAGGGCTTGACCTCGCCGACGGCCGAAGTAGATGATCCCGAACACCACCAGACCTGACGGGTGTCACGCCCAACACATCCACCCGTCCGTAGTAGCGGACGGCGCCCGACCCTGCCAAAAGCGGCACAGCCGCGCCAGGCTTTCCGAGCCCCTATAGGGGCTTGTGAGACGAGTGACGACCACGATGGATGACACGACTAGTGTGCTAGGGGGTCTAGGTCTAGGATGCAAAATCTGAAATAAATTGCTATTATTATTATGAACCAAACAATGTTTGTATGAACAGTTGAGGAATCTGGTGACCCCTTATAATCCTTCATGCTCACCATCGCCATCCAGCTGACTGACTCCTGGGACCTTTATCAGGTCGATCTGGTGCTACCTGTGTCCTAATTTAAAGTAGTAACATTGACATACATGGCCGTATTTGTTTACTGAAATAAAATTTTAATTTATTTCAGGTTTCCGGAATGGATGTCACGCTCGGAAGTTAAACAAAGAAGTTTATTTCAATTTATGCAGATTATTAAAATGATTATGGATACTCTTTGTTTATTTTATTTTTTTCATATATGTACAAAAGTTGAAGGTAGGTACGTGACAGAAAAAATATTGAGCCTACAGATATTATATCATCATCCAGTTTAACCAAATTTCTTTGGTGCATGAGATTAAACAGTTTGTTTTATGATGTCAAATATACGTACCTTGGACATGAATATAAATTGAAATTCATCAGTTAGCCCATACTTAATCTGCCTAGTTACTCAGACCCCGAGGTCAGCTTCATACATATTTCCTTATCTTTACACATGAGTATATTCAAGTATGACAAAATAAAAGGAATACAAGGTACAAGGTACATTTTAACCAAATCTTGTATATGTTTCATGTGCTCCAACATGAGTAACTTGCCTAGACTGGAGTAACTTGCAATAGACAGTGCCCACTCTGCTGTACTCAATGACATGGTTTTATATTAATTATTTAACCGCAGCTGCAGTAAGTTTGGGATTGATTGATTGATTGGAATATTTGTCAAATAATGAACACTGTAATGTAAGTAGGTATATGGCAAAACTGACAGTTTCATTCCCATTCTGGTTGTGCATACACCTACATAACACACATTTATATATGTCAAAGTCAAAGTTATTTATTTGTTTATTCTTCAATGTAGGTATTACATGATATATATTAATATATGTAATTTTATTTAGGAACATTTGTGATGTTTTATTTATTGCTGTAGCTACATTAAGTATAGTCTACTTCCTTTGTGAAGGGTGCTGGAACATGAGTTTCCTTTTTGTATGCTTCCTTTGGTAAAAGATCTGGAAAGAATGTAAATAACGGATATCAGTATTTCAGTATACTGAAAGATACAATAGATACCTAACAAAAATGAGATAAATGTTAGTTAGTGGAGCCGCTGGCAAAGCTAGGTTATTTATACTAACATTATAATGAAGAAAAGTCTGCGGAATTGTAAGTTTGTATGTAAGGGGTAATATCCAAAAAAAAAACAATCAATCATTGTGACGGTATGCCCTTACTTGCCAGAATTTGATTTGCCTGAATTTCATATACCACTGTAGTCAATTCATTAGTTATTATTTTGTTTTTAGTATTTGTTGTTATAGCGGCAATATAAATAAATCATCTGTGAACACCTCAACTGTCTAGCTATCGCGGTTCTTGAGATACAGCCAGGTGACTGACAGAAAGACGGACAGCGAAGTCTTAGTAATAGGGTCCCGTTTTCACCCTTTGGGTATGGAACCCTAAAAAAAACAGTATTTAGTATGGCGTTTAAATATTGTAACAAATAATATTCTTTCACTTAATAAAATGGATAACAATATGTATGGCATTCGTATCATTCTGGCATCTAATGCTCGGGAAAACAAGAGTATGTCAATTAACTACTCTAGTAAATGAATCATTCGGGCAAATGAAAATCGGGCCAACGTGATTTAGGCAAATTAATATTCTTGGATATAAATTTCGGCCAAACATTAGACAACCCATTGTGACAGTGTCTAGGTCACCGAATTAGGAGACAGATAGATAATCAAGTTACCAATAAGAATTATACACAATACAATACCTAAATTTATAGTAGATCTATGTGTTACGGAATGGGTCTTAAATTCCCCAGTTTAGTAGCGATTGGAGTAACTAAGTATTTAACTACAAGACTACAACAAAATAACGAAAACGTTGGTAGGTACTAACGAAATGCAAGTTTACATATTATATTTTCCATAAGGTACTTACAATTTATCCAAATACTTCCACCACTTCGATAAGAGTGGAGTCCCCTCTTCGCGAACTAATGATTTGCATTGAAAAATCTAGTATCCGGAGCTCTAAGGGCCGACTGCGTGGGAGGACTCTCCTTCATAAAATTTCACGACTTCTTTCGTCGGTGATTTTCATATCACGCATTTATTGAAATAAATGAATATATCACTGCAACTAGCATTATTATCACTATGAAAAAGAATATTCACTCGCAATTTTGGCACTCGTAACTCGTAACGTGGATACAATACAATACCAAACAAATACCTATGCCAAATATGGCGGAATTTGTGTCATTCATTTGCATTTTTAAATACAAAATACGCGACAATCCGAATTTTGCGGATATATGTTGTCAATTCAAAATTGTTGTAATTTTCCGTTCTTTACGTCAAATTTGTGTCCCACGGTACCGATTGGTCGTGCGATCGAAAGTTGAAATTACGCATCGAAAACTAAGCTCGTGCGAGTACAGCCACACAACTCCGTGACGCGTCTATCATATCAAGTAAACTATACGAACGATCGAATAGAGTTAACGATTCGGTTTCAGTAAACGTATAAGTGACTCACGGTGCCGATTGGATTTTTAGTTCTATAAGTGACCGCCAGGGGCGGTGTATTAGATTCTTCATACTAATAATTAACGTGCTCGTGATCGAGCACGTTATTTGCGAGTCACTGCAAACTCACGGTAATGGTACTGCGCCTTACTCGATAAGGTTATCATCCTCAGACTTCTAATGCCGAATGAAAAATATAAGCTATCTACACTGCATTGTACTTACAGATTTTAAAATCTGCTAAACTCACGAGGCAGTACAGCAAGAAGTTATCATCGGTTCGAAACGGCATCTTAGTGTAAAATGGAGCGATTAAGGTCACATTTTCTTTTAGAATGCAGTGTTTAATAGTGATATACATTAATGGTGACAACATGTATAAATACACGTACACGGTTATTGCTCTGTAGAACACTGGAAAACGATAATTATAATTAAATTTATGTTGTAGCACAGAAAAATATAATAATTACTGACACTGACCACAGCCTTAATGATATTATACTGCAACCCACTCGTCCATCTATTACCTATTATGTAGCCTTTACAACAATAATCCCTTCCTTTCGGCTCTGCCGTAGTCGGTCAAAAAAGAGACACTTGTGTGGAAAATCTTTATACTTAATACTCCTGGCTCTGACTTGAACAATAACTAATTATTAACGAAACGGTGCAGGCGTGTTGTGTTGCAAGAAGCGGGGTCGCAAACCCCCAATCCCTGTTGGGTCGCGAGTCGGGAGATCTTCATATAAATGGGGAACGTTACGTCTTCGAATCATGGAGTCAATCAATCGCGCCGCCCGCGTGTGAAGCGGCAAATCGAAAAATCTTCAAAATGTCTCCGATTCATTCAATGTGTGCCGTATCGGGGAAGCGACGAAATAATCATACGTATGTATGTGTATGAAATACAAGTGACATGTATGTGTTTGTGTTGATACTGATTTAAGGGTCATACGGAGATTTGGGGGTCCATACAACAATGTAATTATATATACATATACATATATGTATATATATATGTAAATAAAATATGTTAATGCATGCATTTTTTAATAATTATTATTACAAAAATATGAATACCATACTTAATTAATCTTAATAATATAATAAATAGGACTTAGCTTAACTTAGGCAGACCACGTGGCAGAGCTCGTCGGCGATGGAGAGACGAGCTAGACTCCTTTTTAAAGGAATCGCCAGAGAATGCTCAGAATCGGGAGCACTAGAAAAAGTGGGGGGAGGCCTTTGCCCAGCAGTGGGACACTACAGGCTCGCAATAATAACAATAATAAGGACTTAGCTAATATTGTTAAATATATAATGAATAACTAAATGAATTTTAAAAGTACTGAAATGTTTTTATTTATACTAATATGGAACAAATAAAGCTGATTATTATGCTTGTTTGCCACCGCGGTATAAACGAATACTTAGTAATATTTAAAGTCTAAATGTACCTACTTAATATCAACTCTATATGACCTACGTCTGTGCAGTACTGCACAAGCATTCTTCTGAATAGACGGAATAGACTAGTCTCATCTCAACCTCAACGTTCGCGGGTAGTTCTACCATTTCGTGCAGATCACATGTTCATAGAAAAAAAAACCATGTATTTACTGCTAAATAAACTTCAAATATTTTTTATATGTTCTTTTAGGTACTTAGGTTTACTTTGCACCTAAAATTCTTTTTATTACTTTAATATAAATGTACATAAAAAAATATTAACGTGCCAAAAATTCATTACCATCATCGTTCCTAACACAAATTTATATATTTGAGGGCGAATTACTAAATTATTACAAGCATCACTTTAAATTTATCCACATAAATGGTTAAAGTACTTATTAAGGAATAAAACTATGAAGGTTTTGAGTGATATTTCATTGTTATTTACTTCCACTGTAGCAAAGTTTTCTTTGTACCAAAAAAAACTTCATTACCATAACTTAAACTTGCAACCATAAAATCGAACTGCAGAAATACGAACAGTTATTCTACCCCTACCCGCTATCTCCGCCTCAGTCGACCTGTGAACAGTGAACAAGACGGGCGCGTGCCAAATTCTTGTGAAAATATAATTCGTGGCGGAATTTTGGATTTGGTACGGTTTTTTTTTCATTACCATTTATTGTATTTTGATATTAATGCTTTAGTGTTTTATTGTACTGTGGAGACTTAAATGTAGATATTTAAGTTCGAAAGCTTGCTAAATGAACATACCTGCGATTTCACTTCTTCATGAAGAGAAAATCTACAAAGAGTAAAGATAATTCATTACCATTCTCTTCATTACCATAATTTACCATTCACTATAAGAAGAATGGTAATGAATATACAACGATGGTAATGCATTTTAGTATTAAATTGTGAAACCCTATGTTCAACCGTTACTTTTTTTGAGTACTGTCTGACGACAGGACCTCCTCTACAAGCTCTTGAAGATAGTGCCCTGTATAAAGATCTACAGGCTTATGGAAAACGCACTCAGCAACAGGCTATTCCAGGTTCACTTGGGTGGAACAAGCAGTTCCGTTAGATTACTCAACAACGGTCTCCCCTAGGGATCCGTACTAGCTCCGCTCTTGTTTGACCTGCCTAATACCAACTCGCTAAATTTTCCTACGCTGATGACCTGGCTCTCATGACACAAGAGGTCAGCATATAAATCGCAGAAGCTACTCTGGAGACGGATCTGGAAGTACTGGATGACTTCTTCTCCTGCTGGCGTCTGTGTCCTAGCGCTTCTAAGACCGAGGTATCCTGCTTTCACCTGTGCAACAAACTGGCCAATAAGGAGCTAAGGGTTCAATTCAGGGACAAGGTTCTCCGCCACAACTTCTTCCCTAAATACCTAGGCGTCACCTTGGATAGGAGCCTCAACTTTAAGGAACACCTCTGCAACCTATTTTCAGAACTGAAAACCAGGAACAGCATCATCCAGAAGCTCACTGGAACCACCTGGGGCGCCAACGCAGCTACACTCGGAACTACCGCACTCTGATCTACACTGCTGCTGAATACTGCTCAGCGGTATGGCTGAACAGCGCTCATACCTCCGAGGTCGACGTCCAGTTAAACAACAGGATGCGCCTAGTCTAGCGGGTGCCTCAAACCAACTCCTACATTTTGGCTACCGAAGTTCAGCCACATCCTAGCGCCAAACCTCCGAAGGGAAAAGTGCCTAAACCGAGAAATCGCAAAACTCTACGCAAACATGTGAACTGAAAACTCACTATCTTCGTGGACTAAAAATGGGAAGCCAGGTCAGTTTCTGAGGACCTGTTTGAGCTTGATGCTGGGGCCCGGCCTGTGGATTTTGAGGAATCTCGACGGGTCTGGCTGGTGTCTACTAAACCGGATCAGGACAAGGGTCAGAAATTGCGCATCTCTTTGGTGCAGATGGGTATGGATCGAGTCAGCGGAATGGCAGTCTGGCTGCCCAGATCAGATGGTACATCATACCATCTTTGAGTGTCCCATCACCAAATTTAGCGGGAACTTGGCTCATTCGACGGATGCCGTTGCTTACCTTAAATCTAATATCATAATCATTTCAGTAGAGAAATTTTATGCCATACGATAAATGAATAAATAAAAAGTACTGATTCGATTAAGATGATTAAAAAAATTGAGAAATCTGTACCCATGGGAACCACCTGGGGTTCATTGATATTATACCTGCATCTGAGAATGCCTGTGTGCAATTAGAAGACTTTGTCAGTTTTATAATGAATATCGAATATCTATATCATATAAAGAAAGAATTATATTATATATTATAATATATATATATATATATATATATATATATATATATATATATATAATATAATGAATATCGGTTTTCTACTTAATCCTTCATTACCAACATCGCAATTTCATTCCCATAATATCTAATGGCATTACCATATTCGGTACTTCATTACCATTCCATTTGAATTTTTTAATTGGCCATATCTCGGTCAATTTTGCGTATAATTCAGAATAAATTATATTATAGTGTTTCTTTTTCATATTTCTTACCATACACATTGCAAAAAAACATAATTAAAAAATTCTCTCAAGCTCCGCCGATTTGCACGAAACGGTAGAACTACCCTCGCCCTCCTGTGAGTTAGGGACTACACTGAATTGACCTTACTTTAAGGTATACTAATGAAATCCATAATTCCATTTGCCATTCCATATTTGTCACGTTTGCCATAATCATAATTTACCCTAATTCGTTTTCCCCGGAAACATAGTTTTTCAGGATTTTAATAAAATTTAACAAACAGTTAACCTACAGGGTTCTATACAACATTTTTGTAATTTTTCTCAAAATAAATCTTAAAATGTTACGATTTCAGAGGAAATCACTTTTATGGCAAATGAAATTTTGGATATCGAAGGTGTCCGTTACTTATAACAAACTTTAATCTAACCAATTTTAGCTAAAATGCCTTTAAAATTCGCTTCTATCACTTTGACATTTTTGATTGTGTGAAAACGCACTTTAGTTAACAGAGGTTTATTAACTATTATGCATAAGGAGGTACAGTCTACAAGATTTGGGACTGGTCTTTTGATATATCGCGACACCCTTAAAACGTAAATTTGCACTGCTCATCGGAATAATATATTTTTTTTAATAGCTTACGAGTTACGAAACAAAGTTCAATCTCCATGCAAGCTCTTTTCAGCACGTATAAAATGATAGTAATAGTTTTTACGGCTTATTTGTGCAGAAATTATCATTGGAAACTCGGTATGCGAACAATTACGTCCTACGATTTTTTTTTTTATTTAGTGTTACTCTGCTTCAATCGAATGGAGTCTGTCAATTTGGAAATAAATCGGTATGAATCAAATAATTGTGAATAGGTAAATAACAATGTACTATTTAATTACTGTCACGATAATACGAAATAAAATCCCATCAATCCACGAATCGATCGAAACCGACATATTTGATTGTGCAAAATGATCCGTTTGAAAATATCGGATGAGACGGCGCGCGAGTTCGACGGATAGTTCCGTCTCTCTCTTATTAGAACATTTAGAACAAGATAAATCTAGAGTATGTCGCGGCCGTCTCATGATAGACGTTCGTTCGTTCGTTCGACGTTCTTTAACGCAATATTGACAAGAAAACACGACAAATGTCAATGTCATTTTTCAGTTTTTTTTTATTGAACAAGTATTATTTTGGCAGTTTTTTTTCGGACGGGTTAAAGAGGCTCTTTTGATTTCACTTGTTCATGAATTTACTAAGGAATATATCAAATTAATTTTGCATGTAGATCCAAACACATATTCTAAAGAATCTAGAGGTATTAGCATTCGTAACGCCTTAACGGGACACTTTTGTTAGCAGACGACTGTGTTTGGCTCTCTATTTGATTTCCTAAAAATATTTATTACACAGTAATCAATCGATTCCTTTTATTAGCAACCATCAATCGTATTCGGATATTATAACAATCGATTTACTCTGGCTACATCACTATTTCCGTCATATTGGAACTGTCTAAAGACCAGTCCCAAATCTCGTAGACTGTAGTGAATGTATGATATTTTTCCCAAAACAAGACGGGTTTTTGAATTATTCTGAAAACTTGGGCACTTACGCGTTAGCCATCGGAGGAATGATGTCATGGACTCACGTTTGATCGCTTTCATATCTGAGCTGAGCTGATCGTCAGTGCGCCATTTCGATTCCAAATGTATAACGAGGGTCTTAATTAATTTTCTGTTTACACAAAACTGAATGTGCAAAAGTACCGCTGAAAGTAAATACGTTTTCATAACAAATTAATTGAACGCTTGTGTACAGCAGGCAATCGGGCATGAATAAAATTTGTATGCATGTATAAACTTTAGGCTCGACCGAAAACTTTTAGCCATTATTGAACACGAGATTTGCAACAACTACTTATTTTTAATCGCTGGTCAGAAGTCTAGTAGGGTAGCGCGGGGCAATAAGGGCCATTGCACGCATTTAGCGTGTCGGGCTCCCTCTATTTGGCATAACTTTAACCGTCCGAAAGGCTTTTATCAATAACAGACTTAGCATATTCAGTTTTCGACGAATGTTGATGTGGCAGAAACTTTATTTGGTATAATTTCTAACATTGCGAAAATGTGTTAGTCCGATATTGACTTCGCATACTATTGTTAAGATTGATTATATTTACGAATATTTGTTTAGCATAATTATATTCGGCATATTATCGATCGTACGAAACTTACTTGGCATACTTAAATGCTAAGCATAATTATTTAATGGCGAATGCAGAAGGCCAACACAGAAGGTTAGGTTAGAACTGCGACTTTAAAAAAAACGAACTGGTACCAGAAAAGTAGGTTAAGTTCGAACTGTGACCATAACAAAAACGAGGTGCTGCCGGAAAAGAAGGTTTGGTTACGGAAGGACCTTTACGAAAACGAAGTATGGCTACATAGATTATGCCATATATATTTATTACTAAAAAAGTATGCCAAAACAGGGGGAACTATTTTGCGTCATATCTGAATAACCTAACATTGTAGATTTTCGGTGCAGCATGGTTGTGTTAACGTAGTTGGTAAAAACAATTTCAAATTGTGGTGAATTTTAATGTTATTAATGCTAATAGGCAATATACAATATTTTAATTTTTGCTTTCATTTGAAAGAATTGCATGTAAGTAGAATAGTCCAGAAAGTGTTAAAGAAATGCTATACTTAATTTAATTGTTGTTATAAACTAACATTTTAAACCCTCGCGCATAAAGGGATCTACAGTTCCTGTGACGTCACTCATGTGTGTCACTCGCCATATTTGTTTGTCTGTGGTTCGTGACTCCCTAGATAGCATAGGGTAGGCGCGCACGAAGCAACTTTCTTTCTCTTTTGTACGCTCGAAGTGAGAAAAAGAGAGATGGAGCCGGTGACAGCTCCAAAGTTGCTCGTGCGCGCATACCCATAGAGTTGCCTGTGTTTTGACTTTTGGCTTATTCTTTTGAACAAACAAATCAAAGCACTATGACATTGAATAAAATACCGAGTCTGTGATGTGATTTGTACAACATACCGTAGTAGTTAGTTCGGGTGCGTAACGATGCCTATACATTTTTTTGAATTAATATTAGTCGCAATAACACTCTTTTCATATAATTCTCGAGTCATATAACAACACTTAATATATTTACATACTATATAATTATCAGTTTATATAATGGTCAATTGATATAATAACATTTAATATAACATACTTTAAATATAATGAATATATAAACTATAGTGAACACATGATATAATGCTAATTTCTTCTAATGCACAATTAGCAGGTAACCTATCACAATCACTAAAATTTATTGACCGAATATCGTTTGTCCGAAAACCTTCCGTATTATTATGAGTTCTCCGAATATAGCTGGTATCCTATCCTAAATTGATGAGTTAGAAATAGTTATAGACAGTCTCAAAAATACAGGCACTGCCCCTAATGTAATCTGCTTCTCAGAAACATTCCTTTGCTCAGGTACTGAAAACAACTTGGTTCTTAAAGATTACGAACTTGTGTCATTTTACTCTAGACCTAAGAAACGTGGCGGTGTCGCTATACTGATTAACAAATATCTGGATGCGGAAGATCTACCCAACATACAAACATTCTCGATACAACGAGAATTTGAATGCTGTGGAATCGAAATATTTAACTGTAATTTAATAGTGGTCTGTCTATACAGAACTCCTGACTCGAATATAAACATATTTTTTGAACAATTAAATAAAATCCTAACCTTACTCCGATCTAAAACTAAAAGTAATAAAAAGATAATCATATGCGGTGATTTTAATATTAATACACTAATTGAAAATAAAACAACGAAAGATTATCTTAGCATACTTCAAAATTTTAACATGATAAGTCACATAAATAAACCTACACGTAAAAACAATTGTATAGACCATATAATCAGTAACCTAAAAATAGCAAAAGGGACAACTCTTCAGCCTATCAGATCATGACACTGCTCAAAAAATAACCTTCCCCATTTACATTGACAAATATGTAAGGGAGTGGCAAGTGACAAAAAGAGACTATAGCGAGGAAAATATATACCTATTTAAAAAACATATGAAGCAGCTCTCGTTTTCAGAAATCTACGAAGAAAACTGTTCGGATAAAGCTTTCAATACATTTCATAATTTGCTTGTACTGTTCCATAATCTTTGCTTTCCTGTTATAAGAATAAAAATAACTTCCAAAAATAGAAAGCATAAATGGATCACAAAATCACTAAAACGCTGTTGTACTACAAAAAGAAAACTGTACTTTGAGCATCAAAGAAATACACAAAATAAAGACCTGAATAAACAAAGGCTGCATAACTATACACGAATACTTAAAAAATGCATTTCTTATTCACAGAAGACATACTACAACAAATATATATCGAATTCATCTAACAAATGTAAAGCTGCGTGGAATGTTATAAAGGGTAATCACAACCAGCAACCCAAAAAAGAAATACACAATATTACAAACAGACAAAAAGTTCAACTACATACTCCACAAGAAATTGCTGAAGAATTTAATAGATATTTCATAAATGTTAATAAAAAATATACAACCCCTAAGACCTATGATATGATATCTAATACCCAACAACGTAGTATATTTCTATCACCAACGAACCCGTGTGAAATTAATAAAATAATATGCTCTCTTCGAAATACTTCCTCCACCGGATTTGACGAACTACCGACCAAAATAATAAAAAGTATCTCACTGATACTTTCAGTTCCTCTATCGTATCTGATAAACATATCCTTCGAACAAGGCACTTTCCCCACGATACTGAAAAAATCTGTGGTCAAACCAATATTCAAAAAAGGCAACAAATCGGAATTAGGAAATTATCGCCCAATCACATTGATTCCAGTCATAGCCAAAATATACGAACGAGCAATGCACAACAGAATAGAAAGCTTTCTAGACAAATTTAACATATTAAGGGATGAGCAAAATGGCTTTAGAAGGAAAAAGTCCACAACATTAGCATGCTTTAAGTTAAATAATATAGTTACAGATTGCATAGATAAAGGCATTCCAGTGGGGGTCTTACTATTGGATATGACAAAAGCTGTTGACACGGTATGTCACCATCAGCTACTAAGCAAACTAGAACGTTATGGAATTCGAGGACCCGCATACACTTGGATCAGAAGTTACTTGTCTGAAAGAAAGCAATGCACTCAAATCGATACAAAATAAACACGATTGGAGTACCACAAGGCAGTATCTTAGGCCCCTTATTATTTGTTATGTACATCAATGACTTACCAGAATCAACGCGACATGACTGCATTCTATTTGCGGATGATACCACAATAATAGTCAAGGGTACCAACATAAACTTGTACGAGCGTAATGTAAATACAGCACTAAAAGATGTCGTCACTTGGCTTGATAAAAACAACTTATCAATTAATCTAAGCAAAACGAAATTTATGCAGTTTAGGTCATACAGGGCACAGCCACAGCAAATGAAAATTTTACACGACAATATTGAAATAGAAGAAGTCGAAAATTCTCTTTTCTTAGGAATGACACTAGATACGCACTGTAACTGGAAAAAACATGTAGATAATGTATGTAAAAGAGTTAACAAATTTATTTTTGTACTATGGCGACTTAAAGAAACTGTTTCACAAAAAACAGCCATCAAAACTTACCACGCTTATATAGAGTCAATATTGAGATATGGCATCCTCTTATGGGGGAACTCAGTAGAAGTAGATCGTGCATTTGTAGCTCAGAAGAAAAGTATACGAACTATTTGTGGGAAAAGACGCAGAGAATCGTGCCGACATAATTTTGCTGAGCTTAAACTACTAACACTCCCAAGCCTGTACATCTATGAGGCAGCTGTATTTGTGAAACAGAATCTAGAACTTTTTCCGTAATTCAATAATATATCAAATAGACCACTCAGACAAAATAATATGACACTTCCTTCATGCAAGCTCAAAGTAAAACGGAAAAGTGCATACTATATGAGTATACGAATATTTAATAAAATTCCTTCATCTATTAAGACATTGACAAATACCGAGTTTAAACTTAAATTCAAAAATATTTTATATAACGCATGTTTTTACACAATTGACGAATATTTTAGTCATAAATTTTAGCACTTACATCACTTTTGACATTTAAGAATTGTATTTTAAATTATAATCTATTAATAATTATATTCGAAGCCAAATATAAACGTTGTTATGTCAAGCATGTTCTCAGGCAATTGACAATTAATTCAATTTAAGTTTTAGTAAATTCGTATTTTGATAATTAAGAATATATGCACGCAATTTAAATTTATTTTTAATTTTGACATGAATGACTTACTCATGTCATAATAAACTATTTTCACATGCCTTAAGGTAGAACGTATTAAGGGTCAACAACGTTACTACACTTATAACATCTACTGTACCATATGTTCTCGTGAATAAACTTTCATTTCATTTCATTTCATATACAATTCATTACTTTTTTCATTTACCATTTGATGTTATCCAAATGTTTCAGTTGTCCGAAAAACTTTTACCGCTACAGTCATTTGGGCTTTGGCTTGTTACAACTTTTGTTTCACAGCTAATTTTTTACTTATCCATCATTACTTTCCGCATTTCATACGTTTAGCCAAATGTTCATTTTGAGGGAAATTCAAGGCAGCCGTGTTTGTTGGGAGCCAATAATCAGGGCGGACAAAAATAGCTTGTCATAAGCGAACTCTGTCTTAGGTCGGTTAGGTTAGGGTTCACTTGTGCCCCTCAGACAAGAAATAGACACCCCGCGAAGCGGGGTGGCGTCGACTCGCTGGAGATTGTCAGTCCGCACTCCTATTTTTTTATTTACGTAAGCGATATGCCTGAACTGGCGAATTTTACAATCGCCCGCCGACATATTATATATTATTTACCATAAATACAGCTTTAGGAGGGTAACCTTAGTTTAATTTTAAACTTTTTGCTAATGTTTTTTATATTGAAAATGCATAAGGTAACAACCATTTTCATAAACAAACATATGAATTAGTAACATATGTGTGCTTCGTATAAACAATAACATTATGTCAAATATAATAAAGTCGATTTGATAAAATACGAACACATTATCAACCGAATCGTAACGTCGGTATAACGATATTGCGGGTATACCAATAATTGGGAATCATGGATTTGTCAAACAATTACAAAAGCTAAACCATAAAATGACCAGCCGTAAACGTCGCGAACTATAGTGTCGGACAAACGAAAAAAAAGGCAAACGAAGTTTGTCGAATAGTAAATACCGAAATGAAAATAGGACAAAAAAATTTAGTGATTCAGATAGGTAACCCAATTAGCATAATAATTTTTGGTAGACTCTAAGGTAGGTCAGTGTAGGTACGACGACGAGCGAAGTGAGGAGGAGTGTTAGGTTGAACTGCGACCCTACAGCGCGCGAGCCGAGCGAGCGAAGCGAGCGTGCCGCGGTTGGTAGCGGCCGGCTAGAGCCAGAACCGAACACTTTTTACCACCTAACAGTGTTGGGCAAAACGTAATTGAATTACAAATTACTAATTGCAATTACAAAATGTAATTGCAATTACAAATTACAATTACATGGAAAAAGTAATTGAAGCCTCAATTACAAATTGCAATTACAAAATGTAATTTGTAATTTCAATTACCAATTACATTTTGTAATTAAAATTGGTAATTAATTACTTTTTCAATTACAAATTACTTTTTTCTAACACAATATTCGAGTATATTTTGGACTTGGAGATTTTTCATAAAAATATTTCCTCACAATTTAGTGTTTTTTTAATTCGGTCGTACAAAATGCTTAAAAATAATCACAAAATGTCATATAAAGTTGTCCCCAAAATCACTTCTTTCAACGATATACTTCAACTCGATGTGTTAGACGGCGCGGTGCTATCTAGGACTTAGAGAAATTTCTAACAATCATTTTATTTTAACGTTTTGCTGTTTTTTTTCAATTGCGTCGTAAAGTATGCCTAAAAAGAATCATATTATGTCATATAAACTTTTTCCCAAAATAGCTCTTTTCAACGATGTACCTACTTAACTTCGATGGATCAAAGGACTTAGAGAAATTTCCATCAAAAATGTTTATGTTAGTTTTCGGTTTTTATTTTTATTCCATTGATAGCAATGCTTAAAACAATCACAAGATATCATATAAAGTTTTCCCCTAAATCGCTCCTTTCAACGATATACTCGATGTGTTTTAGACGGCGGTGCAGGTGCTATCAAGGACTTAAGAGAAATTGCCATAAAAAAAATTTTCTTACTTTTTGGTTTTCGTTCCGTTGAAACAATACTTAAGGAGAAGCGCAAAACGTCAAATAAACTTTTTACCTAAATCGCTATTTTCAAAGATATACTCAGTCACAATGTTAGAAGGAATCGATTCCAGGACTTACGAAGAATTTACGAGCAAAAAAAATATTTTTAATTTTATTATTGGTTTCCAGTTCAATCGTAAAACACACACAAAAATAAAGACAAAACGTCAAATAAACTTCTTTCTACGATGTATACTTACAGAGATATCGAAGTTTTAGTGAAAAGTAATTGAGCAGAAAGTTGCAATTACAAATTATATAACTAAGCAATCGGCATACCTAGGCAATTACAAATTTCTTTATCTTAATTTTTATTTTAAGTGCGCATCAAAAGAATCACAAAATTGTAAAATTATATTTTAAACAAATCTCTCTTTTCAGAAATATGCAATACCAACTCTTAAACTATCAACTGCCATCGGCAGTATCGGCACACGGTTTTTAGGAAATTTCTGTCAATAATTTTTTTTGACGTTTTGCTGTTTTTTTCAATTGCGTCTTAAAGTATGCCTAAAATAAAGTATATTACGTTTTATAAACTTTTTCCCAAAATGGCTCTTTTCGATGATATACTTAACTTCGATGGATCAGAAGCGAAATTCTCAAGGACAAGAGAAATTTCCATCAAAAATGTTTTTCATAGTTTATGGTTTTATTTTTATTCTATCGAAAGCAATGCTTAATAAGCATCACAAAATGTCATATAAAGTTTTCCCCAAAATCGCTTCTTTCAACGATATACTCGATGTGTTAGACGGCGGTGCTATCTAGGACTTAGTGAAATTACCATAAAAAAATTTTTCTTAGTTTTTGGTTTTTGTTTTTTTCTATCGAAAACAATGATTAAAAACAAGCACAAAACGTTACATAACTTTTTTCCCAAAATCGCTCTTTTCATCGTTATGCTCAACCACAATGGTCGAACGAATCTATTTAAGGACTTAGATAATTTTGGACGAAACAATTTTTTTTTTAGTTCACTATAAAAAACGCGCAAAAATAAGCACAAACTGTCAAGTAAACTTTTTTCTAACATGTGTCGTTAGAGAGATATCGAAGTTCCAGTTAAAAGTAATTGAGCAAAAAGTAATTGCAATTACAAATTACATGTAATTGCAATTACCAATTACAAGTAATTTCAATTACATGAAATTTTAATTACATTCAATTGAATTAACGTAATTGAATTAATAATTGTGTAATTTGTAATTAAATTACAAAAAGTAATTAATTACGCCCAACACTGCCACCTAATATATACTTACATATTACAATTTGCAAACCGTTATGTTTGCTACATTTTCTTTTGAGAATAAAATATTATTCTATTTGATAGTTATGACATAGGTACAACTTGTATGTAACATGAGCATTATACCATATAATGATTATACAAATCAAATCAAATCAAATCAAATCAAATCAAATCAAATCAAAACATTTATTCGTGACAAACACAACATCGATTAAAAGAAATAATAATAAAAAATAAAACACATTTTTGCCACGAAATGGACCCAGCTCAGCATGTACTAGCTTTGCAGCCAGCGCTGGTCTTCCGCAGGGTCCATTTGGTGAGGACACGGAAAGTAACAAACAAAAATTAATAAAAGGAAAAATACCGTCTCAACTAAAATTAAAACTTAAACCTTATAAATAATTAAATTAAAAAATAAATAGTTGTAGTAGTAATGGTTTGTTGGCCTGCAAAAAGTTGCATCCCAACAAACCGCTACGTGCGTATGGGCCTTAATGGTAAAAGTGAACGCAGCCCATACGCGAACAGTACTACTAGCGCCAACAAACAGAAAACAGACTAAACACCATAGTAGAAATTATTATCTATATCTAAACTAAACACTAAACGTCAAACAATCAAAGCAGCATGATATTGTGCTTAAAAACAATATTATTAAGTTAAACTACGTTGACAAACTGAAGTACACATTAAATTACGTTTGGCAACCGTATGGCAATGGATGAATTGCAGATGGGGCATAACCAACAGGTGAGGGAGTGTTAAATGCAGCTAGTTTCATGACACAGATTCTCCTGTTTATGCTGATGTTCTTGCATGAATTTTTTGAGATTAATTCTAAATCTGTTAACGTCCGGCAAGCCTCTAAGCGGCGGCGGGACATTGTTCCAGCACTTCGTGGCTGCATAGCGGAAACTTCCTCGGAAAGCAGCAGAAGCATGTCGGGGAGTCACCAGACATATTATGCGCTGACGTCTTCCACCCCGAGACGAGTTATTAAAGGAGAGTTTCTCGAAGAGATACGCCGGCGCCTCGTGCTTCAATACCCCAAAAAGCAAACAAGCCAAATGGAGCTTACGGCGGTGTTGCATTTTCAAGATATTATTCTTGTTTAGAAATGGGGTGACATGGGCCCTCAACGGAATGTTGAAACAAAAGCGAGCGCAGGCATTCTGAACACACTGGATGAGTTTCTTTGTTTTAGAAAGAAGTCGTGGACCAACAACAGTGTCCACATAATTAAGTCTAGATAAAACTAGTGATTCCACTAACTGTATTCGTAGGCTCTCATTTAAAAATGGTCTTATTTTGTACAGTACTTTGAGTTTATAAAAACAGCTTCTGACTGTATTGGCAATGTGTTTTTCATAACGAAGGCTGCCATCCATCAAAAGACCTAGGTTGCGTGCTTCATGCGTCCGCTCAATAGGCTTATTCATAACCATAACGTGATTTGAAGGACTGGTGCTAGCTAGCTGTTGTTTGCTGCCAAAAACCATATACTTAGTCTTACTTGGGTTAAGAATTAACCCATTTTCTGTGGCCCAGTTAGAAATACTTGAAAGGTCTGCATTAAGATTTTCTATGGTGCTCTCTAGTTCGGAAGGTTTGCATGAGATGTACACTTGTACATCATCCGCATAGATGTGGTACTTGCTGTGTGTTATGTGTGACCCTATATCAGCAGAGTATAAAATGAACAGGATCGGACCAATCACCGACCCTTGAGGGACTCCTCTCTCGAGGCAAGCTAGTTCAGAAGACCGCGTGGAGCCATCACTAAGATTAATTTTTACAAATTGACAACGGTTATTTAGATAACTGTCAAACCATCTCAAAGCATTGATGTCGAAGTCATAATAACTCAACTTTGATAAAAGTAGATGTTAAGGCAGTCAAAGGCGCGGGAAAAGTCAAGGAGTACTAACAGTGTACACATTCCCTTGTCCTGTGCACACAAAATATTGTCAGTGACATCAAGTAAAGCCGTCATTGTACTCCTCCCTTTTCTGAAACCTGATTGAACACTAGGCAGAATGTTGTTCGACTCAAGGTAATGAGTAAGCTGTGAGCCCACAGCCTTTTCTAGTATTTTAGAAATACAAGGCAGAATACTAATAGGTCGTAGGTCTTTGAGTTCAGATGGGTTAGCAGTTTTAGGCAATGGGTGCACAATCGCTAACTTCCAGATGTCGGGGAAAGTTGATGTCAAAATGGAAGTATTTATTATGTCAGTTATAATATCAATAGTGTGGGGCAATGTCAACATAAGCATATTCAAATTAATACCATCGCTACCTTCAGCATTTGATTTCAGATTTTTAATTATTTTGTTGATTTGGACTGAACTAATTGGAAGTAATGTAAATATGGAGTCGCTGTGTCTGTGGTACTCAAGGTATGTCAGTTGTGATATAGAAACTTCTGAAGTTCCGGGCAGACTTAGAAAATGATTATTAATTACAGTTGGGTTGTCAAATGATGCAGGTAGTTCACTGTTTTTTTTAGGCAGTATTGTTGACTTCAGGTTATTCCATAGTGTCTTAGGATCATGAATCTTACTGTTTATGTTCAATTCAAAGTATGCAGATTTTTCATAGAACATTGCTTTATTGACAGTAGATTTCAAGTCTTTGTAGTATTGTTTTTTACTGTCAGACTGGCTTCTATGAAACTCTGCTGCGGCTTTGTCACGCAAACGCATCATGAGCTTGACTGTGTCCGTGATCCAGGGGTACGAACAACCCTTAACTAGTGTAGTTTTAAGAGGAGCATGTAAGTCAAATATGTATAATATGTGTTGGTTGAAGGCTTCGACCATATCATTTACATTTCCCAGGTTTGACATCAGGTCCCACCTCACAGACCGCAAGTCCGCATCTAGATAGTCGCGTAGAATGTTCTTGATAGGCCTGTAGGTTATTTGAAATGGCTTAGGTTTTTCAAGCTTAATGTTGAATTCGCAAACAACAAGGCAGTGCCCATAGAGCGTACCCATATGGTGTATGCTTAGATTTTTCGCACGCAAATCCGTACAAACTACATCAAGCAGCGTCTGGCTAGTGTTTGTGAAATGCGTGGGTTCTGTAACTGTGTCAATTGAAAACAGGTCAAGAAATTATTTAATTTAGTACTTCTAGTGTCATTATTATTTAATACATTTATATTGAAATCGCCTAATAATATCAAATGGTCATAGTCAGGAATTGAGCCAATAGTGTCAGAAATAGCATCCAAAAACAAATCTATATCCATCCAGGGTGGACGATACGCCGTTCCGATCGCCAGTTTCTTTCCGTTAAGGGTCAAAGTGATCCACATTTGTTCCACGAGTCTATGCAGAGGGTCAACGGGGTGAGGCCAGGTGCGAGCATTGACGTATCGTTTAATATAAAAGCCCACGCCTCCTCCGCGGGATCTTGTGCCTGTAGGCCTAGGGATATGGCGCAACCTGTACCCAGGGAGTGCAGGCGCTTTCCCCTCCTCCCCAGCTCTTAACCACGACTCGTTGATAGCCAGCACATCAAGATCATGCCGGGAAGTAGCCGCTATGAAGTCATCGTGTACATATATATTTTTTAATAAACATATATATTTTGAGATTATAACAAATGTTTATTATATACAATGAGTGATTATATACCTTGAAAATATATCAAATGTTGTTATAGCTAATGAAATTATATTATTTATTTTTATACCCATCATTACACACCCACTTAGTTCCTTTCATTTCAACGCTTGCAAACTCCGTACTTTCTACTGAATACTTTTGTAAAGCCTACTTCCATTTTTATTCAAAATTGGCTACAATTTTTGTAAATAAAACAAAGTTTGATTTATAGTTATAACCTTTAATTAGTTATTTAATTTGTTCAATAAGTCATAGTGAGTGACGTCGCCAGACGCTAATTGGTGGATTAAAGCACGTTCCGTTTTACATTACTTCAAATCGTAATTATTGTTTGAAATTAGTATAAAATATTCATTTCAGTAGCTATTATTTTATCATTTTTTTAAACATTTGTTAGGTTGGTTACAAAATAATGGTAAATATTATACCTGCATCTTCTCTAGATATTAACTATTAGCTACGATTAAAATTGTTTAAACCAATTCCGTTCACAACACTACGTTGCACCGTAAAAGGTACAAAATGTACGATGTCTGCTAATAACTTTGTAGTAAAATAATTCTGAAGGGTATTCTAATAGCAATGAATAAACATAGTTCATCACCTAGTAGCGATATTAGTCAAATTTACTTTATCTTTAACTTGTACGCTAGATAATGACGTTGGTGATCGGACCTTTGAGCCCCGACTATGGGTCAAATATCACTGTCTCAAGTCAGGTAGGTTTATATTACCCTATTTTTTCAATAGGGCAAAATGTGGGCCTTTTTTGCCCTAGTATTGTTTTAGTTTTTTTTTTCAAGGTTATACAAAGGTTTCGAAAGTTTGCATTAAAAATAACACTATGCTTACGTGAATTCTCATAAAATTATCTATATTTTAAGAGTGTACATAGTTGAGCATTATAATGTTTCAAATAAAAGCAGTTGGTAGACTAGAAATAAATGAGTTGCATAATTTTAGTTTTGTGAGTTTTGCGTCGTGCACACTTGACCGGTAAATCTTGCACACCTGCCCCCCTGTTATTAACGAACATATCTTTATTTAAGGTAAGGTTCTAATTAGAAGTTTATTTTTTCACAGGGACTGAAATTCTACTAATTATGGTTTTAATTTCAACGCGTTCCCGAGATGGTCTTGACAGACAGACAACAAAGTGATCCTTTAAGAATACCGTTTTTTTGCTTTTGAGGTATGGAACCCTAAAAATAGTAAGGTCGACTATTTTAATACTACGGGTACTTTTTCCCTCGGGTCGGTGTAAATAGACGCTTTCAAGAATCGCCCAATTATAGCCTGGCTAGTCTAGAGTTTGCACTCTACAAACGAAGATATGCTGAAGTGTCCGCTAGTAGACATTATTTAATTGCAGAATGTATTCACCTTGCCACAGAATAAGAGCCGCTGACATCTCAGTGGAGATCTGAACTAAGTCAGCGCCTTTCCCAATGTTTTCAAATACTCCAGCTGTGTGACTAGTTGCGGCCAAGATAATTGCGATCAACTGGAAAAATAAAATCAATTTGGTTCGTCGTTAACAACTTTCCACATTAACATAACAAACAGAGTCAGAGGTTCTGTTAGCTAAAAAACGTTATGTTTTTTCTCAAAAACAAATGGTGCCTTTACCATTTTAATTAGACTCACCTTTACCCAGCACAACCACCCCGAGTTTTCGTCCATTATATAAATCTGATTTTTCTTTAGACATTTCAATAATAACGTATAAGTGTCTTTAAATGTTGGCTCAGCATTCACAAATTCAGACATGTCTGCGGTTAAATGTGGCTCAACTTTGTAGATTTGCGTTTATATATGGCTGTGTGATGACGGTCGTCGGTGAAATGTCCTCGAAGTGTTCCGTATTCGAAATTGGTGTCGAAAACATTTAATTTATAGTGTCATTTTTACTTTCATAAAGCCAACTGTAATTAGGTACGTGTTTAACTTAACTAGTAGCCCCATCCAAAACCATATAAATAACTGATGTCCATCAACTCTCAGTAGCATTTTTGGTTTAAGTAGTCACAAATACCGAATTAAGAATAACATCGTTATCTTTATTATACTATTTATATTCTTCTATACTGATATTCTATTGATTCCACTATTTGCATTTGATGCAGATTGCGTTTGTTAAATTTTCTGCTATGCAACTGTGAGTGATGGTACAAGTAACCTATAGGTAAAATAACTTTACATTTTATTAAGCAAAGATTTAATATCCGTTCTTGCTGTATTAAAACGAATAGTCGTTGCAGTAGAACTCGCAGAAGTGAGTCCGGAATTCGTTGAGAAAGAAGCATTTCTTAGGTATCTTATTTTTGAAACTGAAAAGTATGTTTATTATCTCATTATCTACGGTCTCTTTATAATTGAATCTTCTATAGGTAACATTAATTCCTTTTCAACAAACAACTTCATTTTCTAACTGTTAACGAACCGCATCTACGAAGTCCAAATTCAAAAAAAAGAAAAGCTTTCCGTGTCAAGGAAAAGGGAACATAGCGGGCAAAAATAAATTTCTTTTCAGCAGCATACTGAATTAACACCACATTCATGCCCAGAATCAGTAGTGCCTTTGCGGAAAAATTAGTCTAATTTGCGGCCGGACAGCTTGCTTTATTACGATGTTGCCGAACAAAATTAGCAAGGATGTAAACGCAGTTAAGGTTCATAGGGACTTTTTGTAACACATCCAATAATCGATGTGTAGATAAGTAAATAAATAAATTACACGCCAGTAAGTCTCATTTTCTAAAGTATACAGGCTGTTTTAACCGTCTTAGAGCAAAAGCCGAGTTAATGCATACATTACAAAGAACTTTAAAAAAGGTGTTTTTTGTTTATATTGAACTCGTATTTTATTGTTTTAGTATTAATTTTAACCATCCTGCAGTGACCTCTAGCCGCCATCTTTTGTAGATAGGTACAAACTCTAACCGGGTGAATGAACTTCGCACTGCGCGCCATAACGGATTTTTCAAACTTAATTACCTTTTATTAACTAATACATTTTTATTCACGAATGATTAGTACGTTTTGGATACTTTAAATGGGCTTTGACTCTAAGACGGGTAAAAAAACACGTTGTATTATTCCAATACTTTATAATCTCATGAAAGTATGATGTATCCTACACATATATCCCTATATCATGAAGGTTTTCTTCTCTCTACCTATATTCTAACGGATCTCTAATAACCTCCGGGGTGGATGTCGAACGTAATAATATAGTGGTGCTTGTGGTAAAATTCGAAATCACTTGATATCCATGAAAATATAGACTTTCTGGATTATTTAACGCGTGTTTTTATAGCACTCCACCCCAAACGTTAGCTCGCATTCTGTGTAAACTTAAACGATTTTTACTAAACGCGTAATTTTTTTGCTGGCAGATCCGAGTAGTAAGTAGTAGGTTACAAGTTTGAAAATTTCGCTTGTAAGTATGCATGTAGCGTATGTATATATTTATTTGGATATGTATTTATTTATTTTATTTTTGTAAGTATTTGTGTAAATATGTTGTATATAGTAATACCATAATGTAACTTTTTTATGTTGTTACTTGCACTGCCCACAATCTTTTTCCGCTTTGCCTTAAGGTTTGACTGGTAGAGAATGCCATATGGCATTAAGTTCGCCTTTTGTACGATAAGTTTTCTTTTGTGCAATAAAGTTTAAATAAATAAATTTTTGCTTTCATGGAATTGGTCAACATGCAAGCATGATATATCTATATAACGCAAATAATATGGAGTCGGAAAAGGATGAGTAGGTAATATAAACTAACGGGTCAACACTTTGATTTAATCTTTCATAATCAGGGCTTTATTGCAAGCAAGAATGTTGCAACACATCCGTAACATCGTAAGTAAGAACATATATAGTTATTTGTGTCACAAGGGAGCAAAATAGTATATTTACGGCGAGGGCGGTGTATTGTATCCTGAGCGTAGTGAGGGATACAAGTGTTAACGCCCGAGACGAAGATAATTTTGCTACCGAGTGACACATACTATTTTTCACACCGACTATGAAGATATTTAAAAAAGATGTTGTTAAAATTATTTAACAAGTTTTAACAGATTTTCTTAATTTTTTATATTACTAATTTTTGATTATTACGAAAAATTCATACATTTTCATATAACGTTGTTAAAGTTAAAATTTCAAATATGTTCGTTTTTAATCGATTACGATGAAATTACTATCGATTATTTTATTAAGATCTGTGTTCAATTGGCACATTGCGTACAAATGCTCCAATGCCAATGAATAAATTAAAAAAGTAGCTTGAACAGAAAAGTAGCATTTTGATCCCTCTCGTCGTGGAGCAAAACTTACTTTTCTGAATGAAAGGTGTGAAAAATAATATAATCATACGCGACTATTAAGCCCACTTCTGCAGTTGGCGGCGTGGAATCGGTATGTATACGTATGTGCGTATACGGTATTTTGTACTGTACCTAGCGCTTACTAATCTTGCTCAGTATCATGCTAACACAATGATAAGTGACAAGATAGAGCGTCCGTCTCGTTCCATCGAACGGTGTCAGCTAGTGACGGACACTCTATCTTGTCAATTATCGCGTCTTAAGGCCGACCGGATGATAAGGGATAGTCGGTATAGCGTCAGCATTACATCTGTGCAGCAGTGTTTACATTGCGCGAAAGCACGCTTGCAGTATCAATCAACTGATTTTTTGCAAGTTTCATAAAAAGTAGTTGATTTTTAAAGTATCTACTGTGGAATACGACAATCCGTAGCACTACGAGTATACTTTTACGAGTACTTGAATACCGAATCTGATAATCGAATCAGTAACTTTTCATTGGCAGAATAATAAAGAATAGATGAATTCATCACTATGAACGTACCTTGACGCTCTTGCTTTGAAAGTGTAAGTAACATTAAAAATAAAAAATTCAATATGAACCCAGACTGAAATTGTACACTTGATAAAGTAAACATACAGTTTACATTTGCTTCGCTTTAGCATTAGAGTCCGTTCCGTCGGTAATTTCAGGCGGCAGTAGCACTAATTTGCTGAACTGACGCTTTCAAAAATGCATTATAGATGCCTTCATTCCATATCATCATCATCCTCCTACCGTTGTTCCCAGTTGTGCCCTACAGGAGAACGGGGTCCGCTTTGGCAACTAATCTCAAGATTTGGCATAGGCATTAGATTTACAAAAACGACTACCATCTGACCTGACCTTCCAAACCAGAGGGAAAACTAGACCTTGTTGGGATTAGACCGGTTTTCTCGCGATGTTTTCCCTCATCGAAAAGCCACTGTTACATATGTAATGCTCTTTCGTACATGCATTTTTGAAGAACCCAGTGCGAAGAGCCGGGGTTCAAACCCACGACCTGCAGATTGACAGTCGCGTGCCTTACCGTTCATCCACAACAGATGCCTTAATCGATACAGGGTGGAAACGAAAAGTGATCTTACTCGATCATTTCTAAACTATACAAGATATCGAAAAACTGGTTATACTGATCCTGAAAGTGCTCCACGAGCTCTATCAAACGGTATCCATAATAGGAGTGGCCGTCTAGTGGCATTACAACTATTGTCATAATATCGATTGTCATACAACATTCATTACGCATAAAGTTGATGCTCATAATTTTTTTTTGGCATAAATTATTCTATGGCATATTTGTTCCCTGTCATAATTATACGCAGTCATAATTTGTTTAAACATAATGTAGAATGTCATACATTTATTTAGTCATAATATTGATAATCATAATTATTTTTAGTAATAATTGTAAATGTCATACATTTATCAAGCCATACTATTATTGATGATAGTAAAATTTAAGATTCGATCAAAAAACAAAACAAAGGGTGGCCGTTAAATAAACTTTTCTCTGAGATCAACCAATGCTACTGGTGGTGTATAAAGTTTAAGTTTTCACGTAGGCAGTAGTAGGGAACAGGGACTTAGTGGCAAAACCAACTCGGATCGCGGATAGGTTAGAAGACAAAAGCGGGAGCTTTGCTCCCGCTTTTGTCTTCGAGGTTATTTTTTTTATAAAAGAGTGGAAGAACTTGTTATTAGATAAAACTTGTTTGTTAACTTTTATACTGATCGCCCTTTGCTACTGTGACCCAACATAAAAGACAACTTTGTAACTTACTTGCTTCTGATTCGAGATCCTCATTTACTACTAAGAAAAACAGGCTTATGCGTTTTGCAGTTTATGCGTTTATACAGTATGGTTAAATTGTTTTATGAGCAACCAATTTATGTCCATTATAAAGTATGCTTAAATAATTTTATGCGCATCAAATTTATGCGCATTACATAATATTTTCTTAAACATTATGACTAAAAACGTTATGCACATAAATGTATGACTATTTACAGTTATGCGTAATGATGAGTATGACGAATCCACGTATGCTTACCAAAAATATGACTTTAAACATTATGCAACCCGGGTCGGGCTATATATCTCTATACCTATATCTTTTCAAGTACCGCCTTAAATGATCAATTGTTTAAAATGTCCATTTATTTCCTTTGTACTTAGTTCAAACACAATTTACATTGATATTGAGTACATCAAATGAAATGATTTCACAAATAGGAATAATCGAATGTCCAAGATTATTTAAAAAAGCATGTAACAAATTGCAAACCAATTTTCAGCGCACCGATAAAAGTGCAATTTGGAATATTTTTATATATTCATTGCGGAAGACCAGTAAAAGGAAAGGAAAAATTTAATTAAAAATATGATTGTTTACGTAAACTATTTTTAGGAACAAAACAAAAATATATACAGGCTCTTAAAATCATGCGGCACATTCATATAGGGCAATTACAACGGCCGAGGCCGCCCGCCTCGACCGAAACGGACATCTAAAATGCAGAAAGGGGTGAAAGGAAATTGAAAATGGTGGCGCGGAATATAATGCCATTACTGAGGAAATGAGCTACGTGTACGGGCTGCAGTCGATTCGGCTGTGTTTTTACCTTACTACGTTTTTTGACAGCAAATTATTCATTAAGAAATTTTAACGGAGTTTAAAATTGGTAAAGATGTGTTTGAGGGTGAGTGAGGAATTTTATGTCGTCTTCTCATTATTTCTTATTTACATCTTGAAAATACTTATTTAATGCCGATAATAATAACAATATAATTTACGTTGAAATTAATTTAACTTTCACCTTACAACCCCTTGTAAGAATAGTTCTTTCTCGCGCGAAGCATGGCGCGACTAAATTGAATAAAATTCTCAGAATTTACGTATAATGACTTATATAAAATATTATTTGTTGTATATTATAAGTTACTCAATAAATGAAATGTATTTCCTTTTTTTCAACAAAATAAATGTCTTTAACCAGAATAAGTCACATTGTAATATTTGATTACAACTTTAACTGGCATTTTCAAGGTGTACTTATATACTAAACTAATATAATATTAAAAGTAAGTATATGTGTTTGGATGTTGGGATGTTTACATGTTGGATAGGACATCTTCTTCGTCACGATGACTTCATTAAAGTTATAATAGAGGGAAAGATAGAAGGAAGAAGAAAAAGAGGAAGACCACGAAGAGGTTACATGGAGCAGCTAAAGGAAAACATTGAAGTTGAATCTTATATAGAGTTGAAGGAAAAAGCAGAGAATAGAACAGAATGGAAATTACTCCACCGACAAGAGCCAAGTCTAATAAATGATGATGATAGTTTATAGCCTGGTTTAAAATAAAGGATAGTTTTTTATTCCGGGTCGCGAGCGAAAGCTGGTAAGCAATAATATAAAGTTGCTAATTCCGTTTTATTTATTTAAATACAGGCGGGTGGACCAATTTTTGAAGAGAACTGGCTTTTCAGGAGATGTACAAATATGTTTTTTAAAGGACAGAGCTTACAGGAAAGGTATCAAATTATTATACACCTTTGATGTAATTAAATGTCAGTTGTGTGCCATTTAATTACATCAAAGGTGTTATATTTCATTCATTCTGAAGTCAGGATGGCGGGTGGACCTACTTTTGAAGAATAGAAATAGAAATAAAGCATGTTTTTAGCTTAAGGAGATCGAAACAGTTTGATGTTTCTGCGACTTTTCTTATGAGCGTAGCCAAGAGCATTAAACAATTTTATCATATTTGCGTTCAATGTAAAAAAACAAATTAATGTAACGTTTTATTCCACTGGAAGTGATGAATTTCCCCTCAAAATTCAAACGGGGTCACTCGCCTACTGTAACAAAGGTGCTGAACGTATCGATGGCCATAATATTAATCTCTCCGTAATCGCCATGTTGTGGTGTAGCTATCGCCCCCATTCGCCCCAAATGAGAAAACTTTGATGCCTCTGAAACAATGCCAAACCCCGACACCGACCACTTCGTATAAACAGTAGGTAACACACTCTACTGACCATCTGTCAACCTTATCCGCATAGCTATAAGGATGACAGATGGTCAGTTTTAAGTAAGTAGTATGTTACGTTGATCAGGTCACGCGTTTTAGTGATCCTTACCTTCGTGTATTGTATCAAGGTCTCATAGTATGTTTGTTCAACTATACATATTAGATATAAAAATGCCTAGCAACTTATTAAATAACAAAACATAGCGAAAATACAAATAACCAAAATAAAACTTTTACAACATCCACAAGAAAAACTCAAACTCTTTATAAAATACTAGCTTCTGCCTTCTGCCCGCTACTCTGACCGCGTGATACTCGTTTATATTGTAGCTCCATACAATTTTTCACCCCCTTAGGGGATGATTTTCGGGATAAAAAGTATAATTTGTCCTTCCTCGGGACTCAAACTATCTCTCACCAAACACCAAATGTCATCTTAATCGGTTTAGCGGTTTAGGCACGAAGAGGACAGACACACACGGACAGACAGATAAACACAAAGAGAGACAAACTTTCACCCACAGACAGATGGATACTCGGGATAATATCATAAAGCCAAAGTCCATCCCAGTGGTTCATTTTATATTCTGTTGAAAGAATTTTTGCACACAACTCGATAAAAGCCCGAATATCAAAACTCCGAAAACGAATAAGTAGATTATTTCCGTTTCCCAGTTTTTCGTTTGTCCGAAACTTCATTTAATATATTTTTCTCTAATATGCTCGGAAATGTTCGTCATACTGTAGCAAAAATAGTACGTGAAGTTCCTCGTTACTGTAGAACGCAAACTTAAAAAGTTATAATTCATTACCTACTTGTACAGTCACCGCCATCAATATCTGCCGAAACAAAGCCGGCAAAAATATCTGACACGTCCTTATGGCATTAGACATAGAATCGTGTCAGATATTTACGCGTGCTATGTTGTGGCAGATCTTATTGCTGGTGACTGTACAGTTTTAGCGACCAGAAAAGTGTATGAAATTTCTTTACTCTATACTTTTTAGGGTTCCGTACTCAAAGGGTAAAAACGGGACCCTATTACTAAGACTTTTCACAGATTATGTATTTCTGTTGCCGCTATAACAACAAATAATAAAAACAAAATAAAATATATTAAATAATCCCATACAACAATTTTATTTACCGTTTTTATAGATAATGGTACGGAACCCTTCGTGCGCGAGTCCGACTCGCACTTGGCTGGTTTTCTTAACTTTTAACTATAGATATGCTCTGACTAAGACAAATCGCTATAAACAGCCAAGTGCTAGTACGTTTAAAGACCTTGCAATTTGTCACGAGAACTTGCTACAGTTAGACTGGTTACTTGTGTATGGCTGTCTCTTTCTAACTATTGCAAGTTGCTTTCACATATTACGCGAGTTTGTAGCCTGCTTAAAGTTTTCTCGAGTTTTCTTTTTTTTAATGGTCATAGACAAAACGCGTACTTTTGAAAGTGATCGAAGTGACGTTATTAAAAACGATGCAAATAGTTTTAAATGAAGAAATAAAAATATTTATCGAAATAAAACTCACAACGAACTGAAATGCATTTAGATTGCAATTTCGTTTAATCTTTAATAATTTTAATTGCATAAAACCTTAAAAATTGTGGCCGATTCTAATAGTTACTTTTTTAATATAAAGACAGCAGTGTAAATGTAAATCTACTATAATGAATCCATCCATTTGGTACGACGACGAGCGAAGCGAGGAGGACTGTAAGGTTGAACTGCGACCTATTAGCGCGCGAGCTGAGCAAGCGAAAGCGAAGCGAGCGTGCCGCGGCATCTTTTCTGGCGCTTCGGCAGCCGCTACCGCGGCACGCTCGCTCCGCTCGCTTGGCTCACGCGCTGTGAAGTCACAGTTCTTTCTAGCTTCGCACGTCGTCGAACCTAACGGAGATCAGCATTAGGGAGAATAGGTTATCATTTTAAATGATATTAAAAGATCCATTTATATATGGAATGTTTTTTACAAGAATTGACAATAGGGAGACTCTTTGTAACAGATTTTATTACACAATATAACTCAAATATTTTTTATCATAATTTTCCTTTTCTTTTATTCGCACTGTACAATTTCTCAAAATCTAAACAACGATTATCTAATGTAAGGCAAATATTGTGTCGAGCTAAATACGATTGCGATAAACAAAAATGGCGGTGAAACTCTACTCTACTAATGTTTGAAACTATCTTTAAAAAAGCTGATCCATTTGAGTGAAAAATCTGTATTGAAATAGATTAGATATTGTTAAGTAATCTGCACAAACAAAAGCTTAAGTATCTGTTACAATTTAGCTCGTGACTCAATCAGTATAGCTATTGTAAAGTAGCAGCCGGGACAGTGGGACAGACACCGTATACCGGACAGACGAACGATTTTCGGTGCAAGCTGAAGCATACATAGAACTTCGTTCGCTTTGCTCGCTCCTTCGATAAAGAAGAAAAGTCAGTAAGATTGTAGCTTTGTAAAATGTAAGTTTGTATGTAATGGGTAATCTCCGAAACCACTAATCCGATTTCCAAAATTCTTTCACGTGCGTGTAGAATGCGTCTGGATGGTTATAAGCTATATTTCAGCCCGCGAGTTTGCCGGCATTCTCTGCAATACGCGGGCGAATCCGCGTGGACACCTAGTCATTAATAATTGGCATTAATCGTATTGTTATAACAAGTAATAGAAAATCACGCCAACGAGCGAGAATCACAAATAATACGTTTACACATTGAAACTGTTCATCTGATTACACATATCTGTTGCTAACTTGCATATATTATATCCAAAGTGGTACGCCGAACTGTAGGGGCTGTGGTCAACCGCTCGCCGCAAAGTGGTCCCAGCTCTCAGCGTAGTCCGCAGTGTTGACTTAGCTAAACCTAACTCCCCGATTGAAGCCGATGCTTCTGAACTAAATATAGCTTAGAAATTTGATTGTTTCCTTTAGCGTTGCATGCCATGTTTACTGTATGTTGACCCCTTTTGTTTTTGATTATGATATTGAGCGAATCCTAGAGAAATGTCAGGAGTACCCTAAGCTAACGAGCATTAATCAAGCCGAAACAGTGAATGAAGCAAGAACGATTTGTGTATCAGAAACTTTTTTAAGAAGCTTTCAATATTTTTATGACATGTTCTGCTTCTAGTCTGGTTTCATGGACACCACAAATAAAATTTTAATATCACGTCATGCAATTTATCAATTGGAACAAAGGTTAGTACCTCATCACCAATTATTTACTCACACCCACTTTCTACAACTGAGAAATAAAACGCATTTTTAATTTCGACGGTCTTAAAGAAAAGAGTCGGATCTGCAAAACAGCTTCTTTTCAGGACTTAGCTTATCAGTTGAATATACATGTACTTTTCGATATGTCGGATGTATCACATCCGAAAAAAAGTTGATGCAAGAATGTCGTAACTGGCAGAACCGAAATTGTTACACGGATAGTCTGATCTAACAATTTACGAGTAATACAGAGGTTTACTTTATGACTTAACAGGCTGTAAACGCTATAGTTTTCCATGAAAAATAGTACAAATGTAAATGTAAAAAAAATATTTACATGAATTTGTCTACTTGTCGTATCCCATTTCATTCTATGTGTTCTCTTTCTTTATTCTTGCACTACCTTTTCCTATTTTTTGTTCGTCATTTCCTGCTACTTAAAGGTTGTCTGGAAGAGATTGCTTTATAGCAATAAGACTGCGTGTTGCTACCATTATTCTTGCTTACATTTAATATTGTTCTGCGTTTGTTATTATTATTAACTTTATCATCGCCTACGGATCAAATGTACAAAAACATTAAAAAACGAAACAGAAACATAGTTCAACTTCTCGTTACTTACATACCTGAACTATGGCGACTCAAATTGCAAGTTTTTGTATGGGGCGCGCGCCAGCCCGCACTTACCCTAAATGTAGCTTGTGAAGCCTGGACGCTGACACTCAGGTGAACAAGCTAATGGTGGCTGTAAGAAAGGTCCCCCTTAAAACCCAAGGCCTAAAAAAAAACCCACGACAGTTGAAGAATTCGGAAGAACGACAATTCAAAAAAATCTGTCGAGAATAAATAACTATGTTCTTGCTGGGGGCATTCGATTTAAATCAACATATGCATCGACATCAGTTTTTATAACGACACCTAGTTGAAAAATGTTATTCAATAACGAATGCGAAACCAGTCGGTGTGTTACATCGGAGTGATTAATATGAATGTTGTGTCGAGTCACGGCACTGTAATACCACAGTAGATATGTAACTTAAAGCAGTAAAACAAGTCCGTGCAAACGTCCGATGTTACGCATTTACACAGACACGCGTCGCTAAAACACACTTAGGGCCACCAGATACAGTCTGAATTTGGCGCCCGAATTCAGCCACCGAATTTCGCAGGGCTGATTTCAGCAGCAACTTTATATGCAATATATTGTATATACACGATATTTTGTATATGTAGTCGTTTTCGGAATCAGACCGGTGGAAATCGACGGCTGAATTCAATCTGTCTGTATGTGACGAGCCTTAAGCGTACGTAGGTGTGGTTAGCCGACGATACAACATCAACAGTACCTACGCTTGTGCCGCATACTACTACCAGTTTTCAATGGAGCACAGGTGTAAAAAGCTCAAATACTCTAATTGAGATACTGCTTTAGTTAATATATTTACTGTGGTAATACATTGCGGTAACGTATGGATACCATTTAATGGTCCAAGCCGCGTGCTTACTCATTTAGGCGGCGCGCCACCGCGCCACCACGCCACCTGTCGGAGCGCAATCATGAGAAACGAATGGATAGAGCTGCACGGCTAGCAATGTCTCGCGTGCGACAAAGACTATCTGTCTCTTTTTGATTCGAACTGTTGGAAAGAGACGGGTAGTTGGTCATGCGTGTGAGACAGTTTGCGCGCACTTACGCTAGCCGCGCTGGGAATTACACTCGTTCAACATCCGTGGATGCTGTAAAATAGCCAATTGGTTCGTTTATTAAAGTTTTATCCCAATACTGTGTATTTTGCCATCAAATCATAATAACGTTATGTTAAAGATAGATACTAAAGATAGAGTCTACGCAAAGCGACATAGCTATGCTGCTGTGCTGCGCATATTAATGTTGCTCTACACCATGTACAAAAAATGTGTAAAACCACTCTATGAGTACTGTGCTTTTAGAAATAAACCTGAATTCTTTACGAATGGAGCACAATTTCCAAGATGGCCATTCTAAAAGGTCCCGGGGACTTTTGGGAGACGGAAACCAGGCTTTCAACGAATAGTCATAATGCCATCAAACTCTTCGGGATTTCGAGATTTGTGTAAGATTATTTCCTAATAGTATAATCCAAGCCCAAAACTAATACAAACACGTTGATATCTTATAATTCGTCTGTATTTGTTTCTATTCCGTCGAACGACACGAACAAAATAATTCGATCTGTCAACTCCGACCCAGGCCGGCCCTCGTCAGAGGCGTCGCGGGACCTGGGGGCGGACCAAACAAATTATCTGAATCACTAGTGTGCACTCGCATTACCTGGATGTGTTTGTGGGATTTATTTAAATATTCTTGTTTTCACACCTACTTTTCAGCAGGCTGCATGTAAGTTGTAATGTTGTTCTCTGATATTCCCTGTTTAATTTCAATTTTCCTCATAGAAGGTGTAAAAACCAGTACCCAAGCGCCACTCGGCAGCAAGATTAAATCCATTTGGAGCGTAAACACTTGAATCCTTCTTTATGCTCAAGATTCAAGTTACCGCCCTTGCCGTAAATATATATAATTATCGTGAAAGTCAGAATGGCGGGTGTACCTAAAGAAATATAAAAAAGTTGTATACGAAAAAAATGTACCCACAATGTACTATTTTTGGTTCTCTTATTTTTCGCAGAATATTGTTTGGTCAATTATTAGTTCCCAACCAACGTTTCGCAGAATATTATTTCGCCAAATAATCACTTGCCAACTCGTCATAAGATTTCGTTTCGTTTCCCAACCTCACAGTTGCCAACTGTACGTTTGGTTTGATGATTATAAAGTAAACTTTCAAAATGCCAAAATCGTTTAACAGAATGTTTTAGTTGGCTGAATAGTCATTTCGTTGTATAACGTTTCCCAAATGTTTCACGCAGTAGGGTTCGTACAGTTACTATGTAATATAATTTACAATGTGGGTAAGCGCAACTGCTCACTTCTTTTAATAACTTTGTGGGTGAGTAAGAATAAACTGACTTATTAGCGATAAGTGTTTCCTTACTTATTTTGAATATTCAATAAGGCGATTTTGGCTGTAAGATCGCGGTTAACCTAACACGCTCCTCCTCGCTTCGCTCGTCGTCGCACCTATCTGGACTCTGTCACAGTTATTATTTCTGTTACGTAACTATTGCACTGACGACACGTTGTTCGTTCAATAGTTGTTTGGCCTAGTGAAATAGTTGGCAAGTGATAAGTTTTCCAAACATTTTTAGTCATTGTGATATTCTGCTTTATAAAAATTCGACCAAGTGTCAGGTTGTCATACAAAAAGTTGGTAATGGTTAGTTGTCAAAGTGAATCATTTTCGAAATGTTGGTTGGCAAGTGATGTTTGACCAAAGGAAATTCTGCGAAAAGGCAGAACACCACTATTTTTATATGTGGTACTAAAGTACCACATAAAAAAAATGTACCGTCCCGTATACAAAGTTATTACCAAATTAAGGTACACCCGCTATCCTGACAGTCAGGATGGCGGGTGTACCTCAGAATGCTGTGTTCAATACCAATTATTAAAAAAAAATATGCACCAAAAATTTGTACCTAATTTGTACTTAAATGTACAATTTAATTTCGAGCAATATAATTCGTGATTTGCGTGTTATACGGATTTAAAGTTTTTCTACTGGCACCTATTTAGTGAAGCTCATATAGAAGGAAGACTTTCGGTTTGTCTTTAGGTTTCTATTTTATATTTATTTATTTAAACTTTATTCATCATCATCATCATCATATCAGCCGAAAGACGTCCACTGTTGGACATAGGCCTCCCCCAAATAGTGCCAAAGTGACCGGTCCTGCGCCATCCGCATCCAACGGACTCCCGCAATCTTTACCAAACATCAGTCCACCACCAGTATATATTTTTTTAAAATAATTATTAGGAACACAGCATATTGAAGTACACCCGCCATCCTGACTGTCAGGATGGCGGGTGTACCTTAATTTTGTAATAACTTTGAGTACGGGACGGTACAATTTTTTAAAAATGTACTAAATAATACATTTTGGGTACATTTTTTTCGTATACAATTTTTTATATTGCTTTAGGTACACCCGCCACTCCGACTCTCACTAATTATCATTATGCTGACAATTTACTATTGTGACTCACATAAATTCACTGATTGTCAAACAATATTTTTATTACATATTTTTATTTCAGCGTATAACAGTTTTGCCTTGTTATTGTTTCAGTTATCTTTACGTATCGGATTCTAATGGTATTGGTCATTTCAGGTAGGTAGCTACTTGAGTTATTTATTCAGAAAAAAGTCGTATAAAAATGTGACTTTAATCAGAATCACAAATATGTATGCACTGAAAAGTTAAATATTTACAATGCCTTACAAACAAAAACTAAACATATAGGTATATGTTTATAACTGTGAAATTAAGAAAAAAAACTACTGGAAAACGACAGACTTTCTTGAAACAATACCCTTTATTATTATTTTTCTATGTTGGCTATAACTACTAATGATAACATAAATATATCAGGCCGCAATTCGATTTCCAAAATTTGTCATTTCATCATCTTATCTCTTTCATATCTCTGTCTTTCAAAATATGAAAGACACTATCTGTACTGCTCACACGGAGCCTAAACGGGGGATTACTTTAATATGAAGTAAAGCGGGCAGACAGATAGTAACATTGGTTGCGTGACGCAATACCATTAATCTTGTCAAAGGAGAATGAAGTGGTCAGACACAGCCCCCATTTCTCAGTGGAACGGCTACTAATTAATCACAAAGTTTCCTATCTATGCAAATAGTGGACAAAAATATGCCCTTGGAATGCTGCGAGTCACTAGAGGATACTATGTCATGAAGCGTTTAGATTGCATGACATAGATTGGTGTTGGGAAAGCTGGGGCGCTGGGGTTCTGGGCCGCGTTTCCATCCACGTAATTTGACAAAAGGTCACCTAAATATCTCCAACCTAACGTTTATGTCATTCTAATTGCCCAACTACGGCCGAGCCGAAAAGAAGGGATGCTTATATTTTAGCAGCTCATTTTCATTTATATACGCCTGTTCTATCGTAGTGTTTAAGATATTAAACTAATTTATATGAAAGATGTACTCGTACTTGTATACAAGATGATATACATATATTACTAACATTAACTAAATTAAATTAAACTAAGTGAAATCTAAAACAGGCCCTCGAGGCATTGTACCGAGGATGCTGGCGGCATTTCCTCGCTGAATTGCAATGTTGATGCGTTGCGCGAGAAAGCTGCCAGCTCTTCGGTCACCAGTTACGTCAACCAGACGTATCGCGATTTCCGCAAATAACTTTTGCGCACTGGGACCCCACGGACCGAGAGTCTCGACGCCAAATGGTACAAAGTTGTACTCTCTGCTGAGGCCTCTTTATTAAATGCGTTTACATTTACATGAATGAGGTATCAATCGATTCGAAATAATATTGAATTCCGACACTACTAAAATTCTGATGAAGCATTTGGAAAATACAGATATAGTCATTTTCCATATTTGACGTACAATTAAGCATTGATAAAGTATTTCTTTTGCAGATAAGGTAACGGCACCTATTACCATGGTACGCGAGGTAGTTTCCAAATGATTATAAAAAATGATGGGTATGAAAGCTCCTTAACGTCCTAGATTTTTTTTATCGAATTTAACTTTAATTAAGTCGTAACTTTTTGAACCAATTTTAGTTTATTATATTTGATAAAATAATTATTGAAACCACGAATGGAGAATCTTTTATTACCGTGGTAATGGATGGGATGTGATTCTATTACCGCGAAATTAGCTTTTATTACCGAGGGTACAAAAAACAGCAAATTTCTACCATCGGTAATAGTAACCTGATACACAATTCGGCACCCAATATCGAGGGTTAAAATAATATTCATGACTTTGGTTCCGTACTATATAAGAATAAAGAAAACATAAAACATACTTAAATCAACAAAATGATGTCCACTGGTTATAAGAATAACTACTACTTGCATACATAGCAGGTAAAGACTACCTTTTATTAAATCACAGTTACATTACGATTCGGTATTTTGTATTCAAAGATTAAATAAATAAAATACGGGGTATTATAAAAAACCTAATAAGTACAATACTGAGCATACTAACAGGCTAAATGACTCGAAAACAATATTTTGCGTTTTGTGTAGGTAAGTAACACCTTTATCTATACTTATGTGTCGTTTCCGGGTTGTTTGAATGTTTTAGGACCTTATTTAATTTACAAATTATCTGGGATATGTTATTATCTCCGTTCACCACACATCTTAATAATACGAACCAGAGAAATCAATTTTATTAAATGAAATTGTACAAACGGAACCCTAGATGTGATTTATTTTAAGAGAAAACTAAAATGTCACTCGGTAATAGATACTTCTTTTTATCCTATTACCGACCCAAACAAATATTGAATGGGTCGGTAAAAAATTTCCATAGTTACTATTACCGATTGTTGTGGGATCTTACCATCGGTAATAGACTTAATTTGGAATTTTGTAAAATCTAATTCCGATCCATAAAAACTTTAGGATACAATTGTATTTTCATTACAAATCAAACATACATATTACAAGCTTGATATAAAACCAAAATCACATAACTGGTAAGTAAATATAGTTAATTATTACAATATTTAAACGACATGACAAAATAAGGGTTTCCATAGAAACTGCAGATTCAGTACCAAAGTTTTGGTTAAAAATTAAGGGTTTGTTGCATACTTTCCATACCACGGAAATAGTTCTTTAATAGCGTCAATAGATCAAGATTCGAATAGCTGTAAGGGATTTTATAATCGATGACATATAAAAAAGATAAAGCACAAAGAAGCAAATCGCCGACTTAACTATTACCGTGGTATGCCACGGTATTAGTTTCCCCAACTAAAAATGGCGTCTATCACCGCTGTATTTTATATTCCATTTTAAATGAATTTCCAGGCCAAAAAATATATAACGAGTACGCAAAAGTTGTGCAGAAAACTATAGATAACCATTTAAAATCCATAGCATTTGTTCAATTGTCATAGGTATTGCGTGAAATAATAAATAAGATTCGGGTATACTTACCAGTGACGTCATGCGTTTGTATGAGACAACCTCTTCCTACGCCGCCGTCGCAGAAACTGACGGATTGCGTGCTTGTTATTTCATTCACACACATTTGCGTAAACAGGACCGTTAGTCAACTAAATTAGGCTTCATTTGTGTAAAGTATGTTTTATTAAAGCGAACGGTTTGCTTTTAAAATGCGTATTTGTAAATGCCACGGTAATGCTAGCCGAATTTGATACCCCCGGTAATAGGCGCCCGGCGGTTACCTTAAATCAATGTGCAGAACCGATGAATTAGGGACTTACTGCAAAACAAAGGAGGTCTAGAATAACACTGTTGTCACTTGTCAGTGTAGGTTTGCATAAGCAGATTAAACTAAAAATAGGGTAGTATTAAAATACGTGACTTGAACCGTGTAATTACATATAAGCATTATTTGGTATAATGTCTAAATAACTGTATGCAGTACCTACCACAACGCGTCTGTTGCGCACGGTTAGAAAGGCTAGGTTACCTAAGAGGGGCTACAAGCACCAATATTAACGCAAACACATACGTTTTCTTCCTTATATAGTTGTTGACACATCTTAAGAGTATTCTTTCTATAACGATTTCTACATCTCATGTATTTCGACCAAACTATTTTTGCACCAGAACCTTTTGGAAGAATATAACAATCTTTTCATCGAACTTTTATTTGAGTCGTCGAGTTCGTTTCACCGGTATTGGAACCGGGATCGAATAAGTACTATACGTTTTTTGGTTTATTTATTAGAAAAGAATAAAGTGCTAACTTGTGAACATTATTTTTCACGTCGATCGTACAAAACGCTTACGCACGATCAGGGGACCTATTTTTGCCTTTCGAGCGCTCGACTCTCACTCGAAAACTGATAAATATTATGGAATGCTATTTTGAAGTAGCGATAGAAAATTCAAAAACGAGTAGTAATTGACCACTCGTATTCAATTATATTGGTAGAAAGTAAGTGCCGGCCATTTTGACACCATAAACGTATTTACTTTAATTTGATTTTCGAGCGCTCGGAAGTCAAAAATCGGTCCCCTGGCCCGCTATTCTGTAACTTGTTTAACCTCACCTGACCGTTCACCCACAAATATATCTACTCGTTTCATTAGGCGTGACGGGTTAGGTGATGCGAATAAACGACAACTACAGAATAACACCCCAGATAATGGTTCACCAGAAACTGACTCGTCAAATTTTATCCCTTAGAAAATCGTTTAGGCATGTTTTTACTTTCAGACAACCATATTTAAAATAAACTTACCTAGGCTAGGTTCATTACCTATATATTTATAACTAGGTGCCCGCGCGGCTTCGTCCGCGTATTGCGATTGCATAAACTATAGCTTTCCAACACTCAGGAAGTCCATTCTACATGCAGTGAAAGAATTTTTGAAATCGGATAGACAGTTCAATCTATGTATGAATGTATATTTCTTTTGGCAGCTTACACGGCTCGATGGATTTTAACATGTGAGGTGTCGCTAGAATCCTCTTAGTCGTAGAGTGGACAGAAGTGACAAGGGCTATAATGTAACTACGTTAAAACGTACTCGGGTTTTAAAAAAAAACTTAACTTCGGTTATATTTAATTTAGGTGCACGAGTTAGAGCGGTTATAATGGCGGTTTTTTGCATCGATACCAACGCGCACTACACGAATGTGCGACTGGCGTGCGTAACTTGTCATAGTTTGATGACCTTTCAAAATCCCCTGACTGTATCGCGTTTGTAGCGCTATAAGAAGTCGCCGTGCATACCGTTCTTAATTGTGCTGAGCTATGATTATTCCCATCTTGGTAGTATCTTTTAATTTGGATATGGGAAAATTAGTCTCATAGTGTATTCTGGCGGTGAAAGCAGGTGCGGCAGCACTCACTAGCTTCTAAAACAAACGACGCACTATAGTACATTTTTTTTAGTATTAGAAATACGGTAAACAAAGAAGCAATAGTCGGCAACCTTTTCTGCTTGGGACAAATATTAGATGTTACGAAGTCCTTAACAGAACGATAATTAAACAGGCCTATATTAGTTATTTTGTATTTTTCCTATGTAATAAATAACACAATTACAAGCTTTTATTTAACTTGCCCTGTTAGTATGGAACAAATCTTACGAGTTAAATTTGACCCACTTCCCGGTGACCGATTGAGCTGAAATTTTGGAAATAAGTATAGTTTAGATGACAATTCAATATTATCGTACCATCGAACTGATCTCATGATGGAGACAGAAGGTGGCCATGGGAATTGTTAGTATGTATGGGACAAATCTTGCAATTTAAATTTTACCTACTTCCCGGTGACCGATTGAGCTGAAATTTTGTGTATAAGTATAGTTTGGATGACAATTCAATATTATGGTACCTTCAAGCTGATCTGATTATGGAGACAGAAGGTGACCATGGGAATTGTTAGTATGTATGGGACAAATCTTGCAAGTTAAATTTGACCCACTTCCCGGTGACCAATTGAGCTGGAATTTTGGGTATGAGTATAGTTTGGATAATAATTCAATATTATGGTACCATCGAGCTGGTCTGATGATGGAGACAGAAGGTGGCCCTGGGAATTGTTAGTATGTATCGGACAAATCTTGCAAGTTAAATTTGACCCGCTTCCCGGTGACCGATCGTGCTGAAATTTTGGGTATAAGTATAGTTTGGATAACAATTCAATATTATGGTACCATTGAGCTGATCCGATGATGGAGAATGAATGTGGCCATGGGAACTTGCCCTGTTAGTATGTATGTATGTATGGGACAAATCTGGCAATTAAATTTAACCCACTTCCCGGTGACCGATTGAGCTGAAATTTTGGGTATAAGTATAGTTTGAATGACAACTCAATATTGTGGTACCATCGAGCTGATCTGACGATGGAGACAGAAGGTGGCCATGGGAATTCAGTACTTAAGTACAGTACAGCCGGCAATAAAAGCTTGTACCAATAATGAAATTTTTACAGAAACTTTTTCTCAATGTATTATCCTGAGACTTACATTTTCAATAAAATTAAAGAAAACGGTTTGAAGTAATTTGGAGTGGATTGGATGGAGAGAGTCGTGGTGGAAAAAGGGCGGCCTTTTTTTAATGAAGATCTAGGTAGGTACTTAATTGGAGATTTTCCGGATTTAAAAAATCCGTAATTGCTGAAAGCTTTTAACTTCCATTAAAACATGCGTCTATGAAAAAAAATTCTTAAGCGCCCCTGTACTACATAACTGCGAGTAAATTCCATTGTTTAAAACGTATAAGTAATTGAGTCTATACTCGGAAACCTAATTCAAGACCAAAAAAACTACGACAGATATGTCACTGTCATTCAGTGTCAAAGTCACTTATGTCATTGTCAATCGAACATGTCAGATGTAGCTAACCTTTTTGCATTGATCATCAAATCATAGTAAATATTTGTAGATATGGCCAACATTATCAATATCAAAAAAGTTTCATTCAACAACGTACGCATTATTAAAGAGTAATTGTTTTTTCTACTTGATATCGTTGGAAAACAATTAGTATATCCCAAGACAAAAATTACTTTTATGAATCTATTCAGATATAGAATGACAGATTGACAATATAAAATGACAGATTGACAATTACTTATCTTTGGGGTCATGGCTGGTGGGGTCTATAAATTATATGATTTCACCACAATTTGTCAGTACAACATGTCGAACTCATAATTGGGTGTGTCGTATAGATGTAACAATCCAACCACATGTGCATGCAATTTCTCAATACAACTCTTTTGACAGTTGGATCAGCAGCGCAACATGCCTCCAGACAATAGCAATTGGTCAGCTTCTGATAAATTGGGGCTGACAAATCATTACAATATGTATAAACCCCTTGAGAAAATGGCAGATGATTGTGATTATAAAGACGTGAGCTACACACTTTGGGCCTGTAATTTTTGTCGAATAGCTAAACGCATGGCATAATATTTAAATTACATCTAACGTTGTTCACGACTATTGTTAATAAATCGTACCAAATGTTATGAATACCTGAAGTATTACAAGTACAATAACAGTTTTTCTACCAAAAATCTTCTATGGTTAAATATTTAACGGGGCATCTTGTATTTTTGTAAATAACTTGAATTAACTTGTTTATTTAAATCGTAGGTTTAAAACTACCAATAAATAAATTTTCTTGGTGCGGCCTTTTAAAAAGTGAAAATATACCACCGTAAACATATATTATTTTAGTGGCAACCCACGTTGGTCTTGAATTAGGTTTCCGAGTATAGTGTGTTGTATTATTGTTTTTACATTTAATTTTAACTAGGTTTTTAAGCACCGTATTTGATGGGCATATAGGCTATTGTTGGTCTGTAAGTATGCCTACGCGTTATAAAGACCATTATGGACCTCAGACCAAGAAAAAAAGACAGACGGAGCGTTACGAACAGTCAAGTGAAGCCAAACCACATACGAACAAAACCAAGATACATCAAGTTTAGCACACGCTCACGCACACTTAAACAAACAAAATTGCACAAAACTCTTCAGCACGTGTCGCAATGCTGTCAAGATCATTTATTTCGAGTTTTGTGTGATTTAATTTGTTTAGCGTGTGCTAAACTTATGGGGCTTGGTTGAAAACCGGTTGGCTTCACTAGACTGTTCGTAACGCTCCGTCTGTATATTTTCTTGGTCTGAGTTACGGACAAGTGTGATGAAAATGTATTTTGTTACGATACGGACTTGTCACAAAGCATGAAATAAATCCAATTGACATGAAAAATGAAGCTTTGACATCTCAATCCCGCTGCATCAACAGTGATAGCGGAGAATATCCACTCTCGGACACGTTTTAGAAAAATTGTAGATTCCATAAACAGAAATGACAAGCTGGAACTGCTTGCTGTATGTTTTAAAAATGTTAATAGAGACGATTAACGCTAAGAACACTTTAAGAGAACACGTGGCGGAAGGCCCTATTTTCAAGTTCCACCACATAATGAAATGTATCTTTTGGAAACTAATAAGTCTCAGAATTTCAAGAACACGAGGGATATTTTAGGACTATACGTAAAACTACTTGACTCAGTCATAGATAGATATCTTGGCACCTTATCTATGTACGATATTTATCTGTTTTGATAGGGATCCTGTTGTTTTACCAAATTTATTGTGGTCAAATTTTATTTCCCAAACAAATTTTAGCAACTGTTTTGTTTTCCAATGCAAACTTTGGCACAATTTTAATACGAATATCTTCATGTGGCATCTGGTCTTTTACCAAATGCTTTAATAAGGGAAAAAAATATTAGACAATAAACATTTCGTCAAGTTAATGTTATGGCAAACTATAAAAAGACAAAAATCACAATTGTTTGGGTTATGACATTTTACCAAAATACTATTAATAAAACGGCTCGGTCCCTTTAATAAAAAAATGCACGGTTAAGTAGGTCGATAGGCAAAGGCGTAAAATTAGGTTAGTGCAGCCAAAAAGGGGGGGCTGGGGGGCGAAGCCTCCTAGCAATAAAAAACAAACAATCGTAACAATGGCATTATTTGGTAGGTTAAGTTAGGGTTAGCTTGTGTCCCTTAGAGCGGAAATAGGCACCCCGCGAAGCGGGGTGACGTCGACACGCTGGCGGTTAGGTTAGAATTGCGACTTCTACACAAATTAATTTTCCCTACCCACATAACAAAAAAAGTTGTTATTTTATTATGTATCTTATGTACAATCTTATGACATATCATTTGCATCTTTATTTCAATGGTGTACCATTGAAATGAAGATGCAAATGATTTGTCATTGAAGAGTTCCCCTGCTGATTAACCGACGGAATAGAAATGGTCAACTAAATATTGACGATACAAATCTTTGCCTTATTTTGTTTTGGTTAAAACATATTATGCCAACTAATATATTTGACTGAATGAAATTTGGTCAAAGTACCAGTTGGTAAACGAGATATTGCCTAAACATGAATATGCCAAACATAAGGTTTGCGTAAGAATTATTTGTCGAGTGTTAATTTGGCAAACGATTATTTGGCAAATGAAATTCTACGAAAAATGTTTTGGGAAGTGATAATTTGTCAAAATTTTTTTGGTAAAACAAAGGTAACCCATTCTGATACTGCATTATACCTACATTACCTAGGCTCTTGAAATGTAGTAAAGTCATTCCTGTTTTTAAGTCCGGAGACCCCAAAGACCGTAATAATTTTCGATCAATTTCTATTTTGCCAGCTTAAAGTAAGTAAATTCTTTGAAAATATTATTTTTAATGAAGTCTTGTTTTTATGGTGTATTAAAAAATACATAAAATATTTTACAGAACTTTAGTTCACTACTGAAATAAAGTGACAAGTAAAAACCACATATTTATAGTGTTTTATGCAACTGTTGTATAAGTTGGGTCTAAAAACGCGAGTGCCGTGAGTTTGCAATTAAAAACGCCACGAGCGTCAAATATATGTTGTGGCTGTATGCTCTGTCCGGAGTCGAATAAAGGGACAAAAGAGTTTCTTGTAGGCAACACCAGACAGCATTGTCATGGTGAATGTCAAGGGTCCTAAACGGCTCTCTTATATATTAATTTGCGATTTTATTTATCATAAAACACTTTTCTATCCAATTAGTGGGTATTTATTTTTTGTGATCTATTTACCAGATCTTACCAAACAAGTTTTTTTGGATAGTGACTACTTACACGAAAAATATTTTTTTGGGTACCAAAACTTTGGAATATTGGAAACTAAATGACGTAAATATTTTTTGTAGTTATGATTGACTAAGAGCATGTTTTGCATTTATTTTGTAGATATCGCAATTAAGTTAACTACCAACTATAATAGTCTGAGTTTCTTTGTTTTTTAATTACTCAATTAATTACGGTTATGTAAAATACTTAGATCATTATTCCTTCAATTTAATTAATTTCAACTAATGCCGCTTTTCCACTTTTCGTGAACCTGTTATTGGTGACATTTGAGAAGAAAATTACACTCAGTTTGTATACTGTGGATGAATTTTTATAATTAAACCAACAACCTATTTAATAAAATACATTAAAAACATGGCCTAATCAGGCTGATAATGAAATCGTTTAAGTATTTGAGAATTAAATTGATTGGATTATCATAAAACTGGGGTATAATTTATCCGGATTATGTGTTAGGAATATAGCACCGTTAGGTGTCGCATATTATCCTAGATTACCTAATCTATCCACCCATCACAAATGGTGAAGGTTACGATTAAAAATCCCATTTAAGTTACATTTTCTAAAGTATAAGACTTATATGATGATAATATACATTAACTAAATTAAATAGCAACTCATTTAAATTCCACCATTAAAAACCCTTGAGGCACCATTACAATATATTTGAAATATCTCACAAGTGTGGATCGGGAACATCGTGACTGCAACTTTGCATAATAGAAGTAACGCAGACTTCGTTACCCTCAGCAGGTAATTGAACCTCAAAACGAATGGGAAATAAGGAGGCGAAGCGTGTGCTATCACTGTGAGGAGACCGGGAACAACAGGTCCTCGAGTAGTGTCGAGCACCCTCCACGCCCCAAGGAAGTACCTAAGTGTCTGTGTCTGTTAAAGGACTCTATGTTATTCTACAAATTTTTACATTTTTGCTGTTGCGGGGACTCTTATCGTTAACTAAGCGTAAGTGGTTGGCTTTATGTGGTCTTCCCCTTTGGTCGTTCCTTGTTCGGAAAAAGTTCTGTTTTTGTCTTGTCAATTAATGGCTTAAGTAATCTTATTTTTTCCTGAGTGTACCTGCATACTGCATACGTTGTTGTTGCAGTCACTTACCTATGTAACTTTATAGGTACGACGAATGTAGGTACCAACAAACGATCATCAATATTTAAATGTTATTTAAAACATGCTACACTCGTTTGTAGCAGAAACGCCGATCTGATAAAACATTTTTGCTATTCATTATTAGAGCATTTCTAGAAAAGTTTGTACCAATTAAGTACGTCGTCGACCGTTGGGGTATTAGTGGACGTAGATGCATAATGTACCTAATGTATGTTTAATAAAAATTCGTTAATTTACCAAATACATACCATGATATACATACATAACATAGCCAACTAACTACAATGGCTTATAGACCCAAATCTAGTATTTGCCTCCGACACAGGGACCGCAAAACCCTTTCATTTGATTACAGGGTAACCCTATCAAATGATTACCCAAACGATATGGTTTCCCTATCAATTGTGTTAGCCTATCGTTATGGATACCGTTTTGAATAGGGTAACCGTTTCCAAAGCGGTTACCAAGTCGAATAGGGTGAATATTTACCGGTTACCATTAAATAGTCTTACCTTTTCACGTCTTGATTTGATGGTTGGTTGTCAGTATTGTCAGTGAACAGTCAAGAGAGTCGGTTCTCTCTTCGTTGATTATTCACGTACATAACGTCAGCGTTACCTATACAGTATACTCGTATCAATATCTCGTATAATGGAAACGTATGCCACATATCTCAACAGATTCTAGTGAAATTTTGTGAACGAGTTCGATATTTATTTCGTGATGATTCGTTTGCGCGTGGATTACCTAATAATAGACCCTAAGATGCAAGAATAAGCTTTATATGAAGCGTGCAGAGATTAAAATTTCTTCATTGTATCCGAAAAACACTTGATAGGGTAACCTTATGAAGGGATTTTAATGTTGGTAAGCGCTTACCTGAATTAACTCTATCAATTTGGTTACACTATCGTTTCGGTAAGTCGATCGATATGCTTACCGAATTGATAGGGTTTTGAAAAACAATTCTATCAAATACCCGATCCTAAACCCTTTAATGGTAACCGGTTCCGGTCCCTGCTCCGACACAAGTTGCCGCCAATATTATATGCATAACAATTACTTTAAAGTATTTTGAAGACATAAGGAAGACGAAATGTTGTTCAATTATACAGTGTGAATTATTATAACAGGGCAGTGAGCGAAAACTTGAAAGTACAAGCGATAGGGAAATTAGCTCTTAGAAGTTCCGAGACCGATTAAAAAAATAATAATCAGCATTTAACGATTTTCAAATAGCCCCATACACGGCCCGGAATTGAACCCGCTCAAATCTGTCTAAAAATCTAAGTTATAATATTTTTTTTGCGTAAAGTCATATCTAGCGCTGGTACGATTGTTGCTAAGAAACCCTGTATCAACGACCACTGGAAAATGCCGTATTTCATTGTTTTATGTACGGAAATGAATCTCTCCGGACAAAAATAGTACCTACCAGCACCCTATCCCACAAAACTTTACAAGTGATCCGACAACCTTGTTTTAATGTAAACAAAATAATGTAAGTACCTCAATTATTACATATAAGTTTTAGTTGTAATTTATAAATAATCGTTTGTAATTAATTTATAAACTCATTTCATTCTCCTAGCGTTATTCCGGGTATTGCCCCTAAAGGAGCCCGGGGTCCGCTTTGACACCTTATCCCAAGATTTGGCATAGGCACTAGTTTTGCGAAAGCGACTGCCAGCTGACCTTCTAACCCAGAGGGAAAACCAGACCTTATTGGGATTAGACCGGTTTCCTCACGATGTTTTCCTTTCCGTACATAAGTTCCGAAAAACTCATTGGTACGAGCCGGGATTCGAACCCACGACCGCCGCTTGATGCAGCCGCATGCCTGAACCACAATTAATTTACAAACTACAACCACAAATATGTATCAATATATTTTGCTTCTTTGATGTTTAAGATTTAGTGGAACCTTTTTCGTACAATATTGACGTTATTATGGACTTGCAAACTAAAATTACCATTTTAAACCTTATAAAGGGCAATAAGAACACATTATTTGGATAATTTTGTGATAAATTGACTCACACCCTTACAGATAGCAAAACCATTTTTAATGTTTTGAAATTTACGGATACTTAAGGGACACCATGTGGCAAAATTGGAAAATGTTCACTATCACTGCTGTAGTGCCGCTAGAACTAAACATTTCGTGAAACGAAGTATTCTTGTTGAATATCATAAAATATATTGCAATTATCTAACTCTCTCTCTCTCTCTCTTATTCTCTTATTATATTGCTTTTCTATGTAGTTTGTAAACTTCTTATGTACAATAAAGAATACTACTACTACTACTACTACATTATACCCTCTTGACACACGTCTAGTGAATTGTGAATCTAATATTCTACATGTATGTATGTATACTTATTATTACAATTTTACACAAATCTTAAACCTACAAATGTCATCTACAAAGGCAGTTTTGCCGGAAAAACATTTGTCATATCATATGTGAAGTTTTGTGATACCACAAATTGTATAATTGTGGATACAAATATGTCATTTGTATATTCTGTGCTACCCCGTATGAAATACACACTGCATATATATAATTTTCAATCAATATAAAAGTACGCAAAGATAATGCCGAATGCCCCTTCGACTGAAGGGCAATATATACAAGACCATTATAAGACCTGTCGTCATGTATGGAGCGGAATGTTGGGCCGCAAAGATGACGGATGAAACGAGATTGCATGTTGCGGAGATGAGAATGTTGAAATGGAATTCAATGAGAAATGGTGGTATGGACATGTGATGCGGAGGGATGATAGTCATGTTACTAGAAGGGCATTAAGTATGAATGTGGAGGGATATAAGAAAAGAGGTAGACCAAGGAAAAGGTGGATGGACTGCGTGAGAGACGATATGAACAGGAAAGATGTGTGTGATGAGTTGACGGGCGATAGAGAGGTATGTAAGAAAAAAACATGCTGCGCCGACCCCAAGTAAATGGGATAAGGACAAGCGAATGATGATAAAAGTACGTAAAGATAAACGCGCCGAAAGCCAAAATTTGCTGTGACGGCAGGTGGAATAAAATTCGGCTAACGCTGCAGATCTTACCGGCTCTCTAGCTTTTTGGGCAAATATTTAAAAACAACTGAAACCGGGAAATTAAATACGTCCATTTACGCTGACTTTGCACGTGGGCTTTTTAGATTCGTACTGTATAATTTCAAGTTAAAATGAACGTAGGACCTATGTAACACTTCCCTGTTTCAACATTATACACATTTAGCGATGAGGTGATTAGTATCTATAGCACGGCCGATATTTTGCAGTAAGAAAATGCAATACATATTTTACATATACTGTGCTGAAATATAAATCATCATCTACTGTGTGACGTGTGACGTGTGTATGTATTTAGGTAGGTATGTATGTAAATACTGTATTGTACACAATACATTGATAAGCATACAGACAAAATAGGTTAAGTAGATACATGGGCGAACTTATCCCAGTAAGGGATCTCTTCTGCCTTAGAGCAATTGAGACGAGATCAGGAACTAAAAGATAGACAAACTAACACGAGTACAGAGACGTATTTACCTCTATGCTACAGTAAATTAAGAGCACTAATTTCAATTTGGCGCACATAAAAGAATCTTTACTTAGATCGTTAGGTCTGTGGCATTTTATATTTTACCCAGAACTTACTAGGTAATGTTGCCCAGATTTCCTTACTGACAAGTTTTCACTTTCCATTTGCCCAGGAGTTTTGTATTGCATGGAAGCAGGGCGGTACGCCTACCAGTACTGCATCCGTACCGGCCCGCAGCAGTCATTTAAATAACGCGTACAATCAATTCGCACCAACTCGGCACCGCCAAACGTGGAAGGGGCCAGAAAGTGAAAAGTATTTAACCCCTTTATATTGTAAATAAGTGACATAAGCAAATTAACTTAGCGCAAACTAGGCAAGTCAATAGGTAGTGTAGGTAGGTGGGACTATCAATAGGGAAGGTATTAGATAAATAAATACTAATACTTAACTACTTACTTAGAAAAGTTAAAAAAAAACTCCGACATTTTCATTCGAGGCCAAATCAGGAAGTCACCTAAGTAAAGATTCTTTTACGTGCGCCAAATTGAAATAGTGCTCTTATTTTACCGTAGCATAGAGGTAAATACGTCTCTGTACTCGTGTTAGTTTGTCTATCTTTTAGTACCTGATCTCGTTTCAATTGCTCAAAGGTAGAAGAGATCCCTTACAGGGATAAGTCCGCCCATGTATCTGCTTAACCTATTTTGTCTGTATGCTTCTCAATGTCTTTTGTACAACACAGTATTCGCATACATACATACATGCATGATTGGCACAGAATGCACGGAGCGGGCTACGCAAATGTAATTCTGACAGCATATCAACGTGAGGCAATCAACATCAGTAAACTCACGTCGAAGTACAAAATATGAATCCTCACATGCGGCCTTACTCAGAAATCAATTCACATATCCTTCGAAAACCACAGCAATTTAATTATGGGATCTCTTTTATTTCCACTTTACGGCTTCAGCAATAGTTAAATTCAGACGGTAACGGTCTCAATCGCTCGGAATATAATACGGTTTTATTAAAATAGTAAAACACGCAAGTCTCTTTAAAACCTCATTTATGGGCAAGCGTGGCGTAAACTGGTGACTCGCCTACGCAAACTCGGAAAGGCACACTAAGGTGACTTCCGTGAGGCATTCTCGGGCCGAGCGAGATGATGTCTAATAAATAGAGAATATCTCTTTCTGACGTAAAGTTTATTGAAAAACCTAACCAAAATGTCGAAGACAGCATAATTTCTTGTTCTTATCATGCGATAGAGACTAATGTTGAACGACAATCTCAATGTCTATTAACATAAGTTTAGTTTTTAGGGTTCCGTAGTGAATAAGGTACCCTTATAGTGTCGCCATGTGCATCTGCCCATCCGTCCGTCTGCGGCTTTAGTAACCCTTACTTCCTACTAGAAAACTGTAATTTAGGTACATAAAAGGACAAAAGTGATATCAATTTTCGATAGTGTGGTGATTTTACTTACCAAAAATATTGAAGTAATTGTTCGATTAAGTAAGTAATGCGAAAAGGAGCTCATAATAATTGTTCTGACCTGAAAGTTTTAAGCCAAAGATTACTGTCAGTATTTGTAAGCTGTCAATATTTTCCGCCATTACGCAACTGACAGATCTGAGGTTAAAGAAAATCAGTGATACTTACCATCCCGATCGCTACCGACCACTTGTTGCATTTCGAGCACTGGGAGTAGACATATCTCTAGTATCAGATTTTGAGATCATCTCGATCGGCCCTAGAATTAGCCTCCTGATCCGTCGGTGCAGAGGCGGTAGGATATCAGTAGGCTGTCCACTGAGTTAGTACCGATCCTTTACTGGACTAAGATTACTCTACATGAAAGAGGTTACTGATTGGCGCGGGATATGCGGGAGCGGGCGAACTTTAAGTTTAGTACGGTAATCGCACCATCCGCTCATGATATTACTACTGCGCAAATGTGATACTGACAGTACACCGATATCGCCCCGTCAAGTCAAGAAGTCATAGAGGGATTATTAACATGCGCGCGCGCGATTACACACGTCACTTAAAAAAGTCTGCGCTACGCGTCGCTACATACACAGCGCAGTTCACAACGAGGCGTCAAATTTCAAGTTCGAGTCCTTTCAACAAGAACGTATCGACCAAGATTCAAATGCAAATTATCTGTTAGAATGTCTTGTTAGTAAGTAGTAAGAAAAGGCATGATGACAGTAATTGAAAATCACTAAAATATGGTATTTTCTTAGTGCATTTTTAATCATAGAATTCGAAAATTGCTCATATTTTTTTATTAAGTAAGGGATTATTATTTATTTTGATAAAATTAAACTGAAAAATACGGACGCCCGCCATGATATGTTAAACACCAATCAGAGCGCATGACGTCACGTGTGTATAAACAAATACCCATAGCGGCCATTACCACAGATTACAGAGAAAACTGAACGAATAGTAAGACAGGGATAGAACCATGTTATCTGTCAGATCTTCATACGTCATTGTCCCGCTTTCTCGCTCGCACGGCCGCGCAAGACTTGTAAACTTTTTAATTTATGTTCATTCAATGAGCAATTGAGCGATCTAGGTAGCAAACGTCAAAGGTCTGCGTTCTTTTTATACATACGTGACGTTACTCGGGACGCCATGACACTGACAAGCGTTTTAGCGCCAATTTGAAATTTAAAAACTAAAATGCATTTTTTTCCTACTTAACTGTTATATTCTCTTGAAAAATCTTATTCGTTGTACATAATTAATGTTTCTAAACATTATAGAACAGTTTTTCAAAATGTGTCATCATGCCTATTATAACTTAGGGAACTATTTCATAATAAGAATTAAACTAAAAGGCACAAAAGTATGATAAAAAACAAAAAAAGCATTAAGTAAACTTCATATAATAAAACAAGGCAGTGGACTCTCAAGAATTCTGGTGTTACTAAAGAGCTGAAATCCGGCTTTCCAACTCCATAATCAAACCTCGAGAAATCCTCTCGAAAAGAATTAATTTAACTGTAAATTGTAAAAAAATATTCATATAAATATTTCATTTGATAATGGAATCCGCCTCGGAGTTCGAGAGAGCTTTAATGATGATTCAATTTCCACATTGCAGAGGAACGGGCCCGAAATAAATCGCAATCAGTACCTACTTACGTGTTATAAGTACCTATGTTGTCTGGTTTCATTAAAACGGTTGTGTGCTTAGCTCGAAAGTGTAATGAACCGAATAGCTGTCAGCGTAGGACCTTTACATACAAAAAACCGGTCAGGTGCGAGTTGGCCACGTGATTTGTAGCCATTTTAATTTTCTGTGTGCATATCTAGTGTATCGTGATCTCTCGTCACGAATTGTGACATGGCTAGGCGGGTTCCTCGCAGTAAAAGGGTTTGGCTACTTATGTAAGTTCGGACAGAACGTAATACTTGCATTTGTAAATTGCGCTTTGTATCAACTAATAATTTGTGTTCTCTAGTGAACACAAATTGTGAGTCGAGACAAAAGCTTGGTCAAGGCCGCAACAGTTGTATAAAAAATGGCTTAATATAAAGCATTTTTTTGCACTATTATATAGTTCTATGTGAGGCACTACATCACTCTTATTCAGCGTTCATTTGTGCTACTTATGGTACGTAGTATTAAAGCTTTTCATTAAAATAAAGCTAGTTAAACAAAAGCTTGTCAAAACGCTCGCTAGCAACGAACGGGAGCTGAAATAGAAGTAAGTTTAAAAGCACATTCAGTGAGACAAACCCTTTTGTAATTATGTTCCGGTTCCCGTAAGCCACGGAATAAAGCTGGTCCAACCGTGCTCATTATACGACGAGAATTAACGAGATTAAGGTAGTTACCGTAACTACACTTGTTTATTGACCTCTAATTCCGAGTGTTTCGCTGGATTTACTTGGGTCTGAAGCTTTTTTGTGTAGTCCCTGAAAAAACACAAAGGATACCTATGAAGGTCTGTGAACTTTCAGATACCGAGTTATAAACTAGGTTTAGACGTTCAATGTTTATAACAGTTGCAGCACAGGCTGTTCCTGGCAGCAAGCCTCATTGCCAGCCTTAACTCCGTTTCGCATAATACCATAGATAATGTTGCGCGAAAGAAGTCATATCAAACAGTAGACCGTATCGACTGACAAAAAACATAACTGTTGTGTGAAAGTTAGTCACGAACAATTTTTCATCAATAAAAATGACTGTAATTTTTCTGATTTCAGTTTGCTAAATTTGTAACTTGTAACAAACTCCGGGCACAAATACAATTGAAAAGTTTGTAAAGAGTACTTCCCCGAGTTTCTATTCGGAACGTTGCGCCGTAAGTACTGGCCCAATCGAGCGCGAATTTGTGAAATAACTTTCCTGCTATTGAAGCTGGGACTGCATTCGAAGCGAACAATCTCTATTAAGAATGGAATCTACGCACCTATTTAATAAACGTTTTAATCATTTCGTCTACTGCTTTAGCCCATGTGAAAGGATGGAACGTTTTTATTTAACAGTGAGTTTACAAAATCAGTCATGCAAATTACCTCACACCGAAATAGCACGCTTCGAATTACAATAGCAGATGTGGGCAAAAAGATCGCCTTGTTTAAGTAGAAATAGGCAGAACATGTTTACTGTATGCGTCCCCTCAGAGCTGGGCTCATGCACAGGTCTTTAAATACCGCTATTTTCGCTTAGCGCTCGTTTATAACGTTATTATTCCAACAAAGCGTTACACTCAAAGCGGTATTTTACGCGCTGTACAGCGGTATCCATTTTATAATGGATATAAATTTTATAATGGTTATAAATCTAAAGCAACAGTTTATATAACTATACTCGCTTAAGCGATATAATAGTTTAATAACGTTATAGGGCTTATAGTGTGTCTTTTTCGCACTTGTGTTTTCGCCCATTCGAAAGAGCGGCTCGTATTTTAAAACGATATTATAACGTTATTCGAACTTATCTTATAATTTTATGATATTCATTCTGTTATGATATTTATATTATTTATTATAACGAAAAATATCAACACTAATGAAATATAACGTTATGATACCGCTTTTTTCATAACGCTTTAAAGGTCTGCTCATGCAGCTACCTTGGTGGTTGCCACAGGAGACAGGACGGACACACGCGGCGAGGCAGGCGCAGGCAGAGATGGCGGGACTTCGACGCGTTTGCAAGTGATTGGCCAAGGATTGCGCGGGATAGAGACTAGAGCTAGTGAAAATCCAGCGAGGAGACCTTTGGTCAAACAAGCTAACAAACAAAAAATGTTCCAAATAATCAAAGGGAAAAAAAACTGATTAATTTGTAAGCTCGTTTAAAACGATTATCTGGTGTAGCCCTTATTTAAAACAACACAAATAGGTATTCATCTTTTTTTTTGTCAAACAATAGCAATAGTGCCATTTCGACCTACTTGCAGAATAAAATTCATTTATTTATTAAATTAAATAAATAAATATAAGGGGACAATCTTACATAAATCGACCTAGTCCCATAGTAAGCTCAGTAAGGCTTGTGTTATAGGTACTAGACGACGATACATATAATAGATATTAATACTTAAATACATAGAAAATATCCATGACTCAGAAACAAATATTCATGATCATCACATAAATTTTTGCCCTTACCGGGATTCGAACCCAGGACTACTTGCTTCGTAGGCAGGGTCACTACCAGCTAGGCTAAAGCGGTCGTCGTTATTAATTTTAATAAAAATGGTAGTACAATAAGTTATTAAAACCGTCCTGTATTATGCCCTTATTTCTCTATTCCCGTATATTTGAGCCACTGCAGGCTGATTGGTGCGGTAATTATAACATTGTTTTCATTGATGACAGTGATGACAATCGACACAAAAACATGGTGGAATACGCGCTTACATTCATCCGGGTAATTAGTCAAATTGAAAAACAATCGACGGTACAGTCGAAGTCAAAGAGATGTATACAATTATTGCCTTATTACGTTGGAATAGGGTGCAAAAATGTAAACATATTTTATGACGCCCAGTCTGTACAATTATGTTTTGTTGTAGAGTTCGTTAAGCAATATTGATACGATTATTCCCGTTGGAGACAACCTATAGCTATATAGGAATTGATGAATCTCATGAATGATATTACAATTGAATCGGGCGGCTATTGGCAATAATCAGGGCATTGAAAGTTCGATGTGCATATCCGAATTGATGATAGAGGCTTATAGTTATCGATGCCAGAAAATAATTCATACATATATTAAACTAGCTTCTGCCAACGACTCCGTCCGCGTGGAACTCGTTTATATCGCAGCTCCATACAAAGTTTTACCCCCCCCCATTTCACCCCCTAAGGGGATGATTTCAGGGATAAAAACTATCCTTTGTCACTCTCCATCCTTTCAAATATCTCCACTTAAAAAATTACGTCAATCCGTCGCTCCGTTTTGCCGTGAAAGACGGACAAACAAACAAACACACAAACTTTCGCATTTATAATATTAGTATGGAGTATGGATATTAAATAAATTAATAAATATTTGGGGACAATATTACACAAACCGAGCTTGTGTGATGGGTACTAGACGACGATATATCTAATAGATATAATCACTAGCATTTGCCAGCGCTTTGTCTGCGTGTGAACTCTACCAAAGTTAATATGGCTTCCGTTCTCAATTTAATTCCTTTGCTGGATGATGTTCGGGTTAAAGAGTATCCTTAGTTTTAATCCAGTTTGTAATCTCTTCGCCACATTTCACCTACATCCATTCAGTCGTATTTGTCTGATTGGGGAACAAACATTCAAACTTTCACATTTATAATATTACTAGCTTTGTCCGCGACTTCGTCCGCGTAGAACTCCTTTACTTTGTACCTCTATACAAACTTCCAACCCCTATTTTACCCCTTTAAATAAACCCCCGATAAAAAAAACTATCCTACGTCCTTCTCAGGGTCTCAAACTGTCTCCATACCAAATGTCATCTAAATCGGTTCAGCGGTTTAAGCGTGAAAGGGTAACAGACAGTGAAATAGACAGACAGAGTTACTTTATCATTTATTATATTAAAGTATGGATAATAGGAAGTAGGATAGTATAACAGGCAGAGTAAGGCATCATATTGAACGAAACATTATAAATAATAATAAAAAGGTACGTTCCAGAACAAATTGCAACACCAAGCGTAGTGAACTAGCCATCGATCTTTTATTATAGATTAACTGACGTTCCAGATACGGTTTTCGAACGTTACCACGGACGGTTACTAAACGCGAAATAGGTTGCAAACTTAGACACAAGTAATATAGAAAGGGGCCCTGATGATTCGGCCCCTAATGGACATACACTCAATTAGGTTTTATTGCCACAGCGCCGTTCAATTTAACGCCTACTGCGGCCCCGCTCGAGTACTGGTCTATATTTTTTTTATTGACATCGAGGGACACGATGATTTCTTTTTCTGTGAAGGAAATGTGACCCGGTTTGTATTCAGCCAGTTATTTAAATGATGTCGGATATGAAAGTCATTGTTTATCGGCGTTTAAAACGGTGAATTTTTAATGAAATGAAGCAATTTGCGGCCTCAGACCAAGAAAAAAAGAAAGACACACATAAACAAATTAAATCGCACAAACCTCGAAATAGGTGATCTGGACAGCATTGCGGCACGTGCTGAAGAGTTTTGTGCAATTGTGTTTGTATAACTATGTGCGTGAGTGTGTGCTAAACTTATTTGGCTTGGTTGAAAACCGGAGTCACTATAGGTTGTTTGTCACGCTCCGTCTTATCTTTTTTTTCTTAGTCTGAGGTTGCAGCGTACGTGACAGAACCCTTTAAACATCAGCCAGACTGAAGCATAATACTTTCATTGCCAAGCAGGCGCTCTTTACGTAGTTCACCTCTTAGCGCGAAAACCACGGCAGTGAATGTGTTTATATGCTGACGCGTTTTACGTGACACTATTTAAGCCGCTCTGTTTCAAGTATTCAGGCTAGGTAACAATTTCAATTTAACTAATAACAATCGATTTTGAGCGAACCAACAAAGCATCAAAACAACAGCTCTCATTGCTGTGTCGATTGTCGAAAATCTATCTTTATATGCTTCGCTGTCAGTTAAAAATGAGTGAAGCATCCCGTTCACGAAATTCCGTAATGGTTGTGCGATTCGCGAACGAGTATCATCATACCGTTCGATACCTGATCTTAATATCCATTTCCCGGTATGAAGAGCAATTTCAACCCGATAGGGTTAATCAGGACTGTAGTACTCCCTTAGGCACTATATCTAGGTATTCACTGGCTCGATACCACACCAATGTCGGGCAGACGTCCACTTCCAACCGTGGCTAACACCTCACTGCCTACCCACATCCGTGTGCTCGAGACAGCGCTATAGCTGTCAAATATAGACAAACACTACATCCCTTCCTTAGTACAATTTATTTATTTTAATCAACCTCATCAATGACATATACAGTTAGATTATTTAATCACTTTGTTCACCCTCGATTGCATCATTGTTCTCATCTTCTAGAACTGCCCATTTGCCTTCAACTTTCTTTAGATGTAGAACATTCCGTCTAAGCATTTGGCCTGTTTCTTCGTTCCTGACAACTACGTCTCCACCTTCTGCTTGTTCCACAACATGAGGAGTAGGTTTAAAATTTGGAGTCAACTTATTTCCTTTTTCCATCTCCTTTATATAAACTTTGTCTCCTTCTACTAATTGACTATCTTGAGGACCCCTTCTTCTGTCTCCATATTCTTTTCCCTTCGCTTTTTGAACAGTGTCTCTGTCTCTAACCTCTGAGTCTTCTGTTCCATGGTTTAAATCTTTATATGAAGGAATTTTGTCTCTGTTTTGCCTGTTGTAAAAAAGTTCAGCGGGTGTTTTTCCGGTCACCGAATGTGGAGTGGAATTATACATCATGAGATATTCCCATACACTCTCTTTCGGATCCGTTCGCTCGATTTTACTTATCTTTAATCTTTTTAGCAGGTCTCTATTCTGCCTCTCAACTTCTCCATTCTGTTGAGGCCAGTAGGGAATCGAGTTAAGCAGTGTTATTTCGCACCTTCGGCAATATTCCTTGAATTCTGCGCTAACAAATTGAGGACCGTTATCCGCCGTGATCGTTTTGGGAAAACCTGTGCGGCTGAAAATTTCCTTTAATAGCGTTATAATTTGCGCGCTAGTAGTACTTTTGGTGAATTTTACCTCCTTGTAGCGGCTGTAGTAATCGACCAACACCAGCAAATAGTCGTTGTTTGGCAGCGGACCTAATAAATCCAATGCAACATCTACCCAAGCCTCGTTAGGGAGAACGCGTCGCTTCATGGGTACTGGTGCACATGGAAGTCCAACCAGAGTACATCCTTTACAAGATTTGACCATCCTCTCAGCATCCTTATCGATCCTGGGCCACCAAACTTTCAACCTTAGCCTGCCCTTCATGGCGACTATGCCCGGATGGCCCTCATGTGCAGCGTCCAAAACTTTTTTCCGAAGTTCATGGGGTATAACTATTTTGTTTCCTCGTAGTAAAATATCGTCATGGAAACAAAGTTCACTCTCAAACGCTTTGTAGACTCTAACAGATTCATCCCAATCATTACAATAGATGCCCCTTTTGACTTTTATAATTTCTTGGTCATTTTTTGAATGAGTCATGATATCTTTCATTGGAACTGCACATGGTCTAGCTTGCTCAACAATCTGGTTCACATAATCATCGAAGTGACCTGATGGTACAACGCGGTAATCGCATAATCGAGATAAAGGGTCAGCGATGTTTGCTTTTCCTGGCCGATGGATAACAGTGTATCGATAAGTTTGCAGTCGCAACACCCATCTTTCTACACGTGCACAAGGCTTGGATTTCATTCCAAACAGAAACTCTAATGGTTTATGGTCTGTAATGAGATTAAATTGCTTTCCGAACAGAAAGATATTGAAATGTTCGACTGCCCAGACTAGGGCAAGAGCTTCCTTCTCGGTTTGACTGTATCTCCTTTCTAGCTCAGTCAGAGTCCGATTACCATATGCTATAATTCTTGGGCCTTTGTCATCGCTTTGAATTAAAACAGCACCAAGGCCAACTGGGCTAGCATCAGCAATCACTTGCGTGTCATCTCTCACGTCGTAGTATCCCAGGGTTTTAATTGTGGCTAGAGCTTCTTTTAACTCACTGAAGGCCTGATTTTGTTCTTCCTTCCAAAATTCTAGAATGCTAGCTTTCTTTCCCACCTTCTTTCGCAATAAAGCTTTAAGGGTTTCTGTTTTAGTAGCTAAATTGGGGATCCATTTATTAATATAATTTACCAGTCCCAAGAAACTCTGAAGCTCTTCAATGGTTGTTGGTGGTCTAAATTCAGAAATGCTTGCAATATATTTTTGCAAAGGTTTGACGCCTTCGGGCGTCAACTCATGTCCCAAGAAACTAATCTTCTGCACTTTATAAACGCATTTTCCTTCATTTAGCATAACATTGCTATTTTTCAGGACCTCTTTTAACTTTGCCAACCTGAGATCATGCTGTTGTTCATTCTCGCCGTAAACCAGGATATCGTCGATGAAATTGATTACGCCATCTAACCCAGTGAGCATGTTTTCCAAAATCTTCTGGAATAGCTCTGGGGCGCAAGTGATTCCAAACATAAGCCGTTTGTATCTGTATAAACCTTGAGAACTTATGAACGTCGTTATATATCTCGAGTTCGGGTGTATTTCCACTTGGTGGAATGCATTTTTAATGTCCAATTTGGAAAAATACATCGCCTTTTTAATTTTCGGTAGCAGTTTATCCATGCACGGTAAGGGATGATTTTCTCTCATGATCGCAGCATTAGCTCGCCTCATGTCAACGCACAGACGCAAGTCATTATCATCTTTTAAAATTGGGACTATAGGCGAAACCCACTGCGAAGGTCCATGTACCTTTTCTATAATGTCGCTTTCGAGTAACTCACAAATTTTCCGTTGTACTTTTTCCTCAATTGGAATCGGAATTCTTCGATATGGTTGTGAGACAGGCTTTGATGTCTCATCAATTGGAATCTCCACTAAGACGTTTTTAAACTTAGGGAAGGATTTGTTTGCCTGCATAACTTCGTTAACGCCAATTCCTAGTTTTAAAACACCCAATTTGATGGCCGTTTCCTTACCTAATAGGTCTCTCGAGCCCCCCTTAATTACAAGTATAGTTGCTCGTTCTGCGTGTTTATTTACATTAATTGTGGTTTCAAATGAGCCCTTCACTTTTAATGGGGTTTTGCTTCCATATGCGTATAAGGTCTTGTTTGTTTCATTCATTTCATTTGAGCATAACAACTTCTGCTTCTTTAACTCTTCCCATGATTGTTCCGAGATTAGATTTAACTTACAGCCGGAGTCTATAAGCATCTTCCACTTCACTCCTCCTAACACACATTCAACAGTCGCATCATCATCTACGTTGAAAACATATTGTACATCCTCTTTTTCTTTTGATCTATTATCCGGTGTTATTTGATTTACTTCTCTTCGATACTTTGGTCGCTTGTTATGTTTGTGATCCGCTTGTTTCTGTTCTATTTTCCTTTTTTCCGGTTTGTTTCTACAAAGAGCACCAAAATGTCCAACTTTTCCGCACGAATGGCATTTCTTCCATTTTGCCGGACACTCCTGATTCGGTGCAGTATGTGCAGCGTATCCACATCGTCCACATTTGATACCTTTGCTTTTGTTTGTGTCTCTATATCCCCGTGTGTCTTCCTTTGCTGAACTTGATCCTTGATTAAAACGGCTAATTCTGTTAATCTCATTTATTTGTTTCTTCTGTTCGTATCCATTTAATTGCTGTCCTACTACTTCTAGCGTATTAGCTTCCATAATAATCTTGTCCAGTGTAACCTCATCCCCTAAGGTCAATATTTTCTTCCTGAGTTCAGAAGCTGAGCACTTCTCTACGATCTGATCAATTAGATGCTCATCAGGACTCGTAAATTTACATTTTTCCGCTTGGTTCCTTAATTTTATGATGAACTTTTCGAATCGCTCTCCATCTTCTTGTTTAATTTGACGAAAAATGTATCTCTCGTATATTTTATTCTGTTTTGGCTGGAAGTAGCTGTCTAGTTTTTCTATGGCTTTTTCGAAAACGTCAACCTCCTCAGCTTGTTTTACCATAGCTCCAGGTGTGTTATAAATTATTTCCTGCAGCCCCGGTCCTCCAAGTAGCAACAACGTTGCTCTTTTCCTTCCATCGTCCGCAATAGCTGAAGCCTCGAGATATATGTCTAATGACCTCTTCCACTTTTCCCAACGAACCGCAACGGTAGCATTATCGCCTTCGAGGTCAAGCTTGTCAGGCGGAGGTAAAATACTCGCCATGATGGAGTTGGATTAGGGCGACCTGGAACCAACCATTGTTGGTTATTTCTATGTAGCTATTCGTCAAACTTGACGATTAATAACACATTCACGCATGATTTACATTTACATGTAGGCACATACAGCCGTAACACATTCACGCATGATTTACATTCACATGTAGGCTCATACAGCCGTAACACATTCAAGCATGATTTACATTTACATGTAGGCCCATACCGCCGTAACACATTCACGCATGATTTACATTTACATGTAGGCTCATACAGCCGTAACACATCCAAGCATGATTTACTTTTACATGTAGGCTCATACAGCCGTAACGCATCCACGCATGATTTACATTTACATGTAGGCTCATACAGCCGTAACACATCCACGCATGATTTACATTTACATGTAGGCTCATACAGCCGTAACACATTCACGCATGATTTACATTTACATGTAGGCCCATACCACCGTAACACATTCACGCATGATTTACATTTACATGTAGGCTCATACAGCCGTAACACATCCACGCATGATTTACATTTACATGTAGGCTCATACAGCCGTAACACATCCACGCATGATTTACATTTACATGTAGGCTCATACAGCCGTAACACATCCACGCAGGATTTACATTTACATGTAGGCCCATACAGCCATAACACCATCACGCTTCACAACTGCACACGTTTACCTATTAGCATTACCCAGCTGTTATACGCAGTAGGTAACATTTCACCTACCTACAGACAAGGTTTATTTTATTCATGTGAGTTGTACCGTTTATTTACTGTATATTTGTATATCAACCTTATTACAGATTTTATTTATTTCTTAGTGTTGCAATTACCAGACGTTAAATTTCCAAGGAAGCTACTATATAACACGAGATGGCACCTAATTACTTTAACTGAACTGTCATTATTTTATCTACTTTTCCATTCATAATCATTATTATAACACATGTTAAGGTACTAGATATTTATTTTCTGTAGTTGGTGCCTACGTAGATACATAATAGCTGAACCGTAATATGTCATTGTATCTTGTAACTAGTTACTAGTAGTATTAGTAACTTAAAGCTAACAATCAAATGCACTTGCGCCACATGAATAATAACAATTCCCATTACGTATGATATGAAACGACTGGTAATATATCTACTTGAATCTTTTAGCAAAACCAAATAACATAAGATGTGCCTTATTAAGGTTTTTTTATCGCGATCAACAGTTTCACAGTAGGTACCCACTCGTTTGTCAACTGCAGTCAGCATTCGGAGATAGGTACTTACCACGAATACGACAACATAACCGCTTGAAATACCTTCGATTGTTTATGTTTGTCTCATTTATGAAAGTAAGGCGGCAATTAACGTTTGAGACCAACATTTATTTGTTTATCTGTTAACTTGATTAGACTCATTTTACTTACTTACACAATTATAACTACTAACCTACCTTACTTTTTGATTTGTTTTTTTTTTCGTAAGGAATGTAAAGATAAGTAGTATCAATTGATTTTACACTAACCTTTACCCTCGTCGCCACTTGTAGTACTCCCTTAGGCACTATATCTAGGTATTCACTGGCTCGATACCACACCAATGTCGGGCAGACGTCCACTTCCAACCGTGGCTAACACCTCACTGCCTACCCACATCCGTGTGCTCGAGACAGCGCTATAGCTGTCAAATATAGACAAACACTACAAGGACTTCAATGTGTTTCGCGGCATAACCTGTTACCATTAAATGTTATATTGGATTTGACATTTGATATTTAATTTGAGAGACTGTGTTTCTGAAGCCTATCAATTCGACGACTTAGGAACGAAATTCTAACCAAATTGAAAGAGTTAATTCGGGTAAGTGCTTAACTAAAAACTGGGTTTTCCCCAAACCCCATGCAAGTTTTATCTACCCTCATAATATTTGGCTTATTTTGGCACCACTTGACAAATGCAGGTAATAAACACGTACAGCGTCACAAGCAAGCGAAATGGGGCAATACTATTTTAAGGGGTTAGCGGTAAAATATATAAGTTTTTACGGGTAGGTTGAATAAAGTTTAATAGTACATTATTGCCGAGGCGCGGAAAGAAAGAGGTTGCCTGACGAGGTGGTTGACAAGATGCCAAGAGACGAGTCAGGCAACCCCGGTTTTCGCCAAGGTAAATATAGTGCTTTTCTCAAATATATGAGGAAATAATACAACGACATTACAAAAAACACATTGTGACATAAGTACCTAATAATGCGATGATAATTGTACTATGATTTAAATGTAAGCATTCTTTTTACGAATTCTTTCAAAGGCGGTATTCACTTCACACTATATTTTACACTCAATGTGGTGTTTCAAGTAAGTATAGCACATTTAATTAATTTCATGTTTCATTTATCTCAAATAAATGAATGTACTTACGGTTTGATACTTTTTAATTTCATTTTCTTCTAACCAAAAATAACAAAGAGCGAAAAAAAAGAATGAAAAAAATATCACCATGGAAACCGCGGGGCTCGCGGGTGATTTTCTTTGGTTGAATGTGATTTTTCCTTCGTCGTCTTGATTGTGTATCAGTATTTTAAAAAGTTTAACGCAGCGGGAAATAATGGGTTATGTATGGGTTAGGTATTATACTCCTAGGCAGGGAAGAGACTTAACTTTTTAAATATTCACGGATAAAAATTAGGCACTTCGTGTGTTCGTTTTTCAAACAAAATGGTACGTTTGAGAAAAGTCATATTTTTGATAAGCATAACTGTAAATAGTCATACATTTATGCGCATAACGTTTTGAATCATAATGTTTATGAACACACATATTGTGTAATGCGCATAAATTACTACTATATACTATACTATTACTACTGCGCATACAATTATTTAAGCATACTTTTAATGGACATAAATTGGTTGCTCATAAAACAATTTAACTGTATTGTATAAACGCATAAATTGCAAAACGCATAAGCCTATGTTTTTCTTAGTTGTAAATTGTTAATGTTCTCTTTTATGTTGAGTCACAGTATAGCAAAGAGCGGTCAATATCAAAGTTTACAAACAAGTTTTAATAACAATTTTTTCCGGTCTTTTATAAAAAAAATACCTCGAAGACGAAAGCGGGAGCCAAGCTCTTGCTTTTGTCTTCTAAACTATCCGCGATCCGAGTCGGTTTTGCCACTACGAGTAAGTCCCTGTTCCCTACGTAAAAACTTGAACTTTATTATCTTGGCATTGGTTGATCTCAGAATAATTATAATCATGAATGTTATTGCTTGATAAATGTATGACATTTACAATTATTGCTAAAAATAATTATAATTATCGATATTATGACTAATTAAACGTATGACATTGTACATTATGGTTAAACCAACCATGAACCCGTATAATTATGACAGAGAACAATTATGCCATAGTATTTTTTTTTCCTAGCCTGTTTAGGTGTTCTACTGCTGGGCAAAAGCCTCCCCTTTTTTCTTCCACTCGGCCCTATTTGCTGGCATGCTCCCGCCAGTCCAAGAAAAACGCGTCCAAATCATCTTCTTTTTGGTCTGCCTCTGCTCCAGTGGGCGTCTCGCTGTGTCCATTCCGTACTGATCCTGGCCCATCTTTCCGGATGCATACGGCAGACATGTCCAGCCTATTCCCACTTGAGTTTGGTGGTCTTGGCACCCACATCTACAATTTGTGTTTTGGAGCGCAGTTCCGTGTTTCTGATTCGATCAGTTCTGCGAACACCTAGGATGCTGCGCTTTGTCGCCCGCTGGCAAACTTTGAGTTTGGACTTCTGAAGTCTCAGTCAATTACCAAATTTGAGCACCGTAAGTTAGGACAGGCAGGATGCACATATCAACGAGTTTGCGTTTCAGACATAGAGGGAGATTACCCTTCAATAGCGCCTTCTTAGACCAGAAGCTCTTCCAGGCGTTCTCAATACGTCTATTGATTTCTACGGACTGCCTGTTTTCGAAGGAAGCTATCTGGCCCAGTTAAACGTACTCATCGACAAATTGTATATCCTGCCCATCTACCGTTACTTTACGTTTTGCTCCGTTGGTCGTCATCTAAGTTTTCGCTCTGTTCATTGTGAGTCCAACCTCGAGGCTTGCTGTGCTGAGATCTTGTAGCATTTGTTGTAGTTGGGGTGCCGTGTGGGAGAAAAGGACAATGTCGTTGGCAAAGCGCAAATTTGTTAACCTTCTGCCGCCCACGTCAATGCCCATCGTCTCCCATGATAGTATAATTTATGTCAAAGAAATATATGAGCATCAACTTTATGCGTAATGACAACTTTATGTGACAATCGGTATTATGACAATAATTTGTAAGCAACTAGACGGCCATTCGTTTTTTACACTCTACTCGACTCTGAAACCACATTGGAAATGTTTACCCTCGTTCAAAACGGGTTGTGTAAAAATACTTAACACAATGGTGGTAGTGTAACCATTTTATTTGGTTAACCGTTTAATAGGGTGTATAATATCCTTATTAATACGAAGGGATTTTTCGAACGTTTGCGGTGCCGTACGAGAAGGTAGCTAGCTCTACGCATTCACAACACATTGAAATAAAATTGGAACGCAATATACATGTCGTAGTTAGATTAACCCTAAGTCTTATTTATAAGCCACGCTGTCTGTGTGTGTGTGTGTTCTATTACAGACGTTCCAATCAAGCTTAGCTCTTGTTTCAAAAGCGCGTATTGAGCTGGCATTATTAAACGCATGAGGATCATGTGACAAAGCAGTTCGCTGCGTAATTGAAAGATAATAATAATATGCGTGACATCGGAAACGTAATCTTAAATACGAATATCACCTTTATTGAATCCATTCACGGTTAGGTATATTAATATGTAGCACTTAATTAAATAAAAGTCAACGACGAAATAAAGTCTTATTTCCGCTTCTGGGTTGGTAGACAAGCAGACCTAGAGTCTACTTGTCAACCAACCCAGAGCGGAGCGGGCCTGCAGCAGTTTCTGAAGACGTTGCCATGAAAATTATAAAATGATTAAGACAATCAAAAAAAGAGCTTCTCATTGATATTGTACGTAAATAAATCTGTATCACACGTCCTGGCCATCCTTATATCTCAACGTCATACCGAATGGATTTGGAGTCACGCGTGGAAGGACCGGAACCAATAATTTCTCTTCCCACCGCATAGCTGCCGAGCATACTGCGAATGAACACCAAGGTGGAGCACCAGAAATACTGGCATACCCTAGGAGCATGCAGCCCAAGAACATACAATCAACCCCGCTTTGTCAAGGAAGCTTTGTCTGCTAGGTTTTCTGGTTGAACTGGGTTGGCACGTGTAGTGCCAACAACTTATGACGAAAAAAAGGCGCATGTACGGAGCAAAATACCCCGGATCACTCAGAGATCGCTACTAGGAGTCATCGGCGGAATCAATGGTTTGCTAGGCTTTCTGGTTGAACTGGGTTGGCTAAAGTAGTGTCAACAACCCATCACGCAAAATATACGTATGTACGACGTCGAGATGCGGAAGCTTTGAATTGAAGTGATTATGCTATATTTTTCAGTAACTATCCATTAGGTTAATAGTAATCATATATTAGTTAGTTTTAATATGCCTATTCCTGTCAAGATTAATGAACATAAATTTCTAACTAACCGATCCAATTACAAACCAATATTGACCACACTGCTCTAATTTACTAAATACACTCGAGAGCAAAAGTTTCGGGTCACTAGCATTTACTTCAATATCTTGAAAACGAATAAAGTTATCGTATTGCATCGTGCTTCCTTCTTAAGTCGGGGGGAGGAATCCTGCTGAGCACTGGCAACCAGTGACACGGGGTGGAAATTAGGGTACCGGAGATGCAACGCATAGCATTGTTGAGTTCCACCCTGAGTTCCACCTTGAGGTCTACCCTGTTGGTGTGAGAGCTGCCCAACCAAACTGGTGCGCAATATTCCGCCGTAGGGTACACGAGCGATAGCTTATGGATTATGTTGTTGCGAGTCTGGAGTTTACGTGCAGTACCGGTTAGATGATCTTTAAATGTGAGGGAGCGGTCCAGCGTGACGCCAAGATACTTAGGAGTACAGTTGTGCTTTAGTGGGAACCCACCAAGTGCCGCTTTAAGTTCGCGTTTGGCAAGCTGATTGTTAAGGTGGAAGCAACTGACCTCTGTTTTGCTTGCACTAGGTGTTAGTCGCCAAGTTTTAAAGTACTTTTCTAGTACTCCAATGTCTTCTGATAGTGTGCGTTCCATACTAGAAAAAGCTTTGTCTTGAGCAACGAGGCAAATGTCATGGGCGTAGATGAATTTTCTGGATTTGGTGAATGGCAGATCGTGGATATAAAGGTTAAAAAGAGCAAGGGCCAGTACGGAGCCCTGCGGGAGGCCGTTACTAAGTTTTCTTGCGTCACTAACTTTTGAACCGAGGTGGACGTTGAAATGGCGCTGAGACAGCATGCTGGATATGAGATGGACGATTTGCATGTTTGGGACTGCAGATAGTAGTTTGTACAGCAGACCTTCTCTCCAAACAGTATCGTAGGCAGCCGTGAGGTCTACAAACACCGAGCCGGATTTGAGTTCCTTTTGAAAGCCTCCTTCTATGTGTGTGGTTACACACACAGAAGGCCACATCTGAAGCCTGCCTGCTCAACTGGAACCACCCTCTCAATAAGAGGAGCTATACGGCTCAACAGGACTCTTTCTAGAAGTTTATAGCAGTTGCTTAGTAGCGCTATTGGGCGGTAGCTGGAAGGGTCTTCCTATCTCTTTCCCGGTTTCAGCAAGGCGACCACTTTCGATTGCTTGAATATTTTTGGAAGTTTGCTTGTTGATAAAATGTCGTAAAAGAAGAGGGCGTTTGACAGCGGTAGGTCCAAGCTTTTTCAAGAATTCGTTGTAGATTCCATCAACCCCCGCCGCTTTGCCGGTCTGGAGGCACTTAATGGCGGTGTGTACTTCCTCGGGTGTAAAGGGCCTGGATAGGTAGGGGTCCGGCACAAAGTTGGTCTTCAGGTGTTCCATTTTATTTTTTATTTGCTTTGTTTCTAATTTGCTCTGGATACGGAAACTATCTTGTTTGCTATGTCATTTGGATGGACCGCAGGGGTAGGTTGTGGAGTTATAAATAAATAAATAAAATAAATATTTGGGGGCTATCTGACACAAATCGACCTAGTCCCAAACTAAGCAAAGCTTGTACAGTCAAGGAATTTAAATTCCTACCCACCTAAGGTTCAATATGTATAGCAGTCATCATAAGAGCTATCTAAGCACAACGTTACTTGACATATCAGACGCATTTGTTTGTGTTACTAGGCAACTGATATGATTAATTAAATTACGTTGACATGGTGAACTGTAAAACGTCAAGGCACTGCTAAAAATGGATGACAGTAATCGAAAATCACATTTAACCGACGTGCTATTTCATGAATCCCTACTCCTTCCTGGTGTAATTCCACTATTTCAGCTCGCAATACTTCACGGTTTGCGGCAAGCATTTTATTATTTTTCAAATTAATTTCGTATTTGAAAATTATTTCACAATTTTCTCGATTGACATTGACATCAACTGACATGTGTTTAATTATTTATTAGATAAGTAAATGACTTCGCAAAGAGGTTATCTGTAATGTGCAGTGACAAATAATAGGTATTGAATTGACATATCAATACTAAAATGAAAATTTCGACCTTAATGCATCGTGAATGCCTAACAACATTTCAACAAAATGGGTAGGAAATTAAATTCCTTGACTGTACTATGGGTACAAGACGACGATAAACATACTTATATAGATAAATAAATACTTAAATACATAGAAAACATCCATGACTCAGGAACAAATATTCATGCTCATCACACAAATAAATGCCCTTACCGGCTCACTACCAACTAGGCTAAAGCGGTCGTCAAAAGTTGAGAGCTTCCCCGTGAGTTTATTGAGTACTCTCCACGCTTTACGACTGGAACGCTTGAAATCCATGGAGGTGACGGTGCTTTGCCATTGTCTGGAGCGGTTGGTATCCAGGGTGAGTAAAAGCTCAGTGCCGGTTGCACTATCTCCAGTTTTCTGGTACTCTTCGTACAGCTTATCGCTATCGGCGCTCCAGCCCGGGACGTACTCCTTCCTAAAACCCCTGCATACGTGCGACTTTGCACAGGCTAACACTAGCCCTGAAAAGCGGTTGTAGTTGTTTGCTATAGGAGGGATGAAACAGACTGCCGCATCTACCTTGGCAGTGAATGCAGGCCAATCTGCGCGGTTAAAGTTCCAACGTGGCAGAGGCATACTGTTGGTTAAAGGTACCTTTGTGCCCACCTCCAGGGGCACTGGCCTGTGCTGGCTGTTTGGGAAGTCGTTAAGAACCACTCGCTTGGTAGGGACGGGATTTCCTGCATTGTTTGTGGTGACAAATGTGAGGTCCGGGTTGTAATCGTTTTTCCAGCGAGCTGAGTGGAACGTGCCTTTATCCTTGGCATCAAACACTAAGTGCAGGTTAAGTGTTTCAGCTAGGGTTTGCAAGATCCGCCAATATTTCGGATCCGGATATTTCGGATCTTCCAATTCCATAGATCCGGATATCCGGATTTTACGGATAAAATGGATCCACAAGGTTTCTTTGGTATAAAGTAGGAATTGTAAGGCTAAACTAAGAAACAAGTAAAACGGCTATACCACCGTATTTTTAGACCTGAAAGATTTTAAATGGATACGCATTCCCGACTTCATAAGGGGGGTATAAAACTTTATTATGTCTAAAATTTTTACTTGTTAGAGTTTTGTCAATGAAAGCTGTCACTTGAATAACTACAACCAGCTCACGTTAACTCCTTACCTGGTGCTCGTACATACATTTCAATGAGCTCCATGTTTACAATTAATTCGGTAGGGTTGTAAAAGAAATTGACATGACCCGGACGCCTTACTCATTAGTCGATTGGAAGAAAAGCCAACAAGGAAATCGTGAAAATCAAGGAGAGAGATGTCTGTTTGGCAAAGGAGATTCCCTTAGGCTAATAAGACTATGTCTAGATATGGTAAAAACAGTGGCCCATAAATAAAGCCCACTTTTCTTATTTTACATGATCATCTTATAAGTGCTGTAGCCACACATACCAAGGAGTAAAGACGAGCGCCCAAGATAGACTGGAATGGAGAATGCTGCAACGACACAGGGCCAGGCCCTCTTTATATTGATGATGATGATTATAAGTATAAGTCAAGACCATAATACTAAAATCGTATTATAGTTATAAAACGTGGGTATTGTTGCTGCATTTACTTCTTACTTCCTGTGTCAAATATGTATATTCTTCAATATTTCTTTAGGTACATCCAAACTAATTCTTTAGTAGGTAGGTATAGTACAACTACAACTATGGTTTGCTCTGAAAATAAAAGTATTTTAATTTATTTTAATAGTTCCGGTAGATTTGGATATATATAATACCTATGGCCTACCTATACCTACAGTATTTAAACCAACGCCATTTTTCGCCATCAAACTCCGGCAGTTTTACTAGTTTGTGGTTTCATTATTTATGTGACTTTAAATTAAAAACAATATTATAATTTAATCTGGTCTGGGATGAAGAACGGGCGAATAAAAACAGAGATTGGGAATGATCTACAATTCTACATTATACCATTCCCCCAACAGTGTTGCATGTGTTTCTGAAGAAACTGCTTCGAACACGCTGAACTGAAGACTGCTGACTGAAATACACCGACTATTCTTGCTGACTTCTCCCATTTTCGGATTGTCGTACATTCCTCGGGTGTGAGTGACATGACTGAATAAAATAATGACATGATGGATACCTTTTATTTATTTAATCGTATGGCATACATTATTTTGGCCTTTAAAGCTTGTCACTCTTTAGTACCACCCAGGAGACACGTGCAGGGTTGTGGTAGTTAGCTCCTGCCGACGCGAGTAACAGTTGTCCCCCCTTTGTCAAGTGAGTGGGCAACTCGACTGTTAGAAGTTCTTAAACCACCCGGAGGCCTCTAACTCGGCTTAACGACGAACGACAGCAACCGGGATCAACTGCTTAGCGTGCCTTCCAAAGCACGGAAGCGCTCATTTAATATTAACCACTCTAACATCAGGCGGTCACCCATCCAAAGGCTGACCGTTGCCATCTTTGCTTAACCTGCGTTATAGTTTCCGACTCGCAGGTGTCGCTGGGCTATGAGAGCTACTTATGGATACCTAGGAGACTTCTTATAAATACATTTTATGACAGAACAAAAACAGTTGTGAAAATAAGAAATTCTAATTTGAGAAAAATGGGTCATTATGTATATAACTTTTTTAATGCCATTACTTCAAGTCAATCAATAATATATACTTATAATGAAGGATTATTAAATTGTCTTGAAGGTTAGATTTATTTATTTTAGTTAGGTGAATACCTATGTTTTCGAAATATTACGATTTATGGTAGTGACCCGAAACTTTTGCACTCGAGTGTATCTAGCCAGTAATGTGTGTACGTTTCACGCCTAATTCAAGCATATGCTGGACAGCTGGTCGTTTGCGTAACGCTTTGTACAGTTCGTGAACTGTAAACGTTATTATTTGTATGGGAAAATGACAGTTGAGTTTCTGAGGGGTAAGCAACAGATGATATTGGTTAGGAATAATTTTTATTCAAGGTTATATTTAATTATAACTTGCACAAACGCAATGCAATATGTTACAGAATCTTGTCGTAAAGTGGCTGTCACATCGCCCGGGTATAACTACCAGGTCGAACGAAATGACACATGGTGCATGGGTTATATTACTGTTGCAGAAAGTGATGGGACCGTCGACCTTCAGCGAAACAACTAGTGGTAGTTATCAAAAAGGTTTATTACTGAACAAAATTGAAAATAAAAAGAAGGCGTCACCTGTTTCCGTAAGGGTGCCAACCCACGACTGCAGGAGTGAGCTCGAAGCGCAAATAAAACCACGCCTGATAGAACAAATCTCCGAACGTCCTGCAAATGGGAGCAGGATAAAAGCATGAACTATAAATGTCGCGTCCGTCATCTCCGTACAATTTATAACCTTCAAATGTAAAAACGTACCGAGATGACAGCTCTCAAAGGGATGTAGCAGCTTAGACTTAAATAACAAATGTTCAATGTCACATGTGCTTGCGCGATCTAAAATACAGGCAGCGCCATCTATTGGATAATTGGGCTACCTGGCCGTTGTAGATGGTGTTATACTGTTAACAATGTTAAATATCGCATTTAATACACCAAACCTACGATATGGTGTCATCATAAATTTTGCAAGTTATTATAGGCAGGTAGGTATTGCCCCAAACTGTCTATGAAAACTCTGAAAAGACCACTAATACTAAAAAAATCCAACGGGAGTGGACTTCAACGTCATTGTAATAAACAGGGTGTATCAAAAATGGGGTTTGAACCGATTAAGAGCATGTTCGGAAGCGTATTGCGATTCCAAAAATGCTTTTGTTTATTTTTTTAATTTTTGATTCGTCTTTCATAACATTGAAATTGTTTTTGTTTACATTGTTAATTTTGTTTACATAGCTTTACATATCATCTTAGGTATTTTTTACAAATAATGATCCAACCGTACCATATCTGGAGGAGCCCAAACTTGGTAGGTATGTTTTGAAAATGATTTTTATTGTTATTTAAAACGAGTGACACAAATATTTTGATGTGATGTACTTTTAGAATCGGCTTTGTAAGCCCTTTCATTAGATACCAGACGATAGATTTCAGAACACTTTTGATATTTCCCATAGGTACAAAAAAAGGTGACTTCATAATAACTTCTCTCCTTTTTTTTGTCGTGCAACCAATTGATCATGCTATTAACACCATTTGCAACTTTTTACTGAATTTCAGGGTTTACCACTACCACTATCGGCTATCATGTGGATTTGTCGAAAAGAAGACACTTCAATGAATTATGATTCCATTTAGCCAGAGGGGGGGGGGGTGATTGAAAACTTTTCTAATTTACGTTTGGACTTCTTTACTTTCATTTTCGAGGACATTACATACAACTGTAATTTTCGTATGAAAAGTACCTAACATTGAAAGATCTACTTAACGTACGTACCTGCAAAACGTTACGCAGTTGACCAGCAGCAAGTACAGTCTACATCAAAAGTAGCTACGCAAACGAAGACGACAAAAGTCTTTATTAAAAGAGAATATGAGCTTTTGACGTCTTCGATTGCGTATTTACTTTTGGTGCTATATATATAGTAGAAGTCATATACATGTAAGTAAAGTAGGCATTTTCTTCTTTTTCACACAAGATGGCACCAGCTCACTCTGCTTCCGATACATATTTTTGAATTTTACTTTAATTTCATTCTAATAGGTTGGGGATGCTGTGCCGCTTAGTTTCCTTTCTCATTGGAATGGTATTAAAATTCCATTCCCGGTCGAAGCGCCATATATCGGTACCTACGTTAAGGAGTAAAATAGTAGATCGTACAACAAGTGCATAAAACGCACCATTTTACGCGCGACGTTAAAATCGAGTGTAAAATGGGTTTTATGGACGAATTGTACACCTTTTCACTTCGATTGCGAGGAAATGAAGACTATAAGTTTATTTCATGAAGTTTTATTGTGTACTTTTTGGCTCTTGGTATCCTTGCCTTGGTCTTAGAATACTAACGAAACATAAAAAAAAGAGTTTATTCTAAGAATTTTAAGTCGCTCGTGTGGCTGTTGGCCCGATTGCCTAATTTTAATTTTTATTAAGATTTGATTCGAGGTAGGAGAACTGGGATTAGGTGTGAGCAAACGAATTAGAACAGAGCTCCCGAGGATGCGTTGTGTTGAGAGCGAGGGATTTTGATCCTTCAGCTGTCAACACGGCGTCATATCAAGGGTCGGCAACGTCCATGTTACTCCTTTGGAGTAACATGCGTCTATAGGCTGCGCTGTCCGCTTACCATCAGGAGGGCCGTACGCTTGTTTGCCACCTTCGTTGTATAAAAAAAAATAGGAGAATTGCATTCTCCTAATTCGTCATAGCCCATGCAAAAGCGTTGGAACTAAGTCCATTTTTGATATAATACCTAAAATATTTGATATATAGTTTCAAATATTTATAAACCTGATATGTTTTAAATGGAAGATACCGAACGGGATCAATAAGTGAGTTATTGCCAGCTCGACGAAAGTTCGGCTGAGTCCGGTCTGTTCCCATCCCTCTCCTTTCAGATTGATTCGGTGTAACATACACAGCTTATGGGTCCAATACGAAAAGATGACAATAATATATCTTCGGTAATGAAACCTAAGTAGGTATATCAATAAAAAATGTTGTATGTACCCACAGCTGACAAACTGTGTTGAGAACTTTAGTATATCAGGTAAAAAACTTAAGTAAAGCTCATAGGCATGTAGTAAGTTCAACCATGCTTAAAATGAACGCCCCTCCACTAATCGCCATGTTTCAATGTGTGAGGAAAAATATTCCTTTACAACTTTAGACAATGTGAAAAACATACGTTTTCTAAAGAATTCGTCGTTGATTTTAAATTTGGAATTGCTTCTAGTGTGTTCGAATAGACAATTCCGTATTTTAAATTTGTGATTTAACGCATGGTTTGCAAATAACTCATTCGTTACTAAACGAAGACTTTTTATTAAATCTGATCATATTTAAAATGTATAATTGTTATACAGCGGAACCCCTATAACACGTACCTTGATAAGACGAAATCCTCTACAACACGAAATAAAATGCCATTCGCTTCCCTTCAAGCCCCAAAAACTCTACAAGCCGAATTATTTTATTATACTTAAGCAGCGTAGATAATGTTAAAAGGGCCTCCTTAATTTTTAGTACAGCTAGTGAACCTTAATACATTTCTTTCTGCGGTACTTACTGAAAGAAGACCAGGTCAGATGTGATGTTCTGTGTATTGGCCTTGTTTGGTCTTTGCCTACCCCAATGGGCCACAGGCGTCACATATTATGTATGTATGTACTATGTTATATAAATTAGTCATTTATAAAATAGCTAGCTTGACTCAAAAGAATAAACCCGAATGCAAAGATAGTAAGCAGGTAGGTAGGTGTGGTTTTACATTTTATTTTATCCGGACTTTCACGCCAAGGCTACTAAGTTAAGGCTAGCCCGGTGTTTGCAACACAGCTAACTCTTTGCATTTTTGAGTGTGAACTTTGGTAAAACATGGCTATTTTCAGCACTCTTATTGTTGTGTTGGCGAGCATAGTGAACAAAGAGAAGTCGTGTTGCAGTATAATGGTATTCACTTGCACATGAGTTTAATGCACCAGCTAAATAAGACAATTTTAATTATTTTGTCGATTTTTCTATTTCGCAATTAATGATATGAGACTTACAAGATTTAAAATATTAGTATATTTTTCGTCCAAGAGTTAATTAAACGTAACCAATAGAATTCATGTCACAATGAAAAAAAGACTGCACATAAGTACAGCTACCTATGTGCACACCTAACCACAGGAACCAGAGTATTCAATTTATTTTTCATTATTGTTAGGACGCGGATACTTATGACGTCATAATTATGTCAATTAGTGTAAGATTTTTGCAGTCGCTAGCGATTTTTACTCTTATATAAAAAAAACAATAAAAAAACAAGTGTCAGAACGAGTGGCAAATACCAAATCAATAATAATTCAGTACGATAAGTCGAACGTTGTCAGGTCAAAAAAGCTCCCTTTAATACTAGATAAGTCAATTCTTTCTAACCGCCGACGCAAAAAGAGTGGTGATATAAGTTTAACGTATCTGTCTGTGTATCTGTCTGTGGTAGCGCAGCTCCCTAACGTCCCGATTTGAATGCGGTTTTTTTGTGTCATAGATAATTTTATTCCAAGTGTTCTTAGCCATGTTTTATGAAAGTCTGTTCAGCCATTTTTGAGATATTGGACTTTGAAACGAAAATGTTGGGGGTTTTTCAACTTTTCTAAGTTATAGTTCATACAAGCTTTTTTTTCAGTTCAAGTTTGTTTGTTCAGTTGGAATCTTGCAACTCAGTATTGAAGCAGATATCTTCTACCGATGAGCTGAAATTTTGGGTTTAAGTATAGTTCAGATAATAAATTCAATACTATGGTATCGTCAAGTTGATCTGATGATGGAGACAGAAGGTGGTCATGGGAGTTATATACCTAATAGACGCAATCCCGTTGAATCAGCTCAACGAGTAGTTGATCACGGTATAAAGAAAAGAACAGTTGGCAATAAAGGCTAGACATTTTTTTTGTCAGCGTCGCGTTTAGAGTCGAAATCTGTTATCAGAGGAATATCGTCCGCCATTTTGAATATTAGACCTACAATCAAGATTTCGCACGAGCAACCCAACAAAATTATGATAGAAATAGGGGAGACGCCCAGTTGCAAGTTGTATTGTTTTAAGAAATGTTTTTTTTTAATCTGAAACAATACCCTGATACTAATAAAACCCCTTAATTTGGATTTGTGCGTTTTAGCTTAATGTTATACACGTACAGAGATCAGGTAAACAAGCATTTCCCCCAAGTTAAAACTACTTTTTTCTTTTAACTTTGATACGAGTTTTAAGTGAGAAAAGTTGTAGCAACACCCGTACATATTAGAACAGGTGTTCATTATTTGGAGCACAAAAAGTTTATGCTTTTAAAAAGTGTTGTGGTCTCGCCTCCAGAAAACTAAATAAACAATCAGACTTTTAGTTCGTGTTAATACTCATAGAAGGATTACTTTGTTATTTTACCTGTTTTAGTGGTTTGTGTTGTCTATTAGCGATATTGAGGATCTTGAACTATTAACATATTGTTCTATTAACTTAATGAATCATCATCATCATCATCATATCAGCCGAAAGACGTCCACTGCTGGACATAGGCCTCCCCCAAAGAGTGCCAAAGTGACCGATCCCGCGCCACCCGCATCCAGCGGACTCCCGCAACCTAGACTTAACCGAACCGTAACTTAATGAATATTCGCATAAAAATGGTACTAATTATGTATGTACCATTATTATACGAATACTGTAATGTGCCATATTCATATTCTTGAAATAATGTGCAGGTACCATGTAACAATGTAGAAGTAAGAATATATCGTCGCGAAATATGTAAGTGTCACCTTTGCTCTGCCATGTTTAACATTTGATTATTTGTACTCATTCGCCAATACTTCTACGATAGCGGTAAAATGCAACCAATTTATTAGTTGCAGAGTTCATGAAATCATCCATCCGTTTGCTTCATTTTCAACTGTATACTACAGTTGCTGCATTATCTGTTGCATCCACGTTAACTGGTATAATGTCGTTAGATAATGTATCAACTGCAATATGGCAAATAGGGGTGCTAAATTCCTTATCAAAATCACAACTTTGTATCTAGACGAAGTCAACATTAATATTTTTACAGACAACTTCAAAAGATCCTTGGATGTTTTTCAAGAGTCGAAAACAAATAATCATGCTTTTTACACAATAGGTACTTAGCACTTACCGGGATGTGAACCGTTAGCTTCGTGGGTAATGACCAACAAGGCTAAATCGGACGTCAGAATTATGTCCAATTTGTGTTCAATATGGAAAATCAAGAGCAACAATCCTTCTATATATATATTGAAATCTGCAAATTTTTAGTTTTTAGCATGAAACATTTTTCAGTTCCTTCTACGCTTTTTTTATAGCGTACCATTTCGAATGCATCCCACAACATTTCCTGCGGCGTCAGAGGTTATGTAGTTATTAAGTAGTCATTACATCACTGACGGTGAAACGTTATTAACTTTGTCCTTCTAATTTCTCCTCAGCTTTGCTTCACACAAAATGTAGTAAGTCCTTACATAAACAGTGTTACTCATACCCTTTGTAACTAACGCAGATAATTCCTCGCAAATTAATCTTACGGATCTCCCTCGGTCAGCTGCGTTACCGTGAGTTAGACAGAAAGTTCCGCAATTAAAAAGTTAAACCAATTACTCATTAGTGTCATTTTTTCGTTGAGTAGACCCGTACGGTTTGTAATGCACTTGTTTAATGGGCTTCTCTTGTTTCCTAACGGTGTGAGTTATGAAAGTCTTGGTTGACTTTTAAGGGCGTAAAAATGTTTGCTGTGGACCACACCAAAAATAAAATATACCTAACTGTTGTTGTAGTAGTAGTAGAGTTGCACCGAACCGTCTGTAATCGTAAAAATCTGAATGTATGGAACGTTTGACAAGTTTCTATGGACTGACAGCTGTCAGCGCCATATTTAACGTTGATCGGTCTGTAATCGTAAATCGATGCAACCCACCCTTATCTGTTTTGATGTTAATAGAAAAGTAACTATGGATGGCTTATAGACGATTTAGTGTGCATTTAGTATTTTATGATATCATTGTCACCAATAAATAACTGACATTATTTTCATACTGTAATCGCACATCCCTTACTAAGGTTTTCTGACTAGAATGACACTCGAAGACGCGACACAAAATGTCCGCTAGGTAGCGCAACGTTATGGTAATTCTCCCTATTAACACACACAACTACATTTCACGTACACTATCTCACTTTACTGTGACCGGTCACTGACCTAGGTTTTTTTTGGTGACGTCAAGAATTTGAAGACAATAGTACGTACGTTAGATTGACAAAGTTATAGTAAATCCATGCGGTTTCCACTAAGGTGCAAGATCGCAAAAAAAGCAAAAGGTGAAAATAAGCAGGAGAACATTGATAAAATTTTGCTATGGTTTTGCCAACTTCTACAGAAATTATCAACCCTACCTTTTAAGAGAATCCAAGTAAAATGCAAGTGATTTCAGAAAATCATGTAGCAAGGAGATTCGCATGCCTCGAATAAAAATGCCACTTATGACTTTAGAAACGAATATTTTATTTTTATTTACATACGAATAACTTGAACGACTATTCGCGGTCCTAACAAAATTAATTTCTACACAACATCATCATCATCTTCATCATCTCGCGTGTGCATAAAACTGATCTGTTGTATTTTATGAATCTGATCACGTGCTACCTATATTTAATAATTCATACAAATTCCTAACTCTAAAGAAGTGTTATAAAATATACCTACAGGATGTGTGTAAGATCGGCGATCGGCATCATTACTAATTCGAACTTTTTACATTAAGAAAGGGCTTGCAGAAGAAAAATATGAAGAATCGGGTTATAATGGTATGTTTTGTAATCAAAATGAAATGATATTTACAGATGTCCGCCCAGCCAGAGGCCGCATAGCCTACTAAAATGAGTCGCGCAGGTCACTTTCCGTGATAAATTGTGAAAAAATAAATTTTAAGCCATTCTTAATAATAAATAATAAATAAATATTAGGGGACAATCTTACACAATTCAACCTAGTCCCAAACTAAGCAAAGCTTGTACTATGGGTACTAGACGATGATAAACATACTTATATAGAGAAATAAATACTTGAATACATAGAAAACATCCATGACTCAGGAACAAATATTCGTGTTCATCACACAAATCAATGCCTTTACCGGAATTCGAACCCAGGACCTCTTGCTTCGTAGGCAGGGTCACTACCAACTAGGCTAAAGCGGTCATTTAAAAAAAAAGTGTTCGTATATCTTTGCGTCATTGTTATTTTTTGCCATTGTTCACTTGGGTCAATTTAGCGCTTTCTTTACGAGTATGTACGACTCGAAATAAGATCAGATATTTCCCTTTTTTCTTGTAATGATATAATCGAGCGAAGTTTAAAATTCCGTATTTTGGTTCTTAAAGGTAACCAGGGCAATTATTAAACTATTTTATTATTAAACATATTTCAATATCCCATTGAAAAACTTAGCATTACATTATTTATTATTGAATGTGAAATTAGGGCGATTTCGAATAACGTGGTCCTAATGATAGTAATGATATTCACACAACACGCACCGACGTGCGCATGGATCCAAGTTAACTTGTCGTAAGTATGTAACAAAAAAACTAGTACAATGTTGATGCGATAAATAAAGGTATCACGCGCTATGACCGCATCAAGTAAACATCGACTTTCGAATAGGCCTCTTGGCAAAATGAATATAGTGCGAGTTAAAACGAATGTTCCTTTTACTTTTTCATCAATTCGCCAACCAATCAAAATGGAAATAAAAGCTAAGTTTTTTTTACTTTACCTTTGTAACGTTGGACGCTTTACGTAGTTCCACAGTTTAATTAACTTCGTGATTTGAAAACGTTATTATAAACATTTCAGAATCGATTCGAGATTTAAAGCTATTGTATTTGATGAGATTTTTTGAGATTGATGTTCTTGTACGTACATTTTCTAATACTCTAACTAATATGGTTCTAAATGGGTCGGTTCTATCATCATCATCATCATATCAGCCGAAAGACGTCCACTGCTGGACATAGGCCTCCCCCAAAGAGTGCCAAAGTGACCGGTCCGGGTAGTCGGTTACTATAAAAATATTATATCATTGTTATTCTGACCTTCCTAAAATTCAACATCCTAAAAGAGCGACCCAAGCATATGTTAGATTAAGATGCTTCAACTCCCTTACATTCATGTTCTGTTGCTCTACAATGATATACAAGTCAATTGACCTGCGCATTAAAAAAAACTACTCGAAAAAATAATTATCTTTTTGAGTGAATTTATGAACGTTAAATGAAATATGGTATTGTGGGCCATTTAAAAAAAAAACCTGATAGGTATCCACTAAATCCCTCCTGACATATGCACTATGAAGTAATGAATACTGAAAAACTGAACCATAGCAAAAAAAACTAATTTACTTTTTGAGTTTTACCTCTTTGTATTTGGCTTTCATACGATGATAACTACTTACCCCAAAACAATTTAAACCACATCCGACCGTTCCTTACTCATTATTTACCACCAAACTCCACTTCAAAGTACCTAGCACGTATATCGTATATTTACTTATATCCGTTAGGAGCGTAGCGGATATACGAACACAATAGGGTTACGGGTGAATGAATGGGTGTTCCTGGAAACCTAACACCGTTCGAATTTTAGACGCTTTCACACTATTTCTGCCTATAGCTACTAGAAATAGGGAAAGAAAGTTAGGTTAGTTAACACTTTCACTGCCAGAAACATGCCTAGCGGGTGCCTACGCCGTAGGCACTTTCCGCTACTTTGCAGGGAAACCACGAGATCGGCTACGAGCGTAGCGCGTAGTGATTCTGGGCAGTAACTGTGTTAAATCACTGGTCATAGAAAATGGGAGAAAGCTTAAACCGTAAATCACGGTCCGTAATATAGCATGTGTGTGTAAAGAGCATGTGTGCTTTTATTGTTGTTTATAGTTTATATTTATAAACAGACATCTTCCATCGGCCCGAATTGATATCCACCTCATAGCCCGTAAGGCACCTGCGCAGCGGATCGCAGCACAGCGTATCGCAGTTTCGCAGTGCAAATAGCAATGTACAAGTAGCTTGACATTTTCAAATAGTTAGGTATAGGTATTGTGAGAATTTTCTGGAAACTCCGTTTACGAAGTTCCCCGGAGGAAATATATTTTTTTTGTAAGGATAATGTCTTTTATTTACCGAGTTCTTTACAAATAGAAAGATTCACAGTTTTAGAAATTTCTCGTCGGTATATTGCTTTGCGCACCGCACCGCAACGACACTGTTATGGACTCGACCCTTACCAATATTGGTAACTATCGCGGTGTGTAGGAATCTGTATTGCAAATAGGTATGAGGCAGTGTTGGGCAAAAAGTAATTGAATTACAAATTACTAATTGCAATTACAAAATGTAATTGCAATTACAAATTACAATTACATGGAAAAAGTAATTGAAGCCTCAATTACAAATTGCAATTACAAAATGTAATTTGTAATTTCAATTACCAATTACATTTAGTAATTAAAATTGGTAATTAATTACTTTTTCAATTACAAATTCCTTTTTTCTAACACAATGTTCGAGTATATTTTGGACTAGGAAATTTTTCATAAAATTATTTCCTCACATTTTAGTGTTTTTTTAATTCGGTCGTACAAAATGCTTAAAAATAATCACAAAATGTCATATAAAGTTTTCCCCGAAATCACTTCTTTCAACGATATACTTCAACTCGATGTGTTAGACGGCGCGGTGCTATCTAGGACAGAAATTTCTAACAATAACTTTATTTTAACGTTTTGCTGTTTTTTTTCAATTGCGTCGTAAAGTATGCCTAAAAAGAATCATATTATGTCATATAAACTTTTCCCAAAATAGCTCTTTTCAACGATGTACCTACTTAACTTTGATGGATCAAAGGACAGAGAAATTTCCATCAAAAATGTTTTTGTTAGTTTTCGATTTTTATTTTTATTCTATTGAAAGCAATGCTTATAACAATCACAAAATATCATATAAAGTTTTCCCCAAAATCGCTTCTTTCAACGATATACTCGATGTGTTTTAGACGGCGGTGCAGGTGCTATCAAGGACAAGAAAATTGCCATAAAAACAATTTTTCTTACTTTTTGGTTTTCGTTGAGTCGAAACAATACTTAAGGAGAAGCCCAAAACGTCAAATAAACTTTTAACCTAAATCGCTATTTTCAAAGATATACTCAGTCACAATGTTAGAAGGAATCGATTCCAGGACACGAAGAATTTACGAGCAAAAAAAATATTTTTAATTTTATTATTGGTTTCCGGTTCAATCGTAAAACACACACAAAAATAAAGACAAAACGTCAAATAAACTTCTTTCTACGATGTATACTTACAGAGATATCGAAGTTTTAGTGAAAAGTAATTGAGCAGAAAGTTGCAAATACAAATCATATAATTAAGCAATCGGCATACCTAGGCAATTACAAATTTCTTTATCTTAATTTTTATTTTAAGTGCGCATCAAAAGAATCACAAAATTGTAAAATTAAATTTTAAACAAATCTCCCTTTTCAGAAATATGCAATACCAACTCTTAAACTATCAACTGCCATCGGCAGTATCGGACCACGGTTTTTAGGACAGAAAATTTCTGTCAATATTTTTTTTTTGACGTTTTGCTGTTTTTTTCAATTGCGTCGTAAAGTATGCCTAAAATAAAGTATATTGCGTTTTATAAACTTTTTCCCAAAATGGCTCTTTTCGATGATATACTTAACTTCGATGGATCAGAAGCGAAGTTCTCAAGGACTTAAGAGAAATTTCCATCAAAAATGTTTTTCATAGTTTATGGTTATATTTTTATTCTATCAAAAGCAATGCTTAATAAGCATCACAAAATGTCATATAAAGTTTTCCCCAAAATCGCTTCTTTCAACGATATACTCGATGTGTTAGACGGCGGTGCTATCTAGGACGGTGAAATTACCATAAAAAAATTTTTCTTCGTTTTTGGTTTTTGTTTTTTTCTATCGAAAACAATGCTTAAAAACAAGCACAAAACGTTACATAATTTTTTTCCCAAAATCGCTCTTTTCATCGTTATGCTCAACCACAATGGTCGAACGAATCTATTTAAGGACTTAGGTAATTTTGGACGAAACAATATTTTTTTTTAGTTCACTATAAAAAAACGCGCAAAAATAATCACAAACTGTCAAGTAAACTTTTTTCTAACATGTGTCGTTAGAGAGATATCGAAGTTCCAGTTAAAAGTAATTGAGCAAAAAGTAATTGCAATATCAAATTATATGTAATTGCAATTACCAATGACAAGTAATTTCAATTACATGTAATTGCAATTACTTGTAATTGAATTACATGCAATTTAAATGGTAATTAATTACAAAAAGTAATTAATTACGCCCAACACTGGTATGAGGTCACTTGGCAGCCCAAGTCCAAGTTGGAGTAATTAAGTTTACTTGCATTAAATGTTGGCAATTAAATATTCAGCCTAATTTTGGCATGCAAAAAATATACAAATAGGTATCGTATTTTGACAGTATATAATAACCGGAAATATTCACAAACGATGCACAGTAGGAAAGTCAGGTAAAGTGAAAATATTATTTCCAATGAGCAGGTGCATTAAATACAATACAATACAATACAAATACTCTTTATTGCACACCTCAAAACATGAATCAAATAAACATATAACTTTATTTTTAAATGTATATGAATGACTTTTCCCAATCACATTTGTGATGCGATTTCAAAGAAAACCAGTTAAGCAAAAATATTAGTTTTGGTATGTTTTAGTCAGTAAAGCATAAACACTAGTTTTGTTATGTTTGAAAACCAGTAAAGCATACACATTAGAATTGTTATGATTGAAAACCAGTAAGGCATAAACATTAGTATTGTTTTGTTTGAAAACCAGTAAAGCATAAACATTAGTATTGTTATGTTTGAAAACCAGTAAAGCATAAACATTGGGATTGTTATGTTCGAAAACCAGTAAAGCATAAACATTAGTATTGTTATGTCTGAAAACCAGTAAAGCATACACATTAGTATTGTTATGTTTGAAAACCAGTAAAGCATTATAAACATTAGTATTGTTATGTTTGAAAACCAATAAAACATAAACATTAGTATTGGTATGTTTGAAAACCAGTAGGCATTAGTATTGGTACGTATGAAAAGCATTGAAAGATCGAAATAAGTAAAATTGGTAGGTACAATATTTCCCTTTGATATCCTAGAAAAACGAAAGAACATCTAGACGAATGTGTCTTATATGGAATGGGGTATTTATAAAACAATTAAATATGGTGGTGACGATTTTGTATTCATGTGTTTGAATAAATTTCTTTATCTTATTATTCTTATCATTATTCTTCTTGATAGTATTATTCTATATCTTAATATTTCCTTCAATAATGTGTTATTTTTACATGCGTTCATTTGCAAGAGTACTGGACTGAAACGTGACTGGTCATCCACATACATATTCATGACCCTCCGCGTTATTTGATAAAAAAACTGTGCATAAAATGCATCTTATAAGCACCTTTTGAAGTTACCTCGTTGCAATAAATAGCATTAATAAAGTAGTACATTTTATGGCGGCGGTAAAGTCCAGATTGCCTGGTAACCAGCTCCAAGTTATTAGCTCTAGGTACTTTGTTATCATAAAATTGCATGAGATTGTTTATTAAGAGTCCCCAGAAGAGTGTTGGCAAATATCTTAATATTTACCTGAACAAGAGGACTTTAAAATATTAACTAAGAAGTATGTTGTTTTGTTTTCCACATAAGTATCGTAATTCCTCTTACTTATACACTGTTGGCCTGAATGACCCGACCGAAGCAACCGATTTTCATACTTAATTAACCCTTCAGCTGTGTTCATCCCTCTGTGGGCTTCATATTGTTTCCTGCAGGTCGGTGGAGCGGCCCTCGGAGGGGCGCAATGGCTTTGCTTGCTTACAAAAATACTTTCTTAGAAATAAAACCGGCATTCGTGTATCGATCTCGCTTTAATCCATTGAAACGTATAGCCAATTCAGTGAGACAGCTAGCAAGCGAAAACTTCAATGGCCAATGGAGGAAAAAATCAATTTAGTCGTTAGTCTAAAATAGTCAGTGGCACGTTTGACACGGTCGGTGTTCGCGAGTGAAAATTAGTGGGTTTAGTGCTGAATTGTAGTGCCAGAAGGACAGTTTTTGTAGTCATGTAAGTAATCTTTAGAATTACATAGAAACAAGTGTTATTTCAACGGGTTAACTGTAATAAAACCGTGACTAACATGACATACCTACTCATGGTCAAAATTTGGCAACACGTTTTTTAGCGCTTTTCTAATAATTTAATATTACTATTAGCTATTAAAATTACCGTTAGTTATCATACATTTGTTTAAAATGAACTTAAATGGATTTATCAATGGCCCGAAAGTAAATAAATCGATTGAAGTTGGTAACGATCACAACAAACCCCTCAGAGGGGGACCTAACCGACCGGAAATTTCCCTCCGAGGGATGCCCACATGATACCTCGTGACGTCACTACGATCTGCACTCTATACTAATCATGACCTTGATTTATACCGTTTTCAAATCATGTTTTGATGTGATTTTTGTTTAACTGATGGTTATATTATAGTTTTAACTAAAAGTATACTTAATGGGAATTTTAAGAAACCTAATTTGTTTGGTTCAAAACATATAGTTGCTGTGATAATTGCACTCGTTTGGAAGAGGGTATTTTGTATGAAAGTAGACATACTTTTTTCATTTTACTCTCAGATAAAACCTGCTGCACTTACAATAAAAAAAGCTACGGTTACACCTAGTTGATGACCCATATTTATTGTTCAGGCATGAATTTGATTACAAACAGTATAAAACACTTCAGATATATGCATGTAAATCGAAGCCTACAGGAGCAACTTCTGAGTGTAGGCATTATTTTGGTAGAATATTTCAAATGGTCTAGTGTAAAAAAAATACTCACGAGCCTGCCATTTTATATTTTTCGAATAAGTATAACACAAATTTCTTCAAATTAAGCTCATTTAACACCCCAAAAAACTAATGTATTATATTTAAAATAACCAAAATACGACGTAAACTTCGGTGAGGTGGTGACGAGGTCAGGTAGATAGCCTTAATACGACTTAAATGTAACGATGACATATCGTTGCAGTTAGATAATTTAATAAATATTGAGTTTCATCCAAAATCCTGGCTGTGATTATGTAAAAAACTAAAGAAAATTTAATTTTACCAAATCACTTCTCTCCACAAACCTTGTTAGTGGAGCGCCCCCAGAGGGTGCCACAGACGTGGGTAAGCGGCCATGTTTTTTCGCCACAGCTGAAGGGTTAGATAAAAAACAGTTTGATAGTCTATCACTCGCCGTCAATTGTTTAACGGCAGCTCGACTTCGGGGGTGTTTTACATGTTGAATTGATTGAAATAATATTGAATGAAAACTACTTGAAATAATATTATTTCGAAAAAAAAATTGATTACATCAAACCCTCTGTTGAGTATAGGCCTATTCTTTATTACGCCACTCTCCTCGGTCCTGTGTTAATCTCATCCAATGTTTGCCTCCTGTTCGGCAGATATCATAGGTTCATCGAGCTGGTGGTCTGCCCACTGACCGTTTCGATGACCTTGGCCATCGTTCCTCCTCGCCAAGTGTCCCGCCCACCTCCACTTTAACTGTGTTATTCGTTTGCCGATGTCCGCTACTTTCGTTCGGCGCCGGATCTCAGTGTTTCAGACACGGTCTACAAGGGAGATGCCTAACATGGCTCGCTCCATTGCTCTTTGCGCCACATTCATTTTGTGCAGTACTCCCTTGGTGAGTGCCCAGGATTCCGTCCCGTAAGTAAGGGTAGGCAGGACACATTGGTCTTAAGGCACTGTGGGATTTTGGACTTTAGGACATCCGCTTTGTTACTAAACGCAGCCCATCCTAACTGTATTCGTCTAGCGACCTCTTTCCCCTGGGTCTCTTGGCCAAAAGATAAACACTGTCCAAGATACATGTTTTCATCCTGATATGTATGCGCTCACGCCGCCCCGCCCCTCCAGTAATAAACTAGCATCGCTCCAGAACGGTTGTTTCCTTTCCGCACCTCACGTACTTCTCACTGGCGACAGACGGATGCTGACCCGCGCGTGTTTACATTAATCAAAATGGCTAATCCCGTCGGAAGTCTGACCGTGTTTGATCACAGTTCTCGAGACTGGGACATATTTAAAAGTAGACTGGTGCAATATATAAAATTAAATGCGGTGAAAGAGGAGAATAAGTGCGCTTTATTGTTAACGCATTTAAGTGATGAAACATATCGTCTGGTAAGGAACTTGGTGCATCCAAACAAAGTGGAAAATGTCAAGTTCGACGAACTAGTTGCAGTACTGGACAAGCAATTTACTCCAAACCGGTGCATTTTCATCGATCGAGCGAAATTCTACGAGGCGACGCGTGACGTGGCGGAAAGCGTCGAAGATTGGGCGGCTCGAGTAAGAGGACTCGCTATGTATTGCGAGTTCGGAGCCTCCTTGGACGAACTGCTGAGGGACAGATTCGTGCTCGGGCTGAAAGTGGGTCCAGAGCGCGACCGGCTGTTCGAGCAGGATGCTGCTACGTTGACGTTCGCGAAGGCCGTGGAGGTGGCTCGGCAGGCTGCATGCGCTAGGAATGCGCGCGCATTTCCTGTGCCCGTGCACGTCAAGCAGGAAGCGGTGTATCGGGTGGGCACGACTCGCTCTGACGCCGGCGGAGCGGAAGAAGGTGTACGCAAAACAAACATGCAACAAACATGCTCTGTATGCGGGATGAGAAGCCACGACGAAAGCAGATGCCGCTACAAAAATTACCGCTGTCAGGTGTGTGGACAGAAAGGGCACCTAAAGAAGGTATGCAAGAAGAGTAAGTGCCGTGTCCACAACATGGAGGCTGAAGCCGCCGCATCGTGCGCGGATTGCAAAGAGTGTGAGCTATTTAATTTGAGGTACGTTCATTATAAGCCAATATTGTTGGATGTTTGTGTTGACAATAAAAGTATGCAAATGGAACTCGATTCTGGTTCAGGATCGACTGTTATAAGTGACAAATTATATAATAAGATGTTTTCTGACCGACAACTCAAGAAATGCGATTTAAAAATGTGCTTGTACAATGGTCATAAAATCACACCGCTGGGTTTTTTTAGTGTCAGGATGTGTTTCCTTAAACAGACGCATGATATAAATATTTATGTCATGAAAAATGGAGGTTCTATAGGACTACTAGGTCGTGATTTTATGACCAAATTCAAATTATCATTCACAGTTGATAATAACTTCGTTTATACGGAATCGAGCCAGAGCCTGGTGTCGCAGTTGCTAAGCGAAAATTCGAGCCTTTTTTCGGGTGACTTGGGAAAATTTAACAAATTTCAAGTAGAATTAAAATTAAAAGAAAATTCTAAACCTAAGTTCTTCAAGCCGCGTTCCGTACCGTTTGCTATTAAAGATAGGGTAGAACAAGAAATTGATAGACTCGTCAGCTTAGGTATTCTAGTACCCGTAAATTATTCTAAATATGCTACACCTATAGTACCCGTACTAAAGAACGACGGTAAAATAAAGATAGCGGGCGATTTTTCGGTTACGCTCAACAAAGATATAGTAATCGACAAGTATCCTATGCCTCGCATTGAGGAAGTGTTTGCAAAGCTCGGCGGTGGTCGCCGTTATACGAAACTCGATCTTAGTAACGCGTATAATCAATTTGTTTTATCTGACACCTCTCAAGAGCTCACAACTATAAACACAACGAAGGGTCTGTATAAATATACAAGACTTTTATATGGACTTGCTAATGGACCTGCTATTTGTCAGCGTGCAATGGAGACGCTTCTGGTAGGTATAGACGGAGTTAGTTGCTGGCTCGATGATATTTGCGTAACGGGACCTACCGACGAGGTGCATTTATTGCGCTTACGCGAGGTTTTAAAAAGGCTACATGACGCGGGGTTAAAGTTACAAAGAGAAAAATGTGAGTTTTTCAAAAGTAGTGTAACCTATCTCGGTTTTGTCATAGATCAAAATGGACTACGTACCTGCGAAAAGAAAATTGAAGCGATTTTGGATGCTCCCAGCCCTACTAACGTTTTAGAAATCAAACGGTTCTTAGGAATAGTGAATTACTATCGCAGTTTCTTGCCTAACGCGTCAGGTATGCTGAGTCCCCTTCACGAGCTTCTGCGCGATGGGGCAAAATGGGAGTGGGGTATTCGGCAACAAGAGGCTTTTGATAGTGTCAAGAAAGAATTGTGTTCCGAACGCGTACTGGCGCATTTTGACCCCACGGCACAGCTCGTGTTAACGGTCGACGCGGGACCCGGGTTAGGTGCTGTGCTGAGTCAGCGCGACCCCCGCACGGGTGTCGAGCGGCCGCTAGCTTTCGCGTCGCGATCGCTAACACCTAGCGAGAGGAATTACAGCCAAATACAAAAAGAGGCTACCGCCATAATATTTGGAATAAAACGTTTCCATCAATATTTATACGGCAGACAGGACCCATTTATATTAAAAACAGATCACCGACCTTTACTGTCGATTTTTGGAAATAAAGTCGGAATATCGGTGATGGCGGCGTCTCGGCTTCAGCGTTACGCGATTATACTGTCTGCATATAATTATGACGTTCAATATATAAGTAGTTCTAAAAATGTAGTGGCGGATTATTTTTCTCGTGCTCCCTTGCCAGAATCGGACGACAAAAAGGAAGACGAGAATATGTCTTTTTTAAAATTTTTAGACGCAAATGTGGCACCCGTAACATTGGAAGAATTAAAGAAAGCTACCGAAAGTGATCTAGTTTTACAAACGGTAATAAAATATATGAATTGCGGATGGCCACGAAAAATAACTTGCGCTTCGGTTTTGCCTTATTTCAACTGCAAAGCGGAGTTGGAAATAGATAGTGGATGCCTTTTTCGAGGTCACCGGGTAGTCATTCCAACGTCGTATCGAAAACAGATGTTGCAAGATTTACACTCGGGTCACTTGGGTATAGTTAAAACAAAAAGCATCGCGCGTAGTAAACTATGGTGGCCAAAAATAGATAATGACATTGAACAATGGATAGGTGCATGCGCCGTTTGTGTGGCTACACGGCCCTCCCCACCGCGCGCCGCGCCGGCCCCATGGCCTCGACCTCCAGCGGCATGGCATAGGATACACATTGACTACATGTCATTTGAGCAGAGGGTATATTTAATAGTTGTAGACGCGTACAGCAAATGGCTCGAGTGTTTGCTAATGAAAGGCGGTACCTCTACTCGATCTCTGATAAGCAAGTTAAAAGAATTGTTTTCAAGGTTGGCGTACCACACATTATTGTATCAGATAACGATGTTAAAATTAAATCGGATGAATTCCAGCAATTTTGTTCGATGAACGGCATTCGACATTTAACATCACCTATTTATCATCCTGCAAGCAACGGGCAGGCTGAAAATTCTGTAAGAACATGTAAAAAAATGCTAAAATGTATACTGAACACACTCGATTCGCGTATAGATATGAATGATAAATTACGGATATTTATTTGAATACCGGAATACACCTCATTGTTCAACGGGTTTATCTCCCGCACAGAGTATGTTTGGTCGTAACTTAAGATCTCGATTAGACATGATTCGACGTCAACCTAAACATAATGATGATAGTGACGAGAAACGTTCTTGTAGAAACTTTCAAAAGGGAGACAAAATATTGTTAAAATGGTTTACGGCTAGAAAACAATTTTGGATTACAGGTATCATACGCAATGTAATTGGTAATCGAATGTTTGAAATATATGTTAACGATTACGATATTTTGTGCAAGCGACATCTCGATCAAATTATAAAATATAGGGGGGCCCAAGAAATTGAAAATCAAATTGGCGATGGTGAGGACGATGACTCGAATACGTGGATGAATTCGCCGCTGCCGGCGTCGCCGTCGCCACCATCACCAGCGCCCCTTCTCTTACCATACCCATCTCTTTCTCCATCAACTGTCGAACAGCATGTGAACTCGGATTCCAGGAATGTAGTAGACGAAGATTGTAACACAGAAACTTTGGTGGAAGAAGAGGTGGAAAATTCTGAGCAAGGTTCACGGGGGGCGGCTCCGTTGGTCGAGCTTGATACCGCTGCCGAAGCAAGCAGCGGGCACGCGCCGCCGTTACGGCTGGGCCCCACCTTGAGGCCTAGATTTAAGAAAATAGATTATAGGAATCGTAGTAAGTAAGTTAAAATTTAATGTCTTTTCTTATTGTTATCAGGTTTGAAAATTAAAGGGGAAGGAGTGATATGTATGCGCTCACGCCGCCCCGCCCCTCCAGTAATAAACTAGCATCGCTCCAGAACGGTTGTTTCCTTTCCGCACCTCACGTACTTCTCACATCCACAAGTTCCACTAGAGAATCACCAACAGTAACATTTGGTATGTTGAGTGGATGACTTGCCATGATCTTGGTCTTGGACATGTTCATCTTGAGGTCCACCTTTAGAGATGCTACACGAAGCTCGTCAAGCATATCTCTTAGGTCTGCAACGTTCTCAGCTAGGAGGATAAGATCATCTACGAACCTCATATGCGATAATTTCGTGCCATTGATATTAATACCCCTTTCCCTCCAGCTTAGTGTTCTCATCATGTCTTCTAAGACGCTTGTGAAGAGCTTGGGTGAACGGGGTGGATAAGTTCGTGCATACGCACTTGCATGGTTGCGCCCCTGTATAGCTTCCGGAGAATATCAACGTATCTGCTGTCAATGCCGCAGCTATGGAGAGAATGAAACACAGCCCAGTGTTCGACTGTCGAAAGCCTTCTCGTAGTCGACGAAGGCAAAACATTATGATATAAAAAACATATATTATTGTTATACGTAACATTATTTGCTCATAAAACCGTCAGGAATTGATGGATAAAGTTGAACGGGCACACGGTGTATATAGTCCAAATCACCCATGTATGGTTAAAATGAACTCAAACATTGCCCGTTTAAGTTTGACTTTGGGGATCTACACTAAGACAAATATAATTATACACATTTACCTCAATTGAAACGTATTTTATTTATACATATAAATGTTGTTTACCTCTAATACTTTAAGCTGTATGTTAGGTAGTGTGTTCTTTTTTTTGAAGATGAAGTGTTTCATAATTGTAATTTTAGACTACCGTAAAACCGTATAACTTTGCCCGCTTTTTGGAAATTTTTGTATTTTTCACTAGTTTATTGTGTCATTTTATAAAACTTATTAGTAACATATACAATTTTGTAGGCCCTTTTTTACATACGTCCGGACTCTAGTTCAAAAACAAGCGTCTTTATTAGGGAAAATCGCAATCTAAGTGCCGGGCCAAAAAAATTAAAAAATTACGTCATTGCCCATTTTGTGGAAGTGTTTCTTGCTCTGGCATTTTCAAACTTATGCTTAGTGTAGTTAAGGACTATAATGCAGAAGAGTTATATTTTAGTTTCATCTGATAATATTTCCCTAAAGCACAATAGCTCTCACAACATTGAACTGGGCAAAGTCACAAACAGAAATCCTGCACTCTCCATACTAAAATCTCATAGTGCTAGGGTTGTCAGTTTTGATTTTACCCGACTTCGCAAAGTTAAAAGGTAGAGTTATGAGTTTAGCACAGTTTGTGCAAGTTGTCCATTCTAAAAATAAATGCATTATAATTATGGTGATTATGTTTGTACTGTAACAATTATTGTCATTAAGAAGGTCAACGTAAAAAAATATCAATTAGCTTTAGAATCACTTTTTTCGCAGTTATCATTAAAAAATTAATAACAAACGACAATTTCATAGGTAAGCACCTAATAATTACTCGTGCAGTTAAGATAGACCCTACTCGGGTCGAAGCGGTCCGTACGATCAACCTGTCATACGAACATATGTAAAAACCAACTTGTTTAAAATAACTTTTGGGTGACAACCCTAAGGGTCCAATTTGGCCGGGCAAAGTCATATTCAGTAACCGAAAATCTGCTTATGACATTGCCCATCGCCATAATTACAAAACTAATAAACATTCAGAGATAAGCTCCCACCCATGACGTTATTTAACTATATAATAATCACAGTCAAAAACACATACCTGTACGAGTTTCCGTTACCGAGATACAACTAAAGTTTTCGAGTACTATTTGGCCCGCAAAAAAACACGTCTGTACTCAAAGCTTGCTCACGCGCAACTGACGACAGGTACGGACCGGTCAGCCGGCTAGTGTTGTCCGCTTCATAGTTGGCTTTCAATCACAGATTATAAAAAAGTGTACATCTTCAGCTAGTGTTGGGATATTACGGTTTTTGTGAAATGTGACGGGGTGGGCAAAGCTATATCCGAACGGCAAAGTCCTAAGGTTTGACGGTATCTATAGTTGCGAGGTTTTGCAGAAGTAAATGTGTACATTAAGTACTACTCGTTGCTTGTGAGTTAACATGGTACATTTTAGCGCGAAGAGCTCCTATACATTTTTCCGCCATAAAGTTATTATCTACCCTACGTTGTCTCAATCAGGTGTAGGTAAACCCGGAGACACGATCGAACTACTATTAAGTTGATTATATGCACGTAGCTCCACGTATATATCTCGGCTTAGACTTCGAGAGTTTGATGAAAGCCAAAACGCGATCTTACACCGTAGACAAAAGGACATTTTTGACAACACACGTCACAAATGTCACGATATACCTGGCGACTGCACCCTCCGGTTCTCGTGGATAACAACTCAATTTCCCTTAGCAAAGCCTGGATCAAAAAGGTAAACCGTCTCTTGATATATACAATAGCTTGTTAGAAACCTAGGATGTAGTACTGACCGTCTAGTTTACATAACTGTTAGGTATAGTTGGAATAATGTATGTTATGTCATATCGCTTGAAAACACAATCACTTTTTTGACGTACATAACTGATAAGGCCTATATGTCCAGAACAACGTCTTTCGGATCAAATGAAGATGATTATAACAAAAATGTATACCTAATGCGTAGAGAGAAACGAGTCGCAATCGGTTTTCCGACGCAAATGTAATCCATACTAATATTATAAATGGGAAAGTGTATGTGTGTGATTGTTTGTTTGTCCGTCTTTTACGGCGAAACGGAGCGACGAATCAACGTGATTTTTTAAGTGGAGATAGGTGAAGGGATGGAAAAAAACATAGGATAGTTTTTATACCCGAAATCATCCCCTAAGGGGGTGAAATGGGAGAGGTAAACATTTGTATGGAGTTGCGATATAAGCGAGTTCCACGTGGACGGAGTCGCGGGCAGAAGCTAGTCTCTTATGTATACTTCAAATATTACATCTGTAATTCTGAATGTATCGTTCTTTCGTATCTTTAGTTTCACCTCAATATTTTCATAATGATATGGATTACGTTTATCGAGCCACATCTTTAAAAATAATAAAATTTATTCATTTTGTCTTCTAGTTTAGGTAGTCCAACGACTACCATTACCGACCCATTCTGTAAAACAATGAAGGTACAGTCAAGTGTAAAAATATCGGAGCATACAACCTACTTACTCACATATATGTCCCCTGGCCTTGTGTCGGCGGGCATAAGAGCTAATTGACATATATATTTGTATTAGGTAAGTCATGTTACGCGCTACACCCATGTCAAAAGGATTTTATATTTGCACTAGCTGGAGCTGGCTTATAAGGATGCCCAAATTATCCTTTTAGAGAGTGCTCCCTGTGCGAGCCCCAGGTCCGAAGGCCCTCGGGCGAGCCCGACGGACACTCACTACACTATCCTCAGGTGTCTTTTAAGCGAGACCTGAGGCCAAAGCGCCGAAGGGGATCGGCGAGGCAAGCGAGGCCGAAGCTTTTCATTGGAATTAAAGGCCTAAAGCAATCCTTCAGAGAACGCTCTTAAAGCCCGAGGGCCTAAGGCCCCAGGCCGAGCCCCCATGGATACTCGTTATCTCCCCCTCCTCGTTACATCTGCATGTTTATTCATTTATTTGGTATGTATTTTAAAGTGTCCTGTTTTGTAATATTTGAAAGATTGATGTTGTTCATGCACTACCTGTTTATAATTCTAGTTTTAATGTTTCCTTCTATAGAATGGTTGTCTGGAAGAGATCGCTTTAGCGATAAGACCGCCTGTTGTTACCATTATTTACTAAGATTTTTTTGTAAGATGTTTCTCTCTGTTCGTGGTGCAATAAAGTATCTCGTTTGTATGTAACTTGCAAGGAAGTTCTGAAGGTAAACTCAAACTCAAAAACTCAAAATGATATTTATTCAAGTAGGCCCAGTAACAAGCACTTTCAAATCGTCAGGTAGAAACATAATCTTAGGAGAATTAAATACTTAGAGTAATTTATTAAACATAAAAAGTAATATATATATGAAGTCAACATTTTTATTAAAATACTAGTCTAGCCAGTGTTGCAAGTGAATTCCCAGGCCAAAGTTCCGAAGATGAGGGGCGAGGCAAGCACAGATTTAAAAAAAGGCTTACGTTCTTGGACGCACCTAGACATACAAACTTTTTTTTTGTACCAAAAAAAAAACATGCATTTAAGGGTTAAAATATAGTGTTTGGCGGCCTAGCACTATTTTACATCTCGAGTTTTTTCACGTTTTATGTATATTTTGCTAATAGTTACTTATTTTCAAGTCTTTTAGCTCCTATAGATTGAAGGATTATTTATACTAAAACGGGACTTAATCGCGTACATAATGAACTTATTTATTTACCTCACTGAGGTCTCCCGACGTTTCGGATGTGTTGCAACATCCATGGTCACGGGACAACTGGCTTGAGCGGGTATCAGCATCTTCTTGCTGCGCGTGGGTTTTCCGAACTACCCGTATTTGGTCTTTAAGAACTACTTGTTGGGTTGTCACCCGGCCGACACATAATACTTACAATGTCCGGTGATATAATATAACGGACGATGTTTTTTGATGCTGGCATTTACTTATGATAGGATTCCACGAAGTTGAAATCTTAAAACCATTATCCTGGTTGAAATTACGATGTTTTCTGATTTCAACTGCTTCACGTATTTTCACATCCGAAACGTCAGGAGACAAATACAAATACAAAAACAAATACTCTTTATTGCACACCTCAAAACATGAATCAAATAAACATGGACCTCACACACACACAGGTCACACTCTTACAGGCGACCTCAGTAAGGTAAATAAATAAGTTCATTATACGCGATTAAGTCCCATTTTTTAATATTTATTCGAATTTAGGCGGTTTACATTTACATTTATACAATCATGTGTGAGAATCGTGGAGGTTTAAATCAATAGGTTAAAGGATTTCCCGTACAAAGTTCAACATCATTTTTTAACCCTTTTGCACCCTTATTTTTATATTTGCTGTAGCTTAAATCCTAGAATGAAATTTTCTCGACAGATAGTAAAGTTTGCATCAAAATCCGTTCAGCCGTTTTTACGTGATGCGCGTACACATAAACAGACAAACAGATAAACAGACAAAAATTCTAAAATCTGTTGGAACGTGTTCTGTTGTCGATTCTTAGTATCCCCAGCAAACTTTTTTCGAATATCTTTTATGTACCTCTTCAGCTTTATTATATGTATAGATGGTAGTTCAATCGGGTATTGAAGTAGTTCGCATTTACATCGAATGTTGAAGTATTTTTATTTAATATTACCATTCGCTTCTAACTTCCAAAAAGTCAATTGCTATTTATACCTGGCACTCGTCTCGGGTCAGCGAATAACATGAACACAATTGGAAACCGGTAAAGCCATGTAGGTAACTAGGCCGGCTCGCCTGACTGAATTCCAGCGAAAATGTCAAATCCACCCAAATTCTACACACTCGTATATCAACAGCAAAAGCAGTTGAAAAACGAGTTTTATATCGCACTGAATAAGGTTTTAATTTGGGGTACATGATAATGTTTTGAGGTGAAATAAAAACCAACGTATGCCGTAGGAAGTAATCTCTTAGCTTACGTGTTTTACGCGGAAGGCGTGGCTAATTTGCAAGTTGCACCAGGCTTTTAGCCCGTGCTCCTTCCGTAGCTGTTAACGCGCCGCGGAGCTAAATGTAAGGGCACTCGGCTTAATGACGGCCACCGCCATTTTGGTGCTGTCGCGACGTATCCTTCGTTAGCGCGTCGGCGCGCATCGCCGGTTACGTCTTGCCTCGTAGGCGGATTTTCACTAAGATTCGTTCCAGTAATTAAGCTGTAATGCTTAGTACTACATTTTAAGGCCCTTTAGGATGAATATCCATCAGAGCGTGGTAAACCATGTTCAGCATGATCAGCTAAAAGAAGTCCACTGCTAGCATAGGCTTCCCCCAAAGAGTGCCAAAGTGATCGGTCTTGCGCCACCAACCAACTTGGGTAATTCATTTTTAGTTTATTAACCTATATAGTTGTGTTCAACATAGTAATAATACATCCCATCAAAAACATTCTGTAAAAAACTAGCCAAGTCTCGATGGAGCTGATTGTTTATCTCTAAAAAGTAATGAAATCTATAGACAAAGTCGTGCCAAGTCTAAGGTTCCTTACTGCAATTTCTTTATTATTTATAGTTAATGTTGTGTGACTTGGCCGTTGACTTGTAGGTACCCACTAACGTATAAAGAATGGCCTAAGGTTTAATAATAATTTACAATGAATTTGTCATAATGTATTTATGGGGGGCACTGCCGTGCCTCCAGATTTCGCAGCATTCGCGATGCAACATGGTTGTGATAACGAAGTTGGCATAGCCAACATAAAACAAAGTTGGTAATTAACGTAAGTACGCGACTTGAGCATTACGATTGAAATTATTTATTAAATACCAAGTCCGTTAATAACACTGCTGCACCGAAAATGCTACAAAATCTACGATACGATATATGATACGAGTCCGTAACTTAAATTAAAACAGAAAGTTTAGCAAGTATGTTTGTTATGTTTTCTGAAACTTTTGGTGTGTCTCTTTTATTTTTTTACATTAAAGTGCATTTATTTTCACTGTTATCAGGGGCTTCATAACACAGGGAACGATTACAGAGCTAATAAACTCCACCCAATAAATACAGGGGACAAATATTACAAGTAAAAGCAAGCTTCAAACAGGGATGAGTCCGTCGGGTACAGCTGTCTCTACGCTGGAACAAGACCTCGGGGTCCACTGTGGGGCGAGATTTACCGCGGTCAAACTTAGACGCGTCTCCCGAGGGACAACAGAGTCCCCACCTACACGAACCCTGTCGATTACTTGTGACATCGATCATGAGTTTGGTGAGATTATGTGTAATTCTGGATCGAATAAGTAATTTGTGTAAATCTAAAAACAAATATCAAATAGAACCTAGGTAATTGATCTAGCAATATTAAAATAAAAATAATAATAATAAATCAGCCTATACATATACGTCCCACTGCTGGGCACAGGACACCTCTCATAGATGAGAGCGAACGGGCAGTAGTCCACACGCTGGCCCAGTCGGGGTTGGGGACTTCAAATACACCTTTGAATTTCTTCGTGGATGTATGCAGGTTTCCTCAGAATGTTTTTCCTTCACCGAAAAGCTAACGGTAAATATCAAACAATATTCCGTACATAAGTTCCGAAAAACTCATTGGTACGAGCCGGGATTCGAACCCACGACCGCCATTTGACTGCCGCATGCCTGAACCGCTAGGCTACCGTAGCTCTATCTAATATCAAAAGCCACAGGCTAAAAGTGAAGCTATATATCTGTAATAATATTTTCAAGAGGCAAAACTTGTGTAGCTTTGTGAGGTTGTAGCTTTGTAAGTTAGCATATAGTTACTGGGGTAATCTCCGGAACTACTCTCCTGATTTCAAAAAATATTTTAACAGTTAGTATATTACAGAATGGATTTTAGGGATGGACATTTGCTATATTTTATCTCACAACTTTACGTGCGATCTTCGCAATAAGCGGGTGAAGACACAAGAGAATTTAGTCGTAAATAAACTTAGCTATCAATTACAGGTTTCAAATGGGACAAACCCTCCGCTGGTTATAAATATACCATCACATTAATGAATTCAAAATTCCGATGACAGAATCGTTAAAGAGATATCATGGGGATGTCATGTTCGTTTCTATCCGTGGAATTATGGATACTTAATGCTAAGGGTAAATCCCTCTGCCCCGGACAGGGATGAGGGATGTAGGTTCAAATCCTTCTAGGGATAACCTATTGGATTTACTCTCTCTCTCTGTTGATAGAATATGTTTGTTCGAGTTTGCTAAAATTATTAGTTTATCCATCCATATTAGCACACAACTAATGAACGGATACCTCTTTTATCGTCTTTTATCACAGTTACATGCTACATGCAACTGTGTTTTAGGGTAGGCAAAGGTCTTGTCATAACACGCTCAAGTTCAGACTGTGTCAGTCCTGCTTAGGATTAAAATTGATGAAGCGAACAAATACTAAGTGATATGTGTGCTCATTGAAAGCATATATTTATGTCGGTGTATTACCAACAGCTAGGTCTTCGATACCGTAATCATTCGAAACCTAATGAGCTCTCTATGTGTAGGTATGCGGCTGTGCAATCGCGTGCATGCAGCTAATATTGAAATAATGTTTACATTCTGAGCTACGCTACATAAACATCATTTAGATATTGTGTTCCTCAAGTAGGACGAAAAATTTGTAAATTTATTACTATAGAGATTACGACTGTTGTTTGGCGCAGAAATTGGATGGGTATTATTATTTTACAAAGGATTTTTTTCACGATTTTATTGACGATTTCTGTAGCTCTTAACTGTAAAATATATCAAACGAAGAAAATGTGTCCGCAAAAGCTGAAAATAAGGCTTTGACGTCCAACGATTTGAAACATTGCTTTAACTGTCATCGCAAACAATTTTTAATTTAAAAAGAGAAATAAATACCTGTCTTTTTCATTCGATCTAACAAAAAGCGACGCTCTCCACAAGAAGCTTTTAGTTGTGACCTGGATTTAGCAGAATACGATGAACTGGGAGTTCTCCCAAAGTATCACGCCCCAAACAAATTTCTCATAAATATTATTGTAATTTATACACGTTTTATTCTGGGAAAGGGGTAATTTCGCGCATATGGAAAGCCAATTTATGGACGTTTGTTACATAAGTTACTTAAAATATCACTCCTTTAGCCTGCGAATGTAGAATAACGATTTGAATGGAAAGCGAACCACCTTAACGGTACGGTACCTCCCTAACAGGTGTCTCATAAAAATTAATAAGTAAGTACGGTCTTGCAGACTTGAGATGTAAGTTATTTCACTTGGTATTGCAATAACAAAAAAATAGACGTTTAAAAGGACCGGTCATTACCGCACTCTTTCGGGAGACGTATGTCCGGCAGTGTCCCTCTTTCGGATATTATCGGCCGAAATGATGATGACGATGATGAGGTACCTACTAAACGAAAATTAATTAATTTCATAGCCGGTGACAACAGAGAGAGAGAGAGGGAGATTGCAAAAATGGGGATATGTAAGAAGTAATTTTTTTAATTTAACTAACCAAGCTAAAACTATACACACATGCAGTGATTCGTTTGCAAAAGAGAGAGGCCCTAATTTGTGGTCGAGTCATATGTCCCCTCCCCCTGTCAGCTAAATGGCTACTACTGGGGATGTGAAAAAATTCGTGGCAGTAGTACATTATAATGAATTTAAAAGGAAAACTATCAAGGTTACTTAAGTAATAGGCATAACCAGTTACCGAGTAATACGAGGGGTGCTACGAAAGTTATTAGCTGAATAAAAAGTATCAAGTTTTCTGTAAAGATAACTTTAATAAATTTTAAAGTAAGGGCTCCGAGGTGTACATACCGCCGCATTCTCAAAAACCAGTCCTCGAAACATTTGTAAAATCTTGCGGAAGGTCGAAAAAAGCCCATTAAACTCGTATACTGCATCATCTGAACTCATAAAAGTCCGTCCACGCATCATTTTCTTTACAGTGGGGAATAGGAAAAAAACACACGGGGCGAGATCTGGACTGTAAGGGAGATAGGACACCAACTGGACACCCGTATTATTTAAATAATCCATCGTTCTTGCAGCAGTGTGTGCAGGTGCATTATCCCGGTGAAAAAATATTCCCCGAGTGCCACTCTTTGGACGGTCGTCGCCAAGTTTTGCTAACGCCTGTGGTAGACAAACTTCAGTATACCACTGACTAGTAACTGTTCTTCTATCTTCAAGTGGTATTACAGCTACAGGTCCACTGCGACGGAAAAAAACCGGCGATTATTTCTTTATTTACACTCCGGCCACGAACAACTTTTAATGGTCTTATCTTATCTTATCTTATCTAGATGAGGGCCCTTTCGGATGCACTTCGACCCAGTGGGATCTTTTGTGCATTTGCCCTCTCCTTACGTCTACTCCCAACTTCGCTCCATCATTTACACATAGCGGATGATGCAGCTCAGCGGAAGTGCCTTGAATTCCTTTGGTTGCGTATAGCCGTTACCAAAGTAATTCATTCTTTGTCTGGCAAGGGCATGACATTCACACAGTAAGTGTTCCATAGTCTCATCCTCCTCGCCACACATTCTACAGTCTGAGCTGTCTGATAGTCCCATCTTGGCCAAGAGATCCTTGACCCCGAAGTGACCTGTGAACACCCCAGATATGATTCTGAGCTGCTTCCTACTGGATTTCCAGAGTTTGTTGGTCCAGCCCGAGTCCACTCCTTCTATGAAGAGCTTTGAGTGCCTTAAGCCCGCCTCATTCCTCCACTCGTATTGGTGTTTGGTTTTGGCGTAGGCTTTAAAGGCCGAAATTATGGTTCCCTGCGAGAGTCCCACAAATGGTTCTGGACCTACAAAGTGGTTTGTAGACCCCCCTCTAGCAAGCTCATCCGCTCTTTCGTTGCCAATGAAGCCCTCGTGCCCTGGAATCCAAACCAGTTGCACCTTATTGTGCTTTCCAAGCTTGTTCAGTGCCTGGACGCCATTATAGACTAGTCGAGATTCCACTTTCGGCGCCGTAAGTGCCTTAAGCGCCGCTTGACTGTCACTGAGTATATAGATGGTCTGCCCTCTGGTTTGTCTGTCTATATTCTCCTGTGCACAGGCAATTATGGCGTATGTCTCCGCCTGGAAGACGGTTGCCAAGTTACCCATGCTTACACTACTACTGTAGTCATTCGCATAAATGCCTGCTCCCGTACCGGATCCCATTTTTGATCCGTCCGTGTACCATATACTGTCTTCGATACCAGACCTCGGTGGTTCTAGACCTTCGGCCCATTCAGCCCTGGATGGAACTTTTGTTGTGTAGTTCCTATGGAATACAAACTTGGGTAGCATTTTGTCGCTTCCCATGCTTGTTATTCTGTCTAAGAAACCATCAGTCTCCATGTTTGTGTGCTTAGTCTTTGGCTTACTGTCGCTCCACAGTTCAAGGGTTCTTAATCTGTAGAGCGATTTGCGTGCCTCTGACTTAATCACCAAGTGAAGTGGCGGTAGGTCCAGTAGGACTTCTAGCGCCGCTGTGGGCGTGGTGCGAAACGCCCCTGTTATAGCCATGCATGCCGATCTCTGTACCTTCATCAGAGCATCTCTGCATGTGCTCTTTAAAGTCCTTGGCCACCATACCAGGCTACCGTACAATAATATGGGCCTCACCATCATAGTGTAGATCCATCTAAGTACCTTTGGGTTCAAACCCCATGCTTTTCCATACGCTGATCTACACATTCCAAATACCCTCAGTGCCTTTGTAATGGTAAGATCTGTATGCTTCTTCCAATTCAGTTCTTTATCTAGTGTGACACCTAGATATTTCACATCATTAGACAGTTCTAGTACCCTCCCGTACAGTTTTAGCTGCTGTACGCCTCGAAGAGTCCTTTTCCTAGTAAAGGGTATTACTACAGTTTTGCCTGGATTAATGGATAATTGGTGTCGGTCGCACCACCTCTCCACTGTCTGCAGTGCCTTGTTCATGATTCCCGATACCGTGCCTGGAAACTTCCCATTAACCAGTATCACTAAATCATCAGCATATCCTACCGTGTGGATGGGACCTTTATTGAGTTCTACCAGGAGTGAGTTCACCACCAGACTCCAAAGAGTTGGTGAGAGAACCCCACCCTGTGGACATCCCTTTGTGGCCGTGGCCATTATCTCATCCCCCAAGAGTGATGACTTTATTAGTCTGCCATTTAGCATATTGCCTATCCATTTACATATGGTGGGCTCTACACCATGATTAACAGCTGCTTCGCTGATAGCTTTATACGTGGTACGATCGAACGCTCCTTCCACGTCTAAGAAAGCTGCAAGACATAGTTCTTTATTCTCTATAGCCTGTTCAGCCCTGGTTGTCACCAGGCGAAGTGCGGTTTCCGTTGACTTCCCTGGCTGGTATGCACATTGTAGTTCGTGCAGCGGATGCCTTCTTAATGGGCCATCCCTTATGTGTCTATCTACCAGTTTCTCCAGTGTTTTGAGGAAAAACGACGATAAACTTATCGGCCTATACGATTTGGCTTCACTGTAATCCGCCTTACCCGGTTTGGGTAGATAGGTTACTTTTACCATCCTCCACACACGCGGTACGTGTGCGAAGGCCAGGCACGCCCTGTACAATCTGCTAAGATGTGGGATTAGTACATTAGCGCCTTCTTGTAGTAGAATGGGGTAGATGCCGTCTGGCCCCGGGGCTTTGTATGGTTGGAATGTTGAAAGTGCCCACTTTATCTTTTTATGATCTACTACCTTTTTGGACGTGTCCCAATTGTGTCTCGTTGTACTTGTGGTCTGTTCCAACGCACTAATTGCTCCATCGTCTGTTACGCTGTCGTGTATTACTGAGCCTGGGAAGTGCATTTTACACATTACCTTAAGGGTCTCCAGCCCCGTTTTCGTCATTCTACCGTCATTGTCCCTGATGGATGTGAGCGGGGCCGACTTTGTGGTAGCTAGTGCCTTTGTTAGTCTCATACCTTCTGGTATTGACTCAATCTGATCGCAGTGGTTCCTCCACGCTCTCCTCTTGGCTTTCCTCACAGCCTTGCTGAGTTCTGTGAGTTTTTGTGCATAGTACCCAAAGTCATTAGATGCCTTTGCGTCATTGAATATTGCCCTAGTTTCCCTCCTGAGCTTTACTATCTCTGGGGTCCACCATGGTAACTTTTTAGCCAGGGTTTTCTTCTCCGGGCAGTTATTAGTGAAGGCCTTGTATACAGCTTGTACTAAACTTTTAATGGTGGACCGTCTTCCTCGAAAACTCATTGCATAGATTACTGTTTTGTCAGGGGGTCATAGCAGTATATCCAAGACTCGTCAGTAGTAAAGATGTTGGAGTCTTGCTGATGCTGGGCATACACGATGCTTCCTATCGTCCAATGGGCATGTCGCTACCGATTGGATCAGTCAGAACTGACCGTGTGTATGAGTGGATTAGCATGAGTCATGGAATTTTAATGTTCTGAAATAAAGTTATTTTTTTAAAGAATAACATAACCCGAAATCATTCTCGTGACAGCTTCATTGCAAAAAAACAAAACTGTACTGCCATGATAACGTAAAATAAAAAATAAAATAAGTTACTTAGCCAGTACGCGAATAAACTGTACAAAGAGGTTCGTAATTAAATTATCTTTAATTCCACATGCGTTTTGAAAAAAGAATGTTTATTCTTTTTTTATAGCTAAAAACTTTCGTAGCACCCTATGTAGTTGAGCAACTTTCGTATGAATTCGGCCCACGCATCCGCACCGTTTCGTTGGCGCGCGGGTGTTGATGTTACTAAGATGGGAAACTATACGGAACCCTACACTGCGCGTGGCCTGACACGCACTTGGCCGATTTTTTTATGGACCCGCATGCGTTTGTATTTCATTAAATTTAGTTTAAAGTAGTGTAAAGTTTTAGTTTACGTACCCATTTACCTACAGAAACCAGAAATACAAGCAAGATACGAAGTAGATAATCACGTAATCTCACTCTGAGTCATGCCGTGGGAGTTATTGAATACTTATTGGATATCACCGGCCCATTTGCAATGTGAAGGCGTTGTAAAAGATAAAATAGGCGTCGAATATATCGGCGAGTAAACTGTTTGCGGCAAAATAAGAAGTAATCCCTTACACAAATTGAATACATGATTTTGTTGGCTTACCAGGGTTGTTTGGCTTTGCGTCCCCCACGTTTCTTCCTAACCATTCCGATTTCAATGAAATTGTATTCCATGATTCGAATAAAATTCAAATTCACCAAGTGAGACGTTCGTAGCGGGCTTGTAAAGCGAGATTCAATCAGGGAAGGCTTCGCCAGCTCGCTGTTGTCTCATTTAAATGAATAAATGGTCCGTTTCCCGCCCACATAATTACATTACTCTGTGTACGGGACAATAGGGATCCTAGCGAATTGTTCTCATTTCACCGAATATTTACAATTCTACCGATACTGTTATACTCATCGTGTACCTAGAAGTAGTTATTACTACAAATACAAAGTAATTAGCTGTGTCCGTGGCTTCGCCTGTCTGGGATTCGGCCTATGTTTTTTTTTTATGTTATAGGAGGCAAACGAGCAGACGGATCACCTGATGGTAAGCGATTACCGCCGCCCATGGACACCTGTAACACCAGAGGTGTTGTGAGTGCGTTGCCGGCCTTTAAGGATGGAGCTCTGGGAACCTTACTCACCATCAGGAACACAACACTACAATACCTACGGAATAGGCAGCAGTGCTATTATGGCTGTAGTCTTCTGTAAGGCGGAGGTACTCCCCCAGTCGGGCTGCTCCAGATTCAAGCGTGATGACATTACGCTGTGCCCTACCTCTCTCACATCTGTATGTCAATCCATCTTCCCCCAGAGGTAGATTTACATATTAGTTATTTTAAGAATAATGTTGCTTTTTTTGTAATCGACTACCGAAGGCTCAAAGGGCATAAGGGACAAATGGTCATTTTTCAGGAGAGCCAAAAAACTGTTTTGATTCGAGAAAAAAAATCGTAACGTTTTTGTTCCTTTACACAATAATATGCTTGCCAGTGATTTCTTTACAGCTTTTTGAGCTCTTTAAGATTATGTTACTGGATTTAAGACGCGGTTCTTAATTAAAAAGTTGTGCGACCCTTACGACAAAAACAAAACCGTTTTTGAATTACACCTGTCCCTTACTTCACAATTTTTCCGTTTAACAAAAATGACAGAAGCGACCTTCGTACAAAAAATCTTTCCAAATATCAATTTGACGTAAAAATAGCCATGTCTCGTTTATGTAACTAGTTACTTGAACTAGGGATGCGCTGATATTGCATTGAGGATTACAGGAAGTTTGTATGAATAAGTGAAACAAAGGTTTTCTTGTAGTTTATTTATTGAGAACATGATATCTTCCTATCTTAGCTTATAGCTTAGCTATAGGTCAAGCTATAGCAAATAATTTTCTTTCTAGGTTATTTATGTATCTATTTAAAATAAAATCTACTCTGTCTAAGGGAATGGCGCTGAGATAATTACTTAAGGGGCTCCCGTCAAAAATCAACGAAATTTAGTAGTTTTCATTTCGACACTCGTCCTCGGTTTATAGAAGCTAGCTTTCCAGATGTAGATATGGGAAAGTTTGATTCCTGTTTAACATTTTTTTTCACGCGTTACGTGCAACAGGCCCGGGTTCGATTCCCATAAAGAGGGTCTTTTTTCATGACTAATAACTAACTCAAAGGGCAACCTTAATTATGTCTTCAAATAAATCTCTTTTTAAAATGCGGTTGTTTTCAACTTTTTGTTCATTAACTTTTATAAGTCTATTTGCGTAGGGTGTACGTGAAATGAAATAAATAAACGCGCCATCTAGTGAGAAACTAGTCCATACATTACATTACGTGGTATCTCGGTGATATGCATGTCAGACCGTCCGTGGCGCTGTCATCGTTGGTTATCGTAATTATGATAGCCTGTGCGGGGGGCAGGGTAGCCGGAGGCTCAAGGTCATTCAGAACGGGGACCCCCTTAAAGACAAAACCCTTTTTGTTAAACAAAAATAACTTATTGAGATCGATAAAATCAGTCATGTAGATAACAATACTCTCCAAACTTAAAAGCCTCCTCCACACAACGGTCGCGGTTGCGGGTCGGGCGCGGGCCCGTGCAAGTTGTAAAACATTGGAACTACACTTCAAACACACATCGATCGCGGGCCCGCGGCGATAAGTTACAACTCGGGCAGCGCGGCCGCGGGTCGGGTGCGGCGCGGGTCGGGCGCGGCGCGGGTCAGGCACGCCGCGGGTGTTGCGTCTGATATCTCGCTCACTACCAACGCATTTAATATCTCTATCACTATAGTACTTCTTAATGATTTATGGTCGAATTTTTCCTTAGTCTTGGTCTTTTTTAGGGTTCCGTACCTCAAAAGGAAAAAACGGAACCCTTATAGGATCACTTTGTTGTCCGTCTGTCTGTCTGTCTGTCTGTCTGTCTGTCTGTCAAGACCATTTTTCTCAGGAACTCGTGGAGGTATCAAGCTGAAATTTATATCGAATACTCAGGTCTATTGTCCCTTGGAGCTGTGAAGAAATCAAACTTAAAAGCCAACAAATAAATAAATAAATAAATATTTGCGGACAATCTTACACAAATTGACCTAGCCCCAAACTAAGCAAAGCTTGTACTATGGGTGCTAGACGACGATAAACATACTTATATAGATAAATACATACTTAAATACATAGAAAACATCCATGACTCAGGAACAAATATTCGTGCTCATCACACAAATAAATGCCCTTACCGGGATTCGAACCCAGGACCTCTAGCTTCGCAGGCAGGGTCACTACCAACTAGGCTAAAGCGGTCGTCGTCAATCAAAAGATACAGTCGTTTATGCTGCAAAAATTGAGTTTTTCGACACTCGCAAAACCTACGGGGTACTTCCCGTGAACTCAGAAACTTGAAATTTGGCACGAAGCAACTTCATATAGCACAGACAAAGGAAAAATTAAGAAAAGTAGACATTTTTAGTAAAATCATACAAAAAAATGATTTTAAAAATTTTAAACTTATTCCTTTTTCCACGTAAACGTTTAAATTGAAAAAAATTAACCAGACCTGTAAAATGTTGACTGAAAAAGGTATGAATAGTACCACATTGAAAATTGAAGTTTGAAAAAACGTTATCTATAGTTGTACTATTTCGTGTAGTGCTAGTGCTTATTAACGGAAACATGTTTAGGGATGAAAAATATGTGGAAATTCCATTTTGGGGATTCATTCTAAAATCGATATTGAAGTCTCCCACAACAATCAAACGGGAACACGGGGTATAGCCCCTTTGGGGTTGCTGCCGTATATTGTTGTATTTATGCATTCAATTGCAACATTAATTTGACATTGTGGTGACCTATATTATATATATAGACACAGTTATCACTCTGCCTGACATCAAACATTTCAAAATGCAAGCATTCACAATGGCCGTTTGCAGCACCTGGGTGGTACTATTCATACCTTTTTCAGTCAACATTTTACAGGTCTGGTTAATTTTTTTCAAATTTAACAGTTAATTAGTATTTTGAACCGGATTTATAAAAAGATAGTGAGTAAAAACTTTGTAAATAAACCACTTTGATAAAAGAAGTTTTGCCAGGCTGCTGCAAATCTAGTGTAGGTATTTCAGGTATTTCAGTTTTATTATAAAACTAGCTGTACCTGTGACTTCGTTTGCATGGTAATGTGGTGGGAGTTAACGCATTTCTCCAATTGGACATAGGACACATGCAGTTCTCATTTAGCCTATCAAGTAAAACGTGGAATAAACCCATTTTAGTTGAAATGCCTTTAAGATTCGTTCGTCTTTAACTGTCACTCTGATTTTTAAATTAGTAGGAAAAGGACAAAACTCGTTTTATTTAACATAGGTATTTTAAATTTTATGAATACCGGGGGAAAAGTTTAGTAGATGTTTGTGACAATAGATCCAACAGGTAGGACACAGGCTGCAGCATTAAATGTTTATTGATCTTCTTCTGTACATATTTTTAACACTTAATATTAAATAAATAAAAACGTGATGGCCGAAATGATCTTGAGTCACTCCGATATTATTATTTTTCATACTTATTGCAATGTTTCAGATCACATTCTCCCAAATCTTATGTATGTTCCCGCTATTGCCAACTTAATTAAATGTGTGTTGTGCTTCATTATAAAAGTATTTTCCTGTATGTTGGCCAATTTCTGTGTCTCTATATTGGCTGCATGTCAACTTGAAGGCGCGTAGTACGAAGTTATAATACCGCCTTAATACAAACGCGGTTGATAATTAATGTTTATAAAAGGCCCGTTCTGTACTGATTGAATACATACGTTTATTGCTGATAAATATAAATACTGACAAATCAGCATGGCTATCACAAGACGGCGCGCAAGCTCTCTCGATTTTTCTCTAACTATCCGTCACTCTCTTATTAGACAACTTACAAAGAGACGTATAGTGCGAGAAAAATCGAGAGAGCTCGCGCGCCGTCTTGTGATAGCCGTGCAGTATCGTATCGTGACAAAATACTCCGCGTGTAATCTTGCAGAAACTCAAATAAACTTCATGGCTGAACGCGATGAGCCGATGACAGTGCTAAATATTCCATGCCATAAAAAAAAGGAAGTCGGTCAGACTTTTGACGTTTGACGTTATTTTGTTGAAATTTGTTGAACCATTTGTTGAAATTACGCCTCAATACGAATTTAGCGCATATATATAAGTTTCCATATCGGAATCGATTATTTTTTTATGCTTTAGAATTTAATATGCGTATTGTGAAGGTCTATCACAACACCGGATCGAAATTATTAGGTACTGTTGGATAGTTAAGGCAAGGCCGCCATTTTGACGCCACTGACAGTTGACAGATATGGCGGCTACGATTTCAAGCAGAAGAAATGAATAATTTAATGAGCTTCAAATGTTTCCGAAAATGTATTAACCATCGCAGTCGGATAAAAACTATCCTAAGTCCTAGCTAGAATAGTAATGTACTTGTAAAAAAAGTTTAAAGTATTTCCGTTCACGGGAAGCCGAGATCATTCGGGACACAAAACTAAATTGATAAAGAGACCTTGTTTAAATTTATGCTCCCCCAGCTTCGCACATTGTAATGTTACGGATTCCATTTTCATTTATCATTTAGTAATAAACATACTACAACTTTTGCTTGTTATGGTTTGTACGGAACCCTCGGTGCGCGAGTCCGACTCGCACTTGGCCGGTTTTTTCTATTCCTTTACCCTTTTCGGATATTCGATCCTTATTAGTCGTACAGACACCTGCTTGAACTCTTCCTTGTTCTTCTTTGTTTCTCCTCTTCCCTAGGTATTTCTAGATCCCCATTTTTCGTTCACGCACGCTCGAAGCTTTTAATTTTCGTGTCTTTCCTTTTCCTCCGATTTTAGCAAAGCAGCTCCCTTTCATTGTAATATGATGAGACTAGCGTTAGAGTAAGTAAACTATATGATCACAGTGCTAGTAAAATTCCACGGCAAATTAGCGTATCAGACTTCGACTATTAGATAAAATAAAACGGTTTTGGCGTAACGGACAGTCCTGCGTGAATTTGGGGATGTAAAAGGGTGTATCGTATCGTATATAAAATGAGAAATACGACAAAATGCATCAATGTTTGTATATGCGCAAAATGCTGTAACGTACATCAAGTCAGCGTTACGACAAAATGCATCAATGATTGTACATGCGCAAAATGCTGTAACGTGCATAAAGTGAGCGTTACGACAAAATGCATCAATGATGGTAAATGTGCAAAATGCTGTAACGTACATCAATACTGAGCGTTACGACAAAATGCATCAATAATGGTAAATGTGCATAATGCTGTAACGTACATCAAGTGAGCGTTACGACAAAGTGCATCAATGATTCTATATGCGCAAAATGCTGTAACGCACATAAAGTGAGAGTTACGTCAAAATGTGCCACAGATATTTTTTATTTTAGTGGATACGGCAAAATGTACTGCAAAAACGGGTTCTAATGCAACTTTTTTCATTGTTGATTTTTTATGTTTTACTTTTTTGTGACATTATGCTACTTTACCTTTTACACATTTTTCACTGTTAGTTTTTAGGACTTGTATGGGACTTTTATGCCTGCAATAAAACATTATTGATATTGATTGATATTGTCATAACGGACACTTTTTGAAAGCTATCGAGACGCTATTTACACCAATCGAAAGAGAAAAATAACCTGAATATAACTGCATTCATAACTCATTTTCGCCAATTTGTCCCTTACGCCCTTTCAGCCTACGGTAGTTACGACTACTTATTGTTAGCTACGCACCGACAGGCGCAGCGTGGCTAGACCATTTTAAAAAATTATAAAAATTATTAAATGTATATATTTTCGAAATGGCTGTCTTGAGGTAGAACATGAGGCTATTTACGTATCATTTTAGGTATATTTTACAAATAATGATTTAACCGTATCATATCTGGAGGAGCTCAAACTTGGTATGTTTTGAAGATGATTTTTATTTTAATTTAAAAACAAGTGACTGAAATATAATGACGTGATATACTTTTAACAATAGACTTAGTAAGCCCTTTCATTAGATTCCACCACGATAGGTTTCAGAACAAAAAAAAATCCCAACATTACAAAAAAAAGATGACGTTATAAACCCCCTCCTTTTTTGTTTTTTTTCGTGCTACTTGTCAAATTGATTCGTATGGCCTAAAGGTCAATCGCTCCGATTTTCATGCTTTTAACACCATTTGCAGCATATTTTTGCTTACCGCAAGGACTATATTAACACCACTAACTGTTCATACTTAGTGGTTAAGGATGCGCTGTGTGGTCTGAGAGTTGCATTTGTCTCTGGGTGTCAATACAACGAATTAAATAAGTGTAGATAGTTAAACCAATAAAGTGTCGGCAACGCGATTGTGACTCCTCTGGAGTCTAACGCTCATTCATATACTGTAGTTTCCGCTAAATAATAAGTTTCCAAAGAACACAAAACATTTCTGCAACTACGGCCACAGGCTGTATAATTATATCCGAAAAAAAAACCCAATTTAAACAGTACAATTACGTCTACTAAACGAGAAATATTAAATAATCTACTTACACAACCAATTCTCATTTCATTGGCTGTTCATTTTCTTTTGCAAGTGAATTGTTCTTGTAAAAGAAATTTTTCCGATTGAATACATTTACAGTCATCGAGTTGAAGACAAAGTGCCTTTGTGTAAGTAACATGAGACAATGGTGGTTCGGCGACTCCCCAGTTTCCTTTAACAAGCAGTTGGATGACAGCCAAAACAAAGAATGTTTTTTAAGCTGAGCGAATAACTACCGTCACATGGGAGACGCTTTTGTACTGTTCCTCAGACGATTGTTTTCTCGGAGTAGGTGTACGCTTGCAGATTTTATTTTGGATGATTATGGGTTATTATAATAACCCCTTATTATAATAACCCATAATCCCCTTAACAGCTTAGTATATTTCTTCCTGGATGTGGAGATTTTTAAGAGTACTCGTAAATAGGGCGCAGGTCACATCCACAGACCTGCATTTTGCGCCGCGGCGGTAGTCCCCCAATTTCTCTGTCATATTTTATACCTATGTAAATTATCTACCATATTAGATGGACGTTTTGATAATAAATCGTTTTTTTTACGAGTAATGTGATTTGCATTCGTGTCTATATAAAGAAAATCTTTCTGTCCGCATATAAATGGATATTCATAAACGGCTTCTTAAAAATTGATCCGTGCCGTCTTATATTTAAAAGAAAATATTTTGTTCAGTTATTTGATGTTTAAAAAGTCATTAAACAGCCTCTAATGGTTTCTCCTAAATTCCGCGATGGTTTAACGACGATATGGTAATGACTTCACATCTAGAAGGCCGCTGCACCGGCCTCGCCCACGCCTGCCTTTGTCATTATGGGCTCTAAATCTTCATGCTCCTCTTTTCTTCTTTAAGCTATTTAAATTAAACAGTTTGAAAGGAGTAGTAACGTGATATTTTTTATTCTCTAATAGGTATCCAATATCAAGTGTTTTCCATTTAATATTTATATAGGTAGGTTAGTAATATTGCATAAACCGTTTGCCATAAATTTCAGTAAACCAATGTCCATAAATTTTAGTAAGTTTAAAAGCAAAAGATTATAAAAAAAAAATAACACACGGGGTGTTGCTGTAATGGATATGAATCTCAATATTTGCTCGAATAGGTTATGTATGTTTTTAAGATTTTATTATACCTTTGTCAGACATGGGAACAGCACACAAAATCTTGGGGAACTACACATTGTATCTTATCCAGAAAACTGTTGAAGTACTATATCCTATCGTCGCAACACACCAATAACACAAAGTTGCTTCAAACATCCATAAACGTCTGTAAAGTGGCGCCACTGTGTAAATAGGTAGCAGTTCTAATAGTATTTCTTGGAACATTTTTCGGCGGCGCAAATTTAGGGGCGATCCTGTCGCAGCGCGGCCGAGTAGCGATAATTTTGCCAAAATGGCTTCCATGTCGGCGGCAGCACCTCGGCTGCGAGCCGCGTTGAAATAATAACCACATTATGACTTCAAGCAGCCCAACGCTTAAAGTGGTTTAAGGTGACGCTAAGTAGAACTGCTTTGTGACTCTCAGAAGAATGTACTCATCAGTACACAACCACGGCTTTTATGATAATCAAAATTAAATAAATCGTATTCCTAGGAAGGCTCGCTGTGCGGATGATATTATTTTATTTATCGCGAGAAAAGGGATGACTTGTCTTTATAAAAAGCTTTTAAACAGCCCCTCCGTAGGTTTGCATAAAATATTCATGTACCCTTTCACGGGTTTTAATTATTTCATTGTTTGGGGATGTCGCGGAATTTTAAAGAAAAAAAGTCCTATTAAATATGTACTTACTCGCAAATAACATTAATACGATAAATTGTATTACAGCTGAAATACCTATTTGAGCAACGACTCGGAATCCTGAATTAAAAGGCGGTCCATTTGTATTTTCATTTTTCTTTGCGCCTTAATCTGAAAATTCCTCGAAACATTGTAATTTCATTTAGTATATCCGGTAGGGGATCTTTTAAAAGATATTTTATTTCTTCACGAAGAGTCTATCTTCGATACATTATTTGATTCATCGTTTGACTTTGGCTCTAACCATTGTTTAAATAATACTAACAAAAAATATATAAGTAATTTAACCACTATTTCATCTGATGGTAAGTAGGGATATGAGCATGATGAGGTCGGGGGCTTTACATGCCTAAAGCTATCCTAGTCTTGAAAATATCCAACACGGAAATAGCTGGGAAAAGGTGCAATAAACAAGTTCAATAATGAAACCTGCCACTGCTTTAATGCTGACATCATTATCATCATATCAGGCGAAAGACGTCCACTGTTCCCCAAAGAGTGCAAGAATGACCGGTCCTGCGCCGGTTGTGGCACCCGCATCCAGCGGGCTCCCGTGGCCCTCACCAGGTCATCGGTTCACCTTGTTGGGGTCTACCCACGCTGCGCCTACCGGTACGTGGTCGTCACTAGAGAACCTGGAACCATACCTATGCCTAGTGGAAGCTAATGAGTGAATCAAAGTAAATGACGCTGAAATATTTATGTGAATCTGAATTTATAATAAGTCTTCTGGAAGTAAGGTCTTCACCACATCATTAATCATCAATAAACTTGGAACGTAAGTTGCCGTGCCATTGAAACAATGGGAGGCAAGTATCCTTTATAACCTAATTAATTTTGTTTTAATAAAGACGATGAAGTTTATACGTCTGTGTACTCTCCAGTGAAAGAAGTTTCCAACTTTCCTAAGATTTTGTAACGCGAAGCGGAGAACGTTCATACACAGTGACTAGAGTTTTGCAAAAGATAAATCTAATTAAATTTAAACACTGATTGATGTTATAGTCTCATTTAAGTTTAAAACGTGATTGACTACTTGTTTACTTACTATTATTGTTCAATTAAAAATACATAATCAGCACTAAAGTATACGCAGAACAATCAATGCAAATTGACCAATAAATTCTTTTCATATGGCAGTGGAAATCAGTTATTTAAATTTTATGTAACAATTGCCTTTTGTTACGTATTTCCCAAATTAATCATTGATTGTATTATTTTGATTATTAATACGTGAAAGCACACATTAAATATTAAATGTGTGCATTATAGTTTTTGAACTAATATAATGCAAATGGAAATCGAGTAATTATATGAAAAGGATAATAAAAATAATTTCGGGGTCCTTGTGTTATAACATGTTTCTGAAAACGGAGCCTATCTTCTAACCATAAAATTCAAGGAGTTAAAGTAAAACAAATGTATCTACATACATTGGTACATCCACATGACACATACGCATCAAAAACATTACTTTCTTTTTGAATTCAATTCAAATAAACTAATTGGTTCAGGGAAGAACTTGGATAATTATTGTTAGTAAATACTTAGCTTAATATTAGTATCTACAAAATTCACAACACACATACAGTTGATTTAAATAAATACAATTTAAGAGATTTTAAAATTTTATTTACATGAGGTAGTTGTATTACAGACCATTACAACAATATGTCCCTATATTAAATAAATAAATTAAAATTCACAAGATGTCAGGTTGATTAAACACTAACTTTAATCTCAAATATCAAATTCCTGCGATTTCGTAATTAACATTGCATCATACAAAGAAATGTGTTCGGGCTATGTGCACGTAGGTTAGAGAGAGATGTAATCCTTTATTTCCAGAGTTAAACTTATTGCATGCATTTATATCTTCAAAGTGTGTCTATTTGTCAAGCAGAACCCACAACTTGCCAGCTCCGAAAAATTTGACAAGTCGACCGCTACGGAGGTATCAAATGACACTTCCACCGCACGATCTAACAACTAGACAAAAGGAGTGCGTACATTCTGTGCATTAAAATATTTAATAAGATTCCAGTAACATTAAAATCATTAACCAACTCTAAATTTAAATCTTAACTTCAAAAATTATTATGTAAAGTTAGTTTTTATAGCGTCAATGAGTTTTTAGCCATTAGCTTTAATCATAATATATTATATTCTGTACTAATGTATCCGTAAGCAGGACATTTAATAAAAATAAAGCTCACCCACACTAACTGTAAAATTCATATATACCTGATGGTCGAACATGATGTATTGTGTAAGTGCATGAACTAGTATGTTAACTGTATTTTATGTTTTGTGTTCTTGTGAAATAATACATCCATTCATACAGCAGTGGTTTAGATACACACAGTCCATCCCTTCAGCAATAATTTTCGGGATGTTTTCGGCCCTGGCCCGTATCCTACCCACCAGTGATGTAGGTGGATACAAACGACGGTCGCGCAAAATAGTATGGAAACCGTCCATCCTTGCCTGTGCGAACAGACTTAGGATTTAAACAGCATCTAGACTTGAGAGACAATTTAGGTATAAGGCATAATATAAGAATACGTATTAAACAATCCCCATCAGTTAGCGCACACCAATATTATGTAAAACGAATGTCTATAATCAAAGACTTGAAAGTAAGTCAACTGTGTACGCAGCTTGCCGAGTGACAGGCGCAATCTGTTTTCAAATAATTACTCGTGAAAGCCGAGACGGGTAGAATTAATTTGTTTGTAGGCATTACACCACGCTGCAGTGCGAACGCGTATCGAGTTCATGTCCGCCTCGCCTCAACCCTTTCTGGAAACTTCATCCGAGAATATATAACTGATATACTCATCAACACCGGTAAAGTGAAAATCTTAAGATTAGTTTGGTTGAACGTGATATCGGTTTGGTCCAAAGTTGAGTTACTTTGTAAACAGGAAGTTTAGAGAAGTCGAGAGTTCAGGTGAATACCCACCAGAGCTGTGCGCAGAAATCTGTTTTCATATTGGTACATGCTTGACAGCTAGGTGTCAAATGTATGATATTCACACGAAATGGAATATTTCATTTTATGTCGTTAAAATAGGAAAATTCTGTGAGGTTGTAGCTTTGTACTACGTTTGTTAGTTTGTATGTAATGCGTAATCTCCAGAACCACTTATCCATTAAAAAAATCTTGTTGGTGATAGGCTTTATTTTATCCCTCGGGTTTGCCGGCGTTCTTTGCAATACGCGGACGAAGCCTCGCGTTGGCCTTAAGTTTATTTGTACTTGGTGTAAAGTAAACAAAGCGTGGCGTTAAAACCTTTCGTTACAAGGCGTTCTCATAAGATCCAAGCCGACGACGTACTACTCGTTCCATTTTATCTTCTGATCCGACTTTTATATGCCTGCGCAAGTTGCATCTTACTCATAACCTCATAAGTCATAACTTTAGGTTTAAATGTTGTTTTTTTAATTCATTAGGTGGAGCCGCGGGATTTAAAATACATACGTAGTGCGTCTTCTGTCATTTATCAGATTATGGAAGCGCCTCTATTATAATAATGTTCTTTCTTTCACTATTTAACAGACAAAAAATTAAATATTCCATTCTTATTGATATACATTCATTCATTATATTATTTCGTTACCTATATCTAGATTATTTTTTGATAATTTTGATGATTTTTCATCTCTCATTAATCCCAAATATAATCCAGCATCACATAGTCAGCAAAAATATATAAATTCAATAAAGCATGTTTGTGCCGGCCTACCTATCATTTTATCTACGTACATACCATTAGTGCTCTAAAATGCGTTCAGCGGGCTTAGCACAGCCATCTATCACATGTCACGCGATAGAGGATATGATTTTTATCGAACGTGATACTTTATCCCAAGCATACAATATGCCCCGTCGACAATTTGTCGCTTAACCCACGATATGTGATATGCCTGACAGATTGTCGCGAACCCCACGACGCGTGACAACTCTAGGCATAGAGCCTATTTCGGTGATATTGGACGAATGCTTGCACAAGAATAGGATGCTTTATTTATTATACCACTAAATTAAGACGATTTAGAAATGTATGGGGTTTAATACTCTTAAGTTACTTTTTAAAATGTACGGTTAGAGATACATTTCAGAAATGGGAGGTCAAAATTGGTATGGAGTTACGACATAAACGAGTTCCACGCGAACGGAGTCGCGGGCAGAATCTAGTAAATAGATAAATAAATATTAGGGGACTTAAATACATGCACGCAAGCAATAATGGTGGGTACGATAAATAGCAAGTCACTCCATTTGTCTACTTAATCACTCAAATTACCGATTCACAATCGTCAAAATAGAGTTATCCAACTTTGACAGGAATACATGACAAATGATATCATCTACGGTAAAGGCTATCCGTTACCGATTTGCATAACATGGTACGTTGTTAATGTGATAAATTATCGTAATTTGACGTCTCAATTTAGTTTATTTTATCTAAGTGCGTCCGAGGTAACGATAAGCTATATCGGATGCAATAAAACTTGGTTTTCAGCAAAACTACGAGTGAATATTCGATTTTCTAGTGACAATAATGATTAATTTTGTATAAAGCAGTAGCACTGCTAAAAAAAAATTAAAGAAAAAATTAATGCTCTGAGCCGGATTCGAACCGGCGACCATGGGCATTAATGGCCCGTCGCTACTAACCAACTGAGGTATCTGAACAATCTGATTCAGCCAATACAACACACTAGTAGCTTTTCGGTGGAGGAAAACATCCTTGGCAACATGGGTTGGAAGGTCAGATGGCAGTCGCTTTCGTAAAACTAGTGCCTATGCCAAATCTTGGGATTAGGTGTCAAAGCGGAGCCCGTGCTTCGTTAGGGGCATAACTGGGAATAATGCTAGGAGGATGATGAAAAACCAGCACCCGCGAGCCATCCGGGATGCCAGCAGCCCGTTTGAATAGCCGGAAGCCGAATTCATAATTCTTTATTGCAACCATGGTACAGTATATAGATGTAACATATAATATACAATGTCTCACATGGACCCTGTTAGGGCACAGCATATCTATAGGTAACTTTTAACATATTATTCTGTTAATTGTATTGTGTGTGGCAAATGATTATTAATTCTGTCACATATACATACATACATTCACGCCTTTATTCCCAAAAGGGGTAGGCAGAGCACATGAAACGTATGTTCCAGCGCCACTTTAAGCATAAATGTGGGTATAAAAGATCGACTAAATGTGATATTGCAGTGATAGGTTGCTAGCCCATCGCCCACAACACACTTCAACCCTGGTCCCTTAGTCGACTTTTACGACACCCACGGGAAGAAAGGAGGTGGTGAAATTCTAACCCGACACACACACACATACATATATTATATATACATATATAGAGTGCGCAAGGAGATGGCACTCTAATATTTGATGAATTGGGCCTCATTACGCCGACGGGTTGCCGGTCCGTATAAAGGTAACTTAGGTATAATTGTTTCTCGAATGAATCAAAGTCCGCGAGTGACCATTCTCACTCAGACTAAATCGATTTTTTTTAATAACAGAGGAAACCTACAGAAACTAAAAATATTATTAAGAAAATGTTCTTTGAGACCCCCAGTAAGTATACCCAGATATACATAATTAATTATTAAGAATAAAAGTTAGGAAATAATCTTAAATGATAAATATTGTACTAACCCACCATGTTACTGAATTCTACATAAAAATAAAGCTCAAACTATTTTTATTAAATATATTTATTAGGATAGGATACAGTAGGTACAAACGGATGTCACAAAGTTACAATTTTATCTTATCTATTATAACTTCATGGGCACGGCGGACGGCGCGGGCGCAGGCGCCGACGCGACGTAGGCAGCGGGGATACCGGCTCGTGTCGGCTGCAGCTCTTTCAGATCTTGCTACGGAACCCTAAAAACAGAGCGTGGAGAACGTTTTTCATACAAAGTGTCTAATAACCTTTTTTAATTATTGTCATAATTCTTTTATAGTTTGTGGCAACATAGTCTAATTTCCGACCTAGCGGCGGATCCCATTATTCCCATTATCTATACAAAACAAAGTATCATGCTATTCCAGATTGCAGTTTTAGAATGACAACAAAACTATGTTTGTATGAAGAGCCGAGTGTTCTGGAGACACTAATCAAGACATATATTTATAAGAAAGTTATCACAAATGTGGGTGGGAAATGGGAATTTATCACAACCCGTTTCTCCAAATGAGTTATTTGCCTCAATTTGCACTATATGAAATATTTATGGTTGTTAAAATGTAAAGTACTGTACCAGTACCGGTCGTCATCATCATCATCATCATCATCATCATCATATTAGCCGAAAGACGTCCACTGCTGGACATAGGCCTCCCCCAAAGAGCGCCAAAGTGCTCAGTCCTGCGCCACCCTCATCCAATGGATTCCCGCAACTGGGGGCCTACCTACGCCGCGCCTTCCGGTACGCGGTCGCCACTCGAGAACCTTTCCGCTCCAACGGCCATCGGTTTTACATGCTATGTGCCCTGCCCACTGCCACTTAAGTTTAGCGATTCGGAGGGCTATATTGGTTACCTTGGTTCTGCTGCGGATAGCCTCATTTCTGATGCGATCAAGCAGAGAGACTCCCAACATGGCCCTCTCCATTGCCCTTTGGGTTACTTTGAGTGTTGTGTTGCCAGTCATGACATATGGCACTGAAACGTGGTCGCTTACTATGGGCCTGATAAGAAAGCTCAAAGTACCGGTCATGTCAACAACCAATTTCAAGACATTGTTTATAGGAATACTAGATAATCCGGTGTCCTTTTTTCTGCTGTAAATACTTAATTATATTCAAACTTTGCTTTCTGACGTCACTACGGATTGCTTTCATTATATTTATTGTATTTTTTCTTTAATCGCGAAGTATTTCGTCTTACTTGCTGTTTGTCTGACATGGTGACATTCGATGACTTCGGACATATGTTGTCAAAGAGAAAGTAAAAGAAAATAAAATTAAATGCTAGTAAAAGAAATTAATTCCAATAAAAATTCACAATGTGGCTAGGCACATCGCGGATTTAAATGGAAACCTAGGGTCAAAAAGAAACTTATCGGGCTAGAGGCTAAGAGGCATTTAAAGTTTTATCAAGAAGGGGGTTATTATACTTATTATACAAAACATAGCATAGGATGAAACTAAATAAGGGTAATAGAAATATATATATATATATATATATATATATATATATATATATATATATATATATATATATATACATACCTATCTACCTCTTTTTTATATTACATCGTTGCTCGGTACTAAGAAGTACTTACATCTCATAACGATTTCATGATATATTCAATCTCTTAATAATTGAATCTTAGATAATTGTTAATTACTTACGGTTTTCCATGCTGCCACCGACTTTTCAGGGCCAAACTCCCTCAGCGTTCTGCCTGCTGTGCTGGAGGCTCTTTGCCAAGATTGACGAGAGGCCCGCCGTGAGCGCCGTTTGCAATAAGCGCGTGCGTCGCCATCCTCTTTTAAACCGGAGTGCAACGGCTGAAAACGTATTCATCACACAAATAAGTAAGGCGACCAACGTTGAAATAATGAACGAACTTATTTTGTTTTACTTACACTTTTGGTGGCATTTTTCGCAATATTTCGTCGTCATGAAAACTAAATTTAACTTATATACTGTATTAAACTGAGATAACCGGGAATAACGCTGTAGTATTCTTGGGTTTCAAGCAACATAGTCTTGTTTTTAAAATACAAGTAGTAAAGTAATCAGACACCATTTTATTTCCAATTTCCATATCGAATGTCAAATGTCAGTGTCACAGATAAGATAATCCTGTAATATTTATTAAGTACGACTTACACTGTAATCGTTGTACGCTTTACACACATAACAAACGCTAGGAACCCAGTTAGTGTGTCAGAGTCATTTGCAATGCGTGGTTCGATGATAGCTGTGTCCCATTGTTTAAGAAACTGCACATTCTGCCTTTGCCTAGTTTATACCTCAGAGAAGTATGCGTATTTGTAAAGAAACACCAATACTACTTTAGCAAACGTGGGGAAAACTCGCAAAGGCAGACAAGACTTAAAGGGAAAAACCTGTACCTGAAACCACAATCTCACAAGGATATTTACAAGCGGAACTCATTTAACATGTGTATTGCCATATTCAACCGTCTGCCCGAGGAATTAAAGAAGTTAGAGGGTAACCTGTTCAAATCTAAGTTGAATAGCTGGCTGCGGGATAAATGTTTTTATAGTATAAGATTATTTTTGGAAACATATAAGATTGTTTAATTATAGACCTAAAACTTAATTAACTGTGATTATATGAATTATTTTTTCCTTTTGACATGTAATATAAATGTAAATAATAATATAAGTATAGTGTAAATAATTATGTAAAATTAATTTTAGTGTATTGAATATTTGCACGCCTGAACCGGCTTAATACATGACACTATTCGTAATACTATGACATCCACTTGTACTGTATTTTATGCAAATAAATATTTGATTGATTGATTGATAGTATAGGAACAGTAAATAAACTTCGAACAAGGGTACATCGCTCGCTCGGCTGCACAGATGCGCGCGTGTGACTCGGGCGGGGCCGCGCGGTTGATGTGTTCGCTCGCTTTCACTCGCTACGTCAAAGGAAGCCGCCTCGTAGGTATGAAGACAGCGAGCCGCCAGTGCCAGTGCCTCTATTTCTTTGCTTTATTGGATACTTACCTATAACAATTGCTGTTATTTAAAAATGTGAGATCTTAAAGTAGGTTAGATTTTACATGTGTCGACCTGTATGCCAAGCCACAAACGTGACACAGCCCTGCGCATCGAGCGAAAGTAGGTAACGAACGCTCCTAAACGGCCTCTGATTAACTAGGGGAGAGTGGGGTTCAGTGGCTCATGGGTCTCAGTGGATCGTTTGCTATAGCTTTGGATGTACATAGTACGCACACACATAAATGCTCGCGACGTTGCCGCTCTGGCATGCCCGCATCAACCTAACGAGTGATCCGCGCAGTATCTGAGTCGGAGGTCACGTCGCAGAGGCCCCGTCACAAAGTAAGAGCGAATTTTTCAAAAACGTTTAGTGTCATTGGACTGATTCTGCAATACTTTTGTGTAATTGTGCCGGTATCAAAGCTGTCAAACTTTTTTTTAAATCGAAAATCACATATTTTGCTCTATGATTTCCCAGAACGGCAACATAACATTTCTAATCTGTCAAATAACGGCCCACTAGTTAGCGAAGCCTTAGTGGAGGTTTATAAATCATACTTTTTAACAAACGTCAATTAGGCTTAGCGAACGTTTTAACTAAAACGTTGATCAACGGTGTTTTAAGGTTTTTTTATGAATAAGACCGTAAGAGACTTCTTACAAGACTTTGTTATAGGAGTTACATTGAGTAATGCCTACTTACGAAATATTTTGATTGTTTTTGTTTGTTCTAACAATGATACATGTTATACTCAGATCCAGTGAACCCAATATGATCCACAGTACCCCAATACTGATCCAGTGCAACCCATTAGTGTGTCACAGTGAATCAACATCAGTTTGTTTTAAAAAGGCTGTTTCTTGCCACAAAACAGCCATTTTTGTCATTTATTTATATAACTAGATTAGTGTTCTAGGGTTTAATTAAGAAAGGAGGTGAAAGTGGTGCCGCTCCATCAGTCACAAAAAAGTGCTCCATTGAACCCCACTCTCCCCTACTGTAATATTCTTCTATACTGTGCTAGGAGTATCGTGATATTACACCCTTACACCCAAAACTGAAAAGGCTTAATAACATTTCTAGTACTACGTAGTGGTTATATTTTCTTTGCCTCTCAGTTTAAAGGCATTATAGCAAAAGCGTCCTATTTATGAGCAAGCAGTCATCCAATATTACCAACAAATATATAAAAAAGGCTTTATGGCTAGAGTTTTTGATGCGCGACCAAATGTCACTTACCGTGGGAAACTGTCAAATTATCGACGGCTTAATCTTCTCATAAATAAAAAGGTCCGGTGCCATGCTCGGAAGATGTACAAAAATGTCACAATCGATACGATAAAAAATGCCAAATTTGTGAAATTAGCAATGTCAAATATTTTGGTTTTGGTTAAATGCGTCTCTTCTAAATTTAGAATAATGTTGTTAATATTTTGCTATTCCTGCAATGAATTGTGGCAAATATGAGTTACGGATCAATAAAAGGAAGTGCTTTAAACGCTGGGCCGAATTAAGCGACCCGAAAGACAGCTTAAGAGGTTAGTTTGTATACTACGTATTTACCAACACATTCTATCAATAAAAAGTATGCTTATTTACCGAGTTTACAACTATGTTTCTTTTTTTTTCAGACTTCAAGATTATGATAGAAATAACAATTTTATGGAAACAAAGAAGATGAAATTAGGCTAAGTGTGCTGCAGTTCTAAGAAAGGGCTATTATATGATGACAAATCATTAATCAAATGAGATACCAGTCTGAAAACACGAAAACAGAAAGATGTATTGCTGTGTAATCAGTCCCAAATGGTTAAACTAACATTCCTTGTAAAAAAACCAGGCAAGTTGAACATACTTACTTACATTCATTAGATAGCATAAGTAGGTAAATGTGCTAAGCCTTTAAGTTCTAATATTTTGGCTAAATGCAAGTTTTGTGTACTTACCAAATTGTGTGTTGTTACACTATATTTGGGTTTCTGGCTCTCATACATGATTTCCAGTAGTTTTTGTTTGAAAGATTTACCGCAACATAGAAACTTATCTTTTCTCAATCCTATTTTTATGTACTTTATTTTCTAAAGTAGGTATATTCAAGATGACTATTTATATATATGTCACACCTATTGATCCATAATAATATTATCATACAATGTGACACATAATAACAATCCTTTGCATCAAATTGAAATACCTGTAGAGATAATTCTCTTTTTGGTGCCTAGTCAATATTTCCCCCCTTACTATTTAATCAATAAATTTGATGGTAGGTAATTGACAGTCTGGTTATCTCAAACCATTATTTTCCTCATTACTTATCAATTATCTGTGTTATCTATGTAAGTTAATACATATATTAGAAATATTTGTCTACTGTAGTGTGAAATATATATCAATGTAGTCATATTTCACCGATATTGTAAAAAACGACTTATCATTAACAACTTTGTAATTTAAATGATATTGGGGTAAGATATGAATAACCAGTCAACTGTGGATTAGTGAAATAAAATTAATATTTACTTTGACATTATAAATATACTGTAGCCGCTACTCTGTAGTTTTTTTTAGTATCTGTTTTTAGACTAGGTACTGAAATATTAATCAATTTGACTCCCATACCATTCAATTTTATTGGACAAAGAGTGGCAAACAATCATATGGCCTGTATGGTGATAAACCTTGAATTGGTAAAGTTCGAATTGAGGATTCTGTGTTAATAATTGCAGACAAATGCAAGTCTCTTACTCTCATCACACCTTTGGGAAGTCTGGCGACCTAACCCACCATCACAAAAGTCGGTCTATTAATATTATTAAAAATGTACTTAACAATACTTTTATGTTTCAGAATGCCGAATGGTGGAAATGAATCCTAAATTTTACAACACCTAAACATTAAAATTAACTCAAATCTACTCAAAGGTTGACTTGAAATGGATAAATCTGCGTTTGTTCTTGCAAATTGTATAGGTACCTGTTGAGTTTATTTTGTACAATAGAGTACAATTGAAATAAAAGTAATAAATTCAATGTGATTATTATATTGTGTATTTTTTTATACCACATCGTAGGCAAACAAGCGTACGGCTCGCTTGATGGTAAACGGGCATCGTAGCCTATGCAAGCTTGACAATTGCGTTGCCGATGCTTCTTCTATGTATGTACTTATTCTAGAAAGGAAATCAACAAAGTAAATTTCTTTTGTGTTTTGTAATACTGTGTGTTGTGTCATGAAGTTTGATTCTTAAAATTCTTGAGGATTTCTTTAAAAAAATGGTTGTCATGCATAAGGTTGAGAAGGTAGAGGGCGTTAGTATGAATTGTCTTGTCCTCCGTCTTGAACCTCACCTTTCAAACATTCCATATAGGCATATAGGTGACATAATAAGGAAAGGAATCAATCAATTCAAAGGAAACAGTAACTTGTTCATATATTTTTTTTTACATTACATTAGATTTCTGAACATATGTGATGTTTTGAGTACCATCGGTTGAAATCTTCTTTCCTTCCTTTGCTAGTAGATCTGAAAAGAAGATAAAATACAGGTCATCAGTAAGCTGAAATACTGAATGAATGAATATTTTATTTGTATATAACATAGGGACATGTGCATGTTAATTCGGGTGGAGCCGCGGGGACAGCTAGTCTATATTCTTGTATACTATTATTATAAAGAGATGAAATTTGTAAGATGATGGCTTTGTAAGTTTATTAAATAATGGGCATTCTCCAAAGCTACTCATAGCTATTTGCTTTTTCTCTCTTCACCAGCACGGCATTCATAAGACGGCGACCGAGCGCTCTCGATTTTTCTCGCACTATCTGTCTCTTTCTTATTAGAACAAGAGATGTAGTGCGAGAAAAATAGAGAGTACGTCGCAGCCGTCGCATGAATCGCATAATAGACATGCAGTACCTACATTTAATCCCGTGACTCCGTCTTGGTTAACAGTAATACCTACGCGAGCGGAGCCGCGCGCACATCTATTTAGTCATTTAGAAAATGATCATTATCTTAGTCACCAAAGTAGGAACTGGACTAGGTACAACAATGGTATGTTGTAACTCTGTTTACAGTATAGGTACTGCAATGTGGACCTTGGATGAAAACAGACTGTATTAAGTAGGACCACTTAATTACATATACACAATTGACACACTGGTATTCTATCTTGCAAAAGTAACTGCAATTTTTCACAATATCTTGATATTACAGATGCTTTTCACGCTCAAGCCGCTGAACCGATTTAAATGTAATTTGGTATAGAGATAGTTTGAATAGAGATGTGTTATAAATGAGTTCCAAATAGCATTACTTACCGTAAGTACCGCTTCGATAAGAGTGTCATCCTTTTACTAATGATAAGTATGCAGCGAAATTTCTGGTTCTCCAAGTCCAAGGGCTAACAGCGTTTGTTGACGACTCCCTGGAGATATTTCACCAGCACCATAGCACACTCATCACAGTAACTATAATATTATTGTCACTAGAAAATCGAATATTCACTCGTAGTTTTGGTAAAAACAAAGTATTTAGCTTATCGTTAATACTTCGGAAGCACTTAGATAAAATAATTAAAATAAACTAAGTTGAGACGTCAAATTACCACATAACCACGTACCATGTTATGCAAAACGGTACCGGCTATCATATGTCACGTACAGCTGTCAAAGTTGGATAACTCCATTTTGACACGTGCAGCCATGTTTTGAATCGATAATTTGAGTGATTAAGTAGACAAATCACGTGACTTGTCATTTATCACGCGGTGATATGTGATAAAATACAAGCCATACTAGCCATGCAGGAACCGTAGGAAATGACCAGCATTCTTACAACAGATTTTACTATGAGAACTTTCTTGTCTGTGGTAGTAGGTAAAATCTGTACTGTAATGTTAGTACAGTTCAAATTATTGTAACGTTATGAGTTAAAATTTGCAACAGCTGTCAAAACTTAAGTGGGTTTCTTTCTAGTATCCATGGATATTAAAACAGTTATGGATACGAAACGTCAACCCAGTATGTTGTTCTTTTAATATAAGCCGCACGACATTTGATCCCGAGTGATATAAGTATAGGGACTTCATTCGTTTGTCTATAATTTAAAAAAAACCATTCGACATGACGGAGGATCGAATTGCCGGCATTGCTGTTGTAATTTTTTGTTAGTTTTTTGCTGTTACTTATTACTACTTATGATATGTGTGTAGATAAAGTAGTGTATGCAACTGCACATAATTAGGTCTTAAGGCATCTTATTATGGATCAGTTGCATAATAGTATATTGTGATACATGTGAGGTATTTTGTTAATTACATCCGAGGCAAAATTGTTCACGCGAACCGCAGGTGAGCGTGATAAGAAAGCCGAGGATGTAATTATCAAAGCTCATGCGTTTCATACGATTCCGGTTAGCCTAGTGGGTAGTGACACTGCCTACGAAGCTGAAGGTCCTGGGTTCGAATCCCGGTAAGGACAAATATTTGTGTGATGAGCATGAATATTTGTTTCTGAGTCTTGGATGTTTTCTATGTATTTAAGTATTTATATCTATTAAATATATCGTCGTATAGTACCTGTAACACAAGCCTTATTGAGCTTACTATGGGGCTAGTGCGATTTGTGTAAGATTGTCCCCTAATATTTATTTATTATTATTTATTTATTTATACGACGTTTTTCAACACATTTAGCGAGGAAAAAATCCTTTTCATACGATTAAAATTTTCCAGGCCTGCCAAGTTATTTTCTTTACCTAATGATGAAAACAGGTTTTTACTCACATATTGCACATCGCCAAGAATTTTCAGTGGCGTCCATTCTAATTATCACTTTTCTAGCCTCCTTCTTCCTCGAGTCAACATTTTTGATAATAACCAAACACGCATTCACAATGTTTTCAAATATTTGTGAAATAACATACAATGGCGCGCGGTGCGCAACTGTTTTTTTTTTCGTGAAGTTTGCACAGTGAGCGCGCATGTGTTAGGTTAGACTTAGATGAAGTCTCTAAACAGCCAATGCAAAATAAAATAATTATTTTCGCTTGAAAATGTTATCTTTTGCAAATCCATGTAAAATGCTATCAAACGTGAATACTTTTACCCAATTAAACGTTTCTATATCATATCTGTAGAAGTGTCGATACGGTTGTTGTTCACTTACTTGCCGTAGGAATTCGCAGCGGTGTAGAAATGTAAACAACCCAGTCTAATGTGCACTAAATGTTTATTTCAAGCACTTAAACTTAGCACACGTGTATGTTGTTTTAAGCGTAACAGCAGAAGGAGAAAAGGACAAGCAGTAGCACAATAACATTAAGGAGCGAACAGAAATTAAGCGGTAGCGTATGCGGCTCAGCGACATGCGTTTTGCGTCTAGGTGGGTGAGAGACTGCCGGTCGCGGCAGCGGGCGAGTGCGCCCGCGTCGGGCGCGGCCGGCTAACGGTTAACTGCTGACGTAGTCTGTCGCTGCGCCGTCGCAAATATCTACTAATAAATTTGTCTGCTTGTCCCGTTGTATACATATAACATTTATTAAAATTGCTATGTAAAATATCTTCTATAATTATAATAAGTTAAATTGTTTTGTATAAATAAAATTAAAAGATAAAATTCATGCATTTCTAATTAACAATTATAATTACTATATGTAATTAATAACTGACCTAATTAGGTACATTCATTGATGTGAAATTCATTGATAGAATACATAATTTGATTTGACATAATAACGAATTTAATTTAATGTATATAGTAAATAATTGTTTCAACTGTGTATAAATAATTGTTTACATTTGATATAAATTGTACTACACATAAAAACTATTATAACGTATATTGGGCAACATTACGCCCACATATCCAAAAAGATATAGTCAATTAATTAACAAAAACAATTTAATTTGTTTAGTCGAGTAAGAATCCATTTGCCGAGAATTAAAAATGCTGTACCTACCATTCTATACAACCCGGTTAGTTTAAGTATGCACCCTGTTCATGCATACATCTTGCTGCAAGGTGCCAATGTGACTTATTCGGGATATAACCATAAGACACAAGTATCGTAATATTATAAAACACGCGTGTTTAAAAGCGACATAATAAGAGGTACGTTACGAGCAATTGTGTTGAAAACTACTATTAATGCACATGCCAGTTTGCAAGCTTATTACAATGTTTTTTGATAAATATACGTGTGTAAAACCGTTATTATTATATTACTTACTGACACATTATCTATAGTCACTTTCACAAAGTGTTTTATCAAATACCCTTTCGTGTTTGCTCGCTGACAGATTGTTATACAAAAATCTTTTCAAAATTGCAAAGTTTTTGCAGCGAATCCCGTAAAACAACACAAAGCAATTTTCATGAGCTTGTAACAAACCTATATCTACATCAGCACAATGCTTTTCACTGTGCAGACAGCTCTCTGTAAGTACTTAATCCAATAATGCTCTACTTTGTAGGCATCACGATGTTCATTTTGATACCTGCTTCCTTTTTTTATAATCAGCACGGAATAGCTGATGTTTTTCTCCACAACACGCTGTTAAGACTCTATCTAGCCAAAGTGCGGCTGTTATCATTTGGAAGTTTGCCAGTTCAGCACCAGTTACGTTTCTTATCTTTTTATTTTCTTAATTAGAGGCGATGGCACTGTCATGACCTTGGCAAGGCACCAACGGTACTTATTAACACTGCGGAATAGGAGTTGCGCTAATTTTAACCACTTGCTTCATAATGATTATTGTACTCAACCTCATTTTACACATGGCTGTGCAGCGGACGATGCATTTGCAAAGTTGAAGACACACTCCATGTTTGAAAGATGCCAAACTCAGAAGTTACCTTCTTACTTTAATACACGTCGGGTGTTTGAATATGTTATATACTAGGTTATTATTATGCACTGTGTGGAAGGCGCAAGAGATAAGTCGTTTTTTGTTAGCCACGATAGTTTTCCAGACATATCAGCCGTTGACTAAAATTCAGCCCCATTAGACGTAAGAAAACGCACTAACTAGCGGTTATTAGTTATCAGTTAAATATTATTATTTATTAGGCATCAATGCAGCATATTCAACAGCATGCGTTTAACTATTTCAGTAGTATACTGTTTATCCACATAGTATTTTTTGCCGAATTCAAACGTTACTTAGTAATCCGGGCCATGGATTTGAATGCCAATCACAGTCAAGTTTAAATACCGACGTGTCAATACATTTCATTCAATATTGCGAACACGGCGCGGCGTCCAGATTAATGGTTTTATAAAAATGGTGAAAGATAACCCACTATTGAAATAAGGTGTGGATGTGACACAATTTCGGTTATATTATGTGACATCTTCCAAGTTTGCTCTGGAGTGTAAATGTGACTACCAAAAAGTTACGGTTAAAGCTGCCCAGCTTTAACGATAACATGTTCACATAAGAGGGTAGCATAACAAACAATTTAAACAAGTTTAGCCTAGTTGGTAGTGACGCTGCCTACGAATCTATAGGTCCCGGGTTCGAATCCCTGTAAGGGCATTTATTTGTGTAATGAGCACACATATTAGTTCTTGAGTCATTACTGTTTTCTTTGTATTTATTTATCTATATAAGTACGTTTATCGTCGTCTAGTACCCGTAGTCCAAGCATTGCTTAGTTTGAGACTAGATAAATTTGTTTAAGATAGTCCGCAAATATTTATTTATTGTTTAAGTAATAATAATAATAAAAGGGCGTAGGGATGTGACGGCCCCATCGCCCACCAGATTTCTGGTGCAATCAGTCAACGTAAGGCAGCTTGTGGCGGGCTGTTAGGGAGTAGCGACCCTACGTACCTGAGTGCTCCTGGGGGTGTCCTGTGGTCAGGCTGAGCCGATCGGGTGGTTGGTTGGACAGGCCCTCCGCCTCTGGCTTGCCTTTATTGGCCGTCCAGAGTGGAGTCGCAAGAGCTGTTGCTCGAGGGTAGATGTGGACACCTAAGTGGCGAGTTGGCTATATGTTTAAAGTCCAGTGCCACCTCTCTACCCCCCCAGCTCTCTGACCGGTGTTGCCCTTAGGCCATTTTTTAATGTCGCTATTAATAGGGGCCCATCTAGCAGTTAGCGAGTCACCGTCTGCCAGAGATAAAGATTGAAACAGTTTTATTAGGCAGGCGTCCGATGTTTCACCCAATAGCCCAGCCACTAGTCCATCATTTTAACCCAATAAACCGTTTTATTTAGATTCCATCAACCATCAATAGTCCCTATACACCCCAGCGGGTGCTGTCCCTGTGTGCGTCCCATGACACGGGCAGGGACAGCATCCGCTTGGTGTACTCCTTGCATTTCATTAAATTGTCAAAAGGGCCTCTACGTGTTGGCTCAGTTGGTACTTTGTAGGTACCTAGCTCCACGCACGCCTCCCAAAGGTCCGGGACATCATTGTCCCGTGAACGGGAAAGACATACATAATAATAATAATAATTACTCTTTATTGCACCACAACAAGAGAGACAAACAGGTTACAAAAAAAATTTGCTTAATAAATAATGGTCACAACAGGCGGTCTTATCGCTTTAAAGCGATCTCTTCCAGACAACCTTTGTACAGCAGGAAACATTTAAACTAGAATTTTTAACAGGTAGTGCAGGAATTCATCATGAAGAGTAAACTAACACATCAATATTTCAAATATTTCTAAACAGGACACTTGAAAAAAAAATACATATATACAACCATACATATATACATACAATACATAAAAGGCAACTTAAGGGAGAGACAGGTAATATTGTTTCAACAGATATTTGAAAATAGGAAGAGATTTTGCACACCTTATATGCAACGGCAAAGCATTCCACAACCGAACAGCCCGAAAGGTAAATGAGCCAATATAAAATTTGGTAGATGAAGGTGGTGGGGCAAGAAGATGGTTTTGGGAAGATCTGATGGAAGTGAGACGATTAAAACGCTCTTTGAGATATGGAGGAGTCGAGGGAATAAAAAGTATACTGTAGAGTAACGCAAGAATGTGAGAATCACGACGGAGACGAATTGGAAGCCACTTGAGCTGAGAACGAAAGGAGAAAACGTGGTCATACTTGCGCAAACCAAATATGAACCTAAGAGACACATTTTGAAGGCACTCAAGTTTGTTAAACTGGTCCTCAGTAAGGTCCAGATAGCACACATCAGCATAATCTAGAATGGGAAGAAGAGGAGATTGAGCTAGCGCAATTTTAGTGGCGAGTGGCAAAAAGTTACGAAGTCGACGACGAGAACCGATCGAAGCAAACATCCGCCTGCTGACCTCGCTCACCTGAGGTATCCAAGATAATGTGCGATCCATTATGATACCAAGGTTCCTTACCTGGTGCGAATATGGAATTTGAACACCATTGAACATTACAGCTGGTAAGCTCATAAAATCAAGCCTCGGAATGAGCTTCGGACTGCCTACGATTATGACCTGGGTTTTAGCAGGGTTTACCTCAAGCCCAAAACGTTCACTCCAGGTAGAAATACTCTCCAAGTCCTTATTCACGGCGTGGATAACCTGAGGTAAATCATTAACAGTTCCTTGAGAGTAAACTTGAAGATCATCGGCATAAAGGTGATATGATGAAACGATGTTACTAGTAATGGAATTAATGAAGATTGAAAAAAGAAGAGGGGACAACACGCCACCTTGCGGGACGCCAGCCAGCGTGTTGCACCACGATGAATGGGAAGAATCTACCTTTATACGTTGCCGACGACCATGTAAATAACTATGAAACCAATCAATTACCACAGAACATATGTTAAGAGAACGTAATAAACTAAGCATAATATCAAAATCAACAGTGTTAAAAGCATTACTAAAGTCAAGTAGCGATAAAACAGTGACATTCCTGTTGTCCATGCCTGCTCGGACATCATCGGTAATTTTCACGAGAGTGGTAGCCGTACTATGACCTGTTCGGAAGCCGGACTGAAAGGGATTCATCAGATTGTTCCTGTTCAAGAAAGAAGTCAGCTGTTGATGAACAAGGCGTTCCAGGACTTTTGATAAGAAAGGAAGAATGGAAATAGGACGGTAGTCAGAGAAAGAGGAAGGTTTGGATGATTTTGGAAGAGGAATTACATCGGCATCTTTCCACAACGAGGGAAATACACCAGAGGAGATGGAACAATTTAGAATATGGGTAATAACAGGAGCAAGGAGATCAAGGATAGGGAAGATCATTTTACGGCTAACGCTGTCGACACCAACGGCATTGAAGGAAATAGCTAATACGTTCTTCTTAACATCACTGACAGTGAATTGAGCAAGAAAGAAAGGAGGAAAGTCAGGAGTTGGGACACTCGAAAGATAGTTAAGAGTATCAGCCTTAACCCTTCAGCTGTGTTCATCCCTTTGTGGGCTTCATATTTTTTCCTGCAGGTCGGTGGAGCGGCCCTCGGAGGGGCGCAATGGCTTTGCTTACTTTCTTAGAAATAAAACCGGCATTCGTTTATCGATCTCGCTTTAATCCATTGAAACGTATAGCCAATTCAGTGAGACAGCTAGCAAGCGAAAACGAAAGCGAAGCGAAGCGAAAATGGAGGAAAAAATCAATTTAGTCGTTAGTCTAAAATAGTCAGTGGCACGATTGATACGGTCGGTGTTCGCGAGTGAAAATTAGTGGGTTTAGTGCTGAATTGTAGTGCCAGAAGGACAGTTTTTGTAGACATGTAAGTAATCTTTAGAATTACATAGAAACAAGTGTTATTTCAACGGGTTAACAGTAATAAAACCGTGACTAACATGACATACCTACTCATGGTCAAAATTTGGCAACACGTTTTTTAGCGCTTTTCTAATAATTTAATATTACTATTAGCTATTAAAATTACCGTTAGTTATCATACATTTGTTTAAAATGAACTTAAATGGATTATCAATGGCCCGAAAGTAATTAAATCGATTGAAATTGGTAACGATCACAACAAACCCCTCAGAGGGGGACCTAACCGACCGGAAATTTCCCTCCGAGGGATGCCCACATGATACCTCGTGACGTCACTACGATCCGCACTCTATACTAATCATGACCTTGATTTATACCGTTTTCAAATCATGTTTTGATGTGATTTTTGTTTAACTGATGGTTATATTATAGTTTTAACTAAAAGTATACTTAATGGGAATTTTAAGAAACCTAATTTGTTTGGTTCAAAACATATAGTTGCTGTGATAATTGCACTCGTTTGGAAGAGGGTATTTTGTATGAAAGTAGACATACTTTTTTCATTTTACTCTCAGATAAAACCTGCTGCACTTACAATAAAAAAAGCTACGGTTACACCTAGTTGATGACCCATATTTATTGTTCAGGCATGAATTTGATTACATACAGTATAAAACACTTCTGATATAAGCATGTAAATCGAAGCCTACACGAGCAACTTCTGAGTGTAGGCATTATTTTGGTAGAATATTTCAAATGGTCTAGTGTAAAAAAAATACTCACGAGCCTGCCATTTTATGTTTTTCGAATAAGTATAACACAAATTTCTTCAAATTAAGCTCATTTAACACCCCAAAAAACTAATTGATTATATTTAAAATAACCAAAATACGTCGTAAACTTCGGTGAGGTGGTGACGAGGTCAGGTAGATAGCCTTAATACGACTTTAATGTAACGATGATATATCGTTGCAGTTAGATAATTTAATAAATATTGAGTTTCATCCAAAATCCTGGCTGTGATTATGTAAAAAACTAAAGAAAATTTAATTTTACCAAATCACTTCTCTCCACAACCCTTGTTAGTGGAGCGCCCCTCAGAGGGTGCCACAGACGTGGGTAAGCGGCCATGTTTTTTCGCCACAGCTGAAGGGTTAACTGACCCGTTGAATGTGGTAGAAGAAGAAAAATGCTGGTTAAGCTGGTCGAAGTCTATATCATTAGGAATAGAATTTTGTTTAGGCTTCCCAACTCCTAAAGACTTAAGAAATTTCCAGACCTTAGAAGGATCACCATTTTCTACAGCCGAGTGAATGTGACGCCTCTGGGCATCACGGCAGACGGTACTACAGCGATTTCGCAGCGCATGGAACTTGGCTTTATTCTTTTCAGAAGAATTCCCCTTATATTTGGACTTAGCCAGGTTCTTCCTATATATAAGTACCTACTAGGGTGGTGAGACTAAATTGTGATGACCTTGTATATAGGCCCACCCCCACCCCAAAATTCGCATTTTGCAAACATTATTGAATACCGTGTCCCGCCGCAGTCCACATTTTTTTATAAAAAGAAGTTCATTTCCCAGTCTCGCAACTATGTAGACTTGAACATTACCAAAATCTCCAAAGAATTAAACATCACGGTAAGACAAATTATATTGATTACCTACTTAATTTGTTATATGGAATAAGAGGATCACAAAACAGCATGGGTCGATTTCGTATGGCATAATTTGTCACTGTTCGATTTTCGTGTAGCATAAAAACTTTTCGCCTGCAAACGTTTAGCGTAATGGTTTGTATACATATAATATTGTTTCGCTGAAATCGTTACGCATAGTATCGATTGTCCTAATTATTGTTGTGCATAATATTTATTGTGTCGATCATGGAATTATCCTTGCGGAACACCAGTATTATTTACTTCGTAATGGGATGTATATGCTTTCTAACTTTCTTGGTTTTTACAAGTTTACTGATCTCGGTACATTGCATAGCTCTTGAGCCATTTGAGTGCTTTTCTATTGAAATATTTACTAAAATGTTTATTATATTCATGTTTCTACGTTCTGTAGTAACAAAGTAACGTTACATTTTCTAGCAAATTATCAATAAAATATCCATGCGACTCAATACAACACCATTAAGTTATGGAGGTATTACAATTAAGCTCTTAAAAATTCTTCGGTTTCAATATACAAAATGTGTTAAGTATTTAATAGGGAGGATATTTTACATAAATACGCTTCAGCCGCTCACTAACGAGCCATGAATATTCTTGCATATTCAACGGTACTGAATCACAATACTTTTATATTTCAACCCCGCTTTGTTTCGGAGCGGCGGCCGGTAGATGGAATACTGGATTACCTCACCTAGAGACTTTATGTACTTAATTGAGGGTGGATTTTAATAAAAAAATAGTCGGAACAGCCTTCAAAACTGTTATTTAAATCGATTTCATCAGTTTATTTCTATAATTAGGCCATCACTTCCTACATCTTTAGCAAGTGAAAATGGTTGCTTAGGTCAAGTTAGCTCAGACGTTGTCGGTGGTGGAAAGACATTTTCAATTTTTGTAGTACGAGTACGTAGTATTCTTCCCTCTTAACTGTAATATTAGTAATGAAACACCTGTCATTTTTAATAGAAACATAACTTTATCTAACAGGATAGGAATTTTAACCTAATCTTAAGATTCGTAGAAACAATTATGACCTCGCCAATTTCAATATTAATAGATAATTCCGAAGAGTGTTCCATCAGTTCCTTTCATGCACGGAAGACATAAGGGTGTTAGTCTCTTTGACCGGCAGTGAACGTCTTTCAGTTGTTGATATGCGGATGGCAATGATAACCTTTAAACACCATGCCAAAATACTGTAAACAATAATGTAAGTATATCTCACCATTTGTCCCAGAAATGGATTGTATAAAATCTGTCACTAACCCATTCAAAATTCACGAAGTGCCCAAGTTTGGATTACAGCCGTCAAAAAGAGCCACTTTACTCACCGCGGCAGCCCACTTTGCCCTGATTTGTGAGACAGCACAAAGCACCGGCGATATTTCCTCATCAACGTTATTTATGCCCACAAGTTACTTTTACATTCTTAGAAGCACGGAATGTGGAAATCTTACATGCCTTTGAAAAAAAACTTCCATATGTTAGGCTCATTTCTGGGAATCTCGCCACGTATATGTCGCATTTCAGTTACAAATGGCCGACTTAGGATGACATGGGATCCTTACTAATAATGCGTCGCAGGGGCTCGGGACCGCGGCGCGCTTCGGTTGGCATTCAATCGGTTGACTTGTGATTGGAGCTGGAATATATTTACTTATTTTCGGTTGTTAAAGTATGAAACTGAAGTCAAGATGTACATCGGAATCAGGTGATTTGTGAGATACACAAACAAATTATATCCGCGACGAATATGGAATCATTAACCCTATCACTGGCGGTTGTCTATTTGTTATAAAAATACGTTTTAATATCCCCATGGCAAACGAGGGACCGAATATAGTTTAACAAATATATAGCCTGTCACTCCTACAACTGATACGAATTAAATGATACTCTTTTTAGCCTGGTTTAGCCTGCATGGCGTGCCAAAGAATAAGGGTGAGTTGCACCAAACCGTCTGTAATCGTAAGCGGTGTTCGTTAAAATCTGAATGTATGGAACGTTTGACAAGTTTCTATGGACTGACAGCTGTCAGCGCCATATTTAACGTTGATCGGTCTGTAATCGTAAGTCGATGCAACCCGCCCTAAGACATGGTCACATACATATATACATACGCTCGAAAAACATAACCCTACTCTCCTTCGGCACTCGGGTAGTTGGCATTTTCTATTTTACGTACAGTTTGGCAGCTCAGTTAGTTACTTAGCTAAGAAGTTGGTTTATAATCTTATCTATATATAGGTAATTTAATTGATATAAGAATAAGCATAAATATGTTTCAATGGCATATCATAATACATAACTACATGCAAGAGAAAATCTCTCTATACTATCTATACCTATTTAATTTTACCAATATCCAATTTCTAGTCTAAGAAAATTACTTCAAACGAATACGTACCTACGTCATCAAACTATTATTAAGGTACTACAGTAGGAGAGACGTACGCCGCTCTTCTTCTATATAAATGTGTCAAGTACCTACATCTATTATAGAACCGATTTAAAAAACGTTATAATAAACAGGCAGCAAATGAAAACATAACTTTTAGTATCTGCGAACAATAACTAAACTTTAATGTTTTTTTCAGTCAATTTTTTTAATAACGTGAGGAATAAAGTATTTTGTTACAAAAGAAAAATAAATATACAAAGCAGTTTAGTGAAAATAAGAACTTGCTAAGCTTCAGTACTTCAGTAAAGTTTCATTTGCTTTTCTATTTTAAATAAGGTCTACAAAATTGCTTATGTACTGAACGCCCATTGGCTTCATCGTGCAAAACCGTACAACAATTTTCATAATCCTTTGCGACGAGCGAGAAAAGCAGAAATATTTTGCCGTCCTTCAGAAAAATCTTTCCTTTGCCCCTGGGCTTTGTAAGCAGAATCAGTGGCTCCGATAGATTCAATGTACAGCTTAAACTGGATTTAGTGAGAATTTCGTATAGGTACTGAGTTACATGTGGCTCTCTGGGTTTTCAGGAAAGTATCTATATTTTGATCATCCGATATAACAGTACCTACTCCATTAAGTCGTTGGAAATCACTTTAAATTTTCACAAATTAAATTAGTGAGCATTTGTAAAAAAAACTACTTGGTTGAAGATCGGTTTGACTTCACTTTCAGATTATTTTTATTCTGCCACAAGTGATGCAGTTTTGAACTGTACGAATTAAGGAGTTACAATACCTACAATCAATTAATAGTAGGACTTAGGGCCCTTGAAAGGGTTTTCCATAATATGACATGACGAAGACCAGACGTGTCAATGTTTAAAAAGTGGGTTAGTAACATGGTGTTAACTCAAACACATTTAGTTACACGTGACAAATCCAATTCTAGCCCTTGGGCATCTATGATACTCAAGTCAACGATACATTAAAAGGTCCTTTAAGAGTCAAGTCACGTTTTCAATTGTTTTATTATGAGAGAAACGATTTTTATTTGGCTATTACAGTAACATGATTATAAAAGTGGCCATAAAATGAGAATCATTATTTTCTTTTGTAATAAATAAAATATTATAAGTTGTTAGATTTAAATCCAAATCTAGAAATATAGTTATTTGTTTTTGTTGAAAGATAGAAACACGTAGTTTACTGTTAAAAAGGCAGTTCAACAGTGAAAGGGCATGGCCAACGAAATCCTAATATATCGTCAATTTCAACTTTAAAGCTAGGTAAAAGATAAAAAAAAAACAAAAGAAATATCTAGTAACCTAAAACTTTTCCTCCAAAAGTGCAAACACCGCTCGAAATTCATACTTTTGTATAAACACAGATACACATCAATACATAGTTACGAAGCCCAAGCATGTAAATATACGCAAAAGTAGCATAAAGGACGTTTTCAAAATTTCACCTGCTATTTCCCTCCATACAGGAAGCAAAGACTAGGATTGAAGCCGGTTAATTCTCGCAGCATGCAAAATGGGGAAAAGAAATACAAAAGTATAAGCCTACCACTATCACCGTAACACGCAAACAGCCAAAAGAGATACTTACTGCTTTGTAATAAGCGATATGTGGGATGGTTGTAACAAGTTGGTAGTCGAGCTCGTGAGCTTCATTTGGGCAAAGGGAGGTCAAACACTTAAAAACTCCGGAGATACAAGATTGCAGGCAAGTAGACGCAAACGAAGCAAGCCTTCTGAATCGCTCGCGTGTATGGAGACTTTTGAGGGTGGCCTTAGGGATGCATTAGTAAATCCGGTGGGTTTCACAACTCTAAGATATTACTTGAATTTATATACTTAACAACTAATGGGAGAATAATAATACGAGCGTACTTTTTACTTGCTTTTTGCTTATGATTGCAGTATTGACTTGGGATATTTTAGCTTTTTGGAATCCCAACACGCTACCAAACATGCCCTTGATCGTCTCACAACCCATTTTTGATACACCCTGTATAGATATACCTCCGCAGGCGGGCGGAATATGTTTGCGGTATTTTGTACTATATACTGATAGCATATTTTTGGATGTGGCCCAGATTTCCTTTCTCGTCGGTATACTGTTAGTAGGCATTATGTTTGCGCAGTACTACATTATATTGCGCGGAAGCGGGACTGTAGGTACGCAATGTAATGTAGGTCTACTGCAATTGTAGGTACCGTCCCGCATCCGCCCAAATATTGGTTTTATTTGTTTCTCGTCCATGAGGGGATGCCTGTCCCTAGTGATGATGATAATAATGACGTCTTAACTGCTTTTCAATGATAGAAGCTACAAATTTACCAGATCTTGGATCTAACATGTTCTAATAACATTGCAGATTTTTCCAAATTTACGCTTTTTTATTATTTTATAACAAAAATGTTAAAAAAACCGTTCATCAAACGCCTAAAGCGGACTTATAACGTCCAGTAACTCTGTGTTCTCAGTAAAATTTGACGTCAAATGAATACATTTCATATATTGTACATGTACCATCGCGAACACGGTTAACTGACCATTCGTATTTACATGGGCATTGTACAATAAGGTTCAATATAAATACGGGATGGTCAGTTAACTGTGTTGCCATTTGTACATAGCATAAAAAGTTAACACTGCTACACCATGTCACTACACACTGCTACACTTTAAGGTTGTAAGATAATAAACGCATCTTCGATAGTAAAACGTAGAAAAAGTCTATGAACATAGACTTAAGATCTCAGTTCAAATGGTAAATTTTACACATATTGCACATTGCTACACACACAGTCTCATTTCCTTTCAAATTAGGGCATTAAGCCGTACTAGATTAAGCACAACTTCTTAGATTACTTTACTGAATGCAGCCACCGATTCACTTACTGTGAATCTCGAGTTGTTATTATGATTATAAATTATTATATATAACCAGGGATCGGAAATTCGGAAGCTTTTGTACCTACTTCTAGCAAAACCCCGGAAAAAGCTAAGCAAGGATGGAGTTGGCTTCTTAAAAATAATATTTTAAATATTGTTCCGGGATTCCGAGATTGTATTGGCAATGTTAACATACGCGTTGGCAAACAGTTTTAACGACATACCGGGTGTAACAAAAAATAGTGGTGGTCCTTTTAAGGGCGTAATAGGTAGGTATTGTGTTTTGATTACAGAATATTAGGAATATTTTATATAACGTGTTTTTTATATGGATCAGGTCGCCCCAGTCGGCCAACGCTCCACACAAATGTACAAAAAACGCGTAAAGAAACACACTAAATAACAAAATCCAATCATAAATTGTTGTTCAATAGCCAAGTAGAGACGTGAAAACAGAGCACATTTGACACCCGAATACATGTAAAGTACAGCAACGAATGAATCATGAACGTCCCTATAAAACCTAGCTGCGTTCCTATCCCCAATCCTTTAAAACTACCTGAGTTCTTATCTATATAACCATAATAAAAAGACACCGCCGCCGTCGTAAAGATATCGCTAATATCGCTATCAAGTAATTGTATTGCCGTCCTTTTCTACCTGCTAAACATTAGACTAGGACGGAAATGCAAATATACCGTGTGTCGGTGTAGGTTGATTACCTGTTCACTATTGTATGGATGGGTACATTTGTTTTAATTTCGTTTGTACCATTTTTTTTTAAATAAAAGTAACAATACAATTTCAGTTTGATGTAAGCTAATACTGTACTGTTAGTTAAATTAACACATGAATTAAATTACATTTTGTAAGTAGGAATAACTAAAATAGTTTATTTAAATACTTTATTACGTATACACATACGTAAGTATTTAAATAAACTAATTATGTACTTTAATACATATGTGTACTTTATATTATCCTAATTTTCGGTATTCCAGGAAATCCCGGAAAGTTTATTAGTAAAAGTATATAGAATCCGTCTCCATGCTACTCAACAACAACGCGGTGTAGGTACTGAGGCCACAGAATAGGTACAAAAGCTTCCGAATTTCCGATCCCTGTATATAACATCCGGTAGCAAGGATACGATGACTGAAGAATTCCTAATACCTACGCCTACGTCCATTTTGAGATGGTGCTGTTTTTATACACAAATTATATGGTTTAAATATGACTTAACTGTCAATGTCTAATATAAAACGTGTTTTTAACCGTCTTCGAGCCGAAGCCCACCTAAAGTATACAAAACGTACCTACTAATCATCGAAGTTCATTCTCCCGGTTAGAGTTCGTATACAGTCAGCATCAATAGTAGCTGCGGAATGCTGACTAAACATCTAACGTATAAAAAAAACAAATCAAAGTAAGGTATGTGCGTCATTCCATACAAGTCGTTTTATTGACCACCATACACAAACATCAAGAGCGCGTCATTGAAAGGAGCAGAAAATGGTGTGAAAGTCTTCTGAGCTCACCGCCCCAAGAAAACGTCCTATTTAAACATGAAGTTTGTAGCCCGTAAGACCGTTTGCCACGGGCACACACCGATGCGAACCAACGCATCATCCATTTCTAAAGGCGCGTGAACACTCGCAAATACACGCACCTTGGTGCGTTGAATCACGTTGAATCGAATGCGTTTTCCCCTCCCCGGCAAACAAGTAGCTAGCTGTGTGGAGTTGTGAGGAATAGTGCCACTATTCCCAAGTAAAGTAGCTTGTAAGAAAGCGTATTCTGAGTGGGGAGGATTTACCGTTGACGCATGTGTAATTTTAGAGATTTTGCAGACGACGCTGAACGTGGTATGTAATACCGAACATACATTACGATACGTATTTACGAATTTACGACTTATCTGTCGTTGTTTTTGTAGTAAAAGTAGCTACCTGTTTTATTGTAATTTTATTGGTTGCAGGTGAATAAAAACTGAATCATATGCCTAAGTATAGTAACCTATATTTTGCGGTCCACGATTTTAATTCACGAATAATATTGATTTGAATACACTTAAATTTGATAAAAATGGGCTTTAAATACGATTTAATGTGCCTAAGCTAATTTACAATGATGATAACAATGATTTTATCCCCGAATGGAATAGAGATTGACACAGTCAGCAGAGAGTACTAATGATTCATATTTTGTGGAACATAAATGAATATGCCAACTAGGCTGATTGTACCGCCGTCACAGTGAAAATTTGCGTCAAATTGCAACGCTTCACCACAAACACCATTCAAAACCCATTATTTGTATTCGCTACATGGCTATTTTACAGCATTAATAGTCGAAATGTATCAAGCCTCAAACTTCAAATAATCGAGAATATCATAATATGTTACATTGATTATATCTGTGCGACAACCTTCGTTGCGAATTTGTTTTTGCGCTCTAGAACAACTTTATTTTCAAAGATTTCCACAGCTTGTTAGATGCTATTGAATATTGCGACACAACGTCAGGAAATGTAGACTCTGAATATTCCCGTTTATCGTCCAACGTCTTCACAAGCCTTCCAATTACCCAGAGCCGTCGCCTTCGCACACACCATCAAAGATAGTTGACATTGCGACATTTGTGACTCGTCAAATAGAGCTTCCAACGCAGGTCCTATAGTTATTTGCTTCAGCACCTACATTGTTTTGAACTGGTAACCTATTATAAATGAGATATCTAACGAAGGCAATACCCTTATTCACACCTGCGACGTGCAACATTATTTGGAACTGTTTATTTAAGTATTATAAAAAAACAAACTAATATTAGGGAACAATCTTACATTACTTAAACTAGCCCCATAATAAGCTCAATAAGGCTTGTGCAAGATATACAATGACGATTTATATAACAAATACATCACAGAAAACATTCAAGACTCAGAAACATATATATCATACAAATACGAAATCGCAGGTTAAATAAGATATTGAACTAAGAATCTTTAAACTTTACCAGTATTTTTTTTAAACACATACGAAAAGTGATCGATAAAGAGGAACAACTTTGAACACCATTTGAATAAAAACAGAGCCTTAGTAACTAAGCTCAATTCTCTGGCGCAGCGCATGTAACAACTGGCAACCAGTGAGCGCCTCGCGACAAGCGCGTCGTCGACCCAAAGTCGCCGCGCGGCCATTTCGGCGTTCTAAAAAGCCGGCGTTGTTATACTCTATCTGAAACTGTAACAGTAAATTCTGGCAAGCAAAAAATTACTTCGTGGTTTGCCTCTGAGGTAGTTGTTTTCTTGCGTTTTTCTGTCAGTGTTTACTCTTACAGTTTCGGTCAGTATTTACGAGCTTTGGATTGATACCGGGTGAACGATGGGCGGTGAGGAGTGACGAAGTCGGTCGGGTGTCGGGGCGATAAGTAAGCGTTAAGTTTAACTCATGCAAACCCAACGCACATTCTCCGATGTGAGTGCTGTTCAACACTGATAAGCAGGCAATATGCAAGGCACATTCTCTGCCAAGAATCGGTATCTATCTAGGTACGCACTATGCTCGTAGCCAATCCCGTATGTAGCGGAAAGCGCCTACGGCGTAGGCACCCGGTAGCGTACCGCAGGAACCCTCCTGTGGCAGTGAAAATGTGTGCCTCGATCAAATCCTCATTGACATGCTAAATGTAAAACTTTGACCAAAAGTGCGTAAATGGCATGAAATGCGATTTGTGAATATTTGCCCCATAAGTGTTGAAAGTGGAACCGCAATTAGGTGAGAGACCAAAACCAAGTATTCAGCTGGAGTAGAAAGCTCGGGTGCCGTGATTTTTTAATGAAGAGCGTGTAAAAACAATTGACAACCATTTCATTGTTGTCTCCCGTTCTGCTCATCGGCCTGCAGGTGCTGGCTTATTGTCCGAAAAACGGTTTTTGTTTTAATTATAAACGTTTTAGCATCTTTTTCATGTCCTGTGAAGGATTTGCTTGAAAAAATACTTCATTTGAACGCTTTGTAAAAGAGTATTATGTATATATTTTTATACTACTTATCACATAGGTAACATTTAGGTTAGGCACAACCTGTTGTATCGGCTAGCATTATTTACATTCTTATGATTTTTTAGGAAACTGTCTGGAAAAAGTATGAACAGCTTTAGATGTCACTGCGTTATTACCAGGCTCGCGTGTTAAACCTTCAAATAAGTTTTTCGATCATTGTTCTTCGCCAAGATTAAGTTTAACGAATAAATCATTGCGCACACAGTGCAAACAAAGTTGGAGGGAGCCTGGCAGCAAATTTAGCTTTTCAACTAAAATTAATCGTCCGTCGAGAACAAACTAGTTTATGTAATTGTTTCCTAGTCTTTGACCCTTCGGTTTTGTCTCGGCCATTATATTATTCAGATAATGACAACTGTTCTGGATGTTTCATTATAAATAATTACTTTTGATTGCTACATCGCTTTACAAATTTCCCCCAACTCGTTTCAACAATGTGGACTTAGTAATATAGCGATAGAGAATTTTATGTAGTACTTAGTTATAATGGTTGAGCCAAATTGGACAGTTTTCTTCGTGTGACATGCTCTGCAATGAAACATACAATCAGTAAGCTATAATTATTTTGACGATCGGTAGGCAATACACTAGATAGTGACGCTGCCTACGAAGCTGAAGGTCCTTAGTTCGAATCTTGGTTAGGGCAAATATGTGTGATGACTCACTGATGAGCATGAATTTTTGTTTCCAAGCGTTGGATATTTTATCTATGTATTTATATCAATTAAATATAGTCTATGGATATTAAAATGTTTAATACAAGTAGCTACTGATTATATTTATCAAAAAGTAAAGGGATACTAAATTGATAAAGGAAACATACAAAAATACTTTGAACTGTATACGTTTTCCTAGATTCGAATTAAAAGCTTCGAGCCCCCACGAGACAAATTGAAAGCTCTTGAATGTAGCCTAGTTAGTCTTAAAGGTTTCTGTCGTCATGGAACGTCTCCATGACGACAGAAACCTTTGCCTCGGCCCAATTAGGGGAGAAATGGGATGAGTAGGTACAAATTAAATTGTCAATTCCGTAAAACCAGTTTTGGGCTCTTGACCCTTCTGCACTGATTACCAAATAGTTTTGCTCGTGTCCGCTTTAGATTATTGAAGTTGTGCAATCAATATAAATAACTAGCTACCCACGTGGCTTCGCCCACGTGTTGCAAAAAACGCAGGTAAACCCGCGGCATAAAACATAGCATATGTCCAACCAGGAAGTCCACTCTATAGAAAAGCAAAATAAATTTTGAAATCAGTTTAGTTGTTCCGGGGATTACCCATTACGCACAAACTCATAAACTTAAAAAGCCACAATCTTACAGATTTTTTAATATTATTTTTGGTTTTGCGTTATTTTATTAACAATTTGTATGAGTATACAACGTGTTAATAAAATAACGCAAAACATGAAAAAACGTCTTTTTGATGACCTTTTTTTACCTCTGTATGGAAAGTTGACCGACTGGGGCGACCTGCTCCATACAAAAGTGAAAAATAAACAGCGTCATTTTTTTTTTAATCTGATCGTGGTCACTTCCACGTTACATCGAAAAGAAACAGAAATATTTAATAAAATAATTTGGAAGGTATGTGGGGAAACCACCACAGTAATATTTCCTATTATGGAGTAATAAGTGGCGATTACTGCACCGACAAGAGCCCGGCTCTTAAGTTTGTGATGATGAAGAGGTGTAATATTTAAAATATGTAACACATAAAACGATACGAATGTGTATAATTTTATCGAAAGGCTTTTAAAAGATTTTCAGCCAAAAACGAAATTGAATGGCCGCTACCCACTATAGAATCGCCTGTTGTTAACTTTAAGCTTTTTTTTCTTGTGTTATTGTATTATATTCCAATAAAGGTTCAGTGACAGACAAAGCGTGCAAGTATATTATCTTTATAGTGTAAATAAACCGATATTCAACTGTGTTCAGTCAACTATATAACCCGTATACGACTGTATTGCTGCAATCACGGATCTTGTTTACTCAAGGACCGTAGTATTTATTTGCAAAACCCTCGAGGGACCGAGGAACGACGGCCTAATTTTCGAATGAAAGCTGAATAAGCGCTGAATTAGAGATACACAAGCTTAATTTAATTATTTCAAGGCTTCTCTGAATTTGGTTGGAATCGCATTAGGGATTTTTTACGTCAATTTAAGAGGTTTTCTTTTTTTTGCAAATTTGCAATTTGCTGTGAAGTTACATATTTAATTATATTAAGCCCGTTTAAAACAATTATTCTCAAGCTTTTTAAGTTTAAAAGTGTCACATGGACTTATGTATAAACACGATGCTTATCTTTCGTTCATCCGTGTTGTAAAATTTATACATGGAACATGGTACATTCAAATAAAAATAAAAATAAATATTTTTGCAATAAAAATAAAAGTAGTGTTGGATCTGTTTCGCACAATTTGAAAACAAAACGTACCGTAAAAATGTGTGAATGATTAAACCTTTTCCATACGATATATGGACCACATGCTGCCTGTCAAATTTCAAAGTGCTTTATTTGTTAAACATAGGTATAACTGAAAAATACAGAGATGTTGAATAATTATTGGGAACCACTATGTTTTGCCAGTTGGCGTACAAAAACATTATATTATTATTTTCATTACATAACTTTAAATATAAAAAGAGAGTCAATATAATTTGCATAAAAATAACATTTATAATAATAAAAAATAAAGTAAAAAGCAATTGAAGTCATCATTTAAGTAAGTAGAAATAGAATAATAGCATTTGCTTAAAAGTAATGTCATGAGTTTGCGTTTCAGAACTGGTATCGAAGTCAGCTTAAGTTCAGACGGTAATTTGTTGTATATCTTAATTGCTACAGAATACACACTTTTGCTTTAAAGCGGTTTTTGCAACAAATGTGCACAGGTCCTCTCTGCGTCTTTGTCGTAAAGGCCTGCCAGTGGCATCAATCTTTTTGAATGGTGCCGGATTATTTTTAATAAACATTACTGCTTCAAATATGTAAAGAGATGGCATGGTCAAGAGTTTCATTTCTTTAAAATACGATACACAGCTATCGGTTTGATGGTCAAACATCTTTTCTATACTTATGTATATATTCAGTTATCATTTTTCAACTGTCGGCCCGAACACGGGTTAAAAAACGCGCACATATTTATATACAAAGGGTCATTCAGAGTAAATACTAACAACTTATTGCTTTTTTTTACACACAAAGCCGTCTTTCTCAGAATGTAGATATTTCTAGTAGCATACCGCTGCCAAGCAAGAGCTCATAAGAAATGATAATTAAAATCAGCAACATTCGCTCATTCCATATGCATTAAAATTTAGCAGACCCCTTCTTAGCGGGGAGTGTCTCGTGATAAAGCTTTGGTTACATTAGCTATTATGGAAATGAACTAATACGGAAAGTTTATACTTTCTTGCTAAAAGCTCATGTATTTAACAAAAAAATGCTTTTTGTGAATCTTTATTTCAACAGGCTGACTAAGCAAAAGCGAGCGTTAAAAGCGTAAGCACGGTAATGCTACCTAGCGTTTAGAATCCAAGTAAATCTTTCACCAACCAGCACTTTTTTCGCTTACTCTCCTAGCTAAAAAGAGATTATTTTTACATCGACTTTGGTAATAAACGCTATCCAATTGAGGGCTACTAAAAAAATCATCTTAGAATGAAGGTCGAACTCAGAGCCGTGTTTATTTTCGCCGGTATGCCTCTAGCTTAACTATCTCTCATAGCACTCGCTCGGCGCAAACCGAACACAGCGAGAGCGTGGTTAATGGTCCCCATTCCTAGAACCAATGACAAAAGGATTCAGAAGATTTCCCTCTAATTAAAATTGACGCGATTCGACCGATGTAAAGGCGCCCGAATCGTGTCGCATTACCATTTTTAAACACTTCTTCCAATCTTTTTTCATGAAGTCTTTTCCTGCACAGCAACAGGGAACTTTTTGAGCCCTTGTTTACATTTTGTTTACTTTTTACAGACTTGAAGACCTATCAATACTTTTATTTTGTTGCCTTTATGTTAAGAGAGAACAATCTCACTTCTGCATACGAATGTCACCAGATTACGCCACTTTTTTGTGACATAATTGAATTTTAAACATCAATGTTCTGAACTTCTGAGACATATAAAAATATACAATTTATGACTGTCATGTTAATTAATATGTAGTGAAATGAAGTGATACATATTACAGATTTGGAATTCCTGTAAAGTCATATCATGTACCACTATATAATTTATCATTGATAGGTGTTACTGGGGCCGGGACCCCGGCCTCCTTTGGGGCACAGCCGGAAATAAAACTAGTATAGCAGTATAGTAGGGATGACGATAAGGTGCTACTGTTTTATTCCACTGTACCACTATATAATTTATCATTGATAGGTGTTACTGGGGCCGGGACCCCGGCCTCCTTTGGGGCACAGCCGGAAATAAAACTAGTATAGCAGTATAGTAGGGATGATGATAAGGTGCTACTGTTTTATTCCACTTTATCAAAGAAACAAAAAACTCGATGTTTGTAAAACTGAAAGGCAAAGAAAATTGTATATTATTTAAATATATCCCTTGCTCTGGTTAATTGATTTTTCTGATATCAAAACATTGGGCTCTTATCGCTGAAAAAAATGTATCACAACACTCTCACACAAATCTTTTGAACGGAAGTTACGTATTGATACACCAAGAGAAATATAAGGAGATATTCCAATAAGTGTACTTTCTTTAACTAAACAAAAACCATCTATGTATATATTTTATTAATTATGCTCTAACTAATTCATGCGAACAACGCAATCAGCGTGAAGCATCTATTTACTGGAGTGGAAGTCGCGATACTGTCACCGCGTCCAGACACACAACGACTTATCCGCGATGTCACCCAAACTATATACGACATTACTTCATCAACGCACAGTAATGTCGACTTGATAATTCAACGTCATATTTACTATAACACTTTGAGACACAAATGACTTTGTTCTAGCAAAGTTGTATTAGTTGACGTTACAATGTCGATTTAAGTAAGACTTTTGCAATCACATGTGACGTTGTTTCATCGCCGTACTTAGCCTAGTGGCTAGGATTTTGTATACAGATAACTTAGCAGTATATCCTCAAGTTTGCCCGAAAACGTTTTGTATTATTAATGTCATGGACGTGGAAGACATCCTAATGACTGTGTTTGCGGGAATTACTGTAACCGCTTTACGTGGCCTGCTTTTATTGCCTTCCTGAATAAAAGAAACTCCATATTATTTATTATGTTTACTCGCTTGTGCAGGCATTAGGGTAGGTAAAGACGTCGTTATTTTGTAACCTTTAGTTATCATTAATTTACTATGGAGGTAACTACTGTTTCTTAACGCATATATATGCTGCGACTGAGTACACGGTATGTGTAAAAACATCACAGATCGCTTGGGTTAGAACACATCCGCTCTTGTTTATACCCAGTCTTCTTCTAAGACTCCTTTATTGATCTTAAAACTAACCGTTTATCTAGAACTAGTGCTTTCCTGTTACCTCTAGTTACGTTGTGAGGATAGTGAAAAACGCATATTTCACAAGGTAACGTGTTGAACAAAACGTTAAAGTTAAGATTCCTATTTCTGGGCAGAAAAATGAAACCTCAATTATTTTTTACCCTTATGCCTCAGGGTCTCAATGGTTATGTTTTTCGAGCGTATGTGATGTAAGTAGTATAAATATGTATGTGTGTATGGGGACAAGTCAATTCTATTTCACGGGCTACAGTTCAAACGGCTTGATGGAATTTGTCATAGGAGGGTCGTGGTGCTGACTTAGGCAATTTTTTAGCTTTTGCAAAATAATTGCAAAGGAGCAGTTGAGCTTTATGAAACCAATAATACGCCGCGCGCCGTTAATGTTCGCAACATCACACCAACTTTTATTTTCTAGTTTTTTTTTATAACTAAATACAATTTATTTTCAACACATTTGCTCGTAACGTAGCTCTTATTGTGCCGCTTTTAGGGTCATAATCCTGGATATCAAACACGCGTGTTTGTAACACGGCAAATCCTACGCCGCGCGGCCGCTAGCGCACTGGCCGGCGATAAAGAAAAAAGTATAATTTTCACGGCCGTGTTTTGTTTTCTCCTTTGAAAAGTTTTCACATAAAAACGCTCAGCTTATGCATTCGTTGGTGAAAACTTATTTTATAATATAAATGTTAATCATTCATATATTGTACAATTCTCGAGATCACCTCTGCTTGTAAATAGAGTGTATATATAGTTCATGCATACAAGAGCTGCCTCTTATGCAGGTAGGTTTTGTATTCTATAAGTTCTGTATTCTGTATATGATTATTGTTAAACCTAATCCAAGCCTCATTTAGCCGACACTGGTCTAAACCTTATGAGGCTCGGATGGGTTTGATCCTTATTTAACTAAAAGGATTGCTTCCAGCCCTTTATGCCTGGTTTTAACCGCTACTACTGACCGCTTCTCGGCTGCAGCTACCTGAAGGTGTGCTCTAGGCCTGCCCAGCCCTGCGGGACCTACTAACGAATCTAAAACCTACGAACGTCTCTACTAACCAGGCCAATGACTTTTAGCTAGTACTTGCTCCGTACTGACTGAGTAATTTACCCATTCTGTATATACTTCTACTTCTTTTTATTATTATATTTTATTGTATATAAAACTATTAGTTTTATTTCCTACCCGCCGGCTAGCCGGGTTACATGTTTTATAATGAGTGTTATGGTTATATCACGATTAAGTCACGTTGGCACCTTGCAGCAAGATGTATGCATGAACACGGTGCATTCTTAAATTAACCGGGTTGTACTGAATGTACAGCTTTTTTTAGGGTTCCGTACCCAAACAGTAAAAATAAAAACCGGCCAAGAGCGTGTCGGGTTCCGTAGTTTTCCGTCCGTCACAGTAGTAAGTGTCCCCAATTAAGCGTTAAAAAAATTGGGTATTTATTACATTGAGTTGACATATTAAGTACAGAGCCCTAAAACCCTACAAGCAATACTTAGCGAACAATTTTATTATTAGAAAATGAACGACCACAGACAACTACGACAATTCGAGCACGACAAATATTCTACCTAATGTATGGGCGCACCTGCTCTGACTCCATTAAATCAGGAAAAATCTTAACAGCGCCATGTACAATGTGAGCGTTCCGCGTACAGCGACATCTATCGGCAAATTAAGTAAACTATTGCGCGCGAGCTTAAAGTATGGAAGATGATTTTATGGGATAATTCTTTATTGCGAGAACCGATTTTCACCGTTTTTACGTTATTTGAAAGCACGTCATTTGATTGTGATTTTGTAGAAATTACAGGTACAATAAACACCTGCTTATCCGGTTAAATTACAAACTTAGTTCAGAAATTATTTTGTAATTTTTTTCAAAAACTATTCAATCTATCGAGTTTAAAATAATTTTCGTAGAAAGTTTTTATAAAGTTCTACTTATTAGATTTTTTTATTATTTTTAAAACTTATTGTTCAAAAGTTAGAGGGAAAAAAAAACACTCCCCACTTTACGTATAGGGGAGTTACCCTCATAAAACATTTTTTCCACTTTTTATTTTACCATTTTGTCGGCGTGATTGATATACATATTAGTACCTAATTTCAGATTTCTAGTGCTAACGGTTACTGAGATTATCCGCGGACGGACGGACAGACATGGCGAAACTATAAGGGTTCCTAGTCGACTACGGAACCCTAAAAACGGGACCTTATTACTAAGATTTTTCTGTCCGTCTGTCTGTTACCAGGCTGTAACTCAAGAACCGTGATAGTACCGCTAGTTCTGTTGCCGCTATAACAACAAATAATAAAACAAAATAAAATAAATATTTAAGGGGGTCCCATACAACAAACTTTTTTTTTACTGTTTTTATAGATAATGGTACGGAACCCTTCGTGCGTGAGTCCGACTCGCACTTGGCCGGTTTAATAGTTCTCGGCAAATGGATTCTTACTCGACTCAACAAATTAAATCCTTTTTGTTATTAAATTGACTATTTATTTTTGGATATGATATAGAAACGTGGCCTAACACATGCGAGCTCACTGCGCAAACTTCACGAAAAAAAAACTGTTGCGCGCCATTATAGGTAGGTTATTTCACAAATATTTGTAAACATTGTTAATGCGTGTTTAGTTCTTAATAAAAATGTTGACTCGTGGTGACTAGAAATTCTTGGCGACGTGCAATATGTGAGTAAAAACCTGTTGTCATCATTAAGTAAAGGAAACAACTTGGCAGGCCTATAAAATTTCCATCTTATGAAAGGATTTTTTCCTTGCAAAATGTGTTGAAAAACGTGGTACGAAACTTTGATAATTACGTCCTCGGCTTATTACGGCTCGGGAATTATCACGCGAACCGCAGGTGAGCGTGATAATTCGGCCTCTGGTGTAATTGTCAACATACCTCACTTGTATCACAATAGTACATTACGTAACTAGGGCGGTGAATTCGTGAATGCCCCAGATTGCAGGTGTTTGTGGCCCGAACCGAAGGTGAGGGCCATAAATATGCGCTCCGGGGCTTGACGAATTACCGCCCCTGTTGCGTACAAAGTTTTACTTTTTTAGTTTTTTAGTTTTTAGTACTATTTACGACTCTCTTTCTCAAAAACGTGTGGAAATGAAGTTGATATTAATATTAAATCCCCAAGTACGAGGGTTGTTTGATAACTACCCGTTTATGAAAAAAACAATCAGTCGTTTTTGTAAATATGTTGTGTAATATTGTGTATGTAATTGTCTCTTGTCTAGTTTGTTACGTTTTGGTCTACCCTATTTTAGATCTCTACGAGTTAGTAAATAACAACCATTGTTTAGCATAATAAAAATAAAAGCTTGTTGAAGTAGGTAGTTAACTTAACTTATCCAACTGTTGAATCTTAAAACATTGTATTATTATATACTTACGTAGCTTTCAAAATTTAATTTGCCGGCCTAGCTTTTTTACTTCAATAATAATTGAGAACAAGCTGTAAAAATCAAATAATTTCTGCAGCTAGCTCCTCGGAAGTCTTAATAAGTATTCATTTGATACTCAGAATTTATTGCGCGCAAAAACATATTTAAGGTAAAAAAATTGGACTTAATGACTTTGCATTTTCTATCAAGATTGCTCGTGAAATATAAATTTAGCAGCGCAGTACAGGATGGAGCAAGTCGTTTTACCGTATAAACAGTGCTCGCTCCCAAAAGGGAACCGATGTCTCTTTCCTCGGTGTAGCGTGGTGTTTATTTTGGACGTTTTAAAGTCTTACCTACGATTCCCTTATTTGAAACTGTTGAGACTTATATACATTTTAGCTTAGGTCTATGTATATATTGTATCATACAAAGACCCCGGGCACTGTGGGAGTCAATCACAGGTATAAAGTCTACGTGAGTTGACTTTGCAACCAGGCATCACCGCCTATTTTTGGGCTAAAGGCGTAAATTTATATTTATAAATGTACGTATATACATATACAGAGATTTAGGTGCTCATGTGTTCTTTGTTCCACGTTGATATTCATCTGTTTCCTGCTGAATAACGAATGCCATGAATTGCTACTTTGTTGCTATGTAATAATTTCTGGATCTAGTATTAATTTCTGATTAGCAATTAAGCCTCGATTCGTTGAAATCGTATTATCTACTTTGTTTATCGAATTAAACACGAAATAGCCTCGTCAAAACTGCTGTATGTTTGCTAACCCAACTCTAGTTACGCGGGTTCTTAGTTGGTGTTAGGTGTTTTGATCTCCACTAAACGAAGTTAGATGGAGTTGTGTTATTTATCGCCGGCGCGGAAAATAAACGCGAGGTACACGTTTCATCTGATACCATGTCAGAAGTTTAGAAATAAAGATTTATGGTCAGCTTATGTGAAGGCGATTGGCGGGATGATTAATGTCTACTAGATTGCATTGTGGTTTAATAACGATTTTTGAAAATAATCTCGCCCTGAATAACAATTAATATATTAAAAACAGTAAAAAAAAGTTTGTTGTATGGGAGCCCCCTTTAAAGTGTCCCATTTGGTATACTCTTGCTTGCCAGAATTTCATTTGCCCGAATTTTATCTGCCATAATATTCAACTGCCATAAAGTTGTTTTCAATAATTTTGTATGCCATACTCATTGTTTACCATATTAATTATATGCCAGAATCTTTGTTTTCCATAATATCAATATCAATAATCTCATTTTCCATAATCATTGTAATCCATAACTATCACATGCCATAATGTCATTTGCTATTCATCTCAACATCCATAATATTCATATGTAATAACGTGGGTGTATTGCAGTGTCTAAAATGGAAAAAAAAATACCTCGAACCTATCTGCGATCCGGGTCGGTTTTGCCACTAAGTAAAAATAAAATTTTCTCTGAGACTACCCAATGCCAAGATAGTGGTGTATCATAGGCAGTAGGGAACAGGGGCTTAGTGGCAAAACCGACTTGGATCGCGGATAGGTTAGAAGACGTCTTCGAGGTTATTTTTTTTATAAAATAGCGGAAAAACTAACAAATTAACAAAGATGAATCCGAATGCATGTTTAGTATGGCGTTTAAATATTCTATTAAATAATATTATTGCAAACAATAATCTGGAAAACAATACGTATGGCATTCGTATCATTATGACATCCAATATTCGGGTAAACAAGGGTATGTCAATTAACTATTATGGTAAACGAAACATTCGGGCAAATGAAATTCGGGCAAGCGAAGTTCGGGCAAATGATTATTATAGTATGTGAATGTCGGGCAAACAATAGACAACCGTCCCATTTGTACCCTTTGGGTACGGAACCCTAAAAATGATATAAAAAAAAACAAAAAAAAAATACATGCAAATTGAGAACCTACTCCTTTTTTTTGAAGTCGGTTACAAAAGGGCCATTCCACATAATTAGGCCCATCCTAATGTGATAGTATTACCTTGTCGCTCACTCGGTAATGGCAGCTTGACATGCTGTGGCGCTTCTGCCACGCATTGAAACTTGCGAGAATCGATATTAAGTAGAACATTGTCAAAACAGATAATTTTCCTACTTCAAAAAATAAACAATGACTTAGGTACATTTTTTATTTTCATCATTCTTCACCAATGACTTATTGTTTAAAAAAAGAATTCAAAAATCAAATATTTATTGACATTATAAAATCCATATTCATTTCAAACATAGAAAACAACTTAATACCCTTAGTTAACATGCATGTTTTAAATCCTCAAAGTTATCCAACGTGACACGTAGGCCTTAATTACTCATACTTTTATAGCCACATTCCTCAAATTGTTACCAGTATTAGACATTTTTTTTTTTTTTTTTTTTTAATTTATTTATACTTATCATTATTATTACACAGTACACGGCCAGGCAGCGGACAAAACCCGGCAGGGTTTAACTGCCACTGCATTCACTCAATTGATATTATATATTATATATTTATATAGGATATCAGCATTGTCAGTTTTGGGATATACAAGCAGATTTCATTATACGTTTACAGTGTTGCGGTTTATCACTTATATTTGTAAGTACATCAGATGGTAAATCATTAAGTATACTGGGTAGCAAGTATTCCCACCTTCGTTTTCCATAGATATTGGTACATTTTGGTAAAACATATGGTGGCAGGTATACCAGTTTTCTGAGTTTTTGAGGTCTACTAGTTTTTGTTAATTTTGCTAAGTTATCAATTTCTTCAGCAATAATTAACATTTTTATTCTATTATAAATACTCATGACGTTACAGTACCTCAAAATTTCTTTTTCTTCTTGGCTATACTTTTTTCTAACTGACTTTGGTACTATTGCTTTCAATAGGCTTAACTGTAATTTGTAAATATTATTAATGTATGTGTTGTAAGTCCTACCATAACTAGTTAGTCCATAATCAATAACAGACTGTGCTAGGGATAAATATAACATTCTAAGACTGCTGTATGGGACTTTGAATTTTAACAATGATATTTTCGAGAGTATAGACCTTAATTTATTGCAAACATAAGTTACATGGGGTCCCCAATTAAATTTGGAATCTATGATCAGGCCAAGGTAAGTATGTTCAGTAACTAATTCTAAGCGTTCACAATTGCATATAGTTTTTATATAGTTCTTATTATTAATATTATGCAAACATTGGTGACTATGCGATAAAATGGTAGGATTAGAGGTCTTCATTAGGTGAGTTGAATGGATATGCATGAGTTTAGTTTTGGAGTAATTTATAACAAGGCCTAAGTCGTGGGCCCATTTACATAAGGAGTCAAAGTTTGATTGCATTATGCTTGAAGCCTTTTGCACATCCTTGTCCGCCACCAGGAGGCAGGTGTCATCTGCAAATTGATATACTGAGCCGCCATCAAAAACATTACACATATCGTTCACATACAATAAGTACTCAGTTGGGCCGATTATAGAACCCTGGGCCGTGCCTTCCTCGGTTGGAAGCAGGTTACTGAGTGTGTTATTTACTTTTACTACTATTTGTATATTTTATTATAATTAAAATGTCGAATCTTATACTCCATATTTTTAAAATATCTTTGAAGGAATTCAATCCCCGAATGATTTTACGAGCCAGAATTGGATAGTTACAAAAAACCGTTTTTTGGATATTGTACTATGTCAACGCGCAAAACAGATTAGAAGGAACGTATTACTCAAGTTGCATACTCCATTCAGTACTGACTGACCCATCACGTTTACAGCAAAACTGTACAACGATCCCTTTCGCTCGTCAAACCATTAACGGATACGATCGCAAGATTATTTAAAAGGGATTTCATTTTTTAGTCTCGGCTCCATATTGAATTAATGTAGATAGATCACAGGTTTATGAAGAATTTACGCCGAACGAACGACGACTGAAATTTTAAAAGCAATTTGAGCGCTTTGCCTGCCGATCATTCGTGTTGCCGAACTCTCAACTCGCTTGCAAGCGCCAACCGGTGCCAGTAGTATTCACAACGGTGACTACAACCACGTTTGAAGTCGACGAGTCTAAGTCTGACCTTTGATTTATCATTGAACGAGCGAGCAAAAGCGAACGAAGTTCTCCGTTTTAGCTTGGTGAATCATTCTTTCGTATGTCCGGAGTCTGTCCGGCTATTCTCCTGTACAGGTCGCATTTCTCAACCGATCCTCGTGTTTTTTTTTGTTGTCAAATTAGATTTAAAAAAAAAAACATTTAAAAAAGACGGGCTCGCGATGTTTAGAGCTCACTAGTCTATACTATATGTGTCCCACCCCTCTGCCGGGTACAGACCTACTCTCATAGGTGAGACGGAATGGGTAATTCTTAGTTTGGCGGGTTCTTTTTTCGGCTGTCAACAGATGAAATTGAATGATAAAAAAATCGACTGCTATTTTTACAAATGTATTCCTATGTCCGTGCCATAACTAAGAATAATGTAACGATCACCATATTAAAAACTATCAAACCGTTTAAGCAGCAGAGCGTGTTACTGTATTTTTATAATTAAGAATACCTACAGTATTACAAGTGCAGGATAAGATGTCACAATTTAAGTGTTCCCGGCTCAGTTAATGATGAATGCCTAATAATAGTAATAATTATGATGCATGAATTCAATTATTAAATTTGATTTTGTTTAACTTTGGATAATTATCTGCCAAAATAAATAAGTAGAATTTGAAATTTAGCTCACCCTACATCAAGTAGCTGTCATGACAAACTTGATTTTTCAAGTTTGTCACCTCTTGTTACTTCCCAACTAACATTTTGGTGTCAGCTAAGGGTTTTATTATAACCTTAACCTTTATAAGTGAGTTATATTTATCTCAGTTGGAACTAATAGTGTTATAGAGGAGTTAAGAAAAATTAACTCGTAAAGTGTTACTAGAGCTTTATTGAACGCTGCTAAAAAGGTTTTAAAGTTATAAGAGTGTTACTCAAAGCAATTATACTTAAGATGTTAAAACTTTAACCTATTTGTAACGCTTAAACCTTTACAAGAGTGCTCGCTGAACCTCATTAACTCTTATTGCTTTTTAGTTGTTGCAGTGGAGTATTTTATAAAGCTTAAGGTGTTATATCTGCTATAAGGTGCAGGCAGAGACTTTATAACAGAGTTGGTCAAGAGTGTTGTAACACACGATACTAGAAGTGTTGAACAACACCGTTGTAAAGGCAAAGCCTGCACAATATTCTTGACTACAGGTGTTGTAACTCAATAAGCGTTATAGATGAGTTAACTGACGCCTAAAGCTTTAATGTAAGTTCGCCATTGTTTTGGTGAACTCTAACCTACAAATTGATTAGGTTATTCAATATTTGACATCAAAATACTTCACTATTTATGTTACTCTTGCCATTCTATGGATGCCACTTAATTTAACATGCCTCTGCCCAAGAAACAAGAATAGAAAATGATAAAAACTTTAGGTGTCTTTTTTATTCTTCATAATTTTTATTAGAAATCTTTAATAAATCCTGGGCGCGTTTCAATTGAGATGGGAAACATGGTATATACACTTACCGAAAAATCACAAGGGCAGATTGTTTTCACTTAATTTCACATACACATCCAATTGAATACACTTTCAATTAGTACGATTCCTGTCACATATATGAAAAATCTTCGCCATTTTGTCGGTAGACTATATTTGTCTCATAATTTTATAGTAAAGAAAAGAGTAAAATATATGCTCACTTGAAACTGGCTTACCCAGTTTCAAGTGAGCATGAGTGTTACAACACTCTCAACTAACACCTTAAGCGTTACTACGGTGTTTTTAGAGCGTTAGTTAACACTATGGGTGTCAGATAACACTGCTCTAAAGGCTTTCTAACACCTTGACCTGTAAGACGTGGGCCTCTTTCGTGGTTATATAGGTGTTAGAGCATGCTCTTATTTTACAGGCATTCTTAACACCTTAACACTTTGCTGGAACCGATATAAGAATGATATAAGGGTTATTTTAACGCTAGTGTGCTAGTTGGGCTCTTCTCACTCCGAGTACTTATCGTTGATAAAACATGGTCTACGTTTGGCTCAACAAGATTGAAAAATGGCCACCATAGTCAGTTGCTGAATATGTGAAAGAAAGGAAGAAAGAAAGAAAGAAATAAATAAAGAAAGAAAAACATTTATTTATCACAAACATATAAATAACAGAGAAATATTAGGTAACAAAAAAATAGGACGAACACTGTTTGTCACAAAAGGGCTACAACTCAGCATGAAGCTTGCAAAGCCAGCGCTGTTCTTCCGCTGTGGGTGCATGCCTACACTACCATTATAAACATACTTATTTAATTTATATATTTTTTTCGTTTTATTTTACAACATGCAATGTATATAAAAAAAAAACAATGTACGTGCATAGTACTATCTACTCTTCAACTATTCTTAATCTTTAGTACAAATGTGCGTATGTGATGTGCGTATACAGCCTTTTCTTTTCCAAATACCATATATTATCGAGGGTTGCCTGGTGAAACCCAATAAGTGACGAAAAGTGAGATTTTGATGTAAAAACAGTTTTAGATTAATTCGATATCGCTCAATCTAATGGCAATATCGGATAAGCGGATTTGACATGTATCACGGAAATTTGCCGAGTTGTTAACCCAATAAGTACTTGATTTGAAGTTTTAATTTAGAACTAAATACTACAAGTACATTTAAGGCTTCAGTTTTTAGTATTACTTAGTGGAATAACCACACAAGGCACATTTATAGGTATTTAGTGCAGAGATATTTACTCTAAATTAAACTAAACACACAACGTAGAACCAGTTACTATTACTTATCCGGTCTTACCTCATTACAATTCAAACCTTAAGACAATTTTACTAAGAATTAAAATACGTTAAAATCATTTATCGGATTCTACTTTTACAATATTATTTATTAAACGTACTAACTACTTAAAAGAGTAACCCAATAAACAAACTTATAGTAAGTTTTCATTTAAAAATATTTGTGTTAGTTTAGTTATCGGATTCTCGCACGAGCCTTTAACAAATTTCGTTAAAAAGTTGTTCGGGGAAGAACCCAATAAGTATTTTTGACGATAGCAAGGTCATGCGCCGCCTCTACAGGTAGTGACTAGTTACGCGAATCGCACGCTCGCAAGCGCAGCGCTTCGTCGTTACAAAATAATTTTAATTGAAAATAGCTGTTAAAAGTGGTGTATTGTATTAATGAAGCTTGTGTACGTGTTAAAAGTTGTGCAATGGGTGACCGAAGCAGAAAATTGGTGCAACTAGCCTGCAGTAATAAGCTAGAAACAGGTAAAATCTAATTATCTAACCTTAAAATACATGAATTGTTGTACGAAATAAGATTACTTTATCATGTTATAATTATGACCTAATCGTCTGAATGGAATACATTGTGATTATAGTATTGTGTTTAAATAACAATAAATGTAACCATTCTAAGCTATAATATTATAACCGTTAATAAATTACGAAGCGAGTGTTGCGTGGTCAAACCCGATAAGTCGAAAAAATGTGTTTTTGAAATTGGAACTGTGGGTAAAGTGAATGAGGCTTATAATATCAATCACAAATTATTACTACTTATCGGGTTTGACCACATTTTCGTTGTTTCATCTAGAGCACTTTGAGCGAACTTATCGGGTTTTAGCACTAAATATTAATGAAACTTCGTGACTATGAGTAATGCTTACGGTACAAAATAATAAAAATAATAGGTTGTTAAAATTAATTATGTTCGATTAAATTATTCATTAATATTATTTGCGTTCCAGCGGGCACATGTGCTTCTAATAACAGATTTTCTATGGCTGGACCTAGTGTTTCAACGTCAAATGAAAACATAAGCTGTAACCTGCAAAACAATAAAGATGGTAAGATTCCATGGTTTAAAGATCGGTAAAAGTACCTACATTGTCCATTAAACACGTAAGTTATGGCCGTATTTGTAAAAGTACAAAACAGTCCGCTAATTATAGCTTGGCAGAAAAGAGTAGAAGTTAAAAAGTGGGAACACTGTAGTGTCATCCCTTTAAAATCAATCTAAGAAAAGAGGGACTTAATTTCTACTCTTTTGTCGAGCTATATCTGTACGTATAGATAAGATCAATAATTATAATTATGTGTTATGTATGTTCTTATTTGTACTTACCCGATGATCCCGTTACTTACAGTAAATGATTTTAGTTATGGTGTTTTTGGTACTCATACATTATTTTATTCATTTTCAGACAATGACTCCTCTGACCTTGATGAATCGCAAATTGATATCGCCGCCCAAATGCACAATATTGACATCGATGATAGTAGTACGGCAGACTCAAGTAAGTTTTTTGAAAATAATACAAAAAAAATATCATTCATTCGTTTACTATGTTAATCTGTAACTTAATTTATTTTGTATAAGAAAGTTTTTTTTTCCAGGTGAATCTAATTTATTTGGCAATGACTTTTCGGATGAAGATCCCACTTACGTGCCAGATCCTAAGTATTATTCTCAAAAACAAATAGATTCCGACTCTGATTTTTTCCCTGAAAGTCCGAATGCCTTCTCAAAACAGGCAGACTTTTTTATGGTGCTGATTGATGAAGTTTTAGATCGAGTTTGGATTTCTATGGAAGGTGACCATTTAGCAGCAGATTATGTTCTAGATTCAGATTCAGAGAACGATACACCTCAGCAAAATGATTCGGGCCGTGATATTATTATTGCTGAACCTCCCAGCCCATGCAAACAACTTGCAAACAACTGCATATTTAATAACGTTTGTTTTTCTGGAGAGGATGAATGCATAGAAAGAGCTCCTTCATATGTTCCAGATTCAGAGGATGATCCATTAAAAGTATTACAACCAACTGGCTCTAGCTGCAATGACCGTATGACCCCTGAAAGTTCGAATGTTCGTTCACAAGTGGAAGACACTGTTTACTTAGTTCTAGACAACATATTAGACAGAGTTTGGAGCCGTATCAAACCCTTGAAGCGACGTAAGCAAGCTAAGCCATCTGAATGGAAAATAAATATCGCCAAAAAGCGAAAAATGGAAGGGCTACCTTATGTGACCCAAGGCATTAAGCGTCCTGCTAAAGTTCCAAAGCCTATTGAATGTGATAAATGCCAATTTAAATGTACTGAAAAGTTTTGCGAAGAAGAACGTAACAGTCTCTGCCGTCATTACTACAGTATGGATTTTGTAGCAAAAAAGAACTTTATTCTTTCTTGCATAAAAATTCAGCCTGTTAAAACTCGAAAAGTACAGAAGACATCTAATAAAAAGGAGCGTTCATATAGTAAAAAATGTTTCTTCCAAAAAAACGATGACGAAATCCAAGTTTGTCAAAAAATTTTCATGGCTACATTGTGCATTAGTGTAGATGTCATCTCTGATGCTGTGAATAAAAAGGATTCATTAGGATTGTATGTCGAGGATGATAAACGTGGCAAGAAAAGCCCGCCAAATAAAACTAAACTAGAAGATGTTAAACGGGTCCAGGATAACATAGCGAGCTTTCCTGTAATAGATTCTCATTACTGCCGTAAAGATAGTAAGAAGAAATACCTGTACCCTGACGCTAAATCAGTTATTAACATGTACAGATTGTATGTAGATTCATGTAAAGAGAATAATAAAAAGCCGGTTTCAGAGTCAAAGTACCGTAACATTTTTAATGAAGAGTATAATTACAGCTTTTTCAGCCCGAAAAAAGATCTCTGTAACGTTTGCTCAAAGTACGAAAAATCTCTGTCGAAAGAAGAGCTAGAAGATAACTACCAACAGCATATACATCGAAAGACGGTCTGTCAAAACGCTAAAGACGCAGATAAAGCTCGGGCTAATGTAGACAAAACATTTATGTCAATAACTATGGACTTACAAGCAGTTTTGCAAATACCTAATGGCGGGGAAAGTCTACTATAATACATGAGAAAATTAGTGCTTTTCAATTTTACCATTTACGAAGCCTGTCTCCCAAACAATGCTTACTGTCTCTGCTGGAGCGAGATAAATGGTAATAAAGGCAGTTGTAAAATAGGCAGTTGTCTTTTCTACTACTTAACGGAACTGCCTAAAACAGTGACCGAATTAAGCATTTTCTCTGACACGTGCAGCGGCCAGAACCGAAACCAATACATTTCTGCTCTCTTACTCTGGGCAGTACAAAAGATAGATCACCTACAAACTATTGAGCAAAAGTTTCTCGAAAGTGGGCATAGCCACATGGAAGTGGATTCAATGCATGCAGCTATTGAACATGCATCGAAAAACTTATCAATCAATAGCGTTTCTGACTGGAAAAATGTGTTTAGATTTGCTAGAACTAAAAAAACTAAAATCGTTACCACTGGCGAAGGAAAGAAAAAAATTGAAGTCGATAGCTACAAAGTGAAAGAGTTTAAATATTCCGAGATGTTAGACTTAAAAAAACTAAGTGCTGCTATAATGCATAATAAAAACAAAGATACCACGAATGAGGCCGTGAACTGGCTGAAAATTAAAAGGATTCGGTACATAAAAGGAGATTTTAAAATTTACTTTAATTACGACATGTCTGAGGATTTTCGTCAGTTAGATGTTTCGAAACAAAAGCCAAATACACCTAGAACAAGAGCTAAGAGACAGTCTAACCCACCATCAATTGCAATGCCATGGCCAGAAGAGTTAGAGCCAAGATACAGTAGTCAGTTACCTATAAGCATTGCTAAAAAAAAAGATTTAGAGACTATGTGCAGGAAACAAATTATACCTGAGGAGTATCATGGATGGATAAGAAGCCTAAAAACATTTGCCGGAAAAGCACCTAATGGTTCAGATGAAGAGTAATACAGTTCTCACTTGTAAAACTTTTTTTTTAAGTTTTTTTATATAAATAATAAAACCTTTAAGTAAGATTAACGGCTTTTTACTTTTTGCATAAACCCAATAAGTCGAGACCCGTAGGTAAAAAACATTTTCTTACTACAAAAGTAAATGAGTTACATAACTTAAACACAAATTAACTTAAAGTGGATAAAATTACCTACACGAATAAATTATAAAACTACAAATTTATTTATCAGCAATTAGTTTTTGATGACCATAAACCTTTAACATCGTTTTTTTCGAAACTAGGTTTCTCGTACTTAATGGGTTTCACCAGGCAACCCTCGATATAATCCTTCAAATTGAATGATACGGGTAAACTCACGAATCCCACTGGCGCGGCCTGCGGTGGCGGTTAATAGTAAACATTTTTATTTGTCAATTTAAAAATATAGGTACAACAAAAATAATTTCAAAATTTACTCTTGTTACAGACACCGAGTGATCACGCGACACTAAAGAAAGTAGAACTAAATAAAACATAAATAAATGACAATCCAAGGGTGTTAGGAACATTTCTATAAAATGGTGGTTTCCTATTACGTCTTGTGTTTCATGGTGTAGGGTCAGCAGCAGAAGTAAGTTAACACTTTTGCAAACTGTTAACTAACTTCTGCTGCTGACTGTACTAGGGGTGAGTGTTGAAGTGACTCGAGTTCGGTCGTGAATATCATGGCAGGCATCAGCCCGCTTAGGCTTTTCCCACACGATATTACCTGAACGTAGAATGTTTGTCTACGCGATGCTAAAACTGCAAGTTGCTCCCTCATAAGATATCGTAAGATATGACTGACTGCAACTCGGTATGGATAAATTCCACTTCTATTGAGATTGAAGATGAAATGATCAGCGGAAAATTACATTCCGTTAGCCGTTTTCCCGGTGTTGATAAACTTGACAGAATTATTATCACTAGGAATTCTGATGATCCATAGTAATTAACTAAAACAAATCTACCCATCGTTCTTTTATCAAAATTAGTTCAGTAGTTGAGGTGTGAAAAGGTAACAAACGAACCGACAGCAGTCATTAGTTTCGGATTAAGTATATCATATTATTGTTGTCTGACAGTCCGTGCGAATCATTTCGTAGCGCTATGCTCGCAGCCGATGTCGTGTTTTTCCCGCTAAGTAGCGGAAAGCGCCTACGAACAGAGCACCCGCTAGATGGGTTCCTAGCAGTGAACGTGTTAAGGCTCACTTAATGATAATCGGTCACTCCCGGTAAGAGGAGCATTAACTTTCTGACACTTCTAATTATGACGGGTAAAGTTAAGGGCCAGGCCAGATATTTCGAGGCAGACCACTCACTAGATGGAACAAGAAATCACTGCACGCTTGCAACTACGTCTACACGAGAGGAGCCCATGGTTCTGTCTGCTCAACAAGAATAGGACATGATGTCACGATCCTCAGCATTGAGGAAACGACTGATGATGTGATTATGATGACGATAGTGGTGGATATCTTTTAGCTAACATAATGATGATGACGCTTAAGGTCTTAAATAATATCGGACTAATTAATTTTATGCGAAACAAAAATTCATCATATTGTTATGCATCAATTACCTTTCGACATCTCCGAATTCCCTTAAGAACGTCAGAACGTGTCCACACAAAGAATCCCCGTGTGTTTGTACCCTAACCTATCTCTGATTTTACAGTTGACGCGTCGATTTCATAAAAATGTCTGCACGTGCCAACTTCGACGACGAGATACCTTTACGTCTCTAAGGCAAAAGGGTTAAACCGACGTGATTTCTTCACCGGAGCAAAGCATTTTTCGTAAAACTATACCAACTTCATAATATGACACGTGTCGCAAACAAGAATAGACTCTCAGCTTATAAAGGTAAGGCCTATTTTTGTTGCAATGAAGTAGACTGATCTGTTTGAAGCAATGGAGAAATAATATGAGCCTTCACATTTTGTGTATTTACAATATGGTGGCAGTGTTGTGGCTGTAATCTGATATGTAATATTAGTGATGATGCTGATCCAAAGCCAGAACAATAATGTTCAAACATTTTTTTATTAAAAAAAATATTCCCTTATTTAATTACTGCTAATTCTACGACTACTTAATTCAATTGTACTTATTCATCATTTGTATATTCTTCGTGTTAAATTGCATATTCATCAATAAGAGCATGGGGCGCAGTATGACTGTCAAACCTGTAACCCTGTGTGGTTCGACTGTAAAAAGCATTCAATTTCGTTTGTATTTGTTAACTTACATTTACGTTTGCGTTTGTAAGAAAGAGGCAAAATCTAAGTTTACTATACGATTGTCGCCTGGGACAGTAGATGTGGCCAGCTTCGGTAGTCATATAATCTGGTAATGGCGTGACTGCCACACGCACTGCGGTTAATTAATCAGGTAATGTGTCCAGCTCAAGTGACAACTGCGTCAAAATTTGTTTATCACATTTTATTTTCCACGAGCCTGATCTACGACCCGAGAATACATAGACTAAGGTAAAATGAAGGCTTTTATAATTAAGAGATCAACAATCAAATAGTAATTTTCCCATAGAAAATAGACCAGCTATAAAATAGCTTTGCCATTTACAGTCTCTCAATTTTATATGTATATTTTTTGATAGGTATATATTGTTACTTGTGAAGGATAAATATTTGTATTTTTAACGAATACGTCGTGTTGAAACGATAACTCCATCTATTATTCACCGAACCCTTCCCCGCTGTTCAATTTAAGCCATTCGTCCATTAAGCCGAAGCACTTCTCTGCCATTACCCTTCAATCCATCAAACTCCAAGTAATCGTGTGTTTAACGTGTGCCCGCACTATACGCCTCGAGCGATCTGTCATACCTACATGAAAAGAGTATATGTTGGCACTAAGTAAATGAAGCTTAAATAAGATTGAGTGGGGATTAATACGAAGTAGAGTTATAATAATAATTTTGTATTCATATTACGCTGGTGGGTATTTGAAATAGCAGGTGAATTAGTGACAATGCTATTTTAAGAGCAGTGTAGCCAATCGGCGCCGGGAAGCTACAGGTACGGGGATGAAATGCTGAAAACTGCCTATCCATACATAGTTACTAGGCCAAGTTTGGTATCATTTTCGTATAATTTAGGGATGACACATTAATTTATGGATTGAACTATTTAACTGTTCATACGAAAATCTCCCCCTCTTTTTGGTTTCTAGCCAGGGGTTGATCTCGTGGATAGGACGCTAAATCAGCTTAGTTTGACCCAGGGAACAATCCTGCCAAACGGCGTCGCCTGAGAGAAAAGAGCTCTCCGACTGCACCATACATTGCTGCCATTCATTCCTAATGCAGGTTTTATTTGTGTGACAGTGACACGACGCGCGCAAAGATGAGTTGAATTTGACCAATGTGTTTACAGGTCTAACTACGAAGCAAGAGGTGCTGGGTTCGAATCCCGGTAAGGACATTTATTTAGCACGAATATCTGTTCTTTAGTCATGGATGTTTTCTGTGTATTAAATAATGTATTTCTTTTGTTGAATGCATGTTTATCGTCACCTAGTGCGCATAGTCCAAGCTTTGCTTAGCTTGGGACTAGGTCGATGTGTAAGATGGTGCGCAAATATTCATTTATTTATGTATCTATATAAATACCTACTGCTGGACATAGACAAAGAGTGACAAATTGACCGGTCCTGCAACCTTTAGCAGGTGATCAGTCCAGTCCACCTTGTGGGTCCTACCCACGCTGCGTCTTCCGATACGTGGTCGCCACTCAAGAAACTTTCAGCCCCGAGGCATCTTTTAGGTGATGATGGATAGGTGACTTATGATGATGACGAGGACCTACTACTCAAGTAAGTCTTGACATAACTCACAGGTAATAATACCGTAAACGAACACGTCACATTGCCATATCCTGGTTGAATGTTAAACCATGTCTACAATTATCATAATAGTGTCATGTCTGTCGACTGTCATTCCTCATTCCGCCCGTCCGGATATCACTCCACATTTACCCAATAAACGCCACCGCACCTTATCTTCAGCGAACACCCGCAAATATATCTAAAAAAATTGATAGCAATTTATATGTTAAACATCGGCCTGAGTGAGATATTCGAGTCTGTGAGCTCCTTGTGTATTATTTATAGACCAGGGGTATGTTTAAAGCTGCCTCTGCCTCCCCGAATCGTGATAACTTCCCCCCAATATCAACTTTAACGCGGTTTACCCCACATTGTCGGCAAGCAAGGCATGGGAATAAAGACAATGCTCTAGTTCAGTCTTCGCTCATTTTCAAGCACAATCATTGCGCTGCGACGGGTTACTTTTGTGTTGGCTTTTCGTGTATACGGAGTTAATTTATTGTGAAATTTATGTGATTGCTGCTGATTTTAAGAGAGCGACTTGTAAATAAATATCGTAGAACGCGGAATCCTCGAGTCGTTTCAACTGTATGAATTACTAGCTTCTGCCCGCGACTCCGTCCGCGTGGAACTCGTTAATATTATATCGCAGCTCCATAAAAAACTTTTACCCCCCCCATTTCACCCCCTTAGGTAATGATTTCGGGGATAAAAACTATCCTATGTCACTCTCCATCCTTTCAACTATCTCCACTTAAAAAATCACGTCCATTCGTCCGTGAAAGACGGACAAACAAACAAACACATTCATTTTCGCATTTATAATATTAGTATGGATATTGTCATCTTATTGGTGACACCTTCTATCTCACATAATATGTCAATCCATTACACAATTGAAATTGAATCAATAGCTTATTGGAGCCACGCTAGCCAAACGGTAAGTCGTGGGCTCGAGTCGCCTCAAAGACTGAACATTAATCTAGTATTAAGAATGAAATCATGCAGTATGGCCGATGCTCACATAACCATTTTCAGGCTAGCTGTATTTTTCTAACATAAATAAGAATGTTTCGTTTTTCAAACGGATACTACTGTTTGTAGGTGGTGTTGTGTTCCTGGTGATGATTAAGATCGCCAAAGCTCCCGAACAAGCGCTGCGTCTATCAATACAACGAACCCTTAAATAAATAAGGGGTCAGCAATGTGCTTATTCTGGAGTCACAAGCATCCATATGCAGCTGTATCTGATTACCGTCAGGCTGTGAAGTTGCTTCGTAGTAGAAAATAAAACTCGCTCGTTTGCAAATTTGTATATTAGGCCTTTATTCTATTTTCAATCCTTTTTGAAACTGATGTACCTAACCCTTTTTGATTATCATTATCTAGAAATAAACTTACTTACTTGTAAAGTTATTAATAGTGGCTCTGTGAGCTGTAGAACTCACGAACCCGTCTTTTTTTACATAACTTTCAAGTGCATGGATTTGTACCATATCAAGTATAAAATAAAATGCGAAACAGCCAAAACTCTGACCGTTCCGTTTTGATACGAGATTATTGTAATCAAATATTTGGAGGAAGCTATAAGGTAAACACAAACCAACGGGCTTGAAATATTTCAGATGTAGCATTTGACGTTAGTTGTAAGGTATATTTTAGTCCAGTAAATCACAAAATTTACTGGGCTGTAAATTTCCGGAAGAGGAACTAGGAAGGCGGTACATCTCAGAGAGGAGTTGAAATTACAGGGAGAGTTGAAGTAGGAAGTGCATCAAGCTAATAGTGCATGTTAGGAGCGTGTCACACGTGCTCAGAGTCTGAGATTGGGTCATTCAATTAGATGAATAGAGATTTGCATGAATGGGTATTCCGTAATAAAGCGCCAGCTCTGCAATATATTGCGCTGCAGATTTTATAATGCGAGACCCTACTTTGAATGATGACGCAATCAGGGAATTTGTTCATGGAAGAGCGTGTAAAGGCTTGCTAGAGATCTTTTTTCTGCACGCTGTCTCGCGGCCAGATAGACTATCTTATTCTAATTCGATCGCTTAGAAAGAGAAGAATAGTACGTCACCGAGAGACAGCTCGCGCCTACATATACTGTACGCTACCTATGAAAAATTATAATTTGAAAGTAATTAAGGAGATTTTTTTTACATGATCTGCAACTCTCGTCCGTGGGATTACCTACACAGGAGTGTGCGTGTCCCGTGGGTTATTCTAAATAGTATTAAACCTTTAAGCGAAATAAACTTTCAAATAAATATAGTCTTTGATGAAGATGAATAAACAAATGATGAAGTAAAAATATGAGGGTAGTTGAAGTAAGTAGTGCATCAGCAAATTGTGCCTGTTAAGCTTCGGACACACGGGTCGCGGGTTCGGGTAGGGGTCACTCGTTTTTAAACGATTTGCATGACACGGTACTGTACGGCTTGGGATACACAGGCTTTTTACTCGTAATGCCAGTGATAGGATACTATGTTTGAAAGTTAGAAGGAGCCATTTCTTTTAAATATGAATTACAGATTAAGTAATCAAAAACCAGTGGTCGGCAACTGCGGCCCGCGAGCCTCCCCGGCTGTTTTGTACGTACAGGTCGTTGAATACAGAATTTGGAAATTACCTGATGGAGTCACAAGTTATAAAGATTTGCGGCCCACGTCAATTTAGCTACCTACTATGTGGCCGTTCGTTGCTAAAAGGTTGCCGACCGCTAGCTTAAACAGATGGACAAGATGAAACTTATGATGATTCGGTTTTTGCCATTTTGGCTGTGGAACCCTAAAAACTAATCACGTACGCGATGTTATTTTGAATCGAATTCGTGGGATGCAAAAAGATTATGTTACCTTAATGTAATAGATTGCTTTTGTGGCCCAAATCCGCAAATATAAGGGTCGCTGAATTCACGTCACACTGGAATGATATTTTTCTCATATATGGCGGAAAGAGATTATTCTCTACAATATTGCAAGGTCTTTGAGTACACTTTTCTAGACAGTCATAAAAATTTCTAGTCAATCACAAAAAACCTTAGCATGCTAACTTCACGCTTCTAAGTACTATACCCGTATGTATAAAATCCTTTATTTCTCGAATATCCCTACTACCTAACCTAACCTATCCTTTTTAAATGAATTAAATAGTATTTTATTAAAACAGTAACTTTTTGTTAGTGTCTGTTGGTAAATAGCTTGCGGTTTCAGTCGAAAATATATCTATGATCCTGTTAAAAAGAGCAAAACAATAGTACATTGTTTAACGAGGGGCGTAAGCGGAATATTGCGAACAAGAGTCTATCAGAAGCCCGACGCCGAAGGCTGAGGGCTTTTGATGACTCGAGTTTGCAATGTTCCACTTACGCCCGTGTTATACACAATGTTTTTCATCACATATGCGAGAAATAAATACATTTTAGATGAAATTAATACAAATCGTAATAAAATCTGCAACATGTCAGTCGTCCATTTTGTTGAATTTGACGTGAGGCGCGTATGGCAAAGACCCTTCGGTATACAACCACGATTTGAAAACACTCAAAAACTTTTTACATAGACACTAAATAACTACATATTAAATCTGTAAACAATTCTGTTAAACATGTTTAAATAGTTTTTTATGTTTAAATTTATTAAAAGTTGGTTGTAGCAAACTTTTGAAGATAATGAAATACACCTTGGCTGATTGGAAACATCTTTAGTCCGAAGTGAAGTATGAGTGGGTTCTATATTTTTTTTTAACTAAACTTAACAACCCGTGGGAGGTAAAACGGCTATAACTGCTCTGTACGCTCGCAAGTAATAACGCCATTGACGAGCAAGTGTGATGAAAAAGGATTAACGTATTTATTTACGTTCAGCAACAAAATTAAGAAGAAAAATCTGGAATGGCAATTGACGGCTTTGTATAAGGTGCATCGACAGCGTGAACCTTCCACGTAGACGTTTTTCGGAGTAGTTAGGAGGTGGTCGATTCATGAGAGCTGGAATGAATGAACTGACTGAAAGTAATGTCACTTGTCACTGTGGGTGGCAGTGTGTGCCGTTCTTATACGGGGGCCTCCCAAGGGCCTCCTAATATTTTGTAAACATTATGTAACTAATACGTTTCGTTATTCCAGAAAAAAAAACATTATAATCAGCACCAAGTATCATGTTAATCCTTTTAGTAATTATTATTATAGTCCTTTGTAAATAAACGTGTGTATATTTTTAACCGACAAAAAAACAGAGGAGGTTCTCAAGTCAACGCGTATATACATATATATATTTTTTATGTATGACCACGCATAACTTTTTACAGAGTAGGCCGATTTTGATAATTCTTTTTTTAATAGAAAGGGTATACCTCGAAGTTGGTCCCACATAAATTTTAAATAAAAAATCCAACCCTGAGGGTAGAAAAACAGGGGATGATTGATTGTTCACTTACCGATTGAAATATATAACCACATATTATGCAGAGAGTAATCAAAACTATTGCATGTAACTATAGTACTTAAGTAAGTAATTAACTAAAGTAAGCCACAGAAAATTGAAAAATAAAAACTTTTTAAGAAAAAAATTAAACCTTTTTTTATTTAGTTTAATAAAAACGTTCTTAAATTAATCTAAGTGTACCTAAGTAATTTTGAGTCGGCGCCAACTCAAAATTACTTAGGTACACTTAGATTATTTTAAGAACTTAGTTATTATGGTTAATAAAAAAGGTTTATTAATTTTTGCTTTTCAGTTTTTTTTCGGCGGTTTTTTTTTTTAAGTTTTTTTCTGACTTATTTTTAATGTCAGGAATCGAAAGGTGATGAAGTCTTCGAAATGTAATTAAAATAAAAAAAGAGAGCAAAGAGAATCTCTAAAACACAATTATCATAACTTTTTGCATCTACCTGTATTTAATAATTATTAAATATGTGATGGTAGCCCAGTGGTTCAGGCATGCGGCTGTCAAACGGCGGTCGTGGGTTCGAATCCCGGCTCGTAGCAATGAGTTTTTCGGAACTTATGTACGGAATATGATTTCATATTTACCGTTAGCTTTTCGTTGAAGGAAAAACATCGTGAGGAAACCTGCATACATCTGCGAAGAAATTCACAGGTGTATGTGAAGTTCCCAATCCGCGCTGGGCCAGCGTGGGGAGTAATGCCCGTTCCCTTTCATACATGAGAGGAGGCCTGTGCCCAGCAGTGGGACGTATGTGTGAGGTGATGTGATGTGATGCACACATAGACATTATCATTCACTCGTTCAATTCATTCGTGCCAGCTTTCGTGAATCGACCTGTACTTTACTGAACACATTTTTTACGAAAAGATAATTTCATTCACTTACTCAATCCATTAGAGCTATTTTAAGTGAATTTACGTACCTATACTAGCAGGTTGACAGTTGAGTTGTCCCAATGTGCGTTCGAAAAATTATCACCCCTCAGGGCACTCATTTATTTAAACACCGGGTCACTTTATATATTATGTATTAAGTAATTTGCAGCCACCTTACTTTTTTTTCAGATTAGAAAAGTCGTGCGATTGTCGTCGTGCGATTTTTGGGAAAACGATTTTAAAATTTCCCATTTTGCATCGTATCGGCTTAAGCGTATCACTAATAGCGGAAAAAAGTAGTTTCATTTATATTTTGCCCGGATATGGCTGAAAAAAATACAGCTAAAGTGTCGAAATCGACCGTTATTTTTCTAATCTGAAAAAAAACGAGGTATAGGAAATCATGAGCCACGATTTATAAGTACTCTCATCGGCGAAGCGCCGTTGCGCGCTGCTAATTTAATTCTGGTTTTACATTGCAAAGAACCTAGCACTAATCACAGGGAAATAGAGTTTATTATATCAAAATGTAATTTAATAGAGGTGGAATCTTGACGATTCACGCTAAAAACAAGTAGTAACAACCCCAAAGTAGTAGTAACCCCAAATTGAAAATCAAATAGATTTGGAAGATTTTTGGTCTTACTGTTGGTAAGAAGTTTGTAAACAACGTTGGAATTAATCTAAAAACAAGTGCTTATTTGTTATTTAAAATCATATATGGAGGGTATTCCTGAACGTTCAATATAGAACCATACTCGTATTGTGTACTGGCACTACTGTATAGGTACGAGTGTATACTCGTAGTGACAGTAAATATAAAAAATGTGGCCCACTTTATACACAATCTGATTTTAGTGAGTCTGTGTTTACATGAGGATAATAGGTGAGTTAAAACTAGTAAATCCAAGTAAAATGCTTGTAGGGTAAATGGCAATGGTTGGCATACAGTCTAAAAATAATAACTTTACTTAATAGTTCGAAAATTTTGAATAATTGACCTATTACCGAAGTTACCGTGCAATAAAGTTTAAATACATAAATAAAGATTTCGGGGCATACTTCGTTTAAATAGAAACAAAATCCTTAGTATATTGGTTTAACAGAAAATGTAGATATGGTAGAGTTTAACCAAAATAACTATGTAATCTGTTTAAACGCTGATAGTTTTTAGTATTTATTATTATTGGGTAATCAAGAAGCTGTCTGTCGCGAAGGTTGCGTCGGCAAAATGTCGAAATCAGCACAAAATATAAAATCATGCAGCCGTAACGCATGAAGTTGAAGAGAGATTAATTTGATAAATATCTTTATTTGAGTAATTAATAATAAAAATAGCTTTACAAAAAGTAGTCAAGTCGAGTCAATTTATCCTAACTTAACTGGTTTTTGTAAATAATACGAGTGTTCTCTAAGAAGTTATATTTTTATATAGCAGACATTGTTGTAGTAGAAAAATAAGAAATTGTATGTTCTTAAGAATATGTTTATTTTAGGATTATCTAACTGAACTTGACACCCATTTAAATCTTAATTCTTTTGTCGGCGAAGTTGACAACCACGCATATTCTTAATATTGAACTTGGCTCCAATTCCAGGATAACAAGCCTTTTAAGTCGATTGATAGTCCCTGTGCCGTCCGAGATTTGCTTTGCAAAATTTTCCACTTTGATTGAATTGGTATGATGTCGTATCCGGGTTCACGTGTTTGATTTACAATTTCCATCTCGAACCGACAAAAATATGCATAGAAAACATACGATATTCAGAAACATATGGTGCACACACAAAAATATAAATAAAAAATAAATAAATTATAATATAATAAATACCTAACCTAACCTTTTTTTTTCCCCAGGGAAATCCCTTGTGGATCCCACCCGGCTCGGATGAAGCCAGGTGGGTATTTCCGACTCTCACGAACTAAAACCCCTGGGGTGTTCCACGGCTCGCTTTTAGACAGAGCCCCGGGAACGCTATTCCACACAGTTGCCCTTGCCCCGGGCCCACGTTGGTGGCAGGGAATGTTGCCCTACCCGCTCCGCTGTTGGCACGCCAGAACACTATGGGGGCCTTTTCTAGGCGGGTGTTGGAACTCCCGACCGATCACCCGCAGGTCCCCGTTATGGCTGCAGCATATGACCTGCGAAGGCCCTTCGCCGCCTGCCTAGCCGCCTGCGGTGCTGCGGGGCCGAGTTGACGTCGTCCTCGCGCGTCCGCTCTGCTGCCTCCTTCTGGGCCATGACGACGCTGAAGGTATTCAAAAACTCTAAGCATAACGCTCTCAGCTCCTCTTTTGGTAATCAGATATTTTCTAATAATTTTCGACTGAAACGAGCAAGTGCGCGAATTTCTATGATTATCTAAGTGATATGAACAAATCTCTCGCGATAGTTTTGGTGGCAACAGCACTCTCCTCAAAACACCCATTTACATTCAACCAAGCACCACCATCTCCTAACTTACAACACTCGTTAACAAGTTTGTAAACACTCATAAACTTCATAGCAATTATTACAACGCCCTGTTTACACCAAAATAAAGCGATTCAAACATTTATTTCTTCATAATTTACTCCAAATTTTGTTTTTAAGCCGCTATTAAATCCCGCGGAGCGAAAATTGATACCAGTTCAAAACACTGGTCCTGATAGCCCGCCAGTTTTCTTAATGACTAATCATAATTATAAAGGGTGTTTTTTTGGCAGAACTGGAGATTTAAACATCTTTTAGCTTTGTGAAGTTTATCCGCTAAATTGCGAAGTTGAATCGCGAGTTCCTAACGCTTTTAATAAGGAAAAGTAAATTGGTTTGTTAAACTGGGGAAATCTTGTTGTATGTTGTTAGCATTTGCGTTTTACCTACTGCAGCGAAAAAAGGCTGCATGACCGTTGATTTGCGCCTCTGTGGTCACACCATAGTCAGTACTGGCAAGCGTTAAATTTGTTCAGTTCAAATTTCGAACGTCGATTTGGCATGTGAGTGATGCAGAAGTTTTTCTGGCAGATGCCTGAAAAAATCTGGAGGAAGTGAATCTTTGTGCGTTAATTTAGCAGCGGTGTTAGTCGGCTACTTCAATAGTTCAGCCTTAATTTAACCGGTTGAGCCGGGGTTTTCATCTAAACGCTTTTGTTATTCGTACTGGGTTGTACTTAGTAAGGATCTCGCATACATTTAATTCCTTACGCTGCTGGTCACCAAATTTCATCGGGATTAATTCGTATGTCCATATATCCCTAAATTCCTAAAGGCGAAAGCCTGAAATGCCTGCACGCCAACGTGCACCATTTATTTGGAATTCTCACTAGGCATTCATTAAAAAAAACTATTCGCTTTCATTCATTCCATAAACATCTCATATCGTCTCCATACAAACCTTAAATTTTCATGCTACGCGTCCCGATCAAAGTGTTTTCATCGGTAAAGCGCGTTACCAACAGACGGTACGGTTTTCGTGTCGACCGAACCGGCTATTGCAGTATTCTTTCCAAAAGTACAAGAGCTCCGTTTGGAATCCCCTTAACCGTGTCTGGTTTAAATTAACCAGCCTGAACACCTCGATCCGAACAACGGTTCCAGTTTCGTGTTTCAAATGTAAAGATTTTTGATTAAATAAAATTAAACGTGTATTGTAAGTAAATCCTTTTTTATTTAATCACTACACTACTTATATATATATATATGCATTTTAAGGACCTACTTGGGAGACAGTTTCGGTCACAGATGTAGATATACATAGATCACGCAATACATGCATTTACGTGATATATCTGTGATGGTAACTATTTCCCAAACCAATAGGTCCTTAATAAAACATATTTGTAGCCAATGTTTACTCACTCAGACTCACCGGGCTAACCTTCGCGTGTCCGAATTCGGTGTCCGAGTTGGCACTCCGACTGACATTCCGCGCGCGTCTGTTGTGGTAGTCGGTTGTCCGTGAATATTAAGAAAATGCCTCATTGCAGAATCGATTTTTCGCGGACTTCACGTCTCACGTCACAGTAGGTAGAAACAAGTGACGCGGTCGTTTTTCATACAGATTGAGCTGTTTAAGTGATAACTTAAACACTTCGCACACTAGATATAGTGACTAGATATAGTGTATCTGTGTATCTGTGGTTTTGATCGGAATTCTTCTTAATACTTTAGCTAAAACTTCTGTCTACATAACTGTACTACATAACGTAGTGCCACCGAACCGAAAACCTAGTTCGATCAATATCCAGTCCCGTAAACCCTAGCATTGTAACTATTCAATAATAGGATAAAAACAGACTAGGTGATATATAAGATTGTCCCGTATTCATAATGTTTACTTTTGCACGCAATAAGCAGGAGGCGTATTATCTTGGATAATACGCCTCCTGCTATATAATAATTATAATAATGGGGACAATCTTACACAAATCGCACTAGTCCCATAGTAAGCTCAATAAGGCTTGTGTTACGGGTACTTGACGACGATATATTTAATAGATATAAATACTTAAATACATAGAAAACATCCAAGACTCAGAAACAAATATTCATGCTCATCACACAAATATTTGTCCTTACCGGGATTCGAACCCAGGACCTACAGCTTCGTAGGCAGCGTCACTACCCACTAGGCTAACCTATAATTTTAAAAGACTTAGTTACAAAGCTTAAAAATGCCCAACTACCGAAACGCTGTCTGTACGCGTGCCGACAAGAGGCCGGAAGGAATACGTCCCCAACTCTGTCGCCTTCCTTTAGTCTTAATGATTAATGACACAATATTTTTCATTGGAACAGCTGGTGCGTATTTTTTCCCACTTTCAAGTTTTCTGTACCATGACGCGCGCCTATTAGTCATGCTCTGAAAAGGTTTCTATGTGAATTTTTCATGTTTATTTTTGATTTATTATCGTTTCCTGTGATGCTTGTTTGGGTAATCATTTGGACAGATTGTGGTCGCGTATCTATAGAATCAGGTGGACTCGGATTAACTTGTTTATAAAAACTCTTTGAGTTGGGCGGCAGTCGCCTCTGCATAATAAACGTATGCCTACCGACACCAATACTTACAATTCGGTGGAAAAGGGACTCCGGGCTGCCTTAAGGATGCTAAAACTTCAATAATGTGACGAATAGCAGGATTCCCATAAAAGTTTTGTTACAAAAAGTGATGACAATTTAAGTTATATTTTAACTACCTTAACCCAATATAAGGCCTAGAAACCAATTTGCAGGTATCTTTTTAATTCAGTGCAGTAGGTACACGCTTACATAAGTAATGCATAAATTACGATAAGGTACATATTTACTGATTGGCTTTTAAGTCTTGTCCTCCGTAAATTAAGTAAGTTTTGTTACCATTTTATACGTTAGCTATTTTATTACATATCCCAAAAAATGTTTTCATGTTCTGCAAGATTTATTCATTTCCTAAAGAAAATTATAGGTTTATTGATAAAAGGGTTCGTATAAAATACATTATAAAATAATACTAACCTAACTATGTTCATCCTGACTATAACCTAACTATATATAAAAAAAGAATAATACTACATATTTACAAATAAGAAACCGGCTCAAGATCTGTGCCGTGCGGCAAGGTGCCCATAGATAAGGCTGGCGGCATTGCCGCGCTAGATAGCAATGCTGATCCGTTGCGCCAGATACCCACCAGCCCTTTGGTCACCACTTGCTTCCACGACTCGCTTCGCGAGCTCTTTGAACACTGGGTGTGCTCCGCCGCCCCCCCCCCAAGGCCCAAGCGTTTTAACCCCAAACTGCTCCAACATGCAGCCAGAATCAATGGCTGCATATTGCGCTTCATCACATTTACTCGAACTCGACACAATACGTGAGCTTTTCCAAAAAAACATTCAAATACAAATACAAATAACTTTCTTATGTCTTTAAAATGGGTTTTACAAATTAGTGTGGCAAATTATGATTGATCTTAGAGTATCAGTGGTCCTCACACTAGGTCGAGCCTGTGTCGCAAGAACCGACAATGTCGTGGCAAAAGAAATTGCGTTGGGATAGGACTGAAGTTAAACGTCAACAGATTCTTACAGTAGTACACTGTTTTAAATTGAATTTTATATTTATAAATTATTAAAAAAATGATCTAAAGAAAAAAAAATCATTTACTTCAGACCAGTTTGATCCATATATGGTTAGTACAGTACAAAGAAGCTTAAATACTTTGTTAGAATTATAAATTCTAAATCGTGACCGGATTATATTATATTTTACCTACATAGTTGTGGCAGGCTATTCGCAGTACCAAGCAGAGCGAGAAATTAACTCTACTTGGCCCTGCCCACAGCCACCTCCACCCAATATTTGGTGAACGGACAGTCTAGGCGCTCAGCCAACACCCTTAGGAGGCCATTGCTGCTGCCGCGCACCCGCCTTAGCAGCGATCCGATTCTTTTCCGCCTAATGGCAAAAAAGTCATCAGTATTCGCCTGCGCGCACATTCCAGATGCTTTCTTCCGGATCTTCTTTCTCTTTCTATATCTAGGTCATCGCTCAGGTCTGCCGTGAGCACATGACCTAGATATTTCACTTTATTTACCACTTTTTATACCACACAGCCTTATCTCAGGAACCGTCCTCAAATTATATTTTGGAGCTTTGAACACGACAAGCTCACTTTTAGCCGCGTAACCGCTCGGCCACGACTTTGGTCTTAAGCGACCTGCGACCAGCGTTTTATCTGTTCATTGCGCGGTCGAGATGCGCAACGCACTGTGGGTAGTTGGGATCACGCGCAATTAACAGATAAAACGCTGGTCGCAGGTCACTTAAGACCAAAGTCGTGGCCGAGCGGTTATATCTGAGACCATGCTGGTCAGCATACTCGTACCCCTCACACCAAACACCACAAATAAACCACAAATTATACTTAGGTAACAGATTGTATGTTCATGTGCGTGCGTGCGTGCGTGCGTGCTTGCGTGTGTGTGTGTGTGCATATCAATAAATACAAATTCACTGCCCAGAATCGCTACGCTCGTAGCCGATCCCACTGTTTCCCCATGTAGGCGCCCGCTAGGCGGGTTTTGGAAGTGAGTGCTAAGGTTGTCATTCATTTTGTAAAATTTTGAAAGTCAAACTCTTGAAGGATATTAGGCGTTACTATCGTGACGTATTGGAACGAATGAAATTTAACAAACTAAAGTTCTTAACAATATGTTTTGGTTTCACACAGCTCACGTGTGTACTAATGAAATCTTACTACTCGAACTAATCTTACCACTCTATGCATCGTCTATTCCTCAAAGGTTGTCTGTCTTTGGGCTGTCTTCTGTTGTCTACCATTGTTTATGTTTAACTTACTTCTGTTTTTCTATTATGTACTAGTTTTGGGGAGCAACAAAGAATATCTGCATTTTTGTATTGCATTGAAATCTTAGCGTACGCATGGATTCCGCCTCTACAGTGAGCAATCTTAGGTAAAGCGTCGTCGCAGCACTGCCGTGGCGGTTCATTTCCGCGGCCAGGAAGCTCCCACTTTGCTGCAACGGACAGGTAAATCACGTGCAATCCGCGTCGAATAACTACCTACTGGATGTGTTTCTAATATTATGGTGGGTGCTGCCGAGTTTGTTTAAATTTATGTTAGTACCACTCGTGAGCCTGCGTTTTTCTTATTATTATTTTTACGGAAAACTGAGACAACAAAAAAACTATATCATGATTATTGAACTTGCTTACTCAAATTTACGATAATCTGTTGAGAATTGTGTACAGGAGAATAGCCGGACAGTCAACGTCGGACTCGTAGTCACATTATGTTGTCACACTGGTGTGACCACGAGGAATTTATTTTCCACGTAGCCACACTGTTTGGTTCTGGCGCTTCGCCGGCCGCTGCCGCGGCACGCTCGCTTCGCTCGCTCGGCTCGCGCGCTTAGGCTCACCGTACAACTAACACTCCTCCTCGCTTCGCTCGTCGTTATACCTACATGGGCCTGTTAAAGTGTTATCTTTTTTAAAGTGGTGTGACCATGAGTAAAAGTAAATACTCGTCGTCACACTGGTGTGACAAAATGGTGTGACCACGAGTCTGTCGCTGGACAGTCGGACAAAACTGAGCTGAAACGAAAAACTTTGTGTGCCTATCTGTCTGTTTAACCGTATGTCACAGGTATTTTAATCAAAGACTATAAAATACATGTTAATAAAATTTGAAATAAGTGTGTATTTTGAAAACCGCTGCATACATAGATTGGTGTTTCCTGTGACTGTGAATGTTTCCGGAGACATTCCCTCTGAAAGCCATCTAAAGTCCTCACGTTTCGTACGTACATATGTATTTTTGAGAAAATGACAGTCAACTTGTCCTAACGCTCGTTCGAAAGTTACACATCTATCTCTCTGCTCGCTATTTTTACTCACATTCTCTTAAATCTTTACTTTACCTTTTAAATTAGTTTGAAAATTAAGCACAGCTTAAGAAGTTATCAATCCAAATCTAATATAAACTTAGAGTACATGATACGGCAAGGAACAGTTCGCAGAGTTCGGATTATAGTTTAACTAAAAGTCAAGTAAGCGCTTTTGAATATAAATACGAGTAACTTGCTCAGCACCAGTTTCTGAAGTTTTCTTGGACCTAATTTTCAGTGAATTTGGAGTGAAAAAGTCGTTGTTTGAATCACTTTTCATAGTCACGATGTATTTTTACAGTATAGGCACTGTAAAAAGTGCTGTGTTCTTTTTATTAAGTCCAATTGCACAATTTATTGCGACGCATTGTGTCGTATTTGACTGATCTGTGCAACCATAAATATTTTGTTGCAGACGTGATTGCGGGTAGAAAATCGAGGTATTTACTGAGGTCACAAATATCTACGGAGATGTTATGAATGCTCGTGCCTTATTCCCAATTAACAATGTTGTAGTTTTTTGGATTTAACAAGAGTCATATCTCAGTCAAATGTAACGTTGAAATATATCACAAAATTTGCAGATTTAATAGCTTATAGAGAAAACATACTGGCATTTCCTAATAACTTCGTCGCAGTTTCATCAAATCAATTATTTGAATTTAAAAACGCGGCAGACCGCAAACATGCGCCGGCAGTAGATAGATTCTGAGATAGGTCCCATCATAGCCCGCCGCCAAACGTCAAATTGCTTATACCCTCTTATCGCCAGTTGCGATAAAAAAGTAATTTCTAGGAAGAAATTTGCAATACGTCATATATCCGGTCTGCTTTGGCTGATAAATTGAAAGATGTGATTTCGATTTAGGAACGTTTTGTGTAGTGCTATTTTTAAACTCCAACGCAAACAGAGGGGTGTTATAAGTTTAACGTGTCTGTCTGTGGTATCGTAGCTCCCTAACGGATGGACCGATTTGAATGCGTTTTTATTTGTGTCATAGATAATTTTATTCCGTTCTTAGCTATGTTTCATGAAAATCTGTTCAGCCGTTTTTGAGATATTGGACTTTGAAATAAAAATTTTGAGGTTCAACTTTTCTAAGTTGTAGTTATTATAGCTAGAACTCAAACGCCTAAGATGCATTTACGTTATTTATCGTAAAGTAGTGCACTAATAGAAAATTATTAGTTTCATAACAAGTATACTGTACTAATGTCCTCCGGATTTAACTGCTATTTCCGACGTTTGGCCTTGGTTTTTCCTGGCCGTTTCCGAATATCAGGGCCATGATAAATACGAGCCGGGTTAATTACTGCCCGGACCACGGACAAGATTTAAGAGAACAATTTAACTCGGAACCTTTTTCGGAAAACATTTTAACATAATAATTTCGAACCGGAGTTTTAATTCCGGCGCGGCGTCAGTATTTCCAGACAGTCTGCTTTAAACCAAGAGTTAATAAGCCGCTTTTGAGGGTATGTGTTTATTTTACGCCCATAGACTCAGTCTTCAGTTTCCATACGACCAGGTAAGAATCTGCTGCAACAGGTGTGAGTCCACTGTCTATTTGTTTATACAGTTTATAGCATGTCTACTTACAGTGACATAAGTTACCTATAATCCCAAAATATTAAGCGAGCAACACGACACAAGGTCTCGACCGCTTTAACAATTAGATCAGAAAATTACAACAGAAGTTAGAGGAGGAAAATCATCCTTCAAGATTTGCCTGGGTCTCCACTGGCGATGCTGGGCAAAGCTCAGTTACTCGGATACTAGGTAAACTTATAAACACAACATCATATTCCCCCCACTTTTTTCAATACTAATACGGCTAGTACTCATAGGAAACTATGGCACACATTGAAAAGGGCAACAGTTACTAGAACCTACTTTATGAAAATCACTATGCTACGAGTACACTATCCATATGCCCCAAAGATTCTACCCAAGATGTAACTTCGTTCAGTACCAACCGCGATGCGATACGTATTCAAGAAGCATGCTTAGTGGTTATTTTTTCGTAATCATACTTTTCGTTGGCTGGAAACCTGAAATAAATTGCTCTTTTGAATTCCTTTAAGTGCCATTCCTTTTCTGTTAAGATTGCTTGTTTAGACATGGAATCTGAAACATCAATCGTGGCGGATAATGCATTGATAAATTCATGACGCAGGATTAGAATCAATTTGATTCAAGTCCATTAGGATAACAGCGTGCAGGCAATTACCATAAATAACGTGTCAAATCTAAATTGCTAACCATTTGGACAATAATTCAAACTTAATTTAGGACGTTGGCGGAAAATCCGAGCAATTACAGTGTAATCTACTTGCGAATAGCTGGGATGCTCTTTGGCGTAATATACGAAGAAGGGCTGTTTTGTGCATTGAAAACTGTTGGTCGAGCACCGAGGGAGTAAGGCTGAAGGGTTTTGGGAGGATTCTTATTAACGGACGTAAATTAGTAGATATCATATCAACTATTGTATTGTACACGAACAATAATATAATTGTCTATCGTAGATTTCTCTGCCGAAGCATATATATTTACCTAAATAAAAATGATGAATTAAAATTAAACACTGATAGAATAATAAGAAAACTAAATTAAAACCATGTATCTCAAGTAATGAATCAAGGGATATCGGATCACACTGGACAAATTTTAAAAGTACCCATTAGTTTAAGTTTTCACGAAAAGAACTGGTACGTTAAATTAAGAAAAATTGACAGTAACTTAGAAATATTCCTTAAGTACATGTCCCAAATAAGCTTCACGGAAGTTTATCAGCATTCAAATGCCGACGCAGCTTACAAGGCATTTATAGAGGCTTTTCAATTAATATACAACCTCTGCATTCCTGTGGAAAAAGTAAAAGTTACTTATAAAAAGAGACCCAACTGGAAAACAGTAGGAATACGAAAAGCATGCCAGGTTAAACGTACAATGTACTTGGAGCTGCAAAGGTGTAAGCATAAACCTAGCCTTTCAAAATACAAAGCCTACTGCAATACATTAAAAAAGGTAATAAGGAACTCAAAACTGATATCAAATGATAGGTGTATTATTAACAGTACTAATAAGACAAAAGCTTCATGGGGTATAATTAAACAACAAACCACTATGAACAATAGTATTCCAGCGACCATTGAAAATATAGTTTTTAATGGCCGCATCACCACGGATCCTATAAATATGGCAAAATGCTTTAATGATTTTTTCACAAATCAAGCTGTAAATAATTCGACTGCTAGGAGTAATTATAAGACAATCTCTAGTAAAATTCACAAAAGCATGTTTATAGTTCCAGTGGACGATCACGAAATTATTAAAATAGTTAAATCATTAAAAAATAAAAAAAGTTCAGGCCATGATGATATACCAGTGCAACTTATCAAAGCATGTATACCCTTTATTGTTCATCCTCTTGTGTATATCATCAATCTAACTCTTGAAACCGGTGAATTTCCTATAGATTTAAAAAAAGCACTAATTAAGCCTTTACACAAAAAGGGAGACAGGGGTGATATAAGTAATTATAGACCGATAGCCCTACTTCCCAGTTTGTCGAAGGTATTTGAAAAGGCAATATACAATAGGTTAATGCACTTTCTACAGTCAAATGACCTTTTAAATCCCAATCAATTTGGATTCCAAAAAGGCAAGTCAACTACACTAGCTATTTTCAAAATGTTTAAAAATATATGGGATATCGTTAACGAAAATAAACCTTTTCTCCTTATTTGTTGACATGTCTAAGGCGTTTGATTGTGTTGTCCATCATACTCTGTTGCAACTGCTTGAGACAATCGGTGTAAGAGGGCAAGCTCTTAAGTTGTTTGATAATTACTTGTCCAATCGGGAACAAGCGACAGTCATTGTTAAATATTGTAAATCTAACAAAACTCTGGAGTATTTCAGATCCGAATTTGAGGCAGTACATATAGGAGTACCCCAGGGCAGCGTTCTGGGACCATTGTTATTTTTAGTATATGTTAACGAACTTCCTAAAGTTGTAAGTGAACTTTGTGTGTTGTTTGCGGATGATGCCACAATACTTTTCTCAGGGGATAAGTCAGAAATACCTTTACTCAAACAAAATATTAATACAACGCTGAAAAAAGTTGTAGAGTGGCTCTCTAGTATCAATCTTAGTGTAAATTTAAGCAAAACGAAGCTAATGCAGTTTAGAAGCAATAGATCAACTCCTATATCATTAAACATAAGCGAAGCTGGAGTTTCGGTACAAGAAGTAGAGAGTATTAATTTTTTGGGAGTGACTATTGATACCCATTTGAGTTGGAAAACTCACATTAAAAGGATTAACAATAGCATTTCTAGCAACTGCTACGCTTTGTCGATTTTATCTGCAACATGTTCAGAAAACATCGTTTTAAATGCCTATTTCGGAAATGTGTATCCATTATTAAAATATGGTATCATCTACTGGGGAAACTCTGTCGATATACAGTCTACTTTTATTTTGCAGAAGAGATGTATACGCACCATATACCGCTTACATTACCAACATTCGCTTCGAAGTATTTTTAAAGAAAAGGCTCTTCTCACTCTTACCGGTATATATATAATGGAATTATGTCTATTTGTAAAAAAATATCCAGACTATTTTGCTAAACAAAACTCGTTAAGAGAAAATGTAAGGTCTCAATATAAATTTAATTTACAGCGTCCAATTGCTAACAATACAATGTATTACAAAAGCACATTTTTAACGGCAATACGAGTGTTTAATGAATTACCTAACGAATTAAAAATGCTGCAAGGTAATATATTTAAGTATAAGTTAAAGAAATGGCTGATTGAGAAGGTATACTACAATCTTAAAGACTTTTTTGACGACGCATGCAGCTACAGAATGTAAATTAGTTTTGTTAATATAGTATATGATATGCTTAGTTTATAAGTAGGTTATAAGAATTATATTGTATGTTCGCAAAGGGCAACTGTTGATACCATTTTCTGTACCGATCATCTATATGTATACCTACACAGTGGACAATAAAAACATTCTATTCTATTCTATTCTATTCTATTCTATTCTATACTAAAACTAGAAAATAAAATAACAACATAGAAAAACATGAAAGAAAATGAAATACAAATATATCTCGGAAACTTGATTTTAAAAATAATGAGAGTATTATTATCGTCTATACATAAAACAAATTTTCTAAAATATTTCCGCGAAAGAAGATTATTTGAAGCATCACCGCGGGCGGGGTAACTTATTAATTATTAGTATTTTAGATAACCTTGGAATTCAACCCTCTGGCCATCTTGACCTGGATTTTAATTAAAATCCGTGAAGTGCGACTTCAGTAAGGAAATTTAATAGCTTAGGTATTTTACAAAGATCTGTCTGGAATCTACACACACTTGATTATTTCTGAGAGTATCTACATTTTTGCTTCGTGCTATTTGGGGAAAAATAATTTGGTTTTACATAATTGTCTTAATTTTCACCACTTAAGACACAAGGGCCAAATGTGGTTTTTGCGATTGAATTTTTACGAACTTTACGTAATCCCTTGACAATTGAGTATTTTTGCTAGTAACAGCTCCGGACTAGAGCCCAGTAGATGATAGAGAAGAAGCTAATAATTGGTACCTCTTTGGGGTTTGATTGTCTCAAAGTGAGTGGGCAACTTTTATTTATAATCTTTGTTGTACTATACATACACGAGGTGGACGTAATGTGGCATTATTGTAATGTACCTACTTACTTAAATATTTTGATCAGGAACATAAAATTCCGAAATCTTACGTCCGATATATATCAAGTTTAGACGTAGATGATTCAATTATTATATCACATGTATTTAAACATATCCTTCAAGATCAAACATTCCGTCAGCGTAATAATATGGTTTTCGAAAATATATGATTTTGGAGAAATTACTCTTCAGGATTATGTAGTGCGATATATATACACTATACAGTCATGACTTTCCCGTTATGAACCATACGGAACATGTTTCGAGAGAAGTTACAACCACTTTATTTCCAGTAAATTGCGCGTAAGGAGTTCTAGCGTGTCTAAGCCCAAGTATTAAGTCCCGTAAGCAAAGCAGGGTGGAGAGAGCTAGGAAGTTCGGTAAGATATCGCAAGTAGAGCGCACTTAGGATATCGCATGTGTGTGTGTGTGTGCGGGCTTACTTCAACTGGTTTCCTCGCGAGATCATCGTTCGTTAAGTAAAAAATAATAATCGTAAAACGGGATCAACATCCACGAACATTAAAATAAAAAGTCTGAGAGATAATAAAGCTAAGTATATTCAATAAAAATTACATGTCAATTTAATGATTTAGAACACTGTATTACACAAAATATATGAAACTTCACTAAAAGCTTATGAGTACATTCATTATACTATTGTCATATTACGTAACCGTCAAATTATGAACATCGTCAGTTTGTGATCCTACTCGCGATATTATAAACTGCCGAGAAATATTATTATAAACTGTCAAAACCGTTCGCAATTTAAGGCGCCGTAGGTTCAGCGAAGTGAAGCGAATAGAATTTAATGAAAAAATATAATGCGTCTGTTTATAATAATACGGTTTAGAAAAAAATCACAAACATAGGTCTAAAAGGGTCTAAAATACACTTAGAATATTCGTAGCAAATTATGCACAAAAGCAAAGAATATTAAAATGGCGTCTGAAAATCGGCAATATATCATGTTTGAGAGAAATAAGTGACTATTTTTTATTTATTTAATCAGCGAAAAAATTAAAATTAAAAAAAACATGACATGATATCCGCGCTTCCGAGCACGCACTTCCATCTCGCTCACGCTTATGTTCGGTGAGAGGGAGAGAAGATCATGAACCTACGGCGACTTAATGCGTTATATTTCGTTAGTTTATAATCTGTCAATGTCAAATAGTGGAAGCCCCACAAGCCCAATTTCATAAGAAAACCGCAAATGGATGTACAGTTTAGCCGTTTGGCACACGCATACTAGAGGTCAAAACAATTTTTTTGACCCGCAGTTCCTAAAAAAAAATCCCCTAGGGGGGAGTGCCATTGTTGGTCGACTATTACTCGGTAACTACTTATGCCCTTATACTTGTAATTGATAGTTTTTCTTTTAAATTTCTTATAAGTACTACTACCACGAATTTTTTCACATAGTATTTATACACCAGCAGTAGCCATAATGTACCCGGCACACATGACTCGAACAAAAATTAGGGCTTTAAAGTCCAATATCTGTCAAACTAATCACAGATTTAAAAAATAGTTTTACGAAACTTATAGGCTTTAAACGAGCTATCCAACAATACCCCACACCATGGGCTTAAAGAGAAAAAAAAAATACACTCTCGCTTTAGGTGTAGGGAAGGTACCCTAAACTTATTATTTTTCAAGATTTTATTAAACTGTTTTGTCGGCGTTATTGATTTATATACCTATGCCGAATTACAGTTTTCTAGTAGTAATCGTTACTGAGCCTGAGCTAAGCCGAGGACGGACGGACAGACGGACATGGCGAAACTATAAGAGTTCCTTGTTGACTACGGAACCCTAAAAATAGGACGTTTGTTTTAGGTAACCTCGAGTTAATCGTGCCTATTCTAACTGACACGCGTACAATGCGTTACGTGATTGACCTGCCAATCACGAATAAAAAATCACCGCGTGTATACTACACTTTCATATAAAAAATAACCGTTCGTTAATCTTCGTGCGATTTCAAGGAACGCCATGCTCAGCTCGCGAGCCGTCTTGTGGTACCTACCCGTGCTGACGGCGTATTTTTTGCTATTAACAGAACTAGCATCAACAATCTCAATCATAATGCCCAATTAGCGTTAATAACGTTAATATTAACTTCATCATATCAGCCGAAATACGTTCACTGCTGGACATAGGCCTCCCCCAAAGAGTGCCCAAGTGACCGGTCCCGCGCCACCCGTAGTATCCGTTCGGGAAGCTGCGGCACATCTTTTCGTCCAATATTCCGCAGTGTCTCAAGACGAGAGTCTTGGCCAGTGTGTGTTGCCAGTGATGACATATGGCACTGAAACGTGGTCGCTTACTATGGGCCTCATAAATATTAAACTGAATCAACAATTATTATTAATTGAATATTTTCTATTCCAACTCCATCAACACAACCATGCTGCACCGATAATGCTATAAACGAGGTCTTGTTATTATACAGATACTCGTTTACATGCGTTTAACTCACTCCGTGTGTCACTACGACAAGAGAAGTCTCTCTGTAACTTAACAGGACATTTTTATCATTTCGCCCACGTTTGTTTTACTCGCAAAATATGACCGTTATCGCGCTTTCTCGTAATGTCCGCATGGGGCGGTGTATAAATTGGCCTTATCTAGGCGGGCACAATGAGAACTACACACTGGCACGGTTAGTGGCTGACAGCGGTCGTGTCTCACCCGGTTAGCAAACCAAATCACGCGATATGACTTGATGAACATGTGCAATAGGTATGGTTCACTCATCATTGGATGTCGAGTTGTGTTTATGAGGTAGGATAACAGAGACTAGTATCTAAAAATTGTATCACATTCCCTTAAAATGATAAGCCAGCTTTAGCTAGTATCAATATGGTCAATGTAGAGAGCAACCTATGGTGGGAGTTTCTCTGTGTGATTGAAATGAGGCTATCCGCAGCAGAACCAAACTTTCCGATATAACCCTTCGGATCGCTTAACTTGAGTGGCAGTTAGCGGGGCACATACATTGCACGTAGAACCGATGGCCGTTGGGGCGGCAAGGTTCTCGAGTGACGATCACGTACCGGAAGGCGCAGCTTGAGTAGGCCCCCCCGCAAAGTGCACCTGGTAAAGGTCGCGGGAGTCGACGTCTTTCGGCTTATATGATGATGATGATATTTTTATCAAAACATATCTATACTCTCGAAATTAAGGTCGAAAATCGCTCGACATGTTTCGAACATTCGCGGTTCCTAGCCATGAGCACACGCGTTGCCGGCGCGATTAGCACTGTGGGCCCGCGCCCTTAAATACATTAGTGACCCGTTAGTATTTTTATGTTTTAAATTGACTAAGTCTCACGGGAGATTTTATTTACATATTCAACAATTTGCCTATTCAAATCACGGTCCGTATTACGTGCGTATCTAGGTATTACCTACTTAATGTAGCTGCATATATATTCATATTATTACAATATTCATATTCTATTCAAAAAGTTTTTTTTATAATAGCTTTATTAACATCACAATAAAATTACGGGCACGCTTTGCAGTTTCCAATTTATACATTTGAAAATGCATTTTGTGCTGGCGCACAGCGGCACCAGTATTTTTCATCGACAGTTTTAACTTTTCTAAACAAAAATAGAATGCAGCTAAAATGCTTAACATGTTTTTAAAGTTTTCTCTAAAAGTAAAAAAGATAGTCCAGTGGTTAAGCTGATTAGTGCCATAACCAAGAAGTCATTGAATTAAATCAGTAGCCGTAAGCATGTCAGGGGGTAACAAGCCATAACTCAGAAGTGGAGAGCACCTCGCGGCCCATAACATTCAATCGTCCGTACGAGGGGTGAATTCCGATGACCTCAAGGAAAAGTTTGCGTCTCGAACACTCTGTATAAATCCGAGGAGTCATGTCGGGATTTGGTAAATCGTCTTTTTTATTTATTGCGTCCGCAGTGGCCAGCCGTTTAGGAGTGACGTTGTGTTACACGTACGTGATACTTTTCCCAGGTCAGATGAAATTATTATAGCCCTGGCCATAAATCTCGCAGGAATTGCTTCCATCTTCCTTTATAAAGAAATAGAATAAAAACCTCGCGATTCCTTTGTTTGCGCTATTGGACTATAAATTTAGCGACATAGAAATAAGTAGATGTTTTTACGAACGGGAGAAAAGGGCTTTTACTTTTTAATGTTTGGATCTCCAGGTTTTTTATTTCGTCTTTCTCGCAGTTTTCCCCGCACATTATTTTATTTTATTTTTTAAATCTGATATATTTTTAATAGTTTAGTTAAGTGACAAGTGTCAATAAATTACGTAATATTTTTATCACCTTATGATGTGAGAACGTAAACAAAGGGAAAAAGTTGACTCTATGACGTTATCATAATATGAACTCGGTAAGTGCTCGGTAATAGCTTTGCAGCAACTAGCAGCTCGTGACTTTTTTTAAATTTCCATTTCAGGAGAAAACGGTTTCCACTAACTAAATCTTAACAAATAACTTTGTTTTTAATGTCGATCGCTTCAGCATAATATATTCTGGGTTAATAGGTTTCGCTTGTTTTTTTTAATGGAAGATTTTAGAAAAGAAGAAGCAAATTTTAAAATAAGAAAAAACCTATACTTAAACCTAGTCTATCATTGTGTCAATAACGTACTAAAAATCATTGAAATATTTGTAAGTTTAATGCTTATTATTCTTTTTGATTATTGCCATCATATGGCAATCGTTGTCAATATATGGCATGTTGTTGTGTGCGTGACCTCAACTTTATATTGAAAATGGAATAACATCCAATATTTGACAGCTGTCATCCCAGTTCAATTTATGTGATCATATGTCATCATTGACGATTATTGTATCGCCTGTAAAAAAAACTAAACGTACATAGACACCCACATAGATAAAAAAACTGAACGTTTAATACATAGGTAAGTACCACTTCTTTTTTTGAACAGCTTAATACATCTCACGAATACATTTAATGCCGATTTCGAACGCCATTCAACGCTCCAGCCTTTTAAATTAATGTGCCGACTATTTCCATTAATGCCATACAATCCTCGTTTTGTGTTTTCCACTAAAATTTTGAAAGTAAATGAAAATCTGAAACATGAATTAAACTTCGAAGCTATCTGCATAGCACTATTATGATTGAAGTATGAAATAGTATATAGAACTAATATTACTAATGTGGCCTTTATCGACATTCAGGCGTGGGTGGCCATTTTGCTGTAACAAATTTCATTTCAATTGGGTACTCACTTCATCTCTACATCAGTGCATCGCTCTCACACTCACTCAGCTATGCGTTTACGTAATAGGGAGCGCAGGAAGGCTCATCCGCATATGATATACAAACGTCAAAAACGCGTTTCAAATTGTGCCGGGAAAAAGCGCGGATAAAAATGCGAACGCTCGGAGACCCTTAATATAATTGGTGAGTGGTGCTCGTGTAAGCTTTTACTGGCGTTAAAATAATTCCCCCCGGTCGGATGCGACGGTGGAGGCTGCCGGAAGCGGGCTCCGGCATTACGTCACTTCCTTCCGGCTCCTCGGTCCCCCGGGTCTTCGTGGCCTCGGCGCCTTTAGCTACCTGGACGTTTTACATAAACCACGACTTAGGCTAATTTAATGTGTATCGCACTCGGAGTCGGCCCGATCGTTTGTGTTTTGTTTTCAACGTCGTTGGACGATAATGCTTGTATACTTGCTCAGACCAAGAAAAAATATAGAGCATTACGAAAGACCAATTGAAGCCGGTTTTCAAGCAAGTCAAATGAGTTTACCACATTGCGTGAGCACATTTATACAAACAAAATTGCAGAAAACTCTCCAGCACGTGTCGCAATGCTGTCAAGATCATCTTTATCGAGTTTTGTGCGATTTAATTTGTTTAAGTGTGCGAGAGCGTGTGCTAAACGTGTTTGGCTTGCTTGAAAACCGGCTTCACAAGTTTGTTCGTCATGCTTCGTCTATTTTTTTTCTTGGTCACAGGTAGGTTTACTGGCTGCCCGCGCAGCTCCGGTGAGATAAATTATATTGTATTAAATTGTATTGTGTTGCACTGTGGTTGTAGTAAAGTTAAGAAATGGCCTAAGAAAATGCCTGTTCACTTTTGAAGAAATCAAGGTGGTATGATTCCGGAAATACTGACGCCGGAAGAGAATTCCAAATTGAGGCAGTGCGAATCAAAGAGGAATTCTTAAAGCGAGGATTCAACTATGTAGGACCTAGTGGTCCGTGGTTTGGTCTCATTGCGGCCCTTTCAACAAGTAGTTTAAGACTGTGCACAAAAGTACAGTCAGCAACAAAAAATTGTATTACTAAAATTCTGAATTGGCAGAAACTTATTTTATTAATATCATAATAAAGCATCGTATTTGTGTGGATTTCGAGAGGCATTTCACTCTGACCACACAGCAACTTTTGTTTCACAACTTTCAGTTATACGCGAAAAATTCACTGAGGTTTTCGTTTCGTTTGTAATGATGAAAATGTTTGAGTGCATATTTCGGGAGTAACCTTTAAACCAGACAGTCTATGCCTACTTTTATATTTGCACAGATAGTTTCGAAATAATCGAAACGACCGAATAATAGTGTATTCCTTACGTATCTCGATTAAAATTTTGCTATTTTGGAGGGCTGCAGCTATATTGCTGCGTGCTGTCATAATTTTGCTATTGAACGAGCGAGCGAAGCGAAGGAGTTTTACTTTTGAGCTTGGGCAAAAATGCTTTCGTATTAGGTAGATGTCCGGCTGCCGTCCTCTACAGCCTCTACTAAATTTTGTGAGCAGGTTCTTTAGTAATATGTTTTTTTGTCAATTAAGTTTTTGGAAATTTTATAATTGAGACAGAGTCGTGGCGTGTGTGTGTGTTTGTGTGTGTGTGTGTGTGTGTGTGTGTGTGTGTGTGTGTGTGTGTGTGTGTGTGTGTGTGTGTGTGTGTGTGTGTGTGTGTGTGTGTGTGTGTGTGTGTGTGTGTGTGTGTGTGTGTGTGTGTGTGTGTGTGTGTGTGTGTGTGTGTGTGTGTGTGTGTGTGTGTGTGTGTGTGTGTGTGTGTGTGTGTGTGTGTGTGTGTTTACTTTGACTTTCGTTCGCTCGTAGTCCCCACGAGCCAAGCGCCCACCTACCTGGTTCCTGGCATCGAAAGTGTTTAAGCAATAAAATGGCAATTAGTTATATATATATATACCCTGACCAATTTTATATTAGCCCTACCATATATGTAGCGACGTAAATACGTCGACTTGTTTTTTTTTCCTACATTTCTTTTCAAGTTGGGCCCCGAAGGGGCCCGTCGGCTTGTTACGGCAAGGTTCTACGTAGGGCTAATATAAAATTGGTCAGGGAATATACATATCTGTGAAAACGACTCTGCTCATTTTGAGTTGAGCAACTGTTGTAATTAACTTCAATTTTGATATAGGCCAACTCTAATCCAGGGGTGCGATTATAAACATATTTTTTTCAAAACGCATGTGGAATTAAAGATAATTTAATTACGAACCTCTTTGTACAGTTTATTCGCGTACTAGCCAGTAACTTTTTTATTTTACGCTATCATGTCAGTTCAGTTTTGTTTTTTTTGCAATGGAGCTGTCACGAGAGTGATTTTGGGCTATGATTTTCTATGACTATAAAAGAACTTACGTACGAAGACTTAATTTGCACGAAGCATTTGGGGAATCTGCTCCATCACTAAGCACAATTTCGTACTGGTACCGCGAGTTTAAGGAAAGTAAGCAGTTCATCGAAGATGAGCCGAGACCAGGTCGACCGGCAAGTGCAGTAACGTCAGAAAATGTAATCAGAACCGAATAGTTAATAAAGGAACGAAAAAGTATTACACAACGGGAGATCAAACACGAACTTGGCATTGGATCACCGGCAGTTTCAAACATTTTACATGATCACCTTCGCGTCAGGTAGGTTGCATCGCGTTGGATACCACATTTTCTAACCGAAGACCAAAAAACCCAGCTTGTAGATTGGTGCCAGTACATGCTGAACAAATTTGACGGAGGCAATTGTCAGCAAGTTTCCAACACCCTTACTACTGACGAGTCTTGGATATACTGCTATGACCCTCTGACAAAACAGTAATCTATGCAATGGGTTTTCGAGGAAGACGGTCCACCATTAAAAGTTGTTCGTGGCCGGAGTGTAAATACAAATAATCGCCGGTTTTTTTCCGTCGCAGTGGACCTGTAGCTGTAATACCACTTGAAGATAGAAGAACAGTTACTGGTCATTGGTATACTGAAGTTTGTCTACCACAGGCGTTAGCAAAACTTGGCGACTACCGTCCAAAGAGTGGCACTCGGGGAATATTTTTTCACCAGGATAATGCACCTGCACACACTGCTGCAAGAACGATGGACTATTTAAATAATACGGGTGTTTTTCTTTAATCTGACTGTATATGACCACTATATCGGTTAAGCGTATCTGCAAACTGAGCTCTGTCATGTTTTCTTCTTGTGATTTTAAATTTGAGTCATAACCCGATCAAGGTAGGCGATTCCCGCTTGGCTTCAAAGATAAGTGGGACCCGGGATCGGAGTTAAAGGGGCGAATAAGATTGTTCGATCTTTGAAATCGCGTAATGGATGAAAACGACATCGCGAGTACAAACGGCCGTTTGTCACATCACTAATGGCGTAGAAAATCGGGAAAGTTCCGCTTCCTGCCTATATTCATGAAACATTGTGTACTCGGCTGTTGGCTCGATCCAACCTTAATTTGACTTCAATATGTTGTGCAACTCTGCGGGGTCACAGCTCAGACTATACCCTTTCCCTTGTAGCGTTGCGCTTAGTACGTATTTGTGGATAACAGCCCTGACGTCGGTGACTCGTGCCGATAGATTGCACCCGAATAACGCATATTATGCCTCGAGTGAGCAGCTTCGATATATTTTACCGGTTAATGGGACAGGCCGGTAAACGGTTCTGCGATTAGGGGTGGGTTTACGCGGGTTACTGTTAGTGAAGTGCTATGTCTTTAGCGACCTTGGCGGGGCTTCGAGAACGACTTTGTAGTAGAACAAACACAAGGATTGCACTAAGATCATTTGAACCTTAAATTCATCAATAAAACCAGTTTATTGCAGACCAGAGTCATAATATATGTAGGTAAATGTAACAAATATATGTATTGTACCAATACCAACTAAACAAACGTAGGGTTATGTATTATTCATCGGACAGAATATATTTTTTTTATCCTATTCTAAGCATCAAGTATCAGAACCAAGGTAACCGATATAGCCCTCCGGATCGCTAAACTTAAGTAGCAGTGGGCGGGGCACATAGCACGTAGAACCGATGGCCGTTGTGGCGGAAAGGTTCTCGAGTGGCGACCACGTACCGGAAGGCGCGGTGTGGGTAGGCCCCCCACAAGGTGGACTGATGACCTGGTAAAGGTTGCTGGAGTCCGCTGGATGCGGGTGGCACAGGACCGGTCACTTTGGCACTCTTTTTCTATTTCCAGCAGTGTACGTCTCTTGGCTGATATGATAATGATGATGATGATGATGAACCTAAGCATCCCCTCATGACGTACAAACATGCCAAACATGGCTTTCATAAATTGAGCAACTCCGTAGTAAGCCCAAAAGCCTTGTGACAGTACCTAATATGGTTGTTAGAAGACGATGTCGTTAATAGTTATAAAAATGAAATACATAACAAGATTTTGAATAAATGTTCATGCTCATCTCCCACCACCTCCCTAAAGCTGACCATTCACGAACAATCAACCATCCGATTAGAGCAGTGCTGCGCCAAAATCAGTCCAATGTCAAAATTGTAGCGTGTAGGTAAAGATCGTTGGCGTGGCCCTTTGAATAGAATAGAAAACGTTTATTCGTGACACAACAACACAACAGAGAATAAAAAACAGTAAAAGTAGACATGAAAAAAAAGGGTGCTGCACGAAATGGTCCCATCTCAGCGTTATGCTGGCAGGAATGCCAGCACTGATCTTCCGATGGAACTTTGGAACAACATCCATCCATTTGTCGCCGAGAAAAAAGAGCGCTAGTCAATTTCAAACGAGAAAGAGCAAGTCACGCGGCGCCCGTGAACGTACATTCAAAAAAAGAACATCAAATTTTAATTCCATTTGGCGCCCAGACACCGCATGCGGCCTAGTGCGGCGCAGCACCTAGGTGTATGCCCAACTTTAGGCGACACCTCGATTCGAGTCGATTCGCGAAAACCACGCTCCCTTGTGAGATACACGCTTATGCCTTCCGCGGCCAAGAAAAGAGGTGCCCTTCAGGAATGGATTATTTGGACCAATTTTAATAAATACTTACGTAGTGGAAACTGAGTACCTAACTTAGTGAAGTTTTATTATATTCATATAACAATAAGTGAAATTTTAGATAAGGTACTCATACAATTCCATAGGTATTATAAACTTGATTCTGTCGTGAAATTATGCATTGTTTAAGTTTAAAGCTGAGTTTACAAAGAAACCTAGGTACTTTTTGTATTGAGAAAATTTTAAGCATGATTTATCGATTAAATCTGATAAACAATCTTAGACTCAAGAATCATGTTTCTCAAAATCAGCCTTTATTATTTTTAATCTAGTCAGAATAATGTTTCAAGAGAGCAAAAATTTCCATTTCACGCCCTTATAATCTTGTCCCGGCGTCAAAATACCATATGTACTAAAATTTACTATCATCTGATTGTTATTGTAATTATAAAATGGATTAAGCGGCAGCCTCATAACTTATTTTTCAATACCATAAATAAACACGTTTTACTGACAAAATTAGCACCCGATTTAACCGTTTGCATAATTAGGATACACATTTGCGTGATAATTCATTAAATTTAATGAAGTATCCCACTGCGGCCGACCGGATTTGTTTTACACGGTAATGTTCATCTATTTTCGAGGTATTCATGATGTTTTTATCTTTAGACATGAACCTCATTTAAAATGCGATTAAACAAATGAATATGTAGACTATACGAACACACATATCATTTCATAAGTTCATTCAACTGCTACAGTGCACGTATGGCTACAGTTTTTCACATTCAACTATACCTCGTTTTTTTTCAGATTAGAAAAATAACGGTCGATTTCGACACTTTAGCTGTATTTTTTTCAGCCATATCCGGGCAAAATATAAATGAAACTACTTTTTTCCACTATTAGTGATACGCTTAAGCCGATACGATGCAAAATGGGAAATTTTAAAATCGTTTTCCCAAAAATCGCACGACGACAATCGCACGACTTTTCTAATCTGAAAAAAAACGAAGTATAATATAAGGCGCAAAAATGTACAGTTTATGTAGCTCAACTTATATTTGCGATAGATGTGGGTAGGTAGGTAGATATAAGTAACAGGCGCCGATGTTATGTGGATAGGATTATTCCTCTGGCATTAAATATTGTAACGGACGGACATGTTTCCTTGTGCTCCTCATCAGCTCCAGGTCCTGGCCTAAGGGCATCATATTCAACAATATTCAGCGAGAATAACGATAAACTAGATTTCTGTGAAATAGTCATAATACTCCAGGCAAAATATGGTTTTTAAAAACTTTAATTTATCATAGTGTTTTTTTTTGTGGATTTCATTTTAAAATGTTATTCTATGATGCTTTATTCAAGAATCCGGCAAACTTTTCACCCGGAAGTAATTAACTAAATTTAAATGAAGGATGCTTTGTCTTTTTTTGTATGATTTATCTTGAATATTATACAGCAAATGTTAATGAACCAAAATAAAGACAAAAATATTTAATACTGACTTTTCAGTAGCTGGTTAATTTATCATTTTTTTGATGTCTGAAATTTTGTCATTGATAATAAATCCGTTACGCAGAAAAAATAAGCTATTATAAATTATTTCCAAAATTGTCATTTCCCATACAAGGTGTCAGTTCATTTCCTGGACTATAATGATTAGGTAGGTACTACGTCTGTGAGAATCGCATAAAAAACCTCTCACTATTCGAGTTTTTGCTCACGATTTTGTGTAGGTACATAGAAACCACTCATTCCAATAGCTTTATTATGCTGGGCCTATAATGTAACAGCAAGGTAAAAAAGTTGGCCCCCGAATATGCTTTCAGCTTTACCTCACAAATTTTATACTTACTTCGGACATAGTGCCGAGATTTGCAAGAATCATTCGTAATCGGAGATCAGATATACACTAATTCGTCTTAAGCAATTTGTATGGGAAAATAAAGCCTGCAAAATAGGTAGCAAACCCATAACAATCGGATAAAAGCTTCTTGGATATATATTTTCTTGTTTATCATAGGTACGAGTAAAACAAGCTTTATTGTGCTGGTTATGGGGCTGGTTAAATTTGTATAAGATTGGCCCGTAATATTCATTTACTAGCGCAGGTGAAAATGACCGTTGATATGCCCTGAAACTCGTTAAAAAAGTTACGCAATTATGTTACTGATGTACATACGACGTGGCCCGGTCACCTGATATCTTGACAGTTCAAAAATATATATCTAACATGAATACGTAGTTGTTTGGGTCGACCGGTCACTGCCATTATCAAATATTATGTTGAGCAGTTCGTAGTTATTGGATCGACCGGTCACTGCTATATCAAATATTATACTAAGCAGTTCGTAAAGGTCGTTATCGGATTGACCGGTCTCTGCCATATCAAATTTTCTCCTGCTCAGACTTTTCTAAAAAATATAAAATTTGCTTTAATGAGGCTAAGGTAGCCGATATAGATTAACGGCTATATGTCAATCAGTTCTGCTGCCGATTGTACCTACACGCAATTAAGCCCCGCAACCGTTGCTAATGCTTGCGTGTGTGCACACGTACACACCACAAAGCTTTTATAACGCTATGATTTTCCGCCTGATTAAATATTTTCGCTCCAATGCAAATAAAGGCTGTTGGAATAAACGGAGGAAAATCGACTGATTACTCCCATAAACTCCAGTACGCTTACCATGAGTTTGACAATGACGGCTTACGCTAACGAGTATCGAGTTTTCTATCTGTGCATCTCTATTGCACTTTGACAGTACGAGCGGGATGCACAGATAGAAAACTCGATACTCGTTAGCGTAAGCCGTCATTGTCAAACTCATGGTAAGCGTACTAACTTACTCAACCTGCACAGTAAAAAACAATCTTATACCGTACACAGTAATGTCCAAATTAGAATATGACATTAAATATATGCGAGGTTTGGTTGTGAACATCTGAAATCCTCTCGTGAACGTACCAATCTTACATGTATTTTTGCAATGCGTGAATACCTACTGGTATATTATTCGATAAGTATATAAAATAAAAATTGATTTTGAGAAACCACATTGATTATGACATTTGAAAGATAAAATTGGTAAACAACACCTGTTCCAAATATGTATTAAAATACAGTATTCTTTGTCATTTCATAGTGCTTTTTACAATAGGTACCTACGTAACATTATTTCCAATTCTAGTAACGTCTTTCTCCCAATTTACAGAAGAAAGAAACAAAAATCTTCGCTTTGTACAATTATATGTCAAAAAACAAAACATTAGTCCTTCTTTCAAATAAGTATTCTGAACGATTTAATCACGAGAGGCGTTGTTCCTAAGACGCCTCTTAAATCATCTGTCAAGATGTATGAGGCCATTTGGTGATGATTGAAGTACATAACGTTCTAGGTGGAAGATTCGAATTTTTAAACTTATGCATGAGCTAGGATATAAATCTGATATTTTTTCTTTTCGTTCATTTAATACGCTATGCCATGTTAAAAAACAAAGTAGACAGTAAGTAGTCAACAATAAGAACAATTGTCTTTCATTCACTGCCCGTGAGACATCTAACAGGTCATGTTATTAGCCATTTATTTTTCTAAACCATCGCCCACCTAATCGCATGGTAAGGGCTCGGCCATACCTTGTAACTGCGCGGTGGATACCGTAAAAAACCAGGTTAGAAATACACGACGCCGCACCGTGGAATTTTACGGCGCCACAACGTGAGTTTCTACGGCGCCCGTTGTATTTTAGGGCGCGGTAATACTACCCAGTCTCCAAACAGATATAGACTGTATCACACGTTTCTGCTGTTCTTGTTGTAAAGAAAGAGCAAGAAAAAAAGCAATATTTGATGCCGAAATGTACGTTTAAGTTCGGAGTGGGTTTCTACGGCACCATACTGTGAGATTTTACTGTGCGCGCCGGGAAAATACACGACACCGTACCGTGAATTTCTACGCGAGTTTCTGCGGTGGCACGCTGCGGCGTTTTACGGTGACGACGCCGTGCTATTAACGTGTGGCCGAGCCCTAAGAAACTAAAAGAACAACAGCGTCGCATATTTTCTAGGTTGATTAGAATGACAGATGCCAAACTAACCTAACTAGAGGCGCTACCACTGTTAAGCAAACTATCGATACTATTCGAATGTAGTGTAACATACCTAGTGCTAAAAGTATCGACGGTATACTTAAATATGATTGGGAACGTAACATTGTTACGGTATTGAAATAAAAGTCAGTACGAATTTCCACCGAACTGCATACTAATAGCAAGTAAGCAGTTCGGTACAAAACCTCTAGCCTTCCATGCGTGGCATATAAACAGCCTTTGGCCCTTTCCTTCAGGAACTTTCGTTAACGGTGTATAGTCTATTCATATTTTTCCAACACTATGATTCGCATTTAACCATGTTTCATCTAGAAAAATAACTTTGTCCCAGTCGTCAATTGTTTTCACTTTTGATAAGAAGTCAAAGCAAGCAAGCGCTATATCCGATCTTTCCACTCGTACTGTCTGTCTGCGTACTGAGGGGCTATCGCGAACTATTAAGTGCGACAGAGAGGGAGACACGAGAAGGAGTTCGTTTCGTTTCGCGGTAATTCCTCTGCACGTCTATCGTGGGACGGCCGCGACATATACTCTAGATTTTTCTCGCACTATACCTCTTGTTCTAAGTGTTTTAATAAGGAAGAGACGGATAATGCAAGAAAAATCGAGAGAGCTCGCGCGCCGTCGCGTGGTAGCCGTGCTGATTATCGTTATTTGACAAGCGGAGACATCGAAATATACAAAATGGCGGCACGGCACGGAGGTCCTATGTGTGTTAACACTAATTCAATTTGTCAAGTACCTATGTTATTATTACAGTTATAAATAAGTGGTACCTAATTATATTGCAATTCCTTATTTTGTAACTCATTAATATTTCATAGTCTTTTCTTAATCGATAACCCTCACCTCTAGCAATCCAAGCGTATTGAAACAACATACTCGTAAGTAAATATTATACAGTGTCATCACGTTTATTAACTGTTTTCATGAAGTGACATCTATTATTATAATCAACCAAGAAAAAAGTGTGTGTGCGTGCGAGCGTGCGTGCGTGCGTGCGTGCGTGCGTGCGTGCGTGCGTGCGTGCGTGAACTGATTTCCGATACAAAATGCGTTGATTACTATAGAAAAATAAACCGAATCGCTGTATGTGGGCCGATAATATTTGAGGACTTCCGTCGATTCCCCAAGATCATCACCAATGGCTTTCATTAGTTCCTATTTCAACAGAATCTTATCAGAACCTGTGACGTACTTTTGCACTTTTAAGAACATACTTAATTGAGGAATTTGATAAGTCATTTGTGGTCTACATCATCAATTCCTCGCTACCAAATTTATGATTTCCGGATGTTAATACACGAGTTATAATAGAAAATAACAATATTACTACACGCGTGCCTAATAAAATTGAGGAGTTCCCTCAATTCCTCATAGATCCCATCATCTAACTGAATTTTGAAAAAAATGGGACCCACCTGGAACTATATATACATACATACATACAAAAAACTTTTGAATCGGCTCATCAATGACGGAGTTCTGAGGTAACAAACATTGAAAAAAATACAACCAAATTGAGAACCTCCTCCTTTTTTTGAAAGTAGGTTAAAAAGAGGCTGTTTTCAATCTAAAACTTGCTGCTGTTTCAAAACTACAACTGAAAATTTCGCGGTTCATTCGATCAAACATTAGTTATCTAAATATATAAAAGAAGAAACTGACTGCCTGACTGACATATCAACGCACAGCCCAAACTGCTGGGTCTAGAGATTCCAAATTTGGCACGTAGATTCCTTATAAGGTGTAGGGGAGCACTAAGAAAGGATTTTCAAAACTCACCCCCTAAGGGGGTAAAACGGGGGTCCAAAGTTTATATGGGGGAAGCATTTTTTTTTTAACTAGAGACTTAGAACTTTGTAGGAAGATTGCAAGGGATACGGCGGGATTTTTGAAAATTCTATCTCTAAGGGTGTTAAATAGGGGTGCAAAGTTTGTATGGGAGAAATATTATTTTTTGTACTAGAGACTTGAAACTTTGTAGGAAGATTACTTATTAGGATACAAAAAAAAACATTTTCAGCGTTTTATAAAATTCCACTCCTAAGGGGATTAAATAGGGGTGCAAATTTTGTATTCAAAACTACTGGGACTAGAAACTTGAAATTTACACCAGAACTTCTTTTTATGACGTAGACAGGGGACAGAACAGGATTTTTGGAAATTCTATCCCTAAGGGTGTTAAATAAGGGTGCAAAGTTTGTATGGGAGAAATATTATTTTTTGTACTAGAGACTTGAAACTTTGTAGGGATATTACTTATATTAAGATACAAAAAAGTTCTTTCAGCGTTTTAAGAAAATTCCACCCCTAAGGGGGTCAAATAGGGGTACAATGTTTGTATGGGGTAAACATTATTTATTGAACTAGAGACTTGAAACTTTGTAGGAAGATAACATATTAAGATACAAAAAAAAACACTTTCAGCGTTTTATAAAATTCCACCCCTGAGGGGGTTAAATAGGGGTGCAAAATTTGTATTCAAAACTACTGGGACTAGAAACTTGAAATTTACACCAGAACTTCTTTTTATGACGTAGGCAGGGGATAGAACAGGATTTTTGGAAATTCTATCCCTAAGGGGGTGAAATGGGGGTCTAAGTTTTGTATGGGGGAATCATTATTTATTGAATTAGAGTGTGGGGTCGGAATCGACGTCCATATTAATTAATTAAGTACATAAATTTCAATAATTAATTGATTCAAAATAATAATTTCAATTATATACATTTTATATGGTTATACGTAGGTATAATTCATAGTAAGATTATATAATATATAAATAAAATCATGTACAATGTAAAACTTAAAATTCTAGTAATATTTAATAATCACTCGGACAGAGCGACCGAGTTTGTTATTAGATATTCCGCGCGGAACCGGTCTGTCGGCCGGCCGCCGCAGAGGCGATGCATTTGCCCAGCGCTTGCGCGCATAGTAACTGATTAACCTCGACGCGAAACGCACGCGCCTCTTACGTAAACGCTGCTTACTTGTTCGCTTATGTGTATGTAGACAACCTAGTGCTTATGACTATCTTTCCGCTTTCGCTTTCACTCCTTCTATATTGACTGCTTGTGTATTGTGCTAACTGTTTCTTCTGTGTGCCGTTATAAACAATAAATAGTGTGTGCTTTGGACATTGGATTGCTTATTAATGCCTGCATCCACCCTCGACAAACGACCGCTACGGACATCGTTAAGGCAAGCATAGTATACTGCACAAAACCTACAAGAGACTTGAATCTTTGTAGCAAGATTACTTATTGATACCAAAAAAGTACTTTCGGCGTTTTATAAAATTCTACCCCTAAGGGGTTTAAATAGGGGTGCAATGTTTGTATTTAAAACTACTGGGACTACAAACTTGAAATTTACACCAGACCTTCCGTTTATGACGTAGGCAAGGGATATGACGGGATTTTTGGAAATTCTATCCCTAAGGGTGTTAAATAGGGGTCCAAAATTTGTATGGAGGAAGCATTATTTTTTGTACTAGAGACTTGAAACTTTGTATGAAGATTACTTATTGATACAAAAAAAAGTACTTTCAGCGTTTTATAAATTTCCACCCCTAAGGGGGTTAATTGAGGGTCCAAAGTTTTTGTGAGGGAAACTTTTTTTTAGCTACGTACTTAAAACTTTGTGGACAGATTACTTATTCATTTACAAATAAAGTACTTTCAGCGTTTTGGAAAAAATTACACCTAAAGGGGTTAAAAAGGAGGTCCAAAGTTTGTATGGGGAAAAAAGATTAGTAAGACAATTTTATTTGAAACTTCACAGGATAATTCCTAACGATAAATGAGTACCTAAACAAGCGTTTTCGGTTTTTTGAGAATTCAACCCCTAAGAGGGGGACATATGGTGACAAAATCTGAAAATCAATATCGGCATCTATTGTTTCTATGGTGTATCGGGTCGCTGATTACGAAAACAACAATTATTTTACATTCCAACGTGGCGTCTAAATATTAAGGCGTTATGGGCGTTGTTATTATGGGTTTTGGGACGTTAATTATGAAAAACGCATAGATTTTGAAATGTAATGTTGTGGACATGAAAATTCATAAAATTATTTGTGCCAAATTGCAATTCAATCGGTCCAGTTTTTTGTAGCAAATTATTTGTAACAGACGGAATGACCGATAGCCACACGTGAACCTATAAATAAGGGTTCTATTTTTGCTTTTGAGGTATGGAACGAGACCCGCGATATAGGTTTTAAAGTTTGTATTTGGTGCCATCTCGATCGTCATCAATCGGTTGTACGTAGGCGAGTGCGGGCGGCACGGCGGGACGGGAGGGTAGGAGACTTTTTCAAAACTGCCTGCATCCGTAATAAGTACATTCAAGGTGCTGCACGAAGATCTGCTTACTTTTTATAAGTTAAGCACTTTGGCTGCCGCAAAATTAAATCATTTTTTTGGGTATTTATTTATGTTCTTTAATTGTAGTTGCTCCCATACAAACTGTTGTTCCCCTCCAAATACTGGTTCGAATAGCATCAAAAAAAATCTTAGGAAACAAGCCTATAACAATGTCCTGGCCACAAATTTGACTTGAAATTCGTGGAGATATTTTGGTATTTTAATATTATCTCATGATAATATGTTCATACATAAACTAGCTTTTATTCCAGAGGACAGATTTTTATTTAATCATGATTGTAAATTTAATAACAAAAACACGTACCTACATGTATACATTCAAGCCTTTATTCCCAAAAGGGGTAGGCAGAGCACATGTACTTTATGTTCCAGTGGCACTTTTAGCATAAATGTGGGTATACAAGATCCACAAAATGTGATATTGCATAAGTTGTTAGCCCATCACCTTGTCACACTTCAACCCTGCTCCCTCAGTCGACTTTTACGGCACCCACGGGAAGAAAGGGGGTGGTGAAATTCTAATCCGACACCACACGGGCATAAAAATAATAGTATTTTTTTTTTACCATAATGGGTTATGACGAAGGGTTATTCATAGGGGAAGTTAGTAGGAGTAGGCCGTCGCCGGCGTAGCAATTCAACAATTATTAGAATATTACACTTACTACGCGGGCGAAGCCGCGGGCAAAAGCTAGTTCATTTATATAAAATCTAAACGTAGATTTTGTCATTTATAAAATGTATATTCTAATGTATCGCAAATTCGTCCGTGCACGGGCGCAGAGCACAGCATATTGAGCTAACATTGATGAGCAAGCGAGATAACACTCTTTACTCTTTTACTCTTTGGAGATAACATTCAGGGTAACAGGTGCCTTAACAGACTGCAAGAATTTTCATGAATCAAGTTTCAGGTAATACACGAAGAGATGCCAACGAATAAAGATAAAGATTGTAAAGATGCTGTCAAGTTGCAAAATTAACGACCAAAGAAAAAGGTTACCGTGCCCTGGTTTCGCACGTAATTAGCGACAGTTTAGTTGCTGCTACGTGTTTCATGGTACGGAAAAGCGGTCGGTACAGGAGTTAAAAACCTTTCGTTACTCGGATTTATTTCTGACTGGCAGCCTCAAGGGTGAGTTACTGCATTTTTATTTGCTATGATTATTAATTATTACAGGGTTGAGGACTATCTCAATGACAGAAATGTATGGCCCAAACCAGAACCCAAAATAACTTAACTTATAATAGCTTATTCGGACATGAGTTCTTGTAGAACGACATTATGCGCATTATGATTAACTTTTTTCTTTGTATTCATATTCAGTTTAACTTATTTTAAGTAGGTTAAGAACTATCATTGTAAAAAGCTTTTTTTGGCAAATAATGACTGACTGTTGAGTTTGTTTTGGTGTTTCTTCTTAAAAAGGGTCTTCTTTTTCAGAAATGCTGGTAGAATTTTGACTTATAAAAGTGCCATTACGGCCTACTGCAAAATAAAAAATCATTTATAATGACGAAAATTGCTCACAGGGTAATATGGCTTTTATGATCATTTGGTTGTGCGACCGTACACTCTATTTTATTTGCGAGTAAATAATTCCCCCAGATTAAAATTATTCCACTGCGAAAATATCGTTTAATTTGCCGGCATGTTTATTTTAATAAACTGCTTTGGCACATATACAAAATATAGATACAAAAGATTTAAGGCGCATCCAGACGTCCGAGCGCGGCGGACTGCATACGGAACATAAGGTACAGATAGAGCCTGACATTCTGTTTTCTGTCTCTTTCTTTATCTTATTGGTTATGTGTAGGTACGCAGTCCGACCCGCTTTGATCTTTGGATTAGCCTTCAATTTGCTTTCATGATGACAAAACGCCTAATATTGCCAATAAACTAATTAATTATTGCCCAGCAGTGGATGGACGTCTTTCGGCTGATATGGTGATGATAATTATAACTGGGAGCGGTTCAATCGTCATACAAATTTTTCGTATAGTTTCATGTAACATACGTATTCAAGACACATTAAAGCTATTATCATACATAACCTTAGTAAGCATAATGCTCAAATTATATTATACTCCTACTTACAAATTAACAACTTTTATTATACAACGTGTTTTTTTAACCGCCTTAGAGCCGAAGCCCACTTAAAGTATTCAAAACGTACAAATTAGTCGTGAAAAAAATTTATCACTTAAGTTTTTAGTAATAAAAGGTAATTAAGTTTGAAAAATTCTCTATGGCGCACGGAGCGAAGTTCATTCACCCGGTTAGAGTTCGTACCTATCTACATAAGATGGCGGCTAGCGGACATTGCGGTCACTCAGCTGGATGGTTAAAATTAATACAAAAAAAAACAATATTTTATGCATTAAAAAAAATCTTTAAAAAAACTTAAAAAAACACGTTTTTTAAGTTCTTTGTAATGTATACATTAACTGGGCTTCGGCTCTAAGACGGTTAAAAAAACACCGTGTATAAAGAAAATGATTGCTTCTCTGAAGATAAATGCTTCCGTTATATCTTGGGGTAATGTAAGTATTAGTTTATCTCTTACTTTTACTGACTCAATGCTTTCAAACCTTTGCATGCCATTTGTTTTGTTTTAATCATTTCCCAAGTAGACCTACCATTATTCTTGGAGTTCAACATAGTCCTACGATTTGCGTTGCGCTGTGACTTTGCTATGCGCACCCTGAGTAATATACTGTGTTTTTTATCTATACAAATACCTGTATATAGTACCTATGTACTATTTTATACTCAACTGATTTATATTTGTAAAATGAGAATTTCAGATTTATTTTGTACATGACATGACTTTTTAATGCCTCTTCCGATCTAATTTGGCCATTTGATGCTTGACTTTACTAGTAGGAAAACTTATCATTACGTTTTATGAAATTATGCTAAGTGTTATTGAACAATTTGTTCTTATGCAACTTTATCACTTACACAAGTTAAAATTACGATATTCGTTTATATGGAAAATGAAATAATATAAATTGTTCTTAATACACGAATTACACATATATACTGGTTGATTGATAACAAATAGAGAGTTTTTTAAGGAGTTACGTTTAGAGTTAAATTAAATTATAGCTACATTCTGCTTGGATAATGTCAAATATAAAGTTTTTTGTTTGTTTGGTGGATATTTTAAAATTTAAATGTTTTGTAAATCGTTAATATGTACGCTTATTTTATCAAGGGGTTAAATTACCAACTTTAGCCTCACTTGAAGCCTACGAGTATTATGACACACGTCTACAGCATGAGAAATGAAAAATTAAGAGTCCGCAGTAAGCTCGATTCTCCATACAAACGTAGTTACGCTCTCATTTTAAAACTACGTGTTGGATTGTAACGAAACTTTGCATGTTCAATGAAATGAGGTATATCTATGTCTGAAATTAGTTTACGTAGCTTCAGATATCATAATAAAAAAGATAGAGCGAATTTAAGTTTTTCATACAAAACTAGTTTTTGCTGTATTTACTTTGTTTTATAAATTGGAACCATATAAACTAATTACAGACATAGATATACCTCATGTCATTGTATATGCAAAGTTTCGTCACAATTCAACACGTAGTTTTAAAATGAGAGCGTAACTACGTTTGTATGGGAAGGTGAAATTCGGCCGAGCTTACTGCGGCCTTTTAAAATATTTTGTTGTTGTTAGTATCAGGTTTTATTATCACAATTAATTAAATTTCATTGTTTTTATTTGCCACTTTGACATTTTATGTTTGTGACAAACGGTCATAACACATTTTATTCACAAGAGGTTAGTTAAGTTTTACGAAAAAAACAGTACCTACCCACCATAAATTGGTCATGTTTGTTCCCGAAATTCAAGGAGTAGTAGCAGGCGCCACTGTGAGCCATGCATTTGTTTGTTACCGTATTTTTCTTTTACCGTCGTCTGGCAGAGCTAAAAGGTTCTGTTTCCATAATAAATGAGGCTTACATTTGACTTCGATCATACCGAGGACGCATCAAAAATGACCACACTGTGACCGCTTCGTTTTATTTCAATGTTACTGCTCGGTAATAATGCTGACCGATACGTTGCATTATGGTACGCTTTATTAAATATGCTTTTAGGGGCTCTATTTCGCAATAAACAATTTTATTTTAATCCTGTCCTGTCTCAATCAGGGTTTCTCGTTCAATGCCTCTACTGGCAATGTTATAATGAGAGGAAGTGAAAGTAAATACCTATGTTATAAATAAATATTTGGCGCAAGACTTCAGAGTGGCTTTTAAACTTATTGGCATTATCGCAACCCGAAACCGGATTTTGGCTACACGCTTACCCTTCTATTTACTGTGCAACGTTCCTAGAACACAATTATCTTTTCACCTCACCAGCTCGGAAAGGCTTGCTTTATCGCTCAAAATCTGCGCCCAAAAGTCCATTATATCCGCTAGCGTAGAAAGAGTTTTTGAATTTGGAAGCTGACGGTCAATCGTGCGATCCAACTTTTTTCTATATAGAATGAGAAGTCATTATCCTGCGTTCAGAAACTTATGGTGTTATGCCAATAATTTACTGTAACTATTTTGCTAAAATTAAATTTATAATACACACGTATTCTTTCTGAATTACATATGAAATATTAATAATTAGTTTGACTTAATAAGGATACAACACAAATAATATTACATTACGTAACTAGGGCGGTGAATTCGTTAATGGCCCAGACCGCAGGTTTTTGTGGCCCGAACCGAAGGTGAGGGCCATAAATATGCGCTCTGGGGCTTTACGAATTACCGCCCGTGTTGAGTACAAAATTTTACGTCTTCACCTGGCCACAATGCGAGTTTTCCCGTACGCGCAGCGGGCAGTAAAACTCGCATTATGGCCAGGTGACGTAAATAATTTTAAAATGTAGTTTTAGTTTTCAAAATTTTCTAAAAACAAGGTTTACCCAATGCCCTTTGGAACACAGCGTTTATAAAGTTAATTTAAGAAAAAACTTAGTTGTGTATACATATCAATTTGCTTTGTTTTGTTCTAAAGCCACAGTGAAATCAAAATTATGGAAGTTATTTTAGGTTTTAGTGCAGAAGATTATACATATAGTATGCACTCGTATACCAGTGTAACCTCTTTCCTTAATTTATTTTTAAGTTGATAGCTGACGTCTCACAGTTTTGACTGAAGAGATATTATTCAATTTATGTGTGATAGTATAGCAAATTTATACTTAAAAGACCTGCAATTAAAGTCTTTTAATGTTGTTTCTTATTCTTTACAGGTGAGTGAATTATTTGTTTTCGCATAGTACATTTACTATAGGTTTAATAAGTGTAAATAGGTAAATTAATTCAGTATTCTTTACAGAAACGCAATTTACGTCATACTCTGATGATCTCTACAAATGAACCAAAATTCATTTGTAGAGATCATCAGAGTATGATATCATTATATATATATGAATTATATTGCCTGCTAAGTTAGCGGAAAAAGTTAAATATGCGTATTTGAGCTTTAGTTTATTCGTGAGTACGCAAAACTAATTAGACTTTTTTAGTTTACTTATTTAAAGATGCAAAAATGTTTGTTACATTTAATAACTATAAAATGATTTGATCAGATGAGATGTGTGTACCTTTATTGAAAATTAGTAAATGGTCCAAATGACTTTTATTACATTTATAATTTTCCTCACGGTGGTGGGATGAAAAGTGGCGTGTTTCGCTCGGCAGCAAAGTTGTTTGGCGTCTCGTGCCTTGAAAGCCGAGCTTCAATACAAGCACTTGCGACAAGCAACAACTTTGCAGCCTTGCGTGCAAATAACTATAGGTTGGCTGTTGGTCTCCGTCTAAGGCGCAGATATGCGGAGTCGAAGTGCCCTATCATGCACAAAGAGTGCCGGCCGCTTATCCCGCCACGCCTGCCTTAATGACGTCATCCGTCGGGCTCTTGCCAGCGTAAATGTGCCAGCCGTCCTGGAACCTCCCGGCCTGTCCCGTGACGATGGAAGGAGACCCGATGAACTAAAACTCATTCCGTGGCGGATGGGTCGGCCTTATATCTGGGACGGTATCGCCACCAGCGTGGACACCCTGGCCCCGTCCCATTTAGCCACAACATATTTGAGGACGGGCGGGGCAGCAACAGCGGCAGAAGTCGCGAAGTCATGTCAAACTGCTACATATTCACGACCCTCGCTGTAGAAAGTCTCGGACCGTGGAGTCCGGACGCCCACAGACTTTATAAAAAAAAATTGCAGAAAATACGGCTGACCTATGTTCAATCGTCAAATTGTGAATACATTGGCAGATACGAGTAAGTTAGGTTAGTTTGGTAGCTTGAGTTGACTGAAGGGAAACCCGCCCAAGCATAGTAGCCCTGGTCAGCAGGCTCCTTCGACATTGGCATAATATATCATAATAAATGGAATAAAATAATTATTTTAAAATAAGCAACCACATTCTACAAGTGGAATTCAATGTCAATTTGATCACAATTTGACTTTCATTAACGAAAAATAATGCGTTAAATTGTTAACGGCTTTGACAGTTCACAAAATTATTGACAGTTTATAAAAGAAAAAGAATTTGACGATAACAGTACAATGTAATAAGGTGCAAAAGTGTGAACACATCTTTGACGTCGACTGTACCAAGATGTGTTTTGAAATAGTCGTACATTTTTACAAGCTTTTATTTAGTTTCACCCGTCCCTGTGTCTGAAATGAACTTTTGGGTAACTTCGTGGTAACCGATTGAGGTGAAGTTTTGGGTATAAGTATATAGGTAGTTGATCTGATGATGGAGACAGGCGTTCAGCCATTGAGTTGGGCTCGTAAGAATCGTCTCAATGAGTAGATAGTTCTAAAAAAAACAGTTGGCAATAAAGGCATGTGCCAAAAATTTAATTTATGACAAAAACTTTTATATCTTTTATTCACAAACTTTACTTGACAATATAAACATGTTCAAAAGGCGGACTTAATGGTCCAAAACCTCAACCAATGGAACAAATCGAAGTTTACTTTTCGTGTCATTGTTATTTTGCGCAATTGTATGTACAATATACTTATATATCCGGCTTTAGCGCTCCGGTTGCATGGTATTTTCGTGTTGACTACGTACCTATTCATGCTATTTTTTTCACTAACAGCCAGTCATATGAATGTTTAATCATTATTCGTTGTATTAATTAAAAGTAGCCTAGAAGACTCGGTCAGATTATTTTTCTCCGAAAACAAAAATACCCTGCTTTGTTCCGAAATTTTGTCCAATGTTTGACTAAAATACATTGAAATTGTATTAGTGTAAGTTAGTAGAAATAGAAGTAAAATGAAACGCGTGCATCCGTTTAACACACAGTTACACACATCTTACGTATAAAAACCTTAATTGCGACGTTAATAATCGTGAACCACAAAACAAATAACGTGTATTGCGTACAACGATAATTTATTTACCAGCAAACAAGGTAGGTAACCAAGAACAATTGTACTCTAGCACACTGGGAAAACGAATAGCGACCTCAACGCGAACGTGCCGGTCACCAAAAGGGTCAAAGCTTGTTAATGTCACGTTACTTTTGCACAAAAAACGGAAACGCGGGTCCCCTTCTGAATGTCAAAATTAATCCATTATACTCAAAACTTCGCATTACTTCAGCGGCAGCGGCGTAAGTGGCTTTCATATTGATTAAGGTTACGTTTAATTTAATCTTCTTGGGCCCGTTGTCATGATAAGTGTGTAAATGTAATGTGTAAATGTCAAAATAAGTAACAAGGATACGTAAAATATTTATTTTCTAAAGTATATACAAGATGATAACTATAACATTAACTAAATTAAATTAAAGCTAAGTTAAATCTAAAAAAGGCCCTCCAGGCATTGTACCGAGGATGCTGGCGGCATTTCCTCGCTGAATTGCAATGCTGATGCGTTGCGCGAGAAAACCGCCAGCTCTTCGGTCACCAGTTACGTCAACCAGACGTTTCGCGATTTCCGCAAGGTAGATTTTTTACTGACCGACAGCGACATAGACTCTTTAATTCATCTAGTGACTGCAATACGTGACATCTCGAAAGAAAAAATAATTTCAAGTGTGCTGTAGGTATGCAATGCAGTCACCAGAAGTTATGTCGGCCAGTATCTAATATCTGTTAGAAAAGATCTTTACTCTGCTACGAATTAAGTGCGAATTGTAGATGCGAGATTTGCTTTAAATATGTTAAGCAAGCTCATGAGAATGCAAGAATACACTTTCAGCAATGGCTTCTCTTGGGGAAACCGACCTCGGGACCTCTTTATCAACACATGTGCGCTTCCAGAAAAGTTTTCAAGGATAAGCTCAAATGGTGTCAAGATCATGAAGTTCAGATTAAAATGGATATTTTAGCCACTCATCATCAAGCTAAAGACTTTGCCAAGTTCTGGAAGCGTACTGGTCAAATTGGTCCTAGGCAGAATTTCCCAGCTAGTGTGGATGGAGTATGCGAGCCTGACAAAATTGCCAACTTATTTAAAAGTTATTTCAGAGTCGAGAGTCCATTGGGTGAGCAGTCGCGGGTGCTCTCTGCTAAGGATCACAGTGAAGAGTTGCCGGTTCGTTTCACTCTAAAAGAGGTTGAGTGTGTGATAAAATCTATAACGAGAGGGAAGTCGCCGGGTCACGATGGCCTTAGCATAGAGCACTTACAATATGCTGGTGATCACCTACCACGGGTACTCAAAATGTTTTTCAATTTGTGCATGAGTCACTGTTACCTTCCGAATAATCTTATGAAGACGATCGTAGTGCCCATCGCTAAAAATAAGACAGGAAGTGCCTCTGATGGGTCCAATTACAGGCCGATATCCCTCGCGACGGTAGCAGCGAAGGTGTTGGACGGATTGCTTGACAGGTTGCTGTCTAAGCACATCAAGTCACAGGATGCTCAGTTTGGCTTCAAGCCTAATTTATCAACCGAGAGTGCTATTCTTTGTTTTAAGCACACCGTCCAGTACTATACTGAGGGAAAAACACCCGTATTTGCCTGTTTTTTGGACCTGTCGAAGGCTTTCGACACGGTCTCGTATGAGATCCTATGGAAAAAATTGGAAGATAGTACGAGTACACCGGTGGGGGTTGTTGGCATGTTCCGATACTGGTATGCAAACCAGACTAATCAAGTGAGATGGGCAGGCTCGCACTCTGACGTGTACAGGTTGACGTGTGGTGTGAGACAAGGAGGTCTCAGTTCGCCTAGGTTGTTCAACCTTTACATGGATGAGCTGATCGCTAGGCTTAGCAGCACGGGTATTGGATGTTCAATCGGTGGCACAACTGTAAATAACATTAGTTATGCTGACGATATGGTGCTGCTGTGCCCAGCGGTCAGTGCTCTTGTCCGGCTGCTGAAGACTTGTGAGGAGTATGCGATGACCCATGGCCTGAAGTACAACACCAAAAAGAGTGAGCTGTTGGTTTTTAATGCGGGTAGCAAGGCTTTTACCGCTGTCCCTCAGATTCAGCTGTGTGGGGCCCCTCTTACCAGAGTGTCGCGGTTTAAGTACCTCGGGCACTGGGTCACCGACAACCTCCAGGACGATGCGGATGTCGAGAGGGAACGCAGGGCTTTGGCAGTTAGATGTAACATGCTGTCACGTAGGTTTGCACGCTGTAATGGGAATGTCAAAAAAACCCTTTTCAAGGCTTTTTGTCAGTCCTTTTACACGTGCAGCCTGTGGACGAACTACACTAAAAAATCACTCAATGCCCTGCGTGTCCAATACAACAACGGCTTCAGGAGGTCGATGGGGCTGTCACGATACTGCAGCGCATCTGGGATGTTCGCAGAGGCACGGGTCGATGGTTTCAGTGCCATTATAAGAAACAGAACCGCGTCCTTCATGCGTCGTGTGCGTGATAGTTTCAACAGCCTTCTTCAGCTGATTTGGGACAGTCCTGTTTGCGCAGTGTGGAGGCAGTGGAACGCCCTACATATGGGCTCAAGAGGTGCGGTGTATAATTTAATGTAACTAACGTAGTTTTATAAGTTTTTATTGTTACTAACATGATATGGACATGAGTCTGAAATAAATAATTTGATTTGATTTGATTTGATTTAAATCAATAGCAGCCTTGCTTGCGAGAGTCCAGAGACGAGAAAATCTGCCCTCCTCTTACAAATTTGTCCAGTACGAGTGAGACAGTTGTCGCTGAGTCGCGCGCGACACGACTTGGAAGCAAGTTGAAGCATGAAGCAGAAGGAATGAAATGCTTTGTAAACGGTCCGTTTTAATGTAGTAATACCCTTTGTCACAAGGGTTCTGAGGCGTACAATACGCATTCCAATCTGAAGTTTGCGTACCAAGCTAATGACTTGGAATGGACGTGCAAAACAAGTTGAAGCCGAATTGGAATGCAAAATGTTTGTCCCGGAATTTGTACTAGGTCCAAGGACTAGATTCTTCTAGCTCTAGCTACTATTGAAGCTTCAATAGTATTTGAGCCAATTGAATGGATTGAGCCATTAAATTGATCATATCCATTTAATGGATGCATGTGGATTCGACCAAACATACATAAACATATTCTGTGTTGTCCACAGATCATTTGCTTAATTGATGCAATGAACTCGCACCCCCCACTGTATTTTAATTTAATTTAATGTGTAAGATTACTTACGTAGGATAACTTTGTATTAACACCAATTTGGTCCCCAGTAACCTTGAATAAAGAATATTTATTATTATTATTATGTTTGGTCGGAGTCATCGAGTTTAATACATCAAAATGTTATACATTAAACATAGGACTTTATTCTTGTTCTATGGTTTTTTTATACCCACATTAATGCTTAAAGTGACACTGGAACATAAGTTTTATGTGCTGTTTTATTTATCATATGGCATTTTGGTCACTGGATTACATGTAAAAGCATTATGAGAAAGTAGTAATAAAGTTTGCGGCAGTGGAGAACAGTCTAGATAGAGAAGGAATCAATCGAGCAGTAGCGAGATGGATAGGCCGAATGTTAAAAGACCGGGACATAACAGCTGAACTCGGAGGAGTCACAAAAAGAATAAGTCCAAGAAGGGGATTCCCACAGGGTGGCTGCTTGTCCCCCCTGATGTGGTGCCTACTACTGGACTCATTAGTGAAGACGGTCAACAGGGGAGGTGTGTACATGGATGCCTATTCTGATGACGGAGTACTATTGGTGAGAGGAGCGGTCCTAAACACCATAAGAGACGTAATGAACAGAAGTCTCAGAGAGGTGTCAGGATGGTGTAAAGACAGAGGCCTGGATCTGAATCCAACGAAGACAAAGCTGGTGTTATTCACCAACAAAAGGAAGAAGGAGGACATAAAACCAATAAAGATACAGAATGTAGAAATAGAGATAGTAAAAGAGGTGAAGTATCTGGGAGTGACGCTGGACCGCACACTCAGGTATAAAACCCACATTAAGGAGCAAACGGCGAAGGCCATTAGAACACTATACCAATGTAAAAGAGCAGTAGGAAAAAAATGGGGACTGAGACCCGAGATGATCAATTGGATCTATAGGGCAATCATCCTACCCAGGATGCTTTACGGAGCAGTGGTATGGTGGCACAGGGTCCGCATAAAAGAATATCAAAAAGAACTGGACAAGGTGCAGAGACTAGCGTGTTTGATGGTGACGGGGGCAATGAGAACAACCCCGACACGGGCCTTGGAAGTACTGCTAGGCATGAAGACAATGCGTCTTGAAGTGGAGAAAAGGGCCACCGAACAGTGGTACAGGATGAAAGCATGTAAGGAATGGAGAGGAAGCTGCGTGGACAAAAGACACGCGCTGATACAAGAAGAGACGCTATCGAAGATGCACATGATGGTAGCCAATAATGACCTCATAAAGAGGCAGGAGATATTCGACAAAAAGTACAAGATACATATAGGAGAGAGAGACAACTGGAAAGTGGACGTTGAGCATCCAATGACGGTCTGCTTCACGGATGGATCAAGAAGAGAATCAACAAAGTTAGCGGGAGCAGGTATAGTCATACCCAAACTACATGAGAGAGTATCCATCCCACTGGGGAGATACGCTAGTGTCTTCCAAGCAGAAGTGTGCGCAATAACGAGGTGCGCACAGATCATCAGAGAAGGAAAGCAACAGACTGGAAGGGTGGTTATATACACAGACAGTCAGGCAGCACTGAAGGCACTAAATAAGGCGACGATAACATCCGCCCTAGTGAAAGAATGTAAGGAGGAGCTAAACAAGATAGGAGAAAACCCAGGTGTTACGCTGGCGTGGGTGCCAGGGCATCAGGGGATAGCGGGAAATGAGAGGGCAGATGAGCTGGCTAGGGAGGGGGCGGGAAAGGAGTTTATAGGCCCGGAACCGGTCCTTCCCTTCTCGGCTCAAGTCACAAAGGGGGTCATAGAAAGGCTAAGAGAGCAGGAAGGAGAAAGAGAATGGAGGGAAGCACCTGGATGCAGACAGACAAAGATCATGATAGGAGGTTTGGATCACAGAAGAACCAGGTATCTGCTGAAACTGGGTAAGAGCAATCTAAGAATGTTGACAGGTATTATAACTGGTCATAACACTCTAAATAGACATTTAAAGACACTAGGTATTAGGAATGATGCTTCCTGCCCGCACTGTGGGAAGGAAGAAACTAGCAAGCATGTACTAGCGGAATGCGTCATGTACGCGGCACCGCGGCTTAGAGCTTTCGGTAGAGATGTACTAGAGGAGCGGGAATTGAGGGATGTCAACCTTAAAGATGTCCTTCTGTTCTGCAGAAACACAAGAAGAATGGAAGAGTGTAATGTGGGAACGCTGCCGGGACAGTAACCTTAAGCTCCAACCTAAGGGAATGGGGCTGAATGAACGCGACGAGCGATCGACTGCCTGCCTGCTCCTGGCCAGGCGTCCCTTCACAACATCAACATCAACATCAAGTAGTAATAATACAATTAACTAAAAGATTTAGATTTGACTCTGTAGCAAGTTGAGTAAGACACTTGAGGTTCTCCATCCGTCCTGAAAATTTTGTTATCGGGCATTCGAGGACCATACCATGTGGTTGACCGTCTGATCGGGGTTTCCACACACACACATACCGAGGGGAGTCGCACCAAATTCATTTATGCCAGTGATGGGCGCATCCCCGTGTGCTGTGCCTACCCCTTTTGGGAATAAACGCGTAAATCTGTGTATGTATGTATGTTTGTGTACCGAATTTTGGCCATATTTTTGTTTCAAATATAATTACCTCTCCTGACCAGGACCATTTCGCAGCTATCATGAAATAGCGCAAAAACTTGTAAAGGTTTTTCAGCAATACAATTTTCACGCTTTTTCCACCGTCATACGTTCGTAAAAGTGTACATATTTATAGACGTGACGGCACCTTCGCCGTAAATCTTGCGGTTCGTTTTCAAGTTATCTCGACCTATATGCTCGTATGTGATAAATCACTCATTGTGTTGCCGATGCACTTTGCTGCGCGCTTGGATATTCTCCTCGTGTACTACAGTAACGTATTTCATGCTTTTACGTCAACTTTGTGGATTTAAACATAAAGAGACAATTTCACACAAATTATCCAAGTATTCCCGAATTAAACTATTTTCATGAGATGCTCTACGTTAACAAGGCGGCCCGTATACCGTATATGAGATTTTATTGAATGCAGTTGTGACAACAGACTTTTTATAGTAACGTTCACATGCCGTCTATGCCGTGTAGCGTACGGTTTTGTCACCGAGGATGCGAGATTCTCGAAACGATTTTATCGAATGCGATGCTCAGTGTCGCTTGTGTTTACGTGGTTTCGTTCACACCAATAAACTAGTTTTTCGTATACGAGACCCGATACGGAAAGGCAAAATATTACATATGGATGGAAAACAATGTAACGTCAATAATTGTGTTTTGTTAATTACGCCAGCCACTAACACCTTGTCCTTCAAAACGGATATCGAGTAAATTGACGTAGAAAATATCCTGGATGATAGACATGAGACGCGCGCCATTACCTTTTGTTTCCACATCTTTGGCTTGGGGACAAACAGTCAAGTTACCTAGTCACTTGAAAAAGTTTAATACCAGCAACAAGTCGAGAAAATGATCGCTAAACTAAGGAGTCGCTTGCGAAAAACTACCTACACCAATTATCGGGATTCGGTCGCCGAGCAGTTGAAAATTGACAATTGAATCATTCATACAAGTTAAATAAGATTCGTGTTTGGAAGGCAGTATGTGGTATGTGGTTGATGTAACGCCTCTACCTGAGGGCTAATCACGTAATGTTTTGAACGCGCGTTAGGTAGTTACAACTGTCATTTTTCCATATTAAAAGTGACATTTAGATCTGCCTGACCCCCTAGCACACTAAGATTTATGTCGGACATAAAGCATTTAATTTTATCCCTCTTGCACTCGCATATTGGCCAGAATGGGACTAATGCTTTATGTCCCACATAAAACTTAGTGTGCTAGGGGGTCTGACGCGCGTACAATGCGTTACGTGTCTGACCTGCTGAAATACCCTATTTATTAAGGCTAGCACATAGAGAGATATATCCATACTAATATTATAAATGCTGGGAAAGTGTATGTGTGTGTTTGTTTGTCCGTCTTTCACGGCAAAACGGAGCGACGAAATGACGTGATTTTTTAAGTGGAGATAGTTGAAGGGATGGAAAGTGACATAAGATAAGTTTTTATCCCCGAAATCATCCCCTAACGGGGTGAATTGGGGGAATAAAGTTTGTATGGAGCTGCGATAGAAACGAGTTCCACGCGGACGGAGTCGCGGGCAGAAGCTAGAACTTTACATAGATATAAACAACTGAGGTCTGTCTGTGGCACTTCATGATGACACTACCGCAAGTAAGATGTCAACGCTGCAAATTGCGGACATTTTTTTCATTAAGGCAGTCTACTTTAAAACAAAGAAAGAATGTTTTAAATGGTTCAGTTTATCAAAATCATTTGCTGACCCGTTTCATTGTGCTTATGCCCGTCCACTGCCCGTCGTATGTCCGAATAATGGTGTTTTAACTTACGAAATTATCCTATATAAGTCTACCGTACCATATATCCGCATTAAAAATAAGGATTTATTCAAACCAAGTCTCACAAAGTATCCCTGAATACACTTCCGCAGAGCGTGCTTTTAGCGAAGCCACATCTCAGCATTGATTTTCCTCTGAAACATTATATATTTGTTCAGAGTAATAGGCGAATAAAACGACGGATAAACAAGGAAGTGCTGCAACTACTGGGTGAGCAGAATTGCTCACTCGATCGCAGGGCTGGCGTGATTAAAAAACGTGACATCACTGAGCACGTCTTCATTTGTCATGCAGACGCGAGTGAAAAAGGGGTTGGTTTAAAAAACCTGGACCCGTTAACAGCTGCATGTTTTGCCTTCAAGAGTACACGAATAAAATGATGATATTCTTATTAAAAACAATATAAATTCACAGTCGGTATCAGTTATCTAATAACCGGCCCCTATTTATTAGTGGAGAATTGTAATCTGACAGTTCTGGGTCAATATGTTATTCATGGAAGATGATAACTGGAGAGCATTAGTACCTATCGACCCACACGTGTATAGTGACATTTGACAATTTTGAGGAATAGGGGCCTGGTACCCATTAAAAAGTAATCGGTTGATGCAGAGATCTGAGTAAAAATTGATCATGATCGAATGTTATAGCGCAAGGCAATTTCTGCGACTTCCCAAATCCACCAGCACTAGGTACTATTGAGAATATAGTATCTTTACCTGGAATTAAATCAATGTAAGTTTATCTTATACAGTTTTCGTGACGGCATCAATCAATACAATTTTGAATTGAAAGCGCTCTACACTAAGTACCTACTAGTCATATTGCACCGGTATATGAATATTTTATTGCAAGATCTCTTAACGCAAACCTTTACACGTCACGATTTTCATTTATATTAACGGCAACAGGCAGCCGATTCAATTTCTATCGCAATCACCATAGGCATTTTACGTAAACTGGTGCGCGGCTTGGGGTAAGTAGTAAAAAGGATCCGAGTTTGAGAGCAACACTCGGCAGCCCTGGCGCTGCGTGTCGTCCGTGATATTACGTCATAAATCCAAGACGCGCCGGTCGCTGTCGCCTGTCGATTATCGCGCGGGATTCACGAGAAGCGATTCGGTGCGAGTTGAGGTCCAAGTTAAAGAGGCGCTTGAAAGGCGGAAGGCTCGAAATATTCAAGGCCAACCTTAATTATTACGGCTCTAGAGAAAAAAATAGTGAAATTATCAGGTTCCTTGATCACAATCTTGTTTTCGGCTTCCGATAAGTGATTTCGTATCTTTTCGAACGAGTGCAAGGATAACCCTAAATATTTTAATTTCTCTATACAAAAAAAAAACATTTAGATCTACGCGTTCGACCAGCAGATTACTAAATGTTTTTATTTCTATGAAACCTATTTCCAATTAGTGCCAAAATTAGTACAAAATTACAAAGACATTATTAACAATTTCTTAACTAGTTTAATTAGTACTTAAGTTCATTTACACAATTTATTGAGTTCGTTTAAAAAACTGGTTACACAGTTGTGAATCTAACAATTAAAATGCAACACCTTAACGTTATTAACGAATTTGTCCGTACTTGCAGGGCTCCATAGTAAAACGCGGAATTGGCGTATCGAGATCGGAATAATAATAATTGGCATTTAATGCGCACTAACTAAAATCATTTGTATCTCAATATTTAAATCAGGCGAATGGACTAAACCACTTTTAAAATTCGAACATTGATTTGTAACGGCCTATTAATTAATACAAACACAAATACGGAAAAGAAAAAAAAAATATGGCTTACCTAGGCCGTGTCCCAAAATGGACCCAAATAATATTGCAAATATATTGCGAAATCAAAAGGCTTACTACTCTGTAAAGGAGTTCCTAGATGAATAAATATGTTGACTGAACACTTCATTAGAAATGTAATGAACTCGTATTACTTATATTATTTTATTTTTATTTTTAGGTGATTCTAACCCAGTATTTTAGTTATTAAATGAATTGTTTAATGTTATTGACAATGTACGATTAATACAAATAAAGACATATTATGATAAGTATGTCTTTATTTGTATTACATATTATACGTTATATTATACGACATATTGTGATACGTCTTTTTTTGTATTAATCATATCATGATGCTGGCTTTAACAGCCAGCGCTGGTATTCCGTCGAGTACATCTGGTTAAGGAACAGAAGGCAACACAACACGAGATTTACAAATAGACACACAGTCCGAGAGAATAACAACATAACCGAAACAGCAATACGTATAAACATTAAAAAACCGGTCAAGTGCGAGTCGGGCTTGCGCACGGAGGGTTCCGTACCATTATCTATAAAAAAATGTTGCTATAGCGGCAACAGAAATACATCATCTGTGAAAATTTCAACTATCTAGCTATCGCAGTTCTTGGGATACAGCCTGGTGACAGACAGACGGACGGACAGCGAAGTCTTAGTAATAAGGTCCCTTTTTACCCTTTGGGTACGGAACCCTAAAAATAAATGACAATCTGACCATTAATTCAGAGAACTCCAAGCAGACCTCATGGTCAATTTGTTTAAATAAAACTAATTGGCACAAAGTCGCTCCGCTAAATCCCATCGCTTGCACTTGAGTCACGCGCGGAATACATCCCGTAAGTAATCGGATACGGGCTTTCAACGAAATTTTTGTCTCTCCTTCCAAATTGATGTTGAGTTTATGAAACTCTGGTAGCGTGATAAGATTGCGTTCTTAATTTATTTATCATAGATCAATCAATTTTCTGGAGTGTAATATAGCGGTAGAAAAATACTTTATAATTAGGTTAAATAATGTTTTATTAGCGAAATAAATGACATTTAGACGGTGTAGTATAAATATGTTGAAGTAGCTTGTTGTTTTAAAGTTTCAGATAAATCAAAGGTAATAACAAAATTGCGAGAAAATCGTGAAAACAACCACAGCAATATAAATAAAGCATTCAAACTGCACAGACTTTTTATTATCCTTGACAATCAAAACAAGTGTACAATAACAGATAGAAGCATATTATATTATGTTACACAGGATAAAAGTACATAGAAATCTCTTCCAGCTAACAAGAGTAAGTAAAACAAGAACCTGCAGGTGCCCAGTATTTTAGGTATTTATTTAAATTAATTATTTAATGTAATTGATAACATTATGATTAATTCAAATCCAATCCGCACTGGGCCAGCGTGGGGACTACTGCCCATTCCCTCTCATACATGAGAGGAGGCCTGTGCCCAGCAGTGGGACGTATGTAGGCTGATGATGTGATGTATGATGTGTGTTATATCAAATAATATGTCCTACCTTCAAATAAGTAGGTACGTATTCGTATCTCCAGGGATGTCCCTTCGATGATGCTGGCTACACAGGGCCAGCCAAGTTCCAGAGCTCTAAGAACTAGAAAATAGTATAATAAAAAACTGCGTATGTTACCATCAATGATATCGAAAGTAAAGATACGCCTGTCCGAACAATATTCGCTTGACATACTGTGACAGCTGAAGACTAAGGCACAGTGGCCCGCGATTGCCCGTGGCGGGCCACCGCATTAGACGATTTACTCATGGGCGTTGGGCCTATCTTTACGAAGTAATATATATATCTATGGTTACCATCGTAATAGTTACTAGGTAGGGGTCAACCCGTGTAGACTCAGTCAAAAATAGCTCTACGGTCTCCTCCACCGGTCATAAAAAGTGGATTAGGGGGGTCATTGGGGTCACTAGTGCTCTTTGTGGCGGGAGCACTTGGCATGGTATCCTAGAGAAAGCAGCAGGGATGCCCAGAACGAGCCCGCTGGGGCAAGGCACGAGGAGGGCTCTGGTGCATTCAATTTAAGATTCTCCTAATTAGTTCGCGCAGATGGCGGCCGACGTGGAGTTTTTGGTGGTAGAAAAACCCATGAATAAAGAATCCATGGATTCTTTATTCCGTGGAAAAACCACATATCCCAAGACTTCTTCCAAAAGCTGGGTACATGGCTCGCAGGTTTTCTCCATGGTAAAAGGGTATTTCGTTTCATCAAATGCATTGGCAATTTATACGTGCATTATACTTGCTGAGATCGACTCGTTAAAAACATTGCACGCTTCGAACTTGTGGGTGACGTGTCCTGAATAAAGTTTAATTTTTTATCGCTGTCAGTTGTGACGTATACTAAATTTTGACTGGAACTTGAGGGCTGATTGCGTAACTTTCTGAACAATAGTTAGGACAACTCAAATTTCGTTTTCGCTTACAAAAATGTAATTTAGATGAAACCTTACGTACGCGCGAATTGTTATGAATCAACCCGCTGGTTCAATATTCAAAATGTTAAGCCACGACACATTATAGGGACCTTACCTAACCTAACCTAACCTAAGAAGAGGTCTGACCGCATGTCGTTTAAAATCTAAAATCCTGAAGTTTGTCTGCCAGAAGTGTAGAGTCATTCGGGGTAAAAGTACGCAGCACGTATAAGTTCGCAGTGCCCTATCCTCTGACAGGGGTGACAACAGCAGGGGTTGGGGGGCGCTTACAATTTTATTTAATTGTATGAACTGGGGAAAAGTGTGAGGAGATGAATTGTTGAAGACTGGAGTTAAGACAGTAATTCTATAATATTTATGCTGTTTAATAAAATTAAATATTTCTGTTAAGTATAACAGTTAATACGCATCTTATGACCAATTGTTCATTAATTTTTTGTTTGGGGTAAGAGTGCGAGATCAAAAGTACGCACGCGTAATCTTACCCACCTTGCGTACCTATACCCCAGTTTAAAATAAAATATTCTTAAATCGTTAAATATTTATTTTATTGGAGAATACAACAAAATTTGTTGTTAATTTTAAACGCGTAATTTTACCCACAGGTCATAAGTATGCGAGGGGAACATTCTACTTTTAATGCTCATTGGAAAACTATTACATTTTAAACTTTTTATAATATACATTTACAAATAATCAATGGCTCACAGTCATTTCAACATTCTTATCTTGCCAATCATAATAATATGAGCAACAGTAATAAGCAAACGCAAATAATGAACGATTAAAAAACATTATAGTTACCTAAACCAGTATCGAAAATTAAATTAGCCTTCCTATTAAATTTATTTCACATGTGACGTACTTTCTGAACTGGATTAGGTCTAGCTATACAAGTTGCAAACAAAGAAGTATATACTTCAAAATACGATTAAGAACCTCAGGAGTGTAGTTTTAATGTTTGAACTTTATGATGACAACCGCGCTGTATACATCTCCACAAAGAAAACACAGCTTAGCTATCTAACAGTTTGTTAACCTCACACAATGGATGCAGAACTTGGTCCCGCCAGGATAAACTTTGCACTCGCTGTTTGCTGGCTTCCCTGAAAGAGTGCCGCAACTTCGGCATTACGAAAAGCCGCGGACTGCATCTCGATTATTAAATGGGACGAAGTTTATGAGTTAAAACAAGGCACGTCTTGTTTAATTTATTGAATTAAGGGACACATTTTGTGGCTCTCGTTCCGTTGTGGCTTTTCATTTTATTTGTAGCTCAGAAATTCTGTGGTACGGGGGCTGCATTTTGTATCGATTTGAAGTGTAATGTTGGTGGCTTGTTGAAGCGATCTGTGGAATCAAAAAGTATTGTAAAATATTTGAGAGACAAAGAGGTAATGAAGCAAGACCAAATGAAGGAAAAGTTTATGTCGTATCAGACTGTCAAAGAAAAAGTCCAAGAAACACATGAAGATCGCTCCAACGACGACAGCCTAGCTCTTTAGTTTATGATGTTGAAATATTTGGGGTACTATTAGATTTTCTAAGGGCAGCTATTACTGTCATAGGTTCTATGCAAATTTACATATGGGTTCAATGCGGTGGTAGCCTAGGGGTTACAGCGCGGAACTTCAGGGCATCGGTTCATCTCTTCCACATTATAATTTTTCACTCGCTCTTTCTGACTTTAGCTCGTCGTAGGAGTAAGTGAGGGCTCAATATGTCAGTGTGACAGAGATCGGAAACGATGGACATCCAGCTTCATTCGTGGCTAAGAATACCAATGCGATTAGCTTTTAGGTAATTTATGGACTGAATATCATTTAATAATCACCATAATGTTTTGGTGAAGGTTATCTCATTTCATGAGAGAATTTGAAAGGTAGGCGAAGAACTAGCCCTCCCCTCTTGCATGAAGATGCGGGCTGTTCGATATTTATTATATGTGCCACAGAGGTAGTCTCGACTGGACCCAAACCATCTCTTCTATAGACTTGTAACCTTTAGCGAGGTCTGCAGTGGGTGGGTCATATTGAGTTCTTAGAATTTATTGGTTCTTATTAAAAAGTTACATTCTTTTCCAGTTTCAATGGTGAACCCGCAATGCGTGAAAAGGTTTCAACGATAACTATTATGTGAAGCAAGTAAATAATGAACAGTACATTTTCTAGGAAGGAAAGCATCCTGAGGAAACCGGTCTTATTGCAAACAAGGTCTAGTTTTCGTTCTGGGTTGGAAGTTCAAATAGCAGGTAAAACTAGTGCTTAGTCAAATGCCAAATAATGAGATTTGGTAATTCCGTACCAAAGCTGACCCCGGGCTCTCCTAGGGTTCATCCGGCAAAACGTTAGGAGGATGATGGTGATGTTTTAAAGTACCATTACATTATTGAATTCCGCGTAAAATATTTTGAAACTATAACTTCAAGATCAATAACTATGTCGATGGCCTTATTATTTACCTTATATTTTTCGGAGTATTTAAAGTTCGCTCGTTTTTTCTCCCAAACCTTTAACCGTGCCCTAATATAGAATGCAAGCCTCAATCATTATGAAATTACTTCGAACTCCATCTTAACACAATACTCCCTGTAATACATAATTATATCTGCTTAAGTTGCTAAGCAGTTTAGGGGAAGCTTATTATACAGACGCGTTTGGCAATTCGATTTTGTTCGCTCTCGACAAGTTGGTAACTCTGTTAGTCGCAACTAAGGGATATAGCCGCCTTAAAGTTGAAGTAAAGAGGGATCTATAAAATAACAACGGGCGTGATGCAAATAAGTTTGCTAATTATTTCCGCCATAAGTCAAAAACTTTTGCATCATACGTTTTTTTCTTATTCCGGGCACTCAATCAATCAAAATTTTTATTGCATGGTAATAATTTAAGGCGCTGTAGCGCTGTAGGTTCATGGACTTCTCTCCCTCTCACTGAGCATAAGCGTGAGCGAGATGGAAGTGCGTGCTCGGAAGCGCAGATATCATGTTGTTTAATTTGATATTTTGGAAATTTAAATGAATATAAAAGTAATCACTGAGTTCTGTCAAACATGATATTGCCGATTTTTAGAAGCCGTTTTAATATTTTTAGCTTTTGTGCATAATTTGTTACCTACGAATATTTTAAGTGTATTTTAGACCCACTTAGTGTTTTTTTTCTATCGAGCGACAATTGCTTAATCATGTTTCGAATTACTGATCTCGGTACAGAAAAGCCTCAAGATTACTATTTGTATTTTTTGAAACCATATTATTATAAACAGACACATAATATTGTTTCAAAAACTCTGTTCGCTTAACTTCGCTGAACCTATGGCGCCTTAAAAAGATGGTAAAACACTTTATAGATCTGAATTATAATATTTTAAATATCTAGGAATGATTCTGCCGTTTATTCGTAATAAGATCGAATTTCCGTTAATAGTTTCATCGCGGTATGATTGCTATGTGTTGCGCGTAGACTCATTAGCTCGGCTCGCGTATGAGCAAGCGCACTAAACACATTGCAAAGCGAACGTATTGAATTGACTTCCAACTATGTCACGGGTAATTGGCAATTGAAAATCATTAACCTACGCGATATTGGCATCTACCATCCATCATAGCACGACTATTGTTGAGAATAAGCCCGATATCCGGCTGACAGGTTCATCGTCGTCCTGTATATTGCCTCTAGATTTCATAATCCTAAGGAATAATCACATACATACGTTTCACATTTCAGTTTGTTTTACGCGCTTGCTTCAACGAGCACAATGCGTTAGTATTGAAATGACTACGTCGAACACACTGAAACACAAACTGGAAAGTAAAACACATGGACAGTGTAACAAAAAGAAAAACAACCTTTTATTTTTGAAAGAAGACCACTCTCATGACTACACTTAATAATACTCCATTTCGATCACTTACTTAAGACTAAGTACTTACTTGTTGTACCGCGACCGTGGTCCCTTTATATTCTCCTTTCCGAAGATTCTAGAACTTAATTTCGATCTTCATTCCAATGCTCATTTCATTAGGTACTTATTTGTTTTGAGTAGCATGGGCTTTTCAGATTTAAACGTGCTGCGTCCGCGTTTCTCGAATCTTCCACGCTCACAAAATTTGTCTATACATTTTCGTAAGCATCAAATGTTCTATTCGCTTACTTTTTCCAGAACATTCCATGCTACTCGGCGTTTTGAAAATGTACTTACTATGAATTTAAAACAGCCAAAAAACGAACGCTGGATTTGAACCCGGGTACAAAGACTCCGAGGCCGCCATCTGTACCGCTGGGCTACTGACGTCTTACGACAATATGGTGAATTTTGAAATACCCTGACGGCGTGTCACCATGACAACAAAACTGATATTGACCCCTCCGTCGCAACAATATAAATAAATCACGCCGAAAACATTGTAGAATTAAATATTGTTTTTTTTTTATCGTCGTTGTACTGTCCGAGTTAGGTACTCGGACAGTACATTTTGTTGTTATTAATTTTGTACCCGTGCAAGTAACATTGTTAGTCTGTAAGCATTATAATGCAATCTGTGGGTCAATTACACGCAGCGAGCCTTCAACGCCGTCCAAGTACAATACAATAATGCTTTCAGGGTGTTGTTGGGGCTCCCACGCTACTGCAGCGCTTCAGCAATGTTTGCGTACGCGCGCACGGAGGGGGTTCAGCGCGGTGATTCACCGTGTTGTATCACTCATGCGCAGGGTGCGGGGAAGCCACAACATCATCCTAAGGGTCATCAGCGAGAAGATGGACTGCCCCTTTCTGAGACACTGGGTACGAACGCATGCGCACTTACCGGGTGTTCCTGAGGGTGGCAGGTACCAAAATTGAATTGTATTAGCACTAAAGAATAGCACTAACCTAACCTAGCTTAACTAACATAGCTTAAGTGTTATGTACCTACCTCATTAAATAACTAAAAGTAATAATACAATATGGATTTTGTCCGAAATAAACAATTTTTTTTAATAATAAAATTGCGTGCCCGGCAGAGTAACTGTTGAAACCTATACTATGAATATTATGATCTATGTTTCACACAGTTTGCAATAAACGATTCTAATTCTTATTCTTATCTTTTTACTACACGTCAAGTTGGGGTGTTTTTTTCTCTGTAAGCACATGATGTGAGGTATTGGGTGCCTGTCGTATCGCATAATGTTGATCGTCCTAAAATTTTTTGGCCGAGAATGTTTGGCATTAGCCTATTCATTTTTGCGCATACACATTTAAAAGTCCTAAAGTATGGTTATCCTAATATTGATTACACCAACATCGAATTACCTAAAAAGTAATAGTCCTAATTTTCATTGTCATAGTAATTATTTTGCCTATTGTTAAACGTGCTAAAATTAAACCACCTATACTATTTTTTTCCTAAATTTTATACTATTTGTAAACTCTGAGCAGACCCGACCTACATCTAGATAAATAAAATAGGTTCGTTAGTTGCCTTTTGCCCCTCAGAGCAGAAATAGGGGCCCCGCGAAGCGGGGCTCCGTCGACACGAAGGCGGGTCATAGGTTATTCAAGTATTAGGCAATTCTTAGCTGAGGCAACCTTCATTTAGATCAATTAGATAGGTTCGTTAGTTGCCTTTTGTCCCTCAGAGTAGAAATAGGGGCCCCGCGAAGCGGGGCTCCGTCGACTTGAGGGCGGGTCATAAGTTCTTAAAGTACGTACCTAAATAGGAAAGATTAGGTAACCACAAATAAAACATTTATTTTTACTATTTGTAAACTCTGAGCAGACCCGACTTACATCTAGATAAATAAAATAGGTTCGTTAGTTGCCTTTTGCCCCTCAGAGCAGAAAGAGGGGCCCCGCGAAGCGGGGCTCCGTCGACATGAGGGCTGGTCATAAGTAATTCAAGTATTAGGAAATTCTCAGCAGAGCCTACCTTCATTTAGATAAATTAGATAGGTTCGTTAGTTGCCTTTTGTCCCTCAGAGCAGTAATAGGGGCCCCGCGAAGCGGGGCTCCGTCGACATGAGGGCGGATCATATGTTATTCAAGTAATAGGCAATTCTAATAGATATGTATGCGTAAGAAAATGTATGCACAACATTTTTAGTACATTAAATATTAGTAACATCAAAGTTATGCACATCAATAGTTCTAAAAAAAAACCTTCGACACAATAAACATATAAATATTTAGGACAATCGATATTAGGAACAACAATTTCGGCAAATAAAAAATATGCACAATAATGTTTATGCAATTCGATATTCGGCACAAAGTTGGTATGCGACAAAATATTAGGATCAACAATTTTATGCCACCCGATATAGACCCTGGGGTATTGTTGGATAGCTTTTACAAAAATGTTATGGGTTCTTTCAAACAATTTTTCAACTCAGTGATCTGTTTGCGTGATATTGGGCTTATAAGCCCTAATTTTTGATCGTACTTAAGTCCTCCATGGTCTCCAACAAGACTACTACATATATCGTCAACAAACCGAATGTGAATGACGTTGGTACTCGCCGTTGATGTTGATGCCTAGCCTTCTCAAGTCCAGAGTCTTGAAAACAACCTCCAGTGCAGCGGTGAACAGTTATGGAGGAATACCATCTCCTTGCCCGGCGCGCTCGAAGTTGTAGACTATTATGTATACCTAAAGACAAACTGTCTAGTTAGGTAGGTCCAACTTCTAGAAAGAGATCGCAACCGTCGAATCCAACTTGGCTGGGCAGCGTTCGGGTTGCTACGACACATCTTTTCGTCCAATATTCCGCAGTGTCTCAAGACGAGTCTTTGCCCAGTGTGTGTTGCCAGTAATGATATATGGCACTGAAACGTCACTTGCTATGGGCCTCATAAAAAAGCTCAAAGTCACCCAAAAGGCAACGGAGAGGGCTATGTTGGGAGTTTCTTTGCGTGATTGCATCAGAAATGAGGCTATCTGTTGCAGAACCAAGGTAACCGATATTGCCCTCCGAATCGCTGAACTTAAGTGGTAGTGGGCGGGGCACATTTCACGTAGAACCAATGGCCGTCGGGGCGGAAAGGTTCTCAAGTGGCGAACACGCATCGGAAGCGCGGCGTGGGTAGGCTGCAGGGCAGGCAATGTGGAATGATGACCTGGTAAAAGTCGCGGGAGCAAGACATTAGCACTCTTTGGGGGAGAAGCAGAATTTTATTAATTCGAACGAGGCAACTGCACCATTTAGTTGGCGCGAGTGTCTTGTCAATGTAAGAAAGACAGGCAGGCAACTACAGAACCGTACACTGCACGTGGCCCGACACGCACTTGACCGGTTCTTAAGCTTTTTAGCATTTGGTATGCGTTTCGTGAAGGTCTATCGTAGACCTGCAGGTTGATCATGTAAGGCCTTGTACGTACGTTAGGTACCTAGATCTATACGTTACTTTTTGTATGTAAGTTGTCGTAACGTGCTTTGGAAACGTTACGTGATGAACCCTCGAATCGAAATTATTAATAGGTAAAAGACAAAGCGATTTCGCCATTTTGACGTCACTGACAGCTGCCAGCCATGACGGCGATTTTCCTGTTGAAGATGAAATTAAAAATTCAATAAGGTTTTGTTTCCAAAAATTATTAAGTGTCGCAGTCGGATAAAAACTAACCTTAGCGGAAGCCAGAATAATAATCTACCTATAAAATGTTTCATGTTATTTCGTTAATGAGAAGCTGAGATCCTTCGCAACAGAACAACCTTCGAAATGATACTGGCTGATTCTTTATATTTCAGAGATTTATGATAAATTATGTCTTTATATGACCTTCTCTTGTCTGTGTAGATTCTGTTGCTTTTCCAAGATCTTTGACCGTGTGCAATGTGGGACGTGGATTTTGACACTATTACCAGTCATCGGAATTCTCGTAGCATTTTTGAGCTGTCATAGGGACTTCTCGTTTATCGACATTATAGAGCATAGTACAGCATATCGAAGAAGATTAAAAGTATAGGTAAACAACTGGTGGTCTTATCGCTAAAGAGCGGTCTCTTTTATTTTAACTTATAAGTGGCTGAAAATGTGAAATAGAGATTTGCAATAAAAAAAATATAGTTAACATTTTTACATTTCATCAGATCAGTTCAGTGTTTTAACATTTATCAATTTCATGTCCAAAGTGTGTTTTAGTGGGGTGGCCGTCTAGTGGCATAACAAATATGGTCATAATATCGATTGTCATACAACATTACGCATAAAGTTGATGCTCATAATTTTTTTTTGGCATAAATTAACGATGGCATAATTATGGGAATTTATGTCCATTATAAAGTATGCTTAAATAATTTTATGCGCATCAAATTTATGCGCATTACACAATATGTTCTTAAACATTATGACTAAAAACGTTATGCGCATAAACGTATGACTATTTACAGTTATGCGTAATGATGAGTATGACGAATCCACGTATGCCTACCAAAAATATGACTTTAAACTTTATGCAACCCGACCCCTTCCCGTTTTAGTGCTAACAAGTGTCTCATCATAAATTTCTCTTTGAAGAAATAGATAGTATTATTTTTTTCCAAATCATCTCGTTTCAACCTACTTCGCCTACTGTCAAATCTGTTTGTATTTGTACGTGGCAAAAGAACGGTCTTCGTCGGCGGAGGTTATAGGTGCATATCCGAAGGTTATATCGAAGAGATCGCTCATTCGTGACAATACTGTATGTTGTTTACTTCTACCCGGAATCATAATTATTGTCCATATTGTATTATGTACATATGTATAATCGGAAGTCGATAAACGAGCTGTCATAGGGATGAAAGTTAAAAAATGCTACGAGAATTAAGATGACTGATTATTACATTAGAAAAACTATAATACGATTTTTTTTATTTCCCATGAATTTATCCAGCGTAAGCTTTGAATACGTAATTTCCTGATCCTCACAATTTCAACCAGGAGTTAGAAACGTTAGTACCTAATACTCTCTGGATTACCAAGTATCGTCTGACTTCTGAAAGAACGGTGTCAATATTGGAAGGTTAGGTTAGATTAGGTTAGTTACGAACCCTACACCAGAGCTCGCGACACAGCAGATCAGTTATATCGCATAAATAATGTCCTTTTTTTATACGCCCATAATGAAAATTTATTTGGAGGGTTTCTGCCTAAATTAAATAAACAGATATATAATGTTAGTAGAAGCAACTTTCTTCCGCCATTTCGTTTTAGTTGGCAGCCATTTTATACAAACGTTTGGAACGAGCCGTCTTAAATCCACGAGCTTCATAGCTCGACCTTTACTTAAATCCGCGGTTCCATGCCAAGGTTTGTGCCAAGACGTATTTGTAGCTAAACGGGGAGATTAGTGATGCGAATAGACGCGAACTCTCGGATCAAGATTCAATTATTGAGTTCGCCCGTCCCAACAGACAGTGCTTACACTAAAGTTTGAAAACAAATGAATGTTTCCTACTACTAGATTGCTTCTTATTAATATTCCATTTAAAGTTATTTCTACGGATTAGTATTTGAATGTTATTATGCATAAAACTGTGCATCTGCTGGCCTTGTTTAATATCCGAATTTCGATTTGATAACTGGATTAAAATTATTTTTGTATTAAGTAGTAACGCTGCTAACGAAATTATAAATTTCAATTAAAGGAAATGTTCAAAAATGTAATGCTGAGTCAGATTTGAACCGGTGACCACAGGCATTCATGGCCCGTCGTTACCAACCAACTGAGCTATCGGAACGATCTGTCTCGGCCACTAAATGTTTCAATCAGTTCCTTCTTACATCGCCTTAGGGAGGCGTGTAGCGACATCTTCCCTAAGACTTAGGCTTAACGGTACCAACGTCTCAAATTATATAGAGAAATCGTCAGTAACGATGCCCCACTCCATACTAAATTAATTTTATATTCAGCAGTAACGCTGCTAACGAAATTATAAGTTTAGATTAAAGGAAATATTGAAAAATTTAGTGCTCCGAGCCGGATTCGAACCGGCGACCACAGACATTCATGGCTCGTCGCTAAATGGATTTTTGTTACTTATAGGTTTCAACGAACATTGCAAGCAACGTCAAAAATTAAATTAATTTTAAGAATAATTCGTTTTAGTTATACAAATCGGTGCTATTTTTCAAACCCCACCATCACTCTTCTGCAAATACCTCGATATCTCATATGTACGCTCTTGCATTTCAAAAGTATAGGCCATGCGATATTCTATTACTTTCAGGTGACTTTTTTGTTCATTGCTGCCAATACGAATCACATTTCACTTTGCTCCGCGCTCTCACTCCCACGCGCGTCTAGCGAACATGTCAAAACGAGCATGCACCTAGTCATACAATTCTAAAAAGCAATGAACATTGTAGGTGCTACCTGCATTAGCAACTCTTCCACATTGCACAAATTACTGTTGAACGCTAGTTATAATTACAACACTACCATAGGATCCAAACAAACATCATCAATAACGACCAGGTTTTCCTCGCGGTGCGAGCGTCAAAAATGCAAATCATTTATTTCCCGCTATTATGTGTCCTGAAACTCTAGTAATTAATTACAATGGTATTATGGGCATTCACTAAACTGTTAACACTGAAACAAAATTGGGGCATCAGTAAAATAATGTAGTATCTGACTATGGCTATCGCCGGCTCTTGTTACGTTGTCCGAACCAAGTAAATGTGGAATTATAGTCTCATGTAACATTGTGCATAGGTTGGCTCGTTCTAGCCTATTCAGATACAGTTAAAGCGGGCCTGATTGCATATCCTTTGCATCTGAACGCCAACTGCATCGTTTAGGAAGTACACAAATGAGGAATGCTTACTGGGTAACTAATCAAATTGTATTGTGTTGAGTGTAATATTACATGCGTTCGCGAACAATTCAAGTGCGATAGTGGTCAGCTCAAAGTGCTAAAAGCCAGACGCTCTAAAGCAACTGTAGCACTGATGACAAAGGAGAGGATTGAAATTTGCCAACAAATTGGCTTTCCTATTGTTTGCATGATTCCATTCGAAGCAGTTCTTTGAGAGGATCAAATCTTTATACTTAGCTAATATGGAACTGAGTATAATAAGAGCACAACAGGATCCCATACATGTGGGGCGTTCCATACAAAAGTAAAAAAAATCGCGGCTAATTAAAATTACGTGTTGGACAGTTGTAAGTACATTGTATACTCACACCGCACTGACTCCACACCGTGCAATATGAAAGTGGCCTTAGTGTTTTAAAGCCATTTTACCTAATAAACGAAAGTAGCATTTTTACAAAGTTGCAAATTCGGGTTACCTATGTTTTACCAAATGACACCATTGTTTTGACAAATTATCATTTCCCAAAACATTTTTCGTAGAATTTCATTTGCCAAATAATCGTTTGCCAAATTAACACTCGACAAATAATTCTTACGCAAACCTTTTTTTTTTTTTTTTTATGTGATAGGAGGCAAACGAGCAGGCGGATCACCTGATGGTAAGCGATTACCGCCGCCCATGGGCACCTGCAACACCAGAGGTGTTGTGAGTGCGTTGCCGGCCTTTAAGATGGGAGTACGCTCTTTTCTTGAAGGTTTGAAGGTCGTATCGGTCCGGAAATACCGCAGGCGACAATCCATTCCACAGATTAGCTGTGCGAGGCAGGAAGCTTCTGGAGAAGCGCACAGTTGAGGACTGCCAACCATCTAAGTGGTGAGGATGGTAATGTTGTCGCGTTGGACGATGGCGAAAAGAAGCGGTAGGGATTAATCCGAACAATTCCTCGGAGCACTCCCCGTTATACATGCGATAGAAAATGCAATAGACCTTATGTTTGGCATATTCATGTTTAGGCAATATCTCGTTTACCAATTGGTACTTTGACCAAATTTCATTCAGTCAAATATGTTAGTTGGCATAATATGTTTTAACAAAATGATTTGTATCGTCAATATTTAATTGACCGTTTCTATTCTGTCGGTTAATCAGCAGAGGAACTATTCAATGACAAATCATTTGCATCTTTATTCCACAATAAAATAACAACTTTTTTTGTTATGTTCTCTATAGGTAGGGAAAATTAATTTATGTAGAGGTCGCAATTCTAACCTAACCGCCAGCGTGTCGACGTCACTCCGCTTCGCTACCAAATAATACCGTTGTTACGATTGTTCGTTTTTTTACTGCTAGCCTACCGCAGCAACCTACTTAACCGTGCATTTTTTTATTTAAGGGATCGTGCCTATTTATTAATAGTATTTTGGTAAAATATCATAACCCAAACAATTGTGATTTTTGTCTATTTATAATTTGCCATAACATTAACTTGACGAAATGTTTATTGTCTAATGATTTTTTGCCTTATTAAAGCATTTGCTAAAATACCACATGCCATAATGTAATTTTTCGTAACAATATTTTGCTGAATGATAATTTGACGCAATGAAAATATTCGTAAGTATTAAAATTGTGCCAAAGTTTGCATTGGCAAACAAAATAGTTGCTAAAATTTGTTTGGGAAATGAAATTTGACCAAAATAAATTTGGTAAAACAACAGGATCCCTGCAAATTCATTTATTATACTAGTCTACAAAAGCAGAAAGACATGCTCAAAGATACTCAAAGTTTTAATAAGAGGGTGGCACGACAAACTTGTTGAGTGTGTCTCGAGACCTCACTACGAGGAAACTGCAATGGCTTGAATTTCATTATCGTGTTTCATTCTTGGAAACAAAATAATGCATTGAACCAAATTCCAGCTTAAGGCGCCGTAGGTTCATGGTCTTCTCTCCCTCTCACTGAGCATAAGCGTGAGCAAGATGGAAGTGCGTGTTCGTTAGCGCGGATATCATGTTTATTAATTTTAATTTTTTGGCCGTTTAAATTAATAAAAAAATAATCACTGAGTTCTCTCAAGCCATTTTAATATTTTTGGCTTTTGTTCATAATTTGTTACGAATATTTTAAGTGAATATTAGACCCTTTTAGACCTATGTTCGTGTTTTTTTTCTATCGAGCGAAAATTGCTTACTCATGTTTCGATACACTAATTTCCCTGCAGAAAAGCCTCAAGATTACTATTCCTATTTTTTTGAAACCATATTATTATAAACAGACGCATTATATTGTTTCAAAAACTCTGTTCGCTTGACTTCGCTGAACCTATGGCGCCTTAACTAAGACGTGTAGTTTTATTTATATTCATGCTTAATGTGAAACCCGGAGAGTTATTTTTTTTTGCATAAAAAGCCTATCCTCTTAACTGTGGGGATACCATATATTGGCACCAGCTACAGATATCCCAAACTGGGGCTGCCATCATAAATGTATATACCGTATCCGTGGAAACATATATTGGCAGCTCTACAGACGCGGGGCAATGCATGCCAGCAAATGTCGATTTCTCTATATTTTTGTATCTAAAGTCCAATTTTGGCCAAACATCATCTTGGGTTAATTACTTGGGACATATCAGGCTAAAAAACCACTTATTTCGTATCTCTATTGACGTGAAAGATCTATCATATACGAAATCTATATATTTGGGTTCGTCTGTGACGTCTCTAAAAACTGGTCCAGGGTTTTCATTTTAAACCAAAAGTTATGGCCAGAAAACCGGTTTTTTGGCCTAAAATTGTTCAACTTTGATGCCAAATATCTCGAAAACAATGAACTTTGAAGTAAATATGGGATACTTTATTGCTTAAAGCCGCTGTTGTTGATATTATAAGCTACAAAAAACAAAAGAAAACTAAGGGATTCAGATCGAAGGTCATTGGCGTATGGGAGCCCCTTAAGTAGAATGTTCACTTGGGTTTGGCGGTTGAACTTGCCTCTTGTTCTTTAATTAGCATAATTCAATAGGTTCGAATAAGATAGACAATAAAATAACGAATTTTTGGCGCGCAGTTGTCACATTCTGACAATCCCACATAGAAACGCGTAAAATTGAAAGCTGCCATAAGGCCTGCAACACACTGGAGCGGCCTGCGGTGGCGAACAATAGAAAATTTGACAGCGGCGGACAAGTTTACTGTTGTCCGCCGCGGCCAGGCCGCGCCAGTCTGTGAGAGGCCTAATGTGGCAGCTCCACAGATACGCGTAAATGGCAGTATGACGTGTTCCACAGACGAGAGGCTATGCGATCACCTGCCGACTACATTGTCCGTAATGTACGTGCACACACGTGTACACGTGCTCCTGTTGACTTATTATCATCTGAGCGTTTTTCCCGAATGTGCTCTAAACGAGCCCGGGGTCCGCTTTGACACCTGATCGAAACATTTGACAAAGGCACTAGTTTTACGAAATGTACTGCCATCTGACCTTCCAACCCAGAAGGAAAACTAGATTTTATCGTGTTGAATGATACCACAGTTTATTATGTAGGTAGTATTATAGTTTCCTATACTATTATTGTTAGTAGCTGTGAGGAGCAGTGTCAAGGCGCGGACACTCCGCGATTTACGTTCATCACTACAAGTACATGCCGGTGCCCCAACGTTGGGGAACCAGCATGTACTTGTAGCGATGAACGTCGACGTCCTCATTGACGACGTCAGAGGGTCATAAATCTTAATATTTAGGCTGAGAAAAAAGCGCCTTTTGTAAAAATCAAAGGAGTGTCCCTTCTGTACTTGTACTATTATCTATTCTGTGGCAGTGTCGGAACTTGGTCCATCAAACATCCTGCCCAGAGTAAGTAATGACCTCTAACCGCCCTCGTAATGCATTTAGCAGTCTAGTAATTCGTGTTGATTATAAATGGTATTTACACTATAACAATGTTTAAATAACGAGATACAATGGGCGTGAATAAAGTTAAGCGACTAAATAAATAAATAAGAGGGGGGCAATCATACACAAATAAAACTAGACCAGATACCTACTACTAGATAGACTAGACAGTAAGCTCAATAAGGCTCGTATTATGGGAAGGTAATACACGACAGTATATTTCATAGACATAACAAACATCTGTAAAAACATAGAAAACATTCAAGAGTCAGAAACAAATATTCATGCTCATCATACAAATATTTTTTCTTATCGGGATTCGAACCCTGGACCTTCAGTTTCGACTCTGTAACTACTTAATTAATTTCATATTACTAAATAAATCACTGGATCTCACTAAATAATAATGAAATTTTAAACAAAACGTCTACTTTTTTGTTACGAAGGCTCGTGTTGACGCAATAGATATTATTATGGTGTCGGTGGTAGCCAGCATGCTACAAATATAAATCTAATTTCAAACCAAAGCGTTTTGTCAAATCTACCTCCTGAGGGGCTAAGCAACTGAAGCCGGGACTTGAGGCGAGATGTGAAATATATCTACGTTTCTACTTCTCTTTCTAATTTGCGCAGTGCGATTATAACAGGGGGCTAGCACAACTGACGCCGCGCCGCGTCGCGAGTCGAGAAAGATCTACCCTCCTCTTTCGAATTTGCACGGTGCGAGTGAGACAGTAGCGGACGCTCAGTCGCGCGCGAAGCGACTCGTCGGCAAGTTGTGCTAGACATACAGTAGGTAACTGTGTTGCGTGCGACGGGACTTTAAAGCAAGTTGAGCACACCTGGGATGGTATATTTACATCAGCGCTAGTGAGGAAGAACGAATATATTGATTCTAATTTAAACTCAATCACATCCCGGAGCCTGAGCTATCGAATTTAAATTATTTACGTTAAATATATAAGCTGAGGTAAACGAATACTTTAAATGCGCTATTTTTAACAACTGCAAGGTTTTTTTGAAATTAAAATGTCGCAAGAAAAGCCGTAACGTTTCGAACGCGCGTTAGATGTTTGACATTACAGTCCATTCTACAAAAAATGCCACTAAATCTCCTAGTAAAGTGAAACTAACAAAGGTAACTACATTCATTTTCAAAGTTTGTGAGGCGTAGATCGTTATAACAAATATTATGTTTTAACATGTATGCTGCAAATATGTAAAGTATTTTTTTATCATGAAATAAGTATGAAAAACCCCGAAAATAGCTCGACATGTTTCGAACCGATTCGCGGTTACGAACGAGCTGTCACATGTGAATGAGACTTTAGCATTGTAGCACTATGTTGTGTGTAACCCGCCATTGAACAATGCTGAAGAAAACGAGGGTAGATTCTCGCCTCCGCTGCTGCACCCGCCTGCGCCCGCGTAAACCAGCCGATCTAGTAGGGTGCGGGCCCGCAGTTATAAACGCGCCTGCAACGCGTGCTCATGGCGTTACACATTTTCGGCTGTCGGGTAGCCCCTTAGTGGCGACTACCCACTAAGCCCGCAGCGAAAACCCTTCAGGCTGCTGCAAGCGAACCACACAAAAAAAAGCGTGTGCTCGTGACAAGGAACCGCGAATCGGTTCGAAACATGTCGAGCGATTTTCAACCTTAAATACGTGAGTGACCCGTTGTCAGTATAATTTTAAATTGAAATAACTTATCTTATCTAAAACTAAATTATAATGCCACCGGCGGCAGCAGAGCAAATGGGCAAGTTGAACGTGTAATGAGTTCCTTAAAACTATGCTCACTGCTGTCGAAGTGGGAAGGGATTGTTCTTGGCAAGATGCGCTTGAGGATGTCCAACTGGCATTAAATTCAACGATTAATAAGGTCACCAAAGCTAGTCCTTTAGAAATTATGATAGGGAGAGTTGCTAGGCCCCTGAATTTAGTATCAATAACTGTAACTGACGATGAAGCTATTGTTGATTAGGCGCAAGTGATGGCGAGTCTGGTTAGGCACACACACTATTTATCACCATCAAAACATCCGTTGGTGCGGATGCGAAAGTGGATGAGCCGTTGAAGTGGACACATCCGGTAGCTTAGGACCATCCGTTGGTGCGGGTGTGAGAGTGGATGAGCCGTTGTAGCGGACACATCCAGTAGCTTAGGGCCATCCGTTGGTGCGGATGTGAAAGTGGATGAGCCGTTGTAGCGGTCACATCCAGGCTTAGGACCCTTCCGTTGGTGCGGAAGAGAATTTGAATGTGCTCTCAGAGCAACTAGTGTTACTGTGATGCGGTGGTGTGTGTGCTTGGTCAAACTGTGCTACAACCGTGGCATGTTGTCTAATTAGTATCGTACCATAAAAGAGGAAAGACTATTACAACGTCCATATTTACTACTTTGGGTCAGGAATGACCGAGTCAAAAACCTACTGTTTGAATTTTCTGTTCTTCTAGGTGCATCACACGAGGACGTGTGAGATCGTCAGAATGGCCGTGTCGGAGACAGGATGGTCATTAGTACGGACGCTAAATTGTAGCGCAGCGTGGGAATGGCTACGATTGGTTGGTTTGTGGCTGACGTCACATCGAACCATCTAGCCCCACTCCTTGCGATAGAATGGAGCCGGGCGGGCCGAGCTCCGGACATTCTCTGGCTGAACACGCGAGTGACCGGACGTATTGGAACCACCTCGGAACTGTCCACGCTACAATTCAGTATCATTGAAGTGAAGTGCAATCTAATACGAGTATACCCAATAATTGAATAAAGTATTGATTTGATTCAAAGTCTTAGTCTCAATACTCGATCTCCCAACGATGCCCGACAGCAACGCCCATTCCTGAACTGTATCATGTACCACCACCCCAACACCACCATGTCTCCGACATACACTTTTTGTACATTTTTTTATCCTGAACATACGAACGACCTTTTTTGAGGCTAACACACTTTACGTTATTAGACTCTCCTGTAAAATTTGGTCTGAAGCAGATACTTGGTTTTAATAAAGGTAAGCCGATCATCATCACAATCATCATCCCGGTCAAAAAGCCTCCAGGGTAGATGTTGCCGAAAACCTTTCTAAGTGGTGCAGTAAAAAGTAAGTGCACTGAATCGAGTGATTACAATCCTAGTCTACTAAATTAATAGCGAAATGTTTCAATCCTGCTCGAAGCATTTCTTCAAAATAAAATTGAGTTTAAAGTTAATTTCTGAAACTATTTGTTGAATAATTATCCCGAGCCTTATTTCAAACTTTTATCCACCTTATTACAAAATTATGAATTCCGATAATTCCAACAGCTTAGATTTCAATGAATAGCTTGCAGACTTCTGAATTAAGCAGATCCCTATAACTGTGTAACTTCTTCATCATCATATCAGCCGAAAGCACTACTTGACAAAGGCCTCCCCCAAAGAGTGCCACAACGACCGGTCCTGCGTTACCCACATCCAGCGGGCGTGTAACTTGATCGAAGCATGCATCGAATCCATGAAGCTAATTTTATATTTCTGTGAAACCATTTGAGTTCGTTTCATGGAATACAATGTGGATAAAGTACCTATGGTACAGGGTGGTGCAACGGAGGGATGTCACCTGGACAACATTCTTTTTAAGTCATAAAATTTCCAGCATCTGTATTTTGTAAAACTATTAATAAAAATATAGTAAGATTTTTTTTTATTTAATTTTCAAACTGCCAACACTTTTATGGCCCACCCTGACTTTTTAAGGTTCCGTAGTCAAAACAACAATAGCAGGGTATGCCTGTTATGCACGTCACCTGTATGAGACATGCAATATTTAAATACACTAGCTTTTGCCCGCGACTTCACCCCCGTAAAACTTGAACACGTAAAAATTCAAGGATTTAGCTTCATTACCTACTGATTTTTTTGCCTAAATCCGTTTAGTTGTTTTAATGTCGTTAGTCTGGGCTGCCGGTCTGATTTTGAAAATAAAATTATCATATGCCAAAAGTCGTAGAACTTTCCATCTCCATCCCCAGTATCCCATATTATAACGGTGTTAGAGAATAAATTATTTTGATTAGCCAAAATACTTCCCTGAATTTTAAAATTGTCTTGTTCCTCGTATAAACTTAAAATCCCTGTTAGCTCCTTTAGGGGATATAATATTTTTTCTAGTCTTTAAAGAAACAGTCTAAAACCGAAGTTACAAATGGCTTACCTACTTTAAAAATGTCTTGCTCTTCATGCAGACTTTTTGTATATTTATAAGTAATCTTCCTACAAAGTTTCAATCTCTAGTTTAAAAAAAGTTTCCCCGATACGAACTGCACCCCTACTTAACCCCCTTAGGGATATATTTTCCAAAAATCCCATCTTATCCCTTGCCTGCGTCATAAAAGGAAGTTCTGGTGTAAATTATAAGTTCCTAGTCCCAGTAGATTCGGGTATGCGCAGTGTGCGTTGATGTATCAGTCAGGAAGTCTTCTTTCATATTTATTTATACCTATACCTAGATGTATGAGGACTTAACTAATTATTACGAAATCTCCCAAAACACAGTTTTTTCACTTCATGAATTCACTACTAGGTACTACTAGGTACAACTACAAAAGTATTTATTTATTTAGCAATTTACTATTTGTTATAATTGAAATAAAAACAACCTAAGTATCCGAGTACTTAATTTAAGATTTACCAACACGTGTCTTTGTCATTAGAAGAACAAAAATACCTCCGCGATTCACATCTTTGTAATACCAAGTAGAACAAAGCGCAATTCAATGGCCACCTCCGTTATTTTTAAAAGTACATCAATCAACCTGTCAAAACAGAAAAATATGCAAATCCTTAGAGCCTATAAATTCTACCAGTTGTGCAACAAATAAAGCGATTTAAATACAACACCATGCTTCTGAGACTAAAGTATGAAGATTAATTGTGATCCCAGTTTTCTCGTGAGGGACCTAAACTTAATTTTGTTTCTTAAACTTGCTCAGTTAAGAGAGGGATTAAACCTTTAAACTCGGAGAGAGATTAAAACAATAAGCGCTGAGGACTATTTAGCTCCGATTTATTTATTGCGATCAGATCTGACATTCTCGGGCTCAGTTGTCTGGGGACATTTGATTTGTTTTGGATTAGATATCGGGGGAGTTCCCCCGGCACTATATCTACAACACGGATTAGAAAATTTATATTTTCAAGAGACTTTACTTAAGTTAAGATATTTTAAAGACGACATTTGTCGCGAAACATCTTCAAATTACACAATTTGTAAAAAAGTGATATTAAAGATATTGAGGATGGATATTAAATTGCAAAAACACAGTGAATTGACTACAACTACCTATTGTAGTCCTGTTCCTTTTATTACTACATACATTCGCAGTACGATTCCCCAAAAGCATCAAAATATCGCACCGTAACACCCGACGTCAATGCTATAGGTTTGCACACGTGTGCACAACGGCTGATTGAACCGATACTCTTAACAACGATATCAGCCGCATTTCACAAAGGCCCGTCACAAATTACAAAGTAATCATAGGCCACCAATTGGGTCGCTCGGAAGAGGTTAATTTTCCCAATCTGGACGGGCAGCGGAATGGTGTAACTACCGCCTTGCCAATTAGCTTTACTGGCCTGCGGTCCGATAACTACTCGTGGAGTTATCTATCGGGGTATCGCGGTGGTAAACACTGCACTAACTGGCTTTTATTGAGACCCGACCCAACTATAATACCGCCATACTAATTAACGTAGTCGAGGATATCGAATGTGGCCTGACGCATTGAGAATGCTTGATCCATTAGTTCTGTCATGCGTTAGAACATAACTAGTTAGGTATGTGTGCTTGTTATGGAATTGTTAGTTGTAAAATGGCCGAATGAACACGTTTTTAGGGGTCCGTACCCACCCAAAGGGTAAAAACGGGACCCTATTACTAAGGCTCCGCTATCCGTCTGTCCGTCCGTCCGTCTGTCACCAGAATGTATCTCACGAACCGTGATAGTTGGACAATTGAAATTTTCAGAGCTGTATTTCTGTTGACGAAATAACAATACCCAATAAAAAACAGGACAAAATATTTTTTTAAGGGTGCTCCCATACAACAAATGTGATCTTTTTTCCGTTTTTATAGATAATCGTCCGGAACCCTTCGTGCGCGAGTACGACTTGCAATTGGGCGGTTTGTTTTGATATTATTAATTATTGTGTCTAGTTCAGTTTGGGATGTGACTTTTGAATTGATAATTGAAACTTTACAAAGTACACAGAGAGACAGTATATCAAAACGCCCTCTATAAAAGTAAAACCTCTTTAGTTACGCGTTTTTCACATTGTGCATGAAACTGCGCCACTCGCGTTTGGCAAATTTTGGTTTTTCGGTTATCCACAACTTCATGTCAAGTCATCAATAGGTATTGACGTAAAAGGGCATTCAAAAGAATTACAGTGTTATTGCTGTATAAATAAATAAATAAACAAACCCTTATTTATGATTTCACCATACGTTACATTAGGTTTTTAAAGTAACACAAAATAAAAATCAGTAAATTTTGCTTGAAATTAAATAAGTTAATTATACGCGATTAAGTCCCGTAGAGTATAAATAACACAGGAAATGCTATTGATGGCTATAATAAAGCACAATTTTGATCATGATTATCTTTGGAATCTACGCTTTATACGCGTTCTTACGCATATATTCAACGTTACGAGTATCTAGCAAATACTTACTAACAACCCAGTCGACCCATGTTATGACTCATAATATTAATTAGATAGATAGATAAATAATTTAACCGTTTTTCTCAACATAAAACAAACAATTTTGTTTCATTTAGTTTAATTTTATTTAGTTTTTTACCCTTTTATATCGGTCCTTAATCTGCTTAAACGATTATTGTCTAAGAATATTATTATTTTAGTTCATGTAAAAGTGCTCTTGTGGCTGTATTTGGAGAATAAACAGTTGATTTTGAATTTATAAAATAAACAAATAGCATAATAATAATAAATAAATAAAGTTTGCAAATAATGTTGAACTAATACAAAATATTGAATTAATACAAAAATGTTATAGGTCAGTAGAAAAAATTGCATAATGTGTCGACATGGAGTGTACTTATATGAAAACGTGCAGGGAGATGTGTGATGTGTGATGTCCTTTAGAAGCACGCCTATATTATAAGATTACAACATCTGGAACCAAAAAGCCATGCGGAATGGCTGTCACTTGCTTGTCCAGTCTAAGAAAATTAAGCCGAATATGGACAATCAGGGAAAATAATTCGTGTAGTCTTGTAAATCAGACCCGGGTATGTCCTAAAACTACGACCAAGAACACCGGGGGATGGGCAGCAGCATCCCTGGAGTGCGGTGGAAATACTGCGATCGCCTACCCGCATGCCTAGCGTGGCGATAATGGCATATACCCCCCATGAAAGGTACAAAAAAACCACGGCCCCGAGGTTCCGGCGACCCCCGGTACCCTGGTTGTGGTAGCGGCCAGGGTACCAGCGGGGTCAGGGGTGCGAAGAATCTCCGGCGAAGATCCGGCTACCACCACCGACGACCCCTGGCCCTGGCAACTTATAACACGCGCACACTGCGGACCGACGAAAGGATAGCGGAACTGGAGGAAGGATTGAGCAAGTTGCGCTGGGAAGTCATAGGGTTATCTGAAGTCCGAAGAGAGGGGGAGGACACGATAACCCTCAAATCCGGCAACTTGCTCTATTTCCGGGAGGGCGACCAACAGTCCCAGGTAGGTGTCGGGTTCCTCGTCCACAAGTCCCTCGTAAATAACGCGGTGAAGATCGAGAGTGTGTCGACTAGGGTGGCGTACCTAATACTCAGAGTATCCACCAGGTACTCATTGAAGGTCATACAGGTCTACGCACCGACCTCGGCACACTCCGACGAAGAGGTAGAGGCTATGTATGAAGATATATCGAACGCCATACATAGTTCCAAAACCTACTTCACCGTTGTTATGGGGGACTTCAACGCAAAACTGGGCAAGAGAGATGGTGAAGAGCTGAGAGTGGGACAATTTGGAGTTGGAAGTCGGAACCACCGGGGCCAACTACTGGCTGGCTTCTTGGAGAAGGAGGGACTCTACATGATGAATTCCTTCTTCAAGAAACGCGAGCACAGAAAGTGGACCTGGATGAGTCCCGACGGTGCAACTAAAAACGAGATTGACTTCATCATGTCGACGAGGAAGCATATATTCAACGATGTCTCTGTGATCAATACGGTCAAAACCGGGAGCAATCACCGTCTGGTAAGAGGCACATTGAATATATGCGTCAAGCAAGAGCGCTCTCGATTGATGAAGTCTACGCTACGGACAGCTATACACATCAACGCGCAGACCCGAAGTTAGTCAGGCGGAAGACCCTAGAGCTAGACTAACCCGATAATATACCGACGACATCCCGGACATCAGCCTGTACGAGATTGTAATGGCTCTTAAACAGCTCAAGAACAACAGAGCACCCGGTGAAGACGGAATAACAGCCGAACTTCTGAAGGCGGGTGGAAAACCGGTCCTTACGGCCCTTCAGAAGTTGTTCGGTTCCGTCTTACTGGAAGGGAGAACTCCAAAGGCATGGAACAGAGGTGTGGTGGTGCTGTTCTTCAAAAAGGGTGACAACACTCTGCTGAAGAACTACAGACCCATCTCACTTCTGAGCCATGTCTATAAGCTGTTTTCGAGGGTCATTACAAACCGTCTCGTACGCAGGCTAGATGACTTCCAGCCTCCCGAACAAGCCGGTTTCCGAAGAGGCTATACAGAAGTCAGGTTATACAGAAGACCGCGGAGTATAACCTGCCTCTCTGCTTAGCGTTCGTGGACTACGAAAAAGCCTTCGATTCGGTTGAAACCTGGGCTGTACTACAGTCTCTCCAGCGGTGCCAAGTTGACTATCGCTATATCGAAATGCTGAAGTGTTTGTACGCCACGTGTTTGTACGTTTGAGCGCCACTATGTCAGTCCGACTCCAGGACCAGAACTCGAAACCTATTCCGCTGCAGCGGGGAGTCAGGCAAGGAGATGTTATTTCTCCAAAACTGTTCACCGCTGCACTGGAGGACGTTTTCAAGACTCTGGACTGGAGAAGGCTAAGCATCAGCATCAACGGCGAGTACATCACTCACCTTCGGTTTGCTGACGACATAGTAGTCTGGCTGAGACCATGGAGGACTTAAGTACGATGCTCGATGACCTCAGTAGAGGGCTGTTCCGAAAATTGTTAGTCAACAGCGTACTATTAATCGTATTCATATAATTTTACTGTAGGTCAAAGGCAAATTTCATTACAAACTTTTTCGTGTAAATGTCACTGGCCAGTGACATTCAGTTATTTTTTTATGAAATCAGAAAAAAAACATGTCTGCCACCATCTGCCACTTTTTGCTCGCAAAAATGGAGCTAACGCGGGAAGCATTTCGTGCTATGATATATTATGATTATAAACGAGGGCTAACTTACAAGGATTCTCATGAAAATTTAACTAGAGTTTTTGGGGCATTATCCCCATCTCTTGCCACTGTCAGTTACTGGTTCCGTGAATTTAAGCGTGGGCGGAGCGACGTCAAAGATGAGCCTAGACCGGGGCGACCGCCAACTCCAGAAAATGTTATCAAGGTGGAGTGGCTAATCAAGGAATCTCGAAACATTACCCACCGAGAGATTTAGGATGAACTGAAGATTGGATCCCAGGCAGTTTCTACCATTTTGCATGACCACCTTCAAGTTCGGAAGGTTTCGTCTCGATGGATACCACATTTTCTCACACAGGAGCAAAAAGATAGACGTGTCGATTGGTGCAAATTTATGCTAAAAAAAATCGATAAAGGCGATTTACAACAAGTGAGCTACATTGTGACATCCGACGAATCTTGGATATATAGCTACGACCCATTTACAAAACAGCAATCCACACAATGGGTATTTGAAGAAGATGATTTACCTACTAAAGTAGTTCGCGGCCGAAGCGTCAACAAAAAAATGGTTGCTGTTTTTTTTCGACGTAGTGGACCGGTAGCCGTAATTCCACTTGAAGATCATAAAACCGTTACCAGCCAATGGTACAGTGAAGTTTGCTTGCCACAGGCCTTCCAGGAGCTGAACGTCAGCCGTCCAAGTACTGGAACCCGGGGCATAATTTTTCATCAAGATAATGATCCGGCTCACACGGCTGCCAGAACCATGGATTTTTTTAGCAAATCAGGAGTGCAACTGCTACCACACCCTGCGTACAGCCCTGACCTGGCTCCGTGTGATTTTTTTCTGTTCCCCACGTTAAAAAAATCATTACGTGGGCGACGGTTTTCGACGGCGGATGAAGCAGTAGACGGAATTCGTCTACTGCTTCAGGCGACTTTTTTTTGACCTTCCGCAAGAACAGTTTTTTTCCTGTTTTGAAAGTTGGTTCAGTCGAATGCCTAAGTGCATAAATGTAGCAGGGGAATACTTTGAAAAATTGTAAATAAAGTTTTATTATATTCCTTATAATTTTTGTTTAACTAAAAATTTTCGGAACAGCCCTTCCGAGCGAGTTGGTCTAAGAATGAACATGGATAAGACGAAGATCATGTCAAATGCCCATGTAGTACCAACTCCCATTACAATCGGACACTTTACGCTCGAAGTTGTAGACGATTATGTTATATCTAGGACAGACGATCCAGTTAGATAGGTCCAACTTCGAGAAAGAGGTCAATCGTCGAATCCGACTCGGCTGGGCAGCGTTCGGGAAGCTACGGCAAATCTTTTCGTCCAATATTCCGCAGTGTCTCAAGACGAAAGTCTTTGACCAGTGTGTGTTGCCAGTGATGACATATGGCACTGAAACGTGGTCGCTTACTATGGGCCTCATAAGAAGGCTCAAAGTCACCCAAAGGGCAATGTAGAGGGCCATGTTGGGAGTTTCTCTGCGTGACCGCATCAGAAATGAGCCTATCCGCAGCAGAACCAAGGTAACCAAATATAGCCCTCCGGATCGCTAAACTTAAGTGGCAGTGGACGGGGCATATAGCACGTAGAACCGATGACCGTTGGGGCGGAAAGGTTCTCGAGTGGCGACCACGTACCGGAAGGCGCAGCGTGGGTAGGCCCCCGACAAGGTGCACTGATGACCTGGTAAAGGTTGCGGGAGTCCGCTGGAAGCGGGTGGCGCGGGTATCGGTCACTTTGGCACTCTTTGGGGGAGGCCTATGTCCAGCAGTAGACGTCTTTCGGCTGATATGATGATGATGATGATGATGAGTCTTGTAAATTGGTACAATTATACCTGGTGGTGTCCAGATAAATTATACTAAAAGTCCTCGAGGGTAGGAGCTGTATACTGAGGGTGTAGGGGGGGTTAAGGTACCTTTTTTCAGATTTTCGTCTAAATATCGAATATCTGTGCGTTATAATTACTTCGGACAAAAGTACCTACATAAAATTTCCTACAAAATTGGTCATAATTATTTTTACTCCACGATCAATACTTTGGGAGCTACAGGATGTTTAAGTTAATGTTTCGTTTTGTTGCCGATGTTGTGACGGCGCGGTCCCTTGTACTGAGCGCGGCACCGGCCGAGATTGTAGCGGCCGCTAAGTCGGCGGCCGTGATTTCGCTCTTGGTGTGCTGGCCAAGCTGGCCGGGAATCCCCTGGCTCGATCGGCCTGGGGAACGGGGCTTCTCCGGTTCCCTCGCTGGTCGGCGTTCCGGGGTACTGGGCGTCAACGCGGCCCTATAGGCCGCCGCGGATGCGCGCAGGACGTTCTTGAACGCCATCTGGATGCGGGGCGGCTCTGGCTGCGTCGCTTAGGCCGTGGGTGAGGCGGAAAGTCCGGGGGCGGTTTACCCGCTCCTGTGGGCTCCCGAGGGGAGCGGGGTCGGCGGGGGCATCTTCAGTTTTGGTGTGGGTAGGTTACCCACACGATTTTTTGATCTACCCTCATCTTTGAATGACTATTTTTATATCTCATTGTGTACTTTAACAGCCTGTAGAACTCCTAAAGTATTGATCGTAGAGTAAAAATAAAAATGACCAAATTTGTAGGAAATTTTATGTAGAAACTTTTGTCTGAAGTAATTATAATGCTATTCGTACAGTACAGATATTCGGGATATGAGCTTATATCTGAAAAGAGGTACCTTCAACCCCACCCGACACCTTCAGCACAGCCCCCACCCTCGAGGACTTTTAGTGAAATAAAACAGGTCAAAACTGTTTTTAAAAGTTTCAAAAACCTGATTAAGTATAGCATATGTTCATCCTGCAGGTATCATCATATCATATCAGCTGAAAAACGTCCACTGCGGGACATAGGACTCCCCCAAAGAGTGCCACAGTGACCGACCTCCTGCGCCACCCGCATCCAGCGGACTCCCGCAACCTTTACCAGGTCATCAGTCCACCTTGTAACTGCAGGTATCCATATCCTGCAGGTATATTATAATAATATTGGTGAAATCGTTTTTAATATCGGGTGAGTAGTTTCCCTTACTATGGGAATATAATCTCGCCGACAAAACAGAATGAAATAAAATATTATTAAAATTCTAAAAAAATAGGGGTTTTTAAAACCTTTTTTAAATTCAGTGATTCGTCTGTGAGATATTGGACTTTAAAGCCTTTATTTTTGTTCGAGTCACTCTACGGGACCCTACTCTGTGCGTGGTCCGACACGCACATGGCCGATCTATATAATTTTATTCATATAGGTGTAGCTACAAATATGATGGTATTTTTTGCAAGTTAACAAAGGCTCTGAAATAAATTCAATAATAATAAAATTGTTGATGGTGACGTGCAAAAAAAAAAGTACTTAAGAGAAAAGTTAAAAAGACAGATCACTTGGATTCCGTCATTTCCTTTCAAATGGGAAAAATTAATGTTTTGAAAAGCTTCGCGTAGTCAATGTGCCGCGGAAATTGTGGGAGGAAATTAATTTATTTTATCTCTAGAGTATTCGAACGTGGTAAATTAAACGCAAAACTGATTATGTACACTTCATGGAAAAATATGAAACCCGCAATGTGATGTAGGTACTAGCGGTATCTTAGGAGGATCATATCGGTGAAAACGTGAAATTTCTCAACCGATATGCACTCCGCTTTCTAATGGGAAAGAAAGTTTCTATACACTATTTCTGATGCACTCAAACTCAAAGGCTCAGTGTCTGTAAGTAAACATGTATTACTTTTTTTTATTATGCGAGTATGTTGATACGATCGATTCGAATGAGATGTAAAAAAGTGACCAAATTTATCGTTTTAGTTTCTTTTTTATACTAACTAGCTTCTGCCCGCGACTTCTTCCGAGTGGAACTCGTTTATATCATAGCTGCACACAATTTCGGCCTCCATTTTGCCCCTTTAGACAATGCTTCCCGGAATAAAAAGTGTTAATATCTGTTAATCCAGGCTATACACTATACGTATGCCAAAAAACATCTCGATCTGTTTAGCCGTTTTTGCTTGAATGAGTGACAAACCTCCAAACTTTCGCATTTATAATATTTTAGCAGGATATAATATCAGAAGGATTTGCAAAATTTCCAGGGACACGACTCGCTTGACAGACAGAGGCATTTTAAGTTTTATGGATAAGGTTTATACACGATTTTTTACGGTGATAGAATTGTACTGAAGTTTACTCAACAAAGTGACAAGTTACAACCTTCACGTGGCATTTAAGTAGGGAAAGTGAATATATTTAATGGATAAAATATTAAGTAAAGGATAATTATGAAAGCCTACTAATATAATGCTGCTGGATGCGGGTGGCGCGGGATCGGTCACTTCGGCACTCTTTGGGGGAGGCCTATGTCCAGCAGTGGACGTCTTTCGGCTGATATGATGATGATGATGGCTAATATAATAAATGCGTAAGTTTGGATGTTTATAGTCTGGATTAAAATATGGGATAGTTTTTATTCCAGGTCCACGCAAACGAAATCGCGAGGGAAGCTAATTACGGATAAAATTGGCCTAGATCATGTCGGACTTACGCAGCGGTGAACTCACGGGGTGGGCTGCGGGGTTAGACGGTGACCCCATGGTCCCCGCAGAAAGAGTTTCGTATTTCTTTCGATTGGGGGCTCGGAGACAAAATTGTAAGCCAGATTTCTTAAATAGGAGTACTTAGTATAATATTGCTTGTCTTTGAGGAATGTAAAACCATAAAGGTGCTATATTAATTAATAATATGACTCTCAACCCGAATAAATGCTTTTTCATAAAATACAGCCGTAAGAAAAAACCACTTGTGACAAAATACGAGATAGGCGGTGTTGAGCTATCAGAGGTGACTGAAATCAGAGATCTAGGTGTTATACTTGATAGTCAACTAAAATTTCATGCTCACGTAGATTCAGTAGTAAAAAATACCGCACAGATGCTAGGTTTCCTGAGAAGAAACTCCAGCGACTTTAACCAACAGTAAACTTAAATTATCCTGTATAACACTCTGGTACGCAGCCATCTCGAAACCGCCTCGATTCTTTGGAGTCCTTTCTACCAGGTTCACTCGCAACGGGTTGAGAGCATACACAGGGCGTTCACAAGATACCTTGCATTTGGTACTTCTGGCCTCTCACATAGAAATACCTATAACAGTCGTCTTGCTAAGTGTAACATGGACAGCTTGCGAGATCGGCGGCGAATGTTGGATGTTTGTTTCCTGCACAAGGTCGTTAATGGGCAAATAAAATGTAGCAATATGTTAGAAAGAGTCTCGTTTTTTCGCTACACCGGTCACCAGGACAAACCTTGGATTGCAGTCCCATGGTGAGAATTTGCTCAAGTTTTAAAGATTTTGTCAGCCAAAATAAATCCATCGACATTTTCCACAATCGCCTAAAAATCTATAATTTATCCCGCTGGTTTGCCTGCGTTATTTACAAAACGCGGGCGAGGCCGCGCGGGTAGCTCGTCTTTTAATAACTACAACTTAGAAAAGTTGAAAAGCCCCCGACATTTTCATTCCAAAGTCCAATATATCAAAAACGGCTCAACAGATTTTCATGACCATGTACCATGGTGAGCAATAAACGAATATATATATATGAAACAGCTAAGAACACTCGTGATAAAATTATCTGACACAAAAAATCGCATTCAAATCAGCCCATCCGTTTGGGAGCTACTGTACCACAGATACATACAGAGATACACAGACACTATAACTAAATCTAGGCTAGACTATTCGAAAATTAAAGCTTGCCGAGAAAAGAACAACAATATCTAGGCTTGCAAAAATAATAAAAAATAAAGCATTACACTCTGCGACGCACGTGTGGGCTGCTATTGTCGTTAAGTTTTATGTATCTACTACAATTAAAACTAGGGCTTTCTGGCAAAAATGTCTTTGTTGCAGACACTTACTAAGTACTGTAAGCCCACTCCCAACACACCTACATCTCATGACAACATGATAAATAAAATATGCATGGCAGCAGGTCGAGAAAGATTCAATGATAAAAGTGGAAATATTAAAATATGCCAATAGTGTGAAAATCCTTCACTTTCGGTCAAAGTTTGTATGGGTTTACGTCAGGTGACAACAGTACGATACATAAGGCATCATTTTGCCATTTAATCATCGTAGAGAGAGTAAACCTAAGTCTGTCAGTCCTGAAATGGCCGGAAGTACTTGGCAGGTGGTGCCAAAGTTTGCATTTTTTTTTATCTTGCTCAGCGCAACTTTCTCGACCTGCTGCCATGCATTTTATCATTTTGTCATGAGACGTAGTTGTATTGGAAGTAGGCTTACGGTCTACTAGCAATGTTGTTCATCACCGTTTTTGATATATCATATGGCCAGTAACTTATTCGATTTACAAAATGTGTTTTTTTCTTTCATGCCCGGTATTTCTATCATTCTCGTTTTGAAAGACTAAGATATAAAGGTGGATGGCGCCCGTGATAACGACATTTCTCGTATGTACACGTCAACTTTCTGTGCATTGTACATATAAAAAAGGAGAAAATCGTCCCACTCACCACACACCACACATATCGAATGATCTCCTCAAAATTAAATTGTTAACTTTTTTTTTTGCCCACAAATAATATCTTCATTCTTGAAAGACTGACGCACATCTGGTAGTTTTCAGTCAAGAAACTCAAACAACGATATCTACTTTAACATAAATGAACTCGTAGTGAACTACGTAAATCAGCTAAGTCATTGAACCGTTAGTTTCCAGACTTTCGTGCAATAAAATCACATGCGGCGCTCATATTGTTTAAGTTTTTCCTTCGAAGACATAAACTCAACGCAAATCCGGCAGAGGGCTCGAAAGCGTCGTCTCTCGAATTTTCCAAGTCAACGAAAGCAAGAAGCGCCAATCTCGTCGACCTACGTCTTATTTTTCAGGAGGGCCGACCCGTTACAACGACAGAGATTTACATTTGAAATAGGCTGAGACACTCTTTTATTTGACTCCGTTTTATTTTTTTCCTCCGTTGCTGCAACTAGGTATATTTGAAATTTACTCTTTGTTTAACATAAAAAAACCTGGAAATTCAACTCTTTGAATCATCCGCTGGAAATAGAGTTACGCTCCTGAGTGATTTTAATTAAAAAACACGTTGAAGTTCTGCTCTGCATCGGTCATTCTTTGAGCGGGCTTAGGCACGAAATAACTTCATCAAAGTCTATTTCACGTCCAAACGGTATAGATTTACTTCGCTTTTAACGTGCGAATTTTCGTGATAGCATTTTTTTTTGCCCGTACAATCCATCAGCGAAGTAAAATTTCCCTTCACGACCCAGCAACATATAATATGTAGATATGATATTATATTATGGTACAACATAATTGATGAGGATACTCTGTTAGCTGTTAGGTACCTACTACGTTAATATGTAAAATTCCATCTTTAATGGTGATACTTGACAAAAATGTTTCCAGTTTTTTATATCAGTTTATAACAAATACAATATGTATGTCACAAAACACTTGTTACACGCTGTAGCTTTTATCCATCTTACTCCAAACTAGGCTGAGCCTTAATGTATCTTGACCGTCTTCAAAAGTAATAAAAACCGGCCAAGAGCGTGTCGGGCCACGCGCAGTGTAGGGTTCCGTAGTTGCCTGTTTGTCATAATTACATTGACGTGCGGTGCGGTTGCGTCGATCGAATTTGTACGAAAATTGGCCTTTCCAAGTACACATTTAGTTGGTCGACTAATTACTCGGTAACAACTTATGCGTTCCGTGATAGTTTTCCTGTTACATAAGACGGACGGACGGACGGACGGACGGACGTACAGACGGACATGGCGAAACTATAAGGGTTCCTTGTTGTGACTACGTAACCCTAAACACGAGTTGCTTTCTCTGATCAATGATATATGGTTCTCGCGCTGATCCCTCTCATTCTTACGTCGATCACAAACGAGCGCTGAAATGTCTCGCTAGCGAGCATCCGTATCCAAAATAAACAAGTGTCGTACCGCACGTCCGTTCTCTTGTTTGATAATAGTACACACTGAGAAAAATGTGGCACTATAAACTTATGTGATTGCACATCTATTTGACCAATCGTGCAAGCACATAAAGTTACGCTGCCGGCTGTGCATAAAAAAATATGATTCCACCGTGACGTCATCAATTTAGATCCATATTAGATTGACACTGAATAAACACGCACATCACGCAAGGTCAAAATTCGAACTGCACACTGCCCATCCGATCCACCCTCCACGGCCTCTGCTTGCGAAACGTTTAATTACGGCTTTGCACTTTCAAACTTGCTGCATAGTTTGAAATATATATATGCATTGCACAAAACACCATAATGCAACTCTTTGAACCATAACTATCTACGCAAATAACGATATTTTATGGTGCATTTGTGACGTCACTAATTTATTGTGCATTGATCACTGTATATTTCGTCACACCTAACTATCACTTGACCTATTAACTTTTGCTCTAATGTTTGACTAGTACTAATTAATGCATCCCTGATGAACAGGCTACTTTTTACCGCGGAGTATATCGCGGCCGTCCCATGATAGACGTCCTAATCTCGTCAAAATGGGAGCCAATAATGCAGGGCCAAATAATGTACGTCCCGATAATCCGTGTCCAGTTTTCGTGGACGTGGATTATTGGATCGTGCATTATCAGGGCGGACGAAAATGGCATATCATTAGCGAACTCTATCTTAGGTCGGTTAGGTTAGGGTTCACTTGTGTCCCTCAGACCAGAAATAGACACCCCGCGCAGCGGGGTGGCGTCGACTTGCTGTACGGCTATCACAAGACGGCGCAAGAGCTCTCTCATTTTTTCTCGCATGATACTTCTCTGTCGAATAAGAGTGAGCTAGATAGACATCGGATTACCCACCTATTCTACCCTAAGGCAGGTCAGTGTAGGTACGACGACGAGCGAAGCGAGGAGGAGTGTTAGGTAGAACTGCGACCCTACAGCGAGCGAGCGAAGCGAGCGTACCGCGGCAGCGGCCGGCGAAGCGCCAGAACCGACATTATAAGAAAAAAAAACAGTGAAATAAAATTAGTACTACTGACAATTCGGTATAATGACATTAGGGCTAAAATACTTAGGCAAAATGAAGATTCGGGTTAGTGATTTTAGAGACATTGATAATAAGGTGTAGTCATTATTAGGCATTGCAATATTAGGCCTAGGAAGAAATCGGTCAAATAAAATTAGTCTTAGTGAGAATTCGGTCATGAGAAATTAGATATTATGAAAATTCGGGATACTGAAATTAGGGCTAATGAATAATTAGGAACAATGAAAATTCGGGTTTGTGATTTTAGGGTTAATGAAATTAGGGCTAGTAAAATTAGGTATGAAATTATTAGGGCTTACGGAGGGGAACCATGATGATGCTTAATTCTACGTTTTGTCTTTTTGGTGCTGTGTGCATAATATTGTATGCTACTTGCATGATTAAAATAAGGCATTTGAACCTTATGTTTTGGTGAGGTTTCTTCCACAATAAGTTCATAGTCCAGCAGAATAGATTTAGATTCGTGTCACTATTTAAAGTGTTGCACACTGTTTTATTAGTGGCAAGCAGCGTATTTTCAACTGTTTGCATAATATTTCATTACGTCGTCTTCAACCCATTTTTCTCAGTGCATTACGTAACTAGGGCGGTGAATTCGTGAATGCCCCAGATCGCAGGTGTTTGTGGGCCGAACCGAAGGTGAGGGCCATAAATATGCGCTCTGGGGCTTTACGAATTACCGCCCGTGTTGAGTACAAAATTTAACGTCTCCACCTGGCCATAATGCGAGTTTTCCCGTACTACTCCAGGCAAAATACGGTTTTGAAAAACATTAATTTATAATAGCGTTTTTTTTGTTGATTTCATTATAAAATTTTATTCTAAGATGCTTTATTCAAGAATCCGGCAAACTTTCCACCCGGAAGTAATTAAGTAGATTTAAATTAAACATGCGTTGTCTTTTTCTGTATGATTTATCTTGTATATTATAGAGCAAATGTAAATGAACCAAAATAAAGACAAAAATATATATTAATATTATTTCTGACTTTTCTGTAGCTAGTTAATTTATCATTTTTTTGATGTCTTAAATTTTGTCGGATTCTGTCTCTGGGTGACTATTTAATTGATAATAAATCCGTTACACAGAAAAAATAAGCTATTATAAATTATTTCCAAAATTGACATATTATCCATACGAGTTGTCAGTTCATTGCCTGGACTATACGCGCAGCGTGCAGTAAAACTCGCGTTATGGCCAGGTGTGACGTATAAAATATAATTTTAAGTTGCATCGTACAGCCCATAGCGCCTTAGTCACCACAAACCATTCACCATCATAAATATATGACTATGGGCAACGCTGCAAAAATATCTGATCATCAATTGAAGGTATAGTTATATGACGATACAAAGGCGGTAAAAATATATGATGAGTTACAGCCGGCATAAAAATCATTTGCCGGTAACAGCATAAATATCAGACCAGACCGAGTAAAAATATCTGATACTCCACGAAATTAAAATGATGTGACATATGACCAGCGTAAATATCTATCCGCTGTAGAAGCATAAACATCGGATCACGTAACGACAGCATTAATATCTGATACGATTGGCCGTAAAAAATGTCTCAAAATTATCAGCTTTGACATACGGTCGTAATTTGAACAAAGCTATTTGACGCTTCTTGAAAAGAGTATTAACCTGTCATTGGATATCGCCGTCTCACGATTTAAAACGTGAATTTGACAGAATTGCTAATAAGTCAAAATTGCCAGATGGGCCTAATATTGCGTTCAATTGCGTTTCTAAGCCATATATTCATAAGGAGCCGTTGAATTGATTGACAGATAGTCCCTAATGTAATTTGACCCTTAGAATTGAAGCACATATGTGGACATTCGGTGGTGCAATTTATACTAGTCCATCTATAAATGCAGCTAGTAGTCTGAGAGCTTTGTGGATTCCTCGATCCCCAGCAGTACGAATTACAAATTGGTTCGACTCGCCTCTTCACTCGTCTTTGATATCACTTGAACCTTTCGTGAAATTAAACGAAACCATTTTTTTTTCGAGGTATCAAAATATATGTATTCTGGATTTAAATAGAAATATTTCATTACTTTGCTTACATGTAAAAATTATCAGTCCTTATCACGATCGTCAATAATTAAGAAATAAAAATAATATGCAAATAGTCTATGTATCTCCGAAAACAGATTGTTATTTTTGGAATTCTGAATTGTTTACTTATCTATTAATTTTACTAATGATCAATGAAACAGTATAGGCACTTGAACAATAGGTACCAATACTTATTGATCAGCCATTGTATCTATTATATTTAGTTAGATTAGATTTGGCAATACAAAAAAAAACATTTCACGGACCAGTTTTAGAATTTAAATACTGCTTTTCAACTTTTTTTTACAAAAAAAGGGATTAAGTTATGTTATAAGAATTATAAGCATAAAAAAGCGGCCAAGGGCGTGTCGGACCACGCACAACGAAGGGTTCCGTGCCTATTAAAAAGGTCGTATCGTTACTGAAATCTTATGGCACTTACGTCCTTTTCTTTAAAGAAGGCAGCTTTATAGAAATATCTCGAAACCCTTTGAACCATTCTTGTTCAAAACAATTTTCGCTGAAAGAATTGAATAAGCCCTATATGTCCATGATTTTTTTCATATTTTTAAAATACACGGTTCAAAAATTAGAGGGGGGACACACACTTTTAGGGACTTTCGGGGTGATCATCTCCGACTCTATTCACTTAATAATATTCAAACATTTTTTTATCTTTTTCCAATAACCAGATGGAATGTTGGAGTGCCGTATACAGAGTTCTTTCGAAAAAAGGTATTTTTTAAAATGGCATACTTAACTTGGAAACCAAAAGTTGTTAAAATAGTTGATTTTTAAAGCGTTTATATCTTCTTATTACTTAACCTGCCCACTTTTATTTTACCACATTTACTAGTAGATAGTGCTCAATTTCTGGTTCAGTTTTAGGTAATACTACATTTTATTAAAATTGTATGTCGAAAATAATCACCGATCTTCTTTTGATTCTAGTGTGCGGTGTCGTTCATTTGTCCTTTGCTTACAGTTAAAACTCCCGAAACCCCATGATTCAAAAGCTAAGATCAACTGTTACTTATTTATTTTATCAATGGAAATAATGTCGTAAAACGTAAAACGGCGAAATCTAATGACGGGTTAATTCGTTTTTCAAGAAGCAAAAAATAGCTGTATTCAAATTACGACTGCATGTTTAGCAGATAAAGTTGGTTTTTGCAGAATTTTGAGATTACTTTTACTGACAATCGTATCAGATATTTATGCTGTCTTTATGTGATCCGATGGTTATGCTCCTACTGCGTATAGATAATTTTGCTGGTCATATATCACATCATTTTGATTTTGTGGAGTATCAGATATTTTTACCCAGTCTGATCCGATATTTATGCTGTTACAGGCAAATGATTTTTATGCCGGCTGTAAATCATCCCATATTTTTACCGCCTTCGTATCGTCACATAATAGTACCTTCAATTGATGATCAGATATTTTTGCAGCGTTGCCCATAGTCATATATTTATGCTGGTGACTGTACTCTTTGCGACATTCACGAGCAAGATTTTTTATCCTGCCCAACAAGTATATCTAATTGTAATACCGAAGCCTATGGACGCAACTTCAGAAGAATGGCGAACTCGTTGACGACCTATATTTATTCGAGGATTCGTTGTTTTAACAGCCAGAGACTATTGCAAGTCTCCAATTCTCAATACAGTTATCCTGGGGATCTGAGACAAGTTTACTCATTACCAGAATAACCACATCATATACCGACAGTGTAAGTAGTGACTAAATATGAGCGAGATGACATTTCACTGTGCCATACCTCTCTACTCGTTCCCATTAAATCTACTGAAACTTGCGGCGGAACAATATGTCTACGTTTGAACACAACCTCCCAAATCTAATTAGCAATTCCTTTTCCGAATGCAGCCTTTGTTCGTGTTGGGTGACAACGACTCGGTCCAAAACAATTAACGCATTCGTTCTCCAAATTGAATTATACTACGGCAGAGTTTCCCACGAGGATCTTTTAATGTCCCACTCATAAGATCGGAAGGCATAAATTAACAGAGCTATTTGTTATGCCAGGCCACGCGCGTTTAATAATTAAAGCAACGTCACTCTCCCACGGAGCTGAGCTATGGATGTTAGCAATTTATGCTTGCTTTTGGTTCGTTTAAAACATTTGTTTTATGTGAACAATGTATTTAATTTGATAGGATATAATATAGAGCAGGCTTCTAAATAGACATTTTTATTTAAGTCCCTATTTCTAATCGGTTTTTATAATCTTACATATTATATTCTTGGAAAATTATGTTTTCCAAATTTTCATATGTCGCTAACCCATCAAATTCTGCATCGAACGCGCATTAAGACACACTAAATGATGGCGGTTTTACGAGTCATCTTTGTAAGTGCCGCACCGCCATACCATCCTAGACGTCCTAGTTAAGGGGCTACCCGATAGGTTTCCATCGATTTTTGAAAAGTTTTCTAGTATCTTCTACTTTTGCACTACAGATAGAAGTATAAATCAAACGGTTATCGGTTCTTCAATCTTTGTTTTCCATTTTGGTCTACCGGATTTTGAAACAAATGAATACTTAATTTTGTATGATCTTTTTAAACATTGTCTAAAATAACACTTATTTTGTATATCTATTGACGTGAAAGATCTAAGACATACTAAATCTACATATTTGGGTTCGTCTGTGACGTCCCTAAAAACTGGTCTAGGGTTTTCATTCTAAACCAATTAACACAAAAGTTATGGCCAGAAACCGGTTTTTTGGCCTAAAATTGTTCAACTTTGATGCCAAATATCTCGAAAACAATGAACTTTGAAGTAAATTTGGGATACTATATTGCTTAAAGCCGTTGTTGTTAACATAATAAGCTACAAAAAACCGAAGAAAACTAAGAGATTCAGATCGAAGGTACGATCCCATACGCCAATTATGGGAGCCCCTTAAATCATCTTTTCTGTGTCAACTGATATTTCATGATGATGAAAATGACAGGTGAGATGTTCTTACGCTAGTAGTTGTGCAATTACGATACTTGATGAAGGTTAATTAAAAGTATCCATATGTTAAAATTGAACATGGTATCACTACACTCAAAACCATGAAAGATGTGAGACTTCAAAGATACGAAAAGCAAGTCATTACGTTTCATTAAACAAGAAATTGTATCGTAAATATGTACTTAAAAGCAGTGTTTCACGACTAGATTTAGATTTTAGATTTAGATTTATTTATTTCGAGATAAAAATTACAATATATATTCGCATACAATGTCAAAATTATAAGAATCTTTATCACGATCGTCAATAATAATAATAAGAAACAAAAAATATATAATATCCAAAATGTCAAATACCAAAAGTGGAAATAGTATCTCCGATTACGGATTGTCATTTAACAACTAGTGGATAATGAATTCTAAACAAAAATAAAATATGTCAATTTACGTATTACAATTTCACTGTAGAAATACAATATAAATGTTACACAAGAAATAGAATCAGATAAGATATCAATAAATCAAATAATTACTTAAAACATTATTTCCATGAACACGTGAACAGAGTACATACAGAGGGTTATCCAACAAAAGATTTTTCAGTCTACGCCCAAATGTTTCGTCGCAAGGTTCTCACTACACCAGAAATTGACTTAAGTATATCTTACAACCGATAGCTAAAACTGATATAAACTGATATGAGTCTGACTTCGACTCAATATTATTTCCTTTTATTGTGCTCTCATTGTAGTTGGTTCCAATCAGACATATTTGATCCTGTCTAAAAACTCGTTCGAATTGAATGCTGAAAAAATTTAGGATAGCTTTGTTATTCGCGACAATACGTTTCACGCGTTCGTTCTAACTCGTTAGCTCGGTGAGCTACATAGCTAGAAAGATAGCGAGGTGCAAATTGATAAACACAAATTGGCTTCTCGTTTAAATCGACAAGATATTTTAAAATACGTTCCAATGGACATCAAGAAAACTATTGATAACGTTACGTGTACTTTTACATCCGTTTTGATACCCACAACTCTCTTCGGCGAACTTTCAAATGAAACAATCGAAAAACTTTTCGGCCTCAAGCGATCATAGTCACTTTCAGTCCTCAGCGTGGCGGAGCAGGAAGATTATGTGTAAAAAGCTAAAATATTGGTGATATCTTTGATTTTGACGACAAAACTGCGACATTTAAATCAAAGAGTTGCGATAATGAGATCGAATATACTAAAAGTAACAGTAAAATGATATCAGTAGCTCTTTTTAGTTACAAATAACTTTTAGTTAAAAATTATACTTTAACCGTTTTTTTCTTTGTCATACTTAGTACACAATGTACATTTCGTCACAATTAATTATGTAAATAATAGAAGCTAGTGTTTTCTTTCGTGTTATTTAGTAAAATGTCCAGAGGGGTAATCACGCAACGTTTTGAACGCGCGGTAGTTAGATCCAACTGTCATTTTTCCATACAAATTTTGACAATTAGATCTACCTAACGTACGTACAATGCGTTACGTGATTGACCTGCTGGTGGTGGTCGAATCACACTGAAGGCCTCCACCCACCGGACGCGTGTCGTGCGCGGTTGTAACGCATTGAAACTACACTTCATACACACATCGAACGCGATTCGAACGCGGGCCCGCGGCGCTAAAGTTACAACTCGGCAGCGCGGCCACGTGTCGTGCGGGTCGCGTAAGCTGCGCGCGCGGGCCCGCGCTGCTGAGTGTGATAAAGATAGCGAGATACATATTAAATGTGTTGGTAGTGAGAGAGATATGACAGACACGCTGCACACGCGCGGCAGACGCGCGGCACACGCGTCGCTGACGTGGCGGGCCCGCGCGGGCCCGCACGTCATATCTCTCTCACTGCGAACACATTTAATATGTATCTCGCTATCTTTATCACACTCAGCAGAGCGGGCCCGCGCTGCTGCTGCGCCGCAGCCGCGCGGCACACGCGCAGCACACGCGCGGCAGACGCGCGGCACACGCGTTGGTAACGCGTCGCAGCCGCTTTGCTATACGCCGCCCGCTTGCGGTGTGAATATACCGATTCAACCGCGCCCGACGCGCGCCGCGCACGTCACGCGCCGCTCACGACACGCGTCCGGTGGGTGGAGGCCTTTATTGTGTGAACGCGGCAGGCAGACGTATGACAAGTGCAATTACGAGTGCCCCAAACATGAACATGGTGATGAACTAAGCAAAGCTTCGGGTGTCAGTAAGGTAAACGTATGACGAGGGCACTTTATGTCAAAGTGACATGACTTAAATTGAAATCAAGAAAAATCTTCTCAGTTCGAATTGAACCCATATTGTTTTGACATAAAGTGCACTAGTGCAACGACAAGCACTAGGCCGTTCACCGTATCCCAATTTTATTGGAATGATAATTTAATATATTTGTAAATGCCGATTCATCCCCTCATCATTGTTAGTAATGTAAAGCTATAATTTATTTTCCGTATGTGAGTCCTATACTACTCCATAGGTAACAAGTGAATTCAAAAGATTTTTCAAAAAACACAACTTCTTTTTTTAAAATTTAGAGCCTATGTCACTCCCACGATTGAGAGGAATCCAACGACACCTCATACCTAATATACAGTGTGTTACCAGCACCCGGGCTTTTTTTAAAGGATGTTATAATAACATAGATATGTAACTCAACCATGACATTCATTTCATTAATAAACTAGATCTCTGCCTACGTTAACTTTCTTCCAAAATTTTAATTGCCAGCAATGTAAAGCAAAGTAAATTGACAAGTACGTGTAACTGACAGCTCTTCGTACTTTGTTAATTACGGCGTCATACACCTAGTCCATTGAAGGAAAATTAATTGCGCAATTAATTTATATAATTATGATTTGCAAATACATGCAAACAATTGCTAATGGAACATATTATTATCAATTTTAATAAATGCCCGCATGCCGGTAACACACGGTATGTCGAAATCCGTCAAACGGTTAGGCTGCAGGGCGTGCCAAAGAATAAAGCATAGTCACATACATACATACGCTCGAAAAACATAATCCTCCTCTCCTTCGGCAGTCGGGTAAAAACAACCAATATCATCTGGAAAATTAATAAGTTTCTTAAAGTTCTGTATACTATGATGGTACACTACTCATTGACACGATTCAGGGGAGCCCAAACTCAACGGGGTTACGTCCGTTAAATACTTAATTCCCATCGCCACCTTCTGTCTCCGTCACCAGATCAGCTCGATGGCACCATGTGAATTGTCATCCAAAGTATATTAATACCCAAAATTTCAGCTCAATCGGATAACGGCAAGTGACTAAAAAATGGATTGCAAATTTTGATCGACAACTTAATACTTATTTGTATACTTATATACGAACAGGTCAAATTAACATAAAGCTTGTAAAAATATGACTGTTCTTCTTCGACGCGTTTCGGACTGAGCTCACGCTCACTTGAATATATACTGACTGAATGGACAATACCGTGGTTCTATAGACGATCGTAAGTCGGGCAGAAGAAGTAAGAGGAGTGTGCATCGCAAGCGGCAAATATGCAGGAACCAGGTTTGCTAACCAACCAAGAACCAAGTTAACCGATATAGCCCTCCGAATCGCTAAACTTAAGTGACAGAGGGCGGGGCACATTGCACGTAGAACTGATGGCCGTTTGGGCGCAAAGGTTCTTGAGTGGCGACCCCTTACCGGAAGGTGCAGCGTGTGTAGCACATATGACGACTATGATGTTTATGATGGTGATGATGATGATCTTTGCTTCCCCATTCCCTTTTCTACTTCGCATTCCCAACGGGCGTTTTTAAAATACATTTATAATGCATTTCCCGGGAAGCTTAACGCCTTGTAAAACTAAGGTTTTAATCAGCGCGCCGCAGACGTTACCTACTGTTTTCACGAGTTTGCGAGTGACGCGACAACACGTCACTTTAATTGCGCTCGTATCCGTGCAAATAACTTACGTCTGTTTCATCGTGCACCTCGTGTCATGGCTGTCGCGAGTAGTGACGTGCCACTACCGAGTTCAGATTATAATGCAAATGGTAACTTATCTTTACTTCCCCTTTCCTTTGGAGAATGTCCCCGCATTTTGTAAATATATTGGGTATTGCTAGCTTCAGATATTCATTTGTAAAATTCTGAACATGTCATTTGTTACCTCAACCATATGCCATTGAATAATGCAATAATGGTGTGTGTGGTATCATGTTGGTATGATCTTAAAGTCTTCGAAAGTCGTGCAAACATAAACGAGCAATATTTGTTTGTATAATATTTGTAATTACTTTCTCGAAAACGGCTCTAACGGTTTCGAAGAATTTTGCAATATATATCCTATACTATTAAACGAGCAATATTTTTATGTATATATTTGTAATCACCGTCTCTAAAACGGCTCTAACGATTTCGATGAATTTTGGAATATGGGTTGTGGGGGCGAAAAATCGATCCACATAATTATTATTTCCGAGAAAATTAGTTTTTCGGTGTTTTCTCGCATAAAGATTTGTTAGTGCAATATAGTACGTAGTTTCACCATAGCTTTCACCGGTTGTTTAGACTAATGGTTATAACATTGAGTTATAACGGCGTCGGCCGGGGGTTCGAATCCCAGCTATTCCAAACCTCGCCATCAACGTAAAAGTTTACTTACTTAAATATGTTTGCTATCAAATTACGATGCGCCATCGTTTTTTTAGGTCCGATATGAATAATTTGGAATGATAAGTTCGACCTAAAATTGAAATGATCTTTCCTTTTATTTACTTGGTTCGACGAACACATTCACCGCCAACGACTCGTAATGCCTACGTTCGTAGCTAGTGACATGCGAATAACCGTTTGTTAAGGTCGCGGTGGTCCACTGGATGCGGGAGGCGCAGGACCGGTCATTTTAGCACTCTTTGGGGGAGGCTTATGTCCAGAAGTAGACGTCTTTTGGCTGATATGATGATCATGATGAACCGTTTGTAGAGGAAAGCGCCTGAGTCACAGTGCCCAACTTGTTACACCGAATGTGTATGTTCTTGTGGCACCGAAATTGTTACTATTTATTGTTAGAATGCTAATTGACAACCTAACATACTTTACTCAAATATACATAGGTACAAGATTCGCGCCTTTATACTAAAAAATGGTAGGCAGAGCAAATTAAATTATGCTCCAGTACCACTTTTAGCATAAATGTGGGAATAAATGGTCGACAAAATTTATGTCGCAGTGATAGGTTGCTAGCCCATCGCCCGCAACACACTTCAACCGTGCTCCGTTAGTCGACTTTGGCGACACTTTAAATTCCGATATCGGCAGGACTGCATTATTCGGCCCGTGTGGATACGTGTCAGAAGCACGGAGGCCAGCCAAATCAAGGTCACTTCATACTAGATTTTCTGTGACCCACCTGGCAACCGTACTGTCTTTTCCAAGATCTCACGGTTTTAAATACTGATTTGCCAAACGATAAAGAAATAAATGTGACCCTGATGATTTGACTCGTTTAGCGTCTCCTTATATTTCCATCAAGCGTACATCCTTACCAGCAAATATGGCTGCGTTCACTTTATACCTAAGATAGAACGGAAAGTTTCGTTCTTAAATCGTATTGTCAAAGTTATTACGTAGTTAGATATGACGAAGACGACATTCAACTGTGCAATAGTAGATATGAACAGCCATTATTAGAACTTACATGCAAAGTTTAACGGAGGGTATCTCCACAATTAAGTTCTCACAGGTGTCCTGAAGGATACGCAATTTAACAGGTGACATATTCAGTGATAATAGTATGAAAGTAGGCGTCACGTTGCACCCCCTTATCTTATCAATGTAATCCCTTTATAATATTTACTGACTTGAAAAAAAGGAGGAGGTTCTCAAATCGGTTGTATTTTTGAAATTAGTGCCATTGTTTTAAAAAGCCAGTTAGATGATGAGATCCCTGAAGAATTCAGGGAACTCCTTTATTTTATTAGACACGCATGTAGTCATTTCGGTATTTTCTATTATCGAAAACCACAAATTTCGTAAAAAATGACACTGCGATGATGAAGACAACAGATAACTTATGGAAGAACTAGATAAATACCCAACTTAGTACCTAAAGTTTTATTTAAATTTCATCGAGGTAAATTTGAGACGAGTTAAAATACTATAGTATTAACTTGATGGTGTCGTAAAATGTATCGTTTGAGTAGGCTGAATAAAAAAAGGAAAATGCAGACCCAACTTTGGATTTTTTTCTATAGGGGAAATTTTAAGCAATCATAATTGTATTGATCAAATCAGATAAACAATCATAATAGTCAATAATCATATATCTGAAAATCAGACCTTATTGTTTCTTAATCTACTCGTAGTCACAACGGCGTTTCAAAGTACGCGAAATCGATAGAACTCGTCAGATATTACGAGTATTCGGCCCACATGATTATAGCCGCTTGGGTTTTCTTCTGTGATAGAACGAATAAATGTTGCAAAAAAGCAGTTCATGTGGTAAAGTGGAAAGGAAATGTTTATATACACTCGCGGACAAAGAATACGGTCGGTAAAATACTGACATATTTCCTAAATTAATACAAGGTTGTACAGTTTTTTAATCATGATCTTCATTCAATTTTACATCTAAACAGCAAAAAAACGTTTGGACTCGTAATAATTTACTTTAAAAAAAAAGTTTTAATCGACTTCAATTTAGTACTCCGCCAAGCCACGAGAACATTTTCACATTTTTTTTTACAATTTACCACATGAACTGATTTCCGATAGCAAATGCGTTGATTACTATGTGGGCCCATAATATTTGAGGACTTCCGTCGATTCCCCGAGATCATCACCGATGGCACTTCATTAGTTCCTACTTCAACGGAATCTTATCAGAACCTGTGACGTACTTTTGCACTTTTAAGTACCTACATAATTGACAAATTCTATAAGTCATCTGTGGTCTTTATAATCAATTCCTCGCCACCAAATTATGATTGCCGGGTGTAAATACACGAGTTATAATAGAAAATACCAAAATCATTACACGCGTGCCTTATAAAATTGAGGAGTTCCCTCAACCTCATGGATCCCATCATCTAACTGAATTTTGAAAAAAATGGGAACCACCTGGAAGCATATAGGTACATACAAACAAAAAAAAACGAATCGGTTCATCAATGACGGAGTTCTGAGGTAAGAAACATTGAAAAAAAAAATACAACCGAATTGAGAACCTCCTCCTTTTATTAGAAGTCGGTTAAAAACTCATGAAAAGAACAACATTAATGGGGCGAGATACCGCAAAAATCGTAGTTTTTGGATATTGATAATACAGTTAGGTAAAACTAGTGATATATATTTAAAAAAATCAGTTGCGGTTATAAAGTTCAGAGTGACCAAAAATTTTTAACCGCAAGAGTCCCCTTGTTGAAGTAGTGATTTTCTGGTCGGCTTACAATTTTTTCGCAACGTAAATTATTATACTATATATAATGTTGTGGTGTTTACTAACCTTCATCCTTAGTATTTGCGTTTACAAATATTATTAATCCTTAGTATTTGCGTTTATTAACATTCAGAAACATCATTAATGTGAATTTAGACACACCTACCCTGCACAGATAGCGAAGACGAAGCGCGAGTTGTGTCGCGTCAAAGTCTAACAACTATTCTTCTATTTCTTATTGGAACACTCAGAAAGAGCGGACAGTCTGTTTTTAAGGCTGTGGTTAGATACTAGAAACAATTTTAATACGCAGACATACAGTATAATTGTGCCTGTTTGGTCTCAATTGAGTAACTTATTTGTGTTGTTGAATATTTTTTTTATTTTTCATTATGTTAGTTTCAAGAAATAATATAAGCGTGACTTGCACCAAAACCGTCTAATCGTCGTCGTAATCGTAAACAGTGTTACAATTTTCTATGTCATCCACATATTCAACGTTGACCGGTCTGTAATCGTAAGTTCGTACAACCCTAAGGCCGGGCCGGTTCCCAATAATCAATCCACCGATAGTTTTCCTTACCAACAGTTACATTTTGACACATTTTCTACGGGTAATCTGTCAAAATGTAACTACTGGTAAGGAAAACTATCCGTGGATTGATTATTGGGAACCGGCATAAGTCTATTACGTACGACACTTTAGTTTATTTCATTACGTACCTATTGATATTTATATTTTTCGTGCAGAAGTGTAAGTCTTAGCGGCCAAGGAGTGTGTTAACAAGGCTGACAACTTTTATTCGTATGAATCGTTACGCGTGTAATTAAAACCATTTGATTTAAATTCGCTTTGTAGCGAAAACTGCTGAAAAACAGCAAACCACGTTTCATGCTTCTGAATTAGATTATTTAGGATAATTGCTCGTCATTCAATCATACGAACATTGTATATATTGTAGAGCTTTAAACAAAAGGTGAACGAAAATAACTCATCAATGAAGAACAGTAATATTTCAAAAACAACGTCTCAAACTTTGTTATGAATTTAATTTTACAACAAAAAGAGCGTGGCTGAAAACAAAACAAAAACAAAAGAATGATGTATTAGCATTATCGTTAGTTTGCGTAAACTTAAGAAAGTAACACAATGGAACTGGGAGGATAAATGAAATTGCCTTGGGCGCTGCAGCTCGGAATTAAGTAACAACCGACATGATTAATTGCATAGTATGCAAAGTGTAACTTAACAATAACGGGATTCTAGACAGTGCTCTAGAAACGTTGTTGTGCGGTTTAAGAAAGCGTTCGTTAATTACTACAACTATTGTCTACTTTAGGCGGGTCTGTAAACAACCCTCATGTAAAATTCAATTCAATTCAATTTATTCATAAACAATGTACATTGTATTTGAAATAGGTAAATAATGTAATAAAGTAGATTATTTTCCATAACTATTCTAACATTTCAATACATTAAAAATAATTAAATTACAAATTTAGCATTTTGACGTGTCAGTATTGTCAGTGCGATTAATGAATAACAACAATTACTAGAAACATGCGAAAATCACTTGAACACTATAACAGCACCTGGCCAGCAAGAAGCTTTTCAATTTTCGTTTAAAAATAGACCAATCCGTAATGACCTTTAGCTCGGTAGGTAATTTATTAAATAACATAACAGCCTGATACCTGACACAATGCTTCACCACCCTGAGTCCTGGATAAAAACCGTGTGCAACATTTTTCGTACGAGTAGCTAGCCGCAATTCTTCATCCTCACATGTGACACTTTTTGACCGTGATTTAACAAAATCGGTAAGAAGAATAAAAACGTACAGACAGGGTACTGTGAGAATGCCCAGTCTTAAAAAATGATCTCGACACGATGAACATGGCGGAATGCGTGTCATCGTACGAATCGCTCTTTTTTGGGCAACAAAGGCTCTATTGATATTATATTGAAAACTATTGCCCCAACACTTAATACTATATCGCAATTTCGACTCAACTAATGCGAAATACACTACTTTAAGTTGATCCAAGCTCATTTCGTCTCTAAGGCTTCTCAAAGCATAGCAAGCAGAGTTCACTGAGTTTTCTATTGCTTCCAGCTCTCGTTTCCAATTGAGATTCGAATCAATGTAGATTCCGAGAAATTTGACATGATCTACTGGGCTCGCAATGTGATCAATATTGCAACCAACTTCAATTCTATCATTTTTCTTAGAATTCGGTTTAAAAAGCATAATTTGAGTCTTATTACTATTAAGACTAAGGTTGTTGCTGGAGAACCATTTATTAAAGGTCAATAAAGCTTTATCCGTGACTCTATTAAGTTCTTCCATATTGCCGCCAGAGATTACTGCGTTCGTGTCGTCAGCATAGACGACCACAGAACAGTCAGGGACACTACCACATACGTAATTAACCAAGTCATTAATGAAAATTAAAAAAAGTATTGGACCCAAAATGGATCCTTGCGGTACACCTTTCCCAACCTGGACTCGCATAGATCTGATAGGCACTCCAGACCCTTCTGGACCAGATTCAGTGTTATTGAGCTCCACGTATTGGTTTCTGTTTTGAAGATAACTGCGAATGAGTTGGTGTGCTTTTCCTCTAATCCCATAGAATTCCAATTTACTTAAAAGTATCGAGTGATCTACTGTATCAAAAGCCGAACTCAAGTCAAGAAAGAGTCCTATAACTCTTTTTTTCTCATGCAATTTAGTCACAATATCATCAATTAGAGTATCGATTGCATTTATAGTGCCCAAACCCCTTTGGAATCCAAATTGTCTCGGGTCAATTATGTTGTTAACCTGAAGATGCCCTAGAATACGTGATTTAATGAGCTTTTCAAAAATCTTCGCGATCACCGGTAGTAGAGCTATTGGGCGATAATTTTTTGGGTCATTTTTTAACCCTTTTTTATATACAGGAATAATCTTAGCCACTTTTTAGCTGATCCGGAAAAACAGAGCGATCAAAACATTCATTAAAAAAAATTGCAAAAGGTTCCGCCAATAAGTCAATACAATTCTTAATAATTGAAGTAGTCTCATCATAGCCACACGACTTTTTGTTTTTCATCGATTGAACTGTTTTAAGTACCTCAAGCGATGTAAATGGTGTCCAAACTATGGCATTATGATATTTCGTGTTATGGAACTTTAGACAATGTATTGCTTCGTCTAAGTCAGCTGTATTTGAGGCAATACCCTGAGTAGCTGAGTTGAAGTGGGCTGAAAACAAGTCAGCTACCTCCTGGGGATTTACTACTACTCTATTACCTATTTTAAGAATGAATTGACTATGCTTGTGTGCACAAAACTTGTTCCTGTGCTTATTCACAATATCCCAGATGCCCTTGGATGAGCACATAGCATTGGTTATCTCTAATTGTACAGCAGTCCTTTTTGCATGTCTCATAACTCTTTTAAATATATTAATATATTTTGTCCGGTATTCTAAAAGAGATGCATTGCAGGACAATTTATTAATATTACTGAGGACGCGCTTCATTTTACTAGAGGTTCTTATGCCCTTTGTCACCCATTTAATCGCATGTTTTTGCTTTGGCCTGAATCTGATCTTCTTTTTTTTAAATGATTGACAAAAGACTGCATTCAAAGTTTTCATAAATACATTAATTCCCATAAAATGCCAATTTTTGTCCTGCAAGTTCTGCCTAAACTTAAGAAAGTTTTCTGATGTGAATTGCCTTTTTTCTACTACTACAGCAGATGACTTCACATTTTTATTCACAATTTCTAACTTGAGTCCACTGAAAATGGCAGCATGCCCATCTGCCAAGCCGTTATGATCAATTTCTGTTTCCCTAACTAAGTCCATGGGTAAGTTGGTCAAGTAGTTATCAATGCAAGATTGAGAATTGTTCCTCTTAAATGTGGCTTCGTTAATAAGTTGCCTAAAGTTGTAGCATTTTAATAAGCCTAAAAAGTCATTACGATGTTTTTTATCTGCTAAAAAATCCACATTAAAATCTCCGCAAATTATAGCGCTCTTGTTGAACAGGTATTCCAAAAGCAGTTCACATTGTTTCATGAAAACTTCAAGATTACTATCACTTGGACTTCTGTAACAACAAAAAATATAGACGTTAGTAGCCAAGTCCCTAACACCACACAATTCAAAGCTTCCTGATAAATATAGTTGTTTGCATATATCAAGTTCCTTAGCTTGTCTATTATGTATACCCATAATTAGTGTCCCACCCCTCTTCTTTGAGGGTCTAGTGTTGTACGAAACGAGTTTATAATTTTGAAGGCTAAATGACAAAATAGAGTTTTTATTCAGGAAGTGTTCACTGAGACATATGTAGTGCACGACATCATTTCGTTGAAAAAGATAGAGTTCAAGCTCGTTTTTTTTTATTAGATATACCACACACATTTTGATGAAATAGGTTTAATAAATTTGCTGCTATTTCACAATCGGGCTCGAAAAAACTCTTCCGGACCGCGTTTGTTACAATCCATTAATCCAAGGTGTTGGTTTCGTAGGCAATTTATATTTAGATGCAAATTTTCTAATATATTCCTAATGCCAGAGTTGTTTAGTTTGCCCGATCTCATTGAGAACATAGCCAGCTCTAAGTTTGTGTTACAATCATAAGCAAACAAGTTGTTAGTATGGTTACATAGATCCTCGAAGAGCAACTGATTAAATCTCTCAACTCTACTATTAAACATCGGACGGCCACATATATACGTCGGGCACGCAAGAATTACATTTGTTAATGAAATATTCTGAACACTTTCCTTTATGTATTTTATAATTGCAATATAGTCATCAGAGTCAGTGAAATCCTCCTCTCCTATCAAAATTATACAGTAATCTTCATAAGTCATATATAAAAGACAGGAGTACCTATGTATTCTGCGAGAACGAGAGAAAGAGGTGCAACACTCTTCAGAGATGGCTTCTTTGGAGTAAAAGTTATAAATATTATGTATATTTATAGTTGTAATTTTAGAAGAGGTAAAATTTCGAAATTTTATGATGATTATATACAGGGTGGGCCCTGTGACAGGAGCAAAAGATTTAAAGGTACATCAGTAAGTTTGTGAGCAATTATTTCCTAATTAAAATAAGTTTGCGTGTATATTTTCTAGTCTCTTGGGGTGACATAAGTAGTTATTTTTATTTTAAAGTAACTTAAAAATATTTCAAAATAATTAAAAAAAAATCGAAGATCCCAAAAATATCTTTACGTCACACTTAGCCATAATGCGAGTTTTACTGCACGTTGCGTGAACGGGACAACTCGCTGAGTCTAACTTACTGACTGTATAAGTATAAGTAGTGCACATTTTTTGCTTTGTCATCATAACTAGAAAGATCCTCTAGAACTTTGTAGGTACTCACATAAAATGTTATGTAAGTATTACTAAAAAATGTTCGGTTCTGGCGCTTTACCGGCCACTACCGCGGCACGCTCGGTTCACTCGCTCCGCGCGCGCTGTATCGTCGCAGTTCTACCTAACACTGCTCCTTTGTTTCGCTCGTCGTCGTACCTAACTAAGAACTTCCTTCAGGTAGGCTATGCTATATGTTGAAAGTGCGAAGTGACTATTTGAAAATATTTTTTTCTCTCCATTAAAAAAAATATGCAATCGTGTTCTGGCTCCTTCAAAACAGCAAAATGATGTAGGCAAGATATTAATACGAGTATGTCCTAAAATTGTTGCTTGCCTTCTTATTTTCTATATAAAGCAGTACCTCCTATCAGCAGCATCTCCTTTACATATACAGTAATAACATATTCTAACGCTACGGGTGAAGCTTTTTTCACGGCTTTTTGCATAATAAGGTAACCCATGTATGTAGCAAAAACTGCAGCCACAAAACAGGTTCGGGTTCAGGTTCAAATCCGTTTAGTGAAACTTCCTCCCAACAAAAATGTTAAGAACTTGTAGCCCGAGTGAATATAAATTATCTTTTCTAAAAAACATAGTGACCGTATGAGTATTCAGAGTTGCCATAGGTATCGGAAAAACGTACATACGTCTATAGCTAGTTAAGAGTAGTGTAAGATTCTTCTCTACTACGTATTTATTTATTTATTGCTGTGGTTAAATGCTTGTAATAGTCATGTCGGCTTCAGAATGTAGTCTTGTTAAAAAAGTAGTCTAGTTAAATCTCAAGTTTTCCGTACCAAGAAGCATATCATCCAAATATGGACAAGCTTAATTCAACCCGCATGTTTCATGTTCCATTAAATTGTATTAAACGTGCAACTAAATCTTGGCAAAGTTGCCAGCGACTTGCGAGTGTGTGCCGACGCCTAATTTGCATGCAACGATGGCAACATTCAATGAACGCGTTCAAACTTGGACATGCGGGAGTGTAAACAACGAAAGTTTAAGCATGCTCTTACTGAACGCACCTCTTTAATAGAATATTTTAATTAGAACGCTAAAACTGGCATTAAACATTTACCCGCGGTTTGAGTTTCGAATGCTCGTAAATAGCGAAAAAAAATATGATGAAATGCAAAAAAGAAGCAAATATGTGTGCATTTAATAAAATATGCTGTCGAGTAATGTACGGTTATAACGGTTGCATTAGTGTATAACATGGCACTTTACGTCAAAGTGACGAAAAACCTATATTACTTTGACATTTAAAGTGCCTATGTGCACTAGTGCAACGTCCAGAACTAGTCCTTTTACCTTACTTACTATATAATAAATAAACAGCATTTGAAGGTATATTTATGATTATGTTTGATTGTAAACGGGTTCACAAAAATTTACAATACATGAGTTTATGAGGGTGAAAAATGTTTCAGGAAAAAACTGTAGTCTCGTGTTTGGGAAAAAACGTTTTCTTAATTTTTTCACCAAGCTAAGTTTGTACTCCAAAGTTCTTTTAATATTAATGAATAACCTTTACTTGATAATTCTCCGTCACATACAATGTTTTTTGTAGTTATACTGAGTTAAAATATAAGTGCCTGCCTAATAATATTTGTAAGCGCGTTAGTACGCTTAAATTGTTAGGCAATTATTACAATGTAGACAAGGAATGTAGTTCTCAAAATGAAATCCAATCTCCACTCAACGAAATATCTTAGACGGGAAAATCAGATAAACAGACTACACACGTTAGTAAAAAAAACTATGTAAACATAAGTACTCCAGTCCCTTAAGGAAGGATGCTCGGGGACTCAGTCGAAGGCTATGTCTCAATTGTGTAACACAGGAAGTTAGAACGAGGGTCTGCGGGTTTTTACGACCTTTATTATTGAGCTATAAACCATAAAAGCGGCCCGCTTTATAAACGCTAAAACAAAACACAAGCCACCGCGTATTTCTCCTTTATACACTCCAAGTAGTATTACGTTGCACAATCAGAATTATTTACGGTTGTAAGTAACACTGATTTTGCGACGCTGTGGGAATGGCATTGTACAAGCGCATTCTAAGCTGAATTGGAATTAAAAAATGTGCTTCATTATCAGACTGAGATTGAATAACCACGACAGCACCCGCCCAACAGTTTCATTAGAATGTTCATTAAATTATTCATACATTCTCTACATTCTTATATAATTAAATGATTTACATATACAAAACTCCCGTGAGTTTCAAACATATTCAGATGTATTGACAACGCTAAACGCTCCGGCAATGCAAGTGCTTGTGATAAACAAACGCGAATCGCTTAGAAACATAGGTGTCGAGAGACTATCGACCTAAATTTCATGCCCGTTAATTTCATCTTATCATGCGTGTATTTCCAAAGTGCAACTTTTTTGCGTATTTTTTTCAAACATGCAATGTAATGTCGTCATTACTTGCGTTATAAACAGGCTTCCAAGTATCACGTTTCGGGCGGAACAACTCGAGAAAACTGTTAAGGAATTCCATACATAGTTGAAGGCCCTGGCCGAGAAGTAATTTTTATTTAAGTATTTATTTGTAGCACAGGATAACGACGTTCAGCCATGAAAATTAATGTTTGATTTCTTGGAGTTATTATTTCGAAAGTCCCAATTAAAAGAGTCGGATCTGCAAAACAGCTACTTTTCAGGAGAAGCCGTCAAAGTTTTTGAAAAAAAAACCATCGTATGGGAGAAAATGTTACTTAAATGGAATACCTATCGTTATCAAACTTCGAATGTTTGCTTATTAATAGGTTGTTTATTACTAGCCGTTGAGCATACATGTACTATTTCAGCCATTTTCCAAAAGAATAAAAAAACCTCCTATAGTACTTTTATAACCGGAATAGCTTAAGCATGCTTTGTCAGAAGGGCCACATACGACATTTTTGTCCGGAAATTGTATACATTACTATATCGGATTTCCCACATCCGAACAAAATGTACTCCAAAAATGTCGTAACTGGTAGAACTAACGTTGTTGCACGGAAACTCTTATGCAACAATTTAATACAGATAAATTTTACTTGATAACCGAACAGGCTGTAAATTCCATAAAATACTCAACAAAAAACACGCTATACTTTTCCGTGTAAAATAGTAGAATGTGTCATATGCGACAATTTGTACTCATTGTGTGTCCGTTTTGAAATGTCATCTGTTCTTAGATCCAACATTTTTATCTTGGTTTTTACGTAAAGTATTGAGAAAAACGAAAATCTGTGAATGGGGTTTTACATTTTTGAGTTTTATACGACCTAAGCCACTGAAAAGCAAAAATCACAATTTTGCAGATCCGACTCTTTTAATTGGGCCCGTCGATTTATTTCATTGCATGTCTGAGAAAATAACTATACATACCTCGGCGTGAAAAGGGGCTGCCAGCTTTATTACACTCGGCCGGCAACTCCTTATTTCCCGGGGTCTGTACTATAATTTCTGAATCAATATTTCTATAGATAGGTACTAATTCTATTGTGTCAATGATCCAACAAAAATGCTACAAAATTGAGTATCTGCTCGTTCCGTATCGTTGAACACATTTCTTAAGTCATGCAGTGTGGCAACGTCGCCATTATCATGGGAACTTTCGGGCCACCAACAATCCGGGGCGGTCTTTTTTTATTAGTTTACGTAATACGTATTGTTATATAAGAGCCTAGGGAGATTTGCTTCTGTACGCACTTGAAGAAGCCTGCTTTACGGATATTCTTCTGTAATCATTCTTATTACTTAATATTAGGTATTTACCTTTCTATTATTAAGAAAATTGATAAGCAAAATCACTTTTACATGAAATGTACTGTTTTATTTTTAATAACTCAAGATATAATTTATTTGAGCAAAATATTTTTTATACTGTTAATAAACATAATTTAAAACCACGACAATTTCTGTAGGTATAGAAAGTTTCAGAGCCGTTGAGTGTTCCACTGCTACAGATTCCGCCCAACTCCAGCGGCTCTAGCTCAACGTAGTGTTGCGAAGCCTCATAGAACAGACTCAATATTTATACCCAATGTTTTTACAAACAAACACTCGCATATGCTTGGTCTTCTGGAAAGGTTAGTAACTACGCGTGTATGAAGTAAATATAATGTGAATTAGTACGTATATTTGGTACAATGAGGATTATTTTTGTTGTGTTGCACAGTTCGATGTCAAAGTTAGGTTTATGTTATAGCATCAATTGTAATGGGCCGGGAAATGTATCGGTAAGTACCTACATACCACTCATACCCTTCGATGTCGATGTACCATTCCAGAATTATTAAGTACTAGCTTCCGCCCGCGACTTCGTCTGCGTGGAGTCGGGATGAAAACTATCCTATATTTTAATTTAGGCTATAAAATATCTTCATGCAATATTTCATCCAAATCGGTTGAGCCGTTTAAGCGTGATTGAGTAACAAACATCCGAACATTCAAACTTTCGCATTTATAATATTATAGTAGGATAATCACGATAGCCGTCTGCAAGTGTAACCCGTGTACGTGTAACCCATTTTTTTTCTAAACTTTTTAATACTCCAGTACCTGGACTACCGATATAATATATATATAGATATAAATATTATACACCAGTATTGGTTAAGTGGTGGGGAATACCAATAGTGTGGTGCTATATAAACGTTATTTTGTACACTTACGTAATTTAGTGGTAATATTCGATAAAATTATATTTCTAAACATTAAGCTTTGACTTCGGATCATGAATATTTAGTTGGTACAAAAAAAAGGAAGTAAACGAAAATATATACTAGACAGCGTTTTAAGTTGACAACGCGACCGCGATTCCCAAGCAATTACCCTAGATATCCTCAAAACATTTCCCACGAAAAACAAGCCGAATAAAAATTTATTGGTTTGATAAGAGCGCCGATAACGTCCCTCTATCCCTATCTATGATTTACAATCTAAGGCCGCCGCCGCAGGAAATGGCTCGATGGAGTGGCTTCACCGACCGGACGACAACCTAACTTCCCTCGAATTTTAGACCGTCAACAAACTAATACAGCTACCGGCTAAAGTACCGCTTGAAACTGTTTTATTTGCATTCGGTTATGGAAACTGGATTGCCTGCAGACAAAATACATCGACTAATTAAAACTTAACGATTCAGAAATGAAGATAAAATTGTTTTTGGAGTTGTGGTGTGGAAGACAACTAGAGTAGCAAAACGGTTTATGGAAGGGAAGTAATTGAATTGCAGAATGTAAAAAACTCGGTGGAGCGCAGCCATTGGATATTGTCGGTCAAAAATGTGCTGCAACGAGAAGTAGTTTTACAATATTGTATTATGTCTCGGACCTTGTAAACTATATATTTGAATTATATTTTGCTTATTAATTAATTAACGTCATTGTTGTTAAATTAAAAACTTAATTTACAGTACATATACTTTCCCAACTCGTGTCGATTTAAAACACTCTCTTCGGTCGTGTTTAAATTTATCACCACTCGTTGCGAATTTCCTATTTTCGGCACTTGTATCGTAAATAACTATTATTTCTATTTGCGCTTGAATATACAACACGGCACATACCGGGAAAACCTCATTACGGAATTTTGATGCAGTGAGTGAATTTCACCGAAGTACTAATCGAAGTTTCACTATGTTAAGCTTTTTTCAGAATACTTGCTGGATGTCTTTTCCATTCGTTTTTGTGTGAAGTGTTTTTCATTGAAAACATATTTTTGTACTCTTCGATTAAAATCTGTGTATTATTTAAGATTTCATAGAAAATACTGCAACGTCACACTTTTCATCATTGAATAGTCTATGTTACATCCGAAACAACCGAAATAACTGTTTCGATACGCTCTAGACAACCGAAAAAAATTTGAAAATCAATTTGGAACTTCGTATTTCAATAATATGAGGAGAATCGATCCGATACAAAATTACCAATCTATGGCGTTTCGGAACGTAGCAGCGTCGCGTCATTTGTCAAAAAACTACTTGAACTTGCTGCTGTATCCAGGGCATAAAAAAATAAAAAACTACGTTTCGTGATTGGCTAGTATTTAGCCAATCACAGCACAGTACTGCAACATTACGGACGCCGGTGGTGTGATGTTCTTGTGTAAAAGAAGTCGGATAGTAGAACTAGTTTTTTTATATACTCGTATTAATGACTTAAATTATTAATTTTAATGAGCTCTTACAAAAAGTATTGTTCACAATAGTGTCATAATCAAGCTTTTTAATCTCGTACCTTACTTAGGCCACTCAGCAAGCTTCGTGGCCTAAACGTGGTACTCGACTAAAAAGCTCTCTATTATAACACTATTGTGAAAAATACAATACTACTACTCGTATGTGGCCTGTGTCCCTCTTAGGTAAATTACATTTTTCTTTCAGTGCGTCACGTCCGTACAAATAAAAATTACATCTGTGAACACTTACATACTCAGAAACTTTACCTTGTATAATATTAGTATAGATAAGCCGTGTTAGATTGAAGACTAACCTCAAAGAAACTGGGCATTAGCGTTTTAAACCTCCTATATAAATAAAATCATAATAGAGTATTATGTCTCAAACTCGTATAGTTAGTAAACAATGCACGTCCATCCAGTTTCCAGGCAATTAACTCGCTTCACTTTTAACGTTTTAACTGCGGAAACTACAGTTACCGCATCATTTAACCGTAAAGTTGCTCTCGCCAGAGATAAAGAAGGGTAGTAATTAGTAGTCTCGATAGTAGTAGCCACGAAGTACTGGTAATAAAATATAGAATGACTGTGATCTGATGTTTTATCGTTGTGTATAATTTTATTGTGTACATGTTCGAGGACCGGTTAAGGCGGTGCCATACCTGTGAAACTGGCGGCCCTAGGATCAAAAGTAAGGGCAATTTGTGTGATAGCGATGAACATTAATATTTGTTTTTAGGGTTCAGACCTTTTCCTTTGTATTAAACTAAGTATGGATTTAATATGAAATAATTCGTCGTCCAAACCCATATACTCCTCGCTCTGGCTCATTGAGCTTAGGTACTACGGGAGACTCGTGAGTCATACAAAAGTCTAGATTAATTCAACAAGTTTATTTTAATTATACACTGTGCTATTTGTAAATTGCCTAAGGAGTACACTATGCGACACATCTCAATAAAGCAATAAATTGTGCAGTACGCAAGACACGTAATCCCAAGACTTGCTTTAGTACAAAGCTATACTGCATAACTGCGCGGGGAGTCTATCTCTCAAAACACATTGATATCAAATTTAACCACTCGTGGAAACTCAAGCTTAAGGTTGGGTTTCCACCAGTGGTTTACGAAGTGTTTTCATATATAATTTACTCTGTCAAGCATGCAAAGTGTCAACTATTAATACAAATACTTGCACATCGCTGGTGGAATGTGTATCCTAAGGCTGTGTCTCTCTATACACAGTATGTGTAATTGTGTAATGCTAGCAACACGCCGCGCGAGCTGTCGGGCGACTAAGGTGTTTCTAAACTCTACCGCCGCGCCGCCGGCTATCTCTCACCTGACACATCGCGTGGCGTGTCGAGTCGAGCAACTTTATGCCTGTGTGTAAACGCAGCCTATGTCTTTGTTTACGTACACACGACATGTCTTTTGTTAATTCTCAATTCGATTGTATTTTTATGTTTTTGCGGAACTGTACAAACAATGTCTCGCAATAAGAACGAGTACGCGCTTCAAATATGAATTTGTTCATCAATCTAGTCAAATAGACCCCCTGTCTTGTAGTAACGCATACTGATAAATTGTCTCAGACGAACCACTGTAAGAATAAACCTCTGTTTTCATAAAAAAATTTGGAATTATACGAATACGAAAGGTAGATCGTGATAGGCAGTGAATACATGCTGGAGGCGAGTTACGACTCGATCTTGGCCAGTTTTATCCCTTACCAGGGGGGGGGGGCACACTTAAAAAGGCCTACATGTTGACAGACAGAAATTAAAAAAAAGACTAGCTGTCAACCGCGCCAACGGTCACCTTTGTCAACTCTGACTTTCGTTCGCTCGGATGTTGATACGCTCTTGGTTTTCTCTCGTTATTATCACGCGGCAGCCGCGACATACTCTCGATTTTTCTCGCACTACGAGTATACCTCTTGTTCTAAGTGTTCTAATAAGAAAGAGAAAAATCGAGAGAGCTCGCCCACCGTCGCATGATAGCCGTGCAGGTATCTATACATGTATATAGTATACTTCTATATATATCTGTAGCTATGCGAGTAAACTGCGTTAGTTCATTTCCTTGACACTGGCGGCAGCACCTTCCATACATGCTAGTTAAAAGTCAGAGTTGCCACTCTTCTCCTTATATAATTACTTTACTCTTTGTCCCTTACTAGCTTCCGCTCGTGGAGCCGGATCAAAACTTTCCCATATTTTAATCCAGAGTATAAACTATCTTCGTGCAAAATGTCATCAAAACCGGTTGACAAGTTGGCATCCACATACACAATTATATATGGAAATTATTTTAACCTAACCTAAACATACCATAACCACCAGCGTGTCGACGCCACCCCGCTTCCGCTCTGAGGGACACAAGTGAATCCTAACCTAACCTACTTATAATACAATTGTTATGGTTGTTTGTTTTTTTCTGCGGGGGGCTTCGCCCCCGGTTCCCCCGTAATAGTCTAGTTAAAAACCTGTAATCAGTTGTTGTTTGTTTCTGTAATGTTGTAATAAATTTTCGAACAATGAAATTCGTTGTTCTGCCATTAAAAATTCATACAAAATTAATCATTTGCCAAAAAATATTCCCTGTACAGTTATTCTATGAAATAATAAAAATTGTAATGATCTGGTCATGAAATAAAATTACACCAAACAATAATTCGTGAACTAAATGTTACTTGATAGGTTTTCGATGAAAAGTTTGTCTACAAAACAAGGGACACCCTAAGAAAATTTATGTAGGATGGTGGTTTACTCATGTTTAAAAGAAGATTATTATGAGCATACAGTATATATATATCTACTTAAAGCGATTTGTCGGCAAAAGTTTACATTGATATGAACCAAGCCAAACCCTCTTTGAGAGTAAAATCAGGGATATTATTACCACCCGAACTAGTATCATGTTTACATTCAATAATAACGATCTCAAGCTAGCCTTCTGAGGCATGTCTTTCGTAAACAGAATCACATATTCACTCGAGATACTCGTTCTTTATCCTTTTGATTAATATGTAATAATATAGTAGTTTATTCAGAAATGATGAAGAGCTAATCAGGTGTAAAAAAGATCTCAATTGCTTTAGTATTAACACGTTCAAAGGCACGCGGCCCGGGCAGCCATTCGTTTCGGGTCAAGGCAAAAACAGGAAGACTGTTAAAAATCACTTTATGGTTATATGTTACTAAACGACTAGAAATATTACACTTCGTACTCCTATTTAAGAATCCGGGGTTATAATTGTGTCTCCGAAACCCCAAACTAAAGAAATACGAAACTCTTTCTGCGGGGCCATGGGGTCGCCGTCTAACCCCGCAGCCCACCCCGCGGGTTCACCGCTGCGTAAGTCGACTCGATCTTTTTCCGCTCGCGACTTCGTGTGGGTGGCCTCGGAATAAAAACTATACCATATTTTAATCCAGACTATAAACTATATTCATGCAAAAATTCATCAAAATCGGTTTACCCGTTTAAGCGTGATAAAATAATAAACATCTGAACTTTCGCATTTATAATATTAGTAGGATTTTATAATTATCCTTTACTTCATATTTTATTAATGAAATATATTCGCTTTCCATACATAAATGTCACAAGATTGTAAATTGTCACTTTGTTGGGTAAACTTCAGTAGGTACAATTCTACCACCGTAGCGAAAATTGAGAATAAACCTTATTCATAAAACTTAAAATGCCTCTGCTAGAGTCTGTCAAGCGAGTCGTGTCCCTGGAAATTTTGCAAATCCTTCTTATAATAAATCCTACTAATATTATAATGCGAAACTTTGGAGGTCTGTTACTCATTCTCGCAAAAACGGCTAATGCTGTCTTTAGCCTGGATTAACAGAAATTATACTTGTTATTCCGGGAATCATTGTCTAAGGGCAAAAAATGGGAGGCGAAAATTTGTATGGAGCAACGATACAGGTAAACAAGTTCCACGTGGACGAAGTCGCGGGCAGAAGCTAGTAATGATTATAAAGCGAATCCTTATTATTATTCCTTAATTTATAAATACAATTTAAAAGTTAGCGGGCGTCGCTGTCGCAACGTTTAGTGGGCGCTGGTAGGCGCGCGCGTCGCCACGAACGTGTATGGAACGTGAACTCAATTACTCGTATGTCCATAGCTTCCAACAAAAAGGTTTGAGTCCGAATAATGTAACAAACGCGCATCTACAAAACGCTATACTGCGCGCGGCCTGATACGCATCTGACCGGTTTTTTGTCTTTGTCTAGATTTACAGAGACACAAACCGAAAGTAAAATCCTAAGACGTCCCCTTGGACATGTTCTCAGCCAGTCATAGGTATATGCCCACCTTCTCCCATCTTTCTTCCAAAGTAATAATAACAGAGACAACAATAACATGACCATGAGGCAATAATAACATGACCATGACGGGACACGATTTACACATTGTGAACGACGGATACCGGCCTTTTTGTCATTAAGCTGATGCTGATGGGGCCTCGATACTGCAGTGCGTCAGGGATGTTTGCCGATGCCCGTATGGACGACTTTTATGCTATTATGCGTAAAAGAGCGGCATCCCTATTGCACAGATTGCAAGGTAGTGCTAAGCGCATTATCCTGCAGAATAGACTGCCCACTCATGAGGCGATGGAGTAAGCTGCATGAGCCGGCACGGGCAAATAATAAATATTAATAAATAAATAATAAAGTATGCTATTCATATGGTTTTGACATTAGCAAATACGAATATTTTAAATGAATACTATGAATTATATGTAATTACTAACACTAGAATTAAGTCTTTGAGAATTTTTGTACGCTACTAACAAATATGGACTAGTATCCGAAATAAATAATTATGATTATGATTAAGCTTTGTCATTAGTGGTAGCGTTTTTTTGTAATTGTTTGCTTTCTACGAACCTTTTTTCCTGATAACATATTAGCGAGGGCATAAGTATCTTACACCACAAAATCAATTCTACCAAAGGAAACAAATCTTTTGTTTTGACATAAGTATTTGGAGCCCTTATCGATACACTGGCCCATTCACTACCCACATTTGTTACGCGAATGGCACCGATTTATTTCTCCTTTGTGATCCAATGAATAGTTTCATCTTCGGGAACCATTTAGACGACTCGTGGAATAAATGATTCCAATTAAGAGATCTTTGTGAAGCTTTATGTATGTTTCTTTTATCAGTTTTAATTTGATCATGTGCAATGAAAGTGCCGTAATTGGGTGAATCAATTCGTTTTGTCCCCTGGGTCAGTCTTTAAAATTTAGATTTTATGGGTTGTTGGTGTGGTTTGAAAGAAATGCGTGTGGCGGACGGTGTGTTTATTGTTATTAGTATCGATAAAGGTTGATTGTTCTAATAATAAATAATTTGCAATCTGGACACTGAGAGGAAGCCTTTTTCATATTGAATGCTCTATATAAAGGATAGCAACTTGTTAATAAGTACCTCTATCTTTGTTTTTTTATTCTTTGTTTCCTTATTTCCGGGGTTACCCTCATCTGGCAGAATAATATTGGTCAGTATAACATGTTTCGCAGAAACACTTTCGGTCGAATGTTTATTTTGCATAAAGGTATAGTTGGCATTACTACTACCACGCATACGACACATTTTGTAGCACTTTGTTTTGTAGAACATTATTTTGGCCTGGTTTAGCATCATTTTATGTGCCATAATAATCCTATAGCATGATTACAGCGCGCGAGCGTGCCGCGGTAGCGACCGGCGAAGCACCAGAACCGTTTTTTTTTAATATTACGCCAGACTTTACGCTTGACAACTTTGTGCCGCCTAAATATTATGACAAATAATTATCTGCGAAAGTAGTATTCGTTTAGAAGACAGTATTATGCTCGTCAACATTATGCCAATATAAGATTCGATTTATATATATTTGGATATTTGACGCCTAGTTGGTACTTACCCTGCCGAATCCCGGTAAGGGCATTTATTCGTGTGATGAGCACAAATATTTGTTCCTGAGTCATGGATGTTTTTTATGTATTTAAGTATTGATGTATCTATATAACTATGTTTAGTCGTCGTTTAGTACCCATAGTACAAAGCTTTGCTTAGTTTGGGACTATGTCGATTTGTGTAAGAATGTCCCCAGATATTATAAAAATCTGCGAAATGATTTATACCATTGCTGCCAAACGTTACTTCTGCCAAGTATCATTATGCAAATCAAATATATGTCAAAAAAGTTTCTGCAAGACAATAGTGAACCTTATTTCTTCGCATGAAGAAATCATTCTATAGCGATAAGACTGCTGCCGGTTATGTAAGTCTAGCTCCGTTGTATTGTTTTTTTTTCTTTTTGTGTCAGCTTTGTATGTATTCATTTGATATGGATATTACGAGAAATAGTAGCAGAGGCCGGGATTATATATTGCCGGCCAAGTAGATACAGACGGTCGAGCGTAGCGAGGGATACGAGGCTGGCAATCCCTTTTCACGTGGACCTCCACGTCCTCGAAAACACTAAACATACCTATGTTTACTGTTTTTTCTCAAACATGCAATGACATAAAATAAAAAAACCACAAGTTTCTTTTAATGACTAGGCGCTACCATTTTGGGTCACGAATTGAAACAAAAGAAGGTCGCATTGCAGGTTAGGTTAGGAGGCGTCCAATTTTGTATCAAATTCCATTACGGATCTCTCGTCTCACCGCGCCCGAAACAAAATGCTCCGAAGCCAAATATAAAGAACACAACGTCAATATTTCTTTGCATATTTGAAAAAAATGAGTTCTCATTGTAATCGAATTTTAAGATTCGTGAGACATGTTGAAATAATGCTAATAATTACACTCTACATGTCACCCGTGATATTTAATACATGAGTTGAACCGTGTAATTATATTAGCATCATTTGTATTGTACGTTAAACAAGCGTCCATTACATAAGCATTGTGACGAAAGTTTTAGTAACTTAAGTAGCTTAATAGCGTCGTGTGGGCGGTCTTAAAACTACGAAGCTTTATAAAAAAAAGCTTTTTAAAGCTTTATAAGAATCGCGCAGTCACTCAGCGCCTTAGATGTCTGAAATAAATGGTTTGTTATTACTATAACTTTTTTCATCTGTAGTAAAGTCTCCGTGGCTAGCGTGGTATAATATCATTGTGATCCTGTGCACTGCGGGCTCATATTACGTGTCTGCAGAACTCTATTATCTACTCACTTGCCTGTGGGAACCACAGTTGCCAATTTAGCGGACTCCTAAACTGTGGTTGCCACTCGAAGTATGGGCTGCTTTAATAATGAAAAATTAGAAGCAATTTAGGCTACCATCTTTAAAATCCGATATCAAGTAAGCGGTTAAGCCGTGAAACCGTTTAGCTATTGGAAATTCAAAACATTAGTATTCTCCTATGTACTGAAAAGCTTCTTCGGCGTATTTGCCCGCTAGGCGGGTTTCTGGCAGTAGAGGTGTTAATGTACTGCATACCCAGATACATTACCTCGGCGGACGTGCAAACGAGCGAAACAGATTGAATTGTAACAGACAGAATATTTTAATTTCCTGTGCCTTCCCATCACGTCTATCATGGGACGGCCGCGACATACCTACTCTCAATTTTTCTCGCACTGTACCTCTTGTTCTCAGTGTTCTAAAAAGAAAGAGACGGATGCCCAAGTAACACAGCATAGCAGTATAACGGCCGAGTTACAGCATTTCTGTATCGTTTTCGCATTTTGAGTTAGTTCTATAGTCGCATTATAAACGTCTATACGGCTGTTGTAGTGCTTATTTGGGCACAAATTTTACTGCTATAGATCCTAAAAAGGTTCACAATAGTTGTTTAATAGCATTACACGCGCATTATATAAGCATTATTTTGGTCAAAGAAAGTGTCAATCGCATTAAAGAAGCATTATTATGGTCAATGAAGTTGCCAATGACATTACAGAAGCATTAAGCCGGCAATATTATTGATAATGAACATGCTAAATGCATTACAAAAGCATTAGACTAGAATTAGAATGTACCAAAAGAATTATAAATATTCACAGAACTTAAACAACCCCTTCATCAGTGCCAACATTACATCGATCGAATACATTAATTGTCTCGCAATAATATATGGATGCGTGAGTGTTCAAAACTGACAGCAGTGAGTGTTTGCAAAATTTATGATAGTAGGTAACTTTTTAGTTATTTCATGCCTTCAAATATTACTGCGCAATGTAGTTTACTGTAAATGTCTATGTTTCATTCAATATTTTCACGCGCCTTCGATATTTTGTGGTTTTGATATAAAATGTTATATAAAGATATCTGTGAAATAACCAAAAAAAATTTTTTGTTCCTAGTATTCAACGAATTTTGCATTATTGACCTAATAGTTTTCGTTGGGCAGTATTAAATTAAGTTATATAATTATTATACAGGTACATTTTACTTTTATAAATAGGTCCTCATGATAATATTTTTTGGTTATAATATTAAACAAAATGGTGTCGGGCTATAGCAGCCCGGTGAGCCTTTAAAAACGCTAATTAATGCCGCCAGCAGTAGAAATACTCACATGCGAACGATCATTAAGCCAGAGGCCAGAGAGAAGACTTTTGATGAACCACTGTAGTGCCATTGTCTATAAAGTAGTTATATATGGGTTCACCGGTATACCAGTAGACTTGATGTGGACTGAAATAGTGCCATTACTTGATCGCAATTTTGGGGATCCTTGAGCAAAACAATAAAACCCATTTCAGAATTTTTGTACAGTTTGAATCCGTTTGCCTATGAATAAAAAGGCTTTCTGATTACATAACTATTCCTGCGCATATTATTGCGCGTGTGCTTTTTCCCAATCTTGCGGACACGTCGTTTTACGAATACTGTAAAATAAATGTATATACAGCTTTAAGCATTACACGTACTCACGTGTATTTGATTAAAGTGCTGTTAGCTGTAAAACAGAACTCTGTTGATCTTTAAAAATGCAAGCATTACATTGATTCTCGTTTATGCTGTTCAGCAGTCCTAGGCTTTTACTTACAACTTAAAAGTGCGTATACACAGCTAATGGCACTTAAAACAGCTCAAAGCTGTATAACAGATTTACGGTGCATTATAAAGGTCAAAGTTTATGCCATTAAGCAGCATTAGGCATTATCCTACTACTTAAAAATGCTATAGTAGACCCTAAGGCATAAAAAACAGCTGAAGGCTGTATAGCGGATTTACGTGGCATTATAATGGTTCATGTTAATGCTATTAAATAACATTAAGCATTTATTTACTACTTAAAAATGCTATTGTAGATCCAATGGCACTAAAAACAGCTGAAAGCTGTACAACTGCGTTGTGGTATGCTGCAGAAAAACTAAAGGCTTTATAAAAGCATTTTGATATACCATTATCTAACCGTTATACAGTGTAAAGCACCATAATGGTTTTCAAATGCCAATATAAAGCGTCAAGATGCTCAGTGAACTTATATAAGAGTTTATACGGACCTTAAGTTCTACATAAGTTTACTATTCGTGTGATAAAATGCTTTCTGTGTTACTTGGATGGTGCGAGAAAAATCGACAGAGCTCGCGCGCCGTCGCGTGATAACCGTGCTGGGTCCATGAGAATGTATATCCTATGTAAGACCTATATTTGTACCATGGCTGCAATAAATAATGAATAAATAAGTATTTTCTGATTGACACGAGACGCGCAAGAGTGGGGGCTATACGAAGCGAAGCTGTGCGAGGACGCGTTTTACTCTATTGACGAATTCTTTCAGAGCCGAGAGGCGATATAACTTTAAGTACCTACGACATGATAATTATAATTCTTATAACTGGACATAATATTAATGTAAAAATCGTAGGTTAAGTTTTCGACATGTAAAATTTTTATTTTATGAATAAAAGACTGAATTGAATTGAAAGCGGTAACTTCATGCGTACCGCGCCGCACACAGTCATGTAATACGGATAGTATACAGACCAGTTGACAACCACTTTAGCCTAGTTGGTAGTTACTCTGCCTACAAAGCCGAGGGATGTCCCGGGTTCGTATCCCAATAAGGGCATACTTGTGTGACGAGCTGAAATAGTTATTCCTGAGTCATGGATGTTTTCTATGTCTATATGTATGCATGTATTTATGTACATACGTATGTTATATCCTCGCCTTGTAGGTACCCATAACACAAGCTTTGCTTAGTTTGGGACTAGATCATTTTCTGTCATGAAACCATACCATATCGAAGTCCCAATTAGTCCAGTGACGATGGCCATGGTTTGCCGCGCCGCTGGTTCTCAACTTTTTTAACTGGGAGCGTCGGGACACCTCGCTTTCAACCCAGAAACTATTCCATGTTAATTTAATCCAGTAAACTTGTAATATGAAAACAAATTCCATAAAAAAAGTTCATATTTGGGCTTTACTCGGATTCAGACCGAACCGTTTTGAGCTTTGTCATTTTGTTTTGGTGCGTAATTGGCTATTTGTTTAATTACCTACGCTATTTTAATTGGTTTTTAAAGAAGATCAAATTTCCAAATGTGACCAATTACAATTAGAGTACAATAAAACCAATGACGGGTAAGTAAACTGTCTTGAAATTTTAACACACGGATTTTTAAAAGTGTGTTTTGTTTACGTATGTAAGTTCCTCCATCCAGTGTTTGTCAACGTGGCTTCAAGGAAATGTTCCGAAGTGTGTGTTGTAAGTTCTCGCATTATAGCGAAGGATAGCTAAGCTGAAAAGCTCTTTTATCTCACTCGCCATCTTTTCTTAGTAGTCATAAAAGTAAGTAAACCAAACACGGTAAAAATTTAATTATTGTAAGATATAAATTATTCCTTTATTGTATGTAGTTTACAAGTTCCTCCATACAGGGAAGGTCCGCAAACTTGCAGCAAGCTTCAAGGCTCTTGTAGGGCACTCTCTGTCCCCTCATATAAAACGTATCAAATATTAGGAAAGCACTCAAAAAAATATTAAGCCGAATGATTAAGTACCTAAGTTGTCTGTACTTCAATATAATATAAGAACATATTCCAAAGTGCATGTGTTTTATAAGCTACCCCTTAAACAAGGTAAGCGTGTCATTGACAAACAACGTTTAGCAAAAAAATGTTTCGCCAATTGATTATTTTACTACTAGTCATTTTACAAATGACTCACTTTGCAAGATGATCAACAGTTAAATTTACATTTTATCAATAATAATTTGACAAAATAATCATTTAGCAACTGAGTTATCAGACAAAACTACTATTGGTCAAAAAATCTTACCCTAGGTATACTATGCGTCATGTAAAAAGGCAATTAGACTAATCATGGAAAAAACCTGGGTCACCGTTAAGTACGACGACGAGCGAAGCGAGGAGGAGACGTAGGTTGAACTGCGAACATACAGCGCGCGAGCCGAGCGAGCGAAGCGAGCGTGCCGCGGCAGCGGCCGGCGAAGCGCCAGAACCGAAAAAACCGACTTTTTACTAATACTAATCTAATCTTGTAACTTACCTGTAAATAATCTGTACCAAATAAGTTGAGATTTGGACAAATGCTTAATTAGCGAATCATATTATTTGGTGAAATGAAAAAAAGTCAATTGACATTTTATTATTTAACCCATTTACCAAGTGTAGTGTTTGCTAATTGATCATTTGCTAAGTGAGTTTTTGTAAGATGTTACTTTTGTCAAATGTCTCGTTTGCCAAATAATCATTAGGTGAAACGTTGTTTGTCAAATGAACTTTTGTCAATATTTTTTTGGTCAAACATTAGTGAACCATCTAGAGCGCATTCTTGCAACTAGCTGAAAGGCTCTTTCGTCGCACGCTTTATCATTAAATATACAATGTTTCCAAATGCACGAAATAACTCTAAATATGAATAAACGAATAACCATCACAATAATAGCGAATCCCCATATAGCGTAGATTTTGCACACGCAGTTATCCAACGCGCGCACTGGCAGCTAGCTGAAAGGGTCTCTCGTCGCATTTTTGAATTTAAATATTAAGAAAGAACTCGAAAAATAAATAAACCAATAACGGTCAAAATGGAATTACTACAAATGTTTCAAAGTCTGTCAAGTATCTTGTAATTGTAACATAGGGAAATGTTCCGAAGTGTGTGTTGTTTATAAGTTCCCCCGTATAGAGTGGGTTAGCGCGTTATCCGGCCGCACACTTGCAGCAAGCTGAAAGGCTCTTTCATCGCACGCTTTGTCTCCCGCACCGCTGTCGCGGGCTGCGACGCACAATGAACCCGGTACGAGTACTCGCATCGTCGGCGCACTTTGTTTTGTTTCGAGTTCATAACTTAGAATATTCGCTCGTGACGTCGTCGGGTTTTTTATTAAGGTAAGATGTGTTTTATGTAAAGCAGTCTGCAGGGAAATGAAAGCTATGCATAGAAGTAACCTAGCTGGGATGCTTACTACAAGTAACTGTACTGTATCTTTGTTATACCTACAATTCTTATTTAACTAAAACTTTATAACGAAAGTTATTTTCAGTAGGTACCTAACCTTAAAGTTTTATTAAAATTAATTTATCATTGGAATTATCGGAAATGTTAACAACATCAACAGTTTCAAGAAGCATAATCAAATCTGCAAAATATAACCCGCTTTAAAGGGGTAGCAAATAAAAAAATACCGTTGTGAGTATAAAACTGGTACTTAATTGAACAAATTTTATTTGAATGTGGAATGTATATTTTATATTTCAGTTTGACCCTCTGCTATAATGAAACACGTTTTTATACATTCTAAACACACCCTTTCAAACTTGACAAATTTCTAATTGGTTGAATGGACACCGTCGACATGGTGCTGCGATGTAACGACCGGGTGGAATGTACTGAGGTTTCCAAATTCCAAACCAATCTCTCGAAAATGGAAGATAGCGGAATGTAGCGGCACATCTCTAGGCGGAAGTGACTTTTCCTGCTCCGTAAATGTACGTCTTTCACGAAAACGATGCTACAATCATCGACTTTTCCTACTTGATAGAAAACATCCATATGAACTACAAAAGGACCGAAGTTAATATGGTAGTTTTCTAAGGTCTAAAATATTGACAACAGAAATTCAGACGTTTCACAAAGAATGCTTGTTTGAGTTTTAATTGTCTACTGTTCGTATAGTGGGGACACTTTTGAATAATTCGATTCTTATTAGTGTATCCTATTCGACGACATACTAGTGAAGACGAACATAATCTAGTTCGAAATTCTTGTTAGCCAGAACAGATGAAGCACTGCGCATGTCTTCAAATATGTAAACCCTAGTTAGTTAGGTCTTGATTGGGATTATCACATCTGCGACGATCGGAGAATTTCTACGTAATCTAGGCTGCCGTGCTCTCGGCAAACGTTGTGCATCTATTGGGAGCTAACAATGTCTGGCCCAGTGTGCTTCTGTTAGGAGGTGTTACCTCGTTCATCTTTAAGAGCAAGAGTGCTAGGGTTTATACCACGTATTCTTCTGGAATAAGCAATAATTCTTGTTTTTCATTTGAATAAAAATAGAGCTGCAAGTCAAAAAGCTTCAAACTCAAAGTAATTATTTGTTAAACATAGGTTATACAGATTTTATAAAATGACAGCTTGGTATCACTATGTCTTTTCTGAAGGTGTAACAAAAATTTAATCTTGAGCCTGATTAACTGACACTTCGGTATAAATAGCTCGCCAGAGCACCTGAAAATGCACTCTGGGATACTGCGAGGGAGGAATTTGTTCAGCAAACTGTTAACACAACGAATCTTCACATACCGTTAAATGATCTGCGATATTCATGTGCCATCCCCGAGCTGAGGAGTTCATAGGATACTCGTTTACCACCCAATATTGTGATTCCAAATCGTGCACAGGCCGTACTGTACCTATATTTGGCTGCGTCAAATCGTTGTGACATGCAGATTTCAACAAGTACCAAGAATGTTCAAAAACAAGTTCCTTTAAGATAACAGATGCTAAGCTCCGTCCCATCCTAGACTAGACTCGCCAATCCATCATTGTCGTCGACAATAGACGTCACTTTAAACCGAAACGAAGCAGAAACCTAGACAGCGTAGCGATGTGAGTGCGCCCCGTCTGGTTATTTGGCCGACTGTGGCGTCGTTTAACAAAATGACGGGCCCTTTTTATCTTAGTCGGGGTGCAATTTGTTGCCCGCTCTATTTTCCTGAACCGCAGACGGACGCTATTTTGAATATCCTTTGCCTTCCGAAATTAACTGGCGGGATAGTTCCAGGACGATTTGGGTTTTTACTGCGAGTGCTTTAAATGGTTTACTTTCAGGAATTTGCAATAAAAACCCGAGTTCGTTTCAATGCTGCGCAGATAATTTAAGTAAGATGCGTTTATTATTTATTATTTTAAACGTGTGGTAGTTTACCATGGGTTGCATTATTAATTGTTTCTTATTATTATTTAGACTTTCATTTTTGCAATGTGCATATTTTGACTTTGACTTTCATTTATATTATTGTTATTCTTATACACTCTGACGATCTTTTTGTGAATTTATGCTATTTAATGCAAAGCAAATGAATGACATGTAAATTTTCAAAATGAAATAAATCAATCTAATCTAATCTGATCTAATCTTAAACGCATAGATTTTAGTCCCGGAAGATACTAGATTATTAAAGATATACATACATGTGAGAGCACTAAGTACGGGAAAACTTTGTATTTAAGGCGCCGTAGGTTCAGCTAAGTCAAGCGAACAGAGTTTTCGAAACAATATAATGCATCTGTTTATAATAATATCGTTTAAAAAAAAAACGAATAGTAATCTTGAGGCTTTTTTGCAGGGAAATCAGTGTTTCGAAACATTATCAAGCAATTTTCGCTCAATAGAAAAAAATCACGAACATAGGTCTAAAAGGGTCTAAAATACACTTAAAATATTCGTAACAAATTTTGCACAAAAGCTAAAAGTATTACAATGGCTTCTAAAAACAGGCAATATCATGTTTGAGAGAAGTCAGCGATTACTTTTTAATTTCTTTACACGGCCAAAAAATTAAAATAAAAAAACATGATATTCGCGCTTCCGAGCACGCACTTCCATCTCGCTCACGCTTATGATCAGTTAGAGGGAGAGAAGACCATGAACCTACGGCGCCTTAGTTTCCATATAAAGTGTAGGTACATATATGACCTATTGTGATTATTAGATATATTAGTTGTCCCAGGTTCTACACCAAAGAGAAAAAAACGACAACAATTAGTATTATTTTCCATAGGAAGTGTACCCGCTTTAAATTCAAGAAAGTCTATAGGTACTGAATAAAAACTGTAACGGGAAGCAAGCACGACTTATGTTCACAGAAGTACGCAGATTCCGTCGAAAGAGCACTTCGCAAAATGCGCGCCTCGCGCTAAAACTGATAGTATCCATAAAGTTTAAAGAGGCCAGGATAAGGTCCGTAGGCTGGTTTTGTACAGACTCGCTTCAATCTTCAATCTAGCGGAGGGAGGGTGGGGGTACTTCGTTTGTCGCGATATCTCTCATAAGCGCGCCGCTATCTCGTCGCTTCTCCCTATTCACCCGAAATAGTACCTCAAGGAGTTGGGTAATGAGTTCCCTTGTACGCTGCGCGGGAGCTCAAAACTAGTTTTTATGAAACTGTATTTTAAAATTTGTCCCCCATCAAGGGAGATTGCAGTTTGTAAAAGCATCCTCGACGGATATGAGCGTTAGCTTTATGATAAATTACGATTTTTTGCGTGCATGCAATTTCAAGGGCGTCTTAAATTAGGAGCTGGGAAAAACATGTCATCTTCCCATATGCATAAAGTATTTGAGATGATGAGTAACTATTAAAATGTCTATTGTACGTATTCAAAATGATTAGAGCAGATAAAATAGGCAGGTACATTGTAGTAACAACGGTGACATGAGATAAGATAAGTAACGATTTTCAAATGTTGTTCGAATTATTAAATAATATTGTAAGTGTATTGTAAAAAAAGATCTGCAATGGAAGTCCCTTATTTTACCAACAACCGGTTTCACCGAATGGATTGTTTGGCCGAATATTAATTTCATCGATTTTTTCTCAGAAGTCGTTATGCTTTTACGTAGGTACGTATACCTAAAAGGTAATTGAATAGAACCCATTAGGTTAGGTTTCATAAAAACCCTGAAACACTGTTTCTGAACAAAATGTTTTCGATAAAATTAAAATTCAGCGAAAAATTCATTCGATGAAAGGTTTGTCGGTAAAACAAAGGTACTTTATACCATTTCTGCATTCATGCAAATATTAAAAAGCCGGCCAAGTGCGAGTAGGACTTGCGCACGAAGGTTTCCGTACCATTATCTATAAAGACGCTTTCCTCATGGACCAACTATTTATGCACAACTAGTTGTGTCACTCAAATACGTGTTCCTAATGACACAACTACGCACAACTGAGCACAACTAATTTACCACAAACGTTCCTAGTAATACAACTACAGTCGAAATAGGAAATAGTAGTCGGTTCTGGCGCTTCGCCGACCGCTGCCGCGCCACGCTCGCTTCGCACGCTCGGCTCGCGCGATTCGGCTGCACGTTGTAAAAATGTATGGAATGTATCTTAATAATTGTACCAATGGAATATTATTTATTTAGGATTACCAACAGATAATACATCATACATGCACTTATATCTAACTTAGAATGTAGGTATCTTACAAGATGATAACTAACATTAAATGAATTAAATTAAAACTAGGTTAAATAAAAGTACATACTGACTATAAACTAACAAAATAATAACAAAACTACATAATATTTACAAATAAAAAACCGGGTCTAAATCTGTGCCGTGCGGCAAGGTGCCCATAAGGCTGGCGGCATTGCCACGCTGGATAGCAATGCTGATCCGTTGCGCCAGATAGCCGCCAGCCCGTTGGTCACCACTTGCTTCCACGACACGCTTCTACCAATAAGTTATAGCCTATAAAAAATAACTTTTGCATGCTAATATATAGCTAAATGTGTGCTCATTGAATTCATTTGTTTTATAGTTATAAGATCTATTGTCAACCACATTTATTGCAAATAAAGACCTACTACTACAACTAACACTCCTCCTCGCTTCGCTCGTCGTCGTACCTACACCTACCTGCCTTAGAGTAGAGAATAGGTAAACAATTTTAATTTCGTCCAGTTGCTTCCTAGGGTTTTGAACTGCATTGCAAGATGACTGCAATTAGTTGTGCGACGAGGAACTAATAATGAAACCACAGTAGGTAATTTAGTTGTGCCTATGGAAAAGATTTTCAAAATAAATCCTAATGACACAACTAATTGTGCATACGTAGTTGGTCCATGAGGAAAGCGTTTCTATAAAAACGACAAAAAACACGTTTGTTGTATGGGAGCCCCCCCTTAAATAGTTACTTTATTTTGTTTGAAGTATTTGTTGTTATAGCGGCAATAGAAATAGGTACATATTTTGTGAAAATTTCAACTGTCTAGCTATCGCCATTCTTGAGATACAGCCTGGTGACGGACAGACGGACGGGCAGACAGCGAAGTCTTAGTAATAGGATCCCGTTTTACCCTTTGGGTAAGGAACCCTAAAAACATAGGGTACCGTGATATCAAAATGTTCTCAGCTAAGTAAAAACGTGTCCAAACGTTATTGAAAGTATTGAAACATCCCCTGTAACAGGAGGCAGGAGGTTGAACCGGATTGATTGGAATGTCATGTCAATCTGTCGTACACATGCGATCCGGGGGCCGACTGGAAACTTGTTTAAACTAGTTCGAAGTTACAGTAAACCCGCTGTACCAATAGCACAAAAGTGATAAATTGGGGCTTGTTTCGATACCAATTTTGTTAATATTGTAATACGGAAATAGTCATTTACGTCAAACCTGGCCATAATACGAGTTTTACTGCACGCTGTGCGTACGGGAAAACTCGCATTGTGGCCAGATGAAGACGTAAAATTTTGTACGGTAATTCGTACAGCCCCAGAGCGCATATTTATAGCCCTCACCTTCGGTTCGGGCCACAAACACCTGCGATCTGGGGCATTCACGAATTCACCGCCCTAGTTACGTAATGTACTATTACGATACAAGTGCCGAAAATAGGAAAGTCGCAACGAGTGGAGATAAATTAAAACACGACCGAAGGGAGTGTTTTAAATCGACACGAGTTGCGAATTACCTATTCGCACGTGTATCGTACAAAGTTTTACTGTACATATGGCTCTTTAAATTTTCGACATATGCACGAAAAGTGCTCTTTTCCGCACTAGTGCGGGAAAGTAGCACCATATGTACTGTAAATACACTATTATCTACGCACATATCATTAGTGCTCTAAAATGCGTTCGAAAACCGTAGGAAATGACCAGCATTACTACAACCAATTTTACTATGAGAATTTTCTTGTCTGTGGTAGTAGGTAAAATCTGTACTGTAATGACATTACAGTACAGATGTTTGATAAATTGGTATCGTTATGAGTTGAAATTTGGAACAGCTGACAAAACTTAAGTGGGTCTCTATTCTAGTATCCATAGATAGTAAGACAGTTATCGATACGAAACGTCAATTCAGTACGTTTTTTAATACAAACCGCACGACATTTGATCTCGAGTGATATGAGTACAGGGGACTTCATTCGTTTGTCTATAATTTAAAAAAAAACATTCGCCATGACGAATGATCGAATTGCCGTCATTGCTGTTGTCATTTTATTGTTGGTTTTTTGCTGTTACTTACCTACTTATGATATGTGTGTACATGAAGAAGTGTATGCAACTGTACATAATTAGGCCTTAAAACACTAGTGTGATCCTATTATGAAACTCGCTCACGTTCGTTTCATAAAACCACACTCGTATTTTAAGGCCTCTCATTATGGATCAGTCGCATAAACTACTATTCTTTTACCAATATAGTAATGAATCTATATTGTATCTCACAGCTCCGTCTCCAAGGCTATCACAGATTACAGGACACCTCGCAAGCTGTATCGCGGCAAGATAAAGCTTAGAAAGAGACGTATAGTCCATATGACCGCGACACGCTACAGGGCACCGATTTTTGACTTTCAAGCGCTCGAAAATCAAATAAAAGTTACGTGTGTAGTGTCAAAATGACCGGCACTTACTTTCTACCAATTGAATTGAATACGAGTGGTCAACCACTCGTTTTAAAATTTTCTATCGTTATTTCAAAATAGCATTTCATAATTTTTGAAAGTTTTCGAGTGAAGGAGTCGAGCGGTTGAAAGTCAAAAATCGGTCCCCAGGTTGCATTTCTCAGCCAATTAACGTGAAATTTTGTATGCAGGTAGGCATCAAAAAAGTATGTTAAATTCAATCGACATTTCATATATTTTTTTGTCGATTGAATTTTTCATATTTTTTATACAATCGCGATGTCTACAGCTCATAGATCCACTCTAGTTTAAATGCAGACTTAGCGACTTGACTGACAGTCGACACTGACAGCTGTCAACTTACTGACACCGCAACGAGCCCACACCGTCAAATGCGGAAGTGAACTTGTATAAGAGGGGGTTTTAAAACGGCTTTCAAAGTTCGTTCTTGTGACAGAAAAAGGCATGAATTGCCCTCACTTCCTGGGGCTTATTGTCACCCAACTAAGCTGACTTACACGATATGGCAAAAAAGCGTAGGTGTACCCTCTTTTTAGGGGATTATAACAGACAGACACGGTCCCTTATCGCGATATTTCCTTAAGTAGGTATTTCCCTTGGAGCCACTTGAAGTTTACTAATTTAATACATATTGACTGTCTTAGTTTAGTTATAAAACTACTTAAAATATATCATGTGGAATAAAGTTCCACGGCCAATATCCACGGTCAATAACTAACGAACCTTCTTTTACCTAGAAGCAAGCGTTAACAATTTGTACAAAGTACTTATTTATAGTCTTCATATTTTTATTTATTACTTATTATTAATAAAGGGGACTGTAATAATCATCTAAATACCGTGCAATAAAAGCACGCGTTTCACAAAGATAATTTACGTCACACCAGGCCAATGCGAGTTTTACTGCACGCTACGCGTACGGGAAAACTCGCATTATGGCCAGGTGAAGACGTAAAATTATAACTTAATAAGCTTATGAAAAAGTATAAATAAATGAGTTAATTGAACGAGCAAGCACAGCCAACGAAGAGCCACTGTTTTTATTTTGGTTAATTTACATTTGCTCTATATATATAAATCTTACAAATAGATAATGAATACTTCATTTAAATCTATAAAATTACTTCCGGGCCTCTGGGATTTTGCCTCAATCTGACCTTCAAATCCAGAGGGAAAACTAGACCTTATTGGGATCAGACCTATTTTTTTTATCGTTAAACCTATAGTGTGGGGTATCGTTGGATAGCTTGTTCCAAAATATTATGAGTTTTTAATACTAGTTTTCAACTCAGTTATGCGATTGCGAGATAATGGGATTTAAAGCCCTAATTTTTGTTCGAGTCATGGGTCCCCCCCCTGCCGGCTAAATGGCTACTACTGGGGACGTGAAAAAATTCGTGGCAGTAGCACATATAATGAATTTAAAAGGAAAACTATCACAGTTAAGTAGACATAACTAGTTAACGAGTAGTAGACATAACTAGTTAACTGGTAAGAAATGCACTTAATTCGGGTGCAATCATTGTCATTGGAATTTGAACCTTTTACCGTGGAAGGTAGAGTTGCTTTTTCACGGCACGTTATCTTCAATAGAAAAAACTTTGTCCTTCAGGTGGTCGCGTAACCGGCGAAACGAACCTTTAAATTGGTGTGTTATAAAAATAATCATAGGTAAGCTAAGCTATAATCAAAGGTAAGCTATAATCCCCAAAAGCCCCTTTCAAGTCCGCATTCTGTGACAGACGGGCAACTACGGAACCCTACCCTGCGCGTGGCCCGACACGCACTTGGCCGCTTTTTTTGTAGCTGCTAAATGACGAAGCCACTTCGAAGGGAACCAAAAATGTATTTAAAGTTTTTAAACTGACATTTGTGTATTAGGTGTCGCAGATACTTATGTGCTAAGAAAGAATTTTGTTCTTCGTATACAGAACCAAAGAGAATATTCCCACTACGTTCTAAGAGACGGGACTTCGTACAAGGTTTTGGATGACAGTGACATTGTCATTTGATTTTGACATGACATTTAAGTGGTGATTTAGCATTTTTACCCGACTGCCGAAGGAGAGGACGGTTATGTTCTTTACCATACCACATAAAAAAGTCTAATACGGAAGTAAGTAGTACGAACATAATGGCACGATAGGGATTTAGTTCTTATAATTGTCGATATCGATAATATTGGGACGGTTTGCCAAATTTACCAATAAATTGGCCAATAATAGGAAATACTCTGCAGAGGTGGCAACCAACGCCCGATTGGGCATGGCAGATGAAGAAGACTAATTTTCAAATCATCCTCGTTATCTTCGCATCATCCTCAGGTATCCCAAAGGAGCCCGGTCCACTCGGCTAGTGCTAATGTCCCTTAATGTTTGTATATTAATCAAAATAGACGACAAGCTAGCTTTTAATTAGAACACTGCAGGTAAAACTATTGCTCCCGCTAGATGGCATCAATCGCACTTTAATAGCAACCGGCGGCGTTAGCGACAGTAATTTTCTTCCGCCATGAAGATCTATCAACCCAAAATTTGGATATGAGATTGTTATGTAATTTGCTGCGCGCATTGTCTCTGACACGGTTATTTTCACGCGTGCGGAGGCGAAGGAGAATGACAAACATCATATAAATAATGATGTCATAACGTTAAGCCAAATAGGCCCCCTGACCGCGCACCCGGCGCTTGGACTAACTAAGGCTTAATTTACATAGCAAACGAGCAAAATGCTGTCTCCAACAGTCAGGACGTATTTGCTTCTCGGGCTAACCTTTATAAATCATTGGCAAAGATATTTCACGTATAAATACTTGGACTTTGGGTTCGGCTGAAAGATTAAGTGCTTGTCACATCATATTGAAATGGAACTATGCCTTTTTTAACGTATATTGTTCCATTTTAACTATATTTGCGTGAGATGAAAAAAACAGATCAATAATGCGTGATTTAATACTGACGTTCAGGAGTTTTTTCTAGATTGACATTGCTTTTCTTCGCAAAACTCAAAATTGCTTATCCACCTAAAGTCGCATTAGTTAAATTACATAACGTTACAGATTCCGATTCTTGAATCCACGACTTGTATTATTTATAATACATTGGTCGTCCGCGCCACAGTTTCCCGCTTTTTATTCCCTCGGGGACCCAATACATCTCGGAATAAACTTGATTAAAGATATATATCAAGAAAGTTTCCCTTTTAATATAAGATAGTGAGTTTATCAATAAACCGTGAATGAAAGAGCTTGTGATTAAATGTATATAGGAAGCTCATGTGAAGCTGACGTGTGCGTATGTGCGTAGATAGTAAATATTTACTAAGTTGAAACGTCTGCTAACGAAATTCTAAATTCCAATAGAAGTGAAAAATTTATCGTCACGAGCGAGATACAAACCTCCTTAAAGTGTACTTAGAAAAGTAAAGGGTTTGAGATACACGTGACCACGAGCCTAGCCCACGGTAGCTCAGTTGGTTCATAGCGATGCACGGAACGCAGAGGACGTGGCTTAAAATATCGGAATTTACCTGTATTGATGTTATATTTACCTCCCTAAAGCGGGTTTATCATGGTGCGGGGCTAGCAAGTTATCTGACGCCGCAACGGGACGCGAAACGAGAAAATCTACGCTTCTCTTTCTTAATTGCACAGTGGGAGTAATACTGGAAACACCAAGTCGGGCGCGACGCGACCTGACAACAGGTTGTGCTAGCCCCCCTGATGAGAATATGGCACAACAACAACAAGACAGATGACAAGTATATTGTCTCTATACAACAGAAGACACAAGTAAGATACAGCGAGTTTCAGGAGATTAAATAAATTTGTCTGTACGTATACTATTATACTACCTAAAAATACAAAGAACCCACTTAAGCCCGTTTGGACTGAACAGAAATAAGGATTGTGATAGACAGAAATAAGTGAAGTGATTTTATATTATTAATTTTATGTAACATCATTGTAATACAGTTGAAAAATAATGAAATTATTTAATTTTTATTGACCTAATAATAAATGGTATAATTTGTACAATTACTGAGTGGGAAAAGTGAAAAGCACTAAGTTCGCGACTTTCCGCACGCTAAACAGATACGTAAAGTAGCACTTTTTGAGCAACTGTATTAAAATAGTACATTGTGATACAAGTGAGGTATGTTGATAATTACATCAAAGGTGAATAAGAGAGCCGATGATGTAATTATCAAAGCTCACGCGTATCATACGACATTGTCAACACATTTTGCGAGGAAAAAATCCTTTTCATAATGAAAGTTTTATAGGCCTGCCAAGCTATTTTCTTTATTTTTCTTTTGCTGACAACAGGTTTTTATTCACATATTGTACATCGTCAAAATTTCCAGTAGCGTCCATTCTATTTATCACTTTTCAAGTCACCACGAGTCAATATTTTTGATAATAACCAAACACGCATTAACAATGTTTACAAATATTTGTGAAATAACCTATAATGGCGCGCAACAGTTTTTTTCGTGAAGTTTGCGCAGTGCGCGCGCATGTGTTAAGCGAGACTTAGATGAAATCTCTAAACAGCCAATACAAAATAAAATAAATATTTTCGTTTTAAAATGTTATCTTAATTAATTCTTGTAAAATGTTATCAAAATAGTTTTACTAAATTAAACGTTTCTCATAACCAAAAAGAAATAGTCAATTAATTAATGAAAATGATTTAATTTGTTAATTCGAGTAAGAATCCATATGGAGAAAATTAAAAAAAACTGTACATTCTGTACAACCCGGTTAGTTTAAGAATGCACCGTCTTCATGCATACATACATCTGGCTGCAAGGTGCCAACGTGACTTAATCGGGATATAACCATAACACACAAGTGTTGTAATGCTATAAAACACGCGTGTATAATATCCAGGATTATGAGCCTAAAAACGAAATAATACGAGGTATGTTACGAGCAATTCTGTTGAAAAATATATCATGGTACATTCTTATGAAGAAAATCCGTGGCGTGAGTCCAACACCGTAATACAACTAAAACTTCAAATTACCATTGAAACAAGGCATTTTTACATTCAAAGGGGTGATCACAAAACTTTTCGAACGCACGTGTTAGGACATCTCAACTGTCATTTTTCCACACACCAAGTAACATTGAGATCTTACCTGTCATAATACGAACAATGCGTTACGTTACCGACCTGCAGGTCAAAGAAATAGTACCTACCTACACGAGAACAGTGTTAAATAGTACATTACGTACCTAGGGCGATGAATTCGTGAATCTGGGGCATTCAGGTGTTTGTGGCCCGAACAGAGGCGGCTCGTGACTAAATTGTATGGGTGTTCACTTATAATAAAACAATGAAAATACATGACGTTCGCAGATTCCGGGATCCCGAAGACTCAACCGTGCACCCTTAAAGCAATTTGAAATGCACCATATCACAATCTACACAATTTGTTAACCTTCGTAAAATATGCCTGTTTTTGTCAACGCGGTCATTGAACTCGCGTATAGACTTTCGGTACTTACGTGGAATCTAGTGCCCTGCGAATACCCTGTAAAATAGTTTGTTACTCTCATTACAAGCACACCACAGTGTTTTCACATATTGTTCGGATTTAAACACACGCGTAAATGTTTTGGTTTTCGTCGTTCATGTTTGCGTAAGGTCAAGGTCCCTTGTCCATTAGCCTTCAATTCAAGCCGGATTTGTAACGTTTTTGCACACTTTTTAATGAACACTACATTATAATTATCCATTTTAACACTCACATGTAGTAACTGATAGGTACAGGCTATTTCAACACGTATTAAATGATTATTAATTGGAAAATACCCGAATTTGCATTCGCGCGCATGCATTTAAGTTGACCAGTGTTTGTTTATATAGGAGTGGCAACGTCGCGCGCAATCAAAGTCGCTGTTGCGCGGCAAAATTAACTTGCAACGTGGCGTGAGCGGCGCTCCGAATTTGGCAATTTTTTCATAGAAAATCTTCTGTTTCACGCGCAGGACTGTGGCGAACTTTCTCTTTCACTCTTATTGGATTTCGTATTAGGAAATGTACCGAGTCTTCTTTCATAGGAGCGCAATCGTGAGCGCTCCGCTTGGCGCGTTACCTATGAAATGATACGGTAGGATGATGGCTATAGCGCCTACCTATGATCTTGTAATGTGTAAAGGTAATTATTTTATTGGTATTGGTACAGTCGTATTTTAAGTGGATTTTAAATAGTAATGTAATATTAATAATGAGATTAATGAGTATAATTTAGTTATAATTATTTATGGGAGTTCACTGCACCAGCGCTCCTTAGGGCGAGCCGCCTCTGGGCCCGAACCCAAGGTGAGGGCCATAAATATGCGCTCTGGGGCTTTACGAATTACCGCCCGTGGTGAGTACACAATTTTACGTCTTCATCTGGCCACAATGCGAGTTTTACCGTACGCGCGGCGTGCAGTAAAACCCGCATTATGGCCAGGTGTGACGTAAATTATTTTTTCATCACTATTGCTCGAAAAGGGCTTCATAATGCGCAGACTTACAGAGCTACAATAGCCTATATTACGCCCATGGGCGTAATGGCTTCTTTCTTAAATTGTATCTGTTACTCATGCGGCAGCTACAAAGCAAAGAGATTTTATATCAAATACGATGTCAGAAAACGTATTTATAAATAAATTTAAACTTAAAAACACTACTAAAACATGTTTAACAGAATTATTTACAGCTTTAGTATGTATAGTTATGTGTATATGTAAATTGTTTTTTAAGTGTTTTCAAATCGTGGCTGTATACCGAAGGGTCTTTGCCATACGCGCCTCACGTCAAATTCAACAAAATGGACAACTGACAGTTGCAGTTTTTATTACGATATGTATTAATTTCATCTAATTAATTATAAAAACGTCTTGTGATGTCTGTGTTGTCTTTAATATGTGTTATTTGTTTTAGGTTCCTGGTCCTATCCTCGCCCACCAATCAAAATTTTTTTACTGACCTATTCCCTCTCGCTTGGAAGGCAATATACATCGACATTGGCGAAATACCCCTTGCCAAAATACGCGAGTGAAAGCGCAATTAAAAAAAAAATTCATCTAAAATGTATTTGTTTCCTCGCAAATGTGATGAAAAACATTGTTTATAACTCGGGCGTAAGAATATTGCAAACTCGAGTCATCAAAAGCCAGTCGGGATTCTGATACTCTTGTTCGCAATATTCTACTTACGACCCTCGTTAAACAATGTATTATTCTCAAACATGCAATGGAATGTCGTCGTTACGTGCGTCATATCAGGCTTCGAAGTATCACATTTCGGGCGGAGCAATTCGAGAGAACTGTAAACGAATTTCATACAAAATTGAAGGCCTAGGCCTGGTAGTTTTTTTATAAATTCTGAACTAAATGGGTCATACTCAAATTTAGGTTCGCGTCTTTCCTGTGGACATTATAAAAGTTAAGGGCTACGAAGCCTAATTTTGGTTTGGACTCTTAATCTGCATAAACAGCGTCTCCTCTTCTGTATTACTATTGAATAAAAACCTTATTTATATGCACGTGAGCTCTTAATTATTGACCACAGGAGAGACAAATTTTGCTTATACAGTGTGTTCGGGTGAATCACGAACTGATTTAAGAATAGAAATCTGTATGATTCAATGTGTTGATGAATAAATTTAAAATTTTGTCTATTCATAAGCCACCAGAGGCCATAGACAATATTTAAAATCCTCTGCATTTATTTTATTTATATCCTCTGCATTTATTTTAATTATTACAGAAATTAAGATTCTCTTTCTCAGTTTGTGTATAATGGCCCTTATAGGGTCTATTCGAACACTACACATGCGTAAATACGGAAGACTTCCGTAAAAAAAAACATTATGGAGGATTAGAGGGAAAATAAAAAGTATTTTGTCGTGTATAATTTGTGTCTGATATTTAAAATAAAATTTCAAAATGAGTTCCGATGATAACAGCGACGAAAAAACTAATTGTACTCCACCGGAATTGAGGGCGGAGGCTGAATTAGCCATGAATAACTTGTTGCCGCCAAGATCGAAGGACAAGTACATATATACAGGTTGGTTTTTTGAGTGGTGATATTTCTTATTTCAGTGCATATGTTTGAGAAAAGCACTATCCATGCCTAGCCGTGAAAAGGGCTTGCCGGCTTCGTATCACTATCCGTCTATACCTACTCACCCGGCAAGCCCTTCTTTCCCGGCGGCTGCAGTCATGTAATTACTATAATTTCCAAATTACAACAAACATTTTGCAATGCGACAATTGAATTCGTTAATAGTTTAATCGTATATACTCCGATCGTGTTTGCATTCGTCGATAATTTTTAATGAAAAACAGCCACTGTATCATTAATGTATTACGCTTTTAATGAACAACTGAATCTGAATCTGAATAAATGCTGTATTTTGTATATTATTACAACATTAATGGTTTTATGTTGTTTCAAGAATATTGTAAACTTGGATGGCCCAAATCTTAAAGTCAGCATATACCTTTTATTACTACAGCCAAGATCATTAAAATATAGTTTCTTGACTTATAGCATTTTTGGTGTAGTATTTATTGTTAACGGAATTGGTAGGTATAGACAATAATTATCAATCAAAATTGTTAATTAAGGTTAATATTAACGTTAATAACGCTAATTAAGCATTAGGATTGAAATTCTATATTCCAATTCCGTTAACAACACTACACTGCACCAAAAATGCTACAAAAGTTACGATCACTGCTTATAAACTAGTATCGTAAAACCTAGTCCGAGTTACCTCACTATGGTCCGAATTAACTCAATGTTATTTTGACGGCTCGACTATTTTTGTGGAAAATAAAAAAGTCCTCACATTTGGCAGAAAAATTCTAATAACAATTTGTTTACCTATTTCGATGAACAAGTGACCTGTTTTTTTTCATAAAATCTATTACAGTCGATTGCTGCCATTGTTCGGGACGAAATTTATTTGAACGAAGTATTCTACAAGACTCAGCACCGTGGAAAAAGTAACAATATACGTAAGACATTCATTACGTTCAAGGCATTATTGAACGGAAAGTAAGAAAAATTGTCCTACAATCCTTGCGTTTGAAGCGGGAACCTTACAGATTTAGCTCTGATCCCTTCACAATGCTTACCAATCATTCGTCATAAGGAACCGGTTTAAATCTAACCTTCTTATCAATAGATGTTACAAATCTCGCGACCATATTATGTTAGCTACAATGTCTTACACGAGAAAAGCGTTTTGTGAATATGTACGAGTTCCCTGATCTCTGAATAACTTCACTCCGGCAAGGACATTATTACATTTTATGTCCAATCCAACAATGATATCACACTCGGCTTCGTCTCGTAAAATTATATCATTCTACAAATCTAAATGCATTGGCATCAAAATTTAACGTCGCTATCTAAATATTTATTGAAAACGAATTTTAAATGCAGGGTTGGTTGGGTGTATCGCAAGGCGCGATCGTGGGCAACGAATTGCGGTGTGGCGAGATAAAAAAGGTCCGTCCGTCATTTTGGTAAACGAGCGGCCGAGGACTCCGGTTTGTGGTGGAAAAACGGGAACGACCGGAGCGGTCCCAAGTATGTCTTGGTAAAACACGAGGCCACCAATTACATTTCACATGTAGCTCTAACAGCCGAATGGGAATTAGGCCCGGTTGGCGATTGTTGGATCGTTTTCGGCGGGATTTGAGCACGCTCGTCAGTGGCAATGGTGCCTAATGGTGCGCTCCTAATTGCTTATAGTTGTGTGGAAACAGTTTTCTTAACCACATTATTTAATCGACTGTATCTTTAAATAAAATAGTTTATTTTCAACCTACTTCCGGTCAAGAAGAGCTCATTCATACGAATGGTTTTAACTGAATTATGGTTTGCATTGTTCTTCCTCAATATATTTTTTATAAACTACACATTTGGTTACGCGTGAAGTAGAATCATGGGTGTCGATACCAATTTTTCTTTTACAATTTTAACGTGGCGTCAACAGCGGCAGCAGAGGGGTAGTTGCGTAACTCATCGAACAAGCGTTGGGCAAATGCAACTGATATTCAGATATATCTAACCTAAAGAAACGTAACACAACTGATTTCGAATAAACATCACAAAATGTCTATTTTAACACAACTTTGTTCCAACAAACCTTAGTTGAATCAAAAATTCTCTGTAATTAAACACATTCTATCGGAAAAACTTCACCAGTTCGCGTGAAGTAATTCTGTAGTTGGAGCCGCAAAGTGCGAACTTCAGACCTCACCGCCGACCCAGGTAATTGCCCAACTTGTAACTACACTGGGAACCACGTGGTTACATTATTGAAGTAGTACAAGTACAGGGTGTTATTAAGCACTAACCTGAAATCACTTTTCAGACTAATTATGATCGGCATTTGTGTCAGATATTCATGAAGTTATTTATAGTTAGTCTATAAGTGAAGGAAATATAATATAAAATGGAACTGAAAACCATATTCTCTTTTTGAAGTCGGTTTAAAAGTAAAGGTTCGGCTCGCGATTTACGGTGTCATTCGATTTGATGGACGTAAGCGCAACTGGACAGAAACATAAAAAACGGTCATATTCAAAACGTAAGGAACCACGCACTGATCCATATTTTGTATAACTTTAATTTTGTTTGTGTATGTGTTGTATAGGAAATCGGTCTACTTATTGTTTGTATGTTCGAATAGCAACCAAGGGGTCAATCCCACACTAACATATTGGATTCTATTTTTATACTAGGCAGCGAAACATTTATGTCAGAAATGCAAAATGTGACTTTATATTCACCCAGACCTTGGCTGTTTCATATTAAACATACATGAGCTGATAATATTATACTAGTAATTGTTACAATTCCTGATCATTATCTTATTATATGGTCCTTAGTCTTACAATAATACCTACTTATCGAGTTACTAGTGAAAAATGTAATGTATTCCACTACCTCCCCATACGCACTCCTGTGCATTTATTAAAAAGATAAAAAAAAACTGTAGCTCGACTACGGAAAACTAAGCAAAAAAAGTTATTTTTCACAAAAAATACAAGGGGAAGTCATGTTTCACGGAGCATCATTTCAAATCGATTGATACATAATTCATCAAAACCACACATTTTTAGTGAGGTCGGGTACAGCGAAATATCATCCCACTCGAATGTGGAGCAGCCCAACTGGGGAAGTACCTCCGCCTTGCAGAAGACCACAGCCATAATAACACTACTACTTGCTCTGTAATAGTGTTGTGTTCCTGGAGGTGAGCAAGGTCGCCAGAGCTCCCGAGGATGCGTTGTGTTGAGAGCGAGTGAATTTGTTCCTTCGTCTGGCAACACGGCGAATCCTCAAACATATCAAGGATCGGCAACGCCCATGTTACTCCTTTGGAGTTTCATGCGTCTATTACAGTGTTTTTCAAAGTGTGGGTCGCGGCCCCCAGGGGGGCCGCGGCACATATCCAGGGGGGCCGCGAGGATCAGCTTCGAAAAAGTCTCGTGACTACAAGGAATGATGTTTTTTTTATTTTAAAGCATTCATTTTAATAAAACATAAATAATTCTTAGACGTGTGCATTTATTTAATTACTACTATGAAAATGTAATTTGTATTTTTTAATTCAGTGCGAAGAATGAGCTTGCATCATTTTAACTAATTTATCAAAACGTGGTTCCTGTCGCGATACGCAGAGGATTAAATCATTTTCCAAATTCAATCTATTCCTCTTCTTTGTTTTGATATCGACCATTGAAGAAAATGACAGCTCACACAAATAAGAAGTTGCAAATGGTATCAAAATCCTAAGGGCTTCCTTTGCTAGATCGGGATATTCAGCCATTCTCTTCACCCAAAACGCACCGCTTTTATAACATCTTTCAGCACTTCGTTTAAATCTGTAGGCAAAAATTTGGCAGCTAAAGCTTGGCGATGGAGAAAACAGTGTGTCCACAAGGCATTCGGCAAAAATGACTTAAGTCTTGCGACGAATGCACTTTTATTTCCCGTCATTGCTTTAGCACCGTCAGTACAAATTCCGACACAGCGTTCCCAATCGATATTTAGATCTTTTGTGCTTTCTAAAAACGTATCATACAAGCACTCGCCAGTTGTGTTTTTAGGCAACGCTTTGCAAAATAAAATCTCTTCGATGACATCGTCACTTGTTGCAAAGCGTACAAAACAAACAAATTGAGCACAGCCAGAAACGTCAGTTGATTCATCGAATTGCAGAGAAAAATATGGACTACTTTTAATTTTCTCTATTACTTGTTGACGGATATCATCAGCTATGTCACTTATTCTCCTTTGTATGGTGTTATCAGACAGGGGTATTGATTTTAGTTTATTAGCTTCTTTTTCACCTAACATTATTTCTGCCATATCTACGGCCGCCGGCAAAATGAGACTTTCAGCGATCGTGTGTGGTTTCCCAGCTTTTCCCACACGAAATGCTACGCGATAGCTAGCCAATAGGGCTTTCTCATTAACGTCGTATACCTGAAATCAAAGAAATAAAAAGAAATATTTTTAGTGATGGTACTTTATCATTGTTTTCATCTTGCAATTCTGTGACACATAACAGTCGAAAACATACGTAAAGAAACTATAAGAAAATAGTAGTTCCCTAAAATCTGTATAGGTACCTATGTAAAAATTATTAACAAACTATAACTTCTGAAAATTATGCTTACCTGTACTAAATTAGTTTTTTGTTGCTGAAGTGCCTTAAATGTTCGTTCAAAAAAATCCAATGGCTTGTCTTTGTACTGTTCGTGCTTAGAAGTAAGATGCCGCAGCAATATGGATGGCTTCAGACATTCACGAGACAACACTTCACAACAAATAACACACTGTGGTTTGTCGTCCATAACAGTAAATCCATATTTTAAATAGTTTTCGTCATATTTTCTATTTTTCTTCTTTTTAGGCTCACTTCCAGATGTTAACCCAGACGTTGAAGGCATTGATGTTCTTTTTAGAAACTTATTCATTTTGGTTGTGAAATAATCCCCAAAATAACAGTCGCACAGATTAAAAGAGATATTCTTCGTTTTATATTTACTCGTAAAAAGGGGTAGGTTGCGAAACAGTAAAACTACCTTCAGATACCTAAATACAGGTTGCGTTCCAAAACGCATGACTGATTGAATGTTAGAAGGGTGCGTTTCAAATCTGTTAAGTTAATAATTGAGTTTTAAGTTTAATCGTAAAAATGGGTTTTTGGGGGGTCGCGAAGAAATTTTGATGGTCACGAAGGGCCGTGACACCATAAAGTTTGAAAAACACTGGTCTATTATATAGGCTGCGGTCTCCGCTTACCATCAGGCAGGCCGTACGACAGTATACCACCGTCGTTTTATTAAAAAAACGGTTAAGTATTTTAAACGGTATGGTGGAACGTACATACAAGCATAGACTGCTAAAACCATATCCCATCCTTTCGGTTCTGCAGTAGCCAGACAAAAAGTAAAATGTAGGTAACTAAGTGTTATATAAGATTATCGCTGGACGTACGGATCCCTAAAAACAAGTATCGTTCGCACAAACACAATATACACAAACAGATACGTATAAATTGATTGTTGGTTGACGGCACTGCCTTGGGTTCTTGAGTGCCAGTCGTTTAACATAATGGGGTTTTCTTTTTATCTCGGTTCTCGCCAATACAGCCTTTATTCACAAATCAACTCCCCTCGTCTGTTCAAGACCCGTATAAGTTGACGTCTATCGTCGTAATAATGACTGCGTGTCTGGGTTCACATTTATACTGGAGCAAGTCGTCGTTACGCGTATTTGTGGCTCGGTCCATGTTGTTCCGAACTTGTTAACGGTTATATCGTGTACTTTCTCAGCGTTAGAGGGTGAAATATAGCCTATTAATTATCTTTTGTGGCTTGACCATTTATATCGTCGATATTGTTTTTTTTCTTAACTCAGATTATTTGTGTAAATAGGCATTGTTAAGAAAGAGACACCGCTCTTGTTTGTAGCACACGTTACAGATACCTCTTTCAGCAGTAGGTATAGTGTGTGGTGCCTTGGGTACTTACCATTTTTTTTATGGTGGCCATCGAACCAGTTTTCTTAGTGGATCAAATGTTTGTTATGGGACTAGCTACAATTATAGAAATACAAAAAATCATTGGTGTCATCATTAATATTATTGAATGCCACTAACCCCGGTTTTATAAAGCCGTTTTCAGAGGGGTAGGGTGGTCACGTAACTTTTGAACGCACTGTCATTATCGGTGGTCTTCTTGACTTTCCTGGGGCCGTAGACAAGGTTACAATCGACAAGCGCTAACGCCAATAGAAAACCAATAAAATGTATGGGAATGCCCACCCCCATACATCCCATCTTCCTATCCCCTGCCCATTCCCTCTCATACATGAGAGTAGGCCTGTGCCCAGCAGTGGGACGTATATAGGCTGATGATGTGATGTATGGGAATGACAGATGTCAACGAAAAGTGTTTCGTCGGCATCTGTCATTCCCATACATTTTATTATTTTCTATTGGCGCTAGCGCTTATCGATTGTAACCTTGTCTACGGCCCCTGGTCTAGTCAATGACGTTTGTCGACTTTTCGCCGTGCCACTTTCCCGAACAATATCGAGTCGCAACTACCTCATTTGCCGATCTCTGCGTGCTCTAAACAAGCTCGACACTGTGCCGCTCTCCAGTGATGTGTTTGCCGATGGCTGGCCGGTGGTTGAAAGAGGATGCTTTAATCTGTGTGAAATGATATCCTAGCTTGTGTTATATTATTTCATCGATTGTATCAATGTGTGTCTTATGTTTTGTGTTCTGTGATTAGTATCAGTTATTTAAAAATGTAATGCCTTAAGATAGTTTCTGCAATGTTACATGTTTTCTTAATTAATAAATAAGTACGTTCAGTGCGTTACGTAATGGACCAGCTTATGTCGGCCGGCTCGTAATGTCAAAAAATGTACCGAGGAGGTACTAAAATCTGATCTGGTATTTGGCCGAACGTATCTTTTATAAAGCCGTGCCCATAGGAAGTAATAGACAAAGATCGATTCCTTCTTCCTCATTCCTAGAATCCTTCATTATTAATGCGTTTTACGTATGCGCATGAACCGAAACAACACAAAAGATCATAAAGAATTGTGTTCCAGAATGAAGTTCCAGGTCCTCCCTATTTTACCAACTTAATTGTTGTCTGACGAGGTTAATTTGTGTTACGTTAATAAGTAGGTATACTGTGTGTTACCGGCGGGCTTTTTTTTAAGTAGGGTAAATTAACGAAGTTCATTCACTTAATAATAAATAAATTATGTCACAAAATTTAAATTGCCAGCAATGTACAGCAAAGTAAATTGACGGGCCCGGCCAAATGACCACGGTGCGGCGTCGTAAACGTGAAACGTCGCGGTGTCGGAGCATTCCACGTTATCGCCACGTTATCGCACCGTGCGAAAATACGTTGCCGCGTCGTGCAGATACACGTTGCCGCGTCTTGTAAACACACGTTGACAGTGCGACGCGCACGGCGAGACAACGTTGCAATCCTTTTAAGGAGCCCGCACCCGGCACCGTGTTCGATGTTTCATTATCAGGTTAGTAATTAGCCTTTTTTCAAGATGGTTGAGGATATAGATGCTGATTTGTTGATTTCTTTGGTGGAAGAACGTCCAGTCCTCTGGGACAAAACAATTAACGATTTAGAAGATATTTTTTTTAAACTAATGCGTGGAAGGAGATCTGCCAAATCATTTTTCCAGAGTTGACAACAACACAAGCAAAGAAAAGACAAAACTCGGTAAGCATATATTTATTTATTTCTTGAAACTGTCTTCTGTGTCAAAAAGAAAATCCCGCAATTACTTTTGATAATGTTAGTTTAGTTTCTAAATGACAGCTCTTCATACTTTGTTTAGTACGGCGTCATACACCTAGTTCATTGAAGGTTTGTATTTTGGAAAAATATTTGCGCAGTTAATTTACATAATTATGATTTGCAAATACATGCAAACAATTGCTAATGGAACATATTATTATCAGATTTAATAAATGCCCCCATGCCGGTAACACACTGTATAAAAATACTGGGGGGAAATCTTACACCAATCGATCCAGTCCTAAAGGAAGCTATTGTGTTATGGGTACCATCGCCAACACAGTTAACTGACCATTAATGCACTTTATGTGCATTGTAATAAGTAAAGTGTTGGCCGTTGGACTATTAAATAGATATAAATACGTATAAAACATGCAAGACTCAAAAACAAATATTCATGCTCATCACACAAATATTGTGAATATGATAGTAGCAGTTAGCCTAGTTTTTTTTTACTTCACGTAGGTAGTTTTATTACGGGAGCGAGATAGGCAATCGCAGTAATCCGTTTCAATTCCGTTTCTCAAGCGTGTTCGTGAAATTTTGTGAGCAGGTACTATAATTATATATTATATCTGGTGATCGATGCAGTTTTTCTAAATTAAAAAAAATGTATAAAAAAGACAAGCTCGCGAATTCTACAGCTCGCAGAGCTACAAGTTTTAACCCTTAAACAGGCCTGACGATTTTTTTACTTTTGAATCCTGATTTTGGTAGATAATAGCGTCAATAAAAAACTAATTTCTTGTTTTTTTTTTAGTATCATGTTTTCCTAAAAAAAAACCCTGTGTCCCACGTGGTCTGTATGTGGCCACTGCCCTGCTGGCTATACATTGAAGTTTTAAGGGTTAGTCATAATGTTAACATGTAATTATCGGCAAAATAAGACCACAATAAAAGTAAGAATAAAGGATATTTATTATTATATTTAAGCACCATGAAGCAAAAAGAGCTTCAAAAAGAGGCCTGTGCCCAGCAGTGGGACGTATATAGGCTGCAGATGATGATGATGATATATATATTCACTCATGTCACGTATTGCACAAATTGCCAGCACCTGCTTGGCTCGCATTCCCATGCTAAATAATCCGTTTAATATATATTTTTAAACCAAGCGTATTACTTTTAAGGTAATTTTTAGATTTTTCACTATTTTTTTTGAAATAGTTAAATTACAGTAAGTAATGAACTTACCCTTAAATTTCTCTTATGTACCCTGCCGGGCAGTGGTCACATACAAACCACTTGTACTGAACCGAAACGGGCAGAAGTCATATAGGGACCACAAACTTTAGGAGCAAAAATTTTACATAAATAACTATTACTGTAACTATTAACGGCATACTACAGATACATTATCTTATATACTACCAAAATAAAGCATCACATAGCACTTACCGTATTTTTTTTCGACACAATACTAATATTTACTTGGAGCAACACACAAAACCGGCCACTTTTTCTTAATTTGAATTTGACAAGTAAAACGTCAAAAAAATTGTTTTGACACATCAATTTTGGGTGCGTTCCGAAATCTGTCAGTTTATAAACTATACGTCAATGACATTTAGTGCCTTCTATTATCTTTCTGCTTGTCAGAAAAAAAACATTTGCTAAGTGGTCACTATGAGATCACTACCTGGTTAAGGGTTAAATGACGAGTTTAAAATAGAATAGGTACTCCCAAATCCACTTTAGTAGCAGCGTGTTTATAAATATTTCATTTAACATCAACATAATAAAAACATTTTGGTCAAAAAACGCGTACACTACCGTCTTCATTTTCCGCTCCCCAAAGTTATTTGAGCATTTCTTTTGCCAGGCCTTTATTTCCATAGCCGCGGAAAGAAAAGATGTTTTGATTTCAAAGAGAACTTCCAAGACTCGCTCGCATTATCCGGATTTCCTGCGACTTGTAAATTGCACTTTATTTTTCATTCGCGAGTTCCGTCGAGACTCCCTTTGTAAAAATAGGTAGAGACGCTCACGCTTAGGGTTACGGTGAAAACTTATTCCTCGCGTAGTCATCGGGTTAATAATAGGTTTAGTACTTAAATACTTCTCAAAAGAAAGTAGGGGGGCACAAGAATGGTAATCGGTAAGTCAAAGTTATATTAAATTAAAACAAATATTGTATGTCCAATAATTAACAATAAGGTAGAACATTTGTAAGTGGCCCTTATTTTGTTTTGAGCAGTATATTTACGGATGAGTTCGTAAGCGTAGTCATTTCACTCTTGACTCTTGAGGTCGTCGTTATCGTTTCAGATGTTGGTAGCCATCTTCACAACAAGCCGCCATTCCTCTCTGGCAGTCCCCTTCAGTATGCTTGCGTGTAGTGATGCATCTACTGCAGCTAAATGTACTATTCTCACCGAACGGGCCGGGACGGAGCGCATTCTATTACATGAAAAGGAATTTGAAACGTATAAACAGTGATTACATTACGACGATTAAGGTACGTAGGAGATTAAAAAGCTTGATTGTGAACAATAAATACTTTTTGTACGAGTTCATTAAAATTCCGCAGTCATTAATACATTTAGTATATAACAATACTAAATATCGTAAGTACTATATTGTCTAGTTCTACTATCCGACTTCTTTAACACAAGATAATCACACCACCGGCGTCCGTAATGTTACAGTACTGTGCTGTAATTGGCTAAATACTAGCCAATAACAAAGCGTAGCTTTTTTATTATTTTATGCCCTGGATACAGCAGCAGCAAGTTTAAGTAGATTTTTGACAGATGACGCGACGCTGCTACGATCCGAAACGCCGTAGATTGGCAATTTTGTATCGGACCGAGTCTCCTTAAACAAGGACACATATTATTGAAATACGAAGTTCAAATTTTTTTCTGATATCTAGAGCGTATCGAAACAGTTATTTCGGTTGTTCCGGAAGCAACATAGACTATTCAATGCTGAAAAGAGCGACGTTGCAGTATTTTCTATGAAATCATAATACACAGATTTTAATCGACAAGTACAAAAAGTCCTTTTAAATCCTTTTATTTTTGCATAATGAAAACATCTAATCAGAGTATATTAATTTGGCATTTGAAATTATTTGAAAATATTTTGTGTGCAATATTAGTTTAATGCAGTGCAAAATTATTGTTTGCATGCTCTGGGTACGATATAGTGAAAATGGATTTTACATTATTATTACGTTGTGTGGGCCTGGCGACGAAAAAAGTATTATTCAATTGATTATGTTTGTTATTACACCCACCCAATAAAACACAACAAACATAGCAAAGAACAATTTTACAAATAAGAAATTTTATTTAAAAAGCGCACATTAAACGGTACAGTCGTTTGGGAGCTACGATGCAGACAGGCACTCATATACACGTGTTAAACTTAATACACTCCTTGTTTACGTCTAGGTTTAAAAATGTTTCAAGTAGAAACCGTAATCAAAAATTATCGTTGGTCCGTTTGTTTCCAAACAAATCCTGAAACGTAACTACTACGTTAGCGAACGAAATTTGATTACCCACGAACTTTTCAAAGGCCAAAATTGCTCGGCCGTCGTAATCCAAATTGTAGCGAGGCACTCCTACGCCGATTTATTGTTATTGTTCACCAAATCCGGCGGACGAGTCTGTGGCACAGATTTATATTACTTACGAATATTCTAAAAAAAACGTTTCGCTAGTCAATCTTTGTTGGGTACAGGAAATGGCACGATAAATGTGAATTTATGACAGAGCTACGATGTACTTTTAACGGGAATACGGCACTATTTGATGCTACCAAGTTGCTTTTATGTCGCTTTGTTGTTGTGGATATATTATATATAACATTAGTCATTTTCACACTTAGGTACACTAAATCTATAATCTAATCGATAGCCGTTGGGGAGGAAAGGTTCTCAAATCGTGACCACGTACCAAAAGGTGCAACGTGGGTAGGCCGTAGCTGGAGTCCGCTAGATGCGGTTGGTGCAAGACTTGTCATTGTAATTTAAAAATTAATTTAAAAGCTTTTATCCATCCATCTACGCGTTACTGGTAGGCGGGCTTTTTTAATAGGGTAAATTAACGAAGTTCTTTAACTTAATCATGAATTTAATACAGATAATTAACTATAATTCCGACTTCATACATTTTCTAACAAAATTTAAAGTACAGCAAAGTAAATTGTCAAGTAAGTGTAAATGACAGCTCTTCATACTTTGTTGAGTACGACGTCATACACCCAGTCCATTGAAGGTTTGTATTTTAGAAAATTAATTGCGCAGTTAATTTACATAATCATGATTTGCAAATACATGCAAATAATTGCTAATGGAACATATTATTATCAGTTTTAATAAATGCCCGCCGGTAACACACAGTATTCATAGCCAAGCTGTAGAGGGTTGAAAATCATGACCATATTATAAAAAAAAAACGGGTTTTAGACTATTTGTCTGTTTCGTTTTTCGGGTAACACGAGAAAACTATCGAATATGCAACTTTCAGTGTAAGATTTAAAGATTAGGTAAGTGCAAAGGGGTTAAAATATGGGGTTGAACTTTGTATGGAAACTCTCCTACACAAATAACTATCTAAACAATAAAAAAAACCCGGCCAAGTGCGAGTCGGACTCGCGCACGGAGGGTTCCGTCCCATTATCTATAAAAACGGCAAAAAAAATCTTGTTTGTTGTATGTGAGGCCCCCTTAAATATTAATTTTATTTTGTTTTTAGTATCTGTTGTACAGCGGCAACAGAAATACATCATCTGTGAGAATTTCAAATGTCTAGCTGTCGAGGCTCTTGAGATACAGCCTGGCGACTGACAGACGGACGGACGGACGGACAGACAGCGAAGTCTTAGTAATAGGGTCCCGTTTTTACCCTGTGGGTACGGAACCCTTAAAATATCACCATTGGTATAAAAACGGGTACTATTATTCGTCTGTAAAAGCTCTAATACTCTTACAAAGAGTAACATTCAGTAGCTTTCTGTGGGCTTCGTAAAGAAACTGAGACAACGATATTACGGAGCCCGTGTTTTCTGATCCAGTTCTATTATATCCCAGCCTGGACCAGGATTCGACCACAGCCTTTCGAATTGTGTCTGGTGTATTACTTGGCAGATTTTCAAAACTTGGATCTAGCTTTAAGTAAGACAAGTGTTACTTGAAATTCATCCAAGGTTTTTAGCGGGATCAATTGGACTAGTTTTTAAAAGTGTGGCGATAGCTAACACGAATGGCAGCCAAGTCGCGCCCTGTCTCACTCGTACCTGCTATGCTGATTAGAAATAGGGGGTATTAAACCTGAACGAATTTAAATAGTAGATAGAAACGTTGGCCAGCTATGGGGCATAATTGCTTGTTAAAAATGATATCTTTTCTATCATGAACGGTTGTCGAAAGAGAGTGCTTGAAGTTGTGTGAGATGCTTATTGAATATTTAGTGTTAATACAAGCTTTTACTTAGTTTAATTTTTTAATTTGTAATAATTGTATATAACCATGATTAAAAACAATTGTAATGACTTATTCTTGTTATTTTTCGCGTATATAAATAAATAAAGAAAATAAATAAATCATATTCACAAAAACATGAATCTAAATGAACCGGTGATTCAGATCTCATCAACCAGCACGATGGCAGCACGGCTATCACGCAACGGCGCGCGAGCTCTCTCGATTTTTCTCGCACCATACGTCTCTCTCTAATTAGAGCACTTAGAACTAGAGGTACAGTGCGAGAAAAATCGAGAGTATGTCGCGGCCGTCCCATGGTAGACGTGATGCAGTTTCAATGCAACTCTGTCCGCTCGGTGTATTCCTTGCATTCCATTTTGTCGATAGGGCGTAGAGACGAATCCGCTATTTGGCGATCAGAACGCAATACCTGTTATGCCCTTGGTCGGTTCACACCCCATTTATGGTACACTCTGTATTATACACGATGATTCTTAATTCGTGATCAGAAGTAAATTTTTCTAATTCTGTAATTGATACCAAACACGATTAACTCGAAGTTACCTAAAACAGATGTTCTTTTTTTCTGAATTAAACTGAATAAGGAAGCACTTTATAACTCAAAATCATTGTCACCCTAACGGTATTTTGCTAGACGTATGTGTGTTTGACGTATCTACTTAACTTCAAGAAATGTAGGGTGACCAAACATTCAGTGGATATTAGTGTTAACATTATGATTAAATTTAAGTAACTAAACTGATTTAATTGCATGAGACCTCATCACCGTTTTGGCTCTTTATCAATATTTTTCGACTCCTGATCACGGATTAAGAATCATCGTGTATATATATAACGCGACCGTCAGGCTATAATACATCATATATATTCCATTACACGGCAACCATAATGTGCTCCATGCAAAACTTATGAACATGTCCTGCGTCCACAGTTTTTTGCTTTGGCACGTAGCCCACACTATCATGTTTGAATTTGCACTTTGGTGATTTGAAACAGATTTCCTAAAACCAGCTTCCTAAAATATACGTCCATTTTGGGTTTCAGTACCATATTGGCTATCTTGCTTCCGGTCAGGATATCACGTCAACAACCAACAAAAACGTAGTAACCTTTATACTCGTACTAGCTTACGTCAGTGACTTCGTCTGCGTTTAGCTGTCAAATCCCATACAAATTGAGGGTAAAACGCAAACGCGATCGTCAAGTTTTGTTTCGGTCAAAATTATACTAGAGCCTCTGATATAAAAACTACCCCTTATTTTAAAACAGATTACCTTTAAATTATCTTCATGCAAAATTCCATCCCAATCGGTTAAGTCGTTTAGGCGCGATTGAGTAACAAACATCCAAACTTTTGCATTTATAATATTACTAGCTTCCACCCGCGACTTCGTCTGCGTGAACGGAGCGTTTACAGACCGCCGCGTTTACAGGCGCCTGCAAACGCCCCAAGTGCGATTTGGCGCAGTGAGCGAACGCAACGCTAGCGTAGCAGAATACCGGCCGAAATTAGCAGCTTGTTCCTGACGGACAAATCATATTGTTGTTGGCATACCTTCATAGCATTATCCGCAGTACACAGCTTTTAGCCTTCTTTCTTATAGTTTCGCGTTCTCAAATAGTAAAGCAACACTCACTTAGCATGTGACCCATTAAGCCCCGGTTAGACTAAACCATGATTAAACTGCATCCCTGCAAACGCATCGTCAGCCCATGCATATTGTGAAGAATCCTGAATAGACATTTCGAATATCTCGATCGAGGCCGAGAATGGACTCCTACAATCCCACAATGAGCGTTTCGAGTGAATCAGGAATTCGCTCAGAATTTGTGCTGCGAAGAAATTCACTGACAAAACGTGTTCATTCTTGTTCGGATTTTAAGGATTAGTTTTTGGTACTTGGATAGGGGAGATTTTTTATTCCCATTTTTTGTAGTAATAATACATTTTGAATCTACGCAGCCCTAGTCGGTTATATCAAACTATATCGGCATACGCACATTGAGGGACCCATGAGGCGTTTTATTTGATATAAATACGTATGACCGTAGACCCTACTTCACCAACGATAACCAGAATGATAAGGCCTAAAAGACTCTGACGCGGCCTGCATTGGCGGTCTATATGTCAAGTTTACCAGTGAGCACCGTGCCTAGCGGTTTAGGTTTGTGCTTGCGGTCAATAGTAAATTTGACAGCTAATGAAAGTTTACCATTGGCCGTCACGGCGAGGCCGCGCCAGTCTGTGTGTCACAGTTTGACAGCTACTAATCTTGCAGCAACATAAAGATTTAAGGATGTCCATAATTTAATATTCCACTTCTTTTTAGCATCCACAAATAAGTAGTTACATTGATAATCTACAATGGTAGTATTAAACTGTTAAGCCACGTAAATCTGCATTCTCATTGCAGGATTGTGGTTGACCGCAAAATAAAACACAAGCGCGCAAAGACCATTGAAAAGTAGCGGACGCATCGACCACGCAACGATGTGGCAGCGGGCAACGAAGCCAGAATTTACAGCCACAATAAAAGTTTCGCTTTTATTGTCGAACACAATTCGCTTGGACAGCTGTAATTGCGAACGAGACTGTCTATTGGTTCACAAATTAAAGCCACTACTTTAGTTTTACGATTGCGGAGGCTGATTGTGATAGCTTGTTAAATTAAAAAAGGAGAGTTATGGTTAGAGAGTGCAATGCGTATGCAAACGGGAGTTCTTTCTAACTCGACCTAGTTAGTGACCCGATTGGTCTCCGACAGCTCGCGCAACATGTCACCTGTGCATAAACACTTATCAGCCGACAGACTCCACTGCTGGAGGCTATGGGCCTCCCCCAAAGAGTTCCAAACTGACCGGTCCTGTGCCACCCGCATCCAGCGGACTCCCGCTCCTAAACATACTGCAAGCACTTTATAAAATCTTTATTTTAGCATCTTCATGATTTTTCGGTGCGGAGGCAGTTCGATGTTTAGTTAGCGGTACTAAAGACAATTCGAGTAAGCTGTCAGACGAGTAACTAACGATTTTGTACTGCACGCCTACATTTAAAATAGTGCTTTCTGTCTGACTGGCGTGAGATGCGCAGAAGCGAGGTAGGTATTATTTATTATTATATAATTATATATGTATTATTATACAATTATAATACAAAAGGTAGTGTAGTGCTGCAAGCGCCCCGCCCCGCTTCCCCGCATTGGTGATACGCGACTTCGAATGATACTAATTGGATTAGTCGATTATTATAATCATTCGATTAAGTCGACTAATTCGAAAATCATTCGATCATTAGTAATATAATACTAAGTACTAATCGACGCCCGGTCGCCCGCCCGAGTCGACTTGACGTTAACATGAGTCACCGTAACTGGAACTCGCCCATCACAGTCGCCGAGAGTCACGCTTACTGCAGTTATCGTTCGGTACTAGTAGCAACGATTAGTTACTACTAATTAGTAGTCAGTCATCATTCGATTATTAGCATTAGCGATTATACTAATGTATCATTCGAATTGGAAATTAGTAGTGCCTATACTAATGTATAGGCACTACTAATTTCCAATTCGAATGATACATTAGTATAATCGCTAATTATTCGAATAGGCAAAGCATTTCAATTTTCATGCTCATAGTAATATCGTACTACTGCACATAAATAATAGCGACAGCATACCAACAAGTATGCTTATGTCCATTGAAAAGTATAACAGGGATTGTTATACTTTTCAATGGACATAAGCATACTTGTTACCCGGGGCCCCGTCAAGTCAAGAATAGGTAGATTTAAAACCTTACCTCAATCGTATGCTATCTGTGTTAACGTACCTTTGGATATTTCCAATGTTTTTTTTTCTTATAGCCTATATTGTCCCACTGCTGGGGCCTCCCTTTTTTTCTGCCACTCGTCTCGGTCCTGTGCCAGTGTTCGCCAATCTGCACAAAACGTATCAAGGTCGTCCCGCCATCTTCTTTTCGGTCTGCCTCTACCTCGGAAGCCATTCGGTGGCTAAAATTTCCAATGTTATGAAGAATATTTTATCTTCATTGATTTAAGGTTTCACGATTCTCTCACATTATTTATACTAAACGGGACGTTTCGGATGTGTTGCAAAATCCATGGTCACGGGACAACCGACGAGGACGACGACGGACGGGACGTTTCGGATGTTGAAACTCATCCGAAACGGTGTTACGGTTTTATTTGTAACGGTTTTAATGGATTGTATAGTGCTCAATTCTTCAATAAGAAGGTAACTGCAATATTTCAAATTATCCTCCTTATTATCCTTATTAGTTCCCTGTATCAAATTATCTTGAATGACAATTTAAAATAACTGCTTTGTGACATAATTATGTTTTTCAATTTGAGTATTAATTCGATAGGATATTACGATATCCAGTACCATTACCACGGGAAATACCTGACTCACGTTTACCTTCCTCACTTGCGACTGCTTAAAAGATTTGTATGAAAAATCTATTAACCGCCTCTGGCGGTCACTCATTGAATTAAAAAACAAATTTGTACCACGAGACTCGCAGTCGTTAACTCCGCCGTTGGTATAGTTTATTCGATAGTCAGAACGTGACGGATGTCTTACTCACACACGATACTACGTTGCAAATGGGTGCGTGTTGTAGCCTCGTATCACACACAAAAACATGTAAGTAATGCAATTAGTATACCATTTTATTATTTTCAATATTCTGATCACCAGCATTTATCGTTTTAATGTAAATGCTAGCGTGTGTCGATTATGACATTACCAAATACGCGTAGGTGAATTTTTTAAAGGAATCTACACTTTAATCTTAAGGGCATTAAGTATAACTTAACACACATATCGACTCGGAAAGGGATCGTCACCCTATCAACTCGAGCCGTTCAGTATCATTTGTATGAAACTCCCTACTGCAACGCAGACTAATCGGAATCGTAACGTAATCGCCTCACCTCGGGACAAGCTCACGAGCCGCGGTGCGGTGCGTGGTCGACTTGCAGTACCCGCGCTTGCGCCTATTCGTACCCCATCTTACGTCTTTTCGTCCACGCCCCTACGGTCGTGGACGAAAAGAGCCTTAAGCGCGGCGTCGCCTAGCCGTAGCCGAGTCGACGTGCCGGAAATTCTTATCCGCTTACGTTACGTGGACGCCTGTTTGACGGCAAGGGGAAAGGCGAGGCGGTGACGATCTGCTTCCGAATTGATATGTGTGTTGTGACCTTTAGTATGCGCCGATTTTTCCCCTGATTCTAACTCAATATGGCGGAATTAGTGCCATTCATTTGAAATTTTAATTACAAAATACGTGACAATCCAAATTTTTGGGGATATATGTTGTCAATTCAAAAACCTACTTTTTTACATGTTTTTTTTTTTAATTTTAGATAATAATAAGTTATCACGCGCTAATTTGCAAGTGAAATAGTTTACTACAGTTGCTACGGTATTCGTCGATTCGAAATGTCAAATTTGTGTGCCATGGTACCGATTCGTCGTACAAAACGAATATGTTAATTACGCATCGAAATCTAAAATCTAGCGAGTGACGTTTTGAAGTTTTTTTCGGAGAACATTGGTACCCATGAGATACAAATTTGACAGCTCGAATTAATGACAATAGAAATCTATTCAAAACGCGATTACTTGGCTCTGGAGAATAGTAATGTAGGTAATGTGTACGTGTTTTCGATAGTGACTCGTGGTAAAGCTACGGCGCTTGAACGAGTTTTATTTATGTTTAATGACTGTAATTTAATTACCTACGAATAATTTCGATAGCACTGATAACATCTATATGATTAATAATGTAAATTACTTCTTCAAATGTTTTATTTCAACGTTCAAAGAATGTTTTACAAACATTTATTCTCTTAACACTAACATCAGTTCAAATATTAATGCTACTTATTTACAGAGACTTAGTTGCGATAAAGTAACGTGGTAAGCCACTCTGGGCGAGGCTGATGAGGTTTGTACTCCGGGGGGCTCATCGCCAATGGCGACGCCGCATCGGCCAATGCCCCAGAAGACATCTCAGTCACAGCCACACTAGGTTTTCCTTTCAAAATTGACCTTATCTCGTCATTCTCAACTGCTCTATTCCTTTGCAAATTTTCACGCGTCTCCTTCATTCTCGACAACTGTTCACGCAAAGTCCGATATTCCTCTAAAAATTTTTCTAGTTGCGAAGCACGGAAATCAAAGTCCTCCATTGGCTGTTCCATGCGCGTGTAATCGCGGAGGCCGGACAGGTCGAGAAGAGGGGTGGCGGACGGCACGGTAGGCTGTTCCCTAGCTGGAGATGAGGGTAAGCTCGGGTTGCGCCGCAACCGATTACCACCTGACGATAAGTCGAGGAAGCTATTAGAACGTCGTCCAACGCTCCTCGGCTGATTCTTATCGTAGATCCGGTCAAAAAAGGTTCCGGAATCGCCACCGGAGCTGTTTCTCCGACTATTTAAAAGCGGGCTTCGGCTCTCGCCGTCTTTTCTTCTAGGAATTGTGTAAAAGTAATACGGATCGTGTTTCATTTCGCTTCGGAGGTACGAGGAAGTGCCAAGAGCGCTCATTTCTATGAGGTCGGGGTAGTTTTTCTCGCTGTCAGAGCCGGAAAGGTCGTTGTCGAGGCGCTCCTGGCGCAGGCGCGGGCGCACGCGTGGGTTGTTGTTGAAGCGGTTGGCGGAGGAATGCTCGTTGTGAGCGCTCAACACGCCCGTAGAGGTGGAACTCGTGACGGATTCTGGGGTTCCGTCGGTTCTGTAAAAAAAAAAAAAACAATTTGGTAGATACGCTGTTTCACGCATTCATTTTACATGATAAAAAAATCGCAAAATAGATAGAAAGTCACAATTTTACTTTTTTTTTTCTTGATAGTACGAATCATAAATTGTAGTCAAGGTCAATCAAAACGGCTACATTTTCTATCAAGTTTAAAAACAAATCGCGTCTACGAAATAACATTAAAAACGGGAATCCTTATAGATATTTACAAATGTGAAAATAACTTGTCTGTCTTAACAACACAAACTTAACATAACTACTTATCTATCTGGGGGCGCGGCAGTGCCCCCGCCAAGACGAGCCAAGCGAAGCGCAACGCAAGGGCACTACCTAGCTTTTCTCGAAGCGGTTCGTCGTTTTTTTGAACCCTCGTAACTTGGGTTTGGGTTATACCAGATAAACAAAATTCTCGGGATATGATGTCAATAGTGGACTTATTAAACATATAAAGTTTCAGTAACATAGCTCTTGTACTTAAGATTTTATTGATATCTAAAAAACACCGATTTCGTCACTGACTCACTGATGTTGATCATCAAAATCTCTAGGTAAACTTCCTGGAGTCCTAGAAAGCTGAAATTTGGTATGTAAGCTAGTATTAGTACACGATCAACAAAATAATTCAAAACATTGGAACTTTTACCCCTCAACCCCTTAATGTAGGGGGTGGAACTTTGTATGAGACTTCCGCAAATTTTGATGCTAGGGGTCTGAAAATTTATATAGGGACTCCTTGTTATAAATAATAAAGTATGTATTTCAGGATTTTTTGTAAATCACCCCCCACCCTTTAAATTAGGGGGTTAAAGTTTTAATATATTTAAATTCTATATTTTTTTAGCCAAGATATTTCCTTACACTTCTTTAGAAATTACCTTACAAAAAGAAATAGAAAAAAAAAGAAAAGAAAGGAAAAGGAAGAAATATAGACACGCGTAAGAGTCCATGCGGCGACCGGGATGTGCCCAACAAAGCTATACTTTTTAGCCGATATGTAGAATTTGTAGAGCGTGGCTGGTAGTGGTAGAGTTACGCTGTGTAAGATAGGAAGCTTGGCGCTACTTATGATCTGATATCTTTTTAACGCTGAAAGCTATATATGAGCTAGGGAGTCTTGGAAATCACTTTACATGTAATGTTTTTGGTGGGATTAATTATTCTCGACAATACAACTCTACGAACTATTACCCTACTATCCATTTTATGGTGCACAACTATATTTCTGTATCAGCTATTTAAAGATTCAGAATCTGTTTTAGCAAGATAAAGATAAATTTACGTTTGAGCTAAAATTCTGGACAAGATCTAGTGAATTATTTACCGTTTGCTGTAATTCTTCAGGCGGGGGATATGCAAATCTCGCTCAAGTATTCCATTTCTGCTGACCGAGTTTTCAAACTCGGATCTTCGCCATCCGGCGTCGAAGGACAACGCCATGGAGTCGCGCTCCTCACGCACTTCCTCGCGCAAGTATACTGCGCAGTCATCCTCCGGGTCATGCGACGGTACATTCCTATAGTCGCCCCGCTTCCGTCCGCTGTCCGCCGGCAAAACTCGTGGCAACTCCACAACACCTTTAATATTAGCTTCAATCTTCTCATAATTATCGTCACGACGATTTGTGGTCACTATCTGCTCGTTCCACCTATCTAACTGTCTTTTCTTGCGAGTCTCGTACGCGCACAGTCCTACTAAACAGGAACTTAAAACTATCACTGCGGAGACTGCCATACCGGCCATGAGAGCGCGACCGCCAAAACCTTTTCCGTGCGGTTTCTTCTCTACCACCAGGCTCAGGGTTGCCTCCGCTTTTCCAGCGCGATTTTCTGCATTACAGGTGTAAGAGCCAGCATCTTGCATGTCTGATGCTTTTATAGTTAAATTACTTGTTTTTCCTTCACTACGTAATATAAAAGATCTACCGGAATTTACATTACTAGAACTAGAATTGGCAAGAAGGCGGCCGGCGCGCACCCACCGGACCCGCGGGGCCGGGACGCCGCTCACTCGACACACTAACGTCACTTCGTCACCTTCGACACTTTTGAAACTATTAGACGCGGCACTGACTTCTGGTGGACACGCATAGTCTTCCAAATCCAGGCGGTCCCAGGACTGGGTCATAAGCCGCGGAGGCAGGGAACAATCTGGAACTACTGTGGCGGGGACATTTTTCTTAATCATCCAATCTCGCATTGGTCTCAAAGCACACGTGCACTCCCATGGATTATTAGCCAGCTCTAAACCCTTCAATGACCGCAATGGCGCTAAAACTGCTACGTGGAGAACGTGCAGCTTATTCTTATCCAGCTCCAAGTATTCCAGCGAGCCTTCCAAGCCCGTGAACGCTCTCGGTTCTATCTCACCTATTTTATTCTCGCTAAGGCTGAGCCGCACTAAGTGAGGCACTCCTGCGAAAGCGTCGTCTTTGACTTTGATAATTGAGTTCTTGGTTAGCCTCAGCTCCCGTAATTCGGAGATTGCGGCCAAAGCATGCGACGGTATTGATTGCAGCCCATTTTTAGATAGGTCTAGTTCAACGAGGTTGACTAGGGCGCGAAAGGCGTGTTGTCGGATGACTTTGACGCCACAAGATGAGAGGTAAAGACGTTGGAGGTTGAGGAGGTTGGCGGACGCAAACGCGTCGTTCTGGAGGGTTGATAGTCTGTTTTCGGAGAGATCCAGGAGCTGCGTGGTGGGGTCGAGGCGGGGGGGCACGGCCGTCAGGCCAGCGCGAGCGCACAGCGCGGACTCCTTGCCGCTGCGCCACTTGCACTCGCAGTGGCGCGGGCACTCGGCAACCGCGGCCGACGCCAGTGCCAACATCAGCAGCACCCACATGCCACGCGGCTGCTCACCCCGCGCCCCACTCTTCTTCTCCGCTAAACGTCATTCCCGGCTCGTTGGCCTTCCTGCGGACAACGAGATCTCAGTTAATAATATTCATAATTGTCTCAAAATAAAAACAATATAAAATATTTAGATAGCGTAACTTCTATAATGTTATGAGAGAAATGAATACGACTGGAATAATAATAATGTAGGTACTTAAGTTAAATAATAGATATTTAAGAAGTGTAAAAACATTTATCATGTAGGTAATGAAGTAAATACTTCTAAGGAAACAAATTTATTTCCAGAAGTATGTAAACTGAAATACAGTTTTCTTACGTGCCAAGTTGGTGAATTGCAAAAATTTAATATTATGCTTTCAGAATTTCTTTCGTCGGTTCTTTTTACTCAGTATCGGTGATACTAACGATCCTTATATACAAGAAAAAAAGAGTCTCAATTATTCTATTCCAGATCGTCACATTTTCGTTTGCCGTGTTTTTACCTGACTGCCGAAGGAGAGGAGGGTTTTTTTACGAGTATTTGTATGGACATCACGCACTTGAAGAACAATTTGACTCTTTTACTTGTTTAAAAATCCAACGATTCTCACCGTTATAATAACCAAAACAGTACAACATACAGTTTTTTTTTTATGCTCAGCTCTCGATCGTTCAATCTACGAAGACGCGCCCACTCGTATCTGTTGTAGATAGTCTAATCTCTTGTTGTGCAGACTCTTTATAAGTTATCTTTCCTTTATATTAAGCAACATATTTTTGACATATTCTTTTATTCGATATTTTTATGATTCTTGTTTACCTCGAGTAGTTACTTCATTATAAACACTTGTGACAGTAACATCTCTTTTACTATTATCCTTGAAAATACTTAACATAAGCACTTTTCGCCTCAATATTTCAACACGTTATCAACACGAATGCGTTAGTCAGCTCGAGGGATAAGAGCGTGCATGTGTAAAGTTATAATTTGATATAGTTAGTGTATTTTTCGTGTGATTTATAAAATATAATGTCAAAAGAATCTGGAGATGTCTCAGGTGTTAAAAAGTCAACCTCGTCGACTTCATCTTCTATTCCTTCTTTTTGCCTGAATAATAAAGATGGGTATCCTACGTGGAAGTTCAAGATGCGTAATTACTTTTTACACGAGGATTTATGGGCAACAGTAAGTGGTTATACAGAAGATGACATGACCCCGACTTCGATGATATCGAACTGTACATTAATGCAGTAATGTTAACCGCACAGGACTAGGCGGATATTGACAAGGTAATAGAAGATACCTCGATTGCCGCTATACTTTTGAAAAGTCTCACCCCAAAATATTAGCCTCTTATTATGGCGCTAGAGAACTGTAATTTCGACGTGACAACTGATTTAGTGAAATCGAAACTACTGAATGAGATGTCCAAAAATGCAGCTGCACCAATGGGTTCCGTTTACAACGCCAGACTGAAATCTAAATCTAAGAAGAAAGAAATAGTGTGTTACGATTGTAAAATGCCTGGACATAAAAGGCCGCACTGTCCACTGAGATGCAAGAAGGAGAAAGCTAATGTTGTAAAAGGAAACGACTCCACTTTTACTGCTCTCAACACTTCTGGCCACTTTAAAGCCAAAAAAAATCTAATCGGCTCATCAATGACGGAGTTCTGCGGTATGAATCAATTCTAATTCGTAAAATGGGCAAATGTTGATACTCCTCCTGTGCTAAACGAATCAAATTTAATAAGTAACTTTGATACCTATTAACTCATAAACTATGCGTAAGACTCTTATGCTATGAGAACAGGGTGTAGTTTGGTTTAATAATTTTCAATTTTAGCAATAATACCTATGCATGTAAGTTTTTTCAAAGAAGTACCGACCTGTGAAGGTAGGTCTAGTTATGTATTGAAATTGATACGTAACGTAGGAACAGCAAGTCAGTAATGAGTAAAATTTTATACGTAGGTACCGCATTTGTTTAAGTATAGTTTTTAATATTCTCAGCCGCATTGAACGTGTTAATATGTAGTGTTAAGCCGACTACCACTATTTTACATCCCGGGCTTTTTCAAGTTTGCATGGGGTTCTTTCTACTTTCTAGTCAAGTATATGCTTGTCAATTTACAAATCTTTAGCTCATTTAAGAAGTTCCCATACAAAGTTCAACCCCATTTTAACCCCTTTGCACCATATTTTTATAGCCCATAAATAGGCCGGCCAATAGGCCGGGAATTTTCTCGACAGATTAGTAAAGTTTGCATTAAAATCCGTTCAGCCGTTTTCACGTGATGCGCGTAGGTACAAATAAACAGACAAACAGACAAAAATTCTAAAAACATTTGGATCGTGTTCTGTTATCGATTCTAAGTATCCCCGCAAACTTTTTTTCGAATATCTTCCATGTACAGACTTTCAACCGTCTTCAGCTTTATTATATGTATATATAGATACATATTCTACCAAAGCCGAAATCTAAATAAAACATAGGTAAATAATTTCAACACAGTTTTGTTTAGAAACAGCTAGAGACACAATAATTGAAATAAATATAATTCTATAGAAGGCAAATTTATTTATTTGCTTTTCCCTTCATGTCCGTGACCAATATTGTATAGTCACCAAAAAAAAACTCGTTCCAGCACGATAATTAAATATGCGACGCGTGTAATGAATCCATTTCGATTGTTCGGGAATTATTCATAAATCCATGTACCGGCTTATGGACATTGCCTAACGATGCGTCCCCAATGTGGATCCAATTAGTCCGCTAGCTTTAGGTGGATGGTCCAGCTTGCGAGTCGATTCCATTTATTTCGCCAAATGAACGATAGATTGTTGGTTAGTGCGAATTTACGAAAGGTAGCAAACCAGTGAGTTCACTTGTATGACTATATTCTTGGCCACCCGATTGTCATGAGTACAGTCAAACTCACGATGGGATTGACCATATTGTACCAAGTCGCTATAACAAACTGAAAAAAATCCAACGTGTGAAAGCGACAAGGTTTGAAATTAAAATATTTTTAATTAACTTAATTTCAACTTGAACTGATTTCATTCATAGTCTGTGATCGAATTGTGAGTTAATTTTGAATGGTTAAACGTTTTTAAACAGCCTTTACAAATGGGACCAATGAAGATGGATAAAATACATTGAAGCATCAATAGCGATATTTCTTTAGCCATTCGTGGTATTGCAGAAAAAAAGAAGACTTAATTGCAGCCGTAGCATGTGTTTATGTTGCTGAATATAAGAGTAACCTTAATCCGTGCAAGTTAGCATCATACACCTTTAATTCTTTTTACATTGAATCTGAATCAATTTGGAGAAATTCAAATAGTACCTACTTTTTTAACAAGTCTACAACTTAATGGGCTCTACGGACCTTACAAAAAAATATTACTTCTGATTTGTCGGATCCAGTTTCTGATAAACTTGGTAATTTAGTAAAAATAATATTGCCATACGAAAGCACTGTCTCATGATTGTGATATTTTTAATTTTTCCTAGGATATCTCCCTATTCGCAGTAAAGTGAAAACCTGATTTAAAAAAAAACAAAGACTTAAAAGATTGACTCAAATCGACTATAGTACTATAACACCTTAAAAATACAATTTCTTGAATAAATGCCTGTTCAATTTGTAGAAAGGGTAATTACAAATTATTATTGATTATTTTAAATATTTTACTTATAACACTTAGTTTATTTATTGCCACGAAATTATAGGTACCAAAAGTTTACAATAGAACAAGTATAGTTAAAAGCAAAAACAAAATATGTATAAAGATAAATATTAACTAATCCTCCCCACCCCGCATCGCGCCCGGCTCAAAGGTCCCTATGATGCCCGCAGCGTTACCCCGCTGAACGGCGATGGAGACCTGTTGAACCAAGTACGACCCGGAGCGGGGGTCACAGCCCCTCTCTTGTAAGCGCCGGCCTAACTCTTTGAAAAGTCGGTGGGCCTCCGAGCCCCAGGGTCCCGCGGTTTCTATGGCTACCGGTACGTGCGGTGCTTCAGCTTGGCAGCAGCCTCTGCTGCCGAGCCGGCACTACGTGACGTCTGCCTCAAATGCGATGCTGCAAAAGTGCTTACGCAAGTAGCATCCCATAAAAGGCAGTGCCCTCTCCGCCACTGAACCAGCGTAAGGCCGTCCGGTCTTTTGCCATCTGTACGGCTGAGGCCCGGTGGCTCCAACAGGCACGGAATATTAGCTTAAACCATGGCTCGCCGAATAATTTCGTTGATGGCGTGATGCCTCGGGAATCGTCCTGCACACCTTTGGCAATTTAGGCCGTGGTGACCATTTTCACTTCACCATTGCCCGGCAGCGGCAACGGTGGGCCTCGCACACTTTAGCACCCAACCTAAGGGCTGTCGGTATTCTCAGCGAGTTGTTGTCGAGAGAAGTGCCAAGTTGGGCTGATGGTATCGCGTGCAGCCATGCTCCTGACTACGCTCCGTCGGAAGGAGTCGTAAGTGTGTTTGCTCCAAATATCGTCCCGTTGCCTTTGGCTGGACGGATTTTCAGGCCGCGTGTCGTTAGTAATATTGTCGTCGCCCATCTTGCAAGCGCTTCTTGCAGAAATGGAACCGAGAAATTGTCACCATTGAGTGAAAAGATGTTAGTGACAATATCTGCTGTTCCATGAGCAGAAGCTAAAAATGCAATCAGGATCAGGCCCACATCTTCAACATGGCGCATTCCCAGGCCGCCATACCGAATGGGGAGAACTGCTTGAACCCACTGTGTCTCGGACATTTCTGTGTTTAATAACAGCTCGGCCGTCAATTTCAATTCACGATCTATGTCCCTCGCTTCATTAACAAATAAACACGATGGAAAAGTTCTAAGTAAATATGTCATTCTTGGTGTTGCGAAACAATTACGTAATAATATCAATGAAACGTGGGACGACAAATTCACCAAGTGGCTTATTGCTGCTACGAGTGCTTTCTTTTTATTTTGTAGAGCTTCACTGACATCATCAGGGTACACTTAATAAAGAAAAGGAGGATTTGTCGACAGATTTTATTCCTGGTAACAAAGTTTCTAGGTTTAATAATATTTTACTTCAAAATTATCTGACAGAAAACTTGGCTGTTCATAAATATTTCCATGGTCTAAATTGTGTTTATTGTGATGTGCATGCATTTTGCCAGTACAACTCGTTTGACAGTTGAATCAGCAACGCAACATGCCTCTAGACGATAGCAATTACCTAGTCAGATTCTGATATCCCCATAAAAGATAACTGATATGTGGAGTCAGGCTAGTTAAAAATCAACCTGTCATTTATTTAAAACTTTTTATATGGCAACAGTAATATTATTATTAAATGTGTCAAGTCTTACATAAAATTAGTATACTGTCCAGCCTATTTCGCACGCCATCTTTGATTTAGTATTGTACTGCAGTGTGATGTAATCTACTAGTCAAGCCCTTTCATTTGACAACCATTTTGAGGGGGTTATAAAGAAACTTTAGATAATCCGCCATTTTGTTTCGATGGCCATCTTGGCTTTACAATAATACTGAAAATACGTACCTAACTGTATTGTCATCAGCAGGTCTATCATGTAACGCATTGAACGTACGTTAGGTACAAATCAAAATGATAATTTTATATGGATAAACGACAGTTGGATCTACCTAACGCGCGTTCATAACGTTACTTTGATTAACCCTCTGAACTAAAAGTTTGTGTCAAATTTCAGGCCAAGCGGTTAAAAGGAAGGGGGTAAATTTTCAATTCGAACTAAATAAAACCGTTTAATAATAAAACCGTTTAGAAAGGTGGATTCGTATACTATGCTTTGCCCGGGGTGACGGCCGGAACATAAAAAACCAACTAAATAAAGTGTTCGCACAGTCACATGTTTTGGCTATGAATTACTGCAATTCCGTTTCACTGTTACTCGCGTCCGCAGGAGCTATCTAACCACAACCCTGCACGTGTCCCCTGGGTGTTGCTAAAGAGTGATAAACTTCAAAGGCGAAATAATGAATGACATACTTTTAAATAAATTCAGATTCATACGCCATTTTGCCGGCCTGCACACGGGGCAATATCAATATGGAAAACTAGGTGACCGAGGGCCGGACTTAAAACGTGCACGGAACCGGGTACTTTAAATCGTTCCTAACTTTTGAAAAACTGGCCACTCACGGGCCGGACGTTCAGACTACCAAACCTTTGTATGAGCTATGTAGAAGGGCTGGAAAAAAGTAAAGCACCTAGCTCCTTGGAGTGCCTCGGGCTCTCGTAGGTACCTATGCTCTCAGCGTGACCATAGCGCCACGATACTACGTGATATTTTAAAAATCTGAGACGACATTTATATTTTTTTGGATGGAGAAAATCTCCTAACCCGTTTAAAAAAAGGTGTTACATAAATGACGATAAAGAGCGAGTTGACTTGCCCCCGTGTCTAAACGCCAAGCGCCGGCCCGGTCCGCACATGGGTGCAATTTAATTTAAACGTTTCACTAAAGCAGGCGCAATAAAAAGGTGCCCACATTTTCCTCGAGGCTTGAAAGGTCGAAGTGTAAAAGCATGGTCGTAAATAATTGGGACATTTAAGCTCGGGATGTATTCAAAGGGAAATTTACCCCATAAATGAAGGTAGTCGGAGTGCTATTGTGTACAAAATGGTGGTAAATTAGTATGCTTTAGCGGAAAGAGAGCAGTCGTACAAGAAAAAGTTGATATGTGAATGATTATCATATTTGAAGTTTTGTTTTTTTTCTCACTTCTCATCATGCTCGAAAAGTGTCTTTATAAGATTTAGCAAGCGGGGTCAAAGCAGTACATTTAGACCCTAGGAAAAAGCATTATACATATCTATGATCAAATAATACAAGCCGTAGAATTTATTATTGGTTGTACATTTATGGTTATAACCTTTGTTTCTCTTATTTTCTCGCAGTGTAAGTAGAATCTTTGTAAGTGAGAGTAGAGTGACTCTGGTCTAAAAGCCACTGAATTAGTGCCACTCGAACAAATTTCCCTCACTTCGTTCGGGGAAATAACCGTCTCTTGTCAATATGGCTATTTGTAGATCCTTTTCATACAATTTACTATTATTCAATTTTAGTTTTTTAATATTGAGCAGAGTAATTTTGTTATTTAACTTTTATATCTCAAAATGTATTTTGCAAAGTGGTTAACTGAGAACTGTGCTTATTTACCCATTATGCTGCTCCGTAGGTCCAAGGTACCAATATTTAAATTCACATCATAAAAAAACATCGTAAATTCTATCTCTCATAAATGAAATTGCTTGTGATAAAGACATAAAGATAAAAGGGAATAATATAACCACCTGTTTACACCTGGATACGCGTAAATTTAACTTGTCACCCGTACATAGGTGTCACAACGCCTACAAAAGAACAGCGGAAGAAGTTTGTATACTTATGTAGGTACATGTATAAATAGACACGTTCGCGCCTAAGGCGCTTTCCTGATTGGTCGCTGCGTTTGCGGTACGACATCAGTAAGCTGTCAGTGGAGTCAACATATTACTACTGTGCAATCGTAATGCTGATATTATACAGACAAGTGAGTTAATCTGTGCAGCATCAGTGAGCTCACATCATAGAACAAAATCCCGCATACCGATCGATCCCGCCCCACCAAGTCAGGAAACCGCCTAAGTTTCGATTTCTTATTATACTAATATCACAAAAAGGAAAACTCTATGAGGTTGTAGCTTTGTAAGTTTAGATGTAGGGGGTAATCTACGGAAGTACTAATCCGCTTTCAAAAAGTCTTTTACCGATATGTTAAATCGCTCTGTAAGTTGGATGTAGGCTATATGTATTTATATATTTTATCAAGGTTCCCTGTAATATACGGGCAGAGCCGTGTGCGCAACTAGTCATCACATTCACTGCCAGGATTCGCTACGCGCTGCGCTCGTAGTCAATCTCGTGGGTTTCCCCCTTAGCAGTGGAAAGTGGCTACAGCGTAGGCGACCTCTCGGCGGGTTCTGGCAGTGAAAGTGTTAATAACTTACATGTATGCTACATTTGTATCTTGCTGTCAACACAGTGACTGCTCACATCAAAAATAGCTCGGCAACGCGCGTATGACTCTCCTGGGGTTGTAAGCGTCAATAGGTTATTAATAGGCTTGTATATTATAATTATAATAAACCCAAACATTTGATTTTAAGGGATTCCCAATCGTTCATAGCCGATGGCCGTCATGAATAAAATCTATACCAAGTTTGTCGATTTGGACTCTTCCGAACATTGACGATCTTCAGGCCCAAGTGCACGTTGTGCCTCAAAAGACACCGTCATATACACCGTCGTGGCACAAAACATAATATTATGGCCTGTCTAATAGCAAGCAGACATTATGATGGCAAGCCGACTCCAGAGAGTCTGACCTGCTGACCCTCTATTGTTTTGATAATTCGTGGACCACTTGCACTCACCTTGAATGGGTTAATATTAGTGCGTAGTGTTAAAAAACTTTGTCATGCGCCTACTGTAAGCCGTACATCCCTCGAATCTTCTATTCTCTAGCACGATTAGCCGTAAATGTGATGGTTCTTATGTCGGCCGATATTATCACATAGCCGGGGGTGTGTATAAACACACTTGGCCACAATTCGTAAACTTATTTAAATATCTGCCATATCTGCATATACGGGTATGTACATACTGTGACCTAGCGTGACTGGGACGCATATTCCGGACGTCATTTCACTCACATTCTTAACATATATCCTGCAAGACCGTCGCTGAATTAAGCTCCAACAAGCCACATAATTTTGAATGTTCCTTTGACATATTGCTATTTCCAGATTGTACGATAGCTTTGCATTAAAAAAAAGTTATTTTCCAGCAATGAGAACTAGGGTATAGTGCCCTCATGTTAAAATTGATAACGTGGTGTTTGTATTTGGATCGTAAACTATTAAATTATTGTAATAAATTGTAAACTATCAAATAAAACCATATATATATGTAATACTTGAAAGATTATAAATAATATGTATTTATTTTATCGTCAAAGAGTAAATTATGTAGGTACTGCCAATGGGTATGCATATAAAATGTATGATATCAACGTATTTCGCGACCAAACCGACAATTTACTAGACTATCCATACAACGATTAGTATAAATAAAAAAACCGGCCAAGTGCGAGTCGGACTCGCGCACCGAGGGTTCCGTACAAACCATAACAAGCAAAAGTTGTAGTATGTTTATTACTAAATGATAAATGAAAATGGAATCTGTAACATTACAATGTGCGAAGCTGGGGGAGCATAAATTTAAACAAGGTCTCTTTATCAATTTAGTAATCCTAAAAAAAAATAAAAAATTAAGAACCACATCATTTATCTCTCACTTATAATAAATCTCTAAATTAAAAAAAGAATCAGCCAGTATCAAACTAACCATTTTTGTGTCCTGAATGATCTCGGCTTCCCGTGAACGGAAATACTTTAAACTTTTTTTACAAGTACATTACTATTCTAGCTAGGACTTAGGATAGTTTTTATCCGACTGCGATGGTTAATACATTTTCGGAAACATTTGAATCTCATTAAATTATTCATTTCTTCTGCTTGAAATCGTAGCCGCCATATCTGTCAACTGTCAGTGGCGTTAAAATGGCGGCCTTGCCTTAACTATCCAACAGTACCTAATAATTTCGATCCGGTGTTGTGATAGACCTTCACAATACGCATATTAAATTCTAAAGCATAAAAAAATAATCGATTCCGATATGGAAACTTATATGCGCTAAATTCGTATTGAGGCGTAATTTCAACAAATGGTTCAACAAATTTCAACAAAATAACGTCAAACGTCAAAAGTCTGACCGACTTCCTTTTTTTTATGGCATGGAATATTTAGCACTGTCATCGGCTCATCGCGTTCAGCCATGAAGTTTATTTGAGTTTCTGCAAGATTACACGCTGAGTATTTTGTCACGATACGATACTGCACGGCTATCACAAGACGGCGCGCGAGGTCTCTCGATTTTTCTCGCACTATACGTCTCTTTCTAAGTTGTCTAATAAGAGAGTGACGGATAGTTCGAGAAAAATCGAGAGAGCTTGCGCGCCGTCTTGTGATAAGCCATGCTGATTTGTCAGTATTTATATTTATCAGCAATAAACGTATGTATTCAATCAGTACAGAACGGGCCTTTTATAAACATTAATTATCAACCGCGTCTGTATTAAGGCGGTATTATAACTTCGTACTACGCGCCTTCAAGTTGACATGCAGCCAATATAGAGACACAGAAATTGGCCAACATACAGGAAAATACTTTTATAATGAATCACAACACACATTTAATTAAGTTGGCAATAGCGGTAACATACATAAGATTTGGCAGAATGTGATCTGAAACATTGCAATAAGTATGAAATAGTACATTGTGATACAAGTGAGGTAGGTTGATAATTACATCAGAGGCGAAATTGTTCACGCGAACCGCAGGTGAGCGTGATAAGGAAGCCGAGGATGTAATTATCAAAGCTCACGCGTATCATACGACGTTTTTCAACACATTTTGCGAGGAAAAAATCATTTTCATAAGATGAAAATGTTATAGGCCTGCCAAATTATTTACTTTACATTAACCAAATCATTAAGTGACAACAGGTTTTTACTCACAATTGCACATCGCCAAGAATTTCCAGTGGCGTCCATTCTATTTATCACTTTTCTAGTCACCACGAGTCAACATGTTTGATAATAACCAAACACGCATAAATAAATTTTACAAATATTTGTGAAATAAATAACCTATCCTATAAGGGCGCCCAAAAGTGTTTTTTTTTTGTGAAGTTTGCGCAGTGTGGGCACAGAAATCTCTAAACAGCCAATACAAAATGAAATTATATTTTCGTTTTAAAATGTTATCTGTATTTAATTCATGTAAAATGTTATGAAAAGTGAATAGTTTTACTAAATTAAACGTTTCCATATTATATACATAAATAAATAGTCAATTAATTAACAAAAAGGATTTAATTTGATTAGTCGAGTAAGAATCCATTTGCAGAAAATTAAAAAAATAGCTGTACATTCTGTACAACCCGGTTAATTTAAGAATGCACCGTGTTCATGCATATATCTTCCTGCAAGGTGCCAACGTGACTTAATCGGGATATAACCATAACACACAAGTGTTGTAATGTTATAAAACACGCGTTTTTAATATCCAGGATTATGAGCCTAAAAGCGACACAATAAGAGGTACGTTACGAGCAATTGTGTTGAAAAAAAATATATCGGAGTGACTCAAGATCATTTCGGCCATCACGTCTTTATTTATTTAATATTAAGTGTTAAAAATATGTACAGAAGAAGATCAATAAACATTTAATGCTGCAGCCTGTGTCCTACCTGTTGGATCTATTGTCACAAACATCTACTAAACTTTTCCCGCGGTATTCATAAAATTTAAAATACCTATGTTAAATAAAACGAGATTTGTCCTTTTCCTACTAATTTAAAAATCAGAGTGACAGATAAAGACGAACGAATCTTAACGTCATTTCAACTAAAATGGGTTTATTCCACGTTTTACTTGATAGGCTAAATGAGAACTGCATGTGTCCTATGTCCAAGAGAAGAAATGCGTTAACTCCCACCACATTACCTTGCAAACGAAGTCACAGGTACAGCTAGTTTTATAATAAAACTGAAATACCTGAAATACCTACACTAGATTTGCAGCAGCCTGGCAAAACTTCTTTTATCAAAGTGGTTTATTTACAAAGTTTTTACTCACTATCTTTTTATAAATCCGGTTCAAAATACTAATTAACTGTTAAAATTGAAAAAAATTAACCAGACCTGTAAAATGTTGACTGAAAAAGGTATGAATAGTACCACATTGAAAATTGAAGTTTGAAAAAACGTTATCTATAGTTGTACTATTTCGTGTAGTGCTAGTGCTTATTAACGGAAACATGTTTAGGGATGAAAAAAAAGTGGAAATTCCATTTTGGGGATTCATTCTAAAATCGATATTGAAGTCTCCCACAACAATCAAACGGGAACACGGGGTATAGCCCCTTTGGGGTTGCTGCCGTATATTGTTATATTTATGCATTTAATTTGCAACATTAATTTGACATTGTGGTGATATTATATATATAGATACAGTTATCACTCTGCCTGACATCAAACATTTCAAAATGCAAGCATTCACAATGGCCGTTTGCAGCACCTGGGTTATTTAAAAAAAAATATCTTGTACATGATGCATCTGGGATGGCATCCTTTAGATTGCGACGTACATAAGCGATAGATCCCCAACCTGGATTTGCTATAGATATAGCTGGACTTTCTACTCTGCACACCTCATAAAAACCATCAAGTTTAAAAGTGTCTCTACTACATCCCAGTTTTAAATTATGCGACTTATATTGCTATTTCTTATGATTGCGTGGACATAAAAGTTTCGTTTTGCTACAGCTGAAAGGTATTATAGACCTGAGTATTTGATATGAATTTCAATTAAATACCTCTACGCGTTTACGAGGAAAAAGGTAGTGAGTTTAAAATTTATAAAAATATAATTGTATGATTTTACTATAAATGTATACTTTTCGTAATTTTTCCATTGTCTGTGCTATATGAAGTTTCTTCGTGCCAAGTTTCAAGTTTCTGTGTTAACGGGAAGTACCCTTTAGGTTTTGAGTTTCTTGCGAGTACCCAATTTCAAAATATGCGACTTAATTTGCTATTTCTTTTGATTGCGTTGACATAAAAGTTTGGGTTTGCTACATCTGAAAGGTCCTATAGACATGACTTATTTGACATGAATTTCAATTTAAAATCTCAACACGTTTACGAGGAAAAAGGAATAAGTTTAAAAAAATTAAAATCATTTTTTTGTATGATTTTACTAAAAATGTCTACTTTTCTTAATTTTTCCTTTGTCTGTGCTATATGAAGTTGCTTCGTGCCAAATTTCAAGTTTCTGAGTTCACGGGAAGTACCTTTTAGGTTTTGAGTTTCTTGCGAGTACCCAATTTCAAAATATGCGACTTAATTTGCTATTTCTTTTGATTGCGTTGACATAAAAGTTTGGGTTTGCTACATCTGAAAGGTCCTATAGACATGACTTATTTGACATGAATTTCAATTTAAAATCTCAACACGTTTACGAGGAAAAAGTAATAAGTTTAAAAAATTTAAATTCATTTTTTTGTATGATTTTACTAAAAATGTCTACTTTTCTTAATTTTTCCTTTGTCTGTGATATATGAAGTTGCTTCGTGCCAGATTTCAAGTTTCTGAGTTCACGGGAAGTACCCCGTAGGTTTTGCGAGTGTCGAAAAACTCAATTTTTGTAGCATAAACGACTGTATCTTTTGATTGCGTTGGCTTTTAAGTTTGATTTTTTCACAGCTCCAAGGGACAATAGACCTGAGTATTCGATATAAATTTCAGCTTAATACCTCCAAGAGTTCCTGAGAAAAATGGTCTTGACAGACAGACAGACAGACAGACAGACAGACAGACAGACGGACAACAAAGTGATCCTATAAGGGTTCCGTTTTTTCCTTTTGAGGTACGGAACCCTAAAAATGGTGGCTGCATACTTCGATGAGGCGTTTCGGCTGGCGCCAGCGAGGTCGGTCTTTGCGGTATTATTATTTCTCTATTAATGCCTTTCAATATTAGTTGCTCCCATACAAGCATTTGTTCTTCTCTAAAGCTAGTTGGAATGGCACCGTAAAAAAACGTAGGAATCTAGCCTATTGTTTGGAATATAGAAATTTAGAGCAACCAACTGAAATCTATGAAGGAGAAGGGAATTGCTTAATAGTGCGTTTACTATGGCTTTTGCACATGGGTGTTTATTGGATGAACTACAAAAGATTACACCGATGTTGATATTATACATAGGCACGAGTATATCATAATATTTAACATAGATGTCATAGGTACAGGCAGGTATATAAGCAGGCGTCGCCGTCGCTTTCATATTGGCTTTATAAACCACTTAGGCAAGTGCGGCACTTTTATGGACGCTGCTTATATCATTTTTTATAGATGTTGTAAGCCAGCGATGATGATATTATACTAGTTCGTGTCTAGCAGCTTCACGATGGAGGAGATATTCAGTTTTTATTTCATACTATCTTCTGCCCGCGACTCCGTCCACGTGGAACTCGTTCATATCGCAGCTCCATACAAACTTCTACCCCCCATTTCATCCTCTTAGAGGAAGATTTTCGGGATAAAAACGACCCTCTGTCCCTACCCGGGACTCAAACTATCGTCTATATTACATTTCGTCTACAACAGTTCAGCGGTTTAAGCGTAAAGAGGTAACAGACAGACAGACAGGTACACTTTCGCATTTATAATATTAGTATGCAAGTATGGATATGGATAAATTTCATGCTTTATATCTTTAACTTTGCTGGGGTTTTTTTTCATGTGGATTAATTAATTGAACGAGCAAGTGAAGCGAACGTAGCGCTCCGTTTCAGCTTGGGCGAACATTATTTCGTATGTCCGGCGCCCGCGTCTGTCCGGCTGTTCTCTTCTGCAGGACGCATTAGCAACTGATTGTCATGAAATTTTGTGAGCCGGTTCAGAAGTTATATAGATTATTTCCTCGATTTAGTTTTTAGACTAACAGGAATATACATTCTCGAATTGTGCGTTTTTGGCCAGTAATTCCCTTTACTTTAACCTCCTGCCGCCCAATGACCTATCAGAAGGTCTCCGCATGAGTAGTGGTTCCGGCCCAAGCGTAATGACAATTTTAACTTTTTAACACCCGCATACCTTTTAAAAGGACTTCAAATTCATCTCGTCACAAAACTTAAAATTTACCGCGTATTGAATTCGAATGATTTCTGAACGAATACGTCACATTTGACTTTGACACTAGATGTCAAAATGTGAAACTTCATCTGTCAGTTTTGGCGCAACGTCCATTACAATGGCCCGGCGTCGAGGACAACGTAAGTAAATCTGTGATTTTCTTTGCTATCTCGGCAGATTTCGCATGTGTTTTTATTGTGAGTGTTGCCGAAGATGTTCATCTTAGTTTTACCGTCATTATTTCATGCATTCAATCAATATTATTGTAAATATAACAACTAATAATCGGGAGACCTATTAAAAGGTCTGTGGGCATATATATTGTTACAGTTTTTAATAGGTCTACGGGCTGCAACCGCTATGCTATTTTGGTTTGCAATAACAATTATTTGGGATAATAATATATAGCTTGAGTAATGGATGGATAAACATAAGAAATTATTAATGGGTCAACATGAAAAAATCCATATACTAATATTACAAATGCGAAAGTGTGTTTGTTTGTTTGTTTGTTTTTTTTGTCTCTCTTTCACGGCAAAACGGAGCGACGGCTTGACGCTTTATTTCATTGCTTACACGTTTGATCGATAATTACTGATATTTTTATCGATAAATCGGTTAATATTTCAACCCTGCATTTAACCCCGCCATCAAAAGTCCGATATCCGGTCATGAAACTATATAAGATTTTAAAAGGTCTACGGGCGGTTACCCCGTTTTAATAAATAAAAACGACATGGTCAACTTTGGTGCCTAATTGAAGGCTCATTTTCCATTTGATTAATATTCCAATGTATTATTGGTAATAAATATATACAGTAAACTTACAATCTAAACGCCATGGTTGAAAAATAATCAAGATGTGACCAGAATAAATGATAACATGTGGCAGACATAGGCATAAAAAATAATAATAACAAAATATATGCAGAGTGTTCGATTTATTGCAATTTAACAAAATTATACTACTGAAGCATACAAAATTAACATATAGACATATAATAAATTTAAATTAACTCATAAATAAACGTTTTAATATTTTTTCTTTTTTTTTGGTTGCGGCCCAGAGACCTAAAAAAAAGACAATCGATTTCGGAGTTTTTTCAGTCTCAAAGCCTTTTACACATATGCCTTATGGTACCATAAAAACCACACATTCTTACAACAACGCCTAATCAAGTTATTGTCAGCCAAAGGTCTTGGGCCGGAACCATGTGAACCTATAAAAAGGACTCTGGGCTGAAATCTAGTGTTTGGGCAAAAAAATCTGGACGGCAGGAGGTTAAAACCGCGTTCATTACTGCGATACGTGTCTTTAAAGTCCAACCTCATAGTATTACGATGTTAGAGGGTCATAAATTCCAATTTATGTTGAAAATGTTCTTTGGACAAATGAATTTTATAGTTAAAACTATTTTTTGAGTACCAGTGTTTGTTTTTTTTGTAGATTTTTTCACACAGTTTACAATGAATAAATACTTTACTTTATAGGAGGTTAAGTTTTTGACATTTAAAAATTATATTTTATGTATAGGAGGTTGAATTGAATTTACTTTACTTTACTTAGAAATGGAATAAGAAACACCACTAGTCTTATTATTAGTCATTATTGCACAAGTTTTTCTCTTTTACAGGGAACTACATTTCGATGTTCCATATTCATATTCAAAGTTAGGTACCTATACTTACTACAGTTTAGTGTGTGCTGTGTTTTGATTCAGCCATAATATATAGGAGTAATGTTTACCTTTGTAAAATCTGCCTGCGGAAGAAACTATCTATTCTAAAATCTTTACGTTCTGGTTTTGTTGTACCCTAACTTTTTTCATACATACTGTTCAAAATTGGGATATTTGAAAGGTCACAGGAAAACCTGCGGTATAAAATATAACCTACTACCATCCAAAAACTCCATTCTACATGCAGATTAAACAATTTTTGAAATCGCATATTAGTTTTGGAAATTACTTATTACACACAAACTTTCAAACTTACAAAGCTATCCCACAGACTTTTCCTTTTCACTACAATAATACATTTTATACCAACACAAAATTACCTTACTCTAACTTGCATCACCCCTAGCCGTTCCTGGTGCAAAAGTCCCCATAATACTAGAGGCATTTCCACGCTGGATAGCCATGGAAAGCCTTCGCACCAGAAACGACTCAGAGCGGGAGTCCCTCCCCATTTTGTCTGACATTTTCGTCCTTTTTATCGGAACCCGTGCAAAGAACGGATACCTACGGAAAGCAAGTGAGGTATGCATTAAAATATCCTCAAACACGGAGTAATTGATATGAACTGTAGACTGGCGAAAACGATTGATGATTAAGTAACCGGCACGCGCGTACATCAAGTAAAACCATTGCATTCATTCATGATGATAATATAGGTGAAGTGAGACTAAATATGACAGTTGGTCGGCAAATGATGTACACATCAATGAAACTTTGTTTATAACTTTATCTTGGCACTAGAAATGAGTAGTTTAAGGGGTTAAAATTTAGGGGTCCTACCCACATATATTATATCATATTCACATGTTGCTATTGAAGTTCGGTTGAATAAAATATTTCTCTTTTAACTCTACCAATTTTGGGTTTAAGCGACAATTTAGGTTTCTCAGAATCATTGAACGCAATTAGGTTAATCATAACATCCACATCTTGAGAAACAACGATCTCTCTTTTTTCAACAAAAACGCTCATTACTCGCATAATATTGACCTATAAAAAACGGATATGCTCATTCGATTCAGCGCAAAAATATACGTAGAAAATGACACTTAACGCTAGTTTGTAAAATGTTTTTAGGGTCCTATCCCTAAATTTTGGTATGACTTGACATATGCTCACTTCAAGTGCCAGGATAAAGTTATAAACAAAGTTTCATTGCTGTACATATTTGCCTCCAAAATATGCTATTTTTCCTGTACTACAAAACGATATCACGAATACACTTAGCTATTAAAATATTATACATTATCAATAAATTCATGTATTTATTCTCAATTTAGTTTACCGCTCACAAACAAACAACGCATTTGTCGGCCCGGTAACGTAAATTTAGCTGACAGTTCCATCCAAAGTCATCGCCCGTCGTAAAATAAGCCAATAATAGTCTTCCTATTACCGGATGAGCCTATGTTTTATTCAGTGTAGAAATCGAGCTCGAAGAGGAAATTACTAAGAGAAATATCCTATTTTTCACTTGTTCAAGGCTTCGGGCTTCTCTTTACCCTCAGAACACCATATATGTATAAGTTGTACAAGCAATACCATTAAAGAGTCTCTTAAGTAACGCTTTTTTAATGCCAGGAAAGCAACTTTTACAATGGACAGATAGCATAAAGTTTTAAATCAAAATACTTACGTAATTCCATCACGACTAATTCAACAAAACTAAGTATGCATTTGTATGTAGAAATTTATATTAAAAAAACCGGCCATTTGCATGCCGGGAGCACGCGCAGTGTGAGCTTCCGTACTTGTCTGTTTGTCTTTGTTAGATCGACACGCTTGCGCCAACTTAACGTTGCGGTTGCGTCGCCCAAATCGTCCTACGCCATGGTGGCCCATTGTGTGAAGGAGCCTTTACAAAATATAATTATCTTTTTTTTCTGCAGTAGTCATTTTAACATTCGATATCATGATATTTACCCAACAATATTCTAGAGCGTTAAGCATATTGTGTACGCGTAGCGTAGTACCAGTACCAGTCACGACCCATGCGTATGACCGCTACGAACGCTTTTGTGGAGATTAAGCTGTTACGAACCATAGCGTAGCGTGAAGGTGTATGATTAAAGGCAGCTGCCATACAATCAATGTAGTTACACGCGTTATGTAAGCGATATCCCAATGGAATGCCCCAACAACCGATAGGTATCTCGACATTTACACACACATACAGATTCCATGACATTTATCCTCAGCGGAAAAGCAGTGACGAAAGCGACATTTCATTACATTTAGTCACGCTTTTTTGCTTCGCTGAGATGTACTTTCGATATTTTGTTGATTGCAGAAGCCATGTTTTTAGTGTTCCGTACCTAAAAGGTAAAAAAGGACGAACACTTATGGTGCGACTCTGTTGTATGTCACAGTGAGGGGGGGGGAGTTAATAGATGCACGTTCAAAACCGTTTTTATTTTATTTTCTACAGTGTACAGTACACGATTAAAAGTAACATAAATAATACAGGAAACATAAAACGATACATCTCCCTAGCGTTATTTTTATCAAAAATAATTCCTTAACTAAGTTTGTAATTAATTATGTACCTATGAGTCTTGAATGCAAATTTGATATGTTCAAATTCTAATGAAAATATTGCTAAAGTCTCTTCTTTGAAATCTTTTTTTTAATCGAATTCAGTACACCTAATAAAAAAATATCGCAATCAAACAAACATACCTACTAGGTTGCAAGTTATTACTACAAAAATGAAGATGGCACTGTACAGTCACCGGCATCAATATCTGCCGAAACAAAGCCGGCAAAAATATCTGACACGTCCTTATGGCATTAGACATAGAGTCGTGTCAGATATTTATGCGTGCTATGTTGTGGCAGATGTTATTGCTGGTGACTGTACAACGGTAACTTCTACTAAGACCTGCACGTCTATCATGAGACGGCACTTGTTCTAAGTGATCTAATAAGCGAGAGACGGATAGTACGAGAAAAATCGAGAGAGCTCGCGCGCCGTCTCGTGATAGCCGTGCTGTTAAGATTGTTTACGAATAAGTGGGATCGTGACGGGTATATGGTGTATAAACGTTTGTACGGAACCATCGTTGCGCGTATCAGTTTCGCACTCGACCGTTTTTTTTTAAATTCTGACTTGACTACCCTTGTTGTTACATAACGTTGGTACACAATTCTTTTAAGTGATAAACTGATGTCTTACTTTAACCTAAATCTTCTGTTAAACAAGCAACAATATGCCTACCAACCTGGCAGATCCACGATTGAAGCGGCGCGGGACGTCGTCACGAGGGTGACCAGCCACCTCGACGCCGGGCGACAGGTCGCCGCCATATTCTGCGACCTGTCGCGCGCCTTCGAGCTGGTGGCCCATCCCCTCATTTTATCTAAGTTGGACCACTATGGTATTACTGGCAACTTCAAAAACCTAATATCCTCTTTTCTGGATATTCGTAAACAACTAACGTCAGTCCGCGGCGAGAGATCTGACTTGTTGGAACTAGGTGACTGTGCCGTGCCCCAAGGTTCTGTGATTGGCAATAATCTGTTTTTAATTCTTATGAACGATTTCACTGCCGCCACCGACGATGCAGAATTCGTGATGTTCGCCGATGACGGTTGTGTCATCGTCTCCGCCGACAACCAGGAGAACCTAAGATGCAACCTCAACAACGTAATGGGGGACGTTGCCTCTTGGTTCTCGGCTAACGGTATGTTATTAAACATTGAGAAAACCAACATCATGCACTTCTCACTTCACGGAAAAAAAGAACACAATCTGAATATATACTGCAATAATCGACTCGTCCCTCAGGTGGTCGAGGTGAAATATTTGGGTCTCATCATTGATTCTGGCTTAACGTGGCGTCCCCACATCGACTCACTATGCGATCGCTTATCATCCGCGTGTTTTGCACTCAGTAGGCTGCGCCCCAGTCTAGATCACAGTAATGTAAGAAAAGCCTATTTTGGGTATTTTCACTCTCTCCTAACATATGGAATTGATCTATGGGCAAGCGCAGCCAATCGGGAGAGGCCATTCAGGCTTCAAAAGCGAGCCATTCGGTGCATATGTGGAGTCTCCTGGGATCACCCCGCTCGTGAACTGTTCAAGGAAACCAAAATTCTGACCCTCCCAAGCTTGTATGTCCTTGAAGTAGCCAAGTACGTGAGAGGTAACCTTGAACAGTTCCCGACGCGCGGTGACTCACACAATTATAACACAAGACAACGCGGTGATTTGCGCCCACCCGCCACACGTCTCGCAAAGGCCAAAAAATGTCTTCACTCGATGGGACCCAGGATTTACAACAGGTTGCCCCAAGATGTGAAAAGCGCGCCGAGTATGAGGTGTTTTGTTAATAGACTTAAAATTAAACTAGCATCCGATGCATACTATTCCATAAACGAATTTATGAATTAAATAGGCATGAACACTGACAGCCAAATGACTTTTTAACTGGCTCGCTACCCAACCAACTGTTACTATAATATAAGGTAGTATAAAATATCTTCTTTCTGAAACATTGACATATAAACATGTGTACTAACCATAATTATACCATTGTAAACTAAGACATACTTTACTTACCTAAATGTTATAATATTATGTAATAAAATTCTTGGAGATTTTGACAAAAATTGACATGTAAAACTACGTTTTATCAAGGAATAAATGAAAAATGAAATGAAAACGAAGCTACAAAATAATGCAAATACGTGAATCTAGAAACGTTCTGATTAGCATAGCTTATTTATTTAAGGGGGTACCTTGATTCGAGTCGACCACGCCCCTTGACAGAGACACGTTTATGCCTTCCGCGCACGAGAAAAAGAGATGAAACCCTCTTCGGGAATGGCTTTTTTGGAAAAAAATCGATAAATACCTAACTCAGTGAAGTTTTATTTATATTTCATTAAGTAACACTTTAAACGAGATAAAATACTATATTATTAAACTTGTTTCTGTCGTAAAATAATATGTTGTTTGAAAAGACTGAGTAAAAAAGGAAAATAAAGACCCAACTTTGGATGTTTTTCCATAGAGGAAATTTTACGCAATCATGTATCGATTAAATCAGATAAAAAATCATGTAGTCAAGAATCATATATCTAAAAATCAGATCTTATTGTTTCTTAATCTAGTCAGGACGGCGTTTCAAAGCACGCGATAATTTCCAATTCACCCCCTTAATAGCTTTAATGCATGCTCCTGTATCAATATACAGGAGCATGTCTACAGACTCAGTTACCTACCTACTATGGCGTAAAACGTAACTACAATGCCACATGTCTTCAAATAAAGGCCCATAAAAGAAATAAACCTACATTAAATGTCCATTAAGGCCTTTTTGTACCTCAGCGTGGGCACACAACGGTGATGGATGATAGACGTCTTAATTTACCAACTCACCTCAAATTCTCATTATCCGCGGTCTCAGAGCGCTCCTCAAAATCTGTAACCGTAAAAAACATAAGCTTTTAATTTCATCGTAACAAAGGAATAAGGAATAAAGCATACTTTCATTGTTAAGAACGTTCTCGTTCCACGCTTGGGCTCTGGAAATTTCCTTAGCCAAATTTAAACGTGGAACGTTCAAACACTTTGGAACTACATGTTACACACGCAGCAGTATTATAAAAATGGACCCTCGTTGCGGGTGAAAGAAATAAAGTACAAGAAAAGCGATATCATAATGGAGTTTTGTTAGTGAAGGTGGATTGTGGAGATTTGCCCGGTCGGGGCCCGCTCTAACTTGCCGTGTCACTGGCAATAGTGCTGACGGATACAAACCGAACGAAATTGTACGTGTTTCCACGCGACAGCCTTTCCGTCATAGAAAGTATTTTACTACCTCCATTTACGCGTAGCTCGTTTGATACAAAGTTTAATTAAAACGGTATAATTGGAGTGGCGTTTGATGATAATGACGTTGACAAAATCTCATAATCATGAACCTAAGTTTAGCTATTTATTATTTATGTCAGTAAACTCATCTCAAAAGGAATTGTGATCAAACGCAAAATTAATGAGATGAAAGTTAAAATATGATTGTGTTACTTTTCCGAACTATTATGAATATTCAATACTAATAGAAATATTAAACATAAGGCTCACATTTACGGACAAATCCACTTCATTGACTACTAGTCAGTACGTATGTATTACTTTTATCGTGCTATGATGGCGGCGACCCTCTTTTAAAACATGGCATATTCTTTATAGTCCTGTAACTTTATACACCCAGCTTGCGTCAAATCAGATCAGGTAGTTCGGTGTATTTGCACACTTGTTTATGATGTTGGCTGAGCGAATAATCCAGGTTCTTGATCTCAAGCGCCGAACGCAACTTTGTCAACAATCTAATGTTGTTAATCTTCTCAGGACGTTTATTAAGTAGACAAAATTTGCTGACAATATGAGACTAGAATTGTCTCCATAGATCTAATAGTTTCCGAGATAAAGCCTAACACTAATTTTTCGAACCTCGCAACACTAGCACACTCCGTCGGGGGCAATTGGAACTTCATCCCGTTAGAGTTGTCCGCGAGTGTCGTATATATATATTTTTTTTAATGCGAAAAATTATGAATTTTTGAAAGGTTTATCTCAGACACTATTGGGGCTACAGAGACAATAGGGTATATTCATGTATTTTTTTTATATTTTTAAACGATTCTATAAGTAATTATAAAACCGGAAAAAAATATAACACTTTCACACTATCATTAAATGAGCTAAAAAAAATTAATTAAAACTACTATCATTTTCGGACGATTGAAACGCCGCCATTTTGGCGCACTCATTTTGTGACGTCACCGTGCACTTAGAATAAATTAACAACGAAGAGTTTGATTCACAGTTTTAATAAAAGTGAGTGATTAAAGCTTGTAAGATCAACGTATTGTAATGGAAGAGCACACAAAAGCTTATTATAAATATTGTATTGCCCCTATGTGTGAAAATAACATTAAAACTGCACCTGACGTGATATATTTTCATATGCCCAAAGATGCAAATATAATAAAAAAGCGGTGTAAGACGATGAGGAGAGATAATGTATCGTGCTTGAATAGTTTATATTGTTGTGAAGATCATTTCGAAGTGAGTATTAAATATGTTTGTACCTAAAATCTTTTTTATTACGACTCGCGAACAATATAAACAATAACCTAACCTAAAAATGTAATTATATAGGTACTTATTCATAAAACTATTCTGAGTCCCAATTTTTTAGTTATTAATGTTACAAATATTATGATTGTTGTTGATCAACAGTTGACTACGTGTGTTGATTTTGATCACGAAACGTTTTAGCTAAGTTTCTTTGTTTTTACTGAGTGCCCTACACAAATTTGTTTTATTTAGAACTCTTGACGAAAACAATCTAAGTTTGTTATGTTCATAAAGATGTTCTCAACATGTAACATACCTAATACCTACATATCTTTGATTATATAATATAGATATGTACTAGTTTGTTATTACACTTATTAAAGAAATACACCTCTACGAGGTACCTACGTACTTAGTCGTCATGAACACATTAATTTTAGGCAGATTATCCGGCTGTGCCTTGACAAAACCGCTTCCAGCCATTGTAGGTAGTCTTTTTTCACAAGGAGTCACTGCTTTCAGTTAATAATTCCCAAAAAACACTGATTATTTATCATAAACAACGGCTAAACATTGCGAATAACTTTCAATAATCATACAAACGACCTGTTGACAGTAGACACCGAGTGTACGGTGACGTCACGATTCGCTCCGCCAATAGCGTTGCGTTTTGGAAATTTGCGAGAGAATTTGAAAATTACTACTTTTAAATAATTAAATTTGTTAATAGAAACATGATTATTTGTAAAAATAATCATGTGTGTATATTTACTAAGCAATAAAGATTACTCGTGATTTTTTTTGTCCATTTCTGAATCACATGCATATTCCCTATTCTAGTCTGCTATTGTAGCAAATTTAGTCTTTATTAAAATCGTTGTGAAAAGATACCCTCAAAACCTAGTCCTTTAGGGTATATAACGAATTTCCCAAAAAGAACTCAAGATTTGAATTTGTCGCCATTTTTGCATTTTAGTGACCATTGATCATATTTTTTTTTAATGAGGCTGGTCTAGCAGTTTCTGTTGATAGGGCTCGATATCGCGACATGATTACATGGTTGTAACTGGCTGACTTGGAGGATATTGATGTGGTATGGTGAATGTGGTTTCAACAAGACGGGGCAACTTGTCTTGCCACACATCACCGAGAAACGATGCAATTACTGGATGAGACATTTCCTGGTAGTCTACTTTCTCATTCCAGTGATCAGAATTGGCTTCCAGATCTTGCGATCTTCTTTTTTGGGGTTATTAAAGGTCAAAAGTCTATGGTGTAGTCATCGGTGAAATTCAGGCGAATTTATGCAAGAAATGGTCACGAAAATTTTTGACAAAAGAGTGCGTATGTGCCAGCAAAGCTGTGGAGGCCATTTGCCCGACGTGTTATTCCAAACATAACTCTATTTGGTGTATTTTATAATTTTATAAACAATATATATATAAAACAAAAAATATTGCGTTTTCTGTTAAATTCAAATCTTGCGTTCTTTTTGGGACAATTATGATCGTAGAAATAGATTATGAATTGTAATAAATGTCAAGTTACATATTATGAATCAAATATAGTAACAATTTAATTACAATAATTTTTTTTTATTTTTATTTAATAAACGAACGTTTTTTTTACTATCTCGGATCACTCGCTCAAATGGTTGTTCCTCTTTTAATGTTTATGTACCTATATTGCCGTTTCCTTTTTGTTGTCATTGTGTCGCACTATGTGTTCATTTGTATATATCTGCTATGTCGCTTTCCCGTCCGTTCCTTCACCTAAATGGACTCGGCGAAAGACCAGCGCTGGCAGTTAAAGCCAGCATCATGCTGAGCCGGGTCCTTTTCGTGATACGGCTTAGGCCGTATATATATATATTCTGTCTTTTCCATACCTATGTATTAGTGTGTTTTAGCTGTCACGTAAAAACTATTGAATTGAATTGAATAAAAAATACAAATAACGGTATAATTTACAATGTCAAAAACAATGACATTATTAATGTTTAATGTCCATATATATTCCTTTACTTTATACAATGAATGGGTTTTTCAATAAAAAGATTCTCAGTTGGCGTTCGAATTTTCGTCACATAACTTCGTTCGCAATTCGGCGGGTAGTCGTTCGTAATATGGTGTGTACACACCAAGCCAACGAACGCCAACGAATGGGTTTCGCCGGCCTTCGTTGGCCCTATCTGGACGATTCAACAAACGCCAACGACCGTTCTATGATCGTTCGTTAGCGTGTGCCGGCAATCCGCTACGTGGCAGTATCATTGACGCAGGCAAAGCCTGCGTACACACCAGACCAACGAACGCCAACGAAAGATATTCGGCGTTGACTACCGCACGCTCCCGCACGTTCGTTGGTTCTTGAAGATGCGTCCAGAACGAACGTGCGTCGGGCGGTAGCCAACGTTAGTAGTCGAACAGGTTTGATAACCGCATATTGACGACAGTGATTATAATTGCTAGTTTTCTATATCCTAACGAATTAACAAAAGGAAAAAACCAGAAATGAAGGCAGAGATGGTGGACAGCGACATATTTTAAAAGCAGAAACGTTTACAGTGGAAGTAAAATAATTTCAAAAAAAGAGTAACGTTTAATTGACAACTTTATCAGAATGTCTTCTGAAGATTTTGAATGATTGTTGAATACAATTGGACCATTCGTTTGTTGGCCTTCGGCAATCAATACACACCACGTTGGGCCGAATGCTTCAAATCCTTTGATGTTGCCGCCTCGCTGCGGATCGCCGGCACAGGCCAACAAACAATCGTTGGCGTTTGTTAATCAGTCCAGACACAGCCAAAGAAGGCCAGCGAAACCCATTTGCTGTCGTTCGTTGGACTGGTGTGTACGCACCTGAACGAGAACCAAGGAGCGTGCGACAGCCAACACGGAAAATCGTTCGTTGGCGTTCGTTGGCTTGGTGTGTACGCACCAATAGGTTGGGCCTAAAACTCGAGGATACCTGCATGAATGTGGCATACGACGCGGGACTTGTTTGCCCGTGACCTCAACACGCTTGAACATTGGCAAATTCTTTCTCACGAACATCAATACCTGTGTGCAGTGAGTAGTGCGTCATGATACCGTTAATTTCAAAAAAATTCTTACACAGATTTCTGTGCTTTACTCCAGCCAGTAGTCGAATGGCATAATATTGTTGTTTTATAGGAATTCCGTATTTTTATTTTATAATTTGTTAATGTCTTGCCCACAATCTTTTCCGCTTTGCCTTAAGGGGCTCACATACGCCAATGACCTTCGATCTAAATCTCTTAGTTTTCTAATGTTTTTTGTTTTATTTTAACAATAACGGCTTTAAGCAATATATTATCTCATATTTACTTCAAAGTTCATTGTTTTCGAGATATTCGGCATCAAAGTTAAACAAATTTAGGCCCAAAAACTGGTTTACTGGATTTTGTGTTAGCACTTTTGTGTTAATAAATTTAAAATGAAAACCTTAGACACGTTTTTAGAGACCTTATAGACGAGCCCAAATATGTAGATTTCGTACATGTTACATCTTTCACGTCAATAGAGATACGAAATAAGTGTTTTTAGACAACGTTAAAAAAATCATACAAAATTAAGCATTCATTTCTTTCAAAATCCGGTATATAAAAATGGAGATAAAGGATTGAAGAACCAATAGCCGTTTGACTTATAATTCTATCTGTAGTGCAAAAGTAGGAGATACGATTCAAAACTTGTCAAAAATCGATAATAACCTCGGGTAGCCCCGGTTGTACTGGTAGAGAATAAAATATACCATATGGCATTAAGTCCACCTTTAGTACGATAGTTTTTCTTTTGTGCAATAAAGTTTAACTAAATAAATACTACTACCCACCGCATATCTAATTTCATAACTCTCGGTTTTGATTAAAACAATTGTCAAGCCAATTGTAAAGCACGCTCGTTCTCTCTCTCTGACTTGTAGAAAGGAGCGATATAGAACGAGGAATGATTATAACGGAATACCTGCAACAAGCGGGAAAACAATAACAGCAAGATTGTTCGTCATACAAACAGCCGCGATTCATTGTCATGATCAGTTATTGCATAACCCTATTCCAATCAAAACAACCATTCGTTATTTGTTACTGTACAATAATTATTAAATAATTGAATACATTGTTGACAAATGAAATTATTATTCATTGCTTTCCAAGACTTGGCGCACTATTTAATCAGATTGATTAATTAAAATAAAATAGGCCAATGAAGGTATTGTTAAATTTTGTAAATGACAACTGTGGACTGTGGAAGTATGCTGCGGGCAATGGGCTTACCATCGAATTGCGGCAATATCATTTTTTTTTTCATTTTTTACTTTACCAAAAATCCCTTTTCGACAGACGTGACATTTTTGTATGTACGTATGTATGTAAGTGTATCCTTGATCATTAAAAATAGCAAGGTTATGTACCGTTTTTGGACGATTTATTGAAACGTGCGTATATAATTTTAAATACGTACCTGCCCAGTTCGTGTCTTGCCAACTTAGCCAAGTTTTAGTTCGCTTCAAAATTCCAGCAGTATGTACATCTACATTTATAGAGTGACGTCCATCCCCAGGTCATGATTGTAGTGCGCTAAGTATGCGTACCCGAGTGTGCCATATAGGGTTGAGTACTTGAGTAGTCTGGGCAACTGAGCAGGGAACATCACTTACCATGCGCTCTATCCTTCTCATTCATCTTTTTTTCGATAGAGACAGGAGCCCAACGAGTATGTATGTTGTAGGCAGTCGTAAAACGAAATGTGTTCAATGATCCTACTATTGTCACCATGTTTGAAGAGTGTAGAACGGACGATAATAAGCAATGGTTTTGACTATTATTTCATGGTAAATACTCGTACTAAACTCAATCTGAAATACTATTTAATGTTAAAATAAAATAGTTTTTTGATGTTAGTGTTCAGAAGAAGCAAGGCTACTCTATTGCATCTTTTGAACATAAATATTGAACATAATCTCCTAAAAATTCTTTTCAGAGGCAACTAGCTCAAATTTCGAGCAACACAACCTGCCAAAGATTTAATTTCGTGTGAATAATGATAATTAATTTAATCCATTATCATTATTAGCCATGTTAATATTAATCTAGTTTTGTGTAATCCTGTTGTGTAAATTTCTTGTGTAATCATTCTTTTGTACAAAAAAAAAAACAAAGTGTATATATAATTCTTTCCGAGCTTCAAATTCGGATATTCTTTCCTGGAAGGACATTGACGGAAATTCTCGCATGCGGATGCATTTTACTCCATGAAGACACGTTTTTTCGTCAAGGTTTTGTAGTATAGGCTTGTGCAAAATTTATTCAGCTTTAATGGTTCTCTAAACCATGTTCTCATTAGAGTACGAAAGTAGTTTTTAAGCAAACCCTGAATTTCTTACGAGTTTTCTAAGATGGCGGCCGTTCCAGGAGGTCCAGATCCAGGGACTTTTTTGGAGACTAAACCAGGACTTCCAACGAACATTCCTACCAAAGTTAAACTCCCCGGGATTTTGAGGTTAGACAATATCGACTGTACTATAGGTACGTATTACCTACATAATATATGTACTTGTACCATAGTAATTTGGAGTGACCTTTCTCTACATCATAGGTATTGTTACTCCACTCAAGAACAATCAAATCGGATCAATTTGTGAGACATTATATACAGAGTGTTCACGTATTCATTATAATACCACGAGATCAGGAGTTTGATAGAGGTGCTATGAAAGCGGTGCAACGGATTACCACTGGTCCTTCGACCCAACATGTGTAACATTGTCGTGTTCAGAAGCTTAGCACAGGTCGGTTCTGTATCGCAACAGTCGTATGCGGTCGGGACTAGGATGCACTTATGGCCTCTCCAGTTTACGCGGCAACGTAACACGTTGTTATCCTAACGGAGCTATTGTTCTCTGGGACTAAGCCGTGCTTGAGACTTGGCCATTGCGCCAACTCTGTTTGAGGGTACCGAAAACATTAAATTGAACAAGAAGGTGCAAGAAGGAATTAACATATGTATGGGAATGTCAACAATCGGACGTTCAACGTCACTGAGGTAAGTTTCTATGAAAATATTCATCGTCACGCTATGGATTTGACAATTGCGGTCCAAACGGTATGAACATTATCTCGCAAACGCATAACTGAGTTGAAAAATAGTTTTAGAAAACCCATAATATTTTTGAACAAGCTATCCAACGATAACCCACACTATAGGTTTAACGAGAAAAAAAAATACATCACCAATTTACATGTAGGGGAGGTACCCTAAATAATTTTTTTCAGGATTTTATTGTGATTGGTTTATATACCTACGCCGAATTGCAGTTTTCTAGTTGTAAGGGTTACTGAGCTAAGCCGAAGACGGACAGACAGACAGACGGACGGACATGGCGAAACTATAAGGGTTCCTTGTTGACTACGGAACCCTAAAAAGCTGACGAAGATTAAGGGCGGGTTGCACCAAACCGTCTGTAATTGTAAGCGGTGTTCGTTAAAATCTGAATGCATGGAAATATTTGACTTCATTCTATGGGATGACAGCTGCTAGCTCCATATTTAACGTTGATCGGTGTGTAATTGTAAATTCGTGCAACGTTCCCTAAATATGATGCAAACAATTGCGTTAACAAACTCAATAAAAAAAAGCAGGACAGTGACGCCATCATCGTCAAGTTGTCAAGTAGGCCTATGACAACAGGTTCCAAACATTCGAATATTCCCGCAGTCCCTGTAACCAGAGGAGTGATTATGTGACTTTTCGAACATTCGTTAAGACATCTCAACTGTCATTTCTCCATACCAAAAATGACATTAAGATTGCTTTGTACGTACGCCAGATCTATCTGGCACACAAAACGTTACTCAATCGAACAGTTGAAGTACCTGCTAGGTCACCTTCACGATTGAACGCTTTTCAATGCTTCTTTGTGCTTCTATGTTGCAATAAAAATGTTGCATGCAAAATGCTTTTCAGATCTGAACAAAGGCGCCCCAAACAAGTTTTACGGCAAGTAGTTGAATAATCAAATTTAAATTTTACATTGTACCGTATCGTTATTAAAGTTATCCGAGTTTATGTTATTTTTACAACGTCCATCGGGTGGATTGGATTTACGAGCGATACCGTCGTCGGATCGCCAGTAGCTTACTTCTAACAGCCTGCGTTATTTATTTTACATCCAGAAAATCCGGGGATTTGTCGCTTCTTTTTTTAATTTATATACTTTTGTGTAGAGCTGTTGCCGTTGTTTTCAGGATAAACTAACATAGGTTTTAAATTTGCTGAGTCCGGTATTGTCTTCGAGAACCAGTAATTTTTTCCATTGCTAAGATATCATTAGAACCGACTTTAACCTAGTTAACTGTGAGCCTGACTAAAACTTCTGGTACAAAATAAATAAATAAATATTTGGGGACAATCTACGGCTTGTACTATGGGTACTAGACGACGATATACATACTTAAACATGACGGTCCTGGTTTAAATCTGGGTATTTATCTGTGACCACAATGACCTTTACAATGCTTGTAGATTTCACGGCAAGCACCTTAGTCCATGAAACCGTGAATAAGCACACAGCAATAGACATGGATATTATAGTAAAAAGCGGTTGTCGACGCCTAAGTAGAGAGGTAAAAAAATTAACTGTAATTTCCCCAAACAAAAAAGGCATTTAGATCTATCTAAACGTAGGAAACGTTTCACAATTGACTAGCAGGCTTTGTAATATATTTAAGTACATATCGATTAAGTACATTTAGTACCACTGCAAACATGCAAGAATTGTTAACAGGCAGTGAAGGAGCATAATAACACATCTAAATTTAACTTAACCAATAGATACAGACTTTAATACATTCAAGCAAGAAATGGTACATTCATTACAAAATTAAAAAGCAACTTAAGAGTCCGCAGTAAGCTCGGCCGAATTACACCTTCCCATACAAACGTAGTTACGCTCTCATTTTAAAACTACATATTGGATTGTGACCAAACTCTGCATATACAATGACATGAGGTATATCTATGTCTGTAATTAGATTTTAATATATGGTTCCAGTTTATAAAACAAACGAAAAACAGCAAAAACAAGTTTTGTATGAAAAACTTAAATTCGCGGTTTTTTTTTCTATGGTATCTGAAGCTACATAAACTAATGGTCATTTTAAGCTACATAAACATGTCTGTACATAGATAGATATACCTCATGTCATTGAACATGCAAAGTTTCGTTACTATCCAACACGTAGTTTTAAAATGAGAGCGTAACTACGTTTGTATGGAGCATCGAGCTTACTGATGCGGACTCTTAAGGGAGCGATAAGTAATAGTGCTTCAACAGAATTTTGAAGATGGGAAGAGATTTAGCGCATTTTATATAGATACACTATTTTTATTTAGATATCGAATTACATAAATTTGAAACATGATGTCTAAAATGAATAAAACGCTTTGTTTTCACATCCTTTAATTAATTTTAGCAGGTGTTCGAAGTGACCACCGTTTTTTCAATACAATATTCAACACGTTTAGGTAACTAAAATAGTTTTTCTTCTTATTAAAATCGATGAAATGGTTCCTAAGAACAGATCTTCGTATGTCTTATAGTTTGAGACTTTCCCATACTGACCGATTTAAATGAGACACCCTGTATATACTCATAATTATGCGTATCCCTCGCTTTATATCATATCTGTTTTAAAGAGCCTCTGCGCTGTTGGCTTCGGCCCCACGGATGCCTTCCAAAAGATATGGAAAAAACATACAAATAATAATATTAATATTATATTCAAATAAAGTTTTTCTGTCTGTCTACTTTTACAGTTAGGACTAAACGACGATTTACACTTTCAAATAGAGACACAGAAAACATTTTAGAATCGGGAACATAATTTATTTCCCCGTAGTTGTTATTCAAATGGCCTGCCTAAACTAACAATAAAAATGCACGTGCCACAAAAACACTAGTCAAGGCCGCTACCGAATTACAGCATTACGGAATTAACAATTTAAAGATACTTATCAACGCGCTTTACGCACCAGCGAAGAAATAAATAACAATTTGCTGCTCAGGGTTCATACGCCTAGTCAAGGCTGTAATTCTTCGATATTTTTAGTAATAACACCCCTCATTACCCAACTTTTATGCCAGTTACGGTAAGTAAGTAAGTAGTTTTGTTTTTAGTACGGACATTTGCGTGTGAAATGGTCGGGGCAGGCACGCGATCGCGTGTTACGGGCTGACGGCTCAACGAATTCACTTTCCTCTTGTTACACGAAAATGTCCTGATTTTTTTTTCCGAATTCTCGATAAAAAATGCTTTTCATCCATTCATCTGATGGGTCTCTATTAATATCTCCAACTTCATAAAATAGTAACTTTGAAATTGTCTTGTTTTATCTCTCTAATCCGTTTGACTATGTGTCCTTTCGAAGCCGGCCTCTAGTTGACAAGATAAACAAACGCGAGAGCAATACATCACAGTATAACGGTTTGATGGAACAGCGGCGCCATAAGACAAAAAATATTTTGTATGGACAGAACGCGATAGTGTGAGTGTGTATCTGAATCTATGTATATTTGCATTATATTTGGCCATAGTTAGAGTTGCCTCAATCATGGCTTGTGTCAGTTGTGACGGTGGTATAAGGTGCATGTTGTTTTATTGAAATACATTTGGGTTTAGCGAAATGTGGCGCGACTCAAAGACCGCAGGTGGACGAAAATCGTCACTCTATGGAAAGGCCCCCAGGTTTGCCTAAAAGGAAGATCATATTCTCGTTGGGAAGATGACATCATAAAAATTACAGGACCAAATTGGCAAGACGCTGCTCTAGACAGAGTAAAATTGCAAGCTAGGGGAAGAGGCCTTCACTTGAGAGGGGTCCTTGTTATGCCAAATTGTTTAATAATATATATATTTTTTAAATGTAACATTAATTTTAAAACTAACATATAATGCAAGAAAACTGGAAATATTTATTAACAAAATTACTTTAATTTTGAGAAATATTACGAGACATAAAAGGCTTTTCATTTTTTTTTTATCTTCGAAAGACTGTGATCTTGTGTTCAAACTTCCTCAATTTGAAATCTCGATTTTACCAATCGGATAACAAAACATTGAAATTGGCTGAGGAAAATGGCAACCACTCTAGCGTCCAAATCAATCGAATCGCTTAGTTCCTCGTAACCCGAATCAATCCCGGCCTGATTGCTGCCGGGTAGATGTGGTTTGTAATGTTTCAGTAATTTCGAGCTAATCCCTGATAAGATTATAACCTGAGGCCTGGCTTTATAAAGATCTCATCATTCCAGCAGGTCGATCACGTAACACATTGTACCTACGCTATTTATATGGAAAATTACAGGTAAACTTTCCTACCGCGCATAGGAAACTTTTCGTGATTACCCCTCAGGTCATAGACCAAATGACATATCAAATCTGAAGGAAAAGTGTAATTTTCCAAATAAAATGGAGATATCTTCCTTTATTCCTATTTATTTTCTATTAAATGCTTTACAAATATTTCGGGGCTGTTTCCTTGTAGCCATCTTGAGATCAAAGAGAGAGAGGCCAGGCCCCGCTTTACCGACCTCCATACCCGGTCGGTAGAGCAGACCGTTGGCGTCAGTCAGCGCCACCTATCGGCGGCAGGCCAATCCACTTCGGTCGATATTGCTAGTGGCTTTGACTCGCCGCCACTTTCGTGCCCCCCTTAATTGTTACAGGCAACTGTGGCTACTAAGAGAAGTATGGGGGGTTGCCTTTTCCCAGTTACATATAACTTGGATCTTTTCAATACGAAAGTGAATAGACACTATTTAGGTATGCATGTAACACCCTCGACCTCATCATCGCTTACCATCAGGTGAGATAGTGGTCAAACGCGTACCTATACGTAATAATAAAAAATAAAAAAAACATTTTTCCATAATTATAAAAATTGTCATTTCTATCTACCTAACGTACGTGATAGACCTGCTGGTTAAATGAGGCGATTTACTTATAAAAGGTGTTCGGTATATTGAAAAAGGTGATGTCGGTAGACCCACCTACTAAAAATTGTATAAGTAATAATGAAGTAAGTAGTAATTATGTACAGGTCGATTCACGAGAGCTGGCGCGGAAACTAAATCAAACTGTCATTAATTTCATAGACATTACGCGCCAGCTCATGTGAAGCGACCTGTAAGTTTGCTTATTGCTTTAATATTGGAAAATAAAAACCAAATAAGTCTGTTGAACGTACGGAACTTATCATTTTCAGCCATCGTATGCGGATGTCAAAATTAGTTTATCAAATTGTGACTTCAAAACATAGACTCAAATGCTTAACACCGCTTCGCGTTTATACTAGGGGTAACGGATATTTCAATAATAATGTACAGTGACTGAAAAAAATGTATGTCTATTTATTGGCTCCCATCTCATGGCTTTGGTTTTAGGTTATCTTATCAACTAGAGGGTCATTACTAGAGTCCTAACGTAAATTACAGATGCAGTATGGTTATAGAGTTGAAAACATTGCTTGGTTTTATTGTCGTTTTGTCTACACTGAATAAAAAAATGTAATTGTAGTTTTGTGAGAGAAAATTCTACATTTTATCTCGTGGCCCTGCCTGGTTTCTTTGCAATGTGACGGCGAAGCCACACCGGCAGCTAGTCGATCGATTAAATGTGTTAGATCATCCGTTAGAGTGTTAGCATTATGGATACCAGAATAACTACCAATTTTAAATAATTTAACGCAAGCCAATTTCGCAATTAACATAACACGAGCCTTGCAGGAATTTTGCAGTTAGTAACGACTACTAAATCTAGAACAACTCCAGTAATTGAGACAAAGGCGTTTCTCGAGACGTCTGTTACAAACTTTTTAATTTGAGTCAAAAACAATCTTGGCGAAAATGCCTACCAAACTTGTGCCCCGTCATGGAACTTAGAGCCTTCGTTAAAAACCTTTTCTAGTAAAAAGATCGCTCACAAAAGAACGCGGGACGCTTTAATTTTTGAGAAAAAATGAGAAATTTTACGTTACCCGCTGCATTGAGGTTAGTTCGACAAGGAACTTCATTTACTTAGCCTCGAATGAAGTAAGAGATTACAAAGGACGGAAAGGTTAAATCTTGGTAAGAGCCGGTTGTTTCAATTTATCGTCAATAAAGCTACGCATGCTAATGGAATTTGTGCATCTGTAGCTATTGGAATTTGTGCAATGCCAGTTCCCTCCACCATTGCTAATTTTACTCGCCTACGGCACAGTTGGGGAGCCATATTACGGCGTTAGATAATATATTACAAAGTTTAGAATTCTAAATAAAATACCGCTTTAGGAAAAATAATAAACGTATTTTATCGCACGCCACATTAAATGAATTGATTACCTAACGATTAAAATGACGATGCCAGCTGTCAAAGTATCTGTCAAGTGTTTGTTTGGGGATGTATTAAGACCTACCTAATTTTAATGCATTTTACAAGACTTTTCCTAATATGATTAGCGCCTGCCTCATAAAAATTACTTACTATTTAGCTTAAAACGCGGTGTCAATCGGTAGCGGGTAAATAATTGTAGGTATATTTTGCCTGACATTTATAAAAATGCGGATTTTTCTGAAAAACTTTTAAACGTTTTAAACCTTTATATAATACGATTATTTTTGTGACTCAACTGCATAAAGTATAATTACATCATCAATAAATGGCTTCTCTCCAAGTGCTTTTACAACATAACTTAAGTATGAATATCAAGGTGGTTAATAGACTGGGTTATTTTAAAAGTGAATGCATGTATTCCATTCCTGAATGGTCAGTTACTTAAAATTAAACATTTTAATTAATCCTGTTTATATATTTTCAATTTTTGCATGCCTGTATGGCAGAAAGCACCTTGAATGTAAATTAAATGTAAGATCAATGCATTTAACTAATGTTCTTACAAATTAAATCTTGAATTTTGATCTGACGATCCATTTGGGTGAAATGTTGACATTTAAACCAATTTATTTATTGTTTTTCATCTTCGTTTTGCGAACTTAGCGAGTTTTACTGCCAAACAAAAAGTATGAGCCATAGAAAGAGTATACATTTTCCATGTCTTTATTCTGCTACTCGGGGCGGCTAAAAGTCAAAAAATTCGTACATCATTTAAATCGGTCCAGCCGGCAGCCGTTCTGTAGGTGGTGGTGGTGGTAGTATAAGTGTATAAGTGGTGTTTCTAACTAACCCGACATATTTTTTATGTAAATATTATTTTATTGCACCTATTGTGTAACGAATTAAACTGATCCTTTATCTATTGACAACTGCTGGTCGATCACGTAACGCATTATACGTACGTTAGTTCGATCTAAATGTCATTTTATATATGGAAAAATGACAGTTAAATTGTCCTAACGCGCGTTCAAAACGTTACGTGATTACCCCTCTGAACTACATGATCAACTTAACGAATAATTAAAGTTGAGTTAATAAACTAGACAATTCCATATCAAAGGTATAATTTCGTGTAAAGTAAATTGAAGATTTTACTGAATCTTGTGTTATTAATTATCACGCTCCTCTAATCTGACAACTGACATCCCAAATAATTAGAATCTGGAGTAGTGACTATGTACAGGCGCCCAGTTTGAAGCAAATTATTAAAATTATAACATGGGAGTGTTCCCAATTAAATTAACACGTATGTAATTGCAAGCTGTCCGTGTGGATTCACCCGCGTATTTCAGAGAATCCAGGTGAAGCCGCGTGATAACATATGTCCGTCCTGAAGGTCTATTCTATACATCTACAGGTGAAATAATTTTTGAAATGGTTCTGAAGATTACACTCTTCTTACAAACGTATCCATATAGTTTCGCCATGTCCGTCTGTCCGTCCGTCTTCGGCTTAGCTCAGTAACCATTACAAAACTGTTATTCGGTATGGGTATATAATTTATATAACTCAATCACGCCGACAAAACAGTACTTTTTTTTAGGGTACCTTCTCTACACCTAAAGCAGGGATGTAATTCTTTAGTCTCGAAAACCCATGGTGTGGGGTATCGTTGGAAGCATAGTACGCCCGGGATCATAACACACTGTTATTTTTTATAGTCGTCGACTATAATCTTTAAATTAGAACCTCGCAAACCATAACGCAATTTTATCTGATGCAAAAGTTTATGCTCTATGGACAATCGATATAATGATTAGATTATTCAATTGTACGCACAACTAAATTTAGTTTTCACCAATCATGAGGCTCGATGTACCTACAGAAAGAAATCAACGCATTAAAAAAAAAGCGGTGCAGCCACATTTCGTTTCAGCAGGGCGATATTAAATAGATACCAAGTTTGTTTGATAAATTATTATTTCCGTTGACTCGTAGAAAACGTATTGTATACAATAGTTATATAATTAGTATTTTACTCGGCAAGCTTCGTGGCATAAACGTGGTACTTGACTGAAAGAGCATACATTATATTTAACGATTGCATAAAATACTATGTATAATAAAATGCATAATTATTGGTATTCATATTAAAATAGTAGTAATTTATCACCCACATTTGCTTTAAAGTTTATGTGAATGTGAACTAATTTCTTTTGATTTAAGTTTTACCACACATGAAGTGTAATGTTTGATGAATAAACTGATATCAACTTTCGAAATAACGATTTGGTTACTTACTTTCACTTACTACTAAGTGATTTCTATCACACCCTTAGAAAAATTAGATATGAACAGGATACGTTACTACATTTCCTACTTTTCCTAACGTGTGCTCGGCTAAAACCCAAATCAGAGCACCTCACTTACACGTGATCGTGTCTTTCCTACCCCTAGAGTGTATATATGAAAACGGCGGAACCAGAAGATCGCGAATCAGGTCCTGAGTTGAGTAGTCCGGGCTAATGAGACAGTTTTATGAGGTAGGTCCGTGTCTCATGAGATCGTAGCGTCTCTCGGAGGACACAACCTCCTGCCGAAATCTCACACAACTACAGGTCGATTCACGAAAGCTATATAGCATGCATGCTATTGGATTAGTTCCCAGGCATTAGTTCATCATCTTCACCCAATAATCCGGTTCATTTAGATTCCACCAATCAGCAATAGACTCTAGCGGGTGTTGTCTCCATGTGAGGCCCATGTCACGGGAGTATACTCGGCTCAGCCACCACTCGGTATATACTGGGGATTGTATTTCATTCAATTGTCGACAGGGCCTGGTACCTATTTATTTGGTACCTACTTGGTTACCACGCACGCCTAACAGATGTCCGGGATACTTAATGTCCCGTGAGCGGGAAAAACATACATAACTATACTTAATGTGGTGTGTAGGTGTCTGTCTGACACTTCGGCATAATGCTGAGACAGCGGCCGATTCACTACCGCGAAGACACATACATTATGTGTCAATTGTACTGTATTTTCTTTTTTATCTCTGTGTGTCTTTTGTGTAGTGAATAAATGTCTTCTTTCTTTCTTTCTTTCTTTCTTAATATATAATTGATAAAGAGGTAGGATGAAATATTTGAATTTAAACTATTGTGAGACACGTTGAAATAATACTAATAATTACACGGTTCAACTCACGTATTAAATGTCACTACGGGCGCCATGTATAGTGGCTGGATGTTACCGCCAGCATGAAAAACTATTATTCCTAAATTAAAGTGGACAGTGTGTTGTGAAATCCCGTGGGTGAAGTGAGTTCAGTGTGCGTAGCGTCTCTCGGAGGACACGACCTCCTGCCGCAATCTCACACAACTACAGGTCGATTCACGAAAGCTGGCGCGAATGAATTAACGAGTGAATGATAATTTACTTTAAAAATAAAGTTTTAACCGACTTCAATTTAGTACTCCGCCAGTACATTTCCACATTTTTTTAACAATTTACCACATGAACTGATTTCCCATATCAAATGCGTTGATTACTAGAGAAAAATAACCGAATCGCTGTATGTGGGCCGATAATATTTGAGGACTTCCGTGGATTCCCCAAGATCATCAATCACCAATGGCACTTCATTAGTTCCTATTTCAACGGAATCTTATCAGAACCTGTGACGTACTTTAGCACTTTTAAGTACATAATTGAGGAATTCGAGAAGTCATCTGTGGTCTTCATCATCAATTCCTCGTCACCAAATTTATGATTTTTGAATGGAAATACACGAGTTATAATGGAAAATACCAAAATTACTATACGCGTGCCTAATACAATTGAGGAGTTCCCTCAATTCCTTGTGGATCCCATCATCTAACTGAATTAAAAAAAATGGGACCCACCTGGAAGCAAATACATACAAACAAAAAAAAAATCGAATCGGCTCATCAATGTCGGAGTTCTGAGGTACCAAACATAGAAAAAAAAATAAATTAAAAAAAATTCAACCGAATTGAGAACCTCCTCCTTTTGTTTGAAGTCGGTTAATACTGTCTATTAATTATTGAATACATGTTGATGCAAAAAGTGCTTATGATAATTTTGTTTTAGAGAATGCTATGCTCTTTTTATTGTTTTTTTACAACTCTTGACATTAAAATAAGCCAGGAAAATATACATACGTTTTATTTACAAAGGACTTTAATAATAATTAAATAATAATATTTTTTTTTTTTCTTCAATAACGAACATGTAGTACAGTCACCAGCAATAAGATCTGCCACAGCATAGCACGCATAAATATCTGACACGACTCTATGTCTAATGCCATAAGGACGTGTCAGATATTTTGGCAGGCTTTGTTTTGGCAGATATTGATGCCGGTGACTGTACATGTTTACAAAATATGTGGAGGACCCTGTATAAGAACGGCACTCACACTGCCACTCACAGTGACAGTGTGAGTGGCGCATTGTGGTTTGGCAGAAGAAAATGTTAATAGAAATAAGTTTACTTCCTGAATAAAAAAAATATTATTATTATTATTAATTAATTAAGTGACATTACTTTTGGTCAATTCATTTATGCCAGCTCTCGTGAATCGACCTGTACTCCAGCGCGAGACTGCCCACCTCCCCCCACCCTGACAGCGCGTGCGCCAGGCGCCGCACGGCGTTTGGAACGGGCGCGAGGCGTGATTCAAGCGACACCGCCGCGGAAACACTCATCTTGAAGAAGAACTCCCGAAGAGTTCGAAACATGTCGCATGTAGTGACATTTTATACGTGACGATGAAATATATATTTATAGTCAGAAATAGCTCTAGTAAATTCAATCTCACTCTACGTGCTAACCACACGAAAAATGACAGGGTGTTACATAACAGGCGACAAAGTATTTTGAACTCCTTAACGAAGCGTAAGTCGAGTAGCAAGTTACTCTCTCAAATACCTACTTGTATGAGCAGAACTTTATGGTGTATACGTAATAAGCCTTGAATAAATAAAGTACGCAATTGTGCTCGAGATCATCCACACTTTCCAAACTTTCGGCTTACAATACCGGTACTTATTAATAATTTTGTGAAACTTTTTTAACAGTGCTATGTCGAAACGGGGACGCGGACGACCTTGGGCGAAGGCGGGACGAGCTAGATTCGTTTTCATATCATTGGTCAAATGGTTTAGCTCTGAATCAACAATACTGTAAGATTGTTCCCTTATATTTATTTATTTATTTATACTGGAAACGGAGGAAGGAGGCCTTTGCCCAGCAGTGGGGCACTACGGGCTTCCAATAATAATAATAATGAAAAATAAGCGAGCGAACCACCTCTTAAAGCTCGTTTACACTTTGATTATGTAGTTAGAGGCGTCTTTACCTTATGATGCAGGGTGTGCGTTGCACACGGGTGCAGCGGCCCTAGGGGGCGCCGAGCGCCGCCAGCTTCCATTCAATTTTGACCGCGCTTACTAGGGGGCGCTAGAGTAATGTTTGCACACGGGCGCTACATAGGCTAGAGACGCCTCTGTAGGTAGTGATTCTTGCGAGTTCATACATTTGCTACAAGTGCGAGTAGATTTTGTATGGACTCGCCCTAATGACTTGACGTACGTTGCAGGTCCCGAAGAATCGGTTCTCATTCTGGTCCCGAAATCATAATTATAGGGTACGCATATTGAAGTTGTGGCTCTGTGAGCTGTAGTAATCGCGTGACTTCCATCTTTTATGCAATTATCGAACATGCTCGCATAATTTTACGAGAATCGTAGAGGAGAATACCCGGATACCAGGGGGCCTAGACAAGGTTACAATCGACAAGCGCTAACGCCAATTGAAAACTAATAAAATGTATGGGAATGACAGATGTTAACGAAAAGTGTTTCGTCGGCATCTATCATTCCCATACATTTTATTATTTTCTATTGGCGTTAGAGTTTGTCGATTGTAACCTTGTCTACGGCCCCTGGACAGACGGACATACGAAAGCATGTAATGATGTCCAAGCTAAATCGGAGAACATCGTTCGCTTCGCTTAAATGTATTCTTCAGTTTAAAGGCCTCCACCCACCGGACGCGTGTGCTGCGCGGCGCGTGTGCTGCGCGGCACACGCGCAAGTTGTAAAGCATTGAAACTACACTTCAAACACACATCGAACGCGGCACACGCGCAGCACCCGCGCAGCTGCAGCGCAGCACCCGCGCGGCACACGCGCAGCACCCGCGCAGCTGCAGCGCAGCACACGCGCAAGTTGTAAAGCATTGAAACTACACTTCAAACACACATCGAACGCGGCACACACGCAGCACACGCGTCCGGTGGGTGGAGGCCTTTTTAATGCAAGCATTGCCGTAAGCATTAAATAGTAAAACTAGTGGAACCAAACTTACTAGGTACTTCTTTTGTGTATATCGTATGTAAAAACACCGTTCGCAGAATAAAGACATAACGTTCAGTAGGTACTGAACGTATACGCACACATATAATAGTTTACATTCCCCTTGCAATCTCGGTACGCATAATTATACCGGGATCACGTGTGGAAACTAGTGAGCTTCGGCCAGGAAACGTGCCCCAACGAAACGAGGCGCAAACACCTCCATGAAAATACCTTTATAGTATACACACATACAGGTATATCCGGTATACTTTAACACACACTTGTGTATGCTGCCCTGAATAAATACGAGTACCTATTTACATTTAAATCGCGCAGTAGAAATTGAATTGTTTATTGGGAACGTTTAATTGCAGCAAATTGAGATTCGGAAACGTTGAGATTGATTCAATTGTTTCCTAAGCGACTGAACATTGATTTGTGTCGATTTATTTGATACAATTACGCTTCAAGGGCTCTAGATGGGGAGATTTAAGTTAAATAAGGCTTTGGGAGGCTCGTATTGACTTTTAAAAGCCCAACTGGCGTTTGGCGGCCTACAGTTTTATCTCGAAGACTTTTATTTAGCCTAATAATACTACTAATATTACATAATGTAACTAATGTAAGTATGCCTACTTAGGTACAATGTCACTAGGTTGCTACGTAAAGTAACTTTCAGCGACTGATTGAAAAGAGATAATTCTATTGATAATTTTTACGGTTTGATTATACTGAACTAATGAAGAAGTCTTTTATACATAGACTCGTGTGGTGTCGGGTTAGAATTTCACCACCCCTTTCTTCCCGTGGGTGTCGTCAAAGTCGACTAAGGGACTGCTCCCCCCGGCAACCCTGCGGTTGAAATGTGTTGTGGGCGATGATGGGTTAGCAACCTATCACTGCGATATCACATTTTGTCGATCTTTTATACCCACATTTACGTTAAAAGTGGCGCTAGAACGTAAGTTTTGTGTGCTCTGCCTATCCCTTTTGGGAATTAAGGCGTGTATGTATGTATTTATGTTTGTTTTATATTTCATTCAAATCGGATTTCGTTTTAATTATATTTGCTTTGAGTAAGTAAGTACCTAGACTAATCCAAAGTTTTACAATTAAAACTATTTCCGTGTACATTATAGTTAAAATATTGAGTCATCTGACACCACGGCCGTTGTAACCCGCGTCGAAACTTCATAAATAAAGGTAAATAAATATAACGTTACACCCGTGTCAGGTAATTGTTTAAATACACATAAATGTTGTGTTAGTGGAAGGTGTGACTCTTCCGTATCGCACAGAAATGTACATAAATATTGTTTTCGCTTATCTTTTTTCATGTGCCAATAAATTGTGACACCAGCTTGATTGATTGACTCTGCAATGCTGTAGGTATCGCTTGAGGTCATTATAGACTAGTGAGATGACTTATCAGCTTAGAAGAAGCAGGGTAGAAGTAGATAATATAGGTTTTCGAGTGGCGACCACGTACCGGAACTCGGAAGGTGCAGCGTGGGCAGGCCCCCCACAAGGTGGACTGATGACCTGGTAAAGGTGGCGGGCAAACACTACTTCTGTGAAAATTTGAACAGTCTAGCTATTGCTGATACGCAGACAGCCGGATGGACAGCGGAAGCTCAAGAACAGGGTTCCGTTTGATATCCTTTGGGAACTCGACTCTAAAAACTATCTAGTTAAATTCCTTGATCCCAAATATGTATATTTAGATACTAAGTTTGTCATTCTACGTTAAATAGAGCTCAGGGGACCGATTTTTGACTTTCGAGCGCTCGAAAATCTAATAAAAGTAAATACGTTTGTAGTGTCAAAATGGCCGGCACTTACTTTCTGCCAACAGAATTAAATACGAGTGGTCAATACCACTCGTTTTTAAATTTTCTATCGCTATTTCAAAATAGCATTTCATAATTTTTGACAGTTTTCGAGTGAAAAAGTCGAGCGCTCGAAAGTCAAAAATCGGTCCCCTGGATATTGATAAATTAACTAAAATTCAAAATAGCCGGCGTAAAATTAAAGATGGCTTTATCTGGCAATAGGAGACACTTTCGAGTACTGTTTATGGTTATGATGGAACAAGCCTGTGATTATTGACAATTGCGAATAAAAGACAATGTGTCTTGTATTACAGCCGTATATTATTTATACAAGATTCCATTTCGACGAAAGGTGACCAAAAAGGTCCCAAATATTACAACAATATCAGACCAGTCGATCGCAGCGAATAACACGCACAAGCGTGTACATTATTCAGTCGTTGCGGATTGCAGGTATAGTTTATTTGTTGTTTTTTGTTGGATTATTTTAGAAGTTATGTCCCCACCTTACTCAAGTAGAATGCCATCTGTATTTTATTTGGCCCTTCACTTTCATGTCAATAATATCTAAAATCCGTCGTATATGCAGTGTAACGTATTGTCTCATGCCTATATATGCAAACTAAATTCTACACACAATATTTTTCCAAAACAAACATACAAAAATAACGAGAATGTAAAGAATCGACACACAAAGTAATAACCCTAACGATCATAACCTCATAAATTTTAAATCAAAGGAAAAATTGAAAAATTTAATGCTCCGAGCCGGATTTGAACCGGCGACCACAGGCATTCATGGCCCGTCGCTACTAACCAACTGAGCTATGGGAACAATCTGGTTCGGGCACCAACTCCTTCAATCAGTTCCTTCATTCATACAACGCCTTAGGGAGGCCTGATCCATAATGAGAGGCCTTAACATATGAGTGTGGTTTTATGAAACGAGCGTTAGCGAGTTTCATAATAGGATCACACGAGTGTTTTAATGCCTAATTATGTACAGTTGCATACACTACTTTATCTACACACATATCATAAGTAGTAGTAAGTAACAGCAATAAACCAACAATAAAATGACAACAGCAATACCGTCAATACAACCGTCATAACGAATAGTTTTTTTTAAATCATAGACAAACGAATGAAGTCCCTATACTCATATCACTCGAGATCAAATGTCGTGCGGTTTGTATTAAAAAACGTACTGAATTGACGATTCGTATCGATAACTGTTTTAATATCTATGGATACGAGAATAGAGACTCACTTGATTTTTGACAGTTGTTCCTAATCTCATAACGATACAAAAATCTGTACTGTAATAACATTACAGTACAGATTTTACCTACTACCACAGACAAGAAAGTTCTCATTGTAAAATCGGTTGTAGTAATACTGGTCATTTCCTACGGTTTCTGAACGCATTTTAGAGCATTAATGATATGTACGTAGATAAAAAATCAAAAATTGATTATAACCTAAGCGATTGTTTCAAATCTGAACTTTATAGTGTTAGAAAACGGTTACTTTAAAATCGAAACAAGCAGGCCTTGTTTACAAAATCCAAGGGTTCGTTATGATAATTAAGTAAGTTTCCGCTTCGTGTAAACTTTTTTCATTATATCTGTTTCACAAATTTGAGGAACGGCATTATACCTATTCGTTTATGTGTAGTATAATGTGCCTACCGATAAATTTGAAAAGTTTAGAACGCTGGGATGACTTTACTGTTTGGGGCGTTGCTGGGCTGAGCGTCCCCTTAAGGCTTACGTCACATTAATGTTGCCATTGACTGACATCTTTCATACAAACGGGGAGTTTTGTTAATGCGCGAATAATATTTAAATAATGTTAGATTGTTATTATATTTGGGGTGAAAAGGCAATTAGTAGTTCAAAAGTAAATCTTGACGTAACGTAAGTGAAGTAATGTAATTTACTCGGGTAATTTACTTTCACACTGTGGCAATGCATTTTTAAGATGCTGATGACGTAGGTCGATACATATGTCACGAGCTGTCACGGGAATGACATATATAGGTAACTTGTTTTATTCTACTATGGCTGGGTCATGGCTTCTAGTGACGAGATATATATGTCGCAGTGGAATAGAATGTTCGCCGTTTTACATAACAGCTAGCTGTTTTACAAAACAGCGCTGTTTAGTGATACGGCGGGTTGACGATCATGCGAATTGCATATCGCTGAATGAACATCCGCTGGAATGTGTTCGGCGCTAATCGTTCTTCAATACAGCAGTAGCAGCGGTATTGTAACACAGCAGCTCATTAGCTCCGGCTTGGAATTTTTAGTTCCCATTTTTAGGGTTCCGTACCAAAAATGGTAAGAAAGGAACCCTTATGGTGCGACTACGTCCGTCTGTCTGTCTGTCACAAAGTGAAATATCTCACGAACTACTCAAGCTATCAACTTGAAACTTGGAATGGTTATAAATGAGAGTTATTCGCGTGCATGGAAAATGAAAAATTTAAATATATATTTAATTTTTCTATAAAATCTTACGAATATGAGGAGGGGGCAAAAAAAAAATTCAACTATAGGGTCAAGTGAGGTATCATTCAAAAGGGCTTGAGTTGCACTTTTTGAAGCAGTTTTTCTTTTTTTTCTACACTCGGAAAATTTTGATCTATGAAGGAAAATGTAAAAAAAGTACTATTCCCCCCCCCTTATCTCCGAAGTTATTCAAGCGAAAAATTTGAAATAATTACTTGTGATTAAGATAAACATATATATTACGGGAAAAGTTTTTTTTTCTCTATATCTAGCATATTTTTTGTTTGATTTTCAAAAATCATTTCTTAGTTAGATTTGCAATTTAATCAACTTTGTTTTGAAATTCCTATAAAACTATAAAATAGAAGTACTCTCTACCAAATAAAACAATAATAATCGAGATCAGTTCACGTGATAACCAATAATCGCTAAAAGACCAACATACATACTAAGCCGATTGCCCTTGCACGTTAGTACCAAATGGGGCCGATAGATGGCGCTGACCCCATTCGCGCTGCTAAGATTTTTCTAGAATTAATGGGGTTGGGATTGGGACGCGTATATTTATTTTCAGTAGCAGGTAAAAAAAAGATCGCGATTCAATAGTCTTGGTGTAAAAGTTACTCGTTGTTTGAAATTGAATTCAAAATTGTGTTGGGTTAAAATAAGTAATTTAACAAATATATTGGGACTTTTACTTTACCTTGAGTTAATTGTTAGTTTGCACGGAACCCTCGGTGCGCGAGTCAGACTCGCACGACCGGTTTTTTAATACTCGCGGCGCTATCTGACGTAACAACAACAATGGCGTCGGCGAGGGTCATAGGCATGGACGTACACCTGTCATAGGTTATAATGCAAATAAAAACGTCATTAATGGCTATGGATTCTCATGGTCGGCGGAATCCAACACAATATTAACGGAATTGTCATCACGTATTCAATCCGCCTGATCGTCAACCCGCCGTATTACAAAACAGCGCTCCTTTCTGAAACACAGCTAGCTAATGTTAAACGGCGGATTATACAATATGCCGCGACATATATATAGTATATATATGCTCTTTCAATCTTATTTTTGTCTTTTTAAGTGCTCTTATTGCGGTCTCATACAAATAATTATTCTTCTCTAAAACCTAGTTCGAATAACAACGTGAAAAAACTTTTGGGAAATTCTCTTCTTAACCCATTCACTGCCCACTGTCGTATGTTCGGCGCCCATCCGGCTGTTCACCTCTACAGGTCGCATTTCTGAACAGATACTCAAGACATAACAACATAAGACTTATTAAAAGATTAGTAACCCTGCACCTGGCCTATAAAGATGCAGATGGTCATTGAAAAAGTTAAAAGTTAAATTTTGCAGGACCTAACACAATCGAGATGGCTTACCTTTGGCAAACTCGTGATTTCTCTTTTTTTGTTAGCATGCTTTTTATACAAGTACGTATGCAGGTACTTGTATAAAGTGCGTCTCATTTAAAAAATCAAATGAATGAATTGCGGACCGAGTCAAAACATGTCGTACAATATTCAACTTAAACACATTCACTGCCAAAAATCGCTACGTGCTACGATCGTAGCCGATTCCGTGATTTTCCTGGTATGTAGCGAAAATCGATTACGGCGTAGGCCGATTGGCAAATGCCAACATCCAAAAAGGATGATGTTGTTGTCAAGCCTTTGTTGCCAAGTTTGATGTTTTCTTTACAGATGAGTTTATGTTGATAGGAAGTTGACGTCGTGTAGAAACACATACGAGTAGCAATATCAGTATCTTTCACGAAAAAAAATACTGGAGTACTGGAAATTATCTAGAAAGATCGTCATTATACCGAATCAAACTAATTTTATTTAATTAAGTTTATTTTCTCGGATTGGCGCAAAAAAGTTAAGCTTCTTTCGGTATAATTAAAGATCTTCCTAATAAATTCCTTGGCCTATGAATACCTTGAACCAAGGATACACTTTTTTGTAAATGATTTGCAATGCATCCTTGTGTATAATTGTTCCATTGACCTAACCACCCAATTCATCTTAGTACCCTTATCTCCCATAATGGACTCCTTACGGCCGCCCTTCGGCCCTGTGGGCACTTTTGCGTAATTGCCTTTGCGGAGCGTTACTTCATAACTTCCTTCCCCATTTTGATACGCTACACTGGGAGTAGTGTAGCTTGGGTTAATATACACTACACTGAGATTCATTCGGTATGATAGCGTTTGATATAATTTCAAAATATATATGTTTATTTAATACTAGCTTCTGTATTCTTATGTTTAACCATACTACACACTGAAAATAATGATTTAATTTCCATAGATTGTGCGTGTAACAGCTCAAATTCTCTTCGAATCTAAATAAACACCCTCATAATCTTGGTCGTCAATAATATTATATCGATGGCCAAAGTATCCTTTTAGAGAGCTCTCCCTATGCGAGCCCCAGGTCCGAAGACCCTAGGGCGAACCCGGCGGACACTCACTATCCTAAGCTGTCTTGCAAGCGAGACCTGAGGCCAAAGTGCCGAGCGGTGAGGCAAAAGAGGCCGAAGGCCGAGCTTTTCATTGGAATTAGAGGCCTAAAGCAAGCGGTCTCAATGCGAGCTCGAGGGCCTAAGGCCCGATCACCCACGGATAGGTACTCGTTATCTCCGAGTAACTTGCAAGCGAAACCTGAGGACCGAAGTTCTGGAGGTAAACGGGGAGGCAAGCGGAGCCGAAGGCTGAGTTTTTCGTAGGAATGAAAGGCCCAAAGCATGTTTTAAGAGAGCGGTCGCTATGTGAGCTCGGGGGCTGAAGGCCCGTGGGTGAGCCCCCACGGACACTTACTATCCCCAGGTGTCTTCGTATCCGGAGTATCCGGAGACCAAAGTCCAGAAAGTGTGCGGCCAGGCAACTTTTCGTAACATTGAAAGATCATAATCAAGCCTTAAGATAGCTGTGGCCGACGCGTCGCCTTACGTCGCGTCGCGAGCGACTCTTGTCGCAGAGGGGCGACCCTTGTCGCGGGGCGACGGGCGACTTTATCGCGTCGGCTGAGTGGGTTCGTACGCCTAGAGGCTTCAGGCGTACGCCACTCGCCAGACACCTAACAGACCGTGCGTATATATGGGGCGACCCTGCAACGGCCTTCGATAGCCCGAAGGCCAAGACTCCCTAGCCAAGGGTAGAAGAAAAGAAAACAAGAACTCTGATAATAAAATGAATGTATATTATTGATTGACTTATTAATTAAACTTTCCCTACCACTGCCCTATGTGACTTGTTTACAAGTCCCTGCTTGCCCTATCACTTTCCTACTGATTGCTGATTACTTAGTTGTTGCTTTCTCCAGAGAGCCGACTGAACACAATTTGAACTGAGAACTGACTCGTTCTTATACCAAAATTAGGTTTACAACTCGTCACGATATCCTCGAGCATATTTTCAGCTTCTAATTTTATTATTGACCCAAATCTTACATAATTGATTGGCTATTACGTAATGCCACGCCTAATTTAACTATAATTTTTCGTTATCACAAAATATTTTAAACAAGGTTACTTCTAATGCACTAATCTTTGTTTGCCTATGATATCGTGACTCTAACATATGTTTACAAACAATAATAAACCTCGTAAGATGATTTTCAGGAAAGTTACAGCAAGTGGAAAATGGTAATATTTATTTTCAAATCCTTTTTTACTAGGTTTTCTTGCTTTTTATAATATAAAACGTTAATAATACTGATATAAAGTCTCCCTAACAGTTGGAGCTTTTTATGACCTACCTAACGACATATAAATCTATATTCTACTGTAACAGGTTGCAAAATGGTCGCTTTGATTAACCAGAATGATAAGCCGAAATTACGTAATAAAGTTCTTAATCAAAAATTAGTATGGAATAATAACGACCAATCAGCGCCCGGCGGGCGGAGCTTGACGTATGCTCTCTCTACGGTCAGACACTCGGATATACACGATTTCTTAGTGGCTTTCATTATGGTAATGCTTTCTTAATACAGTCACAAAATGTGATCTTTAAAACATGTTTTGGCCTATATGCCTTAGGTATATACTCGTTATATTCTTTTGGGTGGTAACTAAGACTTTTATTTATTCATTTACATTATATTTATTAACCTTTGCCTATTAATTCCTTTGTTATTGGTTAACATGTTATGATGTACTCAAAGCTATGTAAAATGGGGTAAATAGTGGGATTTCTTTATTTACTTATACAATCTAGGTCATTACAGTCTAGACATTGATTCTGTTACCTCTAAACGTGATCTTGCGGTCCCATCGTTCACAATACCCCCCTTTAGTATGAGACAAAGTCTCATGCTATAATTGTTGCAATGTTATTTATCACTTTACGTTATTGTTCACTGAATCACTTTCACTTGTAGTTAGCACTATTAATCTTGATGTAGGTGAATTGGCTTATAGCCACCACTCTCCGGGTTTATATGGTTCCGGTGCTTCCGTTTCCGGTGGTATGGTTTTTATATAGATATTTTCTTTATCTTCATCTACCCTTCTAATAGGGACTGAAATTTTCAGGCTCATTTTTTCCTTTTTCTTCTGTTTGGCTTTCTCGCATGCTGCTTCGACGAGTGCAGTAGGAGGTCGAGCGATATAAACTTTGTTGCTTGGTGGCGGGTGTTGGAGACGTTTCTTACGCCATTCCGCCCATGACTGGCTCGTGGTTTTCTTTGATGCTGCTGTGGTGACGTCTTTTGCCTCGACGTGGTACGTCCAGGCGTTTGTGAACACGGTGGAGTTGCTGTTTGTAGGTGCCTTCATGGCGCGGGAGTTTTCTTTGTTGCTGACTGCTGCTGCATATTTTGGAACTGGTCCCCGGAATGGGACCCTTGGTATTTCTTTTGGCTTTGGACCCCGCGGGTCTATAGATCTCTCTTCTTCATTAATTTTTCTTCGTAATTCTTGTAACCTTTTCCTCCAATTTTCTTTCATCTTTTCCACCGTTCTTTCCATATTTTCTCTTTCTTGCGCTATCTTCTCAATTTCCCGCTGCAATTTCTCCACCGTGCCCTCCTCCAGGTCCCTTCGTGGTGCTCGCTCTTGTGGCGAGGCCCGGCAGTGGGCCCCGTAGAAGTGAATGGTTCCGGAGAAGGTGTTGCTAACGTTGACTTCAGTGCTGTCGCCGCTCTTAAATTGGACCTCCGTGAGAGGTGCTGATGTTTGGGCGCTGCCGGTGGGCTGCACCTGCACGCGCCCTCGCCTCGGGCGCCTTCCGGATCTGTTTTCCATCGCTACTCGCGCCTGCAACCGCCGAACAGGGCCCCGATGTAGCCTTTCGACGTCCCGTACTTCCGCGCTCCTGACGGTGACGGACTAACGCCGAGAAATAATCAACTTTTTGACGACCTATTCATTAGTGATCCGGATTGAAGGACCCTTACGGCGAAACCGACTGTTTTTTGTGTAGGCGGACTGACACTGAAGTTAAACTTGAAATAAAACTGACTCTAAAAACAAATTAAAAAAATACTGCACAAAACTGGATTTTTAAAACGAACTGGAGAACTAACACTGAACTGGAACTGGATACTGGAACTGGATACTGAAGACTGCTGATTACTAGTAGATTTCGAGACTTGAGCTGAGCGAACACAATTTGAACTGAGAACTGACTCGTTCTTATACCAAAATTAGGTTTACAACTCGTCACGATATCCTCGAGCATATTTTCAGCTTCTAATTTTATTATTGACCCAAATCTTACATAATTGATTGGCTATTACGTAATGCCACGCCTATTTTAACTATAATTTTTCGTTATCACAAAATATTTTAAACAAGGTTACTTCTAATGCACTAATCTTTGTTTGCCTATGATATCGTGACTCTAACATATGTTTACAAACAATAATAAACCTCGTAAGATGATTTTCAGGAAAGTTACAGCAAGTGGAAAATGGTAATATTTATTTTCAAATCCTTTTTTACTAGGTTTTCTTGCTTTTTATAATATAAAACGTTAATAATACTGATATAAAGTCTCCCTAACAGTTGGAGCTTTTTATGACCTACCTAACGACATATAAATCTATATTCTACTGTAACAGGTTGCAAAATGGTCGCTTTGATTAACCAGAATGATAAGCCAAAATTACGTAATAAAGTTCTTAATCAAAAATTAGTATGGAATAATAACGACCAATCAGCGCCCGGCGGGCGGAGCTTGACGTATGCTCTCTCTACGGTCAGACACTCGGATATACACGATTTCTTAGTGGCTTTCATTATGGTAATGCTTTCTTAATACAGTCTCAAAATGTGATCTTTAAAACATGTTTTGGCCTATATGCCTTAGGTATATACTCGTTATATTCTTTTGGGTGGTAACTAAGACTTTTATTTATTCATTTACATTATATTTATTAACCTTTGCCTATTAATTCCTTTGTTATTGGTTAACATGTTATTATGTACTCAAAGCTATGTAAAATGGGGTAAATAGTGGGATTTCTTTATTTACTTATACAATCTAGGTCATTACAGTCTAGACATTGATTCTGTTACCTCTAAACGTGATCTTGGGGTCCCATCGGTCACAATAGCATTTGGAGGCTGAAGGCCACTTTTACTATACTATCCCCAGGTGGCAGCGAGGCCAAAGGCCGAGCTTTACGTTGGAATGATAGGTCGCTTGATCGCTTAGGAGAATCATTTAGTTTATATGCCACTAAACAGGTATTGAAATATATTGTATACACAGTAGCTTTTATGTAGAATCGAAATCCAACAGAAAATAGCCGAGATTTACATATAAGACATAAGTATAATTCTAAGTTCTCGCTCATATCATAGTTAAATAAGCATGAATGCTAATTCACATTTTCCCTAGAATATTATATGAGAACTTGAAGTTATTGTTTATGCAGAAATGCCTGCCAAAAGAGTTTCCTAACACATTAGCAGTACACATAATAAAATAGCGACTTTGGGGATTTCCTACACCCTACGTTCGTTTATAAGTTGCGAGAAAGAAGTTATGTACAGTAATTAAACTGACCATTTCCATTTTAAATGTCAAATCTAGCCAACAAAAATTACCAACACCGAATTCAATAATAATCTTGTACGCTTTTTTGACAATTCTATGATAGGTAAAGTTGGCAATTATATGGTAGCTACAGAGTTAGCAAGGAAAGTTCCTAAACACATCGAAAGTTGAACCTGTTTTCGACAATATCGTAACGAGTCTTATTTAAAACTCCGCAACGTTATTCACGCCGTATTCCGACGGACTAATTTGTTTTCTCATCTAAAAATAAGGACCAATTTTGGTACGGAACACTAAAAACCTTTCCTCAAAATTGCAATGAAATATTGACGTTGTGTTCTTCATAATGAGCATCAAAGTGTCAGGTTTCGGGCGCTGCGAGACGAGAGACCCGTAATGGCATTTAATACAAAATTGGAAGCCCGCAAGATGTTCTTTTTTAATTTTGATTCAATCACGGCGGCGTTCAGGCATGAAAATTAAAATTTGAATTCTTGGTTTTTTTTTTATTTCATTAATTGCATGTTTGAGAAGAACACAATACATACCTTGGCATGAAAAGTGGTTGCCAGCCTCATAAACTATCTGTATCTATATGTACTCGGCCAGCAACCCCTTACTTCTCGGCCTCTTACTATTGAGACATGGCAGGTAATTTCGATATGTCTCTGGGTTTTGCCGGCGGTCCGACAGTGAACAGCAGCTGCATGGAGTCTTAGGGTATTTATTAAAATATTATTTTGTATATTATGTCTACCCGAAACCATTTCCTTGAAATCGTACGATCATTTCAATGTCTTGTTCACGTGGTTATTAGTTAGAGGGCCATGTGTACCGTATCGTTCGTAAGTACTTATTACTTATTCAGTGCTACTCCAACGTACTCTGCCCAGGTACTTTGTAAATAACAATGGCCGTCGAATTTTGTATGTTGAAAGTAAGGACCTACCTATATGGTTCAGCCATGAAAGACCAAAACTTGGTGTGGTGAAATTAAACCGTATAATGATGTTAAATTGAGCGCTAAGTTCGGTATTAAGGATATGCGTGGATGTCGACTTCAAAATGTGTAGATCATTCCGGATTTATTAGTAATAACTTTTAAAAGTTTGGTTTTTAGTACAAGCTTTTATGGCCGACTGTACTTTTCTATATACCGTCATCAATAGGTATGATGACACATTTTGAAAAACTGTTCTATAATCTTTAGAAACATTTATTATGTATTACAAATAAGATTTTTCAAGAGAATATAACAGTTAAGTAGGAAAAAATGCATTTTAGTTTTAAAATTTCAAATTGGCGCTAAAACGCTTGTCAGTGTCATGGCGTCCCGAGTGACGTCACGTTTGTATAAACAGAACGCAGACCTTTGACGTTTGCTACCTAGATCGCTCAATTGCTCATTGAATGAACATAAATTAAAAAGTTTACTAGTCTTGCGCGGCCGTGCGAGCGAGAAAGCGGGACAATGACGTATGAAGATCTGACAGATAACATGGTTCTATCCTTGTCTTACTATTCGTTCAGTACGTAAGTTTTCTCTGTAATCTGTGGTAATGGCGGTTATGGGTATTTGTTTATACAAACGTGACGTCATGCGCTCTCATTGCGGGCGTCCGTATTTTTCGGTTTTATTTTACAAAAATAAATAATAATCTCTAGCTTAATTAAAAAAATATGAGCATTTTTCGAATTCTATTATTAAAATTTCACTAAGAAAATACCATATTTTAGTGATTTTCAATTACTGTCATCATGCCTATTCTAATGAGCCCAAACTTAACTGGGTTAAGTACATTGGTTAAGTACTGAATTCCCGTGGCCGGCTTCTGTCTCCATCATCATATAAGCTCAATGGTACCATAATATTGAATTGCTATGCAACCTATAAAACACCCAAACTTTCAGTTCAATCGGTTGAGGTTAACTGGTTCAAAAATCAGTTCCAACAGTTGTGAGTATTCATTTTAAACGGACGACCTTGGGAGTCCGTTTTATTTAATACGAATCCAGCAATTGTCCTTCCAGCTGAGACAAATATAGTGCTTTTCACAAAAATTGTGCAAGAAAACAAAAATGTACTTTCTGAAAATGATAAGACATGCACTCCTTCTCGCTGCTTCAAGAAATTTCGTACGCCTTTCGATATTTGTCTTTTGGCTTTGCAACTTACACTAAACTTAACAAGTAATCAATAACTGAGCTTGCAGCCTTTTTTACTCTGGAATCACTAAGGTACACGTCAATTTTCTATATTTTTTTCCGTAAAAAGAATTAGCCACAGTATGTTAAAACAGAATAATTTTTGCATTGCCGCCTTTTTTTAAAATAATAAGTTGGAAATGTATTTTTCTTCCGAAAACGCCATAAGTTATTTGAGGCAACTAAAAAGTCGCGACAAGTCACAGCTACTGATCTTCCGTTTTGGCTGTTTAGGACCTATGCCTTTTATTTATATGGCCGTTTTAACTTTTTAAAAAGTTTGTACCACGACAAATAATGGAATTTGTATGCAATGTTGTAGTCGATCAAAATCGAGCCGGCAAGGTTTTTTATTTTTTATATTTTGACTTACCATAAACTATACACTTGATATTGACGTCCTGATTTTTTACCAATAAAGTCAACTTTGCCGATGATTTTTGAGAAAAAAGATATAACTTCTTGACTAATCTAACTATCGTAACAGCTTGGACTTTAAGGCGCCGTAGGTTCATGGTCTTCTCTCCCTCTCACTGAGCATAAGCGTGAGTGAGATGGAAGTGCGTGCTCGGAAGCGCGGAAATCATGTCTTTTAATTTTTATTTTTGGCCGTTTAAATAAATAAAAAAGTAAACACTGATTTCCCTAAAACATGATATTGCCGATTTTTAGAAGCCATTTTAATATTTTTAGCTTTTGTTCGTAATTTGTAACAAATATTTTAAGTGTATTTTAGACCCTTTTAGACCTATGTTCGTGATTTTTTTCTATCGAGCGAAAAATGCTTAATCATGTTTCTAAACACTGATTTCCCTGCAAAAAATCCTCAAGATTACTATTCGTATTTTTTTTTAACCATATTATTATAAACAGATGCATTATATTGTTTCAAAAACACTGTTCGCTTAACTTCGCTGAACCTACGGCGCCTTAATACTACATTTTACTAATAAAGTTTTTTTCAGGTATCGTTTTCATAACCTCCTTTTCAAATGTCTGATAAACCTAACACGATTCTCCTTTCAACAATAATCCGGACGTTCGACAAAACGCTCACAGAACAGCGCAGGTAATGAGTCCAATGCTGGCTCGCATTAGGGGGATTTAGTGACCCACTTCGAGGGAATGGAACACCGTGATTGGCTGCACCGGCTTAACTTAACGGCTAGTTGTTGGCTACAATTTTATTGATATTGCGAGGTGAATTTAGCTCCACTATCCTAGAGGCCTGTCTGACTTGGCAGTGTATCTTTAAATGCACACATTTCTAAACACCTTTTTACATTTACCTTTTGGCTAAAATATAGGTTATCCTGGCTTCGGCACGTTATTTGCCTGTATTAGTAAGCTCCTAGTCTATAGTAAAACTGATGTACAGTATGTTTTATCAATAAATTAATATTATCATTTACGATTTTCTGCGTTCGATACAGCACAACCGAGGCTTGAACACACGTTTATTTGTTATTGAATTTAGGGTTACACCGGTCGTAGCGTGGATATTTATGAGAGACGTGAATAGTATCTTTATAAATGCCGACTGTGACCTAAGAAAAAAAACAATAAAACTTATGCGATTCCCATTGTTTTGCGCAAACATGCGGATGACTGGTCCAACCCAGAAACACAAAAGATTAATTCAAGAAAATAACAACGAGCACAATTCTGGTGGCAATTTCACAGGTCCAAAAAGAACGCAATTTTTCAATGAAAAACGAATTTATCCCAAAAAAATGTTTACACTATTAATTAGGCCAAAATTTCGTTCACAGTAAACCGTAATAAATATATTCAAGGCGTTACAACGCGTAACTTTGTTAGAGTGAAAAGAAATATTGACATTACCGCACCGCTTCCTACGCCTGAATCAACAGAACAAGATAAATCCATCGGTGGCAATGAGATTTAAATCAAATGCCCTATGTACATACTTGTTTCCACGGCCCTTGCGACATTATTCTCTTGAAGGCGACTTTTCAATTGCCGTTAGCTTTTCGCTTGTTTTACTGCCTTGCGCCCTTGTATCAATCATGTGAATTTTTGAGAATTTATCTTGGAAACATTACCTACTTTGCGATAAACGAGTATGTAGTAGGTAACAAATGACGCTTAATTCTGTTTTTAACAATGCCATATTCAAGCAGATAAACACATTCTCTGCCTGGAATCCGCTAGATGGGCGCTCTGCTAGGCGTTATATTCTGCAAACGGTAATGCACGGTAAAAATGGTAAACGGTAAAATGTGTCAAATTTACTTACAACCTTCTGGAATTCGCTACTTTTCAATTTGATAGTTTTGAATGAAAATTAAGGGAGAAATAAAAAAACACATGTCGCTTAAAAAAACATTTTCTAGCGAACTAAATCATAAAATGGCCTACATGAAAATATGAAATGTTGTCAGTTGGGTTTGATTTCCTGTCGAAAATAAAGCCGGAAAGGCGCGTGAAATTTGACACAAAGTTTGCGGACTAAATTTATCATAACGATTGTCGATTCGTGTTTTGAAGGATCGCGTATATCGTATCGTATCTACAATAAGTCATGACATTTATTGATTATACTTAACGCAGTAGCCCACTGCGCTAATATTATGGAATAGATTAGAATAGAATAGAATTATTTATCGCGTGTCACATTACAGGTTATACAGATTGTGAAAACAATACAATGGGTAGGCAGGTAGGATTAGTAGCCAAGGGGGTGCATTTAGCGATTATTCGAATATAGCGATAAGATTGAAATGTTCTCTGAGCAATGAACCAGCAGCTTATCAATTCAATTCAATTCAATTAATTTATTAACTCGTCTAACAAGATCCATTTTTATTATTTTTTGACGACCGCTTTAGCCTAGTTGGTAGTGACCCTGCCTACGAAGCTGGAGGTCCTGGGTTCGAATCCCGGTAAGGGCATTTATTTGTGTGATGAGCACGAATTTTTGTTCCTGAGTCATGGATGGTTTATATCTATTTAAGTATGTATTTATCTATATAAGTATGTTTATCGTCGTCTAGCACCCATAGTACAAGCTTTGCTTAGTTTGGGGCTAGGTCGATTTGTGTAAGATTGTCCGCAAATATTTATTTATTTATTTATTTTATTTATTATTTGTTAGCATTATCCTTAAAAAGATATTGTTTATCATTTTTATATAAAAAATATCTTTGTATCTACGATCATTGCTAGAAGGGGCACTAAAAACAAAATTCAATGTGCTCTACCTACTCTTTTGAGAAAACAGTCGTAATAGGGGTGTAGACTCAAAATTTATCATTACTCCACTTTTGAAGAATTCAAACATTTTGAGTCTACAACTTTCTATAAAGAAAGCAAGAAATAAACCTGATGTCGAAAATCCCATTCAAATAATCTGAATTAATTACAACCGTATTAATGTGGCTTTTTAGAGAGAGAAAACGCTAGCAGATAGTGACGCCGCGATCCTCAAACATATCAAGTTAAAGTTACTCCTTTGGAGTTGCATGTGTCTATAGGCTGCGGTGTCCGCTTACCACCAGGCGGGCCGTACGCTTGTTTGCCACCGTCGTTGTATTAAAAAAAACGTATATGATAATCGTTTCACATCAAGGTATATGTATATTTATTTATTTCATCTTTATTGCACCAAAGAAGAACTTATCATACAAAAGGCAGAATTAATACCGTAAGTATTCCTCTACCAGTTAACCTTTGGGCAAAAAAAGACCGATTAAATAAATAAGTAATACATAATTTTCTTCAACTAAAGCAACATCGCTCTTAAATGAAGGGATTCTAAGGTTAGTAGATTTTAATACCTAAGCAATTAAATGAATACCGCATACCTATCGATTCCGCCCGCCACGCGGAAGGGGCCTAAAGAGCAAGCAATCGATTGTGTGGCGATTGTCATTTGTCAACGGGGAAACCTCACCTGGCTCATTTACATTGGTCGAGTCGAGCGTACCGATTTGTTCGCCTTGTTCTAATTCATTGAGCCGGGATAAAATCTGCCCGTGGTGGTGAACCGTGTCGGGGTTTACGAATTTCTATGTTTATTTTGAACGCGACGATAACGAGCGCGCGGCTGTAGGCTGCGGTTTTGAATGGACGGTATTTTTAACGCGTTTGCGATCCAAAAGTGCGTACGACACAGCTAAAGGTTGTAGATGATGCATCGGTAACGAAGCACCTTTCAGTAACTCGTTATTTAGTATTTTTATTTCTATTTATGTAGTTTTATTTTAATTAATGTATGTAATACAATACAATACAATACAATACAAATATTCTTTATTGCTCACCAGACATAGTAAAAAAAATAAAAAAGAGGTAAGTTAAACATAAACAATGGTAGACAACAGGCGGTCTTATCGCTAAAAAGCGATCTCTTCCAGACAACCTTTGGGTGGTGGAGACGATGCAAGAAAAGATAAGATTTGAGTAGGTGAAAACAGAAAATAAGAACAACTTAACTATAATAAAGACTTACATAAATACATACATATATAAACCTACATACACATACAATAACTAAATGTCATAGAAACAGTATCACTTACAGCCGAAAACAAACAGCACACACCAAGTAGGAATGACTAGTTACGGAAGAGATAAATAGTAATCCTTAAGTCGAGTTTTAAAAATGGGAAGAGACTTAGCACGTTTAATCTCAATAGGCAAAGAATTCCACAATCGAACAGCTCGAAAAGTAATAGTGATGTAAACATACGAAATTAAAAAAGTCGTCCCTTGTAATTTATTTTGTCACTCAAAATACTTTGGGACGCACATGTCATTGATATTAAAAACACCGAACTTAGGGTAGTAGACGCAAGAGAGAGGTTTTGGATGGGTTTTTATCGGAGTTGCAACGGGCGGGAAACCAGCCAGTGTTACGGAAGGCAAACGGACAAACGATCGTACTGTTAAAGTACATACTTGAATAAATAAATGAATAAAGAAAGAAAGAAAGGCGAAAGATATATATTTATTTGGTGTGACAAAGAAATTAGGTATACACGAGTTTATAAAACTGAACTGCACTAAAACGGATGCCATTCAGCTTATACCAGCAGCAGTATATGCTTATTATTTATAATTATGGGCAACGGGACAATATTAAAGGGCAGTCTTACACAAATCGTACTAGTCCCATTGTATGCTCAATAAGGCTTGTATTAAGGGTATTACTAAACTCAAACTCAAACTCAACTCAAACTCAAAATTATATTTATTCAAGTAGGCACACGCACTTTCAAATCGTCAGATAGAAACATAATCTTAAGCTAATTACTTGATTAATTTATTAAACATAAAAAGTAAAATTTATATGAAGTATTTAATTTTTTTTATAAAAAAATACTAGTCTAAAATGTTTCTAGAAAGACAATCTAATGTCAAAAAAATAAATAAAACGAGAATAATAAATTAAAAACACGATGTCAAAATTTTTGGAAAGGAATAAATAAATTATAAATCCAGTCAAAATTTGTCCCAAGAAGTTTTTTCATTCATGTAGTCTTGTGTGCTATAATAAGCTTTCGAAATAAGTTTACGTTTCACATAGTTCTTGAATTTATTAATTCAATTCAACCTGCGGGCACCGCGAGCTTATGCTTATTTCTAGTATTAATATTATGTATGTCACAGTTTTTCCTAAAATTGACGATGTTTTTATGTATCTCTAAGCGAGTCTCTATGTTCCAATCTATATATCGCCCGAATAGCCCGTTTCTGCACAAAATCGAATGAATGTCCGAGGCACTGCCCCACAATAAAATACCATATATTATGACATAATGCTATGGAAGTAGCTAAAATATACTAATCGAGCACTGCTGTTTTCACGTCTGTTAATTGACGGATCTTACTCACTGCAAATGCTGCAGAACGCAGTCTATTCGAGAGATTAGCAATATGGGGACCCCATTGAAGCTTAGAATCTAGGTCTAGAAAAACTAGCTACGTCCATCATTTGGAAGAGTGTAAGTTTGCCAGTGTCGGTTTTTTATTTTTATTTTAGTGGCAATTTTAAGGTTATATTCCTGGATTATAATTATGGTTTCAAGTTTAGAAAACATCTAAGACTCAGAAACAAATATTTGCGCTGGCCAGGATTCAAACCCAGGACCTTCAGCTTCATAAGCAGCGTCACCACCCTGTAGGCTAACCAGTCGTCGACATGACCATGAGCCGAGCTCTTCAATTATGTGATCTGGTATCACAAATCATGAAATATCACTGAAGTTTGGCTTTCAGTTCCGTTTCAAATTTGTACATTTTCGTACGACTTGGTGCAGAATTAGCAAGATATGACAGATCGCCGATAAATACGGTCACAAAATCGCCATGAGCTCCCATTAAAATTGGGCTGCGATTCCATACGCCTTCATTGACAGGAAGGATCCTTAGGATACCGCCTTTGTTTCATATCAACGTCATTTTGTTTTGTGAAGACTAAGATACCATAGTGTGGATATCTATGGCATGTTTAGGACGTGACTTTGAATCTCGAATAACCCTGTCGGTCGATTACGTCACACTGTGTATTTACGTTAGGTAGTTCTAAGTGTCATTACTTATACAGGAACACCTAAAACCTAAGAAGTTACGCAAATACCCCTGCGCTGCGGTCGAACTTGTCTCCAAGGCAACACTAGAGCAACGTGTCAGTAATAAATCACAGGAACCGTTGTCTAGCTGCTGAAGGAGGTTTACACAAAAATCCCCCGTTTGAGAAACGTTCATGCCGTTTATATAATCTATTTTAAAGGCTTTACAAATGTGTGCCAGATATAACTTTTTACGCATAACATTATGGTTTCTATAATATTATATCGCGATATTTATTTACAAAACAAGGTTTGTTTTGTAAATAAACTTAACTGTTGGGGCCAGTGGCCAGTGGAAAGGCCCTAAGTATTATTCACACAAAGCAAAATGAGTGACACCTATCAATCTGACACTTGTCAAGAAGGGTTTGGTGCCATGCGGATGATGGCACTTAAAATGTAACCTCACTTTGGGAGCAGCACGGACTGTATGAGAGAATTTTGATCCCGCAAGGAGTGAAGATCCTCGTGGCGTGCGGCGGGCCTCTGTCGGTTTACCCGAGGACCCCAGGGTGGCGACCTTACTCATTTTAACTTTGACTGATAATTTCACTAGATTTTAAGCTTAGTTATAAGTGGTATTCCATATGATCCACGTGTCGTGAGGCGTTCAAGACCGTCTAAGGGCGTTTTAAACACTAACCTATGCGACATAAAATGTATAGACAGTTAAAATGTACCATCATACTCCTGGCGTTTTTCCGGTTACACATCCTAAAAGAACAAGAGGTCCTCATCGGCACCTATTCCCGAGATCTGGTGTAGACACTAGTTTTACAAAAGCTACTGCCATCTCACCTTCGACAACCCAGAGGGAAAACTGGATCACATTGGGATTACACTGGTATTCTCACGATATTTGTCTTCGTCGATAAGTGCCGTAGCTATAGGTAATTGTTTCCTAACATATTCTAATTTGCCACAGGAAATGTATAGACAATTGAAATGTACCATTGCTTAATAATTAGCATTATACAAACGTGAAATTATTTTTAAATGAAGCAATACCATACATTGTGCACCGCTTTTAAACGCACATTAGTAGGTACTCGTTAATTACGTTAATCCGAGAAAATTCTCGAAATGACCCTTTCGGCCCATCCTCCGCTGTCCAATCACGGTGGTCAGGGCAAATCCTTTAATACCTGGCACGAGCTTCACGCACTTTTTGGAAATTACACAAGAACACGAAAGTTTTCCTGTTTTCTCACTTATTTTATCCTGGAAGGTGAAGTTAAATTGGCGTTTTGTTTTGGTCCGTTACGCTTGCTTACATTTTGCAAGACTAAGTTTTAATTTGAATAGGTTTTTCTTCTATATTACCAAAATATCCCCTCAAGGTGTCCAAATCGTTCTCAGTATTTTTATATTTAGTTGTGATAACGTGATATTTTTATTAGTCCCAAATTAAGAGAAGTTTGTGCTATGGGTACAAGACGACGATATACATGCTTATATATATAAATAAATACTTATATACATAGAAAACATCCACGACTCGGGAACAAATATTCGTGCTCATCACACAAATAAATTAGGTACCTTACCGGAATTCGAACCCAGGACCTCCAGCTTCGTTGCAGGGTCACTACCAACTAGGCTACAGAGGTCGTCTAATCAATAATGTGGGTTCAAAGAAATCCTCTGAACAGAGCTTTGACTCTAGAGGTGTTGTTCGTTCATGACAATACGAGTAAAGGACGTCTCTAGCACATTTCTTGATTATATAGCACTTCGTTACCACATTCTACCGATTTAATGGACTTACTCATCAAATCCTGAGAGATTCGGAACCATTAACTAATAACGCTGACGCTATCGCACTCAGAATATTCGAGAAAATCGCACCGCAGTCCGAGTTTATCGAATGTGCTCTAACAACCTTATATAAAACATACAGAGTATCTACTAACACTCCAAAGGGATTTGGTGAAACCCCAAAAAGTTACATGTAGCTTAATCCAATTTCCACCCAATCTGTAGCAGAAATGCCTTCTAAATTGGTTCGGCGCCTTCATGTGGATATATTTAACCTATATTTTTTTCGTTCACTTTTTACGTTCGGGCGAACGTTAAATGAAGTCAAATAATTCATTTACGCGAAAAAAAAATCTTTATCAGGACAAAGAAGCGAGTTTTTTGATTAAAAAGTGCGTGCAAATATTTCAAGAGCGCCGTCACGTTTTTTAAAACGCGTTATAGTAGTTTGTTGTACATTTATACGTACCGTCTCTTACACACACTCATGTGTGGAAATTGGCATATAAAACGCTCAAAGGGACGCGGACGATTAACTTCGTCAACGTCCAAAAATGAAACTAATAGTGAGCCTTACGACTTAAAATGATTTATTCGATTTGAGTGGATCCGAGCCACGGATCAAAGACTAAAGCACCCTCTCGCCCTCGCCCGAAATGTTACGCAGGTCGGCCTGTATTATTAATGGTGAATAATAGGCGGATCCTTTGCCTAAAAACACTCGTATTTTATAAAACTAACGGCGTTTCTTGTAACCGAATCAAATCGGCTTTAACGCCTTAACTTCCTAAACCCGATTAAAAAACCTTTTACTCCTCATTTTAATTCAAAAACAAATGAAACTCTGGCATTTTTTTTTCAAAATAAAATAAATACAATTCTACTTTCTTTTTGTTTTATTAGAGCTATCTAAACAGTTAACTACTATTGTACCTAGTGGTATGTGATAATTAAGTTGACAACACGCGCAAAGACAAAACCTATGCTGTCACGATTAAAAAGGAAACAAGTTACTCTGCCAATTTTTCATCAATTCGTGATATGACTGACGAAGTCCCGATTTGTTTTGTTTCTTTCATAATTATAATACCAGAGGCATCGAAAGGGGGATCTGCGCTCTTCTGTCCAATATCGTGGAAAGTATAACAGCCTAGGTATAGTGGACGTTCCGAGGTTAGGTCTCCAAGAGACATGTACCAATTTTGACTAATGAACAGTGGTCTTCATCACCATCCTCCTAGCGTTATTCCCGGTAATGGCCCTAAAGGAGCCCGGAGTCCACTTTGACACCTAATTCCAAGATTTGGCATAGGCACTAGTTTTACCAAAGCGACTTTCCAACCCAGAGGGAAAATAGACCTTATTGGGATTAGATCGGTTTCCTCACGATGTTTTCCTTCACCGAAAAGCTAACCGGTAAATATTCCGTACATAAGTTCCGATAAACTCATTGGTACGAGCCGGGATTCGAACCCACGACCGCGGCTTGACAGCCGCATGCCTGAACCACTAGGCTACCATAGCTCCTACAATGGTCCTATAACTGGAAAATTATCAATTGCTCTCGCAGGCAAATAAGATGCTGGCTCAGCCTAGATTGGAGTTTGATGGATATAAGGTTACGTATGTCAATTCGTTCCTGTTAAAGTAACCATTCGTACGGAAGCCGTTACTAATGGTTGTTTTAAATCATCAATCACCATCAGTTAGTCATGAGACTATAAGAATCCTGCGCCATGGTCCATATGGTTGGTGGTTTTAAGTGGCCTTTTGACTCCCCGTCAAAAGGCCACTTAAAATCTAAAATCTTTGTTTTAAACCGTGACGCAGGAGTCGTAACCATGACTAGGGACAGAAATAGTCGATACACCCAAATAACAAAACACTAAAGTGTTTCAGATCGGTTGCGATTCAGGTCGGACAATCAATAACTAGCAGCCATAACCTTTATTCGTTTTGTAAGGAAAAAATATTACAAACGTTTGATTTCCATTCGGGCCACGCGTGGGGACGTGCCGTGTGTGCCGATACTTGAAACAATGCCAACTTTGACGGGAACAAATCAAACTGTGCTCGGTGCGGCTATTTCAAGGCGAGTTTGCAGAATGTTGGTTTTTAGAAGCAACGGCTCTTAAACGAGAAAAATATTTGGTTAGTTGAACGAACGTTTACGCTTGGGCCATAATTCTTTCGTTTGTCCAGATGTCCCACTGTCCCACTGTTCGCATTTCGCAACCGATTTTTTCGGATATTTTGGAGCAGGTTCGATAATTATATAGTACTTTTTTGTCAATTCACATTTCGAAACTTAAAAAAAGGACTCGCAAATTCTACAGCTTACCGAGGCACTAATCTTATTTCATTAGTGATTCGAACTTTCGAACGTATGAATTTCAAAAAGTTTTTTAAGGGTCGAACAAATGGAACTGCCTATGCGACTGCTTCATAGTGATTATATGCAACGTGTAGGTTTTTGAAGCAACCGCTCTTAAAGGAGAAAACCATTTGGTTAATCTTCAAAATTTCTTTTTCATTTTACATTGAAGTTTTAGTAGTACACTAAATAATTAATGAGTTTCTAAATGATGCCTGAAACGAATGGCTGATTTCTAATTAATATTTGCTACTGTTTCAAAACTACAAGTGATTATTATTACCCTTGACGAACCGACGAAGAAGAAGACCATGTTACTATATATTTATTTTCTGTGAAGTGATCATCCTCGAACATCAAGCAAATAGAGCGACATTAACATTTATTTCAGTATAAAGAGACCGAGGAGGGATCATCACTGGCTGATTATTTAATAAACAGGGTGTTTTACGTACTACTAAAATTAACACACACTAATGTTTTATTCTTAAGTCTACTCCAAGATGCTATCAGCTCTAAAAGTGTTGGTACCTTAATTATTAGCACCTGATAAAGGTACAGACCCAATTACGTGGATTTATAACTAAACAGCGCATTAATATAGCATGTTAACAATGCTTGACTAACTCACGCTGGCGTTTGTTGTCAAGTCACGGAAATGACAATGGGTTATCGCATAACCCGCGTATATATACGTAACGTATATATACATCGCGTGTATACACGTAACTTGTATCGGCGCCGACATTCTAACCTGCACTATAACTAGGGCAGATAGCCTACATAGATTGGCACGTGACTTGGATTCTAATTAGTAGAGCTGTTATTAGTTTTAAAATCAGAGGGGTAATTAACGTTGTGAACGCGCGTTAGGACAGATTAACTGTCATTTTTCAATATAAAAAGTGACATTTAGATCTACTTGATGCGCGTACAATGCGTTACGTGATCGACCTGCAGGCACAGAATAAGTAATAGTACAAGTACAGAAAATGCACTTCCTAGCAAAAACTACGTTTAGGCATATGAAACGTGCCTACTCTGTGCATCTCTGTCTATCGTATAACTTGTATTCATTCACACACGGCACGTGTAGAGCTAGGGCTGTCACGCCAAGAATACATCAATGAAGGCAAAAAATGCTCACCAGATGTCGCTTGAGTAAAGTGAACCGATATTAATTTAGTACATGCTACTTCACATACAATGTATGTCAGTGTCAGAATAACACCACACATAAAATTGATCTGCCACTTCTCGATTCTCTATTAACTAATTCTATTTAACTTTTGAAGTTTTAATTCGCAAGTTAATTCACAAGTATGTTCAAAAAACATAGGTACCTACGGTTTTATTAAGATAAGTACCTACTCTGTTTAGGATTCCGTAGGTACATACTTTTATAGAAACTTTTTTAAGAGTATATCTAGCTCAAAAAGTTTGCGTTTTCACTGGAAAAATGCTCCTTACACAAAACGACGTGACTGCCATGATTTTCCTATAACAATACGTTTTTCTATATAGGAATCGGAAAGGTAGACAATATTTGATAAAGTGCTGCATATAGGTCAGGAAAGGAAAGGATAGACAACAGACAAGACACACTTGTTTAATAAAGATATTTTAATTACAACCGAGCAGCTGTGGCGGTTTGTTGTTTTCAACATGTTGAAAAAAAATATCTTACTTATTATAAAATAACACGTCATTAGGTGCGCGCGCGCGGTCGCTTTCAAGTCTGCGGCGGCGGCAGGTCACAACACGCACGTGTGCTCGCTCGCGCGGTGCCGGCCCTCGACTGACTTGGAACCTGAGGTTCCGCGAGCGCTAGGTTATTAACGCGCCGCGCCCCGCCCATTGCAAGCCCCCTGCTGCAGGTATAGTTACAAGGTTAGAGTAATACCGATCTTACAATGAAAGCCTCTCCACTTATTGATTTGTTTCAATGAGTGAAATAGTACATTGTGATACAAGTGAGGTAGGTTGATAATTACGTCAGAGGCGAAATTGTTCACGCGAACCGCAGGTGAGCGTGATAAGGAAGCCGAGGATGTAATTATCAAAGCTCACGCGTATCATACGACGTTTTTCAACACATTTTGCGAGGAAAAAAACATTTTCATAAAATGAAAATGTTATAGGCCTGTCAAATTATTTACTTTACATTAAGCAAATCATTAAGATGACAACAGGCTTTTACTCACAATTGCACATCGCCAAGAATTTCCAGATGCGTCCATTCTATTTATCACTTTTCTAGTCACCACGAGTCCACCAAACACGCATAAACAAACTTTACAAATATTTGTGAAATAAATAACCTATAATGGCCGCCAACAGTTTTTTTTTCGTGAAGTTTGCGCAGTGTGCGCACAGAAATCTCTAAACAGCCAATACAAAATAAAATTATATTTTCGTTTTAAAATGTTATCTGTATTGAATTCATGTAAAATGTTATGAAAAGTGAATAGTTTTACTAAATTAAACGTTTCCATATCATATACAAAAAGAAATAGTCAATTAATTAACAAAAAGGATTTAATTTGTTTAGTCGAGTAAGAATCCATTTGCCGAAAATTAAAAAAAAAGTTGTACATTCTGTACAACCCGGTTAATTTAAGAATGCACCGTGTTCATCATGCATATATCTTGCTGCAAGGTGCCAACGTAACTTAATCGGGATATAACCATAACACACAAGTGTTGTAATGTTATAAAACACGCGTTTTTAATATCCAGGATTATGAGCCTAAAAGCGACACGATAAGAGGTACGTTACGAGCAATTGTGTTGAAAAAAATCTTACACATATAGCAACTCAAGCCCTTTCATAATATAAAACAATATACATACTATTAGACTAGTGCTTTGAAATATTGGTCGTCATCTCCTTAATATTGGTATTTTTTCATAGATGATGATTAAAAAAAAAATTTTTTTTAAATACGTTTGGTTTAAGTTTCTCAGATATTTAGCGATGTAACAGACAGGCACATTGGCACAATAAGGGCTTATTGGTACGGAACCCTAAAAAAACGTTTTGCCCCTTTTTGCAGTGCTGCATATTATTATATCGAGCCTGGGTTAAGTAGACCGAGCGCATTCGCTACGCATATTATATTGTCTACGGCGTAGCACGAGGCGAGAGAAGTTCATAGCAAGTTAGTGCGAGTATCTGATTCGCTACGAACTTTGGCGTCTCGTAGCACTTCTCGTAGCAAACTATCATTTATTTTTCCTTATCATATGACACAAGTTCACAAAAAAAAAATGAGGATATTGGCTTTCGCTTCCAAACACGTCAAGGTATCTTTTACAGTCGAGGAAATTGAATGTTTAGCACTTTTGGACCTTAACGTCATTCAAATAGAGTTGACGTGTGCCAAACATTCATTTTCCTCGACCGTACCTTACAGAGATGACGTCGCCCGTATTCCCTTTATTGTAGGTATACTGGTTTATGACAAACTTACAAGCAACGCACCCGTGTTTCGGATATGCAAATACATGTTCGTACCATCCACGAGAACAAAGCACACATTTGTGGAAACTGACTATAGATACCAATATAGCTGATATAGCTGAGAGTTGTAACCCTTCGAAAAGGTGACCTCTGATACTTACCGACATTTACTCGCGGTAACCATAGTTACCAATTCCGTACACACCTAAATTGCTTTTTTCAGAGCAATGACGCGTAAATTAACGTCGGAGAGGCAACCGGATGGCTCCCCAAGTGTTGTGAAACCGCCCTGTGCAACCCGAATTGACCCAACTGTGACTGGTTTGGAAATAGGAGGGGGGTTACGAAAAAAAATGGTCACGAGGCAACCGATTGTAACGCGGTAGCCGGAAAGTGTGTACGCTGTTGATATAATGATTTTTTTATGCCATCCCTCCAAGTGCGACCGGAGCCGAGTAAGCGAGCGGAGAAAAAAAAATAAAAAATTTGACAGGCAACCGCTTGAAAACTAGCATGCTTGTTCTTCATCACATACAGACACTGTAAAAAAAATGCCATCCGTCCCGGCCGGGTGGTTATCGAGCCGTCAGAGTTGGAAGCCGGAAAAAATGGTGGACGAGAACTTAGGAAAAATGCACTTAAAACCATTGAAATCGGATGGCATTTGCTTGCCTCTCCGACATTAAATTACGCGTCATTGCTTTAACTACTTCTGGTAGGTGTGGCTACCGAGCGAAGTATGAGCTGCCTTGATAAAAAAAATGAAAGCAATGTAGGGCTACCTTTTTAATAATCCAAAAGCAAGTAAGAGTGTAAGGTAAGCAAGGTCAGTTGCTGTCTTGTAGTCACTGGCATGTCGTGCAAACTTGAAACTGTAATTTGTAAACTATTTGCGCTATCGAGATTTCATTGTAATAACTGGTACAATTACTTAGTTCAATCTGGGGATTTAGTCAGACGGCAGAAGTAAAACATGAAACAAGATTCTTTTGTTTTAACATTGCTTGTGTACGACAACATTCCCCCGCGAGTTGCTTCCGAATGATACCTTATTATGCATAATATATGGTGTTCTTTTCTTCGACTATCCTTTGTAATTTCCACGACGATCGGGCTTTAGCCTAGTTGGTAGTGACCCTGCCTACGAAACAAGAGGTCCTGGGTTCGAATCCCGGTAAGGGCATTTATTTATGTGATAAGCTCGAATATTTGTTCCCGAGTCACGGAGGGTTTCTATGTATATATCTATTTATAATAATTTAGAATTTAGAGTAGCGCTACACCACCGTTTCACGCAAAGTAGGCCCTGGATGTCGACTTGCGGAAAAAAGCTATCTACGAGTAAAGTATCTTACTAACTATCTACGAGTATATACCGCCGCTCATAGAGCCAGATATGCGAAAATACCCCAAGAATTATCGTATTTTTCTACGAAACGATGATGTTTCTAGATCTGTGAAAAATATATATCATTCTTGATTATATTATCTTCAATAACACAGCTTTCGATATTCGACTCGTAACACTTCGCTCGATACAATTCTTTCCCAAAGTAACCTCCAATTTGAAAGTTTATTTCAACTTTACTTGTTTATTTACTACGTGACACTATGAAACAAAACAAGGAACAAAATCAGTCATAATCAAAATAATAATTTGACAGCTTCCGAATTTCAATAATTTGAGGCAATATTTTTATAATAAATAAACATCGTAAAATTCAATTGTATAAAGATATCGACTTACGGCCTCCAATGTCTTTCTCCGTCACTCTTTCGAAATGTGACAGTGATCGCTGAGCGGTCGTGCCAGACGGACCTGTACTACTTTTTCCCAAAAAAATGTAATTTAAGATATTTATTAGATTCCGAAAAGCAATGGTTCTAACGTAAGTAAAAATTTATGTTTACTAAACAGTGAAAAGAGTATTTGGTTAGCTTGATAATTACTAAGCATAAACATTACAATCCTCAATACGCATATACTTGTGAATTTCACCCGCTTAAGGTAAGCATTGGCAGCGCAATGGTTTCAGCGATAGGAATAAAGGCGACTTTCAATCGTGCCGAGAGTTCGAATCTCAGCGAATTTATACTTTTTGTATTTTTTATTCTTCGGACTACATTGAGTGAGTATAATTATTTGATTTATATGCTCTTTTACCCCTACCTACGTAAAACAATACAATTTATCTTTATTTAGGTACAGACTGCAAATGGAATCTCCGGTTTTATCAACCGCTGACACTTAAAGTAGGTAACGAATAAGTTCAAATAGACTTTATTTATCCTTATAAATATAAAAATGCCTACCTATGTCGCGCGTAACTTCGTGTGTTGTGATAAATATACCTCCCTACCCATAGCGGCGGCGCGCCGTACGAAGCTTGGTTAGATACCTAAATGATTTTCCATCGGCGCGGATGCTTATTTCTTTATGTTTCGAACTTCGAATTGATCTTCTCAAATATTTGGGCATATTTTGTACTTATTTTCTTAAATTGCTACAAGTACACCTACTTAGTAAATGATTGCCGAAACGAAATAAAATGTCATCAATGATATCATACGAGATACCTACCTAAATTATAAGGAATAAAGGCCCCTCATCAGTCATTTCATATTGTTCTCGCCAAGACTACCCGGAGAGCCAGGAGCCCATCAGCTGACCCTCATACAACGGTTTCTCCTGGCGAGAGCAAATTGGGCGCGATACGCACCGCTAATCTTAACCCTACCTAAGTACCTAACTTATGTCTAAAAACCCACTCACCCTTATTCAGGCTTTGAGAATTGCCGCCAGCAAGAATGTGTTTATGTGGATGAGTAAGTGTGTGTATGTGTGCTTGCTGGTAGTCTTCGATGAGGCTGCCGCTTGAGCTCGGGCGGCGGAGCCCTCTCGTTCACCAGGACTCGTCCAGGCAGCTCCTTGTAGTCCAAGCAAATCCCGCACACCGTAAACTAGGTAACTAAGCTAAATCTCGGGCGCCGCCCCGTATGGGCGCTCCGTACGAGTAAATACACAAATTATTATCCCGAACAACCGTACAGCTCGGCGGCCATGGCAACTCTCCCCTACGCGGCCGGTCGCACCTCTCTCGCGCTGGCGGCGTAGCTCTGTCCCACTTTCGCAATCCGAATGCGCGCGGGCAGTCACGACGGCCGCGCGTACGTCTGTTTCACCTGGCCGAATGCTTTCTCTTTCGCGCGGCGAAATAAATGAAAACTGAACTGTCTATACTAAACAATCACCCGCACCGGACCGACCCGATGTCGGTCCGCTCAAACTCCCGGTAGTCGGGATAGTGACGAGACAGCGCATCTAAGGATCGAGTCCTTCACCTGTACGTCTGCGATCCGTGGAGACCCATCCTTGCCCGTAATCAAGTTAACGATGCGCCTCCGTCGCCAACACAACGGTGATAGGTTAGCATCCTTAACTAGTACGAGGTCTCCAACGCAGGGTGGGGTCGTCCTGTCCGTCCACTTAACGCGTTGCTGCAGAATGTGCAAATACTCAAGCGACCATCGCTTCCAAAAATTTTGAGTCATTTGCTGCAACATCTGATACCGTGACAACCTATTCAACTTAACTTCCGTATATGGATACTCCGGCAAGGCGTTAAGTGGTTGGCAAATTAAGAAATGGCCTGGGGTAATGGCCTCCAAATCATTCGGGTCAGCGCTCAACGGGCACAAGGGTCGCGAGTTTAAGACCGCCTCAATTTTACAAAAGACCGTTGACAACTCCTCAAACGTGAGGATCGTTGAGCCGATGACCCGGTACAAATGAGTCTTAGAAGACTTAACTACTGCCTCAAATATTCCACCCCAGTGGGGGCATCCAGGGGGGCTGAAATACCAAGAAATGCCCCGACTGGCGAGGCCCGTGCCGATATCTCGCTCATTTTGGCCCAAAAACGAAACAATTTCCCTTAAACAACGGTCGGCGCCCTTGAAGTTGGTACCACAGTCCGACCGTATCAATGACGGCAGTCCCCTTCGAGAAACGAATCGATCCAAAGCTGCCAAAAAGGCCTCCGTAGAGAGATCAGCTACTAGTTCCAAATGAACTGCCTTGGTCGCCAGACACACGAAGACGCACAAATATGCCTTAACCGACTTCGCATTTCGAAGGCGTGATGTCTTGACCATAAAAGGCCCCGCGAAATCCGTACCTACGCCCGCAAACGGCCGAGCTTCCGTAACTCGGTCGGGCGGGAGATCCCCCATTTGTGGTTGCACTGTGGCTGCCTTGAGTCGGTAACAAGGCAAGCAACGAAACACAACGCTCTTTATCACTCTCCGTGCCGACAAAATCCAGAATTCACGCTGCAAATGGCCAGAAGGGCGTTGCAGCCGGCATGTGAATACCTGGTGTGGCGATCCCAAACCAATAACTCCACCAAAACTCCCTTCTTGGGAAGAATTAAAGGATGTCGCGCCGAGTAAGGTAACGCAGCATTCCGTAGTCGGCCTCCCACCCGGAGCATTCCATGCTCATCCACGAACGGGTTGAGGCGGACAATGCCTCCCTTCAATCTACCTGCGGCCGTCCGCAAGATCCTAATTTCGTCCTCAAACTCATTCGCCTGGACGACCTTCACCCAGTATGAAAGAGCCCTCTGTTGCTCTTCAGGTCCCAGTACAGGCGACACGTTTCGCTGCGCGACAGGGTTGCGACAATTATGGATAAACCGCTTTATCCATCCCGTGACTCTAAGTAGCTTACCCAGTGAGCTATAACGTTCCAAAAGAGTGTTGTCTGCTGTAGTAGACTCCACCGTGGTCACATTGACCCTCAAACCCTGGTCCGAGGGCAATAAGTGCCGTCCGCACTCATTAAATGGCCACTCCGAATGTGGCCGTTCCAACCATTGAGGCCCCCACCAAAGAGAATGCTCAACCAGAGCAGGCGCCGGACAGCCGCGAGAGGCGCAGTCTGCTGGGTTAAACTCGCCTGGAACATGTCTCCAGATCAGAGGAGTCTCCGAGTTATTTATTTGTGACACTCGGTTGGCCACAAATACCTCAAGCGTATGAATCGAAGTCTGCAGCCAGCATAACACGATCCGGCTGTCGGTCCATGTATAAATCGTTTCACTAAGATCAACTGTACCACGTAAGTTCTGCACTACATGGTTCAAGAGCCGCGTCAGAAGAGCTGCACCCGCCAATTCCATCTTCGGGATCGTCCAGCGAGTCCGAACAGGAGCAACCTTGCTTTTGGCCATGACCAATCGTACAAGGCCTGCACCTGCAGTCTCACCTGTTCTCAGGTAGACTGCGGCAGCATACCCCTTCTCCGATGCATCACAAAACCCGTGCAGGGTCGCCTTGGCTCCCGCCTGCGGGAGCAGCTTGCGTGGGATCTCAATGTCCGTAATATGCGGCAATGTAGTCACGAATGCCGTCCACTCCCGTAACAGCTCCTCCGTGAGCTGATCATCCCAACCTAGTTGGGCCAACCAAAGCTTCTGCATGAAGCACTTTGCCATGAACGTCACCGGTGCGATCCAACCTGTTGGATCGAACGTTCGTGCTATGGTCGAAAAGACCGATCGCTTGGTCCAAGTCCTCGACAACAACTCGGCCTCACAATTGTATGTAAATACATCCTGACTCGGTCGATACTGGACCCCCAAAATTGCCAACACATGAGGATTATCCGGGTCCTCAAACAGATGCGGGTCTTGTTGGTACTCAGCTGGCAGTCTTGCCAGCACCTCTGGGCAGTTCGACAACCACTTCCTGAGTTCATAGCCACCGGAGGCCATGAGCGCCACCAATTCATCCCTTAAGACGAGTGCCTGCTCAACACTATCCGTGCCCGTACAAATGTCGTCTACATAGACGTCCCTATCAATGACTGCAGCCGCGCGAGGAAAGCGCAGCCGTTCCTGTTCAGCCAGTTCTCGTAGCGTACGCATTGCTACATAAGGACTGGGCTTTAATCCGTATGTATTCGTGTTGAGCTCATATGTGACCATCGGTTCTTCGGGGCTCTCTCGCCACAATATCAGCTGAAACCGACGGTCGTCCGGGTGGATCTCTGTTTGACGGAACATCATCCTCACATCCGCAACGAAGACAACCTGGTGTCTCCTGAAGTCCGTTAAAATGTCTGCAATGTCCCTAGTCATCTTAGGACCCGCGTGCAGACATTGATTCAGAGACACCCCGCTAGAGGTCGCCACTGAGCCGTCAAATACAATGCGAATTTTGGAGTCTGGTGTCTTCAGGACCGCGTGGTGAGCGAGATGGTAATGCTCCTCACGACGCCAGTCCACCGTGGACACCGACATGTGACCCAAAGCCAAATACTCACGCATGAACTCAACATACTTCCGACGGAAGCTGGAGTCCCGTTTCATGCGCCTCTCCATCGATACCATCCGTTTCTCCGCTGTACTGCGAGAGCTCCCCAGTGGAGGTCGGTTCGATAGAAATGGCAACCGTGTCATAAATCTGCCCGACGGGAGGCGCATCGTGTTACATTGATAAAACGTCTCGCACTCCTCGTCTAACGGGCTAGTCCTAGGAGCTGTGGGTGGCTCTTCCGTTGCCCAGAACCTTTGCAGGACCTCTGATAACACACTGCCATAATATATGGGGCTGTAATCCGTTGCATCCTGTGGTTCCCGCACTGGGCCCAATAATGCGTACCCCCCCGCGGTGTGTACGGCCACTAATCCGTTCGGTTGCAGCTCCCTCTTGCCGCTCCGTAGCAGCTTCCCGAGGACGTCAGCCCCAAGCAAGACGTCCACCCGTCCGGGAATCGCGAAGTGGGGATCGGCCAACTCCAACCCCTTAGTCAACCCTCTTACCGCCGCCGGTAACCGTATCTGAGGGAGGGCCCCTACCACTTCGTCTAAAACAATCGCCCTGGCATTCACCCGCGTGATCGATGCCGAATCACCCATCTCAAACAGGAGAGTAGTCTGACCCCTGAGGTGAGGCACCCGATTGCCACCTATACCTACTGCGCCATCCCGTGATGGCTCTAACCTAAGACCTAGCCTGTTCACCAGTCGACTGGACACTATACAACCTTGTGCTCCAGAATCCAAAAGTGCCCTGACTTGCACTGAATGGCCATCCGTACCCCAGACCGTAACTCTAGCCGTCGGTAATAATACCGTCCTTGGCTGGGGGGCCATTACTGAGGAACAGGCTGCTAATTCCTAGCGGGGGCCGCCACCCCCCCCTCCCACAGGAGGGGATGGGGGCCCCTGCCCCATGTATGGGTCCCAACCCGGGTAGTATACTCCTCGGCCCATCCGTGCCATGCGGGCTGGCCGGAAGTAGCCCACCGGCATTCGTCCTGCCACTGGCGGGTTTGTAATTAAACGTGGGCGCTCTGCGAGAGGGGGGGTGAAGCGATTACTCGGGGGCGGCAAAGTGGCCCCCAGCGCGGTCGAGTAAGTAGCGTAACCGGCCTCGCCAAGCGTTGCCTCCTGGCACCCGCCCGTATCTCGGTGCCGATCCCCCCCCCCGCGGGGGGAATGGCGGCCTCCGTCGGTATTCCGGATCCCTCGGTGACCCCCCTCCCCGAGGGGGGGGTGACTGTCCACCCGAAGCTGGCCTGAGAGGTGGGGTGCGACCTCCCGGCGAGGTCCCGTACGCCTCCCCCCTCGCGGCCAGGCAGAGGAGCTCATGATGGGCCCCTCCGCATGTTTGACAGTTGGTGGTCTTGCCGCACTCGCGTACATAGTGTGCACCAAGGCAGCGGAAGCACAAGTTGCGCTGTTTGACTACCCCTCGGCGCCTCTGCACACGCTGTGCCTCAAAGTCCACACACGCGGTGATATTATGTCCCCCCTCCCGGCAGAAGGGGCACACTTCCGAATGGAGGGCGTTATACTTCCGCCCCCCCCCTACGGGGCTCAGCCGGTTTAGGCCCGCTAAAACGTCGGGGTGACAGAGGGGGGTGCGACGTGGTTGCCCCTTGGCAGTCCGCCCGCCGACACTCGCCCTCCAAAAACGCCCTCAAACTCGCATACGTCGGAAGGTAGTCCGCAGACTCACCGCCATGAGCCTGCTCAAACCGCGCGACTACGTCGCTCGGTAGTTTACGCAGTACCCTATTAACTACTATGTACTTATCTCCTAACGACAGCTTAAGGCGGTCCAATGTGTTGACCGCTACCATAACCGGATTTAGGATTTTCACTCGTATCTCCTGCACATTGGATACTTTCGGGATATCAAATAATTTGTCGATGAGCCCATCAATAATTAACCGCCGATTGTCATATCGGTCAGTTAAGAGGCCCCATGCCGTATCGTAACTGGTATCCGTAATCTCTAAATGCGTTAACATGTCAAGGGGCTCCCCGTAAAGCCTTCCCATTAACTGCGTCATTTTGTACGCAGGTGAAAGATCCGTACGCGAATGCACTACGCTGTTAAAAAGATCACGAAACCTGGGCCAGTCCGCATACTCGCCGCTAAATTCTGGCACGGTCACGGGCGGCAGCGGTGCCAGAATCCCCGCGCCAGCCGACCTGCATGGTCCCCGAATCTCTCCCTTTCGCGCCTGTTCAATTTCCGATGCCGCCTGAATGATGCTCATAACCATCTCCCCACATTGGTCCACACTGCGCTGCACAGCAATCTGAGGCCCACTTTCCCCCTCAGATTCCTCGTCATCCACAAGGGCCAAATATTCAGCGTGCCATTTGAGCACCGCGTCATGTCTGTCGTCTACTTGTCGCGCGCGTGACAGTAATGCGTCTTCGCGATCCGTTCGACCAATCATCGTAATTACTAGCGAAAACCATCTTAACTCAGCTTCGATTTTCGCAGCGATTGTCCTAATTACTGAGGGTGCCATGGTACCAAACTTCAATTCACAAACTGGCAATCTTACCCTAAACCAACAACAGTATTCTAATACACAGCAGAAAACAACACTATAACATAAATGTATTTTTACAATCGGAAATCGCAACTTCAATGTTTTCCTAACAACAACCGAAGTCAAGCGCGAACCTTTTCCCGAGTTGGTTCCGTATTATTAAATATGAATTTAACACAATTAACTTAATTGCCACACACAATGAGGACTAGGTATCAATATACCGATAACAAATAATAAGTGAACCAAACCGACACGCGAAGCTCCTACCGCGGGTTCCAAACTTATTAAATTGTTATTCCACAATTACTTCCGAAAACAAGTAAAACCCCGTGATAGCCGTGTATTCATCAATACATGCAAGTAAACAACAATAATAATTACACTTAATGTTATCCGAAACCAATCAATAATTTATTAAGAGTGAATATTTAAGTTCGCGACGGAACCCCAATTTACCAATATTACCTATATATTATTTCCGTAACTAAAACGCAACAATTAACCTTATTCACTCAACCAATTACTATTATCGTTTAATTATTCCTAAATACCAAACATGGAATCGTAATATAATGCAATTCTTAACTACAGAGTAAGTAAGTACTTGGTACTTGTAACTTCAATAATTACGTCGCTTGCCCGCTGCACAGGAATGCGGTTCATGCAAAATCTACCCCCGAATTTCAATTATGACTAAAATTCGTAACTAAACTACTTTATTTAGCCGTAAATATGTACAAAAATATGACCCGCGGTCTACCAAATATATCTAAACGTGCTTGGGCTCTCAAATATATCTACACTATGGATAAAAGCCACGCCCCGCTTACCAAAGTATTTACCTTGTGGATATGAACCACGCTCTATGCTACCAAAAATATGTTCTCGCCAAGACTACCCGGAGAGCCAGGGGCCCATCAGCTGACCCTCATACAACGGTTTCTCCTGGCGAGAGCAAATTGGGCGCGATACGCACCGCTAATCTTAACCCTACCTAAGTACCTAACTTATGTCTAAAAACCCACTCACCCTTATTCAGGCTTTGAGAATTGCCGCCAGCAAGAATGTGTTTATGTGGATGAGTAAGTGTGTGTATGTGTGCTTGCTGGTAGTCTTCGATGAGGCTGCCGCTTGGCCTCGGGCGGCGGAGCCCTCCCGTTCACCAGGACTCGTCCAGGCAGCTCCTTGTAGTCCAAGCAAATCCCGCACACCGTAAACTAGGTAACTAAGCTAAATCTCGGGCGCCGCCCCGTATGGGCGCTCCGTACGAGTAAATACACAAATTATTATCCCGAACAACCGTACAGCTCGGCGGCCATGGCAACTCTCCCCTACGCGGCCGGTCGCACCTCTCTCGCGCTGGCGGCGTAGCTCTGTCCCACTTTCGCAATCCGAATGCGCGCGGGCAGTCACGACGGCCGCGCGTACGTCTGTTTCACCTGGCCGAATGCTTTCTCTTTCGCGCGGCGAAATAAATGAAAACTGAACTGTCTATACTAAACACATATTGACCAAGATTATTGAAGAGGTAAATGTACACTGATAAAATGCAATAGGGTTGCCTGTGCAAGTCTCGGAAATAAAATTCCGGGACTTACCTTATATCCGTACTATCGTCATTTTTTATAAACTGATAGGTAGTTTTTATATTATTATACCCTACACAAAAGTGTAGGATTTCCTTTTCTTGAGAGTGTTGACTAGTTTTCTATTTTAACAATAAAATAAAACTGATCATCTTGGGCAATTATTTCCATGTTCAATTTCTCATACTACTACTTATTAACAGTAGTAAGGGATCAATTAGAGAAATTCGGCATTTCTCTTTATGAAGATATTGTCAGTTGGCTAGCACCATGAAAATGAAAAAGATGGGTCATGGGGCCATTACTTTAATTAGAAAGGAAATTCTGTTGATTATTGAACATATGTGATGGGGCCTACGCCTACCCTATATGAAAAACTACTGAAGGGATTGAAAGACGGGGCCTGTGTCTCGGAATTCCAGTCCCAATAAAAAAAAACTTTTGGAAAGTACAATATATTCTTCTTCTTCGTGTCGAGGATCCTCACATAAGAGTGCCCAGCGGTGTGGACAGCTCTGCCAGTCGCGTCTCTCAGGTCGTGTTCCAAGCAGGAGTGTGGGCATGTGGGGCACGCCATCAGGTGCACCATGGTTTGCGCCGTTGATTGGCCACGATGCAGTCCCCATCTGGCCATGTCTTCCTTATAGCGGCCTACATACGATCTGAGCCTATTTAGCGCCCTCCAGATGGGCCATGGCTCCTTGTGGCCGGGTGGCAGTTGTTCCGAAGCTAGCACGTAGACGTCGGGCGGTGGGCATCGAGTCCGCCATAACAGGCAGCGAGCATCTGAGAGGTCGCTTTGCAGGGGGCTAGTGTTCCGCATGAAACTCCTGCGGCTCTTGAGACGGGCAGATGGCGGATTATAACCGCACAGTGGTTGGCGCCTGTCAGTCTCCTGTTTCCCCTTTTCCACGGCACTTGCCTACTCTCTACGGATTTCAGGGGGGGGGGGCGACGCCCTCGAGTGGGTACAGCTTGTTGAGTGGAGTAGGCTTGAGGCATCCGGTGATGGTGCGGCAGGTATCATCATTACAATATATTGCATGGACGAATTCATGAAGCCGTAAGGCTGAGAAGTCATGCAGTGCTATTAATTTGTATGTTTTTTTTTAATCAATTATGACGATCGTAGTAATAATTCCTATAGATTTACCTCTTAGCGTTATTTCCGGTAATGCCCGGTAAATGTAGGAGCCCGGGGCCGCTTTGACACCTAATCCCAAGATTTGGCATAGACACTAGATTTTACGAAAGCGACTGCCATCTGACCTTCCAACCAGGAGGGAAAACTAGACCTTATTGGGATTAGACCGGTTTCCTGACGATGTTTTCCTTCACCGAAAAGCTAACGGTAAATATTCCGTACATACGTTCCGAAAAAATCATTGGTACGAGCCGGGATTCGAATGTAAATTATGATATAAATAAATATCAATGTCATATTTTCCAGAGAAAAGTGGTTTTTTAATGAAAAATCTTCAATATCGAAATCCCGGGATTGAAATCTCATATCGGATGTCAATCCCGGGATTGAGAATGCTCCGATATTGCATGCTCTAACTCTAACACATCCAGTGGCGCTAGTGTGCACGTGAAAGCAGCCTTAAAGCGTCACACATACAATAGGAACATGTAAAAACTAACTATTTAGGCGACGACACAGCGTAGCTCCGTCAAGTCCGGTGTAAAATTAGGTAGGTTACCCCGGAACCGCCCAAATACGACACCCTTCGGCCAGAAGTCAGCACACGCGATGGTCTCCTGCAGCGGCCGCGGCACGCGCACCACAAACGAGGTGAAGTGCACCCAGCGAGTAGCCAGTTTTCTGGTGAATATACTCTACCATGTCATCAGCCATGGCGGAGTAATGCAGGCGCGACGAGTACTAGGTGCGGCTACCGGCAGACTAGAACCAACCGGCTCTGCTGTACCACACTGAGTCTTTCGCGGCTTGCGCTTTCTTGACCGGTGTGTAATGATGGGTATTAAATTAAATACTTAGTACTTATAATTTCATTCGCTTTGACAACATTTGATATATTTTCAACGTATATAATCACTCATTGTATATAATAAACGTTGTTTATAATTTTAAAATATATATGTCTATTTTGTATAACTATCATCGGGTATACCACTCGGGTTACACTCATTTTGTATGTATATGGTATAATGCTCATGTTAAGGATATACAAGTTATGAATCATAACTATCAAGTAGTATGAAGTCAGCATAATTTTTGCGTCAGCATAGTCATCGTAGAGGTGGGCGCCGGTTACAATTTTGTCGGCGGCGGCGCGCCGGCGAAAATGATCCGGCGGCGGCGTAACGCCGGCGGCGTGACTGAATTTTACAAGTTTTATAAATAAAAAATAAATAAAAATATGTAAATAATAAATAATCCCTTGTTTTTATGCAGTATACTTTTTAACTAGAGGAAATTCGCTAATATAAATAAAATGCATTGAAAAAACAAATAAAATAAAATAAAAAATTAAGAAAAAGTATGCATTTATTAAAATTACCTTTGTATTTGTTTAGAAAAATTACAAAACACCTTGTTTAGCGATCATAATGCTCATTGAGAATATTTATATCAATCATTGCAATATCCTGTTACTATAAAATCAACGTATCTACCTAAATCAAGAACAAAAGGTCTTTATTGCACAAATAAACAAAAATGTTGCCACTTAATTTGCAAGAAACCTTCTAATTATTTTTATAATCGTTTTAATTTAAAATTATGAACAAATTCTTACATATTTTAGTACTTTCTCGACTTAATCGTCTCGTACGCAGGCTAGATGACTTCCAGCCTCCCGAGCAAGCCGGTTTCCGAAGAGGCTTTAGCACCGTAGACCACATCCACACGCTTCGTCAGGTTATACAGAAGACCGAGGAGTATAACTTGCCTCTCTGCTTAGCGTTCGTGGACTAAGAGAAAGCCGCTCAGTCGATTCGATTGAAACCTGGGCTGTACTACAGTCTCTCCAGCGGTGCCAACTATCGCTATATCGAAGTGCTGAAGTGTTTGTACGAGAACGCCACTATGTCAGTCCGACTGCAGGACCAGAACTCGAAACCTATTCCGCTGCAGCGAGGAGTCAGGCAAGGAGATGTTATTTCTCCAAAACTGTTCACCGCTGCACTGGAGGACGTTTTCAAGACTCTGGACTGGAGAAGGCGAGACATCAATATCAACGGCGAGTACATCACTCACCTTCGGTTTGCTGACGATATAGTAGTCTTGGCTGAGACCATGGAGGACTTAAGTACGATGCTCGATGACCTCAGTAAAGCTTCCGAGCAAGTTGGTCTAAGAGTAAGGTTGGTTGTTCACATTTGTATGGATAAGACGAAGATCATGTCAAATGCCCATGTTGTACCAACTCCCATTATAATTGGACACTTTACGCTCGAAGTTGTAGACGATTATGTATACCTAGGACAGACTATCCAGTTAGGTAGGTCCAACTTCGAGAAAGAGGTCAATCGTCGAATCCGACTCGGCTGGGCAGCGTTCGGGAAGCTACGGCAAATCTTTTCGTCCAATATTCAGCAGTGTCTCAAGACGAAAGTCTTTGACCAGTGTGTATTGCCAGTGATGACATATGGCACTGAAACATGGTCGCTTACTATGGGCCTCATAAGAAGGCTCAAAGTCACCCAAAGGGCAATGGAGAGGGCCATGTTGGGAGTTTCTCTGCGTGATCGCATCAGAAATGAGGCTATCCGCAGCAGGACCAAGATAACCGATATAGCCCTCCGGATAGCTAAACTTAAGTGGCAGTGGGCGGGGCACATAGCACGTAGAACCGATGGCCGTTGGGGTGGAAAGGTTCTCGAGTGGCGATCACGTACCGCAAGGCGCGGCGTGGGTAGGCCCCCGACAAGGTGGACTGATGACCTGGTAAAGGTTGCGGGAGTCCGCTGGATGCGGGTGGCGCAGGACCGGTCACTTTGGCAGTCTTTGGGGGAGGCCTATGTCCAGCAGTGGACGTCTTTCGGCTGATATGATGATGACACGTCACCAGCTGTCGCCATTTTGTAATATGAACTACGTTACGCTCCCGGCTGACGCTTGACGTGTACTGACTAGCTGCTGCGGACCGCGCACCCAAGCGCTGTTCGCGCCGGTTCAAGATGGCGGCGGCGGCGGCGGCGCGTGATTGGTCGGCGGCGGCGGCGCGCCGGCGCGGCGCCCACCTCTAGGTCATCGTGATTTCGGGGAGGCGGCGGGGGTAGGCGCGCGCGCCCACATAGCACGTAGAACCGATTGCCATTGGGGCGGAAAGGTTTTTGACTGGTGACCAGGTACCGGAATACGTGGCGTGGGTGGGTAGGCCACAAGTTGGACTGATGATCTGGTAAAGGTCGCCGGAGTCCGCTGGATGCGGGTGGCGCAGGACCGGTCCCTTTGGTACTCTTTGGGGGAGAGGTCCAGCAGTGGAAGTCTTTCGGCTGATATGATTATGATGATATTGATGATGATGATGATGAAGTCAATATCAGTATTGAGAAGGACCAATATCGAAATATCGGGATCCCGGGATTTATTATTTGTTGTTAGGTTGAAACATGGGCAGGGCAAGCAATATCGGATCATTCTCAATCCCGGGATTGATTTCCGATATTCAGTGCCAATCCCGGGATTTCGATATTAATACCGGTAGTTCGATATTAATGTGGATTTTTGGGATTTATGCTTAAAAAGCTAAACCTTTGACAATTATGTTGAATAATTATTATTAACAGAATCTGCTTTATAAAGAAACTAAATTAATTATTCGGAATACGGGATATAAAGAACTGATTTTTATCAAAACTCAATATTTACCTGATATTTATTACACTTCGTTGGAAGGGTCATGCATGTTAAATGAGTAGAATGTAATTTGAACCGACAAATAGACGGACAACAAAGTGATCCTACGATCCTACGGAACTCCAAAAAAATACTATATTTTATTGATGACCCAGCTTTTTATAAATACTCACCTAATAATGATATTATATAAAACTTGCCGATTTGTTTACATGTAAACTGTAGCAACTTATAGGTACAGAAGTTTCATTTTTGTTTTTATTTACCCTTTAAAAACTTGAATGTTATTGAAATAAGAATTAACTTCATTAAAATGAACATAAAATGAACATTAATGTATACATTAAGATGAAGTAATATAATTATTATATTATTCCAATTTAACTTTAACGCCATCTATAACAACCACTATGCTTTTTTTCGGTCTTTAGTACTGCGTTTTACAAATCAGTGTCCTGTTAGTTCATTTAAGTCGCCACTTCTTACGTGGCGCTGTTGTCCTCGTCACTGTATCGAGGGGTGGGACGGGTGGCGTGAGGAGGGGCTCGATTTTAGATTTCATTTGGGTAGTATAACAGCCTTAATTATGTTTATCGTCGTCTAGTACCTACTAAGCTTTGCTTAGCTTGGGAATAGGTCGATTTTAATATTTATTGCTTTATTTTATTCAGTTGAGTATAGTAGGTACGATATTTTTTTAGGAACTCCTATGAGGTTTCTTCATGTAAGATACTTTTTTGTAGAGGTACGTAAAACTTTCCCGAAAAAACGAGCTTTAGCTTAAAAACACTCTTCAGTTTAAACACGAAGTAGGAAGTTAAACAACTCTAATAACGTATATTTCGCTGTACCTCCGCCGTCGCCACAACTCACTTAACGTAATACGCCCCAAGTACGTTGTTACGGCTGTACCGCTTTATTTAATCACTACTGCTTCCTTACACCATTGCCGCAAGGTTTAAAATTGCTTGGTACAGCTGCATTACATTTGTGGTACTTTCCAGCTGGACCGCGTCATCGAAACATGCGTGATAAACTTTATGACAGTGGCATAAAGTCTATATTGCTTGCGTTGGGCGTATTTATGATTTGGTTATATTATATGAGACGTGATACGTTCGCTTGCGAAGAGCACGTGTGCGCTATATTAAAAGAAACAGTGACAAAACAGTAGCGTGATGGTCTGTGGAGATGTTAGTACTGCAGACATCTATCGCTGTGCTGATTTAATTTAGAAAGGCGTAAGTAACATTACATTAGCGAAAGGAACCTCAGAACTGGTGTGTTTTTAGACGTTCTTATTTTAACTTGACCTAACCTAACCTAAGCTGAAATTTGGCATAGGTACTTAATGTAAATTAGGTGACAACGCAATATTATGTCACTAGCGGTCTGATTCATAGTAAAAACCGGTTAAAACGTTAGCGCTGCAGCGTACCACAACAATATAATTGAAGAAACCTCCCGAAACAAAAAACATAGATAAGAAACATTTTCGGTCGAGACAACACTTTCGATAAAAATGTCGCATAGTTGAGTTTTATTTTAAACTAGCTTCTGCCCGCGACTCCGTCCGCGTGGAACTCGTTTATATCGCAGCTCCATACAAATTCCCCCCCCCCCCCCCATTTTTACCCCCTCAGGTGATGATTTCGGGGATAAAATCCTATGTCACTCTTCATCCCTTCAACTATCTTCTCTTAAAAAATCACGTCAATTCGTCGCTCCGTTTTGCCGTGAACGTATACACTGTTAACACTAATCTAAATCATATTAACTAGGTACTTCCCAAGTGTGACAATCACTTAAAGGTAAACACCGCATGCATTATACAACGTGTTTATAAAATAACGCAAAACCTGAAAACAGTTAGTTCAGAATCGAGAGTAGAATGTGGAAAAAAAATGTTTTTTTTTTTGACGAGATTTATTTTTTACATTTGTATGGAGCAGGTCGCCCCAGTCGGCCAACGCTCCATACAAATGTAAAAAAAAACTCGTCAAAAAAATCCTATTTTTTTCACATTCTACTCTCGATTCTGACCAAACTGTTTTCAGGTTTTGCGTTATTTTATAAACACGTTGTATAAAAAAGCCTTAATACTAACTATTTTAAATTATACACAGGTTTTTCTTCATTATTAATATACAACTGAATAATTTGAAAAAAAAAATTGTACTCACTTTTGTACAAAATAGATATCATTACAAAGTCAAGCAGTTACCAGACCATATATCCAATTTCAGCCGACCTAACGTTCGTTCGTTCGAAAAGTTAAGCAATTATCCCTCTCACTAGACATACCCTTAGGCAAACCCGCATAAAACATTTTATAAACATAATTTAAAGAAAGTATTGTCATTGACCCGTTACACACGCTTTATAAAATACACCACACATACTACCCGTCCGTTATAAGCATTACAAAGGCAGTGAGTGTTATTTAGGCATTCAATATGAAAGAAAATAACATATATATGTAAACACAATGACATCCATATCCATTATGTTTAATGTGCACATATTTCAACGAACGTGCGTCACCATGCACGCAAACATATTAGAACTAAAATAGAGTTGTCCGACATAAATTCATGTCGCATAAGGCCATGTTTGGTATGTAGGTAGGTAACGGGGGTGACAATGTAGTGGTGTAAAGTGGTAAGTAAATACTATTATTAGACCAGCATTCCATCAACTGTTGCCAAACGCATAACTATGTACACACTATCATCATCATCATATAAGCCGAAAGATGCTAGACATGATAGGCCTCCCCAAAAAGTGCCGAATCGCTAAACTTAAGTGGCAGTGGGCGGGGCACATAGCACATTGAACCGATGACCGTTGGGACGGAAAGGTTATCGTGTGTCGATCACGTACATACTATAGTCTTCTCAAATCGTGAGTAGAATGAGATTGGAGGTGAAAGTCTTGTCATTATAAATACCTCAAAGCTTATATTATGAACTAACCGCTATTTCTTTAGTCCCAAACTAATCGCGGTTGAGTATAATTTTCTCTCACGGGTGTGTGTGACCCATGATTGTGTGCTACTACACGCACGCATATTTTATATCTGTGTGCGTTAGCTCGTAAAACTACTGCACTTACACTAATCCGAGTCGCCACGGAAATAATAATGACACTGAGCAAGATGGTCGATACAAAGCTCAATAAGTGAGTCTTTATCGAAGTAAAAACTTTTTTTTGTTTATCTCCAACTGCTATGGGGACAACTAAGATTAGGTATAGTTAAAATTATTTAAACTAAGCTCATGAATGGCCATTGTCCTGAGCTCATGAATAGCCTTTGTTTGCGGCAGAAGACCACTGACTTCTTATATTCAAAACAATAGCATTCAAGTCTAACAATACGACTGTGGTCGGACGCGTGCCATTTTTTGCAAGAAAAAGGTTAGCGCCACATAAAATGTGCATTGTATTTGCAAGTGTCGACCGCAAACAAAGGCTATTCATGAGCTCAGGACAATGGCCATTCATGAGCTTAGTTTAAATCATTTTAACTATACCCGCCCGAATAGAGTAAGTAGATGGTTTATTGTTAGCCATGAGTTTACGATTTACCTTCATAGGAGCTTTTCCATCGCTCTTGGTGGTACGTAAATGGTTCTATTACCCTTTTTTCTAAGACTCCACGTATACCTACGCACATGTTTTTTATATGCAATAAAAAAATTGGTTCGTCCAGTAAAAGCGAGCTAGCAACGACGTTTGTAATTGTAATTTATTTGTATCATAACTGAGAGATAAAAATAAATGTTCCGCTGGACCAATTACTAAAAATCGTAAATAAGTACATAGAAAGTAGAATTCAGCTATTACTTTATGCAGGTATTTTTTATTCTCTAAACATGATAAGGGACGCGCGGGTAAAAATATTTGGATTCCCTCCAAACACCTTGCATAATTTTAGTGCAATAGAGGTAATAATTATAATACATTATTTCTACTATTTGTTGCATGAAATTTATCTAGAGATCATAAATTACAAAATAGCCCTCGATTTAAAGACTTTAGATTGGATCTTAGCGGTATCTTCGCACGGTTTCAATGGTAATAAATTCAGACCTGGGACGCTATTCGACATTGTTTTTGATTCTCGTGACACCAATGAAAGTACCTTCATAAAATTCAATCTAATAGTGAGATAGGTACCTATTTAAAAAAAAGACCGGTTCACGCAATAAAGAATTATCCCATAAAAATCATCTTCCATACTTTAAGCTCGCGGGCATTAGTTTACTTAATTTGCCGATAGATATCGCTGTACGCGGAACGCTCATATCGTACATGGCGGTGTTAAGATTTTTCCTGATTTAATGGGGTCGGAACAGGTGCGCCCATACATTAGGTCGAAAATTTGTCGTGCTCGAATTGTCTTAGTTGTCTTTGGTCGTTCGTTGTCTTATAATAAAATTGTTTGCTAGGTATTGCTTGTATTGTTCGCTAATTATTGCTTGTTTAACGCTTAAGTGGGGACACTTACTAGGACGGACGGAAAACTACGAAACCCTACACTGAGCGTGGCCCGACACGCTCTGGGCCGGTTTTTTAAAACTATTTTTCAACTTAGTTATGCGTTTGCGAGATAATGGGATTTAAAGCCCTAATTTTTGTTCGAGTCATGTGTCCCCCCCCCCCCTGCCGGCTAAATGGCTACTACTGGGGACGTCAAAAATTCGTGGCAGTAGTTCATATAATGAATTTAAAAGGAAAACTATCACAGTTAAGTAGACATAACTAGTTAGCGAGTAGTAGACTTAACTAGTTAACTGGTAAGAAATGCACTTAATTTCGGGTGCATGTATATTGTCATTGGAATTTGAACCTTTTACCGTAGACGTTAGAGTTGCTTTTTCACGGCACGTTATCTTCAATAGAAAAAATCTTGTCCTTCAGGTGGTCGCGTAACCGGCGAAACGACGCTATACATTAGTGTGTTATAAAAATAATCATATTTACGATTATTTATGAGGGTAACCTATAGTTAAAACCCCAAAAGCCCCTTTTAAGTCCGCATTATGTGACAGACGGGCAACTACGGAACCCTACCCTGAAAGTGGCCCGACACGCACTTGGCCGCTTTTTTATAAACATTGGATGAACTTCATCGGGCCTTGCACTTTTGTGAATATTAACAGACTTCGGATATTTTTTTGTTAATTGTTATTGGTAATTGTTTTCATTAATTTCTATGGAATGAATATGTATCAAAAAACTAATTGGTGCAGCCAAATTATCAATACCTACCAGAATAATTACCGTCGTATATTTCAAAACCTGAATGGAAACGGTTATTAAATAATATACATATTTGTTCTCCATATGACGTAACGGTGTCTTTGTACTTCATAGTTTGCGGCAGACCATTATTTGGAAATATTGATTCCACTTCGATAATGCCAGCATTGAACATTCCAATGCACGAAAAATCCTCAATGCCCAACAAAAATGCATTACTAGTGCTCTTGAGAAACCAATACAGTACTCGAGTCCGTTATGAATACCAACTGGTTAGAACGTGTGAAAGAGACGGAATATTGGCACAGCCACGGAACAGACAGAAGAAGGTTATCGACTTTTCTATTTAAAATATGGCTGCATTTGTAAGGGTACCCGCACAAGACTGGAGCTATTACGAAGCCGTTTTTGAAGATATGTATAAAAATAACAGCTGTGACGTGATATTTATAAATATTAAATCAGGATAAATAACGACGAGAGGCCTAGTCCGGCAATAATAAGCAGGGTCAACTAAGAGGTTTGCTTTGTGTAATAGTTATTTTGTGTAAGTACCAATGTGTGGCATAATATAAGTTTTGAAGCGTTTTCCAATATTATATTACGGAAACCCTGAGATTTTCGGTAGAAAACCTGTTGCCTCCGAGGCCAAAACTTTCTAATTTACTCGATCAATTTGAGAATAATGCGTGTAGAGCAGCAGTATATTGAAATTGTTCTTTACACTAGTGCGAAAAAGAGCACTTTCCGTGCATATGTCAAAACTTTAAAGAGCCATATGTATAGTAAACCGTACGACACATGTGCGAATAAGTAATTCTTATATAAGTAATTCTATAAATAATTCGCAACTCGTGTCGATTTAAAACACTCCCTTCGGTCGTGTTTTAATTTATCACCACTCGTTGCGAATTTCCTATTTTCGGCACTTGTATCGTAATAGTACATTACGCAACTAGGGCGGTGAATTCGTGAATGCCCCAAATCGCAGGTGTTTGTGGCCCGAACCGAAGGTGAGGGCCATAAATATGCGCTCTGGGGCTTTACGAATTACCGCCCGTGTTGAGTACAAAATTTTATGTCTTCATCTGGCCACAATGCGAGTTTACCCGTACGCGCAGCGGGTAGTAAAACTCGCATTATGGCCAGGTGTGACGTAAATAACTATTAAAGTGTAGCTTAGATTATTCAAGCTGTTAGAGGTACCTACTCAATTCCAAAAAAAAAAAACCATACATAAATGGGGTAAGAACCGATCAAGGGCATAACAGGTATCGGGTTCTGTTAAGTTTTTTACTAAGAGCATTTTTTTTTACGCGATTTTTTTACAATTTGCTCAGCTTTGGCCGACTGGGGCGAGCTACTCCATACAAATGTAATATAAAAATCGCGTCAAATGTTTTTTTCTCTTCTTTTTTAGGGTTCCGTACCTCAAAAGGAAAAAACGGAACACTTATAGGATCACTTTGTTGTCCGTCTGTCTGTCTGTCTGTCTGTCTGTCTGTCTGTCAAGACCATTTTTCTCAGGAACTCTTGGAGGTATCCAGCTGAAATTTATATCGAATACTCAGGTCTATTGTCCCTTTGAGCTGTGAAAAAATCAAACTTAAAAGCCAACACAATCAAAAGATACAGTCGTTTATGCTGCAAAAATTGAGTTTTTCGACACTCGCAAAACCTACGGGGTACTTCCCGTGAACTCAGAAACTTGAAATTTGGCACGAAGCAACTTCATATATCACAGACAAAGGAAAAATTAAGAAAAGTAGACATTTTTAGTAAAATCATACAAAAAAATGATTTTAATTTTTTTAAACTTATTCCTTTTTCCTCGTAAACGTGTTGAGATTTTAAATTGAAATTCATGTCAAATAAGTCATGTCTATAGGACCTTTCAGATGTAGCAAACCCAAACTTTTATGTCAACGCAATCAAAAGAAATAGCAAATTAAGTCGCTTATTTTGAAATTGGGTACTCGCAAGAAACTCAAAACCTAAAGGGTACTTCCCGTGAACTCAGAAACTTGAAATTTGGCACGAAGCAACTTCATATAGCACAGACAAAGGAAAAATTAAGAAAAGTAGACATTTTTAGTAAAATCATACAAAAAAATGATTTTAATTTTTTTAAACTTATTCCTTTTTCCTCGTAAACGTGTTGAGATTTTAAATTTAAATTCATGTCAAATAAGTCATGTCTATAGGACCTTTCAGATGTAGCAAACCCAAACTTTTATGTCAACGCAATCAAAAGAAATAGCAAATTAAGTCGCATATTTTGAAATTGGGTACTCGCAAGAAACTCAAAACCTAAAGGGTACTTCCCGTTAACACAGAAACTTGGCACGAAGAAACTTCATATAGCACAGACAATGGAAAAATTACGAAAAGTATACATTTATAGTAAAATCATACGAATATATTTTTATAAATTTTAAACTCACTACCTTTTTCCTCGTAAATGCGTAGAGGTATTTAATTGAAATTCATATCAAATACTCAGGTCTATAATACCTTTCAGTTGTAGCAAAACGAAACTTCTATGTCCACGCAATCATAAGAAATAGCAATATAAGTCGCATAATTTAAAACTGGGATGTAGTAGAGACACTTTTAAACTTGATGGTTTTTATGAGGTGTGCAGAGTAGAAAGTCCAGCTATATCTAAAGCAAATCCAGGTTGGGGATCTATCGCTTATGTACGTCGCAATCTAAAGGATGCCATCCCAGATGCATCATGTACAAGATATTTTTTTTAAATAACCCAGGTGCTGCAAACGGCCATTGTGAATGCTTGCTGTCAATTTTGAAATGTTTGATGTCAGGCAGAGTGAAAACTGTATCTATATATATAATATAGGTCACCACAATGTCAAATTAATGTTGCAATTGAATGCATAAATACAACAATATACGGCAGCAACCCCAAAGGGGCTATACCCCGTGTTCCCGTTTGATTGTTGTGGGAGACTTCAATATCGATTTTAGAATGAATCCCCAAAATGGAATTTCCACATATTTTTCATCCCTAAACATGTTTCCGTTACTAGCGACACGCTACAATAAGCACTAGCACTACACGAAATAGTACAACTATAGATAACGTTTTTTCAAACTTCAATTTTCAATGTGGTACTATTCATACCTTTTTCAGTCAACATTTTACAGGTCTGGTGATTTTTTTTCAAAAACAGTTAATTAGTATTTTGAACCGGATTTATAAAAAGATAGTGACTAAAAACTTTGTAAATAAACCACTTTGATAAAAGAAGTTTTGCCAGGCTGCTGCAAATATAGTGTAGGTATTTCAGGTATTTCAGTTTTATTATAAAACTAGCTGAACCTGTGACTTCGTTTGCATGGTAATGTGGTGGGAGTTAACGCATTTCTTCTCTTGGACATAGGACACATGCAGTTCTCATTTAGCCTATCAAGTAAAACGTGGAATAAACCCATTTTAGTTGAAATGCCGTTAAGATTCGTTCGTCTTTATCTGTCACTCTGATTTTTAAATTAGTAGGAAAAGGACAAAACTCATTTTATTGAACATAGGTATTTTAAATTTTATGAATACCGGGGGAAAAGTTTAGTAGATGTTTGTGACAATAGATCCAACAGGTAGGACACAGGCTGCAGCATTAAATGTTTATTGATCTTCTTCTGTACATATTTTTAACACTTAATATTAAATAAATAAAGACGTGATGGCCGAAATGATCTTGAGTCACTCCGATATATTTTTTTCATACTTATTGCAATGTTTCAGATCACATTCTGCCAAATCTTATGTATGTTACCGCTATTGCCAACTTAGTTAAATGTGTGTTGTGATTCATTATAAAAGTATTTTCCTGTATGTTGGCCAATTTCTGTGCCTCTATATTGGCTGCATGTCAACTTGAAGGCGCGTAGTACGAAGTTATAATACCGCCTTAATACAGACGCGGTTGATAATTAATGTTTATAAAAGGCCCGTTCTGTACTGATTGAATACATACGTTTATTGCTGATAAATATAAATACTGACAAATCAGCATGGCTATCACAAGACGGCGCGCAAGCTCTCTCGATTTTTCTCGAACTATCCGTCACTCTCTTATTAGACAACTTAGAAAGAGACGTATAGTGCGAGAAAAATCGAGAGAGCTCGCGCGCCGTCTTGTGATAGCCGTGCAGTATCGCATCGTGACAAAATACTCCGCGTGTAATCTTGCAGAAACTCAAATAAACTTCATGGCTGAACGCGATGAGCCGATGACAGTGCTAAATATTCCATGCCATAAAAAAAAGGAAGTTGGTCAGACTTTTGACGTTTGACGTTATTTTGTTGAAATTTGTTGAACCATTTGTTGAAATTACGCCTCAATACGAATTTAGCGCATATAAGTTTCCATATCGGAATCGATTATTTTTTAATGCTTTAGAATTTAATATGCGTATTGTGAAGGTCTATCACAACACCGGATCGAAATTATTAGGTACTGTTGGATAGTTAAGGCAAGGCCGCCATTTTAACGCCACTGACAGTTGACAGATATGGCGGCTACGATTTCAAGCAGAAGAAATGAATAATTTAATGAGATTCAAATGTTTCCGAGAATGTATTAACCATCGCAGTCGGATAAAAACTATCCTAAGTCCTAGCTAGAATAGTAATGTACTTGTAAAAAAAGTTTAAAGTATTTCCGTTCACGGGAAGCCGAGATCATTCGGGACACAAAAATGGTTAGTTTGATACTGGCTGATTCTTTTTTTAATTTAGAGATTTATTATAAGTAAGAGATAAATGATGTGGTTCTTAATTTTTTATTTTTTTTTAGGATTACCAAATTGATAAAGAGACCTTGTTTAAATTTATGCTCCCCCAGCTTCGCACATTGTAATGTTACAGATTCCATTTTCATTTATCATTTAGTAATAAACATACTACAACTTTTGCTTGTTATGGTTTGTACGGAACCCTCGGTGCGCGAGTCCGACTCGCACTTGGCCGGTTTTTTTCATATCAGTACACGATACCTGTTATGCCCTTGATCGGTTCACACCTCATTTATGTTACACCATATATATTATAATTTAAAAAATTAAGAGCAAGTCCCATATTTGCCCACGCGATTTTGCAATCATGACAAACATAAGAAAGATATCTCTGAGCACGTTTGAGAACAAAATTCAACGAAATTAAAAGTAAGTAACATTACCAGTCTGGGCACTACGCATTCTGGCGCAATACAATTACTTCCGCTGCCTTTTTAATCAGGCCTAATTTCAAAGGGTTACCGCACCCTTATCTTTTGACATGTTTAATGTCACATCCTCATAAATTGTGTGACGCGTGTGCCAAAAGCGGCACGTTTTGTACCACACAAGAAGAATAAAGGCATGACGCGGTATATTTTCATGACAAACATCAGATTTTATGTTGTCCTCGGATCGCTTATTTTTAGGCCTATCGCAGTCATTTGTTATAAAATTCAGTGAAATTATATATATATTTTTTTTATTTAATTCTCGTATACAGGGTGGAAATCGATTTTGGGTCAGTGAGGGCAGCTAGGTACCAGATCCCGTGTTGCTAGGCGAAAATGGTATTTGTAGATCTTCCTTCGATTTCAAATTAATGAAGGTTGGCGTTTACAGATTTTGGAAAAAACATACAGGGTGCGAGAAAATGGTCATTTTTGTCAAACTTTATTTTTTGATGCCAATCGATCCCATTCCTGTCTAGGATCAAAAGCTTGTATGGGACCAAAAAGAAGTTTCCGGCTAGAAAAGACATAAATCGAGAAAACTTTCCCCAATAAAGTATTACTTTTTCTCCATAGCAAATGTATGAAAATAGTTTTCTTTAATTTCTGGCTTTTTTATACGTTACCGAAAATTGACCCCAAGGAAACTATTGAATCACAAGAAGATTGAATCGAAATGGAATCGATTGACATAAAAAATAGATTTAAAAAAAAAAATTCATTTTCATACAAATTGTATGGGAAAGTTTTTCTCGATTTATGGCTTTTCTAGCCGGAAATTTATTTTTGGTCCCATACATACAAGCTTTTGATCCTGGACAAGAATGGCATCGATTAGCATCAAAAAAAAAGTTGGTCAAAAATGACCATTTTCTCGCACCCTCTGTTTGTTTTTTTCCAAAATCTGTAAACGCTAATCTTCATTAATTTGAAATCGAAGGAAGGTCTCCTTAGACCATTTTCGCCTAGCAACGTAGCAACACGGGATCTGGAAGCTGCCCTCACTGATCCAAATTCTATTTCCACCCTGTATCTTTGAAATATTCGACTTCCATTATAAAAAGGGTACACAGAAGAACATGATTATCTTATTTAAAAAGTACGAGTAATGTGCCTTAACATTGTGATTCCGTGTATCCTTCGTATCAGGGATGTTGCAGACATTCGCATCCTAATCCCCAACCGCGGAAGTTCCGCACAAATTTCAACATCAACATCTGCATCCGCAAAAACCGATGCGGAGTTTATGCGGATGCAGATGTAGTGTAATTCACGACGAGAAACGAGCCGACCTGGCGCTTACTGCGCGAGTTTTAGATATTTTCGCCATTACTTAGCAAAAAAGCTTCGTGTCGTTTCTGTGACCAAGAGCAGACACGGTTGTGATTTGTTCGAAACGATTGTATTCAGTCTCAACGTGTTTGGTGATTGCGTGATATCGTAAAATGGACGTTGTTCATTTACGCTTTTGAGTGTGTGCCCCCAAATATCCACATCCGCCTCCGCATCCGTGGATGTCAAAAAAATCGCATCCACAGCATCCCTGCTTCTTATGCCCATTCTATTTCTAATTACGATACGTTTACACATTATGTTACGCGTAAGCAAAAGCTTCCTAAAAAATTATATCGAATTCCATTATGATCCCGCGAGAATCGAGCCCTCGAACAGATAAAGTACACGTAACATGTACAGTCATGAACATATGCGACGCTGTACAAATGTAGGTGTTGGCTGAAATCTGGCGCGGAAACATGGCTGCACGGACTGTCAGCCCAGTCCGCCTAGCACAGTGCCGGCCCAGTTAATCCTTTGTCATATTAAAACAGTTGTCTTTGCCTTACACCCGAGTTTCCTCCATACTAGCGTCTTATTTTATCATTTTTAGGATTGCGAAGTTTGACGGGGAAAGGAAAACTTATAGGATCATATCAGTCTTTGATCTGTTGGTCTATTAAAACTTTATAACTGCTTTGTTAAACTTAAAAAGTTCTCAAATCATGAATTCGTCGTCGGTTCTCCATGCCAAGTGTACACGCCTACTGTTACATAAAACAGTAAATTTTCATCGGGCTGTGAGTGAATAAATACGTAAAATACGCGCTGCGGATTGAACCCCAGGCCTTTAAAACAGCGTACGTACAACAAGTATCATGTCACTTTAATCCTCAACATATTCAGCAACGCTTATATTCGGTCAAAGCGGCAGAGTCCTTACTTCGCCCGTATTTGCACATCACGCGATCCGGATTAACTGTTTGTCAAAAGGGATAATGACCAAGCTGTTTTTACAATTGATTACTTTGAAAACTCTTTTCAACTGGTTATAACCGCCCTTGGACCTAGCTGATTTCCATAATAAAGTTATCTAGATTAAGAGGAAAATAATGTGGCGACCACGAACGGTTAATACTCTTTTAATAACGGCTTTGTGACCCTTCCTTGGGTAAATTATACACTAGTGGCCTTGGAATCAATTATTAATTCTGGGGACTGAATCGAATTCCTTTTCAGGCACGACAGAGTCGTAGGTAACGGAAACTTGGATAGTAATAAAAAATACAAAAGCTGTGGTTAGGACGTGACATGCAAATTAGAAAATGCAAAGCTTTTTCACTATATGATACGATAAACCAGTCAAGGATTTTATTTGCAACTATAACTTCCATTTCAATTTGATGTCCATTCGATTGGCGTTAAAGATCAGATTTGTAGTTGCTGATACGTTATCTTGGTGCGCGGAATAGTTATTTACGATACAAGTGCCGAAAATAGGAAATTCGCAACGAGTGGTGATAAATTAAAACACGACCGAAGGGAGTGTTTTAAATCGACACGAGTTGCGAATTACGTATTCGCACATTTTACTCTACATATGGCTCTTTAAATTTTCGACATATGCACGAAAAGTGCTCTTTTCCGCACTAGTGCGGGAAAGTAGCACCATATGTACTGTAAAATATTATATTGATGCCAGAGGGGTAATCGCGTAACATTCTGAACACGCGTTAGGACAATCGAACTGTCATTGTTCCATATAAAATAGTAGTTTATGCAATAGTTAAATAATATATGATTTTTCAGTCGAGTACCACGTTTAGGCCACGAAGCTTGCTGAGTGGCCTAATTAAGGTACAATTCAAATTCAAATTCAAATTATTTATTCTGCAAATAGGCCACAAGGGCACTTTTACATGTCAAACGGTAATTTACAATAAAAATAATAATCTTACAATAAAAGAATAATAATCTTACACAATAATAATTTAAAATTTGCACATTAAGGACTGATATAACAACACACTAAATGTCACAAAGTTAATGAAAACAAAACAAAATATGACCATTACATTCGATTAGGATAAGGTCTGTGCATTAACAGAAAGTTAATGATATTAATTCAGTATTCCAGAGATGTATAAGGTCTCTGAGCGTCCAAGTACAATTAATAATTATTCAATGTTCGTAGAGATGTATACGGTCTCTAAGCGTCCAAACAAAACAATAAAAAAAGGAATATTAATGTAATATTGTCAGTGATGTACATGGTCAATAACAATAAAACGTGTCAAGATCGGAATGATGTCTCTCGTCAATACAATAATAATAAAATAACACTAGTATTTAAGAAGTTAGGTACTATGCCCTTGCAAGCATGAACAGTCCGGACTCCACAAACAGCACCCGATCACGAGTATGACGCATATCTCAGCCATCGCCTCCCTCAACCATATGTTAGGGAAGGTGGCGACCCGATCAACGACGCCACCGTAAGCAAAGCCCTTTAAGCGAGCATGACATATTCAAGCCACCGGACAGTGTTAAGAACAAAGATTAATAAGCGACTTGCTCGGCGAGAAACAGCATTACGTGCTCTCTTCTTACATAAAATGGAACAATTATTTCAGGTAGGTACTTATAATGTGTATTTAGGTATATTCCTAATAGAATTAGCCTACTACTGGCTTAAAGGCATTTTTGTCGTTTAAGAAATCGTTGACAGTATAATACGCCTTGCTTAGCAAATTACTTTTAACATGAGACTTAAATTGACTGAACGGTAAATTAACAATTTCGGGGGGTATTTTATTATAAAAACGTATGCAGTTCCCCACGAACGACGTGCTAACCTTGCGGAGACGACTGGCCTTCACTGCGATCTTGTTTTTACTTCTGGTGTTGAAGTCGTGGATATCGCTGTTGAGTTTGAACTCGTGAAGGTTTTTCCGCACATACATGATATTCTCAAGAATGTATTGGCATGCTACAGTAAGAATGTTTGCCTCCTTAAATTTGTCCCTGAGAGATTCTCGAGCTTTTAGTTCGTATATGGATCGCACAGCGCGTTTCTGTAGCACGAATATGGTCTGGATATCAGCTGCTTTCCCCCACAACAGGATTCCGTAGGACATAACACTGTGGAAGTAACTGTAGTACACCAGCCTGGCGGTCTCAACGTTTGTTAACTGTCTTATGCGTCTTACTGCATAGGCTGCCGAACTAAGTTTTCCGGCTAGGGCGGTGATATGTGCATGCCATTGTAGTTTTGAGTCCAAGGTGATACCTAAAAACACTGTTCTATCTTCAATTTCCAGTTCATCACCCTTTAATTTGATCTTGGTATTGTTTACCTGCTTGACATTAGGTAAAGTACAATACTTATAAAGCTAATTATATAACTAATTAAAGAACCTTGGTGTATACCTGTTGAAGATCTAAGCCCTGCTGAAACGAAGTGCAGGCCACAGCTTTTTATTTTTTGTGCGTTGATGTTCTTTAATTTTGACTATCTCATGACGGCACCCTATTGGTGGAATACATTTTAGTTCAGTAAAGGCGCCACGTGATTGGTCGAATTTATTTTAGTTGTCTACACAGTTGTAAACTGTTGAGTTGGGACCTCCATAGTAAAAAGTATCAGATTTTAGTTTGGTGTACGAAGTCTTAACGTAAACATTAAAGTCGACGAGTATAAAAATGTCATATGTGTAAGCCCGTTCAACGGGTGCCTGTCGTATCGCATAATGTTGATCGTCCTAAAATTTTTTGGCCGAGAATGTTTGGCATAATGTTGAGTGGCATACTACTTATTTAGCCTATTCATTTTTGCGCATACACATTTAAAAGTCCTAAAGTATGTTTATCCTAATATTGATTACTCGAACATCGAATTACCTAAAAAGTAATAGTCCTAATTTTCATTGTCATAGTAATTATTTTGCCTATTGTTAAACGTGCTAAAATTAAACCACCTATACTATTTTTTTCCTAAATTTTATACTATTTCTAAACTCTGAGCAGACCCGACCTACATCTAGATAAATAAAATAGGTTCGTTAGTTGCCTTTTGCCCCTCAGAGCAGAAATAGGGGCCCCGCGAAGCTGGGCTCCGTCGACACGAAGGCGGGTCATAGGTTATTCAATTATTAGGCAATTCTTAGCTGAGGCAACCTTCATTTAGATCATTTAGATAGGTTCGTTAGTTGCCTTTTGTCCCTCAGAGCAGTAAAAGGGGCCCCGCGAAGCGGGGCTCCGTCGACATGAGGGCGGGTCATATGTTATTCAAGTAATAGGCAATTCTAATAGATATGTATGCGTAACAAAATGTATGCACAACATTTTTAGTACATTAAATATTAGTAACATCAAAGTTATGCACATCAATCATTCTAAAAAAAAAACTTTCGACACAATAAACATTTGGACAATAAATATTTAGGACAACCGATATTAGGAACAACAATTTCGGCAAATAAAAAATATGCACAACAATGTTTATGCAATTCGATATTCGGCACAAAGTTGGTATGCGACAAAATATTAGGATCAACAATTTTATGCCACCCGATATAGACCCCCGTTCAACGCATTTTCAAGTTTTATAGTACGAGCAACCTTCAATATAAATGATGTTGGACGAAACATGCATTTTAAGAGATCTCTGTTTTTTGATTTCCCTGATCAATATATATATATATATATATATATATATATATATATATATATATATATATATATATATATATTGATCATAGATATGTATATATATACATTTATTTTATAAATAATGAAGGTAACATAATATTATACCAATAATATAAACATCATCAAAATGAAGGCGTGTGGTATCAGGAATGTTATACTTGAAAGTCTCCAACATCTCCTGAAACACATATTTTAGAAGTCTGAACCGCAAGAAGTCACTAGGATTGGTGTCAGGCTACTGCCATTCACAGCCAGTACTGACGCGCCTCACCTCTCCTGTTAAGTACAATTTGACCCTAAGCTAGTAAAGATTGCGTGTTCGGAGGCCCGGTTTACGCTGGTTTTCTCGTGATTTATCGGTAAGCATTGTGAATGCCAACCCTGATTGTATCAGTGAGTTGATGTAGAAGCCTGGCTCTGCCGGCAGTGCAGCGATTAGAGCGCCGCGTGTCACTGATCCGTGATAATCACGGACGTAGAGGAACTGGACTGGCTGAGCGCTTTATTACGTACTTACCAGCTTTTGGCCGTGTATTTTTTTGAAGTGAAAACTTCTTTAGCGGCGCTGAGCGCTGATTTTGTGAGATCTCAGGAGGTCACGTGAACGTAGAATTGGGAGACTCGGGACGAGGCTTGGGGGTGGGGGGGAAAACGGGGGTTTGACTAGGGGCACATATATAAAATTTGTACTTTATTGTTAACAGTATAAGGTCGTAACACATTTTCCGTAAATGCAAATTCCATACCTTTGCAATTTTGTCCACGCGTCCTTTACCGTTTTGCTATATATTGAGCAAATTCCATTTTTTTTGCAAAATTAAAATTATTCAAGTTTTTACTTCTGCCGGCACTCCCGGAGTAAACCCGGTCTTCTTATCCAAAGCACTTACAAACAAATTCAGTGTCTCGAGCAAGGGGCGAATATCGTGCAGAAAACCATCACAATACAATCGGTTTTTTTTAGTAATAAGTATGGATATTACGATATATACCTACCCAGTACTTCACTGATTAATTGCTCTCTATATTATTTTTCTTACCTCCGTTTTCGGCAGGTACCTCTTTAGAGGATTACTTTCGAGACTAAAGGTACACATGTATCTCTATGTAAGCCTGAGGGGTAATCCTATATCCTAAGAAATTAAACCGTGGGGACTCACCTTGGTTCATGCGCTCTAACGTAAGACTATGTCCGAATGTGTGAGGCGTATGCACCAGGAACCAGAGGGTTACGTAATAACGTAACTTTTCGATCGAGCATTATGGGCGGTTTACACTTTGATTAGTGATTAGTGCTAGTTCGTCCATTAGCTGCAAGTGCGAGTTGCTTTTGTATTTTTTTATATGACATTGGTGGCAAACAAGCTCACGGCCCACCTAATGGTAAGTGGTTACCGTAGCGTATAGACGTTAAAAGCACATTGCCGACCCGTTGTATGGACTCGCACTAATCAATGTGTACGTAAACAGGCCCCTAGTACATTTACAGGTACAAAAAATACTCGTAGATACAACGTACGCGAGAAACGTAACGTAATCGACCAGGACTCTAACCAATTTATTAAATGGGTAAGGCCGCGAATTTTGACCAATGTGACATAGAACTAACATAAAAAATGCTTTAAAAAAATTTAACTAAATATTTATCAATAGGTTTTCATTTTCAAAAAAGTTACTCGACAGAAAAATCTATAATGAAACCTCTGCTCACAAAACTTCACGACAATCGATTGGGAAATGCGATAAAGGAAAACAGACGGACGGACGGATGATGGACACGGGACAGATACTGGACATAACGATTTTTGGCCCAACCTGAAGCATAAAACTTTGTTCGCTTCGCTCGCTCGTTCGATTAAATACTTCCACGCGGACGGAGTCCAGGGCAGAAGCCACGCAGAAGCTCTGCCTGCGACTCCGTCCGCGTGGAACTCGTTTATATCGTAGCTCCATACAAATTTTCACCCTATATTTCACCTCCTTAGGGGATGATTTTTGGGATAAAAACTATTTTTATGTGCTTCTAAAATTTCATCTAAATCGGTTCACTGGTTTAAGCGTGAAGAGGTAACAGACACACAACACTTTCGCATTTATAATATACTAGCTTCTGCCCACGACTCCGTCCGTGTGGAACTCGTTTATATCGCAGCTCCATACAAATTTTCACCCCCCCCCCCCATTTCACTCCCTTATGGGATGATTTCGTTGATAAAAACTATCCTATGTCCTTCCCTGGGACTCAAACTATCTCTATACCAAATTTCACCTAAATCGGTTCTGCGGTTTGGGCGTGAAGAGGTAACAGACAGACAGACAGACACACTTTCGCATTTATAATATTAGCATGGATATTAGTATGGATTAGTATGGATATGGATAGTAGATGGATTGGTCAATTCTCTCGTGCTAGCTGATCCCTGTACCTACTGTACATACCTACAATTTCAAATTAATACTTACTGTATTTGTCGTTGGAAATAAAATAAAAACTCATTTTAGTTCGTATTTATCTGTGTGCACTTCCCTTTACCACATGTTTTCGTCACGTTACACAAAGAATACGTTGCATTTTGTAAAAATGCAACGTATTCGTAACGAAAGTGTAACGTATTTTTGAAAAAATATTGATTATCATGGTGAAATAACGATATTTCGAATATAGTATTACATGTCACCTGCGTGAATAACATTAACCTATCGTATGAAAAATTACCGCTTAAAAATAATCACTACTTACCCTTTAAATCACACAAGCACTACTAGCGGTATTTAAAAAAACTTTGTCCTCGTCACTTTCGTCCGCGATTTATGAACAAACTGAGGAGTTTAGTTTTTCTGTCTGGTGTCGCCTTACTAGAATATGAGTTGCCAGTGCACAAAAACGAATTTCTACCACAATCGGCTATAAATCTAGCTGTATAAAGCGTCACGTAAGTAATCGTAACGAAAACGTGGAATTGTGGTCCCATAAAAGAATGCAAGATAAAACAAGTAAATTATTTAAATAAAAATGTTTAGCAATCGGTAGAACTATCGTCATATCATAAAATTTTGTTTAAACAAAAGCATGATCATGAGAAGTTGAAAATCGTGAAAATAACAGGGCTTTAAGTACACAGGGTCGAAAAAAAATATCAACTTTCGTTACGTTTTGGACGGAAATATATTTTTATTATTAATTTGAAAGGATTTAAATCAACTATGTCACTTGCGTTCTTGACAGTTTTTATCTCTTGATTTAGAAAAAAAAAATTGAAACCTCTCGGTGTTACTAATTTTTTTTTATGCGCATGTTAAATTTGAAACGTCCAAATTGGTCAAAATTCGCGGCCTTACCCAAATGATGAATGTGTATGGAATATTTTTCGAGATTAAATAGTAATATGACGTGCATTTACCTAACGTAGTACCCGTTCGCGCTAAGTTTGCCGCTGGCGATATGACGTAACTCGAAGGGTAGCGTCAGCAAAACGGTTTTTCTTCTCATTTTCGAAATAAGTCATAACCTTTAACACCATATTTAGTAAATCACTTCTTTAAGTTTTGCCTTTACCCATAGTTAAACCTCAGATTTAAACAAAGCGAAAAACGGACCGACAAACTTAGCGCGAACGGGTCATATTGACCCTTGATCGTCTAGATTTAAAATGTGACAATGACAAGCGAACAATGACATAATTATGACGCAATCGTTTTTTTTTGCTTGTGCAATGTTCTTTGTTTCACTGGAGAATCTATTTATTTCGACTTATATTAGTATGACATTAAATACTCTTCCGCATCGCCGTACTGAATCATTTTATTTCCGACATTGTAGACAATAACTCAATATTCTACGATCTGGAAACACTATAGATGAGGTGAGAGCGAGAGCTATCGCTTGTAAATAATTTTTCACACCACATGCTCGACAATGCCGAATTATAGGTCATGTAAACCCTACCGAAAGCAAGACATTAAATCCCTTGGTATTAGCCGGGTTATAATGTTGTACTGAATTTCATTATAACCCGCTGGTTAATAATATGATTTCACTTTTCATAATTCTTATTACTATATGCATAAAGTTTAATTTTGCTAAACACAATTTGTCCTAGGCCATGGCCTACTTGATTTGACAAAATAAATGAAGTTTGCCTCCGTGTGAACCCCGGTCCGGAGGAGCGCGGTGTTCGAAATTCGAATTTCGAATCTAGGACCACGGCTTGTGCTTTCGAATTTGGAACGTCGCGCGCCTTCATTTGTTCACGCGTGACGAACAAATCGAGTACTTGTATTTATATTAAACCAACAGGAGTGGTCACATGTGTCATTTTCTATACATAAAAAGTCTGCCGATTTTTGCGGGGGAGGGGAACGTCAAATGTATGCGGAACGTGAAAATAGCTACGTCAGGTAAACGTCAGTCCATACAATACGTATGACCAGTGGTCATACGTATTTGGCAGAGGGGAACGCCTGTCAATTGCCACTCCGGTTGGTTTAATGCTCTAAGCTATAGAAGATTTAATTTCAAAAATAATATTGAAAATGTCGAGTGATGAAAGTGTTTTGACTCCTGAGTTTATCAAATTAGACAACTCAACCTCAATAAACGTACCAAATAAAAACATTACCTTATCTTTCCATAATTGGACTAACGTGTCTAATGTTACTATGTACTTTTAATTTGCTAAATAAACATTATTTATCTACTGAGCCTGTTTTTTTGTCTCGCATAAGGTGTGAAAAGTAGAGTATACACCTCGGGGATAAGACTGTTTTAGTCTTGGGCGGTTGAACCCCTCACTGCACTCAGGACTACGCTCAGGAGTTAAATTATGAGTCCTTCGTTACGTTCGGGATTCAATTCGCTCCCGTGACATAAAACAGTGCTTTATCCCCTTGGTGTATAATCTACTATTGCTGAAAACTATGTTTGTATTTGTAGGCTGTGGCATAGATATACCGTCTATAAAGTATATAGTTATCTGTATAAACAAAACTCCATCTATACTTTCTCACCATCTTTTCGACATTAAATCGGAAATGGTTATGGGAAAGCTAAAACATAAATTAATAGTACATCTTACAACTAGTGTGAAAAGAATGTCTTTTTACCACTAGTACCGAGGTATCTTGCCACGAGCTGAAAGCGAGTGGCAAGACTCGGTACGAGTGGTAAAAGACATTTCACACGTGTTGTAAACGACGTTTTTTAATACAATTGCGAAAAATAATAAATTAATATATCATTGCGATAAAATATGCTTGCCTACAACAAACCGCTAGCGCGGTCAAACAGGTCGCGCCCCGCCAGCAACCCGCCGCGCACAGGCCGCGCACCAGCGACGGTCGCGCCGCGGTCGCAACTAAAAAGTAAAAAGCACTGGTTCGAGAAATTTGAGCTTCTCGTACGCTACGCAGCCACAAAAAGTACCACTTTTTGAGCAACTGTATTAAAAAATATTTTTTTTTTATTACTATGAATTTTAACATAGACCTACTATGGCGACGGAAAACTCAACTGAACTTTAAAGAAGTGCTCACAACAATAGTTTTGAATTAGATATGTATACGCGTATACACTCATGCCTGGACCAATTAATATTATAAAATATTGCCGAGGCTCGAAGTGAGATAATTTATTTAGGCTGGTCGGATCGTGAAACTACTCAGACCCTAACGTTCAATGTCCATAATATACCTACAAAAACTGCGCCAGAATTTATATCGCTATGAAAGAGACTACAGTTAAGAGAACATTGCAAAATTCAACTATGGCCTTAGTAGTTTGGATTGGCCAGACGTGTACGTTGAAGGTATTGCGTCAGTTGCATTCAATAGTTTCTATGATATGTTTAATGCAATTTTTATGAGTTATGCTTCCCAGTTAACAATGTAAGATTTACATTCAAGCCTAAAAATTGATCGTGATTTACAAGAGACATTAAAAATTCTGTAAAAACACAAAGAAGATTACGTTTAAGCTATTATAGAACACCCAAAAACCACGCTAGGGATGTGAAAAGTCAATTAAATTTAACAATTAGTCGAAGCAAAATGGCATTATATCAATATTTTATTCATATATGACTTGTAAAAGAGCCTTTTAATCTTTCAAAGTATCTCAGTTCCCGATCCATGATAGTTCGAATAATGTATAAATGTTAGACCTGCTCCTTCTATACATCTATGTCTCTGTATCCAATAGTGACACAGCAAGCACACTTGCACAAGTGGGTATACCAGAGGTGTGATCATGATCATGTAACTTTTCGAACGCACGTTAGAATACCTCATTTTGCTAATAATACAGCAAAGGACACCTACTCACTAGCTTGTGGGAACCATTGTTGCAAATTCGCGGTCCTCTATACGGATTGTGGCAACTGTGGATGCCTAGCAAAGTATGGGCTGCTTTGATAAAAAAAAAACAATTTAGGCTACCTTTTTAAACTCCGAATTCAATTGAGCGGTTCCTGCCTATCGTGCGCACAAAACATTACGCAACTGACCATCTAATTCCAGTTTGTCACCGTCGTAATTCCTTTGCCTAAAACGTCACTCAAAAATGTTGGTCGCTCGCTAAAAATAATTTTCAACGTGCGAGCGACCGGCCGAAAAATGACAGAATATTGAAATAGCTCAAAATGCGCGCTTCTATAGTTGAGATAAAGTGTAATATATTGGTGTGAGTATTTATATCAAATTTTATCACGTCCGTTTCATGCGAAATTTATTTTTAACTAAACGTCACAAATTGTGTAAAGGCGCCATAAAGAATAAGTAGTTGTTGACATATCTTTCACACCAACCGTGATACCACACCACCAGTGCATCATTTACGATAACCCAAAATAGAAAGAAAACCATTTGGGTAGTTAGGTATCTTATTTAAAACAAACGTCAATAGTTTTCTTCACTACGCCTTATGAATCCTCTATATACATAGTAATTGTGTTATAACTGTGCGTGTACCTACATATGCAAGTTCTACTATTACACCTGTTGGAAAACCTTTAAAAAAATACAGTGAGTATACAGTTGGCACTTCCTTCTAATATTACCATTTAAATAGTATAGATATGGTAATACCGAATTTGTTCGGTGTTGGGTACTCGAGTACCCTCGGTATATCGAGTGGATAAACACTGTCATAAGAACATTTAATAGTTAGGCCCTATACTGATAACCCAAGGTCGGACTATAAATTGAATTAGTGTAGGGTTATGAATTATTACAGCAGTTAAACCCATCAGCGAAAAGGTACCGTTATTGTGCGGTGATTTAAAAATATATACTTTCTTGTTAGGGTTCCGTACATCAAAGGGAAAAAAACGAAACCCTTATAGGATCACTTTGTTGTCCGTATGTCTGTTTGTCTGTGAAGACCCTTTATCTCGGGAACGCCTAGAAGTATCGAGTTGAAATTAAGACCAATATAGGTACCCAAGTCTACAAAAAAATCTAAGTTGTAAAAAAGGCAAACTTCTATATTAACGTAAAAAAAACGGTTTTTCATGCCGTCTGTCTGTCTGTCTATGAAGACCCTAAATCTCGGGAACGCCTAGAGGTATAAAAATCAAATTAAAACTATATACTCAGGTCTACAGTCCCTCGAAGCTGTGTTTTTTTTCCAAGTTAACGTAAAAAAAAGATACGGCCGTTTTAGTATGCCGCAAAAAACTTATATTTCGACGCTCTCAAAAGAATCAAAAATGATGAGGTACTTTCCGTTGACCTAGAGCTATGAAATTTTGCAAGTAATATCGTCTTATACTCGTACTACAAATACAGGAAAAATCTGAAAACAACACATTTCTAATTTTGTACGGAACCCTCGGTCGGCGAGTCTGCCTCGCACTTTACGGTTTTATTTAATTAAAACTGTTTGCTTTTCACGCTTGAAGCGACTGAAACTTGGTACGCATATAGATTGGGATTCGGGAATATAAAATACTTTTTAACGTAGAAAGGCGTAAAGTGTGGGGGGAAAGATTTACCAATTGACCGAATAATAAAGTGCAACTACTTAAATGCATCTGTAAAAATGCCACTTCACATTTTGTTCGACGGAACTCGTTTACAAATGTCCTATCCACGTCGTTTAAAAAGCCAGTGAGAACGTATGTCGCTGCTATGCTGTTCACAACTGGTTGCCCCTCACCACTCCCTCCACCCGTAGTGTGTCTGGATGCCAGATTCGTAATAACAACCCGTAATCTGAGGTCTTACTAACACTGGTTCGCTTGAGGTGAAGTTTGATGAAGCGTTGTGAATAGGTACCAGCACCTATTGCGATTCACAATCTGTCTCTACTCACCTCACTCGACAATTAACGGCCTGTTCACCTCTATAAATCGTATTTCTCAACCGATTGTCGTGGAATTTTGTAAGTAGGTTTGAATTAGTGATAATTATATAGTTCGTTCGGTCCGTTCAGTTTTACGAAATTAAAAAAATAATAACAGGCTCGCTAGTTCTACAGCTCCCAAAGGCACTAGTGCACTAATGTGCACCTAAGCAACCTAATGGTTGCGCTGACACAAGCAATATTCGCTAAAGAGTACTAATTGCTAAACGTAAAATAAGATTGTGGCAGTGGCGTGCATAGGGTTTTTAGTTAGGGTAGGCAGTTTTTTTTTGAGGAGACCTACGTACGTCACCTATGTGTCGTACTTGTAGAAAAGAGAAAGAAAAATGCATAATTAAACTGTTATTAAGTAAAGTAATGTTACGTACGTGTTGTGTAAGTTACTAAGCCTTAGGCTATTTCTACTTTCGACAAAGTGAGTCTCCGTCAGCGTGCGTTGTGTTAGTGATACCTACATGAAATTGACGAGTAATATTACCCCGAGTTCAAACTTATTGCAACTGTGTCTTACACCTACCTTTTACTTATTATCGAACTACAATAACTTGCTAAATTCACCGAAAGTTAACTTCTGCAAACATACTAGGTCAATACACCGCTCACAGCTAAAACACATATTTGTGGCTTAATACACAAGTATAGAATAGGCCAATAAACAAAAATACACGGAAAATTCAATAGAAAACGTAAGAATATCGCTTCTAACCGAACTATGTAATGCAACTGCAACAACACGAATATTTTTATCACAACACAACTCCAAATAGGACATTTAAAACAAATTTTCGCAAACAAACAACCCTGACAAATTAGAACGCCCCACGTTACAAGTAATAATCACAGCAAAAGGGACTTCTTTCATTTGCCGCATGTAACTTTGTGCCGCACGATCGTTTAATAGGCGAATCGTGATTACAATACGCCGATTGGCTGAAATTCGGCGGTAGCGCAAGCGTGATTGGTCACAATACGAGTATTTCCAATCACGCACAGCGCTGACGCTGACCGACGAGGTCCGGCGGCCGGATTTGGAAGCATGTGTGGGTGTGAATTGCGTAAACGTGTGAGCAAATTCGTACATAGTTCACGGACGATATTTACACAAGCGCACTGTGAGAGTGTGTGCCGTGGCTTAGGCGCCGTTCGCGGTGCCTGACCTGCTGTGAGCCAGTCTGATTCGCGCGCAAATTTAAATTGCAGCGCGTGTCGTTATGTAAGTTAAGAACTAGATTGTTTTAAAAACTATTATAGTATCATCATAGAGAAGAAAAATATATGTGGTGGAGTTATTTTGGAAGGTAGGCAGTGCCTATTTGCCTATATGGTACGCACGCCACTGGATTGTGGTATATTCCCACTAGTTCTATTTATGTCTGTTTTATTTATGTAACTAGCTGGAATATTAATGTAACTACTGTGAGGAAAAAATCCAAATAGTTCCATCAGTAGAAATCGATAATAGAAGTAGTGAGATTAGATCAAATTCTATGGGTCAAGTAAGGCTAGTCGACGTCGAGTTGTACTCGGGAATAGACTAGCAGGTACGGTGCAGCCAGTTCGTTAGCCACTAAAGGGATTAGCTTCATTGCCCGCCGGCCCCGCCAGCACACTCCTAGACACGCGCCCTGGCTATAGGTATATTGGGCTAGCTTCAATTATTTACGAATATTGTGACACCAGTGTTTTAGTATGTGTGTTGTTCCAATCTGAATCTTCTGTTAATACAATTGTCTAAATAGTATTTTATGCAATCGTTATATGATGTATGATTTTTCAGCCGAGTACCACGTTTAGGCCACGAAGCTTGCTGAGTGGCCTAATTAAGGTACGAGACTTAAAAAGCTAATTATATAACTATTGCTTATAATACTTTTTCTACGAGTAAACTGAACTAATTAAACAAACTTGGTATCTATTGAAAATCTAAGACCTGCTGAAACGAAGTGCAGCCAACGGCTTTTTATTTTTTGTGCGTTAATGTCTTTTTATTTTGGCTTTCTCATGACGGCGTCCTATTGGTCAAATACATTTTAGCTCAGTAAAAGCGCCACGTGATTGGTTGAAATTAGTTTAGTTTGGCGTACAAAGTCATAACTCAAACATTAAAGTCGACGAGTATAAAAACCTGTTTTTGATACAGGTTTTTAATGAGAGATTATACATTCGCCAAACTACTCGTCGAGAGGATTCTAATGAGCTAAAACGCGACGAGTTTTCAAAACATTTTCACAATATTACTGCACCGAAGTTGTTGACTATGAAAGGAGTAATAGCTCCGGCATTAAGACAATAGGTAACTAAATTATAGCCTTTGGAGGATAATAACCGATTATCCGAATAATAGAATCTTTCGTAAACTATGTTCAAATTAATTCATTCGTTTTGTTAACTTTGATTTACCACTCTCCGAAGTAATCTAGAGCTCGATAGACGTTTCAATACTATGTCCATGTCAAATATTCGTGTTGATAAGTTCTTGTTGGCTTCTAAATTTTTACGTTGTTTTTGCACCTAAAAATACTAAGTACGTACTTTGTTTCTTTGATTTCTGGATGAATAAATATTTAAAACATATTCGGTTTTAGTATCAAAATATTACGGTGCGTAGTAAGTCAAATAAGTAGCATCAATTGAATTTAAGCAAAGGTCAATACAACGCAGTTTTTTTTGATACGCGCTATCTCGATGCTATCTGGATTATAGAGATCTCGTTTTTCCTAACTAGATCCCGATCCACTAATCTTCACCTCAGATTTATCACACGGGATCTCGGATTACAAAAGTCTTGCAAATCCTGCATTCATCAGTGCTGAGAGTGCTGAGACAGCCATTGTAACCCACCCTGGTTTTGAATTCGTCCGTTTTTATTACCACATTGACTGGTTGTCCGGATAGATTTAAGCAATAGGTACTATCAAATATCACATTGCAAAAAAAAAAGACCGGGTTCACTCCGGGAGTGCCGGCAGAAGTGAAATAAAATACCAATTTGTTTTTGCCATTGCCAAATAAATATTTTTCAAAGCTTTATCTCTTTAGGAATAACGTCCAAATTCGAACTATTCAAATTTACTTAACTCAGCAAAATTGATGAAGGAGACGATGAAATAAAATACCAATTAGTTTTTGCCATTGCTAAATATTTTTCAAAGCTTTATCTATTTGGGAGTAACGTCCAAATTCGAACTATTCGAATTTTCTCAATAGCAAAACAGTAAAGGACGCGTGGACTAAATTACAAATTTATTTGCAGAGTATGCAATTGCAATAATTATTTAACGGCTTTATACTCTTACGAATAGTGTTCAGTTTTGAATGAAGTCGTATCGGCTAACAGCAATTTTTGCCCAAAAAGTGCTCAGCGCCGCTAAAGAAGTTTTCACTTCAAAAAACAACTTGATCAAACTAAATATTAATTTTAATACCCTAGTTAAAAATAGCATTTCGCCATATTTAAGGTTTAGTAGGTAAACAGAAATAAATATACTTAATTTGCGCTTAAGAAAGGGTGTATTGCTACAACAACCTACCTCTAGACCCCACAGAGATATTTGCAGGGGAAAATATATTCCCTTTCTCCCATGAGAGGAGACTGCAGTGGGACGTATAAAGGCTGTTGACGATGACGCTTAAAATCCTACTTGAGTCGAGAATTTCAGGGGTTGGTTATGTAATCCTGCTGAAGTGAAAAATAGGATACTGAACATTTACAAATACGGTCGTAGGTAATAAACTATTGTAATGTAGTTAAAATAGAACTGCACCTCTGTAATTATAATTAGTTAACGACCGAAAACAGCGGCAGTTAAACCTTTACGGCTTAATCCGCTGTGCAAATGGTTATTTCAGTATTATTGTTTTTAGTAAATTAATATAATAGTTTTACCATCCGCACCATCATAACAAAAGGTAGATAAATAACCTACCTACTTAATTCATTCGTTTTATCACACTTCGATGTATATATGTATACATTGTTAGGTACTTATATAATATACATACCATACACAGGAATATAGCAAGCTTAAATGGTTTTAAATATGCCATTGATCATGTTTAGCCTAGTAGGCTACATCCTAAACTATAATGTTCATACTATGTCATCATAACGTTAATTGACGGTTATAAACCCGAGCCTAAAAATTTTCTTAGTGCCTGAACCTACCCCGTCTAAAAAATATAATTTTTAAGACATAAAATTACCTTAAACCTTCTCAAAAGGAAAAAAATGGCATTATATCGTTTTCAGCTTTAATAAAATACACGTAGAACCTTTACCGAAAAGACGAGTTCAGTGCGGGTCGATTCACGAGAGCTAGCATGAATGAATTGACCGAAAGTAATGTCACTTGTCACTGTGAGTGGCAGGCGCCCTGCTAATATTTTGTAAACATGTAGGTACCTAATACATGTTCTTTATTCAAGAAAAAATAGATTATATTATTATTATCTGCACCAAGTATCATATTAATCCTTTTAGTAGTTATTATTAAAGTCCTTTGTAAATAAAACGTTTATTTTTCTGGCCTATTTTTAATGTCAAGAATCGAAAGGTGATTCGTCGAATTGTAAAAAATCTAAAAAAGAGCATAGCATTCTCTAAAACACAATGATCATAATCACTTCTTGCATCAACCTGGTATTTAATAATTATGTGATGGACACATAGACATTATCATTTAGTAGTTCCATTCATTCGTGCCAGCTTTTGTGAATCGACCAGATAATAAAACAATGCTATGGTTTATTGCTTGATTTCCCTAGATGGCGCTGAAGACAAAATGCCTTAAAAATATATACAGACACAAAGATCGATATATAAAAAGCACAGTTACTAATTCGGCAGTATAATCAGCTCAAGGGTGCACGGTGGCGGAGAGCCACACACTGGACCTGCTGGTCGGTCACGTAACGTATTTTGCACACGTTGTTAGATCAAGTGCCAATTTTTATTTAGAAAAATGACAGTTAAATTGTGGTAAGGAGAAAGACAGAGACGGTCGTTATGGCACACGGTGCTGGTTTACAGTTCATCCCTTTTTCACTCATAGCATATTGACTGTTTGTGATTAGAACAAACAAAACAGTGAAAATAAAATGCTAAAATCTATGAGGTGTATTCGTCATCACTATTCATAAATACCTATATAAATTTTAGTAATGCGGTCAAACACTTAAAAATAGCACGACCTACCTACCGACGTGTCATGTTTAGTAAACAGATGGTCAACTTGCGCTTGAGCCTTACTTCTGCTTCTCCATAGAAAATGTGGTAAGATTCCTACCCCACGGACACCCATGAGGCCTGTGCCCAACAGTGGGATGTAAACTTAAAGGAAAAAATCTTAAATAAGCGTTCCGAATTTTAGAAATTCGTTCTGTAATTTTGCTTAAAATTGATACGAGTTTATCGTCGCTGTGTGAATATTCATTGGACGTGGCTTAATTAAATTGCCGTGGACAGTAGGCGCCGGCATAAATAAATACAGTCCGGTTTTCACTCTAATAGAAGATCAAACGAGCTTCGCAAGCGAAGTTCGATCGATATTATATGAGTAAGCTTCATTCGAAGATATAACACACATGTAGTCCTTTAATCTACCAGGCAACATTTCGCAAGTTTAAAGTACGCAGTAAAAACCATAGCTCAAACCGTTTTATCCCCACCTTTACCCCTACCCTACTTGGGGACCTCGGCTTGCCACCATTTCTCATTCTTTTTAGAGACAAAACTTTCCTAGGGGTATAGGGGCGGGCGGGAAGTTATTGACTTCGCTTGCGAAGCTCGTTTGATCTTCTATTATATTTCGAAGCTTCATTCTTCAGATATAACACACATGTAGATGTTTAGAGTTGAAAGTTTTGCTGCCCTTTGTAATTGTAAAACATCATAATCATGAAATGCAATAATTATGTTTTGACAACAATCTTAGATACTCCCAATTATTAATCAAAGAGTACAATTGTAACTTCACATAATTCTACCTATACAAAAGGCAGATTGATCTGGCACAATGACCTTCGTCGATTAATTGACGATGGTAGAAACGAGCCAAAGTTTTCGATGTTCTCGACCAGCCTGCTGCCTTCCGGATAGCATCTAAAGAAATGCCTGACCGGTGTGCAGCTGACGTGGCGGCGTGGCGCGTGCTGTGAGCGCTGAACGCCGCCATGTCTTTACCGCTTTCGCCAAGCACTCGCGTAATGCACCCCGGCTAATGGATTGAGCAGATGCATTTTTATGGGGACTTTTGAAAGTCAACAAAATATGTTGTGAGCTTTTTCAGTCCTAAAACATCATTATAACAGTCACCGGGCAAATATTTCTATTAGGTATCTTCAAAATATGGAAGGCACAAAATCGGTTGTAGACGACCTACACCTGAAGTCTTAACTATATCATCAAAAATTACTTTAATACAATTTGGGCATGACTTAATATTATTCCACTTAATAAGTGACAGTGTTTGTACCCTGTGGGCAGGACATATTGCTAACAAAATCGCCAGATTCTTTGTTAGTTTTTCTAATGAAATTTCTCTATTAGGGTACCATGTTGTTATATGATTTAATACCACTTGAGGATCCCAGGTATGGCTATATTTAGGAGTTACGGGCTTTAATTTGTAAACACCTTTCGGTAATCCTTTGCTTTGGTCATCTGAGCTGATACTACTCCCCCGTAGGAGCGAGGGTGCTGACCTATGATTATTTAATGAGCCATACGACGATCCTTTATTAAATTCGTGCGTTAGAAATAAAATAACAGCAGAAATGAAGCCCTTATAGAAATTGAATATCTATATTATCTATGCTAAATTTCCAGCACAACTTGTATTTAACACACGTTGTACTGTTGTAAAGTGTTGTTTGAAATTGACGCTAACATGAGATTAGATACTTCTACTAATCTCAACAAAAGCGGAAACCACGGTTGGGATGGCCATTAGGGAAATACTACTATTCCTGTGGCGTTGTCATTTATAATCTTATGTAAACACTTTAGTACGAGTGCGCGTGGTGGAAACGCTTAAAAATATTTATTATAAATACCAGCTAATAGTGAATGCGACGACGGTAAGAGCGTCCGAGTCTGGCTTCCACGAAATATATATTTCACATTTGGCAGAGGTACGAGAAGCAAAGAGGTCAATTTCGGGCACACCAAAGTGTTTACTTATTCTTTCAAAGGCTGCAATACTTAAATTTCATTAAATATCAGGATTTAGCCTTCTGGATTCTCTGTCTGCTTCTACATTATTCTTAGTGTTAATGAACGAATCGAATAACCATATGTCTCGTTCTTCACACCACTGCCAAATAGATCTAGGTAAGCTATTTAAGTGGGGAAACTGGATGTCTCCCATTCGATTAATATAGCTTATCGCGGTAGTGTTGTCGATGCGGAACAACAGAGCACAGTTTGATTTATTTCGCGCAAAACATTTTAATCCTAAGAGCGAGCAAGCTCTAAGTAATTAATATGGAATGCTAATTCTTGCTCTTCCCATGCTCCGTTTGCACACACTCCGTCACAAACTGTACCTCATCCTGATCGGGACGGATCTATAGATATTTCTGCATCGAATTTCGTGATTCCAAAATGACAAGACGTTACAAATAATATTATTAGTCCACCAAAATAAGTCAGGTAAAATTTCGCGAGGAAGTTTTACTTTTGATCATAGACATCGTATTCCTGAATAACTCGGAATTTATATCTTTCTAACAACTTCGTGTACAACCAGCTGTATCTAGCTGTCGGGCATGCAGTGGTAAGAACTCTTAAAAAGTGCGCATACCCTGCATAAGAAGGGATATAGACATGATAATTGAATTGTAAACAAAACCTAAGAATTTACAGCATTTTTGGTAATTTTGGGATTGTATCGAGCTTTTGGTATAGTTTACCACAAATCGTAGGCACTCGAGAAACCGGAGAGTCTCCCTCCCATTATGTTTACATTCGTTAAGGTCCCTTCCAATACACAAAATGCCACCCCGGTATATAATAGAAGTTAGGCCTTGTTTTTAGGTAAGTTACGACTTCTTTCATAATTTTGGTGAAGGTTCTAGGCGCCACGGAAAGTCCATAGACTAATAGGGAACAAAACTTGTAAGTAACATTGTTATGCTCGAATCTTGTCAATGGTAGCCATAAACCCGTTTTTAGGGATTAATTTAGAAGCAGTTCTAGTCTTCCATTTTAAAATGGGACTTAGTTACAAATTTATTGAGCCCTTTCAGATTCAGTATGAATCTATAGCCACCATTCGATTTAGGAGTCAGAAAATCTTTGATAGAAACTGATCATTAGTCTGTTGGCATCCAGTGATGCTTTCACTGAATGCCTAGGTTAATTAAGTTCTGTACAGCTAAGCTCGTTTCATCATGCTCTTGGCATGTGAAAGTATTTACAGGTTTGACAGATTGCGTAACATGTCCTAAAAAGGAATTGGAAAGCCATTCTGTATACAGTCTAATAAATAAAGTACGATTATTCGTTACATTAAGCCAACACTTATAAAAAGCTTTAAGGCGACCGGCATGTACCTGCGTTACTGCCGCGGCGTCGCAAGTGGCTTGTTGTAGGCTGCTCGCGGCCGTATGATGGTCGACGCTGTCGGCCTACTTTTCAGTAGATTTGGAAGCTTTAATTTTCTCTGAGAGTTTGCTTCCAAAGAGAGTATCATCTCTCTCAACATATTGTATGACTTAAGGAATACTTCGTCTAGTCCAGGAATGACTAGTTTTTATCTAAAATCCGACTTCAATTAGATAGGATTTTTATCGTTAGTAGGTACCTATACCGACTCCCAATTGCTGTTGAGATGATTCGATTTTCTTGTCACGGCCTCTTTGGATGTCTGTAACTGCCGCCGAAATTACGGCGTTTAAGGACGGCGCCCATAATAATTTGCAATTTACAGGTACTCTTATAAGAGTTTATCTTTACTCTTTTTATCAATACCTTTGTGTAATATAGGTAAATTGCGCTAAATTGGGATGAATTTTCTCCCCATATTTTGGGACATCATCAGTGGCGTCCCCTAGAGCGGTTAGTAACTCGGCATCTATTACAGGGGTCGTTTTGTCATCACAGGCCTCCACGGGAGGTGCATTTTCTTCATTTGAACGTGGGAGTGAAGTTTCCACTGCCTCATACACTTGTTCGTGGTTTATAAATTAAAATATAATATTTTGATTTTTCTAATTGAGGGTAGATATGAACTGTGGAGCGACAGTAAGCCAAAGACTAAGCACACAAACATGGAGACTGATGGTTTCTTAGACAGAATAACAAGCATGGGAAGCGACAAAATGCTACCCAAGTTTGTATTCCATAGGAACTACACAACAAAAGTTCCATCCAGGGCTGAATGGGCCGAAGGTCTAGAACCACCGAGGTCTGGTATCGAAGACAGTATATGGTACACGGACGGATCAAAAATGGGATCCGGTACGGGAGCAGGCATTTATGCGAATGACTACAGTAGTAGTGTAAGCATGGGTAACTTGGCAACCGTCTTCCAGGCGGAGACATACGCCATAATTGCCTGTGCACAGGAGAATATAGACAGACAAACCAGAGGGCAGACCATCTATATACTCAGTGACAGTCAAGCGGCGCTTAAGGCACTTACGGCGCCGAAAGTGGAATCTAGACTAGTCTATAAAGGCCGCCAGGCACTGAACAAGCTTGGAAAGCACAATAAGGTGCAACTGGTTTGGATTCCAGGGCACGAGGGCTTCATTGGCAACGAAAGAGCGGATGAGCTTGCTAGAGGGGGGTCTACAAACCACTTTGTAGGTCCAGAACCATTTGTGGGACTCTCGCAGGGAACCATAATTTCGGCCTTTAAAGCCTACGCCAAAACCAAACACCAATACGAGTGGAGGAATGAGGCGGGCTTAAGGCACTCAAAGCTCTTCATAGAAGGAGTGGACTCGGGCTGGACTAACAAACTCTGGAAATCCAGTAGGAAGCAGCTCAGAATCATATCTGGGGTGTTCACAGGTCACTTCGGGGTCAAGGATCTCTTGGCCAAGATGGGACTATCAGACAGCTTAGACTGTAGAATGTGTGGCGAGGAGGATGAGACTATGGAACACTTACTGTGTGAATGTCATGCCCTTGCCAGACAAAGAATGAATTACTTTGGTAACGGCTATACGCAACCAAAGGAATTCAAGGCACTTCCGCTGAGCTGCATCATCCGCTATGTGGAAATGATGGAGCGAAGTTGGGAGTAGACGTAAGGAGAGGGCAAATGCACAAAAGATCCCACTGGGTCGAAGTGCATCCGAAAGGGCCCTCATCTAGATAAGATAAGATAAGATAAGAGGGTAGATATGAAATGCATTGTAAAACCACTCGTCAGGAATTTTAATGCATATATGTATCTAATGCCCCGCATCGCGAACACGGGATATACTAATCTCGATTAATGGTTGTAGAAATTGCTATCGTGTTGACTCACGGTCAACCGCCAAGCACGAGATACCTTAGTGACGACTCTCGGTCGCCTCCCAGGTTTAGTTACAAGACGTGGGCTCACGGCCCGCGCGGTATTAAATGCATTTATTAGCGATTAATATTGTTAGAAATTGCTATCGTGTTGACTCACGGTCAACCTTCAAGCATGAGATACTTTCGTCACGACTCTCGGTCGCCCCCCAGGTTTAGTTACAAGGCATGGGCTTGCGATTAATATTGTTAGAAATTGCTATCGTGTTGACTCACGGTCAACCCCCAAGCATGAGATACCTTCGTGACGACTCTCGGTCGCCCCCCAGGTTTAGAATTACCAGGCGTGGGCTCACGGCCCGCGCGGTATGAAATGCATTTCTTAGCGATTAATATTGTTAGAAATTGCTATCGTGTTGACTCACGGACAACCCCCAAGCATGAGATACCTTCGTGACGACTCTCGGTCGCCCCCCAGGTTTAGAATTACCAGGCGTGGGCTCACGGCCCGCGCGGTATGAAATGCATTTCTTAGCGATTAATATTGTTAGAAATTGCTATCGTGTTGACTCACGGACAACCCCCAAGCATGAGATACCTTCGTGACGACTCTCGGTCGCCCCCCAGGTTTAGAATTACAAAGCGTGGGCTCACGGCCCGTGCGGTATTAAATGCATTTATTAGAGGCACCACGATGTAGAACTATTTATTGAAACTAATTGCACTTACCTGATTTATCTTCGGAACCTGATGAATCAGATAGCACCGCACTGTCATAACTCGTTTATAGTTCTTTGTTGCAATTTCCGTATATTAGCAGAATAATACTCTATTTTTTCCTGTGCACTGCGTTTAGGCATGATTAAATATTTTGAATTATTTTTTAATAGAATTAGTTCGTGCGTTCGTTGCCTCGCAAGAATAAAGAATGAGAAATGGTGGCAAGCCGAGGTCCCCAAGTAGGGTAGGGGTAAAGGTGGGGATAAAACTGTTTGAGCTATGGTTTTTACTGCGTACTTTAAACTTGCGAAATGTTGCCTGGTAGATTAAAGGACTACATGTGTGTTATATCTGAAGAATGAAGCTTCGAAATATAATTGTAAAATCTGGTGGCCCCTGTAAGTATACATATGTAGAACGTACGCTGACAGCCCCATGGAATTCATAAGTGGAATTTGCTATCACAATAATACAAAATATAGGTATAAAACTTGACTTCAAAGAGACCTCCCTTGCATTTGTTGCTGACTGTTTGAATAGGCATTTGTTTTATTTGTGATACAGATTTTAAATAAATATGCAGTGTCTATTCGAACAGAGGGAGGTCACGGTACTTTTCGAACGACGTTAGTACAATTCAACAATAATTTACCGTACAAAAAGTGAGTTTTGGATGCACCTGACGCGCATACGTTTCGTGACCAACCAGCTGGCAACAACTACATACAAAACGGGCCTGACTCAAGTTTTTTACCTATAAGTACTTACGTACAGAAGGTGCATTTGTAACAAAACGAATGTTTTCCAGCAAGAAAGCTCTAATCGCGGTATCTTGCTCTGCCGGTAGCACGTGCTAGTCTGTCTAGCTAGGGATGTCACGTTTTCAGTTTCACGTCACCGTCGTAGCACGATGCCGGCCGCGCGATGAGTGTCTCTGTCAACCGCAATCGGATAATTGCCACCTCGAAGTTTAAACATAATGACTCGAAAGGTCTGACAGTTTCATAATTGTATTAAATAGAATAGAACTGGAGAGTAGAAAACACTTTACTGCCAGGTACCCGCCTAGGCGCCTACACTGTAGTCGCTTTCCGCTACATACGAGGAAAACCACGGGATCAGTTACGAGCGTAACGCGTAGGGATTCTTAGTAGGGATGTGTTAATCCATAATATGTCATGATACAGAAGCGCTAAAGCATTCGAACTCTTCGATTATCCTTTGCTGTGGAATTGTCCAAAGGTTTAATGGAATTTTCTTATTTCCTTGTTTTAGGTTTTTTCACCTAGCAAGTAGAATTTACCAATACCGGTGTGCAACTTTTTGCACGCAAGGTGAGATTCGTTAAATTTAAAAAAGGGTCATGATGAGGAACTAATGAATCATTCACACTTTCAAGATGCTGTGAGGAACCAACTCCAGACTGACAAAAACACCCGGATCGTGTTCATTCCGAAGTAAAACAAAGTTGATCTTTATTAATAGAGCTCATTTATCTTCCCAATTTCCGACGTCCACTTTAAGGTTTTTATTAAAAATATTTGTAGGTAGATTTTATGAGGATTCTTAATTTGACTCAATGTCTTAATATACCTTTAACATGAAAATAGATATGCGTAGAAAAAAATGGTTGAAGGTAGAATTTACGGTATAAAATAGCCCCCAATAATATATTTATAGTACTGCCAAAGTAGTTATTTACGATAAATTACACTGAAGATTATGTTTTTATTTTTGAACTGAACATGTTATGTTTAATTTCTACTGTAGAGTTATTGGTATTTTTTTAGACAAAATGGGATTTATAAATACATAAATATTTGGAAACAATATTACACAAATCGAACTAAGTAGCAGTACTTAATATGAAGCGACAAAAAAGTTCTGTTAGTATTCAGTTTGTAGCAAAACGTATAAAAAAGTAATAATGCAATTTTCTATTGTGAATGTAAGTATTTAAATAAGTACCATTGAAATTGCAACTTCGTGTGAATTTTGTGGCAAAGCGTTTTTATATTTATTTCATTTATTATCAGTGTTATTTTATATTTATTTCATTTATTATCAGTGTTATTTTTGTTTGAGTTTGCGTTTGAGTGCCAAGCGTGATGTTTTATCCACGAGTTTTGTTGATTGGTAGGTACCCTACTTAATGTAAAAATAACTGAACGAGCGAGCGAAGCTAAGGAAGTTTTCCGTTTCAGCTTGGGCAACAATTCTTTATGTCCGGCGTCTTTCCAGCTTTTCTCCTCTACAGGTCGAAATTTTCAGCTAATTCTTGTAAAATTTTATGAGCAAGTGCTATAATTTTGTTCTATAGTATTTTTTGTCGATCCAGTTTAACAATTACAACTTTTTTTGAATTGTACAATGCACAGGGCCACTAGTTTATGTTTACTGGCAACTACCGTATTCTACTTTTTGACATTATATTTAGTGACCCGCATCAGATATTGCCGCTGACTGTATTATTCATATTTTTTCCATACCCTCAGTATGATACTAAACAGCATAAAACCCTTTGCACACGGGTCCAGCACAATATCCACCGCTCCTTTGTAGATAGGATCTCAACCCTGCGTGACCATGCATTTTATAACTGGGGTTTACCTCGGTGCAATGTGGCACGCGCGACATTTATAGAATCGCTGTGGAGCTCAGTCTGACGCGACATTTTTTATTCTAATATGATAGGGTAAATTAAAACGTAACTATGTCTGGTTTTACTTTTAATAATCAACACTCTGTTGTTTATCTAATGCTATGAATTAATGTTAAAACTGCCAACAAATCACTTCGGCTTTTTGAACAATGACCATGTAATGTAAAAGAGCAATTTTTATTTTTATTTTTTTGACTTTTTTAATGTATATTATATTATATGCAAAATCATCCATCAATTAAAATTAGTGTACAATAGACGAAAAGGCAATAACGTCCACACCAATGATTTAATATAAGTAGAGTTAGACACGCTGTCTATACGAAATTCTATGTTTAAAAATGGCCACCAACTCTGACAGCTGAGACACATTTATACGTTTCCCTTAACGACGCGTAGCTGAGGATAGTTGGTGCAATTGACTCGGTTTTAGTGTGCCACTTTGAATCGCTTGTATATCAACCTCTTTTTTACATTACATCATTGGTCCACTTTGGCAAAAGATTCAATTTCGTTTGGGAGGAGTGATTCTTTTACAATATTATTCTATGTTGAGGGTTTGTTTCACTGATTTCCCGTGACACGGTTTCTGGAAGACTATCGTTGCTTGCTTCGTTCGAAGGAGCTGAGCGTATAATATAACCAAACTTTATGCCCTTTTGATTTGCTGCAACACACTCAGCAATTGTGTATTTAAGTTTTTGTAACATTTACACAATAGGTGTGTGACCATAATAAAATTACGAAAATGCACAAAAGACCTACATAAATTACTATACCTACACACATATAATAAACCGTCTATGACGCGTTCCACACAAAAAATGATAGTTGAGGCGGACTCTGTTTGGCTCTGAGTTAAGATTTTGCCACATTTTTGATTTTGCGATTTCGATTTTGTACGGGCGTCAGGTAGACCTAAATGTCACTTTTAGTATGGAAAAATTGACAGTTGAGTTATCCTAACGTACGTTGAGAACGTTACGCGATTGCCCCGTCTATATCCGCGAGTACGAACGGTATTTATAAATCACTTGTTACCAGCAAAGTCGAGAAAGCAGTATGAAAATAGTAACCAAGATTTTATGGATTCTATTAGAATGGCGAAAAATACTTCGTCCGTGTCTGAAAACGTACTAATGGCGTATACATTGACTAAAATTTTCTATTTATTTATTGTATTATTTACTAATAAGACGTGGTCAATGCTGTCAACTGCTAATAGAAATGGTCAATGCCGCAATGCCGGTCGTAACATGCGGTTCATGGACACATCAAAGAGAGCTTATAATATGTATGAAAATAAAACAGTGTATGTTACATTGTACTAGACTGTACATAATTAGATTAGTTAGGCATTAAAACACTCGACAATCGGCTCGTTTTAAAAATCCACAGACGTGTTTAAGTGGCTTTCATTGTGTAATAGCCGCATAAACTACTTTTATCATCACACTTGCTCGTAAAGGGATTCATAACGAGCAGGCATACATAGCTACAATGAAATAAGCATATGTATATTACGCCCATATACGTAATGGTTTTTTTTTTTCAATTTGTATCTATCACTAGTGCGTCAGTTGTAAAGCAATGAGGTTTAACTTCAAAATACGATGTTGGAAAATATATTGAAAAATAAATCGACGGTCCCAATTAAAGGAGTTGGATCTGCATTACAGCTACTTTTCAGGAGAAGCCATCAAAGTTTTTGAATAAAAAATTGTACGGGAGAAATTGTTTATTAATGGAATATCGTTATCAAACTTCGAATGTTTGCTTATTATTAGGTTGATTATTACTAGCCGTTGAGCATACATGTACTTTTTCAGCCATTTTTCCAAAACAAAAGACAAAAGCCTCCTATATTACTTTTTTAACTGGAATAACTTAAGCATCTTTTGTCAGAAGTGCCACATACGACATTTTTGTCTGAAAATTGTATACATTAATATGTCGGATGTACCTACCACATCCGACAAAAATGTACTCAAAAAATGTCGTAACTGACATTGTTGCACGGAAACTCTTATTGTAACAATTTAATACAGAGAAAATTTACTTGATAACTTAACAAAGGCTGCAAATTACATAAAATACGCAACAAAAAACACGCAATACTTTTTCGTGTAAAATAGTAGAATGTGTCATATCTGACACTTTGTACTCAACGTGTGTCCCGTAAAAATTTCGGAACTGTCACAATCGACGTTTTTAAAATGTCATCTGTTCTTAGATCCGACATTTTTATCTGGGTTTTTACAAAAAGTATTGAGAAAAACGAAAATCTGTGAAAGTGGTTTTAAATTTTTGAGTTTTATACGACCTAAGCCGCTGAAAATAATATGATCGAATTTGATGATATTACGAGGCAATCATAAAATTTTCACAGATAAAAAAGTTCTAACGAAACAGTTTCCACTAAATTACCACATGTTAACTAAACATATTTAAAGATTAGTCTGATGAGGCTTCAGTAGGATTAAAACAGTGAATGTGAACGAAAGTTAAAAAAAGTTAAGATGTTTCATTAGTGTTTATCTACATGCATATTTATCATAAACCCTCTCATATTTTGTATGATGCGTACAAAACCCGCAAGTTACGACCAGTATCTAAATGTTGGTCGTGATTTGCTTACTTCTTTTTTTTTACTTCCCTTTATTCCAAATATAAACTAACGCTACTGACTACATTTACTGTTTTAAACTTACTGCAGCCTCATCCCGCTCATCATGCTCATTTAAAAATATGCTTACAATACAATAAAAATACTCTTTATTGCACACCTCACACAAACAAAGCAGTTAGAAAGATAAAAAAAATGCATTTACATGTAGGTATAGGCAGACAACAGGCGGTCTTATCGCTGAAGAGCGATCTCTTCCAGACAACTTTTGGGTATTGGAGAAAGAGATGAAACTAGATTATGTTGTAGGTGGTGCAGGTACATAAATAGCTCTATATATAAACATACATACACAATCATACATATATACAAATATCACAAATAAAAAAGACCGGGTTGCACTCCGGGAGTGCCGACAGAAGTGAAAACTTGAATATCCCCTCCGCCTCCGCCCCCAAGCCCCGTACGTCCCTCATCAAAAATAGTATTTTGTGCAACTGTTGTATAAGTAGGGTCTTAAAACGCGAGTGTCGTGAGTTGCGATGCGAGCCTTGGCAAGCATCGCAATTAAAGACGCCACGAGCGTTTTGATACCAAGTTATACACCGTTGCATACAATACTTTTTCTACGACTAATTTTAAATAAATAGCATTTGACTTTTCAGGCAGTAAGTTTGCCGTTAGTTCTATCACTCGATACTATACTACTCGATCTATCTACTCACGCAATTTCTTCAGCGGTGCAGTTATTTTCTTCTTCGTCCATTTTAAAAGGAACGTACACATTTTTCTTCACTTCACAAACACGAATCAAATCTTAAGAAGTTATTAATAACGAATAGTTATCACATTTCGTCTTTTAATTTTTAACTGGAACTTTGGTAGGAAATTAGAAATATGACACATTGACACCTCTTGTTTATGGTCTATTTTGTTTTTAATTTCCTTGCACTTGCCATCCGAACCAAACTGAATTCGGATCCGAACCGAATTAGATCGATTTAAATTTATAAATAATACCAATAATTGGTAAAATATGTTTATTAACACACAATACATGATAATTTGTTTTTATTTTAGTAAATAATTTATGTTTTACAAATATTTGATAGTAAATAAAAACTCTTTATTTCGAAAAAAATGCTTATGAAGTTGGTACCACTGCAATATAGTGGCTGATTAAAAAAAAATTAGATGATTTGACATTGTGGTAAACAGTGCTTTTATGGAAAATGTATGAACCAAAAAAGTACACTACAGAGTGCGTTTATGGGCCATAGAGCATAGAGTTTTTCGATGACTTATTAACGGTGTCATTGTATTTGAGCTAAAGCCTATATAAATGACAGATAACGGTACAGGGGCCGTAGACAAGGTTACAATCGACAAGCGCTAACGCCAATAGATAATAATAAAATGTATGTAATGTAATGACAGATGCCGACGAAACACTTTTCGTTAACATTTGTCATTCCCATACATTTTATTAGTTTTCTATTGGCGTTAGCGCTTGTTGATTGTAACCTTGTCTAGGCCCCCAGGAGTAGAAAAAATCCATAAACGTATTACGCAAATCCGCATTTTCATTTAAAAATCTTTAAACACGCCGTTTTGAAGCGCAACTCCCGCTTTTTGTATTCCGGCAAATGGCAACACTAAATCTTACGGTCTGACACCTCCTACGCTCCTGACACCTGTGGCGAGTTGAACAATTTTTCCCCGTCCCAAAAACTGCACAGCGCCGCTAAAGAAGTTTTCACTTCAAAAATATATATCTAACAGTCAGACAAAAAATAATAATAGTAAGACAATCAGGGTTAGAAGAGAGACAATAATGTTCTTTAAGAAGAGATTTGAAGTTGCCGATAGATTTTGCTTGTCTTATATCAAGAGGGAGAGAGTTCCACAGTCGAATAGCCTTAAAAGTGAACGAACTACTGTAAAATTTTTAAGATTACGAAGGCACAGTTAATAGCAAATGGTTAGAAGATCTAACAGAGTTAAAATAACTAAAACGCTCTTTGAGATAGCGGGGAGTTGCAGGGTTAAAAAGGACACTAAGCAGAAGCGAAACAATGTGAGAGTTACGACGATAACGGATAGGGAGTCACTTATGTTTGATGTTTAGTATATGTGGTAATTTAGTGTCTCTGTAAAATATTTTAACACAATTTTTTAATTGTGGCTGTATTCCAAAGAGTCTTTGCCTTACGCGTTGTAAGTACGTCAAATTGAACAAACGGACGAGAACACTTTTCTTTTTGTTAAAAGTGTATTTGTTTCCTCGTAAATGATGAAAAACTTTGTGTGTAACACGTACGGTAAGAATTTTACAAACTTTGAGGACTAGTCGTCTCTTAACTCTCGTTCGTAAAAAAATCTTACCATACTCGTCGTGGCACAATGTATTATTACTTACATTATCATACTACTCTAAATATCCTCGAAAAATAAACTGGATAAAATATAACTAGATTTACCCTAGACAATTGTATATCATTTAGTTTCAATTTAACCTCCCTGAAGGGATGTAACGAAGCGAGGACATAGAATGCATCAGTGTACGCCAAACTACTTATTTTACAAGCTTTTATTTGTATGTGATTGTATGTCAGATGTCTTGCAACCATATTTTTTATAACTTCGCTTGTGTAACATAACCAGGTCACATTCCATAAAGGGGTTTGGGTAAATGTGTTGTCATATTTTTTAAATGAGCGGCCACTCGTTAAATTGGTATATTATGATAGATCTATTTGAAACAAACACATTTTGTTATGAAATGTAATACTCTAAAAAGCATCGGAGCCGAGATATTTGCAATACATATTGCCGCAGGTTATATTAAAAAGTTATAAACCAAACTAAAACATCTCGGCTCCGATATTGTTTAACGCGTTGATTTTTATATATATATGCGTATTAAGAGGTCCTCTAAAAGATTTTTACACAAACATCCGTGGCCGCTGCAAAAAAAAATGACAAGTTTTCTCATACAAGGTTACCCAATGCCCTTTAATCAACAAAAATGAAAATGAATTTGAACCAATCGTTTGTAAATTAACATGCTTTTCATGAAAATGTCAAACTTATAACACACCTCTTTTTGCGTCGGAGTTTAAAAATGCCGCATACCGGTTTCACCCCGCCAGAAACGGCAGTGGCGCGAGAGTTCATTTTTATTAACGTACAATCCGTATTAGTGCATTCGATATACGTGTCTCTCGAGGACGCTTGAGGTTTATTTATTCTAATGTACACTTGCAGTGGAAAGTGCTGAAGATAACTTAGCTGTACAGTGCACAATTTAAAGTTAGTTTTTGCGGTACTAAGGCATTACGGCGTGATCATTTGTAGCTAAATCCGAAATTCTATTTGAATTTAAAAGGAATATAGATTCTAGATCATACAGAGATTAAAGTTCACATCTTTCCAAGCTTCTTGCGCTATAACCCGCATGCTATAAAATTATAAGTTAAAACCATGAGCATGAATGTTTGTTTCTGAGTCATGGATATTTTCAATGTATTTAAATATTTATATCTATTATATATATCGTCGTCTAGTACCCATAACACAAGCCTTACTGAGCTTACTATGGGACTAGGTCGATTTGTGTAAGATTGTCCCCTTATATTTATTATTATTATGTATGTCTTTCCCGTTCACGGGACAACGATGTCCCGGACCTTTGGGAGGCGTGCGTGGAGCTAGGTACCTACAAAGTACCAACTGAGCCAACACGTAGAGGCCCTTTTGACAATTTAATGAAATGCAAGGAGTACACCGAGCGGATGCTGTCGCTGCCCGTGTCATGGGACGCACACAGAGACAGCACCCGCTGGGGTGTATAGGGACTATTGATGGTTGATGGAGTCTAAATAAAACGGGTTATTGGGTTGAAATGATGGACTAGTGGCTGGGCTATTGGGTGAAACATCGGACGCCTGCCTAATAAAACTGTTTCAATCTTTATCTCTGGCAGACGGTGACTCGCTAACTGCTAGATGGGCCCCTATTAATAGCGACATTAAAAAATGGCCTAAGGGCAACACCGGTCAGAGAGCTGGGGGGTAGAGAGGTGGCACTGGACTTTAAACATATAGCCAACTCGCCACTTAGGTGACCACATCTACCCTCGAGCAACAGCTCTTGCGACTCCACTCTGGACGGCCAGTAAAGGCAAGCCAGAGGCGGAGGGCCTGTCCAACCAACCACCCGATCAGCTCAGCCTGACCACAGGACACCCCCAGGAGCACTCAGGTACGTAGGGTCGCTACTCCCTAACAGCCCGCCACAAGCTGCCTTACGTTGACTGATTGCACCAGAAATCTGGTGGGCGATGGGGCCGTCACTTCCCTACGCCTTATTATTATTATTATTATTAAAACCGTACATAGCCCACCAACCATTGATTATTAACTCTTACTTAGAATTCTGACAGTCGACAAAATTTGAAGTTTCAGTAATCGCAAACATTTTTAAAAGTATATAAATTACTATTCTTAGTAACTAAGCGTAATCAGAGGTCTCGTTTCGTTAGGCGACCTCTGATTACGCTTAGTTACTAAGAATGTTTCATGTGTGCAATATTGCATGTAATGAACTTTAAATAACTATATATTAATTGTCATAGCTTAAATATTAGCCTTCTCTAATTGCTGTGCCCTTGCAGGGCGTCACATGTACCTTACTTCCTTCTGTTCCATCTCATGTAAAATGTGATACGCAATAAATATTTGACTTTGACTTTGACTTTGAAGAATAGTGACGTCAAGATATTTGTGGATGAACGGTGAAGTGAGGTTAAAAAGGTAAAAAAAAATAAAGATTTTTATTGATTGGCTCCCTGGAAGCGAGACGATTACCTATTAGGTATCGCCACGTTTACAGGCGATGTGATTTTCCCGCTATCTAGCAGCTAGGACGCTTCACTGTCAGGAATCGCTACGAAAGCAGCACTCCTGGTAGTGAATGTGTTAACACTTTCACTGAAGTCGCTTGCCGCTTCATAGTACGGGGAAAACCAAGAGATCGGCTACGATCGTAGCGCGTAGCGATTCTTGACAGTGAATGTGTAAATGGCCATAACTGTGTATAGAAAAGTACCCAAGGCGCCCTAGCGCATGTGTGTCGTCAGGTTCACATTACGTGTAGTTTGCGATTAACACATTCACTGCCAAGAATCACTACGCGCTACGCTCGTGTGTATAGAAAAGTACCCAAGGCGCCCTAGCGCATGTGTGTGGTCAGGTTCACATTACGTGTAGTTTGCGATTAACACATTCACTGCCAAGAATCACTACGCGCTACGCTCGTGTGTATAGAAAAGTACCCAAGGCGCCCTAGCGCATGTGTGTCGTCAGGTTCACATTACGTGTAGTTTGCGATTAACACATTCACTGCCAAGAATCACTACGCGCTACGCTCGTAGTCGGTCCCGTAGTATTCCTCGCATATATAGCAGAAATATAGCGCCTACGGTGTACGCGCCCGCTAGGCAAGTTGCTAGCAGTGAAAGAAGTTTGACTTAATAACCTCCCCGACATTATCATCGATTATTGACGAGTTTTAAACTTCAGGTACTGAATAACTTGATAGTTAGGATCCATCAAACCGAACCATATTGTGTTGTGTTGTGGAACAACACCTCACCTGGTCATGTCACTTGGCGTAGATATTAAAATAGGTACAGTATGCTATAAGTTCAACATTATTAATCGAGCATTATACTGATTGCTTAAAATTTGCGCGACAGAAAAAAACCGAAGTTAGGTCTTTATTTTCCTTTTTTTACTCATCCTGTATAATGTATCTCTTGAGTAGATACATTATTTTACGACACAATCAAGTCAATACTATAGTATTTTATCTCATCTTAAATCTCACTTGATGAAATTTAAATTTAACGTCACTAAAGTATTTATCGAAATTTGTCCATAAAAGCCATTCCCGAAGAGTGTTTTATCTCTTTTTCACATGCGCGGAAGGCATAAGCCTGTCTCTGTCTAGGGAGCGAGTTCGACTCAAATCAAGGCATCCCCTTAACTCGGGCGCGGGCGTAGCATGGTTGCCATTTGATCACTCATCGTTGTGGATAAGAGATCCGCCACTCTCGCACACGCATACTTGCCAGAACGTGACTTTTGTCTTATCCACAGCGATAAGTGATGAACTAAATGGCAGCCATGCTACGCCGACAGGCAAGATACGCCAGATGAGGAGTGAGAAATTATTTACCAGCGGCTGCAATATATTTTTTACAATGGCATATAAGCATACAGCCAGCCTGGTGGTAAGCAGACAACGTAGCCTATATAATTAGCGTAATTTCTCTTTTAAATAGGTAATTGTGTTTTAATCCTCAACTTGCTTTTAAAAGCGAAAAGCGACGCTGGGTATGAAAGCTAGCGAGTGCGCTTAGTAAATCCAAAATCCATTACAATCTAATCTGTAAAGTTGAACAGGTCCCAAAAATACCGAGTGGAACAAAAACGGAAATCAAATTTATTTTCTAATTTCCCATAACTTCTCTTAACGTACACCACCATCAAAGTACGACACGCGCCCGAAATAAGGGTGCCCGCTATGACGAGGCCCTAAAAACGGGCATTAATTCTGCCGAATGTAACGCGCAACAAAAACAACACTTTCAAATATGAAGGCACCATACGTCTCCATTGTGCAACTCAGCGACCCGCGCGTTCTATAAAAATGTTTTCTCGTAACCGTATGTAGAAAAGGTTTCGTTTAATTTATAAAAATAAGCGCGGCATGAAAACAACCTTCATGAGAGTCCCCGAAGACGTGAAAAGTTGATGCGACCCGCTACTAAACTTTGGAGCATCGGTTTAAATCGGCCTAATTAGGAATCCTCAATGGCTGCGTTCGTTTTTATTTTCAGAATTAAAATCATTAACGACGCGCTGACTGAATATTTTTATTAATAAATGCAGTTGATATTTGATCATTGACGCTTTTAATTGTTTCGCTGTTTAGTTTTAGATTTTTATAGAAAATACACTTTGTAGAACAAAACAAGCGTGTAAACTGGTTTATTAAAAGACTCAATTTAATTACTAAGTTCTCACCATAATCTGATCCAAGCTTCGAGGCGAGCGAGTCATCTTTCCCGCCTTACTGTAGTTAACAAACGTTCACCACACAAAAAACTATTTTAAACACAACTCACTATCATCCAAACATTCGCTAATAATCTTTCGCTTACTTTCTGTTGTGTATATAAAGGGTCCACTCAATTGTAAAATGTTTATTACAACATTAAATGTGAACGATGTTGCACATGAGATAATTTTTGCGTGGAGTCGGTTCCCTCCCCTTTCGAAGACTGAACGCCGCCCGCCTGAGCGGCCGAGCGTTTCCGAGCGCTCCCGGAACCTCCCGAGAGCGTACGATTCATGAAACCCACTCGATGAAGTGGTAAATTTTTAGGAATAGGCTGCCTCGTCCTCGCTGGAGTACGGGCGACGACGGATGTTGAGTTTGTTTAACACTTTCACGTGATTTACCTTGGGGATTTCGCACCGATTCTTTGTTAAGGCAACACTTTTGGGAAATTTCGCAAGGAACGTTTTCAACGTGGCAGCTGATGATTAAGTTTTTCTGTTAGTGTTATCAACTTTCAACTGTTCTACATTTATTGCATTTTCACTGAAAAGTGTATCACTTCAGTTTTAGTAATTTTTAGTTTTTCCTGCCTAAGAACCGTGTTTGATTCCGATAGGAATAATAAACATAACTGTTTTATGGGTGAGGACCAAATTCTTGGCCAGTAGTTAGCCTGATTAATTGATAGAAGTTAAAAAGTTCCGTTGTGACACGAAAATTAGCCATACATTTTCTATGGTTAATTTTCGTGTCACAACGGAACTTTTTAACTACTACCAATTAACGACGCTAACTAATGGCCAAGAATTTGGTCCTCACCCCTATGTCATTAGGTATGTGTCAGTCCAACAAAGTGTATGAAAAAGCACATGGTAGAATAAAAAAAGGGGACATTTTTTTTTCAGAGCCGAGAATGCTGGTGCAATCAAAACCTGTAAAAAAGTGAAGGTGACGACTTATGAAACTTTGATTTTAAAAATAAATAAAAATGGTGAAGGGTGAATCTGACCTCTGCCAGAGAATCAGCGATCGTACTTTCGTTCATTTGTGTAAATGAAACGCGTTTAACAATAGTATGTAGTTTCTGATAAATATAGATGATTATTCAGTTCGGAGATCTAAATAAAAGGCTGAACAAAACCGCTTAACTAAGTATTAATTCAATTAGTCAACATTTTTATTTTTCAATCAAGCAATTGAAAACAATTCCAACAAACCTAGACTCATTAAAGTTTTATTGAAATTGGAAGATTGATGATGTATATTATAGGCAACCACGTACCGGAAGACGCAGCGTGGCTAGATCCCCCACAATATGGACTAATGACATGGTGAAGGTCGCGAGAGTCCGCTAGATGCGAGCGCCGCAGGACCGATCCCTTTGGCACTCTTTGGGAAGGCCTATGTCCAGCAGTGGACGTCTTCAGCTGATATGATTATGATGAAGTATAGTATAGTCACCTTCATCAAATCACACAAGTCAAAGTTGCAACGAACTTGCAATATACACCTGTAGCATTTTCCTAATTTCTCAGTTTCTTATATAAAAGTTAGTAATTACAATAAATAGAATCCATAATAACTACTAGAAGAAGAGTATAGCATTGTCACAGTAAACAATTATATCAGGTACAATTGTATAGGTTATAATAACCAATAATAATAAAACCGAGAATGACATGTTTATGGTAAAAAATTACAATATTCATGAAACACACCTGCATTTACAATACGTACATAATATTTTTTTACAGCGTGGCATCATTGTGTTCTGTTTGTTTAGATACAATTGTACGTAAAAAATATCCCGTATTGTAACCATGGGGCGGAAGACTTGTCACACTTGAAACAAGATGTAAGAAAAAAAAGTCCTTAGAACTTGATTCCTTAAAGCCTGTTTAATTTATGACGATTGAGCACTGTTTTATAATTGCCTTCAATGTAGGTACGGTCGAGGAAAATGAAGGTTTGTCACATGTCTACCTAGTCTATTCTAATGACGCTAAGGTGTATGCTAAACATTCAATTTCCTCGACTAGAAATAGTTCTAAATAGTCCAGGCAATGAACTGACAACTTGTATGGAAAGAATGTCAATTTTGGAAATAATTTATAATAGCTTATTTTTTCTGTGTAACGGATTTATTATCAAATAGGTGACCAGCGACAGAATCCGACAAAATTTCAGACATCAAAAAAATGATAAATTAACTACTTAGCTACAGTCAGAAAAAATATTTAATAAGTATTTTTATCTTTATTTTGGTTCATTTACATTTGCTCTTTAATATTCAAGATATATCGTGCAAAAAACGACAACGCATACTTTATTTAAATCTACTTAATTACATCCGGGTGGAAAGTTTTCCGGATTCTTGAATAAAGCATCTTAGAACAACATTTTGTAATGAAATCAACAAAAAACAACGCTATTATAAATTAATGTTTTTCAAAACCGTATTTTGCCTGTAGTAAAAGTTTACCGCTACCCAAACCCTCACCTGATATATTTCTACGCTGCTCGATGTTGGTATATGCTCCACATGCACGGTACGCACAAGTAGATATTATTCCGGGGCACCGCAGCTATTTAAGCTAAGAGTCTTAGATACGCCCGTAACACAATACACTAATTGGGTTTTTCGAACCGCCGTAATATTTTTATACAGTTTACCAAAAGTTTACCGTTATACATGTCCGTTACTGGCTAGCAAGTGACAGCAGCTCCGAGCGCATGCCCGTCAGGATGTCACCATGAAGGAAGACATGTGCCAGCAAGGAGTTCGAATATTGGAAAACAATAAAATATTCGCACAAGCACCTTATCCTTGCATTCGTCTGTAATAACTAATATAATTATAAACTGTCGTTCAATATTTGGAAATCAATTTTCAGCCGATTGAGCTGAAATGTGGCATAGGTAAAACAAGTTACGCTTACCTCAATTGAATCTACGGTTGACGATATTATGGCACCCATCACCAGACCTTTTAAAACGTTTTATGAAAAAAGGGGTATCATAACGTTATATTTCGTTAGTGATGCCATTTTTTATTATAACATAATCAGTACGCCCCATATCGATATAATTAAATACCTATCGTAACAGAATTAATATCATAACATTACAAAATACGGTCGAATAACGCTATAACGTTTTAAAATACGAGCCGCGCTGTCGAATAGGTGAAACCACAACGAAAAAGACCCACTTTAAGCCCTATAACGATTAAACTATTATATCGCTAAAGCAAGTATCGTTATGTTACGACTGTTGGTTTAGATTTATAACGTTATAATGGGTACCCCTATACAGCGCGTAAAATATCGCTTTGAGTATAACGTTTTTTTTGGAATAATGACGTTATAAACGATATCGCTCTCCGAAAATAGTGGTATTTAAAGGTCTGCCCATTGCCGAGTTAAATGATGATGGAGACAGAAGGTGGCCCGTTGTGTTTGACCTCGTTGGAACCATCAACGAGTAGTTGATGACAATGTTTTTTTTTTAAATCTTAATTTATAGAGTTTGGTCGAATTAACAATGTCACTCTATTATGCAACTTACTATTACAAATCAAATTTTAACACTAAGTACCGTAGCAGCCGGCAATCATTTCCGCCTGCGCATGGTCACCGGACCAAGCCATACAGAGCATTGTCTTCCCTCGAATGAGGGAAGGCCAACACCCTGTTAAAGACATCCAGCTGGTTAAGGTCGATGCCTTGAGACTAGAGTTCAACCAGTTTTATATGCATCCTCTAATTTACCACATTCTGAGCATTCTGGTGATTGGATATTCTTCATTAAAAATGCAAACATATTGAGCGGGATGTGTTCGAAACGAAGCCTGAATGAAGTTACAAGATGTGTTCGACATAAATTCCCTTCGTCAAACCATAGTGATTTCCATGGTTCCGGCTGAATGGTTTTGTACCACACTCCCTTTTCTACGGATCTTTCTTCAAAGAATTCCTTCCACAAGAGATAATGATAGATAATAATAGATGTTTACGGATATTGCTATAGATCAAAAAATCAACTCCTTTGAATAGCTAATCCGAAACATAATTTCAACACAAAGAAAACGCTTAACTTCGCGGTCTTGCATAAAATTACCAACTGGACGCCACTATTCATAATCAGATTTAGAAACAAAGTTGCGGGCGAGGACAGTTGACATAAACTGACGACCAAAGTTGTGGGGAAACGGAACACCCAGTGTAGGGTGCCTGCTTTCAAATAAATTTTACGTGCTTAAATTATATGCGAATCGTGTTGGTTAACATCTCCCCTTCGCATCAGCGCATAACTGAACGTGTGTGAGTGAGACACATTTTATAAGAGCCGATTTATATTTTCTTGTTTCTTTTTTATACAAACTTTATAGGAATGCTGGATTCTCAACAATATTCTCAGAATTTTCTAGAGCGTCCTACGGTTTTATTCTCTTTACTTGTTCTTTACTGGTTCTTGTAACTTTGTGTTTTTATTTGTACACGTTTGAAATATATATCAGTCAAAAAGAGTTTATTGAAATCGGCCCGGCCCGTGTTGAAATGGGTTTCGAATGAGATTGTAACGTACAAAATGGAGGCATGAAGCTCACAGCAATAATTGAAAACCAGAAGCAGAGGATTAAATCGTGCTGGTTGGTTACACTGTGTGAAACCAATTTGTGTTATCAATTTCCATCACGTGCCACAGACGATGTTACATTGCATTTTTCAAGCACGCATGCTGATAAACTTATAGACCCACATTCCATGTGAGGCTCCAGTTTAGCACATTATATAAGGATTCATTTTTGATTGTATTTTCTTTTCTTTCCGTGTTTTGTGTGCTAAATAAAGAAATTCTTATCTTATAGTGAATTTGCATATATGACCTATACTGATGTTATAATATAGTATGGACATTCAGGATGGATATCCACACAATCCATTCGAAAGTAACTCTGTCTGTCTGTACTCCTGTTAGCTATTCACACTTAAACCGCCGATTTATATCTAGATACATTTTGATACAGAGATAGTTTGAGCCACAAAGAAGGATGTCTTTGTCCCAGAAATCCTATCTTTGAAGGTGAAAATGGGAGTAGAAGTTTCTATGGAAGTGCGCATATCTATTTGCTATTGCAAAGCTACACTATATTTTTTTCCGCGGCTCCACCTGGGTACGTGATACGCCGGCGGAACTGCGCGGACAGCTTGTGTCTGGCTACATATGATAACAGGACAACATAACACTATGCAAGTATGTAAAACAAGTACATATTATATGTTGAAAATCAGCTTGGCGGAACATTACCTCGAAAAGCGCTCACAGCCAGGCGGCGCTCGCACAATCGCGGCGATTGCGTAGGTTAACACTCACTGCCAGGAACCCACCTAACAGGCGCCTACGCCGTAAGCGCTCTGCACTACTTAGCTGGTAAGCCACAGGATCGGTTACGAGCGTAGCGATTCTGGGCATTGAATGTGTTAAGCATTAACGGCACAGTTCAGTCTTCGGGTGGGTGACTTTGGAGTAGATTGAGTAAAATCAAATATTACCTTTGAAGTAAGTATAGGTGATAAATATAATATATCAATAGAACGTGTGACATTGTGTGTAACGTGTTGTATAAAAATTACCAGCCTAGCTAGCACGATCGCGTTTATGTCGGACGTAAAGCATTCGTCCTTTACTAGCAAGTATCTTAGTGCGAAAGAGACGAATGCTTTAAACTGGACGGCAACGCGGTCAAGCTACCAGTGGAGGCATTAACTAACACCCCCTTGTGGCTGTGCAAATATCCTTCCGACCGGATTTCATTAATGAAGTGACACAGAAAATATTCTAGCTATAGAAACTTTAACGGGTTTAAAGAAAATGGAGTAGAAATATACTTTAGGGCGGCGGCTCTCTGTATTTTTCATTAAAATTGCATCGACTGTGACTTATGCCTTTGCATGGATTATGGTGGCAAACAGGTTCCACTCAGCGCGTCGTCGGGAGACATTATTTACCACCAAGAACACATTGACCCGTGTGGTGTCGGGTTAGAATTTCACCACCCCCTATCTTCCCGTGGGTGTCGTATCACCTTGATCTGCGGAGCTGGCGCAACTGACGCCACAACACGACTCAAGACGAGAAAATCTACCATCTCACTAAACCTATCATCTAACTACCGTCTAACTAAATCTACCGTTTAACTAAATCCACCGTCGAACAAAATCTACCCTCCAACTAAATCCACCGTCTACCTAATTCTACCGTCTATTTAAATCTACCGTCTAACTAAATCTACCGTCGAACAAAATCTATCCTCGAACTAAATCCACCGTCTACCTAATTTTACCCTCTAACTAAATCTACCGTCTAACTAAATCCACCGTCTACCTAATTCTACCGTCTATCTAAATCTACCGTCTAACTTAATCTACCGTCGAACTAAATCTACCGTCTACCTAATTCTACCTTCTAATTAAATCTACCGTCTAACTAAATGGTAGATAGACAACCTGTCAATGTGACCAAAAGAGTATTATTAGATATCAATGTGGAGAGTGGGATGGACGAAACGAGGCAGGCCAAAGAGAAGGTGGATGGTGAGAGACGATATGACGTGGAAGGAAGTGAGTGAGGAGATGATGATTCACAGGAAGGCATGGAAGAAAAAGACATGCTGCACCGACCCCAAGTAAATGGGGCAAGAAATTATTTCGATGTCAGTGACTTGTGGCGGGTGCGTCCCACGAGATATAACAACAAAATATATAATTTCATATTAATAACGTTCACAAGATATAATGAACGTTAGCTATAACAACAATACCAATACTTTTATAAGGAATAACGGTCAGTTGCCATAATAATCATATTATATAACATTTTTTTCTATAAGACTCAAATTGACTAATTTCATTTAGTATAACATACATAACGTATAACGATCATACCATATAATATCTTTTCGTATAACAAACATAACGTATACAGATCATACGCATATATATTTTCGTATAAGGATTATAATACGGAAAATTAAGCTAGGGCAGCCAGGAAAAGGGGGGGGCGGAGCCCATATCAAAGGGGGCTCGGGGGGCGAAGCCCCCCGCAGTAAAAAACAACTAATACTCTTATAAATGGTATTACTTGTAGGTTAGGTTAGGTTAGGGTTGCCTTGTGTCCCTTAGAGCGGAAATAGACACCCCGCGAAGCGGGGTGGCGTCGACACGCTGGCGATTGGGTAAGGTTAGGTTAAAATAATTGACGTGTTTGATCTCAAAATAAATTTAATTTCAATCTTACAAACGGTATTGTTTTTTTTTCAAACTCAAGTTGAGGCTATCGCTCTAAGAAATTCACATATTTTCTTCATACGGCATTGCTATTAAAATGACTGAAGCCAATTATACTATACGAGCATTATACATTTTGATGTTAGATAAATTGAACAATATATGTTATAAACCTTAGGTGTTATGAATATTATACGCTTTAATCGATATATCAATTGATATTATTTCTAAAGTACGTTATACTTTACGAGATTATATGTTTTGACATTATATCTTTCGTTCGTTATGTGCAATGAACGTTATACTAAACAAAGTTATATATAGTGAGCGTATATATTATGACCCTTATATGATAAGTTGTTATACCTCGTATTACTTACCCACTTGTGGCGCGTTGGCAAATGACTCGTTCCGCACTTTACCTCATAGGTGCCGCCAGTTAGCCTCGTAGGTTTCCAGAATTCATGATGTCAAAGTCAACCAATATATTCAAACATCTTCAATTTGATTGGTGAATTTAAAAGATGCTGTCATATCTGACCCTCTTGCCACGGAGCTGCTAGATGGTGGCAAATTGGCAATGCATTCAGGAAAGCCTCAAAGCATATAATCTTATTGGACGAGCGAATGAAGCCAACAAAATTATCCGTTTCAAACTGGGCCTAAATTTTTGCATTCTACTCTAAAGGTCGTATTTCTCAACCGATTCTCGTGAAATTTGATGAGTAGGTGCGATAATTCAAATTACTCACTAATTGTTCAGCCTATTATAAGAACCCGGTCAAGTGTTGGTCTGACTCGCGTACCGAGGGTTCCGTACAAACGTCCATACACCATACCCGTCACGTCACGACCCTATTCGTTCATGAACAATCTTAACAGCTCAGAGTAGAAGTTACCGTTGTACAGCGCCATCTGCGTGTTGATACCTACTCATAATTTACAACCTAATAAACATATTAAGCCTTAAATACAAAGTTATTTAAAACAAACATGTTTTCAACGATTTTATCACGTGTACCGATTGCAATATTTTTTTTATATTTGAAAGAAGGGACTGTAACTATAATCACATAGGATTAAGAAGACATACAATTGCGTAGAAAAATAATTAAAATACAATTTTAATTTAGAAATGCTTATTGAGTTAATGACAAATATAAAAAAATAATACGCAAAGTATACTTATCGTTTTGTTTTAGAAAATGAAACTCAAGCCCTTTTATATTTATTTATTTATTTATTTATAGTAACATTTATACCTTAACAGCAAGGCCAAAGCGGTACAAACTTATGAATATGTAACATTAAGAAAAAGAAAAAGAAAAACATAAACAACAACGACTCTTAAGTGTATTAAACTATAGTACTCGCAGATCACACTGTGGGTGCGCTTGGAGCACGGAGTTAAGGAACGCTAACGCGCGCGCAATGGGATCGTGCGCGTGCGCCCGCGTGCGCGCGCCTGGCACGGCCAGCAAGGGGTGACTTCGCGCGCGACCGTACCGATCAGGGACAAAGAGACGCACGAATGCATCGATGAGACCCACACAATCGACCTTTCCTCGCACTAGATCGATGCTAAATTTAGCTAAGGAGATTAAGCGACGCAATTGTAGTGAGTCATAGCCTAAATGCCCTTGTAAAAATAAGGTAGGGTACATGTATGGGTAATAAAAGTGAATCCTCTTGTACAGCGCCCTTAAGAACATTTTCTGGACCTGTTCTAATATAAGAGTGTATTTGCTCTCATGTGGACTCCAGACCACAGCATTCGACTCCAGCACGCTGCGCACGAGCGCCGCATACAACACGCGGGCAGCGTGGACGGTCAGAGGTGCAGAATTGCGCAAGACGAAACCGAGTCTCCCCGATGCGGTTTTGGCCACAGCTTGAATGTGATCATTGAAAGTGAGCCCCGGATCGAAAAGGACACCTAAATCCCACACACTTTCCGCACGCGCTATTGGAACGCCACCAATTGTGTACTGAAATTCGTCGTGAGTTTTCGACCGCGTAAATGTCAACATTTCGCATTTTTCCATGATCATGATACTTACTATAAGTACTAGACTTTGAATTTTTAACACCCCTCATATTCATAATTTACACAAAAAAAAGTTTTAAGTACGACTATTACTCGTTACCTTAAATTTTCGTATTAAATTCATTATATTTACCATTGCCATGGTTTTTTCATATACCCAACATCCCAGTAGTAGTAATTTCACGGGCAAAGTGCCTGTAATAAAAAATAAGACCCACGCAAGCCCATCCCTGAATTGAAAAATGGGTTTTCTTATTTTTGAACAAGCTATTCAGCGGTAACCAAGACTATAGGTTTACCGAGAATAAAAATACATCCCCGTAGTATGTGAGAGGTCATCATCATCATCATAATATCAGCCCAAAGCCTTCCTTCCTTCAGCCAATGTGACCGGTCCCGTGCCACCAGCATCCAGCGGACTCCCGCGACCTTTACCAGGTCTTCAATCCACCTTGTGAAGGCCCTACCCGCGGCGCGTGTTTACCATTATAGAAAAAAAAAAAAAAAAAATCTTGTGACATTGTCGGCGTAATTGATTTATTATACTTTCTAGTAGTAGCTACGGACACCGCAGACGAACGGACGGACGGACATGGCGAAACCACAAGGGTTCTTTGTTGACTACGGAACCCTAAAAATCTCATTCGTATTTTCTGATATCCCAGAGCTGGCGCGTTTCTCGGCCAAGGGCTTAGCATTGCTGTGCTTTAATAAATGATTGATAGTGATGACTTTCGCATCATATTTCATTCAGTATTGTTGCACTCGCTAATACGTTATACCTACATTACTATTTGATACCTACTCAGATTAGGTTTTGGATTTCGTGGAACTGGTAAAATTTTACTTGCACCATTTGACCCACAGGCGCACACTATAACTAACGAACTCGCGAACGAACCAACAGCACGGTTATCACAGGATGGCTCGCGAGCCGTGTCGTGGCAAGATAAACTATCCATCTCTGTCTAATTAGAACGCTTAGGAAGAGACGGATAGTCTAAGCGTCCTGTGATAGCCGTGCAGGGCAAATGGGGTTGGCCGGGCGAAGGTATTTGCAGATGGCGCCAGCATAGGTTTTACCTGTCAGTCCTACCAAAACTGTCAAATGCTTGTTTTTTTTTTCGGAATTTTCTCGTTGAGAATCAAGCTGTTTAAGCCAAATCCCATAGAAAAAGGCTAATGATTAGGTAAAACCTATGATGGCGCCATCTTGTCAAACATTTGACAGAAACCCCATTGTGCCCACTCGGTGTTTAAAAAGAGCGCTCCGATCTTGGGCAATCGATAAAAAGTACTAGTTTGGTCTTTTAGTTCAGGAGCAAGTTTGGAGGGCTGTGAATGAGGAACCGTTTCGCTCTATTACTCGAATGAACGATTTGACCGACGCACCGGGCGCTCCTCGGTCCAATACTATCGTCGTGGTCCAAAAAGTTGTACGTAACGATGAGTCACGCATACAGTTGATTTTATAATTTCTACGCAGTTTGATTTTCATTCCTTTAGTTCCGTTTCGCTCATACGTCCAATAATGGGCTGCAACTAACCTAAAGACCGCGAAGAACGCGTTTAAGGAACTAGTTCTTTTCGTTCTGCGATGGAAATTCATTCCTATTTCCCAGTGCATGACCAACACGAGCCAACAAAACACACACCAATATAAAGTAAACTAAGATATGAAAAGAAAACTCGTACCTGACCACCTTAAGTTACTTACTTTTTTTTTCTATAGTAAATTCTTTAGCGGGCAAAGTGGCTGAGAAAATAAGACTCTTAATGAATATTGAAAACAGTGTTGTTTTGCGATGCGACGAGTAGTTTGCCTTGCTTCAATTACGAGTAAGTAGCTTGTTTATTACCAGGTTATTAACTAGTTATGGCCATGGGTCCACTCGCGTGGAACAAAACAGGGTAGCATTGGACTTTGTGCCGTGAACATGGCAGGGAAGTTCAGGCCAGTGCGGAAATACGTTTTCCTTGAAAGTGAATTAAACGTCTGGTCGTTAACTTAGTTCATAACACAACTATACAAAAAACCGTTAATAATTACAAATATAAAAACTCCTGACATAATCTGCTTTTTAAGTGTCTCGACACGGCCTAATATTGAAAAATATCTGCTTATTGCAACGTCTCTAATAACACACAAAACATTGAAAACCTCAAATGTACTGTTTTGTGATGTGGTATTTCAACCATCCTTCACCGACCAAGTAAATGGAATAAGGTGAATCATGATGAGTTGAGTAGGTCAACAGTTAGAAGAAGAGAAGTTACGAGTAACTTTTGTTTGATCGAAACTTTATGCTCTGTTACATTGATGTGATTACTCAAACATAAACTTTATTTCAGTATATAGATGTTCTTCGATCATTATCAATCCAAGAACGTCTCAGTATTTTATAATAGAATAATAATATTAAATACCTAGAAGAGCGCTTCTAAAAACGCTATCAGAAAGCGCTTTATAAATATTTTCCATCAGTAAGTATTTAAACACGATCCAGATTGGCATTTTCACAGCGCTCTCCGCTATAAAGTTCGCAATATTTACACCAGTTAATATTAAAAACGAACAAGAGTTTCAGGCAAATGCCATGGCACATAACACAACGGCACAAAATTGCAATAAACCGGGATCTGGCCGTTATGAGGACTGCACGGGCCAACAATGCCAACATTTACCCCCAAGGGGCGTAAGAGCTTTGGTAACTCGGGCACTTATCTGTCGTTTTGAGGGCTGTAGCTTTTACTCCCGTATGAGGGTAGAGAGACGTAAGTGATTGAATATTCTACCATCGTTTCGTCTGTTTGGAATGAGTATTTCGAACAGCTGGATAAGCCACGATGAGCCAGCAAGGACTTATTACCTGCCTTTTATTGCAGAAAACCAATTAAGTATACCGAAGCGAGAAACGGATTCAGGTCGCATATTTGAAAGGATTTTTGTCTGAATAGAGAGTAGACTAGTTATTAGTAAAAAGTGGCTTTTGTAAAATTTTATACAAATTATTAACTTTGTTGCGCTTGCTCGGGGTCCCACTACCGCAAGTTGTCGCAGCGAAAAGAGCACAGTTAAAGTACTGTAGAAGAGCTTTAATCTGGATTGGCTGCGCTTCGCCGGAGCAACACCCTCCCCCGCGCCCGGATCGCACCCGACGTCAATACACTGCCCGCGCCGCTGTACCGCTCGTCAAGTTCCGACCAGCCCCGGCCTCCCACAAGCGGGTCTCACCGGGGTCTGGCTGCGAATGAGGCGGGTAAGGGCAGCCGCGCTGCCGCGATCGCGCGCCTAGCGCCCTAGGGAGCCCTAGACAGGGCCCCCCCAACCGCCCTCTACCCCTCACCTGGTGAGGGTAGAGAGCAAAATCGTGTGGGCTAACTACCCACACGAAACATCGAGATGCCCCCGCCGCCCCCGCTCCCCTCGGGAGCCGCACCCCAGCGCATACCTACGCGCCCCCGGACCTTCCGCCGCACCCGCGGCCTAGCCGACGCGTCCAGAGCCGCCCGCGACCCACGCATCCAGCAGGCCTTCAAGAGCGCCCTGATAGCGTCCGCGGCGGCCTACAAGGCCGCGTCGACCCCCAGCAGCCCAGGAACGCCCACCAGCGAGGGCGCTGGAGAGGCCCCGTTCCCCCGGCCGAAAGACTTCGTCCGGGAGATCGTCGGCCAGCTCGCCCCGCTCACCCGAGGCGGCCCCCTTTTGGCCGCCAAAAAGCCGACCGCCGCCGCGCCGCCCGCGCAGGCCGCAGTCCCCCGCACCACCGCCCCCGCGACGCCCACGTACGCGGCCGCTACCACCGCGTCGGCCAACAAAAAGGCCGCGCCCGTAACACAACGCCAGACCGCGCCCCCTAAGCCCGTGTCGCGTCCGCCACCCGCCCTCGGAGCGGGCAAGGCGAGCCCAGCGCTCCGCGCAGCGCCCGTGTCGCGTACGCCGCCCGCCCTCGGAGCGGGCCAGGCGAACCGCGGCGGAACATCTGCGCCGAAGAGCGCCGCGCCCCGTGCGGCGCGGCAACCAACACCAACGACGAGCACGATACAGCAGCAGCAGACCTCCCCGCTGCACAGAACGCCGCCCCACGGAGGGCTCACTGTGCACCAGACGCCAGCCACTATCTCGCCCCCGCTGGTGCAAACGCCAGCGCAGGCACCACCTGCGACAGCCGCGCCCCTCTCGCCACTGAACCTCCCCCGCCTGGACCTGTCCCCGATGGACGTCCAGGACGAGAGCGCTGAGGACAGTGACGACGACGACCGCCGGGACGAGGCCGCCACCGCACCGTCCACGAACCCCACGCCACCAGCGATACCCGCAGCAACGCCGACCACGACCCAGCCGCCCCAGAAGAAGCCGCGGCCAATCACGGTTGACAGCTTCCCGGATTGGCCCGCGCACTTCAAGCGCATTCGGGAGCGACTGGGACGCTACCCAAACGCCAGACCGTACGGAAACGGAGTCCGCTTCCGCCCCGACGACCACGAGGAGTACAGGGTGGTGCAGGCCTACCTCGAGGCCCTCGGGGACTCCGTTTCCTGGTCGGCACTGCAGCCGAGAGAGGAAATCCCCCTGAAGGTGTGCATCAGGGGGCTCCCCGCCAACACCAACCCACAGCACATCACGGAAGACCTGGTGGCGAAAGGTTTCGCCCCAATCTACACGCGCCACGTGGACGCGCGTGCAGGACGACCCGGCTGCGTATTTTATACGCAGCTCAACAAGACCAGCGACCTCATCCCGGCGATCTACGGCGTCCGGGAACTACTGGGGATGACGGGAGTGGCGGTGGAAGCATGGCGCGGCAGGAAGGGGCCGGCGCAGTGCCACCGCTGCCAGGCCTTTCGTCACTCCTCGCACGGCTGCCGCCGCCCGATAAGGTGTGTCCGCTGCGCGGGGCCACACTTTGCGGGCCAGTGCGAGCGGCCACGCGACCACGAGGGGACCTGCGCAAACTGCGGCGGCCCCCACCCAGCCAACAGCCTAGCGTGCCCAGCCTTCCAGCGGGAGGCACGCGCCAAGAAAACCGGCACAGCGCCCCACACAAACCGCCGAGGACAAATCGTGCCCCAGCAAGAAACCGTGCGAGCCGCCGAGAACGCCCCCAACTCCCTCATGGCGAGGGCGAACGACGCGGCGCCATTGCGCCGCCGCCGCCGAGGGAGGGGCCGACGAGGCAAAGGGCAACCCGCCGCCCCCACTGAACCCATCAACGTCGAACACCAGACCTCCACCGCCGCCACCCAGACCGCCGCCGCCTGCACCAACGCCGCACTTGCGCCCGTGGAAGCAGCACTACCCGGACCACCGCACGACACTGCTCCCCTCCCCCTACCGGCAAGCCAAGATGGCACTAGGGAGAGAGAGATAGAGCAGTGCGCGCAAATCTTGCAGAGCTGCCTCGACGCCCTGCAAGAGGGAGCGAACCCCACCTCCATCATCCTCAGGGGACTGGCTGACCTGTATGGCTAGCCCCCCCTGAGACCCACCGGACCGGACCGCGGACGTTCCTGCAGCGCCGTCGGCTCGCAGATCGCTCGCCGGGCCTCTCCTAATGGAGTCCCACCCGGCAGGGCTCGATCGCGCCGACGGACGAAACAGATGATCCCGCAACACCCTGGACCAGACGGGCATTACGCCCCCCCCAGCTCCCCGTCCGTAGTAGCGGACGGCGCCCGATCCCGCCAAAAGCAGCGTCAGCTGCGTCCGGCTTCTCCGTGCCCCCAGCAGGGCGCGTGAGATTACCATCAGGGGAGCTTTAATCTTCTTCGGGGTGAGTGTTTTCGCGGATGATGTAACGAAAATATATCGCTCGTACTGACAGTGAGTTTAGCAGTGGAATTATAAGTATCATCAGTGGACCGTTTCACGAAAGCGAGTCAGGTTAAATGGCCAGTCGCTATTGGTCATTGGCCTTCGTGTAAATATATATACTTAAGGCCACTGGAGGTATTGTCAAGTACCCCCATGGTCACGGCACTTGTCAATGCAACTCAAACCTTTCGTGCCAGTGCAAGTTGGTCTTTAGCTAAATTACCTTGAACTAAAACAATTAAAACACCGTCTTGAGTCTCGCCGAAACCCGTGGACTTAATTCCTGCTACTGGCTGTTTACAGTCGCACGGTTCTGTGTTCGACCAAGTTCGAAAAGTAACAAAGTACTGCAGCTTAAATATACTAGGCCTCCTCGCGGCTCCGCCCGCATATTGCAATGAACGCACTCAAACCTGCGGGATAAAATATAATGTATAACCATCCAGAAAGCCCATTCTACACGGTTCCGCAGATTACCTATTACATACAAGCTTACAAACTTACAAAGGTAGGTACAGTATTTTACTAATCTGTCTAAGTCTGTAGACTATACCTTCTTTTAATGTTATTATAGATTTACATTCACTCTCTCTCTCTCTATAGAGAACTCCATTCTTAACTAAATTTTGTATTAATGCGTAGGTAACAAACATTTCAAAAATCAAAATAGGTATATAAATGGTTTTTTTTTATTTGTTGCTCTGAGCAGGATTCCTACCTAAGACAGAGATTTGCTTGTTTTGTAACAATTATTTTTGACTAAGTAATTGAGTATAGTATTTTATTTTTTTAATACTTTCGTGGTCTGTGGTATTCTACATGCGATTCTTTAAAATGGAAGCAAAAATTAAAAGCATCCTCCCTTTCCATTCCATAATATTTACAAATTAAATAGTTATTCCTTCTATAAAAGATGAAGATCTTGTTGTTTTTATTACTATGCATAGTGAATTATATCATACGACGTTGAGCAGGGATTTGTCTCTAGTTTGAATTACGTACGTCTGACTTTCGCAAATTGATGTCCCCTTTTAATGCGTTGTTGCAATAGTAACCTTATTTATATGCAGTTAACGTTCACATTTCAAGTAGGTGCGAATAGCTATAAGAGCTTGCGGAAATTGTTGCCTTGTTGGTTAAATAGTGTATTCTACGCTGAATGTCGAGACGAGACAAGCAATCTCGATTCCTAATCCGGATAGGATCTTGACTAAAAACAGTTAACAGTTACTGTGTCGCGAATACTTTTTAATGCATGTCATAGGAGTTTCTTTGTTGCAGTTTTTTTTTATCATTGTCGACATTTCAAAATAATGTAATGATGCCTAAATCAAAAACAATGTCCATCACCATCGGAATATATATCAACACGTCTTTATGATTATGACACTGACAATAGAGTCCTGTACATATATTTATGTCCTCATTTATAAAGGTAAAAATATTAATACCCCTGACTGTAAGTACGTGTACCCTACCCACCACAGAATAAATTACAGCGTACGTAGAAGGAGGTTCACTGTGTAATAAAACCGAAGCTACAAAATACAATTGTTATTCGTTCGATTAATTGTCTACTCTGAGGTGCGCGAGAGCCCAGTTTAGCCGAAAGACCAAATGAGATGGCTATAGGCTAATAACTATACTACAAGTGAAATCAAAAAATATTAAAAAAAACGAACCGTGAAAATTGTTGGAAACCAAGTTTAAAATTGGAATAATTTTAAAATACATACCTATTCAACGATACCCCACATGAGAGAGTTCGTCAACTAATTTTTTTTATACAAAATGGCCTCTGGTGGCCGCCAGTTGGAATTTTGATTACCTACTGTCTTGCCCCAGTGCCACTCGGAAAATAAAACAAATCGTTTAAGGGGACGCCTTGATTTGAGTCGAACACGCCCCCTAGACAGAGACACGCTTATGCCTCCCGCACACGAGAAAAGGAGATATGTAACACTCTTCGGGGGTGGCATTTTTGGTCAAATAAAATAAATACCTAACTTAGTGAAGTTTCATTTAAATTTCATTAAGTGAGATTTTAGATGAGATAAAATACTATAGTATTAACTTGATTGTGTCGTAATAGTACATTTTGATACAAGTGAGGTCTGTTGATAATTACATCAGAGGTAGAATTATCACGCGAGCCTAGGCTGAGCGTGATAAGAGAGCCGAGGATGTAATTATCAAAGCTCACGCGTTTCATATGACAATTTTCAACAAATTTTGCTAGGAAAAAATCCTTTTCATAAGATGAAAATTTTATAGGCCTGTCAAATACTCATACATCGCCAAGAATTTCCAGTGGCGTCCATTCTATTTATCACTTTTCTAGTCACTACGAGTCTACATTTTGGATAATAACCAAACACGCATTAGCAATTTTTGCAATTTTTTGGGAACCTATAGCGGCTAACAACAGTTTTTTTTTTATTTTTGCGCAGTGCGGGCGCATGTGTTAAGCCAGACTTAGATGAAATCTCTGAACTGCCAATACAAAATAAAATAAATATTTTCATTTTAAAATTTTATCTTTATTAATGAATGTAAAATAATATCAAAGTGAATAGTTTTACTAAATTAGACGTTTCTTTTTGGATATGATATATCCAAAAAGAAATAGTCAATTAATTAACAAAAAGGATTTAATTTGTTTAGTCGAGTAAGAATCCATTTGCCGAGGATAAAAAAAAGCAATACATTCTGTACAACCCGGTTACTATCAGAATGCACCGTGTTCATGCATACATCTTGCTGCAAGGTGCCAAGGTGACTTAATTGGGATATAACCATTACACACACGTGTCGTAATATTATAAAACACGCGGGTTTAATACCCAGGATTATGAGCCTAAAAGCGACACAATAAGGCCTGCCACACACTGCCGCGGCCTGCGGTGGCGGACAATGGTAAATTTGACAGCGGTGGACAAGTTTACTATTGTCCGCCGCGGCCAGGCCGCGCCAGTGTGATGCAGGCTTTTGCTCGTAACGTGCAAATGTGTTGAAAAATAATGTATCGTTTGTGGAGAGGAGGATGTAGGCTGAGTAAAAAAACGAAAAACTGGACTTTTTTTCTTCTTTTAGTCAATCATGTATCGTTCAAATCAGATAATCAATCATAATATAGTCAGGAATCATATAACCTAAAATCAGACCTCATTGTTTCTTAATCTAGTCCGTATGGTGTTTCAAAGCACGCGATAATTTCCAATGCACCCAACCCACGCGTTTGATCTCTAGATAACCAAAGAACAAACATACATATACAGTATACATACAAAAATTATACAATTTATTACAATAACAAGTTACAGAAGATATAGGAATTACAAAACAAGTCGAAATACAATGGTGTAGAGAATAATTAAATTAAAATAGGTATACGTAAAAAAAAAGTAAAACTACGAGTACATCCCGCTCTGCGTCAAGCCGAACCAAAGGTCCCCAAAATGCTAGCGGCATTGCCTCGCCAACTAGATTAACATGAATTATGAATTTTCGGTGTTTTTTACGAAAGATGCGTAACCATATAATGATTATTATAGTACTTAGGCATTGGAAATAACACTGTTACGCAAACAAATCTATGCCTACTCGGCCCTCACTTACCGTGTTTAATTAATACTCCATTAGAGCCTAATGACAATTTTCTTAACAACAATTTAATGAGTACTTAATGGCATAATCCCGAACAATTCGTTTACAATTAGTTTATGCTTAACCTTTTGTCGCAGTATAAACACAGGTTGCAGTAGTTCACCAACTGCATACGACCACTTTAGTTGGACAAGCGAGCGAAGCGAACGAAGTGCTCCGTTGGGCCAAAATGATTTCGTATGTCCGGATGTCCGGATGACCTGTTGTCGGGCTGCTCGCCTCTACAAGTCGCATTTCTCAACCGATTCTCGTGATTTTTTGGAGGCAATTTTAATAAAGGAGAATAGGCTTGCTGTACTCACGCTCATGGGAGCGTGTACAGTTGACACATATCTCGTTTGAAAGGTATTGGCATTATTTCATTATATGGCACCAATCTTGGACAGCATGTAGGGTTCTAGTAATTAACCAAAGTATGTAAAAGTAGCAACCGACTGGCCAAATATAGCCCTAAACCGATCAACCGGGCCTTTACCCGAGACGGGTCCTAATCAAATTATATTTTTTACTTTTTTAACGAACTACAATAATTCTTAAATTTATAAAAAAATTGGCTATGGTTGTGGAATAAATGGGCTTTTTATTTATTTATTTAATATTATGTAAAAATAAAAAACTGTTAACTAGCAAAATCCAATCGATATAATCAGTTACACGGTATCTAACAAAAAAGCACATAACAATTAGCTTATGTTAGGCTAGATATTTTTATGTTGATTCAGTTTTTCAAAATACAAAACAAAGTTCTTAAATTTTCCAGCTCACAGAACCACTATTTGATAGTGATCCTGCCTGCGATGTGGTGGTCTACTTCCCCGCCTGACCTATTTGTATTACTTCCTTTCTTCCCTAGCTTATAGGCTGTGTCTATTTCCTGATAGTCTATGTTCAAACCTGCCTCTTTAATCGTAAAGGACACGATTGGGCTAGTTCAGATTCACCCCTTTCTTTACCTTATACCTATCCCGTAAAACACAATGTTCTTCTTCGTAATTAAATTTTCTGTTCCAAATAGTGTCCGACCGATTTCGGTTTCGGTTTCGGCCAGTTTCGGCCCAAAAATCATGTTTCGGCCAGAGGTTTGGTTTCGGCCAAAAAACAGCCGAACCTTTCGGCCGCGCCGAAACTTATAACATCGTACTTTCGGGTCGCGTTCGGCTCACGTAGGGTGCGCTCGGCACGGCTGGCAATATGGCTTCACTCGCGTTCTCCGCCGGCCACTAAATCAGTGCTCTTTGGTCGTGTAGTGACGATTGTGTTTGTTCCCCGACTAGTCCGACTACTGGTAAATAATTCAATTAAGTATTTCATCGAAAATCTGGCTGCTTCCTCGCCCAGCGCATTAGTATTGCTATCCAGCGAGGAAACGCTGCCAGCATCTTGGGGACAATGCCAAGAGGGCCCAATTTTTTAATTATTTTTAGTTTTTAATTTGAGTTTTAATATTTGTTATAGTTTTAGTCCTTATATATGTATACTTTATTACAAATAAATGAAATAGTATTTTATTTTGTTTTTGTTATGAATTCATCATTTCATACTTAATTCTGAACGCTTATTTGCATAATTTACAAAAAGATTGACGGATATAATATTGGTTATTTAGGATATAAGTACAAAAGTTTACTTTATTCATAAAATGACTTTAGAATTCGTCTTAGTTACGTGTATGTAATATAATAGTATTATCATATTTTAACATTAAATTTGTGTTATTGTATACCATCTACAATTAACACGTCGCTGCCTCAGTACTTATAGCAGTTAATGTAACATTTAAATTTTTTCTCTTTTTAGGGTAGTTAATTTGTGACCCAGTGCCAATATAACAATGTTGAAATTTCAATTCGATAAAAGTTGAACGTAGAAACCTGTAATATTAGGCCGGCGATATTGTTCATTAATCAAATATGTGGAAAGAACGGCTCACTGACATTTTTATTCAACGTTTTAATCACATTTATAAAAGGTTCGGTTTCGTTTTCGGCCGAAACTATACCTAATCAAACCGAACCTTCGGTTTCGGTTTCGGCAAAAAAACATGTTTCAGTCGGACACTAGTTCCAAACCATTTAAACGGGATTTAACAAAGAATTTTCTACTCAGAGTAGGTTCATTTCGTCGTCTAAGGCTTCCAAAACGCTTTTCACTTTTTTAACAGTTTCCAGCACGGATATTACCTACAAGACGGCTCGTGAGCTGTGTCGCAGCGACAGACTATCCGTCTGTTTCTAAGCGTTATAATAAGAAAGAGACGGATAGTCTATTTCGCCGCGACACACCTCGTTGGCGGTCCTAGTGCTCAAAATTATCTACACACGAACTCTAATGCCAAGGTAATAAGGATCTGTGTATTATAAGTCATTTTGAGCGTGTTATTTTGCTTAGCTACTTATGATGCTAAGAGCTACGGTAGCCTAGTGGTTCAGACATGCGGCTGGCAAGCGGCGGTCTTGGGTTCGAATCCTGGCTTGTACCAATGAGTTTTTCGGAACGTATGTACAGAATATTTACCGTTAGCTTTTCGGTGAAGGAAATACATCCTGAGGAAACCGGTCTTATCCCAGTAAGGTCTAGTTTTCCCTCTGAGTTGGAAGGTCAGATAATGGCAGTCGCTTTCGTAAAACTAGTGCCTATGCCACATCTTGGGATTAGGTGTCAAAGCGGACACTGGGCTCCTTTAAGGGCATTACCGGGAATAACGCTAGGAGGATGACTTCTGATGCTGACTGTACAGTATAGCATTTATTTCGCTAGTTTAGTTTGCTAGAAATTGCGCTTTTAATGAAACTTGTTAAAGTAAAATGATGCCAATTATAATTTGACGAAATTAATATAATGCGAAATGTAAATATTTGCTTGAGAAATAAAACTACTGCAATAAGTTTTCTGGGAAGTCAAAGGCGAATAATATTTTTCCCGAACGGTAGTACACCCCAAATCCCAGTACAGATTCGAAACCTAACAGCCTAAATAAACAAATAAGTTGACTAGTACAAATACGACTGCTTCAATACACCTCCAATAAAGGAAGGCACTCACCCTTCTTTTATTATGGAAAAGGTTAAGAGCTAAAGAGCAAAATAGTGAAGTGCCGAAAAAGGTGTGTGGGAATTTTCGTGAATTGGTGAATCTCGACTAGAAAGGGTGAGAATTGTCACCTAGACGATGATCTTTATAGGTACCTACCTATACCTCATTCCATATAACATTAAGTATTAAAGTGCGTTAATCCCCTAGCCTGATCCTCCAGGGGCAAAATACGGTTAGGTTATTAGGTGAACCGCGACCCTACAGCGCGCGAGCCGAGCGAGCGAAGCGAGCGTGACGCGGCAGCGAACGGCGAAGCGCAAAGAGTAAAGTAAGTATTAAGGAGAAGAGTGGCAACTCTGACTTTTAACTAGCATGTAAGGAAGGTGCTGCTACCAGTGTCAAGGAAATGAACTAACGCAGTTTACTCGCATAGCTATATATAGAAGTATACATGTATAGATACCTGTGCGTGTATATATCTAATATTTATGCAGATATACGTATGCATACCTGTGATATGTGTGTATAGATTACGTATGGCTATTTTAAGAACGCAATGATGTACTATTTTTTATATTACATCATTGACTGAATTCAAAGTTTTTTTACAATAGCAATTACAAGAGAAAACCAAGAGGGTATCATCATCCGATCCGAGCGAACGAAAGCCAGAGTTTATTATTTATTTATTAGAGAAATGGCAGCCTCTAGGGCCTTTGCCAAAGACAAGTACAGAATAAGAAAATCATTTCAAAATACACAGTATTATTAGCATGATGTACGGTCTACGGTGGAAGGGCTTCACGATTCACTGGGTGATAGCTGGAGCAGTACAAAGCACAATGGCGGCCGCGAACACGAACCGCTGAATGATGCCCAAGACTTGGTTATTCGCATTTCCAGGAAAATTCTTCATTAACTGTAGCCGTCACGTTTGCTGTTCACTGCATAATACGCTATCCAATTATACATTAAACAGCAGGATGCAGAAAATAAAAATAAAATGTCTGGAGCACGATCCGCCATGTTCCATGGACAGAGTTGACATTGACAATGGTGACCGTTGGCGCCTTGGCGGTTGCAGCTAGTCTTTTTTTTAATTTCTAGTTCTTCATCCGGCCGCGACGAGGCGCTGCAAACTGTGAAAATGTAGGCCTTTTTAAGTGTGCCCCCCTGGCGAAGCGCCATAACCAGACATCATTTTTTCCTAGTTGAATATCAAAATAATAGCCGGCTAATGCCCCTGGGTGATCGAGGTCAGGTGATTAACGTGGAGAGCGTGAATTTTAATAATAGGATATACGTATGAATAATTAAAACCTTAAGGAGTCGGAGGTCGGAGGCTAATAAACATGAAGGTTTTAGCTTTTTCCATATGGAAGTCTCATTCATTCATATGTACCAACGCGTCTGTTATTTCATATTAACTTGTTAATCCAATAGTTTTACTTAGTACCAGTACATAAACAATTGTACTTAACACAAAGCGGAATAATATCAGTTATAGACCGTGAGCCCACTCCCGATACACCTACGTTACATGACAACATAATAAAATGCATAGCAGTCAGGTCGAGAAAGTTGAGCTGACCAAGAAAAGAAACAAAATTGTCCGAAAGTTAGAAAATCCTTCACTTCCAGTCAAAATATGTATGGGTAGGTATATTTACGTCATTTAAAAACAGTACAAGGCATGTAGCATAATTTAGCCTTTTAATCGTAAAAAGAGTAAACCTAAGTCTATCTACCTAGTACTGAAATGGCCGGATGTTTTTTTTTACTCAAGTTGTTTTCATAAATAGACGTTTACGAGTGAATCTTTCAATTTTAGACCTATTCCATGAATTTAAAAACTTATAAGTAAAACATAGGAATGCTTTTCGCGCTATTTTGTTTCCTTTAATATAACACCTACATATTCATGATCCATTATTTTGTTTATGGATTAACAACTATTTTCCATATCAACCTTAGAAGTGTCGGCCAGAAACGACTGCTAGAAACCACAGCTAGAAACCAATTGTCGTGTTCAATCTTGACGACGGCGACGCCGGGATTCCATGCAAGTGACATTTGCATTTAACATCATCGATCAAATAATGGAATCGCTGTCCTATAGTGCCCATATTCGTACTGGCACATATACTTAAAGCAATTCTTCTTATTCCAAATAACAAAAGGCGATAATATAAGTATCAAGCTATGCATTGTGCAACATATGGGCAGGTTTCCACCCCAATGTAGCAATTCGAAATTCTAACAGGGTCTTATTCAGTTCCATCTGCCAATGCTGGGAGCGACAGGGAAAACGAATCTGGTTATATAGAAAGTAGATCGCCAGGTACGGCTAGTGTTAACATAAAAGCTTTATCTTGCTAATGCACCGGCAAGGGAATAGAAATAGCACTTTCATCCTAGGACTAAAATCGAGGCTATTTCCCGCGCGCTGTCGTACTAAGGCTGTATCAACGTTTTGTTTAGAGACCGTGCAAAAAAATGTACTCCCTAAATCTTCTGCTGCCCTTTCTAGTTCGATCCAGTAACATTTATTAAGTAACGCTAATTTTTATCGCTTGACTGATTTCGGATTTAAAAATAGGAAGCTCAATTACTTAAAAAAAAGTTCAAGACACCAGCCAGATACAGTAACATTCTTTAGTAATGCTGGACAGCATTATTTGTGACTAAATTTTAATACTTTTTAACTACAGTTGCCCCAATCGATTAGAAGTAGTCAGAAGCAAGGGCGTGCAAGGCGTTATTCTAAGGCCTTATACAGACACGTGTTTCCCTATTCACAACTATTCAGTTCTTGAAAACCGCAATTAATGCTTCGATTTATTCCTCAAAGTCATCGTTTTTACACAAAAGCGTTTGTTCCAGTGCAAATATTTGTAAATATTCTAATTACGTATAGAAAGGATGCTTTTGTGTGTTGGCTGGTATAACTCCTAAGTGACGTGAATCAGGCCATTCATTGCTATGCCTACCAAATATGGTTACTAAAACTTCCTGTGACAGACGGACAGACAGAATGTGATCACAGAAGTATTCGATTGGACCACGTTTGGCACGTATTAACTTATTGGCACTGCATAGGTTATTTATATATAATAAAAGGTTTTCATTATTTTACGACTTGTTGTGAGTGTTGGAGATGGCTAATGTACGATACAGTATGACTTTTTCGTAAAGTATCTGTTATAATCTCGTAATAAAGAAGAGGTCTGTAGCCAACCATGGGTGGATAATTGGATATGGGCTGAATAGATATTGTATCATCTGTGGTGTATACTAGATATAGATATGTACGTAGCTTATAGGACGCTTATATATAGAACTACCACTCATGTGTAATGGCAGTAATAGAGCATCATTTGTCTTGAACACTTGTTTCATCTCATCTCCGAACCCCGCACCTTACATGGCGACCTTGCCAGGATATGTAACTAGTTGCCTACGAACCTAGTGATCCCGGGTTCGAATGTCGTTAAGGACATTTCTTTACATGATGAGCTTTAATATTGGTTTCTGAGTCAATATAAGTATGTATATCGTTGTTTAATACCCATGCTACAAGCTAAGATTAGTTTCGGACTAGACCGACTTGTACCAGAATGTCCCCAAACATAAATAAATTACTTTAAAAACAAAGTTTTAACCGACTTCACTTTAGCGCTACGCCAAGCCACGTGAACATTTATACATCTCTTTTCCAATTTACCACATAAACTGATTTCCGTGGACAAATGTGGGCCGATAATATTTGAGGACTTCCATCGATTCTTCAAGGATCATCTTTGGCACTTCATTAGTTGCTATTTCAACGGAATCTATATCAACGGAGTTCTGAGGAAACAAACTTTAAAAAAAACCGAATTACGAACCTCTTCCTTTGTTTTGAAGCCGGTTAAAAATCTAAACAAAAAAGGTAACAAAGCACCAAGTGAAATGTAAACTGTTCTGTATAGTAGGTATGTCCAGTAAAGGGTAAAATATAATCCTTAAACTCTCAAGAATGCTATAAAGACGCGAGAGACCACTAATATCAAAGCAAACCCGGCGCTCCAAAGTATTTCACGAAGTATTTTAATAAACTGTATACATTAATGAACTGTCTCGTAGTCGTGTCTTGCGGGAAATTAGTTCAGAGCCAGAGAGCACATACTCAGTACTAGTGACAAAGTTGCGTCATTTTACCCAACTCAATTCCACTCACTCGACAAGGGCTCTATTTTGTAACTAACAGTAGAATTCCAATCTGTTCACAACATCAGTACGTCGTACTCGGATACACGTTGCGATGCTCTTACGTAAAAGGGAGCGCAAGAGTACTGTTAAACTATTGACATTTCACTTAAACACGTCAAAACGAATTCTGAAATCATGCTAATAATGTGAAATACTTAACCCGATAAACGTTATGATATCCTAATTTAGTTACGTATTCTTAAAGCGTATCGGAGAAATCACTTCGGGGCACACATTTAGAGAACGGTTCCACTCTTGCTACTTAATACTCTGATGAAGTTTTTGGGTCTTATGGAATTAGTTCTTCGGCAAAGACAATTTAAGCCACGTGAAATCTTACCTACATTAAAGCTCCTATGTCTGGGTCGATACTAAGTTCTATAATTAAAGGTAGTGTAACTATTTCGAGTATATTCAAGTTGATACGATAAGTAAATTAGGTTTTATGAGTTTTCCTTTAAAAGTCGAAAGTTTAGAGTTTAGCTAAAATTACATAAGTATATGTATAGGACTGGAGAGAGACAGTTCGCTGACGCATCCCGTGACAGCAAGACGTTTCGATTGCTACACGGTTACTTATTGCGTTTGTGTAATCATTCCATAATAAAAAAAACTAGTTTCTTATCTCCCGGCCGGTCCCGGCGCATGGGACTGCGCTGGCGCGCGCTTATTGTTTACGTTGCTATGCTATTAGGATACAATGGAGGACAATATAAATGGTGAACTAATAGATTGTGTGAACATTAGTGAGTGCAATAATTCTGAGGTGGATAGTGTAAACAACATGGAAGACAGAAGTGAAGACATGACAAAAAATCAGACGGAGGACTTAACTAAATCACAGGAATCAAATACAATGAATAATAAAAAACGGAGTTTAGAGGAGGGTGAGGATGATGAAGAAGAGTGGACTGAAGTATTATCGGCAAGAAAGAGATTTGATCGCAAAAACTCCCGCAGCCCAACCTTGCCCTTGTTGGGGGCGAATAAGCCGGAGGAACACACTACGACGGAAGTATGTGTTACTAACTCTAGCACGTTGCCAAAACAAATAGCTCTGGCTAGATACCTTAAAGAAAGTAATATTAAAGGCATACTTAAAGTGACATATCTTAACCCATACAAAATCCGGATACAATTTGACAACGTAACAAACGCGGATATATTTACGTCATGCGAAAATATCATAAAACTGGGATGGAGATGCCAAAAAACCCTTGAAGTGGGTGTTTCATACGGTATTGTTAAAGATATTGACATCGAATTATCCGATGAAGAAATCACGGCCAGCATTAAGAGCGATATCCTACTAATCTCATCCAAACGCCTCAATAAAAGAAATGATGAAGAAGAAGGTGGATGGAAACAATGCGATAAGGTACGACTGTGCTTCAAAGGCAGCCAGCTGCCTCGTTATATATACGTGCATGATCTCAGGATTGCAGTTGAGCCATACATTTTTCCAGTAACACAGTGTTCTAATTGTTGGAAATATGGTCACTATGGAAAACAATGCCCTGTGAACAAGCCCACGTGTCCTAAGTGTGGCAGAAAACACGCAAACTGTGACATAACAAACTATAAATGCATCAACTGTAGTTTGTCTCATATGGCGCTCTCGAAGACGTGCCCTGTGTTCCTTAAAGAGAAGAGACTTAGAGAACTTATGGCTGAATTCAACTGCTCATACAAACGAGCATTGACACTATATGTCCCACCTACATCGCCTACCCAGGTTGAGACCAGAATTGCGAGGGAAACATCAGCAGAAAATATTTCAAGCGAGGAGGGTCGATTCCAAATCCTGCCTAGGGAGCTCGATGGGTTTGTGAGTACTTCGCACAGCGAATCTCCTGAAACGTATGCAGAAGTTGCCCAAACGAAAGCGGTTATTCATTCCGAAAAAGCACCGAAGGCTCATCAAAACTCGGCTGCACCAAAGGTAGTACGGTCAGAAAAGAGACAGGGACAGAAAGAATCTCTTGTTCAAGACTGGGAGAGGTCAGACTCAAGCAGTACGGTGCAAGCCAACGAGATCAGCATGGAATCTGAACCGAAAAATAAGCATCGGCAGAATTTAAAAACTAGCCCAATCAGTGAATTGTTAAATAAAATAAAAGATATAATATTTATGAAAAATTACTCTATACAGGACAAACTCTTAAGTATTATACAAACGAGCTTCAATTGGGTCATCACATACGTAGTAGATAACATTTCTGAGTGGCCACTATTTAAAAATCTATTCCCTTCATAAAACTTAATATTTTTCAGTGGAACGCACAAAGTTTGAGGCCAAAAACTATAACTCTAGAACAACTTTTAGCGCAAGAACGAATTCACATCTGTGCAATTAGTGAAACATGGTTTGAACCTGACAGTCAATTCAAAATAAATGGTTACAATGTATTTCGCCACGACAGAGCGGACGGATACGGAGGAGTAGCAATTATAACCCATTCTTCAATTCAAGCTCAACAATGTATGGTTCAAAACCAGAATACCGGCATCGAGATCGTGAAAGTAAAAATGCATAATTGTAGGGAAGTTGAGTATATATGGTCGATATATTGCCCTCCTAATATACGTACGTCACAACTGGACTGGGACCATATCTTTGGATCAATACAAGATAAATCGATCGTACTGGGTGACTTCAATGGCCACCATTCAAACTGGTCGAGCAAGACGGATCCTAGAGGTATACAGATTTTTGATTCAATTATGGAAAATAACCTAGTGTCCCTGAATGACGGCAGACCTACGCGAATTAGAATGTCAGGGGGTAGGCTCCAGAGCTCGTCCCCTGACATTTCAATGGCCTCAACAGATCTGGCCGTAAAACTAAAATGGAATGTCACGAACGAGTCACTTGGTAGCGATCATCTGATTATTAAGGTAACCATTGGTATTGGCGTCCCAAGAAATACTAAATACAAACGTAATTATAAGAAAGCGGATTGGGAATCATACAAAGAGTATTTAGATAATATTTTCGATGACCTACAACTCCCTTGTTGTCTACAAGAAGCGTATGATCTATTTCTGACTTGTATATTAACTGCAGCGGATAAGCATATCCCAATTATTAAAATCAATAAAAATCCGTCTAACAAATTTGACCCTAAACCATATTGGAACTCAGAGTTGTCGAAAGCGGTAGCAGAAAGACGGCTAGCCTTAGCTCAACTAAGAGGTAATCCCACCCCTACAAACTTGGACGCACTACAGGAAAAAATACGTATAGCGCAGGCTAAAATACGACAAGCTAAAAGCGGAAACTGGCAGAAGTTTTGCTCGTCCATTGATGATGTGACGTCGGCCAGCGAGATGTGGGCCAAAATGAAATGGTTGAAGGGACAGAATATTGGAAAACCATGCGTAAACCCTGACACAATTAACAAAATGCTAAGTAGCCTAGCTCCAGCTTGGACGTGTCCTCCACAACCAGTGTTCTCATCGAGTAATGCTCAACTGACTGCCCCAATCTCTCGCCACGAACTCCAAAACAATATTAAAAAGAAAGACACAGCACCAGGATGTGACGAAATATCATTTACTATGATTTACAATCTGCCGGAGAGGGGTAAATCAATACTACTGGAACTATATAACAAAATTCTGCTGCTAGGGGCTGTACCTCGACAGTGGCGTGACATCAGGATTGTCCCTATTCCTAAGCCTGGGCGGAATCCCAACACTGAATCTTCACTTAGACCAATCTCTCTCAAGTCATGTTTGTGTAAGATCTTCCATAGTATTATTAACAAACGACTAGAATGGTATATCGAAAAGAACTCCTTATTGTCTGGACACACTACAGGTTTTAGGAAAACTTGGTCTTGTTTGGACAACCTGTGCCGCTTAGTATCAAAGATACAACTGGGAATGCAAAAAAATCAAACTACTATAGGTTGTTTTATCGACATAGAAAACGCGTATAATAATGTGGATATAGGTTATTTAGTGTTATTTTTGGATAAAATTGGGATAGGATCAAAATTATGTGAATATTTGTGGAATTTCTTAAAAGACCGTGTACTGTCAGCAGAAGTAAAAGATACTATCATATACAGGCGCACAGGCAGGGGATTAGCTCAAGGAGATCCACTTTCTCCCTTGTTATTTAATATAGTAACCTCAAATATTTGTAAAGATATCTCAACTGTTAATGTATCACAGTATGCGGATGATTTTGTGTTGTTCAAAACGGTAAAAAATGTGACTGAGGGTGCTATCGACATACAACTAGCAGTAGACAAACTAGTCAATTTACTCTCAAGCTGTGGCCTAACCATCTCCGCTACTAAGAGTAAGATTTGTATATTTAAAAGAGGTCGTAGCATACAAAATCTTAGCGTGACTGTAAACGGAAACAGCAGTATAGAAATTGTTGACCATGTTAAGTATCTCGGCATGTGGCTGGACCGTTCTTTGAGATGGACAAAGCATATTAACGAAACGGCACAAAAAATTTCAAAATATTTGAATATATTTAAAGTGCTGGCAGGGTCCGGGTGGGGCGTCCACCAAAAACATTTAAGACGGTTATATATAGCGATTATTCGAAGTAGACTAGATTATGGGAGTTTCTTGTACGAGACTAGTGCTAAAACAAATCTTTATAAATTAGAAAAAGTTCAAAATCAGGCTATGCGCAGTATCGGGGGGTTTATAAAAAGTACGCCTATACATAGTATGCAAAGTGAACTGTTTTTACAACCATTATCCATACGAAGACGATACCTAGCATGCAAATTTTGGCTTAAATCTAGAGCTTTACTCAATAATCATTCGGTCACAGTAGTCCAAGATCTAGCCGCAGCTACTCAGAGTCGTCAACTAAGATCGAGAGAACCGCTGTTAATGACTGTATATAGCATCTTTAAAGAGGTACAGATTCATGAAAGCGCGCAATTGCATATGTTTTCCTTAGATACCTGGACTAGCAATGTAAATGTAGCAGCCTGTATTAACTTGAATTTAGATTTTATGTCTGATCCTAAGAAATCGTATAATTCCACCTATTTAAAATATGAATGCCTTAAGTACTTGGAGACAAATTACAGCACCTTTTATCAGATATATACCGACGGATCGAAAGACGAAAATGGCGCGGGAGCTGCACTGTATGACCCTCAAACGTATTCATCCATGAGGTTTCGAATAGATACAGATATTTCAATTATGCAAGTAGAACTGATTGCAATTGCCGAGGCTTTATCTCTTGTCCTGTCGATGCGGGGCAATAATTTTGTGATCCTGACAGATTCACGTAGTTCGCTCCAACATCTGGCTCGATGCTCCTCGAGTTTTCGAGGAGCACCGATAGCCTACGCAATTTTGAAATCAATAATGGCGCTGAGCACAGAGTCAAAGAACGTCAAGCTACAGTGGATACCATCTCATGTCGGCATTCCTGGGAATGAAAAAGTGGATAAACTCGCGAAAGAAGCTTATAGTGATGGTGTGGGCTTCAATTATTTACCCACTTTTTCGGACCGCCTTAGTATGGCAAAAGTTCACTGCCGTGAGTTGTGGCGCGAATTTTTTGATCTAAGATCAAAGGAAAAGGGGATATGGTACAGAACGGTTCAGCCACAGCTCCCGCGGTCTCCATGGTTTGATGAATGCGGCCTAAACCGCATAGACACAGTACTCGCTATGAGACTTCGTTGTGGACACATACCATTAAACAAATTTGCTTATCTAATGAGAAAAGTTCCATCACCGAATTGTACCGCGTGTGATGTCGAGGAGGATGTCTACCATATCTTAATGGAATGTGTCCGCAACGAATCGGTTCGTGGACAGATCGTGGATGAAGCTTTTTATGAAATTGGTGGATGTAATTACATTCTGGCTCACCCGATGTCAGACTCAGCACTCCTTATTTATAAGTTAGTAAGAATAGGCTTAAGTAGAAGATAATGTTTAGTATAGGTAGCTATGTATGGGTGTATCATACAGAGCGACATCGTCACCCAGTGACAAAGCTCTTTAAATAAAGAAAAAAAAAAAAAAAAAAAATAGGACTGGAGGAGGCTCGAGCAGGCCAACTGAAAGAAAAAAAGCAAAGAAAGAAAACATATTCGTGACAACGTAATAACAAATTGTAGACACATGCACATTCGTCACGAAATGGCCACAACTCGGCGTAATGCTGGCATAGCCAGCGCTGGTCTTCCGTTGAGGCCATTTGGTGAAACACGGGACAATGACGCTACCACAACGCTACGGTCGCACACAAGAACAAATAAACGCTAATCCCAAAATTTGGCGTAGGCCACCTGATCTTCCAACCCAGAGGAAAAATAAACCTGATGGAATTAGACCTGGGGATCGATTTTTGACTTTCGAGCGCTCGAAAATCAAACAAAAGCAAATACGTTTTTAGTATCAATATGGCAGGCACGTACTTTCTACCAATAGAATTGAATACGAGCGGTCAATACCACTCGTTTTTAAACTTTCTATCGCTATTTCAAAATATCATTTCATAATTTTTGACAGTTTTCGAGTGAAAGAGTCGAGCGCTCGAAATTCTAAAATCGGTCCCCTGTTCCCTCACGATTTTTTCCTTCACCGAAAAGCCACTGTCTTTAATATTTCGTATATAAATAATGATAACTGATTTCATAAAATGTATAAACACCAATAATTACAGGTTTTTTGCTGTCGTTGCCAAGTACCTATATAATTCTTCAGGACTCATTATAAGAAAGCAGAATGTAACTTCTGATATTTTAAGTACCTACCTACTAAAAAAATCTAAAGTTACAAAATCCTGTGAGTCCGAGTGAACGTGAATTTTATTTTCAGAGAATCTTAAATGTTTATAACATCGTGTTGGTGCTCACTCTATACTTGTGCGCTTGGAAAAAACCTTTATTCCAGATATTTATTACTATGATCCCCATTATGTTGAACCAGCGGCCGCCCGCGACTTCGTCCGCGTAGATTTTTGATGATGATAAAGACATAAAATAAGGTAAGTGAATATTATTCTTAGTTAAAATGGTCTAGACATATTACATTTCAAACAGTGGCAGACACTGATATGCGATTGTTTAAGAATTTTTAAGGATTTTCCAATCAGATTACGGGAATTGTTTGCAGAATGCTTAATACTTATTCCGTCAGTTACCTGATGCTTTAATCTAATATTAATCTTTGGCAAAAATGACTATGCAAGATATAGAGCGACGCATGGATTTGGAGCTAGAAAATGGGGATCTTAGTTATTATGAGCGAGATTTAAAAAAAGTTAAATATTGTTAGGCTTTTAAAACAATCTTAAACTCAGCACTGGAAATCGAGAAATGGAGACAGGTTAATGAAGAGTACATCTTTTTAAAAAATCCAGTGTTCCCTGTACAAAACCTTCAACCTTTTTTAACCCCTATTAGGAAAGAATTTTCTTAAACGCTGAAATTACTTTTTTTGTATTTTAATAAGTTAACTTTCTACAAAGTTTCAAGTATCTAGTTCAAAAAATAATGTTTCCCCCATACAAACATTGCACCCCTATTTAACCCCTTAGGGGTATAATTTTTTAAAACGCTGAAATTACTTTTTTTGTATTCTAATAAATAATATTTCTACAGAGTTTCAAGTCTCTAGTTCAAAAAATAATGTTTCCCCCATACAGATATTGCACCCCCATTTAAGCCCCTTAGGGGCGGAATTTTCTAAAACGCTGAAATCACTTTTTTTGTTTCTTTATAAGTAATCTTTCTACAAAGTTTTAAGTCTCTAGTTCACAAAATAATGTTTCCCCCATACATATATTACACCATCATTTAACGCCCTTAGGTACCCCTAAGGGTACCCCTAATTCTACCGAATTGCTTGAAATTGCTTTTATTTTATTATAATAAGTAAGGTTTTTACAAAGTTTCAAGTTTCTAGCTCAAAAAATAAAGTTCCCTCCATACAAACTTTCCACCCATATTTAACCCTCTCAAGGGTGGAATTTTCTTAAACGCTCAAATTACTTTTTTTGTATCTTAATAAGTAATCTTTCTACAACGTTTCAAGTCTCTAGTTCAAAAAACAGTGTTTCTCCCATACAAACATTGCACCCCTATTTAACCCCCTTAGGGGTAGAATTTTCTAAAACGCTGAAAGTACTTTTTTGTATTTTAATAAGTAATCTGTCTACAAAGTTTCAAGTTTCTCTTTCAAAAGGGAAAGATACCCTCATACAAATTTTGCACCCTTATTTAGCCCCCTTAGGGGTGGAATTTTTTTAGACGCAGAAATTACTTTTACTGTATTTTAATGAGTAATCTTTCTAAAAGTTTCAAGGCCATAGTTCAAAAATTAATGTTTCCCCCATACAAACATTGCACCCCTATTTAACCCCCTTAGGGGTGGAATTTTCTTAAACGCTGAAATTACTTTTTTTGTATCTTAATAAGTAATCTTTCTACAAAGTTTTAAGTCTCTACTTCATAATATAAAGTTTCCCCTATACAAACTTTGCACCCCCATTTAACCCCCTTAGGGATAGAATTTCCAAAAATCCCGTCTTATCGGTTGCCTACGTCATAAAAGGAAGTCCTGGTGTAAATTTCAAGTTTCTAGTCCCAGTAGTTTCGGCTGTGCGTTGATGAGTGAGTCAGTCAGGACAAAGTCATTTATATATATAGATGAAACAGAAATCATCTTTAATTAAAATTATTGAACCAATATAACAAGTCTCGGCGGGCAAATTATTTAACACATCCTAATACATTTCTTGCTGCAAGAATATTACGTCACATCGAATCCAGTTTTTTTTCTTGTTTGCAAGGAAAAAGCTGCTAGACGGTTATTAGGTATTTGCTGTGGCTTTCACGGACAAATTATAGCAGTAGTTAAAGCAATGACGCGCCGTTTCAGTGTCCGAAAGGCAGCCGGATGGCTCGCGGTATTTATTTGAGCTCCTGAAGCGTCGCGGAAACGCCCCGTGCAACCCGAACTGAACCAACTTGGGGGATATTGGAGGGAGTGTGAAAAAAAATTGTCGCCAGGGATTCAATTGAAACAGCACTTTCATTATATACACTTTCAGGTGTTTCAGGCAACCGCTGTTTCTAACGGCTGCCTCGCGACATTTTTTTTCTATTTCCGCCCCAGTTGGTTCAGTTTCCAACAGTGGCCAACTTTACACAACACTTCGGGAGCTCAAATACCCCGAGTCATCCGGTTGTCTCTTCGACACTGCAACTGCGCGCCATTGCTCTGATTACAGGTAAATAGCTTTTTCTACTCCTGTACTTTTATCAGTCATTTACATAGTCCCGAACACTAATATAAATACATACAAAATAAGTCTGCAGGAAAGTCTATACTCTATTCCCCATAACAGTATGGCACAACCGTGCTGTTTTGTCGCCAAAACGATACGCTTAGCAGCCATACGCTTCTAAACCTGGGTAGTATTACGTGATCAACACTAATTTAACAACAAAAGACATTAGGTACTACCAACTTAACAAACCACTGAATGTTTTTACTTCAAATAAATTATTGTACTAAAGGCATTGCTGCCAACTTAAGAAAAACCTTATTCTTAATATGACAGTACTGGTAAGTTGAATTAAGAACAAAACAGACCATAAACAAGAGGTGCCAATGTGTCATGTTTCCAATTTCCCACCAAAGTTCCAGTTCAAAATTAAAAGAAGAAATATGATAACTATTCGTAATTAATAACTTCTTAAGATTTGATTCATGTTTGTGAAGTGAAGAAAAATATGTACGTTCGTTTTAAAATGGACGAAGGAGAAAATATGCACCGCTAAAGAAATTGCGTGAGTAGTAATAGAACTAACGGAAAACTTACTGCCTGAAAAGTCAAATGCTATTTACTTAAAATTAGTCGTAGAAAAAGTATTGTATGCAACGGTGTATAACTTGGTCTTAAAACGCTCGTGGCGTCTTTAATTGCGATGCTCGCCAAGGCTCGCATCGCAACTCGCGACACTCGCGTTTTAAGACCCTACTTATACAACAGTTGCATAAAATACTATTTATCAAAGGGGAACGCATAAAAAGGATAGTCTGTTAATGACGTGGTTAAGATGTATTTATACTCGTAAATAATAAAATCCGGTCAAGTGTGTGTCGAACTCGCGCCTGAGGAGGGATTCCTTCCATTTCCAGCACGGTTATTTATCAGATGACGGCGCGTGAGCTTCGTCGGGGCGATATAGAATATCAGTCTCTTGGTGTCTCTCTTTAAGTGTTTTAAGTAGCAAGAGATGGTTAGTATATCTCAGTCATATTGCAGTAACGCTGAATTGGAAATTAAAAATTAAAGGTTTTATTTTATTTAATGCTTCTTTTTAGCATGTTCCTGTTATACGAGTACGTTTTAACAAGGCTGTCTTACTGTTTTTTAGAGTCCATCGTCATCATTATCATGTCAGCCAAAAGAGGTTCACTGCTAGACACATGCCTCCCCCAAAGTGTGCCAAATATATCGTTCCTGCGCCACCTTCAACAGGTTATCAGTCCACCTTGTCAGTCTAGCCACACTACGAGCGTGGTCGCCTCTCGAGAACCTTTCCGCCCCAACAGCCATCGGTTTTGCGTGCAATGTTGTGCGTTTTAGAGTCAGAAATGTTCATCATCATCCTCCTAGCATTATTCCCGGTTCTGCCCTAAACGAGCCCAGGGTCCGATTTGACACCTAATTCCAAGATTTGGCATAGGCACTAGTTTTACGAAAGCGACTGCGACCTGACCTTCCAACCCAGAGGGAAAGCTAGACCTTATTGGGATTAGACCTTCACCGAAAAGCGAACGGTAAATATTCCGTACATACCTAAGTTCCGAAAAACTCATTGGTACGAGCCGGGATTCGAACCCACGACCGCCGCTTGACAGCCTACCTGAGCCACTAGGCTACCGTAGCTCCGTAGAAATCTTATTACCTTTAATCCTTTAATTGAAGAAGATTTCTTACAACACTGACGGTGGTCGCAAACTGACGCTGGTCGCATAACCGGCGCAATGACCCACCTCCACCATTTCCAGTAAATTCTTTGTTTTTATTTTTTTATTTATTATTTGCCAACGTACTATCGTATTGTGGTTCGTTTTCTTTTTGTGACCCTTACCAAGTTTTATCCAACTGAAGGCTTAATGTTATATGTCTGTTCGTCTGTCACCTGCCTTTTAATTGTTAGGAAAGAAATAAACGAGTAAGCTTGCTAAGATATAGGATAAACAATAGGACAAGTGTTTACAGAAATAGAATCCCGTTTGGGATCATACGTACACGGAACCCTGCAAAGATCGGTCTGAAGCCGGCAAGGCATAGAGAATACGTTTTTTTTTACGACAGAGCCAGAACTGCGCTTTACGTTAAAGGAATACTCTGTGCAAATGAAAATTGTATTTTATCGCAATAAAACTGCAACCAACTGAAGAAAAATATCCTGGGGACGATCTGAGAATTAATAAAACGAAGCTGATTTGATTTCAAAGTTGAAGGAAGTTGCTAGCGGGTCGAATCCATCTTTTGATCGCCAGTTTCAAGTATTAAGAGGTAGTTCATGAAAATATATACGTTTTTACAATTAGTGGCTTTGTGAGCTGTAAAAATCGCAAGTCTGTAGTCTTAGTTATTATTCAGGATGAGGAGCGAATATTACACTAAAAAAAGGCAAACTATTTTTTTTTTGCAATGCACCAAGTTAATGTTTATTTCAGGTAATTTAACTGCTATTTTTTTGCAGTGAGTTCAGTTTCTAACAAAACTAATAATGAAGAAATGAAATCTATGAATATACATCACTAATAAAGAGAACCTCTACATGGGACCATAACGTTATTGATTATTCATTGTATAGGAAATTCTAAATTAAATTTTGAAAAATAAGGCAAGAAGCGGGAAAGCTACGGTAGTCCTATGGTCAGCCGTGTGCTCGAAGAGCCGTTTTTTAGGTCCTGGTATAATTTCTGGGCGTTTGGACCCCACGGCCCAAGCGTCTCTACTATGAAAGCCGCAAACACATGGTTGCCTGCAAGGCCCGTGTATTTGCGGCGTCTGGCAGCCTCTGCTGATGCTGCCGCTGCGCCCGCCCTCTGCGAAGTGGTGGGAGGGTAGGTGGGATGGAGCCAATGTATCGACGCAGGTGGCGTCCCAGACTAGGGGTCGACCTACTTGCCACGGAATGAGCGCCATCGGTGGGCGGACTCAGAACCCTTATTAAGAAGTGCGAGTCGGTTTACTAATGTTCGACCAAAAAAATATTGACAAACAACGTTTCACATCTTTCACCTAATGATCATTTGGCAAAAGAGACATTTGACAAATGTATCATCTTACAAAAACTCACTTTGCAAATGATCAATTAGCAAACACCACACTTGGTAAATGGGTTAAATAATAAAATGTCAATTGACTTTTTTTCATTTCGCCATATAATATGATTCGCAAATTAAGCATTTGTCCAAATGTCAACTTTCATTTGGTACAGATTATTTACAGGTAAGTTACGAGATTAGATTAGTATTAGTAAAAAGTTGTCGGTTCTGGCGCTTCTCCGCTCGCTTTGCTCGCTCGGCTCGCGCGCTGTATGTTCGCAGTTCAACCTATATAACACTCCTCGCTTCGCTCGTCGTCGTACCTAACGGAGACCCAGTTTTTTCCATGATTAGTCTAATTGCCTTTTTGCATGATGCATAGTATAGGTACCTAGGGTTTTCCCATTGTGACTAGATGTAAGATTTTTAGACCAATAGTAGTTTTGTCTGATAATGATAACTCAGTTGCTAAATGATCATTTTCTCAAATAATTATTTATAAAATGTAAATTTAACTGTTGATAATTTTGCAGTGAGTCATTTGTAAAATGACTAGTAGTAAAATGATCGATTGGCGAAACATTTTTTTGCTAAACGTTGTTTGTCAAGTGTAATTTTGCCAAATGACTTTTGGTCAAACGGCAGGACACCGTGCGGGCTATATGCTTTAAAACATAATTTAAAATATAATGTGTCGAAAAGCGAATACATGGTTTTCAAGGCGGGAACCAAGTGCCCATCTCATGTCCCACCCATTCGCTTGAATGGCGAGCAGCTTAAGAGGGTTAACTCGTTTAAATACCTTGGGCACTTGGTAGCCGACGACTTGCGCGACGATGCGGATATCGAGAGGGAGCGTAGGGCTCTGGCGATCAGAGGCAACATGATAGCTCGCCGGTTCAGTCTGTGTACAGCGCAAGTTAAAATTACGCTATTCCGTGCGTACTGTATATCACTCAGGGATCGGATACCGGTATTTTTTGTATGGGAACGAAAACGTATTTTTTTCGTTCTTTGTTAATTATTTCATTTCTAATTGGGCAATCTAGTAATACGCAGTCGTTACCTCAAAACACAACTGAGTCCTATATATGAAGTGTAAAATAGTTCGAGAAATGTGGTTATTTCGAGGTTTTTGCAAAAAACCGGTTCCGATCCCTGATATCACTGTATACCTGCAGCTTATGGTCGCGACACACGCAGCGCTCGCTCAATACATTGCGGGTTCAATATAATGACGCGTTCATCAGGGTGTTGTTAAATACGAAAGCGATTGCCAACTGACCTTCCAACACAGAGGGAAATCTTGACCTTATTGGGGATAAAAGTATAGACAGCTTTCCTCACGGTGTTATCCTTCACCGAAAAGCCACTGTCAAACATCAAATGATACCTATTCCGTAGGTGCATACGGCTTTTAAAAAAAAACTAAGTGGTATGACAGTCTAGATTCGAACCCACGAGTTCCAGACTGAAAGTAGCTTGCTTTACCGCTTGACCACAGTGCATTGCCAGCCATACCAAAATGAAAATGAAAAAAAAAAACCAAACTATATGTTATCATTAGTGTGAAAATAAAATAGAATTTCAGTTTCCACGTTCCGCGCCCATCCTGTAGGTAAAAAAAGCCCAGGAAGAAAAAGTAAACAAAGTTGGCATGGACTTTTATGGTGCCCTCGAAGAACTAATTGCGTAAGTTCGACAGACACTTGGCTAAGGCCTCCATTTTGAAACTAAAATCCTTTCTGTTTTGATTCCGATTCCATCTCAATCAAAGCGCTTAGAGAAGCGAGAGAGTGTATGAAACAAGACGGTTTAATGAACAGGCGGCATATCATATCGGTATCTTCTTCTATCGAACGATGTCAGCCAGTGACGGACGCTCTATCCTGTCACTTATCGCGTGATAAGGCCGACCGTGACACGGGTTCTGGCCCCGTATCATGGTCGGCCTTATCACGCAATAAGTGACAAGATAGAGCGTCAGTCTCGTTCTATCGAACGGTGTCAGCCGGTAACGGACGCTCTATCTTGGCACTTATCGCGTGATAAGGCCGACCATGATACGGGGCCTGGTCTTTATTACTGTAAGGGAAAGAACATGTTACGATATATTTGGTTGCTTTAGTTACTACTAACTATACGATGCTTACTGTGTCATATAAGTGAACGCACGTAATTAGATCCTCACGGCGGCCATAAGCAAGCAGGTTGTGTTTGCCTGTAATTGGGTTCATACTCCAGCAAAACATAGTGTAAGAATGTTGTTCAACTTTTTTTATAGTATTAAGTGTTGGCCTCAGACCAAGAAAAAAAGACAGACGGAGCGTTACGAACAGTCAAGTGAAGCCAAACCACATACAAATAAAACCAAGCTACTTCAAGTATAGCACACGCTTACGCACACATACACAAACTAAATTGCACAAAACTCTTCAGCCCGTGTCGCAATGCTGTCAAGATCATTTATTTCAAGTTTTGTGCGATTGAATTTGTTTAGCGTGTGCTAAACTTATGGGGCTTGGATGAAAACCGGTTGGCTTCACTAGACTGTTCGTAACGCTCCGTCTGTATACTTTATTGGTCGGAGGTGTTGGCAAATCTTAATAAATAAATAAATAAATACTTCTTATGGCACCCAGAGTCATTTTTCGTGCGTTGACCTGTACCCGTTCGCGACAGGAAAATAAGACCAGACTATGCTGTTCACTCGAGGGTCCGAAGAGGCTAAAGGATTCAATTAACTTTTGGAGATGAGAATATACATATTTTTTCAAAACACTTTTATTTTATTTTTTCCCTGTTCAGCCTGCAGAGCGGCCAGTTACACATATGGTTTTAAACCTCTCAATGGGGACCCAGAGGGATTTAAAACACTTAAGTCAATTGTTTTACGGTTTTGGTTACAATAGTTTTTGGATTTGATGGTCAACTTTTCATATAGCGACACTAGCCCCCGTATTCATAAAACTTAAAATGCCTCTGTTAAATAAAAGGTGCTTTGGCCCTTTCTTACGAACACAAATGTCAAAGTGAATGATAACGACAAACGAATTTTAACGCCATTTTAGTTAAAACAGGCTTGTAGAACGTTTATGAATACCGTAGGTTGTCAATTTTAACATCAAGAAACTACGCGAATGTATTGACACTATCCGGTGTGAAGTCAAAAACCCGCTCCATATTCAGGCACCCAGTTTTATTTTTTCGAACGAACGTTCACAAACGCCAAACGTCACTTGTCTGGTTTTTGCTACTCTTTCAGAAATTGGAAATTCGGAGTTTTTCGGTTTAACTTTCAACCGACTAGGGTGTTGTCAACATTGCGAATTTCCGTTTCTACAAATTAAATGTTTTGTTTATCTAGACACACGGCAGTGTGTCCGCCAAGTTCGAGCAAAAAAAAGCGACACACCGGCCGTGGGTTATATTACACGAACCATTTCGGGCCAATTTCGACCACCCTATAACTCAAAACATATTTTATCTACGCATATGAAATTTCGAGTGTCTGTTGACATCCCCTTAATTGTCTAGAATACAAAATTTCATCAAATTTCTGACTCACTCATCAAAAACCTAGACCACTTCCAATGGTCGTACTGACTTGAAATTTGGCATGGAGATAGGTCTTAAGGTCAAAGTAAAGGGAAAAATCTGAAAACGGCCAAGTGTGAGTCAGTTTTAAAAATAGCGAAGGTGTAACTTTGTTCTACTATGAAGTCATAATGAACTAAATGGGTCTATCTTCCAATGGTCGTACCGACCTGAAATTTGGCTCGAAGGTTTGTCTTTAGGTCGAAATAAAGTAAAAATCTGAAAACGGCCAAGTGTGAGTCAGTTTCGAAAACAACGAATGTGTCATTTTGTTCTACTATAAGTAGGTATGGAGTGGAAATGAGATAAGACTTATTTAAATTTATATACATACCAATTTAAGACAATACATGTTTGTCTTAAAGACAAGAACAATAAAACTGTTCCGTTTCCAATAAAGGGATCCAGACAGTGCCACGCAAGCGTAGAAAAAAGAATTAGACGCTTAGTATAAAGGGTATAGTATAAAGTACATACCTAAGTGGAATGAGGCATTTGCTAAAGCAAAAGTGATAAAACAATAATAAAAAACCTACACCTAACAAAAATAAATGAAATCCCATCAAAAACATAAATGTGAAAGGCTGCCAAGTTCGATACTATGGGAATGCTTCGCCTATAAAAGAAGTGAGATCTGAATAAGTACCAAGTTCCATAAAAATAACTCAAATCATAAACAGTTATAGGAGTGCACACTTGATTGCCAACAGTTTTTAAGGTACATTTTGAATAAGTATCACGTTACATAGAAATACCTAAAATTATAATAGTCAGTGAAACGCACACCGGTTTTTTTAGCAGTTTCCTGATAACATTTATTATTTTCAGTACTTTTTAATGATGTAACTTGGCAAGTTTTAATAGAAAATTATATACTTGACACATTGCAGTCCAAAGGTGTCGATTCATTGCATTGAAAAGGTGTGTGGTGTGTGAAAACTTGCCAAGTAACATCATTAAAAAGTACTGAAAATAATAAATGTTATCAGGAAACTGCTAAAAAAACCGGTGTGCGTTTCTCTGACTATTATAATTTTAGGTATTTCTATGTAACGTGATACTTATTCAAAATGTACCTTAAAAACTGTTGGAAATCAAGTGTGCACTCCTATAACTGTTTATGATTTGAGTTATTTTTATGGAACTTGGTACTTATTCAGATCTCACTTTTATAGGCGAAGCATTCCCATAGTATCGAACTTGGCAGCCTTTCACATTTATGTTTTTGATGGGATCGAAATTACCCATATTGGATACCAAAGGCAGTGCATTCTGGAGCCGATAATTTTATTGAAATTGCATTTATACAATACAATAGTTCTGTTATTTGTGTCACAAGGGAGCAAAATAGTATATTTTCACACCTTTCATTCGGAAAAGTAAGTTTTGCTCCACGACGAGAGGGACCAAAACGCTACTTTTCTGTTCGAGCTACTTTTTTAATTTATGCATTGGCATTGGAGCATTTGTACGCAATGTGCCAATTGAACACAGATGTTAATAAAATAATCGATTGTAATTTCATCGTAGTCGATTCAAAACGAACATATTTCAAGTTTTAACTATAACAACGTTGTATAAAAATTTATAAATATTTGGTAATATTTAAAAATTTGTAATAAAAATTAAGATAATTTAGATATATTTTAACAATAGCTTTTTTTAAATTTCCTCATAGTCGGTGTGAAAAATAGTATGTGTCAGTCGGTAGCAAAATTATTTTCGTCTCGGGCGTAAACACTTGTATCCCTCACTACGCTCAGGATCCTACGTTAGAATCCCTCACTACGCTCAGGATTCTATTGTAGGATCCCTCGCTACGTTCAGGATTCAATACACCGCCCTCGCCGTAAATATACTATTTTGCTCCCTTGTGACACAAATAACTATTTACTGTACAACTCAATACAAGCCCTATTATACATTATATTGGACCAGTAGATGCCAGTTTAAAGAATAGACCCGAGTGGTTATGTTATGTGGGCCTCCCGTTTCAACGGAACGGCCGCGCGAAGTTCGCAGGGGGTTGGTACGTCTGGCGACCTCTTTGTCTTGTCGCGCAGCCTGCGCCTAATAATGCTTACGTTGAGGACATGTTTCCAGTATTTAAATTCTCTGCTAGGTCTCTTGTTATTAATTAATCAAGAACCAAACGTTCTCAATGTTTTACTTAGTTTTACATGGCGAGAATACGGTATTTGACTGATAAGTATCTAATGAGTAAGTAGTTTAATCAGCAACTTTTTATTAAAGCTCTAGAACGCACTGTTACTATGAAGTTTTTAGTGAAGAAATAGGTACGTACTACGTCTCAATATTCTAAGGTCCAAAACAGCGTCCATTTTTATATATATAAAATCTTTAAAATAGGGAAAACAAGTTGATGTTCGTACCGTACTGACAAAACCTTACACTCTTCAAAATGTAGTAGGCATTCACTGATAGCATAGCTTTTATATAATTTTAAGTTAGGAAATAATAAAATCATCAAAGGTTTTTAGTCTATTACAGCGTATACAAACAGTGTCAAGAAGGGAGACAACGTTTTCCATGACTGTGTAAGCCATTGCGTGAGCGGCATAACCAGTTAACTACACGACCACGAGCCTGGCAGGTATAATTTGCCCGCTTTATTAAACAAGGCTATGTATATACTAGTGAGCCAGAATACATTTGTTTTATATCATGTTCAATATTCCAGAATGTGTACTTAATTACCTTTAACATCTACCGGCTCGTTGTACGAAAACATCTGTAAAATAATAATCAACGGTAAATAATTGTTGTTGCGTGATGTAAAATTGTACAAGTTGATATACCTATATCAAGTCCTGCTAAATTAAACTAGTTGAATGTTACGGAAACTCTCATTTTAATACTCATTCGTGAAGTTAAATAGCTTGTAAATTTTAAATTTAATGGGCGATAAATTTTCGACAGCAGTTTACCTCTCGTATTTTTTTATAGTTTCGTCGTTTGCGGATCAGTATGGCATGCGAACATTGCGAACACTTAAGGAACGAACACTGATATAAAATAAGTGTTTTAACGCGGGTTGTTTATCGTCGTTTGCCAGAATTTCATTTGCTATCATTTTATATTGCATAACGTTTATTACGTTATTTGCAATAATATTATTTACCATGCAATTTTTGATGCCAGAATCATTAAAATGCCATATACTTTCCTTGCCATATTTATACTAGAGGATTAAATTGTAATAAAAACCATTTTCTCGAAATCTCGCAGTGTAAATTACATTTCTGCGACCCGTTAGTTTCTTTTGGTGTCGCAGTTCTTAGCTAACCTAGGTACAAGTACATTTCCTTAACCAACCTATAAGGGGCATTAAATCTAACTACTGAAAGTATAGTGTTACTATTAAAAATGTTCGGTTCTGGTTCTTTGCCGACCGCTCTCGCGGTACGCTCGCTTGGCTCGCGCGCTGTAGGGTCGCAAGTTCTTCCTGACACTCCTCCTCGCTACGCTCGTCTTCGTACCGACACCGATCTGCCTTAGAATAGAATAGGACCGACGGTGGCATGAACAATACGTCAAATTATAATCACCCACATTCAGGATTTAAACCTGCAAATCCGTTTGCAAGTCAAACGTATGAAACACTCTGCTACTATATTTTACAATCACATTATTTGGCACAATATTTAATACCAATTATAGATACAAACTGTTTCAAAGTTTTGTTTCTACAAAGTGAGAAAGACATTTTTTCATTACATAGATTCTTATTACATGGAAAAAAGGGGAAGAAATAGATACATCTTTATGTAGCGGATCAAACAAATGTACCTAATTTGCGATTTAACATTTAAGTAATATGGTTTGTCAAAAGTATGGTTAATGATATTAGGGAAAGTAACAAATCTGTCTTATGGATATTATAGTAAATAACAGTTATGACACATATAATTATGGTAAAGAAAATTATGGCCTTTGACTATTATGGCAACTGAAATTATGGCAAATACGACGAACGGTAACGACGACGGTCTACCGTTTTTGATCACAATTTGGCATTAGTTTCAAAATTTGTGATTCAATTGTCTTGGTAGTTCGATCGATGGTCTTGGTGTAAAAGTTATTCGTTGTTTGAAATTGAATTTTTCTATTGTGTTAGATTTAAATAAGTTATTCAACAAATATTGGGACATTTACTTTACCTTGACTAAATTCATAGTTTGTACGGAACCCTCAGAGTCAGACTCGCACGTGACCGGATTTTTTTTTTTGTAAGTTGATACTGAAGTGCACTGAATGAATGGGTATAGGTACCTAACGATAGTTATGCGACAATATTTATGCAATTAAGCGGCAGTTCGACCAAACCGGAATAGCCCATACAATTTTGACGTTTGAATTTGAACTCAAACTGAGTCCTTATTCCTGTTCAGTCAAATCCGGCCTAGTCACAAGATTCGCGCAGTCTATGTTAGTATGTATTCTATAAAAAAAACTAATCAGCATCGTGTTTGTTTCGTTTTATCCGCCTGCGCCAAACCTACCAGGGGCTTTTCAATACCTTTTGATAGAAAGAGACTTCCGCTAACTTGCTGCTTCATGAAACGGGCCCCAGATTAGGTATTAATTTTGCGTGCTCTTTAGAAGGTTAGTCTCTGATCCGTTTCTTTACTGATGTGTCACAGGTCTGATGGATTATTATCGTATTCGTATACTCACCAATTCCACAGTTCCTGGCACATATGAACCGGCCCGGATTAAAGTATGTGACGTTGTTAGATCCGCATACTGGGTTGAATTCGGTAGTCGATTGGCAATCTTGCACACATTGTTTCTGCGTGAGAGTATCGCAGCTGTAAGCAGAGGCATTTTATCACGCAATTTATGGCCACGAGGACTGAAGGTTCAATTAAACTAGAAAATACGTTGCTCCCTCGCAAATATGTAAGAGGTAGTGTACAATATGTTTAGTTTCGGTAGCTACCGCTGTATCACTTTTAAAAATATCAACTTGTATCCCGGTAATATTAGAATCGGCACATTGCTCCTGATTTGGATATATACGACAAAATTAGTTTCAATTCCCGGAAGGATAAATGTATTTTGAGTGATTATTCAAGTTGTTAGTTATCACTTTCTATTTGTGAAAGCACGTAGTTAGGTTATATCAATATGTATAAAAAGGGTCGAATGGAATAGAAATGCTATGTATATCATATCAGTATTAAACGCTTTAATGTAGCATTTTCACAACAAATAAGAACATTAATATTATTTCAACGTCAAATAATAGCAGAATAGCATAGGTAGCGAGATATTTCTTGACCCACTTTATACCCACCCGTCGGTGAAAACAATGCTATCTGGAATCGAAGTAGTCACAGGAACTGGCTTTCCCAAGATGGCTACCGGGTTGTAGTCGTCATCGCGTGGGCTTTGATTCTGGAATCCTTGGTTTCCATTTTGCATACCAAACTGGTTGCCAGCGTGTTGGTTCCCAGCGTTAGGATTTTGGAATCCTTGGTTTCCGTTTTGGTTCTGCGTACCAAACTGGTTGCCAGCATTTTGGTTTCCAGCGTTTGGATTTTGGAATCCTTGGTTTCCATTTTGGTTCTGCATACCAAACTGGTTTTGGCTCCCCATCTGATTTCCAACGTTTTGATTTTTAAATTGGTTTCCAGTTCTTTGATTCCAGTTTCCGTTGATCCCATTTTGAGATGGAATGCCGTCTATAGTGCCGGTGTTAAAATTTGGATTGAAATTTCCCATGTTAAAGTTTCCTTGCTGAGATGGATATTGATCCGTATTTGATTGCTGGTTGAATATCTGTTGCTGATTGGGAAACTGCTGTGTTTGTACATTTTCATTTGCTCCTGGGACAACATTGTTCTGCGAGTTAAAGTTGCCCTGGGGATACAGAGGTGTCGAATATAGAGACTGGTCCAAATTCGATTGAGCTTGATTGGGAGTTTGTACGTTTTGCCAGTTGTGTTGAGATTGAGGATTTTGCTGAAATTAAGTAAACACTTAAACAGTTCTAATTGGTTGTGTGTGAGACTGAAGGCAAATAATAGTATTAGGTATACCTATAATTGAATTTATGGTAATTGCGATGCTTGCCATTAGTTAATCAATCTTTTTTTATCATTTTATGTTACAATATAAAAACACACACACAACACACATATGTTACATTGTGTTTTGCTCTACAAGCTGCAAACGAATCCGCAACTTGCAAAAAAAGGGTTAACCGACCTCAAATAATAACATCATGGTAATATTTTTTAGGTTGTCAGACAAATGTTTTATCTTTTAATTAAAAAGTTAGTCTTCGCGCACGAAAGTTTCCGTACCGTTATCTATAGAAACGGCAAAAAATCATGTCTGTTGTATGGGAGCTCCACTCCGACTCCCACTTGGCCGGTTTTTTTTGTAATTGTTGTTATAGCGGCAACAGAAATAGGTACATCATCTGTGAACAACTGTCTAACTATCACGGTTCATGAGATAGAGCCTGGTGACAGACGGACAGACAGCGGAGCCTTAGTAATAGGGTCCCGTTTTTACCCTTTGGGTGCGGAACCCTAAAAAGTGAAATTAAGTACCTGATTGTGATATCCTGGTGAATGTTGAAAATTTCCTCCAAAACCAGGGTTATTTGGCCCATGGAATATTTGGCCAAAGATATTTTCCAATCCAAAGAATCTCGTCTCGAGCTCGGGAGTCTTCCGTGTTGTTGATTTTGTTTCGAAATCTTTTGCTTCAACGTAAGCCGAGGCTAGGGAAATCAAAAAATACCTGTGCTGATTAAGGCGAGGCGTACTATAGGTATACTAAACGACAAAATTAAAGTCTTTGCACCTTTCCCCACACAGCAAGAAGAAAATAACAGATTTTTCTCCATTTTCATTGCACGTCAATATCGGTCTTAAGAGTCCGCAGTAAGCTCGGCCGAATTTCACCTTCCCGTACAATGGATAGTGAGGAAACTTTGCATAATATACAATGCCATGAGGTATTTTTCTGTCTGTAATTATTTTATGTATTAGCAAATGAAATAACAGCAAAAACAAGTTTTGTATGAAAAACTTAAATTCGCTGTATTTTTTTACTATGATATCTGAAGCTACACTAATTACAGACTAATTATACCGCATGTCATTTTACATGCAAAGTTTTGGCATTACCACGTTTGTATGAAGAATCGAGCTTACTGCGGACTCTTAATACTGGGTAGACATTTCGAATTGCTAATATTATTACCGACTATACATTACAGACTGTTTTAAGGTGAAGTGCGAAGTTTTCAAGGGCCTACCGGTTACAGTTATATTTTATGTGGCCAACCTTTTATAAAACTGTCATTGAATTTGGAATCTTAAACCTTTTATGGTAAAGTTGGTTTTCAGTCCAACTTTACTTTGATGCAATTCTGCCAACTCAAATTATCTCAAGTATGGGACAGAATAATTTGAAGAATGTAAAAGGCTACCCGTCACAGCGCAATCTTCAAAATCACATAAGTGACAAAAGGAACATATTCTAAGAGTCATGAATAATTCTAGGACGTAGGTACCTACACGAAATAGTTTTTATGTAATCAAACACAACATTTAAATAACCAGGTGGGCATTTCTTTTTAAATTGTTTAAAAATCGATTCAGTTTTTTTCGATAAAAATAAACACGGCTGTTCAAATCACTGGGGTTAGTATATAAATTAAATTCCCATTTGCACCGTTGTATTTAATCACACATCAGGTTAGAAGACTTGAAATATTTTGAACATTAGTCCCATAAATTAAATGATCTAAAAAAACATGGCTTTGTCTAAAAAAACAACATACCTACCGAACACAATACACAGCAGCACAAACTTCAACTCGAACATATTTATATTTTATATTGCACTTTAATTTGAAACGTCCCCTGATAGGTCACTACACCATCGATTGCAATGATGACACTGACTGTGTGACACTGAGGACCTTTCTACCCGCACCATCATTAAACGCAGGTACTGCCAAGGTATGCTTTACAACTTTGCACCTTAATGCCATTGTAATAAGACGATAACTGCATACATATCTTTGACTTCGTATCTACATCATAAAGATGCGGTTTCCTCCAAAAATGATTTAGGTTAATGGGTTCGCCAAAACACGTTCTAATCTGGTTCTCGTAATGACTATACTAATAAAGCAATTACTCCAAACCTGTCTGAAAGGGTTTCCTTTCCCTATTTTGTTGAGTAGGTACACCAATTGAGTAATGTTGGAAATTTCGGTATAAAAAAATAACCACAATATAATAAGGTTCAGTGTGCAAGTATTTCAGGATTGGAATATTGGTTCCGTGCCTAAGTTTTGAATAGCAGGTTGGTAGCCCTGTAGACTGCCTGATTTGTATTTTTATTTCCACCAATAAAGAATTAATATGAGCATGCACGAGTACCTAGAATAAAGTGTCGGTAGCGCGCTTGTCATTCTTCTTGAGTCGAAGGTGTACTCCAGGCAAAATACGGTTTTGAAAAACATTAATTTGTAATAGCGTTTTTTTTTTGTTGATTTCATTATAAAATGTTATTCTAAGATGCTTTATTCAAGAATCCGGCAAACTTTCCACCCGGAAGTAATTAAGTAGATTTAAAAAAGCATGCGTTGTCGTTTTTTGTATGATTTATCTTGAATATTAAAGAGCAAATGTCAATGAACCAAAATAAAGAAAAAATGTTTATTAATATTTTTTCTGACTTTTCTGTAGCTAGTTAATTTATCATTTTTTTGATGTCTGAAATTTTGTCGGATTCTGTCGCTGGGTGACTATTTACCTAATTGAAAATAAATCCGTTACACAGAAAAAATGAGCTATTATAAATTATTTCCAAAATGGACATTTTTTCCATACAAGTTGTCAGTTCATTACCTAGACTAGTGTCTGATTAAAGTGATTAACATCAAGCAAAACTGTTAAATTGGCCAGGACTGAGTTAAGCGATCGGACTATAGTTTGTACATTATATGTCATTGCTGAAATCTAGATAATGTATGTAATTATGTAAATACTTTATTGTAGGTACCCAAGATATAAGTAAAAATACAGACAAACTAATACCTACTATAAATATTGTCTAGGTTTTGGTATATGGTTTTAGCAATAGGTAATAATAATAAGTTCTCGGATATAATATTAGATAGATAGTTATTGACTTTATATTACATCATATTAAGTATTCTCTTTATTTATATTTTGTCTTCTAGCTTCCGTCTGTCTAGCTTCCGCCCGCGACTTCGTCTGCGTTGAACCCGGGATGAAACAATCCTATATTTTAAACCAGGCTAGAAACAATATTGGTGTAAAATTTAATTCAAATCGGTTAAGTCGTTTAAGCGTACATCTACTTAAACATCCAAACTTTCGCATTTATAATATTAGTAGGATTATATATTATGCACTATATGTGATATTATTAATAATATAATAATTAATCAGCCTATATACGTCCCACTGCTGGGCACAGGCCTCCTCCCATGGATGAGAGGGTACGGGCAGTAGTCCCAACGCTGGCCCAGTGCGGGTAGGGGACTTCACATACACCTTTGAATTTCTCCGTGGATGTATGCAGGTTTCCTTACAATGTTTTTCCTTCACCGAAAAGCTAACGGTAAATATCAAATGATATTCCGTAGGTACATAAGTTCCGAGAAACTCATTGGTACGCAGCCGGGATTCGAACTCACGACCGCCGTTTGACAGCCGCATGCCTAAACCGCTAGGCTACCATAACTTCTATTATTAATATTGCGAATAAATGAATATGAGAATACGAATATACGCATAGATAGACTAGCCAGAGATACGATCCGGATATAAGAAATTCTCTGCGGCGCTGATATACCTCTAACTCTACCGAGTTACTCGCGACAAAACGGTCATTAAAACAGCTAATGGCGACATATTGCCCACTATCAACGTAATAGCACCGGTCCATCTTAGTCCCACCTGCGTTTTCATAGGTTCGTTAACTTTGTAGTTTCACCTTGATAATTCTCTGTCTAAAGGGAGTAGGTACTGTTAGACATATGTTGTAGGTACTGAATAACTAGGTATTTAATAGGTACCTATAGCACGAAAACATAAGGTGATGCAGCTTTGGGGTATTTTTGACTAGCTCCCACCCACGACTTCGTCTGCGTGGACCCGGGACAAAAACTATCCTATATTTTTATCCAGGTAATGAACTATTTTGGTGCAAAATTTCATTTAAATCAGTTAGGTAAGCCGTTTATGCGTGATTGAGTAACAAACATCTAAACGCACGTCTATCATGGGACAGCCGCGACATACTCTCGATTTTTCTCGCACTATACCTTGTTCTAAATGATCTAATAAGAGAGAGACGGATAGTGCGAGAAAAATTTCACTTTCCCATAACTACAAACGGAGTTTCTTTCTCATTTTTAAACTAGGTCCCTACCTACTTGTTGGATTAGTGTATATATTTTTCAGCGAGTAGAGAGTTAGAGTAGTTAGAGTTAAATAAGAATAAATTATAGAATTACTAAAAACTAAAATGTGCACAAGGTATTTACCTAACGAAAGCCGTTTACAGAACGTCTCTATCTATTTTCATTTGGAAACAGCAGATTTTTTACCATTTAATTAACTTTATATTTTTTTTCTCAGTTTCGACTTCATGTGACAAGCGCCCTTCTTCGTAACGGGGGCAGAACGATTTATCGTAGCGATTTGACTGCGCAGTCCGTTTTGGTGGGTAGGTACACACCAAGCCAACGAACGGTTATGTATCTCACTCTAAAATATAGCTGTCACATAAATGCTTCGCGTTCGTTTGCTCTGTGTGTACCCACCATTTGTGCAGTTTTATCGATCGTGTGTATCACAAATCGTGTCAGATTATCGTTACGATTTGTCATACACACGATCGATATAACTGCACAAACGGACTGCGCAGTCAAATCGCTACGATAAATCGTTGTCGTGTGTATCAGGCATAAATTATTGTTCCATGTACGAGAATGATGGCACTTTTGTGTAATAGGATTGATCAAAATATATCTTTTAATATTGCTGAGTTTATAAAATAAAATGTAATTTGAATGATAAAGAAAATATTTCAAATGTAAGATAAAATATTTTAAGAACAGGTAATTTCGAAAATACTTGGGGTAATTTTGAATTTATAACTGTATTAAGTAGGTACTTATTGTTCTTATACATTATCAGTTTAAGGGTACCTAGTGTACCTACCTACTTACTAATTTCTTTTTTGTTCTAATTTACCCCTGTAAATATGTTTTTCCACTTATCCCTATTTCCGAGGTTACCCCAATGTACCTTACTTAAATACGTTCCGAAAACTCATTGGTACCGCCGCTTGACAACCATGCGGCTCAACTAAATAATAACGTTAAATCGTTTGTGAAATCGTTACCTACATCCTACATGGCGCGTCCAAAAATCTCAGCGCAGCGCAGCGAACATTATTGTCTGAGGGGCTACCGCGAAACGAAAACGAACTTCGTTCGTGTATCTCCGTCTCTGTCGCACTTGCCATTTCGAGCGACAAAGAGGGAGATACACGAACGAAGTTCGTTTTCTTTTCGCGCTAGCCCCTCTGTATTGTGTAGGTATATGTTCGCTATCTCACTATATCGTATAGTTTTTAGTGTCCCATATATATACAGTTCCATGTACTTATGCAATCCGACGCTCTCAGACGTTTGTATGTGCCACTACTGAAAATACAGATTACTAAATAATGTCGGGACACTTACCATGTAAGTAATAAATTCTATCACTTAATGAGAAGGAGCTACGGTAGCCTAGTGGTTCAGGCATGCGGCTCTCAAGCGGCGGTCGTGGGTTCGAATCCCGGCTCGTACCAATGAGTTTTTAGAAACTTATGTACGGAATATTTACCGTTAGCTTTTCGGTGAAGGAAAACATCCCATTAAGGTCTAGTTTTCCCTCTGGGTTGGAAGGTCAGATGGCAGTCACTTTAGGATTAGGTGTCAAAGCGGACCCTGGGCTCGTTTAGGGGCACAACCCGGAATAACGCTAGGAGAATGATGAATGATGACTTAATGAGAAGGAAAGATGATAAACTATGTGATCATTGTGGCAAAGTAGAAGATCTAGTCCAAATTTTGATAGAATGCACCAGGTTTAGTTTTAGTTGTGAAAAAAAACAAATTTTAGAATATTTAGGTACTTTTATAAATTTGATACTTGCTGAACATAATTATGTCTGATGATGCCATGAAACCCTGTAAGTAAGTTCTAATAAATACCTAGAATTAAGTCCTAACAGCATATATGTCTATCATGGAACGGCCGCGAGATATACTCTCAATTTTTTTCGCACTATACCTCTTGTTAGCAGTGTTCTAATGAGAGAGACACGAATAGTGCGAGAAAAATCGAGAGAGCTCGCGCGCCGTCGCGTGATAGCCGTGCTGAAATGTATTGAAAGTGTGTGCTTGGTGTGTGCTTGCTCCTTTGAGGCTGACATTGTCACCACGAGTGTACAAAAGCCTCTAGAAGATTTAAAAAAAACTGTAAAGCAGCAGAAGTTTGTGCATCGATTTGTGTATAGACGCTGTATGCACACGACATGCTGTGGTCAGAAAGAGACAGCATTAGATATTTTATATTTCATTCAACTACGGCAAGTTGTGTCAAATTGCCAGCCGGTGTGTAACCTTTCGGTGCCCGGCGACATCTCGTGATGTCGGGCGTAAAAGTGTGCTGGTGCCCAGCGACATCATCTGATGTCAGGTGTCTTGCGCCCAAATTTCTACCTTTTTCCCCCGTAATCAGGTCTATTTTAGCTGATTCACGGGTTTTTTGAATAGAATGAAACTCAACCTATCGACCGTTATCCATAACTTACCTGTAATTGGTCAAAATTTTTCCAAAAATGCGTTACAATTTGGCGGTTATTTTAGTCGTTGATTGGTATCGCTCGAATGCGTGACAGTTGTGTTTTTTTGCTTATATATGGATAGTTTATCAAATCAAATGTGAGTAAAGTGTTATTATAATGATAATATATACTTTATTGAATCTAAAAATATATACACATCAATATGAAACAAATTCGTAGCCGAAAAAATGACAAATACAAACAGGCCGCCAACAAGAGTTTGAACGTGGCTTGAGTACACGTTAATTTTGTAATTTGTTTCAATGAGTATTTTATTTGAACCCCCTCAGAGATTTTTAGACAGTTTTACTGCAAATTTTATGAGGAATCTGTTAGTGTAATATGTTTACTACTAATAAAAGGTTTTCAATTACATTTTAGCTTTCAAATCCAAGTCGGTCTAGGTATTGCCGCCATTTTCGGTAATAATTCTATATAGAGGATGTTCACTTTTTGACTCGATACGAATCGTGTTTTATTATATTTATTGTATGTTACTTTATGTCATAATTTGAACCATATATTTACCCAAATATCGATTCATCTGAATATATGGCAACTCGGGAAGGCTCATATCCACGGGCGAGCATGGCAGTCCTGTCGAGGATGGTCAAAGTAAATCACGCGTTGAACTGCCATACTCGCCCGCGTGGATGCACCATAATGTAATCAGAAATAATAAAGTTACGATTTATGTTTTTTTTTAATGTAATGAGCAAATATACAAAAATGCAGTAAATTACATTTTCTAGTACAGTAAATGAGGAAAAACACCAGCCTGTATGTTTCACCTAAGAAAACCCAGTGACATCATATGATGTCGGAGCTCACTTCAACAAAGTCCCTGGGTTCCAGTACTCTCTGAACTGCAAAATTCTGGGCATCGAAAGGGTAATGGCCCTCAAAATTCTGGCATTTGACAGTAGGAAAGGAACTAAGGAACGCAAAGCAGGTTTATTTTATTGAATCTGTAGCAGAGCGAGCAGATAAACATACTTATTATACTCTTTGGAGCAGATTTTGTTTGTCTTATCTGCGCTGGTCACTGGAATTTTCTTTCGGCAAACAAGAATTTCCTGCTTCAATTTTAGATTTAATATCGTTAACCACTCCTTTAGTTCCCAACGAAACCGTAAGTTATCTTTTTTCAGCAAACATTAAATGGATACCTAGTTCATCCGCATTGTTAATTGCTAAACTAAAATATTTTTGACAGGTGCATTACATTGCAGAATACTTTTCGTATATTCGCCGGTAGCTCGACGGATTCAAAATGAGTTGTCCATTCAATGAGGAGCAGCTTGGGCAGTTGAAAATCTTTATAGAGATTTGTAAAAGCCAGCCCCAGATCTTGAACCACCCTAAGATATCTTTCTTCAAAGAATTCATCGCGTCTCTAGGCGGCACTATTCCTGCTGCGACGTTTGGTGCTAAAAGTTTTTGTGCATCCGGAGACACTGGGGATAGGTATGTTGCTTTTGATATGTTCCACGATCTGTTTCATTTACCCCCGACGAAAGCGTGGGTTATGGGTTTAACGTTGTATCTGTGTGTATTTATAATCAAGTGAGCAATTTTACCCATCTCAGTAATATCGGACAGCAATGTTTTCGTATCATGTTGTATCTACACTAGCTGCCTTTGTGGTTTTGCCACATATTGCAAATAATGCAGGCAAACCTGCAGGTTAAATATAACCTATAACCCCTACATGCCATCGCATAGCTTCAATCTCACATAGTATTACTTCAGATCATGTGTTGCATATGAGTTTAAATAACAAATGACATAAACTGCATTAAATCCTCCAATTTAAGGTATTTTTTGCTCAAACCACAAAAAGATCCACTCACACTCTATCCACAAAACATAAGCTCAATGCAGAGTAGTGTTTCCTTTTTTTTATATACTGGCAGCAGCACACAGTTCCTGACAGGAAGCAAACATCGTACCATATAGACACTTGCAATTTCAGATTCTTCATCAGGCATTTATTGATCAAAGGATTTTTTATGCTGATAGAGGAACGTTTATTTACCATCTCAAAGTCACAGAAATATTAAGAGTAATACATTGCAATAGGTGCTAAAAAGGTCGTCACTCAGCTTTGATGTCTGGAAGCAAACCGTGGTTTACTTCGAGACGCTGATTTTCAGTGACTCCATTGGTCGCAAGGGTGAACAACTTGTCTTATCCTTGGGACCTCTGCTCTGTGCTTTCCTTGCAGATTAAACAATATATAAATAACCTTGTAAGGCCTATCTTACTAATTTCAGGACAAAAGATTTGAGGCGCGAACAACTCATTAGCTTTTTGTAATATTTTTTGACTCTAGTTAGGAATTCACAGTTTCGAAATAGTTATTTACTACCCATTTTCAGGACACTGGGCCATTAATTGGTCCTAAAAATACCTTGGGCTTTGCAAGGTCAAGATAAAGTCACTCATGATACTATGAAATTTGTTTTGAGCGTCATATTTTATCTTATCTTCATTTTCATTATATTGACCCTGCATGTTTGTAAAATAATTTTTATTTAAATTTTTATTTGTATCTGTCATATTGAATATGTGATTATGAAATCAGTCAAACAACTCTTATCTTACAGTGGCACAAAATCAAACAATAATGCTGAAAAGGCACCTTCCTCCGATGAAGAGTCTGAACCTGAGTCTGATGTGGAAGTGGATATGGAAGGTTAGTATTAAATTAATAACTGTTGGGTACCTTGGCAGACTGATTCTTTATTTATTTGTAAGTTTCGCTACTTCCTGCCGGCCTACTGGTACTATATACTTCATTGCATGTTTTGCCTGCCGCAAGCCCCCGACAAGGTGGACCGATGACCTGGTAAAGGTTGCGGGAGTCCGCTGGATGCGGGTGGCGCGGGATCGGTCACTTTGGCACTCTTTGGGGGAGGCCTATGTCCAGCAGTGGACGTCTTTCGGCTGATATGATGATGATGATGTTTTGCCTGATGGCAGAGCCGAATGGAAGGAATATGATTCTAATACTCTGTTTGTATTTATGAGTCTGGCACCATAGCGCTTAAGATCTTTTATAGACACATGCTATAACTGTCACTGGAACATAAATTTCATGTGCTCTGCCTACCCCTTTTGGACAGCACTTTTTCTTAATACGATATTTGACAAAAGTCAAATCAGCTCCTTTTTATGAAACGTCAAAAACGCTCGTTAGTATGGAATTTGTAGGGATTACAGGCTGTGACGTCACACACAATCAAACAACATTCTTTGTTAGTTTTCTGAATTTAAAAATCTTAAAATTATGAAAGATAGTTTCCCAGTATTTTCGTCATTTTTATCTGTGCTTATGAAAAAACTACTACAGGCTGTATCTCATGAACCATGATACTTAGACAATTGAAATTTTCACAGATGTTGTATTTCTGTTGCCGCTATAACAACAAATACTAAAAAACCGGCTAAGTGCGAGTCGGAGTGGGGCTCCCATACAACAGACATGATTTTTATGCATCATAACGGTACGGAACCGACTTCACAGGTCCGACTCGCACTTGGCCAGTTTTGATATTGTACACAGCATTACATAGTATTATTTGCTCTACTACAAAGTGGAACTCGGTGCCCTATTGGGCAGCTCCAAATTGTGTATCATCTTCATCCAGAGTATCAATGTGACTTGGACACTATGAATTCACCTTCAATGTTTAATTTTCCGAATTAGGTGTCATAGAGCCTGATGTTATCGACGATTCTCAAGTAATGGGCGACCAGTTGAAGGAGACTACAGACGAGGAACGGGATCAGTCAGATGAGAAGAGGTCCGAGGCTATGAGGGCGTTCTCGGAGCAGAAATTTGAAGAAGCCATCAAACTGTACACGGAGGCTATACAGCTGCATCCGCAGAGCGCTTTGCTTTTTGCCAAGAGAGGACAGGTAACTATATAAATAAATTATGGGGAAAATGCCTAATCATACTACTCCATTTTAGTGTGACCCAGGGATCTGGTAGTGGCTTCCAGGCTATGAGAGCCCTTGTATCACTGCAACCTTTGCTGATCTATTTTACGTATATGTATACACTGCCTTGAGCAGATAGAGATAGAAGTTGCAGGGAAGAACTGGTGGGATTACGGCAAAGAAAGAGAAAAATGGAAAAAGATGGGGGAGGCTCTTACCCAAAAGGGATCCATTTCCAATAAATACATAAGGGAAATAATAACAAATATGGAAATGGAATAAAAGCTATACAGAGTGTACCAGAATTTGACGTCAAGCCGTAAACGGATGATAGATCAAGTCATAAACAGTTATCATAAAAATACAAAAAAAACCAACATGTTCTTTAAAAATTATGGTCACTTTAAAAATTCACTAAAAACCCCACACCCTGTAATGTGGATTTTTTAGTGATTTTTTATGGTCACTTTAAAAATTCACTAAAAAACCCACACCCTCTAATGTGGATTTTTTAGTGATTTTTTATGGTCACTTTAAAAATTCACTAAAAAATCCACACCCTCTAATGTGGATTTTTTAGTGATTTTTTATGGTCAAAAAACCAACTCATGTTCGTTAAAAATTATGGTCACTTTAAAAATTCACTAAAAAACCCACACCCTCTAATGTGGATTTTTTAGTGATTTTTTATGGTCACTTTAAAAATTCACTAAAAAATCCACACCCTCTAATGTGGATTTTTTAGTGATTTTTTATGGTCAAAAAACCAACTCATGTTCGTTAAAAATTATGGTCACTTTAAAAATTCACTAAAAAATCCACATTACAGGGTGTGGATTTTTTAGTGAATTTTTAAAGTGACCATAATTTTTAAAGAACATGAGTTCCACATTACAGGGTGTGGATTTTTTAGTGAATTTTTAAAGTGACCATAATTTTTAAAGAACATGAGTTGGATTTTTTTTTGTATTTTTATGATAACTGTTATGACTTGATCTATAATGCGTTTACGGCTGGACGTCAAATTCTGGGACACCCTGTATAATTATAATACACTACCTTAACGTTAAGACAATAAAGTCGTGTATACATATTTTTTGTCACTTAGATCGTATCAATCTCTGTAGCCGACTGTAATCGTGGCCCAGGGATGTTGCAGATGCGATTATTTAGACATACGGTTCAAGCACCCAAAAATAAGCCACGTGGCTACCTTCTCCCTCCATCATCATATCAGCTTGATGTCCATAATATTGAATTGTCATCCAAACTATACTTATACCCAAATTTTCGGCTCAATCGGTCACCGGGAAGTGGGGCAAATTTAACTTGTAAAATACTTGCATTCATACATAAACTTTTTCAGGTGTATCTGAAATTGAACAAACCTAATGCGTGTATCAAAGACTGCACACTGGCCTTGGAGTTGAACTGCGACAGTGCTGCCGCATACAAGTTCCGTGGGAGAGCATACAGGTTGGTCTTCAACTATTTATATACATGGTACTGTAGTTTCGCCATGTCCGTCTGTCCGTCTGCGGCTTAGCTCAGTGAACCTTAAGAAGCCGCAGTAAGCTCGGCCGAATTTCACCTTCCCATACAAACGTAGTTACGCTCTCATTTTAAAACCACGTGTTGGATTGTGACGAAACTTTGCATATACAATGACATGAGGCATATCTATGTCTGTAATAAGTTTATACGGTTCCAATTTATAAAACAAACTAAATATAGCAAAAACTAGTTTTATATGAAAAACTTAAATTCGCAGTATTTTTTTTATTATGGTATCTGAAGCTACATAAACTAATTACAGACATAGATATACCTCATTTCATTGAACATGCAAAGTTTCGTTACAATCCAACACGTAGTTTTAAAATGAGAGCGTAACTACGTTTGTATGGAGAATCGAGCCTACTGCGGACTCTTAATCTATTAAATCAAGTTTAGGGTGGGTTGCACCAAAGCGTCTGTATATTGTAAGTGGTGTTCGTTAAAATCGTATGGATAGTTTGACAAGTTTCTATGGAATCTATTCTATGGTTTCTATGGACAGCTGCCAGAGCCATAATTAACGTTGATCAGTCTGTAATCATAAGGCATGAACCTAGAATACCATGGACGGGCTGTACATGTTATCACAGTGAGGGACGGAAAAGCTCTTATGCAGCTAAATTAAGAACTCGTCTTAAAATGATTGATGACTTGCCATAAACAACCTACTAAATTTGTTTGCCACAACTTCATACTAAATTAGTTGTAGCAAACAAAAAAAGTGGAACAATGACAAGGACAATGAATGATATTTTTCCTTTCTGTCACACTTATCGAGATTTGTATGCTACAAGCTCGCTCGCACGTGGTATTATTATTACCATAGCCCGTCCAGAGTATTCTAAGTTCATATCATAAGGCTAAATTAATTACTTGTTTTTTGTTATCGATTTACTATTTCAAAAAACGCTGTTTTCAACTTTAATGTTACTGCTTCTAAATTAAAAGATAAGTGATATTTTTAAAGTTCTTTCATTCAAAACATCATTGTTCTATGTCTATTTAAGGTTAAACATCACTGGTTCCTGTCGAGCTGTTGCTAACAGATGTCGCGATATATAATTTCGATGGTTGCTCATCATTTTACGCAAAACCGTGACCAGTACCAACATGTGTTTCAAACTGCGGAAGCCGAAGAGCGTGCTACGTATGAATCGCAATCAATCTGCACTAATCAGTGCTTCTTTTTAAAATGTAGTCCGAAAATATGCATAAAAGTGCTTTTTCGTGAATTTACGCAGACTAACGTAACTAAATGTCACTTCAAAGTCAGTCATTGTCAAACCTTTTTCATAAATCAAACTAGAGGGCGCAAAACTAAATATATAGTAGCGCCTCTATTAGGAAATAGTGAAACTAAATGTTCTTGTGGCTGGCACTCTAGAATGCAATATGAACCCACCTGACTTTTTCACTCGTCGCCTAATGTCATACGGTAGCGCAGTAAATCCAGGGACCCGCCAACCCCTTCCCAGAAAAAAGCCTTTGAATGGGTTAGTCGTTAGTTTAATAGCCCAAATCACTTGCTGTCCTTCAACTCATTCAGTTAACTTAGCCCGTATGAAGGAGTTTCCCTTACGGGGCGCTACCGCTACTGATAGAAAAACCCTTTCGAAAGGCTTTTTAAGCGCTTTTAAGGGTTGAAGCGCTTCCTCGTGTTGAATACCCATTCATTGTGCTTTAAAAGCCAAATGAATGGGTATTGAGGAGCATTGGCTTTGGTAAGCAAACCCTTTCAAAAACCCTTTAAAGGGGATACCATATTTGGAGCGCTTTAATAGCCAAATGAATGGGTTAAGAGGAGCATCGGCTTTGGTAAGCAAAGCATTACGAAAAACCCTTTCAAAAACCCTCGAAGGGGATACCGGGCGGCTCCCTGAGTAAATCTCTCTTTTGCTTAAATCTGTCCGTAACGCCATCATTGAACCGGGTTCAAATCCCGACGAAAGTACTTCTTTTTTGTTTTTCTTTTTGGATTTTCTAACGAATATGACCGTCTCAACTAATTAGATTGACTTGTAACGTGTAAAAAATTTTTTTCAATATGTTTAATTTTTTTTGATAAGCATGTTTGTATCTCTCCGATGAAATTGGAGAAATCTTAACAAAAGGCCAGGTCAAAAGTACCCTAAACCGACGAGCATGTATGAGAAATATTATGAAAGTGAGTGAAGCGAAAGTGGTTTGCCAGGATCGTAGCAAATGGAGATCCGTGATCTCTGCCTACCCCTCTGGGAAAGAGGCGTGATTATATGTATGTATGTATGTTTGTATCTAGATTATCCACAAATATCCCCTATATTTTTGGCGGACATATTCTTACATGTTACATACCTACTACATATATACTATTTTGGATAGGCATATCCTTTACAAAGATGTTACGTAATTGTTTAATTTGAGACACATTAGTATTTTAAAAGGATCATAAACGAAGATATGTTCCCTAGAAAATCTAATGTTATACGGAATAAGGTACGTAAAGTAAGATACTTAGTATATTACTTTGATCTGTTATATCCATATTGACTTGCAGGACTAATTATTAGAAAGGCTAAATATTATTCACAAAATGTTTTGTATTCGCCCGTAAACTCCGACTAAAATAATTAGACCTCAAAATTGGTAATAACTTTGCGTCACCGGACGAATATGGTGAGCTTTGTGAATAACGGGCGAGTTTGTTATATCCTTCTTAGGTATATCAAAACTGTTAGTGGCCAGTCTCTCGAGTCCCGTCCGAGAGCGCGTCGGAAAGAGAGAAATATACCATTTGACAATATGGTACTGTTTTCGATGATTGTCAAAATTCAAAATTAGAATTCTACTTTTTTGGTTTGAACACGCGTTTATGTATCGTGTGCTTGATGCTTTCACAGTTATATGAAAGATTCATCAGTACTAATGTTCAGAGGTGGACATTTCCTTACAAAATTATTGAATATCTTGTTTAGGTAAATATGAGATGAAACTTATCTGTCGAACCCACGACCGTCGCCGTCGTTTGACAGTCGCATGCCTGAACCGCTAGGCTACCGGAACGATTCCTATATAGAGGAGAAATCTGTGATTTTTTTGCGTGTTTGTATGTAGGGTATAATTTCCGGAACCACATCCGATAAAAAAATATTTCTGTGGTGATGGATGAATGAACTTTCAGGGCCCTATTTAATAAACATTAGAATCCTACAATTTTGTATAAAAGTGACATATTTGTAAAGATTGTCTTAGTAAATCTTTACAAATACCTATGTCACCTTTATACAAAATTGTAGGATTGTAATGTTTATTAAATAGGGCCCTGGGAGTTCATGGCGATATACTTAGGCTTAGTAAATTTTATATGCAAAAAAGTTACTCTTGTTTTTAGAGAGATTTGACCGTTAATTTATTAAATGCAGTTTATATTTGTTCTAAAATCGGTCTGGTGACTCCTAAGAGCAAATTTCCGCGTCTCTGGTAGTTTCGAGGTCACAAGATTTCACGAGAACCGGTTGAGAACATGTAGAGGAGAAGTCTGGACAGCCGGACATACGAAAGAATATTTGCCCAAGCTTAAATGAAAAACTTCGTTCGCCTCACTCGCTCGTTCAATTAAGTATAAGTAATGGATATTTGTTATCGATTCAGTTTTTAATAATTGTCCGAAAATATATTTTTTAAAGGCAGATTCACGAGCATGTACTCATTTCGGTTACGGTATACCGGTATGGGACCGGTATTCCATTACGATAGCGTTATATTGTAAAAGTTAGCCGCGCCGCCAAGATAACGGTACCGGAACCGGAACCGTGTAGGTATACATATCGTTACCGGTTTTTTTACTGTATTTACTTACACTTTTATAATGCCTTTTCCAAACCGGTATACTTATGATACCGTTTTTTTTCTTAAGCTTTTCTTCTCGTCCATGAGAGGAGGTCTGTGCCCAGCAGTCGAACGTAATATAGGCTGATCTATTACTATGCCAATTTTCATTAAGTCATTATTATAATCCTCAAAAACGAAAAAGATATATGTACATATGTATAAGGCATTAAATATCGGATGATTCTCAATACCGGTACTGAAATGTGATATTGGACCACAATACCGGAATTTCGGGACTTCAATATTAATACCTATCGAAAATGTATATACACGATGATTCTTAATCCGTGATCAGGAGTCGAAAAATATTGATAAACAGCCAAAACGGATTTCAATGGATGAGGTCTCATGCAATTAAATCACTGTTTAGTTACTTCAATTAAATGATAATGTAAACACTAATATCCACTGAATGTTTGGTCACCCTACATTTCTTGAAGTTAAGTAGATACGTCAAACACACATACGTCAAATTTTTGCAAAATACCGTTAGGGTGACGATGATTTTGAATTATAAAGTGATTCCTTGTTCAGGTTTATTCAGAAAAAGAAAGAACGTTGTAGTTGGTAGTGACCCTGCCTACGAAGCAAGAGGTCCTGGGTTCGAATCCCGGTAAGGGCAAACATTTATGTGATGAGCATGAATATTTGTTTCTGAGTCATGGATATTTTCTATGTATTTAAGTATTTATATCTATTATATATATCGTCCTCTAGTACCCATAACACAAGCCTTACTGAGCTTACTATGGGACTAGGTCGATTTGTGTAAGATTGTCAACTTATATTTATTTATTTATTTATTTATTTATATTTATTAGGTAACTTCGAGTTAATCGTGTTTGGTATCATTTACAGAATTAGAAAAATTGACTCCTGGGGCTCGTTTCACGAAGCTACAAGTAACGAATTACAAGCGGAAGTCTCTTTTCAATACGTTTTGATAGAAAGAGACTGCCGCTTGTAATATGTAACTTGTCTTGATCACGAATTAAGAATCATCGTGTGTATTCCTCGTTTAATAGTATAATAGGATAAGATAGGATAATAATTTGTTATTTTACGTATTCGCAAATTTTGGTTCGTGTACTTCGTCTGCATTACTTGAATTTACATTATTGGAAGTTTTGCAGCTTTTTTAGTTTGTTCGTCAAAAAGTACAGTCGCCATCAGATATATTTGAGTGCTCACAAATATCTGAACACGTCTCTTATGCCTCGACAGTAAAATAAAAAAACTCATCTCCAAAAGCAAAACCAACTTAAAAAAAAGTATTGAGCTGTTTGCGAACACTGCTTTTATCTGTTCAGGGAGCGATGGTGTATTTGGAAACTGTCTATACAATAGAAACAGCGCGTATGTGATACGGCATGTGAAACCCAAATACACCTTCCCTCCCTGAACCTGTTGTAGTAAGAGTAAATGAATAACATTTCTTTTTTACATTTATTTAAAAAACCAAAAGTTTAAGAAAGTTTTATGTCAACTAACGTTTTTATAATGGGTTAACAACCCGAAAAACTACGTTTTTGTGAAAAAAATAACAAACTTACCAGTAAAAAAGACGAGGTATTTATTATTACCTAAATTCCCTATTTACGAGCACGGTGTTCTACGTTCATTCATAAAAGTTGACCGTTTTAGCGGAAGCCTATTTTACCTTCGAACATTTCAAATTATGCTCCTACCACTATCATCATTAGAGCGTAAAAGTGATTATTCTTCGGTAGAAAAAGAATGGAGCACAGACATTACAAATAAAATTATTCAAATAAATGTAAATACTTAACTTGATTATGCGTTCCTTTTTTTACAATTGCATGAAGTTATTATATTTTTTATTAAAAACCAGTTTCCGCCTCCATGGACCCGGGATAAAAACTATCCTTTATTTTAATCTCGGCTTCTCTTAAAACCCAGCATACAATACAAAATGGCATTGGAATTGTGTTGTGTCGGAAATAGAGTTGGCATTCGTTTGTTTTAAAAATTGCCCGAAACAAAACAAATTCAGCTCTATTCCAGTTGAATCGGTATAATTTATGGGCCTTAGGAGGTTAAACTATCTTCGTGCAAAATTTCATCTAAATCGGTTGAGCCGTGATCGAGTTACAAACATTCAAACATCTATATATAGAAACATCCAAAATTTTGCATTTATAATATTAGTAGGTTTAAAAAGTAATTCGATATTGGTCCTTTTCAGTTCCGGTATTAGACTAGTGGAAAAATCGGTCCGGGATTCCGGTATTTCGGGATTCCAAGATGGCGGTTTGTATTCCCTATATGAACGTTAAAAAAAATAATTAAATACGTACATCAGTTTTCTCCGGGCCATTTCGATAGTTAGCTGCACCTTTATATTTTACTACCATAAAACTACGGTTACGGTTAATTTTTCCGGTACCGTAAACGGTTTCATAAAAGATGTAAAGGTGCGAATTCGACCCGCATAAAAACAAAAAAAACTGTTTTGGAGTAATACCTGTTTGGAATCGGTATTATAAGGTATCACTAGGCAATAAATACCGGTAACCAATATTTCTAACTGGTGGCGGGGGCACCGTTGTGTTGTCGCTGCGCGGCTAAACCTTACAATATAACAGTGCCGTACCCAATTAATGGAATACCGGTCTCGTATCTGCCTAGCCACCGGTCGTAACTGACATCAGTCCCTGCACCGAAGAATGCCTACGAGTATATAATTCTACCCTCACAACATTTTATAAAGAAGACTACTTGTGACTTAGGCCGGTTCCCAATTATCAATCCACTGATAGTTTTCCTTACCGACATTTGACACATTTTAATAATCTGTCAAAATGCTTGCAAGGAAAACTATCCGTGGACTGATTATTGGGAACAGGCATTAGTTAATTGACATGTCCGGTAATCTAATCTCCGGTAGTAGAACACTTGAACAGTCGATTCATATATAGGTTGCAGTAGTTAGTTATTTTACTGTCAACTGTGTAGTCGACTAAAGCAAACGTTTTAAATTTAACAAGTTCACTCTAAATGCACAATTGAAAGAAAGAAAGAAAGAAAACATTTATTTGTCTGTTATATTTAATGCTACATTAATTAACATTCACTCAATCGAAACTAATCAATCCAAGTTGCAAATTCATTTGATCAAATCCTATATACATATGTATACGGCCGGTGGCACAGATTACTTTTCCATATTGTATCTTACTCCTTTCTAATAAGACGCAAAATGTATGCATAATTATCGTTGTGTGGACTTTAGGTTATTGTTCATGGCAATCTCAATAAATAATCACGAATAAAGGCAAACCATTGAACTTCATACATTGTTCTTAGAAATTCGTTCTATCAATAAACAAATGACATAGCTCTTACGTCATTACCAAAATGAGTAGCGTAGCAATATAAAATGAATGCCGTCTCTTTCACCAGAAAAAAACGGGATTGTACGATGGTGTCGCCGTCTGGTGAATATAATTACTACTATTGACCCCGCTGTCTAACTAATTTTGATTTGATATCAAAGACATCTAGTGAAGGTTTTGGGCCACGTGCTGTCATGTGACGCGGCCATGTCATTTACACGGACAGTGTCTAACTCACGCACACATACAAGGCTCGGAGTAAAATTTTATGAATTTCAAATGGCTATATTTTGAATATTACTGGTTTGTACGTGTATTTATTCAAACTGCGGGAGAAGAGGGTCATATATTATCTAAATATTACAATTTCAAGTTCCTGACATCGATAGATTAGACGTCTAGTCCGAACGAAAATTGTATGGAATTCGTCAGTGATGTTGCACCTTAAATGTATTTCTTACCGATCTCACGTTTCCGTGCTACGAAACAGCGAGAGAAAATTGTCAGGGTTACATTGGCGTTTATTCGCAGGTTGCTGGGCAAATTCGAAGAGGCCTCCCATGACCTGTGCGAGTCGCTGAAGATTGACTATGACGAGCAGGCCAACGAGTGGTTGAACGAGGTGAAGCCCAACGCCGAGAGGCTGCGCCAGCACAAGCTCACGATGCAACGCAGGAAGGAGGAGAAGGAGGTCAGTATACCAACACGATGATAGTGGACTCTTATCCCTCGTCGGCCTCGTCAGGGACACAAGGCTCTTTGACGTCAGCAACTGCGAGTGTCATAAAATATAATAAAATAGCCTTTTATACAGACGAATTTTATACAATAATAATTTTCTAACTCTTAATTCATTTCTGATTTACATTATCAATATTTATTTATTTTTTAACTACTTTTCAGAAAATGTAATATTAATAATAGAATAATTTTAATCGACAACATTAGGATTAATAATTATGCACTCAGTGTTTACTTAATATAGGTAGTCGTTTTCACTACTTCCATATTAAATACTAACCTAAATATTACCTACTAATATTAATATATTCACATTTTTTTTTTGTTTTTACAACCCCCAATTGCGAGCGTCATAGTTAATGACAATTGTTTCATATAAAGTTGCGTTTTGCGGAAAAGTGCCAGAACATACCCCTTCTTAAAACTTTGGACACTTTCAACTTCGTGATTATTTAACCTCTTGACTACATTTTAAGATCCTTATTCGAGAAAATTCGACATTATTTATTATTTCATTTAGTATCTACACCTGTATTGTATATTATTTCCCAACAGCACCAGGACAAGCTGCGCCGGGCTCGCAAGGCGCAGGAGGCGCGCGCGCAGGCCGCGCAGGCGCAGGCCGACGCGCCGTCCGGCGGCTTCCCCGGGGGCTTCCCGGGCGGCTTGTCCGGGGCCTTCCCCGGCGGCTTGTCCGGGGCCTTCCCCGGCGGCTTGTCCGGGGCCTTCCCCGGCGGCTTCCCGGGCGGAGCACCCGGCGCGCCCGGCGGAGGCATGCCGGACATAGCCAGCCTCATCAGCGATCCGGAAATAATGGCTCTCATTCAGGTCGGTGTTCTAGCAATACGGTATTTGACCAAAGTCGAATCGGCTTCTTGTTATGAAACTTCAAAAAAAAAACAGTTAAAACACCCTTGATTTACAACATTTTCTTCTGCCAAACTGCAGGACAGTTTGTTGGAAAAACGGTCTGTTTATAACGGATTTGTAAAGGCGGGATTCCACCGGTGTCCGGCCCTGTGCGGCACCAGCATATTCAGTACAAAAATGCTTGTGCCGCACAGTGCCGCACACCGGTGCAACCCCGCCTTAAGGATTACTTGCTTGTGACGTCACGATCGAACAACGTCCGTATTGTTAGTTTTTATGAATTTAAAAATCTTAAAATAGCAAACATATATGAAAGATTCATTCTTTCAGAGTATTTTCTTAATGTTTATCTGTTGTTAATGAAAAAACAATAAATTTTCACTGTTGTCAAATACCCTATTATATTGTCATTTATACTGGGTGTATCAATAATGGGGTGTGAACCGTTCAAGGGCATGTTCGGTAGTGTATTGCGATTCCAAAAAAGCATTTGTTTATTTTTTATTTGTATATGTTTACATTACAGTTTTTGTTTTAATTGATATTGCTGGTGTATGCCATCAAAAAGCGGCCAAGTGCGTGTCGGACCACGCACAACGAAAGGGATCTGTGCCTATGAAAAAGGTCGCATCGTTACGGAAATCTTATGGCACTTACGTCGTTTTCTTTAAGGAAGGCAGTTTTTAGAAATATCTCAAAACCCTTTGAACCTATCTTGTCGAAACAATTTTCGCTGAGAGAATTTAATAAGTCCATGAATTTTCATATTTTTAAAATACACGGTTCATAAATTAGAGGGTGTCCCCCACACAATTTTAGTGACTTTCGGGGTAGTGGGGCAGAGTGCTCGAACAAATTGTCGAAAATGTGGACAAGAACAGGGTTCCGTTTGATATCCTTTGGGAACTCGACTCTAAAAACTATCTAGTTGAATTCCTTGACCCCAAATATGTATATTTAGACACTAAGTTTGTCATTCTACTTCTACGTCAAATAGAACCCAGGATATTGATAAATTAACTAAAATTCAAAATGGCCGCCATAAAATTAAAGATGGCCGACGGAGGAGTTGGTTCCTATCAAAAACTTAAAGCTATGGACCTAACAAGTACCTAAAAAAAATTTGGTGCTTTTGTCCAGCGTGTCCACATTATCACCTGAAACTGCCCTACTAGGGCGATTATCTCCGACTCTATTCACTTAATCAAAAAAAAACTTAGAAACCATATATTTATTATGAAAGGCCTATCGATTGATGTGCCCCACGTGGGCTTGCAAAGATTTTTTTCTTTCAGTTTTTTTTATTCAAATACACCTTATAGTTTTCGAGTAAAATGCCTGTGACATACGGACGGACAAACAGACAAACATGACGAATCTATAAGGGTTCCGTTTTTTGCCATTTGGCTATGGAACCCTAAAAACGTAAAAGTTGTCACCTGCGTGTCAAAAAAACATACACAAAACATTTGTTTTCATAACACAACTGAGCGCGCAGCTGTTGAAACCCTTCACCCTCGCGGGGGAATGTTGTCATGCACAAGTCATGTCAACAAAAACAAAGACTAATGTAAACAAAAACAAAAATATCAACTTAAACAATAAAAAACATATATCGTTGCATATTTGGAATAGCAATGCGCTACCGATTATGCCCCTGCTCGGTTCAGGCCCCATTTTTGATACACCCTGTAAATGCCCAGTTTAGATCAGACTTCGGTCGCCTGATAGTTTTTATTAAGAGGCCGCAGTAAGCTCGGCCGAATTTCACCTTCCCATACAAATGTAGTTACGCTCTCATTTTAAAACTACGCGTTGGATTGTGACGAAACTTTGCATATACAATGACATGAGGTATATCTATGTCTGTAATTAGATTATATGGTTCCAATTTATGAAACAAAGTAAATACAGCAAAAACTAGTTTTGTATGAAAAACTTAAATTCGCTGTATTTTTTTTTATTATGGCAGCTGAAGCTACGTAAACTAATTTCAGACATAGATATACCTCATTTCATTGAACATGCAAAGTTTCGTTACAATCCAACACGTAGTTTTAAAATGAGAGCGTAACTACGTTTGTATGGAGAATCGAGCTTACTGCGGACTCTTAAGTACTTGTTTTTGTATATCACGCCGCGCGGTCAGCTAGTAATGTTATAAAGAGGTAAAGTTTGTAAATGTGTACCTACCTTTGTAAGTTTGTAAGGGTGTAGATTTGTAAGTTTGCGTGTAGGTCTAAACTCTAACCTCACAAACTATCAGCTGATTTCAAAAAATATTTTACCAGTATTTATAGAAGAGACTTTTGGGGTGGACCCAGGGCTTTATTTTATCCCACTGGTTTATTTGTATTATTTTTACTACGCGGGCGGTGCAGTGCCAGAGGGAAGTAATATTATAAGGAGGTGTAGCTTTGTAAGTTTGCATAAATCTCTGGAACTGTTCATACAATTTCAAGACACATGTCACTTTTTTTTACGTAGCCCATTTGTAATACACTAAGGTGCACGGGAATTTAGTTGTTTATAATGCTTCAACGCATGATATCCGTGACGCTGCCTACGAAGCTGAGAGTCCTGGGTTCGAATCCCGGTAAGAGCAAATATTTGTGTGATGAGCAGGGAGCGTACATTTCATGCCGATGACAGGCGTATGACGTCAAGCTACATACAGGATGGAAAAAGTTTGAAAAGAGCAACGGCATAACGAACGTTTATTTATCTGTGGAGTTCTGGGTTTACAGGGACCGGAGATCAGAGAAACGGCAGTTCGGGAGGATCCCTTTATTCTGACAAAGTCAATCCTTGACAGGCGCGTAGCCGCGTACTAAGTAGTTTGCTGGCCATAGGCCGCATACACCACAATCCTCCACTCTAATTAATGAAACTCACACACACAACTTAAGATAATACAAATAGATAATAATTGGAAACTAACATTCTACTCTTTGTAATTAATTTCCTTATCCCATCCTCGTCGCCAATGTGGAGTTCTGGGTTTACAGGGACCGGAGATCAGAGAAACGGCAGTTCGGGAGGATCCCTTTATTCTGACAAAGTCAATCCTTGAGAGGCGCGTAGCCGCGTACTAAGTAGTTTGCTGGCCATAGGCCGCATACACCACATTATCCGTAGGTACCTAATAATGGAAAATGTGATGAATCAATGATTAATCACTGTTATCTAATCAACCTCTTCCGTTTATGTAGATCTAATATATTGACACTTGAGCCGGACATTGAAAGAACTTTATCTGACATTGTCACATCAAAGTTTACTCTTTGTCACAAATAGGAGACGTGAGGAAACAACATTTCAGTTAAATTTAATAAGATCTGGAAACTTAAGGCCTTGCTAGTGGCCAAAGTCGCCATGCAGGCTATAAAATTATTGTGCCAAATAAATCCATGTTTAGTTATACAACGTGTCCCAAAACTCAACGATAAGCCGGCACCAGAGGATGGAGCTGCTTATGATTAGTCGAGAAAAAGTTTTTGGAAACTTAAGTAGCCCTGCTATTTAACACAGTTCTTAAAAATACCATAATACATGTATGTAGTTTTTACACAAAAAATAATCAAAATTAATTTTGTCCCTACAATTTTGAAAGATTTTTTCTTACAGTCCACTTTCAATCATCATGGTGTAAAAAAATAGTATTGACACCACTATGGCAATTATTTTCAAAAGATATTTTTTTTTTTTTGAGATATTTTTTTTTTCCTTATTTTTTCTCGACTAATCATAAGCAGCTCCATCCTCTGGTGCCGGCTTATCGTTGAGTTGTAGATAATAAACAAATTTATTGTTCCTGCTGTCAGCAAAGTTTTCCACCAAAAGAAAGCAACATCAAATACGTACGTTTACGGTTACCAAGTCGTGTCACTACGTTTTTTTGAAACATCCTGTGTGTTTATATGAATACGTCATTATGACGAAACCGGCATGAAATGTACGCTCCCTGGCTGATGAGCATGAATATTCGTTTCTGTGTCGTGGAAGTTTTCTATGTATTTAAATATTTATATCTATTATATACATACATCGTCGTCTAGTACCCATCACGGTGCTTTCACTTTAGAACATTTTGTAAAATTGATTTTCTTTTGTTTCTTTTCTTTTAGTCGGATGATAGTGGTTCTCGCGACTATAGATGTCGCTAAAATAAATTTAGTACTTAGGGCAGGCGCAAGCCCATCGGCACCCGTCAGATGCCGGGAGCCGACCCAGGCCCGGTAGCGTGCGCCAGCACTAGCTTTGTTTCATTTTTATTTTTTTGTCCTAGCAACATTAATTAAAATAGAAATGTGCGATTATTTTCACGCAGCTTTATTATGGTACAATTATTTATAATATAATTTCACTGTCCGTAATGTGTACGCTACTTTACGAATATAATTATGATAAATGTAAAAATAACATTGCTTTTCACTAGTTTTTCAGTATAAAATGACAGAAACCGATTATTTCTACATGAGTTTTCTCAACAGTTTTTTTTTAAACGAAACGGAAAAATGACATTCAACTGAAGACTTATTTTTTGGATTTGACACATATGTTGATAATATTTATCGACTTAATATCTAGGTTTGTTCATATGAATTGGAAATAACTGAAGACATATTTATTGGACTAGAGACTTCTGATTTGAAACTACTGAAGACGTTATTACTGGATTCGATCAAATGAAATCGTACTTACTGAAGACAAGGCAGTATGGCCCATGGTCTTAGCCTGTCCGAATGGACGAATTATATTAAAAAAAGGAAAAATGACATATGTCAGCCGCGGCATTTGAAATTTTTTCACTACATGAATTTGGTTATATACGTGAATGCGATTTGAATTGTGTTTTTATCAACGACTTTTGCCGTTCCTGGACTTCAAATTCTGTTTAATCTTACCGGACTTCAAAGATCGACGAATCTACCCCGCTTTCGACCCCCTGCTTTATCTTACTTGACTACGCCGAAACTGCCTTATTTTTTGAACCCCTGCGAATTACCTGACTACGAAGAACCTGTCTCACTCTTTGGATCCCTTGCTTTATCAAAATTGACTTCGCCAAACCTGCCTTTCTCTTTGGAACCCCTGCTTATCTTACCGGACTTGAAATAGCTTGTACATTCACGTCTATAATCATGTATAAGATTTTCAACGTTATTCCATCGACTTACGTCCCTAAACGTGTACAAGTATATAGACGTGACTGTACCATGGAATCTCAAATATGTCTTCAGGCAATGAAAAATAGTGTTGCGTGCCTACTTGCGGTAAAACTTGTAAGTACCTATCCTACTAATATTATAAATGGGAAAGTGTATGTGTGTGTTTGTTTGTTTGTTTGTCCGTCTTTCACGGCAAAACGGAGCACGAATTGACGTGATTTTTTAAGTGGAGATAGTTGGAGGGATGGAGTGACATAGGATAGTTTTTATCCCCAAAATTAAGGGGGTGAAATGGGGAAGGGTGGGGGTTAAACTTTGTATGGAGCTGCGATATAAACGAGTTCCACGCGGACGGAGTCGCGGGCAGAAGCTAGTAACTAATATATTAAAGATCTTTAATTCTATTTTTGTTTGTTAATTCACTGTTTAGAATAAAATGATAAGAAAACGCAGTCTGTAAATACCTACGTCGTTGGCGTCGAAAAGGTTAAATATAAGAACAACTGGATTTTGACAATAATTTGGCAATCTTTATTTGCATTCCTGCAATTTTATTCTGATGATAAATACCAAACTTAAATTAAGTAGATCGAAATTAATGTTTGTAAAATATATACTTAATTGATATACTTCTCTGCATAGGTTTTTACATCGCCAAAGAAAGAACACCGATGGAGAAAACTACAAACACATGTGAAATGAATATGGGAGAAACCGGTGAAGCGAAGAAGTCGACTGCTAAAGGTGTGTTTAAGTAATTTATTGAATCAGGCGTTACTTTGCGGAAGTCCATGATATATTAGGAGAACAATAATTCTTTGCTATTCCGCTAAAAAACGTGCTGGTCTATTAGTGAAGATAAGATGCAACTATTTGCGTAAAAACATGCAAAAAATTACAGCAAACCACCACCAATAATGACAAAAACCTCGACACGTGTTTCGCCTCTCTACGAGGCATCATCAGGAGATGCTGGCAGGAGATGTTGCTTGCGCCACGTCCACTGAGCAAATGACCCGCCCGGAGCCATCCGCCATATTTATATTCTGTCCCCCCATACTACCGTTCATGCGTGAAAGAGATGGAAGAACACGTAACAACGGTGATGACGCAACATTCAATTGTTCGTTGATAATAACGCCTCTATTGCTGTACCTAATTATTTCTAATTGTTCTAGAACACTTAGACGCAATCCTTTTTCGCAAACATGCAAGATGTTGAAAGAATGATTGTCAGATAACGCATGGTTATTCCCCAATAAATGTTTTGCGAAATTAGACTTGTCCGGGTGATTATGCCGATACGACGCAACATGTTCCTTATACCTTGTGCTAAAACTACGGCCTGTTTGTCCCACATAAACTTTATTGCAATTATCACAGGCAAGTTTGTAGACTCCCGACTTTTTGGCACTTTCCACTTTCTCCTTGCCATTGCACAGTCTAAAGCGCAAGGTGTTATTCGTTTTGAAAGCCACGTTTATGTCGTTAGACTTTAAAATATTGTAGATCTTATCAGACAACTTGCCAACATAAGTTATGCTTGCTTTGTACTTTTTAGGTGGGTCCGAAGATCGTGCAGCGTACAGAAGATAGTTTGTCATTCTAGCCCGTTTTTTCCTAATAATACCATCCACATGAGACTTGCTGTAACTCAATATTTATTTCGCAATCGCGTCCAATCATCAATGATCATTTTGAGAACCAACACATTGTGGATAATAATAATATATTATATTATTTTCGGTATGTTGATGATTTGATTATTTGTTGGACGGGTAGTATGAGTCAACTGGATATTTTTGGGAATGAAATCAACAACAAGCATCCTAAAATCAAGTTTAAGAAGGAATTAGAACAGAATAACTCACTGAATTTCTTGGATTTAACGATTACTAAGGTGGATAACAAACATCAATTCCAAATTTACCGTAAGCCTACGCATACAGATACTGTTATCCCGGCTTCTTCCGCTCATCCATGGCAACATAAGTTAGCTGCTTTTCATTGTTATGCACATAGGTTATTGACAGTGCCTCTTTCTGATATTAATTATAAAATGGAATTAAATAATATATACCATTTAGCAATTTCAAACGGTTACAGCAAGTCTCATGTGGATGGTATTATTAGGAAAAAACGGGCTAGAATGACAAACTATCTTCTGTACGCTGCACGATCTTCGGACCCACCTAAAAAGTACAAAGCAAGCATAACTTATGTTGGCAAGTTGTCTGATAAGATCTACAATATTTTAAAGTCTAACGACATAAACGTGGCTTTCAAAACGAATAACACCTTGCGCTTTAGACTGTGCAATGGCAAGGAGAAAGTGGAAAGTGCCAAAAAGTCGGGAGTCTACAAACTTGCCTGTGATAATTGCAATAAAGTTTATGTGGGACAAACAGGCCGTAGTTTTAGCACAAGGTATAAGGAACATGTTGCGTCGTATCGGCATAATCACCCGGACAAGTCTAATTTCGCAAAACATTTATTGGGGAATAACCATGCGTTATCTGACAATCATTCTTTCAACATCTTGCATGTTTGCGAAAAAGGATTGCGTCTAAGTGTTCTAGAACAATTAGAAATAATTAGGTACAGCAATAGAGGCGTTATTATCAACGAACAATTGAATGTTGCGTCATCACCGTTGTTACGTGTTCTTCCATCTCTTTCACGCATGAACGGTAGTATGGGGGGACAGAATATAAATATGGCGGATGGCTCCGGGCGGGTCATTTGCTCAGTGGACGTGGCGCAAGCAACATCTCCTGCCAGCATCTCCTGATGATGCCTCGTAGAGAGGCGAAACACGTGTCGAGGTTTTTGTCATTATTGGTGGTGGTTTGCTGTAATTTTTTGCATGTTTTTACGCAAATAGTTGCATCTTATCTTCACTAATAGACCAGCACGTTTTTTAGCGGAATAGCAAAGAATTATTGTTCTCCTAATATGGTGTGTTTAAGCATAAATGTAGTAAACCTATTGTATTAATCTGACAAGTTAAACTTACCCACTTCCCAGGGCTTGCTGTTTGCAAGAATGCAAATTTGGCATTCTTACCCCCGATTTTATAAAGATCCGTTGGACCTTATATCGGTCAGTAATTTCAAAAAATGTAGGTACCCATTGAATTACTAATATTGAACATTTGATTTAATGCATTTTTACGATGCGGAACCCTAAAAACGGGCCAAAGGGCCACATACAGGCTGGATTCCGCCGCTGAAATTCGCCGGCTGATTCCGTCCGTAGCTGCTTCATATAAAATATGTGGTGTTGCAACAGACACGCGCCAGCCGCCTGTCTATAGGTACGGTAGACCCGGCTCATTCGGCGGGCCTAAGTATGTAAGGAAGATAAAAATATGGTATCATAGAGCTGGCTTGATGATGGAGCTGGGAGTTTGCCATATCTACTGACTATGTGATGACATAACGCCATTGCTTCGAGTTTTGGCTTGTTCGAGACGTCTTGATAAGTAGCTCATCTATAATGTTATTTGTAAATTGATAACTTTCAGGTGCATCAACAACATCCACTATTGCTGGCCAGAGGAGTGCGACGCAGACACTGCGGCAAAAATGCAGTAACTAATGCTGCCCAGCATGGCTATCACGAGACGGCGCGCGAGCTCTGAGATGATGAGATGAGAAGAGTAAAAAAAATGCAAGAACAAGTACGCAGCACAGTTGAAAAGGCCCTTAAAATCGCACAAAAATTCGTCATTCCAAGAAGCACTGAATAGTTTTAATACACAACGTTACAATTTAGAGATTTAAAAGCATAAAATGGGCAGAAGATTAATGAAAAAAGAAAAGGCCATGGTAATGTCCCTGTTTAAACAGGGGCCTAAAGCTTATAGATTTTTAAGAAAAATGTATACAGATATATATAATAATTATATTTAAAGTGTGCAATCGGTATGTGTACTTGCACAGTTGATTATTCTGCACGGCTATCACAAGACGGCGCGTGAGCTCTCTCGATTTTTATCGCACTATCCATCTCTCTCTTATAAGACAACTTAGAAACAGACAAATCGAAAAATCGAGAGAGCTTGCGCGCCGTCTTGTGATGGCCGTGCTGTTATTATAATATTAAGAGACTAGCTGAAGGTGGAATCAGACTTACTTGATCAGGTTCACTTGAATGAAGGTCAACTCGAGTGAATGCTTCATTTTTCTTTCATGTTTTGTTTCACTTTTCGTTCAGACGTGTTTCAATTTGAGTTAAAGATGCAAAATGAAACAAGAAATTGAAAGAAAAGTGAACCGTCTGATTCTACCTCAATGCACGGCTGTGTCGGTTCTGAAGGTCCATCCATACTTTACTTATATTATAAAATCCTTGTTGTAGTTTACCTACCTCTAGTATTTTTAAACAGTGTGTTCTGTACCGTGTTGTTTTTAGAGGTGTGCAAAAAGTGTATTTGCATTGTATTGTTTAAATACGAAAGTAACTCTGTCCGTATGTCTGTCTATTACTTTTGCACGCTTAAACCAAGCATGGAACTATATAGTTGGAGACCCTGAGACAAAGGCTAGACATTGTCCTGGAAATCATCCCTTGATTCAATACACTTGCTGCCAGGAACCCGCCTAGCGGGCGCCCGCTCCGTAGGAAGGTAGTTGTAGGTAATCTCCGGAACCGCTCATCCGATTTCAAAAATTATTTCACGTTTGTATAGAATGGACTTTTTCAATGGGCATGAGCTATATTTTATCCCGTGGGCTTGCCTGAGTTCTTTGCAATACGTAGGTGAGTTTTAACACGTTTCCTGTCCATGGATACATGTACATTGTACATTGGACGGGAACATTTCGGTAAACGTCTTTGTAACTGTAAGAATAAGGGTGTGTTACGATTATATTTGGCTACTCTGATTGCTACTAACTGTATGATGCTGACTGTACTGATATCACTTAATGATACCATTGTAACTGCACTTATTAGTATGTACTGACATGTTAAAAAGCCCGTGAGTCCTCTGCATGTACTTTCGAAATAAATATTGAGTTTTGAATTATATTCCAATCTTTTATTATAACTGTTTTACAATGAAATCCATCAAATTTGGACAGTTAGCAGAGTGAGCAATGATTACACAAAACTACTCTGGTAGTGTTTCAAATTGATGGATTTCAAATTCCCTAAGAATCTAATTCTTCCTACATCCCATCCATCCCACAAATATACGTATGTGTACGTAAAATGTAATTATACTCATGCCAGTGTATGTGTGATGTCAAATCGGAGAGTGTATGTCATTCTCGCAAGTCTAGATGGCACTACTAACAATAATGTTGACTGACAACTCTATACTATATATATTCAATATTCTCTTTGGTACCCATAACCCAAGCCTTACTGAGTTTCCTATGGGACTAGGTCGATTTGTGTAAGATGGGCCCCTAATATTTATTTATTATTATTTATTTATATACTAGCGTCCCGCCCCGGCTTCGCACGGGTACTATATTATTATACAAATAAACCTTCCTCTTGAATCACTCTATTTATTAAAAAATAACCGCATCAAAATCTGTGAATAGTTTTAAAGATCTAAGCATAGATAGGGACAGACACCGGGAAGTGACTTTGATTTATACTATGTAGTGATTTGCTCGGTTTATAAGGTTCGATTAATGCTAAATTTGCCTTATTTTTTCTCCAGGACCCGGACGTACTCAATGCGTTCCAGGATGTGTCGTCCAACCCCGCCAACTTTGTTAAATACCACAACAACCCCAAGGTGGCAGCCGCCATTGAGAAACTGCAGAATAAATTCTTCTCGAGCACTTCTACTGGCGGTGAGTATTTAAAAAGGCTATAAATTAGTTTTTATATATCCTCAAGGACATTGAGTGGCATGTTATTATCAAACCGCGATTGGAATACACCAGGGCCCACCCCTTCCCAGAAAAAAGCCTTTGAACGGGTTAGTCGTTCGTTTAGTATCCCAAATCACTTGCTTGTTTTTACTGATTGAAAACTCATTCATTTAACTTAGCCGTATGAAGGGGTTTCCCTTACGGGGCGCTACCGCTACTGATAGAAAAACCCTTTGGAAAGGCTTTTTTAAGCGCTTTTTAAAGGGTTGAAGCGCTTCCTCGTGTTGAATACTCATTCATTGTGCTTTAAAAGCCAAATGAATGGGTATTGAGGAGCATCGGTTTTGATAAGCAAAACCCTTTCAAAAACGCTTTGAAGGGTATACCGTATTGGAGCGTTTTAATAGCCAAATGAATGGGGTTTGAGGAGCATCGGCTTTGGTAAGCAAAGCATTACGAAAACCCTTTCAAAAACCCTCGAAGGGGATACCGGGCGGATATGCCGTTTTCGAATTAATACAGTGACAAACGACATTGTCAATGGTAGAGTGTGCAGATAAATGAAAATAATTATTTCAGTACGAAAAAGATCTATAGCTTAGGAAAATAACATAAACTTCGCACTATCCGTCTCTCTTTTATTAGAACAAGAGGTATATGAGAGGTAGGTGCGAGAAAAATCGAGAGTATATAGCGGCCGTCTCGTGCTGGTGGCGAGTAAGGTCGTCACTCTCGAGATTGCGCTGTGTTGAGAGTGAGGGCAAATCAAATCAAATCAATAATCGGTCGGCAAGTTCGGCAAAACGCTTATAACTCCACGCTTGTAGCGAGAGTCTATGGACTACGGTGTCTGCCATAAGGCACGTCGTAGTAAAAAAAATGTCGTTTTCTAATTGCGGTTTTAACTCCCAACTAAAAGAGGGGTGTTGTAAGTTTAACATGTGTATCTGTGTGTCTTGTATGTAGCATCTTAGCTGAAATCTCTTCTCTTTTTCTAGAAATCTGCACACATTGTCTTATGTCAGTAATAATAAAGTCTCTGTATAGATAATTTTGAAAGGTTGTCTGTGTAGATATTGGAGAATTCGACTGTACATAGTTACCACAGCAAAAAAGGAATAATTAAAGATAACTTACTTGACGTGATTGAGTAACTGGTCATTTCACCAGAATGGGTGCATCGTTAGTGACATCACCAAGTAAAAGTTAAAAATGTTCCATTTTGTAACGAAAATGATGATGATGAATAAACATTCTTTTCTCACGAAGATGCCTGACTATGTACATACTGTTCTAGAATGGCTCATCTTACCGCTAACCCGTTTTGAGCGCGGTTTTTAAGCAAGTCTTGTCTGTCGCGATGTTACGTGGCTATGCTAGGTGTGTCAGGGATGTTTCAACTTATTTTTTTTTTGTTCCCAGGGTTCGGCGGGCCGGCCCCTGGCGCAGGACCGAAGCCAGCGGCGGATGATGATGTGGGACTCGACTAAATACCATCAAAAACGCCATTTTACTTAATGTTAGACCTATCGTAATGCAAATAATGCATGTATCAAGTTTAATCCAAATTCTTGCTAGTTCCGTTTCTAAAACAGAATTCATAAAACAAACCCACGTTAACCGAAATGTGTGTTGTCTTCTCATAAACACATATGTCAAAGTGAGAGGGAAAAACTACTTTTAACGGCATTTTAGCTAACAGTTATGAACGTGGCAAAAAATATCTTATATAAGTTTAGGGAAACGTAATCGTTTTTCATGTCACATCTTCTGACACATTCACTGTCAAGAATATTCGGGTAGGAATCGGCTACAGATTCCGTGGTGTTCCTGCTGAGTAGCGGAAAGAGCCTACGGCGTAGGCGCCCGCTTGGCGGGTTCCTGGCAGTGAAAATGTTTAGGTCGAATGTGTAATTAATTAATTTAACTCTTCGAGATCTATGGACAAACAATATAGTGCCCAGACTTAGCTTTTTAAATGGTATATAAAATAATGAATAATTATTATGATACAACTTATTTATAAGGGTGTGGTTACACTGGTTAGTGGTGCTTGTCTAATTCCACATGAAATATTTGTATTTGTATGCATTTACTAATATCTAAATCTTTTTATGTCCAATAATAGTCAAATTTCTATTCACTTTGTTTTCGGCAGCTCCTAGGGCAATCGTGGATAAAATTCCAAGCATTTTGTAATAAAAATTACTTTAATGGTGAAACACCTGGTCTAGAAGTCTGTTAAAAATTCCAAAGTAAGTTTTCTAATCATTATGATTACTCGATTAGTTAAGCTTTATTGTGTTTTATTATGCTATATATTTTTATATTAAATACTTAAATGACATCTTGTTTATATTTACCTACCTTTATATCATCAATTCTATCGCATCAGAAATGAGGCTATCCGCAGCAGAACCAAGGTAACCGATATAGCCCTCTGAATCGCTAAACTGAAGTGGCAGTGAGCGGGGCACATAACACGTAGAACCGATGGCCGTTGGGGCGGAAAGGTTCCCGAATGGCGACCACGTACCGGAAGGCGCGGCGTGGGTAGGCTCCCACAAGGTGGAGTGATGACCTGGTAAAGATCGCGAGAGTCCGCTGGATGCGGGTGGCGCAGAACCGGTCACTTTGGCACTCTTTGGGGGAGGCCTAAGTCCATCAGTGGACGTCTTTTGGCTGATATGATGATGATATCATTCAAGGATGGCGACAAAAAATGTTATGGGCTCATACATCAGACCATATGTATACCTACAGGTAAATGGCTAGTTTCGCGATACAGTCGGTCGCGTGTTCGTAATGTTCCGTCAATTATTTCATTTTTGGTACAAGCTTATTGCCGACTGTACTTCTCTGTATACCGTCATCAACAACTCATTGAGACGATTCTAACGAGGCCACCTCAACAGGGTTAAGTTCGTTAAGTACTGAATTCCCATGGCCACCTGTCTCCATCGTCAGATCAGCTCGATGGTACCATAATATTTAATTGTCATCCAAACTATACTTATAACCAAAATTTCAGCTCAATCGGGTCGAATCTAACATGCAATATATCATTACGTAGACACCAGGATGAAACCAAATAAAAGCTTGTAAATAGTACATTGTTTAACGAGGGTCGTTAGTGGAATGTTGCGAACAAGAGTCTATAAGAAGCCCGACGCCTTGATGACTTGAGTTTGCAATATTCTTACGCCCGTGTTATACACAATGTTGTAATTAATACAAATCGTAATAAAAACTGCAACTGTCAGTTGTCCATTTTGTTGAATTTGACGTGAAGCGCAAAGACCCTTCGGTATACAGCCACGATTAGAAAGCACTTAAAACATTTTACATAGACACATAACTACATACTAAATCTATAAATAATTCTGTTAAGCATGTTTTAGTAGTATTTTTAACTTTAAATTTATTTATAAATACGTTTTCAGACATCGTATTTGATATAAAACCTCTTTGCTTTGTAACTGCCGCATGAGTGACAGATACAATTTTAAAAAAAGCCATTACGCCCGTGGGCGTAACATAGGCTATTGTAGTTCTGTATATCTACGCATTATGAAGCCCTTTTCGAGCAAGACTGATGAAAAAAAACTAAACCATACTAACAATACTTTATTACAAATACAACATTCTACACATCATTGACTCGGCCCCACTTCAACCTAATCTTCTTCTCATGCAGTTTCAGCCATGAGGGCATTCCCTTCGGCATTGGATGAGCATTTGGGAACTTTGCTGGAGGAGCTGGCTTCTCAAACGGATTCTCATCTTTAAGTTTACGTATCAAATATTCTTTGTTGATCTGTTTTGGATCTCGGTACTTGTCCATGTAGAGATTGAACGGTTCTTTCTTCGGGTACCATGTTTGGGGCTTGATGTAGGGTTGGGGGAAGTCATACTCGTACACTGCAAGAGATTATAAAATAAAGTCACTGATTTTGGGTTCGAGGCGAGCCGGGTGAGGACCTGGAACCTTGCACCTGGTAAAGGTCGCGGGAGTCCACTGGATGCAGGTGGCGCAAGACCGGTCACTTTGACACTCTTTGGGGCCTATGTCCTGTAGTGGACGTCTTTCGGCTGATATGATGATGACTAATAATGAAATCTCGAAAGTAACGGGTATTACAAAGTAAGACTCAAATTTCCTAGGAGCATACCCTTAGTTTCATTTAATTTCGAGCAATAGGGTGACATTCGAAATCCATAGTTTAATATTATAAATGCGAAAGTGTGTGTCGGTCTCTGTTACCTCTTTACGCTTAAACCGATAAACCAATGTAGATAAAATTTTGTATCGAGATAGCTTGACGGGGAAGGACATAGGATAGTTTTCATCCCGGAAATCATTCCCTAAGGGGATGACAATTTGTATAGAGCTATGATATAAACGAGTTCCAGGCGGACGGAGTCGCGGGCAGAAGCTAGTGTCCTATAAAATTCTGCACACATTTCAAGTTATTTCACAACAATCCTGGATGCTGAATAATTGCAGCCAAAATATATAATGTAACACAGCATTGCTTGCACAAGCTACGATATGAGCGACGCGAGAAAAGGCAACAAAAATAAATATTCAACATCTATACACTTGAAACAACAAGGACGAGAAAAGTCATCGCGGGTTGTCAAGGTCGCCAAGAATCAAGGTCTATATTATCTTTTCGCAAATGCGATGACATGTTTCATTTTATGTAATTATGACAAATGGCAGTCATAGACACCGGACCAACCACCTGGTTAGCCTAGTGGGTTGTAACGCTGATTATGAAGCTGAAGGTCCTGGTTCGAATCAGGACCTCGTAGAATGGCCGCTATAACCACCTGGTTAGCCTAGTGGGTTGTAAAGCTGATTACGAAGCTGAAGGTCCTGGTTCGAATCAGGGCCTCGTAGAATGGCCGCTATCTTGTAAAATGTAGTCCGTTCGTAAGAAATTCAGGTTTTGTTCGAAAACTACGTGCTCTATGAAAACATGGTCTAAAGCAACATTAAAGCTGAATAAATTCTGCACGAGCCTGTCGTACACAACCTTGATGAGACAGGGGCGCTTCCAACGAACATTCCTACCAAATTTCATCAAACTGCCCGGGATTTCCATGTTAAACAATATTCGACTTTACTACTAGTACCTCCCCATAACACAAACTTTATTGAGCTTACAATGGGAGTTATGGGACTTATTCGATTTGTGTGTTATTATAAATGCTAAAGTGTCTGTCTGAGATAGTAGGCGGTGAAATGGGGGTGATGGTTTGTATGGAAGTACAATATGTATAAACGAATTCCATGCAGATGGAGTTGCAGGCAGAAGCTAGTGATCTAATAAAGTTTTACCTGGTTCCTTCATATCCAGTACATTGTGGAAAAAGTCCTTGACAGTGTAGTCCCAATCCGTCTGGTAAAATGCCAGGCCTGCCGGAGTGATTTTGTCCTGATACTTTTGGTACCACTCGCGAGTCTCAAAAGTCCGAGCCATGAGGGGAGATGACGATGACACTGAAAAATAATCATGATACAATAGGATCTTCTCGATGATACTGCATTGTTTTTAAAAAATGGCCCTTATTTTTTAAAAACAATGCAGTATCAGCGAGACCAAAGAAACAAGTATTCCTGTCATAAAAAGTAGTACCGTTTCACTTTTGGCAAAAATTCTTCATCATATAGAACTTTCTTATTGATTAAAAGACAGGCTAGAGGGTTGTACGGGTCACAGGGCAACTAGTTTAAATAGCTCATCATTTTAAATTACTCGGACAATCCCTTAAGTGTAAATTTTGGTAATTAGTAAAATAGTTTGGGTTTTACCAGGTAAGACTAAACATTAACCAACTTTCCTATTATAAATATATTCAAACAAGGACTAGTTTATATTGTTTAATGGCATCATTTCGAAATATATCTACAATTTGTATAAATTTAACTAAATACTGACTACTACTTACCTTGAGGGATGTCATAAGTTATTCTTCCATCCTGTTTGTACAGCACAAATGCATATCTATGGTACCCTGTCCCTTTTAAAGGGAATGGCTGTAAGTATTCCACTATGCTGTCACCCTTTTCAATGCAGTTCCCAGGAATGTTGGCTACAAACCAGTGTATATATTCTTTGTCACTTATATTCAGGTGGCCGTCTAAGCTTGACAACACCAGAGTCCACATAGAGTTCCCATCTGATTCATAACTAACAGTAGGACAGTTCAGAGCTTCTGCAGGCTTGATAACATTCCCGGAATACACCGGCAAGGAACAGCCATCTTTTAAATAATAAAGAACTTCTAGGTTCTTGTACGGCACAAAGTATCCTTCACCATAAAGGTGCTCAAAGATACCATAGTGATCGGCTACTTGTTTTTTTTGACGCGGACCAGTTGTGTGCAGCCATTCTTTTCTGACTTCGCTCAAGTCAACTTTTAATTTGTGGTTGCGAGCCAGCTGCTCTAAGTTCTTGTCCGCTTTTACCTTTTTCGCGTGCTCAATACGCGCATCTCTTAGCTTGGATGACGAATTTCTGTAACAAATTTAACAATTTGTAGACGGTAAATTCTAACCTACGAGTATAAGTAGTCAATGTTTACAAATAATTGTGGATACTCACTTAGGTCGTGAAAAGCCAATATCGATACGAGTGGTGTAGAGTTCATCCTTGTAATTAAGCTCATCTATTCTTTCCTTCAGAGTCCGGCAGAATATTGGTGGTTTGCCTCTAACCCTATGTCCTAACCTGACTTGTTGCAACTGTACTTTGGGCATGCAAGCCCTGCGAAGCGAGTTCAGCATTGTATACGGCGAAAATAATTGTTTTTAATATACACAATTTTACTCGCAGTAAATTTTATTCATTTCTAGCTTTCGTATAACTCGATAATTCAATCAAAATGAAAATGAAAATATTAATAATAGTACTATGACTTATTGAAATTGACAATAATGCAATGACAGTGACAGTTGAGTGACATTATGACATAACACCTTTGCGTTTTAGAAGCAAGTTTGCTACTGAAAATGAGAAGCCTGCAGCTGCGTTGATGTATATATTTTTTAACTTTTTGTGTGATATTTTTGTAATAAATTTCGACTAGTTAATGGCTTTTCCTGTAATAAAACTAGATAATTTTCCATGTGTGGTGCGCGACCAATACTTAAAGATACGTAGCTAGCTCCAAAACGAATTAAATGTGTCGGGTTTGGGGCGTGCAAGAGAAGAGTATATAGGGAGCAAAAAGTATCGAATGTAGAATCTCCATTTCCATTGCGTTACGTTAGTTACGAAATACGGACACAGGTTTTGTGTACTAAAATTTTGTCCGACATCAATCAATACCTTGGATATAATTAAATGCAATTTTAAAGTGCATTGGTTACGTGTTCGTTATCAACTTGTGTGTTGTGAATGGTTTATGTGTGATTAACCTAATGATATCTAAAAGTCTGTGGACATTTGTTTTTATTATCGCAAGATAATCAAGATTTTAGGAGCCATTTACACATGGCGAGAAGTCACGTAGACTTTGTTTGGTGAAATGTGGAGTGGACTGCAACGTATTAAATAGTGAAATAAACAATTAAATTAATAGGGCCAAGTAACAGCCAGGCGTGCACAATGGATAGCAAAATAATTCAGAAAAATGCCATGCAGAAAACAGCCGAGTTTACTTTTACTCCGCCGCCGGAGGCTCCTGTATTTGAGCCTACGGCTGAAGAATTCGCGGATCCACTTGGCTACATCGCTAAAATTCGGCCCGTCGCGGAAAAAACAGGCATATGCAAGATAAAGCCTCCTGCCCGCTGGCAACCACCATTTTCATTAGATGTAGACAAATTGAAGTTTGTCCCACGGATTCAGAAAGTTAACGAGTTGGAAGCCATTACAAGATTGAAACTTTTGTTTCTTGAAAAAATTCTAAAATTTTGGGATCTCCAAGGCTCTCCCCTTAAAATACCAATGATTGAAAATAAAACTTTGGATTTGTATTGTCTTAAATTCTGGGTTGACGAAGAAGGTGGCTTCGAGAACTGCAATACTCCGAAAAAATGGCGTAAAATAGCTCATTCTATGGGTTACAGTCAGAATGCGAATACGATGAATTTTCTGAGAAATAATTACGAAAAAATCCTTCTGCCCTATGATATTTTTGAAAAAAGTAAAGCTGATATACTGAAAACTGTAAAAAAGACCGAAATAAAAGACGAAAATTATGCAAACAGATCTCACACATTTCGAGAAATTTCACTGGAGTCTATAAAAAAAATGAAAGAAGAAATTAAGCAGGATGAAAAACCCCACACCAGTATTAAAAAGATGAAGACAGGGTCTGATATAAAACCAGATGTGGATACATCAACACTTAAACCAGACAGTGAAGAGATCAAGTGCAACAGAGAGCTTAGAAGACTAGCTTGCTATGGTCCAGGCCCTAAAATGCCTGGTTTGAATGATGAGGAATTTGATATAACAAAATCCAGAAAAAGACCCAGATATGAAATGGATCCATTAGCCATCTACACTTGTGCTATTTGCCAAAAAGACATGAGGGATGACATGCTTCTGATTTGTAATGGCTGTTCAGACACTTATCACACATTCTGCCTGAAACCCCCCCTCAATTCAATACCAGAAGGAGACTGGCGTTGTCCATGTTGCATAGCTGAAGAAGTACATAAGCCTGCTGAAGCATTTGGCTTTGCTCAGGCTGAGAGAGAATACACACTTCAACAATTTGGAGAAATGGCAGATAAGTTCAAATCTGATTATTTTGGCACATCAGGGCATCTTGTGCCAACTAGTGTTGCAGAAAAAGAATTTTGGAGGATAATCTCATCAGTAGAAGAAGATGTAACAGTGGAATATGGTGCTGATCTGCACTCCATGGACCATGGCTCTGGATTCCCAACAAAGTCTTCCTTAAATCTATATCCTGGTGACCAAGAATATGTTGATTCCGGATGGAATTTAAATAATCTTCCTGTACTAAATGGCTCTGTGCTGAGATTTATCAATGCTGATATATCCGGCATGACAGTTCCTTGGATGTACGTTGGCATGTGTTTTTCTGCTTTCTGCTGGCATAATGAAGACCACTGGAGCTATTCCATCAACTACTTACATTGGGGAGAAGCTAAAACTTGGTATGGTGTACCAGGAAGCGGGGCAGAGCTTCTAGAGAAGGCCATGAAAGCTGCAGCCCCTGATCTGTTCCAATCTCAGCCAGATTTACTACATCAATTGGTTACAATAATGAACCCAAACATTCTAATGGCTGCAGGTGTACCCATTTACAGAACAGATCAGCAAGCAGGAGAGTTTGTTATCACTTTCCCCAGAGCCTACCATGCGGGTTTCAACCAAGGCTATAACTTTGCAGAAGCTGTCAATTTTGCTCCACCAGACTGGCTCAAGGTTGGCAGGGAATGTATATCACATTATAAGAATCTGAAAAGATTCTGTGTCTTTTCACATGATGAGCTGATTTGCAAAATGGCACTTGAAGGTGATCGCTTGGACTTGGAGACTGCTTTAGAGACACAAAAAGAGTTAGTTCAGGCTGCCCGTGATGAAGGACACTTACGAGCATTGATGGCAAACAAAGGTCTGAAGAATGTAAGCCGAACTGCATTTGAACTTCTAGGTGATGATGAGAGATTGTGTGAAATATGCAAAACGACATGTTTCTTGTCTTCCGTGTACTGTGCGGAATGTAAATTCATGGCGTGCCTATTACATGTAGACGAGGCATGCCAATGCGCATTTGAAAAGAAAACTCTTAACTACCGTTATGACATGGATGAGCTGCATATTATGCTACAAACCATCGACTTCAGAGTGAACAGCTTTGACAAATGGATGACTGATACGAAAAATATATTGCTTCCAACAGCACCTGATATTGGGCGTCTTCAGAAGTTAAAGAACCTGGTTGATGATGCAGATGAACTTAAAATACCGAAGTGTACATTATTGTCACAGCTAAAAGATGAATATACTAAAGCAACTGACAATGTTGAACCAATAATAATAGAGCTAGATGATGATTGAGACATCTAAAAACAAAGTGGTTTAGTACAAAAGTAATTTTAAGTAAGAATTCTCTTATTAAAATTAGGTTTTGAACTGCACATTAGATCTAGATGATTGATTTTGTTTTTATTCATATAGACTTTGGAAAAGTTTATTAAATAATTTAAGGCAGCTTAAGTACTTTTGTAAATGATTGAATGAATACATTATTTAATTTATGTCAGTGACTTTGCAAACAAGGGAGGATTCATGAAACAACTTGGAATATAATTGACAAAAAAAAGCGGTAAAGAATGGTGAAGGGTTTTTTTGCATAATTTACGTAAACAATTCAACTTCTATTATTGTATATGAGCTAAACACATTTCATTGTTTGACTAGTATAGGTAGGTAACAGCTTAACCTTTTCACCGGAGTGTTGCGCGTTGAAAGGGTACAGCATCGTACAACCCGTTCGCGCTAAGTTTGCCGTTGGCGTTATGACGTCACTCGAGGGGTAGCGTCAGCAAAACTGTTTTTCTTCTCATTTTCGAAATAAGTCATAACCTTTAACACCATATTTCGTACATCACTTCGTAAAGTTTTGCCTTTATTATGTGATTTAAACAAAGCGAAAAACGGACCGGCAAACTTAGCGCGAACGGGTAGTACAGTTCGTAGCAGCCTAAGTAGCGAAATATATCGTTACACATCCTTACTCTTACAGTAATAAAGATGTGTGATGAATTATTTGGCTACCAACTATATGATGCTGACTGTACAGTGTCAAATCTACGACCAATTCTCGCTACAAACGCGATTTAACTTGCAGTGGGCTAGTCAAAAATGCTAGCATGGCTACATGGTAAAGGAGTTGCTGTTTGTGCACACCTTGCAATTTGTCAGAATGCTACTTGCAATTAATTGAATAATGATTAATCATTTACCCAAGTCTTTCCAACTATAACTTTGTCTCTATAGGTTGTTGTAACAAATTGGTAAGTGTGTGATGTCCTTAATTAATCAAATTAATCTGAACTAAATTGTGTTTGTCAGCAGTGTCAGCACTATCTAGTTGTTTTATTATGAAGACTGTAAATCTAGAAAATAGTAACCTTTGAAAATACTTTTGTACAAACTACATCATGTGTAATGTTTTTTACCTTTAATTTTGTTTAATATCTCACCAAAGTAATTTAAAGAATTAAGACGACCTATGTGGTATGTAATTAGTACTTTACGCGATTATCTGATTAAAATTATAATTTCTAATAGTCCCGAGTGGATTCCTTTCCTCGTCATCGTGAAATGCACCACTAGCCATGCTGAAAAATAATTCTTGATTATTCAAATATTAGACGACTTTTAGGTACTATACTATAATTTAATGCTGTAATTCTATTCATATTTTGAAGAAAGGACGAATATTAGTTTATACCTGAAATCTTTATGATAATATTTTAACAAATAAATATATATTTTGGAATGTTCGGAAGGGAAGTAAAGTAGGTATTTCTTTATAAGATTTGATTGTAATGAAGCCCACCGAAAATGTATTCACAAAATACTTATATGCATGGAAATAACGTGAAACCAAGGTTCTGTACGAGGAAGGAAGAATAGGAAAAAAACTTATATTATTAATTAATTGCTATTGATCTCATCATTAGACGTTAAATGCTTTACATTCTTCAAAATCATCATCATTCTCCAGCCTAGCTAGCGTGACCGCGTTTATGGCCGACATATCCCTCGTATGCGGATGTCAAAATTCTCCAATCAAATTATGATTTTGATATGTAAAACAATATTTGTTTGGCACGAATCCGTTTCAACAAGGGGTTTATGCCCGACAAACGCGGCCATGTTAGCTAGGCAGAAAGGGGTACCTACCTATGTTTCCATATTTTTGTTAGTGGGTTGTCAACTATTTTTGTCTTGACCACTTAAGCTGTGCACTGCAGCATAGTTTGTGGAACTATTAGAAAAAGGCTGATTACCATCCTATGGTACTGTTAGCAAGATACATAGAAGAGTAAGACCAGTCCATGACACGTCACGGGCAGAAAGCGACATGATAGAGCTGTCTACGGTCTATTCCCCCTAGTTAGTTCTATTAATGGGACTATTTGGACTTTTAATGTAATGATTGGAAGAACAATTCCAACTAGTTCCATTAATAGAACTAGTGAGACGTGCCCAGTCTTTTCTTCTAATGGGACTAGTTTGTCCCCACCTAAAGAGATGACGCGTCCTCTTACGCTCCTTCTGTTTGTCTTGCATAAATCTAATGAAAAAATTGTATCGGATAGTAGGCAGTTGAATAATAACTATAAGATTTGCTGGAATGGTAAAATTACTGTTCATTACATGCATCACAAAAATAATTTATTATCGCATATTTTATTTTAATTCTGAGCTCGTAGCATGTAGGTATAAATATAATGTTACGATTTAGGCAACTAAACGTAAGGCTATGACATAGAAAATGTATTTGTATATTCGCCTGTCCAGTTCAGTTAAGAGATAGCCAGTATTTTTTTTGAGTTCCATAACTTCAGAGGAAGAACTGAACCCATGTAAGATCACTTTATATCTGTTTATTAGCTTAGTCTTTAAGACCACTTGACAGTTAACCAACATATAAACTTCTAGCCATCGAACATATCTACACTTGTTAACCCGTTCACCGTCACACAAAATAAAATTTGTAGGCCAACATATGTTGCTAGAAGAGAGTGAATATTAACATTACTTTAATGTAAGCCATAACAACAACCAGTCTGTCTTGGCGCCGAGGGTAAAACTTAACTATGGGCGTACTTGGCGTTGAAAGGGTTGGTGTTCTTTTTATATTGTTGGATATAACATTCCTGTGGTTTAACTTTTATCAAATTTGATGAAACGGACTCTTTTTGTTTTATAATTATGCCATTGTTCGACTGAATGTATGATTTTATGTTTATTCAATTAAAGAATTACTGAAAAGTTAATTTCTGCATAATTAACAATATTCCAGTGTGATTTGTACTGTGATTGAAGGATTTTGTTTATTTTACGAATGAGACAGGAAATGCGTCTTTTTAGCCCTTGGGCTAAAAACTATAAAAATGAAGTTTATTGAGTGAGTATTAGAAATAGTAAATGTTAAAATGAGTAATTAAAATCTAATAAGTCTATACCTTGTTGTTTCATTTATCCTTCTATATAGTAAGATATTGGAATTGGTAAAGTAAAAAAAAGTATTATTGGTGCATTTTATTAAACTGAATTCAGTGACAACTTATCGATAATTTGTATAAAAACAATAATTATTTGGTGACAAGATACAAAATAAACGTAAGCGAAACATGAATATAAAACCTAACTAGTGATTGTGGTGCCGCACCGACGATCGTCTTTTGGTACATCAATCTTCCTAAAGTGGCCGTCAATAGAATTTGCTAACTATGTAAACAAACCGCCATATTGAAATTGTCTTTCACTATGACAGTTTGTTTACTATGTAAGCAAATTCTATTGACGGCGACTTTACACATTTGTTTTAGAAACTTCATCTACCTATCGATGATGCATCGGTGCCTATGGTAGGACTAAATTTCACAATGTAAACGTGGTCTAACATTAAATTTAAAGTGTCTGCTTGGCGGAAACGAAATACATACATGGAAGACGACAATATGACCATAATTATTAATACAGAGTTATTCTGAAACGTAATCAAATAACCACTTTCTCCGACTCGATAATCGATCGACATTACAATGCAATAAGTAGTATTAGCGAATACAAACAATACATTTCCTTTTTAATATTCCTTTTTTTATTTACTCTGAATGATGTCATGGTTACCCCCCTATCACTTTTGACACATGGTGTATGAGGAATGACAACGTCGTGCGGTGTAGGGTGACCAAACTGAAAAATAATGATTTAAACGACTTGACTTAAAAATAAAATCGAATATTGAACTATGATATTTACTGTGAGGTGTCTTACAATCCTCCAACACGTCTGGTCATTCCTGATCTGATCATTCTCCTGAATCATCCTGTATATTATAAACACGGGAAAATAGCACCTTTTAAGTACTTAATTCACAAATATCACAACCAGGCTTAAGATAATTTAATACTGTCAGTTAGATCTAGGGCGAGATTTAAATTATGAGTATTTGATCTTAACTCAAAAGAGTAGTGCTCTTAAAAATGCATATTGCATAACTATAATTATACTCAAATGACACAGATATCAATTACCTACTCACTGAAAATATTTATTTTCAGTGAGTAGGTAATTGATATCTGTGTCATTTAATGTTTATAACGACACGTTATTCACACCCAGTGTTGAAATAATATATCCTTTCATTTAAACAGGAAGGATTTTCTTGAATGTCGGTTGACTGCGTCGTGACATTTTTAGGGCTGACGCACACTTATAACTCGGCACTATCTCAAACCGACACAACAATAAATAAAAGAGGCCCTACCGCGAAACTAAAACGAAGTACGTTCGTGTATCTCCCTCTCTGGCGCACTTGCACAGTCACTCGACAGAGAGGGAGATACACGAACGAATATAGTTTTCGTTTCCCCGTAGCGCCCCGGTACTTACGTAAGAACCTCCTATGTCTCAAAACCGAAGTTTGACGGGTAGTATGCTTTAATGAAGTAATTATGTTGCGGACGGAATTATAATGTACGGGGGTGGGCCATGTACTCGTAACAGGAGCAATTATTTAAAAGGACGCTTCCTTAGAGCATCTGTAGTAACAGGTAACCCCTTGTCCAATGTTTGAAGTGAAAACTTCTTTAGCGGCGCTGTGCACTTTTTGGGATGGGGAAAAAATGTTAAACTCGCAACAGGTCGCGTGACCGACAGATTGAAAATTCGTAAGACGGACACGTGACCTGATCGAAAAACTGTTACAATGTCATTGAGTTTTCACTTCTGCCGGCACTCCCGGAGTGCAACCCGTTGTTTTTTTTAATCGGATATATTTTTATCTAAAGTTATGACCTCCAAATCATGTATCTTGGCACCACGAGTTCATATCACAACAGTCGACTCAGATTTTGAGGTAACATCATGTAATTAGTCATAATAGTTTTTGCATTTTTGTTTTTAAAAGATACTTTAGTGATTTTCTTATTAAAAAAAAATGTGTTTTGAAATAAAAGTTTCTTATGTCACTCCACAAGAGTAAAAAATACACGTAAACTCATTTAGATTTTTTTAAACCGCTTTGATATCATTGCTCACAAGCTTAATAATAATAATCTACAGTCTATTTTTTTGCTCTTCTTACAAGGCCCACCCTGTATATCTTTTTTTAACACCACGTCGGTGGTAAACAAGCGTACGGCCCGCCTGACAGTGAGTAATACTACATTATTCAATAGTTAACTGAACACTAAACACTGTCTAGTTATTGATTATTATTTGCTAGGTAATTTTATTAACAACTTACAACTAGAAATACATGTATAAAAACATCAATAGCAAAAGAAAACAGGTATATACATTAAAAAGCGGTTACAAAAACAGTCTTTAGATACTTCAGTGCTTAAAGCAGTTAAACTAGTGTGTTATATTATAAATAAAACTTAAAAATTGGTTTCTTGTGCTGTCATAGCTAAAAAGGTAAATATCCGGATATTGTCCATTATAAAGCTAACCAAAAGAGTACAAGTCGTTCGAATTTGGAACCGCCCATCTGAGACAAGACGACTACACAAAACCGTAACCAAAAAACGCTACTAATCCGTAGGTAAGTATTGATGTGGTCGTGGTGATGAGGAAGAAGTGTTGTGTTGTTGGTGATGAGGAAGTAGTGTTGTCTTTTTGGTGATGAGGAAGTAGAGTTGCCTTGTTGGTGACGAGGAAGTAGTGTTGTCTTGTTGGTGATGAGGAAGTAGTGTTGTCTTGTTGGTGATGAGGAAGTAGTGTTGTCTTGTTGGTGACGAGGAAGTAGTGTTGTCTTGTTGGTGATGAGGAAGTAGTGTTGTCTTGTTGGTGATGAGGAAGTAGTGTTGTCTTGTTGGTGATGAGGAAGTAGAGTTGCCTTGTTGGTGACGAGGAAGTAGTGTTGTCTTGTTGGTGATGAGGAAGTAGTGTTGTCTTGTTGGTGATGAGGAAGTAGTGTTGTCTTGTTGGTGACGAGGAAGTAGTGTTGTCTTGTTGGTGATGAGGAAGTAGTGTTGTCTTGTTGGTGATGAGGAAGTAGTGTTGTCTTTTTGGTGATGAGGAAGTAGAGTTGCCTTGTTGGTGACGAGGAAGTAGTGTTGTCTTGTTGGGGATGAGGAAGTAGAGTTGTCTTGTTGGTGATGAGGAAGTAGTGTTGTCTTGTTGGTGATGAGGAAGTAGAGTTGCCTTGTTGGTGACGAGGAAGTAGTGTTGTCTTGTTGGTGATGAGGAAGTAGTGTTGTCTTGTTGGTGATGAGGAAGTAGTGTTGTCTTGTTGGTGATGAGGAAGTAGTGTTGTCTTGTTGGTGATGAGGAAGTAGTGTTGTCTTGTTGGTGATGAGGAAGTCGTGTTGTCTTGTTGGTGATGAGGAAGTAGTGTTGTCTTGTTGGTGATGAGGAAGTAGAGTTGCCTTGTTGGTGACGAGGAAGTAGTGTTGTCTTGTTGGTGATGAGGAAGTAGTGTTGTCTTGTTGGTGATGAGGAAGTAGTGTTGTCTTGTTGGTGATGAGGAAGTAGTGTTGTCTTTTTGGTGATGAGGAAGTAGAGTTGCCTTGTTGGTGACGAGGAAGTAGTGTTGTCTTGTTGGTGACGAGGAAGTAGTGTTGTCTTGTTGGTGATGAGGAAGTAGTGTTGTCTTGTTGGTGATGAGGAAGTAGTGTTGTCTTGTTGGTGATGAGGAAGTAGTGTTGTCTTTTTGGTGATGAGGAAGTAGAGTTGCCTTGTTGGTGACGAGGAAGTAGTGTTGTCTTGTTGGTGATGAGGAAGTAGTTTTGTCTTGTTGGTGATGAGGAAGTAGTGTTGTCTTGTTGGTGATGAGGAAGTAGAGTTGCCTTGTTGGTGAAGAGGAAGTAGTGTTGTCTTGTTGGTGATGAGGAAGTAGTGTTGTCTTGTTGGTGATGAGGAAGTAGTGTTGTCTTGTTGGTGATGAGGAAGTAGTGTTGTCTTGTTGGTGATGAGGAAGTAGTGTTGTCTTGTTGGTGGAAGGAAGTAGTGTTGTGTTGTTGGTGATGAGGACGTAGTGTTTACTTGTTGGTGATGAGGAAGTAGTGTTGTCTTGTTGGTGATGAGGAAGTAGTGTATGTATGTATGTATGTAAATACTTTATTGTACACAAGACACAGGTAAAAATACAGACAAAAAAGTTTAATCAGTACAAAGGCGAACTTATCCCTGTAAGGGATCTCTTCCAGTTAACCTTTGAGCAATTGAGTTGAGAAAGTAGTGGTGATGAGGAAGTAGTGTTGTCTTGTTGGTGATGAGGAAGTAATTTTGTCTTTTTGGTGATGAGGAAGTAGTGTTGTCTTGTTGGTGATGAGGAAGTAGTGTTGTCTTGTTGGTGATGAGGAAGTAGTGTTGTTTTTTTGGTGATGAGGAAGTAGTGTCGTTTTGTTGGTTATGAGGAAGTAGTGTTGTCTTTTTGGTGATGAGGAAGCAGTGTTGTCTTGTTGGTGATGAGGAAGTTGTGTTGTCTTTGTGGTGATGAGGAAGTAGTGTCGTTTTGTTGGTTATGAGGTAGTCGTGTTGTGTTGTTGGTGATCAGGAAGAAGTGTTTTTGGTGACGAGGAAGTAGTGTTGTGTTGTTGTTGACGAGGAAGTAGTGTTGTCTTGTTGGTGATGAGGAAGTAGTGTTGTCTTGTTGGTGATGAGGAAGTAGTGTTGTCTTGTTGGTGGAAGGAAGTAGTGTTGTGTTGTTGGTGATGAGGACGTAGTGTTTACTTGTTGGTGATGAGGAAGTAGTGTTGTCTTGTTGGTGATGAGGAAGTAGTGTATGTATGTATGTATGTAAATACTTTATTGTACACAAGACACAGGTAAAAATACAGACAAAAAAGTTTAATCAGTACAAAGGCGAGCTTATCCCTGTTAGGGATCTCTTCCAGTTAACCTTTGAGCAATTGAGTTGAGAAAGTAGTGGTGATGAGGAAGTAGTGTTGTCTTGTTGGTGATGAGGAAGTAATTTTGTCTTTTTGGTGATGAGGAAGTAGTGTTGTCTTGTTGGTGATGAGGAAGTAGTGTTGTCTTGTTGGTGATGAGGAAGTAGTGTTGTTTTTTTGGTGATGAGGAAGTAGTGTCGTTTTGTTGGTGATTAGGAAGTAGTGTTGTCTTGTTGGTGATGAGGAAGTAGTGTTGTCTTGTTGGTGATGAGGAAGTAGTGTTGTCTTGTTGGTGATGAGGAAGTAGTGTATGTATGTATGTATGTAAATACTTTATTGTACACAAGACACAGGTAAAAATACAGACAAAAAAGGCGAACTTATCCCTGTAAGGGATCTCTTCCAGTTAACCTTTGAGCAATTGAGTTGAGAAAGTAGTGGTGATGAGGAAGTAGTGTTGTCTTGTTGGTGATGACGAAGTAATGTTGTCTTTTTGGTGCTGAGGAAGTAGTGTTGTCTTGTTGGTGATGAGGAAGTAGTGTTGTCTTGTTGGTGATGAGGAAGTAGTGTTGTGTTGTTGGTGATGAGGAAGTAGTGTTGTCTTGTTGGTGATGAGGAAGTAGTGTTGTCTTGTTGGTGATGAGGAAGTAGTGTTGTCTTGTTGGTGATGAGGAAGTAGTGTTGTGTTGTTGGTGATGAGGAAGTAGTGATGTCTTGTTGGTGATTAGGAAGTAGTGTTGTCTTGTTGGTGATGAGGAAGTAGTGTTGTCTTGTTGGTGATGAGGAAGTAGTGTTGTCTTGTTGGTGATGAGGAAGTAGTGTATGTATGTATGTATGTAAATACTTTATTGTACACAAGACACAGGTAAAAATACAGACAAAAAAGTTTAATCAGTACAAAGGCGAACTTATCCCTGTTAGGGATCTCTTCCAGTTAACCTTTGAGCAATTGAGTTGAGAAAGTAGTGGTGATGAGGAAGTAGTGTTGTCTTGTTGGTGATGAGGAAGTAATTTTGTCTTTTTGGTGATGAGGAAGTAGTGTTGTCTTGTTGGTGATGAGGAAGTAGTGTTGTCTTGTTGGTGATGAGGAAGTAGTGTTGTTTTTTTGGTGATGAGGAAGTAGTGTCGTTTTGTTGGTTATGAGGAAGTAGTGTTGTCTTTTTGGTGATGAGGAAGCAGTGTTGTCTTGTTGGTGATGAGGAAGTTGTGTTGTCTTTGTGGTGATGAGGAAGTAGTGTCGTTTTGTTGGTTATGAGGTAGTCGTGTTGTGTTGTTGGTGATCAGGAAGAAGTGTTTTTGGTGACGAGGAAGTAGTGTTGTGTTGTTGTTGACGAGGAAGTAGTTTTGTGTTGTTGGTGATGAGTAAGAACGTCAGAGTACCCAATTAAGCGCAGTGTTGACAGTGGGAGTCAGGAAAAAGCTTCGATGCCCTATCGATATTGTAAACAACTATCGATATTATTTCAATAATTATCACGATAAATATTGTGATAATTATCGCTTTTAGTAGATTTTAGCTCAGCAAACACGAACATGCGTTTCAATCAAAAATGTAAATCCATTTTGAACTATGACCGTACAAATTGCGCGCCTTATAATAATGAATAACAAGAGTTTAATTTATCTAGTATATAACAGTTTGCCTAGCTAGTGCAGTTTATTTGGGACATACAGCATTCGTCCCGCTCGCACTCACATATTTGCTAGTAAGGGAGAAATGCTCTGGCTTTAGCTAGGCAGGTCTACTCAAAACTGCACAATTCGTTGAACATACCAGAGCTATAACCACGAACTTCGAAAGTCGAAGTTCGAGTATTTCCATCTCTATCGCACTCACAATACTCGAGTGACAGGGATGCATGCATACGAACTTCGACATTCGATTTTCGTAGTACCGCCGCAGTACATGGAATATTCAGGACAAGCTAATATACGTGTTGCCACAATGAGGGAGAGAAAGTTTCTGAACATGTCTTACTTTACAAGGAAAATGTACATCAAAGTCATATAGTTTTTTTTTCTTACGTTGGTGGGTCACAAAGTGGTCTTTGTGTTACATAATAAATGAATAAGCCCTTATCGGAAAAATGAATTATTCACAATATTGGTTGAGATTATTTAACGTCGGTATTTTAGTCGGCTGACTCTTTATAAAAATGTAATTGCAATTGGAATCGTATTCCTTGGAAGGTAAAGTCGCAAATTAACAAAAACGGCCAACTGAAATATATACATAACTAATAAATTATTCGTTAAAACAAATTTGATACAAAAATTATTACTAGCATGAATACTTATAACTATTAACTATGTTATAAATATTGCGTTTCTTAAAAAATAATTAGCCGTCAAGAATACGGAGCAATAATAAGATTTAAAATAAATGCAGAGGAGTATCATCCGCGACCACGTATCTCTCTCTCCGTGGGTTAAAAAGAGACAGAGATACAGTGGGCTCGATTTATTTGGCCCTACATATAGGAATCCACGTCCATCAAATAACCTAATAGCAATAGCCATAGAAATTGTAAGTACATTTGTTTTATTAATATTTAATTAACACAAGCAGTAATGTGAGATTCATGTTAGAAACTGCTTTTTTTAATTGAATACAATTTGTAAGTCAATACTGAATAAAATAAACTATAAAGTTAAACTAAACCGGTGTATGCAGTTGGTACCTTTAGGACTCGGCCACGACATTAAGCGGCAGCGATAGCGGAGCGCGGGTTCGGTTAATGTACAGTCGCCATCACATACATCTGAGCGGTCAAGGTGTTCACAAACATCTGAACACGACTTTATTGTCAAAGCCATAGAGTGCATGTTCAGATATTTATGAACACCCTGAAGAGTACAGATGTATGTGACGCTGACTGTACGGCCCAATAATCCACGTCCACTCTTTTTAACCCATGCATAAAGGAGGCAATGATACGTGGACGCGGATTATTGAGCCGTACATTAACCGGACCTCGGTGTCAGGCGTGGGGGCGAGAGCTCCGAGCGCAGCCTCTCGCTCTTACGCATGGCACATCGCTGCGAAGATCACAATAACGATCAATAAATCGACAAAAAACGATAACGTAATATATGGACAAGCCCTTAGCAACAAGTTGTGCACAAAGGTATCTCTCGCTTCGCGTTCACAGGTATGCCGTCGTGATAATAAACCTTACTGCGCTGTTTTAAAGTCTACAATAGCTTAAGTGTGATGTTCACCTAATGCCCGGGCACCACTAACGAGAAATGCCATTAATTATCGCGATAACGGACGTTAACCATACGGCCACACTACGATTATCGCGATAATTAATGGCATTTCTCGTTAGTGTGACCCCAGCATAACTGGGCGGTGACGGTGTCCCTCATCTCCCGGCCCTTGGTCTCGATGGGCACTAAGAGGCACGCCGCCGCGGCAAACACGCAATTATAAACCTTATAACATATGAAATAAGCTCTACTATCACGTGTACACAGGTCAGGTGGCAGTGACGGTTGCTCATTTTATGGGACTTAGTGTGAGTGAGAGTGACGGATGACTGATACAATGCACAACAAAGTTATACAATGGTAACCATCTTAGATACACCTTATGCGAATAGAAATAAGGTGTATAATTGGTCAGCTATGTGTACCTAAGTAGTGGCAGTGACGGTGTCCCTCATCTCGCGGCCCTTGGTCTCGATGGGCAGCAGCAGGCAGGCCGCGGCGGCCAGCACGGCCGCGGCCGCGTACACGCCGGTCGCGAGCGCTATCGAATTCTTCAGCAACACCTGTAACGTAATCATTCACCATTGGACGATTTGACGACCTCTATAGCCTAGTTGTTAGTACAAGTGTATTTTCTCAAACATGCAATGAAATGTCGTCGTTACGTGCGTCATATCAGGCTTCGAAGTATTACATTTCGGGCGGAGCAATTCGGGAGAACTGTAAAGGAATTTCATACAAAATTGAAGGCCTAGGCCGGGAAGTATTTTTTTTTAATTTTAAGCTAAATATGGCGTCTGTGTTCATGAACAGGCTAAACATCTGAATTATATTTTATTAATTTTTTTCTAGTGGCTGAATGGTTATTGGACCAAAAATATCCGCGGTCATGCCTATTACACACGCACCGATTTAAGAATAGAAATCTGTATCATTCAATGTGTTGATGAATAAATTTAAAATATTGTCTATTCGTAAATCACCAGAGACCTAGACAATATTTAAAATCCTCTCCATTTATTTTATTTATATCCTCTGCATTTATTTAAATTATTACAGAAATTAAGATTCTCATTATCAATTTGTGTATAATGGCCCTAATAGGGTCTATTCAAACACTACACACGCGTAATACGGACGACTTCCGTAAAAAAAACATTATGGAGGGATTGGAGGGAAACTTAAGTCTTTTGTCGTGTATTTATTTGTGGTTGATATTTATAAATAAAATTTCAAAATGAGTTCCGATGATAACAGCGACGAAGAAACTAATTGTACTCCGCCGGAATTGAGGGTGGAGGCCGAATTAGCAATGAATAACTTGATGCCGCCAAAATCGAAGGACAAGTACATAAATGCAGGTTGGTTTTTTGAATGGTGATATTTCTTATGTCATTGCATATGTTTGAGAAAAGCACTATACATACCTAGCCGTGAAAAGGGCTTGCCGGCTTCGTATCACTATCGGGCCTCCCTACGGTCGACCGTCTATACCTACTCACCCGGCAAGCCCTTCTTTCCCGGCGGCTGCAGTAATGTACTATTAAAAAAAACGGATTCATGAGTCGTTTGTTTTTGCTTACAATCACTGTATTTTCACTTTACACCTTGTCGCGGGCCACTCTTGGACGTAATTGCGGGCGCTCTATAGTAGTTTTGGTATAACACAAAGTTGGTCCCATAATAAAAGTTGCTCGGAATCCCGGATAGATTCACATTTAGCTATTTTGTATCACGAATTTAATATCAGCCTGTCTGAACGAAAAGTCCTGACTGATTGACTGACTATCAACGCCCAGCCCAAACAGTTGAACCTAGAACGCTGATTTTTCCACAATAGGTATTTCATATAACGTAAGGGATTTTTGAAAATTCCACCTTATAGGGGGTGAAAAGGGGGTTGAAAATTTGTACGGGGACGGAGTAAAGTGTTCAAAATGTACTTATTACAATAAAAGAAAAGTAACTTTAGGGTTCTGAAAAAACCCACCCCTAAGCGGGTTAAATAGGGGTGCAAACTTGCATGGGGAAATGTGGTACGTGTGAATTGTACTATCCATTTTCAATACAAATATGCGCGGTTATGGTTGTCGGAAGTCATTTGATCATAATAAGTATAAATTAAGTTTGAAATTTTTAAAAATAAATACATTTTATAATCCAAGATTTGAAATTTACATAAAAATGTTCACTATAATTTAATTACAAATATGTCCAAGTATGTCAATTTACCCTATTCTAATAAAATATTTTCGAAATATACTGCAATTCAACAAATAATTAAGTATCTACCAGCTCAATAATATGTCCTTAAAGTTAAAGCATAGCGTCCATAGTATTACTTATGCTGACAAAACTCATGAACAGAATAAAAATGGTGGTCCTTTGGTTGTAGTAAGTGTGAAACAACCCTTAGACGGTAAAGGTTAGTATGGCGCTAGGCTAGGATACAATAGTACATTACGTAACTAGGGCGGTGAATTCGTGAATGCCCCAGATCGCAGGTGTTTGTGGCCCGAACCGAAGGTGAGCGCCATAAATATGCGCTCTGGGGCTTTAAGAATTACCGCCCGTGTTGAGTACAAAATTTTACGTCTTCACCTGGCCACAATGCGAGTTTTCCCGCACGCGCAGGGTGCAGTAAAACTCGCATTATGGCCAGGTGTGACGTAATGAATGTAGAATATGAGTGTTGTGTGACCTGCGCCACGTACGGCGTGAGCATGGCGCCGAGCCGCGCCACGCCGCTGCACGCGCCCACGGCCGTCGCGCGCAGCGCCGTCGGGTACACCTGCGACCAACCAACCAACCAACCAACCAACCAACATACATTCATATTAACTCTCATTTATATTCAATTCAGGTCATCAGTCCGCTTTGTGGGGGGGCCTACCCACGCCGCGCCTTCCGGTACGTGGTCGCCACTCGAGAAACTTTCCGCCCCAACGGCCATCTGTTCTACGTGCTATGTCTAAGGTTGCTGGAGTTCGCTGGATACGGGTGGCGCAGGACCGGTCACTTTGGCACTCTTTGGGGGAAGCCTATGTCCAGCAGTGGACGTCTTTCGGCTGATGATGATGATGATGATGAATATAAAATTCAAGCATTTGTATACACGATGATTTTTAATTGGTGATTGGGAGTAAATTTTTCTAATTCTGTAATTTATACCAAACACGATTAACCCGAAGTTACCTAGAACAGACGTCCTTTTTTTCGGAATCAAACTGAATAAGGAATCGCTTTATAATTCAAAATCGAATATGAACGAAAAGTGCTCTTTTCCGCACTAGTGCGGGAAAGTAGCACCATATGTACTGTATTAGTTATTTACAGTACATATCGTGCTACTTCCCGCACTAGTGCGGAAAAGAGCACTTTTCGTGCATATGTCGAAACTTTAAAGAGTCATATGCACAGTAAAACGTTGTACGCATTTCCTATTTTCGGCACTTGTATCGTAAATAACTATTACGATACAAGTGCCGAAGGGAGTGTTTTAAATCGACACGAATTGCGAATTACATATTCGCACGTGTATCGTACAACGTTTTGCTGTACATATGGCTCTTTAAAGTTTCGACCTATGTCTAGTCTCCAATTTCATCCAAATAGTGGCCTATCCTTTACCTCGGGGGTATAAACATAAGCGGCTTGAAAAAGACCGGCGATGATCCCTCGCGCCAGAAACAGAATACAGGTCAGGAACACACGGCTGAAGAAAAAAAAAGAAATGACATCCATCGGAATATGCATCAAGAGAATTGTCAACATTGTTATTACATTTCGACCTAGCTTGTACACTAAAATTACAAAATAACAATCCAAAGCGACACAAGACTTGAAAGTTTCTTCGGAGTATCCTATTATGTCGAGTTTCGTTTTATGATGAGTTTAGTTATTTTTGCGTTTCTTTTCAATTAAAAACGTATTAATAAAATGGCGGCCACAAGATGGCAAACAAGTCCGCATGTTAGGATAGTATGAGCAGGGCCTCGTAGCACCCGGTCACTTTTGATACGCGTCCCGCCCCGCGGTGCCTCTAAAAAGTACACCAGGTTGGTTAAGGTGGTTCAATCACTGTTTATTCTAGGACATTACGTAACTAGGGCCGTGAATTCGTGAATGCTCCAGATCCCAGGTGCATATGCGCTCTGGGGCTTTACGAATTACCGCCCGAGTTGGAGTACAAAATTTTACGTCTTCACCTGGCCACAATGCGAGTTTTCCCGTACGCGCGGCGTGCAGTAAAAGTCGCATTATGGCCAGGTGTGACGTAAATTAAGTTTACAGTACATATGGTGCTACTTTCCCGCACTAGTGCGGAAAAGTGCACTTGGGTGAGGACCAAATTCTTGGCCAGTAGTTAGCCTAATTAATTGATAGTCGTTAAAAAGTTCCGTTGTGACACGAAAATTAGCCATACATTTTCTATGGTTAATTTTCGTGTCACAACGGAACTTTTTAACTACTACCAATTAACGACGCTAACTACTGGCCAAGAATTTGGTCCTCACCCACTTTCCTTGCATATGTCGAAACTTTAAAGAGCCATATGTACAGTAAAACGTTGTACGATACACGTGCGAATAGGTAATTCGTAATTCGTGTCGATTTAAAACACTTCCTTCGGTCGTGTTTTAATTTATCACTTTATTCACCACTCGTTGCGAATTTCCTATTTTCGGCACTTGTATCGTAAATAACTATTGTCTCTATCCGTAACTTTGACATTTGTGTTTGTAAAGGGGACAAAACACATTTTAGTTAACGATGCTTTCACTATATATGTAACTTGTAACGCTTTACCGAAGACTGCAGCTATATTAATAGCACTGCTTGGTCAGTGGGTATGTGATGAAATGTTCCTGCACGTCTCATGGGACGGCCGCGACATACCGTCGATTTATCTCGCACTATCCGTCGCTCTCTTTTTAGAACATTCAGAAAAAGAGGCATACAGTACGAGAAAAATCGAGAGTATGTCGCGGCTGTCTCATGATGTGCTGGTGGTTAGTTATGTCGCCAGAGCTAGGTCGCTAGTGTCGAGACTTAGGGATCTATATTGCACGGAACAAATTCTCAAATCAATAAAGGGTCAGCAACGCTCTTGTGACTCTGGAGTCGTAAGCGTCCATAGCATACGGTGTGTACTTGCCAGGTCGTACGCCTATTTGCCTCCGCCGTAGTATAAAAAACCTTACTTTTGATTGTAAATCAGCATACAGACGCAAACGGCGAATATGATGAACTGGGTCGCCATAGTCTTCTTCCGGCCGAACTTCTCGATGATGAAAATAGTAGCGAATATGCCTGTAAACAGCGGAATTAGGAAAAACTTTGAGTCATTATCATCATCGTCCCCCTAGCATTATCCCGATTGTGCCACTAAAGGTGCCCGGGGTCCGCTTTGACACCTAACCCCCAAGATTTGGCTAAGGCACTAGTATCGACTGCCATCTGACCTTCCAACCCAGAGGGAAAACTAGACCCTATTGGGATTAGACCGGTTTCCTCACGATGTTTTCCTTCACCGAAAAGCTAACGGTAAATATTCCGTACATAAGTTCCGTAAAACTCATTGGTACGAGCCAGGATTCGAGCCCAGGACCGCCGCTTGACTGCCGCATACCTGAACCACTAGGCTACCGTGGCTCGTTTTCGATTTTTTTCACAATAGTTAATATAACGTACATAAGTGCCCACTATTTTTTTTTTACTTTTTTTTTTATTTAGGTAAACAAACAGCCACTACAAGGAAATCACTATGAAGGGATTTTTGAAAATTCCACCCTCAAGGGGTCTGAAAGTTTGTATGGGGATGGAGTAAAATTTCAAGTAAGAGAATTTAAACTTTGTGTATGGACTCCTTATTACAATACAAGAAAATACATTTAAGGGTCACCCCTAAGCGGGTTTAACAGGGGTGCAAGTTTGTATATCGTAATTTGGACATGTATCCGAGGGTGCCACGGACACAACGATGTAATTTGGTGAATTAAATGTACACCTCGATTTTTGTACAACAGTTTCATCCACCACCGAGGCGATTTTCTCTTGTTTTTGGTTATAATTAGGTGAATTACGATAAACACAGACGTGTCCGACGCCATTTTGAACGACACACAAAGTCGGCTTGCCGCGAGCACGCTGCCTCGCCCGCGCATGTTTGCTCTGTGCCCACCACAGACTAATACAGACGCGCAGTATAAAGCAAGACGATGTTTCATATAGTTGTCTCTGTCACTTCTTATGGTCAGCTGACGTGAGTTAGAATGAGACGAATAGTATGGTATTTTGAGTCTATTGACGACTCGTCTCCATCTACTGTTCAACACTCTGTTAAATTAGTAAACAAGTTTTCCGAGATGTCAACGTCAAATTGACACTTATAGTGTTGTTACGGTTTTAAAGTTCATATTCATCGACATTATATCGGTGTGAATTTTATGTAGGCGAGGCGTTTGGCAAGTTTGAGATACACAGACTATACAGAAGTGAGTGAGCTGGTCGTTTATTTTGCTACTTCCGTATACCTACCACATTAACTTTTGTATTGTTTATTTCAGTAGATAACTGAAACTATATAGATTGTTATTTTAGTTGTTAAATACTACTTAATAACATTTTAATCCTTATTTTAAGTCCCAATCAAGTAGCTGTCTACAGCTCACGTAGGGAGTTGTCGCTCAGAAACAGGAATAAGTAGGTAGTTAAGTCAAGGTACCTATGGTTTTTGTTTTTACTGTGGTAAATGACATTCTGTACACATGTATTGTATACATAGTGTTAAATTGTATCTCAATACAAATGTATGGAGACACAAATTATTTACTACTGGTGCAGATGTCGAATATATTAATAGTAAATATCGATAACTTGTAAGAAAACATCTTTCTGTGCACTAAATCTCGAGCGAGCGAGAGAGCGAATCACATCGTGCGAGCGAGAAAGCGGAGACAATGACGTATGAAGACCTGTCAGATAACATGGTTCTATCCCTTTCTTACTCGTCGTTCAGTATGTAAGTAAGAAGGAGATCGGATGTATAGAAAACGTTAAATTTATTAGGGCCTATCTGCTTTTCTCTGTAATCTGTGGTGCCCACTAGACCGTATCATACCATGACCGTAACCGTCACAGTCACATGCAAGAAAATATTCTTTGTATGAGGCATTATGCATTGGGGGGTATGTGCCATAATCGCCACGCTTGGCATGCGGGTTGGCGATCGCAGTATTTCCACCGCTGCTGCCCATCCCCCGGTGGTCTTGGTCGTAGTTTTAGGACATACCCGGGTCCCGCAGCAGAACCAAGGTAACCGATATAGCCCTCCGGATCGCTAAATTTAAGTGGCAGTGGGCGGGGCACATAGCACGTAGAACCGATGGCCGTTGGGGCGGAAAGGTCCTCGAGTGGCGACCACGCACCGGAAGGCGCGGCGTGGGTAGGCCCCCGACAAGGTGGACTGATGATCTGGTGGAGGTTGCGGGATTCGGCTGGATGCGGATGACGAGGGATCGGTCTTAGGCACGGCACTTTTTAATATAAAGAATATGTTTTTGCCTGAAACGTTCATAGTACGGTCATGGTATGGTAAGGTGTAACGGATAGACCTTTATGTGCACCAATTAGTCTCGCGAGCGGGGCGAGCACGCCTCAGCCGCTCAAATTCGTACGCAGCTTAGCAGTGTGGTATACCGGGGAACTCGGCGAGCGTGGTCCACAGCAGGTCCATATAGTCGGTGGTCTGCAGCGGGCGGCAGTCCGCGGCGCAGGGCTCCAGGGCGCCGCCGGGCTCCGTCTCGAACAGCTCCGTCGTCATCAGCACCAGCCCGTAGTAGCAGAAGGCGCAGGACATCCTGGGACAGGCACGTCCAACCGTTATGGCAGTGAGTATACAGGGTGACACAATGACGTAATACAAAATAGCAAAATGTGAATCTATCCATTTTCTTAGCGTCATCATTCTCCCAGCGTTATTCCCGGTTGTGCCCCTAAAGGAGCCCGGGGTCCGCTTCGACACCTAATCCCAAGATTTGGCATAGGCACTAGTTTTACGAAAGCGACTGCCATCTGACCTTCCAACCCAGAGGGAAAACTAGACTTCACCGAAAAGCTAACGGTAAATATGCCGTACATAAGTTCCGAAAAACTCATTGGTACGAGCCGGGATTCGCACCCACGACCGCCGCTTGACAGCCGCATGCCTGAACCACTAGGCTACAGTAGCCTTCATTTTCTTAGCGTATCTTTGGAAAATGGCCATTATTTTTCCTTCCTGTGAAAGAGCCAATGGTTTCTACATGGTAATATGTTGAGTGTGATATATTTAATAGCAACACAATGAAGTCTGTTTCTCGCCTTGTAAAAAAATTAACTACAGACATACGAGCGATAACTTTGAGTGAAGTGGTTTGCTCGCGTCAGTTCAAAGGACCTCCGGTCTCTCAGGATCATCCCCGTGACCACGTGGCCGGGAGAGGCGAGTATCAAAAAAATCGGCCGGGAATTCGCGGCCGCGGGACTCATGGGAGACATTTTAGCGCGAGTGCCGGGTACAGGTTTGTTTTTGAAATAGTACATTATTGCCGAGGCGCAGAATGAAAGGGGTTGCCTGACGACCAGGCCAGGCAACCCCGGTTCTTGGCCAAGGTAAATATAATGCTTTTCTCAAACATGTGACGAAATAATACAAAGACATAACATAAAACATATTGTGACATACCTAATAACGCGGTGATACTTGTACTATGATTTATATGTAACAAGCATTCTTTTTTCGAATTCTTTCAAAGGCGGTATTCACTTCACACTATATTTTACACTCAATGTGGTGTTTCAAGTAATTAAGTATAGCACATATAATTAATTTCATGTTTAATTTATCTCAAATTAATGAATTTACTTACGGTTTGATACTTTTTCATTTCATTTTCTTCTAACCATAAACGATAAAGAGCGAAAAAAAAGAATTAAAAAAATATCACCATGGAAACCGCAGGGCTCGGGAGTAATTTTCTTTGGCTGAATGTGATTTTTCCTTAGTCGTCTCGATTTAGTATGGCGCTATCAGGATTTAGCTATAGCAGGCGCTATAGTTAAGGTAGCCCAGTGGTTCAGGCATGCGGCTGTCAAATGGCGGTCGTGGGTTCGAATCCCGGCTCGTACCAATGAGTTTTTCGGAACTTATGTATGGAATATGATCTCATATTTATCGTTAGCTTTTCGGTGAAGGAAAAACATCGTGAGGAAACCTGCATACATCTGCGAAGAAATTCAAAGGTGTATGTGAAGTCTCCAATCCGCACTGGGCCAGCGTGGGGACTACAGCCCGTTCCCTCTCATACGTGAGAGGAGGCCTGTGCCCAGCAGTGGGACGTATATAGGCTGATGATGTGATGTGATGTGATGTGATCAGGATTTTAAAAAGTTTAACGCAGCGGGAAATAATGGGTTTTTATGGGTTATTATACTCCTAGGCAGGGAAGAGATTTAACTTTTTAAATGTTGGCGGATAAAAATTAGGCACTTCGCGTGTTCATTTTTCAAACAAAACGCGCCGCTTTCTGAGCATGTTTGAGAAAATACTATTACTGCTGGAGTTTTTTGTCTTTTTAGGACCGTTGTATAAGATTGGCCCCCATGACGCTGTGCGACCGTCGCTGATACGACAGCGATTAATTACTAGTGCCGAGACTATATTCTAATTACCATATGAACCAGAGGAGCAAGCTCGTGGTCCTCAGCTGAGGTATAAGGAGGTGCTTCAGCCGCCCGCGCTGCCCGATGCCCACCGAATCGTCACATACCAATCGGCCCAGCAGCATTGGCCGCCCGTTGTCTGCGGCTATCTACAATTTAAAAAATAATAGGACATCGTAGTTCAAGATCAGTAATATATAAAAGTATATAATAACTTAGAAAAGTTGAAGAACCCCCGACATTTTCATTTCAAAGTCCAATATCTCAAAACTGGCTGAACAGATTTTGATGGAACATGGCTAAGAACACTCGGGATGAAATTATATATGACACAAAAGAAACCGCATTCAAATCGGTCCATCCATTTGGGAGCTACGATACCACAGACTGTCTGTGTCTACACAGATACACAGACCCTTCTTTTTTCGTCGGGGGTTAAAAATACAAAAATTGTGGCAATATCAGGTACGCAGGTTATTTTATTAAGTAGGTACATTTCAAAGTTCGAGCGCTCATAATGAGAGACTCTATATTTTGACACATTGCACACGCTGGATTTTTTTTTTCCTATTTTATAATTAGCTTTTTCTACTCCTGTACTTTTATCTGTCATTTACATAGTCCCGAACACTAATATAAAGACATACAAAATAAGTCTGCAGAAAAGTCTATACTCTATTCCTCATAACAGTACGGCACAACCGTGCTGTTTTGTCGCCAAAACGATACGCTTAGCAGCCATACGCTTCTAAACCTGGGTAGTATTACGTGATCAACACTAATTTAACAACAATAGAGGTACTACCAACTTAACAAACCACTGAATGTTTTACTTCAAAGAAATGATTGTACTAAAGGCATTGCTGCCAACTTCCAAAGTTCCAGTTCAAAATTAAAAGACGAAATATGATAACTATTCGTTATTAATAACTTCTTAAGATTTGATTCGTGTTTGTGAAGTGAAGAAAAATGTGTACGTTCCTTTTAAAATGGACGAAGAAGGAAATAACTGTACCGCTGAAGAAATTGCGTGAGTAGTTATAGAACTAACGGAAAATTTACTGCCTGAAAAGTCAAATGCTATTTATTTAAAATTAGTCGTAGAAAAAGTATTGTATGCAACGGTGTGTAACTTGGTCTTAAAACGCTCGTGGCGTCTTTAATTGCGATGCTCGCCAAGGCTTATACAACAGTTGCATAAAATACTATTTTGACTTGGTTTTCAACAATCACCCGTTGCGTTGTCAGCTTCACGTTGAATATTGGCACACGTTGTATATAGCTATTTAGCTTTGGCTACCCACGCGACTCCGTTCGGGTACCTATTACATAAACCCAGGCGGAGCCACGGGATATAACATATCCTAACTGGTAAAAGAAAATGTTAAATAATATACAAAGCTTCAATCCCGTAGACTTTTCCTCTTTGTAATATTAAGTAAAGAAGAATATTTCACCTGCTCTAGAGTAGAAAGTGCTTTGTCGGGTTGTCCGCTGGCGACGTGAAATCTGGCCGATTCAGGAAGCCACTGAAATAAACAACATTACTTAATGTTATTTAAGAAAATAATATTAACTGTGAAGTTGATTCTCATTGTCTTTCATTACATTGCAATTAAATTTTGTCAAATACTCTAATACTTCAAGATCTCACAATGAACAACTCAGAAAAGTTGAAATACTCCCGACATTTTCATTTCAAAGTTCAACATCTCAAAACCGGCTGATCAGATTTTGTTGAAGCGTAGCTAAGAAACATCTCGATCACGTCAGCTTTCGGACAAACAAAAACGGTCCATTCGTTTAGGAGCTACGATGCCACAAATAGACACATAAATTCACAGAAACACCCTTCTTTTTGCGTCGGCGGTTAAAATAGCTTAGTGTCATAACTACAACTTAGAAAAGTTGGAAAACCCCCGACATTTTAATTTCCAAGTCCAATATCTCAAACACGGCTAAACAGATTTTCATGAAACATGGCTAAGAACACTCGGGATAAAATTATCTATGATACAAAAAAACCGCATTCAAATCGGTCCACCCGTTAGGGAGCTACGCTACCACAGACAGATACACAGACTGACACGTTAAGTTAAGTTAAAACTTATAACACCCCTCTTTTTGCATCAGCGGTTAAAATAGCTTAGTGACAAAATAGATTAGTGTCAAAATTTCGGTGGTGACATTATATTGTGTTATCACCGAACTTACGTAATAGACAATCGGCTGAAATTCAGTGTTGCCACTGACTTGTTCCGCCCATCCCAACCACGCAAGTTAAATAAAAGCTTGTAAATAATAGAACAGTAACCAACAAGGTGGGCTTCTGGGTCACATAACTCAGGATACATACCGGACATATGAGAGCGAATATCAGCAGGGGTATGGTGGAGAGAGCGAGCAGCCAGTGGAAGCCCAGGGTCGGCATCACCACCAGCGCCAGGGCCACTTCCAAGCACGCCCCGAGCGCCCAGAAGCACTGCATAAATAAATAAATATTAGGAGACAGTTTTTACCCAAATCGAACTAGCTGTAGCCCCATAGTAAGCTCGATAAGGCATGAGCTATTGGTACTAGAAGACGATATGTTTAACACTTTCGCAACCGGAGCAAAAATGGAACAATTCACCAGAAATCGACATAATTCGCTAGGCGTGTAAGTTCATATTACTGCCCGCCTAGCGCTGCTCTGAGCAAACATTACGAGTGCCTACCAGGCGGGTTCTTGGTCGCGAACGTGTTAATAGATATAAATATTTAAATACATATAAAACATCCAAAACTCGGAAACAAATATTCATGCTCATCACACAAATATTTGATTGCGAAACGCACGCTTGGCTCTAACAAAAAATAGGGCTATAAAGCCCAATATCACGCAAACGGAGTTGAGTTCTAAAATTATATCTAGTAATTTTTAATATTTTTTAAAGCCGAATCTAGAAACGGTAGACAGTGTTCTAGCGTTTAAAAACTTTGTACTACACAATAGGGCCTATACCCACCCATGCGATTCGCGCAAAGTGTGTTATCCTTAATACATAATGCTGTAATATAAATGGGCTTACATCAAGTAACACGACGCATTTAGCTCTCTGCTTCGTGGGTAGAAACTCTGCATACAACGTGACACTGAAACAACGAAATGTTGAAGATAAGTAAAAATGAACTCACGATAATACCATGGTACCTAATCGGCTTTCAGACCTCGAGCTAAAATGGTACAATTTATAGGACTTGTGATCTTGAATACAATAAAAGTGTATTCTAATACAATTTAGAAAAAATAAATACTTATTGTACTTACACGTACAGATGTAGTGTATGTACATGTATGTGTGTATGTGTGTGTGTGTATGTGTGTATGTGTGTGTGTGTGTGTGTGTGTGTGTGTGTGTGTGTGTGTGATGTAGTGTGTGTGTGTGTGTGTTCTCCTTCGTATTTTCTCGCAAACGTTGGTATTTGTGATGCTACTTCAGTCAACACCAGTACTTTTTGTACGGAGACTGACTGAAATAGCAAGACCACGTCCGTACGTTTCCGTGAAAATACGATGAAAATAATTATGCACTACATCCGTACCTACCCACGGAGAAAATATTCCATACAAAGAGCACTTTTTCGACTTTCACAAAATTCGAATGGCATCGTGTTGAGGTTCACCAACATAGGGTTGGCGATCGTCGCTCAGGCTCTATTATATATATTTTCTAATTTCGAATAAGTGACACGACAATGAAATTGTATATGGTTAACGATCCTGTCCATAAAATTTCACGAGAATCGGTTGAGAAATGCGACTTGTAGCGGGACATCCCGACATCTGGACATACAAATGATTTTTGGCCCAAGTTGAACATGGAACTTTGATCGATTATAGATTTCCAAAACCATCCCAAATATTAACAAATTTCGGTACACAAAATAAGCGGAAATTAATCGATTTATAAGTTAGTAAGTACTTTTTTCGAAACCGGATGCTTGACGACAGTTAAGTACCTATCCACAATGGTTGACGTTATCTTTATCTATGCAACATGTGTACGTTAATTCATACCTACTCTTACTAATGCCATATACATCCTGTATATCAAGGAAAAAAACACAATGAGTAAAATTGTAATTAAATTTTAAGGTAATTGTTATCGTTAACATTCTTAAATACCCAGTACTTACACCTTCATTTTTGAATTAAGACTTCGTCTTCGTACATCAAACTATAATCACATACTTTTTTTATGGAGCTCCCAAGTCAACTTTTTACAACTAAAATGAATTCGACCAATCACGTGGCGCCTTTACTGAACTATAATGAATTTGACCAATATAACGTCGTCCTGACTACAGAGCAAAGAACATCAACGAATACCAAGCCGTTGGCTGCGCTTTATTTCAGCAGGGATTAGAGATTTTCAATACATACCAAGTTTGTTTAATTATAGTTCAGATGACTCGTAGAAAAGGTATCGCATACAATAGTTATATAATTAGCTTTTTAAGTCTCGTACCTTAATTAGGCCACTCAGCAAGTTTCGTGGCCTAAACGTGGCACCTCCTCGATTGAAAAAGCATTCATTATTTATAACGATTGCATAAAATACTATTTTAACGTCACGCTGTTGTCAAACACTCTTACGGCCTGGCTGATGGAAAGCAGAAACCTTAGCTTCCATACGCTCCACGGGAGTCAGAAGCGTATTGCCGATCCTTTATTAATGAGGATTCGTTGTATCGACCGCTAAACAAATGCAGGTCCCTGTCCCTTCAGACAACCTTACTCAACATCAGGAACATAACACCACATACATAGGTATGTACCATAGGTAAGTGGTGGTGTTACAACTCTTGGGTCACTTGGGCAACGAGTCACTCAAACCGTGACGTTCCCTTGACCAGCGTCAAAGTGTTGGGTCTTCAGTATATTAAAATTATTATTTCTCCAAAATTCTCGCATAGCGATTTGTTCGCTTTCGGGGTGGCAAAACTGATCGGTGGTAAAAGAATGATTGAGAAGGAATAAAAGTTGATAATATAAGATTGAGACGCTATGGTGTCAGCTGAAAGTTGCAGTGTAATTGAAATAAATAGATTATGACTGCGGTTTTCTGTAACTTAATTACCCATTTGGGTTGTGCCCTTCCTCTCATGGGGATATTTTAAGGACGCAATGGAATCCCCGGTGATTTAAGTAGTTATAATTAAAACTTCACTTCGCAATATAGTAAATTTTGGTATACATAGTGTATAGCCTGGATTAACGTATAGGCGGATGTCACACTGCGCCGCATCTCCGGAGGGAGGTGCGGAGCTGCATACAAATTTCACCGGACGGAAGCGCAGTGCAGTTTGTCGTACCACACGGAATTTATATACAAAACTGAGGTACTTGCATACAACACCTCCGTCCTCCGTCCGGATCCGGAGATGCGGCGCAGTGTGACATCCGAAATAATCGCTTAAGGGGGCGAAAAGGGGAGTGAAAATTTGAATGGAGCTACGATACAGTAAACAAGTTTGACGCGGACAAAGTCGCGGGCAGAAGCTAGTATAGATATACCTACTTATTTCCGCTGTCATATAGATACGGATACTACACAAAGTAGTCAAAGCACGATTTATACAGTATGTATCAGAAGGAAAGGCCAAGCTGATACCTGGTTGATGGTAAAGTGGAGTATGTTGTAACAGCATACGTTTTATTAACTTTCTGTTGCTTTTTTTAATTTGCTCAATCTCAACATGACTTATTTGCAGTCGGCTAAAGATTCTTGTAACATCCTGTAGAAACAGTAAGATGTCGGTTTATTAGCGTAAACAAACTAACCAAAGCCAATCCAGATATCAGATTACTGCAATTTCAATTATGACTGCACTACGACATGCCTACGGTACGAAACACTAACCATGCACTTTCTGTAATAATCATTAAGGTCAAAATAACGACTATTGATGTTATTATTACAGGATTTTCGCATGACATTGTAGTCACTTTGACATTTTAGATTTGTCACCTCGTTATTGTGATTTTGAAAGAGGTCAGGTTCAATAAGTTATTTGACTTTTTTCTTTAAACTTCAAGTCGAGGTTTGACGTTCGTGTGTCTTAGTCGTGTGTCAGATAAAATCTAGATAGAAATTTAAGTTAAAAATACTTATGCCTTTGAACTTCCCTGCGGAGAAACTTGTGGATATGATCCTTGTTTACGGTGAGTGTAGGAGTAACGGGAATGCCGATGTCGCGCTTCGTCTGTACGCGGAGAGGTTTCCCGCACGAAGGCAACCCAAAAACGCCCGTGTGATCGTGAATGCGATTATCTGTCTACGAAGTAACAACCCGCCGGTGCCGATTAACCGAGGGGGCCTAAACGGTGAGGTGAGAGAGGAAGACCAAGTATTGGACCATTTTCACAACCAACCGGGTTCTAGTACGAGATGTGCAGGACGCATTTTAGGCATGAGTCACCCCGCCGTCTGCATACTGCATAACATTATCAGGTGACATTTATGAATTTTTTGTAATTTTATTAGTTGTCAATGATAAGATTGTAAATAAATAATACAGGAGGTTATAAAATAATGGTTATTTAAAAAAAAAACACTACTATAAAAAGATGCTAAATTTACATATAAGCCAGGCACCATAATTTCGTATTTATGGTCTAAACAATAATGGGTCTCTTTGGCCTTTCGTTCTGATACATACTGTATAGTCATAGCCACCGTAATTAATATGAGATTATGCTTAATTTGGAATTAATAACCACTCCCGAGTCCGACCACCATTTTGGAAATTTGTAATGTTCAGAGGATATACATAACTCTCCGTGGGCGCAGGTACCACATACAATGACTGCGGTTTTTAAAGCTATATTGATTATGGTTGTTAGTGGGGTCGGTTGCATTCTGGTAAGTTTTATATTTCTATCACAAATAAACTTCGTGTTTGTTGTTGTTTAGCGTGTAACACGAGCATTATAAATTTTAAATGAAAGTATAAAAATAAAAATTCAATGCTGCTGCCGGATTCGAACCGGCAACCACAGGCACATTCATGGCCTGTGGTCGCCGGTTCGAATCCGGCTCGGAGCATTACAGAATAGAATAGAATAGAATAGAATGTTTTTATTGTCCACTGTGTAGGTATACATATAGATGATCGGTACAGAAAATGGTATCAACAGTTGCCCTTTGCGAACATACAATATAATTCTTATAAACTACTTATAAACTAAGCATATCATATACTATATTAACAAAACTAATTTACATTCTGTAGCTGCATGCGTCGTCAAAAAAGTCTTTAAGATTGTAGTATACCTTCTCAATCAGCCATTTCTTTAACTTATACTTAAATATATTACCTTGCAGCATTTTTAATTCGTTAGGTAATTCATTAAACACTCGTATTGCCGTTAAAAATGTGCTTTTGTAATACATTGTATTGTTAGCAATTGGACGCTGTAAATTAAATTTATATTGAGACCTTACATTTTCTCTTAACGAGTTTTGTTTAGCAAAATAGTCTGGATATTTTTTTACAAATAGACATAATTCCATTATATATATACCGGTAAGAGTGAGAAGAGCCTTTTCTTTAAAAATACTTCGAAGCGAATGTTGGTAATGTAAGCGGTATATGGTGCGTATACATCTCTTCTGCAAAATAAAAGTAGACTGTATATCGACAGAGTTTCCCCAGTAGATGATACCATATTTTAATAATGGATACACATTTCCGAAATAGGCATTTCTAACGATGTTTTCTGAACATGTTGCAGATAAAATCGACAAAGCGTAGCAGTTGCTAGAAATGCTATTGTTAATCTTTTTAATGTGAGTTTTCCAACTCAAATGGGTATCAATAGTCACTCCCAAAAAACTAATACTCTCTACTTCTTGTACCGAAACTCCAGCTTCGCTTATGTTTAATGATATAGGAGTTGATCTATTGCTTCTAAACTGCATTAGCTTCGTTTTGCTTAAATTTACACTAAGATTGATACTAGAGAGCCACTCTACAACTTTTTTCAGCGTTGTATTAATATTTTGTTTGAGTAAAGGTATTTCTGACTTATCCCCTGAGAAAAGTATTGTGGCATCATCCGCAAACAACACACAAAGTTCACTTACAACTTTAGGAAGTTCGTTAACATATACTAAAAATAACAATGGTCCCAGAACGCTGCCCTGGGGTACTCCTATATGTACTGCCTCAAATTCGGATCTGAAATACTCCAGAGTTTACATTGATCCTTTAATTTAATATTTATAATTTCGTTAGCAGCGTTGCTGGTTGATACATAATTTACTTTAAAAACAAAGTTTTAACCGACTTCAATTTAGTACTCCGCCAAGCCACGAGAACATTTCCACATTTCTTTTCCAATTTACCACATGAACTGATTTCCGAGAGCAAATGCGTTGATTATTAGAGAAAAAAACCGAATCGCTGTATGTGGGCCGATAATATTTGAGGACTTCCGTCGACTCCACAAGGATCACCTTTGGCACTTCATTAGTTGCTATTTCAACGGAATCTTATCAGAATCTGTGATATACTTTTGTACTTTTAAGTACATAAGTAATTGAGGAATTCCATAAGTCATCTGTGGTCTTCATCATCAATTCCACTTCACCAAATTTATGATTTCCGGGTGTAAATACACGAGTTATAATAGAAAATACCAAAATCACTACACGCGTGCCTAATAAAATTGAGGAGTTTCCTCATTTCCTCATGGATCCCATCTTCCAACTGATTTTTTGAAAAAATGCGACCCATCTGGAAGCATATAGGTACTTACAAACAAAAAAAAAATACGAATCGGCTCATCCATAACGGAGTTCTGAGGTAACTAACATTGAAAAAAAAAAAATACAACCGAATTGAGAACCTCCTCCTCTTTTTTGAAGTTGGTTAAAAATTAAAGGAGAATATTAATTCACGGATGGAGTAATCCATAGAACACCTGCAGTTATCATTTAATGGTCCCATTGTTTCAAAATTATAACATTCGGAAAAAATAAGTAATTATAGTGAATTTTCAAGTTTTTTATTGCGTTTTTCCTTCAGCACACATCTACGTTCAATTATTTTTTCATCATTATTTGATTCTGTTACAGGTCACAATTATGAATTGTACAGTGAAATAAAGTTGCTACATGTTTCATTGATTATGTCGGCTGACTACCTTTATCATCAAACGCTATAGGAAGCATGAATTCCCATAAAATAAAGGATCATTTATCCACAGAACCATTACGTAGTCACGATTATTTGTAAATGTGTTTTGGCATATGGCCAATTAGGTATATATTGGCCTAAATTGGGTACTGTAATACTTGGGTATTACAGTACTATAAGTATGATGCACATTTAATAACTGATAAATGTAAAAATGCTTTAATAAATACAAGTCAAAGAACTTGGAGTTGGATAACGCGTTGAACGAGTTGCTTTTAAACTGTGCCGTGATGAAAGTGCAAGGCGATTCAATACTAAAAACCGGCCAATTGCGAGTTAGACTCGCACGAAGGGTTCCATACCATTATCTATAAAAACGGCAAAAAAATCAAGTCTGTTTTATGAGAGCCCCACTCCGTTTTTTTTAGTATAGGTATGTCGTTAAAGTGGCAACAGCAATACATCATCTGTGAAAATTTCATCTGTCTAACTATCACGGTTCATGAGATACAGCCTGGTGACTGACGGACAGACAGACAGACCGCGGAGCCTTAGTAATAGGGTTCAGTTTTTACCCTTTGGGTACGGAACCCTAAAACATACTTGACTACATACAAAACTTTAGTATACATATACAATACAATACAAATACTCTTTATTGCACACCTCACACAAACAAATCAGTTATAAAGAGACAGAATACAATAACATGTAGGTATAGGTATACTTACCAAAGCTAAAGCTGCATAGTTACCTTGTTAAACGTATTAAATAATTATTGTACCTATAGACGTAGATAATGTAAATAACAGAAATAGAAGAGAGTAGAGACTGCTCGATCCCACAGTCAAACTGTGCAAACGGTTTTGTGGGACATTGTATTTGTTTGTGCTGTATATCTTTTTCTTAATAAATAAATACAAAATCTTCTTTAAAAATATTTTGGTGAATGATCTAGGAGCCTGTAAAGAACCGAAAATTGGTAATTTCATGCTCTGAATTAACTGATATTTAATTGTTTATATTTTAAGACCATGCAAATTATTCCTGAGCGTGCCAATATTGTTAACGTTAACGAAAAGTACGCCACTGGAGTTAAACTAATAGTCAGAAGGTATACCCGACGAGGAAGCTATTATATGAACTTTGAAGGCACTAACAAACTCACATTCGGTAACAATGTTACGGTAAGTACCGCATTATACAATTTTGTGTACCAATATTTTAAACAGCCTCCTTTAGATTACTTTGTGACCAGCTAGCTACCTACTTATTATTTGCACAATTTTTAATAAGTCATAAATATTCATTAAGAGATCACAACATCAGCCTATATACGTCCCACTGATGGGCACAGGCCTCCTCTCATGTATGAGAGGGAATGGGCAGTAGTCCCCACGCTGGCCCAGTGCGGATTGGGGACATTAAGAGATAGAAGAGTGATAAAGAGAGAGTGAAGTATTATTGGTAACCTCACTTTTCCTTTATATAAAATCTGTGTTCGGCACATTATTTATACAGAATCCAATTTCTCGACATTCCCAAATCTACAGATACCTGCCTGATTTAACGAATTGTTATTTCTATGTCCCGTTTCTATACAGCTTATAACTGGGGGGGGTTTGAAGGTACTTATTTCAGATTTTCGTATAGGCAGGCTGTACTCCAACTTTTTACCCCGAGGCAAATCTTGAAATGTCAGATTTTTCTGGGGGTCACACGGAGAGTCCTACACTCCATACATCACCAGGTCGTAGTTGCACTCTTACCCGGAGAAACAACTATGTCAGTGAGAAATCAGTGGTTTTGCAGCTTTATTTGTTTGTTTTGTTTAGAAATTCTCAATGGATCGATATGGGAATTGTATGTTCGATAAGCAGGTGACCGAGCTTGCTTATCCTAAACACAAAATGAATTATGATGAACAACTACGAAAAAACGACGTTTTCTTAAATCGTAATTTTTTTAATTTTTTAACTTAAACATCTGTAGCTTCTAAAGCATCGATCGTAGAGTAAAAATAAATATGACCAATTTTGTAGGAAATTTTATGGACAAACTTCTTTCCGAAGTAATTATAATAGTTATGATGAACAACTACGAAAAAACAACGTTTTCTTAAATCAACTATTTTTTATATCTTTGTTTACTTTAACTTCCTGTAGATCGTTGAGTAAAATTTTTATGACCAATTTTGTAGGAAATTTTATGGAAAAACTTTTGTCTAAAGTTATCATAACCCTACACCCTCAGCACAGCCCCCACCCTCGAGGACTTTTAGTATGTTCATCTGGACGCGACAAGGTATAACTGTACCAATTTACAAAACTACAGGAATTATTTCCCCTGATTTTATTAATTTTCTTATGCTAAATCGGTAAATAAATCCTTTATAGTTTATCTGACTACTTTTCTTATTTTAAGCCTCAGTTGTACCTTTTTCCGATTATCATCCAGCTGTTTTCTATAGGCTTATGTACAATGATTCCATGATTAGTATTAACTTTCAGGTCCACCTGGTTTTTAATGAATTCCTGCACAATGAGTACAAGCCTAGTTTCATTGTGATGCACTACAAGTATTGCGATCTAGTGAACAATAATCCTTACTTGGGTCAGGCGCTTCGCGAGGTCGGACTGGTGTGCCCGTCACCTCCGGTAAGTTGGTATACTAGGTTTTTTTCTATGTTTACCATAGTTATCTCCAATTTCCAAGCATGGATGCAGAAAAAATATCCCGTTCCGATAATCAAGCAAAAGTATAAAAAGGGATTAGCGAAAGCAGGTCGATAGATACACTTTTTTTTCTTTTTTATCGTATTTTGTGAGTATATTTTACAAACAAATGAATGATTTATCTATCTATCTATGAGATAATGCTTACGTAAAAAACGTGGAGAAAAAAAATACAAAACTTTGTACAGTCCATACTATAAATGCGAAATTGTGTCTGTCTGTTACCTTTTCACGCATAAACGAGTTCCACACGGACGGAGTCCCGGGCAGAAGGTAGTTTGAAATAAAACCTTAAAGTGCAGGTACTGTCTACCCGGTCAAATTGAATCCTCCTATCGGCTTCTTTCTCATGTAGTTCCTTACAATCTGGATTATCTGCCCCCGGCATATTTGCTCCTGACCAGCTTCGAGGGCCGAATCTTCGACAAACAGAGGCTCTGGGTCGATATGTGCATTGAACATGACTTTCGTCTTCTCCAAACCTCACACGGATTATCAAGGCGTTTCAGCATTTCCGGCAGATCTTGCAACAATTCAGCCTAAATGACTACATCATCGGCGAAACGGAGGCAAGAGGTGTACTCGCAGTCTAATATCCACGCCCTTTCCAGTCCAGGATCTTAAACACATTCTCCAGTGTGAAGAGCTTGGGGACTATCATCTCCCTGTTTTACACCCTGACACAGCTGGATGGGTCTGGTTTCCTGCTCCAGTACTTGGACATTCACATCACTGTTGCAGCGTCATACTGACATCTCAACACCTCGATGTCGCGCCATTTGTGGCGCCCTTGGCTTCGCTGTAAGCATCCCAGAACCGTCTAGGTCTCGATGAAGTCGAAGGCTTTTTCGTAGTCCACAAATGCTAGATACAGAGGCTGATTGTACTCTTCGGTCTTCTGTATAATCTGCCGTACTGTGTGTATTATTGTGTATACCTACGGTGATTTAGCCTTTTCGAAATTCGGCTTGTTCCAGTGGCTAGAAGTCATCAAATCTTTGGGCGAGACGATTCGCAACAACTTTCGAGAACAACTTGTATACATGGTTCAGAGACAGAGACTTGTCTCCTTATTCATGGAACAGTGCGACCACACTCTTGTTCCCTGCCTGCAGGGGTTATTACGTCATGGAGGACACCGTCAAATAGTTTTTGGAGCTATTTCAGGACAGGAACTAATTCCTAACCACTCGCATCAATTCTGATGTGATACTATTCTCTTCTGAAGCTCTGTTGTTTTTAAGTTGATCGACAGCTATTCTAATCTCACCTCACTTCCGGAAGGTCATCCGTGTAGTGGTAGTGTTGGAATGGCTCTTTCATCGCTCCTCCCTGGATGAGCAGGTTTAGAGGTATGCGAAGTATAGAGTCCCATAAAATTTCTCCACATCTGTCAGGATCTCTCGAATTTGGGTGGCGGCAAATTGTATTCCCTTTAGTTTTCAATTTTGTGGATACTGCGAAATCACATGCGAAATACTTAGGGATGCGTCCCTACATCAAAATGCCGCAAGGCAAAGGCTTCGCCGCTTCCACCTATTGTTTTTTTTTTTTTTTAATCTTTAGTGCACAAGCTAAAAAGAATACTCTACCAATCAACTTCAAGGCCAAGCAGATACACTTTTATACATATACTTCTATTACTTCTGAAATAAATATATATTATTCTTTATCTCTATCTACATTAAAAACAGTATTTGGTACTCTGAAACATTCATGGTGTTTTGAGATGCAGTAATGAAAGTACGAGTACATTGTGATATTAACAACGAAAACCCAGCTAGGGGCTAACTGAGAAATTATACCTTTATAAGACATCTTAACAATTTTTCAGCGCACATGGATACTGTCGAATATAACAATACCAGTAGAAAACTTCGCTTACGTGTGGCCATTTGAGAAATGCAGATTGGACGTCAGCTTAAAGACCTATCCAGAGAACGAAAATATAGGAGAGCTCCAGGTTTACCTACTATTTAAACAGAAAGTTAGAAAATGATCCACGGAATTGTCTAAAATATAAAACAAAAATATTAAACCTAATTTTAACATTGGAATCTGTATCTTATCCATAGTGCCTTATACCGCAAATAAATGCAACCTTTCAGTGTTGTTAAGTATTCAATTATAAAGTGTTTTTCAACACAATTGCTCGTAAGGTACCTCTTATTGTGTCGCTTTTAGGCTCATAATCCTGGATATTAAAAACGCGTGTTTTATAACTTTACAACACTTGTGTGTTATGGTTATATCCCGATTAAGTCACGTTGGCACCTTGCAGCAAGATATATGCATGAACACGGTGCATTCTTAAATTGACCAGGTTGTACAAAATGTACAGCTTTTTTTTTAATTTTCGGCAAATGGATTCTTACTCGACTAAACAAATTAAATCCTTTTTGTTAATTAATTGACTATTTCTTTTTGTATATGATATGGAAACGTTTAATTTAGTAAAACTATTCACTTTTCATAACATTTTACATGAATTAAATACAGATAACATATTAAAATGAAAATATAATTTTATTTTGTATTGGCTGTTTAGAGATTTCTGTGCCCACACTGCGCAAACTTCACGAAAAAAAAACTGTTGGGTGCCAATATAGGTTATATTTTGAAAGGTTATTTATTTCACAAATAATTGTAAAATTTGTTTTGTTTATGCGTGTTTATTATCAAACTCGTGGTGACTAGAAAAGTGAAATATAGAATGGACGCCACTGGAAATTCTTGGCGATGTGCAATTGTGAGTAAAAACCTGTTGTCATCTTAATGATTTGCTTAATGTAAAGTAAATAATTTGGCAGGCCAATAACATTTTCATCTTATGAAAATGATTTTTTCCTCGCAAAATGTGTTGAAAAACGTCGTATGATACGCGTGAGCTTTGATAATTACATCCTCGGCTTCCTTATCACGCTCACCTGCGGTTCGCGTGAACAATTTCGCCTCTGATGTAATTATCAACCTACCTCACTTGTATCACAATGTACTATTAAATTACGGCTTGAAATTACGCCATTATGACGTGACAATTTGTTTTGTTTTCATTCATCATAATAAAACTCGACATGACTAAAATATATTACACCTTTGTAATTACGTATTCCTGCAAATAAACATTTATTTCTTTCTTAACTTTTTTTTTTAAATAAATTTTGTTGATTCTGAGGTCTATACGTATTTAAGCATATAACGATAAATATATTTGCTAACACGACGAAGTTATGTGAATACCAGTTTACAGTTTTTTCAATATTAACGGCTAAGAATAATAGAACCAAACTCAAGGTTGATTACAGGTTAATGACAGTTTAATCACAGGTTTAGTTATGCTATGCTTAGCTGCAATAGTGTATTAGGCAATCTAACTTGATGATAAAGGAAGGTAATTTCGAATTTCATGGATTGGTCAGAAAAAAAACCATGGTTTCACGAAATGCATCATCATCATCATCATATGAGCCGAAAGACGTCCACTGCTGGACATAGGCCACCCCCAAAGAGTGCCAGAGTGATCGCTACTGCGCCACCCACATCCAGCGAACTCCCGCGACTTTTACTACGTCATCAATCCACCTTGCGCGGGGGTTATATCTGTTACCTTAGTTCTGCTGCGGATAGCCTCACTTCTGATGCGATTTCGAAGAGACACTGCCAGTATAGACCTCTCCATTGCCTTTTAGGTGAGACATTGCGGAATATTGGACGAAAAGATGTGCCGTAGCTTCCCGAATGCTTCCTTAGTACAGTCATTATAGATTTTGACCCGTGAATAATTAGTTCTTGGATTTTTTTTTCGTAGGTCCCTCGGGGGGGTCATTGATTGTATTCGACATTGAGACCAGGGTGGAGGGGGGCCTGACGAGATTTACTGCTAAGGAAGTAAAGAAAGCCATTAAGTCAATAACAAGGGGTAAGTCCCCAGGCCACGATGGGCTTAGTGTCGAACATCTCCAAAACGCCGGACCTCATATATCGCGAGTCCTTGCAATGTTCTTTTCTTTGTGTGTGAGTCACTCATATCTTCCCTCGGACCTCATGAGAACTGTAGTTGTACCTGTAGTGAAAAACAAAACTGGAGACCTTTCAGATACCAGCAACTACAGGCCTATCTCTCTTGCGACCATTGTAGCAAAAGTTTTTGACGCCGTGCTTAATGTGCAGTTGAATAGTTGCCTTTCCGTACATGACAATCAATTTGGGTTCCGGCCGAATTTGTCAACGGAGAGTGCAATTCTTTCGCTTAAGCATGTGGTCAGATACTACAAGGACCGTAAAACACCCATCTACGCATGTTTTCTGGACTTATCCAAGGCATTCGACATGGTGTCCTACGAAGTACTGTGGAAAAAGCTTGAAACAATTAACCTTCCAAGGGAACTATTAAATATTTTCAGGTACTGGTATGGACACCAGGTCAATAGTGTCAGATGGGCAGGGGAACTGTCTGAAGACTACAGGTTGGAGTGCGGGGTGAGACAGGGGGGGTTAACGTCTCCCTCGCTCTTTAACCTGTACATAGATGCGCTCATTGTCGAGCTCAGTAACCACCATATCGGCTGTCATGTTGACGGAGTGTGTGTCAATAATCTAAGCTATGCAGACGATATGGTCTTGCTGAGCGCGTCGGTGTGTGGTCTGAGGACATTACTGGCGTCCTGTGAAAAATACGCACATGATCACGGGCTGCAGTACAATGTGACCAAAAGTCAGTACGTTGTCTTCGAGGTTGGCTCGCATCGCGTAGTGAATGTGCCGCCTATTAATCTGAATGGGGTAGCTTTAGAGAGGGTACATCAATATAAATATCTGGGTCACATAGTTACCGCAGATCTCGGGGACAACGCTGACATCGAGCGGGAACGAAGGGCGCTGTGTGTAAGAGCGAACATGATCGCCCGCAGGTTCGCAAGGTGTTCCAGGGATGTGAAAACAACACTATTCAGAGCCTATTGTACATCCCTGTATACATGCGGTCTGTGGGCGAGTTACACTGTGAAAGCGTACAGCGCCCTTCGGGTCCAATTCAATAACGCATTTAGAGCGGTGTTGGGGCTGCCTCGTTACTGCAGTGCGTCGGGCATGTTCGCGGAGGCGCGCGTGGCGTGCTTCCACGCGAGCATGCGCGCGCGCAGTGCTGCGCTCGTGCGCAGAGTGCGTGCCAGCCAAAACGCTGTTCTGTCTATGATAGCCGACAAAGTAGATTGCCCATACGTCCGGCATTGTTGCGACAGACATGTTCTAGCAAAATAAGTCGGACGAATGGGTAAATATTTTATTTATGTGACATTTTATTTGATTATATTTTATCCTATTTATTTTATTTTATTTGACATTGTATTGAGTTTTTAATTATTATTTTCTTTTTTAATTCTAGCATTTGTATTTGTATGGATTTTAAGGAACAATGCATTATGAGTCTTATGTTACTCGAAATAAATGATTTGATTTGATTTGATTGAGAATGTAAATTAAAAAAGTAGACTGAATCAGGCACCTGCGTATATTCGAAAAACGGTTTTTCTTGAATAACTCGGCCATTTTTGATTTTACAGTAAAACCGTGAGGACAAAAATTGTAGGAAATTTGATTCTCTACAAGTTTGGTCTTCACAATTTTTTAGGTTTAATTTCCAAAATATCGATTTTGGGGGAAAAAAGGTGGGAACCAAAATTGTTCAGAATTTGATTCTCTACAACTTTGTTTTTCTTCATTCATGCCGTAAAACGTGGAACAGGAGATAATGATAATATTTTGAATTTGTCGCGTTTTTCAGGTTTAATTTCCAAAATATCGATCCTAGAAGAAATATTGTAAGGACCAAACTTGTAGAGAATCAAATTTCCTACAATTTTTGTCCTCACAGTTTTACTGTAAAATCAAAAATGGCCGTGTTATTGGGCCGAGGGACCTACCAAAAAAAAAATCCAAGAACTAATTATTCACGGGTAGGGTCGGTTCTTTGGATATAATGACTGTACTACCCCGCGTGGTCACGCCGGAGGCTTCCCCTGGATTTTCCCCAAGCTACCCTCCAACCACGCAGTTCGACCGCTATATTAGGTCCGTCCTATTATAGCAACAGTCAGGTTGAAAAAAATATATTTGTTGGATTCGACCCTCTTTCTCGAAGTTGGACCTACCTAACTGGACATTCTGTCCTAGGTATACATAATCGTCTACAACCTCAAGCGTAACGTTCCCGATTGAAAGCGAGTTGATACTATGTACATGCCGTACATGGGTATTTGACATGACCTTCGATTCCATGTTCATCTTTAGACCTACTCGCTCGGAAGCTTTACTGAGGTCGTCGAGCATCGTACTTAAGTCCTCCATGGTCTCAGCCAAGACTACTATATCGTCAGCAAACTGAAGGTGAGTACTCGCCGTTAATGTTGATGGCTAGCCTTCTCCAGTCCAGTCTTGAAAACATCACATCCTCCAGTGCATGGGTGAAGTCTTGTGGAAATAACATCCCCTTGCCCGACACCCCGCTGCCACGGAATAGGTATAGAGGTCTGATCCTGAGTTGGACTGACATAGTGGTGTTCTCGTACAAACATATATCTTACAGAGCAGCAGAAAAACAAAATCGCTGTCTGCTGGCAGTGCCAATGTCACGAGCTGTAGCGCGTAGGAGTTCTCCGCTAGTTTGCAGCTTCTGAATGGGCTCCTTGCATCAGCTCCCGAGTGGGATTTGTTTGCAAGTAGATGGCATGCAGTGCGTGATGAACGTCTGAAGTTCTGCGAGAAGATTGATGTGCGTCGCTCCTCTGTTATTTAATAGAACTGTTCTTGTTAATATTGTTTTTGGTGTAATATTTCTAATTGAAATTATGTTGTAAATATTCTTCTATAGTCTCACAGTTGTTTAGTAATTTTTGTTATGCTGGGTAACTATAGGGCTAAGCCAGCTCGCGAAGTTAAAAACTGAAGATGGTAGAATCGTTTCCTCTAAACCTGAGATTCTGGGTGAGATAGAGCGCTTTTACGGACAGCTATACACATCAACGCGCAGACCCGAAGTTAGTCAGGCGGAAGACCCTAGAGCTAGACTAACCCGACACTATACCGACGACATCCCGGACATCAGCCTGTACGAGATTGTAATGGCTCTTAAACAGCTCAAGAACAACAAAGCACCCGGTGAAGACGGAATAACAGCCGAACTTCTGAAGGCGGGTGGAAAACCGGTCCTTACGGCCCTTCAGAAGTTGTTCGATTCCTGGAATCTTACTGGAAGGGAGAACTCCAAAGACATGGAACAGAGGGGTGGTGCTGCTGTTCTTCAAAAAGGGTGACAACACTCTGCTGAAGAACTACAGACCCATCTCACTTCTGGGCCATGTCTTTAAGCTGTTTTCGAGGGTCATTACAAATCGTCTCGCACGCAGGCTAGATGACTTCCAGCCTCCCGAACAAGCCGGTTTCCGAAGAGGCTTTAGTACCGTAGACCACATCCACACGCTTCGTCAGGTTATACAGAAGACCGAAGAGTATAACCTGCCTCTCTGCTTAGCGTTTGTGGACTACGAAAAAGCCCTCGATTCGATTGAAACCTGGGCTGTACTACAGTCTCTCCAACGGTGCCAAGTTGACTATCGCTACATCGAAGTGCTGAAGTGTTTGTACGAGAACGCCACTATGTCAGTCCGACTCCTGGACGAGAACTCGAAACCTATTCCGTTGCAGCGGGGAGTCAGGCAAGGAGATGTTATTTCTCCAAAACTGTTCACCGCTGCACTGGAGGACGTTTACAAGACTCTGGCCTGGAGAAGGCTAGGCATCAGCATCAACGGCGAGTACATCACTCACCTTCGGTTTGCTGACGATATAGTAATCTGGGCTGAGACCATGGAGGACTTAAGTACGATGCTCCATGACCTCAGTAAAGCATCCGAGCGAGTTGGTCTAAGAATGAACATGGATAAGACGAAGATCATGTCAAATGCCCATGTAGTACCAACTCCCATTACAATCAAACACTTTACGCTCGAAGTTGTAGACGATTATGTATACCTAGGACAGACGATCCAGTTAGGTAGGTCCAACTTCGAGAAAGAGGTCAATCGTCGAATTCGACTCAGCTGGGCAGCGTTCGGGAAGCTACGGCAAATGTTTTCGTCCAATATTCCGCAGTGTCTCAAGACGAAAGTCTTTGACCAGTGTGTGTTGCCAGTGATGACATATGGCACTGAAACGTGGTCGCTTACTATGGGCCTCATAAGAAGGCTCAAAGTCACCCAAAGGGCAATGGAGAGGGCCATGTTGGGAGTTTCTCTGCGTGATCGCATCAGAAATGAGACTATCCGCAGCAGAACCAAGTTAACCGATATAGCCCTCCGGATCGCTAAACTTAAGTGGCAGTGGGCGGGGCACAGCACGGCGGAGCACGTAGAACCGATGGCCGTTGGGGCGGAAAGGTTCTCGAGTGGCGACCACGTACCGGAAGGCGCAGCGTGGGTAGGCCCCTGACAAGGTGGACTGATGACCTGGTAAAGGTTGCGGGAGTCCGCTGGATGCGGGTGGCGCGGGATCGGCCACTTTGGCACTCTTTGGGGGAGGCCTATGTCCAGCAGTGGACGTCTTTCGGCTGATATGATGATGATGATGATGGTGATGGGTAACTAGTTTAAATAAATAAATAAAAAATACTAACGATTGCGGCACACAGCCGATGGCGAAGCCCACAAGGCCTCGAAGGAAGAGAAGCCACAGGAAGTTCGGAGCTATCGCGCTGAGCAGCCCGTAGTAGAACAGTAGCACGCCGCACATGCTGAGAGCCTGCCGATAACGTCGAGCTAAATTGACCACTGAAGACCCATTTTTATGGTATTTTATCACTAAATTTCATGTCCCAACTGCAACTGTGTCATTTGGGCAAATTTTCATTGCGGTAAAAAGCTAATTTTTGCCGTTGATTTTGTAAACTAGTGCCTATGCGAAATCTTGGGATTAGGTGTCAAAGCAGACCCCAAGCTCCGTTCCGCACAACCAGGAACAACTCTAGATGGATGATGACTTATTAATGAAATGTTTTGTTATCATTGTTGCCAACTCGAATGGTTCCAAATATGCTAAAGAGAAGTTGAAATAATGCATAACAATGAAAAAACATGCAATGACTTAAATTTTATGTGCAATAAATAAACGCAACTATAAAAATCAATAATCTACTAGTGACTTTGATGGATATTCAATAACCTAGGACTTACGGTATCGTTACATTGCATTCAACAAATTGTTCCATACCGGATTTGAACCGGCAACCACAGGAATCTATGCTCGCTGCTACTTAACATGTATAATATATTGTAAATGTATGTAGAATTGATTTTTCGTTAGCAGTGTTACTGCTTAATACAAAATTTATGAAATAATAGTGTTTTATTCGGCTCTTTAGTTTCGTATGAATATGCTAAAAAAAATGCAGATTGAAGAAGAAAAGAGCAATTTATCGCTAGATCTAGCATATAAAATGCTAAAATGGCAACACTGTTTGTTATTGTCACGAAAATATTTCTATTCTATTCTATTTTATTTGGAATAGTGCAGGCAAGCAATGGAGCAAATGTATTGTGTTTACCGTTTTTCGTCCATAACGGTCACTGATGTTGCCCCAGAATGTGGAACTGAGCATCATGCCTAAGAACACCACTGTGGTTGTCAAGGCTTGCTGGTACCTGCAATAAAAAAATACACCTCTCAGCTGAACTTCTTAGTTGGAATTTCAGATGCGCCTCATACGGGTTTCACTATTAAATATTATACTGTCATATTGTACCCATAATGGAACCCTTGCTGAGCTTATTATGGCTTTATAGCGCAAGACAGATTTGTAAAAAATATTCCCCAATTAAAAAAAAATGCACATACTTAATTCGGAGTCTGGTCTTTCTCAACACCAGCATTCTACAACAAGAGTTAATTGTAATTTTACTATCTTCTCCAGTAATAAAATAACCAGGCACATACTTGCTTATATTCCATTCACAATGTAGGGCAGGCGAGAGTATGCTCAGAATGGTCATCTCCATAGAATCAGCCATCCAGCACAGGCCCGTGCATAGGGACAGCTTCACCTGGAACCAGCCGAAACCCAGTGCGTTCACAGCCTGGGTCACTGTGAAAGTGTCTGTAAAAAAAAAGTATTATAATATATCACGTATAATCATCATTTTCCTATAGGAGCCTGGGGTCCGCTTTGACTCCTAATCCCAAAATTTAGCATAGACACTAATCAATGGTCTATCCACATTCTGTACCCAAAATCCATAGAAATATGAGTTTCAGGAAATCCAACATGGTGTTCTAACCCTTTGTATGCTCAGTACCTCAACATCCATGATGAACATTTGAAGGTATTGTTTAGGCTTAAGATCAGGTAGGATCTGGCAACAACAACAAAGATGGTGTTTGTGTTATGGTAACTGTATTACACAGTTCAAATGAAGAATGCAAAAATATTTTATCTAGAAAGTATACAGAGATATTAGTTGATCGGAAATCATTAGAAAGTACATTGTTAATATGCAAATTGTTCCTAATAATATGCTCTTATTCACTCAAACACTTTCAACAACAATATTATTTATAGCGACAGACGGCAATCGATACAAGCATTCCAGATTACCGTTCGTGTTTCGTGTCATAAAGTTAGTAATAATAACAACATTCCGCATACCATCAGGGACCACAGTCACTGAAGCCATTTCGATTTCCTGTGGCGCAGGCATCGGCGGCGGGCCAGGCCTCGGCCCCACCGCGTTATCGTCCAAATCCTGATACCCTTTGGCGCGACGCATCTTTCACTTTCAATAAACACAAATAAAAACAGATCTACGTCGACACTTAAAATAACGGGAGAAAGAGCGGTTGTTTTATCATACAGCTTTCTCGCTATGAATCCTATTGTATTCGTGATGAATTTAAACAAAATTCGTCATTATTTAGTCTAAGCTTGTTAGTTTATCACATTTTTAATAAGTTACGACAGTGAGAAGAAAACTTCCGAATTTCTTCACTAACTTAGTTAGTTAGTTAATAATGAAGTGGCAGCCTCAGGGGCCTTTGCCAAAGACAGTTTTGATTTGACATTTGACGTCTGATTTGACGTTTAACATATATTACAAAATATATAAAAAACGGGCAAACTGCACAGAAGCAAGTTAGTTTTATATAGAAAAATACCGGACAAAAATGCAAATTTTACTGTTAAGTTCATTCTATACACATAAAATAAACTACTTAACTACAATCTAATGTTATTACAACTAAAAAAATCACATAAAATGGCGATGAATGGGGTGAAAACTAAACGAAGTAAAGATTTAGAGTTAACAGGGCGAGGAATATAGGGAGGAAGAATATCATATAAAGAGGAAGATAATCTACAGCATTCGAAAAGAATATGGTCTAAAGTACCCTCATCCAAACCACATTCACACAGCGAGGAATCTCTGACTCGGATTTTGTGCAAAAATACGGGAGTACACGAATGACCCAAGCGCAGCCTGCAAATTGTGGACGTTACTTTTTTGCTTGCCTCACGGAATCGAAAGAACCAAGGTCTTACAGGAACTCTGTCCTGGAGATCGGCGTAATGCATACCTTTAAACTGACTAGATCGTGACCAATCAACAAACCAGTCATCATCAAGACGACACTTAGCTAGTGAAAGCAAATCTTGGGCATAACATGTAAATGTTGAAATACAACCCCTTTCTGTGGCGTCTTTTGCACATTGATCTGCAATCTCGTTACCTGGGATACCAACATGACCAGGAATCCAAGCCAACGAGACCTTTACGTTCTTACAGGAAAGACAATGTAGGAGGTGTTTAATTTGTAGAATAACAATAAATTTGATCTTTGATCGCAGTTGATTGGCTACTATAGCTTGTAGGGTACTTTTCGAATCAGTAAAAATTACACAATTATGTAGGTTATGTGAGTCAATATATTTAAGCGCTTCCAGAATACCAACCGCCTCACCTGTAAAGACAGAGGAATAAGAAGGTAATTTATAATTCAAAATTACATTAAATCTAGGGATCCACACTGCAGATCCCACATTACCTTGTACTAACAATTGAGAGGCATCTGTATAAATCGTGATCCAATTCGGCCAATGCTTATCAATAGCTTTATTTAAAAGAGAGTTCGCAGAAACCGAATCCTTATCAATTCCCAAGTCAAGGAGGACACTGGGTCGGAACATAATTGCTTCATAAGGAGTTTCAAAGATAGGATTAAGCCTAGTCTGATAAATTGGGCAGGGAAGACGAGTTATTTTAAGATAGCTTTTAATTAAACATGGGCTATCTTTGTGAGACCAGTAATTTGAGGAGATAATTAATTGAGAAAGGGAGTGAAGTTTAGAAATAAGTGGGTGAGTGGAAGACTGCATGAGTTTGAAAAGAAATCTGTCAGACAAGTACTGTCTTCTTAAGTTAAGAGGCGGGTCAACACATTCAATTTGGAGTGCATTAACAGGGGACGATCGCATAGCGCCAATAACAATACGAAGGCTTTTAGACTGAATTCTGTCAAGAGAATTTAAACCCAATTTATTACAAGGTTCTAAAAGAAATGACCCATAGTCAAGGTTACTACGAACTAAGGCATTATAGACTAATTTTTGACAATAAGGGTGGGACCCCCACCAAACACCAGAAAGGGAACGGATAATATTAATATTTTTCTCACATTTTTGAGCTACGTAATTGATGTGGTGGACCCCGGATAACTTTGAGTCTAAAAATACCCCGAGAAATTTAACCCTATCGGTAACCGGGATAGGAACCCCGTTACAACAAACAGACAAATCAGGAAGATTTCTTTTACGAGTGAAAGGTACAACTGTGCTCTTAGAAATGGAAAGAGATAAGCCATGGTTCTCTAGCCAGATACTTAAATAACTAAGGGCAGAACTAAGCAACGGAACAGTATCCAATATATTTGAAGCTGAAGCATACAAACATATATCATCAGCGTACTGCAGAATACTACAAAAACAGTTCACTGACAATTCTAGGTCATAAGTGTAAAGGCTATACAATAATGGACTTAATACAGAGCCTTGCGGAAGGCCTTTCCACACAGGCCTAGGAGGAAGGGAAATATTATTATAACTTACAAGGATTGATCTGGATAAGAGAAGGTTCAAAGTAAAATTAACTAGTCGCTCGGGAAGATTTAAATCGTGCAATTTTTGTCTAAGGCGGGGAAGAAGAACGTTATCATACGCAGAGGCAATATCCAAGAAAACACCCACTACAGACTCACATTTTGAAAATGCAATCCTAATATCAGTAGTAAAGATGGCTAGACTATCTATAGTTCCAAGGCCCTTACGAAAGCCAAATTGGCTCCTTGCCAGCAAACCCTTGCTTTCCACCAGCCACTCTAACCTGTTTTTAATAAGATGTTCAAGAATTTTTGCTAGGGTTGACGAAAGAGCAATAGGACGATATCCAGAAGGATCATTGCTTAGCTTCCCTGGATTGAGTATGGGAACAATAATTTGAGTCTTCCAATCCTCCGGAGGGGTGCCCGACAAAAATATTTTATTAAGGATATCAAGAAAAAACTGTTTTGAATCAGAATTAGCATGCAAAATAAAAGAGTAAGGAATACCATCAAATCCAGGGGACGAATCTTTAAGGTGGCTAATGGCTGTTAAAAGTTCCTCATATGAGAACGGACTATCAAATCGGTTAGTTATATTACGGAAAGGAGAGGGCAGAATAGGCGTGACTTCCTCTAAAGTAGGAGCTGAAGGGGGAGATAATTTAACCGCAAATGGCTCAACCCACTCAGTAGGATCGTTAGACTGTAATTTTGATTCAGAAACAAAAACCCCACGAAAACGTCGTAAATTCCTCCATACTAAAGAAGATGGAGTAGAAGGAGAAAGACTCTCGCAGAAATTTTGCCATCCTTTTTGTTTTTTATTCAAAAGAAATTTAGAGCATTCCTCTGCAGTTTTTAAATAATTATCATAATTATCTCTATTGAAGGATTGAGAAAGCAATACTTCGGCATTTTTTCGTTTTCCTATCGCAACAGAACACTCAGAATCCCACCACGGGGGGAGAGGGGTCTTTTTTCTATGCCCCGTCTTCAGAGGAATAGATTTGTTTGCCGCGGAAATAAGAGCGCTTTTAAAAGCCTTATATATTATATGGACATTTTCGACAGATGGATCAGAAATACTGGAAATTTCGTTACCAAGTGACAAACTGAAAAGAGGCCAATCAGCTTTAGCTGTCTGGTATTTAACCCTAGGTGAAGAAAAAGTTGAAGACACAGGATCAGGGAAAGACAAAATGATGGGAAAATGATCACTACCAAATGAATAGGGGAGAAGGCGCCAGACAAGTCTAGAGGACACCGACGACGAAGAAAGGGATAAATCAACAGCACTACTAGGATTTTGAGAAAAAGTGACCCGTCTGGTGGGAGAACCATCATTAAGAACGCACAGATCGAAAGAGTCAAAAAGGTCTAGGAATAGAGGAGAAACAGAATCGCAATAGTGCGACCCCCACGATGAGTGATGTACATTAAAATCTCCTAAAATGACAAGAGGAGAAGGAAGAGCCGATAATATACACGAAAGTTCGGAGATCATTTCAGGATGAGGGTTAGGAATGTAAATGGACAGAAAAGAAATGTTATTCACTCTCACAGCAACAACACTAATGTAATCACTGTGAGGGCGAATTGAAAGTTGGGAGAAAGTGACGGACCGGGATACTAAAATGGCCGCACCGCCATGCCCGTCACTTCTGTCATCCCGGAGGCATGCAAAGCCTGCAACTCTAAAAACAGAGTCGGGCCTTAACCATGTCTCCTGGACAGCAATAAGAAATGGCTTGTATTTGTTAATTAAATAAATTAAATCAGATTTTTTATTACGTATGCTGCGACAGTTCCACTGTAGCATCGCTAGAGACATTTTGAGAAACAAGGGTTAAGAAATTTATTATCTTTTGGCGCATGCTGTTCGGTTCAGAGTCTCTTTGTAGGTATGTTGCTAAGCTTAAGAGTAACTCTATGATATTATCCTCTTTCATAACTGGGCTATTTAGAGCACAACCATTTGGTTGAGCAGAAGCAGGGTCTCTAACAATATTATTATGCAACCTCCTGTCATAACCAGGACTGGAGGCAGGAGATGGAGATTTGCGAGTGACGAATATAGTTTTTCGGTGAGATTGGGAGGGTGTTTGGCTAGGACTAGAAACAGGATGAGATGACAAACGTGAAGAGAACGATGGACGGTTGAGCTGAGACTGAGATGGCGAAGAAGAAGAGACAGAAGCTTCCGCAAATGGCCGCCTTACACTAGGATAACGGGCAGCAGCTTCCATGTAAGACAAGTTTTCCTGTGACATCGCCAATTTTATATTACGCTGTCTGTGATGTTCAGGACAAGCTTGATTATTAGCGCAATGGCTACCGGAGCAGAATAAGCAAGAAAATACCGTAGTTGTACAAGTCGCAGCCTCGTGATTTTCGCCACATTTGTAGCAACGCGCTTTCGATCGGCACTGAGCCTGAATGTGACCAAACCGGCAGCAATGATTACATTGTATTGTCGGGTATAAATAGCACTCGACATTGAGGCTATTGTAGAAACAATAAACATGAGGAGGCAGAGTTCGGCCAGAGAAAGTGAGTACCACCGACTGAGTGGGTACCCATTGCACAATATTGTTTTCATTCGTAATCTTCCTACTCAGTCGACGGGCCTTAATTACCCTACCAAACCCAGCAGGTACCTCCATGTTGAGTACAACTTCCTCCATTGTCCATTCGGGAGAAATATTTCGAACAATTCCCATTCTCGTTAAATAAAAAGATGGAATTACACCACAGAAATTTGCCTTAACAAGCGCAGCATGGTTTAAACAGTTATTTGCGTGTAAAGCGGAGTCGAATTCAACCGCAAAACGATTTCGCCCTATGCGTTTCACGCCGTCTTTTATTACCCCTGGGATGCTGTTTTTATACAAGAAATGTCCAAAATTTATAGCCCTCAAAGTAACACCCGAGGCTGGGTCAGTTTCGTTTTTCTGGATGTTTATAATAAAAGGAGCAATGTCCGAGTCTGAGTACTTGCTTCGTACTTCTTCAAAGTCCGGGTGTGTGTATGTGGACTGAATACTATTATTAGAAGATGAATGGTCTGTTGGTTTTTTTGGTGCCGAAACATCAACTTTAGCATCTGAAACACGCTTTAGTGGTCGAGGTATGTTATCTCCAGAACTATTTATTGGCAGGACTGATGGAGAAGAGTCCATAGCAGTTTCAAACAACTCGCCGCCGCCGGGATCAGGCGGGTCATTATTAATGGTGGTCATTATGACTTACCAAACAGGGGCTTGATGTAAAAAACAACACTACGGATAATGGAAATAAAAATAAATAAATAGGAAGCAACACAACAGCAAATAAGATAAACCAAACAATATACTAATTTAAAATTCGCGGACTTGCTTCTGACAATTAAAAGATGGCGGGCCCGAATCTTCACTAACTTTGGACAGTGCGAAATTTCTTTTGACGATGACAGATTTACGTAAACGTCAAGTCAAAGTTACTGTCAGTGGTTGTCAAAGAAAGTTCCAAATTAGACACTTCAACTTAAATGAGTAGGTAATGAAAAGTATGTTTTTATTTTCTTATTCAGATTATTAAAAGAAGTTCTATTAAGACAAATGAAAAAGGAAGTTAAATGTAAAGTCGTATCCAGTGCGCCAAAAAACAAACATAATAATAGCAAAATATGTACCAAAACATGTTTAAGTACAACTGCCAGTCTATTGCGACTTTGGAGTGATCAGTGAAGTGAACTATGTATAGTTTGCACAGACTAATACAGACCCGCAGCGTAGTATACATTTTAAGCAAGACGATGTTTCATTTTTTATCTCTGTCACTTCTTATGGGCAGCTGAGCCGAGTTAGAATGAGACAAATAGTACGGAACGGAATTTTGAGTCCATTTATGAATTGTCTCCAAGTGTTAAAATAGTAAACAATACCTAATCCTAATGGTGGGTACACACTGAGCAAACGAACGACCAACGAAACGAACACGAAGCATTTATGTGACAGCTATTTGTTAGAGTGAGATACATAGCCGTTCGTTGGCTTGGTGTGTATGCACCTTAAGGCATTAACGTCAAGTTGACACTTATAGTGTTGTAACTATTTGAAAGTTTATATTAATCGACATTTTATCGGCGTGATTTATTTAAGTAGGCGAGGCCTTTGGTAAGTTTGAGAGACAGAGACTGGAAATGATAATATGAGTGAACTGGAGGTTAATTTTGCTACTTCCGTACCTATGCCTACCACATTAACTTTTATATTGTTGATTTTAATGTACAGGTAATTAAAACTATCGAGATTATTAATCGTTGTTAATTATACTTTTTGACATTTTAATATTTATTTATTGTCCGAATCAAGAAGCTGTCTAAACCTGACGTAGGTAGGTACAGTGCAACACAAAAATTAGGAATTAAATAAAATGGAACTAATAAAATCCATACTAAATTGTGGCCTTTTACGTCAAATAATGTGACAGACAGTAACCATGAACGTAGAATACTCTGGACGGGCTATGGTAATAATAATACCACGTGCGAGCGAGCTCGTAGCATACAAATCTCGATAAGTGTGACAGAAAGGGAATTATCATTCATTGTCCTTGTCATACTTCCAATTTTTTTTTGTTTGCCACTACTGATTTAGTATGAAGTTGTGGCAAACAAACCATTACCCGTCCAAATTTAGTAGGTTGTTTATGGCAAGTCAGCAGCCATTTTAAGACGAGTTCTTAATTTAGCTGCATAAGAGCTTTTCCGTCCCTCACTGTGATAAAATGTACAGCCCGTCTATAGTATACTAGGTTCATGGACAGTAACATAGAAAGTGGCACCCTCATTTAATTTCTACTCTTTGGTGTCGCACTGTCGATGTCGTTGTGTGTTGTGTGTCAGAAAGAGGATTTAGGTAGTTAAGGGTTGATGGTTCTTGTTTGGTAAATACCGTAAATTATATTTTTAACCCCCGACGCAAAAAGAGGGAGGGGTGTTATAAGTTTAACGTGTCTGTGTGTCTGTGTATCTGTGTAGTATCTGTCTGTGGTAGCGTAGCTCCCTAACGGATGAGATCATCATATCAGCCGAAAGACGTCCACTGCTGGACATTGGCCTCCCCCAAAGAGTGCCACAGTGACCGGTCCTGCGCCACCCGCTTCCAGCGTACATGACGTACCTCTTATTGTAGTTATTGTGTCGTTTTTAGGCTCATAATCCTGGATATTAAACACTCGTGTTTTATAACATTACAACACTAAACTTGTGTGTTATGGTTATATTCCGATTAAGTCACGTTGGCACCCTGCAGCAAGATGTATGCAAGAACACGGTGCATTCTTAAATTAACCGGGTTGTACAGAATGCACAGCTTTTCTTTATTCTCGGCAAATGGATTCTTACTCGACCAAATCAAATTAAATCGTTTTTGTTAATTAATTGACTATTACTTTTTGGATATGACATATTAGAAACGTTAAATTTAGTAAAACTATTCACTTTTGATAACATTTTACATGAATTAATAAAGATAGCATTTTAAAACGTAAATATTTATTTAATTTTGTATTAGCTGTTTAGAGATTTCATCCAAGTCTGGCTTAAAACATGCGCGCGCACTGCGCAAACTTCACGAAAAAAAAACTGTTGCGCGCCATTATAGGTAGGCCATCACAAATATTTGTAAACATTGTTAATGCGTGTTTGGTTATTATCAAAAATGTTGACTCGTGGCGACTAGAAAAGTGATAAATAGAATGGACGCCACTGGAAATTCTTGGCGATGTGCAATATGTGAGTAAAAACCTGTTGTCATCATCAGGCCTCGGATTATTTTTCGCATGGTAAGATGAAAGAAAACTATGGAGTCGATATTAAAACTAAACTTTAACTCATATTCATACTCATACTCACTAATTTTCTTAGTCCCGTAATACTTCTGTCCCTTATATGCTGGTTGATAGATCGAAAATGTTAATCGAAAATTAATCTTACTTAATGTAATTAAAATGAATTTAAGTGGTATGATTTGGGGACCCTAATAAGACGACGTAAGACAATTTTTAACAATTTTCGGCCCTGAAACAGTTAAAAATAAATTGGAAAGTGTACTCAATAGAAATCCGGACTTCATAGACTTAAGGCATATGGCAAGTACTGAACAATTAGAGCGAGTTCTAGAATATGCTACACTAACTTCCGTTGACGTAGAACGATCTTTTTCAAATCACAAGTGGGTTTTCAACCAATATAGAATCAGTTTTCCCGTTTCCGTTTCAACCAATATAGAACATTATTTACTCGTTTTACAATTGTAATTTTGAAATAGACAATACACATGCCATACATTGTCAAGATTTTGATGCACTCATTCCTGTATCTAGAAGCTCTATGGATATTGGAAACTAGGAGCACATTTACGATAGTAATGTTTTATTTTTTATTCATTTTTATTTAAAATAAAATTTATTTCTATTCAAATGATTTATTTTATTTATAATTTAATTTCGTTCTTAATTAAATGAATGAGTATGAATATAAATAACAATTTAATTTTATTATCGACTCCATAGTTTTCTTTCATCTTACCATGCGAAAAATAATCCGAGGCCTGGTCATCATTAAATAAAGAAAATGACTTGGCAGGCCCATAAAATTTTCATCTTATGAAAAGGTTTTTTTCCTCGCAAAATGTGTTGAAACACGTCGTATAAAACGCGTGAGCTTTGATAATTACATCCTCGGCTTTCTTATCACACTCACCTGCGGTTCGCGTGAACAATTTCGCCTCTGATGTAATTATCAACATACCTCACTTGTATCACAATGTAGTATTCTCGCACTATAACCTCTTGTTCTAAGTCTTCTAATGAGAGAGAGATGGATAGTGCGAGAAAAATCGAAAGGGCTCGCGCGCCGTCTTGTGATAGCCGTGCAGTTATCATTATCATCATCATATCAGCCGAAAGACGTCCACTGCTGGACATTGGCCTCCCCCAAAGAGTGCCACAGTGACCGGTCCTGCGCCACCCGCTTCCAGCGGACTCCCGCAACCTTTACTAGGTCATCAGCCCACCTTGTCGGGGGCCTACCCACGCCGCGCCTTCCGATACGTGGTCGCCACTTGAGAACCTTTCCGCCCCAACGGCCATCGGTTCTACGTGCTATGTGCCCCGCCCACTGCCACATAAGTTTAGCGATCCGGAGGGCTATTTCTGATGCGATCACGCAGAGAAACTCCCAACATGGCCCTCTCCATTGCCCTTTGGGTGACTTTGAGCCTTCTTATGAGGCCAATAGTAAGCGACCACGTTTTAGTGCCATATGTCATCACTGGCAACACACACTGGTCAAAGACTTTCGTCTTGAGACACTGCGGAATATTGGACGAAAAACTTGTGCCGTAGCTTCCCGAACGGTGCCCAGCCGAGTCGGATTCGACGATTGAGCGCTTTCTCAAAGTTTGAACTACCTAACTGGATAATCTGTCCTAGGTATACATAATCGTCTACAACATCGAGCGTAAAGTGCAGTACTCTACGATTATGTACAACAGTCAAGTTGCGTAGCGTGCTACGGTGGCGTAGCCTGTAGCAGATGTTGCGGAAAATCGTGCTAAGACTTCGACGCGTAGCATAGAACACACAGCTACACAAAGATAAGTTGCGTAGATATTTTGGTAACTGATTGTACAGCTCATTGAGAAGGTGCTACGTGATACATAATCGTAGTCGCAGATCATAAATATTATATGAGATAAGGTAAAATAATCCTATTGTCATGGCTAGGTATTACGTATGCACAGTCAAGCGCACCAATATGTATATACACCACAAAGTCTCAAAAATATGTAGGCAGACCTCTACAACAAGAAGGTTCTAGTATACACATTTGTGAAACTTTAAGTGAATATGCCCTTGACTGTACCGAGTCATAACAATAGATATTCTAATATCCTTGTCGCGTACTTCATTCAGACGTAATTCCTTAGACATTCGCGCTGCCAAGAATCGCTAGGTACGCGCTACGTTTACACTTACCTACTTACTTTACTTTGACGTATGATGTTGCTTAGTGCGAAGCTGAAGGCTCAGGGTTCGAATCCCGGTAATGCCATATATTGTGTTGTGCAAGATGTCCCATAATATTTATTAATTTAATACCTACTAGAGAAGCAAATTGTGATGCGTATGGTCTGTACTGTCAGCATCGTAATTATTATACACATTGAAGAGGGTATACACGTTTATGATCCTGACTCGTGACCTTTTCAACGCAGAATTAAGAGTTAGTTGAATGAGCTTTGAGGGTAGCGAATGAAGTCGTCCTCTCTGGTACTTCCAAAAATAGAATCGACGAAAAAACGATATAAATAACGAACCTTCTCAGAACATTTCACGAGAATCGGATGACAAATACAGCCTCTAGAGAATAGCCGGACAGCGGGCTAGCGGGACTACCGGACATACGATTTTGGCCCAAACTGCAACGTCAAACTTCCTTCCATTCGCTTGTTCAATTAGGTAAGTACCTACATTTGGTTACCGAAATTAGGTACCGAAATTTGGTCGGGACGTGTGATATTTTTAACCTTCGACGCAAAGAGAGGGGTGTTATAAGTTTAATGTGCATCTGCGTGTCTGTGTATCTGTGTATCTGTCTGTGGTATCGTAGCTCCCAAACGGATGGACCGATTAGAATGCATTTTTTTTGTGTCATAGATAATTTTTATCCCGAGTGTTCTTGGGCATGTTTCATGAAAATCTGTTCAGCCGTTTTTGAGATGTTATAAATGGTGTTCTGCCTTTTCGCAGAATTTCCTTTGGTCAAACATCACTTGCCAACCAACATTTCTAAAATGATTCACTTTGACAACTAACCATTACCAACTTTTTGTATGACAACCTGACACTTGGTCGAATTTTTATAAAGCAGAATATCACAATGACTAAAAATGTTTGGAAAACTTATCACTTGCCAACTCTTTCACTAGGCCAAACAACTATTGAACGAACAACGTTTCGTCAGTGCAATAGTTACGTTTTAACATATAAGCCAACTTAACATAACTTGCCTGAAACAAAGAACAGTTTCGTGATAAGTATAGCAACAGAAATAATAACTGTGACAGAGTCCAGATAGGTGCGACGACGAGCGAAGCGAGAAGGAGCGTGTTAGGTTAACCGCGATCTTACAGCGCACGAAGCCGAGCGAGCGAAGCGAGCGAGTGCCAAAATCGCCTTATTGAATATTCAAAATAAGTAATGAAACCGAACACTCTTCATTTAGCTCACTCATTTTAATTATAATAACAAGGAAACATTCCAAAAGCAACGTCCCGCAAGTAATAACGTAAACACTTATCGCTAATAAGTCAGTTTATTCTTACTCACCCACAAAGTTATTGTTCAGTTTTGTTATTGTTAATTTTAGGGTATATTTTAATTATATTGTGGCAACACACAATTATTGGACGACGTTTTAGCTGTTGTGTTGGTCACACTATTACCCCCACTCCTAACCGTTAATCGGTCTGTTAGTTTTCGAATTCCGAACAGAGAACAACCCTTTTCGTAGCTGCCGTCGCAATAGTAAAATTTAAGGTCACCACTAGCTGTAGCGTTATTAGTAGTTTGTGTATCATCAGTGAAGTGAGTTTGGAGGCTGCCGAAGGCTTTTGGACGTAATCTGAGGCTAAGTAGCTGACACCGGAGGTAAGAGTTAAAAGTAAGCTTGGTTCAGGTGAACTGGAGACTTCAACCGACGGTGCTCTGCTTGCGACGCCGAAGATCCTGTGTTCCACAGCCCAACAGACCAGGTATAACCGACGAACCACTGTTCTATTACTAATTTTAGCACACGTCAAACATTTAGACTCTTCAAATACCAATATTCTTGTTTCTCCCGCGACCCCCGTATTTCTCGTCCTCATTTACAGTCCACTATTGTCGTTAATTCACATTTTGGCCCTTCGAGCCGAATATTTTGATAAGTGACCTTTGGTTTTGTCGTTTCGCAAGTCACTTGTTGAAAGTTCGGGTCTTTGTTTTCGTTCGAACTTATAAAATAATTGAGGGTAACTTTTGTGAAAGTAATTTAGGGTAAGCAAAAATATTGGTAAAATCTAGTGGTCCCCTTAAAGTTATTCGTTCATTTCATTCGTTTAAGTGACACTTCTACTGGCAACATTGAAAGTTGCATCAGTCAGCTGTCATTTGTCAAATTGACATTGGTCAAATTATTTGTTGTTGAATATACCGGTGTGCGTTTTTTAAATAGTTTTCGTGTTCAAACATTGTTTTGTTAAGTGATTTAATTAAAATGGTTGGTGGTAAAAGTCAGTTGCCGGAGGAGTGCGCAGACCCGTTGTTAGTGGCTCGGGATTACGCAATTATGCGTCTGGAATGTATTTTTATGCTATCGGACACTGACATAGGATTAGTTGAAGAAGCAGAAATCGGTGCAATTGCGCAAAGTTTTCACGAGACGCAAGTGAAGATCATCACGAGTGCTCCGCGAGGTGAGCATAGAGACATTTTCAGCCATACAGCGATGTTCGATTCAAAGCTGCGCGAGGTTAAAGCTCGGATGAGTTCCGTTACTAAGCCTAAGGTTAGTGCTATGCAACAAATGCAAACCGTTCTGCCAAAGTTGCCTAAAATAAACATTCCTGCATTCGATTCTAGAATCGAAAATTGGATTACTTTTATTCAATTATTCAACTCGTTGGTACATAAGCGAACAGATTTGGCTCCAGTGGAAAAATTGCATTATTTGCTATCTAGTTTGCAAGGAGAAGCATATAATGTAATTAAAAATTATCCAGTGACCAACGAAAACTATAAGGTAGCTTATGAGGCACTATATAAACAGTACAATAAGACTCGACTTATCGCTACCACTTACTATGAGAAACTTGTTGCATGTGAGTCGGTTAAATCTTCTCGAGCAAGCGATCTTGAACGTGTTAATAGGACATTCAAAGAAAATCTTGCGATTCTAAATAGTTTTAATTTACCGGACAAGAATTTTATGTTGTTCCAACTGTTGTGGTCCAAATTAGATAGGAACACTAAGGAACAGTTTGAACTGGAACACAATTCAGATGATGTTCCAGATTTTAATCGGCTGCAAAGTTTTATTGAGAAACGGTTTAGGGCCTTAGATGCTGCTGGTTTTAATGTGCCAAGTGTCAACATATCTCAACCGAGTACCAGCAGGGGTGTGAACAAGCCTAAGACAGTATTATCGGTGTCTATCCCACCATGTGTATTGTGTAGGGAGGCTCATGGTCTCACATCTTGTCCAATTTTTTTGAAATTTGACCCGAACACCCGTTTCAAATGTGTGAAGGAGAACAAGTTGTGTATATTGTGTCTGTCTGGTTCGCACTCAGTGAAGTCTTGCAAATCTAGGCAGCGGTGTGAACAGTGTAAGTTTTCACACAACACATTATTACATTTTAATAACACAAATGTACATGTTCCGGTGACAGATTCAGGGAACATTCAAAATTCTGTGGACATCTCCAATCCCTCGGCCATGGTAGCAAGTAAGACTATTTCTTCTACATTATTTTCGACAGCCAGGGTTATAGTCAAGGATGCCCATGATAATCTCGTTCCGGTGAGGGTTTTGTTGGACTGTGCGGCTGGATGCAGTTTTGTAACGGAACGCTGTGCTAAGCGACTTGGTCTTAGCGTCAAGCAGGGGAGACATGCTGTTAATGGCATAGGCCAGGCAGTTGCTGAACCTGCCGGCACCCTATCGTGTGTCCTTTCACCTAGTAATGGTGGATCAAAAAACACCTTTTCGTTCGAGGCTTACATATTGCCTACAATATGTTCGGACATGCCATCCGAGCCTTTGGATATTTCGTCGTGGCAACATATTAAGGACCTGGACTTAGCTGACCCGAGTCTACACATACCAGGACCTGTCGACATGCTCTTGAGTGTCGACATTTTCGCATCTTCGTTGCGTCCAGGGTTGATCCATGGTGACCCAGGCCAACCAACTGCCGTCAACACTATTTTCGGTTGGATTTTGATGGGTGGTTGCGCCACGGACATTTGTCGTTCTCGTCTTCGTCGTAACAGCTGCCATGTGGTTGCGGATTCATTTTCGTTAGACGACTCAATTAAGAGATTCTGGGAGTTGGAAAATGTCAACTCTCCGAATACCGTCGTATTGTCGAAGGAGGATCAACTGTGCGAAAACTATTTTGTCGATAATTTTCGTCGCACAGAGGAGGGTAGATTTGTCGTGCCTCTACCCTTCGCTGATCCGTCCAATAAACCTACCTTTTCGGGCTCTAGAGCTATTGCTCTCAAAAGGTTTTCGTCGTTGGAAAGGAAGTTGCAGAGTAACTCCGAATTTTCGAAAAATTACATAGCCTTCATGGAAGACTATGAAAATTGTCGCCATCTCGAAAGATGTGATCCTCCAGAAGTTGACGAGGGACACTTCTTCTATATTCCCCATCATGGAGTATTGAGACCGTTGTCGACTAGCACGCCTCTACGCGTCGTGTTTGATGCTAGTGCCCGGGACGGTCAAGGTACCTCGCTGAACGACACTCTGTTGCCAGGACAAAAGCTGCAAAACAACATCTTCCACCTGCTCCTTCGTTTTCGTTGGCATATGGTCGTGTTTACAGCAGATGTGAAGCAAATGTACCGGCAGATTTTGGTGACTCCTGAAGATGCAGAATACCAGCGCATTCTGTGGCGGCCTTCTGTCAATGAACCTGTCAGTGACTACCGGCTGCTCACTGTCACATATGGGGTTTCCTCGGCTCCTTACCAGGCTCTGCGTACCATTGCTCAGTTGGCAAGGGAATCCGCATCCAAGTGTCCCTCAGGTTCAGGAGTTTTGGATCGCGACATTTACGTTGACGATGTTGTGTCTGGTGCTCCATCTGTCGAGCAAGCTCGTGGTCTTCGGGCGGAACTATCCGCAATACTAGCGTCGGGTGGTTTCCATCTGCGGAAGTGGACGTCAAACTGTCAAGACTTCTTTGTCGACATACCATCGACTGATTTGTACTCTGAGGACTTTCGGGAGTTCAACTCCATTGGTGACGTCTCTCTTAAGATTCTTGGTCTGTCGTGGTTGCCTCGGACGGACTATTTTACCTTTAAAGTGGTTGTTGAGGGTCGTCGTTGTACCAAGCGAACCATTCTCTCGGAGATTGCTCGAATCTTCGATCCGCTGGGCCTTCTCTCTCCCGTCACGTTCTTTGCGAAATACCTTATGCAGCTGCTCTGGGTTTCAGGAACCGCGTGGGATGACGAGGCACCAGATACTATCGCAATCGAATGGCAAGCTTTTAAGGTTCAGCTGCCTTCCCTAAGCTCGGTCTTGGTCCCTCGTCGCATGGTCCGAGAGTTCACTACGCTCGAGCTGCACGGATTCTGTGACGCTTCAGAACGTGGTTTCTGCGCAGTAATATACTTGCGAACCTTGGAGGACAATGGAGCTTGCAGTGTCCAGTTGGTCTGTGCCAAGTCGAAGGTGGCACCTCTTCGCAAACTCTCGGTGCCGCGTTTAGAGTTATTGGCAGCGGTTTTGCTCGCAGATTTGGTGGCGTCTGTCGTAGATGCGTTGAGGCCTTTCCAGGTGATAGATCAAATCTTCGCGTGGTCCGACTCCAGTGTTGCGTTGGCGTGGATCAAGTCTTGCCCTTCCAGGTGGAAGACCTTCGTGGCTAACCGCGTAAGCCACATTCAGGACACAATCCCTCCCGATTGCTGGCGACATGTGAGGACGGCTGACAATCCCGCGGATTGTGGGTCTCGAGGTCTCCTGCCTAACGACTTGGTCAATCAGATCAGTTGGTGGGAAGGTCCTTCATGGCTTGTCTTGGACAAAGCTGATTGGCCAAGATCAACGTTGTCGATCGACGCTGATATCCTTCAAGAGGAACACAGGGTGACTGTTCTTGTGACGGCTGTCGAAGAACCACTTGTCGTGAAACTGCTTGACCAATTTTCGTCATTAACGACTCTCCAACGAGTCCTGGCATATTGTTTCCGATTCACGCACAACGCCAAGAACCGAAAGACTCCCAGTAAACTGTGCATCGGTCCTCTGACACCCCTCGAGATAAAACAAGCGCTTATGTTTCTCGTTCGTTTCGTTCAAGAGCGCCACTTCTCTCAAGAAATTGAGAAAATTAAAAACAACCTTTCGAACTCTCTACCTAAAGGTCTTAGGAAATTGGCTCCGTTCGTCGATGATGCGGGTCATTTGAGGGTGGGCGGACGCCTATCACGAGCTTCTCTCGAGTTTGATGTAAAACATCCCCTGCTTTTACCTCGTGATGATCGTCTGACCTTTTTGCTCATAGATGAGTACCATCGTCGGTTTATGCACCCCGGCGTGCAAACATTGCATAACTTGCTGTCACAGCATTTCTGGGTGCTGTCTCCGAAGCGGGCCATCCATTCAGTGACGTCCAAGTGTGTGAAGTGCTTTCGCTCTCGGCCACTGGGTGCTCCTGCCCCGTTCATGGGTGACTTACCGTCGTATCGGATAAGCCAACTAAAATCGTTTTCGAGTGCCGCCGTCGACTTTGGCGGGCCTTTCGACATATCTCTTGGGCGCGGCCGAGGTAACAAAACTTACAAGGGTTACATCTGCGTCTTCGTTTGTACCTCGACCAAAGCTGTCCACACCGAGCTTGTGACCGAACTGTCTTCGGAGGCGTATATAGCCGCTCTCCGGCGTTTTGTCGCGCGTCGAGGTCGTTGTAGCCGCCTAGTCTCTGACCAAGGCAAAAATTTCGTTGGCGCTAACAACATTTTACAGCGCCTCCTGAAGGATGCTGCCGAGCAGCACCATCAAATTAAATTTGAATTTAACCCCCCGGGTAGTCCACACTTCTCAGGTCTGGCAGAGGCTGGAATCAAGGCTGTAAAGACTCACTTGTCGCGTGTTATCGGCTCGCAAAGACTAACTTACGAAGAGTTCTCTACAGTCTTGACGCAGGTCGAAGCTCTTCTAAATTCGAGACCACTCACCCCTCTCAGTGCTGATCCCAACGACCTGTCGGTCCTGACTCCTGGTCATTTCCTGACCATGGAGCCTTTGTCGGTTGTGCCAGACGAAGACTTGGCTGACACCAAAGTCAGTGTTGTCCAGCGTTGGAAGCTCCTACAAAAAATGCACCAAGACTTCTGGAGCAAATGGTCGAAGGAATATATGCATACCCTCCAGCAGCGCATGAAGTGGCATGACAAGCAGCCCAGCATTGTGAAGGGTGCGCTCGTGCTCATTCTCAATGAGCAGACTGGTCCTATGAAGTGGCCTCTAGGTCGCATTGTCGATACACACCCGGGGTCTGACGGAATCTGCCGTGTTGTCACGGTGCGGACGTCCACTGGACTGTACAAGCGGCCAGTGGTCAAGTTGTGCCCTCTGCCCGTTCAATAATATATCGTTGTTATCGTCCCTTTTCTTGTTTTGTGTATTTTCGTTCGTTTCGTCTAGGCAAAATACTAGTGTATTTTGGTGGGCGGAATGTTCAGTTTTGTTATTGTTAATTTTAGGGTATATTTTAATTATATTGTGGCAACACACAATTATTGGACGACGTTTTAGCTGTTGTGTTGGTCACACTATTACCCCCACTCCTAACCGTTAATCGGTCTGTTAGTTTTCGAATTCCGAACAGAGAACAACCCTTTTCGTAGCTGCCGTCGCAATAGTAAAATTTAAGGTCACCACTAGCTGTAGCGTTATTAGTAGTTTGTGTATCATCAGTGAAGTGAGTTTGGAGGCTGCCGAAGGCTTTTGGACGTAATCTGAGGCTAAGTAGCTGACACCGGAGGTAAGAGTTAAAAGTAAGCTTGGTTCAGGTGAACTGGAGACTTCAACCGACGGTGCTCTGCTTGCGACGCCGAAGATCCTGTGTTCCACAGCCCAACAGACCAGGTATAACCGACGAACCACTGTTCTATTACTAATTTTAGCACACGTCAAACATTTAGACTCTTCAAATACCAATATTCTTGTTTCTCCCGCGACCCCCGTATTTCTCGTCCTCATTTACAGTCCACTATTGTCGTTAATTCACAGTTATTAAAAGAAGTGAGCAGTTGCCACATTGTAAATTATATTACATAGTAACTGTACGAACCCTACTGCGTGAAACATTTGGGAAACGTTATACAACGAAATGACTATTCAGCCAACTAAAACATTCTGTTAAACGATTTTTGGCATTTTGAAAGTTTACTTTATAATCATCAGACCAAACGTACAGTTGGCAACTGTGAGGTTGGGAAACGAAACGAAATCTCATGACGAGTTGGCAAGTGATTATTTGGCGAAATAATATTCTGCGAAACGTTGGTTGGGAACTAATAATTGGCCAAACAATTTTCTGCGAAAAATAAGAGAACCGTTATAAATAATAATAATAAATAACACAATCTTACACAAAGAACAAACTTGGATATTGGACTTTGAAATGAAAATGTCAGAGGTATTTCAACTTTTCTAAGTAGTAGTTATTAAGCTCAATAAGGTATTTGGGGTATGTTTATAGAAAACACCAGTTCATATTGATGTAATGATTTAATTCCCAGTTTTCTTCACACAACGTCTTTAAATAGCTCTCTAAGTTTAGGACTTTTGTCCATAGGTACATTTTATGTTATTCCTACTAAATGTAATTTAAAATAAAACTTTCCATGTCATCAAAGTATGTCTCTATAAAATATAAATCGATAGGCATTATTTTTAACTTTTTTCAGTTCCTATTTACACGAAGCGGAACTTCAAACAGCTATTTTACCATTCAACTGGACAGACTACACGAAATTATTGACATGTCTAGGCACTATGATTAAAACTGTTCTTATCTTGATGTAACTGACACGTGTAGGTACTATAAAAATATCATGCTATAGACAAATAAGAAACTTCAGACCTCAAAAGAACCTATGAACATTAAGTATACTGTAACTGCTAGTAACATTAAGAGTTTAATTCAAATATTATACTATTCACATTTTGCAAATGTATTTAGTGATACTTTACAACTCTCTACTTAAGTAGGTATTTGTTATTATCTATACTTGAAGTCACAAGGACCGTTAGTGTATTATCAACTCAACAATATTACCGCCTAGTTAGCAGGATCATGTTTACCTCGGACATAAAGCATTCGACCCTTTCGCACTTATATACTTGCCAGTAAAGGTTCTGGACTGCAAGGATTATATTACTTTCCTTCCCATAAACACACATACGGTCCTTCTAAACCCTTTAATACTGGAAAGTAAATATATATAAACAGATATGTTTTATTTTAGAAGGATGCGTACGTCCACTTGTACGAAAGTAACAGCGTACAGAAGGCGTGGCACGGTTGCCATTTTTTGTGGATAAGACATCTATCATTCTCGCAATCGCATACGTGACGGATGTCTTATCCACAGCGATAAGTGATAAAATGGCAACCGTGCTAAGCCCACAGGATATTGGATGTTTCCACACCTTCCAAGAATGACAAGGAAGTTCTTTGTACAAAAGCTAATTTGCTCGAATAGAAACGAGGACGCAATTTTATACTCTATTGATTCAATAAAAGGTCTTACAGACCTGGTAATGTAAAGCTGTAAAGCTAACGATATCACTCATCTCCCGCCCTAGAGAACATTCTTACACAGATATATATAAACTATGCGTTAAGTTTTTTGCTTTGCAAAATATTTAGTGGTATTGTCTAGACATTGTAAGTTGAATGAATTAGCACTCTTTAAAAAAAGTATAGAGAATCTACATACACTACTCTAAACATTAGGCCAGAAATGTCAGATTAAAAACTGTTAAGGAATTCTTATAGAGATCTATATAAAATACAGCGATTGTTTTCATCCCTCTTTTCCGCCAAATGAGCCCAGCGGCTAACTAGGTGAACTGAGAGATCTGTTTCCCAATAGACTCGCCTGGCTCCTGATGTGTTAGAGCAAATATTCTACAAACATCATCCATAAAGTATTTTGTATTTCTATCTAAATAATAATAAGTCTTAAATATAATCAGTACAGGTATTTACATATGCACATATTGTGCGAATAGATTAGCTGCCACCGGAAGGAGCAACTTGTCGTCGACATCCTTTAGCGCATAATTATACCATCGACAATTTAATGGATATTATAGTCACATTTTGTACGATTATTAACACCCATATTATATTACAAGTTATTTAGTTAGCTATATACCAAAGTAGTACACAATCGAAAAATTATTTGAATACTCACAAGATGATAAAGGACTGTGATATTTCGTCAGAGGTGGACATGTTTACTAATACATCAATTTTACATGTGTATGACCAAACTCTAAAAATTTTTGTCGTTTTGATCGTAGGCCCGGGCATGTCGGTCCAGGTCATTGCAATAGATACCTATTAAGCTACTAATTACTCAGTCTCATATTTGTTGGCGGTAGTCAGGAGAATCTCTTTAAGTTCGTATGCGGCGCTTTAGGCCTCGCAGCTCCCGGACGAGATCTGAGTCGCCTGACACGAAGCGCTTGTTGATCTTTCGTAATTTTCCCAAGTCCTGGAAACAAAATAACGAGAATTAGTTACTAGTTTGAACAAACACGACACTATATAAGAAACCACGTAAGAAAAGTTTGTTTCTTATCCAAGCAAAAGTCGGTGTTGCCTAGTGTCACATAGTGCTTTCCAGCTCTGCGTATGCCGCGCGAATGACCCGGCCTCCGGGCTCGGGCCTTGTCACCCACCACCCCCGGCCCGGCCGACTATTTTTAGACTCGGGGGTTTACCGTTTTCACCGAGTTCGAAAACATGTGACATCATTCTGATTCGAAAGCTAAAACCCTAAAGCTGAAAAGAACTGGATATGCAGTCGCACTCACCTCAGGTTTGGTGTCCATTGAGTCCTTTTTTTGCTGCAATATTTTCGATAGTCTCCCGTAGAATGTCGACGCCCTTTTGTTTTCATCACTCTGGTGTTTGTGTGAGTTGGCAGGTCGAGGCACCATGATCTCTGCTTGTCCCACCTTTGGGGTTGTCGTTGTGATCACTGGCGTGGTAGTGGTAACGCTTCTCTTGTTGCCGTTCCAATTGATGAAGCCTTCGTCATTGGGGTAGTCGTCTTCGTCTTCAATTTTAGGAACTGTTTTCGGCACGTGGTAGAGTGGCTTGCCCGCCAAGGCCTTGAGTTCGCGAACGGTCTCATCTTCAACGTTGCTTTCTTCGTAGTCGACGGCAGGGAACGCAGCCCGGGCGTTCTCGCGGCGCCGCTGAGCGTCTTGAGCCATCTGCGTGAGGATCAAGTTGTCGAGGAAAGCAGCACTGACATCGTCTACGTCGTTGGACCGCCAGTTAGGAGAGGCATCGCTCTCGAACCACGTTTCTTGTCCAATCGGAAGCGCGGCGAACCTCTCCTCCTGTCTCTTGGGAGCGTCATTTGCGAAGTGCCCGTAAGGATCATAAAATAACGGATAGGGAACTTGACCGTAAACCTCGGGCGCGGCGACTGCGGGGTTGTCATAGTAGTATTGTACTTTTGGTGCGTAATAGTAATCATCGTCTTGATATTCATTTGAAGCTTGGGGGTAAATAGGCCATCCCGACACCGGATAGGCTCCACATTGTGCGGCTAGACAGCCAACTATGAATGCCCAAAATCTAAAAAGAAAAAAAGTGTAAATTTAATGCTGCTGTTTCTCGTCATTTAACGTTGTAATTGAGATGGGTATTATTTTAAGCTCTACTCTTCAAATTGACAGTTAATATGTAAGAAAGTTTAAACGTATTGCAAATATGCACTGAGTGTTGGTTTAATGATGACTTCGATATTCACCCACCTTAAGTCCGGTAGCTGCATGTTGCACTTTTAATCACTGTTCAATGTTGCTTGCTTCGCGAATGGGGCACGACTATGCGAGGTGGGAGCTCCGGGGGGCTTTATAAGCATCGCGCCCACGCGCGCCGCCCACACTCTCAATGAACCTCCCCTCCCCCTTACCAGCCCCTGTACGCGCCCTGGCGCCCCCGCCTCCCCGAGGGTTGTGGTGTCTCCCCGGTCGCCCCAACTCCGCGCGGCTATCGATCGCACCCGCAGATTATTATTCATCTCGCTAAATTGTGACACTGTTTTTAACTCACCAGACACATTCACTACTATATTGGCAAAGACAAGTGCCATGCCTAATTAGATGCCGGAGTTATGTGCTCTATTGATGGGAAATCCAAAATAATGTTTTGTTCCTGCTGCGTCGGCCGCTATGGAACATTTCTTTGTTGCGAGGCATGACTTGCTCAGTTTCTAAGGTTATGGGCTTAGGCAGAAATAAAATACGTAGGAACGTTTCAACAATAGATTTTATCTTTTATTAAACGATGTGCCTAAATAAAAGCACTAGGAAGAGAAGGAAGCCACTGTCACATAGAAAATAGCTCTGAAGAAGATACTAGGAGGCAAATTTTAAGGTTGTATACAATTTGATACTTCAATGTGCTAGATTAATGTCTTGCATTACAAAGTCAATAATCCAACACAGTTTGTATAGTAAGGAAGCATATTGCCTGAATGACTATTTGAGTGGTCGATTGGCGAAGTCGTAGTCGGTAGGTGTACTACGCGATTTACCGGGTTCGATCCCCAGAGCGGCTGTTCTAACATGTTTTAGGTGCTGGGTTGTTAGGGTTGCATTGTGGTAAAGTACCGCAGTGTCTCAAGACGAGAGTCTTTGACCGGTGTGTGATGCCAGTGGATGACATATGGCACTGAAACGTGGTCGCTTACTATGGGCCTCATAAGAAGGCTCATAGTTGGAGTTTTGGGAGTTTCTCTCCGTGATCGCATCAGAAATGAGGATCGCTAAAGTTAAGTGGCAGTGGGAGGGGCACATATCACGTAGAACGGATGGCCATTGGGGCGGAAAGGTTCTCGAGTGGCGACCACGCACCGGAAGGCGCAGCGTGGGTAGGCCCCCGACAAGGTGGACTGATGACCTGGAAAAGGTTGCGGGAGTCCGTTGGATGCGGGTGGCGAGGGATGCGATGCGGTCACTTTGGCACTCTTTGGGGGAGGCCTATGTCCAGCAGTGGACGTCTTTCGGCTGATGATGAAAGTGCCGATTTATTGATGTACCCGATGATTGGGTAAAACTGTTTAATACTCTTTAACTTGACGACCGCTTTAGCCTAGTTGGTAGTGACCCTGCCTACGAAGCAAGAGGTCCTGGGTTCGAATCCCGGTAAGGGCAAAAATTTGTGTGATGAGCACGAATATTTGTTTCTGAGTCATGGATATTTTCTATGTATTCAAGTATTTATATCTATGTTATATATATCGTCGTCTAGTACCCATAACACAAGCCTTACTGAGCTTACTATGGGATTAGGTCGATTTGTGTAAGATTGTCCCCTTATATTTATTTATTTATTATTTATTTATTTAACTAATACTAAATTATTATTTTTTATGCGTATAAATCCATGTCAGTGAAGCCATTATTTTGTATTAATTTTGTTGGGTTTGATGTTTAAATAATTGTATTGAGTACCTACATTTGTAAAATTATCATTAATCCAATTGTGCTACTCTGATAATATTGGAGTTCAAGTTGATTCAGATGTGGGCGTTCAAGCGGAGTAATAGTCGAAATATAAATGCCAAAGTACCTACCTACCTACACTGTAGGAATTTACTAATCCGACATTATGATTTGGATCCAGAACAGACAGGGGTGTCACAGTCACAGTAGGTTTGTAGCAGTATATTAAGTGCGTGTACAAAGACGAATACTTAAAGAAAAATGAGTCATGTAAATAGTCGTGTCCATCTTATATAGGAAACTAGCTCCAAGCGCCTAATTGTGTAACTATAAATAAACTTATGCAATGTCTTTGTCATTTATTTGTTTTTAGCTCCAAACCAGTAGTGGAGGAATTACATCGATGTCGCTCTAACTCAAAAATTCAAGAACCATAATTGACAGGCAGTATTGAGTCGTAACGTACTTCGTTCCCTCTACTTGTCAAGGATAATGTTTCTGTACGTCACATCTGGTCATAAAGTGTCAATTACCGCCCGCTACGCGTGCAGAAACTTCCACTTCATGGCCTCAGATCCCATATTTATGACCCTTGCCTTCGGCTCGAGCGTCAAACACCTGCGATCTGAGATTTTTCATGTTTTATTTATTTAGTTATATGGAAAACCGACCGCTTTAACACAACAACACTTTGCCATATAGACAGCGAATTTAGGATGTCACCGGTAGTAAAGTAATAGCACGTAACAGAGTAGGTAAAGGTAGAATATAAGTGAACTTATACTATTGCTAACGTTACTCTCCATGCAAATAACAAAGAAAATTACTATACACAGTATACACTAAAAGTATGATAGGAAATTGAGCCTTCTGGATACATCATTTCACGCCTTAATTCCCAAAAGATGTGGGCGGAGAACATGAAACTTATGTTCCAGTGTCACGTTTAGCATAAATATGGGTATAAAAGATCGACAAAAGGTCTGGCTCCTAACTAGTTAGGTACTTAATGCACAAAAATATTACAGAAAAGAAACAGTCGTACTTAACATAACGTGAACAAGGATCTAAGAAAAAGACAGTGCTTAAAAAGCCATATAAAAGTAAATTAGTTTTTCTTAAGATTGTATTTAACAAACTGCATATAATAATTTAGTTACGTCATCGCTGGCGGCGGTCAGTGGGCGTCACAAACAATTTCCACCGTCGGCGTCGGCTTTTCTGTCGGTCGGACCACGCATTTTCTTTTCAATAGAGAATTTAATGAAAACTTCAATAGAGAAGTTATCTTTGTTTTTCATAACCGACGATGCCTGTCTGAAAATAGCGGAGGGTGTGACTTATGGCCCCTCGACTTTGTATACTCTGTGGGGCGTACGTGGCTTCCGTACAATAGTAACCCAGGTTATTAATAAAAGTTCACCCCGCCTGTGCCTTTAATAACTTACCGTCCATCGGGCGTCCATCGGTAAATATTGTGATTACGCATTTAGACGCGTGACGATGTTTATTGGCCCCCATTTTTAAATACAACTCTTTGTGAACTTTGTGCACGGCTATCACGCGACGGCGCGCGCGTTCTCTCGATTTTTCTCGCACTATCTAACTCTCTCAAACAAAACAAACTAATGTAATCTGAATTTTTGCATGCCTATACTAGTGTAAGGTATTACATTATCGGGACTAATAGCAATTGAGTATACCATCTAAATGTACATACTGTTAAGCAAATAAACACATTGGACTGGGATTGGATTGGGACTTTGGGTCTTGTCACTCGGATTTTACCAAGTGATGGTGGCAATACCCGGGTACCATTTGTCGCCGAGGCATTGGCTAAGTGGTCTACCATTTGTCAAGGGGATGAACGGCCTAAGAGTCATGTGGTACAGAGGGGTTGGGACGACATTCTGTGCAAAATAATTTTGGCGGGGTTATTAGGGGGGGCAGTAGGAGTTAATATAGCGCGCCTGAAGGCTGCATCAGCCCTCGAGGCGGGTGCATGATTGCACGCACTACCCTCCCCTCACATAGGCACGCTGTTGGATGACGATTCCCTTCGAATCGCGGTTGCGTTGCGGTTGGGGTGTAAGGTCTGTGAGGCGCACCGTTGCATTTGTGGGGTGGTGGTTGAGGAAAACGGGCACCATGGTTTGAGCTGTCAGAGGTGTGCGGGGCGTTTTCCGAGGCACCACGCCATAAATGATCTGGTTCGTCGGGCTTTAGTTTCGGCCAACGTGCCTTGTGTCCTTGAGCCTCCGGGATGTGCCGTACGGATGGGAAACGGCCGGTTGGTCTGACGTTGGTTCCATGGCAGAAGGGACGGGACGTGGGTCTTGGGTCTTGTGGGACGCGACATGTGTAAGTACATTTGCCCCGTCCCATTTGAGCCACACCATCAGCTCCGCGGCGTCGGCCGCCGAGACGGCGGCTCGGATGAAACACGCAAAGTACTCTGCCTTGGAACCGATGTACGACTTTGTACCAGTGGCGGTAGAGACTGCGAGACCTTGGGGTACGGAGGCTAAAAATTTCATACGGGAGTTGGGTCGGCGGCTTAGGGATAGGGGCTGTGATCCTCGTTCCGGATCGTTCCTGGTTCAACAGATTTCTTTGGCCATTCAGCGTGGCAACGCCGCCAGTGTCATGGGAACTTTTGGACCACCAGCGATCCAGGGCGGTCCTTTTTGTTAGTTTAGGTTATAAAGTGTTTTTGACGAAGCCTGTTGCGGATTCTTTCGTTGTTAGTTAAGTGCCTAGGGGGATGTATGTTTGTTTGTACGCAATTGACGAAGCCTGCGTTGCGGATATCTTATGGACCTTAATCATTCTATTTTCAACGAATAAACTTTTTAGAATAAACACATTTCATTTCATTTCTTATTAGAAAACACTTAGAACAAGAGGTAATAGTGCGAGAAAAATTGAGAGTATGTCACGGCCGTCCCATGATAGACGTGCAGAGGGGTAATCACGTAACGTTTAGAACACGTGTCAGGTAAATAAATCTGTAATTTTTCCATAAGTGTAAAATTTGTCATTTACATAGATCCAGGGGGTTGCAATCGACAAGCGCTAACTCCAATAGAAAATAATAAAAAGTATGGGAATGACAGATGTTAACGAAAAGTGTTTCGTCGGCATCTGTCATTCCCATACATTTTATTATTTTCTATCGGCGTTAGCGCTTGTCGATTGTAACCTTGTCTACGGTCCCAGGTATCTAACGTGCATACAATGCGTTGCGTGTACAGTCACCGGCATCAATATCTGCCGTAACAAAGCCGGCAAAAATATCTGACACGTCCTTATGCCATTAGACATAGAGTCGTGTCAGATATTTATGCGCGCTATGTTGTGGCAGATGCTATTGCTGGTGACTGTACTGTACAGTGTACTAAGGCTGATCACGTAACACATTGTACGCGCATCGGCTAGATCTAAATATTCTAAATCTCACTTTTTATATGGAAAAATGTTAGTTAAATTGTCCTGACACGCGTTTGAAACGTTATGTGACTACCCCTCAGAATACCATTCAGTATAATAATTTGTATTACTATGTATGAAAAATTAACACGCGAACCAACATTTGGGTAGTGAATTCTGTGGTCCTTGAATTTCATACTTTCGAAACAACAGTAAAAATTAATTTATATATATATATATATACCCTGTACACAAAACTTATACTCCTACACTCGGTTACACGAAGCCATAGAAAAATGCATTGATGTCATATTATCCTACAATCATGTGAAACTCCAGGCTTACTCGCTGAATAAACATTCTTCGTATGAAATGAGAAAACACTTTGAAATGTGGGTTTAGCGCGTGGGCGCGCATCTTAACTTCAAGACGTGTATGATATGATATACCTACGATTCCGAAAATGTTTAACGTTACATTTCCCGAAATCTCGTCTTGGTGGCGCCAGGCGGTCGTCGACCCGATGTTTGTGACTTCCGTTCTCAACCTGACGATGCGTTCGGCTGCCGAATTGCACCCTGCACCCGGATTACACCCTGTACCCGGCTACCCCCCCCAATAGACCGTCCCCATCCAACCGAACCACCGCCTTGTGGCTTCCACCTACATAGATATCTGTGAGGTTATGTAATCCCGTATTGTTAGTTATAGATCCATTGGGTATTATTTTATGTCTTGATTAAAATGCGGTTAAATGTAGCTTATAAATATAAACAATGCTTAAACAAAAAACAATGCTTAAATAAAGCACGTTAAAAAGGTTGTCTCGTGAAAAGCTTTTCAACCTCTAATTCTCCTGAAAATTTGGGTCATTCAATAATATGTTTTGCTTTTTATCTATTTTCTAACTGTTACTTAGTCAGGGGCTTGGGATGGGAGTATTGAAGTAGGTACGCACGAAAATATAAGTCCATATTTCAAAGCAAAACAAGAATTAGGATATTATCTAGTTTAAGGAACACACGGGTACTGTTTTTATTCACTCGTTAGAACTTCACCCTATCAGTTAGATTTACGTGAAGTGCTTATATCAATTAATATAATATAACTATAATGAGCATAAGAAGTTATATATCATCCGTCGTTGATCTACACCCTGCTTGGCGATCTTCAAATGAAACGTTAGTAGAAGAAAATAAAGTTAAAAATACAGTGTAAGAAATTGTATTGCGAGTATTATAAGCCGAAATAAAACCCCCGTTCTATTGTTCAGTTCGAGTACGCTGCTCAAACTTATGGGCAAACTACGATACTTATTACGTTAACAAAAGCCTTTCATCAATGTGTATCGAGCTACAAATTCTTTGAGACCTTTAGTAAATTGGTTGTTATTAATAAATACTTTTTCGGCGAAATATGTTTCGCCTCACTTCACAACCAACTCTTCGCAGAAGTTTCATTTGGCAAACCAATCGTTGGCATAACTTTACTTCGCACTTCCCTTATTTGGCAAAAGTTTTATAATACAAAAATTACTTCAACAAACTTTTATGTAGCAAATAATTATGGAGTAAATGATTTGCTTAGGCAAAAAACTATATACTACCTAACGCGCGTTCAAAACGTTACATGATTACCCTTAGGGTGTACACTGTACAGTACACTCACCATTAGACACATACATGTTACTCATTACTGTGAAATTATGCAAGGCTCTCTTGTTTCATATTCATGCTAAGTATTATTCACAATGCGGTCCTCATCAGCGCATCAAATGCAACAAACCTCTAGATTCGTAGCAGCTATGGGTATGACAGTCACTGGTCTGGATACACAAAATGTAGGGTTGTCTTGTGAATGGTTTCTTAAGCCTTGTCATGGCCTTGCTTCGAGCCTCATCCTTGTCTGGCCGCAAAACAATCCTTGGAAGTAGTTTGCGAAGTTTATCTTTCTACGCGGAAGCGTTATCTATCTATACTAGTAATATAAAGAGGAAGTCTGTTCCGTAGTCCACAACGAACCATTATAGTATCATGTCCGTCTGTCCGTTTGCGGCTTAGCTTAGTACCCTTACTACTAGAAAGTTGTATTTCGGCATGGGTATATACGTCGCAGGGAAATGGTCAAAACAGAGATTTGAACAATTTTCTAAGGGATATCACCACGATATGACCAAATCACGCAGGATGTTAAAATGGCGAACCAATTTTATCATTTGCCTAGAAAAAGACAGTCATTTGATCAAATCCCTGAATCTGTTTAGTGGAATGACGAAATCCGCCAAAAAAGCAACTCGTTTTTTAATTTCACCAGAGCTAGTGATTTGATAAAATCTCTGAAACACGTCAGTGAGTTGACGAAATGAACTCGCAAAGGCAACTCTTTTTATAATTTCACTAGACACGCTTCGTAGTATAAGTGCTCTGATTGGACCACATTAAACAATAACTTTCTTGCTTACTTACTGCGCCACAGCATTATTAACTTATTAACCAATAATTAAAAGCGATCTATTCAGATTATCTGCCAGCGGTTTTTTCAAATCACCATCAATAACTCGTCAACGGTGGCCCATATCAAAAAATATTCTTATATATAAGTAATGTACATAAAATTTTACGCGTAACAGATGCTATATTTTTTTTCGCTAGTATCAATATCGAGTGAGATATGGAGGGAAGAAGATGGATGATAAAAATGCTGTTCTTATAATGGGAGTGTAAAAAAAAACCTAATTGTCTTCTAAATGTAAATTATCATCATCATTGTCGACGGTGACTTCGATAGGGGCTCCGTTAGTGCAGGAGTCGGATCATACACCGCACCGCATTTTATCTATAATATTACATGAAGCGATAACGGGGTTATTCGACTGAATGTTTGAATTGCAATAGATTTTTTACTTTCGCGACCACCTACTTTCACGCATGCCAAGCTCCATCATCGAACCCCATTCCAATTTCAGACGTTGTGTCGAATAACCGCAGGTCATACACCATGTGAACTACTGAACAGATTTCAGCAAATTGGGTGTCAAGTGAAAAATGGGTTGATAACTTGATACTGAGCGATATAACATGATCACGCAGATGCGATTTCAGAGGATGAGTATGACCAATGATAAGAGTACATTTTAAAATAGAAGGGTTTATGAGAAAAAAATCTATAAATACTGTGCGAGAGTGTATTTATTATGCCAGATATTTATAATGAGAGAGCTACCGGTAGCCTAGTGGTTCGTCAGGCATGAGTTTTTCGGAACTTATGTACGGAGTAGCACGTTAGCTTTTCGGTGAAGGAAAACATCGTGAGGAAACCGGTCTTATAAGGTCTAGTTTTCCCTCTGGGTTGAAAGGTCAGATGGCAGTCGCTTTCGTAAAAGTAGTGCCTATACCAAATCTTGAGATTAGGTGTCAAAGCGGAGCCCGGGCTGTTTTAGGGGCATTACCGGGAATAATGCTAGGAGGATGATGATGACATTTCATAATCATTTTAGTTTAGAGCATTAAAAAGTACAAAACATTTTTGTGTAAGTAGAATACAAATTAAACCCGACCAAATAACTATTAGTAGTACTACTACTAAATGTTGAGTTAAATTCTTAATAACAGGTCGGGAAATTTTATCCGAGAACCTCTTATTTGTATGTATGGGGTACCTAGAACTACGCCTTCGATTTTTAAAATTATTTTTCTATAAGGGGTCTTCGATGCACATATTTTATCCCGCCTGGATCCTGTGTATTACGTGGGTTCGCGCTCGACTAACTTTGTTTGTAGTTGTTACTGTCTGTTGCTCGCGTCCGCAGGATTTACCTATCATAACCTTAGCCCTGCACGTGTCCCCTGGGTAGTGCTAAATGAGCGACAACACTTTCGGCGGAATAGGCGCTCCTATAAAAATATCACATGGATATTCGTCTATTCTACAGATTGCCATACGATGAACAAGCAAGGTACTGTACCTAAAACCATATAACGATCACAGACAAAAAGTTGAACACGTTTTATGAGACCCTGGTAAACGTTATCTTTTATACACTGTTTGTTAAATATTTACGTACTAAAACTTCAATGAGTAAAAAAAAAACTTAATCTAGACATTAAAATTAAATCGAACAAGCTCACAAAGGGGTTTGGGTAAAAATGTTGTCATTTTTTAGACGAGCGGCCATTCGTAAAACTGGTAGATTATGTATGATTTATGATAGATCTACTCAAAACAAACATATTTTGTCATCAAATATAATACACTAAAATGCATCGGAGCCGAAATATTTGCAGTATACAGGGTGACATTTTAATCAGTGTCCTAATTCAAGTATAAGATTCTTCAGCAAAATTTTACAATACTTTTTTTTTGTTTCATATCATTCAGTACAAAAAAAATAATAATTGCTGCTTAAAGTTATCCCAAAAAAACCTTACCGCGCGGGCACCTCAGCGGGTAGTAAGGCTTGCGCACGGTACGCCTCCCCTCCCTCGGCCCCGCCCCGCTCCGCGCGGTACTGAATGCCCAGTAACCACGCAGTACGGATAATTCTTTTGGTATAGACAAATTATAATTTTAATAATACCTACCAGTTTTTTTTTCAAAATAGAGTATTAGTGATACCAAATGCCTACAAAAAATTTGGACACTGATTAAAATGTCACCCTGTATATTTTCACAGGTCATATTGAAAATATTTAATCAAAACACCATACTTAAATAAATATCTCGGCTCCGATATTGTTTAACGCGTTTAATTGTATATATCTATGGGGTCCGTATTGACTGCCATAAAATTCGTTGTCCTATGTTTTTTAACGAACGTATTGTAGTCATAATCATCGCTAGTCCTATTTTTTTTCGTCCTAACTTTTCTGTTCCTAAAATTTTTCTTCATAATTTCATTACTAAGAACTTGCTTGAAGTCATAAATTTGTCAACCATAACAGTTTTCTTCATAACGGACATACATCATAATTTTGTTAGTCCTAATATCATAACTAAGAACATACTTCAACTCCTAGTTTTGTTTTTCCTAATGAAAAAAAAAAGGCTTTTGTTAAGTACATAAAAAAAAATCGGTTCTGGCGCTTCGCCGGCCACTATCGCGGCACGCTCGCTTCGCTCGCTCTGCTCGCGCGTGTAGGGTCACGGTACGACTAACACTCCTCCTCGCTTAGCTCGTCGTCGTACCTACACGGACCTCTGCCTTAAGGCGCCGTAGGTTCAGCGAAGTTAAGCGAACAGAGTTTTTGAAACAATAGAATGCGTCTGTTTATAATAATATGGTTTAAAAAAAATACGAATAGTAATCTTGAGAGTTTTCTGCAGGGAAATCAGTGTTTAGAAACATGATTAAGCATTTTTCGCTCGATAGAAAAAAATCACGAACATAGGTCTAAAAGGGTCTAAAATACACTTAAAATATATCTTACAAATTATGCACGGAAGCTAAAAATATTAAAATGGCTTCTAAAAATCGGGAATATCATGTTTCAGAGAAATTAGTGTTTACTTTTTTATTTATTTAAACGGCAAAAAAAATAAAATTAAAAAAACATGATTTCCGCGCTTCCGAGCACGCACTTCCATCTCGCTCACGCTTATGCTCAGTGAGAGGGAGAGAAGGCCATGAACCTACGGCGCCTTAAGTTCGATTTACATCTACAGACATTGAGCGTGCCAGACACGTGCCGTGGCAGATAAAAAAATATTCTTCCATACACGGTGTCTGTGCGGCCGTGTTACGATAGATATAAATTTGTTAATGGAAACTTTATGGAAGAATATTTTTTTGTCTGGCACGCTCAATGTATCTAGATGTAAATCGACCTTTAGGCTACGCCCGCACAGACCGGCGACTTGCTTAGCGTGTAGCTTGCCTTGTGGCCTCGCCTCGCGCCTTGTGATAAAAACAAACACGTTTATTTACTTCGATAACGCCAAGTAACATTGATGACGAAAAATATTATGAAGAACAATTTTAGGATTAAAAAATGTATGACTAGTGTCATTAATTTAAATAAAACGGCAAGTGAGTGCTATGATGAAAAATATTATGAAAATAAATATTAGGATATGAAAAGTTTATGATTATTGTCATTATGACTTCTAGTGGTTATGACTTACGATCGTTAGGAATAAGAATTATAAGGACTAACGATTATTATGGCGTAAAGTTTTATGAAGAACATTTTCGGACTTCTAATAATAGGACTTAAAAAATTAGGTGATCTATGCGTATTAAGAGGTCCTCTAAACGATTGTTAAAAAAACGTCCTTGGCCGCTGCAAAAATAAAAAAATACATTATTTCTCATACAAGGTTACCCAATACCCTTTGAGAACAGCTTGACAGCCGCACTTATGAGTTTTGGCCTAAACTAATACAGAGCACTTCGTTCGCTTCGCTCGCTTGTTCTATAGATAAGATCAGATTATAAATAAATCTTTGGTTGATAACCTAACCTGCCGGGCTATGGCAAAAATCCTCATAATCAGCTTAGTAGGTATAGCCTTGAAGTAGTCAATGTATTTCATGATTAAATACCTAGTAGGAGCAAGGCCTCTGGGAAATACCCAGGCGTGCGAATTTTGCCTTGTGCTCGGAAAATACCTGTTGTAAAAAACTAATAAAAGTAAGTACTGGAGCTTAACTTTTAATACTTAATGTAAGCACTAATGTGTATAATTGTCGCCCCGACCGACAAGTATTTCTAATGGGTATTTCCTAAACCTAACATTCTAGTTTCAAGTTCAAGGGCGCATTGGCGCGTAGCTAACAACAGTCTTGATGTCACGTCAGAGTGCATGGACACGACACGTCAGATAAGTATAAATCCGGTTCATAAAATGTAATGAAGGTTAGCACATTTCTTCTAACTATGCCGATCGACACTTTCCGCTCCATTACCACGGGATCGGCGATGAGCATAGTGCGTAACGACTCTTGGTAGTGAATGTGTTAAGACTACTGACAGATGTATTTTCCCATGGTGTTCTATAATTTCCGTGTAGTGACGGGTTAGAGTTGCAATAGGGGTGTCGTAAGAGTCGTACTAAATGGGCTAGCAACCTACTACACCTACGCTGTCGTAGCATTACCGCTCGACCACGACTTTGGTCTTAAGCGACCTGCGACCAGCGTTTTATCTGTTCATTGCGCGGTCGAGATGCGCAACGCACTGTGGTTAGTTGGGATCACGCGCAATGAACAGATAAAACGCTGGTCGCAGGTCGCTTAAGACCAAAGTCGTGGCCGAGCGGTTATAGTGTAAAATTCATTGCTCCCGAACGTTCCCTATAGTTACACATAGTGAAACAGCGGTTGCCTGGACGTTGTTCCTATTTAATCGGCTGCCTAGCGGCCATGTTTTTTTACCCCTATCGTTATTTCTGCCCCAGCCAAGTTGGCTCAGTTCAGGTTGCACAGGGCGGTTCCACAACACTTCGGGAGCTCAAATACCGCGAGCCATCCGGTTGCCTCTTGGATTCTGCAACCACGCGTTTAGAGAAATAGCTCTGATACTGCGTTAAAATTTTAGATACATTATTAACTGATATTTTTTCAAATATCTTAAAAGCTCGTACTAGGTACTGTTTTATTTTTAAGTCCACTGGATGCGGGTGGCGCAGGACCGGTCACTTTGGCACTCTTTGGGGGAGGCCTATGTCCAGCAGTGGACGTCTTTCGGCTGATATGATGATGATGATGACTGTTTTATTTAAGTACTTATGTGTGAAATATCGTTTCATATTTAACAGTGCCTTTTCGGAGATGGAAAACATGGTGAAGAATTCGGTCGAATCCCAATAAGGTCTAGTTTCGCTCTGGCTTGAAAGGTCAGATGGTAGTCTTTTTCGTAAAACTAGTGATTATGCCAAATCTTGGGATTAAGTGCCAAAACTGAGCCCGGACTCCATTAGGACGCAACCGGGAATAACGCTACCAGAAGGATGATGATGGTTATTATTCGAAAAAGTTGCGTAAATATCACTTGTAGTTTCGGCAGTAGCAAATTTTTAAATTGAAAACATCCTCTTTTCAATAATTATCTACTTTTAGTGTCTTACTCGTATAAATTCAAACATTCAGATGAATAATGGATTAGGAATTGGAAAAGATTGAGGAATAATAAACTAAAAGGCAATATGTTTACTTGCCTTCGTTACAATAAAGTTGGATGACATGTTTTTATCCGGGATTTTTTCAAGAGTGATTAATTTGTGTGGGTTCTTACTTTTTACACGACTGCCCAACGAAAAGGAGTGTAATATTTTCAGGGTTCCATATAATTTGAAAAGCTGGAAGTAATAGCTAGGCTTTGTGTATATTTTCGTGTGTTCATAAGTAAGTACGTTATTAATAGTATTTTATGCAACTGTTGTATAAGTAGGGTCTTAAAACGCGAGTGTCGTGAGTTGCGATGCGAGCCTTGGCGAGCATCGCAATTAAAGACGCCACGAGCGTTTTAAGACCAAGTTATACACCGTTGCATACAATATTTTTTCTACGACTATTTTAAATAAATAGCATAATTTGACTTTTCAGGCAGTAAGTTTTCCGTTAGTTCTATTACTACTCACGCAATTTCATCAGCGGTGCAGTTATTTTCTTCTTCGTCCATTTTAAAAGGAACGTACACATTTTTCTTCACTTCACAAACACGAATCAAATCTTAAGAAGTTAATAATAACGAAAAGTTATCATATTTGACATATTTCGTCTTATAATTTTGAACTGGCACTTTGGTGGGAAATTGGAAACATGACACATTGACACCTCTTGATTATGGTCTGTTTTGTTCTTAATTCAACTTGCCAGTACTGTTATATTAAGACCAAGGTTTTTCTTAAGTTGGCAGCAATGCCTTTAGTACAATAATTTATTTGAAGTAAATACATTCAGTGGTTTGTTAAGTTGGTAGTACCTAATGTATTTTATGTTTCGGCATGGCCCTCTAGATTAGTCGCGTCGCGGCCTACTCGATCGTGTCTAGTAGGCAGTGGCACAATGTAGTACTACCCAGGTTTAGAAGCGTATGGCTGCTAAGCGTATCGTTTTGGCGACAAAACAGCACGGTTGTGCCGTACTGTTATGGGGAATAGAGTATAGACTTTTCTGCAGACTTATTTTGTATGTCTTTATATTAGTGTTCGGGACTATGTAAATGACAGATAAAAGTACAGGAGTAGAAAAAGATCATAATACTAGACAAACGAGCGCGGCCGCAGTCGCGGGTCGCTGGTGCGGTGCTGGGGCGCCCTGTGATAGACCAAAAAATCGATGTTCCAACTGGGCTACAAAAACATTGTCGGACGGTTTGTTCATAGAGGGACTATTCATTGCCAGTCCAGTGCCAAAGTGACCGGTCCTGCACCACCCGCATCCAGCAGACTTTCGCGACCTTTGCCAGGTCATCAGTTCACTTTTTGGGGGTTTACCCTCGCTCCACCTTCCGGTACATGGTCGGTACTTGAGAACCTTTCCGCCTAAACTGTCATCGGTTCCACCTGTATTGCCACTTAAGTTTCGCAAGTCGGAGGGCCATGAAGTAAATGGCTTTAAATAGCCTCATTTCTGATAAAATTTCCCAGCATAGCCGTGTCCATACCCTTTGGGTGACTTTAAGCCTGCTTATGAGGCCCATAGTAAGTATACTGTCGTCTATACTTAGGTTACCTATCACACCTACCTACACCTGTAAAAAAGTTTAATTTTGTCTAGTATATTTTTAGTAACTGGTTCAGTACTGATATAAACTTTACTTAATTCGGTTTTGTAAGATACTACCTTAAAACAGCCAGCAAAATATCTCGAAACTCTGTCAATCGGTCTTGTTCAAAATCATTTTCGGCGAAAGAATTTAATAAGCACTTTGTACACCGTTTGAAGATAGAGGTGAATATTTTTGTGACTTTCGGGGCGATTATCTTATGTTATGTATGTTAACATTGTTTTTTTAAAGGCCTTTCGATTGTTGTGCAACACGTGGACTTGTAATATTTAGTAATTTCAGTACAGAGTTCTGTACTGAAATGACTAAACATAGTTATGTAGCTGCTAACAAAATACAGATATCCTCCAAATATCTCCACTGTCCATGTCTGCCCTTCAAGAGCTCTCAAACCGAAATCTCACCGAAAAATAGATACATAACATCCAAAGGCACATTAGGAAGACCATAGAAACGGGGACTATAGCATTTGAATGGGTAAAAGCACACTATACGATCCATGGTAACGAAATTGAGGACACAGAGGCGACTCTACACAAAACTTCCGACTATGACAGATTCCCTATAGCTTATGCCAAACGGTATCACAAAATGGACACTGCAAAAACACTGGAACGGTTTATCAAGACTCAGCAACTGAAAGACACATCAAGAAAAGTTGCTATCTACACCGAGATAAGAAATCTAAGAGCCTCATTCCAATCCAATCCTTTCTACTGACTCAGATATGCTCACCGGGCACGGGTATCACAAATTCAAAATTATTTTATTATATTACTTAAGCTATATTAGTTATTATTTTAAGCTTATTTCAACGTTTGTTTGGTACTTTATTTTCACCATGATAAAACACTCCAAAGTTATTGTAGCTAGGTCAAATGCCTAATGATTTCGTTCGAGCTTCGCAAAAAAAGATCTGATAATGAAGCAATCACGCCAAAATTGAGGTAACACTTTTACTGAGGCACTTTCCGATACGTACGGGGAAAACCATGGGATCGGCTATGAGCGTATCGCATGACGATTCTTGCAAGTGAATATGTTTAAACACAAGACGGAGTGAGAAAAACATCTATCATGCATTACGAAGGTACGTCTAATTTCACTGGTGCAGAATAGAACCTTGCGGGATACCAGATATTTAATGCTTGTTGCCTATCTCAACGTTTGAAAATTCTATGATAGAATCTTCCGCTAATATACTTACAGTATATTCGAGCTTGGTTCGTTTTTTCACGCAGAAGCCCTCTGGATCTTAGGCCTGAAGGAAAACATGTATCTCAATTACGTTTCGTTGCGAGCGTGGGCGTTACTGAGAACCCATTAGTAGACTCCACTGATTTTACTTGTTTATTTTATTTTATTCAGGATCTTTTAGAAATTGTATGATTTCTTGAGTAGGCGTCTCCAAGAAAGAACGTTATTTATCTTTTCAAGTTGTATTAGGTATATTCGAATATCTGGGGGCACGGTAGTGCCCCCGCCAAGACGAGCCAAGCGAAGCGCAACGTAAGCAACCTACCTTTTCTCGAAGCGGTTCGTCGTTTTTTTGAACCCTCGTAACTTGGGTTTGGATTATACCAGATAAACAAAATTTTCGGGATATGATGTCAATAGTGGACTTATTATAAACATATAAAGTTTCAGAAACATAGCTCTTATACTTAAGATTTTATTGATATCTAAAAAACACCGATTTCGTCACTGACTCAACTGATGTTGATCATCAAAACCTCTTGGGTACTTCCTGAAGTCCTAGAAAGCTGAAATTTGGTATGTAAGCTAGTATTAGTACACAATCAACAAAATAATTCAAAACATTGGAACTTCTACCCCCCAACCCCTTAAAGTAGGTGATGGAACTTTGTATGAGTCTTCCGCAAATTTTGATGCTAGGGGTCTGAAATTTTATATAGGGACTTCTTGTTATAAATCACCCCCCCCCCACCCTTTAAATTAGGGGGTTGGAGTTTGTATAGGTCCTAGAAAGCTGAAATTTGGTATGTAAGCTAGTATTAGTTTACAATCAACAGAATAATTCAAAAAATGGGAACTTCTACCCCCCAATCCCTTAAACTAATAAATAATTACCTTACAAAAAGGAATGAGATCCCACCAAAGTACCAGCCACGCTCTACAAATTCTATATCTTGGCTAAAAAGTATAAACACGCGTGAGAGTCTATGCGGCGACCGGGATGTGCCCAACAAAGCTATACTTTTTAGCCAAGATGTAGAATTTGTAGAGCGTGGCTGGTAGTGGTAGAGTTACGCTGTGTAGGATAGGAAGCTTGGCGCTACTTATGATCTGATATCTTTTTAACGCTTAAAGCTATATATGAGCTAGGGAGTCTTGGCAATCACTTTACATGTAATATTTTTGGTGGGATATACAGGGTGTAATTGTTTACTTGATACAAAATAGCAAAATGTGAATGTATCCATGATTCTGAGCAACTTTTATTATAGGACCAACTTTGTGTTATGCCAAAAAAATCCAACTATTTCATTAACTCTGCTCATTTTAGACTGACGAGAATGTATGAACAGGTGTTTTTTTTGCATAAAACAAAGTTGGTCCCATAATAAAAGTTGCTCAGACTCATGGATACATTCACATTTTGCTATTTTGTGTCAAGTAAACAATTACACCCTGTATATGTACGCTACCTTTATACAGTAACTACACAAAGTTAACCGTTTCCAATATACCTATGTAGTAATATTCGATAGAATGATTATTTTTCATAATGGAAAGTTTGCATGTCAATAAAAACACACAAACTTAGTCAATTAACCTACCAACCGTTGCAAACGGCACCCCACTTGCGCCAATAATGTTCTGGCCTCTGAGAACAAGCAACCCAAAGAGGGACAAATTAATAATTTGCCAATGCGAAGTATTTGTCCCGCTTTCTAGGTGCAGCCAGTTTGATAAAATCTATTTTGGTACATATCTAAAATTGCCTTTGAGCTCAGTGTATTTTCTGGCAAAATATTGGTTTGAATGTGAAACCAGTGAAAAACTTTGACAGTTTTACGGATAGGTATACAGTCGACTACAAAGAGATTAAAATTAAGCTCGTGTATTTTTTTTTTACCACCCTCCCTATTTCCGAATCAGCCACAGTTTACTCAGTTCGGGTTGCACAGGGCGGTTCCACAACACTTCTGGAGCTCAAATACCGCGAGCCATCCGGTTGCCTTTACGTTGTCATGATGACATTAAATTACGCGGCATTGCTTTAACTAAAAGGAAAATAAGTTCTATGAAAATGTTAGAGTGCAGTTAAGAATTAATAATATGAAGAGTTTTCAGACCAATGCAAGTCCGGGCACTCAGCGACCTAGATTTTATCGCCCTGACACGGTTGCCCACCTGGTAATCTAGTATTTACAAAACATTACACTCGTGCGCGACCGCTTCTCTAGTATGTTCCGACACCGAGATCCTTAGTTCGTACGGTACGTACGAGATTAGAGTTATGCTGGTTCGTCTGTGACGATGCCGTCGATAGTTTTTGAACACGCCCTCGGTTATAGACACCGCGATTCGATGACCTACTTTTGACCTGATTGCACACGCATTATTGATTGGGGGGAACCGTGGTCGGGGCAAAGTTGAGAGTGACCCATCTCTATTTTATTCCACACGTGACTACGGGTTAGTTACACCGAGCCTACCGTAATCGTAAACGGTGTTCTATAAAATCGGAATGAATGTAAAGTGTGGCAAGTTCCTGTAGAATGACAGCTGCTGGCAGCATATTGACTATTGATCGGTTACGTCGGTGGAATCCGCCTTAAAGCGCTAATTGCTAGCCTAATCTATATTCTCTACTTACTAATATAATATAGAGACAAAGATTGTATGCAAGAGTTATCTCCAGTTATCTCATCTGATTTCACCAGTTTTTCACCTTTCACCAGTCACTGAACAGTTATACTTATAGAATGAACCATCCAAATGGGCATAGATAGGCTATAGTTATTTCATCCTCAGGCTCCGTTTGCGTTACTTAATTTGCGAGCAGAGTCGCTTGGGCAGAATGTTATAAGACTTATAAGTAATGGCGTACCTACTCCGATGTATTTATCTTTCTCGGGTGCACTTGAAGTGAAAAAATAACGAGCTCTCCGACCGGAAAGTATGTAAATGTTAAGTTTACTTAAGGATGGATAATTTATGCAATAAGCGTAGACAGTTCTCACAAGTAAATAGCTGAAATAATAGAAGCGAACGAAGAAATGTGAATTTTGTGAGCAGGTTTATTCGTCGAACTACCACTCGCTATGTTTTTTCTAATTGCATGCTCAGGAGTTCACAGGTACAGCTCACAGAGCCACTGGTAAAATAACGGACTAACTGGGCGAGTTAAAAATGTCCAAACAGCAGCACGGCGCACTATGCCCATCATTAAACCGTATCTCCGTCTACTATCCTTGGAATAAGTTAAATAATGCTTAAGTAGTTACCTATAATGCGGATTCTTTATCTAACTTCTTTGTGCCTAGTAAACAAAGCGATTGTCTTTAATTGTTATGCTTAAGTAGTTACCTATAATGCGGATTCTTTATCTAAATTATTTGTGCCTAGTAAACAAAGCGATTGTTTTTAATTGTTAAGTGGTAAACAATGCGATTGTCTTTTATTGCTAATTGATATTGTAAAATAAACGTAGTAAACATCAACACTTTTTCAACCACAAGGCGGCTTTAAGTCTATGGAAATACAGGTCCACATAAAAAAACTACTTAGCAATGTTGACCATTTCAGATTTAAAACATGTGAGTCGCTATTCGCTTAAAGTACCTACCTATTTATTTAACATGGCATTTTCATTTCAAAGTGTTTGTAGCATTGTAGCTAAACAATTGCTTTGTTAAACTGCTGGGTCTTAAGATAAGAGTCGAGCTAGAAAGAGGATCCGCACTATGAATGTGTCGTCGATTTAACGTCCCAAAGTCGTATTTTCCCGCCCACACATCCTCCTAGCGTTATTTCCGGTGGTATCATAAAGGAACCATAGGTCCACTTTTTCACCTAATCCCAAGATTGGGCATAGGCAATTTTTTACGTTTTACGAAAGCGACTGCCATCTGACCTTCCAACCCAAAGAGGACCTTATTATATTATCCCGCCCACACGCTCCTTCCTACTCCTTCATACTTTCAGTAATATTTCCTTCACTAACAAAGCTTCCCTAAATATCCCTGTTCTATTGTCAGCTAAGATGCTTGAATGGAAGATAACGAACACGAGAATAGTGATAAAACTTCGACTCAACGAGGTTGGCGTTATATGAGATCCAAATGTATAAAAGGTCGTAAACGTCGACCGTTTCGTAGTAAGATCCGCCATTCTGAATTACTAGTTTATACGATCCGTGTGAAAGGTCAACTGGTGGGTGTAAAGCGTTGGAGTTGCACCGAGACTGCGCAAATCAATGTGGGTCTTCTGACGGGGAAATGGGACGACTTCAACTCGGGCAACTTCTGGAGAGGGCAATTCATTTAAAGCAATGAGATTACTTTAGGTATGTATTTGGCATAAGTGCCAAATACATACCTAATATGTACTCGGTGTACCCTTGTATGTACTCGGTGTTTTCTTTTATTTCCTTGACGATTCAACATGAGTTATGTTTTTTTTCAATCGATTAGGTTAAAGGATGACACAGAACCATGTACCTCATTGAAAGTTAACTAAAGTTTGTTTGTTAAAAACCAACAATGTACATGGAAATTTGCAACTCCGGGGAGCGTTGTACTAATGCAAGTTCCCGCGGGTCTATATCGGATGGCATAATTTTTCATTGTTCGATTTTCGAGTCGCATAACTTCTTTTCGCCTACAAACGTTTAGCCTAATAATTGTTGTATATAATATTGTTTCGCCGAAATCGTTATGCATAATATCGATTGTCATTATTATTGTTGTTCATAATATTTATGGTGTCGAACATCAAATTATCGAACAGCGGACTAGAATTCTAAACATATTCTCAATTGGGAAATAAGTGCCTACGGCGAGCCATCAAATCGACGAAGCTCCTACTTTCCGCTCTGAAGGACGGGTATACTACATAATAAACATAACGTTTTACATATTGTTCATGTATCGAATATAAAAATAAGGTAGTAAACAAGTGTTATTTCTGGCGCTTCACTGGCCGCGCCCGCGCGTCGCGGTTCTACCTAACATTCCTCGCTTCGCTTGTCGTCGTACCTACACCGGCACCGACCTGCCTTTAGAGTCTCTGTGAAACTATTTTGATTGAACTATCCCTTCTATATATTCTTTACGGGAAATAGGAATCGTAATATATCGTTTTAAATCGTATACTATCTTAATTATGTACCTATTTATTTAAACTTTATTGCACAAATATAAAAAATTAAGGTACAATTGGCGGACTTAATGCCTTAAGGCATTCTCTACCAGTCAACCATTGGGCTAAACAGAAACTTTAGTGGTGCAGGATCCTAAATACTGAGACTCAAATGGAAACACAAATCAATTAATTACATTAATATACTTACATATATCATGCATACTATAAACTTACTTATACCTACATAGATACATACAATTATATGTACCCGAACAAAGATATCGTGAAAAAAACAAAATTAATGAAATATAAATAAAACTTCACTAAGTTTGGTATTTATCGAATTTTTTCCAATAAAGCCATTCCCGAAGAGAGAAGTTGCATCTACTTTTCTCGTGCGCGGAAGGCATAAGCGGGTCTCTGTCAAGGAGGCGTGGTCGACTCAAATCAAGGCATCCCCTTAAGGTGAGAGTTGGCGCGCAGTTAAGGCGAGAGGTGGCGCGCCAGACGCCTGTTACACAGTTAGGGCGCGTGACGTGCAGGCGCGCAGTTAGTAGTAATTATTATCTATTCTGTGGTAGTAGGCAGGCAGGGTGAGACGGTTCGAGACCGCCTTCTAAAATTTTTATGGTGATATTAAGCGTAGGAATTGCTCGATTTAAATGGTAGACGATTTCATCGGGACTTTGGTATTTAATCGTGATGCTTTTAAAAGGCTTTATAGAATTCGTAATTAATGATTTAATATAATACGTTACAACAAACACCTGTAGGTTCCATATATTTGGATTGTTTCGTTTTAGATTAATTGTTACCAGTAAATACTATTAATCTGTATAATAAAGCAAGTATAATTCATTGTATATTTGTTTTATGTAAAGTAACGTTGTCGTTTGAGTTCGTAGGAGATGTAATTTGATAAGATATGAGTTAGTATCAATGGTACATTCAAAATAGGTTAGATTAGAAAGGTGCTATTAATTAAGGATATCTTGAATATCTGAGGGTTTGTCATAATGAAGTAAGACTTATTTTAACTGTATTTATGTGTTCGTATATTTTACAATCGTTGGAAACACTGAAACAAGGATAGGTCTTTGATCTAGGTTTTCCTTGATATAAGGGTGTGGTTTAGTTAGTTACTGTGTTCAATGCAAGGTACGCTGATACGTAGTGATTGCCTTTAAATAACGCGCAAATTCAAATGAAATAGGTAAATTGTTAACATAAAGTGTTATGTCCAACTCAGTTACCAACTCAAAGGTTAGTTTAAACGTATTCTAGTGTAATATCATATAGTGGTTTTAGCTGTTGGGAAGTAATTTCATTCTATTTCAATAGTTGTGTTATGAGGCTAACGAGTCATTGAATATCATTATACAGCAGGAACGATAGTATTTGTTTCGACAGGTTTCAACTTGTAGGACGGAGTGCAGACTTTGTGGCGCCAACAGTTACCCGCGAAATAGCGACAAATGTTTGAGACAGCGACAACGTCGTAGGGGGGGTTGCATACGGTTAAACACATTATTGCAATAATAATAAGGGCTTTTATCGGTTGGGAGTTCATGTTACAGTGGTTCTTTTGTTGGCGGAGGTATTTAAGGCAATGAGCGGGGGGGAGCGCTCTCTTTTCTACGGGACGCCGAGCTACACAACGACTTTTCACGGGACATGGGCCGCAGAGCAACACATCTCTCCACACGGCATACGAGGCAGCGACGAGGCCAAGCAGATCTTCAGGCAGAGTCTACCTGCGGGTTGGTGAGCTACGAGGACTACCTGCGAGCAGCATCTTCGGCCGATTTGGTAATTTGGATGGAACTGGTGAGCCTAATCTCTGGTAAGATTTCAATTTAACTTTACTTTCATTTACCAGTGTGTGATTTGCCTGTGTCTATTTCCAACATTATCATACTTTGCCACAAACAATCATCTATGTTTGGTTGCATAAATTACGTGTGTATTTCAAATGTGAAGCGGAGGTGTAACTTTGTATCTACCGACATTCCAACGGCATTAGTATGCAGTTTTCTTACAATTAAGAGAACTTTTATAAGAATAAGCTATTCCACGTATAGTGTAATGTGTTCGACAGGTGCCGTAATATCATTTTATATTGGAATCAAAGCGAATACCCTATGAAATCTAGCTTGATTTCATTGGGTTAATGAATCAAAGTTCCTTTAGCTTCCAAATAAAATACTACATTCTATGTTTGAAGAGTAATAAATAATGATTTGTTTTCCCTTTTTACTTGTTTAATTCTTTACCTTTAGCTACTCCTTTAGGTAGGCTATTTCTACAGCTAGGCTTTAGGTTAAGTTCAGACTAGGTTATAGGTATATAAATATAGAATTGAAAGAGGGGGCGGGGTGGGATCGTTACAAGGGTAAGACCAGGACAACCGTATAGTTCAGGCATAGTTCAGGTGTAGGGACCCTTCGTGAGTTTCGGGGCCAGCTGTGACCCCGTAACGGATCAATTTGTTAATTGTCGTTTGTGGTCAGTCAATCTTTATTTTTCCCATCTATCACAAAATGGTACACTATTATACTCGTACCTGTGCTAACTGTCCCAAAATTAAAAACAAATATATACCTACTGCGAGTAAGAAACGTCGTGCGTGAATCCGACTCGCACTTGATCGGTTTTTAATTGGAAATTCCAATTCGATATTGAAAAGTCCCCTCGTGGCCTATTTGAAGGATAAATATATAACCTGCAGGTCAATCACGTAACGCGCGTCAGGGGTGTAATGTATGGGGTAGTTTTAAGTAGTTATCTTTGTAGGTGGAGGGTAGATATGATTTCTTTCTTCTCGATTAAATGGTGTTGCGTACGGACGTGTTTTACTCCAACTCCTGAAGCCTGAACCTGGACGCGGATTCCTTGTATACCTGGACGTATACTTAACAGTGGCGACGATAACGGAACTTGCTCGCGTGTGTTTGTTTGGACAAATAATCGGTGTATAGTGAAAATGGCGGTGGGCAAAATCGGGCCGTTCGATTTAGATAAGGACAGTTGGGATTATTATATAGATCGTTTGGAACAATCTTTCATTGCCAACGCGGTGGATGAGAAAGTGAAAGTGGCGACATTAATTACAGTAATGGGTAGTGAGGCGTATTCTTTGATGGCAAATTTGTGTATGCCAGTGAAACCGTCCACAAAGACATTTAAAGATTTGGTAACGATTATGAAAGAACATTTACAACCAAGGCCGAGTTTATTAGCAGAACGTTTCAAGTTCAGACAACGGGTGCAAAGTAGTGATGAAAGTGTAGGAGAATATGCGGCCGTACTTAAAAAGTTGTCAAAAGATTGCAAATTTGAGGGTGACAGTTTGCAAGAGAACTTACGAGATCAGTTCGTATGTGGGTTGGCGCGTGACAGCATACGACAACGACTGTTTACTGAAGATAACATTAGGTTCGACAGGGCGTTTAAGCTTGCGGTGGCGATGGAGATGGCGGAGGCGGATGCGGCGCCGATGGAACATCGTGCGGGCCGCCACGGAGATGGTCTCGGTACATCCGGGGAGACCACGGCATTACACCAGATTCGGAGTTCGGGGCGAGGGCGTGCCAGCGGGCGCGCGCCGAACGAGGGCTCGTCGCGCGGCTCGGCGCACGCTAGCGCGGCCGGGCGCGGCGGCGGCACAAACGCTTCGAGCGGAGCGGGTAGCGGAGGAGGCTGGCGGACGAGGCACTCGGTTATTGGCGAGTTTGTCAAAGGATCTTGCAGAGCCTGTGGTGGCCAGCATTCAGCAGAAGGCTGCAAGTTTAAAATGTATGTTTGTCGAGTTTGTAATAAGGAAGGCCATTTAAAGCGCGTATGCCCAAGAATGAAAGGTGGCTCAGCGGCGGCGATATACAACATGGAAAACAAGGTTTCCGGCATAGACTCATCCAGCGACAGTGACGAGGTAAATAACTTTGCTATAGACTCTGAGCGTCTTAAACTATTTAAACCTTACACGATAGACATATCTGTGAATGGCAAGTGCTTAAGAATGGAAATGGACACTGGTAGTTCGGTATCCTGTATTAATTTTGAGTGTTATAAGAGGTTATTTTCAGATTTGCAAATATTAGACTGTGACTTAAGCTTGAGATATTATACCGGCGAGGTAGTCGTACCAGTGGGAAAAATATCCCCCTTAGTGACATATGAAGATAGAAGTAAATACCTAGATTTGTATATTGTAAATAGTGGTAAGACAAGTTTATTAGGCCGACAATGGTTAGGAGAATTAGGTATAAAAGTGCCTTTTGTACATTGTAATAATATTAATGGCGAGGCATTTAATTTGGATATGTTTAGTTCTAGTTATCGCGACGTGTTTGGCGAGGGCCTGGGTCGGTTCACGGGCGGCACGGTGGGGTTCCACCTGCGGCCGGACGCGCGGCCGGTGTTCCTGCGCGCGCGCCCCCTGGCGTACGCGCTGCGCGAGCCGGTGGAGCGCGCGCTGGACCAGCTGGTGCGCGACGGAGTGCTCGAGCCCGTGCACACTTCCGACTGGGCAACGCCTATAGTGCCGGTAATGAAAAAGGACGGAACCATTCGGGTATGCGGTGATTTCAAACTTACTTTAAATAAATGTCTCGAGGTGGATCGTTTCCCTTTGCCCAGAGTTGACGACTTGCTCACTAAGTTGCACGGGGGACAAAAATTTACAAAGTTAGACTTGTCACAAGCGTACGCGCAATTTGAACTGGATGATGATTCAAAAAAATATGCTGTGATTAATACTCACAAGGGTTTATTTAGATATAATCGTTTAATTTATGGACTAGCCTCAAGTCCAGGAATTTTCCAGCGCAAGTTGGAGCAGTTGTTTGCCGACATGCCGCGCGTAGGCGTGTTCTTAGATGACGTCATCATCACCGGGTCTAACGATCAAGAACACTTGACCACCCTGACGGAGGTATTTAAGCGGTTGCAGAAATATGGATTAAAAGTAAAACGAAGTAAATGTTCGTTTTATGCGGATTCCGTAACTTATCTAGGGTTTGTAATTAGCAAAATGGGTGTGCATACATGTCCCGATAAATTGGAGGCGATTGAAAAAGTACCCGTGCCCCGTAATACGACTGAGTTACGATCGTTTTTAGGACTGGTTATGTATTACGCGAAATTTATTCCAAACATTAGTTCGTTGTTGGCTCCTTTGTACAGTCTACTTAGGAAAGATGTAAGATTTTGTTGGGATGAGTCATGTCACCAAGCTTTTAACCTAGTTAAGGATAAGCTGGTATCGAGCGAGGTACTTGCACACTATTCGCCAGAGTTGCCTCTAATTTTAACTACGGATGCTAGTAGTGTAATGTAATTTCGGAGGGCACGCACGACAAAGATTCAGAGGGATTTCGGGAACGGCCGGTAGCGTATGCCTCGCGATCGCTTAACAAAGCGGAACGGGGCTATTCACAGATAGATAAGGAAGCTTTATCGATTATTTTCGGGATAAAGAAATTTCATCAATATCTGTACGGAAGAAAGTTTATTTTACGAACCGACCACAAGCCGTTAGTTACCATTTTTGGCAATAAAGTTGGCATTCCGATTATGGCAGCTAGTAGAATGCAACGCTGGGCTGTATTACTGTCGGGGTACAACTATGATATTGAGTATGTGCCCAGTGATAAGAATGCGGCCGATGCGTTGTCACGTTTGCCAACTGGAGCACAGGCTAAAGAAAGGAAGGAGGTGACTTATGTAAATTTTATTCAGAACTTTCTTCCAATTACGAGAAAAGTTGTGAATGAAAGTACATTTAGTGATGACGAGTTGCAAAAAGTAGTTTTATATTTACAATCAGGCTGGCCAAAGCAGGGTCAGGAGGACGGTTCCTTAAAACCGTACAGTCAGCGAAAAACCGAGTTGTATTTAGACAGGGGCTGTGTAGTGTGGGGTTACAGATTGGTGATACCTAAAATATTACAGAAAGAGGTATTAAAAGAATTGCATACTGGTCACATGGGAATAGTCAAGATGAAAAGTATCGCGCGCAGTTACGTATGGTGGCCTGGAATCGACGCCGACATAGAACGCACCTGTCACGAGTGTGCCACTTGCGCGGCGGAGGGGGCAGCACCCCCACGCAGCGCGCCCCAGCCGTGGCCGTACATACCCCAACCTTGGTCACGGTTACATTTAGATTTTTTGGGACCCCTGGGAGGGAAAATGTATCTGGTCTTAATAGATGCTAGTACTAAGTGGTTAGAAGCATTTGCAATGCAAAAGACAACGGCTTCAGCAGTCATAAAAGTGTTGGAGGAAACGTTTGCACGATTTGGCTTGCCACTGGAAATAGTTTCGGATAATGGGCCGCCGTTTACGAGTAAAGAGTACCAACATTTCCTAGTGCATAACGGAATTAAGGCCTGGTATTCAGCAGCTTATCATCCATCGTCTAATGGCGCGGCAGAAGGAGCGGTCAAATTATGCAAACGGACGATTAAAAAAGCCTTGAGAGACGGCCATAATGTAGACTCAGCCTTACAGTCGTATTTGATGATGTACAGAAATGTTGAACACAGTAGTACAGGGGTTTCACCCGCTATGCTGCTACAACATAGAATTTTGCGTACGAGACTAGAATTATTAAAAGACTCACGGGAGGTAGAAATCCCTGCGCGCGAAGAACAGCACAGACAGGTGCGGTGCGCGGGGGGCGCGACGCGGCAATTCAGTGTCGGGGATAGGGTATGGACACGAGATTTCAGGGAAGGTAGGAAGTGGATTAGTGGGCAAGTCGATAAAAAAGTAGGGTCTCGTAATTACGTGATATCTAGAGAAAACGGTCCACCTATGAAACGACATGTTGATCAGATGAAATGTAGATGGGATTGTTTCTTGGAATTGCCGTTTCCGGATGAGCCGTCCTCAGTGCCGGGTGGGAACTCCGTCGCTGCTCCGGCGGCAACATCTAATGACCAGGCAGCGGACCCCCAAACGCAGGCGGGGTCGTCGGTAACCGGAACGCTCTTGAGACCACGTCCCACCAAACCGCCCAGTAGATATGGTTTTGAAATTGATTAGTTTAAGATAGCATTTGTATTTTACATGACAGTGTATATGCGCATAGAGTAATTATAATAGGTTCATTGTATTTTATTAATTCTAATTAAGTGGGAGGGTGTAATGTATGGGGTAGTTTTAAGTAGTTATCTTTGTAGGTGGAGGGTAGATATGATTTCTTTCTTCTCGATTAAATGGTGTTGCGTACGGACGTGTTTTACTCCAACTCCTGAAGCCTGAACCTGGACGCGGATTCCTTGTATACCTGGACGTATACTTAACAAGGGGGATAGTACGCTAAGTTTTATGTCGGACGTAAAGCATTCGTCCCATTGAATCGTTCTAGCTAGGTCTCATTTCGGGGCAACATCGTCTCCTCAGGAAATACACGAAAAAAGCCGAGCAACTCAACCTTTAGCGGCGTTCTCACGAGGCGATTTCAGTTGATGAACTTTTAATTGATCAAGAAAAATCGGTTTGAATTGCGTTCTCACGCTCGCACCGATAATCGGACCGGACGGGCAGTTGCTTCAAAATGGCGTCAACGATATAAGTCCAGAAACTTCATTGTTGTGGCATCAGTTCACTTTATCACCTTTTTGTAGTTATTTTGGCCGCACGCACTCATATTTGACAGCAAACAATACTGCCACCACAGATAAAAATCGTTTTCAACTTGAACGGAACGTTCTCACGTGCGATAAGTTGTTGCTTGCACGGTGACGTCATCAAATTGAACCGACTCGCCCACCAAAAGTTGAGAGGGAGTCAAGTTTTTTTTGTTCAATAAAAGTTGATCAACTTTTATTGAAAACATGTTCTCATTCATTAGCCATTTTCATTGAATTCGTGAACCGATTTAAGACATCAGACATTTATTGAGCAAAATAGTTTACACGGTAGTATATTAAATATAAGGGGACATAATAAATAAATATAAGGGGACAATCTTACACAAATCAACCTAGTCCCATAGTAAGCTCAGTAAGGCTTGTGTTATGGGTATTAGACGACGATATATATAATAGATATAAATACTTGAATACATAGAAAATATCCATCCATGACTCAGAAACAAATATTCGTGCTCATCACACAAATTTTTGCCCTTACCGGGATTCGAACCCAGGACCTCTTGCTTCGTAGGCAGGGTCACTACCAACTAGGCTAAAGCGGTCGTCGAAAAAATCGGAATATTATTTTATTATAAGTACCAGTCCCTGCACTAGGTTTTGCCTGTATCGCAGGAGACCGCATATAATTACATTTATATTAAATGGATTCAAATTAAAATAAAATTCGATATTATATTAAAAATATCAGTTTAAATATTTAATAGAATTTGCGTGTGTGTGTTTGTAAAGTGTTTGTGTGTGATTGTGTGTATGTTTTATTTGAGTATTTCCAGAATCTTCTCTATATCCTTATAAGGAAGTGACTTGAGCCATGATTGCACCTTAAGTTTCACTTCCCTTGTTGAGTAGGCAGTCTTGCAAAGCAAATTTTGCACAAATTTTATTATTTATTTATTTTATTTATTTATTTGGGGCATCAACAGCATTACAAGAAAATAATACAAAGTTTAATAGCTAATAACAGAGCCAGTTATAGATGCCCACCGAAATACAGTAAATGGAAAAAGAACATAAACACAGAACTAAAATTAAAACATTGCTCGGTAAATGTGTCATTAAATGTGTGTGTGTGTGTTTGTGTGTGTGAGTGTGTGTGTTGTGTATGTTGTGTGCATATGCGAGGGAAAATGCATATGTTTGTTATGTTTTTAAAAAGTGTGAATCGGAATATAAACTTTAGTTATAGCATTTTTTTTTCCTGTTCCCTTTACTCTGCTGTGATCCTTATCCTTTATCCTTTAATAACAAATTAACACGCGTCTTAGGGCAGTTTTGGTGCAATTGAATAAGTCGATACTATAAAACTTTTTATTATAATTTCTTAACATACGAATTAGAGGCGAGTTCTGAGCATAATTTGTGTGCACAACTGGTATACTGAACAGACTGCGTTCAGTGTGCCGAGTTCGAATTGCTGGAACGGAGAATTTAATTTCCGCAAGTAGCTCGGAACTGTCAATGCGTCCAAATAAGATGTCATGCAAAACCGACATATCAAGCCACATATACACGAACATATCAATCTCCATCCATTCATATTATTTATGAATGGATGGAGAAACGATCCAAACCTTGGGCAAAAACAGTATTTGCAGATGAAACTGGAATTCTGAAATTACGTTTTTGCGATAGTTCTGTATATTCGGCAGAATTAATAACCTTTGAGTGACATTTCAATATCACTCGCATAATAAAACTCCCACGGACATAAGTACATCCATGTTCTTATAGACCAGCAGAGTCGGGAAGCGGCGACGTTCCCTAAGGATAACTTTAAGTACCGCTCTTTGTGCTCTTTCCAGGAGAAGTATTTTTTTTTGCAGCTCCGCTCCAAGTGGTAATACAATATTATTATGTAATTACAGTATGACACATGTAAAGATAGACGGTTTTTTATAATCGTCTATCAGCGGAGTTGTGTAGACTTTTAAAGATATATATTAGTTTGCGAACACGATTTGCCGTAATTAATATATGCTGCTGGAAAGTGAGTTTTTCATCGAAAATAACGCCAAGGTACCTAACAGCAGTGCTCCTAGCGATTTGTGCACATGAACATGATTTAAGTTGATCATCTAAAAATCGCCTTGTGAGAACGCCGCTTTAGCCACTCAGGTACTGCTACAGGAAACAGCTGTAAAGATGCAACCTATAGATGTAACCTAAAAGAACCTAGCACCAAACTAAGAACCTAAAATCCTTTCTAATTGTAACCGGATACATTCTCGTTTTAGGGTCTTTTGTTTGAGCAAATGCTATTCAAATACGGCACGTCTCAAGGAATCGTGTCCTGAATAGCCTAGGTGGGGGGGTTACTTGCGAGGGTGGTGTTGGGGGGCTTCTATATTTAGATCAAGCTGGCAATTACTGGCATCGGCTTACTTATTGACTTAGCATTAATGAGTGGAAATTTGGGTATTTTTTACTAAGCTTTTCGCTGGGTATGTAAGTTTTGCGCACGTTTTCTTGTCTAGGGTGTTGTCAATATTGGAGCAAACAAGGTGCTCGGGACGGGACAGTCAGGCCGTGCATCATGGTCGGCCATGACTATCATCCAGGCGTTCAGTAAATGTTCCGATTTTTAGTACCCTGCAGTATGAAAATAATATTGATATTGATCATGCAAGGGTGCTATAGGTCATTATTTCTAAAATACAAAAGTGCGAGTCAATTAAAGTCTATGGATCTATACCAGCTTGCCGCGGGATCATTTATTAAAAACCCGCCAAGTGCTTCTCGGGCCAGGCACAGTGTATGTGTAGGGTTCCATAGTTGCGTATCTGTCTTTGTTACTTCGACACGCGCGTGCCAATTAAATAAACAGGGCGTCGGTCGGCCGAATTTGTACGAAAGTTTGCCATATTTCTACGTATATTTTTTAAGTTGGTCGACTATTACTCGGTAACTACAGGGAGGGCAACTTAGTTGTTGGTAGTTGTTTTACAGAACGTTTAAGCTTGAGAAACACGTTACACGACACGTGCCGGCAATATTGTTTCATGATTGTACCCTTAAAGTAACCAAATTTGACTTCCTCTCATTGCGAGGTTTTCCCAAGGGACTACAGTATGAGTTTCTTCAAAAAAGGAGTCTATAAATTCTTAAACGGGCACGCGCCTGTAACACCTGGAGTTGCAAGCCTCCATGGGCAGACCACTTATATCAGGTGTACTGTACAGAGTACTTGTGGCATTTTCAGCCGCTGAACCAGCTGGACGCTGCAAATATGCTAACACAAGTGGCATCCGATAGAGGCACCGCCCTCCCTGCCAAGGAACCAACGTTAATCCATCCGGTCTTTTCCCGTCAGTCCGAGACAGACCCGCGGTCTCCAGAATGTACGGTACGTTGGCCGACACCATAGCACGACGCACGATCTCATTGAAATAATGGTGTCTAGGGAGCCGACCCGCACATCTTTTGCAGCTTAGCCCGTGGTGGCTATTCTCCTCTACCATTGTCCCACAAACGCATCGGTGCGCTTCGCATATCTTGCTCCAGTTGCTCCCCAGCCTTAAAGCAACTGCTATCCTCAGGGATTCGTTATTGCAAACAGTGCCGAGTTAAGGGGAAGGCAAGGCATGCAGCCACGCACCGGATTCGGGCTTTGTGAGAGCTTTGAAACGTGCTACGTCAGTCTCCGAGGCATCACTCAACAAATGAGAATATGTTTACTGACATAGAATGTCGTCCCATATTGGACCGTCAAGTTATGTCGTACCCTCAAGGCTGAAAAAGAGAAAGACAATAAGTAAACCAATGTCCAATACTGTTCGAAAGCAAACAACCTCAATATCTGTACATAGTTTATCAAACATTTTAATGCTATGTACCCATAAAATAAGTAGGTTTATGAACATATTCTGTTTGCTTTTCTTTTTGGCCACTACCCCACATCGTACGCAGTAGGTAAATACTGCATAGGAATGGATGGAAAAATATATGCAATTTTTATATTGGTTAACATACATTTCATCATTATTGGGGGAAAATCGGTTAAGCATACCACGGTGACCCAAGTGGTTATGTGGGACTCCCGTATGAGCTGGTGAGACCCACGGTGTACCCACTAACCCTAACCTCCCGCATAACACATAGGTAAGACAACGTTATCATTTGTGTTCCTAAATGCAGCTCGTGTGCCCTGCAAGTTTCCTGGCTCTTTAGGCGGTTGAAAAAAAGAGTTTGATTTTAAAGCTGTGCACAGTATTTCCTAGATCTCGTAACGGTGGAGGGATGACATTCTGCTACGTACCGAAAACTACCACGGAAAGCCGCCGATGCGTGTCGGGGTGTCAGCAACTGTATCCCACACCGCCGTGCACCATGCAACCTGGAGCTGCACAACTTTTCGAAAAGATACTTTGGAGCCTCGTTCTTAATTACGCCGAAAAGTAAACATGCCAGACTGATGTAGTTTACGCCGATGCTGCATTTTAAGGATGCTGTATTTATTTAAAAACGAAGTGACATGAGCTCTCGAAGAAATATTAAAACAGAAACAAGCACAAGCATTTTGAACACGTTGGATGAGTATTTTCGTTTTTCAAGAAGTTGTGGCCCATACACTGCATCTGCGTAGTTCAACTTGGATAATACTAATGCGTCCACCAACCGAATTCTCAAGTTTTCGCTTAGAAATTGCCTGATATTTTACTTTAAGTTTGTAGAAGCAATTTCTCATAGCACCAATCATTTGTTTCTCATAGCAGAGCACACAGTGTATCATGTGTCCTAAATTACGTGCCTCATGCAGTCGTTCAATGTTACCCATCAAATTAATGTTTAAAACAGAATTGACACTATTCAGCTGTTGCTTACTGCCAAATACCAAGTATTTCGTTTTACTAGGGTTCAACAGCAAGGAGTTTGCAGCGGCCCAGGACGCTATGCTATCGAGATCCAGATTAAGTTTCTGAATGGCACTGTCAATTTCGGAAGGTTTGCATGATATGTACACTTGTATGTCATCTGCATAGCCATGGTACCTGCAGTGTGTGATATGGGTGTCAGCGGAATATAAGATAAATAAAAGCGGGCCAAGAACGGACCCCTGTGGCACTCCTCAGCGAAATGGACCTTGTCGAAGTAACATGCGGAACAATGAGACTGACTTTTACAACCTGGTAGCGATCATAGAGGTAAGTTACTGTCAAACCATTTAAGGGCATTTTCATCAAAACCACAATTACTTAGTTTAGACAGTAATAGATTAATATTGGGACAATCAAATGCCCTGGAAAAATCGGGCAGCACTAAAACAGTGCACATCCTGAGCACACAATATGTTGTCAGTGACATCAAGTAAGGCACTGTACTCCGCTAATTACCCCTCAGGAGACCTCGTTACCCAGTTATAAAATATCGAAAAACTGATTTCGGGTCGTACGAAATTAAGATAAAAGCCTGATTTTCATTTCGTAATTTTCTTGAACACTTCAATTTAGTTACCTGCTTACTTTTTAAAGATTTCGCAATTGCTACTCGTTGATAAGAAAACTCTACAGCTTCTGTTGGTCAATTTGTCACATTGTTAGTAAACGTGACAGTATAAAAAGAGGGCATGTTTCAAAAGTTATGAAAGTTTATTTGGCCTGGACTTGGAAACACTAAGTATAATTTCTCTTGACTGAAATATTTTGTAGATTGTCAGAAGCCTAAACAAGTGTGGTTACAAATTTCTCTATATAATAAAACCCAAAGATCCCTCTTTTTTACATCGGCAAATTCAAGCAGTTGCTTAGAACGGGCATTATTAAACGACATGCTCAAATTAAAATGAAGGTAATTTACCACATCTAAAATCTCATAGAAGAAAATGTGAACATCATACATTTTGATATGCACGATGATTCTTAATCCGTGATCAGGAGTCGAAAAATATTGATAAACAGCCAAAACGGATTTCAATGGATGAGGTCTCATGCAATTAAATCACTGTTTAGTTAATTAGATTTAATGATAATATTAACACTAATATCCACTAAATGTTTGGTCACCCTACATTTCTTGAAGTTAAGTAGATAAACACACATACGTAAATTTTTTGCAAACTACCGTTAGGGTGACAATGATTTTGAATTATAAAGTGATTCCTTATTCAGTTTTATTCAGAAAAAAGAACGTCTGTTTTAGGTAACTTCGAGTAAATCGTGTTTGGTATCAATTACAGAATTTGTAAAATTTACTCCTGATCACAAATTAAGAATCATTGTGTATATCCGCTTTATCTAACTTGTCTAAAAAAGAAGTTCTCGAATAGTGTTGCGACAATTCAGACCAGACCCCGTATCAGGGTCGGCCTTATCACACGATAAGTGACAAGATAGAGCGTCCGTCGCTGGCTGACACCATTAGATAGAACGAGACAGTTTACATACATATACCATGACAGTTTACATCGACTCAATACTAAATTGCTGTGGATTAGCGATTAAAGTGCCTTACAATAAACTACCCCAGCAATTCATATCAGTTTTGGACCCTCTTATTATTAATTTAGTTCCGAGTATATACTTATTAGCTAATATTTACTTACTGAATAATGTAATGTTATTTTTTAATTTTTCACAGTCGTCGCTTTTTTAATTAAGTGTTCATCTGTAATTGGTGGCGCAATTAAATTTAAACCAATTTTTTGAATTAAGTGCTTGTTTGTTGTGGTCGGATTCTTGGTCAAAAATAAATTATAAATAATGTCATAATCGGATAGATAGGTAAATCTCGTTTTCTCGCGTGCGGCGACTTAAACGTGTCTCTGATACGGGTGCGTAGTTTACATGAATCGTGGCACTCCCTTAAAGTAACCTCTTAGTCTTTGTAAAGACTTAGGGGCACAGCAGAATGTCAGTCAGAATGTAACGTGTTACTCTGTAAGTATGGTTATATTCCGTCCTGTGCTTCACGTGGTGAGCAAGGTCGTCAAACCTACCCTACCCCTACCTGGAAAATCATCGCTGAACTCGAAACGACAAACGTCGAATATGACAGGTGGGGTGCTGTCGCCATGGCAACAACGCCCGTCCGGTCGCCGTCCGCCCATAAAAGTAAGGGTGAAGGGTGAGCGTCAAGTGTGAACGTCTTCGTCCTGTCATTAGCTGTCAGAAAATGCTTAGTGAATAGGTACAACTGTCAAATCATCTCACCCCTAGTGGTGTTCTACTTATCGATACACACATCGACGGAAAGTATGTGTCAAAACTATTCCAATTTGAGTAGTTTAAGCGGCTTATAAGCAACAAAAATTTATAAATTGAAGTAACAATTGAGCTTTGCTAATCGTGTGTGTGAAACATAAGTACAAAGCCAATATTTTCTCAAATTAAAGAAAGATGACATATCGGGCTAACATTATCTTGTCTGTTGCATTAGGCGAGAGGCGAGAGGTGATAGGTGAGGTGAGAGGTGGGGTGACCTCACAGGTGATGTCTTGGGACGCCGTCGCGAAAAATATCAATATTTTACTGAATTAGACTGCAGATGTGCTGTGTTGACAGTAAGCGACGTGCATCATTTGTCTCTGTATACAGGGTGAATTGAAGTCGTGAACAAAAATATGTGTTTCTTACTGTTTAACTTTAGTTTAAACATGTGGAAGTGGCACCAGGCAAAAATATGTAAACATTGCTTGTTAATTCGTTAATTCGTTCGTTTGCTATCGGTGAGGATCTGTTATTGTGTGTATTGCACTGTCACTACTGTTTTAAGCTACTGTGTAATATTTAAGCTGATGATCTTCCTATATAAATAAATAAATAAATTGTTATTTTTATTGAATTTACTGAGTTTCATGGTCACCCTTATTGCTACACAGCGACAACACTCAGCTGCAGACCAGGTCTTGTCGAATAGGTTGACCATAAAGTTGGTGCTTTTGCTATTTCAAATTATTATCAATAAAGTCTAATTGTTTGCTTCTAGAGTTAATGCAATGAATTTGCCTTAAAATACTGGGATAGAAACAAAAAAGCTGCTTACGACTTAGGTTTCACCACAAATCCATGAAAGATTCGCAACGAGCCGATTGGCTGTGCGTCATCTGAAGGCGTAGCACGGTTGCCATTTTATCACTTATCGTTACGGATAAGACATCCGCCACTCTCGCACTCGCAAGGAAGCGTTCATGGGCGCTCGGTGGGGGAACCGCTAGGGTCTAACGTCATTAGTCGGTTATTTCAGCAGCGGTAAAACAAACAGCGGGGACTTAAACCAAAAAAAGACTCGGTACCGGTTTGATCTTCATTAAAAGTTGGCTCTAATATTTGTATCTTTTAAAAGTATTTGCTGTCGACGACAATGACGAAAAACACCGCCTTAAAAACGCTGAATATTCACCCTCATAGGCTACCGTGTCTGCGTATCATCAGGCAGGCTATATACTTGTTTGCCATCGTTGCGATATAAGTCGCGTTTTCTTTGGGATTAATCCGACAAAATTGCATTTCAATTTGTTTTCTTAGTAGAAGGTATGGGAAAGAGCATTGTTGGACGATTCTTTACCTATTAAATTTGGGACGTTAGTGCCGATTATGAAGTTTATACCTTTTTCAACACATTTGCTCGTAACGTACCTTTTATTACGTCGCATTTAGGCTCATAACCCTGGGTATTAAAACACGCGTGTTTTGTAAGATTGCGGCACTCGTGTTTTATGGATATATCCCGAATCCCGATTAATTCACGTTGGCACCCTGCAGCAAGATGTATGCATGAACACGGTGCATACTTAAATTAACCGGGTTGTACAGAATGTACCTACAGCTTTCTTTAAATTCTCGGCAAATGGATTCTTAATCGACTAAACAAATTAAATCATTTTTGTTAATTAATTGACTTTTATTTTTGGATATGAAATGATATAGAAACGTTCAATTTGGTAAAACTGTTCACTTTTGATAACATTTTACACGAATTATAAGGATAACATTTTAAAACGAAGATATTTGTTTTGTGTTGCCACCAGTCAACACAAAACAACAACATCAAATAAAAAAGTGATAAATGTATGTGAGTAAACGCGATGTAAGTACAATATGTGAGTAAAAACCTGTTGCCATAAGGTTAGGAAGCCTATACAATTTTCATCTTAGGACAAGGATTTTCCTCGCAAAATGTGTCACTATTAAACTCATGTCATACGTGGCTACGTGCAAATAATTTATAAACAGCTCAAAAACTTTTTCTATGCTTTTTAAAACCACAGCTAAAATAAAGAGACATTAAGTATACAGAGAGAGAGCTTAAACATTTTATAAATACATTTTAGATGCATTTTTAAACTGGAAAGATGAATTGAATGCTATTGATAATAGATATATTACACTCTTATTTATGATCCATTAGTTCAGCTTGTTACGCTCTTCGCAGCCTCAGCAGATTAGTTGAAACTTGAGAAACTCAAAATGGTCTACTTTATCCTTATCGAGTCGAAACTCCGCTATAGCATTAATCTTTGGGGGAACAGCTACCTACTTACAATATTAAACGCCCAAAAAAGAGCTATACATACCATAGCAATAATTCCTCAATGGGAAGTTGTAGGGAAGATTTCTCAAGACTCCAAATAGTCACTGTAGGTACCCAGTCTTTATATTACGAGTATATTCGTTTTACTAACAGACGTAGTCGATACGAGACGGAAACCAGGCAAGATAGAGCGTCCGTCTTGTTCCACGGAATGGTGCCAGCCAGTGACGGACACTCTTACCTGGTCACTTATCGCGTGATAAGTGCGACCATGATAGGGGTCTGAAATGGAGTTGCGTGAATCCTCCAGAACAAAGATCTCACTTCGACCGTAGCACCGCGACTGGCAGTCCTGGCGCCTATTGCTAGGGTGCACCTGATCAGTAAGATTGTAGAACAAGATGCTTAATGATTTAAAAACTAATTAGGAACCGTACTTTATTTAAAAACAGGCTAAACATATTTATTAGGAAAGTGCTGCTATAACAACACTAATTTTTGACAACTATTTATATTTTTTAACATTTTCGTGATATTGGATTTTATTGCTATTTTCATTAATGGTGATTTCATTAGTGGTATAAGAATAAGAATAAGAATAAGAAAATTTTATTCACTCAAAATTCAATGCTATTTGTACTATTCGTTTTGAACATAAATGTTGGGGGTTGGGGACAATCTTATATAAATCGACCTAATCTCAAACTATGCAAAACTTATACTACGGGTACTTAGACAACGATATACATATTTATATGTACTATCGACAAAATTGAATCCTGACTTACCATGGAACCTTGTTACGATTAACTGACATACCTATTAACGTCATATGTTCGTCACTATAAATAAAGAAATACCTAGAAAACAACAAACACTCAGGAACTAACATTCATGCTCATAACTGCCGTTGCTGGGATTCGAACCTGGGACCGCTAGATTCGTAAGCAGGAGAGGGTCACTAAGAACTAGGTTAAAGTACCTACTCGTCCATCATTGTACAAGGCAGGGATTGGAAAAGGTTAATAAACCTTATGGATGAAACGCCAGACGAGTCGCGACGAAAATAGCCTACAAGTCATAGCAGTCAAGTGTCAATCAACCGATGCACATAACTCGGTGCCTATACCTTTCATAGCATTGGAAAAATACAAAATTGCCAGCAAAAACTGAAGCACCCCCTGAGAATCTACGCAGCGCCATAGACATTAAATAAAGAGCGAAAAAAAGGCTAGAAACATCGCGTTGTTATGGTGGCAACGCTATAACCCCTACGTTGATACAGAAATGAGATCATGATGGTTTTGGGGTTCTCATTCATGAATGTAAGTCTGTACGTCAGTCGACCCACTCACGGAGGCGCGGTGCCCCCCCCTCGCTCCCTCCTCGCCCCTGCCCCCTGCGCTAGGGTGGCTCTGACGTCAATCGTGCGCAACAAGTGTTCAGATTCAGATAGCGCCAGAGCACAGGCTATTTTTAACCTGGTACTGCATTATGCGCTGTTATTGAAGACTAAATATGGAAAGGTTATCAATGAATGATAATATTGGTGGATAGCGCAACAGTGACATCATATTGGTTTTTTATCGGAGAACTTTAGATAACAATGAATATATCGCAATTTATACGCTGTAGTAGTACAAAGAGTTTTTGCACAAGAATTTTGTTAGGTGGTGAGTTTTAGAACAATTATACCTACATAAAAATTCAGTTCAATAGATCAGAAAATCTATTTTGGCACAGTGATCCAAAGGCTTGGTCACAGAAACGAGAGCACGCACTTAATTAGAAAATTATAAGGTCAATCGTTTGTTAAATATAGTCGTTCGGATCATGTCACTGATTAGTGATGACCTATGGTATTTGGAAATAGGAACACCGTCCCGCTTTTCATTTTACTTATAATAATGTAGAGGTGATGCAAGGTAATACATCACTCCATTTCTTTCCGCAGATCTAGGGGAAAATAATAGATTAGGTAAGTAGGTGCTGCCATATATCCTCGTGCGTACTTATTGTTATAGATATAATTCCTTTCGGATATTACATACGTACCAGCAGCATTCGGAAGACTGATATAAGATATAAGGAGATGATAGCAATTTGTATGAGTTTTATTGTTACTTGCTTAATTTTATCTGGTCGGAGGATTTGCGGTGGGCTTATACAATAGGAAATAGCGTCATTGTTCGCAAGATGTTCACAAGATAAGCTTTCATGTGCTTAACGGACAGCTTATATCATCTTAACTATACATACTATTTGCAACTTGACACTCGCTTCTATTAAATCCTTACATTGAATTAGTACGTTTTCACGACGACGCTGATAAAAGTTATAAGCAAGGACGGGAGATACACCCTCCTTGTGTAGCTACTTATTTGTCAATTTGGTACGCAAGGGCAAGCTGTAATCAAAATATTAATAAGGAAGCTTGTTCTCTTGGTAGTTCTGGTATTCCTCAAAGATTTTAGACACAGGATTACGCGCTCAGTGTGGCAATGTTTAAGGCCCCGTAGGTTCAGCGAAGTTAAGCGAGCAGAGTTTTTGAAACAATATAATGCGTCTGTTTATAATAATATGGTTTCAAAAAAATACGAATAGTAATTTTGAGGCTTTTCAGCAGGGAAATCAGTGTTTAGAAACATGATGAAGCAATTTTCCCTCGATAGAAAAAAATCACGAACATAGGTCTAAAAGGGTCTAAAATACACTTAAAATATTTGTTACAAATTATGCACAAAAGCTAAAAATATTAAAATGGCTTCTAAAAATCGGCAATGATTGACGACCGCTTTAGCCTAGTTGGTAGTGACCCTGCCTACGAAGCAAGAGGTCCTGGGTTCGAATCCCGGTAAGGGCATTCATTTGTGTGATGAGCACGAATATTTGTACCTGAGTCATGGATGTTTTCTATGTATTTAAGTATTTATTTATCTATATAAGTATGTTTATCGTCGTCTAGTACCCATAGTACAAGCTTTGCTTAGTTTGGGACTAAGTAGATTTGTGTAAGATTGTCCCCTAATATTTATTATTTTATTTATTTTAATATCATGTTTGAGAGAACTCAGTGTTTACTATTTTATTTATTTAAACGGGCAAAAAATTAAAATTAAAAAGCATGATTTCCGCGCTTCCGAGCACGCACTTCCATCTCGCTCACGCTTATGCTCAGTGAGAGAGAGAGAAGACCATGAACCTACGGCGCCTTAATATGATTTCCGGCTTTAAGAGCGCGGTTACACACGGCGACGTTTTCCTACGATACAAACGTGTTTCACGAAAGCCTACTAATAGTTGCCTACTGTGAATACAGTCCTACTACAGCGATACAAATGCGACACAGTCTGCGACAGGCCGTCGCATGATAGACGTGCTGTAACGTTACTGTGTCGCATTTGTATCGCTGTAGTAGGACTGTAGGTATTCTCAGTAGGTACACTTTATCAAGCCCGTGCCGTGACCGGGCCGACACAGGAGCATATAACCCGACTTAATGAAGTGGTCCTGACAGTCACCTGTTTTACTGAGTATTGACACAAAATTATTTGTTGTTTGAATATGAGTGGTTAATATCATCCTATGCAAAAAAAGGCCCTCTTCGTGGGTCGTCTTAATACATTTTCTCTACATTTACCTATATTCATTTGCGTTAAGTATTTCAAAGCCCATTGAATATTATTATTTTTTTAGAAAGAGCTTGATGTAATAATTAATGTTAATATATCGATTTTACCTTAAAATGAAAGAACACCCCACCGATATAGGTTAAATACTTATCATTCCATATATTCTTAAAGCTCAAGTTTTACTTCTTTTGAATAATAAATGTCTACTTTATCTTTAGCATGTGTCAAAATATGGTACCCATAAATTAAAACGGTAAACGTATTTTTTTTAATTCTGCTCATAGCACTCGTGACCCAATTTGCTCCATCGAAATACATCCACCTCCTTAACTATAGTAACAGAGCAATTTCCTAGCTATTGAAGCAAGTTCCGATTAATAAATGAGACGGATAAAGCAATAATAACCTCTGGCAGTTAGTTACTTAGATTAGATTTAGTATTGTGGATTGCACGCATAACCGATGGCAGTTGGGGCGGAAAGGTTCTCGAGTGGCGAAAACGTACCGGAAGGCGCAGCGTGGGTAGCCCCCCTCCCATACACGGTGGACTGATGACCTGTACGTCTAGCACAACTTGCTGACAAGCCGCTTGTCGCGCGACTGAGCGTCCCCTGTCACACTCGCACCGTGCAAATTAGAACGAGGACGGTAGATCCTTCTCGACTCGCGTCGCGGCGCGGCGTCAGTTGTGCTAGAGATCCGCTGGATGCGGGTGGCGCAAGACCGGTCATTGTAGCACTCATTGGGGGAGGCCTATGTCCAGCAGTGGACGTTTTGCGGCTGATATGTTGATGATTGTGAACTAGATTATAGAAATGGATTCCGGTGAGCGCCGAGCTCACAGACTCTTTGGTAACGACGCCATATCCTTTGCGTATCGATCGGTGTTATTAGTCTTTATTCGGTTTTAGTCGGTTAGTCTTTTATTAAATAGAAAAGATAAAGTATAGTTTGGGAGATATCTCGCAATAAAATACATTATTCAAACTGACTACATCAAATAATCAGTAAAGCCGCTTACTAGAAACGAATTTAATTTCCCTCTACGGTTGTGTCATCGCTGCCACTAACTGTAATTTGAACTCTATGATGACGCATGGAGAGGCTATCAGACGATTACGATATTAAATATAGAATTTAAGATTAAAACCTTTCTGATGAAGTGATGAACAAATAAGGTGTGAAGCGACTAGAGTTGATTATTTTACATTCGCCCTTTCATTTAACAGCTCGAAAGAGCCCATTGCGCATGCGTGACCTGCGCATTGGCTAGCCTAGAGGGGAGGTAAAATATAATAAACGTGGGGTGTATTGAATCTGGTAATTACTTGGAATTTCTAGAAGATAAATTAATTATGTGGCCAGTCACACTCTAAAGGTCTAATAGAATTAGTCATACCCTAGAATTCAACCTGTATTTCGACACGCATTTATAAGTTGTATTGTACCCGTCATAATGGTTCGTTATTCATATCGTTTATCACACACGCATGCTCGCGTACGCTCATGTCATGACATGAAAGCCAGAAAGTACACCGCAAACCTCGTTTTTAACCACTTCGGTGGTAGTTACATTATGCAATCGGTGGCTTTTATGAACGTTAAAAACATGAAACGGTTATCAAAGGACGTCAGCTGTGCCGCGGCGAAATAGACTACTTATATCCGTTTATTTTATAAGCTGGTGTTTTATAAGGATAGTCTATCTACACAATGGCATGGAAACCATGCTGCGCCGCCGGCTGAAGCGCACGATATCACACAACATGCGGTGAAATTGTTATATATTTTCATTATGTTGATACCTATTATGACTTCTCACGACAATCTGAATTAAACGGAGTGAGTAAACACCAGAGCTCTACGATAAAGTGTAGCGGCGAGATATGTGAGCGAGGCTTGCAATGCTATTGGGGTTTTTAAGGGTTCCGTAAAGATAAGAACCGACCTAGTGCTTGTCGGCCCACGCGCAGTTTAGGTTTAGGGTTCCATGGTTGCCTGTCTACATCGACGCGCCAATTACCTAAATGGTGTTGTTCGTAGAACTAACGCATTTTTATTTCCCTGAAACAATTAGTCATTAAGTTAGGTTAAGCTTCACTACATAGTATAAAACAAAGTCGCTTCCCGCTGTCTGTCCCTATGTATGCTTAGATCTTTAAAACTACGTACCAGATTTAGATGCGTTTTTTAAAATAGATAGAGTGAATAAAGAGGAAGGTTTATATGTATAATATAGGACCCGTGCGAAGCCGGGGCGGGTCGCTAGTGTATTCTAAAGGTCTACTGTTTCCGACTGAATCAAATTTGTTGAAAAAAAAAACACTTTTAGGATACCCGACTTCAAATGGAAACAAAGGAATCCTTATAAATTGACGTCGTTGTCCGTCTGTCGGTCAATGCCATTTTTATTAGGATCTCGTGAAAGTATTGAATTAAAAATCAATCTTCTAAGTAAGAACAATTGTATAGATAGGCCAATCTTGGAATAACCTCATCATTATTTTCATCATCATCATATCAGCCGAAATCATCATCAGTCATCACTTAAGGTCATCAGTCCACCATGTCCATGGCCATCGGTTGTACGTGCTATGTACCATGCCCTGTGGAATAACCTGTACCTATCCCATTAGGGATTTTAAACATGAACAAGACACATCGGCATTTTTTCGGATGTAGGTAACTGTCAGGGATATTGATACATACATACATACATTCACGCCTTTATCCCTAAAAGGGGTAGGCAGAGTAGACTTTTACGACACCCACGGGAAGAAAGGAAGTGGTGAAATTGTAACCCGACACCACTCGTTATTGATATACGTACATAATAAGGAGTATATAAGGACTTAAGTTATTGATTAAATAAATAAATAAGTATCTGTACACGCCTTTATGACACTGTCAATAGAATCATGTACATATATTTATGTCCTTATTTTACGAACATACATGAATACCCCTGACTAAAGTATTAGTTTGATGGTTTGGATTTAAATGCCTAACCAGTGACATCTCTTTGAAGTTAAATAACTAAAGTATGCTTCTCGAGTTAGAGGTTAAAATACAAGCGCCATCTGTCAGGGCTTTAGCGCAGTATTAGAAAAGCGAAGTGAGCTTTGAAGCTTTTGAGGCCTCGCAAATGCTGAAGGGTGATTATGACTAGTATATCGTGCACCGTTTTGTCAATAGATGGCGGTGAACAAACGAAGTCATAGAGAGCAGATGCAATAAATAATAATAGTAATTAAGCTAACGGAATGTTAGAAGATGCTTAGATATGAATAGACTGAACTATTTTTTCACTCTATCATTTAAAGGGCTGCGGGCGGAGGCGCGTCGTTGACACGGAGCCCTCATCTAGAAACTCAGTAGTATCTAAGATAATTAATAAGCCCTACTCGACGTCAAAATTTGTCAAAAAAACGATGACGTAATATATGGACAAGCCCTATGTTAATTTGTAAGTCGATTTTCCGTAAACGTACTTTCGTTTTCCTTTTATCCGACTGTAATAACATGTATTTTTTTATACACAATGGGATCCGACATATACGAGTAACCGCGGCTTAGCCCAGTGGTTCAGGCATGCGGCTGCCAAACGGCGGTCGTGGGTTCGAATCCCGTCTCGTACCAATGAGTTTTTCGGAACTTATGTACGGAATATGATTTCATATTTACCGTTAGCTTTTCGGTGAAGGAAAAACATCGTGAGGAAACCTGCATACATCTGCGAAGAAATTCAAAGGTGTATGTGAAGTCCCCAATCCGCACTGGGCTAGCGTGGGGACTACTGCCCGTTCCCTCTCACACATGAGAGGAGACCTATGCCCAGCAGTGGGACGTATATAGGCTGATGATGATGATGATGATATACGAGTAACTAGGTCGGAAACGATATAGTTTCTGTTACTACAAATTAAAATAGAACAGTACAACGTGTTAATAAAATAACGCAAAACCTGAAAACCGTTTGTTCAGAATCGAGAGTAGAACGGGAAAAAAACAGGAATATTTTTTTTACTACTTTTTTTTTACCTTTGTATGGAGCGTTGGCCGGCTGGGGCGACCTGCTCCATACAAATATAAAAAATAAATCGTGTCAAAAAAAACAATTATTTTTCCACATTCTACTTTTGATTATGAACTTGACGGTTTTCAGGTTTTACGTTGTGTATGAAACGATTCGTCTAACTATTCGCTCTAGTTTTTTCTATTTTTATTTCTTGCGACGGAAATGTTAGTGAGCCCATCGTGTAAACCTACAAAGTTTCATGTTACTTAACAATGCAGTTATAATTTTTATTAGCCAATTAAAATGAGAACCAAACTACGTTTGTATAGAGTTAAATGATTTTCCATTTTCTTGTTCTCACAAACTTGTCCGGCATCAAACAAACATTTATATTTAACCCAGTGGTAGACTGGTAAACATATGGCATTGCAAAATCTCTTCAAATTTCCAATAATCTGCGCTTTAAGTTGCCTTGTTGTCCTGTAATATATATATATATATATATATAATTGTATTATAGTTTGTATGTATTTATACTATACTTATTTATAAAACTGTGTATTTGAGTGTGTAGTTGACAGTATATAATGTGATGTATGTGTTAGTAAGCTTTTCTTGATTTATTCCTGCACTACCTGTTTACAACTCTTTGAAAATTTCCTGCTACCCAAAGGTTGCCTGGAAGAGATCGATCTAAGGCGATAAAACCGCCTGTTGTTACCTTTATTTATTGAATATACCTTTGTAACATGTTTTTCTTATGTTGGTGCAATAAAGAATATTGTTAATATTATTAAGTCCGCAATTTTACCTTTTATGTGCAATAAAGTATGGAATTAAATAAATAAATAAGAGTCTCGTTAAAATGCAAGGCGCACAAATGTAGGTATCAGATATTTTTACCTGCTTTGTCTTGTCAGATATTAACTAGTGTACTTAGATATTAACTAATGCACGTAGAACCGACGGCCATTGGGGCGGAGAGGTTCTCGAGTAGCAACCCCGTACCACAGCCTGGGTAGCCCCCCACATGGTGAAGTGATGACCTAGTAAAGGTCGCAGGAGTCCGTCGTATGACCTATGACCAGCAGTGGACGTCTTACGGCTGATATGATGATGATAATGATGATAAGCACTAACAGAACGTTACTGACATTTTGTAAAAATGACGGATTTTGGAATCGGTCGGTCGTCAATTGAGTAAATCATCATCTATTTAAGAGCTAGGCTCTTGTCGGTGGAGTAACCGCCACTGATTTTTGTCCTCTGCCAGCCTCTTCACGTCTTCAGATGACTCGACAGCACTTTCTCTTTTATTTGGCTGGTGTAAGTACGTCTGGGTCTTCCTCTTCCTCTCCTTCCTTCGATCTTGCCCTCCAAAATGTTTAAAAAGAAGCTGTCGTGGCGTATTAGATGTCCGATCATTTTGCCTCTTCTATTTTTTATTGTTTTTAGCAAGCATCGGCTCTCTCCTACCATCGTCAAAACCTCTTCGTTTGTCTTTCTTTCTGTCCAGCTTATTCTTTTCATCCTCCGCCAGCACCACATTTCGAAGTGCTTCGAGCCTTTCTCTGTCCTTTTGCGTCAGCGTCCACGTCTCACTCCCGTACAATGCAATACTCCAGATATATACTTCGCTTAGACGTTTCTTGGTTTTCTTAGATAGACTATGTGTTTTAAGTAGGTGTTTTTTGTTGTTGAAGGCATTTTTAGCAATTGCAATTCGTTGTATAATGTCCTTGGTGCATCTGGAGTCACTAGTAATAACACTTCCTAAATATTTAAATTGCTTGACCTGTTCTATTGGCTTATCCTGTAATGTTATAGACCGGTGTACTGCTGTATGTTTAGAGATGACTAGGGTTTTGGTTTTACTACTATTGATTTTAAGTTCGAATTAATTAAAAATAGTGTCCATGAATTTAATATTCCTTCCATTAAATTTTACACCTCCAAAATCGGAATCTATTACTTGCTGTATGGTACGTTCTATAAATATATTAAAAATGAGGGGTGAGAGTGGACATCCCTGCCTTACTTCTTGCTTAATCTTAGCCTTCCCTTTTTCTTCTCCGATTTCTATGACGGTCTCCTGGTTTCTGTATAGCTCGTAGATTAAATATCTTTCGGTCTATGTAATCTACTCCAGCTTCCCCTAGGGCACCCGTCATCTTTTTCTACTCAACCTTATCGAAAACCTTTTCGAGATCTATAAAAGCTATGTGTGTGTCAAGATTCAGATCGAGCCGTCTATCGATAATTAATCTTAGTGCCAAAATTGCTTCTCTAGTTCCTCTATTCTGTCTAAATCCGTATTGATCTGGGCCTAAGAGTTTTTCAGTTAAGGTGGAAGTACTAGTGCCCGACGCGGTACTAGTACTCGACGAATATAATTTAACTAGCGAATAATAAACTAAGATTGATCACGACATCATTTTTAAGTTACTAAATGTTAGTGACTTCAATATTTCTTATCACAATTTCAAGACAAATAACTTATTTATAAGTTATGAACATATTTGTTAAAACCAGCTGCCATCAATTGGGACAATGAGTTAAACCTTAGAGTCCCAATAAATGTCAGTCTGTCATTCATGACATTTGTACTGAAATGACATCTATTGGGACTGCCAGCATAACCGCCTGCCATTTACTCGTACATTCGGATTGATTACCTAATTCTTATATTATCAGGATTGTTTTATAAGATCACCATATGAAACGAATTCCATATCAGTAACATGAGTAAATACCTCGTCTCCCAAACCGTATGAAACTGTTTAATACATCTTAAATGAGCATAATATCGTGATTCAAATAAGTATTTTCTGTTGACATGTCGGGCACTAGTACTTCTACCTTATTGGTTGCATTCTGTTTTGGATTATTTTAAGTAATATTTTAGATACGTGAGTAATAAGACTCAATGTTCGATGTTCTTCGCATTTAAGGGTGTTCTGTTTCTTTAGTATTGCAACAGTTTTACTTATTAGAAAATCTGTTGGCACTTGTCCAGTGGAATATATGTTATTTATTAGTTCAAAGATTTCTTGTATCATCGGTTCACACACAACGTATTTTATCATTTCTATACTAATTTGATCATCTCCTGCTGCTTTCCCGTTTTGGATTAAGGTTAAGGCTATCGTAAATTCTTCTTTTAGGATAGCTCGACCCAGGTCAGTCTCGTCCACTATTTGTTCATCTTCTATATCATCCTCATCGGTATACATAACTATAAAAGTGAGAGATGGGTAGGTAAGTACATGTGTAATATTTGCAGTTGTTATAATTTTCGCAAGAGTTTTTTATGCTGCTTGTCAACAGAGTTTCAAATTAAAATGTATACTAGCATACAATCGATTTAGTGTCTTAGCCATCATCAATCATAATCATTTATTACAACAATCAATTTAAACTGACACTCTCGAAAATCGAATCTTAGTTTGTGAAGGGTGTAGATTAGGGATGATACAAATATTTGCATTCGCACATGCAAATGGTTCGCATCATCAAACGACGTGCACTCGTGCATGTTGCGTCGGCCGCCCTTCGCCGTCGAGTCGCACATGTCGCGCATGCGCAATGCGCGCAGAGCGCTATCACGTGATTAATTTTGAGCAACAGGAAGCATTTCTACCCCGCTGATTGTTTGTGATAGCTTGATTATAAGTAGTCTCGATTTGTTTGTTTGAGTTTTTGTCAAGTTCAGTTTGTTTATCCTTTTCCTTGACATTCGCATTCGCATTCATGAATGTGAGAAGTCTGCCATTCGTGACATCCGCATCCGTAGTGTAGATCATCCATTTGGCGCCGAGACAGACGATGCGTAGGGGGGTGTGTAATGAACGATATAACAACTTTTGATATATTTTCACTGGATATAACAACATTAAATATAATTTCATTGGATATAATCACTCAAGGGACATAATAAACTTTTGGTATAACAACAATCAGTATAATTTCAAGGCGTATAATGTTCAAATAGTATAATGCATTTTTGATATAACGTTTAATGGATATAATGTATATTGTATATAAGTATTAGTGGTATAATGTTTTGTAAGATATAATTTTATTTTTCACACACGTTAATTATTTTAACCTAACCTATACCTAACCTAATCGTCAGCGTGTCGACGTCACCCCGCTTCGCGGGGTGCCTATTTCTGCTCTAAGGAACACAAGCTAACCCTAACCTAACCTATAATAGTACAATTAATGCCATTGTTACAAGTATCAGTGGCTATTATACTGTTCTGTGTCAGTACCTACCTACACCAACCTGCCTTAGAGTAAAAAAGTAAGAAATAAAAGTAGTAAGTATTCCAGATTATGTCAATAGTACATTATACCAACTGAGTTTTATATCGAACAAAGTTATATCCCATGTATGTTATACGTTATGACTGTTAGATTATTAGTTGTAATATTACAAGTTCATTATATCTATTGATAATTATGTGTATTACATGAGAATATATCAAATGTTGTTATATCAAAAGTGCATCATATCCTTTAATCGTTATATCCAGTGAAAATATATCAAAAGTTTTTATATCGATCGTTACGCACCCTGCGTAGGCCCAGCTTTGCAAGTGATCTCGCGAGAAACTCCCGGAAACCGACCATTTGATGACACTGAACGTGTGTCCACTGCGTAAATGGTGAATTAACACTAAGGACGGCATGAACACTTGCTAGTTGTCGTGCCCACGGTGCCAGGAACGACTATATTATGTGTTATCGTGTACGCTCTCAAAGTCACCTTTATGCTTTCATCTAAGGTTCATTTTTGCACTTATAAACAAAACACGTTGGCGTGTACGTGTCACTGTAGTACGTCCTAAAGGAAAAATTATAGGATAGTTTATATGCCGAATTTTTATTTGACTCCATTGAAGAAGCCATTTCTGTCGGAACGTTTCCCTAATAACGGGCAATCATTTTGTTCTTTAGGTTGGTACCAAACCGTGACAAAACCTTGTGCAAGACTTTATTTTTTTTATCATCAATCATTCCTTTTTTATCCTATGCCTTCAAAACCACGGGCTGTGCTACTTAAGTTCAGCTGTCACAGGGCTCGGAACGCAGTTTGGACCTCGAAGAAACTGCTCAAGGGCTCTGGTAGAACTCTCTCTGAGTTCCTCACTTCTACCCGGCATGCTGTGTTCGTGGAGGCTCGCAGGCTGTATGGCGTCAGAGACAGCTGGACAAGCGACGGGCGTATTGTGGTACAGTGCAGCGATGGAGTGCGACGGAAAATAACGTCGATGGAAGAACTGCGGTCGTTGCCTGCGCCTGCGGCTGCGGAGGAGGACGGTCCTGCGGCGGGGGCAAGTGCGGGGTCAGCGGGTGCTCCGAGGGTGCCAGGTGCTGGAGTGCCTCCTACGCAGCCGCGTCGACCCAAAAACCCTTCCCGAGTTGGCGCTAGCGTAGCGGCACGGCGTGGTGCCCATACTTAGTATCCTCTTATGTGCTGTTCTTATTCCAAATTCCAATCTAGATCATTTTTATTTTATTTTTTTGTACGCGGTACACCTCAAAATATTTGTTCGAAATGTCGTGCATCACTTGTCATTCTTGTCAATGTCACTAGTAGGTTAAGATTTGTTTGACGTTTTGTGCGTTTCGTTATTGCGCAGTAAAATTATATTGGTGTATTTTTCTAGGTGCATATGTTTATACTGATGGTGTGTCCGTAATTTCAGTTTTCTTTGCGTTACTTTTGTTTTTTTTTTGCCATTTGTTGATGTAACTCTTATTTTAGCTGGCGAGCGATTGAGGCAGATTGCTCTTTAGTGTAATTAGTAGTTTGTTGATTTAGCTAGTAGCTTAGGTTCTTTTATTAATTATTTATATTTCTGTATATATATATATCTATATATTTGTATTCAACCGTATTTACAATGTCGGACGTGTTTAATGCTAGTTTGGACAGCGAGTTTTTTTCACTCTCTTCTTCAAGTTTTTACGATTCCTTGAGTGACGCATCAGATATGCCTGATCTTAGTGAACGCTTGCACTGTACTTTTAAAACTTCTACTAAAAACTTCAATGTCGTTCATATAAATGCGCAGAGTGTGCCGGCTCATTACACTGAATTGCTTGCATCGTTCAGCTCCAATAACAATATACATGCAATTCTTATCTCCGAGTCATGGCTAAAGCCCTCTCTTCCTTCAACTTTATATCCCTTGCCTGGGTATATTCTGATTCGTAATGACAGGATTGGCCCTAGCGATGGCGGTTCGGGAACTGTGCGGGGCGGCGGTGTTGCCATATATATAAAAAGTAATTTCGCTTATCAAGTAGTTGCTCAGTCGCCATCAGTCTACTCGAACTCTTCCGAGTATCTTTTCTTAGACGTGACTTTACATCACTCCAAAGTTCTTCTTGGCGTTTTTTATAGCCCTTCATCTCAAATTAATTATTTTGATTCCCTCGAAAATGTTTTAGTCAATATTAGCCCTCAGTTTGATCACAGCATTATTATGGGTGACTTTAACACCTGTCTCCTTAAAAATGACCATCGCTCCGCTAAGCTCCGTTCTCTTGCAACTTCTATAAATCTAAGCGTGTTGCCACTTGATGCTACGCATTTTCCTCATAACGGCCCTCCTTCTCTTTTAGATCTCATTCTTACTACTTCTCCAAATCTGGTATCCCTCCACGGGCAATTCAATGCTGCAGGTTTCTCCAATCATGATTTAATTTACGCCTCTTTTAACATTCGTCCCCCGAAGAAGAGACAGAAGATAATCATGCGTAGAAATCTCCGCGATGTAAATCTGGAAGCGCTCTGGGATGATGTTTCACATGCTGATTGGAGCAGTGTTGGTCGTCATGACGATGTTAACATGAAAGTAGGGGCTTTCAATGCCATATTGCTTGCGATTTTTGATAAGCATGCTCCTTTGAAACCAACGCGAGTTAAACACTTTCCTGCACCGTGGCTCACGCCGGAGATCAAACAGTACATGGCCAAGCGCGATCGAGCTCGTATTAAGTTCCGGCTGGTTCCTTCGGACGAAAATCGCCAGAGGTATATTTCCATACGTAACTGCTGCAACAAAGTCTGTAGGGAAGCAAAACGCCTCCATATCCACAAATCAATAGAGGAGTGTCCCCCTTCTAAGTTGTGGAAATTTTTAAAGTCTCTTGGGGTCGGCAAAACTCAGCAATGTTCTTCCAATACTCTTGACATTGACGCTATTAACAAACATTTCAGCACGTCGCCGGTTACTCTTGACCCATCCATTAAGCAATCCACTCTTTCACTTCTTGCCAATATTACACACCCCGACCTATCTCCCTTTGAATTTGGTTTGATTTCACCGCAGGAGACGCTTGCCCTTCTCAAATCTATTAAGACGAAGGCAGTCGGTGACGATGGCCTCAGTGTGGATATGCTTATGCTCGTGGCGGATTTTATTGTTCCTACCCTTTCGGATATTATAAATTTCTCCTTGTCCACTGGAACCTTTCCGGCATCGTGGAAGTATGCTCACGTAATTCCTCTCCCCAAAATCCCTAATGCTGTATCTTTCACTCAATACCGCCCTATTTCTATTCTCCCAGTTTTGTCGAAGATCATTGAACATTATGTTAATCGTCGTCTCCTTTCTCATCTTAACAGAAATTCTTTGTTTAATCCTTTCCAATCCGGATTCCGCCCCGGGCATAGCACGGTCACCGCTTTAGTTAACGTCACCGATGACATTCGTCTCAATATCGAGTCCAAAAAGCTCACTGTCCTTGTTCTTCTTGATTTTAGCAGTGCTTTTAATACGGTAGATTTTGATATTCTGCTAGGTATTCTCCGCTCTCTTAACATTTATGAAACTCCCTTATCCTGGTTTCGCAGCTACCTCTTTGGCAGGCGCCAGCGCGTTACGTTCGATGACAAGATGTCCGAGTGGTGCGAACTCTCCGCTGGCGTTCCACAGGGCGGGGTGCTTTCTCCATTATTGTTCTCTGTTTTTATAAATAGTATCACCGAATCCCTAACTACATCATATCACCTTTACGCAGATGACCTACAGATTTATGCAGCGGCTACTGTGGATGATGTCTCCGCATTAATTTCGGAAGTCAATCGAAACCTAGAATCTATACGCTGCTGGGCGTGTAAGTATGGTTTACAAATTAATGCGAAGAAATCGCAAGCGATTGTTATTGGTAGTCCTTACTATGTAGATAAGCTCTCAAAGGTGGTGGTGCCTGACATTATTTTTGATGGAATTTCTATTCCTCTTTCCTCTACTGTCAGGAATTTGGGTATCACCATGGACCAGACGCTTTCTTGGTCACCCCATATAGCTGAGGTGAGTCAGAGGATCTTTAGATCCCTTCACTCCCTAAGACGTCTCCAGAATTTCCTTCCTCTTCGTACCAAGTTGACCCTTACTCAATCTCTTTTGCTTCCTCTTCTGGACTATGGCGATATTGCGTTTCTGGACCTCAACGAGGAGCTACTTGATAAGCTGGAGCGTCTACAAAATGTATGTATCAGATATGTATTTGGTCTACGCAAGTATGATCATATCTCTGAATTCCGCTCTAAGCTTCGATGGTTACCGATTCGCCGGCGCAGGGATGTGCATATCCTGTCATTACTTTTCAATACACTGTTCAGCCCTACTTCCCCTCCCTACCTTTCTGAGCGGTTTAGTTATATGGCAGACGGCAGTGGCCACCGCTTGCGGTCGAGTACTAACCTTACTCTTGCTGTACCGTCTAGAAAGACGCGAACATACTCCAGATCTTTTACTGCGCGCGCTGTTAAATTGTGGAATGAGTTGCCTTTGTCGCTGAGACAGTCGCAGTCTGTTGCGTCACTTAAGATGAATTTGAAGAAGTTGTGGCTTTCCAATGACTTGTGAATTGGTTGAATATAGTATTTATTTATTTATTGTATATTTGCGATATATATGTAACATATGTTAGTGTGTATTATATTTTATATTGTATATTTATATATGTATTGGCATGTTTTTATTTGTCTAGAATTAATACTAATTAGGATTTGCTTTATTTTCTCTGTTTTTGTACACGGTATAAGTTTGCCTATCTCGTTCTACCTACCTTCCTCTCAATTGCTCAAAGGTTAGCTGGAAGAGATCCCTTATAGGGATAAGTTCGCCTTTGTACTTTGATCTATTGTGTGACATGTATATTCCTTAACCTGTTATTGTGTACAATAAAGTGCTTACATACATACATACATACATTTCATAAAAAAACGTTTCACAAATATGTATTTCATAAACAACATTTGGCAAACTAACGATTAACAAATTAGTCGTTTCATAAAATATTGTTTTACAAAGAGTTCATTAGAGAAATCATTTAATTGAAAAAACATCATATTATTATATTTTATAAATATTTATAAATCATTATCTGAAAAATTACTAATTTTTTATTCATGACAATTGGTAAAGTAACGTTTGTCAAAATAACGTTTAAGAAAATGCATTGTTTGGTAAATACCTTATTTAATAAATCATTGATCGTCTTGATAAAGTTTTGAACCACAAGTTGTATAATTCTATCAAGGTATTGTATAAGTCTGTATGAGCACACGATATGGTAACTAACTCTAAAAGTGTTTAGCAAGTAAGTTATCATTCCTAGCCTAAGAAACCATTTCCTGTCTTAAAATGTACTGACATAACAGGTGGATTACTTATCTATTCTACTTTAAGGCAGGTCAGTGAGGGTACGACGAAGCGAGGGGGAGTGTTAGGAAAAACCTCGACCCTACAGTGCGGCCGGCGAAGTGCCAAAACCGATTTATATTTAAATACTATACTTTTTTATGATACAGGAATGTTTCTTGGCCAGTCCGCTAGATACCGTGATATGACAGATATTTACTTTTATGAAACAATAATTTCTCAATCGACGATTTGTAAAATTACCTATTTTGTAAACGATTAATTTGGTAAATAAATGATCATTTTTTAAATGTCAATTTATCATTTAATTTTTTTTGAAGTGCAACATTTGCTAAATAATGATTTATAGTATGGAATGATAGGTTTGTGAAATGAATAGTTTGTAAACCGTTGTTTATAAAATGATCAATTATGAAACGTTTTTTATGAAATGATGGTAAACCATCATATTCATATTCAATTTCTTCACTGAACCAATTTCCACGATGACATGTAAATTGGTTCAGTGACAAAGTAGCTAAAAAAAATACACATTATGTATTTCCAATAAAATTAATTGAAATTCTATTGCAATGATGCGGTCACCACGGCTATCACGCGACGGCGCGCGAGCTCTCTCGATTTTTCTCGCACTATCCGTCTCTCTCTTATTAGAACACTTAGAACAAGCGGTACAGTGCGAAAAAAATCGAGAGTAGGTATGTCGCCGCCGTCACATGATAGACGTGCTGCCTGATAGTAAACAGACACCATGGCCTATGGACGCTTACGATTGCAGAAGAATCACAACATGATTTGTTGTGTTGATAACGAGGGACGAATTTGGGGTCCCTCGCTCTCAACACAACTTATTCTCGGCGACCTTACCTACCACCAGGAACACAACACCACATACTTACCACGGAATAAAGAACCATGCGTACGCAATACGGCATTTTACTAAAATAAACAAATATTCTCACATGTCATACGCCGCGTGCGGTTGCTAGGTGACTGACTATAATCTGTGCAAGAAGTATGCTAATTATTGCTCGTGTTCGGCGACACGGGAACGCCCACTCACCACTTCCAATGGTTCTTTATTCCGTGATACCTACAGAGCAAGTAGTGGAGTTATTATTGTTGCGGTTTTTTGTAAGGTGGAACCCCATTTGTGCTGCTCCAAAGCATTATGTAAAAGTGGTAGTACCAACAGAACACGAATAGGGAAGATGAAATATTTTAATTTTATCTTTCATTTTCAAACCGGCCTTCCGGCTTAATGGCTGCTACTGGGGATGTGAAAAAAATCGTGACGTACATTATAATGAATTTAAAGGGAAAACTATCACGGCTATATAGGCATAACTAGTTACCGAGGAATAATCGACCAACTTAAAATGTACTTAGAGAGGCCAACTTTAACAACAACTTATTTGGCGCGCGCGTGTCGATGTAACGTGGATGTAACTGAGAAAGACATGCAGGCAACTACGGAACGCAACCCTACACTGCGCGTGGCCCGACACGCACTGGGCCGCTTTTTACCTTTTTGGTACGGAGCGCAAAAACCAATATTATTATTATTAGTATTTTCCTGTTTTTGTAGTATGTATCTCATAGTTATAGGTGAACGGAAAGTACCCTATAAAATTTGATTCACTGAACAGAAAGAGTGTCACAGCTTCAAGGGACTGTAGACTTGAGTTTACGGTTATAATTTCAACTCGATTCCTTTAGGCGTTCGCGAGATAAAGGGTCTTGACAGACAGACAGACGGACAACAGTGATATTATAAGGGTACCATTTTTTCCTTTTGAGGTACGGAACCCTAAAGCAAGAAAACTGAATTGAAAAAAGAACATAATTCAGAATCGCTTGAGAAATGCTACCTTTAGAGGAGCACAACCAGACAGACAAACGAAAGATTTTGTCCGAGACTAAATCGAAGAACTTCGTTCGCTTCGCTCGCTCGTTCAATAAAGCCCTTCTAGCGTGTAAACGTGACGTGTTCGAATAGACATACATACTTAAAAATTGTTACAAAAACAAAACACCTACTTACAAAAAAGGGCTTTTATTTAAGTTCACCTATGCACATCTAATAGAGCAAACGAAAGACATCAACGCGCGGACGTTCCTACTTACATTACTTTTATTCTCTTTACATTTGTTCACGGCCTTTTTATATATGTAATTACAAACAGTTAAATGCATGAGAAGTTAGTTAGTTAAGAAAAGAGCTTTGTCCGACAATATCTGACGTAAACACAAATAAACGGTTCAATTTAATAAATAATTTATACATATTTCAACATTTAACTTAGAATTCTGTAATTAATTATCTGTTTAGATATATTGATTTGATATTATTTGACGACCGGTTAAGCCTAGCTGGTAGTGACCCTGCTTACGAAGCTAGAGGTCCCGGGTTCAAATCCCGGGACCGGGTCGATTTGTGTAAGACTGTCCGCAAAATATATGTTTTTTTATTTATTTATATATATAATTACAAGAATTTATTTGCATTAATTGAGTAATTTCTGAAAACGACTATGTTTCACTTTTGAAGACAGAGGCAATATTCCTTCCGACAATTTAGTAGAAATTCTTGAAAAATGACTAAACACGGTATTACTCAAAAACTCTATTGTGTCAGTTTAAGACTAGAACAAAAACACTCATAAGTTACGCAACCTTGATAGCGGCAATAACTTAATATTTCTTAATTTACCTGAACCACAAAAACATGGTGAACGTTGTTTTTTTCACCGGCCTACCTGTGCCGTATGCGCGAGCTTCTCGGAATGGCACTCGTATCATACAATAAGCAGTAGAATCGTTCGGGGGCCGTTATCTTAGCATCATCATCACGCAGCGGAGCTTTGAAAGCTGCGGGTGGGGGCGCGGGGCGGCGTGAAAGCCTCCGCCTGCCAGTGCCGTGTCGACCGCGACGCGACCCGCATGCCGCGCTGCCTCGCGCCCTTCTGTCAACCACATAAACATAACTCAACAGTGAACTCGGCTCAAACAAAACACAAACCATACGCGTAACAGTGAGAGATTGTCGGTTAAATCGCGCAGGATTGTAGTGCAGTGCGTGTCACGTGTGTTTACGAAGCGCGTAGGCGCAGCCGGGTCGCACTTTCCGTGAGATATTCGTGCGCGCGCAGGTCGCGGCCATGATGCATACCTGAGGCGAGCGAGCGCGCGAGCGTGCGAACAGGACGGAGCGCTTTCGTGATGTTTTTGTTGTCATGATGAGGGTTGCGGTGGCGGTGCTGCTGCCGCTGCTGGTGCTCGCGCCGGCGGCGGCGGAGCAGATGCAGTCGCGGGCCGTGGACACCGGCGTCGACCTCCGCGTGCCCGAGGATCAGCCCCCGGGCACCCTCGTCGGCAAGATCCCCACGAAACCCGGATTCACGTACCGCTTCAACGAGCCCCCCAAGGAGTTCGTCCTCGACCCCGTCACGGGAGAGATCAGGACTAATGTGGTGCTAGACAGGGAGGCCGTCGATCGCTATGCCTTCGTTGTTCTATCCAGCCAACCGACGTACCCTATTGAGGTGAGGCTGAGGGTGACGGATGTCAACGATAATTATCCAGAGTTCCCGGAGGCGAGCATAGCTGTGTCTTTCTCTGAGAGCGCCGCGGCGGGCACCAAGCTGCTACTTGACGCGGCCACTGATAAGGATCTGGGAGAGAACGGCATCGCTAATGACTACAGGATTATTGATGGTGACAGCGAAGGAAAGTTCCGCCTGAACGTCACAGTTAACCCGAGCGGCCAAACGTCTTATCTACACCTAGAGACCACCGGCCGACTCGACAGGGAAACAAACGATTTCTACATCTTAAACATATCGGCGCGGGACGGCGGCAGTCCGCCTAAATACGGGTATTTACAAGTGAACGTAACTATATTGGACGTTAACGATAATCCGCCGATATTCGATCAAAGTGATTTTTCGGTCTCGCTTAATGAAAGCGTGCCGCCGGGAACCACTGTCCTTAAAGTGACGGCCACGGACAGCGATTTAGGTGACAATTGCAAAATAACGTATGAAGTGACCGATACGGAGAAACAGTTTGCTGTTGACCCAGAATCCGGAGTGATAACGACAGCTAAGAAGTTAAACTGCCCAAAGTATTGCAGTAATATGACATGTAATATGACTTGTGTGTTAACTATCATTGCCCGGGACCACGGAGTGCCCCGACAGGACGCGAGAACGTACGTCACAGTCAATCTTATAGACGCAAATGATCACGATCCGGCCATTACGTTTACCTACGTACCACCCACAGCTAATTTTGCCACAGTCGATGAAAATGCTAAGAACGGCTCGCTAGTCGCTGCCATTACTGTAACTGACTTAGACGCTGGTTTCAATGGGATCACTAGTGTTAAAATTACAGCAGGTAACGAACTGAACCATTTTCGACTTGAAAATACATCCAGTGTTTATATAGTTCACGTTAATGGTGTGCTGGACAGGGAAGAGATCAGTAAGTACAATTTAACTGTCGTTGCTACCGATAAAGGTAGTCCTTCCAGGACAGCTACCTCGTTCTTAGTCATTCATGTCAATGATGTCAACGATCATGAACCAGTGTTCGAGAAATCAGAATATTCGGCTATTTTGAGTGAACTTGCCCCACCGGGTACTTACATTGCTGGAATTACTGCTACAGATGAAGACACTGGGGTAAATGCTGAAATATATTACGATTTCTATGACGGCAATCAGCAGCAATGGTTTTTCATTGACCATTTAACTGGTTTAGTAACAACCAGGTCTATATTAGATCGTGAAATTCAGGGTACTGTCGAACTAAATGTATCCGCCAGGGATGGCGGACCTAATCCTAAATGGGCATACACAAGACTAAAAATTACTATCTTGGATGAAAATGATGAAGCACCTTTCTTTCCACAAACTGAAATTAATGCCACTCTGCATGAAAATATCAAACCAATAAAAGATATTCTAATCCTCACCGCTTCGGACTACGATCAGGGTACTAATGGATCGGTTTCATATTATTTACCATCGAATATAGAAAAAAAGTATCCCAAAACGTTTATATTAGATCCGTTGACTGGTCAGCTAAGTACAGTAATTGAATTAGATCGAGAAAGAATCAGCTTGTACGAAATACAAGTTTTAGCCAAAGATCAAGGGTTTCCGCCTCAATCTTCTACAGCTACAGTGTTTCTGAACGTGCTTGACGTAAATGACAACGATCCAGTGTTTTATCCTAAAAGATATATTGAGAGTATCAGTGAAGATGTTCCACCTGGTTCTACTATAGTGCAGGTAAAATCATTTGATTTAGATGAAGGAGATAACGCCAGAGTGACATATAAGGTAGAAAGTGGTGGAGACGGATTCTTTGACGTAGAACCGTGGACTGGTAATGTTGTCTTACAAAAAGACTTTCATAAAGCACCAGCTGCTGCTTACACATTGAAAATATCTTGCAAAGATAAAGGTGGTAGAAGATCCTATGATGATGCGATTGTAGAAATTGTTAAAATGGCACAACGTAAGAATCTTGAGTTCGAAGAGTATAATGGATACACGTTTAAGATAGTCGAAGATGAAGGAACACAAAAATTTCAATCTGGTCGCTTTGTTGGCAAGGTTAATGCTCGTATGTCGAGTGATAGAATAACTTATCATATCTTAGAAGGTGACCCTAAAAATGTCTTCAAAATTGATGAAAGGAGTGGTGTAATTACGACTGAATCTAATATTGACCGCGAAGAGAAAATTAACTACCATCTCACAATACTTGCTAAAAGCGGTGTAGCATTTGGATTCACGACTGTAAATATATCTGTATTGGATATAAATGACAATTATCCTATATTTATTGAGGATAAGGATGAAATTTACATACCCGAAAACATGGCCGTTGGTCATGAAGTTTATTTCGCTCGAGCTACTGATCGTGATTCAGGTTCAAACAGAACTGTATTTTATGCATTGAGCTCTAATCCTGATAATAGTTTTCGTATATCAGAAACCACCGGAGTCATCTATTTAAACAAACCTATATCGAACGAGCCTGGTAGCGTTATGACTATTGAAGTTACTGCAACTGATAACGGAAGCCCTTCTCTTGCCACCAAGCATACGATAGCTGCAATAATAGACGACGTAAATGATCACACTCCCGTGTTCGACCACACTTCTTATGAGACCTCACTTTTGGAGTCTACTCTGGTCAACACCCGATTTTTTGCTATCTCAGCTACGGATGCAGATCTTGAAGCAAGTGGATTAATATCGTATGAAATTGCAGAAGGTAATACTGATAACAAATTTGGGATATTTCCTGATGGATGCCTTTACGTGAAAAGTCCTTTGGATCGAGAAGAGCGTGACTACTACTCCTTAACAATAATATCTTCGGATCATGGTAAGCCAACTAGGTCCTCCCAAGTGCCAGTTGTCATACACGTACTCGATGAAAATGATAATAGCCCACAATTTACAAATACAACATTCGTTTTTGCCATAAAAGAAAATGAGCCCCAAGATACATTCGTGGGCAAATTAACAGCCACTGATCGAGACATAGGAAGAAACGCAGAACTGACTTTCAGCCTGTCATCGTCGCAAAATGACTTCAGAATAGATACGAGAAACGGATTTATCAAAACCATGAAATCATTTGACAGAGAAAACTTAGTACATAATACAGGACAAAATTATATGACATTGACTGTGTCAGTTACTGACAATGGAAAACAAAGACTATCTGATTCCGTTAGAGTTACTATTTACATAACCGATGTAAATGATAATTCGCCTATGTTTGTGAAAACACCATATAAAGTTGAAGTATCTGAAGGAGCTTCAGTAGGAGCCTCAATAACGAGAGTGTACTCGACGGATGCTGACGAAGGCCTCAATGGAGACATATATTACAAACTAATTGGCGGAGACGATAAGGGAAACTTTATGCTAGATGAAGCTACAGGTCAGTTGTTGATTAGAAAATCACTAGACCGAGAAGCAGTCGATAGCTATCAATTAACAATATTAGCGCACGATTCAGGACAATCTCAACAACTGTCAGCCACGACGACTATATCAGTTAAAGTTCTGGATGAAAACGATAATGCACCAATGTTTACACAGACTCAAATGAAAGTATCTGTGCTAGAAACTGAACCAGTCAACACTAAAATAATCCAGTTTCATGCAACCGATGCAGATATTGGCATCAATAGGGAAGTGCAATTCTCCATAACGTCAGGTAACCGAAAAGAATCATTTTTCATCGATAATTACTCTGGTGAGCTTTTCTTACACAAGCAATTGGATTACGAAGACCTGACGTCATATATTTTGAACATTACCGCAACTGACAATGGAAACCCAAGTCTATCGTCTAGCATATACTTCATCGTCAATGTGATCGATGCAAATGACAATGCACCTATATTCACCAACACAGCCATTGTGCGGCAAATTAGAGAAGGTATTCCGAAGCGCACCCCGATAGTTACGGTTACCGCAGAAGACCCAGATTCAGGCCTGAATGGCAAGGTATATTATTCGATCACGCACCAAGATCCGAACGACAATAAAAGGCATTTTGCTATAAATAATGTAACAGGGGTCATTCACACTTTATTGCCCATTGACAGAGAAAGTATTGACACGTTCCGTGTAACCGTAGTCGCGTATGACAGAGCGGAGCCCGCTTCAGCCAGGCTGTCTGCGGAAAAGCTGGTAACAGTTATCGTTGAAGACATAAATGATAATGCGCCTATATTTGTTTCAATGAACGCAGCCGTGATTAACTCCAAGAGGCTAGGCAGGAGTGCCGGCCGAGGATTATTCATAATGAACGTAATCGCACGCGATCTGGATTCAGGAACGAACGGACTGGTCACTTACAAGCTGATTCACGGTGGTAACGACCTATTTGATTTGCATAGAAGCAACGGAGAGTTGACTCTTCGCTATCCGCCCGCGAAGCCAGAGGCGCGGTGGAACCTCGTTATCAAGGCGACGGATGAAGCGGTGCTGAGCGAGCAGAAAAGTACTGAGACTTACCTCACTGTGATTATGGGTGGGAGTGAACTGGAAGGTGTGGTTTGGACGAATCCTAAATCGGTATCTGTAGCCGAGAACGAACCCGTGGGTACGGCAGTGTTAAACCTGACAAACAATTATAAGTCCGGTTTAGAGTATTACATAGTGAATGTGACAGGTGAGGGTCGACAAGTGGACAGACTTTTCGACATAGATTCCTCGCTAGGAATCTTGTCTACGGCCGTTTCCTTGGACCGGGAATCTGGTGTTGACAGATATGAAGTGGAAATTTGTGCTGTGTCTTCGGGATTGCCTCTGCAAACTACTACAACCAAGGTATGATTATTTTTTTCTTCAAACCTCAAAAAACTGTAATAAATCATGACTATAAGATCTATGATGAACGGTTACACTTTGCTCCAAAGTTTTACATCAATTTATCGGTGTACATAGCTTCTACTACTCTAATAAAATCTTTCATACCTAATATTTTCGGATAATTTGTAATATCAATCTTTGTTGATTTATAGACCACTTGTCAAGTTGAAATACTTTTAAAACTTAGATTCACACTAGATTAAGCGTGGGTGCGCCGCTAGTTAACCGAGCAAATGCAGTGGCAATGGTAACATCTCGAGTAAAATTAGTGTCCTACAAACAGTACAGAACGCACTGTGTTCTCTGAACTTTACGATTGCCTCCAATAAATGTAGCCCTCACTAGCGGAGCACGAATTACCTACGCTTACCTAAGCTCGCGAATTCGATTACCATTTATGACCACGCGATATAACTTTGCTCACGTCAAATCGTTTGATACGCCAATCAATGGCTTTTGATTTTGATATTAAGGCGATTTATTATTTTTATTATTTTTTTGCAATCGTGTACGGTTCAGGTATTTTATATTCACATTTTTTTTGTTCATGGTCTTTACAGAAAGTCTTATCAATATATTATAGCGCAGTAATCTTATGTTACAGCTAACATGGATCCATTTATCTAACATTGCTAAGATAATTTAAAAAAATACAACCGAATTGAGAACCTCCTCCTTTTCTTTGAAGTCGGTTAAAAATATTGAGTCACAACAAATTTATTAAATATAATTTATTTGTTACTAGCTTCCCGCTACTTCATCTGCGTGGACTCGGGATAAAAGCTATCCTTTATTTTAATCCAGACTATGAACTATCTTGGTGCAAAATTTCATCCAAATCGGTTGAACTGTTTTTAACCGCGTGATTGAGTAAAAAACATCCAAACGTTTAAGCATCCAAACTTTCGTATTTATTTTATAATATTAATAGGATTGAAACATTATTTTTGTGTCATATAAAATACATATTTTTTAAAACAACTGCCATCCTATCTTTTTACGACCCCTTCTTTTTAAAGTTCTTCAATATACCTATATAGATATCGAATTTATATCTATATGAAATGGATTCTCAAATTCCTCAAATCAGCGAAGGCATACCTCGATTTGTCCTTGTGTGTACACCAAAGGGATAGAAAAAAGCGAATATACATCTTAACTTTCAGCCTCCGTCTTGTTTAATTGATCCCTGTTATTCGTACAATTGACTTGTCATTATAAACTATCTATGGACGAGTTTATTGTTCTGTTCAGTGACTTGTTAATTGGACTATCGTCCAATTAAGTTTGCGCAATTGTCGGTCAAACAAAACATCGGGAAATAAGAAGATATTTTATTTCAAGCGAACGCTCGTTAGCGTCGCCGTCGGCCGGTGTCTAATCGCGGTTCTAAATTAGCGATAAGTCGCGCCTCGGTCAGATATCTTAACATTCGTTCTGAAACCTTCCGCAGATTATACGTGGAGCACGGGTTTCTCCTGTTTAAAGTATCGCTTCATTATTCCTCGCATTATCATACGCTTAAGTTTCTGATTTGATGCGTCTATAGGTAGCGTAGCTAAATATTTTCACCGCTGGACCAAGCTGTGCATGTCTAAGTACTTATGCAGCGAGTCCCTGTCTGTGGAATCGTAGCTCCCAACCGGATGAATCGTATTGAGTGAAATATCATAATCCAATATCTTGTCTGTCGGTTACTTTGTTTGAGATTTCGGTAGTGTTTTAAGTCCCCCATTAAAATTACTTTTATGACAGTTTTTTCACACCCTTTGTAAGTTACGTTCACAAAATTCCAATAAGTTACCTACCTACTCGAACGCAATGACAACGAGTGGTATAGAAATTCTATGCAACCAGTCCCCGTATTATTTGCTCATGGTTATATTGAAATTGTTCGTATCGTTAATCTACAACAGATTAAAGCTTGACTTTAACTTTAAAATTTGAGAACTATTTGACGTTAACTTTCAAATTTTAAAGGATTTTGCGTTTTTTTTTGCATTAGAAAGAAGGATAAAGCACGAAGCACGAGGTCTTTTATATAAGACACTTTATGCCACATAACTGTCAAAGTATCTCAAACAGCCTTAAAATAGACTCACATAATTGTTGTGTACCCTTAAATTATAGAAGTGTTTTAATTACTTATATCTAAATAAACTTACAACGATTAAATTTACTTTGAAAGCATTAAATTTATTTTTTGACTCGTTATTTTAAATTTCGTTATTCAATTCTGGAAAGGTTGCATAATACGTTTTGAAACGATCGGTTCGCTGTCGACATTGCCATAATTGTATGTACTATATTAAAGAAACGCATTCCACCCACACCATCCCAAAATTGACCACTAAGATACACATAGCAGCAAGGGTAGCTTAAGACGCACTAAGTACGAACCACGACTGCCTCGGAATGTTTGGCTAGTGAACCTGTCGCGAGTGTACAATTTATCACTGCCCTTTTCGCGTCTAAAGATGTTCTAAATGTTTATAGACCAAACGCCCTCGAGATAGTAACGAGCGCTTTTTTCACGCCCGTATATCTCCAGCAACTATGTAAGCGTTGTTAGGTACAGTTCCGAGAGTTTACGACTTCTGGTGCGTACCCTTACTTAAGCGATTTTCCATTTCTTCATTAAGTTGGCATTCTTTTACTTCATACTATAGTAAGATGGCCTTGGAACGCATGATAAACTTGATCGGTTTGATCTAAGCTCGCCATAGATACATTGTGCATAATTGTTCTATTAAGATCGGACTTAGGTCGCGTTTACGCACAGATATATTTTCGCGAAAAATGGCGACTATTGATTTCCATACACTTTGACAAGCGAATCTGAAATCGGAATCTGAAAAACGTTTGCGTAATCGTGGCCTTATGCTAACTACGCAAATCATTTAGTTAGTTCGATTCTCGTTTACTTCTCTGTAAACTTTATATTTAGTTAAAACACCCGAAAAAAAGAGCATGTAGGTACTAACTAAAAAATTAAATTGATTTACTTTATTCATATTTATTATACACACACGTAATGATTTTGATGCCTCGTCGTTTTTAATATGAATGGTCGTTTGTATGTTCGATCTCAGCTTAGCTCAGCTTTGGTCCTTACTCCTGACAAAGCTTTTGAGTGAATCTTAAAAATCTGACCCATCAAAAATAAGAGCATCGTGAAGATTTTACCATCTCAAATTCAGATAAGCGAGCGAAGTGTTACGAAAACCGAACGACATTCAATTGTTTAAAGCCGTTGACAATATGGTTGCGTTTAGTTTATGTTACACGCGTTCCGAGCGATTCTCGCTCCAAACGATTAACCTTCGAACCGACCGAGTCCTTTTATAGTAACGAACGTCAAATGTGACTTTTTACTTGTCCGCAGTAAAAGAACTGAGAAGTACCTAACCTCCTGAGTACCTTAGTCGTAAAATTTCCGTCACATTACGATTGGAACCTTTTGATGAAACTATAAAATGTTAACCCGGGAACTGAGCACTATTACACGCAGTTAAGTAGAAATAAATACGTGGTGTTTTCAAATTACGGATGAATTTAACAACAAAAGTATTTAAGGAAATTGTGCATTGCTAATAAAACTTTACACCCAAAACGAGATAGATGAAAAAAAATCCCCCCGAAAACCAATATGCCCTTGCAATATTATTGCGTTCTAATCTGCAATACGGGTTCGTCATTCCCTATATTATTACCTTATTTACGAGTATGTGAAATTTTATAATCAGTGGCCATACTCGTAATATTGTCAGGAAATAACCTACAAAAGGCTATACCTACATGTTACTTCTGTATAATATATCACAAAGTCCCAATTCACAAAAAAATAAAAAAAATAAATAAATATTAGAGAACAATCCTACACAAATCGACCTAGTCCCAAACTAAGCAAAGCTTGTACTATGGGTACTAGACGACGATAAACATACTTATATAGATAAATAAATACTTAAATACATAGAAAACATCCATGACTCAGGAACAAATATTCGTGCTCATCACACAAATAAATGCCCTTACCGGGATTCGAACCCAGGACCTCTTGCTTCGTAGGCAGGGTCACAACCAACTAGGCTAAAGCGCGTCACATTACATCGATAATTCAGACTAGACAATTGCAATCCTGTCTCTGTAATCATCGCACTTAGGTGGCAGTAAACTAGTGCCCATTGCACTATGAAAAAGTAATTCCATGTGAAATTGCGGGATAGTTTATGAAGTCCGAATTCAATTATAATTCACGGAAAGCAATCGACTTCAAAGTGAGAAGTGCCAGTTTTATGTCCTACATTTTATGATCAAGCTGGCACTTGGGCAACGTGCCTAGGTACTATAATAGTAATGCGGGGAGCTTCTATGTGAGGCTATTGAGTCGTTTCAGGGATGATAACTTTGTGTCGTAACAACAACTAAATTAGTGAGTGACATGAGGTATTTTCTCGTCACAAAGACTTTGACAACTGAACTCTATTCCTTGTATCCAGCAAAGTGTGAAAGAATGATGTCGTGCGATCTTGTTAGCGATTATTATTTTGCGCAAAGGACTTAAATTACAATGGAATGGCGCAATTGCGGAAGAAAGAAGAAGAAGAATATTTGGAAGGGTCTAGGCTTATAATTATAGTTTCTGCGCTCCTTCAGACACACGGCAGTCAAACAGAGCGCGTTTCCAACCTGTGGTTGAGCCATAGCCCATAACATACCCACTATATTGTGGAGCCGCAAACATTTTTTACTGCTATTTATCCTGACTAACTTAGCCGATATTGATGTGGTCGCATACTTGCCTCCTCATTATGTGTGCCTTAAAATAGGTATGCTTTTACGACGCCTTTGATGTGACCGGCGCTGAGTCCATCATTGGCAATGAAATCTAGGTGAAGTCAGATGCAAAGGACGACCGGTTAGCCTAGTGGGTAGTGACGCTGCCTACGAAGCTCAAGGTCCAGGGTTTGAATCCCGGTAAGGTCAAATATTTATATGTTAGACGAGCATGAATATTTGTTTCTGGGTCTTGAATGTATTTAAATATTTATATATATTAATTATATCGTCGTCTAGTACCCATAACACAAGCCTTATTGAGCTTACTATGGGGCTAGTTCGATTTGCGTAAGATTGACCCATATTTTATATTATTTTGGATATTTATGTTTGCCAGTTGTTTTATCGTAGGTATACCGGGTGGGAAGGCACGACGATCATTTCCGCAAAGGGGGGTTAGCTTATGTGATGGAGAATCGATTCGTAATGTTTAAATTTTTGTTACGAAAATTAGTCAAAATATTAAAATGAATTAATGTTCTTCTCAGTGACAACCCTAATATAAGGTCACTGACCCTTGTGTTATTGTTAAAATGTTACTGAACCTAATGAGGGTTGTCACTTGCAGTATTTTGCATTAAAACTTACCTGCCTATAACTTCAAACGCTTACGAATATGAGCCTAGTTTCTTTAGTGGAAATACAGTACTGAATCTAAACAATCCCCCTTTTATGGAAAGGATCGTCGTGCCTTTCCACCCGGTATAGTCGAATGTAGCGATTCTCTTGTGAATATTGGGTGTAAAATTGTGACTAATTGTCTATAATTCTGTTCGTTATTTGTGTTTCTATACCAATTACACGAATTTAAATATTGGAACGAAAATTCGTAAGTAAATAGGTAGCAGTATTGCAAATCGTGTGAGACAGACTTGGCGACCGATGTAGTATTTGTCATACGCGCAACAAACTTCTGTGACTTGCTTTTGTTCAGCCGTAACATCCCCACTTTTGTCTAATGGTCGGCACGTCTCTAAAGCTTTGGTTTCCTTGTCTAAGTTTTCTAGTTAGAAAGAGACGAATAGTCTATCTCGCCGGCATTTGACGGCACCGCTATCCTAGGAAACCAGAGCTTTACTGTCACTAAGAAAAATGGAATCTAGCTCAAGATAGTTGAAAACAAACGAACCGCGTAACAGTGTGACGTGGGATCCCGATCCAAATCTACTATCAACAATTAGACTCTGAAACGTACCCAGACAGCTTAAACCGTATAAGGGGACAGTTTACAAAAATTATTGGTGGAAAAAGCTTAAAGGGTGAGCTATCAACCGACACCAAAAGCGCATTAGGGCGCTGCATTCCCAAGCTGATTTATGCAACTTACACCCGTTGGGGGCATCGACATCGCCTTAATGAACCTGCGGCCGAGGAGTATAAATCAGGACAAGCTTAGTGCTCAAAAATATCTATACTCACTGCGGTCCGAGGTCTAAGTTAAAATCGGTAGATATCTGCGTTATTGGTACGCTTTATCAATGTGTACAGAATACAGAATACAGAATACAGATTTTTATTGGTAAAAAAAAATACATTTTACAAGTCAATATGTTAGATACTTTTACATAATCATTACTTACATACATACTTTGTTAATACAATTAAATTACACACAGACACAGTGTGTGTAAGAAACAAATATTGTGAAAAAATAATTCTTGCTATATCAACCCAATGTAGAATTTATGTTAATTAGTAATAGTACTTCTGCGTGAAGCCACGTTGGCAAGGATATTCATGAAAGGAATAAATGTGAAACAAAAAAAAAAGGTATCATACTAAAGTAGTCAAAAGTACATTCGTGGCTGGCGTCTCCTGGTAAGTATAGCAACACTGTGTTGGGAGGCTCCGCTCTTCGTCTACATGGTTATAATATAGTTTAGTAGATACGATTTCAATTTAATTGATTGATTAATTTACTTTTAAGTACAAAACTTAAATTGAGAGACACAGAGCGGAGATATTAGGTAGAATATATAGAAGATCTCCGCTGTATTTCCAACAAACTACATTCAGACAAACACAGTTTAAGCGGTATATGATACAGAGAACAAATATAATGGAAAAAACCATTATCGTCTGAAACCCATCGTCAAACTTGCGTCCTCTGATCCGTATCATAGTCGGCCTTATCACACGATAATTAACAGGATACGAGTAGAGCGTCCATCACTGGCTGACACCGTTAGATAGAACGAGACTGACGCTTTATCTTGTCACTTATCGCGTGATAAGGCCGACCACTGGGCTGTTATTCGCTACGCGCTAATGCGGCTCACCCCGCCGGTCACCCGTCACGCAACTAGACCTCAACCTACGCTTGGTTACTACGCATCGCGGTGTTAAGATATATTTGTGGGTCAGCGTTGAGGTGAGCTTAAAACGTGTTACATAATAGGGGGGCTGTACAGAGGTCGACAGATCGAGACTAACTCTGAAAAATTAAAATTTGATCACGGTAGCTTCTACCACCTACGTTAAATTGGCACGAAACAAATATTTAATAAAATAAGTTGTTTCGTTAAGAAGAATAATGTACATCTAGTTTGATGAAAAGTGGGGTGTGAAAAATCAAAGTGATAGGCAGGTATATAAAGTGTAAAAGGATGTTATATTAAGTGAAAACGCTCTTTCGCTTCCGTGCTTTGGAAGGCACGCTAAGCAGTTGATCCCGGCTGCTGTCTATGACAGTAGTCTCACCCACCGCTTTGCTACCTCACACATCTCTCGTGGATAGTAACCCTATGTAGGTACTTCAGTAAAACGTTATAGAAAGAGCACGGCTGGTATATTCACAATGGCTCACAGGTTACATTGGTCATCATCTCTATGACACTCTTGGTTACAAGTATATTTTTCGCTCGTATTGCTCAGAAATTTGATTACTATCATAAGCTATTAATACGTGTAGTACCTACTGATACTCAGGTGAGGAGTTCTGATAATAAATGAGTATATATTCAGTTGAGTACCTTATTTTAGTAGTACACTTAGCAAATTAAACACATTTTTATCCACTTTACTTTATTAAGTTAGTCGCTATCGCAGTGCAACTTAGGTGTCAATTTGAAACCAAAATAATTAGCTTGGAACCTTTTTGCATCTGCGTTTATCGTTATTCAACTTTATCATGCACTAAGTGCACTTCCACGACGATCAATTCAACTACCAATTCTAAAAGGCATTAACGGTAAAATAACTCGAAGATTCTACGTTTCTTTCGTCCTTCTGACGGCACTACTTTGCATGTAGTATCGTCAAAATACGTCCGTCTAAATCGGCGATTTACTGCCAGCTGTGTTTAACTTATTAGCGTTTCGGTTTTATCAATCGATTTATTGGTGGTCGGTCAGCAGGACTCTTAATGTTGAATCAAACATTTAACCTGCTGCTTTGCCTTAATGCGTTCTGAGGTGCAGATGATAACGAGTTTGGGTGGCGAGACCCCTAAAAGTGTTATCGCAAGAAAAAAATTACTTACGTCTCCATGCCACGGGATAAACGAACGACGTAATCTCTTAAAGCCATTAAGTAATTTCCGTTTCTTCTGTTTATACAATGCTAGCTACAGTGTGGTATGTCACTTGTCAGTAGATACGTGGTTTTACATCATTACGGCATACGGCGTCTATGGAAGTTTTAGACGAGATTATTTCAATATAATTGAGTACGGTAAGGGACTTATTACTTACATTTGCTTTTATGTACATGGCAGAATCGTGTGCAGCTGCCGCTTCTATTATTACTCTACAGTTAAGGGTCCTTTCTAGTGTATAAATTGTTTTTATGAAATATAACAATACTGACTTCTGCTCGCGTCTTCGTTCGTGTGGAACTCGTTTTATTTCTTAACTCCATACAAACTTAAGAGGTAGTTTCCGGTATACAAACTATTCCATGTCCTTTCCCGGGATTTAAACTATCTTCATACTAAATTTCATCTCAATCGGTTTTGCGGTTTAAGCGTCAAAGGGAAGCGTCGTCAGACAGAGTTGCTTTCGCATATATAATATTAGTAAGTGTAAGCAGTTTTTCGTGACAATAACTACTTAGGGCTTTTACTGATCGTACTATAAGTGTTTTATTAAGTTAATTTTGGTATGAAACCCCAGAAAACACCATAATATCAATATCAATGTGAATGTCGAATAGTCATTTGTCTCAAAAAGGCCTCTTAAGAACAATGCATTCATCTAATTGAGTGACAAGTTGGTGAGTCGTCGTGTTTGTGCGTCGTCGTGACTGGGCCCAGCTCGCGCCTATTAACGGCCGATTGAAGCGAAATCGACGCTTGCGCAACGTAACTCTAACACCATCCTACATCCTTCGGTTTAGGTGCGCCGTAATCCTAAATTCCAAACCCGAATTCGTCACACATTTGAAAAAAAAGGAGATAGAAAAAATACTTAAATTCTCAAGGTAAACAATTCTTGAACGAGGAAAATTAGGAAGATGTGACTTATTTGAATGTAGCGAAATTATCTTGAGCCAAGAATTATTCTTGGTTCGTGAGAGTAAAAATTGGCGCTGTACCTATTTTATTTCTTGATTCAAGATAAATTGGATGTATATTTTGTATATTTTCGGCTTTGTCCTTGTCAAAGGAGATTAAACTTAAAATGTATTTATTAGGAAACAACAATGTCATAGTGAGGCTATCCGCAGCAGAAGCAAGGTAACCGATATAGCCCTCTGAATCCCTGAATTTAAATGGCAGTGGGCGGGTCACATAGCACGTAGAACCGATCGCCGTTGGGGCGGAAAGGTTCTCGAGTGGCGACCACGTACCGGAAGGCGCGGCGTGGGTAGGCCCCCCACGAGGTGGACTGATGACTTGGTAAAGGTTGCGGGAGTCCGTTGGATGGGGGTGGCGCAGGACCGGTTACTTTGGCACTCTTTGGGGGAGGCCTATATCCAGCAGTGGACGTCATTCGACTGATATGATGATGAACAATGTCATATGAAACAGAGTCGACAGCGTCGTCAGAAGAAATCGGCCGGCTTGTCGTGTGGACAACATCGCATGACATCAATCCATGGTTCCAATATCACGCCATTTTGTCTGACGTCAGTCACTGCTTATACGTCATACAGACAATGTGTGTCCTCCTGCGGCTAGCAGAAAGAGTAAATGCAATCACTAAAATGCAAAAATAACTTTTTTTCGTCAACGTCACACGCGTCCTCAATTTTAGATTATAAAAATCTCGTGTTCAATTGCTTACAGGTAACGATGAGCTTATTTTAGGGATACATGGTGTGTATGTATGCATGTACTTCTTTATGTTTTACAAAGTAGGTATGTTAGTCGCATTCTTAAAGCCAAAATAGCCTTTAAATATTACCAAAGCCTGCATTCGGAGCCCATAACACGTTCATTGATATCTAAATGGCATGCAATGTTCGTATTTAGGGGCGACTAATCTGAACCAACTCGAACGAAAATCCACAATGTTTGCAGCATCTTGAAATTTTTATCGTCGTAAACGGCCATGATACGTGAAATAAAATTGGAATAACAATCACACGCCATCCAATTAACATAAAATAAACACAAAATTACGAAGGTGTTAGAATGTTAGCGGTGAAACGTTACGGGCCACTATATTTTTGTCAAGTCGCCAATATTGTTTGCATTTTATTGGTACGATGAAGCGACGAACGTTTTAATTGGCATAGCTTTGCAAATAAAGCCATTAAATTGATAAGATTTTAAGTTGTCAGCGTTAAAAAGCCTAACGGACATATAGATAATTTTTAGGGATGCAACGATATGTCTATTACGATACCGATACGAATGACGAATGCATCGTAATAGCGAATACGATAACGAATGCGATAACGAATGAATTGCGATTTTTTAATTTCCATCTGTAGTAAAATCAACATTAATTTAAATTTTAGACAGTTTACCACCTAAATGTAATAATTAAAATCAATTTCTTTCAAATAATTATTAAGAATACATTCAATTTTTAAATTATCAGGATTTAAGTCTGTTTCGTATATCCGTATGGACTAAACCAGCTGTGGAAAAAATCACTGAACTCAATCTACAGTAGCTAGTTTGATGGACGAATACTTATGGCCAATTTTTTCAACTTAGGAAATACAGTATTTTTTCTCAAATAATTTGAAATCGAACTAGTTTTAATAATCGTTATTAATCGTCATTCTTTTTACGATACGGATGATCGTCAAAAATAACGATAACCTGCGGTTTACGATTATCCGCATCGGTATCGATGCATCCCTAATAATTTTATGTTAGAATTGTTGAAACGTTCATTTCGACATGGAAAAAACGTTACCATTGAAAATCGACATAACATTTTATCTTTATTTCTGTTTACTTGTCTATTTTATAAGATTCATTTCGATTTACCTGCATACCTAGTTCCCAGTTACATTGAGCGTAAATCTTGTTAGTTATCTACTGGATTATGGGGAATTGAAAATCGTTATTTCGAAAAATTGTAACAAGTACTAAGTTACAAATAAATAACATAAAAAACGGGTTATGAAAAACATTAAAGTAAAATCGAAGTTCTTTTAAGTAAGCACAAACACGGTTTAAATGTGATTGGGATTTTACACATACCATACCAATGTGAGTATAATTTACGAACACACACTCACTTATCTACACCTTATTTTGCTAATTTTATGACTAGAATGTATGCAATGAGAAGGAATGTCAGAGCATTAAAGTAATCGTGTAATGAATGAACCGAGGAATTTAAAGGAAGAAAATATGGCCTGAAATTATGAACACAGTAGCAAATCCATAAGGAAACATCCATTTTATTGCGAAGTTTTAATTGCCCTCAAGCCTGGATCTAGGCTGACCCAAGCAACCCGTAATTGTGGCTTATACAATAGCCGTGAGATTGAGTAGAAAATCGAATCGTTTACGTCGAAGAGAGAGTTGTGAGAGATCGTGCTCAGGCGCACTGATCTGCAGTTCCAGGGAGTAACGAAGTAACACCGTACGAGCGTGGTACACAGTTAACACCTTTCGGTTTCACAGTGATCCGGACCGAGATCTACGAGTGACGAGTACAGGTGACTTACGGAACCTGTTGCAAAGTAAATAGAGCAAATGCTTGCGTGAAAACATGGGTGTCACGTTTGTGGTACAACATTTTTATTTAAGCACACATTCCGAGTCTGCATTCAGATTTAGCAAAGAACTATGCCTGGCAAAATCGACCAGGCCATCAATTTAATTTATTAGATAACTAGTAAATCTAGACAGGAATTTCAAGTTCATTACGTAAATGTATTTCAAACAGATTTTTATACCAATCCAAAGTCATAAATTACACAGCTTAGATAAAGTTGAAATACTGCTCTCAAGTATTTTCTCATACATAAGCTGAGTAGGTACGTAGGTAGATAGGTAACATATTTATATGAGAAGTATTATCGGAGGCTATTAAACATTGACAAATTGTATGGGGCGCCTAAAATATCGGGTTCCATTGGTATGGTGATTAATTTGTCAAATCTTATGGACCGAGGCTTGGACTGAATCAGTAATGAGCTTGAAATCGAAGATGTCCGTTTCCAATACGCAGCGAAGTGATTGTACTAATGTATTGATATAAATATAAGTTTATCCTACTGCGAGATTGTAGACGATATTTCAACTAATATTTCCTAATTCTTCTGCATGGTTGTAGGTATTTATCTGTGGCCTACCATCAAACGTATTCCTAGGTAAGCCGAATCTAATTTACTTACTAAGGGAATGGAATTCAACGATTTAAAAAAATAGAAAAGATTCATTAAAAAAATAATTATTGGTTCCAAGACGGCTGTATGTATACAAGCAGTTTTATTCAGACTTTACGTGATTGAAGCCAGAGAGCGCGAGAACGTTATTTTCCGAATACTAAGTTACTTACCAATTATTTTGTGTTTCAAGGTCACGACATGTTTGAATCATAATTTAAAGGAATATCTAGAAGGTCAATATCGCAGGCCGTAGAGATTTGTCTCGATGCCATTAGTGGGCGTGCGAGTGGTGGAAAATGACACTATTATAGCATCTCGGCCGATGGACTCGCGGCCATTTTCTATCTCGAGAAATATGGCAGTTTAACTGGTTTGACCACCATTCTTGTTTATATTTAATTTTTAAACTCTTTCCCGGCCGCATTTTAACAAAGCTGACGGCGGCGTTAAAATACCTCGTTATTGTAGCGGTTAAAATACTTAACTCAGAGGTTTATTTATGGTTTTAGTACTTAAGTACATGTAGGTATGTTTTATTGGAGTCTTAATTTCAGTACTTTTAAGTACTAAAGCGGTGCCTAGTCATACATTAAAAATTGAAAGTATAGTTTACAAACTATAAATAATGATGCATTATATGAATCGGGGTCAAATATCACGTAAAGCTTACAACTGTGATTGTCACTAGCATTCTTTCATACATAGATCGTTTCTTGACAGTTCTTCGGCTGTGCTTGTTTTCTTATCGCTATTGACTGTAACGACCACCATAAGGCGACCCGCTGGCCCCCCGCGCCCCTGCTTCCCAAAGACCATGGCAGGGACAGTGATCGGACTGTCACAGACCTTGCTTAATTGGTTGGTTTATATGTATGCATTCACGTGAAGCCGAACCGGTTTCTGTTGGGCCTGTTGCTTTCTACGTCATATATCGGGGGATATAGGCGTAGTTATAGAGCTATGCATGAAGACCATCAGTATAAACTTGTATGAAGTTTATTATGATTTGTGTATCATTGGCAGCGGTGTGATGGGACTTTAGCTTGCTGGCTTGTAGCTCTCTTATTTATGTTTCTGTATTGGGAGCTTAGAATGTGGATCGTTGTTCTAGCTTGTTGCCATTAAGCACACGCACCTCACGTGTAAATTGAATGTCAAACAAAATTATCTCGTACAAGGATAGTCCTGCTTCGTGTTTCCAGTTCGTTCAATATTTGGGCATCTTTATGACTATTAATAGATGTTAGGTTTGTGTTTAATTTCATTGAGGAATATATATAAGCCTTACTAGAAAAAAAAACTCCCCTCAACCACTCCTCTGCCTCCCCCCACCGCTAAAGAAGCTTTCACTTCAAAAAAATAGTCTCGTTAAGTAAAATGCACTGGTCAATTAGCACAGTACCTAAGTTATGCCGAAAGAAGCCAATAAATACTGCCAACAATCGGTATTTCGCCTCTCTATGGGGCATCATAAAAAACCGAGAAACTTGATCGAAAGAAGAAAGTATGGATTTATTAACTTGTCATAGAATTCCGCAAAGTTAACACATACTTAATAAGTAAATAAATATTTAGGGTCAATCTCACACAAATCGAATTAAGCTCAATGAGGCTTGTGTAAAGGGTAAGTATGAGACGTCGATATTTTAAAGAGATACATAGAATACACCCAAAACACAAAAAGAAGTATGATCAATGATCATGCTCATCGCAAAAATATTTTCCCTTCCCGGGGATTAAACGCAGGATTGTCGGGTCGGACACCACGGTCGCACCGATGCACCAAACATCTGCAATGCAAGGAATATTCCTGAATTATATGAAGCAAACGCTACCATTGAGTTCCAAATGCCAATAGCTTTTAAATGGACGTTTTACCGCCACCTGTAACTTAAAGGCCGCAAACCTTACGCCTCCACGACGTTTCGCGGCGAAATTGATTTCCTGATGTTATCTAACCTCCCGAGGGAACGTTGGATAAATAAATACTTTACGATAATCTGTGGTGATCTGAGACAGCCCAGAATTACAGCACGGCGGAGATATTATTGCATTTTAATACTGCGAGGGCACACCTCCGTCGCGTTATGTTTTGATATAATTTAGTGCGTTTTTGTACGCACTGGCACTGCCCCGGGTCCCTCCCAGTATCAAATGTATTTCATTTTCGGGGACGCGCTCTCATCTTGATTTCTCGCGTCCGTCGTACTAAATTACAATTAAAGGTATACATTTTGACGTATCGCATTATATTTCAGGCCAAAGGGTTCATTTGGTAATATTTGCGTTGATTTTATGTTTTGTTATAGCCTCGAAGAATATGATAAAATAGCAAGAAAGCCGACTGTATTTTTGATTGTGCTATTTTTTATAATAATTATGATTTAAAACAACTATTCAAAGATTAACAATCGAACATTGTGCAAATGAGTACCTACAATTAACCCTATAATGCATGAACAGTGAAAAATGGAAGAAAAAAAAATCTGAATATGTGAACTAGTTTATTATAACCCAGACAAAATAAATTTGGAACACAAAAAAATGTGTTTCTTATTATCAAAAAGTTATTTCACGAAGCCATATTTGGATTCGTATGCATCAAGTTCAAAATATGTCTAGCCATATATGGCTTCGTATGCTTTGTTACCTAAATTGATCTAAAGCGATACGTCAATTTGAGTCAGTCAGTATGAAACTCAGTAAAACAGTTCCTTTTTTCATTGTAGCATAAATGAACATTGCATTTTTCACATTTCGTGAAAGACCTGTAAGAGCAATTGTTCTGGCAATGAAGTCGAGTTTTAGCCCATTCTGGCAAATGATCAATTGTGTCCATTCGAACAGCCGTCCACACACACCAGTTCATCCATACTGATTGATCCATCACCTGGTATCGGATTAACCTTCGCATTGCTGCCGTAAAAACGAGAAACGTCCATACCTAAACAGAAAAATAAACGAATTTGTTCTCGAACACTTTTAACTTATTCTTGTCATTGACGCATACGAGGCCATTTGTGGCTAAACATATATTGAACTTGATGCATACGAATCCAAATATGGCTATGTAATGTAATTGGCCATATTGTTATCTAAAATATCAGAAAAATCATAGCAAATTATCACAAACTATAAATTAATACCTAATAAACCTTAAACATATTTTTTTATCATCACTTACCTTCCGTAAACAGTTTCTGATCTAATTATAATCAGGATAGTCTCTTAAACACGTATTCACAAGCGCAACTGATATTGCAGGTATCATAACTAACCGTGTTATGACTTTTAGAAGGTAAAAAAATATCTACCCCCTAATTTCAACTTTAAAGACACATAATACTTCTAACTCATACCTCACTTTTTGGTACTACTACTTAAAAAAAAAAATATTTAGGACGCCACGTATGGCTCCGTATGCATTAGAGGGTTAATTGTTAAACGTACGTACGTTCACATAATAAGAAGTACCTTTAATGAAACTAATACTTATAGGCGAGTCATATTTGACCAGAAAAATCGCTAAATCCGCAAGCTAATGGCTATCTTTAATTTTTTTTATGTTGTTAGGACCACTACCAACGTATATTCAGGTTTGCAGCTTCGAAAGACCTGTGCTAACTTTGCAGCACTCGAAAAACCACGAAATTTTTGCACCTTTTTCGGTATTGTCAATATAAATGCTAAAGTTTTTTTTTTATTTAAAACAAAAATCCGTGCGTTTATTATTTTGCTACAATTTAAGACCAGAACGAGTTCTGTTGGTTCAATACTTACCGAGCTCTCCAAACCTTTTTGTTTTTAAGCCAACTCTAAATCGTTATAAATCCTAAACTGTTATTTTACTTAAGAAATGATTGAAGAAACCTCATAATGATTTATAAATACCTATTTAACGGTACCCAACATGACATTTTAATGTTTTACTGACTACCACGCTATGTACTTCAACGCTAACTAATGAAAATGCAAATATATTATTGAGTTAAAAGTTTGCAGTGCAAAGCTTAGGATCTCCTAGTAAGTACTGATACCTGTATCAGGAGACCACGCTCTTTTACAGTACTCCACAGTTTCTTAACGTCAAAATAACACATAAATAGATGAAAAATAATACGAACCGACCCAGGACTTTTATTATGGACAGGCCCGATTAACTAAAATTACTCAAACTAAAGAATATCGAGCATGGCTATTCCCGAATGTTAAGAAGACCGAAGTAACTGTATGTTAGTCTATAACATTTCCCATTATTAGGAACCTAATGTCTTAAATATCTGGTTCATGAGATAAACTTACTTGTAGTAGGTATATGGGGCCATCGGTTCTCGCCGTAAGAGAATCTTGTTTGAGTACATAGATAAAAGTTGTAAAATGCAAATGTGGATAGTGAAATGTTGAGAATTTCACGCCCACGCCTATCTCCGTTACCTTATTTTAAAGAATATTTTGAATTATGTCTTGTAACTTTTAATTAATATGCCAGTATTATTTATAATAATTACTTAAATATGTGTTGTAAGTACTCATTAAAAGTTTTCTGTTAGGAATCAATCTTATTTGTAGGGGATTTAAAAAATATATTGCGAATTTTAAGGCAAATGCTGAAAGATAATCGAGCTCTACTTATTACTTTTGTACGATATATTCGCATTATTACGATGCCTATGCCACGAGGACTTTTTTTAAAGTATTTTTTTCATGTTGAAGCATATAAACTTTAGCATTTTTACGATGCCTATGTCACTTGGACTTTATTTAAAGTATTTTTTTTTCATGTCGTAGGATATTAACTTCGGCAATATTTCGATGGCTATGCCACGAGGATTTTTTTTTAATTTTTTTTCGACGAAGCGTATTAACTTTAGGATTATTATGATGCCTCTGCCACGTGGACTTTATTTAAAAGTATTTTGACATGCATAACTATTGTAATCATTGCCTAGTGAAAAAATCCACAACAATGTACCTATTTTATTGCACTGGGTTAAATTCCCGATTTTTCGTTATATATTAATATGTGGATGCAGAGCCGACAGTTTTGCGGGATTGAAAATCTCAATTGGATTAACTTTGTGCTTGATAATTATAAACTTTAAAAGCTCTCAACTATTTAAATCTTTGATACTGTTAGAATCAATTCTATTTATACCGGCAGTGATTTTTGTAGCTTTATGTACTTTTTCTACAGTTATTTTATACTACTTTAGTTCGAGTATACGTTTAACTTATTCCAAACCATGCACCCCTTTATAACCAAACTTGAGCTAGTCATAGAAACAACCGAATGTTAGAGCGAGATAATAGGCGGTGCCAGGGCCTACATTTCATCCAATAATTGCAGAGGGCACGAGAGCTGGCGGCCGGCGCTCGCGCAACCGGCAGCTAAACGCCATTTTGTGACTAGGGACGCCCCGAGACGCCATCGATAACGATAAAATCTCGCTTTTTATTTGCGTGCGTGTTCGTGTTCATTTTGACATAACACGGATGATGTTTTGTTTTATTTAAGGAGAGCTAAAAGCGATGGTATTTTAACATTTCCGTTTTATTTAACACAGTTCAAACTACTTATACTTCTTCAGCCAATTTTTTTTACCGAAACACCTGTTGAGTGATGCCAATCATTTCAATGTAGATTCTACAACTAGCACGTTATATAAAGTTGAAATTATAAATACGAGTGTTAAATACACTACATTCGTATAAACTTCAGATGTTTGACCTTTGTCATTACATCGCACGCTTCGGTTTTTGAGTTTTTTAAGCGTTACAAGAGCCCATGTCCGTGCACTTTCTCTCATCCGCATTCAAGACTAACAATCGATATATGAACATCAATTATTATCGATGACGGTATTTAGAAAGGCTTTGTTCCGTAGCATTGACACATCACTAATCTAAAGGAAACGGACCGTTCAAAATATTTAATTTGGTTGGCGCGTAGCCCATAATTATACGATACATAGTTATTTATGATCAACAGGTTATACGTAAATTCAGCGTTCAATTGGCTTCAGAGACCTTGTTGATTTAAAAAAACTATTTGGATATAATTTATTAATGGCCATAGAGCCAAAATAATGGTTATTTTCTCTTACTTTACGACATAATTGTGAGTGAAGTTATGGTTTCATCTGCGTACGAAATAACAGTGGACTTGTTGTCTTGACAGACTGCTGACTGATATACATGTATGAAATATTTAACGATTCAAGAACCTTGCCATATTTTCTTCTGATCAGACGATTGTCATAATCATAACACAAATGAACTTAGCGTATTTCTTCACGTGGAATACATACATACATACATTCACGCCTTTATTCCCAAAAGGGGTAGGCAGAGCACATAAAACGTATATATTCCAGCGCCACTTTTAGCATAAATATGGGTATAAAAGATCGACTAAATGTGATATTGCAGTGATAGGTACGCGGAATACACTTCTTATATTAATTGTTCACAATTATTTCGCGAAGATTTTTCCTTGACTCGCGGTTGGGGTGGTGCGTTACAAGGGTTACGTATCGCAATCACATTTCCTAACTGTATCTACTCTGTAAGTAATCTTTGGAAAACCGTCTTTCTCTGAAAATTTTCAGGGCTCTGTATCAGTTCGATTTTTAAAGTAAGAATTCGATAAGTATCCTTGTCTTTTTTAGGGTTTCGTAGTCAACTAGAAACCTATGAAATTCTGTGGTAACAGGTCCATTACAACGAAAATTCGCTTATCAGTCAAAATAAGCTGGTAGGGTGGGCCCCACGATTAGATGATTTCATTAACACGTTGTGGGCAACGTGTTAATGAAATCATCTAATCTTTGAATTTGTTAAGGCATTCAGCTCACTGATGCATTTCTACAAACTGTCAAGCCATGAATCAAACATAATCCGAAACTTCATTTCTAAGAAGTGTCACTCGTAAATTGTCTCATAAATCATGAACATTCACCAAGGTTAACCTTTGGCATGGGGAGGCTCAGTCACCGGCAGGTTCGGGTCAAAAGAACAGGTTCCTTAAATATACTTCAGATTTGCACAAGAGGCCAGAGCCACGTATAGTAATACATTCATGAGAAGCAAAGGGGCTTTGATAACTTTTTTGTCGTTCTTTGTATTTTTCGTGCCAATGCTGCTTGAAAGAGCTCTGTTCTAATTAAAACGGAAAGCTGAATGAGAATTGAGTGGGAGAGTTTTCAAGAGCTGACGATGACTAAGATGAATACGCTGGGTAGTGTTGTTTTTTTTACAGTACTTATACTAATCCGAGTCCTGTATCAATAAAATTATGTTATTACATGAACGATGGCGTGTTTCTTTCAATTAAATATAATAATAATCATAATAATAAATCAACCTATATACGTTCCCACAGCTGGGCACAGGCCTCCTCTCATGGATGAGAGGGAACGGGCAGTAGTCCCCACGCTGGCCCAGTGCGGGTTGGGGACTTCACATACACCTTTGAATTTCTTCGTGGATATATGCAGGTTTCCTCACGATGTTTTTCCTTCACCGAAAAGCTAACGGTAAATATCAAATGATATTCCGTACATAAGTTTCGAAAAACTCATTGGTACGAGCCGGGATTCGAACCCACGACCGCCGTTTGACAACCGCATGCCTGAACCACTAGGCTACCGTAGCTTAATTATTAATTAAATATATTTTACTGAAAATGTTTGGCTAGGAGTCAGTATCAATATATACTTATACGATATTACTCGCACAGTCAGCGTCATATGGTAAGTAGCAACCAGAGTAGCCAATATTTCGTAACACACCCTTATTCTTACATTAATAAAGACGTGCTACAACTGCGACTGTACCTACGCTTTCTTAAAGTGTACTCTAAACAATGTATTTTAACATATTGCACCATAGGTGTAAGTTTAGTTAGGTATAACTGCGCTTTGACCATGAGTCGACTCTTTGTTGTACCTTTTACCACAATCTCGTTGTAATTGTTGTCAAATAGTGCCTTCGTAGAATGTTATAAGCAATTTCAAGTCTTTAAGCTCATGTGACGTTCCTCTTCTAACAACGTGGGATATACCTGCGCCCGCGCCAGGTAGAGGGTTGCTTTAGTCATCTGATTTACGACTTTTTCTAGTGTAACTGGAATTCGGATTAACGAGACGTTGGAACTGATTTTTATCGATTTTTGAAGTCGCCTTTGCGCTTTTATTTAACTTTTTGTTTAAAAGTGAAGAGCAATGTGGTAGCAATTGTGTTTTAAAGAAAAAACCGGTACATATCATATTAGTCGTGATAGATATTTATAAATATAATTAATAAATACTTATTTCATAAAAAGAGTACCTACTAAAGTTACTTTTATTAACAAACACAATTGGGTACTTAAAACGCGTTGGTCTCAGACGGTCCTGAACGCAATTTGCCTAGTTGGAGTTTTGCCCACATTGCAGTTTGACCACCGAGCATTATGCCTAAAACGCAAAGTGACCACTTATAGGTAGGTTAGGTTCGTTAGGTTTCTTCAGATGCCCGAAGGGCAAACAGACCAGAAATAGGAGCCCCGCTCCGCGGGGCTCCGTCAATATCGTTAACATAACCTCAAAACGACGAAAATGTGATGTAGGCATTTTGCGTTTTAGGCATAATGCTCGGTGGTCAAACTGCAATGTGGGCAAAACTCCAACTAGGCAAGAATATAGTTCTGTAGACTGTTTTTAGTCATAATATAATTTTCTTAAACACCTTAATTGTATATTCGGCTCTATGTGACAATTTATTTATATTTTTGTGGTGACTATGGACACTTTTGAATAGGAAATACTCTCGATGCGCCAAATACCTACGGAGGCAGTAATAGCATTCTTCGATTTAGAATGGGCATAATACCGCGAGCTTCGTAAATAAATCAGAGGGCACGTTTACGACATGGCTTCATTTAAACTATAAATAAATACATCTCCATCCCTAGACTGAGACTGACACTAAATCAAAACAATTTATGCATGAAAATGTCTCCTAATTATTGTTGTGAATGTGGGCATCATTCATTTATTACCGTTTAAAATTGCGTCTGCCCATTGTGGGATGATAGATAAGGGCCATGAAGGTAATTATTAGGTTTGTTAAATGTTGGATTCGGACCAGTGATAGGTAACAACCTATCACACATCATCACTAATCAACTGAATCAACTGCATCAAACGTCACCTGTGCTATATACTAAGCGTTTGCTAAAATATCCTAGAGTATTTGCTTGCAGAATAAAACTGAAAATTTTGAAGTTCGCCGGTTCGGAATAAAGAATTAAGAATATTGAGTGCCAAAATTGAAATTAGCTGCATTCAAAATTCAAACTGGTTTGATGTCCAAAGGAGAAATCTCTAAAAAAGGATCCCTATAAGGATTAGTTTATCTTTGAGTTAAAGGTCAGGATACTATTCGGCAGTCGCAGCCACAAAAATTCTTGCTTGTTACACCAACAACTTCGGGTAGGCGATCTTGTATGATCAAACGAGGAGAAATGAGACTAGGAGAATAAGTCTTGAAGTTTGAATGTTTTCGCATTACAGCATCGAGCGTGTGATCAAAGTACTCTGAGAGCGTTTTTCCTTAAGACGAGACGCCCGAGCGACGACACAAACAAACGCACAATTTTATAACCACTTTGACGCGGTAGATAAAAACACTCCAAAGAGCGACCCTCAGCCGTAAGAATACACCATTCCAAGTGAGAGTCTGTAAAGTAAGTGGAAAAGTTTTTGTTATTAGGTCCAATGTTGGCCAAGGTGGCATGTCCAGACTCCACGGCTATAAATGCGCGTCATAAAACGAGACCCGTTTTATGACCATTTGACGAAGTTGTATACGTTTTGGAAGCTATTTCTTATTGCGAGTATTGAAGTTACGAGGCGGCGAGCTGAAGCTTGTTACGTATTTTTTACTTAACAGTGCAGGGTGCTATCGCTAAAGTCAAAGGTTGACTTTTGCGATAGCTATGTATTTTAAACAGTACAATAAAATACTATTTATTGCACACCTCACACAAACAAAGCAGTTATAAAGAGAAAATAATACAATAACATAAGAATAAGAATACAGTATTTCATCTTCTTCATTCAAGTTTTTATACTTGCAAACAGTTTACTTGATTTCAGGGTTCGTAACCGAAATTGATCTAACGTAACACTTTTTTATTTCGTATGTTTTCGTATTTTTGGGTGAGTTCTATATATATATGTATAGAACTGGTCCGAATCCAACATATACCTGTTTATATTATATATAGATCATAGGTATAGAGGTAGGAATAGGACTAAAAAATAATACTTTTTATCTCCCACAAAGGAATGGAATTTGTTACGGGAGTTCACGACGACAAAGTCACGGGAACCTTATAAACACTTGTCAGCACATTCGAATGTGCTGAACGTACGCTCTTTATAAATCATGCCAGTCACTACGAAGATGCACGCTAAAGTCCTGTATTCATGTTACAGTGCTATGCTATATAAAACGATTTTATAAAGTTCCCCTCGCCCTATTGGACACAGTTTGCGCTAGAAGGTTTAGTAAATTTCCCTCACCCCTTCATTTATAAATCCCTGGACGACCGAGCTCAGCTCGGGTGAAAATACGTACGATAAGATTTTTCCCAGACATGAGACCTGGCTAGATCGATTTCACGCCCCCGTAAACCGCTACATTCCAAATCGAAAAATCGAAATCGTTAGAGCTGTTTCCGAGAGCGAGTGTACAAATATATATAGGTATTATAGGTGTCTATATACATACAAATATTGCTCGTTTAATAGTATAGGATAGGATAAAGTTAACCAAAGACTTCCAATCAAAAACCTTACCTACTGTGAACCAAACTAAAAGAAAACTTAACGTTACCTCCTGAAAGGATCACTCACAGACTAAAACACTGAACTCATCACACCAATACGCATACCCACACGCACAATATACACATTATTAAAGTAATGCACTACAATGAGCACTTAACTTTATCTTTATTTGCATAGATAGTACCATTAATTTGCTAGTTGGTTGTGTTACTTACTCATAAATCTGAATAATTCACATCAAACGTAAATTTTGGTAACTTGGCTGTAATCTGGTTTCCTACGGGACAGGCATTGCCCAATATAGGTAGTTACCTGGCAAACCTCTGTGAATGGCACATACCAAAACTTGAAGATTCTGTTTCAGAATTTCTCAAGATAAGTACCAAAATATAGTACATTGTGATACAAGTGAGGTATGTTGATAATTACATCAGAGGCGAAATTGTTTACGCGAACCGCAGGTGAGCGTGATAAGGAAGCCGAGGATGTAATTATCAAAGCTCACGCGTATCATACGACGTTTTTCAACACAATTTGCGAGGAAAAAAACATTTTAATAAGATGAAAATGTTATAGGCCTGCAAAATTATTATCTTTACATTAAGTAAATCATTAAGATGACAACAGGTTTTTACTCACAACTGCACATCGCCAAGAATTTCCAGTGGCGTCCATTCTATTTATCACTTTTCTAGTCACCACGAGTCAACATTTTTGATGATAACCAAACACGCATAAACAAATTTTACAAATATTTGTGAAATAACCTATGTATAGTGGCGCGAAACAGTTTTTTTTTCGTGAAGTTTGCGCAGTGCGGGCACAGAAATCTCTAAACAGCCAATACAAAATAAAATAATATTTTTGTTTTAAAATGTTATCTGTATTTAATTCATGTAAAATGTTATCAAAAGTGAATAGTTTTACCAAATTAAACGTCTCTATAACATTTACAAAAAGAAATAGTCAATTAATTAACAAAAAGGATTTAATTTGTTTAGTCGAGTAAGAATCCATTTGCCGAGAATTAAAAAAAAAGCTGTACATTCTGAACAACCCGGTTAAATTAAGAATGCACCGTGTTCATGCATATATCTTGCTGTGAGGTCCCAAAGTGACTTAATCGGGATATAACCATAACACACAAGTGTTGTAATGTTATAAAACACGCGTGTTTAATATCCAGGATTATGAGCCTAAAAGCGACACAATAAGAGGTACGTTACGCGCAATTGTGTTGAAATATGTTTTAATATTTTTAATCGCTTGTTACTATATCTGAAACTTAATACCTAACCGCTGCTTAGACCCTTTAAAAGGAGACACATGCAACGAACCCGATGCACTCATATTATATTACGTAATCACACATGTAAGTTAACTTTACTATGTTTACATGTTTATCGTGACCAACCATATCGCGTGGTCATTTAGATCATAAAACAATAGAACAGTTGCGGGAGAATGCAAATACGAGGTCGCGACCGAAGCATGAATATTGATACTGCATTGTCGGGATCGCAGATCTGAAGATAGCCGGCCGTCCCGCTTTCTATCAGCACGATTCCGACGAATTACTTGAACATGCTACCTATTTGGTTAGTGATGTATCTTTGAATTGCACATCACTAGCCTAATAGGTCTCTCTAGCGATTTGATGTATACCGCTGACATTGGTGTGGTAGATTCCGCGATTCCTTTCCGATATTATTTTAACCGGTGTTATATTTTCTAAAAGACAACATGCCTACATATAAGTGTGCAAGGCATATGGTGTGAAACTCTGTCATTTTAGTACCTTGGAGTAGTATCGTAAGTGAGAGTTGTTTGAATTTATTACACGGGGCATTTAGCTGGAGCAAGATAGGTACGCATGTCTCCACTTTAAATATCGTCCTAAAAGAAGGTTAACTCAATGCCTCTTTAAATTGTTACATAGGTTTCAAGTAAAAAAACTGGCCAAGTGTGTATCGGGCCACGCGCAGTGTAGGGTTCCGTAGTTTCCTGTCTGTCTTAGTTACATCGACGTGCGATGCGGTTGCGTCGACCGAATTTGTACGAAAATTGGCCTTTCCAAGTACACATTAAGTTGGTCGATTACTTATGCCTACTTGTTCATGATAGTTTTCCTTTTAAATTAATTATATGTACTACTACCACGAATTTTATCACATCTTCAAAATTACATCCCGGCTTTAGGTGTAGAGGAGGTACCCTAAAAAAAAAAAATTTACTGTTTTGTCGGCGTGATTGATTTATATACCCATGCCGAATCACAGTTTTCTAGTAGTAATGGTTACTGAGCTAAGCCGGAGACGGACCGGACGGACAGCCGGACATGGCGAAACTATAAGGGTTCCTTGTACGGAACCCTAAAAATAACTTTGTCGATAGCAAGGAGCGCTTGCGAGGTTATTTTAATCAAGTGCATACTACCAAAGAATTAAACGATAAATTCAAACTTTCAAAATAACTTTCACAACAATTACGTGGCATACGCGGATAAGCTCGAAGGCACAGCTACTAAAGCGATTTAGATGAGATAGGTTTATTGTCAGAGAAGGACAGACTACTTTTTTATCCCGGAAGATTCCCTAAAAGGGTAAAACGAGGAGTGGACGTTATTATGCGAGTGCGATGAACAATTTCTACGCAGACCAAGTGCAAAAGCTAGTTTGAATTAAATGTGGAATTAGAGTTCCAGGAACTCTAGGGAGTCTTTTTTTTTCGTCTCTTCGCATCCATTTCAACCTGTTTTGCACGTGCAAAGCTGAAACATGAACACATTGAAAGGCGATGAACATATAAAAGAGATGAACATAATCGATGTCGATGACGGACGCAAACGGCTTTTTACTGTCTCTGCCTACCCCGGAGCGGTGTAAGCGAGAGACGTGTACGAGTATAATAAACAAGTATTTCTAATGAACTAAACGAATCAAAAGCCAGATCATGAGATTAGTTGGTTTTTATTGTTAATAAAATATGATTTGCGGCTTTTGTACATTTTATGGGTCTATTTTATTGCCAGGATGGTATTGCATTTGTGTACCGGCCTTGTCTATATCTTTACAATACTTAATAGAATTTACGAGAAAATTTATAGGAGCTATTTCTATTTAAAACCTATTGCGCAATATAATCAACTGATTATTAATAAAAGTGACAAATCTAGCACAGCAGGCAATCTCATATGGGCGTGTATTTCACCCGCGATAATTGACAGTCGGACATGTCTTAAATAAGTCCTTCTGCAATTGTGATATATTTGTTTTTATGGGTTAATTAAGTTTCTCGGGGTATTGGTTGGCAATGCTGTATAAATATACTTTAGTTCGAATAAATAAAAATAAAAGACTCCACTTACATGCCCTTCTCTTTCAAAAAGGGAAATTTTGAGAGCAGGTTCGATAATTATACAAGACTTTTCTGTACAGTGTGAAAAAAAATGTTTAGGCTACACTCGCCAGTTTGTCAGCTAACACAGCCTGTAGTTTATATATTATTATTCAATACATTCGAAAGATTTTTCAAATTATTATGTAGATCCAGTTCGAGGGTAACCATTAAACCAATTATGTATGGGGATGACACCTATCTAAATATTAATAAGTAAGTATCTCTATAAATTACATGACTATGCTCGTCCATTTATGACGCTACAAACTTCCCGTACATATCACTTCTGGTTTAAATAACGTCGTATCTGACTATATATCCGGAAGGCACATAGGACGTTATTATTCCAGGCGTATCGTTTTATGTCCCACCGAAGCCAGGTCGGCTTTAAACTAAATAACTAACGTTTCAAATATCTTCATAATATTTTTTCCCTTCGTTTTAATTTTGACCTTATACACGCAATAATGAAACTTTTAATAATAGTAGGATTAGGTGAAAGAGGTTGATACAGAAGAAAGTAAAGTCAGTCCGATGCCGATTATAGCGCTATTGGCATTTTAGTGAAGTATTCAAAACTATAATAAGTATGTGTATATTTAGGTACCGTATAGTGCTTATAATATTATAGGAACATTATTGTGTTTGTTTTACCAACTTTCCGCGAAAGACCTACAATGAATGGTCACGTTCACGTTCAGAGCTAAAGCCGGAAATTAAGATATGGATATGGATGCACAAAATGGACTCGTCTGTTTGATCATAAAATGTTAAAAGTAGGAGAAGTCGAGCTTTCAGCATGGGCAAAAATGTTTTCGTATGCTGCCGTGCTTACGATAACAGCAATAACTCCATTCGAAATGTAATTCAAATATACACTTTATTTTATTTGAACAACGCACTGTTTGAACTATATTTTTAATGGAGTTATTGCTGTTATCGTAAGCACGGCAGTATGTTTTTCCGGATGTGTGTAAAGGAGAACATCTGGTTCTCCTTTACAGGCGTTTGGATTCACGAACGCCCCTTTTCTACTGATCGTAACAGATTGTTTATTTGCATGATCCTTTAGCTTTTGTCATGGATAGCACTGTATTCTGGGTGTGATATTGGGAAAAGATGGGGACACTTTTAATAATTTTCTAACCGATTCTCGTGAAATTGTGTGACCAAGTTCGATAATAATATGTTTTTTTTTGTCAGTAAGGTACAGTTTATAGAAAAATAAAAAAGATTAGATGAACAAGTCTTAGATCTAGATACTAGTTATATCAGTTTTATTTTAGCTTTAAGTAAAATAAATATGAATGCAGTTTTGCAAAAACCAGCATTAGGTACTTATTTTCCAGCCTGCTAAGCACCTAACTCAGCCTACACGCCAATTCATAAACCGAACGCGAACAAAATTGATGTTCGGCACAACCACCCATACCCACCCATAATTCAACTTGTTAGGCTATTTAAAATTATGTTCATAGATGAGCGTTGGAAATGACACCACATAATTTTACAAGTCCTAAAATAAACGAAGTAATACAAGAATACAAATGAGGTACAATATACAATGAAGGAATGCGTTTAAGAAGTATCTTTTGCGCGCTCACGGCGCGCTCCGGCCACGTAGTACCTATGTACATATTTTAATATTTCTCTTTGGTCAATATGAAGTCGTATCTAAATATTGTCTTTTATCTAGCTTCTATCTGATCAGTTTGACGTTGAACTTTAGAACGAAAAATAAAATCAAATTAACCCTAAACTTGACAAAATTATTTTTAGTTACAGCCGTGTTTTAGTAATTTTTTTGCGTTTTTCTTCTTGTTTTTTTTTTTGGGCTCTATACAGCACAACCGAAGCTTGAGCGCATAATTTTTTGCCAAGTTTAGGGTTTTCAATATTGTTAACCCCATAGAATTTTTGGACTGATATTTGTATGGAAAAAAATTGACCTTGACTATTTTTCATAATCGGCGCATAGGACGGTATACTCTCTATCGCCCTGGCCACGACATTGCGCGAATTGCGGCGCGGCAAGCGTTGTATCTGTTCACTGCGCGGTCGAGACGCGCAACACACTGTGGTTAGTTGGGACACACGCAATGGATTAGAAAAACCGCTGCCGCTGCCGCCGCCGCTCGAAGTCGCGGCCGGGCCGTAAGGCGAAGCGCACACCCCTCAAATCATCAGGACACCATTATCCAACATGTGCTGTTGAGTAACACTAGCTAGCTAAGCGACAATCTTGTAGTACATAGGTGTAGCAAAAACCAGACAGAGAAATATTTACACCAGACAAGTTTTCGCCTCAGTGTCAACTTTTTTTATTTAACCGGCCTCAAAAAAAGGCGGAGGTTCTCAATTCCGCTGTACTTTTTTTGCAAAGCGCCACCTTAAGATTGCAAGTGCAGCTCGATTAATAAAAATGACATCTAGACTGCCGGACTCTCTCAAAACGACGTAACTAATCCAGAGTTTACATATCATATACGTCTTTATTTACACAGTAATGCTAACGACACCACGGATAACTACCAGTCGTCTTTTATAGCTCTTGGCGAACATAAATTCACTTTATTATCGTTCAAAATCAAAAACGGAGATTTAATGTCGGCATGCTGTATTTATGCGTGCGGCTGCATGCTTACAAGAATTTACGTAAATTAAATGCTTCTTATATATTTTCTATAATTATACATTTTTTGGCGCATAGGTACTAGTATATCCCACCCCGGGAACATAGTTATGGCGGGTTGCACCAATTTACGATTACAGACCGATCAACATCAAATATAGCGTCGACAGCTGTCATACTTTTCTCTTTTTCATACATTTCATTTTTTTTGACGACCGCTTTAGCCTAGTTGGTAGTGACCCTGCCTGCGAAGCTAGAGGTCCTGGGTTCGAATCCCGGTAAGGGCATTTATTTGTGTGATGAGCACGAATATTTGTTCCTGAGTCATGGATGTTTTCTATGTATTTAAGTATGTATTTATCTATATAAGTATGTTTATCGTCGTCTAGCACCCATAGTACAAGCTTTGCTTAGTTTGGGGCTAGGTCGATTTGTGTAAGATTGTCCGCAAATATTTATTTATTTATTTATTTATTTATTCCGATTTTAACGAACACTGCTTACGATTGCTGACGGTTTGATGCAATCCACCCAGTCGTATTTTCACAAATATTACGGTCCGGAAAAAGCAAAGATTGACACATGATTGACGCAAACATAGTCTGGTAACTTGCCTATAGAAATCACATATAGAAAACACTGACACTAAGACATCATTATCATATTAGCTGATAGATGTCCACAGCTGGACATAGGCCTACGCCAAAGTGTGCCAAAGTGATCGGTCCTGCGCCGAACTTCCCTGAATACATTACATGGCTTATAAAGGCATGAAAATACCTATGTAGATAATGATAGCTCAAATACTGCTATAAAAATGGTGGGTTCAATGTGGAATATAATATTAGGCTACTTGGTATACCCACATTTTTGTCGAGTTTACTGTTAATTAAAACAAATTAAGATAAAAGCCCTTAAGCAGAAAAGTTCATGGAATTTACCTATCAATAGCGTAATGATCTCTAGTAGCCAATGATTAACCAATATGCTTCGTAAAGATCAAGATAGCCGTTAAATTGCTCTTTTGGTCGGTATCTTATCGAAAAATCGTAACAAGGCATACACTCATTAAAATTTTACTTTACTTTAAACTTACATTTCGACAAACATGGCTCATGGAATAAAGTTCAGTTGATAATTATTTATTTTTATAGGTTTATCAGCATCATAATGATGTCTTACATTATTATTAAAAATACCTTAAAGATTGCATGCATTTGTTTTAACCCTCTTATAGATTTTTACACATAGAGAATTTTGTAGACGTACCAAACTAAATACAGACTCCGAAAGCATCAATTGGTTTCTTAGATAGGAATAATGATATTAACATGTTAGGAAGAAGAAAATAACGTTATAACGCTCGCGGAGGAAGGAATAAAAGTACGTAACCTTAGTTAGTGCATGAGAAAACTTATTTTTACTAGTTAAATCTCCAGTGTAGTCAAACGTTATCTCAGAGCGCATAGCTGAAGTGTCGTTTTGGTAGTATACCGAGACAAGGATCGGAGACGAGGCCGATAGCCCCTCGACCCAGCGCAACGACTAGTAATGAAATTATAAAACAGCCTAACATTTACGATTGTAATTACAACATTTACAAACATCGAGACGCGTTGGATATGTACTTGACTGTAGAAAGATTTAGCTGATAGGACCAGTTTAGTAGTATTTTAATTTATTTTTTACTCGCATACAGTCAGTATTGCGCCGTTCTTATCCAATTACCAGCGAGTGCTAAAGTTTGCTCCCAGCTTTAACCATTGGTATAGATCTCTCTTTCTTTATCGAATATAAGGATATAAAACATTTCTGTACGATATCTAGTAAATTCATTGATGCACGCTTCATCTGTCAGGGTAATCTCGTTAATCCTGGAATATTTAATACTAGCTTTGCCCGCGGCTTCGTATACGTGGAACTCTTTTATATCGTAACTCTATGCCAGCTTTTTCTCCTCTTTCCACCCCCTTAGGTGATGAATCTTAGGATAAAAACTATTCTTTGTCCTTCCCCTGAATTCAAAGTATCTATATACCTCATCTCAATCGGTTCAGCGGTTTGAGCATGAAAAGATAACAGGCATACAGAGTCACTCTCGCATTAATAATATTAGTAAGGATTTTATAATACGAAACGGGGCCTGGCTGAAAAATTAAATAAGGTCAAATGTTTCGAAAAATGTATTAACCGTCGCAGTCGGATAAAACCAGCTATCCTAAGCGGAAGCCAGAATAATAATCTACCTATAATACATGTTTCATGTTTTTCCGTTCATGGGAAGCTAAGATCCTTCGTGACAGAACAATGTTTGAAATGACACTGGCTGATTCTTCTTTTAATTCAGAGATTTATTATAAGTGTAAATGACTCATAGGCTAAAACGGTGAATATGAGCAATCATAGTTTCTCATCATCTACTTCAGCAACGCATTTAATTATATAGTTTGATCGAGACATGTTATCGAGCCTTTATCGACAATTCATCACAAAATCGATTATAAAACTGATGGCGTAACATTAATATCAATTTATATTTGTGTCCCAGTGGGAATAATATTCTGCTTTAATTTTTTTTTATCGCTATCAAGTTCTCTTGAGAAATTGTATTTTGCCATTAGCCTAGGAAAATGAGGTATAAATAACGTACGTATAGTGTGTTCATTTTCCAAACAAGGCATGTCGCGCCCTTGGAAAAAGTTTTTAATGGATTATTAAATTATTCATTTCGAGAATAATTGCGACATCCATCATAACTTGCTTCATACATAAACATGTAGGTAGGCACATTCTATTTTGGTTCTCGAGTTTTTCTTCCCCGCCGAAGTCAGGCTGCGGTTTCGAATCAGCATTGTTTATGGTATGCATGTGCTAAAAACGTGCTTAATAGCATTGCCGTAGTAAATCACTGGAAGATATTGATCGTAAATAAAGTCGCAATTTATGACAAAACAGAGATATCTCGAGGCGTTAGCCGCTTGTGCGCCACCCGCGCCCGATAGCCTTTGCTCCCCTGATGGAAATGTCAGCTTTCAAGTAAATAATCGCATAATAATGTTGCCTGTACAGTCGCCGCACTAACCGAGTGACGCAACTTGCGAACTGCTTGACTTGTAGCTTTCTTCTCTCGTTTATCTCTAGTCTTGTCTTTGATCATTATGACATAGAATATTCCTCTTTTATTTATAGCTAGTTTTCACGTATTATTTTATTAAGTTATGCTCTTGGGAACAACTGTTTAACTTTTTAACGATTTTTCTGACACATTAAAGACAACTTGAAGTTAAAACAGATGTTTCTTTGTAAAGGTGTTTTACATAACAACCTGTCTTTACCAATTCTGTTTTATAGTGATAAACGCAAATATTATAACAACAAACTCAAGTACAAACGCGATCAGTGATAGTAAGCGTTAATTTGACTAACATCAGCCTACAACACACTACTAAAATAATTATTCTCAGTTGAATCTCGCATGAGAGATACCTCTATTGCTCGTTTAATTGATATGTTACGTGTTGAGTTATAGTAGCTAATGCTGGCCGAACGTGTACCGCGGGCGTCTGTGTTGGACAATTTATTAATGATTGTCATATCTTTATAGTTATACCCTATTTACGATCATGAACTTACTAAAGACGTGAAGCACGATGCAAGCAAAATCTTAATTCTTTAATTTTTTTATTCGTATGGCGTTACTTAATAACAGAGTCGCTTTACTTAATTATCAGATATCTTACATGTTATTAGTTTATAAATTAATAATATATTTAGAAACTAGCTGCCGCCCGCGACTTCGTCTGCGTGGACCCGGAATAAAAACTATCATATATTTTAATCCAAGCTATAAACTATCTTCGTGCAAAATTTCATTCAAATCGGTTCAGCCGTTTAAGCGTGATTGAGTAACAATATAAACTTTCCCATTTATAATATTAGTAGGATTAGACATTCATATTATGTTTACCTAAATATATAATTTGTAAAAAATTGGAATTTGGTTTATAGCGATTAAATTATTTTATCATCCTAGACTTGCTTTCTGCAGATTCCACTGTTTGACGAAAATTGTGCCTTAAATGTAAGCCACGCGCTTTATACGTATATAGAACTTTACTCTTTATTCAGAGAAATAAGCTTAGGTACAATTACTTATGTAAGTAACTAAACGAATTCATCATTACACTACACTAGCTTTTTAATTTTGCGTCTACGGAGGTGACAGTGTGCTCATAAATGAAAATGGCATATATGCTAATGCTAATGACGCTCCCCTGGACCTTTAAATAGTTTCAATTGACTATAGACACTAAATAACTTACTGTAAATTAGTAATGGGTACTAATCTATGTAGACATGAGCCAGGGAAGTGATCAAAATAAACAGCCAGACAAGTTTTTTCATCTCATAGATAATTCATGGGGCCGGTTTAAATGACTAATTTGTCACGGATGAATTCCCTATTAGTTCTACCTTTTTTAGTTTCTAGTACATCGGTAGGTGTCCGTGGGTGTTCATAATATTTAATTGATTACAAGCGTGTATTTGTTATGGAAATGGTTAACCATTTAAAAGTATAATGTATTGGAGTAGCGTAATGCTCATTTAACACTGATAGGTAATTGAGTAGGTACTGTACCGATTTATTCAGCTGTGACACAATGGCAATAGGGAAAATGACAGTTAAGTTGTCCTAACGTACGTTCGAAAAGTTACGTGATAAGGTACCCTTCAGGTCGCCGCGGGTTGGCATATATTAGCAGAGACGGTGAGAGCTTTCTTAAGGAATTTAGTAGGCAGGTACTAGAAGTTATTGTTTGTATATTGATTGTACATACGTCTTTATTATTCATCGGTTAACCGACCAATCTGGTTGAATATATCTCGTTGACCTCATTGAAATTCAACCACTATAACTTTAAAGAGTCGTAGGTTCTTTGCTAAACGTGTTTAGTGAGTACTAGCCATTTGCTCACGCAAAAGCTTTTCACATTGGGACCTCGTGAGTCGTTCCAATAACTGACTTTTAAACAGTCAGATACCACCTGTATGTCGCAGTGCACGCAAAAAGGTCGCAAGTGCACTGGAAAACCTCTGCGTTCACGGCGTTTCCTGTCAACACTTTATGCAAATGATCTACTAAGAATGCTGTAGCGTGAGAACAGGCGATGTACTTACACCACCAAATTATGCCAAGTGCGTTCGATTCTCGTCCTTGAGCCGTGATCAGTTCGCCAAGCGACTCTAAACCGCCATTGCCTTCCTTCGCACGTACTCGATGGTTATAAAGTATCACGCCATTTTACTTATTCTAATAGAATTCTACTGGTCGACTATTTAACTCGTTATTTTCATCGGCTTCACACTTCCGTATTTTGAAGAGTTGAGATTAGATTCTCGGAAGGTCTGTTTCTTTGTCCAAGAAAGCATCACGATATCTGATATTTTATCGTCATCCTAGTAGTAAGTATATTCTATCTTTTTTAAAGCATTTTAATACGCTGCAACGTTCATTTTTTTTTGCTACTACCTATAGGTACATATTTAACGAAATAATTTTCACTCCATAAATGCTGTTGCAGTTTCCAAGAGGCAACCGGATAGCTCGCGGAATTTGAGCTCCCGAAGTGTCGTGGAACCGCCCTGTGCAACCCGAACTGAGCCAACTTGGACTGGGCTCGCGGACACTGAAAACTACGCGTCATTGCTTTAACTAATGTAAAATAATTAGATAACAGATAGAGTTGTTTTGTTGGTTTGGCACTGACTCGAAAAACTAAGTAAATACCTACACAGATAAAAGGGAGAGGATAGGGACTGAATAAGGATAGGGATGGTGTATATAAAAGTTATTTGTGCTTTTCAATGTTCATTACATTTTTTTTTCAATATTTATATACTACGACGGTGGCAATTCAGCATAAAGTATTCCTGGTGGTAAGCAGACACCGTAGCCTACGGTAGACTCACAAACGCGTTGCCGACCCTCTATTGATTTGAGGTTCGCTATATTAATAGCCAGAGATGAAAGCGGGATTAGTAAGGGTGTCCCCTAATCCTAACGCTAATCATGATTTGAATCTTCAGTCCAGTCAACAATAATACCGCCCTATTATTGTGGTTACTTATAATTGTTAACGGTATCATTGGAATGAATCATCGTCGAAGAGCAAATGGCACATTGAAAATTGACATTATAATATATACCTAATTTGGTGTCAAGTCAGACTCGAATTTATAACTCTGGCCAGAGTGAATGCAATACACCGCTAGGCCACGACTGCTCTTTGTACTGTTTTATTTATTAATCTTAACTTTTATTTAACCTTACAAATCCAACTCCTCCCTCCTCAATCGGTCTCTCAATAATGCTTAGGAATGTGAGTCTATAGAGTAACATAGCCAGTATTCTTCGCCAGGACTTTCGGCAAGGCTAACAAGATGGTGTCATCTGCGTAGCGTAATGTTGTGTCCTCCTACTCTTACACCACCTTCCCATCCTTCGACGGTCTTACGCATGATATGTTCACCATATAAATGTTATAAAGAACGGAAGATCTATGTAACACGTTCGTCCTTGTCTCACTCCTTTTCCAAATTTGAAACGGCTTGAAGTGACGTTCCCGTTCCACAACCAGTCTACAAGTTCTGGTTGAGTAGAAGGATATGCGTGGCACTCCCGTCTCCCTCAAAAAGTCCCAAAGATGGCGCCATCTGTCACAATCAGAAGCTTTCTAACAGTACTAGACTGTCCAGAGAGTAGAGACAGTACAGTACAGTAGTAGACTGGCGCGGCCTAGCCGCGGCGGATAATAGTAAACTTGTCCGCCGCTGTCAAATTTTCTATTGTTGCAGGCCTTACGATTACAGACCGATCAACGTTAAATATGGCGCCAGCAGCTGTCATTCCATAGACACTCAAACCTTCTTCTCCTCCTTTCTTTCTCCTTCTTCTTGTCAAACTTTCCATTCATTCCCATTTTAACGAACACAGCTTACGATCACAGACGGTTTGGTACAACCCACTCTAAGAAACATATCGTAACTTAGTGTGGTGTATTCGTAAAAAAATTAACAAGTTATCTTACGTAGCTACTTAAGTTGCATTAAGTACCTAGTTATTTTTATTATTATTGACGATCATGACAGGAATTCTTGTAACTTTGTCACTTATGCAAACTTAGAGTGGGATTTTTATCGTGAAATAAATTAATTGAATTGAATGAGTTCAAGATCTGTTATCTTGTTCCTTTCCACAAATCCAACTAATCGAGACAAAAAATAATGTCATTATCGGACTTAAGCGAAATGATTACGACGAATATGCGAGCCGAATTCGATTATGGCTGCGATTCGGGCTGATGGGATATTCGAGAATGCGATAAAAGATTTTGTGAGGGCTACGTTACACGTATAATTAGTTTCGGAAGCCGGGCAGTAAGTGAGGGGCGGGTTGTCATCACGATAAATCATAAGTACGCCGCGTATGGGCGGACCGGGGCGGAGCGAGTGATTTTTAAACGGTTTTTTGAGTTCCTCGACGACCAATGCGTGAGTAAATTCGGCCAACCATTCCGGGCGCGGTGGCTTTTTCTTTTAATTAGGAAAGCCACGATTAGCGCTTTCGTGGGACAGGTGCTGAGAACGATTTAGGTACTGCAAACTACATAATATTCGGTCCTGTCACGGACGTGGTAGTTTAAGCTAAGCGAATATATGCACTTATTGGGGAAGTTAATATTGTCCTGGTGTGTTCTTTCTTGTAAGAATTGAAGCCAGGCCGGGCCATAAAACATGCATATTTTATTTGAGTCACACGCATTCTTAGTTTTAAAACGGCACGTTCTTCTTAGAATGTCTGAACTCAAAGTTATTGATAAAAATAAGCGATCCGTAACACATTGTCACAATTCACAACAGACACGATGAAAGCAGATTTTTGTAATTTATATAAGGTTAGTAACATAAGTAATATTTAGATAATTTTATCCCGAGTGTTCTTAGCTGTTTCATGAAAATCTGTTCAGCCGTTTTTGAGATATAGGACTTTGAAATGAGAATGTCGGGAGTTTTTCAACTTTTCTAAGTTGTAGTTCTAGTTCGTAGCTCTAGGTCTAGTCTCTAAGTTGTAGTATACGTTTCAATAGTTACTTAATAATGTAATTATGTAAGATTGTCCAGACAAGCAAAATCACTGACTCAAACAAAAATCATTCCGGGTAATTGCATTAGCAAATCAAATTAAACATAAATACATTGAAATCCGTTATCCACGAAATGACGTTTTTGTACTAGCTGTTTCAGACACTATAGAACGTTTCGTACACATTGTCACCATACGCCAACTCTTTAATTATAAGAGGGCTGAATTGTCACCATAATTCTATGTAATTAAACTCCTTTGTTAGCCGGGGCGGTTTCGTGTTATTTGGGTGCGTGCCTGTTTTTGCAGCATCCCGAGTATTGTTCTCGGGTGGATCGCGACATGGTGCTCTTAATTCGTTCTCACTCCGATGGCCGTGGAATACAGATCGGTCGAGAGAAATAATCGGTTACGCACAGAGTAGGATAGCTAATGACGACATTATATCTATATAGAAAACGTGTTGGATTTTTGAGGGATAATAAAATGATTAAAGATTAAAAATTTAACGAATTTTTTAAAAGTACAAACAGTTTTGAAATCATAAAACGGCACTGGACAAGGTCTAATGTTTAGGTAGACTTATAAGTGTACCAAAATTATAACGTACCTAATTGTATCCCGGATGTGGACACAAAACCGATGTAACCAAATGATTCGTTGGGAATATGATGTTAAGAAAACTGCTGGGTCAGAATGGAAACAAATGGAAAAGGATACACAGGTACTTAATGAATGGAAATCTTCTTCATCTAGGAGGAGGCCTTAGTCGAGTTCGTAGAAAACAAAACATCGAACACTGATACGTACTGTGATAGAAAATTTGGTTTCATCATCATCATCATCATCATATCAGCCGAAAGACGTCCACTGCTGAACATAGGCCTCCCCCAAAGAGTGCCAAAGTGACCGATCCCGCGCCGCCCGCATCCAGCGGACTCCCGCAACCTTTACCAGGTCATCAGTCCACCTGAAATTTGGTTTATTTTCAAATAATTATAACATGTTTAGTATAAATGTAGAAGAGTTGTTTAAAAAGTAGCGATAGTCTTATTTAATTTCAAATAAGAGAAGAAAAAATAAATTTTAATTTTTAATACTTGTTTGGTATGCAATGATGTACATAAATTGTCCTTCTAAATTTACAACCATGTTTCAGCAAACTGCCAATATTCGACCGATTGTTTTGATATTTAGCATATTTGTCAGTGACAACACAATATTGTGGAACCATTGAGCAAATCTGATGATGATGCCAGAAAGTAGCCATGTGAACTCCTAAACTACCCGTGATATACCTGTTGGGCTACCTGGAACCCTCTAAAAGTAGTCGTAGTAGTTTATGACTGCACAAAAAAGTACAGTCGGCAATAAAAGCTTATACAAGCACTGACACTTATTTTATTCCATAGTATTTAAATCTTTGCCCATCTTCCCGCCTAGGGTTGTCTGTTAAAACAATCAACACATTAGAATCATTATTTACTGTGCAATATACTTCAGTGAAAACAAAATATTAGCTTTAGGAATTTCCGTTCGTGCATGCCCAATGGAACTTTATGGGCACTTTTAATTACGTAAGTAATGTGAATTAATTTACGACCCATTGAAATAGAAAATGCTAAACTTAGGTATTTATGTAAGTACGTATATTATTGGTAATGTACGGAAAGGGCCAGTACAACCTATATTGGGATATCACTGATGAACTAGGCTGTTTGTCTAAAGATAAGTAAGTACCTAAAATATTAATTAGGAAATTGATTAAAGTAGAGTCTACCAGAAAAGGATATGTGCCTATTTTCAAATTATTGACATGTGAGCAAAAAAATTGTATGCCTCTCTTTGTAGTCATTTTATAATTATGTCAGCAATGTCAAAGTTAGCTTTATTTACTGTACATAAACATTTTTTTAATACGTGGCAAAAATAGTATCTAAAGTTACTTTACTCTGATTTTAGTATTCCATATTTAGTACTAATTAAGTCATTATTTATAATGCGCCAACACGACGCGACGCGGTGCGATATGTACTTATCACTTTCACTGCTAGGAACCCGCCTAGCGGGCGCCTACGCCGTAGTCGCTTGCCGCTACATGCGAGAAAAACCACGGGATCGGCTACGAGCGTAACGCGTAGCGATTCTTGGCAGGGAATGTGTTAACCGTTACTTTAATGTTCGAGCAATGTTTGCCTTAAACAATTGTTTCAAGCCATACGGTGGCGACGTCTAACAAACATAAGAATAATGTTAAACCAGTTTGCTCTCACCCGATTCGAACAAGAATTTAGAATCGAACAAGTATTATCCACGAAACACGACAAATTAAATCGTTAACAAATAAAATTGCAACCTAAATCTAAGAAAGTAAGATTCACTTTGTAGCAGCTAAATAAGTGGCGATTAAATCCAATTAGAAATGAGGCAACTTCTTAAAACATTATTCAGTATTTATTATGACATGTTCCACTAAAGTATAAAATTGATTTTATCGTTAATGTTTGGTTTATTTTTGCTTGTTAGATATCAGGATATCACACATCAAGTGGTGGTCAATTGTTACTCAAATATGTGGGTGTTATATCCAGACTGCAAGATTACGAATTGATAATTTATTATATTTTCCGATCACATTGGCACTCTTTGGGGGAGGCCTATGTCCAGCAGTGGACGTCTTTCAGCTGATATGACGATGATGCTGATAAAATTACATTAATGTGTATTATTATTTTTATATCACGACGGTGGCAAACATTACGTATAGGTACGGTCCCGTCTACGTGTTCACATCAGGGTGAGGACCAAATTCTTGGCCAGTAGTTAGCCTGGTTAATCGGTAATAGCTAAAAAAAAATCGTTGTGACACAAAAATTAACCATAGACTTGTAAGCTCATTTTTAAGTCACAACGGAACTTTTTAACTATTTACTACCGATTAACCAGGCTAACTACTGGCCAAGAATTAGTTGTTCACCCATCTACGGATAATATCGGTCCCATTTATGATATCTGGTATCTGCGACTTACCCACTACCTTCCTGATGGCGCCACGACACTGATCCCTGATATCCGTTTTCCTCAGTCATTCTCTGGTTGCCATTGGTATGCCTTTTGGCTTCCCCTAGAGTCCTCCATCTGACTCTATCCAGAGTTTCTCTTCTCCACATGGCTCCGGCTATGTCTTTAGGTTCATCGTCCCATTTATTCTTCTGTGTCCCTTTTTCCATCTCTTGGATACCACGTTGTCTTTTGATCACTTTGTGCCTACCTGTCGTTATAAAATAACGATGTGTATGTGTGGGGGAATTATTTTTTGTAACTACCTTGGTGTTTAAATGTCTTTAATTGGTTGAATCATGGTTTATTACAATAATATACCAATATCGACAAACACTATGGTTTACTTGGGGAAAATGCATTGCCGTAAAATGAGCATTTACAAAAACTTGTTAGTATCTTGTAGGTACAGTCAAGGGTACCAATATCTATTCACTCAAAGTTTCATAAATATTTATAGATAGATATATAGGTAGATAGACTTATTTATTGGTACTGATCAATGATCATACACTGTCAACATTTGTTAACACCTACCTTACCTACCTTATACCTCCTTATTGTTGCAGAAATAAGGTCTGTGTACATATTCTTGAGACGGTGGTGTATACATATAATATTAGTGTCCTTGACTGTACCTATCATGTGGCGCAGGTCGATTGCCTTATAAATTCATCGCAGGGCCAAGTAAGAAGTAGTGACCTCATAAACAAAATGGATCTCCTTTTCACATCCACTGCATCATTTAAACACAATATTAAAATGTATCTAATCAACCTCCAAACATCTAATGCATAAGCGGACAATCCACATATCTCTTCATTTCAATATTTGTAAATAGACTAGACCTGATTTGTAAACACTTGATCGACGATTGACCTCTCTTTCTCATATATTAAGTTCTGTTACGTTTAAGTTATAATTATGTTATATTTTAAGATTTTTATCTGTACTCGTATCTCTCTCTGGGTGCCCTGAAAACTAGCGCCTTCAGCACTTGAGTGGCATCCATTTTGGTGAATACCAACTGTAAGTCTCTTAGTAGATGTAACCACCACACCAAATAAATATATTTATTTCTTACTTTCGTTCTTTCTTTCTTTCTTTTCACCATACGATTACGGTTGAGGTTATTTTTTATAAAGCTGACATTGAAATTGGCACCTCCTACCTTGGTTGGTAGAGCTGCTTTTTGATTGGAGTATTTTGATGAAAGTCGGCTAACTCAAACTATCTCAAGTATATCTATTCTGTTGGAATTGGAACAGAGTTCCTTGTCGCCACCACACGCTTTAAAAACTGGCCTTAAAACGATAGAAAATCGGAAGGTTTATGAACATCAGTTATGAAATTCGGTGTTAGTTATTAAAGTCAGGAAAACCTTAAACATGACACAAGCTGTTTTTAATCTGGGTCAAAATACATACCTGCTTTGTATGTCCCACAAGCACTCCGTGGCCTGATGTTTTGTAGTTAGTTCTTATTGACCCTTGTTTTTTACGTATATCACTCCATGTTATTTAGTATCTGGTTTAGCAGTAAGTCTCATAGTATAATTTTAGTTTTAGGCATCACGGCATCAGCACGCGTTAGTTTTTACCTGTAGTAAATGTAGTAGTACCTAGTAATGAATGAATGTCAAATTTACCATAGATAAGTCATAGTTTTAATACATTTTTTCTTTTTCTTTTTAAAATTAAGTAGCATTCATTTTATTGTAATTTATAAGTGTCTTTTCGTGTTTGTATATATTTGTTTTTTGTTTTTAATGAGTTTGTGTTCTTGGTTATTTTTAATGTTTTTGTAATTTGTCCTTGTGTGTGATCGTGGCGTCATTGTTCCGTGCCTCACCAAATGGTCACAACGGAAGACCAGCGCTGGTTTTGCCAGCATTACGCTGAGTTGTGACCATTTCGTGGCAAATGTGTATGTGGTGCGTATGTGTCCACAATGTGTATTGTTGCCATTGCCACGAATAAATGTTTTCTTTCTTTCTTTTCTTTCTGTTATTATGAGTTTAGTATAAAATACCATGCGTTACTGAAAATAAATACTTAGATACATTTTTATTATCTAGGGGCTTTTTGAGCTGTAAAACACGCGGCCCTATTTTTAATGTCAAAAAACTGTGTCGCAAAACTGAATCACCAAAAAAGCCTATAATTGTTGAACGTGCTCACAAAATATCAAATCGGTTGAGAAATGTGACAGGTCGATCACGTAACGTATTGTGCGTACGTTAGGTGAATCTATATATATATATATAAGGAAAAATGAATGTAGAGCTGTCCTAAAGCGCGTTAGAGCTCCTCTGGTAGAGGAGGGCAGGGGGACGAAAGAATTTTGTAGGCCCATTAGGTAGGGCCATAAGCTTGTTTGCCACCGACGTGGTATAAAAAAAAGCTGAAGCGGTCTTCGTTCGAATGGCTCTAATTTATGGTCGCTAGAGCTCCCGCGGGTGCGTTGTGTTGAGGAACTTGCTTGCTTTCTATCTGTCAACCATCGAGTCCTCAAGTAAATAATAAATAAATAATAAATAAATCTTTTTATTTAACTAAAATACACTTATATCATAAACGTTATATCCGTCAGACGCCAAACTAGGCTGAGCCTGTATCTTGGCCGCCTGCGAGTGCGATTAACACAAACTACTTAAAATATTACCATTTAGCAGTACAAAACAGTAATCTAACTTCTGTTTCGTTATTAAATTTAAAATTGGATCAATATTAACGTTACAATTGCAGACTAAAATTACTATTTGTGTGTGATTAAGATTCGGTCGGCAACGAACTTGTGACTCTTCTGTAGTCAAGCGTCCATGGGCTATGGTGTCCGCTTACCATTATGTATGCTATATGCTTATTTGCTACCTTCATAGTATAAAAACTAATTTTATGTTAAACTCAAGCTAATGGCAAATTTATACGAAAATAGGTGAATACTAATAATAACCTGCAAATCACTCGTAATCAGCTGTCTCAAGCTATCGCAATCACATAAGTTTATTACATCCATACGTCATTTTATTCGTGCACTTGCGCACTAAAATGCGGGTTATTTTAAAGTGGACGGGGACAATGCGCGGCGCAGGCGCGCGGCCCGAGGCTGCGCGTACGCAAGAAAAAAGACGAGTTTCAATAGTCCTCGACGGCCCACACGCCTGCCTATGGCCACTCAATCGTTCGTATTCCCGCGTCTGCACAGGGACCTCCACGGAATGTATTTGTAGAAATGTTTGTAAGGCCTAAACTTACATTGCTACTTTACTTTAAATTAAGACTTTAAGTGTGATCGTTTTTTGTTAATTGAAAAGTTATTAAAATTCATAAATATGTATAACATGTTTGCTTCAAATTCTTAAATATAATTCAATTTGTGGTGTTCATGTTTTTCCTTCTTTGTTGCAGGTTTGTACAGTCATCACTTTGGATAAAAATATGTATGCTTCGGGTCTTGTAAGTACGAAATGTATCCGGGATTAAGTCTAAGACGATATTATTAGCTGATCATAAAAATAATAAACATACACTATTTTTTTTTTTTTTATAGCTAGACAGAAATCTGCCAAAGTGCCACAGTGCGGTGTATTGGTTACTTAGGGCAGCTAAATTTTATTTCTTGTTTTATTTCTTTTTCAACAATTGTTGTGTGAAACTTACCCTGTTTATCTCAGACGGGAGATCGTTATTTATTTTCAGAACTAGGTAGTTTATAGGTTTTTTAAACTCGTCGTTACTAAATTATTCCACAGCCAACAACAACATTTTTTTTAATGAACTGGCAATATTTTGCATTCTAAGAAAAGTTGGTCGTATCTGTGTAGGTACCTAGTAGATGACCACTATCCACGTAGGGCCCATCGGCCTAATTTTAGGACAAAGAATTTCAGGCTTAACAGCCCAACTCATCAGCTTTCGGTAATAAAATTTAAACTCTATTTAAGGGGCTCGAAATTTCAAAATAAGTAAGTAAGTATTTTTATGACCTATTTTCAGGACACTGGGCCGTTAATACATAAGTCCTAGAAATAGCTTGGGCCTTACGAGGCTATGCGTAACTACCTCAAAGAATGATGAATTATCAGATCACATTATTTCGTCACGAGGATGTTTGCTTTACCAATTGATTATCAATTATCAATCAAAATCAATTCACTCTGCGTTCCTGTTGCATTACCTTATGTACTTAAAATCAAATACAAATAATAATAAATCAGCCTATTCCCTCTCATCCAAATACAAATAAATCTTGTATCATCATTGTCCTTTAAATTGTTTGACTAACTTGTTCAACACTGCAAGTTGATGTAAAGCATTTAATTTCCACTAACTATGAAAAGCCCGTTACTTTTTTTACGAAACACTTAATAAGAAGTTGAATTTCGGCTCGTAAGATTATTAAAAATTAACAGTTACATATTAATAAATTACTTTATCTGTGAAGTAACTCGCACAAAGGCCATCTAACAACACTCAAATTTAATTGACAAGCGAGCTTAATTATGATCTGCACGTATGTCAAATTGTGGAGAGGGAATAAAAGGAATACTGTTAGGTGACTAAGTAACGTTGTAACTTTTATTTTTCTGTGTGGTACATAGAATTCTTACATGTACCAATACAAACTTCGTTATAGAATAGTTTTTACTTCTATGACATACAATAGGTACAATACATTACAAATACTCTTAATTTTATTGCACACGTCAATAAAAGAACAGTCAATCCAAGTCAAACCAAAAGCGGTCTTATTTATGTTCCATTTATTTTCTTATGTATTTATTTCTAGAGAGCTATCTTTTCCAGACAACCTTAGGACATAAGTCAGTGTTTACTTCGTGATCTGGGCCGCACATCATATATACACAATAATTATATTACTGGAACTGATTAGCTCCCGGAAACCATCTAACAGGGTAGCACACCTTTGGAAGTTCATCTTTCAACGTACTCGTATAATTTCCATGTCAGGTAGTCTATTTTCCAAATTTGTAGGTGCTTGAAACAAAGATTGTGAAGGTGCGATAGTGGTGAAATAAACATTTCGTTTATTGTCATATAGTAAAAAGATTAATGATACTAGCAGTAAAACCACGTTTATATGTTTTACGTTCAGAATCACGGAATCACTGCACGATCAGTCGATCACTGCAATCAAACTGCCTTAACTGCTCTCGATTATCATTTCATCACGATAGTGATTAATGCGCCTTTTCTGAATAAAAAGAATAACTGGTTTTCTGCGGAATTGACCAAATACGTAGTAAGTTAAATTCTTCATAATGTTTACTCTACGTCTTCATAATTCTCCCGTGTCCTATTATTGGCTTCTAAAATGGACATAATGAAAGAACCCAGTAGTTTCACAATAATTGATGTTCGATTTCCGCATCATTATTATAATCAGTGGTCGTCGCACTGCGCATTTTTTCTGGATTTTTACTATTTTCCTATTGCGGTTTTTTTCTCCTACAAATGACTATATATATTTTCCCGTCTTGCACCTCTTTATATAATCATCTCTACGTGTTGACGTAGCCACGCATTTGATCCTTTCTACAGTCTAATAACAAAATCACATCCAGTCCCATAACTTATATGTACTTTGATACCGACTCCACTGTCCTCTGTTCTCAGCGCGAGCAATGACACAGCGGAACTTTCAAGAGATACTTCGATTCTTTACAAGTTAACTTTAAGTCGGACCCAGCTAACGAGTATAGATTGACTGAAGCCTTTTTTTCGTCTACATAAATGTTTATTTATATTTCGTACCAACGCGCACTATAATCTACCCAAACAGAATTGTTAGAAGGCCAAGCATACTCCTTAAGTGTTGCTTGACGTTATGAACCACGGTTTTTCCTTATGATTTCCGAGATAAGTTTCGAACACCTGGTTTTAATAATTTTAAATTACGCGGGCGTGCATTCACATTATTAATAGCTGGAGTAAAGTATTCATGCATACAGTTTGTATTTGTGCCGAGTCGGATAAAGTATTCTATGCGGTATCCGAACAATACATTGCCTACACGTCGCAGGCTTCAATGCCTCTCAAGTCAGATTAAGTTAGGAAAGGCTCGTTATTAATAACAACCAATAACTTAACCGCGACTTGAAATTGCTTAAGCGACACTCATATATTATCTTGCTTAAGAATGCGTTTCCGGATCGAGAGGATTTTTGTCATTGGTTTCCCTTTGTTGTTCTTTTTGTTAGTGGGAACGAGGTGTGAACCATCCATGCCGTATGATGAAAAATACAGCATGCAACACGTGACACAAAAGATCATATGACATAGAATTTATAAATGATGGAGCGACGACGTGACGACTTATTTCGAAGTCTATCCATTTGACAAACAAGTACATGCCGGATACTAAATTGAAACAAATTTGCTGTTATGTTTTCACTGTGAGACTTATTTTGGATAAAAAACAAGCAATGCTTCGTTCGGATTAATGTGTGGGAGCACAGCGAGTGACATGGGTCCTGTTTGTTTTACGGATATTTTGTGAAACATGACTAAAACATGCACTCACATTATGTCAGGTTAAACACGCATCCTTTAACGGTGTAGGTATAATTACTTTGAAATAAGCAACTACATAATTAATTTTTGCACAGATTTTTCTTCACATTTCGTACACGTTGAATGTTAACGACTATTCTTACTTATCAAATTAATTTCGAATTGTACCGATCACAAACATTCCTTGGCGCTCACCACCCATGGTATTTGTAATAATTTGAGACAACGTTCTCTAGCGTATTGAGTTACATTGTACGGATGAAAGGATACCTGACAATCTGACCATAGCACTAGTCAAATGACTCGGTTTATCTCGGAGATAAAGACAAAGTAGATGAATGTGTCACAGGCGGCAATATATCGCCGGGCCTTGTTGCCAGTGCTTATCTTCCCCTTAATGCCCTTGGCCGAGGAAAGCTTTTAAAAGGTTCATCCTTTCAGCAACGAAAGGTTTAAAATATTAAGCTTTATTTATTGGTGCCGGCTTGTTAACAAACTATCATAGCAAAAGTGAATCATTTTCTTGTGTACGATTACGTACGACGTTCAAATTATATTTTATGATTTCGTCGCACCTAAACCATGGTAGGTTGTAAACAGAAAAAATTTTGTTACTTACAGTGGGCTAGTTAATTTCTTATAACTGCACTGCCTACGGTATACCTACATATAGCATGGTACATCATTTAGTAAGGACGGCAAGGCACAAAAGCCGTTTTATTAGTTATAAATGACAAATACAGCAGTTTAGCACTATCAGGTTCCACGCGACGTAAACTGCGACTAGGCTTAGAGAGCCGCTTGACTGAAATGGTTCTCTAAATCTTAGCGTCGTTGCCTGGAATCGTGTAGCATTACCTTTTTGCCTTAGTTTAATGAAGCCTCGTAAAGTTAGAAACACGTTAACATAAATAATTACCTATGTTCAAAGCCGTTGTTCGTTGAAAGTTGAAATATTTGAAGATACCATACTTATGTTTGGTTTTATCCACGATAAAAATAGTCATGATTAAGTATGTTGTATTGGATCATTGTGATATTTTTTGGAAAACTTCATAGGTACATGACGATTCACCAAAAAACGAATGCAAATCAAACACATTCAGCGCCAAAGATTGAGTAGCGCTACACTCGTAGCCGATATCATGGGAAACTCCGTATGTAGAAGAAAGCGCCTACGAGCTGAGCGCCCACATAGCGGGTTGCTGCCACTGAAAGAGATAAATCAATTCAATGCTTTATTCGTGGCAGCTAATACACACTGAACACGATAAAAACAACACATCACGAATAACAAGATGCATCTTAAATGATAAAAAACCAGTGGATCAAGAGCGTTCCATGATAGTCAGTTTAGATTGAACTGCATTTACAATGAGACAATATTTAGGTACCTACGTCATACATGCAAATCAAATTGTAATTATTCTCGTAACAGCACAAAGGCAGGCGCCATGCAAGGTCACTCGGCCCAGACCTATAATTCAAAGGGCATTTGCTAATATTAATAGTTGGCGGGGTAATCTATAATTCTAGTTGTACCTTAGCTCGGATTTATAGATGTTAGGATCGGCGCCGGTTCTTGATTTGAATGGCGGCGTGTGATTGGCGGGCGCCGGGTGCATGCGAAGGCGAATGTATTTAGGCCAGCGCGTGGGTCGAATCCAGCAAGCCTTTATAGCATATTCGCGGCATTACTTTGAGAACTTTTGATCATTTCAGCACCTCGCTTCAAAGTTGTATACTGTTTAGCTGTAAGATGATCAAATACGATCAAAAACCGGCTTGGATAGGATAGCTACATATTTATAATACAAAATATGACTCATCACAATTTTTTTAACAGTGACATAAATGAGGATTATCCACGAGAATTATGCAGGATAAAATATACCAATAACCTGCGCAGCTCTGGTGGACTCATGTGCGATGTAACTTTCGGACAACCTATTTAAAATAATTAAATTAGGCTGACTGTGTGTGTAAGTGGGCGAATGAACTTTACCCTATTCGAGATCATTGCCATTTAGCATTAACATAAATCACAAAAATCATTTCAGCCTCACTATTTATGCTTGTTGAAGCACTAGCCTCGAGAACTACATAAAAATATTCCAGAAAACTCGTTTACTAGCAAATTAAACGCGCTCTGTTTAAACGTTTTATATCCTATTCTTGCATAAAAATCCATTTGTTTGAGTTCTAAACGTAAATTAGAATGAATGGCTGATTTAGTTGAGCTCGTAAATGGAGTTAAAGGGATTATTTTGTGGAAAAGTCTGGAATAATCATAGGAGGTCTGGCCAAGTGGGTACAATAGGTGCTCGTCTCGGCGCAAAGCACGTAACTCGTAAATACGACGTCCCTTATTATTAGCGACCATTGTTCGGCTTTGTGTCGGTACAGTCACACCGACGTGTTCCACGCGTTTTTACGCTTTTAATGATACGATTATACTATTGTTTTAATAGCGCGCTAATTTAATTTAAATAAACAATAATGATATAGAGAAAAATAATGATTCTCCGGGAATTATGACAAGCTTTGACGTATAAGTATGACGCCCTTAACATATATTTAATTTAATTGCATTTTTTCAGGTATACATGCTATGCTTTTAGATTTGCACTAGCTGTTTATAATTAATCATTATAAAAATAACGATCATTATTATAACGCTTTAATCAATGTTCATTAGTACTTGCTTATATGTACTTATCTAGAAAAAACTCGATTCAAGTGTGTAAACAGGACGATACGAACCACTTATAACTTAAATAAATAAATAAAATATTGATTGAAACTTTCATATTTTTACACGTTTCTTTATTTTAAACGGGTCTTAATCGCGTATAATTAAATTCAATTACTTATTAACATCGATGTTTTATATTTGTAGCATCCTCCATCGCAGAAGCCTGGCGAGAGTGGCTACACAATTATAGACAGGTTGTTGAGCAATCTCTGCCAGTCAACTATCGCGTCAAATCGGAGTCGTTTGCCGACTGTACACCTAGGTGGACGGATATCCGACACCCGTAGCTTTAATACGCCTGTGCCCAGCCATCGCATAATCCAAACCAAATAAACCCAATCCAGGCATAATTACCTACCGGCCTGATGAATTCGCGGGTCGCCATTTCAATTTCATTGCACAGCTTAATTAAAAAATGTGTTTATTAAACTTTACGTGTCTGGCTGCGCTCGCTCGATATGTGAGCCCGAGGGCATTCCGGATTCTGAAAAATACTCGGGCTTACCGCAGGTAGAGGGACTTTGGATTCGAATCATTCATCTTATAAGCTGACGTGGGCTATTGTGGCAATACTGGCAATTCATCTGGCCCGGGCAGAGGACTATTTGTTATCTACTATCGCGGATTCAATTCATGTATCGTTGGATTATGAAATATACTTGTGTAGACTTGAGGTCAACTTATGGGTTGAATATAATGTTTATTTTAAAACTGTTTGCTACTTTTTATTAAAAATTAAGCTGCAAAAATCTTGGGTAACATAACATATGACATACGTATTTGGGATTAAGCGTTGGGGCCGGCACCAAACACTAACGAGGTAACTGATATGGTCGTACCTATATTGTTACCGAATGACAGTATTTTATTTTATACCATATTTCATAAACATTTTTTGAGTAGGTACAATTACTATCACGTCAAATTGTTAGAACGTTGCACAATTTTATTCGTTTTCAGTTAATTGATTGTTCACAGCTCGAGAACAATGAAACCTCTTTGTCCTCTTCTCGTACGTGCCTCTATTAGGTTCTTGGGATTAAAATACCTCCATCCATTCTACCACTAGGGCTATAATATAAAACTTAAGAAAGAGTGGATTATCATGCCAAACAATTTTTCGTCAGATTTTGCAACACTATGCAATAAAAAAAAGTGTTGCACGTCAATATTATGTACGGACTTTGTGCACTTATAACAAATGTGCTACAGGAAGTAACTACATTGCAGGTTTCATTTATTTATTTAGTTATATAGGAAGATTATTAGAATACACATAGCTTAAAACAGTAGTGAAAGTGAGCTAATAACAGATCCTCACCTATATAGCGTAATAAATACCTATGTAAAAATAAGTGAGCAAAAGCCAAACGAAAACAGCGCTTTTGCGTCTTGGTACAACTACATAATTACCTAAGTACTTTCTCTACTTTTTGTCTATAACATAACTTCGTCTATGTTTAAATTTAGGTACTAAATAGTTCGGCAACTCATGTACATACTAACCGATTGAATATATCAGGAGTCTGCCAAGTTAGGGAACAATGAGCGGTACCTTTAAGAAAGAACAGCGGAAAAGTAGTGAAAAGTAAAGTTATAGCGCGAAGCAACAATGAAAAGTTAGCTGAGACTCTTTTCACTTGTGAGTGTCAGTTGAGTCAGTGTAAGTCGCAAAATAAATCTAAAATTGTACTATACGCGTTTATAAATCAATCCTGAACACGCACATGTATAAATAACTTTCTACTGCGCAACAAAAACAACGCCACTAGGTCAAAACCGTACTTTAAAATAACCCTTGAACTACCCCGTAATAAAACACTTATGCAAATCGTTTATATTATATACACATAGTTAATTATGGCATTTTATACAAATTGTTGTACAGGATCGCGGCTCCGTTTAAAGGGCCTCGATTAGGACTGGAAACAAGATCAGATATAGTTGGGTTCCGCAAGCATACAACAATATTTATTTTAATCAGAAACATTACATTAGAGATTACATTAGAGATTTTGTTCAAAAGGTTTTGAGATGAGATGAGTACTTTTTTCGAGTCATAGCTACTAAATGAATAAAATCAACGCAACTGGTTATAAAATATGAGTCATTCTACCGAACGACGACCGGTAAAGTAATGTGTAGTGACGCTAACTACGAAGCTAAAGGTCTTGGGTTCGAATCTCGGTACGAGCAAACATTTAAGTGATGAACATGAATATTTGTTTCCAAGTCTTGGATGTTTTCCATGTATTTATTTTAACGAAAAAACCATATAAGTCTAAGTATGGCCTAACAGAATGGGTGCCATTGCCATTATGAGGGGCTGGGGGCGGGGTATCAAAATGATGCCAGGCAGTTGCAGGCAGTCGTTTGACGGGTAGACATTTGTGAGGAGCACGCATTCTTTACTTTTTCCGATCGTTGAATCTTAAGTATTTATATAATATAACATACATATATCGTCGTCTAGTACCCATAACACAAGCCTTATTGATCCTACCATGGGGCTAGTTGAAATTGTGTAAGATTGTCCTTTTTTTATTCTGTATTACTTGAGAAGTTATGTCGTTTCTTCGTGCCCTTCAATCAAATCTCCATTTTGTCAAGAATGATTACATCGAGGAAGTTTTTTTTATTTCAAATCCAATACTAAGAATAGTGTTCTAACCGAATTCAAATTTTCTTGAAAGTAGTTAAATAATATACGGGATCGCTGTAATAAACGTCACTTTACGCATGACGCATGACCCGTTTCGAACCTCGATCCATCAGACGCTGGGTCCGATAAGCATGAGTACCTGCCCCTCTTAAGTACTAAAGCGCACAAAAAGTGCCCAATGATTTCTGTCCCTCAGTTGACACTTAAGCAATAAACCTGTAGGAGTTTCACGGAACATGTTACGCGATAATGTACTTTTTGACAACGTACCAACACACACATACATGATAAAAAGGTGACGGCGACAATGCCACTAGTAATCCTTATGTATAGGTACTTTAGTATTGCTATGCCTATTACTTACCTCTCTTTAGGCTTAGATGGTTATGTAAGTTGCATATGCATGATGCATTGATAAGTATATCTAACTTGAATACCGCACGCCAGTTTGCGAGGATCGCGACAGCAGTGTTCCTACTTCTGATGTTGACGTTTTGTCTGCAATTTTCGCAGCTTGACATCGATGTACATACCCAATATAATAGGTATTGTACATCGATGCAGCTTGAACTTCTGTTTTAATCTCCGCGTAGAATGAAACGCTTTGAGGGATGGTTTTCGGGATGAAAATAAACCTATGGTTCATTCCAGTATGAATTAATGAATGCAGAAATTTCACGTTTATAGGTAATTTTAGCTTAAGTAAGATAACGCGATTTCCGTTTAGGAAACTTGACTATTGCGTTTACTACAATAGCTTTTGATTCTTATTCAAGGTTCTTGTAAAATTACAATAGTATTTATAGGTACTACATCGACATCACTTGATTCAACTAAGTACATATTACGTTAAAACAACCAACTGAAAAATAACAGAATGTATTTCCACACAAACAAAAATCATTTGAAAACTTTCGTCAATATTTGCTCTATTAAATGTATGACATCAGATAATGTTATTCAACAACTACAATAAAATAAAGCTATTAGCAACAAACCTACGCATTAATTTATTGTAATCAGAATACTGGAATCCATGCCTTAGAAAGCTTTAACTACGGTACGTGGCATTTCTTAAGCAGCTTTAAATGGTATTAAGTCATAAAAATGATTCAAATTGGTTACACTATCTCTCCTGGACAATGATCTGAGTATTTCATAGCCCATAAATTTGGTATTGCCCAATCGTTTATTGAAATAATATATTGTATAGTCGATCCTTCCTATCATATTACAATACGTAATATATATATCTTCGCCATCTCTTAACAAACGGATGCATGGGTAAATCCTTAGATTCTAGTGGCTTTGTGAGCTTGTAGACAGGCGTCTACAAAAAAATAAGAATAAGTAACAAAAACGACAAAAAAAAATTGAATTTGCTCACAAAATTTCACGAGAGATGTGACCTCTTGAGAAGAACAGCCGGACTGCCGGGCATCCTGATATAGGAAAGAAATTTGGCCCAAGCTGAAAGGTGGCTCGTGTAATTAAATTTAAATACGTAATTAATAGTTTATGTAAGCATATAATGATGCATATATCGCTTTAGCGGTTGGATCATGGAGTAACGGTTAATTGTCAATTAAAAAGTATTTTGAGCGCTAAAATCCATCCAATTTAAATAAAATAGTACCTATATAAGATAGAGTTCCATTGTGTGTGGGTGTTGCGCTAAGGCAAAACTAGGTACCCACTTAAGTATTATATTTACTTATGTATATAGCATCCTCAGTTATTTATCTATTTTAAATAGCTTATTAGCATGAGAAATAATTCGGTCAAAAGATACTGAATTGCCATTAGATACGTACTTTGTTGTGACAATCAGTAATGGGATCACATACATTTTCATATTTCCTTTTTAGCTATAATTACGAACGAGGAACATTAAGGTTGGCAGGCCCTGTGCATCGCATATAAATCGGGTGTTTCTTGAAATATCGGACGCCGTGGGCAACCACCGCTCCGTCGCCGCCCGTATCTCTCCCGATACGATTTTATACGATATTCCATTTTTCTTTTTTCGACTTTTATGGATCGGTTGTTCGCGGTGTATCGATAATTCGTGATCGCCCGTATATATTGCAGCAGGTAGCGAATACTTCGCTAATTTTAAATAATATTTTGTAACAAAAATGCCTAGATTAGTTGTAATTTATGTTGTGTATAAAATTTCACGTTCGCTGGTCTTTTTTCATAAAAAGCGTTAAGCTATGAACCGGTCTCCCGGCAGGTTCTCACACCGGCGGGCCGCATCATAACAGGCTACTTTATGCTATTGTAATGACCTACGAGCTGCTAGTACAAAAACGCTCGCATTGTTTCTAGACTAGTTACCGTATACAGTCCTGTATTTTATCACTTCGCACGTCGGGTTCGACACTTCCTAGAAAAACGTTAAAAGTCTGTTGGTTTTTCTAAAACTAGTTGCGGCGCGCGGGCGGGTGACAGTTTCGCTCGGCTTTTTATTGGACTAAGCGCTTGGCTTTTTCTTTTTTATAGAATAAATTAAGGCAGTCGGTGTGGAAAAGAAAGAAAGATTCTTCCTATTTGACAGTCGGAGTTATCGAGAGTATAATGATTAAAACTAACACTCGTTCCGACACAGCCGGGTGCTGCGCTGTTTATGTATTCCTGTTGTGTACACAGTTTTTCGAAAAAGTTTCGCAGACGAATTATTCATAATGAGTGTCAGAAGATAAAATAACGTTAACGAATTTTATGACTTATATTCATGTTATTACGACACTTTTCTTGGCGGAGATGGTCGCGCCCATGTTCGGAATTTATATACGTGGCGCTCGAGGGGTGCGGGTCCGATCGATCGAGTTTATGATGGGTATTTTTTTATTATTTTATGTTAATGCACTAAATATGTAGTTACACGGTTATGATTGCGTGTATCATGGTAATGTGGCCGTACGCGAGTAACTGCATAATAGGCAGATCTGCATCTCCTTTACGAGCTCACTTACTCGCTGCCCTGCCAGTTTCTAGACGAACTCTCAACTGGGTACAACATTATTATTATACAAAAAGACGTTAAAGTACAAAAACATTCGTTTCTAATGGATTACCGAACCTACGAGCTGGTATAAAACTACCCACCCTTAGCGTCTCTATATGATCTACCACATAATAATTGAGTTGACGTACCGTAACATATCTTAAGACAAGATGGCTAGATAGAAAGATCGGCTGTCAAACAATATGACGTGACACGCAATAAAAATCTCAAACTGCAACACTGTAGATATCGGACTGTATCAAAAATAAATGAAATAATTTAGCGCGTCTCGGGTTTGTAGTGTCGTGCCGCTACGCAACCCGACACTTCGCGTGTTGCGTGCGATCGCTAAATATTTACGTCGAAAAATGTTCTATAGTGAGAATGAGATCCGTTGAAGAGGAAATTTCTTGGCCTGTCGCTCATTGCCGGGCGGTGCGAAATCCTGCATAGCGCTTGATCTTTTTAGGAGACTGTTCAGACTGGTCGTATTCATGAACGTTGAACAAACCTATTTTAGCTAAAAGGCTGCCGCTAAACGACGTTTGTCTTGATCTGTCACTTTGACATTAGTGTTTGTAAGAATTAAATTATAGGGTATTAAATATTCATTAATGTAATGTATCTTAATAGAGAAGGGGCTACATCTCATCTGGCTCTTACCCCAGGAAAATTACGTTTTTTTCAAACATTAATTTATAACAGCGTTTTTTTTGTTTGTTTAATTTTAAAATGTTATTCTATGATGCCTTATCCAAGAATCCACCAAAATTTCCATCGGGAAGTAAATATATAAAAATAAATGACACATCCATTATGTTTTTTGTGTGATTTATTTATTATTCTTGAAGAGCTCCTGTAAATTAACCAAAACAAAAATTAAAATATCTATTAATATTTTTCTTCTTTTTTCAGGAATTGGTTAAATATCGATTTTTTTGATGACTAATATTTTGGTGGATTTTGAGTCTACGTAATTACTAAAGTGATAATATAGCAGTTACACGCAAAAAAGCTGCTGTTATGAATTATTTCAAAAATTTCATTTTTTTCCATACTAATGAAAATAAAGTGCTCGGGCTATCTACGTATTGTCGCATCCCTTTAATTGATATCAACAGTGTTCAGGAAGGTTTATGTTCAACGTTCCAATGTTTGACACCCGAATTGACACTGCTATGAATTTAGCTTGCTATGAACACTCTTATTGCATAAAAGTATGGCTATAAAGGGGTTTGGGCAAATACGTTGTAATTTTTTTTTAGATGAGCGGCCATTCGTAAAAGTTGTAGATTATGAATATTATGATAGGTCTAATCAAAACAAACATATTTTGTTAAGAAATGTAATACACAAAAATGCATCGGAGCCGAGATATTACCAATATATTTTCAGAGGTTAAACCACACGATGCGCCTTATTACCGGGTGCCTCAAACCAACTCCTACATTTTGGCTACCGGCGCTCAGCCACATCCTACCGCCAAAGCTCCGAAGGGAAAAGTGCCTAAACCGAGAAATCGCAAAGGTCCGCGCAAACATGTGCGTGCTTGCCTATACACCAGGGCCTCGACACACTAAAGACCCTCAGACTCAAGTCGGGAAAATCCCCCGCACTAAAGTTTCACGACCCAGTGCCAACTGAAAACTCACTTTCTTCGTGGATCAAAGAATGGGAAGCCAGGTCAGTTTCTGGGGACCTGTTTGAGTTTGATGCTGGGGCCCGGCCTGTGGGTTTTGAGGAATCTCGACGAGTCTGGTGCCTACTAAACAGGATCAGGACAGGGATCGGAAATTGCGCATCTCTTTGGCGCAGATGGGGATTGTGCGAGTCAGCGGAATGCCAGTGTGGCTGCCCTGATCAGACGGTACACCATATCATCTTTGAGTGTCCCATCAGCAAATTTAGCAGGAATTCGGCTGATTTCAAGACTCTTGACGGATGCAATTGCTTAACTTAAATCTAATATCATAAACATTTAAGTAGAGAAACTTTATGCCATACGATAAATAAATAAACAGGTCATATTGACAAGTTTCAAACAAAACTTCAAACTTAAATGTATCGGCTCTGATATTGTTTAAAGCCTTTAATTTTATATTTATATACAGATGCGTATTAAGAGGTCCTCTAAACTATTATCAAAAAACATCCTTGGCCGCCACAAAAAATAAAAACGACATTTTCTCTCATACCTTCTGGGTTACCCCAATGCACATTAAATTTGTAATTGCCGGATATTGGGGCAGTGAGCACCTACTTGGAAATTTACCCCAATAAGCGCGTGAGTGTTTCTAGAATACCACTATTGGGACTATGATACTTTAAACTCTCGTTCTTTTTTTTTACACTAGTCTAACTCGATATTAATGTACCTTTATTTCTAACGTTTGGACACTGGTCATGATCAGCAAGTTGTCAACACTATGGGTGCACAATATTTCACTACCCTACAAAAGTGAAGATATCTCGCGAGATTTCAGTTTCCGCAGCACTAGTAGCCGATAAATTGAAACTGTCGAAGAATTTTACAAAAAATAATTAAACATACGACAAGTTTGTCTCTAGCATGATCTTAAATCGCACTAACATGTTTGATTAACTTTAGGAATTTCTTAGATTCAGGAATTTTTACCGACTATCTGACCAGCGCAAACGCTATTCCGGAATAATCCGGATTCCGAACTGGTTAGCAGTCCTGTTAATTGTAAAGGTATTCATTAATCTAATAGAACTTAAAAGGTTGAATGTTCATACCGATTGCATGCTGAAAATTGTTATAAATAATATAATACCATTCTATACTTTACAAATTTCAATTTAATACATACTTTATACAGATTACTATAATTAAGTACTTAGGTGCAGAAAGAGTCAGTTTTCATATTAATTAATACATATATACCTAAAGTACATATTCGCTTTCAAATCAGCTGTAGGTAAGACTAAGGAAGCAAGGAATGCTGTCCACGTTTTTTTACTTGACCATTAAAAATACAAAAAATAAATTGTGCAGTTGACGTCAAATACTAAATATACCTTTGATAAGAAAGTATACCTATTCTAGAGATGAAACTAATCGATTGTACAAGTTTCGAACATTCCAATTCCAAAATTCGTTCAGTTCGAATACCTACTTCTGCTCGTTCCGAATCATTCTCTTTCATGCTCAATATATTTAACTAATGATCCGCGCGGCACCGCCCGCGTATTGCAACATGTCCACTGAATCTCTGTTTCTTTTTAACGCATGCAAAAAGAGAGAGAGAGAGAGAGAGAGAGACAAATGGACGCGGATTATCGGGTCTTACATTAACCGGCACCTATTGCTCACATAAATAATTTACTAAAATTACTAGAAAACTTCGCCAAACTGCTGAGCAGTTTGTTGGCGAATTTATAGGTAACACAAGTAAAAGATTTTTTTGAAAACGGTCCAGTGGTTCCGGAGTACCTATTAATAACTCTACATCGCTCTCTCTAAATAACTTACAAGGTAGCAATATCACAGATTCTTCCGCTTTAAAATACAGTACAAACAAAGATAACAAATACAGAAATGGCTAAACAAGCACATTACCCGCCTTAGTGTTAAATTGCAAAGATAAATCAACAATGAAAAACGGTGAGGAAAAAAACAGTGACATTGTTATATCTAAGTTAGGATCTTGCAAATTGCCTTTTTACACCGGCGTAATATCAACTGGAAATGACTTTATATGTTGCCAATTAAAATCTCTAATCACAATAATTCTAGCCGTATTTTCTTGCTCACAATCGTAATTGGTATCAATTAGTCCACTGAGGAGAAGTTTTTAAAAATAGTTTTTAATAATTTAATGTTTTATAACGCCCACCGCTGCGGTACAAAATATAACCTATAACCTTCAAGAAGTCGAAATGACACCAAGTCCATTCTATACGCAGGTGAAAGAATTTATAAAATCGGATAAGCTCTTCGGGGCTTTACCCACTATATATACAAACTTACAGTTTACAAAGGTACAATCTCACAGACTCCTTATACTTTAATAATGAAATAATGAATAATGATAATGATAATAATTATTGCTCCTCCTGTTGTTGTAGGATAAGTTCTTCTTTCGTGCATTGAAGAAGTAAATAAATAAGAACCCAGGCGAAGCTCCGAGAGTAAACATAGCCTATGTTTTCTTTTTTTTAATCGGATAGGTAGTACGAGATTACAAAAATTAAAGTCTCACTACGTTGTCTACATCAACTAATGTAGACAACGTAGAAATATCACAAATAAGTAAGATCGTTCTTTATAAAATCGCCTTTAAAAACACAACAGAAAGTATGCCCCAACATTATGACGCCCCCAGAGACACACCTCATATCGTTTCTGATTACACTTTACATGGTACCACACTAGTGTACACGTGAGTGTAAAACTGTCTCTTTCACACCGATGACGAGTGAGGCAGACGGGCCCATCATGTACACTTGTGCCATCTGCCACACTGCAAATGTAGCCATTACATTACCGCAAGGTGTATTTGACACAAACGTGTTGGAGGCAGCCTCGAGAAATTTTTCATGCCTTAATGATGCTTTCTTAGAATTATTGGCAACTCGTTCTTTGTCTGGAGCGTAACAATTAAGAAATATAATAGTGGTTGAAATCGTTGCGTTCATTTGTTATGGCTATTTGTCGTTAATGAACATAAGAACAGGGTGTGTTACTTTTCGATTCTGCATCTGTATTTTACATTTAAAAAATATTAATAATCTGTAAAATCAATATATATTTTTTATAAAAAACGCCTTTACTTATAAAAAACGCACCTGAAAAATAAAGTTTTTAGAACACAATATGACAGTGTGAGTCGAATTATGAATAAAAAAAACAGTGAAATTAATCTTACAATGCTTAAATATAATAATATACATTTTAAACATGATTTCGAGGCCTAATGAAATAAATTAGTAATCAGAATACATAATTTAATCACTTTCGGTATAGAAAAGTAACCCTTCATGGCGTGTAGCACAACAGGATCTCTAAAATAACATGACATAACCTCCTAATGGTATCGCGCTGCCCCCGTTCCTAAATCCAACCATGCGGCGGAATGCCGGAGAACGAGTTTTCTATGCGTCCCGCTCTTAACTATGGTGTTACTGTATCTGTCCTTGTCAGCCGCTTGTCATTTTCTATAAGTTTTTCTAACATTCCCCGCCCGCCCCCTCGGTTTCGGCCAAACGCCAGCCTTTCGCCGCATGCGCTGGTCCACGGGTGCTGTTTGAACAACAGTTATGAGCATTGTTTGAGACACTCATGCTCGTTACGGTGCCAGGCCTCGCGTCGCCTTTAACCAAGTGTTTACGAGGGTCTATTAAGTCATCCTTCATGATTGTCGGTGTGCATAACCAATGGACGTAGGTATTCGTTGAGCTGATTGGATTGGATGATTATTGTAATGTAACGCTAACTTCGCAATTAAATCATCAGCAGCTAGCATCCCTATTCAATTATTCGTAATAATCGCCATTAAATAAAAGTATTTTTCTCTATATTTTGTCATGTTGTCAACAAACTAAATCGGATTCACTACTATGATCCACAAACTCGATTATCGAGGAGGTGTAGTTGTTCCGATTTGCAATTATAAGGTCGATAGCTATCACCAATAAGGCAGCATTGTTATACAATTAACATTAGGTCACCCATACATAAATTAAATTAAAGAGTCCCCGATAGCGCGCGCGCAGACAGGCCTTCGCAGCCTTTGAACAAAGCCTAAATCTTTATCTCAACTTCGGCTGCACAGACTGCTTAATCCTAACAAGTTACAAATTAAAAGAGACCGAGAAGTGTGTGCCAAACGAAACTTTATGGGCTTTGCATGTCTTATATCAATAAATTATTAACTACGCTCCTTGTTTGATTCCACGTCCATATTTACTGTTTGCCACTCAAAACTGAACTTTAAAGCGCGGTATCAAAGCTTAGAACGCCAAACGGTGGCGCTAATGACCGTCGATTTAATTCAAACCCTATTTACACGATAATAACGTTGAATTTGTGTTGATGAGGATAGGTTTCTTATAGGCGTACAAAGTAATGTATTTGAGCGTAAGCAAGTAGAGGCGAGAATCTTTAGTTTTAATTAATACCTGGAGCCGGGTACAGACTATTCGCTATTTTCAATTAGAGCTACCTCTACCGGTAGCATGTTTTGAGCGTGGTTTAATGAAACCCTATATTTCCTGTACATTTGATATTTTGTGAATTTGATTCTAACAAGGTCAGGTTGCGGCCCGGATGCTGTGGAACACGGATTGTTTAAGATACAACCGGCACCGATAAAATAATTTAGATATTTTCCTTTTTAGTTTACACCTGTAACATTTATATTGGAAAAATATTAGATCTGATAGTAATATACCTGTGATATACCCATGAGCTGCATCATCCGCTATGTGGAAATGATGGAGCAAAGTTGGGAGTAGACGTAAGGAGAGGGCAAATGCACAAAAGATCCCACTGGGTCGAAGTGCATCCGAAAGGGCCCTCATCTAGATAAGATAAGATAAGATAAGATAAGATAATATACCTGTTTCTTTCAAGAGTTATCTTATAAAATAAAATAAGATTTAGTCAAACTAAGTTACTGGTACTTTGACATTAGTACATTATAAAACAGTTATGTACAGTCGGTGGAAAATATACTTAAATAAATAAGGACATAAATATCTGTACAGGACTCTATTGTCAATCTCATAAAGGCGTGTACGGATATTTATCCTCATTTATGTATTTATATTAATACCCCTGACTGTAAATGGAAAATGTACATAACAATATGAGAAGCCACTATTGAAGAGTGAAGGAAGGTCCGACAATGCCATATAAAAGCTCAAGTGAGTATTTCTGAATATACTTTAAAAAACGTAATTCTGGAATAACCACGTCTGTTTAACATAATATCTACGTTAATAATATATTGTTAGTATATTTTGATGGCTGGGGCTTATTACCTCCTAAACTAATGCTTTTACATTAGTCTAATCCATACAGAGGAATACATTTAAAACGCTTATTATGTATGTATTGATTGATTGATGGTAATCGTATGTACATATTAAATTATATTGTAAATTTCGTGTAAAATATATGAGTTCGATGACCCGCTAGTCAAGTGGGAAGAAAAGCAATAAACACTTTTATGGCCCATCTTTTTCATGTGAGTTTGGCTGCGTATTTGTATAATACTGCGAGTGGCTGGCGTTACTTGTCACCGAGTAGAGTGATTTAAAACCGTATTCAGGCAATAATTGAGGGTACTATTTTCTGACGAGGCGTGTCGCAGAGGGCGTGGCAAACTGAACTGTGCTGTTATTCGGGACGAGCTGACGCGCCTCACCTCAACCAGCGCTCCTAACGAAACTAGACCTCTCCCTACGCCTAGTAAATTACTATGAATAGCGGCTTCAAGATATATTTGTGCGTGAACGGTGAGGAGGTTAAAATAAGTTAAAGAATAGCGGGGCTGGTATCGCGGTCGTGCAAGAGTGTTGCGCCGAGTGTACCCGTAATACTACTGAAAACGTTACGTTACGCACCCTCCCGCTTATGTACCTTTGATAAGGATCGAAGAAACGCTAATAAACATTCGTAATTAATCTTTGCGGTTTTTGTACCCTATTATGTTTGTGTGACATGTTTTGTTAGTTAATGGGTCATGCACAGATTTAGGCTCGCACTTTTTTTGCGGACATTGTTAAAGTTAGGTGCGGTTAAGCCTAATTTTCGGTTGAACGTTTCGGTTTAATATGAGATTAAAATATTATTTATTCATATGCTCTTAACTTTCACCACAGGATTTATTTATTTTAAACTACGTTCGTTAGGTAGAATAGCTGCAATGCCAAGATTAATAAAGAATATGGGTTAAATTTAACATCTTTAAAATAAGTATAGAGTTACACCATCTTACTTACCATCTAAGTATTGTGATCTGTTTGATTTTTAAACCCCGACGCAAAGAGAGGGGTGTAATAAGTTTAACATGTCTATCTGTGGTATCGTAGCCCCCAAACGAATGAACCAATTTTTGATTGGTTTTTTGTGTCAGATAATTTTATCCTGAGTGTTCTTAGCCATGTTCCATGAAAATCTGTTCAGCCGTTTTGAGATATTGGACTTTGAAATGAAAATGCCGGGGTTTCTCAACTTTTCTAAGTTTTAGTTATACAGTAATTGTATTAAAAAAAAACTGGTATCGTTTCACCTTAAACTGACTGCCGTGAAATTTTGCATTATCATCACCTTCCACCTTTATTTAATCAAGCTGGTTGATGATGTAGACGGTAGGTGGAAATAGGAACTCCTAAATTATACACGACAACCCCGTCATGTTCCGGAAACTTTAGTGTCCTTAATGAGTGATGATACTAGATACTACCCAAGAAAAGTCCAATCGACAACACGAACTTTGAAAATTATAAACTAAAAACTACCGCATTATCTACAGCCTATTAGCAGCTGAGCTATCTCCTCGTATACTGAATATAATTCACAGTACTAGACACTATTCTACCAACCAGTTAGCTTACTTAGCGAACTATTTACTGGAAAGTGCATTTCCGTACCGCAAGCGCTTTAGGCGTAATTTCTATTCTGACCCATTGGTACCATCAAATTGCTGGTTTCGCATCAATAACTCCTGACGCCTCGGCTACCCATTATAACTGGCAAGCGCATTATTATTTTATTTACTCTCCTTATAATTAGGGTATGTGTAACGAGGGCGGGTTTGCGTGTGTGCGTGTCTCAACGAGGCCTAGACCTGAGGGAGACGGGAGATTATAGACGATTCTCATTCCAAATTGATTCCAATGTGTTCGCGCAATCGTTCAGATACGTTAGACCGGTGTGAGTAGAAACGAGAGCGCGAAAGACATCGAGATTGTTTTGGAATGATTGGGCTAACTTGTTGCCACTGGACAATAGCTGGGATTTTTTCCTCATCTGTTACTTACCAGGTACAAAATGGGATAATAATTATAAAATTCCCAGCTGTTACCAGTATATGTAGGGTAATTAGTTACCACCAACACACGAGGTAACAGCTGGGATTTTTGAACATATTACGAGCATATTCCCTGTAGTTATCGCTGATAACAGATGGGGAAAAATAACCCGAATGATTTGGCCTATACGTCTCACATTCTAAATAGATCTCGATATGTTACCCACGCTCGTTTTGACACGTTAGCTGGGCATTTTATGTGTCATTTCACTCGTCAGCTGTTTTCGACCACTCCTATATCCTATTTTAAAAATTTTCGTGGATAAAACCACGCGGATGATAAAAATAATATCTAGTCTTAATAAGAAATAGTAACTGTCTCAATATTTATATCTGTACTGCCTTTTATCGGCCCGATAGAAATGTAATGGAGCGTGGTAGTAGGTCGCATATTGACATTGACGGCGCTTGTTCCGAGCTTCCGGCGGCCTGCATGCTGCTTTCTCAGTCACTAGTAAGAATTTCTATCGGCTTAATCGAAAACGCAGTAAGCGCATGTGAAACGAATATTACAAGTTATAAATAACTATATTACTATATTAATAATTCTCGTATTGGTCCTTAGTCACCAAAACCTATGTATGTATCTATATAGCATTGTTTAAATCGTCTGCTATAGACGCAAAGCCTATAATGATGATGGTTATATATATATATTCTGTTAAACATTTGACATATAAACATTACATAGTGTGAGTGAAAAAGAGGAAAGAAGTAACGAAAAGAAACTCTATTGGTGTTTGTTAGATTTTTCCTTGTGATTTCACGGAATGAACACGTAACGTTACTGTATTGAGTTGCATTTGTTCATATAGTTTATAAAACGAGTTAATCTAGTAATATATGTTTAAAATAATACTTCTAACAATATGTGATGTCATGTACTAAAATAAAATAATCGTGGACACACTATTATTTTATTTTAGTTCACACGGTTCACACGGAAATAATGTTAGTATACAAATTTCTAACAACTGATTTTTCTTTCGATTTCAAACGATTAATGAGAATATTTTTTTCATACAAACGCAAATAACAAGCTACTAGTTTACCCCGGCGCCGCCAAATAGGAAATACCGAGATTGCGTGACCATTAATTACAAGTATATCTAAATATTTCATTATTGTCTTATTGGGACCTTTCTAACTGCCACTTAGCCAACAATACTGTCTCCCTTTTATGGTTACACAACTTTGCAGTATATTTACTGCTGTCTGTCGGTCGACTCAGTTAAAAGCCTTGTAATTCAATTATATTATAAGATATTAATGTGTGGTTTGATTATTTGTACCTACACTAATACTCATTTAATATTTATGTAACTCAACAGTCAACTGACAGACAATTTTTATTATTTCAAACAACTAAACTCATAGGTACGTAGACAGTATAATCTATTTACATCTTAACGCCAGGTGGAATCCATCTTAGTCCTGTGACAAATCAACTTCTAATTATTTATAGAAACGACCACTTTTTTGATGGAGTTATTTTCTAATTAACGACTTTTAGTAAGCTAAGGAGTAATTTACGTCAAACTGCTAAGCAAGATGAATATTTGTCCCGTTGTGACATGCGTAATGAAACTCCAAGATCCATATCTACCACATGGAGGGATGTGAACATTAATGATGTTACAACTTGTAATGAGGCGCATAACTCTAGCTGCTGTGGAGAACCAAGTAATTAAATATTTCATTTGTATGATAAACTTTTTATCTGCCTAATATCAAACATTCCAAATTCTAAATCAGTAATATTTAATAATTGCTCTGAAAGATGAACTAGAGCACAGACTTAACCGATTACCCATCATACGGTACGTTTTATTTTAGCGGAGTAGCAAGGGAATATTTTTCTTGCAACCATCATGTAGACTAAATATTCTGTTCTGTTAGAATGGATTCCTAAATAAAACAACAGTATAAAAATCATCTGGATTTAGGATTCCTGAATGAAGTGGTCAACTGTTCAATTGCTTGCTGAACAAAAAGCATAAAAGCGCTTATTGAAATGGTAGCAGCTATTGCACGAAGCGTATTGTGTATCATTTACGGTATGGAATCGGTGTTCCTGATCCTTATTCGGATTAGTATACGACTTCATTCAAAACTTTGTCAATAGCTCGCAGCAAGAGACCACCAATTCACAATAATAATATCTGATAGCTACTCCTATTTAACTCAATTTATAACTTCAACATTATCATCAATTTCGGCAAGTGGGCCAATCAACTGTTTTGTTGTTGTAAACCTAGATTTTATAGGATTTAAATAATAATAACGTGTTTTTGTTCCATTGGTAAACCCATTCCATGGTGGGACGTCTCTTTAGCATGATAGGAGTGCAATTTAAGGTATTTTTTAATGAAAGTATGTCACTTTTGTCTCCTTGCTTGCCGTGTCAAAATAACAACGAGGAAAAGTTAATCATCCACTACTGAGCATAATAATGTTTTGTTTCATTTACGCCACAACTCGCTCCTCCTTTTATAGTTACGCAACGGTCTCAAAGTTGCAGGAGTACATGACGTTCATTGTCACTCTGAAGCATTAAACTCGATGACATTTGAAACATTTGCCATGATGAGATGAAGATTATTTTGTCCATTATTACATGATGATTTTGTCTTGAAAATGCGTCAAGATTGGCACCGAACTGTATTACATTATCAGCAAAAAATAACCAGTTTACTTAGCCCAATAGATTTGGTTATCTTAAATGAATACCTAAAGCCGACCCGCACCGAAGGCAGGATATGCATTGACAGTAACGCATAAAAAGGTGCAGGATAAATACACCTCGAAATTGGTTTTTTAATCAGAATGCAGGGTCATTTTCGAAATTTATAGCCTGTTCGATCCTGTGCTGTTTGTTTCCATCGGCAGGTAACATATCTCCGAAACCACGGGGGGTGTCTGGCCCCGGCCCAACTGGGTGGACGGGCCTCTAGCGTTAGTTAACTGGAAAAACTATTCAAGAACATTAAGGTCATTCATGCTAAGCCTTCCGATTGTTTTGGATTAATAAGTCACGACTTATTAATCTGAAACACCATTTCTTTTCTCTCTCTCTCTCTCTCTTTCATCTCAGATGACTAAAGCTAAACAGACATCGTAGCCCGTCGATGCGTTATCACCAGCGCATTGCTAACCTTTTATTGAGTTGAGGATTCGTTGTTGGCACACTCTCTGGAGCACGGTGACGGGCACCTGGAACACATCACCACAATACCTACAGAGCAAGTACTCGTAGTGCTGTTATTAGGGATGCGGTATTCTACTAGGTAGGTACTTCACTTATACTAACGTTATTGTGACAAAGAAGTTTCTAATTGGGTGAGGACCAAATTTTTGGCCAGCTTCAGTCACTTATTGCAGTTCACCATATAATTATATGGTAATTGTTTGTGTCACAAGTGAACTTTGTTCACTTCTTCCGTTTGTATGCCGACTCACGCTGGTCAGTAATTTGGTCTTCACTCTTCGGAAAATTTGAACCCCACTATATTTATAAATATTCCGAAGTTATAACAAAGCAGATACATACAGGTGGATTTTGGCAACATTTTCACTCCTTGTATTTATTACAAAATACCGATACTCAGTAATCAGGCAATACACTAAACGTACTCGTTGTCATTAGTCCTAGAAAAACAGTAACCATCACACGGTATCATAAACATTACGTGTTATTCGGCCAAGAATGCACATAATGTCATTTCCGATAGGCAATGCAATCAAGATCCGTTAGCATTCGCGAGAAGCCATTAGACACGGAAAAGAAGAAACTTTGAGTGATGTTTAGATGTTTATATTGTATTCCTTTAATTACTATAATTATTGCATTGTTATAATTGATGTGAGAATTCGCGAAGGAGCCACGATTTTGTTTCAACAGCCAGTCAAAAGATTCTAATGCATTTTTTACTCTCAAGCTTTAATAAAAAATAGCAGCCTTAAACCTGAACCACAAAATTGCGGCACACGACATAGTTCTTAATGTCATAGATAAAAGGTAAATTTTAGCTTAGGTACCCGAGTCTTATCGGTAGGTACCTGCGGCCTTAATGTGGAATCGATTAGATGCGTCTCGAAGACATTTCGTCGGATATCCCGATGACTCGTCCCGACTTTTGTGACTTGATTGCTTTTTGATGCGGCGATAAATGTGAATGTGACTTACCTTGCCTTACCTTACCTATGTGGTTTTGGGTTAGCGGGCGATAATGACAGCCTTTGTGCACTTGGGCGGAGCTTTGTAAGTGTTAACGTGATCATTATTATTGTCGGGCATGATTTATTGTTTACTGTGATTCTTGAGGTGACTGAACTGAAGATTTAGCCAGTAGCTGATTATGCATTACTATTCTTAAAGATGATTATTATTAGTTGGAATTAAAAGACTGGAGTATGAAACTGCATACCTAATGAGCCTATAAATCTCAGTTTTAAAGTGTTTCAGCCTTCTTGCATTTATGGTTACTGTTTATCTTTAGTACCTATTGAGTAAGTAGGTAGGTAGGTACACACTCCTTAATGTGCGAACTAAAATTAACGTTTTAATTTCCAGGTACGTAGTGACAAAAGGTGTCCAGTGGTACGTTTATTACATTCAACAGCAAGATAATGACAGAACACTTATCAAACAAAAAGAATTTTAATTTGCCGGCTTCATTCCTGCGTTCCGGGGCCGGATAGATCGGCCGACGCAAGATCGCCGCTGGCGCAGCAGTCAGCTACTAGTCAATCTTGGCCGGGCATGCGCGGGCATTTTGCGCACGGACAGACGGACGGACGAAGACGCTCCGGCTATAATTGCAACGCTATTCGCCTCTAGCCGTTTTTTCTAAAATAGCTAGATCTTGCAGTTAGTGGTATGTTAAGTTGACTTTTATGAAGGTGAGTTAGAGTAACAGTCACGTACCTAATTATTTTTATAAAACACCCGCAGATCATTTTAAGCAAGGTGTTTTAATTATAATATTTTTGAATGCGACGTTGGTTGCAAACAATCGTAAGGCCCTTGCTGGTAAGCTGTTACCTTAGCCTATGGATGACTGCAACCCCATGGGGCTATATTTGTGTAAAAAAATGGTATTATACATTTTAAAATATTTGAAATGTATAACCTGATGTGTTAAGCTTTACACAAAAACCTTCATTCTGGTAACAATGTCCTCGAGTATGTAAAAATATACTCACCGCTTAACCCGTCACTGACGATTGACGGATAAAAGGCTGCCCTCTCACTTGAATTGAAGCATTTGAAGTATGCTTTCATCACCATATACCTACATCTACATGCATGTTTTAACTTGGACAGACTGTTTGGCAAATAAATACGGTACGGGTGGTCCTTAGAATTTGGGTTAATAATAATAATAATAATAATAAATACTCTTTATTGCACCACAACAAGAGAGACAAACAGGTTACAAAAAAATTGCTTAATAAATAATGGACACAACAGGCGGTCTTATCGCTTTAAAGCGATCTCTTCCAGACAACCTTTGTACAGCAGGAAACATTTAAACTAGAATTTTTAACAGGTAGTGCAGGAATTCATCATGAAGAGTAAACTAACACATCAATCTTTCAAATATTTCTAAACAGGACACTTGAAAAAAAAAATACATACCTAATAAATTAATAAATACACAGACATATATACAACCATACATACATACATACATACATACAATACATAAAAGGCAACTTAAGGGAGAGACAGGTAATATTGTTTCAACAGATTTTTGAAAATAGGAAGAGATTTTGCACACCTTATATGCAACGGCAAAGCATTCCACAACCGAACAGCCCGAAAGGTAAATGAGCCATTATAAAATTTGGTAGATGAAGGTGGTGGGGCAAGAAGATGGTTTTGGGAAGATCTGATGGAAGTGAGACGATTAAAACGCTCTTTGAGATATGGAGGAGTAGAGGGAATAAAAAGTATACTGTAGAGTAACGCAAGAATGTGAGAATCACGACGGAGACGAATTGGAAGCCACTTGAGCTGAGAACGAAAGGAGGAAACGTGGTCATACTTGCGCAAACCAAATATGAACCTAAGAGACACATTTTGAAGGCGCTCAAGTTTGTTAAGCTGGTCCTCAGTAAGGTCCAGATAGCACACATCAGCATAATCTAGAATGGGAAGAAGAAGAGATTGAGCGAGCGCAATTTTAGTGGCGAGTGGCAAAAAGTTACGAAGTCGACGAAGAGAATCCATCCATCCGCCTGCTGACCTCGCTCACCTGAGGTATCCAAGATAATGTGCGATCCATTATGATACCAAGGTTCCTTACCTGGTGCGAATATGGAATTTGAACACCATTGAACATTACAGCTGGTAAGCTCATAAAATCAAGCCTCAGAATGAGCTTCGGACTGCCTACGATTATGACCTGGGTTTTAGCAGGGTTTACCTTAAGCCCAAAACGTTCACTCCAGGTAGAAATACTCTCCAAGTCCTTATTCACGGCGCGGATAACCTGAGGTAAATCATTAACAGTTCCTTGCGAGTAAACTTGAAGATCATCGGCATAAAGGTGATATGATGAAACGATGTTACTAGTAATGGAATTAATGAAGATTGAAAAAAGAAGAGGGGACAACACACCACCTTGCGGGACGCCAGCCAGCGTGTTGCACCACGATGAATGGGAAGAATCTACCTTTATACGTTGCCGACGACCATGTAAATAACTATGAAACCAATCAATTACCACAGGAGATATGTTAAGAGAACGTAATAAACTAAGCATAATATCAAAACTTGGTGTGGCAGCAAAATTCACATAAATATTATTCATTATTTCTGATTAACAAAGGATATTATAAAATCGATTTAATTTGGTCACTCACTTTGGTGTATAGGTACGACATTCATTTTTATTAGTTTCCAAATTCGCTCTGTCGTATCCCAGAAATCAGGAGTTTACCAAATTTCAGAGAACCACCCGTAGGTCTGTAGTTTGTCCATCATATAACTCAGCGGAAATGTTACACAAAACTACCAGTTATCAAAGAGGAGAACTATAGGATTATAAACTTTATGAAAGGCACGTAGCTACCCCATAAATGGTTTGTAATTGGAGGTGAATGTGAGGCAGTTTTTGCACCTGCGCTTACTGGCTGTACAAACCGACGCCACTTTTTGCTGCGTCCCAATGATATATTAGACCTCACAGTTTCCCCTTTAGAACGAGTCTAGGAAAACCGGTGAAAATGTAACACCTTAAAAGGGGATCCCTGAATTCTAAACTGCAAAAATACGAGTAGTGTAAAACCAGTATGGAACCGTCTTAATCCGAATATGGCAACAGATTCATCTCTTTTATATCCCAATCCCAAACGGTTGCAACGTAATTCGTGCGCTCGCTCTGATGGGTCAACTGTAAGCGAGAGCACGATACGCACTGAAATGCCATTACTATGTAGAAAATCGGCCAAGAGCGTGTCATTTCCATTACGTCGTCTTCAATCCATTTTTCTCAGTGGACGTGCGTTGCGTTTGCGTCGACCGAATTCGTACGAAAGTTTGCCTTTTCAAGTACATATTAAGTTGGTCGACTATTACTCCGTGATAGTTTTCCTTTCAAATTCATTATATACAAATACAAAATACAAATACAAATTATTTATTCTGCAAATAGGCCACAAGGGCACTTTTACATGTCAAACGGTAATTTACAATAAAAATAATAATCTTACAATAAAAGAATAATAATCTTACACAATAATAATTTAAAATTTGCACATTAAGGACTGATATAACAACACACTAAATGTCACAAAGTTAATGAAAACAAAACAAAATATGACCATTACATTCGATTAGGATAAGGTCTGTGCATTAACAGAAAGTTAATGATATTAATTCAGTATTCCAGAGATGTATAAGGTCTCTGAGCGTCCAAGTACAATTGATAATTATTCAATGTTCGTAGAGATGTATACGGTCTCTAAGCGTCCAAACAAAACAATAAAAAAAGGAATATTAATGTAATATTGTCAGTGATGTACATGGTCAATAACAATAAAACGTGTCAAGATCGGAATGATGTCTCTCGTCAATACAATAATAATAAAATAACACTAGTATTTAAGAAGTTAGGTACTATGCCCTTGCAAGCATGAACAGTCCGGACTCCACAAACAGCACCCGATCACGAGTATGACGCATATCTCAGCCATCGCCTCCCTCAACCATATGTTAGGGAAGGTGGCGACCCGATCAACGACGCCACCGTAAGCAAAGCCCTTTAAGCGAGCATGACATATTCAAGCCACCGGACAGTGTTAAGAACAAAGATTAATAAGCGACTTGCTCGGCGAGAAACAGCATTACGTGCTCTCTTCTTACATAAAATGGAACAATTATTTCAGGTAGGTACTTATAATGTGTATTTAGGTATATTCCTAATAGAATTAGCCTACTACTGGCTTAAAGGCATTTTTGTCGTTTAAGAAATCGTTGACAGTATAATACGCCTTGCTTAGCAAATTACTTTTAACATGAGACTTAAATTGACTGAACGGTAAATTAACAATTTCGGTGGGTATTTTATTATAAAAACGTATGCAGTTCCCCACGAACGACGTGCTAACCTTGCGGAGACGACTGGCCTTCACTGCGATCTTGTTTTTACTTCTGGTGTTGAAGTCGTGGATATCGCTGTTGAGTTTGAACTCGTGAAGGTTTTTCCGTTATATGTACTACTACCACCACGAATTTTTTCACATTCCCAGTACCAGCCAGGGGCAAGACTCGAACAAAGATTAGGGCTTTAAAGCCCACTATCTCGCAAACTAACCACTGATTTGAATTTTTTTTCTAGATTTTACTGTACTGTTTGGTCAGCGTGATTGATTTATATACCCATGCCGAATTAGTTTTCTAATAGTAATGGTTACTGAGCTAAGCCGAAGACGGATGGACAGACCGACATGGCGAAACGATCAGGGCTCCTTGTTTACTACGGAACCCTAAAAATCAGCCAAATGTGTGTCGGGTCACGCGCAGTACACGGTTCCGTAGTTGCCTGTCTGCCTGAGTTGGGGTCAGCTTGCCATTTTTTCAGTCAGATTTCAATGAGATTGAAACTTAGGCACACACAAAGTAGGTACCTATCTACTGGTTGAATTCCAAGCTTAATATCATCGTCAAAGTTTGGTCATCTTAATCCCTATCAAAACTCCAAAGTATAAGTAGCAAGGTATCGCTAATTGTGGCGCATTTGGATTTCCATAGTAGTTCGTAATTCCGCTAAACGATTTAAATAGTAGTAACTTTTTAGAGGGTACTAACAGCAAGTAGACATCACATTTCCTGAATACTATGAAACAACTAGTTATTTTTTAAAGCGTAGCACATACATTTAAAAACGGGACGAACATACACGTTTATAGCTGTTTTTCATACAGGCAAATCGTAAAAAATAATGTATGCGGTATTTTTATTATGACCTCGAGCTGTTGTCTCATTTTATGTCTACACACCGACTTTTTAACTTGTCAGTTTTTTAGACTATAATATATTTTTTTACAACATTAGTTTTAACTTTTTGCCAAGTTAATGACTAACTTTAGAAATAAGCTGGGTATGACAGTCGAGATGCGTCTACTTGTGAAATAGCCTTTGTCATTTTTTTTTCATTTTTCATACTAGCCGACTGTACTTTTTTGCACAACCATGAACCTCTCTGCCTTTGTGAAGTAGGTGAGTTGCTATGACCATCTGTCTCCATTATCAGATCGCCTCGGAGGTGCTAAAATATTGTATTGTCACCAAACTTGCATAAGCAGTTACGCCTAATATCACTGGCTTTAAATTTTACCAGCTACCCCCAGGCTTCCAGATTATTAAATAGAAAAATTGTGCGCTTATACTAATTCGATATCAAAGAAATGATGAAAGTAGAAAGTATGGCATGTTTGAAAGCACTAAATGAACGAAAGAAGTAAAACCAGTATTTAATGTCTCTTCGCGATACCTATATGGTATCCAAGATAAACAATGAAACGTTTCTCTAAATGATTACCTACCTATATTCCCGTTTACAACCACCTATTCTTATATTCGATAAAAAAGCTGCTTTAAGAAACAATTTTAATAGGTACCTATTTTGACATTTTATTTTGCTATTTCACTAATTCATGTGAGAGATTTAATAAAACTTAATTGTAGAGTAACCAGTTCAGAGATTTTATCGAATCACCTATACCATGTTGCAGTAGAGACTTAATCATTTAGCTAAACAAATCTTTTGAAAAAACGAGTTGCCTTTTTTGGCTGATTTCGTCATATGACTAAACAGGATTAGGGATTTCATCAAATGCCAGATTTTTTCTAGGTTAGGTAATATGGTTTCGCCATTATAACATCCTGCATTATTTGGTCATATCCCTTAGAGATTTTTTGTTCAAATCTCTGTTTTGACCATTTCTCTGCGACATGGACATATCTATACTCTGACATCCGCCGTTTTGTTAAAATATTAAATTCAAGAGTCTAGGGACATGCGTCATGATTGTTTTACCAATATCACTCATACATTACCCTGTCCGTACGTGCCTTGTGACAGTCAGTTTTGCCATAATTCATGTTACCATTTAAATCTAGCCCACGGGTATAACATGTCTGGGCATTGATTTTAACATCTCCGGCATTGTTTGCGACGCAATCCATTCTGTGCAATGTCGGCAGAATATGTGCTAACTTTTTAGATAAGTCCTTGGATTCAGACTGGACATGTGCTATTAATTATCTTGTCAAGAAAACGGAATATCTTGCAATTGAAAGAATCACAAAAGGCCGCCGACATATTTAAGGAAATAAGATGCTCTACGATCGCCTTGGCATGAATTAGATGGATATTAAATTATCAGTGTTTGAAATGAGTTATGTCTGAGTTTTTTATAATCTGTGTGTGTCCATATCAAAGAAACAATTGAAAATCTGGACTGTGTTGTGGTCTAAATAGTGTAATACTTATTGACCTACTCCGGTAGTTCTAATTCGAATGCCAGTATGTTATAAATCAATGCTATACTCAAACAAGTTTATTGTATTTGTAGCTTATCTATATAAATGTATGTAAATTGTTCAAAACGGTCTAAGTTATCCATAATTGCCGTGCAAAAAATACGTTGATTGGTTTCGATCCACAGATATCTCATACTTACTATGTTTTACTGTCACTTTCTAATGTTAAACTCTAAGTACCTGCTGATTGAAAGCGATACTCGATGGTTTAATTGTCCATAGGAAGTGACTAATTTTATTCCGGTCATAGAAAAACAAGCTTTTCGTTCACTTCTAATGCGTTTGTCGATTTCGTTTGTTTTGTAGGCTTCTAAGATTGCCGCAGTCAGATTGGCCCGTGTCACGACTTTTCATCAATCGATTTTGAATCTTGTCAAGAATGGCGGAGAGTATTTTTTGCACTGCTATCTTCGATGAAATTTGACTTGTTTATCGGAGGCTATTTCTGTTTAAGTGAGCGCGGAAGTCATGAACCACTTTTGTGTTTATGTAAAAGTATCGCCAATGGACTGTGAGAAATCTCCATTCAGTACTTCGCGCTAGCTTTGTTTGGAGATTTGATTTAATTACCACCTTTAAGATGATGCCTCTAATTTTGTTGTAGTGTTTGAGTGAATCAAATGGTTAAGGTATACAAACATTTGAAGGAGTATGCCGGTAATAACAATTTGTCTCGGATAATATCATAGACTAACACTGTCCATAAATGCTAATATACCGTGAAAAAATAAACTTTATTAGTTTTTTAAGAATAACAACAATTTTCTCTTTCACGAACCGATTTCCAATCGATTCGAAACTATCGATTTACAATCTTGCAGTTATTATACACTGCAGAAATTGAAAATAGTCTCTTGGTTGACCTGATCAGAAAATATTGTGTAACTTTACTTTACAAATATCTGTTTTAATACATTTCCCTGCCTCGCTCATCTCATTTTAGCCGATCGCTATCAGTTTTACGGTTAGTGTTAAGAGGGACGAATTTAGTGGCGAACTTTGGCTAATTTAAAGAATGACTGACTGGCCGAGTTGAAAGTTACCGAATTTTAAAGTTACCTTGCCGATCAAGTTGCCACCCTAATTAAACATTGATATTTGGTACTTAAACACATTGATTCTCCGCAACTTACGTGAGACGCGGCTGTGCTAATGGGTCATTGTATTTATTTTAGACGTCAAAAAGAATTATTTGACGCGGTAACCTGAAACTGCTTTGTATATGTACGCGAGGCTCTTGGGCGATAATTTTGATACCAGAGCGCCGCCTGCACCGCACCGGCAATCCCGTTCGCAACTTGTTTCACCTCATTTCGCTGCTCAGCCTGGCATATCTTGATGCCGGGATTCGTAATAACAACACGTAATCGGAGGTCTCACTTATACTGGTGGGCTTGGGATGAGGTGTGATGAATCGTTGTGACTAGCAGCCTGAGTAACGTGGCATTTTTGATTTATAATCCGGCCGCGACGGGTCCCCTTTTCTGAGAGACAGCGGGCTTAAAAAATAATTTTGAAGCAACTTATTAAGCACGGATTTTATGTGATGGGACACGTAAATGATTGGCTGTCCGACATTTTACGATAGACGATCGAAGCTTGCCAAATGCGCTATGGTCCTCGCTTTCGTCCTTTACAAAGGTTAGACATATTTTACTAACTGATTTTATTTCTTTACAATATTTTATTTTGTAAGACAGTTTTTTTGCCTTGGTTGCTTGGCTTTTGGTTGTTTTTTCGCAGACTATTGTTTTTTTCTGATCGTGCTTCTGGAGCTTATGTCAGCTAAGTATTGGTTGCCTCGGAACGAACTCTCCAAAAGCCTGATTGAGTCATTGCAATAAAAAAAAACATGTTTGTTGCCATATATATGAATGATGGGTGGACGAATAACAATGACCCACGAACTCCTTATTTCTTGGGCTTAATCTTGCCGTCCATTTGCTACCACTAATTAACAAAGCAGCGTAAACCGGCTGATTCCCTTTGGACATATTCGTCAGCCTCTCAATACATCGGCTGCACTTATTCTAATAGTCACGTTGCTATTGCCGGTAAACCAGTGATAATGCACGCACTAAACCCAACCACGCCGGTCACTTAATTACGACAGTCACGCTTCAACTGGGAACTTTTTAGAAAAAATGCAACAAAAACTGTTAAAGCATATTTTTTCGACGAAATGACTTTAGTGTCAGCACGGTGATGGTATAATGAGAAAGCATTGTGCGCCCGCCAGTCGGCTCTGTGTCGAATCGAGGCTCGAATGCTCTTATTTTTACAGGGATGGTGCGCGGGATTCGGTACCTAAAACCCTTTAGTCGGTTTCGTCCAAACAATTATAAGGAAACTTTACTACTATCTGCTTCAAAAATACCTACATTCAAATATGTAAAAGAAAAGAAAAACGAAAACATATCGATACCTCACAATCCTAAATCCGATCACTGGTAAATACCTCTATGAAAAACATTTCAGAATATTTCACGTTTACTTTCTCTAATCCTTGCATTTACATCATCTTTCGCTGACCTCTGATGAGCCTACTCGTAAAAAAAATAACGACAAATTACGGTACGGTAACCGCAGACCTAAGATAACGGTTTAGATATGTAGCAAGCGTGATAAAAAATTCTAGTACACTGAGATTATTTGGCATCTCAAATTTTGCCGCCGGTAAGTCTGTAAAGTAAGTAAAAATGTCCGAATAAAATCGTCTCCGCCGAGTGGGTTAAGTGATGCCCCAGTGACAAGACGGCCGTGTTCGCCGCGCACACCTATTTGTCAGGAAACCGGCACCATGAATATTTAATGTATGTGTTTATATTACAAATGGTTATTGGTCCGACACAAAGTGGAGTTTTGAGGGCGCATATTATTCAAAACGGACTATTTATAACACGAAACCTTTATTCTAACGTATTCATTTATTCAAACACTTACATGATATTTGTTGCTTAGTGATTTCAAAATGACTTCACGTCATTTGCAAAAAGGAGTAAAAAAATAAGAAAACTACAGGTGGCTGGCCTGGTTGTAAACAATACAATATCTGTAGAATAAAACATGTTCATTCAATGCAAAAGGTACGCCAAGCTTTTCCCACGGCTTCTTTAACATTATAAGAACATTTAGCTCAAGAACATTAAAAAAAAAATGCGTGTTTTTGTAGGTGTCCTTTCTTTACTTACTCTATCTATACACACACACACACACAAAAGACTAAAACAGGAGCTAGTGAAAAACCTATACCTAATTGTGTAGAATGATTGAAAGAGCGCCATCAAGCGTTAACGAAAACGTTATAAACGTGCCCTTAGTGTCATTCAACTTTAAGAATAAAATGTATCAAATGAATGGATTATCTGAAATGCTTTAGCGGCGCGATCGTGACGGATGCGTCGTGTCGCGCCCGTGACGAATCCCTATGAGAACCGACCCTGCGGGCTCGTTCGGAACCACAGAACACCCAGAAGTCAAGCGACATTCAACTCTCTGTCAAAAGACCGAGAATCTCGCTCTGCTCTTCTTTTCTGGCTGACGCTCGTAAGTACCGTCGGCAATAAAATCCCAATCGCATTACGGCTAACGGAAACACTTAACTATACTATGACACATATAAAATAAATTAACACATAATTTTGCCGTTTCATCGTAGCCGCCCATATCCACTCACAAATAATGAACATCCAGCCCGACCTAATAGGGCTGTTGTATATTGGTCTACTTACTCACCTCAAATCGTAAAGCACCGTTAACTCAGGTTAACTCAGATCCATCAAGGAAAATTCCGAGAAATTGGCCATTGTGTTTGGTGAGCTCATAACTCGAGGAGTGCTCTTTAACCCTGCTCGTGATGTCGCTCCGACCCCGTCGAATCAGCTAGCCCCATCATAATCGATGCTTTCAATTTACGGTGGCTATTCTATCGCCTAACTGACGGGTTATCTAGTTTCTCGTGTTTACCTGTAGTTACATGTTTTATTGGGTCGAAAGATCGACATTAACTATCCAAAAGATAGAAACTGATAATACTAATTCAGGGCCCGATGTGCCCGACATATTTGATTTATTCTGATTATAGTTGTGTATACTAATGGATTTTGCGCATATTTAATATTATACATTATCTATCCTAGCCCTTTTGCACTAACATATTTGCCAGTAAGTGACAAATGTTTTGTGTCGGACTGTTGGTATGTCCAACAGTCCGACATGAAGCGATCATGCCAGCTATACCTCATTCCATATAACATATAATTTTAACGAGAAAATTCGTCAACATTTCTTCATTTATCTAATTAAGATATCAAAGGGAAATATTGTTCTAGTTTTACTTAAGTATACATAAGTAAAACAAGATGATCTATATATCATTAAGTGCTTTTAAATCATAACATTTCAAAATCAACGCACAGTTTTTCTAATCTTATACGCAAAAGGGTACAGGTGGGGTGGGTCCAATTAAATTTTCCAATATAATCTCATCGGCCATAACTATCTTACTACACTACCAGAGTCATAAAAGCTTTAGTAATTACGATTGATGTTCCATTAATTTACACAAAGACTGTTTGCAGTCACCTAAATCATTTTAAATTAGTAAAATAGTCTATTGTGTGGCTTAGGATGCAGTCCCCTATCCACTGGTTTCTTACAGCGATATGATCCACTCGATAACTTTCTGATATTCTCGAATATTTTTTACATCTCTTTTGAAACAGTAATATGTAATTATTATATCCACAATATAATATTATAGTCTTACCTATCTAACTCTGATCAAGTATTAATAATATCCTGCTGTTGCCTCCTTATTAAAACTAAAAACAGGGAACATTAGTTGTTAGTAAATTTTAAAAATACTGTCATCATCATCCCCAATGTCCTGTGATATTACTGGATTTTAACGTGACTTATGAAGTTACTAACTCATGTAGTATATTTTATTTTATTTTTTATTTACTTGAGGCAGGCCCATATTTACAAATACCTTACAGACTAACATACATATACAAATACAAAAATAATATTATAAGATACATAATACGCTATGAAAGGAATATTTACACCCCGTTCACAAAAAGTACAAACACCAAAGAATGTTGGAGTCTCAAAGGGTTCTAGACTAAGAATAAGAAATATTTTAAATCCTTTTTTCACTCGAGGCGCATCAATACTTTGCAATCGCAACAAATCTCGCTTCTTGTGAGAAAAACTCATTCAATACGAATTCATACACACCACAATATCCGAATACTGGTTACATATAAATTACAATTTAAATAAACTCAGAAGCATTCCAATACCCACGGGAAGTATGGAAAGCTTATCAATAAGGCGACGGGGGTCCGATCATATCGCTCGGGCTGGAATACCTACACCGCGCCGACCTACGAATAGGACCGACAGACACATATATAAATTCAAGTAAAAGCCGATTTCAAATATCCTTTTTTGTTTTTTAGTTCTATTTAGAAAGTTTCGGTGACAGACAATTACCAACTCTTATTTATATTTAACACCTGACAGACAAAATAACAAGGTACAACACTAGACTAAAATGAAGTTATACAAAGAGACACTTTACTTGTTTTCGTAACTTTTGTACAAGATACGAGTTCATAATAACAATGTAACACATTTTTAAAGGAGTCAGGAATCCTGGCATCATAATATTTCTAGTCATGGTCTACAGGGTTATTTCTACAAAGAAACATAATTGTACATATACAAGGTTAAGAAGAATAATACTTTAAGTGAAATAAACACCGTTTAGTAACGCGTTTTATTCTTTACCCTGGAAAGCAACTCTAAACTCATTAAACGGTTCTCTAATTCCTACATTCGAAAATAGGGCCAATCGAGTGTGTCACTACGCTAATAGACGTCAATTAGTTCCAACTATTTTACTGTATGGCAATAAAGTTGACGAGGATCTTTCTGTGTAACAGAAATAATCGATGTGCAGTTATGAATCGTCAGCCAGTGATATCGCTGGAATAAAAATATAGTGGTTATACACGGGGTGAAAAAAATTGAGCAGCTCTTTAGTAGGGCCTAGCACAAATACCTAGTACAATAGACAAGCGCTATGTCGTGTAAACAGAGAAGGACGAATTCGTGTCCCGTGATATGATAGTTATATCAGGGGATCGATTTTTGAATCTGACCAAGTGACTAATTCTCACCGATGTGAGTGATTTCCGAAAGTTCGTATTTTTTAAACTCATCGGTGACTTACATTACCCACTCGTAATTGAAATCACCATGCGATTGTTTTTGACAGTTGACGTATGTGACATCTGCCAAGAATTTTTCAAAACTTTAATTTTCGGTTACATGACACTGACACATACGCTACGTTTTACGTTTGAATATGTTTTAAGTTATAGTATGAGAAAATAAAAACCGGTATCAAGGACAACATCTGCGTAAAAAGGAACGTAACGGGAAGATTGTCTCTGACTGACATTGTAAAATTTCTGCATGTTGGTAAACAGCGTGTGACTTACAAAAATACGGCTTTAGGAAAATGGTGACATAAAAGTCATCGCCCAACGGTGATAATTTTAGTCACTTGATTCAAAAATCGCACTCCTGGATTCAGTTGAACTCGCAGTCAATTGAACTTAATTCGAGAATACTAGCGCCGTACCTGACTGGGTATTTACTTAGCTTGTTTTATCTCGCTGTCAAAGAAGAGTACCTAAATAATAAGGGCCACAGTTCCTCTAAAATAGAAAGGTGATTCTTGAAAGGGTAATTTTATGCCGTCCAGAGGGAAATCAAAATAATTGTTTCACTATTTTTCTTTCATTAGATGATCAATGTAGCTGGGGCATGAATGTTTTTTATTTAAGGCCGATAGAAAAGCCTTAAAAATTCAATTATAGAGTAATAATGGTTTTCTCACGTTTTCTTTGCAAAGAAAAATATATGTCCTTGATTTGCATTAGATATGAATGATCTATTTATTTTCATATTTCTTCCATTGATAGCAGGATGGAAATTTCTATTTCTCCAAATACCTACTCCTCGTTTATATAAAATATTGAAGCAATGAGGGAAAACTTTCTGAATCCAATTTTGTAATATGAGCAGTAAATTAAAATTTATATTATTTTTAGCATTACCCTGTCGGCAAAAATTATGAAGTGGTATAAGTATTTTTGTTTTCCTATTCGATAAATATGCTTAGAATCAAATGCATTTTTATGTTTTAATTTATTTGATTTAGTTAGTAATAGATTTAATTAAAATACGCCAGGGGAATGAGATGAATAATCCAATTCTCAAGAATTACCTACTTACCATTAAATAATTAGGCGCCTTAGTCCCATAATATATTCCGTATGGCATGAAAGCTCGCTCTACATACATCAACCTCTCATCTACTGAAACGCGTTTCGGAAGAACGCAGCTTTGTATAGGGAGCAGTCAGTGTTTACTCGGACGCTATAACAATAAAAAAAACATGTTGCAGCTAAAACCGCTATTTTAAATAAGTTAAATAACAAACGCTCAGAGCTTTATGATTCCACGGCCGGCGTATTTAATCGTGAACAAAGATGGAGGGACATAGTTACTAGTAATGGTCCCGGCATTGCTTAGCGCCGAGTTAGGAAACGATTCATCAATTTTTGTTAGTTCGCAAACCGGGCCGATATGATCGCTGGGAGGTATGATAGAATGAATTGCAGCATTGCCGAGTTGCATTGTCCATTCACGCGTACATTGGAATGGAACCCGTTTAATTTGAGCTGAGGATGCGTTGAATTATTGCCGGCTTTTATTTTATTGTTACGCTAGAATTTGATACGTACAATTAAAATAGATTTAAGTTTTGGTAAAACATAATCTTGTCATTCGTAATAAATATGTACTTCATTATAATTATTTTCGATATCTTAGTACGTACGTATGTAACCAGACTTTTAACGCCTATTAGACTTTGAGTCATAAAATAAGTAATATCAATTACTGAATTACTTGAAATGTGATTTGCAATTATGACACGGATGTGTAAATAGAACTTTGGCTACGCGTTGTTAGTAAAATTACCCACTACTTATGTCACCCATCATTTGTCTATTCGCTAAAAAAAATATCGTTAATCGTATAGGTTGTAACATTGTATGTAGGTAGTATAGTAATCAATGCCTTGTTTCACTTGTTGGTAACTTGAGTAAGTAAAAGTGTATTTTGTCATAGTTTTGTTTTAGTTCACATTTGGTTTGCGGTTAGGCAGTTTTTTGTACTTGTTAGATAAGTGCACTTTCATTGGAAAGGTGGCTTGCTTCCCCATAGTGCTTTGCGTGTTTTTTATTGCTATTGCTAGGAATAATAGGAAAAATATAAGATTTAGGGTGGGTTACACCGACCTACGATTACAAACCGATCAACGTTAAATATGGCGCTGACAGCTGTCAGCGCCGTAGAAACTTGTCAAACGTTCCATCCATTCAGATTTTAACGAACATCGCTTACGATTACAGACGATTTGGTGCAACTCACCCTTAATGATAACTATGCATAATAATTGTATCATACGTATTCCTACTATATTATCTTAGCTTTGTATTTTTAATATATTTGTGCGTAGTTACTACTTTTTGGGAAGCGAGCGCTGAGGCTCGAATCCAGTGAAAATTAGATTTACTTGTCTCAGTACAAAAAATACTTCATCCCATATAACATTAATTAAACGGTTAATTTCCTCTCGAAAGTGTTGGTTATTATCCCGACCGCAACCATTTAGGGCGACGAGGCTGGAAAGTTCTTACTTTACTTATTTATACTATAACACAGTACTAAGACATTAATTTTCTAACAGAATGCGGTCTCTTAAACAACTAATGAGGTGGCAAAAGAAACTGCCTCGCGAGAAAGCGGTGTATTACCAGTTAATAGCCACTGGGTCACCAGGATGAGGGTGTATTCCTTTATATTTAAAATTTCCTTCCTGTTCAGTGGCAGTCTAAGTTTTATTAGCAATATTTATTATTCTTAATTGACATATTGATAATCGAATTCATCATTTGTATTTTCTGTGAAAAACGCTCAATCTTGCGAGATCTCGTAAATCTCGAAATCCCGATCTCGCCTAGGTCTGAAATCTCGCGAGATTGCATTCCTTAGTCAAGTCACACTAGACACACACACAGACCGAAATATATATATTCATAAAAATAATACGTGAAACCGTGGAAGTGTAAAAACCAGCAGACCAGAGGTGATCGATCACATAACTTTTAGAACGGCACAATTCAAGTTCCATTTTCGCATGCAAAGTGACATTTAAATCTACCTGACGTACAGTCACCGTGTTAACATCTACCACTAAAAACCAGCATAAATATGTCACACGACTCTACGTATAGGGCCGTAAAGACGTGTCAGATATTTTTTTAGGGCTTTGTTAGGTCAGATATTGGTCATCGTACGATGCGTTACGTAATCGACCAGGAGCTTAATAATTATGTTTACGTCACACCTGGCCATAATACGAGTTTTACTGCACGCTGCGCGTACAGGAAAACTCGCATTGTGGCCAGGTGAAGACGTAAAATTTTGTACTCAACACGGGCGGTAATTCGTAAAGCCCCAGAGCGCATATTTATGGCCCTCACCTTCGGTTCGGTCCACAAACACCTGCGATCTGGGGCATTCACGAATTCACCGCCCTAGTTACGTAATGTACTATTATTATACTTAATTACAAAAATTCAAACTTTATCTGTTACGAGGATTACATTATGGCTCCACCCACTAGTATCGGTCAAATCCTACAAAGTTGCAGAATCGCTAATTACTCGAGGATTCCGGGCTCCTCGAGACCTGTGAAATAAAATTTTACTATAGGCTTAATCACTTGACGGAAAAACTCGCAACATGAAACTCACATTCCGTTTGAGTGAAGTACGGGGCATGAACTTTAATTATGTTTTTTGACCACAATTGACTGGCGTCAATATACTATCTCGAGGCGTGATTCTCAATTGTTTCTGTATAGGCACCACTTATGCGGTAGATTGAGGCATAGCGTCTCTTTCACTCCAATCATGTCTACCGGTAGCTACCGGCAGTTGTAAGATTTAGATATATTATAGCTATCGGTTTAGTCAATTACTTAACCTTACCGAAAGATAGTCATTCACCCTTAAAGGATCACTTTGTTGTCCGTCCGTCTATCTGTCTGCCAAGACCCTTTACCTCGGGAATGCGTCGAGTTCAAATTGAAACCAGGTAGATCTAAATGTCATTTATATGTATATGAGAAAATTACAGTTGCATTGCACTATAACGCGCGTTTGAAACGTTACTTGATTTCCTCTCAGGTCTACAGTCCCTTGAAGCTGTAAAATATCAAACTTCTAAGTTGACATAAAAAAGATACGGCCGTTTATGGCAAGTAATATCATCTTATACTGTAAGTACAGGCGTACTTACATCTATTCTGTGGTACCTACAGGGAAAAATCTAAAAACTATACATTTGTAATTTGTTACGGAACCCTCGGTGGGCGAGTGCGACTAGTGGGCTATATTGCGAGTAGACAATTTTACGTCTCCCGTTTTACGTAGCGGGCGGTAATTAGGTACTGGTTTACGGCTAGCTGTACGATTTAAAACAGTGAATCAATTCTCAGGAAACAGCACAGTTACTGAACAAATTGACAGATTTGCTGCATAATTACGTACACTTTGGTTGATATCTACCAACGATTTCACTATCAATTATTAATAATAATTTATTATTCAAGGGTGAAATAAATTGTTCTATTTATAAACTTTCTTATCAGCCAGTACTTCTAGACGCTTTGGCCGCCTGCAGCACAAGATAATTTAAAAAGTTATATGCATATGAGGATTTAAATGCACTTACACTGTGTGACGTACAGCTCTAATAGGTACAACCTGTCTGCGAGCCCGTAGGCCACTCTTGGGAATTAATCACGCCGTATTAGTGGGTTTCCTTCTATAAGAGCTAATCTTAAAACCATTTCAGTTTTATCTTTATTGCAATTACAATAGGAGAGAGATTGTACCTTCTGGCGATTGGATTTTTTTAACTGCTGTGTGTTAATTGAATTGAATTTACTATTCGTTGGTAGATGAAAGATTCATCCACCTAAGCCAGATATTTTTTTCAATTAATCCTTGGCTTAAAGCAGTATTGAATCACCTTTAAAACAAAAAACATAGCAAAGGATTTTCGTGTGTTCCAGTTGGTTAGGCTCTAGCCGTGATCTGTTGTTTATATTTTATCATATTTACGAGAACCACGTTTAGGCCGCGAAGCGAGCCGAGTGGCCTCATTAAGGCACGAGACTTAAAAACGTATTATATAACTATTGTATACAATACTTTTTCTACGAGTCAACTGAACTAATTAAACAAGCTTGGTATCTATTGAAAATCTAAGCTCTGCTGAAATGAAGTGCCGCCAACGGCTTGGTATTCGTTGATGTGTTTTCCTCCATTCCATTATAGTTCAGTAAAGGCGCCACGTGATTGGTCGAATTTATTTTAGTTGTCTAAACAGTTGCAAAATGTTGAGTTGGGACCTCCATAGTAAAAAGTTTGTGATTTTAGTTTGGTGTGCGAAGTCTTAACTCAAACATTAAAGTCGACGAGTGTAAATATATTGCTATTTCGCACTGAATGTCCAAACAATACCAATCGAATAAATCAATGATGTAAAGCTTCGTTCCCATTACACGCGTGTGAATGAAACAGTAACCCTCGGGCTTGTATAAATTAAACAATTAGACAACATTTTTTGTATAATCAACAAGAAACTTCCGTTCGCCGACTAGTTTGTAAACGTAAACTCGGCCCGATTAGAGAGCCGCTTATCTCCGACCGAGATGAAGATATCACATTCTTCTATACATGGAATCTTGAAAGGAATATATACATTCATCAATTGAAACCGTAATTTAAAAAAAAGATTTCAAGATAAAACGTTAGTAGGCTCGTTACACTTTTCGATCGGAGGTTGCAATTCATCTTCTGTGTATAACAAGTCTTGTAGGTGCTTAGTATATACAAAAAACAATATGGAATCAAAACAAAACATTATCAAAGAGCGGACTGATCTAAAAGCATTTGGTTGATGTTTTGCAACAACTTTTCAACCTCGCATGCTATAGGTACGGATCCGTGCCAACCGGTAAAACCGATTGTTTTACGTTTTAGAGTCCTTGATTGGACAATTTTGTCATTCTTAAACGAGAGGATAGGCAAACCTGATAACTGAGTTGAGTATGGATTGATTTCGTGAAGTTCAATCAATGTAAGACTCAATTGCGTGACGAAAATACAAAGCTTTGACGTACCTCCTTACGCATGTTGCGATCATCAAAACGCATCGTTTGATTTACGTTCTAATTATTTAAGTTTATAGTAAACATTTATCTCAAGATGAGTCACATACCGATATCGTCAATTTGTAACTTGTTTGAGAAACCAGTTCCACTCTGTAAAGGTAGGTAGGTATGCTTTGGACAAGCGCGAGCGAGCTCACATCTCTATCTATTCACAAGGGACTTATTAGATAGGCACCTAGTGTAGCTAGGGCGGTAATTAACATTCTGCCTTGATTTGTAGCGTTATCATGACGTCCCGCAAGATGCCAATTTATAGCGCCATTCAAAAGTAACTTACAATTACTGAAGACATATTAAATAATTGGACTAAGACTTTGTACGTTTATAGAAGGCTTTAAGGCAGGTATTTATTGCGATGTGCTTAAATCACGAGTGTTTCCTTTATGCATATTATTAAACTATAATTATTCACTTAAACAGTGTTGCTCGGAATACTGGATTGTGTAATATTTTTATGGCGCTATAGTACTTTTATCACCCTCGCGGCGTCCCGGCTCTGTAGGCGCTGGGAACAGTGGACCGCTTAAAATGGATGAATGTAACATTGACTTTTGAAATTCAATTGACAAAGAAATTCACGTTCTGGTGGCGAGAGAATTTTACTTTAGCGACAAGAATGTAAAGAGTAACTATTATAGTTATTACTACGCGAGGACAGGCATAACTAACGTTCCCTTCGACTGTATTGGGCATTCTAATTGTTTTTCTTCTCACGGCGTCTTCAACTAATGACGTGGGATATGAGATTTTTATTTAGAATTGAGAAAACGATGTTATTAAGCACAATGTGGAGGGACGTAGGAGAGTTCTGGCTGCGGCTATAATTTATACCGTCGTGGGAATTGCGACCAGCGCTTGACAGCGCCTAATAGCGCTCTAAGTTACTTTACGATGAGATAAATATTGAATATCTAAAGTTATAATATCATAAAATCGCAACGCACTACGTAAATGATATGCACGATTTTCTAAAAATAATAATGCGTAATTGTAAATGTTCTGTCTACTAATAATAACTAGATATTATGTTGCTCTCTAATATATTAATTAAGCACATCAAAGTTTGTCGATGAAGGTGTTAAAAACTTTGATAATGCCTTTTAGTAGGTGATGAACTGATGAATTATTCAAATAAAAAGTTTAGCAGTCACAAAAATGCAATCACGTGCCTACTGTACTGATAGAAAAGACCCCAAGGTTTTTACTTTTTCAATTTTTAGGCAGTACCAATATGAAATGCGAGCCGGCTATGTTGAAAGAGTAATTATCAATTGTTAATCAATAACTTGTACCAATATCATTCCGCGGCACACAGAGAAATAGTTTTAGTATTACCTTTTACATCACAGCAAATTGCCTCATTCAGAAAAAAACGGATAAAACAAATAGCCCTCGGGTTAACAGATGATATCTAGCGGAATCCAGCAATCTGTGTGAGGCTGCCTAACGGGCGCGTCCGAAGGCTGGCAGCCCGTGACGGTTTGACCAGGCCTGTGCTGTCAATCTTTCATTCTACTATGTATACTTGACCTGGCTAACTGTACATCCACGCGACATATTTTGTCTTGGCATTAACGCATCCTTGTTTGGTTTTGATGGCAGTGTGAAAAGAAGTCACCAAAAGCTATACAATATTTGTAGAAGATATAGTCCTAGGATCTGATTTACCACTGCCTTAATAGGTACATGACGTTTCAACATGACAATTTATGTCAATTTTAGATTTTAAGACGACAAACATTGGAAGGCGGTATATATATGCGATTCAGTCATAGTTCCATTCCGCTCACATTCAATTAAAAAAGATGTTAAGTTTCATAGTTTATTTTCTTTCTCGACAGCGTTAATTAATACTAAAGAGCCGTTAAGTCTACACAATTAAACTTAAACTGTAAATGTAGCTTTCAAGACTTGACTGATATTTCATGTTTAACTGGAATTATTTTCACACTATAGATTAAACATAGAGACAATTTTTCAGTCAATGACATGAAAAATGAAATTGGCACCTCTCCAAACATTTACGAGATTCGACCCTCCTTATTCCTCAATCGATTCCCATCATAATATAAAACGAACCCAGATATAAATTTCTCTTATTAAAAAAAGGTAACCTAGCTCGAAAATATATTACCGCGTATTAAAAATTATATCCCGAGACGTACTTAGAGGATTTATTATGTGAATCGCTTTACCCAATAAAGTAAGAGCTGAGTCGTAAATCGCTTGAGTAGGGGACGGATGGCCGCCGCTCGCGACACTTAGAGAGTGGGCGCGACCACCGTTAGTCTATGATGTTCACAACTTTTTTCGCCTCGCCTCGCCGCTCAACTCTGATATATCTTGACGCCGGGATTCATAATAACTACGTAGTCGGACCTTACACTGGTCCACTTGAGGCAAGGCACGTTGTGAACAGTCTCTCTCCCTAGGCTTGAGGCATAGAGCCCAATCGCCAGCCTATCGCCATCATACTTACCGCGCCGGGCTTTATGCTTCGACGTCACACGAATATCATTACGTGAATTACTGAATTTTGCTCCAAACCATAAAGTAAGTCATTCTCAATTGCATATAATTGGCAATTTATAAGGTAGCAAAAGTATATAATACACAATAAACAGAAATACACCCCACCCCACACAGAAATAAAATCATACCCCTAACACCACCCCTAATGTGACGACCACGACCACTCTGCCGAATGTGTGGCGTCGAAGGAAAAGGACAGGTCTGCACTCAATTTGTACACAGATTTGTCTTTGGTACAACTATCGATTGATTAAATAACATTATATGACTCTGCTACTGTTGCCTATATTGAATTAAGAACAATCACCATTGTCTTTCTCAAGTTTACACTGATCTTAGAAATAATAATGCAGTGATCGTGCTCTCAGATGAAAAACTTCACCGCAATAAATTTCCCAAGATGAAAACGATATCGTCCTACATAGCACGAGGTATCATTTATCTAGTATTAGAATAATCCACGCGTGTAACCTTAACTGGCGAACGGTTTTGTACCACGAACGGTACAAATGGTTCGGACCGCGAGCAGGCATCCACGTCGACCCAGTAACAGGCGGTGTCGGGTGGTGCGACGATTGTTAAGGTCAGGGAAGTCAATGGAGAAAATCAATGTTTGAACAGCTACATGGCACGGCAAATTGCGGCGCGCGAAATGCAATGTTAGGAATGTTGCTGATCTTAGTTGCTTGGACTCACAACAAGTAATAGGACTAATAGTAGGTACGGAAGGTCCCTTAGTAAAATAATAAAAACAAATTCAACAACGCAAGCGATTACCAAATATGATGAGACTAAACATGACAATACTGGATGTCTGTGTATTAAAATGGTTTGAGCGAGACCGTTGGTTTTCAATTTCTAACCAGAACCTGAAATCTAGGTGTTTCTTAATTAATTCAGTTTACTGTCACGTTGTTAGTGTTGACCTTAGCTGTCAAATGGACCCCATAAACAATACGAATCAGTATCGATGGTCTGTCAACTTTTGGGCAGCGATACACGGACATCACATTATTGGGCCCGTCTTCATTGACGGTGATGAAAGACTCGGTTGCCGACGGTTTGCGACACTAAAATCAAACAACCAATGTAAATATTTTTATTTTAACGTACCTTTTATTAAAATAACCCTGCGCACTCACCTAACCCTCGAAAAAAATATCTAGTGTGAAAACTATAATCATAGGTACTAAACAATACCTACAGAATTACAGTGTGCGATATCCGGTGCGGCAATAAAATTAATAATTTAAGTCTTACATAGGAAAGTTTCCAATGTACAATGGTTATTTTGCGTCTTCATGCCACTGAGATAAGCCTCGTGTAGAAATTCTCGGGACGTAGAAGATTAAGTACCTATTAGTTTAGCAGTATTTAGCCGAAAATATTATACCTACTGCCTGTTGACCAAAATTTTTTCCACGCTATTTGTCGGGACTAACTCCTAGAACGTAACAAAATATGAAAATAAACAAGGGCTATAATCTTAGTCATCACTGGTTCAGTCACAAAAGTTATATGCGAATAAATAAATTGGGCAGCTCACCGGTGAAATTGCCAGTTTCACATGCACGTGGAACTGAGACCCAGATGTGCTGTTTTATCTAGAGATGCGTGAATAAATACTTTTAGTAAGTAGTAGGAGCAATTAAAGATACATTATCAGACTTCTTGTAGCCATTATTGTCACTTAAATTCGTTCCGCATTACGCGTCCCCTATTTGTGCTGATCCCCACCGGCTCACGGCGCGGCGAACGTGTTTGAGTTACTGACGCTCTAGCGCAACCTTTCGAGCCATTTTTCAGTCCATGTTCACTGCCATAAAGCGTTTTTCCACAGTATCTATCCGCTTATAAGTCCAGCGCAGTGACACTCGGCTTCGATCGGCATGACTCGATAACAACCCGCGTTGTTACACTGTTCGCAAATCCTAATACCTATTGCTTAAATAGATCCTTATCCACTTTCTGCTTCGAAAGCCAGCAAAGATTTAACGAGAATAGATAAATAATGTGCTAGAGTTTTATAGGTTTTCCAGTTTTATGCGTAGTTATTCAAATATTTATCTCCGCTGTTAATAGAACCTGGAAGTTGCGTGGATTCACCGCAGCGAATTCGTCCCACACAAAATCTATCCAATAAATATCCAAAAAGCTTGTTCTGTAAACATTCCTCTTCCATTGTGTGAGTTGCAGATATATCTTGCGTAAGGAGTTTGCGATGCTCACGACTGTGCTTTCGCCCCTACCCACGCCGCGTTAGTCACTATCAGCTGACAAAGTATCCATTACCTCATTGAAGCGACTGTTATTGGAATCAATGTAGCGTAAGCGGGTAGTGGACTCGACGGTTTTCAATGTGACGTCCAGAGAATGGGGCGAGCGAGCGCGGTGACCGGTTACCTAATGCAACGGTTGACAAATCGCTCAATTGTCCCGGCCCGGTAGGTTGTCGGTCCGACTAGTTGGGTGGCGGGTTGCGCAAGTAGTGGCGACTTCAGACCATTTGACGAATGCCGGAAGACGTCCAGCTTTATTGTGCTTTATTGCGATTGCCTTGTGGTAAATAGTTGACTAAAGGAAAACGCTTTTATTGAATATGTCCGCGTCCAATCAAACCGGCATGTCTTGAATCCAAAGGCGTGCATCAACGCAAAACAACAACAACCGTTTTGCTATAGCAGCAAAGTCATTTTATATTTCGTTTAACATTCTTAATAAGTATACTTTATTGCACCGGCAATAAAAAATATCGCGCCATGTGCGTGTTTTTATCGGTTTATAAGACAGCTCTTCGGTTTTACATCGATAACTTGATTCGCATTAAATAAGTCTGATCCAATCTCAGTATTTTGTACCTACTATGTCCTACAAACACCCTACAAAAAGTTAAGCGCGTGTAAGATATTCATTCAATTAAGTGTGATGTATTTATTTAGGTTCGTTTTAAATTATTGGTTCTGCCTGCGAAATTAAAATTATTTCGGTAAATATGGCTTGTAGCCACAGCGGGGTGTAGTACTAAATTTTGGACACATCTTAATAAAAATGAATAATTTGTATTGCTGCCCTTAGCGTGGTTGCTTAATATTCCAAGATTTCGAATGTCTTGCTAATTTATTTGGGTAAATTGTTGCGATGGGTTTGCACGTTGTGTATTTTGAAAGGTAGCGATTCGTCGAAACATCTGTAGGTAACTGTACAGGAATGCTAGATGCAATAACCAGAACTAGCACTTAAGGTCTTGCCACGACGTCCGCCGCGGGCGTAACGTCTTTCAGCACTTTTCAATTCACCGCATCTGAGTGAATAGATAAACGTTCCCGCCAAGGAAGGAATCCTAATATGTTCCTATATTCTGGAGCATAGGCGAGATATGGTTTTAATATTACTTCAAGGGAAGCTAGATAAAGTTCGCTGCTCAAGCGCGTTCTGTACTGGAAAGGAAGTACCTATTTATGTTTAATTTAACGTTCTTGGTCAGTGATGTTGGATTGAGTCCACTGTATGAGCAATAAGAAGACGCTTTAGGATGCAGCGAGCATCAAATATGCAATCTAAAGCTGCGAAAAGTTCAGCTGCTTTCCTATGAAATTACCTGGATGTATTAATTCGAACTTTCGTTCCTTGCTGGAGTAAAATTGTCATAGAGTGTATGTACTTAATAATGACACATTTTAGGTGCACATTTTAAACATTCAGCTCAAAAGTCAATGTTATTAATTTTCAAATATTGGAGTTTATTTCCATACTCAATCAGTAGTAAATATTAAAATGGTATATGTACGTGTCTAAAACTGGTTCGCTAACGACATCGCCAGCATGAATGATTGTCTAGTGTTGACTCAATCGACGACTAAATCTTATTCTGTCATGTAAAAAAACATGTCTCATACAGTTACGGTGCTGGGCCAAAGGTCAGATGTTGTCGCTGGCTTCAAAGAGAATATCCACATCGGTAATGCAATGAGTCCAGTATTTCCATACAATAATACATTGTTACGTCTAATGCTAATTGAAATAAGCTACTATCTGAAGGTGCTCGAGACCTACACAATTAATTCTGTCTTTTACTATAGTTTACATCTTTAAGAACATAATCGTAAGGAACGGGTTTCTCTTTACTGTTTTTCGATAGAATTTACTGGTTGAATTTAGGAAAATAGAGGAGAGGGGATTGTGCGCTTGTAAGGCTGTACACTGTGTGTACTGGGTCATTGGATTGACTAGGCAGGTACTACAATCAGCTGTAGGCTATCATCTTGCTCATTCATAATTGGAGCACCCTAACTGAGGAACTATCTATCCATCCATCCGTATACATACTACTATTATAAATGGAAAAGTGTATGTGTGTGTTTGTTTTTCTGTCTTTCACGGCAAAACGGAGCGACGAATTGACGTGATTTTAGTTGAAGGGATGGAGAGTAACATAGCATAGTTTTTATCTCCGAAATCATCCCCTAAGGGGGTGAAATGGGGGGGTAAAAGTTTGTATGGAGCTGCGATATAAACGAGTTTCACGCGGACGGAGTCGCGGGCAGAAGCAAGTACCTACCTAATAAAAGCCACTACTATATCTGTATGTATGTACCCGCGTTTGTCACTAGCTATCAACATAACGAATCCTCATATCAAAAATCGGCATAGTGCGTGTCGGGCACGCGCAGTGTAGGGTTCCGAAGTTGCCTGTCTGTCTTTGTTACATCGACACGCGCGCTCCAACTAAATGGTGCGGTTGCGGCAAAAAAATCACGTTTGTTGTGTGGGAGCCCCCTTAAATATTTATTTTATTTTGTTTTTTTAGTATTTGTTATAACGGCAACAGATATACATCATTGTCAAGATAGATTGTGCGATTCATTTACTACATATTGTCAAGATAGAAGCCTTGCGCTGATCTTTCTGAATATTCTGAGCATGTACCATGAAGGTACTTCTGCTGACTGTACTTGGTCTACCTGCTCCCCTATTCTGTAACTTGTTTAAGCTTAGCTCAACGCTCACCCACAAATATATCTTGACACCGCGATGCGTAGTAACTAAGCGTCGGTAGAGGTCTAGTTTCGTGACGGGTGACCGGCGGGGTGAGCCGTATTAGCGCTTAGCGAATAACAGCCCATTGTAATGGTCTTTATAATCGCCATTGGAACGCAACGTGGGGGCGTTGTAATCACGCTTTGTTATCGCATGCACTTTATTTGAATATACTCTTAGTTATGCATCAAGAGCTGTCAACAATACGCGAAGACAACAGGTAACCTCAATGCGACTAACTACGTGTAAGGTCAGATTCTAATTTGAATATGATACAACATTAATGAGGGCAATACATGTAACCGATGCAATAAGTCACATTTTACAGTCTTCATCTCAGTTAACCACTTAAGACGAATAAAACCGTAAAATGCTGTATCAGTCACTAGCTAATGTGAGCTCGATGTGCTGTGCTCTCCACGTAAGTTCGCAATGTGAACACAAACTAAAAAAAAAGATAAAAAAAATCATTTTTTTTAATGGAACTAATTTATTGTTTTAAAAATTCACAAGTTTAAGATTTTTGTTTTAACCTGTTTTGTTTTGTGTACAATAAAGTGCTTACATACATACAGATGTAGGTACATACATTTTTTCAGAAGTTTTGATCGCCTATTGTCTGGACCTTCAAAAATAACTTTTTACAAGACCGAACTATTGTGAATTTTATAACGAATCGGCCACAGAAAGCACATATTTCTGTACGAACTGACAGGCAACGTGATAAGGTCAAAAAACACTAATTACTAAATACAATGACGTAAAACGCCTACTTTCCCGCGGCGCCCGTCACGACGTGTTACTTCACTAATTTATGTACCCATATTAAATTTTAATAAACTGCTTTAATTAAAAACAAAATAATCAGATGTCGTTTAACGAGAATTAATTAGCCGCTCCTCCGATTATTGTAGAAATTGAAACAAAACAATTGAAGGTGTATGAATCGTGTGAAACACAAAGAAATCTTCAAATCTTGGTCCGAACGGCCGGCAGGAGGCTGTGTACCGCGAAATATTTCCAGAGATACATCGGCACGAGGGCGATGCGCCGATATCGCGGGGAGCGCGAGTTCGAATCGTCTATCTGGTCTATGATCGGGTCCGAACAGGGGTCACGCGCGTTAAACGTAAATCAACATATCTCTCGACGGGAGATCTAGCGAGCATGCGCCCGACCAACAAAAACTGAATTTTATAGCCGTAACACTACACCAGGGAAAAAAGTAAATATAAATTGGACGAGATCAAGTGAACGACCGACTCCCGTGATGCCGTCCTACGGACACCTAAAGCGGCTATCAAGCATATAAAGGAATTTTATTTATTGAGAGACATTTTTAGTGTTCTCTGCCGCACCTGCCTCTATATAGCATTTCAATATTTATACCGAAGCATAAAACAGCGTCTATTTGCCAACTGCCGTCGTCCGAGCTAAGCTAACGTGTCTCATCCAGCACTCGGAGATCACAAGACGTTGTTACACGGTGGTTACCACTCAAGTGATTATTATGGTCTAAACAAATTGTACTTGTAGCTGGCTAGGTGCAGCGGCATGCAGTCTGATTCATATTCTAAAGCGTTTTGATAAGGTCCGCTTTCTGTTTACTGTCTTATGTGCTTTCTCTGGAATGTCGAGCAACCTTGTTAACCAATTCGAGAAGGTATTAATAGTATATGCTGCTACTATAGTGTTCCAACCTTGTATCTTTGTATGGTGGAACTGTCGTGCGTATTGCGGGCGAGCGATTGAGAGAGTAGATGTGTATCATTGCGATCGATTCTAATCGTGACAGTTTAACGCGTCCCGCCGCTGTCTCACTCGGACGCAACCGGCCCATTCACTATGCGACATCTCGAAAATAATTACTTATAATCCTAAATGACAGCTTGTGCCGCAGCTCGCAAGGGAAACGTCGCATCGTTCTGATTTCAAAATACGTTATGAGAGATTTACTGCAAAGATGTGTTATATCGGCCAATTGGCATGTATGCACACCAGACAGACGTTACGCTTGTTCTAAAATTATAATTACAAATTGATTTTACACAGTACGATTAGAATTCGTTTCTACTGGCGGAGAAAATTGTTATATTCCTTTGAACTGTTCAGGCTTTCAATTGACACACATTAAACACTAAAGTAAATAATGAAGGAATATTGCTGAACACATAAATTCGTACGGGAATAACTTTTTCTTAGTTTCTGGGTGAAAATCGATATGCTTCTTTCGTACTAATATCGCAATAAGATAATATATATAATAAAATCGTAAGCCAGTTAATGGCATACATAACTGAGAAATAAGCGTGCTGATTATATTTTTTTATGATCTGCTATCTTACTTTATCTAGAGAAATAGCAATGATCATCGAAGCAGGACATTTCCGTCGTAAATTATTTTAATACTGGACACCTTTAGTTGACAAGACTTAATGAGTAGGTACTAATTATTTAATCACCTATAACAGCGAACCATAAAGATTGCTTTAGGGTTTTTCATTAAGCATTGAAATCGTCAAGTGCTTGTCGTCTTTAATATAAATGTGCTAAGTACCTAATCATTAAAGTGACGGTAAACTTAATTCCCAAACATTTTTTAAATGGTCCTATTTTTTTATGAAAAAGAATATGTAAAAAAAAATATATAGAAGCTAAATGGGCATGGAGGTTTTGGGTAACTGGAAGTACATAAGAGTATGATTATAAATGAAACAAAAATATCTTAAATTATATGAGTACCTATATCTCAATAGGGATGACGACTAAGAATTTTTTATGATGTCATTCGAACCAGTTTTTGGAGAGGAACAAATGTTTGTATGGGAGTAACTACAATTAAAGAACATAAATACCCAAAAAAATGAGACAAAGATTTACCTCGCTGGCGGTACCGAAAAACGCTCCATACTAATAGACAGCTAATTGTGACGTCACGATATTGTTACTACAAAGTATCGTAGTATGGAAAATCAGGTAAATTGTTGTTTCGGTCGCGAAATACTGCGTTTAAGTACATAGTTGTCGTACAATTTTGTTTCTATAAAAGCGCAAGGATTCTATTGGTAACTTTAAATTTACTCTTGGACAATAAAAAAAAATGCATATTTTTTCTTAACTTTCAAGGTTCATATCTTTTTACGATTTTAATCATATTTTAAAATGTATACTTTATTGCGATAATTCGATGGTTTACTATACATTTAGCATCACTACGTTATCAATTTGAACATGAGTCGTCATGCCTATTATGATAGGGACAATAATTGTACAGGCGTGTGCAAAATTGGTTATAATATGGCAATATTTCAAGGATGAAAAACTACCCTAATGTTTTTATAATAAGTACGCAGTATTCATGATAATAACGTTCGTTCACGGGCCGGTTTACCATATCTTCGTATATATATATATTCTCGAGCAACGATGACATTTATTATTTATAGTAACTATTGTGAGCATCACGATGCCAGCTCTATGTATTTATATAAATTAAGTACTACGTTACAAGGTGTACAAATTAAAAATGTAAACATTTATTTTTCACTTCTCATGCTCAAAAAGTGCGTCATATTAGGCTTAGCAAGCGGGGCTAAAGTAGTACGTTTAGCCCCTAGGGAAATAATATACATATTTATGATTTAAGTATAAAACATTTTAATTTGACCAATCAAAAAGTTCAACATGTTATCCACCAATCACAACTCTTTAAAAAAACATTAGTATTTGCTATCTACTAACCATAATACAGCTAGACATTAAAACCGACCAATCAGGAAAAGAATTCAATTCAAACATTTGGTGTTTTTTATTCCCTAATTCACAATAATTAATAGTTATTTACGATACAAGTGCCGAAAATAGGAAATTACCTATTCGCACGTGTATCGTAAAACGTTTTACTGTACATATGGCTCTTTAAAGTTTTGACATATGCACGGAAAGTGCTCTTTTCCGCACTCGTGCGGGAAAGTAGCACCATATGTACTGTAAAAATATAAACGACTCTGACCGACTATAGCTCCGTCCCAACGTTCAAGCGTGGTTGACTGCATACATGACATAAGCTATGAAGATTGAGCGGGATAGAGACTGCTGTCTATCTCGCCTTATCGTATGCCCCGCGTACCTATGCTGTCCGCCATGCTCGGCCGTTTAGACGGTCAGAGGCGTTTATTCGTGGTGTGAATATTTTGTATCTGTGTCAAAGCAGTTTATTAAAAAGAATGGCGCTAAATTGAACAATCTTTCGCCTTGGTATAATTGTTGATTGTGGATGGATAATCTTTGTTTTTACTATTTTCTCGCAGTCGAAGTGAAAAGTAGAGTGTTTAACTCTGGTCTAAAAGCCATATTTCCCCTCGAACTATTTCTCCTCACTTCGTTCGGGAAAATATCCATCTCGTGGTAATATGGTTTACTTTAGACCCTTGTCATACTATCTACTATTATAGCTCAAGTTAAATCTTGCATGTATCGTTGCCATTTATACTTTTTCCATAGATATTGTGTAGATTTGCGCACCGGATTCGCAGACCGGAATCTTAATGGAACTCCTTAGTCATGCTTCACTTTAGTAACAAAATATAAGTTTAAATTTCCATAATTTCTATTAAGTGACTCTGACCCGTCGCTTTGTATGTGAATCGTACCTTACATGAACACGCAAATGTCTATCACGAAGCGTCCTGCCTGTACGTAACTACTATCTGAAGTTATCGCGACGCATCAGAGCGGTTGTAAAAGTGTTACAGCCTTGTATATTGACTACGGTCCTAAATAAAACAGGAATTCAATTTCAAACTCTATTTTGAAAGGAATAAAGTTGGTTACAGTGTAGGGTTGTGTGTTGGTACGTAGGCAAGTACTAAAACCGCAGGTAGAGCTATAACATGTTCTGAGGCGAACAAGACGGATGCCGAATACCGCAATGCCACCAGGCTCACGGTGCAAAATTATAACCATCCTTTTTTAGGCATAGGTATTTAAGTGCATGAACACGGGCATTTTGTATTAAACGGCGATATACTATCTTACATATACCGGCACGGCTATCACTGCCCTGAAGCTGTGTCGCGGCGAAATAGACTATCCGTCTCTTTCTTATTAGAATGGTTAGAAAAAGACGGATAGCCTATGTAGCTGCGACACAGCTCTCGGGCCATCCCGTGATAGACGTGATTGCAAAGTTGATGACAAAGAAAGTTCTGGGGATCGATTATTGAATCTCACCAAGTGATTAATTCTCACCGATGTGACTGATTTCCGAAAGTTCGTATTTTTGAAACTCATCGGTGACTTACATTTGTCATACCTATGATATCGATTTACGAGTGCCCCTACCCACTCGTAATTGAAATCACCATGTGATTGTTTTTGACAGTTGACGTATATGACATATGCCAAGAATTTTTCAAAACTTAAATTTTCGTTTACATGACACTGACACATACGCTACGTTTTACGTTTGAATCTGTTTTAAGTTATAGTATGAGAAAATAAAAACCGGTATCAAGGACAACATCTGCGTAAAAAGGAACGTAACGGGAAGATTGTCACTGACTGACATTCTAAAATTTCTGCATGTTGGTAAACAGCGTGTGACTTTCAAAAATACTGCTTTAGGAAAATGGTGACATAAAAGTCATCGGTGATAATTTTAGTCACCGGTGACTTCGATACCACCAGTGAGATTCAAAAATCGCACTCCTGGTCTATTTTATTTCTCAAAAGATGACAGGTCAGTTAGTTAATACTTACTGAGGGATTTTAGGGATCCTGTTTAGGGTTCCGTACGCAAAGGGTAAAAACGGGACCCTATTACTAAGACTTCGCTTTTTTGTCCGTCCGTCTGTCTGTCACCAGACTGTATCTCAAGAACCGCGATAGCTAGACAGTTGAAATTGTCACAAATCATGTATTTCTGTTGCCGCTGCAACAACAAATACTAAAAACAAAATAAAATAAATATTTAAGGGGGGGCTCCCATACAACAAACGTGATTTTTTTGTCCGTTTTTATAGATAATGGCAGGGAACCCTTCGTGCGCGAGTTCGCACTTGGCCGGTATTTACATTTACCTACCTGCGATATATCCAATTAACCGCGAGAAATCAATTTAAGTACCTTTTAAATAAACTAGGTAAACTATCATTTATCCACGGCAGTTTAACTATCAATAAAATGCGAAATGCACTCAAAGAGAAATGCGAGCGGTTCTGGGCCGGTATTCCATCCGCAACGTTTGACAGATGGGGATATTTCCCCACATTCATGCCTCTGTCTTTCAAAATCAGAATGACAGGAACATTGAAATGGGGATATGTATGTACATCTCGCAAAAGCTACCCTATTCTTTTGCTCTTGACTAATGCTTAAAATATTATTTAAGCCAGGATGCTCGACTATCTATACAACATTTTGTTTGGTTCTCATTTTAAAACGACACGCTAGAATAACGTGAAACTTTGTATATGAACATTTTTCTCTAGTCGCTTAATTATACGACCGGTTAGCCTAGTGGGTTGTGTCGCTGCCTAAGAAGCTGAAGGTCCTGGATGTACCTTTTAGCTGAAGGTACCTAAACAGTTAACGGTTTCTGAGTAATAGAAATTCGATGAAACAAAAATTCGGCGAAACCATGCATTCGGTGAAACGTTTTTCGGTGAAATAAAGGGACACCATTTATAACTATTAAATGTATTTTCGTCTAGTAAAGTACCTACCCATAACACAGGCCTCATCGAGCTTACTATGAGACTAGCTAGAAGATAGGGTAAGATCTTGTGTTATGGGTACCTACTGTACTAGACGACGATACATTTAATAGTTAATTTTATTTTTTAAGCAGTAGGTAACGCTGCTAACGAAAATTACAAGAAGCCTTGCAGAAGACCACAGCCATTTGTGGCAGCCCGCATTGACTATCCTCGCGTCACGTAACCTCACGACCGTGCTGGGAACTTACTGCTATCTGAATTTGTTAATTTTGGTACTATTGCTAACCGCTAACAATTATCTAAATAATTCTAAACGTTTGTTACCTATGCTGAATCAACATCGAAAGGTTCCTGGCTACTGCACGCGTTAGGTTACCCGTCGGGTCCGGTTTCGGCGATCTAGATTCCGACCCAGTGGTTTCGGTTCTGATACCGAAACTGACTCCGTGCGTCGCGCTCCAATTCTTTTCACTTCCTTCCTTTTTTGTGACCAAAACTTGTCGGATAGTAAATAGCATATGAGGAATATTATAATTTTTAATACTCAATAGCGATAGACCTTCAAAGACAGAATACCAAAACTTTTCATTACATAGAGGCTTTTCATAGATCTAGCCGATTGCTTCGATAATAATTCCTGAAGAACAACCTCAAAAGTGACTATTTATATAAGAATTTTGCTTCAAGAATCTACCTAATTGAAAGGATTTTTTAACTGTACTATCTTTTTCCTATATTACACGGGCACATACGCTTGCTACATATTTTTACATTATCTAAGTACTTACTTATAATTTAGTTTCACAAGACTTTGGAATACGTAAATAAAACTGCTAAGTTTTTTTGGGCCGTTTATTAACAGAGATCCGATTTCATATCAAAGTTAAATGATTTCTCAATTTATTTGTAAAAACACGTATTACTAAAGTCGATGATATGTTCAGACTACTATACATCGAGTATTACCTCGCCGTAAAATTTCTATAGAGTGATTTTTATCTCCCCATCAGACTGGCCATGCGACATCAATTAAAATATGTAAGTGCCAGAGCCATTAGTAATGCTTATTAGGGTAAGAGTGCCTGTTGCGAGCCTGGCGAGTTAACCGGCGATATCCGCAAAGCGTTAGTTTGTTTTAGATAATTGCGCTCCTGTCGCCCTCGCTGGCCTTGAGTTTCCCTAATGGCCACGGCATCGTTCAAACCGTGCTACTTCTGTGACGGGAACATGGGTTCATTAACGCTATCACTCCGAGTACATGTACAGGTATAACATATATACCAGTCTGTACGAGGACTGTGCAAGGGCGTAAGTGCATCTTATCTTTGGATGCTTTTAGCGGGAGATTACGGATTCTTCACTTTAAATGCGTGTGTTCTGAGTTGGAGTCTATATTTCCTTAAACGCACTACGTACGCGTATATTACGATAATTAAGACATATAAATTGCTTACGACGGATTTTATAATAAGTAAATTCTTTAAGTGTGTTACAATCTGTGATGTAATCGGATTTCTCATAACCGCAAATATGTCATGCATTTCCGGCTTATTATTTAATCGAATATGGCAAAAAAGCAACGTTATGCTTCGTCTCTGGTTATAAACACATTTAATTAGACTATATTGAGTTTCAAACTAGTTTTGCAACAATATTAAAATATACACCTTTGATGTGATGAATCATATCATATCCTTAGACATTTGCTATCCGCTAATAGGTCACTGTAATGACCACTTTTCTCTAATAATCGTAAATTATTCGTGCACATTTTCTAAGCTGTTTCCAATCAAGCTAGCCGATAACTCAGATGGGGTTATAATTATAATTAATAGATACGTATCTGTCACGGAAGTGGGGCGCACGCGTCTCGTTTCATTATAAGTGGAGACTTCAGAGTACGCTCGACTGGAAAATATGTACACAATTGTCAACCTTATCCCCTTGATATAAGTGCCGTATCGTATACTTCTTTATAGTCGTGACTGTACCCTAGTTACGCACTTACCCTACTTGTGTCACTTACGTGCTCGTATGCATGGGAAACCGCGGAACTGACACAATATCCCTTATGTTTGCTCATCATTATGCTTAAAATATTTTATGTGTATTTAATTCTTCTTCGCTTATTGTCTATTGTAGTAATGATTGTGAAGACCTGCCGCCGAAAAATGAGCCTCTGCGACTGACCCTAGAAATTCTGCAGCTGAGTGTAGGTACAAGTGTAATATGTACAAAAATATTTAGGTAATCACCTGTTTAGCAAAAATCACGATACTTTCTAAGTTTTAAATGACCGGAAAAGATCGTCTAATTTTGAAAACCCGTGTCTTATAAGTTATAATTAATCACTTAGGTTAGGTATGTGTGAAAATCTAAGACATAATATATTTATTGGTGCCATGGAAACTAGGCAGAGCCCTGGTGTGGGATGTAAGTTGCGTTGAGACCTTCGCCCAGTCCCACATCCAGGGCACCCGTTCACGAACAGCGCCACAAATACTTCTCGTTGTTAAACGGTGGATTACGATTTTGCGGCGCTTGCTCTGGAAACCTTGTTCCCCGGTCGTCAGATATGAGTAAGTTCTTCAAGCCTCAAGGCCTTCGCGGCTGGTCCAAGCAATTGGAGTCCCCAGAGCTGGCGCTTACCTCTCGCAACGAATTTCCATTCTGATTCAGAGAGGTTGTTTGTTTGTAAAAGGTCTTTATTTATCATAAAAACAAGAACAATGTAAGTACACTAACACATACACTTACACACAAAAATTAAGATTAAGTTACTTCATACAGGCTAGTTTTCGCCTTTAAAAGCTGGTTACATTTGATAAAAATAAATTTAGGTTATTCACATAAGGATACTGATTACATACGTTCTAAGTATGAAAGCCTATACCTCAAGGTATTTATTTAATGTGGCCCATTGTATTGGGTGCACTTTTTGCATAAAAAAATTCATAGAGGTTCAGAGAGGTAATGCTGCCAGCGTAATGGGGTCCGTGCCGCAGTCTGACCTCCTACATAGAGGTGGTGTTCTTTTTATAACTTCCCTTCTTATGCTTTCGTTTATAGTTATAACCAATTTTGTTATTTATTGCTGTTATATTTTTCCTATTTATCTGTGAGTTAGAATTATGATAATCATTTTATTAATTTAGAAATAATTAAATTACTACAAAATTTTATTTCTAATAAAAAATATCCATAGCGAACTAGAACGCCGGAAGAAATTAAGCAGTGTCAGTTGCAACCGAATGGTTCAGAGACACGTGAAGTACCTGCGAGTATGTATGCAAGGGAGTTAAGTTTCTCTGCTGCTCACTGTACACATCACTAAACATGTGATAAAACAACGCGTAGTTAATTTAAATTGTACTAACATTAAACTACGCGGTTAACTAGCCTCCAAATGTCGTAAATCGCTTGTACGCCGTAAAATGCGGAAAATAATGCGAAACTCTTTAGTTTCTTTGGTTCATTTGAACGATCGCTGTAACTCCACATAATACCTAACTCAAATATCCCTCACGAAGTACAAAACTAAGCAAACTAAAAAACAGAATTAAGGCCAAGGCAGTATTATCACACTGAAAGATACTTATATATGAACCTTAATTAAGCTATGGTAGAACATCGCTGAAAAATAATAAAATAATGTTACACAGTACCTTTGATAAAACAAACCGTGTAGCCATAAATTGAGGCAAGATATTTTTTACATTATTTAATATTTCATCTGAGTCCTTCGCTTCCCCTTAAAGAATGATTGAACGATCCTTAATGAACTGACTTAGCCCTTAGGTAATATAATACGGAGGAATAAGTCGCGTTCAGACGGTAGTGAGAGTTGAGATCTTTCAATTTTTTTATTGTACATGTTAATAAAATGTATAACGCAAATATAACTAATTTATAAAATATAACTTAAATCATAAAAATAAATGAGAACTGAAAGTAATAAAGAAAGGTTTTAGCGACCATGAGAAATTTTAAATATACAAATAGAATTCTCACACTTTTATCCCTTCAAGTGGCAGTCGCCGGCTAGCCGGCGGTTGTCATTATCTGTCAAGTGGCGCGGCCATTTTTGGCGAACTACCGTCAAGTGGCAGGGGCCATATGGGTGGTCATCGCGAAATCGGTGCACGTTAGAAAAATTACCATTATTCAAAAAACATTATGAGTGGTTTATTATAAGCTTATATCTTTGGATTCAGCATAAAATAGCCTATAACCTTTATATAATAACGGAGCCGTTCCATGTATGTGAATTTGGCTAGCTTTGATAAATTTTTGTATATCCAAATTTTTCCAATTTCTTGTATAAATTAACTATAACTATGGAATAAAACAGTTAACTGTAGGAACTACAAGTTTATTCACAATTATATATATTTATTTACACGTTTATATAGTTTTATTGTCTCTCGCCTTAGAATATTTTTACACTACGAGGTTTTCAAAAACTGACACACGCGCGGTCAAAAATTTCTCTGAGGAATTTCTAATGAAATGTCTATGAAAGCGTTGTCGCGACCGTTATTATACGCCATCCTTATCTATTCACGAACGCGTCTTGCAAGAAAGAACAAGACAGGTGTAAATTTAGCAGCTCATTTTGCGGAATAAATACGAAACTATGCTATCGCCGGCTTGCCGGCGCTTGCCACTAGACGGTTTTTTGACATCGCCGGCTCCCCGGCGACTGCCACCTAAGGGATTATAGCAATATGGCGGCTGCCACTTGAAGGGATAATTATAAACCAATAATTGTACGGCAACTACGTACTGAAACTCAGCATTTTTTCACGACCGAAACACCAATTTACGTGATTTGCCATACAACGGTTAGAACGAAGATAGTTCTGTGACATTCAAATACTAGGGTCCATTTGCATGAGTCGTTTCGGCTGTCACCAGCGTTGTCTTTTACGTACCTAATGTAATTGTAAGTAGACAAGGGACTAGGGGGCTTCGTTTGTAGGGACAAACCCTCTTTGCTCAGAAAAAATGGTTCAAGTGGCGTCGTGAAAATAATTGTCAAATTGCCAATTTTTGACGTTTAACTTATATTTAAATCACGCCTGTACATAAAGTATAGTATGCGTGCAAAACGTCCTTTTCCTGGCCAGGGGAAGATGTACACATTTGTATTCACAGGCACAATATGGACTCTGACGCTTTCCTTGTTGTACTAAAGAAATCTGAGTGTAAAAACACAAGACCCACTCAACTTATTTATATTACTATACTAAACTATATTCTGATACACTGATCACACCTATCTAAATACACTGATTTGCCACACGATAAATAAATACCTATACCCAATTAGATAGTTTAACAAAAGTTTTGCCTAGGTCTAAAATACGTTTACAATCATGAAATGTGGTTTTTTAACATGCACAATATGACTTCAAACGTAATTTCAAACGGCAAGTAGATCGTGTGAAACCCGCTTTACTTTTTGTCGGTAAAAATAAGTGTGAATTATTTTTGCAGTGACGTCTCATCAATTTTTTGCATTTCGATTAAGTTTAGGGCACGATAATGAACCAGAGTATGATCACGCCGAATTTATTAGTCAATCCTTATTGGAGCCATTTTTTAACGTCATTCTATAATTCGGGCCCTAATAAAGAATGTTAAAATTTAATGATCCGATGTTGAATTTATGTGTGGGATGAATGGACTCAAAGGATTATGTAAATAAAGCGTGTGTCGATAAGCAATGGCTGTTAATTTGAAAAATATGTACGGAGACACTGTTGCCGAGCGGCAAAGCACACGCCTTTCAATCAGGAACTTGAGGTTCGAAGTGTTCGAACCCGGCCCATACTATTGGTTTTTTAACAAAAACTTATGTAGGTACGAAATATCAATTTGTAGCACAGCCATCGAGCACATCATCACAGACGTGTATCCACACCCTTATACACACGTCTGTGCCAACCCTTGTAGTCCTAACCTTATTTACATACCTATATTCACCTTTCGTTACCTACATTCATTCACGCACTGAGTTATTGCGTTGCGTGCGTCATATTCAAAACCCAGTCCGATTTCGTCTAGCCTTGAGAACAGATTTTCACTTTTCGTGAGTGAATTTCCTTTCCTTACCCCGTTTATCATAAATCATAGAACCCCTAAACCTTCGACGGTTAAAAATTGATATTTGACAGTGGCTTTTCGGTAAAGGAAAATATTGAGAGGATACCGGTCTAGTCCCAATACGATCTAGTTTCCCCTCTTGGTTGGAAGGTCTATAGCGTTAAATGTTACTTAACTCAAAGCTGACATAGAATTATGTGAATTCTATTATTTGGTTATTGTATGCTTTGCTTATTTATTAAAGTTGACATATTGTGATAATTACTTCCCGAGTCCTAATGTTTTCTCAGTATTTTAGTATTCATTTATAAAAGGTGATTCGGAAGCATTTGAACAATTTCAATTCACCAGGGTGTTTTGACCATGATTAATATAAAATGTCACAAAATAAACTGGGTTAGACTCAGGTTTTATTTTATTTAGACTACTGTCGAGCACTTAATATAAATATAAACAAGTGTAGGTATATCGTTGTCTAGTACCCATGGTACACGCTTTGCTTAGTTTGTGACTAGATTGATTTGTGTAAGACTGTCCCCAAAGCTTATTTCTTTATTACAAAATATGAGTCGATTGGAAAATCATGCGTAGAGCCGTAAAGCCCCTCAGTGTAATCAAAACACGTTAACTACGTTAGTTACTCCTGTTCTAAGGGACCAATCTGAAAACCAGCGCTGGACACTTAGGCCTGGCACATACTGAGATCCACTCCAATTGTCACACCACACCTATGTTAAGATTTAAGTTATGTTATTTTACTTTTTCTTTTGTTTCATGTGCTTTTTAATTTGTTTCATATTTTAAGGTGATGGCAATAAACACATTCTTATTCTTAATTGGGGTCGGCTGGCGTGTTGAGTAGCATTACAGAGTATCTTTTTCGTAACGTCTTGTTAGGGAACGGTAAAACGGTATCCGTGTAACAAAAGACTATCGCGGGGCGGTCGTTAGCCTGAATTTCGCTGAACGGGAATCGAACCCCGGCCTGCGGCTGTCGTGGCCGGCGACAACGATCTCGATTCGCGGTCCCATTGTGTGCTTTGGACCCAGTTGATAATGCTTCAGTAAAGAAGAATTTTAATGAAACCACCTTGGGCAAAAAAACAAGACGATCTTGGTTACTAAGAGAGTAAGGTTACCTGTTCTGCATCAAGCAATCTTAAAACTCAGATATGTAGATTATCAATAACAAATGGATTGCCAAGATATGTCCGCTAGTCAGAATCGGTCTTAACTGTGGGATAATTTGGCTCTATGCTGACATTTCTTGTGTTGACTGGCAACGAGTTGAGAGTGTTGTAGATATTGATCAGAAGGTGGGGGGCTTTCAATGACATATTGCTTGCGATTTTCGACAAGCATGCTCCGTTAAAACCAATACGGGTTAAGCACTATCCTGCTCCGTGGCTAACATCGGACATTAAGTTACTAATGGCGAGACGTGACAGGGCGCGCGTTAGCTTTCGTCGGGATCCCTCGGATGTAAACCACCAGAAATATATTTCATTACGTAGCCGCTGTAATAAGGTCTGTAGGAACGCAAGACGTTGCTATATCCACAAATCCATCGAGGAGTGTCCTCCCGCAAAGTAGTGGAAATACTTAAAGTCACTTGGGGTAGGCAAAACTCAACAATATTCTTCTAGCTCTCTTCTCTTCTCGCCTCGCCGTTTAGCCCTCCCATTAAAAAGTCAACCTTATCTTTTCTTTCGAATGCCACACACCCCGACGTACCTCCTTTTGAATTTGTGGATATATCACCGCAAGAAATACTTGCCATCCTCAAGTCTATCAAGACGAAGGCCGTCGGTGAAGATAGCCTCGGCGTGGATCTGCTTATGCTCGTGGCGGATTTCATTGCTGCCATCCTCTCTGAAATCATTAACTTCTCCCTATTCTCTGGCACTTTTCCTTCTTCGTGGAAGGATGCGCATGCAATACCGCTTCCCAAAACCTCAATTCCTGTTAATTTCTCCGATTATCGTCCCATTTCCATCCTGCCCATTTTATCTAAAGTTATTGAGCATTATGTGAATCGTCGTCTCCTTTCCCACTTCTATAAGCATTCCTTGCTCAATCCTCTCCAATTCGGATTCCGCCCGGGCATAGCACGGTCACCGCTCTGGTTAAGGTCACCGATGACATTCGCTATAATATTGAGTGCAAGAAGCTCACTGTCCTAGTCCTCCTTGACTTTAGTAGTGCCTTCAACACAGTGGACTTTGATATACTTCTTGGCATACTCCACAAACTAAATGTTTCTCAAAGTTCTTTTTCTTGGTTTCGTGAGTACCTATTTGGCAGGCGCCAGCGCGTTAGGATCGATGACAAGATGTTCGAATGATGCGAAATTTCCGCTGGTGTCCCGCAGGGAGGGATGCTTTCGCCGCTTCTTTTTTCAATCTTTATAAACGGTATTACCGAGTCCCTTAGATCGTCTTTTCATCTGTATGCAGATGACCTACGGTAGATCTATGCAGCGGGAGTTTCCATCCCTAATTCATAAAATTTATAGTGATCTGGAATTTATACGGTGTTGGGCGTGCAACTACGGTTTAAAAGTTAATGCGAAGAAATCGCAAGCAATTGTTATTGGTAGTCCTTACTATATAAGTATACTCTCGGAAATGGTGATTCCAGACGTGCTTTTTGATGGGACTGTCATTCCTTTTACCTCTACCGTCAGGAATCTGGGTATCACCATAGATCAGACACTCTCTTGTTCAAAAGATATTTGCCTCCGTCCACTCCCTAAGGCGTTTGCAGAATTGTCTCCCTTTCCACACTAAGGTGACCCTTGCCCAAACTCTTTTACTTTAATTTTTAGACTATGGTGACAATAGTGACATTGCATTTTAAGATCTCAAAGAGGAACTGCTTGGAAAACTTGGGCGATTACAAAATGTCTGTGTAAGATATATATTTGGCCTGCGCAAATACGACCACATCTCTGAATCTCGTTCTCAGCTCGGCTGGTTACCGATCCGTCGGCGCAGAGACGTGCACATCCTCTCCTTGATTTTTAACGTACTCATCAATGCTGCTTCTCCACATTATTTGTCTGAACGTTTTACTTATATGGCTGATGGCAGTCATCACCGCTTGCGGTCTAACGCTAACCTCACCCTTGCATTACCGTCTAATAAGACGCGCGCTTATTCTAAGTCTTTCACAGTGCGCGCTGTGAAGTTGTGGATTGGCTTGACGTTGTCCTTTAGACAGTCCCAGTCTGTGGCATCACTCAAAGAAAAGTTGAAAAAGTTGTGGCTCTCCAACGACTTGTGATTTAATAGGATACTGTTTAAGTATATTGTGTAAACCTGTTTATTTGTATAAATATATGTATATAATTATATATAGTTAAAGTATGTGTATACTTTTTATTAAAAAAAAGCTACGGTAGCCCAGTGGTTCAGGCATGCGGCTGTCAAACGGCGGTCGTGGGTTCGAATCCCGGCTCGTACCAATGAGTTTTTCGGAACTTATGTACGGAATATGATTTCATATTTACCGTTGGCTTTTCGGTGAAGGAAAAACATCGTGAGGAAACCTGCATACATCTGTGAAGAAATTCAAAGGTGTATGTGAAGTCCCCAATTCGCACTGGGGCGTGGGGACTACTGCCCGTTCCCTCTCATACATGAGAGGAGGCCTGTGCCCAGCAGTGGGACGTATATAGGCTGATGATGTGATGTGTATACTTTTTATTTATTTTTATTTGTACTTGCATGTAGTATATTATATATACGTATTACACGTGTTAGTTTGTCTATCTTTCTGTTCCTGATCTGAACTCAATTGCTCAAAGGTTTTCTGGAAGAGATCCCTTACAGGGATAAGTTCACCTTTGTACCGATTAAACTTTTTTGTCTGTATTTTATTTGTGTCTTGTGTACAATAAAGTATTTACATACATACCATACATAATTACTGAGGTTCACTGAGCAAGCAAAACAAATCTCTACTTGAGTATTTTATGAATGTGGACGTATGCCTGTTGTATCTTCACGGTTAAACTGATTGGGAAACAATTTATATTTTTAGAATGGTTTGTCAGGTAAAAGTATGGATCTGTGCCCCTGCGAAATTGCGTAACTTTTCAAAAGAGAGGTTAGCGCAGCTTTAGTTGAGATTGTTCACTAATGTTAAGAACAACATTATAATATCTATTTCCGTTGCAAACTACAATTAGGAGTGTTATTTTAAACGTGACCACAAATAACATAGAAAACCTTTAAAATCTCGTGTGACGTAATTTCCAAACAAATGGTTCCTAAATTGATACATATTGTACCATATTTACCAATATCTATAGGTAGTATAATATAAGGAATTCGTACATTTCTTTAAGATATTTTTAGTGTTGATCCCACAATGATATCCTCCTACAAGCATTGTCTCCAAATGCCAGCGGTACCAATCCACTTTCTACTCCCAATGCTGATGTCATTGTGCGCGCTGATTAATTTGCAAGCTCACTCCATCGATCAAGCGACAAAAACTAGATAAGAGCTATTTCTTACACGAATATATATAATATAAACTAATGGAATTGTGAGGTCCAAGAAATACCTAACAGTATCAACAATACACGTCCAGCATCCATTAGATGGGCTGTCCAATCGAGAGAACTTTTATAAAGTTCGAATCATACGAAACAGTAAACTTCAAAACTAACCTTATTTTGTCTACCTAGGTTTCAATTTGAAATGAACGCTGAAGCGCTATCAGAGGTCGCGAAAGCTATTCGCGATGTCGATGACTCTTGCCGTAGGTATTTAAAACAGAATGGCGTTAAAAAAACATTATCGTAGAGGCGATCGATAAATCTTTGTAACGAGCCTTTAGTTGGTGGGTACTGAGATACCTACACAAATCGAGGACGCGGCTGTTTGTTAGCTTTTTTACACTTTAAACATTGGGTAAATAGAGCCTCAATACGGTAGTTGAGAGCAGTATTTTTGTTTTCATTACCTACTAATAAACATAGCTCGCGAAACGACAAGGACATCAGGATTATTGTTTTAAATATACATAATGCAGATCATAATGGACGCTGTTTAACCATCAAAAATCGTGACGTCACTTGTTCTTATCTCTCTTCACACGAACAGAGCGTTTTGACGTTTCATATAAACCTGATTTGGTTTATCTTTTTCACATCCTAATTAGAATTGAATGTATTTTGCGCCCTCGCCCTAACATGTTCACTCAGCGTACGCGGTATAGCTTGAAAGGTGATTAGGACGAGAAGCGAGGATCAAGAATAGATCTCCATCCATCACTCACATCTATATTTGACTTGAGTCACCTGGATTAAATATTTAAACTAAGTTCGGTTTTTTTATATTGTTATGAATTAATCTAGGAATAAACGTTACTGTTATTTATTTAACTCAATTGAAACTTAAAAAAACTCTGCTGTTAAACGTCTACTACTCAATAACATTGCTCCACTTTGTATTGCTTACAGCGTCTTAAAATCGTTCCAAAAACACTCGGCAGTGTTAGGTTTTAAAACTTGTTTTATTGTTAAAAACAAAAGGAACCCTGCTTCTGAATACATGGTAATCAAACAACAAAATAAACAGCGTCTCTAACTTATTATAAAGAACACCAATAAATACCATGGAATATCAAATTTAACTGCGTTTGGGGTGCTTATTAATTCCATGCCTTAATATATGTTATTATTTCCCGAATGGTAATGGTGTATTCATTTTCTGATTTAAAATGTCTCATAAAGTGACGATAAATCGTGTCATTTTTACGGCGATGCATTTTATAGCGAGTAGTTGTCGCGACGGGCGGTCGCTACACCACTATCAATAATTGCTACTTTATTCACATCTGGAGGAGCCACATAACTAACTGCGTCAGATAATTTGTCTAACATTCCAAAGAATAATCAGTATCGTTTTAATATTTTACGCCAATCGGCGAACCATAACTTGGCATAGATAGAATTATGTAAGTAGGGATCTCAGCGGTTCCTCGTAGGTAATTCCAGTTTTGGTCTCTTCGGGTTTTCAATCGTTTAGAAAATAAACGGGCTTATTTACAGTATCGTGTTCTTTAGATTACTAATAGTTAATATAGTTAGGGTTTACGGTTGATGTCTCGGTATAGGTTAGGTAGGTAAGTACTTGTTCACCTTAACACATTCACTGCCAAGAACCGCTGCGCGCTACACTCGTGGCGGATCCCGCGGTTCTCCGCGACTATGGCGTAGGCCATGCGGGCTCCTGGCAGTAACAGTGTTGATTGATAAAGGCTCGCTTTTAATAAGACTTAATTCGTAATTTATTTATTATTTGCAAACCACGGTATTACAAGATGTTACAAGAGGATGGGCCCTGTTAGGGCAAAGCAAAAACTTATAGTTAACTTAACCTATAGAATAAAAATATCAAATACTAACATTTTTATTTTAACCTTGGTATATTTGTGATTTCTAAGTTACATGTTCAAGTATTCTTTGAATGTTTAAAAAGCTTGTAACAACAAATAGTTTTTTAGTTTTGTAACAAATAATGTGTAATGTGTGTGCGTATGTGTATGTGTGTAGTTTTGTAACATGACTTTCCCTTGGTTAGGCTATGCTGATACAACTTCCAAAAAAAATTGTTATCATTAATCACTTTATTCAACAAATTTCAATCATGCTGACTAAATTCACAAAACTCAACAAACCTCCAAACACATCAAGAAAAACATATTTTAACGGCATTCTTCTCAGTTCTGAAGGTTTTCTATATAAACAACATATGGATCAAAATGGTCTGCAATAAACGTGTTTTTTTACATATATCGTTCGTATTATATAATGCATTAACAGCTTCAAATTTTCTCCTTATTGCGATGAAATAATGTGCAATGTGCATATGTGTATATTTATTGAAATCAACCGTATCTACCTACACTAAAAAAATATTAATTACATAAAAAGGTTGTAATACCTCCTTAAAATATAATATTTAAGCAAATCCGTTAGTTACCTAACAAAAGACCTATCCATAGCTCGACAATTATATCCTAGCTGTAAGCGTATATTCTATGTGAAAGCTGTTAGACTTGTAATCAAAATAAATAAATAAATAATAACTAAAATGACTGGTTACTACATACCTGGTTTAGCTTTTCCAATTTTTTACTAATTAATTAACTTATGACTACTAATTTAAATATAAAAAACTCGAGGTCACTTCTTTTATACCCAGAAGCAAAATATAATATGACCACCTGTCAAGTCATGCAAATGCAGAATGCCATCAGTAATCCAAAACGAGCCATATTTTATTTCCAGTACGCATTCATATTTATAACTTAACCCTTCGAATAAATAACATCATTATGAGATGATTGTCTTAAATATATCATATTTCTTACAAATAGTAAACTACATAAAGTTATTCCTCCGTTTAGCGATTTATATATTAAATATTACAATACAGGGCAAGACAACGCTTAATTTTTCATCGTTTTACTCATTTTTTTGATATCTCAGCCACATATCGTTAAGCCATAACCACCAGGTAGAGGAACTTGACAGTTGGATATAGCGACGCTCGTTCGAAAAGCTACGCCTGTAACCCGCTGGTTACTTGACACTATTTGGGGGTTAAAAGTTTAAAACGCTCGTAATGCATATTTTCAAAATCATTGACAGCGCTCCAACATGACAAATAGCGCTACGCTATCTTTTTTCCGACAATGTCTTTTGTTGAAGGAGCGAGCTAAAGCTCCGGTTTCCAAGGATAGCGGTGCCGTCATATGGCGGCGAGATCACCTATCCGTCTTTTTTTAATTAGATCACTTAGAAAGAGACGGATTGTCTATCTCATCTTTATATGTCGGCACCGTGGAAACCAGAGCTTAAGCGAACGAAAGACGGACGTCCAGATGTCCCGCTGTCTAGCTGCTCTCCTCTACAGAAGTTCTCAACCGATTCTCGTAAAATTTTGTCAGCATTTTCAATAGTTATACAGTTTTTTTTGTCGGTTCAGATTAAGACATTAAAAAAAAATATTATTGAAGAAGAGGCAGCTCACGGAGTCACGAGGATAATTGTGCTGTACCTGTGTATTCCTCTGATTCATGTACTTTTAATACTAGTAAAGTAGGCAATACCAAGCCTGAGGATGTTTTATGTCCATAATTGGCTTTTTACTTTGAGTATGAGATTTAAATCAAAGTGTCTGTTGTGTTTCATTTCATTTCATTTCATTTATTTATTCATTAACAATACAAGATTGTGTTTGAACTTAAGACTAAAACTAAAAACCTAGCAAGTAAAATCATGATACATAACACTTAAATAAATAAAAATTTGTCAATTAAGTTAAAACACATTAAAACAAAATCAGTAAAATAAATTAAAACACTAGGGGAGACCAGGGATGAAAGTAACACGGGATGAACGTAACAAACGAGTTTCTGAACGAATTATGTTGGCTGCACTGATGACTGGATCACCGACATACGTCATTTTAAACCCCCCTCTTACCTCAGTTGCGCTCACGGCGCTGTGCTCTCAGGTTGTGGGCGTAGCGAGTCGATGCCGCAAAAATATCTCGAAAGTAAGTTTTGACCTTTTTTTTCAATTGCGTTTGTTTTTACTATGGTTAGTGTAACCTTGAGTGTCAAATGCCAGTAATATCGCAAAACTGTTTATCTTCCTATTTTGTCGTTCGAAACTGTATCTTTTTAACGGTTTTCTAGGTAATAAGCTCGTGTTTGTCCAATTCGGGAAAAATTTAAGGTAGGGATGAAAGTAACAACTTGTTACTTTCATCCCGATTATCATCGTGATATCTTAAGCTGTATTTTATTGTATTTTTTACATTTAAAAGTACTACAGATTAATTTTTATTATTTCAGAATGCCTAATATAGGGGAACAGGACCGAGGAAGAATAATGGAAAGGGAAGAAAAGGCAGAAAAACAGCAATAATGACTGATACTCAGCTTGAAATTCAGGAACAAGAAGAAAGAAAGATTAGATCCAAAGCAGTTAAGAAACCCATTTTGCAGACTGATAAAGAAACAAGAAAGTCAAAGGCGCCAGCTGTTAAGAAAATTATTAAAAAAGAGGAAACAAAACACAAAAGAAGAAAAAAGATGCTAATGTAACTGAGGGTGGTGATGATTCAGACAGCAAAGAATGCTTCTGTTTAGTATGCGTGGAATCTTTTTCGAACAGCAAGTCAAATGAAAAATGGGTGCAATGCCTAGAGTGTCAGCTTTGGGCTCATGTACACTGCACCAATAATGAAAGAAGTTATGTGTGCTATAATGGTTTATCTGACTAAGGTCTCATTTTTAAATAAGGTTGATTATTTAAGAAGATTATTAGGTTTCTTAGAAATGTTTAATTTTTTTTGATAATTGTGATAATAATGTAAAACTTAAAAGGCTGATTATAAATAAACATGTTGATTTTGAAAGTAATTTTGTTTTTATTTACAATGTTACAATCATCCCTTTGCACTGTTACAACCAACCCTAGGGGTAGGGATGGTTGTAACAGATTCCACTTTTTTTGTTTGAACAGTTTTTAAAAATCTGTAGTATCAGTCGCATTTAAGCTAGTGTTAAAAGTTTGTCGATAGTCCAATCTATCATGTGTGATAGTTAGAATTTTGAAATTTCATATGGTTTCGAAGATATGACGAGAAAAATGAAAATTGTTACGTTCATCCCTGGTCTCCCCTATCAGTCAAATACCTATCACTAAAATTATAATTACAATTTAAATAATTAAAATACAAGTTCAATATACAGTTCAATGTCATTTTGAAAGTATTCTGCTAGCGTATCGCAGTCCCAATCAACAGTTTTGTTACACCTTTTTCATAAAATCTTCTACCGAATACAGGCATTGTTCCAATAAAATTATTTTAAGTTTGTTAGCAAACATGTTTGCATTTGTAAGTAACTTCAATTCGCACGGCAGTTTGTTGTATAGACCGATTCCCTGGTAGTCTTCGGAGTGCTTGACTACCCGGAGTCGCGCCACAATGGTCTGTGGGAGATCCTTACGTCTACTAGCTATTCGTTTGTCTCTTTCTTCTGGCGTTTCCATTTTTTGTATATGTTTCACTAGGTCCTTGAGCACTACTAGGACATAAAGGCTGGGAACAGTGAGAATTGCAAAATTCTTGAAATGGTCTCTGCAAGAAACCCACTGTGGTATTTTGGCCATTATCCTGATTGCTCTTTTCTGAGCAATAAAAGCAGACTGGACATTGTAACTATAGCTATTTCCCCATAACATAATACTATAACGTAGTTTTGACTCTACTAGCGCATGATACACAGCTTTGAGCTGATTAATCTTTAATACATTTCTGAGACTTCTTAATGCATAGCATGAAGAGCTAAGTGAGCTAACAAGAGAAGACAACTCTTGCTTCCAGTTTAGCATCGAATCAATTTCAATGCCCAGAAATTTAGCAGATTCCACTTGATCTATTTTAACTCCCTCAATTACTACATCTAGTGCATCTTCGTTTCTCGCTGTTGTCCTAAAGAGCAGAACTTTTGTCTTAGTGCAGTTCAGTTTAAGGTTATTGATCCGGAACCAGGTACCAAAAGAAACAAGGGCTTTGTTCACCCTGCCATTCAGCTCCACAATGTTGTCAGAAGAGATAACCGCATTTGTATCATCAGCAAAAACTGTAACTTGTGTGTCTGGTATAATGTCATATATGTGATTAATCATGTCATTTGTAAATATAATGAAGAGAATAGGTCCCAATATTGAGCCCTGTGGAACTCCTCTGAACACGCTTGCTGTTCTGGATTTAAACCCTTTCTCAGTGTCGTCATGTGTGCACTTGATCTCGACAAACTGTTTCCTGTTGGTAAGATATGATTTAAGGAGAGACAATATCTTACCTCTAACGCCATAGTGCTGCAGTTTAGCTAAAAGAATGCCATGGTTAACGGTATCAAAAGCTGAGCTAAGGTCCATAAAGATGCCCGCAGTCTTCTTTTTCTCATTTAATTGTTGAACTACATCCCTGACTAGTGTACGTATTGCATCACCCGCACCTAAGCTTTTTTGGTAACCAAATTGGCGTTCACTTAATATGTTGTTGAGGTATAAATGCCTAACAAGCCTGTCCTTGATAATTCTTTCAAGTAGTTTGGAGAGAGTTGGTAGAAGTGAGATAGGCCTATAGTTTTTTGAGTCGGTTTTCGAACCCTTCTTGTGAATGGGTGTGACTTTAGCTATCTTTAACTGATCAGGGAAGCAGCCTTCCTCAAAACACTCATTGAAGAACTGTGCAAGGGGAAACTCAAGTAAGTCAATGTTCTCCTTGATTATCGTAATTGGGATCTCATCGTATCCACAAGACGTTTTAGATTTTAACTTCTTAACCAAAGATCCTACTTCTAAAGGAGTAACCGGTTCACATATAAAGTCATTTTCAACACTCGGTACGTGCCTCTCAAGCAATTCTAATGCTTGATCAACATTGTTGACACCCGCATCTTTACCGTAGTCAAACTGGTCTAAGAATATATTACAAATGTGTGATTAAACTATAAAGTTTAATCATTCGCATTATTAGAAGTTCCTAAGTAGTTGTAGAAGTTGACGAATGAATGCTACGTCTTTAATGAAAACAAATGTAATCTAGATTAAAAATGCAAACAGGAATTATATCGCTGCCCAATTACTGTTTCTTTATAATTAAGCGCCTACGAATCCAAAGAATGGGCCTAAAAAAATATGATCAGACGTCGGCTCGAGTTCAATACACTTATCTTTATCTGACAGACAAATCGTATCTGCTGCATTCGGGCCGAGAGCGTGTAAATCGACCGTGCGGAAAGCGCCTAGCCAAACTAAACACGGGTAAAGGCAACAATAGTCCCGCCCGAGTCGGAAAAAGTCGTGACTGAGTCGCGGCGGGGTCGGAACGCTGCAGGCGTAAATAATGCCGGCGGATCTTAATTATCGCTACATCGTTAGATGACCGACGGGCACACCGAAATCGGCGAGTTGCGACACCGGCTATACGACTCGAGTGCCCCGTCATTATCGGACGGTTGTATCGCGTATCGATAAATCGCTAGAACCACCTGCGTGCCGGTTCGGTTTGGCCGACATGATCATTCTTTTGTTAATATTGCTATTATTTCGCGATGACTAGTGATCATAAGGTGTAGACGTAGCTACTAATATTCGTCAATCGCCGCCGTGATTGTGTACCGTCTGTTTAGAAGTTTTGTTTTAGTATGTGCTTATTAGAAAGCTAAATCAAAAACTATTTGTTCCAAATTGTGACCCAGCTAATTTCATCAAAAAACTAATTCAAAAACAGATATTGTACCATTATACCAGTAGTTTCAGATACTACCCTCTATACTTAGAAACTTTCTCTATTTATAATATGATGTTAGGTTAAACATCCATAATGCACCATTATCATTGTCCCTAAACCTCCAGTAGAAGAAAAACTGCTAATTAGGAACAGTAATTACCTATGAACATTTAGCCAAGTTTATCATTAAAATGAATGAATAAACATTACGTAATAAAATGATATGGTTTATTTGGTCCCAGTTCGTTAATCGTCAGCGCTTTGTGCTCGCCGCTGCGCAAGAGTGGATCGCGATGAGCCGCGACGTTGAAAAATTCAGAGCTCGTGATTTTCGTTCGTGTACTTCATTTATTTTCCGGACGGCGAATATTGTTTACGGCAGAACTGTTACATTGTTTCCGCTATTCATTTCAACTGTTATCTTTACTTTATTTTTCTTCCTATTCTCGTTTTGTTTAGCTTGTGCTAAGTATTGCTGAACAAGCGATCTTATCGCGATATCGTGGTGTGAATGTGTCCACTTTATTTATAATAAACTTCACATATATGAATAACTCAGGAGCAATGAGTGAGATGGAAAAATTTAAATTATTTTACATTAGACATTATACTCATACTCATTTATTCTACCGACATCTCAGTGATTTTACAAAATGTATCATACCTATGTCTAATCATCTGACAGATTGACCGTTACATGTTGACTATGTCACAAAGAGTCATCATCAAAACACTTTATAACTAGTGGAAAAATACCTAAACTGTAGGTATTGATTACAATTTTACACGACCGAGTAAAATTTTCCTATTACTGAAATATTGCAACGCGGGTACCTACTAACGAATGATCACTGGTATTTGCGTGCTAAAATATTCCAAACACAGTTATTATCCATTTATCTGATATCGACAAAGAACAAACTATCAATTTTGCGTAAAATTCAGTTTAAGAATGAGCAATTTTGTCATTCCGAGAAAGCGCGAGCCGCAGGCGCTCCAGGGTATAGGCAGCAATGTGGCCTTCTTGTCGTGCCACTGGCGTCATTTGACTTTGAACCTTATTAAAAAGCCGTCTAAATGACTATTCCCATGCGGATGTTTAACGGAATGGAACGCCTATCTGAGGATTTTATATTAATTTTGCTACACTTTAGGATTCAAAATCCGAACCAACTGTTTCACGTGCGTTTTCTCATAAGTGATTGAACATCACTGTTTAGCATACAAAATGTATTAAAGTTGTCTTTTATTGAAGAAGACACGCGAGAGCCTCGTTAATCGCTACAATGTAACACGGGATGAAAGTTTTGCTTCCGATTGATACTTTTTCATGTGACTTGGTTTCATTCCTTACCTTTAGGTTAGGGGTTTACCCCGCAGGCACATAGGCTTTCAATGAATTGCTTTATTATTTTGGATATACCTAATGGAATTACAATAATCTTCCAAATACTAATGTAAATGTTAGTTTTGCGGCAAATAATGTTCCCGCTAAAAATACTTTCAGACTTTTAAAAACCTTCACTTTTGAACAGAACATACTATCTATATAATCTTTATAACCCTCGGTTATTCTGAAATTATACTATCGATCACGCAATAATAGGTGCGGGCGCCCGGGGTCGCAAATTTAGGTGAAATTGTGTTCGCGTGCGTCCCGCCCGTCGACTGCACTTTAATAAAATATTCAGTAGAATCATACGGCACGGCACGTAAACAACTTTCATGTTCACGCAATCCTTAGATTGTTTGGGAAAATTGATCGAATTCCGATTGACCATTTCGATAAATGCATTTAATCCTCTTTTAGTGCCACTTAAATAAATTACACTAAATGTTAAATGATTGTATGAATTTATATTTCAAGTATGCACATGAGGATAACGTCCCAGTACCTGACACTGACTCTATACTCGACACTTTCGATCTTGATTCATAACTACAGATGGGAACAGTCATCTTAACAGAACAGTTAAGTTGTCAAAACTTTACCATTCCTAATTAGATACAACAAGATTACAAATTATTTTATTAAACATATTTTGTTTTTGTAAATTTTACGTAGAAGAAGAAGTCGGGGCCTTTCTTGGGCTGAAAACGATGATGGTTTATTTTTCGTTTGTACTTCTTCTCTGTATCAAATCGTTTAATAAGACTGATTGTATTTTCTGGCACATTTACAAGATTCTTGCTATAATAACTTCCGCAATCATACCACAAGGTGAAACCGGCTAATAACGGATCATCCATCACACCGCACCGCCATTAACCACCTCCAGAATTCCCAAAACGGGTGACGGTTTCCGTGATTTCGGCAAACATATCGCCGAATATTCGCCGGCCCGCGGGCATGTAAATTACGTCCCAGTATCGATGCACTTTATCCCGGGTGCTTTGTGCATATTTTACATATATTTGCGGGGATGCGATAGCCGAGTGGGCGGCGCCACATGCTAATACGAGAACAGGGTACCACTTGTCCAAACGGACGTAACACACGAGTTTGCCTATTACCATACGACCTTCCGTGCATCAAGGGCAGCAGACGTGCACTTTGGCGCATAGTTCCATTTAAACGTGCATTTTAGGGCCCGACCAAAATATACGTAACGAGAAACGTTACCGTATTAGGAGTTCGTATCAGATTACTTGTGTAAAATACAAGTTGAATCTGTGAATCGTAACTGAACCGAGTATCTCCTAATCTTTGCACATTTTCAAGTTATTTCCCGTGATCATAAGCAAACATAAAGCAATACCAATTTGTTTGTTTATTTTGTTTTATGTATATGAGTAATTAATTATCAGTATGTACGTCATCTCACAGAAAAAAAACTCGAATCAAGAGATACCGCATTACAAGACCGCATTGTTTTAAATAAAATAGAAATCACCTTTGGATAAAGTTTGAACAATGCGTATTTAACAGCCATTAAAAATGTAACTATCATTATTCATAGACGTAAACGACAGGAAGAACTTGAAAAACGGTTTTAGTAGGTAACTACTATAAAATATACCTAGGTGTATTAAGCGTTTCGCTTTCAACTCAACGGTCCTTATAATAAGTGTAGTCTGAAATTGAAAATAGAAGTACTATAGAAGGAAATCTATACGAGCCATATCGTTAAATGACTTCAAGAATCTGTTTACTTCCATAATTAGCATTAATGGTCACGGACGTATCAATTCTGATAACAAATCGAAATAACTTAAATGTTGTATGAATTAATTTCTGGTATATTAACGATATTCAGATAAAAGTGCATCCAAATACCATCTTCGAGTTCCCTATCGCTCCGCCAACTAATCTTTAGGAGCATAACATAATTTGTTGCAAGTCCCGGGGGGATAGCGGCTCGCGCGCAGTCACGAACATTCTAAATATAGAGCGGGCCTAAACGATGCCACCATATCCGACGGCCGTCCCGGTCTGCGCCGGCGCACAGTACAGCTAAGCCACAGTAGATATAGACCACTTCACACAGTCACTGTCAACGATTTCGTAGCGTTATGCTCGTAGCCGATAACATGACTTTGCTAACCGGTGGTTGTTTACCGACATTCGTAGGTACATGCACCTATAAATAGGTAATGTCTAAATTGAAAAAAACAACTTTGACTTTAACATGTGAAATATCGTATGTAGAGGAACGCATCTACTAGCAGAGCGTCCATCTTGGTGGTTGCTGGCGCTGACAATGCGCAGTATAACAAATCCGAACAAGGTTAGATTTGACACACAGACACGCGTCACTACAATAAACTTAAGCGGACTTCGACGGACTCGGCGGTCTATAAGACACACTTACAACTAGTTTTAAATGGAGCGCAGGTCTAAAAAGATCTCAAGAGACTCCAGCACGGCTATCACGAGACGGCCCGCGAGCTGTCTCGATTTTTGTCGCACTATCCGTCTCTCTCTTATTAGAACGCTTAGAACAAGAGGTGCGAGAAAACTTGAGAATATGTGGCGGCCGTCTCATGATAGACGTGCAGTTGAGATACTGATTTAGCTAATATATTTACGATGGATATGCGTTTGTCACCGCATCTCTCCGCTCACCCTAGAATATCTTGATGCCGGGCTACATAATAACAGCAAATTATCGGAGATCTTACTTACACTGGTCCATTTGAGATAAGTTGGGGCGCGTGGTGAAGCTCTGGTATTCATAGCGCCCACTGACTCACGTATAACTAGTATTAAGTCTGACCTCCAATCAGGCATAGTTGATGCCAGTTTAGGGGTCAAAATAGACTAGACGTGAGCCTTAACAGTGTGAATCGCACAGCAGGATAGTTTTACTGAAACATCAACTCAGCACATGTTAAAATGAGCTCAGGCGGGAATACAGTTTATATGGCACCCGGAGTTCTTTCTACGTGCGTCAACTTCCACGCTAAGGTCTTAAGAACATTGTTTCTCGGCCGGCGCACGGACATTTTTCACGTGAACACGCTTAGGATCTGTCTGACGTTGAAAGTGATTGATTTGGAGATATATTTTAGTTTTGCTTGGTTAAAAGATATATTTCGCATCAGTTGTTCTGCAGTAAGTAAGGGAATATACCTAATGGTACTGTACGTATAGTTCAGATACCTATCGGTTTATAGCCTTATTTCTTGTTTTGGGTGTAATACAACATTACAACCACTTGGTCGCCGTAGTGCGATATCCTAATTTTTATGTCTGTTTTTTTTTGGATTACCGTCTGCCTTAAGACGCTTTGCTGTAGAAAATGCAAAGTCCATTTTTGTGACACAAGAATGGAATGTTTTGATGTGATATTTTACAAATGAGAGCTACAGAACAATTATCTCGTTTAGTTCATATCGTGACTCATCAATTACTTTTAAAAAGCGGTTACCCGCTTGTAATTCAAAATTAATCACGAGAAATAAATCTTTCTCAGGGAATTAGCAAATTAGCTCGGGTACTTTATATTCATGTAGCAAAATGTATGCAATTCATGCGTTTACCTCGGGGCACTCGGGGCGCAATCCAAACATTGTGGCCCGGCTTATCGAAAATCGACGCCAATATTCCTATAATAAGATCAAAAATAAAAATAGCTGGAGTTTTGGAAATATTCAGAAATTCAAGAGTAATTATAAATCTTATCACTAAATTCCTTCATGATATGAATGCGTTATTCCCAGTAGAAGTGCTGGTACTAAATTGGTCAATAGCTATACTTTGTAACATACTATTAACAGCGACCAGTTGTTACTGACTGGTCGTAACTGCGAAAGGGAATTTCGATAATAAATGCGGATTACATCTGGAAGGACACTGGTGTTCGTTGATCGGAGCTTAATTAAACTAAGTAAAAAAAATGGCGTTTTTAAAGACATAATTAGATAAGATTTCCCATGAATATAATTTATCTACAATGTGAATTGTAGATACGCGGCCGATCTCCTACCAGTTGGACCGACCAAATAAAAGACTCCAGGTTCCCGAGGTTTAGCTCCGTCGTCAGCGCCACGATGGACAGAAGCCGATGGAAGCAAATAGTTCACTCCAAGTGTGGACCACTTGCTGATGACCACGATCCTCAGTCATGAGGGAACGACTAGAGAGAGAGAGAGACAATGTGAATTCCCTGGCAAGGTTCTATCGCAGTTGCACTATAAATTGCATTCAAGATATGGAGCATGGCTGAGAAAGGTGTGTCGGTGAAATTTCCGGAGTAAACGATTTTCATGATTGATGTTCCTTAAATTACTTTTAAAAAGAACCTACAAACAAACTTGTTAGGAAACGGTTTTTTTGCTCAAGAGACACGGTCAACGCCCGATCATTACAAAGCGGCGAAAATGAAAATGATTTTTAGTAGATAAATGGGCACCAGAGTATACGTTGTTGTTCCGAAAAACTAATAGACCATTAGATTAATCATATGAATAGTTTTACACTACACGAAAACGCACATGGCTCCTTATTAATCTAGTAGCGAGCATAATCAATTATCGAAACTTGACTAATCGACGATCCCTCTAAACCGACGTTCTGTCATTTCTCTTCCCTTAATCGATTACTTCAAACATGAGCGGCAGGGGGTCCGCTAGCATACCACGACCTATACGTACGCTTTTGTTCATGATAAATCTTTTTTGTTTAATATTGTACGTCTAGCTCGCACCGCTTTGTGTGGTACCACGCCAGGCTTCTTGTTTTGAAGTTTTAACTACCAATAAAGAGCTCAAATTTAATTTCTTCATCAAATGACCACCAATGAAAATAAATATCAAAAAAAAAATAGCACAATAGTTCCAAGTTTCTCATGCTTTCTCCGGACAACACATTTTATTAACACATTTCAATTTATTTTGTAAAGAGGTACGATCGGACAATCAGCGTTAATTGCTGCTTCTGTTACGTGGGTTCACGTAGGCGTCAAGAGCATTCCTGTACCTATCGAGTTGGACTGTACCGAGAGTACAATGAAAAGATTGAGTCATCATAACAAATGCGGCGCGCGTCCTCCGAGGGCACGGAACTCTCCACAATCGCGCTCTTCTTATCTGTGACGGCTTCGATCATTGTGCCCCGAATTCTTCGAGCCCGAGCCCGAACCACCGACCTACCTACAGATGACGAAATACTAGCGTCTTGGTCTTTTACTCCTCTGTTCCTTTGTTGACTTGTCGGTTTGTTCCGAATGGCTTTTTGTAAACGTCCACCGGCTGCGTTTGTAAAGCTCGCTTTTGACTTTATTAATCTTATCTCACTGATGCATCGCAAGCAATGAGAATTAAACAACGACCGTTACCTACGAACGGATCAATAAAATCAACTGAGTATTTTGTCACGCAACCAATTCATATAGAATATAGAATTCGATTCATGTTGTAGCTATGAGAAGTTACTAAAAGTGTATGTAGTCAGTTTCTTTAATCACAGAAATATTTATTTAAGAAATAAGAATGATTACTGATTAGGTACAGAAAAGAACCTGCAATGCAGGAATCGTCAAATGCGTACTATAACACGTCTCCCTAATAGGTATTTAACTAACAATGATAGAATCCGCAACAGGTACTTTAGCGTCACCAGAAGGCGATGTCGTTCGGGATTTGTTATTCGATATCGCAAAAAAAGGTTTTAGAGAGGTACTTAACTAAAGCTACTATTTAAAGTAACTTTTTTGTTGATATTGGAACTTCAATTATTTTCTTTATATTTAAGAACATAAAACCCCCAGAATCAACTATCTCAATAATAAAAGAAATGATGTACTTACGAAATAAAATCAGAATGAAAAAGAACGTAACAAAAACAAGTTCATTAATCATATTGATGAATGCATAGGGCCACTGATAGGAAACTCGAGAGCGCTCCTGCTCAATTTCTTCTTGATTTTCTTTCAATTCAGTTCTTTAACGACACCCGAAATCATTAAATAATGCAATTCATCTCAGGCCCGGACAAGGTACGACCAACAAAAAGGCAACAATAATTTAGACAGGTTCCGAAGATCCCCGAGTATGATACATTAATCCAGTTTATACAACATCGGGTATCCATTATAAATAAAAAAATGATGCATTTAAAATTCCATCTAACTATCATTAATGATTAAGATTTCAAAGTGATCACAAAAAGAGAGCGTAAACCCCGATTTAAGCTTTTCGAAACTTTGTGGCAGTTTTAAGATATGCAAAACGAACGTTTGTACAATTTTGCAAGGACAGTTTTTAGTGCTAAAGTTTCTACTTTAGCATGTTATAATCTCTCTCTACCGAAGAAACAGGTCAACATGAGATGTATCGAAATCCTTGTAACGTTGACGATAGCGTCTTTTATCATTTATTACACTACTAGTTCCGTGGCTCTGGTGCTCTGACTGAACCTGACTGCTTTGAGCGTACTGTACAAGACACTGCGGCACTGGCCACGTCCACAAAGCCTTTTATTTATCATTCCGTTCGTTGGAGGAGTCACACATTTGTCGAGCAAGTCGCTCGCTGGCTGCATTTTTAGAATTATTAATTTGGTTTGTGTTCTTATAGTGTGTTAAATTGGCCGATTTTGTGCCAATGTTATGAATAAAACATCACAAGTCTTCTTCTGCGTCGGTTTTGTGGCAGTCGAGACATGTTTAAATACTTTATTACAATTTTACTTTATTTAACTTTAAAAGGCAGTTTCTTAAATTGATTCAATAGAATGTAGTTTATTATATTTAAAGCACCGGGTTCTCTATCATAAATTATTATTAAGATATTGGCTATTAAGGTTCATTTTGTTTGCTAGGTACCATAATAAAAATATTACTTTATAAGCACAGACTGTGATTTATTTCAAGTTTAAATATAGATTCTGAATGTCTTTAAAATATTGACTACTTCTTAGGTTTCATTAATAATACATTACACCCTTTCCCCACCTACAGAGCTATAACAAGCCAAATTCTCAATAGTAAACCTTGGTGTTTTTTTAAAACCCGCCAAAAAATTCGGATTTGACAAGGATCCATTATTCAATCTATTTATGATACTTTTTTGTTCCAGGTCGAGGTCGTGATCTTGGATAAAAATGATAGTCCACCGGTGTTCAAAAACATTCCGCCGGCGTACTTCGCTTCCGAAGACTTAGCACCAGGACAGGCGGTGGCTACCATCACTGCTGAAGACCCTGACACCCTAGGGACTATCACGTATAGCATTCAGTCTGAACAACAGCCTCCGTTCACGCTGGATCAACACTCCGGCGTCCTGACACTCAAAGATCCCTTGGACAGGGAGACGATTTCACAGTACCAGGTGGTGATCAGAGCTGATGATGGAATGCAGTTCACTGATGTTACCGTGGTTGTGCAGGTAATTTAATTTTACAACAGTCATCGTTGATACGTACGTTTGCTTATAATGAAGATACAACTGTTAGGATGAGACTTTCACTTTAGTACCTACTTTCGGATATTTGATTTGGAACTTAGATAACGCGTTATTAGCGATTGGTTCTTCGTAATAGATCTTTGAAATAAGAATGCTGCTAAAACAGATCATAATTGCATCCATAAAGCATTTATTTTGTACAATGATGCAAAAAATGGAAATCAACACGGATGGCTGTCAAACCGCGGTCGTGGGTTCGAATCCTGGCTCTTGCCTACCAATGGCAACTTATGTACGGAATATCATTTAATTTTTACCGTTAGCTTTTAAGTGAAGGGAAAACATCGTGAGGTAACCTGCATATGTCTGTAAAAGCAATTAAAGGTGTACCTGAAGTCCCCAACCTGCACTACGACAGCGTGTGGAGAAGGAACGGGTAGTAACCCGTTCCTTCTCATCCACGACAGGCGGCCTTTGCCCAGCAGTGGGACGTAGATAGACTGATTTATATTTTGCTGAATCGACTTTAATCTGTCACTTGTTGCCATGGATAAGTCTACGATACTTATCCATGGCTGAACTATGATGAACTATTTTGTTGTTAGCCGTGTAGCGATGATCAACTTTATTTTATTTGTTAAGGTCACGGACTCCAACGACAACCCACCGGTGTTCAAAGAGAGCGCTTACTCCTTCGACATCCCAGAAAACGCGGCTCGGGGCTCGATAGTGGGAACGGTAGTTGCGTTCGACCTGGACGCCGGCCCGAATGCGCAGCTCACCTACACGCTCATCTCCGACTGGGCCAATGACGTGTTCTCGCTGAATCCCCAGACCGGGGTGTTCACGCTCACAGCCAGGCTGGACTATGAAGAGGTAAGTATCAGGGCTGAAAGAGATTAGTTTCGGAATTCAGAACTCGAAGGGTTGGAACGCATTCGACGATAAAAGTCGCGATAGCTGAACAGAGCACACGTTTACGGCGATTAACAAATAAGTTGAGGTGAGTGTGGCACTGATACAACGGATACATGTTAGTAGTTTCCCCTTAGTTCTGAACGGCATGCAAATGATAACCAATATTAAAACGTGGGCTGACCAAACAATTGAGTAGCCATGTTTATTGTCAATTAACAACGGAACCAAGATCAAGGCCTCGCGCGAACGGCTCAGTGACCGTGAAGACAGACCAAATGTTCAAATAAACACATTTAATAATAAATTAAGTGATTACCATGCAAAGTATTCGCACTCAGTCGGAACGCTTCGCCTGAGGACCTGGAAGACCTTGACATTTGGCGTTCAGGATTTTTTATTGGTATATTTGCAAATGAGAACACGAGGGCTTGCCTTTACATGCCTCCAGTGGCCTGATTGATTCCGCTCCCGCTTTCGATTATTTGTTGGCAATAAATAAGCGTATCGCATGTCCGTCCACAGTAGACACTATTTATATCGTTCGTACTCGAGTAATTAACACAACACTTTAGCCCGGAATGCGTCAGTAATTAACAATGAGAAGCTATAAAGCTTGTCAACATTTAACTGACCTTAAGCTGATACTCACGAAATTAAATCATAAACGGTATCGATAAATTTCTCACATAGGGGACGTAAAACACTTAAGTGCAGTCAACTGTGATTGATAAATAACCCGGAAAATCGTGAACAGGGAAGGTGATAAGTAGGTATACGTCGGGTTGCTCGCTTAGCCATGCTTTATGATAGTTAGGCTGTTTAGAGGAAAGCTATCTTGGTACTCGTATAGGACAATGTTTGACCATAAATATAACTCCATACATCACCGTCCATCATTTGTACGTTAGGTGAACTAAATTACTGCTTTTGTGAACACAAATGTCGCGGTCGCGGTCCTCTACTTATTAGTTTAGCTATAATTGAATATGTGACTTGGACGTGACAGTACAAATATTATCATAACACTTCGCCGTAAACTGGGTGTACGACAAATTACATGGCTCTTTGTATAGCTGGAGCATGATGTATGAAATCAACAAAATGTACACTGGCTTACACGGGGATTCGAGGAGGTCAGCTATCACATCACTTATCAACAAATAAACTCGAATAATGTAGTCTCTTGCGCGCGGTGATCAGTTATCAACAAATGAGCCTATAACGTATTTCGATCACAATACAATAAAAAAACTATTCTCAATAATTACTAGCATCTGTGCATGTAAGTTAAGTTATAATATCTTATTATGTTACAATCACTCCTATTTATACAACGTGTACCAAAAGTCAACGTTAAGTCAAAATCGGGCAACTTGGCCTCATAAAAGTTAAGTACCTACCAAAGAAAAAAACAGTAATGTAGCAAAAAAATAACAGGCATTTTGGAGATCCTTTAATGATAGCTGTCAATACTACAACTACAAATCTTTACTTTTCTTTAATATTTATATTGGTATGCAACCGTGAATACTTCTCTGTAAACTAAATACAACATGAAGTTAAAACGTTTTAAATTAGAAAACCCGCTCTCCGCCTCTCCGGCGCTTAAATTCTTTAGACCAACCTCTAATTACAACCCTAAAAAATTTTTACTACACTAATTTGACAAGTAGCTCAAAACTTATTACGCTTGTTAGATTCTTGAAATAAACATTGTGTTTTTTAAAGGAGTGTGAGATGCATGTTGTTAATTGTGCAAGACGGCATAAGAAATTCAAAAGTTCAATTTGCATCGAGCACGAAAAAAAATGTTTTTTTCAAAACATGCCTTTTTTATAGCTGTTATGACTTGGGACAGTATCACACGCTAGGACTTTTGGGATACCGTCCATACGAAAATAAGAGACATCAAATAGTCCTTAACCTTTTGCACAGGGCAGACGCGAAATCGAATCATATTAGTAACTAGCTTCCGCCCGCGACTTCGTCCGCTTGAAAATCTACCCTATATATTTTAATCCAGGCCATAAACTATCTTCGTGCAAAACTTCGTCATTGAGTAACAAACATCTAAACATCCAAACCTTTACATTTATAATATTAGTAGGATAATAATTTGTGCATACCTAAGTTACGTTAGGGCACGTCATTGTACCTTAAAGGCAAGTTCTTAATAATTCTAAGTAAGGGATATGGAGGGTACTAAAAAATTTAAGTGTCGATAAGATGAGAAGGAAGGGACTACTAAAAGAGTAAAAGCCGTTAAATAGTAACGGTTAAAATAAAGTTTAATTTGTAATTAAACACCCGCTTGGGTGTTGTTGGTTAATGGGTTTTAATTAACGTGACTATTCACTTTGCTAACAATTACACAAAATCGCGTCATATAAGTAGGTAGGTACCTTACGAGAGGTACTTCATAGGATTTTGGTGACAGTTGCGTTCATTTAATTTTGCAACGTAAATATTAGTGATTTTTTGGTTGGGGATTATCCAGTATAATAATAATAAATAAAATAATAATAATAAATAAATATATAAGGGGACAAACTTACACAAATCGACCTAGTGTCCCATAGTAAGCTCAGTAAGGCTTGTGTTATGGGTACTAGACGACGATATATATAATAGATATAAATACTTAAATACATAGAAAATATCCATGACTCAGAAACAAATATTCATGCTCATCACATAAATGTTTGCCCTTACCGGGATTCGAACCCAGGACCTCTTGCTTCGTAGGCAGGGTCACTACCAACTAGGCTAAAGCGGTCGTCGAGTATATGAGTAGTATCCCGTTCTTCAGTACCAAGAAATGCTTATGATAATATATACATATTATTGGCTGTCTGTCTATTGTCAGTGTTCTTTTTTTATAAAAGCGGTTGGTTCTCCATATAAATAAACAAATTACGTAAAAGTGATAACCGTTGGTGCAAGGGAAAATCACACACTTAATGACAGCTTTGACCACAATCACGCCTTTCCACAATTTTTCCAGCTGTTCCCTTCTACGGGTCGGATTTATCAACCGATTCTCGTGAAATTATAAGGTTAAATTATAAGGTAGACGACAAGGGACCCTTATTATGAGTAGGTTTGATAATTATATATATCAATTAGGTTTTTGGATTAGTTTATTTTTACCCGACTGCCGAAAGAGAAGAGGGTTATTCATAATACAGACGATTTCTAGCAGATCACAGAGCGACTACTATGGATGAATAATTTTCACAGATGGAAAGACATGGACTCAGATCACACACAGGATTTTGTTTTTGAATCTGCGTATGTCCATCATGAAATATTTTCACACGTTCCGCAAATCCGTGTACTTGAAAACAAGATGCTCATTATGTATTTATTTTTAATGCGCCCAACAAAAAGCATTAATAGACGCTTAAGTCTAGTGAAGTTTATTTTTAAAGTACTCATGTCCGATTTAGTGGCTCCGCTCGAGGCATACATTGCGGTTCAAAGTATTATCTGAACATAGATCTACTAGAGGGCGTTGACCGGGCGGATCTGTTCGACGTGTAGTTAAAAGTAGCACCGATATATTGAACAAAAGCCTGTCGCAGTGGCTGTTGATGAGTTAATGCTTTCTTTGATATTTAAAACAAGTGCATACCAACTTAGATACCTTCTTTTTTTAAACCAACGACCCGCAAGTCAAACTGTATGATTTATAAATATCATTTCATTTATGCTACTTACACACTAAGATTTTTGCTTCACGGGATTTACAATCGACTGAATTGTATACCTTTTTCAGTTAGATATTGCCCCATAACTTGTGTTTAACTTGTTAATACTTCAGTAGTCATAATGAAAGAATATTAAAAATAAGTCTTATATCTTAAAAGAAAACAGCCCGTTTTTCTACCTTGCCTACCTTCAACCGCACAATTACCTCGTAAAGCATAACCCGCGGTATTTGCCCGTATGCCTTTTGGGTACAAAAGTAATAAAAGTTTATAAAATATATTGCACGACGCGTAAACCCCTGCGCGTAGGCAATTCGGAAACGAAGGACGTCGATGCCTCCGAGCGTATTTTAATTCACCATGTATAAAATAGACTCATACAGTCAGACACGATTTTGAAGTCTTTTATCATAACCATAGGGCTTCATGTAACTTTGGCAGGAGTCGACAGGTTGTTTCTCCTGGACCTGTTGTATATCCAAACGACATTATTCCACATCGCATTTTATATTGATATTTAAGTCTCTGCATAATTTTATGCTGATTACATTCGGATCAGTAAAACCGTCGTTTTACCAGCTGCACAGCGCAGTACGTATGGACTCTGTTTATAGTGTTTATTGTTTAATCTACAACTCACACCAGGGAGTTGCGTTTATCATTTATCTTATTACCATATTTGTTCTGAAGTAAAATAGCAACTTGATAAGGATATAACTGGTATTCGACGACGCCTTCAAGGAATCTATCTCTGCTTGCCTACTATTGATATCGCCTTGAAGGGATCTCTTTCCGTTCCCCAACTATCGTAAATAGATGGCATAGTTTTGTAATTATAATAATCTATTTCACAGGCCTGCCTAGTCTATAAACGTAATTCGCTAAATAAGTTATTCAGCCGTCCAGCTCTGACTTACAAACCAGACTTTAAACAAAAAGGATACTTCTAGAATATTTTAATAGTTACTATTGAAACACTAAAAAACTCGTTCCATTGTTTGTTAAATTTATCTCCGCGTTTCGTCAGTTGGCCTTTCTCGGCGCTGCGGCCGCGGCGCGGTCCGCAAGGGCGCAAGTCGCGGCGCCCGGAGTCGCCGCCGAAGTCTCATCAAGTCGGCCAGGCTCGCTAATTAATAAAAACAATTCGGGGTACACTCGTTCTGTCGACCGCCCGCCAATTCCGCGTACCCCGCTAGAGAGCTGCTAATTTCATCCAGGTACAGTTTTTTCCCGTCGCGCATCATATTCGGCATTTGCCCGCTCGATCCGCCATCGAAATTAAGGCTCAAACAATGTCAGACAAAGCAGCCGTCTGCAAAACATCCGCGGGCCGGATTCCGAGAGCACGGAACGTTTTTTAAATGGTCAACTCGGTTCACGATCCGCGAATGAGGGAGCTTGTCATAGCTGGGAGGTTTCGGTGTCCTACTATAACGAAGAATCGACATTACTTTCTCAATCTCATATCTCACTTTGGCATTATTTCGAAATGTACTTTATTTTGCATAGGACAAGGTCGCTTTTGCAGCGGTGTTTAGGTGTTAAATATAAAATAGGGTTAAAAAAGAAAACAGTGGAAATCTGAATGCCTGCGACGTCCGTAAAATGTTACAGCAGTGCTTTATTGCTATACCTACGGTTTGTTGATACAAATTGCGTTTTTAAATACGTGTAATTGTGGACGTATTTGGTAAAACATGTCGATTGCATTGCATTTATTATGCTTTGAGCAGATTGTGTCACCACTCAGTGCCTCATTAATGACATCATGTAGCATTCAGAGTCAATATCTACCTAAAAATATTTGTTTCAATGCCAATTTAGGCAGATATTTTCATTCAGTAGATAATATTATTATTAGATACAAAATCTTTCGCAATTCCAAACATGGTATTCTTCCTATCTACCTTCAAGATCTTTCTATCAATTTCTTGCACTTTACAATAGTTTTTGCTATCCGCAGTTACGATATTTCCAAAGATTCGAGCCACTCCTGAGATTCACTCACAATGTCTGTCTCTCTCATCATCATCATCATCATATCAGCCGAAAGACGTCCACTGCTGGACATAGGCCTCCCCCAAAGAATGCCAAAGTGACTGGTCCTGCGCCACCCGCATCCAGTGGACTCCCACAACCTTTACCAGGTCTCTCTCGACTGGTGTTAACTCAGACAGTCGATTTCAACTTCGCCACAAAATTCAATTATTACAGATGCTCCTCTAAACTACACTACTGACATTCGCGATTGTATGACGGACCACGTATCATTAGCTGCAGCTTCCATTGAGGCTATCCGGTTATCCAATACCGATCTTAGTTATCCCCCTTATGTCAAGTTCCACTCTACCGTACCTACTCAAAAATTCGCAGCAGACATCATGCAGACCATATTTTTCCTGGCTTAAAATTCTTATGGACCCTTGATTGTATATCTTAAGTACTTATACTGTGTGTTACCGGAATTTATTAAAACTGATAATAATATGTTCCATTAGCAATTGTTTGCATGTATTTGCAAATCACTGTTATGTAAATTAACTGCGCAATTAATTTTCCAAAATACAAACCTTTAATGGACTAGGTGTATGACGCCGTACTAAACGAAGTATGAAGAGCTGTCATTTACACTTACTTGTCAATTTACTTTGCTGTACATTGCTGGCAATTTAAATTTTGTTAGAAAATTTATGAAGTCGGAATTATAGTTATTTATCTGCATTAAGTGATTAAGTTAAAGAACTCCGTTAATTTGCCCTAATTTTAAAAAAAGCCCGTCTACCGGTAATGCACTGTATAGTAATGACGGATATGATGAAATTCATAAACAATGTTGAAAGAGAAGAACTAAGAGAAAAACGCCTTGCAACAAGACGCAGAGACAAGCACTCTGCGTGTTATCAAGTTATTCATGCTATTTAAAAAATTACCTATTGAGTTTAATCTATTACCTACCAATACTCTTATGTTCAAAACAGGTTGAAGACTTTTTTGCCAGAGAAGTGCTTCTATTCAGTTGATGATTTTTTTTAATCATAGCATGACATAGTTTAAAATATCTCTTTTGAATGATATATTTTTATTATTACTTGTTTAATGTTATTATACCAGTGTGTTTTGTGATATGTTTGTTTATTATTACTTTTAGTTGACATTAATTTCTTTTTTTCTCTTTTTGAATGTGTGGTTGGATAAGGAAGTACAAGAAGCTGTATGTGAGAAGAAAAAGTTGTGGCGGGATTGGTTAGCTACAAGAGCTAACCAAAGAGCCAATAAAGCCTCCTTTGACGAAGTTAATGAAGCAAAAAAGGCATATCGAATAATGAAAGTGCGGGTGAAAGAAGTAGTAAAAAGAAAGAAAGATGAACAGAATGACCACTTGGATGAAAGGCTGTCGCGGGATTTCCAGATGAACATAAAATATTTCTGGAAATCCGTTAGACTAGCCAGAGGTAAGAGCCAGAACTCTGAGCTGAAGTCAGTCAAAGACAGGAATGGAAGTATGCTTAATGAGATAGAATGCATATTAGGGAGATGGATGGAATACTTTGAAAGTTTGTATGATAGGGAGGAAGAAAATGGTTCAACCTCAAGTCTGATAGGTAGCGCAACCGAGGATGAAAGTAATATTAGCATGGACGAAATTGTGAAAGAATTGAGAGGAATGAAATCGGGTAAGGCTGCAGGGTATGACAGAGTTTCCGCCGAGATGCTGAAGGCAGGACAGGGCGTCATAGCGAGTCAGTTGTATCGCCTCTTCAATTTGTGCTACAGCACCGGCCGTGTACCTAGGGACTGGTGCAAGGCCGTAATCGTTCCTCTTTACAAAGGGAGAGGGTCACAACTTGACTGTAAAAACTACAGGGGCATTAGCTTACTCAGCATCGTCGGCAAATTGTATGCAAAAGTGTTAGTTAAAAGGGTTATGAAAGAGACCGATGAGAAAGTATGGGATGCACAAGCAGGATTTAGAAAGGGTATGGGTTGTACGGATCAAGTCTTTTCCTTACGATGCATAGCCGAGAAGTATTTGGCCAAAGGTCAAAAGGTCTATTGCGCTTTCGTGGACTTGGAAAAGGCTTATGATAGAGTGGTGAGGAAAGAACTATGGTCGGTGTTGTGCACGTATGGAGTAGACAGCCGCCTCGTTCAAGCACTGAAATCTTTATATAAGGATTCCAGTGCTTGTGTGAGAATAAACGGGTCATATACTGACTGGTTTAACATCGAAAAGGGTGTTAGACAGGGATGTGTAGCGTCTCCGTGGCTGTTTAATCTATTCATGGACAGCTGTCTGCAGGATCTAAAAGGTGATGAATGTGGTTTGAGAATGGAAGGGTTACGCGTCAAATGTCTCATATATGCTGACGACCTTGTACTACTTGCGTCGTCCGCTGAGGAGTTACAAATGATGGTAACGAAGATGAATGAATCTTTTGAATGGAAAGGGATGAAGATGAATGTAAGTAAGACGAAAGTGATGGTATTTGAAAAAGATGAAATTATGACAGACTGCAAAATAATGATTGGTGAAGAAAGACTGGAACAAGTAAAAGAGTTTGTGTATTTGGGGACGTTATTTACTGGAGACGGAAAGCATGAGAAAGATATTGAAAGGAAATGCAGGGAACCGAGTGAATGGGGCACTGAATGCCTTTATGGGCAGCCAGAAAATATCACAAAAAGCACGGATGGCTGTGCATCGGGGAGTTTTGGTGCCCACACTTACGTATGGTAGTGAAAGTTGGGTGTGGCAGAAAAGACATCAAAGTCGATTGAATGCAGTAGAAATGAGAGCGTTGAGAAGTATGTGTGGAGGGAAATTGAGTGATAGAGTCAGAAACAGTGTTATAAGAGATAAGTGTGGAATGGATGGAGATATAGTCACAAAAATTGAGAAGGGTATGTTAAGGTGGTTTGGGCATGTAGAGAGGATGGATGAAAGAAGATTAACGAAGAAAGTGTATACAAAAAGAGTGGAAGGGCAAGTTGGAAGGGGAAGACCTAGGCGAACTTTCTCCGATCAAATCGGAGAAATCTTAACAAAAGGCCAGGTCAAAAGTACCCTAAACCGACGAGCATGTATGAGAAATATTATGAAAGTGAGTGAAGCGAAAGTGGTTTGCCAGGATCGTAGCAAATGGAGATCCGTGATCTCTGCCTACCCCTCTGGGAAAGAGGCGTGATTGTATGTATGTATGTATGTATGTAATTTCTCTTATTGTTTATTGCAAACTGTTATTAATTATACTTTTGAGATCAAATGTGTTTCTAAAACTTTAATGTACCTAATGTACTTGTGTTTTAGGGTTCCGTACCCAAAGGGTAAAAACGGGACCCTATTTCTAAGGCTTCGCTGCCCGCCCGTCCCTCTGTCCGTCTGTCTGTCACCAGGCTGTATCTCAAGAGCCGCGGTAGCTAGACAATTGAAATTTTCACAAATGATGAAATTCTGTTGCCGCTATAACACATATTGAAAAACTGAATAAAATGAATATTTAAGAGGGCTCTCATACAACCCGTTTTTATAGATAATGGTACGGAACCCTTCGTGCGCGAGTCTGACTAGCACTTGGCCGGTTTTTATTCAATTTAATTTTAATGTTAACGTTGCAGACGCAGCATTACATCCTCGTGACGCAGGCGCAGGACAACGGGCGGCCCTCGCTCTCGGGCACCGTGACGGTGTATATCAACGTGGTGGACCTCAACGACAACGCACCAGTCTTCGACCCGATGAGCTTCTCCAATGAGATCCCCGAGGACCTGCCTATAGGGTCATCGGTTGTCACTATAAGTGCTACTGATTTGGATTCAGGTAACTGGGACCATGCTTCATTGCTTATTAGGAAAAAGGCGGCGATCAAAGGACGTCACCACAACACGGAACACAACGTTTAAACAACTAATGTTTTAAAACTTTCGTGAGACTTGTTGAAATAATACTAATAATTACACGGTTCAACTCTATGAAATGTCACTACGGGCGACATGTTGTGAACACTTCGGGAGTTCTTCATCAGGATGAGAGTTTTCGCGGCGGTGTCGTATACCTGTGAGTATCATAATACGTGAGTTGAACCGTGTAATTATAAGTATTAATTAATGTTTTCTTTACTGTATGACGTAGTGATTCAAATTATGTTTACCATTTTCATGCTTCAGAAAGTGAAAAATTAAGAGTAAGTACCCTACTCGTAGCGCCTAGATAAATGTTGTTATTTTGATAAACGCCTTTGCTAGTAAGTAAATTATAATTATATCAATGATGGTTAAATCGACGTTGTTTGTAAACATCTCATAGCTATCTACAGTTGCGTATATTTCTAGCAAACCCAGCAAGCAAACTCAAAAATCTCGTTTTACCTAATACTAATTACATTGCCAATAATTGAAAATGTTTCGCTATCAAATTTGTCAAGAACTATTCCATCTTATGGATTGTTCGTTTAAAATATATCCTTCCGAAATCACGAAGTCTTATGAAAATGACACATAGCATCGTATTTTTCAGGGGTAAATGGCAAGCTGACCTACAACATCACATCAGGCGACGACGCGCAAGACTTCGTCATATCACCAAACGGGACTATGTATACCGCGAGGCTGCTCGACCGAGAGACATTACCCGTGTACAACCTCATCGTCACTGCAAAGGACTCGGCCAGCCCACCCGAGCCCCAGCTATCGTCTACTGTCCAGGTACAATGCCAAAAGACTGATCAACTTCAGTGGTTGGTTCCTATTTTTTACTGGTGGCGAATTATCATCAAGATCAATAACAACGCGTGTCTTCGAACGCATTTAACCCTCCTCAATAAGCTCTCTGCGATCTTAAGATTCCGAAACCTAATATGTTTTTCATTCGTTCCTATATTATTGCGTTTAGCGCAGGGACCGGAACCGGTTACCATTAAAGGGTTTTGGATCGGGTATTTGATAGAATTGTATTTCAAAACCCTATCAATTCGGTAAGCATATCGATCGACTTACCGAAACGATAGTGTAACCAAATTGATAGAGTTAATTCAGGTAAGCGCTTACCAACATTAAAACCCTATGATAAGGTTACCCTATCGAGGGTTTTTAGAAAACAATCAGGCAATTTTAATCTCTGCACGCTTCATATAAAGCTTATTCTTACATCTTAGATTAGGTAATTCAACTCGACTTGGTAACCACTTTGGAAAAGGTTACCCTATTCAAAACGGTATCCATAACAATAGGCTAACACATTGATAGGGAAACCATATCGTTTGGGTAATCATTTGATAGGGTTACCCACCCTATCGAAAGGCTTAATCAAATGAAAGGGTTTTCCGGTCCCTGGTTTAGCGTGACCGGTCAGTTTTCTTAAGCACGAAAACAATGATCCAGGCTCCTCGAAAATTACTAGGAACAGATTTCAAGTGTTCAAAATTACTTCACAGTGCTCACATCATTAATGTTACTCCAAGTCTTACAATCACTGTATACGCAGCACTAACTTTGATGTTAAAAAAACTTCAGTTTACTCTTGATCATTCGCCCTGTTCAAATGTATTAGCCGCGGCCGTATTTACTTTAGCGGACGTGTGTCATTTTTAGTGGCTCTCCTCTAACAAGCTATCACCTCTCCGAAATACTATCCCTAACTTAACAAGGCCCCGTGGTTTATGGGAACAAGCCGTTTTACTGTGAAAATCATGTGAAATTGTAAAGTATTTTTTCTTTGAATAATTTCCATGTCAACGAAAAATGTATGCAGTTGGCTTTTAAGATGTATCTAGTTAAGCGTAAAAGTAAAAAATTAAGTAACACTCTATAGAGTGTATTGTTAAAGAACGCTATTGTTAAAGAGCACAATATGCCACTGATGAGACAGAATAAGCAGCTGTGCCTAGGCACTATTTAGAATTCAAATACATTTTTAAACCTTTATTCGATATATTTTTTTGAATTTTTGCTTACGAAAAAAGTCTTTTGTCTCATTATTTATATAACGTAATTATAATATTATAATTACAGCTTCCTTTACTTCAATCTAACTAATAAAAATAATAAATCAGCGTCCCACTGCTGGGCACAGGCCTCCTCCCATAGTTGAGAAGGAACGGACAATAGTTCCCAAGCTGGCCTAGTGTGTGTTGGGGACTTCACATACACCTTTGGATTTCTTCGCAGATGTATAAAGGTTTCGTCATGGTGTTTTTCCTTTACCGAAAAGCTAACGGTTAATACCAAATGATATTCCGTACCTAAGTTCCGATAAACTCATTGGTACGAGCCGGGATTCGAACCCACGATCGACGTTTGACAGCCTCTTGCCTGAACCACTAAGCTACCGTAACTATCATCCAAGATGACTATTAACCTATTTCTTTAATTTCTAGGTCACAATACAATTAAAAGATGTCAACGACATGGTCCCAGAATTTATTTCACCACATGTCATAACTGTTTCTGAGAATATTCCTCTCAACACTGTCGTCATGACAGTAAAGGCTGTGGACAAAGACGAAGGAAGAAACGGATATGTTGAATATTTTATGGCATCAGATCCAGAAGTCAATGGCTATTTTTCACTAGGAAACGTTGATGGAATACTAAGAGCTACTGGAAAACTGGACAGAGAATTAAAATCAAGTTATACGCTCTCTGTAACAGCTAAAGATAGAGGTGACCCCCCGAAAATATCCAAAACACAGATCGAAATCAAAATTTTGGATGAAAATGATAATAGTCCAGTATTTGACCCAAAACAGTACAGTGCATCCGTACCAGAAAATTCCAGCATGGGCGCAAGTGTCCTACAGGTATGTCAATTAACTAGACTTTTTTTATTTATTATTGCCATAAGATAAATTGCAGGTATCCATTTTTGTATGCTCGAATATTAATTTTATTTCATTTTAGTTTCGTCTTTCTTTTTTGTGTGTTTTAAAGTTTATATGTTAGTTAAATAGTAGATTTTGTATTATCTTTTGTCTTAGATAGATATATGTTATTGTCACTGTCTCATGTTGTGCATATTGTGTCGTTGCTATCTACCATTCTGTGAGAATGGACCCAGCGGCAGACCAGCGCTGGCAGTAAAGCTAGCAACATGCTGAGCTGGGTTCATTTCATGACAAAAAATATTGTGTTATTTTCATTTATTTCGTTTATTTTGTGACAACGAATAAATGTTTGAATTTGAATTTTGAATTAACACTTCGCAGGTTTCGGCGACTGATGTTGATGAAGATGCCAATGGAAGAGTTAGATATTCTATAGCGTCTGGAGATGAAAACCGGGATTTTAGTATAAGCGAAGATACAGGAATTGTAAGGGTAGCTAAAAACCTTAATTTCGAAAGGAAAGCTCGTTACGTTCTGATTATAAGAGCCGAAGATTGCGCGGAATATGACGTTAGATTTGACACGGCTGAGCTGTCTATCTCAATTCAAGATATTAACGATAACCCGCCTACGTTCTTAGATTCACCGTACTTAGCGTACGTAATGGAAAACGTAATACCTCCTAATGGCGGCTATGTTATAACCATTCATGCTTATGACGCAGACTCTCCGCCGTTTAATAATCAAGTACGTTATTTCATAAAAGAAGGCGATGCTGATCTTTTCAAAATAAATGCGTCTACTGGAAAGATATCCTTATTGAGAACTCTCGATCGAGAAGTACAAGATGAATATACGCTGGCACTTGTGGCTATGGATACTGGTAAGGACTCAATATTAGCAACTTGTTACCTTTAAAAAAAACTTTACTGAATTCCTACTCCACTAGGAGTTGGCTTTTAGTACCATTAAATACAATGTATATTAATGGTAAGACGAAATGAATAAGTGGTTTTTATTTTTCAGGTTCACCTCCCTTAACTGGGTCTGGTACAGTGAAAATTATAATACAAGATGTTAATGACAACAGTCCCATTTTCGAAAGACAAAGTTACAAAACAATAGTGAAAGAGAATTTACCACCAGGAACTATTATACTTAGTCCAAAGGCAACAGATAAAGACATTGGGAATAATGCCAAGATTCGTTACAGCCTCCTAGGAGACAAATCTGAAAGGTTTCATATTAATGCTGGAACAGGAGTTATTGCAACTAATGCATCATTAGATAGGGAGGAATGGGATGTCTATTATTTAATTATTATGGCACAAGATTCATCTACGACTGACCCTCGAACAGCAACTGCCAACCTAACAATAGTGATTGAGGACGAAAATGATAACACGCCAACTTTCTCTCAACCAGAATATGAAACTTACATATCAGATCGCACCGTCACGGGAGATTTCATTTTTGGTGTTAAAGCAACAGATAGCGATATAGGCTTGAACAAGAAAATTAAATATGATTTGAAAGGTGAACACCAACATTTATTTACCATTAACAAAGAAACCGGCGTCATAAAAGCCGAGGAAAATCTTATGAAATATCGAGGCAAAAGTGGTTCCACCTTTAATTTAATAATAGTCGCTACTGATTCCGGTTCAGCTCCTAGACAAAGCACAGCTGAATTAAAACTTATACCGAAATCTGTTAGAAACTTCCCAAAATTTGCCGTAACGAATAAATTAACCTTTACTTTTTCTGAAGATACACCGGAGGGTGTTTTAGTAACCAGGCTATCAGCGTCTTCACCAAAAACGGGACCTACAGGTTTATTACAGTACGCTATAGCTGGAGGAAATGTGGGCGATGCTTTAAGAGTAGAGCCAATGAGTGGAGAGGTTTTTGTAACCGGGACAGGTCTTGATTACGAAACGATGCCTTTATATGAAGTTTGGTTTGAAGTTAGAGACTCAGATAACCCACCTCTAAAGTCCTTTATAGAAATCGAAATCAAGGTTACTGATGCAAACGACAATGCGCCCGTTATAGAACAAGCACTATACAATGCCACTGTTTTAGAGGAAGAATCACCTTCTCAACTCGTCATCAAAATAGAAGCTCATGATGATGATTCTAATGAAAATGGAAGAATAAGTTACAGACTAGTTAATGATTACGAAGAAACTTTTGAAATTGATGCGACAAGTGGAGAAATATACACTAATATGGCTCTAGATAGAGAAACAACTCCGTTTTACGAACTTTTTGTGGAAGCATTTGATCATGGAACACCTCAGTTAGTCGGAAGTTCAACAGTTGTAGTAACAGTTTTAGACAAAAATGATAATCCACCACGATTTACGAGACTCTTTAGCGTCAATGTCACAGAAAATGCCGAAATCGGATCTTTCGTAATCAAAGTGACTAGTTCTGATTTAGACTCGGGACCAAACGCTAATGCAACATATAGTTTTGTGGAAAACCCAGGTGGCAAGTTTGTTATCGATCCAGTCAGTGGAAATGTGACCGTTATAGGATCTTTAGACAGGGAACTACAAGACGAATATATACTGAAAGTAGCCGCAATTGACGGAGCATGGAGATCAGAAACTCCTCTTACCATAACAATACAAGATCAAAATGATAATGCTCCAGAATTTGAGTATTCTTACTACAGTTTCAATTTCCCTGAACTGCAAAAGAAGAACAGTTTTGTAGGACAAGTTATTGCAAACGACAGAGATAAACAAGGTCCCAATTCTATTATATCTTACGCATTACAGCAACCATCGGATATATTTACCATTGATCCAGCTACAGGTGAAATACTAAGCAAATATGTCCTGAAATATAAAAGAACATCGATTAATTCGTCACCTGAAAATACTTACTCAGTTATAGTCATCGCCACAGATAATGGTAAACCGCCAATGTCATCAGAATGCCTGGTTACGATTAACGTTGTGGATGCTAATAATAACTCGCCAAAATTCCAAGAGCATGAGAAATTAGTACCTGTGCCAAAAGATGCCACCATAGGAGAAAAGATTGTTAAACTGACTGCAGAAGATAATTTAGACTTCGGCATTAATGCGCAGGTGGAATTTTATATTTCGGGGGGCAATGGGTCTTCCTTTTTCACCATAGACAAAAAAGACGGTTGGGTTATTGTGAGGAAACAATTTTATGATCTTGGTCAATATTATGAACTCAAAATAAAGGCAGTTGATCGGGGAGTCCCCCCGCAGTCCGATGAAACCTATGTTTCTTTTGTCGTGACTGGTGAAAATATGTTTTCCCCCAAATTCACAGCGTTGAGCTATCAAGTTATTGTGCCCGAAAATGAACCAACTGGATCATCAATATTAACAGTAAAAGCTAGTGACGACGATGAAGGTCCAAATGGAATAGTTCGTTATGCCATCGCATCTGGCAACGTTGGAAAAGATTTTACAGTCGATCCAATATCAGGCACAATAAGCATCCTACGGCCTCTTGATTATGATACCATTCAAGAATATCGTTTGAATATAACCGCCAGTGATTTAGGGTTTAAACCAAAAGAGACAACTGCTACATTGACAATTATTTTAACCGATATAAATGACAATGCTCCTATCTTCAACCAAACACATTACAACGCCTTTTTACCAGAGAATTCGCCAGTGAACTATTTTATTTTCACAGTCAGAGCTGTAGATATCGATTCACCAAAGAACTCAATTATTCAATACTCCATCACAAATAATGAAATGAAATCGCTGTTCCGTATCGATGCGAATACCGGTGAAATATTTTCAAAGGAAATATTTGACTTCGAAGAAAAATCCATGTACAAATTGGAAATAATGGCTGCGAACCCGTACACCGTTATGAAGGGTATGACCGAAGTATCGGTTCAAATTACTGGCGTCAACGAATTTTACCCGAAATTTATCCAGCCTGTATTTCACTTTGACGTATCAGAGTCGGCTGAGGTTGGAACAAATGTTGGCGTTATACAGGCAACAGACCAAGATAGCGGTGATGATGGTGTAATTTACTACCTATTCGTCGGATCCAGTAACGATAAAGGCTTCAGCATCAACTCCCAAACTGGTGTTATAAGAGTCGCACGATACTTAGACAGAGAAACCCAAAACAGAGTGGTATTGACAGTGTTAGCCAAAAATTCTGGTGGAATACATGGGAATGATACTGATGAAGCACAAGTTATAATCTCAATACAAGATGGTAACGATCCACCCGAGTTCTTACGCCATAACTATGAGGCAGTCATTTCTGAAGGTGCTAAAATAGGTCACCAAGTCATACAGGTTCAGGCCCTTGATAAAGATGTCCGTCCACAGAACAATCAGTTCAGCTTTTCAATAATTGGAGGAAATATAAATCAAGATTTCAAAATAGATCCGCTATCTGGTGAAATTGAAGTTGCACGACAGTTGGACAGAGAGGTACTACCCGCATATTCTTTAATTCTTGGAGCTATAGATACCGGCGTGCCACCTCAAACGGGTACAGCTACTGTTACGATAACCTTGACCGATATTAATGACAACGGGCCCATATTTGATGTTGCTAACTTTAATGGCGCTGTGTTTGAGAACGAACTACCAAATACTAGCATAACAACACTCAATGCCAAGGACCCAGATCTGCCGCCCAACGGCGCTCCATTTTCTTATTCCATTATAGGAGGAAAACATCAAATTTATGTAAAAGTACACAAACATACAGGAGTTCTGCAGACCACAAAGAAAATCGACAGAGAATTAACCCCATATTTGGAAATAATAATACAAATAGAAGACAGTGGTACACCAGTTATGACATCAAATTATACAATACCTATAAAAGTACTAGATCGCAACGATAACCCTCCGACGTCTAGGTCGGTGCATGTCCTTGTCTATGCCTTCAACAATAAAGTACCATCTGGAAAAATTGCCGACGTTAAACCAAATGACCCAGATATTGTTGGTGACTACAAATGCAAAATTATTAAAGACTCGACATCAGACCTAACACTTTCGTTGTTGTATATCAAAAAGGGATGTGAATTACATACAAATGCGGTGCGACCAGGACAAGGATATTCATTTTCTGTTTCCGGAAATGACGGCATTCACAGAGATGTAATCTCATCCGTTAGCGTGGAATACTTTTCTTTTGATAATAATACGGTAGAACAGTCCGTAACTCTGAGGATCGTTAATATGACGGCATCGCATTTCCTTACACACTATTATAGGAGTTTGCTAGAAACTCTCAAAACAGGATTAAAGAACGAAGAAAGTGTCTACTTATACAGCATCAATGAAGACGACGGTAACTTATACCTGACAATAGCTACCAAGGGAAATAATTCAGTCTGGAAAAGAGAACTGACGGAAAAACACTTGAAATCCAAAGAGCACGACATGTCAAAGTTGTTAAAAAGTCAAATTCTAGTATCTTATATACCGTGTTCTTTTCACGAATGCCAAAATGATGGGCTTTGTTCAGATTCAATTAAAGTTTTAGACCAAACTAAAATAACTGAAAGCGCTGCACTGATCCTTTCATCACCTTTAGTACGGCATGAGTTTACTTGCCATTGTACAGAAGGATTTATGGGTGAAAAATGCGAAAAACGACAAGATCCTTGCTCACCAAACCCCTGTCGCTTTGGAGGTCAGTGTCGGAAACAAGGACATGACTTTGTCTGTACATGCCCAGCCCGTCGGGAAGGCAAAACTTGTGAACTGGAAAGAGATGACTTATGTAATACAAATCCTTGTAAGAACGGGGGGTCATGCAAAGAAAGTGCCGACAGGAAAACATTCTTCTGCTTATGTCGTCCTGGTTATCGTGGAAATCAATGTGAAGCTCTGGTCGACTCCTGTAGACCCAATCCTTGCCTCAATGGTGGAATATGCATAAGTCTGAAGCCGGGATACAAGTGCAGCTGCACAAATGGCCGATACGGCGCTCATTGTGAGAGCTCTACCTTCGGATTTAATGAACTATCTTACATGCAATTTCCCGCCTTAGATGCTTCTACAAATGACATCACCATAATTTTTGCAACAACCAAGACTGATGCACTTTTATTATACAACTACGGCGCACAAACAGGCGGAAGATCAGATTTTATTGCAATTGAGCTTCTGGGAGGAACTCCTGTATTTTCTTTTGGGGGTGCGAGAACATCTATTGCCTCAGTTGCTATTACGGATGCAAGAAAAAACTTTGCAGATGGTGGATGGTACAAATTGACCGCAACAAGGAACGGCCGCGTTATATCATTGAGCGTCACGGCTTGCACAGACCATGGTGACGTTTGTATGGAATGCGAGCCCGGGGACCACTCATGCTACAATGATGAAACTGGCCAAGCAGGGTGTGTATAATTTGCTTACGACTATTTTATCTTTACATTGCTTTGCTATATGAAGTACTTACAACTTATATACCACTGTGTTTGATTTCAGAACTCTGAACTTCAACAACGAATTTCTTCTCATCGGTGGTCTTCACAAAGCTGATCCCGTTTTGGAACGGCCGGGCCAAATTCACACTGACGACTTCATTGGATGCATCCACAGTATAACAATTAACGGTCGCTTATTGAATTTAACGAACCCTATAAAATCACGAGGGGTAGAACCGAATTGCGGCAGAGAAGAAAAGGGAGCCTGCTACAAAAAGGACGTGTGTGGTAATGGGGAATGCTTGGACAGATGGAAAACTAATTACTGCAAATGTGAGGGGAACATTTTGTCTCCTGACTGCGGTCCGGCATTCCAGCCAATATCTGTTGCCGGCAGTGGATTTGTCTTTTTTACAATCTCAGAAAAGCATCGAAGAATGCAGTTACTGGAAACATTCTACGTTGATGATACAGCCTGGAACAAAAGATCTGGCAGGCTTTCTGAAAAGTATACAAATCCAGCTAAAGCCCTGACATTCTTCTTTAGAACATATCGCAAAGAAGGCATATTATTTTACTCGGCAACTGATAAGTATTACACTTTGATTGAATTAATGGGAGGAAAGATCATATACACCTCGAAACAAAATACTATTGTTAACATGACACAAGTCGAACAGGTCGATGTTTCGGATGGCAACTGGCATAATGTTTCCTTGTTTTCTCTTGGAAGAAGCATTCGCCTTATAGTCGATGGTGCAAATGTAGGCGAAGAGCTAGATGCTGCCGGCGTGCATGATTTCCTAGACCCGTATTTGACTGTGATTTCATTTGGCGGAGTAAAAACAGAGTTCTTGCCAGCAACCAGCAACAACAATTTTGAAGGCTGTTTAGCAAATTTTACCATCAATAGCGAAATACAACCATTTACAGGAAACGGAACTATATTTAAAGAAATAGTTCGTAAAGGAAAAATCTTAGCTGGATGCCACAGTAGTTTTGGAGTTGGCCTAGCACAAAACCCTGACCCACTCAGTATCGGTATTACACTTGTTATTGTCTTTTTCATAATTTTGATTGTTGCCATCTTAGTGTCGTTTGTCGTGTTTCGCCTTCGAAAACAAAAGAAAGAAAAGGGTAACATGCCAACAGGTAAAAGTATAATGCATTCCAAACAAAACGGTGGCCCTGCTATGTTGAATGCCCCGAACTTAATAGCTGGTACCAATGACAGTATGATGAATCGAAATCTTCACAGTAACGAAACAAGTCTAAATAGCTATATGTCTGATAATGCTGATATTATGCGAAACGTCGGTCATATTGTGGGCCCTGAATTACTATCTAAAAAATACAAAGATCGTGAAATAATGAATATAGATCCACCTAGGCCACAAAGACCTGATATCATAGAACGAGAAGTAGTGGGCAAAAGTCCTGCTCTTAGAGAAGATCATCACCCACCACCACCACCATCGACAAATAATTCTCACCATACGCATGACCATCCAAGCGGAATGGATTTGAACTCTGACATTCCAGAACATTATGATCTTGAAAATGCCAGCTCTATAGCACCGTCGGACATTGACATCGTTTACCATTATAAAGGGTTCCGAGAAGCAGCAGGTATGCGCAAATATAAAGCAACACCGCCTCCCATAGCTGGTTACCACCACAAGCATCAAACACCTCAACACAGGCATTCGCCGCTTCATGCCGGTTATCCTCCGAGAGTCCTACCACAACCATCTCAGCCTCCGTCACAGCCAAGACAGCACCAAACTACACCGCTAGCCCGTCTATCTCCCAGTAGTGAACTAAGCCAACAGCCAAGGATATTAACCCTCCACGATATCTCAGGGAAACCATTACAAAGCGCGTTGCTAGCGACCACGTCAAGTTCAGGAGGTGTCGGTAAAGATGCTCTGCACAGCAACAGCGAACGTAGCTTGAACAGTCCCGTCATGTCTCAACTAAGCGGCCAGAGTTCATCGGCTGGGAGAAAAACGCCCAGTGCTCCACCACAAGTTCCTCAAGTAGTTTCAGTGGGATCTGGTGCGGTCGGTCTGACTGCAGAAGAAATAGAAAGGATGAATGCACGACAGAGAACTTCGAGTCTAGTGTCGACCTTAGATGCAGTTTCGAGTTCTAGCGAAGCGCCTCGTGGTGGCGGCGTCGGCCATCATATGTCACACAGACATCATTCGCCACCTGTCGACAACAGAAGTTCTACCGGCTCTGACGATGAAAGTGGTAATGATAGCTTTACGTGTTCAGAAGTAGAGTATGATAATAATAGTATTAATGCTGACAAGCAAGAAGATGTAAGAAGGCCAAACGTGAGCAGTGGCAGTAATTCGAAGAAGCCAATTTTACCACCGCCTTATGAAAGTTTCGATTCGTCATTTCGTGGATCTCTAAGTACTTTGGTGGCGTCGGATGACGACCTCGCGCCGCACGTAGGATCCGCGCTGTACCGGCAGGCGAACGGGTCACCTGCGCCTGCCACCTTGGGCTGGGACTACCTGCTCAACTGGGGTCCTAATTTCGAAAGTATGATTGGCGTATTTAAGGACATAGCTGAATTGCCAGACTCCGTTAACGGCCGAATATCTTCCTCCTTAAGACTTCCAAACGGCACGCCCAAGCCGTCGGAAGAATACGTGTAATGTAATGCATAAATTATTAAGGACATCTTGTAAATAGACTGGACTAATTTTAAGTTGTGTACAAATATTTGTTGCGATCTTGTATCAAGGTCTCTCTAGATTCAATCCTCTTGCCATATCTTGTTGATCGTGTTGTGTAATAAACTTCTTACGATTTTATAATGTATTGAATATCGTGAATGTACATATAGAATAAAAAGTCACTTTGTATATAGGAAAAGAAGTTAAGTTTCCGTCTTGTTTCAATAGATTTGAGATTGTCATAAAAATATTTTCTTTAATTTATGAATGAAATTGCAGACAGCAATTGTATAAGTATGTAATTTAGCTAACACAAAGATATGGCCTGAAGCGGGTATAATTATTATAACATCGTATTCCTTTTTATTTTTTTGGGTTTTCACAAGATCCGATAGCGATATTACGTTGTTCTGCAATTTTATTCATTTTATCTTCAATGACATACCATTAAAGTGTCAATAATAGTAATTTGACGATTATGTAACATCTATTTGAAATTGTATCGAGCCATACTGTTAGCGAACAAAGTGCCAAATGCCTATTTGTTTACGACGACTGACTGATTTATGTTAATGTGAACAATAAAAAATAACCCTTATAAGGTATTTGTTTTATTTATGTAACTTATCCAAAGATAGCTCAGGATGGAGCCTCATTTAAATAGTCAGAATGAAATATAAATTAAATTATAAGTATGTGTCGCAGGCATATTGTATATAATCCGCCCTTTAACATAACAGCCTTTTCACTAAACACCGCTGTTTTGTAATACGGTGGGTTGACGATCAGGCGGATTGAATACCTACTGCTGAATGAAAATCCGCTGGAATGTGTTCGGTGGATTGCCGCTATATTGCAATATAGCCATCTGTAATGTAACACAGCGGATTGCCGCTATATTGTAATATAGCCAGCTGTAATGTATTACGGCGAACTGCCGCTATATTGTAGAACGTATCGCAATGACAATCCCGCTAATATTGTGTTGGATTCCGTCGAACACCAGAATCCATAGCCATTTTTGAGCAGTTTTTGACGTTTTCATTTTCATTATAGCCTCTGGGACTCACGACTCGACGCCTGTGTTGTTGTTATGTCAGATAGCGCCACGAGTATTAAAAAAACCGGCCAAGTGCGAGTCAGTATCGCGCACGAAATTTTGTCTACAGTTACCAATAAAAACGGCAAAAAAATCATGTATGTTGTATGGGAGCCCCACTCCGACTCGCACTTGGCCGGTTTTTTAGTATTTGTTGTTATAGCGGCAACAGAAATACATCATGTGTGAAAATGTCAAGTGTCCACTTATCACGGTTAGCCAGGTGACAAACAGGATAGACAGATAGCGGATTTAGACAAATTAGTAATAGGGTCCGGTTTGTCCTTCGGGTACGGAACCCTAAAAATGGGAACAAAAAATTACGAATTGAATACATCGGATTTTCATCCAGCGGTATTCAATTCGCCTGGTCGTCAACCCGCCGTATTACAAAACAGCGCTGTTTTGTAAAACGGGGTATTATCCTATTCCATTGCGAGATATATATTATATTCAACAGGTTTTTCCATAGAGACGTTAACTATTTAGATGTACATTATTTACTATTACATTACACGTTGAAACTAGAGGGATGTTTTTGTAGCGAAGGTCAATGTTAATGAACAGAATGATAAAATAGTAAAACATCAAGATATTTGAGGAAATAATTCAACTTGATTTCGTAACACAATACTATGCATATAGGTAAATACTGAATAGGTAAATAAGCATTTTGGAACTAGCTCCACTATCTACGATAAATTGCTACCGAACTGTCGTTATAACAGAAACCGCTGTAAATGCCAAAACACACGCCATGAAGATAAGCTAATACGAGCTTGTTCTTGCGTTAATTTGGTAACATTTACATATTTGAGTACAACCAAGACTGTGGAGTGTGTTAGAAAAGAGTATTTTTGAAATTATGATGTTTTCTGTACTTGAGGCACCAACAAAGGACGTTTTCCGGTAAGGTTTTTAAGCTGCCCTTAAAATCAACTGCTCGGCTATTACAGCGAGGTCTATGTCGCGGCAAGATCGACTATCCGTCTCTTTCTAAGTGCTTTGATTAGAAAGTGACGGATAGTCTATCTCGCCGCGACACAGCTGGCACGGCGTCTTGTTCTAACCGTGCAAATGGACTATAGAACTAATAAAACAATAGCATTCATATTGATAAGAACTTTAAGGATTTTCAAAACTTATTATTATTAAACGGGATATAATCTTAGGTACAATTAGGTATCAATTCGAAATTTGGAACAACCGTAAAGAAGGCTAACGTATGTGTAAGGAAAATTAAAAATTTCGATAAGTACTTCATCATCGTCATCATCATATCAGCCGAAAGACGTCCACTGCTGGACATAGGCCTCCCCCAAAGAGTGCCAAAGTGACCGATCCCGCGCCACCCGCATCCAGCGGACTCCCGCAACCTTTACCAGGCCTTTATAAGTACTTACCTAAGTATATACCGGTGTTCCCGGGAATTTCCGTTAACTTGGGCATATTGCAGAGTACATTCACAGAAACAAATAAGAAAAAAATTAGAAAAAAAAGTACGAAAAAAAATCCTACAAAATAATTTAATGTAAAATTAACAGTTATTGTACAAGGGTTCAAGACCGGAAGGTCCAAGAAGTCACATGAAATAATAAAAATGTACCTCCGAGTCAGTTCGTGCCTAATATCGAACGAACTCGCTCTGTAAACCTTCTTGTAGTGTAGGTATAGGAACCTTTCAAAAATTTAAAAGCTGTAATGATGTCACAGGTAAGAGCCAATTCACTGGTTAAATCTGGAAACCTGATTAAATTAAAATTTTGAATATCTTGATAACAGTAATGAGTTAACAAAACATACTACTGTCTTAGAGAAAATAACTTTATTTGATCTACACTATGTCCCCTCGCAATTAAGGGAAATTGACAAAAAACACGTAGTATAAGTATTTTTTAGGGTTCCATAGTCAACAAGGAACCCTTATAGTTTCGCCATGTCCGTCTGGCCGTCCGACCGTCCGTCCGTCTTCAGCTTAGCTCAGTAACCATTACCACTAGAAAACTGAAATTCTGCATGGGTATATAAATCATTTCTTTTTCAAATTAGTGATTGCGAGATTGCGAGATATTGGACTTTAAAGCCCCAATTTCTAAACGGCTGCTACTGCGAATGTGAAAAAAAACATGGCATAATGAATTTCAAAGGAAAACTATCACGGCTAAGTAGACATAAGTAGTTACCGAGTAATTGTCGACCAACTTAAAATGTAAACTTAGAAAGGCCAATCGCGCGTGTCGATGTTACTAAGAAAGACAGGCAACTACGAAACCCTACACTGCGCGTGGCCCGACACTCACATGGTCGATTTTTTAAAATCGAAAATGAGTGTGATGAAACATTCAAAGTCTAGTTAATAAATGAAATTGGATGTTATTCTAAAACCAATTTTTTCTACAGTGGAATTTTGATTTATAAAGGAATATGTTGAAAAAAGTGCTATTTCCTACATATCTTCGAAGATTACCGAACGAAAGTTTTGAAATTAGTAGATATATATGGTTAAGAGCAGGTAACATAAGTAACCTTTATATGTTAAAAATCTTAAACCTCCTATGAAATTATTGTTAAACAACCTTTTTAAATAAAAAAAAACAATTCTTCACGTGATAAATAATTATCGCTGAAAAATAAACATACAAGGTTGCAAGCAATGAAATGCATATGGCGCTGTACCACGGCAACTTCTACTATGAGCTGATAAGTAAGATGTTTCAAGACCCCATTAAGGTCATGACCGTCATGACGGGTATGATGTATGAACGTTAAAAACGGAAACCTCCTCCTGTTGTACGGAACCCTCTGTGCGCGAGTCAGACTCGCACTTGGCTGGTTTTTTCCCAACAGCTTAACGTTGGGTACCCTAACGAGGTTAATAGCTATATATATTCCATAAAACACAATCCATGTAAAAAAGAGGCCAAATCTGGAAACTCTTCCACCGTGAAACGTTGTGAGATATGTCGTAGAGCCAAATCTCAGGCGTTTTTATTAATATTTATTTGCTTGCTAAGTTATATTTATTATATTATAATATATATTATTTATTCTGTGATTGCCAGGTCACAAAATTTTATTGAGACTTAAGTTAAGTAAGAAGGCTCTACGAAATATCTCACAACTTTTTACGGTGGAAGAGGTTTGAGACTTGCTTTTTTTATATGGTTTTTTTTTTATGGGATCTTACTTTGTTTTGTAAGTTATTGCGTTCTCATTACATACAAATTATGAATGCAGTCCCATTATTGCTTTTTAATATTTTGTCCCATTCACTGCAAATGTAACTTTGTAATCGTATACTGCAGTTGGTGTATCTAGAAAACTGAACCGAAATTGCAAAATATTTTAGTTTTTCCTTGACACTAAACACTAATCGCTTTAGTTTGTTATTTTAACCTACACAGTTATTTCAGTGTAGGTCGAATAATTAACTTCCGTTTTGTTTTTGTTTTATATAATTGTATTCTACTAGGTGATTTTTTTTTCTCTTGTTTTAATTTATATAAGGTAATAATGTAAAATATATAATAAATGATAATTTAGTGTGCAATCGCGCTCTCTCGCATGGGTTTCCACGGAAGACCAGCGTTGGGGTCCCCTAGAGGTACCTCGACACAAGCTGAGTGGACACCCTTTTAGAGACGCTTGTAATTATGTTTTAAAATATATTTATGTTCTAGTTTAAGTTTATCTAAGCGTTTTTAAATAAAGTTTGCTTCTTCTTCTTCTTCTAATCGTATTCTAAATTTGAAGCTTATATGTCTGCTAGGAGTGCCTTTGCGTTTTGAAGATCGGTCAGTCAGTCAATGAGTGAGTGACAAAATTAAGAATCTTTGACTAGTTAATTTTTTAAGTACTGGTTCAAATCAAATGAAATTTGAAATATACCGTGTTTATACAATTACTAATTGGTTTCTGAAAATTGAGGCTTATAGATCTATCCACAGCGAAGTTATAGGGGTCGAAAACGGCCTGAACGGCTTCGAGAAAAAGATGGTAAGCCGTGCCGCTGTTTTGCTCGACTTGGCAGGGGCACCACTGTGCCCCCAGATTTAATCATACGCAATTACGTCCCGTTTACTAATCATTATCAGCATTAATGTTCAGACAAGTGTTCCATTGGACCAATATCAGTACCTAAGTTTCACCTTACAGTCATGTTGACTTACAATTTTTCACAGTAGCCCATGGTAATGAGACAAAACAATGTATGTATCTTTGATATTGGCTGGGGGCCTTGAGAACGTTATGAAAAGATATATTCATATTTTCTTACATTATACGTACTTGTTTACCACAATTAATATTCACTGTAATAATATAAGAAACATCAAAGAATTCATGGACAAATTATGCACGCTTGAATAGCTCATTAATGTAATTGTTCAAGTATTTTATTTTCATGGTGCTTTAAGGTATATAAAGTAAACAGTCATTCAATAGAATTATGAAAGGCGTAGAATCATCCGTCAACCAACTGAGAAACAGGGGTTTACCACAACGTCCCATTGCAATTCAATTTAGGTTTGATCTGTCATTTTGTGACAGTTTTTCTATGTAACTGACAGCTTTCGATTCAGTTTAGGTCCTAAAATGAATCGCGTTAACAGATCGTGGTAAGGCCCCAGGACATGTAATTAATCTAAACTGGGGGGGGGTGAAAGTCTGCTAGGATATACATACTTTCTCATTTATAATGTTAGTATGGATATGGCCAAGCATATTACTTGTTATTTAAATGTGAAGCAAGTTAATTTTCAAGTACTTTGTGTGTTTAATTTTCGTCGCAAAACTAACATTGAGTTAATTTTTGTCAAACAAGTCACGCTAATTAGGTACCTACATGAACTATTGAAAATGGCCATAAACGAATTCAACGCGGAAGGAGTCGCGGGCAGAAACTAGTATTCAATAAGCAAACGTAGTGATTAATTGCATTACAACCTAAATCATTAACTAAAAAAGTACCTATAAAATAACTACATAACTCACTACTTAATTATTACTTCCCTATTATAACGCGTAAGTTTTCCTACGTTAAATTATCTACATTAAAATTTTAAGGCTCAAGTTAAACTAAAACAACATGGCATCATTATATTAGTTGAGCTTGATTAGTTTTTTTTTTATTTGATAGGAGGCAAACGAGCAGACGGATCACCTGATGGTTAGCGATTACCGCCGCCCGTGGACACCTGCAACACCAGAGGTATTGTGAGTGCGTTGCCGGCCTTTAAGATGGGTGTACGCTCTTTTCTTGAAGGTTTGAAGGTCGTATCGGTCCGGAAATACCGCAGGCGACAATCCATTCCACAGATTAGCTGTGCGAGGCAGGAAGTTTCTGGAGAAGCGCACAGTTGAGGACTGCCAACCATCTAAGTGGTGAGGATGGTAATGTTGTCGCGTTGGACGATGGCGAAAAGAGGCGGTAGGGATTAATCCAAACAATTCCTCGAAGTTATACATGCGATAGAAAATGCAGAGCGAGGCCACATCTCATTTTTCATTAGTGAAACACTTCGGACCTATGCAAACAATAAACTATAAAACTTTTTTTTCATCATTGAACATGAACCGAGCCGAACGCAGCTTGGTACGTACAAAAATAAAATATAAGAAATAAGTATTTACGTTATCTTTGGGGACAATTACAAAGATCGACCTTAGTAGTCCCAAACAAAGCGATGCTCGTACTATTTGATGATATAACAAATTAATTACTTAAATACATAGAAAACATTCACTCAGGTACAAAATATGCTCATCAGTCATCAGTCATCCGACAAATAAATGCCATCACCGAGATTCGAACCCGGGAAAGCCGGCTTCGAATACACTGTCACCCAACTAGTCCTAAGTGGTTGTCATAAAACCACACGATTTTTATTATTGAATTAGTACTATACTTTCCTACTATTACTTCTAAATGAAATAAATTTGTTTGTTGATTGTTTCTTACAGATGTACACGTTGAAATGAACGTCTTAGCAGGATCAGACACACGGACAATTTTATGAACTGTAGCGAAAAACATAATTAATAATGGCAGCTCTACAAAATTCGCTGTTCTTAAACATTTTTCCCTGCTCACGGGTCTGAGAGACTTCCGAACCACCGAGGCGTGTCATGCGTTTCTATATAGGCGACAGTTTAAGTACATTAAATTGTAATTATCTAGGCGAATCTAGTTCTCTAATAATGGACAGTGCAATATCTATCTTTATATTCTGCGTCAGTAAGTATTGTTAATAATATACCTACAGTTCTTAAATATCACTTAGACCGCCTATTGTTACCATTATTTATTAATCAAAATTTTTGTAATATGTTTCTCTCTTGTCGTGGTGTAATAAAGAGTATTTATATTTATTTATTATTCTCTTTATTTAATCTTTTTCTTAGGCTAGGTTTTTACAATAATGCTATAAAAAGGTAAATATAAAACTATACATATAAAACATAAAACCATAAAAAAATCGTTAAAATACATTGTTTGCCTCAAACCGAATGTTCATTAACATTTCAGTTATCTTTTTGACAGTTGCTCATTTAACCGACTCGTAACCGTCATTGAAGGTGGGTTCTTATCTCAAACGTCTTCCGGCGAACCATTCACCTGACACAAACTGCTTTCAATTATCATTTTAATCATTCCATAAATGGAGTAACAAATATATTTTAAATTGAAGTTGAACGTGACAGAAATCAGAAACTAGAATCAAAGGTCCTATTTGATGACATCGTGAGTAGTAAGTAGTTACTAGTAACAACGTTCAAGACCGTCAGTCTTCACATAGATACTATATAATCCAGTGTAGTGCACTTATTCGGACTGGTTTAAAAGGGCATTAACTGACCCCCACGTATGAAACAACTGTTGATGAATGAAGGTCCTATGAAAAAGTGAAATGCTCGCGCTAGCTAAAACGCTCTAGTTCAGTGGTTTCTAAAATTTTCAACCACTGAACTAAGGTGCCCAACATATTCCCATAGCCGATTTGAACCAGTGACTGTCATAAACTAAACTAAAATTGGTTTCTCGATCGCTCGCCTATTTTTCACCCCTACCCAAAACATAACCAAAAAAGGAATGTTATTATTTCTCAAAAAGCTTTAATAATAGTTTTCAATATGTAGATGTCTCTACCAAAAACAGCTAATTTTAGTGATTAAAAAAGGTGAGTGGTAGAGTCCCTGACAGATAAAACTGTAGGTACTTGTTTAATTACATATCCAACGTTGAAGACTCACGAATCGGTTAATATCATACCTTTCTGAAGGAAAATATAATTGAATAAGTCGTTTAGTAGTTCCTAACTGCTTTCAAAACGCTTTAGTTCCAACTATTATATAATTTAGTTTTCAGCTATGCCACTGCGCAGCAAGGGTGCGTGTCACCTCCGATGGAATGTCCGAACGAAAATATAACATTTTGGTTATACACAAGGTACCGAATCGATACACTAATATATAGGAGATATTTTTGGTATACTCGTAACAAAGAATGTCGCTCATCTTACACCTCTCAATTGTATTTCTATGTATATCTTTAAACTGATACTTTGTGAGTTAATGTGTTATGATCTATTAGATCGCTTTCCCAAACTCAATTTTAATTTGAAGCTAGTTTCTCTATCGCCATTATCCCTATTTGCATAATTTCCCATTCTTAAATTTTACCTTCCCCACTATTTTATGGTAGCGATTTTTTCCTCGTATTAAGTTTACAAACGGTTTATTAGTAGAGATCTTTTCATCGTAATTGAACAGTTTCGACGGTGTCCTGAAAGTTTCGCGTTTGCAGTGGAAGACAAATTGGGACGTAACTCTCTTCAAGGGAAGAAAAATTGAGATGTAATACAATACGATACGGGAGCAACACTATTGTGAAAATAAGCTGCAGTGAACAAAACCGAATAGAATAATCGCGTTAGGGAAAAAATGAGAAACGAAAATTAGTTACAAAGAAAAATTGAGTTTGGGAATGCAATGTAGCAAGTCATCTTAATATTTTAATTGAATAAAAACACATTTCCAAGTAGCATATACCAAAATATTTTCGTCAGCCGTGCCTGCTTGTTTTATTATGAGTGGCAAAAAAAGAGTTCGAATTCAATTTTTTTAGTTTTTATGAATTGGTTTTGAAAGTCGAAAACTCAAAATAGAGTACGGGTATGGTGGGATTTAAAAATATGTATGCTATATTAGACTTTTATATGTCTCAATTAAATCCTTTATTTAGTTAAGTCATCCTAATATTTATCTTAGTAGTCGTCCGGTTTTTTTCTCCCTACGTGTAGGGCAAACGTAAATAAACCCCACCAATTGCTAGCCATGGACTCCGACTCCATCACTTCGGCGCCGTGGGTCGCGGGCGCTCCTATCAAGATCCTCATCCACGGGTATACTGGCCACAAAGACTATTCTCCGAGCACGGAAATAAGACCAGGTATATATCAGGAACCTCGGTTATGTGTCGAAGTGTCATACCGTGACATGTTGGCAATAGGTGGGTGTACTCTTAATTCTAAATACGCCTAATGTTTCACCAAATGCTACCGAGTGACAAACAAGTTATTTTCTATCATGTCTGATGTAAGCTTATTTACGCCTACGTTATGGAACTTAAGCCATTGTAATCATAGACGTCGACTGGCACGTCTTAAATAGTATGCAACTCAAATTTCATCTTTTTAGCTTAGGAGAAATCAGAATTACTTATCAGTCTTATCATCGTATATCTTCCTTCATCTTATAAAAAATTTAGTATCGTGCAGATGAAACGGTTACAGGATTAGCTTTGCGCGTTGGTATATTTCTGTCTTTAACGCAATGACATTATTTAACCACGATTTTCTGATGCAGCTTACATGAAATGCTGCGACTACAACGTAATCAGCGTGGACTACAACCCAATCGCGAGAGAGCCGTGCTACTTCCAAGCGGCGCGTAACACCGAACTGGTGGGCAAGTGTATTGCCCAGCTGATAGACCAACTGGTCACAAAATACGGGTTCGACCTGCGGGACTTCCACGTCATCGGTTTCAGTCTTGGAGGACAGACCGCTGGGTTCATTGGGAACTATTTAACTAGTGGAAGATTGGAAAGGATATCTGGTAAGACGTTTTCCTCATAACACTAAGTAAATGCGTTTAAATTCTGAGTGCATTACCTATACTAGTAGCGATAGTTACATTGCGCTCCAGCGGTGCACCTGTCCATGGGTGCAGAACTGCAATGTCGTAGGTAAAAACATGGCAAGGCCGTATGGTAAACCAACTGGTTCCACGACACTGTAGTTATTTTGCTTAAATGCATGGAGTGTATTATGATAAGTAGCTGTAATTGTTCCACCGTGCTACTGTCCAGGGATGCAGAACACCAAACTTGTGTGTAATCATCGACTTCAGTCTTGAAGGACCGCTGGGTTTATTGGGAACTTTATGACCAGTGGACAGTTTGAGAGATTATATGGTAAATTAGTGTGCTCTTTTAGCATATGAACTTAATACTAATATTTAATGTACTACGTATAGGAATTTAACTGCGCGAGACATAATATTATGGTAAGCAATAAGTTCCACGCTGCCGGCTCCAGTCTTGAAGAGCAGAGAACTAAGTTTTTTGAGACATTTCGATAGTACTTGATGGTCGACGTACAATACAACATTGGTCAATGTTACACCTGCAAGTTTTTAAAAAAGAGAGGTGAGATTAACGCGCTGCAGGAGCTGGCTACATGGAGCGCATTATGTGTCGGCACATACGAAGACTGAAGTCAATTTTAAGGGAACACTCCTTGTGTAATGAACTAACTGACAAATTTTAAATGTATTGTTACTTTTAAGCTGTCAATAAATGATTTTATTATTTATTTATATTGTATTTTCCAGCCCTTGACCCAGCCATGCCCCTGTTTGTCACCGAGGATAAAAATAAGAAGGTAATATACCAATACCATAACAATACATACTTACTTAGATATCATTGCAAGTCGCAAAGTCTAAGAGCAAATCGTTCTAGCTGTACCACAACTTTGCAACGACAGTGATGGTGGAGCCCAAGCAATTTCACTTATCACTTATTCTTTACTTCGCAAACTTACCTTTTAGAATATAGAACAAAGAAAAACCCAACCTCTACTTCGTCAGTTGGGTAAATAAGACTACGTAGCACAAATTGAGTGCTCTGTGTTGTAGATTTAGGGACCCTGCTTAGCTAAATACATACTGAAAATACGCAAACTACGATTGGTGAGAATACTCGTAACTTACCACTGGTAACTACTGACTTCGTCTTTAGAAATATTAAACACCGAACACACACGGATGACTTTCTCATTTGCTTTCCACACTTGGTTTTACGGAATAGATTAATTTTATACAGAACATTATATATCGTCACAGTTTTCCGTTCAGCCATAATTTGATTGACACTGACACAAAATGTTATACGAGTAATATAATGATGTGACAGAACTGGCAAATATACGAACGGATGGTCAAAAATGAAATACCGTAACATTGAATTTTGCAACACCAGGTTAAATAGGAGCATCAGATTTTTTTATGGTTTCATATAATACATGAACCGGAATAACAGCAGCAAAATAATTTTGTAAACAATTATAATTGGTGTGTGACAGGTGGATTCCGGCGACGCCAAGTATGTGGACTGCTTGCACACAAATGCCCTGGAGAAGGGGAAGCTAGAGACATGTGGTGCTTCAGACTGGTTCCCCAACGGCGGGCTCACACAGCCAGGCTGCATGCCCTCCAAAGAACAAAGTTAGTATTCATCATAATCATCATCACCATCATCATCATCATCATCACCATCATCATCATCATAAAGAAGAGTGCCAAAGTGATCGGTGGCGACCAAGTACCGGAAGGCACGGCGTGGGTATGCCCCCCAAAAGGTGGACTGATGACCTGGTAAAGGTAGCGGGAATCTGCTGCATGCGGGTGGCGCAGGAAAGTTAGTTTTACTTTTAAGTATCGACAATATTTTTTTCTCACCGAGTAACCACGGGTAGGCAGAAATAGAGCACAGACCGGACCTCACGAACCGGTCCGTTCCACCCTCTTTTCGGGTACTAGACATAGAAGGTTTAGGTACGTCCTGACCTGGCTATAATAATGTCAATTACCTACGCTATTCGTGCAGATAATTCCTCTTCCTGGTCAGAGAAGACGTACAGTATTGCGCTCTTCGCAGTAATTAATAAAGAATGTTTCGGCCCAGCAAAGCCACGAAGGGAACGTAGCTAAACACTGATCTGGAGGCGCTAAATACCTAACCAAGTGTCCATGGTTATCATGATCATAAAAATATACATTGTCACTTGCAATCTGATCAATTGATTGTAACAATACGATCAGCATGTTCTTTTTAAAATGAAATTGTCAACACAATTGGCAATATAATTTGAAGTTCTTTGGCTCCCTAAGCGCGCTTCTAAATTCGTAAGTTCTAAAAGTCACCTAAAGGGCAATGGAGCCATGTTGGGAGTTTCTCGGCGTGATCGCATCAGAAATGAGGCTATCCGCACCAGAATCAAGGTAACCGATGTAGCCCTCCGAATCGCTAAACTTAAGTGGCAGTGGGCAGGGCACATAGCACGTAGAACCGATGGTCGTTGGGACGGAAAGGTTCTCGAGTGGCGACCATGTCCCGGAAGGCGCGGCGTGGGTAGGCCCCCCACAAGGTGGACTGATGACCTGGTCAAGGTGGCGCGAGTCCGCTGGATGCGGTTAGCGCAGGACCGGTCACTTTGGCACTCTTTGGGGAGGCCTCTGTCCAGCAGTGGACGTCTTTCGGCTGATATGATGATGATGATTTTTTTGTAAAAATATCCGATTGAAATAAATAGATGATAATTTCATAATACATATTATACATATGCATATCTACACTATAATATGTCAGTTTAAAATGACAAAGTAATATAATGAAATGAATGTGTATGCAAGAATAGATATGGTTTTTAAAATAATACATCAATCATAAAAGATCAAAGAGATAAATAAGCATTATATAACTATGCAATCGTGCACTAAAATAACATTCACTCATTCGTTCATTCAACCCTTTTTAGCAATGAGTACTCTGAGTCGCTGTGTGTGTAGCAGTGTTGGGCAAAAAGTAATTGAATTACAAATTAATAATTGCAATTACAAAATGTAATTGCAATTACAAATTACAATTACATGGAAAAAGTAATTGAAGCCTCAATTACAAATTGCAATTACAAAATGTAATTTGTAATTTCAATTACCAATTACATTTTGTAATTAAAATTGGTAATTAATTACTTTTTCAACTACAAATTTTTCATAAAATTATTTCCTCACATTTTAGTGTTTTTTTAATTCGGTCGTACAAAATGCGGATTACACGCATAATGACATATCTACGCAAATCGACCGATACGCGAAACGCAACATACGCAAAACGACACATACGCAAAACGACACATACGCGGAATGACACATACGCAAAACGACACATACGCGGAACGACACAAGCCTATTTTCCTCGTAGCCACACTGTTTGGTTCTGGCGCTTCGCCGGCCGCTGCCGCGGCACGCTCGCTTCGCTCGCTCGGCTCGCGCGCTTAGGCTCATCGTACAACTAACATTCCTCCTCGCTTCGCTCGTCGTCGTACCTACACCGACCTGCCTTAGAGTAGTATAGGATAGATATGTTTCATTTTGCGTATTTGTCATTCTGCGTAAGTGCTATTTTGCGTATTTGTCATTTAGCGTATGTGTCGTTTAGCGTAGGTGGCATTCCGCGTAGTTAAAATGTGTCATTATGCGTGTAATGTGATGTGTTAGATGGGGGTCTATATCGGGTGGCATAAAATTGTTGATCCTAATATTTTGTCGCATACCAACTTTGTGCCGAATATCGAATTGCATAAACATTGTTGTGCATATTTTTTATTTGCCGAAATTGTTGTTCCTAATATCGATTGTCCTAAATATTTACTGTCCGAATGTTTATTGTGTCGAAGGTTTTTTTTTAGAATAATTGATGTGCATAACTTTGATGTTACTAATATTTAATGTACTAAAAATGTTGTGCATACATTTTGTTACGCATACATATATATTAGAATTGCCTATTACTTGAATAACATATGACCCGCCCTCATGTCGACGGAGCCCCGCTTCGCGGGGCCCCTATTTTTGCTCTGAGGGACAAAAGGCAACTAACGAACCTATCTAATTTATCTAAATGAAGGTTGGCTCTGCTGAGAATTGCCTAATACTTGATTTACTTATGACCAGCCCTCATGTCGACGGAGCCTCGCTTCGCGGGGCCCCTATTTCTGCTCTGAGGGACAAAAGGCAACTAACGAACCTATTTTATTTATCTAGATGTAGGTCGGGTCTGCTCAAAGTTTATAAATAGTAAAAATAAATGTTTTATTTGTGGTTACCTAATCTTTCCTATTTAGGTACGTACTTTAAGAACTTATGACCCGCCCTCATGTCGACGGAGCCCCGCTTCGCAGGGCCCCTATTTCTGCTCTGAGGGACAAAAGGCAACTAACGAACCTATCTAATTGATCTAAATGAAGGTTGCCTCAGCTAAGAATTGCCTAATACTTGAATAACCTATGACCCGCCTTCTTGTCGACGGAGCCCCGCTTCGCGGGGTCCCTATTTCTGCTCTGAGGGGCAAAAGGCAACTAACGAACCTATTTTATTTATCTAGATGTAGGTCGGGTCTGCTCAGAGTTTATAAATAATATAAAATTTAGGAAAATAATAGTATAGGTGGTTTAATTTTAGCACGTTTAACAATAGGCAAAATAATTACTATGACAATGAAAATTAGGACTATTACTTTTTAGGTAATTCGATGTTCGAGTAATCAATATTAGGATAAACATACATTAGGACTTTTAAATGTGTATGCGCAAAAATGAATAGGCTAAATAAGTAGTATGCCACTCAACATTATGCCAAACATTCTCGGCCAAAAAATTTTAGGACGATCATCATTATGCGATACGACAGGCACCCGTTAGATGGCGCGGTGCTATCTAGGACTTAGAGAAATTTCTAACAAAAATTTTATTTTAACGTTTTGCTGTTTTTTTTTCAATTGCGTCGTAAAGTATGCCTAAAAAGAATCATATTATGTCATATAAACTTTTTCCCAAAATAGCTCTTTTCAACGATGTACCTACTTAACTTCGATGGATCAAAGGACAGAGAAATTTCCATCAAAAATGTTTTTGTTAGTTTTCGGTTTTTATTTTTATTCTATTGAAAGCAATGCTTAAAACAATCACAAAATATCATATAAAGTTTTCCCCAAAATCGCTTCTTTCAACGATATACTCGATGTGTTTTAGACGGCGGTGCAGGTGCTATCAAGGACTTAAGAGAAATTGCCATAAAAAAAAATTTTCTTACTTTTTGGTTTTCGTTCTGTCGAAACAATACTTAAGGAGAAGCGCAAAACGTCAAATAAACTTTTTACCTAAATCACTATTTTCAAAGATATACTCAGTCACAATGTTAGAAGGAATCGATTCCAGGACTTACGAAGAATTTACGAGCAAAAAAAATATTTTTAATTTTATTATTGGTTTCCAGTTCAATCGTAAAACACACACAAAAATAAAGACAAAACGTCAAATAAACTTCTTTCTATGATGTATACTTACAGAGATATCGAAGTTTTAGTGAAAAGTTATTGAGCAGAAAGTTGCAATTACAAATTATATAATTAAGCAATCGGCATACCTAGTCAATTACAAATTTCTTTATCTTAATTTTTATTTTAAGTACGCATCAAAAGAATCACAAAATTATAAAATTAAATTTTAAACAAATCTCCCTTTTCAGAAATATGCAATACCAACTCTTACTATCAACTGCCATCGGCAGTATCGGCACACGGTTTTTAGGACTTAAAAAATTTCTGTCAAAAATTTTTTTTTGACGTTTTGCTGTTTTTTTCAATTGCGTCGTAAAGTATGCCTAAAATAAAGTATATTACGTTTTATAAACTTTTTCCCAAAATGGCTCTTTTCGATGATATACTTAACTTCGATGGATCAGAGGTCCGCTATATGCATTCTTTTTAAGATCTTTTATGTACTTACCTATGTTAAACAAATAAATATATTCTATTCTATTCTATTCTATTCTATTCTATTCTATTCTATCAGAAGCGAAGTGCTCAAGGACAAGAGAAATTTCCTTCAAAAATGTTTTTCATAGTTTATTGTTTTATTTTTATTCTATCGAAAGCAATGCTTAATAAGCATCACAAAATGTCATATAAAGTTTTCCCCAAAATCGCTTCTTTCAACGATATACTCGATGTGTTAGACGGCGGTGCTATCTAGGACAGTGAAATTACCATAAAAAAAATTATTCTTAGTTTTTGGTTTTTGTTTTTTTCTATCGAAAACAATGCTTAAAAACAAGCACAAAACGTTACATAATTTTTTTCCCAAAATCGCTCTCTTCATCGTTATGCTGAACCACAATGGTCGAACGAATCTATTTAAGGACTTAGATAATTTTGGACGAAACAATATTTTTTTTTTAGTTCACTATAAAAAACGCGCAAAAATAAGCACAAACTGTCAAGTAAACTTTTTTCTAACATGTGTCGTTTGAGAGATATCGAAGTTCCAGTTAAAAGTAATTGAGCAAAAAGTAATTGCAATTACAAATTACATGTAATTGCAATTACCAATTACAACTAATTTCAATTACAAGTAATTTCAATTACATGTAATTGCAATTACTTGTAATTGAATTACATGTAATTTAATTGGTAACACTGGTGTGTAGGGTGTGTAGCATCTCAATACCTATAACTACCCACCTTTGACAATATGTTTGCAACCCTGGTTTCAGCTAAGTCGGGTTGCGACCACGCAAGGGCGCCAGCGTACTATGCAGAGTCGATAACGACTGGCGTCGGGTTTTACGGGACCAAATGCCACTCTTGGATCACGTACATGATCGGCTGGTGCAACCAAGTGTCTTCTGATGATGACGTGCTTTATGGAGAATGGATGTCGCTCAAGTAAGTGTACTTGTCATATCGATGGTAGAAAAAGTCATCCCTGTGACAGCTTGTGACCTCAGACCAAGAAAAAAGAAAGATAGAGCATCACGAACAACCTAGTGAAGCTGGTTTTCAACCAAGCCAAATAGGTTAAGCACTCGCTCTCTGACACATAAACAAATAATTCGCACAAAACTCGATATAGGTCAGCATTGTGACACGTGCTGAAGAGTTTTGTGCAATTATGTTTGTATTCGTATATTCGCGTGAGCGTGTGCTAAACTTATTTGGCTTGGTTGAAAACCGGCGTTACTATGTTGTTTGTCATGCTCCGTCTATATTTTTTTCTTGGTCTGAGCTTGTGATGTTGGCGTAAGCCCTTGCATGTCATCAGCCTCATAAAAATGGCCACCGTGTGAGTGTAAATTACTCTGGTAAATGCATATCACTTCACTTACGTGCTTTCAATCGATATTTACATTAAATTCATCATCATCACCATTTTCAGCCCGTAATTGCCCACTGCTGAGCATAGGCATCTCTTCGAGTACGCCACCCGTCCCTATCCTGAGCTTATCTTATCCAGAAGTGACCCGCTATCTTCCTAATATCGTTCACCCATCGAGCTGATGTACGGCCGACGCTCCTTTTACCTGTAAGTGGCCACCAATCTGACACCTTTTTGGTCCGCCTACTATCATTCTGCCTGGCAAGGTGTCCTGCTTAGCTCCACTTGAGTTTGGCAATGGTATCTCCACTCCAACGTCGCGCACCTTAGTGCGACGTCAAATCTCAACATTCCTCACTCGGTTTTGTAGTTTAATACGGAGCATGGCGCGCTCCATGGCTCTCTGTGTTGTTACTCGTATTTTGTGCACAGCCTCAATTGTTAAAGTGTCCATGTTTTGGCACCGTGAGTCACGGAGGGCAAGACACATTGATTAAAGAGGCGAGTCTTCAGGCATTGTGGAACCTCGGTGGACTTGAGGATGTCGTCCAGTTTATTAAATGCCGCCCAACCCAGCTGTATTCTCCTGGAGATCTCTTTATGTTTATGCTCTTTGTCAAAGGATAGAATATGTCCAATATATATTGGTCGACCGACTCCAGCTTATCGTTTCCTACCGTTATGGTTGAATTCGAGCTACCGGAGACGTTCGCCATAACTTTCGTTTTGGACATATTCATCCTGAGACCTACATTAAATTACTAACTGTATTATACAGTTGTCCTTTCACCTCAAATAAATTCCGTTCTAAGCTTCGATGGTTACCGATTCGCCGGCGCAGGGATGAGCATATCCTGTCATTACTTTTCAACACACTGTTCAGCCCTACTTCCCCTCCTTATCTTTCCGAGCGGTTTAGTTATATGGCAGACGGCAGTGGCCACCGTCGAGTCTTACTCTTGCTGTACCGTCTAAAAAGACGCGAACATATACTCTTACTCTAGATCTTTTACCGCGCGCGCTGTTAAGTTGCGGAATGAGCTGCCTTTGTCGCTGAGACAGTCGCGGTCTGTTCCGACACTTAAGAAGAATTTGAAGAAGTTGTGGCTTACCAATGACTTGTGAATTGCTTGAATATAGTATTCATTTATTTATTGTATATTTGCGATATGTATATTACTTATGATAGTGTGTATTATATTTTATATTTATATTGGCATTGGCATGTTTTTATTTGTCTAGAATTAATACCTATTAGGATTTGTTTTCATTTTCTCTGTGTTTTTGTAAACGGTATAAGTTTGCATATCTCGTTCTACCTACCTTCCTCTCAAGTGCTCAAAGGTTAGCTGGAAGAGTGATAAGTTCGCCTTTGTACTTTGATTTATTGTGTGACATGTATGCATTCTTTAAGCTGTTATTGTGTACAATAAAGTGCTTACACACATACATACATACATTGATAAATAGTCAATATGCATTAACAAAACTCCCTGCTAGTATGGGAAATGCCAGTCAAATGGTAATATTTGTGTGCCAACTTTACACAATGGCAACATTTGTGTGACGCAAGATACATCGCCGGGAATAATAAACCTATTTTTTTTACCATGGGACACCATGGTCATGTCAAGCCGTATCATATCCTCCATGACGTTTCGGACTGTAATTATAATAATCCACGAGGCGTCATTTGTATCGCTAATCGCAATTTAGTGTGGTCTATAGTCAAATAGCTCCTCAGGCTGGTCAATTGCGTAATCTTTTGAACGTACGTTAGGTTAGGTTAGGACCATAGGTAATATCATATTCTCAAACATGCAATCAAATATTGACGTGTTCATCATAATGGGCTTCAAAGTGTCACGTTTCAGATGCAGTGAGTTGAAAGATCCGTAATGGCATTTCATACAAATGCAAGATGGTCTTTTTTAATTTCTATTTCATAATTTGTGGCACAGCATCACGGCATTCATGCCTTTAGCACACCTCCGCCGCGAAACCAGCAACGCGAAACCGCTAACCATGTTTCGCGGCGAAACGTAGCACACTACCGCCGCGAAACCGATCGCTGGTTTCGCGGAACAGGAGTGTCGTAATAGGATTCAAAGCAAAATGTCGTCGCTTTCGGAGTCAGAGGAAGAAGAAATCTTATTGTGGTCATTAACATTAAAAAGGCGTAGAACCTGGGTGCATGAGATTAATGAAAAGAGGAAAATGTTAGGCGAAAATCGGTTATGTAAAGAACTAGAGTCACACGAAGATCGTTTTTATTCATATGTTAGAATGACTCCGCAAAGTTTTGAAGAGCTACATGATTTATACCACACCACAAAATAGTCTCACTGGAAACCGACAGCGATCATCTGCGGCAGCGTTTGAGGTTAGAGAGAAATTCGTAGAATACTTTACACAAACTGACAGAACTTAGCTTGTAAATTGTTCAAGTTGTTACTAAATAAACGTATTATAATAATAATAATGTATTTTTCTTAAGTGCATACTTACCATCTTCATTTAGGATCCTTTGAATCTCCCGCCAAGCTTGTAACTTTTTAGTGTTATTTTTGTAGTCTGGATGACTAATTAAATAAATTATTGGCCTATTACGGACCTCTTGAATGAGTTTTTCTGTGAAATCAATATCCATTTTAACTATATTTCACTGTTTCGCTGTTAAATTCTGTCGACATCGACAGATCATTTGCGAACCACAGGCGAAATGGCGGACCGAGCGCGGAGGTGTGAGCGGCGTGCGAGCAGATCGCCGATACGCGGTGGAAAAGAGACAGAGTCATAGGCGTTACACCGCGTTAGAACAGGCAGCTTAGCGACTGTTTCGCTCGTCATACAACGGACAAACTTAGGCGAAGCAACCGCGGTTTCGCTACTTTGGTTTCGCGGCGGAGGTGTGCTAAAGGCATCTGCCATGAAAATTAAAGTTTGATTTCTTTGAGTTTCTATTTATTTATTCCATTGCATGTTTGAGAAAAGCACTACCTCGGCGGAAAAGGGGTTGCCAGCCTCATAACTATCCGTATGTACTCGGCCGGCAATCCCTTACTTCCCGGCCTCTGTAATAATGTACTATTTTTGTACAGGAAAGTGACAATTGAGTGGTCCTAACGCTGCTCGTTCAAAAAGTTACACGTTCAACCCAAGGCTGCCCTACATCTTGAAGGGAAAGTACATTTAATATAGAAGACTATTAGCTTCTGCCCTCGACTCCGTCCGCGTGGAACTCGTTTATATCGCAGCTCCAAACAAACTTTTACCCCCCCATTTTACTCCCTTAGGGGATGATTTCGGGGATAAAATCTATCCTATGTCACTCTCCATCCCTTCAAATATCTCCACTTAAAAAATCACGTCAATTCGGCGCTCCATTTTGCCGGGAAAGACGGACAAACACACACATACACTTTCCCATTTGTAATATTAGTTTTAGTATGGATACAGAATTTTGTTGTTTCTGTTTCCAGCGCTTCCGGTCTTTACTTTTTCGCCACGAACTCTGAGTCGCCCTTCGCCCGCGGCCGCAACAAGAAAGAGTCAAGTTGAAGTATTTTCAATCGACAGCATTTAAAACCAAAAATCAATTTCACTGTTTAGTAATATTTAGTAGGTAAGTAGAGGTACAGTACAAATGACATGTATTATTGTAAACTAGTTATATTTATGGATTTTTATGTTGGACTTCATGTAAATATAACATTTCACCAATACCTTTCAGTATTTTCATTTTACAAAAGCGAGTGGGCCATGATTGTGTGACTTTCCTTAGAGCATTAAACCAACCGGAGCGGCCATTGACAGACGTTCCCCTCTGCCAAAAATATATGACCAGTGGTTATACACATTTTATGGACTGACGTAGCTATTTTCACGTTACATTATACATTTGACGTTCCCCTCCCCCGCAAAAATCGGCAGACTTTTTATTTGCTTTTTATGTATAGAAAATGACTCATGGCCGCTCCTGTTGGTTTAATGCTCTAAGTGACTTTCAGACAAAGCATGCTTACTAAGGCCTGCAACGCACTGGCGATGGCGCGGCCTGCGGTAGCGGACATGTAGTAAATTTGATAGCGAATGTCAATTTTACTATTTTCCGCGCGGTCAGGCCGCGCCAGTGTGATACAGGCTTGAAGCGTTCCCTTTATGACCTCAAGCAAGCTTCAAGGGCTTGGTATAAAAAGTTAACGGCAATTTTACACTGCATAGGTTTTAACCAAACTCCTTCCGAAGCGTGTATATTTATACTAAAAAGGTAGCTAACGAGTTAATAATAGTCGCCTTCCATGTAGATGATATTGTCATATTTTACAAGGAAAATAAAACGCTTGACACTGTCATATTTGACTTACATAATTATTTTAGCCTGAAAGTTGTTGCGTTTTGCCTAGGAGCAAAACTCCTTGGTTATTATTTATTTTCTTGCAGCTACGTACGAGCTGCAATTGTTTTCATATACTCTGTGCATATACTGTTTGACAAGTTGTCACGGAAAGAATGTCCGGAATTAAATAATAAATAAATATATAAATAAATATTTGGGGACAATCTTACACAAATCGATCTAGTCCCAAACTAAGCAAAGCTAAATAAATAAATCAATAAAATAAATAATAAATTATATTGAAGATGTTTCGTTAAGTTAACCGTGGAAGTAATATACAATCCTGATTAGTGACACCACCAGCGTTTGATTCCACCCCTCCGGCCAGAACACAATAAACACGGGAGTGACGAAAATCACCTGGGCGAATATTCAGCGTTTTTAAGGCGTTTTTTTTCGTCATTGTCGGAGATAGCAAATACTATTAAAAGGTACGAGTATCAGAGTCTACTTTTGATGAAGATGTTAGCCAATACCAGTATACTGAATCATTTTGATTAAAGGTTCTGCGGTACGTTTTACCTGTGATGAAATAATCTTGAGACGACAATGACGTTAAAACCGAGCGGTTCAAACGCTCGAAGAATCGCTCACCTCTCATTCGGCCGTCACCGTCGGATAAAAAAGACACAAATTGAGTGCTAGGTATGTTGTTGTAGGTTTAAGTACCCTGCTTAGCTAAATATACACTGAAAATACGCAAACTACGATAGACATAGATATATATATATTACGATAGATTAGAATAACTTACTACTGGTAGCTGCTGACTTCGTCTTTAGAAACATTAGACACCAAACACACACTAATGACTTCCTTATATATGGTTTCTACACTTGGTTCTACGGAAAAGATTAATTTTATACAATATATTTCGTCACAGTTTTCCTTTTAGACATAATTTGATTGAACTGACACATGTTATAATATAATGATGTGACAGAACTGGCAAATACCTATTATGTACAGACACGAACGGATGGTCAAAAATTAAATGTTCTAACATTGAGGTTTGCTTATATAGATCAGATCCGTTAGGAAAATGCTACAGCTGAGCAGCTGTTTTATGGTTTCATGTAATAGGTTCATGAACCGGAATAACAGCAGCAAAACAAACTTACACAATTATACTTGGTGTGTGACAGGTGGATTCCGGCGACGCCAAGTATGTGGACTGCTTGCACACCAATGCCCTGGATAACGGGCAGCTGGAGACCTGTGGTGCATCAGACTGGTTCGCCAACGGAGGGCTCGCACAGCCCGGCTGCGTGGCCTCCAAAGAACTAAGTTAGTATTACTTTCAAGTATTTTACATACCGGGTAGCTCGGGTAGGCAGAAGTAGGTATAGCACAGACCGGATCTCAGGAGCCGGTCCTTTCCACCCTCTTTTCGGGTACTAGATATAGAGGTTGATCTCGTGGCGACGAGTTTAAACAACTTGGTTTAAGCCATGGAACTACGGTAGCCTAGTGGTTCAGGCATGCGGCTGTCAAGCGGCGGACGTGGGTTCGAATCCCGGCTCGTACCAATGAGTTTTTCGGGAGTTATGTACGGAATATTTACCGTTAGCTTTTCGGTGAAGGAAAACATCGTGAGGAAACCGGTCTAATCCCAATAAGGTCTAGTTTTCCCTCTGGGTTGGAAGGTCAGATGGCAGTCGCTTTCGTAAAACTAGTGCCTATGCCAAATCTTGGGATTAGGTGTCAAAGCGGACCCTGGGCTCCTTTAGGGGCACAACCAGGAATAACGCTAGGAGGATGATGATGGTTTAAGCCATGGAACAATCGTGGCATGCGGCGTCGCCGGGGACAAAAGTGCATGATTAGTATCATTTCTTCTTCCTCCCTTCCTAGCTTTTTTACGTCCTGACCTGGCTATAAAAATGTCAATTACCTACGCTAAGCGTGCAGATAATTCCTCTTCCTGGTCAGGGAAGATATACAATATTGCGCTCATCGCAGTAACTAATAAAGAAAGCCTAATGTTTCGGCCCAGCAAAGCCACGAAGGGAACGTTGCTAAACACTAATCTGCAGGCGCTAAATACCTAACCAACCAAGTGTCCATGATTGTCATGATCATAAAAATAAAAATATGTCTTGTCACTTCCAATCCACATACACACATATAAATTAGTGTTGTTTTTAGTATTCCGTACAAAAATTGCTCCAACGGAACCCTATAATATACGCAACATTATCCGTTTAAAATGACTTAAGGAATTTAATTCTCACTCATTCGTTCATTCAACCCTTTTTAGCAATGAGTTACTCTGTGTCGCTGTGTGTAGAATCTCAACACCTATTAACTACTCACCTTTGACAATTATGTTTGCAACCTTGGTTTCAGCTAAGGCGGGTTGCGACCACGCCAGGGCGCCAGCGTACTATGCAGAGTCGATAACAACTGACGTCGGGTTTTACGGGACCAAATGCCAATCTTGGATCACGTACACGACCGGCGGGTGCAAACAAGTGTCGTCTGACGATGATATGCTTTATGGAGAATGGATGTCGCTCAAGTAAGTGTAGGTACTTGTAGAAAAAGGCTGGGTATAAGCATCATCCCTGTGACAGCTTGTGACGTCAGCGTATTTTGCTACGTCATCAGCGTCATAAAAATGGCCACTGTGTGAATGTAAATTACCCGAGTAAATTGCATCATTTCACTTATTTGCTTTCAATCAATATTTACATTAAATTACTAGTCGTATACAGTTGTCTTTTCACCCCCAATAAATAGTCAACATTTTTTTAACACGAATCTTGCATTAACAAAATTCCTTGCTTGTATGAAAAATGTCAGTAAATGGTAATATTTGTGTGCCAACTTTGCACAATGGCAACATTTGTGTGACGCAAGGTATGGCGTCGGGAATGATATACCTTTTTTTCTACCATAGGACACCATGGTCATAATAAGCTATGGACTATCCTCCATAACGTTTCGGACTAATCATCATAATAAGCTAAGGACTATCCTCCATGACGTTTCGGACTAATCATCATAATAAGCTATGGACTAAGCTCCATAACGTTTCGGACTAATCATCATAATAAGCTATGGACTATCCTCCATGGCGTTTCGGACTAATCAACATAATAAGCTATGGACTATCCTGCATGACGTTTCGGACTAATCATCATAATAAGCTAAAGACTATCCTGCATGACGTTTCGGACTAATCATCATAATAAGCTAAAGACTATCCTGCATGACGTTTGGGACTAATCATCATAATGAGCTAAGGACTAACCTCCATGACGTTTCGGACTAATCATCATAATAAGCTAAGGACTATCCTCCATGACGTTTCGGACTAATCATCATAATAAGCTATGGACTATCCTCCATGACGTTTCGGACTAATCATCATAATAAGCTATGGACTATCCTCCATGACGTTTCGGACTAATCATCATAATAAGCTATGGACTATCCTCCATGACGTTTCGGACTAATCATCATAATAAGCTATGGACTATCCTCCATGACGTTTCGGACTAATCATCATAATAAGCTATGGACTATCCTCCATGACGTTTCGGACTAATCATCATTATTATTATTTATTTATTTATTTATTTATTGATAAATACATTTACGTGACATTACAGTAACAACCAATGCGTCACGAAACCAAAACAACAAATAATACTATTTATTAGGCGACGAAACGGCGTGGCCCCGTTGCATCGTCGTCTCCGGTGTAGGATTCGGCAGATTGCCCCGGAACCGTCGAAACACTACACCCTTCGGCCAGAAGTCAGCACATGCGACGGTCTCCTGCAGCGGCCGCGGCACGCGCACCACAAACGAGCTGAAGTGCACATAGTGGCGCGAAAGCAGCTGGAACACCCTCAGCGAGAAGCCGATCTTCTGGCGAACGTACTCCGCCACATCATGAGCCGTGGCGGAGTAATGCAGGCGCGATACATATAGTGCCTTGCTCGGTGTGGCAACCCGAAGACCGGAACCAACCGGTTCTGCAGTACCACACTGACTCTTGCGCGGCTTGCGCTTCCTCGACACCGTTGTAAAACCCTCCTTATCCACATCGGTGCGCGGGGGCTTCTCCTTTGGAGGAACCCGAACTTCACGTGCTCTTGAGGGCGCGTCTCTCCGGTCAGCTGCGACAGATCGACCAGCTACGGCATCAGCATAGCGATGACGTGATTTAGAGGATAGGGCAGGGGGAGGCCCGGCGCGGAGGGGGCACGCGGGCCGTGCAACGGCATGCGCAGTGTCAGCAACATGCAAACTGACCGAGTCGACACTTGACGCCCGGTCATTACTCTTGAAATTTGACCCCGCTGGTGACCGAGTTTCCGGGGCACTATTACGCAAACTGATAATTTCTTTGCGTAACTCGGCAATGGTAGCGCGCGAACCGTCAAACTTTTTCAAAATTTCAGCCATGCCTGCTTTAAGAGCCACGATTTCCTTCAGCAGGCCACTCACGTCGACATGTTCTGGAATGCAGGACGGCAATCTGGAGACCTCCGTCGCCACGAACTCAGGCAAGTCGCTCTCACGCTCCCTCAGAACATCAACGATGTCCTTAAGGGTTTTTTCCCCGGTTTCGTCTCCTCTCCGGTGAGGTATAAATGTGCCGGCGATCCCGAGGGACTGGAACAGCACTTTCTTCGCTGCGCAGATTTCGGCGGCACTGAAGCTCGCCAAACAGACCTGCTCCGCGTCCATCTCATCTTCCCGCAGTATCCGCAGCAGAAAGGTGAGTAGCTTATTCACGATGGGTTCACTCATCGTTTCAAAACTATTAGCAGCGGCCGAGCCGCGCTATGTCCGCAATTAATTAATTAATTAGTCATCAATGCGTCTACGTCGCTGCGCGCACTGGACTCGACGCTCATAATAAGCTAATGACTATCCTCCATGACGTTTCGGACTAATCATCATAATAAGCTAATGACTATACTCCATGACGTTTCGGACTAATCATCATAATAAGCTAATGACTATCCTCCATGACGTTTCGGACTAATCATCATAATAAGCTAATGACTATACTCCATGACGTTTCGGACTAATCATCATAATAAGCTAATGACTATCCTCCATGACGTTTCGGACTAATCATCATAATAAGCTAATGACTATACTCCATGACGTTTCGGACTAATCATCATAATAAGCTAATGACTATCCTCCATGACGTTTCGGACTAATCATCATAATAAGCTAATGACTATACTCCATGACGTTTCGGACTAATCATCATAATAAGCTAATGACTATCCTCCATGACGTTTCGGACTAATCATCATAATAAGCTATGGACTATCCTCCATGACGTTTCGGACTAATCATCATAATAATTATGGACTATCCTCCATGACGTTTCGGACTAATCATCATAATAAGCTAATGACTATCCTCCATGACGTTTCGGACTAATCATCATAATAAGCTAAAGACTATCCTGCACGACGTTTGGGACTAATCATCATAATGAGCTAAGGACTAACCTCCATGACGTTTCGGACTAATCATCATAATAAGCTAAGGACTATCCTCCATGACGTTTCGGACTAATCATCATAATAAGCTAAGGACTATCCTCCATGACGTTTCGGACTAATCATCATAATAAGCTATGGACTATCCTCCATGACGTTTCGGACTAATCATCATAATAAGCTATGGACTATCCTCCATGACGTTTCGGACTAATCATCATAATAAGCTATGGACTATCCTCCATGACGTTTCGGACTAATCATCATAATAAGCTATGGACTATCCTCCATGACGTTTCGGACTAATCATCATAATAAGCTAATGACTATCCTCCATGACGTTTCGGACTAATCATCATAATAAGCTAATGACTATCCTCCATGACGTTTCGGACTAATCATCATAATAAGCTAATGACTATACTCCATGACGTTTCGGACTAATCATCATAATAAGCTAATGACTATCCTCCATGACGTTTCGGACTAATCATCATAATAAGCTAATGACTATACTCCATGACGTTTCGGACTAATCATCATAATAAGCTAATGACTATACTCCATGACGTTTCGGGCTAATCATCATAATAAGCTAATGACTATCCTCCATGACGTTTATTTATTTATTTATTTATTTATTTATTGAAAAAACAGGTTACATAACATTACAGTGTAAGCACCAATGCGTCATGAACCGAACAATGTTTATTTAGACGGCGAAACGGCGTGGCCCCGTTGCGTCGACATCTCGGGTGTTGGATTTGGTAGGTTGCCCCGGAACCGACGAAACACGACACCTTTCGGCCAGAAATCAGCACACGCGATGGTCTCCTGGAGCTGCCGCGGCACGCGCACTACAAAAGAGCTGAAGTGCACGTAGTGCCGGGACCGCAGCTGGTGCACCCTCAGCGAGTAGCCGGTTTTCTGGCGAACATACTGCGTCACTTCTTCAGCGGTGGCAGTGTGATGCAGGCGCGACACGTACAGCGCCTTGCTCGGTGTGGAGACCCGCAGACCACAACAAACCGGGTCTGCAGTACCACACTGACTCTTACGTGTCTTACGCTTTCTTGACACCGTTGTGAAACCCTCCTTGTCCACATTGGTGCGAGGGGTTTCCTCTTTAGGAGGATCCCGAACTTCACGCGCTTTCGAGGGCGCAGCTTTCCGGCAGGCTGGAACAGTAGGCTCACCAGCAGAAACGACGTCAGCAAAACGACGACGTGGTTTCGATGAAGCGTTGACGGGAGGCCCCGCGAGGAGGGGGCAGGGGGGCCGCGGATCAGCATGTACAGTGACATCGCTATGCGCATTGTCAGCTACACGCGAATTGACCGAGTCGGCATTTGACGCCCGGTTACTATTCTTGAAATTTGACGCGGTCGGTGATCGCGTTTCTATTAGGGCACCGTCGCGCAAACGGATGATTTCTTTGCGCAATACGTCAATAACGGCCTGCGATTTGTCAAATTTCTTTAGAATTTCTGCCATGCCTGCTTTAAGAGCCACAATTTCCGTCAGCAGGCAGCTCACGTCGACATGGTCTGGCGTATTGGACGGCAATCTGGAGACCTCCGTCGCCACGAACTCAGGCATGTCGTGTTCGTTCTCCCTTAGGACCTCAATGATGTCCCCGAGGGTCTTCCTTCCGGCTTCATCTTCTCTGCGATGAGGTACAAATGTGCCGACAATCCCGAGAGACTGGTACAGCACCATCTTCGCAGCGCAGATTTCGTCGACAGTAAAACGCGACGAACAGATCTGAACAGCAGTCACCGCATCCATCTGACCTTCCAGCAGCAGCTTCTGTTGCAGAAAGGCGAGGGTCCCGTCGACAATGGGCTCACTTTTATTAGGGTCACCCATTGTTTAACTAGTGGCAGCGGTCGAGCCGCGCTAATTCACAATTAAATAAGTAATTAAATCATCGATGCGTCTACTTCGCTGCGCGCATCGGACACGACTCGAATAAGCTAAGGACTATCCTCCATGACGTTTCGGACTTATCATCATAATAAGCTAATGACTATCCTCCATGACGTTTCGGACTAATCATCATAATAAGCTAATGACTATCCTCCATGACGTTTCGGACTAATCATCATAATCCACGAGGTGTCATTTGTATCACCAATCGCAATTTAGTGTGGTCTGTAGTCAAATAGCTCCTCAGACTGGTCAATTACGTAACGTTTTGAACGTATGTTAGGTTGACCATAATGTAATTTTTTTGTACAGGAAAGTGACAGTTTAGTGGTCCTAACGCTGCTCGTTCGAAAAGTTACACATGCATTGAAGGGAAAGTACATTTAATATTGAAGAAACAGTATTTTGTTGTTTCTGTTTCCAGCGTTTCCGGTATTTACTTTTTCGACACAAACTCGGAGTCGCCCTTCGCCCGCGGCCGCAACAAGACAGAGTCGAGGTGAAGTATTTTCAACCGACAGCATTTAAAAACAAAAATCAACTTCACTGTTTTGTAATATTTAGTAGAGGTACAAATGATATGTATTATTGTAAAGTAGTTATATTTATGGATTTTATGCTGGACTACAAATGTAAATATAACATTTCACCATTATACGTTTCAGTATCTTCATTTTTTTTTACATAACATATTCAGGATAATTACTTCAATAATATCCTAGAACCCATTTCTTTTCCGCTTGCGTGTCGAGATAGATCCATCCAATCAAGGAGGCCTGACGGTTCACACTTTGTATGATGGATGCAAAGAGGGTGCTTACACAATCGCCATTAAAATATACCAAGAGGTCGGCTGGAAGAGTGAGACAATTGAGCGAATAGTCGTTTGTGACTTTTACAACACAAATGGTACAACGCTCGTTGCGCGTGAAGCAAAGGGCGTTGTGCCGACGACGGGTGCAACCAGTTTTGAAACGTCATAAATAAAGGTAAAGAAATATGGCGTTACACCCGTGTAAAATAATATTATGAATATGTGTATAAAGCGCGAGAGTTTAAAATGTTATTTGTAAAACGAAGTCGAGGTCGATTCTTGATTACCTACATAGATTTTTGATATTTATGGAATGTTTTAAAATGCCCTTGATGACCTCAGTCTAAAGGTCTTATATAATCGTTATTTTATTCAACACCAGCAATGAACCCGAGTTAATATATAGCTACAAAAGATCAAGGCTGGTATATAGGTGGACTAGACCAGACCAGACCATGTGCTGAAGTGCTCCCGGTGACAAGGTAATGTTAAATAGTAGCACGCAAGCGCAGCTTTGCTAGGGTATGGCAAAAAAAACTAATACTTTTTCAAAAAATATATACAAAAATGTATTCAAAAAATACATTCATAAATATACGCAAAAAAATATGTTCAAATCTCGCAAATGATCGAGACCGTCCTTATCCCCCTGATATTAGAGTCGTGTGTAGATCATTTTGAGCACTTGGACCGCGTAGCCACTTTTGCTGCTGACTGTCCAAAACTTTTTATTCAAAAACTACAAGATGTATTTGAATGAAACTTGGAATGTGAGTGTATTTTGTTAGCTGTCTACAAAGTTTTGTAATCCAAAAGCAAAAAAAGAAAATTATGGGAGCAAAAATAAAACCATACATAACCCAGAGGTCAAAAAATATATCACTGTAGGTCAACATGCAGTCTCCAAGTCTCGGAAACTAGCTTCTGTTGCTATAAATCCATACTCCATACTAGCTCCTTGCCCGTGGTCCACCTAATCTGTTCACCTGGGTGGACCACGGGAAGTTTTTTCTACCCCTGGTCCACCTAGAAGGACTAAGGTAAAAACTTATTGGTGGTGGTTCACCTCGGTAAAGTTTTCCAGTAGACTGTATAGATGAATGCCCCAAAATTACACGCAAATTACCAAATACGTGATTTACCAAAATGTTTTTAAGCGTAATACCAAAATTACTACCTAAGTCAGGTCGGTTTAGGTACGACGACGAGCGAAGCGAGGAGGAGTGTTAGGTGTACTGCGACCTTATAGCGCGAGCCGAGCGAGCGAAGCGAGCGTGCCGCGGCAGCGCCAGAACCGAAAATGTGATATTTCACTTCCTCATATTAAAGAAGGTCTTTTAGCAAAGTTTACATAGGTGTACCACGGGTAAAAAAAAATGCCCGTGGTTCACCTTAGTCCATCTAGGTGGACCACGGGTAGAAAAAACTTCCCGTGGTCCACCCAGGTGAACAGATTAGGTGGCCCACGGGCTAGGAGGGTCCATACTATGTAATATTATAAATGGGAAAGTGTACATGTGTGTGTTTTGTTTGTTTGTCCATCTTTCACGGCAAAACGGAGTGACGAATTGACGTGATTTTTTAAGCGGATACAGTTGAAGGGACGGAGAGTGACATAGGATAGTTTTTATCCCCGAAATCGTCCCCAAAGGGGGTGAAATGGGGGGGGGGGGGTTAAAAGTTTGTATGGAGCTGCGATATAAACGAGATCCACGCGGACGGAGTCGCAGGCAGAAGCTAGTAGATTATAATAGACAAAATAATTAATGCCTGATTTACATTCAGCTGAACTGAGCAGGGAATTAATAAAAAAAATTAACTTTATTTCTTTAACAACTCGTTACAATCCAAATAGTGACCGGCGTCTCCTTGTAAGTTATGTACAAAATAACCTGTGTCAGGAGGCAACGCTCTTCCATAACTGACAATTTAGGTACTGTTGTTATGATACTACTAAAGGTAAGTAAGTACCTAAATAAGTAACTGATTTTATCTACGCACATTAGTGCTCTAAAATGCGTTCAGAAACCGTAGGAAATGACCAGCATTACTACAATCGATTTTTCTTTGAGAACTTTCTTGTCTGTGGTAGTAGGTGAAATCTGTACTGTAATGTCATTACAGTACAGATTTTTGATAAATTTGTATCGTTATGAGGTTATGAGTTTAAATTTGGAACAGCTGTCAAAACTCAAGTGGGTCTCTATTCTAGTATCCATAGATATTAAAACAGTTATCGATACGAAACGTCAATTCAGTACGTTTTTTAATACAAACCGCACGACATTTGATCTCGAGTGATATGAGTATAGGGACTTCATTCGTTTGTCTATGATTTTAAAAAAAACCATTCGCTATGACGGATGATCGAATTGCCGCCATTGCTGTTGTCATTTTATTGTTGGTTTTTTTGCTGTTACTTACTACTACTTATGATATGTGTGTAGATAAAGTAGTGTATGCAACTGTAGGTACATAATTAGGCCTTAAAACACTCGTGTGATCCTATTATGAAACTCGCTGACGTTCGTTTCATAAAACCACACTCGTATTTTAAGGCCTCTCATTATGGATCAGTCGCATAAACTACTATATTTGTAAACATAGGTTACAGGATGGTGGTGGAAAAGGTACAGTGTGGCGCTATACTGTGTCGCCGATAGGCATACAAATTTAAAATCTAACATGTCATTTAAATTCACTTATAAGTAGAATAAGCCTTAATTACAATTACATTATGTCCCGCATATACATTTAATTCGTAATAGTACATTACGTAACTAGGGCGGTGAATGCTCCAGATCGCAGGTGTTTGTGGACCGAACCGAAGGTGAGGGCCATAAATATGCGCTCTGGGGCTTTTCGAATTACCGCCCGTGTTGAGTACAAAATTTTACGTCTTCATCTGGCCACAATGCGAGTTTTCCCGTACGCGCAGCGTGCAGTAAAACTCGCATTATGGCCAGGTGTGACGTAAATAATGTGAAATATAAATAAAAATACCAACCAAATTAAACATGTAACTTCTTAGAACTATAGTCTGATTTTTTATTGAGCGTTTGTAGGTTTGTGAGTGAGTGAGCGCGTGAAGAAGTGAGGAGGTGAGGGTAGTGGGCAGGACGGGTGTAATACCGCATGTTACGGCCATCATGGCCATCCTGCCCTCGCCGCCCACTTCCTTGCTCACTTCGGCTGAATGTAAATGAGGCATAAGACATTAGAGACGATTAAAGACTTTGTATGAAAAACGTACTACTCGCTATTTTAATTTCTAGCAACAGAAACTATGTTTCGACCAAAATATGGCGGGTCTCATTGCGTATACTAAGTTTCGTGTTATTAAGTATTATTACAGCATGTCGTTTTAAAATGAGTCTGAATCGATTGTAGGGAAAGTCGACCGCCCTGGCGACCCTTAACTAGCCAGTAATGTTTAATGTTATTATCTTAAGGCGCCGTAGGTTCATGGTCTTCTCTCCCTCTCACTGAGCTTAAGCGTGAGCGAGATGGAAGTGCGTGCTCGGAAGCGCGGAAATCATGTTTTTTAATTATTTTTTTTTGGCGTTTAAATAAATAAAAAAGTAAACACTGATTTTTCTCAAACATGATATTGCCGATTTTAGAAGCCATTTTAATATTTTTAGCTTTTGTGCATAAATTGTAAGAAATATTTTAAGTGTATTTTAGACCCTTTTAGACCTATGTTCGTGATTTTTTTCTATAGAGCGAAAATTGCTTAATCATGTTTCTAAACACTGATTTCCCTGCAGAAAAGCCTCCAGATTACTATTCGTATTTTTTTTAAACCATATTATTATAAACAGACGCATTATATTGTTTCAAAAACTGTTCGCTTGACTTCGCTGAACCTACGGGGCCTTAATCTTTGTTATTTGATCATTGCATTACACGTTGTAACAATTACGAATGCCCGTAATACCTACTAATAACAGTGATCACCGTATTGTGCGCGAAGTCGTCGAAACATGACCGCCGCTCCCGCGCAACGCAACGTAAAATGGTACTAGCGGTATATGGATGTAGTAAATACTTAGTACGTTTTTCCTTTGAACTTCAGTGTACTGTACTTTCACTCGACATTTCCCTTTTAATTCGAGCCGCTTCCTTGAGCTCGAATTGCAGCGTGTTAAAACCGGACAAGGATGGACTCGTGATCTTAAATGTATCACTGAATTTACTGTTGGTTAGGTTAAGACATAGAAATATTCTCGTTTCTCTGACAAAATTCCGATTGAATAGCATTCCATGATAGTTAATTTACTTGAAAGTCAATCTAAGATGAGGTCCTACGCGTTATGGATAAGACATCCGTCACTCTCGCAGACGCATACTTGTCAGAACTCAGAACGCGACGGATGCCTTATCGACAGTTAGTACGTGAATAATGTCAACCATGCTACGCCAACTGATTATCAGTACAATAGATGTAGATGGTTAGGTTAAGGTTGGGTTACATCAAAGTGTCGATGATCGTGTTTCGTGAGCGGTGTTTGTTAAAATCTGGCATTGAAAGTTTGACAAGTTTAAAAACCGTCAATTTCACTAAGCTATAGGGTTACAACTTAAAATGTAAGCTGGCAACACTGAAACGTTTGATCAAGGACGGAGTAGTCTTTACGAACGTATAATTAGCTTTAAAAACAAAGTTGTAACCGACTTCGAATGAGTACCGGAATATCTGCAAGTTCCCTTCAAAATTTGAAGAGTTCCCTCGATTTTTCCAGGATCCCATCATCAGATCTTGACCTGATGACCCTGGGACGGCTATCATATTGTTGCAGAACGGCTATCACAAGGCGGCGCGCGAGCTCTCTCGATTTTCCTCGCACTAACCGTCTCTGACTTATTAGAAAACTTAAAAAGAGAGGAATCGGGGAACACAAATAAAAAATAAAAGACTGACGAATTGAGTCCTTCTTTTTTGAAGTCTGTTGAAAATTGCCGGTTAGAACTGGTCTCTGGTCTACCGAACAGCCAATAAAATTAATAACATGGCACCAAAACCTAAAGGACATCCTTATGTGTCCATCCTCAATGTGTTTTGCAACGTCGGTGTTGCATCGGCTAACGTTTACATCCGAGCTTGCGACATTGAATGTATGTATGTATTATTGGCTGTATGATTCTAGAACTTGCCCGCCAAAGATTTTTTTTGATACAAGTTAGGTATCCGAAACCTACCGATAACTCTAAACCATGCTAAAGAAAGGATATATAGAGCGACTCACACTCACACATGAGTAATAAAATAGCATAGACTATAAACTTATAGTAACACAAGTTGGAACGATATACAGCGTCATATTGCGACATTGTTTGCAATTATGTGGACATGACTCCAAAATTAATCAAAATGTTAATTAATTATTCATTGAAATATAATTTGAATTATTGGAGATAATAGTTTATTTATAAAGTGCTTATAATCACGAATATACTATAATAACTTAAAAAAAATGACGTTACGACGACGATGAATTACATAAATAATTATTAGCAAAAGGTTCGTATTTAAAATGGGTATCATTTCCGTAAATATTTATATATAATAAATAAATAACGATTTTAAACTGACACGATTACTTACACTAGAAATAATACCCAATATAACATGGTATATTACGCTATGGTTATTATTTCTGACGAAGAAGTTTTCCAGTTCTACAGAACTACAGATATAAAACCTCCGTAGATTCACTTTTTCTTAATATATATAATTTGACGTTTATAGTTACGAAATTCGTCATAAGTGTCATAATTACCGTACCTAAATTACCCTCCGTAGGTATCTAAAAGGTAGTAATATTAAATAATGACTTGTTCTGTACAATCTTTACTGATGCGTACTGAATATCGCCAGTTTAAAAACGAATCAATGGCGAAAATAGAAATAAATATAATACGACGTAGTAATGGTATACAAATGCTATTTATATTTATAGTGATATAAATTCAAACAAGTATACAGATACTAAATTAAATATATTTTCGTTTAGTGCAGGAATATAAAAAAATTGTTTATGCCGCTGTTATCTAAACTTTAAAGAAAGGTGTTTGAAGTTTCTCTTGAAACTAATCGATTCATCAAAATTCGATCAATGTTGAGAAATAGTAATCGCTCTCATTCGTAAATTTCAATGCAACGATGATCAAGGTGACTTTACTACATTACTAAGTTGATGGTTAAATGCACTAAGAACTATGCATGTAAATTACTATTGACTGTATTGATTTCTATTTGTATTTTGTATAAAAAGTCAATGTTTGTTATAGAAGTGCAAACCTCAAGAGATACCACATGTATATGCACCACGGATAGTACGGCGGAAATTGGCCAATATTGATAAAAGTCGTGGACACGTCTTCTATATACCTAAAACTGGTATGGATGTGTTCCTTGTTGTCTCCAGAGTACGAATCTACCAGTTTTAGTTAAGGGAGAGGGGGACGGACATAGCTGTGAGGTCATAAAGATGGCGGCCGACGGTCATCGATTTGTTCAAATCTCGGGTTCTATTTTTCTGATCGGTTCATGTGAGGTGTCATTTGAATGCGTATTAAATGTTTTATAATTCATTCTTTGAGATCTGTAACGTACATTCAACCGTTTGGAAAATAAAAAATTAAATAAAAAAAAAACCTTGATGTTCTGATTTCTTACCATCATAATTCGAGAAAGAGATACTTTAGCGTGATAAATGTCATTATAAAAAATATCAAACATTTTATTAGCTTTCTAATAATATGCAATTTTTTGTCGTTAAATAATAAACCCGTCATTTATGGCCAATTCCGTAACGCAAGTCCGCGGGAACCGGCACGATGCGTATGATTGAGATACTATGAGAGTTCAATTTTGGTGTTCCCAAATGAAAGGTACTGTTGTTTCTATTGGTGTTGCTGTTGTTGTTGTTGCCCTAGGGCATCCCCTTGGTGCTTAAGGCGGTGCATTAGAAATTATCACGTGCTTTGAAACGCCGTTCTGACTAGATTAAGAAACAATAAGAGGTTTTCAGATACATGATTCTTGACTATATGATTGTTCATCTGATTTTATCGATGCATGATTGCTTAAAATTTCCGCGATAGAAAAAAAAAACCAAAGTTTGGTCTGTATTTTCTTTTTTTATTCAGCCTACTCAAACGATGCATTATTTTACGACACAATCAAGTTAATACTATAGAATTTTATCTCATCTAAAATCTCACTTTATGAAATTTTTATAAAACTTCACCAACTTAGATATTTATAGAGTCCACAACAGCGATTCCCGAAAAGTGTTACATCTCTTTTTCTCGTGGGCGAAAGGCATCAGCGTGTCTCTGTCTAGGGAGCGTGTACGACTTAAATCAAGGCATCCCCTTAAGGCCTTCATAAGCTCTCGCCACGCCTTCCTGTGTGTTCCTGTAGTCGAATTCATAAATACTGTGTTTCAGGAGACGCCTTGATTTGATTCGTACACGCCCCCTAGACAGATAAGTATGTTTTAATAAAGAGGCATTTTAAATTCATAACTTCTTTGACTGTAGGCCGCAAGCTTCCACCAAAATCCAGCACGGGGACTAGGAGCCAAACTCGGAACAAGGCCGCTCTTGCCGTACCCCACGCCCGCGCGGCGCGCATACTTCATTTCATTTGAGTGCAAGTTGCGGTTGAATTTGAAGACATTTGCACGTGGTGATTCGTTACATTACCTTTCTAGCAACAGCTATATGTAAACATATTTTTTCTCTGGACATGCGTATAGATATTTTTATATATAGCTTGTCGACTGATATGTTTTGCGAACTATGGAGCTCCATAGTTCAGCAGCTGCAAGCAGTAGCAGTTTCGCAGGCAACAAGTTCGAACAGACCAACACGGCCCGAAGGCGAGCGGTGAGGCTCGCGGGGCCAAAGGCCCGGAGCATCCCTCAAGAGCGTGCTCTTCACGCGAGTACTAAGGCCAAAGACCCCGAAGGGCGAGCTCACGCAGACATTGTACTACTCCTAAATGCATTACAAACAAATCAGAGGGCCAAAGGCCCAAAGGGCGGGCCCACGTGGACACTTTACTACTCCTAAGTGACCTACAAGCAAACCTGAAGGCCGAAGGCCCGAAGGAGAGCAGTATGGCACGCGAGGCGGCAGGCCAGCCTCTGCGTAGGGCCGAAAGCCCGAATCGTTCCTTCAGAGTGGGCTCTTGACGCAAGCCAAAGGGCCAAAGGCCCAAAGGGCGGGTCCACGTGGACTCTTTAGTACTCCTAAGTGTCCTACAAGCAATCCTGAGAGCCGAAGGTCCGAAAAAGCTGCATGGTACGCGAGGCGGCAGGCCGAGCTCTGCGTGGGGTCGAAGGCCCGAAGCGTTCCTTCAGAGCGGGCTCTCCACGCAAGCCAGATGGCCAAAGGCCTGAAAGGCGGGCCCACGCGGACACCTTGTTACTTCTAAGTGCGAATGTGCGGTGCCTTACCAGCGAATCTAAGAGCAAGGCCCGAACCGTCCCTTTAGAGCGCGCTCTCTACGTGAGTCGGAGGGCCAAAGGCCGGAAGCGACCCTCCAGAGTGCGTGCGCTCTCGGATACTTTACTCCTGGGCTGGGCTCCGTAGGGCCGCAGGTCTGAAGCGTCCCTTCAGAGCGCGCTCTCCATGCGAGCCTGCGCGGACAACTTGAGGGCCGAAGATCCGAAAGAGAGCGGCATGGTAAGCGAGGCGGCAGGCCGAGCTCACCGTATAGGGACGAAGATCTGAAGCGTCCCTTCAGGGCGCGCTCTTGTACACCATACCCGCCAAGTGTTTTACAAGCGAACCTGAGGGCCAAAGGCCCGTACGGCAAGCCAACGCGGCCACACACTCCCCTTACTCTATCACATACAAGACTCAAACACTCACCAAGCGGACACACACTCGGTGCGTGCAACGTTTCAGTTACAAATCTCTCTGCCGCTTTTCCTATAGCTGTTTTTCACTTCTCTTTTGCGAGGAAATACATAACCAAAACAAGTCAGATTTGGTAAGTACAAGTCAATGTACAACAAAGGTAACCTCGGGCAAAAACTAGTCCTACTAATATTATAAATGCGAAAGTTTGGATGTTTAATGTTTAGATGTTTGTTACTCAACCACGCTTAAACGGCTCAACTGATTTGGATGTAATTTTGTACGAAGATAGTTTATAGCCTGGATTAAAATATAGGTCAGTTAGATGATCAGTTTATCCCGGGTCCACGCAGACCAAGTCGCGGGCGGAAGCTAGTTGTCTAATAAAGCTGCTGGCGTTCGTTGATTTATTAATTATTTTCAACTTAATACCAGGAACAAGACTAATTTTACATCAACCGGGCGTAAATTGGTGATAATAACAACAATCTCACTTGTCAGCCAAAACAAGACGTAAAATTGTGTGTGGAGGGTGAAAAAGTACGCTTCAGTGCACTAGCCTCGCCTTCGGCTCGGGTTACAAAGTTCCTGAGGTGGCCTTTATTTTACTTCTTTAGGTGCGTATCATGACCGTCTTAGTCGTATAATTACTCAGAAAACAAAAAAAAAAGAGTTTCTAAAGGCGCGATGTGAATGTGACGCCAGCGATCGCTAGCAGAGACGAGCGTGGTGATAGTTAATTAGTGCGTTATTCACAAAATTTAATATTACTTGGTTATTTATTAGTGTACACCAACAAAATCTATATTTTTTGGAAAGCTTATAAAATTACCTAACTTTTTTATAATAACTTTTATTACGCTAAAGTTATTATTTATTGAGTTACAAGCATGTTTTATCAGTACTCGTTCAAACGCGCGGGGTAAAAAAATCAAGTTTTTTCTAATAATTAAAAAACTGTTGATTGTACGTCATAGCGTTCTAAATATCAATTATAGTACGTTTAATAAGCTTTCAAATGACACCTCACACGAAGCAATCAGTGAAATAGAACCCGAGATTTGAACAAAATTCGATGACCATAGGCGGTCATCTTTGTGACGTCACAGCTATGTCCGTCCCCCTCTTCCTTAACTCAAACCAGCAGATTCGTACCCTGGAGACAACAAGGAACACATCCATACCAGTTTTAGGTATATAGAAGAGATGTCCACGAAAATCGTGAATGAGACGACTTTTTGCGATTTTGCCACCGTACTAGGACACAAAATTGCGTATTATGTTAAAAGCGATACCAAAGCTCCTTCCAGGATTACCACGTTTAGACAAATGAAGCCAAACATTCCCTTACCACCTCAACCCGTAATCACACGATGGGGTACATTGGATCCAAACGGCATGTTATTAAAATGATAATTTTGCAGCAGTAAAGAGAGTTATAGAAACATTTCCCAATCGTGATAGTGTATATGTTCGCAAATGTAAACAGATTATGCAGTAGGATGATGTAGTTGACAATTTACGTTTCATTTCACAACATTTCCAATACATTTTGGCTGTAATAAACAATTTACAGTCTTCTTCAAATACTGTCGAACATACTTTAAGTAAAATAACAACTATATTAAATAATCTGGGCAGTATACCAGGAGCAGTAGGTAACCGTTTGCAAACTAAAATGAAAGCCGTACTTAACAGAAATCCCGATTTTGAGGTTATCGCCCAGAACTTACAACAGAAAGTAAATTCTGAATTATGCTGGAATGATAATATTCCTATAAAACTACTGAAATTTGCCCCATTAACATCAGTGGATTGCGAGCGGAGTTTCTCAGCACTTAAGTATGTTTTCGATGTAAAAAGAAATAGACTGACAGCAGAAAATTTGGAAAAAATACCGTATTTTTTTTATAAACCTATACTTTAACAAACTTTTGTATTTATTAACTAGGAATCAAATTATAAGTCCAGTAAAAAATTAATTAACTGAATAACATTTTGATTGATTTTGGAGTCATGTCCACATAATTGCAAACAATGTCGCAAATTTTTCCGATCTCTGCTTATGGTCGAAGCGTGTATAGTGCTTTTCTCAAAAATAAAACAATGTTTGAATTAAAGCCATAAGTTTATTGCTGGACAATTATGTAGGTACATATAACAAGATTAATTATTTAAGAAATATTGAATGTTACGTTACAGTGTTCGAGATTTGGAACTGGTCTTTTGACACATCGCGACACCCATATAACGTAAATTGGCACTGCTTATCGAAATAATAAAAAAAGTTTCAATAGCTTCCGAGTTACAAAACAAAGTTCAATCTCCATGCACGCTCTTTTTAGCACTTATAAAATTATTGTCATATTTTTTTACGGCTTATTTGTATAGAAATTAGCATTGAAAACTCGGTATGCAAACCAGTACGTCCTACGACTTTTTATTTTTAAATTTAGTGATATACTGCTTTAATCGTTTGGAGTCTGTCAATTTAGAAATAAATCGATATGAATCAAATAATTGTGAATAGGAAAATAACAATGTATTATTTAATTACTGTTACGATAATATGAAATAAAATCACATCGATCGAAACCGACATACCTATTTGATTATGCAAAATGTTGCCTTTGAAAATATGGCATTGATTTCTGCACGGCGCGCGAGCTCTCTCAATTTTTCTCGCACTATCAGTCTCTCTCCTTACTTACAGTACGTCTAGCACAACTTGCTGACAAGCCGCTTGTCGCGCGACTGAGCGTCCCCTGTCACACTCGCACCGTGCAAATTAGAACGAGGACGATGGATCCTTCTCGACTCGCGTCGCGGCGCGGCGTCAGTTGTGCTCGCCCCCCAAGTCACTTGTGTTAGCAGACGATAGTGTATCAGGCTCTCTATTTGATTTCCTAAAAATAATTATTACACAGTAATCAATCGATACCTTTTATTAGCCATCATCAATCGTAATCGGATATTATGAAAATCGATTTACTCTAGCCACATCACTCTTTACATCATATTGGAACTGTCCAAAGACCAGTCCCAAATCTCGTACACTGTAGTCATATTGGGACAATTGCTTATAGATATTTTTATGGATTTACCGGGTACATTTATGTTGGTTTGAGATATATCGGTGTGGGATGGGTCTGCCTGGGAGTTCGATATTTTCGTCGGGTAATCAGTTACAGGAGACTGTGGACGTTCATAGGACGTTGATGGCTGATGATCGGTAATTTTACTGGTTCTAGGCGAGAAGTTGACTGGTTTGACGTGGATGGTTCATTTAATTTTATGTTGGTGTTGATTTTTCCAGTAATTTCTGTTTTATTTCCTACGGACTCCTCTATATACCCTTCGGCAGTTCGGTCCGATTTCCACCCGCCGTGTCTTTTTATGGTGGTCAAATTGGCCCCAGAATCCGCGAGAAGAGTCGCCGATGACCTCCGGAAACAATGTCCGGTGTAGGCTTCCGGATCAGACAAATTTAAAAATGTGGCGATTTCTTTAGGAATTGCTGCTATCTTGTGACGCCCAATGTTTTGTTTGAGACACTTTCCATTCCTATAATTAATGAAAAAATGGTCGGACTTCATGTCGGCAGGACGAAGGTCTTGATATTTTTTCACAAAGTTTGCAAACTCGTCACGAATCACGAACGAGCGATCTATTTTCGTTTTGGTGTCTCGTAAATTTACCAATATTATATTGTCGTGATAATCTATGATATATGAGTGATAGTCTCTCATTGTAATGTTGGTCAGCTCCATACTCCTACACGCGCCATTCACTCCCATAATAAGAGCAACCTAAAACAAACGTTTATACATTGACACCATAGCAATAAAACAACCAATTTAATATAGTAACATCCATAAGTATAAGTATAAAATGAATTTACCTTTATAGCCAGATATTTATCATCCGGGACGTCGTTTAAAAACTGTTGAATATTTTGACTATTCAATATCTTCGATTTCTTGCCTTTATACCCATCAGATTGTCGCTTCAGCCAAGCCGTCAAGTTCAAGTAATTTTTTATATTTACATTGTGCTTGTTCAGTACAACGCTGCGGAGCATAGAATAACGTGCCCATAAGGTCGAAGGCTTCATTGTTTTGCCAAGATTAGTAAAATAAGCCAGAAATACATTTTCTGATCAACTTGTAGTTTTATGTTCAGCTTTCCACTTCATGAACTTTTCATAATTGTGCAAATATCTCTCCTTAGACTTGGGTGGAAGTAAATTATTTCTCGCCAATTCCGCCTCGGCTTTTAAATAGGGAGGTGTGCAATCTATGTCGCAGTCTGATTCATCAGAACTCATTTTTAGGTATTTATAATTCTTTCCTTAATAATTTATTTCAATGTAGTCAATCCCGCCAAAATTCCAAAATACGGCAGCGTTTTTTTTTTAATTGCTTTATGTTGTTTAAGATACTGATATTATGGCACAACCCCAATAGAACAAATACATAAATTTCGTATTCGTTTTATGTTTATTGTGAATATTTTATTGTATTCTTCTTTTTCTTCTGTTGGTATCGAATTCCTAATTCCTAATTAGTATCAAAATAGTAAAAAATACGAATGAACAGAGTTTTCCGCCATTTTACATCGTGCAATATAAGTGCAATTCGGACACGTCAACCTCTATGGTAAAGGCCCTTAACTGCCAATAACCTCCTTAGAGTTTTTAGCTTATCTTTTAAAAAAAAGTTCTATATTTAAATATTATGATATGTAATGGGATTTCATACTTACTTACTGGACACTTTTGCGTTTTCCTGGACACTTCTAAAAATTATCCAGGATGAGTCACTTTCGGATACTATATCTTCACAGATGTTATGGGAACATTTCATACTATTTTTGAGAAATAGTACATTACTATAGAGGCCGGGAAAGGAAGGGTTGCAGGCCAAGTAGATATAGACGGCGCAGCGTGGCGATCAGGTTAGGTATAGGTTACATACATACATACATACATACATACTTTTACGCCTTTATTCCCAAAAGGGATAGGCAGAGCACATGCAACGTATATTCCAGCGCCACTTTTAGCATAAATGTGGGTATAAAAGATCGACTAAATGTGATATTGCAGTGATAGGTTGCTAGCCTATCGCCCACAACACACTTCAACCCTGGTCCCTTAGTCGACTTTTACGACACCCACGGGAAGAAAAGGGGTGGTGAAATTCTAACCCGACACCACACGGGTAGGTAGGTTTAGGTTAGGTTAAAATAATTAACGTGTGTGTGAAAAATTGAATTATATCTTACAAAATATTATACCACTAATACTTATATCCAATATACATTATATCCATTAAATGTTATATCAAAAATGTATACGCGGCCGGCAACCTCGTTTCTCGACGAGATTTGTATACCTTGTGCTTTTCTCAAACTTGCAATATTAAAATAAAAAGCAATCAATTTGTTTTGTTCGTAGGTTAACGCAACTAAATAATACGTTTCTAAAGTGCACCGCCGCGCCGCCGCCGCGCCGCCAGCTCCGGGCCCGCGCCCTCCGCCGCGCCCCCCCGTTTTAAAACAAAAGAAGGTTGCTTTACAGGACTAGGTGTGTAACAGCTCGTTCACACAGAGTCTCCGTATTTACGGTACCCGTTTTAACGAATACAATTAGATACAATTACTGTATACTGAATACTGTGTCATATGTGAAGTCGCTCACACAACTCCATACGCCATCAATGAAAAAAAACGTATACGATAAAACGGAACAGTAAAACGGAGACCCTGTGTGAACGGGCTGTAAGGCTGTATGACATTCCTTTACATATACAATATCATCTTCACCCATCGCACCGGATCACCGGATACGTGCTCGTAGTATTTCCGAACCTAATTTGAAGTAAGTCACGTCAACATTTTATTGCAAGTTTGAGAAAAAGGTTCTTTCACTATACCAACCTGTTTACGGAAACGACAATGTGATGACGTACCCATACTCGTATAGCTTGGGGTCCAAGTAAACGGAACGAAACAGCATCGTTTTCAGCACTAACGGTCGTACACATAAACGTTCTACAAGCCTATTTTAACTGAAATGCCGTACTTACGTTTTTTGTCGTTATCTACAAAGCACATTTTATTTAGCAGATGCGTTTTAAGTTTTAATTTTTTTCGCCTTATGTTATTTTTCCTTTGGGCATTTTCTCATAAACTTAATTTTCCTTTACTTCGCGGTGGGTTTATGACTGTTTCGTAAAGAATACGTTTTATTAAGCATGTTTTATTAGAAACTTTTTCTCTGAAATTAAAAATGGCCAAGACCTGATGGGACTTCTAAGGCAGGTCGGTGTAGGTACGACGACGAGCGAAGCGAGGAGGAGTGATAGTTGTACCGTGACCCTAAGCGCGCGAGCCGAGCGAGCGAAGCGAGCGTGCCGCGGCAGCGGCCGGCGAAGCGCCAGAACCAATAATGACACAACATCCATCGAAATGTTGACAAGTTTATAAAATGGTATAATGTGAGACCGGAACAGTTGATACCAAGAAAAAAATATATTGGGGAAACATACCAGTGGTAAAATGTGAGAACGGAACAATTGATACCAAGAAAAACTTATATTGGCGAAACATAACATTGGTAAAATATGGGAATGGACATTTTGCCACGAAGAAAAAATGATTTTCGGAAATTATGGGCCACACTCGTTCTAAAGTCGGATTTTTAATTAGGCAAACTAACTTGACAGCTGAAAATGTTGTCAGACATAGGAAAAAATAAATAGTGATAGGTTTATGTCGATATAACATTGTACCTACTATAAATCTGATTCAAATTTTATTTTATTCAAGTAATCATAGATCGTGGCCGTGACAACTCTCACACTCAAACATACTTGCTTAATGTTGATAACTTTACCAGAATCTACATATTTATTTTTACTGTTTAATTAGGAATTTGAATTCATAAAGTAGGACCTACCTTGCATAGTCCGTCCACCAACCGTGTCAGTAGTAGAAAACGAATGTATGAAATAAATATAATTAGTCTCTCAGCTGCGTTCCAGTGTCACGGATGGTGGATCAGACTATATAAATCTCATTCGTATTGGCAAATCATATAATAATAGCCCAAAGATCTCTTTAGAAACCAAATTTCTATCAAGGTATTATTTACATAACTTTTACACAAGTACAAGAATGATGACAACACTAGTATACAAACTGCTTTTACTAAACCTCTTGTATGAACTGGATTCTTTAAATATCGACATTCACAGCACTAGCGAAACTGTAGCAACATTCGTGTACACTAGACAGCATAACTGCATGGTCAACTGACAAACTGTTTCCTTTGACGCGCTCGCTAACGCCATCTATGTGCACGACGTGTAATATCATTATAGGTGTAAATGTAAACCTCAGAGGATCAGCAAGGTTTCACTAGATGGCGTTGTTAACAAAAATGGAAACAAAAACTCATTCTTCGTCTTGGATATAATTATAATTATTTTCTTGGGTTATTATTTTTCCTATATTATATTGTCAAGTAATCTTGCCGACGCATTATCGATCGATAATGGCGGTATTATGACGCAATTTGGAATGTGTATTCTATTTATGTGCTACCTTTGTGCATTTATTTTTCTTGCGATGTTTCCGATTCACTACCAGTGAATATCCAAACAATTCCGAAAACGCATCAACATATTTTTGGTTGGGTGCGGGATTTGAACCCACGACTCTCAAGCTAGGTGTCGACCTAGTTACTCGCCTTGTTAGCCACTCGACCATCGGTTCAATTGACTAGGCAGTTGAAATTTATCATAAGTTTAATTTGCTGCTCAGATATTAATCCATTACTACTACGATTAATATAATAATCGATGAGGGTAGACGAATGAATCAAAACTACCATACTTATTCGTTTTTATCACAAAGATGTTACGTGTTCGTTCGTAGGACTACTCAGCTTTGTTATTCATATTTTTTTTGGATAACATGAATATTAAAACTAGTTTTCGACGTAATATTGATCTAGTTAAAAGGTCGCAAATATTTGCGATATGTAACGATGCTACAAGCTACAGAAACTGATCTAAACGTAAGTAGTTATTTTACTCGTTTGTGATATAATTATTTAGTAACTACTACTGAACTATCATACATTTTTCTGATGTTTTATTTTCAAATAATATCGTTACAGCTAAAAAAAGGTTGAGCAAAAGGAAACGTCTCTGCTACACCGACAAAGAACGGCCACCAGCCATTGACAATGGACTATAAAGAAAATGATTTTGAATCGACAAGTCATTACGTCGTTTTATTGCACAAGTGTGGAGTTCGTCGTGTCTCCATAACGAGAAGGGTTTATAATTATCATGGGCATGCTGTTAAACCCATACTTACAGAGAAGCACATAAAACAGCAAATTGTCGCAATTTGGACACTGGACAACTGGATTTTTGTCATGTTTAGTGATGAGAAGTGAGAAGTGTTTAAATCTATTCATAAGGACATATAAGTTCACGTTCAGTGATCACGTAGTGCCTAACGCGGAATCTGGTGGTATATCTGTGAACATGTAGGGTTTGAAGAAAGACAGACCGGGTTATATATAAACAAATGGCAAAAGTAAAATATGAGTAGAATATTGTTTTCATCGTGCTTTTTTATCCCTGTAGACACTATTAGTAATAGATGTGTTACGTTAAGGAAAATTATCATAATTACTTATTTCAAATCTCACTTAAATAGAAAATGCCAATAAACACCCGAATGCGTTCACCTGATATACAAGGTGTATTTTATTATACTGAAAACCTCAGACACCCCAACTGAGTTTTTTAATCCTTAATAAGATTAATACGTCCATTTACAAATACGTTAATTATTTCAAAAGATATTCGTTGGTTTTCTTTATCAAGCAGATCTACTTGATTCGTAACTCTACACTTGTAATCACTAATCAGTACTTGTCAGTGACGTAGATCCTGTCTAAAGGGTCCCACAGATTAACAGTTCGCCGGACGACACAAACATGTCAGTTTATCGTATTAGTCCACAGATTATCAAGTTTGGAATGGATTTTAAATACGGCTACTTTTATTTTCAGTTTATTAAAGCCACCTCTAAAACGAATCCAACACACCCTTTAAAATAAGTCATTTAATGTCACTACATTTACAAAAACAAATTACAAAAGCTATTTACAAAATATCATTCGCACCATCTGGCTATTTGAGTAATGATTCAAAATGCCTCCCATTTTGACGAATGCACAGCGATGCACGGCGCCTCAAATTCGTTTTGAGCGAGTTTAGCGCTTGCGTGTCACTTTTGACTGTGTGGAACGCAGCTACAACTTTGCTCCTCAGTTCAGTCTCAGTTGATGGGCCGTTTCCATCATCGTACACTATGGTTTTCACGCGGCCCCACAAATGGAAGTCTAATGGTGTGAGGTCAGGTGATCTGGCAGGCCACTGGACTGGACCTCCGCGGCCGAACCAACGATGTCCATATTCATCATCCAAATGTCGTCTGACATTTAGTTGGAAGTGTGCCGGAGCACCGTCGTGTTGATAGTACATATGCCTGGTGCTTGCCAAAGGAACGTCGTTAAACAGCAATTTAGCTAGAGTGATTAAGCGCGGCAAAAATACAGGCCCCAGCACGTGCGATCCTATTATTCCCGCCCACACATTCAAAGAGAACCGATGTTGGAAAGAGTCTTCCTCCATTAAAAAAGGATTCTCGTGAGCCCACATGTGCCGGTTGTGCTGGTTAAATAACCCTCGTCGTGTAAAAGTACATTCGTCGGTCCAAAGAATGTTCCTATTCCAATTTTCGCACAACCATGCACAAAACGTCACACGCGGCTCATAGTCTAAGGGGTTTAATTCTTGGCATCATCGATAGTGATAGGGATGTTGATTTTCGTTAGATAGTGTTTTCCACACGAGCATATGGCTGCAGTTCAATCGCCTTCCTGCTTGTCTCGTGCTTGCTGTGGGGTTTTCATGGAAGTAGTTCAAAATCGCGACCTCCAAATTAGGATCCGCGGCGTCAACGCCTCTTTCTACGGCTGTTGGCGGACGAAACGTGCCATAGTCACGCAACCTCTGCGTAGCTGCCGACATTGTCCCGTTCGACACAGAAACACCAAACTCTTCCTGAAAACGTCGCACGGCCAAGCTAACGTTGTCGTTGCAACGCGCCAGCATTCGAACCATTTCACAATATTGAATGTTTGTGTATCTAAATGCCATCGTGATGAGATAACTTTTCTTTTCTTTACTTAAATTAACTTGAAATGAAAGGAATCTGAATTTAGCCACAGAGTTCTTTGACGAATCAAATGACAACTGACAAAACCAAAACTATCCTCAGAAAAGCGGCCAGTATTAATATTAATTCTACCTCCAACATCCAACCTCACAACAACATCCTCCAACATTTCTCTGATTCGCGTATGTTGCCTTCGTAACTTTTAGACCCGGCACAATAAAAAAATATTTTTCAAAAAAAATACGCCCTGCCTTAAAAGATGGTGCAATCGATTCAGCTTTCGATTCTGAACAAACTACTTTCAGGTTTTCAGTTATATGATTTACACCTTGTATATGTTATCATAACCCGGTCTGAAATTATTAATAAAATTGACAATAGGTATTATTTTTATTGAGGTAAAGCTTCAATCTTTTTCCGATTTTCGGAAATGAAACTTAAGCTATAACCTCGATAACATGTTAAAAAGTGGCTAATTCACTAATACTACTACTGAATAAATATAATTTTAAAATGAAAAGTTCTTTGAGTTATTTAATTGTATTTAATTACTGTTATTTATATTAAAAAAATCTACTTTTGGCTGTGCAAAATAGTGTAAAAAACAGAAATCATAAAAACACTAAAAGGGCAGTCAGCACCGTCTCATTTGCACTTAATAGGCTAATCCACAAGTCCATCCCATCTTGTTGTTGACACTGGTCAGTGGTTTATCACGGGTATACATATTTCAACTGTGAAATATATACCGTTGATAAACGAGTAGGTAGGATGACAGTTCAGTCACACTCAAATACGGTTACAGTAGATTAAACCTTGCTAAACTTGTCAATAATTGTACTCGCATCGCAAGAAATTTTTTTGGTGATTACAGGAGTCAATTATTATCAGTGAATTAAGTTATATTCGTCTATATATCAATATTTTTGGCCAGCAGCGCCATCTAGTTTATTTTGTGCGCAACGCATGCAATCATATCAGCTGTAGATGTCAAACGGTGCAAGCGAAACTAGACCGTAAGGTGTCCATGCATTAATGCAGCCGATAATACAATGAACTGTCAAGTTAGTTCGCCTAATTAAAAATCCGACTTTAGTTGGAAAAACATATTTTGCCAAATATAATAAGGCAAAGGACTTGTGTGGTCAATTTTCAAGCAAGTAACCATCAAGCATGATTTTTCAAGGCGCATAAAAAAACGCTTTGCAAACCGACCTGCCTTAGAGTCTACCATACATTAGAAGAAATTAACATTTTACCATATAGGAAGAATGCATTATACATAAAGTATGTTATAATATATATTAAATGTTACTAGTTACATCAATGAATCATAATACAAAATGATATATATTAAGTGTTGTTATATGAGTCAAGAATTATATCAAATGAGCGTAATTGCGACCAGTATTGTTTCATAAAATGTTAAAGACATCGTTAACGCACCGCCTGAAATTTACTTTCCGTAGTAATATTTTTGCCTTTAAAATTGTTGTCATAACATTTTCATTTGCCTAAATTTTTATTGTCTAAAGATTTTCTGCTGTAATAAAGTATTTGCTAAAAGACCAAACGCCTGAACGTTATTTTCCGTAGTAATATTATTTTCTGAAGCCTATAGAGTGTCCCACTGCTAGGCAAAGGCCTCCCCTCTCGTCTTCCACTCGTCCCGGATTTGAGCAATATCTGGCCAATCGCTACAAAATGCGTCCAGGTCGTCCAGCCATCTCCGTCTCGGCCTGCCACGTCGCCGCCGCCCATCGTGTGGCACCCACTCCATGGCTAATATTATGCTGAGTGAAAATTGGGCTAAATGAAAATGTGCCTACTAAAATGATTCCAAAGATTGCATTACCAGACACAACGGTTGCCAAAGTTTGTTTGAGTAGTGAAATTTTACCAAAATAAATTTGTCAAAACGGCAGGATCCCAGCAACCACGTCAAGTTCAGGAGGTGTCGTGTCGGTATAGATGCTCTGCACAGCAACAGCGATGTAATAATAGCTTGGACAGTCCCGTCATATCTCGAATAAGCGGCCAAGTTCATCTGCTGGGAGAAAAACGCCCAGTGCTCCACCTCAAGTTCCTTAAGTAGTTTCAGTGGGCTCTGGTGCGGTCGGTCTAATCGCACAAGAAATAGAAAGTATGAATGCATGACAGAACTTCGAGTCTTATGTCGACCTTGGACGCAGTTTCGAGTTCTAGCGAAGCACCTCGTGGTGGCGGCGTCGGCCATCATATGTCACACAGGGTTAGGATCTATGAACGTATGTACGGAACCCTCGGTGCGCGAGTCAGACTCGCACTTGGCCGGTTTTTTTCAAACAGCTCTGAAAGACTGACACATCCGTAACGTTAGGTACCCTAATAATAGCGTTAGCGGTACACCAATGACTGAGCCAATCGACGACGTATTTTTCGCTCTTATTGCGTGGACATAAATAGTTTTATGATCGGCTAACGCCGATTCCGCGTCGTTAGGTGTGGGGAGACCCTTAGTAAGCCCTTTCATCAGATACTACACACGATAGTTTTCAGAACAAAATGTATTTTTTTCCCACACAAAAAAAAGATGTCGTCATAACTCCTCTCCTTTTTTGTTTTTTTTTTCGTGCTACGGTTCAAATTGATTCGTATGGCCTTAAGATCAATCGTTCCGATTTTCATGCTTTTAACACCATGTGCAGCATTTTCTTGGCGTACCGCGAGGACTAAAACTAGATTAGTACATATATTTAACCATACGCAATATAAGTCCACTTACCATCAGGTGGGTCGTAAGCTTGTTTGCCACCGACGTGGTATAAAAAAAGTCCCCTTTATTAATAAATAGACAAGTGTTCCATTGGATCAATACCGGTACGGTTGCTGCCAAAGTTATATTTACTTACAATGTTGCACAGTAGTTCATTGTAATAAGATAAAACAATGTATGTATCTTTGATATCGACTGGGGGCCTTGAGAACGTTATGAAAAAAATATTCATATTTTCTTACAGTATACGAACTTATTTATCATGACTAATATTCAATTCAATTATATTAAGAAACATGAAAGAGTTCTTGGAAAAATTATGCACGCTTGAAGAGTTAGCTCAATAATATATTAGTTCAGATGTTTTATTTTATGGTGCTTTAAGGTGTATGGAATTATACAGTCACTAAATAGAATTATGAAAGGCATAGACTCTTCCGTGAACTAACTGAGTGTTCACGGAATTGAGGGAACTCCTCAATTTTATTAGGCACGCGTGTAGTGATTTTGGTATTTTCTGTTATAACTCGTGTACCTATTTACATCCGGAATCATAAATTTGATGGCGAGGAATTGATGATTGAAGACCACAGATGACTTATCGAATTCCTGTATGATGCAACATTGTAGTTATAACCTTGAATATTCTCTAGCCCTTGAAATACAATACCCAAGCATCTGGTTTACGCACGAGTAAACTCCCACCCAAATCACCATTAGAGTGCATTTGTGATAAGATCTAAAATCGTAAAGCGATATAAGTGTTCACTCACACGCGATACAGACTAGCTATATAAACCCTTGCTTTACCAAAATAAATGTTCATTGTATCACCGAGATTCGTTGAATTATTTACTCCCTACGGCCTATATCTCATGAGAAACAAACATGTAATTAATCCAAACTATAGAACATCTGTCTGTTACCTCTTCACGCATAAACCACTGAACCGATTCAGATTAAATTTGGTACAGATATAGTTTGAAACCCGGGGAAGAACATGAAATAGCGTTATTCAGGAAATCATCTCCAATGAGGGTGAAACGGGGGGTGAAAGTTTGTATGGAGCTACGACATTCATACTTTCTCATGTATTATATTAGTATGGATATGGAAAGGTATCTTACTTATTATTTAAATGTGAAACTAGTTAATTTTCATATAATTTGCGTGTTTAATTTTCGTCACCAAACTGACACTGAGTTAATTTTTTTTAAACAACTCACGCTAATTAGGTACATGAACTATTGTAAATGGTCATAAATGAGTTCCGTGGAGGGAGCCGCGGGCGGAAGCTAGTATTCAATAAAAGCGGTAAGCAAACGTAGTAATTAAGAGGAGCTTAATAAGAAGCACCATAATTGAATTACAACCCAAATCAAGTGGTTAGGTACTGAGTTTGAGTTACGTAGTTATTTTATATCTACTTATTACTTCCCTTTTATCACGCGTGGAGTTTTCCTACGATAAATTACGTTTAAGTTTTAATGCTCAAGTTAAACAACACAACACGGCATCATTATATTAGTTGAGCTTGATTGGTGGAACACCTCGGACCTATGCAAACAATAAACCATTAAAACTTTTTATTTATCATTTTAACTACACCGAACCAAATTAGCTTCATAGTTTCGTACATAAATAAAACACAAGAAATAAATACATTATCTTTGGGGACAATTACACAAATCGAACTTAGTAGTCCTGAACAAAGCGATGCTTTTACTACGAGTAGGATGATACTGAAGAATTACTTAAACTGTAGCGTATCTGTCTTTCTGATGGTTCCACTCGCTGCCAAATAAAGCGAGGTAGACCCCAGTTAACCTGGATGGCAGTAGTGAGAATAGACATGGAAGCGGGAAATTTAAGACCAGAGACAACCCAGGACCGACCGCCCTGGCGACGCATGAAAAGAAGGGCCGGCCCCAAGTAAATGGGAAAGAGCCAGGCAAAAGAAGAAGCAGACGCTGCCAAATACTATTTCTGCGCGTGCAACACCTGCCTCTGGCTCATATGCCGTTTTCTTAGGCGTTCTTGCAGTATTAATATCAATCAAGCTGCGGTCCCTTGGTTCCTTCTGTAACGCCAAATACAATTCTGCGCGCTGGTAATGTTAATGTGCGGTTGAGGCACACCCATCTTACCTGTTTTCTGTTATTTTGGGCTGTAATTAATCACTATGACCACTATTATTTAGGTTTCCTGAAAATGATTATATTAGTTGTTTATCTTTTTGACAATCTGTCATAAGTACAACGACAGATACGTCGATTTTGTCAATTTAGGCTAAGGTTGTAATAATTTTATGTACATACTAGCGGCCGCTCGCGACTTCGTCCGCGTAGATTTTTGATGATGACAAAGATATTAAAATAGGTAAGAGAATTTTATTCTTAGTTAAAATGGTCTAGACATATTACTCAAAAAGTGGCAGACACTGATATGCAATTGTTAAAGAATTTTTGAAGATTTTCCAATTAGATTACGGGAATTGACAATATTTCAAGATATGTAATGACGCCTAAATCGAAAAGCATTTCGGTAATTATGCTATCTGAACGTAATAAAGTAGTTTTCTTTTTTTTTTCCTGCTCGCTTTTAAGAAAATCGCGAAAACATATAAAAGTGGTGACGTCAGTATTATGGCTGCCATATGAAAGGTGTCCAAACTGCCATACAGAGTCGTAGTATTGACGTCATAATTTACTTACAACCTTCTGGAATTCGCTACTTTTCAATTTGATAGTTTTGAATGAAAATTACAATTAAGGGAGAAATAAAAAAACACGTGTCGCTTAAAAAAACATTTTCTAACGAACTAAATCATAAAATGGCCTACATGAAAATATGAAATGTTGTCAATTGTTTGCAGGATGCTTAATACTTATTCCGTCAGAAGCTTGGATTTGGAGTTAGAAAATGGGAATCTTAGTTATTATGAGTGAGATTGAAAAAAAATTAACAATCGTAAGGCTGTTAAAACAATCTCAAACTCAGCACTGGAAATCGAGAGTTGGAGACAGGTTAATGAAGACTATCTCTTTCAATAATAATCAACAATTTTGTATGGGAGACCTGGCCGAAGACCGCAGAACGCGTCCAGTGTGGCAAATCCCTTAAGGAATAATTAAATTCATTTGCTACACTAACGCCACCTGCTGACGAATAGCGAAACGTATAATAAACCCTTATTTTGCTTGCTTAAGGGATGACATAATTTAACCCTGTTAGGCGTAGAATCTTTTAATAAAATACTACCCATTTTCTAAATCGCTGTTATTTTTTTTATTTTAATAAGTAATATTTCTACAAAAAAATAAGTTTCCTCCATACAAACCTTGCAATCATTTTTACCCCCTTAGGAGTTTTTAAAATAAGTAATCTTTCTACAAAGTTTTAAGTCTCTAGCTAAGAAAATAAAGTCTCTTTCATACAAACTTTGCACCCCTATTTAACCCTCTTAGGGGTGGAATTTTCTAAAACGCTGACAGTTGTTTTTTGGTATTTTAATAAGAAATCTGTTCTACAAAGTTAGTTTCTAGCTAAAAAATCCAGTGTTTCCCGTACAAAACCTTTTTTAATCCCCGTAGGGATAGAGTTTTCTTTAACGCTGAAATAACTTTTTTTTGTATTTTAATAATTTCACTTTCTATAAAGTTTCAAGTTTCTAGCTCAAAAGGAAAAGTTTCCCTCGTACAAACTTTGTACCCCGGTAACCCCGTTAGAGATGGAATTTTCAAAGACGGTGATAACTGATTGTATTCTAATGAGTAATCTTTCTGCAAAGTTTCAAGTTTCTAGCTCAAAAAATAAAGTTCCCTCCATACAAACTTTGCAGCCCTATTTAACCCCTTTAGAGGTGGAATTTTCTAAAACGGTGAAACCACTTTTTTCATAAATAATATCTATGCAAAGTTTCAAGTTTCTAGCTCAAAAAATAAAGATCCTTCCATACAAACTTTGCACCCTTATTTAACCCCTTTAGGGGTAGAATTTTTTAAAACGTCAAAAGTGTTTGTTTTTGTTTTATAATAGGTTATCTTTCTATAAAATTTCAAGGCTCTAGTTTGATAAATAAGGAAAATAAGGAGAGGCAAAAATCAACTCTCTAACATTTGTAGTTTCGGCTGTGCGTTGATGAGTCAGTCAGTCAGTTAGGACTTCCTCTTTTATATATACAGATGTAGTCCTGGTACCATGTCAATTTGAAATTGTGAATTTAGAATCTGAAATTCTGGAATATGGATCCTCAGCCGTACAACGGACGGATCGATCAGTTCTACGTCGACTTCCAAATAGGAGTTTACTAAATTGATCCGGTACGGGGTCGCAGCTGGCCGTGCAACTCAAGAAGGATCCCTACGTCATTACTATTTTGTTTGTCCTGCTCTTATGCTGCATGTAGACTTCTACGCGTCACCTCGAATCTTAAGCTGCGCGTCTGCTCGCCCTCACGCGCCACGCGCCCTATCTACCTGCCCCCACGTGCCTTTGAGCGCCACCACGTGCCTCTGAGCGCCGCCGCGTGCCTTTGAGCGCTACCACGTGCCTCTGAGCGCCGCCGCGTGCCTTTGAGCGCCACCACGTGCCTTTGAGCGCCACCGCGTGCTTTTGAGCACCACTGCGTGCCTTTACTGCGCGCCACTGCGTGCCTTCTCTGCGCGCCACTGCGTGCCTTCTCTGGGCGCATTATCTGCGCGCCCTCACGCGCCTTATTTGTACACCATTGCATGCCTTATCTGCGCGTCGCCGCGTGCCTTACTGCGCGCCACCGCGTGCCTTGAACGAGCACCCTCAGACTGATGCCCTGAGCCAACCATCCTACTGCAACATGCCCTATCTGCGCGTCCCTAGGATCCCATCCGGTTTTTCTTGTATGTATATTTCACTTTGTAACCGCGTGCCCTCGTAACCTTTAACTTGTCAAGAATTAAGAAATAATTTTCTGTCAGTAATTTCGTTTTTGGTACAAGCTTTTATTGCCGACTGTAGGTACTTTTCTGTATACCATCAACAACTACTCATTGAGACGATTATAACGAACCCAAACTCAATGGGGTTACGTCGGTTAAATACTGAATTCCCATGGCCACCTTCTGTCTCCATCATCAGATCAGCTCGATGGTACCATAATATTGAATTGTTATCCAAACTATACTTATACCCAAAATTTCAGCTCAATCGGTCACCGGGAAGTGGATCAAATTTAACTTGCAAGATTTGTCCCATACATACTAGCAATTCCCATGGCCACCTTCCGTCTCCATCATCAGATCAGCTCGATGGTACCATAATATTGAATTGTCATCCAAACTATACTTATACCCAAAATTTCAGCTCAATCGGTCACCGGGAAGTGGGTCAAATTTAACTTGCAAGATTTGTCCCATACTAACAGGGCAAGTTAAATAAAAGCTTGTAATAATGAATAACCCGAACCCAAATATCTACTTTAAAATTTTTGTAGCTACCTTTTTTATCTGTTCCGTGGGCTTTCAAACTCCTTGGAAGTCCTAGTAACGTGACAAAATACATAGAAAACATTCATTCAGGTACAAACTATGCTCATCGCACAAATAAATGCCATCACCGAGATTCGAACCCGGGACCACCGGCTTCGAAGACAGGGTCATCCAACTAGGCCTAAGTGGTTGTCATAAAACCACATCAATATTTATTATTGAATTAGTAGGTACTATACTTTCCTACTATTACTTCTATATGAAATGTTTGTTGGTTGTTTGTTTAATTTCTTACAGAAGTACACATTGGACATCTTAGTAGGATCAGACACACGGACAATTTTATGAACTGTAGCGAAAAATACAATTTATAAAGGCAGCTCTACAAAATTCGCTGTTTTTAAATTTTCTTAAAGATTTTTCCCTGCTCAAGGTCACGGGTCTAAATAAAAGACTTCCGAACCACCGAGGCGTGTCATTCGTTTCAATATAGGCGACAGTTTCAGTACATTAAATTGTAATTATCTTGGCGAATCTAGTTCTCTAATAATGGACAGTGCGATATCTATATTTATATTTTGCGTCAGTAAGTATTGTTAATAATAATAGACTTATTTTATTGTGAGCCTTTAGTGTCCCACTGCTGGGCAAAGGCCTCCCCCCACTTTTTCCAGTGCTCTCGATTCTGAGCAGTCTCTGGCCATTCTTTTAAAAAGGAGTCTGGCTCGTCTCTCCATCGCCGACGAGGTCTGCCACGTCTCCGTTTTTTTTGTTTTTTTTTATTTATTTCAAAAGGTACATAAAACAGACAGTAATCCAAATAAACTGACTAGATTACAGTCCAAAAGTATATGTACACATCATGGCTATGAGTTATAATTTAGAAAAGAAACATGTATACATGTATTTATGAGAAAACATAGTTGTTTAAAACAACTATGTTTACATAGGAATTTAATTTTGAATAAATTTAAATTAAGTACAATGAAACGAAAGTGATAACAAAAGGTGAAAACAATCGCTTGTGCATTTAACAGTTATTGTTTTTTTTTTTGTTAAAAGTAATTATCATAAATGTTTAGATCAATTTCCAAATCAAGTTTCGAGCTGTCGGGCTGCCATTCAGTGGCGATCTTGGCCCACAGTTCACTTGGCATGCGGCAGACATGATCAGCCGAGTCCCACTTCAACTTGGCCGACTTTCGAGCTACATCGAATATTTGAGTTTTGGAGCGCAGCGTGGTGTTCCGGATGCGATCCATTAATTTGATACCTAATATGCTGCGCTCCATGGCTCGTTGGCAAACCCCGAGTTATTTATTAATCTAGATATATTTAGTAATTTATTAATCCTATATAAGATAATTCGATAAGTCGTATAGTAGTTTCTAACTTCTTTCAAAACGTATGTAATTTAGTTTTCAGCTATGCCTCTGCGCAGCAAGAGTGCGTGCCACCTCTGATGGAATGTCCCAACGAAAATATAACATTTTGGTTATACACAAGGTACCGAATTGATATTAGGGATATTTTTGGTATACTCGTACCAAACAATGTCGCTCGTCTTACAACTCTGAAATTTTATGAGTTCATGTGTTGATCTGTTAGATCGCTTTCCCAAATTCAATTTTGCTTTTGATTGTTTGCTCGCATTAGTTTACAAACGGTTTATTAGTAGAGATGTTTGTTTTCGTAATTGAGCAGTTCCGACGGTGTGCTGAAACTTTCGCGTTTCTAGCGGAAGTCAAATTAGTCATGAAGTCTTCCTGCAGGGAAGAAAAATAGAGTTGTAATACAATACGATACGGGGGCAACACGACTGCGAAAATAAGCTGGCAGTGGAAAATACCGAATAGAAAAATCGCTGTCGGGAAAAAATGCTATACGAAAATTAGTTACAAAAAAAAATTGGGTTTGGGAAAGCGATCTCATCTAAATTAATTGAATAAAAAACACATTTTCTAGTAGCATATACGAACATATTTTTGTCAGCCCCACGTGCCTTCTTGTTTTATTATAGGTATCGATTTTTTGACTTTTTTATGAATTGGTTTTGAAAGTAGAAAACTCAAAATAGAGTGCGGGTCTAGTGGGATATAAAAATATGTATGCTATATTATTAGACTATTATATAACTATCACAAGTCTCAATAAAATCCTTTATTTAGTTAAGTCATCCTAATATTTGTCTTAGTAGACGTCCGTTTTGTTTCTCCCTACGTAGGGCAAACGTAGACAAACCCCACCAAGTGCTGCCGATGGACTCCGACTCCATCACCTCGGCGCCGTGGGTTGCGGGCGCTCCCATCAAGATCCTCATCCATGGGTATACTGGCAACAAAGACTTAACTCCGAGCAAAGAAATAAGACCAGGTATATATCAGGAACCTCGGTTATGTATCGAAGTGCCACATCGTGCGATTTAATGTTGGCAATACTACTCTTAATTCTAAATACCCCTAATTTTTCACTAAATGCTACAGAGACACGGTAAGCTTATCAAATGTAGAGCCAATGCCAAAGATATGGTTACCTACAGTTATGGAACTTATGCCATTGTAATCATAGATGTCGACTTTTTAGCTTTGTAGTAATCAGAATTACTTATTACCGTATATCTTCCGTCATCTTATAACTAAATAAATATCGTACAGAAGAAACGGTTACAAGAAAACATATATATTCAGAATTAGCTTTGCGCATCGGTATATTTCTGTCTTTATCGCAATGAAATTATTTGACCACGATTTTCTAATGCAGCTTACATGAAATGCTGCGACTACAACGTCATAAGCGTGGACTACAGCCCAATAGCGAAGGCGCCGTGCTACACCCAAGCGGCGCGGAACACCGTACTGGTGGGAAAGTGTATTGCCCAGCTCATAGACCAACTGGTCTCAAAACACGGCTTCGACCTGCGGAACTTCCACGTCATCGGCTACAGTCTTGGAGGACAGATCACCGGGTTCACTGGGAACTTTTTAACTAGTGGAAGATTGGAAAGGATAACTGGTAAGAAGTCTTCCTCATAACACTAGGTAAATTCGTTTAAATGCAAAAAGTGCCTTACCTATGTAGCGATAGTTACATTGCGCTCCAGTGGTGCTCCTGTCCAAGGGTGCAGAACTGCAATGTTGGAGGTACAAACAAAAACATGGCACGGCCGTATGGTAAACCAGATGGTACCACGTCACCGACTTCAGTCTTGGACGAGACCGCTGGGTTCATCGGGAAATTTTGTACCAGTTGGAAAGTAAGTATAGATATGTAGTAAGACGTTCTGCGCTCTTAGCACTTAGTTATTTCGCTTAAATGCACGGAGTGTATTATGATTACTAGTCATGCGCACCAGCCGTGCGACTGTCCAGGGATGCAGAACACCAAACTTGTGTGTTTGTAATCATCGACTTCAGTCTTGGAGGACCGCTGGGATTACATATTGGGAACTTTATGACCAGTGGAAAGTTTGAGAGATTATCTAATAAATTGGTCTGCTCTTTTAGCATATGACGAACTTAACACTACCAAATATATGTACCTACTTAATATATATTTATGTACTACGTAGGTATATGAATTTTACTGCGCGGGGCATATCATTATGGTAACCAGTAAGTTCCACGCACACGGCTCCAGTCTTGGAGGGCAGAGAACTAAGTTCTTTGAGACCTTTCGAAACAGAGGAAGGTCTCAAAGGAGGAGGACAGGATTTCTATTACCATAACATTATACATGATGGTCGACCTGGGTACAATACAACATTGGTCAATGTTACACCTGCAAGATTGTAAGAAAGAGTGGTGAGGTTAATGCACTGCAGGAGCTGGCTAATACATGGGGCACATTTGTCGGCACATGCAAAGTCTGTTAATTTTAAGGGACCTTTATTTAATGAACTAGCTGACACATTTCGAATGCATTGTTATTTTTAATCTGACAATAAATAACAAAAAGGCCCCAAAAACCACGACTCAGAATAGAAACGGTTATTGGAATTATAATGCAGTGTCTGAATGAAATTGTATTTTGCAGCCCTGGACCCGGCCTTGCCCCTGTTTGTCACCGAGGATAAAAAGAAGAAGGTGATGTCCAATACATACATACTTAGACACTTAGTCTTCAAGAAATTTTATCATTGCAAGTGATGATAGAGCCCAAACAATTTCACTGACCACTTAATGTTGTACTTCGCGAACTTACCTTTTTAGAATATACCAACGAAAAAATTAACCCTCCTGTCATTCTGCCGTGGGGTAAAAAAGACACAAATTGAGGGACCCTGCTTAGCTACATATATACTGAAAATACGTAAACTACAATAGATAGAATAACTTACCTGTGGTAACTGCTGGTTTCGTCTTCAGAAACATTAGACACCTAATACACACTAATGTATGTATGTATGTATGTAAGCACTTTATTGTATACAATAACAGGTTAAAGAATACACATGTCACACAATAGATCACAGTACAAAGGCGAACTTATCCATATAAGGGATTTCTTCCATCTAACCTTTGAGCAATGGAGAGGAAGATAGGTAGAACGAGATAGGCAAACTTATACCTTGTACAAAAACACAGAGAAAATGAAAAACAACCCTAATAAGTATTAATTCTAGACAAATAAAAAGATGCCAGTACATATAAAAATATAAAATATAATGCACACACTCAAAAGTAATATACATATCGCAAATATACAATAAATAAATAAATACTAGATTGAACCAATTCACAAGTCATTGGAAAGCCACAACTTCTTCACATTCATCCACAGAAAACCTCCATGGATGTGTTCTTTGCATTAATCTTAAGTGACTTTTAAGTAACTTCCTCATTTGGGTTTTTACACTTGATTCTACGGAATAGATTAATTTTATACAGTACATTATATTTCGTCATAGTTTTCCGTTTAGCCATAATTTGTTGTCATGTTATAATATAACATCATGATATATCATAATATCTTTATTGACAGAACTGGCAAATCCTACTTCCTACTAATATTATAAATGCGAAAGTTTAGATGTTTGGATGTTTAGATGTTTGGATGTTAGGATGTTTGTTACTCAATCACGCTTAAACGGCAGAACCGATTTGAATGAAATTTTGCACCAATATAGTTTATAGCCTGGTTTAAAATATAGAATAGTTTTTACCTCGAAATCATCCCTCAAAGGGATGAAATGGGGGGTAAAATTATGGTCCAAAAACCTGAGTGATAAAAATGCAGGCATGCCATTCTAGGCTTAAAAATACAGTCAATAAGGAGTGTAATGGCGTGAATCCAACGAACATGTCACTTAAACGTTTAACCGAGTGGCTACATTGAATACTAAATACCCTTCTTTACTCTTAACTAAAACTAAAATTATATGACATCTTCTTAATGTGCCCTCGCATGATGTTTGTTTTGTTAATTGTTTCTCGCTATGTTTTTTAATCTCAGAGACATAAAAAATAATACAGTTTAAAAATCAACATCTACTAACTAATAGTTGGTACTTACAATTGAGGTGAAATCAAATTGATTTGTTTCTCACAGATGATATGTTCAAATTTTGAATGTAATCAAAAAGAACCATCCATATCCATACTAATATTATAATTGTGAAGGTGTATGTGTTTGTTTGTTTGTTTGTCCGTCTTTCACGGCAAAACGGAGCGACGAATTAAAGTATTTTTTTAAGTGGAGATAGTTGAAAGGATGGAGAGTGACATAGGTTACTTTTTATCTCTTTCTAACCCCCCATTTCCCTAAAATGAGGGGTGGAAGTTTATATGGAGCTTTCCGCAATTTTCATGGTAGAAAGATTAAAATTAGTATGCGGATTATTTGTTAATAACAAAAAAATCGTACATCATTTTTTTTTTAATCTGCACCCAACTCTTTAAAAGAGGGGGTGAAATTTTATATGGGACTTTCCGCAGTTTTCAAGGTAGGAAGCTAAAAATTGGTACACAGTCTCTCTGTTAACCAACAAAAAATACCTGCCTTATTTTATCTTGGAAATCTTCCCCCAGCCCCTAAAATAGTGCATGGAAATTTGTGTGAGACTCGCCGCAAAATTAGTAGAGGTTGTATGATACAATTTGTAATTTTAGTAAAAATAGCGCTCGGGGTGCTATGCTACGTCAGTGCAAACTCTTAAGTGTGGGCCGAAAGTACTATGGCGCACAAAAAAGCGGCAGAAGCACTAAATCGCACGCTCCAGGATTTGCGTAACAGTACCGATGTTATGGGAGGGATGGTGGTTTTATTGGCTGGTGATTTCCGCCAAACGTTACCAGTCATTCAGAAGGGGACACCTGCAGACGAAATTAAAGCATGTCTCAAGTCATCCACTCTATGGGCCACCGTAAGAAAGTTTAGTTTGACTACTAATATGAGAGTGCAACCATATGATGACACAAATGCTGGCAACTATTCCAAAACACTATTGAAAATAGGAGATGGTCGGTTAGAAACTGATGCCGAGGGCTGTGTGACACTGACGGAAGATTTTTGTGATCAGACACAGTGATCCAGAATTAGTTGCAAGTGTTTTTACCCAGATTTACAAAACAATATAGGCACACGAAAATCAATATTTATGTGAAAGAGCAATTTTAGCACCAAAAAATGATGTTGTCAACCAAATAAACTCAGACATATTGAGTAAAGTACCAGGAGATACAACAGAGTAATTATTAGTAGACACAGTTATGGATACAGAACAGAGCACATCATATCCCGTAGAGTTTCTGAATTCGCTTGAGCTGTCAGGTGTACCCTCACACAAGCTTCAATTAAAACTAGGCGTCCCAGTCATGCTTATGCGAAATTTGGATGCCCCGAGATTATGTAATGGGACGAGACTTCGTGTCACACAAGTTGGCCGCAATATTTATCGTAAAAAAAAACGTTGCTAGACAAAAAAATCGTGAAGTGATGTCCGAAAAGTCGTCTCGGCATGATCTTATACTCACAAAATTGCTATTCTATCCTAAAAAGATGCAATTGAGGTTAGAATGTTGGTTACCAAATAAGACAAGTAAGGATGAATGCACTATACACAATTATACTTGGTGTGTGACAGGTGGATTCCGGCGACGCCAAGTATGTGGACTGCGTGCACACCAATGCCCTGGAGAACGGGCAGCTGGAGACCTGTGGTTCATCGGACTGGTACGCCAACGGAGGGCTCACACAGCCCGGCTGCGTGGCTTCCGAAGAACAAAGTTAGTATTACTTTACAAGTATTTTCATATTTTTGAAGTGAAAACTTCTTTAGCAGCGCTGTGCACTTTTTGGGACGGAGAAAAATTGTTAAACTCGCCAAGGGGGCAGGTTTTTTTTGCAAAATTAAAATTATTCAAGTTTTTATTTCTGCCGGCACCAAGGGTAGGCAGAAATATAGCACAGACCAGGCCTCAGGAGCCGGTCCTTTCGACCCTCTTTTCGGGTACTAGACATAGAGGTTGATCTCGTGGCTAGGAGTTTAATCAACTTGGTTTGAGCCATGGAACAATCGTGCCAAGCGGCGTCGCCGGAGACAAAAGTACATACTACCCCCCACTATTCTTTCCCTCGCCGCTTTCCTGCTTCTAGCTTGTTTACGTCCTGACCTGGCTATAAAATGTCATTTACCTACGCTACGCGTGCAGATAGTTCCTGTTTCTGGTCAGGGAAGACGTACAATGTACAAGAACGTTGCTAAACACTGCAGGCGCTAAATACCTAACCAAGTGTCCATGGTTGTCATGATCATAAAAGTATACCTTGTCACTTGCAGCGGTCAATCAATTCTAACATTATAATTTTCTCAAACATGCTCTGAAATGTATGCGTTAATATCACGAAATGAAGACAAGAAGTTTCTTGTTTATGGCTCCCTTGGCCTTAGGCCAAGAAGTAATGTATGAAAACCCTAACTAAAAACATTATTGTCCGCTACTCTAACTTTTTAAATTTGCTTACTAATATTAAACTGACAAAGGAAAAATTACATACTGCCAACCACCACTAGACTCCGTAAGCATACTTGCGACATGAAAAAAAACAAAATCTATGGTACTATACATATGTGCGGTTAAACATGGTGCTCGAACGGCTTGTTGAAATGGCATGTTTAAAAAATAAAAAAGGCGGCAAATTACACATTTTTTTCTGAACTATCGTTCCGATTGTAATTTCAACAAACTATTAATATTAATTAGTTGACTACGATGTATTTATTTTAATTCTAATATTTCCTCACATAGTTTGAGAAAAGCACTATACAATCCTCGGCCGGAACAGGGATTGCTGGACTCGTTGCATCCGGCCTCGTCTAAAGCTCGTCCAGCAATCCCTTACTTCACTGCCTCTGCAGTAATGTACTATTGAAGTTTCTCTGATGCTCCCTTAGCGCGCTTGTATCCGCTAAGACACCTTTTATAACATATTAGACATTTATTAATTATCGCCCTTGCGTTCGTCTCGATCAGATACTTGAGATCTGAGACATTCTTCATTTTACCACCATAGTTGAGTAAAGTAGATATAGTAATGAGAAATTAGTGTTCTTTTTAGTATTCCGGAAATTTGGTCCAACGGAACCCGTACCGATATATAGCAAGTTCAGCAGGAAACTGCAAGATTGACTACAATTTTAGTTTTAATTATTTTCTTGTAAAAATATTCTTTTGAAATAAATTGATCATAATATTATACATATGCATACACTGGACCCTATTCTACGTGCACATGGCTTAACTAGCCTAAAACGAAATTGTCTAATTTTTAGACATAATTTAGACGGAAGACAAAAACGACATATTTCGAATAGCATTTAGGCAGCTAAGCAAGTTGAATAGACCGCCTAAAATAAGAAACGTCAGATTCAAATTAGCGCTGTCATTTGATAATGACAGCTGCATATAGAATAGCAAAGTGTTTTAGCGACACCTAAATAAAATTAGGACGTTTAGAGGCCACTGTAGAATCGGGTCCATTATGACTTAAGTAAGTAATTTACTATTTCAACACATTTGCTCGTAACGCACCTATTTTATGTCGCTTTTAGGGTCATAATCCTGGGTATTAAACCCGCGTGTTTTATAACATTACCGACACTCGTTTGTTATGGTTATATCCCGATTAAGTCACGTTGGCACCTTGCAGCAAGATGTATGCAGGCAGGCTAAGGCAGGTCTGTGTAGGTACGACGACGAGCGAAGCGAGGAGGAGTGTTAGTTGTACCGTGACCCTAAGCGCGCGAGCCGAGCGCGCGAGCCGAGCGAGCGAAGCGAGCGTGCCTCGGCAGCGGTCGGCGGAGCGCCAGAACCAATAACGACACAACATCCATCGAAATGTTGACAAGTACATATTTCATAGTCAAATATTTCAACCATTTTAGATTTTAGAGAAAAATGTTTCAAAACAAAACATAATTATTTTAACGTATTCTGACCACTAAACAAAACAGTGAGCGGCATAGATATCTTTCAATCGCATCACTCTTTATTTTTGCCCAAGTACCCACATTAATTATAATGAATGGGTATGTGGGTATGTTATATAGCAGTCTGGAAGAACGCGTTCAGTAACGTTCGGTAGTAAAAAAAATATGTATTTTATTATTTTTCTGGGAGTGTGTTTATGGGCTTTAACATTATGAAGAGTGACACCACCGTGAAATTGAATGATATGACTAACTAATCAGAAGACTACCAATCATTATGACTTGCGAAAAAGTACCTTACAACAATTGTTACAAACTAGATACCTAGACTACTTGAACGTTATGGCTAACCAATTTTATGACTAACAATAATGATGACCTGCAAAAGTAGGAACTCCAATGTATATTGTTAAATTTTATGACTTTCTACAATGTGACTAGAAAAAAATATGGTGGAAAATGTTAAAACGGATCTCAAATTTTATGGGAAACAATAGAGACCCGCTGTTCTCGCGTTCAACCATAAAGTCTACTTGAGTTTCTGCAAGATTACACGCTGAGTATTTGTCACGATACTGCACGGCGCACGGCTATCACAAGACGGCGCGCGAGCTCTCTCGATTTTTCTTGCGCTATATACGACTCTTTCTAAGTTGTCTAATAAGAGAGAGATGGATAGTTCGAGAGAGCTCGCGCGCCGTCTTGTGATATCCGTGCTGGTTTGTCAGTATTTATATTTATCAACAATAAACAGGACGTATTAGCTAAATCAGTATATAACGGGCTTTTTATAAACATTTATTATCAAGCGCGTCAGTATTAAGGCGATATTATTACTTCGTACTTCGCACCTTCAAGTTGACATTCAGCCAATATAGAGACACAGAAATTGGCCAACATACAGGAAAATACTTTTACGTCACACCTGGCCATAATGCGAGTTTTACTGCACGCTGCGCGTACGGGAAAACTCGCATTGTGGCCAGGTGAAGACGTAAAATTTTGTACGCAACACGGGCGGTAATTCGTAAAGCCCCAGAGCGCATATTTATGGCCCTCACCTTCGGTTCGGGGCACAAACACCTGCGATCTGGGGTATTCACGAATTCACCGCCCTAGTTACGTAATGTACTATTATCATAAAGCCTGCAACACACATTCATTAAGTTGGCAATAGCGGGAACATACACAAGATTTGGCAGAATGTGATAGTGCATTCTAAAACATTGCAATATGAAAAAAATAAACATAATGACTATTTTTAATAATTAGGTACCTACCTTTAATAGAAAGGGACTCTGACTCGCGTTATGGTTGTAGAACTTACCTAGTGGTAAATATAAATTGGCCGTCTGTTGTCTACATTGAGTTCTATTACCCAGAGTAGACATCACCTAGCATAAGTTTGCGCATGTCAACATACTCTCATGAGAGTATGTTGGTTTATTCAGTCTGTGGCGGGCAGTGATGGCGGTCGTTTCGAGTGCAATTTTGACTCAAAACTTTACAAAATGCCTTCTTTTGCATTGCGCTATTGCACCAATAACAAACCCAACAATAGTAAAAGTACGGGGATCACTTTTCATTGGCAAATTCACAGATTTTTGAAATAACGTGATTTTTCTATAATTTATAAGTTATAAGTTACGCGCCGATGGCGGCCATTATTTCAAAGATTAAAAATGCAAAAGTGACAATTTCCTATAACTATTTTGCCTTATTAGTAGAACATTAAACTGACTAGACTAACTGTGATTTGAAGCTTAAAAGATCTTAATTTTTGCGCCAAAATAGCAGCAAACATATGCTTTGTTTTTATTTAATTGTTTTCATGAATAATTTTATTGGCAAAGTTTAGTTGCTATTTGGATCTTAAGTTCTACTTATTTAAATCCTACGTCAGTTCTCTTATATAAATAATGTATGCGACGCGAGTATGGTCTCCGAATATGAACCCATTAGCAATTTAGGAGACTATAATTATTATATTAATTTCTAATTTGCTTTCAAAATATATATCTGAGGATCCCGTGGGACCTTAAATGTGTATGGATCTGACTGAAACTGAAAATGGTCGTAATTTAGCTTTTTGTCTTGCTGCGATTGCTATTAAAATCGATATCTGACGATCCGCATGGACCTTAAATAGGACTTTGTCATCCAATCTGACACAAATGCTGCGACAAATTGCATCAACACAGTGCGTCCTCGGTAACTATAAAGATATCCTGTATCAAAAATTTACAAAAACCGAATGTCGGTCATTAAATCAAAAAGTAATTTTAAAAAAACTGCGTGTTGCAACACTGTTTATAACGCGATAAAATAATAATGTTACTTGAATAATTATTAATTTTCTTAATTTCACAAAATGCAATCAAGCGGAAGGAAGTAAAGTTATATGAAAGAAAACTGTTTTACTTCCTTCTACTTTATATTTAAGAAGAATAATCAAAACCACTCTACAAAATTTCAATTTTGACGAGACATATTAATTGTACTTTTTTATGACATTATTCAATGAGAATAACATTAGCATTTAATTCCCTCAAAAGGCAAAAACAGTCCAATTAATTATCGAACAGTTACTTTCTTAGTTACCATATCAAGTATCAAGATTAGAACATCATACTAATTTAAGACTATTGACACCTTTGACAACGATATGACTGTAGCCATATAAAAAAACCGGACAAGTGCGAGTCGGACTTGCGCACGAAGGGTTCCGTACCATTATCTATAAAAACGTTTAAAAAAAAGTTTGTTGTATGGGAGCCCCCCTTAAATATTTATTATATTTTGTTTTTAGTATTTGTTGTTATAGCGGCAACAGAAATACATAATTTATCGCGGCTCTTGAGATACAGCCTGGTGACAGACAGACGGACGGACGGACGGAGAGACAGCGAAGTCTTACCCTTTGGGTACAAAACCCTAAAAAGACTCATCTTTCCCTGGTCAGACTCTAGTCAATGGTTGTCTAATTAAAAAGAGATCTTTTGTTCCGCGTAAACACTTACCGGTGAATGGGTACTCGAAAGGATTATCTATTATTCATTCCTAAACACATCTTTACCTGAGAGTCGGAGTGACTCAAGATCATTTCAGTCATCACGTTTTTATTTATTTAATTTAAAACAGTGTTAAAAATATGAAGAGAAGAAGATTAATAAACATTTAATGCTACAACCTCTCAGTTGCTCCTCCATTGTAAGGTCTAAGCCGTAGCGCCTTCGAGACCGGACATAAGCCCGGGGTGCGGAGTTGCACTCTGCCCGCAATGCTGCAACCTCCGGTGTCCACCAGTAGACCTGTCGTCTACCTGGGCGACGTTTTATCCTGGGCATGGCCGCGTCACAAACTTTGACCAACGAGCTTCGTAAATGATCAGCCAGTTCGTCCACCGAAGACGTCTCGATCATTGTGCTGGGAGCAACCCAGCGCTGCACGCGAGTGCTGCTTCACGGGCAAACTCTCGGTCCATCTTGGTACAGGCCCACCGGATGAATCGACTAGGCTCTCTTGCAGGCTACAGCCTGTGTCCTACCTGTTGGATCTATTGCCACAAACATCTACTAAACTTTTACTAATTTACTTTACTTACTTTCTTACAATTCTTACTAATTTAAATATCAGAGTGACAGATAAAGACAAACGAATTTTAACGGCATTATAGCTAAAATAGGTTTGAAATGAAATGAAATGAAATTATTTATTTGCTTTAAACATGGTATACAAGAGGTGGCATGTTATAGTTTTGTAGCGAATACATGTTTAACCATATGTGGCATGCAAAAATTATTGAACACATTAGAAAATAAAAAATTAATTACCAATACATTAATTAGGAAGTAAATGTCAAAAGAATAAAAAAAAAAAGTTTATCTAAAAGTCAAAAGCAATACATCAATATCATTCAATTTGTTGTACTTGATAGGTTAAATTACCTAGAACTCCCACCACATTACCATGCGAACGAAGTCGCAGGTACACCTAGTAAACAAAATAACTATGCAATCGTGCACTAAAATGACATTCACTTATTCGTTCATTCAACCCTTTTTAGCAATGAGTACTCTGTGTCGCTGTGTAGCACCTCCATTCATATAACTACTCACCTTTGACAATATGTTGGCAACCTTGGTTTCAGCTAAGGCGGTTTGCGAGCACGCCAGGTCGGCAGCGTACTATGCAGAGTCGATAACAACTGACGTCGGGATATACGGGGCCAAAGCCTACTCGAGCAACGAAGTGTCGTCTGACGGTGACATGCTTTATGGAGAATGGATGTCGCTCAAGTAAGTGTACTTGTCATATCGATGGTAGAAAAAGGCTGGGTATAGTATCATCCCTGTGACAGCTTGTGACGTCGGAGTACTAAAATGTTGACTATTTATTTTGGGGTGAAAACACAATCTATATATTATGAGTCATTTAATGTTAATATTGATTGAAAGCAATTAACTGGAGTGATGCAATTTACTCGGGTAATTTACATTCACACAGTGGCCATTTTTATGACGCGTCATTTTCAGCGTCATCAGACTTATAATATACAGATTGTGTTTTCACCCCAAATAAATAGTCAACACTTTTTAAATATGTATCATGCATTTAACAAAACTCCTTGCTTATATGGAAAATGTCAATCAATGGCAACATTTGTGTGACGCATCACGCAAGATACATCGTCGGTAATGATAAACCTATTTTTTTCTATCATGGGACACCATGTTGATATGAAGCCATATATCATATCCTCCATGACGTTTCGGACTATAAATCACTATAATCCACGAGGCGTCATTTGTATCGCAAATCGCAATTTAGTGTGGTCTGTAGTCAAATAGCTCCTCAGGCTGGTCAATTTCGTAACGTTTTGAACGTACGTTAGGTTGATTATAATGTCATTTTTTGTACAGGAAAGGGACGGTTGAGTGGTCCTAACGCTGCTCGTTCGAAATGTTACACATTCACCCCACGGCTGTCCTACGTCTTGAAGTACAATGTACTTACTCGTATTGTTGTTTCTGTTTCCAGCACTTCCGGTATTTACTTTTTCGCCACGAACTCGGAGTCACCCTTCGCCCGCGGTCGCAACAATAAAGAGTTTGAAGTATTTACAACCGGCGGCATTTAAATACAAAAATCAATTTCACTGTTCAGTAATATTTGGTAAATAAGTAAAGGTACAAATAACATGTATTATTGTAAAGTAGTTATATTTATGGATTGTTATGCTGGACTACATTTGAATATAACATTTCACCATTATACCTTTCAGTATTTTCATTTTACAAAAGCGAGTGAGCCATGCATGATTGTGTGAGTTAATTAACTCACCTCTATTATTTTTACTGGCTCTGCAACTGAATTGCGAATAATTAATTTGCGATGAACGTTAGTGCGACAGAATTTTAACGCGACAAATGTTAGTTCGAAAGCACTTGGCTATGACAAATTAGCCGAACATCGAACTTTGGTCCGTCGACTAACTAGTACAAATACAAATACAAATTATTTATTCTGCAAATAGGCCACAAGGGCACTATTACATGTCAAACGGTAATTTACAATAAAAATAATAATCTTGCAATAAAAGAATAATAATCTAACACAATAATAATTTAAAATTTGCACATTAACGACTGATAACAAAGTAAATGAAAAAAAAAAACAAAATATGACCATTACATTCGATTAGAATAAGGTCTGTGCATTAACAGAAAGTTAATGATATTCATTCAGTATTCCAGAGATGTATAAGGTCTCTGAGCGTCCAAATACAATTAATAATTATTCAATGTTCGTAGAGATGTATACGGTCTCTAAGCATCAAAACAAAACAATAAAAAACAATAAAAAAAAAGTAGGTAGTTAGGTTAGGACCAAAGTTCGATGCATGTTAGTGCGACAGTCGAAGTAACATTTGTCGCATTTAAATTCTGTCGAACAAACGTTCATTGCAGATTAATTATTCGCAATTCAATTTACTCATTGGAAAAACTTTTCGGTCGACTAACTATTTTACCTACACACAAAACTTCTGTTAAACCGAACACCCTGCAATAAAATTAATAACATGGCACCAAAACCTGAAGGACATCCTTGTGTTGTGTGTCCTCAATGTGATGCGACGTCGGTGTTGCATCGTCTAGCGTGTTACATACGAGCTTGCGACATTGGCTATTCAGCTGTATGATTCTAGTACTTGCCAACCAAAGATTTTTTTTAATACAAGGTAGGTATCCGAAACGTACTCATAAGTCTAAATCATGTTATAGAAAGTATATATAGCGGGACTCACATACACATGACTGATAAAGATAAAAGCATAGACTATAACACAAGTTGGAACGAGATACAAGGTCATATTTACTGTCCCGCGGATTTTGATGCTGAAAGCTTAGAGCTGTCAAAAATTGTACTGAAACTGGCGTCACACGGATAAAATACGACTAATGTAAGTTTATAGGAAATGAGATGTCATGTCATGATGGATGTAGTTAGTCTTCTCATCCTTCTCAACTTAGATAGGTTAATTAACCCCTATCCCTTTTGGGCATTCTCTAGGGCTCCATCTATAAAATATTTGAACTAGGTACTGTCTGAATGTACGCGAGAAGGGAAATGACGTCAATATGGGCTTTATGAGGCCTGCATCACACTGGCGCGGCCTGGCCGCGGCGGACATTAGTAAACTTGTCCGCCGCTGTCAAATTAACTATTGTCCGCCACCGCAGGCCGCGCCAGTGTGCGGCAGGCCAAGTGAGTAAAGCTTTTCCTGGTTAAAATCTTTATGACATTGTCAAAAGATTGCTTTTAGCCTGGTTTGTGAAAAAGGTTCTTTCACTATACCTGTTTACGGAAACGACAATGTGATGACCTACACATACTCCTATAGCTTGTGGTCCAAGTAAACGGAACGAAATAGCATCGCTTTTACGTAACACTAACGTAATAACGGCCGTATTCACAAACGTTCTACAAGCCTACTTTAACTAACATGCCGTTAAAGTTCGTTTGTCTTTATCTGTGACTTTGACATTTGTGTACGTAAGACACAGCAATTTTTATTGAGCAGAGGCATTTCAAGTTTTATGAATAAGGGGGTAATAGTACATTACGTAACTAGGGCGGTGAATTCGTGAATGCCCAGATTAGAGTTGCCAACTTTTTTTGGGGGAGATATAGTATTTTCCAGAAAAAACCGCAAAAAAATATAGTACACTGTAAAAAACTATAGTACTTGGCTGGGCAATGTTGCTATTTAGTAAAATTTAACTGAAACTTGGACAATTTGAAGCACTTCGTAAGGCCTTCCAAAATATAGTATTTTTGCGTACTATATATTTCTTCAACAGTATATAGTACAAAGAGACGAAATATAGTACAATACTATATAATATAGTACGGTTGGCAACCCTAGCCCAGATCGCAGGTGTTTGTGGCCCGAACCGAAGGTGAGGGCCATAAATATGCGGTTTGGGGCTTTACGAATTACCGCCAGTGTTGAGTACAAAATTTTACGTCTTCACCTGGTCACAATGCGAGTTTTCCAGTACGCGCAGCGTGCAGTAAACCTGGCCACAATGCGAGTTTTCCCGTACGCGCAGCGTGCAGTAAAACACGCATTATGGCGAGGTGTGACGTAAAAACTTATAAATGTGACTGACCTTTTTACAAGCTTTATTAGAGAATAACACCAAAATTACTTCGGGATGTATGTAATTACTGGACTCTCGGATAAGTAATTTAATTAATAATTTGACCTTTATTCACTCGACAAAGTGTTAACACAAGTTTAAAGAAAACTATATATAAAATGTATCAATGTGACCGACTTTTTATAAGGCTGTTATTGTTATTGGAATAGTAATCTTCTACTTTGAACGGTAGAGCTGCTTTTTGAATGGACTAAGTATGACGTTAATGCAATTCGGCCTACTCAAATAATCTCAAGATACACAAAATGACCAAATCCGAAAGCCTTTTATGTCTTATTGTAACGATAGTTATGCGAATCCGTCTGTGTGCATGCGCTCTCTTTTGCCAGTGTGTGTGATCGTAACGCATATATTACGATTTTTTATTGAAAATATGAATGACAAAGTGAAAAATAGCGGCCCAATAGTTCAACATTAATTCTGATGTTTCTTTTAAATCTTCATGTTTTTACTATAGACATTTTCATATGGTGTTAAACTGGGATACAACTTCATTATCATCATCCTCATCATCATATCAGTCGATAGATGGCTCTAGACATACGCCTCCCCCAAAGAGTGCCACAATGACCTATATCTTCGCCGGAGATTATTAGCTGCACCCCTGACCCCGCTATAGTATACCCTGACCGCTACCATAACGCGGGATCGATGTTGAACAAGCGTTTAATGATTTAATAATTTGTAATAATGTTATTGTGTATAAATAAACAACAAAATACTATATAGTTGCAATATAAATTAAAGCTAGCTAAATCATAAATACGAGATAATCATAATAAATCAAAAACAAAATAGGCTAAAAATTAAATAATAAAACGGGATTTTGGTAATAATGTATTTATTTAATTTGACGTCATTTGTATTTAATTTATTATGTTTATTATGACGTATTTGCTATATTTATGGACTTGGTCTGGATTAGGTAAATCATTTTCATTTCTTTTCATAACTGGGGGTCGCCGGAACCCCGGAGTAGTGGCTGGGTTCTAGTAATCATGGGGGGTCGGGGGGCCGAGGGGGGGGCATGCCATAATTGTCGCCACGCTTGGTATCGCAGTATGTGTGTTGATGATGATAGCTAAAGATGCTGCTGTCTATCACCCGGTGGTCTTGGGTCGTAATGGACATACTTGCCCAACACGTAGTTTCACTACGTAGTTATAGTCCTAGCGGTACGCAAAACTATGCTGCAAATGGTGTTAAAACCATGAGAATAGGAGGCTTAGGCTTAGGCCATACGAATCAATTTGACCCGTAGCACGAAAAAACAAACAAAAAAGGAGAGGAGTAATAACAATAACGTCATTTTTTTTGTATGGGAAAAAAATTGTTCTGAAACCTATCATGTGTGGTATCTAATGAAAGGGCTTACTAAGCCGATTCTAAAAATATATATTGTTTATCCCGCGGTGCCGCCTGCGTTCCTTGTTAAACGCGGGCGCTAGTCTAGGTATTGTATTAAACGTAAAAGTCCTGACTGACTCACTCACTCACTTAAATCAAAGCCCAGCCCAAACCGTTGAACCTAGAAAGCTGATTTAATGACAATAGGTAGTTTATATGACGTAAGTACCTAGCACCTAACAAGGGATTTTTGAAAATTCCACCCTCAAGGGGGTAAAAAGGGGGTTGAAAGTTTGTATGGGGATGGAGACGATGGAGTACAATTTTAAGTGAGAGACTTGAATCTTTGTGTATGACTGACAAAAAAAGCAATTTTAGGGTTTTGGAAAACCCACCCCTAAGCGGGTTAAATAGGGGTACAAAGTTTGTACAGGTGAAATTTGGTATAGAGATAGTTTGAGAAAAGTTTTCATCCCGGAAATCAGTCCCTAAGGGGGTGAAATGGGGGGTGAAAGTTTGTATAGAGCTACGATAAAAACGAGTTCCACGCGGACGGAGTCGCGGGAAGCTAGTTAGTCATGAAAGTGTTCAAGTTGGGATCTCATCGTCCTACTATTGCGGAATCATTCCTAAACTAGTACTACTGTTAAGGTGGGGTATTGCTAATGAGCAACTTTAATGGGTACTGGTTATGTAATGAAAGTAATCAAGGTTCTTAAACAATGTTAGTACAACAGTCTCTATTCTGTTTGTATTATGAGATGTATTCTCTTGGAATAAGGGTCGTAATCGTTTACAAATATATGGATCTAACTATACCAGTATTCGATGCTGTAACGCGGTAAATCACTAAATCCATAACCACTCAGGCACTCATCGGACATTTCCCGTTGTTAACTTCAACGATGCATCGACATTCGTTTAAATTACGGAGTTCTCCGACGACAACTGATTGGATGAATCTTTGTTTGTTTCAAAGGCATCACATATAGGGGGGTATGACGATAACGGGGTGCGTGAGGCGTGCGGGCGACGTCCCGCACGTCATCTGCGCCCCTTTACCGTCATACCCCTGCACCCGCGCGCCGCGCAGGCGAGGACTCAACTGAGTGAAGCAGTCGACCTATAGCCGTATATGTATGTCACAGGCATTTGACAATCCATATTCCAAATGAGAACAATCCAAAATTGTACTCATTTGGAATATGGGTGTATTTTGTCAGCCGTTACGACTCTATGGAGTCTTGTTTTACGTCCGCAGATGTTTCTGCGATGAAACTGTCCAAGATCTACATGACTGTATGGAGTGGAATGAAAAAAAAACATGGACACAGTGCTAAGTATTAAATACCTACTTACAACGAAAATTTACTTAAGGCGCCGTAGGTTCAGCGAAGTGAAGCGAACAGAGTTTTTGAAACAATATAATGCGTCTGTTTATAATAATAAGGTTTAAAAAAAATAGGAATAGTAATCCTGAGGCTTTTCTGCAGGGAGATCATTGAATCGAAACATGACTAAGGAATTTTCGCTCGATAGAAAAAAAATACGAACATAGATCTAAATGGGTCTAAAATACACTTAAGATATATGTAACAAATTATGCAACAACAAAAGCTAAAAATATTAAAATGGTTTCTAAAAATCGGCAATATCATGTTTGAGAGAACTCTGCAGTGATTACTATATTATTTATTTATACGGCCAATAAATTAAAATTAAAAAAAATTGAATTCCGCGCTTCCGAGCACGCACTTCCATCTCGCTGTCGCTTATGCTCAGTGAGAGGGAGAGAAGACCATGAACCTACGGCGCCTTAAGTGCCGTGTGTTTCCCATTATGACTGGCACCCTCTTGGTCAGTTATTATTAACTGGCTCAAACTTATAACATTCCCCTGGGGTCAAAAATGACAAAACGCAACAAATACGGGACTGCCTCGGTACCTCGGTGTACGTTCGTGCGTTTATTTGGGTTAGTCAACTTACTTTTAGAAGAAAGAAAACAGTTACATAAACAACTATAAACAGTACCTGTTTTGCGAATCATTAACTCTTATATCTGTAACCGGTCGGTGATGTTTGCGCCACTACAGGAGAGTGACGGTACTGTTATGTTTTAAGCTGTTACATAAAATCGGTACTGCTGACACGGATGCATTCTTTCTCCGTATTTACAAAACGATATTCATCTCTAAACAACCTCAACTCGTTCCTAGTAAAGGTTGACATATACTTAGTGACAGTCCTACCTTTATCGATATCAACTAAGGCACTGTTAGTTGTCGCACCGCCGCACCTCATTAGTGAGAGTAGGTTTGGCAGAAGCGGCGTTCGAGCCACTACGTGCACTTCAGCTCGTCTGTGGTGCGCGCACTGCGGCCGCTGCAGGACACCGTCGTGAATGCCGACTTCTGGCCCAAGGGTGTTGTGTTTCGGTGATCCCGGTGCATCGGAGCTGATGACGCAACGGAGCCACACAATTATGTCGCCTGAATGTAGTCTTATATAATTATGTTTACCTATGTTAGTCTATAAGTTACCTATTTGTAATATGGGCCTAGATGCATGAATTAGGCCTGCGCAAACCGGCGGAGCGCAGCCGAGATCACTTTAAATTTATCAATGTATATTCTTTTCTATTTAAATAACGTTAAGGTATAAATTTTAATGCTATGAGACCGATCTCGGAGCATCACGGGGGATTTCTACTCTGCGGCATCGAGGGGCATGTTAGAGGATACCGCGGTGGTAGGCGGCGGCATGCTGCGGCATTCCCGCTGTGCGCCGAGGCTTCCCGAGTGCGCCGGGGTAGCGGGGCTGCGGGAGGGGAAGCCTTGGCGCAACTTGGCGGTCGATGGGGGAGAACACGAATTTCGATTCCGCAACCACCTCCGCAATGCCGCCGCATCCCACGGCATCCCACGGCATGCCGTGATCGGTGATTATATTTACATTCCGTTCCACTCGCGACCAACAGTCAAAAACTTGTTTTTGTACGAGTCGTTCGTGTCGACGGTTTCGTGATGGCGGACTGGGATTTAGTGTTAATATTAATTTTCTTCGTTGACTTCGGTCATATTTAAAAAATAACACGCGCGAATGTATTCACCAAACACCAAATGCGGTGGCAAGACTGGTCTGAATGGAATGGAAAGCGCGCCCCCGCTTGTGCTATCCCTTTCACCCCGCACCTTCCCTTCATAGGCCCGGCGCACTTCGGCGCATACCGGGGGATGCCGCGGCATCCGCTCGCGGTATCGCAGGGGATTTTCCCTAGTTTGTGTGCGCTGCGCGGACTAAATCCTTCTAGGTGATCTGCGCTGCGCTCCGCCGGTTTGCGCAGGCCTTTTTATAACTACCTACTTATTTACAATTTGGGAGGAAAGGATTTAATCTCATGCTTACCAAAACTCCTAGTTGATGGAATATAAATTAAATTTCGTTTATACACTGGGTTCACCCGAACGTCCCGAACACACTGTATAAGCAAAATTCGTCTCTCCTGTGGTCAATAATTAAGAGCTCACCTGCATATAAATCAGGTTTTTACCGAATAGTCATACATAAAAGGAAACGCTGTTTATGCGAATTAAGAGTCCATCCTAAAATTAGGCTTCGTAGCCCTTAACTTTTATAGTGTCCACAGGAAAGACGCGAACCTAAATTTCAGTATGACCCATAATGGCCTTTACTGGTACTGTCAGCACCATCAGGTATATCGGAGCGGCCAAAGTGCTCACAAATATCTCAACACGTCTCTATTCTCGAGGGATTACAGACGTGTTCGGATATTTGTGAGCACTTTGGCCGCTCCGATACATATCTGATGGCATCGCAGGTCTCCACGTAGGTAAAAACACCGGCCGCATAAAAAAACAACTTTCGTACATACGCTCAAGGGAGTTTTGGAAATGGAACCGGTTGCAGAAACGGCCGGGCGACAGGAGGTTAATTTTTATAAGCCTGCTCGGAATTTTAATTAACGGGCGAGGCTGCCAAATATGTTTCCTTATATTTATATATTCGTTTGTACTAAGCTGCGCGGTGTCTTCCCCCGTGATTGATTCGGTCTAAGGACTTTAGGTTGGTTTTAGTCCAGGGTTTATGGTTTTTTTTAAATACCTTCGTCGTTGTTCTGTGGTCGTAAGTAATTGATTTAATATTTTAGGCGTGAAAACGTTACAGACAAACTGACTAATAACAAATGTAAATAATAAATCTGGGGGTTCTAGCTACTGGGATATACTTTATTGCTTAAAAAATCTAGGACTTAGAGGTTATTCATGTATATTAATTTACTTATTTTAAATGCGGTTTAGCCGCTCCGTCGTCGTTCCGAAGTCCTATCGTCTACAATTCTCCCCCTTTAGTGTGGGGCGAAGCCGCACACTACTGGTTGCAACGGTATTATTCGTGTCACTTCACTAACTGTTTTTTAAATCACCTTTTCACTTGCACTGATTGTGTCCTTTTCACTGAAGCTACGTTCAAAGTTCCCATTCACCGGGTTTATATTTTTTAGGCGACTGCTGTCTGACGTTGTTGTTCGCAAAATATTTTTCTTTGTCTTCTTCTAATAATCTTTATCGGAACTGAGATTTTAAGCTTCATTTTATCATTCTGCCTTTCCTTGGCCTTTCTGCAAGCTGCTTCGATGAGTTCCCTCGAAGGTTGAGCGATGTAAGTATATTTTCTTGGCTGCCTTTGTCTGCGTTTTCGGCGCGTGTCCTTTGGCGTGTCTTTACGGTTCTCGTGGCGCCACGCTGCCCATGCTGTCTTCGTTGTGGTCTTCATCTGTAAGGAGGTTGGCCGCGGCGTTGGCGTCTCCCTTCTCCTCTATTGACGTGTGTAAACAGTTTTCCTCGATGGCTCTGCATGTCGGCACGGCGGAGATAGTGCCCGATGCGGGTCCTCTTGATGCTTCTGCTTTCTTTATTGTCGAGCTCACACATGCTGCCGCCGCATGTGTCCCGAAGTTTGGTACGTGTGCTTTCTTTTGTTTCCCGTGATCCCTGCGATCCTTTTCTTCAAGAACTGCTTCTTCCATAACTGCTTCTCCGGCCTCCGTATCCTCGTATAACGCCACTTTAATTTTCCTTAACCTCGTCGGCCAACCCTCCTTCCGGGTTGTGAATTCCCTCTCAGCGTCCTCCAGTTGACGCGCTATCTCCGCCAATACTCGTCGAATTTTCTCCGCCGCGCCTGCTTCCAGGTCCCTCGTGAGTGCCCGCTCTGGTGTCGGAGCCCGGCAGTGGGCCCCGAAGAAGTTTAGGGATCTGGAGCCTGTGTTGATGTTGAACGTTGTCACGTCGCTGCCCGATGAATTGTATCTGCGGCGCCCTCTGCCTGCATAACCAATTCGGTCGTGGGGCGCATTGGATGCGCCAGCCCGAGTTTGTCCTCTCCGGTGCATCACGCAAATCGACCTGGTTCGGGTAACTAGCGGTCAAGGGTCCCGCTACCTTGTCTCCCCGGATAGAAATTCCTGATGCGGTTAAATTCGCGCCCGCCTCTGCCCCGAGGATAGCCGCGCAGGTCACGGGAATTCCTTTCACGCCTCCGTACGCTGCTCAGGAACGGTCTGTCCCATGCCTGACAAGCTTGGACGCCCTTCTTCTTTGATGAATTTAAAATGATCCGGTCCAAGGACCCGATCGACTTAAACTCCCACGATGGTTCGGTGATGGGTGCCTGTCGTATCGCATAATGTTGATCGTCCTAAAATTTTTTGGCCGAGAATGTTTGGCATAATTTTGAGTGGCATACTACTTATTTAGCCTATTCATTTTTGCGCATACACATTTAAAAGTCCTAAAGTATGTTTATCTTAATATTGATTACTCGAACATCGAATTACCTAAAAAGTAATAGTCCTAATTTTCATTGTCATAGAAATTATTTTGCCTATTGTTAAACGTGCTAAAACTAAACCACCTATACTATTTTTTTCCTAAATTTTGTACTATTTGTAAACTCTGAGCAGACCCGACCTACATCTAGATAAATAAAATAGGTTCGTTAGTTGCCTTTTGCCCCTCAGAGCAGAAATAGGGGCCCCACGAAGCGGGGCTCCGTCGACACGAAGGCGGGTCATAGGTTATTCAAGTATTAGGCAATTCTTAGCTGAGGCAACCTTCATTTAGATCAATTAGATAGGTTCGTTAGTTGCCTTTTGTCCCTCAGAGCAGAAATAGGGGCCCCGCGAAGCGGGGCTCCGTCGACATGAGGGCGGGTCATAAGTTCTTAAAGTACGTACCTAAATAGGAAAGATTAGGTAACCACAAATAAAACATTTATTTTTACTATTTGTAAACTCTGAGCAGACCCGACCTACATCTAGATAAATAAAATAGGTTCGTTAGTTGCCTTTTGCCCCTCAGAGCAGAAATAGGGGCCCCGCGAAGCGAGGCTCCGTCGACATGAGGGCTGGTCATAAGTAATTCAAGTATTAGGCAATTCTCAGCAGAGCCAACCTTCATTTAGCTAAATTAGATAGGTTCGTTAGTTGCCTTTTGTCCCTCAAAGCAGAAATAGGGGCCCCGCAAAGCGGGGCTCCGTCGACATGAGGGCGGGTCATATTTTATTCAAGTAATAGGAAATTCTAATAGATGTGTATGCGTAACAAAATGTATGCACAACATTTTTAGTACATTAAATATTAGTAACATCAAAGTTATGCACATCAATCATTCTAAAAAAAAACCTTCGACACAATAAACATTCGGACAATAAATATTTAGGACAATCGATATTAGGAACAACAATTTCGGCAAATAAAAAATATGCACAACAATGTTTATGCAATTCGATATTCGGCACAAAGTTGGTATGCGACAAAATATTAGGATCAACAATTTTATGCCACCCGATATAGACCCTTCGGTGATATTTCTCTAGCTGTTTAATGTGAAATAATATAAAACTCGATTTTATGATAAAAGACTTAAAAGATATGAAGCTAAATGTAACAATAAAAAAGTGAAATATCGCTGCCTCGATCGGTCGTTTGCGTTTTACTATGGCGGATTAACAGCCAATCAGAGCGCGCGGCGATCGCGCCTGACCCGCGGCACTCCCGTCGGTTAAGCCGGCTGGATATACTTGACGCGCGCTGCGTTCAGTCGGAATTGTGCGCGCGTGGTGAACACTTCTAAGACTTTAAATATTAAAACTCTGTTCTACGTATTTATACAATATTAAAGGCTTCTAGCTATCTCTCTATAAGTACTACCGTTAATAACAAATGTAAATAATAAATCTGGGGGTTCTACCTACTGGGATATTCTTTATTTCTTAAAACAATCTAGGACTAAGAGGTTATTCAAGTATAAGTAATTTACTTATTTTAGACGCGGTTTTGCTGCTCCGCCGTCGCCGTCGTTCGGAAGTCCTATCGTCCACAATACCTTTGAAATAAGTACTACGTGTACGTACTCGTTCATACAAAAAAGAGAAAGCGTTTTTCCATTTCTAAATATTTCCAATCTTAATGATTTTTAGTTCGTTTTTGACACAATGAGAGCGTCAGGTTTGCCTTTTTTTTCAAAATTTGCTTTAAATTAAAATTTATAGGCACCTATTAAAAAAAATATTATGATGATGCGAATGATGCGATCGACATCAAAATCAAAGTGATTTGTTAAGATTTCTTTGTGGAAAAGGTTTTCTCCCGAAATTGAATTTTCATATAAAAAGTACCTACCTATTTGACAGTCGTAGCTATACTTCTCTCATAAAGCGCAAATCAATAAACTGCTTATTACGTCAGTAAGCCCTTGACGCATTATCCATTCTCCTTTCCCTACCAAGGTAAATTAATAAAGCCTAATATGTGGATATCATACCTTCATAGTGCAAAGAACTGACGATGTGTCAACGCAAGAGGAAGCCATCGAGGGTCACAGTGTTCCACCACTTTCGCTGGCCAGTAACCGTACGCAGCACGCGGTAAACGCACGCGCAGCCAACCGGCATGATCACGCGGGAAAAATAAAAAACAAAACACTCAATGATCACGCGAAAAAATCAAAACAAAACACTATCAGTTATGTTTTATCCGCGGTGAGCTGATGAGTATTCTCGGTGTGAATTTAGAATTGTGATGTTTGTTAGTTCAACTATTTATTCGTAGCAAATAGCTTTAAAAATGATAAGTGACATGTGGTTGTTGTTGGTTGGAGTAGCCCTTTTGCAATTTCCTGGTGAGTTGGTACAATTTTAGAATTCGAGAGGTGATAATCAGGAGCGCATATGAAGGAATTGGTTCAAATAAACTTTTTATCTTCTGGATGACCTATTCTTCTGTTATCATAGGGACATTATTCATTTAGCGATAAAAAATAAAAAATGAAAGGCAACATAAGTACTTAAGTAGTTCTTATTTTTTTCGAATTAGCAAGTACAAGCTATTCACACACCCTTGACTCCAAAGCTAATCACGAACAAAAAAATGAGAAGGAGGAAAGTGATGCAAACGTTACTTCATCAAACATCAAATACTAACTGTTACTTCCATGTACATTTACGAATCCAATAAATTTTTTAGAAAACACTTAAATTTATATTCACCGCAAGCAACAACTCAAATTAAAAGAAATAAACGCAACCTCAACGAACTTATACTGCCATTTTCGAAATTAAAACTCGTCACCAGTAGCCCCCATTATATGACTATTAAAATTTATAATCACCTTCCTAATGGTATAAAAAATATAGAAAATCCAAAACTCTTTAAAAATCACTTGAAATTATTTTTAATAAATAAATGTTTTTATAGTCTAAAGGAATACTTTAATAATGTCAGCAAGTGAAAAAGGTTACCGTGTGTTTTCTGTTAATAATATTTTATTATCTTTGTATAAACTTACTTATAATAATTAGTTAGCCCTCTGCTCTGATATTGCTGTGCCCTTGCAGGGTGTCACATGTATACCTACTTACTCGTATGTGTAAATTCCATCCAATCTTTGTAATGTGATATGCAATAAACGATTCTATTCTATTCTATTCTATTCTAATAAGTAATTTATTTAAATGTTATCAATGTCAAAATAATATTCATAGTGTAAAACTTAATAATTTTCTTGTGCATTATCCTATTTTGTGTTTGGTATGTATTTAGTGAAAGAAAACACTAAATACCTACATAAGGTACGTAATTTATAAAATAATCATAATCAAAATAATACCTATACCTACCCGATTAAATACGCACATTGCTAATCCAACTAAAATTAACGAACACACAATTCGTGCATGTCATAAATTGCCGCATATCTAAACGGAATAAAATCAAGCTGCACGCAAACTCCAGCCGAAGACCGAAACAGCGTTAAGTATTGCATTTGAAAAATACTGTTATATTTAGGTAGTAGTAGTGGTTGAACCATCTCGCCAGTTGTCATTTTACATCAAAACAGTGGAAATACTTACTTATAACTGACCTACGTGACACACCACGTTCGAACACGCGGTTGAGGTATTTGTAAGTATTTACATGACAATGGATAGTATTTGTATCTATATGGCGTAATATTTCGGGCTTTTTGCAATTCTTAATGATTTCGGGTTCTCACGTGAACATATAGTTATTCGTTACCGTAGGTACGTCTATACAATATTTCGAATCCCACCTCGAACTTCTATACTTCATTTGATATTATTTAGGTACCATTAGCGTGTCCAGCCAAGTTGCAAGCCAAAAGTAAGCCGTGTCATATTTATATTACACGAATCATATTTGGAGCCACTTTTTACTTCTTAATAATATAATCGTACATTTCTTACTCAGTCAGTTCTTCACGAACCACAGTATTTTGGTCCTGGGCCGGTAGTTACTGTTTAAAATTTGGGACCAGAATATATGTTGGCCACTCAGTCAACTTTGAGAAATGTGCCTTGACCTCCACAGGGGAAACCATCATTTTACCGAAAATAGTTTCATCGATTATCGTTTCCCATAACACTATCCGCAGAATTTCATCATCACACAGGAATCATTCATCGAACTTCGTTAGATCGCTCATACATTTGCTCGAAATACCATTTACACAAAAATGAACTCATCGAATTTCACTTCAATATTTTATTTGTTCATCGACACAGTCGTTCATCGAATCACCGTTACTATAATTTTGTTTTAACATAAGTTTCAGTTCCCAAAATTCTTATTACATAGAAAATCGTTTCATCTGTGTTTGTCACTTGATAATATTTACCTTTCAACGAACTGAGTAGGTACATTTCACCGAGACTTTGGACGTACCTATACATAGAGCTCTAAGCCTACCCACCTCTCCCTCTGGATATCGGATTACCTTCCTATTCTACTTTAAGGCAGGCCAGTGTAGGTACGACGACGAGCGAAGCGAGGAGGAGTGTTAGGTGAACTGTGATCCTATACTCCTATAGCGCGCGAGCCGAGTGAGCGTAGCGAGCGTGCCGCGGCAGCGGCCGGCGAAGCGCCAGAACCGTTTTTTTAATATCACTTACTTAGGCTTAATATTACGTCTACATCGTATACGAAGCGTATATGAGTCAATGTGGACCCATTTTATCCACTAGGTATTATAATTATACTTCGACGAAATGACGTATAGGTAAACAGCTTGGTAGAAAAATGAAATATTGATCGTGGCAACAAAAATATATGGAACGTACCATCATTGAACCGTGTTTCGATAAATTAATACTATACACAACTGACTATTCTATGAAAAGTAAATTCGATGAATCGTTACGCTACGATTTGAGACACATTCGAAACGATTAACGATGAAAATTTGTTCGATGAAATAAAAAACTATGAATTGATGATTATGTGAACAAGAAATACAACGAAATGAAATTCGTGGAATAGTTTTCGGCGAAATGTAAATCGACGTAATGCGTTTCGATAAAATGATAGACACCCCCTCCACAGGTATTAGTTACGAATCGAGGGGTTATTATAATTATGTCAGGAACTGAATGAATGAGTCAATGAATAAGTTAACCCTTTATCCACAGTCAGTAGGTATCCTGAGGGGTTACCGCGAAGCGAAAACGAAACGAAACGAACTAGCGCGAAACGATTTTCGTTTCGCGCTAGGCCCTCTGGGTTCAGGGCCGAACTTGGGGTAGGGCTGCCCCGGCGCCCCAGGGCCTCCAGACCTCAAAATCCGGCCCTGTCTGCCAAGAATGCAACCGGTAATGATTTAAGGAGAATGATTAATATTCGCCCTCTTTTCTCACAATCATTGACTGCAAAAAAGCGGTTTTCAGGGGCGATTGATCTTCAAAATTGGGCTACGGGCTGACCTAAATTCATTAATGAAAAACATACTAACTGGTTTAACTTATGAGGGGTCTTGGGTCTGGGATATTTCGCGAGATTTACCTAATATCCCTGTCAAGACGTAGCTGTCATATCGGGCCACCTTAACTAGTTGAAGGACCGAGCGAAGCGAACAAAGTTCTCCCGTTCAGTTTGGGCCAAAATTCTTATGTCCGGATGTCCGGATGTCCGCTGTTCCCTTCAGGTCGCATTGCTCAACCGATTCTTGTGAAATTTTGTGAGCAGGTTTAAAGACCGGCTCCCGAGTTTTACAGAGAATTCTAACAGAGTCACTAGTTAATTAATGTCAACGTGACGGCCAGGTAAAGAAATGGATAACTATGGTATAAACCTACCCATCAAAAACATAAATGTGAAAAGCTGCCAAGTTCGATACTATGGGAATGCTTCGCCTATAAAAGAAGTGAGATCTGAATAAGTACCAAGTTCCATAAAAATACCTCAAATCATAAATAGTTATAGGAATGCACACTTACTGATGAATGACAGTACTTTTTAATGATGTTACTTGGCAAGTTTTCACACACCACACACCTTTTCAATGCAATGAATCGACACTTTTGGACTGCAATGTGTCAAGTATATAATTTTCTATTAAAACTTGCCAAGTTACATCATTAAAAAGTACTGTCATTCATCAGTAAGTGTGCATCCCTATAACTATTTATGATTTGAGGTATTTTTATGGAACTTGGTACTTATTCAGATCTCACTTCTTTTATAGGCGAAGCATTTCCATAGTATCGAACTTGGCAGCCTTTCACATTTATGTTTTTGATGGGATTTCATTTATTTTTGTTAGGTGTAGGTTTTTTTTTTTTATCACTTTTGCTTTAGGAAATGTCTCATTCCACTTAGGTATGTACTTTATACTATACCCTGTATACTAAGCGTCTAATTCTTTTTTCTACGCTTGCGTGGCACTGTCTGGATCCCTTTATTGGAAATGGAACAGTTTTATTGTTCTTGTCTTTAAGACAAACATGTATTGTCTTAAATTGGTATGTATCTAAATTTAAATAAGTCTTATCTCATTTCCACTCCATACCTATTACCTACTTATAGTAGAACAAAATTACACATTCGTTGTTTTCGAAACTGACTCACACTTGGCCGTTTTCAGATTTTTACTTTATTTCGACCTAAAGACAAACCTTCGAGCCAAATTTCAGGTCGGTACGACCATTGGAAGATAGACCCATTTAGTTCATTATGACTTCATAGTAGAACAAAGTTACACCTTCGCTATTTTTAAAACTGACTCACACTTGGCCGTTTTCAGATTTTTCCCTTTACTTTGACCTTAAGACCTATATCCATGCCAAATTTCAAGTCAGTACGACCATTGGAAGTGGTCTAGGTTTTTGATGAGTGAGTCAGTGAGTCAGTGAGTCAGTGAGTGTATAGTAAAAATAGCGATTTTCTGACGTCAATATCTCAAGAACTGCTATAGGTAGAATAATGAAATTTTGTATTCTAGACAATTAAGGGGATGTTAACAGACACTCGAAATTTCATATGCGTAGATAAAATATGTTGCGAGTTATAGGTTGGTCGAAATTGGCCCGAAATGGTTCGTGTAATATAACCCACGGCCGGTGTGTCGCTTTTTTTGCTCGAACTTGGCGGACACACTACCGTGTGTCTAGATCACTGTAAAATTTCCCACCGATGGCCGTTGGGGCGGAATGGTTCTCGAGTGGCGACCACGGGCGTGGGTAGGCCCCCACAAGGTGGACTGACCTGGTATAGGTCGCTGGAGTCCGCTAGATGCAGGTGGCACAGGACCGGTCATTATTTCATTGTTGTGGCAGTTCCCGGGGGAGGCCTGTCTCCAGCAGTGGACGTCTTTCGGCTGATATTATGATGATGACGATGAAAGAGTGATCCAAACCCGCAACCCATCATTGTGCAAGTTTTAAACTTCAAATAAATCAAGAAAATTCCTTCCAAGTACAAATTTATGGAGATTAAAAAAAGCGGCCAAGTGCGTGTCGGACCACGCACAACAAGGGTTCCGTGCCTATTAAAAAGGTCGTATCGTTACTGAAATCTTATGGCACTTACGTCGTTTTCTTTAAGGAAGGCGGTTTTTTTGAAATATCTCGAAAACCTTTGAACCGATCTTGTTCAAAACAATTTTCAAGCCTTAGTATCGTTAGTAGTACCTTAGTAGTTCGATGTGCATTTTTATTTTCATATTTTTAAAATACACGGTTCAAAAGTTAGAGGGGGGCGGACACAACTTTAGTGACTTTCTCGAAAGAGCAGTAAGTAAGTGTAATTAAATGCATTGTTACGTTTTCGTTTAACACGTAACAATGCATTTAATTACACGTTACGTTAGTGGCTGGTAATGGACAGGTAGTTAATGGCTTTAAACTTCATTTCGCCCCATCCACTTCAACGATGGTGTTTTATTACCTATTTCCTCGTGTTACGTTGAATTACTACCATTTCTCTTGCATCCTTGTAAACGTGTACTAATCTACAAGAAGCCACATTTAGATAGGCATTCTAAAATAAAAGAACCTCATCGCCTACAAATATCTAATAAGACGCAACGATTTTTTCTGCGCTACAGTTGAATTTAAAAAATAACAAACGATATCGTCTTGAGGTTTGATCGAAGTAATTCCGCTAAACTCATAATGATGATGGAAATGCTATGTCGCATCGTCCTACATTTACTTTGCCGGGCACACACAAAAACGTTTTAGAACTTCCTTACGCAGAACCACTTCCGAACGCAGGCGCAGTCCACACTCAGTTGCATAACCGCGCGCATGCTTACCCGCCGACGGAGAAAGGCAATATACATCTCTCACTCACACGTCTCTACGACCTTTTTACGTTGACTACATTACTTTGCTCTCGCACCGACTTACCTAACTTTGATACATTACATTGTCAAAACGTGACTGACTGATTTGGGGCAATTGTCTGCAGATTTACTGTTTGTTATTGTCGTTTCGCTCATTTTGATAATATCGCGATTTTGGTAACGTCGTTAGGTAATGTGACGATGTTACGGATGCGATGGAGCTCTTAGATAATTCGAGAAACAATGGAATTTTATTGTGTTACTTTTTAACCGACTTCAAAAAAGGAGGAAGTTCTCAATTCAGTTAGTACTTACTTATATCGTTTATTATTTTGTTATCATTATTATTTTTAATGTTTCTTACCTCAGAACTCCCTCATTTAAGAACTGATGCGTTCAATTCTTTTTGTAAGTATATGCTTATAGATTGGTACATTTTTTTGAAACATCCAGTTCGATGATGGAATCCATGAGGTATTGAGGGAACGCCTCAAATATATTTGGCACGCATGTAGTAATTTTGGTATTTTCTATTGAAACTCGTACGTAACGTACACATTTTTCTTCACTTCACAAAAACGAATCAAATCTTAAGAAGTTATTAATAATGAATAGTTATCATATTTTGTCTTTTAATTTTGAACTTTGGTGGAAAATTGACACATTGACATATTGTTTATGGTCTGTTTTGTTCTTAATTCAACTTGCCAGTACTGTCATATTAAGAAAAAGGTTTTTCTTAAGTTGGCAGCAATGCCTTTAGTACTATAATTTCTTTGAAGTAAAAACATTCACTGGTTTGTTAAGTTGGTAGTAGGTACCTAATGTATTTTGTTGTTAAATTAGTGTTGCTCACGTAATACTACCCAGGTTTAGAAGCGTATGGCTGCTAAGCGTATCGTTTTGGCGACAAAACAGCACGGTCGTGCCGTACTGTTATGGGGAATAGAGTAAAGACTTTTCTGCAGACTTATTTTGTATGTCTTTATATTAGTGTTCGGGACTATGTCAATGACAGATAAAAGTACAGGAGTAGAAAAAATATTAAAGGCTGTTGGTTTACATCGGTTATTTTATTTATCGTATGGCAAATCAGTATTTAGAACCGTGAGATCTTGGAAAAGACAGTACGGTTGCCAGGTAACAACTTTTAGCACCACCCAGGGGTCACGTGTAGGGAAGCGATGTGTAAGTCCTACGGACGTGGTGCAACTTCGACCACCTTTACATCGGTGACATTCGATGACTTCTAACGTCAGCTGTCAAAGAGCACTCCTTAGTAAAAGAAATTAGTTATTATAAATCCGTAGGGTCAAAAAAGAACATGTGGGGCTATACCTGTTTTATTTAAGATATATGCATGACTCATTTGACTTTGTTATTGCTTATCGTTCGTAGTGGCGCTACGACCTTAAGTGGATCTTGGCCTCCGACACAAAAGACCGCCAAAACTATAACCACGAACCTCGAAAGTCGATGTTCGGGTATTTCCATCTCTATCGCACTTACATACTCGAGTGACAGAGATGCATGTATATGAACTTCGAGTTTCGATTTTGCCTGACCCTGATTTGACCTGAACGAACTCCGGGCCGAACTACAGTCAAGTGTAAAAATATGGGTGCATACAACTTACTCATAAATATGTCCCATAGCTCTTATGTCAGCGGATTAAGGTTTTGGTACTTATTTATGAGAGGATGTTATCGATACATATTTTTGCACTTGACTGTACAAAAACAGATTGGACAGACTTTGCAATTGATTATTAATATTTCGAATTCTTTGCGCTTACATACCACATTTAGTCGCCGATTTGGAGTTCCTAAAGCCCCCTAAATACGTTCTAAAGTATTTTATGGTTTCATTAATAAATGATACGAGTATATGTAACAAATATAAGAAATGTTTATTTTGAAGTATAAAACTCCAACGAAACACCTCTTTGCTCATTGTAAGCAAAATATATTTTAAGCAAAATCTGACCTTTCGTATCAAGTTATTCGTTTTGTTTGCTTCTATATTTCGAAGCATCAACCTCCTACAATGCAACGAAGATACGCCACCAACCTTTTGCAGAATTTAAAACATCGACAACTATATTCAGTATTATGTGGGACAAGCTAGTCTTTATCCTAAACACGTATTTTCGCCTCCGTCGCGAACGTGAATACAATACAATAGTTAGAGTACAATTCTCTATTGATTACATAAGTTTTAGGTCAATTGGCATGTTATAAACCCTTTAAATCAAACTTATCAAAATACGTTAGATTCAAATACCTACTAATTAACCTATATACTAACTAATTAACCGTCGTGCCATAATGATTCTAATAACTCGGGGTTCTCTGTGATATTCGTCATCATCTTCCCTTATCAACTCGAAGAGCTACGGTAGCCTAGTGGTGCAGGCATGCGGCTGTCAAGCGGCGCTGGTGGGTTCGAATCCCGGCTCTCACCTACGTACCTACGGAATATTTACCGCTAGCTTTTCGGTGAAGGAAAACATCGTGAGGAAACCGGTCTGATCCCAAAAAGGTCTAGTTTTCCCTCTGAGTTGGAAGGTCAGATGGCAGTCACTATCGTAAAACTAGTGCCTATGCCAAATCTTGGGATCAGGTATCAAAGCGGACCCCGGGCTTCTTTAGGGCCATTACCGGGAATAACGCTAGGGGGATTATGATCTCCTCTTATCAACTCGTGTCCGACCCCAGCACCATAGCTGCATATAAACAGACGGATCTTATGGACGGATCACCATTCTACATACATGACTTCAGAAATGCTGTTGTAATGTTTTTTTATGTTTCGCTTTACCTCTTTGGTTTCGCCTCATTTTGGCGACGGGCCGCCAAAATGAGGCTTTAAATGTTGTGTTGTTATAATATAATATGTTGTTTTTAAAACTTTGAATTGTGTCCACTGGAGAACTCAACACTACTCATTCTATATAATGATTTTGACCCAAATGACGACCAAGGTTATCTCGCGCTTGCACGGTCTCGCGGATTCGGTCTCACTCACATCTTTTATGACCGCAATCGTCCGTTTCGCGGATACTAAAATACTTATTATAACTATAATTACTATCGCAATTTGCCGCGTACTTTTGTCCAGGACTGCATGTTTTGCATATTTTTTGTATATAGCTATAGGTAATTAGTTAAGGGCCCCTTCGGGGCCCAACTTAGAAAGATAAGAGGAAAAAAAAAAAGCCGCGAACTTTTGGCACATCATCATCCGTGTTGCGTAAGAGTAGATCCGTGTCGGAGATCGGGTTACATGCAGTCGCGCCGCACTCATATCGGTTGTAATCGTGACACGGATTCGATGCCCTCCTTATATTTTTTTCCTTGGAAATCCCAAGCAAATGGCTTGATTAATTCACTTCATTGTCTTACAATACTCGTAGTGTTGGTGTTGGTTAAAGTGAGACAAAAAAATCTCTAAAACACTTTGAATTTAAAATACGAAAACCATCTCTGTCGCCCATTGACGTCCGCATGTCGTATGATATTTATCTCATGCCATGCAATATTTTATGCGTCGTTACAAACAATGTTATAAGAAGTTAGTATATGTAAGAACCTGCTTCTGCCCAGCTAGCATGATAGGTTTTATCGTGACATTTGACGCCCAAAATGGGCTGAAACGTCAGGATAAAACGTATTATGCTACTAGGCCTGCTAACGATATATGTATAATGGCATTGACTAATAGATGTTTAATAACGTAGATAATTGGGTAACTTGTTGTTAAACGCGATTCACTTAAATAATTAACAACAATAATGTGGTACCTAAGGCCGCTTCCTCGTTTGGCGGGGCGGATTCTGTAGGTATGCGGTATTTTCCCCGAGAGCTAACTGTTACCGATGTAATAACTGTCAATATGTTAATTATGTGTGTATATTATTCAACCTCGATGATCTCGGGGATGGAATTGCTGTCAGTTCATACAAACTTTCACGTATTTATACAAGATCTTTGCACGTCTACGTCCGATAACTTTATAATATTACGCATCTTAAGGCAATTATACACCTAGCAATTTGACACAACAACCTAGAGACGCAGCTATAAGATGGAAATGAAAATGAAAATTTAGTTTGAATGAAATTACAATGCATGAGTGCAGTTGCTTAACGAACCATTTCTCACGGGAGCATGAGAAAGAAGTAATTTGAGACTTATTTCGTACTTAATTAAAGGCTGATTTCAATTGAGATAAAACATCATAATGTGTCATGTAACTATTGTGATTGGGCATATCAAGCTAGTATTATAGAGCAAGTCTTTAGTGTTTTTATTTTATGATTGTATTGTATGTATGTTATTATTTAAGGTACCTATTTGTAACTAGGGCCTTAGTTGCCTGAATTAAACGATCATGATTATATCAATACGCACAGTCATAAATTAAGCTGTTTAACGTAACTTTGTTACCATTTTGTATTTAGATCGTCAATTTGTACGAACGTACGCAAGTGTCAAAGAGTGGTCAAGCCAAGCTTCGCTACTATAGATAAGGTCTACGGTTTACCGCGCCTGTCATAGCAGGCGACTAAAACAAATGACCCCATGGAGGTATGTATTTTCCGTGGCGGGGGGAACAGCACTCAAATAACGACTCCAAGGAAAACGGCGACCCAAGATGAACTAGTATCTAATAGCGAGGCTCAAGGTAGTGGGGACGGGGACTTGAGTGTCTTCATTATTGCGATCACCAGCATCGATATATCCGATTAAGAAAAGATGTTCTAAATCTTACTTGTAATAGGCAAGTTCTGGTAGGAGCCGTGATCTTCGTAAATCGCATTTAACCGTATCCCATAATTACGGTGACTATCCACTAGAGATGTACGAAGGTGTGTTTTCGTATAACTAACACCTCGTATGCTTGACACCAGCTCCCTTATTGTGTAACTGGTTTTAAGCTCACCTAAACGCTCACCCACATATATATCTTGACCCCGCGATGCGTTGTAACCAAGCGTAGGTAGAGGTCAAGTTTCGTGACGGGTGATCGGCGGGGTGAGCCGCTTTAGCACGTAGCGAATCACAAATAACGGCCCGTATAAACTATATAAAGACACAGCTTCGCACGTAGCTGGCCTTTAAATTTTCCAAATTCACCCTTAGCTATGTGTAGGCTAGGAAAACGTCTCCACCTCCAAGGTCTAAGGCACACGTTGCTCAACCGACCTACTCTACTGTACTGTATCATTGTATTTAAGCCCACATCCATGTGAAAAGGAAGGGTGACGCAAGCGACCTCCGGCAAAGGTGTATCTTTCTTAATACGTGTCAATCGCGATATTGCACGGCTCATAATGATTATGTTATAGACTCATTACGGTGATTATGCTGTGCGACCACGCGTGGAAGTCTTGCGATGACTTCCTCCATTGTAAACAAATTGCATGAAGATGAACGTGTGCAGCAAAGCAGTAAAGACCTTATCATTTAATAGGTATTATTGCCAGTAAAATTCATTTAACGCATTCTCGTACAAATTTTCATCTACATTTAATTCATTTAGATTTTAGAGAATGGTTTCCGGGATAAAAAGTACTTATGTCCGTCTCGGTGAGACAGACTATTTCCATATCGAATCCATACTAATATTATAAATGCGAAAGTGTCTCTGTCGTCTGTCTACCCGTCTGTTACCTCCTCTTCGCGCTTAAACCGCTGAACCGATTTATATGAAATTTTGTATGGAGTTAGTTTGAGTCCCGGAAAAAGACATATAATAGTTTTTATCCCGACAATAATTCCCTAAGAGGTTCAAATAGGCGATGAAAGTTGGTAATGTAAAGTATGGAGCAACGATATAAACGAGTTTCACGCGGATGGAGTCGCGGGCAGAAGCTATAGTTTCAGATAATACAAACAGAGTAGCTTTTAGGTGAAGGAAAAATTCGTGAGGAAACCGATTTAATCTCAATCAAGTTTAGTTTACCCTCTGGGTTGAAGGGTCAGATAGCAGTCCCTTTCGTAAAACTAGTGCCTATGCCAAATCTTGGGATTAGGTGTCAAAGCGGACCCCGGGCTCCTTTAGGGCACAAACGGGAATAACGCTAGAAGGTTAATGTACTTAGTTAAGGCTAGTATTATCGAGTAAGTCTTTGTTGATATCTTAATCTGTATTACACTTCTGAATGACAAGACCACTAGCTAGGTACCTGCGACATTACATACTCGTAAGTAAGTCATAACATCAATAATGCATCCACATAGTGTGTTTAATCGATAGTGAAAGCGCACATGATGACTCATTTAATAAACAAACCACTTGTTGTTGGCCCTTGTGACTCATAATGAAATGGGTAAATAATGGATCAACCTATGTTTGTTAATAGTGTTTTGTGAGAAACCCGAGCATTGCGTCAAGACTTGTTCCAGTAAGGCGGTGGCGCAGGTTAAGCTTAGCGGACCGGGTAAAGTAGCCAGACAAGCGCAAAGGGCAATAATTGAAATTCCTTCTCTGCTATGGCCAATATAATAAAAAGAGAAAACACAGAGCATAAACGACAACAACACACAAGCAGACAAAGAGAGAACATGAAAAAAAATTAGCTAAAGATTCAGCCTTAATATTTTCCCTCTGCTCTAAAGTTTAAAGACATTAACCATGTGTTGTTATGCATGATAGTAATTTATGTTTTTCATTTGCTTTGCTCAGATTTACTGTGGCATCTGAATTAACACACAAAGAAAAACTCTACCTTAAAATTGTGCAAGCATACCTATAAATCATTTATCTTATTCGGCTTCTTTCTGAATTATGAGAAGTGTGTGCTTCTGGGACTAAGCTGCCATGCCATGCCACTAATACCTATATTAGATTGTCACGATACTTGTTAAAACACATAAAAATATATCAAATCCAAAATGTACATTGAAACTAGATTTAAAATTAAAACTAAAACGAACTTAAAAGGACCTAAATAAAACTAAAAAAATATTCCTAAATTTGGACCCTTTGGCAGTGTACCCATCACGCAGGCAGCATTCCCGCGCTGAATTGCGATTGCAAGTCTGCGCGAGAAAGCTGCCCGCGCGAGGGTCGCATGTTGCCTCCTTCTGGCGTTTGCTGAGCGCCCCGTAAAGTCCTCGCGCGCCTTTTCCCCACGAGCCAAAAGTCTCGACACCAAACGGTCAATAAACGTCACTATACTGGTTTGTCAGTATAGTATAGGTATACGTTAAATTAGAACTGCATGTTTCCTATTTCCAAGAGAAGAAATGCGTACAGCTAGTCTCTCACTTATAATAAATCTCTAAATTAAAAAAAGAATCAGCCAGTATCAAACTAACCATTTTTGTGTCCCCCGATGATTTCAGATTCCCATGAACGGAAAAATATGTAACTTTTTTCATAAGCACATTATTACTCTAGCTTCCGTTTAGGATAGTTTTTATCCGACTGCGACGATTAATTAATTTTCGGAAACATTTGACCTCATTAAATTATTAATTTCTTTTGCTTGAAATCGTAGCCGCCATATCTGTCATCTGTCAGTGACGTCAAAATGGCGGGCTTGCCATAACTATGGAATATTAATAATTTCGATCCGGTGTTGAGATGAGACCTTCACAAAACGCATATTAAATTCTAAAGCGTAAAAAAATAATCGATTCTGATATGGAAACTTATATGCGATAAATTCGTATTGAGGCGTAATTTCAATAAATGTATCAACAAATTTCAACAAAATAGCGTCAAACGTCAAAAGCCTGACTCTCTTCCTTTTTTTTAATGGCATGGCGATAGCGCTGTTCTTGCGTTCAGCCAAAGTCTATTTGAGTTTCTGCAAGATTGAATCACACGCTGAGTATTTAATTGTCACGATACTGCACGGCTATCACAAGACGGCGCGCGGGCTCTCTCGATTTTTCTCGCACTATATGTCTCTTTCTAAGATATCTGATAAGAGAGAGACGGATAGTTGGAGAAAAATCGAGAGAGCTCGCGCGCTGTTTTGTGATAGCCGCGCTGGTTTGTCAGTATTTATATTTATCAGCAATAAACAGTATGTATGAAATCAGTATAGAACGGGTCTTTTATAAACATTAATTATGAAGCGCGTCAGCATTAGGCCTGCATCACACTGGCGCGGGCTGGCCGCGGCTGACAATAGTAAACTTGTTCGCCTGTCAAATTTAATATTGTCCGCCACCGCAGTCCGCGCCAGTGTGACTGTGCCTTAAGGCGGCTTCAAGTTGACATTCAGCCATTATAGAAACGACAATAGAGACACAGAAATTGGCCAACATACAGGAAAATACTTTTTCTCCAATATGCTCGGAAATGTTCGCCTTACTGTAGCAAAAATAGTACGTGAAGTTCCTCTTTACTGTCAAACGCAAATTTAAAAAGTTAAAAGTCTTTATTGTACAGTTTTAGCGGCCAGGAAATTGTATGAAATTCCTTTACTGTATACTTTTTTTACCTTTTAACTAAATTCTTTGACTAAGACAAATCACTACAAACAGCCAAGTGTTCGTACGTTTAAAGTCCTTGCAATTTGTCACAACAACTTGCGATAGTGAGACTGGTTAGTAGTGTATGGCTATCTCTTTCCAACTATTGCAAGTTGCTGTGACAAATCACGCTCGCTTGTAGCCTGAGGGGCTACCGCGAAGTGAAAACGAACTTCGTTCGAGTATCTCCGTCTCTGTCGCACTTGCCAGTTCGAGCGACAGAGAGGGAGATACTCGAACGAAGTTCGTTTTCACTTCGCGGTAGCCCATCTGTTTTAAGTTTTTTTTTTAATGGTCATAGACTAAACGCGTACTTTTGAAAGTGATCGAAGTGACGTTTTTAAATATGTCTCAAATAGTTATAAACTAAAACTCACAACGAACTGAAATACACGTGGATTGCAATCCCGTTTAATGTTTAATAATTTTAATTGCATTAAACATTTAAAACTGTGACCGGTTCTTATGGTTTAAAAATTTGTATGTATGCTAATTGAAGCTGGCACTATGAGTCATGCCGTACTTTTAAAAATATGTTGGGCGGGACCTTGATAGGTTATTGACATACTCGATATTTTAAGATTATTGAAAATATTATTTGATTTCCTCACATTTTTGGAGAAAAGCACTATATCTGTCTTGGCGGGAACGGCAATTCGTGGATTCGTCTCTATTGTCGGATTCAGCTTCGCTTCATCCGACAAAATCAACTTATCCACGAATTGCTACTTCCCGGCCGCTGCAATAATGTACTATTATAATAAAGCCTGCAACACACATTATTATGTTGGCAAGGGCGGGAACATACACAAGATTTGCCAGAATGTGATAGTGCAATCTGGAACATTGCAATATGAAAAAAATAAACATATTGCTTTAACATTTTTAATAATTTGCGCGTTATAGTTGCAGAACTTACCTAGTGGTTAGGTATAGTTTGGAAAATATAAATTGGCCGTCTGTTGTCAAATTAAAAAGAGATCTTTTGTTCCACGTAAACATTTACCGGTCAATGGGTACTCGAAAGGATTATCTATTATTAATTCCTAAACACATCTTTACCTGACAGTCGGAGTGACTCAAAAACTCAAGATCATTTCAGTCATCCATAACGTTTTTATAATATTACATAACACAGTGTTAAAAATATGTAGAAAAGAAGATCAATAAACATTTAATAATGCAGCGTGTGTCCTACCTGTTAGATCTATTGCCACAGACATCTATTAAACTTTTACCGCATTATTCTTAAAACAATACAATACAATACAAATACTCTTTGCACACCTCACATTTGCACACCTCACACAAACAAAGCAGCAAACTTAAAATACCTCTGATAAATAACACGTGTTTTGTCCCTTTCTTAATAATTTAAATATCAGAGTGACAGGTTTTTAACGTCATTTTAAATAAAATATATAGGTTTATTGAAAGTTTTACATGATAGGTTAAAATTAGAACTGCATGTGTCCTGTTTCCAAGAGAAGAAATGCGTTAACTCCTACATTAACATGCAAACGAAGTCGCAGGTACAGCTAGTATTTTATAAATACCTTAGTACTGTAATTGAGGGTTCATGTTTTCTGCCAACAAACTGTTATGCAGGTTGGCGGATAAGTTTATCTTGATATTATGTAATCTGTTTTGAAATAAAATAATAGAAAAGACCTAGTTACTACGCGGTGCTACGTTTAAGTGCGTTTGACCGACACAGGTCACAGCTAATAACGAGTATATGTAGTTTCTCTCAACGCGGAGCAACTAGAACCGCTTCTCGCTGACGCCCATGGCGTGGCCTTAGTCCATGGGAACCTCTATTCTTTATAGCTCTATGTGAGATGAAAAGTGGAGTAATTTATTGACTAGTTATTTTTAAACAGTGCCTGTTTAATATGCGATGGCATGTGAGAACTTATAAATGGAAATTTAATTTATTCAATATAATCTTGTCAAGGCGAAGATTACGATGAGTATGCTTATGTTGAAATAAAAGTGTCATAATTAGGCCCATTTCTAACACTAAACATATTATAATAATATCATTCAGTAATAATATATTTTGACATTTAATTTATCTGTTTTACCATGAAATTACTTGATACATATTAAGCTTAATGCTCCGGTTTTTAGTCTTATTTGTTACCATGAACTCAAAACAGTGGGAGATAGAAGAATATAATGGCAATTACTCCACCGACAAGAGCCCGGCTCTTAAGTTTGTGATGATGATCGTACCTACGTTGTTATCCGACTTTGCAAGGAATGGATGCAAATTCTTTTAACAGCACGTAGTTGCATATTTCAGCATGCAAAAACCATTTCGTATAGCCCATTATGATAATCATTCCGTTGCTAAATCATAACTATTTGAAAATTATTTAAATGGTTCGCTTCCTCAGCCTTAATCTTAGAAAATTACTAAAACTCCTACCTACCTACAGTTAGCATATAATTTTCTTAAGACACTTAAATGAGATAAACGAGACATTAACTACACAACGAGTTCATTGCGCAAAATCTTGTCAACGGAACATGATTCAGTAAGTCACATACACTCTAGTGGTTTCCATCGCTCTTGCGAAAGAATCATTGTGAATTCTGTCGACGATCACATAGGTAAACAGTCGGCAACTCGGCAGACGACTAACAAGGAAGGATACGCAACAGTCCGGCTCCGATTTGATTTATTTTGATATGTTATAGATTAGTCTAAAATAACAGACCCTATTTTTTATAGCCGCCAAACTCGTTCAGATGGGAAAAATAACATTGTCCTTCAAAGTACCGAAAAGTGACCGAATCCTGTAACTTCTGTAGAGTACTCGTAACTGTTAGACAAGTGTTTTAGGTGGTTTTAGTAATAAAAAAACTGAAAATACTAACCATGTGTACGTTGCAGGTAGTTCGTTTAACATTGTGTTGTCCTTTGTTTTGACGACCGCTTTAGCCTAGTTGGTAGTGACCCCACCTACGAAGCAAGAGGGCCTGGGTTCGAATCCCGGTAAGGGCATTTGTTTGTGTGATGAGCACGAATATTTGTTCCTGGGTCATGGATGTTTTCTATGTATTTAAGTATTTTATTTTTCTATATAAGTATGTTTATCGTCGTCGGGTCTCTATTGTTTCCCATAAAATTTAAGATCCGATTTTTTCAGTCCATAACGTTTTCCACCATATTTTTTTCTAGTCATATTGTCGAAAGTCATAAAATTTAACAATATACATTGGAGTTCCGATTTTTGCAGGTCATCATTATTGTTAGTCATAAAATTGGTTAGCCATAACGTTCAATGTCCCGGTGGTATGCAATTATATAATGTTACAGGCAATAATCTAGTTTGTAATAATTATTGTAAGGTATTTTTTCGCAAGTCATAATGATTGGTAGTCATCTGATTAGTTAGTCATATCATTCAATTTCACGGTGGTGTCACTCTTCATAATGTTAAAGCCCATAAACACACTCCCAGAAAAATAATAAAATACATGTTTTTTTTACTACCGAACGTTACTGAATGCGTTCTTCCAGACTGCTTTATAACATACCCACATACCCATTAATTTAAATTAATGTGGGTACTTTGGCAAAAATAAAGAGTGATGCGATTGAAAGATATTTATGCCGCTCACTGTTTTGTTTAGTGGTCAGAATACGTTAAAATAAGTATGTTTTGTTTTGAAACTTTTTTCTCTAAAATCAAAAATGGCCGAAATATTTGACCCGAAAGTTAGGAAAAATATGTACTTGTTAACATTTCGATGAATGTTGTGTCATTATTGGTTCTGGCTTAGGGTCACGATACAACTAACACTCCTCCTCGCTTCGCTCGTCGTCGTACCTACACCGACCTGCCTTAGAAGTCCAATATCTTGGCCATTTTTAATTTCAGAGAAAAAGTTTCTAATAAAACATGCTTATTTCAGAAACAGTCAAAAATAAACCCTTCGCGCAGTAGTACCTAGTTCCCCTTTCAAATGTATGTCTAGAAATGTTTCTGAGTAATTATCTATATGACTTCGGATGTTATAGATTTGGTCTCTTAGACGTAATTAACTTTAGGCATTAAAACGATATGAATAGCAATCATTAGTACGTTGAAATATATGCCTTAGAATATTTATGAATAATTATCGATAGACCTTTGATCGTTATGGACATCAATTTCTGACTTTTGTCATTATAATACTTAATATTATGGGTCTTTAATGTTAGAACTACAAAACGTTATACTTAAAAAAGATTATGACTACTAATGTTTATGTCTATAAATTATATGGATATCAATTTCTGACTATCGAAATTCGGAACAATAAGTTTATGGGAAACAAAGGGACCCCATCGTCGTCTAGTACCTACCCATAGTACAAGCTTTGCTTAGTCTGGGACTAGGTCGATTTGTGTAAGATCGTCCCCTAATATATATATTTTTTTTTTAGTTAGATTTTGAACTGATCAAATTACATTCTTTCAAAAATTTCGTGTAGCTTCCAACCTCGTCGCTGGCATAATTGTCCCACTTACCTGGGCCGTAGCCACTAAAATCAAAAATCGATCGATCGAGTCTGGTGACAGCTTTCATCTCAGTACAGTTCATCAAACGTCAAAGATCTGAAATAGATTATAAAAACGTACTGTGGCAGGCGTACATACGTCGGTTAGAGTGTCCCATTTGCTCTAAGATCCTCGTGCCTTACATCTGGTTTAAAGCAGTCAACGCGTGGCGTGCGTGCGTGGCGTGGCGTGGCGTGCCGCGCATGTGCCGCGTAGAACTGGTTTTCAATCGAGTGCAGGTGTAAAAAAGTCTTATCATCAGACTCTAGTTGAGATACCGCTTTACTAATATGTTTACTGCGTTTCCATTCGTTTCAGCTTCGGAGAGCCAGCGACAGCGCAGCCCCGAAAAGCTCCGCGTGAACCCGGGACCGCAGCAGCTGCAGGACATATTCAACACCACATCATGCATCCCCCCGCCATACCGCTGCCCGCATCCCGGCATGCTGTTCTACCTCTACACCAGGTACATCACATATTCAACACCACGTCATGCATCCCCCCACCATACCGCTGCCCGCATCCCGGCATGCTGTTCTACCTCTACACCAGGTACAGCCGCGTTACACATTTCGGCTGTCGGGAAGCCCCTTAGTGGCGCCTACCCACAAGCCAGATAAGACCCGTAGCGAAAGCCACTCAGGCTGCTGAAACCGAACCACACAAAAAAAAACAGGTACCTACAGCCATTTTGTTTCTATGAACCCTTTTCGGTTATATATGTGAGACTTTGGTAATATCGAATAATTACGATAAAAAATCGCACAATGGTGGATGATGCATTACGTTGTGGCCAATAACTATACCTGTCGGAAGTCATTGTTCCAGAGAACACGAGGCATCACTGTAGTACAAATCAACATTTTGAAAGACAAAAAAGGATTCAATGGATTACCAATGCCGAATGCTAATTCAAGACTCGCACCTTTAACTCAACCTTTGCGTAGACAAGGACAGGAAGATTTTACATTTTCATTGCTTAAAATATTATGGTGATTAGCATAGCAGTTAATGAGCTTATTGATCATTCAAATTATGCAGTTTGCTGTTGTGTAAGTGTTGATTGACGACATTAGTGGCATACTCTCGCCGACTGCGACTGGATGATTAAGCGTGCCTTGTTGTTTGATTAACGTCATAGGCCCGAAATTAGAATTCTCACAATATTTAAATTAACTTCTGTGATAATACATTTGTGTATTAGTATATTAAAGAAAAAAATCGTTTTCACAGGCAACGTGAAATTCCATCATTAAGTATGTTAATTTCCTAGTGACTTTGACACGGAAAATGTTGGTGTAGGTAAGTTACATTTAAAACAGCTTACGACTACCACACCATTCCCAGTCCACCCAGCCTTCTCAACTGTGTCAACTCTTAGCATTCGCAAAAAAATAAGACCACATAAATTCATATAAGGTTTCCGTTTTTGCCATGTTGGCTACAGAACCCGATTGCTGATTTGTTTGTTTTTAGTACTGTTAGTAATACAAACAAATAACAATAACCACCGCCACACCCGAGACTCGGCCCTTGATTCCACTCAAAAGTTAAGGCTTATTTTGATCATAATTTAATATTAAGTAGAAGTACCTACCGGAAGAATCGTAAATATTCAAATTAAGGAGCAGGTTCTAGTGCGGACTAGATATTTTACTTAATTACTGTGCTGCTGCAACGTGCTCCTTAATTTGAATATTTACGATTCTTCCGGCACTTCTACTTCTACGTAATATTACCTACATTATTTCTATGCATGAATTTTAATCAGACGTCTCAAGGGCAAATTCATAGTATATATTGTTTAACGAGGGTCGTAAGTGGAATATTGCGAACAAGTGCAAATTTGCAATATTCTTACGCCCGTGTTTCATAATGTTTTGATCACATTTGCGAGAAAACAAATACATTTGAGTATGTCTGCGCATTATGAAGCCCTTCTCGAGCAAGTGTGATGAAAAATTAGTTTTCTAGGATAGTTTAAACACGAGTTGTTTTTAACCATCATTGAAATCCGTGGGGTAAGAGGTAAAATCTAAAGGCTATCATATTTGATATTATTCAAACGGGGTGAGGGAAAATCAGAAACTACAGGAGATACGGAAATTGAGTGCATTGGGAGATCCCGTAAATAAAAGTATGAAATAGGTACGGAATTTTAAAATTTCATTGATGTATTGAAATTCAAAGGTGATGTGAGGCGTAATTATGGACTCATGACAGGCGCGTGCAGAATATTACGTGGGGATTCAGACTGCCCTCAGCTGTTCTCGCAACTGTTGAGCCTCCGCGTCCCTTCTCTGTCTCAGGCAAAGTTCAATTTCAGACCTCGTCATTGCGACTTACTTGCAGCACCTAAAGCGCGCACTGTGGCGTACAGGCAATCACCTCGGGTTCGCGCTTTGCACTACATCAACGCACTTCTCACGTCGACTCCTGGCTGCGATGTTTTTGCCAGTAGTTGGAGGCTAATGTGTGAGAAATGCAAAAACCTTTGTGAGGCAATGGATGACCGGCCGTCCTCAGTTAGTTATTAAGATTGTTGTTATGTGTACTTTTTGTCTTAAATTTCGCAGTGCATTAGTACATATTTACTGTAATGCTGTGTAATTTATTTATTACCAATAAATAAATCAATGTGGTGTGTAGGATTACTGCCTATTCACTCTCAACCAGCGCGCGGGGGGGGGTTTATAAGCTGATTATGAATTCTTGTAAATCTTGACGATCGCTCTACCCTATTATAATCATTTATTTTGCTAAAACATACACAAAGGTGGTACAATATTTATATAAATATCTACAAAGAATATAAATCACTAAAGTAATAAATAAAAAACTAAATTAAAATAAAATAGATTAAAACTAAACTAAATCTAAAAATGGCCCCTGCGGCATTGTGCCGAAGATGCTGGCAGCATTACCTCGCTGAATAGCTAAGCTAATTCTTTGTGCGAGATAACTGAGAGCCCTTCGGTCACCGGTGGCATCTGTAAGCCTTTTCGATATCTCTTTGAAGAGGCTTAGAGCTCCAGGGCCCCACGGACCAAAGGTCTCGACGCCAAAAGGCACGAAATTATATTCGGCGCCGAGACCACTATATTTTCCCACCTTCGCAGCTTCGGCCGCCTCTGCTGCAGGTGCTGCCCTCGTAGAGGTACGGTGGAGATGCGGCGGGGCTAGTGTGTCAACACTCACTCGAGCCTATTAGTTGGTAGTCCCCTGCCTCCAAAGCTACACATCCTGGGATCGAATTCCGGTACGGTTATTTTTGTCACGAGCGCGTATATTTCTTCTTTGTATTTTTTATAAGTATGGCAATCATCGCCTAGTACTCATAAGACTTGCTTACAAGCATTGCTTAGTCTAGGTAGGGACTAAGTTGATTTGTGTGATTTTTTAAAGACGATTATAAATAATTATTTTTATTTATAATTGTTCCAGGTCGACGCAAGCGAAAGGCGAGCTCCTGAACACATTGGACGACGATTCTCTCACCAATTCGCGGTTCAACCCCAGCCATCCGACGAAGGTAGTCGTCCACGGCTTCGGGGGAGGCAGGAACCTCTCACCGAGTACCGACATGCGAAAAGCCTACTTCACTAAGGGACACTACAACATCATTATTGTGGACTACGGCAGTTTGGTCAAGGAGCCCTGTCTTGGACAGGTCAGTCATCAAATTACTATGGGGCGAAGGAAAGTAGGAAGAATGTTTCCTCACCTCCCGGTGAGTACGCCACAACTTGGGATCTAATGGTAACCTCCTGGTGTAGTCAGGGCTGTTATTCGCTGCTCAGCCCGCCGGTCACCCTTCACGAAACTAGACCTCTACCTACGCTTAGTTACTACACATCGCGGTGTCAAGATATATTTGTGGGTGAGCGTTGAGGTGAGCTTAAAACCAGTAACAGAATAGGGGACTGTAGCCGCACAGTGTAACGCACACAGTGACATTTCACATATATTATACGTTCCGTTGTACTTAGTACAACATAAATTAATTGATCGCACGCCGTTATACGAATTTCGTGCCAAAGCGGATGAAAAGCGCCACGAGGTTAATGTCACTTTTCCAAATCTGAGGATTAGTTACGGACCTGAAAGTGATATTCTGCTAACCATGCCGATGTGATGTGTATTTCAGATCGAATGGGCTCCCCGCTTTGCTGGGCAGTGCATAGCTCAGCTTCTGGAGTATCTGAGGCAGCACCCAACGAAGTCCGTGCCGCCTGAGCGAGTGCACACCATCGGTTACAGCGTGGGGGCACACATACTGGGGCTGGTGGCGAATTTCCTGCCAAGAGGGAAGCTCGGGCGCATCACAGGTGAGCGGATGCAGCACGGGGTTTATCACCATCATCATATCAGCCAAAAGACGTCCACTGTTGCACATAGGCCTCCCCCAATGAGTGCCACAATGACCGGTCCTGCGCCACCCGCATCCAGCGGACTCCCGCGACCTTTACCAGGTCTGTCTGAATATAATTAAGAGGCTGTCTGAATATATGCCGCCGAAACATGAAACTATCCACGGTAGTATCGGTTACTACTACAAATCTCCTCAATTTTATACTGTTTAGCCCAAAGGTTAGCTGGTAAAGAACGCCATTTGGCATTAGACTCGCGTGTAGTTCAATGAATTTTAAATAAAGATGACGTTATAAAATGAAAGTCAAATTCCAAAATTAACCTCTACCGGGACCGCTAAGCATCAGCAAAGGTCAACTTTACACGTGCTATTATTATAGCGAAGGACATACTACTAGTACCTTACTAAATTTCGTAGTTTTCATTTCGACACTCGTCCTCGGTTTATTGAAGCTAGCTTTCCAGGTGCAGATATGGAAAAGTTTGATTCCTGTTTAACATTTTTGATATTGAATACCTTGGAAAAATTTAATACAGAATTAATTATCAATTTTTAAAGAAAGATCTGTTAAAATACAAAACCCGACACCTCATCCTCATTAAAACTTTTATACACCCGAAACTCACACCTACTCATATGTACCTACTGAACTTACCTATAATTTTGATATGCGTTTTTATAATCTTACTTATTAATACAAAAGTTTTGGCCTAAAATTGTTCAACTTTAATGCCAAATATCTCGAAAACAATGAACTTTGAAGTAAATATGGGATACTATATTGCTTAAAGCCGTTGATGTTAATATGATAAGCTACAAAAAACATTAATAAACTAAGGGATTTAGATCGAAGGTCATTGGCGTATGGGAGCCCCTTAATTAATCGGCCTCTAAACACCTTACGACCTGAACGTCGTAATGAACCTTGACCATATGCAAAATACGTTCCTATAAAAAGCAAGAAACCTATTGCCAAAACTGTGTGATTTTTCAGAGAAAAACTTACACCAAGTTTACCTTATTTAGTTAAATACCTACTTGTCAGCAGAAATGTGTGTTCTATCTTGTCACTTATCGTGTGATAAGGCCGACCATGATACGAGGTCTGATATGCTGGTTTGCCGTTTTTTAACCTAATTTAATACTTAATGCTTACCCCTGTCTCATTCCAGGCCTCGACCCAACCATCTTTTTCTACATGGGCAACAATCGTTCTCGGGATTTAGACCGAACAGATGCCTTGTTTGTGGACATCCTACACACGGGAGCGGGCATCCTCGGACAGTGGGGCCCCAACGGGCACGCCGACTTCTACGTGAACGGCGGCTCGAGCCAGCCGGGCTGCGCGCATGATACCATCTTCCGTAAGTAGAGTCATTCGGGAGCGAGCATCCTCGGACAGTGGGGCCCCAACGGGCACGCCGACTTCTACGTGAACGGCGGCTCGAGCCAGCCGGGCTGCGCGCATGATACCATCTTCCGTAAGTAGAGTCATTCGGGAGCGGGCATCCTCGGACAGTGGGGCCCCAACGGGCACGCCGACTTCTACGTGATCGGCGGCTGTGTCATAAATATCTACCCAAAACGTACAAACAAAGCCATTTAAATAATTATGTTAAATATTACTCTAATCTATTTTCATTATTTGGGTAAGTCTATATTTAAAATTGAATAGTTAGCTCGGACAGTGGGGCCCCAGTGGCCACGACAACATCTAGGTACGTGAACGGGGGATCGAGACAGCCTAGCTGCGCGCAAGGCACCATCTTTCTTCCTTAGCTTCAATGCTATGTTATGTACAGGTTGATTCACGAGAACTGGCGCAGAAAATATGTGAAACTGTCACTAACTTCATAGACATTGCGCGCGAGCTCTCGACCTGTATCTATGGTAATTTTGCCAGTTACTTACGCGACCAAAACGAATCAGCCGTATGCATTTTGGTACTTAGTCATTGTCATACCTAACAAAAATATGAACTAAAAATAAATATAACATCGTTTCAGTTCACCAATCTGGGGGAACGGCAGTGCCCCCGCCAAGTCGAGAAAAACAGCGGCACAGTCCATCCTTTTCTTGAAGAAGTTCAGGCTATTTTCTACCCTTCATCTAAATGTTCACAATAGATTAGGTTGTAAAGTGAGAAATGTTTACCATGTGTACCAGGCCAGTGTAAAAGGATTTTTTACCAAATTTTTTTTCATTTCATTTTTCGTTTCATTCAATTTGACAATTGAACTATGGGGAGCTAATTCCATTGTTTGTTTTTCATGCGGTCTCAAAGAGGTCCGTGTTGAATACTGTCAATTATTATTTAATCGTTCAAACACAGACAGACGCGTTGCCGTTGCCAATAAAATCACATTCAATGAGGTTGACTAATTACTAGCGCCATCTTTTATAAAAAGCTTTCACTAACAAGGTACTGAAACCATGCGACCGCGAGCAATATATCACTACTAGATGGCCTACATTAATGTAAACGCCATCTTTTGGAATTAGGTTACACTACGATGTAATGCTATTGTGATTGTACCGTTCAAAACTCACAATAAACGCCTAGAGGGAGCTGCAACTGCAATGCACAAGAAGATTAGTAACAGAATATAGATAGGCCAGTCAAAATCGACATCACCTCGCAAATGCACATGTATCTACGATTTTATATAATACATGTAATGTTAATTGAGAGTAGTTTACACCCAAGTTTGAAACCCTGAAAACCCTGTGCTACCCCCCTGGTGCTCGAAAAACTGGGAAATTTTGCCACTAGTTTCAGGTCATTCTAAAAAACTTCTTTAAAGAAGCGTTTTTCAAGTATGCTAGCTTCTAATATAATAAAGCTAACTAAATTTGCTACAATTTGAGCTTAACCTTAGCTCTCTAGGTCAATTGGTTGCAGAGATAGGTACAGCTAGGTCAAAAGTTTGCTAGTCAAAACACAGGGTTTTCAGGGTTGCAAACTTGGGTATTAAAATACTCTCAAAAGGGTCCTATAACATATAAAAAAATCGTAGTTACGTGCGCGTTTGCGAGGTTTGCCTTTTTTGTGTTGATATTAACTGGCCTAAGGCTAAGAGGTGACATTTGCGTTTTCAAATGAAAATCGTTATTAGCTGCAAATATAGGTAGAGTTGACATAGGTATACAAACAAATATATTATGATTATAAGTAGGTACTAGCACTCTCAAAATTATTTCGTAGTTATTGTTGTTATATTCAATCATTTTTTTCCAGCTGACTACACCTACTGTTGAACTGCAAGTTCCAGACATTCAGATATATTATAATGAATAATGAAATTTCATTCACAAAACATGATGCGCTATATTAGGCCTTAAAGGAGTCAGTGACCCGTTTCATTGTTCTTATCTTAATATCTACGTCCAACATGTTTCCAGAAACGCTGTCATGCGACCACACGAAGGTGACGCCATACTTCATCGAGTCGATCAACTCCCGCGCCGGTTTCTGGGCCGGGCCCTGCCCCAGCCTGTTCTCCTACCTCATCGGCTGGTGTGAGCCCAAAGACACCGAGTATGTGCTCATGGGAGAGCACCTCACGCCAAAGTAAGACCCATATTTACAAATGACATTACAGACTAACGCAAATCAATATTATAAAAAAACTTGTATAACACACGGCAGGGAGTGCCGTTTTTTCTGGGAGTCAAATAACCGGCTTCGAAACCACCTGATAAGTGTACACCCTTCCTTATACCCACTACGACGGTGGCCAATATACATGGCCTGCGTGATGGTAAGCAGTCACTGTTGCCTTTGGATGCTTTCGTGATTTCTGTTGATTCACAAGACCGTAACCCCTTATTGATTTGAGGATCTGTTGTGTTGATAGCTAGAGACAATGCAGCTATTTCACTCTCAACCCACCGCGTCCACGGGAGCTCTAGCGAACGAGTTAGGTGAGGTAGGGCACAGCGAAATGTCATCCCGCTCGAATTTGGAGCTGCCCAACTGGGGAAGTATCTCCGTCTTGCACTAGGCCACAGCCATAATAACACTACAACTCGCTCTGTAGTAGTGTTGTGTTCCTGGAGGTATCTAAGGTCGCCAGAGCTCCCGAGGATGCGTTGTGTTGAGAGTGAGGGAATCTGTTCCTTCAGCCTATCAACGAATCCTCAGACATATCAAGGTTCGGCAACGCCTATGTTACTTCTTTGGAGTTGCTCCATAGGCTGCGGTGTCCGCTTACCATCAGGCGGGACGTACGTTTGTTTGCCACGTGTAGTTGTATAAAAAAAACTTACCACCAACACAACACCAAATACCCAGGAAGTAGTAGTGAACCGGTGGATGTGAAACGATCGATGTTACACATTTTTATCACGTTCCAGGGCTCGTGGCGTGTTCTACGTAACGACGAATGCCAAGCCGCCTTATGCGCGCGGCTTCCCCGGCAAGTCGCGCCGCCTGCGCGCCGCGCCAGCCTACCCCTACAGCAGTTTCAGCTGAGGCTGTGAGAGCCAGCGCGGGCTACTTGCGTAACTTGTCGAACGTACGTCCGTTCATTTACATGAGCTTGACAATTGGTATCGTTGCAGACGTTATTAACCCTTCGTATGACTTAGCACTGATCAGTGCTATCGAAACTTTACTCTGAAGGAAACGAAAAATGTATAATTCTTCAACACTGTCAGTGTCCAACCATCGGAAACGTTGGCATGGTAAATTATGAATTTGCTTTCATATAATTGCACGGGCGACCGTTTCAAAGTTACGCAATCACCTTGCAGAACAAAATAAAAATAACTGCCGATAATCAAAAGCATTGTGAGGTGCTCCTGCCAAGCCTTACAGTGCCCACAAACAAAAGAAAACTTTCTTGGACCATAAAGTAGACATTAGGTGTGTTGTGGGTGCTAGCCCTTTCGCACCCATAAAACAAGACCTTGCTAACGCAAAATGAAGTCCATTGACATATGTTTTTGATTTGTCAATTAAATGTAATCCACCCGCACGATCGTATTGGTCGGGTCTGAAAGGGCTAGGCTAGCAACCTGTCACTGGAATACCTATCTATTTGTTCCGTCTTGAAATTTGTAATCCGCGATTGCTAGGCACTGGTAAATAATTTTCGTGTGCTTTACCTAAGTAGGCACAGTCAAGGGCACCAATATGTAAATATACGACCACAAAGTCTCAAAACTATGTAGGCAGACCTTCTTTCTGCAACAATAAGGTACCTATACATATTTAAGAAACTTCGGCAGCTTCGGTGGTGAGGTCACGTGTCTCGTATGGCAGAGGAGAGAGTGGCGAAACGCATCTTCTTCTCTGAAATGGAGGAGGGCAAGCGAAAGCAAGGCGGACAACTCCTCCGTTACAAGGATGTCCAAAAGGGACATATGAAGAGATGCAACATTGAGCCCTCTCAATGGGAGTGTTTGGCAGCGCAACGGCCAGGATGGTGAACATCCAAGTTCGCGAGTTCGAGGATCAGCGCAAAGTGACCTCGACTATAAACGTGACCAGTTGAAGGCCCGCCCACCTGCTGCCATTATATACAACTATCAGAACGGCGTCCTTACGTGCCCGCAATGTGCACGGAATAATTTCGCCGCAAGGATAGGCTACATAAGCCATCTTCGAGCGCACGAGCGCGAAAACTCAGGATAGGAGTCGGAGTGGTCGCCATGGCCGAAAACGGTCGGACGGATCATCATTTAAGAAACTTAGAGTGAATACGAGTACATATTGGCACCCTTCACTGTACACCTTGCGGGAAACACAGGCGAACTATGCGCATGACACATCATACTGAAGATAGGTTCGAAACATGTCACCCATAGTAACAATTAATACGACAGTGTTTACCGTATTATCATTAGTATATAACGGTAATCAATGTTGATTAGCAGGCATCTCAAAATATAAAAGAGGTTATAGCTGTCACTACAAGGCTTGAGGAACGACTTACGAGCTTAATATTTATTAATGATATTATTTTAATTCGAGTTTTTGAAAACCAATAGGTTACTAAACTAGATTATTTAGATGACGGTGCAGTGATTAAATTCCAATTGCTATATCAGGGCCCCGTTTGTAAATGAAAATAGAATCCGAATGCTACTTTTTTCAGAATTTTCAATTCATAGTTTTTTCTGGGAAACCATTCGCACAGTTAAAAGTTTATCGTGTAAAACCTAGGGTTAATTTAGGTTGGTTTTATAATAGTCTTCCTCAAAAGTTTACTGTTTCTGAAAACAAATATTTTCTATGAAATAAAAAATATTCTGCGAAACATACAATCAAAGAATACCCACGGACTCCAACTTTGCTACGAGTACCTATGCGCTTCAGAAAAAGAATGCGAACCGAAACGATTCACTGTTATGGTTTATAACCTAAAACTTAGTCCGGAATTGGGGCCTTGGTTAGCTTCAGATGACATTACAGTCTGTGAGCACTCAACCTCTTATATGCCCGTCCATACAATTAAAAAGGCAACGATATTTGAATCTTGTGTCGAAAATAGAGTTGACTTTCGTTTGTTTTAAAAAGTGACCGAAACAAACCAAATCCAACTTTATCCCAATTGAATATCTACAATTTAACACGTTGTACCTGCCTTTCAGGAGTCCGTGCTTCCACAATGGATTCACTTCAGCTTCGAACTGGAAGCACACTTGGACGTGTGACATTGTCAGATCACTTTGCATAGGGACAGTGAACGTGTTAAATTCCTTCAAGAGAATAAGTCCTCTGAGTAGGCTCATGGGTTCACTTATAGACCTTTTAACTCAGTCCACAGCCCCGTTATCGTCATACCCGCGCCCCGCGCAGGTGAGAACAGAGGTCGACCTATACGTGGACGAGTCTAATATCTATTTGTATGAGTAGGTACGGCTCGCGGCTCGTGCACTGAACGGTGTAGGTACTTCAAAACTCACAGACTGTAGCTTTATTAAATACCTATAGATACGAGTATTTAGATAGGTATGTGTTTTCTTGTCAGTTACATAGTTTATCAATATAATTTATTAATAGGTAGGTGTTTGTGATATTTGCCACTCTTGATAGCTGTAGGTTTACGGCCTTTTATCGGTTTTCGGTACGATTAGTTGACTTATGTTAAGTAAATTATCAATTTATATGTATATTGGGTACGAAAAATATTTTACAGTACATATGGTTTCTGCACTAGTGCGGAAAAGAGCACTTTCCGTGCATATGTCGAAACTTTAAAGAGCATATGTACAGTAAAACGTTGTACGATACACGTGCGAATAGGTAAATCGCAATTCGTGTCGTTTTAAAACACTCCCTTCGTTCGTGTTTTAATTTATCACCACTCGTTGCGAATTTCCTATTTTCGGCACTTGTATGGTAAATAACAATTTTAATACAGTTGCTCAAAAAGTGCTACTTTACGTAGCTGTTTAGCGTGCGGAAAGTTGGTTTCCGCGAACTAGTGCTTTTCACTTTTCTCACTCAATAATTGTACAAATTGTACCATTAATTATTATGTCTATAAAAAATAAATAAGATGCAACTGTATTAAAACAACTGATTTTTGAACAACGTAATTATTTTTCATCTGTATTACAATGATGTTACAGAATTAATAATATAAAAGTTTCAAATTCCTTACTTATTGTTTTACTTATTTTTTCGCAACTGTTTTAACGAAGTTCGATATACGTACAGAAATGTCATTCTTCACTCGTCCCGAGTCTATCGAGGATATCTAGGTACTCCTGTCGTAATGACATACTTTCCACACTAGAATTGAAATGTACTTACTATAAACGGTCAAATTTAAACAGTATCTTACATTACTCTACTATCATTATACTTGATTACTTTGGTTGCTACTATCTATACGACGCTGCCTGTATAATACGACGTTTGTCAACTATTACCACATGGTGTCGTACATAACTATAAATAATAGTGGTGGACTCCAAATTAAAAAAGTATATTTTGTTGTGCACGCATATTTACCAGAATTCAAAAATTATGCCCAACACGTGTGTTGGGTAAAATTATACAGGGTATCAAGCAAACGTGCAAGAGACGCAAAAAAGTGTTTATTGTCATTTGGTCTCAACGCTTCCTATTTTTCGTCGTGTTTTTTAATTCTATCTCTTGACGCACACGACTGTATTCGGAATATTCGGATACGTCGATATGAATTTAAAAAAAAATGTAGTAGAAACGAGATCAATGTTACTTGAGATTATTTGAGTTAGCCGAATTGCATCAAAGTATTGTATACAAAAAGCGACTTTACCGTTCATAGTAGAAGATTCCAATTCCAATGACAGATTTATATAAAGTCGGCCACATGAAATAATCTACAAAGGAAAAATGACGCCAGAACATTCTATGAAGATATCTGTTACCTACTTATTTTTGGAACTTCTACCTAAGTATTTCATATTTTGTTCTAGGATAGCTTCATTCCTTGTATGGTTAATATTTATGAAAAATATGAGTAGAATAATTTAGTAATAAAAGTTTTTCGTATTAGCTTAATAAATTAAAAATGTAAATAAATAAACTTATAAAAAGGCTTTGTTTTTTACTCTTTTTCGATACTAGGGACCCCAACATTAAAGCAAACAACCACATTATTTTTATACATATATTTTTAGGGAAGATAATGTCACCATTTCGATAAAACAACATTTAGCTAAAACTCTATCAGAAATACAAAAGCACACGCGCTTTGGAAAATAACAAAAAAATAATTATTTAATAGCCAATGATGATTTTATACAATACATAACAAGTTGAGACTGAATATAACACCGAGAAACAATGTAACGGATTAATCCACTATAAATATCGTTTAAAATTACATTTATCTATGACAAATTATCTACCTACTTGATTAATGTCTGATTCAGGTAGTTCGCTTTCCACACAAAACGATACTTGACATTCGCAGGCTAACGGCGTGATATTCTAAGAAAAAAAGGCTTTCTATTTTCGCGAAATTCCCCCTTTCCTAGAATAACTTGTATAAACTATAATAAATTGAGAAAAGTACTTTTCCCGAAGTATCACGCATCTAACGAATTTCTAAAATTATTGCGAATGTCAAATAACGTTTTGTATGGAACGTGAACCACATTAATCTACTATATTGTTTGCAACATCTATATGAAAAACAGGATAACATTAGTAATCTTTGTTGTACATTTATAGGATAGTAGGTACTAATAGAATATGTTTACCTCGTATCAGCCAGGATAACAATATTTGCTTTGGTACATATAAAATCCGTTGTTATCAACCGATCCTGGCTGATGCAAGCACACCTAACTTTCACGAAATTTTAAGTACTCCATCAACCACCATTATTTGAGTAAGTATGAAGTAGGTACCCGCTTACATTGAATCGAACAATTTATTTACATGTACCTACGATTTTCTACTAATCAAACAAAAATACAGGTTCAGAATCGATTTTAGGTATAAGCCGGCCCAATAAAGAATAGAATCTTAAATGGCGCCCACTCTCGAAATATGTATACTGTATGTATAGTAATATTCATACAGTCATTCATAGTAATGACCGCCATTTTACATTGTATTTATTGGCACGGCTTATAATTATGTACAGTAAACTTATGCAATTACCCGTATTATCCACAATATTAAACTTTACCAACGACGCTACATTTCCCCGTCTGAGTTACGATATATTATTCTTCTTAATTCCCAATTTCGTACATGTTTTACTGTCTTACGTAAACCCTTAAATAGTTCGCGAGTTTAAACTAAGACCTTGACGCTTTAAAGGAAATATTCTAACACATTTATTTACAAAATTAAACAATGCACAATTTTTGTGTTTAAATTCATCGAAAGAATTACCTTATTATAAGATCTTTTTTTACAATAACCATTCCTTTGAATGGTGTTTGCTATAACACCAAATAAACATTAAAAAAAAAGATACTATAGTTTTTTTTATTTAAAATCCACTTGATTATTTGAGAACTTAAACACAGCAAACTTGCATTTTATGTACAACTCCTAATTACTAATTTATGATAGGCCAGATTGAAACTATAAATGCCGACCACTTTCTTATTATTATATATCCCAATGTGAACTTGATCAAACATACTAGAATACACGATACGACTGGGAAAGCTAAGGGCTCGTTTAGATTGGCTCGCCAGATGAATTCAACAGTTGACAGAACCACAAAGGTTTATTTTTAATGGAAGTTAAGAGTCCACATTTGGATGTAGGTAAATCGCGCTACCCTTGTTTTTGTTAAATTTACTCTTTATCTCATCACAGCAAACATTATTTAGCTTGATAACGTTAACTTATATTTACATATGACGCTCAATGGAAATGACCAAAAATATATTTAATGTATAAACTTAATTTTATACCTCAGAGTAGGTACCTATGCTCTGACCTTATTCTAGAAATTTTTTAAATTTTAGTAGAAATAAACTGAAATCATGTACCTAATGTTATGAATGTTAGTTATCATCCTGTATACAATCATCTATATTACAAACAAATTGGTAATATGTGTGTATGTGTTATGTGTGTGTGACACATATTACCAATTTCTTGTGATCATAAATTCACATATATTAACTTTCGGCTACTTCTGTTGAATACCTTTTTGTAACGCCATCTGAAGATTATTATACGATACTTTCCTCTTACTCATCGCTGTTAAAAAAACACCATTAAGGGGACTGTCCCTTTCCTGGGAACAACGGGACCAAATGAGACTAAAGCGACACAAATTATTTACAGCGGTTGTCAATATCAGGACTTTGAAAGCAAACCCCTAAACATGAGTCTAATCAGTAATTGACAAATCAGTGCTTCCGTGCAATTAATACTTACTTCAAAGCTTATGTTAGGTACTAATTTTACCTGCGACCATGCAGAGGTTTATATGCTTTGGTTTATACAGGGTGTTTGGTAACTCGAATTAAGTATTCATGAAATGAAAGGATTTTATTTAACGTGTAGCCAAAAACTTAACAACTTTCCATATTTACTCGTTTATGGATACTTTTGCTCGTTTGTTTTTGATTTTTTAATAATATATATACGACAGTGTTCACGAATTTTTATATATGACCAGGTTTCTCTGCATGAAAGCATCCAAAATTAGCTAAGTTTATTGTAGTACATAAATTACTTATATAATTACTAGTTTTAATACTCGTGTTCGATATATTGTAATTAAATTATATATGTACATTACTATTTCTCTATTTCAAAGTGAAGAAGGTGAAAAACCTCAATATTGATGAATCATTTATATTGTTGCATCCAAATTAGATCATCATTTGTGGAGCTACAATGACAAACACTTAAATGTTATGTATAAATAGTATTATAACCTGAACATGTTAATGTTAAACAGTCAAATCGAGTATCAACATAGAGAAGCTTATTAAACTTTTATAGCATGTCACATTATAATTATGATGTGAAATGCTGTAAAAGTTTTTGTTATATTATGCTATAAAGAAAGGTGTCTGTTCAATTTTAATCGGTTATATTCATATAATTCATAAAAATATGTAAATGTGAGACACAGACACAGAAGAAAGTTGAGCCGAATATAACAAAGTGTCTTAGTTAAGATTATATATGTACACATATTGCAAGTTCAATACAATTTCCAAAATATTATTGTCTCTATCCCTTTAACATGTAAATTAATATAAAACAAAGAGTTATGCAAGTCTTTAAAATGACACATGATAGTAAGTATTATAACTTTATAAGATTCATAATATTATATAAGTTATAACTTATAATTATCTTAGTTTTCTTAGTTCTAATTATACAAGCTAATTGTCGTTCCCCAAGGGAACTTTATTGTCAACACAGCCTTATAGAGTGAGATCACCCTTTAAGAATAAAATTATTGTCATATATTTATCTTACCTAGTAACACTTCAGGTGCATGCATGATGATGTAAACGCTAAATCAATTATAATATCACTTCAAATTCAAAATAAAATCCTTTCTTACTATCAATTTGCCAATGATGAAAAAAAAAACAAAATTCAGTGTGCGTTTTTACCATAACTAAGTAACCTATTTAAAATATTATAAAAAATAATAAATTTAAAATACAACATATTATATATCATACAAATACAATATTGCAAAAATACACGGTTCAACCTTTTAAACGCCTAATTTATATGCCCAGCTCATTGTTCCAAGACGTAGCTCTTATAAAAGTTAATGAGTTATTTTGGTATTGTAAGCTGATCATTAGGTATTCAAAAATGGTATTTTCTGACAAGTATAATCATTGTTTTACAAGTTGATATTAAAATTAAAAATGTACTATACCTAGGTTAATATAAAACGAGTAATTTCATGTGTAACTTGTGCAATTTATGAGGGGTCGTTGGTCTGATATAATTTGCAAGGTTTAACAGTGATATATGTTGTGCAGTGAATATGACATGAGCGGCACCTTTAGACAAAGCAATATGAGTCAAATCTGACCGGAGAGGTTTTTTTCTCCATTCAGATTTAAACCATGTCACTTTGATGTAAATAAAGTGCCCTCACACTAGAATGGCATATAGGTACCGATTGGAAACATTAAATGGTTTATTAAGTAATCGATGTAACAGCCATGTTATCACATATCACAATATATCAAAAAGTGTTCCAAACCATTAAAACTTATGTAATTTTCAATGTTAGTTGACCAAATATTTGTTTTTCTTGTTTAAAATTATAATTTAAAAATCATTCATATCGGCGATAGTAACTTGAAACCCAAGTTGATGAAATTACCCGTTTATTTCTACACCAGATGTTAACACTTCTGATCACGCTACAAGTCACCCTGTATTATTATTATTTATTATTTCAGTAAAGCACTTTACAATGACTTAAAACTAAATACAACGTCCCACAAAACTGTTATACAGTGTGTGTGTGTTGTTGTGTTACTGTATATTCGTCGTCGGTGGCCACATTCGCGTTTAAAAGATTAAATCATAGTATGAACTGGTTGGATGGCTTCTACTTGCTATATCTATTTAATTATGGCTAATTATAATTAATTATTAGGTACGCTAACTTAATTTACTGTGCACGTCAACAAGTGCCCGGGTGATCGGGTACCCTTTCCGCCATAGATATTGGACATTGTGAAAATTATCATTGATTTCTACAGATCATTTTGCGTTTAGCACTGACGAACAGGCTTTATCCATTTGATATTGAACCTTGATACTAACACAATAAGTAATATAATAGTTTTTTTATTAAAAACACACCGCCTAGAAAGACAATGTTTGAGCGCAAATGGGTATACAGAAGCGGTCAGTGGTAAACAGCAAGTAGTAGGTAACCATGTATATTTATGATGATATTGATTTTATACATTCAGCAATTAATAAGTACTGACTAAGTTTTGCATATAACTATAACTTTTTTTTAGAGTTCAAGACTAACTGGCCAGAAATTCGCCGCGTTTTCCATTTAATTCATATCTTGTACAATTTATTGTGATCGATGATCGTGATCAATGGATAGGTCACATTTAACCGGTTTAATTAACCAGCTGATGTGAGATTAGGAGAGGCTGAATGCATGTCCATTCTATCTCTCTTGTAAAATGGTTTCATTCCATATTTTGTAGTTAATGTTCCCTTTAGGTAATGTTCTACAAGTGACTGTCACGTTATGGGAAGGTCATAAAGTCATCCTTTAAATGTTTCGAAATTGTTCCAAAGCCACGACTCATCAAAAATTGTGCAAGATAGAGATTCATTTTCTTACAAAACAGGATTGGTAAAGCTTTTTCCAGACATACACGTGGGCAAGTAAGCGGTATACAACTTTGAATCGATATAATAAAAAAAAAAATGGCGAATACCAAACATTTTTGCATGAATGTACTCGTATTTTTTAAGACTTGGCAATCATGTATGGCAATTATTATCCGCCAAATATTCTCCTTGCCGTGTGGGGTAATTCGAGCAGTTTCTGAGCATTTTTCATGAATTTTCGGAGTTCCGTTGGTGTGTTTTCTACAGGGACTCGAAATTTCCGCTTTTACTGTGTCAGGTTTACTAATTATGCATACACACATGAGTACATAGTCCTAAAGAAAAAAGTCAGTAGAAGTCATATTGAGTGATTTAGTGGGTCAAGTAGTAGTAGTAAGTAAGTATTCCCATTTCTAAAGATTTGTTGTATTGCCACTGTGACGTGTAACATGTTTCTCAAGCTAAACGTTCAGTAATAAATTTGTCGTGTCTTTGTTTCATATATGCATTAAAAGAATAGTGAAAAAATTTACGTTAGAAAAAAGATGTTTACCTTCGAGTTGGCCACCCTGTATTAAGGTCTTAAATTAAAATTAGATGTAATCTACGAATAATTCTACGTAAAAGTAAAATATAATGCACAATCCCCGACCAGTGTATAACATTGCAGCATCATAAATACTGGAATTATGGCTCTAGACAAAAGCTTTTTAGATTTAAAATGTTCATTATAGTTTCATAACTATATATTTTTCTAGTTTATATTGAATATACATCTCCTTTAAAATCCAAAAGTACCATCAAAGTATCTTAATCTTTCAACAAGACGACGTAGTAGGTAGGTACCTACTAGGTAACTTAGGTACCAGTTAATAGTTTAACAATGAACTTCAGTGTTATTAAACAATTGTTTTATTGCTAAAATTATTAACTTTCTAAGTCATGATACAAAACTACACATCCAAGTAATACTTTAAAAGTTAGTCAAAATATTTTACAACACAGAAATTGACGGTGTAGAGACTCTTTAAAACAACCACATGTTCTATAATAATTTTAGACATGAATCTAATGACAAAATTAATACATTATGTTAATTATTACAAAGTTAAGTTCCGTGAGATGTCATAAACCAAAGAAAACTGATAGATATGTTTAGTTGATGTGTCACTGAACCAGCAGCTAAACCCAGCAATTAGTCATATGCCAGGGTACTGTGCCTACACCCGTGATAATTCTCACCCATGTCCAACCTAACCAACACTAACACGATTTAAATAACCTAACCTATAACCTCAATAATTAATAATATTTATCATTATGTCTGACTACCACGCGCTTCCTGAAAAGGTCCTAAACTTGTATAATAGTAATAAGTAAATACATTTTATACACTCGCTCCGCTCGTATCAGAATATTTTATTGTTTATCCCAAGTTATACTACTATTAGGTTAATAAGTTGTAATTTAGTAGCATGAATACCTAGCTCCCGTTAAATGTTACAGGTGAAGACCTCTTAGTATCGAAAATATAGGTCGGAAGATGGCAATAGCTAATTATTCCTTTACAGTACAGCAAAGAGTACAAATGGGTGTTGCCTGGGTTAAAAAAACGGCATCTTTCACATTTTGAGTTCAATAAGTACTAAACTTTAGTGTGCTCCGCTTAACAAGTGTTCTTACGCTAGTATCTTATCCAACATCAGTCAATTATTATTGTCACGAACCTGCTGTTGCTTCATCGTTGACTTACCCTGTCGAATGTCGCCCTGGAGCTATTGTCAAGTAAGCCACTAGGTTAAAACAATGCGTACTTGCGACGGGCTTGTTGACCAACATTGTTGCACGTGTTGCGAGACAAATCTACAACTTGCATAATGTTGCTCAACAAACAGTATACTACGACTGAGTACTTAGAAGTAAAGTGCATCGTGCGAAAGACGAAGGTGAACGTGAGACGGAAGTTCAGTGCTGTATCTATATGTATGTACATGTGCCGTGCTTTAAACCCAGAAAACTTGTGATAATTAAATAAATATGTGAGCAATAATTTAGTGAGTTATTGTGCATTTACACCATAGAGTTATGTACACTGTGTTAAATGTTCTAATACAAACATAGTTATAATCAATCATAGTTGTTAAAGTGCATAATTATTTACAAGTGCATATTTAGGATATACTTACTAGTAGGTATTTACAGATTAATAAAATGTTCTACTTACATAAATGATCTACGGAACTACTTAGCTACATTCTAATCAATATAAACACAAATACAATGTCACAAACAAAATAAATGCTTATGTTGCACGATATTCACGAGAATATTTTTTTGTTATATCATATTGATTCTTTTTTACCATTTCTCCTTAACGATCTATTATCACATTATTGACTATGTGGTTAAACAACAGGAAAACTAAAATTACAACAATTAAAGTACCTACCTACTTAACCCGGTTAAAAAATAACGTTATTACAATTACCTGTAAGTCGATAATTTAAAGTTTTATTTGAACATCACTAAATAATTTAAATCCAAATATGGCCAAAACAAGCCACTAACTCCTGCGTTGCGTAAATATACTGAACTTAATTTCAATAATAATAGGTACGTGTTAAAATAAGAAATCAACAACCATTTTCGTTTCAAAGACGAATTAACTTCTATCATAAGCTAATCTTAGCTTAAACTAAATATTTTTTCTGGCTAACATCTAGACAAATTACTCTAGGAAGACGGGGAAATGTGTTTTCGATGGTACCATACATAATAATTTGATTTCAAAACTGGCTACTTAATATACAAATGTGAAGCATTCAGCATTCCTCTTTCTGAGACCAAATATCTCGTAGTAAACATAGTCCTTAACAATGCATACCCTACTGATATTTACTCTAGGATTTATGAGTGGCAGCTCATACGTTTGAATGTCAACAATGTAGAAGTATGTGCAGCCGCTCGTCAGCCCGCCCGCGTACAGACCGCGGCCTAAGTAATGGATAACAGAACATAACTATTTTGATTCACTAGTGAAGCAAATCAGAAACAACAATAACAAACTCAAATGTATAACAGCGATATAAATATAACGTAGGTATTATATCTACCTATTTTAAAACATATTTTTTAATTCAGTGAAAATATCAATAGGCAAAACCAAACATCCGCAAACAATACAAACTTACATACACAATGATTGAATTACTTCCCTCTGTAATTAATATTTCCAAATAAGTACACAATATATTTCTACAACTGTAATATTGTTTTATATTTTTATTAAGTACAGATATATCTAAATTTGAACAGTTTAATTACATACTTACGTGTAGAGATATAAACATTTTACAACAATTAGCAACAAGAGAGCAATGTATAGGTACGTATCTATGGGACGCATGCATGTCAAGTAACATTCATCACTGCGTTTCTATTTGAGCACCCTCAACGTGACCATCGGAAAACTCGCCACATACAGCCACTTTCAACCCTTTTAATTCGCAATGTAAAGTATTATATACACATTTTTGATGCTCTTTTTAGGGTTCCGAGCATCAAAAAGATAGTGGAGGGGGGAGTGGGGGTATCGAGTTGAAATTAAAACCATATACTCAAGTTTACCGTCCCTAGAAACTACGTAAAATCGTTTATTCCGCAAAAACTTGTATTTTGTCAGTTTTAAGGAATCAAATTTATAGGGTACTTTCCGTTGCCCTAGAACTATGAAATTTGGCAAGTAATATCGTCTTAACACAGGACAAAGAAAAGTATACCTAAATTTGTACGTACGGAACCCTCGGTGGGCGAGTCCGACTTTATTTTTGCTTCACAAGTCGCAAACGAGGCTAGAACTGACGTTATAAATTGCGAAGTAGGTACAGTGTCAACTCAACTTGCTGCCATGATATGTCGCGCGCGACTCCATTCCTACGTCACTGCTGGCGTCCGATATATTCGACCAGCAGGTACTTAAGGGCACGCAATGATCCCAATAGAAGATAAGCTCTAAGCACTGAGGCTGCTCAAATATTCACACAACTTCAAATAATTGGTGTGAAAATAAATAACAACAAAGGTACATTGATTACTTGATGATATGTCAATAAAAACTAAAAATAATATTTAAACTAAGAACCATGGATTATTTACCAAATTTAACGGGTTTCAATATGAATAATATATAGGACAATGATTGAATGTTTATAAAAATAACGAAGATCTGAACAGGTACTGTTATTTCTGTAACGATATGACTTAGTATAAGCTAATCATGGCGAGGGTAACAACGCATGTAATTTCACCTATCTATGACGCCAGCTCCCCACTGGAGCACAGGCTAGGTGCGCTAATGCCGATTTCACACGGGGGCAGAACAGTGAGGCAGAACAGTGGGCAGCACAGTACTGCTACTGTTTGAACGCACGGAACAGTACGGTCTTGCACTGTTTTGAGCGTTCAAACAGTAGCAGTACTGTGCTGCCCACTGTTCTGCCTCACTGTTCTGCCCCCGTGTGAAATCGGCATAAGTGACGAGCTAGCAGGTAATACTAGCTAGCACAAAACCGTTAAGACAACTTTATAAAATGAAGGACCACAATTTATTACTAGACTTGAAGCAAGAAGAGCCGCGTTTATTCCACAATGGTTTCTTCTTGACAGCATTCTGGATGTAGCCGTTTCAAAACACACGATTATGTATTTTGAAATGGCTACATCCTAGTAAGTAGTTGACTATCTCGGTCAATTTGTCATGATAGGACAGGTTTTGGCTGGTTGCTTTTGTTTAGACAACAGATTTCGTCACCGCGGACGCGATAGCGCTGACGCCGCTGACCACTCCAAATTTAACTAGTTCATTAGCCTGCACAAATATATGTTACTTACTTGCACTTTACATGTATAGAATACAAAGATAATTTACTAGGTTTTACGTATGTGTGCTATAGGTGAATGACTGTATATAAGGTAGAAGCATTTGTAAATAAATCAGATACCAATTGTCCGTTGGTGTTTCACTACCTCCACACCCAACACCTCTGCTTGCTCAGGGCAACACTCTGAGAGTAGAGGATCCCATCCACTTTATTTTACAGGTACCCTTGTCGTGGCATAGACACCCCCAGCCTTAATCGGTCACTTGAGTCTGAGTGACCGGCAACAAGTATCCATCCACTCACCTTATTCCTCGCCCGTAGGAATCCGTCTGTCACTGATAGGTCTCCCGGTGACAGATATCCTTGTACTAGGATAAGTTAGGGCTAGGGAAGTAGGGACTTAGGCTGCTAGGGTCACTTGCTATCATTGCCCACCCTATCTTACAAAGTCTGTACAGGCACATGCAACGCTTGAGTACCATTTTATTCCATATTATTCAGTCCACTAAGAATCCAGGTATTCGGCCTATGCGTGTGACTGTACAGCTTTAACCTGATAATATTCTTTGTTCAACCGTGGGCTCTTTTAGGGTGCAACCGGGTAACACTAGCATGATCATTTTTGGTCCTCTTGGGTGCATCTGGTAATAATGGAAAGTATTGGAAGTATGTCAGTTTACAGGACGAAAATTGCCGGCGTCATAAACACTGTTCCGTATCATCTCCATTCAATCAACTCCATTGCTTGAAAAAAAGAAACTATCACACCGGGCGTGTTGGCGATCGTCTATCAGACGTTTAAGCCAGGTCCAAACGCTACTTAAGCGGTGATATATTTTCTTTTTTTCAAGCATTGGAGTTCTGAAGTCAATAGTTTGATGGATGATACGGAACAGTGTTCACAACGCCGGCAATTTTCGTCCTGTAAACAGACGTTTTTATTTAGCGCGCTAAAAGGCCGCTCAGCTGATGGTGCTTCAAGTCTAGTTATAAAACAAATGAAGCTCGAGCTGACTAACGGAGTCTAGTAAGTGCCGTCGTCGGTGAGGTCCGGGTAGTGGTGCGCGGGCGGCTGCACGGGCTCGGCCTGGTAGAAGGCGCCGGACACGAAGGGGTTGTTGGGCACGTGCGCGGGCGCGGGCGCGGGGCCGGGCGCGGGCGCGGGCGCGGGCGCGGGCGGGCGCGGCGGCGCGACGGCGCCGTACGCCGGCGGCGAACCGCTCTTCAGCGGCGCGGAGGGGTTGCCCATCTGAAACAATGATAATTTTACCCATTATAGAGCAGGTTGCGACGATTTGCGGGACGCGATCCCGCGGCGCTGGCACTCGTTGGGTTTTTCCGCCTTGCCCCCCTTAGTAACTATGTCACATTATTTATAAACTGGGTAATCGCAATTGCTCACTTGTTTGTAAATTATGACAATATAGGTGCCTACCTACCCTGAATAAATTTCATCATTTACTAGGACGCCATTTTCACTTGGGGGCAAATTACTATACACGGATATCTTTTATTCTTTTACAAGAATGTTTTTTTTGTTTTACAAATATTACTGTTACTGTTAAAAGTTTGTATGCTAACGAATAAATATATGTATATATTTTTAATATTACCTGCCCTACAATATTAAAGGAATACACTGTCCGCTGCATCCGCCGGGGCTTATCATCGCATGAGTGAATTAGGGTTTGGAACTAAAATACAAAAATACGGGCATTTCTGATTTCAGAGTAAATTTCTTCGAATAAAACACGCTCAATAGAGATAAATAAATAAAAGACATCATAATGACCCTGTGTTAATCGATTATTTTAAAACCCTTTAAACTTTGATGCCCCATTTCTCAGTCAATTTATATTTTTCACAAAAGTAAGCCTAAAGTTGTCTAATGTAAGAAAAGGAAACAACTGTTGCTGTCCGCTAAAAATTTGGTCATAAAAGAATACGATTTATTAATTTAGTTATTAAATACTTATGTGCGATGCTCTTCAAAGAGGCTAGAATTTGATTTTAGTAGTAGACAGATATTGAATCTCTAAAATAAATAAAGTACCTGGCGTACAACATTTGTCGGCAAGTCATATATTTAAAAGATAATATATTATATCGGTAGCTGAAGTATGTGAATATTTGTTTGTAAATTGGCGCTGCATTTTTCATACTCTGTTGGGATAGTCTTAGTCTAATAGAAGCTGGCTGGAGTAGTGTAGTAATGTATGCCACACACCACATATCAATAATTCAATTCAATTCAAATATGGCCAAAACAAGCCACTAACTTCATAAGTATATTACCACACACTACAACCCTACCATTATATGAATGCATTGACTGATTTGAGCTCGCCAAGGGCATGGCCAAGGGCATGCCAGCCGTAGACAACAGAATACGGGACTACTTACGAAGGTAGTCTCATGGTCCTTAGACCTGAGCGGCGACTCGTACGAAGGCGGCGGCTCTGCCCACGGCTGCAGCTCGCCCGAAGCGAAGATGCCGTAGATGGTGATGCCGATAAAGTGCACCGTAGCGCCCATTAGGAACACCTCGCGCCACTCTGTTATTGCTTTCTCGAGTTTGTCCTGTTCAACAGAGTCAAAGGTCAGTGATTGCCAAAGTTTCGATGCATACAATACAATATTATGTTACCATATAAGGTCAGTCGGGGCAAGTGCACTAACGGGGTAAATGCGCATATCATATAGTACCGGTCATTGTGTCTGGCACTGGACGTCTTCTGGCTGATATGATGATAATGATGGTCATCTAAGATATAGTACCTACTAAAATATAAAAAAAAAAAAAAAAAAAAATTTAATCTGTTTATTTCGCTTATTTTTTAAAAGTAGCATACATATTTCTTAACTACTAATCTTAAATTCTAAAGATTTTTTGAGTTAAGGAGTCTATAATTAATTATATTAGTTTAAACAATTTCAATTACATAACTTATAGGTTTATCTCTTCTCTCAATTTAAGCATGTGTTTTTTTATCATATTTCTAGCTTGTTTACATGTTCGACCTTCTAATGAGCTTATTAGTTCATTTGGAAATCTATTCAATATCCGCGGTAAAGTGCATTTCCATATTCTTCGACCGTATTCATTGTTAGTTTTTGCGATCTCAAACGTTGGGATGTTATCTAAGTTGCGTAACCTCCGGCCCCTCATCAGTAATTTTGTTTCAGTATTCATGAAACATATTGTTAGATTTCAATATGTTTGATGCAATCGCACTTACCCCTGTCGTGAATTTGCCCCGGCTGACCTTAATAAGAGACGGAATATCATCGTGTTTCTGCTCATTACAATCTTCTTAAAGAGTAAATGATGACTCTTCAAAAAAAGTAAAGGCGGTAATCTTTTACAAAACATGTATTATAGTTTTGACAGAAATTTATTCGGTTTACAGCTAGCTCAAACAATAAAATAGGTATGCATTAAATGTTGGTAATTATCACGTTAAAATAACGATATCTCTGAGAATAAAGTTTCTTAAAGGAAATATGAATAAAACATAATAAAACTTAACTTTAGATATTTATCGAAATTTGTCCAAAAAGCTATTTCTAAGGGTGTTGCTGTTGCAAATCATTTTCTCTCGGAAGACGTGTCTCTTACGTGAGGGCGTGGTTTAATCGAGGCAACCCTTTAAACCTGAACAAAACATAGATACGATACGTTTTATCGCAAACGTATGCATAAACAAAGGTATCCAAGCGCACTACCGCCGCAGGAAAGCGCCATAATAAAGTGCCAAGTCATAAATACTGTTTCATACTCCGGGGTAACGCATCGTCGCGCACCCACAAAGCGATTCATTTCATATTCCGAACGCGACTCGCTCTGAGCTCGATTTCCTTTTTAAAATTAGCCACGGCCGAATGTCCTTTTTGTTGCGGCAGCTATCGCCGAGCGATACGGCAGGGAGATGGGGCGCTCCCGACATTACAATGGAACGTAAGGATTCTAAACTGAGGCAGGAAATGGGAAATATTCATCGTTAAGTAGCCGATCCCTTTCGTTTTTGAGAGCTTAAGTACTCATACATTTCATCGATTCTAAGGTGAAAAGGTAGGTTCTATTTAAAAAATAGGTCAAGTGAGAGTCTGACTCCCGAGGGTTTCGCACAAACTTCCAGTCATATTCATTTAGAAGTTTCCGAAAAATGTTAACAGCAAAAAAGATAAACAAAAGGCGCATTTAGTTACGAATTTGCGCGACCAAACGTACTATCTTATATATTTATCAGCGATAATTCATCTTGCGAATTGCTGAATTCAATTATTTTTTTAACTTGAAATAACTTGACCTAATAATATACTTAAAATGTACGTATGCTCCTCTTATAGAAAAAATCAAATGTACCTGTTTAAAATGATTACCTACTTTCATTCGCTTCAGTGTGGCTTCAGTTAACTTGTTCTCTCGGTCTAACGAATCTTTACGAATATACTGGCAGGACGCCTAGCGTCCAGAACCCGTATCATGGTCGGCCTTATCATACGATAAGTGACAGGATAGAGCTGTCGAGAAACATCGCATCTTACCTTCTCCTGCGTGATGTAGTTAATGACGATGGGCACTATGAAGCCCGCGATGGTGCCGATGCCGTTGGACAGCCCCATGAGGATGGACGCGTAGCGCGGCGCTATGTCCAGGTGGTTCACATTGTACCCGGAGATCGCGAAGCCGCTGCACGCCACGCCCAGCGTCAGCTCTATAGTTGCCACGTACTGACAAAGGGGATGTCGATTATTTCAGTGTCAGGTAATTACAGATTATTTACAGCGCACCTACAATCGACTCAACGCCTGAATGACTGATTCCTTATTGGCGCCGGATGTGCGAAAGTGAGCCGGTACAAATGCAGTACTGCATGCGTATGGCGTACCGTCTCGCCTATGCGCAATATGTATTACAAGTAAGGAAATCAGGGAAAAACCTGACGAACAGCTTACCTTATTATCCGCATAAGCAACAAGCACGAAGAAAAATGCCTCGAGACCGAAGCCACCGCAGTTGAACAGCTTTCGCACGGTAGTCGTAGTCATCGTGCCACTCTTGCGCAAGTAGTCAGCCAACATACCGCCGATTGGTACCAGTGACGTCATTATCAAGTGAGGTATAGCACCCACGAAGCCGGACTAAAACATAAGTACCTAAATATCAGCCTTAATGTTACGTGCCATGTACATATGTACAGTCTCTTTGTCCTCGACTGTACTTATGTGTAAACAAGTATTGAAAACAACATTGATTAGAAATGGAATGGTAAGTACCTATATTATTGATTATTTACCTCTGTTATTTGCATCTGAAATCTTGAATTAAAATATGCAGACTGGAAAATTACTAGCAAACAGAAATTCCACGTTCTGCAGAAATTGGCTACAATAATGGCGTATACCTGAAACAGAAAACGATAGGCAGTCAGAAACGCCCAAAAATAAGATCATTTAGAATACATTTTCTACAATCACTCCTTAGCTTAGTGAAGTTGTTTTGAGACATAATGATGCTGACTGATATGTGGGTGTTATATTGGTTCGGTTAGCTAATTTAACACAACGCCAAATCTTGGAACTAGGTGCCAAAGCGGACCCGGGGCACCCTTGGGGTATAACCGGATAAATATCAAGAGGATGACGCTGGTATAATTTATGACTGTGGGCAAATTATTATTGTACGTATTCTAAGGCGAGCAAAGTACCCAGAGCACCTGAGGAGTGCTGTAAAACCACTATTTGTTTTAACACTTTCGCAACCGGACTAAAAATGGAACAACACACCAGTAACCAACAGAACTCGCTAGGCGTCTAGGTTCAGACTCTTCCCGCCTAGCGAGCTGAGCAAACATTACGAGTGCCTACCAGGCGGGTTCTTGGTTGCGAACGTGTTAAAGATGCCATGGCGGCGAGTCCTCTGAAGGAGTTAGAACCGCTCATAAACTGCGATAAACCCTTACCATCAAGGCATACCGTACGCTTGTACGTAGAATCACCTAACTCATTCACTGCAAAACAAATTGTAGCACTATCGTGGGTTTCCAGCTAACAGAAAGCGCCTACAAACAGAGTGCTGGCTGGGCACCTGGCAGTAACAGTGCTAAGGGCGTATTTGTGATGTTTACTCACAGGGGGCGACGTGAAGAAGGCCTTCCACGGCGTGCCCCAGAAGCTAGGCATGGGGGCTTGCGTGTTGGTGCCGAGGGACTGCTCGATATACGCCATCTCCTTGCCGGCGATGTGGGGGTGCTTGCTTGGCCGCTCGAACACCAGCCACAGCCACATGCAGTACCTGTGCAACGTATCGATTATATAAAGAGTCAAAAAACAAAAGTCGTCTGTTCTGCGGTCAATAGTTAGCTTTATAGCCCTTAACTTTGGCAATGTACTTACACTTGAAAGACGAAACTATAAATCTCTGAGACCTATGGGACCCTATGTAGAATCAGTAGAACTTTATGGCTTGTGGGCCGACACAAAAGCGCAAAAAACAAACGACGACTACATTAATCTGTGAGGCGCAGAACACAAGAAGTTTCGGCACCGCGCAACGCGGCATTACGCGTTTTGAAACCTTACTATGACGCATGTAAAACGTGCGACCTTCTAACCCTTTTGATTATACTTTGAAGTTTCAGACGTTCCAAATGTTCTGGAAGGATCTAGAACAAGGCATACTTACGAAAGACACTCACCATATGAGACCAAACACCCCGTAGAAGTAGAACGGCGCCTGCCAGGAGATGTAGTCCGACAGCATACCGGAGAGCGGCATGCCGATGACGATGCCGGCGTAAGTGCCACAGAAGGCAAGAGTGGCCAGCCGCGAGCGTTCCAGTGGTGGCGCCCACATGCGCCAGATTCCGTGGCAGGAGGGATACGTCACGCCCTGAACCGAAAATTATGCTTAAAGACGGTCCCTGCCAGTATCGTAATATAGAAACAATACATTTCGTCAATCATATGTCGGTAAGTGTTATCCCATCAAAAACATTCTGTAAAAAACTAGCCAAGTCTCGATGGAGCTGCTTGTTTATCTCTAAAAAGTAATGAAATCTAGACAAAGTCTTAGGCATTCTTATTATTCTTTATTTGCTAACTAAATTTTGTGACTTGGCAATTACACAATACTACACAGTTTTAGGTATCCATAAATATAAAATAGGTATCCATAATATATTATTATTATTATTAAATGCAATAAAGGTGTGTGATTGCCAAGTTGCAGAATTGTATTTAGTTAGCAAATAAAGAATAATAAGAATGCCTAAGACTTATTATCCTAGTTTTTATAGTTTTCCCTTTATGTGGCCATTAAACCCTAACTCTGTACCAAATTTCAGCTCTCTGAGTTTATGGGAAGTAATAGTTCTATTTGATGATCATGAGTGAGTGAGTGTCATAAATGCGAAACTTTGCTTTCGCTTAACTTCGGAACTAAATGACCGACATACTTGAAATTTTGGATTTTAAGTATGTGATTTTAAGTATGTGATTATAGCTTACTGGATGACGAAAATTTCTGCATTCTGGTCTTATCCAGAGGTTCTCAAATAGGGGCCTGAAAATGCGGCGAAATGGTTCCAGTAAAGGATGGTACGGCAGTGTTAGCTTCGCGCTCGACTTGGCGGGGGCACTGCCGTGCCCCCAGATCACAAAAATGACAGAGTTATATTAAAGTCGGAAATTTGGTCCTCTTTATGAAACGAGCCTAAGTAGCGTCGAAAATGTTCACGCGTCGCCATTTCTCAGTAGTGAATGCATTTACTAGTAGTCAAATAACTTTCCCTTCCTTTCTACGAAGTTAATGACAGAAAACACACCTAAATTAGTGCTAAAATATTGCGATGTTAGCATGATGTTAGGCTGTCTTTATTTTTACCTTTAGGCTGGACCTGCCTTAAGAAGCAAGTTGAAGTCCTTTTCAGTTTCTTTTTATTTGTTTCTTTTTGTTACTAGATAATTAGTTACAATAAAATCCAGCAAGTCTATTTAAGAGGCCGCAGTAAGCTCGGCCGAATTTCACCTTCCCATATAAACGTAGTTACGCTCTCATTTTAAAACTGCGTGTTGGATTGTGACGAAACTTTGCATATACAATGACATGAGGTATATCTATGTCTGTAATTAGATTATATGGTTCCAATTTATAAAACAAAGTAAATACAGCAAAAACTAGTTCTGTATGAAAAACTTAAATTCGCTGTATTTTTTTTATTATGGTATCTGAAGCTACGTAAACTAATTTCAGACATAGATATACCTCATTTTATTGAACATGCAAAGTTTCGTTACAATCCAACACGTAGTTTTTAAATGAGAGCGTAACTACGTTTGTATGGAGAATCGAGCTTACTGCGGACTCTTAAGTATTTTCAAGTTTTGTGTCATGCAAAAGAGACGAGAAAAATAACACATTTTCAAACCTATTTATGACTAAATACAATATTGCTTTGAGATACATTCCATTATTCCTTGCAGGAAGATAACTAGGGATTTCCCAGATATACAATGAAAAGAAAATCTCTAAAAAGCGTTCTATGAAATGGGATTCCTTTGTCAGTATTCCTACAGTTATCAATGATTAGATTTAAGAGGATATCACGGGTATTGAGGAGTCTGCTAAGTCGCGATATACGGGAGGAGCAAATACGTCGCCATGGCAATGGGGGCCGTATAATCCTATAGAGGCTTTCGAACATGGGAATCGATGCCGACTGTATTTGAAAGCGATTGAGAATAGATACAGTCGTAAAACGTGATACAACCGTACAATTCGTGCCTATAATATGTACCTACTCATACCTACAAGCTCCCCTTTTAATGAAGTTAATATTTGTAGACCTTTTGTACACATCTTGTACAAGTTATATATATCCAAACAGACTGACTATCACTGTATTAATACTACTAATATATAATAACTGCTTACACATTTAAAGAGACAATTTAACGAATGAATTAACAGACTTTAACTATTATACTGTGTGTTACCGGCATGAGGGCATTTATTAAAACATGATAATAAAATGTTCCATTAGCAATTGTTTGCATGTATTTGCAAATCATAATTATGTAAATTAACTGCGCAATAAATTTTCCAAAATACGAACCTTCAATGGACGGGTATGACGCCGTACTAAACAAAGTATGAAGAGCTGTCATTTACACTTACTTGTCAATTTACTTTGCTGTACATTGCTGGCAATTTAAATTTTGTTAGAAAATGTATAAAGTCGGAATTATAGTTAATTATCTGTATAAAGGTCATGATTAAGTTAAAGAACTCCGTTAATTTACCCTATTAAAAAAAAGCCCGCCTACCGGTAACGCCCTGTAAATAGGCATCTTTTTGCAATTACTCATAATAAGGTTTTTACAAACACTTTGTTAGGTAGGTGCCCTACACCGACAAACAACGAATGCAAAATCATTCATTAAAATATGCATGACCACCACGCAAAATGTTAATTTCATTATCCTATGCTGTTTACATTCAATGAGAGATCTCGCAGACCGTATTCGCGAAGCGTCACTAATACGGATCTAATGCATTCCTAAAGACTATATTACACGTAGAAAAGCTGTAATATGCAAAATGTTGTTTGACTACAGAAGAAGGGGGAGATAAATCCAAACGTGACGAATGACGGTCGATGGGCCCGGACCAAATTCGAGCGGCCCTAATAGGCCTCATCATGCATTGGCACGATTCTGTCAATGCCAAATGTTCAAAATTTTAAACGTATGATATTTTACTTGTTACGTGTTCATCCTCACCCTCTGTGTGCTTTTGTAAAGTGTTACACAATGTGATATACATATCAAGTCGTTTGTGCTGTGTCAGTGAGCGGGTATTATTAATGAGAAGTAAACATATTAGATACATTGACATTTTCTTTGAAGTGCATACGAATAATTATGTCCATACTCAAATCTTTGGCTCATATTGCGTTATGTGTTAGTGTTTTTTTTACTCAGTAGAAAAATGCATCCCAAATACATTTATTTCAATCTATCAAGCCGATCTAACGCTTAAGAGGGTTCTGAAAAAAAAATCCTTAAATAATCTGCATATTTGCAATAACACGTATGCATTTTCTTGTACATCACCGTAAGAACGAGCGTGTAATAAAATAATGAGATTTGGATGTGTTACGGGTGACATTTATTAACCGACTTCAAACAAAAGGAGGTGGTTCTCAATTCGGTTGTATTTTTTTTATTTTTTCAATGTTTTTTGCCTCAGAACTCCGTCATTGTTTTTTTACAAAGAGGTGCATATGTCGCAGTGAAATGGTCAATACAGAGATTTGAACAAATCCCTAAGGGATATGATCAAATCACGCAGGATGTTAAAATGGAGAATCCATTTTATCATTTACCTGATACAAATCAGTCATTTGATCAAATCTCTGAGTCTGTTTAGTGAAATGACAAAATCGGACAAAAAAGGCAACTCGTTTTTTCATTTCACTAGATTTGTTTAGTGATTTGATAAATCCCTGAAACGCGTCAGTGAATTGACGAAACTAACTCGCAGATATTGGCTCCTAAATCATTAGTCATTTAAACGGTTCTGGGACTTAAACTCGGATGGCGGATAGGTTAGAAGATGGTGGCGCGCCACCATCTTCGTGGTTATTTTTTTTATAAAAGAGCGGAAAAATCTTTATCGCGTTAGTTTCGTCAACTCACTGACGCGTTTCAGGGATTTTATCAAATCACTAAACAAGTCTAGTGAAATGAAAAAACGAGTTGCCTTTTTTGTCCGATTTTGTCATTTCACTAAACAGATTCAGAGATTTGATCAAATTACTGATTTGTATTAGGTAAATGATAAAATGAATTGGCCATTTTAACATCCTGCGTGATTTGATCATATCCCTTAGAGATTTGATCAAATCTCTGTTTTGACCATTTCCCTGCAACATATATACACCAACTAGATGAATGAATCTGGCGGTACAAAGCAAAAATGCAGCTCCTTCAACATCTGCGATATATACTTAACAAAGGAAGGCACTCGGATTACGAAAATAAACGAATCGCACTCACCTCAACAAATCCTTGAGCGACCTTCAAAAGCACGACAGCCGTCGGCCCCACAGCCATAGCGCCAGGTATAGCCATATTAAAGATGGCAGACGCGACAATGGCCGCCCCAAAGATCCTGTTGGCTGGATACATGGACGCCAGGAAACCGCCCGGCAGTTGCGTGATGAAGTACCCGAAGAAATATGAGGAATCGATGGACGCTTCTACTTCTACTGTCCAGTTGAATGGCGTGTCTTCTCGGATGCCTTTTGATGTCTGTTAAAACGTTCTGGTCTAAATATGTGGTGTTCTGCGCAAGTGAGTGAGCGTAGGTACATACTAAAAGTTATTTCAGTATTTATTGCGGGTACGGTTTTCTGCAGGACCCAGCTTTCTGTAGTATGCGTGCAGTATCCCGCAAACAGAATGCTCGTGTGAACGTTACTATATTAGCACGTATACTAGGGGAAGAGGGGGGACAGTGGATCAGTTTTTGTTTTGAGGCACATAGCCCAGCAGATACACACTTTATGTCCGTTTTCTTGTCCTCATATTAATAAGGGGTTATTAAGGCATAAATAAAATGCACTATAGAAGGCACACAAATGGAACATTAGGCCACAGAGTGACTTTAAAAAAAAATGGGAATTGGTCCACTGTTCCCCATGCTTGGGGAACCTTGAATCAGGGCATTGGGAACTATGGACCATAGGGGGAACACGGGATCATATGTATTAAGTTACATAAAATAACGTCATAAATCAACAAAAGTTATGTTTTATTATAGAAAATATAAATTCAAAAAAGAAAACTTAAAGACAATACTTTATGTCATCAAAAAAAATACTTATCGTTAATTTTAATATCACTCATTATAATCCGTAATATAGGCACAAATGTCTTCCTACAATATAAAATCACAGCAATCAGGCAGCCATATAGGCAGGTTTTAGTTTCACTAGTTTACAAATAATCATAAAAATATAATATAATCAGTCTAGGCGAGGTAGCCACTTTCCTAGGTTTACATAGTACCACTAGACCCATGTCCACTGCTCCCCACAAGGAGATGGCCCAGTGTACCCCATAAACCGTTAAAGTAAGAATAATTCACAAAAAAATTAAATATATATTATTACACTCAAAACACCAATCAACACAATTTGCATGAGAGCGGTAGATACCGGGCACCGTGGATAGAAATGCCGCATAACCCAGTCATCCCTGGCTCGCAGGTTTACTCCAAGAAAAAAAACCTAACGAAAAATGAAATACTCCTTTGTTACGTTGTCTTAGATACATCTACAACGTCGTGGTACACGTCTTCCTAATGTTTCTGGGGAACTGCGAACTCACAACATGGAGTCCCGGGCCACGGACTATCTGAAAGACCCTGTGTTCTATAATGTGTTCGAGCAGCGACTCACGTTGTGCTTCTCCGTCATCTTGAGCTTGGCCATGCTCATGTTGCACCGCATCCCGAACATGATACTGAACCCGAAGCACGCGAGCAGCGCCACCGTGTAGCGCGCGCTGAGACATGGCAACTCCGCTTTGATGTACTTGTCTTGAACAAATTATACCATTATAAAGATTATACAGTGTGTATACTTAATATTACCTCAAATTGTAACCAGAGGTACGTGTTAGGGCTGTGAACCGATATTGCAAGAAAAAATTAAGTTAGTCTTAATTACCAAAGCGTAATTAATTTTTGAAAATTTATCGAGCGGCAATGTATTGCGTACAATACATTGCCGCTCGATAAATTTTGAATTGATGACACATGGAAGAATCGAGTGACATGTGACAATTTATTGTGACGTCTCGTCAGTAAGACAAAGTAGTGACCCATTGCGTGCTGAATTATTTTATATGGAAAAAATAAAGATAGTGTTTTAAAAAAATGCAATATCGGAAAATTTTACTCATCACCATAAAAACTTTCAATCCCCTTTTTACCCCTTTGCGGGTAGAATATTCAAAAAACCCTTCTTAATGGGTACTTACATTATATTAACTATCTATTGTGAAAAAACAGCTTTCTAGGTTCAACGGTTTGGGCTGGGCGTTGATTTAAGTGAGTGAGTCAGTCAGTCAGGACTTTTTTACATTTAAATACATAGATCTTATTGTTAGATTCTTAATCCGCATAAACGGCATCTCCTTAATTTTAAGAGATAAAAACTTTTTATAAAGGCACATAAGCAAGCCCTGAACTATTGACCATAGAAACTAGATGCCATAAGCTAGATTCGGCTAGACTTCGCTCACGATGATCGGACGCTTGACACCCTCCTTCACCAGCAGGGTAGATGCGTAACTCGAATGTACGTTAGGTTTTATCAACTGTCAATTTCCCCTTCAAAAAGTGACTTGAAAAGTCGCGCAGTTACTCTGCTTATTATCTTGATCGTCGTTCGAGCTCAAGGAGTGGCTCTACAGGTGTTACATAAATATGTATTACACAGTACAATTAAAATGCTTTTTAATACAAACTAAACGTACTCCAGACCCCGTATCATTGTCGGCCTTGTCACACGATAAGTGAAGATAGAGCGTCAGTCACTGGGTGACACCGTTCGATAAAACGAGACGACGCTCCCTCCTATCTTGTCACTTATCGCGTGATAAGGCCATGATACGGGGTCTGAATGTGAAAATTATAAATAATTATCAGGTTTTGTTAACTGACTCGACTGATTTATGATAATGTCATCATCATCCTCCTAGCGTTATTCCCAGTAACGCCCCTAAAGGGTCCCCGGGGTCCGCCTTGACACCTAATCCCAAGATTTGGCATAGGCACTAGTTTTACGAAAGCGACTGCCATCTGACCTTCCAACCCAGAGGGAAAACTAGACCTTATTGGGATTAGACCGGTTTCCTCACGATGTTTTCCTTCACCGAAAAGCTAACGGTAAATATTCCGTACATAAAGTTCCGAAAAACTCATTGGTACGAGCCGGGATTCGAACCCACGACCGCAGCTTGACAGCCGCATGCCAACCACTAGGCTACCGTAGACCGTAGCACTTTTATGATAATGATAAGTAAAGCCGGATTCTTATTTATGTCACATGATCATACATTCAGGATTCATACATTTAGCAGGGTAAAATTCACAGTTTCACACTCATCTGATGCGCTCTGAAGTGACGGTTGTTTTGAGTCCTAGTACATCTCTAGAGATAAGTATGAATCCGGCTGAATACGAGTACGACAAATTCTACAAGACTATAAGGGTGGGGTGGAACGATCAACGTAAAATATGGCGCAGGGAGCTGATTCCGTAGAAACTTATGTAACTTTCTTTAGTCCATTCACACACATTCAGATTTTGACGAACACCGCTTACGATTACAGACGGTTTGGTGCAACCCACTCTAACAAAGAAAATTAAATTGCTGGAGCATCACAAAACTTAAACTACGCACCTATAGGTCTCGGCGGGGGCCTATCAGGGGAAGGCGGTGTTTCCAAGTCCTCGCCGTCGTACATCTGATCGTACCCCTTCTGCTCCACATGAAAGTTTTCATATTGGCTGTTCCTGGAACAAAAGAAACAACTAGATTAGTCGAGTTTTATTGAAATGTTTTTGTTAGAATAACACAAAACCCTATATAAATACAATAGAAGGAGGTATACTTGGAGTCACAAAGAGGCATGCTCAAAATCCTTCTTAAAGACAACAACTGCAACGAGTACAATAGTATATTTGTTTGCTACCGTTTTAGTAAGTATATATTATTGTGCTACTTATATGGTTTGGTTATTGATATTTATGTTAGTCTGTAATGTATTTGTAAAAATAATATATTCATACAAAGTACCTCTATAGCCTTACGATTGGATCGTAAGAAATGACTGGAGATGGACGGACATTGTTTATAGTCTGTGGACTGTTCGCTCGGCGTTGAAGATGTAAGTGAAAGCTGAATTCAAATTTTAAAGGACTCATTTCAACTAAGCAACGAGACATTGACTAAGATGATTTATTTAATGTTGTGGAATTCGATGTTGCGTTGCCAATATTTGTCAGCTTAATCTATCAAAAAGTTAAATTAAAAAATAACTGTACCGTACGTCAGTGCAAAGGTTATCTAAACGAGATATAAAAGCAAAATAAGTGCTCACTCACTACCCCACGCTCAAACCCGTCAACATGGATAGTTCAGTTTAACGAAATTAGTCTCCCGTGAGCGTCGTGTCGCGGCTATTAGATTGCAAACAATGAATCGCGACGTGCGACGACACTGATAATTCAATTTTGTCGCTTAATGGCCTCCCGTGTGTCCTATACGCAACTATGATGGCTATGCGTACTGTCGGTTGCAAATTTATCTGCGTTACAAAAAAAAACTAAAATATTGACTTCACAAATGTACCCATACGAATTTATGTGCGTTATTGAGAAAAAAAGTGTCATCCAGTTTCTTATAAACCTAGTGAGTTACCATTCTATGATTGAACATTGAAGTCTTTCTAAAAGGTCTATTAAGTATTCAGCTCTCTATGGCGACTTAACTTTCGCGTACGTTGGCTCGTCGAGCGTGGAAGCGAGTTCACGGTAATTGAATATGTAACTAATCATAAATTGACCCCTAGGTTAACTCTTCTACGGTCTAGTATAAAAATATGTGAAACATTTTCAGTTATTTTCCTCAGATTCCTCATGTGTCTGGTAGACCTGACTGTACAATGCTCGAGCACCTGACACGACTGCAAACGTAGGTTTGCGACTATGCTTTTAATTTTATTTGCACCTGAGATTGTCAGCGCTTAATTATCCACACTTCTGATCCTATTTCAGGATGATCACGTAACGTTTCGAACGCGTGGTGCGTGCTTAAGGTAGATCTAAATGTATTTATTATAATTATGAACAAATTACAGTCGCGTTGTCCTAACCCGCGTTCTAGTCCTTTGTAATTAATACCGTTCTGTCCAGAGTTACTTTTAACAAGTTCGAGGCCAAGCAAGACTAGACGTAGTTTTTTTGAAATTGCGCGTAGAGTCGTAACACATATAATATGCGAGTCTCGCCCAAAATTACATGGAAAAGAGCGAAAATAATTAATAGGCTAAATATGTGACCGTGATGAACATTCATTTAGTCGGGTTATATCTGTTCCGGACTCGGCCCGGGCACGGAACGGTGTACTGCGAATCATCCTTAACCCGCCAGAAGGATATATGATTGCAATTTTGCAACGTTTATGAATGTGAATATGTTATAACTGGCTAGAATTGCCACACTTCTGGCCGATCCCTTGGTTTTCCTGCTAAGTAGCGTAAATCGCTTACAGCGTAGGCGCCCCCCAGACAGGTCCCTGACAGTGAATGTGTTACTTATGTTATTGGATAGAGATAGAAATGCGCAATGCCATTATAATCGCATCTCATCAAAACAGGTCACTCAGATGACATTTACAAATAGGTAGGTAATCAATATTGATGTCAAATCACAATTATACTAATGCGACATTTAAGTCAAACCATCGACGTGTGAATTCATTTTTCCGCTGACAAAAGTAATAAAAGCGACTATCTGTTCCGTCCCCTATTTAGGCGGTAATGAATCGTCGCATAAAGGGCATAGCCGAGTGGAAACGTGGATACGGGGTGTCAACCCTAGCGACTTGATGGGACAATGGGTTGATTCTTAACTGGGAATCACGAAGATTACTTAGTTAGATTATATAACTAAATAGTTTTATTCTATGGGGATATTTAAAAGCTGCCGCGCGGCTCCGCATTCGTGTTCCAACGAATGGAGGCAAAATCGCGGGATAAACTATAGCCTACGTCGATTCAAAAAGTCCATTATATAAATTGGTGAAAGAATGTTTGCAACTGGATTAGTGGTTCCGGAGATTATTCCATACATACGAACTTACGAATCTAAGCTGACAACCTTTCTAGTCTCAGTCTCAGCATAGAAGCATAGATAGACCCGATATACGCATTTTTTTTGGGACGTGATACTTTGGGAAAACTATTTTTCTCAAATTATTCTTGTTTAAAAAATTATTCTAAGGAAAGGGGGAATTTCGCGCAAATGAAAGCCAATTTTATGAAACTTTGTTACATTATTATTAGGAGCGTATGGTGTCCCACTGCTGGGCAAAGGCCTCCCCCCTTCTTTTCCAAGCAGCCTCTGGCCAATCCTTTAAAAAGGAGTCTAAGTCGCCCCGCCATCGCCGGCGAGGGCGGCGAGGTCTGCCGCGTCTCCGTTTTGAGTTGTCGGGCTGCCATTCAGTGGCTTTGTTACACACGTTTCTTAAAAACTGACACGGTTAGCCTGCAAACGAACCACCTTAATATATTAATACTGACTGACTTTTACCACACTTGCAGCTAATGCTTTTTTACAAATATGTTACTCCCACAATTAAGAGGAATCCAACGACTCCTCCTTTGTCAAAATACATCAAGCCGTTTGGTATTATTCTTGTTGACATACATACATACGCTCGAAAAACATAACCCAAGGAGGGCGATGAGGCAGTCGGATAAAAAGTACCTAGGTGACTTCGGTGGCCTGTCACGGCTGTCACTGCTCACTGCACCCTAGCTCCATCCGTTAAATGCGTTTATCTGGGCGACGAGACCACGTCAGCTTCCCGCAGCGGGGTCCGCTAATTATCGTTGTTATGTTATTAACAAATGGAAAAGTAATTAAATAAAAGAGTTGAAGATAGAGAATTCCTTGGTTCAAGAACCTTCAACGTCGTCATCATCACTCATCAACTATAGAATGATGAACACGCCAAAGAGTAATAAGTATGAAAACGCGAGTTTTGATTAAAGAACTATGACATCGGGGTGAAAGTGCCACAATCCTGTCACGCAGGGAAGCAGACATTGCTGTGCTTGTCAACTTAAAGATTAGAAAGTTACTTTTGTTTGGTCCAAAATAATAATAGTTGCATGAAAGTATCGACATATCTATTCACAATCAACCTAACATGCGATTTATTTAGTGGGACAGAGTGCTCCAACAATTTATCGTAAATGTGGAGACGCCGGACAAAAGCACCAATTTTTTTTTCAAGCACTTCTTAGATCATATTTTTTATAATATGCCGGCCATTTTTAATTATAGTTAATTATTAATATCTCGAGTTCTAAGGCACTTAGAATCACAAGCTTGGTGTCTACGTATACATATTGGGGTCAGGGAATTGAACTAAATAAGTATTTTACCGATATAATACTGCATATACATGTAAAAATCTTTGTTCTTAGAGTTGGCTTAAGTTAGGTCAAAAAACCAAGTATTAACGTTATTATAAATATCCCTATTACTTGATATTATAGAGGCTATAGTAATACATAACCTTCGGAAATTTCAAGTGTCTACATATTACGGTCCTAGAGATATACCGATTGTTATGGGCGGGCAAAAAAACGCCATGTAATTTTACGGCGTTTTTTTACCTTTTCGTGTATGAGAGCACTGTTTGATTTTTAATTAAATTAAATTTTTATGAATGTATGTTAAAGCAGCTATAGAAAAACAACTTCTGTGAAACTTTGAACAGAAGCGGCAGCTTAGGAACAGGGTTCCGTTTGATATCCTTTGGGAACTCGACTCTAAAAAATATCGAGTCGAATTCCTTGACCCCAACTATGTATATTTAGACACTAAGTTTGTGATTCTACGTTATTTAGAACTCGTGATGGTAATGATATAAGTATAATTCAAAATGACCGCCATAAAATTAAAGATGGCTGACGGAGGACTTGTTTCCTATAAAAAACTTAAAGCTACGGATTTAACAAGTATCTGTAAAAAATTTGGTGCTTTTGTCCAGCGTGTCCACATTATCACCTGAAACTGCCCTACTTATTCCCATTGACTCTCTCTTAAACCTGTTTACACGCTAAGAGCGGTATTAAATTTATTTTTTATTTGGCCATAGCGCCGCAACATCTAAATATCTGGTGCATTTGCGATCGGAGGGAGACCGGGAACAAATTTAACCGACAATTGTAAATCAATTAGAGAGGGTGGTTTTATGGGGTGTAATAGCTACCCCCGCCGCGCACCGGCAAGGGCCGGATTCGAAAATACAAATATAAATATTTGTTATTTTGCATTATTTTAAATTATGCTGCGAATCTCGATTTTAGGATGCTGTACTAAATAAATGTATTATTACAATAGATCTTAAAATATGACTGTAAGTATGTAATCAATTATACTCCCGCTGACAATATAATATATGTTAGCATATTATTGGTTGATTTGACGACTGGTTAGCCTAGTGGGTAGTGACGCAAATTTAAGGTCCTGGAATCCCAGAATGCTTGTTTCTGACTCCTGGATGTTTTCTATGTATTTAAGTATTTATCTATTAAACATATCGTCGTCTAGTACCCATAACACATACTGTACTAAGGGTAGTTGTCTGCTTACTTGTTCTAGTTCAAGTCGTGTAAGATTGTCTCCTAGTAATTATTAATTGCTGTCACGCGCGAGTGCCGTTTAGATGGTGGTAATACTGTTAATGTATTTCAAGAGCCAGCATGAAAATGTTATTTAACATAATGTAAGACGTGATAAGCGAATTAATTTTGCCGAGCTTCGATTCGTGGATCAATTTATGCAAGTAAGTATATTCCACTCGTAAATGATTCAAATGTCATAATAAAGTGGTTTTTTGTTCCCGTTTGGCTACAATCGTTCCATTAAATGTTATTATTAAATACATTTTATTTTCGTACTCATTTTATATTCCATATTATTAATGTCTCGGTCTTCTCTCACGAAAAGGGTTAGTTCGTAAAATTAGTCCATGCGTTCAATGGTCGTTTAATCTAAGATTCAGTTTTTGTCTAAATACGACTCACAATCATATTGCAATCTATGGGCCATACGAGGCATACTACATGTCAAAGGTACGGGCTATAAAGCCTCATATATTTGTTGAACTCACTTTCATATAATTTGAGGCAATTATAACTTTTGCCCTGCCATTTGCACGTGCGTGAGCCCATCTATTGACCAAAGGCGACTTTCCTTTGTATGCCTCTGTACGAACCTTTTAGAAGAAGATTTCGCGCGAGATTTAATTTAAACACGGAGGAACATCTCAGAACATCCCCGAACTATCCTCACAATAGTCTCTTGTCCTTTGTTTAATTAATTAGCGAAAGTCGCGTTCCTCCCTGGCGGTAGGTAGGTATTCATAGCGCGTTCGAGTGCATATTGTGAGCGCCTCCGCTCTTCACGTCTCAGCCAGGAGTTGTCTTCGGGCGAGGCGGAACCTGCAGGCGGGTTTTATTTGTTGGTTCTATTTAAGAAATCTGCATAGGTGTGCAAGAGGATAAGACTTTCCGAAACGCTAGTATTTAAAAGATTTGTAAAAGTGCCTTTGAGGCCTTACGTAATTACACAAAAGATATATAGGGCTTTATAAGCATTGTACATTGTACACATTTATAGGTTAAGTGCTGTTACAATGCATGGCCGTTATATATTAATTTAAGATTAAAATAGGAATGAAATGTACGTTGCTAATATTCAATTAAGCGTATCACATTTACTGAATTAATCAACGTCACCGCTAATGCACCACACATGCAACTATATACATATATAAAAATTTAAACATCAGCCACGGCCAATCACTTCATGAAACCAGTTACTCAAGTTTTACTTCATTAAATGATTAATGTTTCTAGCATTTCTATCATTAACCGTAAGTAATTAACTACAGAATCAGTTCTAAGAATGTGAGCCTTAAGTATCCCCGGAACGGAGGCCCCAGCCTGGGGCCTGCCGAGCGTGGGTGTATTAACGAAGTTAGCACAGCTAACTAGAAGTTACCCGCGTGGGCATTGCCCAATAATACCCTATATCCACTATCGTCAGTGACGAGATTATAAAAGTTTTTTGCTTTGTGTAGCCTGTATTTGTCCCAACATAAAAGTTATATTTCTGTTAGCGTCAGGAAAAGGTTCTTGTTTCTTTGATAATGCCGTGCCGGTTTGATTTATTCAGGTGAAAGGATGAGTATAAAGATGGAAATTATTTACAAAATCCTCAACTGCAAACCTTAAGAAAACTCTGGTAATTAAAGTAGTAAATTAGTTATTGTCGTGACTGTGCCGGCGAAGTTGACGGTCCCGGTTTCAAATCCCAGTAGATAATTCGTAAGGGCAAATATAGTAGTATAGTCACGGAGTCTTGAAGGATCAATTCCGTATGATGCCCGTATTCATGAACGTCCATCAAACATCTTTATGTTAGAATTCACTCCTACGACTTTTGCTAATCGCTGCTGATCACTTGTCTCACAAATTGTAGACAAATATCACGAGACACAACATTTAAACCCAGTGAATATACCATGTCTATAAATAATCAGGCATAAAACCTTTTTGCGTTAGTCATAACTATCTAACTAAATCACGAAGCTACCGTATGCAACCAGTGATTATGGTGACAAAGTTAAATGCCATAATAACTGTATCCATTAACGGGTATGACAAAACAGTCATTACGCGTCCCGTAATGACAGGCAAGGCTCGCTGCATTAGTGGAACAATAGGGGAGACGTAATCAGTTCAACTTTTGGGTTGTGCAGTGTGTATATTGAAGGAGTTTGATTTTGGAAGTAAGGGGTAAGTTTATGATTTTATATTTAACATTTATTTCGCAAGAGTGACACACAGACGTACAGGACCTACCTAAGGGGTCAGGTAGTCTGTGTGCCACTGTCGCGTCATGAAACGCGTTAGGATAGTTTAACCGCCATTTTTCCATACACATTTTGACATTTTGACGTTCGGTAGGTACACCTACACTAACCTGCTGATGTCCAGCGACTAAAGAAGACCCTTTATTAAAGTGGTAATTTTTTTTTGATAGCTAGAGATAATTCCTCGCCAGTAGCATCTAAAAAAAATACGGTTTAATCGCCTGGGCACACTTAATATGCATCCTAGGTCTCCATTTTGTAACAAAAAAATCCATATCTATTTCACTCCAATCTCATTATCAGTTCGTGGGTTGTGAACCAAGACCAATCACGTAGGTAAGTATATTTTTTTTAAACAGGACTTAATCGCGAAACGAGGAACCCAACCGACGTTTCGGATGTGTCACAACATCCTTAGCAACGGGATGACTAACACACCACGGATAATAAACACCCAAACTATCATCATCGAAACTATACTTATACCCAAAATTTCAGCTCAATCGGTCACCTGGAAGTGGGTCAAATTTAACTTGCAAAATTTGTCCCATACTAACACGGAGTTCCTATGGCCACCTTCCAGCTCCATCATCAGATCAGCTCCACGTCATCAGAATATTACATTGTCACGCGATTTGCATATTCTTGCAAAATTCCAACTCAATCGGAAACCGGGATGTGGATCAAATTTAAATTGCAAGATTTGTCCCATACTAACAGGGCAAGTTAAATAAAAGCTTGTAATAAAAACCTTTTACTCTCTCTAAATGGACTCTAGTTAAAATGGGGCGCAAACCAACCCGATTCGATGGCAGTTAATTGAGCCGTAGCACGTTCATAAAAACGAGTTGGCAAGTTATTTATCTCCTTTGATGTGACCGCAGAGCTAGGTATAAACTGCTTAGAACAAATGTCTACGTAGCGTTGCTTTACGTAATGTCTACGGCCTGAGTAAAGAACTATTCTCACCCATTCACGGTCAATCTACATGTTCTACGTCGTAGCACGTAGCAGCATTTTTCCTCCTTGTGGTGTGAACTGTAGTGGCGTAACTTACAAGTGAGTCATGGGGCTTGAGTGACTTAACACTTTCGCTATCAAGAATCGCTACGCGCTACGCTCGTAGCCGATCCTGTGGTTTTCCTCGGACGTAGCGGATAGCGACTACGCGTAAGCGCCCGCTAGGCGGGTTCTTGGTTGCCAATCAGTGCCAACCTTTTGGTGGCACTACGCGCGTAGCCGATAGCGATTCTTGTCCGCCCTGTACTCGTAGCAGGCTACGAAAAGCGATAATTTGTTTCTTTCAGAAGATTATAAACACTGACAATCTCTATACTGAGCTAAGTAAAGTAAGTAAAATGCTCTCGGTAAAGTATATACGAGTATATACCGGTGGCGCCAAATGCGTAGCCTTCTACACTCGAGTACAGCGTAAAGCGTAAGTTGTCAAGCCTCGCTTGTTAAGCAACTTAATGACTAGCGGCGTTAGTAATGAGCCGGATATAGAGTTAGGCGTTGTTGAGCCAGTCCGCTTCTCTCGATATCGCTCCGAGGATCCAGTTACTGGCATAGTAACTTTATAGATAAACCGACGTGATTCATAACCTTTTAACCGTTGTTATAAGGTTAGTAACATTTTAATCGGGTAATGATCAGTAACACTCGTAATGTAAAAATATCAAACTATATTACATAGTGACAACGACGTCCCTCCTAGTCAATATGTAAGTCGGACATAGAACAATGATTTCAAGCCACTGTGCCAGCCTAGCGTAGGTATAGGTAAGCCACGCGACTTCCAATCTGGATCCGGCTCGTACAACTGGTCTTAAAAAAAATATATGTACGTAATATAATTTGATATGAAACAGTAGCAAAGTCGTAAAGCAGTAATATCGGTAAAGAAAAACATTGTGAGAAACCGGTGTAATCCCAAACAAAATCTAGTTTTTCCTCTGGATTAGAAGGTCAGGTGGCAGTTGCTTTCGTAAAACCAGTGCCTACACTTCTTGGGAACAGGTCCCACCCGACAGGGACACAACGCCAGAAGAAGGTTGACGAGAGAATAATCACTTGCTGGTGAGGGATAGTGACATTAGTGACATCCACGGTGGCACTGTGCACAAAAATGAGAATGCCCTAATAGCGAGTTGGTTAGCAAGTTACATATAGGTGGTGGAGCGCAAAAAAATTAACAATTATTTATTCTACACTATTTCATAACTTTTTGTTACAGGCTACCCATTGAAAATTTTCACGCGCTGTCATTTAGAACTGATAGGTACTTATATATAAGGCATATAGAAACGGCGGATGCGTCCGTCGATGGCGTCGAAACAGGCCGTGGCTGAATAAAACATGTAATAACTAAACGCGGGAAGCGGACTTGCTTAAACTGAAATTAAACCTTCTTTATGTAAGCAATTGTTGAATAAGTACATGAATTAGTATAGAATGCTGGTATGCGATACAATAAAATTGATGTAACAATTATCCACGTCATTGACATATACCTACCTCATTCCCAGTGGCTCTGTGAGCTGTACGTAGGTAGACCGCGAAGTTAAGCGAACAGAGTTTTTGAAACATAATGCGTCTGTTTATAATAATATGGTTTCAAAAAAATACGAATAGTAATCTTGAGGCTTTTCTGCAGGGAAATCAGTGTTTAGAAACATGATTAAGCAATTTTCGCTCGATAGAAAAAAATCACGAACATAGGTCTAAAAGGGTCAAAAGACACTTAAAATATTCGTTACAAATTATGCACAAAAGCTAAAAATATTAAAATGGCTTCTAAAAATCGGCAATATCATGTCTGAGAGAACCGAGTGTTTACTTTTTTATTTATTTAAACGGCCAAAAATTAAAATTAATAACCTGATTTACGCGCTTCCGAGCACGCACTTCCATCTCACTCACGCTTATGCTCAGTGAGAGGGAGAGAAGACCATGAACCTACGGCGCCTTAATAGTTTTGTGATTGAAAATGTTTTCTTTAAAATCGCATGACGCACGATTTTTCTATTTTTGTATGGAATAGGGTTATAGTCAACTCATAATGTCTAAGTAGTTCGAAGGCAAGTGCAGTCAACAAGTGCAAGTGCAGGTGCAAGTGTTGAGAGTAATAGTACATTTAGACACCTAGGGTGGTAAAGCAAATTAAATAATGTCTCAGTTCTCAAGTATTGGCCGCCCTCACCCAGGGGTTTTTTTTTTGAAGCGAACCTAATTCTGACAATGACCCTTATAGGCCCGATAGTGGGATTTTTCGCACGTGTAGCGGGCGGTAACTACCGCTTTGCCGTGCCATAAAAATTATTATCGTTGTGATGTAACGTAAAGAGATAAGACTTCTAATTAAATTAAATGAGGCCATCAAGACTGGACTTCATCTCGAAATAAACTTTCCCGATTATCGAACATTTTTGTAAATCAAGGATTTAATAAAAACAATGACCCATTTTAGTTGCTTTTAAACTGACATTCAACATAAAAACCTCCACATACTTAATACGTTTTAACTGCACAGCGCGCACTCGTATAAATGAATAAAGAAAGCCCCATAAATAAATCAGTAGAACGGTCTCGCGTTTCGACACTCCCGAGCATAATGGAGTTATGACAAAAATGTTGCGCGGCCCAAGAAATATCACTTGGCGAACCCGACGCTTGTTAGCGTCTTTATTTATGGCCAGATTTATTTTATGGCCGGCGTGGATATCGCTGAATCAATGGGGAAGCAATGCTCTTAAAACAAGCAATCTCATCGATTTTTAGTTAAACCTTACTTTACAGGCCTTTGTATGAGGGCCTCTACCGACGTGTGTTTGTTTTGCAACAATGTAATGTTTGCAAGTCGATTTTCACTCATTTTGATTTGTCCTACCGATTTGTAAGTATTCTAAAGACAGACAATCTCATCGACTTTTAGTTAAATCTTATTTGACAAGCCTGAGTAGGGTGCGTATGTTTGTATATATGCAACAAGGTAAAGGAATCTTGCAACTCGATTTTCACTCACTTTGATTGGTCGTACGGATTTCTTACTTTGCAACTAGGTATCTGTATTTATAAATGGAGCTACAGATGTAGTGCATAATTATTTTCTATCGTATGCTAAGTAGCATGACAAATACGAACGTTTTCGAGAAAATACTATAGAAGACAATTATGCACAAGATCTGTACAGTAATTTCGTATCATCGAATTGATTCAATGATGATGAGTCAGAAGGTGGAACTTTGCAATAGCAAATAGTCAAATCTTGAATTTCCACGCTCCATGGCAACCACTCTGAAAGCTGCCCTTTTCAGGCTTGTACTAAAAAAGTTTTTTTTTACTTTTCACGTCAGCTAGCCTCGAACGTGCTTTTGGGCGATTCTATTTCAAACATTGTTTCCATGGAGCCAGTGACAAATATAATAAAAATGGAATGCAAACAGCGCGGGCTGTATTTGCGATGATATTTCTCTCGTAGGTTCTTACTCTCTGCTCTAATCTGTTGGGGGAGGCAGAACTCACGCGCGGGATTTTGTTTCTTGATTTTTATTTCTAAATCAATTACGGTTTCTTTTATTTTATTTACTGTTAAGTGCGGGTCTCTGAGGTAAAGGTTAACGATGTTTTTGATTTAAGACGGGTGTACAGTCTCTGTAGGTACTGTTCAAAGTTCATTAAGAGTTCTCAGTTACCGACAGTCTTTAGAAACTCTTCACAAATGAGTATGGATTAGGTTACAATTAATACATACGTACATGTCATGTAGGTATTCTTTTAGAAAGTAGTCGTTCATATAGGCTAACCATTGATAGGTATAGTATTCATTTTATCTTTTCAGGAGTAAAAAAATCATCACATAGAGCACATTAGGTTAGGTTTGTTTTGTAACAATCTTACAGGGCTGGGGGCTCGCCTTTGTACCTGTAGTACCTGTTTCGTCTGTATATCTTACTTTCGTAGTGTTACAAAGGATCTACATAACTACAAAGTCGAGCATACATACAATTGTGAAAGTTTTGCAGTTTGTACGAAATTAATTATTGGGGATTTTTTGCCTAAAGTGAGTAAAATAATTCAAAACATTTAATTGTACCTACAACTTAAGCCGGCAACATCTCCAAATCCGAACTGTAAACGTTATTGCACGCTGTAAATAAATTGAAGTGAATTCGTGAAAAGGGGGAATCCCAACAAATCCCCGGTTAATCCCGGGAAGAGCTCCGAATACAGGTTAGTTGTAAATATCAATTACGCAAATATCCCGGCTTAAGTGTAGACGGATGCTTTGCGCGGATAAAGTGAATTAGAACGAAGGGGTGGCTCTACGCGAGTTGTCTCTAGAGCATAGCAGTACATAAAGAAACATGCTGACCTTGGTGTGGAATGGGTGTGGATGATAAACGTTATCTTGATTTTGTAATTTCCCCCACCAGTATAAAAATCATAGTCTAAAACTTGAATATGATAATATAACTCATACACTGCTTCGCTGCGCTCTACCGCCGCGAAAGCCTATATAGCGAAAATGTCTCGTAGCCCTTTGACACATAAGTATATGTATGTTATAATTAGCGCTGAATGGATTCGACTTGTGTAAGTACATACATTTCGTATTACATTCTATAGTCTGGAAATGAAAATTGGTTATATAGTCAAACGGTTTTTTACTCGCCTATCAGGTACTCGTATTAACGTGTGCCATAAAATTCCTTACACAATGAATCATAAAGGTAATGTCAATCATGAGTAGTTTCAAACCGCTGGCTGTAGGTAAAAAGTACTTTCCTTTTAACTTTTCCGTCCCAAACCGATCACCCGAAACGTAACGCAAAGTAATCAAAGCGAGGCAGAGTAAGTATAGACCAATATAGCAGCATTCAATTGGAAAACGTCCCGGGGGCAATTTTTTCAAATCCAATAGAGATGGGCGGTACAGTCGTACATAATTTCAATATTCGTGACCCTGTTATGCTATTCACAAGGTGTCACGTCTCACCTCAACGCTCACTCCTAGTATATCCTAAAGCGTAGAGTCGTTAGAATCTAGCGTAGTTTGAGGTCAGGTTTATACTGGTTCTCCTCAGACGAGTTGTTGGTGAGAATTGTGAACGTCGGCCCCGCTGCTTAGCGACCTCACGCCGATCTATGGCCGGTATTGGGTCACGGTTTTTAATTAATTAAGGAATTCTAAACATTGTACATTGATTGAGTCGTTTGAATAAAGTCGTTCAGTCATAATTACGATGATTTCGAAGTATTTTGTTTCGGGCGTTAACTTCTTCTTGTTCTTTTTCCAGTAGGCACGAGGGACTCATATAAATAATGTTACGTGAAAATAATGGTTCTCAAATGTGACCCAAGTGACGTAACCATGGCAATAAACTGCAAGAAAAACTAAATTGACCCTCTAACCTCAACGTTCTCTGTTATTCCTGTAGATTTTTTTACTTAACTTATTATCCCTATTTTAATCCAGTTAGCTTATTATGTCATGTATCAATTTCTACATTGGGTTTGTATTGTTTTACCGTAATGACGGTCAAGAACATTACAAATATCCTTTACAATATTTGAGTAACTTGTTTTTATTTTTATTAAATGAATTGGCGTTCGAATCTTATTATTTCGTTGTTATAATACCGAATTACTCTAATAAAGCAAGCATAAAATTCGCCATAAAATATACCATTCATCTAAACATGAACTAACAAGAAGGAATGGTAGGTATCCAGCCCCTTACCCTATTCAGTAGTTCAATCATAAAAATAAATTGGCATACCTGTGACATCGTAATGCCGTCCCAAGGGACGGGGGGATGTATTATGACATGTGAAGACATAAAACTTAACTTTGACTAACTGTGCTTTAACAGGGAACGAGAAATTGTACCATAAATGTATTTTTTCAGGGAAAGAAAAAAGATCGTTCCTTTTTTAGAACGGTCGAACGTAATCGTGTTAATCGTGGTTCTCTTGTTTTAATGAGTAGTATTTTACTTCAGTTACTTTTTCCGGTGCCGGTTTTATAGAATGAGAGTACTTATTTGAGCTGGGCCTGGGGCGCACTAGTAAAGAGAATTTTTCAGAATGCATTCCCTGGCTCGCGGCAAATGCTACAACACATTATTAGCTATGCTTTCATCAGAGACCTCATCTAGCTACATTGTATCTCTGTGTAGTGTATAGGTAATCATAATCCCTTTTTCAGTACTGTATCAAATTATGAATAAAAGTAACACTTACGTGCACGCACTCACCACTTTTATGCTGCGCCCGAGAGCCAAACTGAACTGACGTGGCAACAGTTCAGTAGTCAAGTACGATAATCGGGTAGATAGCTATGTCGTGGTTTTCCCCGAACGATAGACATGATAGTGTTACCAGAATATTAACTTAAAGTTTTTAAAATAACGTACTTTTATCTATCTGCGTTAACCAAAAAAGTGTGATACAATTTATCACACTTTTTTGGTGAAAGGTATACCTGTGAAAACGTTATTTTGTTAAAAGACATTCTTGTAGGTACCTATCACTTAGGACCAAAAGAAAATTATGTTTATATTTCATAACTTCATATCCAATGTTATTTCCCCTTGCCTTTGATTATTACAAACAATCTTCCATTTAACTTTAAATAAGTAGGTATTTTAGATTAATTTATAGAATAATAACTTTCTCGGTCTTTTATTCCGTTAGGCTTCAATATGAAGCTACAAAAATAGGGGTGCTATTCATGTTTATGATTCTTTTTCCCTCTTATTATCATGATTCAAAGCAATACAATTTACATCCACAGAGCTTACTTACATTATCCATCGCCAAGACATGGTCCCAGAGGACTTCTTCCCGGGGAATCAACAGGTGAACACACGCTAAACGCAAACTTTACACCAACTTACACCGTTGCCCTTTCCCTTAAAGTCCAACTTTGCACATCACAAGTTCTTAGTAACAGCAACCTGTGGATTTTCGCCGGATTACTTAGAATATAGAGCTGTATTTAAAGTTACGAGATACACTTTTCAAGGGAACGCAGTGTACAGTGGATGTGAAAAGTACTTGTATTGGTACACTTGGTGAGGTTCAACACTTGCGGATAGGAGAGATGTTAATCACGTTATGGAGGCGACTTGTCGTGGGCGCGAGCGGAGCAGTCGTGACGTCACGGGGGCTGATATCAAACTAGCCAGATGCGTGCCACGCTCCCTCTGTCCTTACTCAAAGCGCGATTCTGCAATCATTCCCTCAATTATTATTATCTTCTTTTGATTTGGCAAAAAAAAATACAATAAGATTTCTCTTCGAATTCTTAGTTCCTATAAGTGTTGTTATGGTATGCCTGGCTGTAAGGAGTGTATCTCATTTCTTGAATTTTCGTTAGTAACTTAAAAAAAAAACTATTAAGATTCTCTGTCTATACCTGCTAGTATTGTACAACTTCACATCAATTCAATTTTAGCATTGAGTTACCTATGTTAATGTTAAAATTGGGTCGATGCTGTAGTGTTTTAGCATCAAACTCAAATATTGTTTCAACTTTGCCACGACGTTAGTTGTTATACTAAAGGGCAATGATAACAATCCTATACCGTTCGTTTAGGATTATCAATAAGAGTACCAATTTGTTAGCTGTGCAATTGCTTTAATCAGTGCACGCAATATTTTTTTTGTTAAAGGATGAGATTTTTATAGGCTCGTACTGGCTCTCAAAATCTGTGTCGCAAACTGTCAGAAACCAAAACTGTTTACTATAGTAAAAAAAGCAATATTGGGTTCTTTTTTTTACCATAAGTACATTATTAAACGACATAATCAAGTGAGAATTACGGTATTTTACCTGATGAAAAGTCTCAATGCAGAGCGTTTTCCAAAAAAAGTGTAAATTAACTTATTTTCACAGAATTCTTTTTTATGCCTTTTTCTTACTTGTATTCAGAATCGTTGATACTATCGATCCTATTACAAGAAAAAGATTGTCCCAGATTTTGCTATGTGTTTTTTTTCTTCCAGTGCGTCACGCAACTTATAAAAAAAAAAGACTGTATACGAAAGTGTTACGATCCAAATTAGAATATTTGGCACACTTTTTTTCAATGAGAATCGTCGGTATTAACGATTCGAAAAAAAGGTGTGTACACTTTTTTTAGAAAGCGCCCAGTAACAATATTAACTATTTTTAGATATTTGTCGAAAAAAGGCATTCTCGAAGAGTTTTACATCTCGTGTGCGGAACACATGAACGTGTATCTTACACGGGTTCTAGTATACAAGAATCGAGGCAGCCACTTAATATTGGAACAGCCTTCATTTTCCCTGTTCAATGTAGACAATAAGTTATTATTGTTAGCAGCGCCGAATCGCTCTGCGGATTGATCCCGCATTCGGGTGACAAGAAGGTGTAGTGGGAAGCCGCTGCGTCGGAAAGAAACGAAAACTCAGACAGAGAGAGAAAACAAAAGATTCATTCAGGAGCAATCTTATTCTTTAGGAATTTCCTAACGATGAACCCCGGTAAAAATCGTTGCTCGGTTTTACACGCGTTATTTTAACTTAATATGTATGCAATGTAATCAAATCTAGCTTTTAGTTCTTAACGCGCTTCCATTAGTCGTATTGATTTGAAACTTTATAAGTATGTGTACAATATGACAAAGACAATACTGTAGATGACAATACTATAATTTGTTACCATCAAGTTGACCTGATGATGGAGTCAGTGGAGAGAGATGGGAGGTAGTGGGATTCTTCAATGGCTATTAGCAAAAACTACATTTTAAGAAAATAAGGCTTTATAAAAAGTACTTTGATGAGCAGTTAGGCCTAGATAGATAGTAGTGACTCAGTAAGTAGACGAAGCCGGTTCCGGAGTCCCAGATTCGAATCCCGATACTGGTATTATTGGTGTGATGAGCGCGAATTTTTGATCTTGAATATTGGATGTTTTTTTGTTCAAAATTAATAAATTAGAGGTGGAAAATAAAAAATAGTATCACTATGCTTTACCTTCTGACGCATAAAAATCCCATATAGAATTATCGAATGATATGTTGAATTTAAAATACAATAACATGATAACGTAGTAAATAATAAAAAAGCTTTTCTTAATTTGGAACTAGGTCGATCTGTGTACGAAAATATTTATCTCTCAATATATATTATTCGTAGTTGCAGAATGACGTAGACAGTCCCGCAAATGCTCCAGATTCGCAGACAATGCCCTAATTTATATCCAACTCACTTACGGCCCCCCTATTCTGTAACTTGTTTAAGCTCACATCAACGCTCACGCACAAATATATCTTGACACCACGATGCGTACTAACTAAGCGTAGGTAGAGGTCTAGTTTCGTGACGGGTCACCGGCGGGGTGAGCCGCTTTAGCGCGTAGCGAATAACAGCCCCGGAGTCAGGGGTAGTCGGCACGAGTAAAGTACGGCTCTCATTACACGCGACTGCTCCGCCGTCCGTGGAGTTTATAAGTGTTTGAAAGTTCACTAACTCATGTTCTCGCCTTTGATGGTAGTGCGGTTTCAAAGATGTGTAACTGGTAATTAGACTTCCTAATCTAAATTTTATACGAGAATACTGTTATCGGTATAGATATGATGAACTGAATTATGGAAAATTTGGTAACACTTTTACAACATTATCGGCTCGTAAATATGATGTGTTCGTCGGCTACGACACCTTACGGACGAAAGGGGATAAGTAGCGTTTAGTCCCCATGCGAGCTCGGTGCGGAAGAAGACTCATTTAAATTCCTATAGATATAGAAATACCTTTTCCGCTAAGGAGGAAAATTAATTGTTGCAGCTATATTATATAATGCGCGATAACGGAACCAATTTTCTAAAAACCCTCAATCGACATGTACAATAGTATCATTGTTACCAAGCCTACTCGTATTAAACGCCAACAAAGCATGCCATGATAAAACGTACATGTACAAAGTGGAAAAAGGCTCAAAGCCAATTACATTAAAACATTCGGCGGGACAAAGGGCGGGAGAACAATGGAGACTGCAAGGAGCCGCGATATGTCTTCCAATGCTTTTAACTTTGCGCTGATGGCGAGGGAAATGTTGACGGGCCGGGACAAATGCCCGTGACGCAGGGATGGGACGTGTCGATATATTTATTACAGTGTTGTTATGAAATGTGTAATTAACAGATATCGTACCTACATTTGGATTTTCGGTGCAGCGAGATTTTTACAATTTATACAATTCTATCGCAAGGCTTATTAGCGTTAATAACGTTATTATTCAGCTATCAGTTAACAGTAATTCTGCACCGAAAAAGCTCCAAAGTTTACGATTTCTGGTAATAAAAATAAATTAATTAAAAAGCATTTACTTAATTCAGACAAAGTAATCCATACATGTCAGTATTACAATTAAACTTAAATAAGTATGTAAGTACTTGCCTAAACTTTAGTGCTAAGAGTACAATCGCTGAAAAAAAAATCGGGTCCCTAAATTAAATAACTGCAATACTTTTTTTTATATTTAACTACTACTGTATTAGCAATTTCCGGGATCCTATCATAAAATCCCATATAGTCACCAATTGAGGATGGTATGGTAAGGTGGTTTAGGCAGGTAATGTAAAGAAAGTTAACGAAGAAGGTGTGCATAAAAAGAGTGGAGGGGCAAGTTGGAAGGGGAGACCTAGGCTAACTTTCTCCGGTCAAATGGGAGAAATGTTAACAAAAGGCCAGGTCAAAAGTACCTTAAACCGACGAGTATGTATGAGAAATGTTACGAAAGTGGTTTGCCAGGATCGTAGAGGATGATGGATGGAGATCCGTGATCTCTGCCTACCCCTCTCGGAAAGAGGCGTGATTATATGTGTGTATGTATGTATCATAAAAATATCAATATCCAAAAGTGTAAATTTTTGCTCTATCTCGCTCTGTTAATGTTGTTTTTTTTTCATGTGTTTTTAGTCTGAGTTAAACCTTCAAACAGTTAAACCTGGTGAAGTTATTTTTTTACTGTTACTTTTTCAGTTTAGATGTAAAATTAAATAAATATCATAAGATCATGATAAGATTAAAAAAACTGTTCCGTTTCGCACAATTTTAGGAAATATGACGCTATTTTACCGACCCGTACCTATAATTTGTCAGCGAGTGTATATGAATACTGATATTTGGAATTGCTCGTTGTCAAAGATTGCGAAAGAAAATTTGTGCTTTGTGCGTGTAAGGTGAGAGAAATTGTTAGTAGTAAGTAATATTATATGAGACCATGCCTCGAACAATGGATATTCTACCGATGACAATGATTTATAATATTAATTGTAATTTACATATGGAGATGTGCTAAAATTATAAAAAGAAATGAGCCAAAATGCTTATAATAAGCTTTTTCTTGGTAGTGTAATATTGCCACGTCGATTGTATCTTATGACGTTGTTTTATCTTTAGTATTATAAATACACGTTTAAAACTGAGTATTGATTTTACTGCCCACGCTTTACCAGTTAAATAAGGTCATCAATCTAACGAAATGAAATCTATCGTAATAAAAAACTAAATCATCGACACGTGCCCATCATTGTACCTACTGTAAAGAAGTGAGACGTAACCAATGGGGTATCACGGCGTGGTTGCACCACAAACTCATTTTATAAATCGTCCGTTCGCTCGCCCGGAACCGCGCGTTGCCCACCCTTCTACACTAATGCACAACCCTTATGTACCGTGAAAAAACGCCTGAGCACAAAGCTTTTAAAAACTAGTTTGAAATATTTTATAACCGTAAAGCTTACACTTTTATAACCGCAAGCAGTACTTACAGCTTTCTTATATCAAGTAGGTAGTACTACTATTACCGTAGGACTACTACTTATTCTAAATAACTGAGGTATGTACCTATTGTACCTACGATAAGCATGAGATCTAATGCTACTTAAATATGTATATCTCGTGAACTATATTCTCGTTTGGTTTTTTTATGAAAATTCAGAGTTTGTGTAAAACAGTCGCTTGTACTACAAAAGATAACTACAACTTAGAAAAGTTGAAAGACCCCCCGACATTTTCAATTTAAAGTCCAATATCTCAAAAACGGGTAAACAAATATTCATGAAACATACCTAAGAACACTCGGGATAAAATTATCAATGATCCAAAAAATCTTAACGAAAATCGGTTCATCCGTTTGGGAGCTAAGATACCACAGACAAATACACAGACACGTTAAAATAGAATTAGAAATGTATTACGATAGAATTAAAAATACTGTACAAAAGTAGGTAAAACATAGTCAATACTTTCCATTAAAGACGTAGAGAGGCTATTCAGATATTTTCAGGGTTCCTTTTAACGTTTTTAAAGTCCCTTTCTATGGATATACTGACAACACAAGCAGCCCATGACATTACTCTCTATATAAACGACCGTCCTCCGCGACCACTCGCTTAATAGACAGTATCAACCCGAGATCTTAAGTAAATCAAATCGCCCCATGAATGGGAATGAGCCGGGGCTTTTCACAGACTTTTCTGCAGATGCTATCACAATGGCTGGGATCAAGGAAACTTATCCCGGGGACTCGCCAAAATGTTTCTTAATGCTTATTTAAGTAGCTGCTATTTGATACTATCTTTAGAATATATCTTCGTTTTCTTGTTTCAGTTGGATGGGATAATTTAGAGATTGTATCGTAAGCTGTCGTCTAGACTATAATCTACTTTAGTTGTTCTTAAAGTCGCTAGGATTGGTAATAAGCATAATTTACGGCCTAACCTTTAGAGCTTGGAGTAATAAAATTTTAGCATATACATTGTCCGTGATTTAGGATAAATTGACATCAAAACTGGACCAAGTAACTCAATAAACTGAAACGCAAGAATAATACTAGCGTAGACGTTATTGGTCAACGATCGCAAATTAACTCTGACCGTAATAATAATTAACGTTAAATTCCACGTCTAAACGATTATGTGCCTGCTTAACCACATTAAAACCATTTTGTCACCATTGAACTCATTTAATTTTACCCTGATTCAGCGTCCCGCAATGCAACATAACATTTCATCAAAGTTAACAAGTTTTACGATGTCTTTAAATTTGCATTTTTATGGTGCCTAAACACTTAACGGTCGGTATAAAACCCCAACATGATCAAACCACAGGCTACACGAAATACTTAATATGAAAAGTCCCAAGTCGGTGAGACTTCCAAAGGGGCATACTCCCTTTTAGATTGGTGCAGGGAAGATGTAGAAATTCCGTGCACCCTTTCAGCTACGAAATCAGTACCACGAGCTTTGAAAAACAACAATAACCCCCCACACACGTAGATGAGAATACGCAATATACTTTAAAACTACGCCTATTGTAGAGTTAAGACGACAGAGAACAGTCTGGCACGGTTGTTTTCAGTAAGTTTTCATAGGCTAGGCTAGGCACATAATGTGTACGGGAGTCCATGTCGCTTGCGGCTTTGGAAATAGAAGTAATTCTTGCATAAATGTAGGTACCTATTTCTTATGTTATTTTAACCAAAGAGATTTTTTACCTTTGCTGTATATAGGCATCAAGACATTTATTACTGGTGGCCGCGATATGAATGTAATTGTAATTCCTACCAAAATCAAGTTTAGCAATGAAACACTTTTTAACTAAACATAATGTTGTCGAAACTTTTAAAATGATTGAAGCGAATGAAGTTCTCCTTTTTAGCTTGCGTCAAATATAATTTGTTTGCCCGGGCGTCCCGCTGTCCCAATATCCGGCTGTTCTCCTCTCCAGGTCGCACTGCTCAACCGGTTCTTATTTGTTCACGTACTGGTAAATTTAGACATGCTGTGTAATCAGAACAGATTGTCCTGCATAAATCGTGGCACCCTTTGTCAGCGGTCGCTTCCCGTATTTTATTAACTCTACGCAGTCCCCTCTCGGTTTAAGAGCCACGCTATTTTCATGTTTCGCAGTACAAATGGGAATCCATTTAAATACTAAGCCAACATTTCAATACAACGCCATGTAAAGTGTTTTTGCGGGATTGGAGCCCAAGCAAGCTATGTCGATCTTGCAAGATTGAAAATTCAATCTAGCTTGTATTGTAAGGGTATAGGGTTTCGTACACAAAGAAGGCTTATTAGAGCATTCTATAAGGAGCATAAAATACATATATAGATTTCGGTCTACCTTACGGATATATTGATAGTATTACAACTACTTATGGTACCTATCTACTGTATGATATAAACCGTCAACATTGTATATGTAACTTGGTTTGAAATTCTAACATGTGTTCAACATTTCACAAGCTTTATAAGTATTAACTAGTAGTTCGTAAGTAAGTTTGTCCTCAAAATTTGCAAACTATTTTCCAGTTACTTTATAGTTTGATGACTATGTAAGAATAAACTTTATATCAGAAACTTATTTGTTGTGAGGATGGTTAATTTTCAAACTATTTGATCCTGTTTTGAATAATACCTTAATTAATATAAAACTGCATAGCATTTCAAAATAAAATTATTATCGATCATGGGCAACTTGTTCATGCTATCAACTTTTTCTAAGGATAGCAACGAACTTTTTAACGATGCAAGGCTTGATTACATTCCGTCGCAGCACGTGTATCGAATACTTAGAACCGCCTTTATAACTTGGAATCTGCAAAGGCGTCTGCATTGCCTGGCTTCTCTTTGAGCCGGGGTTCCGTGGAATGGAACTCGATTGTAGGCAACAAACTTATTTGTTTGCTGATCGACTTCAGCGGGGCGAGCGTGAAACGGAATAGCGTTAGGGGACGAGCAATAAAAATATTGCTGTGAAGGGACGGACTGGTTACGTTTTAATGTATCTTTATATCGACCGTACACAGGGAATGAAAAGTTTTTATTAGAATTGCGATGACATCACTGGAAAACAATATTGTAATCGAAATATTTTACTTATATACCAGGTAATGTTTACATTTAATAGAGTTTATAAGTTACAAGTGTAATAAGTTTTAAATTATAAAACCTCCCTGTTATAATGATCAAGGAGTTTTCCAATTTGAAACAATCTTTTGTCAGTATTTGATGACACCTTCTGCCCATTAAAGATTCTGTAGCTGAATACGACTTTCTAATTTTTACCCGACTGCCGAAGGAAAGGAAGGTTATGTTTTTCGTGCACATGTAATGTATGTCTTATCTATTATCTATTCTTTGGCACGCCCTGCAGCCTAAACCAATTGACGGATTTCGACATGTGAGCTGTCGTTGGATTCCTCTTAATCGTAGGAGTGACATAGGCTATAATATTTGTAAAAAAATTGGCCAAGTGCGTGTCGGGCCACGCGCAGTGTAGGGTTCCGTAGTTGCGTGACTTTCGTAGTTACCTAGTAATGGTTACTGAGCTAAGCCGAAGATGAACGGACGGACGGACGGACAGACGGACCGACGGACGGCTAGACGGACATGGCGAAACTAACTTAGGAATTGGAAACACAATTTTATATTTTAACAATGGGCTTTAAAGCGACGGAAAACATCGTGAGGAAACGGGTTTAATCAAAATTACATCTAGTTTTTCCTCTGGGATGCATCAGGTTCCCTCAGGCGGCAGTCGCTTTCATAACACCAGTTGTCTACACCAAATCTTTAAATTAGGTGCCAAAGCGGACCCCGGGCTCCAGAGCCTACCTGGGAAAAACGCTAGGAGAATGATGCGTTTGGGATTCAATTCATACACAGTTCGACGTAATTAAATGGCAAATAACCCATGATAGGAGGACTGTGCCCAAAATTGGATCGTATCAAGGCTGATGCTGATATATGGCAATACCTCCATCCCCAAAATAACCGTGGTCGACTATTCTCCCGTATCGGCCGCGCGAGAATAGTAATGACATCTAGAATAGTTTCAAAAGATTCGTAGAGATCGCTATAAAGCCCTATTGTGACCGAGTGACGAACTATTTTCAAGCGCCTCTATTGTATAGCTAGGTCGTGGAAGTCGAAGCGCTCATTAATATGCATTCTGCAACTGGAGGCTAGAAATCGGAGTTCGTGCTTAATTTAATATGCAACTTTATTAATCATCATCATAACATATTCCCCACCCAAGGTAATCAAATATAAGTTTTCTTTGATTTCTTCAAGGCAAGAGTTAACGAACATTTTCTGGGTTAGTTTGATCTATCTTAGGCCTTGTCTTAACTTTCCATCAGGTCAGACGAAGGCCAAATGCAATTCCATTTGAAAAAAATATGACGGAAAAATTATTACTAATGGAAGTTTTTGTTTATACCAATATACAACAATGCCCCGTGCGCCCGTGTGGTGTCGGGTCGCCCGTGTGGTGTCGGGTTATAATTTCACCACCCCCTTTCTTCCCGTGGGTGTCGTAAAAGTCGACTAAGGGACCAGGGTTGAAGTGTGTTGTGGGCGATGGGCTAGCAACCTTTCACTGCAATATCACATTTTGTCAATATTTTATACCCACATTTATGCTAAAAGTGGCGCTGGAACTTTCGTTTCATGTGCTCTGCCTACCCCTTTTGGGAATAAAGGCGTGAATGTATGTATGTATGTATGTACAACAAGCTTATATCTTAGTTCACAGTCCCGGGTGTCTATCTGTAATCAAAACTTGCAAGTCAGTCCCACTTCTCAAGTCCAATTGATTTTGTAGACATGTTGTAGTCTTGCGGCAATGCTATTAACAATATTTTATGACCTGATGATGGAGACGGAAGGTGGCCATAGGAACTTCTAAATTACAAAATGGTCGTATTAGTCGTTTAAGAGCTTGTCACAAAATAACTTTTTCAACAGAAACTTGTCTTGAGAAAACATTTTACAATTTGCTAAGTTAAGACCTACTCGCAAATAATCTTTACATGGGGAAATAAATGATGTTTCTTAACTGTGACAAAGCAAACACCTGGCTTAAAAAAGCATCAAAACAAACAACTTCTCAATTCAATTCCGTCCATTACAGAATGAGCCGGCCGTCTCCGTCAATTACATCAACAACTTTACTTTCAGCCCCCGAGATTGTATTTTAGATAATGGCTGTAATCACGTCGGTGATTTATCACGCGCTATCTCAGCCTTCACTGTCCATTAAGCAATCTGAAGTGCAACCCTTTGTCGCGGGCTGTGACCCACTGTGTGCTCGCGCGGTTTCGGTGGCGATTGGCGCAGTGTGTTACACGCATCAAGGCATATGTTCGGTGGTACGATAACCATGCGACGAAATAAGGCTATTCCGTTCATGGCGTACTTTCATTATATTTATTTTTATTTTATTTTTTAATTCATTTTGATTTATTTATATACCATACCCATAGTACAAGCTTTGCCTAGTTTGGCACTAGGTCGATTTGTGTAAGATTGTCCACTTATATTTTTTTAAATATTTATTTAAAGGAAAAGATTTCATAAATTTTTAGTTTCTTATATTTTACGTCTCCACTTTTCAACTTGTTCGCGCCGTGTCTGATTGTACGTTTTGACAGTCGCAGTACCGTAGATTCGGTACAAGATTTACAGGCTATATTTTGTGATATCAATAAAAAGATAAATTTGAAATTGTAATGTGAGATGAATAGATTGTTGATAAAAATGTGACATTTTAATGACCTACTTTGAATCGTCCTCAACGTTGTACTGCGTATATGGCATCGGCACTTTATGTCAAAGTGGCATGGCTTAAATTCGAATTACCAAAAATCCTTTTAGTTTGAATATAACCCATATTGCTTTGGCATAAAGTGCCCACGACGTGCACTAGTGCAACGTCGAGGTCTAGCATGTTTATAGCTTACTCAATTTAGCGTAATGCTAAGCTGAAGGTGTCACTAAACCCTGCTTACGGAGCTGACGATCCGGAAGATTAATTCAGTTTTTTAAATGTTTTCTATGTATTATTATTATTTAATTTAATTTAATATATGGTCGTTTAACAATCCTTATTGTGCGTCCTTTAATAATTATTGAATTAATAGTAATGTACTCATGCAAACATCCAATGAAATTAATTTAAAAAAACTCCAAGAAATCAAACTTTAATTTTCATGGCTGAACGCCATGATCCGGTGCCACAAATTGTGGAATGGAAATTAAAAAAGATCATTTTGCAGGCCTCCAATTTTGTATGAAATGCCATTACGGGTCTCTCGTCTCGCTGCGCCCGAAACGTGACACTTCGAAGCCCATTATGAAGAACACAACGTCAATATTTCATTGCATGTGTGAGAAAATATAATTTTTGTCTTAAGATTTAGATTGTGCTCTATAAAAGGTAGTAATGGATACGATAAAAACATTTTAACATGTACGCCCATTTTAGAGTAGCAATATCAAAATCTTATTCTCATTATGTTTATTAGCTCATTAATTTGTCATCCCCAATTCTCGCAAAATATTGTCGTCAGGAGGGCAGCCTAACAGCGTTAAGGGCACAACAATTGACATGCATTAACGGTATTTCCGGCGTTTCGCAAATGTCGTTACGGACCGGAAATTCAATCGAGTTTGGGGACGCTTCGCGCGTGTTGGGACACTTGGCTATTGCAGTTTTACCTACCTTGCGTTTGCGCTTATGCGTATGGAGATGAGAAAATAGGTAACACATACAAAATCCGTTCAGTCATTTCTCCGAAATTTCAAAATTCCGGACTCCATTTTCCGATACTAATTATTTTGATTTTTGGCTGATTATAATCTCTGCACCACCTACTATATATAATCTAGGTTTATCCCTTTCTCCGATACCCAAAGGTTGTCTGGAAGAGATCGCTCTTCAGCGATAAGACCGCGTGTTGTCTACCTCTACCTATATGTTATTGTATTTTTTCTCTTTATAACTGCTTTGTTTGCGTGAGGTTTATTATTTATTGCACATAAAGAGTATTTGCATTGTATTGTACCTAAATGAAAATTTGGACGCACATGATTTAATGGAGTATACACCGTGGACGTTAATAACCCGAAAGATTTTAACCACGCATTCCTTAGGTCATTAGGAGCAAAAAATGTTACGTGAACCCCAGTCACTGCCGGCTTAGTTTTGAGGATATTATCAATTTTCATGTAAACATTTTATTTTTTTTTTTTTTTTTTTTTTTTTATTTTTTTTTTTTTTTTTATTTTTTTTTTTTTTTTTTGAACCTGACTGTTGCTATAATAGGACGGACCCAATATAGCGGTCGAACTGCGTGGTTGGAGGGTGGCCTGGGGAAAATCCAGGGGAAGCCTCCGGCACGACCACGCGGGGAAGACATTTTATTTTGATTACTAACGTGCATTTAGCTCTTTTGATTGCGACGTTGCTACCGATGTTGGCCAGTTTTGCTTCGCTATTGACAGATATCAAAGTGCCACTCACTAAATTTAACCTTTTTTGAAAAAATAATCATTACCGTTTTATTAAAAGGGATAATTTCCATAGAAAAGCGATAGTTATCCAAGTTTTATTTACAAAAACCGACAAAACAAGCGAAAAATAATATTTTTTTTCCTGAATTTTTGTTGGGGTTCATATAACATTTCTTACTCCTAATGACCTCAGGAATGCGTGGTTAAAATCTTTCGGGTTATTAACGTTCACGGTGTATATATAGGTTAGGTTAGTATAACGAGTATATCATGGAAAATCAACATCCCTTCTGCAGTTTCCGGCATGGTTTTCGGGATTATGAATATGGGAGAAAATATTCTTTCGAAAAATGAATCCGCGGAATAGGGGTGACAACAAATAAAATAACCAATAATGTTGAAATTTGTGAAGTCACGGTCCCCGAGCGTTTTCTCTCTCTAACAAGCAATATTAAAACGGTTGTAGCTTCGTAGCTTTTTAAGATATCTGAATGGGATTTTAGTCACTAGGCATATTATTTTGGTTTCTTTCTTTTGGATATTATTATACATTTGGGTGAGCCCTATTATTTAGGGTACCCCGCGAATGTGGTTTACCACTTGGTCGTTGAGGTTTCGTTTGTGTGCGTAAAGAGATCTTTTTCACCTCAAAACGTAATTATTTTGACAAGGATACTGTTTACATCTCCATGCTATGAATTAAGTTAATCGTATCGCAATGGACGCTATACATTACTCGGTAAATGTGTCCCAGGTAATTAATGCTGTGTAAATAGTGCTATGTACTTAACTGTTACTTAGTTAATTGTAAATACTACCTATTTATGCGCCTTGAAGCCAATTTGCGGAATAGAACATTTAATTATTGAGAAAAAAAGAGACAGTGTAGTCTACCATTTAAGTAGCTAATATCAAGGGACGGACACTCCGCGATTTACGTTCATCGCTACAAGTACATGCCAGTTCCCCAACGTTGGGGCACCGGCATGTACTTGTAGTGATGAACGTCGACGTCGTCGTCGACTTCGTCAGAGGGCCATAAATCTTAATGTTTTGGCTGAGAATAAAGCGCCTTCTATACTTGTACTATTATCTACATACATACATACATACATACATTCACGCCTTTATCCCTAAAAGGGGTAGGCAGAGCACATGAAACTTATGTTCCAGCGCCACTTTTAGCATAAATGTGGGTATAAAAGATCGACAAATTGTGATATTGCAGTGACAGGTTGCTAGCCCATCGCCCACAACACACTTCAACCCTGTTCCATTAGTCGACTTTTACGACACCCACGGGAAGAAAGGGGGTGGTGAAATTCTAACCCGACACCACACCACTATTATCTATTTTGTGCTAATATCGATATTTTGATACTACCTACATACCTTCGTTCTTTTACATTATTTTTATTAGCTATAAGTAAGTAGTTATATTATAGGTACCTACTACGATGCGTAAAAGAACTAATACTGACACTGATTTTGTACACAGATACAATATCTGATCTGCCCCACACAAATCTACCTCTCACCACACAAGGATAAAGTCCTTAATAGTGTTAGTTTATTTCAAAATCCCCGAATCGTGTCTTCCACTACATTTCTCCCCGGGCGCAAATCTCTGTGAAGACAGATAACAAACACCGGGAAGGGCATCCTCAAATGCTCGTCTTGCCGATCAACACTCATCCGAGCCGTACGTGACGGAAGCCTCGGCACGCATTCGGTAAAGAATCTTTGACGTATTGAAATCATATTGAATCGCCATGGTTACCTCATTGTGTGTCAGCGTGACGCACTTGTTATCTAATGGTAGTGGCATTTAATCATGCATTTAATACATTACGAAACGGCTCAATCATGTCTTGCTCGCTCGCTCGCGATGCCGGCGAGTTTAGCATTCCATTGAAATTAACATAACATTAACAATTGAATTTTCAAAATGTAGGTATAAGGTAAACGTCCGAGTGCTCGACACTGTACTAGTATATGGCATGGGCACTCTATGTCAAAGTGAAAATTCGAAGGTAGAAATAGTACATTAAGTACTGCAGAGGCCGTGAAGTAAGGGATTGCTGTACGAGCTTTGGGGTAGACGGCCGAGTCGTAGACGAGGCCGGATAGAACGAGTCCAGCAATCCCTGTTCCGGCCGAGGATTGTATAGTGCTTTTCTCAAACGATGTGAGGAAATATTAAAATTAAAATAAATACCTACAAGGCAATCAATTAAATAATAGTTTGTTGAAATTACAATCGGAACGAAAGTTCAGAAAACAATTGTGTAATTTGCCGCCTTTTTTATTTTTTAAGCATGACATTTCAACAAGCCGTTCGAGCACCATGTTTAACCGCACATAAATATAGTGTACCATAGATTTTGATTTTTTTTTAATTTCGCAAGATGCTTACAGAGTCCGTGGTGGTTGGCAGTATGTAATTTTTCCTTAGCCAGTTTAATATTAGTAAGCAAATTTAAAAAGTTAGAGTAGCGGACAATAATGGTTTTAGTTAGAGTTTTCATACATTACATCTTGGCGTAAGGCCAAGAAGTAATGTAGGGAGCCATAAACAAGACACTTCTTGTCTTCATTTCGCGATATTAACGCATACATTTCCGAGCATGTTTGAGAAAAATCCTTTTAGTTCGAATTTAATCCATATTGCTTAGACATAGAAGCCCATGCCATATACTAGTACAGCGTCGAGCACTCGGATGTATACCTTACGTTCTTTTCGACGAATCTGCAAGGGCTCAATCTAACACATACGTTTCACCTACCATGCGCATAAAGCAAAGTGGACAGAATAAGCGCGAGAAATTATTAAAATCAAATTGGAATGCGGCCTGTTTGATTGACCCCCCGATCAAGACAACTGCAATGTGAGGTTGTTTTTAATCAAGCAGCCCGCGAGATGTGCGCTCTGCTACGAACGTGCTGCTACGAAATCATGCTCAATGTGTCAATGCTACGAGTGCTACGCCTTAGCCCGGAGCATTGTTTTTAAATTAACACATTCACTGCCAGGAACCCGCCTAGCGGGCGCCAATGCCGTAGGCGCTTTCTGCTACGTAACGGGAAAACCACTTAAACGGCTACAAGCGAATGTGTATACCGATGTTGTGCTGGATCTGCTTAAAGTGTCCTTACTCAGATTTCCTCTAAGAAAGACTCTGGCTATTAGCTTGTACCATTCACTATTGACCACTGAGACAGTCAACAAACACGTTTAAGAGCGTGAAATTGCGCAGGCTTGCCACTGAACGCCTCGAGACGTGCCGGTGCCGCGAGTGATCCCGCTGATCAATAAGTCTTGCGAACTCAAATATTTGCACACCACGCACATTAGTGGAGATGGTGGCGCGCGCAATACCGCCGATGTGACGGGTTTATTAAACCCAGAGTATGCGGAGGTATAGATTGTTCAGTTCGATATTTGTGGCAAGGTGTTTTTCAAATGTCTGTCATTCAGATGCCGCCAGATGACAGCTATTACCGTACCAAAGCTGTTTGAAAAATATAATAATGGAATCATTGAATTTTATTCTGAAAGTAGGTAAGCCGCAATGGCACTGTCATAAGTTAAATTCTACCAGTGTGTCTGATAAGGAAGATCACTGTCAACCAGGAACGCCAAGAAAAAATCAGCAGAATTTTTATTGCCGAAATAAAGCTTATGAGATGATAGTACCCACCTAAAAACATGTCGACACTTTCGATTCAAAACTGTATTACAGATTACAAGACTAACCATCGTATTATCCTTATACCTGCAGAACCGAATGTCCACTTGATGAATCTCGAATACGGTACTCTTTGCTCTACACACTGTTATTAATATATGGAAGCAGAGTGACGTAAGTGTATACCTCATCGCCGGTGCGATGGCAGCACAATATAACGCCCTGGCCACGACATTGCTTGGCGGCGGCAGAGGCAGCGGGTTTTCTAATTCATTGCGTTTGATCCCAACTCACATATATGTCGTGGTCATAAGGCTTTCTTAGTCATACCTACTCAAATAGTGGGTCAGGGGATCGATCGGTGATAAGTTTCGCTTTTCAATTTGCCGAGCTAACATGCTCGGGCGTGCGAAACACATTGAAATCGTATTGAAATGACATTGGTTTGTCTCAGGGTGACCTTTTATCTTCAGGATTTTTAGAACAACGATAGAGGTTTATTGTTGCACGTATTATTTTATACAAATAATTACTACTATTTTCAATGTTTGGACTAAAAATTGCATTGGAAAAAAGTCTTGTGTAAACTAATATACAAGGTTTTACCAAAATACCCCAATGTCGAAATGGGGTTAAAAGGTTCCTTGTAAAGTGTCTATTGGCAATATTTGAAAACCGTAGTCCACAAAACAGTAAGGGAACACTAAATTAACGCAACCCTGAAAAAGTAAAACTGAAGAGTATAATACTCAGAAAGATATGTACAAAGTGTAAATGATAAAAAATGCTCATGTTCCTCCATTTATGACAAATTGGAAACAAGAACACGAAATAGTCTTTTAGTTGTGAAATGCAATATGTTGATGAAGATTTATTGAGATGGAGATGACTTGTAATTGACACCATATTTTTTTCTGTCTTTTTAAGTAAGTAAGTACAAGCGGTTAGATTTTCTTTGCGAACGATTGAGATTGCAAACCGTTTTAGAGCACAATGGTTTAACTATTATTTAACTAGGAAAGTAGTCCCCTGTTAAAATTATGTATGAACATTCAGTTTGATTGAGGTGACAGCAGTGTTATTAAGGTTGACTTTTTTTTCGGTTAAATTAATATTTTCTTTTTCATGGGGAATTCTACCTAACAGGTTGTATGAATGTAATTTTTTAAATGCTTAACTTTTCGAACGGCCGGTAGGAAAACTCAACTATTTATTTTTTCATACAATAAATACCATTACTATTTTCATACAATATTCCAATTCTACATAACAGTTTCCGATGGCCGTTGGGGCGGAAAGGTTCTCGAGTGGCGACCACGTACCGGAAGGCGCAGCGTGGGTAGGCCCCCGACAAGGTGGACTGATGACCTGGTAAAGGTTGCGGGAGTCCGCTGGATGCGGGTGGCGCGGGATCGGTCACTTTGGCACTCTTTGGGGGAGGCCTATGTCCAGCAGTGGACGTCTTTCGGCTGATATGATGATGATGATGATGACATAACAGTTTTATGAGAAATCGGCCACAATAAAAAACCTCAACCATACGTATAAATACCATTTAAATCTACCTGCCTGGCTAGCACGATAGGTTTTATCGACACGGTTTACGGCGACAATGTACTGAAACTGCTGCAATGTTCTAGGACCTCTGGCGATACACAACGTTACGCCATCGACCAGTTGACCTCAGTAGTGTCAATAATATGATCACAGCTATAACATAATATACGTTTTATCCGTGCAGGACAGAGTGGTCGTCAACGCGTACTCTGTGCCAATGTAACATAGTGTATCATGAAGGCCCAGTGCCGTAAGTGGCGCCGTAGCGTCTCGCAGCTGATTCACTACGCCTGCTAGGTGAGTTGGAAAACGCGGTCGGAATTTTGAAACAATTGCAACCTAGTATTTCAATTGTTTTTGAGTATGCATAGGGAATTGACATGAAAAATGCTGACGGGGCATTCATAGAAAGCTATACTGACTTTTTCATTCACAATTTTGTTATTCCCTACGCAGTATTAAAAAACCCTTTTCAACCGCATAGTAGAAAAGTGTCCCCATTCTTAATGACAATTCTCATTCCAGAAATGCTTGTATAAAAGTAACGGAATGAAAAACAGAAAGTTGTATGAAAGATATAAATAGGATAAAAAAGGTTTTCGCCTTTGTGTCGCACTAAGTATTTTTTACACAGATTAAAGTAACATGCACAATAAAACTTCATGGAATAAAGTTGTCATGTTATTTGATTTGCTATAATCAATTTAATTTTTATGTTTTCTATTACTAATTTATAAATCCGTTTAAAATAGGTTCCCCGTGTGATGTCGGGTTAGAATTTCACCACCCCTTTCTTCCCGTGGGTGTCACAAAGTCCACTAAGGGACCAGGGTTGAAGTGTGTTGTGGGCGATGGGCTAGCCACCTATCACTGCAATATCACATTTTGTCGATATTTTATACCCACATTTATGCTAAAACTGGCGCTGGAACATACGTTTCATGTGCTCTGCCTACCCCTTTTGGGAATAAAGGCGTGAATGTATGTATGTATGTATGTTAAAATAGGCGTCAATTATTATTATTTAAAAACGTATCGATCATTAAATGAATTTAGTAGTATGAAATACCTAAGTCTCAATATCACGTGTGGAAAATGAGTCATAAAAACTTTTAAGTTAAGGTGGCGGGAATTAGCTTTATATTTTATTTTAGATTTTTTTTCTCGCAATTGAAGTGAAAAGCATTCGCCAGGTAAAATGGCTCCTATTATGTACTTTTGTACATTGTACTATTTCTGAAAATAAAAGTCAGTGTACAAGTCTTCATAAAATGGCACAGAACTGGCATAAATGTACACAATTTGGCACGTGTGAAATGAAATTAATGTTTATACTTGAGCACAAATGGTAGATACAGTCAGCGTCAGATAGTTAGTAGCAGCCAGTAGCCTAATATTTCGTAACACACCCTTATTCTTACAGTAATAAAGACGTTTACCGAAATATTTGGCTACCTTGGCTACTAACTATATGACGCGGACTGTACCTACAGTAGTTGTTATAAGTAAAGTATAATTACAATGTTGACCCTTAACACATTCGACCCTGAGGCATGTGTTAATAGTTATCATGACTAAGTCATACATGTCAAAGTTAACATTTAATTTGTGTAACCTATTTTTGGACAATCGTTTTTGTTTATACCTGTAACGGTTGTTATTTATTTAAATGTAAAATCAACGATTTTAATATGAAAGAAAGACTAGACTTTAAAACTTAGGCTAATATGTACATAAGAAAGAACCATGGGCAACTTTGTACGGAACGTGGACCAAAAACGAGCAGAGCTGAGAGTTATCATATAGTTTTATTTCACCTGACCCCGATCACCCAGGGGAACCTAGCGGCAATTATTTATTAATTATTAATTTTGTTTTTTCCCCCTGGGGGAGGCTAGGGGATTCTAGTGAAAAACAGCCTTTATTTACAGCAAGTTGTTATATTATTAAGTGCGTTTATTTTTTATTTTTTAAGGTTTTATTTTTAATAGAATAGATGACCTGTGGGATGATTAAATATGATATTAGGAGCTACCCGTGAATTAGTGATGTGCCGTTCCCAGGAATATTCCCCAAGCGGGAATATTCCCATACAAGGGAATATTGAAATTGTGTTTGTTTATACATCTTGATATCAGGAATTCTATGATAAATTGGGTCCTTGATTTTTTTACCAATACATTAACCAGTGTAATTTATCCGCAAAAGTAAATTCCGAATGTTCCTGGGAATATTCCACGGAAATATGGGAATATTCCCGGGAAAAATGGGAATATTCCCAATTATTGGGAATATTCCCCGAGCCGAAAAAAACAAATTACTAATATGTATATCAAATTTTACACAAGTACTTCTGCAAGTATCAAAAACGATACAAAGTTAACGAAAAAACTTACAATCAAATGTGTACGAATACAAAATATGAAACTTGGTAATTGAGATAAAAAGGCAGAATTAGTACAATAATGAAGTTTTTGGCGAATAGCACTTCATATGTCGGGGCACTATTCATTTTAATTACTTTTATTACAACTTAGATTTTCCAAATTTGTATTTCCATATTCCCCTTGTAGTGTAAGAAGCATATACAAACTGTCATGCCTATATAACCCATGTCTATTATGAATAAACAGCAGTCGTATCTAGAACCTGGTTGTTTCAATACACATCCGAACACCCGTCTTCATATGGCGATCTTGCCAACGCAGCGCTTTGCGCGCTGCCGCTAACATCGCGCGCGAAAGTGTTTAACTACAATAATGATATATCAAGATGTGCGCGAGGGACAATAAAAGTGTGTTTTTGGCAATGGACGAAATATATGACAAAACAGTGAACATGTTTCTCATCACGGGACTTATTTTGCTGGTCGTGATAATTGGCTACAAAATGTTTAAGTGCTGCTCGTAAAAGATGGGGTCTTCGCAAACAAAAGAGGAAGTTGTCGTGGCTCAGAATGCTGCCGGGGGCTCTAGCAACAGCGCCGAGGTCGTGAAGAGTATAAATACCACGAACAATCTGCTCGTCGTGGTGGTGTGCATTTTTGCCCTAATATGTGTCGGGATTGCATACTACATGTACAAGAAGTGCCACAAAAGGTGGATTCGAGAGGAAATACGAGGACATGCGTTGAGGAGCTCAGGTTTTCGTCGGGCACCAAAATCGGAGAACGAAGTGTAAGTGAGTGAACAATTACGTCTAAAAGTGCAGTGCAAAGTGTTGTGCGCGATGTACCTGGCTGTACACGCTGGACATCAGTAAGATTAGAACTTAATTGGTTAATTATTTACTTAGCGCATATCATGTAACAATGCTTAAGGCGAAGTATCTTTTATTATAAGTAATGATTTAGTATGGCAGAGGAATTGTTAGATTTAGTTAATCAGCTGACGTCAATAAGGCAATATTTAGTAAAAATCGGTCCTAGTAGGCAAGGACAAATTGTAGAGAGTAAATTACTTAAGGCGAAAGAGTTACATGATAGCTTGGATTCCTTAAACGAAATAAAAGAAAGTGTCAAAGGCGATGAGCTTATAGTTATAGAGAAATACTGTCAGCATTTTGATAAGTTGTATAATTGTGGAGTTATGTTCTGAATCTGCCGAAGAACAAATCGTAGAAATGGAGAAGTTTGACTTAAAAACGGCTTTGAGTTTATTACCAGTGATGAACGATGATACTAACGACATTCAAGGTTTAATTGCCAACATTGAATATTATCAGTCTCTGCTAGACAATGACTCTAAAACCAAGTTAGTAAGCTTCATCTTAAAAAGCAGGCTTTCTCAGTCAGCAAAACTAAAGTTGCTGCCGGAATATACTAGCATTAACGATTTAATTCGAGATATGAAAAATGAGCTATTACCCAAAAAATCAGTTCCAGCTCTGCAAAAACAACTTTTGAGTTTAAAGCAAAATGAGCTATCTGTAAACGATTTTGGAAAACAATTAACGGAAATGTTCGTCGACCTCACTTTATCACAAGCGGACAATAATGTCGACAGTTATAAAATACTACGACCCTTAAATGAACGGCAAGCGATTCATAGCTTTGCCGACGGGCTGCGGAATCGCAGACTCGGCACCATAATTGCCGCTAGAAATTTCGCTACCCTAAAAGATGCAGTTCAAGCTGCCGTAGATTATGACCGTAGTGTGCCAGGCACGTCGGAAGGAATTATGGCGATGGGACGTCATCATAATTATAATACGAGGTATTTCAGGAACCCATCCACATACTACAGGGGACACCGTGGTAGGACGTACGGGGCACGCGGCCGTCAACCAGGCAGGTACGGGTCCAGCGGCCGACAGCGGGGCGCGGGACCAGGCTACCAGTTTCCTGCTGGGCGGGGAACAGCTAGGTCTTATCAGCATTATCGAGGTAGGTCTCAATTTCAGTCTAACCGACCTAAAAACGAGGGGACACGCAATCAACAGCAAATGAATATTATGACAGACAATACCGTCGAACCAAACGTGTCGAATAATGATCACGAGAATCAGTTTTTTCGTGACTGAGCAATATATTTTAGTTAGTAACAATAATCATAGTTATGTAGAATTATCTTTAGACTCAGAGAATAGTTTAGCCACAAAATGGTTAGTTGACACCGGAGCAACCATAAGCGCAGTAAAGCATAAACATATTTATAATCAAAACATTCCAATCCATAACGAGAACATAGTCGTCAACGGAATCGGCGGCAAAGTCCAGGCCATTGGATATGTTTATTTAAGACTTAATTACGGTGAGCATAGCCTTAATCATAAGTTCTATGTTTTTAATTCGTTGCCTTGTTCGGCTAGCGGCATCTTAGGACAAGACTTGTTAAGACAATACAAAGCGGTACTAGATTGGAATGTCAATACTTTGACTTTAAGGGATAGTTATGACTGTAAGCTTATATTACCGCTACTTACGGAGAGTAGCAACCTTTTGACGATACCGGCTAGATCTGAAGTAATACGTTACGTTACGACAAATATGGAAGAGGAATGTGTAGTGTGCGCGTGTGAGATTCAATCCGGTTTATTTATGGCTAGCGCTCTAGTACAACCGATTCATGGAAAGATACCTATTCGGTTCCTAAATACAACAGAAAATGATTTGACTATTAGCGAAATAAACCCGACTATTCATAAAGCAAGAGACTACGATGTATGTATGTTTAGTGAGACTCAGAAAAATGCGGAACGGGTAAAAAAGGTATTTTCTTATTTAAAAATAAATCATTTGAATAAAGAGGAACAATTATCGATTGAAAAATTGTGTGCAAAGTATTGTGATATTTTTTATTTGCCAGGGGATACATTGACTACAACCAACATATATAAACACAAAATTACGTTGAAACCGAATGTACAACCCGCCTATGTAAAACCTTACAGGCTTCCACATTCCCAGAAAGGGGAAATACAAAGGCAATTAGATAAAATGTTAGAGCAGGGGATAATAGAGCCATGTAAAAGCGAATGGTCCAGCCCAATTTTATTGGTACCTAAGAAATCTGATAGCAGTGGAAATAAAAAATGGCGTTTAGTAGTAGACTACCGTAAACTTAATAACTGTATAATTGATGACAAATTCCCACTTCCAAATGTTACAGAGATATTAGATTCCTTATCCGGTAGTATATATTTTACACATTTAGATTTGAACCAGGGGTACTATAATGTAGAATTAGAACCGGACAGTAGGAAGTACACGGCTTTTTGTTCAGGTCAGTTCCAGATGACCAGAATGCCTATGGGTTGTAAGACTTCGCCAAGCTCTTTCTCCAGGATGATGAATATGGCCATGGCTGGATTGACATATCAGAAATGTTTTGTTTACTTGGATGATTTGATAATTTTCGGACGAAATCTAAGCGATCACAACAAAAATTTGCAAGATGTTTTCGAAAGACTTAGAAGTGTTAATTTAAAATTAAATCCAGAAAAATGCGATTTTTTGAGGAAAGACTTACTCTATTTAGGCCATGTAGTATCAGATAAGGGCGTGTTACCAGACCCATCAAAAATTGAAGTAATGAAGAATTACCCGATTCCCCAGAGCACAGATGAAGTTAAACGTTTTGTAGCTTTTGCTAATTATTATCGTAAATTCATACCAGATTTTGCTGAAAAAGCTTATTATTTAAATTTACTGTGTCGTAAAAATGTTCAATTTAAATGGGATAGTAACTGCCAAAATTCATTTGACTGTCTTAAAAATAGTATGATATCACCTCCAATATTACAGTATCCTGATTTTTCAGAGGAAAATCAATTTATAGTCCAGACAGATGCTTCGAAATTTTCAATTGGGGCAATTTTGGCAAATTCGAACGGGTTACCCATAGCATACGCGAGTAGAAGATTAAACAAAGCTGAAATTCAGTACCCTACAGTGGAACAGGAGCTGTTAGCTGCAGTATGGGCTGTAAAGCACTACAGACCGTATCTCTACGGGCGTTATTTTAAAATTTGCAGAGACCATAGACCTCTCGTCTACTTATTTAATATGAGAGATCCCTCTAGCAGATTATGGAAGTTCAGGCTGGCATTAGAGGAATATGATTTTGTGGTTGAGTATGTCAAGGGTAAGGACAATGTGGCTGCAGACGCATTGTCCAGGATACGCGTTACGTCAGAGGAGCTAAAGGCGATGCATGAGAGAGTAATAAACGTAATGACGAGAGCACAAGCGAGACGAATGAACACTGGATCCCCGGTTGATATGGTATCTACCAACGACAGGTCTGATCAGCCAAGAGTTGTAGCTACGCATACCAAACCGAAGGATTCCGTGGAGTTAAGATTTTTAGACTTGAAGAGTATAGACAAATTAAAAAAGGAGAGACGTATTAATCAAGAGAGTAAGACGTTATGCTATAGCCAGGAAAGAAAAACAATTTATATAAAACAAGTGTCTCAATCACAACTGACGCGAGCCGCTTTTGTGAGGGAACTTTGTGAATTTTGTAAGGAAATAAAAATCGAAGAGATATTTTTTTATAAAAAATAAGAATAATAATATTTTCATTGAAAAATTAGTATGTGAAATAAAAAATACAATTACTTGGTCCGGACCACGACTGATTATTTTAAATGAGGTAAACAGAATATACGACAAAGACGATAAAAGAGTGTTGCTCAATGATTTTCACCTTTTGCCCACGAGTGGCCACGCGGGTATAAGGAGAATGTATAACAATATGAAAAAATATTACTACTGGCCTGGCCTAGAAAATGATATAAAACAATACGTAAGTAAGTGTGAAAAGTGCCAGCGCCAAAAATATACGGTTCAGATAAAAGAACCCATGGTAGTGACATCAACTGCGCATTCCGCATTTGAAAAGATATTCTTAGATATAGTTGGGCCCTTAGATAAGGATAATTATAATAACTCATATATTCTCACCTTGCAGTGTGAACTATCGAAATATGTTTGTGCGTATCCCCTTGTTACTAAATCATCCGCAGAGGTAGCGAAAAGTTTTGTAAACAACTTCATCCTTCAGCATGGCGTACCCAAGACTATAGCGACAGACAGAGGCACAGAGTTTATCTCTGCAACGATGAAAGAGGTTTGTAAAATTTTGAATATCAATCAGTTAAATTCTACCGCTTATCATCACCAATCAATAGGATCTCTGGAAAATTCCCACAAACATCTTGGAGCATTTTTACGCATACAAACTGATAACCACTCTGAAGCATGGAGCCAGTGGCTTCCTTTTTGGAGTTTCGCATACAATACGTCAGTTCACACGGAAACTAAGTCGACGCCGTTTGAACTGGTGTACGGTAAACAGTGTAATTTACCTAGTAACTTATTAACTACAGTAGATCCACTTTATAATTATGATGACTACCACCACACTATGCTTCCTCAAAAAAGGAGTAATGGATTACTCCACCGACAAGAGCCAAGCTCTTAAATAAATGATGATGATGATGATGATCCAAAGGAACTGAAATATCGCTTACAGGTTTCACAAAAGGAGGCACGTGATAATTTGATATCGAGTAAATTGCAACGTAAATTCAAATATGACTCTTATGTCAATCCTATTACTTATAAACCTAACGATCAACTTTTAATTAAAAATGAAACTGGTAGTAAGCTCCAAAGTTTGTACTCAGGACCATATACAGTTATAAAGGACATGTCACCAAATGTAAAAATAATTAAAAATGGCAAATATGATGTTATTCACAAAAATAGAACGAAACCATTTCCACCTTAATGCATATAATTAAAAAAAAAAACAGCCTACTGTATGATTTTCGCTACTACTGTACCTACGGTGTACGCACATATAAGGTATTGTGTACTTAATGAGGATAAGAAGGTTATCAATGTGTATTAGTGTAATATGTAATTATGTTTGTAAGTGTTACATTTAGTTTATTCCAGATGCGTATATATATATAAAAAAAAAAGTTCTTTATTATATTAAATACTTTTTTTTTCTTTCCCTCCGTGGGAGGTGTAGTGTAAGAAGCATATACAAACTGTCATGCCTATATAACCCATGTCTATTATGAATAAACAGCAGTCGTATCTAGAACCTGGTTGTTTCAATACACATCCGAACACCCGTCTTCATACCCTGTTTGGAGAATATTCCCGGGAACAAGGGAATATTCCCGGGAAATTTCCAACGGGAATATTCCCCCGGCACATCACTACGTGATCTCATAGACCAATTAGACCATTGCATATTCACTCTAAATAAAATATGAATATTTCAGTTCTACAATGGAATTCAACTTTATGCCCATATAACGTATTAAAGTAGATAAGCAGACTTTTTAATGACCTAACTAACAGCTCTGTTGGTTTATGGTTCAAAAATTGTACTACCTATTGGAACGTTTGGGTACCTATATTGATGACAACATATCTACTAAAATATGTATATTGCAATTTGTATTACATTACATTTCATACAATAAAATGAGTAACTCCTCTGTTTTCAAAACTGTTTTATATTTATAAATTAATTTTTACATTTCTTAAATGTCTCAGGTTACGTATTTCGTACATACGTGGTACGAAGTAGTATACAGACCAGCATGTCGATCACGTAACGAATTGTACGCGCGTCAGGTAGATCTAAATGTCAATTTTAATATGGAAAAATGACACTTAAAGTGGCCTAAGTAGCGTTCGCCCAACTAACATTTTGGTTTCAGCTAAGGCCTTTATTATAACATTAACCTTTATAAGTGAGTTATAATTATCTCAGTTGGAACTTATAGTGATATAGAGGAGTAAAGAAAAAAAATAACTCCAATCGTGTTACTAGGGCTTTATTGAACGCTGCTAAAAAGGCTTTAGAGTTATAAGAGTGTTACTTAAAGCAATTATACTTAAGATGTTAACCTGTTTGTAACGCTTAAACCTTTACAAGAGTGCTCGCTGACGCTAGAGCATGCTCTAACACCTTTTTTACAGGAATTCTTAACATCTTAACACTTGGCTGGAACCGATATAAGAAAGATATAAGAGTGTTATTTTAACGCTAGTGTGCTAGTTGGACGGTACGTTACGTGATTACCCCTCGGGTAATACGTAGTAGATATTTTTGTTTGACATTTCAGGCCTTAACAATTCATGCAGTTCTAAAAATCAAAAACTACAGAATTTAGTCATAATTTTATGACTAATTGTATATGTATATAGAAAGATCCTGATTATTTTGTGCCTGACTAAAAAGAACCATTAACAAAAACACCCACGAAGTTACGTAGAGCTTGCAGAAAGCACAGCAAAAACGTTCATCAAAGCCACACGAAAGGCATCCCAATCAAGAATCTACGGACTTAATTAAACAGGGCTTCCACTGTGACGTCAAAAATAATTAATTTCGCCATCGGTACGTCTATTTGAATACAATGTTCGCTACATGGTTAATATTCACCAGGCTTAGCAATTAACAACCTACCTACACACCAGTTTAAGTCTGACATCCGATTATGCATATTTGTAGCGAAGGCCAGGATCAAGTTAAATTAGGTATGGAAGATTAAGAGAGTGGACAGGTTGTGAATTACATAGCATGTGCCTGTGTACTGGCCTTTGAAGTAGGATTATCACCGGCCCCGCCCACGCCGCAAATTAAATCCGTGTCTCCGAGGATTCTCATTATAACAATTTAGTGCACTTAATGAGGAGCGGCAAGGGTAGATTTTAATCTATGAAAAGATTGAAGTCACCGGTCAAATTACTCCCTGCTCATTGCAACTTCCCTATAAAATGGCATCCGAAATGTTTGAAAAAATAAGCAGTACCAACCAAGAGATAGACACCACACTAACACTTGATAGCACGTTGCAATTATCGTTTTATTTATGAAATCTTAAATTAATAAAAAAGTTGGATAAATTAGAGGGGTAAGTAGGTAAGCTTACTAGGCCAGAAAGATGGTAACGACGTGTGTTTAAGGATTAAGGTATGTCCATACCTGTGATTACATAATAAAAATCCAATGTCATTGAATTGAATTTCGCCTAGTTGGTAGTGACCATGCTTACGAAGGAAGACGTCCTGGGTTCAAATCCTAGTAAGGGCATTTATTTGTTTAATAAGCATATTTGTTCCTGAGTCATGAATGTTTTCTATGTACACATTTAAGTATTTATTTATCTATGTAGGTATGTTTATCGTCGTCTAGTGTCCATAGTACAAGCTTTGCTTAGTTTGGGACTACACAAATGTGTGTAAAATTGTCCACAAGTATTTATTTTATTTAAATAAATTTCCGTGCCATAGATTTGAATAGAATTCGTGCTAAATTGAATTATTTACTCAGTTTTAATTTGTTTTTCATTGGGTCCCGAATTAGGGAATTGTTGGATGAGATCGCAGTCCCGCCAGTCGTGAACCACTGTGCTAAACGTAAATATCTTCCCAGTATTAAACCACCCCTAAAAGGTCACGACCGAATGCAAGTTGCTAATAAAGATGTTTGTAGATTCGGGAGCCGGCCCCCTGGCGCCTGGCGTCGCGCCGTCCCGCCGGCCGGTCGGCCAGACTCCGTGGCGACGCGCTATCGATTCCGCGAGATGACGGATCTGTGGCAACCTTTGTTGCTTTTGCATGGGGTTCACTATAAAGCTAAAGGTGACGAAAATCAGCTGGACGTTCGCAGTCTCGAATACGTACTATTGATTCTGGTGATTGGCGAATGCCGCGGCGAAAACAACGATGCACTGTGAGTCAGATGATAAAATAACGGTTGGCTGGTTCTGAGCAAGCGGTGACATACCATCGATTCCAAGATGACGGATGTGTGCGCTTGGAAACAACAATTGATTCGCTATGAAGCCATTGACTAATTTGTTTCGAAATAATATAATTCTGCTCGCGACGAAAACTTCAATTCACTGGAGTTCACAGTGAAGTAAGAGGTGGCCAACTGATCATAGGTCCTGCCTGTTTGGACGCGCTATCGGTTCTGTGAGATTACGAATAAAATTGTCCTGCTACTGCAAGAACAAGGATTACAAAGCTAGAGTTGATAATCGGCAGTCATTAAAACAAAAAACCTCTTTTCAGTGGTCAATTGCCAAGGGCTTATGTTTTATTGGGGACAATGTTTTTATAGCATAGAATTATGTACAAGAGGCAACGCCGTTTATGTGGATTCAGAGTTCAACCAAAAAAATAGGCTTAACTTTGGTGATGTCCATAGAAGAGACGCAAACCTAAATCTGACAATGACCCTGGTGCACTGGGGTTCACTGTGAGTAGATAAAATATCGGCAGGTTGCCCAAAGCCCAAGGGTGAAATACCTATCAATTGCAAGATGACGTGTGTGTTAGTTTGGACAATTGGTTCGCTATAAGGCAGAGTCATTTTTTGCCAAATTCTGCTTCGCATGTAGAGAATTTCTAACGAAAGGTCAGGGCAACGGTAAACCGACTATATAGCGATTAAGTATAATATTTTGTAACAGAACCCCGACCTCCTTTAGGGTACAACCGGATAAGACGCTAAGAGAATGATTATGAAATTTAATGAAGAAAAAGATATTTATGATAATAATTGGTTATAATGTTTCAATATTCAAAGCAAAACGTCCTAAATATCCAATAACCATTGATTCACCCTTTGCATTTACCAAACGACGACATTAGAGGCCGTCACATCAAAACTAATTGGACGTCCCTCGTCCACAATGAGGCCACAGCTTAGGTTCATTAAAATTTCATCCCGCGGGCGGTAACCGGCCAATTTGCGCGTAACACGACACCCCATGTAGCAAACTTGATTCACGACGTATTGACAGACGCCTTTGTAACATGTTTAGAGAGCAGAGGGATATGTTTAAAAGAAAATTAAAATCGTGGCTTATTTTATCAAAGGCACAGCTATGATAAGATTCCCTGACGAGGCTATGCCAGACAGATATATTGATAAGCACAGATCTTGGAGGTCTTAATCTAAATTGAAAAATTACTATCCTGTGTTTGATAGCCACTCTTTTTATGACGTTAAAGATTTTTATGAGTTACCACCATACGAGTACCAATGAATGTGCATATACATCATCATATCAGCCGAAAGACGTCCACTGCTGGACATAGGCCTCCCCCAAAGAGTGCCAAAGTGACCAATCCCGCGCCACCCGCATCCAGCGGACTCCCACAACCTTTACCAGGTCATCAGTCCACCTTGTCGGGGGCCTACCCACGCTGCGCCTTCCGGTACGTGGTCGCCACTCGAGAACCTTTCCGCCCCAACGGCCATCGGTTCTACGTGCTATGTGCCCCGCCCACTGCCACTTAAGTTTAGCGATCCGGAGGGCTATATCGGTTACCTTGGTTCTGCTGCGGATAGTCTCATTTCTGATGCGATCACGCAGAGAAACTCCCAACATGGCCCTCTCCATTGCCCTTTGGGTGACTTTGAGCCTTCTTATGAGGCCCATAGTACCTAAGCGACCACGACATATGCATGTTTATATAAATTTAATTTAATTGAAGATTGATGACATGTAATATATGACTTATGAACACTTAAATATTGAGTTTTTGCTTAGAAGTTACAGGCGGAGACGACGACAAAAAAAACTCTGAAAAACATTACGTTCATTGTTAAGGATGTGGTGTACCAACCAACGAGTAAACCCCGTTTAACTATACACCATAACACTTTCACCCACCTAGCGGGCGCCTACGCCGTAGTTGTTTTCCGCTACATACGAGGAAAACCACGGGATCGGCTACGAGCGTAGCGCGTAGCGATTCTTGGCAGTGAATGTGTTACACTTTTCAGTTTTATTCACATTCGCATACTTAAATATATCATGAAAGCCATGAGGATTGGTCCGGATTTTACCTCTGAATTTGGTTAGAGTAGCATATCTCTAGGAGTCTTAGATACAAAGAAAAATGGCGTAGGTATATTAAATAATACCTATCTTTATATTTTATCAACACATTTACTCATAACGTGGCCCTTTTTAAGATGCGATTTTTAATAATATTTTAAATTGATACCTAATATTTTAAAATGTGAAAGGTATACCTACGTTTAATCTTGTAAAATTATTAAGTAATGTTAACATTATTTACTTAATTGTTTTTATTTTTTCATTAAGTACGTAATGCAAAATTTGGCTTTTGTTAAGGATCGGGCCTATAAATTAAGACCAACGAATATCCTTAAATAAATCCTATTACTCTATTTATTGAATTTTCTACAATAAACAGCAATTAATGGTCAAAACCAATGTAATATGTAATTCCCAAAAATATTTTTTGGGGCTTACATATTAATTAATCTCGCGTCAGTAAAAAAGCCAATACAGCTGAGCCCACATGAAAATTATTATTTTGGTACTTTTAATTAACGCTGGCAAACCCTTCCCACCACCCGATCGATTAATTTTTTTTTTTTGTGTGCACAGGGAGTACAGAGCTGTTTGAAAAAAAATTAAAGTCGCTGAGCCCTCATTTTTTTCATTTTTTCCCCACCCCACTACACCCTGCCAGCACGAAGATTATCGGAAAAGGTTGTTCAGGGAAGCAGCTAACGGAGTTTCAATACAGCTGAAGCCACATGACCGATTTGGTCGCTAGCTCTCCGTCTATCACCTAAATGTCCTAAATGATGCCATTCAGCATTATATTATGCCAGTTATTTATTTATCGTATGGAAAATCAGTATTCAGAACCGTGAGATCAAGGAAAAGACGGTTGCCAGGTTGTTGCACTTTTAGCACCACCCAGGGGTCACGTGTAGGGTAGCAGTGGGTAATTCCTACGGACGTGGTGCAACTTCGACCTATTATGCCAGTGACTGACTTAGATAGTCAGCTAACGCGTTAGTTTTCACGGGACCCCAAGGGAATTCAATTTATTTGTTGTTTTCCTTACGGTTACTTTAGGCAAATACTTAAACAATCAATTAAAAACGAAAATTGCAACAAAGCTCTCAAATCTCCATCCGACTTTAATTCTAATCCGTGCTCTGCTAATACCGATGTTTTATTTCAATATCCGCTTTGTTCAAGTGGAATAAAACAAAATGGCTGAGCAATTAATTTAGGGTTCTGCCGCGGGCTGGACCCATTGGCAAATTGTCGCCGGCAATATTCAAATGGCGGAAACAATTAGTGTGAGTGCTGTGTGCTGTTTAGCACTATCGGGATGTAGGTATACCCGTCCAGAGAAAAGTCGTAAGTCAGTATGAAGCTCCTATGGAGATGACCTTTTGTGGTTAGCATAGCGTAGGTGGCGGGAGATGGATGTGGCGCGGGGACAATCGAGTGGGGTGCACGGTTTTTATCACTTTTTATTTATCATCTCGCTTATTTAGGTACTCCATTTTGTAAATTATTACAAGTAGGTACATACCTAGTATATGAATAGTTGTGTAATTTATTCAGAAACATTTTCTAGACGGTTACGTACTGGTATGACAGAAAAATAGGTATACCATGTTATGTGTCCAATGGTGGGCTTGTGAAAAGGTGATTTGTTGATGAAACTAAGTAACCAATTATTCTAAAAAAACATACATTAAAGTTTAATGTTATTGTTTTTTAGAACAGAAAATACTATGCTTCGTTAGAATAGGTTTTTATAAATTTTATAATGTTTAAACGAAGCTGTTTACAATTTTAAATTCGGTACTGCGTATCACTTTCACTGCCATGACCCGCCTAGTAGGGATTGCTCCCGGGACTGGATCTTGTATGGCCAGCCCCGAAACTCCCGGGAAATACCTACCGCCGAGCGAGCGAGCAAAGCGCACAATTATTATATTTTGACAATTATTTTGAGAAAATAATCTAAATGATTTAATCCAAAACATATTTTATTGAAACGTACAAACAAAAAAATCAACAAATCAAATAGGTAACCTACATTAACAACCAGCAAATGCGCAACAACAGTAGACAGCAAAATATGACGAGTTATAATTGGCGGATCCCTCCCCCGGAGCACGTAGCAAATCTCTTTTGTGTACTCTGATAACGGTACAAAGCTTGCTAATGTCTTTTAAGGACTTAGTGATTTAAACGGACTAAATAATGAACCGCTACCCTTCTGCTCGCCTGCCAATTTATGGGCTTAAAATCTTAGGGACTGCATTGGCGATAATTTAGATGATGTATATAAGTTTACGTGAATTAGGTATATACGCAAACTTGATGCGAGTATGCATTTACAAACTAATTCTATGATTTATTCTGTTTAATTTAAGCCACGAAGCCAAATTGACTTACTCTTAAGGTAGAGAAGTAAGGTTGATCTGTATATTGGACATCAAAGGATCATAACTAGGTACAACATTTTTTTTTTTCAATAGTCAGTCAATAATTAATCGGCTTGCTGTAAAAAAATCTTTTTCGCTAGTATCTATAATCGTAATGTTATTTTATCCTAATCAATAGAGCTTTTGTAAGAAAATTTTTCGGCATTGTTGAATCAAAACCGTATTGTGCTCTTTTAACACCAGCTAGGCGCAGTCTAGCGGGAAATAACAATACCATATATCTCGTAGCAACTAAAGTGCGCCGAAATAATCCTACTATTGTTTATTATGGAACAGAAACCGGATAAATACAACTATAAGTTAATAACCCTACTATTAGTGACATAATACATACGTCCTTGGAAACTAATCTGCACCGATAGAGTTCTACTGGTATTTATATTATCCTACTAATATTATAAATGCGAAAGTTTGGATGTTTGGATGTTTAGATGTTTGGATGTTTGTTACTCAATCACGCTTCAACGGCTCAACCGATTTGGATGAAATTTTGCACGAAGATAGTTTATAGCCTGGATTAAAATACAGGATAGTTTTTATCCCTTTTCCATGCAGACGAAGTCGCGGGCGGAAGCTAGTATTATATATTATAAACAATCTTAAAAAATCCGATGGTATAACATTTCTACAGACAATTAGTTTATTTATTTATTTAGATAGACAAAGAAATAGTAAGTAAATACATAGATTAAAACAGCAACATTAAATCGTTTTATTTGCTTCGATGCTGCGAGGTAGAGTTAAATGAAATAACACATCAAGACTAGCTCTGTATAACTGTATTTTAGATGATTTATGTCAGATAATTTGGAGTTATTTAGTGCCTATACCTAAATCATATTTATTTTTTAAGAAATTACCCAACGACTTCCTCGATTTCCAAAATAATTTGATCACTGTACAACCAACTCAATGTCGCTTACTCGCTGACTCGGCATCAAGACATTTTAAGCGACTTAGCGAGACATTCAGCGTATCTCAAACAAGCACGCACGATAACCGCAGCCGTTCAAGGAGATTTGTCGACAAAGTCCCACTCCAGTCGCTAGGCGGTGCGCATGGCGACGCAAATCCGGATGATGTCTGTTTGTTATCAGCGCGGGGCAGTCGACTGTGCCGCCTAGGGTTGCCGTTCGTTACGGAATAATCGTCTTATTTATCGATTGCGACGGACTATTTGTTGGGCTCATTAGGATTATTGTTTTTACCAAGTAGAGTTTCTTTATTCGTGAACTTGTGAATCATATTTTCCAATTATTTAAGGATTATATACTTGGTTATTTCATTAACTATTGGGGTATTCAGCACAAAGAACGACCAAGATAATATTGTGCATAAAAAGTTTATTGAAGATGATTTCAAGACTTTGGACTGGAAAAGGATAGGCATCAACATCAAGGAATGCATCACTGACCTTCGGTTTGCCGACGATATAGTAGTATTATCCGAGTTCATGCAGGACTTAAATACGAGCTCGATGACCTCAGTAAAGCCTCCGAGCGAATTCGTCTAAGGATGAACATGGATAAGACGAAGATCATGTCAAATGTAGTACTAACTCCCATTACAATCAGACACTTTACGCTTGAAGTTGTAGACGACTACATATACTTAGGACAGACTGTCTAACTTCGAGAAAGTGGTCAATTAAATAAATAAATTGTCCACGGCTGGGCAGCGTTCGGGAAGCTAAGGCACATCTAGTATCCCGCAGTGTCTCTAGACGAAATCTTTGACCAGCGTGTGTTGCCAGTGATGAGATATGGCACTGAAACGTGGTCGCTTACTATGGGCCTCATAAGAAAGCTCAAAGTCACCCAAAGGGCAATGAAGAAGGCTATGCTTGGAGTCTATCGGTGTGATCGCATCAGAAATGAGACTATCCGCAGCAGAACAAAAGTAACCGATATACCCCTCCGAATGGCTAAACTTGGGGCGGAACGGTTCTCGAGGGGCCAACCAAGTACCGGAAGACGCAGCGTGGGTAGACCCCCCACAAGATGGACAGATGACCTGGTAGGTCGCGAGAGTCTACTGGCTGCGGGTGGCGCAGGACCGATCACTTTGCCACTTGTTGGGTAAGGCCTATGTCCAGCAGTGGACTTCTTTCGGCTGATATGAGAATGATTATGATTTAAGCAATAAATATTTGGGACCTTACAGATCGCAAATCGGAAAACTGTATGCGAGCATTCAATGACGAGGATAACCATTGAGGTCATGATTTCCTTTTTATTTTCAAGAACTAGTTTCCCGCGCGGCTACGTCCCCTTATTGCAAAGAACACTGACAAACCCGCGGGATCAAATATAGCTTATGGCAATCCAAAAAGTCCATTCTACATTTACTCAGGTGAAAAAATATTGGAAATCAGTTACTGGTCTGAACTTCCGGAGATTAACCCTACATACAAACTTACAAAGCTACAACGAACTCACAAACTTTTCCTCCTTATAATATAAAAAAATATTTTTTATTTTGCACAAATCAGATTGCCAAAAGAGCTTGTTAAAGCTTCATGAATATACCTAATACTGAATGAAACATTGGTACAATAATATAAATAAAACAGGTAATAAAAACTATAGGGCGACCCTACGCTAAGGATCTCATTAGAGTCAAGAAATCGTTCGCAAAACTTCAAGACTCGACTGTGATTCCTTTTTCCTCTAATCTTCCGAAACTAAAGTGCAAGAGAGACAGTGGAAGTTCGATTTTCAAATGGAATAGCCCCAGGGTTGCCCTCGTATTTTATTTCCACTGCAAGTCGTATTATCCTCTGTCAATATTATCGGCGATCGGCGCGGTTCCCGCTAAATTGCTTCTCCCTCTCAGCGTAGAAACAAAAGTTTCTGTATTTGTTATGTTATTGCTTTTATTTAAGAAGCGGGAAGAAATCAATTGTTTCTTTTATTATTCCATTTTTCTTGAGTAACTTTTTGCATTTCATTAAAAATTTGTCAACTACGATGAAAGTGACATGAAATTTAAAATTAAAACTGAATTATTTGTTAATTACCTTTATAAAGTCGTCACGTATCACAGTCCTGTTGATGTAAAACTTTGATTGACTATTTTAGTGCTATTTAAATTCGTTAATATGCCTACATGGCTCTGTTTTCACCTGACAATGTCATTTTAATTCCTGTTTTATAAGTATCAGTGCGTCTGGTGTAGGTACACAGATTGGACAAGATTTAACGCAAAACCGAGATAACGAGAAGTCGTTGTGTGGACTTTTCGAAACAATCTCAAGTATACTTTATAAAAATTGTTTTTTTGTTGCTCTTTCATTTATGTACAGATAGATTGCAGTAATAAGTTATTTCTTTTTTTATATAAAAATAAGCATTTCAATTGTAGAACCTGCTTGTATTTATTTGAGCTGTAAAGGAAAATTTGGGGAAAAGATCACTTTTTTGTCTGACAATAACCTTTTTCTTGAGAACGCTTGGAGGTATCGAGTTAAAATAAATATCAAATATTTAGGTTTGCATTGCAGCCTTGGGAACTGTGAAAAAACCAACGGTGAAGTTAACGCAATCAAGACATCCGCCATTTACTTTGATCACATATTGTATGTACAATTGTACATCAAGAGTTAAAAATTCAGAGTTTATCGAAGAAATATTCTTTGACTTAAAATTAGGCAAAAAGCAAGCAAGCAATTATTTTGAAATCTTCAAAGTAAGATTTACACGAGCTAGTTTATAGTAACGACACATAAAAAAATATTAGCACAGCTGAATGAGCGTTAACCCGTCATTGCCATAACATTAGGGTAATCCAATTACCAGTGTTAACGTGGTCAGGCCCCTTGTTAATTTTATTGTCTAGTAATGATATCTGTTCAGTAAGAGTACCTTTAAAGTCGATGTTACGACCTGATTAGCGGACATCCGTAATTATTTCATTGTATTTACTTGTAGTCCTTGATAGCATGTTTCCAAAAAGTAAAAATGTCTAGGCAACCATGTCCTTTACAATAAAGTCGTGTTCACACATTTTTGATCACAGTCGGTGCACATCTTACAACTCTATTGTACCAACCACTCTTTCATTATGAAGGAAAATTATGAATTCACTTGAGCATGAGAAGTTTATAATCAAACTGACTACATGTAGGTAATAATTTGAGGCTCCCAGTAAGGTCTATTTTTCCCTCGAGTTGGCAGGTCAGAAGGCAGTCTTTTTAACCGACGAAAAAAACGGAGCAGGTTCTCAAAAAATCAACGCGTATATATTTTTTTTGTGTATGACCACGCATAACTTTTAGAGTAGTCCGATTTTGATAAAAAAATATATTAGAAAGGGTATACCTCGAAGTTGGTCCCACATAAATTTTAAATAAAAATTCCAACTCTAAGGGTAAGAAAACAGGGGATGATTGAGTGTTCACTTACTGATTGAAATGTATGACCACATATGCAGAGAGTAATCACAAATATTGCATGTAAGTAACTAGTAATTTAGTTACTAATTAACTAAAGTAAGCCATAGAAAATTGAAAAATAAAAACTTTATATCAAAAAAATTAAACCGCCGAAAAAACTGAAAAGCAAAAAATTATAAACCTTTCTTATTTAGTTTAATAACTAAGTTCTTAAATGAATCTAAGTGTACCTAATTAATTTTGAGTCGGCGCCAACTCAAAATTACTTAGGTACACTATTAGATTAATTTAAGAACTTACCGCCTTATTCATAAAACTTAAAATGCCTCTGCTAAATAGAATGTGCTTTGTCCCTTTCTTACGAACACAAATGTCAAAGTGACAGATAAGGACAAACGAATTTTAACGCCATTTTAGTTAAAACAGGATTGTAATACGTTTATGAATACGACCGTTAGTTATTAAGGTTACTAAAAAAGGTTTAATATTTATATGATTGTTTGGCGCCGAGTCAAAATTACTTAGGTACACTTAGATTCATTTAAGAACTTAGTTATTAAACTAAATAAGAAATGTTTATTATTTTTTGCTTTTTAATTTTTTCGGTGGTTGAATTTTTTTGTTAAAAAGTTTTTATTCGTAAAACTAGTGCCTATGCCAAATCTGGGGCTCAGGTGTCGAAGCGGACCCTGGACTCCTATGGGGCAGAACCGGGAATAACGCTAGGAGGGTGATGATATGAATGAATTCCTTCTGACTTAACAACTAGAAACGTAAACGGTGTCGGCGACCACAGGCATTCATGGGCCGTCGCTACTAACCAACTGAGCTATCGGAACAATCCGGTTCGGGCACCAAATCTTTCAATCAGTTCCTTCATACAACGCCTTAGGGAGGCGTGTAGCGACATCTACCAGAAGACTTAGGCTTCTTAACGGCACCAACGTCTCAAATTATATTGAGAAATCGTCAGTAAAAATTTGTAAGTTTCGTTAGCAGCGTTACTGCTTAAAAACAAAAAATGATTTACCTAATCGGTGTGTCACTTATCGTGTGATAAGGCCGGCCATGATACGGGGTCAGCTTTAGCCAAGTTTCCTTTCTGGGTTCTAAGGTTAGCTGGTTGTAACTTCCGCAAAAATCAGTGCCTTCGCCACTAGGCTCCTTCGGAGTGGGACTGGGGTAAGGCTTATTATATGATACATTAAATTATTTACCGCAAAAACACGTTATATATACGTAAATTAAACTAACTCACCAGACGGGCGATCACGCGTAAAGTTTCGAACGTACGTTAGGACAACTTAACTGTAATTTCCCATACTAAAAACTGACATTTAGACCTGACGCGCGTATAATGCGTTACGAACACTGGAGAACACTTCTAGATCAAAAAATAAAATAAAGTAAAGTGGGATGATAACAGCTAGATTGCTAGCACTCTAGTGAATTTTACTTCAATCAAACAAGAAAAAAATAGTTTATGATTAGGCGATACATTTGAATCTCAGATTGATGGGGCAGATTATGTGATTTTACCCCAATTTGTCAGTATAACATGTTGAAGTCATAGTTGGGTGTAGCGTACAGATGTAACAATCCGACCACGTGTGCATACAATTTTTCAGTACAACTCGTTTGACATTTGGATCAGCAGCGCAACATGGTTCCAGACGATAGCAATTAGTCAGCTTCTGATAAATTGGCGTTGACAAATCATGACATGTATTAGATAAGTCATTACATCACTCTCTGTCTGATCCCAGCGGTAATGTCATAACAGATGAGTCGCCGCCTTTTTGCGGACAGGTAATAACTACTGATTGACTTCTTCTTTTGTCTTTGCAGTCTGCTAATTAGTGTCTCACGAATTAATGTTTGATTCTGATTCTGTTTTACTTTGATCAAATAGGGCCTAATGTAAGCACTTACTTGAATAAAAGGGGTTTGTTGGCGAAGAGGCCAGAGGCCTTTTCTTTCGCGGCTTGCAGCCCCTGCATGGTGGGTGCCCGATATCCCACATCAAACTGCAGCCTAACACCTGACAACACACAATCAATCAAAAAATTTACTTCTCGATAAGAGACAAGCACATGTACACATTTGACACGCACACATTGAATATTTCTGTTGTGCAGATTCTGACAAGTCTACGACGAATCATGGTTCTTTATTGGCTCCAAAATTACGCACGTAATATGCATAGGAATTGTAAGCCTTCAGCAAGATTTGCACCAATTATAATATAACGTAACATTTAACATTTATAAAATTCAAATGCCCTGGAGCGACACCTACAGGTTAGGAGGCAATGAATTTAATGAACTTTTGTCTCGCTCATTTCTATTATAAAAGGTAAAATTCTGATTTTAAAATGTAAGTTTCTCTAGACACAAGCGGAATTAATAAGCGTCATTATTGAATGAAGAGGTATAAATGTATTTATGGTTATGCAACTGTTACATAACGTACAGCTATTCATAGCCTTATATCTAGGTAGGTATGTGCAACCCCACCCCCGCCATAAAAATCTATAGTTAATTAATCCTCGTCCGCCATTCGAAATCCTTTTAACAAAAAAGCTACGGATGGTGACAGAAATTATAAGAATGTATATTAAAAACTTACATTACTTCCAGTTCCCGTTAGTAGCAGCGAGGCAGCGTCTGTCGATGTCGTAGCGCCCCGCGCGCCTCTACGCCGTAGCTCTACGGCTGCGCGTAGCCCCGGCACCCATTGGCCCCACAGCCTACGTACGTAGACGGATTCCGACCAATCACAGATAGAGCTGGAAAAGAGGCGTGGTTTTGAAATTTTCAGAAATTTTCAGGAGGACCATGCATCCTCCAAAAGGCACCCCCGACAATGTTTCCACATGAGTGCAGTGCAGGGGGGCGAAAGGCTTTATGCAATTCTAGGGTATCCTTTTAAATTGTTATTGATTTGACTATATTTATTAAAAACTTTCACATACTTAACATAAATCAGCTAGTAAGAAATGGAATAAGTTAAGAACGTATTTAAATTACGTTGCTAATGATATCAATAACCTGAGCCCCCAGACTTAAACAAACAGTGGAACCATTGTTTTTTTCATTCATTCATATAAATAAAAATCATACTAGGTAATCATTGTTACTTGCGCGTTTTTAATATAAACGTTATCATACCCAAGACAAACCCAAAAATCAAACGTATTTTTTTACCATTTCGGTACGTAAACCCATTTCGAGTATTTAAAATACATACTTTATTGAACGATGCACGTAATTTAAACCCTATAAATACTTGGATGATGGTGTAAGAATGTATGAGAAATGTTATGAAAGTGAGTGAAGTGAAAGTGGCTTGTCAGGGTCGTAGCAAATGGAGATCCGTGATACTTAGAAAGACCTCTTTTATGAAACAGACATTTTAAATTGATTCTGAGAGAGATTTGGTTTCATTGGAGATAGTTTAACGTCTCCCTAATTAATGTTTTGTTTCACGAATACTTTATCTCGAATCAAGTCATGAGAATTATTTCATTTGTCAGTACCCCGACAGGAATCGTTATTAAATTTATAAATTTATAACACTAAAAATAGTAAACCGCTATATGGATGCATTGTAATGTATGGGTTTTAATATCTGAAAAATATCTGAAGTACTAACCGATAATGGCGAAGGTCTGATATTGAGAAACAGAAAATAACAGAACAAGAACATTTTTTTAAAATGTAACTTTTATTTAGAAAGCATGTCAAAGGGAAGTTATAAAAAGAACACCGTCTCTAGCAGGTCAGACTGCGGCATGGATCCTATTACGCTGGCAGTATTACCTCTCCGAATAGCAATGGAAATTCGTTAAAAATATTATTATTATATTATTTTTATATTTCCAACAAAGACATTATAAATTACTACAAGTCTACAATTATATACAATAAGTACGAAAAATAAACAACATCCAGTACTTTACTATAAAAAATAGACAATCAGAAAACAGAAAAAGCCGTTCATCTATCGCTTCGCAGAACGTCATACACTCGTCACATATATAGTGACCCCAGCTACTAGCACAAACATTACATTCAGATGCTGATGTGAGGAGCGTATTGATACAGTTGAGCGCGCGAGCAAGTGGTGATTTGCCGTGGGACACGGTGCACGTTCCTCGCACTGCCAGCAGCTGACGGGTGCGTGGCCGGAAATTAAAATTGGTATTTGCCTGTGTCGGAACAAACAGGCGTACCACTTGTGCTAAGTACTAACTCCGGACAGTCGGACCTACCTCTTAAGACACTACAAGCAGTGGTCAGCAGACCATAGGTGCGCCTAACCTCTAAGGATTTAAAGCCCAGAACACCAAACAGGAATTTAGACGGCTACAATAATAATAAACGACGACCTTACTTAGGACTTAGACTAAAACTAACTAACTTAAATCATCATTCGCTTGTCCTTATCCCATTTACTTGAGGTCGGTGCAGCATGTTTTTTTCATCCATACCTCTCTATCGCCCGTCAACTCTTCACACACTTCTTTCCTGTTCATATCGTCTCTCACGCAGTCCATCCACATTTTCCTTGGTCTACCTCTTCTCTTACATCCCTCCACATTCATACTTAATGCCCTTCTGGTAACATGACTATCATCCCTCCGCATAACATGTCCATACCACCATAAACGATTTGCTCTCAGCTTTTCAGTTATCGGTGCTACTTTCAGGCTTCCTCTTATATACTCATTCCTTATACGATCCAATCTCATCACGCCACACATCCCATCTCATCATTCTCATCTCCGCAACATGCAATCTCGTTTCATCCGTCATCTTTGCGGCCCAGCATTCCGCTCCATACATGACGACAGGTCTTATAATGGTCTTGTATATTTTGCCCTTCAGTCGAAGGGGCATTCGGTCGTCGCAGATTGTTCCCGTAACCTGTCGCCATTTCATCCATCCTGCGCTGATTCGGTTTCTAACGTCACGGTCAATATTGCCATTGCATTGTATAAGTGACCCGAGGTATCGAAAATCGGAGCAGACCGGCAGCGTTACGCCACCTAGCTCTATGGGCGTAAAATTGGAGAGACCGCCGAAATCGCAAAACATGTGTTCAGTTTTTGATCTGCTGATTTTCAAGCCCACATTCTCCAATTTTTGCCGCCACTGCTCTAGTCTGCTCTCAACCCCGAGTCCATCTTCACCAACAAGGACAATATCATCAGCGAAGAGCATACAGGGCGCCTCCTCCTGGATGGCCGACGACAGAGCGTCCATTATAAGCAGGAAGACGTAAGGGCTTTAAACCGAGCCCTGGTGTAAACCCACCGTGACGCTGAACCTGTCGGTGATGCCAGCCGCCGACCGGACGCGAGTACAACACCTGTCATACATAGACCGAATTAACCTTACATACTTCACTGGCACACTTTTGTCTTTCAAGGCCCACTACAAAACATCACGAGGAACTCGATCATAAGCCTTCTCAAGGTCAACAAACACCATATGTATGTATTTTACGCATGTCTGTATTTCTCGCATAGTTGCCGAAGTGCGAATATGGCGTCTGTACTAACTTAAATGATAACTTTAATTAAATACACAACGTAGTCTAATGTCATACTTGGCTTTAACCCGTAGGCATTGATTACCAGCAGCTTTTGCTGAGAAAAAAAACCCAATGAAAAGTAATAATAACAATTTATTGAAAAAACCTTATTGCTTATTAAAAATACGCAAACGGATAGTAACCATATAACTTCTTATAAAGGAAGCGCAGGAACAGTTTTAGGATTTCTTCAGAAAAAAACGTAAGTGACCTGTTGGAATACTGAGAAAACTAATTGAAAGAGGAAAATAATAATAATATACCATTAATTTCCGGCATCTAGGGCCCATAATAACAAAAAATATTTCGAAGTCTTACATACAAAAAAATAACAATTTTAAAATTAAATAACTAATTATTATAACGGTTCCTTGTTGACTACGCGAAAAACTGGCGAGTTTCTTTTCAAAACAAAAAAGTCATCATAACAATTTCTTTTCGGCCCTGTAAACCGTTATCAGACCCTCACTTCGCCCCGCTTCGTCGATTAGGCATTCACCTCACTCTGGCCGAATGCTCATCGCTTCAGATAGCGATATAGCGAGGCAGTTCATTTCACGGGCAGCGGAGCCCGCAGATGAAGTTTACCGGTCCACCGACCACCCGCCGATATTATTCAGCGTTTTGTGAAATATACCCATCGTTACGGTTATGATCGAGACAAAGTATGCCTACGTTTGTATAAATCGGTTTATCAGAAGACATTTTCCGGGGGGAATTTGAATTCCTCTAAGCGAATTCTGTTGATTACTCAATTGCATTAGGTTTCCAAGTTTGTACATTAAGTAGTTCGTTTAGACTAAAATACCTTCTCTCCCAGTCTGTGAATTATATTATGTTGGATCACAATCACATGATATCTTAGACAACGATAATTTTTTGACACTATTTTTATACTGTAAGCTGTAACTATGTCAAGTAAAGAAGGGGGGAACATGATTACTGCTTGGGGTCTCAGAATATCTTTGAATTTTGTCATGATTGGATAGACGTTTAGTAACTAAACCTGAGTAAGGTTCCGTTTATAAAGCAAATAATGTTCGACTGTGATTACAGAATCTTTATTAATTTTCTTCTATCGAGCGTTATCCTGGCCTTTGTCAGGATCCCCTTTTCTATTCGCTTTCCTCCACTTTGCACAATCCTGGGCGTCTTCTTTTGTGAGCCCGTTTTCGCTCATGTCGGCCTTCATGACATCCAGCCACCGCTCCTTCGATCTCCCGCGGGGTCGAGGACAAGACCGAGGCATTTGTTCCCTACGTAGTCAGATGGCCTGCGAGAGACGTGACCGAACCAACGAAGGCGACATTCCTGGAGCTTATCCGCTACGTCACGAACTCCGAGGCTGCCACGGATGTACTGTACGCACGCCACAAATCCACCGCAACATCTTCATTTCAGTAAATCGAAGCTCCTAAATGTGCGTTCCAAGAACTGGCCACGTCTCGCTGCCATATAATAGGACTACGTATGACGCACTTAGTACACTAGCCCTTTGAGTCGAAGTGGTATTCTGCGATTGCAGATGACTCCTGTGACCTCTCGCCATTTAGACCAAGCCGCGCTGATTCGGGCTAGGATGTCGTGATCAATGGTCCCGGACGCATGCAGTACTGATCCTAGGTACTTGAATTTGTCATTTTTCGTGGCAAATTCGTCACCTATCTTAATAGGATCGGGATCCGTACTTCACGCAGGTCATGCATTTGGTCTCTACAACATTTAATTCATCAATGCGTAGTTAAATTAAGTGAACTATTAGGAACAGATTTTTTTTAATTGTTGTTGTTTCCACTTTTACTATCATCAGTCTGTATACATCCGCCTCCTCTCATATATTACAGGTAATGGGCGGTTTAGTTCCCCAGAGCTGATTGAACATAAACCTCTGAATATCTTTGCAGTTGTAGGTAAAAAGGTAGGGAAGTTACTGGAAAATATCAAATATCAAATCATATATTTCGTACATACGTTTCAAAAACAACGACGAGCCAGGAGTGAAAATATCAAACCGACCTCTGTTCAAGCTGCGTACTCGAACCACTAGGCTAGCATCATTAGCATCATCCTCCCAACTTTTTCCCCGGCAGTGCCCTAAACGAGGCCGAGCTCGCTAGGCTACCGTAGCGACTTTTAAATACTCAAATTTAAATACTCCTAAACATTTCGCATAAATTCCCGATTTGCCTGACAAACTGCAACCCTCTAGCTTGATTAATGCATTCTTTTATAATCTGAAACGTCAGACAGGGGCGCCCCAATCCAGTTAAATAGATCCAAAACCGCTGACGGCGACCGCTCATGCGGAGCGTAATGAATGGCGTTAACATTTCGCTGGATTTGCGTATTCGTATTCGCACTGCGCGGGCGGAGAGAATTTAGTAGAACGGGATTTATGACTCCATGACTTCAAGCGAAGCGTGCCTTGAACGCATGCGTTTGAATATTACTATAATATCCTATCGCAGAACAAGCGGGTGGTACTGGGTTGGTAAAAAATCGGTACCTACCGAGTCGACTGACAATTGACACTTACTGTATACCAATATCATCATCTTCCTAGTGTTATTCCCGGTAATGCCCCTAAAGGAGCCCGGGGTCCGCTTTGACACCTAATCCCAGGATTTGGTATAGGCACTAGTTTTACGAAAGTGACTGCCATCTGACCTTCCAACCTAGGAGGAATAACGCTAGGAGGATGATTACTTAACGAATACGATTCAAAAGTATACACATGTTTTTGACGTAGACTGTACAATATCGACTTGCACTTAACAGTGATCGACACTCGCCGCGCCGCTCACTCAGCGCTTATCGGCCCTAAAGCAGCCCTCACTACAGTTAAGAGCAGCTAAAACCAGAGTTCTCTTTAGGACGATAGCCTCGTGTCTTTACAAACGTTTGATATGATTACTATCGATTCAGTACTAAGTATAATTTTTTTTTTTTACCTATGTGATTATTCCATTCGTTTAAAAAAATAAACAAAAAGAAAGAAGAGATTATTGCCCTGACTTATCTACACAGGCTATGTACTGCATAGGCTACTTTTTACCGCGGGAAAATGCTTCGGGAAAACGGAAAACTAACCGCGCGAATCCGGGCCGGGCAGCTAGTTATTGATAAAAGAGTATGATATCGTAAAAATTCACACGTTCTTCTTATTTATGGCTCACACCTGCTGGTCGGTTACGTTTTGTTTTGTATGTAGGAACAGTAAAGGAAACTGAATCACCTACCATTTTATGTGTTTCAATGTCCTTGACTATACGTTGTAGTCCCTATTAACAAAATATTTATTTACATACTAAAACTATACAAAGTACTTTTCATCCATTAAACAGATAAGTGCAGATCGTACCTCTATTCGTATCTTAGAATACTAGATAAATCTAAATATGCCGAATAATCTGAATGAAAAATGACAGTTCAAAATGTTACGCAATTACCCGTCTGCTCCAAAGGGCCCATTTAGTGTGTTATTTAGGTACACATTACAGAATAAGATTTAGTTTGCCGTGTAATTTTATTCTGTGTTCGGCATTTAGTAGTGATCGGCACTGGCATTTATAAGCCTTCGTTGCTCTTGAACGGCAAGTGCAACACCATTTTTCCACAGACAAATAAAATTATGATATCTATTTTAGGTCAAATTTTTCATGTATATCTAAATACGTTTAGTAGTTTAACGGTTATCACCAAGAGCAATGAAGCGTGCCGTGCCGTACAGTATTCTAAATAATCTTCACGCACCTCAAACAACTTTTGCTTGCGGCCGTAATGTTGAAAAATTCTGTAAAAGTGCAATGGAAGCGATGATCGAGCACTCGATGCCGTGCGTGAGCACTTATCGGCCCTCTCTCTTGATGTACCTAAGTGCTACTCTCGGGGACAAAACATGCTGATCTCATCTTTGTTACAACCAGCAGTGACCCCACTGGTGTCTTAGTCTCCAAAAATTACCGTTATATTCATACCGTTAAAATGTTTTGTAACTTACTGAAAGTGGCCCGAAAATTTCCTCTATAAATTATTGGTTCATCAGGGTACAGGTCGACACACGTAAAAAGAGCCCTGGCGGCCATATAAAAAGTATGGCCGCCGGGCTCTTTTTACATGTGTCGACCTGTACAGCGCGAAGATCCCTTTTTAAATTTGGATTATGCCAGCAGTATAAGTAGTTAAGTACGTCATACAGTGTACGTACTTAAGCACGGTCGGCAAAGAACAAGTCTTAATAGACTTAAAATTAAACTGGCATCCGATGCATGCTATTCCATAGACGAATTTCTGAATTAGGTATGTACAGTCAAGTGTAAAAATATGGGTGCATACAACTTATACTCATAAATATGTCCCATAACTCTTATGCCAGCGGATTAAGGTTTTGGTACATATTTTTGCACTTGACTGTACACGGACAGCCAAACAACTTTTCATCAGACTCGCTACCCAACCAACTAATACTATAATGTAAAATAAAATATCATCTTTATAAAAAAAATACGAATAAATACATTTACTAATCATAATTATATCGTATTGTAAACTAAGACATACTTTACCTACTTGTTCCAATATTAGGACATAATTTTACAATATCATAATGTGATAATATTATGATTTCTACGCTCAAGCTACGGTAGCCCAGTGGTTTAGGCATGCGGCTGTCAAACGGCGGTCGTGGGTTCGAATCCCGGCTCGTACCAATGAGTTTTTCGGAACTTATGTACCGAATATGATTTCATATTTACCGTTAACTTTTCGGTGAAGGAAAAACATCGTGAGGAAACCTGCATACATCTGCGAAGAAATTCAAAGGTGTATGTGAAGTCCCCAATCCGCACTGGGCCAGCGTGGGGACTACTGCCCGTTCCCTCTCATACATGAGAGGAGGCCTGTGCCCAGCAGTGGGACGTATATAGGCTGATGATGATGATGATTATGATTTCCTTGCCGCCATCGTTAAAAAATGATATAAATGTACAAAGTATCGACGGGGTGGATTTTTTCAAATACCTACTGCGTTAAAATGCAATTATAGCTGTGATCAGCCACTTGATATCGCGCTCAGCTTTTATCGTCCCTCGTCGCTCTTGAGAGGTAAGTGTAACTCTTCAGGGCACCCTCCCGCCATTTTTATCATACGTCTGCGAAGTGCTAAAAGCCACTTAATTTTATAAAATAGAAGATGTGTCTGTTAGAGTCAGATGATCCCGCTCGAATTCGGAGCAGCCGAACTGGGGACCACAGCCATAATAATACTACTTGCTCTGTAGTAGTGTTGTTCCTGGAGGTGAGAAAGGTCGCCAGAGCTCCCGAGGATGCGTTATGTTGATGATGCGACTTATTCCTTCAGCTGTCAACACGGCGAATACTCAAACATATCAAGGGTCTGCAACGCCCTTGTGACTCCTTTGGAGTTGCATGCGGACTGCGGTGTCCGGTTACCATCAGGCGGTACGCTTGTTTGCCACCGTCGTTGTATAAAAAAAAGTATCCCCAGCCCGTGCCGGCTAAATGTAAACAAATCGTGGCAGTAGTACATATAATGAATTTAAAAGGAAAACTATCGCGGCTAAGTAGACTTTAGTAGTTACCGAGTAATGGTCGACCACCTTAATATATTTGAAGACCACGCCAGGATAACCGCCCAGACCAAATTCCGTACAAATTCTGCCGACGCAACCGCACTATTTACTTGGTGCGTGCGTGTCGATGTACAAAATACAGACAGCCAACTACGCAACCCTACACTGTGCGTGGCCCGACACGTATTTGACTGGTTTTGGTTTTCACATCACGTTTTCACATTCAGTATCACCATTTAGATTATTCTCCTTACACGTGGTTTAGCTTTGTGTGCAAGTATTAAAAATTGTTAGCATAAGTTTCCCTGAGATATTTAATCAGTGTGACAGATGGACGTTCTTTTTAAGCATTTTTGATAAGGAACCCTTATATTCTCACTCAACTATATTATTATGCATATTTTGCCACTTTTGGCATTATATTTAACCGGAAAAATCGGTTCTATATAATGTAGAATCGATAATAGAGTCATTTATGTCAAAAATCGCATCAGTTCAGCGACACCTCATCACCTCCAAACGAACCTTTTTCCGGACGATTGCGTGTCACCGCGCCACCTGGGGGCGCATCCCTCTCCGTCCTCCTACAGCAAAACACCTCACTCCATCCCCTTTGCGCAAGCTATTCATGACTTATTAACTTCTCTGAGGTATCATGGCAACCTCCGCTCCGACGATTTAATATAGAAAATTGTGTACTCAGATGGAAATAAGATCTATACACTTTATTAAATTCTTTGGCCTCGTGTCGATTAAATTTACAGTGATTTGATTTTATTACCTAATCATTTGAATAGATTATTTCCTTAATAATGTTAAAGTGATTAAAACTGTACCAGTTTATTAGAATAGAATAGAATAACATTTATTCATGACAACAACACATACATGCGCATAAATCAGCATAGAAAAGAGAAAACAACATTGCCACGAAACGGATTGGGTATTAAATTGATGCGTAAGTACTTAATATTTTCTCGAGATATAAAATTTGTTCTCGAAAATGGCTCTAACGAATGTCTTAGAGCATTAAACCAACCGGAGTGGCAATCGACAGGCGTTCCCCTCTGCCAAATACGTATGACCACTGGTCATACGTATTGTATGGACTGACGTTTATCTGACGTAGCTATTTTCACGTTCCGCATACATTTGACGTTCCCCTCCCCCGCAAAAATCGGCAGACTTTTTATGTATAGAAAATGACACATGTGACCACTCCTGTTGGTTTAATGCTCTAAGACGAATGTAGTCCGATTTAAAATAAATTTACGGGGCCGAAAATCATTATCTCTCGTTACTTGGGAAATTCGTTTTCACCTCGCGATCTCAAGCCTGCATCACACTGGCGCGGCCTGGCCGCAGCGGACAATAGTGAAATTGTCATTAGCTGACAAAATTGTCCGCCACCGCAGGCCGCGCTAGTGTGTTACAGGCCTTAGGCATGCAACACAGTGGCCCGGCCTGCGGTGGCGGACAATAGAAGATTTGACACGGGCGGACAAGTTTACTATTGTCCGCCGCGGCCAGGCCGCGCCTGTCTGTGAGAGGCCATAAATAGGAAATGGTGTAGCGAGGTTGGGAGTAGACATAAGGAGAGGGCAAATACACAAAAGATCCCACTGAGTCGAAGTGCATCCGAAAGGGCCCTCATCCAGATAAGATAAGATAAATAGGAAATGTATCATGTGGCATGTATATAAGTCAGTGTTCCCTCCCAAATTTTTTTATGTGTTTCATGCACATATTTCTACGCACGCAGAATAATGTGTCAAAACGAGCGCGACGATGTTGATATCAATTCGGATGCCGATATGAATGTATTAGATTGACCCCCAGAATAAACTTATCTCTCTATAGGGAATATCTTTATAAGTATAACCTTTGAGGAAAATGACAATGGACACTGTGTCTTTCTTTTTCTCATTTTGAATTTCATTGTACTAATTGGAAATTGGAGTGGATTAGTAGATCCAAAAGGTAACCATACAAAGTAATAAAATCGGCCATGTGCGTGTCAGGCCACGCGCAGTGTAGGGTTCCGTAGTAGCATGTGTATCTTAGTTACATCGACTCGCGCGCGCAACTAAATGGTGCAGTTGCGTCGGCCAAATTTGTACGAAAGTTGGCCTTTCCAAGTACATTTTAAGTTTGTCGACTATTACTCGGTAACTAGTTATTCCTACTTAGCTGCTGTGATAGTTTTCCTATGAAATTCACTTCCAACGATACCCCGTACTATGTGTTTAACGAGAAAAAAATTACACTCTCACTTCAGGTGTAGGGGATGTACCCTACAATAATATTTTTTTCAAGATTTTATTCTACTGTTTTGTCGTCGTGATTGATGTACATCACATCATCAGCCTATATACGTCCCACTGCTGGGCACAGGCCTCCTCTCACGTATGAGAGAGAACGGGCAGTGGTCCCCACGCTGGCCCAGTGCGGATTGGGGACTTCACATACACCTTTGAATTTCTTCGCAGATGTATGCAGGTTTCCTCACGATGTTTTTCCTTCACCGAAAAGCTAACGGTAAATATGAAATCATATTCCGTATTCCGAAAAACTCATTGGTACGAGCCGGGATTCGAACCCACGACCGCCGTTTGACAGCCGCATGCCTAAACCACTGGGCTACCGTAGCTTGAGCGTAGAAATCATAATATTATCACATTATGATATTGTAAAATTATGTCCTAATATTGGAACAAGTAGGTAAAGTATGTCTTAGTTTACAATACGATATAATTATGATTAGTAAATGTATTTATTCGTATTTTTTTTATAAAGATGATATTTTATTTTACATTATAGTATTAGTTGGTTGGTTGGGTCACGATGTTTTTCCTTCACCGAAAAGCTAACGGTAAATATGAAATCATATTCCGTATTCCGAAAAACTCATTGGTACGAGCCGGGATTCGAACCCACGACCGCCGTTTGACAGCCGCATGCCTGAACCACTGGGCTACCGTAGCTTTTTATGCATATATCGCATGATTGATGTACATACTCATGCCGAATAACAGTTTTCTAGTAAGTAGTAAGGGTTGATGAGCTAAGGCGAAGACGGGCGGACAGACGGACAGACAGGGATATGACGAAACTATAAGGGTTCCTTGTTGACTACGGATCCCTAAATAGGGTTAGGCTATTCATTTTAAACTAATATCTCTCTCGCATTACATCTGCTTGTCGTAATTTTGACTTAGTAATTTTTATTCCACTCTTCGTGTAAATTTTGTGACTTTTTGGTATGTCTTTAGGGTAAACCTACCAATAATGAACACCCTGTTGTTTACCTCTGTACTTACGAGGCGCCTAGGTGCCAAGTAATAGGCGAATGTTGAGCACTCATGGGGCGTTTATCTTATTCTATTTTGGTTTTACTGTTTTCTAACAATCATAACACTTACAACTTCGGAGCCAAATCATGTCTCTATCTATTCCTAATGTTCTCTGTTTGTAACGACTTAAGAGAGGAAAAACAATTAAATAAAAACTGAAATAAGTGCTGAATGTAAAAGTGTTCCATGGTTAACCTATGAAAATGTAATATCAAACAAAAGATAACTTAATGGATAAAACCACCAATTTCAACTCTCAGCCGCTCTTTAATTCAATAGGAGGTCTCTTCCCAATGTGGTGTGACCTTCGACATACATTATTTTATACTTTATTGATGTCTTGAATCCACTACCTGGGGAACTGTAATGCGGAGTATTAACCAAAGCACTACCGTTTCATCGAGGTCGCATCGTTTATCCCGTCGCCAAATGAATGCATCCAAATGGATGGACGTAATATTTTGACTACATTCACGGGCGCGCCACGCCACTGGCACTTGCTCGTGGTCGCGTGTGATGTGACATAGCGCGCCGTTTGTCTCTGCGGCGACAAATGGATGCGACCAAATGGATGGATGTTTATGTTCCAATGTTGAATTATGACACTCACGACCGTTCAATTCAGATGGCGCATTGGTGCGTTGCGCTCCGCTCGCCTTGTTGGAACGGTTGTGAATTAGAAATGGTATATTTACTATCAAATAGGATTACTCAATAAAGTGAAAAAATACGAGTACATCACACATCACATCATCAGCCTATATACGTCCCACTGCTGGGCACAGGCCTCCTCTCACGTATGAGAGAGGACGGGCAGTAGTCCCCACGCTGGCCCAGTGTGGATTGGGGACTTCACATACACCTTTGAATATCTTCGCAGATGTATGCAGGTTTCCTCACGATGTTTTTCCTTCACCGAAAAGCTAACGGTAAATATGAAATCATATTCCGTACATAAGTTCCGAAAAACTCATTGGTACGAGCCGGGATTCGAACCCACGACCGCCGTTTGACAGCCGCATGCCTGAACCACTGGGCTACCGTAGCTTAAAAAATACATAATATACTTATATACGCGATTATACTACTCGGGCAGCTTGGAAGTAAAGAAGTTTTGCTTATATTGAACTCTAGGAATATAAAAGGGGCCTACCTACTGATTTCTCTTATAAGAATCATATGACGCTACTTCACGACACGACTGAACTTGAAGTCACCAATCTTGAAATACAATTTCCATTTCAAAACGCATTTCAAAAATTGTTCGTATTTATTTTAAACTCGACAACAAGGAAATCGCAGCTTCGGAATCCCGAATGTTTACCGACCAATCGCTCCCCAGGGAGACGCTCCGAAAGCACGGAAAGCAATAAAGTGCTCTAAACCCCACGATATTTATTGGAAATACATCGGAGCGATTTACTCGAAGAATACCTGAAGAGGTTTGAGGCGATGTTGATATAAAATGTCGAAATTCAGTTGATGAAACAATGGAATACTCCATTGTTGTTCTATACAGAAACAAAAATCAATACTTAGGGAATTTAAGTGATGTTAATATGATGATGATAATACATGTACATATTTATAACGTAAATAAATATACATGTTTTACACGGTAGGTAGATTCCGACTTGTAAAGTACTGCATACTTCTGGTCATAATTGTTACTTCATAAAATATTATAAATCTAGTTAAGATTACCTTGTGTCCTTACTTAGATTGTAGTTTTATTGTTTAATAGAAAACTGAGTGGAATTATTTACTGACTCATGTACTATACAGCTGAATTAGCCTAATGAGAAACCATTTGTATCGGTATATCTTTTATTTATATTGCAGAATTTTTAAAACGATACCAACCATGAGTTAAATTTATTTTTTCTCACTCGATGTACCTAAGACAACATTCAAATATAGCATTGCTTTTCACCAAACAAAATACATTTTACGAATGTTAAGTCTTTTGTCTGTTTTTTCCATGTCACAAGTCCAATTAAACCAAATCGCATTCCTAATAGCATTTTAAAGTCCGCCGTCTCATCAGTTTTACATGGTAACAGTTTCAGTAACGATCGGGATTTCAGGGCAGGTGAGGGCGGCGCCTATCGTGGTCCCGCCCCCCAGCCATTGTTCCCAGTTCAACCAAATTGAATAAATTAACTCGAAATTTAATAGATAACTCTATTAAGACCCCAAACAAGCTCTGACTCGGTAGGTGCCCACGTCAAGTACAACTTAGCGAAAATTGTTTGCTGCGTGATTGAATTTGGACGTAGCGAAGGGTACGAGGATCTGTGACATAGCATTAGCCAAATCGGTGGGGCGGTGAAGTCAATATTGAAAGTTTCATTACTTCGACATTTCATTATTATTTGAATAAAAATTCTTACATCATTTAAAGAAAATGCAAACACACAATACTATATTACACAAATATTAAACTTTTAATTATGGAAATTATAATGAATAGATTTTTAATAAAGGGAGACAAAATGAGCATTTATTTTAGACATAAATGAGTGTAGTTTAAGCTTTTAAGTTAAGTTCTGTCTTAGTGATAAACTAATTCTTACTTCTAGTTATTTATCGAAATGGTTAAAATTATATAATTAAAATCAAATAACTATGCTTGCAAATACGCGAGAGCAAGTCAAAATCTCATAAAATAATCGAAATATATTATTCAAAACGCTATCTATTTATTAATTACCCGACTGCTCCAGAAGGAGGGATATGTTTTCCGAGCGTATGTGTATTTATGTATGTGGAGAAGAAAATTATATTTCACGGGCTACAGTTCAAACGGCTTGATGGGTTTTGGCATATATGAGTTTTATATATAATTGGATTTTATTTACCAATGAAGCCAGTCTTCCGAGAACAAAGACAAAGACTTAAGTATTTAGGTAGTAAGTACCTAGAAATTAGATATTCTCTGTTTCTGCTATTTGTTCGTCGTTGTATTTTAAATCAATGTTAACACTAAAATTGTATCATATACATATTTTGTTTTTTCTAAAGTTATATCTAAAATATTATTTTTTATCGTTTGTATTATCTATGTCCATATTATATAATTCTATATTATTGACATTACAGGAAATTATTAAAGATATGTTATCGGAAAATAATAGACATTCATATTATTTATACTAAACGGGACTTAATCGCGTATTAACTTATTTATTTACCTCACTGAGGTCTCCCGACGTTTCGGATGTGTTGCAACATCCATGGTCACGGGACAACTGGCTTGTGCGGGTATCAACATCTTCTTGCTGCGCGGGTTTTCCGAACTACCCGCATTTGGTCTTTTTGAACCACTTGTACACTAGGGTTGTCACCCGGCCGACACACAACACTAACAATGTCCGGTGATATAACGGACGATGTTTTCTGACGCTGGCATTTACTTATGATAGGATTCCACGAAGATGAAATCTTAAAACCGTCATCCCGATTGAAATTACGATGTTTTCTGATTTCAACGGCTTCACGTATTATTACGAACGCGTTATTTTCGGCTTCCGTTTAGTATAAATAATGTGTGAGAATCGTGAAAGTTTAAATCAATATATAATAGACATTCATGTTTGATTACCATAGGTACATCGTTGATGTAGAGCATAAATAATAATGGTACCAATACACTACCCTGCAGAACCCCGGTTTTACTTCTTTATAGCATGATTTGGAGTAGTAGTTAAAAATTTCCACTTCAACAGATTGTGTGCGGTTGCATGAGTAATATTTTATCCAACTCCATGTTAAACCACGAATATGCGATCGTGAGAGACAAAAATTAAAGCCTTGCTCGTATCTAAAAATTAACAAGTTGTAACTCTAACAAGCATATTAGCAATAATTGCTCTTTTTATTATATAATGGCTTGACAATGGTTTTCTTTATTCTGCCTGGAAATACACCGGTCAGGACCGATAAATTATAACTTGGTCGCAAGAATATAGGAAAATGGTATCCGGATTTGTTACGTAAACAAAAATGTATACATTAGGCATTTTTTTTTAATAAGTGTGACGAATATTGAGTGAGTGCAACACGGACTCCATTCGTCCCTACAAATTATGTATATATTATAAATATACGTTATAATTATGTATATATTACTAAATTAATAAACCAGATAAAATAGAGGTGAATTATCATTTTGAAACGTATCACAACATTACATGCCTGCGCAGTATCAAGCACTTACGTCGTCACGTGTCGAAAATTAAATACATACTATTTCTTTATGTTATGTCGTGGGAATTATGTATATTGTCCAAATATTTGTTATTTTCTCGCAACCGAAGTGAATAACAGTGTGTATAACTCGGGCATAAATGAGACCCTCTACTTAATAATCCACCATATAAACGTAAAATAAAAATGGCTCGTCCAATGTACATTGTACTTATTCTGTCTACTTTTTTTTCTTTTTATCTTATCTATTGAAAACTACGAACATAGTCACAATGTATATTTACAGTTTCTTCTGCTATATTCCTATTACCTCATATAACCCAATTAAAAAAATGAATCCGCCAAAAAAACATAGTACCCAAAAAAGTGCACTATGATTTGATTAGCGTTTTAACTCATATATATTTTTTACTCACGCAGATCACACATTGGATTCAAATACTTAAAAAAAGGTGTTTCAATTGTATCTCGATTCCTAATAAAAGCACGACGGAATAAATCATTAAAATATTATACCTACTTTTCTGGAAAGCGCCTAGTACCTAGCATCCAATGTGTCTCTCCATCCATCTCAGATTAGGGTAATATTCCACTCAAACCACAAATTAAATCAGAATCACAAATACTTGCGTCTCACATTTTGCATATAGAGTAGAGTGAGTGAGACGCAATGCACATTGGACAAAGATCTTGGACAATTGGAATTATTGATATGCAGAAACTGCCAGGTGAATGAAATTTTCATACAAATTATCTCGCCCTAGCCATAAACTTGAGACAGTGACTTATATTATACATACCTCAATTCGCAATATTATTCACGCCAAAATATTAGATAAGTGGGTTAGAATATAGGTACAGATATTAAATAATAAAATAACAGAATAGGAGAGGTACCAATACCTAAATTTAATATTGGTGTTATTGTACGGATATAATACCGGTATGCGCCACACCGTCACTATTATGTCAATAAGTGACGGGTTGACGCCATTTTTCATTCACAATACCTAAATTTATTATTGGTGTTATTGTACGGATATAATACCGGTATGCGCCACACCGTCACTATTATGTCAATAAGTGACGGGTTGACGCCATTTTTCATTCAGTTTGCCGTCAGTTACGAGTATTTAGAGTCAAGTCGACCAAATCGAAATAAAGTTTGTCCCGAGATTAACCTAAACCTCTTGAATCTTTAACTCCGGTCAAGTCCTCATTTCTCGTTTGGTACCTACCGTAGATGATAACCGCTAATGAGCAAAATATAATTATTTCTAAAAGAAACGTTGACATACGACCTACTTTTATTATTAATTATATTAAAAAATCAATATGATCCCCTTAAGGCATTCTCTACCAGTCGATCCCCCATAAATACAAAAAAGTGAGTGCAGTAAAAATGTATATGCCTGAGTTTGTGAAGTAAAGCCAGGCAGCCAATTAATACCAAATAAAAATAAGTGGTCCATAAATTCTACACAATGCTTTATTGTGAAAACTCACCTGTTTATATAGCTTCAGGAATATACACCTTACACATAGATAGCATAGACATCGATATATAGTACTGAAGATATGTTAATAGTGTTACACCTAATTTTACAACTTTAACTAACAAGACTTATGAATAGATATGTGATTTTTTGATATGTTTATGTATTGATATTCTTTAGAGTGGTTGTTGTATTATATACAATTACTCTAATTCAATACGAGAACATTTGTAATAGCTAGATATCAGTGACATGCACGTAACTGTATCTGTATTTCACTAAGTCTTCGTTTCCGGGGGTCATCACTCTTAAGGCGTGTTCTCTATTTGTTTACTTCTTTAGACATACTTTTTGTGTAAAGTTTTGGTTTGCGTTTTTTTAAATTAATTATAGTGAAAAATGAGTATCAGTATTATCAAAACAAATGGTCTCTCGTCGTATAAACAACTGCTGTTTGATGGTTGCCGCGTGTTTTCTGGTTGCTGGGACCAACCCTTGAGAGTGATGCGCCCCCGGCGGGCACCACGTGACTGCCGCGCTCAACTTTTGTGTTTACATCCCCCTTGCCCCACCCCGCGCCGCGCCGCCCCACCCGCCGGAAAACTCACTATGCTAATAAACTCCTAAACCGGACACTTGTTTTATAGCTTGGATTATGTCGTATGACGGGGCGAGGATAAAAAGTTTAAATTCCGAGTCCGACCATTTAAATTTTCTAATGAAACGGACTTAAGTAACTGAAGGGGAAAGAACTATAACTAATAACTTTCTTTGATTCAAACCGAGTTCAGTCGACGTCTAAGATATTTTAAAATTTTGGGCCTTATTCCATTAAACACTTAAACGGCGAAAATTGTAAACATGTATTGACGTCAACCTATTTCATATAATTTACTTCAAAAACAAACCTACTTTTAATTCGTGCCCACATTAAAGTGTGCCTGTAAAATATTCAGTTTTCTGATTCCTCCAGGATCCAATCATCACATCCTGGCCTGATGACCATCAGACCTGGGAAAGATACCCTTTTCAAACAAAATAAATAACTATAACTTAGAAAAGTTGAGAGAACCATTTTCATTTAAAAGTCCAATATCTCAAAAATAAAATAACGATAAAATTATCTAATACACGAAAAAAACCGCATTCAAATCGGTCCATCCGTTCGGGAGCTACGTACGATACCACAGACAGATACATCGATACACAGACAGACACATTAAACTTATAACACCCCTTTGCGTCGTGGGTTAAAAATAAAAGATTTCGGCGTGTTTGGAGGCGGTTATTAAATAATATGAAATGAAAATGTTAGACTTAATATTAAGCATGAAAATGTAACATCAGTAAAATACAAACTATTGTTCAGAAATTCTTATCAGTGCGTAGATGTGCATTTTGAAATAAAAGTGCAAGTGAGTATCTTTTGCTTTTTCTCGAGAATCAGATGTTTTCCTACAGATCCGCATTTCAATACAGCTAGAAGGGTCTCGATGTTTTTATTTCATTTATTTAGTGTATAATCAGATACATTAGGTACGTTACATATAGATAGATGTTGGTTGCAAAGTAAGAGGCACTGAAACCCCGTTTAGGGCATTGCAAAGATCTATCTTATTAAGAGTCCGCAGTAAGCTCGATTCTCCATACAAACGTAGTTACGCTCTCATTTTAAAACTACGTGTTGGATTGTAACGAAACTTTGCATGTTCAATGAAATGAGGTATATCTATGTCTGAAATTAGTTTACGTAGCTTCAGATACCATAATAAAAAAAATACAGCGAATTTAAGTTTTTCATACAAAATTAGTTTTTGCTGTATTTACTTTGTTTTATAAATTTGAACCATATAAACTATTTACAGACATAGATATACCTCATGTCATTGTATATGCAAAGTTTCGTCACAATCCAACACGTAGTTTTAAAATGAGAGCGTAACTACGTTTGTATGGGATGGTGAAATTCGGCCAAGCTTACTGCGGCCTCTTAACCCTTACTAACATATAAATAAATTTTGAATTTGAACTTTGAATTTAAACGGTGTCAGCCAGTGACGGCCGCTCTATCTTGTTTGTCACTTATCGCGTGATAATGCCAACCATGATACGGGACCAGGAACAATATAAAGAAAATTGGGAACTACTTTACAGTATCGGAACCAAATTAACTGGTTCTAAGTAGAATCCTTAAATCATTTATTCAGTCACAAAGAAATATACAAAATTACAATTTACTAAGAATATGTATATTATGTATTTAAGTCACACAATAGATTAAAACAAACCAATAAATTAAAAGTAGAATGACTGTTCATTTGTTGTTTATTTATCAACATCAATAAAAATAAAAATAAAATGGGCACACCTTTTAAACACGCGCGGTGTTCACACCAACACAGCTGGAGCAAAATTGCAGATTTGGGTTTGTATTTGCATTAAGTACCTACCCTAACTGTTTGTTACAGCATTATACAATATGTAGGTAAGCACTACAATCTTAATATCTATCTATATTCAGCCCTAATAGTGTAAGTGGGTAAACAAGTCTACTTTTGCTGCGCGGCGTTGCCTGGCAACGCATCAGTCGGACTGGAAACTGCGATAAGCAGCTTTGCTATGAGAAAGCGTGTAGGGGAACAGATTTATGATAAAAGAATAAAAAATAAAACTGCTATGTTATGACATTTACTCAATTGGCTGCTCTGACTCGATATTAAATAGCTTGAATAACAAAGAAAACACCGTGTTTTATGGATGACAGTAAAAAAATTGATGATGAAGACCACAGATGACTTATGGAATTCGTCAATTATGTACTGAAAAGTACAAAAGTACGTCACAGATTCTGATAAGATTCCGTTGAAATAGCAACTAATGAAGTGCCAAAGGTGATCCTTGTGGAGTCGACGGAAGTCCCCAAATATTATCGGCACATGTGGGCTATGTAGCGACTTTGGTTTATTTCTGTAAATATCAACGCATTTGCTCTCGGAAAGCAGTTCATGTGGTAAAGTGGAAAGGAAATGTTCATGAATGTTCCTTGGCGATGTACTGAATTGAAGTCGATTTAAAATTCGTTTTTAAAGTAAATTATTATATTTTGGATTTAATAACATTATGAAGAAATTCCATGGCCGTTATTTCACATTTTCTCGATAATTTTAGTTTCTTGCGAAAAAGTCGTTAAATGTAATGTCTTGCAGTCTTCATTTTCGACTCATAGGCAGCTTCCTTTTTTTACAAGATTTTTATTTAGTTTCACCTGTCGGGTTGTCTGTCTGTAATCAAATCTTGCAAGTGAAATTTGACCCACTTCTATGAGACCGATTGAGCTGAAATTTTGGGTATAAGTATAGTTTGGATAACAATTCAATATTATGTACCATTGAGCTGATCTGATCATGGAGACAGAAGGTGGCCATGGGAATGGTATACAGACAAAGTACAGTTGGCAATAAAAGCTTGTACCAAAAATTTTTTTGGCAGAAAATTTATCAATTCGTCAAATAGTCGCCTTCTTTCTTGAGTATGTCGACCAGCAACAGTAAATTTGGCTTCACAGGAATTTTCTTATTAATCCGTCTAGTCCAGGTTTAGTGATGTTAGTACGAATAAAACAATGAAGTACTTGTTTCAACTTCCACCCCACAGGTAGAGTCCCCGTGAAAGATATGCCTATACATTTTTCGCCTTATTAAAAAAGATTATGGTATAAATGTACAAACATATCTTCAACTTTGACTGTACCTTTTTATAATTCGTAATTTACTACAAATCAATTTTTAACCAGTCGGTTATATATATGAATTATAAGTGAGGTATATTTATGGTATTAGAAGTCTCTAATATCGCTTCAAGTGTGCATATAAAATTTGAAAAGTTGCTTCGATATCTCCAGGATCGTCAGATTCTTACCTGATGCTCATGGGACTAGACGTGTGCGCCGCGCCGGCGCGCCGCCGCCGCCGACTAATCACGCGCCGCCGCCGCCGCCGCCACTTAGAACCGGCGTGGAATGGCAACTCGCGTCGCGTCAAGGTTGTTAGTCAGTTGTCGCGAATGTCGTGCCTGTGTGTATTGCGCGTGAATATCAAAATGGCGAGTGACGTATTAAATAAAAACTATGTAAACAAAATTAAAATCAATAACTATGCCGTGCGTGAGTTATACGATGTGAAAAAGCGAAGTAGTTTCAGATGGAAACATTTTGGCACCTACTACTACTAGTACTACAAAAAGACAACAAAAGAGTCCTTGTAATGGAAGAACAAGTATTCTGTAATGTTTGTTTGTCAGAAAGAAAATCCGAAAACGACACATAGTCCCTAGTACAGTTGTATTATTTTATTTAATCTTAAAAGCTTTTATGTGTGTCTTACTTTCTAGTAGTGATGTAGGTACATTTCTCGTTTTTTTACTGAATTCTGTATGTATGTAAATACTTTATTTTACATAAAAGCAAGTTAAAAAAACTTAAAAATCAATAGATATGTTATGTAGGCAAGGCATTTCATTACCAAAGGCATTGTATAATCTTTGAATGATTTTGATTTGTTTTGATGGTCAGTCTTATTTTAAATGATGTACTATTATATAACTATTTTAATAAATAACAGGTATAAATTGAATAGTTTTAATTTGTTTGCAACATTTCATTACTACCTACATATGGTCAGAAATTACGAGGTACGAATTTTTTCTTTAGCTAGTTAAAATGTATTTTCAGTATTTTGAATATTAATTGGTTTGTTATCCTTTTCATTTCAGAACGAAATTGAAGTCGTATAGCAAAAATATCAGCACTGGCAATCTTATTCTTCATCTCCGCGATGAGCACGGTATACGAGAACGAGAGGAGTGTTGAACTTCGGGTGCAAGTGCTAAACAATCGATAGATTTTTTTTTACTGTCAGACCACGCCACTCGATATCAAACCAGAGTGCATCGAAGTCGTCATCCAACAGCAAATGGATTTTAGCATGAGATTTGGCCTTGTGTTTAGTTCTATCACTCTTTGATGCCTTTCAATTCGGTATCAGACGAGGGTATGCGTGACTTCTTCATGAAGTACAAAGTAATTGGAGACGCAGAATATATGCCTTCTCGTTTCACAATAGCTGGAACTGCCTTGGACGACCAGACTTAGTATTGACATTACTACTTAAGACTGAATGAACACTGATCTCTATTCTATACGAAGATTTTTAACTATGTTGATTGATATTATTAAGTTTGTAAGATTGCCTAATAAAAATAGTAAAATCGTTGTTATTTTTTCTTAAACCTGCATTAGATCACTAAGATAAAATATAAGGATTTTTTCACGCCGCCGGCGTCACGCCGCCGCCGAGTCAATATGAGCCGGCGCGCCGCCGCCGGGTAAAATGTAGTCGGCGCACACGTCTACATGGGACCACCTAAGAAAGATACCCTTTCAAACACAAAAAAAAATCGGTGCAGACGTTTTCAATTGGGTAATCAGGGAACATAGGTACCTAAAAAAGTTAAGGTTCCGATGAATTGAGATCCATTTTTAGAAGTCAGTTAAAACTATCAAAAAATATATATCTAATGTAGCGCCATCTTCAACTTGCATGGTACACTTACGCAGATGTAAAACTCAAAGTTGTATTTCATATCTGATGTCGGTATGATATCATTTTTTGTGAACACAGTAACATAATAGGAGCACTACAGACACTGAAGTTACGCAAATAACATTTGCGTTGAGTAACCCGCGGAATACTAGAGGTACCAATAGGTACCTAGTTCAGATAAGTATACGAACTGACAAGAGTGTCATTTGTTTACATAAACTTATTTACTGTAGGTATAGCGTTAAGGGTGGAATACAACTAACTAATTAATATCCGTGCATGACTTGTTTTTGCTGTTATTTTCGCTCGCAGCATGCAATGCGAGCGGCACTCGATCATTATATTATGTGCAATTACCCTTTTTTATTTACTTAATAGTTTTAGTATCTTTGTGCGCTCAAAAAAAATTGTTTTTCATTATTTGTTTATCTCATGTAAGTGAATTGTACAATTCTTTATGAGATTAAATGATCTTAAACCTTAAACCTTAATACTGTACTTGCGTATACAATACTACAGTACAGTAGTGACACTTAACGAGTTTTTTTTTTTTTGTCTGATATAAAGTCAAACGTAAAACGTCCGTTTGTATGGCACAACACAAAACTACACTTTTAATGTGACAAAGTCGGTAAGAAAAAACAAAAGAAAAATCGCGTCAAAAAAATATCTTTTAGTTTTTTGTTTTTAGGGTTCCGTACCAAAAATGGTAAAAAAGGAACCATCCTTATGGTGCGACTCCGTCCGTCTGTCTGTCTGTCACAAAGTGAAATATCTCACGATCTACTTAAGCTATCAATTTGAAATACCATTCCCCCCCCTTATCTCCGAAGTTATCAAAGCGAACAATTTTAAATAATTACTTGTGATTAAGATAAACAAACATTACTGGAAAAGTATTTTTTTTTGTATTTAGCATATTTTTTTGTATTTTGTATAAACAATAATCTAAGTAGGAGTAGTATTCTCTAAGTCACTAGTCACAATTTTATTTTAATTTTAATAAGTTATTTTTCTACAAAGTTTCAAGTCTTTAGCATACAAAATAAGTTTCCTCAATACAAACCCCCCCTTTCAACCCACTTAGGAGTTTTTTTTTAATAAGTAATCTTTCTACTAAGTTTTAAGTCTAGCTAAGAAAATAAAGTTTCTCTCATACTAACTCTGTGAAGTTTTCTAAAACGATGAATACACTTTTTTTGTATCTTAATAAGTAATCTTTCTACAAAGTTTCAAGTTTCTAGCTCAAAAAACACAGTTCCCTCTATACAAACCTTGCACCCCTATTTAATCCTCTTAAGGGAAGAATTTTCTTTAACGCAGAAATTACTCTTTTTCTATACTGATAAATAATCTTACTACAAAGTTTCAAGTCTCTAGTTCAAAAAATAATGTTCCCCCCATACCAAGCTTCCGCCCCTATTTAACCCCCTAAGGGGTGGAATTTTCTCAAATGCTAAAATTGCTTTTTTTGTATCTTAATCGTTCTACAAAGTCACTAGCTCAAAATAAAGTTTCCCCCAAACTAACTTTTCATCCCTTTTTAACCTCCTTTAGGGTGGCTTTTTCCAAAACGCAGAAATTATTTATTTTTGTATTTTAATCAGTAATCTTTCTACAGAGTTTCAAGTCTCTAGAGCAAAAAATAATGTTTTCCCCATACAAACATTGCACCCCTATTTAACCCACTTTGGAAATTTTCTAAAACGCTGATTTTTTTTTGTATCTTAATAAGTAATCTTTCTACAAAATTTCAAATCTCTATCTCAAAAAAAAAGTTTCCCCGGGTGGAATTTTTTTAAACGCAGGAATCACTTTTTTTGTATCTTTCTACAAAGTTTCAAGTTCATAGTCCAAAAATTAATGTTTCCCCCATACAAACTTTGCACCCCTTTTAACTCCCTTAGGGGTGGAATTTTCTTAAACGCTGAAATTACTTTTTTTGTATCTTAATAAGTAATCTTTCTACAAAGTTTCAAGTGTCTAGCTCAAAAAATAAAGTTTCCACCATACAAACATTGCACCCCTATTTAACCCTCTTAGGGGTGGAATTTCCAAAAATCCTGTCTTATCCCTCGCCTACGTCATAAAAGAATGTCCTGGTGTAAATTACAAGTTTCTAGTCCCAGTAGTTTCGGCTGTGCGTTGATGAGTAAGTCAGTCAGCAAAAAGCTATATACTACTACTATATACTACATGCCTATTGTAAGTCATATATAGGAATGTATCTCGTGTATTGATTAAATATTAATTAATATCCTTTTACAATTTTACATTCTACTGGCGTGAATATCAAACAATTGAAAACGGAACCGCATTTCCTGTTTTTGTCTTTTATCTTTAACGTTTTATTATCGGATAAACAAAATGGCCGTTCAATTTACCGCTGTGCATGAAAATGAAGTAACGAAAATAATATAATTGGCCTACCTACACGTTAAGCAATGCTAAAAAGCTTTCAGAAATAAAGGATATAGATAACGACATCGTTTTACTCGGTTAAAAGGTAAAAACGTTCGTTGCATCCATAAACCATGCATGCTATCAATGGGGCAATCCGACTAAACGTAATAAATTGAAATAGGTTTTTATTGGCGGCACACGCTCACATTCAGAGCCAAGAATCGCTACGCGCTACGCTCGTAGCCGATCCCGTGATTTTCACCGTATGTAGCGGAAAGCGACTACGGCGGCCTGACGCATATGTGTCGTCATTGGCCCTGAATGGGTTCAACTCGCGATCAGTCAGAGTCGTGCGTCTAGGAGACTCCCAGTAATGCTATATAAGTAACCTGCGCGTCTTCGCCTGCGTATTGCAACAAACGCGGACAGACAGACGGACATGGCGAAACTATAAGGGTTCCTGGTTGACTATGGAACCGTAAAAAGGGTTAGAAACCCGCGGTTCCTCTGGAGACTCAAGCGTTATAGACGTTGTCTGGTTACCACCAGGCAGGCCATTCCATTTTGACCGCGCGCTTACTAGGGGGCGCTAGAGTAATATTTGCACACGGGTTAGCACCCGTGTTCCTCGAACGAGCGCACTGGTTCCTTTTTGTTATTTTCAACGTCACGGACTCTAATCCGTATGAAACTGAGAGATATATAAATAAATGAATCTAGGCTTACCCCTTGCCTTGGTGCTTCGGTCGTGTATGTATGGTCTTTTATAAAAGATACAGTCTTTTCCTTCTTAAGTAAAACTTATTGCGCCGCTCGCAATTACCGCAACATATTTTTTCGTCTTCAAAATTTGACAACTAAACTTCGTTCTTCTTCTTCCATAGACCGTAAAAAGTATATGGCAGGGTACTCTGACCGCAAAGAGACCGCATAGCCCCACCCCATGCCGAAATAAATATAATAAAATAATGAACGTGATAATAGCGTATTATAAAAGAAACATCCCCCCGCCCGAGAAAGGCTATAACCTGAAGCCTTTATCAATAAGAAAACAAACGTAAGGTGTTGAAATAAACCGCAATATTACAACAACTTTATAAATGAACTAAAAAACTGTTTGTTACCAACTTAATCATCCAGGGGAAGTCTACAAATTTTAACAACAGGCCGCATGAGTGTACCTGACGTGGTTCTAAGCTGCACAACTCGAACAATACCGTCTTTGCCAGGTAACAACCCCTCTATTCTACCTAATCTCCACTTCAAGGGAGGTAAATTTTCCTCTTTTATTAGGACAAGATCACCTAACTTTGGCGGATCCGTTGGAGATGTCCATTTCCTACGCATTTGGAGAGAGTGGAGATACTGGTCACTCCATTTTCTCCAAAAATGTTGAGCCATAGCCTTAACTAAATTAAACCGCTTTAACCGTGAACTTGGGACGTCCTCAAAATTATATTCCGGAACAGAAAGTAAAGTTCTACCTATGAGTAGGTGAGCAGGTGTCAGTACCTCTATTTCTTGAGGGTCCTGAGTCAAAGGACATAACGGACGACAGTTAAGCACCGCTTCTACTTTGGTAAATACCGTTACCAATTCATCGAATGTCAAAACCTGATCACCTATGACCCGCCGCAATAAGGTCTTAGCAGATTTTACTGTGGCCTCAAACAGACCACCGAAATGTGGAGCTGCCGGTGAATTAAACCGCCATGTAATAGACTGTTTGGCTGCGCCATCACTAAGTCTCCGCTGAGCTTCCTGAGAAGCTAAGTATTTCTGTACGTCATCCAAATATCTGCTTGCGCCCACATAATTAGTTCCGCAATCTGAACGTATCACACTCGGCATGCCGCGTCGAGATGTGAAGCGCGTCAGAGCCGCAAGAAAACCTTCAGTCGAAAGGTCTGTGACGCATTCTAAGTGGACCCCTTTAGAGGCAGAGCAAATGAACACACAAAGATATGCCTTCAATATCTTCGCATTCCGCAAACGAGAATGTTTTATCATAAACGGGCCTGCAAAATCAGTTTGCACGGTGTGGAATACACCCGTCGCGTTAACCCGATCCCAGGGCAACGCTGCCATTAATGGCGCCGTAGGCCTAGCCTTCGTCCTAAAACATTGTACACACTTGAAAATCCGTGTACGAATCACCTGCGCCGCAGAAACAATCCAAAATTGCCGCTGTAATACTCCCATCAAAACTGTAGCGCCCGCATGGCAATACATTACATGAAAATGATCTACGATCAAGACCGTGAGGGCATGTGACTTCGGCAAAATCACTGGATGTTTCCGCTCAAAGGATAAGCTGGAATGTTCCAAACGGCCTCCAACGCGCAGTAGGCCATCATCCCCAATATAAGGCCTAAGCCGACGTAACCGTGTGGAACACTGCTTATTCTGCACTAGACAATGAATGTCATCGCCAAATTCCGCTTCCTGCACTAATTTTATGAGCCGCTGCAAAGCAAGCTGTCGCTCTGCTACTGTTAACCCTCCAACAAGTTTCTGAGACGACGATTTTGAATTGTTGACAAACCGGAAACAGTATGCTACGACCGCCAGTAACATATTCAAACTGCTAAACCGAGTAAATATATTATCTTTGTCAACAATCCCCACCAGAGCTCCAACATTTACTTTCCCTTTCCGCAACCCAGGCAATGGATCTTCCGCTTTATCCATAATATTCTTGGGCCAGGTGTCCGCATCACCTGTCAACCAATCAGGTCCCCACCACAGAGGGTGTTCGAGCAATATCGATGCGCGACAACCGCGACTAGCAACGTCGGCAGGGTTCATTTCGGAAGGTAAATGTCTCCAAGTTATATCTAGACCGCAATTTATAATCTGTGAAACCCGATTACCCTCAAATGTCTGCAACAAATGGGGTGATACCCGCAACCATGACAGAATAATGGTGCTATCAGACCATCCAACAATGCTATCTATCTTCATGTCATCACTGATAGCAGCAACGACGTACTTTAGAAGGCGAACTAACAATGTAGCACCGCTGAGCTCAAGCTTAGGTATAGTTAGTTTCGACTTTATTGGCGCCACACGAGACTTGGCCATCATCAAGCTAACCTTGACCTCTCCGTCTTGTCCTACTGTCCTAAGATAGACCGCAGCGCCGTACCCGAGCTCTGATGCATCTGAGAACCCGTGTAACGAGCAAGTCTTCACGCCCGCGAGCACAAAGCGCTCCAATCTAAGGCTGGAAATTAAAGGCAGATCCTTTAGGATGCCTTGCCATTCTGAAATGACGTCTGCAGAAGCTTCCGCATCCCAAGATAAATTATTTAGCCAGAGCTGCTGCATAAGCACTTTGCCTTGAAATACTATTGGACTGATCCACCCCAAAGGGTCAAAAGTCCTAGCCAATATTGACAATATTAACCGCTTTGTACATCCGCTGGTATCATCTAGTTTTGTTCGATATGAGAAACAATCGCTGCTAGAGTCCCATTGAATGCCTAGGATTTTAAAGAAGCTAGGCCCGTCCGCATTATCAAATATTTTCTTAGGCTTTTCCAAGTGCTCTTCCGCTACGTCTTGTAAAACCTCCTTGCTGTTAGACGTCCATTTACTTAGCTCGAAACCGCCAGAGCGAAGTAGATCGGTCAACTCCTTCTTCAACCTAGTTACATTTTCTATGGTGTCTGCTCCACCTAAAATATCGTCCATGTAAACAGACGAACGAAGAAGCCGCGCCGCCGCAGGAAAATTTGCTTCTTCGTCATCTGCCAACTGCCTCAGCGCCCGAATCGCGAGGTATGGACTAGACTTCATACCATAAGTCACCGTGTTGAGCTGATAGATTTGTAAAGGTAAGTCTGGGGACTCCCTCCAGAAGATGAGCTGGAACCGCCGGTCTTCTTCCGCAATCAAAATCTGTCTGAACATCATTCTGATGTCTGTTGTAAAAACATAAGGGTGTAACCGAAATCTGCATATTATTTCCGCAATATCCCGCTGTAACTTCGGGCCAGCGTGCAGACAGTCATTAAGAGCCACTCCATTGTTTGAAGCACAACTAGCATCAAACACCACACGAATTTTGTCCGAATCCGATTTAAATATGCCGTGATGTGGTATCAGGTAACTGCCACTACTATAATCTTGTGGGTCTCCATCACAGAGAGACATGTGCCCAGTCTCTAAATATTCCCGCATAAACCCAACATATTTTGCACGAAAGGATTCGTTCGTGGAAAGCCTTTTTTCCATAGCCACGAACCGCTTCAAGGCTATTGGCACCGAGTTTCCGAGATCAGGGGCATCCGATAAGAAAGGTAACCGTGCCTGGTATCTGCCACCTTCAACACGTCGGTGGTTATTTTTAAAAATCATCTCGCATTCCAAATCCTTCGGGCTCTCAAGTTTATCTGGAATATCCTCCACTTCCCAGAATCGCTCCAAAATCTGATCTGTAGTCGTGTCACAGAAGAAAGTCTGAGAGAAATAAGTCACCTGAGGATATGGGTTGTATGCCGCAAAAGTGACCGGACCTGTCAACACGTGACCGAACACAGTATTCATAGCCCGAGGTAAGTGATAATTGATCTTCAGGCATCCGCCGCCGAGCACAATGTCACAGAGTAAGTCCGCACCGATTAAAATGTCGATCTCCCGACTAATGTAGAACTGTTCGTCCGCAAGATACAGTCCCCGATAATTGTCCGCTAACTGAGCCGGCAATGAAAATCCAGGTAGGTTGTTTGTGATTTTGCTCAAAACGGTAGCTGTAGTCACAAGCGTAGGCTGCTCCGATAGCCTTGGTGCCAGAGTCAAGTTAACAGCACCTCTGCAACCGCTCACAGGGGCACCACTCAGACCCGTGATTGACACCATGTTGGATTTAAACCGCTTCAAACCCAACCTCTGCACGCATCCTTCTGATACAAATGTGCTCTGACTACCTCCATCAAGCAACGCTCTTGCTTCCTGGTAACAGCCGCTATTGTCGAGTACCCGTACTACTGCCGTTGCAAGTAGGACCGTCCGCTGATACATGCTAAGCTCGTCGACGTGTGACGCCGTCAGTCCAGTGATTCCAGGTCCCGCACTTCCCGGGAGGTCACTAGCTAAAGGCGCGCTCACTACTGGAGCATTTGCCGAGAGCGTTGTGGCGTTATAGAACCGCCCATTCGGTGATATATCGTTTGACATCAAACGTTGTTGATCCGGCACCGCAGTTGGAAGATCAAAATGCAACAAGTAATGATGCTTAGTCGAATTGCATTTATAGCAATTCACATTGTACTTACATTGGTCAATATTGTGACCGTTTAAGCATCGGAAACACAATCTAAGCGATACAGCCTGACGTTTCCTAGCTGTAGGTTTCATTGCCAAGAACTTCTCACACTTGGCGATGAAGTGTCCGCTTTTCCCGCATAATCTGCACGAAGTTGGCCCCGCATTCTGAAAGACCGCATGAGTCTTTACCGCTAGACTCTGCCCACCTCCACTACGTCTAACCGCTGATGACGCACCGGTTTGTGGCTCCGCGCTAGATTCCAAAATCCGGATTTCAGTTTCCAAAAACCTTAAAAGATCCGAGAACGTAGGCAACTCCTTGTCAGCATGCTTGTCTTCAAAGTGCTTCTTCAAGTTGCTGTCTAATTTTTGGAAGTTAATATAAAACAACAAATAACACCACGACTCTACAGGAAAATTCATCTTTTCCAGTGCCTTTGTGTTTTCCAATAGGGTATTCAAGAACGTTTTCAAACCATTTAACCCTCTGCTGTGCACGTGTGGTATATTTAACAGGTTGTATAACAACCGGTCCGCTAATAATCTTTTATTGTTATATCGCGCATTTAGCAACTCCACTGCTACCGAATAATTATCTCCAGTGACTGACAGATGCTGAATTAAGGTTTTCGGTTCGCCTAACAATGACCCCGCTAAGTAATACATCTTTTCAGTGTCCGATAAAGATGTGTCATTGTCCACCAGGGACCGAAACAATTCCATGAAGGAAGCAAACTCCTCCAATCTTCCTGAAAAGGTAGGAATTTGCAAGCGTGGCAAGACCGCTCTATTGCTCACGCTCCTGGCATTGTTGTTACCGCTAACACTGCCGGTTTCCAAATTTGAAGTTGCTAGTCCCAAATGACGTTGCTTTATGAAATAATATTTTTTATTGTACGTCTCGTACATCCGTTTATGATCGTCTAGATCAAAGTTCTCGATCTCCTTGGCCGAAAGTTGAAGTTCGTAATGCATTTCCGTAAATGCCTCAAACACCTTTTCCAAATCTTGGAAACGAACCATAAAATCGCTTTCCTGTTCCGAAGACAGATCCGTATTACGAGCTAAACCTTCCAATAAATCAATATTTTGGATAGCCGTGAAATATTTCATTTGTGACAACTGTAACCGCCTAGCTGCCGCCATTGTTTTGTTTGAATTCAGAATCCAAATCAACAAAATCAAACAAAACCCTAACAATAAACACCACAGCATGAAAATAATAAATACCTAAAAACTCATCATAAACCGCGCCGTAAATATAAAAACAATAAACAGCACTATTGTTTTAAATATACGAAGTATTTCCCGCTAAACTATAGTATATTTGTAATTTACCGCAAAATATTCTTAAAAAAAGTTAAAACTTAAAAAGACCATCTATTTCCTCTATTTCCAAACAAGCCGCCTAAACAAGAAATAAAACCCTTTTAAAAAAAACACAAAAAGATCACTCGCGACCGGTCACGAACCCACGATCTGGTGCTTTGTAGCCGATGTGTTGTGCAACTACGCCACGTAAACAATTGTAACACTCGACGCAATATTGCTATGTACTAATACTAAACCGCAATCTGGTTGCTTAGTAACAAACAGTTTCGATCAATATGACAATAAAATATGTAAAATGCAGAAATTAAATCAAATTTACCGATAAACCGATTGAATTGAATGAGTGACCCGCATATTATGTCAAATAGCAACCGCAATTTAATAAATGTATATCCAAAATGTGTTAGCGTAATTTTGAAAGATGAAAATCGATATTTTCCCCAAAGCCCAAAGTAAAATTTTGAACTAACACTTTTCGACCGCTCGAAAAGTGATGAAATGAGAGGATCAGAGTAGCGTGGCGTTGAAAATATATGAGTCCGAAAGTAAATAAATCCGGTTCGAAGACGACCAAATGTTCCTCGAACGAGCGCACTGGTTCCTTTTTGTTATTTTCAACGTCACGGACTCTAATCCGTATGAAACTGAGAGATATATAAATAAATGAATCTAGGCTTACCCCTTGCCTTGGTGCTTCGGTCGTGTATGTATGGTCTTTTATAAAAGATACAGTCTTTTCCTTCTTAAGTAAAACTTGTTGCGCCGCTCGCAATTACCGCAACATATTTTTTCGTCTTCAAAATTTGACAACTAAACTTCGTTCTTCTTCTTCCATAGACCGTAAAAAGTATATGGCAGGGTACTCCGACCGCAAAGAGACCGCATAGCCCCACCCCATGCCGAAATAAATATAATAAAATAATGAACGTGATAATAGCGTATTATAAAAGAAACAACCCGTATAGCTACATGGTAACCCATGTATAGCTACATGGGCTAGTAACATACTCAGCAGTGGGTAGATATAGATACGGGCTGATTAGATAGATAGAGTGACCCTGAGCTGTAAAACTGGTAGTCTGTCTTTTCTTCAATTTTTTTTTATGTCGAAAATATGAATCACCAAAGAAATCTAAATAATTCACGAGCCTGCTAACAAAACTTCACGGGAATCGGTTGAAAAATGCGATGCAGATGAAAAGAGCCGGACAGGGGGACATCTGGACATACGAAGGAAATATGACCCAATCTTAAACGGAGAACTCTTAGCTGGGAACTAATTATCGGACGCGGCTGATGACGGCCGCGACTGATACGAGTAAATGTCGGGATCCAGCGCGCCAGATTTCTGTCGGATGTCCGAACGCTCAAGGTTACATCCAGGGCTTACCTCTGATAGATATCCTATACCTATAAGTTGATATAGATACCTAAATATTAGTCGCGGCCGTCATCAGCCGCGTCCGATAATTAGTTCCCAGCTAAGAGTTCTCCGTTTAAGATTGGGTCATAATTCCTTCGTATGTCCAGATGTCCCCCTGTCCGGCTCTTTTCATCTGCATCGCATTTTTCAACCGATTCCCGTGAAGTTTTGTTAGCAGGCTCGTGAATTATTTAGATTTCTTTGGTGATTCATATTTTCGACATAAAAAAAAATTGAAGAAAAGACAGACTACCAGTTTTACAGCTCAGGGTCACTCTATCTATCTAATCAGCCCGTATCTATATCTACCCACTGCTGAGTATGTTACTAGCCCATGTAGCTATACATGGGTTACCATGTAGCTATACGGGTGCTAACCCGTGTGCAAATATTACTCTAGCGCCCCCTAGTAAGCGCGCGGTCAAAATGGAATGGCCTGCCTGGTGGTAACCAGACAACGTCTATAACGCTTGAGTCTCCAGAGGAACCGCGGGTTTCTAACCCTTTTTACGGTTCCATAGTCAACCAGGAACCCTTATAGTTTCGCCATGTCCGTCTGTCTGTCCGCGTTTGTTGCAATACGCAGGCGAAGACGCGCAGGTTACTTATATAGCATTACTGGGAGTCTCCTAGACGCACGACTCTGACTGATCGCGAGTTGAACCCATTCAGGGCCAATGACGACACATATGCGTCAGGCCGCCGTAGTCGCTTTCCGCTACATACGGTGAAAATCACGGGATCGGCTACGAGCGTAGCGCGTAGCGATTCTTGGCTCTGAATGTGAGCGTGTGCCGCCAATAAAAACCTATTTCAATTTATTACGTTTAGTCGGATTGCCCCATTGATAGCATGCATGGTTTATGGATGCAACGAACGTTTTTACCTTTTAACCGAGTAAAACGATGTCGTTATCTATATCCTTTATTTCTGAAAGCTTTTTAGCATTGCTTAACGTGTAGGTAGGCCAATTATATTATTTTCGTTACTTCATTTTCATGCACAGCGGTAAATTGAACGGCCATTTTGTTTATCCGATAATAAAACGTTAAAGATAAAAGACAAAAACAGGAAATGCGGTTCCGTTTTCAATTGTTTGATATTCACGCCAGTAGAATGTAAAATTGTAAAAGGATATTAATTAATATTTAATCAATACACGAGATACATTCCTATATATGACTTACAATAGGCATGTAGTATATAGTAGTAGTATATAGCTTTTTGCTGACTGACTTACTCATCAACGCACAGCCGAAACTACTGGGACTAGAAACTTGTAATTTACACCAGGACATTCTTTTATGACGTAGGCGAGGGATAAGACGGGATTTTTGGAAATTCCACCCCTAAGAGGGTTAAATAGGGGTGCAATGTTTGTATGGTGGAAACTTTATTTTTTGAGCTAGACACTTGAAACTTTGTAGAAAGATTACTTATTAAGATACAAAAAAAGTAATTTCAGCGTTTAAGAAAATTCCACCCCTAAGGGAGTTAAAAGGGGTGCAAAGTTTGTATGGGGGAAACATTAATTTTTGGACTATGAACTTGAAACTTTGTAGAAAGATACAAAAAAAGTGATTCCTGCGTTTAAAAAAATTCCACCCGGGGAAACTTTTTTTTTGAGATAGAGATTTGAAATTTTGTAGAAAGATTACTTATTAAGATACAAAAAAAAATCAGCGTTTTAGAAAATTTCCAAAGTGGGTTAAATAGGGGTGCAATGTTTGTATGGGGAAAACATTATTTTTTGCTCTAGAGACTTGAAACTCTGTAGAAAGATTACTGATTAAAATACAAAAATAAATAATTTCTGCGTTTTGGAAAAAGCCACCCTAAAGGAGGTTAAAAAGGGATGAAAAGTTAGTTTGGGGGAAACTTTATTTTGAGCTAGTGACTTTGTAGAACGATTAAGATACAAAAAAAGCAATTTTAGCATTTGAGAAAATTCCACCCCTTAGGGGGTTAAATAGGGGCGGAAGCTTGGTATGGGGGGAACATTATTTTTTGAACTAGAGACTTGAAACTTTGTAGTAAGATTATTTATCAGTATAGAAAAAGAGTAATTTCTGCGTTAAAGAAAATTCTTCCCTTAAGAGGATTAAATAGGGGTGCAAGGTTTGTATAGAGGGAACTGTGTTTTTTGAGCTAGAAACTTGAAACTTTGTAGAAAGATTACTTATTAAGATACAAAAAAAGTGTATTCATCGTTTTAGAAAACTTCACAGAGTTAGTATGAGAGAAACTTTATTTTCTTAGCTAGACTTAAAACTTAGTAGAAAGATTACTTATTAAAAAAAAACTCCTAAGTGGGTTGAAAGGGGGGGTTTGTATTGAGGAAACTTATTTTGTATGCTAAAGACTTGAAACTTTGTAGAAAAATAACTTATTAAAATTAAAATAAAATTGTGACTAGTGACTTAGAGAATACTACTCCTACTTAGATTATTGTTTATACAAAATACTAAAAAATATGCTAAATACAAAAAAAAATACTTTTCCAGTAATATTTGTTTATCTTAATCACAAGTAATTATTTAAAATTGTTCGCTTTGATAACTTCGGAGATAAGGGGGGGGGAATGGTATTTCAAATTGATAGCTTAAGTAGATCGTGAGATATTTCACTTTGTGACAGACAGACAGACAGACGGACGGAGTCGCACCATAAGGATGGTTCCTTTTTTACCATTTTTGGTACGGAACCCTAAAAACAAAAAACTAAAAGATATTTTTTTGACGCGATTTTTCTTTTGTTTTTTCTTACCGACTTTGTCACATTAAAAGTGTAGTTTTGTGTTGTGCCATACAAACGGATGTTTTACGTTTGACTTTATATCAGACAAAAAAAAAAAAACTCGTTAAGTGTCACTACTGTACTGTAGTATTGTATACGCAAGTACAGTATTAAGGTTTAAGGTTTAAGATCATTTAATCTCATAAAGAATTGTACAATTCACTTACATGAGATAAACAAATAATGAAAAACAATTTTTTTTGAGCGCACAAAGATACTAAAACTATTAAGTAAATAAAAAAGGGTAATTGCACATAATATAATGATCGAGTGCCGCTCGCATTGCATGCTGCGAGCGAAAATAACAGCAAAAACAAGTCATGCACGGATATTAATTAGTTAGTTGTATTCCACCCTTAACGCTATACCTACAGTAAATAAGTTTATGTAAACAAATGACACTCTTGTCAGTGCGTATACTTATCTGAACTAGGTACCTATTGGTACCTCTGGTATTCCGCGGGTTACTCAACGCAAATGTTATTTGCGTAACTTCAGTGTCTGTAGTGCTCCTATTATGTTACTGTGTTCACAAAAAATGATATCATACCGACATCAGATATGAAATACAACTTTGAGTTTTACATCTGCGTAAGTGTACCATGCAAGTTGAAGATGGCGCTACATTAGATATATATTTTTTGATAGTTTTAACTGACTTCTAAAAATGGATCTCAATTCATCGGAACCTTAACTTTTTTAGGTACCTATGTTCCCTGATTACCCAATTGAAAACGTCTGCACCGATTTTTTTTTGTGTTTGAAAGGGTATCTTTCTTAGGTGGTCCCATGAGCATCAGGTAAGAATCTGACGATCCTGGAGATATCGAAGCAACTTTTCAAATTTTATATGCACACTTGAAGCGATATTAGAGACTTCTAATACCATAAATATACCTCACTTATAATTCATATATATAACCGACTGGTTAAAAATTGATTTGTAGTAAATTACGAATTATAAAAAGGTACAGTCAAAGTTGAAGATATGTTTGTACATTTATACCATAATCTTTTTTAATAAGGCGAAAAATGTATAGGCATATCTTTCACGGGGACTCTACCTGTGGGGTGGAAGTTGAAACAAGTACTTCATTGTTTTATTCGTACTAACATCACTAAACCTGGACCAGACGGATTAATAAGAAAATTCCTGTGAAGCCAAATTTACTGTTGCTGGTCGACATACTCAAGAAAGAAGGCGACTATTTGACGAATTGATAAATTTTCTGCCAAAAAAATTTTTGGTACAAGCTTTTATTGCCAACTGTACTTTGTCTGTATAACTATGGGAACTAATTATCGGACGCGGCTGATGACGGCCGCGACTGATACGAGTAAATGTCGGGATCCAGCGCGCCAGATTTCTGTCGGATGTCCGAACGCTCAAGGTTACATCCAGGGCTTACCTCTGATAGATATCCTATACCTATAAGTTGATATAGATACCTAAATATTAGTCGCGGCTGTGAGCCGCGTCCGAATTTTTTTTCAAAGTTTTAGCTGCCTGCGCGGTTCCGCGTATTTTGAAGAACACAGGAGGAAATGGAATTATCTATACTCGTAACAGGTGAAATAGTCAAAAGATTACCCGTAACAGTGGCAAACTCACAAACCATCATAAGCTCTTTGTAATATTTAGACATCAATGTTAGACTTCGAGTGCAAGATCGCGTGCGACAAATACGAATCCGAATCGAATCCAATACGTTCATTGAAACAGGGCAAGTAAACGCAATGTTTAATGACGTAAAGATGGATGGAGATAGCCGGTGGAACCGTGTCGTCTAATGGACGCTCGCCATTACGGACGTTGTCAGGGTGTAACATTAGTCACACGCCACCACCGAGGTGTTCGTTCCAAATCCACGCTAACGCTGTATTTCGATATAACCGAGAGGATATATAAATGTGAAAGTGTGTGTGTCTGTAGGTCTGTTACCTCTTCACGCTTGAGGTGGTTAGCTTTCGATTCAAAACTTTATTTGACATTTGCAGGCTAACGGCGTAATATTTTAAAGAAACTTATAGGCCTGACTATCCGAAAACCAAAGACATCAGGCGTTAGTTATAAAGGTAAGGGAAAGGGAAGTTATAAAAGGACGCCCACAGGAGAGAGGAGGCGTCCTCTCGCCACTGCTGTGGAACCTGGTAGTAAACCAACTGATAACGAAACTAAACAATAACCGCTTTCTAACGATAGGATACGCGGACGACCTAGTCGTAGATCAGCGGCCTAATCATAAACACACTATGTGAGCTTACACAAACAGCACTGAAAATAATAGATAAATGGTGCAAGGAGAATGACCTATCGGTAAACCCAAAGAAAACAGACACGATTCCCTCGGGTCTGCTGGCCTTTTTTTACACATCTTTTCTTCATTTCTTCATCTTTCTAGCTAAGACTTAGGTCCCAGCATTTACACACAATATTGAAAGAAATAAAGAAAGAAAATATGTTTATTTAGCATAAGTATAAGAAATAAATGACAAGAAATAACAGGCATAATCAAAACATGCTAAAAAGGTCGCCACTCAGCTTTGTGCCACAAATTGGTTATGCATCGTATCCCATAGGCTTGGGCTACACATATTTGACTTGTTTTTAGTGTTTTCTCAGTATTGTGATTTCTGCACGGCGCGCGAGCTCTCTCAATTTTTCTCGCACTATCAGTCTCTCTCTTTACTTACAGGACACTTGTGTTAGCAGACGACAGTGTATAGGCTCTCTATTTGATTTCCTAAAAATAATTATTACACAGTAATCAATCGATTCCTTTTATTAGCCATCATCAATCGTAATCGGATATTATAACAATCGATTTACTCTAGCCACATCACTCTTTACATCATATTGGAACTGTCCAAAGACCAGTCCCAAATCTCGTACACTGTAGTTCACGTGAAATGTAATTGCAATCTCAATACCTAAATTCTGCTTAAACCTACTTAACATTATAAATGCGTAAGTTTCATGTTTGTTATTAAATCAAAAACGCCTAAGCGGGTTAAGATGTATTTCACAAATACCTAGAGCACAGCCTGGATTATCATATGGCATACTTCTTATACCAGTAAAAGTCCAACTAATGAAGTCATCGCGAACGAAGTCACTGGTAAAAGCTAGTAATAAAGTGGATAACATTCGGTGTCCAGTGGAATCAAAAAAAAAATTTAATGCTATTGCCACAGCCTTCACCGCCTACACCTCCCACCCTGGTGATGAAATTAGAGCCACAACCCTTTTGTATCACGCTGCGTTGTGAAATATTTGCTCGAACTTATCGCAGTCTAATTTTATTACAAAGGCTTTAACTTTTTTTGCGCCACTTCGTTGTCCGCTCTGCGGGTGACTTTCGCCGTTTCCATAATAAATAAAAATGTATACCTACTTTTTATTCCAATTTCCGAGTTCAAAATAATAATTAATATTTTATATTACAATATCTACGAGCTACGGTAGCCTAGTGGTTCAGGCATGCGGCTGTCAAGCGGCGGTCGTGGGTTCGAATCCCGGCTCGTACCAATGAGTTTTTCGGAGTTATGTACGGAATATTTACCGTTAGCTTTTCGGTGAAGGAAAACATCGTGAGGAAACCGGTCTTATCCCAATACGTCTAGTTACCCCTCTGGGTTGAAAGGTCAGATGGCAGTCGCTTTCGTAAAACTAGTGCCTATGCCAAATCTTGCGATTAGGTGTCAAAGCGGACCCCGGGGTCCTTTAGGGGCATTACCGGGAATAACGCTAGGAGGATGATGATGACTATTAGTAATATCTATGGCGCTAACGTTATACATATAATTGACGTGATATTAATCTTCAATGCAGATTCGTCGCTGGTTCGACTTGACCGAAATAGAGTAGTGTAGGGTGACGTATAGTTTATAAAGAAAACACAACACTGACACTAGGACACATATGTATTGTCACGAATTTATCAAACTACACCAGTCACAACAACATATAAACAATAATATCTCACGCGTAAGGGTAGATCTGCGGCTCAGTCCTTTTGGAAGCGGGTCGGGGGTCTACCTCTATTGGCCCTAAGAGGTAACGTGCGAGAAATAGGGCTGTCCCTGTCACACGCTATAGTAGAATTAATTGATCATTATCATGTCGTGATTGAAATATTTAACTGTTCTTGGTATTAACCTATTCTCCCGCAGATATAAGAAATGAAATGAACCTTGTGACGAATCATTTTGGCGTAGACTGAGAACTCTTTTGTTGGATAACCCTCTGTACTCTGTTCATGAGTTCATAGAAATAACGTTTTAAGTAATTATTTGATTTATTGGTACCTTATCTGATACTATTTCTTGTGTAACATTTATATCGTATTTCTACTGTGAAATTGTAATAGGTAGGTACCTACGTAAATTTACATTTTTATTTTTGCTTAAAATTAATTATCCACTAGTTGTTAAATGACAATCCGTAATCGGAGATACTATTTCCACTTTCTGTATTTGACATTTTGAATATTATTTAACTTTTGTGTCTTATTATTGACGGTCGTGATAATCATAAGGATTCTTATAATTTTGACATTTTATGTTTATCTCGAAATAAATAAATCTAAATCTATCTTCGTCGACTCGATACTAGTGATGTTATAGGTACTGTGAATAAGTTAGTGATACGTAACTTGCTAATTATTGCTGTGTGCACTTGCCTTGGATGTCATGCTAAGCTTGGATGTAAGCTATTCATAAAATACGATTTTATCTCATAATCATGTCATAAAGTGTACCTAATAAATAACTGCTAAAGCTAGGTCGAGAACAGGCAAGTAACATTTTTATTTGACGGCAAAATATTGGTTACGTAATTGGCGGGGCTACACGATCAATTATGTGTGTTGACGTAATAGAATACCTTCAACACTTGCAAATTGACTATTTCCCATCGCGCTGTATTTATTTGTTACTACCACAAGAAGCAAAGCAGTTTTCATAAATATTAGAGGACAATCTGACACAAATCAATCTAGCCCTATAGTAAGCTCAATAGGGCTTGTGTTAATAAGTACCTAAATGCTTACATATTTTGAAAAAAGAATATAAAAAAATGAAATAAGTTTATTGAACAAAAAATAAATACAATATACTTATCACGACCCTGAGCTAGGAAACCCTGTGTTACTGGACCCAGTTTCCTATTATTTTATAATATAAATACATAGAAAACATCCAACACAATGTGCCATGCTGGACTGACGATCTGGTAAAGTCGGAAGTCCGCTGCATGGCGTGTGGTGCAGGACCGATCACTGTGGCACTCTTTGGGGGAGGCTTATATCCAGCAGTTGACGACTTTCGTTTTATATGATGATGATGATGATTATGATGACAATGTATCGTTATTTTCATGTTTCAAAAAGCTTTTTAAAAATGTAGACTCTTAATGGACATATTTTGGGTACACAGGTCCTGTAATAGGTCTAATAATAATCTGGTCTCTAATTGAACCCTCCAATTCATCTACATTTATTGCATCTAGACGACAACGTCGTTGAATAATATGTTCTTATCTTATCATACGTTCCGGGGGGCCCTGTTGATACTCTTTACTCCGAGACAGTGGAATCTTTGTGTATTTTCTCGTTCCTCAGTTGCCTCATTTATCGTTGTACTTTAATAAGCTACATTTGATAATAGGAAATGAATAATCTTGAAAAAAAGATTTTTTTAAGGACCACCCTTGTGTATACAAGGTGTATACCTACACATAATAAATAAATAAATGAGGTAATACATTTGTAAAATATATAACAGTAGCAAAATGGAATGGAGAAATACACAGAAAAAAAACGCGACACGGTTGGGATGTTTTACAACGTGTTGGATGGGTTAGGGTTGGGATTGTTATGGAGCACCACAAATAGTCTTTATGTCACACCTGGCCATAATGCGAGTTTTACTGCTCGCTGCGCGTACGGGAAAACTCGCATTGTGGCCAGATGAAGACTTAAAATTTTGTACGCAACACGGCCGATAATTCGTAAAGCCCCAGAGCGCATATTTATGGCCCTCACCTTCGGTTCGGGCCACAAACACCTGCGATCTGGGGCATTCACGAATTCACCGCCCTTGTTACGTAATGTACTATTAAGCAGGCGCTTAAAGGACATCATTCCAACGCATGAACGCTGCGAAACTAAAGCTAGGGTGGTGGAAACAGAAGATGAACAGCCCCCAATAGATGAACGTTTTGTCGAAAAATTGAAATAAAGAAATCACGACACATTCTACGCACTCGCAATATTTTTTTCCTAACGCGTCATCCCTTTACCGAGGCTGGCATTTAAACACCCAGACAGTTGCCACACACACGCGGCGGTGAGCGGTCGCCGCGCCGAGGTCTCGCGCCTAAATCACCGTTTATATGGAGAATTAGTTAAGTTAAGCGCTCTCAAATTTAAGCTCTAAATTACGTATAAAATTGAATAAATTGGCTACATGCATTGTTTTGCGTGATATAGATTCTTGATTAATGCCTTTAATGGATTATATATCACAAATTGCATATTTATTGTTAATTTAAGAGATATTTAGCGTTCAACTAATGGTTCCAATTTTGTGTACCTGAGCCAATACATGAACGGTGTTCATCTACTGGGCAAGGCATAGTTTCTTCAAAAGCTGATATAAAATCGTATTGAAAAGGTAGATACAACTTTTATGGCTTAAATTAATCGTTACTTAACCTTTGATTTTTGAACCGAAAGTTGAACGTGACTATCCATTCGCAACACGGTTATTTTGGGGTTTGTTTTAGTTCGTTCATTTCTGTGCTATCGCGTCCAGAAGATGAACGAACAAAATTTATTCGTTCATCTTTTGGCTTCGATTCCAATGAGTGAACGCTCTGTTGATTTTAGTTCGTTCATTCCTTTGCTATCGTGCCTAATAGATGAACGAACAAAATTTATTCGTTCAAGTTTTAGGCAGGGGTTAGTACAATGAACTCTTAATATCAAAGATACATGAAATTTGGCAAGTTTGCCCGGCATTTATAAAGTTAATTATATAATTTTGAAATTAACTGTATCGTTTCGGTTTATTTATCTAACAGTTTTCTTTGTATGAGTAACGATTATTAATAGGTGAAATATATTGGCGACTTTTGACGTGGCAAAAAATATAAATACAAGTTTGCCCACTTTTGCACATTTCATTGTAATTTTATCCTGTTTTTTCATTGATCGACTATAAAACAAATATATATTGAAGTATTATTACTTTTTTTTAATGAAGTGGATGCAATTAACGGAATACATGCTCACTTTGCCTGCTTTTGAAGAAAAAATGCATACTTCTCATTTTCAGGATGCCATAGGGATAACAACCAAAAAGGAATCTATAGTTTCGCCATGTCTGTCTGTCCATCAGTCCGCGGGTTAGCTCGGAAACCCTTAATGTGACTATTTTTTTATAATACATATTGGGATTCTAAATTAATATCACAAACTTGTTGTTTATTCTGATACATACCTTATCGAACGAGCGAGCGAAGTGAACAAAGTTCTATGGTTCAGGTTGAGCCGAAAATCATTCGTACCTATGTCCGGTGTCTGTCCCGCTGTTCTCCTCTACAGATCGCATTTCTCAACCGATTCTCGTGTAATTTTGTGAGCAGGTTCGTTAATTATATTTTTAGAAATTTAAAATAAAACATGCTCACGATTTCTACAGCTCACAGAGCCACTAGTAACGAACCAATGAGATGACAGAAACAAAAGTTTGTTACCTACTGTTCTCATTATCCTACCTACTAATATTATAAATGTGAAAGTTTGGATGTCTGGATGTTTGTTACTTAATCACGCTTAAACGGCTCAACCGATTTCGATGAAATTTTGCACGAAGATAGTCTGTAGCCTATCAAAATAGATTTATATTATTCCTTTAAAACTAATACGTTATTATATATTTGTTTTAAATAGTTTGTGATAAATAGTTTTCCGAAAATATGACATCCCAAAAAAATTACTCAGATTATTCTAGTTTACAAAAAAAAATTCTAGGAAAGGGGGAATTTCGCGCCAGTGGAAAGCCAATTTATAAAAGTTTATGACATAAGTTTCTTAAAATATCACGCCATTTGCCTGCGAATGTCAAATTTATAAAGTTTTGTATGGAAAACGAACGACCTCAAATACCTCCTCTAACGTCTCTTGAGGCTCGATCTGTAAGTTATCTATTAAGTACTTATCTTTTTCATAACCTTGAACACCATAGAACACTTACCTACATTAGGAAATATTTTTATCATAATCAACAAATAGGTACTTATACGCTAAAGAACGCCTCCAGAATAAACAGGTAATATTGCCGGAGTATTTTTCAATGGAAATGAGAATCGTGTATTTTTTGTTAGTGATAACGCTGAGAGTTTTTTCTATTTTCTAATAAAAGTTGACTTATTTCTTACGGCTTGTCCTTGTGAAAAAATGTGCAATAAAGAGAGATTTTTTAATGCGTTTTTTTAGTTATTTTCATCGTGATACTTATTCGTACCTAATTGCGATAAATATAGCCAATAACAAAAAAAAATGTTCTACCGTTATATTTTATAACGGCTTTAAGCTGTCCAACATCGCCGTCTATTATATCGTACCTTTTATATAATTATACAATTCACGGTTTCATAACAGTTGAAACAGTCTTATATTGCTCCTGGTGGTTTTTTACTTAGTGGGCAAATTTACAATATGGGCAAAGTTGGACGGCTGCACGGTCATTCGGTTTCTTCGTTCAACTATTGGTGCCAAAATGTTCACTCATTGGGCACAGCGTTCATCTTCTGGGCAAACAGGCATACTTTAACATAAAAGCATTTTTTTTAAAATACTGTGTTGTAATCGGAGAGGTTAAAATAGGCAAATCTAATCTCGACTATATACTTAATCGGATAAAAAAATAAAATATGTACAAACTAGGTTACAACTCCCACAAAAAAATCCCAAAGTTGGGATAATCGCTTAACCGTTCATCTTTTGGTTCCTCCACCTACATCGAAACGCCGCGGTCCGATGCTTTGGCACCACAAACATCGCTTTACACTTCGCATAGTTAAAATCTGAATATATGGAAAGTTTGACAAGTTTCTATGGGATGACAGCAACCGGCGCCATATTTTATTTAAGTCTGTAATTCTAAGTTGGTGCAACCGCCGCTAAGTCAGTCCCTCTCAAAGTGCCTACCAATGCAACATTTGTACAAAATAAAACGTTAACGATGCAATCACTAGCAATTCAGCCCACTCAAAGACAGCAATTAGAGAAGCTTAAACTGTAAGAGGCTTTAGTTTGAAGGCTGACGTGGGCACAGAAACATTGAAGGAAGCCAGGCAAATGCTGCTACTGTTTATGAACTTAAGGTGGTTCGCTTTCTATACAAAATGTTATTTGACATTCACAGGCTAACGGCGTGATTTTTTAAGTAACTTATATAACTAACTTTCATAATTCAATAAACTTATATAAACTAGAATAATTTAAGAAAAATGGTTTTCCCAAATAATGACGTCAACTTGTCACTTGCGCCAAACAACAACTTTGCAGCCTTGCATAACAAATAACTATTGTCCGTTCAGCATGTATGATTTGATTTCTAATACAAAGGACGTATCTAATTTAAAATTCGAATTGCCTGTATAACTTGCTTTTGTACCTACAACAAATTGTTTGTTAAGGGAACGTGGAGAGGTTTTGAACTTCAACTGAGTTAACAAATATTACCTATAAGTTGAGCTTAGTGAGTTGTAGAACTTGTGATTCGTCTTTTTAATTTCCTAAAACTGAAACGACAAAAAAATATTTGAGTATAATTATTGAACTTCCTGACGAAATTTCACGACATCCGGGCATACGAAAGAATTCTTCTTCTTCATTAGTTTCGGTCACTCGTACACGTGGAAGACAAATATCTCGTAACAATCTGGAATAACTCAACAGATTATATGCCTTAAAATAGGCAGCCCTTTGAAAACCCACGCGTTATTTATACTCGTTAGCTCCCAAGTCTGTTTACCCGTCGGCAAATTATTACGAGCCGTATTCATCGCCATGGCATTGCGATCTGAATGAGAATATAATCTTCATGGGGTTCGGAAAAATCTCAGGGGGGTTGGGGGCGGAACAACAGACTCGTTACAGAGCTTCCGGAGGAAGTCGGCTCGCGATGCATTGTCGCGGAGGGTGGACATTGATGTTTTTATTTTCATTGCAAACATTAATGATAAAATCGCTCGGCCATATTGATGGATGAAAATTATGAGTGTTTGGTAGGTACCTATATTTGGTGATATTTTTTACAAGCCTTTATTTAACTTTTACCTGTTCATTCGGGAGTTTGTCAGTTTGTAGGTGAGGGACAAATCTCGCAAGTTAAATTTGACCCACTTCCAGGTGACTGAAAATGACAGGCTGAAAATTTGGGTATAAGTATAGTTTGGATGACAATTGAATATCATGGTACCATCGAGCTGATCTGATGATGGAGACAAGGTTGTCATGGGAATTCAGTACTTAACCGACGTAACTTCAACTCATAGGAGTTTGGGCTCATTAGAATCGTCTCAATGAGTAGTTGATGACGGTATACAGAGAATTACAGTCGGCAATTAAAGATCCGTAGTGAATAGTGACACTATTCTCATTTTTGTTCGTACTGGCATAGCCGCGGATGTAGCTACCATGTGTGCAAATTTCGCTTATTTTAGAAGTAATTACTTTTCATAATAATTCGAAGATTACGCCAATTTTTTTTATCTTACATTAATTACAATGTCGTTTCATGATTGCATCCACGGTAGGTTAGTGGCAAAATCAGAATGGCCGAATAAATTTCACTGCGAATGGGGCTTTGGAATGTGGACTGAACCACATTCACAGTGAATGTGTTTCACTTTTAATGTGGTTCAGATTTCAGATACTGATCCCGCTTAATGTCTGTACACATGATTTTTGTGACTGCAGTTAAGCTTAATAACAGAAAATTACAGACGAATCAAAAATGTCGTGGACTCGCCAGAGATCTCGAATACCACTAGCGAAAAAATGGGCGTAATTAGCTCCAACCTGGCTATGGACATGTTTTAGGTACGTGGTTCCTCTGTCACCCAACTGAGTGGAAAGGACAGATGGAAATCACTTCCGAAATAACTACAACTTAGAAAAGTTGAAAAACCCCCGACATTTTCATTTCAAAGTCTAGTATCTCAAAAACGGCTGAACAGATTTTGATGAAACTACCTTAGAACACTCGCAATAAAATTATCTATGACAGAACAAAAACCGTTTTTCGTCGGGGGTTAAAAATAAGAGCTTATGCCGATTCTTGAGGATAGATAGACCCAGTTCCGTCAGAGAAACTTGTTAATGCTGATATGATTCCGATGATTGAGGGTATTTACATTTTTTTCTTAGTTACGAAAATCAAAAGTATATAACCCACAGGAATATCAACTGCAACTGATTCAAACTTTCTTGTTTTTTTTTATAATGTTATATGCATTTGGAATCTGCTTGCACCGGCACCCACCGAAAACGCTCTACTGTATATTAAACGGGCATAGACTATGACGTCACAATCTACGCGTTGTCCATAGTCTCGAAGCGTTGACTATGGAGTTAGTCATTAATTTGCAATTAACTCTTCAAAACTTGCGTTTAAGTCTATACTTATTGTCAAATTGTCATACAAAATATCATTCTAAAAATCTAATTCAATATTTTGTCTAACTGCTACGTAACTTTAAGGAAAATAAAGATAAAAAACATTGTGTTCTGTTGTAACATGTTATTTCGACGTAAATCCATTGAAGTCCCATGCATATTACCTAAAGCAACGACAATAATAAAACATCATGATGATTTCTGCTCTCTGATTGGATTCCAATGAAACATAAGATGATTCATATAAAATAAACCCTACCGTCAGTACCAATAACATCCGTATATCGTAAGTCAAACATCACTCGTTAATAATCAGTTACGCCCAAAAATAATTACGATATCCCGAAATGATTAGCGCTTCCCTAAATAGCGACAAACTAAACATTTGCACACACCAACGCTTCTATTTCCTTGCAACTAAGGCTGAATTTGTTTGAGAGGGGTTTTAGTTGACGTTACGCCTTTTTGTGCAGGGAATGGTGTATGGGAAAGTAATAACATGGATGCAGTGAGGTGTCTTTTCGGTCCGGCCCTCCCGGGAAATCACCGTAATCCACGGCGTCGACAGCGGCGGCTAAATCTCTACAAGCCAGTGATGGGAATCGTGGGTAGTGTTTTGTCGCAGTTCAAAATAGCGGGAGTTCTCACTGCAACGTATTTTTGTGTACGGTCGGTTTCACAAGGTGATAAAAGTTTAACGTCTTGTTTCTCCTGCCAAACGAAGTTGTCAAACAGGTGAAAGTGACATCAATTAGGCCGCTATTAGACTATCATAGAAATATGATCATAGACATAGGACTCATATTAATTTGATAAACGTTGGTAAGGTTGTTATTACACCGTCATAGGTTTATCAAATTAATATGAGTCCCATGTCTATGATCATATTTCTATGATAGTCTAATAGCGGCCTTAGTGCCGTGCACTTGACTATCTGGCGCCTACGCCGTAGCCGATTCCCGTCTATGATCATATTTCTATGATAGTCTAATAGCGGCCTTAGTGCCGTGCACTTGACTATCTGGCGCCTACGCCGTAGCCGATTCCCGTCTATGATCATATTTCTATGATAGTCTAATAGCGGCCTTAGTGCCGTGCACTTGACTATCTGGTGCCTACGCCGTAGCCGCTTCCCGCTACATACGAGTAAAACCACGGGATCGGCTACGAGCGTAGCGTGTAGCGATTCGTAGCACTGAATGTGTTAAGGTATCTACTTCATGGTGATGGTTCAGCTACTTATACAGCTCGACTGCACGTATCACGTTATATATCAGTTTTATGTCATATTTTTTGTTTAAATGGCAAAACAAGATTAACAATTCGGCTTACAGGATTCCGAAATGTAAAGTCAAAATTTCTCTATTTTTATTGACTAGATCCTACGCGTAGGTATGTACCACTTGATAATAAGGGTAAGGTTGTTCAATGGATTTATTTTTCATTGCGATCGTCAACAGTATATAAATCGCTTGTCTTACACTGTTAGGTACGAACGAGTACGATGGTCACATTTTTTTTTAAACTGCTGCAGATACTGTTTTGCATACTTTTATTAAGTTATTGTTCTGTTGTATTATGCAAATATTTAATATTTTAATGATTATTTTTTGCCCACTTAATTTTTTTGCCATTTCAATATACTGGTAGTTGTCAGTAAAACCTTACTATTAACTTACTGATTCGACCCAAAATTATAGCTAAAACCACATGAAAACTACTATAGATAATTGAATCGACAGCATAAACGGTCTGCCACACTGATCAGCGAAGAAGTACTTTTTATCGATAAAACAGTTCGATTCCCTATTTAAACCGAGTCTGAACCCAGAGATCTCCGTGAATGGGCCTTGATGAATCGCAGCCACACACACGCACATTACGCTCGAGGAGGGTTTAAACCGCTATTACGGAGTTTACCTTATCCCTCACTTAGACGTGTGTAACTAGGTTATTTACAGAATATCTGTAATAGATAATTATAGGTAGCTTAATTCTGAAGTTGAATCGTCTTCTTGAATTTCATGTAACACAAAGTAATTAAGTCCAAGTTTTTTCAGTACAAAACATCGATTTTTTCAATGTCGACCTTAAATTTGAATTTATTTTCCGTGGGTATTTTTTTTGATAATCCGGGCTTCATTTGTAATGTAAGCAAATGTTCTTACTCCTTATTTGATTTTGATACATGTTTTTAGTACAAATTCAGCGTTCATCAGTTATTTTTCGACGTCCTATTAGCATTTGAAGAAGAAGAAGAAGAAGAAGAATTATTTTATTTGCCAGAATACTTATAAATATAGTACAGGGTGTTGAGGTACAGCGGTACAGTATTCAGTCGGTGAACGACATGCAAAAATTATACAGGACTGAAATAATTATCATACAGCGTACAATGTCTTAACCAATATGATTTAATAATAATTAAAATAATTGAATATTAATGTCAATGTATTTCAATTCAATAGAACAAAAAAAAAACAATTATCATAATCTATTTAGTCATAACTATTAAAATCTAAAAATTCTTTAATACTATAAAAACAGTTTTCCTTCAGCCAATTACTGATTTCTTTTACAAAATTACTATATTCCATTTGTCTCATGTATGCGGGAAGGTTGTTGTATGCTACAATGCACATATTATAAGCGTTTTTACGATAAATCGCAGTGCGGCAACGAGGTTGGTACAATAGATCCTTGTATTGAGATCGCTGCTTAGCTACAAAGACATCGGCCCTACTTTTAAAAAGTTCAGGATGCTTTTTGACGAACAAGCATGCTTTTTTTATGTACATACAGGGCAGCGGTAGAATATTGAGTTTTTTAAAGAGTGGCCTGCAGCTGTCTGTGGCTGAGATATTAGCTATTGCACGAATGCACTTCTTTTGTCTAACAAACGCCCGAATTACATCGACTGAATTTCCCCAGAGCAAGAGCCCATAGTTTAACACTGATGATGCATAACCATGATACGCTGTGATGGCAGCTTCGACGGAAACAGTCATTCTAAGTTTTCTTATTGCAAATATAAAACTGTCTAACTTGGAGCAAACAGAGTCAACATGTAGTTTCCAATTCAGATGTTGGTCAATGCGTAAACCTAAGAATGTTGTGTCATTACAATTAGTTAAGTCAGTATTATTCAAATTAAGACATATTGGTCTAGTCAGAGCATTGTATGATTGAAACTGAATAAAAAGAGTCTTACTAAGGTTAATATTAAGGTTATTGCTACTTGTCCACACGTTTATATCAGCTAATGCTTTATTTATGCTTTCCTCGTATGAAGACAAATCATTGCCTTTTACCATCACAGTCGTATCATCTGCAAATAAAACGCATTTTTCACTGGTTGCTTGAGGAAGATCGTTGACATATATTATAAACAGCAACGGGCCAAGGTTACTCCCTTGGGGCACTCCCCACTGGTTTTCACGACAATTAGAAAGAAAATTATGTCTAACAAGATTTTTCCCAACCTTCACTATTTTTGAAATCTCCGTTCGTTGCTTTCTACCTCCCAGGTAAGTTCTGAACCATTCAAGTGCTGCACCTCTGACGCCATAGTTTTCCAACTTCCTTAATAGTATATTGTGATCGACACTATCAAATGCCTTACTTAAATCTAGAAATATTGACGTAACAGGAAGTTTATTATTTATAGCTTCTGTGACAAACTTAATAAAATGAAAGCAAGCTAATTCTGTCGAGCGACCCTTTCTAAAACCAAACTGGTCAGGTTGAAACAAGTTCTGCTTGTCAAAAAAATCTGTTAGTCTGATGCACATGGCCTTTTCAAGGATCTTAGATAAAACTGGAACTAAAGTAATAGGCCTATAATTATTGAGGTTGCTACGATCGCCTTTTTTGTATAGAGGCCTAATGTTTGATAATTTCAATTGCTCCAGGAAAATACCTTCCTGAAATGACAAATTTATTATGTGCGACAAAGGATGACACAAGTAAGGAGCGTTCAATTTAAGCAAATTCGTTGTGATATTGTCATAGCCACAGGATTTACTATTATTCAATGACATAATTATCCTGAAGACTTCATTTTCATCTACAGGCCTTAAAAATATAGAAGATGAGTTATTGAAGATGCAAGATAAATTCGATGATGCCCGAGTGTTACTTGCATCGTGATTTATAATGTCAATAAAATAATCATTAAATAAATTACAAATATCTTGTGGATTATTATAAACTAAGTCATTACATATTATATGGTCAAAATCATTATAGTTATCATTGTTACATGTCATTGATGAAATAATATTCCAAGTGGCCTTACATTTATTTTTATTGGTGAGAATATACTTATTATTAACGATCTTTTGAGACATGTAAATACACTTTCTCAGGATACCATTATAGGTTCTAAGTTTACATCTGTTATCATTTTTGTTTATATTTATTAGTCTTACTTTCATATACAACTTACGTTTAGTGTGACAAGATTTTCTTATTCCCCTCGTTAACCACTTGATTTTATTTTGCCGGCTACTAACCTTGACCCTTACCAAAGGAAAACACAGTTCGAAGAAAAGGCATAAAAACTCGTAGAAGGAAGTGAAAGCACTATTAAAATCGTGAGCATTCAACACATCCGCAAAAGATAGTGCAGAAATGCAATTAGAGAATTTGGTATTGTTTTCCTTACAGTAATCTCTCTTAGATTCAAACCAGTGAAAGCATTTTTTGATTTTCCGCACATTTATGTCAATTGTCTGAGCTTTTTCATGGTCTGACAAACAAAGATTGTGTGTGTCTGCTTTAACATGTTTTATATTACTAGCAATTTGATCTAGACATGCATTGCCTCTGGTAGACGAGTCGATATGCATTTTAAAATCATAATTCTTGAATAGTCCATTCAGCTCTTTTGTGTACGGGTTCTCTTTGAAAACGTCAATATTCCAGTCTCCACAAACTACAATTTTCTTTTTCTTATACTTTGAAGTTAAATTGAGAAGCAATATGTTCAACTTATGCATAAAAATACCAATGTGAGATTTTGTTTGTTCCGGTATTCTATATATAACTACAACTATGAGATCTAATCCTACAATCTCAGTTCCACAGCATTCAAAGTAATTGTCAATTGCTAATCTAGGCTCTAACTTAATTGGTCTTACCTCTAATGATTTCCTTACTAGAATAGCAGTCCCACCTCTGCTATAATCTCTAGAGTAGTATGCTACCAATTTAAAATTACAAAGTTTGACATTACTCATGCATTCCCGCTTTACGAAAGTTTCGCTCAGACATACTACGTCAATTCCCCGGTTCCCACAATCAAATTCCTGTAAGGAAATTTGTAAAAGATCAAGTTTTCCCAATAAACCACATATATTTTGATGTAGAATTCGAATATAACTAGTATACAAATCTCCTCTATTTATACTAAAATTATTCACGAAAAAAATCTGAATTATTAGCTTGGGAGTTATCACTGATTATACAAGTAGAGGATGGGTCCTTTTGATTATCATAGCACGTTTCTGAAGCGGATGCCAAGATACTTGTATCATCAACACGGAGACTTGAGATCAGGTCAGCGAGACCTTGTAGAATGTTTTGAATGCCGGAGCTCATGATTTTCCCAGTCACCAGAGAAAATTGATCTAAAGTTAAGTTTAAGTTCGAGTCATACAAAAAGCCATAATTATACTTATGCATGTCCTGCCCAAGTTTATTATTGAAGGACTCAACTCTCCAATTGTAAAAAGGTGCGCCACAGATGTAAGTTGGCAAAGCCACGATAATGTTGGTGTTTGTCACATTTCTCAACTTCTCCTTTATTGTTTCCACCAACAAATCACAATCATAATCTTGGGTTATTTCAAAATCTGACTCACCTATCATAATGACACAAAAGTCAGTTTTAGTGTAGCCGGCTATTTTCAAATCTATGTCTCTTAGTAATGTTTCAATACCGACATTGGGCGTAATATAATGGCAATAGTCAAAGTTATCGTAAAAGCTTAGCGATCTCATTTTCCGTAGCAAATTGCACCTTCTGCTGCTAGATATAATACACAGCTTATTGTGAATTTTTCTGCATTTCTTTGAAACACTAGTACTTTGCAAGACCTCGTTCAGCTTTTTGTTCTCATTTAATTCCCAGGAATTAAAGTGTGAGGTGGTGCGAACTGGACAAAGCAACTCTCGTTCCAAACCAGTGATGATATTGTTGAGATTAATTATTTCCTGTTTATACTCATCGAGCTGAGTTTGTAAATTTGCTATGGTACGTTCCATTTCTAAGGATTAGATTGAAAAATCTGAACGGGGGCTCAGTTTAAATTTACCAATGGGGCTAGCCGTAGACGCCCGGCTCTTTCGGGCACATTTATTTGTCAAACGTGGTGTATTGCACAATTTTTTTAATGTGGATAATTCTAATGTCAGTTTATTAATTTGGCGCACATGCTCATTTTTCTCAATAATCTCTTTCTGTAGTTCGTTGTCAGTGCTTGCTAGGTCAAGTTTTAATTTCTCAATTTCATACTTAAGCTCGGCAATAACGCTGGTATCGTTACTTAAATCAAAGCTTTTTGACAGATCATCATCAGAAAACTGGTCATGATCATGCAAATTTTCATTAGTCCGCAATATTGATTCCGTAGATTTCGATCTGGTTAGTGAAACATCTGGTTTTGCAGATATAACTAAGTCAGTTTCCTGGATCCGCACACCCGCATCCGGAGCGGTTAAAGAATTGGATTTAGTATTAGTAAGTGACCTGTTCTGCGGTGGGCAAGTAGATAAAGTTTCCATGTTGGTTGAGGTACAGGTTGGCGGCGTATACGCAGTATTCGAAGTAGCGATTTGGAGATAATGCTTCTTCCTTAGAGTAATATTTTGCGCGTCAGTATTTTTAACTGGGTTATCTGGAAGTTTTTTTGTCGCCACGGTGTTCGGAGTGGTTTTATTTGTTCTACACGGCAGACATGACCACTCTTTTTTGCTTTCCACTGACATCAATTGGAAGAGCTTCGACGATCTTCCCGCACATTTCAAATCATAAAACTGTTTGCACTTGGAGCATTTAAGAACCTCTTTGTTATTTAAGCTTTCTTTACATTTCATACACGCAGTCGACATCTTGTGCTTATGTAAGTTAAAATCACGTGGAGTAACTATTACAGTAATTCACTATTTTTAGAACGTATCCTCTGAAATAGCTTCATGCAATACGGACCGCAGTTTTGTGAGTCCAATTCGGACCGATATTTGACAGCTGTACTCATTGACTTAACAGCGCGCGGAAAGCATGCTCGGCCTTTAGAGTTGTAAAAAACGCCTTTGATGTGTGCCAAAGCGTGAGCCCCGATTGGCTGGCGATAAGCATATGCTCCAAAGCGAGTTTGAATTTTTCAAGCGGTTGAATATTATAGCAAAATACTTATGACTATAACTCACTGATCTTCTGATGATTGGTCGATATTTAATCACTATTTTGTCACATGATATCATCTGTACATTATACTGTCATTTTTTGAAGGGCACATCTAATTAAACATTTTTAATGTTCAAAAATCCGAGTAGTAAACAATTATACGTAGTACCGATTGAAGGCGCTTAGGCGTTTTTGAGGAATTAGATTTCGAAATAATTTTAAATCTTTCTCCACATAATTCTTGCAAATCTTTCAAGTATCAAAAATAACAAGGGAATAAGCAACTTGGCTGAATCTAACGATCTGGGAATTTCTGCTGAGTAGTATCAATTAAAATTACGTCACTGACGTCATCCCCTCAGCCCAATAAGTGAGATGACAGTCGCGTCAAGACAGACTCATAAGTCTTCATTACAAAGTTGGTGGCGCGAAACTTGCCAGCTTAGGATGATCTCTTTATAACGATGTCCACCCCTTCTCACCCTCGTTTAATGCTGATCCTACTTTTTACAATAATCTCATTTTGTGCTGGTAATGTCTAGATATTGATGGGGAAATTTAACGTTTTGGACGCCATTGTCCACGTACGAATATGTCACGAACACGCCAACTTTTTTCCGTAAGTGTAAGTAGTGTACGTACGTGTGTAGTCATGTCATGTGTGCAGGCTCCATTACGAGCGGGGCGTAGAGCGTAATTAAAAAATAATCAGACCATACACTAACAGTGTGGATATGAACTTGGTTGAAAGCATGTAGATGACTTTGACTGCGTCGGCCATAACACCTTAAGTCGTTTCGCCGCGGGCACGACAACACCTTTAGAGTTCTTGGCGTACAAAGGGTTATCACTATGAAATGTTATTGAATATGTATTTGCATTAACGGTAATTATTCGCTATCCTTTTACCTAGGTTTGAATAGCTCTAGGTTTCATCATCACCACGTCTCGATTCTCGACTGATTTTCGTGTAGTAATGGTACCCCACTTTCACGATAAATACTTATGTAAGTAGTTAGATTATTTATTTTATTTTCTCTCAACATTTCTAATCTATAGATAAACTTTATTTCGCCGATACAGTGATACAGTTCAAGTTACTTTACACCTTAGTGGATACATTGCGCTATTTACGTAGTTGTATGTTGCTCAACGGTTGAATTTGGATTATTTTATGAGCCTACAAATCTTTTTACAACAGATTTACATCATTCTACAACAAGACGGAAACTTATAACATTATCACTCAGCTCATGACGTCAAATTAATGAGCATAATTTGTTTGCTTGCGTGAAACCGTCTCCGATACCAAACCGTCAGATAAAAGCAAAGTTAAAATTTGATCAGTGCTATTCACAACGATTACCATCGACTTTCATGATAACCAGTGTAACCACGATCCGTGATCACACATAGTTGATCCGACCCCTTGGGGTTAAATTAGTTTGGTGATGAGTGGTGAAGTTGTGAATCGCATGCCAGAAAGCATTAGGGATTCTCATTAAAAGTGACGTGAGGGGCGACAATGAGATTGCATTACCAGAGTAATTAGAACGCGCTCAGCTGAGACTTGTTACATGGCTTTGACTGATCCTTTTACACTGTTTTAGCCAGCTGTTGTAGAAGGGACACATTTTACAAACTTTTATTAACTTGCACCGTTTGTATGTAGGTACGTATAAGATGCTTCCAAATTACATGCCAATACTTGAGCTGATAGTAATAATAGTAGTAGATATAATAGTAATCGAATGTTTGAATTGAATTCTGTTTCCTGATTGGTCGATTTTAATGTCTAGCTGTATTCTGGTTAGTAGATAAGTAGCAAATACTAATGTTTTTTTAAAGAGTTGTGATTGGTGGATTTAATATTGAACAAAAAAACAAGCTACGGTAGCCTAGTGGTTCAGGCATGCGGCTGTCAAGCGGCGGTCGTGGGTTCGAATCCCGGCTCGTACCAATGAGTTTTTCGGAACTTATGTACGGAATATTTACCGTTAGCTTTTCGGTGAAGGAAAACATCGTGAGGAAACCGGTCTAATCTCAATAAGGTCTAGTTCTCCCTCTGGGTTGGAAGGTCAGATGGCAGTCGCTTTCGTAAAACTAGTGCCTATGCCAAATCTTGGGATTAGGTGTCAAAGCGGACCCTGGGCTCCTTTAGGGGCACAACCGGGAATAACGCTAGGAGAATGATGAAATAGGAAATTCGCAACGAGTGGTGATAAATTAAAACACGACCGAAGGGAGTGTTTTAAATCGACACGGATTGCGAATTATCTATTCGCACGTGTATCGTACAACGTTTTACTGTCCATATGGCTCTTTAAAGTTTCGACATATGCACGAAAAATGCTCTTTTCCGCACTAGTGCGGGAAAGTAGCACCATATGTACTGTAAAGTATTTTTCTCAAACATGCAATGAAATTTCGTCGTTACGTGCGTCATAACAGGCTTCGAAGTATCACAATTCGGGCGGAACAATTCGAGAGAACTGTAAAGGAATTTCATACAAAATTGGAGGCCTAGGCCAGGAAGTATATTTTTAAATTTTAAACTAGAAATGGCGCCTGTGTTCATGAACATGCTAAACAGCTGAATTATATATTTTTTATTTTTTTCTAGTGGCTGAATGGTTATCGGACCAAAAATATCCGCGGTAATGCCTATTTACACCCGAAGTGATTTAAGAATAGAAATCTGTATGATTCAATGTATTGATGAATAAATTTAAAATATTGTCTATTCGTAAGTCACCAGAGACCATAGACAAAATTTAAAATCCTCTGCATTTATTTTATTTATATCCCCTGCATTTATATTAATTATTATAGAAATTAAGATTCTCATTTTCAGTTTGTGTATAATGGCCCTAATAGGGTCTATTCGAACACTATACACTCGTAATACGGACGACTTCCGTATAGGGAAAATTAAAAGTCTTTTGTCGTGTTGGATTTTATATTTGTGGTTGATATTTCATAAATAGAATTTCAAAGTGAGTTCCGATGATAACAGCGACGAAGAAACTAATTGTATTCCGCCGGAATTGAGGGTGGAGGCCGCATTAGCAATAACTTATTGCCGCCAAAATCGAAGGACAAGTACATAAATGCAGGTTGGTTTTTGAGTGGTGATATTTCTTATTTCATTGCATATGTTTGACAAAGCACTATACATGCCTCGCCGTGAAAAGGGCTTGCCGGCTTCGTATCACTATCCGGCCTCCCTACGGTCGACCGTCTATACCTACTCACCCGGCAAGCCCTTCTTTCCCGGCGGCGGCTGCAGTAATGTACTATTATTGTACATGCTTTGTTATCAATCCGTGTCAAGGACTCCAAAAATAGTAACAATCTAACGTAGTGACATGGTATAGATACCAATAATTCCACGTAAGTCATTTATTTTTATAGATACAAACAAAACTTATCCTTAAAGCATTGCGTTTAAATTGCTTTCAGATAAAATTGGTCGCTTCGTTCTCCCCATCAAGAGTATCAGAAACTAACCATAAAATAAACTCAGTGCCTGATAAGAGTGGCCACTGGTTCCTATTTATCGTTACAGTGCGACAAATACATTTAAAACCGACTTTAACGAGCGTTAGGCGACGCGAGACGCGTGTTGTTAGGCGATTATGGAAACACCTGTACATAAATAATGCGTGAAATCCTGGAAACGATTAGTTACTACGAATCGCGGCTTCAAGATATATTTGTGAGTGAACGGTGAGATGAGGTTAAACACATCATATAATAGAGGCTCCAGCCCCTCTGGCCTGCAGCCTCCCCATGAGAGCGCAGATGTTAGTGGATAAAATACCTACCACATAAGCCAGTCAGGCCATCCCCCGACGATTCCACATTATCCACGTTAATCACTTGACCCCGATCACCCAGGGGAACCTAGCGGCATTTATTTTATATTCAACTAGGAAAAAATGATAATGTTCGGTTATGGCGCTTCGCCGGACGCTACCGCGTCACGCTTGCTTCGCTCGCTCGGCTCACGCGCTGTAGGGTCGCAGTTCACCTAACAACCTCTAACCGTTGTTTCCCCTGGGGGATCAGGCGAGGGGATTCTAGTGGGCTACAGCGAAGATTAAATTCGGAGCCTGGTTCGCAGGTTTTCTCCAGAACAGAAAAACCAATGCAACGCCATATGACTGGGTCGATTTGTGTAAGTATACCCAAATATTTGTTCGTTTTATAAATACAAAATCTTACCGCTGCGCTCAATTTACCGCTAGGCATATTTCTGACGTCCATATAATATTTTAATAACTAGTGGATCTGTAAGCTGTAGAAAAAATGTTTGTTACAATTCCACTAGCTGAATTACCAAGCAAACTATAAATAAAGTATCGAACGTGCTCATGAAATTTCATATGAATCGGTTGAGAAATGCAACTTGTAGAGGAGAACAGCGGGACAGCGGGACAGCGGGACCTCTGGATATGTAATGATAGAAAAAAAATAGTCCAAGCTGAAACGGAGAACTTGATTCGCTTCGCTTGCTCGTTCAATTAGGCCTCCAACAGAATTTGGCCAATCCGACGAACAGTCAAGAGTATGAACTATGAAGGCACAGCGTACATCTACTGAAAACACGATAAAAAGTAAAAATATGGTTAAAAATACCTACATGAAGTTTTACCCCTGCCAATGTTCATTCTCCTGAACCCCTGTATCCAAGTTTTTCATCTCTTCACAAAAATGGAAACTGAACCGTAATTAAACGGAGTTCAATAAGAGCTGAGCCGCGCCGAGCATACAGCATCTGATCCATCATTATCATATCGAGGGCCCACAGTCACAGTCTAACATATAAACAGTACCTTCACATCTTTACATAATTTCTTCGTCTGATACCAGAATGTTTTTACTTGTTTAAGTTGATTACCAGTTTTTAAGTTGATTACCGTTTACTTTAAAGCAACTTGCATCCACACCACGCACGATATCCATATTTGTTTACCAGTTTTTAAGTTGGTTACCGTTTACTTTAGAGTAGGGGTTTTCAAAGTGGGGGGCGCGGGGCCTCGGGAAATCCTTTCGCTAAAACTAGTGCCTCGCCGATCCTTGGGATTAGGTACTCAGCTGACCCTAGACTCCTAAGAGCCGTGGCGCTAACGGCACTTCCGTTTCCTTGCATCGAAGCGAAGGGGGGCGTGGGAACTTAATTTTAGGCAGCAGGGGGGCGTGCCTAAAAAAAGTTTGGGAACCCCTGCTTTAGAGCAACTTGCATCCTAACCACGCACAATATGCATATTTGTTTGAGGTATCCAACATATTATCCACGGGGAGGTCAGGTATAACGCTTAAAAAGTTTGGAATCCCGGATTCCGGATACATAAGTAGCAGCCCTTGTAAGTAAGTCAGTACAGTATACTGCGTCTGCGTGTACTGCGCCGGAAGCGAGTCCCGCCGGGAGGCGCAACGATATTGCTGTGTGCTCGGCAAATATTTGCGCGCCCGCCGCCCGGCCCGCTACTTACCGGAGTTAAATCAATATTTAAATCATTCCAAACTTTGATTAATTTGCAGACATTATTGTTTACAATGATGTCGTGGAGGATTAAAAGTGTATTAATTCATAACGGTCGGGTATTTGTGAAATTGCATTGTTTGTGGGGTACTCTTAAATAGCCGGTTACTTTTTGAATAGCAATATGCTATTAGCTTTTATTATTTGTATAGTCGAGGAATGAAAAGGGTCATTTCTTTTCTTTCTTATTTCAAAGCTGTTAAGGTCCAAAAGTGACGAACCTTTTCATTTCACAAAAACCACATTTAAGAAATTTTCATCTTTTATCTTAAAGCAGAGTCCCGTACCGAAAACACAGGTGCGCCGTTCTGACGGATTAAATATGAAAATGCTTAAGAAAGGGGACCTATGGACGACAACATCAACACGCGACGGCAGAGCTACGCATCGCGTCATACGGAGATTATACGTAAGAGAAATATGTGATTATTTATAAAGACTTAGATTGTTTAGAGTAAATAAATAACCCAGTAGTTAGAATCCCCATAGTAATTATTTACACAAAACACCCTCTCATAGCATTCATTTGATATTGTAAACATTAAAGTAAAATCCCAGTACAAATTGTATTAGAAAGAGAGAGGAGATGTTGCCTATGCGCGAGCGCAGCGCAGACTGGCCGCCATGGAGGGGAGGGGTGTATCGCGCCAACATGACCGTAACGAGAGCCGCGGCCACCGAGCCTGAATTAGAACTTAGTACGGCGCATTTTCACTTTGCAATTAACATGTTTACGTTTATACCTTTATAACGGCTCATCGTATCAGAATGATTTATATATTGTTAGAAAGCTAATTAAAAGTTCTATTAAATGTTTAAACTTACAAATAAGTAAACTCAGTAGGTTCAGCGCAAATGATAAATAAGTGTTAAGAAAGGGACCGAATTACGGTTTGCCCGATTTCCATGTACGATTATTCAAATAAGAAAATATTTACGAACCCTACTGTACTTATAAGATCTCAAGCCATATTAGAACTTTGTAAATCAGCTTAGTCTTCCGCCCATTAATATGTATAACATCCCAATAACATCTTGCAATGTAAATTAGTCAAGTCAAAGTGGGCGTAACCTTTATTGTCTCACTCAGCACGTCTTGCTCGCCCACTAGCAGGTATAAATAGCAGGTACGGCCCGGAGCAAATCAGTGTCAATCGGAGCCTCCTGGAAGTCACAACAAGAAGAAGAAGAAAACTACAAAGTAATAGGAAGTTAGGGACTTGTAATCAAGTCACTTAGGGCAGTGATAGGGCAGTTAGGGAAAAGTAAATAAAAAGTCTATTTCTCGTTATTCCTTCTTTTATTTTGGTAACATCGTTTACCCAAAGTGTCTGAGGACACGGGCGAAGCCCAAACACACCATTCGGGCGCCGAGTGGTAGTACGCGCTGTCCGTACACATAGGGGCGGAGCTCGTCCGTCGCCGACTTGTGTCACGGAGCGTGGTCGACGCACTGTCCGAGCACATAGGGGCGGAGCTCGTCCGTCGCCGACTTGTGTCTCGGCACTAGGTCACTCTTAGGTGACTGTGAGGGGCGAGCATTGTCGCGGCCGGTAGCGCGCGCGCTCACTCGCCCGGCCGACGCCGCCGAGAGCGGACGTCGCTCACAGGACCCATGGACCACGCTTAGATACAAGGAATTGGCGTCATAAATAAATAAATAAAAACAATATGAGGGGCCAATCTTATTCAAATCGAAGTAGCCCTCATAATATTCCATAATGAGCTAAAAAAACGAATAAGTTTAAACCGTGTGGTGTCGGGTCCCCCGTGTGGTGTCGGGTCCCCCGTGTGGTGTCGGGTTAGAATAGCACCACCCCCTTTCTTCCTGTGGGTGTCCTAAGAGTCGACTAAGAGAACAGGGTTGAAGTGCGTTGTGGGCGATGGGCTAGCAACTTGTCACAGCGATATCACATTTTGTCGATCTTTTATACCCACATTTATGCTAAAATTGGTACTGGAACACAAGTTTCATCTGCTTTGCCAACCCCTTTTAGAGATAAATGTACGTATGTAAGTTTAAACCTCATGTCCAGTCCTTCAGCTATTTGTAATCAATAATCACAAATAATGTTCGTCCCGCTTTGTGAAAAGCCATCACCCCATTTTAGTCCACACTATCCAAAATATGCTAAAGAGAATACATCGCTTCTAAACGGAGCTATTAACAGGGTTGAGAGCGTGGAACTGTTTAATATCTCAAGCTCGTATCTAACTCCGGTATGTAATCGAAGTCGCAACCTTATTCTGTAAACTGTAAAGTGCAATTTCAAAGTGTACTGTATAAATGTTTTCCGTGCCTAGTGTCCCAAGTCCCGGGGGACCGTGTACAAAACTCTACTGGCACTTAATTAAGGGGAAGCGACGAAGGGAATAGATTTCAATTAACATAACGTAACGCCCACGGTTCTTTTGTTTGTTCCAAATTGAAAATCTGGATAAATGGTGATTTGGAGCCGAAGTTGATGCCATGAATCCAGGGATGTTATTCGGAACACGCCATTGCGCCTCACCTCACCCTTCACGCATAACGAAACTAGACCTCTGCCGACGCTTCGAACTACAAATCGCGGCGTTAAGATATGTATGTGGGTGAAAGTTGAGGTGAGCTTAAAACAAGTTACAGAATAACGGGGGCAGGGCTGCTAGAGCATGTTCACATCTACCGATAGTATAAGTAGGTACGATACTGTAATATTGCCTACCTAAAGGTTGTCTGAAAGAGATCGCTCTTTAGTGATAAGACCGCCTGTTGTCAACATCATTTTTTTATAAGTTGTTATATCTATTTGATTCACGTTTTAAGAGTCCGCAGTAAGCTCGATTCTCCATACAAACGTAGTTACGCTCTCATTTAAAAACTACGTGTTGGATTGTAACGAAACTTTGCATGTTCAATAAAATGAGGTATATCTATGTCTGAAATTAGTTTACGTAGCTTCAGATACCATAATAAAAAAAATACAGCGAATTTAAGTTTTTCATACAGAACTAGTTTTTGCTGTATTTACTTTGTTTTATAAATTGGAACCATATAATCTAATTACAGACATAGATATACCTCATGTCATTGTATATGCAAAGTTTCGTCACAATCCAACACGCAGTTTTAAAATGAGAGCGTAACTACGTTTATATGGGAAGGTGAAATTCGGCCGAGCTTACTGCGGCCTCTTAAGAGTCCGCAGTAAGCTCGATTCTCCATACAAACGTAGTTACGCTCTCATTTTAAAACTACGTGTTGGATTGTAACGAAACTTTGCATGTTCAATGAAATGAGGTATATCTATATCTGTAATTAGTTTATGTAGCTTCAGATACCATAATAAAAAAAATACTGCGAATTTAAGTTTTTCATACAAAACTAGTTTTTGCTGTATTTAGTTTGTTTTATAAATTGGAACCGTATAAACTAATTACAGACATAGATATGCCTCATGTCTATGTATATGCAAAGTTTCGTCACAATCCAACGCGTGGTTTTAAAATGAGAGTGTAACTACGTTTGTATGGGAAGCTGAAATTCGGCCGAGCTTACTGCGGCCTCTTAAGCTGTGCAATAAAGAGTAGGTATTTGTATTGTATTGTTGCCAGCTTAGGGTTTTGCTATCAAAATTCTCGCGCGTAGTCTTATCGCTAAAAAGCGATCTTTTCCAGACAACGCAACGTGGTGGAGACGATGCAAGAAAAGATATGATTTGGTTAGGTGAAAACAGAAAAACAGAACATAAACAACTTAACTACTAAGTTATTAAGTAAGTAATTATATTTGAGAAGTAACTGATTATATACTGGCAACATTAAGTACTGTATCGGACCGAACATGCTTTTAGAACTGTTTTGAAACCCATTTACAAACATACGAATAGGTAACTACTAGTACTTATACAAGTCTTCCTCATTTAATATTATACTGATAGAATTTAAATGATAACATTGATAACGGTAAAATAATAACTATACAACAACAGTAACTGCAAAAGTTAATCCTGCAAAATATACTTGCGAACATTAACTAACTCACTTATACTTCCGAAAGTGAGACAATGAAGGAAAGCAAATAAGAGGGAGTATTCTTTTAAGAATTTGAATAAATTTCCACTAAAGACGAGGGGTTCTCCCGTTACAAAGAAAACGAGACCTAATAAAAATGCCGGGCAAAAACGTTCATTTTACAGCAGTGTCGGATAGATATACAAAAATCGGCCAAGTGCGTGTTGGGCCACACGCAGTGTCGGGTACCGTAGTTGTGTCTTAGTTACATCATTGACTAAATGGTTGCGTTGGCCGAATTTGTACGATATTTGGCCTGTCTATGTACATTTTAAGTTGGTCGACCATTACTCAGTAACTAATATGTAGTAATTGTAGTGTTCACTTATTTGCACGTTCTATAGGTATACCGGTGTTGCTATTTACACATTCCTTGGCTCGACAGCACACCACCACTCCCGGCAACGGTCGGACAACTACTGCCCCCCACTCCGGTCATCGTGACGTGACGTATGCGCACGAGATAAGGATAGCAATACACTACAGTAATGTCTACTTAGCCGTGATAGTTTTCCTGTTAAATTCATTATATGTACCTACTACTGCCACGATTTTTTTCACATTCCCAGTAGCAGCCATTTAGCCGGCAGAGGGGGCGGGGCAGCAGGACTCGAACAAAAATTTGGGGTTTAAAGCTCAATATATACCTAGCAAACGAATCACTTAAATACTAAAAATCGTTATAACAAGCTATCCAACGATACCCCACACTATGGGTTAAAAGGGTTCTCTATTGTACGGGCAAAAATCATTTCCCAAAGTGTCACTTCCCAAAAAATGTTTCCCAAATGATCATTTGGCAAAAAATCACTAGTCAAATTATTGTTTCGCATTTTATCACTTGGCAATATCTCCTGTGGCAAAATATTACTTCGCAAATTATTGTTTGGCAAAGTTTTACATAGTCAAGTTTCATTTGGTCAAACGTATTATTTGGCATAACATTCGTTTTCCAAATTATTGCATGGCATACGATTTAGATCCTAATTGTGTAGTGCATGCGAAATCTATTTGAGTGAGATTATTATATATTTTGCTAAGCGGGTAGTTTGTAAAAAACAAAAGTAAATATTTTGCAGGTAAGTTTATATGTTCTTTTGTACTATAGGTACTTAGGTAACAATATATTATAATGCAAATAAGCAGCATGCATACAAGCAATCCCCGAGTCGGTTTCGCCCTTTTCATCGAGACTCTCCAGCGAATCGACGCCACCCCGCTGCGCGGGGTGTCTATTTCTGGTCCGAGGGACACAAGTGAACCCTAACCTAACCGACCAAAAAACAGAGTTCGCTTATGACAAGTCATTTTTTCCACCCTGATACCTAATGTACGAAATGAAAATTTGAACAAATGTTTTGTTTGGAAAACAATATTAGCCCAAACAAAGTGTTTGCTTAATAAACTTTTGTCTTAATTATACTTGACAAAGCAAAATTATGCCAGATGATATTTTGACCAAATGAACAAAATGCGAAACAAAAATGTGCTATTTGTTCGTTTGGGAAATGAAACTACTGCCATAAGTTTAGTGGGAAGTGAAATTTGGCGAAAAATATTTTGCCGAAACAGCAGGATACCGTTAAAAGAAAAAAAAATACATAACTTACCATTTAAAGAGTAGGGAGAAACTTACCGCAAAAAAAAAATCTTCAATATTTTATTCTTCTGTTTTTTTGGTGTGATTGATTTGTGTACCCATGCCGAATTACAGTTTCCCAGTAGTAATGGTTACTGAGCTAAGCCGAAGACGGACGGACAGACGGACATGGCAAAACTGTAAGGGTTCCTTGTTGACTACGGAACCCTAAAAACAGCAGTAAGTGTTGAGCATGTGACTCGACTCTCAATGTTGAAGTTGCGAATTCGAATCCTGGCTCGCACCAATCAGTTCTACGGAATTTATGCCCGAAATATATATTGAGGAAATATGATTTGACATCTTCATATTATACTTTATTCCACATAGATACAATTAGATTTTTTATGGACTTATTTGAATATATCGAAGGGAAATATTGTACTAGTTATGCTTTTCAAACTTATAATCAATGTACCTACCTAAGTAAAATGTTTTTACGTCACACCTGGCCATAATGCGAGTTTTACTGCACGCTGCGCGTACGGGAAAACTCGCATTGTGGCCAGGTGAAGACGTAAAATTTTGTACTCAACACGGGCGGTAATTCGTAAAGCCCCAGAGCGCATATTTATGGCCCGAACCGTAGGTGAGGCAGACAAACACCTGCGATCTGAGGCATTCACGAATTCACCGCCCTAGTTACGTAATGTACTATTACTATCCCAAGAAAAGATCAACCTGTCGTATTTCTCCATAGGTTTAGCAGCTCATGTTGCAGCCGCTTCCGCTGAAACTAAGTGCCTTGGTCAATACCTTGCGATTTGGTAGTCCCCTTACTGCTACATTACTTACAACATTACTTGTAAGGGGACCCAGTTCCAGGGGAATATAGAATCCCGTCTATCCGGAATACATTTTGTTCTCGACTAACACAAACTCTAGTTATTTTATTTTTTTTATTATTTATTTATTACTAAAAATTCTACAAAAACACTAACTACTTAAAGTCCTGCAAAACTGTTTTAACAGTTTTACTGCAGGAAGACTTATTATAATAACTTATCTAATTATCAAAACTAGTTAATAGTTCGACTTAAACATAATTCTACAGTTGTTATAACTACGCGTACACGTACACAATACTACGCTTATCGGATTGGATTAACTCATGTCACGTCTATCATGGGACGGCCGCGACATTAGCAAAAAGACAAAGCTAATGCTAGTGCGTACTTCTCGCTAGTGCGAGAAAAATCGAGAGAGCTCGCGCGCCGTCGCGTGATAGCCGTGCTGGGGGTTAGATATACTGGCTCCAATGTAGCTTTCCGCTCGGTAGGTGTACTTGAGAATTATTGGCGGTTTTTTTTTTTTTTGACTGGTTTCTAGCCGTAGCCCGAAGGCTGTGACGTTGACTCATGGCTGGCTGGTGGATAGGCGACACTATGGTGCTATCCGACATTATTGGCGGCAAATACACGGTGATTAAATACTGTGATCCTGGTTTGTCAGTATTTGCAGCAATATGTATTTGTATATGGAAGCAGTATTGAATGGCCCTTTAGCGCTAATTATTTATCGCGTCAGTATTAAAGGGTGGCCAGACGTTAGTTCTGCTTCTTCCATATCCCCATCTCGCTCTATCTTATAGCTGCGTACAGTGCGTACAGCTCATACCATCCACCAAGCAGAATCGTGCCGTGTGGTGTGCCTTTAGTCGCTCACAGATTATTTCTTATCTATGGGTTCCGGATATTTCTGCAGATTGACAGTCCTGTGCAATACACGTCAATATGCATGTGATCCAGATTGTGATATGGGTGGATCATCAGTATTTACTCACCGTGTATTGGCCGCCATTGAGTTGACCGAATTCATCTAGCTAGTCCATTCAAAAAGCAACCTTGGACGGTACAGGGTAAAAAAAATCCAATGATACTAATAATCCTACTATATTATAAATGCGAAAGTTTGGATGTTTATATGTTTGTTACCTACTCAATCACGCTACAACGGATCAACCGATTTAAATAATGAAATTATGCACGAAGACATAGGATATAGTTTATTTTATCCCAGGTCCAGCAGACGAAGTCCCGGGCGGAAGCTAGTAGTTTTATAACATACAACACAAAAACAATTTTAATTTTATAATTTTGTAATTCGGCCACATTTAATAATCTGAACGAAAAGGGCGAATAATAGTCTATTTTAATAGTTTTCTGGTAACGCATACCTATAACGATAAAAGAGGGTGCCACTCTAGGAAGCGAATGTGGTAGGTATATCTAGACAAAACCAAAATAATTAAACCTACATACTTACTTACGTACCTACCAATGGCTTGAATATTTGTAAGGAGTTCCGTAAATCGTCCATTAGGCAAATAGGTACATCAGTAAGGATTGATAAGGCGTAGGTAGTAGATACCTTTTTTTAGGGTTCCGTACCAAAAATGGTAACAAAGGAACCCTTATGGTGCGACTTCGTCCGTCTGTCTGTCTGTCACAAAGTGAAATATCTCACGAACTACTCAAGCTATCAACTTGAAACTTGGAATGGTTATAAATGAGAGTTATCCGCGTGCATGGAAAATGATAAATTTAAATATACATTTATTTTTTCTATAAAAACTTACGAATATGAGGAGGGGGCAAAAAAAAAATTCAACTATAGGGTCAAGTGGGGTATCATTCGAAAGGGCTTGAGTTGCACTTTTTAAAGCAGTTTTTCTTTTTTTTTCTACACTAGGAAAATTTTGATCTACGAAGGAAAATGTAAAAAAAAATACCATTCTCCGAAGTTATTCAAGCGAAAAATTTGAAATAATTACTTGCGATTAACATAATCATATATATTACGGGAAATGTTTTTTTTTTCCTGTATCTAGCATATTTTTTGTTTTATTTTTAAAATCATTTCCTAGTTAGATTTGCAATTTAATCCACTTTATAAGTTTTTTTTTGTTTTGAAATTCCTATTAAACTATAAATAGAAGTACTCTCTATCAAATAAAACAATAATAATCATGATCAGTTCACGTGATAAACAATAATCACTAAAAGACCAACATACATACTAAGCCGATTGCCCTTGCACGTTTGTACCAAATGGGGCCGATAGATGGCGCTGACCCCATTCGCGCTGTTAAGATTTTTCTAGAATTAATGGGGTTGGGATTGGGACGCGTATATTTATTTTCAATAGCAGGTCAAAAAAAGATAGCGATTCAATTGTGTTGGTATAAAAGTTACTCGTTGTTTGAAATTGAATTCTATTGTGTTGGGTTAAAATAAGTAATTTTACAAATATATTGGGACTTTTACTTTACCTTGAGTTAATTAAGTTTGCACGGAACCCTCGGTGCGCGAGTCAGACTCGCACTTGACCGGTTTTTTCCTTTGTTATTGGGGAATTTAACTTAGCTTTGTAATGGTCCGAATACTTTCAACTTTCCTTTTCCCTTCCCCCAAGCTCTACCGTGCGAAATCACGACCAAATTCTCAAATCGTTACACTTAGTCAGGTCAGGTACCTACACTACACGACAACTCGACTCAATCGTACGTACCAGTATAAGTTTGACCTCGGAAATCTCGGAATATGCTTAAGCCCGTCATCGTCACATACTTATCGGTATATACCGAAATATATATTAATGGTGGGTACACACTGAGCAAACGAACGACCATCTTATGGGGTGTATACATGTCATGATTTGTCAGCCCCAATTTATCAGAAGCTTACGAATTGCATGCACATGTGGTTGGATCGATTGTTACATTTTTTTTTTACATCTATACGCTACACCCAATTATGACTTCGACATGTTGTACTGACAAATTGGGGTTAAATCGCATAATCTGTATACCCCACGAAGCTTAATAATTATTTATTATTTGAATTGGCCGAATTGCACCAAAGTCGTCCATTCAAAAAGCAACCCTACGTCTTCTGGGTAGAAGATTCCAATAAAAAAGTCGGCGACATCAAATAATCACTATACCATACCTAAGCTGTCACACCAACTTGCTACAGTTTATAGGTATGTAAAGTGGCCGTCTATAGAATTCTAACTATGTAAATAAACCGCCATATTGATAGACAATTTCAATACAGCGGTTTGTTTAGGTACATAGTTAGCAAATTCTATTGACGGCCACTTTAATTGTTGTCTCATTACAATTATAGCAAGTTTTTGTGATTGATTGCTAGGTTTGACGACCGCTTTAGCCTAGTTTACGAAGCAAGAGGCCCTGGGTTCGAATCCCGGTAAGGGCATTTATTTGTGCGATGAGCACGAATATTTGTTCTTGAGTCATGGATGTTTTCTATGTATTTAAGTATATATTTATCTATATAAGTATATTTATCGTCGTCTAGTACCCATAGTACAAGCTTTGCTTAGTTAGGGACTATTTATTTATTTATTTAAATCAGGCAACAAGGCCCATAATACAAATACCTTAAAGACTAAACATACATATCAATATAAACTTATTAATTACTTCAAGACACAATTACTGCGGCGTGTTGCGCAATTTCGTGGTGTCAGGTAACCGACCGCGAAAACGTCGGAACTTGACTCCCTTCGGCCAAAATTCTTCCTTAGTGAAGAATAGATGGTCTGTTGGAACTCTGACCACAAAGGAATTAAAATTCACGTCATGGCGAGACTCCAACCTCACGACCCTCAGGATGAATCTGGTCTTCATGCGCACATACTCCACTACTTCCTCTGCCTTCGTAGTGTAGTGCACCCGGGATACGTAAAGCTGCGTCGAAGGTGTAGCAGGACGCAGCAGGTGATTTGGTCCAGTCGGTGCAGTACCGCACAGATTCTGACAAGTAGGCTTCTTATTTTCCACCACCTTGTCGCGTCGCGACTTCTTTTGAGTCGTGTGTGGCAGATCCTTGCGAATGTCATCACACGGGTTCTGAACCCCTTTTTTCGACCGCTGCTTGGGTTTTGCAGTCATCGGTAAAGCGGCGGTATCGGCGTAAGTAAGTTGAGTGGTCAACGTACTTTCGCATGACGTGCGCGTCTCCAGCAGCAAAGACGAGCGGGCGGCGGGGCGCGGGCCCACAGCTGCTTGCTCAGCAACCGTCGACGCATCCAATTTCGCGGACTTTACACCGCCCGTGGACACATTCCGCGCACCGTGACACATGACTATGTTAGAAGTATTGGTTGACCTACATTCTGAATTTGCGTCAATAACACTAATTCAGAACGTAAATCACTGATGGTATTGTTCGATACCTCTAACTTAGCCAGCATTTCAGCCAGACTGTCCTTCGGGAAGATGATGGCCTTCAGCAGTCTGGTAACATCCACATGATCAAACGTGACGGAAGGCAGCCGATGTAACTCCTTCGCCACAAATGATGGCATGTTGGACGAGTCGGTCCCCTTGAACAACGTGATGATGTCCTTGAGACTCTTCGCACCTCCATCCCTCCTTCGTGATGGCATTTCGTCGGCCTTGCCGAGCGTCCGGTAGAGCAGCGCCTTGCCACTGCAAATGTCCTCTTCCGCGAAGCTGGACTTGCAGATCTGCACGATACTGTTCTCCTCCAAAGTTACGATGGCATTTTGAATAAATGCCAACAACTCGTTGACTACAACTTGCGACGAAGCCATAGCAACAAAACAGGCAGCGGCTAAAACCGCGCTACTCGCGAGTTAAAAATTCGTGCAGTGCACTACGGCGCGACCATTAGGTACCAACCGCGTATCGCATCGCACTCTATGCCGATCTGTGTAAGATTGTATTGTCCGTAAAAAATATATATGTAAACCTACTTACCAATTAACAACATCTAATGCGCTATATGAATGTGGTATCAAGTTATACTGGTAAGAGTGGTAAGTGGTAAGTGGTGAGGTGAAATAGGCTGTGAATCGCATAGGTTGTCAACGGTCAGCCCGCCAATTCGTCACTCGGTCACACCATTAATTTCTATACAAAAATACCACGAACGCTTTTACAGCACTTTCGATAACATCAAAATGACATTAGGGACGTATTTTTCCTACACACGTCCATTGAAGAAGGAAAAAAACCGGCCAAGTGCGAGTTAGACTCGCGCACGAAGGGTTCCGTACCATTATCTATAAAAACGGCAAAAAAATCACGTTTGTTGTATAAATAAAAATAAATAAAAAAGCCTTTTATTTCTTGCCAGTACTTGTACAATGTCAATAATGATATTTAATGTCAGATGTGTTTGTTAATGTCATTATTCATCATTAAGCTATTTATGATAATTATTATTTATGTCGCAAGAAGAAGAAGAAGGGGTTCTCGGGTGAAGGCCTCCTCCAGACTAAGCCGTTTGTTGTATAAGCCCCCTTAAATATTACAGCAGCAACAGAAATACATCATCTGTGAAAATTTCAACTGTCTAACTATCACGGTTCATGAGATACAGCCTGGTGACAGACGGACGGACGGACAGCGGAGTCTTAGTAATAGGGTCCCGTTTTACCCTTTGGGTACGGAACCTAAAATGTATTAATTTAAACCCTACCGTGAAACGAAAACGAACTTCGCTCGTGTATCTCCCTCTCTGTCGCGCTTGCTGGTTCGAGCGACAAAGATAGATGCACGTGATTATGGACAAGCGAGGGCAGTCGGCGTCGCGGGCCGCATCGATACACGCGCAGACACAAACATCATACTTTTGATAAGGAGACGCTACACGGGCCGATATTGGCCGGGTTGCATGCAGGCCGACATGTGATTCGACAAAATGGTATAAAATCACATCACATCACGTGTAGTGGGTGTAGGATCCGACAACGATACTTATTATCAAAGAGAATATAACCACTACGTGCTGCACGGTTAGCTCAAGACGGCGCGCGAATCATTATTTTTTGTATTCTCTCATACCTATTTGGAAATATACTCCACCCTGTACGCATGGACGCCGGTGCGTCCCGAGAGAGAGCGATATAGCAACATCGTGTGCGCGAGAAAGTGGCGTAATATGTGCCGACAAAGAAGACAATTACCTATGAAGACATGGCACCTGCGGGTCTAGCCTATCTTGCACCCGCGACTCGAAACAAGTCTCTCGCTCCTGTCAAATTTGTCGCTTTCCATAGTCCAACTTGCCACCGCGACAGAGTCAGTCACGGCGAGAACTCAAAGTCGCGGCGCGACTTACCGGTGTTGCCTTTTGAATTCAAAGTATAAAAACCAAGATAGTTTCGTATGACAACACTGAATCGGTATTAGGGTTGCGCTATTCGATTCATTCTTTTAGAGTTAAAAATGTTAAAATGTTGTCTATGCTTCAGTTTTGCTGTCACAAAAACGTCAACGTTCTAGGATCTTTCAAATTGTATTATCATTAAACTAAGACAAAATATGTAAGTATAGTGCTTATAATTTAATATTTGAATGGTTTTTACAGGTTTGTTTCACTATTTTCATTCTTCCAACAAATTATGTCTCACATCGACGATGTAACATTTCGGTTATACCTACATATTATGACGAAAAGTCAAATCTTTCTTCCACTTTGTTGTTTCAGTAGATATGGCAAACTCCCAGCTCCATCATCAAGCCAGCTCTATGATACCATATTTTTATCTTCCTTACATACTTACTTAGGCCCGCCGAATGAGGTTGCAACACCACATATTTTATATGAAGCAGCTACGGACGGAATCAGCCGGCGGATTTCAGCGGCGGAATCCAGCCTGTATGTGGCCCTTTGGCCCGTTTTTAGGGTTCCGCATCGTAAAAATAAATCAAATGTTTAATCTTAGTAATTCAATAGGTACCTACATTTTTTGAAATTACTGACCGATATAAGTTCCAACGAATCTTTATAAAATCGGGGGTAAGAATGCCGAATTTGCATTCTTGCAAACAGCAAGCCCTGGGAAGTGGGTAAGCTGAACTTGTCAGATTAATACAATAGGTTTACTACATTTATGCTTTAACACACCTTTAGCAGTCGACTTCTTCGCTTCACCGGTTTCTCCCATATTCATTTCACATGTGTTTGTAGTTTTCTCCATCGGTGTTCTTTCTTTGGCGATGTAAAAACCTATGCAGAGATGTATATCAATTAAGCATATGTTTTACAAACATTAATTTCGATCCACTTAATTTAAGTTTGGTATTTATCATCAGAATAAAATTGCAGGAATGCAAATAAAGATTGCCAAATTATTGTCTTGGAAATTATTGTCAAAATCCAGTTGTTCTTGTATTTAACCTTTTCGACGCCAACGACGTAGGTATTTACAGACTGCGTTTTCTTATCACTTTATCCTAAACAGTGAATTAACAAACAAAAATAGAATTAAAAATGTTTAATATATGAGTTACTAGCTTCTGCCCGCTGGGGGTGGGGGTTAAGCTCCATACAAAGTTTAACCCCCACCCTTCCCCATTTCACCCCCTTAAGGCGTGATTTTGGGGATAAAAACTATCCTATACTCGTATCACTCCATCCCTCCAACTATCTCCACTTTAAAAATCACGTCAATTCGTCGCTCCGTTTTGCCGTGAAACACGGACAAACAAACAAACAAACAAACAATCAAACACACACATACACTTTCCCATTTATAATATTAGTAGGACAGGTACTTACAAGTTTTACCGCAAGTAGGCACGCAACACTATTTTTCATTGCCCGAAGACATATTCTAGATTTCATGGTACAGTCACGTCTATATACATGTACACGTTTAGGGACGTATGTCAATGGAATAACGTTGAAAATCGTATACATGTTTATAGACGTGACTGTACAAGCTATTTCAAGTCCGGAAAGATAAGCAGGGGTTCCAAAGAGAAAGGCAGGTTTGGCGTAGTCAATTTTGATAAAGCAAAAGGTATCCAAAGAGTGAGACAGGTTTGTCGTAGTCAGGTAATTCGCAGGGGTTCAAAAAATAAGGCAGTTTCGGCGTAGTCAAGTAAGATAAAGCAGGGGGTCGAAAGCGGGGTAGATTCGTCGATCTTTGAAGTCCGGTAAGATTAAACAGAATTTGAAGTCCAGGAACGGCAAAAGTCGTTGATAAAAACACAATTCAAATAGCATTCACGTATATAACCAAATTCATGTAGTGAAAAAATTTCAAATGCCGCGGCTGACATATGTCATTTTTCCTTTTTTTTTATAATTCGTCCATTCGGACAGGCAAAGACCATGGGCCATACTGCCTCTTGTTCAGTAAGTATAAGTTCATTTGATCGAATCCAGTAATAACGTTTTCAGTAGTTTCAAATCAGAGGTCTCTAGTCCAATAAATATGTCTTCAGTTATTTCCAATTCATATGAACAAACCTAGATATTAAGTCTTAACTACAGGTCGACACATGTAAAAGAACCCTGGCGGCCATACATTTTATATGGCCGCCAGGGCTCTTTTTACGTGTGTCGACCTCATCAACATATGTGTCAAATCCAATAAATAAGTCTTCAGTTGAATGTCATTTTTCAGTTTCGTTTTTAAAAAAAAACTTTTGAGAAAACTCATGTAGAAGTAATCGGTTTCTGTCATTTTATATTGAAAAACTAGTGAAAAGCAATGTTATTTTTACATTTATCATAATTATATTCGTTAAGTAGCGTACACATTACGGACAGTGAAATTATTTTATGAATAATTGTACCATATTAAAGCTGCGTGAAAATAATCGCACATTTCTATATTAATTAATGTTGCTAGGACAAAAAAATAAAAATGAAACATAGCTAGTGCTGGCGCACGCTACCGGGCCTGGGTCGGCTCCCGGCATCTGACGGGTGCCGATGGGCTTGCGCCTGCCCTAAGTACTAAATTTATTTTAGCGACATCTATAGTCGCAAGAACCAATATCATCCGACTCAAAGAAAAGAAACAAAAGAAAAGCAATTTTACAAAATGTTCTAAAGTGAAAGCAACGTGACGTAGCTATTTTCACGTTACGCATACATTTGACGTTCCCCTCCCCCGCAAAAATTGGCAGACTTTTTTAGATAGAAATGTGAGCGCGTGTCAAGCGCGTGTCGTCTCCGGTTGGTTTCAAGGTGCCAGCACATTATTAACACGCGACGCGACCCGATACCACGCGATGCGTGTTGAGTCGAATGCGACTCAACACGTGGCGTCGCGTCGCATGTTCATAGTGTGATTCTGGTCATAGAAAATACTACAATTTGATGACGCGTCGCGTGGTATCGGGTCGCGTCGCGTGTTAATAATGTGTTTCCGCCTTAATGCTCTAAGCGTTTGACAGTTGGATCAGCAGCGCAACATGCCTCCGCGCGATAGCAATTAGTCAGCTTCTGATGAATTGGGGCTGACAAATCATATGATGTATATACCCCATTAGCTACCTAATGGGCCATCCACATTAAGTGATTTGTCAGCCCCAATTCATCAGAATCTGACTAATTGCTATAGTGTGGATGCATGTTCCAACCGTCAAACGAGTTGTACGGAGTAATTGCATGAAAATCACAATTTGGACCATGGAATTTGCATGATCTGCCAAGTTTCTTTTTCTCACAAATTTCATAAAAATAAATTTAAAGGATAATCAAAAAATATATGCCAAAGAACATTGTATTAATATTTTACCCTGTAATTCAGTTTTTTTTTAAACCGGTGTTTTGCAACTACAATTTCATTCAGTGTGGCCAGTTACAGTAAGAAAGCGAAAATTGCCGCATTCAAACGGTCCTGCGAAGCGGACTGCAAGATTGTTACTAACCGATGAGATAAGGCGAGACAGCACGTCGATCATGAGGTGGCCGTGACATACTCTCGATTTTTGTGTGCTGCACGGCTATTACGCGACGGCGCGCGAGCTCTCAATTTTTCGCGCACTATCCGTCTCTCTCTTATTAGGACATGCTAGAGAAATCGAGAGTATGTCGCGGCTGTGTGTTAGACGTGCTGTCTTGCCCTATCTCATCGGTTAGTAACAATCTTGCAGTCCGCTTCGCAGGACCGTTTGAATGCGCCAATTTTCGCTTTCCTTCTGTTAACTGGCCACACTGAATGAAATAGTAATTGCAGTTGTTATGCCGCGTTTATAGGTTTATACGCTTGCGATGGCTTGGCGCGTGAGCAGGATGCAGCTATGTAAACGAATGAGATCGAATTATAGCCCTCTCCCTCTAACGCATTGCTATGTCCTGCTCACGCGCCAAGCCATCGCAAGCGTATAAACGCGGCATTATGTCTGTACGCTACACCCAATTCTGACTTCGACATGTTGTACTGACAAATTGGGGTATAATCACATAATGTGGATGGCTCATGTCGTACAGCACGTCTATCATTTCATACTTTCGATTTTTCTCGCACTATATCTCTTGTTCTAAGTGTTCTAATAAGAAAGAGACGGATAGTGCGAGAAAAATCGAGTGAGCTCGCGGGCCGTCTCATGATAGCTGTGTTGATATAATGGATATAACAATCCGACCACATGTGCATGCAATTTCTCAGTACAACTGGTTTGACAGTTGGATCAGCAGCGCAACGTGCCTCCAGACAATAGGAATTAGTCAGTTTCTGCTAAATTGAGGCTGACAAATCATGATATAATTATATAGACTCCATGAGATCGGTGTGAATTTCCGTAAGGTGCCGCTACACGTACGAAATTGGCGGACTTTCATGGGGAATCCACATTATGTGATTTTACCCCAATTTGTCAGTACGACATGTCGAAGTCATAATTGGGTGTTGCGTACAGACGTAACAACCGCAACTACAATTGGCAAGACAGCACGTCTAATGGGCCATCCACATTAAGTGATTTGTCAGCCCCAATTCATCAGAATCTGACTAATTGGTATAGTGTGGATGCATGTTCCAACCGTCAAACGAGTTGTACGGACTAATTGCATGAAAATCACAATTTGGACCATGGAATTTACATATTCTGTATACCCCATAAAATTTAACGGTTGGTAGGATTCTCTGCGAGTCATGAACCTAGAATTATGGCAACATTGCCTATTTCCGGCTACTTACATACTGGCAACAAACAAACAATATTTGTCACATTTTGGAATCGGAATGAGGCACTTTTTCCTGGCTGCTCGACACCTGCCTGCTAATGAACAAATATTAATTTCATAAAATTTTGTGTATTCGCCACTTCTTCAGGTGAGTAAGCATTGCTTAGCTTAAAATATTATTTTCCAACCGTAATTAACAAGAATTGTTTTTGTGTGAAATGTTTTGCTCCGTAGCAGTCTTCACTTATTATTTTTTCTGAAGCTTTATGTATTAAAGGTTTGGGATAGCTGTTCTGAAAAGCTAATGTTCTTAAATTGTAATTGAAATCGACAGGTATATCAGTTATGATATGACTGAACTGGGGTGTGGGGTCGCATATAAAACCTAAACATGCGTCGCCCGCCATTGTTGATAAATAAAATGGCAGGTCAGCTATTTGTTTTGGTGATGATCTGATGATATTGCGAATGTTTGACCACCTCGGGCGTTTGCAGGTGAAACTAGATACGTTGCACACGACACACATTCTGTAGAAAGTTAGGTACTACTTCTAGTCAGTAGACAGACTTGATTATCTTGAAATAAAAAGTGGGTCAACCATTTTGAAAAATCTGGACGCCGCAAGGAATTCAAGGTCACATCGTAATTTTTGTACAGCGAACCCAAGGTCGAGGCATAGATCGTACTCGTCAGCACGGTTTAGCACACGAGCTCGCGCACTATCCATCTCTTCCTATTTTTTCAAATAAGAGAGACTGCTAGTGCGAGAGAGCTCGTGCGCCGTCTTCTCCTAACCGTGCACGTGCAGTTCGGGTTCACAATCTGCATGCGTTCGGAATCCCTGCCATTTCGGACTAGACCGGGACTAATATTTGTCATCATCGTTCTAGACTAGCGAACAATGGAACAACCTCGCGGACGAGGCAAGGCCCGGGGGCGAGGAGGGCGAGGCTCCCAGGAGGGAGCCGCTGTGCCCGCGCCGCGGCGGCCGGGCGAGGCGGCGGCGGGTCCGGCGGGGCCCGCGGGGCCGGGGCCGCGGCCGCAGCCGCCCTCGGCCTGGGGCCCGCCCGCGGCCGCGCCGCCCGTGCGCGCCGGCGTGCCGCCGCAGGCCGCGCCCGCCGGCCGCGCCTCGCACCGCACCACGCCGTCCACGCACGCCCACCCGGGCGATATCGATATTCAGCAGAGAATGCAGGCGATAGAAATTGGTGAGTTGATTGAGCTTATCCCTGGCCAATCAAAAAAAAACCAGAAGCGTCTGATTGATGACCCCGCTATGGAATAGTTAATTTACTCTCTTGGAGTTCTGATGATGAGAAGGCAAAAACAGCATTTCTGTTTAATGCTACATTTAATAGCAATCTGTGAAGTAAGCCACTCTCAGGTTTGCCGCCCTAACTAGTTAAGCTGTTATGTGTCAAAGATGTTGCCTCTTTAGTTGGTCTACTTAAAATTCATTATAACGATATAAGTAACTGAAGTGACTCCACTCCACATAAAACATTACCTACCGGTGTGTGATGACTGGGACTCTCAAAATAAAGAGAATGTGTTTCTGGGATGTTTAGGGCAACCTCAGCCATCAGCCAGTGGCGATGGAGGCACTGGAGCCAGCGGGCGCGGCTCTCGTCGTGGCGGCGGCAGAGTGCTAACAGAGAATGTAATGGTGCTGCGCACTCGTCCGGACATGCTCACGACTAAGAAAGGTATGATTTAGATCTTTCGATTGATCAAATAATGGTTTTTCTTGAGATCAGAATGCTCCAACTTATTTATGCTATTTAAAAGCTTTCAAATACCCACAAAGAGATATTTTCTACCAGTGGCAGACCACCTAAACAAGCTGATTCCCACCTGCTTGCCTTAAATTTCTTTTTAGGCATGCCTACAGGTATACTCTAAGCAGAACTTTTTTGTTCAGAGTTGCCCATCATTTGTTTCATCATCACGCGCTGCCACTGCTAACTAAATACTAAGAGCGTTTTTGTGTCTTATAACACTGCTGCCTGTAAAGTCTATTTTCAACTTTTTTTGCATTTGCGAAAGTTGTTGAGCTCAATGATCTTGTTGGAGCCCTATAACCCTAGTTGCACCTTATTAGCAAAACGTTATTTGACATTTGCAAGCTGATGGAGTGATGTGTATCATGAGACGGCCGCGACATACTCTCAATTTTTCTCTTGTTCTTATTAGAACACTAGGAAAAAGAGGTATGGTACGAGAAAAATCGAGAGTATGTCGCGGTTGTCTCGTGATAAGACGTGCTGGTAAAGGTTGCGGGAGTCCACTGGATGCGGGCAGCGCAGGACCAGTCAGTTTGGCACTCTTTGGGGGAGGCATATGTCCAGCAGTGGATGTTTTTCGGCTGATATGATGATGATGAAGATGATGAACAGTTTCCCATTTTAGGTCTACCTTCTAATATTATAATAATAGTACATTACTGCAGAGGCCGTGAAGTAAGGGATTGCTGGACGAGCATTGGGGTAGATACAACGAGAGAGGTAGGCCGGATACAATGAGTCCAGCAATCCCTGTTCCGGCCGAGGATTGTATAGTGCTTTTCTCAAATGATGTGAGGAAATATTAAAATTAAAATAACTACCTACGAGGTAATCAATTAAATACTAGTTTGTTGAAATTACAATCGGAACGAAAGTTCAGAAAACAATTGTGTAATTTGCGCCTTTTTTATTTTTTAAACATGCCATTTCAACAAGCCGTTCAAGCACCATGTTTAATAACCGCACATAAGTATAGTACCATAGATTTTGTTTTTATGGTAGTAAATCATACAAAATAAAATGAAATCTATGCAGATAAACTGTTATTAAATATGCATATGGGTAACAAACGTGTTTATACATAGGTATATAATGCGCGTTCATGGTGTCTCTGACAGGGATGTTGAATCGACACACAAAAATATTGTTTTTAATTTTAGTCCCCTAGCTAAGTTAATGTGTAGGTACATAGTTTTAGACTTTACTACTGTATGTACAATAATTACAATAAACAACATTTCTGTTGACTGTTCTGGAGTGAGATATGGGGTTTTTTTTCGGACTGGCTATACAGTCGGCGGTGGCGTTTGCCAGCCGGGCCCCAGCCTGCGCGGGCCCGCCTTGCGAGGGATTTTTTTGGAAAAATATCAATTTAAATAATCTTTTTGTTTATTTATTAGGTTTAACAATACAGGTTTATAGGGCATAAGGTTGCAACCGCCTTTTAAGTAACCATATACCTCTATCAGGAGTATTATATCTTAACAATGTGGTTTATCTGAGAAAGTGTATTTTTTGGGAAGTGCACTTACATACTTTAAGACGGTCTACATTACGAGAAAGTGGGTTTTATGAGCCTGACCCATTTGTGTGATATTGAGCCCGACTTTTTGGTAGTGTCCCCTCACCCCCTCCCGGCTAAATAGCTACTACCGGGAATGTGAAAAAATTCGAGGCAGTACATATATTGAATTTAAAAGGAAAACCATCACGGCTAAATAGACATTACTAGTTACCGAGTAATAGTCGATCCACTTAAAATAAAAGTACAGTACAAATTCGGCCAACGCAGCCGCACCATTTACTTGGCGCTTATCATTTTTTTACCTCTCATTCTGTTTTTCCCCATTTCAAGCTAACTTCACGTAGTACTTACTATATAAAATCTCATCTATTATTTATATTATATTTTATTTATAAAAATCTATAATTAACAAAACAAATCAACTAAATTCTAAATGTAAAGTAAAAAGTATTAAAATGCATACCTAAACTGTGTTAGTAGTTCAACAGCAAGTAGGTACGTGCTTAGTGAACAAAAGTATAACAAGAAAAGTTGATAAAAGCACGTTTCTGTTCACCCAAGATATAATAATACCTAATAATAAATCGGCCTATACATGTCCCACTGCTGGGCACGTGCCTCCTCTCAAGGATGAGATTAACATTGTTCATTCGGTGCCGGTTAATGTACAGCCATGATAATGCACGACCCAATAATCCGCGTCCATACTGTACATGGATTATCAGGCTGTACATTATTGGACCGTGCATTAACACCCTGAGCAAACTTGGTCCGCCGGGTCCGCGGCAATAATTGGAAGCCACTTTTGTCCGGGCTGATAATGCACGACCCAATAATCGGCGTCCACAAAGGACGCCGATAATCAGGCTGTACATTATTGGGCCGTGCATTATCAACCTGAGCAAACTTGGTCCGTTAATGAGGCACCACTGGCTTTGTCTAGACCTAGCTTTACACCATAGCCTGCATATCAATACTTGATAAATAGTATAAATACGATGTACCATTTTCAAATTATTAGTCCTACAATATCAGCTATGAGGTAAACAGTTAATTGTTTGTTATATAGAGCTTTAGTAGTATTCCTAATACCGTAATACTACGCGTGCGGAAAGTACCACTTCCTGGCCAGAGAGGCACAAAACTTTTTACTCACCACGGGCGGTAGTAAAGAAAGCCTCGGATAGCTTATTTATCGCCCTTGTCTTCGGCTCGTGCGTGAAATAACTCCGATCTGAGACATTCTTTGTTTCACTTCCCTTGGTAAATAAACTACTATTATCCTTTGCTAATAAACGAGCAATATTTCACGTTCTCGGACACTGTTCTAAAGATTTCGATGGCTTTGGAACATGGGGGTTTACGGGGGCGAAAAATCGATCTAGCTAGGTCTCATGTGTGGGGAAATTTGTTTTCTCCATATTTTCACCCAAGCAGAGCTCGCTCTACCAGGGACATATTATTTGCTACAAAACTATTTAGATGGTCAAAAGAAACTGTTGAAATGGAATATTATTAGTGAAAGAGTCTATGTCACGCGTCTCATCGGATTTTACGACCCGTTTCTTAATTTGCGTGTCTCGTAAAACTAAAATTTATGCTAAGGGATAGTTTATGTTGGGTATTATGATAATAAAATGACCTTGCCTAACAGGTATAAGCCGTTAAGGAGCGGAGTTTCACATAGTATTGTAGATTTGTATTATGTTGTGTGTGTCTCAAGTTTTTAAACAGTTTAGTGACCATATTTGACCTCACTTGGAATTGTTAATTATGACACGATTGCCAAAGTCAACCTTATTAGTGATGCCATCCAACATTGTGACAGCATCTGAACCTTTACCTTCCTATTTCTTATGTTGAAGTGTGTTCAGACATAAGTTACTTGTTGTCCTTTACAACATTCTTCAGATAACATGGAGAGGATTATCATCAAGAGAAATTTTATATGATCCTTGTACTTGAATAAAATAGTACATTATTGCAGCGGCCGGGAAGTAGCAATTCGTGGAGGAGTTGATTTTGTCCGACAATAGAGACGAATCCACGAACTGCCGTTCCCGCCAAGGTAGATAATAGTGTTTTTCTCCAAAAATGTGAGGAAATCAAATAATATTTTCAATTAATCTTAAAATAGCGAGTATGTCAATAACCTATCAAGCTCCCGCCCAACTTATTTTTTTAAAGTACGGTTGAGGAAAATTAATGTTTGGCACATGTCAACTCTATTTGAATGACGTTAAGGTCCAAAAGTGCTAAACATTCAATTTCCTCGACTGTACATACGGCATGACTCATAATGCCAGTTTCCTTTTTAACCATGCAGTTAAAATTATTAAAGAATAGACGTGCCCGCGGCTCCACCCGCGTGAATTAATTATATTAATCTATTTGTCACAATTGTATTATGTTCATGAGCCCTGCTTAGCAACGTACCGATATGGAAATAATAACAGTATACAGGTATTTTCAATATTTTCATATACATTTATTAAAATGTCAACATGAAACTCAGTAATACACACAGGCCTCCTCTCATGGATGAGAGGGAACGGGCAGTAGTCCCCACGCTGGCCCAGTGCGAGTTGGGGACATTCATGAGGAAACCTGCATACGTCCACAAAGAAATTTAAAGGTGCATGTGAAGTCCCCAACCCGCCACCCGACAACCCGAAGGCCAGTGTGGGGACTACTGCCCGTTCCCTCTTATCCATGAGAGGCCCGTGCCCAGCAGTGCGACGTATATAGGCTGATTTATTTATGATTATTATTTTTAAAAAATGGCTGAAGTATAGCGACACAAAGTCATAATTTTCAGCACTTAGTAAATTTTTACCCAAAGTGGTGTCATTATAACACCTATTTTCATAGACATCAAAACTTTTCTCTAAGGAAGTTATTTTCTGCACTTTTACAAAAAAAATAGCGACGAAGACACCGGCGGGAGGCTCCCGCCGGTGACTTCTAACCTGCCCGCCACCCGAGTCGGATTTGCCACACACACACACATCATCATCAGCCTATATACGTCCCACTGCTGGGCACAGGCCTCCTCTCATGTATGAGAGGGAACGGGCAGTAGTCCCCACGCTGGCCCAGTGCGGATTGGGGACTTCACATACACCTCGGCGGTCGTGGGTTCGAATCCCGGCTCGTACCAATGAGTTTTTCGGAACTTATGTACGGAATATGATTTCATATTTACCGTTAGCTTTTCGGTGAAGGAAAAACATCGTGAGGAAACCTGCATACATCTGCGAAGAAATTCAAAGGATTTGCCACAATAAGTTTTTTTTTAAGTAACTTCAAAAAAGTTATTTAGAATATATATATAGTCCCTGAGACGGCCACTAATATCCACACTTTCCAACTCTCATAACTTCGTAATAAGTCCCTGGGCCGGCCACCCTTTGCTATATATATCCCAACCGTTGTTTGTCTTGTTTAGCCAGTTGCCTCCGGCCGCGGCTGCTATGTCGTCGCTCCAGCGCGTACTGTTACAGGGCAGCCTCCGTGGAGCTTGAAAAAAACTCTTGTATACACCCAAGCAGTTTATTATCCCAATTACAAACACTGCACGACTTATAGTATCACTCAAAATTAAATTACGACTGACATATGTTTCGTTAATATATGGCGTTTTATAAAGTCAATGTCGATGCTTTACCTGTATTAGGCAATATTTACGTGGAAGCAAAACAGTTATGCGTGCATATAACAAACAGTACGTGGCCACCCTGACTTTCTTTTTACGTCGGGGCTTTTCCATAGCATCACTTCTTTGGTCCATCTCTTGTCCGTGTATCTCGTCGTGTGTCGCGTCTATAATATAATTTTCTTCTAAGCTCATATGCACTCACTTTTCACTTTATGGATTTTCCTTATGTTCTAAATACTCCTTTCCATCGCGCGTTGTCCTTATTTTGGTTTTGGTCTTTATCGTGTGACTCCAGGTTTCATTCTCTCAGGATCATTCTCTCTATTTTTTTGCTAGTAGAGGCGAGCAGTACGTACGATGTCTGTTTATTTAGCCGAATCAATTGTATAACAATTATACTTAAAAAACAAAAAAATAAAAATAAAATATACTTATGTGTAAATGTAGTCTCAGATATAATCAAATTACGTAAAATGGAGAGACCGGTCGCTCAGATCCGGAAGTCAGAGCCGAACATTTCCGAACAATGGCGACGCTTCAAATTGTCAATTTTGTCGAGATTTCATTACGTGATTGTAGAAAAAATATCCAACAGAACCGGAAGCCTTTATGCTCTTGTTCTAAGTTAATATCTAGAGGATTGATTCGTAAATTTATTTCTCATGTTCGTTGCGTTGTTTTTAAGAAACTGACGCCAAACATCGTGTTTTTTGTAAGGCTCTATCTCGCTCGTTCCTTCGTGTTTTTGTCCCGTTCTGATTTTCCGATTTTATATAATAGATTAAACGGGATTGCTATCTAAATTTCAGTTATATTTCGGTAAATATTTTTATGTCTTCATTTAAAACTATTTGAGACATTTTTAAAAACGTCACTTCGATCACATTCAAACGTACGCGTTTTGTGTATGACCATTAAAAAAAAGAAAACTCGAGAATACTTTAAGCAGAGGGGCTACCGCGAAGTGAAAACTAACTTCGTTCGAGTATCTCCCTCTCTGTTGCTCGAACTAGCAAGTGCGACAGAGATGGAGATACACGAACGAAGTTCGTTTTCGTTTCGCGTTAGGCCCTCAGGCTACAAACGGGCGTAATTTGTCACAGCAACTTGCAATAGTTGGAATGAGACAGCCATACGCTACTAACCAGTCTAAGTATCACAAGTTGTTGTGACAAATTGTAAGGTCTTTAAACGTACGAGCACTTGGCTGATTGTAGTGATTTGTCTTAGTCAAAGCATATAGTTAAAAGGTAAAAACAAACCATGGTTTATTATTCCGCGATGGCTGCCGTCAGCGAGGTCAGTCCTTGAGTTTTTTTTCCATATTTGTCATTTAATTGCATTTTCTCCCATACAAGAGTCGTCTACGGAGGTCTGGTCATCAATATAGGAATAGGATATAATGTTGCAATCCTCAGCAACAATGCATGGAATGACTGATTACAATTAGCCCAATTTACTACTTGTGTGAATCTTTTTTTCCATATATTTCCATGTTTCACTTACATTTTAAACAACTACACATAATACACAACAACTACACATATATAATTTAAAAATCGCTTATTACAACAAATTACCAAAAAAAAGTAAAAATACAAGTTCATAAATTATATCAATCCCATTGTTTCACGGTCTTCATATTAGATGATTGAATAGTTTAACACCAACCGTCTAAAATTATACGGCTATCCTCTTTACTTTATGCTTTCGTTATATAATGTATGCTTTTTCAGTCGAGTACCACGTTTAATTTAGGTTCGAGACTTAAAAAGTTAATTATATAAGTATTGTATACAATACTTTTTTACGAGTCAACTGAAGTGATTAAACAAACTTGGTATCTATTGAAAACGAAGTGCAACCAACTGCTTTTTCTTTTTTTGCGTTGATATCTATTTACCTTTTGACTTTCTCATGGCGGCGTCCTATTGGTCAAATTCATTATAGTTCAGGAAAGGCGCCACATGATTGGTTGATTTCATTTTAGTTGTCTCAACAGTTATGAAATATTGAGTTGGGAGCTCCATAGTAAAAAGTATGTGATTTAAGTTTGGTGTACAAAGTATTAATTCAAACTTAAGGTCGACGAGTATAAAATAGTACATTACTGCAGAGGCCGTGAAGTAAGGGATTGCTGGACGAGCGTTGGGGTAGACGGCCGAGTCGTAGACGAGGCCGGATACAACGAGTCCAGCAATCCCTGTTCCGGCCGAGGATTGTATACTGCTATTCTCAAACGATGTGAGGAAATATTAAAATTAAAATAAATACCTACAAGGTAATCAATTAAATACTAGTTCGTTGAAATTACAATCGGAACGAAAGTTCAGAAAACAATTGTGTAATTTGTCGCCTTTTTTATTTTTTAAACATGCCATTTCAACAAGCCGTTCAAGCACCATGTTTAACCGCACATAAGTATAGTACCATAGATTTTATGTTTTTTTATGTCGCAAGTCTGCTTACAGAGTCTAGTGGTGGTTGGCAGTATGTAATTTTTCCTTTGTCAGTTAGCAAATTTAAAAAGGAGTAGCGGACAATAATGTTTTTAGTTAGGGTTTTCATACATTACATCTTGGCGTAAGGCCAAGAAGTAATGTAGGGAGCCATAAACAAGAAACTTCTTGTCTTCATTTCGTGATATTATCGCATACATTTCAGAGCATGTTTGAGAAAAGAGTATTTTGATTGTTCAGGTAATTCAGGGGTGCCAGTGGACCTGATGGCCAACTACTTCACGGTGCACTCCACACCGCAGTGGCGCCTTTATCAATATCACGTGGACGTGGACCCAGAAGAGGACAACACTGGCGTCCGCAAAGGGCTGCTCCGCGTGCACGCCAACACTCTGGGAGGGTAATAATAATAAAATTACCAGCTGTAAATAGGCTGTAATAAATACATTAAGGATGTCCCCCCCCCCCCCACACCTATCGACACGGAATCTGCTTTCGTCGAGTGTTTTGGACCAAACTCCTCGTGTTTTGTTCGTTGTCCCGTCGATGGATGTCGCTTCGCGTCGTCGGCCGGGCCGATCCACGTCTTTATCGCTCTTAATGCGTGGACATAAGAGTTTTTTGATCGGCTCACGCCGATGCCGCGTGGATAGGTGTGGGGAGACCCTAATTCATTCATTCAAGCTCGTATAACAGGGGGCCTAGATAAGGTTACAATCGACAAGCGCTAACTCCAATAGAAAACTAATAAAATGTATGGGAATGACAGATGTTAGCGAAAAGTTTTTCGTTGGCATGTGTCATTCCCATACATTTTATTATTTTCTATTGGCGTTAGCGCTTGTCGATTGTAACCTTGTCTACGGCCCCTGGTATCTTTTTATCGTTAAGCTTCATAATAACGCACATTCTCATTTCGATATTGTTTGACAGCTACATTTTTGACGGTTGCGTTTTGTACACCGTCAAGAAACTGAACCCGCTCCCCCTGGAACTGTACTCTGATCGTAAAACTGATAACCAGCGTATGCGGCTGCTGATCAAGGTTAGTAATTGCATTTGAGGATTCCGATTGAAGAACACGACTCTAGTATGTACAGTTGATTTCATAAGTATATTCACTTTCCCTAAGGTTCATAAATATCTGAGCAAGCTTATTACCTTAGCCTTAAGCTGGCGACGTCGTTTTAGCGTGCACGTTTTTGTTTATAAACACTGTTTACGTCTGCGTGACGTCGATCGCTCCGTAATCGACTCGTGCGCACTTGCCGGAGAACAACAGAGCTCTTATCGCGCAAAAAGAGCCGTTTCGAATCCCATAATGGGTGCCTTGCAGATAATACTTTCCTACCCTAGGAATTCTGACGGTGCCTAGTTTATACGTTCTTATACTCCTCACTGAATGAGCAGTATTTCAGAGACTGAATTTGTTAAACTTAAAACAAGGTTCGAAACATGAAAGACAAGAGATTCGTGTACATTCGCGCGCGCCAGAAATATGAAAATCAACTTAATTGCCCTGTGACTAATATAGAGAAGCAATGTACTCGGAATGAGACTTTCAAGTTGTTTAATAAACTTTCTGTAGAGTTAAAAGGTATCGTACAATATAATCGTTTTTAAGATACATTTTATTAATTTCTATAAGAGGGTGGCGAAATATTTGATAGAATGTACTTTGTAAGGATGGATGCCAAACACCGGTTCGCGTTGGAACTATGATATATTGTGTCTAAAGTTACATAGAATACTTATACAGGGTTATAGTGCGTTTTTTTAGGATTAGAAATAAGTTAAACAAAGACACAGTCGTCGTCAACCTTTTCTACTTGGGACGAATATTGAACACACGGTTTGTTACACGGAAATTCATCCTTGCTGCAAAGTTCACACACCAACTTGTAAATGTTGACCACCATACGTTTCTCATTTGTTGTTAATGGACTCTGTTTCTCTGTCTTTGCTTTTGGTGAAGGCATAACGTTCGAGGGAGAACGAGTCGGTCTTTTTTGCAAGCCACTTAGGCCTGCCTCTGGTAGCTCCATCGCAGTCCGCACGCCACCACACGGCGAAAAATAAAATCTTAATATTAATTAACAAATAGATACTCGTATAATAATCTCGTGATCTGAATTCAATAATTTGTGGATTACCAAGAAAACAAGAAAAAGAACGTGTTACGATTCACAATTTTGACAATGTCGACAGCGAAAAAACGAACCGATCCTTTCAAACCTTGCAACCTTTCCAGAACTGAAGCATTATTTAGATAGGTATAAATACGACAACAATGATATAAGTCTTAAGAGAGTATAAAAGTGTTAAGAGACTATATAAGTATAAAAGACCTCGTGCTTCGTGCTTTATCCTTCTTTCTAATGCTAAAAAAACGCACAGTGTGTGATAGTGTGAGTGTCACACCACCTCCCTTCTAGGCAAAAAAATAATAATATTGTAATCGTATTTTCTTTTCTCATATTACTTAATGGCAACGGCAGTACAAAACTATTAAAAAAAAAAGAACAAAACCAAGTGAACTTAGTCAGTAACTAGGTATAAGTACATTTTTTGTATGTAGTCATTTAAAGTTGACATTTTATGGAAAAAAAACTTTAGCCGGTCATAATTCCAGCCACATTTGAACTAATTTGCCTTAATTTACCTAAGTTGTTGAACAAGCATAGGAATTTAATATCAATAGTAACGATTGACCAGATAATAAAAAATCAGACATAAAGGAAGTTTTGGAAACTAAATTATAACTAATAAAAAACAAATTCACAAGGAAATTGACAATCATTTTCATTTTTCAATTAATATTTGTGATTTAAAATAGTATGAGTAACTCTTGACGATTCTAGTTGACGCAATGATAAGACACTTATCAAATTTCAATGAGTAAGTAACACATTGACTTTACATATGTACAATTCCCACCGAACGGGCCGGCCCGTTGGCAGCCGACCGCGTTTTAATAGAGTGCAGTAGGCAAAAGCCGGACGGAGCCGGTCAGACGCGACGACAGCCGTCCACGCCACGGCTCAACGGCGCCTCGTGCTTCCGAAGATCACGAACGATCATACTTTAATTTCAATTCATATAATCGTTTCAATACTCCAAAAATCCACTCAAAATCCCTATCAAATTACGCAGAAGCCCAACATCTACATATAAGAATTTCAACTACCTCGTGTGTTTATAAGTTTTGAGACAAAATGAATACTCGAATTATAATAATTGAAAATAACTTATTGTTATGATACAGTTATAGGGGTAATAAAACGTATTCGACACGCGTACCCGACACTCGGGCACTCGAAAACTTTACTCAGATGCCGGCATACCCGGTAGTCGGGCAAGAGCTATAAACCTACACGCGACGCCAAAGTTGCAAGCATTGCATCTTTGCTACCTCAGGGCTGCCACTGCCACTAACAGGAAAATTTGTAAGTTTTCTGATTATTATGTACTTGTGTGGTTGAAAAGTTGGCCCAGTTGATTATTATATTCTTATGGATCGAGGTGTGTAATTTTAAATAAACCAACGAGTTAATCAACTTATTTATTTAAACGTTAAGTTACAAATCAGATAATGCACTAATTACGCTAATTGGTACAAAGTTTGATGGTCACGGGTCTTAGCTAGTCGTCCGATCCCTAACGAGTGCGCCGCCGAAGTGAAGTCCGTCGCTGCTCCGGTCTCTTCCCCACCACCTCGCTCCTCGTCCGGCTGGCTCTCGGTGGGAGAACGCGTCGGGGCTGTGACGTAGGCGGAGCAAGCAAGACGGAGAATCTAGCCTTCTCTCTCTTTCTTGAGGGCGTGGGTAATATTTTATTACTTCACTTTGTATTTTTATTTACTTTACCTAATGCGATTAAAATAAAAATTCTTATTAATTGGTTACGTTAACACAGCCCTGAGCGATCGCCGCTTGCCCGACTAGCGGGTTCGCGGCGTGCGGCATTTAGTTGCACGTCGTTGCCCGACTAGCGAGTACTGGCGGTTTCTGGGGTATTGTTCGAAATTTTGCCTGGTTGCGAAAGTGTTAATAAAATAGAATTTACCCGAAATGTCCACCTTTTTTTAATACAGGCTATTAAGCGTGGTTTCCACTCGTCAATAGCTTCACGTACTTATTCAATAGGTATACGTTTCGCTTCTCTCACTAATGCTCGTTTCAGGGCCTAAAGGTTTGGATGGGACTTGTGTAGATTTCGCTTTATGTGATGGTGCAGAATCTTGTTGGAAAATCCAATCCTTGCCAGCGAATAGAGTTGTAGATAGGGGTTGTTACGGTCCTACAGGTCGAAACACGTAAAAAGAGCCCTGGCGGCCATATAAAAAGTATGGCCGCCGGGGTTCTTTTTACATGTGTCGACCTTTACTGGTACTTAATTAATGGACTGTTAATTCAAATAGGCTGGTTTATTCCGCCTTAATTACAAAATGGGATACCCGGCCAAACAAAAGTAAATTTATATGCGAGAGTCGTCCGTTGCCGGTGGGGTTCGTGAAGCCGAATGTCGCTCGCGTGTCGCCGCGCTGTGTCCGCCGCCCGCGCGTCTCCTCCCGAGCGCATGTCGATCCAGTTCTCAACAGGGGTTTTACAACGTTCTTTAGAATGTCACTCTGATAATTTTGTGCTTTGACTTTCACCCCTTGTTGACAGAAATGGAGTGGCGTAACGCCTACATATGAAATGCCCCACCATACCATAACGCTAGCCGGATGATGCGTGCGTTGGACATTTCGCACGTTAGACGGAATGTCCTTCGAGCTTTTGACATAGATTTTACCATTCTGCCTGTTAAATTTTTCCTCGACGGTAAATATCTTCTCATACGTGAACAACATTTTTCTAGCAGCATCCGACATCGTTGGAGCCGCAATTGCCGTAGACGATCATTTAGATAATGCACTTTTCTCTTACTACTCTTTAATTTAAGATCATATTTAAGTATTCTATTTACCGATATACGCGACATGCCAGTCTGAAGAGCCATCTTCTTCTGCGTGCGGCACGGATTTTGACGAATCCGTTCCTTGATAATCTTTATGTTGTTGGCAGGAGTCCTTACAGATCGCAGACGGCCAGTTCTTGGACGGTCGTCAATCTTTAGTGTCTCCTTGTACCTCTTTATAGTATAATATACAAAATTGCGACTAGCTCCAATACTCTTTAATTCGTTAAAAATTTTCATTGGTTTTTTTCCCGCCTTATACAATGAAATTACAGTACACCGCAATTGTTTCTTCACCGCCTTTTTGTCAAATAATGACAACAAAAAGAAAAAAAAAATATTTCTTAATTAATACGTTGCAATTTCATATTCCGAAACAGCCACGGTTAGCTGCCATCACGTTTTTGTTTAAAATTTAAGGTTTGAAATGTGTCTCAAAACTTATGAACACATGATGTACTCTTCGGTGATCAGTCTAATCGTTCAGTGATAAACTAATAAACTTACATGTTTCACTTTTCCCAGATACCAATTAAATACTTTAAAAAACTATCAATCTCTTAAATAACATTAACATACAAACCCAACCTACATTATCTTATATTTCAACCTTCATACACATTCAGTTACAAAGTTACGATACCTACTTCAAATCTTTAAAATCCAACAAAAAAAATAACAAACATTCCTGAACCTTCATCAAAAAACCGTTCATTGGCCTACTTTCAAGATCCTATTTCACGTAATAATGTAACACTCCTTTTTAGGGTTCCGTAGTCAACAAGGAACCCTTATAGTTTCGCCATGTCCGTCCGTCTGTCTGTCTGTCCGTCTTCGGCATTGCTCATTAACCCTAACAACTAGAAAACTGCAATTCGGCGTGGGTATATAAACCTATCGCGCCGACAAAACCTGAAAAACATTTTTTTTAGGGTACCACCCCCCTACATGTAAGTTGGTGATGTATTTTTCTCGTTAAACCTATGGTATCGTTGGATAGCTTGTTCAAAAATAATATGGGTTTTTTTTTAACTATTTTTCAACTCAGTTAAGCGTTTGCGAGATAATGGGATTTAAAGTCCTAATTTTTGTTCGAGTCATGTGTCCCCCCCCTGCCGGCTAAATGGCTACTACTGGGGACCTGAAAAAATTCGTGGCAGTAGTACATATAATGAATTTAAAAGGAAAACTATCACAGTTAAGTAGACATAACTAGTTAACGAGTAGTAGACATAACTAGTTAACTCTTAAGAAATGCACTGAATTTCGGGTGCATATAAATTGTCATTGGAATTTGAACCTTTTGCCGTGGACGGTAGAGTTGCCCCTTTTAAGTCTGCATTCTGTGACAGACGGGCAACTACGGAACCCTACCCTGCGCGTGGCCCGACACGCACTCGGCCACTTTTTTATCTCTATTAAATAGCCAATTATTGTCATGTCCGTATAAAAAGTCAAATCCGGTACACATGAATGGTCGTCATAAAAAATATTGCATAACCTAATTTAATAGAAACCTATTTACTAAAAATATATGATTTCATTACGGTATGTTTATAAGTCGGTGTTTGTATTCGGAACTAAATATACAAGTTATTAAGAATTTTTGTGTTTTATAAAAGCAGTTTCAAAACTGATGATCAATAAAATGGATTTTAAATAAAATGTAATCTGGAATTATGTAAAACAATGCACGAAGCTTGAAATTGGAATTTGAGCTGTAATAACAACATACGTCGCATGCCAATCCTTTTATACTGACACGCGCGTCGCTTCTCGCCTTGTAAAGTATGATGAAATTGATGAAATAGTGATGAATAAATTCTATTAAATAATTATAAGAAATAGTGTTAAATGGCACACAAGTCACTTTGTCCGAAATGAAAAGTATGTTGTGTATTGTTTTGTTTTTGTTCAATAGTCCTACATAAATATTTTGTTTTAAGCAGACCATTATTTTAACCATATAATTGTGTCGTCATTAAGCGGCATACAATGTATCTAAGTAATTAAAATATTAATTCTAATCCATACCTATCTATGAAACAATACGAGTCAAGCGAAGACCAAAATAATAGTAATAATTATACTGACTTCGGAGATTGACGTTTACTTATTTCTCTTTCATATAATTTTGTTTCGTGACAGTTATTGTCTGTTAATATCAGTATTATTTCTGAATACTTTTTATTTCATTTAATTTAGTGACATTCATGCTGCGTATTATAATTGTTCTTTCATGTTCATTACGTTTTATAACCACATATATTTTATGCTAATTCGTTTTAAATATAGTTCGACGATTCCACGTCACTTACTTCTTCTGTATATAATTTAACTTTTTACTGTCCGTGTATGTACCGCCAGCACGACACGAGGCCGCACTGGCAGGTCGCCATGTATAGGTGTAGTCAAACAACGGTTTGCGGTGGGATTATGATATATTGTGTCTAAAGTTACATAGGGTTAGTGTGTGGCAGTGTGAGTGTCACACTACAAGTTATTAGATATTAGAGCGTAGTTATTAAATGAAATAAATGAATTTTATTCTGCAAGTAGGCTGTAATGGCACTTTTACAAGTCAAAATGCTACCAGCGTTTCTGAAAAAGAAGACCACTGTTAAGAACAAACACCCCAGAGCCCAAAATAGCTTAATAAGTTAAGAGCTGGATAGGGTAGAGCCAAAACTTCATTAGGAAAACTATTATAACAAGTTTCTGTAAAAACAAAATTTTTGGTACAAGCTTTTATTGCCGACTCTACTTTTCTGTATAGATTAGATTAGATTGTTTTATTTCATTCTGAAAATTTACATGTCATTTCATAAAATAAAAGAACCGGCCAAGAGCGTGTCAGGCCACGCTCAGTGTAGGGTTCTGTAGTTTTCCGTTCATCACAGTAAGTGTCCCCATTTAAGCGTTAAAAAATGGGCTATTTGTTACATTGAGTTGACATATTAAGTACAGAACCCTAAAACCCTACAAGCAATACTTAGCGAACAATCTAATTATTAGGCAACGAACGACCAAAGACCACTAAGACAATTCGAGCACGACAAATATTCGACCTAATGTATGGGCGCACCTGCTCCGACCCCATTAAATCAGGAAAAATCTTAACACCGCCATGTACGATATGAGCGTTCCGCGTACAGCGACATCTATCGGCAAATTAACTATTGCGCGTGAGCTTAAAGTATGGAAGATGATTTTTATGGGATAATTCTTTATTGCGTGAACCGATTTTCACCGTTTTTACTTTATTTGAAAGCACGTCATTTTATTGTGATTTTGTAGAAACTACAGGTACAACAACTTATACGGTTAAATTACTAGCTTAGTTCAGAATATATTTTGTAATTAAAAAAACTATCAAACTATCAACCTATCAAGTTCAAAATATTTTTCCTAGAAAGTTTTTATAAAGTTCTACTTTTGAGATTTTTTTCATATTTTTAAAACTTATGGTTCAAAAGTTATTTTTTTTACTTCTGGTGCGATTATCTCCGAAAATATTAACATTATCAAAAAATGATTTTTCTAAACCCCTATTCATTTTTAGGGTTCCGTACCTCAAAAGGACAAAACGGAACCCTTATAGGATCACTTTGTTGTCCGTCTGTCTGTTTGTCTGTCAAGACCATTTTTCTCAGGAACGCGTGGAGGTATCAAGCTGAAATTTATATCAAATACTCAGGTCTATTGTCCCTTCGATCTGTGAAAAAATCAAACTTAAAAGTCAACCCAATCAAAAGATACAGTCGTTTATGCTGCAAATTTTAGAGTTTGTCGACACTCGCAAAACCTACGGGGTACTTCCCGTGAACTCAGAAACTTGAAATTTGGCACGAAGCAACGAAATATAGCACAGACAAAGGAAAAATTACGAAAAGTAGAAATTTTTAGTAAATTCATACAAAAAACCTTTTTTTAAATTTTAAACTTACTACCTTTTTCCTCGTAAATGCGCAGAGGTATTAAATTGAAATTCATGTCAAATACTCAGGGCTATAGGACCTTTCAGATGTAGCAAAACCAAACTTTTATGTCAAGGCAATCAAAAGAAATAGCAATTTAAGTCGCATATTTTGAAATTGAGTACTCGCAACAAACTCAAAACCTAAAGGGTACCTCCCGTTAACACAGAACCTTGAAACTTGGCACGAAGAAACTTCATATAGCACAGACAAAGGAAAAATTACGAAAAGTAGACATTTTTAGTAAAATCATACAAAAAACCTTTTTTTTTTTTAATTTTAAACTTACTACCTTTTTCCTGGTAAATGCGTAGAGGTATTAAGTTGAAGGACCTTTCAGATGTAGCAAAACCAAACTTTTATGTCAACGCAATCAAAAGAAATAGCAATTGAAGTCGCATACTTTGAAACCGAGTACTCGCAACAAACTCAAAGGTTCACTAATGTTTAACCAAAAAACGTTTGACCAAATGTTTCATTTGACAAAAGTTTCATGCATTTTTTCCTTAAATAGAAAGCTTTATAGGATTTTTATAAAACAAACCTAACCTAACCTAACGACTTCTATTTGATGATATTCAAAGAATTCCCGAAAATACCACTGTTTTGACGAAAAATGCATTAGGTCAAATGAAACTTTTGTCAAATGAATCATTTGGCCAAACGTTTTTTGGTCAAAAGGCAGGACTCACCAAACTTCATATAGCACAGACAAAGGAAAAATTACGAAAAGTAGAGATTTTTAGTAATATCATACAAAAAACATTTTTTGAGATTTTAATCAAATACTCATGTTTATAATACCTTTCAGCTGTAGCAAAATGAAAGTTTTATGTCTACGCAATCATAAGAAATAGCAATATAAGTCGCATAATTTAAAACTTAAAAAGGTGTGTGTGCCCCCAACCCGCACTGGGCCAGCGTGGGGACTACTACCCGTTCCCTCTCATCCATGGGAGAAGGCCTGTGCCCAGCAGTGGGACGTATATAGGCTGATTTATATTATTATAAAGAATTATAGATAATCTCAAGGGTATCAAAACCTAAAGGTACTTTCCCGTGAACTCAGTTTTATATCAACGTAATAAAAAGAAACAGCAATTTAAGTAATCCGCTTATTTTGGCGTTCGCAACTGCTCGCAAGGAAATCAAAGCCTAAAGGATGATTACTAAATTGATAAAGTGACCCTGTTTAAATTTATGCTTCCCCAGCTTTCCATATTGTAATGTTACGGGTTCCATTTTCATTTATCATTTAGTAATAAACATACCTACTACCTACAACTTTTGCTTGTTTGTACGGAACCCTCGGTGCGCGAGTCCGACTCGCACTTGGCCGGTTTTTAAATACCTATCCAACAATATATCACACGTTAAGGTTGAAATGAAACAAAATAACACCTCACGTATGGGGGAGGTACCCTAATAAAACATTTTTTCCACTTTTTATTTTACCACTTTGTCGGCGTGATTTTTATACATACGAGGGCTGTTCTGAAAATTTTTAGTTAAACAAAAACTATAAGGAATATAATAAAACTTTAATTACAATTTTTCAAAGTATTCCCTGCTACATTTATGCACGTATGCATTCGACGGAACCAACTTTCAAAACAGGAAAAAAACTGTTCTTGCGGAAGGTCAAAAAAAAGTCGCCTGAATTCGTCTACTGCTTCATCCGCCGTCGAAAATCGTCGCCCACGTAATGATTTTTTTAACGTGGGGAACAGAAAAAAATCACACGGAGCCAGAACAGGGCTGTACGCAGGGTGTGGTAGCAGTTGCACTCCTGATTTGCTAAAATAATCCATGGTTCTGGCAGCCGTGTGAGCCGGAGCATTATCTTGATGAAAAATTATGCCCCGGGTTCCAGTAATTGGACGGCTGACGTTCAGCTCCTGGAAGGCCTGTGGCAAGCAAACTTCACTGTACCATTGGCTGGTAACTGTTTTATGATCTTCAAGTGGAATTAAGGCTACCGGTCCACTACGTCGAAAAAAAAACAGCAACCATTTTTTTGTTGACGCTTCGGCCGCGAACTTCTTTAGTAGGTAAATCATCTTCTTCAAAGACCCATTGCGTGGATTGCTGTTTTGTAAATGGGTCGTAGCTATATATCCAAGATTCGTCGGATGTCACAATGTAGCTCACTTGTTGTGAATCGCCTTTATCGAATTTTTTTAGCATAAATTTGCACCAATCGACACGTCTATCTTTTTGCTCCTGCGTGAGAAAATGTGGTATCCATCGAGACGAAACCTTCCGAACTTGAAGGTGGTCATGCAAAATGGTAGAAACTGCCTGGGATCCAATCTTCAGTTCATCCTGAATCTCTCGGTGGGTAATGTTTCGAGATTCCTTGATTAGCCACTCTACCTTGATAACATTTTCTGGAGTGACTGCCGTTGGCGGTCGCCCCGGTCTAGGCTCATCTTTGACGTCGCTCCGCTCACGCTTAAATTCACGGAACCAGTAACTGACAGTGGCAAGAGATGGGGATAATGCCCCAAAAACACTAGTTAAATTTTCACGAGAATACTTGTAAGTTAGCCCTCGTTTATAATCATAATATATCATAGCACGAAATGCTTCCCGCGTTAGCTCCATTTTTGCGAGCAAAAAGTGGCAGACATGTTTTTTTTCTGATTTCATAAAAAAATAACGGAATGTCACTGGCCAGTGACATTTACACGAAAAAGTTTGTAATGAAATTTGCCTTTGAGCTACAGTAAAATTATATGATTACGATTAATAGTACGCTGTTGACTAACTATTTTCAGAACAGCCCTCGTATTAGTATCAAATTTCTTCTTTGTAGCGCTAACGGTTACTGAGATTATCCGCGGACGGACGGACAGATATGGCGAAATTATAAGGGTTCCTAGTCGACTACGGAACCCTAAAAAAAAGCATGGATTCACAAAAAGATCGTCAGAGTGTGTAAGAATAAAGAACAATAATGAATAATAGCTCATAAAAAACCAATTTTAAATAAAAACAAAACACGGGAAAACATAAATACTAATAATAAGGCAATAGGAACAATTTAAATTGTATTTCGAAGCTTCATTCTTCAGATATAACACACATGTAGTCCTTTAATCTACCAGGCAACATTTCGCAAGTTTAAAGTACGCAGTAAAAACCATAGCTCAAACAGTTTTATCCCCACCTTTACCCCTACCCTACTTAGGGACCTCGGCTTGCCACCATTTCTCATTCTTTATTCTTGCGAGGCAACGAACGCACGAACTAATTCTATTAAAAAATAATTCAAAATATTTAATCATGCCTAAACGCAGTGCACAGGAAAAAATAGAGTATTATTCTGCTAATATACGGAAATTGCAACAAAAAACTATAAACGAGTTATGACAGTGCGGTGCTATCTGATTCATCAGGTTCCGAAGATAAATCAGGTAAGTGCAATTAGTTTCAATAAATAGTTCTACATTGTGGTGCCTCTAATAAATGCATTTAATACCGCACGGGCCGTGAGCCCACGCCTTGTAATTCTAAACCTGGGGGGCGACCGAGAGTCGTCACGAAGGTATCTCATGCTTGGGGGTTGTCCGTGAGTCAAAACGATAGCAATTTCTAACAATATTAATCGCTAAGAAATGCATTTCATACCGCGCGGGCCGTGAGCCCACGCCTGGTAATTCTAAACCTGGGGGGCGACCGAGAGTCGTCACGAAGGTATCTCATGCTTGGGGGTTGTCCGTGAGTCAACACGATAGCAATTTCTAACAATATTAATCGCTAAGAAATGCATTTCATACCGCGCGGGCCGTGAGCCCACGCCTGGTAATTCTAAACCTGGGGGGCGACCGAGAGTCGTCACGAAGGTATCTCATGCTTGGGGGTTGACCGTGAGTCAACACGATAGCAATTTCTAACAATATTAATCGCAAGCCCATGCCTTGTAACTAAACCTGGGGGGCGACCGAGAGTCGTGACGAAAGTATCTCATGCTTGAAGGTTGACCGTGAGTCAACACGATAGCAATTTCTAACAATATTAATCGCTAACAAATGCATTTAATACCGCGCGGGCCGTGAGCCCACGTCTTGTAACTAAACCTGGGAGGCGACCGAGAGTCGTCACGAAGGTATCTCGTGCTTGGCGGTTGACCGTGAGTCAACACGATAGCAATTTCTACAACCATTAATCGAGATTAGTATATCCCGTGTTCGCGATGCGGGGCACTAGATACATATATGCATTAAAATTCCTGACGAGTGGTTTTACAATGCATTTCATATCTACCCTCAATTAGAAAAATCAAAATATTATATTTTAATTTATAAACCACGAACAAGTGTATGAGGCAGTGGAAACTTCACTCCCACGTTCAAATGAAGAAAATGCACCTCCCGTGGAGGCCTGTGATGACAAAACGACCCCTGTAATAGATGCCGAGTTACTAACCGCTCTAGGGGACGCCACTGATGATGTCCCAAAATATGGGGAGAAAATTCATCCCAATTTAGCGCAAAGGTGGCTACCTATATTACACAAAGGTATTGATAAAGAGAGTAAAGATAAACTCTTATAAGAGTACCTGTAAATTGCAAATTATTATGGGCGCCGTCCTTAAACGCCGTAATTTCGGCGGCAGTTACAGACATCCAAAGAGGCCGTGACAAGAAAATCGAATCATCTCAACAGCAATTGGGAGTCGGTATAGGTACTAACGATAAAAATCCTATCTAATTGAAGTCGGATTTTAGATAAAACTAGTCATTCCTGGACTAGACGAAGTATTCCTTAAGTCATACAATACGTTGAGAGAGATGATACTCTCTTTGGAAGCAAACTCTCAGAGAAAATTAAAGCTTCCAAATCTACTGAAAAGTAGGCCGACAGCGTCGACCATCATACAGCCGCGAGCAGCCTACAACAAGCCACTTGCGACGCCGCGGCAGTAACGCAGGTACATGCCGGTCGCCTTAAAGCTTTTTATAAGTGTTGGCTTAATGTAACGAATAATCGTACTTTATTTATTAGACTATACAGAATGGCTTTCCAATTCCTTTTTAGGACATGTTACGCAATCTGTCAAACCTGTAAATACTTTCACATGCCAAGAGCATGATGAAACGAGCTTAGCTGTACAGAACTTAATTAACCTAGGCATTCAGTGAAAGCATCACTGGATGCCAACAGACTAATGATCAGTTTCTATCAAAGATTTTCTGACTCCTAAATCGAATGGTGGCTATAGATTCATACTGAATCTGAAAGGGCTCAATAAATTTGTAACTAAGTCCCACTTTAAAATGGAAGACTAGAACTGCTTCTAAATTAATCCCTAAAAACGGGTTTATGGCTACCATTGACAAGATTCGAGCATAACAACGTTACTTACGGGTTTTGTTCCCGATTAGTCTATGGACTTTCCGTGGCGCCTAGAACCTTCACCAAAATTATGAAAGAAGTCGTAACTTACCTAAAAACAAGGCCTAACTTCTATTATATACCGGGGTGGCATTTTGTGTATTGGAGGGGACCTTAACGAATGTAAACATAATGGGAGGAGACTCCGGTTTCTCGAGTGCCTACGATTTGTGGTAAACTATACCAAAAGCTCGATACAATCCCAAAATTACCAACAATGCTGTAAATTCTTAGGTTTTGTTTACAATTCAATTATCATGTCTATATCCCTTCTTATGCAGGGTATGCGCACTTTTTAAGAGTTCTTACCACTGCATGCCCGACAGCTAGATACAGCTGGTTGTACACGAAGTTGTTAGAAAGATATAATTTCCGAGCTATTCAGGAATACGATGTCTATGATCAAAAGTAAAACTTCCTCGCGAAATTTTACCTGACTTATTTTGGTGGACTAATAATATTATTTATAACGTCTTGTCATTTTGGAATCACGAAATTCGATGCAGACATATCTATAGATCCGTCCCGATCAGGATGAGGTACAGTTTGTGACGGAGTGTGTGCAAACGGAGCATGGGAAGAGCAAGAATTAGCATTCCATATTAATTACTTAGAGCTTGCTGGCTCTTAGGATTAAAATGTTTTGCGCGAAAAAGCGGATAAAGACGCGGATAAAGACTTGTGTGTAGTAGAAAACAAAATACAAGAGGATCTTACTAACATCATTAAATGGGCACACGACAATGGAATTGTTATCAACATAAGTAAAACCAAATGTATGCATGTGCGATCCCCGTACAGTAGGCAGGTTAGACGGCCGCCACACGTAATTGGTCACACGTATGGGTGCCTGCACAATGTGCTTCAGAACTGTCAGTGTGAGAGTATCGAGGTAGTATCAGAGTACAGGTACCTGGGCTTATTAATAGATTACAATTTTTCTTGGAAAAATCATATCAATAGGTTATGTGACAAGCTAAGGACGGTACTTGTAAAGCTTTACCACTTAAAATCTGTACTAGATAGGACCACGATGTTTACGTTATACTACGCGCTGGCAGACTCTCTGCTTTCTTATGGACTGGCATGCTATGGCAGGACATTTAAAACTTATCTAGACAAAGTTAAATTACTTCAGATACGCTTTATGAAGCTATTAGTGGACAAAAAAACTAAAACACGCTGTAAAAAAAGTAATTATGAGGAATTATTCGTGGAATGCCGTATGTTGCCGGTTCATGAGGGGGTATTGCTGATGCTGGCTTTAGAGCAGTTCAATAAAAACGAATTTAAAATCAATATCAATCACACAAAATTAACAAGAAAAATTAGTAAAAAAATGCTGGAGGTGCCGGCGTGTGGTAATAATTATTATGGGAAGAGAAGTAGGAAGTACTTGGTCCCCAAAATATATAATGATATACCGTATGATATAAGAGAATGTAACACATTTAGAATGTTTAAGGTTAGAGTGAAGGAGTTTTTCTTAGAAAAAACAAAATCTAAACTGGAAATGTAGTCTTAAGTAAAGTGATCACGTGAGCTGTACCTACCATTAGAAAACAAAATTATAAAATTATATATATATATTATAAAATAGCTAAGCCTACCCATCTATTGTTTGTAAGGGAGTCCCCTCTGCCAACAAACTGTCATGCAGTTTGGCAGAAGAATGTTTTTGTAAAACAAGGGTTTTTTTAAGTGAATAAAATTTTCTTATTCTTTCTTATTATTATTCTTAAATAAATCAAACTGTGCTCTGTTGTTCCGCATCGACAACACTACCGCGATAAGCTATATTAATCGAATGGGAGACATCCAGTTTCCCCACTTAAATAGCTTACCTTGATCTATTTGGCAGCAGGGACCGGAACCGCTTACCCTTACACGGGTTTTTAAACGGGTTTTCTTAACGCTTGTTTTGAGAAACCGTATCATTCCGGTTAGGCTTATTAAGGGTTAATTGCATGAACGGCTAAGCCGATCGTTTGAGTTAATTCAAATTAACTCACATCCCAATCAAAACCCTGTTTAAGGGTTTTAGCGGTAAGCGGTTCCGGACTGAGCGTAAACTAAATGTATCTTTAATCTTTATCGACATAGTTATTCAGTTCATTTTGGCTTGAAATGGCCGCGCCGTTCATTTGAATTAATTCAAATTAACTCGAAACCCTATCAAAACCCTTTCCAGGGTTTTTAACTTATAGAGCATTAAACGTTATCGATATTGGTCCTAAGCGTTACACAGATACGATTCAATTTTTAAATGAGTTTCGCCGAATCGAGCCAGCCACCCGCCGCGCCTCACTGCGCAGGCGGCGGTGGTGTCTATCAAAGCTTTTACAAAGGCACCGCCACTATTTTTGCGTCACACAAATTTGCTAGAAGCTGCCTTAGGAAGAGATGCCATAATCGTCTGAACATATTGCACCTGTTTCGGCAATTTGTTTGTTTACCTATGAAGTTCGTTACTTTCTTTGGGAATAGCAAACTGATGCACATAGTAATCGTGTCTCGACCGTCTCGTCTTAATGCGAAAAAAGTCACTTTGACCTTGACCTTTGTTACATTGACACGCGCGCGCCAACTGAACCTTGTGCCGGCTGTACACACTGGGCCAACGTTGGCGCGGAGCAGAATGCAGCTATGCGTTAGAGGAAGAGGGCTTTATTTCGTTCTCATGCGTTTGCATAGCTGGATCTTGCTCACGCGCCAACGTTGGCCCAATGTGTACAGCCGGCAGACATTTATTAAGTTGGTCTTGTTGGTTTGGGTGGGGGTGGTTGGATATATGCCCACTTATGCGTGAGAGTTTTTGTAATTCATTATATTGACTACTGCAGTACTTATTCTTTTTCATACTTAACCATATGGCCGGTAGAAGGCCGGTTACACGACTCTAATAAAAAGCGGCTAAGTGGTGTCGGACCACGCACAACGAAGGGTTCCGTGCCTATTAAAAAGGTCGTATCATTACTGAAATCTAATAGCACTTACGTCCTTTTCTTTAAGGAAGGCAGTTTTTTAGATATATATCAAAAACTTTTTAACCGACCTTGTTCAATAAAAATTTCGCTGAAAGAATTTAATAATCATGTCCATGATTTTACCATATTTTTAAAATACACGGTTCAAAAATTAGAGGGGGGGGGGGGGGGGGGGAACACAATTTTAGTGACTTTCGGGGCGATTATCTCCGACTCTATTCACTAAATCAAAAAAATTGCTTAGAAACCTTATATTTATTTTGAAAGGCCTACCGATGGATGTGCCACACGTGGGCTTGCAATAAAAAAAATGATTTTCAGTTTTATGTATGGACTGCACCACAATTTTTTTTTTTTCATTTAATTACAAAACTATGTAGCGGCTAACAAAATACACGTATCCTCAAAATTTTATTCAAAACACCTTACAGTATTCGAGTGAAATGCCTGTGACATTCGGACGGACAGACAGATAGACAGACAGACATGACGAATCCACAAGGGTTCCGTTTTTTGCCATTTGGATACGGAACCCTAAAAAACATACAAACGAGGACAATGTTTTTTTGGCCTCTTTAATGATTTCTGATATATTACCAGATTTTTTTAAAAAAGGTTTTGCCTGGTGGCAAAGTAGGCATGTTTCACGGTTTTAAAAATTTCATTTAGTACCTATTCATTTGAATTCTCCGCTCTAAACCGTACCGTTCTTACCCCACCCAACATACCTACCTTATGTAAAATTATTGGAACTGTAAAAGGCCTCTTCAAAAATATCCAAGATATGTTTATTTTTAATACTACGACGGTGGCAAACAAGCATACGGCCTGTCTGATGGTACGAAAACATCGTAGCCTATGGACGCTGGCGACTTCACAAGAATCATAATCAGGTTGCCGGCCCTTTTTTGATTTTTAGGGTTCCGTAGCCAAATGGCAAAAAACGGAACCCTTATGGATTCGTCATGTCTGTCTGTCTGTCCATCCGTATGTCACAGGCATTTTACTCGAAAACTATTACTTAGGTGTATTTGAATAAAATTTTAAGGATAGGTGTATTTTGTTAGCCCCTACATTGTTTCGTAATTAAATTACTAAAAATGCTCTCCATACATAAAACTGAAACTCAAAAAAAAATTTTTCGTTGCAAGCTTACGTGTAGCACAACAATCAATAGGCCTTTCAAAATAAATATAAGGTTTATCAGCAATTTTTTGATTAAGTGAATAGAGTCGGAGATAATCGCCCTGAAAGTCACTAAAATTGTGTCCCCACCCTCTAATTTTTGAACCGTGTATTTTAAAAATATCAAAAAAATCATGGACATAGGGCTTATTAAATTCTTTCAGCAAATTTTTTTTTGAACAAGGTCGGTTAAAAAGTTTTTGATATATATCTAAAAAACTGCCTTCCTTAAAGAAAAGGACGTAAGTACCATAAGATTTCAGTAACGATACGACCTTTTAATATGCACGGAACCCTCGTTGTGCGTGGTCCGACACGCACTTGGCCGCTTTTTTACTCGCTCGTCACCGGCCCCAGGAAGGGGTAAAGAAGTGTGCCGGCGTCATACCAATAAGTAAGCGGTTAAATTAAGCCAATAAAAACCCTTTCATAACCCCTACAAAAACCCTTAAAAACCCCTTCAAATAACCCTATCAAAACCCTAACCCAAAACCCTCAGGTTATTTAGGCTTAACTCTGTTGAAGGGCTTACCCGTATATAAGTTAAGCTGAGGATACGGTAACCCAAACAAACGATTAATCCTCGAACGGCTTAAGCCTTTCGAACGGCTTAAGCCAAAGAACGGGTTTTCCGGTCCCTGTTTGGCAGTGGTGTGAAGAACGAGACAAATGGTTATTCGATTCGTACATTAACACTAAGAATAATGTAGAAGCAGACAGAGAATCCAGAAGGCTAAATCCTGATATTTAATGAAATTTAAGTATTGCAGCCTTTGAAAGAGTAAGTAAACACTTTGGTGTGCCCGAAATTGACCTCTTTGCTTCTCGTACCTCTGCCAAATGTGAAATATATATTTCGTGGAAGCCAGACTCGGACGCTCTTACCGTCGTCGCATTCACTATTAGCTGGTATTTATAATAAATATTTTTAAGCGTTTCCACCACTCGCACTCGTACTAAAGTGTTTACATAAGATTATAAATGACAACGCCACAGGAATAGTAGTATTTCCCTAATGGCCATCCCAACCGTGGTTTCCGCTTTTGTTGAGATTAGTAAAAGTATCTAATCTCATGTTAGCGTCAATTTCAAACAACACCTTACAACAGTTCAACGTGTGTTAAATACAAGTTGTGCTGGAAATTTAGCATAGAGAATTTAGATATTCAATTTCTATAAGGGCTTCATTTCTGCTGTTATTTTATTTCTAACGCACGAATTTAATAAAGGATCGTCGTATGGCTCATTAAATAATCATAGGTCAGCACCCTCGCTCCTACGGGGGAGTAGTATCAGCTCAGATGACCAAAGTAAAGGATTACCGAAAGGTGTTTACAAATTAAAGCCCGTAACTCCTAAATATAGCCATACCTGGGATCCTCAAGTGTTATTAAATCATATAACAACATGGTACCCTAATAGAGAAATTTCATTGGAAAAACTAACAAAGAATCTGGCGATTTTGTTAGCAATATGTCCTGCCCACAGGGTACAAACACTGTCACTTATTAAGTGGAATAATATTAAGTCATGCCCAAATTGTATTAAAGTAATTTTTGATGATATAGTTAAGACTTCAGGTGTAGGTCGTCTACAACCGATTTTGTGCCTTCCATATTTTGAAGATACCTAATAGAAATATTTGCCCGGTGACTGTTATAATGATGTTTTAGGACTGAAAAAGCTCACAACATATTTTGTTGACTTTCAAAAGTCCCCATAAAAATGCATCTGCTCAATCCATTAGCCGGGGTGCATTACGCGAGTGCTTGGCGAAAGCGGTAAAGACATGGCGGCGTTCAGCGCTCACAGCACGCGCCACGCCGCCACGTCAGCTGCACACCGGTCAGGCATTTCTTTAGATGCTATCCGGAAGGCAGCAGGCTGGTCGAGAACATCGAAAACTTTGGCTCGTTTCTACCATCGTCAATTAATCGACGAAGGTCATTGTGCCAGATCAATCTGCCTTTTGTATAGGTAGAATTATGTGAAGTTACAATTGTACTCTTTGATTAATAATTGGGAGTATCTAAGATTGTTGTCAAAACATAATTATTGCATTTCATGATTATGATGTTTTACAATTACAAAGGGCAGCAAAACTTTCAACTCTAAACATCTACATGTGTGTTATATCTGAAGAATGAAGCTTCGAAATATAATAGAAGATCAAACGAGCTTCGCAAGCGAAGTTCAATCGATATTATATGAGTAAGCTTCATTCGAAGATATAACTTCCCGCCCGCCCCTATACCCCTAGGAAAGTTTTGTCTCTAAAAAGAATGAGAAATGGTGGCAAGCCGAGGTCCCTAAGTAGGGTAGGGGTAAAGGTGGGGATAAAACTGTTTGAGCTATGGTTTTTACTGCGTACTTTAAACTTGCGAAATGTTGCCTGGTAGATTAAAGGACTACATGTGTGTTATATCTTCGAATGAAGCTTACTCATATAATATCGATTGAACTTCGCTTGCGAAGCTCGTTTGATCTTCTATACTTAATGATAAATGGTACAATTTCAATGTAGATTTAAATTGTCAGTATACCATCATCTAACTACTCATTGAGTCTAGAGAGATTTTCGAAATTAAAGTGATGAAGTCTGTGAGACGTATACTACTTACGTCAGTGGGCCACACCGCAAGCCAAAAATTTGTTCTCATATTTTTAATCACTTAGTTGGTGCACTTAGTAATGTATTTTCGAACTCTACTGTATTCGTGCAGGATGCTCGGTGCATCCCAAATTAGTGGATATTATAAACAGGTAATACATACAGCACGGCTATCACAAGACGGCGCGCGTGCTCTCTTGATTTTTCTCGCACTATCCGTCTCTCTCTTATTAGAACACGGCCGTCTCATGATAGACGTGCAGGGCGAGCAATAAAAATGTATAAATCGGTGTCAGTGAGGGGCCATCTGAAAACTATCGTCGCCGATTTTAAGATGGGGGGAAAAAACTGCAGATTGTAGTGATTCTACAAACTTGAAACTGAACATGAATAGACATGGAGAATTTTGTTACAGCGATAATGTTTTTTCCAGCTCACCTGTGATGTAAGCCCGGGTGATTATCATTACCTGCAGATATTCAATCTCATCATAAGGAAGTGCTTCTACAAGCTGAATCTGCAGCTGATGGGCAGGGACTTCTTTGATCCTGATGCTAAGGTAAACGTTAATGTAATTTAATATTAGTGGGATAATCTCGGCACCAACGCAGAACCTGCGCTGCGCATCGGTCGATTTTCGGATGCGATTTGAGATGCGGGATCTTGGTTCTACTTTGGTGCCTGTATAATACGATGTTAATCTCATATGCGTTATGAGAGGATCGGGAGGCCTGTTCTTGAATGCACTGTCGCATGCGCTAGCGCGTCGCCAAATCTGTAATGATTAATTTGGTTAGTTGTCATTGAATGTGGGATCAAATTGGATTTATATTTATGATTATTTTGTAGGTTGATATTCCGGAGCACAAATTACAAATATGGCCTGGGTACAAGACAACCATAAACCAATATGAAGATCGTCTGCTTATGGTGACGGAAATCGCTCACAAGGTCCTTCGTATGGACACTGTGTTGCAAATGTTGCAAGAATACGCGCAGACAAAGGGCGCGAATTTCAAAAAGATCTTTGTTGAAGATGTTGCAGGTAAATTTTACATTATTTATTTTTGGTTATTAAGCCTTTAGCAGGCTGCGATGCCCGCGATGAGCAACCGTGTCTTAACAAGTATTGTATATAGATTTGCAACTGTATTGAATGTCTTGTACGAAATGGTATTGAAAAAAATCCGATATATTCCTGTAAACGATAAAATAAATGTGGGATACGGTGCCTGTCTGGACAATGAACCGACGTATTCAATGTGTGTGATATTCTTGATCAGGCCAAGGGAGATATTTTTGACGACCGCTTTAGCCTAGTTGGTAGTGACCCTGCCTACGAAGCAAGAGGTCCTGGGTTCGAATCCCGGTAAGGGCAAACATTTATATGATGAGCATGAATATTTGTTTCTGAGTCATGGATATTTTCTATGTATTTAAGTATTTATATCTATTATATATATCGTCGTCTAGTACCCATAACACAAGCCTTACTGAGCTTACTATGGGACTAGGTCGATTTGTGTATGATTGTCCCCTTATAAGTTGTTTTTTTTTTTTTTTTATATTACTCCCACAAAGATAAATTCGACAAGACAATTGGCTACTGGCAGAATAGCTCCCACATACTCTGGGAATTGTTATCCCACATCCTAATTCTGGTCATAGTACAAAAATACATACCTTACAACACTCAAAATCTTACAAATACCTAAACGCCAAATGTTATCTCTTATAAATTATAATTAAGTTCGCTGTATAGCCCAGTCCAGCTCCAGACAACTTGTATGGAGAATATGTCGATTTTGGAAATAATTTATACTAGCTTATTTTTTCTGTGGAACGGATATATTATCAGTTAAATAGTTACCCACAGACAGAATCCTACAAAATTTCAGACATCAAAAAAATTATAAATTATAAGATTTATGCGAGTATGGACTAAGGGAATATGGCTATGTATAAAAATGACTACTTTAATAATTTTGTCGTAGTATATTTTTGACAAAGTGTAAAAATGTCCTCATGTATATTAGACGGAATATAAAGATGTTGCGAGATGGACTATAAGGAAATATGGCGATGTATAAAAATGTCCACTTGAATAATTTCGTATCTGCATAATTTTGACGATATTATGACTTTTATATGAAAAACGCATGGGTGCTCAATACTTTTGGCCAAGGCTGTATATTATTATTATTATTATCCTGGTCAATAAAGAAAATAAACATTTTTATACGTTGTCTTTTTAACATTTTAGTTTTTTATGATAGACATTTTTATACATCGTCGTTTTTTACATAAGACTATGCTATGACTGTAGATATTTTTATACTTTGATAATTGTCATTTTTATACGTAGTCTTTTTTCATATTAGGTTTTTTTTTTACTTAGGCACAGTCTAGGAAATTGAATGTTTAGTACTTTTGAACCTTAGCGTCATTACAATAGAGTTGACATATGTGCCAAACCTTCAGTTTCCTCGACCGTACCTTTATAATAGACTTTTTTATATGTCGTCAATTTGTATTTTCGATATTTTTATATCATGATCTTAGACATTTTTTATACTCTGATAGTAGTCATTTTTATACTCCGGCTCGACTAGACTCGAACGTTTGAAGTATCGACTTTCTAATACCTACTCAAACAAATTTATTTTTTGACATCATTTTTATACATCGCCATATTTATTCGCCGTGTTTCCATACTCACATAAATCAATTAAAATACTTCTGGAAAGTCCTAAAAAAATATTAATAAATATTTTTGTTACGCCAGATCTAAGACTGCTTTAAGTAGTGGTAACTGTTTAAAAGTCAAGCCGTTCCCAAAAAAAACTAGTCCAGAATTGCTAAATCAAATAGCTACTTTCGCTTACAGAACCTTTCGTTGACATGTAAGGACCGTAATACATTTCAACGAAAATTCGAATAATTCAATAACAACGACATGTAATATTCCACACAGGTTGAAAATGGTGACGTTACGAAGTTTCTTGACATTGACTTTTGTAACTATGGTTCTTTCGCCAATCCTAGACATAGACTAAGCCAGTGAAATGTCGAGACACGGATGTTCATTGGTGTATAAAACTGACAAAGGCATGATTGTTGTCCAGGGAAGATAGTGATGACGGACTACAACAAGCGCACGTACCGGGTCGACGACGTGGCCTGGAACGAGTCCCCGTCGTCCACCTTCAAGATGAAGGACGAGACCATCAGCTACATGGACTACTACAAGACGGTACGTACAACTCGCTTCGGTCCACCACTTACCACAAATTATCGTCGTAAGTTATTATTCTTTATATGTGTATTATGTTACTGGATCTTTTTATCAAAAGGAGCTTTTCCATGAATGTATAATGAAGCTCATATTCTTCATTTATATACTTAAAGTGCTCTGTTTGGAAGGTTAAATGTTAACCTATTCAATGCAAACGATTTCGTAGCGCGATAATATGGGAAAATCCGTGTGTAGAGGAAAGCGCCTACTAACAGCGCGTAGCGGGTTCCTGGCACTGAAAGTGTTAAACGCCGAAGACCGGAACGTACTAGTATCTTTTGCAATAAAATGAATTAAACGAACAGTATTTAGAAATGTTACACAGCTTGAGTGATTGTTTGATTACAGAAATATAACATCCGCATCAATGACGCGCGGCAGCCGCTGCTGATCTCGCGCTCCAAGCAGCGCGAGATCCGCGCCGGCATGCCCGAGCTCGTGTACCTGGTGCCCGAGCTGTGCCGCCAGACCGGCCTCTCAGATGAGATGAGGGCCAACTTTCAGTTGATGAAGGCTCTGGACGTGCACACTAAAATTGGACCAGACACCAGAATCCAAAAACTGCTGTCCTTCAACAAGCGGTTCACACAGAACAAGGAAGTGGTGGCGGTAAGTTTATCAAGCTTTTCCAAGAACGCCGTCAGTAGCGCGCGAATCATCCTTGGTGTCAAGGAGACCATGATAAGTTCGCCCTCTCTTGTAGCGTAATTGGTGGGATGTGATTTGTAAGGTGGTTATTCCATTTCCTTTGATTGCACTTAGCTTTCTTTGTGATCTGTGTGGACTGCTCTGGTGCTGTTATTTGTCATGAGAACCTGCTTCAACAACAACAATCTTTTAGGAACTCGGAACCTGGGATCTTAAGCTGGCCAATGAACTGGTCCAGTTCAAAGGCCGGCTACTGCCGGCCGAGAACATCGTCCAGGGCAACGGTAACAAATACCCGGCCGGGCTCACGACCGAGGGCTGGACCCGTGATATGCGGTTAGTATTTTACGTTGATTATGTCTCCGGTTAGTACATAACCATTAAAAGTATAAAGTTCAATATTAAGACGGGTGCTTATCTTCTTTCCCTACAAAATAACTTACATCTAAAAGGATGCAAAGTTCTGTAGAATATTCCTGAAATTAATTTATAAGGACATGAAATATTCTCTTTAAAACGCAATCTCTTGTTTTCTTCTGCTACGACATTTGCTATTTAAAACTGTTCTATAATCATAATCTTGAATGGCAATAGTAGTTTATGCAACTGATCCTTAATGAGAGGCCTTAAAATACGAGTGTGGTTTTATGAAACGAGCGTCAGTGAGTTTCATAATAGGATCACACGAACACTCGTGCCAAACACTTTAAGACACTTAAAACACTTTTAGGCCTAATTATGTGCAGTTGCATATACTACTTTATCTTCACACATATCATAAGTACCAAAAAAACTACAACAGCAATGGCGGCATTTGCATCGTCCGCCATATCGAATAGTTTTTTTTAAATCATAAACAAACTAATGAAGTCCCTATACTCATATCAATCGAGGTCAGAAATGTCGTGCGGTTTATACCGTGGCCGTGAATAACCCGAAAGATTTAAGCTAACGATACTAGAGCCTACGAGTATATAAAGTTATGTAACATATAGCCCAAAAACTCATAATTAAGGAGACATTAATTTTTTACAACAAACCAATAGTTTAAAAATCTCCAGTCTAACACACCCTAAGGGCGTGAGCATGACGTAGCCACCTTCTTCTTTTTTCACGTAGATGCACTAACTGCATGGTTGCTAGCCAGTTCCATAAAGAAGTTTGGTATCTATCTACAAAAAGTTTTTACTACCCAAAATATTTTCATGCTTTTACCATAATAACATGCAACTAAATACAAATGTATTAAGTCGAATAATTATAATATCTTATCTTACACACTTCAATCTCAAGTAGCTTTTTGTTATCACTGAGAATAGAGATAATTAGGTTTGTTCTGTTCTAAATCGCGAGAGTGGTTCTTCTTATAACTGGCTAGTTTGAAATCGATTGTCACTAAAATGACACATTACAAATGATTACTAATTGTCACGCAAGATAAAATAACATTGAAAATTTGTACTGTAGACTGTAATAAATAATATTCGCTATGCCGCATTATCCTTCGGCTCATTTAGCGGATATCCACTTTGTGTACGGATTTTGTGATGGGAACTCGCTCCAGGCAGTGGCCCAAACCGTCTAAAGTTCACAGAGGAAGGGCTATAAATCTAGATGAACAAACAGAAAACAGAGTAATGAACTTAATAACAGAAAACCCTACTTTGTTATCAAGAGCTGTAGCAAGAATGGTCAATGTTAACTATCAGCTCGTATTGGCTATGGAAAAGGTACGGCCTGCATCCTTTTCACTTCAGGACAGTACACGGATTAATTAACAATGACGGGCTAGCTAGAGTTGCCTTTTGCCAAAGGATGAATCAGAAATTTGTGGAAGATCCTGGATTTCTAAACAAGATGAATCGTTGTTCACGAGAGAGGGAGTTTTTAATTCCCATAATCAGCATATGTGGTTAGAAGAAAATCCCCATGCGAAAAGGGAAAATTCATACCATCACAAATTTTCCGTATACTTGCGGGCTGGCATTATTGGGAATAAAATAATAGTTCCTGTCATATTTCCAAATCGTCTGAATTCTCACAACTATTTATTATTTCTAAATAATGAATTAAACGACTTGTTAGAAGATGTCGATTTGGAAACCCGACGAACTATGTGGTTCCAGCACGACGGATGCCCGGCCCACTTCGGCTTAAATGTTCGTAGTTGGCTGAACCAACAATACCCGAGAGATGGATCGGCCTTGGGAGCGAAGTTTTAGCATGGCCTGCCCGGTCACCGGATTTAACTCCGCTAGATAGAGCAAGTCACGGCATTCGCCGTTCGTCGTATGATTTGGGAGCGATTCGTGAAGTGTGATGCTCGCTCTCTGTTCTTCAACTTGAGTTTCTCACCTTAAGGCGAGAAAAATTAATAAGAGCGGGCAAAATTAATAAGATTTAATTTGTACTGAAATAGTAATTTAATTAAGACACATAATTAGACCCATGTTGATATAACATTATTTACTCGTACTGTCGTCAAAAATACGTGGTTTAAATCTTTCGGGTTATTCACGGCCATAAACGGTGTATAAAAAAAACATACTGAAATGACGTTTCGTATCGATAACTGTTTTAGTATCTATGGAGTATGGATACTAGAATAGAGACCCACTTGAGTTTTGACAGATGTTCCAAATTTAAACTCATAACGTTACAAAAAATCTGTACTGTAATAACATTACAGTACAGGTTTTACCTACCACAGACATGACAAGATAGTTCTCATTGTAAAATTGGTTGTTGTAATGGTCATTTCCTACGGTCTCTGAACGCGTTTTAGAGCACTAATGATATGTGCGTAGATTATTGGTACATTACGTAACTAGGGCCGTGAATGCCCTAGATCGCAGGTGTTTGTGGACCGAACCGAAGGTGAGGGCCATTATGCGATCTGGGGCTTTACAAATTACCGCCCGTGTTGAGTACAAAATTTTACGTCTTCACCTGTCCCCTGTTTTCCCGTACGCGCAGCGTGCAGTAAAACTCGCATTATGGCCTAGACAAGGTTACAATCGACAAGCGCTAACGCCAATAAAAAACTAATAAAATGTATGGGAATGACAGATGTTAACGAAAAGTGTTTCGTCGGCATCTGTCATTCCCATACATTTTATTATTTTCTATTGTCGTTAGCGCTTGTCGATTGTAACCTTGTCTACGGCCCCAGGTATGACGTAATAGTACATTGTGATACAAGTGGGGTATGTTGACAATTACGTCAGAGGCGAAATTGTTCACGCGAACCGCAGGTGAGCGTGATAAGGAAGCCGAGGATGTAACTATCAAAGCTCACGCGTATCATACGACGTTTTTCAACACATTTTGCGAGGAAAAAATCATTTGCATAAGATCGAAATTTTATAGGCCTGCCAAATTATTTTCTTTACATTAAGTAAATCATTAAGATGACAACAGGTTTTTACTCACAATTGCACATCGCCAAGAATTTCCAGTGGCGTCCATTCTATTTATCACTTTACTAGTCACCAATGAGTGAACATTTTTGATAATAACCAAACACGCATAAACAAATTTTACAAATAGTGAAATAACCTATAATTCCGCAACAGTTTTTCGTGAAGTTTGCGCAGAATACAAAATATTTTCGTTTTAAAATGCTATCTGTATTTAATTCATGTAAAATGTTATCAAAAGTGAATAGTTTTACTAAATTTAACGTTTCTATATCATATACATACAGAAATTGTCAATTAATTAACAAAAAGGATTTAATTTGTTTAGTCGAGTAAGGATCCATTTGCCGAGAATTTAAAAAAAAGCTGTACATTATGTACAACCCGGTTAATTTAAGAATGCACCGTGTTCATGCATATATCTTGCTGCAAGGTGCCAACGTGACTTAATCGGGATATAACCATAACACACAAGTGTTGTAATGTTATAAAACACGCGTGTTTAATATCCAGGATTATGAGCCTAAAAGCGACACAATAAGAGGTACGTTACGAGCAATAGGCTTGACGACTCATGTTCAAATTGATAATGTAGTGATGCTAAATGTATAGTAAACCATCGAATTATCGTAATAAAATATACATTATAAACATACCTCGAACAAATCATGCGGATGACGTCAAACCACTCATAGGATGATTTCAAAAAGTATTTTCATAAACAATTACTATTTATCAATTATCAACCTCTTTAATAAAACGATATCGCCACTTGACATGAGCCGAGTAGGTACATAACATCTTTGACTGACATTGTCATTCAGTTGAACAATAAAGTGACTTCGTAATTATTTAGATTTATCTTTACAATTTTTTCAAAAGACTCAAAAGAATGTTGCGTTTACAAGAATATTGTTGTAATTTTCCTTATGTCATAGGGATGTTGCAATACAGACATCATCCTGTGTGCAATATTAGGTACGTCATTTTTACATCATCCTCATGATTTGTTCGAGGTATGATTATAAAATATGATTAAAATCGTAAAAAGATATGAACATTGAAAGTTAAGAAAAAATATGATTTTTTTTTATTGTCCAAGAGTAAATTTAAAGTTACCAATAGAATCCTTTCGCTTTTATAAAAACAAAATTGTACGACAACTATATACTTAAACACAGTATTTTGCGACCGAAACAACAATTTACCTGATTTTGCATAATACGATACTTTGTACTAACAACGTGTACGTCACAATTAGGTGTCTATTAGTATGGAGCGTTTTTCGCTACCGCCAGCGAGGTAAATCTTTGTCTCATTTTTTTGGGTATTTATGTTCTTTAATTGTAGTTACTCCGATACAAACATTTGTTCCTCTTCAAAAACTGGTTCGAATGACATCATAAAAAAATCTTAGTCGTCATCCCTATTCTGTTGAAAAATAGTGTTACAATTGACATGGCACGTTGTCGGTATTGTAGGTGTAGGCTTTGGTAATGAAGGTGCAAGTTTCAGGTCGAAGCCGCTGCTGTCGTTCGGGCCGTGTCCGTCGTGGGTGGTGGTGACCCCGGAGCGGCAGCGGCGCGACGCCGAGAACTTCGTGCAGCTCATCATGAAGACTGGCGCCGGCGCCGGCTTCAGAATGCCGCAACCTGAAGTCGGTACGCATACGCAATCTGATGTATACAACAGGAAGAAAAGGTTCCTCCTTGAACCTATGGCGCTCAAATTATATGGACCTGACGAACACTCATCGATATAGCCATATCCTGGTTGGCTAGACTTACTATTATTACAGCAAATTTATTCGTTTTCAGTGTCCATACAGCGAGACAGCTCGATGGAGTACGCGAACATGTGCGAGAACGTCATTGCAAAGAAAAATCCGGCCCTCATTTTGTGTATCCTGGCGAGGAATTTCCCGGACAGGTGATTACAGATACAGTCACACATTGAAACTGAAGTTTTATATAATTTGTACAAAATGCATTTAATTTCATTGCTTTTAGGTTTTTAATAAAAACTTTTTATTGTGAACATAGATATATCTCTTTACTGAGCTGAGGGTTTGTTATAGGTATGAAGCGATCAAAAAGAAGTGCACGGTGGACCGCGCGGTGCCCACACAGGTGGTGGTCGGACGTAACTTGACCTGCAAGTCCGCCATGTCGATCGCCACTAAAGTGGCCATCCAAATCAATTGCAAGGTAATTTTTGTTGTTAGTTAACCTAATCGATACGTACGCAAGCTGTCCTTTTTGTCAAGTGTCTGCTTTTTTAATCTTTTATAAAATGAACTCTATGAATAAATTCTGATGACAATCACATGTATCAAAAGAGTAAATCTAATAATGTTCACGAATTTCTTAGGGTACACATGATATAGTATTTTATGCAACTGTTGTATAAGTAGGAACTTAAAACGCGAGTGTCGTGAGTTGCGATGCGAGCCTTGGCGAGCATCGCAACTCACGACAATATGACAAATTAGAAATATGACACATTACCACCTCTTGTTTATGGTGTGTTTTGTTTTTAATTTCCTTGCGTTTGCCGATCCGAACCAAACTGAATCTGGATCCGAACCGAATCGGATCTGTTTATATTTATAAATAATACCAATAATTGTTAAAATATGTATATTAAGGCGCCGTAGGTTCAGCGAAGTTAAGCGAACAGTGTTTTTGAAACAATATAATGCGTCTGTTTATAATAATATGGTTTAAAAAAAATACGAATAGTAATCTTGAGGCTTTTCTGCAGGGAAATCAGTGTTTAGAAACATGATTAAGCATTTTTCGCTCTATAGAAAAAAAATACGAACATAGGTCTAAAAGGGTCTAAAATACACTTAAAATATTTGTTACAAATTACGAACAAAAGCTAAAAATATTAAAATGGCTTCTAAAAATCGGCAATATCATGTTTGAGGGAAATCAGTGTTTACTTTTTATTTATTCAAATAGCCAAAAAATTAAAATAAAAAAACATGATTTCCGCGCTTCCGAGCACGCACTTACTTCCATCTCGCTCACGCTTATGCTCAGTGAGAGGGAGAGAAGACCATGAACCTACGGCGCCTTAACACACAATACATGATATTTATTTTTATTTTTGTAAATAATGTATGTTTTACAAATATTTGATAGTAATTAAAACCTTTTTATATCGAAAATTTTGCTGATGAATTTGGTACCTCTGCAATAAAGTGGCAGATTTCAAAAAAGTCAGATTATTTGACATCATGGTAAACAGTTCTTTTATGGAAAATGTATGAACCAAAAAAGTACAGTAAAGACTGCGTTTATGGGCCATAGAGCATAGAGTTTTTCGACGAGTTATTTATCGGTGCTATTGTATTTGAGCTGAAGCCTATTTAAATAACAGATAACACAGGAGTAGAAAAAGTAGTAAAAGCTTCAATAAATTTTCCCACTAACATGTTTAGCATGTTCGAAACCAAGAACCCGCCTGGTACCTAGGCACTCGTAATGTTTGCTCAGATGCCGGCTCAGCCCGCTAGGCGGGCACTAGTATAAACCTACACGCCTAGCGAGTTCTTGGTTTCTGGTGTATCGTTCCATTTTAAGTCCGGTTGCGAAAGTGTTACCCAACCATTTAACTTGTCACAATTCTGGTTCGTTTTGTGATGTGCTACGTTACGAGCCGCTTAAGATAGTACATACCCCACTGTAGTCGTACCGTACAATAATGAGTGGTGTCGCTTGCAGCTGGGCGGCGCGCCGTGGACGGTCGACATCCCGATGAAATTCCTGATGGTGATCGGCTACGACGTGTGCCACGACACGCGCAGCAAAGAAAAGAGCTTCGGCGCCTTCGTGGCCTCACTAGACCGCCAGCAGACGCGCTACATCTCCTCGGTGAACGCGCACACGTCGGGCGAGGAGCTCAGCTCGCACATGGGCTTCAACATCACCGTCTCGCTCAAGAAGTACCGCGAGCTCAACCGTAACTAGACTCCTTACTTATTCTCTTTAGGCTTCATTTCCTCCTACGATGAAGTCGGTCGCCGAGTCGATCGAGCGTACCGTCCGTCAGTCGAGCGTACCGTCGGTCGCGTATGACGAAGAAAATGTGTGTGTGTGCATAAGGTCCCATAGTGCATGTATATTGTGTGTATAAGGCAGGGAGGTTCCAGACATTCGCATCGTAACGATTCGTCGTATTCGCTCAGGTGATGCGTTAGTTTTGCAACAATTGTAAATCAGCAGCAACGTGTTTGAGTCGACGTTGCTCGTTTATGTTTTTCAGGCCCTATCCGCGGATGTCTTCGTATCCGTGACATCCCTGGTATAAAGTTGAGCACCTAATGCAAAGTGGCTAAGTGCAATGTTGGTGAATACAATCTTTATATGTTGTCACCAAAATTTTACGTCTACAGACTTACAACACACTGTATCTAGATCTGAAAAGGTATTTTGCTGGCAATTAACCTCTCCACTCCCGCTGACAATTCTAATATTGTATGTCCATTGATTTGTTGCTTGATTTGACTTTCTCCTTATTCTCATGAACATATATTTTTTTGTCAACAGAGAGACTGCCGACGCACATATTCATATACCGCGACGGCGTAGGCGACGGGCAAATCCCATACGTACATAGCCACGAGGTCAGTTAAAGATTTATTTCCATATCGCATTTATGTTTACCAGATTTTTGAATTATGAATTTCAGTTCGGAAATTTCGTCCATCGACAAAATAATTTATGAATTGAGTATTAGTCTGAAAACATACTGGATTGAAATAGTAAGAAACATGGTTAATGTCCTCGGTGACGTGTAAAAAACCGGCCAAGTCCGAGTCGGACTCGCGCAAGAAGGGTTCCGTACCTTTATCTATATAAAGAGCAAAAAAAACGTTTGTTGTATGGGAGCCCTGCTTCAATATTTAGTATTTGTTGTTCTAGCGGCAACAGAAATACATCATCTGTGAAAATTTCAACTGTCTAGCTATTGCGGTTCTTAAGATACAGCTTCAAAAAAAAAACGTTTGTTGTATGAGAGTCCTCCTTAAATATTTGTTGTTATAGCGGGAACAGAAATACAATAGAGTATATCCATTAATGTTCATCAAGTTCTTAGGGTACACATGAGTAGTAGCTTCAATTAATTTTGCCACTAACACGTTTAACCAACCATATAACTTGACATTGCTAATAATATTGACTTTGTCACAACTCTGGTTCGTTTTATGATGTGCTACGTTACGAGCCGCTTAAGTTAGTACATACCCCACTGTACTCGTATAATAATGGTTCGAAAATTTCGACTGTCTAGCTACCGCGGTTCTTGAAGTGACAGACAGACGGACAGACAGCGAAGTCTTATGTACGATTCCCACCGAACGGGTCGGGCCGGCGCGCATTCTATTACATGCAAAGAATTTGAACCGTTTATACAGTATAGTCCATGGAAATCGTGCTCTAAAAGGGGGGTTGCCTTGCATCAAATCGGGTAGTTCTGATTTTTGTATATGTTCTATGTGATGAAGTGGTCATGTCAAATCCAAGTTTTCCAATTTGAAAACCCTCCGGATCATTGCCAAATTTTTGAAAAACCATAAAATTTTAAGACTCAGTTTCTACCAATTTTTACCAACAGGGACCTCTTTTACGGCAAATGTCTCTATGTACACTTTGAAGAAGACTAAATTTGCAACAAAATAAAAGTAATTTGGTCACGTAACACCAACTAGTTTATAAAATACAGCTCTTCAAATGTTACCAAAATTTCGCAAAACCATAAAATTTTCAGACTTTTTTCAGTTTCTACCAATTTTTACCAACAGGGACCTATTTTACGGCAAATGTCACTACATACACTTTTAAGAAGACTAAATTTGCAAAAAATTAAAAGTAGTATGGTCACGTTAGACCAAATAGTTTATAAAATACAGCTTTTCAAATGTTACCAAAATTTCCCAAAACCATACAATTTTCAGACTTTTTCAGTTTCTACCAATTTTCATCAACGGGGACATATTTTACGGCACATTTCACTATGTACTTTTTAAAGAAAACCAAATTTGAAACAAAATTAAAAGTAAGATGGTTAAGTTAGACCAAATAGTTTCTAAAATACAGCTAATGTTAGCAAAATTTCCAAAAAAAACCTTTTTTTGAATTTAGTGTGTTCAACATTTTTTATGTCACACCTGGCCATAATGTGAGTTGTTGAACGTTGAACTAAGAATTGAAGGATTTCTTCATACGTGAATAGTGACCATTTCCCATGGCACTTTTTACTGAAGATGGAATCAGGAAGGGTACAACGGCATCATTGTACAAAGGGTTTGAACCCGTGAGTCTGGAGCAGGGAAATGATATGTACGTAGTTGTAGACGGTGGACATCTGCTCCGCAAAGTTGTGTGGCCTCGGAATGTGTATTTTGAGGAAATTGGTGCTAGGTACGTATGTCCAATACTTGCAAATTCACTACGGCTCCAATATAACTGTTGTTTTCGATGGGTATCCATCTGACGCTTCAAATAAAATCACCAAGAGCTCTGAACATGTCCGTAGAGTTGGAACAAATTCCGCACACCTGATGTTATTTTCGACGAGACAACCATTTCTCCAGTTGCTAAGGATAAGTTCCTATCGAATGTCAGGAACAAGGTCAGACTCATCAACATGCTGATGTCCTCGACTCTGACGTCTCTCTGACGTAGTGAAGATCGCCGGCGAAGCACATAGATTTGTTGGTCATGTTTTGTGGTTTGTCACAAGGTGGAGGAGATCACACCCTTTTATTAAAAAAATGTGGGAGAGGAAAAGTCCCAGATATCACTTACTCGACGGATTCCGTAGTTGTGATACACCAGCAGCACTTTTTGGCCAAGGAAAAATGAAATTTCTCTCGACACTGAACAGAAAGCCGCGCCAAGCCTCAAACAAAACGCTGCGGTTTTCCTAAGCCCCAATGCGCACCTGTTCGCAACCAGGTGGCGCTGCTGTTTGACGCAAGCGCAGCGGCTGCTATCATTTTTAATTTAAGGCCGTCTCGCACGTAAAGCGCAATAAATAGTTTTAAGTAGTTAAATAGTATTGTATTGTACGTATGTATTTGTTCGTTACGATTAAATAATTTTCATTTTCATTTTCAATGCCACACCGGAGCATGTCACCAAAGCAGTAGTCCAGTACTGCATACCATGAGGTTATTATTACTATCGTCGATTCCGACTCGGCTGGGCAGCGTTCGGGAAGCTACGGCACATCTTTTCGTCCAATATTCCGCAGTGTCTCAAGGCGAGAGTCTTTGACCAGTGTGTGTTGCCAGTGATGAGTTGATGACCTATGGCACTGAAACGTGGTCGCTTACTCTGGGCCTCATAAGAAGGCTCAAAGTCACCCAAAGGGCAATGGAGAGGGCCATGTTGGGAGTTTCTCTGCGTGATTGCATCAGAAATGAGGTTATCCGCAGCAGAACCAAGGTAACCGATATAGCCCACCGAATCGCTAAACTTAGTGGCAGTGGGCAGGGCACATAGCTCGTAGAACCGATGGCCGTTGTGGCGGAAAGGTTCTCGAGTGGCGACCACGTACCGGAAGATGCGGCGTGGGTAGGCCCCCACAAGGTGGACTGATGACCTGGTAAAGGTTGCGGGAGTCCGCTGGATGCGGGTGGCGCGGGACCGGTAACTTTGGCACTCTTTGGGGGAGGCCTAAGTTCAGCAGTGGACGTCTTTCGGCTGATATGACGATTATTACTATGTTTTTTGTAAATTATAATGGTTATTTTTTATGTCGCGGTTCATTTTACAAACCCTTCTATTATTTTGTTTACTCACCTCAGCAACTTAGAACAGCTGTATCTAAAGAACTATCAGGTCTTTATAGACCAAATTGGTCTCGTTTTGTCGCGAATGGTGTACTACTTGAATAACCTGCTTGGACTAATGACGTAAAATGGGTCCATAGTTCACCACATTGACGAAAACTTAAAAATACGTATATAATTATTATTATTTGTAAATTTTGCAAATTTTTGTACAACTGTATCTTTCAAACTGTTTAGTTTATTACCTTCTCACTTGTACCTATTTTGTTGCAAATGTTGTCTTCTTTAAAGTGTAACATTTGCCGTAAAATAGGTCCCTGTTGGTAAAAATTGGTAAAAACTGAAAAAAGTCTGAAAATGTTATGGTTTTACAAAAAAATTACAATGATCCGGAGGGTTTCCGAATTGGAAAACTTGGATTTGCCATGACCACTTCATCACATAGAACATATACAAAATTCAGAACTACCCGATTTGATGCAAGGCAAAATGTACCAATTCCATGAGCTAAGTAGTTACGTTTCATATTTCAATTAATCTTGCATCCACTGCGAGGTGGCAGCTACCGACGCGGTCGGTGGGGAATGTACATTAGTAATAGGGTCCCGTTTTTACCCTTCGGGTACGGAAACCTAAAAATTAAAATGTTATAGGTGGGTGAGATCAAAAAGAAGCTGAACGAGGTGTACGGCGAGCAGCAGTACAAGCTGTGCGTCATCATAGTGTCCAAGCGCATCAACACGCGCATCTTCGTGGCGCGCGGCCGCGGCGCCAACCCCAGCCCCGGCACCGTCATCGACGACGTGGTCACGCTGCCCGAGAGGTAACCGACCCAGCACCACCACCATCACCATCACCATCACCATCACCAGTGCCATCCCCCGCTGTGTCTAGCACGACCAACAGACGTTAGCTCGATATTAGAATATAAGTAGATTGACTATTCTATACTTACATCATGTCTTGAGCCATTCTAAGGCAAAGAGCTCTGCACCGCGACGCTGCGTTTGGCGTTGGTTGGGGGCGCAACCTTTCATAAGTCTGCATGAGCTCGGTATGCCATCTATTAACACAGAACAACCACCGAAATGTTGTGATAGCTCGGTAGAATCTCCACTCGACAAGTTAATGTAATATCCTGTAAAATTTTGGAATGCTGGAAAGCTAGAATATAATGTAGTCTGATATTTAAGAGCTATTTGTATAAACAGATACGACTTCTTCCTCGTGTCCCAAAACGTGCGCGAAGGAACCATCGCACCAACCTCGTACAATATCATCGAGGATTCTTCCGAATTCAGCCCTGATATCGTAAGTAATGCATTCTTTCATTAACCAATCCAAAATGACTACCGGAACCCATCATTATCGTCCTGATATTTGCACCTGGTACAGTCGGTACCAATTCAGTCATGGCACTGTGTCAATTTGACCAAACAAAACGTTAATCCGCAGATTAGCCCATAAAGCCCTTTTTGGTCTAATCACTTGAAAATGGATTCGAGCTTTAGCCTTAATTGATTGCATTGAAAAAAAAAAACAAATGTTGCTCAATCGTGGTGTCTCCTGGAGATCATAATTATGATAATGTTATGGAGATTTAAATACATCTATGCTGCCCTCGTAAGCCAAATAGCGGTATCTCAAAATGAAATGTCATTGTAAGTTATTTCATTAGACAGATTTTAAACTGCATCATTCATCACATTTAATTTTGAGACGCTATTTGGCATTTGAGGGCAGTATATACGTTTCAATAATCATTGATAAGAGGTGTTAATCTCTTTTGATCGATTATTAAAACAAACATAGGCTATCATTGAGTACATTTTGTATAGAAACAGTCTAAGAATCTAATACCCACGCCAGTTGGCTTACAAAGATACTAATAATGTTTGCCTGCTCTTTTCAGATCCAAAGACTGACGTACAAGCTGACGCACATGTACTTCAACAACTCTTGCTGCGTGCGCGTGCCCTCGGTGTGCCAGTACGCGCACAAGCTCGCCTTCCTCGCCGCCAACAGTCTGCACAACCAGCCGCACTACTCTCTCAACGAGACCCTCTACTTCCTGTAGGCGGGGGAGGTATGGGAGGAGGTACACGTACATAACGACGAATCACTTTAGCAATGCGCACACCATGCTCCATATACTAGCGACTTCACGCAAGCAAGCAACAGTAGTTAGTGTTCACATAGAGAAATCGCGTAGAAAACCACTTCCGCGCCATTTCTCTTCTTGAATGCACTACTTATTTCTAAAGCAGTAATAAAACGTGTCAAATTGTTATTGCGTTGTATTGGTATCTGCAATTGAACTAATAACAGTTATTGTACAGTCGCCATCAGATAAATCGGAGCGGCCAAAGTGCTCAAAAATATCTGAACACGTCTCTATTGTCGAGGCATTAGAGACGTGTTCAGATATTTGTGAGCACTTTGGCCGCTCCGATATATCTGATGGCGACTGTACATGTAGTATGTAATCTTAGTACAAATACAAATGCAGCGACATAGCTAAAGTGATTCATGTGTACTATGTGTACACTAATTTAAAATACCGGAGAACAAGGTTTGCCATTAAACGGTAAAAATAATATTAAACATTTGAATACGGTAAAGACATGTCAATGTCCAATCCATGCCATGAATGACACTAGTTTTGTAAGTGTTGATTATATTCATAAATGTGTTATATAATTAGTGGGACACATACAAAAGTTGCCGATAGGTACTTGCTACGATTCCAGACGAAAAAGTATAATGATTTTGTTTAGTACAACGTTAACTTAGTAAGTTAGACCCCAAAGTTCATTAGTGGGTATAACGGGCTATTCCCACGTTGTCCGCTCTGCGATCCTATCTATTTTTTTCTCCCTCCATTACACTGCGAGTGTCGGACTAGTGAGAAGTTATTGTCCAATCTCGGCAGAGTACTGGGAATTGTCCGATACAGTGTCGATGCCTTTTCACCGCCTAAAGTTGTCTCAAATAGTTGTACCTCATTAAGTCGTTATTGTCTTATTCACGGCACCGTAGGCCGCGCCAGTGTATTCAGGCCTTATACGTCGCCCTTCTAAGGCCTCTCACAGACTGGCGTGGCTTGGCCGCGGCGGACAATAGTAAACTTGTCCGCCGCTGTCAAATTTTGTATTGTCCGCCACCGCAGGCCGCACCAGTCTGTTGCAGGCCTAACACTTAATGCCGACAGTGCATAAAATGACGTGTTGTGTCATTTGTGTCTAAATGTGTTCTAGTTATCTAGGCGTTGAAAAGGCAAACAAACTAGTCAACAGTTGTCCACCGCTAGTTTGTTTTTTTATTGTCTGTTACATTAAGTACTTAATAGATATAAGAAAAATGTGTGCTATAATAAGCTATATGAACGCCCAAGGTGCTTGCAAAGCTACACCTTTTGTGATGTACATGCCAGTGCAGCATTCACATATATTCCTTTATTGTAATGAATGTTGTGATCATATGTTACGGATAAACTAGAGGCTTCGCGTCTTCCTATTTTAGAAATAATAACCGCTTATTCCTCTCTAACCGTCGAATGCCAAAGTTATGTATTGTAATGACTATGATATGGTCAACCCGGTTACCGTATGGTCCACTGTTCATTGATGACGTAGAAACTGGTTAAACTACATCGTAGTTGATTATTGCATTAACGCATATAGTAAGAATCTCTTTACCTACGCTTTTTGAAAATCTAAACTTCGAAAATATTCCATGTTATAGTATTAAGTAGTCGCTTCGAGGCGAATGCCAAACTTAGTTTTGTGCCTAATTTGATATTTCTTGATAGATTTATGTTCTGTAACTTGAGACTTTTATGCAAATTGGAGTATGATGTGAAGAATGTTTGATTGCTTATGTTTTTTTTTATTTTGTTTCAATTTCGTAATTACGTTGTTAACTGATTAAGCTTACATTGAAATTTTAGTAGTCTATAAAGAAATTATTAAATTAAAAGTTAACGAAAGCAAATCCTGAGCTCCAATTATTTGGCCAGTCATGGTCTAATAGTTATTATTATCTAGAAATCGTTTTTATTCGATCTTTACATTGGTATCAGTTTTTTTAGAGAAATGACAACGTAATAGTTTTTTTTAAAACGAGGTTATAAAACAGCCAATGTCAAAATGTCAATTGTTTTAGTAGTATGCAAAAATGGTATAGCTACTGTTTTTATTTGTCCTTTGTTAATTTTTTTGGTGTCCAGGCTATTTCCACTGAGGATTTCATGATATATGACGAATTTAATTTCTACGCTGTCATTTTTCCTTTAGTCTGATATCACATTAATATCTTCGAAGTGACTGCAAAATTGGGTGATTTCTTTGACTCTTTAGTGATAAGGATATTCAAAGTATTTTGTTACTTTCTTAAAAATAAAAATTTACTATATTATAATACTAATCTTTCATTTCAAGGTTTTTTAGTTAATTTATATTAATAATGTGCGTGTCGCGCCACGCGCAGTGTAGGGTTACATGACTCGAAAGCCCAATATCACGCAAACGAATTACTAAATTGAAAATGGTTCCAAGAAACCCATAATATTTTTGAACAAGCTATGCAACGATACCCCACTAGGTTAAAGAGAAAAATAAATTACATCCCCAGTTTAGGTGTAGGGGAGGATGCCCAAAAAATTTTTTTTCAAGATTTTATTCCACTGTTCATCGGCGTCCACTGTTTATATACCCAAGCCGAATTACAGATTTCTACGGGTGGACGGACATGGCGAAACTATAAGAGTTGGTTTGTTGACTATGGAACCCTAAAGTGACAAACCTGGTAAATTTAGATGCATACAGTATAAAAAATTATACAACAATGTGTCACAAGTAGGATATTTCCAAGATCCCAATGTGTGTTTGCGTCGCACATTTTGCTTAAAGAGCGAGTGAGACGCAATGTGGACGTAATGCACATTGGACAAGTGGATACTAGGTTCTGCCCGTGACTCCGTCCGCGTGGATCTCGTTTATATCGCAGCTCCACACAAACTTTTACCCCCCATCTCACCCCCTTAGGGGATTATTTCGGGGATAAAAACTATCCTCCATCCCTTCAACGTCTCCACTTAAAAAATCACGTCAATTCGTCGCTCCGTTTTGCCGTGAAAGATGGGCAAACAAACACGCATACACTGCCATTTATATATAATATTAGTATGGATGATAAACATAGTTGGCCAGCATGTGCAACCTAATCATTTACCCACAGCACAGGGCCAATTAAATACATGGTGTAGCAACTCGCATGCGAGTTTTATTACATTGCATTGAATTCGTCGTATTTCGGTAGTCCGCAGCCCCGCAATGTAATGAAAATCCTTAGAGCATACATACATACCTGGAGTACCCTTCAGTAACTGACAGATAGATACATACCATCAGATACATACATACCTGGAGTACCCCTCTGTAAAGACAGTTTCACAATCGATTAATGGTCATCCACACAATCGCCTCGCATGTGCTGTAAGCACGTGTAATAGGTAAGTAAACGTTCAACCACTTCAAGCTTAGAAAATATGGTATAACATTCCATTTGTATAATAAGTAGGTAATTTTTGAATTGCTTTACTTAATATTAAGTACTTTCATGACACGTCAAATTAAACGATTATGTAATCGATTTACAATTATTTCTTGGATACGTCATGAGTCGTGACACTGCACTGCCCACGAGACTCCGTTTTCATGTTTTGTAAGATATATCTTAATGGCATATGAAAAAAAAGAGTCTATAATAAATAACATTAGCATTGATTAATCAAAATTAGTTTAAATTTAGGCACTCCCCACGAGACTCCGTTTTCATGCTTTGTAAAAATTAACCTAATTGCAATAGTATTTGCTAAAACTAGCGGCCGCCCGCGAGTCCCGCGACTTCGTCCGCGTAGATTTTTGATGATGACAAAGATATAAAATAGGTAAGTGAATTTTATTCACAGTTAAAATGGTCTAGACATTACATTTCAAACAGTGGCATACACTGATATGCGATTGTTACAGATTTTTTTAAGATTTTCCAATCAGATTACGGGATTTGTTTGCAGAATGCTTAATACTTATTCCGTCAGCTACCTGATGCTTTAATCTAATTTTAATCTTTGGCAAAAATGACTGCAAGATATAGAGCGACGCATGGATTTGGAGCTAGAAAATGGGGATCTTAGTTATTATCAGTGAGATTAAAATTAGTTAAAAAGATTAAAAAAAGTTAAACATCGTCAAAACAATCTTAAACTCACCACTGGAAATCGAAAAATGGAGACAGGTTAATGAAGAGTACATCTCTTTAAAAAATCCAGTGTTCCCCGTACAAAACCTTCAACCTTTTTTAACCGCCATTGGGATAGAATTTTCTTAAACGCTGAAATTAGTTTTTTTGTATTTAAATAAGTTAACTTTCTACAAAGTTTCAAGTCTCTAGTTCAAAAAATAATGTTTCCCCCATTCAAACAATGCACCCCCATTTAACCCCTTTAGGGGAAGAATTTTCTAAAACGCTGAAATTCCTTTTTTGTATCTTATGAAATGAAATGAATTTTGTTTATTTGCTTAAAATTATGTATGTATAAAGATGGTATGGTAAATGGTAAATAATGTCCATATAATGTCAATACCTTCTAAAAGTAGGCATGCTAATCTATTTATTATAATGTAAAGGGGACGATATTGAGCCTTTTAAAAACAGGCTTACATGCCTCTCTAGCTGAAATACCACTTAATGCCCTTATGCATTTTTTTCGTAACCTTTAATAAGTAATCTTTCTACAAAGTTTCAAGTTCCTAGCTCAAAAGGAAAAGTTTCCCTCATACAAACTTTGCACCCCTATTTAACCCCCTTCGAGGTAGAATTTTCTAAAACGCCTGGAGTACCGTTTTTTTGTATTCTAATACGTAATCTTTCTAGAAAGTTTCAAGTTTCTAGCTCAAAAAATAAAGTTCCTTCTTTGCACCCCTATTTAACCATCTTAAGGGTAGAATTTTCTTAAATGCAGAAATTACTTTTTTTGTTTTCTAATAAGTAATCTTTCTACAGAGTTTCAAGTCTCTAGTTCAAAAAATAATGTTCCCCCGATACAAACATTGCACCCCCATTTAACCCCCTTAGGGGCGGAATTTTCTAAAACGATGATATCACTTTTTTTGCATCTTTATAAGTAATCTTTTTACAAAGTTTTAAGTCTAGTTTACAAAAACATTGCACCCCTATTTAACCTCCTTAGGGGTGAAAATTTCTAAAACGCTGAAATTACTTTTTTATCTTAATAACTAATCTTTCTACAAAGTTTCAAGTCTCTAGTTAAAAAAATTATTATTCCCCCATACAAACTTTGCACCCCTATTTAACCCCCTTAGGGATGGAATTTCCAAAAATCCCGTCTTGTCCGTTGCCTACGTCATAAAAGGAAGTCCTGGTGTAAATTTCAAGTTTCTAGGTCCCAGTAGTTTCGGCTGTGCGTTGATGAGTGAGTCAGTCAGGACATCTTAGGCATTTATAAATATGTATAGATGATAAGAGTATTGCAACCCGTGCGAATCAACTGTGCTCTCCACTACGTACGCTCGTCACAGCGCAAGGTGCACAGTTAATTCGCACGGGTTGAATATGTTAGGTCCATGAAAATGATAGATCAGTGTCACGAGACTCGTAAGTAGAGATGAGGGTAGTGTCGATAATCAATAATTATCTATAATAAGTATGATTCCCTAAGAACCTGCACAAATTGCCGAGCCGAACACAATTTATTTGAAATGTATACTTTGCAGTTTTCCGAGACCCAGTATTAAAAAAAATGAACCGCCTCATGCAGCAGGCAAGCAAATTGGGTGCCTGCGCGTACAAGTTCCATATGTTCGAGACATTTTGATGCATCTCAGTATCGAATTCAGCCAAATAAAAGGCGGCAATTAATTGATTTTGGCGTAGCAACTTAATTTTTTTGTGAAATTTATTTTGGCGGAGCGGACACGCCTTTAGACAACAAGACAACGGTGCAGCGGCAGAAAATGCCGAACATCTAAAACGCATTAAATATACCTATATGTAGTTGTAGATTGTAGAGGCTCTCTACAACCATGTACCATTGCGCAAGTTTTTTGCGGAAATCGCGATGAATGAAATTCAGAATACAGGTGGATTTTGTAAGCCGCGTCGGTACATACCTACCTACTTCCACATGACATTATAGAATAGCCAAATGACAACATGTTTATTTTCTCACGGTAGGTATGGCGCCTTTGGTGCCTAATGCCTATTGTTAATGTTTTACAAAACCGTACTTTTCCGGGAATATTCCGGAAGTCACAAATATTGTATCACCCCTTAACTTTCAAACCGTGGATTCGAAATGGATCATTAAATACATTTTAATAAAATAAATAACATTATAATATAGACAGGTACTTATTTACGTCCAAAGGTTTTCACTTATTGCTGAAAGACTGCCTTCCATAAAGAAAAGGATGTAAGCGCCGCGAGTTTTCTATGAAAATAGGACCTTTTGTAGTATTTGTGGGTACTGAACCTTTCATTGTGCGTAGTTCGATAGGGTCATTGCCGGTTATTTTCGTCATTTTAAGATAGGTAGTTATTTAAATGTACCTTCCCAACCTTCAGATTTATCTACTGAAGATCTATATACCTACTTCTAAAGGAGCAAGACGAAACTGTCGTAGATTTTCATACCTACCACAATGAAAGCTATTACCGATAGAATCCATACGAATCGCACCTAATGGTTTTATTGGCATCCATTAGGAACATAATTCTTCACGAAAACTACAAACCTCAACAAAGCCCTAATAACAAAGACGTCGATCGATTTTCATGTTTACATGACAACATTTCATGGCAACGAGGGAAGGCGGCCGCCTCCAAACAAGCCTGTGCTTATCCGATTAAGAACTTTTGAATAAAAGTATGGAAGACGAAAAGGCGAAAGAGGATGAGGATTGGAAAATATACGAGGCCCTGTGCAGCAAAACACCAACCGAGGTAAGTGGAACAACAATTTTGAAAGGAGGATCACATTGCAGAGTCTGCTTGCACATGTTTCACCTTAACATAATGGCGAAGACGATATGTTATTTATAGCTAGCTAGTTAGGGTAAATTGATACATACTCGTATAACCCCCATACTAACTTTTACTCTCCTTTTCCTTCCGATATAAATTATAATAGAAAACGATTTTGAGTCTGCCTGAACGAAAATGTAACGAAATTTCAAAGGTTGCATATGATGTAGATTATTAGAAATATTACAGGAAAAATATTATACTTGCCTACCTAACGATACTTCTATCGTATTTTTTTAACCGACTTCAAAAAAAGGAGGAGGTTCTCAATTCGGTTGTATTTTTTTTTTTTTTTTTTTTTTTTCAATGTTTGTTACCTCAGAACTCCGTCATTGATGAACCGATTCGGAAAAATTTTTTTTTGTTTGTGAGTATATGCTTCCAGGTGGGTCCCATTTTTTCAAAAATTCAGTTGGATGATGGGATCCATGAGGAATTTAGGGAACTCCTCAATTTTATTAGGCGCGCGTGTAGTGATTTTAGTATTTTCTATTCTAACTCGTGTATTTACACCCGGAAATCATAAATTTGGTGAAGTGGAATTGATGATGAAGACCACAGATGACTTATGGAATTCCTCAATTATGTACTTAAAAGTGCAAAAGTATATCACGGATATTGATAAGATTCCGTTGAAATAGCAACTACCTAATGGAGTGCCAAAGGTTATCCTAGTGGAATCGACGGAAGTCCTCAAATATTATCGGCCCACATACAGCGATTCGGTTTTTTTCTCTAATAATCAACGCATTTGCTCTTGGAAATCAGTTCATGTGGTAAATTGGAAAATAAATGTGGAAATGTTCTTTGGCTTGGCGGAGTACAAACGACAACACTGTTAACTGACCATCCTGTGTTTATATAGAACCTTATTACAATGCACTTAAGGTGCACCGATGGTCAGTTAGCTGTGTTGTCGATAGTACTAAATTGAAGTCGGTTAAAACTTTGTTTTTAAAGTAAATTATTAATTAGCTAGTCAAAAATAACTGAGTTTAGATATAATTTTAATAACTTTTCTAATAAATAATTATAGTTTTTTTTTTTGCAATCCTTTTCTTTTTCTTTGTTTATTATGGGATAGTTCTTAAAATCTTATCTTTTAAATATAATAATAAAAAACCGACCAACTGCGTGTCGGCCCACGCGCAGTGTAGGGTTCCGTAGTTGCATGTATATCTTCGTTACATACTTACCTCGACGCACGGTGCGATTGCGTCGGCTAATTTGTACGAAAATTGGCCTTTCCAAGTTGGTCGACTATTACTCGGTAACTACTTATGCCTACTTATCCGTTATAGTTTTCTTTCTAAATTCATTATATGCACTACCTACTGCTACGATGATGCCGCAGGGGGATGTGTCCCCCACATGACTCAAACAAAAATTAGGGCTTTAAAGCCCAATATCTTGCAACGAGAAAAAAAACACATTCCCACTTTAGGTGTAGGTTTAAGGGGAGGTAACGGTTCTCTAATTTGTCGCCGAAAATTGTATTGCCGATTATCAGTTCGCAACCAACTTTTCGCATAATTTCATTTCGCGGAATGATCATGTGTCAACTTATCAAATGGTTTTGTTTTATTTCCCAACCTCACGGTTACCAACTGCATGCTTGGATTTTCTATTATAAAGTCACTTTTCAAAATGCCACGTTTCGAGTAGCAGAATGTTTCAGTTTGACTAATATACATTTCGCAGTAAAACGCTTACCAAATGATTTATTTAGTGTGGTTTCATTTAGTAACTATGTAACATGGGTAAGATGTTAAAATGGAACGCCATGTTTGCCCAAAAAAATTAACTGTGTCTTGTCTCAACATCGTAAGAGCTGTAGTTGCGTCAATAATTCGACATGGTCAATGTTGGCAAAAGTCCGTATAACTTTACCCGCGATCAAAATCGATAAAAATTTGGAACACGTGTTGATTAAAAAAATATTTCTTTTCATGAACATATGCGTATGACTACGAAACATTCGTTAAGCATAAAATAATCATCCAACCATATAAAAAATATGAGATATTCGTGTTTTTCCGAAAAAAGCGGGCAATGTAGGCATGTTCCACAGCACCCGCCAATATTTTAACCTTACCGCCAGCGTGTCGTCGTCACCCTATTTCCTGCGCCTTCGTGCCTATTTCCGCTCTAAGGGACACAAGCTAACCCTAACGTAACCTACAAATAATACCACTGTCACGATTATGTGATGTTTTTTTTAATGCGAACCCGCTTTTGCTCTCGCCTCCCATCCCCCTTCCTTCCTTGTAACGTATATACAAGTTGAATAAAAGTGTATGTTATGCTGTCTTGTTCTTTGACGTCGGTAAAAAGTTGGCTAATGTAAGAAAAGGGAACTGTTGCACTGACGAAACGTTATTCGGTTAGAAGTTGTTTGCCAGCTGAAAGATTTGCCAAATGATAACGTATACCTATGCCAAAAAAAACAGTAATTATAATAATCGATTTTACAATAATTCTATCAAATGAAACGTTGTCATACAAAAAATTGCCATTCGTTAGTTGTCAAAGTGAATCATCGGCGAAAAGTTGGTTGGCAAGTGAAATTCGGACAATAACAAATTCGGAGAAAAGGCAGAACCCCGGGAGGGTACCTATACATGTTTTTTTTTTCAAGATTTAATTCTACTGTTTTGTCAGTGTGATTGATTTATATATATACTATATCATCATCATCATCATCATATCAGTCGTCCACTGCTGGACATAGGCCTCCGCCAAAGAGTGCCAAAATGACAGGCCCTGCGCCTTATTAGGGTTCCGTACCAAAAATGGTAAAAAAGGAACCCTTATGGTGCGACTCCGTCCGTCTGTCACAAAGTGAAATATCTCACGAACTACTTAAGCTATCAATTTGAAATTTGGAATGATTATAAATGAGAGTTATCCGCGTGCATGGAAAATGAAAAATTTAAATAGACATTTAAATTTACTATGAAAAATTACGAATTTGAGGAGGGGCAAAAAAATATATTCAACTATTAGGTCAAATGGGGTATCATTTGAAAGGGCTTGAGTTGCACTTTTCGAAGCAGATTTTCTTTTATTTCTACATTAAATATAAAAAAATACCATTCCCCCCCTTATCTCCGGAGTTACCCAAGCGAAAAATTTGAAATCATTACTTGTGATTAAGATAAACGTAAATATCACTGGAAAAGTATAACATTTTCTGTATCTAGCGTATTTTTTGTTTTGTTTTGATTTTGAGGAGGAGGCAAAAAAATATATTCAAGTATTAGGTCAAGTGGGGTATCATATGAAAGGGCTTGAGTTGCACTTTTTGAAACACTTTTTTTTTTACATTGGTAAAATTTTGATCTATGAAGAAAGATGTAAAAAAAAATACCATTCCCCCCCTTATCTCCGAAGTTACCCAAGCGATTATTTTTAAATTATTACTTGTGATTAAGATAAACGTAAATATCACTGGAAAAGTATAACTTTTTCTGTATCTAGCGTATTTTTTGTTTTGTTTTGTTTTGAGGAGGGGGCAAAAAAATATATTCAAGTATTAGGTCAAGTGGGGTATCATATGAAAGGGCTTGTGTTGCACTTTTTGAAACACTTTTTCTTTTTTTTTACATTGGTAAAATTTTGATCGATGAAGGAAAAGTTTTGATGAGATGGAGGAAGGTTTTTTTTTATATACCCATGCCGAATTACAGTTTTCTAGTTGTAAGGGTTACTGAGCTAAGCGGAAGACGGACATGGCGAAAGTACTTTCCTTGTTGATTACGTAACCCTAAAAATAATAAATCTGTACACGTGATAAAGAATTAAATAGGTATCACTGAAAACATACATAATTGGTTGCAAGTTATAGTAAGTATAATAAAACGCTTTACCCATGACGGTACTCCATTCTATGCGCTGATGAGATTTTTCCTAAATCATAATTATGGTAATAATCATATAAAAAATCATGTTTAAGTAGGTACCTAATTAAGTAGGTACATATACAGCGTGTATATTTGATATAACCGCAAACTTTAGGGGGTCTTAGTATAGGCACGAATAAATATATTTATCGTAAAATTATTTTAAAAAAGCGAACTTTTTTTTCATATAAAATAATTCAGCACGCAGCGGATCACTACTTTGTCTTACTGACGTGACGTCACAATAAATCGTCACATGTCACCCGATTCTTTCAATGTGTCATTAGGTCACAGTGTACGCAATACATTGCCGTTCGATAAAATTTCAAAAATTAATTACTCTTTGGTAGTTAAGACTAACTTAATTTTTTCTTGCAATACCGGTTCATAGCCCTAACACGTACCTCTGGTTACAATTTGAGGTAATATAAAATATACACACTGTATATACGGGTATACAGCCTATATATATATATATATATATACCTACCCGGGCAAGGTGCACCCCTCCTTAATAACCTACCTAAGTACAAATAAGGTACCTAATACATACAAATAAGTAAGGTACCTACTTTAGGTATGTAATCCGTTGAATGTTGAACGTTGAACGGTGGGTACTTACCTGCCGTAATTATGTAAGAGCTACGTTTTCTTTGTTAAACGTATCGGCATTTCTTCAAGCAAGCCTGCGCTTTTCGCTTAATCAATTAGGTACGATCATACTTTTACTACGATACGATGGAAGTAGCGTGCTCATGACCGTACCATGAGGGGATTTCACTGAAACGTATACATTACGTAGCTATAAAAGTAGCTAAATGCCGTTTTTCCCTTTTGTACGCCTTTCCACAACAGACTACCCTAGTTAGGCCTACGCCGAACTCCCACGTCAAGGCCTCTTTATCTGACAAATCATGACAACAAAGTAATAATTTGTTTGGGTGGGCCCGCTTCATGGTAATAAGAAAATATAGTGCCTTTCGCCAGCTTGAAATAGCAACCCGGGTCACGCGAACTTTTTACCAAGAGCTACGTGCAGTTTACGAGAAGTAGTCGTCTCTTGTCTGCCTCGTTTGACTGTCTTCCTGAGCTACAAAATAAACATTTCCACGCTATGGCATTTTGTAAGTTATTGCTGTAATTACAGGTGCCACTGTCAGTCCATTCAAGCCGCACCTTTGCTATGAATTATTAATTTTTGCCTTTGAACTTGTACAGATGGACGTAGACGTTGGGCATGACGTGCTCACTGCCTTGAGGAGCGATCTCGCGGGACTCCAGTACAAACGAGATAAATTGTTATCTGAAGTGAGTCGCCTTTATAGACCCGCGTAATACAAATTAAGTTCATAACTGGACTTGTTATATTTTTTAACAATATTTCAGGTAAGCGATTTAAAGAACCAAATGCTTTCTCGCGATCAAAGAATTTTAGAGCAGCAAGTGGAAATCGACCACTTGCGCGAGCAAAATGCCAGGCAAAATGCAGTCATATCGTCACTCAGAAAGAAAATTCAGGACCTGGATGAAATTCAGCGCAACCTACACGCTGCTCAGGGAAGGAGCGATATAACAGTGCAGACCTTGCAAAGGGACAACCGCTATAACGATGACAAAATAAAAGATTTAGAGAAGAAGCTTCGCTCTCTCGAACTGGAGTGTCACAACGAAGAGCAACAGAAAGAAAATGCGCGTTGTCAGTTCCACGACCTGGTGCGTCGTTTATCAGCCGCATTGGACGCTGAATTCTGTGATAGCAGCCACACCCACTCTCCTGAAAGCCTCATCATAAAAGCAGCTGAATTGGTGCAAGAAATAACAAGGCTGAAGAACAAATGCATGAACACTACGGATAACTTATCGAGCGTGGAGCAGGACTTTAGGAGTTGTCGAGACGCTTTGGAAAGAGCAAACGCCGACAAGGACTTGTTGCAGAGACAGGTGACCTCTCAGCTCCTGGATCTAGAGAGGCTCCGGCAAGAGAAGGAGTCTCTGTCCGTGCAGAACAGGGTGCTGGAGCGGGAGCTGCACGAGGCGCGCGAGAAGTTGTCGCACTTCTCTAAGAACCTGAGTGTGGTCACCGATAATGTCAACCAAAACGAGTCCATGATTGTGCAACTTAAAGGTGGGTTGAGCTCTTCATATTGTTCAGTCCGAGGTGGCATCGAGACCAGAGACTAATAAATAATATAGACTGCCAATATCTATAATATGTCGCGTTCTTTTAAGATAATGAACTTTCATGGCGCTTAAACCTCTGTTTAACACAATAGTGCAGTCAGTCAGTCAATCAGTGAACTCAATTAAAAAAGGTCCAAATAATTACGCCAATGTGTGAAGCTGTGGCCTAAGCGAAATAGAGAGGTCTCTCCACCACACGACATACCTAAATGGTGGAGAAACCTCTCTATAGTGAAACCAGCTACAGCTGGTTAATTGTTCTAAAGGAACGCGATATACAATACTAAGTAAATAAAGTGTTATGGCAGTCTATAATATTTACTAGACTCTGATTGAGACGTAGGTAGTTATGTATAATGGGATTGCGTACACACAAGAGAAGGCCACTCTTCTTTATTCTGCGCCACCTGGCGCCAGTTCAGTTGAATGCTATATAAGTACTTACTTTACTCTTTGGTTGAATGCCTCAAGGTTGGTTAAACATCGGCCACACTCAGGGCCTTATTTACCAACAGGCTAATAATAAGACTAGAGCCTCTAGGGCGCAAGGACCAAGCAATAAGGGGCGGCGGGGGGCGCGGCACTGAGTTGCTACTTAATTACATTTCATAGTTAGCCTAGAGCGGTCAGAACTTTTAATCAGGCTCTGGTCACACGCTAATTCTGGCGTCAGTTCAAGGTTCAAGCCATCATTCTGGTCAGACTGACGAGAGAATTATCGTCTAACCCTCGGACAGCCGGACTGATGGTTCGGACGCATATCTAATGTCCTCTACTCGTACTCTATAGATTTGAGAATTTAAGACCGCGCTCTGATTGGACCAAGAGTTGGTTTTGATGTCGATGTGAATTCGAGGATCTATTTCTCCATTTCCAGAGGACCTCAGACATCGCGACGAGAAATATCAAAGGTTGCAAACAGAGTTTCGAAACACGATGGAGTCCATTGCGATCCTTCTCAGCTTGCCTACGAGGTTCGTCGAAGCGCACGAGAGCACCATAAAAGATAGGATCAGGGAAATACTCAGCGACAACAAGGATAAGACGGTGGTAAGTACCTATTTGATACCCATCAGAGGCTTTTTTATGTCACCCAACATTAAATTTACTCGCTGCCCGTGCGGCTTCGCCCGCGTATTATACTTACTTAGCAAAGCCACGGGATAAAAATTGCATAAGCATATCCAGTACGCCCATTCTATACAGTATCTAAGAGGGCTTTGTACTTAAAAACAAACAAACATTACCTCTTTGTAATATTAGTATAAATGGAGCGTACACTACTGCATTGCCGGACTATAATAATTATCTGCTCTTTCTAACTTGCCGAAGATGCATACTTACCTAATGGACTTGAGACTCATTCCATTCCTTACTATGTTGTTATAAATGACTGGCTAGGTTGTATCGTAGCAAATTACTGTACTGGCTGGTGCTTCGTAGCAAATGACTGTACTGGCTGTTGTATCGTAGCAAATGACTGTACTGACTGTTGTATCGTAACAAATGACTGTACTGACTGTTGTATCGTAACTAATGACTGTACTGGCTGTCGTATCGTAGCAAATGACTGTACTGACTGTCGTATCCTAGCAAATGACTGTACTGGCTGTTTTATCGTAACAAATGACTGTTCTGGCTGTTGTATCGTAGCAAATGACCTGGCTGCCGTATCGTAGCAAACGACTGTACTGACTGTTGTATCGTAACAAATGACTGTACTGACTGTTGTATCGTAACAGATCACTGTACTGGCTGTTGTGTCGTAGCAAATGACTGTACTGGCTATTGTATCGTAACAAATGACTATACTGACTGTTGTATCGTAACAAATGACTGTACTGGCTGTTGAGTCGTAGCAAATGACTGTACTGGCTGTTGTATGATAGCAAGTTGAGGCGCTCCGCGAGAAGCTCGGCATGGAGTCGCAGCAGCTGAACCGCGCCGCGCACGCGCACGACCAGGCCTCTACGCGAGTGCGCATCCTCGAGGACGAGCGCAACATGCTCGAAGGGAAGGTAAGCATAGTTCTCTCAAACATTCATCAAACCGTCGCGATTTTCATATGTATTAAAGCTTACGGAATGTAATATTCCCCTATAATTACAAGTGAAACAAATGACCAAAAATGCAGGGATTTTTGGGACACCGTTATTACAGCTTCATTGATTGTTACGATGGTTACGTCCGGATTTTTTTTTCATTGTGTTGATCTTTGTTTCAATAATAGGTACTACCTAGTATCATTTTCGTCAGCAGACGTTATTATTTAATAGCCCAAGCACTTTATTTTCATTAGTATGGAAAAAAATGCAAATTTGGAAATAATTCATAACAGCAGCTTTTTTGCGTGTAACTGATATATTATCACTTTAGTAATTACGTAGACTCAAAATCCACCAAAATATTAGTCATCAAAAAATCTATATTTAAACAATTCCTGAAAAAAGAGGAAAAATATTAATAGATATTTTAATTTTTGTTTTGGTTAATTTACAGGAGCTCTTCAAGAATAATAAATAAATCACACAAAAAACATAATGGATGTGTCATTTATTTTTATATATTTACTTCCCGATAGAAATTTTGGTGGATTCTTAGATAAGGCATCTTAGAATAACATTTTAAAATTAAACAAACAAAAAAAACGCTGTTATAAATTAATGTTTGAAAAAAACGTAATTTTCCTGGGGTATAATGCAAAATGAACGGGGTAAGTTAATCAAGATTTTTATTTCCAGGTGCATAAGCTCGAGGCGGAGCTGGGAGCGCTCGAGCTCAGCAGGGACTCCTTGCGCAAGGACAAAGCTAACGTAAGTGGGTCGACCAGCGATTTCTTAGGCGGGAGACAACACTAACCGCTCACTTGATTTAGGATTATGAAAAGGTAGCCTAAATTGCTTTTAATTTTTGTTTATTTAAGCAGCCCATACTTTGCTTTGGCAACCACAGTTGGTTATCAGTTTAGGGGTCCTCAAAATTGGCAACTGTGGTTGCCACAGGCAAGTGAGTGGTTAAACTTATTGGAGCGTCTCTTGAAAAATATAAAAATTGTTACAATATAGGCTTTTAAGATGATTAAAAGAGGGCCCCTTAAATTCAAACCCCTCACTATGGTCGCCTTAATCACATAAAATTGCTTTAAAAAGTTACTCAGAACCCCCCGGGGTCCGAACCCCGTATCATATGGTCGGCCTTATCACGCGATTAGTGACAAGATAGGAGCGTCGTCTCGTTCTATCGCAAGGTGTCAGCCAGTGACGGACGCTCTATCTTGTCACTTATCATGTGATATGGCCGACCATGATACGGGGGCCAGGAGAGTCAGTGCTTTAGGGCCGACATAATCGCGTTCAGGCTAGCTAGGCTGGTAACTGCTGTTTTACTATGAATAGGTACTACAAATGGTATGGAAAAGGTAGAGGCGTAAAAAAATCCCAAGGCGGCACAGCCATTTTTGCCTACGCTCATACCTATATTTTGTGTGTAGGTACATACCTACCTGATAGATGCTATGCTGAGATTGTTAGATAAACTGTTGCGGACCGGACGACGATTTTCCTATTGACTTTATTTTCCCTGCAGCACTGAATTATAGCCATCTACTCCGTTTTTACCCATCTCGATAAAAACCAGTTTTGAGTTAAGAGACCGATTACGATGACGTACACTGACACGGAATCCGCCAAGGCACGTTTTTTATTTAATATTCGCTTTGTTGTTACAGTTTGTAGCATTCCTTGAGCGGCTGGGCAGAACGCTAAATATGGATGAGTTGACCCAAGACATCGGCATCGAGCTGCATACAGACTCCATAATGCATCGGGCGGAGCAATTGGCCCGGCTCGAGAGCGATAAAATCGTCGACAAGGTCGGTGGAGCACTTCTCACGCACGACACTAAAATGTTAACCATTTAGTGCCTAGTCTAGTAATTAATATCATCGGACAAAGATCGTACTTGGCCCATTGTCATTTTTGTGCACACTGTCACAGCCGGTGATACAATTGTAAGACCCTACTGTAGCGAAGAATTTAAAAGAAAGTATCTAAGATAAGTAATGAATTAGCGTATATGTTTAAACTAACCCACCGAAGGGGCCGGGCCGGGTTGCCTGGCGCCGCGTCGCAAGCGGCGGCAGCCGACCGCGTTTTAATAGAGTGCAGTAGGCAAAAGCCGGACGGAGCCGGTCACATGTGACGGCAGCCGACCACAGCCGTCCGCGGCCGCGAGGAGCCGACTGGCCGCAACCCGCAACACAACTTGCAGAAAACGCACAGGCGCGCTCCGGTCCGGCCCGGTCGGTGAGAATCAGTACACACGCACATTATAAATGGCATTCACGGCTGTGACACACAAAAATGTGAATGGCCATCTTAATATGATGAATGTTGACCTATGTAAACTTGTACAGTACAGGCCAACAAGGTGGACAGGCACCATCATCCTGAGTTACTAAAGGCCTTTTACTAAATGTACCTAACCAATTGATATTTTGTGTAGCTGCTATATTACGGATACTATGGCACGCTGCCGCGTCTGCGCAGGGAGCGATCTTTCCATGATTTGCCTTACCTTAAAGAAGTAAGACTCCTAACATTCCAACAAGGCATGATACCTCCGGCATCGTAATTACTTAGCAATAAGCAATAACATTGACCGCAAATTAGACCCAAATTGACACTTAATGACTTGACAATTTATCTATCATATCACGCACGGTAAGCAGAATGCACCGCAAGACAATTGCATCACACCTTTTAACCGTATACAGATAATGCCTGAATCACACTGACGCGGAATTGACCGCCACCGCAGGCCGCACCAGTGTGATTCAGGCTTTAGCTTTACGGAGAAGATAACGAGACAGCACTTATACAAGTGCTACCAAACTATTTCAGTAGGTAGGTATACTTCGACACATTTAAAAAGAGCTCCGGGTGCCGTATAAAAATAAAATGCATGGCCGCCAGAGCTCTTTTTACGTGGGTTGACTTGTACCATTAGTAAAAACTGTCTCTCGTAATTAAATTTTTGAGGTTCTATTGCTTACAGTCCTTTTGTGCACATTCTACTAACTAATTATCATTGAGACGATTGTAATGAGCCCAACATGACGTGTTGGTAACATGTTAATTAGAAGTTCCAATGGCTACCTCTCGCCTCCGTCATCACCTCCATTGACCGTCACATAGAATGGGCATCTCTGATTTAAAGAAATACTTTATTACCACTATTTTTCAGTTCTATTGGACTATTGAGAAATTAGTGAACATACAAACAAATGAGCTTTTTTTATGCAACGACGGTGGCAAACAAGCGGACACCGAAGCCTATAGACGCATGCAACTCGAAAGGAGTAACATGGGCGTTGCCAACCCTTGATATGTTTGACAGCTGACCAAATGCCCTCGCTCTCACCACAGCGCATCCTCGGGAGCTCTGGCGACCTTGCTCGCCTCCAGGAACACAACACTACTACAGAGCAAGTAGTAGTGCTATTATGGCTGTGGTCTTCTGCAAGGCGGAGGCTATTTCCCCAGTTGGTTTCCCAGCTTCAAATTATCAGTGACCGAGTTGATGACCCGCTCGGTGACCTAGCGTTCGGCCAGCCCATTCTGCACTGTAGCTACTTGTCACGTGTAGTCAAAAGCCATTAGTGTATTGTTTAGGTAGTCATCAGTGTCATCGTATCATGTACAATTGTAATCTCCAATTTCCAATTTCTCCTTCTCCATTCTCCAAATTCGTAAGTAAATAAAAATATTGTTATATGTATTTTGGGCCAGCCAGTACTAACATTGGGCCTATGTGTAAACTGTTGTTATCCTAGAAAATAAACAGTGTTGCCTTATCCCACGTGGCCTTGCTATCGTCTGTTACAGACTGCGGTAGTCTACCAGCTGCAAAGACGGATAAGGATCCTCAGGGAACAAATCCAAAGAAAAGACCTGCACCTGGACTTGTTAAGACGCAAACTAAGTGTACAGGTAAAGTGTACAGGTAAAAGAAGAGCATTGTATTGTCTAAGTACGAATGGTTTGAAACATCACGGGTGGTTTGAACAAACCATCAGGAGACAGGTAAAGCTACAACATCACATTGTAAGTACGACACGTAAATCTCGTAAGTAACTATTACTGGCCTAAGTATTTCAAGCAATTTAATTTACCATGAAAGTAAACGTATAGTTTACCTAATCATTGACAGCCGAAGGAATGTGACACTTGTCCTAATATGTGATTCGACAGTGATTTGTTTGTGTTTACGACAAGTAAGTAGGTACTTAATTATTGTATCTACCTACTCGGTAAACGCATACTGTGCGCGTTTAACGAAATTTAACCTTTTCACCGCCAAAGACGGCCATCGGAAAATCGTGCCATTCGTGTCCCTGACGCCAGAGCCATAAACATACCAAACATTATAAAAGAGTTCTAGAAGTGGCCTTTATTGGTTTTTGGACTATCGTCATTGACGTCGGTAGCGTCCGTGGCACGGCGAGTCATTTCGCCAGCTGGCGGTGAAAAGGTATGCAACCAAAACCATTGGTAAGTAGGTAAGTTTCTACAAGATATCAAGCAAAGACGGAAACATGGACCAACTGGAAACTCGTATGTTCAATTAGCTAACCACAAGACAGTAATCTACCAGTGGACTGACGTCAACAATTTTCGTAGGCAGTTCATTAAATATACTTACAGATGAAGTGAGGAAAGTTTTCTTCTCTCATTCTCTATGGAAAAGCTATTTTCACTAGTAAGTATACGTTTCCCATTAAATCGTAAGTCTTATCATGCGAGAACGGACCCTTAATTGGGAGTGAACTAAAACGTTTGTCTGTCCATCTCAACATTTCCGCGTAGACTTGTCACGATCTCCAGCGAAGCCTCTAATGGAAAACGAATCTCGTTCATAGTTTTATTTGTTTCGATTAAATGACCCGCTTGCAGCCTTGCCTCCGGGCGTAACTGTACATTTCCCGTCTCATATTTGTATAGACAGAGCTGTTATAGAACTATAAATTAGACAAATCACTATGATTATAGCCACTAAGTTATAATGATGTGTTTGAATAAGAAAGAGGTAAACAATCTAGTGAGGTAAACAATCGTGAAATACTTACGAGTGAATATTACCAATTTGAAAAAATATGCAAAGCTACCGATGTCTTTGGTCTGACTTACTCAACTTAATTATACAGGGTGTTATTCAAACGGGGCAATAAGAAAAAATACGAAACTATAGACACGGAGCCGTTAGGAGTCACGCACGACGCACGACACTGATTTTAGAAAAAATAAATACAACATTCAACGATTTTCAAAAAACTCTCATACGCGGCCGGGAATCGAATCCCCACCCTGTTTTTAGAATCTTAGGCCGTATTTGACTAAACTGAAATAAGAGCCGGATCTAGCCGGGACATATTCCCACCAGTTACGTCTAATAAGTGCATATTCCCAATGTCCCGGCTGCGTCCTAATTCTGGAAGACGGAGACGCGTACGTAAGAGCATGTCCTATTGTTACTTGTGACAGCTACGACTGCTACATAGCAGTGGCAATTGATTTATATGGAAGAGGGGCGGATGTCTTGGAGCAACGTGACGTCACAATGTCGGTTACAGGAGGAGTCGTCGCGCGTGCGCGCCGTGTTGCAAGCTGAGCGCGACGAGGCCGCGGCGCGGAGCAAGAAGCTCGCGCGGCAGTGCGACAAGCTCGCCGCGCAGCTCGGCGACGCGCGCGCGCAGCTGCGCGACCTGCACGCGCAGGTCGCCGACGCGGCCGAGTACAAGGTGAGTAGTGCGACAGCTCGTGCCACAGCACACAGTGCGACAAGCTCGCCGCGCAGCTCGGCGACGCGCGCGCGCAGCTGCGCGACCTGCACGCGCAGGTCGCCGACGCGGCCGAGTACAAGGTGAGTAGTGCGACAGCTCATGCCACAGCACACAGTGCGACAAGCTCGCCGCGCAGCTCGGCGACGCGCGCGCGCAGCTGCGCGACCTGCACGCGCAGGTCGCCGACGCGGCCGAGTACAAGGTGAGTAGTGCGACAGCTCATGCCACAGCACACAGTGCGACAAGCTCGCCGCGCAGCTCGGCGACGCGTGCGCGCAGCTGCGCGACCTGCACGCGCAGGTCGCCGACGCGGCCGAGTACAAGGTGAGTAGTGCGACAGCTCGTGCCACAGCACACAGTGCGACAAGCTAACCGCGCAGCTCGGCGACGCGTGCGCGCAGCTGCGCGACCTGCACGCGCAGGTCGCCGACGCGGCCGAGTACAAGGTGAGTAGTGCGACAGCTCGTGCCACAGCGCACAGAGCGTCAAGCTCGCCGCGCAGCTCGGCGACGCGCGCGCGCAGCTGCGCGACCTGCACGCGCAGGTCGCCGACGCGGCCGAGTACAAGGTGAGTAGTGCGACAGCTCGTGCCACAGCGCACAGTGCGTCAAGCTCGCCGCGCAGCTCGGCGACGCGCGCGCGCAGCTGCGCGACCTGCACGCGCAGGTCGCCGACGCGGCCGAGTACAAGGTGAGTAGTGCGACAGCTCGTGCCACAGCGCACAGTGCGACAAGCTCGCCGCGCAGCTCGGCGACGCGCGCGCGCAGCTGCGCGACCTGCACGCGCAGGTCGCCGACGCGGCCGAGTACAAGGTGAGTAGTGCGACAGCTCGTGCCACAGCGCACAGTGCGACAAGCTCGCCGCGCAGCTCGGCGACGCGCGCGCGCAGCTGCGCGACCTGCACGCGCAGGTCGCCGACGCGGCCGAGTACAAGGTGAGTAGTGCGACAGCTCGTGCCACAGCGCGCAGTGCGACAAGCTCGCCGCGCAGCTCGGCGACGCGCGCGCGCAGCTGCGCGACCTGCACGCGCAGGTCGCCGACGCGGCCGAGTACAAGGTGAGTAGTGCGACAGCTCGTGCCACAGCACACAGTGCGACAAGCTCGCCGCGCAGCTCGGCGACGCGTGCGCGCAGCTGCGCGACCTGCACGCGCAGGTCGCCGACGCGGCCGAGTACAAGGTGAGTAGTGCGACAGCTCGTGCCACAGCGCACAGAGCGTCAAGCTCGCCGCGCAGCTCGGCGACGCGCGCGCGCAGCTGCGCGACCTGCACGCGCAGGTCGCCGACGCGGCCGAGTACAAGGTGAGTAGTGCGACAGCTCGTGCCACAGCGCACAGTGCGACAAGCTCGCCGCGCAGCTCGGCGACGCGCGCGCGCAGCTGCGCGACCTGCACGCGCAGGTCGCCGACGCGGCCGAGTACAAGGTGAGTAGTGCGACAGCTCGTGCCACAGCGCACAGTGCGACAAGCTCGCCGCGCAGCTCGGCGACGCGCGCGCGCAGCTGCGCGACCTGCACGCGCAGGTCGCCGACGCGGCCGAGTACAAGGTGAGTAGTGCGACAGCTCGTGCCACAGCGCGCAGTGCGACAAGCTCGCCGCGCAGCTCGGCGACGCGCGCGCGCAGCTGCGCGACCTGCACGCGCAGGTCGCCGACGCGGCCGAGTACAAGGTGAGTAGTGCGACAGCTCATGCCACAGCACACAGTGCGACAAGCTCGCCGCGCAGCTCGGCGACGCGCGCGCGCAGCTGCGCGACCTGCACGCGCAGGTCGCCGACGCGGCCGAGTACAAGGTGAGTAGTGCGACAGCTCGTGCCACAGCGCACAGTGCGACAAGCTCGCCGCGCAGCTCGGCGACGCGCGCGCGCAGCTGCGCGACCTGCACGCGCAGGTCGCCGACGCGGCCGAGTACAAGGTGAGTAGTGCGACAGCTCGTGCCACAGCGCGCAGTGCGACAAGCTCGCCGCGCAGCTCGGCGACGCGCGCGCGCAGCTGCGCGACCTGCACGCGCAGGTCGCCGACGCGGCCGAGTACAAGGTGAGTAGTGCGACAGCTCATGCCACAGCACACAGTGCGACAAGCTCGCCGCGCAGCTCGGCGACGCGCGCGCGCAGCTGCGCGACCTGCACGCGCAGGTCGCCGACGCGACCGAGTACAAGGTGATTAGTGCGACGGCTCGAAACGTGCTTAAATGCCAAGCATTACCACCCTTTACGATGAACTACAATGACACCATAGAATACTTATTTGTATCGACATATATAGTAAACAAGAGTTATGTGTCAATAAAGTAAACAGCATTTTTAACTTATTCATTTATCAACCCAATTTGCATGAATAATATAAGAGCAAGGTTTATACATTACTTGCCATGATCTCATTCATCGGTCTTGATTTATCTATTCGATTACACTTGCAGAAGTTATGTGGATCATCATAATACCTACCTCGCGTTAAATTATTGGACTACAATCTAGTCCAATAATTTAACTAACAATTTTCTAGCTAAATAAATAAGGGAGCAATATTACCTATACGAGTAAGTCATACTATTACAGTAGGTATACCTAATGAACTACCATGGTACAATACAAACGCTAATCATAGTATCTTTGGTGATTCGAATTTTCTGAGGCGTAATGTCACGGAACATGCCGTGCGAATTGTCAGGCTATGGTCGGATGCGGGAAACGACATAGTCGTCTGTTAGCTCGGGACGTTAAATCTTAAACGATGCCCTATGATTAAGCTGGGTTTCCTCGCTGGGAGCATGAGAGTGCACTTGGTCGAAATGCACTCTAAGCCTCGCCTGAGGCGTGCCGCGCCGCGTCCAGTCGGCCGCCGTGTCGCTCCAACCGGGCGACCGCTTTAGCCTAGTTGGTAGTGACCCTGCCTACGAAGCAAGAGGTCCTGGGTTCGAATCCCGGTAAGGGCATTTATTTGTGTGATGAGCATGAATATTTGTTCCTGAGTCATGGATGTTTTCTATGTATTTAAGTATTTATTTATCTATATAAGTATGTTTATCGTTGTCTAGTACCCATAGTACAAGCTTTGCTTAGTTTGGGACTAGGTCGATTTGTGTAAGATTGTCCCCAAATATTTATTTATTTATTATTATTTATTAAATGCGTCGCCTCGCAGTCTTCAATGAGGCTGTCCATCGAGGCTGGTCGAGTGGTAATAGACACAAAACGCGATATATTTTGACGTCCTAGTTTTTGTATACGTTTATGATAATTACCAATTGTGGTCATGTTTCCGCGCCCCACAGATAACTTCGTTGGAAAGAGCACGCAAGGTAGAAGAGCTACAAAAGAAATTGGAAGAAGCAGAACTGCTCCGAGCCCGGTACAACCGCAAAGTGAACGTGCTGAAAGACCAGGTTTGGTGTCCGAAAATTCTCAATCACGCACTTGCAACAACAAAACGAAGATGCACCATGCGGCACTAAATGTATTTTTAGGCGCCTTTAGTTATGTAGGTACTTCTAATTTCTTTCTTTTTTTTGTCCGGGTTACCCATCGAAAATTTTCACGCGCCGATTCTTGTCGCGGCTACGATCATCAGCTGCTTTTGGTTTAAGCATACGATGGGTAAACGGACCTAAGATAAGAAGCGGGCCGCACAGCTGAGTGGAGTGTGATTATTTCATTTTCTAAAATCATGTGTGTGAGCAGGTCCGCAACACCGGGGAGACGTTTGAGCAGGAACGCACCACATCGGAGCACCAGATCACAATGCTGCGGGACGACCTCGCGCGGACGAAGGAGGCGCTCGCGGAGAGCCACAGGAGGGAGGCTCAACTGACCAGCTTTAGGTGCCTAACCTTAATGTCTTCTGCGGAGTATATTCTTCGGTACCTAGTCTGCTGATTGTCGAGGCCTATGGATAGCCAACCCAAGTTGTTGTACCAAGTTGTTTAATGTTTTAAGACTTAAGCGATGCCCTCTTGACTTCATGTTCATCATGTATGCACATATTTCTGATAGACTACGTGCTACAGTTATAAATATTCAATCTGTGTTCTAACTTCTAGGAATTCGATAGCTAAACTACTGGGCATACTGGTGCCGTCATCTGTTTCGGACTTTGAAATGGTCTCCCGACTGCAGAAGCTCATAGACGCGCACCACGACTTCACGATCGTCTCCCGCCGGTACGACGACCCCGCGCTGCTGCGCGCGTCGTCGCGCTCGCCGCCGCCTTCGCGTTGTCGCACGCGGACCCCGGACAGGTACCTCACGGGCGTTGAGGGCCACAGGCCGTGGGGCGGACCACTCCCTAGATGGATCACCCATATAACTCGTACTGCACTCATGCAACCACATCTGTACAAGGCCATGCATAGGGGACAGAGGCGGATTATTCATATAGGCAAACTAGGCACGTGCCCAAGGGCGCGAGATTCCAAAGGGGCGCGTGAAAATGTTTCGTTATATTTTTGAATCTAGAGGAGCGCCAATGAGGTGCTTGCCTAGGGCGCTCTCGACATTTATTCCGCCACTGATAGAGGATGAGTCTGGTCAGCATTTCAGCACTGAAGGAACGACTGATTGTGATGATCAGTATTCAATTGGTTTCTTGTGTCCAGGTCACTTCGCTACGACGACTCCGGCTACGCGGACCCAGCCTTCGACTTAGAGGACGACCTGTACAAGGCGCGGGCCGGCTTGTGACCCTCGCGCTCTCGCCGCCGCGCTCGCTTTTAAGACACCCTTCATCACCGTGTTACCGGTATTGGAACTAGTGAACGGTATCGTGACATTGAACCTTGAAGCTTCACGACTGTCAAGAATGGAACTGATACGTAGAGCAATTTTGCTACCCATTTAGTCCATCCACGGACATCAACCGTTGCCTACTGCAGCACTTTGTCACGGACGGGCAAGAAGATGGGCAGTCTAAACACAGATTTCTCTCGACAGAATCTACTGAAGTACATGCAACTTTAGGCATTTCATGCTTGAATATAAGAGGTTATATTGGTGTGGTTAAAGCGCTCGGTTGTGTTACGCGATAAACGCTGCGATTCCATAGGTACTTACGATTACCGCAGCGGTCACATACACGATATCTTTGGGATCGCAGCGTTTATCGCATAAAATAAACGAGCGCTTAAGTAGGCTTAAGCGCTATTGCTATTGCTATCCCGCCACGGTGCAAAGAGAGAGTTAGGTTATATTACATCATTGGAGTTAGGTATATTCGGAGCTCCCAACTGAGAAGCAAGTATCTCCACAATACCTCGATTTGTATTCCTAATAGTGAGTAACGTGACCTGAGGTCCCGAGTGTGCGCCGTATTGAGAATAAGGCATGCATTCATCAATAGGGTCTGGAGTTGCAAGAGCCGATAGTTTGCGTCTGCTTACCATCAGGTAGGGGTGTATGCTTGCTTGCCACTGTCGTTACCCCGAACAAAATATGTACAGCATAACGTTAGGATGAGGTTCACCCCGAGACGAGGGCATCAGTGAAGACGCCGTCGGTGGACGTGTCGGCGCCGGTCACGCTCATGGCGCCGGCAAACGCCCCCACCAAGAGGGGCGCGACGACCGCACCGATGCCCCCGAAGCAAAAAAAGAAGAAACCGAAGAAGAAGAGGGCCCCACAGGCCCAAAAAGAGTCGTCCCCCCCCGCTGCACCCGCGGCCGAGGAGAGCCTCCCCCTGGACGACGACGCCAGGGCCCCAGGGCGTCCAGTCGTCGCGACCGACGGAGCCCGTCCACAGCTCCTGCCAGCACCCGAACCAGCAGCGACTCCCCAGTCCACCTCTAGCGCGAGCGGCTTCACCTTCAAAAAACACGATTAATATAAAAAGACCAAAAAAAAATTAAAAAAAAAATTCAAGCTCAAAAAAAATCAGTGAGCTAGTCAGGACTAAATTCGGCGGTCGGATAGCACCCTAGGTCGCCTATCCACCTAGCCAGCCAAGATCTGCTGATACAGCCTCCGGGCTTCAGCGTAGAACCGGGTCAAAAAAAAAAAAGATGAGGTTCACCTTTAATCAAGTGACATTTGTAGATACCTAGGTATTATGATAATTGAATACCTACCACTAAAAGTATAAAAATAAAACGATGTATTAATCATTAAATATGGCAATAAACAGGCCCAAGTGCCATATACTTCACGAGGTCTTTTACGAAATTCCTCAGGTTAAAAGTGCCTACCTATAAATTGTTTAATCCATTTACGTGGAAAATGATAACACACACAAATAAAATCGAACACATTATTGGCTCACCCCACGCACCACCCGTTTAATGAATCGCATTTACGCATATATTACCTAGGAATTATATTCATGAATGAATACACTTAAGAAACTCTTTCCAACGAGTACTTAGGTACCTACTCAAAGCAATAAGGACCCCAGTCCATGTGAAACATGTTAACATTTCGAGTTATGTTTAGTAATTTGTGAAGTATGCGAATTCTACATTCTTGTATTATTAGGAAACAACCCGACCAAAAGAGATTTATTGAAATCCTATCTTTTTATTTATTTATTTATTTACATTTGGAGAACCAACAGCTACAGAAACACTCTGCCCGCGACTCCGTCCACGGGGAACTCGTTTATACCTATCGCAGCTCCATACAAACTTTTACCCTCCCATGTCACTCCCTTAGGAGATGATTTCGGGGATAAAAACTATCCTATGTCACTCTCCATCCTTCCTCCTACTACTATCTCCACTTAAAAAGACGGACAAACAAACACACACATACACTTTCCCATTTATAATATTAGTATGGAGGTGGCGTTTTGTCTGTTCATTGGAATAGTATGACAATCTTGAAGCCTTGATATAAGTAGGTAGGTAGTAATTTTACAATAGTAGTTTATGCGACTGATCCATAATGAGAGGCCTTGTTTTAAGGCCTTATTATGTACAGTTGCATACACTACTTAAAATTACCAACAATAAAATGACAACAGCAATGGCGGCAATTCGATCATCCGAATGTTTTTTTTTTTAATCATAGACAAACGAATGAAGTCCCTATACTCGTATCACTCGAGATCAAATGTCGTGCGGTTTGTATTAAAAAACGTACTGAATTGACGTTTCGTATCGATAACTGTTTTAATATCTATGGATACTAGAATAGAGACCCACTTGAGTTTTGACAGCTGTTCCAAATTTAAACTCAACGATACAAATTATCAAAAATCTGTACTGTAATGCCATTACAGTACAGATTTTACCTACTACCACTGACAAGAAAGTTCTTATAGTAAAATCGGTTGTAGTAATGCTGGTCATTTCCTACGGTTTCTGAACGCATTTTAGAGCACTAATGATATGTGCGTAGATAAATAAATAAATGACGACCGCATTAGCCTAGTTGGTGTGACCTTGCCTATGAATTAAGAGGTTCTGGGTTTGAATCTCGGTAAGGGCATTTATTTGTGTGATGACTTGATGAACACGAATTATTGTTGTTTTCATGGATGTTTTCTATGTATTTATATATCTATATATAAGTATGTTTATAGTACAAGCTTTACTTAGTTTGGGACTAGGTCGATTTGTGTAAGATTGTCCCTTAATATTTATATTTTATTTATTTGGATGCCATTCTTCACGTACGAAAGTGACACCTACTTTATACACCATGTATTTTTTGGATAAGAGTACGAGGGTGAGGACCAAATTCTTGGCCAGCACTTAGCCATACAAACTGAACAAGTGAACAAAGTTCCGTTGTGTCACAAAAATTATCCATAGAATTGTATGGTTAATTTTCGTGTCACAACAGAAAACTTTTATAGAAAATAGTTTTTTTTAAACTTTTCTGTTGAAAAAAAAAGAAATAGTCGTATTATTTAATTTGCAGTCACGAATAAATTAGTATGTTTGATTTTGAATTTTTATTTAACATCTAAATGATTGTTGGCGCCGTGGGCACGACCACACACAATGCCTTTGCGTGCTCTTGGCGTCCAAGGGGTTAACGAAATTGGTCAAGGTCGATTACCTACCTCGTTGATCGGCCTAGAATACTTCCAAACTAGGTAGGTATTTAAAATACCTACCAGCAAGCATCACGCTTTCACAAAATGGCAATAATAGGTAGGTAATCAACTCCAGAAGCAACATTCGTCATATTTTTTATATCGGAAACTAATGTTCAAACGCATTACTTCGGATATGTCTATTTATGAAATCGAGTGTAATTAATGTAACCATTTTTTTGTGGAAATGATCGTATAGTGTCTAATCGCTGCGGCTATCAAAAAGCCATTTCACCGGTTCCCCTTGGCTGGGCCGCTGCCAAATATGTGACGAAGGCATGATACCTAGGTACAACTACAGACATAACGTCTCGATCTAGGTGTTAATAGTCGATTATAGATTAAAGAGTACTTGTCTACATATATATTCAGGAATAAAAACTTATCTGAGTCAAAACATCGATAAAGAAAGCGCGTTACAAAAAAAATTCAAGGTTTTTATGTTCGTGTACCTACGTAATTACTTTTTTATTCTGTCTACTTGCTTGTAATTACTTCATACTGGTTGATCTAGTTATTATATTGTAATTGTAATATAAACTATAATAGTTGCTATAGCCTACCTAATTATTACGGTTCTCGGTTACTATTATGTTACTATAGTCTTCCACGTCTTGGTTGTTTATGCAAACCTACCTTCCTTATTAAACAAACTGTTTAAACGTTATTACAGTTATACCTCTATGTAAGTATAGTACCTAAGTGCTATTGTAGTCAAAATAATTCGAAATGTGTTCAAAATGAGTCTGGAATCTCAAACATATCATATTTACACTTACACTTTGCGTCAAATAAAAGATCTTAAAAAAATATTTCCAGTTTAATTCATATACTTACGAGTAAGATCTCATGATAATTATGTACCTAAGTATTAAAAGCATGATAAAATAAAAGACAGCAAGCAAGCAGAAAGCACTCGCTTATCTTGGAATCTTACCGTTTTAAATGTATGGTTGATGTAAGTCATGCTACGTTCTGCTGACTCGTTCCCTGTTATTATTTAAAGCTGACAAACCAAAGATGATAAGTTATGATAAGAAATATAAGTAATGTATCACGTTTATAATCTTTTATTTAATCCAACACCTTTGCAAAAAGATGGTCAAAAGCGATGTTACCAATGCATTTAATGATCTGGCAAACCATTCCCAAATAAATAATAAGTAGGTAATTGATAGCTAAACACAATTTACAGGCAAACCAATAAAACGAACAATAATACACATAAATTCAAACAATTTCACACTACTTATTGTATACATCTACAATTGCTATAATGTTTGGAACTAAATCATCTCATCATACTTAGTTATATTCGGTGATTCGATCTTGCCTGCGCCTTAGAACATGGCATCCACAAGCGCGCCCATCCCCTTGACTTATCGCTGGCGACAAATCCACGGTCGGCAACGGCTCGCTGACGAGTCGACAAGCCCATGGCGAGCCGGACAGGATGGGCTCGTGTAGTGTGTGGGCTACGATGGATTTGTCTATAGATCGATTTGTCTAGCGCGGGGTGCGCCTCGCCGCTCGTGTAGTGAGTGCTAGGCTTTAGACACTTGTTAAAATATGAGGGTAGAAAGGAACGTAACCGCCATTGCTAGCAATTGAAGCCCGTAGCGAGTCGTTTTCAACGCAGTCTGGTCCGGTGACGTGGTGCTATTCGATATCTTCAAAATGCTGCGTTACACCATTTGTCTGGTGTTATTGCTAAGTCCAGGTAAATACTATTAAACATTTATGCGATAATACAAAAGTGATAAATAGAATTGACGACACTGGAAATTCTTGGCGATGTACAATATGTGAGTAAAACCCTGTTGCCATCGGGTCCGCTTTGACACCAAACCCCCAAGATTTGGCTAAGGCACTAGCTTTACGAAAGCTACTGGGTCAGAGTATAGCAAAGCGGGCGCGATTAATTTTTACCGTTCATTTATAAAAAAAAAATAACCACGAAGACGACGGCGGGAGCAGAGCTTCCCGCCACCATCTTCTAACCTATCCGCCATCCGAGTCGGTTCACAAAAATAGGTGTCATAATGATACCGACCCCCATCAAAAAAATTGTAAGTCCCGCACCCCCTTTGCTATACCCCAACCAGCTACGACCTTCCAACGTAGAGTGAAAACTAAACCCTATTCAGTTGACCTAGCTTATGCTCTAAATTTAATAACGTCGTCATTATTTTAACATAATCATCATCATTTTGACGGCTCCCGTGTTCCAGTGCTATCGCGCCACGTGCCCCACTTCGCGGAGCTCGACCCCGAAGAGCAGCAGCTGTACCGCGCCGCGTACGACACGCCCTCCTACGACCACGACGACTACCAGGAGCAGGGCTTGGAGCCGGGCAAGCTGGACCTGCTGAAAGACGGGCTCTGGGCCATCAAGGCCAAGATAAAGGAACTGAAGGCGTTCGACAAGGCGCTGGCGGCGAATGTACTCACCACAAAGCTCAAGTTGAAGGAGCTCTTGGAGTATCATTTGAAGAAGAAGCCTCTGGTTGAGCTGGTGGAGAAGAAGCCGAGCTACCATAGCTATCCCCAGGTAAGTGGGAGTCCAAGTGCAATTAGTCGTTAGTGTAGTTGTAGTTAAGAGTCCGTAGTAAGCTAGATTCTCCATACAAACGTAGTTACGCTCTCATTTTAAAACTACGTGTTGGATTATAACGATACTTTGCATGTACAATGACATGAGGTATATCCAAGTCTGTAAATAGTTTATGTAGCTTCAGATATCGTAGTACAAAAATAAAGCGAATTTAAGTTTTTCATACAAACTTGTGTTTGCTGTATTTCGTTTGTTTTATAAACTGGAACCGTATAAACTAATTACAGACATAGATATACCTCATGTCATTCTATATGCAAAGTTTCATCACAATGCAAAACGTAGTTTTAAAATGAGAACGAAACTCTGTTTGTATGGGAAGGTGAAATTCGGCCGAGATTAGGTACTGCCGGATTGCGGGCAGCAGTAGGTCTAATAAACCGTTGAAGACTTTTCTCGCGTTATATGGTCGACGCGGCCCCTTAATGTGTCGGTAATTTATGTAAAATTAAATATTTGGACGTAGTGAAGTTTTACAAATTGCTTTTAAATAGAACTTTACATTAAGTAGTAGGTAGTAGGAAATAATGGATGTCACTTCCATTACAGCAATTTGTCTACTGGACCCATATAAGTATAACTGGCTCGATAACATTAACCAGGTTGGTACTCGTACAGTCAGCATCATAAACATGTATACAATTTCCGACCTTATCTCTAAGCAATAAGGCACCTAATACCATAATAACCCGGCACCTAATACCATAACCATATTTATGATGCTGAGATTTTTCAGTGGACAATCTGGAGCAAAAAAAGGATTATTAATATAACAAGAAATTTTAGGCGAGCCGCTTGGAATGGACACTCCGCCACTGATACGTAGGTACTAACGCTGTCACTAACCTGGCGGAAGCTCTTGTGCCTGATCACTTGACCATTAGGGTTAAAGTATATGGCGGATACTCAGCCTTAGACTTGCTTTAACAAAAGGATGTTGTTGCAGGCCCCCGCGTACCCCGCGCCGCAATACGAGCCGCAGTACGCCGCGCCCGCGCCAGCCTACCACCACGACCCCTACTACGGACATTGATCCCTAGGAAGGCTAAGGGTGCAACCAAACCGGTTGACGATCGACGATCGATCGGTGAGGTTTCACCCAAATGACCCAAAGCGCTTTCCGACCCGAATCCGATTCTAAAACGATAGCTATCGTTATGTGTTCGGTCAAGTGTCGCAGCGCAGGCGCGATGGCACCTCCGATTTTATCCCGAAGAATAAGGACACTTTTTGCCGGATTCGGATCGAGCGCTGTAAATAGGCAATATTCCCGGTCGCATACGAATGTCGACAACTTCCTCATTATTCTCTCTTCTTCTTCTACGAAAAGAAGACAGAGCAGACGTGCTAATTATCTTTCCTGTGATTAATGTACATACATATATCTATTTATACATTGGCCTTTGGCTCAATAAAAGAAATGAAAATCATATTTAATGTAAATGTGTCTGCGCATATTAAAGCTTATTGGATTATAATGTTTTTCTCTCGTGGCCAGAGCGTGTCATAAGAAAGTGCGGTAATGAATTATTTTTTAATTGGGAAGGTCACTGTAGGATTGTTGAGCGGCGTAGTTGACCGCCGCGCGCGCAGGCAGCACACGCGTACTAGAAGCGAGCCGCTTCCGCCAGTTCGAATTCAAATATCGAATATAGGGCTTGAAGACTCGCTTAGTTGTACAAGGTTCCAGGAGCCGCGGGTCTAGACCATTCGGACCATAGAAGACGGTTTGGTGCAAGATGTTCTTGTTACGCATGCCTGGTAGAGAGGACATGGCTCTCTCGATCCAGTAGTGTCAGGAGGTGCATCCAGTGCCGAGGCGAGATGTGGGACAAATTCACATGGATGCTATTTCTGGTACGAACTCACTTATTTTAATCGCAATTGTGTCTTTCGTCGTTATTTTTTTAATTCCAATCTTTATTTCATACTTTTAAGAATATTGTGGTAAAAAAAGAATTGGTAGACTCGATCGTACCTAGAAATACAAGCTTAGCAGGTCTATCACACAATAACGCACTGTACGTAGGTACGTCAGGAAAATTTAAATGTGAGATTTTTATTTAGAAAAATGACAGTTTAATTGTCTAACGCGAGTTTGAAATGTTACGTGATTACCCCTCAAATCGCCAATCACCTGTTTCTCAACATTGGATATGAGTAGTATAAATAAACCCTATACACATTTAGGGAGTTAGAAATGGTTTCATCAAAGGGTCACTTTAAGGTGTATGTCTGTGTATCTGTGTATCTGTCTGTGGTAGCGTGGCTCCCTAACGGATGGACCGATTTAAATGCAGTTTTTTTTGTGTCATAGATATTTTTTTCCGAGTGTTCTTAGCCATGTTTCATGAAAATCTGTTTAGCCGTTTTTGAGATATTGGGCTTTGAAATTAAAATGTCGGGGGTTTTTCAACTTTTCTAAGTTGTAGTTATTATTATATACCTATTATAAAGCTTTCTTTACCTACCTCAGCTCAGGTAACATCCACAATTTCAATTTCAAGAGCCTACAGCGTGAAATATTACTATACACTACAATATAATAAAGTACAGAGCCAATTAAAGGTTCTCACTTAATGGAAGTTAACTATCTTATAAAGAACCAACTTGGCCCAGTTAAATTACGCACACAAGTACCTACATACAGTATAAAGATACAAGACATTTAGCCAACATTTCTTAGTGCAGAAATAGATCAAAAACACAATAAGTGGTACCTACCTACATGATATTAGTAAAGTGTAAAGTAAAACCGAACCCAAACCTGAGGGGCTACCGCGAAGTGAAAACGAACTTCGTTCGAATATCTCCGTCTCTGTCGCTCAAACTAGCAAGTGCGACAAAGACGGAGATACACAAACGAAGTTCGTTTTCATTTTGCGGTAGCCCCTCTGCTATAATAACTATTTGTCACTTTCAACTTCCATTCGTAACAACACAGGGTAATTGGGGTCAACTATTAGGAATCAAGGTGTCAAACGTTCTAGCCAATTTTCACGTAGTTTGGAATTTTTTACTAAAGTATTACAAAAAAGAATTAAGTCCAACATTTGTACGTATTTGTTTTGTGCAATAAAGTTTGAGAATTAGGCTACTTTTCTCAGCATTCCAGTAAACCTCGTAATGCTTAGATCACCCGGCGCTGGCAAGGCTGCCAACCGTTTCATAATAATTATAATGCATCGCACTGATTACTGATAGGGCGCGGCTTCCTTTGGCCATAACAACTAAATACAAACATTATTTAACTATATCAAAATAATACAATGCCATGCAGTAGCGGCATGGTAATATTTTAGGGCACAGTTAGTAACTAAGGCCTCAGTTACAGCTCCACCCCCGCATGCGTGTTTGCGGGAGCTCGTGTTATCTTCTTTTCCCATTAGACAAATCGGAGATAGCGCGAGCGCCCAGCAGGGTCGCAATGAAAATTGAACATGGTGCAGTTATAAAAAGACACAGATCATGAAAATGTATTAAAATTTGAGACACTCATATTGTATATGATATACGAAATCATTAGTCGCCAAAATCATTTCAATCTCGGTCTAAACTACTGGACAGAAATGCTTTACAGTGTACGAGATTTGGGACTGGTCTTTGGACAGTACCAATATGATGTAAAGAGTGATGTGGCTAGAGTAAATCGATTGTTATAATATCCGATTACGATTGATGATGGCTAATAAAAGGTATCGATTGATTACTGTGTAATAATTATTTTTAGGAAATCAAATAGAGAGCCTATACACTATCGTCTGCTAACACAAGTGACCTGTAAGTAAAGAGAGAGACTGATAGTGCGAGAAAAAATGAGAGAGCTCGCGCGCCGTGCAGAAATCAATGCCATATTTTCAAAGGCAACATTTTGCACAATCAAATATCTCGGTTTCGATCGATGTGATTTAATTTCGTATTATCGTAACAGTAATTAAATGATACATTGTAATTTTCCTATTCACAATTATTTGATTCATATCGATTTATTTCTAAATTGACAGACTCCAAACGATTAAAGCAGTATATCACTAAAAATAAAAAGTCGTAGGACATAATGGTCTGCATACCGAGTTTTCAATGCTAATTTCTATACAAATAAGCCGTAAAAAAATATGTCAATAATTTTATAAGTGCTAATAAGAGCGTGCATGGAGATTGAACTTTGTTTTGTAACTCGGAAGCGATTGAAACTTTTTTATTATTTCGGTGAGCAGTGCCAATTTACGTTATATGGGTGTCGCGATGTGTCAAAAGACCAGTTCCAAATCTCGAACACATGCATATGTAGTTAAAAATTTCAGGAGCTCTTTTATTTTTGGCTGACCTATCCCTTCAGGTAATAGGTAATAGGTATCCCTAAAGTTCAGAAAAAGGGGATATTGGATACGGGTAAACCTCCGGCGGGTTGAAAGTCATTACGTCATTAGTCATTAATCATTATCGCGTCACGAATAATTAATAAGTAGGTATCTCCGCAAAATAAGGACAAGCCGCGACAACATGGATCAGTTTTGACTTCGATGACATACGAGTATCTACAACTCGGCATCGGTATTATTGTACGTTTTTCACAAACGGTTCTTGGGCAACTCTGATCATCAATGCTTTTAATTACGAAAAAATGTAATGTAGAAAAAAACACTGCATGTTCACTAGGTACCTAGCCACTTTATTGATACGGTCAAATCGAGGGCGGCTTATGATTATGCCTACTTCACAATTGGTAATTAAACTCCAGCCTTCATAACTTTTGAAGTGTGTGGCTCAAGTCGTATTTCTGACAGTACCTGCAATATTGAAAATTTAATGTTTTATGCAACGCAGCTATGACCTACGTTTTCATTGCAGTTATTAGAATAACGCACCCACTAAATACCTAAATATCGGCGCTAGTTTTCCTCATTGAGGCAGTTAATTGTAACTGAGTAATCAGTCCAGCTGAGCAAACCGTTTTTAAACATGTAATTATACCTAATTACGAAACCTTGTGCAGATGTGGGTATTGTGGGTGTCTGCCAGGCTTACAGAATATAATAGGTACATAGGGGCAGTCGGCATCAGCAGCAAAAGTAGCCACGCGTACGAACAGGTCAAAATGATCTACACGTTTAGTCTTTGTTACAGGGGAATTAAATATAGCTTATAGCTTAATATAAATATCTCTCTCACAGCACGATGAGCACGATGCATGATTAATATGATTATTTAATAATTTTGTTTAATATATTAAGTTTTATTTTATTTTTGCGTCATATGTTATGACTATTTGTATGCCTTATGGCGAAGACATAGTGAGACTGTAAAATGTTCATAACACCCCTGTATACCTATGTTTTACGAATAAATTATTTGATTGATTGATTGATTGATTGACAGCGGCACACGACACGACAGTTACCGTTTGTAGCAATCGAGCTTAATAGCGTCCACAACAGCTAGGGGGCCATTCATAAATTACGTCATCGTTTTGTGACGATTAGTGACCCCCCCCCCCCTCCATCATCATCCTGTTATTCCTTGAAATGGCCTAATAAAATGACTATCGTCATCCAATGGCCGGACCCTCCCCCCCTATTTTGAAATGACGTCATTTATGAATGGCCCCTAGGCAAGGTAGTTTCTTGGGAGTATTACTGGAGTGCTACACACGCTTGTGCGAAGTATTGTTCGTGCGAAGTATGATTGAGCTACGCACGACTGTGAGACATGCCATATGTGCGAAGTATTGTTCCTGCGAAGTATGATTGAGCGATGCACGACTGTGCGACATGCCATATGTGCGAAGTATTGTTCGTGCAAAGTATGATTGAGCGATGCACGACTGTGCAACATGCCATATGTGGGAAGTATTGTTCGTGCAAAGTGTGATTGAGCGATGCACGACTGTGCGACATGCCATATGTGCGAAGTATTGTTCGTGCAAAGTATGATTGAGCGATGCACGACTGCGCGACATGCCATATGTGCGAAGTATTGTTGGTGCGAAGTATGATTGAGCGATGCACGACTGTGTGACATGCCATTTGTGCGAAGTACGAGTTAGCGACTGTGCGACATGCCATTTGTGCCATTATTCTTCGTGCGAAATATGATTGAGCGATGCACGACTGTGCAACATGCCATTTGTGCGAAGTATGATTGAGCGATGCACGACTGTGCGACATGCCATTCGTGCGAAGTATTGTTCGTGCGAAGTATGATTGAGCTATGCACGACTGTGCGACATGCCATTTATGCCATTATTGTTCGCGCGAAGCATGATTGAGCGGTGCACGACTGTGGGATATAGCACCATCTGTGCGAACCATCGTTCATGCGAAGTATGATTAGGCGATGCATCGAGAAGTACTTTATATTAGTTTCTCACCTTCAAATCACCTTCTCTACAGAAAATTAAGTAGCCAAATATTATCGTTTAAAATTCAACCTCAATGCTCAAGAGTTGAGTCTAAATTAGGAAACAGCGATTTGATCCTCTAGGCATATGTGGGTGCCTGTATTAATACTAATAATGGATGCTTAAACCCTAAAATGTCAGTGTGATCTTTATCAAACTGGATCGAGCGGCTGGCATCGCACGCGCAGCTCGCGGGGCGAAACTGGTCTACTTCCTGCTACACTTTACTGTGCACCCAAATCAGGGCTGACATTCTTTACGCGCTCGTGCGCCTCACCCCACCCATCACGCCTACGAAACTAGACCGCTGCTTACGCTTAGTTACTTCGCATCGCGGCATCAAGATATATTTGTGGGTGAGCGTTGAGGTGACTTACAACAAGTTACGGAATAGCGGAGCAGTGCAGCGCGGCCTTAGTGATCGAAGTCGAAGCATCCACGTTACATTCTCAGATAATATCGATTATCCGGAGCATCGCGAGACTGATGTATTGAGATTGAATGGGAAACGCAGCGCACTCGCTCGTTCTGACCCCGTATCATGGTCGGGCTTATCACGCGATAATTAAGTGACAAGATAGGAGCGTCGTCTCGTTCTATCAAACGGTGCCAGCCAGTTACGGACGCTCTATCGTGTCTCTAGGTTCTCTCTAGGGCTTTTATCTGGTCTCTAGAACATATACCTGATCAGTAATCATCCTCCTACCATTTTTCTCGGTAGTGCCCCAAACGAGCCCGGGGTCAGCTTTGGCATCTAATCCCAAGATTTGGCATAGGCACTAGTTTGACGAAAGCGGCTGCCATCTGAGCTTCCAACCCGCAGTGAGAAAATTAGACCTTATTGGGATTACACCGGTTTCCTAACGATGTTTTCCTTCACCAAAATGCCACGGTTAAATATGAAATGATATTTCCTACATAATTAGTTTTACACTCGAAAACTGTCAAAACTTGATATGCTATTTTGAAAAACCGATAGAAAATGTAAAAATTCAATTCCATCGTTAGAAAGTAAGTGCCTACAATGTTGACACTACAATCGTGTGCCCCCAGATGCACTACTTTAGTTCGGGTCGGGTCGTTAGTGCATAGATATGTATAAACTAACGCGCGAAAATATTGTACAGGTAATTAGAACTAGGAACAGTCACCATAACCTCAGTATCTGCGACGACGCGCATAAATACCTGACACGACTCTATTATTAGGGCTGTTAGGATGCGTCAGATATTTTTGCTGCATTAATGCTGGTACTGTACGAGTTCCTAAAATGATCTATACCTAGCTCTCGTTCTTCTATCATTACCATATATGTAATACTTGTTATTCAGACATTTTAGCATGATGTATGTAGCCCACGTACCTAGTAGATTCCCTTTCGATGCCGACTCTACACCAAATCAAAAAAATAGACACGCATAAACAATTTTGCTCGATATAAGTGCTATGCTATATGTCTCTATCTATGCTATATGTCATTATATGCCCGCTTAACGTGCGTACCGTGAAAGATCCTGAATTTAAATCAGTTACTCTATCAAATGATTCATGCATATTGAACTTTAAGTAGGCTACTGTTAATTTATGAAGGAAGCGTCAATTCATGGTGGCAACTTAAAGTAAAGAGGCTTATCGCCGACAGTGCCCTAGTGGCATACGCCGTTTTAGCTTTCGACGGCCGCTGATACCTAAACTTGAGATTATTTGACTTGGCCGAGTTGCATCAAAGTAGTCCATTCAAAAAGCAACCTACCGTCCTAGGTAGACGATTCAAATTCCAATCACAGTTTTATAAAAAATCGGCCACATGAATACTAATACTCTCAAGCATACATTCTTGGCGGTCCGCCCCGCATGCCTTCATTTCTTTGTGCGGCGGTCAAGTTCGTTATCATCGCTCGATTTATTTGCATGGACTTTAAAATACCGCACGATCTGGTAAATCAGAACAGGTTTCGCCTCACTCACCTCACCCCGTGGTTAGCCCTGTGGTCGACTTTGCATTTACATATATAGGTTAGTATGTATATGATGCATATGCCTTCGCTAAGACAAAGAACTATTCTTGGCTATATAAGTATGTTGAAATTGAAACGTAAACGTCGTAAAATTTTCTCAATAAAGTTTAATAACACATGTCAACTCGCAAACCGGACCGTGTGACTTTACTTAAATGTTAATAACATAAAATGTGAAACATAAGTAACATCAGTGGTATTGTCATACTTTAACGAATTATATATCATATCGTAGATCATCTGACGTGGAATTATTGAATTAATAATTATACCTAATGTAATCTCCAAAAGAACTAAAGCAGCTGCAATTTAAAAAAGTCTTTCAGCACCGTGGCACCTCCTGCGTTCTTTGTAAAGGTGCATTTTCATTGGTCGATAGCGCCCGCATGCGTCCGGGAGATGTGCAAATTGCATGCCATAGCTCCATAGGGGGAGCCATTTCACCCCTCAGCTTCACTCTCTCGTTACAGTTCAAGCATATCCCCTTTTTTCCAAACTCTCGCACGCTTTTAACTAACCAAATAGATTAGGTAGGTACATTGGGCGTTATACTTACCGCACGTATGCATTAGGTACTCCACGCATGACAAAACGACTTCTATCGACTGATGACTGTCATTTAGTCGGTAGCTATTTGGTCGGGTGGGTTCGTGCGGGTCGTAAAGAAGTTGTTTGCTGAGAATTACACGGTCTGTAGATATGCATATTACCTATGCATAACGCTTGATACCTACCAATGGCAGTTGTTTTCAATAAGTAAAACAACATTTGAAAGCAGCCCGTGTAACATGCATAATTGCACAGTCAGCGTCATATAATAGTAGCAGCCAGAGTAGCCAAATATTTCGTAACACACCCTTATTCTTACAGTAATAACGACGTGTACCGAAATATTTGGCTACCTTGGCTGCTATCAACTATATGACGCTAACTGTACGTATTTAAAAGTATTTTGTTGATTGCAGACATGTATATATCGAATCGTTCATAACATTACGCACCCGGTTATTATCTACAATTATGGACTGCTAACCTGCACCGGTTTTCAACGGATGCCTCGGTTGTGTTTAAGTTAATCTAAATTGTAGTATTGATTATGTCATATAAAGAATTCATTTTATTAGTTTGAATCCGATATTTATTAATCCTAACTACCTCTCTTGCAATAGTTAAGAATTTTACTTTGCATAACATAATTCGTTTGTTTTCCTCTTCATCGTGGATCTACACTCAGCCTGGCTAGCACGATAGGTTTTATGGTCACCACGGCCTAAATGTACTGAAATGTCGCGTAAACGGTAACCATAACCATAAAACGTATCATGCTACATACATTTTCCAGGACTGCATGTTTTGCATATTTTTTGTATAGGTAATTAGTTAAGGGCCCCTTCGGGGCCCAACTTAGAAAGATAGGAGGAAAAAAAAAAGCTACATACATTTTTATAACGGTTGTTGAATTGTTTCAGTCATAAGGATTTTTACTATACTTAAATATCCCAGTGCTAGTCCCGATAGTTGACACCTTTAATCTTAATTCTTGGAAATAAAATGAAATGGTTTTTTTTTGAACCGGTTCTCTATGCCAACGCCCGGAGCCTGTATCGGCTGATCATGGCTGGCTTGTGGGTAGTCGCCACTATGGGGCTACCCGACTGCCGAGAAAAAATGAAATGGTGTTAATTATTGGAATTAAGGTTTGAAATTGGGATGTTTATTTCACCGGGCCCGTGGCCGTTGAAAAGGAGTAATCTCGTTTTTCCGTGACACTAAGTTATTTCTGTCCGACAAGTCACAATTACCTACTTATACCATTTCGATTTATTGCATTTCTCGGTATCGTTTCTCTCGGCTCAACCTCTGCGCGCACTTCGAACCTGTTCCCCACATTGCATAACGACAAACCACTAAAGTCAATGTCACTGCCTACTTATCTCTTAGTCTCGGAAAGCTGTAATAAAGTTCCAATCGCTGGAATAATTCACAATATTCGCTGCGAGACCGACGGCCACTCATACGGCTGGTATTCATAATGCACCGCCAATAGGTAAGTACAAGTACCCTGGAGAGAACCAGTTTAAGCAAGACCTTACCGCTCGGCCACGACTTTGGTCTTAAGCGACCTGCGACCAGCGTTATATCTGTTCATTGCGCGTGATCCCAACTAACCACAGTGCGTTGCGCATCTCGACCGCGTAATGAACAGATAAAACGCTGGTCGCAGGTCGCTCAAGACCAAAGTCGTGGCCGAGCGGTAATGCCGCGCTCTGGACGCCAGCGGGAGCGGGGCGATGAGCGGGCATTCATAAATTGAACTCGTTCAAATGTACCACTGGAGTGAAATTCCCTAAAACAGTGAATATATTTCGTGACGGCGTCGCAAGACATCACCTCACTGTTCAACCCACCTCTCACCTCATCTGTCACCTCAGACAAGATAATCCTTAACCTTCCTTCCTGGTGTCTTCCTGGTGTCTCGGTCTCGGTCAGCCGCTCGTCGCCCCGCAGCCCGCTGTCGGCCAGCGCAGTTACCACAAGACGACGCGCGAGCTGTATCGCGGCGAGATAGATATCCCTCTCTTTCTAATTAGAACACTTAGAAAAAGGCGGATAGTGACACAGCTCGCGCGCCGTACTGTGTACTACGCGTAGTTGTTACGAATCAAGGCTCAAGATAAAGTAGGGGTGAGTGGTGAATTGAGTTAAGACAGACGTGAATAGTTCAGTTGGTCGGCCTTCGCGAAGCCTTATTTTATCTCGAGAAACGCTCTTTATCGGAAATAATGTTTTTATTTTAGATACGTGGCTAAGTAATGCTAACTGCATCCAGTTTTAAAAGTAAAGTAAAAGTATCTAAGTAGATCAAATGGCGAGGTAGTTGCTGAGCTAGGCTGTTCAAAGGATTACCTACAGCAGGCTAATAGGTATCTGTGTGTTTTGCTCAAGTTAACACATCAAGAACCGTAACTTTAACGTGATTTACGTATTAACACTTTCACTGCCGGGAACGCGCCTAGCGGGCGCCTACGCCGTAGTCGCTTTCCGCTACATACGAGGAAAACCAGGGGATCGGCTACGAGCGTAGCGCGAAGCGATTCTTGGCAGGGAATGTGTTAATAGATGTAACACTAATTTAATTTCATAGGTAAGCGTATCTGTAATTATTCAAACTACAATTAAGGATTTGGTGTAAGTAGTTGGGTATTCAAACCTATATATGATTTCAACAATTCCGGATAATATAAAAAAATGGTGCGTTAATCGTCATGCAATTTCCGGGAAAACTATTTTGGAACGCAACAAGATTAGTATTGTTAAAACTAGTAATATTTCCATTTCATATCCCATTGTAGCAAAGAAACGTAGATGATGTCAATGTTAGGTATATGGATCGATGTATGAATTAAAATAAGGTAGGTACCGAGTAGCTAGTAAGGTTATCTATATGATAACGCCTATACTGTACAATAAGTATAACATGGGAACAAATGATCATAGGATAAGTTAATAGCTAGGTGTTATTATATGATTATTGCCTGACCCGGATCTAAACGCAGGGATAATAGCTGATAACAGAATTCTTCCTACGCCTGCATTATCAATAGCGGACTGTGTCAAGGACCCAAAGGTGTGCTATTAATGCTATTAAGTTCGGTGTATACCTACGTAATGACTTTCATTACATAACTATTAATTTCCCAGGTTAGATAAAAAACTAGATACTAGGTACTTAAGTTCTTAGAAAATTGCTCTAGGTAGGTACTAACTAAAGTAGCGAATGTGTTGTTTTTATAATTAAGAAACGTCCTAGTTCTCGAGGTGGCACTAGTGTATGATTTGAATTTGATTGATATGAGCACTTTATGTCAAAGTGATATGGTTCAAATTCGAATGAAGAGAAATCCTATTAGTTCGGATTTAACCCATATTGCTTGTCTTTCGACCAAAGAGCCGAGAGCTGGGCCTCCGAATGGAAACGCAGCACCTATACATATTTTCTATAATGGTCGCTGGACATATTGGCCCAACGTTGGCGCGTCAGCAGGATGCAGCTATGCGTAAGAAGGAGACGGCTACAGTTCGATGTCATTCGTTTACATAGCTGCATCCTTCTCACGCGCCTCCGTTGCCCGATGTGTTCAGCGACCATAAAACGAGTCGCTGTACACGCATAGGTAGACCAAGTCCCAAGCCTGGGTTAACTCTTGGCTTGGTAAGCATGATAGCGTGTCATGATTTAATTGGCATTTGTTGGTACCTAGTTTCGTCCAACAAAATTTTACCAGAAATCGATGTTCACGTTCGTTGGATGATGCTGAGTCGGCCTGCGAAGCCCGATATCGCCGACAGAGCGATTCTGATGATGATAGAGGTAATCTAATATAATGAACGATCGAACAAATTTACGTGCGCTCTATTTAATCTCCGGTATGCAATTAATACGAGACGCTCAAAGAAGCCGACTTCCGCTGCTACCCGCTGCTGCTAGTAACAGCCTGCTGTGCCTACAACATTAACTGGCGTAGGTATCAGGTAGAACATTTTCGTAAGAAATCTAGAAACTTCCCCAAGAACTGAAAGAAAGTTTTGATTTAATTTGGAATATACTAACATCAAAAGCCCTTAAATTCCCAAAAACTATTAAACGTCGAAAATTTCGCATCTATAATAGGTACATTTACCACACATTTTTAGAAACAAAACCGACGCCCGTCTGAACGCCTTAAGGCGAGACATGATGTGAGACCAATGATGTAATATAAAAATTAGGTGTGAGACTGTAAAACGTTCATAACACCTCTGTATGTAGGTACCTATGTTTTAAGAATAAGATTGACTGAACATACATAAGTAGACTCAGCCCATTGTCGTATTTTACGTTATAAATAAATATATTTCAAAAAGAAAATGACATTACGAAAGCTACGCTTGCTTATTGTCGTTGCCTTTTTCAGGTACTACTTATACGATACGCTAAGATTTAAAAGTGAATATGATCATACCTACTAAGGTGCTTCACGCACACTTCGCAGGCATGCACAAATAGTGCCTCATTAATTAATGGTTCGTGTTACGCTTAAGTACAGTTAGTAATTGGTTTCGGGAGAGTTATGCGTTATGTGGCCTTCTGGTTTTCACTGTCGCGGCGTCCGCGCAACTTGAACCTTAAGCTATTCGTAACCCGACACACCTCATTATCGCCTTGTATATTTTGACCCCGAGATTCGCAACGAGTATTTGTAATCAGGTCAGACTTACATCGGTTCGCTGAGGCGAGTCAGGTGGGTCCAAGCTTTATGAATATATTAGCAAAACGCAGACACGCGTTCTGAAGGCAAACTATCACTTCCTCACCTCGTTCGATACGTAGGTATACTAATGTTTTAGTTAGCATATCGTTTGCGATATCATTACTTATCCGGCTACATGTTGGCTCAATAATTTCTGTCAATGCGAATGTTCGCGAACGCCTGCCAGGCCAAGCAAGCATGGCTTTGATTCCCTTCTTGTAGCTGGGCATTTTCAATAATTCGTGCACCCAATTACCGTGAATTGTTAAATAAAAATTAACTCGGTGTCAGTTTTGTAACGGCAATTAAGCATTGAGTTTGTATAAAAACTAACTTTTTCTGTTTAATTTAATGAATGATATGCCTATACACGTTAATTACATAAGAGAAAAGTTTCTTTTCACATGATTTGAATGCTTAATTTTCGTTACAAAACTGACGCTGAGTTAATTTTTGTTTAACAACTTACGCTAATTGGGTGCACGAATTATTGAAGATGCTCAGCTGCACTGCTGCAGGCCCTGCAGGTGTCATAGAAGAGGCTCGGCTATCTGTTATTCATGCAGTCATCGTGATTGAATTTATGGAAGATACCTACACGATTTTCTATTAAACCTCAAAATGTTGTGCTCTTAATTGGCAATAAATAAGAAACTACACCAACCTCACAATTAGGTATTCCACTATAACTAACAACGTATACCTACTAAGTTATATTAACATCGTATAAAAATCGTTTTAGGATTTATTGAATCAAACAACTAATAAATATCCCTGCATTTTTGAGGCATCGGGCCCGCACTGACAGCCTTCTAAGGTCACGTGTGACGTGGCACTTCCGCTGTCGGTGGGCGGTGGGTGTACTGGACCAAATATTAACGCGCTAGGTCGGTTCTTGAAATGCTGTTTTTTGCTATTGCATTCCGATGAGAGTAGGTAGAGTATCGTAGACAACAGAATTATATCTAAAGGTGCAAAAAAGGTTAAAATTAGCTGTGTTAATCCTTGTTACGATTTGGGTTATGTTAAGTCATCTACCTCGCAAAAAGTGGTATTTGGATTTTATTGACAGGTGTACATACAGCGTGCTGAACAGGCGCCACGTTAAGCTTGAGAAAATCAGTTTTTGCACTCAGTACTTATATTGTTTGCATTGTTATTTCGCTATTCTATAGTTAATTAGAAATTGGATTAGGATGGAGGAAACGAATATTTCGCAAATTTCATTAGTTTTTACAGGTATGTTGCAGGGCACTAGGAACAATTATTAAGTCTGGTATGCAAGAATGTCTAACAGGTAGCCAATGTTTATTGTTTAGGAACCCGATTATGTAAATAGTTAATGGACTACATAATTATTATTGTATCCATTTTCCACAGACATCATTATAGTACGAGCTATTATGATATAGCTGATCAATCATCTGTTCAGATAGACATCGTGAATATCGTAATAATGATCTGCGGATCACAGTCAAGACAGCGCGTAGGACCGAACAGATATAACTAATAGACCGGGAGATACCTACTGACACAAAATTTCCCGTCATGGTACAAATGGTACTACTTGGTACCGTACGGGTGGTACGTAATGACGAAAATGAAGATGATGGTCATGGCGCTGGCACCGGCTGCACAATCGAACGTGTCGGATAAAAAAGTTCACATCGGAGAAGTACGGGATTACGCTACGGCCTATACTTCATTTTTCATCGTCTATTGGAAAATACAAGAATTTTTGTGTAACAAGTCGTTCGACATTCGTAATTTATACGACACGTTCGATTCTGATTAACGCCCACGCGATTGGTACCGGCACCAGGGCTATGGCCAGAATTATCCTTTTCGTCATTACGAAATTAGACCCCTGAAGGGTGGGATATACTTGATACAAGTGACCGGAAAAATTGTGTCAGTATCTCCCGGTCTATAATTTGGCATGCGATTGTCAAATCAAATTGATCTCGTTTCGATTTCTGTCTGGTCGCGAAGTACCGTAGGTATACCTACTCATTCCGCTGGCTGTCGGCAAGGCCGCGGCGGTCAGTGACGCCAGCGCGGGCGCCGCTGCTGCCGAACCATTAACTTGACACTAATCAATACACACTATTAACTCTATAATTCCCTAGTAAGTGTGGTAAAATCCGGTAAGAGCGCTTTAGTAGGTACCTACTGAGTTCGATTCGCATCCGAGAAAACGAATCATTCGTTCAGCGAGATTAGGTACCTAACTAATCTATAGGTAGTTACTTCTATTATAAAGAGGAAAAGACTTGGAAAAGATTGTGAGATTCTGGGTCTGAGAGCTTTGTACCTACGTTTGTCTGGGTAAGCTCCGGAACCGCTTGAGTCCAATTTCAAAAATTCTTTAAGCGGCTTCTAGAATGGACTTACTGAATGGTTATATTAAATCCCGCGGGATTGTCTGCGTTTTTTGCAATACGTGGGCGAAGCCGCGCGGGCAGCTAGTATTAACTAGATGAATAGGTAACTATTTGTGGTTATCGTATCATGAAGGAAAAACCAGCAGGAGAAATTAATCGTTTTAGCCACCCGACTATCACATGGGGAACACAAAATGGCGAAGAACATTTCCCTGATTCACCTCACTCCGGATTGTGGGTACCTAAAAGTACCTACGTAACTTAACATACACACCTTGTATCTAATTAGTAATTAACTTTAATTACTTCCTATTCGTTTTCAAGTTGCAGAGTTGACAGAGCTACGGCAGCCTAGTGGTTCAGGCATGCGGCTGTCAAGCGGCGGTCGTAGGTTCGAATCCCGGCTCGTACCAATGAGTTTTTCGGAACTTATGTACTTACGGAATTATTAGCTTTTCGGTGAAGGAAAACATCGTAAGCAAACGCCTACATATAGGTATAAGAGCGAGAACGACGTATGTTTTATATCGGGCATACGCGATCATATTAGCCAGCCAGGACTCCCTTGACTTAAAACTTTAAGATCAATAGTTTTAATTGCAACAATCATCTGAACGTTTCCACGCGCGCGCACGATCCGGATGCGTGCGCCCGACCACTACAATTACTGTCAGAAAAAAGTTAACGCGGCTCGACCTGCGAAGTATGCTGCTGGCCGCAACAGAAAGTGGATTTATATGTAAAATGCTGACGTAAACGCGCACTGGGGTGTTAAACCGCGGTGATATGCTGTCAAATTGCTTATTAAGTGCTGAATTGTGTTTAGGCACTCAACTATGACAGCTAAATAGCAAATGGTACATTTGTGTGCATTGCTTATATGCGCGTGTTTTGTCTTTCGCACAAATAAATGTGATTGATTACGAGTAGGTATAGGCAGGCTAATTGGTAACGAATTGTAACTAAAGTGGGAATATTTTTCAACTTGGAATAGGTACTTCAATGCATTCCAATTGCTATTAGTTTTAGCTTGCATACTTGATTAATAATGAGACAAAAACTACTGGCAGCTTACGATCCTGTATCCGTGTGACACTTACGAGGCTCTCAATTTGACATGTTTTGCGAGTCACTGAGTTGAGGTCTCGGGGGATTTGGGCACCAACTGAACACCCACCACAATGACCTAGGTACTTCAAAACTGCTGATTTAGTCTTATGACGTTGACGTGAACAGTGAAAATGAATCGCGCCTTACCATTACCATGTGTGATACCCTAGCTAGCATTTGATAATAGTACCTATATAGGTACCTACCTTAATTAGTAAACCTTCTTAGTCGCTTGACAAACAATAGGTACTAAGTAATAACTTTTTTGTACCTTGCCGGCACTTGTCATGATTAACAAACACGTGCACACACATAGGTACTACCTATATGGCTCCATGAGTTGACAATCCCTGCTATACTTAGTATACCTAAATAATCATTTGACCAAGATCTGAAACGATATATTATACACGGTGGAATTTAATCGGTGAACAGGAACCCATTTTTCTAATGCAGTAATCGATGGCGGTCACCGTTATGTACCTAGTACTTAAGTGGAACCAAGTTTTTTTTTATTATAACTAATTTTTAAGTTGAAATTAAATTTTAATTAAAATTATTGTCACCCTACTAATGGTTTAGTCTGAAAAGTTTAATACCTGTTTTCAAACTATCAGCCATAGAAACTTAAAACATAAATGAGCAATAAGCTGTCAATTTGTCATTGTCAAATTCATAACAAATTGACGTCTGATCTGTCTAGTTTCCCGCCAAAGCCAGCAAGCACTTGACGTATGTACACTTACGAGTAACTTCCCTTCAATAAAAGTAGGGTGTCCATTTATTCAGTCAGTGTACATTTTACCGATGTTAATTAAGTGTGATTAATTAGATTTTGAGCTATATTGCACGAGATCTCGGCGAGGACCAAATTCTTGGCCAGTAGTTAACGTAGTTAATTTGTAGTAGTTAAAAAGTTCTGTTGTGACACGAAAATGAACCATAGAAAATGTATGGCTAATTTTCGTGTCACAACAGAACTTTTTAACTACTATCAATTAATTAGGCTAACTACTGGCCAAGAATTTGGTCCTCACCCATCTCACGTATTGGTTTCTGTGTAGATTGATAATTAAGATTTTTGGATTCCTGATCACCGATTAAATTCCACCGTTTATATGTAAATGTTATTTATAGTTAGTTATTTTATACTACCTACAGTTAATTTGTCTATAGTAGGTAGCCAATGTTTAGTAATGTGCTCTTTAAATCAGGAGTTGGCAACCGACGGCCCGCGAGCCTCCCTAGCTGTTTTGTGAGTAAAGGCACAGATTATATATATGTATTACAGGTAAAGGTGGTTTTATTCAGATTTTTTAAATTGCCTGGTAATGTCACAAAATATGAAGTGCGGCCCGCGTCAATTTCGTTAGCGAGTTGGTTATTAATACTTACCGTATATACCTAGGTAGGTACCTACTGTTATTTATATTAATTTACTCTTTACAGATTCTGCCGTTAATGGTGACTCCGCGACCGGTGCAAGAAGACAATGGAGACCTCGGAGCAGTCAAAATGCATGCGCCAAGAGACGCCGTCGCCGACAGCAATGACGACGAAGTTATATCTGTGAGCATAACCTCCTCGGTCGCAGTCGGTCGAGGCAAAGGCCGGCCGAGAGAAACTCTGGAGCCAGCCGACGATCTGGTCGCCCACGAGACCGTCTCTGCTACTACCGCCATAGCCATCATCGAAACAATGGCCAACGAAACTCGCGAATCGCTATCGTTAGCAGGCGCTAATATAGAGTTCATTAAACAACTCCATTCAAAAAAGGAAGCCCGAGGAACACATCATTCAGAAGTCCACCCGTTTCAGCTGCAGATCAAACATTACATGACCGACGAATCGAGCGAGCCCCTAGAACACGGCGGAGATACAACAACTTTAGAAATCCCCGACGACGACATTCAAGAAGACATCGAAAACATACCATTAGGCAGATCTGTAGCGCTCTCGCCGCCTCAAAACCATATTCAAGGTCTGTCACCGAGTGAAAGGGGGCAGGAACCGCGATTGACGACTGTTAGTTTTAATGTAGTGCACGACACGCCCAAAACAATACCTAATTATAATGAGCGCAACGAACCGGCTCAACCGTTTCCGGACCTCCAACCCATATACAGTGAGCCGCCGAAAATATACAGTCAGCCGGCGCAAGTTTACAGTGAACCAGCTAAAGTGTACAGCGAGCCCGCTAAAGTGTATAGCGAGCCCGCGAAGGTTTACAGTGAACCTGCCAAGGTGTACAGTGAACCGGCTAAAGTATACAGTGAACCGGCTAAGTTTTACAGTCCCCCGGCATCTCTGAATTTGCCGCCGCAGGACGCGCCGGCGCCGGCTCCCACTCCCTGGCAGGAAACACCGTCCACGGTAGCCGTAGAAACGACGCCCAGCACGACTACATCTGTACAGCCAGCGCTTCGGCCGGAGAAAAATTACGAAGTCGACGAGAAAGACAGCGTGCTGACCGACGGCCAGAGCCATGGCGTCCAGGACGACTCCCCGGAGAGCTGCAAGGACGACAGCTGCAAGGTCGGGTACGTGGTGGAGGGGCGCGCGTACCGCAAGTACCGCGTGGAGGAGCGCACGGCGGACGGGTTCATCGTGGGCGAGTACGGCGTGGTGCGCAACGAGGACGGCGCGCTGCGCGGCGTGCGCTACACGGCCGACAGCGACGCGAGTCCGAGGCTCATCTACGACGCGCTCATGAAGTTCCTGCAGCTCTAGTGACCTGGACTGCCACTCTAGTTTGTCACTACACGTCCTGATGTCATTTAAATCGCGCGCTCAAATTCTGTAACAGCCATTGCAATGGCAGAGACGACTCCATCATGTGCCCATGAAGTTCCTGCAGCTCTAATGACCCGGAAGTCGCCTCTGTCGCGCCAATCATAGCAGGTTCAGTTCAGTTCGTCATTTCACGTCTCAATATGTTCGCGCGCTGAGCTACAATATCTCCTATTGAAATCATGTGACAAGGCGATTTGATGATCCATATGTTGATTATTCACATGACGGTTTGATATTCAGAGGAAAACGACAATCAAAATAAGTTTTGTTACTTGTGCAAAAATAAGATACTAGAGGGAAATGTGCATTTTGTGCCCCTTAACTATAAGTATAATTTGAAGAAGATTGTAAACCTGAGTGTGCTCAAACACTCCACGCTTCTATTAAAATTAGATTATTTAAGACTGACCTCAATTCGGCTGGTAACTACAGGATGTATACCGTACGGAAAGTGCCAGTTCAGAAAAGAGTAGTCGGAAAACTGCAAGTTTTAAGCCGCGTTTACGCACAGGCGTCATTTTAAAAGCGTTTACGCAATAAATACTTAAATACGCGGGTGCGCTTTTAACAGGCGCTAAATATTTCAAGACATTATGGCAAGAGCGTTGTACATAACGTGTGGAAAATTATCTATTGCATAGGTACAATAGGTACCACACAAGAATAGTCTACTTAGCCTACATTTACTGATTTTATGTAAAAATAGCACAACTATATTATTTTAATTATGTACATAATTTAGGTACCTCCCAAGCCAATAGTGGCGTTAGATTCGTGAGTAATAATTGTGCCATTGTTTAAGAAATATTTAGGAAAATAATTAGTAATACTCGCTCCTAAAGTTGAGGGCCAGAGGCCACGAGGCAGACCATCCGCTAGATGGAGCACAGGAATCACTGCACTCTTGCAACTACCTACACCTGAGGCCCTAACGCGAAACGAACACAAATTTCGTTCTTGTATCTCCCTCTCTGTTGCACTTGCTAGTTCGAGCGACAGAGAGGGAGGTACTCGAACGAAGTTCGTTTTCACTTCACGGTAGTCTCTCTGCCAGAGGCCGCATAAAGCAGGTGCAGGAACCTTCGAAGTCTGGTCAACAAGATGAGGACATTATGTCACGGTCCTCAGCATTGAGGACCGCGACATTTCATGAACCATGTGTTTTCTTGATAATTATCTTTTTAGTATAAGTTAGCCTTAAGTAGGGAGGCTAGGCATTGTAATCACAATGACACCGAGCTAGATAGCGTTCATTTACTTGTGAAAACATTTCAGTAAAATAAGTAGGTAGTTAAGAACGAATAAATGTGAAATAATAAACTGGTTGTATCTTTTACCCTAGAAACGTCATGAAACACACACGGCAACTTTTCAGTGCTACTAATGGGGTATACAGTGTCGATACAGCACGGCAATCACAGGGTGGCCCACGGACTGTGCCGCGGCGACGTAGGCTATCCGTCCCTTTCTAAGCGTTCTAATTAGAAAGAGACGGGTATATCACGCCGCGAGACAGCACCCGGGCAGTGCTGTGATTGCCGTGCAAGTGATGGTGACATCTAGTGCCGCGCGTTTATGTCGCTGCAATTAGTCGTCAAGTGTAACCGCTCTGTAACACGGTTTGTGGAATGATAAGAAATCACACTTTTAGGGAGACAAACTAAATTTATTAATACGAGAAATAATCATACTTAGGTAGGTAGGTAACTATTCTAATAAAATTAATTATATAATAGTTAATTAGTTATGGTAGGATTAATCACAAGCTTACAAAACTCGGCTTTTAAACATTTTGATTATATGTATATTATTTATTTGACAAAATCCATTTAAATCTTAGATATATGACAGTTGTACAGTCGAGGTCATCAATGCGAATGATGTTTTTCTTGATTTTATATCTTCAATACAAAAAACAATAGCTTGCGCCATTTTTATTCCAGGGAAGGTGAAGCCAAAAGTTTATTGTTCAGCTAGCACAATAGGCCTAGCGACACTTTGCCCGCGACTAATATTCTGCATCCATCCCTTTTTAATACATTTCGAGAGAAAAAGATGTTGTGCCAACAATAGTCGCGGCCAGTTGTGCTAATCTCTTTCTAAACACAAAGGTATTCGGAACAAATCATACAATAATTAAGTTAGTACAATGACATTTGAAACTATTACGTAGTTTTCTCACTGGCTCTTGCAAAAAAGGTATAAATAAGATACAACTACAGTTACATAGGTACTCAACTTTCGTTGCACGAGCACTAATTTTAATATCCCGATTAGGGGGATTCCCCAAAACGGCCCAGGGGCTCGATATCACGGATATAATAGCCTTATTCCTAAATTGTTTGTTTACCGCGAGCCTGCACTGAAATCTTTCTAGAAGGTACTTACCACCAAGTAGTTACCACTGGTGAAGATGTGGTTATTTCCAGTGGGGTAACCTGTTGAGGGCAAATAGTGATTTGCCATCAACAGGTTACCTACCTACTAACCAAGCAGAACCAAGGTAACCGATATAGCCCTCCGAATCGCTAAACTTAAGTGGCAGTCGGCGGGGCACGTACCACGTAGAACCGATGGCCGTCGGGGCGGAAAGGTTCTCGAGTGGCCACCACGTACCGGAAGGCGCAGCTTCGGTAGGCCCCAAAGACTGATGACCTGGTAAAGGTCGCGGGAGTCCGCTGGATGCGGGTGGCGAAGGACCGGTCACATTGGCACTCTTTGGGGGAGGCCTATGTCCAGCAGTGGACGTCTTTCGGCTGATATGATGATGTTGATGACCATCAGTAGGTAACAAATTGGTAGTAACCACTAGAACAGTACATATCTCTCTGCAGCGCCGTTGGTAGCTTAGGTCGGCAAGCCTTATCCTAAATAACCGAGTCAACAACAAAAATATTTACGTATCCAACTTTATAAACCGATTAACGTTAACACCCAATATAGCATGTATTTATTCTAACAGTTTACAAACAATCGGCCCGAGAAGACATTTTGAGATATTATAATTATAGTTGTCAATGGGCATTGATATGTGGAAAAGAAGGGCCTTCGTTTCACACAGAGACATGCAATAATAATGGTTTTATATACGTGCATATCGCGGTAACAGACATTTGCATGATCAAGCAAACGCCTTCAAGATTGTCAGTTTGGAAATAAGTAATTATAACTCCTCAAAATGTAGTCAACATGTCGTGAACTAAACCCGACGTCGCTTGTGAAGCGACCTTCCGCCTCTTGGCGATAAACTTACGCCGCTTAATCTTTTGGCATGCCGCGGCTGCTGCAGTTACAATATGGTTGTGTGCCGACACGGATCCGAGTTCAATTCTCGACATTATTCCTATAAAAACTATAGAAATACGAACCAAGCGCGTGGAGTCGTTTGTACGCGGATCCGCGTTCCGGCAGTATAACGTGATTCCGGGGATTCGCATTCCGGCACACCAAAGGTTAAGTCTGTTAAACGCTACCAACAACTCCCCTAAGATAGTGATTATCTATACATCCTAGTAACTCTAATAAATATTGGTGCAATTTCCGAGTTACAGACCTTCTCCGAAGCATATTAATAAGTCTTACCGCCTAGTTACATTTCGATTATGATATAATAACTAAGTACTATAACAATTACAGTTAACGCTCTTCGATGAATACTAAAATTTTCATTATAACCTCACTTGTTCGGGTATACTTAAATAAAAAATATTCACTCTCATCTACTGATATATTTGGAACAATCATCTGGCAACACTTTGTGCACGATTGCATGTAACAATTTATTTAATTGGAAGCGCATCAAATCTGTACTGAACTTTTGAATAACGTTAAATTTACTACTAAGTAGCGGCTCAAGCCTGCAGTACATCAGACAAGCAACGCGGCTTCGGCAAATCCCACTCGACACTTACGAAACTTGCAACCAATTAAATAAGTATTATTGACATGAAACTGTTTTAGTACTTCCAATACAAGTTTGATTAAATAAATAATGGTCTACTTACAAAAGTCGCGAGTTAAGTTTGATCAGCGAGTTGTGTCACCAACATTATATTATTAGTATTTATATACGGCAACACTTTTACCTATCAAACAGGCTGTTTCATTATAAGAACCTATCACGTCGCCATGCATGCCATGTTGCCAGCGTGAGATTTTTCATTCGCTCAGGCTCTAGTTTTTGCCGTGAGAAAAGACAAGACATATAGCATTCGTCACTCTTTGACATTATTTAATACGCGACCGCAATCAGCTCGCAACAGTGGTAAAGTGTTCTTCAAGCCACGGTAAGTATTAAACAGGAAAGTCATCCACCTAGCGTTATTCCCAGTTGCGCCTTAAAGGAGCGGGGTTCGCTTTGACACCTAAAGAGGAAAGTATCAAACAGAAATGTGTGTGGCATAGTCCTAGTGTGCCACGATATTCCATATTGTTGCGCCGGTGGTATAAACTTCAAACTTGATTTTCCATGCTTTAGAAGCGTTTTCAGCAGGCTGAAAAGTGATTTCAGTGAGTTTCAGAGGTGGCTCTTCCACATACTAGAAGATTGAAAATTCACCCTAGTTACCGTTGTTTTCAGGCGCCTGAAACATGTTTTCAGTCCGTTTCAGGACAGCCTCTATCAAATGGCGCAATAACCTGAAAACCCGTTTTCAGGCGTTTTCAGGACCCCTTATGGGCCTTTGAAGTACACTTCAGTATATGGCGAAATTTCTCGAAGGAGTGAAAGAGACAGCACTATTAGAGAGAGACATCTAGATTGAGAAGGTTCGAGAAGTGTGTGAAAGAGACAGCACTATTAGAGAGAGACATCTAGATTAAGAAGGTTCGAGAAGTGTGTGAAAGAGACAACTAGAAAGGGACAGCATATTCGGGTCGAACGAGCATCGAACAATCTAGACGCTCTGGAACATTCACGAACCTAGGGGTCGCCGTTCCTAGAATTGGACCTTGGACTGATTATTCAAGATTTCTCCGGAATGTTCTAGTGCGAAGGTCTCCGGGTATATAAGCCGCGTGCCAACGCAGCGGAGGGGAGTTTTGGAATTAAACTGCGAACAGAGCGAATCTCAAAGCGGAACGAGTGAAAAGTGCGTCATAGTGAAGAGATTTATTAAGTAAGCCTTGTTAATTAGAAATTTTGTAATAAAGTTTGCATTTCTTTTAATTAGTGATCAATTCGTGTATTTTCTATCACGTTACCCACCCCGTGGACGTAACATTTGGTGTCAGAAGTGGGATAGAAAATGTCGACTACATCACGTGAGAACGAGCAGAAGGGAGTGCAGACCCGGAGCCGAGTTGCAGCAGGTGAGGACTCTGCGTCGGGCGCTGGCCCACCAGACTCACCGACCCCATATAAGCAAGAGATGGACTTCAATGCCATCTTAGTTCTCTTAAAAGAGCAAGCTCGTCAACAACAAGAGCAAGCTCGTCAACAACAGGAACAGGCCCGAAAAATCGAAGAGGGGCTGCGCAAACAGGAAGAAAAGCTAGAAGAGGGGCTGCGCAAACAGGAAGAAAAGCAAGAAGAGGGGCTGCGCAAACAGGAAGAAAAGCAAGAAGAACATTCGAGACTGCTTCGAGAGGTACATGAGACCGCGACTGAGTGGAAGCGCGAGATGTGTGAGGTCCGGGAGAAACTGATTGACTTTGAAACTGGACTTCGTGGTGTTAGAGAAACCATTGGGATAATTAAGGAAGAAGTTGACACCTACAAGAATCGCCTCCAGAAGCTCGAAATAAAAGTGGCCAGTGGTACGAGTACCTGTGCAGTAGAGGTGCCTGTATCGGGAGGTGGACGATTCAAGGTACCTCCCTTCGATGGTACATCGTCGTGGACAGCTTATAAGCGGCAATTCGAGTCAGTCTCCAAGGCTAACGGTTGGAGTAAAGAGCAGGCCAGGACAGCCCTAACCTTAGCGTTACGTGACGAGGCTCTCACCATATTAGAAGCCTTAGAAGAAGAGGAAACTTATGACCGGCTTCTAGAGGCGTTGGAGGCCCGTTACGGTGACAAGCACCTGGAGCACGTGTACCGAGCTCAGTTAAAAGACAGGACGCAGGGGCGTAGCGAGACCTTGCAGCAGTGGGTCCTAGAAATTGAGAAGTTGGTCAGAAAGGCGTACCAACGTACATCCGCCTCCTTTGTGGACACTACGTTAGTGCAGGCCTTCGTTGACGGAATACGGGATTTGGAGGTACGGGCTGCAGTGCGATTAGGGCACCATGGGAGCCTGAAGGATGCGGTGGCTCATGCCCTGGAAGTAGAAGCTGTGCGCCAGGACCCGTCAAGGCCTAATAGGGTACGTGAAGTATCTCTAAGGGAACCGATTGCTCCACATCGTGAGTTTGGGCCACGATGTTACCATTGTGGAGAACGTGGTCACATCCAGACCAGTTGCCCGAAAAGGGGCAGGAGAGAACGAGATCTGACTCCAGTGGCAAGGGCAACAGGTACTGTGGCATCCGGCCCGCAACAGGGAAACGAGTAAAAGCCAGGACTAAGGGACGAGTGCTGGCTGGTGGTAGGAATGTCCCAGTTATGATCTCACAGGCTAATGACGGGAATAGTCAGAGAAAGGTTGTTAAAGGAGAAATTGGTGAAGTACCCTGTCACCTTACCATCGACCACCGTAGTGGGAAATCACATGGAAACGCAGACGCCCTTTCTCGAAGACCTTGTCCCGACGACTGTAAGCATTGTCTTAGACAAGAGGCCAAGGAATGTTTAAGGATGCTGAGAACTGACACAGTCAGCGAAGAGTGGAGTGATGAAGTCATGCAACTAGCTCAGCAAGAGGATTCTGACATAAAGCCGATTTTTGACTAGATTAATGCAGGAATACCCAAACCAAGATGGTGTGAAGTAGCTCCGATGAGTTCGGTAACGAAAAGCTATTGGGCACAATGGGATAGCTTGGTTATGCATAATGGCGTACTATGCAGGAAATGGGAATCGGCGAATGGGAAGGATGCTCATCTACAGGTAGTCGTTCCAAGGAAAAGAGTGAAAGATGTTTTGGGAAGTTTCCACGACGGTACTTCTGGTGGACACCTAGGAGTGAAAAGAACCTTAATGAAAATCCGACAACGATTTTATTGGATTCACTGCCGTGAAGATGTCGAAAACTGGTGCAAGAAGTGCGTTAACTGTTCAGCAGTTAAAGGTCTACCCGTAGTAGAGGAGCGCTCAAACTGTACAATGTTGGAGCACCTTGGGAGAGAATTGCGCTAGACGTCGCAGGCCCGTTCCCGACATCTGACTCCGGAAACAAGTACATTCTTGTCGTGATGGATTACTTCACCAAATGGCCTGAAGCGTTTGCCATCCCCAATCAGGAAGCAGTCACTATAGCAGAGAAGTTAGTAAATGAAGTTTGTTGTAGATTTGGAGTACCTCTGGAAATTCACAGCGATCAAGGCAGGAACTTTGAATCTGCGGTTTTTCAAGAGACTTGTCGAATCATGGGGATGCATAAGACGAGGACTACGGCATATCACCCACAATCGGATGGGATGGTGGAGAGATTCAATCAGACTCTGGAGAGGCATCTGGCCAAGGTTGTTGAGAGTCACCAAAAGGATTGGGACCGGCATATTCCACTCTTTTTGATGTCATATAGGTCAGCAACCCATGAAAGTACGGGAGTTACCCCAGCATATGCGAATTTTGGAAGAGAGCTTCGTTTACCGGCAGATCTTTTAACTGGACGTCCTCCTGATGCTCCAAGATCTATCACAGAGTACGCAAGTGATTTAAGGGATCGGATTGCTGACGTTCACAGTCTTGTCCGTGAACACGGGCTTCAAGCTAGCACGAGAATGAAGACCCGATACGATAGGAAGGCTAACCAAATTGGATCCGAGGAAGGTTCTTGGGTGTGGCTACATAACCCGATGCGGAAAAAGGGAAAATGTCCAAAACTGTCCCCAAATTGGGAAGGGCCATATAGGGTAGTCACAAGAATCAATGACGTCACATATCGGATACAGCGAAATCCACGTGGTCCCTGCAAGGTTGTTCATGTTGACCGACTGGCGAAGCACCAAGGAAACAATGATGCTCGGGACGAGCATGTCTTAGGAGGGGGTAGTGTTGCGCCGGTGGTATAAACTTCAAACTTGATTTTCCATGCTTTAGAAGCGTTTTCAGCAGGCTGAAAAGTGATTTCAGGCCGTTTCAGAGGTGGCTCTTCCACATACTAGAAGATTGAAAATTCACCCTAGTTACCGTTGTTTTCAGGCGCCTGAAACATGTTTTCAGTCCGTTTCAGGACAGCCTCTATCAGATGGCGCAATAACCTGAAAACCCGTTTTCAGGCGTTTTCAGGACCCCTTATGGGCCTTTGAAGTACACTTCAGTATATGGCGAAATTTCTCGAAGGAGTGAAAGAGACAGCACTATTAGAGAGAGACATCTAGATTGAGAAGGTTCGAGAAGTGTGTGAAAGAGACAGCACTATTAGAGAGAGACATCTAGATTAAGAAGGTTCGAGAAGTGTGTGAAAGAGACAACTAGAAAGGGACAGCATATTCGGGTCGAACGAGCATCGAACAATCTAGACGCTCTGGAACATTCACGAACCTAGGGGTCGCCGTTCCTAGAATTGGACCTTGGACTGATTATTCAAGATTTCTCCGGAATGTTCTAGTGCGAAGGTCTCCGGGTATATAAGCCGCGTGCCAACGCAGCGGAGGGGAGTTTTGGAATTAAACTGCGAACAGAGCGAATCTCAAAGCGGAACGAGTGAAAAGTGCGTCATAGTGAAGTGATTTATTAAGTAAGCCTTGTTAATTAGTAATTTTGTAATAAAGTTTGCATTTCTTTTAATTAGTGATCAATTCGTGTATTTTCTATCACGTTACCCACCCCGTGGACGTAACAATATTAAGTACAGCAATTGTAATTACTAAGACACAACAAAAACATAAAAAGGCGATAGAAGTGGAAATTACTGTATTCATTCATTTTAAAAGTATGGGGTGCTTAGGTATACTCTGATACAGATAAATGTTGCCTATATATATATTTATATATATTGGTAAAGACAAAGGATTTTAAATAAAAGTGTGTCCTAAATCCCTTGATATGTACCTAGGTTCACCAGGGGCTGGTCGCGTCCGCCGCACGTTGTTCAGAGATAGTGTCTGGCAAACGAAAGTTGAACCCACTAAACGTAATACGGCATACATATTGATCAACAGTGTTATGCCGCGTAATAGAGTTTAGTGGGTTCAACTTTAATTTGCCACTCTATGCTCTTTCAAGAAGGCTAACGCTCCGTCCGTTGGCAATTCGAGTTTAGAATCTAAATGAGTGACAAGTAACTTGACTTAAATACGTAAACGATATAAAAGTTATTGAATAAATACGATATGTGTCTATATAATGTTCGTAAAATACGTAACTAGCGTTCGGATCGTTTGCAGTTAGAAACGATCGGGCTATGTATGTGATATATTCTCTCGAGGATCAATTATTTAATACTATCAACATCGTATGAATAAAGAATATATGTTAGAAAAAGTGGCAGTATAATTTCGAGTTAGTGTCAATTTAGAATCAATCAAAAATCAAGGTTATTCCACCATTAGCCGAAACGATTTTGACTATCAATCTGAGAATAAATCCTCATTCATGTTTGGTGGAAACCAGTAATTATCCGACAATATAATCACAATACTTGTGTAGTACACTATAGATATACTAAATAGTACGCACAATAGCCATCAGATACATACACCGATAAACAAATATATTTCACAATTAATGCAGATATCGGGAAAAACTCGATTTACCCATCTCCATATTAAAAAGACTAATCCATTGATTACGAGTATATTGACATCGGTGTAAGAATAATGCATAAACTGGAGAAAGAAAAACATAAACAATGTTAATTTTACCTTTCATTTAGCAATTAAAGTTGGCAGTGACGCATATTTAATTGAGTAAACGTTAAGATAATCCAAATGTTGCGAAGTAAGTAAACCACCGATTACCTATATCTATGGCTGCAGTTTCTTAATCATGTAAATACCGGGTGGAAAGGCACGACGATCCCTTCCGCAAAAGGGGGATTGTTTAGACTGAGTACAGTATTTCCTCTAAAGAAACTAGGCTCATATTCATAACCGTTTTGAAGTTATAGGCAGTTAACTTTTAATGCAAAATACTGCAAGTGACCACCCTCATTAGGGTCAGTAACATTTTAACAATTACACAAGAGTCAGTGACCTTTATCAATACGTATAAACGATAATTAGTACGTATAGTAATAGTAGGGTTGTCACAGAAGAACATTAATTAATTTTATTATTTTTAATAATTGATCGTAAAAAAAATCTAAACATTACGAATCGATTTTCCATCACTTAAACTAACCCCCCTTTGCGGGAAGGATCGTCGTGCCTTTCCACCCGGTATATATCATATTTAGAAGGAGCATAGCATTTAAGGCATTCATTAAATTAGACTAAACAAAAATAAAACTAACTGTGACATCACTAGCTCTAAAGATTTTGCATTTGATTTAGTAACAGGGACCACATCTTGAGTTCGCACATTTATAATGGCCACACTCAGACAAACAAGATTTCGAATTATTAATACCGCGGCGTCAACGCGCCAATTCTTTTCTCCTCACGCTTTTGTCACGCGGTGAGCAGAGTGTTAAAGCCATACATATGCGACAAATGAACAATGATTTTTGCAGCGAACCACAGGCACGGTGACAAAACCGATTTGCGCGAGAAGCGAGAAAAGGCGCGACACACAATGAAATATATTTTTGTCGCGCCTTCTCCCGCTTTCTTTTTTTAACTTTTTGAAACTATGTAAATTAACGATTAACAATACAAACCGCTTTTTACGCGTGGCGTATGCTATAAGTATTATCAAACCACGATTAGTATGGGATCGGACCTTAGAGCATTAAACCAACCGGAGCGGCCATTGACAGGCGTTCCCCTCTACCAAAAATATATGACCAGTGGTCATACACATTGTATGGACTGACGTTTATCTGACGTAGCTATTTGCACGTTACGCATACATTTGACGTTCCCCTCCCCCGCAAAAATCGGCAGACTTTTTATGTATAGAAAAGGACTCATGGCCGCTCCTGTTGGTTTAATGCTCTAAGGGATCGGACAGTTTTGCCGTATAAAAATACGTCAAAGATTATATGAACTGACAGCTATTCCAATCCCGAACTCATCGCAGTTGAATAATATCTACACATCGGTAACTCGTGGCATTAAGGTAGCACTTAAAAGATTAGTGATGAGACACGTTTTCTAAGTGTCTTTAAAAGCTGAAAATAGTGTTATCAAAAAATCCAGGTTATCTTACAACAAAAAATATCAATAACTTATTACACAATGAAGAATTTGAAATAAAAGAGAATATCAATAAAAATACGCTACAACTTTACAATAAAATGCTATTTTACCCATTACGTAGTGGAGGTTGAAAAATCGTTTTCTTACACACAGTGGATTTTCTCAAGTAGAAGACGCAGGCTGACTTGTGAAAATTTAGGACAAATAATACTCGTAATTGTTTATCACGAATGTCATATATTAAATGATTAAAATTCCTTTTTTTTTTGGTTACTTTTTCTCGACTGGTATAGGAAGAACATAGTCACATCACTAGTCTGTTAGAAACTGTCAAGTGCTACCTAAGTGCCACGAGTTACCGATGTGTAATAATATTTAACCGAAGGGCCGAATAGGGCCGAATGCGTAACTTTTCGATCATACGTTAGGACATGAAACTAACACTCAGGACAAACTATGGTAATAATGATACCACGAAGCTGGTAGATACAAATCACGATAAACCCCCATCCACCCACCCATACAAATTAAGTAGGTTGTTTATGGCAAGTCATCAGCCATTTTAAGACCAGTTATTAATTTAGCTGCATAGGTGCCTTTCCGTCCCTCACTGTGGCAACACGTATAGCCTCTCCTGAGTATTATAGGTCCATGCGTTAGGACAACTCAACTGTCATTTTCCCATGCCAAAGATGACATTTAGATCTGCCTGACGTACGTGCAAAGCGTTACGCAATCTACCAGTACCACAGATGCCTCTAGATGCCACAACTGCGCACACTAACCGCGAATGCGCGCCGGTTAGTCGTAGGTCTCGGACTCTTGCTGTACCAGTTTGAACCGGCGCGGGCTCTTGACGGATATCGACCCGTGCCCGTCCAACGACAGCCGGCCCTTCATCTGCAGGTACCTTGGAGGAAATATGGGTATTAAAAGTGTGTACAGTCTCGTGTTAAAAAAAAGAAGTAATAGCAGATGACACGAGGCCAAGAGAGCCACTGAAGACGAGCCGTAAGGCACTCAACTTTTATTCTGACCCCGTATCACAGTCGGCCTTATTACACGATAAGTGATAGAGCGGCCGTCACTGGCTGACACCGTTCGATAGAACGAGACGACGTTCCTATCTTATCACTTATCGCGTGACAAGGCTGACCATGATACGGGGCCTGGAGGAGGTCCGAATGCGGACTCATACCCGCCACCAATTGCTACCAAAAACCCTTTGTACGACATTAAGATACGACATTTAACATTGGCTGGGTAGGAAAGTCAGTCGCTTTTGTAAAACTGGCGCCTCCGCCAAATCTTGAGATTATGTGACAAATCGGACCTCAGGCTCCTTTAGCGTGTGATGATTGATAAAGTTTTTCTATATCTAAAAATGGCGTTGACGACAGAAAACACTCGGTAAACATAACTGCCATTTATATGTCTATAGGTCTTAGAATTACCTTTTAATGTGGCGGCAGACAAGCTTGGTCGGTCGCTGCTGCCATTCATCCAACACTTCCTTGGGCGCGAGCACCTGGAATATAAAACATTTTATTTTACAACATCACATGCTAAACTCGTGTCAGTCAGACTATACTGATTTCGCTGTTCCTCTAGCCATTCAGCACTGGATCTTGGGTGATCATGTTCATGAGTGATTCGTTTGTGACAACTGATTTGTATCCATTTTTCACCTGCCTTGTGCACCCGCTCTAACTCCATCTCCCGTCTCACACAACTGACCTGGTCGCCCTTGAGTCGGTCGAGCAGCGTGACGCAGATCACGGCCGCCTTGATGCCGGCGTGGTGTGTGAGCGCCGCGAACGCGAGCGACTCCATCTCGATGTTGACGACGCCCGCCTTGTGCACCCGCTCTAACTCCATCTCCCGTCTCACACAACTGACCTGGTCGCCCTTGAGTCGGTCGAGCAGCGTGACGCAGATCACGGCCGCCTTGATGCCGGCGTGGTGTGTGAGCGCCGCGAACGCGAGCGACTCCATCTCGATGTTGACGACGCCCGCCTTGTGCACCCGCTCTAACTCCATCTCCCGTCTCACACAACTGACCTGGTCGCCCTTGAGTCGGTCGAGCAGCGTGACGCAGATCACGGCCGCCTTGATGCCGGCGTGGTGTGTGAGCGCCGCGAACGCGAGCGACTCCATCTCGATGTTGACGACGCCCGCCTTGTGCACCCGCTCTAACTCCATCTCCCGTCTCACACAACTGACCTGGTCGCCCTTGAGTCGGTCGAGCAGCGTGACGCAGATCACGGCCGCCTTGATGCCGGCGTGGTGTGTGAGCGCCGCGAACGCGAGCGACTCCATCTCGATGTTGACGACGCCCGCCTTGTGCACCCGCTCTAACTCCATCTCCCGTCTCACACAACTGACCTGGTCGCCCTTGAGTCGGTCGAGCAGCGTGACGCAGATCACGGCCGCCTTGATGCCGGCGTGGTGTGTGAGCGCCGCGAACGCGAGCGACTCCATCTCGATGTTGACGACGCCCGCCTTGTGCACCCGCTCTAACTCCATCTCCCGTCTCACACAACTGACCTGGTCGCCCTTGAGTCGGTCGAGCAGCGTGACGCAGATCACGGCCGCCTTGATGCCGGCGTGGTGTGTGAGCGCCGCGAACGCGAGCGACTCCATCTCGATGTTGACGACGCCCGCCTTGTGCACCCGCTCTAACTCCATCTCCCGTCTCACACAACTGACCTGGTCGCCCTTGAGTCGGTCGAGCAGCGTGACGCAGATCACGGCCGCCTTGATGCCGGCGTGGTGTGTGAGCGCCGCGAACGCGAGCGACTCCATCTCGATGTTGACGACGCCCGCCTTGTGCACCCGCTCTAACTCCATCTCCCGTCTCACACAACTGACCTGGTCGCCCTTGAGTCGGTCGAGCAGCGTGACGCAGATCACGGCCGCCTTGATGCCGGCGTGGTGTGTGAGCGCCGCGAACGCGAGCGACTCCATCTCGATGTTGACGACGCCCGCCTTGTGCACCCGCTCTAACTCCATCTCCCGTCTCACACAACTGACCTGGTCGCCCTTGAGTCGGTCGAGCAGCGTGACGCAGATCACGGCCGCCTTGATGCCGGCGTGGTGTGTGAGCGCCGCGAACGCGAGCGACTCCATCTCGATGTTGACGACGCCCGCCTTGTGCACCCGCTCTAACTCCATCTCCCGTCTCACACAACTGACCTGGTCGCCCTTGAGTCGGTCGAGCAGCGTGACGCAGATCACGGCCGCCTTGATGCCGGCGTGGTGTGTGAGCGCCGCGAACGCGAGCGACTCCATCTCGATGTTGACGACGCCCGCCTTGTGCACCCGCTCTAACTCCATCTCCCGTCTCACACAACTGACCTGGTCGCCCTTGAGTCGGTCGAGCAGCGTGACGCAGATCACGGCCGCCTTGATGCCGGCGTGGTGTGTGAGCGCCGCGAACGCGAGCGACTCCATCTCGATGTTGACGACGCCCGCCTTGTGCACCCGCTCTAACTCCATCTCCCGTCTCACACAACTGACCTGGTCGCCCTTGAGTCGGTCGAGCAGCGTGACGCAGATCACGGCCGCCTTGATGCCGGCGTGGTGTGTGAGCGCCGCGAACGCGAGCGACTCCATCTCGATGTTGACGACGCCCGCCTTGTGCACCCGCTCTAACTCCATCTCCCGTCTCACACAACTGACCTGGTCGCCCTTGAGTCGGTCGAGCAGCGTGACGCAGATCACGGCCGCCTTGATGCCGGCGTGGTGTGTGAGCGCCGCGAACGCGAGCGACTCCATCTCGATGTTGACGACGCCCGCCTTGTGCACCCGCTCTAACTCCATCTCCCGTCTCACACAACTGACCTGGTCGCCCTTGAGTCGGTCGAGCAGCGTGACGCAGATCACGGCCGCCTTGATGCCGGCGTGGTGTGTGAGCGCCGCGAACGCGAGCGACTCCATCTCGATGTTGACGACGCCCGCCTTGTGCACCCGCTCTAACTCCATCTCCCGTCTCACACAACTGACCTGGTCGCCCTTGAGTCGGTCGAGCAGCGTGACGCAGATCACGGCCGCCTTGATGCCGGCGTGGTGTGTGAGCGCCGCGAACGCGAGCGACTCCATCTCGATGTTGACGACGCCCGCCTTGTGCACCCGCTCTAACTCCATCTCCCGTCTCACACAACTGACCTGGTCGCCCTTGAGTCGGTCGAGCAGCGTGACGCAGATCACGGCCGCCTTGATGCCGGCGTGGTGTGTGAGCGCCGCGAACGCGAGCGACTCCATCTCGATGTTGACGACGCCCGCCTTGTGCACCCGCTCTAACTCCATCTCCCGTCTCACACAACTGACCTGGTCGCCCTTGAGTCGGTCGAGCAGCGTGACGCAGATCACGGCCGCCTTGATGCCGGCGTGGTGTGTGAGCGCCGCGAACGCGAGCGACTCCATCTCGATGTTGACGACGCCCGCCTTGTGCACCCGCTCTAACTCCATCTCCCGTCTCACACAACTGACCTGGTCGCCCTTGAGTCGGTCGAGCAGCGTGACGCAGATCACGGCCGCCTTGATGCCGGCGTGGTGTGTGAGCGCCGCGAACGCGAGCGACTCCATCTCGATGTTGACGACGCCCGCCTTGTGCACCCGCTCTAACTCCATCTCCCGTCTCACACAACTGACCTGGTCGCCCTTGAGTCGGTCGAGCAGCGTGACGCAGATCACGGCCGCCTTGATGCCGGCGTGGTGTGTGAGCGCCGCGAACGCGAGCGACTCCATCTCGATGTTGACGACGCCCGCCTTGTGCACCCGCTCTAACTCCATCTCCCGTCTCACACAACTGACCTGGTCGCCCTTGAGTCGGTCGAGCAGCGTGACGCAGATCACGGCCGCCTTGATGCCGGCGTGGTGTGTGAGCGCCGCGAACGCGAGCGACTCCATCTCGATGTTGACGACGCCCGCCTTGTGCACCCGCTCTAACTCCATCTCCCGTCTCACACAACTGACCTGGTCGCCCTTGAGTCGGTCGAGCAGCGTGACGCAGATCACGGCCGCCTTGATGCCGGCGTGGTGTGTGAGCGCCGCGAACGCGAGCGACTCCATCTCGATGTTGACGACGCCCGCCTTGTGCACCCGCTCTAACTCCATCTCCCGTCTCACACAACTGACCTGGTCGCCCTTGAGTCGGTCGAGCAGCGTGACGCAGATCACGGCCGCCTTGATGCCGGCGTGGTGTGTGAGCGCCGCGAACGCGAGCGACTCCATCTCGATGTTGACGACGCCCGCCTTGTGCACCCGCTCTAACTCCATCTCCCGTCTCACACAACTGACCTGGTCGCCCTTGAGTCGGTCGAGCAGCGTGACGCAGATCACGGCCGCCTTGATGCCGGCGTGGTGTGTGAGCGCCGCGAACGCGAGCGACTCCATCTCGATGTTGACGACGCCCGCCTTGTGCACCCGCTCTAACTCCATCTCCCGTCTCACACAACTGACCTGGTCGCCCTTGAGTCGGTCGAGCAGCGTGACGCAGATCACGGCCGCCTTGATGCCGGCGTGGTGTGTGAGCGCCGCGAACGCGAGCGACTCCATCTCGATGTTGACGACGCCCGCCTTGTGCACCCGCTCTAACTCCATCTCCCGTCTCACACAACTGACCTGGTCGCCCTTGAGTCGGTCGAGCAGCGTGACGCAGATCACGGCCGCCTTGATGCCGGCGTGGTGTGTGAGCGCCGCGAACGCGAGCGACTCCATCTCGATGTTGACGACGCCCGCCTTGTGCACCCGCTCTAACTCCATCTCCCGTCTCACACAACTGACCTGGTCGCCCTTGAGTCGGTCGAGCAGCGTGACGCAGATCACGGCCGCCTTGATGCCGGCGTGGTGTGTGAGCGCCGCGAACGCGAGCGACTCCATCTCGATGTTGACGACGCCCGCCTTGTGCACCCGCTCTAACTCCATCTCCCGTCTCACACAACTGACCTGGTCGCCCTTGAGTCGGTCGAGCAGCGTGACGCAGATCACGGCCGCCTTGATGCCGGCGTGGTGTGTGAGCGCCGCGAACGCGAGCGACTCCATCTCGATGTTGACGACGCCCGCCTTGTGCACCCGCTCTAACTCCATCTCCCGTCTCACACAACTGACCTGGTCGCCCTTGAGTCGGTCGAGCAGCGTGACGCAGATCACGGCCGCCTTGATGCCGGCGTGGTGTGTGAGCGCCGCGAACGCGAGCGACTCCATCTCGATGTTGACGACGCCCGCCTTGTGCACCCGCTCTAACTCCATCTCCCGTCTCACACAACTGACCTGGTCGCCCTTGAGTCGGTCGAGCAGCGTGACGCAGATCACGGCCGCCTTGATGCCGGCGTGGTGTGTGAGCGCCGCGAACGCGAGCGACTCCATCTCGATGTTGACGACGCCCGCCTTGTGCACCCGCTCTAACTCCATCTCCCGTCTCACACAACTGACCTGGTCGCCCTTGAGTCGGTCGAGCAGCGTGACGCAGATCACGGCCGCCTTGATGCCGGCGTGGTGTGTGAGCGCCGCGAACGCGAGCGACTCCATCTCGATGTTGACGACGCCCGCCTTGTGCACCCGCTCTAACTCCATCTCCCGTCTCACACAACTGACCTGGTCGCCCTTGAGTCGGTCGAGCAGCGTGACGCAGATCACGGCCGCCTTGATGCCGGCGTGGTGTGTGAGCGCCGCGAACGCGAGCGACTCCATCTCGATGTTGACGACGCCCGCCTTGTGCACCCGCTCTAACTCCATCTCCCGTCTCACACAACTGACCTGGTCGCCCTTGAGTCGGTCGAGCAGCGTGACGCAGATCACGGCCGCCTTGATGCCGGCGTGGTGTGTGAGCGCCGCGAACGCGAGCGACTCCATCTCGATGTTGACGACGCCCGCCTTGTGCACCCGCTCTAACTCCATCTCCCGTCTCACACAACTGACCTGGTCGCCCTTGAGTCGGTCGAGCAGCGTGACGCAGATCACGGCCGCCTTGATGCCGGCGTGGTGTGTGAGCGCCGCGAACGCGAGCGACTCCATCTCGATGTTGACGACGCCCGCCTTGTGCACCCGCTCTAACTCCATCTCCCGTCTCACACAACTGACCTGGTCGCCCTTGAGTCGGTCGAGCAGCGTGACGCAGATCACGGCCGCCTTGATGCCGGCGTGGTGTGTGAGCGCCGCGAACGCGAGCGACTCCATCTCGATGTTGACGACGCCCGCCTTGTGCACCCGCTCTAACTCCATCTCCCGTCTCACACAACTGACCTGGTCGCCCTTGAGTCGGTCGAGCAGCGTGACGCAGATCACGGCCGCCTTGATGCCGGCGTGGTGTGTGAGCGCCGCGAACGCGAGCGACTCCATCTCGATGTTGACGACGCCCGCCTTGTGCACCCGCTCTAACTCCATCTCCCGTCTCACACAACTGACCTGGTCGCCCTTGAGTCGGTCGAGCAGCGTGACGCAGATCACGGCCGCCTTGATGCCGGCGTGGTGTGTGAGCGCCGCGAACGCGAGCGACTCCATCTCGATGTTGACGACGCCCGCCTTGTGCACCCGCTCTAACTCCATCTCCCGTCTCACACAACTGACCTGGTCGCCCTTGAGTCGGTCGAGCAGCGTGACGCAGATCACGGCCGCCTTGATGCCGGCGTGGTGTGTGAGCGCCGCGAACGCGAGCGACTCCATCTCGATGTTGACGACGCCCGCCTTGTGCACCCGCTCTAACTCCATCTCCCGTCTCACACAACTGACCTGGTCGCCCTTGAGTCGGTCGAGCAGCGTGACGCAGATCACGGCCGCCTTGATGCCGGCGTGGTGTGTGAGCGCCGCGAACGCGAGCGACTCCATCTCGATGTTGACGACGCCCGCCTTGTGCACCCGCTCTAACTCCATCTCCCGTCTCACACAACTGACCTGGTCGCCCTTGAGTCGGTCGAGCAGCGTGACGCAGATCACGGCCGCCTTGATGCCGGCGTGGTGTGTGAGCGCCGCGAACGCGAGCGACTCCATCTCGATGTTGACGACGCCCGCCTTGTGCACCCGCTCTAAGTACTCCATCTTGTCCGCCTCGGTGAAGTCACAGAATGCGCCGTCGAGTCGACCCTGTCCTGTTAACGACATCATACAGTTTAAGAATAGATCAATTCAATTAACAAAAAAAGGCAACGTTCGGTAGTTCAGTCAAAGTCAGCCAATTGTTAAGAAAAAAAGAAAGAAAGAAATATTTTGTAGTAGAACCTTTGTAACTGTAAAGCGACAGCAATCGTTAAAAACTCAAAAAAAAACTCAAAATTATATTTATTCAAGTAGGCCCAGTAACAAGCACTTTCAAATCGTCAGGTAGAAACATAATCTTAAGGTAATTACTTCGAGTAATTTATTAAACATAAAAAGTAACATTTAAATGAAATATTTAAAATTTTATATAAAAAAATACTAGTCTAGAATGTTTCTAGAAAGACAATCTAATGTCAAAAAATAAATAAAACGAGAATAATTAATTAAAAACACAATGTCAAATTTTTCCAAACGGAATAAATAAATTATAAATCCAGTCAAAATTAGTCCCAAGAAGTTTTATCATTCATGTAGTCTTGTGCGCTATAATAAGCTTTAGAAATAAGTTTACGTTTCACATAGTTTTTGAATTTATTAATAGATAACTCAGTTACGTTTCCAGGAAGTTTGTTATAAAACCTTACACAATTACCCATGAATGATTTTTTTATTTTTTGGAGCTGAGTGGTGGGCACCGCGAGCTTATGCTTATTTCTAGTATTAATATTATGTATGTCACAGTTTCTCCTAAAATTGACAATGTTTTTATGTACATACACAATATTTTCATAGATATATTGACAATGCAATGTCATGATATTAATATTTTTAAACTTATCCCTAAGTGACTCTCTGTTTCAATCTATATATCGCCCGAATAGCCCGTTTCTGCAGAACAAAAATCGAATGAATGTCCGAGGCACTGCCCCACAATAAAATACCATATGACATAATGCTATGGAAGTAGCTAAAATATACTAATCGAGCTGTTTTCACGTCTGTTAGTTGACGGATCTTACTCACTGCAAATGCTGCAGAACTCAGTCTATTCGAGAGATTAGCAATATGGGGACCCCATTGAAGCTTAGAATCTAACGTTAAACCAAGAAAAACTGTGCTATCAACTAGTTCCAATTCCTCATCTTTCACAAAGACACTCCCTTGCTCGTGTTCAACGTGATTCGTGACAAATTTAATACATTTAGTCTTCTTCTCATTTAACAATAAATTATTAATATTAAACCAATTTACTACTTTAGAAATAGCATTGTTTACGTCATTGCAAGCTTTTTGCTGTCTTATAAGTTTGAAAATAAGTGAGGTGTCATCAGCAAATAATACTATATCATGGTGGGTCTTTACGAGATATGGCAAGTCATTTATGTAGATAAGGAACAGAAAGAAGAGATAAGGCCTAAGAATCGGTAAAAACGGCTACAAAAATAACTCGTGTCTCAAGTTAATGCGGCACGAATACATATCGAAATCGAAACAGAATCCTAATGCCATTGGATCAAAGATTGTCCTCTTTGGACTGGCTTCGACATCACAAGTATAGTGCGTGCAAATAAAGTATATTCATGGCCAACACCCTGGTGAAGTATGTGGGACAGTGTACGCACCCTCGTAGAAGTCGTATGTGCACATGGTCTTGCCGGTGACGGTGTCGTACGGGTCCTCCGGGTCGGCCAGCGCGCGCAGCTCGCGCGCCAGCCGCTTGTCCAGCTTCGCGGGACGCGATATCGTGTTGCCCAACACCGTCTGCAACGGAAATGTTCATTTTCACCGATGATCATTATTACACACCTAGAAATTTGTCACAACCTGCTTTGATTGGAAATTGGACCGAGACAGTACATACCTTTCATTTTAACTATAGCAAGTTGGTGTGACAAATTGCATCGTTTGTAGCGCGAAACCTAAACGTAGTACAACATGCAAATCACTTTCATATCTATCATAGATGAAGATGACGGTGCCTGCGTAACACGGCTATTCAACAATATAATATACTTATATCGACAATAACACAACAGTACGTTATAGAGTGCTGTACTAGTAGTTTATGCGACTGATCCATAATGAGAGGCCTTAAAACACGAGTGTGGTTTTATGAAACCAGCGTCAGCGAGTTTGTACAGTTGCATACACTACTTTATCTACACACATATCATAAGCAGTAGTAAGTAACAGTAAAAAACCAACAATAAAATGACAACAGCAATGGCGGCAATTCGATCATCCGTCATGACGAATGGTTTTTTTTAATCATAGACAAACGAATGAAGTCCCTATACTCATATCACTCGAGATCAAATGTCGTACGGTTAGTATTAAAAAACGTACTGAATTGACGTTTCGTATCGATAACTGTTTTAATATCTATGGATACTAGAGACCCACTTGAGTTTTGACAGCTGTTCCAAATTTAAACTCATAACGATACAAATTTATCAAAAATCTGTACTGTATAATGACATTATAGTACAGATTTTACCTACTACCACAGACAAGAAAGTTCTCATAGTAAAATCGGTTGTAGTAATGCTGGTCATTTCCTACGGTTTCTGAACGCATTTTAGAGCACTAATGATATGCCCTCAATTATTTTAGTCTGTTTTGTGTATTTATGTGGATCCAGATGAAAAAGTAAACAGCATGTCGTATCAGAATGTCAAGAAGAAAGCTGAGAATAGAGAGGAATGGAATTGCTCCACCGACATGATCTTACCTCTTAAATATATATTATGATGATGTGGATCCGGACGTAACGACACAAATAAGTTGTTAAAGCGCGGTGTGACGTCAGCGCAACGCTCCATTATCAGATCATTTTTCTGACGCTGACGAAAGTTACGTTGCGCAGCGCGAGATAGTCGTTGCGCCTGCGGGGCCATCTGACGGCGCGATTTTAGAAAGATCTACCCTTCTTTTTCTAATTTGCAAGGTGCGAGTGAGATAGGAGACGCTCAGTCGCGCGCGAAGCGACTGACCAGCAAGCTGTACTAGACGTACAGGACCCAGTCTGAGAGCGTTAACACACGGCGACTTATATATACAAACGCGATGCAACCGTGATACAATATAGACGCCTCAGCTGATCTATGGCTACTATCGCGATACAGCCGCGCGTGTGGCCACAGGTGTGCTGCAATAAGTCGCCGTGTGTAAAGGCCACGTGTGGGTTGGGGTATAGCAAAGGGGGGCGCGGGACTTTGATGGGGTTGGGGTATTTTTTATGATGCTATAGTATAGAAGACGCTAAACGCTGTGTGCGTGCGTGTGTGTGTGTGTGTGAGCGCGCACGCGCGTGCGTGTGTGTGTGTGTGTGTGTGTGTGTGTGTGTGTGTGTGTGTGCGCGTGTGCGTGTGTGCGTGTGTGTGTGTGCCTATGCGTGTGTGTGTGTGTTTGTGTGTGTGTGAGAGTGTGTGTTACCAGGTCGAGCGCGTTCTTGAGCGCGCCGTCCACCGCCTCATCGGAGATGACGACGGTGCCGCCCTCGTAGCCGACGCCGCCGCACGTGCCGATGCGGAAGAACACGGGGTCGCGGATCTTCGCGTGGTACATCAGCTTGATCACCTCGTGCAGCAGGATGCCCACTGATGGGATTCCCATGCCGTGCTGGAATAATAACAACAATGTTGACGCTTGCTGGATTTGTCACCCTTTAAAAACCTGTACACTCCATTATTGAATAACCCCATGGTATAGAAAAAAGAGAAGGCCCCCCCGCACCGATGTGGATAAGAGGGTTCAACGTCGGTGTCTAGAAAGCGCAAGCCGACAAAACACACGTACAGCAGAGCCGGTTGGTTCTGGTCTACGCGGTGCGGCGCGGAAAATTAAGAGTTGAGGTTGAGGCTTTTTTTTTTTTGAGCCGGTTCGTTTGCCGAAGCCCGGAGGCTGTGTCGGCTGATCGTGGCTGGCCTGTGGGTAGTCGCCACTAAGGGGCTACCCGACTGCCGAGAAAAAAGTTGAGGCTCTCTCTTTCGCCCTAAACTAGTAATTTAGACTACTTTCTACTGTCGGAAGCACCCAATGTAAGGATTTTTTTTAATATTGCGTTTATATTTGAATTTTTGTGTACAGGTAATATTCTTTATCTTTAGGTAATTCTCTTCGGGATTGAGAAACGTTTTTTAGAAACCCATAATATTTTTAAACACGTTATCCAACTACAAAAAAATACATTCCTACTTTACGTGTAGACGAGGTACCCTAAAACAATATTTTTCAACATTATATTACCGTTTTGTCGGCGTGATTGATTTATATATCCATACCGATTTACAGCTCTGCAGACCCCTCTTTCCCAGTGGGCACTTTGCCCCTATCGATAGGGCCCCCCCTCAGATCAAATACAAAGTCCCTAGTTCCTCATTGTCTATTCTAACAAAATAGTGTTCTGTCAAAGTTATAGGGGCCCCATTATCCGAATATGCCCAGGGCCTCCAATAGGTTAAATTAAAGACGGCCCTGCAGCTTAGTAATAGTAGTAAAGGTCACCGAGCTAAGCCGCAGACGGACATGGCGAAACTATAAAGGTTCCATGTTGACTACGGAACCCTAAAAACACTTCAAACTAACATCAAGCGCCTACAAAATAAGTCCCTCTGTCATGTTAGGTGAATTGGTTAAAGTGTTATAAGCGGAAAATCGATGTTTTTATGAATTGTGAATGACAGGCTGGGCCACGAGGAATCGTATAAAATCGATGGCAATTTAGCTCCGGGTCACATGCACACATACTCGTATATAGTGGCTATAGCAATAATATCGTAGTAGTAATCGTAGTGGACCTACTTATGTAATTGTATAACAATTAGTGGAAAATATTAAATAAAATTGCTACACCCGCCTGGGTCCATGAGAGGCTTATACATATACGTATTGTAACAACTTGTATTTTACCATGGTGCAATAAATGATTATGATTATGATTATCGTCGTCAGTAGCACCGGGTCTATCTTCTTGTAGCGCGTTCTCGGACATTAATAAATTTTATGATCTACTTAATGCTTCGCTGATGTAAATGAGTCCAATATGTTATAACATCTGTTTATCATTATTTATTACATCATATATCATCTCATCTATAGCGTACTAAAACTGTGTATGTACAGAAATATGTTCCGGTTTTCCATTTAGACAACAACGAGTATGTCAGTGTTATTTAACATGATGCTAAGTACCTACTGTTTAAAATACGTTCACTGTACTGTACCCTGTAGCTTGATTAATTATAACCTATCCCAAAAAACAAAATTTACGATTTTAAAAATTTCGATGCATTGTCAAATTGGAAAATGATGATAAAAAAGTGAAAATAAGCAATGCATAAATATGAAAACCGAAATAATTTTGAACTGAACTTGCAGGCTTTGACCCCTATGGAGTAATTCCACTTTATAGGTAGAATTTTGGCAGCATACAGGTATTTCCTTGCCAAAACAGATTTTATAGAGAAGTCCAACGCCTAAATAAACATAAATTCCAAAATGTACTGTCTAAAAGTTATTTAGAAGCGATTTGGTTTAATGGAACTTTCGTACTCCATCACATTTTTAGATGACAGACAGAATCGACATTCACGTCTCCCCCTCAGAGGGAAAACGTTAATGTGCACAAATTAATCACTTTCATCAGTGTATAACTAAGATGTTTTTATATCAACTTTAACATTTAGGTGTTAAACACCCCGATTCATTGCAACTAACTGTAACATCAGGAGTTATTTTAGCAAAAGGTAGGTGAAAAGTGAAAATAAGCAAGCGTAACCTTTTCGATATCAGGCCACAAACGCGCCTATTAAAAAATGGTCGTTCGATATAATGCGAAATCAATAGTATCACGTTTTCCAGTTCGCTATAAACATGGACTTTACGGACGTTGTATACATATTAATAGTACGTATGAAGTATATTAAATATCTAAACCAGTTTAAAAGCATAAAATTATAAACACAGAAACAAACAGGGGACTGATTTGACGAACGCTTTAGCCTAGTTGGTAGTGACCCTACCTAGGACAAGACGTCCTGGGTTCGAATCCCGGTAAGGGCATTTATTGGAGTGATGAGCACGAACATTCGTTCCTGAGTCATGGATGTTTTCTATTATTTAAGTATTTATTTATAGATAAGTATGTATGTTTATCGTCGTCTAGTACCCATAGTACTAGCTTTGCTTAGTTTGGGACTAGGTGGATTTGTGTAAGATTGCCTCCTCATCATCCTGCTCCTAGCGTTATTCCCAGTAATACCCCTAAAGGAGCCCGGGGTCCGCTTTGACACCTAATCCCCAGATTTGGCATAGGCAATAGTTTTACGAAAGCGACCTAATATTTATTTATATATATATGATCCAAGAGAAGTCAGCATGACAACGAGTGACAGAAAAATATTTACCCGTTTTTACATTTGACGTGAAGTTCTTATATATTATGTTTCTTCTATCTGCCAACCGGATGTAAATTAATATTAGTCCTGGACCATCGCGCATCGAGATTCGCAGCAATTAACCTCCACATAGACGGATCAAAGGTGCCCAAGATGGCATTTGCGTTGCAATCGCTGACACACGGCTCGCGGGCGTGATCAAGACACCTCGATACGTCATCAGCTGTGTTATATAACATTTGTATATCTATTCGTACGTAAGCCAGTCAGTAGCAGAAAATAAATAAATTATCCAGGCCTCGTATCATGGTCGACCTTATCACGCTATAAGTGACGCCCTGGCTGACATCGTTCGATAGAACGAGACGGACGCTCTATCTTGTCACTTATCGCGATACGAAGCCAGGTGTGACCTATGATGCTCGAAATTTTTATATTTGTAGTTTTACGCCAAACGATAAACATACATACAAAAACTTGAATACATTGAAAACATCCATGACTCAGGAACAAATATTATTCGTCCTCATCACACAAAAAATGCCTTTATCGGGATTCGAACCCAGGACCTCTTGCTTCGTAGACAGTCACTACTAAACCAACTAGGCTAAAGCGGTCGTCAAATCTTGCATGCAACTACCTAATTTAAGTCGGTTCGATTCCCAGCCGAAGCAAGTAATTTTTAGAAAATCTTTGAATTCAGTATTACCAAATTTGCAAAATATCCTAGCTACGATATTTAAGGTAATTTCCCTTTATGTCGCACAGTCTTGGGACGCCCTGAATACACCAGGCCACATTCTTTGTGACGGTGAAGGATGTTTTTCAAAAGGGCAAGCGACAAATGCTACCATCAACGCGCATCCCAGTTGTAATCCTGACCAAACCTCGATAGACATATAAATAAGTATTAGTGGACAATCTTACACAAATCGAGCTAATCCTATAGGTATTAAGGTTGTAGTATTATTAAAAGACCAAGGTTTCTATTCAATTCAAAAGTTCTGTATTCAAAATCACATTGAGCTAAAGACTATACTCGTATATAATAGACATAAGTTCTTAAATTTACCCGTGTGGTGTCGGGTTAGAACAGCACCACCCCCTTCCCTGCCGTGGGTGTCGTAAGAGTCGACTAAGGGAACAGGGTTGAAGTGTGCTGTGGCCGATGAGCTAGCAACCTATCGCTGCGATATAATATTTTGTCGATCTTTTATACCGACGTTAATGCTAACAGTGGCACTGGACACAAGTGTCATGTGCTCTGCCTACCCCTTTTAGGGATAAAGGCGTGTATGTATGTATGTATGTAAATTCTTAAATACATACAGACATCCCACTCGGATTACGCTAACCGTACGTCCTAATGATTCGTCGTAATGATTCTTATCACTCCCGATTATCGCTATGGATAAAACATGCCACACACTTTGTGCCAATGACGGATGTTTTACATAACTACAAACAAATGCGACCGCGCAGCCCAGTTTTAATCTTCACCTAATCCCGACATATAACTCGCATAACAAATCACCGTCATGTCAAGTTGAACCTTGTTTATTCCGTTCAATAACCAGTTAGCCAGCCCTAAGCCAACATTAATCATATTCTGTTTACGAATGTCAGCTCGTTAATTGGTCTCATGTCAATTGAGGCGTTGCGTATCTCCGTTTGCAGTGACAGTGCGCAAATATAAGCGAGGATCGGCGGTGTTGATCGATAACTAGATCAAATATAAGGCTAATCATTTAATAATAGATAGGAGATGCCTTTAATATACTTTCCCCAATACTAAATATAATAAAAAAAACTAATTCACTAATCGATCAGGTATACGCCACCAGGGGACCGATTTTTGACTTTCGAGCGCTCGAAAATCAAACAAAAGTAAATACGTTTTTAGTGGCAAAATGGCAGACTCGTACTTTCTACCAATAGAATTGAATACGTGTGGTCAATACCACTCGTTTTTCAATTTTCTATCGCTATTTCAATATAGCATTTCATAATTTTTGACAGTTTTCGAGTTAAAGAGTCGAGCGCTCGAAAGTCAAAAATCGGTCACCAGTCTCAAAATCGTTCTTGGCGTGTGACAAGCTCCTTCAAAATGCTGTTACGTGGTATTTTTGGATAAACAATCGTATAGGCAGTTGATCAAGCATTATCTATAAAACCGGCCAAGTGCGAGTCGGACTCGCGCACAGGGGGTTCCGTATCATCTATAAAAACGGCAAAAAAAACAAGTTTGTTGTATGGGAGTCCCCCTTAAATATTTATTTTATTTAGTTTTTAGTATTTGTTGTTATAGCGACAACAGAAATACATCATCTGTGAAAATTTCAACTGCCTAGCTATCGCGGTTCTTGAGATACAGCCTGGTGACAGACAAAACGGCAAAAAAAAGACGTTTGTTGTATGGGAGCCCCCCTTAAATATTTATTTTATTTAGTTTTTAGTATTTGTTGTTATAGCGACAACAGAAATACATCATCTGTGAAAATTTCAACTGCCTAGCTATCGCGGTTCTTGAGATACAGACTGGTGACAGACAAAACGGCAAAAAAAACACGTTTGTTGTGTGGGAGCCCCCCTTAAATATTTATTTTATTTAGTTTTTAGTATTTGTTGTTATAGCGACAACAGAAATACATCATCTGTGAAAATTTCAACTGTCTAGCTATCGCGGTTCTTGAGATACAGCCTGGTGACAGACAAAACGGCAAAAAAAAGACGTTTGTTGTATGGGAGCCCCCCTTAAATATTTATTTTATTTAGTTTTTAGTATTTGTTGTTATAGCGACAACAGAAATACATCATCTGTGAAAATTTCAACTGCCTAGCTATCGCGGTTCTTGAGATACAGACTGGTGACAGACATAACGGCAAAAAAAACACGTTTGTTGTATGGGAGCCCCCCTTAAATATTTATTTTATTTAGTTTTTAGTATTTGTTGTTATAGCGACAACAGAAATACATCATCTGTGAAAATTTCAACTGTCTAGATGTCGCGGTTCTTGAGATACAGCCTGGTGACAGACTGACAGACGGACAGCGAAGTCTTAGTTATAGGGTCCCGTTTTTACCCTTTGGGTACGGAACCCTAAAAACGGCAAAAAAAACACTGTTGTTGTATGGGAGCCCCGTTAAATATTTATTTTATTCTGTTTTTTAGTATTAGGTATCATCATCATCCTCCTAGCGTTATTCCCGGTGATGCCCCTAAAGGAGCCCGGCGTCCGCTTTGACTCCTAATCCCAGGATTTGGCATAGGCACTAGTTTTACGAAAGCGACTGCTATCTGACCTTCCAACCCGGAGGGAAAACTAGACCTTATTGGGATTAGACCGCTTTCCTCACGATGTTTTCCTTCACCGAAAAGCTAACGGTAAATATTCCGTATTGGTACGTGCCGGGATTCGAACCCACGACCGCCGCTTGACAGCCGCATGCCTGAACCACTAGGCTACCGTAACTACGCATTTTTTTAGTATTAGGTATGTGTTGTTATAAATTATAATATATGCATACAAACTTATATGTATAATTTCAACTGTCTAACTATAACGGTTCATGAGATACAGCTTGGTGACAGGCGGACGGACGGACGGACGGACAGCGGAGCCTTAGTAATAGGGTCCCGTTTTTACCCTTTGGGTACGGAACCCTAAAAAGATGAAAAAAAACACTTAAACCTAAGTATTTTTTATCATCATGATCTCTTGACGTGAAGTCTCCACGTATTTCAGGTAATAAGGATTTTTTGCCGTTTTTATAGATAATGGTACGGAACCCTTCGTGCGCGAGTCCGACTGGCACTTGGCCGGTTTTTGAAAAGTTATTTATTAGAACGATCATCTGCACATAGGCAGATGGCAGAGTCATAATGCCGGATATAGAACATTACAATGCACATAAAGTGCACGGATGGTCAGTAAGCTGTGTTGTCGTTGCAAACGCCAACACAGTTAGCTGACCATTCTGTATTTATATTGAACCTTATTTAAATGTATGTACATAAAGTGCACGCCAGTAAACTGTGTGGTCGATAGGTAGTGCTGTTTATCAATCTTCGTCAAGTGAGATGTCGAAAGTGTCGAAACCTCGAAGTAGTGACAGGAGGCAGCGGTCACAGCACGGCCGAGGTTAACAATGTCGTTATATTCGTCGCACTATTAAATTTTGTTGCATAATGTTAATAATAATTAAAAAACCGGCGTCGGCCGAATTTGTACCTTAATCGATAACTACTTATGCCTACTTGTCCGTGATACCTTTCCTTTTACATTCATTATGTGTACTACTACCACGAATTTATTCACATCCCCAGTAGTAGCTATTTAGCCGGCAGGGGGGGGGGGGGGACGAGACGCAGGACTGGTAATAGGAAACCCATAATATATTATGACGATACCCCACACCATGGGTTTAACGAGAAAAAAAAATACATTCGCGCTTTAGGTGTAGGGGAGGTATCCTAAAAAAAAAACAAAATTTCATCGTACTGTTTTGCTGGCGTGATTGATTTACAAAACCATGCCCGATCCACAGTTTTCTAGTAGTAGGTTACTGAGCTAAGCCGAAGACGGACGGACGGACAGACAGACATGGCGAAACTATAAGGGTTCCTTGTTGACTACGGAACCCTAAAAATTATATAACACACTAATCGATAAAGACGTCCAAAATATCTCTTCTTCATTTTCAAAATCTCTTATGGCGATTGTATTTCTAGAATAAAATACATCAACACTACTTTTTTTACATTTTCATAGCGAATCTAGAATTCGTTTGAAACGCTCGGTTCTAAAGTCATTGTCGGCTCACGACAATTTCCGCAGAGGTAAACATGCTGCGAAAACTTAAAGTTGTCTCTGATATTCGTATCTTTTAATAATGATTGCTTTTGCCGACAATGTCGAAAAACGCCTTCAAAAGTATTGGGTACAACTACGCTACACTGGAAGGGACAATGCAGCCTAAATGTACATATGTTCGCCAAACCTCTTCCACTCGCCTACTACCTCGTTCCTATAATAGTACCCCTACATTCGTGATCGCAGACGTGACCACTCTGATGAACCTACGGTAGCTTAGTGGTTCAAGCATGCGGCTATCAATCGGCGGTCGTGGCTCCAAATCCCCGCTCGTGGGGCTCGTATCGAGATTCGAGAAGTGCTTCGGAATTTAAGTAAAGGTAAACAAAATATCGCTTGACGTGAACATTTGAAGGACGGTGGCCTGCGTACAACTGCGAAGAAATTCTAAGGCGTATGCAGTCGTGCTCTGACTCTGCGTGGGGACTACTTACTTACCATTCTCTCTTAGACCTGTTCCCAGCTGCCTATTAAAAGCATATTGAGTGTACAACTCGGTTACAATATCTATGGGCCTCGCTGGAATGTGAAGCCCCTCCCCTTCCCCTTTTACTACCCGCGCTCGCCACGTCACGTTTGCGCACCGTACCAGAGCGCTGACGGGACGTCATCGACGCCAGCTCCACAGATATTGTAACCGGGTTATAGTGACCTGTACATTAGTAACAGCTCCGTGTGAACGTAGGTCTGACTTGTTAAATATTAAGGTCTACTCACGCTGATGGAGAGCACCGGTCCCACTTTATACATGGAGTAGCGGTAGGAGAACTGGCTGATGTCCTGTAGGGTGGTGCCGCAGGGCAGCTTGTGCCCGATCTCCGCCATTATGTGGTACGCGAACTGCTCCATCCGCTTGGGGGTACCACCCATGCACACGAACTGGACAAATTAATAAATGTTATTGAAGATTTCAAAAGACCGACACGAAGAAAGCTGGGAACAAATTATCTGACGCGGCTGACGGACGCGGCTGACGGCGGCCTCGACTGATAAATGTGCACAGTCGAACGGGATCTAGCGCGCCAGATTTCTGTCGGATGTTCCAACGCTCAAGGTTGCGTCGACGGCTTACCTCCGATAGTTTGCACAATTCAGTGTATGTGTACCTATAAGTTGCGGCTGTAAGCTGCGTCCGTCAGCCGCATCCGATAATTTGTTCCCAGCTAAATGATGATGCCTGATGAGTCGGACGCTTTCTTAAGGGACCGGCCAGATAAAACTAATATCCCAGAGCAGTGGAATAAGAATGGGGAGCCCTTGACTGACAGTGGAACACATAAAGCTATATACAATAATAATTATATCATATTATAAAGAAGACTTTAACAGACTCGTCACATCGGCGCTCTTTGTACCGCGTGGGGTTTGTAATCCGGATCAGACGTGTATGGAAATTTTCAGATCCAGATCCGCGGATCCGGATATTTCCAAAAATTAGATCCGGACTGCAAACACTAGGCGTAGTACCGTACCGTACCGTATAAATGATAGCAGGGCGTCGCTATCCGGGATGGTGCACAGATATTGTGACCGCGTGAACCGGGTGTCTGCGACGCACGCTTATTCAGGGGTTTATGTTTGTGGGTAGCGCAGTGTGCCGCTTTCATGTGCTAATTTAAACAAATGAGTATTACGTAGTAAACAGTTTTAAAATTGTATTATATCTATCAGGACAAGGATGTGACACTTTCTAACGCAATAATCTGCAAAAACTGAACTTAATCCCTTTTGCGAATATTAGAGCAGATACCAATTATAAGGGCGGCTGCATTGAATGAAATTGATTTGAAGGAATAATTCGAATAGGTAGTACGGGTAAACAACTTGGGTAAAACCCTTCTTGTATGTGATTGTGATCTGTTCGAATAGACATTACATTTTTAAAATGAGTAACAAGATGAAAACAAAATGCCTTTAGAACAGTCCCCAACTGCGTACAAGATGGAGTTTTTACCTATGCTAATGTACCAGTAAACTTTAGTGGTAGTAGGTAGTATTATAGTTAACTATCGCTCGCAGGAAAAGCGAAGCCACAAATAAACACTAATTGGTCAGGACATCAAAGTTTACGTCAGACAGATAAAAGATCGATACAACTTTCAGGAACAAGGGGGATAAGTTTTAGTTTTCGGGTTGACTATAATCGATACAATAGTTTTATGGCAACAGTTTTATGTTTATTATAAATCATTAACACGTCTAAGGGCAACGCTTAAAATAAATCCAACAGGACAGGAGCCATACAATAATCTAAAGCGAGGGATACACATGGCGGCTGCCATCTCCAAGCGCTCATCATGATACAACCGGTGATGGTCACAAGACTACCCACTCACTTGATTCCGGATTTTAAAAAAGGTAGCCTAAACTGCTTCTAATTTTTCATTAAAAGGCAGCCCATACTTTGATTGGCAACTGCGGTTGCCACAAGCAAGTAAGTGGCTATTGCAGTGCAACACTGTGACTGCGATATAATTTAACTGGATAATGGGTTATGGAAGGAGACTAGCGGACACCTGCCGTGACAATCAGTCTCTAAATTGTATAAAGGCCGGCGGTGACTAACCAACTCGCTGAGTGGGGCCCACATAACAGTCGCACGCAATAGTGCGGCAATGGGGCAAACAGGCACAGCTTGGGTGGTGGTGAAGAGTGCCCCCAGCCGTCACAACCCTCAATCACGAGGATACGGCGAACAGCGATTTATTGCAGCGCTACAAACGCGATACAGTCTCGATACAGGTGCTTTTGACAGATGATGTATGGCTAAAGTCCGACCGCTCGATGAAGTGATGGATCCGACACTACCACTGTACGTGTAATTACCTTAACGTCCCCGAACATCTCGACGAGGTCGTGCGAGCCGCTGCCGAGCGCCAGGTGGTACAGGATGTCCTGGTCCATGAGCTCGATATTCGGGTTCCGGAGCTTGACCGTGCCATCTGGGTATCTGTGCACAACACAACTACATATTAGACAACCAAGTAGAATAAGAATAAGAATAAATTTATCACCCAAACTTTAAATTTATAGCTGCAGTGCAGAAACAGATACTAATAATATATTCTCCACTCGTAGGTAGGAGAACTATGCTAAATTAATATTTGGGGACAATCTGACACAAATCGACCTAGTCCCAAACTAAGCAAAGCTTGTACTATGGGTACTAGACGACGATAAACATACTTATATAGCTATATTATATTATGTATTATAAAAAAAGAAATTATACAAAAAAAATAAAAACAACAAAATATACTAAAGGTGAGGCAATGGGTACCAGTCTCAGTGGAGCGCATTCTATTTGGGCGTGCAGGTTTTCAGACTGGTCCCGAGAAAGATAGAATAAATAAATAAATACTAAAAACCTAAATAGGAGGGTCGCAAAAAGTGACATTATTTAAACTGTAAAGTTTAGTGCGTTTGCCCTTTGTTGCAGGAAAAAAAAAGTACACCTGTACTTAACATGGTTTGACGTGGTCCAATCGAATTAACTATACGGGAAATGATATTTTAAACCTGAATTTGGTCTCATTTGAGATTGTGGTAATTTCACAAACAACACGGTGCTGTTACGCATACGAAAATTTCCAGAGAAAACGTAGAACATTTCGGTTACCTTAATTTTATGATCGTCCTTTGTCACTATGCGCAATAAAGCTCTTATTTTTTTTCTTTGCAATAATAATATAATCTTTATTTCGGATCAGTTAGGTAGGTACATCCATACGTGGTTACTAACATGGCGAGATAACTTAAAATTATGTTCGTTTTAATAGGTAATAAAAAAACACATTTCAGCACTGGACACAAGCTCGTGTGCATTTGTGTTCACAGGTGACCACGTTTCAGTGTCATACCCATACGTCAACACTGGCAACACACACTGGTTAAAAACTCCCTGATGTAAACCGAACATTATAAGCACCTGGATTCCGTTGTAAAGTGCCTCGGGAAGTTCATCCTGTGGCAATGACAATGACCTTTGGTCTCCAGTCACTTAAGGAACGTAAGTAATGTGGGTTCACGTTAATTGAAGTGGTGTCAACTCGCGTCACAGCGTCTAGTGTCGCGATGCGCGGTGTGCGGTTGACTGATTTTACTGTGGTTAGTGTGTTGATAGTCTGTTGATGTTGTATTGTTAACTTGATTAAGATATTGTGGAAATGCGTATACCTATAGCGTTCTATACGTGCTTGTTTTATTTAATCTCGCTGCTATTTTATAACGTAGTTGCAATGGTTACATTAAGTTAAACGCATGCAGAGTCTAAAATTGCATGTTGCTAACGGAACGGCAATCTCAATTCATTCACTTCAATACCTTTCATTTCATATCATTTCATTTATTTAATTCTTAACAATATACATTGTGTCGAATAGGTAGGTATATTACAATGAATTACAAATTTATAGATGAAAAATTAGATAAACATGTCATGCATAACTTAACTTAAATAAGTAACTCACAAACAATATTAATAATTTTATAACAGTCGGAACAAAACAATTTAATAACTAGAAGTTAATATTAATAATACAATAATCAATAAACATGTCTAAATTTAGAATCATAATAGTTTTACATTAGATTAGTAGAGTTACCATAATTCCTTTCCTTAAATTCCTTTATTGTATAAAAACACCCTTTTAGTAAAAAAGCCTTCAACTTAGTTTAAAAACATTAACATTTAAGATTTCCTTTAATTATACGGGTAATCTATTGAAGAGTCCTATCGCCTGATAACCAGCAGAGTTCTTAAAAATTTTCATTTTTGGTACTATTTTTTGAGGCAAGTCTTTTCTCCGTGTGGCTAACCGCCGTTCCCTGTCTTCTGTGGTTTCTATTTCAAAGATAGACTTTTTGAGGACTACAAGAACAACGAGAATATATAGACTGGGAACAGTGAGAATCTCATATTCCACAAAGTAGTTTTTACAGGACGTTGTCAATTGTAATAAATATTTAGAAAAACCTACCTATTTAGGTAGTTAATTAGCTAATATTTTGTTACAAAACTATAGTAATGATGATGACCAAGGGCTCAGTTTCAAACAGGGACTTGTTGTTGTTTATATAAAAATACGGTATAGTCATGATTTAATCCACCATATTATTTCGAAATTCCAAAATTGTATTTGATTAGGTAATGATACTGGAATATTAAATGAGTCGGTTGAAATACAAAAGTATGAAATAATCAACGAGATACTGAAATTGAACACCGGTATTCTCGTACGAATAAATACCGGTATAATACCGGTATACGATCCCTAGTTTCAAACGTGCAACTGGCGGGCTGTTGAGATTACATTGGATTCTCTCCCCAATCTCCGTAACCGCTTGGCCGGAGGCGTGAAGCGAAACGTATGATAATCACAACTTTAATTTGGATTACTTTCGTTGGGGCGGAAAGGTTCTCGAGTGGCGACCACGTAGCGGCAGCTATTAGGCGCAGCATGGGTAGGCCCCCCACAAGGTGGGCTGATGGTAAAGGTCGAGGGAGTCCGCAGGATGCGGGTGGCGCAGGGCCGGCCACTGTATCACTCTTTGGGGGAAGCCTATGTCCAGCAGTGGACGTCTTTCGGCTGATGAATGATGACTTTCGAAGTACATCTGACGATGAATGTAGGACCACTTTCAAGCGCATAGATGTTCGTGTGGTATAATATAACAATGTTAGGTAACTAGATTACGAGATTATTGATGTGTACGTACCTACCTATCGTCGGACCATTAACTACGCTAGTTATATGGTTTCAATCACAGTAGCGATACCGTGCATGTTGATATACTTAAGTAGCAGATTTTTCAACTGATAAGGAACCAAAACACGCGTTATGATCGACGTTCATGTGATATATACAGGACCTACAACAATATATACAACGTGTCCCAAAAGTCAACGTCAAGTCGCAAACGGGTGATAGAAAAAAAATCACGTTTAATATCCTGAGACCCGGAGTATGCTTTGTTTTTGAATTAGGAACTTTTTAACATTCAGTAACAGTCCAAAGTGTCAAAAATATATTTTATCTTCTTCCGCCTATCGTCTCGGTTCTGTCCTAGTCGTCCCATCATCTCCTTAAAAATAAAATCTAATATTAAAAACTACATCAGGGACCGTTCACATAAAACGTCACAATACAACATAAAACGTATCGTACGAAAAATCTAACACGAACTGTCACGTTTGGCATGACAATCACGAAATTCACGAGGATCGGGAAATGCGACCTTTAGAGGCGACCAGCTGGACATCCCGACATACGAAAGAATTTTGGCCCCAAGAAGAAGCAGAAAACTTCGTTCGCTTCGCTCTCCCGTTCAGTTATAAAAGCGGTGCTATTTGAAACTAAGTAGGTATAATGTGAAGGAAAAAACATCGTGAGGAAACCTGCATACATATGCGAATTCAAAGGTGTATGTGAAGTCCCCCATCCGCACTGGGCCAGCGTGGGGACTACTGCCCGTTCCCTCTCATAAATGAGAGGAGGCCTGTGCCAAGCCGTATAAACAGTAATTACATTTCATATTTGAATGCATCGTGCATCCACTGCGAGGCGGCAGCTACCGATGCGGTCGGTGGGAATTGTAATCAAATATGAATTGCATGTGCTGTACAGACGGTTCAAATTCCTTTGCATGTAATAGAATGCGCTCCGGCCCGGCCCGTTCGGTGAGAATCGTACATAAGTCAGTAAACAGCTGCCACAAGTGATGCGAACATGATAATAATTCAAGAAGAAAACCGGTTTCATCAGTCACCATTGACACCCCTCGGATCAAAGTAAACTCGATTTATTGTAATGTCCCATTTCGAGGTCAATTGCAATAGGTATAGTACGAAATACAGAATAGGTACAACATCTGTATCTTCACATAATCAGCACATAAAATAGTATATAAGTTTTTTCAGGCGGATATTGATTACATGGAGCAAAGGTAGAGCATATTTTATTGTCGTTATTTTCGATTTACTTCGTACTTCTACATATATTTAGGTATGTGCCAAATCCTACAAAAAACCGGCCAAGTAGGTAGGTACCAGTCGGACTCGCGCACGAAGAGTTCCGTACCATTATCTATAAAAACGGTAAAAATTGTCTGTTGTATGGGAGCCCGACTCCGACTCGCTCTTGGCCGGTTTTTTAGTATTTGTCCTTATACCTAGCGGCAACACCAATACATCATCTGTGAAATTTTCAATATTCTAACTATCACGGTTCATGAGATACAGCCTGGTGATAGACAGACAGCGGAGCCTTAGCAATAGTGTCCCGTTTTTACCCATTGGGTATACGGAACTCTAATAAAAAAATTCGCTATTGGTTACCTGATCTAAATCGGCTTACACACTGCCAAAGTTAAGTTAATGTATAAGGAAACACATTGTTAAATGACACATTTCATCCCTAATATATTCAGTGGCAGTGTCAAATTCATTTCAGCACAGCCTACGCTCCCGGCTGGCTGCTGAAAGCGTCGAGTAATAACTTTGTCATAGTAAACGATGATTAGTGAAGTCACCGCACACCATTAGCTCCCAGGTTAGTTTGCATTAGAGCGACATGGCACATGTGTTGGGTAACATAACATGCCACAGCGCAAACATAGTTAATCCGATATGCTTCATGTACACAGATATAGGAAATAAGTATTATACGCTCAGAGTTCATGTATGTAGTGTCGCAGTTAGTGTTTGGCGAATGTGCTTGATAGGATTAAATGGATTTGGGTAGCAACCATTGCTGTTATTCACAGGGCATACCTACAAATCGCCTGAGACGAACTAATGTATGTCTGACATTATGACATACCTACTTGTTAATAAGGGGTTATGCACACCGCGTTTTTTGCGCAGATTTACTCGTGATTCGATTCAAACGCGCGTAGATGGCGCGTTTAAGAAACGGTGTGTGCAGCTCTAATCTCGGCCCCAAGTATTATTTATTTATTCATTTATTCAACCAATTTGACAACTATATTACGGGGAAGCGTAGCCACAGTCAAAAAATGCTCTAGTTTGTTAGTTACAGGCAGAGAGATCATCTGGGTCGCGTGTGTTCCCTTCGTAACGTAACTAGTACTCGATCTTTACCTACTATATTTAACCCCCCCCCCCCCCCCCCCCCCCCCTATTAAGTTTTAATTTAAAAGCTACGGTAGCCCAGTGGTTCAGGCATGCGGCTGTCAAACGGCGGTCGTGGGTTTGAATCCCGGCTCGTACCAATGAGTTTTTCGGAACTTATGTACGGAATATGATTTCATATTTACCGTTAGCTTTTCGGTGAAGGAAAAACATCGTGAGGAAACCTGCATACATCTGCGAATAAATTCAAAGGTGTATGTGAAGTCCCCAATCCACACTGGGCCAGCGTGGGGACTACTGCCCGTTCCCTCTCATGCACGAGAGGAGGCCTGTGCCCAGCAGTGGGACGTATATAGGCTGATGATGTGTGATGTGTATATTAGGTACCTGCGGGTAATAAGGCCTGTCGGCTAATAAGGCCCAATTAACCAAAATCGCATTAAATACGGGTACTCGTGCTCAAGGCTAGCTTCCCTGATGCCAAAAAGATAAACAAGGAACTACACGTTCCAACTGGCTAGATTCCCCGCTCCCCGCCGCCAGGATTGGTTCATTTTTTTTTTATTTATTTATTTATACATTTCGGAAGGTGAGTACGTGGCTCGTAATACAAAAATCGGGCCGAAACAGACGTGAGTATTTATTATAATATTACATTTGTATAAAGATGCAGTAAAGTGTCAATGAGGGGACGAGTGCCGAGGAGTAAAAAGACCGCGAATAATGGAAAGGCGATTTATTCTAGCTGGTCAAACGTACACTGACTTATTGCTACACATATATTTATAATTACACGTCGGATACAGCGCTGCGTGTGCGAGGTTAATGACATTATTTTGGGCTAGTGCAAAGTGCACGCGCATCGTTGCAGAAAACAATGTACATCTTTGTACAACATTAATAATGTCAATTTGTACTCAGTTTTTCTCCCTAATTAACGCTTGCAATGTAATACAAGCTTCAATAACGTATTGTGATGCCAATATTTTATATTTCGTTTTATTTATACACGTGGTCGGTGGCGAATAAGGCCTACAAAATTTACCTATAGGCCTTATTGCCCTCTATGGCTTGGGATTTCTTATAGGCCTTATTATCCTCCTACTTCATATATCGAATTTCGTTATTTTAAGTTATACTACTAACTTAGTGTGCATAATGACTAACTTATTTGTTATATTTTTAGTTTCGATCACGCTGCCTCCCAAACGAGCATTGTGGTCAGAAGATGCCCTAGTGTCTGCAGATACTATTTCCTATACTATAATATTGCCTACAGTAAAATAAGGCCTTTAGGAGAAATCCAAAAAAAACATTTTTGTTTCCTTTTTTATAGCAGTAATTGCTATTTTTGTTATTTTCTATGTTGGTAAAAATCTGAGACTGATTATTTCGATACATGTTAATTAGATTGCTAGTTAATATAGAGGCATATTTTGATATAATTTTGTACTAAATATCCGTGCAATGACCCATATTATATCTCAATAGAAGAATATAAACTTATTTGTTATAGTTACGCGATTACTAATCTCGACAACAAATTTGTTTCAATTATTTAAGTACGTTAACGTCTTAGGCCTTTTTATACCACCATATTATAATAAGGCCTATTAGTAGGGTTTTAAAAAACCGGTCACTGTATGTCACCCTATGGGAATTACCCCCATTTTCCGCATTGGTTGTATACTAATTGAAATTTAAGACTGGTTCATATGTAAATATATTCATTAAATAAGCTATTTTACACTTTATTAACATTCTCCCTTAGCTAGGCCTTATTACCCGAAAGTACCTTTTAACCCATTGTTTCTCAGGGAAAACCTTACGTAAGCCTCATTCCCAGGACTTAGACCGGCTATCTAGTTTACAGCCCGCCTATTCTCTAACTTGTTTTAAGCTCACATCAACGCTCACCCACAAATATATCTTGACACCGCGATGCGTAGTAACTAAGCGTAGGTAGAGGTCTAGTTTCGATACAGGTGACCGGCGGGGTGAGCCGCATTAGCGCGTAGCGAATAACAGTCCTGTAATCATGTTGGACGCTTCCAACGGGACCCTTAAACCTAATGACCACATAGCAGCCTGTAAACTGCTAGGTAACTTAATAGCTCTGAACCTGAGATTCAAAACTTCCACGGTAAAGTTTCAAGCAGGTCGTTAAAAGGCAAAATTTGCCGAGATCTTGTCGTAGCGTAAACGCTATAGGGAGAGTAACCAGCGGTCCCTACGCACACGCCCGCACATCCCTGTATAGTCATGTTTTTGTCTTGCGTGCTCTGTGCCGCAGCCGTCAGTGGCATTTAGTTAAGGGCACCTTCGGGGCCCAACTTGGGAATTTTTGCAGGAAAAAAAAAAAAAAAAAAAGCCCGCACATCCCGCCTCTCAAGACGGCATGTGTTGTCAGTGAGGTCGCGTCGAGCGTCAAAAATGATTCGTGACTTTCATGAGTGGAAGGAAATTGAACGTATGGTTGAGATTATTTAATGTGGCCTACTCTGTATAAAACTGTAATTAGAATTTAGAATTTCAATTTTCTATCGTCGACAGCAGAGTTACTTTTTGAATGAACACTTTGATGCAATTCTGCCAACTAAATAAATCTCAACCCGTGACGTTAAGAGGCGATAGTTATTCTTGAATCAATCCGCTATGTGTAAGAAGCAGGCATGTTTCTAACACCCATGATACAGGCCTCAGGCCTAGCCTATTATGGGGTTTGCCAATAAAATGAAAATTTTAATAGTACTATATTTTATCGTGCGGTTTGCCTGCGTTCTTTGCAATACGCGAGCGAAGCCGTGCGGGAAGCTAGTGTAAGAATATAAATATGTTACAAAAACTAAACTTCCTCATAAAGTGTCGACTGTAGTTTTTGCCGTCCCCCGTGTGGTGTCGGGTTAGAATTTCACCACCCCCTTTCTTCCCGTGGGTGTCGTAAAAGTCGACTAAGGGACCAGGGTTGAAGTGTGTTGTGGGCGATGGGCTAGCAACCTGTCACTGCAATGTCACATTTTGTCGATCTTTTATGCCCACATTTATGCTAAAAGTGGCGCTGGAACATAAGTTTCATGTGCTCTGCCTACTCCTTTTAGGGATAAAGGCGTGAATGTATGTATGTATGTATGTATGATTTAAAATGATTATATATTTTACAGTGCATATGGTGCTACTTTCTCGCACTAGTGCGGAAAAGAGCACTTTTCGTGCATATGTCAAAACTTTAAAGAGCCATATGTACAGTAAAACGTTGTACGATACACGTGCGAATAAGTAATTCGCCACTCGTGTGGATTTAAAACACTTCCTTCGGTCGTGTTTTAATTTATCACCACTCGTTGCGAATTTCCTAATTTTGGCACTTGTATCGTAAATAACTATTACTGATAAGGAAAGGTGTATGACGTTCTTATTACGCACCATCGCCAACACAGTTGACTGACCATCCGTGCACCTTATATACATTGTAATAAGGGTTAATATAAATACAGGATGGTCAGTTAACTGAGTTTGCGTTTGTATTACTTATTTGTTTTTGTACCTATTTTATATGTTGTATCTGGGTCGGTTACAGGAGGAATGACGTCAACAAACACGCTATGGTAATTCAAATGACGCAGAAAATTATTGATGCAATTTTATAAGTACGTGAACGGAAAACCAACGTTCCGCCAAATATAGTTAGTAACTTAAATGTAAATTCTATTCTTATGGTGTGAACTAGACAAAAAGTCAAATTTCATAATACCTACCTAAGCTTCGTTATTTTATACATGCAAAGTAACCGAACGTTCACTCATCTGATTTGACCAGATAAAAAAAAACCTAATCCTGCTCGTGGACACGTCAGTGTTCGTCATCAGACGGTAGGTATTCGTCGTGAACCCCTGAACGTCTATCGAGATACTCTCGACTTTACTCGCACTATACCTCTTGTTCTAATTGTTCTAATATGAGAGAGACGGATAGTGCGAGAAAAATCGAGAGAGCTCGCGCGCCGTCGCGTGATATCCGTGCTGCGCGGCCCAACCCCCCCATTCTGTAACTTGTCTTAAGCTCACCTCAACGCTCACCCACATATATATTTTGACACCGCGATGCGTAGTAACTAAGCGTAGGCAGAGGTCCAGTTTCGTGACGGGTGAACGGCGGGGTGAGCCGCTTTAGCGCGTAGCGAACAGCCCAGCTCGCTTCCCGTGAGGTGCGCGCCCATCGCATCGCTCAAATATACTGGCCAGAACGAAATAAAATAAATAACAACCTAATTCTGATCGTGGTATCCTCAGATTCCTCGTCGGACGGCAAGTATTCCTCGTCGTGGACCCTCCTGTGCGGCCGGTGCGCGTGCGCGTGTCCGTTGGTGTGTGTCCCGTTGCGGACCAGCTCGCACCCCGTGAGGTGCGCGCCGGCCATCTCCACCGCGCAGTTACACGGCATCGCTCAGTTATACTGGCCAGGATGAAATAATAATAAAATAAATAAAAAATTAAAATAACAAAATAAATGAAGAGGAAAAAACATTTAAACTAGAAAAGAACCATCTAAATAAACATATCGGCCACAAACACCCTGAATTTACGCATACAAATGTATACTAAAACCATCACATACAAATAGCTCACTATTTTACGTGAAAATATCAGGACTGTAAATCCTTGGATCAACTTTATGGCCAGCGTGCCCAGTGACTGCAATCTAAGCATCCTTTCATACGCTCAACTTGACAATGAATAGGTACATTCTGCAATTACATTTAATAGTACATATAGAAAGTAGTAACATGAAATAGCTAATCAGGATTTTTTACAACTTTCGACATGGTAAAGAATAATGAAACTTTCTCTCAAACGTATTAGATCCCAACAGTACTTGATCATAGTTAGCGAAAGTTATATTAAAATCGAAATCGGCGTTTACATTGTTATATTCAGAGCAATGAGGCGTAGGTAGTTCCAGTGTCCAAGAGGCAACCGGATGGCTCGCGGTATTTGAGCTCCCGAAGTGTTGTGGGACCGCCCTGTGCAACCCGAACGGACCCAACTTGGACTGGGGCGGAAATAGAAAAAAGATTTTTTTGGCGCCGTTTCAATCGGCTGCCTCGCGACAAAAAATGATGAAATGTTTTTTCTACACTAACAAGCTTAGGTAATCAGCTTTAGTAAGTTGTATAGAATGATTAATCCAGTTATTTTGCAGCTAATGTGTTACTTGGGAGTGGTTGCCAGAAAGTCTGTGCGCATTTATATAATGGTATGCTGTTTCATACGAATACTTGGTGATGAATTTTTGTTTTTCATCCCCCCTTCAATTTTCGCCCGGAATAATTAATCTAAGTATCCTAAATCTTAACATCAAGCCTTGCAATCCGAGTGACAATTTATGACCCATTAACTCCATAAAACATCGATCGAACCTAACGCCTGCATAAAACACGAGGCGCCAACTTCCTCGCTGAGTTTCCTTGCAAAGGAATTTCTCACTTCCAATTCGCGGAATATTGCATACTCGGAGCAAGATAAAGGAACGCTGTGTCAATCCAGTTAAGCTGAACCAACATAGTTGTATGTTACCAATAATAAAGTTGAACAGTGGATATTACTGACAGAAATAGTAACAGAATAAGATGCTCATTATGATCTGCGTAATCGCTGTATCCGCTGTGGCAATTAATTCGTATACCTAATATGGATAAATTTTGAGTGTATTTTTTGCGTAGCATGTGCTTTGGATTTGGTAGTCTATTTCACATGACGACCCAGGAGCCTAGTTCCTACTCCCCATTAAAATTGTTACGTTATAGAACTGTTAGAAGATTTGTGTCCATATTGTACTACCTATGTACGTAATTACGGTAGGTAGGTGTTCCGTAAATTCGCACAAATAAAAATTTAGTGTACCGTACCTCAATTGGAAAAAACGGAACCCTTATAGGATCACTTTGTTGTCCGTCTGTCTGTTTGTCAATACCGTTTGTCTCGGGAACGGCCGTTTATTCCGCAATAAATAGTAGATTGTACAACAAGTGCATAAAACGCACCATTTTACGCGAGACGTTTATGGATGGATATAAAATCGAGTGTAAAATGAGTTTTATGGACGAATTGTACACTCTACTTTTCACTTTGATTGCGAAAAATGAAAAGTATAAGTTTATTTCATGAAGTTTTATTGTGTACTTTGGCTGTTGGTATCCTGCCTTGCTTGGTCTTAGAATACTAACAAAAAAATAAAATAAAGAGTTTATTCTATGAAGTTTAAGTTGCTCGTGTGGCTGTTGGACCGATTGCCTTGGTCTTCGACGAAGATTTTACTTGAGGCACTAGAGCATAAAAAGCGACTTTATGTCACCTACACACAGCATAAAGAGGCACTTTTTGAGCATGAGAAGTGAAAACGTATATTTCGACATTCTCATGGGACTCAAAATTTATGGGGTACTTTTCTTTGACCTAGAACCATGATATTTGGCAAGTAATATCGTCGCATACTACAAATACAGGGAAAAGTCAAAAATATATACATTTGTCATTTTGTACAACCCTCGGTGGGCGAGGCCGACTCGCACTGGTCCGGTTTTTATTTTATTTTGTGACCTTAGACTAGAAAGAGTTCAACATTTCTGATACTTAACATAGTATAACTTAACACATGCAGTGCAGTCCTAATCCCTCTACAAAATACTTAAACAAATCAGTCACTAGACAAAGATAATAAGAATCAAATTAGGAGCAGTTTGCAAGAATCTGTTCTTGTTGCTTCGAAGAATCGTCTGTTGTTGATTTGGTGAAACCCAACGCTAAATCGTCATGGGTGATCGGCTATCATTCTTAGGCCGTTTCTGCTTGGGCCAACAAGGTGTTTCCTAGATGCACAGCCATTTGTGAAGGTAACTACGACGTCACGCAAGGACACGTAAATGATAATGATAACGATGTATTTGCATCATCGTAGTTCTGTGGGATCGCGGGTTCAGATATTACTTATCACTGTTGTGCTCGAGTTTTTAACAGCGCTCATAGATAGTGATAAAGCTTGTTGTTAAACACTCGTGAAGGTCGGGAACATAACATAACCGGCCATAACATAACATGGATATAATAAAACATCGATTTTATACATGTTTACGGGAAGGCAATGGAAGAAATACGTAGTCGTAACTTGGAAATTAAGTAGGTTCCCCAAATTCAGATGTATGCAATTTTGAATTGACGACATAAGTCCTTTTTATTTAACTAAAATACCTGTTTAATTGAATTATTTTAGTAAAGGCAAACTGAGTTAAACAATAGTACTTAAAAATATAGTATATATTTGCGCTACTACTCATTGGTACTTTATTTACGCTACGGGAAGAAAATATACAGAAATACACATACTACCTAAACATTAAAATATTTTTCCAACAATAGGTTACAACAATACACATACTAGGCTAACACGCTGCTGAAAATCTATGTACTTAACTGCAATAATACTACCAGTAATCAACTTTCTTGCTTTTAAACTTGCTAATTCATGTCGTGTTTTATTGTAAAATGCCACCGAACTGACAAGGTAATATATAAAAAACTGGTTCGTTTTTTATGTAAACATTGACAACTTTGAATTTTAATTAATTAAAATCAAAGTCTTACCTGTTAAATAAATAATTATCACAAGTCACAACACACAAATATATAAATAAAACGGAGAAAATTAGAAAAACGTATTCGCAAAGTGAATGGATTAAAGGCACGGTCGAAACGTTATGCTAAGGCAGGTTTCGAGAGGCGAATAGCGGCTCTTCGCGACTCGCACGCAGCAACAACGAACGCAACGCATAGCTCGCGCAGTGGCACCCTAGTACGTACACTCGGTGCTATTAAGTACTTGCTCGAGCAATTTTTAACCGACTTAATAAAAGGTGGAGGTTCTCAATTCGGTTGTATTTTTTTTTTTCGTTATGTTTTTTTTTAATGTTTGTTACCTTAGAACTCTATGATTTATGAACCGATTCGTACAATTTTTTTTTGAAGTATACGCTTTCATATTGGTCCCATTCTTTTCAAAAATCCAGAGTTGACGGAACTTCTCAAATATACTAGGCACGCATGTAGCAATTTCGGTATTTTCTATTATACCTATTGTATTTACACCCGGAAATCACAAATGTGGTGAAGTGGAACTGATGATGAAGACCACAGATGTCTCCTGGAACGCCCCAATGATTTACTGAAATCTATAAAAGTCCTGATGTGATTCTGTCGAAATGGCAACTAATGAAGTGCCAAAGGTCTCAGAATCACCTTTCTTGATGAATCAACGGAACTCCTCAAATATTATCGGCCCACATACAGCGATTTTGGTTTTTGAAGTTAAAAGTTCTTTAGCGGCGCTGAGCACTTTTTAGGATGGGTAAAAATTGTTAAACTCGCGACAGATTTTGTGGAATCTCAGGAGGTCACGTGACTGTAGAATTGGGAGATTCGGGACGAGGCTTGGGGGCGGGGCGGGGGGAAACGGGGGTTTGACTAGGGGCACATAGTCCTAATTTTTACTTTATTGTTAACAGTATAAAGTCACATTTTCCGTAAATGCAAATTCCATTTTGTTTTATAAAACCTCAGTATCAAAATTTTATATTTTGCTGTTAGCCGATTCGACTTCATTCAAAACTGAACACTATTCGTAAGAGTATAAAGCCGTTAAACATTGTTTGCAATTGCATATTCTGCAAATAAATTTGTATTTTTGTCCACGCGTCCTTTACCGTTTTGCTACTGAGAAAATTCGAATAGTTCGAATTTGGACGTTAATCCCAAAGAGATAAAGCTTTGATAAATATTTGGCAATGGCAAAAACAATTTGGTATTTTATTTTTTGGTCTCCTTCATCAGTTTTGCTGAGTTAAGTTGAACTATAGCGTACTACTAATAAGGTTGTTATCAGATACATTTTCACGTAGGGGGAGGGAGGGGGTTGAAAGGGATTATTATTGCAAAATTAAAATTATTCAAGTTTTCACTTCTGCCGGCACTCCCGGAGTGCAACCCGTACGCTTACCATGAGTTTGACAATGACGGCTTACGCTAGCGAGTATCGAGTTTTCTATCTGTGCATCTCTATTACACTTTTACAGTACGAGCGGGATGCACAGATAGAAAACTCGATACTCGTTAGCGTAAGCCGTCATTTTCAAACTCATGGTAAGCGTACCTACCGGTCTGTTTTTTCTGTAGGTACTTAATAATCAATGTTCTTGCTGTGGTAAAGTGAAAAAAAATGTTCAAGTGACTTGGGAGAGAACTGAATTGAAGTAGGTTAAAACTTTGTTTTTAAAGTAAATTATTGAACGAGCGAGGAGCGAACGAATCTTCAGCCGTTTCAGTTTGAGCCAAAATTCTTTCGTATGTCCGGATGTTCTCCTCTAAATGTCTCATGTCTCAACCGATTCTCGTGAATTTTTGTGAGCCGGTTCTATAATCATAAAGAACTTTTTGATCGATACAATTTATCGAAATTAAAAAGTAATTGAAAATTATACCGGCTCGCGAGTCGTAGCCACTAGGTAGTACCGTTTGAAACAAAACCAATGAGTTTTCATACCGGTTAAAGTGTAAATGAATGTAAATGTTATGGCACATACATACATTTGTTACTTTACGCGGCATTGAGTGGGTTTTTTCGTTCGCTGCCATAGGACCAATATCACACGCGCAACCAACTATAATCGCATCAGATAATACTTACTGTGAAGTTTCTATGAATCCAGGGGGCTACCGCGAAACGTGTGTAATGTATTTCCCTCTCTGTCGCTAGAACCAGCAAGTGCGGCAGAGAGGGAGATACACCAACGAAGTTAGTTTTTTTCGCGGTAGGCCCTCAGATTGATAATAACGTGTTGGAAAGCCCATACCACAATCCATACTGAAGTGTCTGTAAAATGCTAAATAAGCATACTTATGCCATATACAAACTCGCTAAACCAGTAAGTACGCAGGCTATAGTGATGTTATGGATTTGATGCAACTTTGACTTTAACTTTAATATCAATAAAGTATTTCCTATACCGCTTCGCTACTAGAATCCACCTCAAAGGACTATGTATGTATAGCCTAGTCTGACTAGATACAAACAAAAACGTTTTGCATTCGGCATATGACATTATATGTGTTAACAAGGAGCGTACCTATTTGTTGTTTTTGACTGTAATTTTAAAAAATAAATTTGCTTCATATGTTATGTATTGCCTTAAGGCCTCCACCCACCGGACGCGTGTGCTGCGCGTGTAGTGCGCGTGTGCTGCGCGGCGCGTGTGCTGCGCGGCACACGCGCAAGTTGTAAAGCATTGAAACTACACTTCAAACACACATCGAACGCGGCACACGCGCAGCACCCGCGCAGCTGCAGCGCAGCACCCGCGCGGCACACGCGCAGCACCCGCGCAGCTGCAGCGCAGCACACGCGCAAGTTGTAAAGCATTGAAACTACACTTCAAACACACATCGAACGCGGCACACGCGCAGCACCCGCGCAGCTGCAGCGCAGCACACGCGCAGCACACGCGTCCGGTGGGTGGAGGCCTTTAGTAACACTTGAAAAAATAAAATTAACTAAACACCGCGATAGCAGCCGTCAAACAATTATACAAGTACTTACGTCAAACAACATCCGACGTCAGGGAACTGACCTATATTCAAGATACTTGCCCCTTTATCTTATTCATAAAACTTAAAATGCCTATGCTAAATAAAATGTGATGTGATTACGAACACAAATTTCAAACGAATTTTAACGCCATTTTAGTAAAATAGAGCTCGTAGAACCTAAGATATGAATCCGGCCGTTAACAATAATATCATCATAAAGACTGATCGATCGATGTTATCAAATTTTAAATGCCAATTTTAACACAGAACCTGTTCCGAATCTGTTCCGAGACCCCTAACATCTGCCAACCGCCCATGCTTTAAATATTGTACTTAAGAGCGAACTGCTTTTGTGCTGTGCCGACTGTACACGTCCCGAGTTACTTCCACACCATTGCAGCCAGTTAACTCCCATTAATCATACAGTCTTTTACTTTTCCAACATTTGTATGCGGGTGTATTGATATTTCGCCTGTGTGATGGATGAATGGTCATCCGGACTCATGGGCAAATCGCATCATTTTAACGGTGAATCTCCGGCGGTTTATAACGCTCAGTTCTAAAGTCATTATGGTATCACCTCACGATTATCGCTGTTAAGGGGCTTACCGAGGTTTTTATAGATTTTTGACAAGTTTTGAATCGTATCTCCTACTTTTGCACTACAGATAGACTTATAGGTAAGTCAAACGGTTATCGGTTATTCTATCTTTTATCTCTATTTTCGTCTACCGGATTTTGGAAGAAATGAATACTTCATTTTGTATGATTCTTTTAAACATTGTCTGAAAAAAACACTTATTTTTGTTTTTTGGCCTAAAATTGTTCAACTTTGATGCCAAATATCTCAAACAATAACTTAGAAGTAAATATGGGATACTATATTGCTTGAAGCCGTTGTTTTAATATGTTTAATAAGCTTGTTGTAAACAAAATACATTAGAAAACTAAGGGATTCAGATCGAAGGTCATTGGCGTATGGGAGCCCCTTAAAGTCTGACAAAACGCCAGAATTATAAACTCAACGCTAATATAGTAATATGTTTTCAACAAAAGTTACTTCTGATCATCATTTACTTTGACAACAATTGCCGAGATAATAACGTGTATTAATAATGACGAAAATAAATCGCCGTATCATCGCTGAATATTCAGATTGTGGCCGTAGCACAGCTGCCATTTTATCACTTATCGTTGTGGTAAAGACGTCCATCACGCTCTGACAAGTATGCGAGTTCGAGAGTGACGGATGCTTTATCCACAACGATAAGTGATAAAATGGCAGCCGCGCTACGCCTTGGACGTCGCACTCGCAACAGCCCCCCTATTCTGTAACTTGTTTTAAGCTCACCTCAACGCTCACGCACAAGTATATCTTGACACCGCGATGCGAAGTAACTAAGCGTCGGTAGAGGTCTAGTTTCGCGACGATTGACCGGCGGGGTGAGACGTATTAGCGCTTAGCGAATAATAGCCCAGCTGGGGCATTGATGACATCCGCGAAATGTTGTGTTTGTCCGCGATTGAACGGAAGTAGGTATAAGTAGTCATGAATGAGTGCAGGTAATTTTAGATATGACTGACACACGGCTGCTGCGTCGCTAAAGTACCTTGGCTTTGAACTTGGCTGGATGTACCTAGATTTTCTCATAAATACATGTATACATGTTTATTTTCTGAATATACTTTTGGACTGTAATCTAGTCATAAGTGTCTACTCGTATGTATTTCTTTGTTTATTTGGATTTGCTTGATGCTTTATGTACCTTTTGAAATAAATAAAATAATTTACTTTAAAAACAAAGTTTTAACCGACTTCAATTTAGTACTCCGCCAAGCCACAAGAAGATTTCCTATTTTTTTTATAATTTACCACATATGAACTGATTTCCGATAGCAAATGCGTTGATTACTATAGAAAAAAAACCGAATCGCTGTATGTGGGCCGATAATATTTGAGGACTTCCGTTGATTCCCCAAGATCATCACCAATGGCAATTCATTAGTTTCAATTTCAACGGAATCTTATCAGAACCTGTGACGTACTTTTGCACTTTTAAGTACATAATTGAGGAATTCGATAAGTCATCTGTGGTCTTCATCATCAATTCCTCGCCACCAAATTTATGATTCCGGATGTAAATACACGACTTATAACAGAAAATACCAAAATCACTACACGCGTGCCTAATAAAATTGAGGAGTCCCCTCAATTCCTCATGTATCCCATCATCTAACTGAATTTTGAAAAAAATGGGACCCACCTGGAAGTATATACATACGAACAAAAAATTTTTATCGCACATTGAAAATAATACTAATAAAAAAAAAATACAGCCGAATGGAGGACCTCCTCCTTTTTTTTGAAGTCCGTTAATAAATAAAGATAGTTCAGTTAGGGTATCTACATACCAGTTTATGATATCCGCGTATGAGTCCCTAAACAAGGTATTTCTTAAAACCGACGCATCTAATAGTTTAGCGCCATGATCATGACCTTTATTAAGTCTTTATGAAAACCGATATGAATCCTTGGACTTGCGAAGCTTATATAAAAAAACATGGTAAGTATTATACGCTTCCCTACATCAAAACCAAAAACCAGGGGCTCAAAATAATAGCCAACTTTCAAAAATGTATCCTAACCTAACTTTATTTCTGGATTCTCGAATCTAGCACGGCTATCACAAGACGGCTCGAGCTCTCTCGGTTTTTCGCGCACTACATACAGGGTGGAAATAGATTTTGGGTCAGTGAGGGCAGCTACCAGATCCCGTGTTGCTAGGCGAAAATGTTCTTAGGAGACCTTCCTTCGATATCAAACGAATGAAGATTGGTGTTTACAGATTTTGGAAGAAACATACAGGGTGCGAGAAAATGGTAATTTTTGACAAACTTTTTTTTGCCGCCAATCGATCCCATTCCTGTCCAGGATCAAAAGCCTGTATGGGACCAAAAAGAAATTTCCGGCTAGAAAAGCCACACCCCACACAATTTGTATGAAAATGAAAAAAGTTATTTTTTACATGTATTTTTTATGTCAATCGATTCCATTTCTATTCAGTATTCATAGTTTTCTTGGGGTCAAGTATCGGTAATGTAAAAAAAAGCCAGAAATTAAAGAAAACTTTTCATTCATTTACTATGGAGAATAAGTGAGCTTTACTTACATTTTTCTGTCACTTTTTGGTCCCATACAAGCTTTTGATCCTGGACAGGAATGGGATCGAATGGCATCAAAAAAAAGTTTGTCAAAAATGTCCACTTTCTCGCACCCTGTATGTTTTTTCCAAAATCTGTAAACGCCAATCTTCATTAATTTGAAATCGAAGGAAGATCTCCTAAGACCATTGTCGTCTAGCAACACGGGATCTGGTAGCTGCCCTCATTGAGCCTAAATCTAATAATGTTATAATATATTTCCACCCTGTATACATCTCTTTGTAAGTTTTCTAATAAGAGAGAGAGAGGAATAGGTAGTGTCTTGTGATAGCCGTGCAGTATAGCTAGGTTTAGACGAAGCCAGTGCTGGCTCATTGGCTTGAAAAATAGGCCGGCGCTCTATTCCCGCCAGTGCCGGCATCAGCCACGTGAAGTGGCCCCAGACCCCTTAAGGTGAGCCTAGCCTACTAGCCATCTTATATGTTGAAAATGTATAGTTAAAATGTATATAGGTAGCTGAATAAATGAAAGGTCTGCGTTATCGGGAAGGGTGTAGAGTAGAGATTGCAATCCGGTTACATACAATAACAACTATAACAAGCCAGCACTAGCTTCGTCTAAACCTGGCTAACCTTTAAAAACAAATGGCGGTAAACATTCTAAATATAGGTAGTACGAATACCATTATAATCATTTTCAATGAGCAAAATGAGTCTGCACAACATACCTAAATTAAAATTATGAGGTCAATAACTGCAATTGCTATAATTTATTCTGTACTGCAACTCAACTGCAAGTAAGAACGAGAACGGCAGAACTAACCAAGCACTATATTTACGTGCCTGGTGAAGAACTTGATAACTCGACTTACACGCATTTTTTTTACCGTCGCAATGGCTTTTCTACGGCTTTGTTTTTGTAGGGAAAAAAGACCAGTACGCTTACCATGAGTTTGACAATGACGGCTTACGCTAACGAGTATCGAGTTTACTATCTGTGCATCCCGCTCGTACTGTCAAAGTGCAATAGAAATGCACAGATAGAAAACTCGATACTCGTTAGCGTAAGCCGTCATTGTCATGGTAAGCGTACGGGTGGCACTCCGGGAGTGCCGGCAGAAGTGAAAACTCAGACACACAGCGCACTACAATTAAGGTTCAGTTTCTTAACTCTGTTGATGTCCGTCGCAGCTCACGCACAGTAAATGGCCGTGAGAAAAAGGTCCTAAGCGCCAAGCAGATTGATGCACTTGCGCGTCTCGAGTAACGACTGTCTCGAATCTCACGTCTGACGAATCTTACGGTCACGTGACCTCCTACGCTCATATACCTGTGGTGGTGCTCCTATACGGAAAAAACATGTCTAGTATTTTTTTCGAAAAATGAGATTTTAATCTCAAAATGTAGAGCTCGCATCGAACTACTAACTTCTGCTATAATTATAAACATTAATATAAAACCACTTTTTTGCACTTGAAAAGCACCTTTCTAAACTTAAAAACCGCAATAAGTATCTCGAAATGTTCTCAAAGTGACTAGACATATTCTTTCCGTGGATCCTTCATTTGAAAAACCACACGCTCATGCGTTGTGTTGAGACTCTCAAGCACTCAACATAACTTGAGAGCGAGGGAATTTGTTCCTTCAGCTGTCAACATTCAACACGGCGAATCCTTATACATATCAAGGGTCATTAGACACCCAGTTTAGACAATCACATTTTGTGTTCGTTTCAAACACGCCTTCGTCGTTACGCGAATCATCGATTAGGTATTCGTGTTCCCAATTAGCGTGAGTTGTTCAATAAAAATTAACTAGGTGTCAGTTTTATGACGAAAGTTAAACACACAAATTAATAAATTGTTTCACATTTAAATAACGTGTATATGCTTATCACTTATATATAAATTAAGAAGAAAAAGTTAATTTTTATACAACCTGAATACTTAATTGTCGTCGCAAAACTGACACTCAGTTAAATTTTGTTTTACAACTTACGCTAATTAATTGGCTACACGAATTATTGAAAATGCCCAGGTGTATTGGATTTATAGTTAGTATTAGGTAGATGTTCATTTTACTAACCCGTGCCTAAAACTTGAACGAACAATTTTTTATACATTCATGTTTTTGGCACGATATCTAAGAAATGAACGGACAAAAATAAACGGAGCGGTTTGACTTTGACTTTGAGCAATGGTGGTTTTCACAGTAAAACAAACTCCAAAATAAGCGTGTTGTGAATCGATATTCACTTTCAACTTTTGGTTCAACAATCAACGGTCAGGAAACGGTTATTTTAAGCCATAAAAGTTCGCCATATCTTTTCAATGAGAATTGATATCAGCATTAGCAAAAAGTATACCTTGCCCAAAATATGAACACCGTTCAACTATTGGCTGTGCACAACGATATGACATAAAGCTGGGCATACACCTCTGGGCGCTGCAGCGCCCGTTTTTTTGGCGCCAAATGGCTGTACGTAATATGACTAATATTTTGACTACCCACATTCACGGGCGCGCCATGTAGGTAGCTGTCACTTAAGTTGGGAATCAATTATCGGACGCGGCTGACGGACGGACGCGGGTGCCGGCCGCGACTGATAAATGTGCAGTCGAACGGGATCCAGCGCGCCAGATTTCTGTCGGACGTCCCAACGCTCAAGGTTACGTCCACGGCTTACCTCCGATAGTTTGCACAATTCAGTGTATATTAATTATCTATAAGATTATCTATAAGTCGCGGCTGTGAGCCGCCTCCGATAATTTGTTCCCGGCTTTACTCGTGGTCGAGTGGGTTGTTTCGACATTCACTAGCGCGCCGCTTGTCTCACAGTGATGATATTGTTACACAGTGGATGTTTACAATGTAAAAACGGATGCAATGCAAGCATAACAGTTCATGCAGAGCTAAGCTCTGTTCCATATTGATAGCGAGTAAGTATATTATATGTATAGGTTTATTCCTCTTGCGAATGATTGATCGTTTTCAGTTCCAATTGTTATTTTTCTTTTTTTTTCTCAAAAAAGAGGGGGAATGATGTGGCGGCATGCGATGACGCAGTATGTTTATGATCAGCACTGTATACGGAGCAAGGGAACGGACCCAGACAGTAAATACCTAGTCGGTATTGGAGCGCAGCGGTATGGCGAACACACGAACAACTATCAACCCGCCATGCGCGCGATCCTGTGTCTTCGTGATTGTAATTAGGAGTCAGTAGTGTTCTGTGTGTAATTGCGAATAAATATAGTAAAGACATTCCCAGTTTCATTCATCTCACAAATACCACCTGAACATAGGCCGCACACAAAACCTACTACACTATCAGATTGACTCGCTCATCGCTCAGTTAAGACAACTGTGCTTTACTCATTTTGCCAGAAGAATTTTATAAATGGATGGTGCTTAGTTAGCGTGCGGCGTGAACGTTAATTATGACTGGCTCTCGGTAAATACGCTACTTGGGTAGGTAATTGAAAAATTGCATAATACTTTTTCCTACTTAACTGGCCATTTTCCGTCTGACAATATCTATGTAAATAAACAACATCGGCTTACCAACTGACATGACCAGGACTCAGAGCATTTGTAAAGTCAGGGGATTCCCGTTTGCTAAAAGTGCACCTATTCATATAGTAAATTGGAACATAATGTTGACTAATACTTAGGTATCTATACAGTAGGATTATGCACAATTTAAAAGAAACTAACTCTTCATCTGGTTATTACCCCTTTATAGTCTTAGCCTAGTCTTGTTGAGTAATTTATACGGCGCGCCGGGAGGATACCGAATAATTAAAACAGTGTTTTTGAGGTCGTAAGGAGTAAAAGACTTCATAATAAAGTAATAGCCCAAGCACTTTATTTTCATTAGTATGGAAAAAAGTGGAATTTTGGAAATAATTCATAACAGCAGCTTTTTTATGTGTAACTGATATATTATCATTTTAGTAATTACGTAGACTCAAAATCCACCAAAATATTAGTCATCAAAAAAACGATATTTAACCAATTCCTGAAAAAAGAGGAAAAATAATAATAGATATTTTAAGCTCTTCAAGAATAACAAGTAAACCACACAAAAAACATAATAGATGTGTCATTTATTTTTATATATTTACTTCCCGATGGAAATTTTGGTGGATTCTTGGATAAGGCATCTTAGAATAACATTTGAAAATTAAACAAACAAATAAACGCTGTTATAAATTAATGTTTGAAAAAATCGTACCTAAGTAATTTTCCTGGGGTATAAGCTGACTTTGGCTCACTTTTTGATTTTATTTTTTGCTTGACTGATGTGTATGCATGAACATAGTACGTACTTACACTTATGCGGACGTGAAATGTCAGAGCCGAGAGGACATTCTTTGTAAATAAAGCCAACCCGTCCCTTGTCACCTCGGGATCTATAACATTCATATTTTTCGTAGTATCCGTTTTTAACTAAACATATAACGGGTTACTGTCACAATCATCGTAAAGCGTATACGAGTGCCTAACGCCTTTGACAATGTTTGTTGGTAATTATCCTACTAATACTATAAATGCGAAAGTTTAGATCTTTTGATGTTTAGATGTTTGCTACTCAATCACGCTTCAACACCTCAACCGATTTGGACATTTTACACGAAGAGTTTATATCCTGGACTAAATTATAGTACAGTTTTTAACCCGGGTCCACGCTGACGAAGTCGAAGCTGGTGGTAAAAGAAGCATATGGAAAAAATATGCTATCTACTTAGGTTCCCTGAATTGTAACGCTGCTACTCAAGAATTGCTTTCTCAATATGCCAACAGGAAATTAAAAGCATTGTTTGAGTGAAGAGCAACTTTCCCTTATACAAGTGTAAATGGGTCATGTCACGGCTTGTTTACCGAAGTCCCAAGGACGCTCCTCGGTAACAAGTAGGTACCAATAGGGCGATTCAATAATCCTAGAGAACGTACGGTGATAACATTTTCGCGAGTACGGAGCTGATACCGCGCATAGTGACAATACTGACAATTTAGATTGGATCAAGAAAGCAGTCGAGTGGTTAGTAGACGCTGATGTGACGGCAATGCTTGCCGTTTTCTTTCCCCCTAAGACAATACTCACTCGTCGCGTAGCTCATCGTGGTCGAAGGACATCTTGACTGGCACTTCACTAGACACTGTATGTTAGTTGTTTTCGGTGAGCATGGATCGATGGCGTTCGCGGGGCCCGCACGGTTTCCACGCGCGCTGTCGACGGAGTGAGGTGAGAAGATGCCGCCCTAGCGCGGGCGGGAATGCGCGCTGGGCTGCGCGTCGCTAAACCTCCCAGGCTAGAAGTCTGTTCAGCGAGTCGTATCATGAATAAATGCGGCAGCTTTGAAAAAACTCATGCTGCGAACACGAGATGCATAGCGGCGGAAAGCCTCTCACAAGACAGACGCGGCCAGCAGTCGCTGCTATGATAATCAAAGCCGCGTGTGTCTGAATCATTGAAAGGAATGATTATTTATTTATATTCTTTATTGCACAAAATAACATATCGTACAAAAGACGGACTTACTGTCGTGAGCATTCATGGTCAATCACTGAACGCGTGTTGGATAATCGACAAAAAATATTAGTGACTAATTTTGATGGATTGTTATGTATCCAGTGCCCAATTGAACTATACCTACACATCTTTGAGTAATGTATACAAAAACATTTATGAAGAATGTTACATAAATAAAAATAATACAGACAATGTAAGTAATAGAAACAAACAACACTGGATAAATAACAAATTGAAAAAAAAATGGTTTTAGAAAAAGATAAGACTGTATACGATATGGTCTAATAACCCTAAGAATATGATGAGAAGGCTAGAATACACCAGATATATTGCAATAAGGCTATCACTAAGTGTAACAATGAATACGATAGAATAGTACATTTTACAACTAGTGTGAAAAGAATGTCTTTTTACCACTAGTACCGAGGTAACTTGCCACGAGCTGAGAGCGTACGTTATTTTTGAACGAACCCATACTTTACAAATGACACTGTCAGTGACAACATACTATTGGAATCAGCGCCATCGGGTAAAAAATCTAATATAAAATTACTGCGTTTCGAAAGTATAGTTTGGAACTAAGAGTAAAAAGCACTAGTTCGAGAAATTGAGCTTCTCGTACGCTACGCAGCCACAAAAAGTACCACTTTTTGAGCAACTGTATTAAAAAATGTGTTTTAGATTGAATCAAGAACAATAAAAAGATCTGGGATAAAGTTAAGAGTTTATTAGGAAAAAATACTCAGTCGATAGATAATAATACATTATATAGGTAGCTAACATGAGCAAGCAGGGTGCTACCCATACTTAATGTTATAAGTGGGAAAGTGTATGTGTGTGTTTGTTTGTTTGTCCGTCTTTCACGGCAAAACGGAGCGACGAATTGACGTGATTTTTTAAGTGGAGATAGTTGAAGGGATGGAGAGTGACCTAGGATAGTTCTTATCCCCGAAATCATCCCTTCAGGGGGTGAAATAGGGGGTAAAAGTTTGTATGGAGCTGCGATAGAAACGAGTTCCACGCGGACGGAGTCGCGGGCAGAAGCTAGTATGTAATAAATTTGCACGTAATTTTTCAAATGATACCTATAAGACAAATCAAACATATTTGTATGGAAAAGTGGTTAGATAGGGATCCGAAATGAGCACGAGGTGGCAGGTAGACAGTACCTAAACTAGTAAAAAAGTAACCAGCAGAATGTATGCAAAAAAGGCAACCGGTAGCGATCTCATGCGCATGGCTGATCTTAAACTGCTAACAGTAGCTAAAGTAAGTCCAGTTATCGCTAATTAAAAGAAGATAAAAGAAGCCTTAATTCGCTGAATCCATAAAAAGGATGACCGAAAAGTGTATTGTTAATCAAATTAGAAATTATCTTCACATCTATTTTATCCTAAATAAATGTTAGCACGTGTTTCAAAATGGGGAAAGGAACACGTACCTTCTCTATTAGCAAAATTTACATTTACATTTAAAATTGCCATAATATAGAGAATAAAAAAATATTTACAGTAATATTTTTTGATTACTTAATAGCTTTTGACACACTCGAACACGACAGTTAATCCCGGCTGCTGTCTATGACAGTAGTCGTTAAGCGAGTTAGAGGCCTTCTTCGGGCGGCTTAAGAACTTCTAACCGTCGAATTGCCCACTCACTTGTCAAAGGGGGGACAGCTGTTACTCGCGTCCGCAGGAGCTACCCAATACCTATCACAACCCTGCACGTGTCCCCTGGCTGGTACTAAAAAGTGACTAACTTTAGGCCAAAATAATCAATTCCATACGATTTAATAAATAAATGGCGGTACCGCGACCTGTTCGATTTGGGCCGCACCATTCAACTAGACATAATAGATGCAATTGTAAAATATATAATAGATGTGTATGGTCCCATGACAACGGCATTTTGTTAAACACAGAAAAAACTAACCTACATGTAGTCCATTCACCATATTTGAAAATACCAATTCCGAATTTCCACGTAGTTGCCGATTGTTATCAGTGCTTGCATAATAACCTAGTCAATTGCCAATATAATGTTAAAGAGAAAGTGGATATATTGTTAAATATACTTAATGTTAAAGAGAAAGTAGACTGCGCGACGTATTTAGGAGGTAAAACACATCGACTATATCTCTGATAAACTGAGTGTTGTTGTTGGGTAAATTTAACCATATCAGTTATAGAGTTCCCATAGGTAGGTACTTAATTAAAATGTTTGTATTTTGCGATGTTAGATTCTATACTAGGGTATGTTCTTGATTGTTATGGCCTTAAATTTAAAACTTATCTACATCTTATCTTATCTAGATAAATAGAACCCCTGCAATTAAGATTTTTAAAATTCTTGTGCCTAAAAAGATTTTAAATATAACTATCGAAACCGACCTACCGAAAGCTGTTTAAAATTAGTAAAATTCTTCCCGTTTCTCTAAAACATAAATATATTTTCGCAATTAATATCCACGGTGCATAACCTGTATAGAACTATGACCACGTTACGGTGTCCGCGGTTAAATTTAATGTCCCAAGAATTAAAAACTAATTTGGAGATAGAACTTAAAAGAAACGCCTGCCATATATTCTCAACAGCTTCCCTGAGGATATCCGACGACCTAATGTACGTTTAAAAAAAAAAAACCGGGTTACGGTCCGGGAGTGCCGGCAGAAGTGAAAACTTGATTTTTTTATTTTTATTGTTTGACATGAGAGTATAAAATATGTGTACCGTAATTACATCATTTCGCCAAACGTGTGTTCGTGTGTTCGTTGTATTAATGTTGGGCATTTTTGATAATTTTGCACGAATTGCTTTAATTATCAGCCAAAAAAAACCTTATAGGTAAATTACTCTTGTTTTAAAAGTTCCTGCAGACGTACTGTATAAGAAATCTAACTTTGTAGTTACAATTGCCGGCCGCCACCGCAGGCCGCGCCAGTGAGAGGTACGAAAGCGGCCTGTTGATCTGGTTAAATACAGTGCACTAACTGGGGCCCGTTTCATGAAGCAACAAGTTACAAATTACAAGCGGAAGTCTCTTTCTATCAAAAGGTATTGAAAAGAGACTTCCCCTTGTAATTTGTAACTTGTTGCTTCATGAAACGGGCCCCTGCACTCGTACTCACTGGTGAGATATAATCAGTGAGCGTTTATCTCGTCTGTATCCAGTAATTGCACTGCATTTAGTCGCGGTTGGCCTTATCACGCGATAAGTGACAAGATAGAGCGTCCGTCACTAGCTGACACCGTTCGATAGAACGAGACTGACGCTCTATCTTGTCGCGTGATAGCTTTATTACAACTGACCGCTTATTTCTTTATCGAAACTGATGCAATTTATATTATGATTTAACCCTTAGGTGCATATGGTATCAATCACTTTGCATACGGAATGGCTAATGAACAGTCAACTCTACATCACATTTTGAAACTCTGTGTCTAGTTTGTCAAAGTCCATAACTGACATTAATTTCATTACTACTTGTGTTACTTCAGTTGTATCATTTCTGATACTGTATGCATTTAAGGGTTAATTCTTGTGACAGATTGCCTACTGCGAGAAGAAAACGAACTTCGCTCTGTCGCACTTGCTAGTTCGAGCGAAAAAGACGGAGACACACAAACGAAGTTCGTTTTCGTTTAGCGGTAGCTCCTCAAGACTCGCTGGCCCGACTCTAACGGAAACGTTTCATCGCTTTTAATGCAAATCCGCAAGACTTATCTTAATTCAGAGGCTTCTTAAACTTTAGGTACTTTTGAATACAGTATGAGCCAATTCACGAAAACGTTGTCCTAATGCGAAGTTGCAAATTGGCTACTTTTCTATATTATTCGGAGTTTTTAGAGAGGATCAAATGTCTGTATAGGATGGGACCATAAGAGCACAACAGAACGCAAGTCTGAAAGTCAAGATCAGACATCACTAGCGAATTCAAAAACAGGTCATGCTTATTGACATGACATTTCTAGCGCCACAAACTCTTATCCATAAAATCCGATATATAGAATAATATACTTTAATTAAAAACAAAGTTATAACCGACTTCAATTCTGTACACCGCCAAGTCACATGAACATTTCCACATTTCCTTCCACTTTACCACAATATCATTGATTATTACAGAAAAAAAAACCAGATCGCTGTATGTGAACCGATAAGAGTTTGTACGAATCGGTTGAAAAATGACGGTGCTCAGATAACAAAAAATAAAAATAACGAAAAAAAAAACAACCGATTTGAGAACCTCCTCTTTTTTTTGAAGTCGGTTGAAAATAACTATACCTACCTCTATTGATGTTTTGGTCGTGAAAAACTGCGTTTAGTTACTACTAAGTCATATAATTTATTTTTATTAAAAAATAAGAATCCTATTATTGGGTATATGTATACTCTCGAGTGTTAAAATAAACAGTATTTTCGTTTCTTTAATCACCCCTATAGATTTTATCATAATTTTAATAATGTTTTGCAGTTTTCAATTTATTGTGATAATTTGAAAATTTCAAAACATTATTAAAATATTTAACACGAGGAAAGTACTTACGTAACCCAGGCAATTTTATAATTTCTGGACACGGTTCAGCCGTTTCTATAAATTAGGAAATATGTTCGAAGCGCGCGAAAACCTACCTAACTGCATTAATCTTATCTAAGCACGGTTAGAGTGCTAATGGTGTTTTATCTCCTTTTAGTGGCATTTGCAAAGACTATAAAGATACATAGATTGCACAATACCGTTATCATCACTACGTACTTATATACGTAAGACAATGCTCTTTTCGTGGACAAAACCTGCAAACCAGTCATAGGGGATGACTCAGTTATGTGGTATTATCAGCTCTATAGCCTTGTAATAGGATTGAGATTGATTAGAGGCGAAACTAAACTTCTTTCTGACGTAACATTAAAACTAGTAATAATGCTCAACACAATTTAATCCGAGAAGGACACAAGTCGCACGATACTCCACATACAACAACTCCCAGTGACGAGGCGTCTATGAGACATACAAGCATAAGCTATTTACTTAAGTATCTTATCCTAAAATATTCTAAATTAATTTTAAATGATCTGCTAACTAGCAAGTTACCTAATTTCACCGTAATGTGAGGCAGACATTTATTTCTGTCATTGTGTGTGTGTGCCTATGTCATCTTGCTTGTGAGACGCATATAATCGCCGGACTCTCATTGACCCGAAATTAAATGGGTGATTGCCAGCGGCGTATCCAGGACTTTGGTTTAAAGGGGCTTCTACCCTATGACTTCACTACAATTGCATTTCAGATTAATGTCAGATTCGTACCGGAAGGACTCTCAATGCCCTTAGGCCCGACAGACGGACCTACTCTCTCTCATACTCACAATCAAACGGCACACTTGAATAGAGCTACATGAGATGCGACGCCTCGCCACAACAAGTACAGTTAGCAGCAGATATATTCACATAGACAAATCCAAAGACATGTCACATTCAGCTTCCTAGGACAGTGCGAGAGAGCTCGAGATAGGTCGCGCGCCGTCTTATGCTAACCGTGAAGATTCAGATTATTTTATTGGTAAAATTACAGGTACATTTTACAAGTCAAATTGTAAACATTTATTGACTAAGTATTTATTTTATACTATTCACATTGGCACGAAGGCAAGAGCCTGTGTTGTGTGTGCTTGAAGCACTTATACTCGTTCCAGTTTACTTGTGTGATTTTAGGCGTATTTACGTTTTTTATAAGCGCCTCTTCGAATCGGTGAAACCAAAAATGTAAGAACGACATTTCCACAGCACGATTAATTTCCTTGACATTGGTGCTCTATTACAACTCTTAAGTAGTAAATTACTTGAGGGATGCGGTTGCGAACAGGGACGGACAGCTTGTAATTTCCAAAGTCACATTTAAATTACACTTTTACAGCAGTTGTTTTGTCGAACATGTTTTTTATCTTACCTGTCAGTTACCATAGTACGCATTGAAACTAAACTTCTGAAAGCTCATTACTTGTCATATGGTCATCAACATCATCTACTTGATTAAAAGACTCATCTTAGGACAAACTCTATTCTTGTTTGGTCAAATTGACACCAAGTGATTTACGTATATTCTCTGGTAAACAATCTACTGCTGACTGTACTTTCGATACATTTCCAAACAGCTATCTACTTCTTAGTTGCATAGTGACTGGTTGAAATGAAATGACTTCAAGAATTACTTCTCAGTGAGGGAATGTCTTTTATGAATTAACATCTAAATTATAGCTTACAAGCTCCATAACCATAAATTTAAAATATATGATCTAATCATTGATAATAATTAAACACCAATACATACCTTGTATGTTCAGAAAGTTTAATAATCAAGAATTAAATGTGAAATTCAGGAATATACTTAATTGTATTTGTTTTTGCCCAATCAAATAGGGTAGATACATTATGTAAACGAATATATGCCTTATATATGCAATACACAGCGGATTAATGATATAATATAAAAAAGAGGTAGATGCGTTGTCTATATACGAAATCCCATGTTTAAAAACGGTCACCAAATCTGACAACCCAACGTTTCCGTTGACGACCCGAAACTGAGGCCAGTTGGTGCAATTGCCTCAGTTTTAATGTGCAACTTTTGGAGCGCTTATAACCTATCTACTTTTTTTTATATTACATCATTGCATTTTATAATTATTTCAGTAAATTTACACATACCACGAAATAAAAAAATATGCCATATTCCATTTTTCATGTGACATTTTCAGGACCATCATTAGTCATGCTCTTGACTGGATGATAAAATTGATAATTGGTCACCATAATTAATAGTCAACATGAATAACAGCAGATAACAAAAGTTAAATTATTAAAAAAATACGTTTGTACGTAACCAAAAACTCCATAATATGTATATTTTTTAAATTCATAGGTAGAAAATAAAGTATTTTAAAAACAACGAATAAAAGGTATAATTAAAGCTCGTTCTACTACATGTAATTGTAAATCATAAGAAATAAACATAAAAGTAATGTTCACTTGAAATGTGTAGCTATAATATAAAACATAGAACCGAGGCTATCATATATTATATGCTAGCCTCGGCTGCACTTTGCAAAGAACCCTGTAAGTTCTTGGCAAAGCATTAGATAACATGATGGTAAAAGACAACAGGTTGAGACGATTATAAACCATAAGTATTTCCACTAGACAAGTACCGTCACCACGCATATAAACAACTCTACAGCTGTAACTCACATATCTTATTACAACCGTGCTTGTAAAAGAGAATATGAGGCGATCTAAATGACAGTAAATGAGCGTTTAGAATAGGATACGGGACTATATTTACCTCTCACTTACTCGTACACTCGTAAGGCCCAACACATAAGAAGTTCCCTAAGGTAACTTGAATCTAGTTGGATAAAAAGTAATTTCATTTGTTTCAATAATCAACGACAGAAAAGAAATGCTACTTTATTTGTTTCATGAAAGTCAAATCCTATTGGAGGAGTGTACAATAAAATGCACATTAACCCGAATATTGTTCTAAGAGCTCACGCTCTACAAGTTAGGTTCAGACCAAACAAACAAGCATTCAAGCATGATCTATTATTTTTCCCTGGAATAAATTCAGATTCAGATAATTTTATTGGTAAAAGTACAGGTACATTTTACAAGTCAAGTTGTGAACATTTATTAAATAAGTAGGCGATTATTATTATCTAATATTCTAGATTTACTTTTTCCTTGATATAAATTCGTCTACGCTATAACATGCTAGGTCAATCCTAAGTCCAAGAATGCTGTTGGTTTAGTGTAAACCTACCATTACATTACAGCTCAGCCAACGAGGGAAAAACAGCGAGATACTATCATATACATGACGTATCAGACAAGGATGAAGTATAGACCTCGTCTCGTTGGTTTTGCGTCGCTTGACACGACTCACTAGCATTCGCTTTAAGAAATAGTCTCCAGTACAAACGCATATATAATTGCGACTCAATTTGACAATAAAGTAAATTAAATAATAAGACTACTGACTAGTACACAGATGTACAACTTACACATATTATTTACTAGGATTCAACCATCGTATCTCTAAAGGAGTTTCCATTAAGATAAAGAACCGTCTCGGCATGCGTGATTTTGCTGATGGCGGATTAACGTAGTGCTTATGACCTTTTAGGCAGGGTTCGAAAGGATAATGATCAATGATAATTATCACGATAATTATCATGATAATTATCGTGATAATAACAGATGGATAATTATCGATTAATAATAACAAAAAATTGCGCTCGTGAAAGTGAACTGTACTGTCAAAACGTGACGTGCCGCGCCGTGGGGATTCCCATTACAAGAAGAATTCACTTCGTATTATGCAAAGTTGAGCGAAGTGTCATTGGTTCTTATACTGGTGATAATTATCGACTATCGAGAAGCGTAATTATCTTGATAATTTCGATCCCTGCTTTTAGGTATTTATCTAGGTATAACAAGAAATAGGGTAAAACAAAACCATATGTTTGATTGTGCACGTTCACGAAACCACTCGTGTGGTATCGTGCCTGAACATATTTATCATCATCGGCCTAATTGGATACGTCCCACGGCTGGGCACAGATTTTTAAACCTTATTAAGGCAAAGGCGATTTACCGACCACATAGAATTTATTAGAAGTTAATCCTTAATGCCTTTACAATAAGATTAAAATTGAATTGCGTTTATTGAAAATGAAACTTGGCAGTTTGTACCTTTGGTAGTACACCATTTTGTTTAGATTCCGTAATTTTAGACGTATTAACCCCTTTTCAGGCCGGTAGTTGGAAAATGACAATCTAATGTCAGTCTTATTTATTGACATTAAGATACATATTTGACAGTGCATATGTGGTCGATATATCGTCTCTGTCTGGAAAAGGGTCAAAAGAGGACACCGGTAACTATGAATTTCACGCATGCGACCGAAGATTCTTTTCGACAAAGGAAAATGAGCCTTATATTGTACGCTGGAAAGTCGTCTTGAGATCGTATGGCTTGTTGCGTACACACCGAGCCACCGAACAAATGATATGGACGCATTTCCGTGTTAGAATGAGATGCAATTTTCATCTCTTATACTCTAGGAATGTAACAACAATAAGCAAATATTTTAACTCCTAAGAATGTACGGGAATTAAGAGTCCGCAGTAAGCTCGATTCTCCATACAAACGTAGTTACGCTTTCATTTTAAAACTACAAGTTGAATTGTGGCAAAGCTTTGCATGTACAATGGCATGAGGTACATCCAGGTCTGTAATTAGTTTATGTAGCGTCAGATACCAAAGTAAAAAAAATACAGCGAATTTAAGTTATTTAGTTATAAATTAAGTCATTTTTATTTAATTGTTATTGCCAAGCCACGTGTATGTACTGTAAATACCATTTATTTGCCGGAATAAAATATCCGTTTCATTCCTTAGACGCGTGCGTTCGGTGGTTCGGTTGTTCGCAGCGTTACAATACACAGTATAACATTACACATTTTTTTTTTGTTTTCATCTCGATACAGACACACAGCAACCGATTATATATATGAAGAACCTCAAAGAATTCGAGTTTAAGGGTGATTTCCACCAGAGACCACAAATATATTTGCATATATTTATAATACATTGACAACACGCATGCTTGACAGCAATGTGTCAAATATATCAAAACTGAGTTTACCATACGGCTATCACACGACGGCCCGCGAGCTGTGTCGCGGCGAGATCTACCCCATCTGTTTCTAATAAGAACGCTTAGAAAGAGACGCATAGCCTATCTCACCGCGACACAGCTCGCTCACACTCGCGCACAGCCGTGCTCGTGTATATACACCCTAAGTCGAGACAATATTAATGACTACATCTGTTTAATTATTGAAGTGTACGGCCCGAGTGCACACTCCGCTACGAGCGGGGTGTTGCTTCCATATACATTCCAGGCAGTATACTAAGATTTACTTTTTAACCACAGGAGACACAAAGTAGACAACCAAAATTTCTAATTTGATTACTTATTGACCGTTGTGGCGTATCGAAGCGTGACAAAGCTTTGAAACTATGGCTTTCATTGATATTAACACTGGTCCTTGATGAATAAACTGTATATTTAATTAGCTTCTGCCCGAAACTCTGTACGCGTGGAGTGGAACTCTTTATATCATAGCTCGATACTAACTTTCCTTTTATGTCCTTGGGGGATAATTTCCGGGAGAATTTTTTATTTTTTTTATATTCATACCAAAAATCATAGAAATCGTTTCAGCGGTTCAAGCGTGAAAAGGTAACAGACAGACAGACACTTTCGCATTTATAATGTACGGATAAATAAATTAAGTTCCACAATTTTATTTCCACCAAATGTGAATAAAACTGAGCCCTCCCTTCTCTTGATACTACAATTATTTTATATGTATATACACGTTAGGTATTTTGACAGATCTGTTTTATTCCATGTTGGTGGATAACAGAATAATAATGATTTCATGGTATGACGATACCAAACACGATAGATACGCTTAGAGTTTGCTAACATAGCAAAGGAATATTGAAAATTCAGGCAAGACATCATAGAGGCATGATTGAAAAGCTGAATAACCTTAACAGCCTGCGCACCACAGATATAGATACACAGATCACGCAAATGTATGTACTTCGCGTGTCCGAATTCGGTCTCCGAGTTGGCACTCCGACTAACATTCCGCACTATTGTGGTAGCCGGTTGTCCGTGAATATTAAGAAAATGCCTTATTGCAGAATCGATTTTGCGCGGGCGACGGGGAATTCACATCACATTCGCCCGTGTGACGTCACAGTAGGTAGAAAAAAGTGACACGGTCGGTTTTCATACAGATTGAGGTGTATAAGTTATCTAGTGTATATTTATATCTGTGCGGCGCACGTTGAAACGCTAGTGGCCACCACAAGCTGCGTGCGAGTTCTTTCATACATTCTGTATACCTACCGTATATTATTATAAGGACGCACGGCGAGCGTTTAATGGCCGCGCCCGAGCCAAATTCTGCGGTAATGGCTCGCGCTCGCTACTAATCTCGGATTCATAATCAGGCGAACTAACTTGAATGACAGTTCATTAAACACAAATTCGCTAGTGCTATTAATGTCGATATTAAAAAAAAACCAAGTTCATACCAGAGGTTTAGTTAAGCAGTTTGATTGTGTTTCAAAAGGAACTAATAATTTAATTAAACAAAATAATAATAAGAAAACATCGGTTGGAATTTAAAATACATCGAATTTGAGGACATCGCTAAGGACGTTGTCCGCCATTTTGATTTATTGACAGTTCCAACACTTTCGACCACTAGCCAAGCCATTCTACTTTCCGTCATCGATCTGATCTGAGCTAGTAGTTCAGTGATTGAGAATCGTTCGTAGCGTCGTTGAGTTGTATTTAATATAAATGTTGTTAAGATTTATAGTACGTACAAGATAAAATACAAATTGAACCAGATACATCGTAGGTGCAAGGTTATTATCGACAAGAACCTATCACTATTATTTTTTTCCTGCCTGGCAACATTTTCAGCTGTCAAGTTAGTTCGCCTAATTTTGAAAGGTTATTTCTTTGGAATCTAACTATGGTTTCAAGTTTATTGGCTGTAATGTGCGGGGGCTCTAAGGCTGTTCAGTCATTGAGTATTTTCATTCATGATTATGATTGCAGAACGAAATAAGTTCCGTTTTAAACTTAAAAAATGCTCTACAATTAATAAATTATGGCAAATCAGTCGCCTATTATTTCATTGACTAACTAAAACTAGATCCTGTGTATATCTAAAACTTATCGGTTCTTCTCAGTATAAGTAGTTTTTCCTCGGGAAAATAGCGTGAGGTTCCTTGTAGTTCGGGTCAGGCTGGTTGCGGTAGCGGCGGGCGAGCCAGACGGCGAAGAGCTGCAAACACACACATTTTGCAATACAAACACACGGTGAGGGTTCCTCAGAAGGCATTATGTCACCAGTTAGCAGCACTGCAGCATCAGTCTTTTTGCAAGCAATTTTAAAATCTAATCATGTTGAGGGGCCGCTCACACTGCCACCGCATACCGCTGCGGCCTTGACCTCAGTTTGTATATAAATTCATCAGTTCATCACGGTACCACTTCACACTTCACCGCATCTCCGTCCAGCGAAATTCGTACGGCGCACACCGCAGCGGCAGTATGACGACCACAGTAATCATCATCAATTTGTTGTGTCGATTTTAAAAGCTGCTGTTAAGTCCTCGTCACGGTGCTGCCATCTGGCGACATGATGCCTTCTGAGATACCTACATTCGCTGGCCGACAGGATCACTCCGAAGTCTAACCGTTTCACACTATCCCGTGCACTCGAGCAAAAGTAAGTTTTTATTTCAGCCGCCAAATATGTAATGGGCGATTTGTCAGTACAATCTAATGCATAAAGGAATACTTTAGGCTGCATGCAATCTAAAGCTGGCTACTCATACACCTGCTGCAGGGGCAACATTGGAATCGGTCCCGTAGTTGTTATGTGTATAAGAGCAGGGACCATTTATTGCTCTTGCAGCAGGTGTGTGAGTAGCCAGCTTAAGAAATACAGCGCAATTTCACCAGTAATTAAAATACATAAAGTGAATACGGGATTTCGCGGAGGAATCACGCTTGTATTTAGATTAGCTCTCATGCAAGAGAAAAAAAGAACCAGTCACCGAACTTCGGAATTTCCCCCAACCACGTTTGCCTTTCAGTAAAAACTTAACGCGACGCGACGATTTCCTTAGCGTGTTCCAAGATTTGGTGATTCTGGACCACCCAAGACTTAGAGCATTAAACCAACCGGAGTGGCCATGAGTCATTTTCTATACATAAAAAGTCTGCCGATCCATGTTTGCGGGGGAGGGGAACGTCAAATGTATGCGTAACGTGAAAATAGCTACTTCAGATAAACGTCAGTCCATACAATGTGTATGACCACTGGTCATATACTTTTGGCAGCGGGGAACGCCTGTCAATGGCCACTCCGGTTGGTTTAATGCTCTAAGACCCAAGACGAAGAAAAGTTGGTAGACGCCACATTTTTGGCAAAGTGTCTCAACCGCCACTCGGGAGTCAAAAATGTCGACGTACAACTACACGAAGGTTGCATAGAATCATGGAGCACGCTGTGTCCACGCGGGTCTAAAGTGAGACGTTTTGGGCACTCTATAGGTAAAAATCTCAAGTAACCCTCTTGCGTGTAGTTAGAATTTTCAAATACAATTACAAGTCACAACTTCACAAGCCTTTGAAAAAGGCCCCTGGTCACAACTAAGATTTCATAAGTTTTTTAACCTATGCTCCGCTAGAAAAACGGCTGTTGTGGTTCGTCGGGTCGCGCTAAGCTTAGTCATGACGTTTAATAAATACTAATACGATTATATGTTTTTATAAACTCATGCAATGTCGTCCATAAAGTGCTACACGAACGCACAACGTCAAGTGGCATGCAAAGTGAACATTCAGATAACGATGTAAAGTTTTATACTTATCGTAATGAGCATGGCACACTAGTGAAAAGCTGCTGGTTTTCTATGATGCTTTAACTGAAATTACCTGTAGTTTAGTCGCGTTGGGTACAGAACAGATTATTAGTATGTACTAATGTACCCTGTAGTAATGTTACTACAGGGGCCGAGAGGTAAGGGGTTGTCGGCCGAGGATAGACGGCCGAGCGTAACGAGGCCGGATAGTTATGAGGCTGGCAATCCCTTTTCACGCCGAGGTATTTATAGTGCTTTTCTCAGACATGCAATGAAATAAATTAAAAAAAGAACTCAAAGGAAACAAACTTTAATTTCTTCTACGCGGTTTGAGTAGACATATTTACCGCAAAGAAACAATTTAAGTTCATCGTTTATTGTTTGTTTTTTTTATAATCGTAGTCGCAGAGTGTTATAATATAACGAACCAAAAAGCAAATATTGCTTACAGTCTTTAAGGGAGAGTCGCGTAATTTCGGTTCGCCCATAGATGGAAATTTCATAATCGTGGGATTGAATATTTTATACGCGATCTATTATTGAAATGAAGGGCCCTTATAGAGTACACTCTATACAGACCCTTAATTTATGTCTATACCTTATTAGAAACTAAACCAAGCGGCTACACGACTTCAATTCTAGACTAGTCAAAGAAAGTATAAGAGGAAGAGATCGAGGTATATATGCTATCGCGTCACGATAAAATGAGCATTTTCATTCATTCGTCTTTATAACGGATAGTTACGAGCCGTCACAAAACCGAACGCCGATGCCGAACGCATACGTTTCGTAACAAAACCGACAGGCTAGGCTAGACGTCACTTTAGATACTCATCATAACTACCCGCATCATCGGATCTCTGGGTACGGTGTTAAGGGGCTCCCAGAATTGGCGTCTGGGATCGTACCTTCGATCTGAATCTCTTAGTTTTCTTAGGTTTTTTGTAGCTTAATTTGTTTACAACAACGGCTTTAAGCAATATAGTATCCCATATTTACTTCAAAGTTAATTGTTTTCGAGATATTTGGCATCAAAGTTGAACAATTTTAGGTCAAAAAACCGGTTTCTGACCATAACTTTTGTGTTAATTGGTTTAAAATGAAAACCCTAGACCAATTTTTAGGGACGTCACAGACGAACCCAATTATGTAGATTTCGTATGTGTTAGATCTTTCACGTCAATAGAGATACAAAATAAGTGTTATTTAAGACAATGTTTAAAAAGATCATACAAAATTAAGTATTCATTTGTTTCAAAATCCGGTAGACCAAAATGGAGATAAAAGATTGAAGAACCGATAACCGTTGGATTTATACTTCTATCTGTAGTGCAAAAGTAGAAGATACGATTTAAAACTCGTCAAAAATCGATGGAAACCTCGGGTAGCCCCTTAAGCGCGGCAAGGTATGCGGGACGGGCGTTGCATTCCTAGTTGATATTGCTGTGAACGAGTAGTATATTTGTAGACCTGTTACGGGGTATACCTACTACAAGTTGGAACAGTTGGATTTCAAAACAAAACAAACTACTCTATTACAGTTGCTTCAAATTTGATTGGCATTTTATCCGTTCAATATTTCCACAGCCAATAAGTGCCCTTATGTTGTTACCAAAACGAAAAATAAATCTTAGGAGCCTAGTCTATTTTGGAGAACCAATTACATAGGTTACATTAGAACTCGAATCCGAAGTTTCCGTAAAATTAGATACAACGCATACTTATAATCGCGACGACCCGGTCACGTCATTGCGCAAATTGCGGCGCGGTAAGCGCTTTATCTGTTCAATGCGCGGTCGAGACGCGCAACGCACTGTGGTAAGTTGCGATCACACGCAATGTATTAGAAAAACCGCTGCCGCTTCTGCCACCGCGCAATGTCGTGACCGGGGCAGTAAGGCGGCCTTGATGGACAAGCGGGTCGGAACGAGGGTGCATAAGAGTGTTTATGTAGGTACAGGCGTGGCTGCCTTCATACTCGCCAGATAGGCCGCCGCACGCGTCGCGTAGGGTATTATACTTTTCCAATTTTAACTTTATCTTTTCTTCTTTAGACTTTATCTTTATACAATATATACAAGTTCCTTCTTAATTTTCTTTTGGTTTCGTTTTTCTTTTGTACAGCCGAGTTCTCCCATATCTATACAGACAACCTTTCAAAAATATCTACACATGTGTCTTATGTCAGTAACAATAAAGTCTATGTATAGATTTTTTGAAAGGTTGTCTGTGTAGATATTGGAGAACTCGACTGTAAAATGTACAATGTAGTTTTAATAAATAAATAGTTTTATAAAATTGCTTCATGCAGGATACTTCGTCGCTGACATAAACAGTCTTTCTCAAAATCGTGTTTTTGTCAGTGCAAAAGAGGCGGTAGCTGTATGTCGGCGTTAGGGTGAATGTCCAGAGAAATATATGAAACACAGCTTCGCACATCTCCGGTGGATATTCATCCTTAGGCCGCTTGTATACACACCCTTGTAAGACCACGGTTAACTTCCCGTGCATAGACATAGACAACAGTATTGTATGGAGCAGTATGAGTACTTGTAGATGGACGCGATGGTAATGTGCACAGTGGTCACTCGTCGAAGCGCCGCTTATACGCACAGACGGAGTTAAATCAATGGGCCATTTTATGAAACGGTTTACACTAGCCCGACTTAAAGTCACATGAAAAGACAGAACTGACTTATCTTCTCAGAATTTTTACATTTTAGGTTATCCCTAAGCAGAATCGAAACCCCCCCCTATTCAACCTAATAGGAGAATAAAATCACAAAATGTTATACATAGTTTCATTCCGCTACCCTTCTACACATGCTTGAACGTAACAGCAACAAAAATGGAAGGTGCATGAAAAACCGTTATTTTATTAGGATGAATAGCTAGGGTTTCCGATTCTGGGTAGAAGATACAATAGAAGAAGAAACAACGGAGCGGCACACAGCACGAAGATGCCCGGCCCTTTGGGGAACGGAAATGTTGCCCTTTTTAGTTGGATAAGTTTGGGTAAGCGCTGATGAAGAGATCCGTCTATACCTGCCCTACTGTGACCAAAATCCTGGCTGGTGTACCCTTAACAAGTTCGCTACCAAGAACCCCGGTAGGCACTCGTAATGTTTGCTCAGATGCCGGCTCAGCCCGCTAGCCGGGCAGTAGTACGAACCTATACGCCTAGCGAGTTCTGTCGGTTTCGTTGCGGAAGTGTTAAGCTTTCCGTGTCACATAGCCGTCGTGCTATACAAAACCCGTGGCATGTACAAGCGGCCCTAATCGCCTTACTAGTTAGTGTGATGGGCTGCAAGTGCCAGGGTACATAAAGCATGCATAAGCAACACACAAACGCCGGCGTCAACACAAAACCACCTCGAGTTATAGAATGCCGTGAGTCCGTATCGGCGTATCATTCAGAGGAATGCACTCGGGTTAGCGCGCGGGTCCTTCTGATTACGATATCTTACTGTCAACCACACACCCAGAAACTGGAAAGTAATCCATTTGTTAGTCACAAATGCATGCCCGTGGATTGTGTTAGCAAATTAAACCGTTTACAACGGGGGTCTCCAAACTACGCCTGATTATTAATGAATATGCTCCAGATACAAAGCTCCTCAAACCAAACTAACGGAATAAGCAGACTGTATTTTTTTCACGCGCTGTCGACGCGCTTTCCCCTCCTACCTAGAGGATGGTAGGGGCTTTAAAGTAGTGAGACACGCTCTTCAACAACAAGCACGTGGGTGAGTCAACTTTTTTCTGCCACTCGTTGCCATTGTTAAGCTACCTGGGTCACTTTTTTAAACTGCAATTGTATGGGCTACAATTGCATGGGTTTAAATCCACCTAAGTGGACTTTTCACGTCATTTTCAACCCCTTTTAACCCCACTGCCAAAGGAGAGCAGGGTTATTGTTATGTGCCAATGCCCTTTTCCCAGTACTTGGTGCGTTTCTCTATGAAACTCTGTCATTATTGCCTCCTGGCTAACAAGACCCACATGTAAAACATATAGTATTAACACCTCAGTGATTCGCAAATACTATAGTTAGTAGGCACGGAAAGGGGTAAGAAACAAGAAGCTCGTTAAAAAGAACCATTAGTAGAAGTTTTCGAATAGAAAAGCAACACGGATGAAGACATTTGGAGATCCCCGTTCAAACAATAAAGAACGCCGCCGCGCGGTTATCATTTAGAATAGCTTATTATTATTAATTAGATTATCAAAGAAAAGATAACCTGCTCTAACGTGCGACGTTGAGGTAGCGTTTTCTATTGCCGAATATGTAGGAGTACACTTATTTACATCTCGGCGCATTAGCGTCCGAATGTTTAGCTATCATTTATTATGTAGGTAGACATGAAAGTACATATCGACATAATCCGCCAATTGATGACTCATTATTGTTACTTGAGCCATCATTGTGTGATTTGAATGATCATGGACAGAATGTCGAAATGTATTCAGATTATTGGAAATACACAACAGATTCTTCATCAGAGAAAATATATCAATTAGATATCTATTTTCCTCTAAAAATAAAGCCTTGGAGCGGTTCGTTAGAAATGATTAAGAATGAGATTCTTTAGTTATTGATGCAACAATATTGATAAAAGAAGATATTGATAAAAGAACCGTAGTTTCCGGTGCGTGACGTGACGCCTTTTACCAGAACAAACAAATTCGTTTACAAAACAAATAAAAGAGAGTAAATAAACCTTTCCACGTTGGCTTAAAAAGGCATAATAGTATGTGATATATGATTCATATGTCCTCGCTTCGAATTCGACCATTTACGAACACTATGAAATAAGTAATTGTGCCTACCACACTCTCATAGATATAAATACAGCATAATTTAAATATCAAATCACACTCATATTCAACTTTATGTAACTAACTGAACAATGTTTCAAAACATAATTATCTAGCACGAAAATTCACTCGTACTTATTGTCCGCGTGTATGTCTAAGTTATCGTAAATGTCCAATTCCAAATAAATACATAGATTAAGAAACAGTAACCACAATGCCATAAATGAATCAAATGGCATGCTTTACAGGCGAGTAAAGAAGACTAACACGGAGCATAGTGCACTAAAATGTAAATATAGAGTGGAGCAAGATACTATTCATTTAAAGTACTTTATATTTGCGCAAATAAGTCGAAGAGCAAAGCAAACAACCTCGAAAATGATACGCGCAGTTACAAAACCGCGTCGTGATTATTTCCGTTTCCCAAACGTAACAACCGTCTTTGGCACAATATGACATTGCTCCAGTGTAGGTTTAGTTAGTTCAAGCAACAACATAGATAAGGTATCACCCCAACCCACGTACATTCAGTATTATTTCGCGTATTATCATGACATTCCATGGCAAAACATATTATTCCAATATTTACAGGAAATATATATTAACATGTGTATCCAATCCTGAGTCAAAAATATCTGAGCACCCCTCTGTGGCAACTTATGACAAAAATCATTTTCAGACATATTTGACTCCGATGTAGGTTTTCGACTAGATTATACATTAAGATCTGCCTTAACAAAGAGTGCAAAAATATCTGAATGGTCCCCCTAATACTTTGTAAAAAGTCGTGTCAGATATGCACAGAACTGCACGTACTATTGAAGTCCTATTGTTACATATGTTATTCTTTTAATAAATCACTTATATCAGTATTGCAGACCTTCGGCGTTATCATCCGGCAAACCAAGCATCATGAAAGTGACAAGATAACATAAATGTTATCGAGATGAAATAAAAAAAAAACTGTCATGTACCTCAGTGAAACTGAAGAATAGTCCGATACCCCCGCAGAGCTTGAAAGCGTAATCAATTCGCTCTTTGAGTTTTTCCATGCAAGGAGCACAACTGCACGTGTCTTTATTGGTCGCGTTAGAGCAGCAGAGCGTCTGTAATGCAAACAAACGTTACATAGTAATCTGTGAAGTCATACAATTATCCTAATGTGATTAAGTCCCGCTTCGTAAGGCATCAAGCTCAGAGTTTGCGAGGCGGGGTGATTAGCAAATCAAGTTGTCTATTGTAACCGATTTTCGCAAACTATACGGAATAGTAGTACACACGTAAGGCGGTAAAACAAACAATGCATTAGATCGATCGCAGGCACAGGCGATAAACGCAGGCGGGGGCTTTCTTTATTGCCGCCCGGCACGAGTCCAAAATTTTACTTCTTTCCGTGGCAAGGAAGTGTGACTTTCAGGAAGGGGGAAATTGCGAATGTATGACTAGGTGTGACGTAAATAACATGCTTTAAACAAAGTAGCTGGTACTTATATGAAATGTCTTCTATGTAGCTTTAAGGATGAGTGTCTTGGACAGTAGCCTGCAGTTGCAATAGTTATCTAACCTATACATGACACGATAGTGTCCCCAAAATCAGTCAAAATTATCAGACGAACATTCTCTACGTGTGTAAATGTTAATATAATATAAATATCAACACCTATATACTGACGTTGGCAAATCCTCCTCGATAACACCGGCAAAGAGTAAAAACCATAAAAAAGGATTATACGCAGTAGTTTCTTTGGGCAGTACCTTTGAAGGAACTATTGCGAATATAATATAATCACATCATCACCATCATCATATCAGCCAAAATACGTCCACTGCTGACCCACCCCCAAAGAGTGCCACAATAACCGGTCCATATTCCTATAATGATTAAATTATAATTATAATAGCCATTTTTTAATGTCGCTATTAATATTTTCCGCAGTTAATCCTTCCATAGGAAAGAATGCGAATAATCTATAAAATAATACACAAATAAACCACTAACATTGACAGCAGCACAGGAAGGATAGTCCGCGGTGGCGTTGGCCGGGACAATGTTGGTTTCGAACCCGCAGCACTGGAACTTCTCCTGCACCTGGGTCTTCACGTCGATGTTCACTTTGTTCCATCCCTGGAATTATACATTGTTATCATACAAAATACAGGATAAGAAAAAAAATACAAATAGGTAGTACATTAACAGGAACAGTCCGCTATTCGAAACATATCAGTACATCATAGCAGTAGTGCGTCATAGCAACAGATTTTCATGACCAAGTTACTACCGAAATTTCTTTAAAAAAGTCTTATTTGGGAAGGTATATCTGGGCAACCCACAACGGTGCCCCAGCCGACGTGCAGGAGGCAACACATGATACGACACGCGGGCTACATGAACCATCTTACAAGTTATCGCTCGAAAAAAATACGGGTAAAACTTTTGCCTGGCCTGGCCCGGGGACTATATATTTTTAATCTAGTTTTTACTTGCGAGTTGAACCTAACCTAGCTAGTTTCACAGTCCAGATGAAAGTCAGTACCGGCACGTCGCGTCATACATTCAAATATAATTACTGTTTACTGTATGTAATTACTGTTTATATGGTTCAAATTCCTTTGCATATAATAGAATGCGCTCCGGCCCGGCCCGTTCGGTGAGAATCGTACATTAGGACACGTGCCGGCATCGCGTTCGTGTGGTGTGGCCTTAACAATGAAAATTTCCAAAGGGTAAAATTATAATTAAGAGAGATCAAATCAACCAATAATAATTATACAATCTCTTCGTCTTGAACATTTGTTTAACTAAAGCGTAATAGTTTCTATACCTTCTATTTACTTTGGAATAACTATTTATTATCTTGCAAACATTTAAGATTAGATAAGATTGAATTGCCAAAATAAATAATAAAGTGAAATCAGTCAAGTATGTCATGAGAGTAACTTTGTCAATAATTTAATACTTAATAAATCAGCCTCTATATACGTCCCACTGCGGGGCACAGGCCTCCTCTCATGGATTAGAGGGAACGGGCAGCAGTCCCCGCGCTGGCCCAGTGCGGGCCTTCACATACACCTTTGAATTTCATCGTGGATGTATGCAGGTTTCCTCACGATGTTTTTCCTTCACCGAAAAGCCAACGGTAAATATCAAATGATATTCCGTACATAAGTTCCGAAAAACTCATTGGTACGAGCGGGGATTACCGTAGCTTTAATTAATACTTATTAGTACATTATTTTATTATAAGCACTAATAAGCAAGAATTCAAATGTGTAATTAACTCGCTTGCTTCACCAATTTCGTCGAGTAAGGCATGCTGCCGGGGCCAGGCCCACAAAGACCTAGTAGATTCCGGGCCACCTACAACAAGAGACACTCACCTGTTTAGCCAGCATCTCCTGTTGATCGGAGTTGACGGCGAGGCAGGCGCAGGCGACGGAGAATTGCACCAGGAACAACAAGAAAAGGATCACCATATACTGATTACTGGGTTAAGGAAATACCACTTACCTACAGTTTTAAGTACTTATGAGTAAAGTCATAAATAAATAAATAAATAAATAAATAAAAATAAAAAAATATATAAGGGGACAATCTTACACAAATCGACCTAGTCCCATAGTAAGCTCAGTAAGGCTTGTGTTATTGGTACTAGACGACGATATACATAATAGACGTAAATACTTAAATACATAGAAAATATCCATGACTCAGAAACAAATATTCATGCTCATCACACAAATTTTTGCCCTTACCGGGATTCGAACCCAGGACCTCTTGCTTCGTAGGCAGGGTCACTACCAACTAGGCTAAGGCGGTCGTCATACTTTGCAGCAAAGGAATGAGAAAAGTTGTTATTATTATTTTATATGTTATTATTTTTAGCGTTCCGCGGCCGAAATGGCAAAAACAGCACCCTTAGTTTCGCCATGTCCGTCTCGCTTAGCTCAGTGACCCTTAATAATTATAAGCTGCAACTCGGCATGGGTACATAAATCAATCACAACCAAATAGTAGAATAAAATTTAAAAAATATTTTAAGGTACCACGTAAAGTAGTGATGTGATACTTTTTTTCTCGCTAAAACCATTGTGTGGGGTATTGTTGGATAGGTGGTTTAAAATATTATGAGATTCAGAAAACGATTGTTTTACTTTGTGGTCCATTTGTGTAATACTGGGCTTTTAAGCTCAATTTTTTTTAATCAAGTGTCCTCGCTCCTCCCTGTTGGCTAAATGGTTACTACTGGGTATGTGAAAGAAAACATGGCAGCAAGTCGTACATAATAATGAATTTAAAAGGAATACTATTACGAATAAGTAGTCGTAACTAGTTAACAAGTAATATTCGCCCAACTTAAAAAATGTACTTGGAAAAGCCAACCTTCATTTGGGCGATACAACCGCAACGTTTACTATTACGTTAGCAATTTCATTGAAATCGGTTCACCAGTTTGGTTTAACCATCAAGAGGTAACTGACAAGACAGACACTCATGTTTATGGTTCAAGCTAAAAAGAAAGTTGATGTGATATGTTGTATCAAGAACAGTGGCAGGGAGAAAAACAGAACGGCAATTACTCCACCGACAAGAGCCCGGCTCTTAAGTTTATGATGATGATTGGATTTGTGGTGGCATAAATTACCCCCTCCATAGAATAACACGATCTCAGACTTTTGTAGAGAGTATAAATACATTTTCACCAGCTTCTATACCAAAAAAAACAAGTTGGTATTATTAATAGAGGATACAAAGAACAACATAACTTGATGGTGTTTGACCGCACCGGCCATGCCCAGCAGCGAGATCTGGATGAGCAGGACGCCACATGCCAGGATACCTCCCAGGATGGGCAGGTTACTGTTCACCAGGGACGATGCCTGCCCGTACACTGCTACTGATATCAGGATCGAAGCAACAGCCTGAAAAGATTTTGTTTATATACCACAGTATCTCAAACAACTCATTACCTATCTTAGCACAAATTCTAGGAGTGATCTCACTCTTTCAAAAAGAGGACCAAGTAGAAGGGTCAATAACCTTTTCTGTTATGTTGTAAGAGTCAAGAGATAAGAGTAAAACAGTTTCATTGACAATATATACTACTCAAAAGAAAATAGCAGCCAAAAGTATGGTTATTGTTGCATGAAAATTATATTGAATATTTTTTTTTCAGCTATTTATCTCAAATACCAGCATGAAAGAGGTTGGATTCTGAATTGATGTAGGGAATCAGTTTTTGTCCATAACTATAAAATAGAAAACTGTAAATGGCCGTTATTTTGTTTTGAGCAGTTTTTGTTTGTGTGTGGTTTAGTTTTTGTTTTGTTTGTGTATATAAAAACATGCTTAGGACAATAATTGAAAGAGTGTAGGTTAGTGGGTGCCAAAGTAGACCCCGGGAACAATAGAGAAAATTGACAATGGACAAACAGACAGAAAAAAATAGTTTGAAAACATGTTGATATTTAGATAATTAATAATGCACAGGGGTTATTACATTTTTGGTTTTTCTTATTTTATTAGATTTAGCATGTCTTTGTCATTCTGTTAGTGTCCTGTAACATTGACTGTATTGAGTAAGCCCAAATTTAGAGCATTGCTCATATCAGATTTTACATAATAGTATTTAGAGGCCAGAGAAATGTACATGCCGTGTGAAGGGTGAATTTGCGAAATCTTTTGTTCGCACGTAAGGTCAAAAATGGTTCCATATCTTACCAAATAAAGAATGTTCAGCGCGATTAACGCGTTCTTAGAGCACGTGAATCCTCCGCACATCTTGATTATTTACTTCTGTTTTCAATGATGATATTTACAATGTATTTAATTTGCGACAACAAGGAATAGCTATCATCTACACTTAAAAATCCATGTATCATGTATCCCCGAAATCTATACAATAAAGTCTAAAATGATATGGTTATAAAAATGACAAGCACTGAATTTACTGAAAACGAAAGATACGCGTAATGAACTAAAATAACGCAATATTTTCTCGACAGTCCTAATAATACGTTTATCGCCCAACTCTCGCAACTTGCAACGATGAACTGTCAGTTAAATGTCAAGCATGCATAGCAGATAGCACAGCCTACACCATGTTTTTTTACCTGAGGCAACATTAACCTAGAATAAAGCTTGTTTACACGTTTTTTTTTTATTTATTTTTTTATTTATTTATTAGAAGACCAACAGCTTTAACATACAAAATAATAGACTTACAGCTAGAATACAATCGTCGAGCCAATGACAGGTCTCCCTAACAGATACAGATAGAGACTTACGGATTTGCTTATATTATGTTTTAAGTAGGTATTACAATTTTATATATGTTGATGTGATTTTATATGTGTGTGTGTGTGTGTGTGTGTGTGTGTGTGTGTGTGTGTGTTCAGCTTCCCTCAATATTATTATGTTTAATTTTTTTCGCAATTGCACTTTTGAACGATTTTTTGTTCTTATACACAAACGGGTCGATGTCACTAAACTGATTGTTGTATGTCCTTGATATTCTATGTATTACAGAGTTCTTACCGTAATTGGTCTGATGGCTAGGCAAACTAAGAAGGCGTGGGTACCTGGTATTGGTTTTCGGTGTAAAGTATTTAATGGCTGCTACAAGGTTAGGGCAATCTACATAACCTATGACAATGTCATAAAGCAAACCCATATCGAGCATGTCTCTCCTATCCTCCAGACTCATCATGTTATGCCGCTTACAACTATTCCTATAACTGCTAGAAGTATGTTTCGTTCTGTAATTAAGGTATCTCAGAAACCTCTTCTGTAGTCTTTCAAGTCTAGATTTGTATGTAATGTAATGAGGGGACCATATATTAGACGCGTACTCCAAGAGACTACGTACGTAAGTAAAATAAATGATTTTGATGCAATCAGGGTCATTAAATGCTTTACAGACTCTCATTACAAAACCCAAGTTTTTGTAAGCTTTGTTTATTATAGTCTCAATATGATCAGACATTAACATTTTACTATCTAATAAAACACCTAGATCTCTTATTAACTTGACTCATTGTAAAATAACATTGTTCATAGTGTAGGAAGCGTTAATAGGCGATGGTTTTCTAGAAAAAGTTATTATCTGGCATTTAGATACGTTTACCGTTATCTTGTTCCTGTGGTAATATTCTACTAGAGAATCAAGAGTGTTTTGCAAAACATGACAGTCGGACGGATCTTTAATTTTGATAAAAACTTTTTTGTCATCTGCATATAACAGGTGTTCCACAGGCGATTGAATACATGTGTAAATATCGAAAATATATGCATTATAAAATAAAGGCCCTAAGTGAGATCCCTGTGGGACGCCTGATGGTACGAATATACGATTTGATCTGAAACCACCAATTGTGACAATATGTGATCTATTGGAGAGATATGATTTTATCCACCTCAATAGACAGCCGTGAATGCCTAATGTATCCAATTTGGCCAACAAGATGAGGTGGTCCACTCGGTCGAAGGCTTTTTCAAAATCTGTGTATACCACATCAATCTGTCCACCTCCTTCCATGTTACTTAAGATATAGTTAGTAAATTCCGCAAGATTGGTTATTGTAGATCGGCGCTTAAGAAATCCATGCTCATTAGTACTGATGCCTCGCAATATAATTGGATAAATTTGGTCATATATAATTTTCTCAAAGATTTTACTAAATATATTTAGAATTGAAATTGGACGATAGTTTTCAATAGCTGTTTTTGATTTTTGTTTATGCACTGGTATGATGTGGGCCTCCTTCCATTTGTCGGGAAATATACCCTCCGATAGAGATCTATTTATTAGGATCGACAATGGGTAGCTAATAGCTTTAGCTGTGGTGCGGATATAGTGCGGTGAAATATTATCAGGTCCTGCTGATTTTGTGGTGTCTACCTTATCAAGTAATGTAGCAATTGTATTAACTGAGACAATGACATTACCGATAGTGTTTACAACTCCTACAACAGTTGGAATATGATTTCTTGTATCATAGCTGTCCGGTTCAACATACACGCTTTTAAAAAAGTTTATAAATCCATTACAAATACCTGGGCCGTCACTCAGCGATTCATTACCGAAGGTCATGGTTTTAGGATAATTTGAGCTTTTACGTATTGATTTGATGTAACTCCACATTTTTTTCGGATTGCCTTTAATTTGTTCTTGTGTTGCTATGTAGTTAAGCGGTCTACAGAGTATGTGACATGTGGAAGCCAAGTTGAAAAGCCATTAAGGGTGAGTTGCTAAGGTGAGTTGCGCCAAACCGTCTGTAATCGTAAGCGGTGTTCGTTAAAATCGGTATGTATGGAACGTTTGACAAGCTTATATGGACCGACAGCTGTCAGCGCCATATTTAACGGTGATCGGTCTGTAATCGTAAGTCGGTGCAACCCGCCCTATGGATTTTGGCCAGTCTGGATATGGGTTGTTCCCAATTGTCCAAGATCTTTATCCAATGTGCATTGCGGCTCACTCATTCTTTAAGCAAAATGTGAGATGCAAATATACATTGGACAAGTGGAATACAACCCTAAGTGCAAGATACATGGCTTTCAACCAAACAATGGTCACTTTGTACTAGTTTTTTTTTTTTCGGCAGTCCTCTAGTCTGTACGTGTCTTTACACAGTTTTGCTGCATCCAGCACAACAATCGACGCACACTCGGCACACTATACGCGATGCAATTTGCCTATAGAATTAAAGGTGAGTATCGCCGTCTCTTTCCTACTACACCAAGTTTTGTCAAATTGCCATTGTGCAGTCGGGTTCAAAGACATGTATACACTTTTGCACCTTATTCCATTGTAATAAGGCTAAAAATGTATACAATCTTTGATGTCGAACGTGTTTTTTACATACCCTTTATGTCATCGCAATAAACGTCATCGTGCTACGTATGTAACAAAGCAGGATCATAAGTACTAAAATCCACCCAGACTCACCAATACTATTTTTAGTACATAATGTACCGTACAAGATTTCATACATCTATACCTACACGTTAACAACACAAGGTTGAAAGGTCCGTTGAATGCGGGCGGCGCAGGATTGGGCGCTTTGGGACTCTTTGGGGGAGGCCTATGTCCAGCAGTGGACGCCTATCGGCTGATATGATGATGATGATAATACTTAAAGCATGTTAAAAAACTGAATGACCATATACTTTTAAAAAAATAGGACAGTAGATCTCTATTCTCTGCCCTTGGTTTAGAGAAGAGATTCCTCTAGTAGTTTGCACATGCAAAGTCAACAAATGCAAGCATTTGTCTCCCTATTTTGCAAACATTTTCACCTGTTGAATGTCTGCAGATTCGGAAAAATCAAAATAACAACATTTATTTAAACTAGATCTAATATTCAACTAATAGGTTGCCCTAGACATTAACAATAAATTACTTTATATATACCAACACTTAGAATTAGAAATTAATTCAATTTTTGGCTTTATTCTAGTGACTCAACATCATCCTTTTGTGTTTCAAGAGTCTTCAATTTCCTTTCAAAATATAACTTTCTATGGATCAACGCTAACCGTGGCTGCCTCAGAAAGAAGTTTTCATTTCCAAGTTTGCTGTACTTTTTCTCTCCTTCCACCCCCATCAGTTCTCTCAAAGCTTGGTTTCTCTTCAGTATCTTATCATAGAAGATGACTCCTGCTTCCACAAACTCAGGGCCTAAAGCACACAGGGCTTTGTCAGTTTTGGTCTCATAGTAAACCTCGGTCATATCTTTCATTAGAAAGTAACTGCCCAGACCAAATAATCCTGCTATTGCATAGAGTGTTCCACGCATAGCCACTGGGCCAGCATACAGATTCAACCGCTTATTTAAATACTGGGTTAGGTTGTATATGAAAAACACACAAACAAAGGGATATGTTGCCTCATATTGGACCTTATTGTTTTGTGTCATAAGGATCTCTCTACAAATGGCAAACTGTTGAACTCTCTCAGGCAGAATGAGGGAGTCTGCCAGTTTCTGGCCGGCCTCTGATGTCCAGTCTATCTTTGTCTGATTTACCTGAAAAATATTAAAAGTTTATTTATTTATTTCAATATCAGCATTTACAGTTAAACCTTACGTGCGTATTGGTATTACATGTCAAAACAAATTAGGTAGGTAAAGTATAACAAATTACAATTAAAATTTATATAAATTACAACAGAAATGAAGAAAGTTATATAAACATACGTAATGAAATATGGAAAAGTCAAGTAACAATATAAAATTACAATACAATAAAATTATTAGACTATAATAATACTAAGTCGGCAATTATGGAATCATGGTATGGTACTAAGAGTTACTGTTGATTCCAAATATCTAGATGATACGGCCATGAACCTGGATTCCGAAGTCCAAAAGACATCGAGGTGGCTGTCACTGTGCAGGATGTCATTAACTAGCGTCAGTGCTTGGTGTAAAGGAGAGGAAGCGAGCGCGCGAGTCCTAGCCGAGGGGATGGCGAAGAGATCGCGGCGTCGCGTACGCAGCGGCTTTGCGGTGAGACGAGGAACTCTGAGTCCTATTTGACAGAATAGTTGGGGATTGGTTACTAAGCCTCGCGTTAGTTGAAAAAAATATGTTATTAAATATATTTTCCTGCGGGTCTCAAGTGACGTGTACCGTACCGAGGACGAAGAGAGTAGGGTAAAGGTAAGGATAGTACCCGTTTAATTTGTTGTATAGGAAACGGACGAATGACTTTTGGACTTTTTCAAGAAGCAACATATACTCCTGCTCATGGGGATTCCAAATGATAGCATTTGTTTCGAGCTTACTGCGCACAAAAGCATTGTACAAGACACTAATGGCAAGCCGGCAGGTGAATAATTTAGATTGTCGGATGACGAAACCTAGACATCTTCTAGCCTCATTACACATCTTAGTTATGTGCGGATTGAATGTAAGTTGAGGATCAAACCATGTGCCGAGATCTTTGACTTCATTAGTGTGATTCAATGGTTTGCCCTCTAATGAGTAAGTATAACTTCTAGTTAGCCGAACCCGTTGCGGCTACAGGTTGCATGAGAACAACCCCAACAGCCGCACTAGAAATCATGCTAGGACTCCTACCTTTACACATGCATATACAGAAGGAAGCGGCAGCGACGGCAATACGCCTAAAAAGCCTCAACCTATTGACGAAACTTAACGCACCACACACTAAAATCCATAACAGACTGATCACAAGCCTCCCCATGATGGAGGCTTCAATCGATAAAATACCAAGAACTCCAGTCTTCAGGAAAGACTATAACATAAACATAACATAAACATAATTTATTGATAAAACATAAGTACATCAGTTTTACTATAGACTAAAAGCTTACAATTTGACGACCGCTTTAGCCTAGTTGGTAGTGACCCTGCCTATGAAGCAAGAGGTCCTGGGTTCGAATCCCGGTAAGGGCATTTATTTGTGTGATGAGCACGAATATTTGTTCCTGAGTCATGGATGTTATCTATGTATTTAAGTATTTATTTATCTATATAAGTATTTTTATCGTCGTCTAGCACCCATAGTACAAGCTTTGCTTAGTTTGGGACTAGGTCGATTTGTGTAAGATTGTCCCATAAAATTTATTTATTTATTTATTTATTTAATTAGAGGCGAGTAGCACGTGCCTGAGCTAGGATACCCTGTGATTCAGGCAAGAAAGAACTAACAATTAAAATCAACTTATTCATAATATAATACAATACAATAGCATTCTTATTGACTAGTACAAAATATTTAGAAAGTTATTTAACTTAGGCGCTAACTATAAAGATAGAATAAAATTATTTTAAAACGATCAATAACTTCTCTGTGTCATCATAGGACATATTTTGTAGGGCTTCTCTTAGCGTTGTTTTACATTTCATGTAGTTTAAGGGATATAAACCTAGCCGCGCATTAAGTCTATTGTAAAGAAGTGGACCTAGGAAAATAAAAAATCTAGAAGAGAAAGCGTGTCGTTTTTGCGTATATTTAGGACAAACAAAATCTTTACGCCTTTTACTGGCATGATCAGTGTTGTAAGGGGTTTCAGTGTGCTGTTTTAGAACTGTGTGCAATATAAACAATTGTCGAACTGTTAGAACTTCAGATGATTTATACAGAAGGTTTGTGGGGAATTGATAGGGGCGGAAAGTAGAAACCTTAAGTATTGCTCTCTGGGCTCTTTCTAGGTTTAGTAATGTGGTTTTAGCCAAACCACCCCATGAAGTGATGCAGTAAGTTAATACAGATTGACATAACGCATAGTAAACTTGTTTGATTAAGTGCGAGTCTGCAATCGTTCGTAATTTTTTGAAAATAAATATTAACTTACGAACTCTAGTGCACAACGCTTCCACATGAGGTCGGAACGAGAGGGACTCATCAATTATGATTCCTAAATACTTTATTTTGCTTGTGGTAGCAATACCCGGACATGCACACTGGTTATTTGTGGGATCTTTACAATTGTGAGCATAGAGTTTAGGGTTAGTCCGAACTAGTTTCGATTTGCGCATGGAGAATTTAATAACAATAGTTTTTTCCGAGTTCAGGGTTAGTAGGTGATGAAGAAGCCAGCTACTTACAATATTAAAGCCTCGCTGTGCATATTCATAAACTTGCTCTACTGAGTTTGCAGAAAAAAGTAGGACAGTGTCATCAGCGTATGAAATTATTTTTCCACAGTCGATTTTAAGATTGCAAAGATCATTTATATAAATTAAAAACAGCGTTGGACCTACAATACTTCCCTGTGGGACCCCAAAAGAGGCATTTTTAAGGTCAGAGCTCATGACATTGTCTATTTTTGTGCATTGCGTGCGGCCATCTAAGTAGTCTGCAAATAACTTTTTATTATTACTTAACTTTTTATATTAACAAATAACGTCGGCAGTTGATAGTTTCGACCTAAATCCAAACTGACTTGTAGACAAAATACCGTGGCTCTCTAAATATTGGACAAGCCTATTATTGATGATTTTTTCTAATATTTTTGACGTCGAAGGTAGAATAGAGATAGGTCTATAATTTGACACCTGGTCTTTACTACCAGATTTGTGTACAGGAACTACAATAGCTTTTTTCAGACATTTAGGGAATATACCTTCCGAAAGGCATTTTTGAAAAATGAAAGTAAGGGGAGGAACCAGGATGTGTCTGAATTGCTTGAGTATTTTATTAGATATACCATCCCAACCCGTTGCCGACTCATTTTTTAAGCACATAATTGTCCGTTCCACCTCTCGTTCATCAGTATTTAACAGCACAAATGAGTTTAATGTACTATTGTTGTTTGAAAAACTATTAGGGAGGGGTAAAGGCAGATTTCGCTGGATTTTTACAGCTAAATTTCTTCCTATGTTTACAAAAAAGTCATTTGCGCAATTAGCAGATGTTAAAGGTGATGAGCAAACTCGTGACAAACTTGAACATGATTCACGTTGTTTTGCTGTGTATGTAACGTTTTTAATATACTTCCAGACTAGTTTACTGTTTGTTCCGGCCAATTCGAGTTGTTTTTTGTCGTAGTTAGATTTAACTTTTTTGAGCAAGTCATTACAAAAATTACGATATCTTTTGTACGATAATTGTAGTACAAAATTGTCCGGATTTGATTTAGCTTTAAGATGTAGTTTGTCTCTGTGTTTCATGCAACGGATAAGACCGGGTGTAATCCACGGTTTAATATTAAAATATTTCCTACTAACACGTAGGTTTACGGTATTACTCAATATTGCTTGCTGGACTTTTTGGATCAGGTATGACATGCTAGTGTTTACGTCAGCGGAATTGTAAACTGGGCCAAATTCAATGTTGTATAAATCACGTTCAAGTTTATTTACATTTAATTTAGACATTATAGGCGTGCGTGCTGTATATGGTAATTTACGAAATAATGTAATAGAGGAATTAGTAACCAATGCTAGTGCTGGGAGATTAGATTTAAGCATGATATGGTCTAAACAGGAGCCGCTTTGGTGAGTGGGAAGCGTGTGCGCGGGAAGCAAGCCGTGAAACGAGCATAGGTTGAGGTAGCTCTGAGCTGCGGGGTCAGTGTTTTCTGGAAGAATGTTGATATTGATATCACCTATTAGAATACGATTTTTAAATGATGATAAATTTCGTAACGTCTCGTCTAAAGAGTCAATAAATGTATTAATATTTATAAAACAAGGCGGTCTATACAATGCCAGTATGGTAAAGTCTGTTCCGATTTTAATTAATAGTCGATTGCACTCTGATATGTTTGGCTCCTCAACACTAATTTCCAAATTACTTCTAGCATAAACAACTAGTCCATCGTTTTGGTTGTGGTTCAACTTGGTCACGTACATATCATAACCGGGCATGTTTGGCAAGTTGCATTGTTTATTTAACCAACACTCTGTCAGAACAATGACATCGCAGCTCATTCCAAGTCTTTGTAAAAAGACACTAAGGTTATCAAAATTTTTAAATATACTTCTTATATTTTGCGTAAGTATGGTTAGCGGATGACGGGAAGAATCAATGTATTGCTTGCACTGTTCAACCTCGCAAAGAAAATAATCAGATACAGAGAAGTTATCTAGGTCAGAAATTAAATTATTACTCATAAGATCTAGACTAATAAGATTAAAAGGTCTACGAACGATTTAATGTAAGGTGGCGCTCTTAGGCGCCTTCATAATCTATAGAGTTAAGGTACCTCTTTTCGGCTATTTTCCTAGCTGGGCATTCGGCATTGCCAGTCTCATGGTCGCACGGCTTTTTAAAGTGCATACATGTTGCACATTTTACTATGACATATCACTAACAGAAGACTCGAAAGAGGGGCTAAACCAAACGGACCTCAGAATATTTACAGATGGCTCAAAAACGAACACGGGAACGGGATGTGGTGTGTTCTCAGAGGATTTAAACATACACATATCCAAACCACTAGGTAAACATAACACGGTATTCCAGGCCGAATGCGTAGGGATAACTGAAGCCTGCAATGCCATAAAAAGACGACAAGTCGAGAATACAAACATACGGATACTCTCAGACAGTAAATCGGTACTACAGGCACTGAGCAGTGATAACATCACATCTAGCCTGCTATACGAATGCCACCAAAGCCTCACAGAGGTGTGCGCAGATAAAAACAACGTTATTATACAATGGATCAAGGGGCACAGTGGCTCAAGAGGAAACGATGCAGCGGATGAACTGGCCAGGAAAGGCTCAGAAACAACGGCATACGGACCGGAGCCAATCTTACCCCTGCCACAAAGCTACAAATATAATCAACTGGAGCTATACACCAAAGACCAACACCAAAGATACTGGGAGGACATAGACACATGCAGACAGACTAAAGAGATTTTGTCGAAACGCGACAACAAACTCACTACCGCACTACTGAGGACACAGAGAAGCCAACTACGCAAGATAGTTGGAATAATAACAGGACACAACACTCTGAACAGACACCTCTACAACTTAGGTATCACAGACAGCCCCATGTGCAGAGCGTGCATGGAAGCAGAAGAAACAACCAAACATATTCTACTGGACTGTAAGCAGGTAGAAGTATACAGGAAAAAACACCTAGGGTCTCCGGACACACTAAAGGACGCAGTCAGCAATACCAAGGCACTCACAAACTTTCTGGAGGAACTGGGGTGGTTAGAGTAGCGCTACCCCACCGATTCACGCAAAATAGGCACACTGGATGTCGACTTGCGGAAAACGCCCAGTAAAACTAACTAACTAACTAAAACTAGCCGAACCCGTGCATATGTCATTACGGAGCATTTCTCTTCATTAAGGGTGAGACTGTTGTTATGGGCTAAAGTTAAAGTAAATGCTTTGAAGCATAGTTTCTTTAGCATAGTTTCCTCTACATATGTAGAATTGTGGACTCTTTTATAGAGTCTCCTGACAAGAGCCATAGCTGGTCATGCACTATTAAACAAACACCTTTTCACTCTAGGTATTACAGACAGTCCTCTCTGCAGAGCCTGCATGGAAGAGGAAGAGACAGCCGCCCACATGCCCAGGGGTGGCAGAATACCGGGTAAAGCACCTCGGAACACTGGGGTCACTACCGGAGGCCACTGGCAATACAAAGGGTCTGCTAGGCTTTCTGGTGGAACTGGGTTGGCACAAATAATAGTAGTGGCAATAACCCATACGCAAAACAGGCGCTATTATGACGTCGAGTTGTAGAAACCCAGCTGCGTACACCTATAACCTATAGAGTAATTGGGGACAGTCCTGATGAATGTTAAAATTTATATTGAAGTGTTGCTATATTGTTGGTAAATCATTAATTATTACTATTAAATGTAAATTACAAAATATCATAAAAATGAAAAAAGATATGAAACTGGAAAGTTCCAATTTCATGTTATTCCAGCATACCAGTGAGAACCAAACTATGTTTGTATAGAGAGTGTAGCTTCCTGGGGACTCTTAAAAATACCCTTCTAATCATACTGACAGAACCTACTAATATCATAAACACCAAAGTTTGGATCTTTGTTTCTCAATCACACACTTAAACGGCTAAACAATTTGGATGAAATTTTGTACAAAGATAGTTTATAGACTGGATTAAATATAGTATAGTTTTTATCCTGGGGCCACAAAGCCCACAACGACGCAGTTGTGGATAGAAGCTAGAAACTGATTAGTAATTATAGTATACTTACTTGAATATCAGCATTTTCTAGGTCAGAAACCGATTTGTATGTAAAATTAACAGGTATTCCAACCGCCACACCATATTTTGAACTAGTGCTGCCTGGAACATAAAGGCAATTTAAATCAATAGATACCCACATACTAAATAAAAGTGCTAGCAGAAGACCATACATGAGATTAGCTATCCTTCTCTTTCTAAATGTTCTAATTAGAAAGAGATGCGACAGTATACCTCTCTTCTGCTAGCCATGCTGTTCCAAATAAAATCATGTTTCAGTTTTCACTTAATTGCAGTACAAATGTTTAGTAACTAGGCTATACTGTATCAAATTCTATTTGTTTCTAAATAAAAAAAGGAAATAAATTGTATTGTACCTGCATGAAACAAATCAAATCCAAACACTGAAAATGGTGAAACTAGTTTCCGATGCATTTCGGCGATATTGAGGATGTCGAGGCATTTTTTATAAGTATCAGTAAGCTCCCTTGGCAAAGGATCTGGCCGACCATCCCTAAAAGAATATAAATTGTAATTACTCTTGTTATATGTATTATATACCTAGTTAGTAATTTTTGGCAGAACTTACGTATAATTATGCACAAATTCTTTGTATTTATCTAGCAGAAAGGTGTGGGGCAAAAACTTCGCTGCAGTTAAAGCGAGACCGCTGCCGGTTATGACGGCAAAGGAAACCGAGCGGCCCTGGTCGGTTAGGAACCAGCTTATTGGCTTTCTTGAAACCATTGTGTTGTGCGGGAAGAAATTATTCGTCGGGGTTTTCAAATAAACGCAACTTCATTTCAATATAAAAATATACTGATACTGATAGGTTAGTTAGTTAGTTTTTTTTTTTTTTTTTTTAAATTCGTCCATTCGGACAGGCTAAGACCATGGGCCATACTGCCTAGGTTAGTTAGTTAATAATGAAGTGGCAGCGATCAGTGTTGCCAGATGGGTTTTACGTTCTGTTACGCGCAGCTCTTAAAAATAGTACGCAAATTCAAGTTTGAGTACGCAGTACAACATTTATTAACAAACTGTGCTTTATGCAGCTGCACGGCTATCACAAGACGGCGCGCGAGCTCTCTCGATTTTTCTCGCACTATCCATCTCTCTCTTATTAGAACACTTAGAAAGAGAGGTATAGGGCGAGAAAAATCGAGAGTATGTCGCGGTCGTCTCATGATAGACGTGCTGCATTGCACGGCTATCACGAGACGGCGCGCGAGCTCCCTCGATTTTCTCGCACTATCCGTCTCTCTCATATTAGAACACTTAGAACAAGAAGTATAGTGCGTTGCATTAAAGTGTCAGTGCGACAGCCACAGATAATGTATAGAAGTACAGCGGCGCTACCACGAACTTCGAAAGTCGAAGTTCGTAATACATGCATCCCTCTCACTCGAGTAAGGGAGTGCGATAGAGATGGAAATACCCGAAATTCGACTTTCGAAGTTCATGGTAGCGCCGTAGGGTAATTAACATTTTTTGGGTGCGTTCCTAAATAATATTAATCGGAAAACCTAAAATATTTTTTTGTAATGTGGTGTAACAGCTAGGCTGTCAGGTGCTAAAATATAAAAATAGTACGCAATTCGACGGATGAGTATGAGAGTGATTTTTTTTTTTTTTTTTTTAAATTCGTCCATGGGCCATACTGCCTAGGCGATACTGATAGGTTAGGTTGGATAATGTAATCAAACTGTCAAATGTCATGCCGCATTTATACGCTTGCGATGGCTTGGCGCGTGAGCAGGACGCAGCTATGCGTTAGAGGGAGAGGGCTATAATTCGATCTCATTCGTTTACATAGCTGCGTCCTGCTCACGCGCCAAGCCATCGCAAGCGTATAAACGCGGCATCAAACTTCGATCAAGGTGCGTTCTGTTACTAGTTGATTATTTTTGTGTTCGAATTACATTTTTGTGGATCGGCCCATTTTTGAAACAGAAACATCCACTACAATTTCATTTGTTAAAACAGTACAGTACTAAAATTTTATTTCACACTTCGATAAAAGTTGTAATAGTATATTACTTACCAAGGGCTGTAAAAGAAAGAAAGCCCGAAATCGCAGGTATTTGTAAATATGCGATAGAGGGCTTTCTGTTTTACTGCCCGTAGTGAATACAGAATTTTACCTCTTCATCCGGCCATAATGAGTAATTTTGATTTTGATTTTGGTATCTCTGGCCTAAAGTTTCTAGTCTGTACGAAATTCTTGTGTCAATATGTCAATTGTGTCATCTTGACATTTTATCAAAATGGTCAATAAACAACGCGCGCTTGATTAACGCGTGTTTACATTGTTTAAACAGCCTTATTTTGGTTATATATTATGACATAAGTTCGATTTACGGTATATCAAAACTACTAACATGAGGAAAGTCACTCATGAACTAGACTATTTACGGTTATCTACACTTAGTGATGAGTGGGTGGAAGCTATATACTATGCAGAGTTCCTCGAGTTCGAAGAAGTTCCCGCCGAATATGGGGTCATTCTGGAAAATCTGGAAATACGGTCTGTGTTTCGCAAAATTATGGCAGCCGTGGACAGTTGGCTCAGAGATCCCAATGAAGAGAAGTCATGGGCTGTCTTATCTCATGAAGTTAACCCTCGGAAGCTGTTAGCCGTGTTAGCTTATTACATTGATAATGGGACCAAGAACATCATGTCCCATGAACACCGGAACGCGGCCATGCTGGCGGCGCGTGTATACTTCAAGATGCTGTCCATCCCAGGATACAAGGCTTATCACATTTATCATTCTCAACTGTTTGCACAATCCTTAGCATGCTTAAGTTACCCCAAAGTTCTGTGTGAAAATGAAGACAAATACTTCAACTTGAAACAATTGACCCGAGAAGTGAATTCTGTGATAAAAGAAGTGGCATTATTTGTACAGGCTCTTAGAGCTGTCATTGTAGCCCTGCAATTGAACCCGGGTGACATGAATTTTGAGGATATTCTTAGTAATCTGGTGGAATTTACTGGGGGTGCTATTGTCAACAAACTTGATATAGGTAAATATGTCTACACATGAATTTGCCATTGTAACTTGCTTGGTAAGATATTGACCATTTTGCAGTTTCTGGCGGTTAAATGCTTTAGTAATTTCAAGGTATTTTTTACTGTGATTTCAGATAAAATAGAGCTGGCACATGTTTCAAGAATAATATATGACATGATAGACATATTGTTGTGTAACCAGCATGGGGAACCCAATGTTGATGCTATCCAGTTGTTGTTTAAATGTCTGCTGCCTAAACTAATTGCTGCTTCGGTGGATAACAAGAGTGCTCATGTAAGTTAAATTTGTATACATTCTCAAGTTAAATGATAATATTTGTACACTTAACATGTTTGTTGACAGTACAATCAATTAAGTGTTGTTAAGCCTACATATTGCCCACCTGTTGACATACTGTCAGCGAATGTGTTAATAAATAAAAAATATGTTGCTGAGTTAAAGTGTAAACCTTGATCTATAAACTGAAACAGAAAGTTATTTTATGTCAAAAGAAAGTAAATTAAGTTGCTGGTAGGATTGTAAAATAAAGACACATTATTAGTGGAAATAATGTGCGACAATCGTGAAAATTGACATAAAACAAATTGTATGAAAATAAAACCATTTTGAAAAGTATCCATCTATTCCTTTTAGAACATAGTCCGAGCATCATATGTGACATACTCGGGCTTAGTGCTCACTAAATATGGTAATGCAGCCTTATCTGGATTTGTCACTCTTCTACAGCATCTCTGCTACACTAGTGATGGTTTGGTGAGTTCATTAAATATTTCATCCTACTAATATTATATATGCGAAAGTTTGGATGTTTGTTCCTCAATCATGAATTTTGTATGAAGATAGTTTTTTAGCTTGGATTAAAATATAGAATAGTGCTTATCCCAGGTTCATGCAGACAAACTCGCGGGCGGAAGCTAGTAAATTATATAAATTGGTTGTGTTCTTCTTTTACGAATTATTATATATTTTGTATGAAATATTACTAATATGAATGGAAGTCCCTTCCTGTGTCCGTTTCTGTAGAATATTATTTCTTTTATTATCTTATAATTTGTGCTGCAATAGTAAATTGTTGTACAAGCTAGGAGAGGGTAGGCAATAGCCTCCTAAGTCCTATGTGCCTTCTAAAAGAACAAAATGGTGTTCGTGATTGAGTCCTGGGTATTGATTTGCAGAAGATGTCACTAAAACCCAATGTCCATTTAAAAGATCAAGTGTATTTTGATTTGTTTGTCATTGAGTCCTGAACTTTTCGCAGCCATTTGATCTGTTTTATACTTCACTATACAAATTTTCAGTACTAAATAATCTTTTTTTTGCACTAAGTGAACTAATCCATACTTTTGTTCTTTTAAAAGAACTCTCGTGCTTAGTGGGTAGTATTTACTCTAATAATTTTGCGTGCTTAGTGGGTAGTATTTAAAGTAAAACACGTTTTTTATTGATCGTTTGTTTTTAATTCTTGGCCAAATCACAAAGTAATTTAAAAAAGTCTAATTGGAAAAAAATAACATATCTTATCAAATACGATGTATGTAAGCTACTCGCAATCATAACATAAACAATACTTATTTATTTTAATCAGTACCTATGGTATGACACTTTGGCAAACAGATCGACTTTATATTAACCAAATCCACTTTTAAAAGAACAAATTAAATTACCTTGCAAATACATCGTTTACGCCGCAAGTTTATCAAAAATAATACTATTTAGGCATTTAGTAAATATTCATTTAAAAAAACACAGTTTCAACTACAAGAAATACCAATATTTCCTATAAATATTAAAGGATTTAGTTACGTTTTTTCCGACGTGCCGCCATTGTCACCTGTTGCCGGCCAGTAAGTTCTAATTGAAATAAATAAGAAATAAATTTTAATTGAATAAAGGCCTCCACACATCGAACGCGGGTCGTGCGCGGCGCGGGGTGGGCGCCGCGCGGTTGAAGCGGTATATTCACACTGCATGCGGGCGGCGGGCCCGCGTTACTATAGCGTTGGACACGCTTTGGTCCCAAAGGGACGGCAAAGAGAGTACAAATAGTGTCTGAATATATACCCAGCGTAAATGGACACCCAGGCGCCGCTGACCAAAAATCACTTAGTTTAATCTTTTAGAGGAAATCTTTTTTATTTGTTTTAGACTATACTGATGTTATCATTTGATGAAAGTTTTAGCAAAAAGGGGAGATTATAGTAGTGAAATGCTATACTCAATTAACGAAAAATATCACTTGCAATGCTGGCAGATCGGAGTAGTAGTAGGTTTCAAGTTTGAAAATTTCGCTTGTAAGTATGCATGTAGTGTATATTTATGTATATATTTATTTGGATATGTATTTATTTATTTTATTTATGTATATGTATTTGTGTAAATATGTTATATATAGTAATACCGTAATGTAACTTTTTTTGTTGTTACTTGCACTGCCCACAATCTTTTTCCGCTTTGCCTTAAGGTTTGACTGGTAGAGAATGCCATATGGCATTAAGTCTGCCTTTTGTACGATAAGTTTTCTTTTGTGCAATAAAGTTTAAATAAATAAATAAAATAAATAAATCACTTGTATTAATCTTTCCTTGGATTTACAAGGGTCGCTGAGAAAACGCTGTGTAATACCTAAATCTAGTAGTACTCATTACTTCGCTTCCCAACCGCGCGACGCCCGACTTGCGCCGCGCCCGTCCCGGGCACGACCCGCGTTCAATGTGTGGAGGCCTTTATTCAATCAAATTTTTGTGTATGTTTCCAAAAAGTTTTAATATCTTCATTTTCATGATGTTTAGCAATAATAGCGCTCAGTGTAGACGTGGTTAGGCGACCCACGGCTAGCGCTGCCCGAATTGTAAGTTAGCGCCGCGGGCCCGCGAACGACGTAGGAAATTTTAATCGATCCCTGTACAAACTTTCAACCCTCTTTTTACCCCCTTGAGGAAGGAATTTTCAAAAATCCTTTCTTAGTGTATACTTGCGTTATATAACCTACCTATTGTGAAAATATCAGCTTTCTAGGTTCAACGGTTTGAGCTGGGCGTTGATTTAAGTGAGTGAGTCAGTCAGTCAGGACTTTTACGATTATTTATATAGATTACTAGCGACCCGCGCCGGCTACGCACGCGGGTACTATATCATACATATAAACCCTTTTCATGAATCACTCTCTATGAAAAAAACCGCATTAAAATCCGTTGCGTAGTTTTAAAGGACTAACCATACATAGGGACAGACAGCGGGAAGCGACTTTGTTTTAATACTATGTAGTGATGTTGTGAAGGTACTGGGTGTCGGCAATAATAAACCCCCACTCTGAGCAGGTTTATTGTGTCAACTAAGCGTTTGCTTAATTGATACAATGAACTTGCTCCTGACCAGTGTATTTTAATTTAATGTATAAGATGACTAACCTAGGATAAGTATTTATTAACATCACTTGGGACCCCAGTTATTTATTTATTATTATCTCTTTATTTAATCTTTCTCTTAAGCTAGGTTTTTACAATAATGATATAAAAAGTAAAATATAAAACAATACATATAAAACATAAAACCATTATAAAAACCTAACCTAGGGTACCGCCGGCAACGAGGCGGGGCCTAAGCTGCCGGTGGTCAGGGCGACAGAGACAGGAACCTCCTGACTATTCGCGCAGTGTCCAGGAGTACCGCCTTCTGTATCTGACCCTTGATCCAGCCATCTAGCGAGAGTCTCTTGAGGTGACGGTCGAGACTCTTCGCTATCAAACCGTTCGCCGTAACGACTATCGGGACGATGTTCGTCGAATCAACATCCCACATGGCGGTTACCTCGTGAGCCAGGTCTAGGTACTTGCTGGCTTTGTCCTTCTCAGCCTTCACGAGGTTCTCGTCATGGGGGATGGTGATGTCGACGAGCACTGCCTGGCGTTTTGATCGATCTATCAGCACGATATCAGGCCTATTGGCAAGAATAGTTCTGTCCGTGATGACAGATCGATCCCAATAGAGCGTGGCACGACCATTTTCGAGAACTGGCGCAGGTGTGTACTTACAGTAGTACTTAGTAAGGCACTTCGGAGACCACAAGACCGTATAGCAGAGCAAGTTGCTGGTGAATAATCCTGGCTACAAGGTTATGTCTGTGCAAGTACTCGCCGTTAGCAAGATGACCACAACCGGAGATGATATGCCTGAGTGACTCCCCGGGACGGCGGCATGCCCGACAAATGTCGACCGTACCGTCCTTCAGGATATACCTCCGGTAGTTGTTCGTCATGATAACTTCGTCCGCAATTGCGCAGACAAAACCTTCGGTTTCCCCGAAGAGATCCCCGAAACGTAGCCAGTTCACCGACGCGAGCAGATCGACATCGGGCCATGTGAGGGCCTTGTAGAACCGCCCGTGTAGCTCCTTGCTCCTCCATACCGCCTTGTGGTCCTCGGCGCTCATTACTTTAAGTCTGCGCCAGTTCTCGTTTGCCAAGGAGAGCGGGGTGAAGTTTCCGTCTACTGCTACTACGTCGCGATGCATCCCACACTCGTTGTTTAGGAAATAATTCCTGAGACTGCACATCTCGCGGTTGTGGAGATCTTTGGCATTTAAAAAGCCGCGACCTCCACACTTCCGCGAGATGTACAGTCTCATAACAGACGAGCGTGGGTGTAGCATGCGATGCGCAGTAAGCAGTACTCGGACTCTTCGGTCCAGGGCATCCAGCTCAGTCTGAGTCCACCTTAGTACGCCAAAGGAGTAAGTAAGCAAGGGCATCACCCAGGCGTTGAAGGCGCGCACCTTGTTGCCGCCCGATAAAAGACTATTGAGTACTTTTGTCAGGCGACAAAAGAAGCGCTCCTTCACCGCCCGCTTTACGCCCTCACCCTCAATACCCAATGACTGTGACATACCAAGATACTTATAGGTTTCTGCTTCGGAGATAGATTTGAGGGACAATGTCTCACAAAGTTGCAAATTTGTTGAATTTACAACTTTCCCCCGCTGTACATGCATGACCGCGCACTTATCGACACCAAATTCCATTTTGATGGCGCTACTGAAGACTTCTGTTGTCTTCAGTAGTTCCAACAGGTCATGTCTATTCGGTGCAAATAGCTTAAGGTCATCCATATAGAGCAGGTGGGAAATGACCTCACCCCCCCTCCGGAGCCGGAAACCTAGCCCTGAATTCTTCAGCAGGGTGCTGAGCGGATTCAGCACTAAGCAGAACCACAAAGGACTCAGGCTGTCACCCTGGAAGATCCCACGTTCAATCCTTATAGAGTCCTGCGGACTAAAGGGGCCATCTCCTCCCCTCGGTTGACGAAGGACTGTGGTCCACTGCCCCATGCAAGCGCCTAAGAAGGATCTTAGAGTTGCATCAACTTTGTACAACTCTAAGATCCTCCTCAGCCATGAATGAGGCACCGAATCATAGGCCTTCTTGTAGTCAATCCAGGCGGCCAAGAGGGCCCCTTTGTTCCGCCGGACTCGTTGGCAAATGGTCATGTCTATGAGGAGGAGCTCTTTAGTACCACGAGATCCAACCCTACATCCATTTTGAGCAGGGGCCAAAACATTTATTATTATTAATAATCCATCTAGTACTACTTTTTGTTGTAATTAAAGGAGCGCGCGGAGGTGCGCGTTGCGCGCGTCTCGCTGATCATCGGTCTCATGAGCCTACTGCCGGTGAGGTCCTACCGTTTCATCGTCCGTTGGATCCTCAAGTTATCCAGCACTTCCAAAGTTGCACATCGACATATTGCGTTGGTATGTAGTTCTACAAACCTCTTTTTTTATTGTGTTACCCGCTCAGCAAACATGGCTGTCTGTATAACGCGCGCAGATAAAGAATGGATCTGAAAATGGCGTCCGCTCGCATGCTATCTCGCTCACACCCTATCGCTGTCTGTACTCAATTACTCACACAGTTACATACTCGCTGCAAAAAAAGAATGCTAATATTTTATTGAATACATTTCGGATTTAGGATTTATGTTTGGATACATTTCGGATATTTGAATTTGATGTTAAGTTAATTTTCTTGTAATCTTCTTTGTAAGCAAATAAAAATTCGACAAAAATTAAGTAATTTGTTCATTTGAAACATTATTATTAATACACTGGAATATACTAGCAAATGATAAAAATACACTCCTCCTAGTCCATATATTTAAACATTTACATTTTGGTGAGCACCATCTGGTGATTGGAAATTCATAAAAAATTAAGAAAAAAAAAATACGTTATAATTAACCCTGGCTCCTTATTAATATTTTTGTCGTTCCCGCTCACGGGACAATGATGTCCCGGACCTTTGGGAGGCGTGCGTGGAACTAGGTACCTACAAAGTACCAACTGAGCCAACACGTAGAGGCCCTTTTGACAATTTAATGAAATGCAAGGAATACACCGAGCGGATGCTGTCCCTGCCCGTGTCATGGGACGCACACAGAGACAGCACCCGCTGGGGTGTATAGGGCCTATTGATGGTTGATGGAATCTAAATGAAATGGGATATTGGGTTAAAATGATGGACTAGTGGCTGGGCTATTGGGTGAAACATCGGATGCCTGCCTAATAAAACTGTTTCACTTTTTATCTCTGGCAGACGGTAACTGCTAGATGGGCCCCTATTAATAGCGTTTTTGTCGTTGTTATTAGTATCATTAATTAACAGTAAGAATAAAAAATAATAACCAAATAGCCCAGCCACTAGTCCATCATTTTAACCCAATATCCCGTTTCATTTAGATTCCATCAACCATCAATAGGCCCTATACACCCCAGCGGGTGCTGTCTCTGTGTGCGTCCCATGACACGGGCAGGGACAGTATCCGCTAGGTGTACTCCTTGCATTTCATTAAATTGTCAAAAGGGCCTCTACGTGTTGGCTCAGTTGGTACTTTGTAGGTACCTAGCTCCACGCACGCCTCCCAAAGGTCCGGGACATCATTGTTCCGTGAGCGGGAAAGACATACACAAATAATAATAATATAAATCCATGTTCAAGAACTTGTTTTGCCAACCATACCATTGGTAACCGCCGCCATTTTCTGATCCAATCTTTATTTGCGCGCGTTATACAAACATTGACATGTCGATAAAATTAGCGTTTGAACTTATCGTTATTAATTTTATTATTGAAAATTGTAATTGCATTTGTAAATTTATGCTATACTTCTTTTAGGAACTGATTGCTCTGTTATTAAACAACGATCCGGAAGAGTCCAGTGCCCCTCGACTTGCAGCGGCACAACCAGGTGTGTTCACTTGTTTTATTCCAAGATTACCCATTCACCAAGTCATATGGAGTAAGCATCATGTACTTCCATATAACTCTAACATATGTTGGTGCATCGAAACTACGAGTATGCGAGTTGAGTTAAACAGATTTACACACAAATAGGCTACCCTGCGTGGCCTGGTCCGATTCGGAAAGATCTTTTTTTATTTGAAAGGGTATCCTTCCCTGATGGTTCCAGGGGTCCAGGATGCCACCATCAGGTCAGGATCTGGTGAGGGTATCCTGGTGAAATCGAGGGAACTCTTAAAACTTTATAGGCACACTTGAATCGATTTGGGTTCTAATTTGAAGTCGGTTAAAGCCTTGTTTCTAACGTAAATTATAACATACACAATTATCCTCTTTTATTCATAATATTATAAAAAAAAATACGTGTCACTTATTCTAATCAGAGTATATTTGGTTTCATAAATTAGCACCTGCAATTATGGAAAATCAAAAGTCCATTGAATCATCAAACCAACCTGAAAGCCGTGAAACTTCCGTAGCTGGCCCTTCTAATAATCAAGATAATGCACCGTCATCAGACAGCCAAAACACCCCTACAGATGGGCCAGTAAATAATGATGATTCCAGTACATCCGCAATTCAAAACGCTCCAGAGACATGTTCATTGCCAAACTATGATGACCCAACTCCTGGCCCATCGGGCATTCAAAGGGTACCGGCAGCTGTGAACCGTGATGACCAAGACACTCAAAGTACTGATTCCTCTGTAGTCGGGCCAGGGAATCCAGAAAATGTCGCAGACTCTGGTATCCAAGATCCAACTATAGGTTTCGACTCTGAATGTGAGGACTATATTATGTCTTTACTAAATAATGAGCAAGATTTGCCAGAGCTGCCCGGGTCTATTCCAGAGCTCGGCGATATTGATTTACAATTCGCTCTTTTTAACGAAATCAACACTCAAGGCGTTAATAACGAGCACGCTAATGAAACTGCGAAAGCACCTGAACCTGTGGAAAATAATCAAAATCAAGCTTCAATGGCTACTCCAAAAACTGCGAAGAAAAGCAAGAAAAGTAAAGCGAATGCGAACACAGAAGAGCCAGTCCAAGAACCGGTCCCGATGGATGATGACAGTCAGGAACCAAATGTAAGTATTCAAGTTTTTTTTTTCATATATTTTTCTAATGTGCGGGCGGGTGTAATAATCTAATGTAAGGGCGGTAATTCGTAAAGCCCCAGAGCGCATATTTATGGCCCTCACCTTCGGTTCGGGCCACAAACACCTGCGATCTGGGGCATTTACAAATTCACCGCCCTAGTTACGTAATGTACTATTGTCACAATTGTATTATGTTCATGAGCCCTGCTTAGCAACGTACCGATATGGAAATAATAACAGTATACAGGTATTTTCATATACATTTATTAAAATGTCAACATGAAACTCAGTAATACACACAGGCCTCCTCTCATGGATGAGAGGGAACGGGCAGTAGTCCCCACGCTGGCCCAGTGCGGGTTGGGGACATTCGTCAGGAAACCTGCATAGATCCACGAAGAAATTCAAAGGTGTATGTGATGTCCCCAACCCACACTGGGCCAGCGTGGGGACTACTGCCCGTTCCCTCTTATCCATGAGAGGAGGCCTGTGCCCAGCAGTGCGACGTATATAGGCTGATTTATTTATTATTATTATTTGAAAAAATGGGTGAAGTATAGACACAAAGTTTCATAATTTTCAGCACTTGGTAAATTTTTACCTAAAGTGGTGTTATTATAACACCTATTTTTAATAATTGTAACAAATAGAACACATCAAAACTTTTCTCTAAAGAAGTTATTTTCTGTACTTTTATAAAAAAAATAACCACGAAGACACCTAACCTAACCGCCACCCGAGTCGGACTTGCCATGATAAGTTTTTTTAATTAACTTCAATATAGACCATAGGATATAGAGCAGGGCGTCTGTAATTTTCGTCTAAGCTCATAATATGCACTCACTTTTCACTTATTGGATTTTCCTTATATTCAAAATACTCCTTTCCATCGCGCATTGTCCTTATTTTGGTTTTGGTCTTTACCGTGTGACTCCAGGATTCATTCTCTCAGGATCCTGGATAAGAGTGCAAGGGGCAACGTTGAACGATATGTTCCATCGTTTGGACCTCTTCACCGCATTCACACAAAGCGGAGGCCTTCCACCCACACTTGTGCAGGAAGTAGTTGCAGCGGCCGTGGCTGGGTTGGTGGGTTTCGGGACTTGAGGCGCTGGGGTGGTGGATAACAGAACTCGTTGTGGATGGGTAGCGAAGAGGTCGCCTCAATCTTCTCGGCTTCTCTCTGTAGGGCACGCTTCCTTCGTAGGTGTGGGGGGCTATGTGGCACAGTGTAGGTAACCAGTGTGTATTGGTAGACTTTATGGTTCCCGAGATACATCGCATCGTGTCGTTCAGTTTGGTGACTACATTCGCCACGTGTGCACTTCCCAACCTTACTGGGGCACAGTAATCCCAACCGAAGACCTGCTGCAGCTTTTTTGCTAGTAGAGGCGAGCAGTACCTACGATGTCGTCCGCAAACCTCAGATGGCTTAGGCGTTTGTCATTAATTATTATGCCTTCTTGCTGCCTTACTGATGTCGTAAACACAGTCGTAAATATACAAATCAAGGTCCAGGTGAGAAAACGCCAGGTCCAACTAATTAAAGTAGAGGCAAATTCAATACACAGAGTATTTACGATTTCAGTCACGTCACAATGACATGACAGATGACAGTCTGCGTTCCATTTCATTTAAAAATCTCTAATCGTAATTTCAAAGTTCAGTTTTAATTATTATTGTTTATAAACAGTATGTTTTTTTAGCCGAATCAATTGTATAACAATTATACTAAAGTGTAAATGTAGTCTCAGACATAATCAAATTACGTAAAATGGAGAGACCATGATGGCGACGCTTCAAATTGTAAATTTCATCGAGATTTCATTACGTGATTGTAGAATAAATACGCAACGGAACCGGAAGCCTTTATGCTCTTGTTCAAAGTTAATATCCAGAGAATTGATTCGTAAATTTATATCTCGTGTTACTTGCGCTGTTTTTGAGAAATGTGACGCCAAACATCGTGTTTTTTGTAAGGCGCTATCTCGCTCGTTCCTTCGTGTTTTATCCCGTTCTGATTTTCCGATTTTATACATTAGATATTAGTATGGATAGCATCGCCGCACACCGAGCGCTTAGAATAGAATAGAAGTGTTAGTAATCTGCGGGCGATCTAATGTAAGTTTAATTCCCAGCCCGACGTGGCCTCGGAAGACGACATAGCGGGCCTGCTGCGGCAGCGGCCGCACGTGGTCCCGCACGCGGAGCTGCTGCGCGCCGTGTACGAGCGCGTGAGCGACGTGTCGAGCACGCTGCGCACGCGCGCGCTCTCGCTGCTCACCGACTGCGTGGCCAGCTCGCGCGCGCCGCTGCGGGACGCCGTCGCGGTATGTAACACGTGTTACTTGCGCTGCCTTCCCGGAATCCATGAAACGGTTGGGCAACTTCACACACTCTGTTTTATATGCTTGTCGTGTCTGACCACCTGATGTCTGCACAATCAAGATTGATCAAGACCAAGAAAGTACTGTGTAACCGCGCGAAAAATCGCGTTTCGCTATCGTCGTGACGAGCTGAATTCGCACCGCTATTTTGATTGAACTTGAAAAGATTGTCACATGAAAAGCAAACGCTCATGCCATATCCAGTCTTTATTTTATGAACTAGTTCTCTTTGCCTTGACCCATTTTTTGCCAATTTACTCCATCTGCCTCTATTGCTCGGCGCGACGTGTGAACAGTTAAAAACTTCGTCGGCGAAAAGTTGGGAATGAATAATATTTAACATTGTTTTGTTTAATACAGGAGCTAAACGGATCCGGCGCGGTTTCCCGCTTGATGGTGGTAGCGGCGCGCTGCGTGAGCGACGAGCGCGCGGCGGTGCGCAAGGCGGCCGTCGCGTTAGTGCAGCGCGAGCTCAGCGCGGGCCCGCCGCAGCCCAACGACCTCGGGGTATGCCATACTTGTTGTGTAGTACAGAGCGCTGTCTGATGGCGGCGGCGCGGGAGGCGGCCGTCACGTTAGTGCAGCTGTCTTACAAATATAAATGACAAAGTGCCAGTTTAAAAAAAAAAAACTAGTTCTAGCTGCGTTTTAGTTGTTTGACGAATGTCCATTAATAATGCAATAGGATTGAAGATATAAATTTAATGTGAATTTAAATAACCGTAACTACAAACTTTTGTTTTATTTATACAGGTTGAATTTTTTAACAGTGTCCAAAGGGGTTTCGGTAAAAGTGTTTGTCATTTTTTAGGTGAGCGGCCACTCATTAAAGTGGTAGATTATGATAGATCTATTCAAAATGGGTCTATATCGGGTGGCATAAAATTTTTGGTCCTACTATTTTGTCGCATAACAACTTTATGCCGAATAATGTATGGCATAAACATTGTTGTGCATATTTTTTATTTGCCGAAATTGTTGTTCCTAATATCGATTGTCCTAAAGTTTTTTTTTAGAATGATTGATGTGCATAACTTTGTTGTTACTAATATTTAATGTTCTAAAAATGTTGTGCATAATCTAAATGCAGGTTGGATCTGGTCAGAATTGCCCTGTTACTTAAATTACTTATGACCCGCCCTCATGTCGACGGAGCCCCGCTTCGCGGGGCCCCTATTTCTGCGCTGAGGGGCAAAAGGCAACTAACGAACCTATCTAATTGATCTAAATGAAGGTTGGATCTGCTGACAATTGCCTAATACTTGAATAACCTATGACCCGCCCTCATGTCAACGGAGCCCCGCTTCGCGGGGCCCCTATTTCTGCTTTCAGGGACAAAAGGCAACTAACGAACCTATCTTATTTATCTAAATGTAGGTCGGGTCTGCTAAGAGTTTAAAATAGTATAAAATTTAGGAAAAACATAGTATAGGTGGTTTAGTTAATTTAATAGTAGGCAAAATAATTACTATGACAATGAAAATTAGGACTATTACTTTTTAGGTAATTCGATGTTTGAGTAATCAATATTAGGATAAACATACTTTAGAACTTTTAAATGTGTATGCGCAAAAATGAATAGACTAAATAAGAAGTATGCCACTCAACATTATGCCAAACATTCTCGGCCAATTTCTTTTAGGACGATCAACATTATGCGATACGACAGGCACCCATTCAAAATAAACATATTTTGTAATTGTATGTAATACTCTAAAGTGTATCGGAGCCGAGATATTCTTAATATAGATTTTCATAGGTCAATTAGAAAAAATATTAAATATATTATGTTTATATATTAATAGGCTCTCTAGCTCCACTCAGAAGCTCATGAAGGAAAGGAGTGAAATTATTCTACAGTCTTCACCCGATGCGATCTTATACCGGCAACTCAATAAACAGATCTCCAAGTCCCTTACCCGCGATCTGCGCCAATTCAATACAAATCGTATTGAAGAGGCCATCCAGCGTAATAAGGGCTCTAAAGTATTCTCGAGAGATTTGTCTATAGGGCAGAGCCAGCTCGCGAAGCTAAAAACTGAAGATGGTAGAATCGTTTCCTCTAAACCTGAGATTCTGAGTGAGATAGAGCGCTTTTACGGACAGCTATACACGTCAACGCGCATACCGAAGTTAGTCAGGCGGAAGACCCTAGAGCTAGACTAACCCGACACTATACCGACGACATCCCGGACATAAGCCTGTACGAAATTGTAATGGCTCTTAAACAGCTAAAGAACAACAAAGCACCCGGTGAAGACGGAATAACAGCCGAAATTCTGAAGGCGGGTGGAAAACCGGTGCTTACGGCCCTTCAGAAGTTGTTCGATTCCGTCTTACTGGAAGGGAGAACTCCAAAGGCATGGAACAAAGGGGTGGTGGTGCTGTTCTTCAAAAAGGGTGACAACACTCTGCTGAAGAACTACAGACCCATCTCACTTCTGAGCCATATCTATAAGCTGTTTTCGAGGGTCATTACAAATCGTCTCTTACGCAGGTTAGATGACTTCCAGCCTCCCGAACAAGCCGGTTTCCGAAGAGGCTTTAGCACCGTAGACCACATCCACACGCTTCGTCAGGTTATACAGAAGACCGAGGAGTATAACCTGCCCCTCTGCTTAGCGTTCGTGGACTACGAGAAAGCCTTCGATTCGATCGAAACCTGGGCTGTACTACAGTCTCTCCAGCGGTGCCAAGTTGACTATCGCTATATCGAAGTGCTGAAGTGTTTGTACGAGAACGCCACTATGTCGGTCCGACTCCAGGACCAGAACTCGGAACCTATTCCGCTGCAGCGGGGAGTCAGGCAAATATATTTCTCCAAAACTGTTCACCGCTGCACTGGAGGACGTTTTCAAGACTCTGGACTGGAGAAGGCTAGGCATCAACATTAACGGCGAGTACATCACTCACCTTCGGTTTGCTGACGATATAGTAGTCTTGGCTGAGACCATGGAGGACTTAAGTACGATGTTCGATGACCTCAGTAAAGCTTCCGAGCGAGTTGGTTTAAGAATGAACATGGACAAGACGAAGATCATGTCAAATGCCCATGTCGTACCAACTCCCATTACAATCGGACACTTTACGCTCGAAGTTGTGTATACCTAGGACAGACTATCCACTTAGGTAGGTCCAATTTCGAGAAAGAGGTCAATCGTCGAATCCGACTCGGCTGGGCAGCGTTCGGGAAGCTACGGCAAATCTTTTCGTCCAATATTCTGCAGTGTCTCAAGACGAGTCTTTGACCAGTGTGTGTTGCCAGTGATGACATATGGCACTGAAACGTGGTCGTTTACTATGGGCCTCATAAGAAGGCTCAAAGTCACCCAAAGGGCAATGGAGAGGGCCATGTTGGGAGTTTCTCTGCGTGATCGCATCAGAAATGAGGAAATCCGCAGCAGAACCAAGGTAACCGATATAGCCTTCCTAATCGCTAAACTTAAGTGGCAGTGGGCAGGGCACATAGCACGTAGAACCGATGGCCGTTGGGGCGGAAAGGTTCTCGAGTGGCGACCACGTTCCGGAAGACGCCGCGTGGGTAGGCCCCCACAAGGTGGACTGATGACCTGGTAAAGGTCGCGAGAGTCCGCTGGATGCGGGTGGTGCAGGATCGGTCACTTTGGCACTCTTTGGGGGAGGCCTATGTCCAGCAGTGGACGTCTTTCGGCTGATATGATGATTAATAGAAAGAGGTGCAATTGGAACGAATGCCATTATTGGCCACTACTGCATTGTGGGAAAGCGAACATTAGGATGTTGTTCTCACGTAATGTCTCTAGGTGTAGGTATCTAGGATGGGGAAGACACCAAAAAATGTTGCTCCTCCGGCAGTTTTCTTGGACACATTAATAAGAAGTAGTGAATAAATATGTTAAGACATTGTTTAGTAGTCATTTAAAAAAAACTTATATCTTAAATATCTCTGCTCCGATATTATTAAATGCCAAAAATTATATATATCTATGTGTATTTAGAGGTCCTCTAAATAACTATGTAAAAATATCCGTGGCCGCTGAAAAAAAAATGACAATATTCTTCAAACAAACTTACCCTTAAGTATAATATTCTTCAGCAATAATTATAAAATACTTGTTTTTTTTTGTTTCATATCATTCAGTAAAAAAAATTTTTAGTAATTGCTGCTTAATGTTATACAGACTTTTTATAATTTAAAAAATACCCACCAGATTTTTATTTCAAAAATGGAGTCTATTAGTGATACCAAATGCCTACAAAAAGTTTGGACACACATTAAAAATTCACCCTGTATTCAGATCCTAGTGAGCCTGTGCCGTGACGCGAGCATCCTGGTGCGGTCGGCGGCCATCGCGGCGCTCGGGGACCTCGTGGCCAAGCAGCCGAGCGACGCAGTCTTCGACGCCTTCCTGTCAGGGCCCATGCACCAGATGAGCGACCCGGAAACCAAGGTACGTGTTCTAGTCATTGACGACTGCCTACGAAACCCGTATGCAATATTTTGTAAATTTTAGCCCTTTATTCAGACAAATTGTATTTGCACTGTCGATTATGACGGCGTATTTTCAAGCTGGCTACCTACACCTGAAATTATGACCACGACCACTAGAGTAAAAACGACGAAGATGAATTATGTCTTTAAATTTTATAGCAGTTTTATAGGCTACTGTATTTTACCTTTGATAACACTGGAGTTCTATGTATCGCGGCGAATCTTAGTCCCTATGACAGCTGTCATCTCCGTACAATTTATAACTTTTAATCTAAAATGGAGGGCTATGTTGGGAGTTTCTCTGCGTGATCGCATCAGAAATGAGACTATCCGCAGCAGAACCAAGGTAACCGATATAGCCCACCGAATCGCTTAACTTAAGTGGCAGTGGGAGGGGCACATAGTACGTAGAACCGATGGCCGTTGGGGCGGAAAGGTTCTCGAGTGGCGACCACGTACCGGAAGGCGCGGCGTGGGCAGGCCCCCGACAAGATGGACTGATGACCTGGTGAAGGTTGCGGGAGTCCGCTGGATGCGGGTGGTGCCGGACCGGTCACTTTGGGGGAGGCCTAAGTCCAGCAGTGGACGTCTTTCGGCTGATATGAAAAGGAAGAAATCTAAAATTGTACAAAGATGATGTATAACTGTATGTTTTGGTAAAGGGCCCTGTTCGGGCCCGTGTGTAGTGCCCTTAATAATTTCATACGGCAACACTAGGCATTGTAAAAAAAGTAAATGACACTTGTCTATAGGAGGCTTCCGGTTGCCGTGGTTTTGCAAGACACATGTCTTCCCGGTTGTGAATAAGAAATATTTGTTAGAATCTGATTTTTGGAATGTTAGTCCAGAATTCAGCTACTGCGATTTGTGCGCTCCAGCGCCAGTAGTGAAATTGGTGTCAGATTGTGACTCCGGGCAGGACAGCTCCTCTTGCTCGGATCGGGCCTTCGGTACCACGAGGACCCCGGCATCAAGGTCTCGACTTTGACACGACCTCTTGACTCCCCCTGATTGTAATTGACTGACTTTAGTAAACCGCCGACACATTTGGTGATTTCTTTTGGTAATTCTAAGTGGTTATAGATATAACAGTCCCGCGTATCGCGTGGCGTTGAGCAGCCCCTTCTGGGCGTTTTAAACAGGCCCCTTCATTGTCCATTAATCTCTGACCAATGCATGTCTTGACCAGGTTTACCCAACTACTTGGACGATTTCATTAAACCATCTCTGTCATCTCTTTCTAGTAACTTTATCCCGGAACATATAATGTCTTATTCCATATTTTAATTTCGTTCATTCTCTTCAAGGTACAAGAACAAGTGGTAACCTTAATCCAGCAAGTGGCTATAGACCGACTGCAGAAGCACTCGACCGTTGGACACGAGAGCCCGCTGCCGTGGCAGTTCCTGGCAGCCATCACGCGACACAACATGCGCAGGCATCTTCAGAAGGCGTGCTCGCTGCTCGCCAAGACCTCCAAGTGCATAAAGTAAGTGTTTTACAAGGTACGACCCCTGACCCTGATCCTGCTGGTGGCTATAGACCGACTGCAGAAGCACGCGACCGTTGGACACGAGAGCCCGCTGCCGTGGCAGTTTCTCGCGGCCATCACGCGACACAACATGCTCAGGCATCTTCAGAAGGCGTGCTCGCTGCTCGCCAAGACCTCCAAATGCATAAAGTAAGTGTTTTACAAGGTACGACCCCTGACCCTGATCCTGCTGGTGGCTATAGACCGACTGCAGAAGCACGCGACCGTTGGACACGAGAGCCGGCTGCCGTGGCGGTTCCTGGCGGCCATCACGCGACACAACATGCGCAGGCATCTTCAGAAGGCGTGCTCGCTGCTCGCCAAGACCTCCAAGTGCATGAAGTAAGTGTTTTACAAGTTACGACCGCTGACCCTGATCCTGCTGGTGGCTATAGACCGACTTCAGAAGCACTCGACCGTTGGACACGAGAGCCCGCTGCCGTGGCGGTTCCTGGCGGCTATTACGCGACACAACTTACGCAGGCATCTGCACAGGGTCAGAAGTTGGGCACAGAGTCAATTAAAGACTGGGAGCAATCTACACACGTAGACAGCTTTGATGACATACCTAAGTGGGACGATTTACAGAAGTTTATCGCTGCTAAGTTTCGCACGTTGGAGTTAGCTACGGCAGTTGTGGCGGCGCCTACACGATAAAAGTCACAAACTCACAAAACTTTCCACGTCACTGATAGAGAGGAACAAGAATAAGATAGTTCATTACAATCGGCATATGTTAGCGTGGCTGCTTCACAACCTGCGTGTACCTATTGTCAGGGTGACCATTACATATTTCACTGCAAAGAATTTACAAAACAAAGAGAAGGTCTCCAGGTCTCTAGGATTTATCATGAGATCAACCTCAAAGTTTAAAAAAATAAAGCCCATAAATGTTCTATACTGCTCGTTCGTGCGTTCTATTTTGGAGTATGCGTCCGTCGTGTGGAATCCTTGTTATGACATTCACATTAAACGCATTGAGTCCATTTAAAGAAAATTCCGAAAATTCCTCCAATTCAAAACTAATACTACTGATTCGTGTTACCATGATAGGTGCGTGAGACACCATTTTCTTCCCCTGGACTTAAGAAGAAAAGTTACCGATTTAGTTTACTTAACTAAAATCTTATCTGGATCTGTTGATAGCCCGTAACTGATTAAGAATATTGATTTTCGTATTCCTAGAGCCTCTTCCAGACACTACCGACCTTTGGCAATTCCGCAGACCAAAACCAACTATCGTCAAAACTCATACTTTTGTGCGAGCTGCGAGGTCGATGAATGAACTGTGTCACTGCAATGATCAACTAGATTTACGTCTATTGAAGCCCGCAATTATTAAAAACCTCACGGCATCTAGTTTTTTTGCTCCCCTGCCTACAGAGTAATAGCATGATTGTATGTACTAAAACAAATTAATTTTCTCTTTGTCATTGTTGGAGCCTTCGGGAATCAATAATTGAAACTGTAGACTGTTACATACATAGGATTTAATTACAAAGGAATGTACGATTACAAATATAATAGCCTAATGGCAAGGTGCGGGCGCGGTGGAGATCGGCGGAAAAAGAGGCCGATGCCGCGACGCGGGAGTTTATATGTGGTAGGTTTGTCCCCCGCTTCACCGGGCGGTGGGGCGCGTAGACAGGCTCCCCGGGTTGAAGTAGGGCTTCAAAGGTAGGGGTCCATCGGCAGGGGGCAGAGGTTGTTCCATCCCCGTCTTATGGTTCCTTTACTGGTCTTCACATCTGCTACTCGGCTGATCCCGTCGACACCGGGGTAGACGTGGGTCACTCGTCCAAGGCGCCATAACAGCGGCGGCGCAGTTTTGTCTCTAATTAGCACAAGCGAGTTCAGTTTCAAGCCATCTGTGGTTCTGTGCCATTTGGTTTTCTGTTGAAGTATAGAAACATATTCATTAGTGAATCTGCGCCAGAAGTGTTGCTTAATGGCTTCTATGCGCTTGTGGCGTTGAAGCAGATTGATGTTGACGTCGTCGGCGATCTGTGGACAGGGCACTGATGTGAGAGTTCGTCCAATGAGGAAATGGGCAGGGGTTAACACTAACATGTCGGTAGGTTCGTTGGAAAGTGAAGTTAAGGGGCGAGAATTTAATATAGCTTCTATTTGAGTAAGACAAGTGGACATTTTTTCGTAAGTTAGGTGAGTTAAATTGAGAATTCGTTTAAGATGAAATTTTGTAGAACGAACAGCGGCTTCAACTAGTCCGTTAAAGTGAGGAGAGTAGGCAGGGGTGAATAGAAATCGAATACCTTCGTCGGCAAGCCGACTAGCAATATTTGACGTTGAAAGAAAGGAGTTTAGTTCGTTACTTCCACCAACAAAGTTGCCTGCATTGTCTGCCGTGATGGTCAGAGGTTTGCCACGGCGGGACATGAATCGGCGTAACGCAGCTAGGTACGCTTCCGCGGTCAAATCTGTAACAAGCTCCAAGTGTACGGCTTTAACTGCGAAACACACAAATATGCATAAGTAGGACTTGATCAATTTACAGCCTCGACCCTTCTTGTCAGCTATCATCACTGGACCCGCGTTATCTACAGAGCAATGAAGAAACGGAAATTCTAGCGATGTTCTGTTTATAGGCAGTTGCCCCATAATGGGTTGAAAGGTTTTTGTTTTGTTTCTAAAACAAGTTATGCATGATTTAACGATTTTACGTGATAGATTTCTGCCGCCTAGCGCCCAATATTTGTGACGTATATCACACAATAGTAATTGGGGGCCGGCGTGCATTAGTTTTAAATGCCTACATTGAAATAAAATCTTTGAGAAATGATGTTTACTACAAATTAATATGGGATGTTTTTCATCATATGAATAAGGTGCATTATCGAGTCGGCCTCCGACCCTAATTACGTCATTTGAGTCAATAAACAAAGATAAGCCGGCAAGCCTATTATTCACAGGTAATGATCCTTGAGATTTCAATGAATTGTATTCAATCGGAATCATTTCACGTTGAGCATATTTTATAATTATGTTTGTCGAAGTTTGAAGTTCATCTAAAGTTAAATCAGATGGTTTGTTACTACGCGAGATATTACGGTTTTTGCAGAGAAATATGAATCTTAATACATACGCGTAAGTGTGTATCAGTCGCGTGAAGTTAGACATTTTATGGATGAGTTTTAATATAGGATTCGTTTCGGTTGTGTTTTTATTATTTTGTGTTAAATGACAAATTATCTCTGACAAATCTTGATTCCCGTTACTAGGCGATTTAGGCCACATAGATTTGTCGCGTTTCAAAAATTGAGGTCCGGACCACCACAACGCGGAGGTGCTGATAAGATCAGCCCTCACTGTAGTAGTTGTTGATTAAAACACTGTTGGGAAGTCTTCAGAGGGTTTATTTTAATAATATCTTATTATTATTTATAATATTTATAAATTATAATTAGGGAACAATAAGGAGGATGTGTGTTCGCTTGACGTACGTCATGGCAAGAGAGCGGGCCAGTGTTGCCCACAGAGTAGATCATAATTAGATGGTGCGTTTACATGGTTTGTCTTAAGACATTATTTAAGGTGCGCTCACACTCTATTACATCATCCCCTCTTAAAACGAAATTTAATATAAACAAAACTAATTGCACCAAAACATTTCTTTTATAATTGCTAAACAAACAACAACCTAAATTAGAACTAGAATTTACTTATTTTAACACTGTTTACATTTTTATTCATTTTCTCTCCCCTTTTAAGTCCCAGATAGCCGCGGGAGTGGAGCACCGAGCCCGTAGTAGACTCTGGTAGAGCACTAAGCCCTACGCCGGTCGGATATGAAAAGAGGTTCTCGTATACTTAACATTATCGTTATCAACTAAATTGTAGGATCTAAACCCATTATTACTGACAATCTTGGCTTCTCGCCACACATTTTTGTTTGGTTCTTTTCTGAACCACACTTGTTGTCCATTATGGAATACATTTTTATGCCTAGCTGTACTATTGTAATATAAAACATTTCTCTGTAAAGTTCTACTAAATTGCTGTTCCACATTAAAATTGAGTTTGGGTTTTAAATATTCATCCGTAACTATGGCTTTTGTCTTTAAATTCCTGTTCATGAGTAATTGACTTGGTGAAAAATCTGTACCGGACACCGGTGATGCCCTATACTGCAAGAGTGCCGTTCTCACGTCAGTCTTATCTTCATTGCATTTAAGTAGAATTTTCTTTGCAATCTGTACCCCCTTTTCGGCCATTCCGTTAGACTGGGGGTACCTAGGGCTTGTATAGTTAAAAACAAATCCACTTTCACGAGCGTAATCACGGCATTCTTTGGAATCGAATGGTACGTGATCAGAAACTACTTCTTTAGGAAAACCAAAAATCGAAAAAATGTCTGTAAGCACCTCAATTATAGACTTCGCACTTTTGTTACGCAAATATTTAATTTCCAACCACTTCGAGAAATAATCATATACTATGAGATAGCTTTTTCCTTTAAATTCCATAATATCAGTTGCTAATTTGTGGAATGGCAATTTAGGAACTTCGTGCGGCAGCAAAGGTTCTTTAATATTATTATTCTGAAAAGTTTGACAGACATAGCATCGTCTTACATGTGTATCGAGGTGTTCATCAATTTTGGGCCAATAGTACATTTTTCTAGCTGTTTGTTTCATTTTAGTTGTGCCCAAATGCCCTTCATGTAATATTTTCATAAACTTCAACCGCAATGACGTCGGAATTATTAACCTGTGATTAAAAAACACCAGGCCTTCATCGGTATGAATTTCACTTCTTAATTTAAAATAAAATTGTAAGCTGTCAATAACATATTTTTTGTCTGGCCATCCATTTTTTGTATATTCTATTAATTTAGATAATTCCACGTCATCACCTGTTGCATTAATCAATTCCTGTTTTTGTTCCTGAGTGCATTGCAAATGACTCGCTAGTCCTACGCAATGGATCATTTCGTTAATGTATGGTTCATCCATGTTATTACAATTAATGTAAGCACGTGAAAGTAAGTCCGCTATATACATGTATTTGCCTTTCAAGTATTTATAGTCAATGTCATATCTCAATAGTCTTAATTTCATTCTTTGTAGCCTGGGCGACGGAACTTCATGAATATGTTTTTTGAGCAAGGACTCTAATGGTTTATGGTCATTTAATACTGTGCATTGTTGACCATAAATGTAGTAATGAAATTTGTTTGTAGCATAACAAACACTAAGCAATTCTTTCTCAATTTGTGAGAAGTTTTGTTCTGCTGGTGTTAAGCTTCGTGATGCATAGCTTACAGGCTTTTCATTTTGTAACAGGCAACATCCTAGACCATCTTTGGAAGCATCACACTGAATTACCACGGGTAATTTCGGATTAAAATTTTGTAAAGTCGGAGCTACAGTTAATTTTTTCTTAATATTATTATACACATTTTCATGAATGTCCGTCCATAACCAGGTAACATCCTTTTTTAGCAATAGTTGCAGCGGTGATGCAATATCAGACATGTTAGGAATAAACTTTCTTAGATAGTTAACCATTCCAAGGAACGTTTGCAACTGTTTTTTGTTACTAGGGCTTTTCATATTAACTATGGCATTTACCCTATCTGGGTCAATTTTCATACCTTCTTGAGAAAAAATATGCCCAAAATATTTTACTTCTTTCAATTTGTACTGAAACTTGTTTTTATTAAACCGCACATTGTGTTCTTTAGCACGCTCAAGAACTTTCTTTAATATTGCATCATGCTCATCTTCAGTGTCACCACATATTAATAAATCATCACAGTACACAATAACGCCTGGGATGTCACCAAAGGCAGTTTCACTGTACCTTTGAAAGACCTCCGGAGCCACGGAAATTCCAAACGGACATCTTAGAAATTTATAACAACCGAACGGGCTGTTGAATGTGCATAGGTCACTTGAACTCTCAGACAATTTAATATTATAAAATCCATCCGACAAGTCTAAGACAGAAAAATATTTTTTATTACACAATTTTGGAACAATTTCCTCTAATGTTGGTATAAGGTAATGTTCCCGAATTAAAACTTTATTTAGATCCTTAGGGTCAAGGCAAATTCTAAGAGAACCATCTTTCTTTTCAATAATAACGAGATTGCTTACAAAACTCCTTGGATGTTTGACCTCAGCTATGATCCCGTGCTCTACCAGTCTTCAGTTTGTCAGCAAGGCGACCCATCAATGCCTGAGGCACTCGTCGCGGGGGCCGAACCACTGGTTGTACTCCAGGCTGAGTGCGCAACTCCAACGGCTCTCTGAACTGCCCAACACCCTGAAATAGTTCACAGTTTGTATTAACAATAGCATCTTTACTCAGATCTGTGTTCCTTATTATATTAATATTATTACTTTTTAGCAATCCTAATTTTATTAGAGACCCTAAACCTAAAATGGGGCGGACATTTTCCTTAATAATCAGAAATTCAGTCTCATATTTAGTTTCTTCATGTTTTGAGTATGTGTTCAAAGTAATTTTACCTACTGGCACTAACTTGCCACCCCCGAAGACCTCTATTAGTGTTCTTGTCTCAGACATCATTAATTTGTATTCATCATTGACAATTATTTTGAGATCTCTTAGTGAGAGCACATTAATTTGAGCCCCGGTGTCACATTTAAACGACACTCTTTTATTTTCCACCCTAAGGTTCTCAGTCCATTCATTCTTCGATAGGTCTATGGAATAAACTAGTCATAAATCATGAACATTATTATTACATTCATACTCCTGTACTTCATGTACCTGCCTCCGATGCATGGTACACCCTACACTAAAATGATTGTATTTGTTACATTTAGTACATACTTTCCCGTAAGCCGGGCAATTTCTGGGGCCATGCTCCGTCTTACACTTTCTACACATATAATAGTTCCTGTTATACTGGCTGACATTGTGATTATTATATGAGACCCTATTGTTTGTATCAGAGTACTTAGCTTTTACATCTGCTGACTGATGAGACGAAGTCCTGGCTTGTACTGCATGCACCTCCGAGCTGTTCAGAGCCTTCATATGTTCTTTTGAGAGTTCAGCTGAGCGGCAAACATCCACGGCTTTCTCCAGAGTTAGTTCCTTTATTTCCAAAAGTTTCTGCTGTGTCCGCTGGTCCTTGATACCTATGACAATCCGATCTCGTAGCATCCTGTCTTTTTCTTTATAGTTGCAATTCTCTGCTATCTTCCTTATGGCCGTGTAGAAAGCATCAAAGGATTCTCCGTCTTCTTGATTCCTCTTATTAAAGCTGTAACTGTTAATTACCTCATTCTGCTTGGGCTTAAAATGTTCATCAAATAATGTTATTATTTCTTCTAATTTCGTCTTATCCTCAGTCTGTAAAACGTTGAAATATAATTCCTGTGCCTGTTGTCCTATACAGTTTAACAGTATGGCCGCTTTTCTTGTTTCTGAAAGCTTCTCAAAGCCGGCGGCTAGCACGAAAATTCGGAAAGATTGTTTAAAACGCTGCCACTGCGGCCAGCAATTACCCAGGTCGTCCAGGTTTAAGCTCTGCGGCATTTTGTACTCGACCGCACAAGTCATGTTGTCGACCTCGCAGGTGTTCTTTTCCGCGTTTTCTTCTTTATCATTCTTCGGCGGCATCTTCGTAGTTCTTAATCTTCGTTTTATTATTCTTATCAGTAATTCTAATTCGTAACTTTAAGCCGGCCGGCGGTCATGCCTTCGTGGTATTAGTAATCTTTTTGGATCCCGCTTACTGGTTCTTCTCCGGCTGCGCCATGTAGTAGTTGTTGATTAAAACACTGTTGGGAAGTCTTCAGAGGGTTTATTTTAATAATATCTTATTATTATTTATAATATTTATAAATTATAATTAGGGAACAATAAGGAGGATGTGTGTTCGCTTGACGTACGTCATGGCAAGAGAGCGGGCCAGTGTTGCCCACAGAGTAGATCATAATTAGATGGTGCGTTTACATGGTTTGTCTTAAGACATTATTTAAGGTGCGCTCACACTCTATTACACTCACCCCTCGAGAAACAAGATCCGCAGGGTTCTCCGAGGAAGGTACATAGCTCCAGGAGCTGCCGGCCGTGGTGTCGTTAATTTCGTTGACGCGATTGCGAACGAATGATTTTAATTTTTGGGCAGGAGTCGACAACCAACCCAACACAACTGTCGAGTCGCACCAATATCTGCAATCAACCTGCAAGGTTATTGACCTTAATACTTTAGCACACAATCTAGCACCTAATAAACAAGCACATAATTCGAGCCGTGGGATAGTGGTAGTGCGGATTGGTGCGATTTTGTTTTTTGACACTAATAACTGAACGTGTAGTTTACCGTTTCTATTTACCGAACGGGCATAAATACAAGTGCCATAGCAACGCTCACTTGCGTCTGTGAATATATGCAATTCTATAGTGGTATAATCATTTTGAAGTACCCACCTTGGGATTTTTATATTATTCAAATGTGAAAGTTTAGTCACAAAAGAAGTCCATAATGTTTTTATGTCGTTTGGCACTTCTTGGTCCCAGTCGGCGTGAGATTGCCACAATTTTTGCATAATAATTTTTGCTTCTACCACTGTGGGACCTATGAGACCCAATGGGTCAAAAATTTGACCAATTACAGACAAGATGTGGCGTTTTATAATCTGTTCTTGTAAATTAACATTAATCGAAAATGACAAAGCATCAGAATCGCACCGCCACAATAAGCCTAATGTTTTTGCTGTGTTATTGTGATCGTTATTAGATAAGTGATGTATATTGTTTTGTTTTTTGTCACCTGACAGTTCTTTTAATATGTCTAAGTCATTCGATTGAATTTTCCTAAGGTGGAATTTGGCGGATGCCAGGGATGAAATTAAACCCTTACATTTATTAATGACTTCTTCCTTGTTGCTACCCCCTCCTAAATAATCATCGACGTAAAAGTCTCGTTTTAAGGATAACTTAATACTGTCGTCGTTTATGCTGTCAGCTAAATGTGAAAGGCATTTATTAGTCGCTAAGTACGCGGCGCTAGCATTCCCATACGTCAGAGTATTGAGAGTATACGTTTTCAAGGGCTCTGAGGAATTAAATCGGAATATTATTTGCTGTAGAGGGCGCTGTTTGGGATTGATTTCAATGGCTCGGTAAAACTTTTCTATGTCACCCGAGACTACATATTTATGTTGACGAAATCTAATGAGTATTGACAACAAGTCGTCCTGTACTGTGGGGCCTACCATTTGTAAATGGTTTAGTGAGATACCTGTGGTCGTAACAGCTGATGAGTCAAAAACTGCTCTTAATTTTGTAGTAGTGGATTCCCGAAGTACTCCATGGTGAGGAATATGGTAATATGGCATGACACCATCGTCACGCGGCAACATGACGTCATTGTCGCGCGACAACATGACACCATTGTCACGCGTCAACATGACACCACTGTCACGCGACAATGGCGTGTCATTCTTAGAGAGTTGAAGTGGGGTTGAGTTCAGAGTCATGTGACCTAAATGTTCATACTCTCGCATGAAATCGTGATACATTTGTTTGAATTTAGGATCCTTATTGAACCTACGTTCGAGAGAGAGAAATCTCATCTTAGCCATGATGTATGATTCTCCTAATTCTGAAGGGTCCCTCTTAAGGGGCATAGTGACAACATAACGACCATCTTCGTTTCTATAAGTGTTGTTTATGAAGTGGTCTTCACATGCGCGCTCCTCAGTCGTTAAAGAATGATGAGCTGGAATGGAATCTAATTCCCAGAAGCGAGTGAGATTCTCGCTCTGACTTATAAAATGGCAATGTTGTTGTGTGTGAGTGGGTAAATTGGCACGACCTACGTAACCTGATACCAACCAACCAAATCTAGTCTCGTACAATTTTGGTTGATTGTTTCCCAAATTAATTGTACTACCACAAATAACATTCCAGAATACCTCTGCGCCTACCAGTATGTCTATCGCGGATGGGATGTGAAACGATGGGTCTGCTAGCTGTATGCCCGAAGGAATGGGAATATTTTGAATTTGTACCATCCTTGAGGGCAAAGATTTTGTTATCTCATTGATAATAAGACAGTCTAGCTTAACCCTATAATCACTATACAACGACTGAATCGTAAGGTTGCAAGATTGTGTGCTTCTAGAAGATTGATTGCAGATACCTGATACTGTTGATCGCGTACTGCGTCTTGGCAGATGCAGCTTACCGGAGAACTCGTCGGTTACGAAGTTCGCGGTACTGCCGTTGTCCAGTAGAAGCCGTGCTGTATGCGCGCCGCCTTGGCCATCGTACGCCCGCACCATCGCTGTGGATAGAAGTATTTGCGGAGCGGTAGTAGGCTGACTGGCACTTGTGGACAGTGCCACATTGTCAGTATTATCATACGGGGTTTGACAAGTGTCCACAGGAAGAGCGACACTGTCACTGGCTGTCTCTGTTTTATAATCATTTGAATTCAGCGGTGCCTGTTTTTCTAAGTGCAGTAAGGTATTGTGTTTGTAACGACAATAGCGACAGTGCGGTGACTGACACTTATTTTGCGAGTGGCCCGGGCGTAAACAATTTAAGCATACCTTTAATTCTTTAGCCTTTGCTAAACGGCTTTCAATAGCCAATGCTCTAAAAACATTACATACATACAAATTGTGATCACTTTTACACATGGGACATTTGACCAATTTATTATATTTTGATGGGCTGGTCTGAGGGTCAGTAACGACAGGGAAACTCTTAGATTTATATTCTAATTTATTGTATTTGTTTGTACCTTTGTTGTCCTCCATGCCCTCCAGTAAATCTGCTCTGTTATGTAAAAATGTACAAAATTCAACGAGTGTGGGTGGCTCCGAACTATTATTTCGGTGTTCCTCCCACTTTCTATATGTGACGGAATCTAATTTACTAGCCATCATGTGAATAATCAGGGTGTCCCAGTGTTGGGTTGGTTGTTTGAGTATAGTTAAAGCCCTTATGTTTTTGTTAGTAGTATCTACTAGATGTCTAATAGACCTACTTGATTCCTTTGTAATAGGATCGACATTGAACAATGCCTGCACGTGGTTATTAGTTAATAACCTAGAATTGTTATACCGTTCGCACAATAAACTCCAGGCCATCTCATAGTTATCGTTACTAAAATCAATATTTTTTATAATCATTGCTGCGTTCCCTACTAGGGACGCTCGAAGGTAATGGAATTTGCTAATATTGTCTAGCTCGTAATTTTCATGAATCATGGATGTAAACGTGTCTCTAAACTCGAGCCAGTGTTGATAGCTGCCATTGTACTGGGGTATTTGTATTTATGGCAAATGAAAACGTTTAAAATTGTTGCAAGTCCCACCTGATTTGTCGTCGTTGGAGCCTGCTACGGAACCTGACCGCGACCGAGCAGCGCCAGCCTTGTCGGTGTTGGCAGCGAGAAGCGTGCGCGCCGAGGCAACCAATTGGAAGTACTGGTTCTCGAACTGCAGCCGGTCCGCGTACTGCTCATCCGGGGGGTCGCAAAGGGCTTCGAGTTCGCACTGTAAACTATCGTATTCGTTAATAACGCACTCAATTTTACCCAATCGACAATCTAACTCTGTTGCATGAACATCGATTAACGTGCTGTATGATTTTGCTATATTGAGATAGGTCTCGAAATGTCAGCTTAGTTTTGATACTAGCTCTGCTTTTCTTTAGCCTTCTAATCTTTTCTTCAGACATTTTAAATAAGCGCTTTGATAATGCGAGCAATGCAAATGCGTGCTTTAAATTCTAACTGCAGCACTGTTAAGCGAAACGTGAATAGGTACATAAATGCGTGTCAGCAAAATGTAAGGCCAGTCGTAGGTATTTAAAGGATCACACAGCGCGGTGCTTATATAGCATTGAAATAGAATGGCTATGAAAATATGCAAATAAGAAGGGCGATAGACAGAAATCAGCGTGCTTTAAATGCTAGAATAGCATAAAGGTTCACTGTCGATACTCAAATATAGGCTAGAAGCGGAATTGTTAAGGAATTTGATGAGATTGTAAACCAGAAATTTCTAGAAAAGGGTTTGGAACATAGGAATTGGAACGAACTCACTTTCTTGAATGTGCCTACGTGCGTCCCTTTGTTCTCGTGGTGCTCCTGTAGACCCGTCGACGCCACATGTCGCGTCCGCGCTTGAGGTTATGTGCGCAGTTGCGCGCAGCCCTTTGTTCTCGGCTGCCCCGCCCTGCTGACCCGTCGGCGCCACGTGTCGCGCTCGAGGTTATGCGCGCAGTTACGCGCAGCCCAGGACAGCTAATAAATTTGCAGACTTTCTTGAAACTCGGTGCTGCGAAGGAGCCGATTGGACCCGCTGCGACGATTTTTCTAGAAGCTGCTTCTGTTCTGGGCTATGTCCGCCGACCGCGCCCGCGTGGTTGCGTAAGTTATGTCGGTGTTGCACCGAAACAACTCGCGAATTAAATAATCGTACTTTACGGCGAAGGACCATTTGTTGGAGCCTTCGGGAATCAATAATTGAAACTGTAGACTGTTATATACATAGGATTTAATTACAAAGGAATGTACGATTACAAATATAATAGCCTAATGGCAAGGTGCGGGCGCGGTGGAGATCGGCGGAAAAAGAGGCCGATGCTTTTTTTTTTTTTTTTTGAACCTGACTGTTGCTATAATAGGACGGACCCAATATAGCGGTCGAATTGCGTGGTTGGAGGGTGGCCTGGGGAAAATCCAGGGGAAGCCCCCGGCACGACCACGCGGGGAAGTTTGTACACTGGAATACTCTAAGAGTTGGCGCTCCAGTGAGATTGGTTGAACGGTATCAACCGAATCTGGGGTGTGAGTGGTATCGAACTACTGGGAGTTTTATCGCTGGTTCGCTAAAACCTAGCCTAGCTGAGAAGAGTCCAGCCGGAGGCCGATGCCGCGACGCGGGAGTTTATATGTGGTAGGTTTGTCCCCCGCTTCACCGGGCGGTGGGGCGCGTAGACAGTCATCAACACGCTTGTCGTTGTGATAAGTATGTACTTATGATTTTGTTGCTCTTGTGTATCTGTACTCACCTATGAATCCTATCTGTGGAAACCTGTAATTGGCTTCTCTGATATATATTGTGTATAACTTAGTCTTATTTACTTAAGCTGTTGGTTTTCTGAATAAAAGAAAATAAAAAAATGAAAATAAAATAAATAGAAAGTACAAAGATATGGGCTTTTTAAGAATGACTGAAGAATGAAGAAAGACAATGACAGATCAATATATCTACCCCATTTGGCTGTCGTTTAAGTGTACAATCACACGAGTAAAGTACGAGGTGTCTACAATGCGTCTGCACACACATATATCTACCCCATTTGGCTGTCGTTTAAGTGTACAATCACACGAGTAAAGTACGAGGTGTCTACAATGCGTCTGCACACACATATATCTACCCCATTTGGCTGTCGTTTAAGTGTACAATCACACGAGTAAAGTACGAGGTGTCTACAATGCGTCTGCACACACATATATCTACCCCATTTGGCTGTCGTTTGAGTGTACAATCACAGTGTAAAGTACGAGGTGTCTACAATGCGTCTGCACACACATATATCTACTCCATTTGGCTGTCGTTTGAGTGTACAATCAGACGAGTAAAGTACGAGGTGTCTACAATGCGTCTGCACACACATATATCTACCCCATTTGGCTGTCGTTTGAGTGTAAAATCACACGAGTAAAGTACGAGGTGTCTACAATGCGTCTGCACACACATATATCTACCCCTTTTGGCTGTCGTTTGAGTGTACAATCACACGAGTAAAGTACGAGGTGTCTACAATGCGTCTGCACACACATATATCTACCCCATTTGGCTGTCGTTTGAGTGTACAATCACACGAGTAAAGTACGAGGTGTCTACAATGCGTCTGCACACACATATATCTACCCCATTTGGCTGTCGTTTGAAAGGACAAACACACAAGTAAAGTACAAGGTGTCCACAATGCGTCTGCACACACATCACACCTGCATCGAAATTACATGTATTTTTCTGTGTCTCGGCTACCGCTACACAAAATTAAATAAATAAATAAATATTAGAGGACAACCTTACACAAATCGACCTAGTCCCAAACTAAGCAAAGCTTAGAAAGCCGTTAGAAAAGTTCAGGAAAAACTATCAGTACGGCTTAGCTCCCTTACGTATGAGGACATAGAGGTCCTAATGAAAGTGGTTAAATAAACACACACACGCACACAAATACATACACACACACACACACACACACGCGTGCGCGCGCGCGCGCACGCACACACTCACAGCATGTATTTTAGTCTAGTACTGTGTAAGTTAATTAAAACTTTGTTAGATTTTAGTATCCCTGATTTTCGTTTAAATATAATTTTCTTATTCATGGGAATAGTGCCTTACGAACTTTACTTTTCGCATCAAATATGTATACCTAGTCATGTGATCAAATCTATGTTTTTGGTTACCTACGAGACAGGCTATGCCTAGTGTAGGGGCCAGTGAAACCGCAACTGTAACCGTTAAAGGTACATGAATGTCACCAAATCTTAATTTATAACCTTAGTTTTGTTTGCTCTCCCATTGTATGTGTTGGTTTTTATGTACTTACAATAAATTAATTTGGACTTTTTTGAACTTTGTACTATGGGTACTAGACGACGATAAACATACTTATATAGATAAATAAATACTTAAATACATAGAAAACATCCATGACTCAGGAACAAATGTTCGTGCTCATGACACAAGTAAATGCCCTTACCGGAATTCGAACCAAACTAGCACACTAGCGTTAAAATAACCCTTATATCATTCTTATATCGGTTCCAGCCAGGTGTTAAGGTGTTAAGAATGCCTGTAAGAAAGGTGTTAGAGCATGCTCTAAAACCTATATAACCACGAAAGAGGCCCACGTCTGACAGGTTAAGGTGTTAGAAAGCCTTTAGAGCAGTGTTATCTGACACCCATAGTGTTAACCAACGCTCTACAAACACCGTAGTAACGCTTAAGGTGTTACCTGAGAGTGTTGTAAGTGTTGTAACACTCTTGCGCTTACCCAGTTTCAAGTGAGCATATATCTTACTCTTTTCTTTACTATAAAATAATGAGACAAATATAGTCTGCCGACATAATGGCGAAGATTATTAATATATGTGACAGGAGTCATACTAATTGAGAGTGTATTCCATTGGATGTGTATGTGAAATTAAGTGAAAACAATCTGTCAATCCCTTGTGATTTTACGGTAAGTATATACCATTTGTACCGGTTTGGAGACCTGGCGACCTGACATACAGGTTCAACCTAGTTCGGGCACCAGTCTCCGCCGCACAAGTTATGCACTTATTGTATTTTATTTACTTTAAGAAAACTAATGTACCTACACAATGTATACTTTGTGGTGGAGTCAATAAATACTTTTTTCATTTTCATTTTCATGTTTCCCATCACAATTTTAACGCGCCCAGGATTTATTAAAGATTTCTAATAAAACTTATGAAGAATAAAATAGACACCTAAAGTTTTTATCTTTTTCTATTCTTGTTTCTTGGCCAGTGGCATGTTAAATTACGTGGCATCCATAGAATAGCAAGAGTAACATAAATAGTAAAGTATTTTTATGTCAAATATTGAATAACCTTATCAATTTGTAGGTTAGAGTTCACCAAAACAATGGCGAACTTACATAAAAGCTTTAGGCGTCAGTTAACTCATCTAAAACGCTTATTGAGTTACAACACCTGTAGTCAAGAATATTGTGCAGGCTTTGCCTTTATAACGGTGTTGTTCAACACTTCTAGTATCTTGTGTTACATACAACACTCTTGACCAACTCTGTTATAAAGTATCTGCCTGCACCTTATAGCAGATATAACACCTTAAGCTTTATAAGACACTCCACTGCAACAACTAAAAAGCAATAAGAGTTAATGAGCGTCAGCGAGCACTCTTGTAAAGGTTTAAGCGTTACAAACAGGTTAAAGCTTTAACATCTTAAGTATAATTGCTTTGAGTAACACTCTTATAACTCTAAAACCTTTTTAGCAGCGTTCAGTAACACTTTAGGAGTTAATTTTTTTCTTAACTCCTCCATAACACTATTAGTTCCAACTAAGATAAATATAACCCACTTATAAAAGTTAAGGTTATAATAAAACCCTTAGCTGACACCAAAATGTTAGTTGGGAGGACCTCTTGCTTCGTAGGCAGGGTCACTACCAACTAGGCTAAAGCGGTCGTCAAAAATTGAGCTTTAATCGCAGGAACAAACATGACAAACTGCCGGCGCCGAACACGATGGGGCGCGGCACGTTGCCGTCTTCTAGTGACGTCACAAGTTACGAACGTCATCGTTTTATATGAAATTGCGTTTTGCGAAAAATGGACAGACCATACCCCTTCTTAAAACTTTGGACACTTATAACTTCGAGATTATTTAACCGCCCGGCTTCACACAGACTTTCCAAGTGTGTGTGAAGCCGGGGTTATATTAGAGCCACGCAACGTGTCGACACGCGTACTTTGTATTGAACGTGGCGACACGCGGGTCTGAGCTAATGTAACCACGTCATAGATATATATATTACTTCGTAAAGATAGGGCCAACGCGCACGAGTAATTCGTCCATTGCGGTGGCCCGACACTGGCGATTGCGGGCCACCGTGCCTTAGTCTTCAGCAGTGTGTCACAGTATGTCAAGCGAATAGGACAGAACGTAGCTGCCGCAGGAAACCATTGTTCAGCATTGCAAAAAGTAGAACAAGACAAGCCCAAAATTCATATATTAAACGCGCATGCAAGCTTTACAACGAAAAATGTATGAACGCAGATTTATTTGGCAGTTCGCTAGTGGTATTCAAAAAACAAATTAATTCTCTTCTGAAATAGTGTGTAAAGAAAAAAAAAATATATATATATTTTTTTTTAACTTCACTTAAACATTTGTATGTATTTATAACGGTTATAGTGGTTTAATTTTGTAATATAATTGTGTTTTCTTTACTAAAATAGGAAACTGTAGGTCTAGTAATATTATTAATGTATAGCTTCTAGCTAATTACTTTGTAAATAATTTAAGACTGTTTGTTTCTAATTAAATAAAAAAATATATATTGTATAAAGATGCAGTAAAGTGTCAATGAGGGGACGAGTGCCGAGGAGTAAAAAGACCGCGAATAATGGAAAGGCGATTTATTCTAGCTGGTCAAACGTACACTGACTTATTGCTACACATATATTTATAATTACACGTCGGATACAGCGCTGCGTGTGCGAGGTTAATGACATTATTTTGGGCTAGTGCAAAGTGCACGCGCATCGTTGCAGAAAACAATGTACATCTTTGTACATACTGCCATCTCAGAAGAAGGCTTAAAAGGAATAAGTTACACGGTACACTTAATTGCTAAACTCTAAGACGTGATTGTAAACGTGTATGCAATAATGTAAAATTATTGTTACCTAACAATAAAGTTATAACATATAAGAACATGTAATCTCAAATGCAAACCTTCTATTACTAAATTATTATAATATGTAATATGGAAATATAAAGTGCAAAATTAGTTTTTATTTAACAACTATAACATAATGTAGAAAAAACCATGTAAAATATAATTTTTAAGTTAAGGATCGGTCACTTTGCTTAAGAGTCTGTGCTCGTCCTAGTGTCAAAAACCACTAGTTTTGCGGAAGTGGTAGCTTTCCGCGCACTCGGCACTGGCTCACTCCCGCACTCTATTGTTTCACTTTTAACACAGACACAGGTTTCTTCCTTGGCCCCTGGTTGCTGCTGTGCCAGTCTCCACGTTCCTGTACGGTACTTGTAGTACACGAAGGTGCCCGTCAGGAGTACAACAGTGCTGATGATCAATGATGCTCCAATGGTTACGTATTGATATTGATCGTGAGAGGACATCTCTTCAAGTTTGGATTTGGTTTTAAGCAGTTTTATATCCCGGTGAATATTTGAAAATTGCTCTTCGTGAGTTTCATTAGTGAATGTCATGTGGCTTATTGAAGTATTTAGTATATCGTTAAGTGGTGATAGCTCGGGCTTAATAGCCGTGTCCAAGTCAATAATTGATTTTGCAACGTAATCTTTGTTCGCGTACAACATAAAGGAGTCACCTTTCAAAACACAACCTTGACCCAGAGTTATCAATCCGTTGTTAAGTAATACTTTCGATGTCAACCCGTCTGGGCATAAAATGCGAACAAAGCACTCATCGCAACAGGTGAAGATCCATGTGTTTTGTTTATGTAATTTGATCCATTTGTCACTGCATGGTGTTGTTACCGTATGACAATATGAATTAGATAGTTCCCGATGACTTAGTACTTCCGTATTGCAAATTGATATCCCTTGTTTTACATCATAAACGGGGCGATTTAAGTGGCATAATAATTTTTGTTCAGTCATTTGAAGGCACGTATTTATGTCTGATTGCTCGATCGGTATAAAGGTGTCCTGGTGAATATTGAATGCTATTAGTTCTGTTCCAGGAATGACATGAATAACATTTTGTTGCGATATGCGTTGAGGGATGTTTATAAGTTTGTCAAGTTCAAAATGTTCGTCACTTAGTAGCGGAATCTGTGCATCCATTATGAGATACTGGTCGGTAATACGAGCACGAATAGTAAGTAATTTATACATGTTACGTATGTTATCCTGAACGTCTGGGAGTGTTAATTTGCTGTCTAGATGTCGAGCTATACGGTTGAGTTCCGTTTGCAATTGCTTAGGAGACAACAAATGAACGTCGACATGGCCGTGGTACATATTTGTGAGCGTATTGATGACGCTTTGTTGTGTGTTTTTTAGGTGCACTAGGATTGCATTCGCTGCCATCGATGACGTCATGAGATAAAATGCATTTTCGTGATCGTGCTCTGATTGTTTTGCTGTGTCTGTCAAACGATTTAGGTGCTCAGTGATTATTTGAAATTGCTTATTCATGATGTCTTCATTGCGTTTCAGTATATTACCTTCAGCTTCTAGTATGCTTGTTTGGTTTTTTATTAACTGAAGTAAATGATGGTCATTGTGCCGTGTAAGTCGGATGTCATTTTCGTACTTTTCTGCGAATCGTTGATCCAGCACTCCAAAGAGTGTGTTTGCTATATATCCCACTCCGTCCACTAGACCTCTTTTGTATCGAGTTGTTTCCATGGGGTGAGTTTTAAGAAGAGTGTTGTAGAACAGGAATTCTTTCATATCTTGATCTAATTGGTTTATGATCAAATGAAATTGTGTCAGCAATGTCGGTCGAATGAACTGTTTAATGTGCTTCACGTAACTGTCCAACGCCTCCACATTTTGCCAATAATTTGTCATATTATAGTACAGAATAATTTTCCAGTCATCTTTAATTTCTTGTATGTCAGCAATCTTGTCGAAGTATAAGGTACGATTAGGGTTCAGTGGCGTGATTTTAAAATCTTTAGTATGAGCATGTGCGGCGGGAATCGATAATGTCATTAGCATGAATATGGAATGAGTTAGGAGTGTGGTCCACGAAATCTTGCTCGTTCGTCGCGTAGATCTAACATTTTTTGATGTAGGCGGAGGAAGTTTATCGTTGTCAATCTTCGTATCCTTTTCGCTGGTAACGAGGGGAACTAATTGTACAATCGGTCGTTTCATGATACCGTTCTCGGTTTTAAGTGTCACGACTCTTGTATGGCCATCTTTTCCAGGGTGTGTGTCAATTATACGGCCTAGAGCCCATCGTCCCACGGGTTGATTTCCGCGGATGCAGACAATGTCATTTATTCGCATTTCTTCTGTTGGTTTTTTCCATTTGTTCCTTGATTGTAGCTGTTGTAAATATTCCCTAGACCATTGCTGCCAGAAATCTTTTGTAATTTTTTGTACAAGTTGCCATCTTTTTCTGAGGTCATGGTTGGAATTGCTAGGCTCAGGAACTGTCAAGTGGGTATCTCCTACAATAAGGAAGTGCCGGGGTGTCAAACATTTGAGTTCGTCAATATTTTCTGTCAACGGACATAGCGGCCTTGAGTTCAAGCAGGCTTCAATTTGGCAAAGGAGGGTCGTAAATTCCTCGTATGTCAATTTCTGGTCTCCTAATACTCGTTTGAGGTGGTATTTGGTACTTTTGACGCCTGCTTCCCATAGCCCACCCGCATTTGGCCATGCAGGCGCGTTGAAGTGCCATTGGGTGCCCCTTTCAGTTACGCCGTTTATAACCGATGTGTCCATGCTTTTCATGATCTCTTTTCGTTCTTTCACGAGTTGACGATTCGCTCCAACGAAGTTAGTTCCGTTGTCACTGTGCATGTGACCAGGTTCTCCACGTCTGGCACAGAAGCGTCGGAATGCTGCCAGGAATGCGGTGCTGCTGAGTTCGGACACTAATTCTAAGTGTATAGCCTTAGTTGCCAGACAGACAAATACTGCTATATATGCTTTCAGCGTCTTTATTCCTCTTCCCTTGTTTGCTTTAATGTCAACAAACCCTGTAAAGTCGACACCCGTGTGTAAAAACGGACGGGATGCGGTCACTCTCGGTTGGGGTAGATCGGCCATGATTTGTTGATGTTGCTTGGCGTTAAACCTCCGGCAAGTCACACAAAGGTGTAAGTATTTTTTGATTGTTTGATATCCACCGATGATCCAGTATTTTTCTCGTAATTGTAGTAATGTCAGTTTAGGACCACCGTGAAGCGTTTGTAAATGTGTTCTGTTTACTAGTAGTTCTGTCAATCTGCTGTTTCTCGAGATGATAATGGGATTTCTTGTGGACGGGTTTAAAGAGGAGTTGTTTAATCTGCCTCCCACACGTAGTATGCCGTCCTCGTCTAAGTACGGATTGAGTTTTAAGATGTTGCTCTTTGCACCGACAGTTTTATCCGCACGTAGTTTTCTGATGTCATCGGGGAATTCATAATGCTGAATATGCTTGACGATTACCTTTTCTGCAGTTATTAATTCGGTCACCGTTAAATAAAACAATTTCATTTGTGTAGTCATGTGTGATGCTCTCGCTATTGCAATAAAGCGTAAAATCCAAGCTAACACGCGGGTGATGTGAGTCATGTTGCTATGTCGGGTCAATAATTCCATTATGGTCGACGGAGGCTCCGATTTCACAACATATGTTTTCTTTGATTTAGCTTCACATTCTGTCGGTATGATAATTGTACTGTCAAGAGATTTTCTGTCAAAATTCTTTAACCAGGAAGGTCCGTGCCACCATAGCGAATGGTTTCTTAGTTGGGACACGGTTAACCCTCTTGTGGCGCAAACTGCCGCATTGTGCTCAGACTTCACATGATTCCAGTGTGTACTCGGAATGACGTCATGGATTTGTTTGACTCGATTACTGACGAAAGTATTCCATTTCGACGGATCGCCTTTCAACCATCCTAAGACGATCATGGAGTCTGTCCAGGCGTAGGTGTGGTCATGTAAACCTTCCCATTTAAATGTGTCAATCACCTTTTTCATTAATCGGGACAAAAGTAACGTCCCACTAAGTTCCTTCCGTGGAAGCGTCAATTTTTGATTTTGGCTTATTGGTGTCAATCGAGATTTCGCTGCTATAAGTCTGACGAGGGGCTCGCCATGTTTGTCAAATGACCGGACGTAGATGCAGCAGGAATAGACCTTATCTGAGGCATCGCAAAATCCGTGAATTTCGAATCTTTGTGTCATGTCACCCAACCATCTTGGTATTTCAATACTTTCAATGTCACGTATGTCAGTTGTAAATCTTTGCCAATCATTTCGGACAGCTTCTGACACAACGTCGTCCCAGTCGCAATCCACATGTGCCCATATGGCTTGAAAGAGTAATTTGGCTTTAATTGTCAAAGGATTCAAAAATCCCAAGGGGTCATATATTTTTGAGATCTCCGAAAGTATTGAACGTTTCGTAAGTTTCTCCACGGGCCTTTCTGCTAACGTGTTCTTGAATGTAAATGTGTCACGTGCGGGATTCCATTGTAACCCGAGCGTTTTAGTGGTTTGTGCGTTGTTAAAGTCTATTACATTTGGATTTATGTTGTCATTCGATATATTTTCCAACAATGCTTGAGTATTGCTGGTCCATTTTCGTAGGTTAAACCCTGCTCCCTGAAGCATGGAAATGAGTTGTTGTTGAATTTCTAATGCATGATTTTCGTCATTGCTTCCTGTCAATACGTCATCAACATATATCTCGTTATTGATAACGTTTGCCGCTAGTGGATATTTGTCAAAATCATCTTGTGCCAGTTGTTTGAGTGTTCTTAAAGCCAGGTAAGGAGCGGCCTTTTGGCCATATGTGACAGTCGTCAGTAGATATTCTCTCAATGGTTGATCAGGAGCATCTCGCCACACGATCTTTTGGAGGTGCTGATCGTCTTTGTGGACTAGGATCATTCTGTACATTTTCTCACAATCCGAGGACATGACGAATTTGTAATGTCTCCATTTGATCAGTAGACTTTGCAAGTCCTGGTGTAGTTTCGGTCCACATTCCATGAGATCATTTAGGCTGTGTCCTGATGTAGTAGCTTGACTTGCATTATACACAACCCTTAACTTCGTTGTCAGGGAATCCTCTTTTTTGACTGAATGGTGGGGTAAAAAGCAGTGGGGTTCCACGTCCTCAGAACATTCCTTCATGTGTCCCATTTCGAGATATTCATTGATAAACCCTTTGTAGCTTCTTGAGAGGTTGTCATCTTTCAGTAGTCGTTTCTCAAGTTGTCGGAATTGTGCTATTGCTTGCGGCTTGGATTCTCCCAGGAGGTTGGCAAAGTTTTCTTTCATCGGTAGCCGAACCTCATATCTTCCATTTTCTAATCGTCGAGTGGTGCTAGTGTACAGTGTCTCGCAGTAAACTTCCTGTGGTGTCATGGGATTGTTCGAGTCAGCGATGTCTTCGATCTCCCAGTATCTTGCTAAATTATCAGTGTCATTAGTCACTACATGACAGTTGTAGGTTTTAACGGCACCCGACAGGATCCAGCCTAGTTTTGTTTGCTGTGCCATGGGTATATTGGAGCCCTTAATTAAACCATTCATCATTATTTGAGTATAGACATCAACATCTAAAAGAATATCGACGGGTTGGGATATGTTATATTTCGGGTCTGCTAGCGTAATATTATCTATGTGCTCCCAGTTTTTCTTTTCAAATGTAGTGCTGGGTAAATTACTAACTACGCGTGACATAATTAACGCATCCGTTGAAAATTTGAAGTCGTTGTATAGTGATTTGCATTGTAACGTTACCTTTCCTCGACTTTTATTTGACAGAGTCCCGACGCCAGATATGTTTGCTTTTAATTGCTGCCGCTGTAACCCTAACATCTGCGCTGTGTTTTCGTTAATAAGCGTGATCTCAGAGCCTTGATCAATGAGTGCTCTAAGGGTGATATATTCCCCATGGCTGTTGGCCACTTGTAATAATGCAGTTGGAAGTAATATTTCGTCACCACTCCCGGCCACAAAATTATTTTGCATATGTCTTTGCGGTGTCATGGATGTCGATGCCCGAGGTAATGAGGACGTCTGCTTCGGTGCAATTGCATTTCCAAACGCCTTATGTAACACAGTGTTGTGAGGTTCATTGCATTCCTTACAACGTTTTTCTGATTTGCAATAATTCTTTGTATGCACGTATAAACAGTTTTTGCACACGTTGGACTTTGTAACATATTTTATTTGCTCGCCTGTTGACATGCTTAGAAATTGCTTGCATTGGAATAATGCGTGATCATCATTGCACAATGTACATTTAATTTTATTTGCTGATACGTGACAATTATAGTTATAATGTGGGTTATATGCACCTTTTGTAGCTTGATTTATAGGTTTTGAATATCTATTAAAAGTTTGCGGATGTCTGTATGTTCCTTGCATTTGTTTGACGGGAGTGCTCTCAGGTTTTCTTCTTGTCAGTGGCTCTAACGCCATAAATTTCGCTTCAATACAACCCATTAACTCGTCAAGGGTTGGCAACTCCCTAGGATGGGCCCTCATTTCCATGTAATCGGTATAGGTGTCAGTATCTAATTTTTCACACAAAATATGGACAAGTATTGGGTCACAAGAAGCAGTATCCACGCCTAAGTTGTGGATTGCATGTATAGTCTCCATGCTAGTGTCATATAACCTTTTCAACTCTAAGGCTGATTGTTTTTGTATGTTAGGTTGTTTCATGAATGCTTGAAATTGCTTAGTAAATAACAATTGCTTATTGTTATACCTATGTGTCAGTAGCTCCCAACATACGTCATAATTTTCGGCACTTACTTGTAAATGTTGCACTAATTTTTCCGCTTCACCCTTCAGTTTGCCCTTTAAGTGCTGCATTTTTTGGGTCTTTGTAATGGTGGGGTTGTTATGAATGGCCTCGATGTAGAGGTCCTTAAAGGTTGGCCACAGCGTATAGTTCCCAAAAAATTGGGGTATCTCTAATTTAGGCACAGACAGTTGCTGATGGATGGAGGATGAAAGTTTACTGTTAAGGTGCCTTTTCGATCGCTCATATTTCAGCTCATGTAACGTGTAGTTGTCATAATAATCGATGTCAGTGCCGTTGGTAATACTGTCAATTTGCAAATGTAAGTTTTCTACTGTATTCCATCGGGATTGCAATATCTTCAGTTTATCTTCAATCTCCCACTTTTCAACAAGGTTGTCAATTTGGATACTTTCCACATATCTTTTCAATGCCCGGAAGTTGGCACCTTGAAGTTGCTTTAGTTCCATTAACTTGATGTCCTTTCCGGAAAACTTGCTTGTGTCAAATGTCACATTTGTTGAAGGGTTCTCGCCCTCGCCGAGGGTTACCTTCTTGTCACTGGGCCCCGCGATGGATTCCGTCGTAGTAGGCAGGGTGGTGCCTTGCAAGGCTTTGCGCGTCCCTGAATACCAACTGGAAATTACCTCGAATACGTTCTCCGCGAAGTATTGATGAGTCTTGTCATCTTCCTTCTGCAGCTCTGTGTCGTTCTGCTGACACTCTTGCCACAGAGTTTCCAACTTTTCTAGTCGGTCGGTTACATATCTAGAAGTTTTCCTGCTCGCAGAATCCTTCTTGAAGTTCGCCTGTAATTTTCTAATTTCCTCCAAAATCACAGCTTGACGCGCGATCAATTCGGATGTCATCTTTACGAATAAATAAGGAAAGATCTTACTTGAAATGCGGCTACTTATTCTTCTGCTCGATGCTGCTATTGGATGCTGGATACTGTATGCTGATGCTGGATGCTGATGTTTATTCTTCTGCTCGATGCTGCTATTGGATGCTGGTTACTGTATGCTGATGCTGGATGCTGATGCTGGTACGTTGTATGCACTCGCGATTTTTATGTCAATTATGTCAATGTTGTCAACTGGTTGTAATCGAAGACCTCAGGCACTATTTCTCCGCGGCGGCGGCGTTAAAATCGAACCGAAGGTCTACTTTCGAAGGACCAAAAAAAAACTGTATAAAGATGCAGTAAAGTGTCAATGAGGGGACGAGTGCCGAGGAGTAAAAAGACCGCGAATAATGGAAAGGCGATTTATTCTAGCTGGTCAAACGTACACTGACTTATTGCTACACATATATTTATAATTACACGTCGGATACAGCGCTGCGTGTGCGAGGTTAATGACATTATTTTGGGCTAGTGCAAAGTGCACGCGCATCGTTGCAGAAAACAATGTACATCTTTGTACATATATATATAATTGAACCACGTTCATACAAAATGTACACGTAACCGATTGCCTTGCGCCACGCGGCGTGGCTCTAATATAACCCCGGCTTTAAACGGAGCCCTGGTTGCAGTCACCGCGTCGTGGACGTGGTGAGCACGCACCTGGGCGCGGCGGGCGACGCGCGCGACCTGCAGTGCCTCGTGCTGCTGACCAGCGTCGCCAGAATTGTCGACTACTCCGATGTCACTTTCATTCTGGAATACTACTACAGTTTGGCTGATAGCGCACAGGTAAATGAAGGGTCAGTAGTCTTATTACTAAGCTATTGTCAAAGGTCCAGAATAGTAATAGTGACATTGGTAACAGGGCCGCGACCAACGTCTGATGCCGCTGACCCTGGAGCTGCTGACGCTGTGGTCGCGCTACCTGGCGCCGCCGGCGCGCACGGCGCTGCGCGAGCACCTCGCCGCGCGCCTCGCCACCGCCTCGGGCGACGACGGTCAGTGTCCTCTCCTTCGTCGTCACACTCGCGGCAGAGCGGTCAGAGACTGATGCCGCTAACCCTGGAGCTGCTGACGCTGTGGTCGCGCTACCTGGCGCCGCCGGCGCGCACGGCGCTGCGCGAGCACCTCGCCGCGCGCCTCGCCACCGCCTCGGGCGACGACGGTCAGTGTCCTCTCCTTCGTCGTCACACTCGCGGCAGAGCGGTCAGAGACTGATGCCGCTAACCCTGGAGCTGCTGACGCTGTGGTCGCGCTACCTGGCGCCGCCGGCGCGCACGGCGCTGCGCGAGCACCTCGCCGCGCGCCTCGCCACCGCCTCGGGCGACGACGGTCAGTGTCCTCTCCTTCGTCGTCACACTCGCGGCAGAGCGGTCAGAGACTGATGCCGCTGACCCTGGAGCTGCTTACGCTGTGATCGCGCTTCCTGTGGTTCATGTTGATAAAGTTGATTATTTTTCCAGGTTGTCGGATACCGTGTGCCACGTTGGCTGCTCATTTGGATCCAACAAACTTGCAATGGGCCAATGAACTGCTACAACTGTGTAAGTACTTAGACTATTTTGCTATTATTGTTTTATTTTCCGCTAGTCATGTCTATGTATTCGTGTGAGTCTATGGTTCTTCAACATGTTTCATTGTGTGTCTTAGCGGAGAAGCGCGCCCTGAACGGCGGTGGCGTCTCCGAGTGGGTGCGCGCGGCGGACCTGTCGCTGGTGGCGCCCGCGCCGCCGTCGCCCGCGCTGCTCAGCCTGTTCCTGGCCGCGCTGCAGGCGCCGCCGCCCGGTACACGCTGTATACTATAGGACACGGCGTCTCTGAGTGGGTGCGCGCGGACATAAACGGCGTGGCTCGCTATCCTGTCGGACGTCTTTATTTATTTAAAGGCTCCCTGCTGCACCAGCCCGCCGCCGCGCTGTCTATCTACAAGTCGAGTTCCCTGTGTGATGTGTTCATGTCCCCGCAGAGTGGACGGCCTCGTGCCACGGCGCCGCGGTTGCGGGCGCGGGCCGGCTGTGCGTGCGCTCGCGCGGCGCCGCGGCCGCCACCGCGCCCGCGCTGGCCGCGCTGCTGCACCAGCCCGCCGCCGCGCTGTCTATCTACAAGTCGAGTTCCCTGTGTGATGTGTTCATGTCCCCGCAGAGTGGACGGCTTCGTGCCACGGCGCCGCGGTGGCGGGCGCGGGCCGGCTGTGCGTGCGCTCGCGCGGCGCCGCGGCCGCCACCGCGCCCGCGCTGGCCGCGCTGCTGCACCAGCCCGCCGCCGCGCTGTCTATCTACAAGTCGAGTTCCCTGTGTGATGTGTTCATGTCCCCGCAGAGTGGACGGCTTCGTGCCACGGCGCCGCGGTGGCGGGCGCGGGCCGGCTGTGCGTGCGCTCGCGCGGCGCCGCGGCCGCCACCGCGCCCGCGCTGGCCGCGCTGCTGCACCAGCCCGCCGCCGCGCTGTTTATCTACAAGTCGAGTTCCCTGTGTGATGTGTTCATGTCCCCGCAGAGTGGACGGCTTCGTGCCACGGCGCCGCGGTGGCGGGCGCGGGCCGGCTGTGCGTGCGCTCGCGCGGCGCCGCGGCCGCCACCGCGCCCGCGCTGGCCGCGCTGCTGCACCAGCCCGCCGCCGCGCTGTCTATCTACAAGTCGAGTTCCCTGTGTGATGTGTTCATGTCCCCGCAGAGTGGACGGCTTCGTGCCACGGCGCCGCGGTGGCGGGCGCGGGCCGGCTGTGCGTGCGCTCGCGCGGCGCCGCGGCCGCCACCGCGCCCGCGCTGGCCGCGCTGCTGCACCAGCCCGCCGCCGCGCTGTCTATCTACAAGTCGAGTTCCCTGTGTGATGTGTTCATGTCCCCGCAGAGTGGACGGCTTCGTGCCACGGCGCCACGGTGGCGGGCGCGGGCCGGCTGTGCGTGCGCTCGCGCGGCGCCGCGGCCGCCACCGCGCCCGCGCTGGCCGCGCTGCTGCACCAGCCCGCCGCCGCGCTGTCTATCTACAAGTCGAGTTCCCTGTGTGATGTGTTCATGTCCCCGCAGAGTGGACGGCTTCGTGCCACGGCGCCGCGGTGGCGGGCGCGGGCCGGCTGTGCGTGCGCTCGCGCGGCGCCGCGGCCGCCACCGCGCCCGCGCTGGCCGCGCTGCTGCACCAGCCCGCCGCCGCGCTGTCTATCTACAAGTCGAGTTCCCTGTGTGATGTGTTCATGTCCCCGCAGAGTGGACGGCCTCGTGCCACGGCGCCGCGGTGGCGGGCGCGGGCCGGCTGTGCGTGCGCTCGCGCGGCGCCGCGCCCGCCACCGCGCCCGCGCTGGCCGCGCTGCTGCACCAGCCCGCCGCCGCGCTGTCTATCTACAAGTCGAGTTCCCTGTGTGATGTGTTCATGTCCCCGCAGAGTGGACGGCCTCGTGCCACGGCGCCGCGGTGGCGGGCGCGGGCCGGCTGTGCGTGCGCTCGCGCGGCGCCGCCCTGTCTATCTACAAGTCGAGTTCCCTGTGTGATGTGTTCATGTCCCCGCAGAGTGGACGGCCTCGTGCCACGGCGCCGCGGTGGCGGGCGCGGGCCGGCTGTGCGTGCGCTCGCGCGGCGCCGCCCTGTCTATCTACAAGTCGAGTTCCCTGTGTGATGTGTTCATGTCCCCGCAGAGTGGACGGCCTCGTGCCACGGCGCCGCGGTGGCGGGCGCGGGCCGGCTGTGTGTGCGCTCGCGCGGCGCCGCGGCCGCCACCGCGCCCGCGCTGGCCGCGCTGCTGCACCAGCCCGCCGCCGCGCTGTCTATCTACAAGTCGAGTTCCCTGTGTGATGTGTTCATGTCCCCGCAGAGTGGACGGCCTCGTGCCACGGCGCCGCGGTGGCGGGCGCGGGCCGGCTGTGCGTGCGCTCGCGCGGCGCCGCCCTGTCTATCTACAAGTCGAGTTCCCTGTGTGATGTGTTCATGTCCCCGCAGAGTGGACGGCCTCGTGCCACGGCGCCGCGGTGGCGGGCGCGGGCCGGCTGTGCGTGCGCTCGCGCGGCGCCGCCCTGTCTATCTACAAGTCGAGTTCCCTGTGTGATGTGTTCGTGTCCCCGCAGAGTGGACGGCCTCGTGCCACGGCGCCGCGGTGGCGGGCGCGGGCCGGCTGTGCGTGCGCTCGCGCGGCGCCGCCCTGTCTATCTACAAGTCGAGTTCCCTGTGTGATGTGTTCATGTCCCCGCAGAGTGGACGGCCTCGTGCCACGGCGCCGCGGTGGCGGGCGCGGGCCGGCTGTGCGTGCGCTCGCGCGGCGCCGCCCTGTCTATCTACAAGTCGAGTTCCCTGTGTGATGTGTTCATGTCCCCGCAGAGTGGACGGCCTCGTGCCACGGCGCCGCGGTGGCGGGCGCGGGCCGGCTGTGCGTGCGCTCGCGCGGCGCCGCCCTGTCTATCTACAAGTCGAGTTCCCTGTGTGATGTGTTCATGTCCCCGCAGAGTGGACGGCCTCGTGCCACGGCGCCGCGGTGGCGGGCGCGGGCCGGCTGTGCGTGCGCTCGCGCGGCGCCGCCCTGTCTATCTACAAGTCGAGTTCCCTGTGTGATGTGTTCATGTCCCCGCAGAGTGGACGGCCTCGTGCCACGGCGCCGCGGTGGCGGGTGCGGGCCGGCTGTGCGTGCGCTCGCGCGGCGCCGCCCTGTCTATCTACAAGTCGAGTTCCCTGTGTGATGTGTTCATGTCCCCGCAGAGTGGACGGCCTCGTGCCACGGCGCCGCGGTGGCGGGCGCGGGCCGGCTGTGCGTGCGCTCGCGCGGCGCCGCGGCCGCCACCGCGCCCGCGCTGGCCGCGCTGCTGCACCAGCCCGCCGCCGCGCTGTCTATCTACAAGTCGAGTTCCCTGTGTGATGTGTTCATGTCCCCGCAGAGTGGACGGCCTCGTGCCACGGCGCCGCGGTGGCGGGCGCGGGCCGGCTGTGCGTGCGCTCGCGCGGCGCCGCCCTGTCTATCTACAAGTCGAGTTCCCTGTGTGATGTGTTCATGTCCCCGCAGAGTGGACGGCCTCGTGCCACGGCGCCGCGGTGGCGGGCGCGGGCCGGCTGTGCGTGCGCTCGCGCGGCGCCACCCTGTCTATCTACAAGTCGAGTTCCCTGTGTGATGTGTTCGTGTCCCCGCAGAGTGGACGGCCTCGTGCCACGGCGCCGCGGTGGCGGACGCGGGCCGGCTGTGCGTGCGCTCGCGCGGCGCCGCCCTGTCTATCTACAAGTCGAGTTCCCTGTGTGATGTGTTCATGTCCCCGCAGAGTGGACGGCCTCGTGCCACGGCGCCGCGGTGGCGGGCGCGGGCCGGCTGTGCGTGCGCTCGCGCGGCGCCGCCCTGTCTATCTACAAGTCGAGTTCCCTGTGTGATGTGTTCATGTCCCCGCAGAGTGGACGGCCTCGTGCCACGGCGCCGCGGTGGCGGGCGCGGGCCGGCTGTGCGTGCGCTCGCACGGCGCCGCCCTGTCTATCTACAAGTCGAGTTCCCTGTGTGATGTGTTCGTGTCCCCGCAGAGTGGACGGCCTCATGCCACGGCGCCGCGGTGGCGGGCGCGGGCCGGCTGTGCGTGCGCTCGCGCGGCGCCGCCCTGTCTATCTACAAGTCGAGTTCCCTGTGTGATGTGTTCATGTCCCCGCAGAGTGGACGGCCTCGTGCCACGGCGCCGCGGTGGCGGGCGCGGGCCGGCTGTGCGTGCGCTCGCGCGGCGCCGCCCTGTCTATTTACAAGTCGAGTTCCCTGTGTGATGTGTTCATGTCCCCGCAGAGTGGACGGCCTCGTGCCACGGCGCCGCGGTGGCGGGCGCGGGCCGGCTGTGCGTGCGCTCGCGCGGCGCCGCCCTGTCTATCTACAAGTCGAGTTCCCTGTGTGATGTGTTCATGTCCCCGCAGAGTGGACGGCCTCGTGCCACGGCGCCGCGGTGGCGGGCGCGGGCCGGCTGTGCGTGCGCTCGCGCGGCGCCGCCCTGTCTATCTACAAGTCGAGTTCCCTGTGTGATGTGTTCATGTCCCCGCAGAGTGGACGGCCTCGTGGCACGGCGCCGCGGTGGCGGGCGCGGGCCGGCTGTGCGTGCGCTCGCGCGGCGCCGCCCTGTCTATCTACAAGTCGAGTTCCCTGTGTGATGTGTTCATGTCCCCGCAGAGTGGACGGCCTCGTGCCACGGCGCCGCGGTGGCGGGCGCGGGCCGGCTGTGCGTGCGCTCGCGCGGCGCCGCCCTGTCTATCTACAAGTCGAGTTCCCTGTGTGATGTGTTCATGTCCCCGCAGAGTGGACGGCCTCGTGCCACGGCGCCGCGGTGGCGGGCGCGGGCCGGCTGTGCGTGCGCTCGCGCGGCGCCGCCCTGTCTATCTACAAGTCGAGTTCCCTGTGTGATGTGTTCATGTCCCCGCAGAGTGGACGGCCTCGTGCCACGGCGCCGCGGTGGCGGGCGCGGGCCGGCTGTGCGTGCGCTCGCGCGGCGCCGCCCTGTCTATCTACAAGTCGAGTTCCCTGTGTGATGTGTTCATGTCCCCGCAGAGTGGACGGCCTCGTGCCACGGCGCCGCGGTGGCGGGCGCGGGCCGGCTGTGCGTGCGCTCGCGCGGCGCCGCCCTGTCTATCTACAAGTCGAGTTCCCTGTGTGATGTGTTCATGTCCCCGCAGAGTGGACGGCCTCGTGCCACGGCGCCGCGGTGGCGGGCGCGGGCCGGCTGTGCGTGCGCTCGCGCGGCGCCGCCCTGTCTATCTACAAGTCGAGTTCCCTGTGTGATGTGTTCATGTCCCCGCAGAGTGGACGGCCTCGTGCCACGGCGCCGCGGTGGCGGGCGCGGGCCGGCTGTGCGTGCGCTCGCGCGGCGCCGCCCTGTCTATCTACAAGTCGAGTTCCCTGTGTGATGTGTTCATGTCCCCGCAGAGTGGACGGCCTCGTGCCACGGCGCCGCGGTGGCGGGCGCGGGCCGGCTGTGCGTGCGCTCGCGCGGCGCCGCCCTGTCTATCTACAAGTCGAGTTCCCTGTGTGATGTGTTCATGTCCCCGCAGAGTGGACGGCCTCGTGCCACGGCGCCGCGGTGGCGGGCGCGGGCCGGCTGTGCGTGCGCTCGCGCGGCGCCGCCCTGTCTATCTACAAGTCGAGTTCCCTGTGTGATGTGTTCATGTCCCCGCAGAGTGGACGGCCTCGTGCCACGGCGCCGCGGTGGCGGGCGCGGGCCGGCTGTGCGTGCGCTCGCGCGGCGCCGCCCTGTCTATCTACAAGTCGAGTTCCCTGTGTGATGTGTTCATGTCCCCGCAGAGTGGACGGCCTCGTGCCACGGCGCCGCGGTGGCGGGCGCGGGCCGGCTGTGCGTGCGCTCGCGCGGCGCCGCCCTGTCTATCTACAAGTCGAGTTCCCTGTGTGATGTGTTCATGTCCCCGCAGAGTGGACGGCCTCGTGCCACGGCGCCGCGGTGGCGGGCGCGGGCCGGCTGTGCGTGCGCTCGCGCGGCGCCGCCCTGTCTATCTACAAGTCGAGTTCCCTGTGTGATGTGTTCATGTCCCCGCAGAGTGGACGGCCTCGTGCCACGGCGCCGCGGTGGCGGGCGCGGGCCGGCTGTGCGTGCGCTCGCGCGGCGCCGCCCTGTCTATCTACAAGTCGAGTTCCCTGTGTGATGTGTTCATGTCCCCGCAGAGTGGACGGCCTCGTGCCACGGCGCCGCGGTGGCGGGCGCGGGCCGGCTGTGCGTGCGCTCGCGCGGCGCCGCCCTGTCTATCTACAAGTCGAGTTCCCTGTGTGATGTGTTCATGTCCCCGCAGAGTGGACGGCCTCGTGCCACGGCGCCGCGGTGGCGGGCGCGGGCCGGCTGTGCGTGCGCTCGCGCGGCGCCGCCCTGTCTATCTACAAGTCGAGTTCCCTGTGTGATGTGTTCATGTCCCCGCAGAGTGGACGGCCTCGTGCCACGGCGCCGCGGTGGCGGGCGCGGGCCGGCTGTGCGTGCGCTCGCGCGGCGCCGCCCTGTCTATCTACAAGTCGAGTTCCCTGTGTGATGTGTTCATGTCCCCGCAGAGTGGACGGCCTCGTGCCACGGCGCCGCGGTGGCGGGCGCGGGCCGGCTGTGCGTGCGCTCGCGCGGCGCCGCCCTGTCTATCTACAAGTCGAGTTCCCTGTGTGATGTGTTCATGTCCCCGCAGAGTGGACGGCCTCGTGCCACGGCGCCGCGGTGGCGGGCGCGGGCCGGCTGTGCGTGCGCTCGCGCGGCGCCGCCCTGTCTATCTACAAGTCGAGTTCCCTGTGTGATGTGTTCATGTCCCCGCAGAGTGGACGGCCTCGTGCCACGGCGCCGCGGTGGCGGGCGCGGGCCGGCTGTGCGTGCGCTCGCGCGGCGCCGCCCTGTCTATCTACAAGTCGAGTTCCCTGTGTGATGTGTTCATGTCCCCGCAGAGTGGACGGCCTCGTGCCACGGCGCCGCGGTGGCGGGCGCGGGCCGGCTGTGCGTGCGCTCGCGCGGCGCCGCCCTGTCTATCTACAAGTCGAGTTCCCTGTGTGATGTGTTCATGTCCCCGCAGAGTGGACGGCCTCGTGCCACGGCGCCGCGGTGGCGGGCGCGGGCCGGCTGTGCGTGCGCTCGCGCGGCGCCGCCCTGTCTATCTACAAGTCGAGTTCCCTGTGTGATGTGTTCATGTCCCCGCAGAGTGGACGGCCTCGTGCCACGGCGCCGCGGTGGCGGGCGCGGGCCGGCTGTGCGTGCGCTCGCGCGGCGCCGCCCTGTCTATCTACAAGTCGAGTTCCCTGTGTGATGTGTTCATGTCCCCGCAGAGTGGACGGCCTCGTGCCACGGCGCCGCGGTGGCGGGCGCGGGCCGGCTGTGCGTGCGCTCGCGCGGCGCCGCCCTGTCTATCTACAAGTCGAGTTCCCTGTGTGATGTGTTCATGTCCCCGCAGAGTGGACGGCCTCGTGCCACGGCGCCGCGGTGGCGGGCGCGGGCCGGCTGTGCGTGCGCTCGCGCGGCGCCGTCCTGTCTATCTACAAGTCAAGTTCCCTGTGTGATGTGTTCATGTCCCCGCAGAGTGGACGGCCTCGTGCCACGGCGCCGCGGTGGCGGGCGCGGGCCGGCTGTGCGTGCGCTCGCGCGGCGCCGCCCTGTCTATCTACAAGTCGAGTTCCCTGTGTGATGTGTTCATGTCCCCGCAGAGTGGACGGCCTCGTGCCACGGCGCCGCGGTGGCGGGCGCGGGCCGGCTGTGCGTGCGCTCGCGCGGCGCCGCCCTGTCTATCTACAAGTCGAGTTCCCTGTGTGATGTGTTCATGTCCCCGCAGAGTGGACGGCCTCGTGCCACGGCGCCGCGGTGGCGGGCGCGGGCCGGCTGTGCGTGCGCTCGCGCGGCGCCGCCCTGTCTATCTACAAGTCGAGTTCCCTGTGTGATGTGTTCATGTCCCCGCAGAGTGGACGGCCTCGTGCCACGGCGCCGCGGTGGCGGGCGCGGGCCGGCTGTGCGTGCGCTCGCGCGGCGCCGCCCTGTCTATCTACAAGTCGAGTTCCCTGTGTGATGTGTTCATGTCCCCGCAGAGTGGACGGCCTCGTGCCACGGCGCCGCGGTGGCGGGCGCGGGCCGGCTGTGCGTGCGCTCGCGCGGCGCCGCGGCCGCCACCGCGCCCGCGCTGGCCGCGCTGCTGCACCAGCCCGCCGCCGCGCTGCCCGCGCGCGTCAACGCGCTGCTCGCGCTCGCCGACATCTGCGTCAGGTATGCACTACTTACACTTGTTTATTGATATGGTTTATCACTCTCGTGTCAGTAACAACGTACATCGGTTATGATTGTGTCAACAGATACACTTGTATAGTGGAGCCGCTGCTCGGCTCCGTGTCGCTCTGCCTCGGCACGGGCTCGCCGGCGCCGCTGCGTCGCTCCGCTGCTCGCTCGTTCACTCGCCTGCTGCTCGCCGGCTACCTGCGGCTGCGGCCGCCGCTCTACTACCGGTGAGTGCATCACACAGTGTCTCCACTAACGAGTGTTGTAACACTTGTATAGTGGAGTCGCTGCTCGGCTCCGTGTCGCTCTGCCTCGGCACGGGCTCGCTGGCGCCACTTCGTCGCTCCGCTGCTCGCTTGATCACTCGCCTGCTGCTCGCCGGCTTCAACTACCGGTCTCGCCACTACCGAGTGTTGTAATCGACGAATGTTTTTGTCAACAGGTACTGCGCGCTGCTGGCCGACTCGGACAACGACGTCCGCGAGCCGGCCGAGTACTACCTCACGAGCTGCCTCACGCCGGACGCCATCTATCACCACTTCGTCGACTGCGTCAAGCACTATAACAGCTCTCGGTCAGGTACACTCAACTGTATAAGCATCTCAATACTAAAAAGCTGGAAACACTATAATAATATTTTGAGCTTTGCGAAAGTCGGGTGCACCCATAGTTACATTACCCAAAAGCCTGACCAAGCTCACTCTATCGACCTACTGTTTCTACAAGAGCATTCAACCCTGGAGAGCTATACCAAGACTGAAACATTCCAAAGCGCTTATTAGAGCCTTTAGCAAAAAGGCGTCTTCTGATGCCTTGGCGCTAAGCAGGAACCGTCTACGCGTGTTGGTAAGGGTGCTTACAGGGCACTGTCGCCTAAACAAGCACATGCAAACGATAGGACTGTGTGACACAAGGCTGTGCAGACTCTGCCTGGATGCCGAGGAGACGCCTAACTAACACATCATGTGCCCGGAGGAGATCAAATTTCTTGAGTTCAATAGTATCCTGCAATTCTTCGAGTTTGCTGGACTTGACCAAGAACTGTAGTATGTGGCGATCACAATAGATCAGCAATGATCGCAGTGATATAAGGGCTCTCACGGTCCGGAAGCCACTACAAGAAATAATAATAATAATAGTTACATGTGGGACCGTCAATTTTCATCATGAGGACACGTTTTAAAACCATCGGGTTACCCGGCCCGTTGTACCACCAGTTGGGCGCGCACCGTCGTCGGGGAAATGAAATGAAATTATTTGTTTGCTTTAAACATGGTATACAAGAGGTGGCACGTTATAGTTTAGTAGCGACTACATGTTTAACCATATGTGGCATGCAAAAATTATTGAACAGATTGTAAAATAATAAATTCGTTACCAATACATTAATTAGGACGTAAAGGTCAAAAGAAAAAAATGTTTTTATAAAAGTCAAAAGCAATATACTCCAGGTAAAATACGGTTTTGAAAAACATTAATTAATAATTGCGTTTTTTTGTTGATTCCATTTTAAAATGTTCTTCGTATTCTGAGATGTTTTATTCAAGAATCCGGCAAACTTTCCACCCGGAAGTAATTAAGTACATTTAAATGAAGCATGCATTGTCTTTTTTTGCATGATTTATCTTGAATATTATAGAGCAAATGTAAATGAACGAAAATAAAGACAAAAATATGTATTCATTTTTTTTCTAACTGTTCAGTTTTTAGTTAAGTTAATTTTTTTTTGATGTCTGAAATTTTTTCGGATTCTGTCGCTGGGATCACCCAGCGACAGAATCCGAAAAAATTTCATTTATTTAATTGATAATATGTCCGTTACACAAAATTAAGCTATTATAAATTATTTCCAAAATTGTTTTTTTTTTTCATACAAGTTGTCAGTTCATTGCCTGGATTATACATCAACACCATTACCTACTGTATATGTCAATAATTTAAAAGTCCTTAATTGAATAAAATGCCTTTTCTTTCAGCCGGTGAAATAATTTAATTTTAAATTGATTGAGTGTCAATGCTTTAATGTCATCTGGTAACCTATTATAAAACATAAATGCGTATGGCCATTGCAAAGCAATTTCTCCGACATAGTTCTGTTTTTACTCTTGGACAGTCTAATCTGTTTGGGTATCTAGTGTTAAAATGGCAAAGCTTGTCTTTTGTACAAAAGTTAGACAAATGAGATTTTTTACAAATATACCTATTTCGAAGATGTATAGAGACGGTACAGTGAGAAGATTAAATTTTTTGAATAAAGGCTTTCATGAGGTCAAAGAATTTACATCACAGATACCACGTAGTTATACATTGTTTTTGATCTATGAATACTCTTTTTATATCTTTTGAGTTACCCCACAGTAATATACCGTATCTCAAAATAGATCCAACGTAACCATGATAGGCCTTAAGTGCAGTCTGTTGGTTTATTATTTTGGTTAGCTTCCAAAGTGCGTATGCAAATCTATTTATTTTCCCACATACATATTGGATATGTTTATCCCAGGAGCATTTATTGTCGAATACTATACCTAGGAATTTTATTTTGTCAGATTCGGCTATTATTTATTTTCATATGTGCCTGTCAGATTTTCCTTCTTGCCATACCTGCTGAGAAATTGAATGTATGTTTGTGGTTTTACTAAGATTAATGGATAGATTGTTAACTTTCAACCACTGTACAATGTCGTGAATGGTCTGGTGAATGCTGTTATTCTATTCTTTTTTATCTGTACACTTAATCACAACTGAGATATCATCAGCAAAAAGCGTGCAGGGATATTGTGTCACTAATGGGAGATCATTACTATATATTAAAAACAGTAACGGAACCAGGATACTTCCCTGCGGGACACGCACTTTATTAGGTTTTGAACTTGAAAGGGAGATCAATACTTCGCCACGGGAATCTATACTCATTAACTCTACCCTTTGATGTCTATTACTGAGATAATTTTCGATACATTTTTTGTTACTTCCCTTAGACCGTATTTTTCGCATTTTTGTAATAAGAGGTTGTGAGACACGAAATCGAAAGCTTTGCTTAGGTCAAAAAATACCGCCGTAGGTGGAATTTTGTTATCTACGTTTAAAGTCACTTCTTTAGTTAGGTTAAATGCTGCCATAATAGTTGATTTATCTTTTTGAAACCAATTCTGCTGTGATGCTAGTATAATATCATATTTGGTTAAATATTTCGTGATCCTTAAATACATTAATTTCTCTTTAACCTTAGATAACACTGGTATTAAAGAAATAGGCCTATAGTTGTCAGTTATTTCTCTGCCTCCTTTTTTGAATAATGGTTTCAGCACTGACTTTAATTTTTCCGGGAAAATACCTTCAGAAAAAGACCGACCCGCGACATCACCTTCACCCGTGACATCACCTTCACCATCGATATCACCTTCACCCGCGACATTGCCTTCACCAGCGATATCACCTTCACCCGCGACATCACCTTCACCAGCGATATCACCTTCACCCGCGACATCACCTTCACCCGCGACATCACCTTCACCAGTGATATCACCTTCACCAGCGATATCACCTTCACCCGCGACATCACCTTCACCCGCGACATCACCTTCACCCGCGACATCACCTTCACCAGTGATATCACCTTCACCCGCGACATCACCTTCATCCGCGACATCACCTTCACCAGCGATATCACCTTCACCCGCGACATCACCTTCACCAGCGATATCACCTTCACCAGCGATATCACCTTCACCCGTGACATCACCTTCACCCGCGATATCACCTTTACCAGCGATATCACCTTCACCCGCGACATCACCTTCACCCGCGACATCACCTTCACCAGTGATATCACCTTCACCCGCGACATCACCTTCATCCGCGACATCACCTTCACCAGCGATATCACCTTCACCCGCGACATCACCTTCACCAGCGATATCACCTTCACCCGCGACATCACCATCACCCGCGACATCACCTTCACCAGCGATATCACCTTCACCCGCGACATCACCTTCACCCGCGACATCACTTTCACCAGCGATATCACCTTCACCCGCGACATCACCTTCACCCGCGACATCACCATCACCCGCGACATCACCTTCACCAGCGATATCACCTTCACCCGCGACATCACCTTCACCCGCGACATCACCTTCAACCGCGGTATCACCTTCAACCGCTCACCACGGCCCATCTTTCTTTCACCCGCGACGTCACCTTCACCATCGTCCGTTCGATAAGTTTTGCTCTTCGGCCGCGCACGAACCTACTTGCGAAATTGCATAAATGACTTTAAATCAGGGGACACCATTGGGTGTCTTTAGTCATTGGACTAAACATCGAAAACGAGGGTTAACGAATCATCGTTCAAATTGAACTACCGCTTCCAGAGAGCATATCCTTCGACGCGCGCCAGCTGATCTACGACGTGATGCTGCAACGCCTGTCCCTCGTCCAGAAGCTGAACGTGCAGTGCCGCCTGGCGCGCGAGGTGCTCGAGCACGCGGCGGAGTGGATCGAGGAGCACGGCGACGAGCGCGACCAGGCGGGGCAGCCGCAGTTCGAGCCCGCCATGGCCGCCGCGCTGCTCGACAGCATCACGCTGCTGTGCGGCCCGCGCATGAAGCTGCCCAGTACGTACACCCCTGTATACTGGTATGTAGAACATGCAGGGCCGCCTGGCGCGCGAGGTGCTCGAGCACGCGGCGGAGTGGATCGTATGTACTGTGTACGTACTAGGTACGCCAACATTTATATTCCCGGACGTGAGTGGGAAAGCAGCTGTGTCGACCCTTAGAAAAACGTACTTTGTGAGCGTGAATTATATACATGTTTTTTTTATTACAGGAACTACTCATGCGCAGCTTACTCTTGGCCTAACCATAGGAAGTAAAAACAATTATGCAGTTATTTTCAAACTGACCCGACACTCAAATAATTCTTTATTATTTACTAGCAAACTACTCGAAATATTCACCGTTTTGTGGTTCCGTTTACCTATAGTTGCAAGGTGAGCTTCAAATTCATATTTTTTACAGAGAAACCCGACAAAACCGGAGATGTGGCTGACATAGACGACCTGCAGGAGAGAGTTACCACCAACATAGTGTCCCACGTAAGTTTGATTTCTCACATTTCACTGATTTGCTTATAAGCTCTTTCAACTCTCATTTAGTTCATCATTCATTAGTTCACATTCATGATTTTTATTGCAACAATGCTTGGTCGGTTTCTAGAACAAAATATTCATTATCTATTCCGCTGAAGAATATTATATAACGGAATAACAAAAGAATTGGCGTTCTAGAAACTTATCACGGAATTCCGCAAAACAACGCCTGATCCATCGATTACTTAGGGTAGATTGCACCAAACCGTCTGTAATCGTAAGCGGTGTTCGTTAAAATCTGAATGTATGGAACGTTTGACAAGTTTCTATGGACTGACAGCTGTCAACGCCATATTTAACGTTGATCGGTCTGTAATCGTAAGTCGATGCAACCCGCCCTTAATGCTAGGTCATCTTAAACTGGCCATTGATACATCGATTACATAATGCTAGGTCATCTTGAACTATTTAGCCATTGATACGTCGATTTTTAATGCTAGGTCATCTCGAACTAGCCATTGATGCGTCGATTACTTAATGCTAAGTCATCTTGAACTAGCCATTGATCCATCGATTACTTAATGCTAGGTCATCTTGAACTAGCCATTGATCCATCGATTACTTAATGCTAGGTCATCTTGAACTAGCAATTGATCTATCGATTACTTAATGCTAGGTCATCTTGAACTAGCCATTGATCCATCGATTACTTAATGCTAGGTCATCTTGAACTAGCCATTGATCCGTCGATTACTTAATGCTAGGTCATCTTGAACTAGCCATTGATCCATCGATTACTTAATGCTAGGTCATCTTGAACTAGCCATTGATCCGTCGATTACTTAATGCTAGGTCATCTTGAACTAGCCATTGATCCATCGATTACTTAATGCTAGGTTATCTTGAACTAGCCATTGATCGATCGATTACTTAATGCTAGGTCATCATGAACTAGCCATTGATCCGTCGATTACTTAATGCTAGGTCATAGATCTAGCCATTGATACATTTTTGAACGTACGATTTGCAGTAGGAACAGTGTATTTAAACTGTGTTGCACTGCATAAGGAGAACACTAATTTGAATTAGGAGGTTGTGGAGGTTTCAGGAGAAGGTATTCCATACGAGAACTGTAATTAGTAACATAGAGGTAAAGAAGAAAGACTTGCTGTGCCGAACATCTAAATCTAAATACGTACGTTATAGTGTATTAATGGTAACATTTTATATACGGACGCAATCAGGTATCGGAAGGTCCTCTGGTCTCAAAGGTAAATCGTTCCATCGAAGCAGAGATTGATCATTACATTATAATAAAAAAAAATCTGTGCTTTGACGAAACCAACATTTTAAATACTCCATGTCTTATAAAAAGGATGTTACGGATTAAAAATTGACGTGCAGTAATATAAAACGTAGACAAAACGTTTAGAACATGCTTCTTTACAGAAGTTATTAGGACATATATTCGATTGGCAAGGACTCCGTAACATCCTGAGATATATGAAACGCAGCAGGCCTCTAGAAGCTCGGTAGTGCTCGCCGCTCTTATATACCTACATATATATATGTACCTACAGGGTTCGTTTTTACGTCATATATAAAATCAGCGGCTATGCTTCAGTCTCGATTCGGTCTAAATTACATTCAAAATTCTTCCAACTTCCTATGACTTTTAATTAAAGTAAAGAGCTTGTGCTTGAAAAAGAACAATGGCGATTTTTCAACGAAAACTTATCCTGTATTTTCTGTCGTACTATTATTTTCTATAATGTAACTTACATAATACATAATACTTACAATATACTTTTTCATCACACTTGCTCGTCATTGGCGTTATTACTTGCGAGCGTACAGAGCAGCTGTAGCCGTTTTACCTCCCACGGGCTGTTAAGTTTAGTTTTAAAATATAGGACCCACTCATACTTCACTTCGGACTGAGCATGTTTCCAATTAGCCAACGTGTATTTCATATCTTCAAAAGTTTTCTACATCCAACTTTTAATATGTATAAAACATATCATTATATTAAATTTGACTGCAATTAAATGTTTAGTATTTATTACAAATGTATTTTTCATCACACTTGCTCGAATGTATAATGTTTTTAAGTATTTTCAAATCGTGGCTGTATACCGAAGGGTCCTTGACATACGCGCCTCACGTCAAACTCAACAAAATGGACGACTGACATGTCGCAGTTTTTATTACGATTTTTATTAATTTTATCTAAAATGCATTTATTTCCTCGCAAATGTGATGAAAAACATTGTGTATAACACGGGCGTAAGAATATTGCAAACTCGAGTCATCAAAAGCCCTTCGCCTTCGGCGTCGGGCTTCTGATAGACTCCTGTTCGCAATATTCCACTTACGCCCCTCGTTAAACAATGTACTAATATTGACTTATGCTTATGCTTTTAAGTTTTTTAGTTGCCTACGACCGGCGTAACTAGGGCTATACGAATTTGGCTTTATTCTACTGACTAAATTGGAAACTGGTAATACTATACTGGATACTATACTATACTGGAAATTCATATATTTCCTCCCAAAATTATTTCTTGCCTAGTTACGCCTATGAATGTCGCCAACTAAAATAAAACCTTTGCACCTTGGCACCTATGTATTCAGAAAACCGTAGTATGTTGATGTATTTCAATGTGTGTACCTACTATATTGACTAAATATATATGAATAGAATAACTGTATTGAATTCGACCTGCCATTTCCAATGAGTATTCTTAAAACGATAGTGGAATGAACTAGGCGGCTCACCAACGACAATGGACCGTGTTTCATAACAAATATTTATGCTCATCACACATATATATGCCCTTACCGAGATTCGAACCTAGAACCTTCAGCTTCGTCAAGGCAGCATCACTACCCACTAGGCTAACCAGTCGTCTAAATAAAATAAAAAAACAATTAATCAAAATTGTCCATCTTATTGATACCGGCAGATACCTGTCTAGAATCACATATCATCGAATCGGCTTTATTTAATTCTTTATATAGGAAGATCATCAGCTTGTACTACTCAGTAGCTTAAAACAGTAGTGAGAGTGAGCTAATTCAGACAGATCATCCTCACAGATAGTGTAATAATTATATGAAAAATAAGTGAGCAAAAGCCAAACAAACACAGCGTTTTGCGTCTTGGTACTGCTACATAATTAAGTACTTATCTTTCTAAATAGACTCATACAAATAGTTGCCTAAACTATTTTCCTACTTCGGCCGAAAAATTGCCGAAACCAAGAGTCTCACTGAACGAATACTTGCGCTGAATACTTAAGGGGGTGAATTGGAAATTATCGCGTGCTTGAATTTTGCCGAAATTTGCCGTTCTGACTAGATTAAGAAACAATAAGGTTTGATTTTCAGATATATGATTCTTGAATATACGATTGTTTATTTGATTTAATCGATACATGATTCCCTAAAATTACCTCGATAGAAAAAAAACCAAAGTTGGGTCTTTATTTACCTTTTTTTATTCAGCCTACTCAAACAATTCATTATTTTACGACAGAATCAAGTTAATATTATAGTATTGTATCTGATCTAAAATCACACTTCATCATCATCATCATATCAGCCGAAAGACATCCACTGCTGGACATAGGCCTCCCCCTAAGAGTGCCAAAGTGACCGGTCCAGCGCCACCCGCATCCCCCCCATGAAAGTTACAATCTCACTTAATGAAATATAAATAAAACTTCACTAAATTAGGTATTTATCGAAATATGTTCAAAAAAGTCATTCCCGAAGAGTGTTGCATCTATTTTTCTCGTGCGCGGAAGGCATATGCGTGTCTCTGTCAAGGGGGCGTGGTCGATTCGAATCAAGGCATACCCTTAAGGTTTTGTAGGTCAAGTCATTTAGATGTCCGACTCTTATCTTACAAAACCTAAATCAATATCGGGACCAGGTTAACATTGCATGAACAAAAGGCCACTTTTCAGAGAAGATAAAAAAATTGTATGGTATCAAATACAACTACACTTCACAAAAATACAAAAATGAGATTGTATTTTGCACTCTCACATTTTATTCCAATAATTTGACAGTTTACTATCCAGATACCGACGCTGCACTACACATTTTAACACGAGATAACTACCCTATAGGGGCGTAGACTCGAAAATTATTATTACTCCAAAAGAAAGAAGGCAAAAAAAATGTCTAGTGACGAAAGTCCCTTTCTGATATCTCAAAGAGTTACCAAGCTGCAACCGTTTAATATTGCTCGTTAGAGAGAGAAAACGCAGTGATGTCAGGTTACGGGATGCTGTTAAGGGGCCGCGTCGACGGCGGCGCCGAACACGATGGGGCGTGGCACGTTGCCTTCTATTAGTGACGTCACAATCTTCCAGCATCATCGTTTCATCGGACATAACATACCCCTTCTTAAACCTTTGGACACTTGTGATTATTTAACATCTTGCGTTGATTTTATTCTCCATTTGACTACATTTCTAATCCTTTTTCGAGAAAATATGACATTATTGATTATTTTATTTAGTGTCTACATTGTCCCCTATTGTAAATTTCACATCAAATATGTCTATGTAATACTATCAAAACGGTTCAAGTTTCCCCTCAAGTACCAGGCTGACATGAACATCCCGTATTATAGAAAATGAAACGCACCGTGGCCGAGGTGCTGGTGCCGGCGGTGCTGCGGCTGTACGCGCGCGTGCGGCTCGGCGGCGGGCAGGTGGCGGCCTACCTCGTGCGCATCGCCAACGACCTGCTCGTCGACTACCGGCAGGAGGTGACCACTCTATTTCATTCCTATTCCGTGCTGTCCCACTGCCGGCAAAGGATTCCCTCACCTTTTCCCACGCGTCTTTATCGACCAGCCTCTCGTGTACCGATGTCAAAAAAATTCAATCAAATCGTGACCTTGAAGTTTGAGTTGTATGCTCAAACTGTTTTCAACGGATCCGCAATACGAAACGCTAGACCAGTTCTTCCGAAAAGCACCAAACTTTATTTGGTGGATCCATTCGGTAGTTTCCTTGGCGTACAAGTAGATATATCCGGGGGCTACGTGTGTTACTTTACTTTTGGGGCGCAAGATACGTAATATTACTTTAACCCGCCAATGCTGGCTTCGGAAGCAATCAAGGCCAAAGGTCAAACAATTAACTTAATATATACAAATTGGCCCAACAGATCGAGGAGTTGATCGAGAACGACGAGGAACTAGTGGAGCGCGTGCAGATGTTCCAGGAGAACATCGGGCTGGAGCCGTCGTTCGGGAACACGCGCAACCTCGTCACCACGTCCGCGCCGCCCGAGCCCGACACGCCGCGCGCCCCGCGCCGCCGCGCGCCGCGCGCTCACGGCCCGCCGCGCAAGCGCGCGCTCCGGATATAGGGGGACTACACTCACTAGGGCGGCTACTAAACGCGACCACTCTGAGGCACATTAAGCCACTAGTGGTTGCTACTAAACGCGACCACTCTGACGCACATTAAGCCACTAGTGGTTGCTACTAAACGCGACCACTCTGACGCACATTAAGCCACTAGTGGTTGCTACTAAACGCGACCAATCTGCCGCACAATAAACCACTAGTCGTGGTTGTTACTAAACGCGACCACTGTCGCACAACAAGCCACTAGTGGTTGCTACTAAACGCGACCACTCTGCCTTACTTTAAGCCACTAGTGGTTGCTACTAAACGCGACCACTCTGCCGCACAATAAGCCACTAGTGGTTGTTACTAAACGCGACGACTCTGCCGCACATCAACCCACTAGTGGTTGCAAATAAACGCGACCACTCTGCCGCACATTAACTCACTAGTGGTGGCTTCTAAACGCGACCACTCTGCCGGCCACGCCACTAAACGCGACAACTCTTCCTACATAGGTTATAGCGACACAAGCAAAGCTTGGTGTTTTTTGAGAAGATTGTAAAGATAGTAAAAAATAATTTATACAAATTTGGACAATATTGTTAAGAATTGTTTTAACTTAAATGTATGTAAAGAAATAGTATAAGTAAGTGTGTATAAGTGTGAAGAAAGAAAACATCCTTTAAAAATAAATATTGATTGTTTTAATTGTATATCCTCAGAGCTGCCCGCGTGTTGCTGTGTACCCAGGTGGAGCCGAGGGACTATATAGCATACTTCTGTCTATTCTGAAGGTCCATTCTATATACTGGTAAAATCAGATGAATGGTTTCGGAGACTCCCCTTTCCTACAAAATGGTGAATCTGAAGTGCAAATTTCATTTTTAATTTTAATTCACAGACATTTTTACAGCTTTATAGTATTACAGACTAATACATATATAGTGAAATATTCAAATGAAGGTTTCTTAGAGAATGGCGTTAAAAATGAACCCGTACTTGTGTTGTAGATAATTTATTACCTGCATGTTGACATGTGGGGATAGTAGAATGAAACTATTAAGGTTTAATTATATACCTATATATTCATCATCCACATTGTCAACAACTTTCCTACTCCTGATCATTTATCACTCGCAATCATAATTATATTTTAAAAAATAACAATAAAAAAGTATTCTGATAATTACACTGGTGGCATGCAATGCCGGAAAACTCACTGCCGTATTTCAGGAAATATGGCTCTGTACAGTCAAATATAAGAATATGTATCGAGTTTATCCTCTCTTAAATATGTAACGAAACTTTAATCCACTCACATAAGTCTTGGTTTTTCTTAACCTTCTAATTATTTTTCACCCAAATACGGCCAAGCGGGATCCCAGTGTTTCAGAGGGGATTTTACCACTAAACAGTTTTTTTTTACTTTCTTAAGATCCCGGTCAGTCAGCGGCGTCTCTATGAGTGCTTTTAACTCGTCGTCTACGGGCGTATAGTAGACGAGCGAGACCTTGTGCCGAGATATGCCCACCAGCATGTGAGGCACCGACTTGTACAGCAACTCGTGCCGATTACGCGACATTCTCACTATTACCACGTCCTCCGCCTCCTTTCCCTGGAACTCGTGTATAGTCGACACATCGTATTTGGCGTTCGCCATTTCCAGCTTCTCAGCCTGTTTGAAAACGAGATATTTGATTTTTTTAGATTTAGGCACACAGTCGAGGCTAGTAAACCTCTGGCACGTCATACTACGCGTGTACTCCGACGCAGAGTACGCCCCGCCATCATATTCGCTAGACAGGACTGCCATTACATCCACGGGGCATCTGTAGGAAATATTCAATGTCTGCGAGGGTTCGAAGAACGTTGATGACTTATCATAGACCAGGTGAATTCCGTCGACTCTGTTGATGTATCCGAGCTGGTTGGGGTCGCCCAGCATGTACATAGTACGGCAGTGGGTGAACAGGCACACGAGGAATAGTTTCCCGGGGTGCTCCATGAGTGCTTCGTCCACCCAAACGGTGCTGTACCTTTCTCGGTTGTGCAGTAAGTAGGAGTCGATGGTCCTGTAGGATTTCCTGTATCCGTCTGCGGTCCCCCCGTGTTTCAGGGCCATGCGGGCGCGGACGTCCTCGGCCGCCTCGGCGCACGACGTCAGCACCAAGCTCCCGGGACTGTGGTTATTGATTATGTGCGTCGTCTTCCCGCACCCAGGAACACCCACAATCAGCTTAAGAGCCGGCATTGTAAACATATCGAACATTCCTGTAGCGGTTCTCGTCTTCCACAACAAGTTTGGTTCCTGGCTTAAAATTGTATATTTCCCTACTAATAGAAACCTTTTACCCGTCATATCGGACTTGGCAAACTTGAATTCTTCAAAATCTATCCCGTCGTAACAGTGATCGTATTTAGGCTCGCTTGACTTGATCAGCCATTTTCTCGTTTTTCTGTCATACACAGCAAAGTTTTCCTTGTGCCTTTTGCAGTCCTGCTCGAGCTCTTCACTTATGGGAATGGACAATTTCGAATACATATTGGAGTAATTATGTGTCGCGTCTTGTGTGACATAGTCCCATAGAGCTCTGATTTCTATAATAGCATTGATAGCTTTGTTCTGCTCGCGATTGCCCTTCTGGGACCATTTAGGTTCAAAATTAGGCTTTTTATTGGATTTGCTGCAGGCATCACCACCACTGATTTCATCCAGCGCATCTTGGAGTTCGGGAAACCGAAACATCACTTATTTCTTGAATATATACTCGTGTAGTATCGAAGTTGAATTCCTGTAAATGGGAAACAAAATAAGTCGGTAAGTACCTTCCCATTAGACAAATAGGTAAGTCGCTATTATAATAGTAGATTGTATGTCAAGGGTCTAAAGTAAGCCATATTACCACGAGATGGAAATTTTACCTAACGAAGTGAGGGGAAATAGTTCGAGGGGTTTTATTTATTCGTATGGCAGGTCAAAATTCAGATACAAAATCATAAATTAATCTCCAGAGCGATAATCCACTTAAGGGCTTCGTCGTTCAAATTGAACAGGTCTTCTGGAGGCCCTCCGGTATACCGAGTTAACGGGCACTCTTGAAGGATGTGATGAATGCTCTGCTCCGTGGCACCACACTCACAGGCAGGGGAGTCCTGCCAGCCACAACGGAAACGGTATAGGTTGCAGCGACCGTGCCCAGTGCGCAGTCTATTGAGGTTGCACCAGGTTCGTCTCGGTAGTTGAAACCCTTCTAGCTTTGAACCTGGGACAACGCTGGAGCCAAGCTTACCAGCCGTCAAAGTAGACCATGACCGCTTCCACTCTTGGTTGAGGTTAAAACTAGTTTGAGACAGTGTTTGGGCAATGCTGTAAGATGGATGTATGGACTTCAAGCGGCATCTTATAGGGTCCATAAATTCCCTGTGCATGGGGAGGCTGGGCTTATCCCTGATCTTGCGTAATTCCCTCATAAGTGCCTCCCGTCTCCTGAGCTCTGGCGGAGGGATCTGACAAAGTACCGGGAGCCAGTGGCAAGGCGTAGACTGTAGTGTGCCAGAAATGAGACGCATAGTTTTGTTCAGTTCACTATCAACTTTGGCTGTATGTGCACTGCCCAGCCAGACGGGCGCGCAGTATTCCGCTGCGGAGTACACTAGCGACAAAGCTGAAGTGCGAAGGGTGTTCGCGTTTGCTCCCCAGGAAGTTCCAGTTAATTTTTGCAAGATATTATTGCGAGTCTGTAATTTGCGTCCAGTGCCAGTCAGGTGTTCCCTGAAAGTGAGCGAGCGGTCAAGTGTGACACCGAGGTATTTAGGAAAGAAATTGTGCTTTAAAGTAGAGCCGTTTAGTGACACCCTGAGTTCGCGATTTGCCAGCTGGTTGTGCAGGTGGAAACAACATACTTCGGTCTTGCTCGTGCTGGGTGTGAGACGCCATGTTCTAAAATATCCAGCCAAAATCTCCATTTCATCTGTCAGAATCTGCTCCATACTACTCCACTCCCCGCGCTGTGTGACGAGGCAGATGTCGTCAGCATATATAAATTTACGGGCACGAGTAGTAGGGAGGTCATGGATGTACAGATTGAACAAGGTCGGGGCTAGGACGGAGCCCTGTGGTAGTCCGTTGTTCAACTTCCTCACGTTGCTGACTTCGAGGGGTAATATATATATATAGTAAATATAGTATAAACAAAGATTATCTTTTTTTTTTTTTTTTTTTTTTTTTTGACCCTGACTGTTGCTATAATAGGACGGACCCAATATAGCGGTCGAACTGCGTGGTTGGAGGGTGGCCTGGGGAAAATCCAGGGGAAGCCTCCGGCACGACCACGCGGGGAAGTTTGTACACTGGAATACTCTAAGAGTTTGCGCTCCAGTGAGATTGGTTGAACGGTATCAACCGAATCTGGGGTGTGAGTGGTATCGAACTACTGGGAGTTTTATCGCTGGTTCGCTAAAACCTAGCCTAGCTGAGAAGAGTCCAGCAAGAAACTCAGCTAGGCCCGACTTGCGTCGGACTGACTCTACCCGGTATGCGGCGGTACCGGGACGAAAGCGGACTGTATGTGTCTGTGTTGTCTCGCGGTGGACGTCCCCGCACAAAGATTATCCATCCACCATCAACAGTTATACCAAGGCGAAAGGATTGTTCAATTTGGCTGCTTTGACACAGATACTAAATATTCACACGAATAAACGCTTCTGACCGTTTAATAGCAACGTCTAATCCCATTTAAGTGACGTCCGAATTTGCTCTACACCTTCGTCTTTGTATCATCCTTTTTCACTGTATTAATAATAGTGAGACAGTATGACCAATAATCAGAAATTGTCAACGTGAGACGAAAATCATGCCGATTCTCATTCATTATTGAACAGCCCTCGTAAACGTCCATATCTTTTAGAAGTTCGATCTTTTACAATTCCAAGGGACTGCAGACGCACGGCTATCACAAGTCAGCGCGCGAGCGCTTTCGATTTCTATATACGAGACTATACCTCTTCCAAAGTTTTCTAATAAATTCAAGCTGATACCTTCAGGCGCTCCTGGAAAAAGGGTCCTGACATACGGACAAACTGACGTATGGTACAGGTCGACACATGTAAAAAGAACCCTGGCGGCCATACATTTTATATGGCCGCCAGGGCTCTTTTTACGTGTGTCGACCTGTATGTACAACAGAGAGTGCCGAAGTGATCGGCCCTTACAGCACGTATGCACTTTGTAGGTACATAAGTATATTAAAATTTCAAAGAATTTTACCAAAACGAAACGACAAAGTAACCGAAACAAGGCAGTATTGAAGCCTGATATGACTCGTTTCCTGTGTCCTTACAATGTAACGTTCCAACCTTCTAGGAAATAACACTTCCTGTTTATTTCCAGGATAAACATCAGACAGATTACCTAAGGTATGTTCGTTGTCTAGGCTGACTCGTGGAGGTAAGTATTTGAGATTCATTCTTTTTATGGAGCTATCTTTATGTTACCTGTATATAACCTTGTAACCATTTAGTTGGGTAGTAGGTATAATTTCACTAATGTGGACTTCAACTAGTAAAACTTCTTCTATCAATGTGTTGTACATTAACGCGTACGCGTATTAAGTACGTAAATCGCGTATTAAGTACGTAAACGCTATTAAAAAGGCTTCAAGAATGAATCAAATTACTGGTTCCTAGATCACATGTTAATCGTACACATGCTTAAAGTTTCAGACAAAAAATAGACAATGTTATAACTAGTGTCTTTTATTTAATTTAGATCAACTGAATCAATAAAAAAACTATAAGTACGTGTTCAACAAAAAATCATCAGGTCTCTTTGTTTAAAAAAATTAAAATCTCCATACAGTTCTTCCAACTGGGCATTTTCGCGAGAAGAGATGCATCGTTAGTGACGTCACCGATTATAAGTTAAAAGTGTTCCATTTTGTAACTTTTATTTGTCATACAAATTGTATGGTTAATTTTGGTTAGTTAGTGTACATTCAGGTTAACGAGGCTCTTAAAAACTATTTTAGCCCTAATCAGCATGGTTTCCTTCAACATAGATCGACTATATCTAATTTGAGTCTTCTCAATGATTATGTCTCATTCGAGATGTCGCGCGGTAGTCAGGTAGACGTTATTTATACTGACTACAGCAAGGCATTCGATAGAATTGACCACGATTTGCTAATCTCAAAATTACATAAAATGGGCATCAGCGGTGACTTATTGCGATGGTTCTCTTCATATATTGCAAATAGATCTCAAGCTGTTGTCATTAATAATTACATTTCTAGTTGGGTAACCGTCCCCAGTGGTGTCCCTCAAGGATCGTTGCTCGGCCCTTTACTTTTAGGGTTCCGTACCTCAAAAGGAAAAAACGGAACCCTTATAGGATCACTTTGTTGTCCGTCTGTCTGTCTGTCTGTCTGTCTGTCTGTCTGTCTGTCTGTCTGTCTGTCTGTCAAGACCATTTTTCTCAGGAACTCGTGGAGGTATCAAGCTGAAATTTATATCGAATACTCAGGTCTATTGTCCCTTGGAGCTGTGAAGAAATCAAACTTAAAAGCCAACGCAATCAAAAGATACAGTCGTTTATGCTGCAAAAATTGAGTTTTTCGACACTCGCAAAACCTACGGGGTACTTCCCGTGAACTCAGAAACTTGAAATTTGGCACGAAGCAACTTCATATAGCACAGACAAAGGAAAAATTAAGAAAAGTAGACATTTTTAGTAAAATCATACAAAAAAATGATTTTAAAATTTTTAAACTTATTCCTTTTTCCACGTAAACGTGTTGAGATTTTAAATTGAAATTCATGTCAAATAAGTCGTGTCTATAGGACCTTTCAGATGTAGCAAACCCAAACTTTTATGTCAACGGAATCAAAAGAAATAGCAAATTAAGTAGCATATTTTGAAATTGGGTACTCGCAAGAAACTCAAAACCTAAAGGGTACTTCCCGTTAACACAGAAACTTGAAACTTGGCACGAAGAAACTTCATATAGCACAGACAATGGAAAAATTACGAAAAGTAGACATTTATAGTAAAATCATACAAATATATTTTTATAAATTTTAAACTTACTACCTTTTTCCTCGTAAACGCGTAGAGGTATTTAATTGAAATTCATATCAAATACTCAGGTCTATAATACCTTTCAGCTGTAGCAAAACGAAACTTTTATGTCCACGCAATCATAAGAAATAGCAATATAAGTCGCATAATTGAAAACTGGGATGTAGTAGAGACACTTTTAAACTTGATGGTTTTTATGAGGTGTGCAGAGTAGAAAGTCCAGCTATATCTAAAGCAAATCCAGGTTGGGGATCTATCGCTTATGTACGTCGCAATCTAAAGGATGCCATCCCAGATGCATCATGTACAAGATATTTTTTTTTTTAATAACCCAGGTGCTGCAAACGGCCATTGTGAATGCTTGCATTTTGAAATGTTTGATGTCAGGCAGAGTGATAACTGTGTCTATATATATAATATAGGTCACCACAATGTCAAATTAATGTTGCAATTGAATGCATAAATACAACAATATACGGCACCAACCCCAAAGGGGCTATACCCCGTGTTCCCGTTTGATTGTTGTGGGAGACGTCAATATCGATTTTAGAATGAATCCCCAAAATGGAATTTCCACATATTTTTCATCCCTAAACATGTTTCCGTTAATAAGCACTAGCACTACACGAAATAGTACAACTATAGATAACGTTTTTTCAAACTTCAATTTTCAATGTGGTACTATTCATACCTTTTTCAGTCAACATTTTACAGGTCTGGTTAATTTTTTTCAAATTTAACAGTTAATTAGTATTTTGAACCGGATTTATAAAAAGATAGTGACTAAAAACTTTGTAAATAAACCACTTTGATAAAAGAAGTTTTGCCAGGCTGCTGCAAATCTAGTGTAGGTATTTCAGGTATTTCAGTTTTATTATAAAACTAGCTGTACCTGTGACTTCGTTTGCATGGTAATGTGGTGGGAGTTAACGCATTTCTTCAATTGGACATAGGACACATGCAGTTCTCATTTAGCCTATCAAGTAAAACGTGGAATAAACCCATTTTAGTTGAAATGCCTTTAAGATTCGTTCGTCTTTAACTGTCACTCTGATTTTTAAATTAGTAGGAAAAGGACAAAACTCGTTTTATTTAACATAGGTATTTTAAATTTTATGAATACCGGGGGAAAAGTTTAGTAGATGTTTGTGACAATAGATCCAACAGGTAGGACACAGGCTGCAGCATTAAATGTTTATTGATCTTCTTCTGTACATATTTTTAACACTTAATATTAAATAAATAAAAACGTGATGGCCGAAATGATCTTGAGTCACTCCGATATTATTATTTTTCATACTTATTGCAATGTTTCAGATCACATTCTGCCAAATCTTATGTATGTTCCCGCTATTGCCAACTTAATTAAATGTGTGTTGTGCTTCATTATAAAAGTATGTTGGCCAATTTCTGTGTCTCTATATTGGCTGCATGTCAACTTGAAGGCGCGTAGTACGAAGTTATAATACCGCCTTAATACAAACGCAGTTGATAATTAATGTTTATAAAAGGCCCGTTCTGTACTGATTGAATACATACGTTTATTGCTGATAAATATAAATACTGACAAATCAGCATGGCTATCACAAGACGGCGCGCAAGCTCTCTCGATTTTTCTCGAACTATCCGTCACTCTCTTATTAGACAACTTACAAAGAGACGTATAGTGCGAGAAAAATCGAGAGAGCTCGCGCGCCGTCTTGTGATAGCCGTGCAGTATCGTATCGTGACAAAATACTCCGCGTGTAATCTTGCAGAAACTCAAATAAACTTCATGGCTGAACGCGATGAGCCGATGACAGTGCTAAATATTCCATGCCATAAAAAAAAGGAAGTCGGTCAGACTTTTGACGTTTGACGTTATTTTGTTGAAATTTGTTGAACCATTTGTTGAAATTACGCCTCAATACGAATTTAGCGCATATAAGTTTCCATATCGGAATCGATTATTTTTTTATGCTTTAGAATTTAATATGCGTATTGTGAAGGTCTATCACAACACCGGATCGAAATTATTAGGTACTGTTGGATAGTTAAGGCAAGGCCGCCATTTTGACGCCACTGACAGTTGACAGATATGGCGGCTACGATTTCAAGCAGAAGAAATGAATAATTTAATGAGATTCAAATGTTTCCGAAAATGTATTAACCATCGCAGTCGGATAAAAACTATCCTAAGTCCTAGCTAGAATAGTAATGTACTTGTAAAAAAAGTTTAAAGTATTTCCGTTCACGGGAAGCCGAGATCATTCGGGACACAAAAATGGTTAGTTTGATACTGGCTGATTCTTTTTTTAATTTAGAGATTTATTATAAGTGAGAGATAAATGATGTGGTTCTTAATTTTTTATTTTTTTTTAACCATCGCAGTCGGATAAAAACTATCCTAAGTCCTAGCTAGAATAGTAATGTACTTGTAAAAAAAGTTTAAAGTATTTCCGTTCACGGGAAGCCGAGATCATTCGGGACACAAAAATGGTTAGTTTGATACTGGCTGATTCTTTTTTTAATTTAGAGATTTATTATAAGTGAGAGATAAATGATGATGTGGTTCTTAATTTTTTATTTTTTTTTAGGATTACTAAATTGATAAAGAGACCTTGTTTAAATTTATGCTCCCCCAGCTTCGCACATTGTAATGTTACGGATTCCATTTTCATTTATCATTTAGTAATAAACATACTACAACTTTTGCTTGTTATGGTTTGTACGGAACCCTCGGTGCGCGAGTCCGACTCGCACTTGGCCGGTTTTTTAATATTTATGTCAATGATATTAGTGACTGTTTCATCCATACCAACCTGCTATGTTTCGCAGATGACATGAAGATTTTTGCCAAAGTAGAAACCGTGCAAGATTCTATCCTAATCCAGGATGACCTCATGCGTCTCGATAGGTATTGTTATTCTAATAAGCTAGAGCTCAATCCATCCAAATGCTTCACCGTAACCTTCTCGAGGCAACGTTGTCCAGTTCAAACCTCTTACAAACTCAGAGATCAGAAACTATCAAAAGTACCAGTTATGAAGGACCTCGGCGTGCTACATGACTCTAAGCTTCTATTCGATGAACATATTAATAATGTTGTGTCTAGTGCTACCAAAGCATTAGGTTTCATCATGCGTAATTCTTTGTATTTTACCCAAGCTAAAACTATGAAAGTACTTTTTGTGCTTATGTTAGAAGTAAACTTGAGTACGCATCGCAAATTTGGAATCCGCAGTATCAGACATATATTGACAGAATTGAGCGTGTCCAAAAAAAGTTTGTTAAATACCTTTGCTTCAAACTGAAAACTCCGTACAAATCATCTGAATACGACCGACCATATCTGTAAAAAACATCACCTTCTTCCGCTTTCCACGCGTCGGGACTTAGCAGATATTACTTTTATTTTAAACATTATAAATGGTAATGTAGACTCTTCTGATTTATTGGCCAAGCTTTCATTCAATGTTCCGTCTAGAACCAAAAGACACTATCCGCCTCTCTCTATTCCCTTTGCCCCATGTAAGTATAGGCAGAACAGTTTTCTAATCCGTGGCTGTAAAAAAATTAATGAGTTGACAAAAGACATTGATATTGACATATTCAACAGTAATATTCCTGCTGTGAGGCGTAAATTGACGAGGAGTTATTTTGAATGAGCGTAGCTTTAAGCTTTTAATTAATTATACTGTGTCCCTACCCTTGTGTTGTTGGTATATAGAGTTAAGTGTAATCATAACATAACTCTCCACATTTTGTAACCCCTAGTTAGGAAATCCCACAAATGCAGTATAACGATAGTGATCTCACAAATGTTTACCTACTTCGATGCTATCGGCGGGAACCTGTAATTGGCTTTTTGTGTTTTATCTACATAATCATTGTGTTTCTGTAGCTGTTGGTTCTCCAAATATAAATAAATAAATAAATAAAATGGAACATTTTTAACTTATACTCGGTGACGTCACTAACGATGCATCTCTTCTCGCGAAAATGCCCAACTACATAAACATATTCCAAGAAGCATTATCTTGTCCAATTGTATAAACGCCATGAAATGGCTGGCTGACAGTACCTATCTACTACAAACGTAAACATCACTATATAGTGGCGTAACAGATTGTCCTGAGTTGCTCACCAAACTATATTTCAATACTCCAACTCGGTCTAATAGTGGGTACACACCAAGCCAAGGAACGGTATGTACCTCACTCTAACAAATAGCTGTCACATAAATGCTTCGTTGATCGTTCGTTTGCTCATTGTGTACCCACCATAATAGATACCAAATACCATCCCCCTATAGCAATCAAAAATGCATGTTCCAAATACAGGCAATGAAATTGTTTTTTGAGTCGCGCAAGCCGTGACATAAACAAGTTATCAAATGAACTGGAAATATATATATTCACCAACTGTAAAATTCCTAGCGTGAGGCGTAATCAGCACGTCTATCATGGGACGGCCGCGACATACTCTCGATTTTTCTCACACTATACCTCTTGTTCTAAGTGTTCTAATAAAAGAGAGACGGATACTTAGTTCGAGAAAAATCGAGAGAGCTCGCGTGATAGCCGATTCAAATTGTAACCGCACGAGAACGAGAAATAAACAAAATTATTATATTAATTGTAACAAATCGTAAGGTTTTAGCCTAAGGCTAGTATTAACCAAATTAACAAACTATTTACACAATAAATAACAAAGAAGCTAATTATCGTAATTAAGAACAAAGTTCAAAGAAAAGTAACAGTGAATGAAATATAACATCTCACTCACACTTATTTAAAATACTTCTCGACCAGCCTGTTGGAAATCACAAATATAAATCCGTCCTGCTCTATCTTGGAGTTTGTATAACTTTCTCTTTCACACTTATGTGAATACTAATGCACTCTTAAGTGTTTCATGTTTTTCATTAGGGATGTTTATACGAAGCTTTTACTTCACACTAGTCGCGTGAGTTGCCTTGTATCAATAACAGCGTATAGTTAACGTGCACGACTCTCTTGATAAATAATATAAATAAATAGACTTTATACGTAAACTGTTCTATTAATTAATCACCCTAACCAATAGGTTATGGGCCCAGAAAATAAAATTATACAAATGGTAAATAAAGAACAGTTGGTTATGTGACAATAAAGAAACTTACAGTGAAGTGATTATTCTAAGTGAACTTTAATAAAAATTATAATGGACAACACAAAAGTTGAAAAGGAACATTCGACCGTTTGATGGAGATAAATATAGTGTGTGGAAACTTAGAATGAGAAATTTATTAAATGAACTTAATGTTTTGAACGTGATTGACAATGATATTCCAGAAAACCCGGACAGTGAGTGGCTTAAAAATGAGCGGGTGGCAATGAATACTCTTATTGAGTATTTGTCAGACTCTTTATTAGGTCTTGTGAATGACAACGATAGTGCAAAGGAAATATTCAAGAAATTAGATAACATTTACGAACGAAAGAGTATTGCGACTCAACTAGCTTTGCGAAAGAAATTGCTAAACCTAAAACTAAAAGGTGACATGTCATTACTGAAACATTTTCAATTATTTGACGAATTAATGCTGGAATTAATGGCTGCTGGAGCAATTTTAGAGGAGGCAGATAAAGTGACTCATCTTTTTATGACACTGCCCAACGAGTATGACGGCGTCATGACAGCTATAGAGACTTTAGCTGAGGAAAACTTAACTTTAGGTTTTGTGAAGACCAGACTTTTAGATCACGAAATCAAAGTAATGAATGAAAGACGTGACACGAGTATGAAAGTACTCCATGCCGAAATTACTAGGCGAGAGAATACAAAACCAAGACATACCTACATAAATACGAACTCAAACAAACCGCATAAAAACTCCTACATAAAAAAGCATAAACTCAAGCATATTAAGTGTCATTGTTGCGGAAGAAAGGGACACTTACAAAAGAATTGTTTTTATAACAAATCAAGGAACCCTCAACATAAATGGGACAGAAAAAATAGAACGGTCCAGACTGTTACTATTAAGGATCGAGAAAATACTACTTCCGGATTTGCTTTTATGGCTGGGGATCACAGGCATCACATCAGTGAACAACGAGACCAGAACTGTGTTTCATTTATCCTGGACTCCGGAGCTTCTGACCACTTCATAAACCGCGACGACCTGGCGCAAGATTTTGAGCTGTTGGAAAACCCGATAAATATCTCCATTGCAAAGAATGGGACATACATAAAGGCGACAAAGAAAGGCAACCTTGCCGTAACCAGCGACTTAGGCATAAAAGGGAAACTTCATGATGTACTCTTCTGTCCTGAAATGCCGTACAACTTGCTTTCTGTCAAGAAAATGCAACTTGCTGGAATGACCGTTATTTTCAACAATGACGGTACGGTAGAAATCATCAATCAGGGTAAGATGGTAACAAAGGGTGAGTCGTTACAAAATAATTTAATTGGCATTCATTTTCAGCTTAATAAATGTGCTTTAAATACTGATAGCTCATTGAATAGAGACGATAAGAATAACTATGAGTTGTGGCATCAAAGGCTTGGTCATATTGGCAAATCAAAGTTGGCAGAGATAAAAAGCAAGCAAATGTTTTCTGATACCGAGTTATTAAATAAAGTAATAATTAATGACAAATTATGTGAAGCTTGCATAAATGGGAAACAAGCATGTTTGCCATTTAATAAATCTAAATCGAAAGTTATAAAACGACCTCTATTCAATGTGCATACAGATGTGTGCGGTCCAATCACCCCTTCGACACTTGACAGCAAAAACTACTTTGTTATTTTTGTTGATGAACTGACTTGTTGACTTAATTGCCCATAAATCAGACGTTTTTGCTACATTTCAAGATTACGTTGCGAAGTCTGAATCCCATTTCGATTTGAGATTAGTAAATTTATATTGTGATAATGGTGGTGAATATTTATCAAATGAGATGAAACAGTACTGTGTGCAAAAAGGTATAAGCTACCACTTAACAGTGCCGCCTACACCAGCATTAAATGGTATTGCTGAACGATACAAATGATACGAACAATAACAGAACGAAGCCGTGCTATGATATCCGGTGCTATATTAAGTAAAACGTTCTGGGGCGAAGCTGTACTTACAGCGACATATTTAATCAATATTAGCCCGACAAAAGCACTGAAAACAAATAACACACCATTTGAGCTTTGGCACAGTAAAATGCCTGTACTAAAATATCTAAAAGTTTTCGGTTCAACAGTTTATTTTCTGAATAAAACTAAAAAAACCAAGTTTGATGAAAAGTCATCAAAAGGCATATTGGTTGGTTATGAACCGAATGGCTATAAGGTGTGGGATGTGGTAGATGAAAAGTTTGTAAAAGTCAGAGATGTTATAGTGGATGAGATTAATTTCTTATCTAGTAGGCCGTTAAAGCCTGACGGAATTATTTCTGATAATTACCGTAAATCTGACGAGCAATCTTGTAAAAAGATGTGCATTAAATCTGATGGTCCGAAATCAGATGTAAGTAAACAAACTGGCAGAATATCTGCACCGAAAATCTGTAAGTAAAACAGATGAGCAAGCAGACTGTGGTTCATTACAAAATAAATTAACGAAATCTCAAAACGAATTGGTTAGCGAAAATAATCCAATTAGAAAAAGTCAAAGGATTAAAAACATGCCTACAGTATCCTATAACGAATACGAAACTGATGACGATATTTCTGTTAACTATTTGTTATATGCAAAGTCATTAATTTGCAAAATACCATCTTGTTATAAAGAGATTGAATCCAGGAATGATAAACATTTATGGGATAATGCGATTAAAGAGGAATTAAATTCTCTAATTGAAAATGAAACCTGGACGCTCGTACAAAAACCCGTAAACAGAAATCTTGTCGATTGTAAATGGATATTTACAATTAAAAATGATGAGTTTGGAAAACCCATGAAGTACAAAGCACGTTTAGTGGCACGTGGTTTTAGTCAAGAATATTTAATTGACTATAATGAAACATTTGCACCAGTTGCGAGAATTACTAGTTTCAGATTTATTTTAGCTTTTGCAAATCAATTTAATTTGCTTGTTCATCACATGGACGTTAAAACGGCATTTTTAAATGGGAAATTAAAAGAAGAAATTTTCATGAAAATTCCTGAAGGAATCCCATGTGCAGAAAATCAAGTCTGCAAATTAAATAAGTCGTTGTACGGATTGAAGCAATCAGCGCGTTGTTGGTTTCAAATGTTTGAACATGCTTTGATAGATAAGGGTTTTCGGTACTCATCAGCTGATCGATGCATTTACATCCTAGACGTGGGTGATGATGATCATGAAAAACATTTATTTAGTTCTTTATGTTGATGATCTTGTCATCTCAACTGCTGATATAAATACCATGAATAATTTCAAAAAGTACTTGATTAACATGTTTAAAATGGTAGATTTAAAAGAAATCAGATGTTTCTTGGGAATAAGGATCGAGCGTACCGATAATGTTATCACTCTAGACCAAGAACTGTATATTAAAACTGTTTTAGAAAAGTTTAACATGGGTGAATGTAAACCCATAAATACTCCCATGGAATGTCAAGTGGAGTATACAGAGTTAAACTCGTGTGAAACAATTGAAGTCCCTTGTAGAAACCTTATCGGTTGTTTGATGTATATTATGGTTTGCACTAGACCTGACTTGAGTTTTTCTGTCAACTTGTTGAGTAAGTTTACGAACAAAAACAATCATAAACTATGGTCCTATTTGAAAAGAGTGTTACGGTACTTAAAAGGGTCTATGAGTTTTAAATTGACTTACACACGAAACAACTGTGATGATTTTTTGTGTGGGTTTGTTGACTCGAGTTGGGGTGATAATGAATTAGACAGAAAAAGTACGACGGGGTACATATTTAAACTGTTTGAACAATGCACGGTATGTTGGCAAACAAAAAAACAACCAACAGTAGCTGCTTCTACGACTGAAGCGGAATATATGGCTTTGTTTGAAGCTGTTAGAGAAGGTATTTGGTTAAAGTCTTTAATGACTAGTATTAACATTCAAGTAATCAATCCAATACCAATTTATGAGGATAATAATGGTTGTATAAGCATTGCAAATAACCCAACAAGTCACAAAACATCCAAACACATTGACATTAAGTATCATTTTTCTAGAGAACAGGTGGAGAAAAATATAATTAAACTGATTTATGTTTCCACAGGTAATCAATTGGCTGACATCTTGACAAAACCGTTGTCCGCTGTGCGTTTTTCTGTTCTTAGAGAAAAACTAGGAGTTAGACAAAATAATATGTAAAGTTAAATTACATAGTTGTTATGTCATTAAATAAGAGTTAGTAAATATATATAGTTAAATATATACATATGTTACGTTGTTTAAGGCGAAATGGTTTGATTAGGTTTTTCTGGGTTTCCCTAATCCTAGCAACAAATGTTGGACCATGATGAATTGTCCCCAGATAAAAGAGAGCGTGTGATTTTATTATTGTAATAAAATAAATAGATAATATTTATATTTTAGAGAAAGGATTTATTTTTGAGGGGGCGTGTTGGAAATCACAAATATAAATCCGTCCGCTCTATCTTGGAGTTTGTATAACTTTCTCTTTCACACTTATGTGAATACTAATGCACTCTTAAGTGTTTCATGTTTTTCATTAGGGATGTTTATACGAAGCTTTTACTTCACACTAGTCGCGTGAGTTGCCTTGTATCAATAACAGCGTATAGTTAACGTGCACGACTCTCTGGATAAATAATATAAATAAATAGACTTTATACGTAAACTGTTCTATTAATTAATCACCCTAACCAATACAGCCCCTATTCCGTAACTTGATTTAACACTCGCAACCAGGCAAAATTCCGAACAATACCCCAGAAACCGACAGAATTGGCGTCGCGTGAGGGTTTATAGCTCGTGCTCGACTCTCGGGTATGCCGGCATCTGAGTAAAGTTTACGAGTGCCCGGCGAGAGTCGGGTACGCGGTGTCCAATGTGTTAAGGTCACCTCGACGCTCACACACAAACATATCTTGATACCGCGATGCTTAATAACTACGCATAGGTAGAGGTCTAGTTTCGTGACGGGTGACCGGCGGGGTGAGCCGCATTAGCGCGTAGCGAATAACAGCCCAGCGGCGCTACCACGAACTTCGAAAGTCGAAGTTCGTAATACATGCATCCCTGTCACTCGAGTAAGGGAGTGCGATAGAGATGGAAATACCCGAACTTCTACTTTTGAAGTTCGTGGTATCGTCGTTGTTTATTTCTCATGCTCGTGCGGTTGTGCTGTGTGTACCATTATAAAACCTTAAAATACAATGTCACTACCTGTGAGCTGTGAGTTCCTATAATTGGCTCTTTGTATCCACTGTCAATGTTTAGGTATTGTGTGAATATGGCTGTTGGTTCTCGTAACTCGTAATATTTTTCTTTTAAATATTATTATTGAACCTGTTCACAAAATTTCACGAGATTCAGTTGAGAAATGCAACCTGTACAGGATAACAGCCGGACATCCGGACATATGAAAGAGTTTTGGCCCAAGCTGGAACGAAGAAGTCGCTTCGGGTCTCACCAAGGACATCTAACAAGCTAATCACGACGTTGTTTATCATGTTTGGTTTCAAAGTTCGTTAGCAATATTCTGGTTGAGTTGGAGCGTAGCGCACAGCGATTCTTGGCAGTGAATGTGTTAATAAAAAGTTCAATCGACCTTTTACCACTTTTACCCAAGATAAAGAGAACGCCAGAAGACTTACCTCTCTCCACAAAGCTTAAAAATAGGTACTTATGTACCAGTTACTTATACTAGGTACCTAGTAGCCCGTCCTAATCAGAACTAAATTGCACACTATTTCGAATACTTAATATTTCTACTGCCTCGTTATTTACGCGGTCACTTAACTTGTAATAAACTGGTCCTTACCTGAAAGTTCAATCCAAGCTCTGAACTGAACTCGATCCGTCGCTCTTTTCAAATGTATTTATTAACTAGTCATAATATTGACTAGTGTGTATATTAAAATTATACACACATGTAACTTATGAGTGTGTGATGCTTCCCAAATCAAACTCTTGACGGGTATTCCCCGTCGTTTCCGATGCAAGGGACTGTTCCATAACAAGTAAAAAACATTCGTGAGTATCAAAACTTAAAGCTATAGAAAGTTTGTCTACTTGTCCCAAACCTAACTAACATGAACCTAGAATACTATGGACGGGCTGTACATAATATCACAGTGAGGGACAGAAAAAGCTCTTATGCAGCTAAATTAAGAACTCGTCTTAAAATGGCTGATGACTTGCCATAAGCAACCTACTAAATTTGGACGGGTAATGGTTTGTGTGGCACAACTCCATATTAAATCAGTTGTGCCAAACAAAAAAAAAGTGGAACTACGACAAGGTCAATGAATGATATTTCCCTTTCTGTCACACTTATCGAGATTTGTATGCTACCAGCTCGCTCGCACGTGATATTATTATTACCATAGCCTGTCGAGTATTCTACATTCATGATGCCTCCAGACGATAGCAATTAGTCAGCTTCTGATAAATTGGGGCTGACAAATCATGACATGTATACACCTCATTATACCGCGGTCATGGGCAATCCACATTACGTGATTTGTCAGCCCCAATTCATCAGAATCTGATGCTATCGTCTGCTACTGCGAAACAAAAAACGAACTTCGTTTGTGTATCTACATCTCTGTCGCACTTGTTTATTCGGGCAACAGAGAGGGATATACACGAACGAAGTTCGCTTTCGTTTCGCGGTAGTTCCTCTGGATGCATGTTCCAACCGTCAAACGAGTAGTCCTGACTAATTGCATGAAAACAATTTGGACCATGGAATTGGCATGATCTGCCAAGTGTTTTTTCTCTCACAAATTTAAATTTAAACGGTCCTGCGAAGCTAGATTGTTACTAACCGATGAGATAGGGCGAGACAGTACGTCAATCATGAGGCGGCCGTGACATACTCTCGATTTTTGTGGGCTGCACGGCTATTACGCGACGGCGCGCGAGCTCTCTCATTTTTTCTCGCACGATCCGTCTCTCTCTTATTAGAACAAGAGGTTTAGTGCGAGAAAATCGTGAGTATGTCGCGGCCGTCCCGTTTTAGACGTACTGTCTTGCCCTAACTCATCGGTTAGTAACAATCTTGCAGTCCGCTTCGCAGGACCGTTTGAATGCGGCAATTTTCGCTTTCCTACTGTTAACTGGCCACACTAAATGAAATTGCAGTTGTTACGTATGTACGCGCTACACCCAATTCCGACTTCATGCTCGCGTACAAAGCGACTGTTTTTTTTCCTACATAGCTTCCTAAGTTGGGCCCCGAAGGGGCCCTTAGCTAATTGCCTATAACAAAGCACGGCTAAGAGCCAGTGCCAGCGCGGCAGAAGGCCAACGCTAAAACCTAACTAACTAAACTACAAACTCCTAACAAAGCCTAAGCTAAGAACTTTATTAAATAAAATTTAAAACACATGAAAGGCACAAACATAACAGTGCTAGAGTTTCTTTATTACTCTTCTTTCTTGACAAACGTGGCGACCCGGAGGCACACCACCCCCCCGCCGCAGGGGGCGTGGCCTCACGGTGCAGATTTACACTGCTCCCACAGCCGCCCAATAGCTGGCTGCAGTGGTGATTCCCGGCGAGATGCACGAAGTACGCGCAGGTGCGGGGTCACGCAGTGAAGCTCCCCATCTCTTGTGCGAAGTCCCGACGAACACGAAGATCAGCCGCACCCCCGTAGCGCAGCAATCTCCCAAGATTCCCAGACTGCCGAGCATGGCTGGCAGCGCAAGGTCCCCCGGTACTCAATACCGAGCCGCGGAGATACAGCCAAGCGACGAAAAACGTTGAAACTGCACCCGATTGACGAGGGCCAGTTTAATTGTCCAATCCGAGTAGAAAAACAGGATCATCCACCAAAATAGACATCGAGTCGGCGGGACCAAAGTCCAGCCATATACCCACAGCCCAGTACGTTCTACGGGTGTCCCAGACTGCCGAACATGAACGACAGCGCGAGGTCCCCCCCTACTAATACCGAGCCACGAGAACATAGCCAAACGACAGCCCCAGCAGGCCCAGAATCCAACCGCATCCCCAATTCCCCACAGCCCGGCACTTTCTTTGGGTTTCCCAGACTGCCGTACCTAACCGACAGCGCAAGGTCCCCCCCTACTAATACCGAACCGCGAGAATAACGGTCAAACCACAGACCCACATGACCTTATTCCAAAAAGACAGGAACATCTGCTTCAAAATAACGCCATCCAAGATGGGCGCATGTCAATATGAAAGCCTGATATATATAATGCGGCGCAGGTGATCGGCCGGAGCGGGTCCGCGTCACTCCGCGCGGCGCGGCGGGCGGGCGTCGAATCCGTTCAAAGCGACATTCACGAGCACGGGCACGGCCACGAGGCCCACGAGCGTGTGAACAGCCTGTTTGTACTCGTGCATGCGCCGGTCGGGAAGACTGTCGGTTTTATGACAAAGATCAAAGGGTGAATGTGCTCGTGCTTGTGTACTTGTTCACGCGCTCGCATGCGTCAATAAACATGTCGGAATTGGAGTCGTCGAAAGATTAAAAATGGTCAAAGAAAGGAATTTTGCTCTTTCTGGAGGGTTAGGTTAGATTAGGTTAGGTATGTACCAGTGGGAACCAACAATATGAGAATAAAAAAAGCGGCCAAGTGCGTGTCGGACCACGCACAACAAGGGTTCCATGCCTATTAAAAAGGTCGTATCCTTACTGAAATCATATGGCACTTACATCCTTTTCTTTAAGTAAGGCGGTTTTTTTTAGAAATATCTCGAAAACCTTTGAACCGATCTTGTTCAAAACAATTCGCATAATTCGAAAAAGTTTTTTTTTTAGGCGTGCACTCCATACATAAAATCGAGATATTTCTAAAAAAACCGCCTTACTTAAAGAAAAGGATGTAAGTGCCATATGATTTCAGTAAGGATACGACCTTTTTAATAGGCACGGAACCCTTGTTGTGCGTGGTCCGACACGCACTTGGCCGCTTTTTTAAGAACAGCACCACCACCCCTTTTTCCATGCCTTTGGAGTTCTCCCTTGCAGTAAGACGGAATCGAACAACTTCTGTAGGGCCGTAAGGACCGGTTTTCCACCCGCCATCAGGAGTTCGACTGTTATACCGTATTCACCGGTAGCCTTGTTGTTCTTGAGCTGTTTAAGAGCCATTACAATATCGTACAAGCTGATGTCCGGGATGTCGTTGGTATAGTGTCGGGTTAGTCTAGATCTAGGATCTTCCGCCAGACTAACTTCGGGTCTGCGCGTTGACGTGTTGCTGTCCGTAAAAGCGCTCTATCTCACCCAGAATCTCAGGTTTAGAAGAAACGATTCTAATAACATCTTCAGTTTTTGACTTCGCGAGCTGGCTCTGTCCTATAGACATATAGATCTCTCGAGAATACTTTAGAGCCCTTATTGCGCTGGATGGCCTCTTCAATACGATTTGTATTGAATTGGTGCAGATCGCGGGTAAGACTTGGAGATCTGTTTATTAAGCTGCCGGTATAAGGTCGCATCGGCTGAAGACTGTAGAATCATTTCACTCCTTTCCTTCATGAGTTTCTGAATGGAGCTAGAGAGCCTTTTAGTTCTGCTGGTCCCTTTGGCCTTGAAGAACTTAAACGTGAACGACTTGGTCGACATGATGAAAGTCAATAAGTACGTGTTGCCACGGTGAGGGACGGAAAAGCTCTTATGCAGCTAAATTAAGAACCGGTCCTAAAATGGCTGTTGACTTGGCATAAACAAATTACTACGGGACGAGTAATGGTTTGTGTGGCACGACTTCATACTAAATCAGTTGTGGCAAAAAAAAAAGTGGTACTATGGCAATGACAATGAATGATATTCCCCTTTCTGTCACACTTATAGAGATTTGTATGCTACCACCTCGCTCGCACGTGGTATCATTATTACCATAGCCTGTCCAGAGTATTCTTCGTTCATGTTCTGGGGCACATTTCTTGGCATATTTGTTTGACATTGTGCATCTAGTTAGCCTTACTTTTTCAACTACACTGCGTGATACTGATAACGGTAATAGGACTTTTGGGATAGATATTATAAAGCATAATATAGTGCACAGCACTACGGTGGTATGGTTCAGTCCCACCCTACACCCAGGGGTATTGCTAGGGGTATGATGGGTCTGACATGAAAAAGGTCATATCGTTACTGAATACTTATGGCACATACGTCCTTTTCTTTAAGCAACGCAGTTTTTTATAAATATCTCGAAAACCTTTGAACCGATCTTGTTGAAAACAAATTTCGCTGGTAGAATTTTATAATCCCTATGAGCATGATTTTTTTCATATTTTTAAAATACACGGTTCAAAAATTAGAGGGGGGGGGGACACAATTTTAGTCGGGGGCGCTTTGTTTCACCTATTTTTTTAAGTCCTATTATTGGAAGTCCGAAAATGTTCGTCATAAAATTTTACGCCATAATAATCGTTAGTCCTAATAATTCTTGATCCTAACGATCGTAAGTCATAACCATTCGAAGTCATAATGACAGTAATCATAAGTTTCACAGGTCCTAATTTTTATTTTCCTAATTTTTTTCGTCATAACACTCACTTGCCCGTTTTATTTCAATTCATAATGACACTAGTCATACATTTTTTAATCCTAAATTTGTTTTTCATAATATTTCTCATCATAAATGTTACTTGGCGTTATCGAAGTAAATAAACGTGTGGTTTTTTATCGCTAGGTACAAGACTAGGTCACAAGACTCTAGCTAGACGTCTCTACATTGACACATCGACTCTACATTGACTCTACATCGACTCTACATATAGACTCTACATATCGACTCTACATTGACTCTACATCGACTCTACATGTAGACTCTACATCGACTCTACATATCGACTCTACATCGACTCTACATATTGACTCTACTTCGACTCTACATTAACTCTACATAGACTCTACATTGACTCTACATATTCGCTCTACATCGACTCTACAGACTCTAGCCGCCCGTCTGTGCGGACGTAGCCTAAGGCAGGTCCGTGTAGGTACGACGACGAGCGAAGCGAGGAGGAGTGTTAGTTGTACTGCGACCCTACGCGCGCGAGCCGAGCGAGCGAAGCGAGCGTGCCGCGGCAGCGGCCGGCGAAGCGCCAGAACCGATTTTTTTTTTCAATAATTTACCTACTTAGCGAAAGCTTTTATTCATCAGGAAAAACAAAATTAGGAGTTAAAGTATGTTCTTAGTTATGATATTAGGACTAACAAAATTATGATGTATGTCCGTTATGAAGAAAAATGTTATGATTAACAAAATTATGACTTCAAGCAAGTTCTTAGTAATGAAATTAGGAAGAAAAATTTTAGGACAACTGATCATTATGACTTCCAATGATAGTGACAGAAATTTAGGAACAAAAAAGTTAGGACGAAAAAAATTAGGACTAGCGATGATTATGACTACAATACGTTAGTACAAAAAAAATTAGGATCATGAATTTTATGGCAGCCAATATGGACCCATTTTAGTCACTTTCGGGGCGATTATCTCCGACTCTATTCACTTAATCCAAAAAATTGCTTAGTAACCTTATATTTATTTTGAAAGGCCTGTCGATTGATGTACTACAAGTGGGCTTGCAATGAAAAAATAATTTTTGACTTTCAGTTTTATGTATGGGGTGCACCCCTAAAAAAAATCTTTTTTAGTAATTTCATTACAAAACTATGTAGCGGTTAACGAAATACACCCTATCCTCAATTTTTTATTCAAATACACCTTATGGTTTTAGAGTAAAATGCCTGTGACATACTGACGGACAGACAGACAGACAGACAGACAGACATGACGAATCTATAAGGGTTCCGTTTTTTGCCATTTGGCTACGGAACCCTAAAAATCTCCTGTTTGTATGACAAGCATGCCCGCGAGCGTGCGGCGCTACTACCAAAATCGAATCTCGAAGTTTGTATATATCTGTCTCTGTCGTAAAGGTGCCAGCACATTATTAACACGCGACGCGACCCGATACCACGTGACGCGCGTTGAGTCGAATTTAATTGTAGTATTTTCTATAACCAGAATCACATTATGAACGCGCGTCGCGTGGTATCGGGTCGCGTCGCGTGTTAATAATGTGTTTCCGCCTTACTTACCATAAACTATAAGTGCGATAGAGATAGACGGAAGTATCCGAACTTCGTAATTCCATTTTCGTGGCTATGGCTCTGTTTGTGCATGCGCCCGTGCCCGTGCTCGTGCCGGGCTGCTTGTCAGGCTGCAAGGCGTGCGTGAATATACCATAAACATGCTCTTTTAGGGTGGTATTTCAAGATCCAAAGTCGATTGCGTCTCACTCACTCTTTAAGCAAAATGTGAGACGCAAATACACAATGGACAAATATCTTAGACAAGACTTAGTGGCTTACCGTATATAATAACACCCTTACACATAGAGGAATAGAATAGAGGGACTCTGACACCCATACACACATGAGCGACAAGGATGTAAGCATAGCCAATACCACAAGTGGGAACGAGATACAGTGTCAAATCTCCTGTCCTTAAGCGCGTACCTACCTATAGGTTTTTTTTGTTTGTCACCACCTGTCAAAATATTGTACTGAAACTGACGTTACCGATATACCACGGTATATTTTGACAGGTGGGTGGGGCAATAGGTTGACATAGTTTGACAGGCATAAACGACATTAAACGTCAAGAATGCATTAGTCTTCTGATACAACTTCTTCAATTTAGCAAGTTTTTTTACGTCACACCTGGCCACAATGCGAGTTTTTCTGCACGCTGCGCGTATGGGATAACTCGCATTGTGGCCAGGTGAAGACGTAAAATTTTTTACGCAACACGGGCGGTAATTCGTAAAGCCCCAGAGCGCATATTTATGGCCCTCACCTTCGGTTCGGGCCACAAACACCTGCGATCTGGGGCATTCACGAATTCACCACCCTAGTTACGTAATGTACTATTTACTTCTCATGCTCAAAAAGTGCATCATGTTAGACTTGGCAAGCGGGGCTAAAGTAGTAGGTACATTTAGCCCCTAGGGAAAATATGTATACATAATTTTGATTTATAAAACATTTTAATTTGACCACTCACAACAGTTCAATATTACATCCACCATTCACAACTCTTTAAAAAAACATTAGTATTTGCTATCTACTAACCAGAATACAGCTAGACATTAAAATCGTCCAATCAGGAAACAGAATCCAATCCAACCATTAGGTGTTTTTTATTCCCTAATACACAATAGTTAAATAAATAAACGCCTCTGACTATGAAGTCAGAAACTATGAAGATTGAGCGGGATAGATTGCTGTCTATCTCGCCTTATCGTATGCCCAGCGTATGCTGTCCGCCGCGCTCGGCCGTTTAGACGCCGCTATTAGACGGTCAGAGGCGTTTATTCGTGTTGTGAATATTTCATATCTGCGTCAAAGCAATTAATTAAAAAGAATGGCGCCAAATTGAACAATCTTTTCGCCTTGGTATAATTGTTGATCGTGGATGGATAATCTTTGTTTTTACTATTTCCTCGCATTCGAAGTGAAAAGTAGAGTGTATAACTCTGGACTAAAAGCCATATTACCCCTCGAACTATCAAAAATTTAGAGGTACGTGTTAGGACTATTAAATCCTTTATCTACGCTCTTAGACTTCAAGTGGAGCCACAATGGAGCACTGATTACAGAAAAAGGCATCTGCCTATATCTAGGCTCTAATAAATTAAACTTATTCTATATTCCCGATCTGTTCTTATTTTTGTACTTAATGGTGGGTACACACCAAGCCAACGAGCGGCTATGTATCTCACTCTAACAAATAGCTTTTAGGTCTTAATACATCACTGTCTCGGCTTTCTCGCTTGCACGATATTTTTCGATATCTCCAGATTCTTCTCGCTCCATATTTAGTGCAGCGAAAGATATTTTTTACAAGTTATCGACATCGATATTTGCTGTTCATATATTCGTAATCTGCGCCATTCTTAAATTAAGTGTATCTCCATACTATGCAAAATGTAATTTACGGTACCTATTTCCCACATTAGAAACAAAAACCATAGTTTCTGAGACACAACTGCCCACGTCAGGTTTAGAGAGCTACTTGATTCACACTATAAATAAATATTAAAATGTTATCAAGTATTTAATTTAACAACTAAGTATTAATAATCACTATAGTTTTAGTTATCTTTCAAAATACAAAAGTTAATGTGGTAGTAGGTTCACTCACATCTGTATTTCCAATCTCTAGACTTCCGTTACGGTGACAATGGTTTGAATGGTATTCAGGAAAAAAGAACGTTTGGTCTAGGTAACTTCGAGTTAATCGTATTTGGTATCAACTACAGAATTAGAAAAAATTACTCCTGTGTATATGTATGTGTGATAGAGACAGACAAAAGATTTTCGTGGTCTCTACCTTTTTATCACACAGACATAAAATTGTTGCAATATACTTGGTTTAGTTAAATTCATTGAAACCAAAGAAACAAATATGTTGGTCAGTAATGTCAAAAGGTGTACTGAGTTAGGACTCTCACAGACTCGCGCGGTCACTAGTAAACTTGTCATTATAGCTATCATATTTACTATTGACCGCCACCGCCGGCCGCGTGTGTGATTCAGGCCTTAATATTACTAACATTTGATCAAACACTTAGCCAAACGCATCTTCAAAAAATGCTTTTTATACTCGTTGACCTTAATGTTTGAATTAAGACTTCGTACACCAAACTTAAATCACATACTTTTTACTATGGAGCTCCCAACTCAACATTTCATAACTGTTGAGACAACTGAAATGAAATTGACCAATCACGTGGCGCCTTTACTGAACTATAATGTATTTGACCAATAGGACGCCGTCATGAGACAGTCAAAAGGTAAATAGACATCAACGCACAAAAAAGAAAAAGCCGTTGGTTGCACTTCGTTCTCAATAAATACCAAAGTTTGTTTAATCAGTTCAGTTGACTCGTAGAAAAAGTATTGTATACAATAGTTATATAATAAGCTTTTTAAGTCTCGTACCTTAATTAGGCGTGGTAATCGACTGAAAAAGCATACATTATATAACGATTGCATAAAATACTATTATTGAACGGGGACGTAATCTTGATGAGGTCAATAAAACCATTCGTTAAAACAATAAAATAGCTGTTTTAAGTTATGTACACAAGATTTTCCTTATTTATAACATGCTCAATAAACATAAATTATTTACCTTATTATGTGTAGGGAATAATCACACAACCGCAACAATAAATATAAATTATGTAGGTAAACATATAAAAAAGGCAACCGTGTCATTGGCTAAGGTTCAACTTAACCACCAAATCACTTTCATTCTCGATTTTTATTTCTTTACTGAATGCCTTCTTGAGTAACATGTCGATAGCTGCTTCTTCTGAAATGAAAAATGTTTTATATAAGTAATATAAAATTTGGGAAAAACTAACTAACTTTGTATTTCGCAGCAGAACTGAAATGGTACATAAGTGCGGATGCCGGGAAAGTAGGGATTGCCGGCCAAGTAAACAGGGGTACGATGCTGGCAATCCTTTTTCACGCCAAGGTGTATAGTGCTTTCCTCAAAAATGTCATAAAATAAAAAAATATTCCATGATCTTTTTGTGATTGCAACATTACATTTTATTGTCGTTGATATTGAAACAAAAGAAGGTTAGTAAGGAAGAAATTTCATTATGAACCTCTCGTTTCGCCACACCCGAAACGTGACATTTCGCAACCTATTTATGAGGAAAATAACGCTAATATTTCATTGCATGTTTGAGTATGAATTTGCCTTCTCGCAGAAGCGGCGAGACGAGAAGCCCATAACGAATTGTGATATAAAATTGGAAGCTTAGGCCTGCAAACTGATCGTTTTTTGTTTCATATTTAATTAGCGACACAACATCATGGCAATTAGTCATTAACAAAACCGGACAAGTGCGAGTCGAAATCGTCCACACTCGATTAGAAAAGTAGTTTTCACACCTTTCATTCGGAAAAGTAAGTTTTGCTCCACGATGAGAGGGACCAAAACGCTACTTTTCTGTTCAAGCTACTTTTTTAATTTATACATTGGCATTGGAACATTTGTACGCAATGTCCCAATTGAACATAGATGTTAATAAAATAATCGATTGTAATTTCATCGTAGTCGATTCAAAACGAACATATTTCAAGTTTTAACTATAACAATGTTGTATAAAAATTCATAAATATTTCGTAATATTTAAAAATTAGTAATAAAAATTAAGATAATTTAGATATATTTTAACAAAAGCTTTTTTCAAAATTCCTCATAGTCGGTGTGAAAAATAGTATGTGTCACTCGGTAGCAAAATTATTTTCGTCTCGGGCGTAAACACTTGTATCCCTCACTACGCTCAGGATCCTACGTTAGAATCCCTCGCTACGCTCAGGATTCTATTGTAGGATCCCTCGCAACGTTCAGGATTCAATACACCGCCCTCGCCGTAAATATACTATTTTGCTCCCTTGTGACACAAATAACTATTTCAGATTTTGCCCTGTACTTGTAGTATAAGACGATTTTACTTGCCTAATTTCATAGTTCTAGGTCAACGGAAAGTACCCTTTACATTTTGATTCCCTTGCCAGTGTCAAAATATACTTTTTTTGATAGTGGAAGCCCCACAAGCCCAATTTCATAAGAAAACCGCAAATCGATGTACAGTTTAGCCGTTTGGCACACGCATACTAGAGGTCAAAACAATTTTTTTGACCCGCTGTTTCTAAAAAAAATTCCCTTAGGGGGGGAGTGCCGAAACATTTTTCTTTTTGTACGAAAAAAAAAATTTTTTTTTCAGAAACCTATCGTGTGTAGTATCATATGAAAGGGCTTTGTGAGGCGATTCTAAAAATATGTCACATCATTACATTTTAGCCATATTTTTTTTATTAAAACAATAATAATTTTCGAAACATACCAAGTTTGGGCTCCTCCAGACACGATATGGCTGTTTTTTTTAAATTCAATATACCACAAATGATACGTGATATCCTCATATCTAACTTCAGAAAAACAATTTTGAAAATAATTGCTTTAATTATTTTTTTTAATTTTTCAATATTACCAAGTGAAACAATCAAAAAAAAAAAGACTATATGATATTATTTCTAAATTGCTATCTTGGGGTTAGATATAAAGATATGACGGATCATTTGTGATACATTATATCTTGATATCCTTATCCTTAATATTACCTTGATATTTTGTGACAAAAACTAACCAAACTATACCAACTGATGAAAAAGCGCAGTTAAAGGGTTAAAGAGGTATTTCCCGTTGGATATATGGATACTACGTATCATTTTATGATTAATAAGTAACGTATCTGCAGTACAGTTCCATAAGTCACGTAAAATAGGTATTCAAGTAGAACTGTGTCCCTTGGCGATATTGAAAAATTAAAAAAAAATACTTAATGCAATCCTTTTCAAAATTGCTTTTTTGAGGTTAGATATGAGGATATCACGTATCATTTGTGGCATACTGAATTTTAAAAAAATCAGCCATATCGTGTCTGGAGGAGCCCAAACTTAGTATGTTTCGAAAATTATTTTTGTTTCAATTAAAAAAATATGGCTAAAATGTAATGATGTGGTATATTTTTAGAATCGCCTCGAAAAGCCCTTTCATATGATACTACACACGATAGGTTTCTGAAAAAAAATTTTTTTTTTCCCATACAAAAAGAAAAATGTTTCGGCACTCCCCCCCTAAGGGAATTTTTTTTAGGAACTGCGGGCCAAAAAAATTGTTTTGCCCTATAGTATGTGTGTGCCAAACGGCTAAACTGTACATCGATTTGCGGTTTTTTTAAGCGTAGGGTTACCACTATGAGGCATAAACGGCCGTATGTTTTTTTACGTTAACTTCAGGAATGGTTTTAAATTCAATTTGATACCTGCACGCGTTCCCGGGAGAAGGGATCTAGACAGACTGACAACAAAGTGATTCTATAAGGGTTCCGTTTTTTCCTTGTGAGGTACGGAACCTTAAAAATCTTAAGGTTTTTTTAAAAATATATTGCATGTTTGAGAAAGGCACTACACATATCTCGGCCGGAACTAAGGATTACCCGGCCTCTGCAGTAATATACTAATTGTAACATTTGTTAGAGTAAGGATTACCCTAGAAGCTACGGTAGCCTAGCGGTTCAGGCATGCGGCTGTCAAACGGCGGTCGTGGGTTCGGTTTCCGGCTCGTACCAATGAGTTTTTCGGAACTCATGTACGCAATATCATTTGATATTCACCTATAGCTTTACGGTGAAATTCCACGAAGAAATTCAAAGGTGTACGTGAAGTTCCCCTGCCCAGCAGTGGGACGTATATAGGCTGATTTATTATAATATTATTACTAGCTTCTGCCCGCGACTTCGTCCGCGTGGAAGTCGTTTATATCGCAGCTCCATACAAACTTTCACCCCCCATTTTAGGGAAGTGGGGGGTTAGAAAGAGACAATAGTATGTCATGTCACTCTCCATCCCTTAACTATCTCCACTTAAGAAATCACGTCAATTCGTCAACAAACACACATACACTTTCCCATTTATAATATTAGGTATGGATTAAGGATTACCCGTCACTTGGATGGCCAACAGTTGGTGCACTATGTGGCGCGCCGTGACCTTGAACAGGTCTCGGTTGTCGATCTTCTTCTTCTTGTAGTACGGCATCAGCAGCCTCACCACCAGCCCCGCCACGTCCACCTTCTCAGCTTTCTTCTCCTCCTTCACTATTTTCCTCTCACTTTTATGCTTCACTTTCTCCTTGTGCCTATCTTTATCGTGCTCCTTATGATCTTTAGATCTACGCTTTAAACTTAACTTACTTCTATCTTTAGAGTGATGATCGGTTTTGTGTTTGTGTGAGTGTGATGACTTGATGGGGGATATCGGTTCTAAAGCAGCCTTCTCTGATTCTACAGGTTTTTCTATAACTACAGGTTCTGGTGGATTTTCTGAGAAATGTTTCAACGCTTGTAAGACTTTGTCGGCTTCTCTGCTGAGCTGGTGCGCTTTGTCTAGCTTCAGGTCTTCGTCGCCTTTCCCCTGGCTAGGTGCTGCCGAATTGTTATTGGACTGGTCGAGAGACGAACCGTTTCCAGAACTGTCTACTGATTTGTTTTCATTAGTTTCAATTTGTTCATCTATAACTAGCTCCTTTTCAGACTCGCCGCCTGAATCGTCCTCCGTGGTCGGTATTGGTTCCGGCTCTTGTTGAGACTCTTTTGGAGGAGCTTCTTCAACTGATTTATTTTCATGCAAATGCTCGATCTTTTTGTGATGTTTTTTGTCATCGTGTTTTTTACTGTCCTTTCGTTTCGTATCTTCTGGTTTTATTTTTTTGGCTTCCGGTTTCTCGTCATCGCTTCCTGACGACTCACCGAAGAGGTCTTTAATTTTTCTTTTAGCTTGTTTTGGTGATTTGCTCGGGGATTTCATATCATTGGTCTTGTTGTATTTATGCTCCTTGTGCTTTCTGTCTGATTTGTGTCGCTCTATCTCTTTTTTATGGTCATTACTCTTGGACTGCTTAGTTTTCGTCTCTTTATTGCTTTTATGCCTCTCTTTATTGCTGCTACTTTCTTTATTGCTTTTATGGCTGCTACGTTTCACAGAAGAATCCTTATTGGGCACACCTTGCAACGTAATGTTGATCACAAAAGTTTTAGTATTAGATGCTTCTTCAGAATCATTTTTTGAATGGTCAGTTTGTTCGTTATTATCTTCTGGTTCGGAAGCTGATTCTATCTTTAACGTGGTGTCGTTGTGAATATCTGCGTGATTGTCGCTAGTGTCATTGTCCGTGTGTTCTAGCTGAAGAGTCTCGTCGCAGGGACTGTTGTCGTCGATGAGCAGGGCGTCGTCTTCGCTGTCGTCGGGAGTGTCGCTCGCCGATTTATGAGAGGCCTTTGTGAAGAAGTTCTTTAACCTAGTTTGGGTGAGGGGGTCTCTTTTGAATGAGTTCGCTTTTCTTTTTGCCTCTTTATCCGCTTTAGACAGGACTCTTTCTTCGTTTTTCGATCCTGCAAGAAAAATAAACAGGAAACTCATTGATATATGAATAAGTGTATTTAATTGGTGTTTCATTGAATATCAGCGAAAGATGTTTAAAGCTCTGTTTTCATATATTTGACACCAAGCTGTCAAGCAAGGGAGTAGCCAACTATATGAAAACACATCTTCACACATTTCTGGTGGATATCCACCTTTAGACTGAATACTACTGTTGATGTGTTCCATACCTTTTTCTAGTTCCGCCACCGTGATAAAACCGGGCATACCCGATGCTTTCCCTTGCCTCGACTCTTCAAACTCCTTCACAAATTCTTTGAGAGTATTGCGTTTCTTCGGTTCGTACGTTTTGAGTGCCGGATAGAGACTATCCTTGTGAGATTTTATCGCAGATATCTGAAATGATAGTCAGAGTTAAAGGATAAGCCAAAAGAGTGTTTCACAAGCTGAAGACACAAAATCATGTCAGCGACGTGATTACGGGGATTTTGGGGCTGTATCATCCATCCCAAATTTTGTTTCTGACGGTAGAATTGATTGTTAGAGTCCGCAGTAAGCTCGATTCTCCATACAAATGTAGTTACGCTCTCATTTTAAAACTACGTGTTGGATTGAAACGAAAATGTGCATGTTCAATGGCATGACGTATATCTATGTCTGTAGTTAGTTTTTGTAGCTTCAGATACTACAATAAAAAAATACGCCTGTCTGGCATCGTATTGACACCCCGCCCGCATCCCCACATAATGGAAATTACATCTCGCGTTCGCTGCCTACCAAGACTTGAGACACTGACTTTGGTCATGATGTAACGCTAGTGAGCCTAGTGAGTGTGTACGCACCGTTTTGACGACGGCCCGGCGGTAGAGGCTGCCGACGGTGCTGGCGGAGAAGGCCTCGTACTCCAGGTCGGCGGCGCACTGCTCCAGGTCGGCGCGGGTCAGCGAGCGCTCGGGCTGCCCGGCGCCCTGCATGGCGGCCATGTTGGTGGCCAGCGCCTCCTTTATCAGGGAGAGGTAGCTCTCGCGGCTCGCGACCGTCAGCCCCGTCACCTGACACAACATGTTACAATTTAATAATGTAACGCCATAAGTTTGCCCTGCTTAAGATCATCTAAATGGACGCCACGGCTTCAAATTAATCTCAGACCTTCAAAAGCTTTTGGGCGTTATATATAATAGAGACCACATTGTGATCTGGACAGATTTGAGATAAATGAAATATTACACGTACACTAAAAGGGATAGTCAGAGACTCACTCCACATGACATTTTCTCAAACATGCAATGAAATATTGACGTTGTGTTCTTCATAATGGGCTTCGAAGTGCCACGTTTCGGGCGCAGCGAGACGAGAGATCCGTAATGGCTTTTCATACAAAATTGGAGGCCTAGACCTGCAAGAATTTGCGGCACAGCATCACGGCGTACAGCCAGGAAATTTTAAGTTTGATTTCTCGGTAGTTTTTTTAATTTATTTCATTGCATGTTTGAGAAAAGCACTCGCACATACCTCGTCGTGAAAAGGGGTCGCTTCCCGGCCTATGTAGTAATGTACTATTAAATATTCATCGCCAGTTCATAGCAACCTAAATTATCGTCAAAAAGTTCCCCAGGTAGTGTCAGCCAGTGAAGGCAGTAGTGTGATGTTGTTATTGTAGTTTCTTGATAACATTTGCACGTTTCGCTTAATAAACATTTTACCTCATCTTATTGCAAGCATTCCGTCAGACATACCTTCGTGCCCGTGCTCTCGGCGGCGCGGCACTTGGAGAACCTGGCCGCCTGCGAGTCATCGCCGTGTCTCTTTCTATCTCTCTCCATGCTCTTCTTGCGATTGGCGAACTCCTGCAGTATGAGCGAGTGAGTCTCCTGCGCCACGCGGCGGCGGCTGTCCTCGCCGTCTGAGCTGCTGTCGTCGGCCCCGTACGCCTCCGCTTCCCTGCACAAACGATACAGAATCGTAAGGTCCAACATATAAAGCGCATTCTCGTAAATACAAAATTAATGAGAGTTGATGAGATGGGTCGGTTTGGTTTGCCGAGCTCAAGGAGCGTCGGCCGTTTATTCCGTCACGGTGCCATTAACCTTATCCGCCGTTACCGCCCTGCGATTTTAGAGCCTAGTGGTATGGTCGGTAGGTAGCTACTTTGGTACCGTGGAAACTGGGCAGAGTCCTTGTGTGGTCCGTGAGTGTGTCACATTCAAGGAACCCGCTGAAAGGCTGCCGCTGCAGCTGACCAGGCCCCACTTCTCAAGCGTCTTTACTTAAAGACTTCGGGTTTGCGGCTGTTGCTGTAGAGACATTGGGTCCCAGGTCAGCTGATATGAAGTTATTCGTGAGAGCTTTACAGAGGATGTCATGAAGCTATTTAAGAGATCTCATCAACGCCTCAGGCGACCCCAGCACTGGCGCTATAGAGAAGAACGCGCGTGCGGACATGGCGCGTCCTACCCTAGCCTGTGTCTGTCCGCTACTGACCTCTTCTGTCCGTGCCGTCCCTCGCCGTACAGCTGCGCGGGGTCCACGTTGGACACCAGCCCGCCCTGAAGGCGCGCGGACATGGCGCGTCCTACCCTAGCCTGTGTCTGTCCGCTACTGACCTCTTCTGTCCGTGCCGTCCCTCGCCGTACAGCTGCGCGGGGTCCACGTTGGACACTAGCCCGCCCTGAAGGCGCGCGGACATGACGCGTCTTACTCTAGCCTGTGTCTGTCCGCTACTGACCTCTTCTGTCCGTGCCGTCCCTCGCCGTACAGCTGCGCGGGGTCCACGTTGGACACCAGCCCGCCCTGAAGGCGCGCGGACATGACGCGTCCTACTCTAGCCTGTGTCTGTCCGCTACTGACCTCTTCTGTCCGTGCCGTCCCTCGCCGTACAGCTGCGCGGGGTCCACGTTGGACACCAGCCCGCCCTGAAGGCGCGCGGACATGACGCGTCCTACTCTAGCCTGTGTCTGTCCGCTACTGACCTCTTCTGTCCGTGCCGTCCCTCGCCGTACAGCTGCGCGGGGTCCACGTTGGACACTAGCCCACCCTGAAGGCGCGCGGACATGGCGCGTCCTACTCTAGCCTATGTCTGTCCGCTACTGACCTCTTCTGTCCGTGCCGTCCCTCGCCGTACAGCTGCGCGGGGTCCACGTTGGACACTAGCCCGCCCTGAAGGCGCGCGGACATGACGCGTCTTACTCTAGCCTGTGTCTGTCCGCTACTGACCTCTTCTGTCCGTGCCGTCCCTCGCCGTACAGCTGCGCGGGGTCCACGTTGGACACCCGCCTGCCCTGAAGGCGCGCGGACATGACGCGCCCTACTCTAGCCTGTGTCTGTCCGCTACTGACCTCTTCTGTCCGTGCCGTCCCTCGCCGTACAGCTGCGCGGGGTGTACGTTGGACACTCACCCGCCCTGAAGGCGCGCGGACATGGCGCGTCCTACTCTAGCCTATGTCTGTCCGCTACTGACCTCTTCTGTCCGTGCCGTCCCTCGCCGTACAGCTGCGCGGGGTCCACGTTGGACACCCGCCCGCCCTGAAGGCGCGCGGACATGACGCGCCCTACTCTAGCCTGTGTCTGTCCGCTACTGACCTCTTCTGTCCGTGCCGTCTCTCGCCGTACAGCTGCGCGGGGTCCACGTTGGACACCCGCCCGCCCTGAAGGCGCGCGGACATGACGCGCCCTACTCTAGCCTGTGTCTGTCCGCTACTGACCTCTTCTGTCCGTGCCGTCTCTCGCCGTACAGCTGCGCGGGGTCCACGTTGGACACTAGCCCGCCCTGAAGGCGCGCGGACATGACGCGTCTTACTCTAGCCTGTGTCTGTCCGCTACTGACCTCTTCTGTCCGTGCCGTCCCTCGCCGTACAGCTGCGCGGGGTCCACGTTGGACACCAGCCCGCCCTGAAGGCGCGCGGACATGACGCGTCTTACTCTAGCCTGTGTCTGTCCGCTACTGACCTCTTCTGTCCGTGCCGTCCCTCGCCGTACAGCTGCGCGGGGTCCACGTTGGACACCAGCCCGCCCTGAAGGCGCGCGGACATGACGCGTCTTACTCTAGCCTGTGTCTGTCCGCTACTGACCTCTTCTGTCCGTGCCGTCCCTCGCCGTACAGCTGCGCGGGGTCCACGTTGGACACCAGCCCGCCCTGGAGGCGCGCGGACATGACGCGTCTTACTCTAGCCTGTGTCTGTCCGCTACTGACCTCTTCTGTCCGTGCCGTCCCTCGCCGTACAGCTGCGCGGGGTCCACGTTGGACACTAGCCCGCCCTGAAGGCGCGCGGACATGACGCGTCTTACTCTAGCCTGTGTCTGTCCGCTACTGACCTCTTCTGTCCGTGCCGTCCCTCGCCGTACAGCTGCGCGGGGTCCACGTTGGACACCAGCCCGCCCTGAAGGCGCGCGGACATGACGCGTCTTACTCTAGCCTGTGTCTGTCCGCTACTGACCTCTTCTGTCCGTGCCGTCCCTCGCCGTACAGCTGCGCGGGGTCCACGTTGGACACCAGCCCGCCCTGAAGGCGCGCGGACATGACGCGTCTTACTCTAGCCTGTGTCTGTCCGCTACTGACCTCTTCTGTCCGTGCCGTCCCTCGCCGTACAGCTGCGCGGGGTCCACGTTGGACACCAGCCCGCCCTGAAGGCGCGCGGACATGACGCGTCTTACTCTAGCCTGTGTCTGTCCGCTACTGACCTCTTCTGTCCGTGCCGTCCCTCGCCGTACAGCTGCGCGGGGTCCACGTTGGACACCAGCCCGCCCTGAAGGCGCGCGGACATGACGCGTCTTACTCTAGCCTGTGTCTGTCCGCTACTGACCTCTTCTGTCCGTGCCGTCCCTCGCCGTACAGCTGCGCGGGGTCCACGTTGGACACCAGCCCGCCCTGAAGGCGCGCGGACATGACGCGTCTTACTCTAGCCTGTGTCTGTCCGCTACTGACCTCTTCTGTCCGTGCCGTCCCTCGCCGTACAGCTGCGCGGGGTCCACGTTGGACACCAGCCCGCCCTGAAGGCGCGCGGACATGACGCGTCTTACTCTAGCCTGTGTCTGTCCGCTACTGACCTCTTCTGTCCGTGCCGTCCCTCGCCGTACAGCTGCGCGGGGTCCACGTTGGACACCAGCCCGCCCTGAAGGCGCGCGGACATGGCGCGCCGCTGGTGTTGGTCGAGCGCGCGCCGCACGGTCCTCTCGTCGGCGCACACGTCGCACCGGTCCACACATTTGGGGGCCTCCTCGCCGAAGAAGTCCGCGAACGTCTTGTGCCGACATCTGTTGAGCGGAAAGGTTTGTTTGATCGTCGACGTCAATAGCTATTTGTTATGCAAGGCTGCAAAAGTTTTAGTTTGGCGCAGGTGCATGTATTGGAAGCCGAGGTTGCGATGGATAGTACGATTACGAAGTACAATCTCGAGAATAGCAAGGATTTCAAGGCACGAGACGCCAAACAACTTTGCTGCCGAGCGATACACACAACTTTTCACCTCACCACCGCGAGGATAATTGTAAATGTAATGAAAGTCATTTCGACCTTTTACTGATTTTCAATAACGGTTTGTTTACATCAAAATCATAGAATTTTATAATGATTAATTTAAACAAACATTTTTGCATCTTTAAATATCCATTAAAAAAGTCAAAGTATTGTTGGGTGCTCACGGGGGACCATACGACGAACGCCTGACCTGACTTGCTCGCAGTAGTTGACCATGATCTCGAAGCTCTTGAACGCGTTCTTGCAGCGCTGCTTCTGCTCGGGGGTCTTGGAGCGACCTAGCTAGGTCTTGAGCAGGAAGCTGACCGCATTGCACTCGCATACAAGCTATAACAAACAACGAACGCCTGACCTGACTCGCTCGCAGTAGTTAACCATGATCTCGAAGCTCTTGAACGCATTCTTGCAGCGCTGCTTCTGCTCGGGGGTCTTGGAACGACCTAGCTCGCTCTTGAGCAGGAAGCTGACCGCATTGCATTCGCACACGAGCTATAACAAACGACGAACGCCTGATCTGACTTGCTCGCAGTAGTTGACCACGATCTCGAAGCTCTTGAACGCGTTTTTGCAGCGCTGCTTCTGCACCGGGGTCTTGGAGCGACCTAGCTCGGTCTTGAGCAGGAAGCTGACCGCATTGCACTCGCACACAAGCTATAACAAACGACGAACGCCTGACCTGACTCGCTCGCAGTAGTTGACCATGATCTCGAAGCTCTTGAACGCATTCTTGCAGCGCTGCTTCTGCTCGGGGGTCTTGGAGCGACCTAGCTCGGTCTTGAGCAGGAAGCTGACCGCATTGCACTCGCACACAAGCTATAACAAACGACGAACGCCTGACCTGACTCGCTCGCAGTAGTTGACCATGATCTCGAAGCTCTTGAATGCGTTCTTGCAGCGCTGCTTCTGCTCCGGGGTCTTGGAGCGACCTAGCTCGGTCTTGAGCAGGAAGCTGACCGTATTGCATTCGCACACGAGCTATAACAAACGACGAACGCCTGACCTGACTTGCTCGCAGTAGTTGACCATGATCTCGAAGCTCTTGAATGCGTTCTTGCAGCGCTGCTTCTGCTCCGGGGTCTTGGAGCGACCTAGCTCGGTCTTGAGCAGGAAGCTGACCGCATTGCACTCGGCGCGACAGTAGTATATGCGGCAGAAGGCTGGCTTGCCATCGCGGCCGGCGCGACCCGATTCCTACGGAATGGAATATTGTAGAGCAGTTCTTTCATACATTTTGTATAGCATCGGCGCACACCGAGCGTTGAATGGCCGAGTCCGAGCCGGCTCAGTTCAGTTCAGTCCTCTTTGTCAGTTAGCAATACATATTGTTTTCGAAAGTTAAATTAAATAAATTTACAACTCAATCCTACAAATATTATAAATAAATGCAATAGTTTGGATGTTTGTTACTCAATCACGCGCTTAAACGGCTCAACCGATTTGGATGAAATTTTGCACGAAGATAGTTTATAGCCTGCATTAAAATACATGATAGTTTTACACACGAAGTCGCGGGAGAAAGCTAGTTTAACACATGAAAAAATTGTATACAAATATTCATACTTAAAATTTAATCTACCCACAGTAATAATTGAAATACAAATGAATATGATAGTCAAACAAAGTAATTAAGGAAGTGATAAATAGAAGATACATAAAGAGTCAATTATCCTTATCAAATATTTCTTCCACACTATAGAAGCAACCCTTTAATAAAAAGTAAAAGAAACTAAAACTGGTCGCGGCCACTAGAGGCTGTGATGCGATGTGGGCCGCTCTGAGCCAACTGGGAAGAAGCCAAGGGGATGATGGATGTTGACTGACCTGGTAGTATGCCGCGACGTTCTGCGCGATGCCCCAATGCGCCACGGCGCGCACGGTCGCCTAGGAACACAATAATCCATGTAATATAAAGAATTATTCACATAAATGTATTAATTCTAAAAACGATGTTAATCCATACTTTGCTAGCAGCAGCCGCCAATGCGATAGGACGTGTTATAATTGTTTGCGAATTAAAAATCGTGTGCAAAATATTGACCTACATCTCGACGAAATCACGAACGCGTGTAGTGCTACGAACTATGTCAATTGTTAAATGTTAATGAAGCAGCAACGTCAGCTAAAGAAATTCCAAATTTCGATCTTAGTGGAAAATTGAAAAATTATTCGCCACGAGCGGGATTTGAACCCACAAACCTCTGGAATCCGTCCATCGCTCTCCCAATTGGGCTACCGTGGGTCCGCTAATGGCGACGAATCTTTCAATCCCTTCCACTATTGTATTTACACCTTAGGGAGGCTCGTAGCGACATCTACCGCGAAGTTAATTACAACTTCTGAAACGCCACCAACGTCTCAACTTACATTGAGAATCGTTAGTAACAATGCGCTACCCCATTTTTAACATTAAATGTTTATGAAGCAGAAATTTGGAATTTCGTTAGCGGACGTTTAATGTTACGTAAACATTTAATGTTAAAAATGGATCCACGGTAGCTCAATTGGGAGAGCGATGGACGGATTCCAGAGGTTGTGGGTTCAAATCCCGCTCGTGGCGAATAGTTTTTCAAATTTCCACTATGATCGAAATTTGGAATTTCGTTAGCGGACGCTTCTGCTTCATAAACATTTAATGTTAAAAATGGGGTAGCGCATTGTTACTAACGATTCTCAATGTAAGTTGAGACGTTGGTGGCGTTTCAGAAGTTGTAATTAACTTCGCGGTAGATGTCGCTACGAGTCTCCCTAAGGTGTAAATACAATAGTGGAAGGTATTGAAAGATTCGTCGCCATTAGCGGACCAACGGTAGCTCAATTGGGAGAGCGATGGACGGATTTCAGAGGTTGTGGGTTCAAATCCCGCTCGTGGCGAATAATTTTTCAATTTATGTCAATTGTGTATAAACTAACTTTTTAAAAATTGGTGATGAAAGTAGTCGGTGCCCATTTGGTCGAAGTGGTAAAATGGCGCGCATCCCTTCAACACCCGTACCTTAGATCGCCGTGAAAGAAAATGTGAGACCAAGAACCAGACCAAATTGTACCCGTATCTACAGCAGAAATTGATAAATGGATGACCTACATAGAACAGTGTCTCAACGAGTAGCAACTCACCAGAAGGAAAGCTGAATACCAAACAAAAATTGAAAGTCCACAACCTTTGCCGCAAACTCTCCAATCTCTTCACTACTAGGCACTTAGAAAAACAGCTGTTGACAACAATTTAAGCAATCTGACCTCACATGTGGACATTACGGTGACGCAGGGCATTCAGATAAGGAGTGCCCGAAGAGAGGTGATCCGCCCAAATGTGCAACATGCAGATTTTACAAAACGCCCAACGACCACAAAATGGCCGAACAACGTTACATAAACTCGATTGATTACGAACGCCGCTTACTTTACTTTTGTTTTGATTTATTATATACGTATAGATTTATTTTACCTATTTTAGATATTAACTCCGCCTTTAGATATTAAGGTCGCAACGCAAGCACTTATTTGTTACACATATTTTATTGAACTCAATTTACTTACTTGCTTGACCGAGTCTAACGCAATTGCAGATGCTGACACTGTAATTATGTCCACCTAACACAGTCCGTCACTGGCAGTGTAGATATGATCTTTTCCCTGTGCCATAGGTATTATATATTTACTACTTAAAATCACTATTATTTTGATTACGCTCGATTCTATTACATATCCACAGAGATTTCAATAGCTATATGGTTACCAACTTGAAACTGGTAGCAACGGATGAGGAACAAAAATCCTACTTGTGTGGGAATAATTTGAACAAACCTCAAACTGCCTCAGACTGCCACGCAAGTGTGATTGAGGTGAATATGTTGAGGTGAATATCGATTTTCATACCTTATCTACGCCCATGCCGAAGGAGACAGTTGCGCACACGCAGGGCACCTCGCCGCGCGACCAGCGCTCCTGCGTCGACACGCGCTCCGCAGACTTCATGCCTGAGGGGGGGAGGGTTTTTGCTTGCTGCTTTATTCCATTTTTTCATATTATTTTTAATGCTTCTAATTTTGTGAATAAACAAATTGTTTTTATTTTTATTTTTAGGTAATTTTGCATATGCTTCAACTGCCTGCCCAATAAATAAAGAAATTCTTACAACTTGCCCATTCACCCGTTTTCCACTTGACATATACTTTTGGAACACCCTGTATAATATACCGCGCCCACATATACAGCATAAGATCTAAATCAATGGAATTTGCTAACTATGTAAACAAACAATGTATCGAAATTGACATTTAATGTCGTAAAATTGATTTAGATCTTACTTATCTTATTTACACCTGCTAGGTGCTACGGTGCAGTGCAGCAGACAGCTCTCAGCATGGAAAAATTTGCTCTTGCATTCATACTTGCGACGTCATATCGCCTGTTCAAACAACAGTTTTGTTTGAACAGTCTCACTCTTAATATGAAACGTCTACAGAAATCTATTGTAGAATTATACGCACCCCCATGATACGCCAATGATTGTAGACCTCTTTTGTTCAGCATATTAGCTACTTCTTCAGTTTGATCGCGAGTTCTACAGTAAACAATCACAGCATTTTTGTCTTTCTGTAATACAAATATATATTATATAAGTAAATAAATTCTCAGTTACATAAAATTTACCGTCAGCAAAAACTGTAACTTACTGGTTTAGCATTTTCGTCCTCCTTCAAACTCTTCTTTAAAAATTCCATCAGATGCCCAACTTCGTCCTCTATACAATTTTGATAAACAACATCGTAAAACAAATTCTTTCTGAAACTTGGCGTCTTGAACTGTGCCACAGGAGTTAAAAGCTTGAGATTCGCCATTATGTCTTTGGTTACTTCCGCACTGGCGGTTGCAGTGAGAGCGACCCATGTCACAGATTTATATGTCTCCCTAAGGTCCCCCAGCTTCAAGTAGTCTGGCCGAAAATCGTGACCCCATTCGCTAACACAGTGTGCTTCATCAACAACAACATACGAGACCTTCCTATATTTAACAAGGTGCTCCATCAGTGATTTAAAAGTCACCGTTGCAGCCTGTTCAGGGGTTACATACAAAAACCTTGTGTTAGGCTTCATACTCCTCAGATCATTTAGCACTCTTTCTCTGTCTTTGCCTGTCATTTTAGAGTTGATTGATTCTGCTGCAATTTTGATTTTAGTTAGGTGATCTATTTGGTCTTTGATCAGGGCCAGCAGTGGTGAGAATACAATAGCCACCTTGTTGTCCTGCAGCATGGCGGGCAGCTGGAAGCACAGGGACTTGCCCGAGCCCGTGGGCATGGACACATACACATCATGAACACCTGGAATATAATATGAATACATCAGACTAACTCATTCTACATTTCAAATTCAAACTGGACTATACTGGACAGGGCGGGGATCTAATGTAATTAATTATTCTGAATAGAATAATAATTGCATTCATTCATAGCCATTATTATTAAAACACAAATAATCAAGGAAAGCTATTTATTTGAGAATTTTGGCTTTAAGAAAATTAAAAATAAAATAATACTAAACTCAAAAGAGAAGCTTCAATATTCCCCTAATTTCATATCAAGTATAGAAAGGAAAAAAGAAAGTGCGACATTAAAGTCACGACTGCGTCTGTAATTTGGCAGCACTGTTATAATACGACTATATTGAAGTGTGACTCTTCTCGTGCAATACAAGACCTTTGTGTTCTTACCAAATATAGCAGTATAAAAAATATTTCTTGTAATATCTGATATTCATTTATACATTATTGAACTTGTATCCAAAATTTGATATTTCCAATAGTTACCTCTAGCTATTGCCCTAACAGCCCGTTCTTGAAGTTCACTTTTAAACTTTCGGTGTCCAAAATACTGCGACAGTTTGTCTGTTACATTATCCATTTCGGAGGTTTTCTTTTTGTCGCACAGCCGTAACAGGTATTTCACTTAATTTTAAACACTCAACACAGTGAACCGTGTTATCATCATAACACATATTAAATTAAAATACAAGTAAATATTTTCAACAATAATAACAATATATCAAAACAACCTCAAAACCAATCTGACATTTGGCGATATTTGCGAACGAAATTCCGCCAACTGCCAACCGCTATTCGTCAGGTTGGCCAACTGCTAACAAAAAAGACCGCTAAAACTTAAACTCATTTAGAATGTTATTTAGAGAATATTATATCTTGTGGTTTTCAATTACTCTGAAAGTAATTTTTCGATTTCAAGACTGATCTGGAGTAAATCACATTATGTTTATTTTTCTACAGATACCGACCATGAGTAAACGTAAAAATCCTTCGGGCGCAGACAATTTAAACGGTGACTTCTGTGACTTCTTGATGGAATTAGCTGAATATGAAAAAAATGTTAGCCGAAATATACACAAGTACAATGCCTACAGAAAAGCAGCAAGTGTTTTGGCTTCCCACAGTAAACGGGTAGAATCCGGAGATGAAGCTAAAAAACTAAACGGTATTGGAGAAAAAATTGCAAAAAAAATTGACGAATTCATTCATACAGGAAAATTGCAGAAACTTGAAAATATTCATCATGACGAGGATGCTCAAGCGATCAGTTTGCTGGCACGAGTTTCAGGAATAGGACCCGTGAAAGCTGCTGACCTGGTGAAGAGTGGAATAAAGAATATAGAAGATCTGAGAAATAATCAGAATAAATTAAACCATCACCAACTGATTGGTCTAAAGTAAGCAGAGACAGAGTTTTAGCTATCGAAGCATAAAATCATATCTAACTTTTTGATAAATTTACAGATACTTTGAAGATTTTGAAAAAAAGATACCTAGATCGGAGATACAAGAAATTGAAGCAAAATTGAAGGCCTGTATACTGGGGTTGGATCCTAAATTCACTGTAACAATCTGTGGCAGTTACAGGTAACTATTTGTTTATATACGTTGCAATAGCTTCGTCTAAGGTTGGTATTCTCTCTCCTTTATCTTTGTCGAATGTGTATTTGCATCTCGCATTTTCCTTAAAGAGTGAATGAGACGCAATGCACATTGGACAAAGATCTTGGACAAGTGTTATTATTATTCTCACCTTACGGAGGTAAGAGGTCACGGTTACGACCCAGAAGATCCTCTTATTAAACACCCTTTTGTCTATGATGCCAATCCTTATCCTCTCTTTTAAGGATTCTTAAAAAAATTACAGACGCGGCAAACAGGAGAGCGGTGACATAGACGCTTTAGTTACGCACCCATCGGTTATCGCCGGTAGTAAGATGAGTGACAGCAAGCAGTTTTTGGGAAACATTGTCGACGCTCTAGGTGGATTAGTCACCGACACTATCTCTATGGGAGACACTAAATTCATGGTACGTTGTTTCTCTCTCTCTGCCCGGTTAGCGCGAAGCTGCCTCGTGGCGAGACAGACCATCCGTCTCTTTCTAAGCGTTCTAATTAGAAAGACATATCGACACAGCTCGCGAGCCGTGCTGATCTGACCGGTATGGCAATTCAATGGCCACCTTCTAATTTGTCACAACAACTTTCAACACAACGTGTTTTTTTAACCGTCTTAGAGCCGAAGCTCACTTAAAGTATCCAAATCGTACTAATCAATCAATCGTACTAAGTTTAAGTAATATGATATGATATATGATTGATATGATTTATTCATGTATGTGGGAAATGGGTTACAATTTGCAGTTCTAGTTGCAGTACATCTGGTGGACTCACCATACCCTACCTTTTGTACAAAAGGTATAAGTCTAATTCTAACTTATGTATTAATTATTAAAATAAATGTCATGACAGAGATTACAATTAAAAAGGTAAAAGTTAATATCAATGTCAGGAAAAAATTACAATAGAAATGAAACAGAAATAAATATCAGGAAAGAGATTACAATTAAAATGAATCATTCAGAAAGTCATTGATATTATAATAACATTTATATGTGAGTAGATTCTTAACTTCTTATATGAATTTAATTTCTGACACTTAAAACTATCTGGTATCTTATTGTAAATTGTGATACACATGATATAAGGGTTTTTTGAGGTAAGTCCTAATTTGAGAGGCAGCAGGTTTATGTAACCTATGTTTATATTGTGCTCTAACACAACGGGTACTTAGCTGCTGTATTTCGATAAACTGCGTTTTGTATTTGTGAACAAAAACGGCAACCTCCAAAATATACAGACATGGGACGGTGAGTATGCCATTATCCATAAAGAACGGGCGGCATGATTCCCTTCGACCAATTCCATAGATTGCTCTTATGCAGCGTTGTTGTGCTAATAGTAATTGGTCTTTACTAGAACAATTACCCCACAACACTATTCCATATCGAAAAATTGAATGAACATAACCGTGATATGCTACCAGCGCAGCTTGTTTAGAAACAGTTTTCGCAATTGTTCTTAGTGCATATATAAAGCTATTTACTCTACAGCAGACACTTTCCACATGGTCCTTCCATTTGCAGTGAGAATCAAAATGACTATACCTATCTAGGAACTTTGTGTGATGGACCTCTTTAATGGGAACATTATCAAAACTTATATTTAAATTATGTGAGTCACTTCGGTCAGTATAGAATTGAATAAAATTCGTCTTATCTAAATTAACTTTTAAATTATTATTATGTAGCCATTCAATTCTACGCGATAATGTCAATATATTTATTTCTTCATTGTATGTCGATAAATCGTTACATTTTATTATAATTGATGTATCTTCTGCGAATAAAATACACTCATGAGATATATAATTCGGTAAATCATTTATATACAATAAAAATAATAAAGGGCCTAATATACTACCTTGCGGAACGCCATATTATTACTGACATAATTTGATCGATAAGATACTAAATTTCTAGATTTCGGACAATACTTTAGTGTCTCTACACATAAAAGGTAATTAAGTTTAAAAATCCAGTATGGCGCGCGGAGCGAAGTTCATCCACCCGGTTAGAGTTCGTATACCTATCTACATAAGATGGCGGGTAGCGGTCACTGCGGTCACTCTGCTGGATAAACAATATTAATACATAAAAAAAACAACGTGTATATTGCTGTCGCATTCCAAAGATTGCAGATTGTTATTACTACTCGTAATTGCTAGGTAGAACCGTGCACAAAAGCAATCTACATAAAAAAGTTGAAAAACCCCCGACATTTTCATTTCAAAATCCAATATCTCAAAAACGGCTGAATAGATTTTCATGAAACACTAAGAACACTCAGGATAAAATTATCTATGACACAATAAAAACCGCATTCAAATCGGTCCATCCGTTAGGGAGCTACGCTACCACAGACAGATATACAGCAACACAGACACGTTAAACTAATAACACCACTCTTTTTGCGTCGGGGGTTAAAAATCATCCCATTGCGCCGCCGCGCCGATACCTTGTTTTCTTTTTGCCAGGGAGTATGCCGGCTGTCCGGTCCGGCGCGCCGGCTGGACGTGCGGCTGGTCCCGGCGGCGCAGTACGCGTGCGCCGCGCTGTACTTCACCGGCAGCGACGTGTTCAACAAGCTGATGCGTGCGCACGCGCTCGAGAAGGGGTTCACGCTCAACGAGTACTCGCTCCGGCCGGTAGGGGTCACAGGTACGGGGGCTAGAGGCCCGTTTTTTTCCGTGTTTAGAGCATGGACCTATGATACTCAGCACGGCTTCCGTCTCAATCATCAGACCAGGTTTATAGTACCATTTGTCATCCATTACATAATAGGCATGATGACTCATGTTCAAATCGATAACGTAGTGATGCTAAATGGATAGTAAACCATCAAATTATCGTAATTATTATTAAAATCGTAAAAAGATATGAACCTTGAAAGTTTAGAAAAAATATGCATTTTTTTATTGTCCAAGAGTAAATTAAAAGATACCAATAGAATCCTTGCGCTTTTATAGAAACAAAATTGTACGACAACTATGTTCTTACTTAAATGCAGTATTTCGCGACCGAAACAACAATTTACCGACTTAATTAATAATTAATTTTTAACCGACTTAAAAAAAAACTGTCTATCAGTATGAAGCGTTTTGCACTGCCGCCAGCGAGGTCAACCTTTGTCCCTTTTTTTTGGGTATTTATGTTCTTTAATAAAATTGTAGTTGCTCCCATACAAACATTTGTTCCTCTCCAAAAACTGGTTCGAATGACATCATAAAAAATCTTAGTCATCATCCCTTTTGTACAAAGTTTCAACAAGAACTAAAAAATAACACCCGACAAATGACGATTGTTGCTAAAATAGGGCCAGAATTCGAACGGTATTGTTTTTCACTTTTTAACCAACTTCAATAGAATGAAGGAGTTTCCGTTCATCTTCACGGTTATTATGTATGTATACAAATACATATATATTCAGCCATTATTCTTTACCATACCGTCCAATTCAGTTTTTTTCAAAAGCAAGCCTTTTTAGAGTTATCTTTGTGTGTGTGTGTATGTTTGTAATGAATAAAATCAAAAACTACTGTGCCGCTTTCAAAAATTCTTTCACCATTGGAAAGCTACATTCACCCTGAGTGACATATTTTTTTTGTAGGCTACTTTTTACCGCGGGAAAATGCTTAATTCCTACGGGAAAACGGGTAATCTGTGCGAAGCCAAGCAGCTAGTTTCATATAAACTTGGCGCAGGTTTGATGACGAAATCCTTGACAAGTTGAGGGAACTTCTGAAGTATAATTGACTGCGATATTTTCTAAAGGGAATCCTGCATTTCCTCTCGAAACACACAATCGACCTCGATATTTTTGGGAATGGGATAGCTGTCAATTCATATACCTTTTGCCATAATTATATGACTAAATAACATTTCCAAACCTATAATAATATCATACGCTAATCCTTTGTCTCGGCCATCAAGCTGATACTCTTCAAAGTATCGTTCATTTGCTGGCCTCCATTTAATGTGTATAACATTTCCGTTTTCTAGGAGTACCTGGAGAACCAGTGCCAATATCGTCCGAAGAAGAAATATTCGAATACATCGACTACCCGTTTAAGAAACCTGAGGAACGCAATATGTGAGGGTGGGGGCACAAGAAGAAACCGAGTTTATTGCATATAAAAATATAATATCACAAGGGAATTACTAGGAAGCTAACATAATTCAATTAACAAAGTAATTGGCTTAAATCTACTTTAGTAACTACATAAGGAAGTCACGAGGTAAAATTTAGTTAAATTGACAACGTTTTATCTATTTTCACACGAAATTCAGTCATAGTGTTTTATGCACAGGTCGAAATCTAAATAAGGATATAAGTATAAACAAAAAGGTATGATTTCAGGATCACAAAGTTGTTGTTTTTTATATTCGCTTTTGATAGCCAATTCCGTTGTCATGATTCGTTTGATTACAACTATCGGGACTCATAAATACTTTATTCATAAGTAAATTAGTAACCTACCAATACAAATAGTTTCATTAACATTTATATCATAATAATATTTTACAGACTAGTCATATTAGCCTTATACGCCTGACTCCAAAAATATTGAATGAATCCTTTATCCAAATATAAATCACATGAATAGTTTTAATAATACTAAACGAAAAAGGAATGCAATCATACAAACTTTAAATAAATGTAGCTGAAATAATTACGTGTTTTTTTTCTCAATATTTCGTTGAACTAACAATAATTTACACTTTACTGTAAATCTGTCAAATGTTCAGTCGCGTATCTCTATCTTTATTTCGGCAAATTAGATAATTGTCCTAATTATAGTCTGGTCAGCGAAATAACAGCGTTGAAACATATCGCAGCAATTGTACCGAGTTGAGAACAAGCATATAGTTTTAATCCATTTGGTTGCCTACTTTAACATCAATCAAATAAAGACTTTTACGTTACACCTGGCCATAATGCGAGTTTTACTGCAAGCTGCGCGTACGGGAAAACTCGCATTGTGGCCAGATGAAGACGTAAAATTTTGTACGCAACACGGGCGGTAATTCGTAAAGCCCCAGAGCGCATATTTATGGCCCTCACCTTCGGTTCAGGCCACAAACACCTGCGATCTGGGGCATTCACGAATTCACCGCCCTAGTTACGTAATGTACTATTACGTCACACCTGGCCATAACATAATGCGAGTTTTACTGCACGCTGCGCGTACGGAAAACCTCGCATTGTGGCCAGGTGAAGACGTACAATTTTGTACTCAACACGGGCGGTAATTCGTAAAGCCCCAGAGCGTATATTTATGGCCCTCACCTTCGGTTCGGGCCACAAACACCTGCGATCTGGGGCAATTCACCGCCTTAATTACGTAATGTACTATTACAGTAAAGGGAAAATAGCACCATATGTACTGTAAGTAACTATTATAGCGACTAACAAAAATAAAGACTATGACTTGCGTGCGATAATCGCGTCGCAAAAATGCAACGTATGGGGTTATGTGTATGCGCGCATGACGAAAAATCGTAGTACGCGCCTGGCCTAATAATACGTTATGGTAGAAAATCAAATGGACTAAAAACATCATCATAAGAATAGCGCTGGTGCTGGCTGAAAAACAAAAGACGACCTTCAATCTTACTAGTCTTGGGCGTCCACTAAAGAGGTAACATAACTTAAAGTTCTGTAGAACTATTACACTGGAGCAACTTCTCGCTATCCACGGCGAGAACCCTCCATTACTTGAGCAGGCAGAGATGTGCAGGTTGCGAATCCAAAAAAGTATCCAAAATATGAGAATATTCTCGGAAATTCCAAGAAACTTTAACGAGTTTTTTTTTGAAATTACCAAAATCTTAACACGGGGAATGTTTCGCAATTATGGAAACGTTCCGTTGACACATCAGTACGAGCACTACGAGCAGGCCAAACGTATGAAGCCAATAAAAAACGACTTTGGTATAACGCTAGCGACGTGGGATCCGCCAAGGGTTCAATGGGTGAACCGAACTCGGGCAGCCGCCCGCCGCCCATGACGAGCACTCAGCACACGTCTATTAAAAATACGACTTTGACATAACGCTGGCTGAATAACAAAAGACGATCTTCAATCACTGGTCATGCGCATGCACCAACGCGTACAACTGCGACGTGGGGTCCGCCAACAGTTCCGTGGGCGTGTCGAACTCGAGCAGCTGCCCGCCGCCCATGACGAGCACTCTCGAGCACTCGAGCACGCCGACCACTCGGTGCGCGATGAGGAGCACGGTGGAGCCGCCGAACGCGCTGCGCAGGGTGTCGAGTATGAGCCGCTCCGTCTCTTGGTCGAGGTTCGCCGTCGCCTCGTCTATTAGGATGATCTGAAAATAATGAACAAGTTTTGTAGAAAGTACCCACAGAAATGTTTTGTATATACGTTGGCAAACAAGCATACGGCCTGCTTGATGTTAAGCAGAAGCTGTGGTCTATGGACGCTCGTGTCTTTAAATAGAAGTGTCACAAGTGCACCTACGCAACGCAGGTAGCGCGGGTCTTAGAAGGAAGTGACGTAGCACGTTAAAGAAGGTCGCAGCTACTTGTATTTTAAAGCCGTCTGCAGCGCCCGCGCCAGGCACAGCACGTCCTGCTGACACTCACCTTGGCCCTCTGCAGTATGGCGCGGGCCACGCACAGCATCTGCGCGAGCCCGCGCGACAGCTGCGCGGCCGGAGCGGCCAGGCCGCACGTCCTGCTGAGACTCACCTTGGCCCTCTGCAGTATGGCGCGGGCCACGCACAGCATCTGCGCGAGCCCGCGCGACAGCTGCGCGGCCGGAGCGGCCAGGCCGCACGTCCTGCTGAGACTCACCTTGGCCCTCTGCAGTATGGCGCGGGCCACGCACAGCATCTGCGCGAGCCCGCGCGACAGATGCGCGGCCGGAGCGGCCAGGCCGCACGTCCTGCTGAGACTCACCTTGGCCCTCTGCAGTATGGCGCGGGCCACGCACAGCATCTGCGCGAGCCCGCGAGACAGTTGCGCGGCCGGAGCGGCCAGGCCGCACGTCCTGCTGAGACTCACCTTGGCCCTCTGCAGTATGGCGCGGGCCACGCACAGCATCTGCGCGAGCCCGCGCGACAGCTGCGCGGCCGGAGCGGCCAGGCCCCGCACGTCCTGCTGAGACTCACCTTGGCCCTCTGCAGTATGGCGCGGGCCACGCACAGCATCTGCGCGAGCCCGCGCGACAGTTGCGCGGCCGGAGCGGCCAGGCCGCACGTCCTGCTGAGACTCACCTTGGCCCTCTGCAGTATGGCGCGGGCCACGCACAGCATCTGCGCGAGCCCGCGCGACAGCTGCGCGGCCGGAGCGGCCAGGCCGCACGTCCTGCTGAGACTCACCTTGGCCCTCTGCAGTATGGCGCGGGCCACGCACAGCATCTGCGCGAGCCCGCGCGACAGCTGCGCGGCCGGAGCGGCCAGGCCGCACGTCCTGCTGAGACTCACCTTGGCCCTCTGCAGTATGGCGCGGGCCACGCACAGCATCTGCGCGAGCCCGCGCGACAGCTGCGCGGCCGGAGCGGCCAGGCCGCACGTCCTGCTGAGACTCACCTTGGCCCTCTGCAGTATGGCGCGGGCCACGCACAGCATCTGCGCGAGCCCGCGCGACAGCTGCGCGGCCGGAGCGGCCAGGCCGCACGTCCTGCTGAGACTCACCTTGGCCCTCTGCAGTATGGCGCGGGCCACGCACAGCATCTGCGCGAGCCCGCGCGACAGCTGCGCGGCCGGAGCGGCCAGGCCGCACGTCCTGCTGAGACTCACCTTGGCCCTCTGCAGTATGGCGCGGGCCACGCACAGCATCTGCGCGAGCCCGCGCGACAGTTGCGCGGCCGGAGCGGCCAGGCCGCACGTCCTGCTGAGACCCACCTTGGCCCTCTGCAGTATGGCGCGGGCCACGCACAGCATCTGCGCGAGCCCGCGCGACAGCTGCGCGGCCGGAGCGGCCAGGCCGCACGTCCTGCTGAGACTCACCTTGGCCCTCTGCAGTATGGCGCGGGCCACGCACAGCATCTGCGCGAGCCCGCGCGACAGTTGCGCGGCCGGAGCGGCCAGGCCGCACGTCCTGCTGAGACTCACCTTGGCCCTCTGCAGTATGGCGCGGGCCACGCACAGCATCTGCGCGAGCCCGCGCGACAGTTGCGCGGCCGGAGCGGCCAGGCCGCACGTCCTGCTGAGACTCACCTTGGCCCTCTGCAGTATGGCGCGGGCCACGCACAGCATCTGCGCGAGCCCGCGCGACAGCTGCGCGGCCGGAGCGGCCAGGCCGCACGTCCTGCTGAGACTCACCTTGGCCCTCTGCAGTATGGCGCGGGCCACGCACAGCATCTGCGCGAGCCCGCGCGACAGCTGCGCGGCCGGAGCGGCCAGGCCGCACGTCCTGCTGAGACTCACCTTGGCCCTCTGCAGTATGGCGCGGGCCACGCACAGCATCTGCGCGAGCCCGCGCGACAGCTGCGCGGCCGGAGCGGCCAGGCCGCACGTCCTGCTGAGACTCACCTTGGCCCTCTGCAGTATGGCGCGGGCCACGCACAGCATCTGCGCGAGCCCGCGCGACAGCTGCGCGGCCGGAGCGGCCAGGCCGCACGTCCTGCTGAGACTCACCTTGGCCCTCTGCAGTATGGCGCGGGCCACGCACAGCATCTGCGCGAGCCCGCGCGACAGCTGCGCGGCCGGAGCGGCCAGGCCGCACGTCCTGCTGAGACTCACCTTGGCCCTCTGCAGTATGGCGCGGGCCACGCACAGCATCTGCGCGAGCCCGCGCGACAGCTGCGCGGCCGGAGCGGCCAGGCCGCACGTCCTGCTGAGACTCACCTTGGCCCTCTGCAGTATGGCGCGGGCCACGCACAGCATCTGCGCGAGCCCGCGCGACAGCTGCGCGGCCGGAGCGGCCAGGCCGCACGTCCTGCTGAGACTCACCTTGGCCCTCTGCAGTATGGCGCGGGCCACGCACAGCATCTGCGCGAGCCCGCGCGACAGCTGCGCGGCCGGAGCGGCCAGGCCGCACGTCCTGCTGAGACTCACCTTGGCCCTCTGCAGTATGGCGCGGGCCACGCACAGCATCTGCGCGAGCCCGCGCGACAGCTGCGCGGCCGGAGCGGCCAGGCCGCACGTCCTGCTGAGACTCACCTTGGCCCTCTGCAGTATGGCGCGGGCCACGCACAGCATCTGCGCGAGCCCGCGCGACAGCTGCGCGGCCGGAGCGGCCAGGCCGCACGTCCTGCTGAGACTCACCTTGGCCCTCTGCAGTATGGCGCGGGCCACGCACAGCATCTGCGCGAGCCCGCGCGACAGCTGCGCGGCCGGAGCGGCCAGGCCGCACGTCCTGCTGAGACTCACCTTGGCCCTCTGCAGTATGGCGCGGGCCACGCACAGCATCTGCGCGAGCCCGCACGACAGCTGCGCGGCCGGAGCGGCCAGGCCGCACGTCCTGCTGAGACTCACCTTGGCCCTCTGCAGTATGGCGCGGGCCACGCACAGCATCTGCGCGAGCCCGCGCGACAGCTGCGCGGCCGGAGCGGCCAGGCCGCACGTCCTGCTGAGACTCACCTTGGCCCTCTGCAGTATGGCGCGGGCCACGCACAGCATCTGCGCGAGCCCGCGCGACAGCTGCGCGGCCGGAGCGGCCAGGCCGCACGTCCTGCTGAGACTCACCTTGGCCCTCTGCAGTATGGCGCGGGCCACGCACAGCATCTGCGCGAGCCCGCGCGACAGCTGCGCGGCCGGAGCGGCCAGGCCGCACGTCCTGCTGAGACTCACCTTGGCCCTCTGCAGTATGGCGCGGGCCACGCACAGCATCTGCGCGAGCCCGCGCGACAGCTGCGCGGCCGGAGCGGCCAGGCCGCACGTCCTGCTGAGACTCACCTTGGCCCTCTGCAGTATGGCGCGGGCCACGCACAGCATCTGCGCGAGCCCGCGCGACAGCTGCGCGGCCGGAGCGGCCAGGCCGCACGTCCTGCTGAGACTCACCTTGGCCCTCTGCAGTATGGCGCGGGCCACGCACAGCATCTGCGCGAGCCCGCGCGACAGCTGCGCGGCCGGAGCGGCCAGGCCGCACGTCCTGCTGAGACTCACCTTGGCCCTCTGCAGTATGGCGCGGGCCACGCACAGCATCTGCGCGAGCCCGCGCGACAGCTGCGCGGCCGGAGCGGCCAGGCCGCACGTCCTGCTGAGACTCACCTTGGCCCTCTGCAGTATGGCGCGGGCCACGCACAGCATCTGCGCGAGCCCGCGCGACAGCTGCGCGGCCGGAGCGGCCAGGCCGCACGTCCTGCTGAGACTCACCTTGGCCCTCTGCAGTATGGCGCGGGCCACGCACAGCATCTGCGCGAGCCCGCGCGACAGCTGCGCGGCCGGAGCGGCCAGGCCGCACGTCCTGCTGAGACTCACCTTGGCCCTCTGCAGTATGGCGCGGGCCACGCACAGCATCTGCGCGAGCCCGCGCGACAGCTGCGCGGCCGGAGCGGCCAGGCCGCACGTCCTGCTGAGACTCACCTTGGCCCTCTGCAGTATGGCGCGGGCCACGCACAGCATCTGCGCGAGCCCGCGCGACAGCTGCGCGGCCGGAGCGGCCAGGCCGCACGTCCTGCTGAGACTCACCTTGGCCCTCTGCAGTATGGCGCGGGCCACGCACAGCATCTGCGCGAGCCCGCGCGACAGCTGCGCGGCCGGAGCGGCCAGGCCGCCGCGCGCACGGACGCTCTCGCCGGCGCCGCAGCGCACGAGCGCGCGCCACAGCTCCGCGTCGCTGTGCTGGCGCAGCGGGTCCACGTTCTCGCGCACGGTGCCCGTGAACGTGAACGGCTCTTGCGGGATCATGCCGATGCGCGATCTGGGGAATACGATAAGGATGGTATCTTAAAAATCTCTGTCAGTGATTAGCGGGGTAGCTGGAGAACGTGACGCCGCGCCGCGACCGTCGCGACTGTAATATCTGACCTGAGCGCGTGCAGGTTGAGCGTGTGGACAGGCACCCCGTCCACAAGGACCCGGCCCGCGGCGGTGGGCGCGAGCCGCAGCACGGCCTGCAGCAGCGAGCTCTTGCCGGCGCCGGTGCGGCCGACCACGCCGAGCTTCTCGCCGGGGTAGCTGGAGAACGTGACGCCGCGCCGCGACCGTCGCGACTGTAATATCTGACCTGAGCGCGTGCAGGTTGAGCGTGTGGACAGGCACCCCGTCCACAAGGACCCGGCCCGCGGCGGTGGGCGCGAGCCGCAGCACGGCCTGCAGCAGCGAGCTCTTGCCGGCGCCGGTGCGGCCGACCACGCCGAGCTTCTCGCCGGGGTAGCTGGAGAACGTGACGCCGCGGAGCGCCGCGCCGCGACCGTCGCGACTGTAATGAGGCACTTGTCTTACGCGGGCCATAGGCGGACTGCTCAGAGCAGTCGACTCCAACGGCACGAGAGCAGTCGTCATATCAAATGAGGCCTCGACTGCTCTAAGCAGTCCGTCTATGGCGGGTCTCGACTGCTCTAAGCAGTCCGTCTATGGCGGGTCTCGACTGCTCTAAGCAGTCCGTCTATGGCGGGTCTCGACTGCTCTAAGCAGTCCGTCTATGGCGGGTCTCGACTGCTCTAAGCAGTCCGTGTATGGCGGGTCTTAGATCCTATGGTCGAGAGGTATAGGTGAGCTATTAGGTGAGGTGTGCTATTTTATATAATTCATTGGTACTTCTTCTTCGCATTTTTTAGGATTCCCTACCCAAAGGGTTAAAACGGGAGCCTATTACTAAGGCTCCGCTGTCTGTCTGTCTGTCCGTATGTCACCAGGCTATATCTCATGAACCCATCACGGTTCTGTCTAACTATCAAGTTAGACAGTTGTAATTTTCACAGATGATTTAAGTCTGTTACCGCTATAACAACAAATACTAAAAAACCGGCCAAGTGAGAGTACTCCCATATAACAGATATGATTTTTTTGCCGTTTTTATAGATAATGGTAAGGAACCCTTCATGCGCGAGTCCGACTCGCACATGGCCGGTTTTTTTATTTAATTAATATTATCTTAGCTTGTCTGTTACTTATTGTGTCTAACAGTTTGTGCATTTGGTTAATAGGAAACTAGTCGTAGGCTTAAACTAAGCCATACAATTTATTATAATTTTAATTTGACTTATTTCTCGTTCTCGTGCGGTAGTGCTTAGCATTAGTACCTAAAGTTAGAATACTGGGTGCGCCAAAGTTCATATAAAATTGCAACTTCGATTATTGGATTTCCGAAAATTTCTCTCATAATGATCACTATTCATAATTATTTGTGCTAATAACTATCGTAACTCCGAATTGTCTATATTCATAATGTTATTCAACAAAGTATCTCTGTTACTACTATGTTTATATACTTTTATATCATAACGACTTTTAGCAATATAGTTTAATATCATATTTATTTCTATGCATACTAGTAGTTATTGCTAAATTTTGTATTGTAGAATAACTTTATTTATTTAATAAACTTTTACAAGTGGTGCAATAAAGAAACTAATCCACACGGATTTCCGTGGTAGGATTGCTTACGAAGTACTGTCGCGGGTGCCGCGGTAGTACTCGGGGAGAGCTCTGTCCGTCACGGATCGCCGCGGTGGACTGAATGCCGAGCTTTTTTTTTTTTTTTTTGAACCTGACTGTTGCTATAATAGGACGGACCCAATATAGCGGTCGAACTGCGTGGTTGGAGGGTGGCCTGGGGAAAATCCAGGGGAAGCCTCCGGCACGACCACGCGGGGAAGTTTGTACACTGGAATACTCTAAGAGTTTGCGCTCCAGTGAGATTGGTTGAACGGTATCAACCGAATCTGGGGTGTGAGTGGTATCGAACTACTGGGAGTTTTATCGCTGGTTCGCTAAAACCTAGCCTAGCTGAGAAGAGTCCAGCAAGAAACTCAGCTAGGCCCGACTTGCGTCGGACTGACTCTACCCGGTATGCGGCGGTACCGGGACGAAAGCGGACTGTATGTGTCTGTGTTGTCTCGCGGTGGACGTCCCCGCCGGCGGGAACGCTGAAGTGTACGCGATGTGTTGGACGCCGAAAGCGCAGCGTTCCATCTTTCGATGGACGCTGTGATTTCGTCGTCCGGGTCCGTGAGTGTGTGCCTAGGACGCCGGACCGTGCGGCCCCTAATCAGTGAGCGCCGAGTAACGACAGAGGGGGGAGGGATGGGGACGTAGTCAGCAGCCTTCCTAACTAACGGATTCCTATGGTGGGGAGCGTTATCAAAATAACGTCTGGCAGCCTGCTTAAAGAAACCATACATGGTGCTAATCTCCATGTCGTGGTGCAGGCTGAGGTTCGATTGGTACCACGGGGCACCAGTCGCCCTTCGGAGAAAACGATTCTGAATGACCTGAAGCGGCTTGAGCGATGACATAGGCACGTGAGCGAATGCTACACTTGCATATGTCATGATTGGACGAACACAAGTCTTGTAGAGTGTCAGCTTATTCCTAAGTGACATTTTACTAAACTTGTTGATCATCGGCCCTAGCCTTCCTAGCACGAACAACGCGCGGTTGCGTACCCTACGGATGTGGCTACGGAAAGTCAGTCTCCTGTCGAGGGTCACTCCAAGATATTTGGCCTCGTTGACCCAGGGGATGGGTCGGTCAAACATCTGGATCGGAGCCACCCGCCTTTCTGTACTAATGCAGTCCGACGGATGAAAGACTATTGCAGTGCTTTTCTCCGGGTTGACTTCGATACGCCAAAGATTAAATCATTAAACCAACGACCTAGGTCGGAGATTGCCTCTTGGAGGTATCGCCGGATAGTAGCGTACTTACAATGAGTCGTAAAGAGCGCGGTGTCATCCGCAAACAACCCCAGTTGCACCTTAGGGTGCCTGGGAATGTCGTTTGTGAATAACGAGTAGAGAGTGGGAGAGAGCACGGAGCCTTGCGGGACTCCGGCCCGGATGGGGTGTGGGTCCGAATACGTTTCCTCCAGTCGGTATCGAAAGCTTCGGTCACTGAGAAAATCTCGTATTGTGAGTACGAGTCTGTCCGGCATTCCGAGCTGGTATAACTTGTATACAAGCCCGTTATGCCAGACCTTGTCGAAGGCTTTCGCTACGTCGAGAAAGATCGCACCGGTCTTGAGCCCCTGGAATCGAGAGAAACCATCCAACACGTGCTCCGTGACGCGGTGCACCTGTTGGACGCATGAGTGTCCGGATCTAAAACCGAACTGCTCATCGATGAGGAGGTTATTCTCAGCCGTAAATCTGAGAATTCTCGTGAGAAGGATCCGCTCATATAGCTTTCCAAGGGAGCTAAGTAAGCTGATCGGCCTATAAGAGGCAGGCGAGGTCCGGGGTTTGCCGGGCTTCGCTATCCCTATGACCGTTGCACATTTCCACGCGGCTGGAAAGTGAGCATTGGTCAGTGCGGCATTGAAGATGCCGACCAAAAGGAGGAGGAGGGTTTCGGGGAGAAGTTTCAGGATGCGATTGGATAGACCATCCGCACCCGGAGCCTTCCTAATACGGAGACGCCTGACAAGGTCACTGACTTCCTTAACCGACACCGGTAAAATGGGTGAAGTTACGGGGAGACGCGATCTCCTGTCCACCTCGGAATCGACCCTACTAATGTGGGCTTCGTCGGTGTTGAGGAGGTTGGGCGAACATTGGGACTCTAAACTACTCGCAAGGCATTCGGCTTTCTCACTGTCCTCGAACGCGGGGGTTGAGTGATCCGGTCGATCCAAGGGAGGGATGGTCCAACAGGCATCGGATTTGAGAGATCTCGCTAGTTTCCAGTAAGCCAGGTGACTAGGCGTTATCTCCCCCATCAGATCCCTGAACGAGTTCTCCCGAAATTCGGCAATTCTCTGTTTGGACTCGTTAGACAAGTCCCTCAGGATTTGCCGATTTTCGGCAGAAGGGTGATTTGAATAGGAACGTATGGCGCGATTTTTCCTTGTCACCAACTCTCTCAGTTCCGTAGGTAGAGGTCGGTTTTGGATGTCCTCCGCCGACACCTCCCTTGAGGCTTCGCTTCGAACAGCGTTGAGGTAGTTGGTGAAAGAATCGATCGCTTGGTCTGTCTGTTCGGTTGTAGTTATATTGTCTGGGATATCTCTAAGCAGGGGGGAGTCCGTCTGTAGGAGACCTGATTGTACCTTGTCCCAGTCCACGAGTGTCCTGGTTCGAGGAGTACTATTGGGGTGAGGGCCTAGTCTCAAGAGGACTGGCCTATGATCCGAGTCTAGTTCGTGTAGCACTTCTATAGAACGCAGAGTTAACGCTGCGTTCTTTAGTAGAGCTATGTCGAGTATGTCAGGTCGGTGGTCTACGTTATGAGGGAAGTGAGTCGGCTCTAAGGGAGCGAGGAGATCGAAAGGGAGGCTATCGATCAAAAGGTGATGAAGCCGATTGCCGTTGGGATTGGATGCTACGCATCCCCAGCTGATATGCTTACTATTTAGGTCCCCGGCCACGATGACCGAAGGACCTAGGGAGGCTAAAGAGTTGAGGTCAGTCAGAAGTAAGTCTCGTTGAGGTGAAAGGTAGGTTGACGCAATCGATATCGGGGGGTGCCCCTCCATCGAGATGCGACAGACCGACACTTCCATATTAGTCAGGGGCGGTGGATTGAGACTTATGCAATGTAAGTTACGTTTGTAGAAAATGAGCGTGCCCCCGAATGGCCTACCATCTTGCCTATCATTTCTAATCTGAACGTATCCAGGGACGCGAAAGGCTCTAATGCCGGGACGATAAAAGGTCTCTTGGACCAGAAGTAAATCTACTGAGTGATCGCGAAGGAAGTTCATCACCTGGTCCTTCATACCCCTTAGACCATTGGCATTATAAATGCCAATGGTAATCGAAGCAGGTTTAAGCTTCTGGGATGTACTATCCATACTAATAGGCACCGTTAACCTGGCTGCCGCTTGGTGCGGCGAGATAGCGAGTAGCTGATGCGAATATGTGGGTAGACAGGCCGCTCGCCACCTCCGGTGGGAGTACCTGTACTAACTGCATAAACGCATAGAGTGGGTCCATAGCGGGCCGGCCCGCTTGACTGGCGGCGGGTCCCCATACAGAGGGGCCCGCCTGGGATTGGGGTGCAGAAGGCACCGGGCGGGGACCTACGGCCGCTGAAGGCGGCGGGTTCCTAGGGGCTCCTAACCCTACGGCCGGAAGGGCGGGGAAGTTTTGCGGAGTGCTATGGGGAGCACCCCGGCCCGCGCTTTGCTTGCGCCCAGAGGGAGGCGAGGACTTCGACTTTGCCCCGGTGTCGCGACTCTTTGGGCGGCAAGGGCATCCCCCATAATTGGCAGTATGCCCATGGGGGAGCTTGCGACCCAAACAGTTGCAGCACCGTATGCCGTTCGGGTCCTTGCAGCCTTTTGGGCGCTCGCAATCGCGAGTCGCGTGATCCCCAGCGCACTTGACGCAACGGGGGGGAGAGTGGCAGCCACGGGCGCCGTGGCCAAACCGCTGGCAGTTGTGGCACTGTGAGGGGTGGGTCCTCTTTTTGGGAGTCTCCACTCTCACCGCCATTTTAAGGACCTCCTTAAGGGAGTGGACGGCTTTGCGCTGGTTCGGGTCGGTGACTATTAGTACGATATCGTACTTCCCTATTTGCTTATTGTAGAGGCGATGAACCTCCCGGACGGCGATCCCCTTGCGTTTGAGGTCCGCGGCTACCTCGTCCTCCGGGATATCCTTGTGGATTCCCCGGAGGACGGCCCTGTAGCCTTTCTCCTCGACGGTCAGCCTCCGGTTGTAGGCCATCGACAGCTCGTCGAAGAGACGGGTCAGAGCACGGTAGTCCTCGGGTCCCTGGACCGTGATGCGCATCCCTTCCAAGGGCGGCTTCAAAATCTCCGAACCGACCACCCGGATGCCACGCTGACTGGCTATGGCCATGGCAGTGTGGTATCTATGTGTGTCGATCAGGACACATGAATCCGGCTTGTCCGGGTTGCCTACCGGAGTTGGCTTGCTGGGGGCCGAAGACCCGCCGTCCGCTGCCAGAATGGCACTACTGGCCTGAGGGGCCTGCGCAGAGGGCGCCTGGACGGCGGGAGTCCGAAGGGCTTTCTTCGCCGGCGAATCGGCCCTAGGAGACTTCGGCAGCGCACGTTTGCCCTTGCGGCTGCTGCCTACTGTGGTCCAGACTGTCGTGTCCATGGTCATTTCCTCGTTCGAGTAGAGGAGGTCGCGAGTCTGTTCGTCGGTCAGTCTGGTCGTGGAGAGACACCGAAGGAGGGGGTGGGGGGGAGAGCTGGAGCGTGGGACAGTGCGTTCCTCTCGCATGGAGGGTCGCCTCTGGAGGGAGCGAGAACGCGATTGTCTCACGCTTAAATCCGCTTCGGGGGGGGCCTGAAGGGCCGGAGGGCTGGCTGGGGCAGACGCGGCTGCCTTGGCGAGTTTACTTTTGCCCTTACTGGGCGTTTTGGCCTTAGGGGCCTGGGTAGGGGGCGAAGGGGTCGCTGCTGCCGCCGACGGCGGTGGCGGCGGCGGTCCCATGGTGGCCTTAGGGGCTTGGGCGGCCAGAGTGGCCGTCGGAGTGGCCGGACGGGCCTGGAGTTGCAAGTCGAGACTTGTCGGGGGGGGAGGTTGTATGGGAGCCGCCTGGGCAGAGTCAAGGACCTCGCCGCTGAGAGCCAGCTTGAGCTGTCGGTTCTCAGCAGCGAGGCGATCGATTTCGGCCTGCATAGCCCGCATGACTTCCTCCATCCTCGTGATCCTTTCTTGCAGCTCCATCCTACTTGGTTGGTCGGTCGCCGCTAAGCTTTTCCTACGCCTAATATGAACCGAAATGCTATCCTGATGTCGGTGTCGAGTCTTGTCCACTTGTCCGCCGTGTCAGTGTCAGCTATGTGTCCTAACACGAAGGGAAGAGTCGGACTGTACGAATTACTGGGCTTCGTGGTGGTATCCACCCCACACTGTGACTTAGTTGGCACCGTTAGGATCCGTCACTGTGTAGCCACTGCGAGCGTGGTCTTTCTAAGGGACAGAGACCCGGGTCTGACTTGAGAAAGTCTTAACTAACGGGTAGCCACTGACGTGTCTAGCCCACAGCCCCGAAAGACTGCGACCACTACGAGCGTGGATTTCCAGAGGGGCAGGGACACGCGGGTCGACTGGGGACTTATGAAAGTCTTAACTAACACACCCGATGCTTCCACGTGGTAATTGCGATAATCACCGCGCGGGGGAGCGATAAGAGTGAGCAGGTAGTCGGAGAGGATATTCGGGTTACAACAACAATAGGGCAAGAGCGCACCGCTAAAGCACGACCTCACTCGACCGCTGCCGTAACCGGAATGAAATGAATGGTGAAATGTTTTATTAGGGCCGGGCGCTTGAGTGTGTGCCGTCGTGACGAGCGGTTCACTGTGTGCGTGAGTTGTTTACGCACTGGGGCCGGCCGGCGAGGAATAGCGGTCTCAAGTGTTACATCCTCCCCCTCTGGCTCCAATGGCGGCCCGACGAGAAGCCAGTTAGTTTCTGTTTTTCTGCTCCCTGACCATAGGCAGACTGGTAGCATTCTTCTTGGGACGTCCTCTTTTGCGTATCGCTTGTACAGCAACCGGCAGTTCATCCTTTGGACCATGGTATGGCTCCAGAGCTGACGCATGGTAGATTCCTACAGCAGTATCTGGGGTGCTGGCCAAGGCAAGTTGATAAGATGACGGGCCATGTTGTTTGGTGATGATGTATGGGCCATCGCGGCGGGGTGCAAACTTTGCACTTACTCCTTGGGCGGCTCGGCTGATGGGGTGTGTTTTCACTAGCACCAAGGTACCCGCATTATAGAGTACCCCGGATCTCCGAGTTTTATCTACATAACCCTTTCTGGTTTCTTCTTTCTGCTCTTGCACCTCTCTTGCTCGCTTTAGGGTTTCCGAAAGAAGAATCAGTTTTGGAGTGATCTCAGCAATAAAATTTTCATTGAGGATAATTTCTCTTAGATCATTATACGTATCATCAGTCGTTCTGAGTTCTCTGCCGAAAGTTAAATAAGCTGGGGAGAAACCTGTAGACGACTGCTGTGCCGTATTCATAGCGAAACGGATAATTGGAAGCTTGTCGGCCCATTGTCTGTGGTCATCTTGCACCAGGATGCTTAGCTGGGTTTTTAAATCACGGTTTCGCCTTTCGACTGGGTTAGCTTCCGGATGGTATACAGTTATGTTTTATTCCGAGACAATAGGCGACTTGCTGCATTACGGAGCTCACGAATTGCGGGCCATTGTCGCTGATTAATCTCCTTGGCATGCCATATCTCAGGAAGATCTCATTGATCAGGGTGACTGCACACGCCTCTGCCGACGCCGTTTGTAGAGCAAAGAGCTCAACCCAGCGGCTTGCTATGTCTTCCAGTATAGATATCCAAGTTTCTCCAGCAGGTGTAGAAGGTAGTGGCCCAAATAGGTCAAACGAGATAGATTCAAATCTTTTTGCTGTTGCAGTAGTTTGAAGCAATCCAGCCGGTTTCATGTTAGACGGTTTGAACCGTTGACATTGGATGCAATTTCGAACATAACTCTCAATATACTTGCGCATTCCCTTCCAGTAGTAGCGCAGTGATATTCTTTGGAAGGTTTTTTCCGCTCCATAGTGCCCTGAGGTTGGTTCATCATGGTAAACAGTCAAGAGATTAGCCCATTCGTGTTCGGGAACTACGAGTTGGGCGTTTTCGGCATCTGAACTCGGGTTGTGTCGATACAGAAGGGCATTATTCATCAGATACCCTTTGCTACTCCAATATGCTGCATTTTCGTGTTGTTTTGGGTCTTCCATTGAAGTGATAATTTTCTGTATGAATGGGTCTTTTAGTTGTTCTTCCCTGATGTTCTTTGGATCTCGCGTAGGCATGTCTATTGCGATTGAACATATTCCACATGTTTCGCTGGTTTCTTCGTTACACGTTGGTCTTGATAAGGTGTCGGCTACTACATTGGTCCTGCCAGGTGTGTACTTAATAGTAATGTCGAAAGCCTGTATCTGTAGTGCCCATCTAGCCAGTCTGCCCGTCGGTGATTTTAACTGCATCAACCAGCGAAGGGCCTGATGATCGGTTACTACTGTGGTAGGTAATCCTTCTATGTAACCACGGTATTTCTGTAAAGCCCATACAACAGCAAGCGCTTCCTTCTCAGTGGTCGAGTAATTCCGTTCTGCGGGAATTAGCAGTCGACTGGCATACTCTACTGCGTATTCTTCGCTTCCCTCCCCCTGGACCAAAACTGCCCCGAGAGCATAATTACTGGCATCAGTTTTCAATATGTAGGGTTTAGTGTGGTCAGCCTGGCGCAATATTGGGGACGTAGTTAGTCGACGTTTCAGCTCCAAAAAGGCCTTTTCCTGCTCATCAGTCCAGGTCCAAGAAGCAGATTTCTTAGTCAATCTCGTAAGTGGTTCAGCAACCGATGAGAAGTTTTCTATAAATCGCCTATACCATGAGCACGTCTGTAAAAATGTAATCAGGTGCTTCAGATTCGTTGGAGATGGCAAATTCATAATCGTAGCAACTTTCTCCGAGTCGGCTTGCAGACCATCGGGTGTAATTACATGCCCTAAATATTTGATGGAGGAAGCGAAGAATCTACACTTCTTCTTGTTGATGGTGAGATTATATTCTCTCATTCGCTGAAATATTCTTCTTAGGTCTGCCAGATGGGTCTCGAACGTCGTAGAGAAAACGATCAAATCGTCTAGGTACCCAAGTATCTTAATTCCTTCTAGACTCACTCTGAACCTGTCAATCATCCTCTGGAAAGTGGCTGGCGCATTACGGAGCCCGAAAGGCATACGGATAAATCTGAATATGCCAAAAGGAGTTATGAAACTAGTCTTGTCTCTGTCTTGTTCGGCCACTCGAACCTGCCAGTAGCCAGCCTTCAGGTCTAGGGCAGTCATAAACGACGTAGGCTTCGCTTCATGGAGTAAGTCGTCAATGCGGGGTATAGGATATGAATCGGGCACCGTAATAGCATTTAGGCGCCGATAGTCTACGCAGACTCTGACTTCGCCGTCCTTTTTCGGTACCATGACGACGGGTGATGCCCATGGTGATGAACATGGTTCTATGATACCACCTTGGAGCATTTTATCTATCTCCTTCTTAAGAATGTCTCTTCGTGGCGGGGATAATCGGTATGGCAGTGAGGCTATAGGAAAATTGATATGATGCTCTACGTCAACTACGGCTTCGCCATTTGGAGTAAAGATATCTTCGTATTCGTGCAGAAGTTCCCCGAATACCCTTTGCTGGTCTTCGGATAAGTCTTCAGATATCTCGACATCGATTGCGCTAATTCCGACATCCCAGTCGAGTTCTCCGTCGAACAAACCCTGCTCGTGAGGTGTTAGGTCAACAGTCTGAGAGTGAATATTGAGCTGTGCGTCGCGTATCATGTAGTCAAGATAGGATGAGCTGACGTCAGCGAACCTGCTCTTTTTGGATGACGGACTATCTATGGCAATCAACTTCCAGGCAGGTGTTTTCTTACCTTTGTTAGCGTCTTCCACAATCTCTCCAGTTTGTGTAGTGAAGCCTGATATCACTGTTCCGTTATCGGCGGGTTCTGGCAGTGAAGGTGATGAGCATGATGGTAGCGATGGGGAAATCGAACCATGTCCTGGTAATGAAGGTGATGATTCCCAAGTCAGAAGGGATACAGGTGATGGCAACTGACACTCTTGAACCAAGGTTTGCTGTTTGAAAGTGACAAACCCTTCATCATATAGATCGTAATCCTCTTCTGGCTGGTCTATGAAAGACATCGTGAATTGAGGCAAGTTAATAAGTATACCTGCGTCTTGTATATAGCCTACGCCGAGTAAGGTCCGGGTTTCCTTGCAGCCGGGCAGGGTTACAAAAGTAGTAATTGTGGTCTTTCCGTACAGTTCTACCGGGGCTCTAACGATTTCCACGTTCTGACGTTTCCCAATACCGTCAGCGAAAGTTATTTTCATGTTCTGTTGCTGAAACGTGTACCCATTTTCCCTAAGCTTGCAGGCTAGTTGATATGATATAATGCTTGATTTGGCACATGTATCAAGCTGGGCGCAGTCTTCCAGGTTACCAATTTTGACAAAAACAGTTGGTCGTGCTCTCACATCCAGCTGGACATCCACGGAGCATGCTCCAGTTTCGGTGGGTTTTTTCCTATGGCACGTCGAGCAGTTAGATCGAACTACACCTGGAGCTCCGCATCCATAACAATAAAACCGTGGTTGCGAGGGTGACGGGGCTTGTGTCACGGCCTCTTGCTTCGGTACGGCAGTCGCGGTTCCCAGTGCCTTTTGTCTGCGTCTACATGTGGTAATGTCGTGTCCGATGGCGCGGCAGAATTCACATCGTGTTTTGACGCGATTGTATGTATGGTGCCTCGATTCGCTTTTACTGCCGGTATCCAGGCGCTCGTATTGCTCTTTTATTATGCTTTCCGCAGCCCTCGCCAACTGAACCAGGGTATCAAAAGAACTAACAGCTCTTCTAGGTACGGCTGATCTTATTTCCAGACGAAGAAGCCCGTACACCATATCTAGCTGATGGGCCTCGGATAACTGTGGTGGCGGCATCTGGGCAAACAGCATACGCTTTTGGGCCACAAATGTTTCCGTGAGAACCGATTTTGGTTGTTCCCCGGAATTTATTTCGCGGAACAACTGATAGGCTTCCTTCTTGGGAGCAAAAGCATAGTGAAGCCGCTTCTTAAAATCAGCCCACGACTCAACCTCGTGCTTGATGCCTTCCCACCAAATGCCGGCATCTTGCAGCAGAACTAAGGGTAAGCCAATCAATGCCTCCTTCTCCGGGATCTTCTCCACCATAATGTAAGTGTTTTTTGACTCCGCAGTTCAGAGTGTGGATTGGCAAGCTATTGTGCAACGTGGCGAGATGTCGGCCGAAGATTTGATTATGTCAGTCAATAATGCGATTAGGAATAAGATTGAAATATGCTTTCCTATAACCACAATTAATAATCGGAAAAAAGACACGTGGGTGACTGATGATATTTACCAATATAAGAAATTATTATTTGATATTATTGACATTGCAAAATTAAAGCCAGATGACGTAACGATTACAATTTTAATATCAGACATGAACAATAAATACACTAGACTACTAAATCTTAAAAAATCAACCCACTACACAAATAAAATAAATAACAGCAAAAATACTATCAACTCGATGTGGAACGTAATAAATCAAGAAAAGGGTAAACCACAGCGCGAATCGATAAATTTCACAGACATAATCAAAGATTCGGGCGGCAGTCGTTTCCCGTGTAAAAAGGAAGCCGCTGACACGATGAATCGAAGACTTGCCGGCGCCGCGTTGGCGTGCGGAGCGCGGCCCGCGGCGCGCCCCGCCGCACTAGCCGCGCTGCGCGCCGCGCGCCCCACTGCCGATCGGTGCATCAGGCTGAAACCGTTCTCACCCGCGACGTTTTTCAAATAGTCACATCCGGTCTTGCCACAAAAACCACGAAAGACATCTTTGACATATCGGTGGTCATGCTGAAAACTGTGGCCGCACACCTGTCACCGATCCTGGCCACTGCATACAACAAATGCATTCGTGAAGGAGTGTTTCCGGAGGCCCTAAAGGAAAGTCGAATTGCTCCACTATTCAAGGGCAAAGGCAAGAAGGACGATATTGACGCGTACCGACCGGTAGCCATTATCCCTGTTCTTGCAAAAACCTTTGAGTATGGACTTAGCGCGAGAATAACTGACTTCCTAGAATCGACCGATGCACTCTCTGATCGACAATATGCGTATCGCAAGGGGCGGTCGACGACATCACTGACACGGGAGGTCATACGCCGAATATTAGAGGCTCGAGAGTCTAAAAAGCAGGTCGCAGTGTTGTGCTGTGACCTGTCCAAGGCCTTCGATGTAGCGGATCATGGTGTCTTAGAAGACAAGCTGCGCCACTACGGCTTTGATAATCGAGCTCTAAAACTAATGATCGACATGTTGCGTGACAGGTCTCAGGTGATCGTGGCAGATGGAGGGCGCGTGCGCTCGGATGCCGTACGAACTCATATAGGAGTAGCGCAGGGGTCTTCCGTGTCCAACATATTGTTCTCGCTCCTGCTGAACGATCTACCGGAGGCCATACACAGTGGTGAAACATTTATGTATGCGGATGATGTGGCGGTGGTCGTTTCCGCTCCTACTTGCGATGCACTGAATCATCAGTTAAATGTCACTGCAGCACTCTTATCCGACTGGTTCAATAAGAATGGCCTCATCCTGAACATCAAAAAAACACATTTTGTACACTTCGACCTCTCAGGAAGGCAAATGAAATCCCTGCAAGTGTGCACAAATGGACTGGACATTGAACAGGTCACAAGTTCAACCTTCCTGGGTTTCGAGATAGACAGAGGGCTGACCTGGGCAACACATATTGACCGTGTATGCAACAAACTTTCGGCAGCCTGCTTCGCAATAAAACGTCTATCTCGAATACTACCCCGTGAAATGTTGAGATCGTGCTATTTTGCGTCGGTGCATTCTCACTTACAGTACGGAACGGAACTTTGGGCCGGTGCCGCGGAATGGGAGCGAGTTTTCAGACTACAAAAACGCGCCGTGCGCGCAATTGTCCGCATCACACAGACTGAGTCAGCAAGACCGCACTTCAGAGCTCTGGGCATGGCCTACCATCACTGCTGATTCTCCAGGCAGCAGTATACGCGCATGAGCAGGCAGAAAACAAACCTCTCGACGCGGCCCCCCGCCGGTACGCGATGCGGTCGACCCGTGCCTGTAACAGGCTTCCGACCGTGCGTTACAAGCTGACAAAGTCAAGCAAGCACTTACATATCTTGGGTCCAAAAGTATACAACCATCTCCCGAGTGCAATTGTTGCAGCCGAAAATAACTCCATATTTAAAAAAAGACTGAAAAGTTGGTTAGTCGAGCAGGCCTTCTATAACCACAAGGACTTCTTTGAGTTAGAAATGTCTAGAGATGTATAATATTAACAACATATAACCATGTTATCTGAATTATTAGTAGGTAAACAATTGAATTAGACGCATTGAATATCTAAGTTAATTACATATACATTACTATTGTAAAACATACCGGTTGACATGCTATTTAAAAATATCCTGATATGGTGTATTAATTTAAGTGAACCTGACTTGTAATTTATATTATCAATAAAATGAATACTGAATACTGTGTCAACTGCTGACAAGAACCTCGTCACTACGCCGACGTCTTTTTCCCCATTATAGCGGTGGATGCAACTTGCCATTGTGCCGTGGCGTGATGTCGTTGAAGATAACGTTGCCATTAGGCGACTGAATTGATCTTCACTAAAGGATGCCATGGTCTCCTTCTTCGTCTTCTTCACAATTGAGGTGACGCGTCCCGACTTGGTGATGTATCTCGGTTGTGATGAACCGTGCCCCACGTTGGGCGCCAGTGTAGAATAACTTTATTTATTTAATAAACTTTTACAAGTGGTGCAATAAAGAAACTAATCCACACGGATTTCCGTGGTAGGATTGCTTACGAAGTACTGTCGCGGTTGCCGCGGTAGTACTCGGGGAGAGCTCTGTCCGTCACGGATCGCCGCGGTGGACTGAATGCCGAGCGCCGCGGCAACCCGGTTTTATTAGGGCCGGGCGCTTGAGTGTGTGCCGTCGTGACGAGCGGTTCGCTGTGTGCGTGAGTTGTTTACGCACTGGGGCCGGCCGGCGAGGAATAGCGGTCTCAAGTGTTACAGTATTAATAAAGACTTACTCTGTGATCAACTACTGCCAAGATAGTGGTGTATAAGTTCAAGTAGGGAGTAGTGTAGTAGACTTAGTGGCAAAACCGACTCGGATCGCGGATAGGTTAGAAGACGAAGACGTTATCTACATAATCATTGTGTTTCTGTAGCTGTTGGTTCTCCAAATAAAAATAAATAAATAAATAATTGGCTCTTAATGTCTACTGTCAGTGGTTAATGTGTGAATAATGCTGTTGGTAATCCTCATAAATAAATCTTACATCGGAATAAATAAAACTACAGTCCGAGATCTCTTAGAAAAGTATTCGGGTTCGGATGAAATAGTTTATTTTGGCATAATAACGTGTAGAGAAAGCGAGAGCGAAATATACAGTGTGGTTCTCGATAAACTTTACATATTAAAAGGGGAGAAACTTCATCTCATTTTATTGGTGAAGTTGATATTTTTCTTTTACAGAATTTTTTTTGTGAATACACCTAGTTGAGACGGTATAAATTTTTACCTAAAAGATCAATAATAAAAAAAATATGCAGGGCAATCAATGGACAGGTTATTGATTATAAATAACAATAAACTGCAAAAAAGTTGTTTGTGAAAAATGGGTACAGAAAATACGTTTTTTTACAGAAAACCCCGTTATTTTCTCCAAAAAACTGCAATGTTATTGTTTTTTTTTTATATTTACAAAAAAGTTTAACAATCTTGAGGACCACCCTGTAGACCCCAACACATTCCAAATGCTCACTGGCATTCCATTGTTTCAGGACATTGTGGTCAATGGGTGTGGGACACGTTGCGAGATTCAGTAGTATTGACGGGGTTGTCACAATGTCTCCAAATGTAGATGTGACAGACTTTTTCTGACAAGGTACATATGTAAACTCACACGATTATCAAACTCACAGAAGACTCGTGAGTCTCTTCGCAACCAAGGATGATGCAACACGTCGGATTACTTCCGACGTATTGTATTACTGATGATGATGAATTTTGCAGCGTCTCCCACGCCTATTGGGAACCAATCTATGCAAAGTCCTACTTCCAGATTACCTGTAATTGAGATGGACATTTTCGAAGCTCACCACGCCCTGCGAGGGCCAGCCGTACGGGGGAGGATCACCATCTATTTTCTCACTCTCCACCTGAAAATTACAAGGGTTTGGGACGCCATCTTTATTAGCACCGAGGTGACAGTGCTTTGAGAAACAATATTATAAAGAGGCTTTCATGATATCTGACTTTGTACGATCGAATTAGAGTGAGAATAGAAGTGAAATGTTTTTGACGGGATTAGCCCTGAAGGGAGAACTACTCTATTGTTGTCTGTAGACCATGTGATTTTTCAGGCCAAGTTGTGCGTGATGAGTTGCAAGACTGATGTTATTGTGTTGGTCGTTAGACAGTGTAGTGTCACGTTTACAAATTATACATTTCCGAACTTATGTCTGAGGAACAAGACTCATATTGGTATAAACGTGTTTTCTCAAACATGCAATGCAATGTTGACGTTGTGTTCTTCATAATGGGCTTCCAAGTGTCACGTTTCGGGCGCACTGAGACGAGAGACTCGTAATGGCATTACATACAAAATTGGAGGCACCTGCAATATGATCTTTTTTAATTTCCATTCCACAATCACGGCGTTCAGCCATGAAAATTAAAGTTTGATTTCTTGGAGTTTGCTTATTTAATTCATTGCATGTTTGAGAGAAGCACTATACATAACTCGGCGTGAAAAGGGGTATGTACGCTCGGCCGTCTATATTTACTCGGCCGGCAATCCCTTACTTCCCGGCCTTTGTAGTAATGTACCTACCATTAGAGCGCATAGTACCTGTGTGATGTACTCGCCGAGGCGCTCCACGGCGATCATCTCGCGCTCCGTCTCTGTGAACGAGTTGAGCACGTTGCTCAGCAATGACGTCATGGACAGCGCGTACGAGATCGCGAGCCCGACCAGACCTTAACGTCAAACAAGGTATAGGTTAAACACTTAAAAATGCCGAGAAATCCACAAGTACATGCAATACAAGTGGGGCTTTCTGAGAAAAGTTATTCAGGGCAAATTAATTGAGAGCGTCTGCCATTCCGAAGCAAAGGTCTTGTTCCCACTTGGAGCCAAAGGTTTGGAGCATACCGATGCAGCGCTCATCGCGTGGACTCTCAAGTCCAGAGCCCGATTTAGAGTTCTGACCGCTCTATGGAATGCCTCCCGCTCTGTCCGCCTAACTATGACATGTAAGTCTCAGCTCACAGCGCCTCCCGCTGCCACCCTGCTCGGCTCTAGCCTTATTATCCTGTGGATAAATCAGGCCCTGCTCAAGTCCCTAAGTGTGATTGTGTCACAAGTGGCGAGCGGCAAGACGTGCGAGCTTGCGAGTTTCTGTGTGGGACCGGAAGATCTGATCATCCTCACGCGGTGCGTTGTCTGGTGAAGCAGCAGCGACGGTTCACGTAAACACTAGTCTCCAAGCGCCACACCAGCTCCCACGTCATGTGGCCGCGCGTTGCCTCTCCACCAGCTCCCACGTCATGTGGCCGCGCGTTGCCTCTCCACCAGCTCCCACGTCACGTGGCCGCGCGCTGCCTCGCCTCCACCAGCTCCCACGTCACGTGGCCGCGCGCTGCCTCGCCTCCACCAGCTCCTTCGTCACGTGGCCGCGCGCTGCCTCGCCTCCACCAGCTCCCACGTTACGTGGCCGCGCGCTGCCTCGCCTCCACCAGCTCCCACGTCACGTGGCCGCGCGCCGCCTCGCCTTCACCAGCTCCCACGTCACGTGACCACGCGCTGCCTCGCCTCCACCAGCTCCCACGTCACGTGGCCGCGTGCTGCCTCTTCACCAGCTCCCACGTCACGTGGCCGCGCGCTGCCACGCCTCCACCAGCTCCCATCTCACGTACCCGGGTCCAGCGCGTGCGTCTCCCGCTGCGCGGCGGCCAGCAGCGCGGCGGCGGACACACACGCGCCGGCGCAGGCTTGCAGTCTGAGCGCGAGCCACTGCGCGGCCGCAGCACTGCACAGGGCCGCGCGCTGCCACGCCTCCACCAGCTCCCATCTCACGTACCCGGGTCCAGCGCGTGCGTCTCCCGCTGCGCGGCGGCCAGCAGCGCGGCGGCGGCCACACACGCGCCGGCGCAGGCTTGCAGTCTGAGCGCGAGCCACTGCGCGGCCGCAGCACTGCACAGGGCCGCGCGCTGCCACGCCTCCACCAGCTCCCATCTCACGTACCCGGGTCCAGCGCGTGCGTCTCCCGCTGCGCGGCGGCCAGCAGCGCGGCGGCGGCCACACACGCGCCGGCGCAGGCTTGCAGTCTGAGCGCGAGCCACTGCGCGGCCGCAGCACTGCACAGGGCCGCGCGCTGCCACGCCTCCACCAGCTCCCATCTCACGTACCCGGGTCCAGCGCGTGCGTCTCCCGCTGCGCGGCGGCCAGCAGCGCGGCGGCGGCCACACACGCGCCGGCGCAGGCTTGCAGTCTGAGCGCGAGCCACTGCGCGGCCGCAGCACTGCACAGGGCCGCGCGCTGCCACGCCTCCACCAGCTCCCATCTCACGTACCCGGGTCCAGCGCGTGCGTCTCCCGCTGCGCGGCGGCCAGCAGCGCGGCGGCGGCCACACACGCGCCGGCGCAGGCTTGCAGTCTGAGCGCGAGCCACTGCGCGGCCGCAGCACTTCACAGGGCCGCGCGCTGCCACGCCTCCACCAGCTCCCATCTCACGTACCCGGGTCCAGCGCGTGCGTCTCCCGCTGCGCGGCGGCCAGCAGCGCGGCGGCGGCCACACACGCGCCGGCGCAGGCTTGCAGTCTGAGCGCGAGCCACTGCGCGGCCGCAGCACTGCACAGGGCCGCGCGCTGCCACGCCTCCACCAGCTCCCATCTCACGTACCCGGGTCCAGCGCGTGCGTCTCCCGCTGCGCGGCGGCCAGCAGCGCGGCGGCGGCCACACACGCGCCGGCGCAGGCTTGCAGTCTGAGCGCGAGCCACTGCGCGGCCGCAGCACTGCACAGGGCCGCGCGCTGCCACGCCTCCACCAGCTCCCATCTCACGTACCCGGGTCCAGCGCGTGCGTCTCCCGCTGCGCGGCGGCCAGCAGCGCGGCGGCGGCCACACACGCGCCGGCGCAGGCTTGCAGTCTGAGCGCGAGCCACTGCGCGGCCGCAGCACTGCACAGGGCCGCGCGCTGCCACGCCTCCACCAGCTCCCATCTCACGTACCCGGGTCCAGCGCGTGCGTCTCCCGCTGCGCGGCGGCCAGCAGCGCGGCGGCGGCCACACACGCGCCGGCGCAGGCTTGCAGTCTGAGCGCGAGCCACTGCGCGGCCGCAGCACTGCACAGGGCCGCGCGCTGCCACGCCTCCACCAGCTCCCATCTCACGTACCCGGGTCCAGCGCGTGCGTCTCCCGCTGCGCGGCGGCCAGCAGCGCGGCGGCGGCCACACACGCGCCGGCGCAGGCTTGCAGTCTGAGCGCGAGCCACTGCGCGGCCGCAGCACTGCACAGGGCCGCGCGCTGCCACGCCTCCACCAGCTCCCATCTCACGTACCCGGGTCCAGCGCGTGCGTCTCCCGCTGCGCGGCGGCCAGCAGCGCGGCGGCGGCCACACACGCGCCGGCGCAGGCTTGCAGTCTGAGCGCGAGCCACTGCGCGGCCGCAGCACTGCACAGGGCCGCGCGCTGCCACGCCTCCACCAGCTCCCATCTCACGTACCCGGGTCCAGCGCGTGCGTCTCCCGCTGCGCGGCGGCCAGCAGCGCGGCGGCGGCCACACACGCGCCGGCGCAGGCTTGCAGTCTGAGCGCGAGCCACTGCGCGGCCGCAGCACTGCACAGGGCCGCGCGCTGCCACGCCTCCACCAGCTCCCATCTCACGTACCCGGGTCCAGCGCGTGCGTCTCCCGCTGCGCGGCGGCCAGCAGCGCGGCGGCGGCCACACACGCGCCGGCGCAGGCTTGCAGTCTGAGCGCGAGCCACTGCGCGGCCGCAGCACTTCACAGGGCCGCGCGCTGCCACGCCTCCACCAGCTCCCATCTCACGTACCCGGGTCCAGCGCGTGCGTCTCCCGCTGCGCGGCGGCCAGCAGCGCGGCGGCGGCCACACACGCGCCGGCGCAGGCTTGCAGTCTGAGCGCGAGCCACTGCGCGGCCGCAGCACTGCACAGGGCCGCGCGCTGCCACGCCTCCACCAGCTCCCATCTCACGTACCCGGGTCCAGCGCGTGCGTCTCCCGCTGCGCGGCGGCCAGCAGCGCGGCGGCGGCCACACACGCGCCGGCGCAGGCTTGCAGTCTGAGCGCGAGCCACTGCGCGGCCGCAGCACTGCACAGGGCCGCGCGCTGCCACGCCTCCACCAGCTCCCATCTCACGTACCCGGGTCCAGCGCGTGCGTCTCCCGCTGCGCGGCGGCCAGCAGCGCGGCGGCGGCCACACACGCGCCGGCGCAGGCTTGCAGTCTGAGCGCGAGCCACTGCGCGGCCGCAGCACTGCACAGGGCCGCGCGCTGCCACGCCTCCACCAGCTCCCATCTCACGTACCCGGGTCCAGCGCGTGCGTCTCCCGCTGCGCGGCGGCCAGCAGCGCGGCGGCGGCCACACACGCGCCGGCGCAGGCTTGCAGTCTGAGCGCGAGCCACTGCGCGGCCGCAGCACTGCACAGGGCCGCGCGCTGCCACGCCTCCACCAGCTCCCATCTCACGTACCCGGGTCCAGCGCGTGCGTCTCCCGCTGCGCGGCGGCCAGCAGCGCGGCGGCGGCCACACACGCGCCGGCGCAGGCTTGCAGTCTGAGCGCGAGCCACTGCGCGGCCGCAGCACTGCACAGGGCCGCGCGCTGCCACGCCTCCACCAGCTCCCATCTCACGTACCCGGGTCCAGCGCGTGCGTCTCCCGCTGCGCGGCGGCCAGCAGCGCGGCGGCGGCCACACACGCGCCGGCGCAGGCTTGCAGTCTGAGCGCGAGCCACTGCGCGGCCGCAGCACTGCACAGGGCCGCGCGCTGCCACGCCTCCACCAGCTCCCATCTCACGTACCCGGGTCCAGCGCGTGCGTCTCCCGCTGCGCGGCGGCCAGCAGCGCGGCGGCGGCCACACACGCGCCGGCGCAGGCTTGCAGTCTGAGCGCGAGCCACTGCGCGGCCGCAGCACTGCACAGGGCCGCGCGCTGCCACGCCTCCACCAGCTCCCATCTCACGTACCCGGGTCCAGCGCGTGCGTCTCCCGCTGCGCGGCGGCCAGCAGCGCGGCGGCGGCCACACACGCGCCGGCGCAGGCTTGCAGTCTGAGCGCGAGCCACTGCGCGGCCGCAGCACTGCACAGGGCCGCGCGCTGCCACGCCTCCACCAGCTCCCATCTCACGTACCCGGGTCCAGCGCGTGCGTCTCCCGCTGCGCGGCGGCCAGCAGCGCGGCGGCGGCCACACACGCGCCGGCGCAGGCTTGCAGTCTGAGCGCGAGCCACTGCGCGGCCGCAGCACTGCACAGGGCCGCGCGCTGCCACGTCTCCACCAGCTCCCATCTCACGTACCCGGGTCCAGCGCGTGCGTCTCCCGCTGCGCGGCGGCCAGCAGCGCGGCGGCGGCCACACACGCGCCGGCGCAGGCTTGCAGTCTGAGCGCGAGCCACTGCGCGGCCGCAGCACTGCACAGGGCCGCGCGCTGCCACGCCTCCACCAGCTCCCATCTCACGTACCCGGGTCCAGCGCGTGCGTCTCCCGCTGCGCGGCGGCCAGCAGCGCGGCGGCGGCCACACACGCGCCGGCGCAGGCTTGCAGTCTGAGCGCGAGCCACTGCGCGGCCGCAGCACTGCACAGGGCCGCGCGCTGCCACGCCTCCACCAGCTCCCATCTCACGTACCCGGGTCCAGCGCGTGCGTCTCCCGCTGCGCGGCGGCCAGCAGCGCGGCGGCGGCCACACACGCGCCGGCGCAGGCTTGCAGTCTGAGCGCGAGCCACTGCGCGGCCGCAGCACTGCACAGGGCCGCGCGCTGCCACGCCTCCACCAGCTCCCATCTCACGTACCCGGGTCCAGCGCGTGCGTCTCCCGCTGCGCGGCGGCCAGCAGCGCGGCGGCGGCCACACACGCGCCGGCGCAGGCTTGCAGTCTGAGCGCGAGCCACTGCGCGGCCGCAGCACTGCACAGGGCCGCGCGCTGCCACGCCTCCACCAGCTCCCATCTCACGTACCCGGGTCCAGCGCGTGCGTCTCCCGCTGCGCGGCGGCCAGCAGCGCGGCGGCGGCCACACACGCGCCGGCGCAGGCTTGCAGTCTGAGCGCGAGCCACTGCGCGGCCGCAGCACTGCACAGGGCCGCGCGCTGCCACGCCTCCACCAGCTCCCATCTCACGTACCCGGGTCCAGCGCGTGCGTCTCCCGCTGCGCGGCGGCCAGCAGCGCGGCGGCGGCCACACACGCGCCGGCGCAGGCTTGCAGTCTGAGCGCGAGCCACTGCGCGGCCGCAGCACTGCACAGGGCCGCGCGCTGCCACGCCTCCACCAGCTCCCATCTCACGTACCCGGGTCCAGCGCGTGCGTCTCCCGCTGCGCGGCGGCCAGCAGCGCGGCGGCGGCCACACACGCGCCGGCGCAGGCTTGCAGTCTGAGCGCGAGCCACTGCGCGGCCGCAGCACTGCACAGGGCCGCGCGCTGCCACGCCTCCACCAGCTCCCATCTCACGTACCCGGGTCCAGCGCGTGCGTCTCCCGCTGCGCGGCGGCCAGCAGCGCGGCGGCGGCCACACACGCGCCGGCGCAGGCTTGCAGTCTGAGCGCGAGCCACTGCGCGGCCGCAGCACTGCACAGGGCCGCGCGCTGCCACGCCTCCACCAGCTCCCATCTCACGTACCCGGGTCCAGCGCGTGCGTCTCCCGCTGCGCGGCGGCCAGCAGCGCGGCGGCGGCCACACACGCGCCGGCGCAGGCTTGCAGTCTGAGCGCGAGCCACTGCGCGGCCGCAGCACTGCACAGGGCCGCGCGCTGCCACGCCTCCACCAGCTCCCATCTCACGTACCCGGGTCCAGCGCGTGCGTCTCCCGCTGCGCGGCGGCCAGCAGCGCGGCGGCGGCCACACACGCGCCGGCGCAGGCTTGCAGTCTGAGCGCGAGCCACTGCGCGGCCGCAGCACTGCACAGGGCCGCGCGCTGCCACGCCTCCACCAGCTCCCATCTCACGTACCCGGGTCCAGCGCGTGCGTCTCCCGCTGCGCGGCGGCCAGCAGCGCGGCGGCGGCCACACACGCGCCGGCGCAGGCTTGCAGTCTGAGCGCGAGCCACTGCGCGGCCGCAGCACTGCACAGGGCCGCGCGCTGCCACGTCTCCACCAGCTCCCATCTCACGTACCCGGGTCCAGCGCGTGCGTCTCCCGCTGCGCGGCGGCCAGCAGCGCGGCGGCGGCCACACACGCGCCGGCGCAGGCTTGCAGTCTGAGCGCGAGCCACTGCGCGGCCGCAGCACTGCACAGGGCCGCGCGCTGCCACGCCTCCACCAGCTCCCATCTCACGTACCCGGGTCCAGCGCGTGCGTCTCCCGCTGCGCGGCGGCCAGCAGCGCGGCGGCGGCCACACACGCGCCGGCGCAGGCTTGCAGTCTGAGCGCGAGCCACTGCGCGGCCGCAGCACTGCACAGGGCCGCGCGCTGCCACGCCTCCACCAGCTCCTCGCCGCGGTCGGCCCACAATGGGCTCGCACCGAGCGCGCGGATCGTTGACAGACCTGGAGAAATAATAAACATATAAAAACAGGGGGACATTATGGGGTATGGGGGAGCCAGCGTGTCGTTGAAGTGCGCGTACACCGGCGACAGCGTGACGCTCTGCAGCCGCTTGAGCTGCCACGACGTGACGCGGTACAAGCGTCACACAACACTCACCACCCAGCGTGTCGTTGAAGTGCGCGTACACGGGCGATAGCGTGCCGCTCTGCAGCCGCTTGAGCTGCCGCGACGTGACGCGGTACATGCGTCACATAACACTCACCCTCCAGCGTGTCGTTGAAGTGCGCGTACACCGGCAACAGCGTGACGCTCTGCAGCCGCTTGAGCTGCCACGACGTGACGCGGTACAAGCGTCACACAACACTCACCCTCAAGCGTGTCGTTGAAGTGCGCGTACACGGGCGATAGCGTGACGCTCTGTAGCCGCTTGAGCTGCCGCGACGTGACTCGATATAGCCGCTGCAGACGGTAGTACACGAACGTGACGGGTAGTACTCCCACCAGTAGCCACGGCAGCCCGTACACCGTCACGGTAACCGCGCCTGTCATGGTTACTCATTATTAATGACATTGGAAAATTAAGGTTTAATTCATTTTATACTACAGCTGGCCGCGCGGCTTCGGCTGCTTATTGCAAAGAACGCAAAAAAATGGCTGTCTGACAAAGCTTTCTATAATATTAGTGAGTATTTAAAATGATATATTTGTAATAATAATATATTTTAAACACGATAACATTTTGTAATTTATAAATATTGTGATCTAATTAGAAAAATCAAATATAAGTTAGACATATTAACTATTATAATTCATATTATTTTCGAGACGTAAAATTGTAGGTGTATTTTATTTTATTTTATTTATATATTACCTATTAAACCAAAAAGTTGAGCTAAAAATATGTTCATTATAAACGGCAGGGAATCGTCGACCGTGTACGTGTCAGATGAGAACCGGTTGAGTATCCGCCCCGTCGGGGTCACATCGAAGAACTTTACTTTTGCCTAAAACAAAAAAAAACTGTGAACATATGACAGTGCAAATGTACTAATGACGAGTATCTAAATGATAAGTTTCTCAAAAAATCTAATTTTCACCTCACCGGCTCGAAAAGGCTTGCTTTATCGCTCAAAATCTGCGCCCAAAAGTGCATTTTATCCGCCAGCGTGGAAAGAGTTTTTGAATTTGGAACGTGACGGTCAATCTCGAGATCCAACTTTTTTCTATACAGAATGAGAGGTGCGTTCAGAACTGACGGTGTTATGCCAATTATTAATTGTTATTATTTTGATAAAATAAAATTAATAATACTTATTCTTTCTTAATTAAGTAGGTACACATACGAAATATTAATATTTAGACTGGTTTATAAGGATAAAATACGAATAAATAATTTTAAAATGTAGTTTTATGTTTCAAAAATTTCACTTTTTCCAAATTTGGAACGCACCGTTTGAATAGTTACTTTAAGAAAAAACTCAACCTTCATTTAATTTTGTTTTGTACTAAAGCCACAGACAGTAAAACCAAAAGAATGGTGGTTATTTATAGATTTTAGTGCAGAAGATTGCGAATTTGAGCCTTAGTTTACCCGTGAGTACCCAACAATACTTTGACTTTTTTAGTGTAGGTAAGCGTGGGGTTTATTTAAAGATGCAAAAATATATATGTTACATTTAATAATTATAAAATGCTAGATCTTGATGAGATGTAAACAAACAAACCTTTATTGAAAATGAGTATAAGGCCCAAATTACTTCCATTACATTTACCTACAATTTTCCTCGCGGTGGTGAGGTGAAAAGTTGTGTGTTGCGCTCGGCAGCAAAATTGTTTGGCGTCTCGTACCATGAAAGCCTCGCTATGCTCAGGATTGTACTTTTGAACCATTCGCTTCGCTCATGGTTCAATTTTACAATCCTTCGCTAGCTCGGATTTCAATACAAGCGCTTGCGCCCAACAACAACTATTCAGCCTTGCATAACAAATAAATATTTTTGGTACACGGTTTTTTCCGACAGTACCTTTTTTCGCAGTTATTAGTTGAGAGCGCATAAACAAGACGGGTGTAGTTTAGCGGCCGTATTCATAAACGTACTACAAGCCTGTTTTAACTAAAATGAAATGAAATGAAATTGTTTATTTCGGACATCGGCTATCCATAAGTAGGTACAAATTTGACATATTACAAATTACAATTATAAGTTAGTAGGTAAAAAAATAATAATTAATAATAATTTTAATCTAAGTTAATAAAAAATGAAGTGCTCATTGGACCTCACATGTATATTCATCCAATGAGTGACAATAGGACTGTCCATCCTTTCTGCAACCACCTTCAGGAGAGTGTTGGTACTGCCCCGCACGCGGCTCCACAGGGACGCCACACGCTTGCGCAGCACGGCTTGGAAGCCGTCAGTGTTCCATTCGGCGAACATCCCTGATGCGCTGCATCGCCAGTGCAGGCCCAACATCCCCCTGAAGGCGTTGTTGTATTGGACACGCAGAGCACTGAAGGTCTTCTTGGTGTAGTTGCTCCACAGGTTACACGTGTACAAGTTCTGGCAGTATGTTTTAAACAGCGTTATTTTAACCTCAGGAGTACAGCGTGTAAACCTGCGTGACAGCATATTACCTCTAACCGCCAGCGCTCTGCGTTCCCTTTCTAAATCTACGTCATCTTTGAGGCTATCTGTGACCCAGTGACCCAAGTACTTAAATTTGGTTACCACCCGGAGAGGAGAACCGTTGAGACTTATGGGTGGAATCACGTATGTTTTAGTACCAGATTTAAATACTAGAATCTCGCTTTTTTAACATTGTATTTCAGTCCATGAGCCACAACAAAATTCTCACAAACGGCTAACATTTGCTTGAGTGCGTTGACTGAGGGACTGAGCAGCACCATATCATCGGCGTAGCTGATGTTATTAATATTACAGCCATCTACCGAACAACCCACGCTAGAACTGCTGAGTTCCTCAATCAACCCATTCACATATACATTAAACAGTGTGGGCGAAGTCAACCCCCCCTGCCTCACACCACATTCCAGCCTGTAAGGATCTGAGTACCCCCCGGCCCATCGAACGACATTGGTTTGGTTACCGTACCAGTACTCAAACATTTTGATTACTTCAGTCGGTAGACCTCCACAATCTCCAAGCTTGTTCCATAACACATTGTAAGATACAAGGTCGAATGCCTTCGACAAGTCCAAGAAACAGGCAAATACCGGTGTATTCCGATCCGTGTAATACTTAACAGTGTGCTTAAGACATAGTAGTATGGCTGATTCAGTTGATAACCCAGGTCGGAAACCGAACTGGGCGTCATGCAGGGTTATATGTTTGTTTAGATACGTATAAAATTAAGCACACTGTCCAGTATCTTTGCCAGAATAGTGGCTAGAGAGATGGGCCTATAGTTGGACCTGTCGGAGGCATCGCCTGTTTTATTTTTTATAATAGGTACCACAATGGTCTTCATGAGGTCATCTGGTAAATAGTTGTGGCGAATGCAAAATGTAAAGAACATAGCAAGAACTCTCGGGAGATGAGCACCGGCATATTGCAGATGCTCAATGCTGAGCCTGTCATGTCCGGGTGATTTCCCTCTCGTCATTTGTCGAATAACTTTTGAAATTTCCGCTGGTGTTATTCTGATTGGGCCACCTACACGACTTTCAGCATCGAGCACCGGCTGCCGCCCCTCCACTCCCAGAGGTTCCACTTTGAACTGGTTCATGAAGACGTTGGCGATATCACTAGGCTCACTAACACCAACAACACTTACCGGAAGGCTCACCCTAGGATTCAGCCTATTGGTCGATTTCCAAAACTGTACAAAATTTTTAGACCGGTGGTGGGAAGCAATTATGTCCATCTTAATTTGGTCCTTATTGTTTTGACAGTACTTAAGTTTAGCTTTAAAATCCTTCCTAGACTAAAATTGCGTTAAAATTCGTTTGTCCTTATCTGTCACTTTGACATTGTTCGTCAGAAAGGGACAAAGCACATTTTATTTAGTAGAGGCATTTTAAGTTTTATGAATAAGGGGGTAGGAGTTGGCATGACCTCTTTCTGTCTCCAATATCAGATCAACTCAGGGGCGGCCATTATACAGGGTGTAGCAAAAATGTGAAGTGAAACGATCAAGGGCATTCGGTAGCGTATTGAGATTCCGAAAATGCGTTTGATTGTTTTTTTGCTTTGTTTTTTATTTAAATTGAAATGTTTTTTTTTTGTTTACGGTGCTTGTGGATGACACAAAAACGAAAAAGCTGTTAACTGCGTGTCAAAAAAACATACATGAAAGATTTGTTTTCGTAACAGAGTTGTGTGCGTAGCGGTTGTAAATGAAATAAACCCTCCCACCCTACACTCTCGTCGGGGAACGTTATCATACACAAGCAATGTCAACAAAAACAAAGACTGAAGTAAACAAAAACAAAAATATCAATGTAAACCAAATTTAAAAAAATGCTTATTTGGAATCGCAATGCGCTACCGAATATGCCCTTGCTCGGTTCATACCCCATTTTTGTTAAACCCTGTATTGTCACCAAATTCAAGTCAGTATGTCAAATTTCAACTGAATCGTATATTGACAAGTCGCTAAAAATGGTTTGCAATTTTTGAAGGACAACTTTACTTTTTTTACATTTGTATGGAGCATTGGCCGACTGGGCGACTGCTCCATACAAATGTAAAAAATTGTGTCAATAATTTATTTTAGTTTTTTCTTATTAGAACACGATGCCTGTTGTGACCTCGATCGGTTCACACCCCATTTTCGGTACACTCTGTATACTTATAAGAACAGTGCAAGTTAAATAAAATCTTGTAAAAATGATCTCACCTTCGTCACAACTCTAAGCAGAATCTTGTGTATCCTCGCCGCCGCCTGCACCCCGCCGTACGCGAACAGAAACGCCCGCATCACCGTGAACAGCAGGTTCAATCCCGCCAGGCCAAAGTACACTTCCAAATAAAAGTCGTTGTCTAACGCTGGCGTACCATTCGACGCTTGCAGCTTCACTGACACCAGTGACGCACGATCTAAACTACTTATAAACTCTTTAGAAACGTTCATTATCTTGTCCACAACAGTGTCTATAGCGTTGAATCCGTGGTCTAAAGCGGTCGTGTTCTCGTGAGCGGTCTCGGTGATGTTGGGCGCTTTGCTGCGGACCCAGAAGGTGAGCCAGACGAAGGTGAAGTTTTGAGACAGCTGCATGAGTATGAGGGAGAGGGCGATGGCGATTGAGAGGAAAAAGCCAACGGAGCGCAGGTAAAGGCCGAGCACCCACCAGCCGACGGTGCCTTCCGACATGGCTTCCTGGAATATTAAGATTTGTTTAATCTTTCACAATTTTCACACAATACTTTGACCGAGGACTTAATATTAGCAAATAAGAGAGAGAGTCTTCTCGCGACCAAGGGTGATTATCCACCCAGCTTGACATATCTCTGGTTTATAGTCAGTCGATATATGCTTGTGGCAAAATAGTTATTTACGATACAAGTGCCGAAAATAGGAAATTCGCAACGAGTGGTGATAAATTAAAACACGACCGAAGGGAGTGTTTTAAATCGACACGAGTTGTGAATTACCTATGTGCACGTGTATCGTACAACATTTTACTGTACATATGGCTCTTTAAAGTTTCGACATATGCACGAAAAGTGCTCTTTTCCGCACTAGTGCGGGAAAGTAGCACCATATGTACTGTAAAATATTTTTTTGAGACTTGGCAATCACACAATACTGGTATCTTTTTCGGCAATATATTTTTCGCCAAAATTTACTTCACGACCAGCTTGTCGCAGAAGTTTCATTTGATTTGGCAAATCAATCGTTGGCATCACTTTACTTCGTAGTTTTCTTATTTGGCATCATTTTAATATTGGACCCAGAGTTCAAAATGACCTAGGACTTAAAAATCAAAAATGGCCGGGATATTGTATTTTATATGCATTGGAGACATAGGTGACAAAACCGAATCGGAGCACCACGTGGTATCCACGTGGTCTTGTCTGCCCTACCCCTAGAGTGTATATAAAAAGCCGGAGGCGCGGTGGGGGTAAAAAACGCGCCTGGGAAACAAACAGTGTATTAACACGGGGGAATATGAATCTTATCGTCTAGAAAAAATATCTGTTGGGGTTTTTTCACGTTTTCACGCGACTAGAAAACAATCCATTTGTCAATACTTGCATGCATATATGAATTAAATCGACTAATAAAAAGTGGGGAAAAATGCGAATGAAAATTCTGCTAAGCGGAACTAACGCGTCTGGGGAACTGATCTTGCTAGCCCGAAGTTGGGAAATGAAACTTCGCACAAATAAAATATGGGACAAATAGTTTGGGACTAAAAAACTTGCTAAATAATTTTCGCTAAAACATTATTAGTGAATCCACAATACTACATAGTTTTAGGTATGCAAAAATCCATAAATGCAGCAAAGTTGTGTGATTGGCTGATTGCCAATTTTCAGAATTTTATTTAGCAAGCATATAAAGATTTATAAGAATGCCTGAGACCTGCCTCTACGAAATATCTCACAACTTTTTACGGTGGAAGAGTTTCGAGATTTTTTTTACGGTTTTCTTTTACACGAGCAAAAATTGTTCCGATAGCTCAGATGAGACAGAGTAGCAGGTTCGAATCCTGCTCGGAGCCAAAAAATTTGAAATTTTGCCTTTAAATTGAACATTTCATTAATCACTCACGTCCTCGTCCAAGCTGTTCCGGCTGACATTATCCTGGTTGTCCGGCTGAGCAACGACGGGTTTTGGGGGCGCACTTCCCCCTTCCTCTTCTAAAGCGTCCGAGTCGCTCGGCAGGAACTCCTCGATCTCGCTCAAAACCGATTCGGGCGGCCCTGGCCAAAGGAATTAACCACGGTTATGTTTTTATCGACTTGCTACAGTCAGAGATCAGTGGAAGGTGGTAGGAAAAGCCTATGCCAAGAGGCACACAGAGCTCACACGTACTCTACGATAACTTCATTAAGCCGGGATCGGGGACACATTACTTCATATGCGTCCAGCCCGGAGAGTGTGTCGTCTAGTACACTCACCCTGCGCCTGTATCCGGCCGTCGTGCACTAGCACGGTGCGCGGGCAGCGCGCGAGCAGGCGCGGCGCGGACGCCACCAGCACGCGCGTCGTGCGCCGCAGCAGGCCCAGCACGCAGCGCTGCATCACGTGCTCGCCCACGCGCGCGTCCAGCCCGGAGAGTGTGTCGTCTAGTACACTCACCCTGCGCCTGTATCCGGCCGTCGTGCACTAGCACGGTGCGCGGGCAGCGCGCGAGCAGGCGCGGCGCGGACGCCACCAGCACGCGCGTCGTGCGCCGCAGCAGGCCCAGCACGCAGCGCTGCATCACGTGCTCGCCCACGCGCGCGTCCAGCCCGGAGAGTGTGTCGTCTAGTACACTCACCCTGCGCCTGTATCCGGCCGTCGTGCACTAGCACGGTGCGCGGGCAGCGCGCGAGCAGGCGCGGCGCGGACGCCACCAGCACGCGCGTCGTGCGCCGCAGCAGGCCCAGCACGCAGCGCTGCATCACGTGCTCGCCCACGCGCGCGTCCAGCCCGGAGAGTGTGTCGTCTAGTACACTCACCCTGCGCCTGTATCCGGCCGTCGTGCACTAGCACGGTGCGCGGGCAGCGCGCGAGCAGGCGCGGCGCGGACGCCACCAGCACGCGCGTCGTGCGCCGCAGCAGGCCCAGCACGCAGCGCTGCATCACGTGCTCGCCCACGCGCGCGTCCAGCCCGGAGAGTGTGTCGTCTAGTACACTCACCCTGCGCCTGTATCCGGCCGTCGTGCACTAGCACGGTGCGCGGGCAGCGCGCGAGCAGGCGCGGCGCGGACGCCACCAGCACGCGCGTCGTGCGCCGCAGCAGGCCCAGCACGCAGCGCTGCATCACGTGCTCGCCCACGCGCGCGTGCAGCCCGGAGAGTGTGTCGTCTAGTACACTCACCCTGCGCCTGTATCCGGCCGTCGTGCACTAGCACGGTGCGCGGGCAGCGCGCGAGCAGGCGCGGCGCGGACGCCACCAGCACGCGCGTCTTGCGCCGCAGCAGGCCCAGCACGCAGCGCTGCATCACGTGCTCGCCCACGCGCGCGTGCAGCCCGGAGAGTGTGTCGTCTAGTACACTCACCCTGCGCCTGTATCCGGCCGTCGTGCACTAGCACGGTGCGCGGGCAGCGCGCGAGCAGGCGCGGCGCGGACGCCACCAGCACGCGCGTCGTGCGCCGCAGCAGGCCCAGCACGCAGCGCTGCATCACGTGCTCGCCCACGCGCGCGTCCAGCCCGGAGAGTGTGTCGTCTAGTACACTCACCCTGCGCCTGTATCCGGCCGTCGTGCACTAGCACGGTGCGCGGGCAGCGCGCGAGCAGGCGCGGCGCGGACGCCACCAGCACGCGCGTCGTGCGTCGCAGCAGGCCCAGCACGCAGCGCTGCATCACGTGCTCGCCCACGCGCGCGTCCAGCCCGGAGAGTGTGTCGTCTAGTACACTCACCCTGCGCCTGTATCCGGCCGTCGTGCACTAGCACGGTGCGCGGGCAGCGCGCGAGCAGGCGCGGCGCGGACGCCACCAGCACGCGCGTCGTGCGCCGCAGCAGGCCCAGCACGCAGCGCTGCATCACGTGCTCGCCCACGCGCGCGTCCAGCCCGGAGAGTGTGTCGTCTAGTACACTCACCCTGCGCCTGTATCCGGCCGTCGTGCACTAGCACGGTGCGCGGGCAGCGCGCGAGCAGGCGCGGCGCGGACGCCACCAGCACGCGCGTCGTGCGCCGCAGCAGGCCCAGCACGCAGCGCTGCATCACGTGCTCGCCCACGCGCGCGTGCAGCCCGGAGAGTGTGTCGTCTAGTACACTCACCCTGCGCCTGTATCCGGCCGTCGTGCACTAGCACGGTGCGCGGGCAGCGCGCGAGCAGGCGCGGCGCGGACGCCACCAGCACGCGCGTCGTGCGCCGCAGCAGGCCCAGCACGCAGCGCTGCATCACGTGCTCGCCCACGCGCGCGTCCAGCCCGGAGAGTGTGTCGTCTAGTACACTCACCCTGCGCCTGTATCCGGCCGTCGTGCACTAGCACGGTGCGCGGGCAGCGCGCGAGCAGGCGCGGCGCGGACGCCACCAGCACGCGCGTCTTGCGCCGCAGCAGGCCCAGCACGCAGCGCTGCATCACGTGCTCGCCCACGCGCGCGTGCAGCCCGGAGAGTGTGTCGTCTAGTACACTCACCCTGCGCCTGTATCCGGCCGTCGTGCACTAGCACGGTGCGCGGGCAGCGCGCGAGCAGGCGCGGCGCGGACGCCACCAGCACGCGCGTCGTGCGCCGCAGCAGGCCCAGCACGCAGCGCTGCATCACGTGCTCGCCCACGCGCGCGTCCAGCCCGGAGAGTGTGTCGTCTAGTACACTCACCCTGCGCCTGTATCCGGCCGTCGTGCACTAGCACGGTGCGCGGGCAGCGCGCGAGCAGGCGCGGCGCGGACGCCACCAGCACGCGCGTCGTGCGTCGCAGCAGGCCCAGCACGCAGCGCTGCATCACGTGCTCGCCCACGCGCGCGTCCAGCCCGGAGAGTGTGTCGTCTAGTACACTCACCCTGCGCCTGTATCCGGCCGTCGTGCACTAGCACGGTGCGCGGGCAGCGCGCGAGCAGGCGCGGCGCGGACGCCACCAGCACGCGCGTCGTGCGCCGCAGCAGGCCCAGCACGCAGCGCTGCATCACGTGCTCGCCCACGCACGCGTCCAGCCCGGAGAGTGTGTCGTCTAGTACACTCACCCTGCGCCTGTATCCGGCCGTCGTGCACTAGCACGGTGCGCGGGCAGCGCGCGAGCAGGCGCGGCGCGGACGCCACCAGCACGCGCGTCGTGCGCCGCAGCAGGCCCAGCACGCAGCGCTGCATCACGTGCTCGCCCACGCGCGCGTGCAGCCCGGAGAGTGTGTCGTCTAGTACACTCACCCTGCGCCTGTATCCGGCCGTCGTGCACTAGCACGGTGCGCGGGCAGCGCGCGAGCAGGCGCGGCGCGGACGCCACCAGCACGCGCGTCGTGCGCCGCAGCAGGCCCAGCACGCAGCGCTGCATCACGTGCTCGCCCACGCGCGCGTCCAGCCCGGAGAGTGTGTCGTCTAGTACACTCACCCTGCGCCTGTATCCGGCCGTCGTGCACTAGCACGGTGCGCGGGCAGCGCGCGAGCAGGCGCGGCGCGGACGCCACCAGCACGCGCGTCTTGCGCCGCAGCAGGCCCAGCACGCAGCGCTGCATCACGTGCTCGCCCACGCGCGCGTGCAGCCCGGAGAGTGTGTCGTCTAGTACACTCACCCTGCGCCTGTATCCGGCCGTCGTGCACTAGCACGGTGCGCGGGCAGCGCGCGAGCAGGCGCGGCGCGGACGCCACCAGCACGCGCGTCGTGCGCCGCAGCAGGCCCAGCACGCAGCGCTGCATCACGTGCTCGCCCACGCGCGCGTCCAGCCCGGAGAGTGTGTCGTCTAGTACACTCACCCTGCGCCTGTATCCGGCCGTCGTGCACTAGCACGGTGCGCGGGCAGCGCGCGAGCAGGCGCGGCGCGGACGCCACCAGCACGCGCGTCGTGCGTCGCAGCAGGCCCAGCACGCAGCGCTGCATCACGTGCTCGCCCACGCGCGCGTCCAGCCCGGAGAGTGTGTCGTCTAGTACACTCACCCTGCGCCTGTATCCGGCCGTCGTGCACTAGCACGGTGCGCGGGCAGCGCGCGAGCAGGCGCGGCGCGGACGCCACCAGCACGCGCGTCGTGCGCCGCAGCAGGCCCAGCACGCAGCGCTGCATCACGTGCTCGCCCACGCACGCGTCCAGCCCGGAGAGTGTGTCGTCTAGTACACTCACCCTGCGCCTGTATCCGGCCGTCGTGCACTAGCACGGTGCGCGGGCAGCGCGCGAGCAGGCGCGGCGCGGACGCCACCAGCACGCGCGTCGTGCGCCGCAGCAGGCCCAGCACGCAGCGCTGCATCACGTGCTCGCCCACGCGCGCGTCCAGCCCGGAGAGTGTGTCGTCTAGTACACTCACCCTGCGCCTGTATCCGGCCGTCGTGCACTAGCACGGTGCGCGGGCAGCGCGCGAGCAGGCGCGGCGCGGACGCCACCAGCACGCGCGTCGTGCGCCGCAGCAGGCCCAGCACGCAGCGCTGCATCACGTGCTCGCCCACGCGCGCGTCCAGCCCGGAGAGTGTGTCGTCTAGTACACTCACCCTGCGCCTGTATCCGGCCGTCGTGCACTAGCACGGTGCGCGGGCAGCGCGCGAGCAGGCGCGGCGCGGACGCCACCAGCACGCGCGTCGTGCGCCGCAGCAGGCCCAGCACGCAGCGCTGCATCACGTGCTCGCCCACGCGCGCGTCCAGCCCGGAGAGTGTGTCGTCTAGTACACTCACCCTGCGCCTGTATCCGGCCGTCGTGCACTAGCACGGTGCGCGGGCAGCGCGCGAGCAGGCGCGGCGCGGACGCCACCAGCACGCGCGTCGTGCGCCGCAGCAGGCCCAGCACGCAGCGCTGCATCACGTGCTCGCCCACGCGCGCGTCCAGCCCGGAGAGTGTGTCGTCTAGTACACTCACCCTGCGCCTGTATCCGGCCGTCGTGCACTAGCACGGTGCGCGGGCAGCGCGCGAGCAGGCGCGGCGCGGACGCCACCAGCACGCGCGTCGTGCGCCGCAGCAGGCCCAGCACGCAGCGCTGCATCACGTGCTCGCCCACGCGCGCGTCCAGCCCGGAGAGTGTGTCGTCTAGTACACTCACCCTGCGCCTGTATCCGGCCGTCGTGCACTAGCACGGTGCGCGGGCAGCGCGCGAGCAGGCGCGGCGCGGACGCCACCAGCACGCGCGTCGTGCGCCGCAGCAGGCCCAGCACGCAGCGCTGCATCACGTGCTCGCCCACGCGCGCGTCCAGCCCGGAGAGTGTGTCGTCTAGTACACTCACCCTGCGCCTGTATCCGGCCGTCGTGCACTAGCACGGTGCGCGGGCAGCGCGCGAGCAGGCGCGGCGCGGACGCCACCAGCACGCGCGTCTTGCGCCGCAGCAGGCCCAGCACGCAGCGCTGCATCACGTGCTCGCCCACGCGCGCGTGCAGCCCGGAGAGTGTGTCGTCTAGTACACTCACCCTGCGCCTGTATCCGGCCGTCGTGCACTAGCACGGTGCGCGGGCAGCGCGCGAGCAGGCGCGGCGCGGACGCCACCAGCACGCGCGTCGTGCGCCGCAGCAGGCCCAGCACGCAGCGCTGCATCACGTGCTCGCCCACGCGCGCGTCCAGCCCGGAGAGTGTGTCGTCTAGTACACTCACCCTGCGCCTGTATCCGGCCGTCGTGCACTAGCACGGTGCGCGGGCAGCGCGCGAGCAGGCGCGGCGCGGACGCCACCAGCACGCGCGTCGTGCGCCGCAGCAGGCCCAGCACGCAGCGCTGCATCACGTGCTCGCCCACGCGCGCGTCCAGCCCGGAGAGTGTGTCGTCTAGTACACTCACCCTGCGCCTGTATCCGGCCGTCGTGCACTAGCACGGTGCGCGGGCAGCGCGCGAGCAGGCGCGGCGCGGACGCCACCAGCACGCGCGTCGTGCGCCGCAGCAGGCCCAGCACGCAGCGCTGCATCACGTGCTCGCCCACGCGCGCGTCCAGCCCGGAGAGTGTGTCGTCTAGTACACTCACCCTGCGCCTGTATCCGGCCGTCGTGCACTAGCACGGTGCGCGGGCAGCGCGCGAGCAGGCGCGGCGCGGACGCCACCAGCACGCGCGTCGTGCGCCGCAGCAGGCCCAGCACGCAGCGCTGCATCACGTGCTCGCCCACGCGCGCGTCCAGCCCGGAGAGTGTGTCGTCTAGTACACTCACCCTGCGCCTGTATCCGGCCGTCGTGCACTAGCACGGTGCGCGGGCAGCGCGCGAGCAGGCGCGGCGCGGACGCCACCAGCACGCGCGTCGTGCGCCGCAGCAGGCCCAGCACGCAGCGCTGCATCACGTGCTCGCCCACGCGCGCGTCCAGCCCGGAGAGTGTGTCGTCTAGTACACTCACCCTGCGCCTGTATCCGGCCGTCGTGCACTAGCACGGTGCGCGGGCAGCGCGCGAGCAGGCGCGGCGCGGACGCCACCAGCACGCGCGTCGTGCGCCGCAGCAGGCCCAGCACGCAGCGCTGCATCACGTGCTCGCCCACGCGCGCGTCCAGCCCGGAGAGTGTGTCGTCTAGTACACTCACCCTGCGCCTGTATCCGGCCGTCGTGCACTAGCACGGTGCGCGGGCAGCGCGCGAGCAGGCGCGGCGCGGACGCCACCAGCACGCGCGTCGTGCGCCGCAGCAGGCCCAGCACGCAGCGCTGCATCACGTGCTCGCCCACGCGCGCGTCCAGCCCGGAGAGTGTGTCGTCTAGTACACTCACCCTGCGCCTGTATCCGGCCGTCGTGCACTAGCACGGTGCGCGGGCAGCGCGCGAGCAGGCGCGGCGCGGACGCCACCAGCACGCGCGTCGTGCGCCGCAGCAGGCCCAGCACGCAGCGCTGCATCACGTGCTCGCCCACGCGCGCGTCCAGCCCGGAGAGTGTGTCGTCTAGTACACTCACCCTGCGCCTGTATCCGGCCGTCGTGCACTAGCACGGTGCGCGGGCAGCGCGCGAGCAGGCGCGGCGCGGACGCCACCAGCACGCGCGTCGTGCGCCGCAGCAGGCCCAGCACGCAGCGCTGCATCACGTGCTCGCCCACGCGCGCGTCCAGCCCGGAGAGTGTGTCGTCTAGTACACTCACCCTGCGCCTGTATCCGGCCGTCGTGCACTAGCACGGTGCGCGGGCAGCGCGCGAGCAGGCGCGGCGCGGACGCCACCAGCACGCGCGTCGTGCGCCGCAGCAGGCCCAGCACGCAGCGCTGCATCACGTGCTCGCCCACGCGCGCGTCCAGCCCGGAGAGTGTGTCGTCTAGTACACTCACCCTGCGCCTGTATCCGGCCGTCGTGCACTAGCACGGTGCGCGGGCAGCGCGCGAGCAGGCGCGGCGCGGACGCCACCAGCACGCGCGTCGTGCGCCGCAGCAGGCCCAGCACGCAGCGCTGCATCACGTGCTCGCCCACGCGCGCGTCCAGCCCGGAGAGTGTGTCGTCTAGTACACTCACCCTGCGCCTGTATCCGGCCGTCGTGCACTAGCACGGTGCGCGGGCAGCGCGCGAGCAGGCGCGGCGCGGACGCCACCAGCACGCGCGTCGTGCGCCGCAGCAGGCCCAGCACGCAGCGCTGCATCACGTGCTCGCCCACGCGCGCGTCCAGCCCGGAGAGTGTGTCGTCTAGTACACTCACCCTGCGCCTGTATCCGGCCGTCGTGCACTAGCACGGTGCGCGGGCAGCGCGCGAGCAGGCGCGGCGCGGACGCCACCAGCACGCGCGTCGTGCGCCGCAGCAGGCCCAGCACGCAGCGCTGCATCACGTGCTCGCCCACGCGCGCGTCCAGCCCGGAGAGTGTGTCGTCTAGTACACTCACCCTGCGCCTGTATCCGGCCGTCGTGCACTAGCACGGTGCGCGGGCAGCGCGCGAGCAGGCGCGGCGCGGACGCCACCAGCACGCGCGTCGTGCGCCGCAGCAGGCCCAGCACGCAGCGCTGCATCACGTGCTCGCCCACGCGCGCGTCCAGCCCGGAGAGTGTGTCGTCTAGTACACTCACCCTGCGCCTGTATCCGGCCGTCGTGCACTAGCACGGTGCGCGGGCAGCGCGCGAGCAGGCGCGGCGCGGACGCCACCAGCACGCGCGTCGTGCGCCGCAGCAGGCCCAGCACGCAGCGCTGCATCACGTGCTCGCCCACGCGCGCGTCCAGCCCGGAGAGTGTGTCGTCTAGTACACTCACCCTGCGCCTGTATCCGGCCGTCGTGCACTAGCACGGTGCGCGGGCAGCGCGCGAGCAGGCGCGGCGCGGACGCCACCAGCACGCGCGTCGTGCGCCGCAGCAGGCCCAGCACGCAGCGCTGCATCACGTGCTCGCCCACGCGCGCGTCCAGCCCGGAGAGTGTGTCGTCTAGTACACTCACCCTGCGCCTGTATCCGGCCGTCGTGCACTAGCACGGTGCGCGGGCAGCGCGCGAGCAGGCGCGGCGCGGACGCCACCAGCACGCGCGTCGTGCGCCGCAGCAGGCCCAGCACGCAGCGCTGCATCACGTGCTCGCCCACGCGCGCGTCCAGCCCGGAGAGTGTGTCGTCTAGTACACTCACCCTGCGCCTGTATCCGGCCGTCGTGCACTAGCACGGTGCGCGGGCAGCGCGCGAGCAGGCGCGGCGCGGACGCCACCAGCACGCGCGTCGTGCGCCGCAGCAGGCCCAGCACGCAGCGCTGCATCACGTGCTCGCCCACGCGCGCGTCCAGCCCGGAGAGTGTGTCGTCTAGTACACTCACCCTGCGCCTGTATCCGGCCGTCGTGCACTAGCACGGTGCGCAGGCAGCGCGCGAGCAGGCGCGGCGCGGACGCCACCAGCACGCGCGTCGTGCGCCGCAGCAGGCCCAGCACGCAGCGCTGCATCACGTGCTCGCCCACGCGCGCGTCCAGCCCGGAGAGTGTGTCGTCTAGTACACTCACCCTGCGCCTGTATCCGGCCGTCGTGCACTAGCACGGTGCGCGGGCAGCGCGCGAGCAGGCGCGGCGCGGACGCCACCAGCACGCGCGTCGTGCGCCGCAGCAGGCCCAGCACGCAGCGCTGCATCACGTGCTCGCCCACGCGCGCGTCCAGCCCGGAGAGTGTGTCGTCTAGTACACTCACCCTGCGCCTGTATCCGGCCGTCGTGCACTAGCACGGTGCGCGAGCAGGCGCGGCGCGGACGCCACCAGCACGCGCGTCGTGCGCCGCAGCAGGCCCAGCACGCAGCGCTGCATCACGTGCTCGCCCACGCGCGCGTCCAGCCCGGAGAGTGTGTCGTCTAGTACACTCACCCTGCGCCTGTATCCGGCCGTCGTGCACTAGCACGGTGCGCGGGCAGCGCGCGAGCAGGCGCGGCGCGGACGCCACCAGCACGCGCGTCGTGCGCCGCAGCAGGCCCAGCACGCAGCGCTGCATCACGTGCTCGCCCACGCGCGCGTCCAGCCCGGAGAGTGTGTCGTCTAGTACACTCACCCTGCGCCTGTATCCGGCCGTCGTGCACTAGCACGGTGCGCGGGCAGCGCGCGAGCAGGCGCGGCGCGGACGCCACCAGCACGCGCGTCGTGCGCCGCAGCAGGCCCAGCACGCAGCGCTGCATCACGTGCTCGCCCACGCGCGCGTCCAGCCCGGAGAGTGTGTCGTCTAGTACACTCACCCTGCGCCTGTATCCGGCCGTCGTGCACTAGCACGGTGCGCGGGCAGCGCGCGAGCAGGCGCGGCGCGGACGCCACCAGCACGCGCGTCGTGCGCCGCAGCAGGCCCAGCACGCAGCGCTGCATCACGTGCTCGCCCACGCGCGCGTCCAGCCCGGAGAGTGTGTCGTCTAGTACACTCACCCTGCGCCTGTATCCGGCCGTCGTGCACTAGCACGGTGCGCGGGCAGCGCGCGAGCAGGCGCGGCGCGGACGCCACCAGCACGCGCGTCGTGCGCCGCAGCAGGCCCAGCACGCAGCGCTGCATCACGTGCTCGCCCACGCGCGCGTCCAGCCCGGAGAGTGTGTCGTCTAGTACACTCACCCTGCGCCTGTATCCGGCCGTCGTGCACTAGCACGGTGCGCGGGCAGCGCGCGAGCAGGCGCGGCGCGGACGCCACCAGCACGCGCGTCGTGCGCCGCAGCAGGCCCAGCACGCAGCGCTGCATCACGTGCTCGCCCACGCGCGCGTCCAGCCCGGAGAGTGTGTCGTCTAGTACACTCACCCTGCGCCTGTATCCGGCCGTCGTGCACTAGCACGGTGCGCGGGCAGCGCGCGAGCAGGCGCGGCGCGGACGCCACCAGCACGCGCGTCGTGCGCCGCAGCAGGCCCAGCACGCAGCGCTGCATCACGTGCTCGCCCACGCGCGCGTCCAGCCCGGAGAGTGTGTCGTCTAGTACACTCACCCTGCGCCTGTATCCGGCCGTCGTGCACTAGCACGGTGCGCGGGCAGCGCGCGAGCAGGCGCGGCGCGGACGCCACCAGCACGCGCGTCGTGCGCCGCAGCAGGCCCAGCACGCAGCGCTGCATCACGTGCTCGCCCACGCGCGCGTCCAGCCCGGAGAGTGTGTCGTCTAGTACACTCACCCTGCGCCTGTATCCGGCCGTCGTGCACTAGCACGGTGCGCGGGCAGCGCGCGAGCAGGCGCGGCGCGGACGCCACCAGCACGCGCGTCGTGCGCCGCAGCAGGCCCAGCACGCAGCGCTGCATCACGTGCTCGCCCACGCGCGCGTCCAGCCCGGAGAGTGTGTCGTCTAGTACACTCACCCTGCGCCTGTATCCGGCCGTCGTGCACTAGCACGGTGCGCGGGCAGCGCGCGAGCAGGCGCGGCGCGGACGCCACCAGCACGCGCGTCGTGCGCCGCAGCAGGCCCAGCACGCAGCGCTGCATCACGTGCTCGCCCACGCGCGCGTCCAGCCCGGAGAGTGTGTCGTCTAGTACACTCACCCTGCGCCTGTATCCGGCCGTCGTGCACTAGCACGGTGCGCGGGCAGCGCGCGAGCAGGCGCGGCGCGGACGCCACCAGCACGCGCGTCGTGCGCCGCAGCAGGCCCAGCACGCAGCGCTGCATCACGTGCTCGCCCACGCGCGCGTCCAGCCCGGAGAGTGTGTCGTCTAGTACACTCACCCTGCGCCTGTATCCGGCCGTCGTGCACTAGCACGGTGCGCGGGCAGCGCGCGAGCAGGCGCGGCGCGGACGCCACCAGCACGCGCGTCGTGCGCCGCAGCAGGCCCAGCACGCAGCGCTGCATCACGTGCTCGCCCACGCGCGCGTCCAGCCCGGAGAGTGTGTCGTCTAGTACACTCACCCTGCGCCTGTATCCGGCCGTCGTGCACTAGCACGGTGCGCGGGCAGCGCGCGAGCAGGCGCGGCGCGGACGCCACCAGCACGCGCGTCGTGCGCCGCAGCAGGCCCAGCACGCAGCGCTGCATCACGTGCTCGCCCACGCGCGCGTCCAGCCCGGAGAGTGTGTCGTCTAGTACACTCACCCTGCGCCTGTATCCGGCCGTCGTGCACTAGCACGGTGCGCGGGCAGCGCGCGAGCAGGCGCGGCGCGGACGCCACCAGCACGCGCGTCGTGCGCCGCAGCAGGCCCAGCACGCAGCGCTGCATCACGTGCTCGCCCACGCACGCGTCCAGCCCGGAGAGTGTGTCGTCTAGTACACTCACCCTGCGCCTGTATCCGGCCGTCGTGCACTAGCACGGTGCGCGGGCAGCGCGCGAGCAGGCGCGGCGCGGACGCCACCAGCACGCGCGTCGTGCGCCGCAGCAGGCCCAGCACGCAGCGCTGCATCACGTGCTCGCCCACGCGCGCGTCCAGCCCGGAGAGTGTGTCGTCTAGTACACTCACCCTGCGCCTGTATCCGGCCGTCGTGCACTAGCACGGTGCGCGGGCAGCGCGCGAGCAGGCGCGGCGCGGACGCCACCAGCACGCGCGTCGTGCGCCGCAGCAGGCCCAGCACGCAGCGCTGCATCACGTGCTCGCCCACGCGCGCGTCCAGCCCGGAGAGTGTGTCGTCTAGTACACTCACCCTGCGCCTGTATCCGGCCGTCGTGCACTAGCACGGTGCGCGGGCAGCGCGCGAGCAGGCGCGGCGCGGACGCCACCAGCACGCGCGTCGTGCGCCGCAGCAGGCCCAGCACGCAGCGCTGCATCACGTGCTCGCCCACGCGCGCGTCCAGCCCGGAGAGTGTGTCGTCTAGTACACTCACCCTGCGCCTGTATCCGGCCGTCGTGCACTAGCACGGTGCGCGGGCAGCGCGCGAGCAGGCGCGGCGCGGACGCCACCAGCACGCGCGTCGTGCGCCGCAGCAGGCCCAGCACGCAGCGCTGCATCACGTGCTCGCCCACGCGCGCGTCCAGCCCGGAGAGTGTGTCGTCTAGTACACTCACCCTGCGCCTGTATCCGGCCGTCGTGCACTAGCACGGTGCGCGGGCAGCGCGCGAGCAGGCGCGGCGCGGACGCCACCAGCACGCGCGTCGTGCGCCGCAGCAGGCCCAGCACGCAGCGCTGCATCACGTGCTCGCCCACGCGCGCGTCCAGCCCGGAGAGTGTGTCGTCTAGTACACTCACCCTGCGCCTGTATCCGGCCGTCGTGCACTAGCACGGTGCGCGGGCAGCGCGCGAGCAGGCGCGGCGCGGACGCCACCAGCACGCGCGTCGTGCGCCGCAGCAGGCCCAGCACGCAGCGCTGCATCACGTGCTCGCCCACGCGCGCGTCCAGCCCGGAGAGTGTGTCGTCTAGTACACTCACCCTGCGCCTGTATCCGGCCGTCGTGCACTAGCACGGTGCGCGGGCAGCGCGCGAGCAGGCGCGGCGCGGACGCCACCAGCACGCGCGTCGTGCGCCGCAGCAGGCCCAGCACGCAGCGCTGCATCACGTGCTCGCCCACGCGCGCGTCCAGCCCGGAGAGTGTGTCGTCTAGTACACTCACCCTGCGCCTGTATCCGGCCGTCGTGCACTAGCACGGTGCGCGGGCAGCGCGCGAGCAGGCGCGGCGCGGACGCCACCAGCACGCGCGTCGTGCGCCGCAGCAGGCCCAGCACGCAGCGCTGCATCACGTGCTCGCCCACGCGCGCGTCCAGCCCGGAGAGTGTGTCGTCTAGTACACTCACCCTGCGCCTGTATCCGGCCGTCGTGCACTAGCACGGTGCGCGGGCAGCGCGCGAGCAGGCGCGGCGCGGACGCCACCAGCACGCGCGTCGTGCGCCGCAGCAGGCCCAGCACGCAGCGCTGCATCACGTGCTCGCCCACGCGCGCGTCCAGCCCGGAGAGTGTGTCGTCTAGTACACTCACCCTGCGCCTGTATCCGGCCGTCGTGCACTAGCACGGTGCGCGGGCAGCGCGCGAGCAGGCGCGGCGCGGACGCCACCAGCACGCGCGTCGTGCGCCGCAGCAGGCCCAGCACGCAGCGCTGCATCACGTGCTCGCCCACGCGCGCGTCCAGCCCGGAGAGTGTGTCGTCTAGTACACTCACCCTGCGCCTGTATCCGGCCGTCGTGCACTAGCACGGTGCGCGGGCAGCGCGCGAGCAGGCGCGGCGCGGACGCCACCAGCACGCGCGTCGTGCGCCGCAGCAGGCCCAGCACGCAGCGCTGCATCACGTGCTCGCCCACGCGCGCGTCCAGCCCGGAGAGTGTGTCGTCTAGTACACTCACCCTGCGCCTGTATCCGGCCGTCGTGCACTAGCACGGTGCGCGGGCAGCGCGCGAGCAGGCGCGGCGCGGACGCCACCAGCACGCGCGTCGTGCGCCGCAGCAGGCCCAGCACGCAGCGCTGCATCACGTGCTCGCCCACGCGCGCGTCCAGCCCGGAGAGTGTGTCGTCTAGTACACTCACCCTGCGCCTGTATCCGGCCGTCGTGCACTAGCACGGTGCGCGGGCAGCGCGCGAGCAGGCGCGGCGCGGACAGCCACCAGCACGCGCGTCGTGCGCCGCAGCAGGCCCAGCACGCAGCGCTGCATCACGTGCTCGCCCACGCGCGCGTCCAGCCCGGAGAGTGTGTCGTCTAGTACACTCACCCTGCGCCTGTATCCGGCCGTCGTGCACTAGCACGGTGCGCGGGCAGCGCGCGAGCAGGCGCGGCGCGGACGCCACCAGCACGCGCGTCGTGCGCCGCAGCAGGCCCAGCACGCAGCGCTGCATCACGTGCTCGCCCACGCGCGCGTCCAGCCCGGAGAGTGTGTCGTCTAGTACACTCACCCTGCGCCTGTATCCGGCCGTCGTGCACTAGCACGGTGCGCGGGCAGCGCGCGAGCAGGCGCGGCGCGGACGCCACCAGCACGCGCGTCGTGCGCCGCAGCAGGCCCAGCACGCAGCGCTGCATCACGTGCTCGCCCACGCGCGCGTCCAGCCCGGAGAGTGTGTCGTCTAGTACACTCACCCTGCGCCTGTATCCGGCCGTCGTGCACTAGCACGGTGCGCGGGCAGCGCGCGAGCAGGCGCGGCGCGGACGCCACCAGCACGCGCGTCGTGCGCCGCAGCAGGCCCAGCACGCAGCGCTGCATCACGTGCTCGCCCACGCGCGCGTCCAGCCCGGAGAGTGTGTCGTCTAGTACACTCACCCTGCGCCTGTATCCGGCCGTCGTGCACTAGCACGGTGCGCGGGCAGCGCGCGAGCAGGCGCGGCGCGGACGCCACCAGCACGCGCGTCGTGCGCCGCAGCAGGCCCAGCACGCAGCGCTGCATCACGTGCTCGCCCACGCGCGCGTCCAGCCCGGAGAGTGTGTCGTCTAGTACACTCACCCTGCGCCTGTATCCGGCCGTCGTGCACTAGCACGGTGCGCGGGCAGCGCGCGAGCAGGCGCGGCGCGGACGCCACCAGCACGCGCGTCGTGCGCCGCAGCAGGCCCAGCACGCAGCGCTGCATCACGTGCTCGCCCACGCGCGCGTCCAGCCCGGAGAGTGTGTCGTCTAGTACACTCACCCTGCGCCTGTATCCGGCCGTCGTGCACTAGCACGGTGCGCGGGCAGCACGCGAGCAGGCGCGGCGCGGACGCCACCAGCACGCGCGTCGTGCGCCGCAGCAGGCCCAGCACGCAGCGCTGCATCACGTGCTCGCCCACGCGCGCGTCCAGCCCGGAGAGTGTGTCGTCTAGTACACTCACCCTGCGCCTGTATCCGGCCGTCGTGCACTAGCACGGTGCGCGGGCAGCGCGCGAGCAGGCGCGGCGCGGACGCCACCAGCACGCGCGTCGTGCGCCGCAGCAGGCCCAGCACGCAGCGCTGCATCACGTGCTCGCCCACGCGCGCGTCCAGCCCGGAGAGTGTGTCGTCTAGTACACTCACCCTGCGCCTGTATCCGGCTGTCGTGCACTAGCACGGTGCGCGGGCAGCGCGCGAGCAGGCGCGGCGCGGACGCCACCAGCACGCGCGTCGTGCGCCGCAGCAGGCCCAGCACGCAGCGCTGCATCACGTGCTCGCCCACGCGCGCGTCCAGCCCGGAGAGTGTGTCGTCTAGTACACTCACCCTGCGCCTGTATCCGGCCGTCGTGCACTAGCACGGTGCGCGGGCAGCGCGCGAGCAGGCGCGGCGCGGACGCCACCAGCACGCGCGTCGTGCGCCGCAGCAGGCCCAGCACGCAGCGCTGCATCACGTGCTCGCCCACGCGCGCGTCCAGCCCGGAGAGTGTGTCGTCTAGTACACTCACCCTGCGCCTGTATCCGGCCGTCGTGCACTAGCACGGTGCGCGGGCAGCGCGCGAGCAGGCGCGGCGCGGACGCCACCAGCACGCGCGTCGTGCGCCGCAGCAGGCCCAGCACGCAGCGCTGCATCACGTGCTCGCCCACGCGCGCGTCCAGCCCGGAGAGTGTGTCGTCTAGTACACTCACCCTGCGCCTGTATCCGGCCGTCGTGCACTAGCACGGTGCGCGGGCAGCACGCGAGCAGGCGCGGCGCGGACGCCACCAGCACGCGCGTCGTGCGCCGCAGCAGGCCCAGCACGCAGCGCTGCATCACGTGCTCGCCCACGCGCGCGTCCAGCCCGGAGAATATGTCGTCTAGGAGGTACACTGCAATGGTCGTCCGTCAAGGTTAGCATATACTCAGGAGTAGGTTTACGGCCTATTGGTTCTTGAAGGTAGCATGGACTTGGGGCTCGTTTCATTGTCGGCCGCTCCACCCGCTCGGGGCCAGTGACCGCGCTGTAACCCCCGCAGCCCCTCGTACCTTGCTTGTCCTGGTAGACGGCGCGCGCGAGCGCCACGCGCGCGCGCTGCCCGCCGCTCAGCGTGCAGCCGCCCGAGCCCGCGCGCGCGCCCCAGCCCAGCACGTTCATGTCCTCTGCGCCAACACACGCTACGATTATTACGAGCTACGTCGGAGCTCGGAGGTTGGAAGGTCCTCTCTAACATATCTCCCTATCTTATTGATTAAACGAGCAATATTTTAACATATACATGGTGTATTAAAAAAAGCATGAGAAAGATACTGAAAGGAGAGTGAATGCAGGGAACCGAGTGAAAGGGGCACTCAATGCCTTTATGGGCAGCCAGAAAATATCACAAACAGCACGGGTGGCTGTGCATAGGGGAGTGTTGGTGCCCACACTTATGTATGGTAGTGAAAGTTGGGTGTGGCAGAAAAGACATCAAAGTCGAGTGAATGCAGTAGAAATGAAAGCGTTGAGAAGTATGTGCGGAGTGAAATTGAGTGATAGAGTCAGAAACAGTGTTATAAGAGATAAGTGTGGAATGGATGGAGATATAGTCACAAAAATTGAGAAGGGCATGTTAAGGTTGTTTGGGCATGTAGAGAGGATGTATGAAAGAAGATTGACGAAGAAAGTGTATAGAACAACAAAAACCGGCCAAGAGCGTGTCGGGCCACGGTCAGTGTAGGGTTCCGTAGTTCTCCGTCCGTCACAGTAAGTGTCCCCACTTAAGCGTTAAACAAGCAATACTTAGCGAACAATACTTGAACAATACAAGCAATACTTAGCGAACCATTTTATTATTAGAAAACGAACGACCAAAACGATTTTAGGACGACAAGATCGACAAACTTTCGACCTAATGTATGGGCGCACCTGCTCCGACCCCATTAAATCAGGAAAAATCTTAACAGCGCCATGTACAATGTGAGCGTTCCGCGTACAGCGACATCTATCGGCAAATTAAGTAAACTATTGCGCGCGAGCTTAAAGTATGGAAGATGATTTTTATGGGATAATTCTTTATTGCGTGAACCGATTTTCCCCGTTTTTACTTTATTTGAAAGCACGTCATTTCATTGTGATTTTGTAGAAATTACAGGTACAATAAACACTTGCTTATACGGTTAAATAACAAACTTAGTTCAGAAATTGTCTTGTTTTTTTTTTTCAAAAACTATACCTACCAGGTTCAAAATAATTTTCGTAGAAAGTTTTTATAAAGTTCTACTTTTGAGATTTTTTCATATTTTTAAAACTTATGGTTCAAAATTTAGAGGGGGGAGGACACATTTTTTTCTACTCCTGGAGCGATTATCACCGAAATCACCGAAAATATTAACATTATCAAAAAATGATTTTAGCAAACCCCTATTCATTTTTAAATACCTATCCAACAAACACGTTAGTAATGAAAAAAAAACCACTCCCCACGTTACGTATAGGGGAAGTACCCTAATAAAAAAAAAACACTTTTTATTTTACCACTTTGTCGGCGTGATTGATATACATATTAGTACCAAATTTCAGCTTTCTAGTGCTAACGGTTACTGAGATTATCCGCGGACGGACGGACAGACAAAGCGAAACTAAGGGTTCCTAGAGTCGACTACGGAAACCTAAAAGGAGTGGAGGGGCAAGTTGTAAGGGGAAGACCTAGGCGAACTTTCTCGGGATCGATTTTTGAATCTCACCAAGTGACTAATTCTCACCGATGTGAGTGATTTCCGAAAGTTCGTATTTTTGAAACTCATCGGTGACTTACATTTGTCATACCTATGATATCGATTTACGAGTGCCCCTACCCACTCGTAATTGAAATCACCATGCGATTTTTTTGACAGTTGACGTATGTGACATCTGCCAAGAATTTTTCAAAACTTTAATTTTCGGTTACATGACACTGACACATACGCTACGTTTTACGTTTGAATCTGTGTTAAGTTATAGTATGAGGAAATAAAAACCGGTATCAAGGACAACATCTGCGTAAAAAGGAACGTAACGGGAAGATTGTCTCTGACTGATATTGTAGAATTTCTGCATGTTGGTAAACAGCGTGTGACTTTCAAAAATACGGCTTTTGGAAAATGGTGACATTAAAGTCATCAGTGATAATTTTAGTCACCGGTGACTTTGATATCACCAGTGAGATTCAAAAATCGCACTCCAGGTCAAAAGTACCCTAAACCGACGAGCATGTATGAGAAATATTATGAAATTGAGTGAAGCGAAAGTGGTTTGCCAGGATCGTAGCAAATGGAGATCCGTGATCTCTGCCTAGCCCTCTGGGAAAGAGGCGTGATTATATATATGAATGTATGTATGGTGTATTCAAAGGGGGGAGTGAGGAAATATCTGAAAGTATAAGATATACGAAAATTTGTTATTAGGAGTCACGAAGCCGACTTTTTGAAAGAAAAAACTGCATTCAAAGATTTTTAAAAAAGCCTCAAATAACGAGTTCATGTTATTGCTGAAAATTAATATTACTGGTCGAAATAATTGTGTGTAAGGAACGTGAATAAATAGTTTTATGTACTCTCATGTGTGGGCATTTTTAATAATTCGTGTACCCAATTAGCGTGAGTTGTTAAATAAAAAATAACTCGATGTCAGTTTTGTCACGACAATTAAGCATTCAGTTTTTATAAAAAATAACATTTTCTATTAAATTTATAAATGATATCGCTATACACGTTAATAAAATGTGAAATTTTTTCACATGATTTGCATGCTTAATTTTCGTCACAAAACAGACACCAAGTTAATTTTTGTTTAACAACTCACGCTAATTGGGTACACGAATTATTGAAAATGCCCGTGTACGCGGACGTTGTTCAAATGTATATACCTCTCAGCACGCCCTTGCGATTTTGCCGATGCTATCCTCAAAATATAAATAAAGATCTAGAAAATGATTCGTCAGATTCAGATTCAGATTCAGATTTTTTTTCATAAAACACATTATTTTACATGTCAGGCAGGATACAGTATTTTTTAAAGTTCGTCATGGCCTAATAAAAACGGATTGTTATTACATCCACAAAACTCGAAATCCATGATTTTGGGTTCGAAGTCTCAAATATCCCGAATTTTGCATTGCGACCCACAATTATATGCGATTAATTAATTATAACGCGTGAATGAAGCTAGAAACCTGGGAATCGTGATGGCTGTCCAGCCAGTTGAGGTTTGAAAAGCATGTGGGGGAGTTGGTTGAGTCGTGTTTTTCCCTTGAAGGGTTTGTACCAGATACGAAGCCTTTTAAGCGAGAAAGTACGCACGCATGATTCTATGGGAATCACTAATCTTGTCAAAATTAAATTACGGGAACGTAGTTTATGGACTACATCTACAAAAAAAACGCGTAGATTAATACAACTGGTCCAAAATGCCAGTTATCGTTTTAGTTGAAGTCAAATCACACCGTATTTGAACAAATCATCGACGCTTAATACGTCCTCTCGAAGGCACCTACATTTTGCATGTTCTCATCTGTTCATCATCTCTTTTGCGTCATGAAATCGAAATCATACGAAAAACCAGGATATCTTTTCTCCTCGTTCCACAGTCGACATGGCCCTAGATCCGCTCAGCGGTGTCTTCTAGAAGTGCACCCTCACAAAACTGTAGCTTTTACCGGTTGCTTCGGATATCTCGCATCACAACCAAATGCTGGAATAACATTCCGCCTCCTGTCAGACACATTAATAATAAAAATGCTTTCAAATATACTTTTGACCAAACAGACCGCAGGGCAAAGTTAGTTACTTGCGGGAAACACCAAACACATATATATTATTATAAAGTGCACCCTCACAAAACTGTAGCTTTAACCGGTTGTTTCAGTTATCTCGCAACCAAATGCTGGAATAACATTCCGCCTTCTGTCACCGCAATAATAAAAATGCTTTCAAATATCACTTCAAAAAATACTTTTGACCAAACAGAGCGCATGGATACCTTGCGGTTATTTGGTTGCTGATTTTAGAATTTAGTTTTATACTAATAGGTAGTTACTTGGGGGAAACACCATACACATACTGTATATTATTGTAATTACTATTTATTTTGTTACCTTTTATTTAAGTATTTTATTTCGTGATATATTTCTTGTTATTTTTTTCAGTACATCTTTAGTTTTTTTTAATGTATATTGTGATACTGAACTTACGTGTCTCAAGCATATCAGTGCTTCTCTCGAAAGAGCGAAGCGTATAACTGAGCCATGAACCCTTTTGTTTTGCTGCAACGCACACACATTGAATTTTTTTTTATATTTGTTATATTTTTCTTTGTTATATTTTTGTTTTTGTACGATGTTGTTTCTGCGTGATTGTTGACAACAAATAAACATTTTATTATCTATCTATCCATTTACTTACCGGTAAGACCACAAGCTTCTACGACTGCCTGAAATTTGGCTTCGTCGTACGGTTTCCCAAATAGGATGTTATCACGGATTGTTCCTCGTATTAGCCAGGGATTCTGCGAAACGTACCCGAAACCTGAAAAAAATCTAGTATTAAATACTTGAATGTATTTGATTAATCTTTGTATATTAACATGTTATCACTGAATGTTCGAAAATTCGGCAGCTCTCCCTTCGAGTACGACACGTACTCATCTCGATTTTGGATGAGGAGTGAGCACGATTTTCCTAATATCGTCAACCTATCGAGCTTGTTGATGGCTGACGCTCCTTTAAGCTAGAAGTGGCTACCAATCCGATACCATATAGGCCCACCTGCCATCACTGGTACCTGACAAGGTGTCCTGCTCAGCTCCCACTTTAATTGTTCCATTTTTTAGTGCGGTTGCGAAAGTGTTAAGCTGGGTGACGAAAACCTATGGAGGAGTCTGGTCAGCCAGAATACGACATAACGTCACGATCCTCAGCATCCAGGGAACAACATGCATGTCCACGTTAATCCCTAGCCTGATCTCCCAGAGGAAAAAAAACGCTTAGGTTGTTAGGTTAGGTTAGGTTAGGTGAACTGAACTGCGGCCCTACAGAGCGCGAGCCGAGCGAGCGAAGCGAGCGTGACGCGTTAGCGTCCGGCGAAGCGCCATAACCGAACATTATCTTTTTTTCCTAGTTGAATATAAAATAATTGCCGCTAATACCCCTGGGTGATAGAGGTCAGTGGATACGTGGATAACATGATAAATAGAGACACTCACTGCTAAGGCTTTCCGGTATCTGTATATCTCCACTCTTCTTAATCATGTCACCCATGAGGGCGTGCAGTAGGGATGTCTTCCCGCTGCCGACACTGCCCGCGACGCCTATCAGTTCCCCTCTCTCTATCTCCAGCGAGATATCCCGCAACATAAATGGCTCATTTTGTTCCACCACATCGTTTGACGAGTCGCTGACCTGTATAAGTAAATATATAAATAAATAAATATAAGGGGACAACCTTACAGAAATCGACCTAGTCCCATAGTAAGCTCAGTAAGGCTTGTGTTATAGGTACTAGACGACTATATATATAATAGATATAAATACTTAAATACGTAGAAAATATCCATGAGTCAGAAACAAATATTCGAGCTCATCACACAAATTTTCGCCCTTACCGGGATTCGAACCCAGGACCTCTTGCTTCGTAGGGCGGGTCACTACCAACTAGGCTAAAGCGGTCGTCAAATATGTATGATAGTTCCACTGCGCTGGCTCAAGTTGAGGGGCCGGGAGGGAATCGCGCAGAAAAAAAAGAGTACCTGGAGCGTCCGAATGTTGGACGTCCCGGTCGGCCAAGGTATATATGTCTGGATAGACACTTGATAAATAGACCTTTGTTTACTTATGGTGCAAGGTATGCGTTGCACACGGTCGCAGCGGTCCTAGGGGGCGCCGAGCGCCGCCCGCTACCGTTCCATTTAGACCGCGCGCTTACTAGGGGGCGTTAGAGTAATGTTTGCACACGGGCGCTACGTTGGCTAGAGACGCCTCTGCCTCTGCCAGGCGCGGGACACTCCGCGATTTACGTTCATCGCTACAAGTACATGCCGGTGCCCCAACGTTGGGGAACCGGCATGTACATGTAGCGATGAACGTCGACGACGTCAAAGGGCCATAAATCTTAATGTTTTGGCTGAGAGAAAAGCGCCTTTTGTAAGAACAAAGGAGTGTCCCTTCTGTACTTGTACTATTATCTATTCTGTGCCTTTGCCAGCTTCAGACAGCCGAGTATTCAAGCGACAAGCTAGCCAGGATAGAGCACAGTGGCGTGTCTTAGGCACATGTCCCACCGCCGGCGAGTAAGCGAGTGTTACTACGTGCTACTCGCTCCAGCGAGTAAAAGCGACTAAGAATTACTATGAGTGTACTCGCCGGCGGTGGGACAAGTGCCTTACTGTCGGAGGCCAAGATCGACTTCGGGTCGCTGAGCCAGCGAAGTCATTATTACGGCAGCACTACGGCGAGAGGTATTTAAACATTTGCCGACCAAATCTCACTGTCAAATTCATAACGATTAAACATGGTTGGTGGATTTTAACACCTGAACCCTTTCGCCACAGCGCTATCAGCTGGTGTTTGTCATACAGATTTCAAAAAACCCTCGCTGCGGTTTTAAACCATTTCATTTTCAACTTTAAGAGGAATGCCTACCTGCGATTTTCCCATACAAACGCTCTCGGCTGTTTCCTCTCTGGTTTTTGAACATAGAGCAATTAATTTCGCAAACAAGATCAATATCATCAATATCTATACAGCTATGTTTTGCTTTTTTGGATATTTTTATTTTAAAGAAACTTACAGCGCCTTGAAAATCGCAAAAACGGCTTAATTGAATTGGCTGCCAAAAAAGGCGCAGTATACAAATATGACAACAAATATTTAAAAAAAACAAAACATAGCGGCGTAGATTATTTATTCTTCTTGCAGTTCCCAAAATTTTATAATGATTGGTTGCGTTTTGGAGGAGGAAACAGTCGAGAGCGAAACCTCGATTTTTGAGATTTTTGCGTGAGATTTTTCGTCCGAGCTGCAGTTGTCCTTCTCGCACGAATTGGCAGACCCGCCCACAGCAGCGCGACAGAAACATTGCGTCAAAATTCGAGATTTGAAAAGTTGCTCAGCTAGGCATTGCTCTTAAGAACGTTGTCGTACGAAATAGAAACACTTTCATTAGTTCAAAAAAAAATAGATTACTTTCCGTCACTTCTAAGTTATTTACCTGTACGTTTTTAGACAATCTCTTTTTAGACTTGCCCTTGGTTTTCTTGGAGGGCTGCGGTACTCTGCGTTCGGGCGGCTTAGCCCAGGCGAAGGAGGCGTTGTTCAAGATAAACATGTTGTCTTCGTTGCGATTAGTGTTGAGTTTGTCGTAGTAACGCTCCGGGTCCATGTCTGGAAGCTGAACAACACTTTTGAGTCATCGTCATCGTAGTTACCACCAGCTCTTATCCTTTCGTCTGTGGTGGGTTAACAAAATAGTGGGTTCAAGCCTCGGTCGCGCCGCATTAGAAATAATAAATTATGTATTTAAAAAATGCAAAAAGGTGACCAAAAATTCGGGTAGGTTCCTGATCAAACACAGATGAAGGGAATTATAACTATCTCTCACATGCGATAGTTTTTAGGGTTCCGTACCCAAAGGGTAAAAACGGGACCCTATTACTATGACTTCGCTGTCCGTCTGTCTGTCTGTCACCAGGCTGTAACTCAAGAACCGTGATAGCTAGACAGTTGAAATTTTCACAGACGATGTATTTCTGTTGCCGCTATAACAACAAATGCAAAAAACAAAATAAAATAAGTATTTAAGGGGGGCTCCCATACAGCAAACGTGATTTTTTTGCCGTTTTTATAGATAATGTTACGGAACCCTCCGTGCGCGAGTCCGACTCGCACTTGGCCGGCTTTTATTTTGTTTCCAGACCCCGTGTCATGGTCGGCCTTATCACGCGATAAGTGGCACGATAAGGAGCGTCGTCTCGTTCCATCGAGCGGTGTCAGCCAGTGACGGACGCTCTTGTCACTTATCGTGTGATAAGGCCGACCATGGTACGGGGTCTGATCCTACTAATATTCTAAATGCGAAAGTTTGGATGTTTAGACGTTTGGATGTTCAGATGTTTGTTACTCAATCACGCTTAAACGGCTTAACCGATTTGGATGAAATTTAGCATTAAGATAGTTTATAGCCTGGATTAAAATATCAGGATAGTTGTGATCCCGGGTGTACGCAGACGAAGTCGCGGGCGGAAGCTAGTGTATGTACAATAAAGTAGCCCGCACATCTGCTAAATTTCTATAAAACAGGAGAGGCTAAGCACAGTAGTCTGTCCTGATTGACAGAATTGGCTGTTTAAAAAAAAAAATGTAAATAATATAATCATCATCATATCAGCCGAAAGACGTCCGCTGCTGGACAAAGGCCTCCCCCAAAGAGTGCCACAATGCCCGGTCCTGCGCCACCAGCATCCAGCGGACTCCCGCAACCTTTACCAGGTCATCAGTCCACCTTGTGGGGGGCCTACCCACGCCGCGCCTTCCGGTACGTGGTCGCCACTAAAGAACCTTTCCGCCCCAACGGCCATCGGTTCTACGTGCAATTTGCCCCGACCAGTTAAGTTTAGCGATTCGGAGGGCTATATGGTTACCTTGTAAATAATATGTGCACGAGGAACTCTTTAAACAGAGGACAGAGCCTTAGAGCAGAGCACCAGTGGCTAGCTGGGGTTCTAGAGGGTTAATACTCACATCTAACAGTTTCTGTATACGCTTGATCGAGACCCAGGCCTCCGTGAGCCCGTTGAGCACCCACGGGAACGCGTTCATCGGAGCTATAAGCATGTTGATCAGCGCCACTGTCGTAAACACCTGCAACATTTCAACATGTTTAAAAAGGTGCATTAGAAGCCCAAAAATAACGTGGTACGCTTCTTTACTAACGTTGTCGCATTAAAACCATAATTTAACTTATTTTTATGAAAGAACCCGTGTGGTGTCGGGTTAGAATTTCACCACTTTCCGTGGGTGTCGTAAAAGTCGACTAAGGGACCAGGGTTGAAGTGTTGTGGGCGATGGGCTAGCAACCTATCACTGCAATACCACATTTGTCGATCTTTTATAAATAAATAAATAAATATAAATATAAGGGGATAATCTTACACAAATCGACCTAATCCCATAGTAAGCTCAGTAAGGCTTGTGGTATGGGTACTAGACGACGATATATATAATAGATATAAATACTTAAATACATAGAAAATATCCATGACTCAGAAACAAATATTCATGCTCATCACATAAATGTTTGCCCTTACCGGGATTCGAACCCAGGACCTCTTGCTTCGTAGGCAGGGTCACTACCAACTAGGCTAAAGCGGTCGTCAAATTTATCGTCGTTTTATACCCACATTTATGCTAAAAGTGGCGCTGGAACAAATGTTTCATGCGGCTCTGCCTATCCCTTTTGGGAATAAAGGCGTGCATGTATGTATGTTTGTGTGTTTAAGAAAGAATAATATATTTTTCTTCAAACACACGGCGCGTGGAGTGAGCTCTGTACTGTACCAGCAGCAGTGTGCCGTATGTGTGAGCGAGAGCCCACGCCATTGTAACTTTATAAATCTAAACCAATATTTATAAATGATACTTGCCTAAGCGATAAAATAACGTTATAGGCTACCCCTTTCTCGCATTCAGTATCACCTACAGTGCCATGTCACTCGCGCGGCTCGCATTTTGAAACGATATTATAACGATATTAATTCAGTTACGATATTTATATCGTTATGGACAATACAGATTTTGTTATATCGTAATTTTTCAACACTAACGAAATATATCGTTCCAATATAGCTTTTTTACATAACGTTTCAAAGGCCTGACCGTAACAGATGGTGTTAAAATCTGAATGTATGGAAAGTTTGTCAAGTTTCTATGGGATATCCGCTGCGTTGATTTGAACGCAGCCTCTCATCCTGAGGGTTGAGAGGTTGGAGTCCCGTCACAAACCATGTTTCAATTCATTTGTGGTGAGAGTACCAACTGACAAGCTGTCGATCTTCATGAAGGAGGAGACCTGGCCGAAGGGTGTAGTTTTCCGGCGATTTCGAGGCCGGCCATTTGACACCCAGAACTTGCGTCGCGCGTCGCCGTCGCGTTACTTATAAGTTTTGTATATTGTTATGTATGTTAGTATGTAAGGTATTTGTAAATAAATAAATAGCAAAAATAAATAAATAAATAAGTACGTACCGTGGGCGCGGTGAGCGGCTGTCCGCGCAGCGCGTGCGCAGCGAGAGTGAGCGCGCACACGAGCACGGGCGTGGTGGTCCACAGCACCACACATATCGCGTCCAGGAACTTGCGCCAGCGCAGGTACTTCAGCTCCTGGGTGCGGGACTCTGCGGACAATAAAAAAAAAATGTTTAATAATTAGATACAGAGAACAAATGAGCTCTAGACCACTTGGAGACTACCTGATGAGGTCCGGTTAGAATGTGAAATCCGTGAAATCGTAATACGTAAATTAACATAGTTTATTTATGTTTCAAGTTAATTATCGACTAGTTGTTAAATGTCAATACGAAATCGGAGATACTATATTTCCACTTTCTGTATTGACATTTTGAATTCTATTTTCTGCCAAGACGAGCCAAGCGGAGCGCAACGCAAGGGCACTACCTACCTTTTGTCGAAGCGGTTCGTCGTTTTTTTGAACCCTCGTAACTTGGGTTTGGATTATACCAGATAAACAAAATTCTCGTGATATGATGTCAATAGTAGACTTATTGAGCACATAAAGTTTCAGTAACATAGCTCTTATACTTAAGATTTTATTGATATCTAAAAAACGCCGTTTTCGTCACTGACTCACTGATGTTGATCATCAAAACCTCTAGGGTACTTCCTGAAGTCCTAGAAAGCTGAAATTTGGTATACACAATCAACTCCTTGTTATAAATTACCTTACAAAAAGGAATGAGATCCAGTGGTTTTTATTTCTTATTATTGACGATTGTGATAAGGATTCTTATAATTGTGACATTGTATGCGAATCTATATTGTAATTTTTATCACGAAATAAATAAATTTAATGTAATCTAATCTAATGGCGGAAAGCAGAGCCTTTCAAGTACACACAGAAGTCGCTAGTAGTAGCGACAGCGAATGCAAGGCAAAAATACACTCTGAAGCTGTAGTCTGGGTGGCCACTGCTAAGTTTGGCGATCGCTTTGATGGTGGAATCAATATCACCAAAAAGTATCAATACCAAATTACCAGACATAGTAACATTACCTGTCACTCTATTTATGAAGTATTCCTCCCACACATGCACCTTGACGGTCCTGATGCCACGCAACAGGTCGCTGATGAGCGTCACGCGCGAGTCCTTGTGTTTCATCAGCTCGGTACTCAGCTCGCCGATTTTGTTGGCGATCACTTTGTTCATCGGAATCAGTAGGACTGAGTACGCTACGGCGGCTAGGAATGATATGCCCACTTGTAGGTAGAGAAGGAATAATGTTATGGCGAGCTGAAACAACAATGGTTCATTACTGCACAGGCCGGGAAAACGGCCAACTTGATATTAAAAGACGGATAGTGATAGAAGGCAGGCAATCCTTTTTCACGCCGAGGTATGTATGATGATTTTGTCAACCATGCAATAAAATAAACTCTAACATGACGTTATGCTACAAATTGATATTGAAACAAAAGACGGTCACTTTGTACACCAGTGCACCTTACATTTCGTATGAAATTCGATTACAGACCTCTCGTCTCGCGGGACCCGAAACGTGATACTTGCGTTACAAAGCCGTTACCGCCTTCATGGAAAGCAGACACTTTACTTTATAGGAACATAGTATTTGACATCCACCGGGCGTAGCAGGGTTGTCATTTTATCACTTACAGTTGTGGATAAGTCATCCGTCACTCCTCTACTGGCATACTATCCGAAGCGATAAGTGATAATATGTCAACAATGCTACTCCCGCTGATATAATAAACCTTTTATTCCATGAACTGATATAAATTACACAATAGGCACTCATTTGTAATCATACGTTACACGCTAACTTTATTTTTTTCCGCTATCCTGATAAACTATTAATCATAAATTACCTGTAAAGGTATACTCCACAAAGCGTGGAAACTCGGGCAAGAATTCACAATCCTATCCGTATCGGTGGACATGAAGTTGGTGATCTCTCCGACGGTGAAGGACCTGTTCAGCTCAGTGGAGGTGACGCTGAGCGTCTTGCGGAGGATCGAGGAGACGATGGCGGCTCGCATCTTCAGTCCCACCAGCGACATGAGCCAGTTGAAGTGCACGATGAATACGCTAGATATGACGGTGGACGCCATTAGGCCTGCCGCGTATATGTATCTGGAAGATAAAGTATCTGTTGGCATTTCTGTAATTACAACAGGAAGCGTATATATTAGACAAGTTAATGATTAATCTCATGAATTCCAATGATCTTAATGTGGGAACCTCGTAACTCTGATGAGACTTGACGCTCGTATTGTGGGCCATTGTCGGCAGTTGTTTAGTAAAGCAGCCATGTGTAGCACGAGCCTGAGCACTTCAATGTGAAGGTGTATATGAAACTTACCCATAATGTTGATCAATGCTCTCGTCCTCAACGAAAGTGATCAGTCTGTTGAGCAGCAAGGGCCCCGCGAACCCCGCCATGCCGGAAACCAGTTTGAGGATCCCTATGCTGTAGAACTGGACGGCGAAGCACAAGTGCAACACACAGTACAGCGTGATGTTTCATATGAAACTTACCCATAATGTTGATCAATGCTCTCGTCCTCAACGAAAGTGATCAGTCTGTTGAGCAGCAAGGGCCCCGCGAACCCCGCCATGCCGGAAACCAGTTTAAGGATCCCTATGCTGTAGAACTGGAGGGCGAAGCACGAGTGCAACACACAGTAAACCGTGATCTTTTATATGAAACTTACCCATAATGTTGATCAATGCTCTCGTCCTCAACGAAAGTGATCAGTCTGTTGAGCAGCAAGGGCCCCGCGAACTCCGCCATGTCGGAAACCAGTTTGAGGATCCCTATGCTGTAGAACTGGACGGCGAAGCACGAGTGCAACACACAGTACAGCGTGATGTTTCATATGAAACTTACCCATAATGTTGATCAATGCTCTCGTCCTCAACGAAAGTGATCAGTCTGTTGAGCAGCAAGGGCCCCGCGAACCCCGCCATGCCGGAAACCAGTTTAAGGATCCCTATGCTGTAGAACTGGAGGGCGAAGCACGAGTGCAACACACAGTAAACCGTGATCTTTTATATGAAACTTACCCATAATGTTGATCAATGCTCTCGTCCTCAACGAAAGTGATCAGTCTGTTGAGCAGCAAGGGCCCCGCGAACTCCGCCATGTCGGAAACCAGTTTGAGGATCCCTATGCTGTAGAACTGGACGGCGAAGCACGAGTGCAACACACAGTACAGCGTGATGTTTCATATGAAACTTACCCATAATGTTGATCAATGCTCTCGTCCTCAACGAAAGTGATCAGTCTGTTGAGCAGCAAGGGCCCCGCGAACCCCGCCATGTCGGAAACCAGTTTGAGGATCCCTATGCTGTAGAACTGGACGGCGAAGCATGAGTGCAACGCGCGGATGAGGGTGACGTTCTGGCGGCGCTGACGCAGCGGCACGCGCGAAATCGGAGTTACGGGCGTGGATGACTGCGGAGCTGACTCGCCTACAGCGCCGTAGCCTGCGGTGATCATTTTAATGAGTTGTATTCTTATTCTGTATCTCAAGGTGCCTAGAGAAATAACCGAGCCGAGTTTAGACTGGCAGAGCAGCCTCGTTCAAACATCGTGACCTACATGACCGCGAGAGCGAATTTTAGGTGGGAAGGGGAGCTTGGTCGAGGCTGCTCACCCGTTTGGATTTGCTACTTTCTCTGCCTCGTCTACCTAAGTGCGGCGGCGGAGCTAGATGGAAATACGGATGTACACTTGAAAATTATTAATACTCCAAAAGAAAGAAGGCAAAAAAACCTGCCTAGTGACGAAAATCCCATTCAGATATCTCAAACAATTACGTAGCTACAACCGTTTTAATATTGCTTGTTAGAGAGAGAGAACGCAAACTGTGTGACGTCACGGTACGCGATGCTGCCGGGGGGTCGCGTCGACGGCGGCGCCGAACACGATGGGGCGCGGCACGTTGCCGTCTGTTAGTGACGTCACAATCTTCAAGCGTCATCCTTTCATATGAGCTTGCGTTTCGCGAAAAAGGGGCAGAACATACCCCTTCTTAAAACTTTGGACACTTGTAAATTCGTGATTATTTAATCAATGCGAATTCTTTCTCCATTGGACTACCTACATTTTTAATCCTTTTTCGAGAATATAACATTATTGGTTATTTTATTTAGTGTCTACACCTTTATTGCAGTGAATGAACAGCACTAGAGCACTACGGTCCTCGCTCGGCAAAAACTACCCAAGGAGAGTCAAGGAAGAATAAGTACACCAGTTCACCCCTTAAGCCCTCAGAGATGGATAATTTCTGATAGAATATCACCTTACCTGTTATTGATGCATTCAACCCTTGTCAAGGCATCAAGTGTGTTAACAATGGATCTATACACAAGAAGTGAGTCATATGTAAACTGTAGGCACTCAATCCGTAGGATACCTTCAATACAGAATTACTCACTTTTACCGCCCATTATGTGACTCAATATAAAATGTGTCTGACATAAGCTGATACTGCCTAGTCCAGGTCTAGAGTAGACAAGCAGTTATGTAAAAAAAAAATACAATTAGTTGTACCAAATCTGTAGATTACTCGCAGTGACCCAACACATTGCTATTAATATCAACATAATGGCTCACAAAAATACTTAAACAGGCTCACTCATACCTACATTGTTAACATATTCAAGTCTGAAATATTTAACATTAATGTATTCCTACATTGCTTAAGCAAACAGTCCAAGTTATTTCACACTTCGATAATTAGCGGAAAAACACTGATACGGGAGGTCCTGATAAGGGACTGATGTCACAAATTCAGCTTATTAAAGAGTTAGATAAATCAATTTTTAATTAGCATTACAGCATATTATTTTGTGAATTAAGAGCTCACTTGACAAGATTCACCCATAATAGGGGTTGTTGGTGGGAATCAAGTTATACCAGAACAGGGTCTCACCTGAACTTATAAAAGGCTCATGCGCTATCTCGGTATACTGTTGGTAATTGTCCACGTTGCCTATGAGGGCCTTGTCCATCTTAGCACCCACATAAGCACACCGGTACTTTGCCGGGATGTCAAATAGTTCTTCTGGGTCTTGGAGTTTCTTGTCAAAACCTAGAATAAGTCAATAATGTTAGCTCAATTTGCTTTCATAAGAAATGTAAATCAAACACTGAAGGTTTTATTTTCACAAACACATGTTCTTATTTATTTATTTATTTATTTAAACTTTATTGCACAAAACAAAAATGATGTACAAATGGCGGACTTAATGCCAAATGGCATTCTCTGCCAGTCAACCATAAGGCCAAACAGAGACACTTAAAATTGGTGCAGAGTAAATGATCAACATATAGAGCTTAGTACAGACTTATAAAAGCATAATCCTACATATATAAAATTACATATTACTACTTATATACAAAGATATGATACACTAATATATATGGGACAATGGACGCTATGCAAATTCTTCTTCCAGCAGCATGTTCTACATGCATTACAAATACTAGAGCTTTAGGATAGTTGATAGTGACCCTGCCTATGAAGCAAGATGTCGTGGGTTCGAATCCCAGTAGCGGCATTTATTTGTGTAATGAACACGAATATTTGTTCCCGAGTGTTTTCTATGTATTTAAGTATTTATTTATATATACAAGTATATTTATAAGCCCATAGTCCAAGCTTTGCTTAGTTTGGGACTAGGTCGATTTGTGTAAGATTGTCCACTAATATTTATTTATTTATTTTATTTTTATTGATATTTTTATGGATGTGAGCAACCATGACGATTGGACCTTAAAAAACCCATTTTATCATCAGCTTCCTAGCATTTTCCCGGTTGTATCATATCATAAAGATACGCCGGGGTTTTTCGGTGCGTGAATGAATGACATTAGCCAATGAATAGGTATTGACTTAAAAAACAGAATGTACCAACCTACTGAATAATTAATTGAATAAAAAGATACTTATAAAAAAAACATACATTCTTACAGATGCCGTCAAACTTCTTGAACACTTGACCTTGCCTGCGCAAAGGCGAATTGTACCTGCGAGCTGCCCCCCCACTTCGTCCAGCATGTTCAAGAAGTTTGACGGCATCTGTATCTCGACCTCGTTATCTTGTCGCACTTAAAATGATTTTCCGTAGAGCGTGAATGTTGTGAATATTTTTTTTTAAGGACCGTCTCGATATCGATGTTTGTGTAATGCATGCAACAATGCGATTGAATTTTCGCCTTTCAAATCTTTGCTCAATCTCAATGAAAACTTCTTGATGAAAAATAAGTAGATAACCTCATTGGTGAAGTGATAAATGAATAAAAAAGCCTTTTATTTCCAAATTTCCCATTTACATTGGAAGTTTCCCGTATTGGTTAGTAAAGTTCCTTATAGTTAGTGGTTAGTGTTATGTTTATGTATGCTATTTACTATTTATTTATTTAATTTGGACCCCTCTTAGAGTGTAGGCCTCCTCCAACTCTCTCCACTTCTGCCTGTCTTCCGCTTTGTTTAGCCAGTCTTTCCCTGCTGTTTCTTTTATATCATCTATCCATCGTTTATATGGTTTTCCCACTTTCCTTTTGCCACTAGGGCCTCTCCACTTCGTTGCCTCTAACGTCCATCTACCATCCCGACACCGCGCAATATGTCCCGCCCATCGTCACTTCAATTTGAGGGCCTCAGCCAGTGCATCCTGTAATTTTGTCTTTCCTCTTATAGACACGCTATTTATCCTTTGGGTCTTTTTTATGTTGAGCATGCTTCGTTCCATTGCTCTTTCTCTTGGTGAAGTGATAAATGATTATTATTATTCCGTTTTTATAAGGCTAGGTAAAAACGCTAAAGTACCTACTACAAATAAAATTTTAAAATAAAATTGTATAGTTGGTTTACAATTCGCACGAAGGTATTTATTCATTAGGCACAATATGATATGTTATCAGATTAACCACCTGTTTATCTCTACTCTTTCTCAAGTTATTCCCGCACCGAAAACCCCGGGGTTTGATCATAAAGGACCCTGTGGTATGGAACCTAATATCTAAGATTTAGTGTAGGCATTAGTTTTAACAAAAGCAACTGCCATTGGACCTTTCAACCCAGAGGGAAAGCTAGGGACTTAACCTTGGTGGGATTAGTCTGCGGTTTCCACACAACACAAGTTTGTTTTCCTGTTATTTCATATTTAATACAAAAAATGTCAGGCTTAACACTTAACAGACCAATTCATTAGATTTTTGTAATGAAATTTGAACTCTATTAAGGGGCTCCACATTTCAAAATAGTTAGTTATTTATGACCTAATTTTAGGACACTGGGTCATTATTAAGTAAGTCCTAAAAATAGCTTGGGCCTTACGAGGTTTTCTTTTTTATAAAACCCAGGGTTTGAAACCCCAACCTATCCAAAGTCCCATGCATTACTTATTGCAGTGGCTTAGTCATTTAGAGTCACAAATGTCATTCATGTCACACAGATAAGTTTGTGTCCATTCTTTAATCAGACTGGGTGGTGACATTGCCTATGCAGCTGACGGTCATGGGTTCAATCCTGTTAAGGGCAAATACTTTGTGTTCTGAGTCTTGGGTGTTTTCTATGTATTTAATTATTTATATCTATTAAAGATACTGTTGCCTAAACCATGATACAAGATATGTGTAAGATTATTTCGTAATATTAATTTGTATATTTATTAATTCATTCTTGATGTTACAGTTATGTACCTTTCTTCAGTAGTGGATTCACCCAAAAAAATAGCAGTTGTGATATACACCCGTTGCCTTGCATAGCAGTGCCTAAGACACCTTCATCCATGTGGGGCAATAATGGAGTATATTCATCCTGAAATAAAATTATATTTGAATGTGAATTTATTATCGACAACCACTTTAGCCTAGTTGGTAGTGACCCTGCCTACGAAGCAAAAGGTCCTGGTTCGAATCCCGGTAAGGGCAAATATTTGAGTGATGAGCATGAATATTTGTTTCTGAGTCATGGATATTTTCTATGTATTTAAGTATTTATATCTATTACATATATTGTCGTCTAGTACCCATAACACAAGCCTTACTGAGCTTACTATGGGACTAGGTTGATTTGTGTAAGATTGTCCCCTTATATTTATTTATTTATTTATTATTTACAGTTAAATATTTACATATACAATCTCATAAATATAATCTAATAAAATAAAATGGTTTTAATATTAACTATGGATCAAAACCAAATGCTCTAAGGTAAAATATAATACTATAATGGACAGATTAAATTTAAGTTGCAATTTCTAAAGCCTTGTTGTATGTTCTTTTTCTAAATAGAATGCAAACGACAACTAGCTAAATTAAAAATATAACAAAGGTCACTTACATGAGCGTGTTGTGATCCAACCAAACAGGGTGAGTAGTAAGTGGGCCTGGATTCACTTGATGGTATCAGAGTAACAAAGTACCCTACATGGCAACACAGGGCAACAATATAAAAGGCAATGGGCCTCCCCACATTCACACTGCTTCGAAGAGATATCACATTCAACACCACAGTTAACCCCCACAGGAACAGCTGTATTGACGGCCCACGCGCGCTCGAGCCCAGGCGGTGCTTCAGGGACAACACGTATCCGAAGTGCACCAACCACGACAAACATGATGCACCAGCAACAAAGTAATCCACAGGAAGCAACACAAAATCCACTTTAGTAATGAATATATACAGTTCCACTATTGGTATAAAAACTAAAGTTAACACTACGAAACTACGGAAGATTATTGCACGCTCCTGCAACTTCTCTCTTATCACCCAGTCTCGCCTGTAGCCGATGTAATACCCCGACACCACCGCAATCATGAAGTACAGCGGGATCTGTAGAAACAACTCCTGGAAACACAGCCCGACGTCCTTCGACGCGTGATCCCAGGGCTGCAGACCCGCCGGTCCACACATGTCTTCCCATCTCCATGGTATGTCCCAAAACATTCCAGACGAGATAAACAGTTTCTGCACAAACACACGTAGTCATTTACCCAACTATCAAATAACTTTTTCCAGTTTATGACTAATAATGATAGCAATTATGCAAAGGTTGATCGAATTAGTAAGTATATGCAACAAGACTCCTAATTTCCTGTCATTCAAGTGAATCACCAAATCAATGCAAAATATTTATTTGTCAACCATTCCGTTTGACAATTGACGTTTGACAGACTGCCTATAAAAAAAAAAGATAATTATAAGGGCTTTTGAAGTTTCTGGTTTTTAGGGACGGTTATTTCCGTGTCTCAAACACATCTTCCCCGTGTGCGTTCAAAAATCGAATGATATTCTCTAAATTATAATCAGGTTAAATTAAATCAGATGCAAATGCACTTGTACGTGATTTGCTCAGCAAAATGTTCCTATTTTGCTTGCCAAATTCCGAGTGTGTTTGACGGGCCTTTGATTATTTTATGCAATATATCTTGAGCAAATCTAAAGGTTTCTGAACAATCTCATATATATATATATTATACGACAGTGACAATTTAATAAAAAAAAAAAAAATGACAGTGACAATCACAGTGACATTGACATTACATGACTATATTGACTATCCTAGGATTTGCTAGATTTGCTACAATTAATAAAAATAAAAAATGCGCTATTGTTGTATTTAATAATTATAGGAGTATTCAATTACGTTTTATTGTAAAAGTTGAAGCAGTCCTTCAACTTTTACAATATTTTCCCTGATTTAACGTGGGAATTATTCTGGTGAAAAGGCAGTCATAAAACTCGCACTATGTCCATTAATGAAAATAATCATGTTGAACAAGGCATCGAAGAAGATTTAGATCCTATCATTGATATTGTTGATTATTTAGTCAGATGCGCAAAGGTTTCTATAAAAACTGCTCATATCAATGAAAAAGAAATACGGACAAGAGATAAAATACGGTTGGCCTGTGACCTGTTCAAAAAAGCGCCAACAGATTTCTTACTACAATTTGGAAAATATTTAGCACCACATCACATAGAATACTTCGAGAAATACCAGACAGGAACAGAAGGTAGCGAGTATCGTGAATGTATTAAGGAATTAAAGCAATACCACTCGGATGATACAAGGCATAAAAGAGTGAGAAATAGAAGGTACAATGCATTGAAGAAGTTACAAGATGATTCTGATTATTTCAGTGAAAAGCAAATGATGTACCGGAGCCCTCTTCTGTATGACCAGTTAGTGGGGCAGTATTTGAGTGAAGCAGAAATAAAGGAGCGGGATGGGATTGACACTAAAAATCTTACTTTTTTAAATTTGATCTTGGAAACTGTTGACCGAAATCAAATGAGACAAACAAAGGATGAACAGAAGCTAGAAGAGGATATAGAGTCAATGAATATTAATATACCAAAAGAAGATGACCTTGATGAAGATAGGCAGTTTAAAACAAAGCGCTGGGGAGAATTTGATGACCCCAAGCCTGAGCCTTCCTCTCGGCCCGAAGTAAGGTCCCAGAAAATGATAAGTGCTCCGGAAAGGAGGTTGCTCAAAGAGGAATTTATGCAGGAAATGTACTCCAGTTTTGTAGAAGGCAGAGATGACCTAGACTACACTAACATAGACAACAATGAGCAATATGATGACCTAAAACAAGTTTCTCAAGATGCTGAGGACAAGTACTTTGATTCCGAGGCAAATGACTCAGAGAACCTAGAGGAACACATGGAACTGGTCACAGAGTATGGAAGAAAGAACTCCGTGGACAGCACCTCTGAAGACCCTTTAGATTTATTTATGAATCATCTCAATAAAAGGCAAGTTGAAAGTTAAACTGATTATTTTACTTGTTGACTCCTGATCATAACCTAATTTTATTTAGAGAGACAGATAGCTGAGAAGTATAGTTATGTAGTGTAATACACTCTTTGTTGGCAGATTGTACAAGTAGAATTACTAAAATGGTGTAGCAGATGGCGGCTGTTTTATTGTTGTTGTCTGTTGTAGAGAGGAGGGGATTTAGGGAGATCTCCATATGTAGATTGTAGATATATCAGTGTGAATTCTTGCAGGGTTTGCTCGATGTGACTCAAGGCTTGATGTGTAGAACTGCCTGCTCCGTTGGCTGAATCTGGGGGTACAGCAGTGCCCCCACCAAGTCAAGCAATACAAAGAGGCACGGCCCGGCCATACCATCCTTTTCTCAAAAGCTAGAACCCTGAATTTTCAGTAACTTATATGGCTTATATATACCTACTCTCAATACCATTCAATTGGAACTTGTAGTTTAAGAACTATTTATTGTCTGTCCAAAGTGATTCCCAAGTCGGTAAATAGCTGCCAATTAGCAGAGGTGTCCAATGAATCTGGGGATGAACCACTCTGCTGCCAGGTCCATGACTATTTGAGCACACTGCTGACCAACACACTGCTGCTTGTTCCTCGGTCAGAAGAATTGGCATCGCAATTCAGCGAGGAAATGTAGCCGGCCTTATGGGCACCCTACCGCAGAGGGCCAACCTTTTTACAGTGGAAGATTTTCGAGACTAGGCCTATTTTTTACATGGAAAGTTTTTTATGGGTTTGTTTCAGTTCAGCCTAAGGGTCTCGTATCAGGGACGATGTTTTTTTTGCAAAGGTGCAGAAAACCCATGTGTTATATTATAAAAGACTTATGATCAAAACCAGTCACTTTTTTTTGGAGTATCTTCATTTTATCCCCGTGCCTTTTCCCATGTACTGTACTTGTAGTGTAGGTACTCCAGTTCGGTTCAATCTTGCTATTGCACACTGGCACACTATTGATAGTGACATTTTAGTTAAGTTTATATAAGCTTTGAGTACCTTTTTGTTAATTTTATTTTGGTGATTTGGTGTTAACTGATGCATATCATTTATTATATTTTTCATCTTGCATGCTTCACAACTAAGTGGTAAACATAGCTTCCCTCTTCACTTAATATTTGTGATGAATCTTTTATATAAAAAAGTGGTTCTCTTATTTATTGCCTTTTGTTTCTTAATGCATCCGTATCTATTTTCTTTGCCTACACAATCTTTTTCTTTTTTCCAATAGCCCAAGTCGCGATCTGAACTAAAAAAGGAAAATGGCGTCAAATAGAGTTACAATAATGGAGTCAGCACACAGAAGATTTGTTTTCAGGTAAGTATGCCTTAAAACTCTTAAAAGCGCCTTTGCGCATTTGCCTAGTCTTAGCACTATTGCAATGAGCATTATAATAGGCGCTTACAGCAGAATTCGCATAATAACGCCCGGGGGCACAGACCACTAAGAAGATGCTACGTATCGCCCGGGTGTTGGAAAGAATGCAGAGACTCTGCCGTGAAACGAAAACGAGGTTCGTACGTGTATCTCCCTCTCTGTCGCACTTGCACACGAACGATTGTCCTCTGTTGGCAAGTACGACAGAGACGGCCGCGCGCTCTAGCACGCGGATAGCACAAATAATTATAAGAAAACTTAGAAAGAAACGGATATAGAGCGAGAGAGCTCGTGCTCTCTCGTCTTGTGCTAACCATGCTGACTGAGCCGCGATATTATAAATATAGCCTATGTCCATCCCGACGTTCCATATACTGAATAAGAAATTATGAAATCGGATGAGTAGGTAGTTCCGGAGATTACCGCTCCCCCTGCACACAAACTCAAAAAGCTACAAACTTTCCCCACATAATACCTAATTAATAGTACTGACGTATCGATTGCGATATTAATGTATGGAATCAAGACGACTAGCTTATCCAGGTTACTAATCTTTTGCTAGCTAATCAAATAAATAACTACGTATTTACTTCAATACCGGCAGACAGTAACATCTGTTGGTAATCTCATAAATTACTGAACAGATTCTGTTCTGCTTTTCACCTCGCCAGTACTCCGGTGTGTTAGTACTTAGTACCTAATGATCAGAGAAACGCACACAATTTCCTCCTCGTAAGTGCAGGTTATTTACGAAGTAACGTGATATCATGTATTTTTGAAAATCCGTCTCAAACAGAGGCAAACATCTTTAAATGTCTACGTACGTGAAGGTACAGTCAGCAGCAGAAGCGTAAAAACTACTTATTATACAGGGTGGAAATAGATTTTGGGTCAGTGAGGGCAGCTACCAGATCCCGTGTTGCTAGGCGAAAATGGTCTTAGGAGACCTTCCTTCGATTTCAAATTAGTGAAGATTGGCGATTACAGATTTTGAAAAAACATACAGGATGCGAGAAAGTGGTCATTTGACAAAAAACTTTCCCCATACAATTAGTGTGAAAATGAAAAAAGTTTTATTACATGTATTTTTTATGTCAATCGATTCTATTTCTATCCAGCATCAATATTTTTCCTTGGGGTCAACTTTCGGTAATGTAAAAAAAGCCAGAAATTAAAGAAAACTGTTTTCATACATTTAGGTACTATGGAAAAAAGTGAACTTCTAGTGTGTGACAGAGGTGCATATATACGCACTTCGATTTTCATGGTAGCGCCGATAATCCGTGTTGTTATGTTTAACTAACGAGCATTTTTGTAGCAAACACTCGCGACTCGTTTACACACTCTATAAATAAAATTGACTTATAGGTATACATTTTTAATCTTTTCCAAATGTTTGATTAATTAATAAACAACACGACGACCGCTTTAGCGTAGTTGGTAGTGACCCTGCCTACGAAGCAAGAGGTCCTGAGTTCGAATCACGGTAAGGGCATTAATTTGTGTGATGAGCACGATTATTTTGTTCTTAGTCATGAATGTTTTTTTATTTATCTTTAAAAGTATGTTTACCGACGTCTAGTACCCATAATACAAACTTTGCTTAGTTTGGGACTAGGTTGATTTGATGTAAGATTGTCCCCTAATATTTATTTATTTAACATTTTGAGTAGGTACCTAGCATAAAATCGATTAATCGAATCGTTACAGCATATACCTGCTACAGGATCGCGTCACATGGCACAGTAAGCATTCCAATTAGTTGTTCCATTTTTGGCACACTGTTACAACAGGGCCGTCACCGAGGCAGTATTGCTATAACACAAGTAACACTCTTGTGCACACTGCACAACCCTAAAGATAGAGATGTTGCACAACTATAATATATGTCGCTTAATTGACCATTCGAACCCCGGTAGCGTTTCTCTATCGCGCATAGACTATAGCTGCTGTTTCTTTAAATGGTCCGCACGGGCGCGGCATGCATACGAAATAAAGGAGCGCGATTTTCACATTTCTTTCGTGTGAATTTATTTAATGAATATAATTTTATAATCCGGTAGCGTCCGTGCTGTTGTGAGCTTTATGCAAAGGTTTCGAGCAAAACTGCATCAACCACAATACACACGATTATCGCTAGCATGAATGCTTTATGTCCGACACAAACGTGATTATGCTATACTCTGTTCGTTTAGGTATTTAAAAGAATGTAAACAAACAAAACCACGTGACTTGGTCATTCAACCAATAAGATAATACCATAGATAAAAAGTAGCTATTCACAGCAATCTTATTGGCTGAATGACCAAGTCACGTGGTTTTGTTTGTTTACATTCTTTTAAATACCTAAACGAACAGAGTATAGATCATGCTTCCGAGGACGCGCTGTGTTGAGAGTGACTGACCTGCATCTGTCTCTAGCTGTCAATACACCGAATCCTTAAATCATAAAGGGTCGGCAGCGCGAGTGTGATTCTGCCGGGCTGTTATTTGCTATGCGCTAATGTGGCTCACGCCGCCGGTCACCCGTCACGATACTAGACCTCTACCCACGCGTAGTTAACGCATCGCGGTGTCAAGATATAGTTGTGGGTGAGCGTTGATGTGAGCTTAAAACAAGTTACAGAATAGGGGGGCTGGAGTCGCAACAGCGCCTATAGCGACGGTGTCTCTACTTACCATCAGGAAGGCCGTATACGTGTTTCCCACCGTCGTAGTATGAAAAAATTAGCTAAGCAGTTAATGTTTTCATTAGCACATTGACAGAAACGTGATCTACATATCTCTGACGTATCTGCTATTGTCGGTGATATTTCGAATAGCTGGCAATACCTACTTACTTCTTAAAACATATTAATAAGTAATTGATTATATTATTTATTAATAATTTGTCAGTACCACATGTCGAAGTCATAACTGGGTGTGGCGTACAGATGTAACAACCCGACCACATGTGCATGCAATTTCTCAGTACAACTCGTTAGACAGTTGAATCAGCAAGGCACCTTGCCTTCAGACAATAGCAATTAGTCAACTTCTGACAAATTGAGGCTGACAAATCATGACATGTATAGACCCCATTATCCATCGATTGCGATACCATCGTAAATTGCGAATTAACTAACCGAACGATTATAAATGTTAGGTCGATAATATGGCTGCTAGGCGTTGACTGTCACATTCAATTTCTCTTGTTACATAAGGTTACAATAATCCGTTGGCTACACCTGCTATTATCGTTAAGTAACAATTAACACCTATCTGACGGAACTAACTTAGTATGTTTTTGTATTGCATGTACAAGCTTTTATGCTGACTGTACTTTTTTCACTACTCGTAGAGAGGGTCGGTTTATCTTGTGTATCCGATAATGGATAGAATAATATCCAGAAGGATACCGCAGAAAGTATTTTAAGCCAGGGGATCGTGCTAGATATGGCGTGCAGGATCATCTGGGTGATCTAATAAGACACATTCGTCCAAAACGATCACCTTGGTGATCGGGTCAGAGGCCCTACCGCGAAACGAAACCGAAATTCGTCCGTGTATCTCCCTCTCTATTGCACTTGCTAGTTCGAGCGACAATGACGGAGATATTCGAACGAAGTTCGTTTTCACTTCGCGGTAGCCCCTCAAGTGATCTTAGCGAATGCCGCGAGATTATCTATGACAGGATCTAGACTTCTGGGCTGCCATGTGTCTTTTGTCTGTTGACATTTAGGACCTAATTCCCCTTTCGCCAGGGTTTAGAGCAGGGGTTCCCAAACTTTTTTTAGGCACGCCCCCCTGCTGCCTAAAATGAAGTTCCCACGCATTCGCTTCGATGCAAGGAAACGGAAGTGAATGGGTTAGCTAGCCAAATCATCATCATCTTCCTAGCGTTGCCGTTAGCGCCACGGCTCTTAGGAGTCTAGAGTCAGCTGAGTACCTAATCCCAAGGATCGGCGAGGCACTAGTTTTTGCGAAAGGATTTCCCGAGGCCCCGCGCCCCCCACTTTGAAAACCCCTGGTTTAGAGGGAGTAAGCTTATAAGTCACAGTGATAGTGGCAGACTACTTACGGTCTTTAAGTTTATATGTGCATTCGTGTCAGAGGGCCTACCGCGAAACGAAAACGAACTTCGTTCGTGTATCTCCCTCTTTGTCACACTTGCTAATTCGAGCAACAAAGACGGAGATACACGAACGAAATAGTAGAGATACAGGAATCGTTTTCGTTTCGCGGTAGCCCCTCTGCACTTAACTTTTCTATTAAGTATGTACACCAACGGAATGCACGTTTCGAAAAAAAACACAGGCTAGAAAATATGAACAAAAAGAGTTTCATATGAATAAAATCATTGTGTAAACTCTTAAACAAGTGAGAAGCTCGGAAACATACATCGTATGATAATTAGTAGGCGCACCGCGGATCGCGCGCGGCGAGCGCTTTCTCGCAGGCGAGGGGTCAGCCGGCCCGTCACACGATAATGACTAATATGGAGTCCCCTCAGACCCAGCATTACCATACAATAACTAGCGGTCCGCGAATTATGACCCAAACCCACTGGGTTGTCTCAAACTCCATTAATTCGTCAACATCGCATCTTACTACCATTTCGTATTCGAATGACGACTCTACTTTCCATGGGATAGGGCTCGTTACCCAATGCTGAAGAGAGTAAACGGTGGGCTGAACGAAAAACGCATGTAGGTCACTATTATGTAAATTAAATTAACGACTCATTCGATCTCGTTAGCCGCTTCCTGCCCACCCATTTACAAAAGATTTTCTGCTCGTCCGTGAACCTGTAACGGCTATAATTTGAACTCGATAGTCGTTACAACTAAGCGCAGTCGGAGGTCAGATTTACACTGGTTGTGGTCGCGCTCGATAAGTGTTGTGAATGTCGTCTCTGTCTTCTTAGGAATTAATCGCGCTGATGAAGTTGATGAATAACCGATTCACAAGTTTAATTGGAATTATAAAAATCGAACATAGGAATACTGTTATATTGAGAGGTTTTATACGACTTGTCTTTTAGCGAGTCTGTTGCTAAGTCTGAAGTTAATGAACACGAGGAAGACCCGCATGCCATGCTGATTTCGCCTTAATGCTGATATACCAACTAAGAATAATTTCCTGGTCAAGAAGTTTTTGGAACCCAATTTTTGGATATCATTGGTAATTTTGGATATTTTGGATACCACATAAGTAAGAGTAAAAAATGTTATATGAACCCCAACAAAAATTCAGAAAAAAAATATTGTTTTGCTTTCGAGCGAGCAGCGGTCGGCGCTGGCCGCTCAGCGGCGCCGACGCGCGGCGCGTACGGCCGCGTATGCCACGGCGCCGACGATCGTCAGGGCTCACTGCTCAGCGTTACTCTAAAACGCTCCCTCAACATCATATATATTAGCCTGTCAGCGCCGACGGTCAGCGTGACACTAAAACCAGCCTAACTATCTTGCATAAATCTCAAGATTTTCAGCTCTATCTCTACTGCAGCAAATCTACTTAAGTAGGTACAGCAAATCTCAATGTCTACTTAACGAATCATTCAGACTTACTCGTACTTAAAACTATGCAGCTTACATCGCTTAACCTATATTATTATTTATATCAATTTATAAGTAACGTAGAGTCTGGTAGAGTTATTGAGACGTTGATCCGGTAAGCCGGTTTGTGCTAGCGCTACTGAACAAGTTAACTTTGTATTTAGCCAAGGAGACTGTTACTGTAAAGCTAACGCGTTGTTATGTAACCTTACTGTGACATTTAAAAACAATCAAGATTTAATCCTCTCATAAATATGTACCGAAACCTTAAGCCGCTATCATAAGAACGATGGGACATATTACTGTAGAGACCTGCGGCTCTTATAAGGGCGGCTCTATCTACGAAATGGTAGGTAGGCACCTTCAGCAGTTTGATTTGAATTTAATTCTTATTCAATCAGATTTCTCAGTTACGAATACTTACGTCAGTAACGCATTTAAAATACAGCTCACTTGCAGTCATCTCTACGAAATGGTGTCTAAAGTCTATCGTGCTAACTGGGCGTGAATAGTTAACAAAGTCAAGTTTTATATTTCAATTTTTTTATTGAAAGCAACCCAGAAATAGGAACTTAATTTTTTCATCATATAGAATAATTGGGATTGGTTGGGGTACTACCGACTATCCGGCCACATTTATAGTCGGCGAATAGTCGGCCACCTCAGCGCCGATTAGTCGGGTAGTCGGCAAAATACATATTTGGCCCATCTCTCTCTATGGAAATCATGCTCATGTTTACGTTGTTGCCCGATCCCATATCGGCGCCTGCCCCATACATTTGATATCGTCTTGGACCCGAACACTGACTCGGCAATGTGAAGATGCTGTAGGCCTTATTGTGTTGGTCGGTGTAATGCTACTGTCTAGTTTCTCTGCACGAAATGGGCCACCTAACCTCAACCGGGGCAGGTTCAGTGGCATCGTAAACACGGGTGCGTCCCGACCGGGCCGGCCCGGTGCGCTATGACGACCTGCGTGCGCGCAGACGTGCCGCAGACGCCGCGACGCTCGCGCACCGCGCACCCCACTCGTGCGCACCCGTGACTTACACGACGACTATTATTTCACAGTGAAGTGTTCAATTAATCATGAAGTGTTCGGTGAGTTATTGTAATGTTAAAATACGGTTATAATATATAGTAAGTAATTACATGTATTTTACTTGTGGTGATGTGTGAAGTGTTTACATCAGTTTGAAAGACATAAACGCGCTCGGGGTGCTTTCCTAACTATTTTACTACTATGAGTTCTAAATGCTAATCCTTGTCAAACTTGACATTATATTTCTTAGATAAGCAATAGTAATTAAACTTAAGTCCACGTGTGATGTGACATCCGGGCCCGAACTTTCCATTTCAGTAATTAACACCATAATAAAACCAGAAAACACAATCCATTTAGCTACTTTATTAAGTAAAAAAGCTCACCTCCAATCGTAGCGGAAGTTATTTCTGTAGTGGAGACATGGAATTATCTACGACGGCCTAAAACAGTGGTACAGTAACCAGCAATAAGATCTGCCACAACATAGCACGCATAAATATCTGACACGACTCTATGTCTAATGCCATAAGGACGTGTCAGATATTTTTGCCGGCTTTTATTTCGGCAGATATTGATGCCGGTGACTGTACACAGAAGTACCTAGCCAAATACTTAATAAATTGGTGCTATCTATATTTGACAAAAGATAATCTGTAAATTAGCAAAATTTTATAATAATTATAGGCAGGTAGGTATACATATACATGTATAAGCATTAGTTACGTTGTAAAGATATTAAGGTTTACTAAGTTTGTTTACTTTTTGTAAAATTATATGACTAAAAATGAGTGAGTACGATCCTTTTTTCAAAAGTCGAAACGGTATAATTTTCGAACCCGGTTTACTAATTACCAAAGACTGTAGTCATATCATAAACCCTCGGAAAACTGAGACAAGATATCAGAAATCGCGAGTTTCATGAAAGTAGGTACCATTATACTGTTATCATGTGAATAACTTAGGCTTACTTCATGAATTTACGAGTAAATCATATTTATTAGTATTACGTTACAATTAACGCTTTGTTTATTATCCGTTGACGTTATATGTTCCATTATGTAATCTATTCTATAAAATGAAAGTAGGTAAAATAGGTCATTGAATAAGTTACACGCTGTTAATGAGTCATATTATTAACTATACTTACACGCTGTTAGGTAGGCATTATACAGCTTATTTTATTATTGTATATTATACCTAACTGAAACTTCGAGATCTGATTTAATACATATAACATGAGTACATGAGAGAGCGAAGCGAACGAAGTTCTTTGCTTCAGGTCGGGCCAAAATTCTTTCATATGTCCGGATGTCCAGCGTGTCGCATATACTCAACCGATTCTCGTGAAATTTTGTGACCAAATCGATCCAGTTTTTAGAAAAAAAAGATAAGTATGCAAAAGAAAACCGGACAAGTGCGAGTGGGACTCGCCAACCGAGGGTTCCTTACTTAATAACAAATGTATAGTTTTTAGATTTTTCCCTGTAAGTACTTACAAGTATAAGACGATATTAGTGCCAAATTTCATTGTTCTAGGTCGGAACGGAAGTACCCTGTACATTTTGATTCCCTTGAGAGTGTCGAATTATACGTGTCATCTTTTTTTTACGTTAATTTACGAGTTTTTTGAAGTGAAAACTTCTTTAGCGGCGCTGTGCACTTTTTAAGATAGAAAAAAAATTTCGATAGGTCACGTGACCGTAAGATTCGTAATTTTTCACAGCATCAAGGGACTGTAGAACTGAGTACCTATTTCTGCATATGGTTTTAATTTCAACTCGATACCTCCACGCGTTCCCGAGATAAAGGGTCTTGACCAGGGATGACGCGGAAGCGGATGTGGATATTTGAGGGCACACATCCGCGGATGCGGATGGGGATTTTGGGGACAGGACAAACACTGAAAAACATCAATAAACAACGTCCATTTTACGATATCACGCAATCATCATAATAAACGAACATTGAGAATCATCATCATCATCATATCAGCCGAAAGACGTCCACTGCTGGACATAGGCCTCCCCCAAAGAGTGCCAAAGCGACCGATCCCGCGCCACCCGCATCCAGCGGACACCCGCAACCTTTACCAGGTCATCAGTCCACCTTGTCGGGGGCCTACCCACGCTGCGCCTTCCGGTACGTGGTCGCCACTCGAGAACCTTTCCGCCCCAACGGCCATCGGTTCTACGTGCTATGTGCCCCGCCCACTTAATTTATACATTGAGAATAAATTATAACCGTGGTTGGGGATGCGGATCAGAATGTCTGCATCATCCCTGGTCTTGCTTAACACACAGATGGACAACAAAGTGACACTATAAGGGTTCCATTTTTAGGGTTCCGTAGTCAACAAGGAAACCTTATAGTTTCGCCATGTCCGTCCGTCCATCTTCGGCTTAGCTCAGTAACCATTACTTCTAGAAAACTGTAATTCGGCATGGGTATACAAATCAATCACGCCGAGAAAACAGAAGAAAAAGTCTTGTAAAACATTTTTTTTTGTGCTACTCTACACCTACACCTAAAGCGGGGATGTAACTTTTCTCTCTTTTAACCCATGATTTGGGGTGGGGTATCGTTGGATAGCTTGTTCAAAATTATTATGGGTATCTGAAAAATCATTTTTCGACACAGTAATCCGTTTGCGTGATAAAGCCCTAATTTTTGTTCGAACCAAGGGTGTGCGTCTGCGTCTCCCTCCCCCCTGCCGGCTAAATGGCTACTATTGGAAATGTGAAAAAATCGTAGCAGTAGTACTTATAATGAATTTAAAAGGAAAATTATCACGGCTAAGAAGGCATAACTCTAGTTCCAAGCCAACTTTCGTACAAATTCGGCGACGCAACTGCACCATATATTTGACGCACGGCCGGGAAAGACAGACAGACAGACTATGTAGCTGCTACAACAACATTACTATTGGATAGTAAAATCCTAAACATTGAAAATCTTCTGAATCATAACTTTTTCTTAGAATTGATAAAAAACTATTTCTACATAGTTCTACATGTTTCGGCAAAACTATCTTCGTAACAAGAACCCGTTGAAGGAATATTACAAACAACTTTTCATCGAAGTTATATTTGAACCGTCGTCGAGTGTCATCTATCGTCAGTATCGGCGGCGGCGAAGAAAATGTTTCGCCTACAATTTAGCTACTACCATACAGTTATATTACCTCAAAAATATACTCACAATTACGCTAGGTCAGGGCCGGGACGATTCTAGCTATGTACCTACCTTAATGTGTAATATCATTACGAAACAAAGTTTTAATTTAACCCACTTCAAATCGGTACGCAAATCGCTTCAAGTGTGCCTATTCAATTTGAAGAGCTCCCTCAATCTCTCCAGGATACCATCATCTGATGACCTTGTGACCACCATTGAAGGTTACCCTTTAGAAAAAGAAGAATTTTCCCAATTGGTCCAGGCGGCTGTCTTCGAGTAATCGGAGAACATACTTACATAAAATTGAAAACCTCCTTTTTACAGCTTTTATTTAGTTACACCTGTCCCGTTGTCTGTCTGTCTGTCTGTAATCAAATCTTGCAAGTTAAATTTGACCCTGAAATTTTGGGTGTAAGTATTATAGTTTGGATAACAATTCAATATTATGGTACCATCGAGCTGATCTGATGATGGAGACAGAAGGTGGCCATGGGAATTCAGTACTTAACCGACGTAACCCCGTTGAGTTTGGGCTCGTTAGAATCGTCTCAATGAGTAGTTGATGATGCTTGTACCAAAAATATTTTTTTTGACAGAAACTTGTTTAAAAGTCAATTAATAAAAAAGCGGCCAAGTGCGTGTCGGGCCACGTGGAGTGTAGGGTTCCGTAGTTACCTGTCTGTCTTAGTTACATCGACGTGCGGTGCGGTTGCGTCGACCGAATTTGTACGAAAATGGGCCTTTCCAAGTACACATTAAGTTGGTCGACTATTACTCGGTAACTACTTATGCCTACTTCTCCGTGATAGTATTTCCTTTTAAATTCATTATATGTAAGCCAACATCTCGCAAACGAATCACAGATTTGAAAAATGGTTTAAGGAAACCCATAATATTTTTGAACGAGCTATCTAACGATACCCCACACCATGGGTTTAACGAGCAAAATAACATGCCCGCTTTAGGAATAGGGGACGTACCCTAAGATTTTTTTTTCAAGATTTTATTGTACTGTTTTATCGGCGTTATTGATTTATCTACCCATGCTGAATCACAGTTTTCTAGTAGTAATGGTTACTTGAGCTAAGCCGAAGACGGACGGACGGACAGACGGACATGGCGAAACTATAGGGGTTCCTTGTTGACTACGGAGCCCTAAGTAGGTACCAGTCGTAATGAGTCCCCTCAATTTTGGAATCTTAGGTACCTAAATCATGAGCATTACGCAGACAGTATAATTACATTAAGATTAGATATACCTAAGGTACTGTAAGTTTATATTTACCCACAGTAAAGATTCATACAACTTTGTGGGTGGGGAGATATGCAATACCTATATATTAGCATACGATTCGAATTCAATCAAATGAATCACACTTAGACTTTACAAGCTATTAAAGCTGATTAATCTACTTTAATTATTTTAATAGTCATTAAAAAACTCAGACCAAACACGGTGGCAACGTTATACCACCATTAAAAACAAAACCGGCCAAGTGTGTGTCGGACCACGCACAACGAAGGGTTCCGTGTCTATTAAAAAGGTCCGTCACATAATCTTACGGCACTTAAGTTTACGTTACGAAGGCAGTTTTTCAGCAATATCTCGAAAACCTTTGAAGCGACCTTTTTTCAAATCATTTTCTGTGAAATAATTTAATAAGCACCATATATTAATTTTTTTTAATACGTCTATCCTGTAAATTTCATTCAAATACACCTTATGGGGCTTCTAAACGGGCAATTTTTTTACCGCAATGCACAATGTGTGACCGGCCAGTATGTGCATCTTGCTCTAGTGTACAAAGTCAGCGTAAGACAGCAATAGTTGCCGGCCAGAAATTGCAGGAAAATGTGGCCCGTTTCGAAGCCCAATTATAGTTCTCGAGTAGAATGCCTGTTACATACGGACAGACGGTATAACGAAACGAGAAGTGTTCCGTTTTGTCCTACTGACTACGGAGCTCTAAAAACGGCATACGGCATACACGAGAACCTATGCAACCCGTTTGGAGTTAGCACCTTCTACTTCCAGACAAGACTATACTCATGCTCACCACGTGCTCACGTTACAATACCAATCACGGGCCGTCCATCCACTAGTACCTAGTTAGAAAGTTTTAAACTTCACATTTACTAATGTTAGGTAAATTTATAAATCCTTCTACGTGACGTGAGTAATAGCGCGTGGGTGCCGGTCATCGGAACACTAAAGAAAGTGTTATTTATTCCTTGTGGCGAGCCCACACGTCTAGGAGACAGGATGGCGAACTGAATATTATTTATATACCTACGTGCTGCCTCGCCCGCGTATTGCACAGAACACAAGAAAACCCCAGGGATGAAATATGCCTTATTTTCATCCAGAAAGCCCATTCTATACACAGGATGAGTAGTTCCAGAGATTACCTCGTAAAGAACGTACAATCTCACAGAGTTTTCCTCTTTCTCTTCATTCTCATTAAAATATATTAGTATAGACAAGCTGTGCTGTGCCCCGGACCAATTGATCCGGGGTACAGCTTGTCTATATTAAGGCGCCGTAGGTTCATGGTCTTCTCTCCCTCTCACTGAGCATAAGCGTGAGCGAGATGGAAGTGCGTGCTCGGAAGAGCGGAAATCATGTTTTTTAATTTTAATTATTTGGCCGTTTAAATAAATAAAAAAGTAAACACTGATTTCCCTCAAACATGATAATGCCGATATGTAGCAGCCATTTTAATATTTTTAGCTTTTGTTCGTAATTTGTAACAAATATTTTAAGTGTATTTTAGACCCTTTTAGACCTATGTTCGTGATTATTTTCTATCGAGCGAAAAATGCTTAATCATGTTTCTAAACACTGATTTCCCTGCAGAAAAGCCTCAAGATTACTATTCGTATTTTTTTAAAACCATATTATTATAAATAGACGCATTATATTGTTTCAAAAACACTGTTCGCTTAACTTCGCTGAACCTACGGCGCCTTAATTGATGAGGAAGGGGTTCCTGCCTCCAGAGTCCAGGGTCACCCTTTTCGAAAAATTAAGTAGACTATGCCTATCGATCCCTTTACGCTTTGAGCTTTCGATTTTCCAAATTTTGTCACATTTGGTACAGTAGGCCGCGATAGGTAACAGATAGACATGGTTACTTTCGCATTTATAATATTAGTATGGCTAGTGTCCAATGTCCACTTTCTGTGCGGTTTTGTAGCGGTTCCGTCTGAAGCCGAATTCTGTGCCTCTATTGTTCTCTCGAAAGCTGTTAAATCTAATATTAGTACTATTACTTATTCTCGGCTCTAGTATACCTAAAATAAAACGTTTAAAAAAGCGTCACGTTGTACACACTAACAATTCTAAATATCAATAAATAAAACCTGACGATATGACACTACTTACATAGTGTTATACTGCTTAGACTGCTGCAAATATTTACCTATTACTAAAAATCAAAATTACAGATCACGAATTTTACATTGATTCTTCAAACCAAAAGTAAGCGGAAAGTGGTAGATAGATTTTGTCTTCCTCTAAGAAGAAATAAACTTTATTGCCGAATTAAAATTTTAGTAATATTTAATGAGGAAACTATTATTATTATTATATAAATGAAGAAATGGGTCTCAATCTCAGCATGTCCCACTGGCTAGAAATGGTCAACGCTGGTAAGAAATGGTAAACAAAAAATGCAAAATTGCTTTTTACTAACAGGACAATCACAAATTAAAAAAAAACAGAAGACTGACTGAAGTTTTCGCATGTGCTCTCTTCCTGGAGCAGCCCGGTGGTTGTGAATGGTAGTTGGTACTGTGCTGTTGAAGGGCCGCCGACGATACCGAATGGGAAACACTTGAATTCAAATTTACCACATGGTGCACGCTTGCTGTCTTGTTGCGTCGTGCGCGACTCTTCAACTCCGATCTCACTCGCAATGTACATTAGAAAGAGGAGGGTAGGTTTTCTCGTCTCGCGTCGCGTCGCATGCGCCATTCGCAGCCCTTTGCTAATTTAAATAAATAAAAACTGTCCTATGTCCTTCCCCGAGACTCAGACTAGAGAACTCTTTATCTATCTAAATCGGATCAGAGGTTTCAGCGTGATGAGGTAACAGAGAGACAGACACACTTTCGCATTTATAATATTAACTAGTATGGATTGTACTTAAAATTTTCATTGAAAGTTAAACTTCGTATATTTTTCTAAAAAACATGAATAGCACCTACTTACTTAACTGCTTCCCGACCTGTAGACCCGGTTTTCTCGTTACCTCTCTGTACCCAGAACCCGAATGACAAGCCCTTCTACACTCGCACACAATTTATACCGCTAATTACGATGATCCTACAGACTAGAATCGTCTAAACATTATCTTGCACTTAGTTCACTCTGGCGCTGTGGCTCTTATCTCCGTTGACTTCTGATAGGTGGTGATAGCTTGAATACGGTAGGTTAAAGCGCACTGACAGATGTCGTGTTGGGCGCACGTCGGGCGAGATCGAGATTAATGGCTCGCCGCTGCGCCCGCGGCTGTGCGGGACTACAGACTACACTCATGCCACAGGCACAGAAGCTCCGTTTAACACGAAGAGGTCTATCAGGATCGACATGATATTATATTGGTTGATACTAGTCCGTTCTACCTGTGTCAGAACTGGGCGAAAAAGTCATACATTACTGTATTTGTATTGTATTGATACGTCGAGTCGAATAGACCTACCAATGCAGGTGACAAACTAAACTTAAATCCATTTTCATTGTTCTTAAACTAGGTAAAGTTCAATTTCGTAAAACGAAGCACTTTTTTAATTTCTGATTGCAAGCTTCGAGAACGCGCCTAAGGTGGGTAGACCCGTGATGTTGTGCATACAATGCGCCAGCGCCACAGAATGCCTCTATAGTAGACACAGGTCAGTGCGTATGATTTCAAAGCAACTCAGTAATTTAAGTAATAATCGAGGTCTTTAGCTAAGGCTTATATTTCCGTCACACCTGGCCATAATGCGAGTTTTACTGCACGCTGCGCGTACGGGAAACTCGCATTGTGGGCAGAGAGCGTCAACTTTTGACGTTTTGTTGGTGCTAAATAAGCTCTAACTGACCCGTTAACAGTCAGGACGATTATATCTAAATTAGGTGCAGGGGCGGAATTAAAAAAAGAAAATATACTTAGCTTCTCTACCTTTCTGCAAAAGCACATATATTTTTTATCAGCCAACGTACCTACAACTGATATGTTACTCTCAAGCTATAGCTAACTCGATTTCAAACATAACTGCAGGGCTATCACGCGACGGCGCGCGAGCACTCTCGATTTTTCTCGCACTATCCGTCTCTCTCTTATTATACATCTTGTACTAAGTGTTCTAATAAGAGAGAGACGGATAGTGCGAGAAAAATCAAGAGTATGTCGCGGCCGTCCCATGATAGACGTGCTATTCTTAGGGCCTGTTTCACAATCGCCGGATAAAGTTATCTGCCAGTTAAAATTATTGCTTTCCTTTTCTCCCGTCATATAAAAGAAAAGTGACAGCATACATTTATCTGACGAATATGTTTTAACTGGAGATTGTGAAACAGGCCCTTAGTACGACTTGCTGGACCCTGAGCACGAGCACTTCCATTTTTTCAATCAGTTCCCTAAAGTGTTATTAGGAAGTATAGTTACACAAGTTTGGAAGTCGAATGTCTCGTACCGTACTTCCGTTAGTTGTATCGATTTGAAATATTTGTTTATTTATTATTATTTATTTTTTTATTTATTCCATAAATTAACACTTTACAGTCAAGTTACACGTGTTAACAGGAGAGTCATAATATTAGCACAAGGTATAAGTTATACAATAAAAACAGTTTTACTATTTACAACTAAATATTCTAAGATATAAACGGCGGCGAGAATATTAACTGGTATTTCCAACATATAATATGGAATGATGGAATCAGGTGGTGGAACTCTTCAAAATTAATCATAGTAAATCCTCAAGTAAAACTGCTATGAGGATTGACAACAGCATATAAGGCCGTCAAAATAAAGGTATTTTTTCAACCGATATACAAAACACGTAACACCTAAGCAGGCTTTGGCTAAAATAAAACAAATGTTGACGACCTTACCCAACAATGTCACGCACTTTCCGAGTCCGACTCAATTCGTGGAGGTGTTCGGTGACCCCGAGATTCGAGAGCAGAGAACTATTGTGTAACCGGCGAGCTGAGACTACAGACTCGTCAGTCGTAAGATGGTCGGCATCTGTGAATTAAACATTGTGAAGTGAACTGAACCCTACCAAGTCCAGAAGCGGACCTTCTGTAGGACTTTGGTTTGTGGCGGAGCGTGGGCGCAAAACCGCCCGTGGCGCCACTCGGTCTGCGCGCGCGTTCCCACGCCCCCACCGCCCCACGCCCCGCCCGTATCTCGATCTCCGTGTATCAACCATCCATATGACGTTTTATAAATAAATGCTCAAAACTTTCACCGCCAAATAAATACGGGTTTTGCTGAAGTGCGTGAATAATCATTTAACTGTGTAAAAAAACCTGTTCAATTCAGTCGCGTGGAGATGGCGACAAACGTCTCCCCGCATTGTCTTCTGTGACTGAAGCTCTTCGGCGTAAATCACAATCAATATTTGATTTGATTTATGATTAGGTACATTTATGTGCATGAACCTAATAACTACATCATTCTTTAGTTTTACTTCTCTCAAAATGTCCGGAAAAGTGAACGATATCCCTTGATGCATACTATTGAGGAAGGTGAATGAAACTGAAAACGGCTAAGATATTAAAAGGTGGCTCCACCCGTGCCTATAGCACCCTTAAACCAATAGGCTTTCGGTCTAAGATATTTTCTATTATAGAAGCCATTCGATAAGTTTGCAAAAAAAATAGTAAAAGACGGACCTCGCTGTCGGCATCCGAAACGATTCATACTAATTGACAGAGACGTGGGACGTCACAGTGTACTATACTTAATCAATTAATCATTGTATGGAAAAGCAAGTAAATTGCTGTTTCGGCCGCGGAACACTGCGTTTTGGTCCATAGTTGTCATACAATTTTGTTTCTATAAACGCGTAGTGATTCTGTTAGCTTTAATTTTACTCTTGGTCAGTAAAAAAACATATTTTTGTTAACTGTCAAGGTCTTCTTATGATCTTTTTATGATAGCAGTTATATTAGGGTTCCGTACCTCATAAGGAATAAACGGAACCCTTATACGATCACTTTGTTGTCCGTCCGTCTGTCTGTCAAGAACGTATCTCGGGAACGCCTGGAGGCCTGAGTTGAAATTAAAACCAAACTACAGTCCCTTGAAGCTGTGAAAAAATCAAACTTGAAAAAAAAAATTAATTATCTCGACCGTCTTCGTATAACGTACAAGTACCTTGAAGTACAAGGGAAATCTAAAAAAAATGTAATTAAGTACGGAACCCTCGGTGGGCGTCCGACTCGCACTCGTCCGGTTGATTTGTAATTTATACTTTATTACCTACAATAATTTCAACAACACTACATTATCAATTTTAAACATGAGGTCACTGACTACCCTGTTCTGTGTCTGAAATAGCTCAAGGTTTTCGGTGAAAATACACTTGCGATTCTGTTAAGGGTCCTTACGCCTACAGACGAGCGTATTTTGCTAAATGCTTGCTTTTTCGTTCAAGATTACGACGTAAGAAAATTGATAACGTACTTACTTAAATAATCCTTTCTCAAACATGCTCGGAAAGCGTCGCATTTTGTTTGAAAAACGAACACGCGAAGTGCCTCATTTTTATCCGCTAACATTTAAAAAGTTAAGTCTCTTCCCTGCCTAGGAATATAATAACCCATACAAAACCCATTATTTCCCGCTGCGTTCAACTTTTTAAAATCCTGACAGCGCCATGCTAAATCGCGCAAAAACCAAACCCTCCTCTCCTGCGGCAGTTAGGTAAAAAATAAAACGGTAAGGTTCTTACTTGGTTGAGTTCTAACAGCAAAGATTAGAGGCAGAGGTTATGTGACAAACGTTAACCTCCACAGTGGGTCGCTTTGCTGTACACAAACATAACTAAGTTCTATTTCATAGTTTCTTGAGGTGTAACGGAACCTTTGTCGAGGACAGGTTCACAGGCCGGCTTTTGCACCCAAAGTGCAACTCCGACTAGCTAAAATTACACACAGACCTATTCAACATTATGTAAATCTGTTCATCGACCTGCCTTTAAGATAGTTTATGCAATTGTCGTGAATATTAATAGGTATATCAACAGAACTCATACGTCAGCATACCTATTATATGGAATTGCTGACGTGAGTTCTGAATGCTTCTGATGAACACAATAAAGATGCAAAAGTTATGGGTTGGGCGACGACTCAAAACTCTTCCTCAAAATATGTTTTATTACTAGTAAAATATCTTCTAGCTTTGGAAGCCGGTTATGTGTTGTAGCTGTAACAATATGAGATACTTATCTCCCTACCTTTTATTAACATTGATGTATGAATATAGAGGCACAAGAACTATTATATAATCTGTGGCACAAGGTACTAAACCTAACTTAGGTTTTTAGGAGACTAAAACGCTTAATCTCCTTCAAGTATTAGATAGGTACAGTCAGCGTCATATAGTTAGTGGCAGCCAGAATTGCCAAATATTTCGTGACACACCCTTATTCTTACAGTAATAAAGACGTGTATCGAAATATTAGGCTACCTTGGCTGCTAATACCTATATGACGCTGACTGTACCTATATAGTACGAATTGGACGGAAAGCGAATATTCTATCTATAGTTATCTGGAATGCTATCTCGCGAGATTTCAGACGTAAGTCATCATCATCATATCAACCGAAAGACGTCCACTGCTGGACATAGGCCTCCCCCAAAGAGTGCCAAAGTGACCGATCCCTCGCCACCCGCATCCAGCGGATAGATAGACGTACCTACCTAAGTGATGATAATCGTATCTCGCGAGACCATAAAGCCGAGTTTTACGAGATCTGGCGAGATTGATGTCTATGAATTATATTTAATCATTATCAACATGTGAAGTAAAAATAATATCTGCAGTGGTTTAAGGTAAGGTAAAGGGTAAGGCGAATTACGAGTACTAACTTCAAGTTAGTAGGTACTCGTAACTTTCCAGCCCAAATTTATTTATTTATTTATTTAACTACAACACAAACTACAATTCCGCACTTTTCACTTAATCTACATTTATTTTCTCTAGAATCCTGAGCGAAGCGAGATGTTCAAAAATAGAATCCTGAGCGTAGCGAGTGCTACAACATACGAGACGTTAAATAACTGACTGCACCCGTGTGTAACACAATTTTTTTCATCTCACTAAAGCAAGGAAATGTACTAAATGTAAACTTTATAAGTCATGGAAATAAAGGCTGTTTTATTTATTTATTTATTTAAAGCGAGGAAAATACTTCATAAGAAAAAGAAATCATAAAAAACAAGAAAAAAATGAAAAATACATTAACAATTCAAAAAAAAAACATAAAATTCCATAACTTCCAAAATAACAGATTTTCAAACGTTTGATCATCTATTTCACTCTTTTATGCGTTGAATTTCGAAAAATCCTATCTTACTGCGCCTCTTCGTCCCTTAAAAAATATAATTTCATGCTTTTATCTTCAGCGGTCTAGGCTGTGAGTTTGTCTGGCAGTAGTTAAGTAACGGTCCAATTTGATATATGTAATAGATTAACTTATACTTAAATCTACATATATGTAAAGTACTAAAGTTAGCATAAACGGTTTAATTTGAAATTAGGACTTTCGGGCAGGCATGAGACGTTTTTATCGGATAAGGTGACGAGTCATAAATAGCGAAGGAGTCGAGAGCGGAGACTCGGACATGTTCTAAAACGTTAATGGCGGCTAATATCGCTCATGCGCCAAATTACGTCCCATAAAAATTATAATATTATCGCAACTTACCTAGAAATACAACCATAAACATGTTTTGATCCATTTTCAGCCGGTTCGCTAATTGAGCATTCATCCTGTAATTAGACGATTTGAGTTCGAAGGGAAACTGGCGCTGCATCAACCACAATCCAACCCAGAGACCAATCCAGCGAATAAAGTACCTACCCTTAGTCCGGGCCTTGTCTACGTTAGGGACCGGCATCGGCATTGACGCCTTTTCCTACCGTGATGATGTTGTGGAGGGACGGCAGTCGATCGCTTGTCGCGTTCATTCAGCCCCAGAGCTTAAGGTTACTGTCCCGGCAGCGTTCCCACGTTAAATTCTTCCATTCTTCTAGTGTTCCTGCAGAACAGAAGGACATCTTTAAGGCCTTCCTACCATACTTGCTTTACTATGTTCCCGGAACAAGGCTATTTATATCGCCATCTTCTTTATCATCTATTCGTTGCGCTGGTTTTGCAGTATCCTCTCATAAGCGAATGGCTGATCATAAGATCTCGCAGCCTGAGATCACATGTACATACTTAGGTAGGTACGATCTAGCATTCACGATCTTATTTTTGAATGTCTCACGCCCTATAAACTATACTCCATTGCCACCGCATGTACCCCATCGGTGCTCACGCTGGTATCTTCGTAAAGTAAAATGTTTAAGTAGGTATAGGCAATAAATGCGCCGTCGCGCAATTTGTCACTTTCTTTGCTTGTAATAAATTCTTCCCAAGTAACACAGAAAGCATTTTATCACACGATTAGTAAACTTATGTAGAACTTAAGGTTCGTATAAACTCTTATATAAGTTCACCGAACATCTTGACGCTTTATATTGGCATTTGAAAAGCATTATGATGCTTTACACTTTATAACGGTTAGATAATAGCATATCAAAATGCTTTTATAAAGCCTTTAGTTTTAGTGCAGCAAACCACAACGCAATTGTACAGCTTTCAGCTGTTTTTAGTGCCATTGGATCTACAATAGCATTTTTAAGTAGTAAATAAATGCTTAATGCTGTTTAATAGCATAAACGTGAACCATTATAATGCCACGTAAATCCGATATACAGCTTTCAGATGTTTTTTATGCCTTAGGGCCTACTATAGCATTTTTAAGCAATAAGATAATGCCTAAAGCTGCTTAATAGCATGTTTTCTTTCCATTATAATGCATCCATATAATGAATCCATATATAACTACTTTATAGTCAATGGCACTACAGTGGTTCATAAAAAGTCTTCTCTCTGGCCTCTAGCTTAATAAGTGATCACGTGGGAGTATTTCTACTGCTGGTGGCATTAATTAGCGTTTTTGAAGGCTCACCGGGCTGCTATAGCCCGACACCATTTTGTAAAAATTTTATAACCAAAAAATATAATCATGCGGCCCTATTTATAAAAGAAATAGACCTTTATAATAATGATATAACTTAATTTATTACTGCCCAATAAATACTATCATGTTAATAATGCAAAATTCGTTCTATAACAGGAATAAAAATTTGTTTTGTTTATTTCTCATATATTTTTATAGAATATTTTATATCAAAACCACAAAATCCAGAAGGCGCGTGAAAATATTGAATGAAACATATATAGACATTTACAGTAAACTACATTGCGCAGTAATATTTGAAGGCATGAAATACCAAAAAAGTCAAAAACTTAGGTACCTACTAAATTATCAAATTTGCGAACACTTCACTCAGTTTGAAACACTTACGCATACATACATTATAATGCGACATAATTAGCATTTGTACCGGCAAAGTATTAGAGCGATGTTTTTTGTTATGTTTTAGTTCTAACTGTGAACGTTTATAATTCTTTTAGTACATTTTTATGCTAGTCTAATGCTTTTGTAATGCAATTAACATTTTCATTATCAATAATATTGCCCGTTTAATGCTTCTGTAATGCGATTGGCAACTTTATAGATCATAATAATGCTTCTTTAATGCGATTGATACTTTTTTTGACCACAATAATGCTTATATAATGCGCCTGTAATGCAATTAAACAACTATTGTGAACCTTTTTAGGATCTAAAGCAGTAAAATTTGTGCCCAAATAAGCATTACAATAACCTTATAAACGTTTGTAATGCTACTATAGAACTAACTCAAAATGCGAAAACGATACAGAAATGCTGTAAGTCGGCTGTTATACTGCTTTGATGTGTTACTTGGGTTATCATCATATCAGCTTAAAAATTTGTAACGTAATGCAGCAACCGTTGGCAGGCTACCTAATGCCTGCTCTCATCCGGTTTCACCAGCACGTGGTCGTATAGATTTCATTTAGCCGACATTACTCGAGGATTGGGTTAACCACAATAGATTATGAATTAGAAATGGAAAGTCGCGTCCGGGCAAATGTTTGCGGAACGTGCCACGGCGGCGACATGTCATGTTGCTGACAATACACCATCATTTTCCCAGAGATTAGTGCACACTACCTGCAAACTGCAACTTCTAGTTGCTTTGAGTTTCTTTTGAGTCTATGCCATAGACTCATTTAGGAGACCACACATGACGCGACCGGTTTAAAACGCAGTAAACCGGTTTCACAATCGTTGCGTCATGTGTGGTCTCACAAAGGAGTCTATGGCATAAACTCAAAAGTAACTAGAATTTGCAGTTGCGTTTCACCGTCTGTTTTGTGCCTAAGGGTTAACTAACCTAACTTGAGTTTTTTACCTGAGTAGGGTATAAGAAGGTGCAAAACGCAAAAATACATTGAATGTTATTTGTATGCCCACCGTGGTAGCGCACGTTTGGCTACGCGCAGCGCGAAGGTAAAACCCCCAGTAGAAAGAGCTGTGTGTATTGAATGAAAAGTGAATAAAACCTGCTGGCACCTACTTATAATGCGAAACCATAGAAAGTAAAACAACAAACGGAGGACCACATATAACAATGACAAAGAGAGTGAAAGGGCCACTGGAATGGAAAGAGGTAAAATGACATGTAAAACACCTTAGTCGGATTCCCGTCAGGTCTCGCCCTCGGCCTCGCCGGCTCCCGCCTGCGCCAGCGCCGCCGATCGGTAGTCGGCGCACGCGCACGCTTTCACTGCTATATCCTGGTGACATGTCCTGATGCTTCGAGATTATTCCTAATCAGAAAACCGCATTTGTGAGCAGGTTTTGATAACTATTGTTATTGCTAGTTTAAAGTTTATGATAACACCCAGAAAAAGTTTACCAATATTCACTTATTTATACATAAGGAGAACCAACAGCTATAAATACACCGACACAATATCACCGTCTATCCTAATACGATACTAATACCTATACAAGATACATGATACAAAAAGCCTGCTGTGTGCAGAACTGCGATAGTTTGCTGCAACACTTACCTATAATTAACGGACAAATAAACTGGGCGCCTCTGTGAATAAATATTTCTTCAATTTGTTAACAAGAATTCTGATCATTAATTAAGTAGGGAACATCGTACGTACTCGTTTGCTGCCCTCATATGATTCCGCAGCACCGCAGGTAATCAATTAAAAACTATTGTTTCATACGCTGAATCGATAATGGAAAACGAACCGGTCGTGTGCACATCCAAGTTTTTTGAGGCAGAGAATGATCCATAATAAGATATCGGGGTCAGACGCTGTATGGGCGGGCAGGGGATGGCGACGCATTCACAACCAGTCTTGACTTAGCTCACCACTCCCCTCCAGCAAAACTTCGACCCGAGATTCTACGACAAATGCATAATCGGAGGTCGGATATATGTGCTGTGGTACCCTTGATCGTTACAAGCTTTGAGAATACCAATCCTCTTGCTCTTTCTTCCTACCGCGGCATTTTAACGAGCCTCCGCCAAAAAACCCGCGGCGACTCTCCGCTCTCACGAAAAATCGCGCACTTGGTTGCTTCCGTGGCTTAGGTACTCCTACGGAATGCGAGGCAGTTTTATGAATAAGGCTCGAATCGAGGCAAGAATCGACGTTACTCCTCAAATATTATCGGCTTACAATATGTACATATAGCGACTTGAATACAATAAGCAACGCATTTGGTCTCGGATAGCAGTTCATGCGGTAAAGTGGAAAGGAAATGTGTATGTATATGTTCCTTGGCGAAGTACTGAATTGAAGTCGGTTTAAACTTTGTTTTTAATGTAAATTATTTGGGTTCGAGGATGGAACTTGACGTGCATAATAAGCAGAGCCCGGATTTCTCGTAGCACTTTTGAGCTGTCATAGGGACTTCTCGTTTATCGACTTCCGATTATATATATGTATATCGATAAACACAAAATACAATATGTAAAATATGATCAGGAGTAGAAATAAACAACACGCAGTCTTAACGCGAATGAGCGATCTCTTCGAGATAACCTTTGGATACCAACTTTTAGGAAATAATAAACACGATATTAGCGGGATTCTCATTACGAAATTACGATAGGATAGCCTAGCGGCGCCTGCGAGTCGAAAACGATATATGTATAACGGAGGTTAAGTAAATGAACTCTTATTCCGTGCTTTGGAAGACACGCTAAGCATCAGTTGATCCCGGCTGCTGTCTATGACAGTAGTCGTTAAGCCGAGTTCCACAATCAATTGACAAAGGGGGGATAACACAACCCTGCACGTGTCCCCTGGGTGGTACTAAAGTGTGACAAATTTTAAAGGGCAAAATAATGTAGGTAATACGATTAAATAAACTACAGCTATAGATGTATTACAATATAGCGGCAATCCGCCAAAAAAATCCAGCGCTATTCAATCATTTGTGACACAGCTAGCTGTCATGTAAAACGGCGGATTATACAATATGCCTCCGACATATACAGTGGCTCTAATATTGCTCAAATTTTCATGACAGCTTACGTAGGAAGGAACAGAGCTACTTAAATAAAAGCTTGTTAAGTTGTTAAATATAAGTTTTCATCGATTAACCAATGTTAATTATCCACAGAAGCACGTACATAAGATGGCGGTGCTGGCTGGACTGCTAGCGGCAGCGGTGGCGGAGTTCAGCGCGGCCGACAGCTCCTCACTCAAGCACATCGCCAACGTCTCCTGTGAGTGGACACTCCCCCTAACTTACGATAATAGACCGATCAAAATTAAATATGGCGCCGCCAGCATACTTAAAAAGTAAGGTCAATTTCAAAATTGCCTTATAAGGGGGTCGTTTATACTTGCGTTTACCCTACCTATACCTTTATTATTTTGATTGATGCTCTTACTAAAAACAGCTAAGCCGGTGGAATGTTCTATATATCTATAGACATGGACACATTGCCAATAGATATGTAAATACGTAATTTTCTTCCAGATTGAGATATACCTAACGAGATTAGATGGCAATCGTATATTGGCTGATGCGCACTTGTCTAGTACGTAGGTACCTACACTACAGTATGCGAACGAGGTATACAGACCTACCTACGTCAATAGCACGGTTTGAATGGAGCCACAATAAACAATAAAATGGTTAGCTAAACTTCTAAATTAGAACCACAGATATAATAGACATGTGCGCAGATATGTAAGATCTGTGATTCCAATTTTAAACTTGTCTTTATTCGCACCCTCGACAAAACACACGTTACCCCTATAGTCCGAAAACTTAGGCTTTAAATCCAACAAAGTAACAAAGAAATTAGGCGGGTCACACTGGGGTTACCACGCACGAGTGGTCACACAGAATGATCGACTGATTCCACTGGCCGGGGTGTGAGCGGTAGAGCAGGCAACACTGGAAGACGTCGGCGGTTTTTGTTGCAAAAACTATCAAAGAGAATATAACCACTACGCTCTACAAATAGTTATATATTAAGTCCTGTCATAGATACAATAATTATATAAGAAATATGCGACGCCGACCCTACGCTACAATAACAAAGGTTATCTACACTACGATGGTGAGGCCCATATTATTGTACGGTAGCCTGGTATGGTGGCTGGTGGCCAAGGACTTTAAAGAGCACATGCAGAGATATTCTGATGAAGGTACAGAGATCGGCATGCATGGCTATAACAGGGGCGTTTCGAACCACGCCCACAGCGGCGGTAGGTCCAGTAGGACTTCTAGCGCCGCTGTGGGCGTGGTTCGAAACGCCCCTGTAGCTAGAAGTCCTACTGGACCTACCGCCACTTCACTTGGTGATTAAGTCAGAGGAACGCAAATCGCTCTACAGATTAAGAACCCTTGAACTGTGGAGCGACAATAAGCCAAAGACTAAGCACACAAACATGGAGACTGATGGTTTCTTAGACAGAATAACAAGCATGGGAAGCGACAAAATGCTACCCAAGTTTGTATTCCATAGGAACTACACAACAAAGGTTCCATCCAGGGCTGAATGGGCCGAAGGTCTAGAACCACCGGGGTCTGGTATCGAAGACAGTATATGGTACACGGACGGATCAAAAATGGGATCCGGTATGGGAGCAGGCATTTATGCGAATGACTACAGTAGTAGTGTAAGCATGGGTAATTTGGCAACCGTCTTCCAGGCGGAGACATACGCCATAATTGCCTGTGCACAGGAGAATATAGACAGACAAACCAGAGGGCAGACCATCTATATACTCAGTGACAGTCAAGCGGCGCTTAAGGCACTTACGGCGCCGAAAGTGGAATCTAGACTAGTCTATAATGGCGTCCAGGCACTGAACAAGCTTGGAAAGCACAATAAGGTGCAACTGGTTTGGATTCCAGGGCACGAGGGCTTCATTGGCAACGAAAGAGCGGATGAGCTTGCTAGAGGGGGGTCTACAAACCACTTTGTAGGTCCAGAACCATGTGTGGGACTCTCGCAGGGAACCATAATTTCGGCCTTTAAAGCCTACGCCAAAACCAAACACCAACACGAGTGGAGGAATGAGGCGGGCTTAAGGCACTCAAAGCTCTTCATAGAAGGAGTGGACTCGGGCTGGACTAACAAACTCTGGAAATTCAGTAGGAAGCAGCTCAGAATCATATCTGGGGTGTTCACAGGTCACTTCGGGGTCAAGGATCTCTTGGCCAAGATGGGACTATCAGACAGCTTAGACTGTAGAATGTGTGGCGAGGAGGATGAGACTATGGAACACTTACTGTGTGAATGTCATGCCCTTGCCAGACAAAGAATGAATTACTTTAGTAACGGCTATCCGCAACCAAAGGAATTCAAGGTACATCCGCTGAGCTGCATCATCCGCTATGTGGAAATGATGGAGCGAAGTTGGGAGTAGACGTAAGGAGAGGGCAAATGCACAAAAGATCCCACTGGGTCGAAGTGCATCCGAAAGGGCCCTCATCTAGATAAGATAAGATAAGATACACCGACCTGCCTTAAGAAAAGTTTATGAAATAGGTACAGTGAGTCCTTCAATATCTATACCGACAACCTTTCAAAATATCTACATATGTGTCTTATGTCAGTAACAATAAAGTATCTGTATACATATTGTTGAAAGGTTGTCTGTTTAGAAATTGGGTGTTTCGCTCAGAGCAGCTGGACCGAAAGTAGGCAAAAAGTTATTAAGTATAACAACATAAGCAATGCATGGTAAACCGTCTTTTGGTAAACCGTCTTTTGTACAATGACTACTTTTGAACAAGTGAATATTATAATGATTCAGTTTTAGACAAAAAATCTAATTAAAATCGTTATTCGGCAATTAGTTACAATAAGAATCGACAAACTGATTTTTAGATAAAATAATATTCGGCAAAACAAGAGTTATGAAAATCGTCATTTAGGGTAAACGTATTTCGAACAAACAATTATTATGAAAAATTAAATTATACAAATTGACTTTAGACGAACAATGCATTATACTAAAAGTTGTTAGACAAACTGATATAAGACAAAACGTTATTAGGCCAAACAAGGGAATCCCACATCATCCATACAACGATACGTCATGTACTTTGTACCAACAAATATTATTGTGACGTCATAATTAACTGTCTTTCAGTATGGAGTTTTTGCGCTGCCGGCAGCGAGGTCAATCTTTGTCTAAATTTTTTGGGTATTTATGTTCTTTAATTGTAGTTACTCCCATACAAACATTTGTTCCTCTCCAAAAAACTGGTTCGAATGACATCATAAAAAAATCTTAGTCATCATCCCTATTCGCTTTTCAGTCGCCGCAGAGGATCCGGTAGCGAGTGGCGCAGCGTCGATGTTCTCCCCGCGCATGGACTTCGAGCAGTGGCGGCCGCTGACGGGCCGCGGGGACCCGCTGCGGAACGACCCCACCTACGACTACGAGCCGCCGGTGCTCGAGCGCGTCCACTACTGGGCCGACGACACCCGCCTCGAGCGCGAACACTACCCAGAAAGAAAGTCCGAAGTACTCATGCTGGGCGTCTCCTCCAGGAAACCTAGCATAGGCTCCCGCCAACCCCCACCCTCCCGCCGGCCTCACCGTCCCCCGCCCAAATACGAAGACTTCACGTACAAACTAAATGACCACTATCCTATGACTATTCTAGTCCCGCCGCCACCGCCACCCCCTGGACACAAGACGCCGCTCTTCATCCTCGCGGACGAACTGAATCAGCAGACTCCACACCCGAAACCGTCGGAATCACAGCCAACAAAGGATCCCACCACTAACACTCCGGAGCATCTCACGTCTTTGTACGCGCTACAGGAATCTAATTTGATCTACCAGTCCTCGACGACTAGTCAAAATTGGATAACCGATTCCAATCAAACTAAGGCTAACTATAGTTCGGTGATTAGCGACTACGCCGGCTGGGGGCCCACGACGCCGCTTGACGAGGGCGATGTGAACGACACTCTGAACTTGATCCTCAACGATCATTACGACTTGTCGAAGCAACCGTTCGCGTTCTACAAGCCGATGTTGTCGGAATCACCGCCTCCGCCATGGAAGACTCTTAAACCGATACTGCCCACATTTATCCCTACCGCGCTCCCACCTACCGAACCTCCCCAGACCCCGATCACGAGCTTCACTGACGCTCCGAGCACCTGGACCGTTTCCGAATCCATCACGGATACTCCTGAATACTACGAAGATACAACAACCTACAAGCTAACTTCGTTCTTCCAGCCCACTCCTGTACCCACTCTACCTCCTACCCCTAAACCTGAGCAGAACTCTTTGTTCGATATGTTAGGTTCCATGATGAGCATGCCAATAGGGAACGGTCCGGAGCGACCCGAGGACAACCTGTATGCGCACGCGTCCAATAACATCCATGTGTTCAAGGAGACTGAAAACCCGGCCAAGCTGGAAACAATGCACACCATGCAACCACCGCCAGTCTCTAACCCCTCGGAAACCTCGCCGCCACCGAACAAACAAGGACACCACCAGAATCCCTTCGTTCCCAGTGGCTTCACTCAGAGACCCACGGTGGGTCACGATCCTTATTTACACATGCGATACACCACACCGGTGACTTCTACTGCCGAGCTCCCAGAGCGTAAGCCTACAACGGAGGTACCTTCAGTACCCATGTACTTGATCATACAAGGACATTCAAAAGTCAAAACGTACGGATCAAAACCGAAACCAATCCAAAATGAAATCAGTAATGAAATCCCGAAACCGAATGAAACGAACGAAGTAAAACATTTGCATACAACAAAAGAAAAGGTCAAACATGATAAGCCTGCCTATAGAACGAGTAGAACTAATTTGAAAAGGCTAGTGGAGAACGGCATAGGTTCCATCGAAATTCAGGATGCCGACGTAGGAATAAAATACGATGTGAGTGACGGGGGTGACGTCCCCGCGGAAATTTATAGGAAGGGAATAGTAGACAGCGACGTGGATATCAATAATTATAAGAAGAAGGTCAAAGAGCCGAGAAGGAAAAGACAGATCGATCTCGAAGATTTGATACCATTCGATGAAGATACCATAGAAGAGTTTCTATTCGACTTTCTGAAGAGTCAGAAAAATGACACGGGGGTGACGGGGCTGATAGCTCAGGCGGTGACGAGCGACGCGGCCAGCAGCGTCGTGGACGACCTGGACGACGACGATGAAGATAATGAAGATGATGATAATGAAGATAGATGATTTGTTTGAGAAAATGTTTAGGTAAATTTTTTAAATGTAATTATTTTTACTATCGACTGACCATGTTAAGTTATTTCCGTTATTAATAAACTTAGATAGAAACTTTGTAACACGAGTTGATTTTATTTTGATGATTCGTATGAGGTACCTACTACGACCTACGTAAGTATACAGTGTGTTACCTACCGGCATGCGGGCATTTATTAAACTGATAATAATATGTTCCGTTAGCAATTGTTTGCATGTATAACGCACACACGCACGCATGTTTGTTTGTATGTCGGTGAAGGAAAAACATCGTGAGGAAACCTGCATACATCTGCGAAGAAATTCAAAGGTGTATGTGAAGTCCCCAATTCGCACTGGGCCAGCGTGGGGACTACTGCCCGTTCCCTCTCATACATGAGAGGAGGCCTGTGCCCAGCAGTGGGACTTATATAGGCTGATGATGTGATATATTTGCAAATCATAATTATGTAAATTAAGTGCGCAATTAATTTTCCAAAATACAAACCTTCAATGGACTAGGTGTATGACGCCGTACTAAACAAAGTATGAAGAGCTGTCATTTACACTTACTTGTCAATTTACTTTTGCTGTACATTGCTGGCAATTTAAATTTTGTTAGAAAATTCAAATTATTTTTAAAATCTGTATTAAATTTACCCTACTTAAAAAAAGCTCGCATGCCGGTAACAAACGGTATAACATCATCTATCATCTGAAAAGGCAAAGGGGTTTTTTTTAAATCTGCTATGACACTCCTATAGATCGTTGAATCTACCAAGACGCGATCTATTACAACCTATCCTAGGGATAGTATACAAACTATATTCGGGGATTACAGCGGGACTAAAGGGAACAGTTGGTTCGCCACGGTTGCTATATTTGCCCGCCTTACTATACCCGTTCTGGATTAACTCAAGGGTCTATCTTCTAATGATTAATGATCTGGAGACCGTCGTTCATCAGTTCATCACCAATTAGAATAAAAATACTAATTTAGGTACTTTATATGAACTTTTCCCGTGGTCGCTCTCCTACGCACAATACTTATTATCGATCCATGGAATTAATTACTCAAAGAGTACATCTGAACGTCTGTTTATCAGCTAGGGGGTTCCCAAAGTGGTCCAGGTGGACCCCCAGGGGTCCACAGGAGACTCGACGGGGGTCTAAGTTGGCGTGACAAAAAAATGGGGGTGCACAATTCGTAAGTGTTGTTTGGGGGGTCCACGAAAATGTATCTGGTTTCGATAGTAAATAACGAAAACAGATATTATTTTTTGTGTTATTTTTATAGCCTGGATAAATACATGACAGCTTTATTACGCTGCTTATCGATTAAAATTTGGGTAAATTAAACTGAAATTTTATTAATATTACACCATTCGCCTCCAAAACTTGTTGACTGCAAGTCTGCGAGAAATCGCGAGCGTCTCCAGACTTAGGTAATCTTCACATTTTTTGCCGAAATTTGGGAATATGGTAGAAATGTGGTGTAGGGGATCCACCAGAACCAGTTAACTTTTGAAAGTGGTCTATGAGAAAATAAAGTTTGGGAACCCCTGAGCTAGACAGTACTGGATTTCTACGAAGCAGCTTGACCCAAGAATTTGGTCCTAATTCATTAGACAAAAGCCCAGTCGCTCGTGAACTCTATTAAACTCACAATTAACGAGCACATCCAATCGCTATCCTAAAATAGTGTGTAGTGCAGCTACTGTATACAGCATTGGTTAGAAGTAAGATAGAACCGGCCTCAATAGTTTAGAACCCGAACCCACATGATCAATCAATCCTTCTTTTCTGGAGAAAGTACAATAGGCTTTTCTTCGCTTTCTTTACAAGAAAAAGTATGGGTTCTATTCCTTTCTGCATCCTATCACAAGTACTTACTCGGAACGTTAGGTTTCAAGTTTCAACTCCCTAAGAGGCTAGGCGCAATATCGAACTTTTGACCGCTGCTTGTCGTATTTTGAAAGGCGAATCAGATTGCTCCGACTTGATCCCCTTGCCCGCCCAATGGAAGCGGCGGTTTTTACATAATTATAACAAATGTTTTTTTAAGCAAAATACCGGTGTAATACCGGCATCAAAATGTTTGGCTTTTTGGTCTGTTACTAAAAACTATAATAGACAGTTTTGGCCCCTACAATACCTACCCCTAAAATAAAATTCATCTGGATTTTTTACCATACCTTATTTTATTACCTACTAGGTATACGGTGATACGGTGTCCTTTGACCATTTTACTATATGTAACAGATATTATGCCTACAATTCAACTTTATAAACCTTTATTTACTGTAAAAGTTTTGCGGGATACTTACTGCTGAGCTTTCCTACAGTATGGGTTTCTTCAAAAAAGGAGTGTATAAATTCTTAAAGGGTTGGCAACGCGCATGTAACGCCCTGGAGTTGCAAGCGTCCATATGCTACGGTAACCATTTACTAGCAGGTAGGCTTTAAGCTTGTTTGCCACCGACGTGGTACAGTCAAGGGCACCAATATGTATTCATTCAAAGTTTCATAAATATGTATACTACAACCTCATTGTTGCAGAAATACATATAAGGTCGGTGTACATATTTTTGAGACTTCATTATATTATAACAGAGGTTTATAAAACCGAGAGGCTATTAAATAGCCAATAGGCACATAACTAAGCCCATACAACCATTTCTGGTCGCAAAAATTCGATAGTGGTAACAATTTACTAGAAGTAGTCGCAGAGTAGAAACGGTTCCACCACATAGAAAGGGGCGGCTTTACCTATAGTGCAGGGGGTGCGTTGCACCCCCGAATGTTACCAAAAATGGTTGTATGGGAGAGACGTTGAAATTATGCTCCTGCCATAAGGATGTAGTAAGTATCTATAGTTCTGACGTTTCCGAACGATGCCATTGAACCCGTATCGCCACCGGCTCGAACGTAAACACATTATGCGGACTAAGTAGTCCAATATCTATTGATGGCAATGTGAAAATTATTTTCTTCTTAATTATGTAGGTTCTGACACGTAGGTACAAAAAGCGAGCATCGAAGTTCTTGCCGCCATGTTGGGCGCTCCCGAAGCGGCGGACGCGACACACTGACACACACTTCTTACCATCCTTTTCGTGGAAATAGAACTCTGATAAAGTGAAACCAGAGTGCAATGCCGCAGGAAAGTTTCAAGAATTAAGTCCATCGCTACCAATTTTTACCTTACTACCTTATGGTATTTTGCCACAATTAAGTAGATTTGACTCGGTTAAAACACTTTTGAGCTTGATTTACTAGATTGAAATAAGTTTGTCATTGCTTTTTTTGTACAATCTATTATTGCCAGCTGTAGTTGTTCTGCAGTCATCTAGGTACCTACTACTCGTCTAGAGGTTCCAGTTGCTATGACCACCTTCTGTGTGCACTTTCGGATCACGTGCCATACTGCCCATCTACTTACTTAATGCGAAATTTCAGCTCAATCGGACAGCGGCATGCTAAAAAATCGTTTGCAAATTGTGAAGGACAACTGAAGTTTTGGAAACAGGAATTATCTTAACTTACTACGATTAGAGAAAAGCTCGTAAAAAGTCACTAAAATATTAGAGTTCGCGATTGTTTAAAAATTGGAAAACGCCAACATTGCCAACTAATATGTTTACCCTAGTGCCACAGAATAAACAATTGTACTACTTACGCTCAGAAGGTTCTCTGTTAACAAATTTCCGTTTTAGGTATATTATGCCAGGTTTTATTATATGCCAGGATCAAAAGTAGCTACGCAGACCGAGTGCCCAATATGATCTACAGGAATAACGACTGCTTAGATTAGGTACCTAAAACGAGACTATTATTTTGCGTAGGTTCCGCTGGTGAATTAACAAACACAGAATAATGCAAACTAAATAAAGCTCGTATGTCCAATTTAACCACGTTCCGTTGCGGTTGTTATTCATTTTATTTAACCCTTTTCAGCGAGTCGCCGTCTTCTAAAGACAACTGTTCTGTTAGCTGTCATGGCGTATATGCTCTCAAAGTAACCGTCATGCTTTCATGTAACGTTTCATGCAGTTTGTCAGTGATAATTTTGCACGCGACGAACCACTTGCTCGGTGCCCCTTTAATGGTACCATCGCGCCCGTGCCTTAAGAGTCCGCAGTAAGCTCGGCCGAATTTCACCTTCCCATACAAACATTTGTAGACTGGAACCATATAAACTAATTACAGACCTGGATATACCTCATGTCATTGTACATGCAAAGTTTCTTTACAATCCAACACGTAGTTTTAAAATGAGAGTGTAATAACTACGTTTCTATGGAGAATCGAGCTTACTGCGGACTCTTAAATAGGTACCTATCTACGGATGTTAGGTACAACATAAACAAGGTAATCTGTACTAATTTTAATTACTAGGGCAGATATAAACAGGGTAATAAAATACTTGTCGCTACCCCGACTGCATGAAGCCCTCGGTACATGTGTGACTCAGCCTTGTTGCACCAGTCCGCTTGGCAGAGGCAAACTTTGTACTCCGCGTCTTTGTACCTGCGACAATAATAGTACACATCAGAGGCGGGATTGTTCACGCGAGCCGCAGGTGAGCGTTATAAGAGAGCTGAGGATGTATTAATTACAAAAAGCTCACGCGTTTCATTGCAATCTCTGCCGAGGCCTCTATCTTGGGATATTTAATGCGTTTCAGATTTTCGGCATTTTCCACCGCTGCACCCGCTTTAGAAGTAGTCCGTTGGAGGTTGGACGGTGCCAGTGCGTCTACATCTAAACAGGTAGCGTCCCACACATGCATCCATCCTAAATTCCACGGAACCAGAGACACTCCATCCTGTATTTATATTGGACCTTATTGCAATGCACATAAAGTGCACGGATGGTCAGTAGGTAACTGTATTTGCGATAGTATATTCAGCTTCATATAGTCAGTAGCAGCCAAAGTAGCCAAATATTTCCGTACACGCCTTTGTTACCGTAAGAATAAGGCTGTGACACGCTATATTTGGCTACTCTGATTGCGGCGAACTATAGGTACGACGCTGACGTACAACGTAGTTGTGTACGAAGGCTGTTATGTAACTTGGTTAATATCTGCATAGTAACACCTGATCCAAAATCATCTTCGTTCTTCGTTTGATTCCTGGCTCGAGTGGCTCGCCCATCGATTTTTTTCTCCCATACTTTTTTGGAGATTCCTCCACTCTGTACGCACGGTCGCCGGCGCAAGCGCATCCCCCGGGGCGCCCATCGAATCGACAAGAAAGCTACTTATACTGTCTATGTCAACACTTCAATAGCGCGATGCAGCCAACGCAACAGCGCCATCTATCGTGCCATTAGAACAACTGACTTTGAGCACGAGCTCGCTGAAGGGTGGCATTTTTTTTTATGCTATAGGAGGCAAACGAGCAGACGGATCACCTAACGGTAAGCGATTACCGCCGCCCATGGACACCTGCAACACCAGAGGTGTTGTGAGTGCGTTGCCGGCCTTTAAGGATGGAGCTCTGGGAACCTTACTCACCATCAGGAACACAACACTACAACAGAATTGCTGCATGCAGAATTTCTATTACCTTTCCCGTTTACACGACATAGCCCGGGTGGGGCTACGCACGGTCCTCGGCAGCGGGTCGTCCGGGCCGGACTTGTAGCAGCCGCGCTGCACCATCCACGCGTGCTTCGCGCGCGCGGACCAGGAGCGCACGAAGCACATGGCATTCTCTGCAAACACACGCTATTGTTGCATTTCAGAAGGGTGAGTGGCCGCGTTGCCTACTATTATTATTACATTCATTACGTTAAAGCCTTAATTCGTCAAGTCCACTCGTGAAATGCAGGCTTAAGTAGGGACCTAGGTACATATGAATTATGAACTACGTAGGTAAGTTACCGACACAATATTTTTTACTGATATTGTGCTTTTTTCTCATCGCTTCAGCCGTACAGAGTTCCTTAAGTTACCACCTACGGGTGATTACGGTCATGAACTTTGGTCTCTGTAATCACAGTCTTCAGACCCGAAACAAGCAAACGGACCTCCTCCGAACGGAGGTGCGGAGCTCGTTGTATGCAAGTACCTCAGTTTGTATATAAATTCCGTATGATACGACACACTACACCGCAGGTCAGTCCGGCGAAAGTATGCAGCTCCGCACCTCCGTCCGGAGATGCGGCGGAGTGTGACATCCCGGAAAGTAAATAGCGAACGCCACGTGCGTGGCTATCATTCGTTCCTATATAGCGTGCACCGCAGCGGGATTACGGAAAATGTTTTTTTTTTGTGAAAGAACTGTCGACTGGAAATACCTAGGTAATTATTATTGTGTAATTGCACTTCTAGAAGATTCAGCAGGGCATGTCATAAGTACAATGATTCGGCGGGGAACGAAACCAACTGACACATGCGAGTTGGCTGAACAAGGGCTATCGCATATTGGTTTCCCACGACTCTAATTATGGGAACAATATTAAACTTTAAAGAATGAAATATTTGCACGCCTACACCGGCTGAATACATGATATCATGTATAATTGTGACATCCAATTGTACTGTGTTCTATGCAAATGCAAATAAATATATTTGATTTGATTGAACGTCGTCTACATAAAACCAAAGCAGTTCAAACAAACTTGCTCATCTGCACGTCTGTCATGGGACGGCCGCGACAAAGCTACTCTCAATTTTTCTCACACTATAGAACCTCTTGCTCTTAGAGTTCTAATAAGAAAGAGTCGGATAGTGCGAGAAAAATCGAGAAAGCTCGCACGCCGTTGCGTGATAACGTGATGTATGCGACGGAGAGAAAATACACGAATGAACCGCTCAAGATTAAGTATATGATTTTCGGTTAGGTATATTGCCATCGGGTAAGTAACAGAAAGCAATTGGCGACCTCCGTTGCACGTAGCCAGACGTATTCGGGAGGCATTGAACCAGATAGCCCCCGTCCCGAAGCTCCCAGCACACTGGTTGGTCTCCTGCTGAGTCTCCGAGCAGTTGTAGCAAAACAACCCCGCCGCGAGACCAACCAAGTTCAGCAGCACACAACACTGCGCGCTCCACATTTCACATCACACGAATTTCAAACACGTAATTGACAAGATCACCGAAATTTTAGCATAACCGAAAATATTGTAGTATGATACTATTGTCCACTATTGTCAGAAAAGTACATAGGTAAGATATAAAAATATTCGTCCAAAATGCAACTTGCAGGTTTTCACAGCAAAAAGTCCGACCTACTTAGCTACTACTGCTACTAATATTACAAATGCGAAAGTTTGGATGTTTGCATATTTAACCGACTTCAAAAAAAAGGAGGTTCTCAATTCGGCTGTTTTTTTTTCAATGTTTATTTGCTCATTGGGTGTCTGTTGCTCAATCACGCTTAAACGGAACCTATTTGGGTGACATTTTGCACGGAGATACTTTATAGCCTAGATTAAATCCTATAATAACTATCATAATATATCATCAATGCGAAAGTTTGGATGTTTGCATGTTTAGATGTCTGTTACTTAATCACGCTCAAAAGGCTCAACCGATTGGGATGAAATTTTGCACGAAGATGGTTTATAGCCTGGAATAAAATATAGGATAGTTTTTATCCCAGCAGGTCCACGCTGACGCGGGCGGAAGCTAGTATAACTACAACTTAGTAAAGTTGAAAAACCCCCGACATTTTCATTTCAAAGTCCAATATCTCAAAAACGGCTGAACAGATTTTCATAGAACATGGCTAAGCACACTCGGGATTAAATTATCTGGCACTATACAGTCCACCCCAGTCCAATGGCTGCCAACGCTAAGTCACTTAGCCCCGCCGCAGCTTACAAGACAGCAGGTCTTACTCAAAGAAGCCCATAAAATAGCTCGCAACCCAGATCTACCGGTCTACCAGGAATTCATGTATCCCCCGAGCCACCGGTTAAAATCACGCCGTCCGCCCTACCAAACAGCGCACAGCCTAATGGTGAAACCATTCAGTCTGGAAGAGAAATGGAAAGACGAGTGGCGGTCCAACCCACCTAACTCTGCTGCACTAAACTATGACCCAACCCGGAAGCAGTATGGCTTTTCGGCTCCCAGAAGGGAATGGTGCCGATTAAATAGGCTTCGCACTGAGCATGGACTATGTGGGGATTACATGTACAAGTGTGGGTGGCGCGACTCGCCAGCGTGCGACTGTGGTGCGCCCGCGCAGACCATCCATCATACAATAAATGACTGCCCAAACCGGAAATTCACTGGGACTCTCTGAATTTGCTCTCCCAATGGGTGAAGAATTTGGATATTTGTTTGTAGTTACATAATTAAATAAAATAAGATAAAATAAATATTTGCGGACAATCTACACAAATCGACCTAGCCCCAAACTAAGCAAAGCTTGTACTATGGGTGCTAGACGACGATAAACATACTTATATAGATAAATACATAGAAAACATCCATGACTCAGGAAAACATATTCGTGCTCATCACACAAATAAATGCCCTTACCGGGATTCGAACCCAGGACCTCTAGCTTCGTAGGCAGGGTCACCACCAACTAGGCTACAGCGGTCGTCAAAAATTATTATTATTTTTGTATAATTTAAGTATTTTTTGACCTTGAAGCGACTCTGTATAAGTATATGCCATACGAATAAATAAATAAATTAAATTATCTATGACACAAAAAAACCGCATTCAAATCGGTCCATCCGTTAGGGAGCTACGCTACCACAGACAGACACGTTAAACTTATAACACCCCTCTTTTTGCGTCGGGGGTTAATAAAATAAAGGCTGCTCATCAGTAGCACTAGCATCATGCTTGACAAATGACAAGAAGTCCACGTTAAGTACCTTCGCATCGTATTGTCATGGAGCAACGTAGTCTCGCCAGCCCGCCGCGGTCCATGTACGCGTTGATCGTCAGCGGGTCGTCCCCGAAGCGCAGCGACGTGACAGTGCCGTTATAACACAACAGGGCACTGCCCTCGCGCGCCACCACCAACAATAATAATGTAAATACTTCAGCACATGCTTGACAAGTGGTCAAACTCATGGCCAACTTGAAAAAGCCTGCGATCCCGGCCGAATACGTCAAACGCCTCTTCGCCCTTCGTCAAATTCACGCACGACAATCTCACTCGCAAACGCAACTGTTACAATGTGAATATCTATTCACATCGGACGCCATCGTCGTTCGGAAGGTAGGCGTGACTTCTATCGACGACTTTAAGGATAATTTCCACCAAACGACACGCATCGCATCGGATCGGATCGGATTTTACAATCTTAAAACGATAATAAATCATGTACACAGTACTTAGTCTATATTACCAAGCCGCGGGTCGCAGCACTCGCAGCATACTTTCGGCTGCGAACGCGTGTCGCGGAATACTCCCGCTGTCAAAGCGACTTGGTAATATAGACTTTAAATACTGTGTACATGATTTAATATAGTTTAACCTTTTCACCGCTAGATGGTAAAGCAACTTGCCGTGCCACCTCACGCCACAAGGGTAAAAAAATAATGGATAAAGAAATAATGCCAACATGAAATTTTAGGTAGGTAGGTTTTCATAAATAAAAAAAATGTCGGCAAATGCCGTCTTTGGCGTCGGTGTCACGAATCGTCGACGACGAGATTTCACGTGTTTGGCGGTGAAAAGGTAAAAGATTGTAAAATCCTATCCAATCCGAAGCGATGCGTGCCGTTTGGTGGGGAATCATCCTAGAGTAGAGGTCCTTGCCGTTGAAAGGGTTTATTACCAAGTCCGCGAGCCAAGCGCCGAACTGAACATAATTCAAAGGCAGCATAATCGTTTCGAATAATGTATTTCGTATTATTCATAAATTTAATCTATCCACTATCGGTGAGGTAACAACTCGTACAATCATCCGCGAGCAGTTCTAATTTCACGATCTACCTAACTGGTAAAATAAGGTAAGGGTGCGTCCAAAACATCTGCCGTTACTTCCGTTATTTGTGAATCTATCTAGAGATAATAAATAGGCAAATCTCTAGAACAGTCGCTGTAAATAGATGTGTTGGGTGCACCCGCGCGGCGCCGCCGCCCTGTCTAGCCCTTCGTGACGACCGCTGCACTAAACCATAGCTGTGGCAGTTACAATTGTGATCTCCTGATGTCATTTACGAAAACAATACAATGGCAGTTGAGACGAGCACGGTTTAGTTCTAGCAAAACAAACGTGTTACCACCACAACAAACAAGGATTCAAAACAGACATTCCGAGACATACGTTTACGTTATTTCCAACGATTACTAAATAAAAATGTCAGAAAATCGGTTTCCAGTGATCGTAGCGTATACAAATTAATCTTGAACTCAGCTATTTCAACATAAGCTTTTACAAATCTACTGATTTGCAATACTTTGCAAGTGCCTCGTGAGCTGAAGTCATCGTGTGTACATTAATCTAAAAATGACGCATATAATACATCTTTAGCGGGGTCCATCGCTAGTAAAGCCGCTTTATAATTGTGAGCTGTTAGTCGTGAATTCAAACAGGCTTAAATGTATCTAAATTTATTCCCTCAATCAACTATTGAAACCACAAAACAGATCTTTTGGTTCAATAATTTAACTTGAACAGCCAATGCAGGTCATAGTTTACGACAGTACATAACAATAATATCACAAATATACATCTGTGGTACACAAGAATAACTCGGAGCATTAACAGAAATATATAGATATGTACAAAAGCCATGACAAGATGTGACACATCATCCTTTTCCGTGAAATGTCTGATATTAGAGATATTTTTCACTACCATCCAAGGTGGGCATTCATTCTAAGTGTCTTATATACATACAGCATTTTGTTAGTTACATATAGACGCAAGATATATTTTAAATGCACGATAGCTATCACTACATAATTTAACAATAGGTACATTCCATTTCCAAATAAATTCAGCAATAACTTCAATATGAAGTGTGATAAAACAGTATAGGGAGGTACAAGCGAGCCATGCTAGTAAGAATTGTACTCTTTATTTGCTTCTGGTGAAGCTTCATATATTAGCTATTTATTGCACTAAATTGCAAAGCGCTCCTTGTACTTCCCACAGACGAATTTATAATTTTATACATGTATGTGATTTAGTTAAACATTGACACCCCTAATGTGAGCCTAACACAAGGTCTTTAAAATTGAACTTCACATTTAGTTACAATTCCAAAAATATCTTACTTCTAGCTTCATCCATCACACAGACATCCCTGTCCATAACAATTTATCTTTGTGATACGAAGTACGTTATATACCAAAGTGCACCTAACATTTACAAACTAATGGCAAATGAGGTTTCACGAAGAATGCTTGGTGAATAGTGACACCGTTCTAGACTTAAAGCGGGGGGCGCGGCGGCGCGGCGGTGAATCCGAGACTTGGCCGTAGGCTAAAAATGTATTAATAAAAATTTCAAAAGAAGCTTGCAAACTTTAAGTACTGAATTCACTAAAAAAATGGCAGATTTTAAATTCTCGTCTAAAACAAAGTTGTAGGGCCAATCTCACTTGGCAAATGCCTTGTGTCGGGGTGCCTAGCTGACGGTCCAGTCGAGCCCCCAGCGCTCCGACACCTTGAGCTGCGCCGCCGCCGCGTCCTTCAGCGAGAACAGGTGCGTCATCTCCAGCTCCGTCTTAGCGAGCTCGATCGCCTTCTCGAACAGCTCCAGCGACCGCTTCAGGTTACCCCTGGAACCATTAACAGCACCTTAAAGTACACACACTGCACGTAAATTACTATTTTCACACCCTACCCTTTTATTAGTGTTCTAATTTAACGCTCGGCCGAGCCTTGTGGACTCGAGCTTAAGGCTACTCTACACAGTGGGCCATCATGGCCTATTCTACAGGATTCAGTGATGTAGAAGGATATACACACGTGTTTCTACCTTGCGTCCTGCAGCCATGATGGCACATTGTGTAGAGGAGCCTTAAAAGCTAAGACTAGTGTTATGCGGTACTAAGAAGATGCGTTAGCCCTGCCAACTCGAGTCTTTAATTTAAGGCTTGCACTAGCTCTAACTCACAACACTGAGAGTAATGGAAAGCAACAAAAGCAGCAGCTACATGAACAAAGTGGTCCAGCGGTCTAGATGAGCTTCCTATTATATTATTTTCATGATGCCAATTGAGCCAGTTTTTTAGAGAGGATCTGTATGGGACATGGGACCAACTACAATAGGCCTGATGACACATTATGAAAAACTGTTCTATAATGTTTAGAAACATTTTATCAGTTGTCAGAGACAAAATAACAGTTAAGTAGGAAAAAAATGCATTTTAGTTTTTAAATTTCAAATTGGCGCTAAAACGCTTGTCAGTGTCATGGCGTCCCGAGTGACGTCACGTTTGTATAAACAGGACGCAGACCTTTGTCTTTGACGTTTGCTACCTAGATGCTCGATTGCTCATTGAATAAACATGAATTCAAAAGTTTACAAGTCTTTCGCGGTCGTGCGAGCGACAAAGCGGAGACAATGACGTATGAAGACCTGTAAGATAACATGGTTCTATCCCTGTCTTACTAGTCGTTCAGTACGTAAGTGAGAAGAGATCGGATGTATAGAAAACATTCAATTTATTAGGGCCTATCTGCTTTCTCCGTAATCTGTGGTAATGGCCGTTATGGGTATTTGTTTATATACAAGTGTGACGTCATGCGCTCTGATTGGTGTTTAACATAATATCATGGCGGGCGTCCGTATTTTTCAGTTTAATTTATCAAAATAAATAATAATTTCTTACTTAATCAAAACATATTAACATTTTTCAAATTCTATGATTTTAATTTCACTAAGAAAATACCATATATAGTGATTTTTAATTAATGCCATCATGCCTAGTCTATGTCAGACCACAAATAATATTATTACTAATATTTATGGACATAGAATTATGATGTCACAACCTTGTATCATTTCATTACATTGTATGGCAACATAAGGAAATTCCTTTAATTCACTATTGGAAGTGTCATGTTTTGACACATTATGATATTTGTTATTTAAATTTTTTGACATAAATTGATGATACTATTATTATCCACATAGTGACTCCATAGTATACATTGTACATTAATTAATAAATGTCTTTATTTTCAACATGAGGAAGCTACCCATTTTTAAGAAAGTTATTCTGCATAGTTGATTATGATAGTAAAAGTTGTTGAGCTAAAAAGTCTGTATCTAATCTCAATCCAATTGGAATGGATAATGTATACCTACTTTGATTCTGATTTTAAATAGGTCCTTAGAACAACTCATATTGGTAAAATGAACAACATTGGAACTCTCAAAAATTCATGCAACAAATTCGCAGCAGCACTGCTATCACAAGACGGCGCGCGAACTCTCTCGATTTTTCTCCCACTATATGTCTCTGAATTCTCTAATAAGAGAGGGTCGGATAGTACGAGAAAAATCGAGAGAGCTTGCGCGCCATCTTGTGATAGCCGTGCAGGATATTATAGTGTTTGTTTTCTCAAATACAAGCTATTGTATTTGAGAAAACAAACACTATAATCAATAATTATTTGTATGTATTGAAACTATGATGATTATAATGATGTATAAGAATATATGGGTTGCATTAACTAAACAATAACTAATACGCAACAGCCCGCAGAATGCCTACAATACGTGTGTAGGCATAACATTATTTTTGGTAGGTGTTACAAATGTAATATTACATAACTAACCAAATACTTGAGATAAAAATCACAAATGCCCCTTGAGATTGAAGCAAAGAAATGATAATCTCTTACTATCTTCAATACTCCAAGGACATATACTGATAGTGAATTAACCTGAGCTAACAATGGATGATTCAATGGATGTTAAATTATAAACACATTTCTACAGTAAGCCAAGTGTAATGCAACACAGAGGTGGCCTAAATTAATGTTGGCGGTGAGCCACAAGCTGATAATGACACTGATTACACTGTTGCTTCTGTTTAAACTGCTTGGACCTCTGACCCTGACAACAATGAGCATTAACAGATATATTGAGTCATTAACAGCCATCAGTTACTTAAGACAAAGCATTTCTTGCCTGGCATTTGCACAGATTTATTAGAGTTTTTATTTGATTATATTATAAAACTTGATCTAATAGTATCTTATAAAAAGTAGGGTCTAAAGAAAATCAGTCTAAAGAAGAAATGTAAACAGTCATTTTCATACATTGTTGACGAAAGGTACTTCTAAGGATGATAATGATAATTGATCATGCATGAATAATGTAATGAAAGTGCATAAGGTTTGCTAGAAGTGAAAATTAATTTGTCAATAACCTGCCAGGAAACAAGTTTGATTTTATATATTTATGATAATATAAGCAGTCTTACCTTTGAACTTCAATGGTACCCAGTGTTTCATAAGCAAAATCACATTTGTCATCCATCTCAATAGCCTTGTTAATAAGTTTGACAGCCTTGTCAAAGTCTGTGCTCTTCTGCAGCTGCACCAGTCCCTTGTGCACGTACAGAGTGGCATTGTGGGGGTCCACGGTCAGCGCCGAGTCAAACAGTGACTCTGCCCGGCCCCACTCCTGCTGGTCTGATAGCACTTGAGCAAATAGGATGTAAGCCTCAGCACACTTGGGGAACCTTTCTAATGCGCGTTCAAAATCAGACCGGACCTGTGCCAGAGCACCCACATTCTTACTTAACTGGGCATGTCTGTAGTCGGCATAGCATTTTTGGATGTATGCAATGGAGAAATCTGGGTTCAATTGGACGGCTTTAGCAAACTCAGCGGTGGCTTCATCCATGCGCTCCAGCAGCAGGTACACCTGGCCCCGGTGGTGGTAGATGTCAGAGTTGTTGGGGTCCAGCTGGGCTGCCTTGGCAAAGTCCTCGAGGCAGCGCTCCGTGTTCTCCAGCTGAGTGTACAGAGAGGCTCTCTTGATCAGAGCATTCACTTTCACCTTGGTTGAAGCATCACTGCTAATCACAGGGCCAAGGTCAGCTTGGGCCTCCTCATGGCGGCCCAGTAACAAATAGAAGGTAGCTCGCAGAAGCAGAGCTTCATTTTTGTACTTTCCATTCTCCTGCAACTCAGCAGTGCATGCATCTACAATGGCATCATAGTCCTGAGCGTCAAGAGCTTGTTTTGCCTTTACAAAGCCACCAGTTTCCTTGTCGTCCAATTGGATCTTAGAAATAGGGTCTTCAGAGAAGGCGGAGAAATATGTTCTGACAAAATGCTTGGATGGCATGACGGGGCGCCGCCGCGCAAGCGCCTCGCGCGCGTGCTGGCGGCCCAGTGCCTTCAGGATGCGGTCCGCGTTGACTAGGGAGCTTTGCACTTGGAACCTTTCGAGGATGCAGGCGGAAGTGACGTCTTCCAGGGCTAGCACGAGGTCGCCGCTCTTCTCGGCCGCACGAGACCGCCGCAGAAATGCCTTGACGTACTTCTCATTGAGCTTAAGCGCGAAGGTGCAGTCCTCCTTCACCTGCTCCCACATCTCGCGTTTCTCATAGCAGGCGGAGCGGTTCTGGTAGAACGTGGCGAGGTCCACCGGCCGGTCGGGTGGGCAGGACTCGATGGCTTCGTTGTACAGCGAGATCGCCTTGTCGTACTCGCCAGCGTGGAACGCTCGGTTCCCAGCACCCTTCAGCTTCATAGCGCGGTCGATAGCGCTCTCCGACGATTTCACATTGTTCTCCTCGTTATCTAGTGAAATTGTCGTCTTGGCTTTTAGTTCCGCAACTTTCTTCTTCTCCGGGTCCTCTAATCTATTCCTTAGATAAAGGTAACCTAAGCCGATGGCCAAAGGTGCGCCGAGAAGGATGGCCAGTTGCCATTTAGGAAAGGGTGTGCTGCCGGTCGATGCCATGTCCTACAAGGATTTCTTAAAAATATTTGAAGATTACACCATTTATTTTACAATTACAAGAAAAACCTATAAAACTGTAACTTTTACACCGCTATATCCATTTTGATACCAAGGCAAGTTCCAAGCGAGGAGAATTCATAGACAAATCTTTGACAGCTATATTTTTCTACGATTGATTAATCATGTGCACACATCCTGCCAGTTGGCTTAAATATTTGCGCTAAAATTACTTAATAAAGGAATTTAGTCTCTTTTTTACATTATTTGTAAGTAACAATATACGTTTCTCACATGTTTTTAATTAGGGTTTATTTCGTTTATTTGCACTTTTATAGTAAAATCAAATCTAAAACCATAATATAGTAGACGTGTAGACAGCCTTCAAATATATTTCTAGATGTTGGTAGCATTGACAAAAACACAAAAACACACTACAAGTGATGCATGCAATTTGTCACAACAACTTGCTTTAGGCGCGTCCAGATGAGCGAGCGTGATTACGGCCCATCTTCATAATTATATAACAGTCGCCAGGAGAACGAAATCGGCGGACTGGATGCAGTGCACCGCGCGATTTTGGCCCGTCTGGATACTTACTGGAACGGCGTCCAGCCAAACCAATGTCACTTCGTACTAAATTTTCTAAGCGCTAGAGCGTTGGGATGCGGCTAAGAAACATTTCAAACTGTCATGTGTCAAAACTATATAGTCTGTCTGTGGTTATGGTTTATTTTATTTGGGAATAGGAACTACTAATTTGGGTGCGGGTGTTGTGTCGGTTTTAAAATTAAATTAATAAGTTTAATACCTAACTAAAGAATTAAATCAATGTATTCATATTCATAAGTCTAATCTATTAATTTAATTCCTTCAGCAATGTTTAGTACAAAAATTACAAAGCTTGTAAGTTTCACTTAAGGTTATTATTTTATATTCCGTTTATCATTTAGGTTATATAAAATGAACTTACTCTTCTATTTACAGGCAAGGATCAACCATTTGCTAAAATCCAATAGAACTTGCTTAGGGTCCTCAATGTGTTATCAAAAACGAACGAAGACTGATCTGTACGAACCAGATTATCTAATAGTAAGTACATAGTAACGAAATGAATTTAACAAAATACTTCATTAGTACTTGCCTGAAACACCTAGTAATTTGCAGAGTATGGAGCCGGACGAGCCGGTGTACGACTGCTTGAACTTGCAACTGAAAGGGTACGACTTTGCTGTGCTGGAGGCCTGTCAGAAACAGATCCATAGATATGCTGAAGTGATGGGGATACAGGTCGATGATAGGTAACTGCTCATTTTAACTAGTCAATTGAATATTATGTAGCATGGTTCCATTTCTACCTAAGTACTGGGATGACAAATGTAGTACCTGGAACCCATTAAGCCGCGTTCACATTTGTGTGTTGTGGCGCACGAGAACGGTCACCGGTTTCATACATTTAATATGGTTGCATTCACATGTGTCTGACGCCCACAACATCAGACAAATGTGAACGCAACCATATTAAATGTATGAAACCGATTACCCTTCTCATGCATCACAATACAACAACACACAAATGTGAACACAGCTTTATGTACAGTAATTGTAATGTACACATGTGAAGATACGGATGACATATACTATAGGTATCATTTCAGCCTTCATCTGTAAGCATGCTGGTACATGCTTTGGTTACAGAGCATGGCATTTGATTTCATCATTATCTGTCTGCTTGGACCCTTAAATCATGCCATATTTATACTCACTTTACTTTATTTACTACCAAGCAATACCTAAATGCATAATACAAAGCAAGAAAGAAACATATTTAATTTCATAAATATGTTTCTTATATCAATGACTTTGCAATACCTTATTAATGGAAAACAACTTAAAAAATGAATGAGCAAGAACTGTGTAGACTTATAAAAATGGCCTGCACTGCAAGACACTTGATACAAAACTCAAGAGTATTTCATCTATGTAGTCATTTCATTAATTTTCCTAGCCTTATGAATATTAACAGTATTTAAATACATATAAGATTATTAATTTGAAAAATTATAATTTAGGACTAACACTATTAAAATTAACACTCCTCTGTTAGGTGGGTCAATCAACTTTTTTCATTTTTAACCCCCACCGAAAAATGAGGGGTGTTATAAGTTTAACGTGTCTGTCTGTGGTATCGTAGCTCCCAAACGGATGGACCGATTTGAATGCGGTTTTTTTGTGACATAGACAATTTTATCCCAAGTGTTCTTAGCCATGTTTCATCAAAATCTGTTCAGCCGTTTTTGAGATATTTGACTTTAAACTAAAAATGTTGGGGGTTTTTTAACTTTTCTAAGTTGTCGTTATGTTCTAGTAAGCCAATACAATAGTGATATTTTGTTAGAAAAATGATTATTGGAAATGGTAATCATGTTAATGAGCCACTAAAAATAGTTGACGGGCCCAGTTCAAATAAATATAAATCATGACTGTATTTTGCTATCAAAAATATCAATGTGGCTTACCTACATTTTAAAAGCAATTAAGTAAAATAAGTTGGTAAATATTTATGAAAAAAGGCATGACCCTGTAAAGAAGTTTTTGTGTACAGCTGGGCGACTCCAGCGCATCAGTTGAAGGTGCAGCGGTTCAAACCGGGGGGTACCATTGTGGACGCAGAATACAGCCTCAACCTCTATGAACGCAATGTACAGGTAAATATGGGCTTTAATATTGGTTATTTAAATTTAAGATACATAGGGTAGGATGTACCAAACAGTCTGTAAACGTAATCAGTGTTCGTTAAAATCGGAATGTATGGAAAGTTTGACAAATTTCTAAGGAATGACAGCTGCCGGCGCCATGTTTGACGTTGATTGGTCTGTAATCGTAAGTTGCAACCCGCCCTTAGAGCATAACATTTTCAAGACTAGCAAATTCTAATGAAGATGAGATTATTTTTACTGTGATCATAACAATGACAATTTTTCTAAAGAAAATCAATGATGGTCAGTCACATCCAAGTCGTAGGTATGTACATAAAAACGAGGTGAATCTATCTACATCTCAAAGCGCAGCAGAAGAGCCTGTGAGAAAGCAAAATTCTTGATGTTTAAGTATGACATTTAACAATTGTCCAGAACTTTTTCGTGCTAAGCCATGGTTCCATGGTCTGCTTTCTCACAGGCCAGAGCGGCTACCACGAACTTCGAAAGTCGAAGTTCGTAATATATGCATCCCTGTCACTCGAGTAAGGGAGTGCGATAGAGATGGAAATACCCGAAATTCGACTTCGAAGTTCGTGGTAGCGCCGCAGATCACGTCTAGCCAGGCCTTGGTAACATTGATGTCTGATGCAGATCAATCGTCAGATCCGTCGGGATGCAGTTAGATCAAAGGCACAGTGCAATGTCTGTTTTCACCATTTGGGTCTGGGTCTGCCAGCAAGCCGCAGAAATGCAACGCCTGAGGTGGCCTGTCAGTTTAGGGGGTGAATTGGAAATTATCGCGTGCTTTGAAACGCCGTTCGTCATTTATTAAACTAGTCATAGATTAATAAACAATACGTTCTAATTGGAAGTCGGAACCACCGGGGCCAACTACTGGCTGGTTTTTTGGAGAAGGAGGGACTCTATATGATGAATTCCTTCTTCAAGAAACGCGAGCACAGAAAGTGGACCTGGATGAGTCCCGATGGTGTCGATCATGTCGACGAGGAAGCATGTATTCAATGATGTCTCCGTGATCAATACGTTTAAAACCGGGACTGATCACCGCCTGGTAAGAGGCACATTGAATATATGCGTCAAGCAAGAGCGCTCTCGATTGATGAAGTTACGCTCCGTCCAGCATCAATCCAAATTCAAGTGGAAGCTGTCCGTGTCACTGGGTCTAAGTTCTTCAAGGCCCAAGGGACCAACTGAACTAAAAGGCTCTCTAGCTCCACTCAGAAGCTCATCAAGGAAAGGAGTGAAGTGATTCTACAGTCTTCAGCCGATGCGACCTTATAACGGCAGCTCAATAAACAGATCTCCAAGTCCCTTACCCGTGATCTGCGCCAATTCAATACAAATCGTATAGAAGAGGCCATCCAGCGCAATAAGGGCTCTAAAGTATTCTCGAGAGATCTGTCTATAGGGCAGAGCCAGCTCGCGAAGTTAAAAACAGAAGATGGTAGAATCGTTTCTTCTAAACCTGAGATTCTGGGTGAGATAGAGCGCTTTTACGGACAGCTATACACGGCAACGCGCAGACCCGAAGTTCGTCAGGCAGAAGACCCTAGAGCTAGACTAACCCGACACTATACCGACGACATCCCGGACATCAGCCTGTACGAGATTGTAATGGCTCTTAAGCAGCTCAAAAACAACAAGGCACCCGGTGAAGACGGAATAACAGCCGAACTTCTAAAGGCGGGTGGAAAACCGGTCCTTACGGCCCTTCAGAAGTTGTTCAATTCCGTCTTACTGGAAGGGAGAACTCCGAAGGCATGGAACGGAGGGGTGGTGGTGCTGTTCTTCAAAAAGGGTGATAACACTCTGCTGAAGAACTACAGACCCATCTCACTTCTGAGCCATGTCTATAAGCTGTTTTCGAGAGTCATTACAAACCGTCTCGTACGCATGCTAGATGACTTCCAGCCTCCCGAACAAGCCGGTTTCCGAAGAGGCTTTAGTACCGTAGACCACATCCACACGCTTCGTCAGGTTATACAGAAGACCGAGGAGTATAACCTGCCCCCCTGCTTGGCGTTCGTGGACTACGAGAAAGCCTTCGATTCGATCAAAACCTGGGCTGTACTACAGTCTCTCCAGCGGTGCCAAGTTGACTATCGCTATATCGAAGTGCTGAAGTGTTTGTACGAAAACGCCACTATGTCAGTCCGACTCCAGGACCAGAGCTCGAAACCTATTCCGCTGCAGCTTGGAGTCAGGCAAGGAGATGTTATTTCTCCAAAACTGTTCACCGCTGCACTGGAGGACGTTTTCAAGACTCTTGACTGGAGAAGGCTAGGCATCAACATCAACGGCGAGTACATCACTCACCTTCGGTTTGCTGACGATATAGTAGTCTTGGCTGAGACCATGGAGGACTTAAGTACGATGCTCGATGACCTCAGTAAAGCTTCCGAGCGAGTTGGTCTAAGAATGAACATGGATAAGACGAAGATCAAATGTCCATGTCATACCAACTCCCATTACAATGGACACTTTACGCTCGAAGTTGTAGACGATTATGTATACCAAGGACAAACTATCCAGTTAGGTAGGTCCAACTTCGAGAAAGAGGTCAACCGTCGAATCCGACTCGGCTGGGCAGCGTTCGGGAAGCTACGGCACATCTTTTCGTCCAATATTCCGCAGTGTCTCAAGACGAGAGTCTTTGACCAGTGTGTGTTGCCAGTGATGACATATGGCACTGAAACGTGGTCGCTTACTATGGGCCTGATAAGAAAGCTCAAAGTCACCCAAAGGGCAATGGAGAGGGCCATTTTGGGAGTTTCTGTGCGTGATCGCATCAGAAATGAGGCTATCCGCAGCAGAACCAAGGTAACCGATATAGCCCTCCGAATCGCTAAACTTAAGTGGCAGTGGGCAGGGCACATAGCACGTAGAACCGATGGCCGTTGGGGCGGAAAGGTTCTCGAGTGGCGACCGCGTACCGGAAGGCGCGGCGTAGGTAGCCCCCCCCTACAAGGTGGACTGATGATCTGGTAAAGGTTGCGGGAGTCCACTGGATGCGGGTGGCGCAGGACCGGTCACTTTGGCATTTTTTGGAGGAGGCCTATGTCCAGCTGTGGACGTCTTTCGGCTGATATGATGATGATGATGGTGATGATGACGTTCTAATTTCCAGATATACGATTCTTGACTATATGATTGTTTATCTGATTAAGGGCGGGTTGCACCGACTTACGATTACAGACCGATCAACGTTAAATATGGCGCTGTCAGCTGTCAGTCCATAGAAACATGTCAAACGTTCCATACATTCAGTTTTAACGAACACATTACAGACGGTTTGGTGCAACTCACCCTTAATCGATACATTGCGTTAATTTTTTTCGATAAAACAAAATTACAAAATTGGGTCTTTATTTTCCTTTTTTTACTCAATCTACTCAACAAATACATTATTTCACGACAGAATCAAGTTAATACTATAGTATTTTATCTCATCTAAAATCTCACTTAATGAAATATAAATAAAGCTTCACTAAGTTAGGTATTTATCGAAATTTGTCCAAAAAAGTCATTCCCGAAGAGAGTTGCATCTCTTTTTCTTGTGCGCGGAAGGCATAAGCGTGTCTCTGTCAAGGGGGCGTGGTAGACTCGAATCAAGGCATCCCCTTATCGGGCCATTATGTTATTTTGTTCAGGTAGTGGACGCGCCGGCCTGGGCGCTCGGCAGCCTCCTGCGGTGCGCGCGCGCGGCGCTCCCGCAGGGCTGCGAGCTGCGCGTGCTCGAGCACGCGCCCGAGCACGAGGAGGTGCGCTACGTGCCCGACAACCAGCTGCTCGACCTCAAGCAGCAGCTCGAGGATATGGGCGGCAGCCGCGCTGAGAAGAAGAAGAAGAAGTAGTCAGTAGTTGTTAAGTTTGTAGTATTAAAGTGTTGTTGTTACATTTGGTTTTATTTTTATGGGGCATCATATAAGGTGCTTGCTAAAGTAATTTGAAACTTGGATATGAAACAAAATAAATTATAGGTACTTTATTTGTTTTAAGAAAGGTTCATATTAGGGATGCAACGATACCGATGCCGATAATCGTAAACCGCAGGTTATCGTTATTTTTGACGATCATCCGTATCGTAAAAAGTATTACGATTAATAACGATGCTTAAAACTAGTTCGATTTTAAATTATTGGAGAAAAAATACTGTATTACCTAAGCTGAAAAAATTGGCCATAAGTATTTGTCCATCAAACTAGCTACTGTAGATTCAGATAGATTCTTTTCCACAGCTGGTTTAGTCCTTAAAATATACTTAAAACCTGATAATTTAAAAATTGAATGTTTTCTTAATACGTATTTGAAAGGAATTGATTTTAATTATGACGTTGAGGTGGTAAACTGTCTAAAATTTAAATAAATGTTGAGTTTACTCAATTCTCTTGTTTAATTAGATGGACATTAAAAAATGACAATGCATTCGTTATCGTATTCGCTATTATGGTGGGTACACACCAAGCCAACGAACGGCTATGTATCTCACTCTAACAAATACCTGTCACATAAATGCTTCGCGTTCGTTGGTCGTTCGTTTGCTCAGTGTGTACCCACGATTACGATGCATTCGTATCGGTATCGTAATAGACATATGGCGTCGCCTTAGAGTGATTATGTACAGGCGAGAGCGTTTTCGTACGCCTTAGTAGTCGATTGCATCGAATATTTATTTTTAGTGAACTGTCGCGTTTTAAAAAACCTTATGCAACCCTAGCTACTACTCGACTCGAAAATGCTATGGAACCGTTGAAAACCTGGCCTCCTTTAGAGAAGATTCTTTACTAGAATCGTCAAGTATTATGTGATTTCCCAGTATATGCCGCACCCACGGTCGCCGTGGGCCGGACTAGGTGCGACCCTAGCCTCGTGGCGCCCAGCACGCAAAAACGAACAGTGAAATTTGAAGTTTCTCTTGAATGGAATTAATGTGATTTTTTATCGACTGACATGCCTTTTAAAAGGCGCGCGGGCGCCACGAGGCTAGGCCGGCGGCGTTGGAAGGTGGATAAACAAATGCTTTGGTGCCATATGTTTGTTTGTATGTATGTATGTATGTCCTCACCATAGTCTCGGGTAATGAAAAAAAAACCGGTCAAGTGCGAGTCGGACTCGCGCACCGAGGGTTCCGTACAAACTAACAATTAACTCAAGGTAAAGTAAATGTCCCAATATTTGTTAAATTACCTACTTATTTTAACCCACCACAACAGAATTCAATTTCAAACAAATAACTTTTACACCAAGACCATCGAACTACCAAGACAATTGAATCGCGATCTTTTTAGGGTTCCGTACCAAAAAAGGTAAAAAAGTAACCCTTATGGTACGACTCCGTCCGTCTGTCTATCTGTCACAAACTGAAATATATCACGAACTATACATAAGCTATCAATTTGGAATGGTTTTAAATGAGAGTTATCCTCGTGCATGGAAAATGAAAAAATAAATATGAATTTTAATTTTCTATGAAAACTTACGAATATGATCAGGAGGGGGCAAAAAAATAAATTCAACTATTAGGTCAAGTGGGGTATCATTTGAAAGGGCTTGAGTATGTACCTACTTAAACCTGTTGGGTATTGTGTACAATAAAGTGCTTACATACATACCTACATACAAGTTGTGTGTGCAGGATGGAAAGTGAGGGCGGGCCCGTCTCTATATTAGCTATTAGCTATCAACAGCTAGCTATAAACGGTCGGCAACGCGCTAGTGATTCTTCTGGACTCGCGGCCATTTTCTACGGATTCTGCTCAGGCAGGCCGTATGCTTGTTTGCCACGGATTCAGTAAAAAAAACAGCCCATTTTGGAGCTAACATTATTTCTGTTCACATTAAACAATAAAAACTCATCAATCGGTCAGCGGATCACTTATCTCAACGAACCCGCTCGTCTAATAATGGTACCTAATGCTACTTCAAAGCTATAATTTCGTGGGACGCGCGCGGCCTTGGCCGGCCATTTTTATTCTTTATATTATTACTCTCGTTGTTCCGAATCAGCGGTGATTTTATCGTGTCCGGTTTCCACCGGACGGACCGGACCGGACGGTTCCCCGCGGCGATCGCCGCATTATCAGCGAGTCTCAATGCAACTTAGGCCCTTTAAAGACATGTGTGGACCTTCAAACTCGATGTAAACTGTGTGGTATAAAAATCGAGATTTGCTATCTATTTTAGCTCCTGTCGGTCAACCAACTCTAATAAAACATCTCTGGTTTTCAGACCCAATCCTCAAACAAAACATTCAACAACAATCTCTTATATACCTACTCTATAACTTTTATGTTCCGGTTTGCCCATCGAACATTTTCACGCGCCGCCACTGTTGCTCAGTACAAAACTAATTTAGATGTGCGCATCTATAGAGATGTAGGTATACAATACCATGGACCATGAACGGGAACACCTACTGTTTCTGGGATAATCCACGTCTGAATACTACCTTCGTTGTCGCCGCCGTCGTCGCCCTCTTAACGCTGAATACAGCGGAAAAAGAAAGGCAAGGGTTACGGCGTAGCACATATAGCATAGCACAGCAGTGCAAGACGTTCAACATACGATTGCAAGGACCATCTTTACACAGGTTGTCACGTAAACCGAGGATAATCCGTGGACAGCTAATTGTCAATGTAATTTGAGACGTTCGTGCCGTTAAGAAGCCTAAGCCTTTTAGGTACGAGTAGATGTTGCTACACGCCCTCCCTAAGGCTTAGATGTAACTGGTTGAAAGATTTATCCACTGAGCAGATTGTTCCAATAGCCTAATTGGCTAGAGCGACGGGCCGCGTATGCCTGAATGACGCAGGTTCGAATCCTGCTCGGAGCGATAAAATTATCCCATTCATTTGCAAGCGGTTATGTTCCGTGTCTTATTCAGTGCTCATTCGTTCTGTCTTCAGCTTTAGTGTGTGCAAAAGTCGTTAAATCGTTGCGTAAGTAAGTATACAATTGCAATTCGTGCAAATCCTAACAACGGGTGCAGGTTGAGCAATACCGTCTGCAAACAATGATAATTGTTAAGGAGTCCACGTCCCCAGATGCGATCAAGACGATACTTAACACACATCTTCAAGTGTTGAAGGACAAACAGTAAACGAATGCGCTCCGATGAACTTAAAGTGGCTACTTAACGTAATACCTACGCTCACTCTATCATAGACTACCTAATTAAGAGCAAGTTTGGCCTAGCCAATTATTAATAGGGCTAATCCATAATTGTTACGGTCGCTGTCATCGAATTCGATGAGGAGGACTTTAGATAATCTGCCACGGGGTTCCATTCCACTAGGTACAGATACCTATGTTGGAACACTACAGACGTAGCAATTTATCGGTTCAAAAATATCCCGCTCGCTTAGGGTTTCCCCACACCTATCGACGCGGAATCGGCGTTAGCCGATTAAAAACACTCTTTATGTCCACGCAATAAGAGCGAAAAAGACATCAATCGGCTCGGCCGACGCGAAGCGACGTCCATCGACGGGATTACGAACAAAACACGAAGAATGTGGTACAAACCACTCGGCGAAATCCAATTCCGCGTCGATAGGTGTGGGGAGACCCTTTAGTCTTACATTACAACAACTTGACTCTATCGACTTTTATATGACTTTATGCAATCTAATATCGGGCTCGATCAATCAGCAGTTGGAGCGATCCATTATATGCACTGTGAATGAGCGGAGCCGTTACGAAACTGCCACTCCTAGCTACTAACCAATTAGGTATCTACTTCTAAAATACCTAGGTCTCGCAACTCCGCTCAAGCAAAATATCTGTTTCCATCCCTTTTTGTGAAATGAATGGACCAGGGCCGGGTAACCCCGAGACGTGCATTTATTGGTAAGGCGCGGGTCGGCAACGCGCATTGCGAGTCCCCTGAAGATGCAAGCGTCTAATTATACGCTACGGTAACCACTTAACATCACGCGGGCCGTACGATTGTTTGCTACCGACGAGGCGTTAAAAAAGGTGGTCTAACTTAAAATACGCAAGTATTTTCAAACTAGCTATTAGACTGCAATTTACAATGGTGGGAGGCAGTTCAAGTCTCCGAACGACCCCGACGAGTCTGATACAAAGAGTATATTATTATATTCGTAGTCGGACACAACTTTGGTAAAAAAGTAGCTAAGGCCGCTACCTAGCGGATAGTACTTAGTAGGGGAATGCGCGTGAAAAAAACGCAATCTGCTTAGGGCCTAAGAGTGAGCCAACTTTTAGTGCTCTGAAACTGCACCTTTAGGCCACCGTTCACACTAATAGAGGTACTTATAGTCACCAGCATTCATATATGCAACAAAGCGCACATACATATACAGGGTGGAAAGATCGAATGCCACATGGATGGCAACTACCTTAAATATTGGAAATAGTACATTCTCTGTAAAAGAGATTTTCCTTTATTTTTTAAAACAATAAATTCTGCATTTATGAATTTATGAAAAATTGATTGTCTTAGTCGGGACTCGAACCGGTCAAACTCGACAAAAAATAACATGCCGTATTTTATGATATAAATCGAAAGAGTTACCTATAAGGTTAATTTTTCTCTAACAAACACAATCAAAATAACGGAAGGCCATGAAAACTAACAATTACCCCCGTTAATTTTTTTTTCACCCTTCATATGAAATGCACCGCAACTACCTTAATTAGGTATGTCACATCACATCATCAGCCTATATAAGTCCCACTGCTGGGCACAGGCCTCCTCTCATGTATGAGAGGGAACGGGCAGTAGTCCCCACGCTGGCCCAGTGCGGATTGGGGACTTCACATACACCTTTGAATTCCTTCGCAGATGTATGCAGGTTTCCTCACGATGTTTTTCCTTCACCGAAAAGCTAACGGTAAATATGAAATCATATTCCGTACATAAGTTCCGAAAAACTCATTGGTACGAGCCGGGATTCGAACCTACGACCGCCGCTTGACAGCCGCATGCCTGAACCACTGGGCTACCGTAGCTTGATTAGGTATGTATTATTCAATAATCCATAAATTCAGTATTCATTATTATCTAAAATATAAAAACTTAAAAAAAAAATTAAACCCCCGAAAAAAACTGAAAAGCAAAAATTTATAAAACTAAATTAATCTAAGTGTACCTACCTTATTAATTTTGAGTCGGCGCCAACTCAAAATTACTACTCTTTCGATTTATATCATAAAATACGGCATGTTCCCCGATGAGTAGCGACTAAGACAAAAAAAAATTCATAAATTCATAAATGCAGAATTTATTGTTTTAAAAAATAAAGGAAAGTCTCTTTTACAGAGAATGTACTATTTCCAATATTTAAGGTAGTTGCCATCCATGTGGCATTCGATCTTTCCACCCTGTATATATGTGACACGACCTAATAGGGCCGTTAGGTGTCAGATATTTTAGCCGGCTTTGTTACGGCAGATACCTACTAATTAATACAGATGACTGTATACCCACGGATTTTACGGGATCCGCGCTAATATTCACAATTGACCACAAAGAGCACACAGTTGCAACACCCGCTACTTTTGCCGATCATCGTCAAATGTAGAGATATCGTTGACGGTCATGTTATTAAGTACACGTATTAGCAGCTCACCGTATTTGCCAGTTATTAAGGCGCCGTAGGTTCGTGGTCTTCTGTCCCTCTCATTGAGCATAAGCGTGAGCGAGATGGAAGGGCGTGCTCGGAAGCGCGGATATCATGTTTTTTAATTTTAATTTTTTTGCCGTTTAAATAAATAAAAAAGTATTCACTGATTTCTCTCAAACATTATATTGCCGATTTTAGATACCATTTTAATATGTTTAGCTTTTGTGCATAATTTGTTAAATATATTTTAAGTGTATCTTAGACCCTTTTAGACCTATGTTCGTAATTTTTTTCTATCGAGCGAAAATTGTTTAATCATGTTTCGATTCACTGATCTCCCTGCAGAAAAGCCTCAAGATTACTATGCGTATTTTTTTGAAACCATATTATTATAAACAGACGCAAAATACGAATAGTAATCTTGAGGCTTTTCTGCAGGGAGATCAGTGAATCGAAACATGATTAAACAATTTTCGCTCGATAGAAAAAAATCACGAACATAGGTCTAAAAGGGTCTAAAATACACTTAAAATATTTGTAACAAATTCTGCACAAAAGCCTAAAATATTAAAATAGCTTCTAAAAATCGGCAATGTCATTTTTGAGAGAAATCACGGATTACTTTTTTATTTATTTAAACAGCCAAAAAATTAAAATTAAAAAACATGATATCCGCGCTTCGGAGCACGCACTTCCATCTCGCTCACACTTATGCTCAGTGAGAGGGAGAGAAGACCATGAACCTACGGCACCTTAAATAATTAAAAAGAGGTGCTCTCATATTTACATGCTATCTATTTGCTGCAGCCTAAATTGTTATTGAATCCAATACATCAGAAAGGTATATACTTTGCAGCATTTCCGGTCCAACAACATGGTTGTAGTGTTAACTGTTAACCGAGTTGGTAGATATAGACATTACCAATTAAAATTGTCAACTAACATTATGATTGTTTATAGTAGGACTATTACGGCGGCTACTACGCTGCACCGAAAATGCTGCATTTACGATATGTATGGATGGTTATCAAGTTATCATTACAACTTCATAATATTAGTGTTCACGAATGTGCAACAGCCCAAAACTGGGAAATAAATTTCCATGTACAGTACCTACCTAAGCACTTTTATAGGTACCTACCTAACTGAGGTCGTTTACCCAAGATTAATGAATCAAAGGACCACACTGATGACCCGGTATACTAGACCTCCTTATACGCACAATTGCTAAGAATCTACGGATCAGATTATATTAGCTTGGCCTCTTACTATATGTTCATTGAATAGATGGGCTTATAGACTATTAGGCTGTATTGAGGACGAGAGGGCGAGGCGCGGGCGCTCCCTACGTCCTTCGAGGCATCGGTGTCAGCTCTTAATATTGACCACTGTGTATGCGTTTGCAGTTTTAACAGACTGTGATACTTAGGCCTTTTAGTATTTATATGAAGATAAGCATGTACAATATACACTCCAGACCTTTGTAGATCTGTCCAAGCGGCTCTGTCCGTGTTTTACAAGGCTAGAGGTCACAGCTCGTTAGAGACACCTGGCACCCGACCCGTACCGCCACGCCTCGGAGCTCTACTACAGAGCGCGCATGCTGATACAAATCCATATGAATACTAAGCGCTCGAGGCGAGGCGGTGCGGGTCGGGTGCCGGTCATTATTCTGGTCACTTCAAGAGTTTTGTAAACTAGATTTCAAATAGAGATCATAATAATATATTCATAGCCAAAAGCAATTAAACCGGGTACACATATTGTATCCAAATTCCGTGCTTAACTACAAAATGGTACAAATCAACCTGCTTAAATTACTCTTGGCTAGAGTGTAGATTAGCCGCGACAATAGCCATACTAACATCCTACCCCCATTCCACTCCCTTAGAGGATGATATTCGGGGTAAAATGTACGATGTGTAACCAGCCAGTTAGACACATTTAATATTAGAGCTGCAATTTACGGATCTACCCGGCTGTGCCCACTAATAAAGTATTGTGACTGGCCTCCAATTATCTATTGTTCTTACAACTCTAGAGCTCTAAATATACTAGCGAGCTCTCTGACGAGCATAACAGTTTACGAATAGAGGTTGCACTTTACTTATATACATGCAACGCACGTCTAGCGTGAAATCAGCACAAATCTGTGTAGGTAGTCATGTTGTAATATTTATGTAAATTATTGCACTAAGTGTTAATCTAGCTTAATCTAAGCTCGCTAGGCATTTAATTGCAGTCATTTAATTATCTTTGTTACTTCCTACAAATGATGACCACCTAGGTACCAACTTATTTGTCCATTTTCAGGTTTTTTTTTAATAGATAACAAGGCAAGCACTTGATCACAACCTAGTGGCAAGTGATGATGAGGTAGAGGATTATTATTACTCGGGACTAAACGGGACTCAGTCGCGTATAAATAGCTTGTTTATATACCCGTTGGGTCATCCCGTGACAGTTTCAATTAATATATTGGGGTAGAGGATGTACCTAATGTACCGTGACGAGCATCAATACCTACCGCAACAAAGCGGGCAAAAATATCTTAACATGAACTTACGGCCCTGTAAATAGAGTCGTGTCACATATATAGGCGCTTTGCCCTGGCAGATTAACTACATCATTGCTTATTAGTTACATCATTGCTTATAAACGAAAAGGTTAAGCCTATTCACTCTTGATTTGCAAGGTCTAATTTACTATATTTTCGACGACGATGATGAGATTGATGAGCCTTTAATCTTTTACACATAGATAGGTAATGGTTTGTACCTACTCAACATTCACTATATATACCTGCCTAGGTAGCTAAACTTGCATTCGCTTTATCTACCAACTATAGATACTATCGGTCGAGCACAAACAGCTAATAGATATATTATACTAGTAGGTACCTAATCTCAGTCATAAATAAACGGTCATTTAGTTTTGACACTGCATATACAATATTAATTGTTATTTTATGCGTGGATCTTAACGACACAACATTTATCACAATTTAAGCATTTGTGGAATTATTATCTACCTACTTACCTAGGTAATGTTATTCTGTAGGGCCGAATTAGGTATTATTGGTAAACGCGAGGGTATCCGTTTACAAATCAGCCATGGCTACATCTAGTTACCATAAGCGTAATAACTATGGGACCATACTTAGATTTAAACAGACGTCGTAGGTTAGGGTCTACCTATATTTCGTACCATTTTCGGTGCAGCAGCATGGTTATGCTGATAACGGAGCTGGTTTACACACACTGATATTATAAATGTGAAAAATCGGATATGTGGTCAGAGACATAATAAGAAGATATTGAAGAAAATTGTATATATACAACGGATTTTAAAAATTGTATAGCGCTATTGCTCAGCATCACATTTCCCAGCAGCATATTCTAGCCGTAGTACCTACTACGGCTAGAATATGCTCACGCATCACGTATCACCACCGTATCACGCAGACAAAAACGGAAAGTATACCTATACTTTCCAGGTTTTTGTCTGCGTGATATGATAATGATAACCACAGATTATATAATAGGTAGTCTATAGGTACTCCGTAAGACAATATGAAACTTATAAAAAAGTTTGATGGAGTTCAGGTGAGCGCAGAGAAAATTTGAGAATTAGGTACCAGCGCCAACTTTGTTGTCAAGTGGCGACAATTATACGAGAGAAGATATGTGCCCAGCAGTGGGACAAATATCGTCTTCTATATAAAATAATAATGATTTATGATTACAAATGTGTAATTAGCATATTTTATTAGACAATCATTTTCATCCATCTAAATCCCTCTGATTTGTTACGTAGTTAATAAATAAATATATAAAAAATCTTATACAAATATTGAACTAGCCCGATAGTAGGCCTCAAAAAGGCTTGTAATGACTAGTAGACAACTGTAGGTACATTTAATTGATAGGTACCTATACCTACATATTTAAAGCCAAGTCTGTCTTGGCTGATTTTTTAAGAAACACATAGAAATCAGCCATGACTCAGAAACGAACATTCATGCTCGTCACACAAATATTCGCCCTTACCGGGATTCGAACCCGGGATCTGCACCCTAGTAGGCAGCGTCGCTACACTAGGTACCCCCTATAGGTTAACCGTCAAAAAAAATTGGTATTCATGTCGTTACTTGAGCTTGAATGAGATTTGTAAACTGATCTCGGTAAGTTGTGCAACCTGCAGTATAATTAGGTTGCTGAAATAAAATACGCCGCGACATAGGATATCAGTATCACTTATGTGCAATTTGTAATCCGGTCGTGAGGTATTGTTTTGGCCAAATTTGCGGCGGGTGTGAGACGATGTACCGCAGAGTATCTATAGTCAGTACCTCTGTAATCTGCGAAGCACTTATGATATAAAAATAAGGTCATTAAATGATGTCTAAACGGGGCCACCGTCCCAAAAACTTGCATGGCGTTAAGGTGCCTCTTACTTTCATGTATTTTTGGAAGTCTGTTGAAAATTAAGCACTCCGGCCATCTCCCCGCGCTTTGTGTGGCCCCAGCCTTATGTGACGGTTCACAATCACAACTCTTGATTACATGGAGGCGACGCATGACTTCAAAGCACCGCTCTGACGAGCATGCCAAGCCAAAATTACGAGAGTTCTAACTACAACGACAATTTTGAGATACTTGTAAGTGCACTCCGGTCTCCCGCGCTTTATTTGGCCACAGCCCCGTGTGGCGGTTTTCAAGTCTAAAGACGTGACATTACCTACACGGAGGGCGATGACTTCAACGCGCATGCCAAACCGCTTACATTACGAGTTATATTATTTCACCCTGAACTAGGATTACGGTGCCAAGTGATTTTAGAGAAATACTTGACAAATACTTACCTACGATATAAATTGAAATGGTTGAAGCATTAACTTATAAAAAGTGTAGGTTCTCAATTTGGTACTATTTATTTTTTAACATTATCTTTACACCACTGCGCAACGAAAATTAGTTTAATGTTTTTAATTAGGTACCTCCTTAACTCGGATCTCTGTCATTTACAAATACAAAAAGGTTTTTTTCAAAAACAAATCAATATAATCATCTTCTTTCCATCTCAGACGTAACTAGGCTGGGCCTGTATATTGACCTTCTAATTTAATACGTTCACTGTCCCCATACAAAATAATCTCTGACAAGTTTGCTTTCCGTTCGTAGCTCTGAGCAGTGAATCGGTAGGTATTACTTGTTTTTCGTGAGCTATAAATAATTAAATTGTAGGTACCTATGTTCTTGTATCGTAAGAAGGCCATTGATTCCATAAACCCAAATAATTTTAGCAAGTAGGTACTAATAATTTTAGTACTTACAAAGCGATATCTTCATGAACATGAGGATAAGTAACGTCGTCTAACAATGTTTTTTTTTTACATTTTTTTATGACAGGGAATCACGACGTGAAAAATTTATTAGAATGTAGTTATAAGTACGTACAGTTACCGGAATAATATTTCGTGAGTTTTTTTATTATTCTTCATGTATCAAATACCTACTTACATAATTTTAATAATATGTTCTAAATTAAATAGTTGCGACCCTCTTCTCGTAATTTAAATAAGCTGTCGTAGAAGATCATGCTCAATAGACTGATACACTGTCACTATTAGGTAATATAGAACATACTATACAACAAATACGGCCTCAAAAACCTGAACAAATGGTTGATTTATGACCAAAGCTCCATCTCGCATCGCGTCACCGCGTAATTAGGCTTTATAGTTGCCATTAGAAAAGTACGAGTGATTGGAAATATATGAATGCACGCAAAAGTTCAAGATATGTAATTTAGAGCGAAGGCCGTGAGGCGGGTGAACAGTAATAATTAACTTGAGCCTTCCAAATAAATGTGGCAACATCGTAAGGTCAAGCTTTAGAATTGTGTTGATGATCAACACCTTCATTATTTGCGGCGATTAAGTAAATGCATGTTTTGATTTTGATGCGTATAGACTAACAGCAATATACTTAAGTTTGTTCACGTGGCGGTCGTAATTCATTTCATGTGCCATCTGCCCCTGCCTACCCCTTTTAGAAATGCAGGTGTAAGCTGTGTGCCTGGGTTATATAACTTCCCACAAAAAGTTGTCATTGTCATAAAAGCCTACTGTGAACTCTACAATTTAAAATTCTGTTTCGGACTTAGGTCACACCGTTCATGTTACACAAAATATAAGCTCAAGTGCGTAATATGTATTAGGTCGATCAACTCTTTCTTGATGTTATTCTGTCCCGTTAATTAGGAGACAAGATGACAGAGTTTCTTAGAAAAATGTTACAGCATGAGTAGTTCATTATTATTACGTAGGTATGCTAATAAGAGGCCCATAAAAAAAATGTTTTATAAGGAGACCTTATAACCATGGCAAATGCAAAAAACCAATGATATCGAAAGTAAAGATACGCCTGTCCGAACAATATTCGCTTGAAATACGGTGACACACTGTGACAGCTGAATACTAAGGCACGGTGGCCCGCAATTGCCCGTGGCGGGCCACCGCATTGGACGCATTACTCGTGGGCGTTGGGCCTATCTTTACGAAGTAATATATATATCTATGCAAAAACCTACAAAACACACGATTACTGCGACGTGTAGCGCAAGTTTTCGTGGTGTCAGGCAACCGACCCGGAACTTGACTCCCTTCGGCCAAAATTCTTCCTTAGTGAAGGTCGATAGATGATCTGTGGGAACTCTCACCACAAAGGAATTAAAATGATGCTATCTTGAGGGTTGGTATTCACTCAATGGCACGTACCGTGTCCCAACAACGAGTTGCGAAACTCAGTCCGCAGATTAAGTAGTCAATGTCGAAAAACACTGTTCACATTGCGGAACTGCATTATCTGCCCATCTTGAACAATTATAATAATGCATATATAATTTGCTAACTACTATTCTTAATCTTTCCTTTTTCACACTTCTATTGTGCTCTATCTGATTTCAAAACTAAATGGAAACCGTGGAAACCTTAATTTTTCACTTATAAAATGAATACGTCTAAAATCACTAACTGACACAAAATTGGTGTTGCTAAATACGACAATAAGTTCACTTTTGGATATAGATCGGCTGTTGGGCTATAGTTGGGAGGTTTTACGGTACAGTCAGCAGCAGAAGTAGCTACGCAAAATAACAAGCTCAAAATGATCTAGACATAGCCCTTATGCTCTTGACATTAAGAGTCGTGTGTTGTGAAGGTCATTTTAAGCACTTTATGGCCCGTTTAGCAACTTTTGCTACTGACTGTACCTACTAAAATGACACGCCAATTTTTCCTTATCGTGTGAATATACCTATAAATAATTTACTTTAATAACAAATTTTTAACCGACTTATATTTAGTACTCCGCCAAGCCACGAGAACATTTCCACGTTTTTTTTTACAATTTGCCACATAGCAAATGCGTTGATTATAGGAAAAAACCGAATCGCTGTATGTGGGCCGATAATATTTAAGGACTTCCGTAGATTCCACAAGATCATCACCAATGACGGCAATGGCACTTCATTAGTTCCTATTTCAACGGAATCTTATCAGAACCCTCGTACTTTTGCACTTTTAAGTACATAATTGAGGAATTCGATAAGTCATCTGTGGTCTTCATCATCAATTCCTCGCCCCCAAAATGATTTCTGGATGTAAATACACGAGTTATGATAGGAAATACCAAAATTACTACACGCGTGCCTAATAAAATTGAGGAGTTCCCTCGATTCCTCATGGATCCCATCATTAACTGAATTTTGAAAAAAATGGGACCCACCTGGAAGCATATACATACAAACAAAAACGAATAGGCTCATCAATGACGGAGTTCTGAGGTAACAAACATTAAACAAATAAGTAAATAAGTGCGTCATCATCATCCCCTAGATTCCCGGTTGTGGCCTAATGGAGCTAAGGCTCCGCTTTGACACCTAATCCCAAGATTTGGCATAGGCACTAGTTTTATGGTATGTGAATAAGTGCGTAAGTTTAATAAAATAGAAACATTTAAAACTCATCTGATTTTTAATACCGTTTGTTTACGCAAAACGGAGCGGTTTAATTTCCGAACGCATGCAGTGACGTCACACAAGGCTGTCAAAAAATACCACATCATCGTTCGACTGAATATCTACTTGTCACTATAACGGACACTTTGCGTTTCATACAAATTAATGTATTTTTGATATAATTAAAACTTGTTTATTATTCAAAACAAGAATCTATCATTTTTAATGTCCCATCCTGGACACCGTTTGCTCTATTATTCAAACAATATTCAGCTGACTTTGTTACTTGGGAGGTGCTCCCGCTGTGTTGAATCATCCGGTTATAGTGGAAATGATGGAGCGAGCTTGAGAGTATGGAGTATGGATAGGAGGGGGCAAATGCACCACGACCACTCTGTGAAGAATGCATGACTAAGAATCACCGACATGAGAGGGGCTTGGAGAATGCTTGTAAAAAACCTGGCTCTTGGTGGTCAGGGGCCGTAGACAAGGTTACAATCGACAAGCGCTAAAAAATAATAAAATGTATGGGAATGACAGATGCCGACGAAACATTTTTCGTTAACATCTGTCATTTTATTAGTTTTCTATTGGCGTTAGCGCTTGTCGATTGGAACCTTGTCTAGGCCCCCAAGGACCCTCTGCCGTGAGGAACAAACGAAGTAGAAAAAGATAATAAAGATTCCTGTTCGATATTTCAGAAAATGTGGAATAAATGTGAATTTACGCTTTATATAGTTATTTTTCCATACGCCGGGAAAAAAAATACCACGCAGATTTCATTAAAATCCTATATCTACCAGACGCCGCCGCCGATGATTTTGCCATCAGCGCATACGTCTAAGTGTACATGTACGCATATGAGGATATAAGCATTAACAATCCGCGATCAGAATGGGATTGGAATACCGAATAGCTGTCAGTCCATATATATACAGTAACGTATTTATATGACATAACTACAACTTAGAAAAGTTGAAAACCCCCCGACATTCTCATTTCAAAGTCCAATATCTCAAAAACGGCTTAACAGATTTTGATGAAACATGGCTGAGAACACTTATGGGGTAAAATTAACTATGACACAAAAAAACCGCATTCAAATCGGAAATCGGTCCATCCGTTTGGGAGCTACGGTACCACAGACAGATACACAGATACACAGACCAACACGTTAAACTTAATAACACCCCTCTTTTTTCGTCGGGGGCGGGGGTTAAATTGTCACGGGACCCCTAGCACACTAAGTTTTATGTCGGACATAAAGCATTGTCCCTCTTGCACTCGCATATTTGCCAGAATGGGACGAATGCTTTATGCCCGACATAAAACTTAGTGTGCTAGCGGGTCTGTTCCATTCTAATCCCGGTACAATATAATATAGACAACGTAACTTTGCATTTTTTTAATGAATATGACGCTGCACGCGAACTGGATTCATAATAAACAAATAAATGTTCAATTTAGTGGCCTTTGGACATTAGGAAATTATTTAGACTGCGCACACGTCGACCATGTTTTTGTTTCGATGCATGCATGTTTACCTACCGACACACAAGGTTAAGATGAAAACGAACTCACCGACTTACCTTTAACCTCAATGTTAATTCTCATACGCGTACAGCTGGTTAATTTAACTTAATTATTGACGCAATCACGTCGAGAGATAGGACCTGGACCTAATAAAAAAATCTCAAAATCATCTTAGCCTTGCCGCATAACCGTTTTCCGGCAGAAGTACTTATTTAACAAGCCATAATTTAGTGAAATAAATACTTAAGCTTGTTTTCCGCTGGTTGCTGTAATATGGGATTCAATAAAAATGAATGTAAAAACCTTCGTTGCCGGAGTTGAACAACTCCATTAAAAAGAGAGGGTTTAATTCATCTAGGTTGAATGCGATTGTAATAAATTATCTCCCTTAGTCGTAAAAAGGTGTTTACTCGACTACTTGTATGTTTAGTGTGCGTAGATAGTTACTTAGTATATTTTATATCTAGGTATATTTTTAAAATATGTACTACTTATGTACTTATGTATACTTATATATTGAGCTACGGTAGCCTAGTGGTTCAGGCATGCGGCTGTCAAGCGGCGGTCGTGTGGGTTCGAATCCCGGCTCGTACCAATGAACTTATGAACGGAATTACGGAATATTTACCGTTAGCTTTTCGTAGAAGGAAAACATCGATAAGGAACCGGCCTAATCCCAATAAGGTCTAGTTTTCCCTCTGGGTTGGAAGGTCAGATGGCAGTCGCTTTCGTTAAACTAGTGCCTATGCCAAATATTGGGATTAGGCGTCAAAGCGGACCCCGGGCTCCTTTAGGGGCATTAGCGGGAATAACGCTAGAAGGATGAAGATGTACTTATGTATAGGGGGAAGTCCCTTAACGCTGGACGAGCGATTCAAGGACAAGTAAAATCCCCCCCCCCCCCCCCCCCCCCTTTTCCCCCCGCGCCCTGCGTTATCGGTTATCGAGATAGTACGAGTGTCAGGCACTAGGTGCCGCCCGGCGTTAAGGGACTTCCCCTTATCACTTAATAGGGGCTCACGGAAGAGGCCAGAGGAGACTCTGGCCCATGTCGCGGCCGGGTGTAATCATTACCGTAGCGCCCTCTAGCACCCCCCCTAGTGCGCGCTAGCGCCCGAGTCGAGGCGCTCTGTGAGTGACGCTCGGCGCCCCCTAGGACCGTGCGCCCGGGTGCAACGACTATAGTACGAAGGTTTGACTGGTAGAGAATGCCATATGGCATTAAGTCCGCCTTTTGTACGATAAGTTTTCTTTTGTGCAATAAAGTTTAAATAAATAAATATAGGTAAAGCCGCCCCTGGAAGAGGCCCCAGCAGTGGGAATCGCTATTGGGGGTCCCACCTGAGGTACTAGACTACCCTAGCTCAGAAACAAAAAGGTAAAATGGTTTTGTGTTAGTCACTAGAGTCTAGTGGTCTAGTGACTAGACCAACTGACCAAACTTTATCTAAGAACGAAAGGAAGTCATGAATCGCGTTAAGAGTCCACACAAAAGAAAACATTTGTCCCTTATTAGCAAATGAAGTGCGAGAGTGACAAAGGTACTTACCTAATTTAAGTCAAATATAGAGGCCTCGGCAGAGAGTACAACTTTGTACCTTTTGGCGTCGAGACCCTCGGTCCATGGGGTCCCAGTGCGCAAAAGCTATTTGCGGAAATCGCGAAACGTCTGGTTGACGTAACTGGTGACCGAAGAGCGGCTTTCTCGCGCAACGCATCAGCATTGCAATTCAGCGAGGAAATGCCGCCAGCATCCTCGGTACAATGCCTCGAGGGCCTTTTTTAGATTTAACTTAGCTTTATTTTAATTTAGTTAATGTTATAGTTATCATCTTGTATATACCTAATTTAGAAAATAAATTTATAATATTTAAGTTGGATATAAACGCGATCAAGTTAAACTAACTAAGTATAGCGAGCTAATATAAGTACTGACGATCTACTTAATCATTAAGCTTTAGGAAAGATTGCTTTGGATCTACTTACGTTACATGTCGCAAGTCATTAGCCTCATGTTTTGGATAGTTCACGCCACCATCTCAGATGTGCTCGCGAGTTGCGAATTTAGCTATTGAGTAACCATCAGCTCCTTTCACGGAACCGTTTTTTCCTCCTAACTTGTTACTGTGCCTAAGCCGCAGGTATGGAGTGTGTAGATGCTATAATTGCACGCTACACGTTACGACGTTCGAAAAATAATGAGTCGAAATAAAACCTCTGAAGACAATCTTCAGCAAAATCGAGTGTCCATCATAGTGGAAAATAGACAAATTGTTCGCCCCGAGCGGTGTGCGGTCTGGAACTCCCAAAATACTTAATTTAATTCAGTTGCACTAGGGCTTCTTGTTAGAAGTTGTTAAGTAGTTGTGATGATGACTGTGTAATTGTGCTTCACGGAAACATATCCCCATGTTACATTAAAAAAAAACATTATAGCCAAGGGGCTATTCATAAATTACGTCATTTCAAAATAGGGGGGTCTGGCCTGGCCATAGGATGACAGTCATTTTATTAGGCGGGGGGGTCCATTTCAAGTTATAACAGGATGATGACAGGGGGGGGGGGGTTTATTGTTACCCAGATTATGTGTTGATGCTTATTGCGAAAAAATCAAAAATCTGATATAGCGAACGTGAGATAGTGCCAAATCAAAGGCAGATTTTTGGTCCGTGAAGTATTGTTGTCCGTACACTTGTCGGCGGTGCCTAGCCTACCTACCACCTCCTACAGAATGAACGAATGATGTGTCTCTATGCATTTGATCTTGTGGGGAATGTGGATGCTCCTTAAGGTGTACTTACATAAAAAAAATCAAAAGGGGTCCTCCCGAGCATGACTAATGTGCTTTGCGACCTATCATTACGAGAATGTTATTCTTTTCCGGTGCAAGTGTATGACCGCGGATTGCGCACTTCGTTTGCACAATGGAAACATTACTGACAGCCGCTAAAGTATGCTTTTGACGTCTCGTCCCTATTAGAAAAATTTAAATTGCAGGAGCTGGTGCTGACACATTTCAAATTTCAACCGGCTAATCCTTTTAGGGTCATTAGGGTAATTCTCATATTTCGTTAGGTTATCTATTCTGTGATTATGATCTCCGCTTATGAACAATTTTGTGCTAATAATGGCACCTTGACGAACATTTTTATTTTTGATATAATAAGACTATCGGTATAATGTAGTGTGCGCTGGTAATGGAAAGAGCGCAGATGGTATAATTATTATTTAAGGAATGAAATGAGCATTGGTTGGTCATTTTTCCGGGAGGTGGTAATTAAACTTTAAATATGAAATCATATAATTATGTACAAGAATATTTATTAAGCAATAATAATTGTAATATATAGGTAGGTACGTATGATAACTGTCTACTTCGAATTATGATGTTAGAATGAAGCCTTGAAATGAACAGAAAACATTTAAATAAATTCTATGATTATATAGCTACGGTAGCCTAGGGGTTCAGGCATGCGGCTGTCAAGCGGCGGTCGTGAGTTCGAATCCCGGCTCGTACCAATGAGTTTTTCGGAACTTATGTACGGAATATTTACCGTTAGCTCTTCGGTGAAGGAAAACATCGTGAGGAAACCGGTCTAATCCCAATGAGGTCTAGTTTTCCCTCTGGGTTGGAAGGTCGGATGGCAGTCGCTTTCGTAAAACTAGTGCCTATGCCAAATCTTGGGATCAGGTGTCAAAGCGGACCCCGGGCTCCTTTAGGGGCAATACCGGGAATAACGCTAGGAGGATGATGATGATGATTATATTGTACTCAGGCCACAGAATAAGTAATTAATACTTTGTTGACTTTATACGAAGATCCTCAATTATTCAATAAACTTCCAAAAATTATTAAAGAAACAAAATCCACTTTAAATATCCCACTTTAAATCTTTACTTAAGGCCGCTCACTGAGCCAGATATGCGAAAATACCCCAAGAATTATCCTATTTTTCTACGAAACGATGATGTTTCTAGATCTGGGAAAAATATATATCATTCTTGATTATATTATCTTCAATAACACAGCTTTCGATATTCGATTCGTAACACTTCGCTCGATACAATTATTTCCCAAAGTAACTTCCAATTCGAAAGTTTATTCCAACTTTACTTGTTTTTTTACTACGTGACACTATAAAACAAAACAAGGAACAAAATCAATCATTATCAAAATAATAATTTGACAGTTTCCGAATTTCAATAATTTGAGGCAATATTTGTATAGTACATAAACATGGTAAATTTCAATCGTATGAAGATATCGACTTACGGCCTCTAATGTCTTTCTCCGTCACTCTTTCGAAATATGACAGTGATCGCTGAGCGGTCGTGCCAGACGGACCTGTACTACTTTTTCCCAAAAAAATGTAATTTAAGATATTTATTAGATTCCAAAAAGCAATGGTTCTAATGTAAGTAAAAATTTATATTTACTAAACAGTGAAAAGAGTATTTGGTTAGCTTCATAATTACTAAGAATAAACATACAATCCTCAATACGCATATAGTTGTGAATTTCACCCTCTAAAGGTAAGCATTGGCAGCGCAATGGTTACAGCAATAGGAATAAAGGCGACTTAAATCGTGCTGAGAGTTCGAATCTCAGCGAGTTTATACTTTTAGTATTTTTTATTCTTCATTCAGACTACATCGAGTGAGTATAATTATTTGACTTATATGCTCTTTTACCCCTACCTACGTAACACAATACAATTTATCTTTATTTAGGTAGACTGCAAATGGAATCTCCGATTGTATCAACCGCTGACACTTAAAGTAGGTAACGAATAAGTTCAAATAGACTGTATTTATCCTTATAAATATAAAAATACCTACCTATGTCGCGCGTAACTTCGTGCGTTGTGATAAATATACCTCCCTACCCATAGCGGCGGCGCGGCGTATGAAGCTTGGTTAGATACCTAAATGATTTTCCATCGGCGCGGATGCATATTTCTTTATGCTTCGAACTTCGAATTGATCTTCTCAAATATTTGGGCATATTTTGTACTTATTTTCTTAAATTGCTACAAGTACACCTACTTATTAAATGATTGCCGAAACTAAATAAAATGTCATCAATGATATCATACGAGATACCTACCTATATTATAAGGAATAAAGGCCCCTCATCAGTCATTTGATATTGACCAAGATTATTGAAGAGGTAAATGTACACTGATAAAATGCAATAGGGTTGCCTGTGTAAGTCCCGGAAATAAAATCCCGGGACTTACCTTATATCCATACTTTCGTCATTTTTTATAAACTGATTGGTAGTTTAGGTATATATTATTATACCCTACACAAAAGTGTAGGATTTCCTTTTCTTGAGAGTGTTGACTAGTTTTCTATTTTAACAATAAAATAAAAGATCATCTTGGGAAATTATTCCCATGTTCAATTTCTCATTTATAGAAAAGTGTCAATAATCCCTTAGGTACTTGTAGTTCATTTTAGTCATTTTAAGGTTATTACTACTACTTATAACAGTATTAAGGGATCACTTAGAGAAATTCGGCATTTCTCTTTATGAAGATATTGTCAGTAGCACCATGAAAATGAAAAAGATGGGTCATGGGGACATTACATTACTTTAATTAGAAAGCTGTTTGAATAAATATTCGTCGTCTAATACCCATAGTACAAGCTTTGCTTACTTTGGGACTAGGTCGATTTGTGTAAGATTGTCCACTTATATTTATTTATTTTGCATAGCTCATCATTCATCATCTATTTCAGTATGTAATCGTCCACTGCTGTCTGAAATTATACTCCAGGAAAAGTACGGTTTTGAAAGGGTAAGTAATACGAGGTATAACAACTTATCATATAACGGTCATAATATATACGCTCACTGTGTATAAGTTTGTATAGTATAACGTTGATTGCACATAACGAACGAAAGGTATAATGTCAAAATATATAATTTCGTAAAGTATAACGTACTTTAGATATAATATCAATTGATATATCGATTAAAGCGTATAATATGCATAACACCTAAGGTTTATAACATATATTATTCAATTTATCTAACATCAAAAAATATAATGCTCGTATAGTATAATCGCCTTCAGTTATTTTGGCATCATCGCTTGAATCAGATCATTGATAAGGTGAAACCTGGTTTTTATCACTTTGCAATGGAGCTTCTACAGGAGAGTATTAAAATTATGGGGGATATAGAAAAATTAAAAAATGGTGAAATGGCTGCTAAGCGTAAAATAATGTATATAGAACAGGAGCGTAATATCGATATTATACTAAATAAAAAAGGAGCATATACTGAAAATGTGAATTTCTTAGAGCGATACCCTCAAATTTGAGTTTGAAAAAAAAAACATAAAACTTTTGTAAGATTGAAATTAAATTTATTTTCATATCACGCCAATTATTTTAACCTAACCTTACCTAACCGCCAGCGTGTCGACGCCACCCCGCTTCGCGGGGTGTCTATTTCCGCTCTAAGGGACAGAAGGCAACCCTAACCTAACCTGCAGGTCTAACCATTGTTAAGAGTATTTGTTGTTTTTTACTGCGTGGGGCTTCGCCCCCCGAGCCTCCTTTGTGGCAGGCTCCGCCCCCCGTGCCCCTTTTTCCTGGCTACCCTAACCTAATTGTCTGTATTATAATCCTTATACGAAAATATGCTATGCGTTATGATCGTTATACGTTATGTATGTTATACGAAAAGATATTATATGTTATGATCGTTATATGTTATGTATGTTATACGAAATGAAATTAGTGAATTTGAGTGTTATAGAAAAAGACGTTATGTAATATGATTATTATGGCAATTGACCGTTATTCCTTATAAAAGTATTGGTATTGTTATTATAGCTAACGTTCATTATATCTTGTGAACGTTATTAATATGAAATTATATATATAGTTGTTATATCTCGTGGGACGCACCCGTTTTGAAAACCATTAATTTATAATAAGTAGCGTTTTTTTTGGTGATTTCATTTTCCGAGTAAGATGCTTTGTTCAAGTATCCGACAAACTTTTCACCCGGACGGAACTAATTATCACATGTAGATTTAAATGAAACATGCATTGTATTTTTCTGTATAAGTAATTTATCTTGAATATTATACAACGAATGTAAATTAACCAAAATAGGTAAAGAAAAAAATATGTTTTAATATTTTTTCTGACTTTTCAGAAGCTAACTAGTTAAGTTATCATTTATTTTATGTTTGAAATTTTGTCGGATTCTGTCGCTGGTTAACTATTTAATTGATGATATATCTTTCAAAAAAATGACACTACTATTATTAATTCTACTTCTAGGAATTTCATGTTAACTATTTCCACTAACCCCACCACCCTGGTAGGACAAAAAACTATCCCAAAGACATTTTTCCTATTGTGTTACCATTTACCTTATACTTTGTATGGTGGTAACACAACAGGAAAGTTCAAAAATGTATTTTGGGACACTTTTTTTCTCCTATTGGGATGGAAATACATCGTGATTTTGAGTAAAAATTACTTAAAAGTTGCAGAAAATATCCGAAAAAATGCTCCGCTCAAACACGAAAGCTTGTCTTAAAAATCACGCGCACGCGCACTTAATTTCGTGCTCAGTAGATATCTGCAGGATATGAGTAATATTAATGAGTTGAGATCAATTAAAGCCCTGTCTCCTTGATGTTTTTTTCTTGAGATAAAATCTACAAGTTAATCGTTCTTTAAACTCGTGAGGTAGCTATGTTTACAGGTTACTTGTTATAAGTGATCATAAGAAAAAATATCTTAATACTTAGCAGTCTGGAGATTTAATATGTAACTTGACAATGTAACTGATTTCTAATTCGGTAGGTACAACCCCCAGTAACTTCTGACAGGCTAAACACCCTAACGACTATACAACCGTATACGTAGGCTTGATATATTTATACAAATATAACCCGAAAACGGCAGAAAACTGTCGTAACACCTAAGTATCAAAACATTTTTTACAGGCATGAATAAAAATAGGTAAAGTTTTATGTTTTCCCGCCGTTTTTAGGTTTCCGTATAGTCAACAAGGAATCCTTTAGGTACGTCATGTCCGTCAGTCTGTCTGTCTGTCTGTCTGCAGCTTAGCTCAGTGGCCCTTACAACTAGAAAGCTGTAATTCAGCATGGTATATAATATAAGAGCATTATCAATAATTCGTGCACCTAATTAGCGTGAGTTGTTAAACAAAAATTAACTCGGTGTCAGTTTTGTAACGTAAATTAAGCATGCAAATCATGTGAAAATGAACTTTTTTCACATTTAATTAACTTGTTCATAAATTAAACAGAAAAAGTTAGTTTTTATACAAACTGAATGCTTACTCGTAATTGTCGTTACAAAACTGACACCGAGTCTTGTTTTTATTTAACAATCACGGTAATTGGGTGCACGAATTATTGAAAATGCCCTTAAATCAATCTCGACGACAAAATGGTAGAATAAATAAATAAATAAACTATTGGAAAATCCAATGTATTGTATTAGTGATTTTTTTGATATAACCGCACAATTTTTATATATTACTAGCTTTTGCCCACGGCTTCGCCCGCGTAGTAAAAGTAATATTCCAATAATTTTTGAATTGCTACGCCGCCTACTAACCTACTACTACTAACTTCCCCTACTAATAACCCTTCGTCATAACCCATTATGGTAAATTAATTTTTATTTACTATTATATTTATGCCCGTGTGGTGGCGGGTTAGAATTCCACCACCCTCTTTCTTCCCGTGTGTGTCGTAAAAGTCGATTAAGAGAGCAGGGTTGAAGTGTGTTGTGGGTGATGGGCTAACAACCTAAGCAATATCACTTTTTGTCGATCTTTTATACCCACATTTATGCTATAAGTGGCTCTGGAACATAAAGTTCATGTGCTCTGCCTGTCCCTTTTGGGAATAAAGGCGTCAATGTATGCATGTATGTACGTATTTCTGTTATTAAATTTACAATCATGATTAATGAGAATCTGTCCTCTAGAATAAAAGCTACTTTATGTTCATGAACATTAATGTTGAAATACCAAAATATCTCCACGAATGTTAAGTCAAATTTGTGGCCTCGACATTGCTATAGGCTTGTTTCCTAAGATTTTTTTTCTATGCTTTTCGAACCAATATTTAACATAAATACCCAAAAAATTGTTTTAATTTAACGGCGACCAAAATGCTTAACATATTAAAAGTAAGCAGATCTTCGTGCAGCACCTTGAATGTACTTATTACGGATGCAGGCACTTTCCCAATGTCTCCTACCCTCCCGTCCCGCCGCGCCGCCCGCACTCGCCTAGGTACCGATTGCTGACGATCGAGATGGCACCGAATACAAACTTTAAAACCTATAACCCTATATAACGCGGGTCTCGTTCCATACCTCAAAAGCAAAAATAGAACCCTTATTTATAGGATCACGTGTGGCTGTCTGTCAGTCCGTCTGTTACAACCGATTTGCTACGAAAAAAACTGGACCTGGCTGGCATTGGCACAAATATTTTCATGAATTTTCATGTCCACAACATTACATTTCAAAATCTATGTGATTTTCGTTATTAACGTCCCAAAAAACCGTTATAACAACGCCCATATTGATATTTAGACGCCACGTTGGAATGTAAAATCGTTGTTGTTTTCCTAATCAGCGACCCGATAAACCATAGAAACAATAGATGCCGATGTTGATTTTCAGATTTTGTCACCACATGTCTCCTTTTAGGGGTTGAATTCTCAAAAAACCGGAAACACTTGTTTACTCATTTATCGTTAGGAATTATCCTGTGAATTCTCGAATAAAATTGTCTAAATTATCTTTTTTCTCCATACAAACTTTGGACCTCCTTTTTAACCCCTTTAGATGTAATTATTTCAAAAACGCTGAAAGCACTTTATTTGTAAATTAATAAGTAATCTGTCCACAAAGTTTTAAGTACGCGTAGTAGCTAAAAATAAGTTTCCCTTATACAAAATTTGGACCCTCATTTAACCCTCTTAGCGGTGGAATTTTATAAAACGCTGAAATTACTTTTTTTGTATCCTAATAAGTTATCTTCCTACAAAGTCTCAAGTCTCTAGTTCAATAAATAATGTTTCCCCTCCACAAACATTGCATCCTTATTTAACCCCCTTAGGGTAAGAATTTTCTAAAACGCTGAAAGAACTTTTTTGTATCTTAATAATAATATTCCCACAAAGTTTCAAGTGTCTAGTACAAAAAAATATGTTTCTCCCATACAAACTTTGCACCCCTACTTAACCCCCTTAGGGATAGAATTTCCAAAAATCTCGTCTTATCCCTTGCCTACGTCATAAAATGAAGTTCTGGTGTAAATTTCAAGTTTCTAGTCCCAAGTAGCTTTGAATACGAACTTTGCACCCCCTAATTTTATATAACGCTGAAAATACTTTTTTGTATCCTAATAAGTAAAATACCTACCAAGTTTCAAGTCTCTAGTTCAATAAATAATGTTTCCCTTATACAAACATTACACCCCTAATAAACCCCCTTAGGGGTAGAATTTTCTAAAACGCTGAAAGAACTTTTTTTGTATCTTTATAAGTAATATCCCTACAAAGTTTCAAGTCTTTAGTACAAAAAATCATATTTCTCCCATACAAACTTTGCACCCCTTTTTTACCCGCTTTGGGATAGGATTTCCAAAAGTCCCGTCTTATCCCTTGCCTACGTCATAAAAGGAAGTTCTGGTGTAAATTTCTTGTTAGTAGTCCCAGTTGTTTTGAATACAAACTTTGCACCCTTATTTAATCTCCTTAGGGGTGGAATTTTAAAAACGCTAAGGATATTTTTATTTGTATCCTAATAAGTAATCTTCGTACAAAGTTTCAAGTCTCTAGTTCAATAAATAATGTTTACCTCATACAAACATTGCACCCCTATTTGACCCCCTTAGGGGTAGAATTTTCTAGAATTTTCTGATTTTTCTTTCTTTTAATAAATAAATAAATAAAACGCTGAAAGAACTTTTTTTATCTTAATAAGTAATATCCCTACAAAGTTTCAAGTCTCTAATACAAAAAATAATGTTTCTCCCATACAAACTTTGCACCCCTATTTAACACCCTTAGGGACAGAATTTCCAAAAATCCCGTCTTATCCCTTGCCTATGTCATAAAAGGAAAATCTGGTGTAAATTTCAAGTTTCTAGATACAGTAGTTTTTAATTCAAATTTTGCACCCCTATTTAACCCCCTTAGGGGTAGAATTTTATAAAACGCCGAAAGTACCTTTTTGGTATCAATAACAAATCCTCCTACAAAGTTTTAAGTCTCCAGTTCAATAAATAATGTTCCCGTATACAAACTTTGGACCCTCATTTCACCCCCTTAGTGATAGCATTTCCAAAAATCCTGTTCTATCCCCTACCTACGTCATAAAAAGAAGTTCTGGTGTAATTTTCAAGTTCCTAGTCCCAGTTGTTTTGAATACAAAATTTGCACCCCTATTTAATCCCCTTAGGGGTGGAATTTTCTAAAACGCTGAAAGATTTTTTTTTGTATCTTAATAAGTAATATCCCTACAAAGTTTCAAGTCTCTAGTACAAAAAATAATGTTTCACCCATACAAACTTTGCACCCCTATTTAACACCCTTAGGGATAGAATTTCCAATAATCCCGTCTTATCCCTTGCCTACGTCATAAAAGGAAGGTCTGGTGTAAATTTCAAGTTCCTAGTCCCAGTAGTTTTGAATACAAAATTTGCACCTCTATTTAATCCCCTTAGGGGTGGAATTTTCTAAAACGCTGAAAGATTTTTTTTTTGTATCTTAATAAGTAATATCCCTACAAAGTTTCAAGTCTCTAGTACAAAAAATAATGTTTCACCCATACAAACTTTGCACCCCTATTTAACACCCTTAGGGATAGAATTTCCAAAAATTCCGTCTTATCCCCTGCCTACGTCATAAAAGGAAGGTCTGGTGTAAATTTCAAGTTCCTAGTCCCAGTAGTTTTGAATACAAAATTTGCACCCCTATTTAATCCCCTTACGGGTGGAATTTTATATAACGCTGAAAGAACTTTTTTTGTATCTTAATAAGTAATATCCCTACAAAGTTTCAAGTCTCTAGTACAAAAAATAATGTTTCACCCATACAAACCTTGCACCCCTATTTAACACCTTTAGGGATAGAATTTCCAAAAATCCCGTCTTATCCCTTGCCTACGTCATAAAAGGAAGGTCTGGTGTAAATTTCAAGTTTGTAGTCCCAGTAGTTTTGAATACAAACTTTGCACCCCTATTTAACCCCCTTAGGGGTGGAATTTTGTAAAACGCTGAAAGTTATTTTTTTGTATCTTAATAAGTAATCTTCCTACAAAGTTTTAAGTCTGTAGTTCAAAAAATAATGCTTCACCCATACAAACTTTGGACCCCCGTTTTACCCCCTTAGGGGGTGAGTTTTGAAAAATCCTTTCTTAGTGCTCCCCTACACCTTAGAAGGAACCTACGTGCCAAATTTGGAATCTGTAGACCCAGCGGTTTGGGCTGTGCGTTGATATGTCAGTCAGTCAGTCAGTCAGTCAGTCAGTCAGTCAGTCAGTCAGTCAGTCAGTCAGTCAGCTTCTTCTTTTATATATTTAGATTATCCTTTTAGGTGAACTTTGATAACTATGACATAAATTTAAATTAAGTGGACATAGGACAGTGATATACCTATTTCAATTGTTAGTTATTATTGTTCTAATTATTTTTGTTGAATGGTTTTTTTAATACAACGACGGTGGTAAACGAGCGTACGGCTCGCCTGATGGTCAGCGGACACCGCAGCCTATAGACGAGCGTAACATGGGCGTGGTCGACCCTTGATATGTTTGAGAATTCGCCGCGTTGACTGCTGAAGGAACAAATTACCTCGCTATCAACAGAACGCATCCTCGGGAGCTTTGGCGACCTTGCTCACCTCCAGGAATACAACACTACTACAGAGCAAGTATGTATTGTTTGTATTGTATGTTATGGACGAATTGACGATCACAATAGGGTTTTTTTTTAATTGGCCATATTGACTTATGGGTGTTATGGGATACCCTGTATAAATGTCTAGCTTGTGCTCGCAACTCAACTTCGTTTGCGTGACATGATTCGCGCGGTGCGGTGCGGTATGTGGTACCGCGCGGAATTTATGTTATGGTTATGAACTGAGGTAGCTACGGACACCGCAGCGGGTTGCGGCGGCAATGTGAACACCGCCTTAATGGGGTCGTGATGCGTATGGTGTATGAAACTTATACGGAACCCTCGCCTCGGTGTGCGAGGCAGAATCGCACATCACCGATTTATTTTCAAATTGGCGGGTTCAAATATATATATTTAGAGTGAAGTTACTTTATCATGTGGGTTCGTATGAAAGGGCCTCGTTAACACAAGCTAATTAATACAGCTTTTAATATTTTTTACGCTATAAGGGCATAAATAGTTTTTAAATTATGACGATAAATTTAAACTCTACCCTCGTTTGTCTCCAAAATGTACTAAGCTAAAAATACGGCCGTTTACAAACCTTTTAACGCACTTAACCAGTTTTTTCTTTAAGAATGAAATGTAGCATAACTTCAATGAAATAACATTTGCCATAACATAACATCACAAAATAATAAATACACTGATATTTACAAGTGAAAAAAATGAAAACCGTGAAAGACCACAAACAATATATCAAAGGATTTTTGAATAAACCAGCAAAACAATAAACCGGAAATAAATCACAGACACATTCTCCGAGGCTACGTTATTGACCCGGATCAACGTCCGGATATATATCGTGAATTCATTTGGACCACGGAAATGATACCGAAATAGTGGTCGTTGCGCAGGCGAAGGGTTAGCTAGAATTTCGACACTGTCCCGGAAATAATTTTACCTACACGGAAATTAGGATAGGCAACCTGTGCACAGCCTTAGGGCACGCACGGCGACAGGTCATTAAAATATAAGCCAACTGAAGTTCGGATTAAGAAACCAAAATCTCGATTAGACACGTTGGGGACAAAGCGCGCCTTTACTTATTAAGAAATTAATATACTATCGGAGATAAACCCTATATGATAAACCTGTCATTGGAATTTTCTACCTTGAACGGTAACGACACGTACCTAACAACGTCAAAAAAATTAAGGAGGTTCTGAATTCGGTCGTTTTTTTTATCATGTTTTCTTTTTTCAATCTTTGAATACCTCAGAACTCCGTCATTTATGAGCCGATACGTATTTTTTTTGTTTCTAAGCATATATCCATGAGGAATTGAGTCAACTCCTCAATTACATGAGGCACGCGTGTAGTGATTTTGGAATTTCTATTATAACTCTAACTCGTGTATTTACACACGGAAATCATAAATTTGGTGGAGTGGAATTGATGATGAAGACCACAGATGACTTATGGAATGCAACTCTGACGGCTGCAAAACCTTCCTCCGACAGTCGTTTCTTCAATGGACTGATCCCCGGCAGAACGTTTCGCTTATGGATTGTTCACCGAAAGAACTTTTCGTCTACGCATGTTTCATACATGAACTGTACAGCTACGAACGTTTCGCCGACACATTGAAAAAGTGTTCGGTTAAGTATTCATTTTGAGTGAAGTTCAAATTAGTTTCATAGAAGCGAGCGTGCCGCGGTAGCGGCCGGCGAAGCGCCAGAACCGAACACTTTAACCTTTTTCCAGGCCGGTAGTTGAAAAATGACAGTCTAATGTCAGTCTTATATATTGCCATTAAGATACACGATGGACAGCTCGTATGTGGTCGATATAACGCATCTACCTGGATAAAGGTTAATCAATCTGTCGGCGAAACGTTCGTAGTTGTAAAGTTCATGTATGAAACATGCGTAGATGAAAAGTTCTTTCAGTGAACAAACCATAAGCGGAACGTTCTGCCGGTGATCAGTCCATCGAAGAAATGACTGTCGGAGGAAGGTTTCAGAATCAACTCTGACACGTCCCTAGTGTCGCTAGCGGGAAACAAAAACGAAATTTGTTCGTGTCTCTCTCTGTATCGCTCGAATAATCAAGCGCGACAGAGAGGGAGACACACGAACGATCTTCGTTTCGCCGAAGATTCCAGCAGTCCCTAATGCAAGGACTCCGCGGAGTATCGGGTTCCGCTGCCTCGGAGGGAAACCCGCAACACAAATGGCGTGAGTTGGCGGCTGGATGATTCCTACCAATTCCTACCTAGGTGCGTGTAAACGATGAAAAGTTTAAAAAAATGGCGTTTGCCCGGACATTTAGGCTGTTGTCCACGTTAATCCCCCTAGCCTGATCCCCCAGGGGTAAAAAAACGGTTAGGTTGTTAGGTGAACTAAACTGCGACCCTACAGCGCGCGAGCCGAGCGAGCGAAGCGAGCGTGACGCGTTAGCGTCCGGCGATGCACCATAACCGAACATTATATATTTTTCCCAGTTGAATATAAAATAATTGCTGATAATTCCCCTGGGTGATCGGGGTCAGACGATTAATGTGGATAACGTGACAGTTAGAGCCGAAAATAAAAAAATACTGGGCACTTCGTTATATATTAATGAGGACTGGCAGTGGGATATTGTTTTTAAATGCCAATAATTAGGTATTTTTGATAACGAGTAAAAGTAGATTGATAATCCGCAACCCACTAGGAATTTATTTCGCAACCTAGGTACTTTACCTAAATGACTCCTCAATTTTAGTGTCCAATTCAAACCAAGAAGGAAATTGGAATTCAGAAAAATAATAACATGAAGCATAAACACATCCCGCCTTTAAATCGCACAAATGATGTAATCTCGATATTCTCGACAATCTCGGCCACTTAACAGGAAATAAAAATTAAATAAACAGCAGTTACTCGATATTTAAGACGACGATTACCGAATTAAAGGACCCTTCAAAACACTTGGCCAATTAACATGACGACACAACGCTCTAGTGTGGTCAGAGTTATACCATTATAACTTTGACCTCTTGTGCGTTTAGTTATCATGAATGTAGGGGTCTGTGCTGCGCGCTGACGAGCGAATATCTTTGTAAACCCGTACTAAGCTCAAGGCATCAGAGATGACGGGCTGGGAGCAAGGCACAATGGGTTGCATCACTTGCGTCAGCGGCGATTCTCTTCCTCTCCGAATGCAAAGCTATTCACAACGTTTACCGACCCCACTAGACAGAGACACCCACCGCTACATGTCTGACCTCAACCTAAGCGTAGTCGTTACAAACGCAGAGGTCATATGATACCTGGGGATAGCTTGTAGTCGACTGTAAAACGTTTCGTGAACGGACAGGCAGACCTCGGCGCGAGTGGGAGATGCCTAGTATATAACGCCAGACCACGAACCTCCAGACAAGCACTCAACGCCCAGCTTCAATCATGAAGGTAACAAACATACCTACATAACATAACACACGAATATCATTCGACAGATATTCGTAATTTACAATTTAGGTATCATTAACGAGTCACCTTCGCTGTGAGATCTGCCTTTCATCTCCGTAAGATTCACTTTCAATTTTTTCGGTGAGATAATAGATCACCGCAACAATAACTGAACATTAGTTTATAAATTATCTAAGATTGTGAGGATTGTGCTGCTTTTTATGAAGAAACTTGGCTTTTGAATTTTTAATAACCGGTATTAAAAAGTTCTTAAATACTGAACGAGAGGCAGCTAATTTCCTTAATTAGTATGCCAACTCCATTTTTAGCTCAACACATAAACATTGTAAGTACCTAATACATGACTATTATTATTGTTATTATTAGTACTTAATACATGTCTATTTTTGGTGCTAAGTTTTTGTTTTGTTGAAGAGTTTATCTCGAAATCAACTACGAATAATTAAAGTTTTTGTTTTTTGCTAATGGTCCCTCAATATTTAGAGCGTCATCGAATCTACAAATGCTTACCAAAGTGAACCCGTACGCTTACCATGAGTTTGACAATGACGGCTTACGCTAACGAGTATCGAGTTTTCTATCTGTGCATCTCTATTGCACTTTGACAGTACGAGCGGGATGCACAGATAGAAAACTCGATACTCGTTAGCGTAAGCCGTCATTGTCAAACTCATGGTAAGCGTACGACACTGGTAGTGGGTAGGTAAAAATCGCAAGATTTCTTTACATATACTGGGTGACAGTCTTACACACAAATACAACTCGAGATATTAATATGACTACGACATGTAAAACATAGTATTTATCCACTATATTCAGAAAATCCCTTAGGTAATTGACTTGACACTGACCTTTGTTTCAGGTATTCGTATGTTTGTTGACTTTGGCCGTGGTCGCCCACGCCGGGTACATCGGTGGTGGCAGCAGCGGCTGGTCTAGCGGCGGCGGCGGCGGCGGCGGCGGCGGCGGCGGCGGCGGCTGGTCTAGCGGCGGCGGCGGCGGCGGCTGGCCAAGCGGCGGTGGTGGCGGCTGGAAGTCTGGCGGCGGCGGCGGTGGCTGGTCCAGCGGAGGCGGCGGTGGCGGCTGGTCCGGCGGAAGCGGCGGCGGTGGCCGTAAGTTTTCGGCCAAAACCATTTAACCAAATCAATAATAAATAAATAAATCATCTCATACATTTTAAGGTGTAATTTCAATTTAAAAATAATGCTGAAGCCAATGCTTCATGAAAAAACGTCACATTATTAAATGTTAACAGAAACCAAGCGAAATAGTTTAAAACATCCAGCCCTACAAAAAATTTAAATGTAAACTTTGAAATCGTTTTAATTTAAACCCATGCCACGCACGTCTACTACTTAAACCTAAAACACGCGGTTTTTTTCTTATTGTTGCAGAGGTGAAGATTATCAAGATCATCACCAGCGGCGGCGGCGGCGGCGGCGGCGGTTACGGTAAGTAATAAATACTTAGGTACATGTCCATCACCATAACTAATCGTAGTTAGCTTTAGCTTCTCAGAAATATAGGAAGTATGGCACCCTTATAAATGGCCTCATTTGTTTCTAGCATGAATAGTATGTAGGTATAAATACATCTGCCCCTATAAGCCGAATAGCGGTATGTATCTCAAAATGAAATGTCATTGGAAGATGCAATTGCAATTTTAAATCTACGGCTAATGACATAACTTACAATGACATTTCATTTTGAGATACCTACCGCTATTTGGCTTGTGAGGGCAGACATGCCCAATGGCGTTAGCAGGTATCTACCTACTACCTACTTTACAGTAAATAATTTACTTTAAAAACAAAGTTTTAACCGATTTCAATTTAGTACTCCGCCAAGCCACGAGAACATTTCCTATTTTTTTTTTACAATTTACCACATGAACTCATTTACGATAGCAAATTTGCGTTGATTACTATACAAAAAAAAACCGAATCGTTGTATGTGGGCCGATAATATTTGAGGACTTCCATCGATTCCCCAAGATCATCACCAATGGCACTTCATTAGTTCCTTATTCAACGGAATCTTATCAGAACCTGTGGCGTACTTTTGCACTTTTAAGTACATACCACAGAACACCTGGTGTTCTGTATTCGATAAGTCATCTGCGGTCTTCATCATCAATTCCTCGGCACCAAATGTTATGATTCCAGATGTAAATAAGTACACGAGTTATAACAGAATATACCAAAATCACTACACGCGTGCCTAATAAAGTTGAGGAGTCCCCTCAATTCCTCATGGATCCCATCATCTATTAACTGAATTTTGAAAAAAATGGGACCCACCTGGAAGTATATACATACGAACAAAAAAAAATATTTCGAATCGGCTCATCAATGACGGAGTTCTGAGGTAACAAACATTGAAAATAAAAATACAGCCGAATTTAGAACCTCCTCCTTTTTTTGAAGTCCGTTAAAAACGGGATAGAACTATTTAATTAGGATTAGGAAGTCGCACGGACCCCGAGTTCCGAAACATTTTCAATCCAGAGGAATAGGTACCTATTCGTAGTATCGTTGCTCTCAGAACAATTTGCAGAAGCCTTCGCACATAATCATAATAATGCTGAACATAACAAATAGACATTTATGGCACTTAAATAACTTATGGATAAGTACTTAGAGAACGGTTGTCCGCCAACGGCGGGTCAGCCATTCCCTCGGTGACCTGCGGTTTCGCAACCGCGGCAAATTACTCCGAATACAGAACTATTTACAATTAAACTACCGATGTTTTACGATGTATCGACGATGATTTCAAGTTTTATTTCATTTATGTTTAAACTTATTGATATTTATTTAAGAGGCCGCAGTAAGCTCGGCCGAATTTCACCTTCCCATACAAACGTAGTTAACGCTCTCATTTGAAAACGTGTTGGATTGTGACGAAACTTTGCACATACTTACAATAACATGAGGTATATCTATGTCTGTAATCAGTTTACAGGGTTCCATCCAATTTATAAAACAAACGAACTACAGCAAAAACTAGTTTTGTATGAAAAACTTAAATTCGCTGTATTTTTTTATTGTAGTATCTGACTAGTATCTGCTACATAGATAAACTAACTACAGACACATGACACAGAACATGCGAAGTTTCGTTACAATCCAACACGTAGTTTTAAAATGATAGCGTAACTACGTTTGAATGGAGAATCGAGCTTACCCTATTATTAGTGTAGAGATTAAATAAATAAATATTAGGGGACAATCTTACACAAATCGCACTAGCCCCACAGTAAGCTCAATAAGGCTTGTGTTACGGGTACTAGACGACGATATATTTAATATATATAAATACTTAAATACATAGAAAACATCCAAGACTCAGAAACAAATATTCATGCTCATCACACAAATATTTGTCCTTACCGGGATTCGAACCCAGGACCTTCAGCTTCGTAGGCAGCGTCACTACCCACTAGAACTTATTATCTTTCAGTCTCGTCATTATTTATACTATACATACGGTATATGATAGGTATTCATAGGTACGGTTACATCCACACACAGTGACACCTTATCAGCTCTAAATGTCACTTTATCGAACAGGCGGCGGCGGTTGGTCAAGCGGCGGCGGCGGCGGCGGCGGCTGGAAGAGCGGCGGCGGGTCCTCCGGCTGGTCTAGCGGCGGCGGCGGCGGCGGCTGGCCCAGCAGCGGCTCTGGCTGGTCCAGCGGCGGCTCCGGGTGGAAGTCTGGCGGCGGCGGTGGCGGTGGCGGCTGGAAGTCCGGTGGCGGATCCTCTGGCTGGTGGTGATCCCCTAACATTCGTAGCTCAATTTTCAATACAGTGATACTTTCATATGAAACAGTTTTATTTATATATTTACCTCACAACTCACAATCACAACCTACCTGGCGATCCGACAGCATGTGGTCAAGATGACTGATGGTAGGTAATAGGGAGCCACCAAAAATGCTGTCTCGGTCGCTCGCTAATTTTAGCGCGCCCCCGTTTTCCAAATAATAACTTTTTTTTTGTAACCATCAAGCTGATATGATATGAAGACAGGTGGCCATGGGAATTCAAGACTTAATTTAACCGATGTAACCGCATTGAGTTGCCGTGTGCTCGTTAACGAATCGTCTCAACGAGTAGGTAGTTGATGACGGTATACAGAAAAGTACCTACTGTCGGCAATAAAAGCTATTGCCACGAAAATCTAATTTCGGATTTCTATTGAACTTATGTTTTATGGTAGGTGTGGGGACTCGAGCGACGGAGACAGATATACGAACTTCGAATTCGATTTTCCTGGTATAGTGCCGCAGATTATGAATAGATTATCATCGAAAAATATTGTTTTGTGAATTATTCTGTGGCTCTTTTCAATCGTTCAGTTTTAGTGACAGGCAGCATGGTCGACTATTCATAAAACGTACTTTGGTTCTCATTTTTTTTAAAACGGCGTGGGTACTGGAATAAATGAAACTTTGTATACTTTACTAGACTTTGTACGAAAAACGTTGTACCTACTGGCTCTATTTTTTTTCTATAAGTATAGCTTATTTTCATGTTATTCTAGCATGTCGTTTTAGAATGAAAAGGCAAGGAAGCATGAAACATAAGTATCTACTTGCTACTAATAACCATGGCTGTCTGGAACATAGAGTTAGTATTCTTCATTACAACCCATTAATCATACCTACCTATAATACCAAGGCTATGGCGAGTGGTAAACTATTCGTTCCTTCAGGAAATCAGGATAAATAATTACTATGGGACAGAATTGTCAAAAAGCGTATCCTATAGCTAATCAATAGTTTGCCTGAAACAATTATAATATACCTAATAGAAAAATTAGGAACAAATTCAATAGACTACTAAAAAAGCATTAAGTTTAGTATGTATATATAACTGATTTATGGACATTATATTACACTGTTATTTATATTTATGAATGTCTAACCTAGAGACTGGCGCTCCCACGGTCAAACTATTACTACAGTTCAGTGGGGTATATTGAAATTTTAGTATTAATAAATTGTATTTATTAAATTAAATAAATAATTGAGATTCGAGCGTCCTGGCGAGCCTTAACCACAATAACAACAGGTGTACATTAGGATCAAAGTTAACCCAAAAACTATAAATATAAAATAGTTTAATATGCCTTAAAACATCTTTAATTTAAAGCAATACTGAGGTTATTTATTCTTCTTCTTCTTCTTCTTTGCGTTTCGCTTTTTCCTCCTGTTGGGGTCACAGTTCTCCTTGTCTGAAGAGTTGTTGCTGTCAGGAGTGGCTCCACGGGCCCTGGGTCTATTGTTTTGGAAACCAGCTCCATCCAATGCACAGAGGACACCGAATTCCCTAAAGTAAAAAAAATATATATGGGACAGCTAATATAAAGGCTTAAAATATTGCTACCATGGAACTTCGTAGCGTAAAATAAGTAACATGTTGACCTATGTTGTTTTATTTTGCATTTCACTATGCCACTTTGTAGCGGCAGACAGACAGGGAGAAGAATAGACAGACATGACAAAGCTATATGGGTTCTTATTAGACTCTAAAAATGTGTCTAAACTTACTGTTCACTGCTATGGCCAAATTCAGGTAGCATATTGTCCTCCCGGACCCTGTTTCCATCAGCCTCATTTTCTTGCTTTTCCAAAATAACATCAGTACATGAAGTCTTTTGAGAGTCAGTCTCTAGCACATCATCTTCCTTGGTTATGTCCTCAGTAACAATGTATTCCTTCATTTTAGCAATCAGACTTGTGGTTTCCATCTGTGCTAGCTGCTCGAAACCCAGGAAGGGTTTTTCCATCTCTGTTTGAACAGCAGTGGAATGTTTTTTACCAGGATTAATATCTACTACACTAATTGTAGCTATGAAACTTTTATTTTCTACAGTAATAGAGATGTCACTAGACTTGACCAGAGTATTATCAGGTAAACTATCTTGATTATCTACAGTCTCCTTGCATTGAGCACAGTTTTCAAAAAGGTAACTCTTTTTCAAAAATGGCACATAGGCTGTTCTCTGCGGAAATTCTTCAGTATCTCCTATTACTTCCACAGTTTCATTAAGGTTGGCTTTATGCACTTCTAAGAGGGCCAACTTATCTTTATCAACTTTTTGATCTTGAGTGTCATTTATAATAAAACCATCTATCTCAAGTCCATTCTCAGGGCTAGGCTCTTTTCCACCCTCTTTGGAATTGACAAACTTAGTGTCAAATTCTTGCCTCATCCTTTTAGCACCCCAAACTTTCTTGGTATTTCCTTTTTCAAGAGGTTTCATGAAGTTCTCAAGATTTATCTGACTTTTACATAACGGATTCTGTTTTAATCTACATCTTTTCCGATTTGATTGCCTGGCTGGTAATTTTGAAACATTTTCTTTTTCTGCATCTTTTACTGGGGTGGAATGTGTTCCCTGCTTGTGATGAGTATTTACTTTCAAATCCGAGAAGGGTGATCGGACATTTGGACCGTAGGAAGTATTAGGCTGCTTGTTCAACCATTCCTGCACATAACTTTTAGATCTATTCATGATGAACTCCTCTGATGATATGGTCTCTTCCCCAGGAAATATGGTGGTATTTCTATTTTCTTTGCCCCTCTTGGATACATTCAAGCTCTTCCTCTTATTGAAGTATTTAGCAGGGGCCTGAATACATTCTGGAAATAATTCTTTCTCTACCCTTAGTTTCTCAGATGTCCTCTGTTTCTGGCACTCTAAAAATTTTATAATGATTCATTAATATTGACTTTCTGGGTGCTTGCACCTTAGTGAAAGAAAAGACTATGTAAAGAAATCAGCATACCTGCACATTTATTCAGATTGAGATTCAAAGCTGTGTGCGAATTTGTTAACACTCACTAGGAACGAACAGAGCAATAAAATATATGTATAAAAAGACCTACCAGCTATTTGTAAAGTATCCTGCAAAGATTGCAGTTCTGAAGATTTTTCGGTTTGGAGGCCATCAAATAGAGGTCGGTCGGAACTGGGTTCCATTAACGGCTCGTAAGTCGGGCAGTGTCCCGTCGCCACGCAATCCACACAACCCGCGTGACCGCAGCCGAATCTCACGCGACCATCCGCTTTATCACTGTGGAATAAACTCTAATATAACAAATATGTACTTGATTTATAATATATTATATATACAAGTCCATTGCAAATTCAAAAAATCTTTTCACGAATTAATTATATTGCGTCTTACCAAAGACCGCAGCGATTGCACTCGTCTTGAACAGCGAGATGTTTACGGAAAGATTTCATAGTGGAAGTTTTATTGCATGCATATATAACAATGATACCTGTGTGCACATTAATATTTCACTAAAACGTTCTTCTAACATGTTAAAATAAACATTTATTCAATAGACGCAGACGCAGCTTTCACCAAAAGCTCAAATTGACAGTGACAGTTGAGTTGCGGTGACGTGACGTGACATGACAGTGCGGTGACAGAACAGCCAGTGACAGCTAAATTTTAATGAATTCGGTCCAAATTAACCTTTGATGCCCCTAGCCAATTTTACAGATGACTTTTGATAATATTATAAAACAAGTCGTTTGAACGGCCAAAAATTACTTCTAAGGATTTTTTTTTAATCTTCGCTCATCGTGCCATAAACCGCGCCTGCACACCACGCGATCCTGCTTGGCTGACTGCAAGCTATATGATAAGTGCCGGATGCAGGGCGGCCTGTATGTTTCTTTGACCTTTCTCGACCGCCGCTGCGCTCAATCTTCTGGCGTAGGCTTATCATAAAGCTTTGCAGTCGCAACGCAGGACAGTGTCTATGCGCTTATAAGAAAACACGTATTTGTAAGGAACTAGGCACCCACAGTTGCCAATTTGCTTTGGCGCTCTTTGGGGGAGGCCTATGTCTGATTGTGGCAATAGTTAAGTACCTATAGCCTGCCCACTTGCCTTGACAAAAAAACAGAGCAATTTAGGCTACCTTTTCTAAAATTCGAAATCAAGTAAGCGGCTAGGCACTAGGTACTTACTACAAGGAATAACGAGTATAGATGATTGTATTTTGAATGGGAACCCCTCATTTTACCGACAAACGTTTCACCGAATACTTTGTTTCAACGAACTTTTGATGAAATTAAAATTCGGCGAAACATTCATTCGATCAAACGTTTCTCGGTAAAGAAGGGTCAACCATTTTGAATACTACGGTGGTGTAAATAAGCGTACAGCCAACCAGAGGGCCTACCGCCAAGGACTATCTACCGCGAAACGAAATATATGTCCCTCTCTATTCCACTTGCTAGTTCGAGCGACAAAGACGGAGACACACGAACGAAGTACGTTTTCGTTTCCCGGTAGCGCCTCGGCTCGGTGACCTGTTAAACTTATACCATTGTCAATTTAGACCTGTAAAATTGTAAAAACGTTTAAAACGGGCCACTGTTAGGAAACGCACACCATTGCCTATCCGGCATCCCTGCAAACTCCAGCACGGCTACCACACCATCCCAGTGTTCACAGCATATCCAAGTGTTCTAATTAGAAAGAGAGTCTATGTCGATGTCGCCGCAACAGCCCGCGGGCCGTCCACGGGCAGTCTTGTGATAACCGCGCGGGGGAGACATGCGCGCTGCCACCCTTTAAATACTTGAGATTCGCACTATTGAAGAGCAGGCAACTTACTGCGAATCTCAAGTTGCACTGGTGGCAAATGAAATACAATAATATTTACAAAATACGGTTTATTATGTTGACCTAGCTCCCTCCTAATTATGCACTACAATCTATAGTCGCAACAAAACGCTAGAATTAATAAAGAAGCATTAACACATTTATAAATTATAACCATAAATGCAGATACAATCACAATTACTTCGTAAAGTGCAGTCATACTGCAAACTTAAATAAACTACGCAGAATTCATTTCACATTTTAAACAGTAGTGCTACAAATACAGTATAAATTATATAAAAGTTATACTTGCCTCGATATTGAGGTACGTACTAACAACTAGAACAATAACTGAATCATCATTATCATCAAACAATTAATTAAATTAAAAAGTAGTAGTAAAACATAATTCTATAATGTAACCACGACGCCATTGTAGCTAGCATTTTTTTCTAACTTTTGGTGAATAAATTTTTTATACAACGACGATGGCAAACAAGCATACAGCCTGTCTAACTGTAAGCAGACACTGTGGCCTATGGACGCTTGCAACATCAAAAGAATACATCATTTCATTACCACACACCATGTCACTCAACACACAAAGTAAAAAATAAAAATACTGCTATCACAAACAGCCCCAGTTATTTCTTATTGTAGGAACTGAATAGGCAGTACAGTCGAGGCCATAAACATACCTTACCCACGTATTTGTTTAAATTGCAAACAAATCGGAAACTAGGTACTTGGACGGAAAATTAAACAAAGACAGAAACGGCCAAAGTTATAATATTAGGGTTATTCCCACGTGTTACCACGAATTTGTTACCAGTGTTAAATTCCCCGTTGTTACAACTGGGACTTTTTTTCCCATCTTTTACCAGTGGGAACTAATGGGAATAGTAATTGATGGTACTGCTGGATTTCATTTTCCTAGTAGTTACCACCGAGTACTTTAGTGGTAAAATATGGCAAAAATATTCACAGTAGTTAACACAAAGTAATTTACTGGTAAATTATGGGAAAAATCCCCACTGTTACCACTGGTAATAAATAAATTGGTGGTAACTGGGTACGAATAACTCAAAAATTACAGTTTACTATCGAGTTGAAAAGATACGACAGATATGTAGGTATTCATACACTGGAAAGCTGATTATTACCGAGACCAAGAGGTCTCGGAGTGGGTAAGAACCCACTCATTCATATAACTTAACAAACCGCAGTTGAGTAAATTCCGTTGTTTTTTCCTTTTCTCACAAACAGAAATGACAAATTGCCAGATAAAGAATTCAATAATTTTAAGGACATTTTACCTATACTAGGTTTGATAAACTTTCATGAATAAGGCCATACTTAAATAGAAGTTACGAACATTTCTATAAAATAAAATAGGAATTACGTATATTTTTATGACCTCGACTGTAAAGCAGCTGCTGTGCAGCTCACATTGCAGGCGTACTGATAAACTCAACTTCTTAAATTAATAATTTACAAACGTAGGTACTCAGATACAGTCAGCATCTTATGGTTAGGAGCAGACAAAGTAGGTATACCCACATAGTTGCTAATATATACTTACTCTTACAGTAATACAGACGTGTTGGCTGCTACTATCTGATACTGACTTTATATTTAGTTTATACCTTACATAATTATCTCATTATTTTTGTGTCCTGCATTGAAATTGATCGTTGTCCTCCTAGCGTAATTCCTGGTAATACTCCTAAAGAAGCCTGGGGTCCGCTTTGACACCTACTCCCAAGATTTGGCATAGGCACTAGTTTTACGAAAGCGACTGCCATCTGACCTTCCCACCCAGAGGGAAAACTAGACCTTATTGGGATTAGACCGGTTTCTTCACCGAAAAGCTAACGGTAAATATTCCGTACATAAGTTCCGAAAAACTCATTGATACGAGGCGGGATTCGAACCTACGACCGCCGCATGCCTGAACCACTAGACTACAATACAATACAATACAAATATTCTTTATTGTTCACCAGACATAGTAAAAATAAAATAGAAAAATAGAGGTAAATTGAACATAAACAATGGTAGACAACAGGCGGTCTTATCGCTAAAGAGCGATCTCTTCTACCGTACTACCCGAGCCGTGCTGCATTGAAATTGATATAGGGCATAATATCATGAATCTGACTATAGCATAATATGGTGTTTGACAACAGTAAAACAGAAATTATTATTACATTACCAAAAAACCTTACGAAAAAATACTCTGAAAAACTTGCGACAGTGCAAATCTTGCTTGGGAAGAGCGGTGTGGATTACGCGCAGTCGGTCAAAGTTAAAGTTGTTCGACATTAGCGATGCGCTTGGTAAGAGTTGTGAGTCATAGCGCCATCTAGAGGACTCAGGTGGCGACAATGTTGGATATTCCTTTATTCACCACCCCGTATCCCATTCACAGCTTTAGCAGTACATAACAGTACCACCGTGAGAAATGAGCTGATTTTGCCCCAAAGTCCACCATCAAAATATTAAGCACAAAAAAATATGCGGAGAAGAATTTAATATCGCGGACGTGAGAACGTTCAGATATTTATCACACTTTGATATAGGTGTAGCGGCGTGGTGTCCAAAGAACTCGATTCCTACCGGCTTGCTTCTGAACATTGCTGAGAACCCTTTTCTTCAGCTTTTGAAGCAAGAGTAAGCTAAACTATGTGCGGGTTGCCTACGGTTATTGACAGCACCCCACTGTATCGTAGGTAGGCACTAGGCATTGACTGTACTACAAAGTTCCACTGAACACAATATTATATGAATTATTAAACTCCTTGACCAAATCGCTTCACGATATACAGTACATACAAACAAATAATAAACTCTAAATATACATTTTAAAAGTTCAGTTTAAGTAAATTTTATCACTCGTGATAAAAATGTGCACATAATGCAGTCTTACCATTAGGGCTCCGCGCTAGACGCGAGAGAACTAGGTACTCCTTTCAGAAGAAAGTTATATCAATACAAATGCAAGGCATACAAATATACCAAAATCACTATGTAACTAATACAGCCGTCTACAGTACACACTGAAACACATTTCACATTAAGTCTACCTTACTCTATCCTCCTGGCGCCTATAAAATTAGGTACAAAGCTCCTTATGATAATGTTTGAGATTATTTAATGTGGCCGCCTTTTTAAAAAGCGGTACATGCATGTATGTATGTCATTTTTTTCAAAACATTTCCTTTGAAGTAAGTTTAAGCTTGTTTGGATAGTCGATATTGACTACTCATGTTACGGATTCAAAACTATTTTTATTATATTATACGTGTGGGCTTCAGGAGGTTTCCCTATAATTATGAATGAAAGTACTCTGGACTATGTTAGGGAAGGCGTATAGTTTGTTCAATGTTTCCTTAAGTCTTCATAACATTTATTGCATGGGTTTTAAAAACCTCAAATGCGTTATGTACCTACTTATATAATACAGAGTGTTTTATCACAATATTATGAATGTTAAGTTTACGTTACATCTAATGATTAATATCATTATTCAAAGCATAAAAGAAATCACGGATAATAAGTTAAATGGACTGTTAAATATATATACCCGCAAAATGCATGAATATTTATACAGCACTATACTGATGGCCCGGCAAACCTTTCTACCTGATATTGTATCATACTTCAAGAAAATGTAGGATTTTAAAAATTACAAGCTTTATATTATTTCCACTAAGGATCACGAGCGCTTTTGATCCTAATAGGACAAACAACCTATGGGTATTTTTCTTTTTATGTTACCATTTCCCATATAATTTGTATGGTGGTAACACAAAAGGAATGTTAAAAAAATATTTGAAAATTATCTAACACTTTTTCACCTACACGGGATATTTACTACACTAAAATAGCTCGTTAATTCTGAGCAGAAATAAAATAATAATTGCAGGAAAAACCCATTTTCTTAAATAAATAATTCCCCTGGAGTGGTCCTCTTATGGAGATCATGTTTTTCTAATTTGAACCCGATAGGTACTTATAATTTATAGTTTCTTATTTTTATGGTGGCACGACCAGAGCTCTGTATCACAAAACTTAGAATTTCAATTTACAAACATAAATAAATAATTGTAAGATTTACTATGGAATGTAAACTATGTGATACAATATTTGCATACAACTCAAATTCAGTTCGCTTGTACACTTGTAAAGTTATGTGGGGTATACTTTTCAATCAATGTAAGGCGTTGAATATACTGCCGCCGGGTCCCGCTGCGGTGTGCGGAACGGCGCACAAATGTCGCCGCAGAGGTATACACACTGATGGGCTCTACAAACCATGCAATTATCACTTCTGATTTGTCGCATCCAATTTCTGATAAATTGTGGCAATTTAGGGATACCATTTAGTAAAAATATTATTGACATACCAAAGCACTGTATCAAGATTGTGATATTATTTATTTAATACTAATTCTAAGATATCCCTATTGGCAGTAAGAAGCCACCGTGATTTAAAAAAATACAAATACATCAAAGCGTGACTCAGATCGACTATAAAACGCGTTGTTATAGCTCTAAAATACCTTTAAGATACAAACTAGGTATTTCATAAATGCGTGTTAAATGTGTGGACAGGCTTATTACACATTATTCATAATTTTTACTTCAATATTATCTGACAGAAGACTTGGCTGATCATAAATATTTCCATGGTCCAAATTGTGTTATTTGTGATGTGCATGCAATTTGTCAGTACAACTCGTTTCGATCAGCAGCGCAACATGCCTCCAGACGATAGCAATATAGATTCTGATAAATTAGGGCTGACAAATCATGACATGTATACACACTGAGGTACTTGCATACAAAGAGAAAACCGCCGCGCCGCACACCGCAGCGGGATGCGGCGGGGCAGTGTGATCACCGCCTTAGACAAACACAAGTGCATATGTCGGTAAATGTAAAACACTCTGTATACTTGCCTCCCTAGCTTTAGCATTATAGTCGACGTCATAACAAGTTAACAGATTACATTATTACGTCTAGAATCTATCAAATACTACATTGTATACAGAGAAAATACTTAAAATAATATACTTTGTATTTAATTTCAACATTACGATACCCTCTGAAGTATTATTTGTATAGTGTTTTGTACATTTTAACTGTTCAAGTAACACTTGAAGATTCATACTTATAATTATCTAATACATCAAAGGAATTACTTAAATTAAATATAGGCTTACTTTTTTATTTAGGTACCTGCACGGTGAGGGAGGAGTGTCATTGGACCACGTCAGAGATCATTCTAGTGCATGTGTCGCTGACGCTGTGACGCCTCCCGCAGCGCGCAACTACAATCCGCAACAAACTCACAGTCAGTTACAAGATGTGCCTATAAATTCTATTCAAAAAATGCTAAATACTCGTTCCACTCACACTTGAAGATTTTGTACATTTGTAGTTATTTTAATTGGATAAATATAATCTCACAATTATTAGAGAGTGATACCTAATCACAAAAGATATATCTACGCCTTATGCTATTTTTATTTAAATATATTTATTTATTACTGAATCTTACAAATATTATGTTGTTATTTGTTATAAGTTTTAAAAGTTCTTAATTTACAATATTGAAATTCGACTGGAGGTGCGTTCGTTAGTGCTAAGTACCTTTGCAGAATGTATTCATAGTTATTTCAAGAGGCACCGCGGTTTAGAAATGTTCAAAATAAAAATAAATAAAAAAACCTTGTACTAGGGTCGTTTCACAGGTTAAAAAACAAAGTACTTATCCCTTCCATTAGCTATTAGATATGTCCACAGGTTCTGAAGAAAAATGTATCGTTCGGTCACGTGTCACAGCCAAGTAGGCGTGTCACAATGGAAATGTGTATTTTAATTGCATCTGCAAATTGGGCTTGAAAATGTGACAGATTACACGACTATGGTTTTAAGTGTACGGCCTGAGAGTGCGGGCTTTCAGGCCCTACACTTAGAGTATTTTGCTTTAGCACTGTGCTTGCTTAAAAACATCTGAACTTTCTTTATTATCAATAGGTTTAAAGAGTGTTCTGTTATTTTTTATCATCCTTGCACATGACGATGCATGTGGTGGCAACTGTACTGTGCGAATAAACGCTTTTACACCAGTGTGACAACGGAACTTTAGTTGTGCGATGATCAACATTATTGCTCAGATACAATTTAGACCTGTACCCTAAAATATTGATGAATATCGTTTCTTAACTCTGAAAACACAGCTACGCGCATCTCTGGTGGATATTCACCTCTATACCCCCAAGTCCATACCTAACAAGAACAGGAAACACAAATAAAATAAAAAGTATCTTTCATATAATCCATCTAGGTAGCGGGAACATACAGGAATTTAAATATAACCCATAAAACTAGAGGTCTCTGGTATGTGTCAAGTTTTCTCACTGTAGCTACCTATAACTATGAGCAATCTACTACTACTTCTCACTTATGCACAAGTTAGAATTAGAACACACAGTTCTCGTCATAATGCTTGTTTAGAAGCAAATGAGATGAAAGTTGTCGAAAGTCATAATTTGCTGCTTTGCAATGGAACCATGGAGGTGTAAGGCATTCTACGGTAGTAGGTACCACCTCTTTTATAAGTTAGAACTCTTGGCAAAAATATCTTTTCACATTTACTTGAATTTGTCATAGTGGTCGGAATCGCCAAGCCTCTTTTTGAAAGTCGGATCGGCAGTCGTCTTCGATAGTCAACAGCGCCACACACACCAGAAACTTGCCCTTACATTGACTGCTTTTAGCTATATATCTGCGTGGCATGCATATATATACAATATAAGCATGTCAATATAAATTTGTATTAGTGGTTGTAATGAGCCAACCAACCACAACATCTTATCAATCATCACATTATGGCAACCAGTTGATAATCAGTTGGTCTGATTCATAGTGCAGAAGTTTCAGGAGTGCTTAGAAGCCAGTTTAGAATATTTCCATATTTACTTAAAGGTAGCATAGCATTACTTGTGAATAAAAAACATGTTCCATCCATACTCCGACTGTGTCTCACCACAACGGTGCTGCGAGATCGTGTTGCGCCTACGTGTTGGAACAAGGCTTCCTTGTATAACAAGTTGGAACTGGTAAGACAAATGAGCGGAGCGCTCAAAGAGAACAGATGTGCAACACGACGCATCACAAACAAACCTAGATTTATGAATTTGCACTGTCACTGGCCGGCACTGGTACACTGTCGCACTTGTGATTCACTGTCGACGCGTTCAGCGCTCACGGCGCGCGCGCTTGGCGCGGTTGGAGGCGGCGTCGTCGTCGTCCCCGCGCTTGGCGGGCGCCGTGAGCTGCAGCTGCAGCGCGTGCGTGTTGAGCCGCTCGGCGAGCAGCAGCGGCTGCAGCGCGGCCATCTTGTGGCTGTGCAGCGTGACGCGCGGCCGGCTGTTCACGGCCGCCGTCAGCTGCTCGCGCACCGTTAGGGAGGCCGTCTCCGAGTTGTTATTCCATTTGTTCTCCTCCTCCTGCAAATAAATAATAGCACTTTTCACGTCACTGCTCGGAAATGTGGTAATAGATGGTCAGAATTCAGGCTTCGAAGCTGGGGTTAGTTGGACATCGCACGAACAGGCCAGTTCATAAGTTCAAGCGGTCCAACAATGTTATTGTACTCGTCTCGGCTCGGACCCACTCGTCCATCTATTGCCTACTTTCTAGCCTATACAACAATGTACTATTGTTGCAAAGAAAGGAATCGCCTGCAGTGTGATATATGTAGACCGCCTTTTAATAGGCCGAGGTATGTTTAATGCTGTGCTCAAAAAATGTGAGGAATTCGGAAAATTATAAGCAGGAAACTCTAAAATTCACAAATAGAACTGCTGCAATACCTACCTGCCTTGATACCTGCTATGATGTCGAACGTCTTTAAAGGTAAAAGTTTGAGATACTTAAGAGATATGCATTTTCATATATATTTTCAGTTCAAAAACACCTTAAACTTAAAATATTATCTACCCTGTTTCTATATTTTGAAAATTTGCATGTTCGTTAAAAGGCATGTATTTATTTAAAGCATTTCCACTAGAAACCAACGAAATCCTGGACGGTTGGTGCATGATTGCGTTCCTAAGACAGCATTGCACTCTAGTCACTGCTTTGTTATGTGCATGACAATATTTAATAATTTAACCTCTAAATAGATTTAGAACCGATTAATAAGTTCTAAACTGTAAAGAACTATTACAATGTAAAAGATTTCACAATACAAATAGCAGAACAAGATACTTATTGTCATATAACAACTAAGGACACCGATGCACTTTCTTATTCTAAGGAAATATATATTCTACTAGCGGCCGCCCGCGACTTCGTCCGCGTAGATTTTTGATGATGATAAAGATATAAAATAGGTAAGTGAATTTTATTCTTAGTTAAAATGGTCTAGACATATTACATTTCAAACAGTGGCAGACACTGATATGCGATTGTTTAAGAATTTTTAAGGATTTTCCAATCAGATTACGTGAATTGTTTGCAGAATGCTTAATACTTATTCCGTCAGTTACCTGATGCTTTAATCTAATATTAATCTTTGGCAAAAATGACTATGCAAGATATAGAGCGACGCATGGATTTGGAGCTAGAAAATGGGGATCTTAGTTATTATGAACGAGATTTTAAAAAAAGTTAAATATCGTTAGGCTTTTAAAACAATCTTAAACTCAGCACTGGAAATCGAGAAATGGAGACAGGTTAATGAATTTTAAAAAATCCAGTGTTCCCTGTACAAAACCTTCAACCTTTTTTAACCCCTATAGGGATAGAATTTTCTTAAACGCTGAAATTACTTTTTTTGTATTTTAATAAGTTAACTTTCTACAAAGTTTCAAGTCTCTAGTTCAAAAATAATGTTTCCCCCATACAAACATTGCACCCCTATTTAACCCCTTAGGGGTATAATTTTTTAAAATGCACAAATTACTTTTTTTGTTTCTTTATAAGTAATCTTTCTACAAAGTTTTAAGTCTCTAGTTTAAATAATGTTTCCCCCATACAAATATTACACCATCATTTAACGCCCTTAGGGGTAGAATTTTCTAAAACGCAGAAATTACTTTTTTTGTATTACAATAAGTAATAGTACGGTACGCGAAATGAATGCACCTTCGATAACTCACAAGGTCGCGATGTTTTTGTTAACATTTAGACTATAATGAGTACTACTAGAAGTTAAAAATTCTAGTGAATTTTGACGTTGCTTTAGGTATTATATAGCGTTTTCTTAGCGACCCTTGTAAATCCAAGGATAAATTATACAAGTGGTATTTTTCTTCAATGGAGTATCGCATTTTAGTATTATAATCTCCCATTTAATTTTCTAAAACTTTCGTCCAGTGATAACGTCGGTATAATCCGACCCAAATAAAATGTATATATTTCCTCCAAAAGATTATACAAGTGGGTTTGGATTACTGAATACTATTAAAAACTATCAAAGTTAACCAGAGTTTTAATTAATAACATATTTATCAATAGCTTAATTTTATACGAACAATTTAATGTTGAAATCCTCCTAATTATTTAAAAATAAATCTCAAAAAAATTCAAGTCGACGCATATAATCCAGCTTTATCATAGTAATCTATTGATAAAAAATCTAAGTAATTCATCAATAGCTCCTCGTTTTATTCACTTATCAATTATTTTTCAAATTTTAACTCACGACGATCAGCGCGCGAGTCTAGTGCGCCGACGGCGAGAACGTCATGACCAATCACAGCACGCCGTTGCTTGTTTCCTACGCGGGGGCCTCCCCTCTGTGCTGACAACCGGACATCGACAGTTCATTTGCATTTGGAAAATGTAATACTAATACGACAATGCGCGTTAAAAGTTTACTTTGAAAATTAATAAGTGTTTAATTTGTAATCAAGTCTTGAACTTTGACGTTGCCTATTTGCTTTGACGTCTACAGACTATATTCGTAATTTTATTAGACGCACAATGCCTCTCTCCTTAACCTAGTGGTTGCGCGTCTAATAAAATTACGAATATAGTCTGTATATGTTATGTAGTAATAGTAAGCTAACTAAATCAATACTTAATTAATGTGTAGTACTCCATTATTGAATGGATCAGCTCACTTGAAAAATGTTATCTTTTACCGAGTTTAGCTATTGTTATGTTTTACTGTACAAAAACCTCCATGGTAAAGCTGTGATGATTGTAAGATTACAAATAATCTCTATGGTAGTAATAAAAAAAACAATTATTAATGACTCCAGTATTATGCCTGCATCACACTGGCGCGGCCTGGCCCCGGCGGACAATAGTAAACTAGTCCGCCGCTGTCAAATTTTCTATTGTCCGCCACCGCAGGCCACGCCAATGTGTTGCAGGCCTTAAACATACAGATTTTATAGAAACACTCCACTGACAAGCTGTGATGATTGTAATGATTACGAATAGTCTATATAGTTAGTAATAAATTAAATCAATATTTCATGAATGCTGTAAATATTGCAAAAATATGTATCGATAATATCCTCTCATAAATAAGTACCAAAACCTTAATCCACTCACATAAGAGTTATGGGTCATATTTATGAGTAAGTTGTATGCACCATGCACCTATATTTTTACACTCGACTGTACTCGAGTGTTAAGTGGAGCTCACGTGAAAAAATATATAGTACGGCGGAAATTGGGCAATATTGATAAAAGTCGTGGACACGTCTTCTATATACCTAACACTGGTGTGTGTTCCTTGTTCTCTCCAGAGTACGAATCTACCGGTTTTAGTTAAGGGAAAGGGGCCGGGCATAGTTGTGACGTCACAAAGATGGCGGTCAGTCTTTGGATGGATGACCGCCTGATGTTTGAGTGGTTAATATAAATGCACGTTTCCGTGCTTTGGAAGGCACGTTAAGCAGTTGATCCTGGCTGCTGTCTATGACAGTAGTCGTTAAGCCGAGTTAGAGGCCTTCGGGCGGCTTAAGAACTTCTAACAGGCGAGTTGCCCACTCACTTGACAAAGTGGGGACAACTGTCACTCGCGTCCGCAGGAGGTACCCACCCCAACCCTGCACGTGTCCCCTGGGTGGTACTAAAGAATGGTAAACTTTAAAGGCCAAAATAATATATGCCATACAATTAAATAAACAAAGATGGCGGCCGACGGTCATCGATTTTTGTTCAAATCTCGGTTTCTATTGCTTCGTGTGAGGTGTCATTTGAAAGCATATTAAACGTACTATAATTGTTTTCTTCAATTGTAAAACGTACAACAAACCGTTTGAAATAATAATGGATTATTTTATCTTAGACGTTTGCTTACTTAACATCATAATTCGAGAAAGAGATACTTTAGCATGATTAATTTCATTATAAAAAATATCAAGCATTTCATAAGCTGGCCAAAAAGAGGGTTTCGATCAGTTCACCAAACGCGTTAGTTCCGCATAGCAGAGTTTCCATTCGCGTTTTTCCCCACTCGAATTTGTTTTCGTTCATGAATGTCACCATTGGCATAGTTCCCCAAACGCGTTAGTTCCGCTTAACACCATTTTCCAGTCGCATTTTTCCCCACTTCTTATTTTTCTTAGTCGATTTAATTCATATACGCAATTCGTCTCTAAGGCAGGTCGGTGTAGGTACGACGACGAGCGAAGCGAGGAGGAGTGTTAGTTGTACCGCGACCCTAAGCGCGCGAGCCGAGCGAGCGAAGCGAGCGTGCCGCGGTAGCGGCCGGCGAAGCGCCAGAACCGAAAATGTGTTTTTTTACTTCCTCATATTAATGGTTCGTCATTGTCGTCGTACAGTCAGCGTCATATAGTTATTAGCAGCCAAGGTAGCCAAATATTTCGGTACACGTCTTTATTACTGTGAGAATAAGGGTGTGTTACGAAATATTTGGCTACTCTGGCTGCTACTAACTATATGACGCTGACTGTACCGACACCGACCTGCCTTGGAGACGAATTGCGTATATGAATTAAATCGACTAAGAAAAATAAGAAGTGGGGAAAAATGCGACTGGAAATGGTGTTAAGCGGAACTAACGCGTTTGGGGAACTATGCCAATGGTGACATAAATGAACGAAAACAAACTCGAGTGGGGGCAAACGCGAATGGAAATTCTGCTACGTGGAACTAACGCGTTTGGGGAACTGATCTAATCACTCGGCCAAAAATATGCAATTTGTTTTGTCGTAGTTCAATAATAATTACATATTATGGCCAATTCCGTAACGCAAGTCCGCGGCAACCTGCATGCTGTGTATGTTTGAAATACTTTGAAAGTTAATTTTTTGTGTTCCCAAATGAAAGGTACTGTAGTCGAATTAATAAATTTTGTGTTTAACTGTATATTAGTACGCGTAGATTAGTTTTTATAATCGGTGAAATGAGTTATTTCAAATAAATCAATCAATCAATAATACAATATAAATAAATAATACAAATGTCAATAAGATTACACACAACAGTGTATTCAGCCCATATGCAGGGATGCAAATGTCTTGAGTTTAATTACATAGGTGTGTAAATAATCAATTACACCTAGGAGCAAGTTATCAGCCAGGTGAGCATAATTTATTTTGTCATTGTTTTCAATAAAAAGCCATTTTAAATTCGTAAATGCGTTGTCTGTGGGCCGCGAGCTTTCGCCAAAATACAGCCCGACAACTAGGACCCAAATTGTCGACATGGCCATTGGAGACATTTGGACGTGGTGATTTCTTACATTAACCTTTCTAGCAACAGCTTTAGGTAAAGACAATTTTTTCTCTGGAGATGCATATAGATATTTATGGTTTGTCGACTGATATATATTCTGTACTATGGAACTGCAAGTCATTGCAGTTTTTCAGGCAACAAGTTCGAACAGAACCGTGAGCGGCGAGGCTCGCGAGGCCGCAGACCGGGCTCCACGTAGGCCCGAAGGCCTGAAGCGTCCCTCCAAAGCGCGCTCTCGGATACTTTACTCCTGAGTTCAAGGACAAGCGAATCTGAGCGTGTGCGTGCGTCCCTCCAGAGCGTGCTCTTCACACGAGCCCGAAGGCCGAAGACCCGAAGGACGAGCCCACGCGGATATTTTACTACTTCCAAGTGTACTACAAGCGAACCTGAGGGCTGAAGGTACGAAGCGTACCTTCAGGGAATGCTCTCCACGCAAGCCAGAGGGCCAAACGCCCGAAGGGCGGGCCCACGTGGACACTTTATTACTCCTAAGTGTCTTAAAAGCGAATCTGACGGCCGAAGGCCCGAAGGAGAGCGGCATAGCACGCGAGGCGGCAGGCTGAGCTCTGCGTAGCGTAGGGGCGAGGGCCGAAGCGTCGCTTCAGAGCAGGCTCTCCACGCAAGCCAGAGGGCTAAAGGCTCGAAAGGCAGGCCCACGCGGACACTTTATTACTCCTAAGCATCTTACAAGCGAATCTGAGGGCCAAAGGCCCGAAGCGTCTCTTCAGAGTGCGCTCTCGAATACTCTACTCCTGAATGTGTTACAAGGGAACCTGAGGGCCAAAGGCATGGCACGCGAGGCGGCAGGCCGAGCTCTGCGTAGGGACGAACGTGTGTAGCGTCCCTTCAGGATACGCTCTCGGACTTTTGTTTGGATGTTTGTTACTCAACCACACTTATTTGGATGAAATTTTGCACGAAGATAGTTCATAGCCTGGATTGAAATAAGGAATAGTTTTTATCCTGGGCCCACGCAGACCAAGTCGCGGGCGGAAGCTAGTTGTCTAATAAAGCTGCTTGCGTTGATTGTTTTATTATTTATTTTCAACTAGCGACCCGCCCCGGCTTTTCACGGATACTATGTCATACATATAAACCTTCCTCTTGAATCACTCTATTTATTATAAAAACAGCTTCAAAATTCGTTGCGTAGTTCTAAAGATTTAAGCACACATAGGGACAGACAGCAGGAAGCGACTTTGTTTTATACTATGTAGTGATGTTATACTAGGAACTACACTAACAGAGATTAACAATCTCACTTGAGAGCAAAAAGAAGACGTAAAGTAGTGTAAGGGGGTCACCCCCCACACACATTTTACGTCTTCTAAAAAAAGAAAAGAACGCTTCAGAGCTCTCGCCTGGCCTTCGGCTTGGGCTACAAGGTTCCTGAGGTAGCCTTTATTTTACTGCTTTAGGTGCGTATCATGACCGTCTGACTCGTATAATTACTCAGAAAACAAAACAAGAGTGTCTCAAGGCGCCATGTCAGTGCTACCTAGCTGAACCGTGGGAACTAAGATTTATACCTACACTTTGGAAACCGAGGTCGGTTCATTCAGCCAGTTGGTTGGCACACGCGCTCACGGCCGGACGCTGCTTATGCGCACAGTTAGGTATTGAAAATGACTTCGTTGCGAATAAAGTCGATTCACTGCAGCGTAGTGGGGTGTGACAACAATAAAACAAATAGACATTTATGTGCCGACTGACGATGACAGATTAGTAACCCTACCTACTTACTTTATATAGGTACCCAAGTACTAATTATTGACCTGGTACGAACTAGTGAGTTTTAACAAGGACGTTTACGGAACATTGAATCTTTAATACCTATTTCAAATACGTAATTATTTTGTAAGGCCTGCTTGAGTTTCGGTAATTTAGTATACCTACCCCGAGCCTCAGACAAGTTTACTCCGCCACTGCCATGAAGTCCAAATTATTTAGTTGTTTTCGTAGATTTCATGTTTATGTTTATCCCTGTATAACAGCAATTAGTATAATAGTTTACTTCGTAAGATTCGCACTGCAGCTTAAGAAAGGGCGAATACATCGTCGTTGGTTGGTATAGGGGCTTATGACTTTTTGGAAGGACTGAAATTCACTCGCGAGGATGAAACACATAATCAGAATATTTTAAAACAATACATTACAACAAATTATGCCTAGTGTCTACTTTCAAGTTTGTAATGCTAATTTTAAACTATTACGTTATTCTTATACATACGCTGTAAATAACGAAGATACGTAGGTACCTAACAAACTTTATTTCGTACAGTCTCCAGGATATATTTAAATTACGTTACTTACCTACACAAAAGGTTTCGTTCTGTATTATGTGGTAGATTAATAATAATAAGTACCTACATTCAAATTGTCGCATGTCGTAACCATAGACAGGGTGAGCAATAGGTAACATGGCTTCAATTGTATTTAACATGCTGCGTTGATATGTTTGTTATGTATGTATGTAAGTAACTATGCAGTTCAGATACTGGCAGTATCTTGGGAAACCCCGGATATTTTATACCTATTTGCTTTTTAGGGTTCGTACCCAACCGGAACCGTACCCAAAGGGCAAAAACGGGACAGTTGCTTCACCATAGTGTACTCGCACATTATAATAGAATTTTATGTTTTGCAAAATTATTTAAAACGTAAACCGTTTTTTATTTCACTCACCTATTAATTATAAAATCATTTCTAAGCGGAGTCAACTCTAGCGTCGATTGGCCGGCGCATGCGGGAAACAACCCGCGCGTTCAAGGTCGCTCCATTGTTAAATTTCGTAGGCACTTAAAGCAGCCTACTGCCATTTTTATTCAGACCTGAGTATCTGTTTGTAGAACTATTATATAATCTGTGGCCACGTGACGACAGCGATCGCTAGCAGAGTCTAGCGTGGTGATGGTTAATCGGTGCGTAATTAGCAAAATGTATTATTACTTCGTTATTTACTTATGTACAGGTCGATTCACGAAAGCTGGCATGAATGAATTGAACGAGTGAATGATAATGTCTTTGTGTGCATCACATAATAATTAAATACAGGTTGATGCAAAAAGTGATTAGGTACGATACTTGTGTTTTAGAATTTGTTTGTTTGTGTTTCTCTTTTTTTAGATTTTTTACAATTCGAAGAAGCCATCACCTTTCGATTCTTGACATTAAAAATAAGTCAGAAAAATATAAATACGCTATATTTACAAAGGATTTTAATATTAATTACTAAAAAGATTAACATGATAATTATAATAATATAATTTATTTTTTATTAAATAACGAAAACGTATTAGGTACATGTTTACAAAATATTAGGAGGCCCCTGTATAAGAACGGCACTCACTGCCACTCACAGTGACAAGTGACATTACTTTCGGTCAATTCATTCATGCCAGCTCTCGTGAATCGACCTGTACACCAACAAAATCTATATTGTTGGAAATATATTGAGTTACAAGCGTGTTTTATCAGTACTCATGCTAACGCGCACGGTAAAAAAGTCATATTTTGTCAAATATTTAAAAAGATTTGGATGGTACGTCATAGGGCTCGAATAAACAATTATATAAAGTTTAATATGCTTTCAAATGACACCTCACACGAACCGATCAGTAAAATAGAACCCGAGATTGGAACAAATCGATGACCGTCTGCCGCCATCTTTATGACGTCACAGCTATGTCCGTCCCCTCTCCCTCAACTAAAACCGGCAGATTCGTACTCTGGAGACAACGAGGAACACAACCGTACGAAAATCGTGAAGGAGACGACTTTTTGCGATATTGCCACCGTACTAACACTGATTGTACTGAAAAATAATTTCAGTGTGCTGTGATGATTATTAGATTACGAATAACCTGCATAGGTGACACTAAAATATATCAATACTTGTTTAATGTGTGGTACTCCAGTGTAGTAATAGAAGATTGTTATCGATTAAGTATAACCATACTTAATCGATTAACACTGTAGTGTGTGTAGTGTGTGTGTATAATCATACAAAAACACTACAGTGTTAAATTTATAAATTAATCTGAATATGATGACTTTTTCGTCAATTAACTTTACATTAATAAGCATCATTGATCTAAAGAGTACCTATCAACGTACTTATGCAATTACTTATTCAATCAAGCTAGGTTGAACCATTTCAACCACCCATGAGTGACCGGTATATCGATCAAGTAACGCATTACGCACTATACTACGTAACGTACGCTATGTAGATGTAAATGTCATTTTTTTATATGAAAAACGACAGCTGAATTTTCCTAACGCACGTTCGAAACATTACGTGATTACCCCTCAGATCTCTAACTGACCCACGGCCCGCTTTCTTACAGTCGGTTATAACGGGTTTCTTCGATTTCGGTTAAAACCGGTTTTGCATTCCGTACTCTCAATCAACTGAGCTATCGGAACAATCCACCTCGGTCACCTTTTTTATCAATCAGTTCATTCTTACAAGGCCTTAGGGAGGCGTGTACCGACATCTGCCTAGATGCGAGATGATCTGCCTAGCAGCAATTTGTATGTAATCATATTAAATCCATTTAGTTTTGTTATTATATTTGGTAAGGTTGGCCTTAAATATGATAAAAGAGAAAGTTTCGCCTTAATATGAACCAACGTGAATGTAAACTTAACACGCAAAACTAAAAGAAAGCGTTTACGTGACATATGTAAGAAATGTGCATGGAAAATCTTCATTTTCAATAACTCCGGATTTTTGTATTAATTAATAAAAAAAGTCCTCTTCCACATCGATGAAAAACTACTTTTCTGAGGGTTATTGGTCATTTAATAATTTAATGTTAGGCCCCAATCGGACTTTGAAAGATTCTTTGAAATCGAATGAGTAGGTAAGGTACCTATTTTCGGAGATTACCCCCAACCTGCACCCTAATTTAACTGCCTACTACTACTATTAGACAGATAACTAATAACCCTGTGTTTATACTTTCCGTACTTACTTCATATTAGTAACATCAGGGGCCCGTATCATGAAGCAACAAGTTACAAATTACAAAGGGAAGTCTCTTTTCAATACCTTTTGATAGAAAGAGACTTCCGCTTGTAATTTGTAACTTGTTGCTTCATGAAACGGGCCCCAGATCATTATGACATCGGGACCTGGAAAACCTCTAGTAAATAAGTACAACAACTCTCAGTCTACAAATAAAATTAAAGTTAAAGAAAGTTTAATACTAATAACCCTATAGAACTTTCTTTACCTGCTATTATTGGTTAAATAAAATAGATAATTATGTCATTTCGACCGAAAAACAACTACTAAGTAACTAAATGTAATGTACAATCAAGTACTTAAAGTTTGTACCTACAAGTTTGAGCGTACGCTCGGCCTTGGCGAGGTACTCGGCCGGCAGCACGCTGCACACGAATCGCGTGAGTCGCGCGCGAAAGATTTAAATTACGGATAATAACTGATAAGCTAATACATTTTAGAGCTATTGACGAATCCGTTAGAATTTGTGTTTATATATTCTTCGATAGAACTAAAATGAATTACACCGACTTGAGAATTTATGAGATTTCTTTTATGGTAAGGAGAATGGTTTCAAGATATTATTCCTAATTTAAAAAAATGCTATTGATAAATATGTTAGAAATTAATGGGGCCATTTTTTTAAATACTTTTGAATACACTTTAGTAGCCACAAGTCACTTGAATATTCTTTTAGGAGATTTATAATATTTTAAATCAATTCCGGTTTTGCTAACGTAATCTCTTGACAAAACTATTAGAAAACGATATGTAAGGTTTGAATAATCAAATGCGATGCATTATAGGAAAAAACTATAACTTGTATAATCTTTGCAAAGTTTTACAAGTGTTCCTTACAAAAAAAATAATTATTCGAAAACCAAAATCAAAAAATGCTAGAAAATATTTTTCGCTGTTAGTACTTAATGTACTCTCGCTGATAACAAAAAAAAATCAAACTTGGGACTTATGTTAGTTTGACGACAAATTATAGTGTTCGCGTACCGTACTATAAGGTTTCTACAAAGTTTCAAGTTTCTAGCTCAAAAAATAAAGTTCCCTCCATACAAACTTTGCACCCATATTTAACCCTCTAAAGGGTGGAATTTTCTTAAACGCAGAAATTACTTTTTTTGTATTCTAATAAGTAATCTTTCCACAAAGTTTCAAGTCTCTAACTCAAAAAACAAAGATTCCCCCATACAAACTTTGCAGCCCTATTTGACCCCCTTAGGGGAGGTATTTCCAAAAATCCCTTCTTGTCCCTAGCCCACGTTATAAAAATAACCTAAAGTTACAAAACTCTAGTTTAAAAAATAATGTTTCCCCATACAAATATTGCACCCGTATTTAACCCAATTAGGGGTGGAATTTTCTTAAACGCAGAAATCACTTGTTTTGTATTCTAATGTGTAATCTTTCTACAAAGTTTCAAGTTCATAGTTCGAAAATTAATGTTTCCCCCATACAAACATTACACCCCTATTTAACCTCCTTAGGGGTGGAATTTTCTAAAACGCTGAAATTGCTTTTTTTGTATCTTAATAAGTAATCTTTCTACAAAGTTTCAAGTCTCTAGTAAAAAAAAAATGATTGCCCAATACAAATTTTGCACCCCCATTTAAACCCCTTAGGGATGGAATTTCCAAAAATCCCGTCTTATCCGTTGCCTACGTCATAAAAAGAAGTCCTGGTGTAAATTTCAAGTTTCTAGTCCAAGTAGTTTCGGCTGTGCGTTGATGAGTGAGTCAGTCAGGACATAGGCATTTATATATATAGATAAACTTTAAATTATCTTGCCCCCATAGGGGATGAATTTCAAAAAAAACAGTTTTGTGGTCTTTTAACATAAAGGCTAAGACCGAAGTTACAAATCTCTTACTATAATATTTTCTTGGTCTCCATCCCTTGAATGCCGTTTTAAACCCTTTAGGGGAGGATTTTGTCCAACACGCTGAAAGATCTTTTTTATTCTGATAATAATTGTTTATACAACGTTTTAAGTCTCCAGCTCAATAAAGAGTTTTGCTAATCCAAACCTTGCACCCCCCTTAGGTATAGAATATTCTAAAACGCTGGAATTACTTTTTTATTTGATAAGTAATCTTTCTACAACGTTTCAAGTATCTTACAAAAAAAAGCGTTTCCCATACAACCCTTTCACCCCCTTTTAACCCCCTTTGGGTTGGAATAGTCTAAAACGCAAAAAAACTTTTTTTTGTAATCTAATAAGTAATATTTCTACAAATCTCTAGCTCAAAAACTAAGTTTCCCCCATATTCACTCTAAACCCCAATGTCACTCCCTTAGGGGTGGAGTTTTCTTAAACGCTGAAATTACTTTTTTTGTATCTTAATAAGTAATCTTTCTACAAAGTCACTGAAACGACTTTTTCTATATTTTAATAAGTAATTTTTCTACAAAATTTTTACTCTACCTAAAAAACAAAGTTTCCCCCATACAAACTTGTCACCCTTTTTAAAACCCCTTAGGGGTGGATTTTTCCAAAACGCTTAAATTCTTTTCTTGTATACAAATAAGTAATCTGTCTACAAAGTTTTAAGTTTCTCTTTCAAAAGGGAAAGTTTCCCTCATACAAACTTTGCACCCTTATTTAACCCCCTTAGGGGTGGAATTTTCTTAAACGCAGAAATTACTTTTACTGTATTTTAATGAGTAATCTTTCTACAAAGTTTCAAGTTCATAGTTCAAAAATTAATGTTTCCCCCATACAAACATTGCACCCCTATTTAACCCCCTTAGGGGTGGAATTTTCTTAAACGCTGAATTTTTTTTTGTATCTTAATAAGTAAACTTTCTACAAAGTTTCAAGTCTCTAGTTCATAATATAAAGTTTCCCCCATACAAACTTTGCACCCCCATTTAACCCCCTTAGGGATGGAATTTCCAAAAATCCCGTCTTATCGGTTGCCTACGTCATAAAAGGAAGTCCTGGTGTAAATTTCAAGTTTCTAGTCCCAGTAGTTTCGGCTGTGCGTTGATGAGTGAGTCAGTCAGGACAAAGTCATTTATATATATAGATTATATTATATAAAATAAATTAAACTATTTGTATTATAAAAGATACCTTGTTTTCAGACTCTGACTTCGCAGAATCTTCGACGTTGCATATAATGTGCACTTGCGCCCTGACTTCGGCGTCGAATTTGGATATGGTGCTGACTAGGGGTTTCGCCCAGCCTATGTGTAGGATGGGGGTTTGACTGCCCTCCTCCCATTTACAGATTCCGTCATAAAACCTTTAAAAAAAAACACTACGTTGTGTCATGGATCCAGGCAAATTTTTGTCATGTGTCACAAGGATCTTTTTATCACAAACTGCGCTTCGAATAACAAGTTACTCAGCATGCCCTATGCGATTAAACCTGCCATATAAATGATACTCAAAAAAAAACTGTTGCGACACGTGTCCAATAATTTGGATAGCGGGCGTAGCATGGTGGACATTTTGTCACTTGTCGCTGTCACATTCTGACAAGTGTGCGAGTGCGAGAGTGACGGATGACTTATCCACAGGGATAAGTGATGAAATGACCACCATCTTAGACCCATGGGATATAATAAGAGTTTGAACGTCAATGCATTTTATTAACCTTAAAAGGGAAGCAAAACATTCTGGGTCTTTAAGAATTGACCGCGCCGAATGCCCCGAACTTTCGACCTTCATCAACTGAGGTATTAACTCGTTGGCGATTTCTGAGAACTCTTTGTAGATTTGATCATCATCCCGAGAATAGTTGTAACTGCAAAAAAGAACAATCTTAATTGACTCAAAGTCAAGTGATTTGATTAGTAGAAAAAATAAAAAATAATATGATATCAAAATTAAAATAATACAATTACAGGTAGTCCACATAGCATGTCAACAAATAGGTAGACGGACATTATGAAGCTATAGGTATCGATTCAGCCATTTCGGCGGAACCTAAAAAAGGTACATACTGTCGAATCACATCGCCAGCACAGGCCCATGCATGAAAGGCTTCCTTGTACATCTTATGCCGATGGTAGTACCCTCCCTGGAAGCTGTACGGGTACACGTGGCGGTCTTCATAGTGGGTTCTGGAGCAGCGAATGGCTTGGGTATATAAGGCAGCTGAGTCGGGTCTAGAGGCACTTTTGGGATTTGTGTCTTCGGGCAGTGATGTGCTTTCCAACTGGTCTGAACAGTTTGACAGTTTCATGTACTCGTCCAGGTCACCGAGGTTGCCCAGCGCCATGGGGTACATATCCAGGCATCCTGCAAAGTGAAAACATCTGTATAACATGGAATTAAGGCTCCAAGAATTACAGCCAAGACGAAAAATAAAAATAAACATGTTAATGACGACCGCTTTAGCCTAGTTGGTAGTGACCCTGCCTACGAAGCAAGAGGTCCTGGGTTCGAATCCCGGTAAGGGCACTTATTTGTGTGATGAGCACGAATATTTGTTCCTGAGTCATGGATGTTTCCTATGTATTTAAGTATCTATATAAGTATGTTTATCGTCGTCTAGTACCCATAGCACAAGCTTTGCTTAGTTTGGGACTAGGTCAATTTGTGTAAGATTGTCCCCTAATATTTATTTATTTATTTATAATATTAATAAATAATATAAATATGATTGAAAACTCTTCTCGTATTAGTATTTATCATCCTCAGTGTCTAAAATTGAATATTTTATACATGTTTCAACAAATTGTGATTTTATCACATTTTGTAATATTAAAAAATAATAAAAAAATACTAAATATAATATTTTCAAATTGCTTTCTTTGGGTTCGATATGTATACGAGGCTATTACATATAATTTTAGGTATATTTTACAAATAATGATTCAACCGTATCATATCTGGAGGAGCCCAAACTTGGTATGTTTTGAAAATGATTTTAATTTTAATTAAAATAAGTGACTGAAATATAATTATGTCACGTATTTTTAGAATCGGCTTCGGCCTTTTCATTAAATACTACACACGATAGGTTTCAGTACAAAATATATTTTTTGTTATACAAAAAAAAGATGACACAACTCCTCTCCCTTTATGTTTTTTGTTCGTGCTACGGGTCAAATTGATTTGTATGGCCTAAAGATCAATCGTTCGGATTTTCAATGCTTTTAACACCATTTTCAGCTTTTCACTGAATTTCGGGATGTACCGCTCGCGCTAGCACTAATGCAAGTATTCATTCAATCCTTATTGTTTCATAAATTTTGAATATGCACAGTATGTCACAGGAGTGGAAATAAGTTATTACCCTGGCTCGGATTTTTCATCGCAAGGTAAGACAAAAGAAAACTATGGAGTCGATATAAACATTAAAACTTTACTCGTACTTATTCATTTAATACCAAACATATATTTAAAATTATTTAAGCAGTCCGTTTATCACTTGAAAGCTTATCTTGTGAACAATGGCACTGTTTCCTATTGTATAAGCCCACCGCAAATCCTCCCGAGATCCTCCCTGTACGCGGTTTATTGTAACTTGCTTAATTTTTATCTGGTCAGAGGATTTGCGGTGGGCTTATACAATAGGAAACAATGCCATTGTTCACAGGATAAACTTTCAAGTGCTAGTACGGACAGATTAAATAATTTGAACTATACTTTTGGTATTATAAAACATATATGGGAGTTCGTGGCTGCCTACTGCGCGGGTTCCCATACAACGTCATGTTTTGCAGTAGCCTGGCTGCGGCAGCCAGGCTGCCTAGTGGTCGCCTGGCCTTTATGTTAATATGGACTCCGTAGTTTTATTTATTCTTACCGTGCGATGAAAAATCCGAGCCCTGGTTATCACCATTGAGAACAGTATCATAATGAATTCCAAAAGTACCAATATCTGTCTCTTTTATGCCCCACATCACTGGTACAATTCTTATAGCATGACATGCTTACATCCAATAAAACATTCATCCTTCTTGAACTCACAGGCTGGCTAGTGAGGGGTGAATGCTTTACATCATGCATAAACATGAAACTGTATGAACCTAGGCCGACATAAAAGCAAATAAATATGGAGCCTATATATATCACTACAAAACTACAACTTAGAAAAGTTGAAAAACCCCCGGCTTTTTCATTTAAAAAGTCCAATATCTCCAAAACGGCTGAAGAGATTTTGATGAAACATGGCTAAGAACACTCGGGGTAAAATTTCGGTAAAACGCATTCAAATCGGTCCATCCGTTTGGCAACTACAATACCACAGACAGATACACAGGTACACAGACAGACACATTAAACTTATAACACCCCTCTTTTTTCATCGGTGATTAAAAACAAACCATTGTCATAGAGGAGCCAGAGCAACCTGTGTTGCATTTGTGCCACTTCATGGACATCAACAGTCGGTGTTAGCGTGATGTTGATGGAAGACGTCAGCGCTGCCAGCTCCATCAACCTTGTGCACACAACCGGCTTGCCAGCCAAGTACAGCCAGGAGCGAGCCAGCACTCCGTCGCCCACAGAGCGTCCCCTCTTGTCCTCATTGCCTTTTCCATGCCATGTTACCTTAACAGGAAAGTATAGTGTCGAAAACATCACAGAGACATGTTAGAACACTGCCAAAGGGCCATGGAAAGAAGTATGCTAGAAATAAGAAAAAAAGACCACATGTTATATAATAGTTCTGAACAGATACTCCAGTCTGACTAAAAAAGCGTATACCTACCGCTTTCAATGCCTACTAAATTTAACAATGGAGCGACCTTGAACTCGCGGGTCGTTGCCCGCCCGTGCCGGTTAATGCTAGGGTTGACACCACTTAGAAATGATTTATAGGCAGTTGTGTGAAAAAAAAAAATCAGTTTTGGAAATTAATTATTTCAATAAATGTTTTTTATTATGATGTGTCTACAATTACCTTACCTACTTTACCTTAATGTAGTGTTAAATGACTTTTATTCCTTCTTTAAATGTTCGTTTATTCAATTTAAGAGGGGTTGGAATGGGAAGTATTCATTAAGTAAATTTTTAAATAATTGGTCACAACTTTTTATGTTGCGTGTAAGCAGCGACCGTCTGTGAGCGCATGTGCCAACTGACTGGCTGAATCCCCGTAGTGGGGCGCAAATTGTAGTTATAATATAATTCTAAGTACCCACAGTGCTGTTTGGTAACAAGACTGAAAAATACTCCTTTAAAAGAATGATAGTTGTTTTACAATTATTTGCTGAAAAATTAAAGTTGAGTCCTCTTGTGCATGTATTTGTATTTCGAGTGAACAGGTAGCTTAGTTCTGGACAGAACTTCTGGAATTCTTTCACTAGTGGACTTTCAGGATGTACATATGCTATATTGTATGTGTATTGTGAGGTAGCTAGTGTTTTTCAAGCAGAAGTGTACTCAATGAAGAGGTGCGCACAGATTATAAGAGAGACGAAGCAACAGAACGGAAGGGTAGTGAAATACAAGGACAATCAGTCAGCATTGAAGGCACTTAGAAAGGCAGCAGTAATATTGCAGCACTGTGGGGAAGAAGATGCCAGTAAGCATTTACTAATGGAAGGTGTTGTGTATGCGGCACCGCGGATTAAAACATTCGAGATGTGTCAGCGGAGAGATAATTGAGGGATGTCAACCTTAAAGATGGAAGAAGGATGGAAGAATTCAATGTGGGAATGCTGCTGGGACAGCAACCTTGAGCTCCAACCTTAGGGAGTGGGGCTGAATGAACACAACAAGTGATCAACTACCTGCCTGTTTCTGGCCAGGGACCAACATCAACATGTGACATGATGGGTTTGAATCCTGGTAAGGGCAAATATTTGTGTGATGAGCATGAATATTTGTTTCGGAGTCTTGGATGTTTTCTATGTATTTTAGTATTTATATATACTATATATATCGTCGTCTAGTACCCGTAACACAAGCCTTATTGAGCTTACTATGGGGCTAGCTCAATTTGTGTAAGATTGACCCTTAATATTTATTTATTTATTTATTTATGTACAACAAATCTAAACCCAATTATGTTGGTTGAGTAAATGTGGAGTAAATGAATTTTATTCAAATTGGACAGGTGGAAGTAAGTTTTCATTGATTAATGAAGCAGTTATTACAAGAAAAACTTACCTCTGCGGTGTCTGTCCCGTCTTTCCCAAACACTACCCAAGCATGGTCTTCAGATAATGCCAGGTGCACATCCCGCTTGCCAAGCACCTGGCAACCCGCGGTGACCGCGAAGGCCACGCCGAAGCAGTCGAGCTTGTTGCCCGTGAGGAAGCTGTAGATAGACTGCAGGTGCGCGCGGTCCTTATAGTAGCTCCGCGTCAGCGAGTTCCACACCACGTCGGCCACTCGCTTCACCAACTCGCGCGTCGCGAACTCTCCGCTCAACAGCTTCGCGTCCACGCCGCTGCGCATCAGAGACACGAACCGCGCGTGCAGCCCCTTTACCTCCTCCCACTCCACGCATGGAAACTTTATTTTGGCAAGCTTATTCGTCAACACATTGACTATATTCACATCTTTATCACAGTTTTTAACGTTAGTCAAGTTATTCTCGACCGCGCCGACTATAATCGAAAATAGAGCCAAATCAGGTTCATTGTCACTGCGTAGTTGCTCTTCAAACAAATCGTATACTTTCTGTATACTATCGATGGGAAATACTTTTTTATACTCTGATAAATCGGACATTATTGCCGCGCATTATATTGCACTGTTAAAACAAATGTATTCGATTAAAATAAATAAACAACCAAATGAAACACCGGCCTGCATTCCCACAGGTTAAATATTTAATTGCAATGCATTTGCAACCTAGTGTCTGCAGTTGTAATCATGGTATGTTACTTAAGATATGTTGGCAGCATTGAACTTATGTAAGAATTTGTATCTTATTCTGCGAGAAAATAATTTCAATAGTGAGTAGGCTTCCTAATTTAAATTGACAGGCGTAAATTTTGAGCATTTTGTATATTCTCATTGTGTACTCTGTGGATTCTTAAAAACACCAACAAACATTTATTTATAATCATATTGATGTGGTGTGATGCATAAAATAAGAATGTAAATATACTGAGAAGGTGTATAGTGTATAATTAACGGAGTAATATATTATATCCATTACCATAAAGTGGTTTCAACAATGAACAACATTCTACGAGAAAAACAGAATAATCACTACCGTAAAAAGTACAAATTTATGAAAAGGAGAATAAAGAGTTTAATTCTAGTAAGTATTGCGCTCCAATAAATATACAAACATCATTAATACATCTATTGTTTCATATATTTATTTCTTAAAACATGTGCATGAATAAAGAACCAACCTCCGAATAGTGTTCATTGGTATAACAATTCCAGGAAAATGCGGCTCTTTGTGACGAAGTTGCAAAAATTCAGGAGAGTATTCTAATTGTCAAGGATGAGCGAAAGTTTTTACTACGGAAGTTGCTGGAATATGCCAATGATGATGTGTTAAAGCAGAACTACAGCCATGACCCAACCACCATGGCAAATGGACCCAGTGCTAAATTAAAAAAAAGAAAGAGTTTAGAAGAGAAAAGTAATTCTCTGTCATAGTGGATGATGGATCAGTCAGTCTGCATTTTTTATTAGTTTTATGGCATTTACTCCTTCTGAAGCGAGGTGAAAAATTGAACTTTTCAGTAAAGCAGTTTTATTGAGAGTTGCTTTAGACATTAGAATCCAGTTTGTGGTATTTATATGGCTGCCACTTTTAGTTCAATCAGTAAAATTCAGTTTTATTATTGAATTACTAAGCATACAGCCGGTATTCATTAAGCAACATTTGTTAATAAACACTGTTTATAAACAATTTATTGCAATGTTTCACTATCACTGTAAACAGTTTATAAACAATGGTGATGAAACATTGTTAATTAAACATGTTGTCGTGTCCCCACTTATAGACAAAACATCTAGTTTATAAGCAAAAAGTGCCAAAACCAACAGCATGTGTTGCGCGAGTTTATGAACATGGAAATAGTGTCTTAAGATCTATTCAAGGGGTTATTTCTAATCTACCACCTTTTCTTTCTTCTTGTTGTACTCTTGTAAATTATTATATAAGCAGCACAAAGCATCACTACCTCCTCGGGCGACAGCCTAGCAACAACTGACTATGTGGACAAGTTTCAGAAACAGTGTTTGCGGTAAACTTGTTAATAAACACATTATAAAAGTTAATTAACAAATGTTGCCAAATGAATACCTGACTGCAGTGGTATTTCAAGCATGTCATAATCATCAATTATTAAAAAGGGGGGGATGTCTGACCGAGGTAGAAATTCTGTGGTATTGGATTCTCATTAATTAAATTTAAATACAAATTCAGGACAATGGAATGTGAATTGGACACAAGTGATTTTAGTCACTGAAAAACTATGAAGATGATATTGTTATAATAATGTATGATGTAACTATTTCTAAAATAAAGATGGAAATAATATCATTTCATTATTTATTTGCCATTCTTAATATTCAATATCCATTCCTTTAACATTAAAATTTGTGTGCCACCACAGCTCCAGGATAGATCTTGGGGAAAGTGATATAACACATGGGGAAAATGATGTAACATGGCATTATAAGATTTATTTTGACTTATTCACAGCTATCACTTATATTAGAATGCAAGGTATAGTGTGAGAAAAATCGAGAGTATGTCGCGGCCGTCTCACGTTCGGCGTGCTGTTATTGATTCTAACAACCTCTGAAATAGAAGGAAACTGACATCAAATTTGTAGTAAATGATATTAAGTCCATCACATCACACAGTGATTACTGCTAACTACTTTCATCATCGTTGTCTTCATCATCATTGAAAGATAGCAATTGGCTCTGCTTTTTCAAATCAGTAGAGCTCTTCTTAGAGTCTTTTTCTTTTTTCTCATCAGGAGCTTTCTTTGACTTATGTTTAAAAATAACTCTTTGACTAAGGTCCGCTTTAATTTCTTCGGCTTCTTTTTCTAAGCGTTTCCTCTCTACCTCCGCCTCTTCCGCTGTGAGGTCTCCCTCTTTCAAAACTACGACTTGGGGTTCCTCACTTTCCGCGTCGTCTACGAAATCTTCCTCGCCGTTTTCAAGTGGGTCAAATTTCCGGTTCCTGTCGTCGTAACCTGCCTGCCTCTTTATAATTTTTAAGAACTCTGGATCCTCTGGTTTGATGTAATTAACATTCCTTTTTCTATTAGCCATATTGTAAACGTAATTCTATACGCAATCCGACACTGAACTACTCTGGATCGTGCGCAATTGCACATTCAGTTTAACTAGAAAAATACTGACTTGATTTCTCTTTAGTATAACAGTAATAAGTCTGTAATAAAATATATTAGGTACCATCGAATTTTATTAGCAAAACAACAGCTTAACTTGACCACAATCCAACCAACCTAGAAAATCTTGAAATCAATCAATTCAACAATTGTTTGTGACGTTTGGTCGACCAAACGTCAACAAAAAAGTCCACAGATAGTATAGAAACTAATGGGCTGTACAAACCATACAATTATCACTTCTGATTTGTTGGATCCACATGTGTACTGGTGGGTACACACTGAGCAAACTAACGCGAAGTATTTACGTGACAGATATTTGTTAGAGTGAGATACATAGCCGTTCGTTGGCTTGGTGTGTACCCACCATACGACACACCCATTTATGACTTCGATATGTTCTACTGACAAATGGGGGTAAAATCACATAATCTGAATACCCCATAAAATCACATAAAGCTATAACCACCAACTCCGAAGTTCGGGTATTTCCATCTCTATCGCACTCACGGTACTCGAGTGGCAGGGATGCATTTATACGAACTTCGAGTTTCGTTTTTCGTGGTATCTCTTATTAGTCTGTGGTTATTACTGTATACTATCGATCGACAACTAAGCTAACTGACCATCGATGCACTTTATGTGCATTGTTATTGTATACATGCATTGCATTGTTATTACATATGTGCATTGTTTAGGTTGTATATAAATACAGGATCGTCAGTTAACAGAGGGGCCACCGTGAAGCGAAAACGAACTTCGTTCGTGTATCTCCCTCTCTGTCACTCGAACCAGCAAGTGCGACAGGAGATACACGAACAAACTTCGTTTTCGTTTCGCGTTGGCGTTTGTACGAGAAAAATTGCGCCGTGTAAACGTAGCCTTATAGTGCGACTCTGTCCGTCCGTTTGTCACAACCAACATTAATTAGCTCGAACTAAGTACTTATGCAGTATAACAGAGATAAATTATCAGTAAATTATGCTATCAATTTAGAATAGCTATGCTATACCACGTGTTATAGCTTTGTTTATACACTATATGCATACCAAAATTCATTTTAATACGCTTAGCCGTCAAGGTGCGTACACACCATGCCAACGAACGGCTATGTATCTCACTCTAGCAAATAGCTGTCACATAAATGCTTCGCGTTCGTTTGCTCAGTGTGTACCCACCATTACATGCGTTACATGTATACAAATATATATAAATATAGGTATATAATATACAAATATTGCTCGTTTTAATATCGGACAAGACCGATAGCGCCATCTATTGTGGAGTTCTTTAACCAGGATTACTACTTTCAAGCAAGTTTTATTTAATCCCTTTAGACGATGAATTTTCAAGAAAACTTAAATTATATTTGTTGTATTTAAATATGGAAACATTTTACGCAGTTTTAAGTCACTATCTCGAAAATAAAATCACTCTCCATACAAACTTTCTACCCATTTTTGACACCCTTAAGGTGTGAATTTTCAAAAACGCTGAAATACTTAGCTCTTCTTGTTTTTTTTTAAATAACGCCACGCTATGTCCTATTCTGAGGTCTCAACTACAATATTGGAAAGATTCATCAAAACTGTTGCTGTGCTGCAATCTTTTCGCTGCGGTCACCTAAACTCCATCCTTTTTTAGGGTTCCGTAACCAAAGGGTAAAAACGGGACCCTATTACTAAGACTTTGCTGTCTGTCTGTCACCAGGCTGTATCTCAAAAACCGCGATAGCTAAGACAATTGAAATTTTCACAGATGATGTATTTCTGTTGCCGCTATAGTAACAAATACTAAAAACAAAATAAAATAAATATTCAAGGGGGCTCCCATACAACCAACGTGTTTTTTTTGCCGTTTTTATAGATAATGGTACGGAACCCTCCGTGCGCAAGCCCGACTCGCACCTGTCCGGTTTTTTATATGTTTCATATGTTCTGACGGAATAAAGACGCAGATAAAACATGGAGAATTACCTACTACGGCTAAAATATGCGTGGAAATTTGTGATATCCTGCATCGCGCTATTTAAGTTTTAAATCCGTAGTATCGATACAGTTTTCTTCAATATTTTCATATTACCAGTACTGTGATACCATCATATAATAATATAACTAATATCAGTGGCAGTGTGATGTGAGTGATATCTATTGAATCTAAATAACGGTTGAATGAATTAAATCGTTTGGAATACTTGCATTAATTATTATAATTTCTAGCGTAGGGTTCTTTTGCATTAGTTGTAAGGTAATATTGCCCTGTTGCATTACGATCGACGTTCTCTCCCATGTATGTGTGATTAAAGCATTCCTTACTGTTTAAATAATCCGTCCAGTTTATGTTCCGGCAAGCAGGAAAACCAGTTGGATTACCAATAGATTCGGCAAAGTAAATGTGGGATCTACTATGGCTGCATGCCTCTGAAAATTACATAAATTAAATATTATCTATAAGGTTGCTACTTATTTACTTTTTGATTGCGATTAATTCAACACAAGTATAAATTTGTTACCTAGGAGGAAAAATATGCTGCCACATCCCGGTTGAGGCGGGGCACCATTATTCGGATAAAAGTCGGCATGACCGACGGGTTTTTCGACGCCCAGGACACCGCCGCATGAGTGGATCACATCCACGAACTCGGCGTCAGATAAATCCAGCGACAATGAGGTTGGTTTCATCGGTAACTCGAATAAGGGTCGTGCTGGATCAAGACCTGAGGAACAAATTTGTTAAACATGCTGAGGATTTTGTAAGTATGATGATCATGATGATCAATGATCGTCGAAATATAGAAGGAAGCAATTTAGGTCCTATCACTAAATATGTACTTAGGGCAAAGATAAGTTTGTCGGTAAATTCTCTGGAAAACTCTTCAAGAATCGATTCCGATTTGATAGACGAACTATTTAACCTACCTAGAAATCCTCGGTGCGCATGTTGGACCGTCACTTAACTTTCTTTTTAAATATAGATTTGGAATATATTTTTTAGACGGAATCTAAAAAGCATAATTACCAGTGATTCTTGATATAGTCATATTAGACATCGATGCAGCAATACCCATGACATGGGCGCCAAGGCTGTGCCCGATCAAATGCAGCCTGTCGCCAGGTACGTTGTAAAGTTTGTAGAATGCATCCAAGAACTCTCCAACTAGAGATCCGACATCCTTCGTCTCACCCGCAACTATTGGATAAAGAAAGTCATTTGCTGTCTCCCTCCAGTCAACGCCTATAACGGCTACATCTTGATGTTTCAAGTAAGAGTCCTTGATGCTCATAACAACGCTATTATCAGCCGACGACATCCAGCCATGTGTTACCACTTTAACAGTCTTGTTTCCCAACAGTTCTCTTATGTTTGTACCGTTGGGTGGTTCTGCTGACTGGCCTAAAACGATGAAGTTGGATATGCCCCTGAGAACAATTCAAAGCCACTTCACAAAGTGCTTCATAATAGCACTATGAGGCCCATGGAATGTCAATATATAGTAGGTATGTAGCAACAATGAGTATATTGATTATAGCTATGAGTTTACTTGGAAATATGCTTAGGTACCTTATTGTAAATAGGTGGACTACTTGTGATCGATCATCAATATATTCGTAGGCGCAGGTTTACGCATATCGCATCTCACCATTATGTAACACATCAAATCACATTTCACGCGATGACACAATCTATAGACTATGTTCTACTGAAAAGCCCAGGGTAAGGAAAGCACTAACCTGGTGTAAAATCTGTATTGAACTTCCTTCGCCTGTCTACTACGCGATTGAATAACGGGCATGGACAAATTAACGAAGTGAGGGGTGCCTTCTCCGTCTGGGAAGAAAATCCACTCGGTTCCGTAGCCAGTGTAGTTTTTGAAGTCGCGTTCAAGTGCATTAGAGAAATCTATTTTATTCAGCCATGTTTCACCTAAAAAAATATAAGGGTAACATGAAGGTGTTTTGGTAGGATCTAAATTTAATATTGCTAAGTACATAACCTTTTTGATAATATAGTATTTTCAGTATTATGTATTCGCTCATACAGACACAGTACTTAACTATTATATATTACCTTTATCGACATGATTAACGTTATAGGCACTTGATAGTCGTAATATAGCCGAAATAATCGCTACAAATTTAACTGAAGTCTCCATTTTCAAAACGTACCTACACACGGACGTTGTTCTCGGTACAGCGGCGGATGTTCTTATAAGTACATATAAACTTTAATGAGCTCGCGTAAATAACGAACTCAAGTCATGCTTGAAGTATTTAACAAAACCATGCATTCATTCATTAAGAACTCTACCTATGTAAATAAATTAAATAACATTAGACTAGTTGTAGTTAATTTTCGTAGGTACCCAATTTTAACCGTTATAGGTAAGTACATACTTTTAACGAAATAAATTATTTTGTTAAATAGGGTTCTAAGGTCCTATTCGTATCCTATTAGTAGGTTTTACCCGTGAGATCGTCCTCATGGAGCCCATTTATATGGTGCCCACATACAAACTTTCCCCATTTCACTTCTTCATGGGATGATTTCCGTTTGAAAAAGTATCCTATGTCCTTTCTCGGGATTAAAACTGTCTCCATGCCTCATCTCAATCGGTTAACAGGTTTAAGCGTGAAAAGGTAACAGGTACCTACAGAGAAAATATACAAACCAATAAAAAAATACAGTAGGTATATTTATATACGATATAGGTATATCGTAGTAGGTACAAATAAATAATGTGGGACAATATTATACAAATCGACCTAGTCCAAATTTGGGATTAAGCATTGCTGTTATATATATTTGCAATATGTTCTCGAAAACGGTTCTAACAATTTCAATATTTTTTGGTGCGCAGGTGTTTACAGGAGCGAAAAATCGATCTAGCTGGCTCTCATGTCTGGGAAAATTAGTTTTACTTATCCGTATTTATTATTTTCTCTATTTTCCTGTGTATACGTATTTATTATTTTCTCTATGTCCTGAGTCCTGAGGCCCTACGAAACTAAAACGAATTTCGTTCGTACACTTATTGATGAGGTGAAATACACGAAATTTGTTCAAAGGTTAAAATCATATTTAATAGAAAAATGTTTTATTCTCGGAAAGACTTTTTCAATGTAAATAGATACCATAAATATACTTAGCAAATGATATCCTAAGTGTAAACGTGTAAGTATCAGTTTAATTTCCTTATGTGTACCTACGTTTAAGATGAAGGGTTTGCAATACCCTTAAAGGGTGTCATGTTGTACTACTTATAGATAAGTATTCTATTCTATTTCTCTGTCGCACTTGCGAATTTGAGCGACAGAGAGGGAGACTAACAAACTTCGTTTTCGTTTTCCGTTAGCACCTCCACGCCACCCACATCCCGCATCCAGCGGACTCCCGCGACCATTACCAGGCTAAAGAAATACTTATTCATCTAAAAACATCCTGAGTTACTGAGGAACATAATATATTCGTGCTCAATTACTCATCACACAAATAAATTACCTTACTGGGATTCTAACCCAGCTTTGTGTAGAGTCACTGACATTTTTTTTTATGGAAGCCGCTCTCTTTGCTTACTAGGTAGATACATGATACTCTCACTGGAGCGCAAACTCTTAGAGTATTCCAGTGTACAAACTTCCCCGCGTGGTCGTGCCGGAGGCTTCCCCTGGATTTTCCCCAGGCCACCCTCCAACCACGCAGTTCGACCGCTATATTGGGTCCGTCCTATTATAGCAACAGTCAGGATCAAAAAAAAAAAACATATCTAAATATGACCCCGTAGCACACTAAGTTTTATGTCGGACATAAAACATTTGCCCCTCTTGCACTCGCATATTTGCCAGAATGGGACGAATGCTTTATGTCCGACATAGAACTTAGTATAGGGGGTCTGTTGCTCATTATATCACTATATGGGTACTAGAATCATTAATTATCCAACTTACACGCATTAATAATACAATGAATTACCAACCTGGTTAAGACGTTCCAAATTACAGGGACAACATTTTCTCAGATTGAAAGTATAAAGTCACAACTATGGAACTAAGTAGCAATTTTTGTTAGTGAAGAATGTAAGCAAAGCCGCGGGAACGTCTACTACTATTAATAAAACATTATCTCTATTTTTATATACCGAAACCCGTTTACATAGATAATGCTTTCGAGGTAGCGAAAGCCTAATGAATATTTTTACCGTCACGTCACATAATTAGATAGTGTTTAAATGAATGTGTGTTTTTAATGGGCGTTAACGTATCTAACTAGTACTTTATTTACATGTAAACAACTATGCATACTTGTATAAGGTGCTGTACTAGGTGCATATATGTAAATTTAGTCAGCATCATAAAGATATATTCAAATGGGTGTATTGTTACACCTCGTTATTGTTTGTTGTTAGTACTTTAAGTGAAATACAGCACGGAGTCTATATCAAAGGCATTTCAGTCTATTATTCATATACTATAAAAACAGTGTTAACGGGAGATACAACGTTTCATTGTTAGTACGGCGGAAGTTGGCCAATATTGATAAAAGTCGTGGACACGTCTTCTATATACCTAAAACTGGTATGGATGTGTTCCTTGTTGTCTCCAGAGTACGAATCTACCGGTTTTAGTTAAGGGAGAGGGGGACGGACATAGCTGTGACGTCCTAAAGATGGCGGCCGACGGTCATCGATTTTTGTTCAAATCTCGGGTTCTATTTTTCTGATCGGTTCATGTGAAGTGTCAATTTAATGCGTATTAAATGTTCTATAATTCATTCTTCTAGATCTGTAACGGACATTCAACCGTTTGGGAAATATTTTAAAAAGTATATTTTTTCACCTTAGACGTTCTGATTTCTTACCATCATAATTCGAGAAAGAGATACTTTAGCGTGATAGTTGTCATTATAAAAAATATCAAACATTTTATTAGCTTTCCAATAATATGCAATTTGTTGTCGTTAAATAATAAACCTGTCATTTATGGCCAATTCCGTAACGCAAGTCCGCAGGAACCGGCACGATGCGTATGATTGAAATACTATGAGAGTTCAATTTTGGTGTTCCCAACTGAAAGGTACTGTTGTTTGCTATTGGTGTTGCTGTTGTTGTTGTTGCCCTAGGGCATCCCCGTGGTGCTTAAGGCGGTGTATTAGAAATTATTGCGTGCTTTGAAACGCCGTTCTGACTAGATTAAGAAAAAATAAGAGGTTTTCAGATATATGATTCTTGACTATATGATTGTTCATCTGATTTTATCGATGCATGATTGCTTAAAATTTCCTCGATAGAAAAAAAAACCAAAATGTTACATCTCTTTTCCTCGTGGGCGGAAGGCATCAGCGTGTCTCTGTCTAGAGAGCGTGTGCGACTCAAATCAAGGCATCCCCTTAAGGCCTTCATAAGCTCTCGCCACGCCTTCCTGTGTGTTCCTGCAGTCGAATTAATAAATACTGTGTTTCAGGGGACGCCTTGATTTGAGTCGTACACGCCCCCTAGACAGATAAATGTGTTTCAATAAAAAGGCATTTTAAATTCATAACTTCTTTGACTGTAGGCCGCAAGCTTTCGCCAAAATCCAGCCCGAGGACTAGGAGCCAAACTCGGAACAAGGCTGCTCTTGCCGTACCCCACGCCCGCGCATACTTCATTTCATTTGAGTGCAAGTTGCGGTTGAATTTGAAGACATTTGCACGTGGTGATTCGTTACATTACCTTTCTAGCAACAGCTATATGTAAACATGTTTTTTCCCTGGAGATGCGTATAGATATTTTTTATATAGTTTGTCGACTGATATGTGTTGCGAACTTTGGAGCTCCATAGTTCAGCAGCTGCAAGCAGTAGCAGTTTCGCAGGCAACAAGTTTGAACAGACCACCACGGCCCGAAGGCGAGCGGTGAGGCTCGCGGGGCAAAGGCCCGGAGCATCCCTCAAGAGCGTGCTCTTCACGCGAGTACTAAGGCCAAAGACCCCGAAGAGCGAGCTCATGCAGACATTTTACTACTCCTAAATGCATCACAAACAAACCTGAGGGCCGAAGGACCGAAGCGTACCTTCAAAGCGGGCTGTCCACGCAAGCCAGAGGGCCAAAGGCCCAAAGGGCGGGCCCACGTGGACACTTTACTACTCCCTATGTGTCCTACAAGCAAACCTGAGAGCCGAAGGTCCAAAAAAGCAGCATGGCACGCGAAGCGGCAGGCCGAGCTCTGCGTGGGGTCGAAGGCCCGAAGCGTTCCTTCAGAGCGGGCCCTCCACGCAAGCCAGATGGCCAAAGGCCTGAAAGGCGTGCCCACGCGGACACTATGTTACTCCTAAGTGTCTTACCAGCGAATCTAAGAGCAAAGCCCGAACCGTCCCTTCAGAGTGCGCTCTCTACGTGAGTCGGAGGGCCGAAGGCCGGAGGCGACCCTCCAGAGAGCGTGCGCTCTCGAATACTTTACTCCTGGGCTGGGCTCCGTAGGGCCACAGGTCTGAAGCGTCCCTTCAGAGCGCGCTCGCCACGCGAGCCTGCGCGGACAACTTGAGGGCCGAAGACCCGAAAGAGAGCGGCATGGTAAGCGAGGCGGCAGGTCGAGCTCTCCGTATAGGGACGAAGGTCTGTAGCGTCCCTTCAGGGCGCGCTCTTGGACACCATACCCGCCGAGTGTTTTACAAGCGAACCTTAGGGCTAAAGGCCCGTACGGCAAGCCAACGCGGCCACACACTCCCCTTACTCTATCACATACAAGACTCAAACACTCACCAAGCGGACACACACTCGGTGCGTGCAGCGTTTCAGTTACAAATCTCTCTGCCGCTTTTCCTATAGCTGTTTTTCACTTCTCTTTTGCGAGGAAATACATAACCAAAACAAGTCAGATTTGGAAAGTACAAGTCAAAGTACATCACAGGTAACCTCGGGCAAAAACTAGTCCTACTAATATTATATATGCGAAAGTTTGGATGTTTAGATGTTTGTTACTCAACCACGCTTAAACGGCTCAACTGATTTGGATGTAATTTTGTACGAAGATAGTTTATAGCCTGGATTAAAATATAGGTCAGTTAGGTGATCAGTTTATCCCGGGTCCACGCAGACCAAGTCGCGGGCGGAAGCTAGTTGTCTAATGAAGCTGCTTGCGTTCATTGATTTATTAATTATTTTCAACTTTATACTAGGAACTAGACTAAGTTTACGTCAACCGGGCGTAAATTGGTAATAAGTTAATAACAATCTCACTTGTCAGCCAAAATAAGACGTAAAATTGTGTGTGGGGGGTGAAAAAGTACGCTTCAGTGCACTCGCCTCGCCTTCGTCTCGGGCTACAAAGTTCCTGAGGTGGCCTTTATTTTACTGCTTTAGGTGCGTATCATGACCGTCTGAGTCGTATAATTACTCAGAAAACAAAAAAAAGAGTTTCTAAAGGCGCGATGTGACGCCAGCGATCGCTAGCAGAGACGAGCGTGGTGATAGTTAATTGGTGCGTAATTCACAAAATTTATTATTACTTGGTTATTTATTTGTGTACACCAACAAAATCTATATTTTTTGGAAAGCTTATAAAATTACCCACCTTTTTTATTATAACTTTGTTATTATTTATTGAGTTACAAGCATGTTTTATCAGTACTCGTTAAAACGCGCGGGGTAAAAAAGTCATATTTTTTCTAATAATTAAAAAACTGTTGATTGTACGTCATAGCGTTTTAGAAATTAATTATAGAACGTTTAATAAGCTTTCAAATGACACCTCACACGGAGTAATCAGTAAAATAGAACCCGAGATTTGAACAAAATTCGATGACCGTAGGCGGCCATCTTTGTGACGTCACAGCTATGTCCGTCCCCCTCTCCCTTAACTAAAACTGGCAGATTCGTACCCTGGAGACGACAAGGAACACATCCATACCAGTTTTAGGTACATAGAAGAGATGTCCACGAAAATCGTGAAGGAGACGACTTTTTGCGATTTTGCCACCGTACTATGTGGCTATACAAGCCGATGCGGGAGCGGTACGCACGACCGCAAGTCATTAGGTACATGTTTAAGATGCTGACTGCATGTACATGTAACAGAAGTATCTAACGGAATCATAATAATTATTAATACATTAAAGTGCAAAACATTAAAACTATATCGTTTATACTAATCGAAGTATGAACGCACCCAAGTCTGTAGCCAAGCAATGAAGTCCACTCTACCATCTGAGCTATCCAAGTCCCGCCCGACTCTATCAATTTCAACCAGTTGATAAGGCTTGTGGCCTTGTTATGAATTTTCGCTGTCTCAAATTAATAAGCTGATAGACTGAGGAGTCTGGCTCGCGCACCGAGGGTTCCGTACTAACTTGCATACCTCATATCCATCACGACTAGAGTCACGGGTCACGACCCCATGGATAGTAGGTGGAACCTATCCGTACGCCATCTATCGGTACATTTTGTTACTAATTACTTGCAACCGCGGTGTGTACAAGTACGTTTGTGTTTCAGCATTAATTATTTATTACAAGAACCGATTTCAGTATATATTCATCTGAAGAAAAAAACATACATACATACATACATTCACGCCTTTATCCCTAAAAGGGGTAGGCAGAGCACATGAAACTTATGTTCCAGTGCCACAAAGGTAAAAAACATACAAAGGTACTTAATTTAATGACAAACATACCGCCTCTTATGTACCTAATATTTTAAATTTATTCTCTTAGTAAACTTCGGAGTTATAGAATAGGAAGGGGGAGGCACTATTTTTTAGGAAAATGACAATTTTTCCATGCACGTTAGTTAACGAATTCATTTAAATTTTTCTTCTCTTCGTGTCTTAGAAGAAGAAGAAGAGACAAAATACATTGTGTTAATTAATGGACTGTAGGTTTTCGACATCTACACTGATATTATAAAGAGGAAAGATTTGATTGTTTGTTTGTATTGAATAGGCTCCGAAATTACTGGACTGATTTGAAAAATTCTTTTACCATTAGAAGCCGACATTATCCCGTGATTATCCCTGATGAACATAGGCTACTTTTTACCGCGGGAAAATGCTTCATTTCTACGGGAAAACGGGTAATCCGTGCGAAGCCGGGACGGGCAGCTAGTCGAGAATAAACTTATGAATCCTATACGAAAACAGAACCTTGGAATAAGGATAACAGAACCTTGAAGAAACTTAATGGTGGGTACACACTGAGCAAACGAACGACCAACGAACGCGAAGCATTTACGTGACAGCTATTTGTTAGAGTGAGATACATAGCCGTTCGTTGGCTTGGTGTGTACCCACCATAAAAGGCATAGAATGTTGCCAGATGGCCAGATTAAAAATACGTTTACTTTTTTTTTTTTTTTTTTTAATTCGTCCATTCGGACAGGCTAAGACCATGGGCCATACTGCCTAAAATACGTTTACGTTAAAAATAGTTTTTGTATACCTACACCTTTTGTTTTGTCACGAATAAATTATTTTTCTTTCTCCTTTCTTTCTTTCTTTACGCTTTACTAAATATGCTGCCACCACGCTCCACGCTGCCACTACAAATAAAAAGTTGTTAATACCGATATACTTAGCTTTCGTTTTAATTTGAACCTTGCTTTAACAATAGAAACATAGCTTTTTCATTTGATAGCGTTTGTGGCACGTGGCTAAACAATGGTATTATTGTACCGATGGGTCTTAAGCTAAAATCCGTTCAAATTTCATCAGTCCATACATCACCTACTTACTCTTTGACCATACCAAACATATTGTGGGGTACCACGTACGTGCCCCCGGCAGAGTGCTTCGTACCTTTAGCACAGAATAAGTAATCCTTTTAATTATCATACATATCATCGTTATCCTACATAATATATCTACCTATGAGTACAGTCGCCATCAAATATATCGGAGCGGTCAAAGTGCTCACAATTATCTGAACACGACTCTAATGCCTCGACAAAAAGAGACGTGTTGATTGGTGAACACCTTGGCTCCTCCGATAGATCAATAGTGACAACATTTTCTTAGGTTTCAAAGTATAAGTTACAAAGTATATATACCTAGTAACGTAGTAACAGATATTTAGTGAACAAAGCCGCGGGAACGACGAAGTACCTACTGCTAATTAAACATTATCTCTATTTTAATACTATACCCGTTTACATAGATAATGCTTTCGAGGTAGCGAAAGACGAATGAAATTGTACCGTCACATAATTAGATAGTGTTCAAATGAATGCATGTTTTTAATGCGCGGAGGTACCTTCGACCGTTAACGTATGTAATAGGTGCCTTATTTACACCTAGGGACCTACCTTATGCAAGTAAAGTACAGATGCCGTCAAACTTCTTGAACATGCGGGACGAAGTGGGGGGGGGCAGCTCGCAGGTACAATTCGCCTTTGCGCAGGCAAGGTCAAATGTTCAAGAAGTTTGACGGCATCTGTAACAAGTATGCATGTAACTTATACAGGGTGTATCAAAAATGGGGTGTGAACCAGTCAAGGGCATGTTCGGTAGCATACTGCGATTCCAAAAATGCATTTGTTTATTTTTGTATAAGTAGTTTATATATATATTTGATTAAATATTGAAATGTTTACATTAGTCTTTGTTTTTGTTGTGATTGCTAGTTTATGACATCAAATAACATTATCAGTTTTCACTTCAAAATCTAGAAATTTATTTAATACAGGTCAACCGGGGCAAATGCGTCTATGGGGTAAATGCGTCTTTTGAAAATATCTTCAAAACGCGACTTTTTAGAGCTATTACAACCCTCCATTTTCAAAGTATGGTTATAACGCGCGCAGATAAAGAATAGATCAGAAAATGGCGTCCGCTCGCATGCTATCTCGCTCACACCCTATCACTGTCTATACTATACTCACACAATTACGTACTCGCTGCAAAAAATAATGCTAATATTTATGCGTAGTTGCCGCTGTTTCGAAAGGCTAAATAATGTCAAAATAAAGACGATGATTGGATACATTTCGGATATTCGAATTTGATATGAAGTTTATTCTCTTGTAATCTTCGTTGTAAACAAATAAAAATTCGTCAAAAATTAAGTAATTTGTTCATTAGAAACATTATTACACTGAAATATACTAGCAATTAGTAAATTATAAAAATACACGCCTCCTAGTCCATATATTTAAATATTTACATTTAGGTGAGCGCCATCTGGTGATTAGAAATTCATAAATAATAATAAAAAAACTTGAGTTATAATTTACCCTTGCTCCTTATTGATTTTATTACTATTTCTGTCGTTATTATTAGTGGGTAACATTAATTACAAATTCCTACTTCCATGGTAACCGCCACGCCGCCATTTTCAGTTCTCATGGGCCATCCACATTATGTGATTATAGCCCAATTTGTCAGTACAACATGTCGAAGTCACAAGCGTACAGACGTAACAACTGCAACTACAATTTTTTTTTTTTTTTAATTTATTTCATGACCATGGATACAGAGTCCTTCAGTCGGAATAATAGTTTACATTTAAACACAAATATAACATTTTGTCATCTACATTACAAGTAATAAGTATTATAATTATAGCATTAGAGCTTACGAAATGTACAATAATATAAATTGTATGTAATAATCAAATTTTTTCTACAGTTTTTAAAATGAATTTAAATACAGGTATGAAATAGACAGGGTTTGATAATAAATCTTGAACGAGGCGGGGAACACTTAATGAATTTTCATCAGCAACATCACTAATGACACTGACAAGTGTCTGCCTTTGAATAGCAAACGTTTCACACTCAAATATCACGTGTTTTATATCCGCATTTTTCTTAGAACAATAGGTACATTTATCATCACTTATAATTTTCATCCGATTGAGATGTGCTGGAACCAAGCAATGACCAGATCGCAAACGATTAATGCACGTTATGAACTTCCTGTTAATGTATTTGAAGCTGTTATACCACGGTGCTGTTGGTAAGTTTTGCTGTAGTTCTGCGTACCATTTTCCTTTTGTCTCTGTAGTAGCGTCCCAGTATTCCTTCCACATTCTCTTTGAAGAGCTTTTAAACTGGTGATAATAATCCGTAAAAGGTACTTTAAATGATTCTGTTAAATCAACGTCGTGGTCGCGACGAGTCGCAAGATCCACAACTTCATTTCCTGCTATGCCACTGTGGGAGGGAACCCATACAAATTCTACATTTTTTCCTAACTTAAGTATCATATCCTTAATTCTATATATAATATAATTTTGTTTATATGCTAAATTATAATTGCATAAGGTGGATAGCACACTCTTAGAATCACTAACTACTAATATATTTTCACTATTTACATTTGTATATACATAAGTCAAAGCAGCTAATATTGCCCAACCTTCTGCAGTAAATATGCTACAATCACTTGGTATTTTATAGCATTTAGTTAACTTCATTTGAGAGTCATAGTATGCTGATTTAACATGCTCACTCTTAGAACCATCAGTGTACAAAGTATAGAAGTTTGGATTTTCACTTAAAAGTTCTAAGAAATCATACTTATTTTTCACAGAATCTAGGTGACACTTAATATCACGGTAGCTAAGCAAAGTGTTATATGGGCACTTGTAAATTGGCCACTTGTTACTGGTGTACATGTTTCTTGTCAGGTTTTTTGTACATGTTATTATGGTTGGAATTTCAGGTAAGGAGCCTGAAATAAGAGTACTAGCCGAAATACTGGATGTCTCAGCTGACTGTGTGATTACTGCGGGATGCGTGATTTTCTCCAAGACAACACTATTATCACAGGACAACTCTTTCAAACAAAATCTCTCAGCCAGCTGTAAACGTCGTAAGGACAATGGAGGTATACAATTTTCAATTTCCATAGTGTTAATAGGAGTGGTGCGCATAGCTCCACTTATCACTCTCAAACCCATATTCTGTATTACATCCAACTTTCTTAATAAGGTACTACTGGCATTCATATAAGCCAAGGAACTATAGTCAAAATGACTTCGGACTATGCTTTTGTACAACATATTAAGAGTTTTTGGGTCAGAACCCCAAAATGTCCCTGCCAGGCTTCTCATTACATTTATGCTCTTCATGGCATTCTGACATATATAATTTATGTGCTTATCAAATTTTAACTTATCATCTATAACAACACCTAAAAATTTATGATGACTAACAATAGGAATTAGATTGTTATCATATATAATATTTACAGCAGACTGTGCAAATGGGTCTTTACTGAATATTAATACTGAACTTTTTTCTGAACTTATTTCTAACTTTAAAGTGTTGCTATAATAAAGTTGTAGTTGGTTTAATGCTGCATTCATATTATTTACAGCCAAGTTCAAGTTCTGATTTTCACTGTACAAAAGTAGGTCATCTGCAAATTGCAAGATTTTAACTTTGGATGTATTTACATAATGAAGGATTTGAGATGTATATAAGTTGTACAACAGAGGTGACAATGTAGCGCCTTGCATTGTCCCTTTACTTACATTTCTAGGTCCATGTAGTTTATTATTAAATTTAACAAATAAGGTTCTATTGTGTAAGAAATCGAAAATCCATTTTAAAGTTTTACTTGGTAAGTCCAACTCATGTAAAACACGAATCAGACTTTCAATGTTAACATTGTCAAAGGCACCTTTAACATCTAAAAAAACACATACAACATTAGAGTGACAGAGTTTTGCCTTTTTAAGATCAGATATGAGAGATACAAAGCTTTCAGAGCAACTTCTGCCTTTTCTGAATCCATATTGAATATCTGGTAACTTTCCTTGTGTTTCAGCAAAGTAATCTATTCTTAACTTTAACATATTTTCAAAAAGTTTCCCTAAACATGATGATAAGGAAATAGGTCTGTATGATAAAGGATTATTGACAGGTTTATTTGGCTTTAGGATGGGAATGACACATTGTGTTTTCCATGATGACGGTATAACTAAACTATTCCATAATTTATTATAAACTTGTATTAAGATTTCTACAGCATTGGGATGTAACCTTTTAATTAACATATATGGTATGTTATCCAACCCTGGTGTTGTGTCTTTTCTAGTTTTGAGTGCTATATACAATTCATTCAAAGTAAATGGCTTATTGAGAAAAGAGTTTGTTTGATTTTCTGCAGAGCAATTTAATATGTCACTAAGGTTATTTGGATCAAACTGAGTTGACTCTGATATTTTGTCTAAGTAACTTGGTACCCATTCTTCATTTAAATGCCTGTTGTGAGAGGAACCTAATCTTTTAAATCGTTTAATGTAGCCCCATATCCTAGCAATAGGTGTCATTCTATTAAAACTACTGCACAAGTCATGCCACGAATGAACACTTTCTTCTTTTAGTATTCTTTTCTTTTGGGCATCTACCTTTTTGTAGTTTATGAAATTGGTAATACTTGGTGATGTTTTATACTTTATTAAAGCTTCTTTCGATTTTTGTACGGCATTATCACATGTTGGATTCCACCAAGGAGCAGGTTTTCTCATGACTTTCGGAGTTTGTTTTGACTTTAGCTTTGGAATTGCTTCTGATCGAATGTTATACAAAATGTTTACAAAGTTATTGTACAAATTAAGAGGTTCAGTATTATTAATATCTAATTGAGAAAAACAGGTTTCTGACAGATTATAATATTTAGTCCAATCTGCTTTACTATAAATATATTTTTCTTCTACAGGTCGGATCTCATATATGGAAGGCTTCACATTTACGACCACTTGAGTTGGATAATGATAACTGCCCATTGGATCGTCATGAACGCTCCATTCGCAAAAAGGAGCCAATGAGGGACTGACCAGAGCTAAATCAATTGCAGACGGATTTCTATTTGGATATGACACAGTTGTTGCACTACCATCATTTAAAACACACATGTCAAATTCATCAATGAGTTTGTACAAGCTGTTGCCTCTATTATTATTTGAATGACATCCAAACAATATATGATGTGCATTAAAATCTCCCATGATAATACATGGCTTAGGGGTTTCCAGTAATACCTCTTTCATTTTGGAGGTGTCAAACCTGTTACAATTAGGAGGACAATATACACAGAGTATACTTAAAATTCCTCTTGATGTCTCTATTGATATACAGATATTTTGAATGGATTCATAAAAAGTTGTGTTTGTTATGCTGTACTGTAAGTTTTGTCTAATTAATATTGCAACTCCATTATGTGTATTCACTGATTTTTTATGTATAAAGTTATATGGTGTAAAATTAGGAATTATACTTGTGCTTTTGAGCCAAGTCTCATTCAATAAACATATATCAATATCTTGTTCTGAAAGAAATGTTTTTAATAAGGTTTTCTTGCTCTGTAAACTCTGTATGTTAAACTGTGCTATTTTTAAAAATGTATCCATGAATTAGTTGAATAAATTTGCTAACAATATTTCTTTAATTCTTTTAAATGTGATCGGGGTATTATCTTTGTCATTTCCAAGACAGACCATTGACTTAACAATTGCATTCATTATTATTTCATTATTAACAAGTTGTTCCATGTTGAAGGTTTGCGGGCTAGTAGGTTTACTAGGCATAGCTGGAAAGGTAGTAGGATTGGCAATAGGTGGTAGTGATGGAGGACTCACCACAGTGGCATATGACTGGTTCGAATTAGCGTATTTCTTTTTCTTCTCTTCAATTTTCTGTTTCTTTATGGGACATTCCCTGGATATAGCGAGGTGGTTCCCGCTGCAGTTTATACATACGATTTCATCGACGTCACATTCCTTGTATGAGTGTTGTCCAGCACAGGATGAACACATTTGTTCACCTCTGCAAACCCGGGCTGAATGATTAAACTTCAAACATTTATAGCATTGGAGAAGGGGTGGTATGTATGCATGTACCTTGTACCTAAACATATTCAGATATGCATGTTGAGGTAATAATGTAGTTGCAAAAGTTATTGCTATTGTCCCCAAAGGGACCAGTTTCCCCTCAACTTTTCGCATGAACCTTTTAATCGATATGATTTCTGCGTCACATGCAATATTTTTATATATTTCCTCATTTTTTAATTCTTCGGTACATATCGAAGTACACCTGTGGTCTCAGTCAGTGTTGCAGGCACAAACGCTTTGAGTTTATTTCTGCCCAAGAAAAGGTCCATTTTCAGAAAATTATTCGCTGGCGCGGGCTTCCTAAATGTTATTCCGATTTTGTAGGCATTCACTCTGTGGACACCTACAATACCCTTTACTTGCTCCGTAAACAGTTTTGTTAGAGTAATAGGGTTTCTATTACCTAGCTTGTCATTGTCTTGAGATTCTACGTACACAACGCACTCGGCACTGTGATTTTCAGGGAATTGTCTTTTATAATTCGGTTTAGTGAACATTTTATAGTCTTCAGCACTCTTGTCGAGTTTTCGCTTTTTTGGTTCTTTGTCACCGGGGGCCTCGCCCCCGGCGCTAGTATCATTCATTTTTGTACACTATATTCACTTTGTATTAACACTATATTTACAAGAAAAACAATCAAACATATACAAGAATAATTAATTTGCTAAATCGAGAAAATTTTAAATGTCCGCTTAGTTTGACTTCCCGCCAAAAAACCTGCAACTACAATTTCATTCAGTGTGGCCAGTTAACAGAAGGAAAGCGAAAATTGGCGCATTCAAACGGTCCTGCGAAGCGGACTGCAAGATTGTTACTAACCGATGAGATAGGGCAAGACAGCGCGTCTAACACTCAGCCGCGACATACTCTCGATTTCTTTCGCATGTCCTAATAAGAGAGAGACGGATAGTGCGAGAAAAATTGAGAGAGCTCGCGCGCCGTCGCGCAATAGCCGTGGAGCACACAAAAATCGAGAGTATGTCACGGCCACCTCATGATCGACGTGCTGTCTCCCCGGTGTTCTGCCTTTTCGCAGAATTTCCTTTGGTCAAACATCACTTGCCAACCAACATTTCGAAAATGATTCACTTTGACAACTAACCATTACCAACTTTTTGTATGACAACCTGACACTTGGTCGAATTTTTATAAAGCAGAATATCACAATGACTAAAAATGTTTGGAAAACTTATCACTTGCCAACTATTTCACTAGGCCAAACAACTATTGAACGATCAACGTTTCGTAAGTGCAATAGTTACGTAACAGAAATAATAACTGTGACAGAGTCCAGATAGGTGCGACGACGAGCGAAGCGAGGAGTAGCGTGTTAGGTTAACCGCGATCTTACAGCGCACGAAGCCGAGCGAGCGAAGCGAGCGTGCCGCGGCAGCGGCCGGCGAGTGCCAAAATCGCCTTATTGAGTATTCAAAATAAGTAAGGAAACACTTATCGCTAATAAGTCAGTTTATTCTTACTCACCCACAAAGTTATTAAAAGAAGTGAGCAGTTGCGCTTACCCACATTGTAAATTATATTACATAGTAACTGTACGAACCCTACTGCGTGAAACATTTGGGAAACGTTATACAACGAAATGACTATTCAGCCAACTAAAACATTCTGTTAAACGATTTTTGGCATTTTGATTACTTTATAATCATCAGACCAAACGTACAGTTGGCAACTGTGAGGTTGGGAAAAGAAACGAAATCTTATGACGAGTTGGCAAGTGATTATTTGGCGAAATAATATTCTGCGAAACGTTGGTTGGGAACTAATAATTGGCCAAACAATTTTCTGCGAAAAATAAGAGAACCTGTCTCCCCCTATATCATCGGTTAGTAACAATCTTGCAGTCCGCTTCGCAGGACCGTTTGAATGCGGCAATTTTCGCTTTCTTGCTGTTAACTGGCCACACTGAATGAAATTGTAGTTACAAAACACCGGTTTAAAAAAAATACAAAATTACAGTGTAAAATGTTAATACAATGTTCTTTAGCATATATTTTTAAATTATCGTTTAAATTTATTTGTATGAAATTTGTGAGAAAAAAAAACTTGGCAGATCATGCGAATTCCATGGTCCAAATTGTGATTTTCATGCAATTAGTCCGTACAACTCGTTTGACACACTATAGCAATTAGTCAGATTCTGATGAATTGGGGCTGACAAATCACTTAATGTGGATGGTCCATTATCTGCGCGCGTTGAGGTGCGTACACACCAAGCCAACGAACGGCTATGTATCACACTCTTACAAATAGCTGTCAGGTAAATGCTTCGCGTTCGTTGGTCGTTCGTTTGCTCAGTATGTACCCACCATTATAACAAACTCTCAATTTATGGTGTGTACACACCAAGCCAACGAACGCCAACGAATGGGTTTCGCCGGCCTTCGTTGGCCCTATCTGAGCGATTCAACAAACGCCAACGACCGTTCTATGATCGTTCGTTAGCGTGTGCCGGCAATCCGCTACGTGGCAGTATCATTGACGCAGGCAAAGCCTGCGTACACACCAGACCAACGAACGCCAACGAAAGACATTCGGCGTTGGCTACCGCACGCTCCCGCACGTTCGTTGGTTCTTGAATATGCGTCCAGAACGAACGTGCGTCGGGCGGTAGCCAACGTTAGTAGTCGAACAAGTTTGATAACCGCATATTGATCATGAATGACGACACAGTGATTATAATTGCTAGTTTTCTATATCCTAACGAATTGAACGAATTGTTAACGAATTAACAAGAGGAAAAAACCAAAAATGAAGGCGGAGATGTTGGACAACGACATATTTTAAAAGCAGAAACGTTTACAGTGGAAGTAAAATAATTGCAAAAAAGAGTAACGTTTAATTGACAACTTTATCAGAATGTCTTCTGAAGATTTTGAATGGTTGTTGAATACAATTGGACCATTCGTTTGTTGGCCTTCGGCAACCAATCCACACCACGTTGGGCCGATTGCTTCAAATCCTTTGATGTTGCGGCCTCGCTGCGGATGGCCGGCATAGGCCAACAAACAATCGTTGGCGTTTGTTAATCCGTCCAGACACAGCCAACGAAGGCCAGCGAAGGCCAGCGAAACCCATTTGCTGTCTTTCGTTGGCTTGGTGTGTACGCACCAAGACGATTGTAATGGTGGGTACACACCAAGCCAACGAACGGCTATGTATCTCACTCTAACAAATAGCTGTCACATAAATGCTTCGCGTTCGTTGGTCGTTCGTTTGCTCAGTGTGTACCCACCATAATAGTTCTCAAATGTTTATTTTCGGAGATATCTTCAAAAGACGCATTTACCCTATAGGGGCTAGCAGGGGGGCTATAAATGCATTTGCCCCGGTTGACTTAGGTAAATGTAAAAAAATAAAATGGAAAAAATCGTTTAGAAACGATTTTTGATTATATTTAATGAAAAATAAAATGGACATAATACACGGACGCGGCCTGCGGTGGCGGTCAATAGTAAATGCACCTACCTCCACGCCAACAAACAAAAGGTAGGTAGTTATGCAACTAGGTAAGTACCTATGCCATTTTTCTTTCGCAACAAATCATAATTCCTTGCACACATGACATGTAATTCAAAAGCGTAGTATAAAGAATTATTCAATTCGTAAGAGTCACGTAATGGTGGGTACACACCAAGCCAACGAACGGCTATGTATCTCACTCTAACAAATAGCTGTTACGTTACAGTCTACGAGATTTGGAACTGGTCTTTTGACACATCGCGACACCCATACAACGTAAATTGGCACTGCTCATCGAAATAAAAAAAAAAGTTTCAATAGCTTCCGAGTTACAAAACAAAGTTCAATCTCCATGCACGCTCTTTTTAGCACTTATAAAATTATTGTAATATTTTTTTACGGCTTATTTGTATAGAAATTAGCATTGAAAACTCGGTATGCAAACCATTACGTCCTACGACTTTTAACGATACACTAAAATTTAGTGATACACTGCTTTAATCGATTGGAGTATGTCAATTTAGAAATAAATCGATATGAATCAAATAATTGTGAATAGGAAAAAACGTTGTATTATTTAATTACTGCCACGATAATAAGAAATAGAATCACATCGATCGAAACCGACATATTTGATTGTGCAAAATGTTGCGTTTGAAAATATGGCATTGATTTCTGCACGGCGCGCGAGCTCTCTCAATTTTTCTCGCACTTCCAGTCTCTCTCTTTACTTACAGGACACTTGTGTTAGCAGACAACACTGTATAGGCTCTCTATTTGATTTCCTAAGAATAATTATTACACAGTAATCAATCATCATCAATCGTAATCGGATATTATGACAATCGATTTACTCTAGCCACATCACTCTTTACATCATATTGGAACTGTCAAAAGACCAGTCCCAAATCTCGTACACTGTAATGCTTCGCGTTCGTTGTTCGTTGGTCGTTCGTTTGCTCAGTGTGTACCCACCATAAGAGTCATATATTTAAATTAACCCTTTCAATCTAGGGTAAACTCATTCCAACACATTCCTACAATACTTAATGATCGGAATTTGGAATGATTAAATACCTAGTTAACTATTTCCTATAAAAGTATTATTCGAAGGGTTTGAAGGTCCTTTTACTTTTCAAAAACGATAAGTCATGGTTTTAGTTCATTCTAATTTGCGATCGATATTTGATTCCGATTTCAGTAGACACGTCATGCATGTTGTGATTGTGTTTTTTTTCAAATAGGCACCTACCCAAAGAGAATATAACCACAACCTCACAATATTTTTTATTTCGGAAAAGCAGTGGTGTTAGGCCAACTTCCCATAGGTTTCGGGTATTGACCTTCATAATGAATCACGATACAGTCCGATTTCGGTCTTCCAAAAAAGGTGTTAAGATAAAAATGAATCGAGATCGTTGAACACTCAATTTTGTCGCTATACAGCGATATCAAGCGCTATGCTCCGGTTAATCACCAGTAAAGCCAAGTCACACGGCACTTTAATTTATGTTAAAAATATAGGATATTACATATAAATATAATAATTTTTGTAAATTTTATTAAATATTTTTTATGCAAATGGCCTTTTTATAAAGTTTCGTTTAGAGTTTATTAAAAAGATGTGACCATAGACAAAGATATTGCAACATGTACGTACGCTTCTTCAAGCTTCATGAAAACAACGGACTATGAAGTGTGTATGGAAGTGCGTTAGACTGATTGCGCCGCAAATTACTTTCTAGGTAAGGTTTTTACGATTACATTTCCATGATTTTTTCAACTATGATATGGAAAACTATTTTCATCCGCTTCCGAAAATCTTATATTAACTTCCCGAAACTCATTTGTAGTATGTCATACAGGGTGTGTGCTCCTTATTTTCTTATTCCGCTACAGAACAGTTTTTACAAGATATTAGAGGTAATGTTTAGTGTGGTATATATTTTTTACAATGTTGCTGTTAACTGTGTATAAAACCACTCAAAGGACATAGTTAATTTATTGATAGTATAAAGAGGTTATAAGATTTTGCGCTCTAAAATTTTGCTTTTATGTATTTCAGTGTGGCACGAGGTGAGGAATGAATGTGAATAAATCAACCTGAATTTGGTTATCAACAAGAGGAACAAAGAAAACTTTTTTTTCAAAATCACAATGACAACTATAGAGCAACAAGCTTCCAAACTTTTGGATTTTAACCAGAAGCTAGACATAACATTACTGGACAATATTGTGGGATGCCTGTACTCGACCGTGGGGGAGCAGCAGCGCGTCGCGCAGGACATCCTGACCACACTCAAGGAGCACCCTGACGCATGGACCCGGGTTGATACAATACTGGAATTCTCACAGAACCAGGAAACAAAATACTATGCCTTACAAATATTAGAACAAGTCATTCAAACCAGATGGAAAGTTCTACCACGAAATCAATGTGAAGGAATAAAAAAGTACATTGTGGGTCTCATCATAAAAAACTCTTCCGATCCTGTCACTATGGAAAACAACAAAGTGTTTTTAAAGAAGCTTAATTTGATATTGATTCAAGTTTTGAAAAGGGAATGGCCTCACAACTGGGAAACATTCATTAGTGATATTGTGGGTGCTTCAAAAACCAATGAAAGCCTTTGCCAAAACAACATGGTAATCCTGAAGCTGCTCAGTGAGGAAGTGTTTGTGTTCAGCACCGGCCAGCTCACACAAACCAAAACAAAACATCTTAAAGATACCATGTGTTCTGAATTTAGCCAAATATTCCAGCTTTGTCAATTTGTACTTGAGAATTCACAAAATGCCCCACTTGTGGAAGCCACGCTTCACACTCTCTTGAGATTTTTGAATTGGATCCCTTTGGGTTATATTTTTGAAATGAAACTGATAAGCACCCTAATATTCAAGTTCTTGAGTGTACCACTGTTCAGAAATGTGACTTTGAGTTGTTTGACTGAGATAGCTGGTGTAACTGTGAGTAACTATGAGGACCAGTTTGTGGCTCTGCTTGTGCAGACGATGGAACAGCTGGAGGTGATGCTGCCTCTCACAACCAACATTCGGGATGCATATGCCGCAGGACGCGATCAAGAACAAGTGTTCATTCAAAATCTTGCTCTTTTCCTTTGCACCTACTTAAAGGAGCATTGCCAACTTATAGAAAGGCGAGGCTTGACCAACACTTTAATGAATGCCCTCCGCTATCTTGTCTTGATATCAGAAGTGGAAGAAGTGGAAATTTTCAAGATTTGTCTTGAATTTTGGAATTCTCTAGCTGCTGACCTGTACAAAATTGCCCCCTGCTCCCAATCAAACCTAGTTCTGGGCAAAAGTATGGGCAGAAAAGCTCTCTATGCTGATGTACTGAGTGGCATGCGTTACATCATGATCTCTAGGATGGCCAAGCCAGAGGAGGTGTTGGTGGTTGAGAATGAAAACGGAGAAGTAGTGAGAGAATTTATGAAGGATACGGATTCAATTAATTTGTATAAGAACATGAGGGAAACACTAGTGTACCTCACCCATTTAGATTACCAGGACACGGAACGCATAATGACAGAGAAATTACAGAATCAAGTGCATGGCTCTGAGTGGTCTTGGAAAAATCTGAATACATTGTGCTGGGCCATCGGTTCCACGTCAGGTGCAATGATGGAAGAGGATGAGAAACGCTTTTTGGTAGTGGTGATTAAAGAACTGCTGGGTCTATGTGAGCAGAAAAAGGGCAAAGACAATAAGGCTATAATTGCTAGCAACATTATGTATGTTGTCGGACAATACCCTCGTTTCCTCAGAGCTCATTGGAAGTTCTTGAAAACTGTTGTAAATAAACTATTTGAATTCATGCACGAAACTCATGATGGCGTGCAAGACATGGCCTGTGATACATTTATCAAAATTGCGTTGAAATGTCGTCGCCACTTCGTAACCACGCAGGTTGGCGAAGCATGCCCATTCATTGAGGAGATTTTGAGCACAATCAGTTCCATTATTTGTGACTTGCAAACTCTTCAAGTTCATACATTCTACGAGGCTGTTGGTTACATGATTAGCGCTCAACTGGACCAAGTCGCCCAAGAACAGCTAATTGAGAAGTACATGTGTCTTCCCAACCAAGTGTGGGATGACATCATTTCCCAGGCATCTCATAACGTGGATATTTTGAAAGACCCTGAGGCTGTTAAACAGTTGGTCAGCATCCTAAAAACGAACGTGCGCGCGTGTCGCGCGCTGGGACACCCTTACGTCGTACAACTCGGCCGAATATATTTAGACATGCTAAATGTTTACAAAGTTATGTCAGAGAACATAAGTCAAGCGATCGCCCTGAATGGGGTGGCCGTCACAAAGCAGCCCCTCATCAAAAACATGCGAATCATCAAAAAGGAAACACTGAATCTTATCTCTGGCTGGGTCTCACGCTCAACAGACAACACTATGGTTTTGGAGAACTTCATTCCGCCCCTTCTAGACGCTGTTCTATTGGATTACCAAAGAACTGTAGTTCCGGACGCAAGAGAACCTGAAGTATTATCGTGCATGGCTGCCATAGTGTACAAACTAGGAGGACACATCACATCTGAAGTGCCCAAAATATTTGATGCAGTTTTCGAATGTACACTGGAGATGATAAACAAGGATTTCGAGGAGTATCCAGACCACAGGACGGAGTTCTTCCTGCTGCTGCAAGCGGTGAACACAAACTGTTTCAAAGCATTCCTGAGCATACCACCGGCACAATTTAAGCTGGTGTTGGACTCTATAATCTGGGCGTTCAAGCACACGATGCGCAATGTTGCGGACACGGGGCTGCAGATCCTGCACCGGCTGCTGCAGAATGTGGAGCAGCATTCACAGGTAATGGTTGTGAGAAGGTGGATCTGTTTAATGATGACCACATTTCTTGAGTTAAAAAGAGAGAGAGATGTAGTGGACACTGATTATTGGCCCGTAAATTAACCGGGCATGATCAGGCTATTAGTAGCTAAGTAAAAATATCAAAACTCTTTGAGCACAAGATCTTTGTGCAATGTGTATTTGGGTCTCAGATTTTTCTTGAATAATCAGTTTCCAAAACTTTGTTTCTTCAATGCTCGATTTGATAGAAATCGAGACTACTTCTAAGGCTTCAAGTCTGTAACTTGAATGAAAAATACATAGGTAAAAAAGTAAACCTTGGCTTGAGATTTTTAAGCATAGCCTTTTTGTTGGTATGACTATGATGCCATCCATGTAGTGGCAAACTCAATTTTTTAATTTATTGTTATTCTCAGTACATTTCGTACATTATAAATCTTTGTTTGGTGTGTCAAAGGTTTCGAACTCGTTTCAATATTTCCCATATCTCGCAAACCTGTACTAAGATGTGAGTCACCCGCAGGCGGCGCAGAGCTTTTACCAGACGTATCTCTGCGACATCTTGGAGCACGTGTTCAGCGTGGTGACGGACACGTCGCACGGCGCCGGGCTCACCATGCACGCCACCATTCTCGCGTACATCTTCTCGCTCGTGGAGGCGGGCCGCGTCACCGTGCCGCTCGGGCCCACCCCGGACAACGTCCTCTACATACAGGTTTGTGATGATGTCGTACCTCTGCACGGCTATCACGCGACGGCGAGCTTTCTCGATTTTTCTCGACTATCCGTCACTTTCTTATTAGAACAAGTATTGTGCGAGAAAAATCGAGAGTATGTCGCGGCTGTCTCATGATAGACGTGCAGGTCGGTGTTACAAGCGTCTGTTGCGGTGAACGCTTACCATCAAGTCAGGGCTGTAACCGTACGTTTCTTTGGCACCGACGAGGTATTAAGAAAGTTTGTCAACGGGGTTGTGGTGGAAAAAATACAAAAGAGCTTCATGTATCTGTTTATACTGGGCAAGTCAACTTCATAAACAATTTGCAAAACCTAAACGAAAAGTGTATATTTACATGGCCATGAAAAGATGAAACAAACAATATGACGACACTTTAGCCTAGTTGGTAGTGACCCTGCCTACGAAGTAAGAGGTCCTGGGTTCGAATCCCGGTAAGGGCATTCATTTGTGTGATGAACACGAATATTTGTACCTGAGTCATGGATGTTTTCTATGTATTTAAGTATTTATTTATCCTATATAAGTATGTGTTTATCGTCGTTTAGTACCCATAGTACAAGCTTTGCTTAGTTTGGGACTAGGTCGATTTGTGTAAAATTGTCCACTAATATTTATTATTTTATTATAAGAAATTGGAAAACAAATTGTCACAAAAGAAGTGGTGTGAATAAAATAATTATTGGTTTCCAGGACTATGTGGCAAATCTTTTGAAAACTGCATTTTCTCATTTGACGGATAACCAAATAAAAATAACGGTCCAAGGGCTGTTCAACTTGGACCAGGATATTCCAGCCTTCAAGGATCACTTGCGAGACTTCTTAGTTCAGATAAGAGTGAGTACAGCCTTGATTATACATTTGTCCTAATATTATGGACGCGATAGTGAACTATGTATGTCTGTTTGATATATTTGAAGCTTAAATCTCCGAACCTAGATGAAAGTAGACCGATAGTTCATGTATAGTCGAGTTCTCCAATATCTATACAGGCAACCTTTCAAAAATATCTACACATGTGTCTTATGTCAGTAACAATAAAGTCTCTGTACAGATATTTTTGAAAAGTTGTATAATGGAGTATAATATATAGATACACATACATACATACATTCACGCCTTGATCCCTAAAAGTGGTAGGCAGAGGGCATGAAACTTGTGTTCCAGTGCCACTTTTAGCTTATACAGGGTGGAAATAGATTTTGGGTCAGTGAGGACAGCTACCAGATATCGTGTTGCTAGGCGAAAATGGAAAATGGAATGGAATGGAGGAGACCTTCCTTCGATTTCAAATTAATGAAGTTTGGCGTTTACAGATGTTGGAAAAAACATACAGGGTGCGAGGAAATAGTCATTTTTGACAAACTTTTTTTTATGCCAATCGATCCCATTCCTGTCCAGGATCAAAAGCTTGTACGGGACCAAAAATAAATTTCCGGCTAGAAATGTCAATCGATTCCATTACTATCCTGTATCTCAATAGTTTCCTTGGGGTCAAGGGGGTTTCCTTCGGTAACGGACTGCCAGGTCGTTTTTACATTAGTCTGTCCGCCTACTACTAAGCGTAGGCAGCTGTCGATCGCCGAATGCGGCCCACCAACGTGTTCGTTACACTTGCGGTCCCCGCATACACCATGCGGCGAACGGCGAAGTGTAATTGCCGCTTTATAAAAATGAATCTCTTCCGTAAAACCTTTAGATAGTATTATGCATAATGTTTTTCATATTTCGCTTCAGGAATACACAGGCGAGGACGACAGCGACCTTTACCTGGAAGAGCGGCTGTTCGCGCTGCGCCAGGCGCAGGAGGAGAAGCGGCGCGTGCAGCTCTCCGTGCCCGGGATCCTCAACCCGCACGAGCTGCCCGAGGAGATGCAGGACTAGGCCCCGCCGTGCCCGGCCTGGTAACAGTTCACCAGTTCACCACTTCCACTAGAGCGCGCCCAGGGGAGGAACCTATCGGGTTTTGCAACTTTAGACCGAGCTATCGTGTAACCGGCAGCAATATCTGCCGTAACAAAACGGCTAGAAATATCTGACACGGCCCTCTAGAAAGAGTCTTTTCAGGCGAGCTTTCTTGTAGCAGATATAACAGGGCCAGAAATATCTGACACGTCCTCACGTCGCTACAAAGAGTCCTTTCAGATATTTATGCGGGCTTTTTTGTAGCAGATATAACATGGCCAGAAATATCTGACACGTCCTCACGGCGCTAGAAAGTATTTTCAGATATTTATGCGGGCTTTGTTATAGCAGATATAATACGGCCAGAAATATCTGACACGTCCTCACGTCGCTACAAAGAGTCCTTTCAGATATGTATGCGGGCTTTTTTGTAGCAGATATAACATGGCCAGAAATATCTGACACGTCCTCACGGCGCTAGAAAGTCTTTTCAGATATTTATGCGGGCTTTGTTATAGCAGATATAATACGGCCAGAAATATCTGACACGTCCTCACGGCGCTAGAAAGAGTCCTTTCAGATATTTATGCGGGCTTTGCTGTAGCAGATATAACACGGCCAGAAATATCTGACACGTCCTCACGGCGCTAGAAAGAGTCTTTTCAGATATTTATGCGGGCTTTGTTATAGCAGATATAATACGGTCAGAAATATCTGACACGTCCTCATGGCGCCATAAAGAGTCCTTTCAGATATTTATGCGGGCTTTGCTGTAGCAGATAAAACACGGCCAGAAATATCTGACACGTCCTCACGGCGCTAGAAAGAGTCCTTTCAGATCTTTATGCGAGCTTTGTTGTAGCAGAAATAACGCTGATGACTGCGTGTATCTGCCGGCGTGATATGACAATTTCTTGCACAATATCTCGTTCGTTTAATCTGAGGCCATAAAGATGAAAGGCACGTTGGCAAAACAACCGTGACATATTCATATTTTTTGCGCCAAATTACGCATAATTTTCACTTATTCGGTGGCAGCTAGCTAAACAGTAGGTATATAAATATATACTATAAATGCTCAGAGAGCGTGGACGCAATATGTTGCCATACGCTTTATGCACACCGAACGAGTTGATCGTGCGTACGCAAAGCAGCCTACGCGCTGAATGAGTTAATAATTATAATTGAAATTGAAAATCTTAACCGGTACTAGAAATTAGTCTAATTATTACTAAGATAACATGATTGTGTTAATAAACTCAAAATTACGTGTATATAATACCAGGTCAGTGGTTTCATAGAGTAAGGGCGCTGTGAAGTAATATAATGTAGACCAGGATTTTATATGGCTTATGTAATAGTATTTTTATATATTTGGACACAATGTTAACAACCCGTTGTTATTGCAATACACCCGTGGTTCTGTAAAGGCACGGGGTTCCCAATATTACTGATAAAAAAGTCGTGCTAGAGGGTGACATCGCATCGGAGGCCGGGAAAATAGTGATTGCCGGCAAAGTAAACAGTACCTAGGGGGGCGAGCTTAGCGAGGCCGGATAGGGATACGAAGCTGGCAATTCCTTTTCACGCAGAGGTATGTTTTTCTCAAACATGCATTTTTTTAAATGGCTGAACGCTCCAATGTTGGGTCATTTTGCAGGCTTCTAATTTCGTATGAAATTCCATTCTCGTCTCGCCGGAAACGTGATACTTCGAAGCCTATTATTAAGAACCCAACGTAAATATTTGATTGCATGTTTCAGAGATAATATTATCCGCGGAGACTGGTAAAAAAGGTTGGGAAGCCCTGCTCTCAGGCAAACGGTGATGAAAACATCAATATTTCGTTTTCACGGATTGCATAAAAAAGTGTGAGTAATATTCATCGTATGTCTTTAGACGTTTGCCTGGACGTATATAGTCGAGCAAAGCTTTTTATGGTGATGGCCTGTATTTCAATTGCTGACCACATACCACCGTGAAAATGAATGTTGCTCGGTTATACGCGCCGTTAGACGCCTTGTACTTAGTGTTAAACTACTTTTATAATTATGACACTGTCAAAATATCTGCTCACCTCACTAACTAACGTGATAGCGTTTATAGCCGACCGAAAAGTTTTACCCCTCACTAGCTAGACCTGTCCCTTTGCCAATTCGGCTTAACTCGGATAGTGGAAACTATATCGTTGTCACTTTCAGCGTCACATAAATCGCGACAACTTAAGTAGACGAAAGAGCACGTGCTATGCGGTAGAGCGTGTTGGCATGATTTGAGTTTTGTAGCTGTCAAACGCCGGTTTTGTTAGACTGGGAGCTTTCTACACGTTATATAATTATATTATATTATAACACCTGCACGGCTATCATTAGACCGTCCGATCCGTCTCTTTCTTATTAGAATACAGAACAAGAGATATAGTGCGAGAAAAATCGAGAGTATGTCGCGACCGTGCTGGGCGGTTTTGTGACTTGTTTTCGGCGCTCACGGGTTGGTTCAGTGAGGCCCACATAGATAGACCAGGAGTCACGTGCATTGTAGTTGGCGAGCAAAGTTTATGCTTTATAACTGGATTTGTAGCATTTAATAATTATTAAGGATCAAGTATGTCTATACATAGAGTTAGCCCCAAGGTGATGATACTATTGGCGCAGCAGCAGTTCATACTTTATAATATGCACAGGATCTCTAGTTGTCTTGTTATGTGTTTTTTGTCATGTCTTATTCGATACTGAGCTTAGTATGTAATTATTTTATTCTTCCGATCCAAAACCCGTTAAGCTTAGCCGATACGTGTGACTTTTTAGTCATGTCTATCGCTTCATGTGATAAGTAATTATCGGCATGCCACTTAGATGGAAAGTCACTCGTATGGGCCTAGCTACAATATTTATTTCATTAAAATCCACTGATTTCGTTACCTACATGAGAATTGTATGCGGCACTTGATCACATTTACCTTTGTCGAATTTAAGATTTACATATAAGGCCGGATGTTGGAGTAAATTGTACGACACGCGGCAGCAATACCTAAATAGCCCTAACCGAGCCAATGTCAAAAATCCATGCTTGAGTTAACTCTTTCGCTGCGCATCAAAAAACGCTACATCGCGTCAAATCTCTGGAGTTTTTGTTGCATAATTTATTTGCTACTGACCACGCAGCGTTTAAGCGGCCACTAGACCTGTCTAAATTTGGCGCGAACTGGGTGAGGTTAATCTGTGTCACTCTTAGAGCGAGATAGTCTAACTCCTCGGTAAGTTAGTGCGTTAAATTTTGACAGGTATAAAGGCAGCTTTACTAATCAGTAGTGCAGTGAAAAAGTTAACACATTCACTGCCTACCTTTTCATAGCGACGCGCGTACCCGATACCGTGTTCCGTTGTAACGGCAACTGCCTACCAACAGAGACCCGCCTAGCTGGTTGCCGGCAGTGGAAGCGTTATTGTCATAATAAAACACTTGTATTTTTACTATTATTTGTAAGGCTTAAATTGTATAATTAAGATTGGACTCCGCTCTGCAGCGTGACAGCATGAATAGTGGTTAAGTGGACTGTTATCATAGTTTTACGTGGATGCAAATCTTGTGCCTATAAAATATGACCTTATTCTGACAGATTGTACAGAGGTCCGCATGGAACATGTAAGATGATGAATGCTAGTTGAACGGTTTCGGATCATACCACTCCGGGGGGTGTATTTTGCCGGCACAAGTAGATGGGCCTTATTTAAGCGAGCATTAAATCATGCATCAATTTACATTGCTAGAGGAGATAGAATATTTCTATGTTTTTAAGTAATCTTCAAATGTAATGAAATCTCTGTGATGGAACCAGTGTCGGACGTTCAACGTGTGAGCTACGCAAGCTGAGTATTAATTCGTAGATTCTAGGTAAAACTTTATCAAGTGAATTGCTGTTAGTAACATTTTTTATGTTTTGTTTAATGTTGTCTGAACTAATTTCATGATGGTTTGGGAATCTGAGCACTCAGGGTAGTATCCAAACGCATTTTGGGCCCGATTAACTGTCAGTCTTTCATTTTGTGTTTGAAATAAACCAATAAATATTAAGAGAATGTGTCTTTTTTGTTCACTCTCCTGACTACAAACTCCGGTTCGGAGTGGTGAGAATTTATAGAGTGGAATCAATATAGCCTACTCCGTAACGCCAAAGGTAGGTACAGTCGAGTTCATAAGTACATATACGTTTCCTAAGGTTCAAAAATATCTCGGAAACCATAAAGGAGCCCGTAACAATACAGTCGTGTTCACATATTTTCGCATGGTACCTACGTCTTGACTCTTTAAAAAATATAGGTGGATGTGAATCCTGAGAGGCTTGTTTCACTAAGCTACAAGTTACAATTACACAAGTCTAAATAGGCAACAGAATGGCCCTTGGCCTATGTATGATGAAAACTGTTCCCATTTCATAAAACTGGCCGCGAGACGGGACTTCACTAGATACCTATGTATCCCATAGTGTTATCGTTGTCAATTTAGACTTGTAGGCCTTTTAATAGCTATAGACCTAAATTGTACTGACTGACGATGCGACGATGTCGCGGAAAGAAAGACAAAACGGCAGCGCCGCCGCCGGCGGTTTGGCAACGACGCCAAAATCTAAATATCGGTAACCTTTAAAAATCGGTTAAGGTACCGAAAAAAATAAAGGTTACCGTTATATTTCGATAGCGAAATATAAAGGTTCCGCTACCGAAACCGCTATTTCAAAACCGATATGACCTCATATCGGTTATGAATAATACCGGTATTTTTCGGTTATGCAGTCCCTGGACCTAAGTATTAGAATATAAGGCCGCGCGCTCCTTTGATTCCAATTGGTGATGTAAGTTAACCTGCCTTTTACCCTGAGAGCGGTACGGTTTCGCTCTATGAAAAAACAATAATATATAGATAACAGCCCGATTTTTACACCAAAAAATAGATTGGGTAATTTGATTAAATATGAATTAATAATCCACCTACATTTAATACCGCGTCGGTACTAAATAATAAAAACTTATCTAAATAAATTACGTAAAAATCTGGCGAAAATGCTATAAGAATTATTTGCTTTAAGATATACTACTTCTATTTATGTTCTTTGTGATGCATATAAAATCCACTAAGTTTTGTAAAGGGAACTTCATAATACATATAGTATTTTTACTAAAGTAAACAATAAAAAATGATACCGTTATGGGCATATTAGGTAACATTATAGTTATGGTTTATATATGTCTCTTTTACGTGTCTGGACACTGTTTTTGCAGAATCAGTCGAGAATACCTAAAGGTATATTAACTTTGAAAAAGTCTGGTGAAATAAATATATCAGTCAAACGCACTACGAAGACTTTTCCTAAAGGTCAAATTGAAATAGGTGAAATGATAATCCACCTTAAAATTACCTATTAAGTGGTTTTTAATACATCAACAATTACAATAGGCGCGAGAGGGGAATGCGCGGTGAGCGGAGGGGTACGGCGCGGCGGCTTGAGGCACGCGGCGGGGGACAATGACAAGGTCGCCTAGTTATAGCTTAGCAATTTCGTTACTGTTACCTAAATGTCATTTTATTTGCTCAATTTACGTATTTGACGCGGCAAATCTCCATAGATCTATAAGTTTTGTTACACGCACATATGCAGCACCACAAGACGTGCAATATATATTCGTTTTGGCGTGTGCGTACTGGCTGCTGGCCTTACGCTGGTTTGCCTTTGCCATCCATTCCATCGAAACATGGTGAGTCTGCACATACCAGGGCCCTGTTCAATAAAGATTACAATCCGATAATTTGGTAAAAATACGACATAATTGTAGAAATGTCAAGTAATAACCGTTTAATAAAGCTACAAACTTGTAATTGTAATACAGTGACATTTCTGAAAATTGTTGAGAAGCGCTCATAGCCCAGCGGCGCCTGCGAGTCGGAAACGATAACGCAGGTTAAGCAAAGATGGCAGCGGTCAGTCTTTGGATGGGTGACCGCCTGATGTTTGAGTGGTTATTGAAAATGAGCGCTTCCGTGCTTTGGAAGGCACGCTAAGCAGTTGATCCCGGTTGCTGTCTATGACAGTAGTCGTTAAGCCGAGTTAGAGGCCTTCGGGCGGCTTAAGAACTTCTAACAGTCGAGTTGCCCACTCACTTGACAAAGGGGGGACAACTGTTACTCGCGTCCGCAGGAGCTACCTACCACAACCCTGCACGTGTCCCCTGGGTGGTACTAAAGAGTGACAAACTTCAAAGGCCAAAAATAATGTGTGCCATACGATTAAATAAAAATATAACTTACAATTGTTAAAAAGTACCTGTCGTTTTTACCGACATTTGTCAGTTACAAATTTGTCGTGGTAAATTACTATTTAAAATTAATTGTCAATTCATTTACTTAAGAGCAATATGGAGGGTACAAATGAATTTCCTCGTTACTTTTGTCTACGTCAGAAAACAATTTATTAGTATGTCTTTCGGCAAAATGGATAGTGCGCACAAATTAACTATAGTGTCGCTTATTGTTATTTATGAAAATACTAACCCATGACGGCCATGACATAAATAAATAAATAAATAAATATAAGGGGACAATCTTACACAAATCGACCTAGTCCCATAGTAAGCTCAGTAAGGCTTGTGTTATGGGTACTAGACGACGATATATATAATAGATATAAATACTTAAATACATAGAAAATATCCATAAATAAATAAATAAATAGAAGGGGACAATCTTACACAAATTGACCTAGTCCCATAGTAAGCTCAGTAAGGCTTGTGTTATGGGTACTAGACGACGATATATATAATAGATACAAATACTTAAATACATAGAAAATATCCATGACTCAGAAACAAATATTCATGCTCATCACATAAATGTTTGCCCTTACCGGGATTCGAACCCAGGACCTCTTGCTTCGTAGGCAGGGTCACTACCAACTAGGCTAAAGCGGTCGGATGAAATGAAAATAAACAAGTTTCACTACTACAAGACGACGACGTGAGCACCATTTTACTCTATTTATTGTATCAAAATAGTAGCCGTTAATTTCCAAACGTCTTGACAGACGGTGTGGTTTACAATATTGTAATCCAGTAACTACAATTATGCGTTCAATAAACCAGTTACCTTGACAAATTATTGTAGTATAAACTTTTAAACTTTCGCCTGTCAAGTGTAATTTTTTATTGAACAGATATATGTAAAATTGTCGCTACAATTCGACAATTTTGCAACTTTCTGAATTTTACAAATTTGTAGTTGGTAATGTATATTGAACAGAAATATGTAGAATTGTCACCTGTCTTCGACAGTTACAATTTGTAACGTTTATTGAACAGGGCCCAGAGCCAATATTTTCTCAAATTAAAGAAAGGTGACGTATCGGGGTAACATTATCTTGTCTGTCGCATTAGGCGAGAGGCGAGAGGTGACAGGTGAGGTGAGAGGTGGGGTGACCTGTGAGGTGAGAGGTGGGGTGACCTGTGAGGTGGTGTGTTGCGACGCCGTCACGAAATATATCATTATTTTAATGAATTTCACTCCAGTGGCGTCATGGCGTGGCACCAACCAAACGTACCTAGGCGGAGGCAAACTTCAGCATATAGTGATCAATATATGGTTTTCAGAATAGGTGCTTGCTTTAGCGCCATGGCAATAAGCCTCGTTCAGATTTTCAGACGATTCTCGGTCGCTCACATGAATTTCATATTGACTTACTGGAAATGGCTCCAACCGGATGAGCGTGATGTTTCTTTTAAACAAGTATCAGGGACTTTTATGGTAAGGAAATAACAGAATTCCAATCACATTTTTACTGTGAAAGTATATTCTACTACTTACTTACTACAAGTATATATACATTATACAATGGTAAGTACGTTGTTTTGTAGCGAGGGGGCGCTGCCTAGAGGCCGAGTCCACCCAGCCCGTACGGCGGCCCCGCGCTTGTGATGAAGTAGTAGTTCCCCGGTACACTGAAACAATATTTAACAACATGTCGTATAAATAAATTAAACAATGTACTTGGCCGTGCCACATACTTGTATTCACAGTTTCTATCCCTTTTTCCACGTGAACTTTCCACGAACGAATGCATTGCGTGTAATATGCCTAAAACTTGCGTGTAGTATGACATCAAATCAATGTCAACAAGCATATTTGGAATCGCAAGCTACCGAATATGCCCTTGCTCGGTTAATGCTCACAAGTCCTAAAAGTGTAGAGCACCCGCTCCACGCACGCGTGCGGCGAAAAATAACCTCCCGCCGTAGTTGTATCTACACTTGATAGATGTCCTAATCCGGGGTGGTGACACTCTGGGAGTTGAAGTGCCTAGTTCTGCCACTACCGAAAGCAGGTCGTCACTGCATATATAAGTACTTAACATACACTGTCTTCCCGTAAGCGTCCAAGTCCAGTGTGGTGGCATTCCTCTGGCCGATGGCATAGTTCTTCCACTCGCGGAAGTTGCGGGCGCGGCTGCCCAGCACCGTGTCGGGGTGACTCACAGCTTCCACTAGCAGCTGCCAGCTGCGGTTGTGGCTGCACAGGTCTGAATGAAACTTATTTATTAATATATATATATATAAATCAACCTAGTCCCAAACTAAGCAAGGCTTGTACTATGGGTACTAGACGACGGCGACGATATACATACTTATATAGTATAGATAAATACATAGAAAACATCCATGACTCGGAAGCAAATATTCGTGCTGATCCAATGCTCATCAAGTCATCACACAAAAAAATCTTACCGGGATTCGAACCCTTCCTCTTGCTTCGTTGGCAGGGTCACTACCAACTAGGCTAAAGCGTTCGTTAAATTTAAGATTTAATGTAGAAAGGAAAAAGATTTCGTGCAGAAGGCGGACGTAATACCACGTAATTCCGTATGGCATTCTCTACCAGTCAACTTTAAGGCAAAGCAGAAAATATAGTGGGTAAGTATATTATCTAATGGACCAGATCAAATCAGCACTGGGCGGACCTTTACCAAATATCCTCAGAAAGGCAGTGTTACACAACGAGGATTGTGAAGCCCCTGGAGTTACGACCACGACCACTCTTAAGAGAACAAGAGAAGAATACAAGCAGCATAAAAAGCTGTCTAGCTACAACTAGTTGAGAGACCTTCAACTGTAGAACAAGTCCACCGTGTTGAACATAAAATCAGACAATCTCTTGAGAAAAAAGAATATTGCTTGGCAGTATTTTTAGACGTCCAGCAGGCTTTTGATAAGGTTTGGCATAAAGGCTTATTATATAAGCTGAAAACATTGCTGCCTAATTCCTTCTACATGATCCTAAAATCATATCTCGATGGAAGAAAATTCCAAGTAAAGTTAAGAAGAAACATCGAACCTATATCAGATAAAGGCATCTGAACCACAGGGATCCGTCCTTGGACCAGTACTATACACCATTAGACAGCCGATCTTCCCAGAACTGAAGAGGTAGAAACAGCCACGTATGCAGACGACACCGCCTGTCATGCAAACAAGTCTTTTAAACAAGATTGACTTGTGGCTACGGAAGTGGAGAATCAAGTCAAGTGCCACCAAATCTACACATATAACTTTTACCCTTCGTAAAAAATAATGCGCTCCTGTATACATGGGCAATGAAGCCTTGCCGAAAACTGACTGCGTGAAATACCTGGGCATGTCTTTGGACAGACGATTAACATGGACCAAACATATAAAAGCTAAACGAACTGAGGCAAACATGAGACTTAAGAACTTGTCATGGCTTATCGGACGTGAATCGCCACTCTCACTGCATAATAAGCTCTTAATATATATAAGGTAACTATAAAGCCCATATGGACATATGGTATTGAACTGTGGGGTTCAGCTAGCAACACAAACATAGAAATTCTACAAAGATTTCAAAACATAGCCTTGAGAACCATATCGCAAGCAGCTTGGTTTACCAAAAACAGCGAAATACATGAACACCTTGAGATGGAAACTGTTAAACAGGCACTTAACAACGCAAGCAAAAGAAATAAGAACAGACTGCAAATGCATATTAATGACCTAGCACAACAACTCCTGGATAGCTCGGAGACTGTCAACCGACTAAAGAGATGGCAAATGTTGAACCTGGACCATCGAAACTAATTCATGGGATGATGTTCACTGGAATGTCAACCATCTTCCTGTCTCGATGAAGAACACATCAGATTATGACTATGAAGTCGATTGCTGAAAAACTGCAGAAAAAAAATAGCTACAACTAGGTGTCACCTTTCTCAAATTCTTATCACGGACAAACTGACATTTACGGAGTGAGCGCGTGGAAGAAAGAACCCACAACCACTAACCTACTAATACTTGTGTAGACTTACCTTCGGGTGAGAATTTTTGTCCCGTTTTGTCAGGGCACCCAGGCTGGCGCACGTTGCCGGGTCGGAAGTTGGGCCAGAAGTCGACGGAGCCCACGGGGCGCCGGCAGCCGTACTTGCTGGGGTCCGAGTGGAGCGCCACCACCACAGCGGCTGAACCGGCGTGCAGCCGGCCGGACAGGGGCTTGCCCTCGAACGCCGTGCTCGCGGGATCCAGGGCCGTTATCCTAGAGAACAACGTCATAAGTGTCGCCATCAAACTGGATCTAGCTCCTTAGTTTAGCACAGTCTTACTAGATACAGCGTCAAGTTACTTTCTTCCTTATCCCTTTCGAATTCGGACCCTCAAATCGATTTAGAAACCAAATCAGACCATAAACATAAAACCGGTCAAGTGCGAGTCTGACTCGCGCACCGAGGGTTCCGTACAAACTAACAATTAACTCAAGGTAAAGTAAATGTCCCAATATTTGTTAAATTACTTATTTTAACCCAACAGAATAGAATTCAATTTCAAACAACGAGTAACATTTACACCATGACAATTGAATCGCGATCTTTTTTTGACCTGCTATTGAAATAGTTATTTGCGATACAAGTGCCGAAAATAGGAAATTCGCAACGAGTGGTGATAAATTAAAACACGACCGAAGGGAGTGTTTTAAATCGTCACGAGTTGCGAATTACCTATTCGCACGTGTATCGTACAACGTTTTACTGTACATATGGCTCTTTAAAGTTTTGACATATGCACGGAAAGTGCTCTTTTCCGCACTAGTGCGGGAAAGTAGCACCATATGTACTGTAAATAAATATACGCGTCCCAATCCCAACCCCATTAATTCTAGAAAAATCTTAACAGCGCGAATGGGTCAGCGCCATCTATCGGCCCCATTTGGTACTAACGTGCAAGGGCAATCGGCTTAGTATAGTATGTATGTTGGTCTTTTAGCGATTATTGTTTATCACGTGAACCGATCTCTATTATTTTTGTTTTATTTGAAAGAGAGTATTTCTATTATAGTCTTATAGGAATTTCAAAACGAAAAAATACTTATAAAGTTGATTAAATTGCAAACTTAACTAGGAAATGATTTTTGTAAATAAAACAAAAAATATGCTAGATACAGAAAAAAAAATACTTTTACAGTACATATGGTGCCACTTTCCCGCACTAGTGCGTAAAAGAGCACTTTTCGTGCATATGTCAAAACTTTAAAGAGCCATATGTACAGTAAAACTTTGTACGATACACGTGCGAATAGGTTTCGGTCGTGTTTTAATTTATCACCACTCGTTGCGAGTTTCCTATTTTCGGCACTTGTATCGTAAATAACTATTCCAGTAATATTTATGTTTATCTTAATCACAAGTTATTATTTCAAATTTTTCGCTTTGATAACTTCGAAGATAAGGGGGGGGGAACGGTATTTTTTTTACATTTTACTTCATAGATCAAAATTTTACCAATGAAAAAAAAAAGTGTTTTAAAAAGTGCAACTCAAGCCCTAGATTTCATATGATACCCCACTTGACCTAATACTTGAATATATTTTTTTGCCCCCTCCTCAAAATCAAAACAAAACAAAAAATACGCTTAGATACAGAAAAAGTTATACTTTTCCAGTAATATTTATGTTTATCTTAATCACAAGTAAATATTTCAAATTTTTCGCTTTGATAACTTCGGAGATAAGGGGGAGGGGGGAATGGTATTTTTTTACATTTTCCTTCATAAATCGAAATTTTACCAATGTAGAAAAAAAAGAAAAACTGCTTCGAAAAGTGCAACTCAAGCCCTTTCAAATGATACACCATTTGACCTAATAGTTGAATTTTTTTTTGCCCCGTCCTCAAATTCGTAATTTTTCATAGTAAATTTAAATGTATATTTAAAATTTTGATTTTCCATGCACGCGAATAACTCTCATTTATAATAATTCCAAATTTCAAATTGATAGCTTAAGTACCTAGTTCGTGAGATATTTCACTTTGTGACGGACAGACAGACGGACGGAGTCGCACCATAAGGGTTCCTTTTTTACCATTTTTGGTACGGAACCCTAAAATGTTCCAAATGGCGGTTACGTTTTAACCGACTTTAAAAAAAAGGAGGTTCTCATTTCGGTTGTTTTTTTTTAATGTTTGTTATTTATGTTTATCTTAATCACAAGTAAATATTTCAAATTTTTCGCTTTGATAACTTCGGAGATAAGGGGGAGGGGGGAATGGTATTTTTTTACATTTTCCTTCATAAATCGAAATTTTACCAATGTAGAAAAAAAAGAAAAACTGCTTCGAAAAGTGCAACTCAAGCCCTTTCAAATGATACACCATTTGACCTAATAGTTGAATTTTTTTTTGCCCCGTCCTCAAATTCGTAATTTTTCATAGTAAATTTAAATGTATATTTAAAATTTTGATTTTCCATGCACGCGAATAACTCTCATTTATAATAATTCCAAATTTCAAATTGATAGCTTAAGTACCTAGTTCGTGAGATATTTCACTTTGTGACGGACAGACAGACGGACGGAGTCGCACCATAAGGGTTCCTTTTTTACCATTTTTGGTACGGAACCCTAAAATGTTCCAAATGGCGGTTACGTTTTAACCGACTTTAAAAAAAAGGAGGTTCTCATTTCGGTTGTTTTTTTTTAATGTTTGTTATTTCGGAACTCCGTCATTTACGAGTCGATTTGTATTTTTTTTTGTTTGTATGTAGGTATTAAGAATATGCTTCCAGGTTGATCCCATTTTTTTCAAAAATCCACTTGGGCGATGGGACCCGTGAGGAATTGAGGGAACTCCTATTACTCCATATACGCACGCGTTTAGTGATTTCGGTATTTTCCATTAAAACCCGGAAATCATAAATCTGGTTGAATGGAATTGATGATGATTTGTGCAATTCCTCAATTAGGTAAGTATGTACTTAAAACTACAAAAGTACCTACGTCATAGATTCTGATATAATTCCGTTAAAATAATGAGCAACTAATGAAGTAGGTAGTAGGTACCAAAGGTGATCCTTGTGGAATCGACGAAAGTCTTCAAACATAATCGGCGACATACTTACAGCGATTCGGTTTTTTTCTCTAATAATCAACGCATTTGCTTTCGGAAATCAGTTCAGCCTTAAATAAATTGGAAAAGAAATGTGGAAATGTTCACGTGGCTTGGCGTAGTGCTAAAATTAAGTCAGTAAGTTTTTTTCGTTTTTAAAGTAAATATCAACTAAGTATGACTTCTGAATCAAAAGTTCTGATTTCCGACTCTGAGATAGGTACAGACCTATCAGTTTTGAACAAAATTGGACCGTAAACAAGAAAGTACCAAATGGCGGTCACTTTTTTCATCCTGACATCTGCGGTCATTTGTATAGGTATTATTAACGACTTTGAACGAAACCGAAAATAAATAAAACTAAATATATAGTGGCAATTTTAAAACGTATTCGTAATTCAACGGGCGTAACTAACGTAACATATCTCGGGTCACATATTAATCGAAGTGAGACAGAAAAAGTGTAAGTGCAAGGCCTGAGTAGACGCCCCGCTCAGAGCAGGGCGTCGGGGCGTGCAGCGTCCATATAAAACAAATGCAATTTATATGGACGCTCGACGCCCCGCTCCGAGCGGGGCGTCCACTCACACTAACGAACAAAGGACGGTACCAGGGAAGCAAGATGCCTTGCTGACGTAATGCGTTGCCGGCCAGCCCGAGCACGTGCGCGCCCAGCGAGTGCCCCACCAGATGCGTGCGCGCCAGGTCCAGCCCCGCCGCCGCCAGCTGTGCCAGCGTCGACGCCAGGCGCACGCCCAACTGTCCAACAAAACATCCGCAATGTGTCACGAAGGGTTAGGTTAGGTTAGGTTAGGTTTCGTGGTAAGTAATGCTGCATCCCACGACGCTCCCCTTAACGGCAGGTGAGGGTGACGCCGCTGGAGTTTTAGTGGGTAGGCTCCTCCCCTTCCTCCCCCTTGCGCGGAGGGGGTTACGGGAGGAGAGATCTCCACATAACCCCCCACTATGGCCTTCCCCGGGCCGGGGGGTATGTGTAATGCATTTCTCCAGCGTCAAAAAAAAAAAAAAGGTTAGGTTAGGTTAGGTTAGGTTAGGTTAGGTTAGGTTAGGTTAGGTTAGGTTAGGTTAGGTTAGGTTAGGTTAGGTTAGGTTAGGGTGAATAACGCGACCACTGCCATTGCCACTGCCACTACCACCAGCAGTTGAACAAAACTGGGTTTTTACATCATAAAACTTTTTTATTTTTTGATATGTCGTTGGAGGCTTGTTAACTGATACTTATGTAAAACGTTAGAATTTTTTTAGGTAGGGCTTTCGGGTATATTGAGATATTTAAATTTTTGCCAACAACTAATACGTAAATAATTTTAATTCTAAAAGTTACAAAAAACTGAAACATATATCCATTAAGAACACTTTAATTTCTTAACAATACTTATTCTGTTTTTTTAGAAATCTGGAACATCTGTATGCTCGTGAACGCAAAAAGGCAAATTACTTACTTTGTACTTAAATAAAAAATTATAATAGCAACTATTGGAAAAAAGTTTGTCTATACCGGGTGGAAAGGCACGACGATCCTTCCCGCAAAGGGGGGTTAGTTTAAGTGATGGAAAATCGATTCGTAATGTTTAGATTTTTTTTTACGATCAATTATTAAAAATAATAAAATTAATTAATGTTCTTCTGTGACAACCCTACTATTACTATAGGTACTAATTATCGTTTATACGTATTGATAAAGGTCACTGACTCTTGTGCAATTGTTAAAATGTTACTGACCCTAATGAGGGTGGTCACTTGCAGTATTTTGCATTAAAAGTTAACTGCCTATAACTTCAAAACGGTTATGAATATGAGCCTAGTTTCTTTAGAAGAAATACTGTACTCAGTCTAAACAATCCCCCTTTTGCGGAAGGGATCGTCGTGCCTTTCTACCCGGTATATTGATTTCTGGTTAAGCACAGTACATTGAATTAGAGTTTGTAGAGATTAATGATTTTAAGCGGTCATGACAATGATCTCCGTTACCAAACAAAAGCTTAGAAATATAAAATCACGGTGACTTGTGACTTGTGCTCCGCGGCCACTAATTAAAACGCTCGTTGTGCACCGATTACACAAAATACATGTATGAAATAACTCATCCGCGGAACTATGGCTATCTATGATGACTCAATGTGCGGCTGCTATAAATATAAACCCCAATATTTCATTAATTGTATGTGATCACTGGGCCGCCAGCTCACAGCATCACGTTGCAGCGTCTGCGCAGAAAATTAAGTTATCGCTATAGCAAACACCATACCACAGTATTAAACTGTGACCATTCCATGCCGTTTTACTAACTTCCTTCCGCAAGCCGCGTCCTCCCCCAGTAGGGCCAGTGGGTTGCGGACCCACATTTCACATGGCCCTACACGTCTGGGGGGAAAGTCAAGCGTCTCTGAATTACCCCTCTCTTGGTGCGGGTGTCCTGGCGTAATTAATTAGTTTAGTGGGTAGGCTCCTCCCCTCCCTCCGCCTTGTGCGGAGGCCGACGGGAAGAACACATTACCCCCACTATGGCCTTCCCCGGGCCGGGGGGTATGTGCCCCCTTGGACTCGATTCGTCGAGTCTGAAGGGGTAAACACATTTCCCCCGCGTAAAAAAAAAAACAAAAGAAAAGCATTAAGCCGGACTTACAATACAACTATGGCTGCTTTTATAGCCCGTCCATCACTGTCGGTTCATTTCACAATTAAGTACCTTCCTTGCGTTGGGCGCGGCCCAGTTGAGGTAGGAATCAGCAAGACTTGGAGCTACGGCAGCTGCCAGCCCCTCCCAGTTGAGGAGTGCCACATTACAGTCTCCGCGCTCCATGAATACGCCTGTTACTGCAGTGATAGCCAGGCCAGTTGGTTTACCTGGAAAACCAATGCGTTTGATACCAAGGCTTCATTGTTTTAAGTGATATGTGGTCTAAGACGATCGATTGGATCCTACATGGAGAACTCAAACAAGTTACTAATTAATATGAATGCAGTTGAATTCGTATTTTATTTACTAGTAACTTCATGTCAAAAGTTTCGTTTTGGATACAGGCTTTTATTACTTACCGACTCTACTGTTTTTGCACTTATTTTATGTTGGGTAAGTAGTTTAGGAGTTTATATAGCCAACGTCTGCTCTGCATCCTTAGCACGTCTATCATGCGACGGCCGCGACATACCTACTCTCGATTTTTCTCGCTCTATATCTCTTGTTCTAAGTGTTCTAATAAGAAAGAGACGGATAGTGCGAGAAAGTCGAGAGAGTTCGCGCGCCGTCGCATGATAGCCGTGCAGATCAGCTTGGTGTCACATTACGATTACGCCGGTGTCATCGAATCGAACTACGAGTAACATACTCGTTACATTCCAGGTCAATAGGATACCGACGACAAGGCAATTAGTGTCTGAATAATATTTGGTTTAGTGTACAAGTACAGAAGGGACATTCCTTTGATCTTTACAAAGGCGCTTTTTTCTCAGCCATAACATTAAGAATTATAAGGCCCTCTGACGTCGTCGACGACGACGTCGACGTTCATCGCCACAAGTAGGTACATGCCGGTTCCCCAACGTTGGGGCACCGGCATGTACTTGTAGCGATGAATGTAAATCGCGGAGTGTCCCGCGCCTGGTCGTGGAATAATATATATTACCCGTGAAGCCATGCACGAAGATGAGCGTTGTTCGCGAACTGTTGTACCAAGAGGTGGCGAGGATGCGCTCCGCCGCGTGCAGCGGCAGCTCCGTGTAATGCTCCAACCCGCTGCGTTGATGAATAATTTAATTTAATATACCGTATAAGTACACCAGATTATACACCATATAAGTACACATTAACCTATATAAGTACACATTATACACCAGAAAAACCCACCAAACTGACCATCAGAAACACACACAAAATACCCATTATAAAGGAAGGGGTCGGGGCAATTTTGATGTCGTCATTACTGGAGAGACCGACTCTTTAGAGATGTCTCCCGGTTGTGTGCGATAGAGTTGCGAGTTTTCGAATAATAACATTGCAAATGGATAATATTGGTTTCTATTATAGTCGGTAGCAAAACAAGACTAAGGGTTACAGCTACGTTTCAAATGTATGAAAACATAGCATAGCATGCACATCTGGTGGAAAGGCACCCTTACTCACCTGTAATAAAATCTAAGTTTTGGTGTGAGGTCATCGTCCAAGCTTGCAACTGAAAAAGAGACAAAGCAGGTATAATAATTAGCAAAGTATGTCGAAGATTTTATCTAATGGTGGGTACACACTGAGCAAACGAACGACCAACGAACGCGAAGCATTTATGTGACAGCTATTTGTTAGAGTGAGATACATAGCCGTTCGTTGGCTTGGTGTGTACCCACCATAAGGCGTAAAACGTCCCAAGCTGCTCAAAATACGCTAACGCACCGTAAACGCAGCAAAATGTATGAAGAATACGTGACGCATACGACACGTCAACGCGTATACGCAGCGTAACGCACCGGTGTGGTCGCTACTTTATTTGACACCTTAATTCAATTATTTTGACACCTTAATTAATAGGCCAGTCATTATAGATTTTGACCAGTGAATAATTAGTTCTTGGATTTTTTTTCATAGGTCCTTCTGGGTGGGTCACTGGGAGTGTAGGTACATTAAAAAAGGAGACCGAATCGGGCTTCTGCGTATATTCGAAAAAAGGTTTTTCTTAAATAACTCGGCCATTTTTGATTTTACAGTAAAACCGTGAAGACAAAAATTGTAGGAAAATTGATTCTCTACAAGTTTGGTCCCCACAATTTTTCTTCTAGGATCGATATTTTGGAAATGAAACCTGAAAAACGCGACAAATTCAAAATATTATCATTATCTCCTGTTCCACGTTTTACGGCATGAATGAAGAGAAACAAAGTTGTAAAGAATCAAATTCTGAACAATTTTGGTTCTCACCTTTTTTCCCCCAAAATCGATCCCAGAAGAAAAATTGTGAGGACCAAACTTGTAGAGAATCACATTTCCTACAATTTTTGTCCTCACGGTTTTACTGTAAAATCAAAAATGGCCGAGTTATTCAAGAAAAACCTGTTTTCGAATATACGCAGAAGCCCGATTCGGTCTACTTTTTTAATCTACACTCCCAGTGACTCCCCCGAGGGACCTACGAAAAAAAAATTCAAGAACTAATTATTCACGGGTAGGTTCGGTTATTTGGATAAAATGACTGGCCTATAATAGCCGACTACTGGGTCAGTGTCAAATGATATAAAGCAAGATCGGTTTCCTTAACCACAACGACTCCACATTTAGGTATTTGCTATGTAGTTACCCACAGTAACTTTGTTTTCAGGGTTCCCTACCCAAAGGATAAAAACGGGACTGAGACTTCGCTGTCTGTCCGTCCGTCCGTCTGTCTGTAGTCACCAGGCTGTATCTCAAGAACCGCGATAGCTAGACAGTTAAATTTTCACAAATTATGTATTTCTGTTGCCGCTATGATAATAAATACTAAAAACAAAATAAAATAAATATTTAAGGGGGGCTCCCATACAACAAACGTGATATTTTTGCCATTTTAGGGTTCCGTACCTCAAAAGGAAAAAACGGAACCCTTATGGGATCACTTTGTTGTCCGTCTGTCTGTCTGTCTGTCAAGACCATTTTTCTCAGGAACGCGTGGAGGTATCAAGCTGAAATTTATATCAAATACTCAAGTCTATTGTCCCTTGGAACCAAACTTAAAAGCCAACGCCATCAAAAGAATAAGTCGTTTTTGCGCTGCATATTTTAGAGTTTTTCGTGACTCGCAAAACCTACGGGGTACTTCTCGTGCACCCCCAGAAACTTGAAATTTGGCACGAAGCAACGTCATATAGCACAGACAAAGGAAAAATTACGAAAAGTAGATATTTCTAGTAAAATCATACAATAATATATTTAAAAAAATTTAAAACTTAATACCTTTTTCCTCGTAAACCTGTGGAGGTATTAAATTGAAATACATGTCAAATACTTCCTTACTACATGTTTAATACTAGACCTTTCAGATGTAGCAAAATCCAACTTTTATGTCACCGCAATCAAAAGAAATTGCCATTTAAGTCGCATATATTGAAACTGAGTAGGTACTCGCAAGAAACTCAAAACCTAAAGGGTACTTCCCCTTAATACAGAAACTTGAAATTTGGCACGAAGAAACTTCATACTTAGCACAGACAAAGGAAGAAATACGAAAAGTAGACCTTTTTAGTAAAAAAAAGTATTTTAAATTTTAAACTTACTACCTTTTTCCTCGTAAACGCGTAGACGTATTAAATTGAAGTTCATATCAAATACTCAGGTCTATAATACCTGTTAGTTGTAGCAAAACGAAACTTTTATGTCAACGCAATCAATAGCAATATATATTATTATTTTTTGACTGGTAATGTGTTATTACCAATAAAGTATGTCTATGTCAATATAAGTCGCATAATTTAAAACTGAGTAGGTAGGTCCGTTTATACTGTCGATTATATTAACAAAGCTGATCGAGGCATGTTAAATTTACTAAGAGCGGCGGTGGAAGAGACCAAAACTGGCAACAGTAGCATAAGAGACGCGCTATATCAAACGTATTTCTAAATTCTTCGGAAATTTCAGCACAAGAGGCAATTTACTGTCTGGCGGGGCTACCTACGCTGTCCCAAGCTTCTGGGAGCGATGTTTACTTCATATATCATTTAGTAATAATAATAAACATACTTTATTAGGCAGGCGTCCGATGTTTCACCCAATAGCCCAGCCACTAATCCATCATTTCAACCCAATAACCCGTTTTATTTAGATTCCATCAACCATCAACAGTCCCTATACATCCCAGCGGGTGCTGTCTCCTTGTGCGTCCCATGACACGGGCAGGGACAGCATCCGCTCGGTGTACTCCTTGCATTTCATTAAATTGTCAAAAGGGCCTCTACGTGTTGGCTCAGTTGGTAATTTGTAGGTACCTAGCTCCACGCACGCCTCCCAAAGGTCCGGGACGTCATTGTCCAGTGAACGGGAAAGATAAACATACTACAACTTTTGCTTGTTATAGGTTATTTGTACGGAACCCTTCGTGCGCGAATCCGACTCGCACTTGGCCGGTTTTTTAGACCAGCAAAGCAATGTAGCTCTGCTATTTGCCAATGTCAAGTCGTTGAGTGTCGTCACATATTGCTCGATTAAGAATTTAGCGAAATATAGCTTCTTCGTATTTTATTTGTACGAATTACATCAGATAAGACTTAGAATGTCGGCTATGTAATTACTGTAGCCAAACTCTTCAACGCCGAACCAGTATAAAAAGTACAAGTACTTACCTAATAAAGTAACAATTATATCCAATCAAAGGTCAGATTTATGTTGGTTTTTAATTTAATAATTGTCTTAGGCGACGGGAGTTACCTCGGAGTTACGTTGTGTAAATAACTGGCTTGCTCATGTGGCAGCCAAGTGAAGCGGCACCTCGTGAAAAAAAAATCGATCGACCTTACGACAGTTGACATAACGTTCATATTACACCTTAAATGAAACCCTTTAGGAAATTATAGGAAACCCAAGCAGTCAAACCGGCGTACAATTGTAAAACGGATTCGATTACTGCAGTGGCGAAACAATCGGTAACTGTGCCAAGGAAAGTTCTTATCAAGGGTCTGGTAAAACTGGCCACGCTACCCTGGCACGCGAATAATATTATAATACTTATGTAGTTTTAGATGTGCATACCTCTTTCTAATTGTTCGAGTTTGAGAGGACAACATTAGACAACTAGCTGTGATGGCCTTTAACTAATACCGGCTTCCGTATATAGGTACTCTGAAGTTACTCGTCGGCTTAATTCTATCTATAGTTATTAACAGTGATCGTAACTTTTGTAGCATTTTTGGTGCAGCGTAGTGTTGGTAGGTATAGACAATATCAATCACAGTTGTTAATTAAGGTTATTAACGCTAATTAAGCATTATGATTGAAATTATTTATACCAGTTCAACAACACTACGCTGAACCAAAAATGCTACAAAAGTTACGATCACTGGTTATTAACTAGTATAGGTAAACTAATAATGTCGGTTGGCTAGACGAACGTTGGTTGATTCACCTATAATAGACAATTTACGCAACTATTTCGGATAAAATGGATATCAATTGGATCTCATACATGAGAGGAGGCCTGTGCCCAGCAGTGGGACGTATATAGGCTGATGATGTGTGTGATGTGGATATCAATTGGTTCGCCGAGACAAAAGAGAAAACCTTAGTGAATGTTGATATATAGGTACTGTCCAAGCCATGAACCTAGAATACTCGGGACAGGCTATGGTAATAATAATACCGACGACCGCTTTAGCCTTGTTGGTAGTGACCCGGCCTACGAAGCAAGAGGTCCTGGGTTCGAATCCCGGTAAGGGCAAACATTTATGTGATGAGCATGAATATTTGTTTCAGAGTCATGGATATTTTCTATGTATTTAAGTATTTGTATCTATTATATATATCGTCGTCTAGTACCCATAACACAAGCCTTACTGAGCTTATTATGGGACTAGGTCGATTTGTGTAAGATTGTCCCCTTATATTGAGCTGGTAGTAGGTATGCAAATCTCGTTAAGTGTGACAGAAAGGGAAATATCATTAATTGTCCTTGTCATATATCCACTTTTTTTATTTGCCACAACAACTCAAACCATTACCCGTCCAAATTGAGTAGGTTGTTTATGGCAAGTCATCAGCCATTTTAGAATTAGTTCTTAATTTAGCTGCATAGGAGATTTTCCGTCCCTCGCTGTGATATCATGTAGGTACAGCCCGTCCATAGTATTCTAGGTTCATGCGTCCAAGCTACTTCTTCCCACGGCTGTTAAGCTGCAAACCGCCTGCAAAAAGGTACTTACCGCCTCCACACCGCGCCGCGCCGCCCCGCCGCCGCTCTCTGTGCGTTTGCAGCTTTATTCGCTTCGCGCTAATTCCGCTCAACCCGCCGGTCACCCGTCACGAAACTAGACCTCTAACTACCTACGCTTAGTTACTGCGCATCGCGGTATCAAGATATACAGAGGCGTCTTTACCTATGGTGCAGGGTGTGCGTTGCACACGGACGCAGCGGTCTTAGGGAGCGCCGAGCGCCGCCCACTACCGTTCCATTTTAACCGCGCGTAGGGTTTGCAATCCGGATATCCGGATATCCGAAAGATCCGGATATCCGCAAAATTTCGGATCCGGATCTGACAGGCTCCTGAATCCGGATTTTTCGGATATTACGGATCCTTAAAATAGAACCATGAAAACCAAAAATACCGCTACAAAATGAAGTTTTTACCGAGTCCACGCTGAAAACGGAATGGTATATAAAGATCATTCTCAATGTCTGATTTTATTCGTCCTTGTTTCATCCCAGACCAGATTATATTATATTGTTTTTAATTTATTAGTCACAAAAAAATAAGTAAACCACAAACCAGTAAAACTTCCGAAGTTTGACGGCGAAAAATGGCGTTGGTTTAAATACACTAATCTACCGTAGGTATTATATAAATCCAATAATACCGGAACGTGCCGGAACTATTAAATTCAATTCAAATACTTTTATTTTCAGAGCAAGCCCATAGTTGTAGTTGTACTATACCTACCTACCTACTAAAGACTTAGTTTCGATGTACCTAAAGAAATATTGAAGAAGTATATTTGACACAGGAAGTATGAAGTAATACGTACTCTACTCAATTGTTTATGATATTAGATTTAAGGTAAGCAACTGCATCCGCCGAGAGAGTTTTGAAATCAGCCGAATCTCCGCTAAATTTGGTGATGGGACAATCAACTCAAAGATGGTATGGTGTACCGTCTGATCTGGGCAGCCACACTGGCATTCCGCCAAGCGATTACTGAGTAAGGCGTCTGGGTCATGTCATGTTCTTTTACAACCCTATCGAATTAATTATAAAAATGAAGCTCCGCGTACGGAGTTAAAGTGACCTGGTTGTAGTTATTCAAGCGACGACTTTCACTGACCAATAAAAATTTAGCAGTTTTTAGTTGTTTCTTGGTGTAGTCTTACAATTCCTATTTTATACCAAAAACAACCCTGTGGATCCGTTTTATCCGAAAAATCCAGATATCCGGATCTGTTGAATTTGGAGATCCGAAATATCCGGATCCGAAATATTGGCGGATCTTGCAAACCCTAACCGCGCGCTTACTAGCTACTTACGACTCTTACGAGGGGGCGCTATCGCTAGAGTAATGTTTGCACACGGGCGCTTCATGTGCTAGAGACGCCTCTGAAGATATCGTTGTGGGTGAGCGTTGAGGTGAGCTTAAAACAAGTTACAGAATAGGAGGGCAGGGCTGTTTTTCGCTACGCGTTATTGCCGCTCACCCGGCGTCACCCATCACGCAACTAGACCTATAGTTACCTACACTTAGTTACTACGCATTGCGGAGCAGCCATACAACTCCGTGACACGTCTATCAAGTAAACTATACGAACGATCGAATCGAGTTAACGATTCGGTTTCAGTAAACGTATAAGTGACTCACGGTGTCACGGTGTCGATTGGATTTTTAGTTCTATAAGTGACCGCCAGGGGCGGTGTATAGATTCTTCATACTAATAATTTACGCGCTCGATCACGAGTCAAGTATTTGCGAGTCACTGCAATCTCACGGTAATGGTACTCGTACTTGTTCTGTGACGAAACATCACAAAGCTATGCGGCAAACGTGCGAGCGGGATCCTTTGATTAAAATTTGGAAGGTTTTACTTGACATGTAAAAGTACTATTATGCTGCCGAACCACACAAGTCTGACCTCTGATCACGCATAGTTTTTACCAATCTCGGGGTCAAGTAGAAGCAGCAGGGACTCACCGGCGCTTGCGCCTATCACCAGCACCACACACACAAACACCGCGGCGACCATTTCGCGACTGCGACCAGATTATTGGGTATGATATATTTTCCTTGTACTCATTTATACCGGGTTTGATATCAGTGGGTACCTTGACACACAGATTTCCCGCAGATCATAAATATTATGTTGTCAGTTTCATGGTTCCATGACACATGGAATCATAATGACATTAATGACACTGTGACATAATGTGTGGTGTTGTTTTTCTGGTGGTTAGGTTTCCGTGGATACGCTGTGTGAGGGTGAGGGACGTGCATATAACTCTTGCCGGCAACACAAAGAATTCTCATATGAATATAGAATCGGCAACGCGCGTATATAACCTTCACTGGCTTAAAATACCTCGTGTTATTTACAACCGGCATTGTGACATTGAACAAATAAGTAGATTGTACAAATATTTACCCAATTACCTACTTTACTTGATGCCACGCGATGCGCAACTCGTTCCAGCTCAACTTACTCGTGTCTTGTGTAACTTGACCCCGAGATGCGTTACAATACGCGTCATAGGAGGTCAGACTTTTACTGGTTTTTTCAGACCCCGTGATTACATTTTGAATACTATTATAGCCATGTTATTAAACAATGGTGGAGCTTTCAGCGCATCGTGTGGTTTGCGTCATGTTAACTAAACTATACCTACGTTATAGTGTACCTACACATTTAACCTTGATACATATTTTTAAGAGCTACGGTAGCCTAGTGGTTCAGGTATGCGGCTGTCAAGCGGCGGTCGTGGGTTCGAATCCCAGCTCGTACCAATGAGTTTTTCGGAACTTATGTACGGAATATTTACCGTTAGCTTTTCGGTGAAGTAATACATCGTGAGGAAACCGGTCTAATATCCCAATAAGGTCTAGTTTTCCCTCTGGGTTGGAAGGTCAGATGGCAGTCGCTTTCGTAAAACTAGTGCCTATGCCAAATCTTGGGATTAGGTGTCAAAGCGGACCCCTCTCATCTCCTTTCGGGGCATTTCCGGGAATAGCGCTAGGAGGGTGATGATGACATATTTTTAGGTAGGTTCAAATCCGAACTTCGGTATTTGTCCGCGTGGGTGGGTCTCGTCCTTGATTTTAGCACTTGACGCGACGTATTGTGATTTCAAAAAGGCCTTTGATATAGTAGACGATAATATTTTACTATAATGCAGCGATAGGATTTTCAACCAACTTAATTTGTTTCTATGCATGCTACTGCGGAATCGTAGTCAGTTAGTTCGCCTGGCTGGCTATGACTCACAGTGTTATTATATACCCGCTGGAGTCAGGGCAGTACGTTAGGTCCGACTCAGTTTTTTTGAGTTGACTAGGGACACTTAGTTCTAATTTGTACTTTATTGTTACCAGTATAAGATCGTAACAAATTTTCCGTAAATGCAAATTCCTTATATAGCTATGAAAATATTTGGCAATGGCAATAACAAATTGGTATTTTATTTCATCGTCTCCTTCATCAATTTTGCTGAGTTAAGGCGCCGTAGGTTCATGGTCTTCTCTCCCTCTCACTGAGCATAAGCGTGAGCGAAATGGAAGTGCGTGCTCGGAAGCGCGAAAATCACGTTTTTCAATTTTAATTTTTTGGCCGTTTAAATAAATAAAAAAGTAAACACTGATTTCCCTCAAACAAGATATTGCCGATTTTTAGAAGCCATTTTAATATTTTTAGCTTTTGTTCGTAATTTGTAACAAATATTTTAAGTGTATTTTAGACCCTTTTAGACCTATGTTCGTGATTTTTTTCTATCTAGCGAAAAATGCTTAATCATGTTTCTAAACACTGATTTCCCTGCAGAAAAGCCTCAAGATTACTATTCGTTTTTTTTTAACCATATTATTATAAACAGACGCATTATATTGTTTCAAAAACACTGTTCGCTTAACTTCGCTGAACCTACGGCGCCTTAAGTAAATTCGAATGGTTCTAATTTGGAAGTTATTCTAAAGCTTTGAAAAATAATTGGCAATGGCAAAAACAGATTGGTATTTTATTTCATCGTCTCCCTCATCAATTTTGCCGAATTAAATTGAACTATAGCGTACTACTAATAAGGTTGTTTAGACAAATTAGACAATATTGGCACGCAGGGGGAGGGAGGGGTAGGAGGGGGGGGGGGGGGGGGGGGGGGGGGGGGGTAGGGGGGGGGGGATTTTATTTTGCAAAATTAAAATTATTCAAGTTTTCACTTCTGCCGGCACTCCCGGAGTGCAACCCGGTCTTTTTTTGATTTAAATAAACAAAATAATATCGCCCAAAATTCTTACTCCATGTGGTGGAAAAAGCAATATATCGTCGTAATAAAATCTAACGCGTTCGTTGCCGTGAAACTTCAAGTATGGTTAGACAACTCCCGACACTAAAGCCGATAATTTCCTTCGTGGAGACCCCGGTGACACCACCAAGTCTATTGTTTCAAATGACCCGCGTTCCTATTGACCCCGGTCTCCTTTAGCTAGGTTATTGGAAGAATTAAACCTCTCTCCTCCTCCTGTCTTAGTCTGAGATAAATTAGTAAGCTAAGATATGATTTATTATACTGGACTCGTCATAAGCTTTAACCACAGTAGAACACCTCCACTAGAAGCCTAATGTTTGTAATTTTGTTCCCGACGCGAGTCACTAAAGCATGAGGAAGAGGTGAGGGGAAGGGCGGGTGCTAACAGCGTTGCGATTGGTCGATGCGCTCGCGCGCGGAATGCGTAGTGATGGGACATGTTCACGTACAAGCATCCTAATTTTTTAGGTACATTTTAAAGTAAAGTAAGTAACTACTTACTATACTTTTATCTTTAAGTTAAGGTAAAGTATAGATAGTTTTATTACCATTTTAATACACAGTAAGTTAGGAATCCTAACTGGTACCGTAATTTTTTGCTGATAAAGTATGGTGGTACTTACTGTACATATTAAAATGGTAATGAAACTATCTATACTTAAAAGTGTGCTAAAAAAATACTGACCATTTAGTATTTTTGGTTCTAAAGATTAAACTACAAATACTTCAGTATTTTTTATGGAAAGTTTCGGAGCAGTTTGATAATAAGTAAAGTCTCATTATTCCTTTAAAAGTTGTATTTATTGTTCTCATTTTAAAATAGAACAAACAAAACACGAAAAAGGCATTCGGCTATTTAGGATGGTGACGTATCTCACACCAACTCCGAGTTCCCTCGCACTTTCTCGAAGTTCATCATCAGGCCCATTTTGTGGCACTGGACCCAACTGCTCACTGAGAGGATTCTAAGAAACCCGCACAACGTATTATCTATCTCACACCAACTCCGAGTTCCCTCGCACTTTCTCGAAATTCATCATCAGGCCCATCTTGTAACACTGGGCCCAACTACTCACTGAGAGGGTTCTTAGAAGCCCGCACAACGTATATCTATCTCACACCAACTCCGAGTTCCCTCGCACTTTCTCGAAGTTCATCATCAGGCCCATCTTGTGACACTGGACACAACTGCTCTCTGAGAGGATTCTAAGAAGCCCGCACAACGTATATCTATCTCACACCAACTCTGAGTTCCCTCGCACTTTCTTGAAGTTCATCATCAGGCCCATCTTGTGACATTGGACCCAACTGCTCACTGAGAGGATTCTAAGTAGCCCGCACAACGTATATCTATCTCACACCAACTCCGAGTTCCCTCGCACTTTCTCGAAGTTCATCATCAGGCCCATCTTGTGACATTGGACCCAACTGCTCACTGAGAGGATTCTAAGAAGCCCGCACAACGCATATCTATCTCACACCAACTCCGAGTTCCCTCGCACTTTCTCGAAGTTCATCATCAGACCCATCTTGTGACATTGGACCCAACTGCTCACTGAGAGGATTCTAAGAAACCCGCACAACGTATATCTATCTCACACCAACTCCGAGTTCCCTCGCACTTTCTCGAAGTTCATCATCAGGCCCATCTTGTGACATTGGACCCAACTGCTCACTGAGAGGATTCTAAGTAGCCCGCACAACGTATATCTATCTCACACCAACTCCGAGTTCCCTCGCACTTTCTCGAAGTTCATCATCAGGCCCATCTTGTGACATTGGACCCAACTCCTCACTGAGAGAATTCTAAGAAGCCCGCACAACGTATATCTATCTCACACCAACTCCGAGTTCCCTCGCACTTTCTCGAAGTTCATCATCAGACCCATCTTGTGACATTGGACCCAACTGCTCACTGAGAGGATTCTAAGAAGCCCGCACAACGTATATCTATCTCACACCAACTCCGAGTTCCCTCGCACTTTCTCGAAGTTCATCATCAGGCCCATCTTGTGACATTGGACCCAACTGCTCACTGAGAGGATTCTAAGAAGCCCGCACAACGTATATCTATCTCACACCAACTCCGAGTTCCCTCGCACTTTCTCGAAGTTCATCATCAGGCTCATCTTGTGGCACTGGACCCAACTGCTCACTGAGAGGATTCTAAGAAGCCCGCACAACCTATATCTATCTCAAACCAACTCCTAATTCCCTCACACTTTCTCGAAGTTCATCATCAGGCCCATCTTGTGGCACTAGACCTGACTGCTCAACGAGAGGATTCTAAAAAGCCCATACAACCTATGTCTGTCTCAAATCAACTCCGAGTTCCCTCGCACTTTCTCGAAGTTCATCATCAGGCCCATCTTGTGGCACTGTACCCAACTGCTCCCCGAGAGGATTCTAAAAAGCTCGCACAACCTATATCTCTCTCAAACCAACTACGAGTACCCTCGCACTTTCCCAAAGTTTATCATCAGGCCCATCCTGAAACCTAGACGCAACTGTTCACCAAGAGCATTCTAAAAAGTTACTAAAACAGTAAAGTAACTACTACTACTAGTACTACTAATACTTATTATATATTACACTATTTACTTTAAATAAGGAACAATAAATAAAACTAAATTTAAGTTCTAATCTACAGAATAACTACTCAAACCAAAATAAACGAGAAATCTGTATTTTTGTAACATTTCTTCAAATCGGTACGAACGAAAGCACGTGGTTTGTCGATTGACCATCATAGCATCATCGGCACATCACTAGTCGTGACGTGTTTTCGTAAGAAAGGAATAGCATATTGCATTTTCAAAGTGATGAAAAGTGACAGACATAGTGTGTCTGTACCTCAGTATTCGCACCGGCCAGTATAAAATGGCCTCCGCTGGCTATAAATATTTTCAATGAAATATTGAATTTGACTCAACTGTGGAATGAAATTCGATCTTTTTTGTAATTAGAAGTCTTTGACGACTTTCCGCACCACCTCACACTACTGTCCTGTATCGAGGATTTAGGGGTTTCTAATTAAATAACCAGTATACGTGTCACGCGCGTTTATTTATCGGAAACAGACTGATGGCTCCGGATGACAGTGGTCGACACGGTTTTATATGTACCCACATATACTACAAGCCCTCCACCACTAAATTACAAAATAATTGAGGATGTAAAGCTAATAAAAGTCTTTGTAGCGAACATTTCTGTTTCGCGTGGAACGGACAGGTTTCATTTGATGCCCTTCATTCGTTGTGGATGCATCGACCGGCGGTAACCCTGCAGACGATTCGGGACACTCAGTCTCCGCAGCGGTACTCTTCACCGGCGGCTCAACCCGCGGCGACACCTGTGGAACCGGGGCCGGAGGAACATTCATGTCGTCACTATTCTCATCCTCATGATCATGACGTATAGCAGCGTCAGTTGTATTACCGCCTACCGTGTCATCAAGAGGCCGCGGTGAAAGCAATTCTGGTAATGAACAAAATGAGTCGTCTTGGTCATCGGTTTCCTCCGTTTGGTGATGTTGCTCCGACCGCCGCGGCTGGGTGGTTGGCGAGGACTCAATGTCGGTCTGTAATCCATCCGATGAGGTAGCACCGACACTTGCACTCGGCAAAATATAATCGTAACCACTTGTCTCGTCTTCTACGAGCAGTCTGTCCGTTCCTCTATACAATAACACATGATCCATATGTTTCCTTGTACTTAAATCTAATTCAGGAATATAAACTCTAAACATTCTAGAACCAATAATGTCCTTAATATAACCCACTTTCCAAATGTATTTTGTTCCATTATTGTAAAAATGTTTTACAAGCACTTTTTGACCAATCTTAAAAACTGCATTTCGTTTTCCACCAAAACGGTTACTCTGTAAGGTCTGTTTTGCCACAACATTACTTGTAGCTGCGGAAGACGTCTCGTTAATGACCGACGATGAGTCATCGTTGTTTACCTGCAGCAGGTCGAGTCGACAGCGCAGGCGCCGGCCTAGCAACAGCTGAGCGGGAGAGAATCCCGTTGTACAATGTATCGAGTTCCTATAGCTAAATAAAAACTTATTAAGTCTCGTAAATAAATCCCGCTGTGGCAAATTTTCTGCTATGATTAATTTTAAACCTCTTTTGACCGTTTTGACTGAGTTTTCCGCTTGACCATTAGAAGCGGGGTGGTACGGAGCGCTTGTTATATGTCGGATACCGTTCGACATGCAATAGTTTTCAAATTGCGTTGAGCAAAAATTAGAGCCATTATCTGTGACAAGGGTGCAAACCAAACCGTATCTGCTAAATAGTTCGTCCAATTTATCAATTATTGACCCAGAATCTGTACTAGGCATGTGAAAACATTCTACCCACTTGGAGAACGCATCAACTAGAATCAAAAAATGTTTATTTCCTAAAGTAAACATATCTAGGTGTAGCCGTTCCCATGCCCGCGCCGGGTACTTCCACGGCGCCAGCGGACTGTGTCCCGGCGCGTTCCTGAACTGGTTACACACTGTGCAAGAACCTACTTTTTCCTCAATATGCCTGTCGATATTAGGCCACCACATGCGTGCTCTAGCGTCTGACTTCATTTTGACTACGCCAAAGTGCGAGTCGTGTAACTCATTCAAAATCTGCTCCCTATAAATGCTAGGTATAACTAATTTATGGCCGCGCAAAATACAACCATTCTCGACGCTTATTTCGTGCCTGTTTAAAAAAAACGGTTTAGTATTAGTCAACGTAACTTTTGACGGCCAACCTTTGTTTACATAATCGGCTACCTTACGTAACGTCTCATCTCGATCGGTTTCGCGCTTAATATCGCTCAAAGTCAACGGCTTTAACAAGGAGTCAGTAACGTAATTAATAAATAAATTGACCTCTTCGACGTTCTGCTGCTCGTTACTCTCCGCACACGGCACGGCTCGCGATAGAAAATCGGCAACGTTGTTTTCACTCCTTACATATTCGATGTCGAAATTATATGCAGTTAAAAATAAGGCGTATCGCTGTAATCTATTTGCCGCCATTTCCGGAACACCTTTTTTTGTACCAAATATAGACATCAGGGGCTTGTGGTCCGTCCGCAGTGTAAACGGAGTCGCCCGTCCATATAAATAATGATGGAATTTTTTTACCGCGAATACGATGGACGTAGCCTCTTTTTGGATTTGCGCATAATTTTGTTCCGGCTTGGTCAGTGAACGAGAGGCGAACGCGACCACTCGTTCCTTACCGTCGGGTTGTCGTTGAGCTAACACGGCACCTAGACCTCGAGGTCCTGCATCAGCTGTAACCACCGTCGGCAGCGAGGGGTCAAAGTGCGCCAGCACGCGCTCGCTAGCCAACTCATTCTTAACGCGCTCAAAAGCCCTTGCTTGCTCTTGACCCCAAACCCATTTTTCACTCTTGCGGAGCAATGAATGTAATGGGGCTAGAACACTGGAGATGTTTGGAATAAAACATCTGTAATAATTAATCATTCCTAAAAATGATTTTAATTCCTTTTCGTTCTGGGGAGCATTACTATTTAATATTGCTTCCACCTTTGCATTTGTTTTGCGCAAACCCGTTTTATCAATAACAAATCCCAGATATTCTACGGAGTCTTTAAATAATTCGCACTTATCTTTCTTTAAACGGAACCCTGCATCTTGCAAACGGCTCAGTACATTTTCGAGTCGCTCTAAATGAACAGTTTTAGACGGACCTGTCACTAATATGTCATCTAGGAAAATACATATTCCTTCAATTCCCGCCAATAATTGCTCCAAGGTTCTTTGGAAAAGACTTGGAGCGGAGGAAAGACCGAATACAAGTCTATTATAGCAGAAAAGACCTTTATGTGTATTGATACATGTAAGTTTTTTCGTATCGTCTAATACTAATTGATTGTACGCTCTGGACAGATCTAACTTGCTAAATTGCACGCCGCCGTGCAACCGAGCAAACAAATCCTCGTATCGCGGTAGCGGGTAGGAGTCAACATACAGTGCCTTGTTGAGCGTGACGGAGTAGTCACCGCAAATGCGGACGCCGCCGTCGCGACGCAACACTGGCACTATAGGCGTTGCTACTTCGGCGTGCTCCACCCGTTCAAGGATACCTAAACTCAATAATCTGTCTAATTCACTTTCGACCTTTTCTCTAAGCGCTAATGGAACAGTTCTTGGCTTAAAAAACTTTAATGGTACATCCTGTTTGACCTTCAACGTGACCTTGTACTTGTTAAACTGACCTAACTCGTCCGTAAATAATTTCGAATACTTACTTTTCAACCCCTCAGTTAAACTATCTGATTGTAAATTATTACAATTGAATGTACACAATTGCATGTTAAACAAGCTTATAAAATCGCGACCAAGTAATGTTGGTTGTTTACTGCCAGTTTTAATAACATAAAATGTTAACAACTTGGTTTGCCCCTCAAAAATCACAGGTAACGCTATACAACCTAATGGAAAAATTTTAGTACCATTATAACAGTTTAAAACAACTTTGCATGGTTTTAAATCGCAGACTTTATCCTGAAACTTTGTCTCGTAAATATCACCTGGCATGACAGAGACAGCACTACCGCTATCTACTTCGCACAATACCTGCTCGCACGCTATCGACACGAACTGCTGCATTGGTTTACCGTCAACACATTTTATATTATATAAGCCATAATTACCTTCATAGTGCAAAAACTCGTCATCCGCAGCTATAAAGTTGTTGTTTTTAACATTCATGGTGCACATTCTTTTAAGGTGTCCCTTTTTAAAACACTTTTTACACGCGAAATTTGCAAATCTACAATGTTCTTTATCATGGCTACTATAACCGCACACACTACAACACTTTTTGGCCGGGGCACGACGATCTTTTCCTGCACTGGGACCGGAGCGCATAGCAAACACCGACTGCGCCAGCGCGGCCGCGTTAGCCTCCGTGCGCGACCCTTGCAGCGCCATGCGAGCACAACGAACATCTTGCGCGATGCCCAAGGCTTTTGTTAAAGTTAATGTCTCGATGCTTTCTGCAAACAACCGCTCCTTCTCCTTGACATTCTCGAGCCCGAGAACAAACCGATCTCGTAACGCTGTCCCGAGTTCTGCTTTGAACTCGCAATACAGCGCGAGACTCCGCACTCGCGCCGCCCACTCCGCTAAATCTTCGCCCGGGCGCTGCTCGGCCTTGTAGAATTTGTACCTCTCAGCAAACGAACTTCTCTTGGTAATGAAATGTTGGTTCAGCCGGTCCACAAGCTCTTTGTACTCCAAGGTCTCGAGTTCTTTCGGGTGTAAAAGATCTCTGACGACGCGGTAAGTATCTTCGACCAGAGCAGACAATAACAGGGCACGACGTTTTACTCCCGATTTATCCTTTTCATCGGTTATGTCGTTCGCCACGCAATACTGCGTAAAACGACTTAAAAAAATCTTCCACTCCTGTACGTGATGGTCGAAGGTGAGACTGCTTCCTAATAATCCGTGACTGCTGGCCATCTTAACCCATTCACCGCCACGGCCCTCCAGCTTGAACGTACTCGACACGCCACCATACATTCATAAACTGCCCGGCCGCAATCACAACACGTAGACGTCATATGGCGCCGCTGACGTGCAAAAGATTTTGCCGCCCGCGTTGGATAGTTTCATGCATCATTTTGTTTTAACCAGTGTGTAAGATAATAATCTTTTAAAACATATTTAAGTATTAAAATGTATAAATTAAGAGAACATCCATTTACTGTCTGGGCAAACCAAATGAAGCCAACACAGACATTGAATTTGCTTATTTAACTGAGATTATAGGAACAAAGGAAATAAAAAGCTACTAATAATTCATAAATATTTATTGTTTATAATAAACTATCATCAACTAATTAATTATAACATTATTTTGCTTGTGATACTCTACGAAACATGCCCCTTGACATAACCCCGGTTGTCGTGGACATTTCGGACAAAAGTCGCCCGTCTCTACACGTTTGTTATGTTTCCTCCAACAGCACGCATCTTTTTCGTTTTAATCTGTTTGTTTCTGGGTGTCTTGGCAATTTGAATGATTCGTGATAGTCTGATGGAGGACGCGGGAGACAATTGGCAATTTCCCGACTTGAAACCAATGCCCGAATAATATGTTTTCTGAAATCACACAAGGGCATTGGTTTCTCTCCAAATCTATTATATAGAGAGTGCGCGTTACATAGCATTGTACTAAATACATGCACTCCCAATTTCAAATACCACCTAAGGGTTTTATGTTCTGGGTTATAGTACGCCATCATTTGGTCGTGCTTATCTACGCCTCCCATATGTTTGTTGTAGTTAAGCACGACTCCAGGCTTGGCTTTTACATTATTATTGGCGGAAAGGTAATCCTGCCATTCACTATTGTGTTCCGTTGAAATCATTAGCACCTCTCTCCGGTCATTCCATTTCATTATACATACTCCTTTGTCATTATACATCGAGATTTTTTCATTTTTTGCTAACTTTTTTTTAATATTTCTGGCGGATTACCTTTCCTATTGGAACGTAGGGTTCCAGTGACATGGGTATTAGAATCTACTAAATAATTTGCCAAGTCGACGGAGTTATAAAAATTATCCATATACACTGAATGCCCTACGCCCAATTTCCCTTCTAATAAATCTTTCACAATCTTCGTTACATGATTTTTACCTCCTAATCGGGTATCGCATTTTCCCCCATACACAATCATTTTTATAACATAACCAAATTGATCTGTAAGTAAGTATAATTTTACGCCATATTTGTTAGCCTTTCCTTTCATAAATTGGCGGAAAGATAATCTACCACGCCACAATACAAGGGATTCATCTATACAGAGTACCTTGGCCGGGTAGTAAATATTGTCCATTATTTTATTAAACAAATTTACAAGACCTGAAATCTTATTTAATCGATTGTCTCCTGTAGTTTCATCATAAAAATTTATGCACCTTAAAATTAACATAAATCTGTTTCTTGACATATGACTACTGAAAAACTTAAAGTCAAACAATTCCTCGGTACTCCAGTAGTCCTCGTATTTATTGCATTTAATTGTTCCCATATGGAATAACAGACCTAAAAATACCCTGAATTCCGAAATGGTTACATCCTTCCATTTCGTAATTCTTGCGTATGCATTATTGTTCGCTTCTATTAATCGTATGGCATATCTATTTATGTTGTTGACTAAAAAAACTAGAAAAGTGCTAGTAAACAACATATCGAAATATTCTTGAGGTTTTTCCTTCCTAGTACCTCTTAATCCAGATGTCTCAATAAATTCCGAAACACTAGACGTTTTTCGTGTAAAGCTCCAATTTGCACTAACACCACTTTCATTCCTGTTTTCATTTGGCGGGGAAGAATATTCTTCTTCTTCCGAATCTGACGAAGAAGAACAGTGACCAGGTTGGATGTCAAACTCATCAGGAGAGCCCTCCAAAAGACTGATCAGTTGAACTTCTGTCATCGTATTTTCACCTTCTATGAAAATAATCGTCCATAATTAATTATATGTCGATAATTAATTACAAGTGACTATTGTTAACTTTCTCATGGGTTTATAATCTGATTTTATGACAAGCTGTTTTATATTTACCGTTTTGTCACGAATAAATGCTTTCTATTCTATATTTAAAAAAACAAGTATGAGATACAACATTTAATATACAACGTGTCCCAAAACTCAACGATAAGCCGGCACCAGAGGATGGAGCTGCTTATGATTAGTCGAGAAAAAATAAGGAAAAAAATATATCTCAAAAAAAAATATATATATATATCTTTTGAAAATAATTGCCATAGTGGTGTCAATACTATTTTTTTACACCATGATGATTGAAAGTGGACTGTAAGAAAAAATCTTTCAAAATTGTAGGGACAAAATGAATTTTGATTATTTTTTTGTAAAAACTACATGTATTATGGTATTTTTAAGAACTGTGTTAGATAACAGGGCTACTTAAGTTTCCAAAAACAAAACAAAAACAGTAATAATTGAGTATGTTTTTTTTTCGATGAATTTCATTTTTTTTCTGTAATTTCTAAAATAATTGAGATATATTTTTTTCCTTATTTTTCCTCGACTAATGATAAGCAGCTCCATCCTCTGATGCCGGCTTATCGTTGAGTTTTGGGACACGTTGTATGTATACAAATTTACTATATTTTATTTAAGACTTACCGGTATATGCTGAAGCCGTCTCCAACCCCATTGAGGTAAGATCGTGATCCATGTTTTCAACAGCCAGGTCAGTCGTGAGATGCTGGTTCGGAGCACAAATAGTCACAGCCGGATCGTTCGTGTTAGGCAGGTTCGGAGTAAGGGTATGGATAGCCGGGTCAGTCATATTAAACGGGTTCGAAATACCAATATCCATAGTCGGGTTCATTGTACAAAGTAAAGCACACGCACAACACAGAGACACAACCGAGATCTGGTTTAGTCAACAGGCAAGCCAAGACTGAAGACTATTTTATTTTATACTATTGGCATAATGTAATAATAACTTCAAAGTGCTATAGCGGAACTTTCCCTACTCAGAACCAAGGGATTATCGGTCTATTGTCACTGAAGAATCGTTATCAGTAAGTTGCGGTCAGCTTTGTTATCGTTGCAGCTGCAAATTACACGACAAGTCTTAAGACTAAATTCACATTGTTTATAGGACTCGCCCTACACACAAACAAAGGATTATCGGTCAGGTGTCGCCGAAGAATCAGTGAGTCATTATGCAGCGGTCACATCAAAGCTTATAGGGAGAAGTTAAATTCTGTTATCGTAGCAGCTGCAGTTGACATGATAAGTCTTAAGACGAAATTCTCATTGTTTATGCGTGCTATTGTTTTTACAAACAAATAATTCGTTGCAAAATATTATTCTAGTTTTTTTTTATTTGCAACTGTATTGTTATCGCTACCTACTACTAAAGTTTGTTATCTTGGTTGCTGCTAAAATGGAACAATGCCGTCCATTACCATTTAGTGCAGCAAAATGTGATAACTCAAATTAGATATAAAGAAATATGGACTTAGTTCACTTGACTTAAGGTTTGAAATTGATAAACACAAACGCAGTGCCGAATATTTACCTGCGGAGGCAAGCCATTTCACAACACAGTGTTGTGATGTTTAAAAGTATTGAGAATTAAGTTTATTTTACATTTATTTGATACTATTACGTGATTTGCATTAACGCTAAAGGCTGGAAATAACAATGGAATATAAAAACGTAAGCAGACACGTTTAGTCACGACCTATACTTTTAGGGCCATAAAAGTAGACTTTCTAAATTTAACTTTATAAAACGAAATATAACCGATGATAGACATAGCCTTTGAGAGCAGAATCTGATAAAAAAAATATCATAATATCTATTTCACAAATAGTTGCGAACAAAAACATTTTAACGTCACAGTGACGTGATCGGTGTCTAGCGGGTGTTCCGCAATCACGTCAACGTGTTGTGATTGGCGCTGAATGGGTTAAACTTGTTTTTCTTCCGTTACACTTGTAAACATACAATTACGCGGGGAAATAACTCGTCGCCAGTTGTCCTGTATCGAGGATTTAGGGGTTTCTAATTAAATAACCAGTATACGTGTCACGCGCGTTTATTTATCGGAAACAGACTGATGGCTCCGGATGACAGTGGTCGACACGGTTTTATATGTACCCACATATACTACAACTACAAAAGCCCATATTTAGCCGCGAAAATCCTATTATTTTGTTTTTTTTTGTGAGAGTCATGCACACTCCGCACAGGTCGTTAACATGGACGCAACTGAACGGAAAGGCGGGCGACCGCGGATTAAATAAGCGCAATAACACCAACGCTTGGTGACTCGAGTCGCGAACAAACTGAGAAACATTAGGCTTCTAGTGGAGGTGTTCTATGGCTTTAACAAATTATAGTGCAGATGAGAACAGAAAATCACCCGCATGCTTCATCCAACATTCAACCCTGGTGTATATTAGGGTAATGACGCTTTATCAACCGTTTTAACGTTTCGTACCTAAAATGAAAAAACCAGCCAAATGCGAGTCGGGCTCGCGCACCGAGGGTTCCGCACCGGACTTAACTATTTTGGGCATAATGTCACATGAGTTCCCGTCACAAGAAAATGTTTACTTTCATATGATACTTTTATACGATATAGTGACTAAGTACTTAATCGTTTTTGGAATAATCTATCAATTACTTGTATCTACTTACTTAATTGTACAACCTTCATCATTATCAGTATCAATCAGCAGTAGGTCTATGTCATTTTTTGTTGCAATTTCTCCGCTTCCAAAAGGTTGTCTGGAAGAGATCACTATTTTTAGGGTTCCGTAGTCAACAAGGAACCCCTATAGTTTCGCCATGTCCGTCTGTCCGTCCGTCTTCGGCTTAGCTCAGTAACCATTACTACTAGAAAACTGTGATTCGGCATGGGTATATAAATCAATCACGCCGACAAAACAGTACAATAAAATCTTGAAAAAAAAAATGATTAAGGGTACCTCCTAAAGCGGTGATGTATTTTTTTTTCTCGTTAAACCCATGGTGTGGGGTATATGGTTCGATAGCTCGTTCAAAAATATTATGGGTTTCCTGAATCAATTTTTCAAATCAGTGAGTCGTGTGGAGATATTGGGCTTTAAAACCCTAATTTTTGTTCGAGTCATACATGATCAAGGAAAAAAATATTTTTTTAGTTCTTATGTCAATTTTATTCATGTATCGAGGTGTGCAATAGAGTCGAGTATTTGTATTGTACTGTATCAGCCCATAATCGTGACGGGAGCTTATGTTACACAAGATACCTATGCCCCAAAATTTAGTTTAATTACCTACAAATAATGCGAGTATGTGTAACGCGAGTGTGATTCTCCTGGAATTGAAAGCGTCCATAGGCTGTCTGCTTACCAAACATAAAGCTGACCATAATATGCTTACTTGCCACCGTCGTAGCATTAAAAAGCGGTCGAGTGCGTGTCGGACCACGCACAAGGGTTCCGTGCCTATTAAAAAGGTCGTATCGTTACTGAAATCTCATGGCACTTAAGTCTTTTTCTGTAAGGAATGCAGTATTTTAGAAATATCTCGAAAACCTTTGAACCGATCTTGTTCAAAACAATTTTCGCTGAAAGAATTTAATAAGCCCTATGTCCGTGTTTTTTTCATATTTTTAAAATACACAGTTTAAAAATTAGAGGGGGGGGGACACAATTTTAGTGACTTTCGGGGCGATTATCTCCGACTCTATTCACTTAATCAAAAAAATTGCTAAGAAACCTTATATTTATTTTGAAAGGCCTATCGATTGATGTGCCACACGCGGGCATGCAATGAAATTTATTTATTGACTTTCAGTTTTATGTATGGAGTGCACCACTAAGAATTTTTTTTTTTGTAATTTAATTACAAAACTATGTAGCGGTTAACAAACTACAACTGTCCTCAAAATTTTATTCAAATACACCTTATATTTTTCGAGTAAAATGCCTGTGACATACGGACGGACAGACAGACAGACAGACATACATGACGAATTCATAAGGGTTCCGTTTTTTGCCATTTGGCTACGAAACCCTAAAAAGAGGACGATACAGAACCCCCGTGCGCGAGTCCAAGTTGTATTTTGCCGGTTTTTTTAACCGACTTCAAAAAGTTCTCAATTCGGTTGTATTTTTTATCATTAAGTAAGTACCTAGCTATAATTTTAATGGAATTCCTGAGGGTTAGTTACTTCTGGGCTCTTTTCCGCAAGTCGACATCCAGTGTGCCTATTTTGCATGAAATGGTGGGATAGTACAGAACTCTGTCATTAATGAGCCGATTCGTATTTTTTTTTGTTGGTAAGTATATGCTCCTAGATTGGTTCCATTATTTTCAAAAATCCAGTTGGATGATGAAATCCATGAGGAATTTAGGAAACTCATGGCACGCATGTAGTAATTTCGTTATTTTCTATTATAACTCGTGTATTTACATAAATGTGGTGAAGTGGAACGGATGATGAAGACCACAGATGTCTCCTGCAACTCCCCAATGATGTAGGTACCTACCTACTTAAAACTGTAAAAGTACGACACAGGACATATAATAAAATAAAGCATTTGTCCCTCTTGCACTCGCATATTTGCCAGAATGGGACGAATGCTTTATGTCCGACATAAAACTTAGTGTGCTAGGGGGTCAGATTCTGATATGATTCCGACATTCCGTTGAAATACCAACTAATGAAGTGCCAAGAGGTCTCGTCGTTGATGAATTCGGAACTCCTCGAATATTATATTATCGGCGCACATACAGCGATTTGTTTTTTTTTCTGTAATAATCAATGTTCTTGTGGCAAAGAGGAAGGAAAAGTTTGCGACTTTAAAATAATCACAGGCATGTTGCCGGACCCCTTATTGATAATGCCTCTGCCTTGGTAGCTTTCTTGATATCTCGAACAGTTTTATTTTCACAAATAGATCACTGTCATGTCACTTGGTAGGTATCATTTTACAGAAGTTGAGAATAAGGCTCATTTGTATGCTTTGTTAGATAACCAAGTTAATAGTAAGCCTTGGTTTTGTAAGTTTAAAACTTACATGCATCGTAGGTTCTACACCATAATTACTCGTATGCGCATTGGTCATTGTCGTTTAAATTTTCATCTCCATCGTAAAAACTTTGTCTCTTCCCCTTATTGCGATCATTGTCAAAAGCAAGAGGTTCAGTCTATAGATCACATTCTGTTTAGTTGCTCATCCTTTGGCATTCAGCGCCTAGTGCTGATGGATGAGTTGCTTGAGATTTATGGAGCTTCTAATCGAATCCCGCTTTCAGTAACTGATTTGTTGAAGGAGTCGTCTACTTATTTACCTTTGTTTAATTTTGTACATAATACTGTGTGTATGCTGTAAATATGATGCTAAATTTAAAACTTGCTTAAAAATGTATATATTTTTATTGAAGCATTGTACCTATATTTTGTTGGTCAAATGACTTTTTGGAATGTCTGGATGAGGTGTATAAGCTTTTTTGAAGAGCTAAATATTGGATTTGACGTTTTTATTGGAACATACTCAAGACTTTATTACTGGATTTGACTTCATGAATTGGATTGGAACAACTGAAGACTTATTTTTTGGATTTGACACATATGTTGATAATACTGATGACTTAATATCTAGATTTGTTCATATGAATTGGAAATAACTGAAGACATATTTATTGGACTAGAGACTTCTGATTTGAAACTACTGAAGACGTTATTACTGGATTCGATCAAATGAAATTATACTTACTGAAGACTAGGCAGTATGGCCCAAGGTTTTAGCCTGTCCGAATGGACGAATTTAAAAAAAAAAAATCGCTGTCATGTCACTTGTCATAATATGTCAAAATAAACTGCCAAAAGTGCCAAAGTCGTCTTGTCTTCTCTCCGGATATTACTTTTTCGGATATTTCGTTTATTAATTATTATTGTTTTGCTAACCATTATGGGAATTAGTGCTTAGTAATGGAAAATAAATCTCAAGGTATGTTTTCTTAACTATAATATTTTTTTTGAACTGCTTACGAACATTTTGTTGGAATTTATAACCAGTTTTTGTTTAATACTTGTTGTTCGGTTTAACTTTTTTTGTTGGATTTAAGGAAATTACAGCACTCCCGTGTCAAATGCAACAGAATCTGGAGCAAGTAAGATGTATTTGCTTCAAGTAAAGCCGACTAATGATGAAGGATCTATAGAAGCAGATGCTGTACCACTCCACATGGTTATAAATGTAAGAATATCCAATAACTTTATTTCTGAATGTCAATGGATGGGAGACAGTGTTCGTAACAGTACTTCCCGTATGTTTCAGGAGCACGATCCCCAAAGTGAACAATATTTTATACAAGTTGTACAGGGTAAACAATTACAGTTATTTATAGGTAAGTCAGAACAGAGAGGAATAATATATGATGATTGATGAATGAGAGACTGTTAATTGCCTTACTAAATGATGTTCTTCAAACCTTATGGATCCATTAGGGGTCCTAATTCTTAAAGTAAAAAAGGGGGTTGAGACCTTATTCACATTCCATGTCACTCTGTAAGGCTTTGTAGACTTTAAATTTAATATTATTTTAACTAAATTAAATATAAATCACTCAGTCTGCTTTAGAAAATACATACAATAGTCCTACTAATCATATTATAAGTGCAAGTTTTTGACAATGTTTGGATCATCTTTCATGCGAAGTCTGTCAAACAGATTTTGATTTTTCGCGGGAGCCCACTTGATGCGGATGGCGCAGTACCGGTCACTTTGGCACTCTTTGGGGGAGGCCTATGATATGATGATGATGAGATTTTGATTTAACTTGCTAGTCATGTACAAAATCTATCAAACAGGTTTTGATCTGGCTTGCATATATGTGAATAACATAGGGTATCACTTAGTTGCAGGCAGAAGCCAGTTCTATATGACTTGTAAAATAACTATTCCAGATTCCCGTGGACAAGCAAGCACCAGTACAACCACCATAAACAACCAGTATTATGATATACCCACTGAGCACCAGATTATAAATACTGAATTTCAAGTACTCAATAATGAAAGTACTGTTATATCCAGTCAGAAGAGTCTAGAGGAACTTAAAATGGACCTGGAACTTGAACCTGACACATTTTCGTCTTGCAATCAAACAAAAGTGAATGATGTTCAGGGTTCATGTAATAGTGAGAAGAAAAATAAATTTGTGCAAAGATTTCGTAAGTATGCAAGTTAATTATAATTATATACAGTTCTATTTATTAACCCCCAATGCAAAGAGGGGGATGTTATAAGTTTCACGTGTCTGTCTGTGTAACTGTGTATCTGTCTGTGGTATCATAGCTCCCAAATGGATGGACGGATGGATTTCAATATGGATTTTTGTGTCATAGATAGTTTTATCCCGAGTGTTCGAAGCCATGTTTTATTAAAATCTGTTCAGCCGTTTTTAAGATTTGGACTTTGAAATGAAAATTTCGGGGGTTTTTCAACTTTTTTAAGTTGTAGTTATAGTTACAGTTTTATTACCTTTAGTTGAATACATAGTTAGTGTTAGTTGAAATCATTTACACATTAGGGGACTGCAATAAATAATGTAATGTAACAGGTTATGTGTGTACATGTCCTTAACATTTTTAGAATCTACAAAGATGATATGTGCAGCGAGACAGATTACATTTAGCAATTGCTTCATCTGTTCTGCACTATGGATGTATTCATGCAAGCTGAGAGGCCCAGTTTGTGAACAACTTTTCCCATGCCTCCTTTTAGTGTTCCATATCATTCAACATGTTGCCAAGTCGCGTTGCGCGCGACTCAGGAGTCGTGCAGACAGTTTGGTGCATCAAACCATTTGTAATTGTAAGCGGTGTTCCCTAAAATCTTGTCAAAAAGGCAAGTTTATATGGAATGACAGCTACCGGCGCCGTATTTGACATTCATCAGCCTGTAATGGTTAGGTGGTGCAACCCGACTTTAATTGCAATGTGAAAATTAGAAAGAGGAGGGAATGTCTTCTCGTCTCGCTTTGTGGCATTAGTTGTACTAGTCCCGCTGCACAATAATGCCTCGATATTTCTCCATATGGCATAGGCAGAATATCCATTATCTCTACATACAACTTGCAGTGCACATAGCGGACCGCATCGTGCCCGTGCGGGCGGAGGCGGTGCTCCCCGCAGCGCTGCAGCTGCGGCGCGGGGCCGTGGCGCCGCGCCGCGTGCTGCCGGCCCGGGTGCGCTTCGGGCCGGCCGAAGGTAATCATCATAAGCTGGTCTCTATCTAGTATCGTACCCGTGCGGGCGGAGGCGGTGCTCCCCGCAGCGCTGCAGCTGCGGCACGGGGCCGTGGCGCCGCGCCGCGTGTTGCCGGCCCGGGTGCGCTTCGGGCCGGCCGAAGGTAATCATCATCAGCTGGTCTCTATCTAGTATCGTACCCGTGCGGGCGGAGGCGGTGCTCCCCGCAGCGCTGCAGCTGCGGCACGGGGCCGTGGCGCCGCGCCGCGTGTTGCCGGCCCGGGTGCGCTTCGGGCCGGCCGAAGGTAATCATCATCAGCTGGTCTCTATCTAGTATCGTGCCCGTGCGGGCGGAGGCGGTGCTCCCCGCAGCGCTGCAGCTGCGGCGCGGGGCCGTGGCGCCGCGCCGCGTGCTGCCGGCCCGGGTGCGCTTCGGGCCGGCCGAAGGTAATCATCATCAGCTGGTCTCTATCTAGTATCGTGCCCGTGCGGGCGGAGGCGGTGCTCCCCGCAGCGCTGCAGCTGCGGCACGGGGTCACAGTATAATAAAATAAATAAAAATAAAAAAGCCTTTTTATTCCGTAACCACTTAAAGTTACAATATTTTTAAAACTTAGTGTATAGTCTTTATTTTTATTTATATGCTTAAGTGTTAGGACCCCTGACGGGTATAGGCCTCCTCCAACCTCTTCCACCGTTCACGGTCTTGTGCCACTGCACTGCTTCTGTCTCTGGTCACAGTATAGAAGACAGTAATTCAACATCGAACAAAGGTACATCGCACGGATGCACACATGCGCGCGTGCTCGGTACGCACTCACACATAGCCTTCGGGAATGATGGAGAATGCTTCAATCGGGGCCGCCGCGCCGTTGCCGTGTTCGCTCGCTCTCACTCGCTACCATGTCGTCGTCGTCGTGTGTACTGTTGTGTATATGGGTGCCTTTTGGGTGCCTTAATAACACTGGGACAATTCCGGAGCTATCTTTTTTCCAAATACCAAGAGAAGTAAGTTACTTTTCTTAGTGTATTCATTTAAATCACAATGAAACGTAAAAACAATTGTTAAGTTTCATTTTACCGAATGCCGCCATTGCCGCCGCGCAGCACGTGCCGCAAATCAAAGGAGCCGAATAGGCTTGTAACTAAGCACCTACCAACCTAGTGCAGTTAGCAACTATTATACACAAGGAAATATTTTAGGTATAGTACCTGTTAGTGGTATTAAAATATTCGATGAAGTGGGAAACTAAAAACACATACCTAACTACCTATAATATGATTACTGTGTGTATACAATATTGTCGAACAGAACAAAACAGTGTTACAGAAATACTTTGCATACTTAAAAACAAAATTAGTATTATAGGTATGCCAAGCCACAAACGTGACACAGCCTTGCGCAGTTGGTAACAAACGCTCCTAAACGGCCTCAGATTACCTACTGTATTATTCTTCTATACTGTGACGGGGTCGTGGCGCCGCGCCGCGTGCTGCCGGCCCGGGTGCGTTTCGGGCCGGCCGAAGGTAATCGTCATCAGCTAGTCTCCATCTAGTATCGTACCCGTGCGTGCGGAGGCGGTGCTCCCCGCAGCGCTGCAGCTGCGGCGCGGGGCCGTGGCGGCGCGGGGCCGTGGCGCCGCGCCGCGTGCTGCCGGCCCGGGTGCGCTTCGGGCCGGCCGAAGGTAATCATCATCAGCTGGTCTCTATCTAGTATCGTACCCGTACGGGCGGAGGCGGTGCTCCCCGCAGCGCTGCAGCTGCGGCGCGGGGCCGTGGCGCCGCGCCGCGTGCTGCCGGCCCGGGTGCGCTTCGGGCCGGCCGAAGGTAATCATCATCAGCTGGTCTCTATCTAGTATCGTACCCGTGCGGGCAGAGGCGGTGCTCCCCGCAGCGCTGCAGCTGCGGCGCGGGGCCGTGGCTCCGCGCCGCGCTAGTCTGTAGAGACTAGCTGATCGGCTTATTTTTGCAGTGCACATAGCGAACCTGTACTCCCAAAGCCGAATCAAAACTCAACAAAAACTCTTTTTCCTTTTCTGAGTAACAGGTGTGAAAATATCTAAGTGTGCGTACGAATTTGAGGCAGCCTCTGGTGTAGTGGAGGCACTAATGGCTCACCTATTTGGTAAAGTTCTTACGTACCTCTAATAAGTATTTGTTTATGCATAAATGTTGAGCCGCTCAAATTCGTACGCACATTTATACACAAACTCCTGTAGGAAAAATATTGGGCTAGATTATTTGATCGCAAGTAGCTTATCAATGTTCTGTATTTGAAAGGTCGAATATCAGGTCATGTTATTTTAGGAATCAAACGGAAACTGACTCCAGAGGAAGCAGACACCTTGAAGTTAGAGCACACGGACTCGGGCTTACCGGTGTTCCTGCTGAAATCAGAGGAAGGCACTGACATACATATTGAAGTATCTGACAAGGGTAAGCATTTTCCCATTAGTTGATCAAGTGCACCTACCTACTTCCACGAAATGCCGTCGAAATTGTACTAAAACGAGCTTTTGAATTTGAATAATACTTGTTCACGTAATAGCTTATATCCATTTTCCCCAAAACGCTTGTCTTTAAAACACTACATTGACTAGATTCTCATCTTTATCAGCTCTACTTTAGGGACTGGATTATAGGTGAATACCTGAATGTGTGGTCTACAGCCTAACTAGCTTTAAGAGTCCGTGGCGGCCCGGCAAAAGTTCGATTGTAGGTATATTACCCGTCTCCCGAGCGCGCCAGCGCAGGTGTCGTGGTGGGGGTCGAGCGAGTGCTAGGTCGGCGTAGAAAAGTTTTGATACTTTAACCGTTTTATCTGAGTTTTTCGTTACTTAATATTTATATTCATATAAATATATAAATGTTGTATATATAAATACATATACAACACATGTGTTGTATATTTGTTATACGTGTTGTGTTGAAATAAAATATCAGGCAATCAACAAAAAAAAAACTCATGTATTTTCTGTGTGAACATGATACGGAGTATCAAAATTATGCACAAATAATATTCGGGCTATTGAAATTCAGCGTAATCGAACTATGCGAATCTCAATTCTGCCAAAACAGTTTATTATGCGAAAAGTCAAATATGGCTACATAGATTATGCGAAATTGAATTCCTACTAAAAAAAAGACCGGGTTGCACTCCGGGAGTGCCGGCAGAAGTGAAAACTTGAATAATTATAATTTTGCAAAAAAAACCCTTCCTCCCCCCTCCCTCCCCCTGCGTGCCAATATATCTAATAACAGCCTTATTAGTAGTACGCTATAGTTCAACTTAACTCAGCAAAATTGATGAAGGAGACGATGAAATAAAATACCAATTTGTTTTGCCATTGCTAAATATTTTTCAAAGCCCTATCTCTTTAGGAATAACGTCCAAATTCGAACTATTCGAATTTATTCAATGGCAAAACGGTAAAGGACGCGTGGACAAAATTACATATTTATTTGCAGACAATGCAATTGCAAAAAGTGTTTAACGGCTTTATACTCTTACGAATAGTGTTCAGTTTTGAATGAAGTCGAATCGGCTAACAAAAAATATAAGAGTTTGCTTTTTTAAACAAAATGGAATTTGCATTTACGGAATATGTGTTACGACCTTATACTGTTAACAATAAAGTACAAACTAGAACTATGTGCCCCTAGTCAATCCCCCGTTTTCCCTCCCGCCCCCATGCCTCGTCCCGAATCTCTCCCAATTCTACGGTCACGTGACATCACAAAAATCTGTCACGACTGTCACGAGTTTATCAATTTTTCCCCATCCCAAAAAGTGCTCAGCGCCGCTAAAGAAGTTTTCACTTCAAAAATATGCCAAAACAGAGGGAACCTACTTAGAACTGTATCGTTAATTATAATGTATTTATGTAATTACTAGAAATTCAAAATTCATTCAAGTACTTACTTGTTTGACGACTGCTTTAGCCTAGTTGGTAGTGACCCTGCCTACGAAGCTGGAGGCTCTGTTCGAATCCCGGTATGGGCATTTACTTCTTCCTGAGTCATGGATATTGGTTTTCTATGTATTTAAGTATTTATTTACCTATCTATATAAGTATGTATATCGTCGTTTAGTACCCACAGTACAAGCTTCCCTTAGTTTGGGACTAGGTCGATTTGAGTAAGATTGTCCCCAATATTTATTTATCTTTATTCATCTTAAAACTTAGTAACTTTGGCTTTGCTGGAAACGTATGGCCAACTGGTGCCTTTGTTTAGGGTTCCGTACCCAATGGGTAAAAACCGGGACCCGTTCGCTGTCCGTGTGTCTGTCACCTGTCACCAGGCTGTATCTCAAGAACCGCGATAGCTAGACAATTTTGAACGAAGCCCTTTCACGTCGGTTGAGAAATGCGACCTCTAGAGGAGAACAGCCGGAAATCCGGACAGACATACGAAAGCATTTTTGTCCAAGCTGAAACGGCGACTTTATTCGCTTCCGCTCACTAGGTCGATAATTAACTACTGTTAGAGTTTTCAGTTTCCAGGTTATTCAATTCTAGGTGAATAGTTTTTACCTGAATTATAGTATAACATTAGTGTATGTGTTGAAATAAAATACTAGGTAATTTAGAAATGTAGGTACAGTTTATTTTTGATTACAGTTGATTGACCTAACGTATGAGCTTAATCACCTGATAAATATTAATAATTCGTTAACCTTTCCAGATTCCAGCGTTGTGCTGATTTCGTTATAGTCTGGTTTAAATCTTTAGGACAACTAAATATTTTCTCTCTCTTTACTTTACCAAATGAACGGTTTGTCTTCCTAGGCGCCATACTTGAATCTAAAATAATAAAACCAATCAATTTATGAATATTGTTTTATAGTATACTACATTAGCGACATGAATAGTAAGAATCTGACCAAGGAAAAGATGGGCGATAAAAAGATATGGAGATAAAACATGTTGCACCGTACGTCCACAACTAAAGTGAAAGATGAAACAACTTCAGCAAATATTATCACTATACGTAGGTCATAAATGACTTACAAGATGCAAAACGATAATACACTTTAAAAGCGCGAGTTCTATACAAGTGGTGGAATGATATTGTACAAATTACTATCAAAGCTGCAGAAGAAGAAGCAGAAATAGCTTAATTTTTTTTGTGAAAAAAGCCGATTTTAGCTATAGCCTTTAACAGTGCTATTGAAAAAAGCGCTCGCTCAGGATACGGTATTTTGAGACGCGTAGTGCGTAGTGTGTGTGTAAATACTACTAGCACGCACACAAGCTTACTGTAGCTGTATAGCGCACCGTTGGAGCGAATGCGCGACCGATATTAATACTTGCACTATTCATATTGTTATTTTTGTCAACCCTGCATATTATGGCGGTGGTTTGTAAGTACTTGTGAATGTTACAAATGAAAAAGTGATGGCCGTTGGACCTTGGACCCCCCACAAAGTGGACTGATGTAACTAATAACAATAACTAATTAACAAATAATATAAGCTTGTTTTATAACAAGCTTTTCTCCTTTTATTAATTTTTTAACTTTTTAGATTTTTAATTTTTCCTAAATTTGTTGGAGTTGCATATTCACGCCATATCATATTATAGATATGTCAAACGAGCCCAAAGTCGATGGGGCTGCGTCTTTTAATTACGGAGTTCCATGGCTACCTTTCAGCTCCATTATCAGACCCTGGTTACCATATAGAACCAAAGTACTCGTCAAGACGAATTACACGACCCCAAACTTGATGGGGTTGCGTCGTTTAATTACGGAGTTCCTATGACCACCTTCCAGCTCCATCGTCAGACCCTGGTGACCAAAGTACCCGTCAAGACGAATTAATCAAGCCTAAACTCGATGGTGTTGCGTTGTTTAATTACGGAGTTCCCATGGCTACCTTCCAGGTCCATCATCAGACCCTGGTTACCATATAATACCAAAGTACTCGTCAAGACAAATTAAACGAGCCCAAACTTGATAGGGTTGCGTCGTTTAACTACGGAGTTCCTATGACCACCTTCCAGCTTCATCATCAGATCAGCTTTATGTCATAATAATATTACATTGTCATCCAATTTATACATGCATGCAAAATTTCAGCTCAATCGGAAACCGGGAAGTGGATCAAATTTAACTTGCAAGATTTAATTACAGACAACGGATAGGTGAACTAGATAAAAGTTTATAAAAATTCATCAAGTATCACGATCACTCGTAAAATATTTGACATTGGAGCTATACAATTCGTAAGTTGTCTCGATTAGCCTCACGAATGTCTCACTAGTATAGTTTGACCCCGACGTTGGTAACAACTATGTCTAGCCGGAGATCAAAATAATATTTTAGTCGAGGGGTAGCCTTCGTGAATAGCCACAATTACACGACGTACAGGTCCAACCCGGACAACGGCTAAGCCGGTACTGCCGAATCGAGCGCCGTGCACGGTGTTTTATTACGAACTTTAGTGTGATTTCAAATATTTTTTATGCTTAAATTTACTTCTACACATAAATATATTTTTGTTTGTACGAATAGCGCTTAAACTAGAGTTTCTTGTTATGGCTTCATATTTTTGAAATAATGAGCTAAATGGCCAGGTCCATCATCAGACCCTGGTTACCATATAATACCAAAGTACTCGTCAAGACAAATTAAACGAGCCCAAACTTGATAGGGTTGCGTCGTTTAACTACGGAGTTCCTATGACCACCTTCCAGCTTCATCATCAGATCAGCTTTATGTCATAATAATATTACATTGTCATCCAATTTATACATGCATGCAAAATTTCAGCTCAATCGGAAACCGGGAAGTGGATCAAATTTAACTTGCAAGATTTAATTACAGACAACGGATAGGTGAACTAAATAAAAGTTTATAAAAATTCATCAAGTATCACGATCACTCGTAAAATATTTGACATTGGAGCTATACAATTCGTAAGTTGTCTCGATTAGCCTCACGAATGTCTCACTAGTATAGTTTGACCCCGACGTTGGTAACAACTATGTCTAGCCGGAGATCAAAATAATATTTTAGTCGAGGGGTAGCCTTCGTGAATAGCCACAATTACACGACGTACAGGTCCAACCCGGACAACGGCTAAGCCGGTACTGCCGAATCGAGCGCCGTGCACGGTGTTTTATTACGAACTTTAGTGTGATTTCAAATATTTTTTATGCTTAAATTTACTTCTACACATAAATATATTTTTGTTTGTACGAATAGCGAATACGAATAGCTTAAACTAGAGTTTCTTGTTATGGCTTCATATTTTTGAAATAATGAGCTAAATGGCCAAAAATACTGGCGATTCTTCGCGTGTTTTTACTCAAAAGTTGTTGGATGGAAATACGGTTTTACTCAACAATTTAATATGTAACTTATAAAATGTTTTCCGCTTATTCCTAAGAAGACTATCATTCCAATATGGATATATTTGTTTCATGTCGGTTAGAAATCAAATAGTTCTTCAAATCCACGTCGTTTTACACGTCTCCGAGCGAAAATTGAGAAAACAGCGGTTGGACTGAGCCAAAATATGGTAAATTGAGGGCTAAATGTAAACAATTCTTCCGCTTATTAAACTTGAATTGAAATGATCTTTCATATTACACAATAAAATCTTTAGGAAAACGAATATTTAATGAGATATGACCTCAAAAAGTTTAGGGAATTCAGAAAACGGCTATATACGGACTCTTAACGCGTTTATTTCGCACGTATAGCATTCGTCCCTCGCACTAATATACTGGCTAGTAAGGGACGAATGCTTTATGTCCGACATATGTTGGAGCGGAACATCTGTAAAGAAGCTTAAAATACAATACTTAAGGCGCCGTAGGTTCAGCGAAGTTAAGCGAATTGAGTTTTTGAAACAATATAATGCGTCTGTTTGTAATAATATGGTTTCAAAAAATTACGAATAGTAATCTTGAGGCTTTTCTGCAGGGAAATCAGTGATTCGAAAAATGATTAAGCAATTTTCGCTCTATAGAAAAAAATCACGAACATAGGTCTAAAAGGGTCTAACTATATTTTGAACAAATTCTGCATAAAAGCCTAAAATATTAAAATAGCTTCTAAAAATCGTCAATGTCATTTTTGAGAGAAATCAGTGATTATGATTACTTTTTTATTTATTTAAACGAAACGGCCAAAAAATTTAAATTAAAAAACATGATATCTGCGCTTCGGAGCACGCACTTCCATCTTGCTCACGCTTATGCTCAGTGAGAGGGAGAGAAAAACATGAAGCTACGGCGCCTTAAATCAAAAATTCTCCACCTCCATTGGATGGCTAACAACAATATTTTTCTATCAGATAAATCCAACTGGTTGAGCCTATTACCGCTCGGCGACCAAAGTACCGCGAACGTCTGGTTGTACCAGGAGGGGCATGAGCTGTACGCGGGCACCACTCGCTCCATACCCGCGCGGGTACCGCTTGTGCTCGGTTATAGCAAGGAGTATGTGGATGTTCACAAGCTGCCGGTGGAACAGCCGGTTTTGGACCTTGATGCGGGTGCGTAAGGTGTTATATCATTCAAGGCGGTATTGAATCTTGAGTGCGAATTCTACAATAGAATCCTAGGTACCGAAGGTTTCTTATAGAATCTTCAGCGTAACGAGGGGATTTAAGTGTTTACGCCCAAGGCGGAAATAATGTTGCTACCGAGTGACACATACTGATTTTCACACCTTCTTTTCTGAATAGTATAGCTGTGAAAAATCATTTGTAAAAGATGACGTCTGCCAGCGTCTGTATACCTGTCTGTGAACAAATACATTTAGGCAGACATAAATCCGCGCTATCAATAACGCCCAAAAAACGCTAATCTAACCATTCCTATAAAACACAAACTACAATAAAAAGTAGTGGGACGTTTTAGTCATGAGTTTTCTTAAAGCGGGGTCTGCATTACGCGTGAACTTGTAACCCAAGCCAATTTTATGCATGATTTTGACTGGATCGAGGCGGCCGGTCCGTCTCGCGCGCAGTTTGTGCGTGCCAGCCGTGGATGGATCGTTGTCACGTGTCCAAAAGCCGACATAGATCGCCTCCCAACAGCACGGCTATCACAAGACAGCGCGCGAGCTCTCTCGATTTTTCTCGCGCTATACCTCTCAAGTTCTCTAATAAGAGAGAGACGGATAGTGCGAGTAAAATCGAGAGCTCGCGCGCTGTAGCCGTGCAGGTTCAAACGCGGCAATGTTCGAGCTCCCGCGCGCTCAAAACGCGTCTGGGGACCGATTTTTGACTTTCGAGCGCTCGACACTTTCACTCGAAAACTGACAAAAATTATGAAATACTATTTCGAAATAGCGATAGAAAATTAAGAAACGGGTGGTATTGACCACTCGTATTCAACTCTATTGGTAGAAAGTACGTGCCTGCCACATTGACACTAAAAACGAATTTACTTTTGTTTGATTTCCGAGCGCTTGAAAGTCAAAAATCGGTCCCCTGCTCTCCGCGCGTAATTTAGCCGTAATAAAACAAACCTTTTCAAAAATCTTCCGTGTCTTTATTGCTTGTGTTCCATTTTCCATGTACAATGTTACTCTTAACAAACATTCACGGTTCCCCACAGAGCTGACGGCGAAACACCGTCAGTGGTGGTGTCACGACTGCCAGAGGTCCATGTCGACCGCGGCGCTGCTCCAGCGGCACGTGGAATCGCATCATTCCGTGAGTAACAGCTTCGGCGACCTCTGCGTAGGGCCGAGTATGAACATCCCGGGTTTCAGGAAGAAAAATAAAAATATGTACATGTGTTTTGGCTGGTCGAATTTATTTGCACGTTTTGACGCGCTGTCGCGCGCAAAGACGTCGCGCGCTTGACATGTCATTTGACAGTCCTCGGAAAGCGTAATGTTTTTCTATTGACTAAACTCTTTGCAAGTTTAGATGCGTTCATAGATTATAATTATTAGTTCAGTGATTTCACAAATCGACGGTATATAATATATCTACTTCCTGTGTGAGGGAGCCAACTAGATTATTATAATCAGAATTTAGAAAAAAAAATTGCAATATGTAAGTTCGTGTTGGTCAGTAATAAATATAATATATAAATATTCGGCATATCATTCAATGTTCGTTATTCGGTCAAATTATTGGGTTAGGTTAAGTTAGGTAACTGCCGAATATTTACCGAATACTTATAGAGGTGATTCTCTACAGATTGCAAGAATGTAATAAAAACATTGTAGAAATCATTGTACCTTCGTTCCTAAAACCCGTATTCGTGTCACATACAAACCCTCAATTTTTAGGGTTCCGTACCCAGAGGTTAAAAACGGGACCCTATTACTGAGGCTCCGGTGTCCGTCCGTCCGTCCGTCTGTCACCAGACTGTATCTCATGAACCGTTATAGTTAGACAGTTGAAATTTTCACAGATGATGTATTTCTGTTGCCGCTATAACAACAAATACTAAAGCACAGAATAAAATGAATTACGACAAACGCGATTGTTTTACCGTTTTCGTAGATAATAGTACGGTACCCTTCGTGCGCGATTCCGACTCGCACTTGGCCGGTTTTTCATCAATTGTTCTTTCGCTGTCCCCAGGAGGACAAGCCGCGCGCGCGCCGCTACCGCTGCGCTCACTGTTCCCGGTCCTTTTCCAGATTGTTCACGTGAGTCCTCAAATACACTAAAGTCAGCAACGCGCTTAGGATTCTTCTGGACTCGCAAGTCTCCATAGGCTACGGTGTTTGTTTACCTGCAGCAGACCGTGTGCACGTTCGCCACCATCGTAGTAACAAAGTGTGGGTAGCATGAACGTAGAATACTCTGGACAGGCTGTACATAATGCCACAGTCTCAAAAAATCTTTTAAAAATAAGATTAGTAGTTAAGAATGGTATTTAACCCCTATTTCTCTTTGAAATATTTTTTTAAAATTTTTTTTAGTGAATGACGGAAAGTCTCCTATGCAGCTAAATTAAGAACTAGTCTTAAAACTTGACTTGCCACAAACAACCTACTTAATTTGGACGGGTAATGGTTTGTGTGCCACAACTTCATACTAAATCAGTTGTGACAAATAAAAAAACTGGAACTATGACAAGGATAATGAATGATATTTCCCATTCTGTCACACTTATCGAGATTTGTATGCTAAAAGCTCGCTCGCACGTGGTATTATTATTACCATAGCCTGTCCAGAGTACTCTAGGTTCATGGTGGGTAGGTAAAACCATTAAAAAAACATTGCATGTAAACAAGAGGCCAAGTCTCGAAACTCTTCAACCGTAAACAGTTGTGAGATATTTCGTAGTACCAAGTCTCAGGCATTCTTATTAATATTTATTTGCTAGCTAAATAAAATTCTGCAACTTGGCCATCACACAATACTACATAGTTTTAGGTATGCAAGAGTTATTTATGCAGTTGGTGTATCTAGAAAACTGGACTGAATTTGATAATTATTTTAGTTTTCCGTTGATTTATTCCTACACTCAAAACTAATTGTATTCTTTTGAAGCTTTCTTTGCCGTGCCCCCAGATTATTGGGTAACTAATGGGTAACTGTGTGTATTATTGTATACATTGCAGTTTGAGGCGGCACGTAGCGCGGCATTGCACTAAGAGACAGAGAGAAGAGAAAAATGAGGAGAGAGACACTACGAGTGGCATACTGTAAGTATTACTTTCTACAGCAACTGAAAGTACAGTTATGAATAATTTAAAAGTAAATTCTGTCATAAAAAACTTCCTTATACTTACTCAAAGTGTATAGTCGTTCTTAGGGTTCCGTACCCAAAGGGTAAAAACTAGACCCTATTACTAAGACTCCGCTGTCGTCCGTCTGTCTGTCTGTCCGTCTGTCACAAGACTGTATCCCACGAACCGTGATAGTCAGACAGTTGAAATTTTCACAGATGATGTATATTTTCTGTTGCCGCTATAACAACAAATGCTAAAAAACAGAATGAAATAAATATTAAAGGGGAACGAACGTGATTTTAGTGCCGGTTTTATAGATAATGGCACGGAACCCTTCGTGCGCGAGTCCGACACGCACTTGGCCGGTTTGTCGAAATTTACTCTTAGGCTGCGTTCGCAGGCATTATTTCAACCGTTATGATCCGGCCGTACGTCAGAGGCTCTAGTATAAGTTTTACCGAAACAAAACTTTACGATCGGTTTAATCAAACTAATCATAATAATATTATAATACCAATATATTGGATAATTAAGAACAAGTTTTTTTTCCACATACAACTGCATACAAATATGACTATTTAAATTAATTGATGATTTTATTATATTTTTCCAATTACATTTCTGATTATGTAGAGGTATATGTGTATAAATAAGATTTAATTTAGTTCATATTAAAGCTTCTGTAAAAGTTGTGCTTAAAAAAAATATTGTCAAATGGACAATTTTTACAAGTTCATTAGTTAATTAGGGGTGCATAATGTTTCATATAATGTCAGAAAAACTAACAAACACTTGATATACAATTATACATTAAATTGGCATAGAAATATTTAGTACATTTGATATAACGGCTATATTTTGCTTTAGTCTAATTATCGTTTGATATAGGGATGCAAAATATATATATATGTATATATATATTTTGCATCCTGCAAATAATATTATAATCGTAACTTAACAATGTTTCCAGGGAATCTTCGAAGCCCGACGAGTTGGCCGACTTGTCAATCAACAACGCTACAGCAGACGACAGCCGGCTCCCCTCGGACGAGAGCCTGCAGACGCTCACCAACAACCTCGACTTCTCCACCAACTTGTTCGACACGGATCGCATGCCCAACCTCGACATATCGGGCAGCTCGCGGTCGGAGGACTTTAACCCGTATTCGCTGGGGCTTAAAGACGATATCGCCTTGGCGGCCGGCATCGATTTCAGTATCGATGTGCCGTGCAATAAGGAGGTGAGTATTTCATATTGTATTTCAAGTGAAGTTGAGTGTCAATAAACTCGATTTGAACGATATGTAACTCCTTTTTAACCCCCGACGCAATTCCGTATCTGCGTGTCTGTGATATCGTAGCTCCCAAACGGATGGACCGATTTGAATACGGTTTTTTTGTGTCATAGATAATTTTATCCCGAGTGTCCTTAGCCATGTTTCATCAAAATCTGTTCAGCCGTTTTTGAGATATTGGACTGAAATGAAAATGTCGGGGGTGTTTCGACTTTTCTAAGTTGTAGTTATTCTTTTTCTTCTTAAATATCTGCGAGGTGCGTAATGTACTATTATTTGCCAGGTGAAAACGGAAAACGCGGAGATTGTTTTCCTCACGTGTAGATATTGCAACCAGTCCGTCATCAAAGGGCGACAACGCCAACACGTCAAGTGAGTACACCCTAGCAATGTTTATATTATTTATTGATGTTGTAATGAAAGCATTCCGATGGCGTGGATCCCAAACTCCCGAAACTCATTTCTAAGAACACGAATGCGTATTGAAAGAATAGTACATTTCGATGCTAGTGCGGAAAGTTTGACATTACGCCACGAGTACCGAGATATACCTACGGCTCGTGGCAAGACTCGGGACGAGTGAAGAATGACATTTCCGCACGTGTATCGAACGTTTTTTAATACAGTTGCGAAAAAATAAGAAAAAAAAATCGGCCAAGTGGGAGTCGGACTCGCGCACAAAGGGTTCCGTACCATTATCCGTTGAATGAAAGGTAAATTGCCATTGTATGTATTTAGAAGTTACAGGGGGGGGGGGACACGTTTTACCACTTCGCAAGTGCGCAAACTATTCAGTTTAGAATTTTTTTTTATTAGAAACCTCAATATCATTTTTGAAGACCTATCCATAGATTGGGGAAACACTTTTTTTTTAAAGTTTCAGTTATGGGGAACGCCCAAAATGTATTGTTTTTTTTCTATTTTTGGCTGAAAATCTTAGTGCGGTTCACAGAATACATCTACATACCAAGTTTCAACAGTATCAGTTCTTCTAGTTTCGCAAAAAAGTGACTGTGTCATACGTACGCACAGACAGACATGACGAATCCATAAGGGTTCCCTTTTTTGCCATTTGGCAATTCATTAATTATCAATTCATGCAATACATATGTTTCCCATACAGAGCATTGTGGGACTTAACTAGTGTAAGCTACGGTAGCCCAGTGGTTCAGGCATGCGGCTGTCAAACGGCGGTCGTGGGTTCGAATCCCGGCTCGTACCAATGAGTTTTTCGGAACTTATGTACGGAATATGATTTTATATTTACCGTTAGCTTTTCGGTGAAGGAAAAACATCGTGAGGAAACCTGCATACATCTGCGAAGAAATTCAAAGGTGTATGTGAAATCCCCAATCCGCACTGGGCCAGCGTGGGGACTACTGCCCATTCCCTCTCATAAATTAGAGGAGGCCTGTGCCCAGCAGTGGGACGTATATAGGCTGATGATGTGTGTGATGTGTGTGACAGAGCATGCACGGGCCGGCGGTTCCACTGCGAGTGCGGGCGCGCGTTCCAGTACAAGGACAAGCTGGCGCTGCACATACACGCCGACCACGCCGCCTCGGCGCCCGACCAGAGGAAACACCAGGTCGGACACGTGGGAGAGCCCTTAATCATGAAATGCCATCAAACCTAATATAATTCCCTGCATAATGGTTACCTATCACAATATCGAAATATGTTTGACCGATGATTCATTTGGCAAATTTTCATTTGACCGAATGCATTTTTTTCAGAGACCGTAAAGTTGTGAGTATTTTTATAAAACAAACCTGACCTAACCTAATGGGTTCTATGCGTTACTATTTTCAAAAGCTTGGAATAGGCATGATGACACATTTTGAAAAACTGTTCTATAATGTTTAGAAACATTTATTATGTACAACGAATAAGATTTTCCAAGAGAATTTAACAGTTAAGTAGGAAAAAAATGCATTTTAGTTATTAAATTTCAAATTGGCGCTAAAACGCTTGTCAGTGTCATGGCGTCCCGAGTGACGTCACGTTTGTATAAAAAGAACGCAGACTTTTTATGTTTGCTACCTAGATCGCTCAATTGCTCATTGAATGAACATAAATTAAAAAAGTTTACAACTCTTGCGCGGCCGTGCGAGCGAGACAGCGAGACAATGACGTATGAAGATCTGACAGATAACATGGTTCTATCCCTGTCTTACTATTCTTTAGTACATAAGTTTTCTCTGTAATCTGTGGTAATGGCCGTTATGGGTATGTATTTCTACAAACGTGACGTCATGCGCTCTGATTGGTGTTTAACATATCATGTATGTAAGCACTTTATTGTACACAATAACAGGTTAAGGAATATAATGTCACACAATAGATCAAAGTACAAAGGCGAACTTATCCCTATCATGGCGGGCATCCGTATTTTTCAGTTTAATTTTATCAAAATAAATAATAATCTCTTACTTAATAAAAAAATATGAGCAATTTTCGAATTCTACGATTATAATTTCACTAAGAAAATACCATATTTTAGTGATTTTCAATTACTGTCATCATGCCTATTGTCAATGGCTCCTGAAAAAAATGCATTCGGTCAAATGAAAATTTGGCAAATGAATCAATCATCAGTCAAACATATTTCGATACTTGTGACCTAAGCTTTTTTTTACGACATTGGCAAGCAAGCGTACGGCCCGCCTGATGGTAAGCGGACACCGCAGCCTATAGACGCATGCAACTCCCAAGGAGTAACAAGGCCGTTGCCGACCCTTGATATCTTGAGGATTCGCCATGTTGACAGCTGAAGGAACAAATGCCCTCGCTCTCAACACAACGCATCCTCGGGAGCTCTGGCGACCTTGCTCGCCTCCAGGAACACAACACTACTACAGAGCGAGTAGTAGTGTTATTATGGCTGTGGTCTTCTGCAAGGCGGAGGTACTTCTCCAGTTGGGCTGCTCTACATTCGAGCGGGATGACATTTCGCTGTGCTATTTTTACGATGCCATTCGAACCAGTGTTTGGAGAGGAACAACTGTTTGTATGGGAGCAACTACAATTAAAGAACATAAATACCCAAAAAAAAAAATTGTCAAGGACCTCGCTGGCGGCAGCCGAAACGCTTCGTACTAATCGACATAGCAGTATGACGTCACAGTTTGCTATTTGTACTCATTTGTTTCGGTTGCGAAATACTGCGTTTAGGCCCATAGTTGTCATACAATTTTGTTTCTATAAAAGCGTAAAGATTCTTGTGGTTGCTTTTAATTTACTCTTGGACAATGAAAAAAGCATGTTATTTTCTAAACTTCATATCTTTTTATGATTTTAACTAGTTTCTGCCCGCGACTCCGTCCGCGTGGAACTCGTTTATATCGCACCTTCATACAAACTTTTACCCCTCCCATTTCACCCCCTTAGGGGATGATTTCCGGGATAAAAACTATCCTATGTCACTCTCCAAGGGATGCAACTATCTCTACTTGAAAAATCACGTCAATTCGTCGCTCCGTTTTGCCGTGAAAGACGGACAAACAAACAAACAAACAAACAAACAAACACACACACACATACACTTTCCCATGTTGTAATTTGTACTTTATTACGATAATTTGATAGTTTTCTATCAATTGTTGCTAAACACTACGTTATAAATGTTAACATCAGGAAAGTACCCTGCGTACTTTGCGTTTTTTCACTTGGTATTTTCGTTTGTGCAATTAATACATGTATTTTTTTTCTGCAGAGTACCAAAGAAGATGAAATGCAATATGAATGTGAGACGTGCAATCACAAATTCAAGGTAAGATACTGACAAAATATTCCTTTTTCCAATTAGAAATTACTCAAAATATTCCTTTTTCCAAGGTATACTCTTGCTTGCCAGAATTTCATTTGCCCGAATTTTATCTGCCATAATACTCAACTGCCATAAAGTTGTTTTCTATAATTTTGTATGCCATACTCATTGTTTACCATATTAATTATATGCCAGAATATTTGTTTTCCATAATATCAATATGAATAATCTCATTTTCCATAATCATTGTGATCCATAACTATCACATGCCATAATGTCATTTGCCATCCATCTCAACATTCATAATATTCATATGTAATAATGTGGGTACGTATTGCAGTGCCTAAAATGAAAAAAAAAATACCTCGAACCTATCTGCGATCCAGGTCGGTTTTGCCACTAAGTAAAAATAAACTTTTCTCTGAGATTAGGTACCCAATGCCAACATAGTGGTGTATCATAGGCAGTAGGGAACAGGGGCTTAGTGGCAAAACCGACTCGGATCGCGGATATGTTAGAAGACGGAAGCGGGAGCTTTGCTCCCGCTTTCGTCTTGGAGGTTATTTTTTTTATAAAAGAGCGGAAAAACTAACAAATTAACAAAGATGAATACGAATGCATGTTTAGTATGGCGTTTAAATATTCTATTAAATAATATTATTGCAAACAATAATCTGGAAAACAATACGTATGGCATTCGTATCATTATGACATCCAATATTCGGGTAAACAAGAGTATGTCAATTAACTATTATGGTAAACGAAACATTCGGGCAAATGAAATACGGGCAAGCGAAGTTCGGACAAATGATTATTATAGTATGTGAATGTCGGGCAAACAATAGACAACCTTTTTCCAATTAGAAATTACTCAAAATATTCCTTTTTCTAATTAGAAATTACTAAAAATATTCCTTTTTCCAATTAAAAAATTACTCAAAATCCATTAAAGAGGATATGTCTTTTTAGCAGGTCTTTAGGCTCTGGGGGCCTCATTAGTATATTATCATTAATGTTTATATATCGTCGCAAGTGTTATGAAAAAAGTTGTGAAAAAACCGAGTAGTAATAAATGTATAAACTCGAGACGTTAAAGGTTCGAAAACCTTCGCCACTGGACTTGTAAGTTGGTACGAAGCAAGAGGTCCTGGTTTCGAATCCCGGCAAGGGCATTTATTTGTGTGATGAGCACGAATATTTGAACTGTCTATGTATTTATTTATCTATTTAAGTATGTTTATCGTCGTCTAGTTCCCATAGTACAAGCTTTGCTTAGTTTGGGACTAGGTCGATTTGTGAAAGATTAAGAATTATTATAAATAAATATTAGGGGACAACCCCTAATATTTATTTATAATAAATTTTAACGTGTTATAAAGAGCATAAACATGTAACGGAGCACGCTAATAAGCTATTCAACTGTGATTTTCAGTAGATTAAGTAACATAATGTAACTTTGACCAGTGTGTGTTGCCAGTGATGACATATGGCACTAGAAACGTGGTCGCTTACTATGGGCTTCATAAGAAGGCTCAAAGTCACCCAAAGGGCAATGGAGAGCGCCATGTTGGGAGTTTCTCTGCGTGAACGCATCAGAAAATTGCCGTCTCGTGGGCTACGTGGCGCAGGCATTAGCTGAGCCATCTTCCTTTTCAACATGTTGTATTGCATGTTTTTTACTGTTTTAGTTTTATCAAATTGTTTTGTTAAACGATCATAGTGTATGTAAACCTGTTGAATAAATGTCTATTATTATTATTATTATTAAATGAGGCTATCCGCAGCAGAACCAAGGTAACCGATATAGCCCTCCGGATCGCTAAACTTAAGTGGCAGTGGGCGGGGCACATAGCACGTAGAACCGATGGCCGTTGGGGCGGAAAGGTTCTCGAGTGGCGACCACGTACCGGAAGGCGCGGCGTGGGTAGGCCCCCACAAGGTGGACTGATGACCTGGTAAAGGTTGCGGGAGTCCGCTAGATGCGGCCCCGATCACTTTGGCACTCTTTGGGGGAGGCCTATGTCCAGCTGTGGTAGGTCTTTCAGCTGATATGATGATGAATTGATGATGAATGTAACTTATTGAAATATTTTATTGATTAGGTATTCAATTATTTGTCCTCAGCGACGCGGCATGCTAGTGAACCATCTATGGCGAGTCCACAGGGCCCGCACGGCGGTGCCTTTGGAGAAGCGAGTGCGGCACTACCCGTGCGTGGCGTGCCCCAAGGTGTACCGCACCGCCGCCAAGCGGGACAGGCACGTCAAGACCCACCACCCGGGTTAGTACACTCGACGCAGACACTTCGCCAGTGCAGTTAGTTATACGGGGTGTTTCAAAAATGGGGTGTGTACCGAGCAAGGGCACATTCGGTAGCGCATTGCAATTCCAAATATGCATTTGTTTGTTTTTTATTGAAGTGAAAACTTCTTTAGCGGCGCAGTAAACTTTTTGGGATGGGGAAAAATTGTTAAACTCGCTACAGATGTAGGAGCGTAGGTCACGTGACCTTGACCGTGACGTGACGTGATATTCGGGATGAGGCTTGGGGGCGGGGTGGAGCGGCGCTGTGCACGTCAAGACAGTCGTTGCTCGAAACTGAACCTTAATTGTTTACGAATTAAGGTTCAGTTTCGAGTATGGTTGACTCTCGAGGATGCCAGTGGTTAAGTATGGCTGACTCTCGAGCATGCCAGTGGTTTAGTATGGCTGGCTCTCGAGCATGCCAGTGGTTTAGTAAGGCTGGCCTTCGAGCATGCCAGTGGTTTAGTAAGGCTGGCTCGCGAGCATGCCAGCGGTTTAGTTGGGCTGGCTCTAGAGTTTGCCAGCGGTTTAGTATGGCTGGCTCTCGAGCATGCAAGCGGTTCTGGCTACTTTACACTTCATTGCAATCCATGACCGGGTTGTTTCTGTCTAGGATGCGAGGTATCGGGTGTTGGCGTGTCGATCGAGGGCGGGCGCGTGGCGTTGGCGCCGGCGGCGTGCTTGGCGTGCCCGCGCCAGTACGCCACGCGCGCCAAGCTGCTGCAGCACGTGCGCCACCACCATCCCGCGCTGGTACACACACACACATACAGACACATTAACTTACACAAACGCATACACGCACAATAATAATAATAAATCAGGGTGTATACGTCCCACTGCTGGGCATAGGCCTCCTCTCATGGATGAAGTCCCCAACCCGCACTCACAAACTTTTCCCCTACAAACAGAATTCAATTCAGTATAACCTGGCCAGTTATTGGCGATTTACTCTACATCACTCCCACGTCGTGAAGTCACTTTGATCCCTTATGGCCGTATTCATAAACGGTCAACAAACCTTTTTTAGCCACATCAGTTTATCATATCATCATCCGTCACTTTGACGTTTGTGTTCGTAAGAAAGGGACAAACACATTATTTATCAGAGGCATTTTGAGTTTAATGAATAAGGAGGTTAGTTTATGTAATGCTTGAATTTGAATCTTATTTTTGTCTTTTATTGTGCTCTCATTTTAGTTGGCCCCATATAAACATTTGATTATCTCTGGAAACTAATGGCAAATGGACTCTAGCCTGTTAACTCAAGTTTTTTTTTCAGGCTCCTCCAGTGAAGAAAAAAATGTCTTTGAAGTGAAACAGGTGAACGTCTAAACATGCAATGAATTTTATAATATTTACCTAATGTTACTAAATATTTATTTACTAAAGAATTCATTTTGTTGCAGAAGAATGTTGACCGAAGGTACAGCTGCCACACGGAATATTTTCTTATATATACTAGAAGTTAGACTGAAATATGTATAAGCAATCGAGAAAATGAGACGAAAGTGAAAATAAAGTTTCTACGACAAGACACACGGTGGTTTATTTATATGCCCTATGAACTCTACAAGTTTAGTCAAAATTTGTTTGGACTAATCCATATTATTAATATTATAAATGCGAAAGTGTGTATTTCTGCCCGCCTGTTACCTCTCCACGCTTAAACCGCTGAACCGATTTAGATGTATTTTGGTATAGAAATTGTTATAGTGCCGGGAACGGACATAAGATTTTATCCCAGAAATCATTCTCTATGGGGGTGAAATAAGCCCTAAGGGTTTGGAGCTACGATATAAACGAGTTCCACGCAGACGGTGTCGCGGGCAGAAGCTATCTTGTTATAAATTATTCTCACTTGGTCGATTTGACTAACTAATGGAACGCTAAAGTATAGTCATTATTCATTAAAGTGATGAGAGTTCTATAGAAGATTTTGTTATCTTAAGCGATACGGTAATTAAACAAAGTTGCATAATGTTAAATTTACCTGCTACAAACGGAACCGACATCCGTGACGATATTTTACGATAAATATTAAATTTAAAATAACATTGTCGCATTCGATACGCCCCCGTTTCAACGCAAGATGCACGTACCGATTCAGAGTTCATATACACAGACTTCTCTAATCGATAATCGTTTGTCTTTGTTATCGGCGCGTAACAAAAGGAGACGGAAGATGCTGCCTACGTGTAAACCGGCCGACCCGCATTGCGACCAATTCATGTATGAAATTGGTGTGTGTGTGTATAATATAAACAACAGTGTTAAGCTATACTTTTATTGTGTCAAACGTACTACGCGAGTGTCGTGTAACTTATGCCAGTGGACTCAGTGAAATGTGTGAATTGCTTCAAGATGGATTGTAATGTCGAAGAAGGTTACCTTCCTAGCGAAGAGTTCGACTTCGCTGAGGATGCGTACGATTTTGAGGTTAGTTTTAGATTTGAGTATTATAACTTTTAAATACCAAGTTAGTTATGAGGTTTGAACATTTCAATAGACATTTGAAGTGGAAAAAGGTAGTGAACCATGATACGCAATTGTTTTGTATTAGACTAGATTCTATTATAGTTCTTATCTCTGCAAAACGTAAACAAAGGAAGATAATAGAAATATAAGCAACAATCGATTCTAGGCAAAGACATTCAATAATCAAATACAAATACAAATTGTTTATTCTGCAAATAGGCCACAAGGGCACTTTTACCTACTTTACTAATACCTACTTTAAATTTAAATTGATAACTAAATTAGGAACCTAATGCATGTCAAGTAAGTAGTTGTACTAATTGTACTGGGCTGCTCGAATAGGCATTTGCGTTATTTTTGTTTGTGTGCTTACAAATTTATAATACCTACCTATGTAATATATTGTAAAGCTCGAACAGCCTACACCTACGTGCAATAGGGGCGTATCTTTTTTATTTACCTGTACAGTTAACTTCACTGGTTCATTATCTAAACTGCTAACTCATCCTTAACAAAAACTTAATCACAATCAAAACATTGTTAAATTAATGCCCTTTGCATAAAGATGGCGCTCAAATCATGCCGAACGTTTGTAAGTTTGCTTTCATACGATAGATGGCGCTGTTTGTTTACGAATTAAATCACACTATAAATTCCCGTAGACTTGTAAAATAACTATATCGAGCATCTGACACGACTACGCTAAATCACAACAAACGCGCAGGTAACAGTATGATTGGTTACTCATCGCTCGCGGTCAGCTGTGAGCCACCGAGCGGGTATTTTAGTGTGCGAGCGACTCGTCTCGCATCCGACCGTCTTGAACGAACGAGCGTACAAATCGACTTAAAAACACGCGATACTGTTTGTGATTAAAATAGTTGAATAATAATTGGCTGTGCTGTGATGGTGTGCGGCGGCAGGTGCGGTTGCGACGCGTTTTGTCGGCGACTATTTTGCCGCGCTCGTGCGGAAAGTGATACTCCTGAAACTGTGGATGAAGATGTGCCGGTTACATTGGTAAATAGAATGCTTTTCACATTTCAGTTGATTTTTGAATAGGTACTTCATTTAAAGTTCAAATTAACGTTATTTTAGATATACATTGGTGCGATAGGATGGTAGGTAGGTAGGTATAGCGTTTACCAATATATTTTACATTTCCAAAGACGTAGGTTTTAAATGGGAGGTCAAGGTGATCAGATCACACACATCTTTATTACACGACAATAAGAGCTTTGTCTAGATAAATTTGAGGTACCTATTCACTCGCGAGATCAACTGCTGACTCAATTCAATTCAAAATTAATATTATACATTCATAAGTTACATACGCCAGAATGGCATATTTACAAATAACTCTATCAGCGCTGCGGAAAGTACACAACGAAGAGAAGAAACGCTGGAAGAAACTTTTCAGTTATCTTAAATAACTGCTCGCAATAGTAACTCTATTTCATCTTGAACAGAAAACATTGATAATGATACGATATCAATCATCTAGCTGTAGACCTTCAAATCATCGTTTGTTGATAAATAAATAAACCAATAACATGCCACTTAAAGAACCGTAGGTTACCTTGGCCTCGTATTAAAAGGAAGTCCTCAGTTTGTCGAGCAAAAAATGAGGTAGGTAAATAGTTAGTTTTCCCCCCGTAGCAGTTGCTCACTAATACAGTTCGCGTTCAGTAGGTAATCGTCGGGTAAACATAGATTAGTGGCCTACACTGGATATGTGTGAATACGGTTACCGAGTAAAGGTTAGTGCCTTACTCCGGACGTATTATTATTTGGGAAAATATTACTTACTTACCAAACAAAACAAACAAATGTTTAATAATTCAGTATGATTTAATTTAATTATTTTATTAATGTGCCAGATATAATGGAGTTGACTTGTTCTGGATTTATTATTAACCCCCGACGAAAAAAGAGGCGTGTTATTAGTTTAGTTTAACGTGTCTGTCTGTGTATCTGTTTGTAGTATCGTAGCTCTCAAACGGATGGACCGAAATGAATGCAGTTTTTTCGCGTCATAGATAATTTTATCCCGGGTGTTCTTAGCCATATTTCATCAAAATCTGTTGAGCCGTTTGTGAGATATTGGACTTTGTAGTTGAGTTGTAGTTATTTTCATTCATACATTTCATTCAAAACTTACTGATGCCAGTAATTTTAACTGTGGTATCTATCAGTATTTTTAAGGTTGTTCGGTTTTTTTGATGTGCTTTTAAATACTAGCCTCTCTTAGTAATGGTGGCCTCGGAATGCAAGTTTTTCCTGTTCCCGGTAAGTATAGGTAGTTGAGCATCAAATATTATTACTTATTCACATTTCTGGTTCGCTCCAATTTATGTCGGAACGGTAACTTTTGTAGTCAGGAATATTTCCCCTTGTAGGTATAGGCGCGTTTGATCCGGCTAATTAATGGCGTACCTAACAAGAAATACTTATGACGATTAGATTGTTCCCTAATGTTTAATTATTCATATGGAAAAATAAGCAAGTACAACTGGAAATTATTATACCTAGTTAACTATTATAAACAATATGGTAACGCGTTCCTAACATGACCTATTTATCGATAAATTATATAAATTACCTTGAACATCAAGAAATTAAAGTACCTGCCTAACTAGGTAGCGGATTAACTTCCAGATAAAAACCAGGTACAGGATTACCTTCATATAAGGGCTTAACTTAGACAACAAACATGTTGTTTCGTAAATCGAAAAGACACGAACTGAAATCGATGACAACAAACGGTTTGAGAATATTTCTAAAACAAATTATGTCTAAAGAAGGGAAATGGGCCCATCAGATCCAACGATATGATTTGCCATGGACGTGTCACTTCTCTGTGTCTTCCCATGTATCCCAGTGGTCAGTGGCCCCTGCTGTGATACTTTATGTTTGGCACAACTTTCACACTTTAGGACATATGCTTCACATCATCTAATAAATTGAGCCAAAAATATCTCTGTTTAATTTTAAAATACTTTTTGCGAACCCCTAAATGACCCGCCGTTACTTCGTCATGGCATTGCTTCAGGACCTTATTTCTTAAATCTTCCGGTACATATAATTTCCAGACGTCCTCAGCGTTTGGGAATGATTTCAATTTAACCTTTTTGTACAGACAACCGTTCGATGCCATCCAATCTTCAAGTGTATTCTCTTGCACTTCTCTGATTTAAGACTTGTACCAGCAATTTTTTATCATTCAATTACATCTGAGCCCCTTGACAACGCGTCTGGTACTACGTGGCTTCTACCCTATGAATTATGTCGTAGCTAAATTGTTGTAGCTTCATTGCTTACCTTGCTAGCCTTCCGTGGGGTCGTTCATTTTGTTCAACCACTAGAAAGCACTGTGATCAGTTACCACCGTAAATTGTACCCCATCAATGTACCTATGGTCTAAAGTCATAACCATAAAGTCGTCTCAGGAGCTTCAGCTCATAAACCATCAGGAATTCATCTCGCTACTAGGTTTAGGGATACGGTTTAAAGGATACCGGAATGGTGCTGATATACTCGATGTAAATAACTTATTTGCGTAAATCGCTGCCTGAACTACTTTCAAGTTGGTATCAAATTATTGATAGGTATCTCATGCTCTTGATCCCTTTGCCTTATCTATCGGGAACCGCACCGCACACCAAATACAAGCTTAGGCAAATCTCTGTATGACCTAAAAACACGAAACCACGATGCGTACCAACAGTTTTATAGTTTGCAGTACAAATCCTTGCGACGCACATTTACTCACATTTAAGGCGGCTCAGTGAGCCAGATATGCAAAAATAACCCTAGAATGATGGTATTTTTCTACGAAACGATAATGTTTCTAGACCTGGAAAAAATATATATCATTCTTGATTATATTATCTTTAATAACACAGCTTTCGATAAACGATTCATAACACTTCGCTCGATACAATTCATTCCCGAAGTAACCTCCAATTCGAAGTTTTACTTGAACTATACTCGTTTTTTTTCTATGTGACACTTTGGAACAAAACAAGGAGAAAAATCAATCATAAATCAAATAGCAATTTGACAGCTTTCGAATTTCAGTAAGTAGAGGCAATAATATTTAAATAAATAAACATTGACGAATTCAATCGTCAAAAGATATCGACTTACGGCCTGCATGGTCTATCTCCGTCACTCTTTCGAAATGTGACAGTGATCGCTGAGCGCTCGTGCCAGACGGACAAGTACTACGTTCCTCCAAATTCTTGCATTGCAAATATATATTGTAGTGGTACTTGAAAACTGTGTTGTGTGTCCTAGTGATATACTTACCGTGTGCACAAAAACATTTACATTGTAAAGAAGTTATCATGGGTAACAAACAATTGAATAAAACGAAAAAATCTCGTAAAAGACAACTTAAAAGATTCCAAAAAACAATGGAACTAACGTAAGTAAAAATGTTTATTTCGTTAACAGTGAAAGAGTATTTCTTTAGCTTTATAATTACTAAATTACTTACAATTTAAATTAATATGAATACACATTACGATCTTGAATATGCATATAGTTTAAAATTTCGCCCATTTAATGTAAGCATTGGTAGTGCATTGGTTTCTGCGACTGGAATTATGAACGTCCTATGCTGCCGAGCGTGCCGTGAGTTCGAATCTTAGCACGTCAACACTTTTTGCTTTTTTTTTATTTTTAGGAAAAGGAGAAAATTGGATATTTTGACAGCTGAACAAAATAATAAATCTTCGGACTACATCGAGTGAGTATAATTATTTGATTTATGCTGTTTTATGTAGGATTCCCGCCGAACGGGTCGGGCCGGCGCGCATTCATGCAAAGGAATTTGAACCGTCTATACAGTGGTTACATTTCATATTTGAATGAATCATGCAGCCACTGCGAGGCGGCAGCTACCGACGCGGACGGTGGGGATTGTAATCAAATATGAATTGTATCTGCTGTATAGACGGTTCAAATTCCTTTGCATGTAATAGAATGCGCGCCGGCCCGAACCGTTCGGTGGGAAACGTACGTACCTACGTAACACAACACTACAATTTATCTTTATTTACAGACTGCAAACGGTAATGGAATCTCAGAATTTATCAACGGATGTCAATCAAAGTAACGAGTAAGTTCTAATAGTCTTTATTTATACAATTCCTACCTACGTCGCGCGTAACTTCGTGCGGTGCGATAAATACCTACTTCTACTTACCCACAACGGCGGCGTACGAAAAGAATATTTAGATACCTAATGATTTCGATCAAGTGCAGAATGCTTATTTCTTTATGCTTTGACTTTGAATTGATCTTCTCGAATATTCAGACGTATTTTGTACCTACTTATTTTCTTAGATTGCTAGAGGTACACCTAGGTACTTAGTAAATGACCGCCGGTAACGAAATAAAATGTCGTCAATAATATCGTACCTACCAGATACATTATAGGAAAAAGACGGCCCTCATCAGTTATTGATATCGACCAAGATGAGTGAAGAGGTATATGTACACTGATACAATGCAATAGGGTTGCTTGAGTAAGTCCCGGAAATAAATCCCGGGACTTACCTATTATCTGTACTTTCGTTATTTTTTACGTACTGACAGCACAGTATAGAAGAATAATACAGTAGTTGGAAGCCGTTTAGGAGCGTTTGTTTGCCTAAATATTCGGCTCCTTTTGATATCGTGGCGGCTCGCTGTCTTCATACCTACGAGGCGGCTTCCTTTGACGTAGCGAGTGAGAGCGAGCGAACACGGCAACGGCGCGGCCGCGATTGAAGCATTCTCCATCATTCCCGAAGGCTATGTGTGTGTACTTACAGAACACGCGCGCATGTGTGCAGCCGTACGATGTACCTTTGTTCGTAGTTTATTTACTGTTCCTATAGTGTGCTGATAGGTATTTTATATACACAAAATTGTAGGATTTTCTTTTCTTGATAGTGTTTACCAGTTTTCTGCCTTCGCCGAGCTCGCGTGTCGGGGGACGGGGGCGGGGCGGCCCGGCGCGGTGCCTCCCGACACGCGAGCGGCCGCGCTAAAGTGTTTCATATTATGATGTTTAATTAGGTACTTAATTTTGACTTATAATTACAATTATTTACAATTTCCTCGCAGTAGGCGTGAAAAGCACTATGTAATGTCTCGGCCATAAGTGCAATAGATGGACTCGTCTCCGAGGTCCTCACCTAGCGACTCGGACCTCGGACCCACTCGTCCATGTATTGCCTACTTTCTAGCCTTTACAACAACATACTATTGATTTTGACAGTAAGGCGACCAGCTCAAGCATTTTGAACCCACGCATCGCACAGGTGGATGACACTTACCAGGTTCCTAGTCTAGAGGAAGAAGGTAACCATGAGGTAGGTGATTCATGCTAAGTATGCTTACTGATAGTATGCACAGATCAATGTTATCCTGTGTATTAACTACCTAGCACTAGTACACTACTGGGACTAGTATAGCTAGGTAGTTAATACACAGGATAACATTGATCTTCGTGACGAAGTTTCGTGTGCCAGATTTGCGTCGTATAATTTATAACAAGATTCTTATAGTCTATTGTGCAGGAGCAAATGTAAATGCTAACACATCCAATATATTTTCAGTTACAAATATCGTTCGATGTGGAAGAAGAGGTTCTTGAAAAAACAGTTGGTCGAAGAATTGTTGCGGTTAGTAATTTTTTTACAAAATTACAATCGATTTGCGATCATGGACCCTTGGGATGCAGTATTCGAGAGATGCAGTTGGTTGGAGAAGTGAAACATGGATTAACATCGAAATTTATGTTTCGGTGTCAACTGTGCAAAAAGAAATTTGCAATACCAAGTGATGAGTGTGGAGAAAATTACTTGGGAGTAAACCAATGTGCTGTTGCAGGCACTATTGCAATTGGTTGCGGGCACTCACAGTTGCAAGAGTTACTATCTTCCCTAAACCTGCCGTTGATATCCGACAAAACTTATGCTGAATGCCACGATAATTGTAGCGTGCATTGGGAGCGTGTATTGGAAGGTATGGAATTCAACTTAGTTTAAATATGTTTCATCAATCTGAAGCAACTTTATCACTTTGTTTTTATTGTCAACAGAATCAATGCTTAAAGCTGCCAAAGAAGAAAAACAACTGGCATTAGAAGAAGGCCGTGTAAAAAATGGGATTCCAAAAATAGACGTAGTTGCTGATGGATGCTGGAGCAAGCGTTCGTATAAAAAAAACTACAACGCATCCTCTGGTGCCGCAGCAATTATCGGAAGACGAACAGGAAAAATTTTATATCTCGGCATTAAAAATAAATATTGTAGCACCTGCGCTTATGCACAAAGAAAAGAAATTAATACTCCAGAACATGCATGCTACAAAAATTTCAATGGATCCTCAACAAGTATGGAGAGCGACATCATTGTCGAAGGATTCAAGAAATCCATTGAGATTCACGGTCTAATATATGAAAGATTAATTTCTGACGGTGACTCCAGCACCTACGCTAAAATTTTACAAGCACGCCCGTATTCGGATGTCACCGTCGAAAAAGTGGAGTGCCGTAATCACATATTACGAAATTTTTGTAATAAATTAAAAAACCTCACTGCTGAAACAAAGTTTCCAAAAAATGTAAGAAACCTTATATCAAAAACCTCTATTTTATGCACAAGAGCAGTCATCTGCAAGGCCATGGTGAAACATAAATCAAATTCAGATGTTCAACTTCTTTTCGAAGACATTATGCTTAGTCATCATCACGGATTCGGCGACCATTCCAAGTGTCGACTTTATTTTTGTCAAAAAGTAGGTGAAGTCGAAGATCGCTTTAAAAAAATGTCTTCAAGCGCTTTATGGCAGAAAATCTGTTTTCTGACACAACATGTTGCTAGCCATGCTCGCAGCCTGATACACAACGTTGACAGCAACGTTGTGGAACGATATAACAGCATAATAGCCAAATTTGTCGGTGGTAAGAGGATAAACTTTTCCAAAAAAAGTTCTTACCACACGAGATGTCTAGCAGCTGCGGTATCATTTAACAAAAAAAAAGCAATATCGCTTTTATATAAAGCAATGAATGCCGGAAGAAGTCCACGTGGTACTTTAAAACGGCTAGAACAGGCGAGATTAAGCAAGAATATGAAAAGAAAAACAATTTCTAAGGCTAAATACCGTCCAAATTCAAGTGTCGAAAAAGTTACCACCGACAGAGACTATGGACCAGAGTCATTGAAACCAGACATGGAACCAAACGTGTTGGAACTCCTTAAAACGACTTTCCTAAACAACTTAACTAAAACCTCTCAAGAAAGGGAACAAATTGAAAGAAATACAGTTCTACAAGCAGAAAGCGGGGAATGGTTAGAACTTAGACGTACACTGCTAACGGCTTCAAATTTTGGTAAAGTAATCAATAGACGTCCAAATACCAGTTGTGCTAATTTTGTTAAGGATCTGCTATACAAAGTCAACATTGATCACGTGTCTTCCATAAAACACGGTAAAGACAACGAGACGGTGGCTCTAAAACAATTGGAAAAAGAACATAATCTTTCCATAAAGCCATGTGGTCTACATATTGACGCTGAGTTGCCTTTTCTAGGTGCAACACCAGATGGCCTTTGTGGAGATGATATGATTATTGAAATAAAATGCCCTATCACCGCCCACCGAATGGGCATTGACGAAGCGATAAAAAGTAAAAAAGTTACCTTTTGGAAGATAACCAAAAAAGGTGAAGAGGTTAATAAAAAGCACCCATGGTTCTACCAAATCCAAGGCCAGCTCCATATTACAGGACGGAGAAAATGTTTATTTGCCGTTTGGAGTAGTGAAAAAGAAAAACTAAAAACGGAAATAATTTATCGTGATGATCAGTTTTGGTCAGAGACGATGGAATTAAAACTAAAAATTTTTTACATACGGTGTATACTTCCGGAACTAATAGACCCCAGACACCCTCGTGGGTTACCTATTAGGAACCCAATCCAAAATGAAGACAAAGAAAATCATAAGCCAGGTGATAGAATAGGAGTAGACATTGCTTCATCAAGTATTTGTTTGTCTACTCCTACTTATTCAAACCCTGTAGATAATCAGGAACCAATGTGCTCTAAATATTTAAATTTTGATAGTTATTGAATATATGTCATATATGAATTGTAATTAACTTTGGCTGTAATCATAATTAAATGCAACAGGGTTGTCTGGAAAAATCCCGGATTTTTGAGTTTTTTTTTTAAGTTAATCACACGTAGTCCGACAAGAGGATGACTCTTAAATAAATAAATAAATCCTTTATTTAAGGCCGGGTCCACAGTGATGTTAATATGTACAGGTTGACTCATGTAAAAAGAACCCTGGCGGCCATACTTTTTATATGGCCGCGAGGGCTCTTTTTACGTGTGTCGACCTGTACTTATCCTAGGTTAGTTATCTTATACATTAAATGAATGATGATGATGTCACGTAGTTAAACTTGGGGATGCTATCCGAGATCCTGTGATAATATGCAAGGTTTTCCGATATTTCAATATCGAAATATCGGGATCCCGGGATTTATTATTTGTTGTTAGGTTGAGACATGGACAGGGCAAGCAATATCGGATCATTCTCAATCCCGGGATTGATTTCCGATATTTAGTGCCAATCCCGGGATTATGATATTAATACCGGTAGTTCGATTATTCGGAATACGGGATATAAAGACCTGATTTTTATCAATAGATACATATTAAAACTCAATATTTACCTGATATTACACTACGTTTGAAGAGTCATGCATTTTAAATAAGTAGAATGTAATTATAATTAACTGTGTAATTTGAACCGACAAATAGACGGACAACAAAGTGATCCTACGACCCTACGGAACCCCAAAAAAATACTATATTTTATTGATTACCCAACTATTGATTACAATATCGACGATATTCCTGCAGAGGTACCTACACCTAATAATGATATTATATAAAACTTGCCGATTTGTTTACGTGTACCTAAACTGTAACAACTTACAGAGGTTTCATTTTTGTTTTTATTTACCCTTTAAAAACTTACATGTTTTTGAAATAAGAATTAACTTCATTAAAATGAACATTTAATGTATACATTAAATGTTACATATAATTATTTGATTATTCCAATTTAACTTTAACGCCATCTATAACAACCACTATGCTTTTTTTCGGTCTTTAGTACTACGTTTTACAAATCAGTGTCCTGTTAGTTCATCTAAGTCGCCACTTATTACGTGGCGCTGTTGTATCGTCACTGTATCGAGGGGCGGGACGGGTGGCGTGAGGAGGGGCTCGATTTTAGATTTCATTTGGGTAGTGGAACAGCCTTAAGGCGCCGTAGGTTCATCGTCTTCTCTCCCTCTCACTGAGCATAAGCGTGAGCGAGATGGAAGTGCGTGCTCGGAAGCGCAGATATCATGTTTTATCATTTTAATTTTTTGGCCGTTTAAATAAATAAAAAAGTAATCACTGAGTACCCTCACACATGATATTGCCGATTTTTAGAAGCCATTTTAATATTTTTAGCTTTTGTGCATAATTTGTTACGAATATATTAAGTGTATTTTAAACCCTTTTTGACCTGTTTGTGATTTTTTTTCTATCTAGCGAAAATCGCTTAATCATGTTTCGAAACACTGATCTCCCTGCAGAAAAGTCTCAAGATTACTATTAGTATTTTTTTAACCATATTATTATAAACAGACACATTATATGTATTGTTTCAAAAACTCTGTTCGCTTAACTTCGCTGAACCTACGGCGCCTTAACATTTACGTCGCTGGCTATTCCGAATGAACTACAATATTAACATGATAAGCCTCGTTAAACAGAAGTGAATCGAAAATTCAGGAGCGCGGGAAACCAAATGGCCTGTAAAAATAGATTCAACATCACAGCATCTCGTTAGCGCTATACTTATCCGACACTGACTTCTGTTTTTATTCCCGGCGAAGTTGAAAGAATATGTGCTGATGTCATCGTATTTAATTCTCTGCGGAGCTAATATAGGCGATCTCATGGCCGATAGTTGGCCGATAGCGTTTGTTTACGTAGGTAGTTTGGGAGATCTTTGCTGGATTTATCTTTGATCCGTGAAAAAAATTGTGATTGATATTGATTATTATGTACCTACATTAATAATAACTAAGGTAGCCCAGCCTTATGATAATGTACGAATGTACATAGAAGTCGGGATGTTAAGGTGGATACAGTTTCAGTCGCTTGACAGAAATACGATTCATATCTAGCGGTTTAAGGACGCGCGAAATTAGGTATACTCCAGGCAAAATACGGTTTTGAAAAACATTAATTTATAATAGCGTTTTTTTTGTTGATTTCATTTCAGAATGTTATTCGAAGATGCTTTATTCAAGAATCCGGCAAACTTTCCACCCGGAAGTAATTAAGTAGATTTAAATAAAACATGCGTTGTCGTTTTTTGCACGATTTATCTTGAATATTAAAGAGCAAATGTAAATGAACCAAAATAAAGATAAAAATAATTATTAATATTTTTTCCGACTTTTCTGTAGCTAGTTAATTTATCATTTTTTTGATGTCTGAAATTTTGTCGGATTCTGTCGCTGGGTGACTATTTAATTGATAATAAATCCGTTACACAGAAAAAATAAGCTATTATAAATTATTTCCAAAATTGTCATTTTTTCCATACAAGTTGTCAGTTCATTGCCTGGACTAGTATGCCTGTGGGTAGGCGCGGCGTTACGCATAAAGTACCTAAGCCATAATGCGGCGTTCAACCAATCGTCATGAGAGTTAGGCGTAGTACCTATTGTAATACTTATACTATACATAGAAGGATCTGGATAAAGTGTTTAGCTCTACCATGATACAGAAATTAAAGAGGGACTTAAATTCTTGAAAAAACTATTCGCCCCGAATACCATAGTAGCAACGCTTGTGACCTGTTTGTATCCTTCCCTTACCCAGTAAGTCTGGTACGTCGTGCTTATCATTGATCGTTTCGCACCACGCGCGTCACGCAAGCTCTCGCTTTACGGTAAACACAGTCATTCAATCATGTGTTTACCGTATACTACGTTAAAATTAAACTGAAATTCAGACATAATTAGCTGTAAACATGACTACGAGGTGGTCAAAAACATTCTAACTTACATAATTCATTACCTAGGGCGTAAGAAAATTAAGTAGTCAGATTTTCGGCTTTGAAGTAATATATGCGCATTATTTGATGCTGCCGACGTAGTTTTAACTTGCCTGAAAATTAACACATGTTCATAATAAAGACAGGAAAACTAAAATTCTAAATGTGATGAGTGTAGTCGGCATGTTGTACTACATACTTAATTAGTCTAATATTTTCTACCTAAAGACATCATTGTTTCTGAGTGATAGGTGATTGTATATTGTAATCTTATCCAAAGTCATCATCATCTCAGTCTCATCGATCGAATAGCCAGTCTTAAACGACATGTGAGCTATAAGCATCATTTCCTCCAATACTTCAATCAATCATAGCCTAATCATACATTCCAGCCGCATTGGTAGACATATTCGTCGTCGTTTGTTCCTAATCAGGAGTGTCATTCGTTTGCTGAGCGCATCGCCACAGGACGGACAACCAGCACAATTCTGATCCCGCTTACCCCTAGTTCTTGCCAATCGCGAGATCCAATTATACAATGGACGAGATTTTAATAACACTAAAACGTTTCATAAATTAATGGGCAGGTGCCCGATGATTTGATGATCTCACTGCATGATTCTTGAGGTCAAATAGTTATACCTACGTGTAGGTACCTATATCAAGAACCTGCTTACAGTCTGACAATAGAGTTCAATATTTAATTCATGCAAAACTTAATTGGCAGTGTTGTCACATGTTATCTTTTTTGCATAAATAATTGGGGACTAACCTGTACCTAACGCACGCACTTGCATGATTAAAATTGCAACAACATAACTAGGGTGGTGGAACCAGAAGATGAACAGCCCCCAATAGATGAACGTTTTGTCGAAAAATTGAAATAAAAAAATCACGACACATTTTACGCACTTGCAACTTTTTTTTCCTAAAGCGTCATCCCTTTACCGAGGCTGGCATTTAAACACCCAGACAGTTGCCACACACACGCGGCGGTGAGCGGTCGCCGCGCCGAGGTCTCGCGCCTAAATCACCGTTTATATGGAGAATTAGTTAAGGTTAGCGCTCTCAAATTTAAGCTCAAAATTACGTATAAAATTGTTACATGCATTGTTTTGCGTGATATAGATTCTTGATTAATGCCTTTAATGGATTATCTATCACAAATTGCATATTTATTGTTAACTTAAGAGATATTTAGCGTTCAACTAATGGTTCCAATTTAGTGTACCTGAGCCAATAGATGAACGGTGTTCATCTACTGGGCAAGGCATAGTTTCTTCAAAAGCTGATATAAAATCGTATTGCAAAGGTAGATACAACTTTTATGGCTTAAATTAATCGTTACTTAACCTTTGATTTTTGAACCGAAAGTTGAACGTGACTATCCATTCGCAACACGGTTATTTTGGGGTTTGTTTTAGTTCGTTCATTTCTTTGCTATCGTGCCCAGAAGATGAACGAACAAAATTTGTTCGTTCATCTTTTGGCTTCGATTCCAATGAGTGAATGCTCTCTTGATTTTAGTGCTTTCATTTCTTTGCTATCGTGCCCAGAAGATGAACGAACAAGATTTGTTCGTTCATCTTTTGGCTTCGCTTCCAATGAGTGAACACTCTGTTGATTGTAGTTCGTTCATTCCTTTGCTATCGTGCCTAATAGATGAACGAACAAAATTTATTCGTTCAAGTTTTAGGCAGGGGTTAGTACAATGAACTCTTAATATCAAAGATACATGAAATTTGGCAAGTTTGCCCGGCATTTATAAAGTTAATTATATAATTTTCAAATTAACTGTATCGTTTCGGTTTATTTATCTAACAGTTTTCTTTGTACGAGTAACGATTATTAATAGGTGAAATATATTGGCGACTTTTGACCGGGCAAAAAATTATAAATACAAGTTTGCCTACTTTTGCACATTTCATTGTAATTTTATCCTTTTTTTTTCATTGATCGACTATAAACCAAATATATATTGAAATGTTATTACTTTTTTTTTAATGAAGTGGATGCAATTAACGGAATACATGCTTACTTTTTTAATAATACATATTGGGATTCTAACTTAATATCACAAACTTGTTGTTTATTCTGATACATACCTTATCGAACGAGCGAGCGAAGTGAACAAAGTTCTATGGTTCAGGTTGAGCCGAAAATCATTCGTACCTATGTCCGGTGTCTGTCCCGCTGTTCTCCTCTACAGATCGCATTTCTCAACCGATTCTCGTGAAATTTTGTGAGCAGGTTCGTTAATTATATTTTTTTTGTCGTCTTTTTATAAATTTAAAATAAAACATGCTCGCGATTTCTACAGCTCACAGAGCCACTAGTAACGAACCAATGAGATGACAGAAGCAAGAGTTTGTTACCTACTGTTCTCATTATCCTACCTACTAATATTATAAGTGTAAATTTGGATGTTTGTAAATGGAAAGCCAATTTATAAAAGTTTATGACATAAGTTTCTTAAAATATCACGCCATTTGCCTGCGAATGTCAAATAACGTTTTGTATGGAAAACGAACCACCACAAATACCTCCTCTAACATCTCTTGAGGCTCGATCTGTAAGTTATCTATTAAGTACTTATCCTTTTAATTACCTTGAACACCATAGAACACTTACAGTAGGAAATATTTTTATCATAATCAACAAATAGGTAGGTACTTATACGCTAAAGAACGCCTCCAGAATAAACAGGTAATATTGCTTGAGTATTTTTCAATGGAAATGAGAATCGTGTATTTTTTTTAATGATAACGCTGTGTTTTTCTATTTTCTAATAAAAGTTGATTAATTTCTTACGGCTTGTCCTTGTGAAAAAATGTGCAATAAAGATAGATTTTTTTATGTGTTTTTTTAGTTATTTTCATCGTGATACTTATTCGTACCTAATTGCGATAAATATAGCCTATAACAAAAAAAATAGTTTTACCGTATATTTTATAACGGCTTAAAACTGCCCAATTTCGCCGTCTATTGTATCGTACCTTTTATATAATTATACAATTCACGGTTTGATAACAGTTGAAACAGTCTTATATTGCTCCTGGTGGTTTTTTACTTAGTGGGCAAATTTACAATATGGGCAAAGTTGGACAGCTGCACGGTCATTCGTTTTCTTCGTTCAACTATTGGTGCCAAAATGTTCACTCATTGGGCACAGCGTTCATCTTCTGGGCAAACAGGCATAGTTTAACATAAAAGCATTTTTTTTTTAAATACTGTGTTGAAATAGGAGAGGTTAAAATAGGCAAATCTAATCTCGACTATATACTTAATCGGATAAAAAAATAAAATATGTACAAACTAGGTTACAACTCCCACAAAAAAATCCCAAAGTTGGGATAATCGCTTAACCGTTCATCTTTTGGTTCCTCTACCCTACTAAGTCAATGAAGGTACGGAAATCCATTTGAATTAAACCCAACTTACAAGTGACCCCCAATCTTCCAGAAAGTTGAAATTACGATGTAGTCAAAAAGAGAACTGAAGTCCGTTGAATACTGATCTTTACCTATTTACTGTACTCAAATGACTTTATGGGTGTGTTCGAGGCCGTCTTTATGAGACATTTTACTGTGTCTAGTCTAATGAAAGTACTTAAATGCCCACTAGGTTTATACTTGACCTATCTATTCCGTTTCTTATGTTATGTTATGACAGAACGTCCTCCATTTTTTGAAGTCGGTTAAAAAGTGTAGAGTTAACTTCAATTCAAATAGGTACTTAAACTGACAGTTAAAATCATGCAGGTTATTATCATTACTTAGTCAACATTTTTTTTTACCAAAAGAAAATAAGATTTATGCCGCGATCCAGATTTCGAATACCCTGCACCTACTTTAATTGAAGCATATAGTCGGAGCGTAACTAACAGGCATATTCATCAAAAGGCACATTCATTTAAAGTCATGTCTTTTAACATAAGTAGGTATGTTCACATTAGGTCCTTAGTACTTAGTAACACTTTTCTTCGCACTGTCATCTCATTGAGATGATTCTAACAAGGTTGCATTGCTGGTTGGTTCAGTCCTTATGACCACCTAACGGCACCTACGCGCTCCCTAATCCAAGTTCAGTTATAATATTGTTGGTTGTAGTTAATTGTAGTTACCTAGCTAGGATTTGAACAACTCAATTGGCTCTGCTTGCTTTGCCTTTAGAAGCCTTCGGGAGTAGATAAAAGTCGAACAACTTAAAATGGTTTAATATGCTATGGTTTAACTAAACCTTGATAAACCCATATTATGCGTCACCGTTAGGTACAAAGAGGTTGAACTTATCGATATCGGTGGACTTGTCACGCCCAAGGTAAATTTTATTACGGGACGTGGCAAAAGTAAAGTAAACAAGTATGTTACCGCACGTAACGGTCACACGTCGTAAACAAATAAAGTTCAAACACCTTTACATTACTCATAAGAACGCAAACTAAATTAAGAATTGTACTTGTTTACTAGTAGTACACTAGTCTACCAAGATAAGGAGCCCTTTACTATAGGTACTCGTACTGCACTGCGTCTGCAGTGGAGTGTCCTAATAGACCTTTTCAACATGGTAACGTTACATAAATGACTTAAAATTTTCACAATATCGAATATTAACATTTTGATCTACACCTGCGTATAGACACCCTGTATATATCTTATCAAGAACATTCAACGTACGAAAAGAACGTCTAGGTTCACAATATAAAAAGATAACTTAACTCTCCAAGCGTGTGTTGATCGAGCAAATCGATAAGCTATATTTAAGGCTCGGTCAAACACAGGGCGCGACGCGGCACCGGCATTAAATACATGCTAACAGGTTAGCGACGTCAAACAGACTGCGTCCCGCCGGCATCCCGCCCCGCTTCTGTCGCGCCCCGCGCCGCTCTGCCTCTTGCGTCCACTCGGCGCGAGCGCAGCGCAGCGCGGCGCGGACGCGCGGGCACGCTGCGCCGCGCTGGGTCACATCAAGGAATGAGCGACCCTCCGCACGCGCATGCTGTATCCGGGCGCGAGTCACGCCCGTATCGCGCCGCGTTCGCGCGCGTCCGCGCCGCGTTCGCGCGCGCGATGAGGGCGTGTTGAGAGCGCGAGGCCGGCGCGATCCACGCGCGCTCTGTTTGACCAGTCATCGCGCCGGCATCACGCGGCGCGGACATCGCGCTGCGTCGCGCCCTGTGTTTGACCGAGCCTTTATTGTGTGAAATCATGTTACAGTGTCAGTTGTCGGAAACGAAGGATGTCAAGTTCAACCAAACCCTCAGCGAGTCGCTGGCGATTGGATCACACATCGTCTGCACCGGGACACCCACGGAGGATTTACCATGGTAATTTAATTACATACGCCTGCCATTCAAAATCACGCCTGCATCACTATTATATAATATGTGGTCCTCAGTTCAAATATCAAGGGAAAATACTTGTATGATGACCGCGAATTTTTGAGACTTGTATAAATTTAAGATTTACCGCCGTCGTTAGTACTCGAGCATTATTTTGAGCAACTTATGTTCGGAGGTCGGCGGGGGTGAGCTATTTTTTTTTACGTCATTAATGTCATATAGTTGTGTCTTGTAGATATTACTATGGATAAGGTGTATCTATAAAGAAATATTTTTTTATACTTTTAACATTAAAAGAAGACTAAATTGAAATGATTAAATATAAAATGAATTACAAAATGAGCTTAAATTCTAGTTGAAACTGTTTTCCCACTGAAGCGGAAAGCTGTGCAAAATAGATTAATCACATTCCTTAGATTCTTACAAATTTCATTTGTTTTGATGGCTACGTAAAGCTCGTAGGTCGTAGCAGAAAGGCAGCCTTAGGTTCATGGTCTTCTCTCCCTCTCACTGAGCATAAGCGTGAGCGAGATGGAAGTGCATGCTCGGAAGCGCGGATATCATATTTTTTAATTTTAATTTTTGGCCGTTTAAATAAATAAAAAAGTAATCACTGAGTTCTCTCAAACATGATATTGCCGATTTTTAGAAGCCATTTTAATATTTTGGAGCTTTTGTGCATTATTTGTTAGGAATATTTAAAGTGTATTTTAGACCCTTTTAGATATACCTATGTTCATGATTTTTTTCTATAGAGCGAAAATTGTTCAATCATATTTCGAATCACTGATCTCCCTGCAGAAAAGCCTCAAAATTACTATTCGTATTTTTTTGAAACCATATTATTATAAATAGACGCATTACATTGTTCCAAAAACTGTGTTCGCTTAACTTCGCTGAACCTAGGGCGCCTTAATAATTACACATTTACCATTTAATGACAAGATATGTCCATGTTCTGCAAAAACTGAAAACATCTCACCCCCGCCGACCTATGCTTATGTTAAATAACTTTTTATTCGGTACCAGTATATACAGGGTGACATTTTAATCAGTCTGCATAATTCCCTATTTTCCAGGTTCACATTGAACTTAGTATATGGAAACCCGAACTACAATGGAGGGGACATCGCCGTGCACTTCAACGTGCGCGTACCGCAGTGCTACGTGGTACGGAACACGCGGCGCCACGAGAAGTGGGGTCAAGAGGAGACCACGGCATTTAGGTAAGGACATTTCAAGTACGGTACGCGCTATACACTTACATCTGCATCTGTGAAGTTAGCCTCTAGTCGACTCCCGCGCACCCGTCAAACCCCTCTGACACTAGAGTGTGCTAGAGCAGCTGTATAACGTCACAGACGCAGACTTGTGTACTGTAGGACATCGTGTCGATACCTACATTAAATTTAGGGCAGATTAGAGAAAGAAATCGGATATGTATGTGGTTTCAGAAATTAAGTATCTACCTTCACAGAAACTTACATTAAACAGCTCCATTTTACATTTTTTTAGTAACTTTCAAAATAATAATTATAATCATTACCGATCCGCGATATTTTTCGTGATCTGCGGGTAGTTAGCGTGTAGCCGAGCCTATCACAGCGGCGCACGCGCCTCTGGCCCCGCCTACTTCTCCAGCCATTTGACTCGCTTTGGAGATCACGTTCAACAAACAGGCGACATATATTAAGACTTAAAATAATTAAAAATATTCAATGAATTTCACTGTTTTTGTCACTAAACTTTGTCTAAGTCTTATTACTTTCCATAAAACTACTTATCCGTTCCGTAAAGTAAACTTTGGGTGTAGGTAGATACGAGCTATAATAACCCGGTATTTAACCAACAGAGCACCCCACGTGCCGCGCGATTATTTCAATGGCAGCGAGAGTAATGAAATGACGCATGGTTAATTAGATCTCAAACCTTAATAGCCTAAAATAGGCCACAGTTCTTGACACCGGTATAAAATTACTATTTACATTAACACAAATCTTGCTCGCTCTAACGCGGCAGATAGTATCTAACACTACTCCCTTAATTAAAGTAGGTACTTATGGTGTAATTAACGCCTAATACCCGGGTATTGCGGTCAAGGGTAATTCTTTTGTAGAGCTTATAAACTGACCAAACAGGAACTAACTAACAAATAACAATATCGTATCAAAAGACTTCTACTGTTAGATTAGACATATATGTAGTTCACCCTAAGGATTGGCAGAACCAATGGTCGTTTACCGAAATCGTCCAAAACGCGTGTCATCTTCAACAGATCATGGATCCACCTCACGTATCGCAAAGCATACATTGCAGAAAATATCTGGGTGTTTTACGAGCAATGTGACATTGGCCACTAAGGCTGGGCTCACACAGTCTGAATTCTGGCACTGATTCATAATCTGAATCACTCACGAGCAAATAAAACGATCCACTTTGTGCAGAATTGTACCAGAGGGTGTACCTTTTTTGCTCATGAGTAATTTAGATTATAATTCAGTGCATGAATTCAGACTGTGTGAGCCCAGCGAAAATCGAACTATTCTACAAGTAACTTATTGATGTCGTGGCCCAATGCGTCATAACATAAAATTCTTCTTCATCTTCCAGGTCATTCCCCTTCAAAATGGGCCGGCCTTTCACGATAGAAATTCTCGTGGACGAGACAGAGACCCTTTTCGCGGTGGACGGGGAGCACTACTGCAGCTACCCGCACCGGAGCCCCTCGCCCGTCGGCGCTACTTTCATACAGGTGGCCGGCGTCAGGGACGCCACGTTGAATGTTCAGAAGGCCGAGGTGTATCCAATGCTGGCGCCCCATGCGGTAGAGGTAAGCATTTTCATCTACTTTGCGCATCTGACATACGTTAGGAACTACATAGGAAAGATTTTGGTGACAAACCTGACGGACAACTAGAATACATCATTCATCATACTTCAACAAACCGCCAATGCCTTACTTTTGCGGAAGTGATTGTCATCTCACCTTCCACTAGTTCCAATCGAGTGGGCAACTCGACCCTTAGAAATTTTCAAGCCATCTGATGCTTCATACTATCATCGATTTAGATGCCTGTCTATGACTGGTTAGATAATTTTCCCAAAATCTTTATTTACCTGTAGCGTAATTTCTATTCGCGTTTTTCCCCATTCGTGAATTTTGCCACACGTATTTATTCCTCTCTTTTTTTTTCCTTTCGCAGATTTCCCCATTTGTGAATTTTACCGGACGCAAAATTTTCAAGCTAAATTCTATACATTCGTAGTTTTCTTATAGTATATTTACTTTCAAGCATTTTTTTTTAAACAAATGTCCACACCCTATATCAAACGTTGAATAGATAGAACAAAAATCACTTAATATCGTTCGTTCATAACCAACCTATACTACTCATTAAGGCAGGTCGGTGTAGGTACGACGACGAGGGACGCGAGGAGGAGTGTTAGGTGTACTGCGACCCTACAGCGCGCGAGCCGAGCGAGTGAAGCGAGCGTGCCGCGGTAGCGGCCGGCGAAGCGCCAGAACCTACTGTATTCGAAAAAAAATATCCGCTGCCGCGGCACGCTCGGTTCGCTCGCTCGGCTCCTGCGCTGTAGGGTCGCAGTACACCCAACACTCCTGAAAAAAAATGCTTGAAAGTAAATATACTATAAGAAAACTACGAATGTACCTATAGAACTTTGCTTGTGTAAAATTTTGCGTCCGGTAAAATTCACAAATGGGGGAATCTGCGAAAGGAAAAAAAAAGAGAGGAATAAATACGTGTGGCAAAATTCACGAATGGGGAAAAACGCGAATAGAAATTACGCTACAGGTAAATAACGATTTTGGGAAAATGATCTAACCAGTCCTATCTATTAACGAAAGTTGTCACAGACAACAACCGAGGTGAACAGCGTATCATGCCTTCCAAAACCCGGTTCAGTTAGTAACCAGTTATCACTGTAACCGTAAACCCACTCAACTCTACCCAATAGATGTGATTTTAAGGGAACGCACTCCGATTATTAAGTATTCCGTTGGACCAAATTGTAATTACCGTGAACGACGGATTAAGAATGTTCAAATGAATGTTACAGGTGCCACTGAGACCTAGTTTAGATGCCCCAGCTTCCGAAGATGAACCTAGTTGGCGACCTAACATCACAGCACTATTACCCAAAGGAATCCCTTCAGGATACCAACTAGTCATACAAGGAAGGTACAAATCGATTTTGATATTAACTTATTCCGTTGGGATATTGAAATGAAATAATAATTAATAATATGTACATGTAACTCCTACGCCCCTTAAACCTGTTAATATTTTCGTAAATGGGTAGCACAAAACTCAGGTACAAGGTGGTCTGAAACCATTAACAAAGATTATGGTTCCAAGCCCGCTTCGTATGGAAGGAGATCGTAATTCGTCACGATTCCCGGTCACGAGGGAATGATGAAGAGGAAGAGGCTATTTTGTATCGATGAAAAGAAAATAGCTTAGTCTTACGAAGGTTGTAAGATCTTGACATTAATTATTATCTCGAATCATAAAGCTGCGGTTGTCAACGAACTTTTCCATTAAGGTATCTAGGTTGGTTGGTAACTAGGAGTTGTCCATTCGGTAAAACAAACTTGTAACGACCTCGGTTCACCAGAATGGCTACCGCGAAAACACAACCTTGTTTGTTGACTTACCTATCTCTACACGAACGAACGAAGTTGGCTTTTCGCTCTCTCCGCTCAACTATGTGATAAAGTTTTATTCGAGTTGTTTTTCAGACTCCGTCCCATCCTCCACTCGTTCACGATCAACCTGATGGACGTGGCGCGCGAGTGGCCCGCGCCCAACGTGCTCGTGCACGTGAACGTGCGCGCGCACGACGAGGCGCACCGCGAGCGGCAGCTGGTCGTGCTCAACTCGCGGCTCGGCGCGTGGGGCGCCGAGTGGAGGCAGCGGACCGCCACGCTCATCCCCGGGACTGAGGTGACTCACTCAGATCACTGTTACACTACACTCTTCTATTGATGGACGTGGCGCGCGAGTGGCCCGCGCCCAACGTGCTCGTGCACGTGAACGTGCGCGCGCACGACGAGGCGCACCGCGAGCGGCAGCTGGTCGTGCTCAACTCGCGGCTCGGCGCGTGGGGCGCCGAGTGGAGGCAGCGGACCGCCACGCTCATCCCCGGGACTGAGGTGACTCACTCAGATCACTGTTACACTACACTCTTCTATTGATGGACGTGGCGCGCGAGTGGCCCGCGCCCAACGTGCTCGTGCACGTGAACGTGCGCGCGCACGACGAGGCGCACCGCGAGCGGCAGCTGGTCGTGCTCAACTCGCGGCTCGGCGCGTGGGGCGCCGAGTGGAGGCAGCGGACCGCCACGCTCATCCCCGGGACTGAGGTGACTCACTCAGATCACTGTTACACTACACTCTTCTATTGATGGACGTGGCGCGCGAGTGGCCCGCGCCCAACGTGCTCGTGCACGTGAACGTGCGCGCGCACGACGAGGCGCACCGCGAGCGGCAGCTGGTCGTGCTCAACTCGCGGCTCGGCGCGTGGGGCGCCGAGTGGAGGCAGCGGACCGCCACGCTCATCCCCGGGACTGAGGTGGCTCACTCAGATCACTGTTACACTACACTCTTCTATTGATGGACGTGGCGCGCGAGTGGCCCGCGCCCAACGTGCTCGTGCACGTGAACGTGCGCGCGCACGACGAGGCGCACCGCGAGCGGCAGCTGGTCGTGCTCAACTCGCGGCTCGGCGCGTGGGGCGCCGAGTGGAGGCAGCGGACCGCCACGCTCATCCCCGGGACTGAGGTGACTCACTCAGATCACTGTTACACTACACTCTTCTATTGATGGACGTGGCGCGCGAGTGGCCCGCGCCCAACGTGCTCGTGCACGTGAACGTGCGCGCGCACGACGAGGCGCACCGCGAGCGGCAGCTGGTCGTGCTCAACTCGCGGCTCGGCGCGTGGGGCGCCGAGTGGAGGCAGCGGACCGCCACGCTCATCCCCGGGACTGAGGTGACTCACTCAGATCACTGTTACACTACACTCTTCTATTGATGGACGTGGCGCGCGAGTGGCCCGCGCCCAACGTGCTCGTGCACGTGAACGTGCGCGCGCACGACGAGGCGCACCGCGAGCGGCAGCTGGTCGTGCTCAACTCGCGGCTCGGCGCGTGGGGCGCCGAGTGGAGGCAGCGGACCGCCACGCTCATCCCCGGGACTGAGGTGACTCACTCAGATCACTGTTACACTACACTCTTCTATTGATGGACGTGGCGCGCGAGTGGCCCGCGCCCAACGTGCTCGTGCACGTGAACGTGCGCGCGCACGACGAGGCGCACCGCGAGCGGCAGCTGGTCGTGCTCAACTCGCGGCTCGGCGCGTGGGGCGCCGAGTGGAGGCAGCGGACCGCCACGCTCATCCCCGGGACTGAGGTGACTCACTCAGATCACTGTTACACTACACTCTTCTATTGATGGACGTGGCGCGCGAGTGGCCCGCGCCCAACGTGCTCGTGCACGTGAACGTGCGCGCGCACGACGAGGCGCACCGCGAGCGGCAGCTGGTCGTGCTCAACTCGCGGCTCGGCGCGTGGGGCGCCGAGTGGAGGCAGCGGACCGCCACGCTCATCCCCGGGACTGAGGTGACTCACTCAGATCACTGTTACACTACACTCTTCTATTGATGGACGTGGCGCGCGAGTGGCCCGCGCCCAACGTGCTCGTGCACGTGAACGTGCGCGCGCACGACGAGGCGCACCGCGAGCGGCAGCTGGTCGTGCTCAACTCGCGGCTCGGCGCGTGGGGCGCCGAGTGGAGGCAGCGGACCGCCACGCTCATCCCCGGGACTGAGGTGACTCACTCAGATCACTGTTACACTACACTCTTCTATTGATGGACGTGGCGCGCGAGTGGCCCGCGCCCAACGTGCTCGTGCACGTGAACGTGCGCGCGCACGACGAGGCGCACCGCGAGCGGCAGCTGGTCGTGCTCAACTCGCGGCTCGGCGCGTGGGGCGCCGAGTGGAGGCAGCGGACCGCCACGCTCATCCCCGGGACTGAGGTGGCTCACTCAGATCACTGTTACACTACACTCTTCTATTGATGGACGTGGCGCGCGAGTGGCCCGCGCCCAACGTGCTCGTGCACGTGAACGTGCGCGCGCACGACGAGGCGCACCGCGAGCGGCAGCTGGTCGTGCTCAACTCGCGGCTCGGCGCGTGGGGCGCCGAGTGGAGGCAGCGGACCGCCACGCTCATCCCCGGGACTGAGGTGACTCACTCAGATCACTGTTACACTACACTCTTCTATTGATGGACGTGGCGCGCGAGTGGCCCGCGCCCAACGTGCTCGTGCACGTGAACGTGCGCGCGCACGACGAGGCGCACCGCGAGCGGCAGCTGGTCGTGCTCAACTCGCGGCTCGGCGCGTGGGGCGCCGAGTGGAGGCAGCGGACCGCCACGCTCATCCCCGGGACTGAGGTGGCTCACTCAGATCACTGTTACACTACACTCTTCTATTGATGGACGTGGCGCGCGAGTGGCCCGCGCCCAACGTGCTCGTGCACGTGAACGTGCGCGCGCACGACGAGGCGCACCGCGAGCGGCAGCTGGTCGTGCTCAACTCGCGGCTCGGCGCGTGGGGCGCCGAGTGGAGGCAGCGGACCGCCACGCTCATCCCCGGGACTGAGGTGGCTCACTCAGATCACTGTTACACTACACTCTTCTATTGATGGACGTGGCGCGCGAGTGGCCCGCGCCCAACGTGCTCGTGCACGTGAACGTGCGCGCGCACGACGAGGCGCACCGCGAGCGGCAGCTGGTCGTGCTCAACTCGCGGCTCGGCGCGTGGGGCGCCGAGTGGAGGCAGCGGACCGCCACGCTCATCCCCGGGACTGAGGTGACTCACTCAGATCACTGTTACACTACACTCTTCTATTGATGGACGTGGCGCGCGAGTGGCCCGCGCCCAACGTGCTCGTGCACGTGAACGTGCGCGCGCACGACGAGGCGCACCGCGAGCGGCAGCTGGTCGTGCTCAACTCGCGGCTCGGCGCGTGGGGCGCCGAGTGGAGGCAGCGGACCGCCACGCTCATCCCCGGGACTGAGGTGACTCACTCAGATCACTGTTACACTACACTCTTCTATTGATGGACGTGGCGCGCGAGTGGCCCGCGCCCAACGTGCTCGTGCACGTGAACGTGCGCGCGCACGACGAGGCGCACCGCGAGCGGCAGCTGGTCGTGCTCAACTCGCGGCTCGGCGCGTGGGGCGCCGAGTGGAGGCAGCGGACCGCCACGCTCATCCCCGGGACTGAGGTGACTCACTCAGATCACTGTTACACTACACTCTTCTATTGATGGACGTGGCGCGCGAGTGGCCCGCGCCCAACGTGCTCGTGCACGTGAACGTGCGCGCGCACGACGAGGCGCACCGCGAGCGGCAGCTGGTCGTGCTCAACTCGCGGCTCGGCGCGTGGGGCGCCGAGTGGAGGCAGCGGACCGCCACGCTCATCCCCGGGACTGAGGTGACTCACTCAGATCACTGTTACACTACACTCTTCTATTGATGGACGTGGCGCGCGAGTGGCCCGCGCCCAACGTGCTCGTGCACGTGAACGTGCGCGCGCACGACGAGGCGCACCGCGAGCGGCAGCTGGTCGTGCTCAACTCGCGGCTCGGCGCGTGGGGCGCCGAGTGGAGGCAGCGGACCGCCACGCTCATCCCCGGGACTGAGGTGACTCACTCAGATCACTGTTACACTACACTCTTCTATTGATGGACGTGGCGCGCGAGTGGCCCGCGCCCAACGTGCTCGTGCACGTGAACGTGCGCGCGCACGACGAGGCGCACCGCGAGCGGCAGCTGGTCGTGCTCAACTCGCGGCTCGGCGCGTGGGGCGCCGAGTGGAGGCAGCGGACCGCCACGCTCATCCCCGGGACTGAGGTGACTCACTCAGATCACTGTTACACTACACTCTTCTATTGATGGACGTGGCGCGCGAGTGGCCCGCGCCCAACGTGCTCGTGCACGTGAACGTGCGCGCGCACGACGAGGCGCACCGCGAGCGGCAGCTGGTCGTGCTCAACTCGCGGCTCGGCGCGTGGGGCGCCGAGTGGAGGCAGCGGACCGCCACGCTCATCCCCGGGACTGAGGTGGCTCACTCAGATCACTGTTACACTACACTCTTCTATTGATGGACGTGGCGCGCGAGTGGCCCGCGCCCAACGTGCTCGTGCACGTGAACGTGCGCGCGCACGACGAGGCGCACCGCGAGCGGCAGCTGGTCGTGCTCAACTCGCGGCTCGGCGCGTGGGGCGCCGAGTGGAGGCAGCGGACCGCCACGCTCATCCCCGGGACTGAGGTGACTCACTCAGATCACTGTTACACTACACTCTTCTATTGATGGACGTGGCGCGCGAGTGGCCCGCGCCCAACGTGCTCGTGCACGTGAACGTGCGCGCGCACGACGAGGCGCACCGCGAGCGGCAGCTGGTCGTGCTCAACTCGCGGCTCGGCGCGTGGGGCGCCGAGTGGAGGCAGCGGACCGCCACGCTCATCCCCGGGACTGAGGTGGCTCACTCAGATCACTGTTACACTACACTCTTCTATTGATGGACGTGGCGCGCGAGTGGCCCGCGCCCAACGTGCTCGTGCACGTGAACGTGCGCGCGCACGACGAGGCGCACCGCGAGCGGCAGCTGGTCGTGCTCAACTCGCGGCTCGGCGCGTGGGGCGCCGAGTGGAGGCAGCGGACCGCCACGCTCATCCCCGGGACTGAGGTGACTCACTCAGATCACTGTTACACTACACTCTTCTATTGATGGACGTGGCGCGCGAGTGGCCCGCGCCCAACGTGCTCGTGCACGTGAACGTGCGCGCGCACGACGAGGCGCACCGCGAGCGGCAGCTGGTCGTGCTCAACTCGCGGCTCGGCGCGTGGGGCGCCGAGTGGAGGCAGCGGACCGCCACGCTCATCCCCGGGACTGAGGTGGCTCACTCAGATCACTGTTACACTACACTCTTCTATTGATGGACGTGGCGCGCGAGTGGCCCGCGCCCAACGTGCTCGTGCACGTGAACGTGCGCGCGCACGACGAGGCGCACCGCGAGCGGCAGCTGGTCGTGCTCAACTCGCGGCTCGGCGCGTGGGGCGCCGAGTGGAGGCAGCGGACCGCCACGCTCATCCCCGGGACTGAGGTGACTCACTCAGATCACTGTTACACTACACTCTTCTATTGATGGACGTGGCGCGCGAGTGGCCCGCGCCCAACGTGCTCGTGCACGTGAACGTGCGCGCGCACGACGAGGCGCACCGCGAGCGGCAGCTGGTCGTGCTCAACTCGCGGCTCGGCGCGTGGGGCGCCGAGTGGAGGCAGCGGACCGCCACGCTCATCCCCGGGACTGAGGTGACTCACTCAGATCACTGTTACACTACACTCTTCTATTGATGGACGTGGCGCGCGAGTGGCCCGCGCCCAACGTGCTCGTGCACGTGAACGTGCGCGCGCACGACGAGGCGCACCGCGAGCGGCAGCTGGTCGTGCTCAACTCGCGGCTCGGCGCGTGGGGCGCCGAGTGGAGGCAGCGGACCGCCACGCTCATCCCCGGGACTGAGGTGACTCACTCAGATCACTGTTACACTACACTCTTCTATTGATGGACGTGGCGCGCGAGTGGCCCGCGCCCAACGTGCTCGTGCACGTGAACGTGCGCGCGCACGACGAGGCGCACCGCGAGCGGCAGCTGGTCGTGCTCAACTCGCGGCTCGGCGCGTGGGGCGCCGAGTGGAGGCAGCGGACCGCCACGCTCATCCCCGGGACTGAGGTGGCTCACTCAGATCACTGTTACACTACACTCTTCTATTGATGGACGTGGCGCGCGAGTGGCCCGCGCCCAACGTGCTCGTGCACGTGAACGTGCGCGCGCACGACGAGGCGCACCGCGAGCGGCAGCTGGTCGTGCTCAACTCGCGGCTCGGCGCGTGGGGCGCCGAGTGGAGGCAGCGGACCGCCACGCTCATCCCCGGGACTGAGGTGACTCACTCAGATCACTGTTACACTACACTCTTCTATTGATGGACGTGGCGCGCGAGTGGCCCGCGCCCAACGTGCTCGTGCACGTGAACGTGCGCGCGCACGACGAGGCGCACCGCGAGCGGCAGCTGGTCGTGCTCAACTCGCGGCTCGGCGCGTGGGGCGCCGAGTGGAGGCAGCGGACCGCCACGCTCATCCCCGGGACTGAGGTGGCTCACTCAGATCACTGTTACACTACACTCTTCTATTGATGGACGTGGCGCGCGAGTGGCCCGCGCCCAACGTGCTCGTGCACGTGAACGTGCGCGCGCACGACGAGGCGCACCGCGAGCGGCAGCTGGTCGTGCTCAACTCGCGGCTCGGCGCGTGGGGCGCCGAGTGGAGGCAGCGGACCGCCACGCTCATCCCCGGGACTGAGGTGACTCACTCAGATCACTGTTACACTACACTCTTCTATTGATGGACGTGGCGCGCGAGTGGCCCGCGCCCAACGTGCTCGTGCACGTGAACGTGCGCGCGCACGACGAGGCGCACCGCGAGCGGCAGCTGGTCGTGCTCAACTCGCGGCTCGGCGCGTGGGGCGCCGAGTGGAGGCAGCGGACCGCCACGCTCATCCCCGGGACTGAGGTGGCTCACTCAGATCACTGTTACACTACACTCTTCTATTGATGGACGTGGCGCGCGAGTGGCCCGCGCCCAACGTGCTCGTGCACGTGAACGTGCGCGCGCACGACGAGGCGCACCGCGAGCGGCAGCTGGTCGTGCTCAACTCGCGGCTCGGCGCGTGGGGCGCCGAGTGGAGGCAGCGGACCGCCACGCTCATCCCCGGGACTGAGGTGACTCACTCAGATCACTGTTACACTACACTCTTCTATTGATGGACGTGGCGCGCGAGTGGCCCGCGCCCAACGTGCTCGTGCACGTGAACGTGCGCGCGCACGACGAGGCGCACCGCGAGCGGCAGCTGGTCGTGCTCAACTCGCGGCTCGGCGCGTGGGGCGCCGAGTGGAGGCAGCGGACCGCCACGCTCATCCCCGGGACTGAGGTGACTCACTCAGATCACTGTTACACTACACTCTTCTATTGATGGACGTGGCGCGCGAGTGGCCCGCGCCCAACGTGCTCGTGCACGTGAACGTGCGCGCGCACGACGAGGCGCACCGCGAGCGGCAGCTGGTCGTGCTCAACTCGCGGCTCGGCGCGTGGGGCGCCGAGTGGAGGCAGCGGACCGCCACGCTCATCCCCGGGACTGAGGTGACTCACTCAGATCACTGTTACACTACACTCTTCTATTGATGGACGTGGCGCGCGAGTGGCCCGCGCCCAACGTGCTCGTGCACGTGAACGTGCGCGCGCACGACGAGGCGCACCGCGAGCGGCAGCTGGTCGTGCTCAACTCGCGGCTCGGCGCGTGGGGCGCCGAGTGGAGGCAGCGGACCGCCACGCTCATCCCCGGGACTGAGGTGACTCACTCAGATCACTGTTACACTACACTCTTCTATTGATGGACGTGGCGCGCGAGTGGCCCGCGCCCAACGTGCTCGTGCACGTGAACGTGCGCGCGCACGACGAGGCGCACCGCGAGCGGCAGCTGGTCGTGCTCAACTCGCGGCTCGGCGCGTGGGGCGCCGAGTGGAGGCAGCGGACCGCCACGCTCATCCCCGGGACTGAGGTGACTCACTCAGATCACTGTTACACTACACTCTTCTATTGATGGACGTGGCGCGCGAGTGGCCCGCGCCCAACGTGCTCGTGCACGTGAACGTGCGCGCGCACGACGAGGCGCACCGCGAGCGGCAGCTGGTCGTGCTCAACTCGCGGCTCGGCGCGTGGGGCGCCGAGTGGAGGCAGCGGACCGCCACGCTCATCCCCGGGACTGAGGTGACTCACTCAGATCACTGTTACACTACACTCTTCTATTGATGGACGTGGCGCGCGAGTGGCCCGCGCCCAACGTGCTCGTGCACGTGAACGTGCGCGCGCACGACGAGGCGCACCGCGAGCGGCAGCTGGTCGTGCTCAACTCGCGGCTCGGCGCGTGGGGCGCCGAGTGGAGGCAGCGGACCGCCACGCTCATCCCCGGGACTGAGGTGACTCACTCAGATCACTGTTACACTACACTCTTCTATTGATGGACGTGGCGCGCGAGTGGCCCGCGCCCAACGTGCTCGTGCACGTGAACGTGCGCGCGCACGACGAGGCGCACCGCGAGCGGCAGCTGGTCGTGCTCAACTCGCGGCTCGGCGCGTGGGGCGCCGAGTGGAGGCAGCGGACCGCCACGCTCATCCCCGGGACTGAGGTGACTCACTCAGATCACTGTTACACTACACTCTTCTATTGATGGACGTGGCGCGCGAGTGGCCCGCGCCCAACGTGCTCGTGCACGTGAACGTGCGCGCGCACGACGAGGCGCACCGCGAGCGGCAGCTGGTCGTGCTCAACTCGCGGCTCGGCGCGTGGGGCGCCGAGTGGAGGCAGCGGACCGCCACGCTCATCCCCGGGACTGAGGTGGCTCACTCAGATCACTGTTACACTACACTCTTCTATTGATGGACGTGGCGCGCGAGTGGCCCGCGCCCAACGTGCTCGTGCACGTGAACGTGCGCGCGCACGACGAGGCGCACCGCGAGCGGCAGCTGGTCGTGCTCAACTCGCGGCTCGGCGCGTGGGGCGCCGAGTGGAGGCAGCGGACCGCCACGCTCATCCCCGGGACTGAGGTGACTCACTCAGATCACTGTTACACTACACTCTTCTATTGATGGACGTGGCGCGCGAGTGGCCCGCGCCCAACGTGCTCGTGCACGTGAACGTGCGCGCGCACGACGAGGCGCACCGCGAGCGGCAGCTGGTCGTGCTCAACTCGCGGCTCGGCGCGTGGGGCGCCGAGTGGAGGCAGCGGACCGCCACGCTCATCCCCGGGACTGAGGTGGCTCACTCAGATCACTGTTACACTACACTCTTCTATTGATGGACGTGGCGCGCGAGTGGCCCGCGCCCAACGTGCTCGTGCACGTGAACGTGCGCGCGCACGACGAGGCGCACCGCGAGCGGCAGCTGGTCGTGCTCAACTCGCGGCTCGGCGCGTGGGGCGCCGAGTGGAGGCAGCGGACCGCCACGCTCATCCCCGGGACTGAGGTGGCTCACTCAGATCACTGTTACACTACACTCTTCTATTGATGGACGTGGCGCGCGAGTGGCCCGCGCCCAACGTGCTCGTGCACGTGAACGTGCGCGCGCACGACGAGGCGCACCGCGAGCGGCAGCTGGTCGTGCTCAACTCGCGGCTCGGCGCGTGGGGCGCCGAGTGGAGGCAGCGGACCGCCACGCTCATCCCCGGGACTGAGGTGGCTCACTCAGATCACTGTTACACTACACTCTTCTATTGATGGACGTGGCGCGCGAGTGGCCCGCGCCCAACGTGCTCGTGCACGTGAACGTGCGCGCGCACGACGAGGCGCACCGCGAGCGGCAGCTGGTCGTGCTCAACTCGCGGCTCGGCGCGTGGGGCGCCGAGTGGAGGCAGCGGACCGCCACGCTCATCCCCGGGACTGAGGTGGCTCACTCAGATCACTGTTACACTACACTCTTCTATTGATGGACGTGGCGCGCGAGTGGCCCGCGCCCAACGTGCTCGTGCACGTGAACGTGCGCGCGCACGACGAGGCGCACCGCGAGCGGCAGCTGGTCGTGCTCAACTCGCGGCTCGGCGCGTGGGGCGCCGAGTGGAGGCAGCGGACCGCCACGCTCATCCCCGGGACTGAGGTGGCTCACTCAGATCACTGTTACACTATACTCTTCTATTGATGGACGTGGCGCGCGAGTGGCCCGCGCCCAACGTGCTCGTGCACGTGAACGTGCGCGCGCACGACGAGGCGCACCGCGAGCGGCAGCTGGTCGTGCTCAACTCGCGGCTCGGCGCGTGGGGCGCCGAGTGGAGGCAGCGGACCGCCACGCTCATCCCCGGGACTGAGGTGGCTCACTCAGATCACTGTTACACTACACTCTTCTATTGATGGACGTGGCGCGCGAGTGGCCCGCGCCCAACGTGCTCGTGCACGTGAACGTGCGCGCGCACGACGAGGCGCACCGCGAGCGGCAGCTGGTCGTGCTCAACTCGCGGCTCGGCGCGTGGGGCGCCGAGTGGAGGCAGCGGACCGCCACGCTCATCCCCGGGACTGAGGTGGCTCACTCAGATCACTGTTACACTACACTCTTCTATTGATGGACGTGGCGCGCGAGTGGCCCGCGCCCAACGTGCTCGTGCACGTGAACGTGCGCGCGCACGACGAGGCGCACCGCGAGCGGCAGCTGGTCGTGCTCAACTCGCGGCTCGGCGCGTGGGGCGCCGAGTGGAGGCAGCGGACCGCCACGCTCATCCCCGGGACTGAGGTGGCTCACTCAGATCACTGTTACACTATACTCTTCTATTGATGGACGTGGCGCGCGAGTGGCCCGCGCCCAACGTGCTCGTGCACGTGAACGTGCGCGCGCACGACGAGGCGCACCGCGAGCGGCAGCTGGTCGTGCTCAACTCGCGGCTCGGCGCGTGGGGCGCCGAGTGGAGGCAGCGGACCGCCACGCTCATCCCCGGGACTGAGGTGGCTCACTCAGATCACTGTTACACTACACTCTTCTATTGATGGACGTGGCGCGCGAGTGGCCCGCGCCCAACGTGCTCGTGCACGTGAACGTGCGCGCGCACGACGAGGCGCACCGCGAGCGGCAGCTGGTCGTGCTCAACTCGCGGCTCGGCGCGTGGGGCGCCGAGTGGAGGCAGCGGACCGCCACGCTCATCCCCGGGACTGAGGTGGCTCACTCAGATCACTGTTACACTACACTCTTCTATTGATGGACGTGGCGCGCGAGTGGCCCGCGCCCAACGTGCTCGTGCACGTGAACGTGCGCGCGCACGACGAGGCGCACCGCGAGCGGCAGCTGGTCGTGCTCAACTCGCGGCTCGGCGCGTGGGGCGCCGAGTGGAGGCAGCGGACCGCCACGCTCATCCCCGGGACTGAGGTGGCTCACTCAGATCACTGTTACACTACACTCTTCTATTGATGGACGTGGCGCGCGAGTGGCCCGCGCCCAACGTGCTCGTGCACGTGAACGTGCGCGCGCACGACGAGGCGCACCGCGAGCGGCAGCTGGTCGTGCTCAACTCGCGGCTCGGCGCGTGGGGCGCCGAGTGGAGGCAGCGGACCGCCACGCTCATCCCCGGGACTGAGGTGGCTCACTCAGATCACTGTTACACTACACTCTTCTATTGATGGACGTGGCGCGCGAGTGGCCCGCGCCCAACGTGCTCGTGCACGTGAACGTGCGCGCGCACGACGAGGCGCACCGCGAGCGGCAGCTGGTCGTGCTCAACTCGCGGCTCGGCGCGTGGGGCGCCGAGTGGAGGCAGCGGACCGCCACGCTCATCCCCGGGACTGAGGTGGCTCACTCAGATCACTGTTACACTACACTCTTCTATTGATGGGCGTATGAGTAGCTTTTGGCTGGTCATACGTTGGTCTCTGCATAACATTTCCTCATCTATGGGGGCGAGGGTTGTTGCTCCGCCCATCCACGGTACTGATGTGGGTTGGTCACTGTTACTGTTCTCGAGTCGCAACTCATCACTGAGGACAAATGGTGATGCTACAGTAAAGTCTGGCCCTGACGCGTGCGGGTTACTGAATTAGTCACAGTAGATAGATGATTGAACTTCTGGTTTTTAGTTCAAGTTTTAGTTAATATAACAATAATACTTTTTAAATACTTCTTATTGTATAATGATCGTCAGGCGCAAATTCGCAGCAATAATAGAACAAAGTATAAAACAACAAATGGAATATAAAAAATAAGAATGTCAAAAATTTCAAAGTTAACAATATAAATAATATTAAAAACATGAATAATATGTGTACTGAGAAGTACCACCCACGTAGTAGTGCCACCCACTACGCCCAACCTCAGAACAGACATGAGTTGACTTCTACAGGAAGCTTAGCGGCATTCATCCTTAATGACATGAGTGTACGAGTATATAATAATGACCGATTTTTGACTTTCGAGCGCTCGAAAATCAAATAAAAATAAATACGTTTGTAGTGTCAAAATGGCCGGCACTTACTTTCTACCAATAGAATTGAATACGAGTGGTCAATACCACTCGTTTTTGAATTTTCCATCGCTATTTCAAAATAGCATCTCGTAATTTTTGACAGTTTTCGAGTGAAAGAGTCGAGCGCTCGAAAGTCAAAAATCGGTCCCCAGGTACGCCACCATTGCGTTTTGAAATCAGTCCGTTTTTCACAGAATACCTTCCGGATCCTGAACGGTCCCGGCGAGTGGTCGATGTTCGCGAACGGCGTGCTGATCGGCGAGCTGGAGCACCGCGCGGCGCCGGCGCTGGCGCGCGCGCTGCGCGTGCGCGGCGACCTGTTCCCGGCCGCCATCTTCGTGTGCCCGTCCGCGCACTCGCCCACCACTGAACACTGGAACAACGTGTCCAACTGATCATGACAATCAAGCTGGCGCGACCCACGGTTGACAACTAATGACAAGTTTAATATCGTCCGCCGGCCAGACCGCGCCAGTGTGAAGCCTCTCACAGACTGGAACGGCTTGCAGTGGCGGTCAATAGTAAACTTGATAGTTATTGACAAGTTTACCATTGACCGCAGGCCGCAACAGTGTTTCAGGTTTAAGGTCTCGGGTGATTATAATTCCGGGTGTACATGACCAATCGATAGCTGTCAGTCTCCTGTCAGTTCACCTTTGAACATTAGGATATGTTGATATTAATCACGGGTGAAGCTGAAATAGTAGATCTGAAAAAATGGTCAGAAGTTTTCTTCAAAGTCGATAAAAATTACGCGGATGTGGCCTGCGTTTTGCTTGATCTGCGGCTTGTGATACTTTAAGAAATAAGTGCCTGAAATAGTAGTTATTTGTCTCTGATGACAAGAGTAAAATATAAAGCTTAGAAATCGATTCTTGGGATCGTCAACGGTCTCAATTTAGCGGAAAAAAGTGTATAGCTAACTCTGAATATTTGTTTAAGTAGGTAAATATTATCAGAGATCGGTACATTCATAGGATAGCACGCATCGTAGGTGTTGTAGGGCTATTACCGGTCGCATTGTTGCGATTTAGTTCAGTGACCTACCTACCTACAGCAAATAACGTGCTCAAAATTATCTACATAGTCCTAATTCTCTTGACATTGCGGTTGTGTGTAGGTCAGTTCGAGGACTTGATCCATGTTTTGCGACTGACTGTAACTAACTTACAGATCTTCAAAATTATTTCGCTCACATAATTGCAAGTATTCTCTTTGTAAAGGAATATCTAATTCTTATGCATGGTATATGTTGTAGCAATATCTATTATAATCTTAAGTTTCTTGTTTTCAATATGAAGATAACTTGTAAATGTGTACAATTTTTTTTAGGATAAAAATAACCTAGATTTACTTTTATGCATTGTAATAAAATGTACCAAAGCACGCTTAAAATAGGTGTTCAAATCATTTATTTACTTATCTTGTTAGGCCTGGAGTTAGAAAGAGACAAATGCTGTTTAGACGAGTATAAACGGTATCCTGTAGTAGGTATCTTAGTAAAACGGTTATTTTCCGCATTGAAATAAAATGACGCTACCCTTTTTTTACACTCTTTATAAAATTATTCTTAGCTGGAATGTACCTACTTATATATGTTTCAATATGCGCTAGATAGGTACCTACCAAATAACGCGCCTTTGTGTGCAAAACATGTAAGTTCTGGCCGCAAAATCGCAATTATATATTTTGCTCAAGATTTTGCTCTCAATCAAGTCAGTTGGTCGTGAAACTCGTGAATAATAGTACATTACGTAACTAGGGCGGTGAATTCGTGAATACCCCAGATCGCAGGTGTTTGTGGCCGAACCGAAGGTGAGGGCCATAAATATGGGCTCTGGGGCTTTACGAATTACCGCCCGTGTTGCGTACAAAATTTTACGTCTTCACCTGGCCACAATGCGAGTTTTCCCGTACGCGCAGCGTGCAGTAAAACTCGCATTATGACCAGGTGTGACGTAAAGAATTTTATTTATTATTTGAAGCGCATTCCAAACGTAGCAATTTATCAAATCAACCGACCGAGATGCAGCTACAGTTATATGAAAGGTAATGTAAGGTTGTCTCATTCCAACTATACCTTAATTTCTGACGATTGTTGCGATAAATTGCTACGTTTGTAATCTGCATAACTAAATTGCGTTTGATTATTGTAAAATCATTGTTGTAAAGTACAAAACCACGGGAGTAGGTCGCATTTAACATGTACAATATTTTTTTTAGTAAACCACTTATAACGGATTTCTGATTTTCTTATTAACCACCGTTTCATTTATTGCTCCTATTACAGGCCACACCCTTATATTCATGGACATTTTATCGGCGTGAATTATTTATACTATAGGCGAGGCGTTTGGAAAGTTTGAGAGACTGTTATCACAGATGTAAGTGAGCTGGAAGTAGGGAATGCAAACCGGTTATAACCGTAACCGAAATAATCGGTTATAACCGGTTATTTGGCCAATTTTCATAATCGGTTATTGAGAGTTTAAAATAACCGGTTTCGGTTATTATCGGTTATTTCCGTATGACATTTTTGCCTATAACTTGCTACAACAAATACCAATTGACATATAAATCCTGAATTTGTTAATTGTAATAAACATATACGCAATGATTATTAAATAACTTCAAATATATTTCAAGTCAAAACTAAATATATGCGGGTTAACAACAGACATAATAAATAGTGCTAATACTAGCTGCTAATCCCGAAAATACCACGATGGTCGTCACCCGGCAACCGACCCAGCGCCGCTTTCTCTTCCTTTGTTTATTACCGTCTTATTGTTTAAGAATCTTATGTCTCTTTCGCACTGATCAGGAAGGGTGGTTTAAGCTAATGGATCTACCTGAGCGGCTAAGTTAGAACGTCAGTCACCAATCTGTTTATCGGGAAATAGCACATGTTAACGCATTCGTAGTGAATTTTTTAAAAGTTATTATTATAGTATAGGTGTTGAACCAGTGCTACCTAACTGCACCGTGGGAACTAAGATCTATACCTACACTTTGGAAACCGAGGTCGGTTCATTCAGCCAGTTGGTTGGCACACGCGCTCACGGCCGGACGCTGCTTACGCGCGCTATCACTGTTTAATTTTGTCTCTGTCTACAGCAAATACTTAGTATAATAGTTTACTTAGTAAGATTCGCACGGCAGCCTAAGAAAGGGCATAAACATCGTCGTTGTTATAGGGGCTTATGACTTCACTCAACTATTCATTATGAAATAATTTCTAAGAGGTGTCAACCCTAGCGTCGAACGGCCGGCGCGTGCGGGCAATGTCCCGCGCGTTCAAGGTCGCTCCATTGATAAATTTCGTAGGCATTTAAAGCAGTAGGTATTGACATTTTTATTCAGACTTGAGTATCTGTTCGTAAATCTATTATATAATCTGTGGTTGAACTGTGTTGGTTGAGTGAATGTTGAACTATAATTTGCCGTTACAAATGTTCTAAGGTAAGAAAGTGTTTTATTAACTATTTTTAGTCATTTATAATTTAATCTATCTGTGTACCTATTTAACAAAACTTACTATTTTACATCATGTCATGATACTTATGATAATCATGTGTCTATGCTTAAATTCAACTTATAATGTAATGCTAACCAAACACAAAAACTATTTTACATTGTATTCATAGTATTTCTAATGTTTTTACTAGTTTTTAGCCCCTGGGCTCGAATAAATAAATATATGACCATAAGTGCCATAAGTTAGAGCAATCTAAAATGATATGTTTTTCTATTGTTGAATGTACAAAAATTTAAGTGCAGTTATTTATTTAAACTTATTTTGCTTGACAGTGCTTGAGGTGGTCCTCAAGAATGGAAGAATTTAGAAAATTTACCAGTAAAAGTGAGGTTTGGAACCACTTCTTGCGTTCTTCATCGGGCCAGAAAGCCAAGTGCATACACCGATACGTGATATGAAACATATAGATTTGAACTGTTAATATTATATTATATTATATGGTTACTTTACTAATGTTGATTGTTAAATTTTAAATAACATTCATATATCTGTTTAAAATTGATAAACCAAGTCAAATACAAATACAAATACAAATACAAATTATTTATTCTGCAAATAGGCCACAAGGGCACTTTTACATGTCAAACGGTAGTTTACAATAAAAATAATAATCATACAATAAAAGATTATAATCTAACACAATAATAATTAAGCTTTTGTTTCATTTGCTGTGCCCGATACCTAGTTTATACCGTTATTTAGTAAAATTTACCCGTTTTATTCAGTAATGAAAAATAACCGGTTATAACCGAAACCGGTTATTTGTCGGTCATAACCGTAACCGAAACCGGTTATGGAATTTGACCGGTTATTGCATTCCCTAGCTGGAAGGTTATTTTGCTACTTCTGTATACCTATTTCTCACATTAACTTTTGTATTGCTTATTTTAATAAATAACTAAAACTATAGACATCACATCATTATTATAGTACATCCAAATTATTTATTAAATCAGGAAAAAAAACAAAAAACAAATAAAACTGAACCACAATTTAAATTACTATAGTTGTTTAATACTACTTACTTGATTTCATTTTAATTTTTAATATTTATTTACAGTCGATTCAAGAAGCTGTCTAAACCTCAAAAACTCACGGAGGTAGTTGTGTCTCAGAAACAGAACATAGGTAGATTTATAAGTTAAAGGTTATAATGGTTTTTGTATTTAATGTACGTAGTTAATACCGTAAATTACATTTTGTATAGTATGGAGATACAAATTACTTACGAATGGCGCAGATTACGAATATATGAACGGTAAATGTAGATAGACTGTAAAAAAAATATCTTTCGCTGCACTAAATCTCGAGCGAGCGAGATACATCGTGCAAGTGAGAAAGCGGAGACAATGACGTATGAAGACCTGGCGGATGACATGGTTTTATTCCTTTCTTACTTGTTAAGTACAAAAGTAAGAAGAGATCGGGTATATAGAATACGTTCAATTTATTAGAGCATATCTGCCTTTTTCTACAGTCTGTGCGACCAACCCTTTTTTCCATTGTCTCCTTAGAGTATATATATGTAGGTACAGAGGCGACGTAGGTGTCGCCACAATGAGGGACGGCAACAAAGTAGATGATTCCCGTGGGGTGGCCATGTAACTAAAAATTACCCCATCGCTTCCATATGCTTATTTTAAATAATGCGCTTTTATTGTAAGTACTTTTTACTGAAACTTTACACATTCACTGCCTAGCAGGCGCGCTGTTCACAAGTACTAGTAATATTCATCTTAATAACATGAAATATTATTCTAGTAACAGAGAATGTAGGTAATTAATAGTCCTTCTGCAAGTGTCTTACCTGTGTTTCTTATCAGCACAGTTATCACAGGACGGCCCGCGAGCTGTATTGCAGCGAGGTAGACTGTCTGTCTCTTTCTAAGCGTTCTAACTAGAAAGAGTCTTAACTCGCCGCGACACAAACACAACTCGCGGGTCGTCCCGTGATACCGCCACCGCAGGCCGCGCCAGTGAGATACAGGTTTAAGGCAGAAATAAAATTGACACTAAGGACCGAAATGAGACACAACCATATAAAAAAAAAACATTTACTATTCAAATTATTATTTATTACAGATTGATAGTATAGGATGTCGCGAAAAAATGTTTTGAGCACATGCGGCTGTATTTTGGCTGCGTAACCCAAATACTGCGCGTACGCACGTCCTCCTCCAGTGGAAACCTACAAAATAAAACATATTATTCGACATTGATTTTTAAATTTTTTCAATTCCTTTTTTTTTCATCGGCTTTAAGAAAAAATGATTCTTTCTAAACCTTCGATCGTCTTTACTTATTACTAGCTGTCCACGCGTCTCCTGGGTGGAGACGCGCGCATAAGAAAGAACCCAAGCGGAGGCGCAGATGCAGGATTAAATAAAGCCAGGTGAAAGAATTTATGAAATCGATTGAATAGTTCCGAAGATTACTCGCTACATAAAAGCTTTACCTCTTTATTATGAGTACAGAGTAAATTTAAGTATATAAGAATAGATCCCATTATATACGAATGTTATGTAATAACAAGTACGAGAATTTTGTTAAAGTATGAATTACCCGAGAAATCGGGTATTTTTAACTTGTATTGGCTGGTATCCCTAAAATGATGGCAAAGAAGCTAAATCGAGAAGACATTCTTGCACCTCTCGCGGCTTACCATAAACAACCTACGTAATTTGGGCGGATAATGTGTCAACAAATGTTCTCTTGTACAATGTAAACAATGATGTTATTTCTATTGTAATCGTCTAATCTTACAAGATTTTAAGCGTAATGTAATTTTACCATGCTATTTTTACGTATTGCGTATATACAAAAGTGAATGATCTTCTACTTACGTGTGAAAGGTTATATTTTCATCACATTGTTCCAACCGGCTTTTACAGCCAATCACTCAACAAATTACCATTTTCTTGGCACAGAGGGAACACCAGACACCTTATCGTGCGTAAATTACTTTAAGGACACCATTTTATTCACAACAAAATTAAAGATTTCGGATTCTTATGTAGCAACGCGCGAGCATTGACAGCATTGTATGCCACAACCGTTGTGCCAAATAGAAAAAAAGTGGAACTATGACAAGGACAACGAATGATATATCTCTTTGTGTCACACTTATTACGATTTGTATAGCACCGTCTCGCTCACTCGTGGTATTATTATTACCATAGCCTGTCCCGATTAATCATAGTCCATGATTGTCTCGAACATGCCGACTGACACTCCTGTTGACAGTTGACACATGGTTGACACTGACATACAGTACAGCTGATTGTCATTTCCGTTCCGTAACTGAATTCCAGTTGCGTTTCATTGATTGCAATTGATGGTCTGTACATTTATAATTATTACAAATTTATTGAGCATACCTAAATTTGTTTCATTGACTAAATATTTGTTTAAATTAAAATTCTAATAACAAATACAATCAAGTATGATTGGAATCTAAATGTTGTTATTCTGTATTTTTGACGTATTTCACACGATCACTATTACGTGAAAAGAAAAATCAAAACGTGGAAAGAGTCAACTTTCACACTTGCCTTACCTTATTTTCGTTTAGTATAGTTACGATTTTAACGCAGTATAAAAGCATAAATACCTAACATCCTCACCGAAAATTCCAGTTGATAACTAGATTTAATGAAAACCGGTACCATTAATGACTATACTAAATTCTAATTAGTGTCCCTGCGACAGACGTCAAAAGCCGGGCGGACAATACATAACATCTTTCTACACTCGGTTTGACCTTCTCAAGGTGACCGATACCGCGGGCTAGCTCAGTCGCGCACAGGGAATCGTCTCGGGCGCGCGATTTTTCATTGAACAAGTCAAGATGAGCGTACAGTCTGATCACGATAAACGTAAGCAGATCTCCGTGAGGGGGATCGTGGCTGTAGAGAATGTCACGGAAGTGAAGAAAGCCTTCAACCGCCATGTTCATTATACGCTGGTGAAGGACCGTAATGTGGCGACGCCGAGAGACTACTACTTCGCCCTGGCGCACACCGTTCGCGACCACCTCGTCTCCCGCTGGATTCGCACGCAACAGTATTACTATGAGAAGGACCCCAAGGTAATTTTTATGTGATAAGTCCGTACTGTACGACTGTACCTAGTAACAGCTACCCACATTTTCACTCTTTACATGACAATGACATGCTAATCATGCTATAAAAGCTTGAGTCCAACAATTTTTATATTGATGCCTTCCAATGGTTTTCCTATGAATGAAGAAGAAGAAGAAGAATTATTTTATTTGCCAGAATACTTATAAATATAGTACAGGGTGTTGAGGTACAGCGGTACAGTATTCAGTCGGTGAACAACATGCAAAAATTATACAGGACTGAAATAATTATCATACAGCGTACAATGTCTTAACCAATATGATTTAATAATAATTAAAATAATTGAATATTAATGTCAATGTATTTCAATTCAATAGAACAAAAAAAAAACAATTATCATAATCTATTTATTCATAACTATTAAAATCTAAAAATTCTTTAATACAATAAAAACAGTTTTCCTTCAGCCAATTACTGATTTCTTTTACAAAATTACTATATTCCATTTGTCTCATGGAAGCAAGGTGCCTGTGCCTTGATGTAGAGATTGTAGAGCATAATTAAGAATGATTTATTTATTTATCGTATGGCAAATCAGTATTTAGAACCATGAGATTGTAAATTTAAATTTATGAAACTATCTTACAATATCACAATAAATGTGTTTTTCCCTTTTGTGGGTTCTTTTCCCTCTCGGAGCCAAACTGCCAAGTTCATGGCTATAGGAGTGACATAGACAATGATTGTGTTAATGAAGCTAGTTTTGAACTGTAAACTAAACTAAACACTAGAACCAATGGACCTCCTAATTTCCTCAACAGCGTGTTTACTATCTCTCACTGGAGTACTACATGGGCCGCTCACTCCAAAACACCATGATCAACCTGGGCATCCAGGGTACAGTGGACGAGGCCCTGTACCAGCTTGGCCTGGACATCGAGGAGTTGGAGGAGCTGGAGGAGGATGCCGGCCTCGGGAACGGGGGCTTGGGCAGGCTGGCAGCCTGCTTCTTGGATAGCATGGCCACGCTGGGATTGGCTGCATATGGTTATGGTGAGTTTTGTGCACATTTTTATTCAACTATTTTGTTCCCAATCAAATTTATATTTACCCAATCAAGTAGAAAAAGGAGTTCAAGAAGTAATAATACATACAAATTGTGTAATACTGGAAAAGTCGGAAAGTTTGTACTCTGTGGATGATACTCGCTGTAATAATTGCTAGTACATGCTGTAATAATGTGAAATATTTATTTAATACATACATTCTGCTAATAATCTAAAAGTTTATAATTATTTCGACCTATTTGAAAGCAAGATAAACTAAAACTTTAATTTGATTGGATTGATCAACTGTATTTTAATTTTTAATTAATCTGAATATATTCTCACTTATAGTGTTTAGATGCACAAAACCTTTCAGCAATATCAAATTCAATCAAGCTAGAATAAACCACTTAACACTTTACTTACTGCTGGAGAAACTTCAAATTAAATTGATTGAGGCCATTATGAAGTAGGTACTCAATTTGATTGGGCAATGAACTATACACTAACTTCATAGTGTATAAGTACAGTGTTGTAATTGTAATTATATTAAATAGTCTTTGCGCATGCTCAAATACATAAACATATACAATATTACATTAACAATTATGGAACAGAATTCCTCTTGGCTTATAGAGATTATGCCAAACTTGCATCTGCCCGCGACTCCGTCCGCGTGGAACTCGTTTAAATCGTAGCTCCATACAAACTTTCACCCCCATTTCAAATCCTCAGGGGACGAATGCGGGGACAAAAACAATCTATCCTATGTCCCTCCCCGGGACTCAAACTATATCTATACCAAATTTTATCACAATCGGTCCAACGGTTTAAGCGTGTAGAGGTAACAGACAGACAGAAAGATGACACACTTTACGCGTGAGAGAAGTGCTACCAAAAACCTTGTCATTATATTGAAACATAACAGATGAATTAAATAAAAGCTTGTAAAAAGGGCATAACGTAAAGGCACGCCATAAATCAAAATATCATTGTAACAGCCACGCTTCTGAAGTACTGAATCTGTTGTTGGTGTACAACAACCGGGCAAATGGTCGACATTCGCTCGTATAAACTAATTGAGTCGTTGACAACGGTCGCTGGCGCCGCGCCAATTCAATTGTATGTTTCTCCAAAGTGAGACTGAACATCTGTAGGCATTTGGTGACTCCACGGTTTTTTACCCTTTCAAAACTTGCGTGTTTAGATGCTTATGATTGTTCGTATATCGTGCGTTCGTTTTGTTTTGATACGTTGGCTCGGCCATCGCGGGCGAACAACGACGCGAAAGCATACTAGACTTTATCCTTTTTATTTGTTAAGAGTCCGCAGTGAGCTCGGCCGAATTTCACCTTCCCATACAAACGTAGTTAAGCTCTCATTTTAAAACTACGTGTTGGATTGTGACGAAACTTTGCATATACAATGACATGAGGTATAGGTATATCTGTTTGTAATTAGTTTATATGGTTCCATTTTATAAAACAAACGAAATACAGCAAAAACAAGTTTTGTATGAAAAACTTAAATTCGCTGTATTTTTGTTACTATGATATCTGAAGCTACATAAATTAATTACAGACATAGATATACCTCATGTCATTGTACATGCAAAGTTTCGTTACAATCCAACACGTAGTTTAAAAATGAGAGCGTAACTACGTTTGTATGGAGAATAGAGCTTACTGCGGACTCTTTACGGACTATCCAAACACATAGGGTCTTTCGGTTCGGAGATGAGTTGACCAATGACAAAATCAATGATCGCAGGCTTGTTATGTGAATACCTCGTATAATGCATTGCGACTTCAACCAGTCAGAAATCGTGATATGCACGACTACATTTTCAGTAGTAAATGTTTTGCTTGGGTCCGATATGGCAGAATCTACGAGTACATATTTACGGGCACAATCTCGCTATAAAGTCCGAAGTTCGTTAAAAGATAATTGTGTCATAACAATGCTATTGTTTTTGTGAATGAAGTCGCTTACTTTTCCAGGCTGACAAAACTGCTCTCAGACTTTGGTTGTCCGGCTTAAGGAAGGGGTACACTTTCTACATATTACGGTTCTGGCAATCATTGGCTGTCTGATACCACAGAATAAGTAATAGTACAAGTACAGAAATTGCACTTCCTAGCAAAAACGACGTTTAGGCATAAGAAACGTGCCTACTCTGTGCATCTCTGTCTATCGTATAACTTGTATTCATTCACACACAGCACGTGTAGCGCTAGGGCTGTCACGCCAAGAATACATCAATGAAGGCAAAAAATGCTCACTAGATGTCGCTTGAGTAAAGTGAACCGATATTAATTTAGTACATGCTTACTTCACATACAATGTATGTCAGCGTCATTATGACTAACACCACACATAAATAAAATTGATCTGCCACTTCTCTATTTTCTATTAACTAATTCAATTTAACTTTTGAAGTTTTAAAGACAGCATGGAGGGCTTTCTGTGTTCATGTTGACCCATGAAAAGGCGCACTTTCAGAGCAAGTGCATTGTAAAATATATATTCAAACCAGTCTTTCATTTTGAAGTAAATTGCAGTAGGTATCCCGTTAAAAGTATAGGTAATAATAAGTAACATGCATTTGTATTGTTTTTGTACATTGTACTGTACCTAACATCTTCATAATGTAAAGTAGGTACCTAATAAAAAAATAAACTTATCGTTCACAATTTGCGGGCAGATTAAAAAAAGATAATCCAACGTCCTTTTGGGCATTTTTTAAACAGCCATAAACTGAGCAGCTGTGGCGGTTTGTTGATTTTTACACGTTTTAAAAAAATATGTTACTTATAATTATAAAATAACACGTTGTTACGTTCGTTCGTCGCGTTCAAGTCGGCGGCGGCGGCATGTCTCAACACGTAAGTGTGCTCGCTCGCGCGGTGCCGGCCCTCGACTGACTTGGAACCTGAGGTTCCGCGACCGCTAGGTTATTAACGCGCCGCGCCCCACCCATTGCAAGCCCCCTGCTGATACATTCTTTACTCTACTGGCGTACAGTGGCGTGACGTTCTGCGTCAGATGTCTATCCTGAACGCCTTGCTTGTAGTTGGAGCTTTTCTCCTCGACAGCTTGAGAAGATAATGTAAGCCTAAAGTACCTATTTAGTTGCGGCTTAGCCACAAATATTTTTTCACGCCACTGCTCGGAAATGTGGCAAAAGATGGTCAGAATTCAGGCTTCAAAGCTGGGCTTAGTTGGACCGCACACCGCACGAACAGGCAAACTATGAGTTCAAACTGACACAGTGACAGTTTGAATAGCGATTTGCTTAGTCTCAGGCCGCCCCCGGCCCGCACCGGGCCGCCCCGCGCTGCCCCCCGTCACACGAGCGGGCCGCGCTTATTATAATCTTTAATTAAGTATCTTGACTTATAGTTATAATTATTTACAATTTTCTCGCAGTAGGCGTATGTAATGTCTCGGCCAAAAGTGCAATAGATGGACTCGTCTCCTTCGAGGTCCTCACCTTCGGCTCGGATCTCGACCCCACTTGTCTGTCTATTGCCTACTTTCTAGCCCTTACAACAATGCACTATAACCCTACACCACTGTTGCGCTGTGTAGTTTCAGTTACCTAAGGGGGGCGCGTTTGTGTCAAATCACACACATATATTTTCTTTTTTACTTTGGGGAAATGCGTTTACGCGTCCCGTCCTATCCGGGGAGGCAGGACGGGTATGACGGACTAACCGAAGCTGGACTACCGTCTAAAACCAACAACGACATCTTGCTCCGCCTTGTAAAGGGGGGCGTCGCAGGATCGCTCTTGGCATTCAACTGCGTACAATCTGCATAGGCCCTAAGAGGAATACCAACCAGAGTCCGTTTCAGGAAGGCACAAGTTACAATTTTCAAGTGTAAACGGTCAACACAGGTCTAATGGCCAGTCGTTATTGGTCGAGCGCTCCAGTGTTGCCAATTTGTAAAAGTGTATTACCTTGCTGCTTCTTGAAACAGGCGTCTGAACGTGGGTACCGTACCTACGTTGCATCCTAATTTACCTTTACTGCTATAAAGTAATATAATATAATTTTAAAACAACACTATTGGCACGATCAGACGCGTGATACCTTTATCTTGTGTTGTGAGTATATGTGAGTGACACATGGTACAATCGTGAACACCTCTTGACCTCTGTTTACCTTTAGGTACTGCTATAATATAAAATAACAATTACCGAATTCGTTTTAAAAGAGCACTATTGGCACGGGTACACGCGTGATACCTTTATCTTGTGACCTCTGCTAGGCACCTGCGTGCTATAGCTACATAAGAACGCGATAACGAGTAGAGATTGTTGTCTAGGAATTCTAAAAATGGACCGTGATCGATTTGCTTTGATGCTAAATAACTATTAGGACACAATGTTACACAAATCGAACTAGTCCATAGTGAATAGTCAATAGTGTTTAACTCAATAAGTCTTGTGTAATGGGTACTAGACGACGACATATTTAATAGATACACATGCTTAAATACATTGAAAACACCCAAGACTCATAAACAAATATTCATGATCATCACACAAATATTGGTCCTTGCCGGGATACGAACCCAGGACCTTCAGCTTCGCAGGCCGCGTCACTATATCCACTAGGCTAACCGATCGTCAAATGACGATGAATGATGATGGAATGAATCATGGTGGACGATGAGTTTCAGATTTTAGACAAATGTTATGATGTTTATGTGTTAGAGTTCAGCACTGCTATCACAAGACGGCGCGCAAGCTCTCACGATTTCTCTCGCACTTTACGTCTCTTTCAAAAATTTCTAATAAGAGAGATACGAACAGTGCGAGAAAAATCGAGAGACCTCTCGCGCCGTCTTGTGAGCTATCGTCAATAAGTACTATCGTCCGCGTACGTAGCCGTGCAGGGCAGGGACGATAGTGTTGACGTTATTTTGCGACGTCTCTATGCATACAGCTTGTCGAATAAGGCACGGGTCTACTGTCTATTAACAGTCAAAGCCCAAAGTCCAACAACAATAGTATTCTGTTATATGACGTCTACAATTTACTAATCCGCTAAAATTTTGTTGAACGAAACGAATTAGCACATACACATACATTCACGCTTTTATTCCCAAAAGGGGTAGACAGAGCACATGAAACGTATGTTCCAGCGCCACTTTTAGCATAAATGTGGGTATAAAATATCGACAAAATGTGATATTGCAGTGATAGGTTGCTAGCCTATCGCCCACAACACACTTCAGTCCTGGTCCCTTAGTCGACTTTTACGACACCCACGGGAAGAAAGGGGGTGGTGAAACTTTAACCCGACACCACACGGGAATTAAAATCATCATCAATATAAAAATAAGTTTAAACGTTTCCTCAGTCTTACCATCGGAAAACACCCGTATGAAAGTTGAATATAAAAAGTGTACAACGCCGATTGGCGCTATACCTGTTCCCAGTTCACTGTGTAGTAGCATACCGTGTAGGATACCGGTTGGAAAAGGCGCCGCAAAAGTATAGTTATGTCATGTACATTTTCCCTACACAGGCATAAGATACGAGTACGGCATCTTCGCGCAGAAGATCGAGAACGGGGAGCAGCAGGAGGAGCCCGACGACTGGCTGCGCTACGGCAACCCGTGGGAGAAGGCGCGCCCCGAGTTCATGCTGCCCGTCAACTTCTACGGACGCGTCGCTGACACCCCGCAGGGCAAGAAGTGGGTCGACACGCAGGTGCGTTCTAGTAGTTGTCTAATGTAACCAACTGGCTCGCTACGGCAACCCGTGGGAGAAGGCGCGCCCCGAGTTCATGCTGCCCGTCAACTTCTACGGACGCTTCGCGGACACCCCGCAGGGCATGAAGTGGGTCGACACGCAGGTGCGTTCACTAGCTAATTTAGGTTCTGAATTGTCTGTCTTTTTCCTAATTGTGAAGGATATGGGAGCCGCATAAACAATTAGTAACTTCAAAAGTTAACTTTTGTTAGTCATCAACATGGATCCTGATGCTGTTTATCGCGACCGTGAAGCACTTGTCCTTTCCATTACTTATATACACTTGCTAATTAGGAGGGTCCAATGCTTTACATCTGACAAGAAGGTATTGAGCTAGCCCGGGAACCAGTTTCTAACCGTACGTCGATAATTGCCGACTAATTCTGCAGTAAATCAAAGTTTAAAATGAGGTTGCCGGGTGCCTAAACAAAAAAAAAACCACCGTAAATTGCACACACAGTCTCGCATACTCTAGAGGACGCCCCAACCTTCAGATATTAAAAGAAATTTCGGACAAAACCGATGTATTTGAAGATACATTCGTTCGGCTATTTATACTGCAAGCCAACGACCTCTTAACGTGTATGGTTGATTCATAATGTCGTCGATGTGAACCGCGAATGTACAGTCGGCCGCAAAATAACTCGCTCAAAACGATCTACAACATCTTTATTCTCTTGACACTAGAGTTGTGTTTAGGACGTTTTGAGGACTTTGTCTGCGTTTCTACTCCTGCATACTTACTTACTACTTAATACTGCATTGAAATGAGATAGCATTTATCAGTTACTAATGTTACTGTATGCCTTATTACGCTCGTATCAAGATATCCCCTAATCAGTAGTGTGTTAGGATTATATTGATGTTTAATGTTGAATTAATGAATTGTTATTATGTTATTAAGTGACTGAAATCATGATTATTCCGGGGTTGGGGTCACACTTTCATATCTATTAACAAGTTATCAATAGACTTATGCTGTATCTACAATCTGCAACTGCACTTGGCTTAGTAATACAAGTTTATTTATTTATTTATTTATTTAAGCCTTTATTATACAAACTGATTATAGTCGTTACACAGTTCAAATTAAAATATATGGTAGGTATCATGTTTGCATGGTTTCTTAAACCTAGGCCTCTTCCGAAACGCCGATTTTTATTCTTGCTAGGTATTTGTCTAGCATGTTCTTCCATGTTTGCCTGTCCATTGCTACTTTTTTCCAATCATTGCCTACTGTTTCTAATAGGTCTTTTTCCCATCTTGTAATTGGTTTGCCCACTTTTCGTTTGCCGATTTTTGGTCTCCAATTGGTTATTGTTTTTGCCCATCTATTGTTTGGCATTCGAACCATGTGGCCTGCCCACTTGAACTTTTGTTTCAGTATATGTTGTGCTGTGTCTATAAATTTAGTTCTTCTTTTTATTTCCGTGATTCTTATTCTGTCTGACAGTCTTATGTTAAGGACACTTCTTTCTATGGACCTTTGACACACTTGGATCTTTTTGATGGTGTCTTTTGTGAGTGTCCATGTTTGACAGCCATATGTGAGGCATGGTAGAATGCATGTATCAAAAGCAAGTTTTTTAAGTTTCATTGGAATCTTCACTTTAAAGATATTCTTCATCGCCCAGTATTTCTTCCATGTTTGTCCAATTCTTCTTTCTATTTCTTTATTTGTGCAGTCAGTGAAGGATATTTGTTTACCGAGGTAGATGTATTCGTGTACATATTCTAGTTGTGTATTCTCTATTTTGATGCTTATTTCTTTCGAGTTTGTCATAACTTTTGTTTTCTGTTGGTTCATTTCCAAGCCTGCACTTTTGCTTTGTGTGCTTAGTTCTTGTAGTAGTATTCCCAGTTCAGTTGCGCTGTTGGCTAATATTACAAGGTCGTCGGCAAATCTAAGGTTCGACAAATATTTGCCTTCTATCTTGATGCCTTTCTTCCTTTCTTTCCATTTCAATTTTTTGAAAATTTCTTCTAAAACGGCAAGGAACAGCTTCGGTGACATTGGGTCACCCTGTCTCACACCCCTGTTGATCTGTATTTTTCTTCCCATTTTGTCTGTTTTTACTCTAGCTGTGCTTGTTTCATAGATTTTCTCAATGACTTGTATGTAGCATTTTGGGATGTCCTGATTACATAATGCCTGCCAAATAGACGAGTGGGTTATTGAGTCAAAAGCTTTTTTAAAGTCGATAAAACCTATATATAGTGGTAACTGGAACTCTTTGTGTTTTTCGATTATTTGGCTCAGTGTGTGAAGGTGGTCTATTGTAGAATAACCTTTCATAAATCCAGCCTGTTCTGTTGGTTGTTTCTTATCTATGAGAGGTGTAAGGCGTTGCAATACTGTCATTGAGAAGATCTTGTAAATATTAGACATGAGGCTAATTGGTCGGTAGTTAGATATATCATGTGGGTCACCTTTCTTGTATAGTAGGGATATGTGTGCCTCTGTCCATTGGATAGGTATTTCTTTTTCTTCTAGAATTTTATTAAACAGTTTTGTTAATGGTGTTGCTATTACGTTTTTTAACATTTTAATGCTTTCATTTTTGATGTTATCTGGTCCAGGACTTTTATCTTTCTTGAGCTTATCTATTGACTTAATTACCTCTTCAACACTAAAGTTTCCTACATTTTGACTTTCTTCTTCCCTTAGATCTATTTCTATCTTGTCAGTCTGATGTGAATACAACTCTTCATAAAAAATTGTTGCAATTTCGTTAATGTCATTTCTGTTGGTCTTTTCTTCTCCCTTTTTGTTTTTGAGTTTTGGCATTACTGGTTTCCCTGTATTTATAATTTTTTGTGCCTTTTTTATTGTTCCTGATTGTTCTAGATTTTCTCTTATAATGTTTAGTTTATATGTTTTAATATCCGCTTTTATTCTCTTTTTGATGATTTTATACAGAATTGATAATTCTTTCTTCTGTGTTTTAGTCTTCTGTTCTGTGTTCCTTAATATTTGGCGTTTTTCTATTAAGTCTATTGTTTCTTTTGACAACATTTTTCCTTCCAGCTTGTTAGTGCTGTTCTGTTCCTGTAATTTCTCTATTATTTTTTCCTCTAATTTGTTATAAATGTCTTGCACTGTGTAGGATTTTTCATTTTCAAAAATTTCATCTGTTTCTTGTCGTAGATTTTTCTGGAGCTGATCTATATTTTCTGGTGGTGATGTTAGTAGATGTTTTCTAAAGTTTTTCCTAGATTTCCGGTGCAGTCCCAAGTTTAAAGTGGCTCTTAACATTCTGTGATCACTGCTATGTTGTAAGTTGCTTAAGACTTCACAGTTTTTAAATCTTTGCTGAAAGTTCGTTGCAATGTAGTCTATCTCGTTCTTAGTGTTACCTCCTGGTGACAGCCATGTCCAGCGTCTACTGGTTTTCTTTTTGTACAGTGTGTTGAGGACTTTCAGTCTGTTTTCCATTAAGTAGTTGACGAGTCTTTCTCCCCTTTCGCTTCGTTTTCCATATCCAAATTGTCCTAATGCCGAGCTTTCTTCTAGTTTTGTCTGGCCAATTTGGGCATTGAAATCGCCTTGTAGAATTATGTTTTTGTAACTTTTGTTTATAGCCTCTTCTACCTCTTTGTAAAAAGTGTTTATTTCACCATCGCTTGCCTTCTCCATAGGAGCGTACACTTGAATTATAGAAAATTTAATTTTATTCACACTCAAATCGAGAGAGCATACTCTTTCCGAGGAATATCTAAAATTTTCTACATAGCAGTTCATGTGTTTTTTGACCATGAAGCCTACTCCTCTTCGCCCTTTATTCTCTCCATAGCTATATAGCGTATAATCTCCTCTTTCGACTATATTGTATCCTGCTCTTCTTATTTCCGCTAAGCCTATTATGTCCCATTTAATGTGTTTTAAGGCAAATTCTAACTCTATGAGTTGTTCTTCTTTTGACAAGGATCTGGCGTTATAAGTGTTAATGTGTATATCTTCAGATTTCTTGTGTGATATCGGAAGGTTGTGGTCGTAATCCCCATGGTGACCAGCCAGGTTGGGGAATTTTTGTGGTGCTGTTTTTTCATTTGATGTTTGATATTTCTTGTTCGGCTTCCGGGGTTCGGGGTCTGTTAATTGCTATTGGTTACTTGTGGCTGATTGAGAAAAACTTCTAGGGCGATTCATAAACTCAAATGCATTTGTTTTGTTTATTTTTGAACGGGCCATCTGCATTGGTTCCTCGTTGCAGTTGCTGTTTGATTGTGTTGGTGTTTTTGAAGGGGATCGCTTTCTTTTCTCATTGGTCTTGTCTTGGTTTGTCCTTTCTCTTATTAAGAGTTTATCATACTTGATCACAGCAATTTTTCCTTTCTTGATTTCCTCCTTTTTCTTGATGTTTAGCTCTTTCCTTATATTTAAAATGTCCCTGGGATAGTCTTCTGATACATAGATGTTTTTCGGTAAATTCTTTCCGAGCTTCAGTACTAGTAGCCTTCTCCAAGCCAGGGTTAATTTCACCAGTATAGGTCTGGACTTCTTATCTTTCTTTTTTCCTAGCCGGTGAACGTCGCTTATCTCCCACTTATCAAAATTTTCCACTTCTCCGTCTTTTGCCAAAGTGTTTAAGGTACTGATTACCAGTTCCCGTAGTTCAATGTCGTTTTGCTCAGACTCGTCTATGCCATGAAGTATTAAATTGTTTTTTCTCACTTCTCTCTCTAAATGGTGCACTCTGTGTTTGAGTGATGTTACTTCGCCTTTTAATTTTAAGTTTTCTTCCACTAGCGGTGCTAATTTTTCATCTATAGTCGATGACATGCTTGCCTTAAAGTTTTCTGTTAAATTCGTGGTATGTATTTTAAAGTCTTCTTTCAGTACATCCATTTTTTCGTTCATTTTTAGCAAGAACGACTCCATAATTTTTTCTGTTGACATTTTGTTGAATTTCTACTATATTGGTAGTAGATTTATTCACTGGTATCCCCAATTCAACTGGCAACACTGTATCGATCAGCCGTCAGCTGTCACCTTTGTCTGTCACTGGGCGGATGTGACTGAATGCAGCTTTTTTAGGTTATGTGTATTGTGCGTAGTTATTGTTATGTACGTCTCGTAAAATGTTTTTTGGCACTATTTTCCTAGTGGATAGCACTTTTTACAGCAATTTTTTAGTGATTCACAGTCTTTTAGGTTTCGTTTGCAGGTATTTCGTGTCTTTTGGATTCAACACTTGATTTTTGCACTGGATTTTGGTTAAAAACACTTAGCGACACTTAGAACGGTTAACACTTGACAGTTGCCGAGCCGGAAGTAATACAAGTAGGCCCTGCTTATTTTGAAAGATGTCGGCGTTCTCTGTAACTCTAGTTATGAGTAAACACAGTCATTTTCGCATCAGACTAAAACCGTCATTTTTATAAAAATGAATTTTCCTCTTCCATTCGTGAAAAGGTCACACGAAATTTAAAAATTATATTTGAAAAAATATTGAAAATCGGGACTCGGGAGAATCGGGAATCATTTCGTCTCGCATTCGTAATGATACAAGCAATAGTCTAATAGAAAGAGATGTAATTTTTTTGGGTCGAAAAGCACACTGTTTCATCACGTCCGGATTGAAAGCCGCGTGCCTTGCCGCTCGGCTACTAATTTAATATTACCATGCAATTCGTACACCAGTAGAAACTTTAATAGTGAAATACAAGACTTCAGTCATTTACTCGAGGCAATGATCGATAAAATATGTCGGAAATCCGCTATCTGTGCGCGTCTTAGAGCATTAAACCAACAGGAGTGGTCACATGTGTCATTTTCTATACATAAAAAGTCTGCCGATTTTTGCGGGGGAGGGGAACGTCAAATGTATGCGGAACGTGAAAATAGCTACGTCAGATAAACGTCTGTCCATACAATACGTATGACCACTGGTCATACGTATTTGGCAGAGGGGAACGCCTGTCAATTGCCACTCCGGTTGGTTTAATGCTCTAAGGTGCGTGTAGAGTTTCTTCAAGTGAGTAAATAAATAGATGCGTAATTATCCAAGAGAAGTTAAAAACCTGTAAAGCAATGCAATTCTACGTAAAAATCGTAATTAGCCTTTTAATTATATGTATATGTAAAGATAAATTAAGTATATATATCTATATAACAAGGTACATCTCAATAGGTCATCTAGATTATCTTGACGTGCACTTGTACGTATCACTAGAAATCATTCATTCCGATCATTCAATACGCAAATGCACATGATATTTTTATCGTAAACATAATGTTATGTTTACGCTTTCAGGGCATATTCTTAGCTTATAATGTTGGTACCTACTGAATTTAATTACCAACTAGGAGTGAACAAATATAACTCAGAACTCTACTGACCTCCGACAAGGACCGTACAAATCAAGGATGGTCGTCTGTACGCTTCATCAGTGGAGTACTTTTGGTCTTTAGACTCGTAGTATGAAATTGGAGGTCAAAATAAACAATGCATATTTGTAATAACGCCTTTTATAACCTTATGAATATCGCGACAGGTGAATAAAGTAAGTGGTCCAGGGGTTCTGACGCTTACGTTAGTTCGAGACCGAGATATAGCTGTCTCGGTCTCGAACTAACGTAAGCGTCAGAACCCCTGGACCACTAGAGATATTTATTGTTTAGTAACTAGCAAAATACTCTACCTTTTAGCTACTATTTGATACCTAACTTTAAATTATTAGTACCTCGATTGATAGCGAAAAACCGAGTAAATAAAGTGTATGTTATTTATTATGTTTTTTTATGGTATGCCAAAAAAATTTGAAAAAAATATAGGTTGGGGTAGTAAAAAGGTAGTAATTATTTACTAAGGTGTCAATTAGTAGTGTTGCCTCGAACTCTGTAAAAAAAATGGTCCAGACATTCTGACGTCAGAAAAATGCTGTAAATAAGTCAGACAAAAACAAATTTTAACATTTTCACCCTCAGAAGGCGTAGCACGGTTGCCATTTTATCATTTATCGCTGTGGATAAGACATCCGTCACGTTCTGACAAGTATGCAAGTGCTAGAGTGACGGATGTCTTATCCACAACGATAAGTAATAAAATGGCAACCGTGCTACGCCTTCAGCTGACGAAGTGCTGTGCCACGGACGCCACCGACGTCAAATGACGACTTACCAAAAAACAATGCCAACCAATTCTAGAACTCTTCTATAATGTTTGGTATGTTTATGACTCTGGCGTCCGGGGCATGAATGGCACGAATTTCCGATGACCTGAATAGCCGTCTTTGGCGGTGAAAAGGTTAACGCAATTACGAACAGTCCCTGAGCAATCTTAAGATTTAAAGTAAAATTCACTCACTCGCTTCATCATCATCATAGTTTGAACCGAATAGTACCTAAACCCTCGTTTGATTCGTCATGTATTTTATTTGATACAATGTCAAAAGATCGTTCTCTAAGACGACCTCATTTGTTTGCCAAATGGACTGTCGCGGTAATGCAGACCAAAATGTCAGTAAAAACACACAGTTAATTTCTCCAAGCAACACTGTCGACTATGATGGTATATGCACGACATATTACTTTTCTCAGCAAAAATACGTCACTTTTCAATAATACTGACACGACAAAGGTCGCAAAAATATTTGACACGTATATTAACGGCGCTACTAATCAAACTAGAAATCATTCAATAATTATTGATAAAACTTCAATTGCATATAAATCAATATAAATCAGCACCCTAATTCCCCTAGGTTGCGAATCCGGGCTAATAGCCAACATCAATTGCATGACAGAACATATTTTATGAGTACCTAGGCATTTCTAAATGGTTATTTCACGTTGTTCACTTTTGTATGTATGTATGTAAGCACTTTATTGTACACATTAACAGGTTAATACATACACACAATAGATCAAAGTACAAAGGCGCACTTATCCCTATATGGGATCATCTTTTCATGATGATCATTGGTAAACAATGATCGACTTGGCGGAAAATCGATATTCCAAGAGAAGCCTACAGCTTTGTCGTTTATCTTCAGATGAAACCCTTATTCCTGAATGATAGAATCCGGCCTTATACGAACTAAGTGCGTAACGCGTCCACAACAATGACATAGTCTCTGACGTATGTCGCTTGTCGCAGGTGGTGTTCGCGATGCCGTACGACAACCCGATACCCGGCTACAACAACAATGTCGTCAACACTCTCCGCCTCTGGTCTGCCAAGAGCCCCATTGACTTCAACCTCAAGTTCTGTAAGTACCCGTGTGACTCGTACTTTGCCCATTCTACCTTTTAATTGCATACCCTGTGCAAATTATGTGACGCAATTCAATTTACTGCTATTACGATTGACATTAATTTCATAATATAATAATTTTAAACTAAATTAAATTTATGTAAAAATTATTCAATTGAACATATTGAGTTGTATTTCGAATTAGTGGCTTAATCATTTAAAGATAACCGTTGAGTTATCTCTCCTCTTTTTCGCAGTAGAGGGAGAGAGAGCTTTTCGAGAGTGAGTAATGAGGGACACAAAGTATTCGTCCCTTACTAGCAAGTATGTAAGTGCAAGTGAGACGAGTGCATTGTGTCATGCTAGCTAGGCAGGTCTGATTAAGAACGCCCCTACTTCACGTGCGATGTATGCGCCACGATTTCATCATACATAAGTAACAATAAAAACTGCGTCATCTTAAAAAATGCCGGCTATTTTTAGCACGGAACAAACATGAGTAAACAAAAACAACAACAAAGTACCTATGACTAGATACCTCGCGTCTGCATTCCGATAACTTAGTCTCTTCAACTCTTACCCAAGCAAATTTATGAAAACAGAATAATTATCCCGATTCGCAGTTTAGGTTTAAACTGCATTCTTCACCTCACATGAAATATTTTGTCTAGAAGAAAACCAATCTTACAAATCTATCAAATTAACGACGCTTTGACCTTTTTAACGTTTTGCATTTCTCCGCAGTCAACTCTGGCGACTACATCCAAGCCGTGCTCGACCGGAACGTTGCCGAGAACATCTCCCGCGTCCTCTACCCCAACGACAACTTCTTCGAGGGCAAGGAGCTCCGCCTCCGCCAGGAGTACTTCATGTGCGCAGCCACTCTCCAAGACATCCTCCGCCGGTACAAGTCCTCCAAGTTCGGCTCCCGCGAGGCCGTGAGGACCACCTTCGATAGCCTCCCAGAAAAGGTCGCTATCCAACTCAACGACACCCACCCCGCTTTAGCGATCCCCGAGCTGCTAAGGATCCTGATTGACCAAGAGAATCTCCCTTTCGATGAGGCCTGGAAGCTGGTAAATAAGTGCTGCGCGTATACCAACCACACCGTCCTGCCTGAGGCCTTGGAAAGATGGCCGGTGTCTATGTTAGAGAACTGTCTGCCAAGACACATGGAACTGATCTACCACATCAACTTCGTCCATCTCCAGGAGGTCGGGAAACGCTGGCCGGGCGACGCCGACCGTCTCCGACGCATGTCCTTGATCGAGGAGGAAGGCGAGAAACGCGTGAACATGGCGAATCTCTGCATCGTCGGCTCCCATGCCGTAAACGGCGTAGCCGCTATACATTCAGAGATCCTCAAAGCGACCATCTTCCGTGATTTCTTCGAAATGTGGCCAGAGAAGTTCCAGAACAAGACTAACGGAATCACTCCCCGTCGTTGGCTGCTGCTCTGCAACCCTGGTTTATCTGATTTGATCTGCGATAAGATAGGTGAAGAGTGGACTGTGCATCTTGAGCAGCTGCAAGGCTTGAAGCGCTGGGCTAAGGACCCTGGCTTCCAGCGGGCCGTGATGAAAGTCAAGCAGGAGAACAAGTTGAGGCTCGCTTCGTTGATCGAGCGTGACACTGGGGTCAAGATCAACCCCGCGTCCATGTTCGACGTGCAAGTGAAGCGTATTCACGAGTACAAGCGGCAACTGTTGAACATCCTGCACGTGATCACGTTGTACAACAGGATCAAGAGGGACCCCTCGTCGGTGGTGACGGCGCGCACGGTCATGATCGGGGGCAAGGCGGCGCCGGGGTACTACATCGCTAAGCAGATGATCGCGCTGGCCTGTGCTGTCGGGAACACCGTGAGTTATAAATTTTTTATCAGAGTTGGAGAGCTTAGTGTGTGAATGACGAACAAAGGCTGCTCTAATTATTCGCTAATTCCAGATTCGTCTTTTTTCGGTTGAGAAATGTTTTTGATTTGTATTATCATCTCGTCGAGTCTTACTCCAGTTTAATTTAACACTTTTGCATCCGGACTAAAAATGGACATCCACCAGAAACCGACAGAATTCGCTAGGCGTGTAAGTTCATACTACTGCCCGCCTAGCGGGTCCAGCCGGCATCTGAGCAAACATTACGAGTGCCCGCTAGGCGGGTTCTTGGTTGCGAACGTGTTAAGTTTGATAAATGATGGCGCGATTAAGTTGGTCTATAAGTCTCAAAGGGCAGTTCAGTCGGAAACAAATGATACCTAACCCGTCAGGTCAACTTTCATGGCATCGTAGATTGGCTTTCATTTCAATCAATCTGATTGTGCCATGAGTACATAAGAAAAGCGCTGCGGAGCTTATTCTAATTTAAAATATGATTGCATGAACTAAATGAAAACCTTGTGTTCATGGTCAGGTGAACAACGACCCTGACGTGGGAGACAAACTGAAGCTGATCTACTTGGAGAACTACCGCGTGACGCTCGCGGAGCGGATCATGCCGGCGGCAGACCTCAGCGAGCAGATCTCCACCGCTGGTAACTATTGAAAGAAGGAAAGGAAGATTCATTCACAAACACACAAGACACACATATTAAATAATAGAATAAACAAATAAGTTTCTGACAAAAATTTCATTTTTAGTTGAAAATTTCAAGTTTACGTTCACGCGCCCAGTTATTACTCGAGCCTTTATATGACATCAGTTCGATTTTTACAAGCTTTTATTTAATTGCACCAGTTTGTCATCAAATCTTGCAAGTTAAATTTGAGCCACGACCCGGTGACTAATTGAGCTGAAATTTAGTTTGGATGACAATTCAATATTATGTACATTGACCTCATCTGATGATGGAGACAGGTGGCCATGAGAATTCAGTACTTAACCGACGTACACTAGTACCACAAATATAAGTTACAACGATGTACCTGCGCAGAAAGCATTTTATGAAAACATTTTACGGTGCGTTTGCGCGGGTAAAATCTTCAACGCCCATTGGCCAAAATTTTGCCCGCCATTTAGTCTGGACGCCATGAGCGGGAAAGCACGAGTTCACCTGTTATTGTATATTGTACCTTCCGTATAGTGCGACAAGATCTTTATTGATATGGTCATACGTTCGATTTCATTCGGTACTGTTTGTCAGCACTCGTAGGCGTGGACGAAGATTGCCGATGTAACTTATATTTGTCGTGCTACTGTAACCCCGTTGAGTTTGGGCTCGTTAGAATCGTCTCATTGAATAGTTGAAGATGGTATACAGAAAAACACAGTCGGCAATAAAAGCTTGGACCAAAAATTTAGTTTTTCACAGATACTTGTTTTCTAAGGAGTCTTTTAGTATAACACATTTGGAGCTATTGTTTTTAACGAGGGTCTTCTCAAATCCGCTCAGGCACCGAGGCCTCCGGTACGGGCAACATGAAGTTCATGCTGAACGGAGCGCTCACGATCGGCACCATGGACGGCGCCAACGTGGAGATGGCCGAGGAGGCCGGCGAGAACAACCTGTTCATATTCGGGATGAGGGTCAACGATGTAGAGGACTTGCAGAAACGCGGGTAATCATAATCATTTATCTATTTGTTTATGTCTCGAATGTGGTACAAGTCAGCATCAAAAGTAACTGGGCAAACGAAGACGTCAAAAGTCTTTTTTAAAAGGGAATAAGAGTTTTTGAGGACGTCAATTTACAACATTTCAAAATATGTAATGATGCCTAAATCGAAAACCATTTCGGTAAATATCTTATTTGAACGTAATAAAGTGGTTTTCCCATTTTTATTCTTACTCGTTTCCGAGAAAAACACTAAAACTGTAAAACGCGGTATACCCCGTGCGTGACGTCATTCCTACGTCTGTTAGTGAAAGATGTGGACAGGTGCCATAGAGAGACATTATAATGACGTCATAGTTTACTTACGACCTATTGGAATTCACTACTTTTAATTTTGATATTTTGGAATGAAAATAAACATTTACGGAGAAATAAAAAAAACACGTATACCTTAAAATTTCATTTTCTATCGAACTAAATCATATGATGGACCACTTAAAAAAATTAAATGTTGTCAATTGCGCAGCTACTTTTGGTGCTCACTGTACATTAGTAAGATGTAATAAAAAACAACGTTGTTAAGCGCATCCTGCCTGAATAGGCGTAGAAATATTACCTAAACTGCATTCCTATAACTGAGACTACATTCTTATAGATCGCAGGATGCAAAAATAATAAAGTTACAACCTTACATTACATTTCCTGTTAAAGGAGTAAAAAGCATTTTGTACCAAAAAGTCCAACAAATACTTCCTAAAATGAGGCATGTCGGATTGTCTTATTAAATTGGATAATTTATTATACAATTTGGGTGTTTTAAGTGTGGTTTGTGGAGCTTGAGGCCTCGGCCAAGGAAATATTGAAACTCTCTGAAACAGCGTTTAAAATTTACTCGAAAGATTTGAAATAAATGGGTAAGTAATAAGAGGTATAACAACTAATCATATAACGGCCATAATATATACGCTCACTGTGTATAAGTTTGTTTAGTATAACGTTCATTGCACATAACGAACGAAAGGTATAATGACAAAATATATAATTTCGTAAAGTATAACGTACTTTAGACATAACATCAATTGATATATCGATTAAAGCGTATAATATTCATAACACCTAAGGTTTATAACATATATTATTCAATTTATCTAACATCAAAAAGTATATTGCTCGTATATTATAATCGTCTTCAGTTATTTTAATAACAATGCCGTATGAAGGAATATATATGAATTTGAATAAAAAAACATTAAACGTTTTTAAGATTGAAATTAAATTTATTTTTATATCAAACACGCCAATTATTTTAACCTAACCTTACCTAAACACCAGCGTGTCGACGCCACCCCGCTTCGCGGGGTGTCTATTTCCGCTCTAAGGGACACAAGGCAACCCTAACCTAACCTACAAGTAATACCATTGGTAAGAGTACTTGTTGTTTTTTACTGCGGGGGGCTTCGCCCCCCGAGCCCCCCTTTTACCTACAGCCCTAACCTAATTTTCTGTATTGTAATCCTCATACGAAAATATACTATGCATTATGATCGTTATACGTTATGTATGTTATACGAAAATATATTATATGTTATGATCGTTATACGAAATGAAATTATTAAATTTGAGTGTTATAGAAAAAAACGTTATATAATATGATTATTATGGCTATTGACCGTTATTCCTTATAAAAGTATTGGTATTGTTGTTATAGCTAATGTTCATTATATCTTGTGAACGTTATTAATATGAAATTATATATACTGTTGTTATATCTCGTGGGACGCACCCGAAATAAATAAGGTCCGGTCAATGTACGGCCCGATAATATGCGTCCATTATGTTTCTGTGTCTCTTTACCAAGGGAGAGAGGAGGATGGGTCTCTGGTTAATTTTACTGGCACGACTAGTAGTACTAGGTGGGCACTCCAGACCGATCGAATTACCTTGTGGTAATGAGAGGGAGGGGAGGGGTCACTCGGGTAACATAACTAACGCTGGACCCGACACGAGTCGAGAAAAATCTACCCTCCTCTTTCCAATTTGCATTGGCAGCAAGTTGTGCTAGACGGACCTGATGGAATGTTAAGCGTACAAGTATATTATATAAGCGACGCGGCCGTCATTTGTGCAAATCTTCCGTTAATATAAGGGTGACTTGAGAAAGTGTCCATGCAGATTTCATCATCATCATCATAAACTTAAGAGCCGGGCTCTTGTCGGTGGAGTATTCACCACTCTGCGCCAATAGGCGCCACTCTGCCAATATTTTGAGCTCTTGATACTTTACATTAACTTTCTCTTTAGCTTAGTCCATAAACGCACGTCTTGGTCTTCCCCTGCCTCTCCTTCCTTCTAACCATCTTTCAATTATAGTTTTATGTAAGTGTCATGTCGTATCACGTGCCCCAACATATATGTATTTTGTTATTTATTATTGAGATACAAACAGTGTTAAAAAAAGAACACATCAGTAACTTAGCTATGGCTATGTGAGTAATACAGTTATAGACCTATAGTTTCATACATTTTTATAAAGTAACAGGTTAAAAATATGAAAAAAGAATTTAACATATGTTTAAAAAATGTGACCCAGACTATCAATGAGCCATAAAAAAGAGCCATTCCCCCAAAGAGCCATCAATGAGCCATTTCCCCTTCTGTTTTCGATCGTTTTTAGTAGACATCTTCTTGCTCCTGATGTAGGACTTAATTAATCGTTTTCGGATATTTCGAGATATTTTTGCTTGAAGGCCATGCAGATGTACTGGAGTGATATTTAAATATCGAACACGTGTACAGGTACAACGCGTACGAATACTACGAGCGCAACCCGGAGTTGCGGCAGTGCGTGGAGCAGATCCGCAGCGGGTTCTTCTCGCCGGGCGAGCCGGGCCGCTTCGCGCACCTCGCCGACGTGCTGCTGCACCACGACCGCTTCCTGCACCTCGCCGACTTCGACGCCTACATGGAGGCGCAGCAGCGCGTCTCTGACGCGTACCAAGTGAGTGCAGCGACACTGGGACAGTTCTGCTTCTAGGCTGGGACAGTCGACGCGAGGCGCTTGCGCCCCGCGCACCAAGCTACCAACTAGTCACTTTACGTGTATTGTATATAACATTGAGGCCTAGAATTTGAGGCCTAGCCACCGCCCGCGCAACAACTAGTCGATTTACACAATGGACAGTACTATTGAGCCTGGGCTATGCACTGTCTGGACAGTGTTTTATTCATGAAACTTAGTAAGAACCTGTCAACTAAAATGTTCAGTCTCTTTTTCCCAAACACGGAATTCGCATATTTATCGGTAAAATAACAGCGAAAATTATATTTGATCACATCTTTGGAGAATAGCACTACATCTGCCTTGGCGATCTCGATTTATGTAAGAAACCTTATATCGACTTACTGTTAGTTATGCCCCAAGTTATTGAATATCGACTAACCCTATACATTTCCCCAGGACCAATCCAAATGGGCGGAGATGGTGATCGAGAACATCGCGTCCTCGGGCAAGTTCTCGTCGGACCGCACCATCGCGGAGTACGCGCGCGAGATCTGGGGCGTGGAGCCCAGCTGGGAGAAGCTGCCCGCGCCGCACGAGACCGCCTAAGTCTCCCGCTCGCACTTCAGCCGGGAACCGTGAGGCGGAGGGGGACAGTCGCCTGCGAGTGTTGTGAATTGGCGCTCGGCCGAGCCGCGACTCGAGCCGTTAAAGCTAAAACGTTTATAAAGGGCGTCCACACGCACCGTACATTTTCTGGATGTTTTGCAACTTCCGTGACGTCAAAAGACTCGCGTGAGCCCTGACGGCTGGAGTCTTTAAGGCTTGGCGGAGCTCTAATTCACAACACTAACTGAAATAGTATGAGGCAAGTTGTGGCGCTTAAATAATCTGAAAGTCAGCCAAATATATGGGGCTACAGTAGCCAAATATATGGCAACACGTCTTTATTACTGTAGGAGTCATGTGATACGGTGCTGATTACGGTCAAGGTCGTTAATTGTTGGGCCATTTAGGTGTCAACTAATTTCGGTTTGTAATAGTAGCTTTGTCCAGTATAAAGTGAGCTCTAAATGGCCCAACATTAAAATCCTTGACTGAACATCGTAAGTCTGAAATCGGCTAAGTGGAGAACGTACGTCGTCTTATTGTTTTGTGCGAATGGAATATTCCAAATTATAGGGCAAACCATTTCTTCGACTGACACTACTGAGTTTAAGTCGGTACAATGCATTTATTGCATTGCCCAGGGTGTTCAAAACGGGTGCGTCCCACGAGATATAACAACAAAAAATATAATTTCATATTAATAACAATCACAAGATATAATGAACGTTAGCTATAACAACAATACCAATACTTTTATAAGGAATAACGGTCAGTTGCCATAATAATCATATTATATAACATTTTTTTCTATAAGACTCAAATTGACTAATTTCATTTAGTATAACATACATAACGTATAACGATCATACCATATAATATCTTTTCGTATAACAAACATAACGTATACAGATCATACGCATATATATTTTCGTATAAGGATTATAATACGGAAAATTAAGCTAGGGCAGCCAGGAAAAGGGGGGGGCGGAGCCCACAACAAAGGGGACTCGGGGGGCCAAGCCCCCCGCAGTAAAAAACAACTAATACTCTTATAAATGGTATTACTTGTAGGTTAGGTTAGGGTTGCCTTGTGTCCCTTCGAGCGGAAATAGACACCCCGCGAAGCGGGGTGGCGTCGACACGCTGGCGATTGGGTAAGGTTAGGTTAAAATAATTGACGTGTTTGATCTCAAAATAAATTTAATTTCAATCTTACAACCGGTATTGTTTTTTTTCAAACTCAAGTTGAGGCTATCGCTCTAAGAAATTCACATATTTTCTTCATACGGCATTGCTATTAAAATGACTGAAGTCAATTATACTATACGAGCATTATACATTTTGATGTTAGATAAATTGAACAATATATGTTATAAACCTTAGGTGTTATGAATATTATACGCTTTAATCGATATATCAATTGATATTATTTCTAAAGTACGTTATACTTTACGAGATTATTTATTTATTTATTAAAATCTATTACACAGTATAACAGTATTAACTAAGGCACTGTGAAATTCAAATTAACTTAAGGCATAGGTATACATGATCTAACAATTAATATAACTACTGATTTCACATTAATAAAACTTACACAGAAACAGAAGAAAGACGCACATCCATTCTCTCACAAAACCTCAAACATTCATCTCGCAACACACCCCATCTGCTTGCAAACACATCACACGCAGGAGCTGATGCGAGGAGAAAATTCAGTTACTGCATTGCACGAAGCAAAGGCGATTCCTTTCGAAACACTGTTCGTGACGTCGGGACCGCCAATAGATGGCGTTCACGAGGCCGGAAGTCGATTTTGGTCAGGGAAGGAACGTATAGTCGTACCAATTGGGACACCAACTCCATACTGCCAAACTCGCCACGTAAAACACCAATCGCTGTAGTAATAAGAGCAAGGCTACGCCTGACCTCCAGGGAGTTAAACCCCAAGACGCCCAGCAAGAATTTGGTCGGGTATAAAAATGGGTAATATCCGTACATTTTCTTGTACAAGAAACGTAAAAACACTTTTTGAACCCTCTCCAGTAGCAAAACGTAAGTTGCTTTGTAGGGGTTCCAAACAACAGACGCCGACTCGAGCTTGCTTCTGACAAGGGCCGTATATAGAAGTTTTATAGTTCTAGGATCATTAAAATCTCTAGCATTCCTTAAAACGAATCCCAATCTTTTGTAGCAATCCCGAGCCAACGCATATGTGTGTTCATGGAAGGTCAGGTGTGCGTCCAGGATGACACCTAAATCTTTAATGGAGTTGACGCGGACTATTGATTCCGAGCCCAGTACATAGTTGTAGTGCAGTGGACTTCGGGATTATATGTTTTGACATTATATCTTTCGTTCGTTATGTGCAATGAACGTTATACTAAACAAAGTTATATAGAGTGAGCGTATATATTATGACCCTTATATGATAAGTTGTTATACCTCGTATTACTTACCCGTTCAAAACACTATAAATTGACGCTGCAAAACGGCTTATTTTGGTTTTATCAATGAAAAATCAATTGGCATTTATAATTCAAATCCATGTAATTTGCCTTCCCTTTCTATTGGGAATATAGGCGATTGTTTTATGTTATTAACAATGATACATATATATATTTTTCTCTTTATTGTTTTAGGAACATTTAATTACTAAAAAGATAAATTTACTGAAAGGTTTGCCCTCTTTAAACATTGTTGGCCATGTCTTTATCCTTCTAGTCTTAATTCTCTGTGTCTATGTCTAGGTGGATTTCTATGGACAGTTTTTAGTGGCCTTATTCACTGGGCAATGTAGGACATTTTAAAAGTAATAATCAAAACTCGAGAATTCTTGGAAACTTATATTACGCTTCCAACTGCCATTTGTCACTCAAAAATGGCACGTGTCTCGGTGATAAGAGTGCGACAGTGTTACTTAAAATCATGAAATGAAATCACTAAGTTCGTGACATGAGACGCTACGAGTATCTCTATCATCACGGATTCTGCGGAAGGATTTGTTAATTTGTCAAATGAATAAGATTATTAAAAATGCCGAATAGATTATTTGCTCTTACTCGATCAGTTTGCGATTTTTGGTAGCTTTGATTGATTCCTGTAATTGGGATAAGTAAGGCGTTGGTCTCCCGTTGTCGTCGTACAGCGTATTGCATTTACGCGCTGCGGTGACAACGGAGACCAACGGCTAAGTGAGGTTTCCCACCGACGAGGTGAGCGGTTTTCAAGTCAATCCTCGCCTCGCCTCGGTAGTAGAAAAGCAGATTAAATGTTAAGGGGCTACCCGAGGTTTCCATCGATTTTTGACAAGTTTTGAATCGTAAAGTATAAATCAAACGGTTATCGCTTCTTCAATCTTTTATCTCCATTTTGGTCTACCGGATTTTGAAACGAATGAATACTTAGGTTTGTATGATCTTTTTAAACATTGTCTAAAATAACACTAATTTTGTATCTCTATTGTCGTGAAAGATCTAACACATACGGAATCTACATATTTGGGCTCGTCTGTGACGTCCCTAAAAACTGGTCTAGGGTTTTCATTTTAAACCAATTAACACAAAAGTTATGGCCAGAAACCGGTTTTTTGGCCTAAAATTGTTCAACTTTGATGCCAAATATCTCGAAAACAATGAACTCTGAAGTAAATATGGGATACTATATTGCTTAAAGCCGCTGTTGTTAACATAATAAGCTACCAAAAACCTAAGAATGCTAAGAGATTCAGATCGAAGGTACGATCCCATACGCCAATTATGGGAGCCCCTTAAGTGTAAGGAAAGCCTATTGGAGATTATAGAATGATACGTTATAAATATAAATAACGTTGTAGGAGTAAAATTTTAAACGTCATTTTAATATTAGCAAAGTGCATAATAGGTGTAGGTAAAATGATAACCACTTAATTTATGTTTGGATATTATTTTTATATTATCATGTAAACGTGGATATTTTTGCGAATTTATTTTTGTGCCATAAACTATTTTTTCCCAACAGTGTCAATATGAACAATTACTAGAAAAATAAGGTTATAATTATATTTGATTATTGGTTTACATAGTTCTTCATAAAAATAGAATATTTATAAAAATACTGCCATATTTATTGTTAATGTGCTGTTATGTTACTCTCTGCAATTTTATTTTTAATAAACTATAACATTATAGCCATGTTTTTACTTGCTCTCACAATTTTAGTATCATCCTTGAACATGAACATCAAGAACATGAAGCTTTATTCCCGGTTGTGCCCAAATGGAGCCCTAGGTTCGCTTGGACACCTAATCCCGCGATTTGGCATAGGCACTAGTTTTACGAAAGCTACTGTCATCTAACCTTCCTACCCAGAGGGAAAACCAACGGTTTCCTCACTGTGATTTCCTTCACTGAAATGCTAACGGTATATATTCCGTAAGTACATAAGAAAAAGTCATTGCTGGTACGAGACGGGATTCGAACCCACGACCGCCGCTTGACAGCCGCATGCCATGCTCGTATCGAAGTATCGAAAACTTGCAAAGATTCTTTACATTCCGAACCACGCCCACGGAATAAATAATCCTTTCTAAGTGGAGAGTGAGCGTTCCAGTACAGTATCGCCAAACATGACATCCCGTGTCGCATAACATAATTACTATCGATAAATCGTTACCTCTAAAGGTAGATTTTTATGTATATAATACCTGATAAATGCAATTGTTATTACAATCTTATAGTTGTCCTAAAGACTCGTACAAAGGAAAGCCTCGAAAAGCAGTCTTTTATCCTTTAAAACCACCGCAAAAAAACGCATTTTATCCACTAGTGGGGAAAGTAATTTGACCTTGGAGCGCGTTTAAGTAGCTTTAGACAGATAACAAAACGTAAAACGCTCATAAATCTCATAATACAACATTTTCACAGATGATGTATTTCTGTTGCCGCTATAACAACAAATACTAAAAACCAGAGTGAAATAAATATTTAAGAACTTTTCAAAAATTGCTTGTTGCCTTCATCAGCCGCTGGATCTCAAAATGTATGGGAAAACTAAAATCCGACTCCACTTGATAGATTTAGATTTATTTATTTCATAATATACAATTTACAATATAAATTAAAGCTAGCTTAATCTATATGAATTTATATTATGATCGTCAAAGAGAATTAAGAATTATAATAAAATGTCAATAAAATTCAAATTATAGTCACAGTAAATAAATTACCAAGATATCAAATAAAGATCGTCAGATAACAGAATATACATTAATAAACGAAAAATAAAAATACAAATAACGATATAATTTACGATGTCAAAAACAGTGATAATATTAATGTTTAATGTCCATAAATTCCTTTACCGAATATAATGCGTTTTTCAATAAAAAGTTTCTGTTTGCGTTCAAATGTTTCGTCAGATGACTCTGTTCGCAATTCGGCGGGTAGTCGTTCGTAATAGGTTCGATATTACTTACGTTGTGCGTTGCCGGACTTTAAGATCGTCGTATCGGTCCGGAAATACCGCAGGCGACAATCCATTCCACAGATTAGCTGTGCGAGGCAGGAAGTTTCTGGAGAAGCGCACAGTTGAGGACTGCCAACCATCTAAGTGGTGAGGATGGTAATGTCGTTGTCGCGTTGGACGATGGCGAAAAGAAGCGGTAGGGATTAATCCGAACAAATTCCTCGGAGCACTCCCCGTTATACTTACATGCGATAGAAAATGCACAGCGAGGCACATCTCTACACATTTACAGTACTTACGTTATTTGTTATTTATTACTACTGTTAAAAAAAATACTAAAGTTGTTTTGCATGTTGCGCTTTCCTCGCTACAGTGAGGTGAAAAGTTTTGTGTTACACACGGGTGCAAACGTATTTTACTTCACGTGTGTTGAAACACTCGCTACGCTCAGGATTCTAATTTAGAACCACTCGCTTCACTCGTGGTTCAACTATTGATCCTTTCGCTTGCTCGTGTTTCAATTCCACACTCGCGGGTAAAATACATCTTTTCACCCTTGTGCAACAAGTGACCAATATAATTCGCTTTTAAAAATACGTACATTAGAGGTTCGAGTCGGATGTCTTCAGGGAGGCAGGCTGTTGAGCAATGAGCATGGACCTATGATACTCAGGACAAGCTATGGTAATAATAATACCACGTGCGAGCGAGCTACAAATCTCGATAAGTGTGACAGAAAGGGAAATATCATTCGTTGTCCTTCTCATAGTTCCAGTTTAGGTTTATTTGCCACAACTGATTTAGTATGTAGTTGTGGCACATAAACCATCAAAATTGAATAGGTTGTTTATGGCAAGTCATCAGCCATTTTAACACCAGTTCTTAATTCAGCTGCATCTAGGAGATTTTCCGTCCCTCGTTGTGGCATCACATATAGCCTGTCCTGAGTATCATAAGTCCGTGCTGAAGAGAATATATATACCTATATGGCGTTTTTTTAAACGTCTATGTCTACGTCAAAAATAGTTTTTAATTCTTGGGAGTTCTTTACCCGCGGACACCGATCTCGTACCGTGGTCATGCGTAATTCTATTATACAGTTTATGCACCGGTTGCCGTGGTTATTTTATTAATTGCCAAATAGTATTTTATGCAACTGTTGTATTAAGTAGGGTCTTAAAACGCGAGTGTCGTGAGTTGCGATGCGAGCCTTGGCGAGCATCGCAATTACAAACGCCACGAGCGTTTTAAGACAAAGTTATACACCGTTGCATACAATACTTTTTCTACGACTAATTTTAAATAAATAGCATTTGATTTTTCAGGCAGTAAGTTTTCCGTTAGTTCTATTACTACTCACGCAATTTCTTCAGCGGTGCAGTTATTTTCTTCTTCGTCCATTTTAAAAGGAACGTACACATTTTTCTTCACTTCAGAAACACGAATCAAATCTTAAGAAGTTATTAATAACGAATCGTTATCATATTTCGTCTTTTAATCTTGAACTGGAACTTTGGTGGGAAATTGGAAACATGACACATTGACACCTCTTGTTTATGGTCTGTTTTGTTCTTAATTCAACTTGCCAGTACTGTCATATTAAGAATAAGGTTTTTCTTAAGTTGGCAGCAATGCCATTAGTACAATAATTTCTTTGAAGTAAAAACATTCAGTGGTTTGTTAAAGTGGTAGTAGCTAATGTATTTTGTTGTTAAATTAGTGTTGATCACGTAATACCCAGGTTTAGAAGCGTATGGCTGCTAAGCGTATCGTTTTGACGACAAAACAGCACGGTTGTACCGTACTGTTATGGGGAATAGACTATAGACTTTTCTGCAGACTTATTTTGTATGTCTTTATATTAGTGTTCGGGACTATGTAAATGACAGATAAAAGTACAGAAAAATATATTTATGTTTTACAGAAACGGGAAAATTTTTAAAAATTTTAAACAGCTTAATGTTATTTTCAATCCTTTTAGGCACAAGAAGATTCAAAAATCTTAATTGCAGGGATTCTGGTTTATCTAGATAAGTTTTAAATGTAAGGCTATAACAACCAAGAGCATACAGCCTAGTATAGAATCTACCATCGCAAAATGCAAACATTTTAGTGTAGGTACCTATGGGAAGTGGGAACTCTATAACTGATGAGACCAGGAAAAACTACTATCTATTTGAACCTTAGAGCATTAAACCAACCGGAGTGGACATTGACAGGCGTTCCCCTCTGCCAAAGGTACGAGACCGCCGGTCATTCCCTTTATATAAAACTAGTTGCCGCGCGCGCCGTGCCATTCAGCGAATGACAGTGAACGCGGAATGTCGGGAGCTAAAAATGCCGAATTGCAACGTATACTCGTGTAAAAAGCGATCAGAAACATCTAGTCTACAAAAGGATAACGTTACTTTTCATCTGTAAGTAATATTACGTTTAAATATTATCAAATAATGCATTAAATTTACAAAAAACTAAAATATTTTGTCAATCTTATAGTGTTCCCACTTTATGGTACTAGATCTACTTTAGGGTAATTTTTAAAGTTGACTGTATAAATATTTAATTATAAGTTCTACTTTGCGTTCCTTATTATTAACACAATGTATCGAATCGACCAATGGTTCTAAACATATACAACGAGAAAAATAAAAGTTGGTTCTTAATGAATTAACGATGCATTACTGTTTGGAAATTCATTTATAATTTTATTTTCAACCAATATGTTTATTTAATGTTTTAAATAAACTATGTTGAGGTCGTTCTTTATTAATTATGAGGAATTTACGTTCGTCACTTATAGCGTAAATGGGCAATTTTAATTTGTTACTCTGGCATCACTGTACTAGGAAAGTTAGGGATTGGAAAGCACAAAAACAAATGTCGATATAAGCATTACGAGTATGTTATCCTTATAATTTATTTTTCAGATTCCCAAAAGATGCAATGATTCGTGATGTCTGGATCCGAGCTTGTGGAAATCATGTGTCATGGTCTCCTAAACGTACTAGCACTATTTGCTCCGAGCATTTTGAAACTACCTGTTTTACCATACAATCTAATAACAAGAGGAAATTAAATCAGGGTGCCATGCCAACTTTGAAATTAGCAAAGGTGAATCTTATAATGATATTTACTAGTTTATGCACTTGACTACGTTGAACTGATTACCTTGAAACCTTGTTTCGCTTTTTTTTAGAGGTAGGTAGCTTACCTAATGAAATTGAATTTACCTAGCCAAAATTGAATGTGGAAGCTTGCTGATAAAATGAGCTTTAACCCTTAGGCGCCTAACCCTCACTTTTGAAGTAACTTTATATACTTTTGTATTCACGATTTTTTAAAACACGTCTTCGAGAAATGCAGTTTATAAGAAGGAGTGATGGGAAAATCTTGATTTATTTTTGCAGGTTGAACTTCTTGAAGAATCAGGACCGTCTCCACCTAAGAGAAGAAAGGTTGAAACATTCGAAGATTCTCTACCATCAAAAACTCAAGAATCCAAAAGTACCAAAGATCAGCCTCATACGTCACAGTCAGAAGATCACAACCCACAGTTAAATGATTCACCAAGAAAAAAAAAGTTAAAAAATCTGCTACTGATAAAAAATAAACAAATAAAAAGACTTCAATCACAAAAAAGATACTTGAGGAAAAGAGTTGCTGGTTTGCAAGAAATATTAAATGACTTGTCAGAAAAATCGTTGATTGACAAACAAAATTGTCAACTTCTAGACAAAATTGGCGTCGAGGAAAAAGAGCTTCTAAACAGACAGCTACTTAAAAGCAAAACTGGAAATATTCCTAGAACCAAATATTCCCCTGAACTTAGATGTTTTGCTTTGTCTTTACATTTTTACTCACCGAAAGCATACAGATATGTGCGAAAGACTTTTGGAACGTGTTTACCAGCACCAAGGACGCTAACAAAATGGTATAGTTCTATCGACGGAAAACCAGGATTTACGAAGGAAGCATTATATGCGTTAAAACTAAGAGCTGAAAGTAACCCGGAAAAGAAAATTTATTGTACATTGGTGATCGATGAAATGAAAATAAAACAACTACCGGAAAATGTAGCAAGTACTCAAAGATATTACGGTTACGTGGACCATGGATTTGATTTAATATCTGATAATTCTGAAGAAGCAACTGACGCTCTAGTATTTTTACTAGTCGGAATAAATACTACTTGGAAGTTACCTATTGCGTACTTCTTAGTAAAGGGTGTAAAAGCTGAACTATTAGCACGACTTGTGACGCAAGCTTTTCACTTAGTTCATGAAACTGGTGTAGAAATCAAAGCGTTGACTTGTGACGGCACTAAAGCAAATCTTGGCATGGCTGAAGAGTTGGGCTGCTGTTTAGATGTAAACAATTTACAAACAACAATTCTGGACCCACGAACAGGACAACAATGTTTTTTCTTTTTAGACCCCTGCCATATGCTAAAACTGGTTCGTAATGCATTCGAGCACTTTAACTTCTTTGCTCAACCTACCTCAGGAAATAAAATTGAGTGGTCATATATTCAGAAATTACATGCATTACAGGAAAAAGAACTATTTTATATGGCAAATAAATTAAAAGCAAATCATATTTTCTTTAAAACCAAAATAATGAACGTTCGCCTTGCAGCCCAACTCTTCAGTACAAGTGTAGCTGATGCATTGATCTTTTGTGACAATATAATGAAATTGCCCATGTTTGAAAACGTCGGTGCAACAGCAGAATTTTTGAAATTAATCAACGATTTATTCGATATCCTTGATTCTAAAACTTGGGGCAACGGATTCAAACAAGCTATGAATATAAAAAACTATGAAGCTGCTTTTGCAAAATTAGATGAAGCCAAAGCAGTTCTGTTGAATTTGGAGACTGATGTTAAAAATCGTAAGAATGTAATCAATAGAGTCAATCTATTGAAATCGCTTCGTTACACAGGTTTTCTGGGATTCCTCGTATGTATCGAAAGTGCAAAACGCTTATTTGAAAACTTGGTTTTAGCTCCAAATACGCAACTAACATACCTACCCTTACACAAAATTAGCCAGGATCATATTGAGATTTTTTTTCTGTCGTCAGAAGCCACGGGGGTTATTCTGACAATCCATCTGCTCGTCAGTTTGAATCCATATATAAAAAGCTCTTGGTCCACACAGAGTTGATTCGAAACGAGAGGGGTACGAACTGTATCCCATTAGAAAAAATCTCAATACTGAACTGTACATCAGCAATCGAAAAAATCAATTCTACATCCCGACAAAAAGAAACAGAATCTTTTCTAACTGATAATCCCTCGGAAGAAAGTGACATAATCTCAGAAATAGAGATCGAAACTTACTTATCCCCTTTTGGAGAAAAGGTTGTGGAATACATAGCGGGCTACGTAGTATTTTCCATTATCAAAAGAATTAAATGCTCTACATGCGTAAAAGGTTTATGTGGGGAGCCTGATACCAAAAGTATAACATACCAAAAAAGTAGAGGGGGTTTAATGTACGCATCGAAGGAAGTTGTTGATTTATGTCGTCTTAGCGAAGTGGAAATCCGGAAGAACTTATCCGATGACAAAAAAGTTAGCCGCTCTTGTACGCCGCAGTGGGTTACAAATAAAGTGTTACAAAATTATGTTGGTAGACAACTTTTTCCAAATATCGAAAGTCATTACTTTGATAATGATTTTGTTGTGCACAATATTGAACTTGCGAAAACGGTCATACAAAAATATACCAACATTAGAATAAGTTACTTGTCTAAAAAAACTGACCCTAAGAAATGTATCAGGCACATATACACAAAACTTATTCATTTTAAGAATCAATAGTTTTTTTTTAAATCATTATTTAACATTCCACCCGCATGGAGTCGGATCTGACGTGCGAGCGTCCTTCCCGCTTACTATTTATCTATTTCATTTCATTATTTTAAATTATTGTATTTTGTAACACCAGGGGTAAGGTTTTTGTATAATTTTTTAGTTACTAACATATTATATTGATCCACGCTCTGTAATAAATGATTTTTATTTTATTATTTATAATGCATTGCCATGAACTAAACCAACTTGTAAAAATTAAACTAATATACTGATAATGTACTAATAATAATATACTAAAAAGCTACGGTAGCCCAGTGGTTCAGGCATGCGGCTGTCAAACGGCGGTCGTGGGTTCGAATCCCGGCTCGTACCAATGAGTTTTTCGGAACTTATGTACGGAATATGATTTCATATTTACCGTTAGCTTTTCGGTGAAGGAAAAACATCGTGAGGAAACCTGCATACATCTGCGAAGAAATTCAAAGGTATATGTGAAGTCCCCAATCCGCACTGGGCCAGCGTGGGGACTACTGCCCGTTCCCTCTCATACATGAGAGGAGACGTGTGCCCAGCAGTGGGACGTATATAGGCTGATTTATTATTATTATTATACTGATAATGGAAAGCATCATTTGTCCTAAACATAGATAAACTAACATTGGTAACCAATACAAACATTGCAAGTTAGCAAAGTGCTGGTACAGAAACTTGATATTTAATTAATATTATAATTGGCACTAAACAATATTCACCTATCATAATATATCGATACGTTTATTGTATATTATCGACATGTCCTCGCACTATCGATGTTTACTTCGTGCTGACGTCATCTCTATCACGGACAGGTTGCTGTGTTTGTGTTTGTACTTGTGTGAGTAAAGTTTATGCTGGTGTTTGATAATTTTGTCGTGTGCGTGTATAGCGACGTTACCGGAAAATTGCATTGGTGTTAACATTATTTGTGTGTGTTTCCCGTCCCCCCCGCCGAAAACGGCAGACTTTTTTAGATAGAAATTTGAGCGCGTGTCGCCTCCGGTTGGTTTAATGCTCTAAGATTTGAACTCCTAAATAACGTCACGCAGTCTACTTTCTCTATAATACCTATAGGTATTGACTTGGTTATTATACAAGCACCGATAACAATGGGCATCTAGGTGGAAATTCTGATCTGGTATATTATTTTCTGTAGACATTTCTGTACAAAGTAGATATTAATGCAAAAATGTTCAACTACATATACCTAAATTATTATTTTATTTAAGCAGTAACACTGCTAACAAAATTATTTTAAAATAAAGGAACTATTTCACAATTAACAAGTTAAGAAGCCTTCTCCTCTTCTGGTAGATGTAGCAACACGCTTCCCTGAGGCGTTGTAAGAAGGAACTGATTGAAAGATTTAGTAGCCGAGACAGATTGTTCCGATAGCTCACTTGATTTGCAGCGACGGGCCATGAATGCCTATGGTCGCCGGTTCGGATCCGGCTCGGAGCATTCATTGCATAAAAAAAATCCTTTCATTTAAGTTTACACATCCTACACACCTACTTATGAGTCCCTAGTCTTATGATATATAACTTCAAACAACACAACATACCTAATGAGGTTTTGTAAACTCTCAAGCTCACATACTACAGCGTGCTCTTACCACGTACGAACATGCGAGACGCCCAATTGCGTAACTATTGCAAAAAAATGTTCGCCAAAAATTAAATAGCATTTAGCCCGTACAAAGTTTACTTCTTATTACCAACAAACTTTAAAAGTTTAATTTTAAGGTTCATGATCATGACATATTGTTCGACTATCCCATCGTCACCCTCAGTCGTCACAACGACATCTATCGAGCCCATACAAAACAAATTATTTTAGCAAGGATGACAGAACCAGGATGTGCGTAACATTTTATTCATCTCCGCTCAATGGTAGTACGCAAGGTCGAACGAATTTTGCTTTGAATCCTGCGCGCGCAAGGGTTCAGCCGTCGGCCAAATTCGCCACGACTCGGCATATTTCGGCAAGGATCACCCTTCTTGCTGTTGACATTCACAACGATTATAATGCGCGTCGCTAGATTGGCACCAGTAATACCATACCAGTATACGTTACTATTCGCTAACGCGCAGACGTTACGGACTAGGAGCTCAAATTATACTAGCACCTAGCAAGGATCAAGGATCTCACTAAGTAACGTATAATTGTGAATAGATAGCCTGTATTGTGCGAGCGGGCGGCACGCTCACCCGTCCCTCTCTACTCGTGTCATTGGCCGATGAACGAATACCTACTTCACTCCGCGTCGGTCTCTCGGGCGGGTCGGTTGCAACCGCCGTCCTTTCGCGTGTGTTGTGCTTTCAAGTGTTGTGTGCGCTCCTGTGATACACCACTCCTATAACACAGGTAGGACCATGGATGCCTCCCGAAGGATATTTTACAGTGTTTTTGTGTTATAAAATCGTTTTCGTAATCAAAGCCGGCCGGGCTGCGCAGGCACGATCGATAACCATGTTGTCTTGCGAGCCTGGCCGAATCGTCGTGTCAATCTTTTAGATATTAATTTGTACTGAAACAGAGGTATTGCATACATAAAGCACAGTTATTTTACACAGTGCTGCTAGGGGGTGGTACTGGTAGAGCATTCGGTGAATCAGGACTTCACATAATTTCGAGGAGCCGACACTCGAAACAAACTAAACTGAAATTGCCTAGATTAATTGCCAATCGGCGGAAGTGGACTCTTAATCGGGAAATCAAGTCTCAGTGGGTGTAACATTAGGACATGTAGGTCAAATTTCGCAATTTATAGTTTCCTACATCGCTTAGGACATAAAGTCAACTTAAGAAAAGTTAAACGCGTAAAAGTTTATTATTTTATTTGCAATTCGCGTCTTTTTAGCGGCAGTGATGACTGTATCAAGGTGATTCATGCATTCAAGAAATCCTTGACGGCACATGTAGCGAGTTCCAACGCTGGGAATCATTTTAATATCTTCACAGTTTAAACTTTAAATGGGCACTGAAAAGTCATAAAATTTCGGGTTCGTTCTATAGTTGAATCCGCAAAAGGTAGCTAGAATAAAGTAGAAATCTAACAATGAAAAATTGTAAACAAAGTGATACTATTTAATCCGCCACGCCTTGATAGATCGGTAGGTAATTTAGATTACGAACTTATCATGCGCTGTATGTAGGTAAATAAACAATCTCCGCCGGCCGGCTCGCTGAACTTTCGCTTTATACCTAGATCTTAAATTTTCATACGTACGACTAAGAGACACTCTGGTGATATATTTACTTATGTTATGTACGTTTAGTTATTTTAGATGCAGATAACTAGCTCCACGCTTAACATGCCAAAAATAAAATTATAATAGAGGCCGCGTGTGTATCATTCATTTCGAACATTTTGTGTTCGATTGGCTAGCTAGTTCTGTTGCTACGAGCTTGAACATAAATTTACCCATTCATTGCCATACCCAAGTCTTGTCTCTACGATCGATTGCCGCTACAAGGCGGACAATTGCTGCTACAAACCTTGTACACTCTATGGCGCGGCGTAGCACACGCACACGTGGCCTCGAGTCGAAGGGGTGGGAATAGTAAGTGGAATATTGCGAACAAGAGTCTATCAGAAGCCCGACGCCGAAGGCGGAGGGCTTTTGATGACTCGAGTTTGCAATATTCTTACGCCCGTGTTATACACAATGTTTTTCATCACATTTGCGAGGAAATAAATACATTTTAGATGAAATTAATAAAAATCGTAATAAAAACTGCAACATGTCAGTCGTCCATTTTGTTGAATTTGACGTGAGACGCGTATGGCAAAGAACCTTCGGTATACAGCCACGATTTTAAAATACTTAAAAACATTATACGAGCAAGTGTGATGAAAAATACATTTGTAATAAATACTAAACATTAAATTGCAGTCAAATTTAATATAAAGATATGTTTTATACACATTAAAAGTTAGTTGTAGCAAACTTTTGAAGCTATGAAATACACCTTGGCTGATTGGAAACATCCTCAGTCCGAAGACTCCGAAGTGAAGTATGAGTGGGTTCTATATTTTAAAACTAAACTTAACACCCCGTGGGAGGTAAAACGGCTATAACTGCTCTTTACGCTCGCAAGTAATAACGCCATTGACGAGCAAGTGTGATGAAAAATATTTTTATTCTCTATATAGTTTTCTATTCTCCATGGTTGGAAGTTCATCTATCCTCCCTTCCCTCTTTATAACCGCTTTCGCCAACAACTTGGAGGATATTCAAGTTTCTGCTACTAAGTTTAGAAAACCTGTATGCATAGGTATTTCTCGAATCGTTATCTTGGATAGCGCTTATTAACTCTCGTTTCTATCTAGCAATTATTTTTAGATCTTTTTACGGTACTTACCTACAGCCAGCACAAAAATATCTACGCTACTAACATATTAAACATAGTTTGAAACAGACTCTACATAATTAGTTAATTAGGTACCTACACTACCTACTGTGTATGATGTTACTTTATACCAACATTTTTGTATTTCTATGTAACGTAAGTAAGTATCTACCTAGGTATGTACATTCAAGTGCAAAAATATGTATCTATCTAATCCTCTCATAAATATGTAACAAAACCGCTGACGTAGAGCGATGGGACATATTTATGTGTAAGTTGCATGCACCCATATTTTTACACTTGACTGTAGGTCTCAATCTTTATTAATAATTCAGCATTTGTTTCTTCGTTCAATAATTTCATTTATAACACTCGCAAGGAACATCGAAGGTCGTTAAAATTCGGTAGGGAACCACCCTCGCCCTTTTGGCACACCGACCTTCCCCCACTTACCGACTGAGCCCAACCAAGTCTCAGGGGTAACAGTTCGTTCATACAGAATGGCCTCTACCTACAAAAATATAGGGTGTGGCTATAGTCATAGTTATAGCCTAGGTGACACTCATTGAAACCTTGTGTTGTGAACAGACAATACCTATATTAAAGCTAGTATTTAAACGCACTTCAACAAAATCGAATAACCTAAAAAATATTATTTTCGTCATCATCATCATATCAGCCGAAAGACGTCCACCTCCTGCGCCACCCGCAAAACTATTGATTTGCACAGCTAAAATACTAATCATTCATTTCGGTTTTGATGTGCAATTGTAAAAAAATATATGAGCATTGTTTTTGGAAAGCTATATAATATTTTATAATTTAAACGATCCGTGGAAGTTTTCTAAGTGCACTAACTTTTGGTTGTTCCATCGAACGCTATGCTTAGGGGATAGAAAATTGTACTTGGCATAAGTCCTTATCATACCAGGGACCCGCCCGGTATCCCCTTCGAGGGTTTTTGAATTGTATGTATGTCTTTAGGATTGCCTGATAATGACTGCATTTGGCTGATTCTCTTAATTATTTCACGTCAGCTCATTGTACCTATCTTCCTATGATGCATTTCCATCGTTATCTACTAAATTCTAAAGTCATTAACGTAATCACCTATCAGAGATTAAGGTTACGCTCTTCATACCTAAATAGAGACAAATATAACACCTCCCAAATTAAAATTAAAAATACTCCAAAACCTCACCCACAAAGAAATCTCCTATTTCGTTACTCCCTTTTTCTACGAATACTGCATACAATACTGAACACATGGCGTGTTTTTTATAAGGCATTTCGACAGCAGGTGCAAAATGTCCCGAAAGCGGTTTTGTGAGGCGGTTGGCAGGTAGACGACCCGCTCCGATATTAACTCAACATTGATTCAAAACGGCTTCTGTTTACTTAGTCGAGACTTTTCTGGGTGTAGCTTCGTGCTTACTCTTACGAATACGAGTGTAGGTAATTTTAATTTAATTTCGATTTATTAGTAACTAGCTTCTGCCCGCGACTTCGTCCGCGTGGAACTCGTTTCTAATATCGTAGCTCCTTACAAAATTTCGCCCCCTATTCGGCCCCCTTGGACGATGATTCCCGCAACAAAAATTATATGTATACTCGTATGTTAAACCGGGTTATATACTATATGTATACCAAAATTCATGTTTTTGCGTGATTGAGGACCAAACAGCATTCATAATATTAGTAGGATTTGCGAATTTTCACATTTATAATATCAGCGTGAGTGATAAGCTCTTGGCTTGGACGTTTAGGGACTGTCAGGTTAAAATAAATAAATAAATAAATATTAGGGGACAATTTTACACAAATCAACTTAGTCCCAAAGTAAGCAAAGCTTGTACTATGGGTACTAGACGACGATAAACATACTTATATAGATAAATAAATACTTAAATACATAGAAAACATCCATGACTCAGGAACAAATATTCATGCTCATCACACAAATAAATGCCCTTACCGGGATTCGAACCCAGAACCTCTTGCTTCGTAGGCAGGGTCACTGCTAAAGCGGTCGTCAAAGGTTGTATTTGTTATTACTCATTCCGGTTTGGTCAAATCGGGCTTTATTATCCCAAGTGAGGAATTTAGCCGACGATTATTAGGTATATTGACGATGCGTATTATTATTTATAAATTCTAATCTTTTGTTTACATTTTTTGTCCGTGTCTGCAAAGATGCAATTAGGTTATTGACAGCTACAACAAATTCAGTATTCCTTTGCACGACAAGGGCGGCATCGGTAGGATTTGAACGCGGATTTTCGATTGATTGAATATCGATCTGTATTGTGTGAAATTGAAAGGACTATAAATTATACAAATTACGAAAACAAGATCATGGTAATTGGTAATGTTGTGCATATTGGATTTCTATGAATATCAGATCACTCTTCTGTCGCAATTATACTGATACTTCGGCATTTATGTAGAGAACCGTTAGAACGGACTTATACCTACTTAAAGGTGTTGAATATACTCGTATCCTGAATATGATAGAGTTCAGCGAGTGCTATGGCGGCTATGCGGATGTTTACCCTCTGACAGCTATTAAACGTAGCTTGAAAGTATCTTAGCGCTCCTAACTATACGTACTGTGGTTATAAACATGTAGGCACATTGTATTTACATGTACCTATAGGTAAACATTATCATCATGCCACTCCGTTTCTATAGGTTCTTGCAACGTATTAGCATTGAGATCGGTTCCTTTGATTGATACGACTTTGCTTGTGACTATGGAAGTTACCTAGCTTACGACATACCTAATATGATTTCGATATCACGCGGGTATATTACGGCTTTCTTTCGTAGGTACCCCCTGTCCGGCTGTTGTACTCTACATATCTCATTTCTCGACCCATTTCGTGAAAAAAGATATCGGAAAAAATTCAGATTCGCGAGTTCTACGGGTGACAAAGCCACTAGTATTTATACTTATACAAGTAGGTAGGTACTTCTTTTCAATATAAATTGCGATCCTACCGGACGTTGACATGCTTTATGATCATTGTCCACATTTGTACTTCAATCTATGTATAGGTAACGGTAGGTCGTTCCACGTCTTTCTGCGTAGACTGCGAGGGAGGGGTTGGGGGTTGAAACGGAATTCGCCGCCTCCACTTCCTCTCCCAGACAGCCTGTCGTCGAGTCGATATTTTGCTATATGCTCCCTTCATAGGTTCATTATGTCTTTAGGGCGCAGATGGAGGCATTGGACTGCATATTCATATACCACGTAATTTGTAAGACTTAACACTGCGCACAGTCAACTAACATGCGTTCTAACAACAGTTTTTGCACAAAACACGGACGGACACCGAGTGATCGCTTTAAAGTGTTCCGTTGGAACAATTTTGATACGGAACGTTAAAAAATCATCGAAATTTCGACATAATTCCGGCTTGCCTATTGCTAATTTTGATGCCAGTTCCAAATACGTATGATTAATCTACTTTCATTAGAATTAACTTCTACCTACTAAATACGCGCTTATGATTGAAAGATTATGAATGTTCTGAATTACCTGTGTGTACGAGTATCTCTTTGGAAAGGCGTTCCGCGTTTTAGGCAATGGACGGAAGCAGGAAATTACTTTTGAAGGGGTCCCAACATGTATTACTGGGAGCGAGTTGAACTGAAATGCAACTAGAATCGCACTTCGTAAGATACAACCTATAAATGGTTTTTATTTTCTACAATACTTTCCCCATCAACTTTCTTGTTCTGACGTGCCGAAGTAGGTAGGTAAGCGATTGCCAACCGATATCATATTTCATGTCACCCCACTTATACTGATAAACCTTGGCCTTTTGGACAAGATCGTTACATTATCAATTCGGTATGGCACGGAATAACATTGTTCGCTGTAGAAACTGTACCTTGATCAAATTATGATCGGTCGTGGATCTGTGAAACTGCTAGATTCAAATTGATATGAGACTGCTGCTAACACACTGTAGGTACATCCTCACCCTTTAGACTTTTGGTTATGGTTGAAACATAATGGCCGCTCCACACGATGGGCCGTCCTGACCCATCATACAGGACGCGGCTATGCGGTAGAACGAGACATAAATATGTCTTACTCCCTTTAACGCATAGTTGCGTCCTGTATGATGTGTCAGGATGGCCCATCGTGTGGAGCGGCCATAAAACAAATTTGCGTTGGTGAAGGCGATTTGCAGCGCGTTTCACCGTGGACCGCTTGGTATAGGCGTCTCTCGTCCTTACTTGAATTGAATCCCGTGGATATGCGAGCAGTGCGCGACGGGTGCTGTGTTCTTCCAAATATAACCTTGTTATGAGCAGGTTGTCACATCGACTAGGTAAATTGCCACCCCCATCGTAACTTGACCAGAGTTTTGGCGCTTCACCAGCTCATTTCGTTCGCTCAGCAAAACACACGGTCTGAAAACCAAGAGCCGTTGCGTGCTGGCACCACATTCTCCAAGTATAGTTGTAACCTTGTTAGCACAGTTTGAGTCTATTAGTGAGCGTACAGCGAGAAAATGAGGAAGTGCCTCGCGTCTCGTGCGTCGGTTCGCGCGAATTGCAAGGAATGTAGATAATGCAGCAACGAAGCGCAAACTAGATACGTAAATATTATTAACGTATTTCGTTTTTTATTCTGAATTACTGGTAATTGCCTCGCATTTCAGACTGCATCTCAACGTGTTGTAAAAATATATGTTCTCCATTTTGTCAGTGAAAATAACATTTGATATTATCAATTTTGTCTGTGCCGCCCAAACAACGGAATGTGTTATTGCTCCCAATACTACGTGTACGAAGCTTGTGAAATATAAACAGGAACGCGTCTCCATTCCTGGATAATGGAGGCCCAAAAATAACCTTCCGTCACTTCGCAGTCGGCACTCGTGCGCAGCCGAGTTTATTAGTTAACCGCCATTTTATATGGGCTTGGGAGATTTTGTGGAAATCGGCTGATAACTTGCACTCTGTGGGATTTTGTCCTCGGCTTCGGTGAAATGGCAAATTTCCGTAACTTGACGTCTTGTTCTAGGCTTTTACTTGGAGATTATGATATTAATTAACCTAGATAAAGATTTAACCTGTAGTTGCCCATTACCAACGGAAGTTCTGCCAAATTTCAATCATTAAATCCGTTGTAACCGCAATACAGACTTAATTTCTTAAATCACACCAATGCCTCAAATCGTCTCAACAATCCGCCATCGTATACCCAAATAATTTTCTTAACACGCCGAAACGCTATCGAACTCGTAAATTTTATAGGTACGATAAAATAATAACACCAGATATTCCCTTCTGTTCTTTCATAGACTGATACGGCACGCATTTCGCACGCCAACACCATTAAGCCAAAATAAACAGTATAGGAACACGACTAGACATTCGGAATCAATATTTCAGCTTGTGATTTTATATCTTCACAGGGCGGTAATCCTTCCTCATCAGCACGGCTATCATGCGACGGTGCACGAGCTCTTTCGATTTTTCTCGCACTATCCGTCTCTTTCTTATAAGAACACGTAAAACAAGAGATATAGTGCGAGAAAAATCGAGAGTATGTCGCGGCCGTCGCATGATAGACGTGCAGCTATTAGCATGGTTGTCATTTTATCAGTTATTGCTGTGGATAAGACGTCCGTCACGTACCGACAAGTATGCGAGTGTGAGAGTGACGGGTGTCTTATCGACAACGATAAGTGGTAAAATGGCAACCATGCTAGTAATGCTACGTCTCGTCTGCTGCACGAGGTATATTATAGTAGACTCATATATTTCCATAACATTGACGGCAAGGTATGGCAGAAGACTAAAGACAGCCACCGTTCCTTCCTTTAAGCTGCAAACGCACAGAGAGCGATGGCGGGGCGGCGCGGCGCGGTGCGGAGGCTGTACCGGTTGTAATGTTCGAGCTCCGCGCCGCTCTGTGCGGATCGTTACATATTAGCTCGAACATTACAACCGGTACCGCCTCCGCACCGCGCCGCGCCGCCCCGCCACCGCTCTCTGTGCGTTTGAGCCTTTATGAATGTTCGTACGCGAATCTTTGAGTACAAGGACGTTTTGAGACCCAACACATTAGTGTGTTATTTTGTAATCTGCCTTGTATCACAAAAACAGTTTAAGATAGGCAAACGTTTACGACAACTTTTATTTTATAGTTAGTTACTCAGAATTAAGCCCATTCGTAAAAGCTATAGTTAGTACACTTAGTTTAGTTGTCATTTATAGCTTCCTTTACCCTCCTCTCGATATAAAAATAGTCTTGAAATAGAAATGAACTATTCCATTGGACGTACCCAAGATGCTGACAAATTACCGAGGTGATGTCACCGTGAATGGTTCATAAGATGATATAAATTGCTAGTTTAATATTTTGTTAGTACTTTGCATTAGGATCGGTGAATAATACAAGGATTATGTTATCAATGAATCACATTTACTCAGTATAAAAATTATATTTGAAGTAATGAATATTAAATTGTTCGAAATACGTAAGAGCATATACTTACGGACGGCTGGAGGAAAAGCTGTATTCCGTTAAAACTTTAACCCTGAACAGCACCTAAATCCAAACTTTTAAAAGGAATTACGCGACTGCGCAATACACTTACAAAAGCAATATCCTGCCATAAAAAAGCACAACTATAGATGTCCATTAACAGAGCACAAAAATAAGGGGGAGGCGTGTACTCAAAATAAACAACGTAGCGTGACCGCACACTTGGGGTTCACGTTTGGGCGAGCGTAATGAAATGGAATCGTACCTGTGGTGGGATATTCATTGTGCGACCTACTTTTTAATTAATGCAGTGGTAGGTATATGCGCCGAATACAGGCGTGGAGCTAATACTAGTGAACTCCTGAGTGCTAAGCGCATATTACTGGCTACCCGCCTCGCGGTTTCGCCAAAGATTAGGCAACAATAATGCTCGAAAAAGGTTGTCAAATGGAGAAAAAGGTAAATCAGGGGATTAAATAATCACAAAGTTAGAAGTGTCCAAAGTTATAAGAGGAGGTATTTGTTTATTTCTACAGAAAACATCCTATTCATTCGGAAGTTTCCTATTCATCGTACCTCTGCTCGAGCGGCCATAAAACCTGATTAAACTATAAATAATTGATTAGCCCAGCTCAGTTCTCAGCTAAATTAGCTAACAGAGTAAATAATTAATGTGACGTTATACCTCGTTTGTCTGCGACTCCCAAAAGCAATAGACTGTTATCTGTGTACTGTGTACATGCACAGCCGGCGGCATGTAGCATGTGAGTGCCAAATCGGAGCTGCCTGTCTTGGCGTATACGGCCATGAAATGAAGTCTGCCAAAAACAGTGCTTAATTCGCTCGGTAGACAGTCATAATTTATATTCATAATGATCTTGGCTACGGAATAATGCTCGCGAAAGCGAGGAGATAATCAAGCGAATCACGGCTTTACGAATGTTGCAAACATCTAGAGAAAACGCATTTCTAGTTTAAATAAATTACTTTAATAACAAAGTTTTAATCGACTTCAATTAAGTATAGTCCGCTTCAAGTACATTATTTAAGAGTTCCTTCGATTTCTCTAAGATACCCCTGATGACCTTGGGACCACAAGGGAAGCATGTCCTTTCATAAATAAAAATAGCTATTTGTGTCACAAAGGAGCAAAATAGTATATTTACGGCGAGGGCGGTGTATTGAATCCTGAGCGTAGTGAGGGATACAATGGTTAACGCCCGAGAAGAAGATAATTTTGCTACCGAGTGACATACTATTTTTCACACCGACTATGAAGATATTTATAAAGGATGCTGTTAAAATTACTTTACAAGTTGTAACAAATTTTCTTAATTTTTATAACAAATTTTCAAATTTTACGAAAAATTCATAAATTGTCATATAAAGTTGTTTGAGTTTACGATTACGATGAAATTACAATCGAATATTTTATTAAGATTGGGTACAATTGAAACATTGCGTAAATGCTACATGCCAATGAATAAATAAAAAAAAATGCTTGAAATGAAAAGTAGCATTTGATCCCTCTCGTCATGTAGCAGTAGAGAATCCTTATTCTCTATGTGTTACGATATATTTGACGACGTTGGCTGCTACTAAAACTATACGATGCTGAACTGGATCACGTCATGTTTGATGTAAAAATATGAACATACGCTCGTAATGTTCTTGATATGGACTACGGCTAGTCTGCTACCTTATAAGTAATATACTTGTTCACACGATTTTAGTGTTCATCAAAATAGGTAATGACCCGTGGGCTACTCCCAATACACCTACGTCTCATGACAACATGATAAAATGCATGGCAAAAAATAAATATAAATTGGCCGACTAGGTTTGAAATCCTTCACTTCCGGCCAAAATGTGTATGGGTAGGTGTATATTTACGTCATGTGTCACGTTCATTTTATCACGTTGTCATATGAAGTAGGTGTATTGGGAGTGGGCACACGGTCTACATATAAAGCCTCGGCGATCACAGCCGTTTTTTTCGTGCGGTTTCGTAAACCATTTCGTCTATACAAGTCCTGTTATGTAACTCGTTTTAACCTCGCCTCCCGTTCACCCACAAATATATCTTGACGCTGAGGTTCCTAGTAACTATTAAGCATAGGTCTAGTTTCGTTATGCGTGACGGATGAGGTGAGGGATATGCATGAGCGCGTTCCGAATACTATCAATTTCCATCGGTGGGTGCCTGATTTGATACTCTGCTTGTTTAATAACATCCATGTTGTTTGTTGCAGATTCGGGCAGCGCCCGGCCGCATCGCGGCTCCTCCAGTTTTGTTTCTGTTTTGTTTCCGACATTTTCCCTTGAGCTGAAGTGAAGTGTTTGTGAAGTGTCCAAGTGACAGTGCTATGGCGTTGCCGGTAGCTCATGTGGCAGCCCTCGCGGCGCTGGTCCTTATGGGTAAGTTTACAAAAAAAAAACATTTCGGAGCTAGACCGAATCATAAAACTTTTTAAAATAGTCGATACAGGTGCAATATTCGAAATCCTTCTATTTAGATAAAGATCTGGAATTTTCCAGCAAGGGGAAACTACGTCTCTCATTGGACCTTCGTATATTTACTCGTAGAGTATTTAAAGTCTTACATTTAAGGTACTAAAGGACCTCATATTTTGTGTAGTTGTCCAACATTAGTATAGAAAAGAAGTACCTATACTATTTAAACAGTGAACGACTCTTAGGGGTTGCATTCCGGAAAGCACTGCTGATTAAATGAGATTAGATTAGAATCTTATTGTTTTTTGCGCTATCGCTGGCGGTAGTGTGAGAGCGAGAGGAAAAGGAACCATATGATCCAATCTGATCTCAATTCTCAATACATAAATAGCGCGTTTCGTAATGGAGTCCACAGCTCATGTGTTTCGTTCGACTATGCCCGTTCACTATTAACCTGCCTTTGTACCCATCTAGAAGTAGTCTTGAGCAAATTGAGCGTATATTTCATTCACAAAGTGTATGGCTTGTTATGTTATGATCATTATCGAATAATGTCCTTAACAGATGGGTTGCATTGTAACTGCTACCAGCGAGATGGTTGAATAAACACACATTAAACTCAGGATAGCCCTGGGGTAGCCATTCAATTAGTTATTTATGGTATTTACGGATGACTCCTGAACTACTCACAAGTGTGTAGATACTTATTTGATTCAATATTTCTGATACGTTAAGAACGGGAATAATTTTATAAAGCACCTTGCATTGAGTACCTCACCTCACACACAAGACATTATCAAGGAAAGAAAAGGTCCCCAATTAGAAACCTCAGACATAATTTACTTTAAAAACAAAGTTTTAACCGACTAAGTAAGTACTCCGCCAAGCCACGAGAACATTTCCACATTTCTTTTCCAATTTACCACATGAACTGCTTTTCCGAGAGCAAATGCGTTGATTATGAGAGAAAAAAGCCCAATCGCCCCAAATGTGTCCCGATAATATTTGAGGACTTCCGTCGATTCCACAAGGAGTGATCCTTGTGGAATCGGCACTTTGGCACTTCATTAGATGCTATTTCAACGGAATCTTATCAGAATCTGTCACGTACTTTTGTACATTTAAGTACATAATTGAGGAATTCCATAGTCATCTGTGGTCTTCATCATAAATTCTCTCGACCAAATTTATGATTTCCGGGTGTAGATACACTCGAGTTAAAATAGAAAACACCAAAATCACTACACGCGTGCCTAATATAATTGAGGAGTTCCCTCAATTCCTCATGAATCCCATCATACAACTGAATTTTTGAAAAAAATGGGACCCACCTGGAAGCATATACCTACTTACAGACAAAAAAAAAACGAATCGGCTCATCAATGACGGAGTTCAGAGGTAACATTGAAAAGAGAAATAAAATACTACCGAATGAGAACCTCCTCCTTTTTTAAGAAGTCGGTTAAAATATTGAAATAAAAGGTTGACAAAGAACACTAGTTATAAGACTAAGCAAACTTACGTCTACTACAACGAAAGGAAAACCGCTATTCAATAAATATTCCGTCTACCTAAGTCAAAGAAGTCAAAGGAAGGAGCCACCCTGTTAATAGACGGTGATTTTATACCCCAAACATTGATTAAATCAGTATTATAGATGATGAAGGTAGACCTTACAGCTAAACCTCGGTTACCCACCTAATAAACCAACTGGTTCTAAAGCCAACTGGCCTGAAAACGTGGAACATATTAGTGACTATATAAGCCTTTACGAGCGTGGTACGAAATACGGCGGCCGCTGCCGGGGGTAGCCACCCTGTGACGTAACGGGTCGATACGGCCCGGGCACTGAACTGAAACACGTCACTCCAGCCGTGTCATTTAATCGCGAGGAGAAAGTCAAGAATTCAATAATCTCTTAAGACTAGTTTACAATTTGTTGGGATGGGAATTTCCCATTGGGAAACAAAGAAATGGCGCAAATAAGAATTGTGGTCTTGGGCATAAACTAAACAAAAATGTTTGTATTATTATGACCACGCCCGCCCACTGCCACTTCTTATATCCGCCATTTCTTTCGCCATTGCAGTGCAGAATCCTTAACTTCAAAAATAATGAACCGTTTAATAAAGTTCAATATAGGTATATCGACCAATAATTAAACGCGGTGTTTTTGAGAAAGGAATCATTGCTCCCAATCGAGAATCACCACGATTTAGTCAAATAAATGCATTATCTGTGTAAAATGTATGTTCTTAATTTCAGATTCATTGCCAATTTGAACACACGAAACATTTATTCAACGTCTCAATAGCAGTCTTTGTCAGCTCGCACTCGACAACTTTTTCTTTTAGGAGTTCAATAGATCACATCGGCTTCAGATTATTTGCAAATGCGCGTCAGGCAGGTTCGGATTCGAGCTAGGTCGTAACGTAAGACACGCGGAACGTTGGCCGCTGAGCTAAGGTCATGGACTTGCCGATTCACAAAGTATACAAGTGGCCAGCGTTAATTAACTATGTATCAGATAGTTTAAAGTTCGTATCGATGAACTTTCGCGGAATATTAACCCAAGAAATAAACTTTTTTCGGTTTAGGAAAACATCGCGAAGAAAGTAAACCTGCATTAGTTAAGAAATTCTGAGGTGTATGTGAAGTTCCAACCCGCACAGGGCCAGCATGGAGACTACTATATAGGCTGCATAATGATGATGTGGGAACAAACTTTTGAAAGAGGGCATAGCGGAAGGTCATCTCATCTCGCTTATGGAAGTATATGTGGCGTTCCAAGCCTAAAGGTTCCTTATGGCAATGGTCATAAAGACCCTTTAGGCATGAACGCCACATATGTACAGCCATAATAACACTAGTATTTGCACTGCAGGCGTGTAATATGTATCGTGTTTCTGGTGGTGGGCTAGGTCGCCAGAGACGGCACCTGTCTGACAAATTGTATCTCGCTGTCGACACGACTATGCTCAAATCACGAAAGAGTCGGCATACGCCTGTGAATGCGACTCCTCTGCAGTTACGTCCATAGACTACGGCGACTGCTTACCATTAGGCCTGTAAGCGTGTTCACTATCATCGTGGTAAAAAATACTAATGGGTTGGTAATTGTAAGTGATAACACTATACCTATGTAGAGTGGCTAGAGGTCTATACTCTGGACGTTTAGGTATTTAAAAGAATGTAAACAAACAAAACCACGTGACTTGGTCATTCAGCCAATAAGATTGCTGTGAATAGAAACCTTTTGTATCTATGGTAGTATCTTATTGGCTGAATGACCAAGTCACGTGGTTTTTTTGTTTACATTCTTTTAAATACCTAAACGTCCAGAGTATAGTTTTGTTCTTTCATTCCGATTCGCACGTAAGCTTCAGACCATGTCAGTACAATTAAGCTCGTAAGATATATTAAAGTGCATCCTGCCTGCCCATTTGGAGTAGAGTCGTCGACCTCAAAACTGAGTTCGGCTGAAAAGGTTCTACGTGCTATGTGCCCCGCCCACTGCCACTTAAGTTTAGCGATCCGGAGGGCTATATCGGTTACCTTGGTTCTGCTGCGGATAGCCTCATTTCTGATGCGGTCACGCAGAGAAACTCCCAACATGGCCCTCTTCATTGCCATTTGGGTGACTTACATACTTCCTACAAAATGAAGGAATGCTTTATGTTCGACATAAACGCAACCATGCTAGCTAGCATGGGCTCATCCTAGCTCTCTAATATTAGACTTGCTCACCAAAAAAAGCTGACAATGTCGCCATCGTCTGATACGACTGGGTTTTCAATTTGTTTCAGTTTCGATACACGAGTTAATATCTTTCCAAATAAGAAAGATCTTAGTTTAACTAACACTTATCAGTTCATAGATTAAAAAAGCTAATTTTATAAGACATACCATATTAAAACACTAACAATCGAACGGGAAAGCTTGCCAGTTCTCACTTGACTGTTTACATTGCGTCAGAAGCAAACCGGAGCGAAAGAAACCAAAATAACGGCCATGTTTATTGTTATTTCAGACTGTTCGTTTGTTTTTCTTAGCGGCTTTAAACTAATGCTCCATAGAATAGACTACAAATCTGTGATTACTTACCATTGACGGCCTGGGTGGCGGGGTGCGGTGAAATGTAGAGTTTTCGTAGAATTGTAATCGTGTCTCAAATAGTTTAGACGAAAAGTAGACGTAGCAAGTTGTTCGCGTATATTAGTATCGAGGATTTACATACTATCTCTCAGCAGAAATGGAAAATTGACAACGCGAAATTATTGACCGAATATGAATTATGTCAATTTGAAAATCCTCGACATGGAAAATTTTCCAGCCTGAACAATGCTGAAATGTAATTTTTACGTCCTAAAAGTAAAATCGACATAATTGGTATAGGTCGGAGGAAATACATCCATATGGAATTACGTGCACTCCAAAAATATGACCAATTAAAAATACGGCATAATATTTAAGAATTTTGTACTAAATTGACGGTTTTCAAATTAAATGTTGATATTAATTTAAATAAGACAACATTCACTTTGCATACTGTTTACCAGTTTCATACTGGACCAAATACCGCATATAAATATATGGCTAATTGGCGTAACCCACTGCAATTGATTAAAAAGTAGTCATTTTTAGGGTTCCGTAGCCAAATGGCAAAAAACGGAACCCTTATAGATTCGTCATGTCTGTCTGTCTGTCTGTCTGTCTGTCTGTCTGTCTGTCTGTCTGTCTGTCCGTCAGTATGTCACAGGCATTTTACTCTAAAACCATAAGGTGTATTTGAATAAAAAATTGAGGATAGGGTGTATTTTGTTAACCGCTACATAGTTTTGTAATGAAATTACTAAAAAAGATTTTTTTAGGGGTGCCATACATAAAACTGAAAGTCAAAAATTATTTTTTCATTGCAAGCCCACTTGTAGTACATCAATCGACAGGCCTTTCAAAATAAATATAAGGTTTCTAAGCAATTTTTTGGATTAAGTGAATAGAGTCGGAGATAATCGCCCCGAAAGTGACTAAAATTGTGTCCCCCCCCCTCTAATTTTTGAACCGTGTATTTTAAAAATATGAAAAAAATCATGCTCATAGGGATTATAAAATTCTACCAGCGAAATTTATTTTCAACAAGATCGGTTCAAAGGTTTTCGAGATATTTATAAAAAACTGCGTTGCTTAAAGAAAAGGACGTATGTGCCATAAGTATTCAGTAACGATATGACCTTTTTCATGTCAGACCCATCATACCCCTAGCAATACCCCTGGGTGTAGGGTGGGACTGAACCATACCACCGTAGTGCTGTGCACTATATTATGCTTTATAATATCTATCCCAAAAGTCCTATTACCGTTATCAGTATCACGCAGTGTAGTTGAAAAAGTTAGGCTAACTAGATGCACAATGTCAAACAAATATGCCAAGAAATGTGCCCCAGAACATGAACGAAGAATACTCTGGACAGGCTATGGTAATAATAATACCACGTGCGAGCGAGGTGGTAGCATACAAATCTCTATAAGTGTGACAGAAAGGGGAATATCATTCATTGTCATTGCCATAGTACCACTTTTTTTTTGCCACAACTGATTTAGTATGAAGTCGTGCCACACAAACCATTACCCGTCCCGTAGTAATTTGTTTATGCCAAGTCATCAGCCATTTTAGGACCGGTTCTTAATTTAGCTGCATAAGAGGTTTTCCGTCCCTCACCGTGGCAACACGTACTTATTGACTTTCATCATGTCGACCAAGTCGTTCACGTTTAAGTTCTTCAAGGCCAAAGGGACCAGCAGAACTAAAAGGCTCTCTAGCTCCATTCAGAAACTCATGAAGGAAAGGAGTGAAATGATTCTACAGTCTTCAGCCGATGCGACCTTATACCGGCAGCTTAATAAACAGATCTCCAAGTCTTACCCGCGATCTGCACCAATTCAATACAAATCGTATTGAAGAGGCCATCCAGCGCAATAAGGGCTCTAAAGTATTCTCGAGAGATCTATATGTCTATAGGACAGAGCCAGCTCGCGAAGTCAAAAACTGAAGATGTTATTAGAATCGTTTCTTCTAAACCTGAGATTCTGGGTGAGATAGAGCGCTTTTACGGACAGCAACACGTCAACGCGCAGACCCGAAGTTAGTCTGGCGGAAGATCCTAGATCTAGACTAACCCGACACTATACCAACGAAATCCCGGACATCAGCTTGTACGATATTGTAATGGCTCTTAAACAGCTCAAGAACAACAAGGCTACCGGTGAATACGGTATAACAGTCGAACTCCTGATGGCGGGTGGAAAACCGGTCCTTACGGCCCTACAGAAGTTGTTCGATTCCGTCTTACTGCAAGGGAGAACTCCAAAGGCATGGAAAAAGGGGCCAAGTGCGTGTCGGACCACGCACAACAAGGGTTCCGTGCCTATTAAAAAGGTCGTATCCTTACTGAAATAATATGGCACTTACATCCTTTTCTTTAAGTAAGGCGGTTTTTTTAGAAATATCTCGAAAACCTTTGAACCGATCTTGTTCAAAACAATTTGCATGATTTTTTTCATATTTTTGAAATACACGGTTCAAAAGTTAGAGGGGAGGGGGACACAATTTTAGTGACTTTCGGGGCGATTATCTCCGACTCTATTCACTTAATCAAAAAATTTGCTGAGAAACCTTATATTTATTTTGGAAGGTCTATCGATTGATGTGCCAAACGTGGGCATGCAATTTTTTTTTGAGTTTCTATTTTATGTATGGAGTGCACGCCTAAAAAAAAAACTTTTTCGAATTATGCGAATTGTTTTGAACAAGATCGGTTCAAAGGTTTTCGAGATATTTCTAAAAAAACCGCCTTACTTAAAGAAAAGGATGTAAGTGCCATATGATTTCAGTAAGGATACGACCTTTTTAATAGGCACGGAACCCTTGTTGTGCGTGGTCCGACAGGCACTTGGCCGCTTTTTAACTGCTTAATCAGGTACAAGAAATAATGGCCTTACCCATTTGGGCTAATTCATTTTGAAGAAGAAAAAAAGTGTAGGTACCTAACGCCAGCACGGCTATCACGCGACGGCGCGCGACCTCTCTCGATTTTTCTTGCACTATCCGTCTCTCCCTCTTTTTAGAATTAACGCTTAGAACAAGAGGAGTGCCAGAAAAATCGAGAGTATGTCGCGGCCGTCCAATGAAAGCCGTGCTGGTAAAGGTGACGCGTGACCAGAAGGCTGGATCATATCTGGGCACAGTGTATTAGCATTGCCATTCAACGTGGCAATGCTGCCAGCTTTCTGGGCACGCTGCCCTCAGAATATATAAGGGGACAATATTAAATATATAAGGGGACAATCTTACACAAATCGATCTAGTCCCATAGTAAGCTCAGTAAGGCTTGTGTTATGGGTACTAGACGACGATATATATAATGGATATAAATACTTAAATACATAGAAAATATCCATGATTCAGAAACAAATATTCATGCTCATCACATAAATGTTTGCCCTTACCGGGATTCGAACCCAGGACCTCTTGCTTCGTAGGCAGGGTCACTACCAACTAGGCTAAAGCGGTCGTCAAAAGTCGACAAAAGGTCAGAAGGTGACTTGGGCCAATTTTTTTATTTCATTTTTATCCTGATTTCTAATTCAGTGTTTAGTTTTCTACTTTAAGCTATATCGTTTCCTTCTAAGTTTTTACACATTTATCGCTAATAATGATATCAGAGAAAAGAATCATAAAAATTTACTTTCCGTGGTATTATTTTTGGTCCAATTTCAAAATGGCAATTTCGTGTTGACGATTTTCCATTTGTGCCGAATGACAATAAATCGTATGAAGGTGTAACGGAAACGAAACAGGTAACAAAATCAGGGACCCGCCCGGTACCCCCTTCGAGGGGAAAGGGTTTTTCGTAATGCTTTGCTTACCAAAGCCGATGCTCCTTAAAACCCATTCATTTGGCTATTAAAGCACAATGAATGGGTATTCAACACGAGGAAGCGCTTCAACCCTTTAAAAAGCGCTTAAAAAAGCCTTTCGAAAGGGTTTTTTTATCAGTAGCGGTAGCGCCCCGTAAGGGAAACCCCTTCATACGGCTAAGTTAAATGAATGAGTTTTCAATCAATAAAGGACAGCAAGTGATTATGGCTATTAAACGAACGACTAACCCGTTCAAAGGCTTTTTTCTGGGAAGGGGTGGGCGGGTCCCTGAACAAAATCAAAATGAAGGGACGAAAATGGATAATGCCGCGGCGCGTTTCAACCGTTTCACTTTTATGTAACGATTTGTGAAGGGCCTAGCCTGACAAAATGACCAAGTTTGAATGAAAAAAATAACCTTGCTTTTCTACTTGCGATACTAAAATTTATAAAACTAAATGCCATATGAGGTTTTATTCGGCAAAAGTGTAGCGGTTAAAACGCTCTTCGGCCTTACCCAAATATAGGTTCCGTAGATAGTACCTACCTACCTCTTTCTAATTTAAAAACTATCGGAATCTTGATAGTACGGCGGAAATTGGCCAATATTGATAAAAGTCGTGGACACGTCTTCTATATACCTAAAACTGGTATGGATGTGTTCCTTGTTGTCTCCAGAGTACGAATCTACCGGTTTTAGTTAAGGGAGAGGGGGACGGATATAGCTGTGACGTCATAAAGATGGCGGCCGACGGTCATCGATTTTTGTTCAAATCTCCGGTTCTATTTTTCTGATCGGTTCATGTAAGGTGTCATTTGAATGCGTATAAAATTTTCTATAGTTCATTCTTTGAGATCTGTAACGTACATTCAACCGTTTGGAAAATAATAAAAAAAATAGATTTTTTTACCTTAGACGTTCTGCTTTCTTACCATCATAATTCGAGAAAGAGATACTTGAGCGTGATAGATGCCATTATAAAAAATATCAAACATTTTATTAGCTTTCCAATAATATGCAATTTGTTGTCGTTAAATAATAAACCTGTCATTAATGGTCAATTCCGTAACGCAAGTCCGCGGGAACCGGCACGATGCGTATGATTGAAATACTATGAGAGTTCAATTTTGGTGTTCCCAAATGAAAGGTACTGTTGTTTCTATTGGTATTGCTGTTGTTGTTGTTGCCCTAGGGCATCCCCTTGGTGCTTAAGGCGGTGCATTAGAAATTATCGCGTGCTTTGCAACGCCGTTCTGACTAGATTAAGAAACAATAAGAGGTTTTCAGATATATGATTCTTGACTATATGATTGTTCATCTGATTTTATCGATGCATGATTGCTTAAAATTTCCTCGATAGAAAAAAAACCGAAGTTTGGTCTGTATTTTCCTTTTTTATTCAGCCTACTCAAACGATACATTATTTTACGACACATTCAAGTTCATACTGTAGTATTTTATCTTATCTAAAATCTCACTTTATGAAATTTTAATAAGACTTCACTGAGTCCACAACAGCGATTCCCGAAAAGTGTTACATCTCTTTTTCTCGTGGGCGGAAGGCATCAGCGTGTCTCTGTCTAGGGAGACTGTACGACTCAAATTAAGGCCTTCATAAGCTCTCGCCACGCCTTCCTGTGTGTTCATGTAGTCGAATTAATAAATACTGTGTTTCAGGGGACGCCTTGATTTGAGTCGTACACGCCCCCTAGACAGATAAATATGTTTCAATAAAGAGGCATTTTAAATTCATAACTTCTTTGACTGTAGGCCGCAAGCTTTCGCCAAAATCCAGCCCGAGGACTAGGAGCCAAACTCGGAACAAGGCCGCTCTTGCGGTACCCCACGCCCGCGCATACTTCATTTCATTTGAGTGCAAGTTGCGGTTGAATTTGAAGACATTTGCACGTGGTGATTCGTTACATTAGCTTTCTGGCAACAGCTATATGTAAACATATTTTTTCTCTGGAGATGCGTATATATATTTTTACATATAGCTTATTGACTGATATGTGTTGCGAACTATGGAGCTCCATAGTTCAGCAGCTGCAAGCAGTAGCAGTTTCGCAGGCAACAAGTTAGAACAGACCAACACGGCCCGAAGGCGAGCGGTGAGGCTCGCGGGGCCAAAGGCCCGGAGCATCCCTCAAGAGCGTGCTCTTCACGCGAGTACTAAGGCCAAAGACCCCGAAGGGCGAGCTCACGCAGACATTTTACTACTCCTAAATGCATTACAAACAAACCTGAGGGCCGAAGGACCGAAGCGTACCTTCAAAGCGGGCTGTCCACGCAAGCCAGAGGGCTAAAGGCCCAAAGGGCGAGCCCACGTGGACACTTTACTACTCCTAAGTGACCTACAAGCAAACCTGAGGGCCGAAGGCCCGAAGGAGAGCAGTATGGCACGCGAGGCGGCAGGCCAGGCTCTGTGTAGGACCGAAAGCCCGAATCGTTCCTTCAGAGTGGGCTCTCGACGCAAGCCAAAGGGCCAAAGGCCCAAAGGGCGGGTCCACCTGGACTCCCTAGTACTCCTATGTGTCCTACAAGCAAACCTGAGAGCCGAAGGTCCGAAAAAGTAGCATGGCACGCTAGGCGGCAAGCCGAGCTCTGCGTGGGGTCGAAGGCCCGAAGCGTTCCTTCAGAGCGGGCTCTCCACGCAAGCCAGATGGTCAAAGGCCTGAAAGGCGGGCCCACGCAGACACTTTGTTACTCCTAAGTGTCTTACTAGCGAATCTAAGAGCAAGGCCCGAACCGTCCCTTCAGAGTGCGCTCTCTACGTGAGTCGGAGGGCCAAAGGCCGGAAGCGACCCTCCAGATTGCGTGCGCTCTCGGATACTTTACTCCTGGGCTGGGCTCCGTAGGGCCGCAGGTCTGAAGCGTCCTTTCAGAGCGCTCTCTCCACGCGAGCGTCTGCGCGGACAACTTGAGGGCCGAAGACGCGAAAGCGCGAGGCGGCAGGCCGAACTCTCCGTATAGGGATGAAGGTCTGTAGCGTCCCTTCAGTCTTGGACACCATACCCGCCGAGTGTTTTACAAGCGAACCTGAGGCCCAAAGGCCCGTACGGCAAGCCAACGCGGCCACACACTCCCCTTACTCTATCACATACAAGACTCAAACACTCACCAAGCGGACACACACTCGGTGCGTGCAACGTTTCAGTTACAAATCTCTCTGCCGCTTGTCCTATAACTGTTTTTCACTTCTCTTTTGCGAGGAAATACATAACCAAAACAAGTCAGATTTGGAAAGTACAAGTCAAAGTACAACACAGGTAACCTCGGGCAAAAACTAGTCCTACTAATGTTATAAATGCGAAAGTTTGCATGTTTGATGTGTAGATGTTTGTTACTCAACCACGCTTAAACGGCTCAACTGATTTGGATGTAATTTTGTACGAAGATAGTTTATAGCCTGGATTAAAATATAGGTCAGTTAGGTGATCAGTTTATCCCGGGTCCACGCAGACCAAGTCGCGGGCGGAAACTAGTTGTCTAATAAAGCTGCTTGCGTTCATTGATTTATTAATTAATTTCAACATAATACTAGGAACTAGACTAATTTTACATCAACCGGGCGTAAATTGGTAATAACAATCTCACTTGTCAGCCAAAAGAAGACGTAAAATTGTGTGTGGGGGTGAAAAAGTACGCTTCAGTGCACTCGCCTCGCCTTCGACTCGGGCTACAAAGTTCCTGAGGTGGCCTTTATTTTACTGCTTTAGGTGCGTATCATGACCGTCTGAGTCGTATAATTACTCAGAAAACAAAAAAAGGGTTTCTAAAGGCGCGATGTGACGCCAGCGATCGCTAGAAGAGACGAGCGTGGTGATAGTTAATTGGTGCGTAATTCACAAAATGTATTATTACTTGGTTATTTATTAGTGTACACCAACAAAATCTATATTTTTTGGAAAGCATATAAAATTACCTACCTTTTTTATAATAACTTTTATTACGCTAAAGTTATTATTTATTGAGTTACAATTACAAGCATGTTTTATCAGTTAATTTGAGTTCAAACGCGCGGGGTAAAAAAACATATTTTTTCTAATAATTAAAAAACTGTTGATTGTACGTCATAGCGTTCTAAAATCAATTATAGTACGTTTAATAAGCTTTCAAATGACACCTCACACGAAGCAATCAGTAAAATAGAACCCGAGATTTGAACAAAATTCGATGACCGTAGGCGGCCATCTTTGTGACGTCACAGCTATGTCCGTCCCCCTCTCCCTTAACTAAAACCAGATTCGTACCCTGGAGACAACAAGGAACACATCCATACCAGTTTTAGGTATATAGAAGAGATGTCCACGAAAATCGTGAAGGAGACGACTTTTTGCGATTTTGCCACCGTACTATGATGCAATCGTTTCAACACTGTCACTACCTCTTTTGTATTCGTGCCATAAGATCGGATTATATTAAACGAACTTCTATTTAATTTGCTCGATTAAATGCAAGGACAAGTACTGGTTGCGTTTATGAATGGCCGGTCTGAGCTCTTTGTTAGGAGAAAAAGGCATTATGTGTTAAAGGAACTGGTATATTGTTTGTTTGGCTTAAGCCGCGGGTGATGGCGACGGAATATTCATTAGTTGAGATTATTTAATCTGGCCGACTTGTAATAAAACTGTTAATGGAATTGGAATCTTCACTTTGGACGGTAGAGTTGCTTTTTGAATGCACTACTTTGAAGGATTTCGGCCAACTCAAATGACCTCTAGTATCCATAGTGCATAGCACCACATCATAGCACTCTGTTTCAAATGAGACTCAAAGTTTAATGAATTGTATTGTAAAAATGCAGCTTGGAACGTCTAATGTGTGCGTAAACATGCAGTATTCACTTTATTCATCACTAGTAATCAGAGATGTACAAAATTGTTTCAAAAAAGCATTTAAATACAAAATGCAAAATACTTTTCAGATTTACTATTTTAAATGCAAAATACCAAATAGTTTTGCGTTATGTATTTCAAATGCTAAATGCAAAATAGGTATTTTCAAAACACTTTTTCAAAATAAAATACCTTTTGATCAAATCGAATGTTATTTTTGTTTATTTTAGGTATTTATCATGAGAAATAGAATAGAGATACAATGCCGAGCCGAATGGCACCTTATACATGACATTTTGGTCATTTATCAGTACGCGTATCAATAAATTCTGTTATGTTATTAATACTAATAATACTCACTTAAAATAATGTTAAAAAACTAGCTATAGCCATGGCTCCATTTTGTGGATTGTGTGGCCATTTATTTCGTTTGATTGTGCATCTAGTTCTTATTTTATTATTATTACACTTTTCCTTTATTAATAATAATTGGACTGCTATTGTTCAAAAGAGAAAAAAATAAACATCAATTTTTACGCTTTATAGACATAAGGCGCGCACTCTGACCAAAGAAGAAGAAAAAGCAGGCGCCTCTATCGGTCAAATTCGGCAATACAAGCGTCAGTCGTTCATTTTATATTGTTTGACTGGTAATGTTGGCTAAACTTAATCACAAAGTATTTTGCATTTTGAAATGAAAATTAAAAATGTATTTCAAATAAAATACAAAATGTTTTTTACTAAAATGCATTTAAATACTAAATACAAAATAGGTATTTTGCATTTAGTATTTGCATTTTAAATAGAAGTATTTCAAATAAATCGCATCTCTGCGAGTAATAAAAACTGTAGCTTGTGGAGTATTCTCGAGGTGTCGCAACTCGCAACACGTGCGTAACGTCGAGGTAAATAAATATCAACACGCCATAAAGTACCGTTAAAAAAAGTATAGCTCAATGAACGATTACTTTAAGTATAGGTATCTTTTAAGTTGTAAAGCAGCACGTTACCACCTACGTTAAAAACGTCGCCATAGATTTGTGGACACAATAACTTATGTATAAGGTCTGTCCTACGCAACAGAGAACCCACAAGGTTTCGAAATTGTATGGCGAGCGGCGACTAAACGACTTCATTACAAATCACGAAGCCATTTTACAAAATAGATGAGGCCGGTGAGACCACCAATGTTTTGAATATTCCTTCAACATTTCACCAACACGTCATTTCATCGACAAGTTAAGATGGTTGCTCGACAGTACAATGTGGTCAGAAGACAATTCTTATGTTATTGGGTTGACAATTAAATAATTATTTACTTACTTGCAGGTGACAATTGTCAAGGGAGGAGGCCTGAAGACTTCGTATATTCATGTAAAAAGTCTTACTTCCAAATTTCGATAATAGTGGAAAATTGAAAAATTATTCGCCACGAGCGGGATGTGAACCCACAACCTCTGGAATCCGTCCATCGCTCTCCCAATTGAGCTACCGTGGGTCCGTGGGAATTTCGTTAGCGGACGTTTCTGCTTCATAAACATTTAAGTCTTACTTCTTACTGTTTATATTTGAATGAGATTATAATACACATATCGCTATATGTACAATATTTTATTTTACTTCTTGCTAATGAAATAGCAATACATACTGATAGGTGTATTAGGAATACTAATAAATGACATACATAGGATATTGCGATATTTAACCTTTAAGTCGTTAAAAGAATATAGGCAGGAAGTTTTGTTCAGATTTTTATTAAACCAAGATCTACCTTTTTTGTCTGGACGCTGCACCGTGAAAAAAGTGAAAAAAATAAAGAAAACTCACGGCTATTCCAGGCTGAGCCCGTCAGAGCACTGCCCTCTACATACTATCTCTATCATACTTGGTTGAGATCAGGTCTCTCGTTCATAAAAACACTGGCTGCGTCCCTAGTATATTATAACCCCGGGATGACTTAAAATAATTTGTGGTGGGAGACCAGACATATGCTGGCCCATTTGTGGCGAGGTCGGCCAGCGTTGTAAATCATAGACATAAGCCCTCGCCTTACTAGCCAAACATTAAACAGCGGTGGAATGCATGCGTGACCTTATTACGTAGATAACACGAATTTGTACCTTGATGAAGCCGATTTTCAGGAAGGAAATAACTGTTATCCCACCTGACTTCAGAGACTACTTAGGCTATGCAAATGCCCAAAACAAATGTGCAGTTATGCTCGTAACACTATCAAACTGTCTGTGCAACTCTCTGCCATGCAATACCAACACGTGTATCATGAGACGGCCGCGACATACTCTCGATTTGTCTCGCACTAACCGTCTCTCTCTTATATTTATTCTGCGGCTGTACCTAGATACTTTCAAGTCTGAGCGCGTCCCTAGACAGGTATCTAAATCCATATCAGCTAAATCACAGTCAGTGCATGCGCTCAATACAACTAAGCGACCAATAAACTAATTTAAAGGCAATTTTCCAATGTACGCCCGGTGCGGATAATACACATTGCCAGTAAACAATTGTCTTATGTGCTTAGAACTGGTATTGTGATACGCCATTTCGAGTGGGACACGAAGGTATATGTTCACACACATCCCACATTATCCATATACACGATGTTCAGATATGCGTTCCGCAACCATCTGCATTCGCCTCACTATTACTTCATTTTTTACCACATGGAATGCCTGATGTTAAGCGGACACCGTAGTCCATCGACGCTTACGCCTGCAGAGGAGTCATCGTCAGCGCATTTGTTGATTTGAAGATTCGTTGTTTTGAAGGCTACAGATAAAACTGAAATACAAAAAATAATAAACCTTTCTTATTTAGTTTAATAACGCCTACTCAATAATTAATTAGGTACGCTTAGATTCATTTAAGAACTTAGTTATTAAACTAAATAAGAAAGGTTTAGTATTTTTTGCTTTTCAGTTTATTCGGCGGTTTAATTTTTTTGTTAAAAAGTTTTTATTTTTCAATTTTCTGTGGCTTACTTTAGTTAATTAAAAAAACTAATTACTAGTTACTTACATGCAATATTTTTGATAACTCTCTGCATATGTGGTCATACATTTCAATCAGTAAGCGAACAATCAATCATCCCCTGTTTGCCTACCCTTAGGGTTGGAATTTTTATTTAATATTTCTATGGGACCGACTTCGACGTATACCCTTTCTAATAAAAAAAGAATTATCAAAATCGGATTACTCTCTAAAAAGTTATGCGTGGTCATACATAAAAATATGTATATATACGCGTTGACTTGAGAACCTCCTCCGTTTTTTTCGTCGGTTAAAAAGTAGGTCCCTCGCGCTCAGCACAGTGCATCCTCCGGAACTCAGGCGACCTTACCACCAGAAAAGACACCACACACAAGTAGCACTCAGTGATGACGTATGGTACCGAAACGTGGTCGCTTACTAAGGGCCTCATAAGGGGACTCAAAGTCACCAAAAGGGCAATGGAGAGGGCTATCTATTATGCTTGGAGTTTCTCTGCGTGATCGCATCAGAAATGAGGCTATCCACAGCAAAACCTAACCGTAGAACCGATGGCCGTTGGGGCGGAAATGTTCTCGAGTGGCGACCACGTACTTACCTGAAGTCGGAGCGTGGCTAGCCCCCCAACATGGTGGACTTATGACCTGGTAAAGGTCGCGGGAGTCCGCTGGATGCGGGTGGCGCAGGACCGGACATTGTGGCACTCCTTGGGGAGGCCTTTGTCCAGCAGTGGACATCTTTCGGCTGATATGATGATGACATGTCTTCTGTAAAGTGGTCCATATCATAGTATAACTTAACCAGATTCGTAATAACAATGCTTAATAGAGGTCAGATTTATACTGGTTCGTCAGAGGCGAAGAGTCGATGGTTGTGAATTCTAGACGTTATGCAATTGTACATAAGGTCGAGTATGTAGGTGCGTTGCCGTGACAACATGGAAAACGGAGCACACATAACATGGGTCTAGATGTGGGCGGTAGATTACTACAAGGTGAAATAACCCATCAGGCTTGCTATACATAGTGTACGAACGGTATCATAAATATGTATACACTGTTCAACTTATCGCACAATAAAGTCCTAGGATGTGATCGTATGATCCTGACTGTAATTTAAGACAACAGAAGGACAACGGCGAAACATACAAAATTACTCGTAAAAGTTCCTTTGAAACTAGTTGATCCTCTGTAGACATTCGAAATGTGCATTTTCCTTACACTGTCAGGAATTTACGAGTAAGCATAATGCTAGGAATGGTAAGTTTATGGAATGTACCATTATTTTACGTACATACGTGTGTACCAGCTCTAAACGATATTTTTGCGTTGCTTTTATGATCTTTTTATGTGATCTCGGTCACTAATTTTGTATGAAAGTTATAAATATGACTATAAAGTATTAACTAGCTTCTGCTGAACTCGTTAATATCGTACCTCCATACAAACTTTCACCTCCTTTAGGGGACGACTTCCGGGATAAAAACTGTCCTATATCCTTCCCCGGGGCTTAACCGGTGTTCTGCGTTCCGCGTTCTATGGAACGCGAACGCAGAACTGCGGTTGAACGCCTTCTGTCTGTAGCGACACTAAACTATCTCGATACCAAATTTAATCTAAATAGATTCAGCGGTTTCAAAAAGCGTGAAGAGGTAACAAATAGACACACTTTCGCATTTATGTATCATCATATCAGCCGATATGATTTCATATTTACCGTTAGCTTTTCGGTGAAGGAAAAACATCGTGAGGAAACTTGCATACATCTGCGAAGAAATTCAAAGGTGTATGTGAAGTCCCCAATCCGCACTGGGCCAGCGTGGGGACTACTGCCCGTTCCCTCTCATATATGAGAGGAGGCCTGTGCCCAGCAGTGGGACGTATATAGGCTGATGATGTGTGACGTGTGTGATATCAGCCGAAAGACGTCCACTGCTGGTCATAGGCCTCCCCCAAAGAGTGCCAAAGTGACCGGTCCTGCGCCACCCGCATCCAGTGCACTCCCGCAACCTTTACCAGGTCATTAGTCCCCCTTGTGGGGGGGCCTACCTACGCCGCGCCTTCCGGTACGCGGTCGCCACTCGAGAACCTTTCCGCCCCAACGGCCATCGGTTCTACGTGCTATGTGCCCTGCCCACTGCCACTTAAGTTTAGCGATTCGGAGGGCTATATCGGTTACCTTGGTTCTGCTGCGGATAGCCTCATTTCTGATGCGATCACGCAGAGAATCTCCCAACATGGCCCTCTCCGTTGCCCTTTGGGTGACTTTGAGCTTTCTTATCAGGCCCATAGTAAGCGACCACGTTTCAGTGCCATATGTCATCACTGGCAACACACACTGGTCAAAGACTCTCGTCTTGAGATACTGCGGAATATTGGACGAAAAGATGTGCCGTAGCTTCCCGAACGCTGCCCAGCCGAGTCGGATTCGACCATTGACCTATTTCTCGAAGTTGGACCTACCTAACTGGATAGTCTGTCCATTTATGTATATACTATTAGTATTAGTATGGAACGTAACTTTACATAAAGAGGTGCTATTATTAACGCCATATTACACTGTTAACTTTAAGATTAAATACAGACCTATTGTTATTCGAAACAGCAAATTTTAGTTATTTATACTTTAATTTAAAGTTTAAATTTAGGAAAAGTAAACTAGGATTTAAATAGTCTGCGTGCTGCCTTATTACCTACCTTCTTCGTTCAAAAAGCAAGTAGTTCGTAAAACTGAGAGACTCTAGTTAAGGTCTAAATGTGTTGAGTAATGAATGTCTCCTTGTTCAAACAATCCACCTTAACACTCGTTATCACTAAAGCTCTATGATGCAAGATCCTATCTCGCGATAAGATTCGGTAGCGGGTTAACGACCGACGTTTACGATGCGCGTACGCACGTGCTAGCTCTAATTACGACTAAATCTATTAACAGTCACATCTCATTACGACTAAATACGTTAACAGGCATATCTCGCTGTTTACAGGCTTTTGTTTTTTAATTACAAGGCTAGTTCGATATCGTGTTAGTTTGTTAATAGGGTTTGGATACTCTTGTTTATAAATCTGTCGTGAGGAATCTGATTCTTCGCTGGAATAGCTTAAGAGTCGGTTAGGGCCAGGAAATAATTCAGAGAGACTGAGAACTTAGGGTTCGGTTAAAATAGCTGTAGATACTGTTGCGAGGGGAGGCATACATAGACGATATTTGTATCAGGTAAAGTGTGAATTAAATTTTGGTCTCCAATAGAATATAAATGATTTTTTCACGCCACTGCTCGGAAATGTGGCAAAAGATGGTCAGAATTCGGGCTTCAAAACTGGGGCTAGTTGGACATCGCACGAACAGGCCATCTGTGAGTTGAAACTGTCCAACAATGTTTTTGTAGGCCAGTTTGAACAGCGATTCGAACAATCACAGTTCCTCGCTCCCGCCCCCGCCCGAGATGGACTCGTCTCCTTCGAGGTCCTCACCTGCGGCTCGGACCTCGAACCCACTCGTCCATCTATTGCCTACTTTCTAGCCTTTACAACAATGTACTATTATTGCATATTAAATTTCAAACAAGAGTGGATTTACAAATAAGTCATTGTGACACCCTGCAAGGGCATAGCAACATTAGAGGGCTAATTGTAGTAAAATTAACATTACTTTTCATGAATAACTGACATAATAAACAAATTTAAACATGGACAAAACACTTAAATTAGGCACCTACATGATAAACTTAACATAAAAATAAAATCAAGAACGTGCTGTTAACAACGTGATTGGTGAGTATTTGAATAGTTATCTATTAAAAGCACATTCTCCAATGTAGAAATTAATATAAGTAGGTAGAGCATTTTTAGAGACCTTGTCTGGTTGAGAATTTCTCTTCGAATAATTCACGAACAACGCCGTTAAACTTGGTATCCGTTTTACTTAGGCTCTTTCACTTTGCGACTAAACTCCAAAGTACTCCAAACTAACAAAAGGACCTTCTTTTTAGACGTTGTTAAAAATACATATCTTCAAAACGACTGTCCAAACGTCCCATTACGTCGTCATTGCCCAGCTGTGGTTGGAATGCCGAGCACGCGCCGGCGACGCCACGCGTGCGTTGTGGTCGCCGGAATCCAAACATATCAGTTACCTGTTCCTGCTTCAAACGTTACTTTACTACAAATATCATTTGTTATAGCTTCTTTATCAACTGCGTGGGCGCTGTAGTGTAGTTAATGAGTTGAACAAATACCTATAACGTCCAATAGTTTCTGAAGTTTTAGGTCACCGAATCTAACCAAAAATGTATAGGTAGAATTAAAACATTGTTGACGAAGCCTGTCGCGGATTCTATCATTGTTAGTTAAGTGCTTAGGGGGATATTTGTTTGTACCCAATTGACGAAGCCTGCGTTGCGGATACTTTTATGGGCCTAATCATTCTTGCTTTGTAAATAAATACTCATTAAAAAAACATTAACTTACTTTTCTTGAAGAGCAGGCCTATGGTGAGGAGTGAGCGAAAACAGGGAAAAAATTAAAATGATATGACAGTGTACTAAATAAATGAAGGAAAATTGGATATGCATAAATGAAATAGTTAGGTCAATGTAAGTTACTAAGTTAAGAATTCTATTCACAATGCTAAAAAATGTCAATTGTTTGAGACTGACCGAAGCATCAAAAGCATACATTCAAATGATTATGGTATTTTTAAGAACAGTTACTTTAGAACGACCAAATCTTAAACAAAAGCACGTAAATTCCATGCCAGTGATGAATAATGCAAAAGTGAATTCTAGTACGTGGAAGACAGTATGTAATGCAGAAGTACCTACATAACATACATGGTTGCTTAGCACGCTCGTTTGCTCTGAATAGGGAAGTTTATTGCGAACTTGAGCTCATGCGATGAACTTAACCGTCTGGCCTCTCTTAGGCGTCTTCGTGGCGATGGCGTTAAATTGGAACGACTCTAGTTTAGCAAACTTTGGTTCATTACCTATTCTGCGGACTAGATGTGTATAAAGTGATTAAAGTGTCAGGTATTGTGGTAGTGAGCCGATGCATTCAAATAATTTGTATTGATAATTAAGTAATGTTATAACTAGACTTGCCAATCCTTACACCTACCCCATTGTTCAGCGCATCCTGATCACCCATTGTTTGAATGCTAATCACTATAATCTGTGCTGTCAGCCTAATGCGGCGTTAACCATAGTCCTAATTGAGTTGCTGGTAGCGATAATGAAGTTTCTTATCGAATTATTTCTCGTAGTAGTTATTAGATTTCGTTAGAGTAGTTCTCGTCTATAGCAATGTTTGGGTTAGGTAAAAAAAACTTTATTTCTCAAAGATATTTTAACTACTCTAGGAGCGGCATTTCTAAGTCCCAAGCAACCAACCTCTGAAACGCTTACTTTTCTGCTGTAGTTTCTTGACCTGTAGATTTCGCTAATCAGAGGCTCTAGTACTTCTATGTTCTACCGAAACAAAACGTTACGACCGCGTTCGCGTTTAGCTTTCAAATCCCATACAAATTGAGGGTAAAACGCAAACGCGATCGTAAAGTTTCGTTTCGGTAAAACTTATATGCCCTAGCCTCAGAATGTCTATTAATTACCTATACATATTATTTTAGGTTTGTAGAAAGTTAATGAAGACTAGTTAAGATGGAGTAAATCGGTAATATTGTAATATTCCTGCGCACAATTGTGTTTTGTCAGTATTCACAATTCTTGTTCATTTATTTATAACCATTCAACCACAAGCTTACGGGATTGAAAGCAGTGTTACGGTGGATATCCAAACAAAGATACAATGGTAGATATTTAGGTTTCAAACTCAATTAAAAATCTACGAATGCATTTTTTGTTTATTTAGTTTTCCACAGTTTTTTACAGTAGTTTACCTAGTTAAAAAAAATGTAATGGAAGTACTTCTGCGACCTTATGCGTAATTGTAGGTGTAGGTGATAATAAAAACGATAATACTCATATATTTTATTTATACATTATGTTGGATGAAATTAAACGTAGACCGACATCTGTGTGCATTAGGTTGACCTAGGTCAATCGCTGTACAACAAGTAGGCACCGATAGCGGCGTTGCTACGCACCGGGTGTTATCACAATCAATTTTACACTGATAACGTAGATTTAAGGACGCCTGATAAGTGATAACTCATTCAAACACTTATTTATCTTGTATCCTAGCATTAATAAACCATTAATATTGTAGGATGTACTGCCCAAACTAAATGTTTATTAGATATATCGTAGTACCTATAACACGACTTTTTGAGCTTATATGGGACTAGTTAGATTTGTGTTACATTGTCCCCTAATTAAGCCCTTTTTTTGTAACAACGTGTTTCTTAAAGGCGTTTGTTCAGTTCTTTATTGCTTGGCTGGAACTAGTGCAGATAGATTTTTCAGATATATTTCCAACTACCCTTCCGTTGTGTTCTGCGATACAATATAATTAGGACTAATTAAAATTAGGTAAACTCGAATTTGGTATCACGATGTGTGACTATTATTGTATTTTACATTCAAAATCAAAACGTCAACGTTGATAAGAGGGCGCGCAAAATCAGAAAAAAGATAGAGCCATCATACTACTCTTTCACCATACCAGACTTGATTCAATCTTACTATATAAGCAAGTGTGTAAATCATTTCTGATCGGGTCGTGGTACTTGGCTTGGAGGTGAACATCTGCCCCGCGCCGACGGCCAATCAGAGGCATGCGCCGCGTGCATCTGTCCAGATGCCCGACGGGCGCACCCGCGCTTTTTGTTCCCTTTGTTGCTATTTTTTGTCCTCGAGTGGAGAGGGATGGAAAGAGAATTAGTTATGCTAACAACACTGATTAATTAAACCTTGAGCATTTGAATTGGAAATAAGTGTTGCGTGAATATAGATGTCGGTTCTCCTAATAGGTAAATAAATAAGTTGGTCAGGGGATAAGGGTGAGCTAGTACTTAATTTAATTGTGTATTAAAATTATTGGCTTCAGTATCGGTAATGCCCAAATTCAAGTATTTATTAGTAAAAGTAATGGGAATTTAAGTATCTAAGATGCGGGTGAATTATATATTACACATTTTTTTTTAATAATACTTACAATAATCATATAATTAAAATAATACATAGGTACAGGCGATGTCAAAGATACCTAAACTCTATTCCCCTGATTACAAAGACATAGTGCAAAAGTCTAAATATGTATAATCTTTGTACGTCGACTGTACATATATTATTATATCATATTTAATCTTTTAAATTCGTCATTGAGACTAGTACAATTTAAAGTAGTCTCATTAGCAACCCAATCAGCCAGAAAGACAGATAGACCAATTATTAACTTTACAACTTGGACGTGTCGATGCCAAGAACGAAACACACTGTTTCCTAATTGGTTTACCGGATTAAAGCGGTGCGAGGCAATTGGCCTAATATAGAATAAGCCTCGGGGCAATTTTTGTTGTAACGGTCCTCCCAAATGCGCCTTTAAATTCACGCGCTGGATAATAGAATTATCGTCTTAGCAACATAATGGTGAAGAAAATAAGTAAACTATATTAATATAATAATAAATTAGCCTATATACGTCCCACTGCTGGGCACAGGCCTCCTCTCATGGATGAGAGGGAACGGGCAGTAGTCCCCACGCTTGCCCAGTGCGGGTTGGGGACTGCCCGTTCCCTCTCATCCATGAGAGGAGGACGGGCAGTCCCCAACCCGGATTTATGTTATTGTTATTATTAAGTAAACTATACCTAAAAAAATAGTTTATAACGTACATGTGTACTAGCTTTGTCTCCTAATTTGTTGGCATGATCCGAAAAGCCGCAGATGGAAGAAGGCTGACCCCAGATAATTTAAAAGGCAAACATGAAACTTAAAAAAAAAAACTAAGTAGGTCTGAGATCTGCTGCTCATCCCAGACACGACATTCGGCTTAATTTTTGTCAGAAAGCTTTCTTTCGGCTTTCCATCAGTTGGTTTCTCTTCGAAAGGATGATAGATTCAGGTGTCGGAATCAAGCTCGAACGAGAAAATCAATATTATACTCTTCAATTTAATGAACCCATAAATGCTAGAGCTCCCTCTAATTACCACAGTTGTTTTGCTCCGATTTCGCCACAGCTCCACGGCTAATTAGATCCGGAAACATGAGTAAAATGTTAATAAACCCGACGACTTAATTACTGTGAGTAATTGTCCTAGTATGTCACACATCTCGCAAGCTCTCTATATTGAACTTGGAACCATTGTTTTATTTGGAAATCGGCTTTAATTCCAAGCAATACGATATATTCTAGAATTGCATGGGCGTAGCGTACCTCTTGATGAAACCAAGTTTCTAGTTAGTCTATATTTATGTAAGTATATTGTGTTAGATGACCGCAATTGTTACTTGGCTTAGTCCTTGATATTGTATAGGCTTAGTCAATCCATATACGTCATATTCATATATCCTGTTAAATTAGATTCAATATTTAGGAGTACTACAGTGATTTTATTATAGCTTGGTCCGGGTGACACTTGACGCACCGTTTCGTTATGCGCAAAAAAAGTTGCTGCGGTCTAAATATGTGTCAGAGAAATATTTCACTTGCAGCCAGAATATGACTGCCGTGAAATTTTTGAACATAAAGAACTAAGTATGTTATCCTATTGATATTACAAATGCGAAACTTTGCATGTTAAGATCTCTCACGGCTCAACGTATTTGATGAAATTTTTCACGAAGTTTGATAAAATATAGGATAGTTTTTATCCCGGGTCTACGCAGACGAAGTCGCGGGTGGAAGCTAGTACGAAATCAATTTTACCTAACAAATCAAAAGTAAACTTAATATGCATGTAACGTAACATCATGCATCAGAGACTCGTTTGGGACATAATCACATACTTAATGGATCTTGAGTACCGGAACTTCTTGTAATCTCCGCTTATCCTTACTTCACATCATCAGCCTATATACGTCCCACTGCTGGGCACAGGCCTCCTCTCATGTATGAGAGGGAATGGGCAGTAGTCCCCACGCTGGCCCAGTGCGGATTGGGGACTTCACATACACCTTTGAATTTCTTCGCAGATGTATGCAGGTTTCCTCACGATGTTTTTCCTTCACCGAAAAGCTAACGGTAAATATGAAATCATATTCCGTACATAAGTTCCGAAAAACTCATTGGTACGAGCCGGGATTCGAACCCACGACCGCCGCTTGACAGCCGCATGCTGAACCACTGGGCTACCGTAGCCTATCCTTACTTATATACATACAATAGAAATACAATAAACAAAATTGCCTAAATAAAACAAATCGAGAGTGTAAACAGCAAAGATGATTTCTAATTTGTTGCTTTGGAAGTTTGGATTGATTCAAGTCAATAAACACCATTTTGATATGAATTAGTGAAATTTTTGTCTAGAATATCGCTGACCATGAAGTGACGAAGTGATATTTTAGACTGAATGATGTTATAATTGAGATTTTCAATTATAAGTTTTGTCGACTAGCTGATTTAGCTTCGACACTTCCACCTCTCTAGTCGGTGATTTTAACAGCTCACCCCAACCAAGCTATAATGAAAGCACTTTTGTCGACATCAAGTCGACATCTCGTCATAGATACACCCAAACCTCAACTACTCGTACCAACAGGATCCAGCTAGAATAAGCAGAATATTCCCAAAGGGTGGGTACATTCACGTGAAATTCTGGAAACTTTATTGTCAGGAACTCAAGGCTCAAGGCAAGCTGCCATACAAAATTATGAAGGATACAACATAGTATAGGACGCTCCGTTAGTTAAAAAATATCTCGTTGGGGCATTGCGAGCTTCAACTCGGTTGTAAAGCCCCGCTTCATTGCAAAGTAGGTCGAGATGTAACTAGTGCAAGGGCGGCTCAGCAAACGCCATAACAATGTATGCTTTTAATAGGCAGATACTGCGTTGTTCTTCTGGGTTGTATCGAAGCAGAAAACTCTGGTCTCGCTACTCAATGGGTCGTTTGACTACGCGCAAAAATAAGCTTTGTGTCCATTTATTCAGCGCGGTCGTGCGTTGAACGGGTTCTGGCTTCGATAACTTTGGGTCCGCCACCACGCGGCATAGACGACCCAAACCACAGGCACGGCGACACGCCTTCGCTAGCCACGGCGTACCGAGGCAGTTGGAGAGTGAGGGAGAAAGTGAGACCTCTTCTATTCGGTCGCACTTTCTCTAGGAGTGGAATCCGCAGGACGGAAAGAGAAAACAATAATTTCTGGTTCTCAGGGCTTGATGGTGAGGGAGATGGCTAGATGTTTTCGGCTCGAGTTGCAGGTGATGAATGGAATTAATATCGGGAGCCATTTTTTATATATATAGCCAATTCGCTTACCATGAAGTGATCAACTTTTATTTTCCAAAATAGGTAATGCATTACATCATTTTCATTATCGATTTAGTGCTTACGTCTTAACACTAATTATATCTAATTATCTCAAATTGCTGTGTTGCATTTTTATAATACAGAATTACGTGAGGAATGATAAGATATAAGTTATATGTATATAATTCAATTCTATTTCGAGAAATTACTATGTGAATGTCTAATTTAGGAGAAAGTATGAACAATTAAGATCTTAATATTGATACTGAGACTAACAGCGGGCTTACAGACTAGGTTTAACTATGTTAATAGTTATGTATAGTGATGCAGAATTACAATTTAATAAAATCTTTTAGCTACAGTTAATTGTTAGTTATTTATTTACGTGTGAACCTGATTACATAAGTAAGTTTTACGAATACTAGTACAAATATGAGCATGAACGAACGGTTTTGGATATGACCGATCGAGAGTCGGTCCAGTAGTGAGTTTGACTGATCTTATAGTCGGTTTCGCGTTTTACCGAGTCTGCTAATCTACAACCGAGTATCGTGGCTTGAAGTTCTAGGCGGGGAATAGAGATACACTTTAGAGGTGTTACTCTAGCTTTGCTGCTGACTAAATGTGATGATCCATTGCCCTTGGAATCGATCGTTACTAAATACACGGCCGCGGCATACGCCTTCTCGCTTGCGTCGGTAAATACATGTAACTGAATCGGTCCCTCGGATCTAGGTATGTATCTAGGTACGGCTAGGTTTTGTAACAAGTCTAAACTGTCTATCCACTCGCGCCATGCCTTGTTCAGGTTGTCGGGTATCGCCTCGTCCCAGTCGCAGGATGCCCTCCATAAGTCCTGTATGAGCATTTTACCTAGGATTGTTACGGGCGTGGCTAGACCGGTTGGATCGAAAACACTAAATACAGCGCTGGTGACCTGTCGGTCGTTTGGTTGGTATCTTTAACCCTTTTACTACGTCTGAGGGTGTGTTTTGCAGGTTCAGGTTAAAACCTAAGTTGTCCGTGCGATGATTCCATAAGAGTCCTAGAGTTCGTTCTTGGTCCGATTTACCTAAGGTAGTAGTAAGCTCCGTGGATACGTCTTTTAAGTTATTCAAAGCTGTGGGTTCGTTGGACGCCCATCCGCATAGTGTAAACGAAGCTTTTTTAAACACTTTGTCCATGTCGCTAATCGTTTTTTGTGCTTGCTCTATTGTGTTAAAAGCGCCCAAAAAGTCGTCTACGTAGAAGTTCCTTTCCGCGAGTTTAGCTATTTCGGGGTAAGTATCGCGATAATCGTTTGCGTTTTTATTCTTAACATATATGGCTGTTGCCGGACTTGCTGCACTACCGAATATCAACGAAGTCATTCTGTACGTTTGGGGAGGTGAGTCTCTACTATCCCCGCGCCATAAAAATCGTAGACTATCGCGGTCCTTCTCAATCATTTTTATTTGTAGGAACATTTGTTTGATGTCTGATATTACTCCTATTTTGCCCTCGCGGAACCTTATAAGAACTCCGAACAACGATTGGATCAGGTCGGGGCCCGACAGAATAGCGTCGTTTAACGCTTTGCCGCTCGTACGACACGCCGCATCGTGAACTAGTCTCATTTTACCCTTTTTTTGTGGAATACCGGAAAGTGCGGTAAGTAAAATACTCGCGACGAGTCGGGGTTCGTTTCTACCTTTTCTGCGAAGCCCTGGTCCAAGAAGTCGTTCATTTGTCTATTGTATTCGCTCTTAAGTGCAGAATCGCTATCTAATCTTTTTTCCAACGAGTATAGCCGTTTTAACGCGTGATTTCTATTTTCAGGTAACGTCTCGCCGTCAGTTTTCCATAACAATCCTGCCTCAAATCTGTTTTGTCCGGGTAATCGTTTGCACGTCTTTTCTAGTATCTGCATAGCTCTGTCCTCGGGGTCATTCGCTCGTTTACGCGGTTCGATGCCTAATGATTCTATACTGAAGTGTTCGCGTATCAAAGCTAGAGCTGGGTCTTGACTGTCGTATATAGGTTTAATGTGGTTAACTGAGCCGTTTAATCTGCGAGGTCTTTCGTTTATACCGTGTAAAACCCATCCTAATTGAGTCAGAGACGCGCAGGGTTGTTGCTTACCGCCCTCGCATACTTGCCTGGATACTATCAGATGCCACGAGTCCTGTCCTATTAGTACGGTGGGTTGTGCCGATTCGTAGCACAATTCGTCTTGTAAGTGTCTTAAGTGATCGCACTTGCTCACGACGGTCCTTTCTACGCTTTGTGATGCTAAATTTAATCTATCGACCGTGTGCGCCGTGAGATCGTGAAATTCACTGCTGGACGTACCGCGAATGCTAAGTTTGACACGAGAGGAGTCGTGGTCGACGACCTCGTGCCCTCCTACTCCTTCGAAAGAGAGAGTTTCTCGCTTACCGGGGTTTGTTACTTCGTTAGCCACGTCTTTTTGAATCAATGAAAGCGTCGCGCCTTCGTCCATCAATGCGTACGTAGATACCGAACCTTTAGGACCGCTTAATTCTACCGGAATTATCTTTAAATACGCTTGTGATTGGTTGGTGTGATTTACTGAGCTAACGTGTTCCCTAACCGCGATAGTGTTCTCTTTCGGATTTAAGTTACTTCTGCCGTGTAGTGCGTTGTGGTGAGCTGCTTCACAGCCACCCTTGCCGCAGGCTTTGTAGCGACACCTACTCGAATTAGATCGATGCGTATCGCCTAGACATTTGAAACATAACTTAAATCGTTTCACCGTTTCCCATCGGTCGGTGATGTTTTGTTTAAGAAAATCGGCGCAATTAACTATCGAATGACTGCCGGAGCATATTATGCATTTATTTTGCCGATTGTCATCGTTTTTCCTAACAAAATTACTACTCTTTTCCGGTTGTGGTTTAGGTTTCCTATCACTACCGCCCTTGGTGCGCTTATCGCGAGTCGCGCGCCTATTCGCTGTCGCGATGTAGTGTCGTTCCGATTCAGACTCGCTTTCGGTTTCGTAACTTACGTTCCTATGTCTACGTGACTCGGATGCGCGGAGGTCGCGGCTTGATACGGAGTTATCGTCGTAGAAGTCGCTTTGATCCCCTGCGTCCTGGGACGACGTAGAGCTTTCTCTTGTCCTAAAATTGCGTTTAGTGTTAATATTATTAACCTGGCGAGATCGCCCGTGCGATTTCTGTTTTGCCTGCTCGTACGCGAACATAGAGTTGAAATTAACGCTTAATTCTTTTAAAAACCGGGACAGAGCGAGTAGTTCTGGTACGTTTTCGTGACCAGATTTATACCTATACCATTCGAATTTGACGATGTTATTTAATTTTTCTACTATACGACTGACCAATTCGGGTGCGTATAAGTACTGCGGTTTGTTCAGCGCAGTTATGGACGAGACTACGTTACACACGCGGTTGCTAAATTCCGTAATATTGCGGCCGTCTTCGCTCATACGCGGCATTTTTTTTACGTTTTGAATTTCCGCTAATATTATTACGTCTGGCTTCCCGTAGGATCTATCTAACGCATCTATTACTTCGTACGGGTTGCTACACGTGTGTAAGATAGCTCTTATCGAGTCGCGTGCTTGGCCTTTCACGGCCTTACGAAGGCGACCCATATTTGCTATGTCCGAGAAAGCGTTCTCGGTGTCTAAGTATACTTTTTTAAAAGATATCCAATCCGAGGGATTGCCGTCAAAGAAAGGTAAGTCTCCTATGTACTTATTTGACGTTTGCGTCGGTTGGGGCGAAGAGTGACTGTCAGTCCTATTCATACTGATAGCTTGTACTATAGCGTCGCGCAGAGCGCTTATTTCGCTCGTCGAAGTGTTCGATTCGCGATTCCTATCGGTCGTATGGGGCTCTCTCCGCGGTGAGATATTACGAGCGGGCTTTTCCCTTTCGGGTAAGGCGTTAGGCGCATTGGGTTGACTATTAAAAGTGGGTGACGGCGTATGCCTAGCCGAACGATGGCTCTCCGCTAGCACTAACTCGTACCTAGCGGCGGCGTACGACGCTGCGGCCCTAGCCTGATCCAACTGTGACGCACGGAAATCTGCCTCCGCGCGCAACCTAACTAACCTCTCATCTTCGGCCCTAGAGTGCTCCTCCATATTAATACCTAACCCGGATGAAATTTGATCGTGCCCTTCCTCAACTGGACCGACTCTGGAAACACTACGCGGAAAAAATTCCTCAAATGCGGCGCCCGCGTTGTTTGCGCCTACGGCTTTGTCGCGTGAGGTGCTCGTACCTCCTAAATTCGCGTCGGCGGCTTGGCTGCGTGGGGCGGCCGGGCCCCCTAAATTCGCATCGGCATCTTTGTCGCGTGAGGCGTCCGAACCTCCTAAATTCGCGTCGGCGGCTTGGCTGCGTGGGGCGGCCGGACCCCCTAAATTCGCATCTACTTGTTCGGCCGCGAACGTATTATGCCTAGGAACGCCTACTGGATACGCACCTAATCCGTTCGCGCCTACGGCTTGCACGCGTGAGGGCGCCGTGCCTCCTAAACTCGCGTTAACTGCTTCGATCGCGCCTATCTTTTGACCGTTGACTAATGAAACGGGAATCCCGCGCGCGTCTGCACCCGTGTTGCCTAACTCGTTATCTAACGGAAAACTATGGTCCGTATCGCTTGAACACGCCGGTGTGTTCAACGATGCCGTGTTGGTCGTCTGCTCCGCGGTGTTGGTTCCATGGCTCCAGGTATTCGTTTCTTGCGATGTAGTGGTGCCGTACGACGACGTGTCGCCGGTACCTCCGGATCCTTCGCCGCTGGTGCTCTGCTCCTCTTCTGAGTCCATCTTCTTTTGCTTGCCCGACCTCGTGACTGGCCCTACCCCCTTTCCTGACATCCTACCTACCTAACACTAACGGCCCTAGCTGCTCGCTCGGCGTACTACCGTAGTGATGCCGATTGAGAATAGGAATGTAGGGAAATTGGATGGGTAAAGGTACCGTCTGGCAGAGGAATACTATGCGCTGTTAATGCTCTATGACGTGGGGGATAGTCACGCCCTTCAGCTTGCCAACCTGTGGCTTAACAACACATAGCAACATACCAGCCACGGCCGAGTACTTATAAACGCTCTGAAAAGTGCGCTGCGATACCGACTCGATATACCGCACTAAGACGTGTTTACGCTCTGGTTGACACCGTTAGGCCAGAGCCACGCCACCTGCCAGTATGCATCGAAGATCGACAAAATTCGGCACTTAACAGGATTTAAAATTACTCACACGACGGCTTGTTTCTTCGACTTCGAAGTTTTCGCAGCACTAAGTCCCGTTCGGGATTTTTCTTTCTTGAGGTTTCTTTGGCCTTTGGAAGGCTTTTCTTTTTTGAGAATTCTTGCTTCCTTATCCCCGTTGAGGGCTCTTCTTTCTTGAGGCTTCTTTGGCCTTTGGAAGGCTTTTCTTTTTTGAGAATTCTTGCTTCCTTATCCCTGTTGAGGGCTCTTCTTACTTGAGGCTTGAATTTTCTTATCGCTGGAAACTTCGATGACGGTGACAGTGATTTATTGTGATAGGCACTGTTTTTTCTTTATTCTTTTTTCTTGTTTCGTGTGAGGTTATAACGAGGATTTTCTTTTTCGAGCTTGGACTTGCTTGAGGATATAGTTTGACGACACTGTTTTCTTTCTTGAATTTTTCTTAATTTTTTCAGCCTTGATATTGTTGTTTCTTCCCTAACAGCTTCATAAAAGGACGCACTACGTATGAACACTCGTTGCGGCTGCTTCACGACGTTTCCGGAAAGTCAATCTTGCTGCGGTGCCCGTGGATTGAAGAAGCACGACGACAATCGGATTACGATACTTCTTAAAAAGTCAATCTTCTCAGTACGGTGCACGGCGATTGAGAAACTCGATGAATTCGCACGAAATATTCTTGCTTGAGCTGCTTTCTGCTTCAGTGATTCGGCCTCCGAAGGACCATTATTCAGCGCGGTCGTGCGTTGAACGGGTTCTGGCTTCGATAACTTTGGGTCCGCCACCACGCGGCATAGACGACCCAAACCACAGGCACGGCGACACGCCTTCGCTAGCCACGGCGTACCGAGGCAGTTGGAGAGTGAGGGAGAAAGTGAGACCTCTTCTATTCGGTCGCACTTTCTCTAGGAGTGGAATCCGCAGGACGGAAAGAGAAAACAATAATTTCTGGTTCTCAGGGCTTGATGGTGAGGGAGATGGCTAGATGTTTTCGGCTCGAGTTGCAGGTGATGAATGGAATTAATATCGGGAGCCATTTTTTATATATATAGCCAATTCGCTTACCATGAAGTGATCAACTTTTATTTTCCAAAATAGGTAATGCATTACATCATTTTCATTATCGATTTAGTGCTTACGTCTTAACACTAATTATATCTAATTATCTCAAATTGCTGTGTTGCATTTTTATAATACAGAATTACGTGAGGAATGATAAGATATAAGTTATATGTATATAATTCAATTCTATTTCGAGAAATTACTATGTGAATGTCTAATTTAGGAGAAAGTATGAACAATTAAGATCTTAATATTGATACTGAGACTAACAGCGGGCTTACAGACTAGGTTTAACTATGTTAATAGTTATGTATAGTGATGCAGAATTACAATTTAATAAAATCTTTTAGCTACAGTTAATTGTTAGTTATTTATTTACGTGTGAACCTGATTACATAAGTAAGTTTTACGAATACTAGTACAAATATGAGCATGAACGAACGGTTTTGGATATGACGAAATGTCTTTCAGACATTTCAACTTAACTAGGGGTAGGCGCAGTGCCTTTGAAACAGAATTACTAAAGAGATTGACGTGAAGCTACTACAAAAACAAGGTTAAATAAATCTACGTTAAAAACAATGTGGGTCAATCTGTGTGAAAAAACTAAATTGCGGTCTGGTTAGGTTTGTGCCGACTTACACAGCAGGCTATGCAAGCCTAAGCACGACCTGATAAGGGTGGTCAACCCAGAGTCACTATTCAGGTATTATATTTGGGTAGGCTATTCAAATATGCGTTCCTCGGGAACGCATATGACCTAAGGCGCACAATGTATTGTTTATAAGGGGATACAGGGTATCTTATTTGTGGCCTGATAATATTCTAAGTCAAATCCGGTGTTATGAATGGCTAGTAAACTATACCTATTCGTTATCTAAAGATGTTGTTATCGGATAGACGATTCGTATGACATAAGTAGACATACGTAGCAGAGAGAGCTATTTCCAGATGGTAACTGGGTATGGGAAAGAAATAGTCAGGATTGACGGGTGTTCCAAACACCATTCTTGCATGGTAGGGTTTTTTAAGATGAAGGCAGTCTCTGTTCCTCTCGGTTATTTAGAAAGGGATGATAGCATAAGTTAGAGGCCTATTAACACAGTTTCAGTTTAAAGTGTGTATTTGCTGGGAAATGTTCATTGTTCGACATTTATTCCCGTCACAAAACTTTCATTGCTGCTTAGGGTATTGCTTAATCAGGCAACACATACTTAATCATGGAGATAAAGCCCAAAAAGATTTGTCTCATGGGGTACAATTGACTGGTGATGTGGATTCTTGTCCCACAAAAAAATCCCACACTTTAATCTGTTTCGCGTGCTAGCTTCTAGGCGTGTCGAGCTAACGTATCAAAGCTAGCGTGTAAAGCAATACTAAAATAAAGAGATCTTTCGAATCGAGCCCCTGGTTAACTCTTTGCGCCTATATTCCCAGCGCTACGCCGTCATTCGTAGCAAGTAGAAGTCAGCATGTAGAGAAGTATCTTCTAAGTGCCTCACCGGCACAATTAAAAAATGTAGGAGCTAAAATTGTTGCCAGCCTCCTCGCGTCGCGTCGCAGCCCTTGGGTATAATTAACTGGCGTCTTAGCTGCCACTTATTTCTGTCCTTGTCATCCCGTAGAAGACTGTATTTTATAATTATATCACATTACGTGACTGTATTTTATATTGATTAACATGACGTATTTCTTTCCGCAGGATCAGTGCTAGCCGAGGACGAGACGATAGGCCCGATCTTCATGAAAGAGCCCCCTAACCGAGTGGACTTCAGCAACACGACCGGCGCTGTGGTGGAGTGTGCGGCCCGCGGGTCGCCCACCCCCGACGTCATCTGGGTCCGATCTGATGGTACCGCTGTTGGTGACGTGCCCGGCTTACGACAGGTGAGCAAATGCAGAATTACCTACAGTTTGGGCCGCCTAATGCGGTTGCCGCACTAATTTCAAACGGAAACGGTCGACTAACGTCTTCTTTTCATAAATTATTTTGACTTCTTAGGCTACGAGCAAGCTACGGCCTACGCCAACGCTCTTGAATGATCGTTGCACACACACGATAGTGATAATAAACAACCTATTCCAAACATTTCCAAGCGCAGCGAAATCGCCACTGCCTGTAATGAATACCCAGGCAGTCTTAGCCCTAACACATGTTCCGTCAATAAAAGCAAACCAAACGTTCCAAGGAAGCGAAATACTCGTATAGCAACCATTCGCTAATAATAACTGACCCAATATGAGTCGGGAACGTGAGATCTCCATTTGGACTTGTATTTCCTGACATTTGTAACAGCTTTTCTTAGCCATGTATTTTTGTACGCGAGTCCTATCTAGACAATTTCTTTAGGTACTTTAAACTTGTCTTGGTGTTAACTTGTGGTGATTATGAAAGATAACATTTTGACCAAATTTTAACTAAGGATGGATATATAGATACTCATAATAACTGTAAAGTTAATTAGTGCTATCGTTATTGCGGAGTTCATGCCTCTTTGACATTCAATCCTAAATGAAATCCACTTCGAATTTGATCAAATTACCTACAATAATTTACAAATATCTGTACTCGACTACCTACCCTTGAATTTTGGAATCTTCCTAGGGCAAATAGCTGAACAATTTGGACAGAGTATGGCCAGTCATACCTCATAGCGAAGAGCCTTGCCTTATTCTTTATTGATTTCAGAGTGATGGTGTTAAAGAGAGATAATTTATCATAATATAAACACTGGACTTCTAATAAGCGACACTGATGCAGCGAAAGACCCAATGAAAGAACTTTATGGAAAAGCATGGTTTTGTTAGCCCTACCGAGTACAGCGTCGGTTTGGCAGTCAGAGACGCTTTGCTCGGAAACCACTCCATACAACTATAGCTGCGTCAGTGTCGCTATGATACAACTTTCAGTTGGCGAAGTAGTGCCTCACTTCTTCATACTTTGGCCCACTACTTCTTGGATTGAAAGATCTTTAGTGATACCGCCATTCCATGTTATTATATTAGGGTGATAGATAATCGTTTTTACTCTCGCGATATTTGTAGGTAGGGGCAAACTGTTCTTAAGTGTGTGTATTGTACATTCGTCCACCATTTTTTACCTTTTATTCGCATCTCCTCAGGTCCTGCCAAACGGCAACCTGGTTTTCCCGCCGTTCCGCGCCGAGGACTACCGCCAGGAGGTGCACGCGCAGGTGTACGCGTGTCTCGCGCGCAATCCCGTCGGCTCCATCCACTCACGCGACGTCAACGTGCGAGCTGGTAATACAACGTATTTAATAGGCGCGAATAGTCCGCGAGCACGGCGGACGGCATATGGGGCATAAGATAAAGTGCATAATGCATATGCCTTGTATCCCGTCCGCAGTGCTCGGACGTTTGGACGCACGCTTTGTCGTAATGCGCGTTTGTTTCATGCGGCAGGCAGTCGCAGCGTTTGAAAATTACGCGTAGGATGATTAACAGTACGCTTACCATGAGTTTGACAATGACGGCTTACGCTAGCGAGTATCGAGTTTTCTATCTGTGCATCTCTATTGCACTTTGACAGTACGAGCGGGATGCACAGATAGAAAACTCGATACTCGATAGCGTAAGCCGTCATTGTCAAACTCATGGTAAGCGTACTGCTCCTCATTGCAGCCACGATGTAATTGGTCTTTTAAACGCATCATATTTTATGGCAGTATGTGGCCGGTAGATAGCTAGGTATAAGTTTATAGATACCTACTTGCGTGGTAATAGACAGACACAGATAACCTAAGGTGAGGAATGTGATCTCTATGGTACTTACCCGAAAGGAAAGCCGTAATTACCGTCCACATATTGCCGTGGAAATTGATCGTTTACCCCGCCATTTAGTCATGCTATGGGTGGTAAAGAAATCACAGATCGGGTTATACTATTAACTTGCAATCTGCCTTTTTCTTTATGTATTTCCCGTGGTTTGTCTATTCTATAACTTGCAGTCCTTTGCAAGTTATAGAACACTGTAGGTGTAGGTATATGTCATTCTTAACATGAGACTTACGTGGAAGTACATACAAGCACACCCAAAATATATTAATGGAACACTTTCAAAATTTTAAAGTATCAGCACCAAATTCTAAAACACGTAAAAACGAATAGAACTTGATAAAGATTAAGTAAAGTGTATGTTTGGTCATCTGCTCGCCTAAATGCCATTATATCTGAATGGATCCATAAAACAAGCCATTCGCGTACAACATAAAACACTGTAACACAATTCCTGTAACTCTGTTTAGACGACTAGCTCGCTACAATAGTTTCCAACTAACATAGACCGCTGTACACGAAAACAACTCTTAACACGACGCCATACGGTCCTTAGGAATACAGGAAAGCTAATGTTACAGTAACCGAACGCGTTTAAACTCTACACGGAACCGACCATTTATCAAACAAGATATCTCACTTCAAACATGCTTGGACCGTTGACTTATGACCCATGCTCGTTTGTAACCTAATACGGCTTCTAATGCATGACAAACGAATTATATTCAATTTCATACGAGATAGGCCCGGTAGAAAGCCGAGGAATTATGATGCGATGTCGCACTGGAGGGGTTTATGCTAGCTATGATTTTAACAGTCCTTAATATCATAGAGGCCTTTATATAGAGAGCAAGTCACCAGAGTCATGTGGACAGATAAAATATATACTACGCCCGCGATATCTTTATGATATTTAAATTTCCTCTACTTTTACAGAAAAGCTAATTATGAATCGTGAAATCTGGTACAAAGCTTCCGATAAACTGTTTGGTACGAGTCATTACTTATCTTTTAATATTCTAATAATTAACGTAATATGACATTAACCTGTAGCCTCATTATTGTAATAAGATTTCTGTGCCCTTTTAGGGTGCGTAATTTCACTTTAACACTATGTAAACAACATGTTTTAATAATGAAAGTTTTGAATTTGAATATTAAAATATCACACATTGGTCATTGTTGCTGTTGCAAATTGATTGCGAAACGTTAAAATCTAGCATCACTTATCCATATTCCAAGTATTATTTATTTAAATACATCGTTACTTAGTAATTAAATAAGCCAGATTCCGTTTTTTCTTTGTATTCAAATAATTATTTTTGGATATGAGTTTAGTTATCAATTCGGATACGTCACTCAGGGAATATGTTAAATGCCATTAAGAGCCCTTATAACAATACAGCTACAAAGATGTTCCCTTTGTTGGGCCCTCTGGGTAGTAATAAACTAACAATTGCCGATGCACTTTATTGGGCTGTCACGGCATGTCACAGGCCGCTGCCCTAGAGGGGCAAACGGTCAATTAAATAATTAGCTCGCGGTGAAGGACCGACTATTCAGCCGTGGCGTGATGCTGGGCGCGGGGATATTTTCATACTCATACGCATTTTTGTCCTAATGACTCAATTTGAACATGGAATTTCTTTATCATATCGGCAGAATTATGGAAGTAACCAAGATATTAAGGTGCTGGCATAAATAGCTACCTAAAATATCTGCCCATAAAATGGCAATACCTCCCGCTTTCTGGCCAGGGCAAGGCTTTAAATTGTGTACACACCTTGGGGGTTAATACGAGAGAGAACCTCAGATTGAATATTTATCACACTTGCCTTTGACTCAGGTAACAACCTACGATCTGTGACATTCTTCGTTTACAGTCCTAGGAGCGTAAAGTATTACTAGCATGTAGCGGGCGTAGCGGCCTCGGAAGGGACCGTATGTGTCTAGATTGAGTCTGGCTATTTATTTGACACGCTCTGCAGCCTAAACGTCTTGACGATGTTTTTTAATACACCGGGATATCATCTCCATTTACTAAAAGAAAGATATCTCAAGCATTTCTACATAATGAAACAGACACTCCGCTTACGGTACACTATTCGCTTTTACAGTCAAAAGCTTTAGTTGAGGACATGTAAATAAATGCAAATGTTACTTCCACGCGAATTGAGTAACCGAATGTAAACAATGCTATTTCCTGATGTAACAGTCACAGCCACCTGTTGTATTGCAAATGTGATTTAATAATTAAATGATGTATTTCTTACAGGGTGCTACATATGAATTAATTTATACCCATGAATTGTATAGACAGTATACATGACTAGACCAGAAACTAATAATCATTATATCTGATTGTGCAATTCATGTGGATATTTATTTATGTTTATTTCCGACAGGTACTTAGTTATATGTATAGGTACTCTACATATTTTTCCGACTTTATCTCAATGTGGTACCAATGTTTGGCAACATGTTATGTTAGTGGTCGCCCAGCATTACGACACGGACGTCAACAAGGAATACGTCATATTGGGCAACAGCATCGTGCTGAAGTGCCAGGTTCCGTCTTTCGTCGCCGACTTCGTTGAGGTTCTCTCTTGGCACGTCGACGATAAAGAAGACTACGTCCCTGGCAACAACTACGGTTACTCTCGCCTTCTATTCCCCTTCTTCCTAATCCTCAAGGATTTCTCCCTTCGCAGTAGTGCAACAGCAGTACGAATCCGAAGTGAACAACGAATATGTGATCCGCGGAAACTCTGCTATCCTTAAATGCTCCATACCTTCGTTCGTAGCGGATTTCGTAAACGTTGTCTCTTGGCAAGATGAAGAAGGGAACTCTTTCGCCAACACGGATCCTAAAGACAATAATGGTATCGCTAATACATGTGCATACATACCTCCGTATCCTGTTGTCCGTTCCTAACCAAGAAAAACAGTGGAGTTTCCATAACCATTTCATAATGCTACAGAGCCTTATATGATCCATGAGTCCCCTCCCTTTCCATGACTGCCTTTCGATTCGGAACTCACTAGTTTACTATCCGTATGTTGTATTCTAAGACCTAACGCGTCTTATTTCAGTTGTGAACCAATTCTACGAAGCCGAGATCCTCACAGAGTATGTTATTAGAGGCAACGCAGCCGTCTTAAAATGTTCCATTCCCTCTTTCGTCGCCGATTTTGTAAAGGTAGAAGCGTGGATCGACGAAGAAGGAGCGGAGATTACGCATTCCGACGACCTCGGTAACAATACCTCGCTAAACAATGAAGTAACCGCTTCCCGACGCACTAAACGCCTGTCCCACACCTTTACCCGCTCATTTCCATCTAGGTGACTAATTGTTATTCTTCAGTCGTGTCACAGTATTACGTGACCGAAGCCGAAAATGAGTACGTGATTAGAGGCAACGCTGCAATAGCCAAGTGCATCTTTCGTGAGCGACTTCGTCTATGTGGATTCATGGATAATGGATGACGGGCAAACGCTCACCATTAACAATACACACAGAGAGGGTACTCCTTTCACGTCTTGCTTTTGTTACTTCTCACGATCCCATTCCAAATTCCATTAGTATTTTAAATTATTGTACAAGTAAAACAATGTTGCCAGTGATATCGCAACCCTTCGAGGCCGAGGCGGACAACGAATACGTTATCCGTGGCAATGCTGCCATAATGAAATGCGAAGTCCCCAGTTTCGTGTCCGATTTCGTGTATGTCGAGATGTGGACGGACAGCGATGGAGGATCCTACTTTCCTGGACATAGCGAGGGTAATTCCTCAAACACAAACAATTCCTTTCCCAAATTCTTATTTTGGTGTTTTGCACAGCTGTTCTCCAAGTGTATGAGGCTAGAGTCAACGACGAGTTCATCTTGCGAGGAAACACGGCCATTCTTAAGTGCATCGTGCCCTCGTTTGTCGCGGACTTTGTACATGTCGTGTCATGGGCTATGGATAATGAAACTGTTACTGCTGAGGAACAAGCGGACGTTCAATCGGGTAGTTAGAACCTACGAGTAGATGTGTACACCCTTATCCCTCCCAGAATCTTGCTACTTCGAAGGGATGAATGTAATTCTCTTCCACAGTGGTGCACCAGTCTTACGAACCGCGCGTCATCGACGAGGATGTCCTCCGCGGGAACTCGGCTATCGTTAAGTGTTCAATACCGTCGTTCGTGGCGGATTACGTCAATGTCGTGGAATGGATAGCGGACGAGAAGTCCCTCTCTGCGTTTTCGTTAAACGGCTCTGACGGCAATTACGGTAATCGAGAGCGCCCGCCCGACCCCAATTGTCCCTATCCGCTCTCCACGAAATCCTCGAGCGTTAGCCATGACCGTATAATAGTTGTAACTATATCTCGCGTCACATTCCAGCCGTCAACCAGTTCTACGAGTCTCAGGTGTACGACATGTACGTGATTCGCGGGAACGCCGCTGTATTCAAATGTCACATCCCCTCGTTTGTCTCGGATCATGTCCAAATAGTTTCTTGGCATGATACGGACGGCGGGGAATATACCCAGAATGCAACTAACGGTATAACTTGTTTAGATACGAAAGAAAACGTCCGTCATATCCTACCCTTTCTCTGACCATTTGTAGTTACGCCAGGTTTAACGTAGTCGTTTCAATATTACAGTGGTATCGCAAGCATATACGGTCCATTTAGTTGAAGAGAACGTTCTACGTGGCAACGCTGTGATCCTGAAATGCCTCATCCCTAGTTTTGTGACTGAATATGTCTCAGTATCTTCTTGGATAATTTCGGAAGACGAAGAAGAGAATGAAATTAAATTAGATGATATTGCTAACAAAGAGGGTATTTTTTAGTTAATGTCAGTTTATAGCACCTAAGATCCTATCCACTATCGAAGAAATATTGATAGACGATTTCTTTGAATATTTATTGCAGTCGTGAGCCAAGCTTACACGGTCCAGTTGGTTGATGAGAACGTTTTGCGGGGGAACTCCGTAGTTATGAAATGCCTCATTCCCAGTTTTGTGACCGAATATGTGTCAGTGGCTTCTTGGATAATTTCCGAAGGCGACGAAGAATCTGTAATAAAATTAGAAGACATTACTAATAAAGAGGGTATTTTATAGTTAATACGTCAGTTAGCTCCTAAGATCCTTTCCTATTTCGGAAACAGGTTTACAACCGGATGTTTTGGATGTTATTTGCAGTCGTGAGCCAAGCTTACACGGTCAATCTGATGGAAGAAAGCGTGTTGCGTGGGAACGCCGTTATCCTAAAATGTCACATTTCCACTTTCGTCACCGAATACGTAAGCGTCTCCTCTTGGATTATATCCGAAGGCGAAACTGACAAATTGGAGATTAAAGCCGACGCCGAAGAAAATAACTTGGGTATTTTTATCTAAGATTTAGTCGCGTGCCATCCTCCTATTTCCCTTAATCGTCGTTTGTCCGACCAATTAGGTCGTTGGTTCATTGTTTATTAATGTGACAAGACGAGTAACTTTGTTTCAGTCGTGTCTCAAGCGTACACGATTAACTTGATGGATGAAAACGTTCTGCGTGGCAACGCCGCCATCCTGAAGTGTCACTTGCCGAGTTTCGTCACAGAGTACGTGACTGTATCTTCTTGGATAATTTCCGAGGGCGAAACAAATGAAAACGAAATTAGTGTAGAAGATTCAGCTAGCTTAGGTATTATAAACTAACAAAACAATCCCAGAATCCTGTCCGGCTCCTACTTGAAGCAAGTCAACGAGGTTTAGGCTAGAAGGATATTCCATGTGTGTCGCATTTAATGAGTTGTTAATTTATTCCAGTGGTGTCTCAGTCGTATACCGTCAATCTTTGGGAGGAGAACGTTCTGCGCGGAAATGCCGCCATACTGAAATGTCACATTCCGAGTTTTGTCACCGAATATGTCACGATCACTTCCTGGATTATTTCCGAAGGGGAGACAGACGAATTGGAGATAAATTTAGAATCTGACGTTAATCTGGGTAAAAAGGGATAGCATTTGATCTGTACACACCTACCTAGCGCAATCCTTTTCCCATTCCGTGTTCTGGACTACAGGGCGGTCGTTAATCCTTTTGATGGATGTAGTTGTTTTACTGTGTAATATAACTGTTGAGGTATCATTAAGTAGTGGTTGATGATCCCTTTCGGTACTAATGCGTAGCCGTACTTAACTGAATGAATATGTTTGTAATCTTGGCAGATGAAACATGAGTCACGATGGATCTAAGTCTCATGGGCGACGACTCATTAACCGACGGTTATTTATTACCGCGTAATGTTATTAACCACATTAAATTAATTGTAAATAGGGGTTATTATTATCGGTAGTCCTTTCCTTTTTGCAGTCGTGTCCCAAGCTTACGACGTGAAGTTCTGGGAAGAGTACGTGTTGCGCGGAAATGCCGCAATTCTTAAATGCCAGATCCCAAGCTACGTTTCTGAATATGTGTCAGTTGCGTCTTGGATAGTTTCTGAGGGCGAACAGGAGAACGAAATCAGTATCAACGATTCTTCAAATTTAGGTATTCGTTTGGTGCAATTCCTATCCGATCCTGATTTATCCATCTAACCTACCCGTCCTTACTTCAATGTCTGGTTTGTCGCTGCCTCTACTTTATAATGCGTAGTGACTCTGACGTAGGTATATATTCACGGATATTCAAGTTGAAAATATAGGGGATCGACAGGTGAACATTTATACATATAAATATTCTAGATCAGTCCTTGACGATACTCGTATTGTTCCAGTTGTCTCTCAATCATACGCGGTAAACCTAATGGAGGAATACGTTTTGAAGGGGAACGCAGCTATTCTAAAGTGCCATATCCCGAGCTTTGTGTCGGAGTACGTTACCGTAGTCTCGTGGATTATCAGCGAGGACGCAGAGGAGGTCGAAATCAATCTCGACTCCGATCATGACTTAGGTACGAACGTTTGCCGTCCTTGGCTTCCGTCTCCAAATATCAAAGTCTCCAATTGTGTATAGGACTGTTCCTATTGGGCTCCTGTGGTACCATGGGCCTGACGGCCTACCTTTTCCTTCGATCCTCCTTCCTGCATGCTATGAAATTTGTAAGTAAAGCAGCCTTAGGCTGCGTTGCTGCTGAAAGTTCTGAATCGAATATTTTTACGAAACTGGACTACAAAATGGATCCCTACAATGTTTTCTAAATTTTCAGAGGGAAAATACTTAGTACTGCCATCTGGAGAGTTACATATTAGAGATGTCGGACCCGAGGATGGATACAAGTCGTACCAATGCCGCACAAAGCATAGGCTTACTGGAGAAACTCGACTCTCGGCTACGAAAGGACGTCTCGTCATTACTGGTGAGCTTTCATACCTTTTATATGCGGTGGCGCTGTCAATTCATTCGACTTTATATTTTAAAGCTATTGTTGAACGTCTGTATATTTTTGCTTAAGATTACAATCGATAATGAATTCGTAGCGCTACGTTAATAACAACAATGTCGTTTTAATTTAAACCTTGTCCACGAGGAGTTATTATAATTATAAGTATCAACATGTTTTTCTCGCTATAGTTTTTTACAGTTTTTTTAGACATTGTTGATATTAAGACTTTAATTACTTGTTTTTCAAATCTATAGAAGTTAGTGCGGAATATTTCCATCATAAATATCTCAGTTTATTAACCCGGCAGTAATGACTAGAATACATTTTTTGAACTTTTCCTCCATTTTCAGCATGGTCAGTCTCAGCATGTAAATACTTTTATATAATTTCAAAATACTACTGGAAATATTCTGCTGTTATATTCCTTTATAGTTTTATGTTAAAAATCTGTAATCTCAGCTACAACTTTCGATAAGAGACCTAGTTAATCCCAACTTTTAAAGTGACTCGCATAGGTATATCCTGCCTGAGATTATTGATTTTATGAATAGCGAAGTTTGCACACTTGTGTCTGAAAACTTTCCCGTGTAAACGACTTGCCTGAATGTTGGGATAGGGTACCCTGCAGAGCCTTGACTCGCGTTTTCAATATTAGGCGTATAGAGAATAGTAGGGGTAACTTAGCCAATCGAAGTCCACTCTGAGTACGTTCTGGTCCGACCGTTCTCAACCCGCCTTCTCCCAACATGCGCAGAGCCTGTGGGTCGGGTGCCTCCCAAGTTCCCTAGCGCGTCGACCACCAGCGGGTTCCTGTTTAGCGAAGGCTCTAATATGGCAGTTCTGTGTGCTGCCCAGGCCTTCCCCGCACCAATGTACCGGTAAGCACTCTCCAAATCTATCCGTTTACGTCCCCAGAGCCGGTAGGTCGCGTGCCTCCCAAGCTGTCCTCCACACAAGTCGGCGCCATGTACGTTATAACGCTGGCTTCCTCGTTTACATTGCAATGTCCCGCTCAAGCGTTTCCAGTACCCCTTTTCAGGTAAACTAAGCATATTCTGTACACTCTATTATCAATAAATATTTCTAGAACCTGTCGGCCGCGTACCTCCCAAGTTTGCGACTATGCTCACCGGCACAATGTTCGAGGTTAAGAAAAACGAATCATACGCTTTGCAATGCCCCGCGCAGGCGTTCCCAACTCCACTGTTCAGGTACTTCATAAGAAATTTCGCCCTCCATAGAACCGGTCGGACGCGTGCCACCGAAATTTGCCACTTTAGTGATGGGCACAATGATTGGAGCCAAGGAAAACGTTTCGCTCGCGTTACAATGCCCGGCTCAAGCGTTCCCGGTTCCACTCTTCAGGTACTTGCCATTCATAATTACTGAGATATGCATATTTTGTACGTAGAGCCCTTGGGAAAACAGTCACCGAAATTCCCCAATCTCGATACGGGCAGCCTTGGACTATCAGATGAGCAGCAGCATCACTCTGTTGGGCCCTGCTCAAGCGTACTAGATCCCGCTCTATAGGTTAAATATAATTATATTTTGCTCCAGAGCTTATGGGAAAAGTGTCACCGAAGCTTCCGAGCTTAGAAAAGTATCGACTGTTCAATTTCGAAAGCAATTAAACTCTGTCGGTTCTATGTCCCGCTCAAGCGTTCCCCACCCCGATCTTTAGGTAAGTCACGTCAAATCACGAGATATAGAATAAAGATTTCGTTTGCAATTCGTAGATCCCATGGGAAAAGTCTCTCCGAAATTCGCTACTGGAGACGTTAGCCGATCGTTCATAGCAAACATGGGTAGCGGGCTCCCATTGCTTTGTCCTGCACAAGGGTTCCCTCCGCCGGCATTTAGGTAATCTGCCTCTAACGTTTTCTCTTGGACAGAACCAATGGGCAAGGTATCTCCGAAGTTCCCATCCATGGAAACCGGGCGCAGCTTTACCTTTTCTTCGAATACATACGTGACATTGCTCTGTCCAGCACAGGCGTTCCCCACTCCATTGTTCAGGTACTTTGATGTATGTTTGTCTCCCTAGAGCCTGTGGGACGAGTTTCACCAAAATTCCCTTCGATGGATAGCTCGAGAAGCTTCAGCGCTAATCTAAACTCCAGTCTGACTATCCAATGCCCAGCGCAGGCTTTCCCCGTACCATTATTCAGGTAATTTGATTTAGAAGCATGTCAGTAAGCGTTTATATATATATTCTTAGAGCCCGTTGGTCGTGTTCAGCCTAAGTTTACGACTGGTGACAAAAGCCGCGCCTTCGACGCTGACGGAGGTGATAGCATCACACTTTTATGCCCAGCGCAGGCATTCCCCGCCCCAATGTTCAGGTAAACGTAGTATAAATGAGCATACCAAAACATTTCTGTATTCTTAGAGCCCGTCGGCCGCGTTCAACCTAAATTCACGACTGGTGATAAACTTCGCGCCTTCGACGCTAATGGAGGCGAAAGCATCACGCTCTTATGCCCTGCGCAAGCATTCCCAACCCCAATGTTCAGGTAGGTATTCAAATGCTTTCTTAAACTACTAATAAACCGTTGAAGAACCGTTGGGCAGTGCCGCTCCAAAAGTGGCAACAAAAGTGATCGATCTTACAGAAGAACTTTCGAATAATACCGTTACTTTGCTCTGTCCGGCTCAGGCTTTCCCTGTTCCAATATTCAGGTAACTTGTTATATCTCGTCGTAGAATTGACGAGGCATAATGTTCATGTTTAGAGCCCGTGGGGAGAGTTCCTCCGAAATTTCCTACTTTGGACGATAGTAGAGGTTTTAAAACATCCGTCAATGCAAGCGTGACATTGCTGTGTCCCGCTCAAGCCTTCCCAGTTCCCCTGTCCAGGTAAATATTAAACCGTTAATTGTTCCTTAGAACCGTTGGGCAGCGCTGCTCCCAAAGTGGCTAGCAAAATGATTGACATCACAGAGGCATTAACCAATAATACATTGACATTACTATGCCCGGCACAATCTTTCCCTGTCCCAAAATTCAGGTAATTCATAGTTTCATGTTTCGATGTTGTGAATCCAATAGAATGAATGTCCATGTTTAGAGCCCGTGGGCAGAGTTCCTCCGAAGTTCCCCACCTTGGACAGTGTTAGAGGCTTTAGTACTTCTGTCGATTCGAGTGTGACACTGCTGCCCAAGCCTTTCCAGTTCCTCTGTCCAGGTAAATATTAAACGATTTGCATGTGCATTTTCTTGTAGAGCCGATAAATAGCGCCCCGCCGAAGGTTCCCACTAAAACGATAGAGTTCGTGGAATTCAAAATGGATTCGAGCATTACGTTGTTGTGTCTGGCTCAGGCGTACCCGGTCCCACTTTTTAGGTGAGTCTTTGTAAATATAGTATTTGTTTTAGAGCCGGTCGGTCTGAAAGCCCCTACTTTCTCTATGGATTTCAAAATGGCGTGGTATGTTAAGAACGTCGAGCAAGGATTTGCGTTATTATGCCCGGCGCAGGGATACCCCGCCCCTTTGTTCAGGTATTTAAAGCTCTTTATTGTTTTAGAACCTATTGGCTCCAAAAGCCCTTCTTTCTCAAGTGGATCCAAGTTAGCGTGGTTTGAAATTCATTCCGATCAAGATTTTGCGCTCACGTGTCCTGCCCAGGGGTTCCCTGTCCCTTTGTTTAGGTGAGGAAATAACACAAATACGTTATAAATCCTACAAGTTCGATCAATACTTTAAGATATATAATGTTTTTTAGAACCCGTCGGATCGAAGTCACCAACATTTTCCACTGATAACAAATTATCATTGTATATGAGAAAAATTGGCGAAAGTCTGACTCTTCTGTGCCCGGCCCAAGCCTTCCCGGTTCCGCTTTTCAGGTGAATAAACTATCTTTAACCTTTCACTTATAGAACCCGTTGGCTCAAAGTCTCCTACGTTTTCGAACGACGTACAGTTCTCTGGGATTACTCGTAGAACCGGTCAAGATTTTGCTCTGTTGTGCCAAGCGCAAGCATTTCCCGTCCCAATATTCAGGTAAGAACTGTAGAGATCCTCGTTAACGTACAGTTTAATTGGCAGAACCTGTTGGGTCCAAGGCGCCGACATTTTCGTCTGAATTTAAAAGCACTACGCTAACAAAAGCGGCGGAACAAGCGATTGTTCTCTTATGTCAGTCACAGGCACACCCCACTCCCCTGTTCAGGTGAGCTCGTTTCTCCAACGGTTTTTGTTTTACCCAGAGCCTATCACCGCAAGAGCTCCTGCATTCCAGACTAGTGCGGCAACTTTCAATTACGAAATCGAGGCCGGGTCTCTAGGCTCCATGCTTTGCCAGGCGCAAGGGTAACCTAAACCCGCATTCAGGTAGGTCCAAGTACTAACCTTCATTTACTTTTTTTAGAGCCCGTTGGAGCGAAAGCCCCGTCTTTTTCAACTGACTCGAAAGGCAGTATATTCGTAAGAGAAATCGGGAATAGTTTCGCGTTAATGTGTCAAGCGCAGGCCTTCCCTACCCCAGTGTTTAGGTAAGCTAAAGTTACTCTTTATTTCCTTGCACAGAGCCGGTCGGTTCCAAGCCTCCAAGCTTCTCCAGTGATTCCACTTTATCGGCGGTGATAAGGAATAAAGGTCAAGCTTTCGCAATGATGTGTCAAGCCCAGGCTTTTCCTATACCGATCTTCAGGCAAGTGTCAAATACTTTTATAAAACATTCTCTTTTGGCTGTAACATGAAAATCTCAATATGTACACACCAATCTCGGCCTGGTATATATTTATTTAATTTATTTAATGGAGAAACAAACAGTCGTTTACAGAAATTAATTCTTAAACTATTGCTTACATCTTAGACCTGGAGTTTCCTTATTTTATATATATGCGCGTTGTACCGACTTGTTTGGTACTAACTGCCTCTTCTTCTTATGCAGAGCCCGTCGGTTCCAAGGCCCCCTCCTTTTCTACTGAATCTGATATCTCGTCTCTAAAGAGACACGGAAGCGAAAGCTTTGCCCTTCTCTGTCAAGCACAAGCATTTCCTGTACCAATCTTCAGGCAAGTTCTCACCTATTATATTCTTAGGCTATGTTGTACGTCTTTTTGTAACTTCTTCTGTAGAACCGGTGGGAGCTAAATCGCCGTCATTTTCTACGGAATCAATGGGAAGTATATTTAGGAAACGGATTGGACAAGGCTTCGCTCTTCTCTGTCAGGCTCAAAGTTACCCTGCCCCCGTCTTTAGGCAAGTATTTTGTATTTAACTTCGTTATCTATTTTGAACAACAGAACCGGTGGGATCTAAAGCCCCTACATTCTCGACGGACGCACGTAGTACCACATTCGTAAGAACCATTGGACAAAGCTTCGGATTGTTATGTCAAGCTCAAGCTTTCCCAGTACCGATATTCAGGCAAGTGGTTCTATTTTTATCCATACCGTTAGGTGTTACGTTAGGACACAAAGTATTAATTTATAAGCGTTAAATATTCCATTCCTCAGAACCAGTGGGTGCGAAAGCGCCAACTTTTTCCGGAGATTCTAAAAGTTTTACGTTCATCAAAGAGATAAACCAAAATTTCGCTCTGCTGTGTCAGGCGCAGGCGTTCCCTACTCCTTTATTCAGGCAAGTCACGATCCTTAAACCGTTATTTAGAACCAATCGGCAGCGTTGGACCAAGTATCACTTCTACACCGAAGGCTGCAGTACACTTTTCGCAAAACACCTCCATCGCCCTCTTGTGCCCAGCGCAAGGATTCCCCGTGCCGTTGTCAAGGTGCGTTCAATTTATCTACCTACTCTCTTGCAGAACCTACGAACAAAATCGCCCCACGAAGTGAGAAAAGCCACAAATTCGAAGGTGGTCAAATATTTTTAGTTTCTGAGACAGAGTCTGCCTATCTCACCTGTGAAGTATCCAGTTATCCCCCGCCCACTTTTAGGTAAGTGACCTCACAAAGGCTTTAGATTAGGTATTTACCATTAATAAGGTATCCTTATTTGTCCGATACTTTTTCCATAGGCTTTATAACAAGGTTTGTAGGTTTTCAAAGTATCCGTCCATTGCAGAACCAACTAATAAGATTGCGCCTAGAAAAGACTCGTCTAAACACTTCGAGGGTTGGGAAGTATTCGTCGTTCCCCAAGGGAACATTGCATACTTAACGTGCCAAGTCGCCGCATACCCCGTGCCCTTATTTAGGTGAGTAGGTATTAAGAATACGGAGTGGGCTTTTTGGTCAGAGAAACAAAAGAAATGCGTTCGTTTGTTATGAGATCTGAACCCTGTCACGGCCGGCCGCCGACTTCTCACGCATTCATCCATCACGTAGCCACCACCATCCCATTCCAATGTACTGATGTGCGTTGTTATTGCAGTCTGTTGCGGCGGCCGCTCCGCCCGCGTGGCATGAAGGCGTGACGATCGCGGCCGGCCGCGAACTTAAGGTCCCCAGCCAAAGTATAGACCAGCGTAGGCACCTGCCGGTAAGTGTCAGGGTGTTCTTGCTTTTATACGCTTCGATCTTTACTTTGTGCTTCGCGTGGCCCGCACAGTCAATGTGCTTGTTCATGAGCTTTGGTTATTGTATTTTAATTTAGTAGCAAAGTCTCGGTGGTAGGGTGTTAAAGCTTCTCATGACAGTTTAAGAACCCACGAATAGTATCCCTCCCAAGTTGTCTAGTGGTCGATTGCAAGAGTCTGAGTCGGGTGTCGGACAAAAGGGATCGATTGTTTGTTTGAGTTAAGGGTTTCCGGTACCGGTTTTCAGGTGGGTAACAGTGAAATCGAATCATAATCTGCAATATTTTTGTTCTTTAACATATAGGCGTCGCAACGAGAATTGAGGTGAATGGTATATATACACTTACAGTTAAATAGGTAGGTATCGACTGATGATCGGGAAAAATGATAGAGAATGATCTGATGAATGACTGTGATTTTAGTACACGAGTCATTGCAGTTAAATTCTTACTAATAGATGTCGGGTTATGTGTGCAACATCGGCGACCCTTCATATTGCTAATTGGTACCGAAAAAGAAAACTAAATTAACTGTGTACGCTATTCCTCGTAGGCTCAACACTCATTGCGACCCCTATACAACGTAGCAATTTTATCTTTGAATGTCCAAGATCAGATTGATGTCCCAACTAGTTCTCTGAATGTGTTCTGTTTTGTTTCAGATGGTACAAGTTCATTGATGGCACGACTAGGAAGCAGCCAGTTACGTTGAATGACCGCGTGAAGCAAGTCTCTGGGACTCTCATTATCAAGGAAGCTAAGGTTGAGGACTCTGGAAAATACCTTTGTGTTGTCAACAACTCTGTTGGTGGTAAGTTCAGACACTTTCATACATTTCCAAATATAATGTATACATTCTTCTCAGTGATAAATGCAACAACCAAGCAACCGTACTGTCTCTTCGAATATATCACGGTTCAAAATACACTGATTTGCCATACGATAAATAAGTGATACATGTGTAGTTTGTGTAGTATTGAAATTTTGTAAGACTTGCCAGAACTATGATCCGTAAAGTATTATAGTCGTGTTACGAGCTCTAAATTTAACATTTCTTACCAAATTTCCAGGTGAATCAGTAGAAACAGTGCTGACAGTGACGGCCCCTCTCAAAACGACCGTGGAGCCGGCCACACAAACCGTCGACTTCGGCAGACCAGCGGTGTTCACCTGCAAGTACGAAGGCAATCCCGTTAAGACGATCACCTGGCTTAAGGATGGCAAGGACATGAAACACCACGACCCTCTGCTCAGGTAGTTATTTAAAACAATATTCAGTACACTTTTATTTAGCTCGTACTTTTAAACAAGTGTACGGCCTTCCTGATGCTAAGCTAACACCCTATGCCTTTGGATGTGGATTTGAGGATTCGTTATGTGGAGAACAATGCAGGTCCCTCAGTTTCAACAAAGCGCATCCACTGGAGCTCTGGCGCCAACTCACCACCAGGAACAACACACCAAATACCCACAAAGCAGTAGTGGTGTTATTATAACTGCGATCTTCTGTACGATAGAGCTGCTTCCCCAGATGGGCTGTTTCAAATATGAGCGAGAATAGTGAGATGACAAACCACTGTGCCCTGCCTCCCCAAAAAAATGTTTATCAAACGCGTGTAACAGTTTGTTAATCTCGATTACAGGATTGAATCCGTGAAGAAGGAAGACAAGGGAATGTACCAGTGCTTCATCAGAAACGACCAAGAAAGTGCGGGGGCTAGCGCTGAACTGAAACTTGGAGGACGATGTAAGTATCCTCTGCTGAAGTATTTATTTTTGTGTATTTTCATCAAGAAAAACTTGTATAATAAGTAGAAGTAAGTATCCAATATTTATTCTTATGAGTTAAGTCAATGATGAGAGTGTTGCAATACGACGCATATATGAGGAAGTTCAGTATCTCACCTCACCAATGAATGACACTGCTTAAATACAAATAAGAAGATGTAATAAGCCTTTTTTTCCCTTTCCGAACGGCTGCTGGAACAGCTTCCAAACCAAATATTAACGTTCCGATTTTGTCAAAAGCAATCTACTCCGGTAAGGCAATAATGGGTTGAAGTACCGCCATGTTGTGATTTTGTATAATAGGGGTGTACACTCGAAAATTATTATTACGCCAAAAGAAAGAAGGCAAAAAAATATGCCTAGTGACGAAAATCCCATTCAGATATCTCAAAGAATTACGAAGCTACAACCGTTTTAATGTTGCTTGTTAGAGAGAGAGAAAACGCAAACAGTGTGAGACGTCACGTTACGCGAGGCTGCCGGGGAGCCGCGTCGACGGCGGCGCCGAACACGACAGGGCGCGGCACGTTGCCGTCTATTAGTGACGTCACAATCAACGAGCATCATCGTTTTGCGAAAAAAGGGACAGAACATACCCCTTCTTCAAAACTTTGTGCTTTGGACAATTATTACTTCGTGATTATTTAACCTCTTGCGTTGATTTTTTCTCCGTTTGACTACATTTTTCGAGAAAATATGACTATTGATTATTTTATTTGAAACATTGTTTCAACAAGTACATTCTGCTTCCAGTCGAACCACCCCAAATCCGCAAGAACTTCCAAGAGCAGACGCTCCGGTCCGGGCCGTCCCTGCGCCTGCAGTGCGTCGCGTCCGGGAACCCCACGCCCGACATCGCCTGGCTGCTGGACGGGGACAAGCTGTCCAGCGGAGAGCGCCTGCAAATCGGACAGTTTGTGACTGCTGACGGGAACGTCGAGTCGCATCTCAACATCTCCTCTGTGCACACGAACGACGGCGGACTGTACTCTTGCATTGCTTCAAGCAAGGTAATCATACAAATAAAAATCTGTATAATTATACAATAATACAAAATCTCTCTTTGTCAAAAATCTAAATCAAAATCAATTATTTATTCTGCAAATAGGCCATAAGGGCACTTTTACATGTCAAACGGTAATTTACAATAAAATAATAATAATCTTACACATTAGTAATTTAAAATTTGCAGATTAAGTTTCTATCGGTTACTACTAAATGTCAATAAGTTAATAAATACAAAACAAAAATGCAAATTATGACCATTACATTTGATATAAGGAGTTAGTTGGCCGTGCATGGCTGAAAATGCGTAGGCGTATCATTTCAATACTATAATTATAATAACTTATACTGAGTCTCTCATCAAGTCTATCATGAGACGGCCGCGACATACTCTCGATTTTTCTCGCACTATCCCTGTCTCTTATTAGAACACTTAGAACAAGAGGCATAGGTAGGAGTATGTCGCGGCTATCTCATGATAGACGTGCAGGATTCACTTTTGACTTTTAAGCGATCATAAATTACTCTCTAATCATATTCTCTGACAACTCTCTACATCTATGATAGGCGGTGAATTCGGCGGCGCGCCGCCCGCATCAGAAATTGCACAAACACAAACATATAGGGTAGGAGTGTTTAAATATAAACCCTGACCAATTTTATATTAGCCCTACGTAGAACCTTGTCATAATGACTTATGAATTTGATCATATAGTGACGTAAATACGTCGGCTTGTTAAGGCAAGGTTCTACGTAGGGCTAATATAAAATTGGTCAGGGTATACAACTCACGCTGTCACGCCTGACGGCTCACGTCTAACACCGGCGCACGTGTCGCCTGACCATAAACAAGGCCTTAGTTTCCTTTGCGCACATCAATTATGACCTATTGCAAAATGACAGTAGCAATAGGGAAGACGCAATGTTTTCAAATTTGCTTTCATTTGAAAGAATCGCACATAGGAGTGTTCCTGTGTGTCTTGCGTAGTGAATAAATGTCTTCTTTCTTTCTTTTTCTTTCTTTCAATGACATGCTAACAAAGGTCCACGTCTTGAGCTGGACTGACTTAGTTCTTCTTGTCGTGGCGTGGAATCGAAACATAATTCTCAACGGCTTGTGTACTTGACAACCTTTGAGTACCTTTTTAATCCCCGAAGAAAAAAGAGGGGTGTTAAAGTTTAACGTGCTTGTCTGTGTTTCTGTGGTATCGTAGCTCCCAAACGGATGGACCGATATGAATGCGGTTTTTTTGTGTTATAATTTTATCCCGAGTGTTCTAAGCCATGTTTCATCAAAATCTGTTCAGCCGTTTTTGAGATATTGGACTTTGAAATTAATATGTCGGGGATTTTTCAACTTTAGTTATGTTACAGTTCTTAAAGAAAAGTTATTATAATATCTCCGAATTGCGTAGGGTACGGACATTACACAGGGCAATTGTAGAGGAAACTGTGAGATTATCGCATTGGTAATTTTGTATGTTGGGGATAACTCGTTTGTAATAAAAACCGCTTATCCGATTTCGAAAATTCGTTCACCTGGCTAGAGTATGGACATTCTGGATGGACATAGGCTATGTTTTATCCCGCGGGTCTGCCTACGTTCTGTGCAGCGAAGCCGCGCGGGTAGCCAGGCATTTGTAAAACGCTCGTTCGTCCCCAGGTCGGCAGCGCGTCGCACTCGGCCCGCGTGAACGTGTACGGGCTGCCGTTCGTGCGCGCGATGAAGAAGCGGCCCGTCGTGGCCAGCGACACGCTCGTGGCGCACTGCCCCGTCGCCGGATATCCGATTGATTCCATCGTGTGGGAGCGAGACGGACGGTGAGTGCCGGCCATACACACCTGATCATAATAAATATCTATATTCGGAAACCTAATTCAAGACCAAAAAACTACGACAGATATGTCACTGTCATTAAGTGTCAAAGTCACTTATGTCATTATCAATCGAACATGTCAGATGTAGCCAACCTTTTTGCATTGATCATCAAATCATAGTAAATATTCGTAGATATGGCCAACATTTTCAATAACAAAAAAGTTACATTCAACAATAAGCATTATTAAAAAGTAATTGTTTTTTCTACCTGATATCGTTCAAAAACAATTACAATATCCCAAAACAAAAATTACTTGTTAAACATTTCATAAATCTATTCAAATATAAAATGACAGATTGACAATTACTAATCTATGGGGTCATGGCTGGTGGGGTCTACAGATTATATGATTTCACCACAATTTGTCAGTACAACATGTCGAAGTCATAATTGGGTGTGTTGTATAGATGTAACAATCCAAATACATGTGCATGCAATTTCTCAATACAACTCTTTTGACAGTTGGATCAGCAGCGCAACATGCCTCCAGACAATAGCAATTAGCTTCTGATAAATTGGGGCTGACAAATCATTACATGTATAGAAAATTGAGAAAATGGTGGATGATTGTGATTATAAAGTGAGCTACACACTTTTGGCCTGTTATTTTGTCGAATTGCTAAACGCATGGCATAATATTTAAATTACATCTAACCTTGTTCACGACTATTCTTTATAAATCGTACCAAATGTTATGAATACCTGAAGTATTACAAGTGCAATAACAGTTTTTCTACCAAAAATCTTTTATGGTTAAATATTTAACAGGGCATCTTGTATTTTTGTAAATAAGTTGAATTAACTTGTTTATTTAAATCGTAGGTTTAAAACTACCAATAAATACATTTTCTTGGTGCAGCCTTTTAAAAAGTGAAAATATACCACCGTAAACATATCTTATTTTAGTGTCAACCCACGTTGGTCTTGAATTAGGTTTCCGAGTATAATATGTAGTACTTTGGAGCCTAGGGGGCGGTAAACAAAAAAAGTCTCAGATCAGAGGCATTTGACGACCTAGACAAATATACAAGCTGAGGAATGCTTTCTGACAGATCTTAACGAGTGTAAAGTTTTGCGTCTCCCCCTGGCTAGGAATTGGGATTTAGACACGCGTAGCGGGCGGTAAATACTTATGGCCAGGCGTGACGTAAATACGATTACTACAAGCCCTTTAGCTATTAGCGCGCTGAATCAAAGTCAGCAGACATAAGAAACTTCAATAATATTTTACCAAAAAGGTTAATCAATCCAGCTTTACAAAAAAAAAAAAATGAATTTGTTTCCTAACAAAACAGACTGAATTAGAGGTAAATCTAAACGACTTTTTTTTGAGAAAACACTTCATTCCTCTGATTACTTACGGGAACAGTCGCGAGATGATTAGTATATTCTGCTTCTCTGCTAGATAATGTGACATTTTTAATTCAGAGTCAAATCGCTTCTGGCGAATTCATCCCAGTTCATTCTCCTTTCCAGAGTCCTGCCAATCAACCGCAAACAGAAGGTGTTCCCCAACGGCACCCTCGTGATCGAGAACGTGGAACGCAACAGCGACCAGGCCACCTACACTTGCGTCGCCAAGAACTCGCAGGGCTACAGCGCTAGGGGAACCCTAGAGCTCCAAGTCATGGGTAAGTTCAACTGTCAGTACTGAATACACTACACAAATGTTAATTATATTGGGTACTTTTAGATATGTTAAATAATATAGGTAAACTATACCACATGACTCGACAATTCAGTGGTGTAATGCTACAGGCCCATAATTATTGATTCACTTAATTAGCGCTTGTGTTTGGTTTCTTTAATATACCTAAAAGTACTGGTATCCCAAGGCAGTTGCTGTCGCTGTGTGATTCGCCAGGATAAAGAGTGACAGCTAACAGTTTATGAGATTTAATGAATATTTGTGTAGCTGGACTTCAAAGATATGAAAAAAAGTGGCGCTTGAAAGATGACCATAAAAATATTGGCAATTTGAAATTGGATGCCAAAAATTGTTGACCGAATAAAGAAGTAGTGTATTTTCTGCAGCCATACGTTGGATAAGCTGATAATAATGATTAATGAATAATAATGTCACAGAATCCATATTAACAAAATATGTGGAGATACAGAATATTCAGCAGCTTATCCAACAGCGATTATAAGGTGGTCCAGTTAATTCTGGTATATTAAATTAAAAAAAAGAAGAGTCAACCACTCATTATTAAAAAAATAATATTGATTTAAACCAAGCAAATTACAGAAATGTATAAAAATAATGAAACGGGTAGCCATTTGGATTTAATGAGATCACAGTAAGTAAAAAAGTATTTAAAGAGTCAAGCTAAATACGATATCCTTAAACATATTCAGCCAAATAATACGAGCATCAATAATGAGTGGAAGAATATATCACAGAGTTGCCTAATTATTATACTATTCATTATTACAGCATTTTATAAAAATGTACTAGTATTCTCATGTATTTCCCATCGAAAAGTATTTCCTTTTCCAGTATGCAAATCTGTGTCTCTTCTAACTGGCAAAGTAATGTTGCAATAATGTGCTTTTATAATGTCAATACCTATTATTTAATTTTTGATAATTGTACCAACTGATGGACTACAAGTACTACAACCAAGTGAAGCATATTACAGCGGCCTTATATTTGCATTCTTCTAATAATGAAGTCTCTTTCAGGTTTTACACCAACAGGAAAGTGCTATAATTTGCCAGTGTTACTATCGGAGATGTTTATGCCCGCCAAAGCTACATCGTTTGCCACACACGCCCGTTCCTCGACCAAATAACGCTAGAACTAGCTCCCCTGTAGCAAATATCGCCCTTCTGGTCAGTGGACCAACCAGTCAACGCCGGAGACACGGCCTTGAACCTGTCGTGTAACCAAGAGAGACTAATATTAAAAACAAAAATTGAGCTTCGAGTGACAAAAGGTCTCAACGGGCAACGACCTTGGGATCGCCATTGTAAATAAATAAACAAGAAAAGGTAGATTCTAGTCAGCAGAGCCATTAGGGGCTCTTACCACTGTGTGGCGGTGAACTGGGCTTGCTCCACCAATCACAGCACATACCTCAATGTCCATGGTACAGCTATCGAGCAATGCTTGTCCTTCCTTGTGAGTAGTTTTCCCGTAGAAATTCACTTTTACACGCTCCCCAGTCCCACCACAGATCACGCCGTTCGAATTTGGTGAGGAAATCCTGAACGAAGGCGAGACGGCATCAGTTTCGTGCGTGATGAGCAAGGGCGACCTCCCTGTCGTGTTCACATGGCGTTTCAATGGAGAGGAAATTAAGCCCCGCAATAACCTTGGCATCGTTTTAACTACTATTAGCAAGAAAACCTCCATTCTAAACATTGAGCCGGTCAACGCCGTCCACCGAGGCTCCTACACTTGCGAGATCAAAAACCAGGCCGGGGACACGAATCACACCACTCTCCTAAGCGTCAACGGTTCGCTTTTCCTTTATTAGATATCATTTAACGTTCGCTTTTTATCACAGTCCCCCCTCAAATCTTACCTTTCGAGTTTGGGGAAGAGCCTGCCAACGCCGGAGACACCGCTTCAGTCCAATGTGTCATGAATAAAGGCGACTTACCAGCCAATTTCTCGTGGAGCCTCAACGGAAGACAGATCTTCCACGGCAAAAGCCTGGGCATAGCTATAGGCAGCATGAGTCGCAAGATGTCGATCCTCAATATCGATTCCGTGAATGGAACTCACAGAGGCACATACGTCTGTCGCGTCGAAAACTTCGCTGGGTCTACCAATCACAGTGCTACTTTGGAAGTCAATGGTTCTTTATCCTCTTCTTTCTACTAGAGTAGTTTCTTAGTTCAGTTTTTGTATGTCAGTAGTAAATAGAAAACTATTCATCCTGTAACAGTTTTGCCCCAAATCCATCCTTTCACCTTCGGTGATGAGCCGGCCAACGCGGGAGAAATGGTTGGTGTTCAGTGTATGGTCCCCAAAGGCGACGCTCCTATCAATATAACTTGGCAGTTAAATGGGCAGCCTTTAAAAGGAATTCAAGGAATTACAGTCACCAAGATCGGTCATAAGGCCAGCAGTCTCTCTATAGACTCCGTATCTTCCGTACACAGAGGCGTCTATACCTGTCTCGCCTCGAACCAAGCGGGCCATGCCAATTACTCCACTGAACTGGCTGTAAACGGTAATTTAAAAAAAACGTATCCAAGTAGATCTAACATCCTGCATCTCCCTTCTGCTTGTCTGGTAGTATTTCTTAATAATTTGTTAAATTAAAACCTTTGTAGTACTCCCCCAAATCAACCCTTTCACATTCGGAGACGAGCCTGCAAACGCGGGAGACACGGTCGGATTGCAGTGCATGGTCGTCAAAGGAGATGTCCCCGTCAACATCACGTGGCGCTTAAACGATATGCCCATATCGGAGACACCTGGCATTTCGATCATGAAAATGAGCGCGAAGGCGAGCGGCCTCACCATCGAATCTGTATTAGCCATTCATAGAGGAACATATACATGTTTCGCGCAGAATGCAGCCGGGCACACTAATCACTCCGCTGAACTTGCTGTCAATGGTACACGGTCACCGTTTTTAGAAATTTCTTACGCTTTGTATTGTGTATGCCCTAGTTCAGTTCCGATTCCCCTATACCCATCCAATATTTACTCTATCAATTTTACATCATTTTCCATATAGTTGTTCCGCAAGTGACCCCGTTCGATTTCGGTGAAGAGATCTTGAATGCAGGCGAAACAGTCTCTTTAACTTGTACCGTGGGGAAGGGAGATTTGCCTCTAAACATACATTGGCAGCTCAACAATCAAGTTTTGAATTCCGGAAATGGAGTCCTTATAAACAGAAACGGGAAAAGAATATCTATTCTGAGTATAGAGAACGTTCAACACGAACACATCGGCAATTATACCTGCACCGCGGAGAACGAGGCCGGCCAGAGTAGCCACAGCGCAGTCCTCAACGTTAATGGTATACAACTTACGTAAACCGCTTCGCTTTTGTTCGCACGACTTATTTTACAGTCACATGTATTTGTTTTAACCATTTTGTTACGTACGACCTCACATCCTTGGCAGTGCTCCCTCAAGTGGCTCCGTTCGACTTCGGCGAGGACACGTATAACGCGGGCGACACCGTGTCTCTGACGTGCACCATCACTAAAGGAGATATGCCCATAGAGATGTCTTGGTTGTTCAACGACAAACCAATGGGAAGTGGTGACGGCGTCGTCATCGCGCGTAGTGGTCGGAAAATATCAATACTAAGCATCGACTCCATTCAGGGCTCCCATAGAGGGAATTACACGTGTTTGGCAAAGAACGATGCGGGCTCCGCAGCGCACTCCGCTCTCCTTCACGTCAACGGTACAATTATCCAAATCTCAACTATGCATTGATCGAATGTTAGTTCTTATTTACGTTACTTTCCTTTAGTTGCTCCACAAATTATGCCATTTGATTTCGGCGTCGAACCTGTCAACGATCAGGAACTCGTCGTAGCTATGTGCACTGTTACCAAGGGTGATATGCCTCTTGCGATAAATTGGTACTTTAACGGGAAACTCGTCAAGTCGGGAAGTAACAGTGTGGTGCTCACGAACACGAAGCGCACCAACCAACTCACCATAGAGGCGGTCTCACACGTAAACCAGGGAAACTACACGTGCGCCGTCAGCAACCAAGCGGGCACGACTAACCACTCGGCCGAACTCTATGTTAACGGTACTTAGTGTTAGCTCAAGTAGATTATTGACCCCTTTTCGCACTCACTTTCTGCTGAATCCTTTCCTTTGTTAGTCCCTCCGCAGATCATGCCCTTTGAGTTCGGTGAGGATCCGGTTAACGCACAAGAAATGGTCGTCGTTACTTGCACGGTTACTAAGGGAGATTTACCCTTGCAAATAGAGTGGTACTTTAATTATACCCAAGTAAAATCGGGCGACGGCGGAATTACCCTCATGAACTCGAGGCGTACAAGTCAATTGAGCATCGAGTCTGTTAGTCATCAGAACCAAGGGTCCTACTGGTGCGTTGTGCGAAATGACGCCGGCTCCGTGAACCACACTGCACAACTATACGTAAACGGTATATCTTTTTCACACCTTTCATTCGGAAAAGTAAGTTTTGCTCCACGACGAGAGGGACCAAAGCGCTACTTTTCTGTTCAAGCTACTTTTTTAATTTATAAATTGGCATTGGAACATTTGTACGCAATGTGCCAATTGAACACAGATGTTAATAAAATAATCGATTGTAATTTCATCGTAGTCGATTCAAAACGAACATATTTCAAGTTTTAACTATAACAACGTTGTATAAAAATTTATAAATATTTCGTAATATTTAAAAATTAGTAATAAAGATTAAGATAATTTAGATAAATTTTAACAATAGGTAGCTTTTTTTAAATTTCCTCATAGTCGGTGTGAAAAATAGTATGTGTCACTCGGTAGCAAAATTATTTTCGTCTCGGGCGTAAACACTTGTATCCCTCACTACGCTCAGGATCCTACGTTAGAATCCCTCGCTACGCTCAGGATTCTATTGTAGGATCCCTCGCTGCATTCAGGATACAATACACCGCCCTCGCCGTAAATATACTATTTTGCTCCCTTGTGACACAAATAACTATTGACTGCGTCCCGAGCACTGTAACCTTTGTAGTGTTAGTGAGCATTATTTCCCCATCCTACTTCCACGTGTAACTTTGGCGGGTCATAATAGTTATCATAGATAATCCTTGTCATCTATGAAAAAAGAAGATCAGACGAGGGATCGGTCACACGTTAACGTTGCATTATTTCAGTGGCACCGATCATAGCTCCTTTCGAATTCGACGAATCAGTATTTTTCGGAGAGGGCGTCCAAGTGATGTGCCACGTTACTAAGGGCGACAGGCCGCTTGATTTCAAGTGGACGTTTAGTGGCGGAGACGTGAGTTCCTTAAGCGGGGTAAACATCATGAATGTTGGGGACCGGGGCTCGGTTCTAATAATACCCACTGTGACGGCCCAGCATTCCGGCATTTTCACGTGCACTGCCTCCAATGTTGTCGCCAGCGCTAATCATCACGCTACGCTCAATGTCAAGGGTATCGTCGCACTTCTTGTAACAGGCTATGTGTCATGTTTTTTTAAACCCCTTTCCAAACTCCTTCTAAGCCAAATAGTGGCGAAATAGCAAAGCCGCTTTGAACGATATGCTCCTCATATGGATATTGGCAAGTTTGTTGCAGTTGCACCCATCATATCACCATTTGAATTGGATGCAGCAGTTTTTTACGGAGAAAGCATTCAAGTCATGTGCCATGTCCCCAAGGGAGATATGCCATTAAAATTGACTTAGTATTTTCGTGATCTTCCGCTGCGAAGACAGGACGCTGTCATCATTACCAAATTAGGAGATAAAAGCACCTTGTTATCTATTCCGGCAGTAACTGAAAAACACACAGGAAATTATACTTGCGCAGCCTCCAATACCGTAGCAAGCACAAACCACACAGCCACCTTAAATGTTCAGGGTATACACACTTCTTTAGATTCATTGCTATCTTTTGGTTTATTTTATGTTATTTCCCTCACCAGTTCCTCCGCACATTGTCCCATTTGAGGCCGAAGAGCCAGTCTTTGCCGGCGAATCAGTGCAATTGGGCTGCCACGTGTCTAAGGGCGATACGCCCCTCACGATTACATGGAGTTTTCACGGGGAAGACCTGTCCTCCCACCAAGGAATATCTACGATGAAGATAGGCGAGCGCACGTCGCTGCTGAGTATATCTAGCGCGAAGGCGAGCCACAGCGGCGAATACTCGTGTCACGTCGGCAACCACGCCGGCCTAGCCATCCACGTGGCCTCAGTCAATGTCCATGGTATCCCCCGTTCCGCCCACTGCCCTTGCCTAAACGCACGCTGCACGCTTGCCTCAATAATAATCTTGGCCTTCTGGATTATCAGTGCTGCCTCACATCGTTCCCTTCGAGGCGGATGAGTCTGTGTTCGCTGGCGAATTGGTCCAACTCACCTGTACCGTTTCGAAGGGCGACTTACCTCTCGACATCAAGTGGCATTTCCATGGCTACGACAATGCTGCATCAGAACTCGGCATCATGACAACCAAAATGACCTCGCGCACTTCTTTTCTATCAATCGCTGCCGCTACCGCCGGCCATAGTGGCAATTATACCTGCGTAGCTGCCAACAGCGCCGGCTCTACTAACCATACCACTATCCTAAATGTTCAGGGTTAGTTTCATTTATTTATTATCATTATGGGTTTTCGTGTCGGCTGCGCATCACTGTCAGATGTGTCGATAGTATCAGCATGCTTTCCATCCGCACATCTGAAGCGTATGCTTGTTTTATTATTTTATTCAAATGATTATTTTGCCATCAGTTTTATTTCTATCTCTTAATCGTGTACATTCGTATACTTTATTCTCTCATACAATCACACCCGTCATTTTGCTAATCATTGATCTTCAGACAGCACTATTGACAAAATCGAATAAAAAAAAACAAAATTATTTATTTGACTATTCTGATAATGTGGGACATATCCGGCCGAAAACACTCCTCTCAGGATTTAAGTAGGGACTTTCGCTAAAGTAGACAACCAATCGCCCGAGCTAATCAGTCACTGTCACACATACCGGCAAAATACATGTGAGCTTCCAGGAATTATACGGCAACGCCTAAGTTATCTTACTTGGCGTATCTATAGCGTAACGTTAGGTTCTCCATACTTCGGTACTCGTTTTACTCAGTCCATTATTTATGCTTTAACAGTTTTGCCCCAAATCCACCCTTTTACGTTTGGTGACGAGCCAGCCAACGCTGCAGACACGGTTGGCGTCCAATGTATGGTAACTAAAGGTGACTCTCCTGTCAACATTACTTGGCTACTCAATGGAAAACCTCTGAACGGAATTCAAGGAATCACAGTCACTAAGATTGGACATAAATCGAGTAGCCTCTCTATCGACTCGGTAGCTTCCATACACAGAGGCGTTTTCACCTGTCTTGCCGCCAATCAAGCGGGCAATGCCAATTACTCTAGTGAATTAGCTGTAAACGGTAATTTTTCAAAAGATCGTTCAATTCTATCCGAATTAACACGGGCTGCGCTGCAGTATTGCATATGTATATATTTTATGTTTTTCATTCAAACCATTTGCGTACTTCCCTCAACCAATCCTTTCACAATTAGTCTATGTATACCTTTATATGGCTCGCCCTATCATATATGATTCATGGCCATTAAACGTGAGTGCTAGAGCGCTCATCATGATAATGCATTAAATGCGAGCTACAGCAAAGTATATTATAAAATTCGTCTTAAATGAAGCTGGAGCTGGACGCGATAGTTGGGACTATGGCATTATTGAGGACACATTGTAACAAGTTCTGATGGTTCCTAAGTAGTTCTCCACATCTGTCCTCTGTCCAATCAAGATCAAAAATTTGACCCTTAGTTGCACCACAAGTGACTCCATTCGATTTCGGAGAAGACATCATGAATGCAGGCGAAACAGCGTCTTTGATCTGTACCGTTGGGAAAGGGGATTTGCCTCTTACGATACACTGGCAACTCAACAATCAAGTTTTGAATTCCGGAAATGGAGTCCTTATAAACAGAAATGGGAAAAGAATATCTGTTCTTAGTATAGAGAACGTTCAACACGAACACATCGGCAATTACACCTGCACCGCGGAGAACGAGGCCGGCCAGAGTAGCCACAGCGCAGTCCTCAACGTTAATGGTATACAACTTACGTAAACCGCTTCGCTTTTGTTCGCACGACTTATTTTACAGTCACATGTATTTGTTTTAACCATTCTGTTACGTACGACCTCACATCCTTGGCAGTGCTCCCTCAAGTGGCTCCGTTCGACTTCGGCGAGGACACGTATAACGCGGGCGACACCGTGTCTCTGACGTGCACTATCACTAAAGGAGATATGCCCATAGAGATTTCTTGGTTGTTCAACGACAAATCAATGGGAAACGGTGACGGCGTCGTCATCGCGCGTAGCGGACGGAAAATATCAATGCTAAGCATTGACTCCATTCAGGGCTCCCATAGGGGGAATTACACGTGTGTGGCAAAGAACGATGCGGGCTCCGCAGCGCACTCCGCTCTCCTTCACGTCAACGGTACAATTATCCAAATCTTAACTATGCATTCATCGAATGGTAGTTCTTATTTGCGTTAATTTCCTTTAGTTACTCCACAAATTATGCCCTTTGATTTCGGCACCGAACCTGTCAACGATCAGGAACTCGTCGTGGTTATATGCACCGCCACCAAGGGCGATATGCCTCTTGCGATAAATTGGTACTTTAACGGGAAACTCGTCAAGTCGGGAAGTAACGGTGTGGTGCTCACGAACACGAAGCGCACCAACCAACTCACCATAGAGGCGGTCTCACACGTAAACCAGGGAAACTACACGTGCGCCGTCAGCAACCAAGCGGGCACGACTAACCACTCGGCCGAACTCTATGTTAACGGTATTTAGTAATCGTTCGTGTAGATTTATTGCGCTGCTCGTTAGTACAATGCTTCCTGCTGATTCTTTTCCTCTGTTAGTCCCTCCACAGATAATGCCTTTTGAATTCGGTGAGGAACCAGTCAATGCCCAAGATATGGTATTAGTTACTTGCACGGCTCTGAAGGGTGACCAGCCTTTGAAGATAGAATGGTATTTCAATGACACTATCGTAAAGTCGGGCGACAAAGGAATAACTCTTACAAATACAAAACGTACGAGTCAGCTAAGCATCGAATCCGTCAGCCACCAGAACCAAGGGTCCTACTCGTGCGTCGTGCGAAATGACGCCGGCTCCGTAAACCACACTGCACAGCTATACGTAAACGGTATAACTTTTCTCAGTCCATGCATTGAGCCCTATATTTAGCATTAGTGAGTTGTTTTTCCCATCCTCCTTCCACTTAGAACTTTTACGGGTCATAATGGACATCAGAACACCTCTCACAAAAGATGATTGTATACGCAAAGCTAGTAAACGTTATATAACCTTAAAAATACTGTATTATTTCAGTGGCTCCCATCATAGCTCCTTTCGAATTCGACGACTCAGTATATTTCGGAGAGGGCGTCCAAGTGATGTGCCACGTTACTAAGGGCGACAGGCCGCTTGATTTCAAGTGGACGTTTAGTGGCGGAGACGTGAGTTCCTTAAGCGGGGTAAACATCATGAATGTTGGGGACCGGGGCTCGGCTCTAATAATACCCACTGTGACGGCCCAGCATTCCGGCATTTTCACGTGCACTGCCTCTAATGTTGTCGCCAGTGCTAATCATCACGCTACGCTCAATGTCAAGGGTATCGTCGCTCTTCTCGTGATAGCTTAATATGTCTTGTTATGTTACGTCCTCTTCCGCACCCGTATAGTCAAATAGTAGCAAAGCAAAAGAATATTCGCTTGAAATTATGTGCCCCTAGTATAGTTAAAAAGGCAAGTTTGTTACAGTGGCACCCATCATATCACCGTTCGAATTCGATGAGGCAGTTTTTTATGGAGAGAGCATTCAAGTCATGTGCAATGTTCCCAAAGGAGACATGCCATTAAAATTGACTTGGTATTTCCGCGGTCTTCCACTGCAAAGACGGGACTCAGTCATTATTACCAAACTTGGCGATAGGAGCTCCGTATTATCTATTCCGGCAGTAACTGAAAAACACTCTGGAAAATACTCTTGCGCAGCCTTCAATACCGTAGCAAGCACTAACCACACCGCCATTTTAAATGTTCAGGGTACACAATCTTTTATAGATTCATTGTTGTCTTTTGGTTTATTTTATGTTATTTCCCTCACCAGTTCCTCCGCACATTGTCCCATTTGAGGCCGAAGAGCCAGTCTTTGCCGGCGAATCTGTGCAATTGACGTGCCACGTGTCTAAGGGCGATACGCCCCTCACGATCACTTGGAGTTTCCATGGGGAAGACCTGTCCTCCCACCAAGGAATATCTACGATGAAGATCGGCGAGCGCACGTCGTTGCTGAGTATATCTAGCGCGAAGGCGAGCCACAGCGGCGAATACTCGTGTCACGTCGGCAACCACGCCGGCCTAGCCATCCACGTGGCCTCAGTCAATGTCCATGGTATCCCCCGTTCCGCCCACTGCCCTTGCCTAAACGCACGCTGCACGCTTGCCTCAATAATAATCTCAAGCCTTCTGGATTAACAGTATTACCATACATCGTTCCCTTCGAGGCAGACGAGTCTGTGTTCGCTGGCGAGACTGTCCAACTCAACTGTCACGTTTCCAAGGGTGACTTACCTCTCAACATCAAGTGGCATTTCCATGGTTACGAGAATGCTACTTCAGAACTCGGCATCATGACGACTAAAATGACTTCGCGTACCTCATTTTTATCAATCGCCGCCGCTACCGCCAGCCATAGTGGCAATTATACCTGCGTAGCTGCCAACAGCGCCGGCTCTACTAATCATACCACTATCCTAAATGTTCATGGTCAGTTTCATTTCTTCAACATCAGTTTGGGTTTTCTATTCATCTTGGCAGCGCATCGATGTTAGATGTGTCGATTGAATCTGCACGCATTCCATCTACACATCTGCAGCGTATAACAAGCATACATTCTTTCGCTGTTTATTTTGCCATCAGTTTATTTTAGTTCCTTTTCGTTTGTTTCATACAGTTACACCGAATATTTTACCATTCGACGTCGACCAGTCACTTTTCTTTGGAGAGTCCGTCCAGATGATGTGCCACATATCGAAGGGGGACACTCCTCTGGACATTGTCTGGAGATTTAACGACGAGTCGCTATCGCGAGACTTAGGGTCTTTCACTAAAGTGGGCGATCGGTCGTCCGTGCTGATGTTGCCCTCCGTCACTGGCGCACATACCGGGAACTATACCTGTGTAGCCAGGAATCGGGCGGGAGCCGCTTCCTACTCAACAATACTGAAAATTATCGGTACATATTTAAATGTTAAAAGTAGGCTATTAGGTAGAACCTATTTTCTTTGTTTTCCTTCCCAACCGTCCATGAAAACTTTATATCGCTATTTTATATTCAAGTGGTTCCACACATAATCCCGTTCGAAGTCGAGGAGCAAATCTTCGCCGGTGAGTCGGTCCACCTCACCTGCCACGTATCGAAGGGAGACAGTCCTCTACAAATAACTTGGAGCTTTAACGATCGCGAGATTCCGTACCACAATAATATGGGCGTGACGACGACCAAGTTAGGGGAGAAAGCGTCAGTACTGAGCCTACCGACGGCCATGGGCCAGCACAGCGGGAACTACACATGCACCGCCAGCAACCGCGCCGGCCGTGCACACCACTCGGCGCTCGTCAACATCCATGGTACCGCACCAACGACCCCTCAACTCCTAGAAAATGCACGATTAGACATAACAATAGCCCTTTTTTTTTCTTTTTAATTAGTTCCTCCTCACATAATGCTATTCGAGATCGAAGAGTCAGTTTACTACGGAGAATCCGTGCAAATGACCTGTCACGTGAGCAAAGGTGACAAACCGATGAAGATTTCATGGACCTTCGAAGGGCAAGATCTGACTAATGACTTGGGTATCAAGACGATGAAAATGGCGGAACAGACGTCCTTCCTCTCTATAGCTGCTGTGACGGGAGAACACAGTGGGAATTACACGTGCATAGCGAAAAACAGAGCGGGAGAGCACAGATACTCAACATCGCTCCACGTTAAGGGTATTGCTAGTTAATTGTTGCAGCATGCACTTTATATGTTGCGCCACTAACTGTACCGTTTTTTTGCCAGTCGTCCCTCACATCAAACCTTTCGAATTGGACGAAGCCGTGTTCGCGGGGGAGTCGGTTCACCTCGACTGCTACGTGTCGAAGGGCGACACGCCCCTGAACATAACGTGGAGCTTCCAAGGGCAGCCCGTTACGCGTAGGATGGGCGTGGTCACGACGTCCCCGAGCGCTCGCGTCTCCGTCCTCGATATGCCGGCCGCGATGGGTGCCAACAGTGGCAACTACACGTGCACGGCCAGCAACCGCGCCGGCAGCGCGAGCCACACGGCAATCCTCAACGTCATCGGTACCGAAATCAGCTCGAGTGACGCTTGCTTTCTGTTCAGTTCCTCCCGTGGTCCAACCCTTCTCATTCGGGGAAGTCGCCATGAATTCCGGCCAAGTAGTGACGGCTCCTTGCTCGGTTATCGAGGGCGACCACCCGCTGCAGCTCCGGTGGCTCTTCGATGGTGAACCGATCAAGCCGCGGTCGGGGGCGACCGTGTTCCATATCGGGGAGCGAAGCGCGATCCTTAGTATCGGTTCAGTGTCACACAAACACGCTGGCAACTATACTTGTACCGCAGAAAACGACGCTGGGATTAGCTCACATATCTCTACCTTGATTATAAACGGTGCATAATTTTCCTTCCCGTTGAGATTAGATTTTATTTTATTGAATTGAATAGCATTAATTTAGTATCCTTTTCCGTTCTTTTCTATCTTATCGACTTGGAATTGTGTAGTACGAATAATGGGTGATGCATTCCAGTCCCTCCAAACATTCTGCCATTTACATTCGGAGAAAAGCCCGCGAACGTCGGCGAGTACTTGCAGGCGGCGTGCACCGCCAACCTCGGCGACGTCCCGCTCACTATCTCTTGGACGTTCAACGGCCACCCCATATCGCAGAGGAACAACGATTACGTCCTGACTAATTCCAAACGCAGTAGCCTGCTCATAATAGAATCTGTGGACGCAAAGCATGCGGGTTCTTATGTGTGTATAGGAGAAAATCGCGCGGGTCGCACATCTCATTCCACAGACCTAATAGTTTACGGTTAGTTCCATTTCTGGTAGAGTTCCATTTAGTTACTAGATGACGTTTGCATTTCAGTTCCTCCCAAGATTGCACCTTTTGCCGCCGGTGATGAACCGGCCTTTCTCGGCGATTACTTTGCGCTCCAATGTATAATAACGCACGGGGACCAGCCCGTCCGCATCGAGTGGACGGTGAACAATAAGTCCGCCAACGCCGTCCCCGGCTCGCGCGTCACCACTGTCGACCGGAGGAGCAGCGTGCTCACGATAGAATCCGTAGACGCCAAACACGCGGGGCTCTATAACTGCACCGCGTCTAATGCCGCCGGCGTCGCCTCGCACACCACCGAACTCGTAGTCAAGGGTCCGAAGTATACATTTTAAGTTTCTGCCCTCTTCATTCTAAGATTCCGCTTCATTAAAAGTTTTGTATTGTCCTAGTTCCACCATTGATAGTGCCGTTCAGTTTCGGTGAGGTGCCAATCAATCCGGGAGACGCGGTGCTCGTGCACTGCCTGGCTTCCAAGGGTGACCTGCCTCTAGAAATCTCGTGGACGTTTAGCAGTGAAACTATAGAATCTAGTCTGCACCGAGACATCACGACGACGCAGCTCAGTCCCCGCGTGTCCGTGCTAACCATCACTTCTGTGAGCGCGAACCACCAGGGCAACTACACGTGCATCGTGCAGAACGCTGCTGGGCGGGCCGAGCACGCCGCGACACTCGTCGTAAACGGCACGTGCTATAATATTCAATATCGGACATGGTAAACAGGGACTAACATCACGGAACAGTGCCTTCGAATGACCTCCACACTGGCACCGCTCTTTCCGTCACTCTCACAGTCGCTAACATGCCTGCCACTGATCGATCTAACCCTATATTTCTATGGTTGTTTGCAGTACTGCCCCGCATAGTCCCATTCTCGTTCGAGACGCTGCTATTCGCGGGGCAGGCGACTCAAGTCACTTGTTTAGTGTCAGAGGGGGACCAGCCCCTCGATATACAGTGGTATTTCGAAGGGCAATCTTTGAAAGAGAAGGCTGCCGTTTCGGCCACTAAGATAGGACAGAGGGCGTCATTGCTTCTGATCGACCCGGCGGGGTGGTCTAATAGTGGATCTTACACTTGTCTCGCGCGGAATGCCGCTGGCTTCTCCAACTATACCACCTCACTCGAAGTACACGGTATAATATGCATTCTTAGCACGAAGCTTTGCCTACCTTTATAGTTATGATATCGTTCGCTTATAGTCCGAATTATAGAGCGTTATGAATACGATGTTGATAGGTTGTGTTCAACCTATTCGTGACATTTATGAATGAGGCTAAGATGCACATGTAAATATGAGAACACAGGCTGCGATGTTGTGGATCATCTAGGACAGACGGTGGATGTCATTAGGAACCGGCTGCGGCTATCATCGATGACCCTCTCCTCCTCTCCTAGCATCTCTTATTATTTCCCTCCTGCTTCCCGGGTTCCTTCTGTATATTCTGTTTGTTCATTTTTATATTATTTTGGTTTGGTTCGCGCTAACTGCTTGGCTTTCTTATTACTCTATTGAAATACAATTGCGTTGACGTAGTTGAATTAGGTATATTGTTAATATCACAATGCTATTTTTTTATTGGCATCTGCATAACAGTCCACATAACTTAATTTATTAGACTCGTTACAACATTTTGGATTAATCAAAAAGATCTTTTTTGTTGTTCAATATATGTGTTTTTCGTTGAATACTAACTTATCTAGGCAGATTTTCAAGTACGTATCAATTAAACTAATTTTGAAAATGTCTATACGTTAACGTCATACGATGTATATCATAAGAGCGCTTTACGTTCGCGTTGCTTTTCACAATGGAGTTTTGTATTGTTTTATACATATCCAGTTATTTGTTTTATTTGTAGCTAGCTGCTTTGTTAACGTTTTGTTTGCGTCATGTGCTCAGGATAAAGTAAACTGAGAAGCTTCTACGACGATATATGTTATTAATACCATTAAGTAGTTTGATCTTATCTGCTGCAAAAAGCTTTGGCTATACGCTGCTTTGCGTTAGCTAGAGAAAGTAATTAAGTAACAAACATATGTTAAATCATTATGAAAGTAAAACTTATCGGAATGGAAGCTTTCAAAAACATAGGTTGAATCATTGTAAGTGTTTGGTAGCTCCAGTTTTCAAATTAAAGAAATCAAGACATACTAGTAGACCTACCATAAAGACATACTATTAGATTTCGTTTTTGTTATATTAACGTTGAGAAGGAAAATTAACATTATTCTGTTGTTTTTGTTTTCTATCTAGTCAATTCCGTATCGGATTTCAATGGTTCAACCTTATCTGGTGGTCAAAAACCACTCACTTGATGTCAGAACGTCGTTATTACAAACCCAGTATTATTTTACCTTCGAATAACTAGCCAATCTTACTTAGTACACCTACCTTTACTATACTCGTACCTATTCATCTGGGTTTATAATAACGCGTTTACAAAAAATATATCCCAACAAAAAGATAATAATTCAAGTTTTAGTCATTTAGAAACTTCATTTGAAGAACTAAAATGTTTAATTCAAGTTAAAAGAAAAAAACTGATGTCTGATCACAAAGTAACTTGCAAAGAAATTAACTTTTTAGAAGTAAAGTAGTTCATTTGCAAAATAATTGTCTAACATTATGAAAGCTCACTGAATCCTTGCATGCGTCATGACATGATTAAGCGATGCAGGCGGTTAGCTACAACTTTGGGTGCGATTTCAGTGCCCCCTCGCTGGATAATTGAGCCCACTGACAAAGCCTTCGCCCAGGGCTCGGACGCTAAGGTTGAGTGCAAAGCCGATGGCTTCCCCAAGCCCCAGGTGACGTGGAAGAGGGCTGAAGGTGCGTACAGTTATCTTATTATGACTTATTCTTTGTATTTAAGAAATTGTTTGATACAACATTAACATGCGGTATCTTTTGTGTAATCGTTGTTCCACTACCCTGTAAAGTGGATGAATGAGTGAGCACAGCAAATTACTTGCTTCGTTTCTGGTTTATCATAAGTAAAAAGCAAATGTGATGACAAACAATTCTGAATACACCCTACCTTACCAACTTACCAAGCAAAATCACACACTAGTAGCAATATAACAATAACATAGCCGTAGGTAGTCTATTCTATGTTACGAATTACGATCGTCTGATGAACCAGAAATGTCAATTAATTTCAGTCCAAACGCACCATTATAACCAAAACGAATCCTATATTTAAAAATCTTTTTATTATCCAGGGGACACGCCAGGCGATTACAAAGACCTTAAGCCAAACAACCCTAACGTTAAAGTAGAGGATGGAGCTCTCTCAATTGCCAATATCCAAAAGACAAACGAGGGTTACTATCTGTGTGAAGCCGTCAACGGAATCGGATCGGGATTGTCAGCTGTCATTCTGATCAGTGTACAGGGTAAGTCACAGTCAAACCAGTTCCTTTTGGAAAGGAAGAATACTTGGCCAGTTATTGTTACATCAATGATGAACAGATGAACATACCATTCCTTAATAGGTATTGTAGTTATATTGGTTTTATTCTTTGCAGCTCCACCTCAATTTGAGATTAAAATGAGGAACCAAACCGCCCGCCGAAGTGAACCCGCTGTCCTGCAATGCCAAGCTAAAGGAGAAAAGGTAAACTTTACTATTTTTCACGCCACTGCTCGGAAATGTGGCAAAAGATGGTCAGAAAACAGGCATTAAAGCTGGGGTTAGTTGGACATATCACGAACAGGCCAAATATGAGTTCAAACTGTCCAACAATGTTATTGTTGGACAGTTTGAACAGCGATTCGCTCAATCACATTGCCCCCGCCCCCGCCCCGCGCGGTGCCCCTCGATACGCGAGCGGCAGTTATTATGATTTTAAATTAGGTACTTAATTTTGACTTATAATTATAATTATTTGCGATTTCCTCGCAGTAGGCGTGAAAAGCACTATGTAATGTCTCGGCCAAAAGGCAATAGATGGACTCGTCTCCTTCGAGGTTCTTGAGGACCTTGAACCCACTCGTCCATCTATTGCCTACTTTCTAGCCTTTACAACAATGTACTATTGTTTCCCATAGATCGAATACCGGTAAACAGTAGGTATACAGATAGTGACAAAAGATTTTCCCTCTCAAAGTCTTTGAAGCGTTGTCATCTTGAATTTCACCTAGCCTGTGAAAAGGTGTTTCTCACGCTACTTATCACACTTGTATGTGCTCCACAGCCAATTGGAATCATCTGGAACATGAACAACAAGCGCCTGGAACCCAAATCGGACCCTCGCTACACCATTCGCGAAGAGATCCTGCCCGGGGGAGTGGTTTCCGACCTGAGCATCAGGAGGACCGAGCGATCTGACAGCGCACTTTTCACTTGCGTAGCCACTAACGCCTTCGGCTCTGACGACACTAGCATCAACATGATTATCCAAGGTAAGTCTGAAAAAGTGTAACATGACACAGTTACCCATACAAACCTTATAGGGATTCTTGCGGTCTCTCGTTGCGAGGCTCCAGACATTCCATTGAACTTCATAAATAGGCGACTAACTTAATGTGCCAACTTTCGCCAACTTTCGCATAAATGCGGCCGACGCAACCGCACGGTTTAGTTAAGAGTAAGGGATTACCCTTGGATTGTCTTTGGGAGGGCATTAAAGCAAGGAATTAATAAAGGAGGATATCCCAAAAAACGCCAAATTCTCTCACACGTTCATATGTTTCACAGAGGTTCCCGAAGCGCCGTACGGCCTGAAAGTGCTGGACAAGTCAGGTCGCACCGTGCAACTATCGTGGGCCGCCCCGTATGACGGCAACTCGCCTATCAAGAAGTTCCTCATTGAGTACAAACGCGCCAAGGGCAGCTGGGAGAAGGACATTGACAGGTATGGGGTATTCTGTTCAACATGCGAGTTCATGTATATCCATAAACATCCTTTGTTAATCAACCTTTTCTGGCCCGAATCTCAGTGTCTTCTTGTCATATCATATGTATGTATCATGCCGTCATCATCCTCCTAGCGTTATTCCCGGTAGTGCCCCTAAATGAGCCCAGGGTCTGCTTTGACACTTAATCCCAAGATTTAGCATAAGCACTAGTTTTACGAAAGCGACTGCCAGCTGACCTTCCAACCCATAGGGAAAACTAGACCTTATTGGGATCGGGACCGGTTTTCTCACGATGTTTTCCTTCACCGAAAAGCAAACGGCAAATATTCCGTACATAAGTTCCGAAGACCTCATTGGTAGGAGCCGGGATTCGGACCCACGACCGCCGCTTGACAGTCGCGTGCCTGAACCACTAGGCTACCGTAGCTTCTGTGTCATGACATGAAGCATTATTCCTTTCTCCAGGGTGCTGGTCCCCGGCGACTCGACCGAAGCGGGCGTGTTCAGCCTGCGGCCCGCCACCGCCTACCACATCCGCATCGTCGCCGAGAACGAGCTCGGCACCTCCGAGCCCTCGGAGACCGTCACCATCATCACCGCCGAGGAGGCCCCGACCGGCCCGCCGCAGGACGTGAAGGTGGACGCGCACGACAAGCACACGCTCAGGGTCACCTGGAAGCCGCCGCCGCCGCAAGATTGGAACGGTGAACTCCAGGGGTGAGTTCACAAGGGTGTAGCAAATGGCAGACAGTCTGGGGCTGTTGCCCCTTTCTGCTCCAGAAATGAAGAGTTTTTTCAGATCAAAAGTAATAATAAATATGCTCGAAAAACTATGTTGTTTTGTTAAATAGGTACTGTGTGATCTTACAGATACTATGTTGGCTACAAATTGGCGTCGAGCAACAAGTCGTTTGTTTTCGAAACTGTCGACATCTCCAAGGAATCTGGCAAGGAGCACCACCTCGACATCATGAATCTCAAGTGAGTGACATCAAATATAGACCAACATCTGTGAAATACACATGAAGCCCGTCGCCAAACGAAATGTTTGTTGTGTTTTGTTTCCAGAACGTTCCACCAGTACGCAGTGGTGGCTCAGGCCTTCAACAAGATGGGCTCTGGTCCCGTGTCGCAGGAGGTCCGCGCGTACACGGCGGAGGGCGCGCCGTCCGCGCCGCCGCAGGACGTGCTGTGCACCACGCTCACCGCGCAGACCATCCGCGTGTCCTGGGTGTCGCCGCCGCTCGCCGCCGCCAACGGACTCATCAAGGCTTACAAGGTGGTTTACGGACCGAGCGACACTTGGTATGGTGAGTATTTCATGTCACAACCTGCACCTGAGTAGCGCGTACACTCTGGGAAAATTCAGTTTTCTTGACAGATTGAAACCTGAGTTATCAAGCTCTATAATATTAGGGACAATGCCTGAACATTGAAATAAAAAAATATTTCCGCTGCCCTCGCGGTCTCAACGACTATTGGTTACTCGAGACCTACCTCACCTAAGTCGAGTCTAATTTAATTGTCCTGTATTTCATGACAATCCAGGATTTGCCACGAGAGTATCTGATCTTCCCTTAGAAGCTCAAGTTACGCAAAGTTCTTCAATCTGTCTACAAACATTATAGCCGTCTCTTCTATATTAATAGATGAGAAGACAAAAGACACCAAGATTACGGCGAGCAGCGAGACTATCCTCCACGGACTGAAGAAGTTCACGAACTACTCGATGGAAGTGCTGGCGACCACCAACGGTGGGGACGGCGTACGATCGGTCCCTATTCACTGCCAGACAGAACAAGACGGTAATTATTCGAAAACTTTACAATACAACACCTTGATACTCTCCTACACACCATACATCTCAATTGGAATACAACACCTGCACCCCATTAAGCTTTCAGATATAAGTGATTAACATTTGTGTTGTGTCAGATGGTACGACCAAAATGTATTTTTTTATTCCATTAATCTGCACATCACAATCGTAAATGTCAAACCTAGTAGGCTTATTCAAGAGATACAGATATTGTTTTAACACTGAGTACAGCAGTACCACAAATATAAGTTACACCGGCAATCTTCGTCCACGCCGACGAGTGCTGACAAGTACCGAATGAAATCGAACGTATGGCCATTTCAATATATAGTAGATTGTACAACAAGTGCATAAAAGGCACCATTTTACGCGAGACGTTTATAGTGTATAAAATTGAGTGTAAAATGGGTTTTATGGCGAATTGTACACTCGACTTTTCACTTCGATTGCGAGGAAATGAAATCTATAAGTTTATTTCATGATTTTTTATTGTGTATTGATATCCTTGCCTTGGTCTTAGAATACTAACGAAACATAAAAAATTAGAAAGAGTTTATTCTAAGAAAGTTTAAGTTGCTCGTGTGGCTGTTGGACCAAATGCCTTGGTCTTCGACGAAGATTTTACTTTCGGCACTAGAGCATAAAAAGCGACTTTAGGTCGCCTATACACAGCATGAAGAGGCACTTTTTGAGCATGAGAAGTGAAAAAGACCTTGTTGCACTATATGTGAAGTACAATATGCAATGACAGGTGAACTCGTTCTTTCCCGCTCATGGCGCCAGACAAAATGGCGGGCGCCGGAGCAGCCGTCGTCACGCGCAAAATTTTGGCCAATGGGCGATGAAGATTATACCCGCGCAAACGCGCTGCCTTATTATTGGTTAAAATGCTTTCTGCGCAGGTACATCGTTGTAACTTGTATTTGCAGTACTGTTGTAATCTCAACCGTAATCCTCCAATCCATAAAGAGTCAAATAAGAGCTGGCGGTTAGAAGTAACGCGCTTGTGTTTTTTCTAGTTTCGCCAGAGTGCATAGGCTGCGGTGTCTGCTTACCGTCAGCCAGGCCGTATTATCGTCTGCCATCGTAGTATAACAATCATATAAGGAACTAAGATGAATTTTGATTACGTGTCCTTGTTGTTTAGTCCCGGAAGCCCCGCGCGCGGTGAAGGCGCTGGTGATGGGCGCGGACTCGATCCTGGTGTCGTGGCGCGCGCCCGCGCAGCCCAACGGCGTGGTGACGCACTACAACGTGTACACGCAGGCGCAGAACGCCGAGCCGCACCCCAACAAGGTGCGATCTATAGCTTCTATGTAACGCAACAGTGGCCCGCTGTAGTCAATCCGTGATGGGCAAAATGTAATCTATTAACGATTAAGATTAAACTACTTAAAAATAAACAATTAAAAATGACGATTGATTAATCTTAGTCGTTAGAGTTGCGACTAAGACTTTCGACTAATTTAATCACGATTAAATTATCGTGATTAAAACCGTCGATTAAATACGAGCGACTAAATCATTAATCGATTGATTAATTAGATTAATTTTCTCTCGATTCATATCAGGAATGAATAAGCGCTCTCGCACTTTCGTTCATCTTCCTCTTTTTAATTTTCTACCTGGGCTTCATCTAAGCCGTAAACCCTTATCTAGGAGACCCTTAAGAGTACTGCACTGTAAAAACCATCTTGTGTTTCTGGAACAAATTTATATCACACAACATGCCTACTACAATGATTTCTGAGTGTACAATACACGTCAAGACCTATTTAATTTTTGTAACGTGCTGTGTCCCGTTTTTTTATCGAGATATAATCGTGAAATTTAGTCAATTAAAATAACGATTAATCAATCCTCGAATTCTGCCACGATTAATATAATCTTGATTAAATTAATCGCGATTAATTTTGTGACGATTGATTGTATAATCGATTAATTTGTTGATTTAAAAAACAATCAATTAATGCCCATCTCTGAGTCAAATCCGATTAGGCTAAAAGGGTCCGAATCAGTAGCTACCCGATTGCTTTTTTTTATTGCGTACCATTGAGTATTATAAAAATGAATTGTGACTGTTTGGCCCCAGGTCCCAGCAACGCAGACCAGCTACTCCGCCACTGACCTGAAGGCTGGCCGCTACGACTTCTGGGTGACTGCTTCCACCATCATCGGCGAGGGACAGCCCTCGGGCACCGCTTCTTGCAGCCCTAGTGACAAAGGTACGTTTTATCTACTATCTAGATTAGCTTTTGCTCCCGCCCGCGATTCCCATACATTCACCCCACTCGCATTAACTTAGCTAGGGAATTATTTAAAGGATTAAAAGAGTAAAACTATACATTCATTTAGGGTACAAAATTATCTGTGTTCAATTTCACCGTAAACTTATGTGTAGAAATGTTCTTTAAGACATTACCTGTGAGGTATGCATTTACTTTCATAAAAGACTCCTTGCAACCCTAAGCTAAGTTTTGCCACTCTTTAAAAAATAAAACAGGAAATGTAAGTAACAATCTAACAATATAAGGTATTGTGATCCTACCAGACTGCGCCAGTAACAAGAGTTTCACTTTTCTAACTTTGAAGGATAAAAAATTTAACTGAATATTATTTTTACCTGAATTTACATCAACATTATTTATTTTCGCAGTGCCCGCCAAAATCGCCTCATTCGACGAATCGTTCACCGCCACGTACAAGGAAGATGTTAAGCTGCCGTGTCTGGCTGTCGGTGTACCGCCTCCTAACATTCTCTGGAAGGTATGATGAGCGTTAACTATGTGTCATTAAACAATATTAACCCTGGTCGACTAACTCCTGAGTTAACGGAATGTGATGGTGAAAACGTGGTTCGTTAAATATATTTCACGTGATGAAGGCTTAGTTATATCGACTCGTGCGAATGATAACAAGATAAATTACGCACTTCTCACATCGCTCTTCGTTGCATTTGTTATTTATTAGGTAACTAGTCGAAAATATTCAATGTCTACACGAAAAACGCCGAATAACCGCCTCGGCAGTGAAGACTTGATAGCCGCACTCCTAATGGGTCATGTTGAACTTATGAAACCCCTCGTTAGCGTCCGGTTTGACGAATGGCGTTTTTTACCTCTGGCGCAAAGAGAGGTCTGTGGTATCGTAGCGTAGCTCCCAAACGGATGAACCGATTTTCGTTTAGTTTTTTTTGTGTCATAGATTATATCCCGAGTGTTCTTAGCCATGTTTCATGACAATCTGTTCAGCCTTTGAGACGTTGGACTTTGAAATGAAGAGTCGGGGGTTTGTCAACTTTTCTAAGTTGTAGTTTTTTTTAAATATAGATCAAGGGCCAGCAGCTGGAGGCGTCGGAGCGCGTCCGCCAGCTGCCCGAGGGCTCGCTGCAGATCGCGGGGGTCGCGCGCGAGGACGCCGGCGAGTACTCGTGCCACGTCGACAACCAGTTCGGGACCGACACCGTCACACACACGCTCTCCGTGCTCGGTCAGTGCATATATAGATCAAGGGCCAGCAGCTGGAGGCGTCAGAGCGCGTCCGCCAGCTGCCCGAGGGCTCGCTGCAGATCGCGGGGGTCGCGCGCGAGGACGCCGGCGAGTACTCGTGCCACGTCGACAACCAGTTCGGGACCGACACCGTCACACACACGCTCTCCGTGCTCGGTCAGTGCATATATAGATCAAGGGCCAGCAGCTGGAGGCGTCAGAGCGCGTCCGCCAGCTGCCCGAGGGCTCGCTGCAGATCGCGGGGGTCGCGCGCGAGGACGCCGGCGAGTACTCGTGCCACGTCGACAACCAGTTCGGGACCGACACCGTCACACACACGCTCTCCGTGCTCGGTCAGTGCATATATAGATCAAGGGCCAGCAGCTGGAGGCGTCGGAGCGCGTCCGCCAGCTGCCCGAGGGCTCGCTGCAGATCGCGGGGGTCGCGCGCGAGGACGCCGGCGAGTACTCGTGCCACGTCGACAACCAGTTCGGGACCGACACCGTCACACACACGCTCTCCGTGCTCGGTCAGTGCATATATAGATCAAGGGCCAGCAGCTGGAGGCGTCGGAGCGCGTCCGCCAGCTGCCCGAGGGCTCGCTGCAGATCGCGGGGGTCGCGCGCGAGGACGCCGGCGAGTACTCGTGCCACGTCGACAACCAGTTCGGGACCGACACCGTCACACACACGCTCTCCGTGCTCGGTCAGTGCATATATAGATCAAGGGCCAGCAGCTGGAGGCGTCAGAGCGCGTCCGCCAGCTGCCCGAGGGCTCGCTGCAGATCGCGGGGGTCGCGCGCGAGGACGCCGGCGAGTACTCGTGCCACGTCGACAACCAGTTCGGGACCGACACCGTCACACACACGCTCTCCGTGCTCGGTCAGTGCATATATAGATCAAGGGCCAGCAGCTGGAGGCGTCGGAGCGCGTCCGCCAGCTGCCCGAGGGCTCGCTGCAGATCGCGGGGGTCGCGCGCGAGGACGCCGGCGAGTACTCGTGCCACGTCGACAACCAGTTCGGGACCGACACCGTCACACACACGCTCTCCGTGCTCGGTCAGTGCATATATAGATCAAGGGCCAGCAGCTGGAGGCGTCAGAGCGCGTCCGCCAGCTGCCCGAGGGCTCGCTGCAGATCGCGGGGGTCGCGCGCGAGGACGCCGGCGAGTACTCGTGCCACGTCGACAACCAGTTCGGGACCGACACCGTCACACACACGCTCTCCGTGCTCGGTCAGTGCATATATAGATCAAGGGCCAGCAGCTGGAGGCGTCAGAGCGCGTCCGCCAGCTGCCCGAGGGCTCGCTGCAGATCGCGGGGGTCGCGCGCGAGGACGCCGGCGAGTACTCGTGCCACGTCGACAACCAGTTCGGGACCGACACCGTCACACACACGCTCTCCGTGCTCGGTCAGTGCATATATAGATCAAGGGCCAGCAGCTGGAGGCGTCGGAGCGCGTCCGCCAGCTGCCCGAGGGCTCGCTGCAGATCGCGGGGGTCGCGCGCGAGGACGCCGGCGAGTACTCGTGCCACGTCGACAACCAGTTCGGGACCGACACCGTCACACACACGCTCTCCGTGCTCGGTCAGTGCATATATAGATCAAGGGCCAGCAGCTGGAGGCGTCAGAGCGCGTCCGCCAGCTGCCCGAGGGCTCGCTGCAGATCGCGGGGGTCGCGCGCGAGGACGCCGGCGAGTACTCGTGCCACGTCGACAACCAGTTCGGGACCGACACCGTCACACACACGCTCTCCGTGCTCGGTCAGTGCATATATAGATCAAGGGCCAGCAGCTGGAGGCGTCAGAGCGCGTCCGCCAGCTGCCCGAGGGCTCGCTGCAGATCGCGGGGGTCGCGCGCGAGGACGCCGGCGAGTACTCGTGCCACGTCGACAACCAGTTCGGGACCGACACCGTCACACACACGCTCTCCGTGCTCGGTCAGTGCATATATAGATCAAGGGCCAGCAGCTGGAGGCGTCAGAGCGCGTCCGCCAGCTGCCCGAGGGCTCGCTGCAGATCGCGGGGGTCGCGCGCGAGGACGCCGGCGAGTACTCGTGCCACGTCGACAACCAGTTCGGGACCGACACCGTCACACACACGCTCTCCGTGCTCGGTCAGTGCATATATAGATCAAGGGCCAGCAGCTGGAGGCGTCGGAGCGCGTCCGCCAGCTGCCCGAGGGCTCGCTGCAGATCGCGGGGGTCGCGCGCGAGGACGCCGGCGAGTACTCGTGCCACGTCGACAACCAGTTCGGGACCGACACCGTCACACACACGCTCTCCGTGCTCGGTCAGTGCATATATAGATCAAGGGCCAGCAGCTGGAGGCGTCGGAGCGCGTCCGCCAGCTGCCCGAGGGCTCGCTGCAGATCGCGGGGGTCGCGCGCGAGGACGCCGGCGAGTACTCGTGCCACGTCGACAACCAGTTCGGGACCGACACCGTCACACACACGCTCTCCGTGCTCGGTCAGTGCATATATAGATCAAGGGCCAGCAGCTGGAGGCGTCGGAGCGCGTCCGCCAGCTGCCCGAGGGCTCGCTGCAGATCGCGGGGGTCGCGCGCGAGGACGCCGGCGAGTACTCGTGCCACGTCGACAACCAGTTCGGGACCGACACCGTCACACACACGCTCTCCGTGCTCGGTCAGTGCATATATAGATCAAGGGCCAGCAGCTGGAGGCGTCAGAGCGCGTCCGCCAGCTGCCCGAGGGCTCGCTGCAGATCGCGGGGGTCGCGCGCGAGGACGCCGGCGAGTACTCGTGCCACGTCGACAACCAGTTCGGGACCGACACTGTCACACACACGCTCTCCGTGCTCGGTCAGTGCATATATAGATCAAGGGCCAGCAGCTGGAGGCGTCAGAGCGCGTCCGCCAGCTGCCCGAGGGCTCGCTGCAGATCGCGGGGGTCGCGCGCGAGGACGCCGGCGAGTACTCGTGCCACGTCGACAACCAGTTCGGGACCGACACCGTCACACACACGCTCTCCGTGCTCGGTCAGTGCATATATAGATCAAGGGCCAGCAGCTGGAGGCGTCGGAGCGCGTCCGCCAGCTGCCCGAGGGCTCGCTGCAGATCGCGGGGGTCGCGCGCGAGGACGCCGGCGAGTACTCGTGCCACGTCGACAACCAGTTCGGGACCGACACCGTCACACACACGCTCTCCGTGCTCGGTCAGTGCATATATAGATCAAGGGCCAGCAGCTGGAGGCGTCAGAGCGCGTCCGCCAGCTGCCCGAGGGCTCGCTGCAGATCGCGGGGGTCGCGCGCGAGGACGCCGGCGAGTACTCGTGCCACGTCGACAACCAGTTCGGGACCGACACCGTCACACACACGCTCTCCGTGCTCGGTCAGTGCATATATAGATCAAGGGCCAGCAGCTGGAGGCGTCAGAGCGCGTCCGCCAGCTGCCCGAGGGCTCGCTGCAGATCGCGGGGGTCGCGCGCGAGGACGCCGGCGAGTACTCGTGCCACGTCGACAACCAGTTCGGGACCGACACCGTCACACACACGCTCTCCGTGCTCGGTCAGTGCATATATAGATCAAGGGCCAGCAGCTGGAGGCGTCAGAGCGCGTCCGCCAGCTGCCCGAGGGCTCGCTGCAGATCGCGGGGGTCGCGCGCGAGGACGCCGGCGAGTACTCGTGCCACGTCGACAACCAGTTCGGGACCGACACCGTCACACACACGCTCTCCGTGCTCGGTCAGTGCATATATAGATCAAGGGCCAGCAGCTGGAGGCGTCAGAGCGCGTCCGCCAGCTGCCCGAGGGCTCGCTGCAGATCGCGGGGGTCGCGCGCGAGGACGCCGGCGAGTACTCGTGCCACGTCGACAACCAGTTCGGGACCGACACCGTCACACACACGCTCTCCGTGCTCGGTCAGTGCATATATAGATCAAGGGCCAGTAGCTGGAGGCGTCAGAGCGCGTCCGCCAGCTGCCCGAGGGCTCGCTGCAGATCGCGGGGGTCGCGCGCGAGGACGCCGGCGAGTACTCGTGCCACGTCGACAACCAGTTCGGGACCGACACCGTCACACACACGCTCTCCGTGCTCGGTCAGTGCATATATAGATCAAGGGCCAGCAGCTGGAGGCGTCGGAGCGCGTCCGCCAGCTGCCCGAGGGCTCGCTGCAGATCGCGGGGGTCGCGCGCGAGGACGCCGGCGAGTACTCGTGCCACGTCGACAACCAGTTCGGGACCGACACCGTCACACACACGCTCTCCGTGCTCGGTCAGTGCATATATAGATCAAGGGCCAGCAGCTGGAGGCGTCGGAGCGCGTCCGCCAGCTGCCCGAGGGCTCGCTGCAGATCGCGGGGGTCGCGCGCGAGGACGCCGGCGAGTACTCGTGCCACGTCGACAACCAGTTCGGGACCGACACCGTCACACACACGCTCTCCGTGCTCGGTCAGTGCATATATAGATCAAGGGCCAGCAGCTGGAGGCGTCGGAGCGCGTCCGCCAGCTGCCCGAGGGCTCGCTGCAGATGGCGGGGGTCGCGCGCGAGGACGCCGGCGAGTACTCGTGCCACGTCGACAACCAGTTCGGGACCGACACCGTCACACACACGCTCTCCGTGCTCGGTCAGTGCATATATAGATCAAGGGCCAGCAGCTGGAGGCGTCAGAGCGCGTCCGCCAGCTGCCCGAGGGCTCGCTGCAGATCGCGGGGGTCGCGCGCGAGGACGCCGGCGAGTACTCGTGCCACGTCGACAACCAGTTCGGGACCGACACCGTCACACACACGCTCTCCGTGCTCGGTCAGTGCATATATAGATCAAGGGCCAGCAGCTGGAGGCGTCAGAGCGCGTCCGCCAGCTGCCCGAGGGCTCGCTGCAGATCGCGGGGGTCGCGCGCGAGGACGCCGGCGAGTACTCGTGCCACGTCGACAACCAGTTCGGGACCGACACCGTCACACACACGCTCTCCGTGCTCGGTCAGTGCATATATAGATCAAGGGCCAGCAGCTGGAGGCGTCAGAGCGCGTCCGCCAGCTGCCCGAGGGCTCGCTGCAGATCGCGGGGGTCGCGCGCGAGGACGCCGGCGAGTACTCGTGCCACGTCGACAACCAGTTCGGGACCGACACCGTCACACACACGCTCTCCGTGCTCGGTCAGTGCATTTCTACTTTGCACGTGTACGAGAGGGTTTAGACGAATTGGCAAGAGGGACCTGCCCAAGGACAAACTTGATTTCGTTGTTCATGGAGGTCATTGGACTTAGTACAGTAGTACATCAAATGTAGCTACGCAAACGAAGACGTGAAGTTGTCCCGTCTTGAGCGTTCCGCCTCCTAATAGTTTTTAAATTACGGAAAGGTTTTAAATGAGGAGTCAGAAAAACGGTCAAAAAAAATTATATTTAAAATTGTGCAGACTAGCTCGGTTTTAAAATTAAAAGTACGTGGGTACGGGCTAATACACTTAAAATCGGATTCCGTTATTCTCCTGCAGCCGAAGTACTCCCCTGAGTGCGCTGTGTAGGTTGGCGGCGGAATTTCTCATCGGCGCTGAGTTCAGCGCCGGCCGGAAAACTGCTCCGCGGTCTGGTACAAATGGCCGGAAGTAAAGCGCAAGCAGGCGGCAAGCAGTCAGCCAATTATTTGTCACTCTGGACTTTGGACCCTGGAACGCGCCATAGAACAAAGGCGTTAGAAACGGTCCATCCATTCCTGTGAACGCCAACGGCATGTGGGAAAGCACTTAGGTAGTTGTGATGCCGTGGATGTTCACAAATCAGATACGGAGATTACAATAAAATGAAGTTGATTTGATAAATAAAGGAGTTAAATGATTTTATGTTTTTTATTTCTAATTTGCGGGTGGATTAAAAGTGACAACGATGAATAGCAACTTTTAATAAGTGCTAGTTATGATCAAAGCTATTATGTAGATGCGATATTTATGTTCTGTAGTTAAAATAATTGTGAACTAGCATTGAGTTCGATTGGCAAGATAAAATAATTAAGCAATTAATCAGCACTAAGGGTTCTAAGCTACTTGCAAGCAAAATATAACCACTTACCCAATTTGGGGTACACTAATTACACTTATTTAACGCCACAGTGATTTTTACATTGGTCGAGGAACACGTAGGGACGAACACAAGAACATCGATTACGGTTCCGTGCAGCGGACCGTAGCAGAGATCGATTTCCAGCGACGTGCGTTCTTGATAATGACCTTTGGCTAATGAATCAGCGGCCACGCCCGGTGACAAGCGCTCGCGCAGATCACCTACGTCACACATGCGTTCGTTCATGTGCGAGTGAAACTAGGAACGATTGAACGTTAATCGGTGCCGCGACATATTCAAACAGTTAGCGTGTTGATGATTTTATACATGTAAATAATTTATATTTAGGATAGTTTAATCATGTGTTGTAGTGCGTAGTGTAGTAATAAGGTGTATATGTAATTTTTTATTACTTAGGTAGCTAGGTTTAAGGTTTCTTTATAAAAATATGTACGTGTAACGTTACAAAGTGTCTTTATTACATGGGAACAAAAGCTTTTGGTTTCTTCGATTGCGTAGTTACTTTTGATGCTGATTGTACAATCATCATCATCATCATATCAGCCGAAAGACGTCCACTGCTGGACATAGGCCTCCCCCAAAGAGTGCCAAAGTGGCCGGTCCTGTGCCACCCGCATCCTGCAAACTCCCGCAATCTTTACCAGATCATCAGTCCACCTTGTGGGGGGCCTACCCACCCCGCGCCTTCCGGTACGTGGTCGCCACTCTAGAACTATTCCGCCCCAACGGCCATCGGTTCTGCGTGCGATTTCATTTATTTTGCATAAAACATCTTTTAAAATACTTGCCAAGGGTAGTGTGGTACATTTTTTTCCAACATTGAGTGTAATAGTTGACTGACAGTAATTTTATAAACCATAACTCGTCTAAACTAATTTTTTTTACGCAGTTAAGAATGTCTATTACTTTGATTTGTGGTTGCGATTAATAGCACTGTTATTTGAGATTACATTATTTAGAAAAAACACTGTAAAATTGTGAAAATTGTGAGCACAGTACTTAAAAATGCGACCTAGGGTGTAAAAAATTTAACTTTTTCGAAAAATGTCTGTTACCGCTCGACTAAGTGACACGGATTTCTTTTCTTATTTTTTTCATAACTGGTATACCTTGGCCTCTCACCCAGTACCAGGTTATAGTTGAGTTTCGGGACAACCTGTATAATTTTAACTATACTAAAGGCCCATTTACATGGTGCGAGTTTCTCGCCCTTTTTCGGGCGAGAAATCGTATGACATTATCGTATGCAATTATCGCCAGACGATTATCGCATAAAAACGGTTACACACAGGCGAGAAATACAAAACTCGTATACAATTATGTCATGCGATACTCGTATGGAGTTTATCGCCAGGCAAACTGTTTACACGAACAGCAACATTCTTGGGAGATATTTGCTTACGATATATCGACTCATCTAAACTATTTCTCGTATGACATTTTTTCACGTACATGCGAGTATCGCACGAATCGGTCATAACCGATTTTCATACGAGTTTTACCCGTCAATTTACGTGATTCGCTGCTAATAAATCGACACTTGTTAGACAATATTCGTAAAATACAATCTAATTATATATTTTGAATGCCATATTTTTCAAGATAATTTAAGTTGCTAATTAATTGCTCTTGGCTGAATGACACGTGACGTTGCCTTATAAAAAAAATATTGGCGGGAAACCTCATCTTCTAATTCCAACTCACGACACAAGCTATTAGATGCACCTAAAGCAGATCTCCTTTGTATCCATTTTTTTACCCAAATACGCTTTTTTTTCGTTTTCTTTAATAACAATTCTTGTTTTAAAAGTGCCGACACAATCAGAACAGCCTCTCGCATTGCACTCATAATGACGACTAATCACATGAACTCGAAATACGATTCTCGCATTGCATTTATGTTTATACGGAGACTGCAACCATGTAAGGCGAGGCGGATTTTCGCCTCTTGCCATACGATATCGTACGTGTAGTTTATATGATGACATATTTTTTCTCGTGCTACGATAATCGTACACTCGAAGAGAGAAACTCGTACCGTCTAAATGGGGCTTAAGTTTCCATAATGTTCGTACAGCCCCACCGTTCCCACCTCAACTAAGCATCGCGTCATCGTCCGTGTCGTCGCTGACGCTGCGCCTGAAGCCGGCCGCCGAGGAGCAGGCGCCCGCCGGGTACACCATCCACTACAAGCAGGAGTTCGGCGACTGGGAGACCGTGCAGGTACGAGTACTCTCGCAACAAACTACACTTACGGAAACGCACAGCTGCCCGCAAGCATAGGAGGTCCCGAAAAGAGCTACGATAGCCTAGTGAAAAGCTAACGGTACATATTCCGTACATAAGTTCCGAAAAACTTAATGGTCCGAGCCCACGACCGCCGCTTGACAGCATGCCTGAACCACTAGGCTACCATAGCTCCAAACATAATAAACTGATGATCGCAACACAAAATTAATCTCTTGGGTTTGTGTCACATTAGGGATAGAACCCATAGTTTCTCACTGCCTAGTCTAGTCAATGTGTAACAGCTTCATCTACTGAGCAATGTCTAGGCAACTATTTATTATACATATTTGACACACGACCTTACTTGCCCTACCCAGTGCATCAAAATAGGGCAATCAAATCTGCCACCTTCAGGATACTATTTTGGCTACTTACTTCCTTTAATTCTGGCTTCATTTATTTCAGATCCCAAGCAACACTGATACTTATACTTTGGAAAACCTCTTCTGCGGCTCTCGGTATCAGCTCTACGTTACGGCTTACAATGGGTAACTGTTTTATATATAATAATTACTAGCTGCCCGGTGAACTTAGTCACCATAGAGGAAATATCTCACCTAGGTACATACATATATGCATCTGTTTTTTTTCACGTTACGGATTATACAATCATTGTATTATAGGGTATACAGATTATGTGATTTTACCCCAATTTGTCAGTACAATATGTTAAAGTCATAAATGGGTGCAGCGCAGCATACAGATGTAACAATCCGTCCACATGTGCATGCAATTTCTCAGTACAACTTGTTTGACAGTTGGATCAGCAGAGCAACATGCCTCCAGACGATAGCAATTAATCAGCTTCTGATAAATTGGGCCTTACAAATCATGTTGTCACAATATAATGAGTGTGGGACAATTGTTGCAGATTCTTTTACATTCTGCATAAAATGCGGCCAAAACCAGACTTGTAGGAAAATAATTAATAGGGCAAATTTGAAGAAAATACAATTTAGGCAGAATGTAACTTCAATTCCGAAAGTGTCAAAAGACCAGTTCCAAATCTCGAACACTGTTTACAAAGCGTGAATAGAGATTGAGCTTTGTTTCGTAACTCGTAAGCTATTGAAACGTTAAGAGCTGCGCGTAACGGATCGTTAAACCCATACGGCGACACTGCCCTACGGATTCGGCGTAATCCGAATGTTGTGGATATATGTTGTCGAATCGAAACCCTTATTTAAATACGTTCTTTAATTTGAGGTGAGAGTTTACCGTATTGACGAGGTGAATATCAAATGTTTGACAGCTAAGATACCTAGGAACATTTTGTATGGGAATGATTTTTCTTCCATTATTTAGTTTTCGCTAATTTTTTCAATGTTTTAAATAGTTATTCTGCTAATCGGGGCCAAGACTAATCCACAATGCCCGTTGGGGCGGCAAAGTTCTCGAGTGGTGGTCGTAGCCCACAAGGTGGACAGATGACCTGGCCCCTATTTCACCAACTTGGCAATTGTCACCTGACACTGACAATTCGCCATACATTGCTTGTTCTAGAAATTAAGGTAGTTGCTAGGTTACTTGTGGAATCAGCAATGTGCGGAGAATTGTCGTTGTTAGGTGACAATTGTCAAGTTGGTGAAATAGGGGCCTGGTAAAGGTCGCGCGAGTCCGCTGGATGCGGGTGGCGCAGGGCCGGTCATTGTGGCGCTCTTGTCTTGGGGGAGGCCTATGTCCAGCAGTCTTTTGGCTGAAATGAGGATGATGATACTGGAAGAAGTAATGCAATGAAGTTACGGACGAGTTTTGTTACATTTTATGTAGCATCGACGCACATCGAGCGTTTGAGTGGCCGCGTCCGAGCCATAGGATGTGGCGGTGGCCCGCACTCGCTAGCGCTAGGGGCTGTCCATATATTACGTCATTTTAAAATAGAAGGGGGGGTCTGACTATTTTTATTAGGCAGGGATGGTCCATTCAAGGAATGAACAGGATGATGACGTAATATATGGACAAGACCCTACTAGAGGCCGCAATGGGCGGCAGATTGGCCCTGTGGCCGCTCGAAATGATTAAACGTTCAATGTCATTAACCCCCGACGAAACAGGAGGGGTGTTATAAGTTGAATGTGTCTGTCTGTGTATCTGTCTGTGGTATCGTAGCTGCCAAACGGATGGACCGATTTGAATGCAGTTTTTTGTGTCATAGATAATTTTACCCCGGGTGTTCTTAGCCATCGTCAATGTAACAACATCAAAATCTGTTCAGCCGTTTTTGAGATATTGGACTTTGAAATGAAGATGTCGGGGGTTTTTCAACTTTTCTAAGTTGTAGTTATTTTACATTGTACTAGCTTCCGTCCGCGTGAAACTCGTTTATATCGCAGCTCCATACAAACTTTTACCCTCCCATTCCACCCCCTTAGGGGATGATTTCAGGGATAAAAGCTATCCTATGTCTCTCTCCATCCCTTCAATTATCGCCACTTAAAAAATCACGTCAATTCATCGCTCCGTTTTGCCGTGAAAGACGGTCAAACAAACACACACATACACTTTCGCGTTTATAATATTAGTATGGATGTTGCCTAGTGAGGTTAAAAAGCTGAGCACAAGCCGTGTTCCAGGATCGGCACCGGCGAGGCGTCGGACGTGGTGATCGCGCGCACGCGGGGCTCCAAGCCGCCCGTCCCGCGCGCCGCCGACTTCATCGAGGTGGGCTCCTCCAGCGTCACGCTGCACCTCAAGCAGTGGCTCGACGGCGGCTGCCCCATGACCCACTTCGTCGTCGAGAACAAGAAGAAGTGAGCACCGCCCCTCTATTCATTTTCTACTGACCAGTAACGCTGCTAAGGGGCCATTCATAAATTACGTCATTTCAAAATAGAGGGGGGGTCAGGTCATTGGATGACGATAGTCATTTAATTGGGCGTGGAGGGTCCATTTCAAGGAATAACAGGATGATGACAGGGGGACAAAAATCGGCAAAAAACGAAAAAAATATATTATAATTTTTTAAATTGAAGGAAAAAATTACAGGCGACCATAGGCATTCATGGCCCGTCGCTACTAACCAACTGAGCTATCGGAACAATCCGATTCGGCCACCAAATCTTTCAATCAGTTCCTTCTTACAACGCCTAAGGGAGCCGTGTAGCGACATCTGCCAGAAGACTTGGGCTTCTTAATGGCACCAACGTCTCAAATTATGTTGAGAAATCGTCAGTAACGATGCGCCACCCCATACTAAATTAATCGTATTATTTTTTCGTGCCCGAACGTGATTGTTCCGATAGCTCAGTTGGTTAGTAGCGACGGGCCATGAATGCCTGTGGTCGCCGGTTCGAATCCGGCTCGAAGCATTAAATTTTTCAATTTTTTCCTTTGACTTAAAATTTGTAAGAATCATATATCTGAAAATTATTGTTTCTTAATCTAGTCATAACGGCGTTTCAAAGCACGCGATAATTTCCAATGCACCGCCTTAATACAACGGCACTTAGTCTTCAAACTTTCCTAATTCTGCTTTTTGTTTGAACAGGGGAGCTGCCGAATGGAATCAAATCTCGAATGCTGTGAAACCTGGTGGGAATTTCGTTGTTCTTGGTAAGTATGAACCGTGGGTTTTCTCCGTAGTTTCGACTTGCCGAAAATCGGGCATAGTTAACTGACAGGTTAAAATAAAACCATTTTTATTTATTTAGGTATTAAATCAATTTATGGCCTCCCTGTGTCATACATTTGATCTTAGGTAATCATGTTGAATTAATATCCGATGGACCAGTTGACGTTAATTTAATTTTATCTATCAACAGACTTCTAAAAAAAGCTAATTAATCTCACTGTGTGTCACAGAATTAATCTTCAATATCTGGGCCGTTATCAGGGTTCCGTACCCAAAGGGTAAAACGGGGCCCTATTACTAAGACTCCGCTTTCCGTCCGTCTGTCACCAGTCTGTATCTCCTGAACCGTGATAGATAGACAGTTGAAATTTTAAACAAATAGATAAATATTTAAGGGTGCTCCCATACAAGAAACGTGATTTTTTGCCGTTTTTATAGATAATGGTACGGAACCCTTTGTGCGCAAGACTGACTCGCACTTGGCCGGTTTTTCATTGGCCTTTTTGTCGAAGCCCGTACAGGCCGAAGGCCACCCCTCTCGTCCAGGTCTCGACGTTTTTTCGAATTACTAGCTAGAAATCAATACAGAGCCTAGTGGTTCAAGCATGCGGCTGTCAAGCGGCGGTCGTGGGTTCGAATCCCGGCCCGTACCAATGAGTTTTTCTGAACTTATGTACGGAATATTTACCGTTAGCTTTTCGGTGAAGGAAAACATCGTGAGGAAACCGGTCTAATCCCAATAAGGTCTAGTTTTCCCTCTGGGTTGGAAGGTCAGATGGCAGTCGCTTTCGTAAAACTAGTGCCTTAGCCAAATCTTGGGGGTTAGGTGTCAAAGCGGAGCCCGGGCTCCTTTCGGGGCACAACCGGGAATAACGCTAGAATGACTAGCTAGAAATGAATGTGTTTCAGACCTGGAGCCCGCGACCTGGTACGTGCTCCGCATCACCGCCCACAACAACGCCGGCTTCAACGTCGCCGAGTACGAGTTCGCTACGCTCACCATGACCGGTGGTAGGCACACCTTACTATGAACATACACTGATCCGTTTCACTACAGTAAGTGGCCGCATAATGGGGTTTAGGTCAGGTCAGGTTAGGTTCCATTGAGCTGTTAATAAGGGCCTCCTGCTGCGCTAGAAAAAACTAGTTTAATTCATTTACGTACATAAATAAGGACATAAATATCTTTTTACGCCTTCATGACATTTAGAATAGAGTCCTGACCCCGTATCATGGTCGGCTTTATCACGCGATAAGTGACAAGATAAGAGAATCGTCTCGTCCTATCGAACGGTGTCGGCCAGTGACAGACGCTCTATCCTGACACTTATCGTTTGATAAGGCCGACCATGATACGGGGTCAGGACTCTACACAGTTATCATCATCATATCAGCCGAAAGACGTCCACTGCTGGACGTAGGCCTCCCCCAAAGAGTGCCAAAGTGACCGATCCCGCGCCACCCGCATCCAGCGGACCCCCGCAACCTTTACCAGGTCATCAGTCCACCTTGTCGGGGGCCTACCCACGCTGCGCCTTCCGGTACGTGGTCGCCACTCGAGAACCTTTCCGCCCCAACGGCCATCGGTTCTTCGTGCTATGTGCCCGTGTAGAAGTGCCTTGACCCTAGAAAAATAATTACATTATGCAACAACGAGGTTAAAACACGCTCGTGGCGTGTTCCTTTGCGATAGGTACTCATCAATTGTCGTATAGCACTTTACTCAAGTTTTTTGACTTGACATTGCATAATATACTAGACACAATAGCTATCGCCAGACGTCTCTTTCTTTTCACATGATGCCTGTCTGTCTGTCCGATCTTACGATTTAACCTTTTCACCGCTAGATGGTAAAGCAACTTGCCGTGCCACCTCACGCCACAAGGGTAAAAAAATAATGGATAAAGAAATAATGCCAACATGAAATTGGGCTATTTCAGAGTAGGTTTTCGTAAATAAAAAAAATAAAAAAAATGTCGGCAAATGCCGTCGGTGTCACGAATCGTCGATGACGTGATTTCAGGTGTTTGGCGGTGAAAAGGTTAAATTGAACTACTCCCACTGGCCGTAGTTCCCATTGGGCTGCAATTATACTTAAACAATGAAAATCGGATTACAGCCCTTGCCCTTGCCCCTTTTCTCCAGTTGAAAAAGGAGAATTGCACGTCCGTCCTACTATTACACGCTTAACATGCATGTTCGACGGAAGGTATATGATTAAAATAACTCCTGGTTGCAGAAGCAAAGGCTTTGTATAGCGTTGCTGTTGTATATTGCTAGTTGTGTCATGTTACTGTAGTGATATTGATAAGGTAAACGGAACACTAATGTAGAATTTATACAAGTAGTTAGTGCTCATACATCATTACTTGAATTGTACAAAAGAGTACCTGAAATGCATCGCTTACCATGTCGATTCGTCACGTCATCGATTGCGTAAAGAAAACTCTGTCTTAACGCGTGTCTTTAAGTCAGTTTTTCCTTTACATGATCTTTGATCTGAACAGTTCAATTTTCTTATTACTCCCAAAGAGGTATTCCGCGGGCTGGCTTACCCTTAACCAGGCACGAATGCCAGCCGATTTAGAGCCTTACCCAACAAACATGTAAGGTTCAAAATCGCGCGAGACCTCGTTAAAGGTTAATCAACGCGTTGCATTTCAGGTACGATCGCGCCCGCGCGCGAGGTGGGCGGCGGGTCGCTCACGACCGAGCAGACCATCAAACTGATCCTGTCTCACCTCAACCTGATCGTGCCTGTCGTGGCGGCCATATTGGTCATTATTATCGCAATCGTGGTCGTGTGCGTTGTGAAGGGAACCAGGGACCACCACAAAGGTAAAAAAACGCGTTTTTTTTCAAAGGTACCGTCATGCCGCTCCCTGGTAACGCTGATGATGGGAAGGAGCTCCCGCCTTGGATCAGAGCTTGGCTGGAGCCCGAGGTGCTGGTGCCCATTCTGGCCACTATAGTGGTGTTCATAGTGGGCGTGGTCGTGATCTGCCTGACGCTGGCTAGAAGGAACACTCCGCACCGGCTGCGAGGTCAGAAGGACGTGTACGACTGTATGTATGCATGGAGCGAAGCTTCATCTCTTTATTTTTATCATCATGCAAGAAACGTAGATATCATACATTCAAAACAACAGATAAATGTATAATGCAGTGTTATTCAAAACCTGTTCTTGCTCACGTCACTCCCTCCGTCTATTTTAAATTCGCCTCGACGTTCTTAGGAACTGTGCGCAATCAAAGATCAGATTTACATTGGATTGCCGCGGGCGAGTTGTCGCTGAACATTGAAAATGAACTCATGAACTGGCCCGTAAGACAAATCGCCTATCTTTGTGTTAACGATTTTCAACCAATATTTATATAGCATATTATAGCATAAAAACTGTGCTATATTAAATATCGAGAAGTTAAGTGACCTGCGTCAATATCGTTCGCACTTATTGATAGTGAGATGAAATTGCAAACCTTTTACTTATACTTACTTTTATTTATGATATCTGTGCTTGACGAATGTTATGTAATAATTAAATGCAATTCTTAACAATGATGACTTATACATACTTAGTTGTCTATTTTATGGTGGAGGAAATCATTATAAATTCAATAAACTGCTGGGTAAGCAAGCAAGGCAAGTCCTGTTTATGACTTGTCAACTATAAAAGTCCTAAGACTGTAAATAATAATAATAATAAATAATACTTGTGGAAAATCTTACACAAATGGGGTATCCTGCTGTTTCGGCAAAATATTTTTCGCCAAATTTCACTTCCCACAAAACTTATGGCAGTAGTTTCATTTCCCAAACGAACAAATAGCACATTTTTGTTTCGCATTTTGTTCATTTGGTCAAAATATCATGTGGCATAATTTTGCTTCGTCAAGTGTTATTAAGACAAAAGTTTATTGAGCAAACACTTTGTTTGGGCTAATATTGTTTTCCAAACAAAACATTTGTTCTAATTTTCATTTCGCACATTAGGTATCAGGGTGGAAAAAATGGCTTGTCATAAACGAACTCTGTTTTTGGTCGGTTAGGTTAGGGTTCACTTGTGTCCCTCAGACCAGAAATAGACACCCCGCGCAGTGGGTTGGCTTCGATTCACTGGAGACTCTCGATGAAAAGGGCGAAACCGACTCGGGGCTTGCTTGCATGCATGCTGCTTATTTGCATTATAATATATTGTTACCTAAGTACCTATAGTACAAAAGAACATATAAACTTACCTGTAAATTATTTACTTTTGTTTTTTACAAACTACCCGCTTAGCAAAATATGTAATCTCACTCAAATAGATTTCGTATGCACCACACAATTAGGATCTAAATCGTATGCCATGCAATCATTTGGAAAACGAATGTTATGCCAAATAATACGTTTGACCAAATGAAACTTGACTATGTAAAACTTTGCCAAATAATAATTTGCCATAGGAGATAATGCCAAGTGATAAAATGCAAGTAAAACTTTGCCAAGTGATAAAATGCGAAACAATAATTTGACTAGTGTTTTTTTGCCAAATGATCATTTGGGAAACATTTCTTGGGAACTGACACTTTGGGAAATGATTTTTGCCCATACAATAGAGAACCCACAAATGGACCAAGTCTCTCTCATGCCTCAGGAACTATTCGTGCTCATCACACTAATAATTGCCCATACCGGGATTCGAACCCGGGACCTCCAGCTTCGTAGGCAGGGTCGCTACCAACTAGGCTACAGAGGTTGTCAATACATGTATTTAATTATTACGCAAGCACCATCGATATACATTCTCTTTGTTTAGATTTGACGTCTCACTTGGAATTCATATTGATTTGACTTCCGAACTGCTTTCGTTTACCATCATCTGAGTCTGGCCAGGGAAGATGAGACTTCTTTTATACGGCAACTTTTTATATGGCTGCAGTAATATCATTGTCAAATGTGTCAAACGTCTTACATTAGTATGATGACCTAATCTTGATACTTGATGTGGTAATCAAAAAAGTGACTGTTCCTTAATAAATTGGTCTGTTTTTGCTTTTTAAGAGTATTAAAGGGTGGCTTACTGCTAACATTATTCCCATTGAAGAATACCATTAAAAAAAATACGTCTCATCAAAATATAAATATTCCTAAATATAAGTTAAAGAGTTTTATTTCATAAAACTTTACTTCATTCAGCTTGATCAGTTGCATATTGCGAATTGAAGAAGATTATAATTGTTCAAGTATCACTATTATTTAATCGCGTTATACACAGTGTTGCAACACGCTGTTTTTTTTAATTTGCCGCTCTTTTCTAGGCTCCTCTGTCCCTGGCCTGCCTCTACCCAGCTTGTAATAATCATTAGATGTTAACCAACTATATTTATTTTAAAGCCATCGTTCTGTATAATTTGCCTTAATCCTTATAATCAATGTAACCACTATATACCGGAGTCCTGAGTCTCAATCAAAACTTGGATTCTAGAACGCTAAGTACATAAATTACAGCCTTTTAAAATGTTTCATAGAGTCCATTTTGGACAGATGATAAAGTATATTTAAGCGATCAACTTCTTTAATAGATTAAGACCTTTTGGTAATTACAGTAAGGTCCATAAGAGCGAAGCTACTAAAAACTTAAACTTCCTTGCTTGAACAATAAAATACAATATCGTTTGGCTAATGGGGAACTGCGTGTGTGTCTATAAGTACATGCAATAATCGGCCCTATCACTAAGTTATGAAAATATTAAATCCCGATGCACTATACAAAACACGATGCACCCTATTTACATGCACTAACATTGTACTTCAGGATTGTAACTACACCTATAAAAAATAAAAAATACCAGGATATAACTTAGTGTAAGGCCTGAGCGGACGCCCCGCTCGGAGCGGGGCGTCTAGCGTGTATATATAGTAGATTGTACAACAAGTGCATAAAACGCACCATTTTACGGCATTACAACCTGCAACATAAAAGGTTCACTGGAATCGCAACCTTACGCCACTTGAATAAGGTCCATCCCCCCAGACGATGCCGTGTACAACGCGTCGCAAGCGGCCATGGGCGGCGGCGGCGGCACGCTGGACAAGCGCGGCGGGCTGCGCGACGAGCTCGGGTACATCGCGCCGCCCAACCGCAAGCTGCCGCCCGTGCCCGGCTCCAACTACAACACCTGCGACCGCGTCAAGCGACAGGCCGTCATCAGTGAGTACACACGCACACACACGCACACGCACACACACACACACACACACACACATACACACACATACACACACAAATCACGATAGTCATGATTATTTATGGCATCAAATATAATGACCACCAAAAGATGCTTTGATACCCTAAGACCTTTTACCAAAAAAATATACTGAACACCAAAAATAATAATTCTACCATTACAATAGTACTAGCTGTTTTAATAAAAAGTGCACATTAAATTTTATTCGAACACCAAATTTACTAAATGATCACCAAATCTTTGCGACCAAATTAATACAATACTTCTACCTAAATAACCCACTATGATTGCCATAATAAAATATATGAGTATTACCAAATAAAGTATAATGATGCCAAAACAAGTGATACCAAAACCCGAATCAGCACACCCTACTTCCACGTGGACTTGTCTGTCCTACCCCTAGAGTTTAATGTCGTCGGCCGATCGTAAAATCCGCCAGATCACGAAATTCCTAGGCATATCGTGAAACGCCGCCATTTCATGATATGCCTAAAAGTTGGCCAGGCTTATCACGATGTGCCTGATAAACAATACGGCAGATCGATGAGAGCAACGCATTTGTCGATATTCCTAGCTCTATACCGGGCACATTGTAAAATAGTTTCTTTCTTGGCAACTGGTGGCGCTGCGTATGCGATGGCGGCCGTGTTTATTGGGAGCCAATAATCAGGGCGGACAAAAATGGTTTGTCATGAGCGAACTTTGTCTTAGGTCGGTTAGGTTAGGGTTCACTTGTGCCCCTCAGACCAGAAATAGACACCCCGCGCAGCGGGGTGGCGTCTACTCGCTGGAGATTATCAGTAGAGAGCGAAGCGTAGGTCTGAGTCCTAGAAACGAAAGCGGGGATCCGTCGAATTTAGGAAATTATTTTACTATTTTTAATTTAGCAATGATTTATTACGATATCATTTTCTTTAATAGGATAGTAAGATGTTATAATTTGGGTTATTATTTCACATTAATAGGAGATATAAATTTGGTGATCACTTAACTATATTAGGAGAACAATATTTCTTTGCTATTCCGCTAAAAAACGTGCTGGTCTATTAGTGAAGATAAGATGCAACTATTTGCGTAAAAACATGCAAAAAATTACAGCAAACCACCACCAATAATGACAAAAACCTCGACACGTGTTTCGCCTCTCTACGAGGCATCATCAGGAGATGCTGGCAGGAGATGTTGCTTGCGCCACGTCCACTGAGCAAATGACCCGCCCGGAGCCATCCGCCATATTCATATTCTGTCCCCCCATACTACCGTTCATGCGTGAAAGAGATGGAAGAACACGTAACAACGGTGATGACGCAACATTCAATTGTTCGTTGATAATAACGCCTCTATTGCTGTACCTAATTATTTCTAATTGTTCTAGAACACTTAGACGCAATCCTTTTTCGCAAACATGCAAGATGTTGAAAGAATGATTGTCAGATAACGCATGGTTATTCTCCAATAAATGTTTTGCGAAATTAGACTTGTCCGGGTGATTATGCCGATACGACGCAACATGTTCCTTATACCTTGTGCTAAAACTACGGCCTGTTTGTCCCACATAAACTTTATTGCAATTATCACAGGCAAGTTTGTAGACTCCCGACTTTTTGGCACTTTCCACTTTCTCCTTGCCATTGCACAGTCTAAAGCGCAAGGTGTTATTCGTTTTGAAAGCCACGTTTATGTCGTTAGACTTTAAAATATTGTAGATCTTATCAGACAACTTGCCAACATAAGTTATGCTTGCTTTGTACTTTTTAGGTGGGTCCGAAGATCGTGCAGCGTACAGAAGATAGTTTGTCATTCTAGCCCGTTTTTTCCTAATAATACCATCCACATGAGACTTGCTGTAACCGTTTGAAATTGCTAAATGGTATATATTATTTAATTCCATTTTATAATGAATATCAGAAAGAGGCACTGTCAATAACCTATGTGCATAACAATGAAAAGCAGCTAACTTATGTTGCCATGGATGAGCGGAAGAAGCCGGGATAACAGTATCTGTATGCGTAGGCTTACGGTAAATTTGGAATTGATGTTTGTTATCCACCTTAGTAATCGTTAAATCCAAGAAATTCAGTGAGTTATTCTGTTCTAATTCCTTCTTAAACTTGATTTTAGGATGCTTGTTGTTGATTTCATTCACAAAAATATCCAGTTGACTCATACTACCCGTCCAACAAATAATCAAATCATCAACATACCGAAAATAATATAATATATTATTATTATCCACAATGTGTTGGTTCTCAAAATGATCCATGAAAATATCTGCCATCAAAGGACTAAGTGGGGAACCCATTGCCAAACCATCACCTTGCAGATAATATTGCCCCCCAAATCTAAAATAATTCTGTCGCATACAGACTGTCGCCAATTCTATTAATTCATCTACCTCCCCTGGGTGCAGCCTCTGTTTTTCAAAAAGTGCCCTGAGAATGTCTAAAGTATTCAAATATGGTACATTTGTAAACAAACTATCCACATCCAGCGACAAAAGAATAGCATTTTGTGGCATGTTGATGTCTTTGATCCTTTCGATTAAATCCAAACTATTCTTTAAACAGTATTTTGGTTCAAAATTAGACTTCTGTCTTATGATACCATTCAACCTCTTAGCCAATTTATAAGTCGGTGCACTCAAATACGAGACAACTGGACGAATCGGGATATTGTCTTTATGAATTTTTGGAAGACCATACAGAATTGGTGCTTGAGGATTCATGGATATGACCGTGTTTTTCTGATGCTCGGTTTCAAAGACAAACATATCGATATTGGATTCGTCCAGTTGTCTCGTATTTGAGTGCACCGACTATATTATATTATTTTCGGTATGTTGATGATTTGATTATTTGTTGGACGGGTAGTATGAGTCAACTGGATATTTTTGTGAATGAAATCAACAACAAGCATCCTAAAATCAAGTTTAAGAAGGAATTAGAACAGAATAACTCACTGAATTTCTTGGATTTAACGATTACTAAGGTGGATAACAAACATCAATTCCAAATTTACCGTAAGCCTACGCATACAGATACTGTTATCCCGGCTTCTTCCGCTCATCCATGGCAACATAAGTTAGCTGCTTTTCATTGTTATGCACATAGGTTATTGACAGTGCCTCTTTCTGATATTCATTATAAAATGGAATTAAATAATATATACCATTTAGCAATTTCAAACGGTTACAGCAAGTCTCATGTGGATGGTATTATTAGGAAAAAACGGGCTAGAATGACAAACTATCTTCTGTACGCTGCACGATCTTCGGACCCACCTAAAAAGTACAAAGCAAGCATAACTTATGTTGGCAAGTTGTCTGATAAGATCTACAATATTTTAAAGTCTAACGACATAAACGTGGCTTTCAAAACGAATAACACCTTGCGCTTTAGACTGTGCAATGGCAAGGAGAAAGTGGAAAGTGCCAAAAAGTCGGGAGTCTACAAACTTGCCTGTGATAATTGCAATAAAGTTTATGTGGGACAAACAGGCCGTAGTTTTAGCACAAGGTATAAGGAACATGTTGCGTCGTATCGGCATAATCACCCGGACAAGTCTAATTTCGCAAAACATTTATTGGAGAATAACCATGCGTTATCTGACAATCATTCTTTCAACATCTTGCATGTTTGCGAAAAAGGATTGCGTCTAAGTGTTCTAGAACAATTAGAAATAATTAGGTACAGCAATAGAGGCGTTATTATCAACGAACAATTGAATGTTGCGTCATCACCGTTGTTACGTGTTCTTCCATCTCTTTCACGCATGAACGGTAGTATGGGGGGACAGAATATAAATATGGCGGATGGCTCCGGGCGGGTCATTTGTATCCGACGCAAGTCGGGCCTAGCTGAGTTTCTTGCTGGACTCTTCTCAGCTAGGCTAGGTTTTAGCGAACCAGCGATAAAACTCCCAGTAGTTCGATACCACTCACACCCCAGATTCGGTTGATACCGTTCAACCAATCTCACTGGAGCGCAAACTCTTAGAGTATTCCAGTGTACAAACTTCCCCGCGTGGTCGTGCCGGAGGCTTCCCCTGGATTTTCCCCAGGCCACCCTCCAACCACGCAGTTCGACCGCTATATTGGGTCCGTCCTATTATAGCAACAGTCAGGTTCAAAAAAAAAAAAAAAAAAAAAAGGGCGGGTCATTTGCTCAGTGGACGTGGCGCAAGCAACATCTCCTGCCAGCATCTCCTGATGATGCCTCGTAGAGAGGCGAAACACGTGTCGAGGTTTTTGTCATTATTGGTGGTGGTTTGCTGTAATTTTTTGCATGTTTTTACGCAAATAGTTGCATCTTATCTTCACTAATAGACCAGCACGTTTTTTAGCGGAATAGCAAAGAAATATTGTTCTCCTAATATATCATGGACTTCCGCAAAGTAACGCCTGATTCAATAAATTATTTGATCACTTAACTATTTTTAGATTAGCAATGATTTATTTGGATAGCATTTTCTTTAATAGGGTAGTAAGATGTTATAATTTGGGTTACTATTTCATATTAAAATGGAGATAAAATATTGGTGATCATTTAGTATTTTTGGCAGTAAAAAGTATTTTTTTGGCGTTATATTTTACTATATCTGGTGGTCCGTTAAACATATGCCATTATTTATTTATAGAAATAAAAATAAAATACAAACGTCCGCTGACGAAACTCCAAATTTCGATCATAGTGGAAAATTTAAAAATGATTCGCCATGAGCGGGATTTGAACCCACAATCTCTGGAATCCGTCCATCGCTCTGCTAATTGAGCTACCGTAGGTCCGCGTTTCTGCTTAATAAACATTTACTGTTAAAAATGGGGTAGCGCATTGTTAATGTAATGTAACTAACTAACGATTCTCAACGTAACAAGTTGTAATAACTTCGCGGTAGATGTCGCTACGAGCCTCCCTAAGGTGTAAATACAATAGAGGCAGGGATTGAAAGATTCGTCGCTGTTAGCGGACCCACGGTAGCTCAATTGGCAGAGCGATGAACGGATTCCAGAGGTTATGTGTTCAAATCCCGGTCGTGTCGAATAATTTTTAAATTCTCCAAAAAAAACTCACTTTATCGTATCCCTACCCCCTTACGTCTGCAAAAGATTAGCAAGAAAAAAGGAGCTACACTATCCCCAAAATACAGTGCCGGTACTGCAAGCAACTTGTGAGGCCAATACTGAATGACAAGACTGACCATGTTATGGGTCACTCGGCGCTTATTTCTCTCGACAGATGGAATGTTTTTTAATCGATCTTCACTTCATCGGTACCTACCTGCTATCATGCACTTCTTTAATTTCAATAACTTTCATCAAACTCCTTTTTCACATAATTTACTGACTTCTCATCATGGTTATATCGCCATTGCCATTAAAACAAAAGGTTTTCAATGCACTTCATAGGTAAGTACATGATTTGAGATTATTATGAATCTATCTGCACGAATTTCTCTCTTCGCTATTTCTTACCTGTCCCTTATTTATTCTTAGATAATAATATTAGAAGCGGTGACAAGGTGGGTGATGGTATACAAAATTTTACCATAGGTAACTACATAGATGTCGTCCGTTCTACATTTATTTTTTTCCATCTCTGTCATTTTAAATTTAATTCTATTTAAGATGCCCCCTCCTAATGTCTGTGCGTTGAAGAATCTAGTACCTATATGAATAAAGAATACATTCAGTATCAATTCATTCCTGGTTACAGTATAAGTTATATTGTAAATCAGAATATTCTTCAACGCGCGGTGCATACTCGTAATCCTAATTGTTGTTGTTCGATGTTTTTATTTTACATCGGGCACGCTTATTTAACTATACCCGCCATTAATTTATAGACCAAGAAATAAAGCGTAACCTAGACATAATTCGATAACTCGTTGTTTTTATTATTTTATTGGATATTATTATTAAGTACCAAATATAAATTAGATATATTATGTAAAAAATCCGCGGTCGTAACTGTATTAAAAAAAAAACATGAATATCGTACACTTCCTAACTTTGTCCTAAAATGAAAATAGGTAACCAAATACCTTGTTAGTATAATTTTGTGGTGCATTCGAATGCGATAACTTAATAGCAAAATTAAACTGAAACAAAATTTGCATCTACGTTATTTTTCATAGTTTTCATCTGACCTCAATATCTAGATAAGCCCAAATAATAACCATGATTTTTGTATCTGTTTAGGCTATATTGCGTCTTTTTAGATATTTAAGTCTAAAATTAAACATTTAAATTAACGGTTTCAATAATACTATATTTCTCAGTAGTTAAAAATCGTAACCGTGAAATTTTTGTTTAATGATAGCTTTTTGTGTACTATAATCATGTTTTCATCAAAATTAAACATGTTAATGGCACGCTTAACAAATTGAAAATACACGCTAATATAATCGCTCCAGAATTTAAAAAAAATTGAACCATAAGTTTTAAAAATATGAAAAAAATCTCGAATGTAGAAATTTATAAAAACTTTCTAGGAAAATTATTTTGAAATTGATAGGTTGCCGAGATGAATAGGTACTAGAATCGCTCGCGAGTCGCGACTCGCGACAGCACGGTCGGGAGTTGAGGCACAAAGAAATGACGACCTTATGGTGCAAGAAATAACGTTCATATTGAAACGTAAGTAAGAAAAAATATCAATTTATTAGTTTAACGTGGTTTTTTTTTGCTTAAGTTGTTTCTTATAGTACTAATTATATATTAATGGCATAAACTAAACACTTTTGAAGTAGTTATGTATTTTGGTTTTCCAAAAATGACCAATATTTGAGATTTTGCATATACGCAAAGAGAATCAGTTTAATTTTTGATAATTTATCAACATACATTATATTCTATTCAGAATAAGTTGTTGAATTACAGTTATCTATTATTTCTGGTAAGATTTGCCAGAAAATGTGTCACTTACTGAACCTTCTTTATTAATGATAGTCCCAATTGATGAATTAGTTTAATTTAGTGTTCTTTAACTGGAATGCAAGCGTCATATCATAATACAGGTACCTTTACAAAGTTATTTATTATGATGTACTTATAAAATCAAAATATGTTTAAAATCTAGTATTTCGTTTTTTTTTATAATGACGCGCAGCCTTAAAATGTTTAATTCGTTTTATTTTAACTGTAACTAACCATACTTTATAACATAGAAAAAGAAAATTACAGTTATCGAATTATGTCTAGGTTACGCTTTATTTCTTGGTCTATTAATAAAGTCCTCTAGCATATCTAATATAATACAGGGTGAATCCCAAGTCGTGCACAGAAATATGTGTTTCTTACTGTTCTATTTTCATTAAATAAACAACCTATTTATGATTCTTACTGTTTAACTTTAGTTTAAACATGTGAACGTGACAACAGGCAAACATATGTAAACCTCGTTTGATTATTTGTTTATTAAAATATATATATGTATATATATATATACCGAGTCTGCTGGTCATCCTAATTGCGTCGTTAAACTGTCACTTTAAGCTACAAACCAAGTCTTGTCGAATAGAGTGACCCTAAGGTTTATGCTATTTAAAATTATTATCTTATCAATGTAGTTTCAACAAAAAAATCTGTTTACGACTTAGGTTTCACCCTGTACAAAATCTTATGAAAGCTGCTTCGAATTGCACTTTCACGTGTTGCAATAAAGTTTATAATTGTACATCCATTGATGATATGCTAGAGGGCTGCACGCGTATAGAAGAACCACCACAAACGGACGCATAGGTCAGACTTAGATACTTAGACTCCTCCGAGCTTGGACGCAGTAAAGGTGTCCGGTTTCGCTTTATCCAAGGCTTACGGATCGCGTCCGAAACAAATTATTTTACCTATATTAGCGTCATTTTCATTTGCGTTCGTAAACCACAATCAATTTCAATGTGGTCGATACAATTTGGCGCCCAAACAGAGTTTAAAGATCCAAAGATTTCTATCATTACTATCTCTAGCAACTGGTCCGCAGAACTAGTCTAAAGCTCAATATACTCCTCTATCTCCATCACCAGTTCAGGTCGATGGTACAATTATATTGAATTGTCATCCAAACTATACATATACATTTACAGAAAAAAATCTGCTCAATCGATTGAAGATATCTGCTTAAAAATTCAGTTGCAAGATTCCACCCGGACAAACATACATTGCAAGTTAATTAAAAGCTTGTAAAAATGAGCAAGACGTATTACAATTGTAGCTATGGGCGACTTGTTTCGAAGCCTTCCGCAGTTCTCCGTCAGGTGTTTAAAATGACATTCGCGTGTTGTTTCGGTCCGCGATCCTTAAGCTAACAGCCGGGTCCGTGTGGTGGTTGCTAACCGGGCAGTGTGGCACAGTGAACGCGCACTCGACGTGGGACCCACGCCGCCACCACTACGAGCGCGTGCGCCGCGCGCACCAGCGCCGCGGCTCCGGCGACACCAACTCCACAGGTGACACACGCGACAGTGTGACGCGGAATCATTGCAATCAATCATCCACATAACTGATGCTATAAAGCAGGCATTTAGTGCGCATATAACGAATTTTCCCAGAAACAATGTAAAAGAATTCATTAAGACAGTGTAGCAAACGAAAGTTGAACCCGCTAGATTATATTACGCGACAACACAAGTGTTGCCCCGTGATTGAATCTAGTGGGTGAACTTTCGTTTGCCAGACTCTAGCGGTGTTGTATCAGCCTAGCAAGCTCTTTCAAGTCGAATCATTTGCAAAATGGGCTTTCATTACACATGCTGAGAACCACAATCGCTTTGTTCATCGGATACCAATTGGGCGCTATAAAAACGGTATTAAGACATCTGACATGTTTCTATGAAAGCACGGAACTGGAAAGGTGTTGGGATATTCATCTCAATGCCACAAACATTAAACGGTGTCGTCGCAATCAGTTAACATGCCGATAACATATGAACCGCGATCACACTGGATGTCGTATAATGAATGTCCAATTACATCAACTATAATCGTTATTTTCAAAAACTACAAAATCTGTGTTAATTAGTCACAGCATTTACAAGTTAGATGAAATTGGACATTGAAACATCGAATTTGAAATGTGTTAAGTATGGCTAAAGTTCTAACAGAGTGGAGTATCGACTAACACTGCCTGAAACGTGAGTATGTGTATGTGTTTTACGAAAAACAATCTGCCCAGAAATAGTAAACTTAACCATTGACCAAACCTTGATAGGCAATATTTCTGAAACATAAATATGTCTGGATAGATTGTTTAAATATTTATCTTTTTGCTTTTTTTCTAACCCAGTTATTTTTATTTGCTTTCCTTCTGATCGAATAGAAGCATGCGTTTGATCTATCTAACACTTTAATGTAGTTAAGTATTGACTTATATACTAATGTTCCATTGATTTCCAGTTTACATTACCTATTTAAGGAAACACCATTTGCATCAAATGAGAGAGCATAACATGTTACTAAAATGCATTTCTAATCTTTATTTGAAACTGCGAAAAGTAAACTAACGCAAGACCAATACTATAATATAATTCGCACAGAGACATGGAAAAGTTACTACCCTCAATTCAAATTTAGCCACTCCTCCACAACATAATCACATTTGTAAAACTTTCTCAACAACGGCAGAGAACAGAAAATATCACCTGATCTTTTTCAAGCTTCGAGTCAACTGTGTCAGTCTAAATGTATAATATGATACCTCTTCATCATCTCCATAAGTCTCTGTGAGTCTATTTACGACCGACTCACCCACAATCTCAACATTACAGGCATGGAGGACGAGATCTGCCCGTACGCCACGTTCCACCTGCTGGGCTTCCGCGAGGAGATGGACCCGAGCAAGGCGCTCGCGTTCCCGCACGCGCACGCGCACGCGCACGCCGGCACGCTCGCGCACCCGCACCCGCACCACCCCGCGCACTCCCGCGCCGGCTCGCAGAGCATGGTGAGCGAGAGATGCAACACGACACCCTTTCCCTCATCTTCTTCATTTGTGCAGCAAAGCAACATGACACCCTTTCCCTCTTCTTCTTCATTTGTGCAGCAAAACGAGACGGGAGTCGCTGATTCGCGCGCGACGCGAGTTGCATTATGTTGTGCTACCCTACCAGCAATAGTCCAGTGGAGACTCTATATCCTCGCCATGCACACTCCTGCCTCTAACTACAGAGTTGTACTAGGAGCAAAGCTTCAAGTGTGATGAAGATTACTTCAATGAGCAATTTAGTGCCTATTTGAACAAGATTCAGTTGTGTCCGTGTACAAGACGCGAGGTTTATACGCGATTGAATTTAATTACAATTGGTGCCGTGACCAGGATTTTAGTGGAAACGTTTTGTAAAACATTTCGAATACAAATCTGCACAACTAAACCAAGAAGCAGCTTAGTAAACAAAATCAGTGTTTATCATCATCATCATATCAGCCGAAAGACGTCCACTGCTGCACATAGGTCTCCCCCAAAGAGTGCCACAATGAAATCAGTGTTTATAAATAACATACAAAAATACTGAAAGCTTGGCCTACTAGTGCTCTGTAGCTCGTAAGACTATGACTGTGACTAAATAACTAAACTTTTCCAGCCCCGCGCCAACAGCCGCTACGCCCGCAAGAACTCGCAGGGAGGACAGAGCGCCATCTACTCCACCGCCCCCGAATACGACGACCCCGCTACCTGCGCTGAAGAGGACCAATACGTGAGTGTTCACTATTTTTCAATGCTCAGGTGCCGTGAAAGAATGAAGAAGCCCTACGAACAAGTCTTATTTTCTTTGTCCGAGATTTAATGTAATGATTTACGTATGTTCTATAACAACAAATGACCTGCAATTAGGAAACCAATAAGTACAGGCAGTATAAATTTTTGGGTTCTTTTGATTTAAGTCATACTATTCCATTAATAGAAGTGGCGTGCATAGGATTCAATGACGTGGTGACAGGGCCTCGGTGCCAATATGCAATCTTGCATCTTTATTGAGATATAGGGCACTAAATACTGTGGTTATATTTATTACTACACCCGCATATATTACACCGACTACCGCTTTAGCCTAGTTGAATGGATATAGACGCATCTGTTCGCGCAGTGGAAATTGTTCTCTATTCCAACACTGACAAGGTTTGAATTCCAGCGCGCCCGCTACTCCCGGCCGATGTACGCCTGCGGCCCCGAGTACGACGAGCCGGCGTGCTGCGCGCCCGAGGACGAGCAATACACGGGCGCGTACGGCACGCCATACTCCGACCACTACGGCTCCCGCCCCAGCATTGGTGAGTGTTCCAGGGACCACCGGCAGCGGTGCTAGCGGGAGCGAATGGTGTGCTTTAATCCCTAGGGCGCCAGCCACTTTCGCCCGACGCTACTTATAGGTACCGGCTTTTCAAGTTTGTAAAGTTTCGCAACCCTTTACAAACGCACTTCAGTTTAGATGTCATTTACACAGTTGCAAGTCTTCTGATCTTGTTTTACATTGGCGGATTTGATTGTATGCGTCTACGCCACACCACGCAATGTCTATAGTAGACGTCAAATTGTGAACTCGCCACGGGCATTAATAAAGAAAGCCTGCGATCGGCGAGTAATGGTGTATTATGACCCAGGGATGTTGCAGACATTCGCATACGCAACTGAATGTTCCGCATCATTTTCAACATCTGGTTTTAATTTAAGCCATGTCACACTACGCAATTTCCTGGGTCGACTTGGTTTCGCAAATGTTTTGGATGGTGTTGATGGGACAGACGTCAGAGCGGATTGTTTTGATATGAGAAAATTATTGAGTAGCTTTCGTTATCTTTTGAGTTTCCTGCTGGGTAAAAAAATTACACATGATGTCTTCTTGGACCGCTCCCCCATCCTCTCCCATCGCGATCATTTGTGATATTTTTCTGAACCCCACCCCTGATCACATGATTTCTGGACGAGTCCAAAGACGTTGCTTGTTTATATTTTTAAGTGTTTCGCCCCAAAATCTGCGGATGTTAGTTTCGAAAAATCCGTATCCTTGGATGTGTAATATTTATTATGGCACCCTTGGCATCCCTGATTGTGACCCTCTCCCGGCGTGTCTCCTCTCCCGGCAGGCACGCGCAAGTGCGGCTCCGGCTCCCCCGAGCCGCCGCCGCCGCCGCCGCGCAACGCCGCCGCCGCCGCCGCCGCCGCCGACAACAACTGCTCCTCCTCCTTCAACGAGAGCAAGGACTCCAACGAGATCTCCGAGGCCGAGTGCGACCAGCCGCGCAACTACCCCGGTACCTACCCAAACTTAACCTTATGCCCAACAGATACCGTCCACAGATCATCACTCAACTCGACTGATACAAAACTAACCCTTAAAGCGACATGTTAATCACCTGATTCGATCACCCAAGAGAATTAGCGAAAATTACTTTATATATTCAACTTGGAAAAAATTATAATGTTCGATTATGGCGCTTCGCCGGACGCTAGCGCGTCACGCTCGCTTCGCTCGCTCGGCTCGCGTTCTGTAGGGTCACAGTTCACCTTACAACCTAACCGTTCTTTCCCCTGGGGGATCAGGCTAGGGGATTAACGTAGACAACAGCTAAACCGATGAGATAAGGTGATCAGTTAAACTTCATACTGATACACTGTCGACGAATACGATAGTGCGTTCTTTTTTATATGTCTAGGATGATGTTATGCAGAGGTGAACTATTTTTATAATGTTGATTTACTCGGGTATTTAGCCTTTTTTATACAATTGTCTCTTCTGCTTGTGTAACTCAAAGTAGACCCTCCATCTACTCCGATCCCAAACAACCTCTTTGACATCTCAATACGACCTAAAAACAACTCGTTTTTTGAGCTACTTTAAGTAGTTTATTCTAGAGAGCGATATAATTGTAGAGAGTAAATAATCCTGAGCTAGTCAAAATTTGCAGCCTTTTGACTATATTGCTAATTAAATTATTTTTATAAAGTAACGAATATCATGGCCGAAGACTAAGGTATCGTTATAATTTAATATATATTAATTGTGTTACGTAGGTACACAAACGTAAATAGTACATTACGTAACTAGGGCGGTGAATTCAAAAATATGCGCTCTGGGGCTTTACGAATTACCCCCCGTGTTGCGTACAAAATTTTACGTCTTCACCTGGTCACAATGCGAGTTTTCCCGTACGCGCAGCGTGCAGTAAAACTCGCATAATGGCCAGGTGTGACGTAAACATATATACATATATACCCGTTTTCGTTACTCAGTACGATTTCTTTCTGCTTTATATTATTATGGTTTTTTTATTTATATTTTCGCACCTCGGATCTCCTCTGCATAACACCTATCCGACACGATATCGTTTAACGGCCGCTAATAAAATCTCATCTCATTAATAATAATAAAAGGTAACCGATCCTTTACCAAAAAACACGAGAAGATTGTTCCAAAAAACAAAGGAATATTCTGAGAGACTTCGTGTCAGATTATCCAATAGCATGTGAATGTGACATGCTTACTAAAACCGAAGCAAACCGTGAATCTGCAACCACGCAATGCTTCTGCCAGGGACACGACAAATTCTACACCGCCATCTATATATTTGACATACTTCATAAAATACGCATTTAAGTAGTATATTTCGCTGTTAAAAGCTTCAAGCTGCGTTATTCTACTTTTTCGTTGACTGCGTCTTATGTTTGCTACATAAACTGAACGTAAAGTATGACAAATTCCATTTCATCCCATAAACTGTAAAATTCACACAATGAATATTAATTCTCGAATTGGTCCATGCGCTCTCGGTGTCGCCTGAACAGAAGACGGTAAAACTTTGTCTCAATTAGATCTACTTTCTTTGTGTTTAATACTGTGACTGACAGCATGCAAAATTTCTCAGTAATAACAATTGGACATATAAGCTTCTGATAGTACCGCAATTGGCTTACTAGATTTATTTTTCAAAATTGTATGTCTTGTCTCTCTATCTTCAGAGTGTTTGGCCATCCTCAACAAGTTATGATAAGATAACAGTTAAATTTCGACTATTATAGATTGTCAATTGATTGACCTGAAATTGCAGGCATGTGGTGTCCCAATGGCAATTTATTAGTAAAATTTATGATATACAAAGTTTGTTAAAGAAAAAAGAAGCTAGCTATATACGATACCTTCCTATCAAGCTAACTTGTTGAAGCGCCAAATAGTCCAAGGGAAATTTCTACATTCTTCAATTGAATTTTCACAATTCTATTATGTGTTTAGACGTGGTTGTGATAACTTATTTTTTAAATTGTGTAGATAATAGTACATGTTTCAGAAGGCTGCCTCGGGGAACATTCAGTCAATCGCATGTTCAAATATTTTTTCACACTTTCTATTCAGAAAAGTCATTGTTGCTCTGAAATGAGGGATCAAAGTAGTATTTTTCTTCCCTGATATCACGTATAGTTAAAATTTTCCTCATAGAAGGTATGAAAAGCAATATGTGCCACTCGGTAGCAACATTATTTCCGTCTTGTGCGTAAACACTTGAATCCTTCGTTACGCGCAAGATACTACTTTTGAATCTTTCGCGTCACTCAGGATTCAATATACCGCCCTCGCCGTAAATATATTTGCTGTTTTGAGACACAATCTACTATAAATGAGATCAAAATAATTTCAATAATTCTGCAAATATTATATTTTATATATTACGAGCAGTAATTGAGCCCTATGAAGTGAAGTGAAACTCTACACTGGTATGACGTGAAATACTCGCTAAAGTCTTTTAAGTACCAAGCCCATTCACTTATGAGTAATCCCAAACATTGACATATTTGGTCCAAAAGAGTCCTCTCTCCAGCACTGTTTCTTAAAAGGCTGATTGATAATGTTAAATCAAGATTGTAAATAGAAATTGGTTGAATGTCCCCCGGTCAGAGTAGAGGACCGGGTAGTGTAGAGCGCGTCGTGACTTGTGTCTGTTGCAGTGAGGGCCCACACTGTCAAGGACGGCATGCACACCGAGGAAATGAGGAAACTCATTGACAGGTCAGTCCGTAGGACACACGAACACACACACACACACACAGTGCGACACACGCGCCTTCAAGTTGTAACGATTCACCAGATGCAACATCAAAGTGAAGTCAAATTTGCCTTGTGCCTTTTTCATTTTTAAAATAATTTAATAGGGAGTCTGGTGGGTCTTTGTAATTTATGTACGTGGTAGTACTGTACACACTAGAGTTGCAAGAAAGCTCGAGACTCATATATTGAGTGTTCTCCTACACATTGATCGATGAATTGAGAGTAACTATGTTGGCTTTTCAATTTAGTATTTTTGAACGTCCAAGATACAAAGTGTAGGAATGTGCCTATCCAAGCAAATTGTTTGCTCCACAATATATTTGCTATTATAAGAACTGTCAGCTCTTATGATAATCTGACAACGATGTAGTTTATAACTATAAACGTTAACTTATTATGAGCAATAATGCGAACAAGTAACCCTCTCAAATGAGGTTGTGTGACTTAACCAGTCTTCTAAAAGGTAAGCGAGACATCTTACTGTACAACTGTAACTAGAGTTTATTCCTTCCTTATATATACCTTCTCATGAAAGTTTTAATAACAAATGCACTGAACATATTAACGATGGGATTCCAATTTTAAAATAAAAATACCTACACTGAATGAACAGCGACACAGCCGGACCCATGTGTGTGCGCTTGCGTACATTTGCATACATAGCGTAGCGTACGGTCTAGTGTGCCCGATACTAAGCATGTGTTATGTTACGCATCCTTCGGCAGGAAACAGTAAGTCAAAGTATGTGAACGATGTATATGTCCCCTAATTTGCCTGTTTATGTTCCTAACATTATGTCGCTAACACTTCCAACCAGAATCTAGTGATTTATAAAGATTGCCAATGTCAAAGAAAATGTTTTATTTCGAGATGAGACTTTCACTAGATTTTGCAAATCCTAAACAAATTATCTGTAATCTTAATAACACCTAGTGAAATTATTATTTAAGAAACAATGAGTTTTACCTGTACGTTGGCAGTCCTTATTCACTAGTGTCTGCTTCCGTCTTTGTGCACTAAACTTATTTTGCAGTTAATGGTAAGGCCAGTGTTGTCATAACCTTCTGTTGACCATCAGTTGCCACCAGGCATGTTTCACTAACTTTTTTTAGCATTTCCTCCCATGAAATCGGACGACCCGCATAGATTCAGATATTCACTGCCCTGCTATCAAAAAATTCACCCGCGTCATTTTATTTTTTTAACATTTCGTATTAGCCAGCTATTCGCATTTTGATAATGTATTGTCATGTTCATATATAATATAAAATGCCTTGTCCTTTTAAGACTGCCGTATAACACATACGTTAACAAATAATTTGAACCAATGTTTGCAATTCTTACTCCAACATGCGCAGTGCCGTCGAGCTAGCAACACCAGCGCACTTTAAACTGGTTGTTTTTTAACGCATTTGTAAAATTTCAGACCAGAAGCAACCACCCCAGTCCCCCAGCAAGCAGGCCACGGGCGGGGACTCACAGCCTACGATACTGTGGCAGTGTAACCTGTAGACCCCTGACGCCACCCAGCCCGGCTCGCTGAACCACCCCTAACTTAAGTTATTCAGTATTTTCCATTGGTCATTTTAATTGGATGCGACTTCACGCGTTCAGCGATACGGCTGTGCCAAATTTACCACAAACCAGCGTGCCGCATTTGCAGTTTCAAATTTATCCCAACTTAGTTGGCTGGATTTAGTGTTTATTTCGCCTTAGTTAAGCGCACGGTCGTGCCGTAGGGCCGCGAGCCCGCCGGGCCCCCGTAGCAGCCGCGCCGCGACTAGTTACCATATGAAGCAGAAAATCATGGTTGTGGTAGTTATTTCAAATTGATATCCGCTTAATAGGACGGCGGCGCGTTTGTATTGAAATTGAACCTGTCCAATAGGTACGTAAATCGTAGTCCTCCATCCCGGCGGCCGCGGCCCGCGCGCTCGCTCGAGACTCGGCACTTGTAGCGACGGACGACGAGATCTCACGAGATCTCACGAGTTTCTCGACTCGATCGACCGAGCGGCACTAGCACGAGTACCGCGGTACATCGAGTTAGTCAACTTTATTTTAGTCTTATTTGTTCAGCTTAATTTAAAGAAAATTTTACATCGTTTGCTGGTCCGGGGTGTTTACTCAAAAAGTTTCGATTTAAATTAAGCTCAACACGTAATAATGTGATATTTTGTATTTTTTATCTCATTTTTATGTTTAGCGCGAGGCTCGTCCTCGGCTAGGTGTAGGGCTCCGCCACATGCTTCCTTTAATGTTATGGATTTCGTGATGCTTTTTTACCATTAAGTTATTGTATTGCCAACGTTTACTTTGTAAATTGTATGATGTTTTTTTTATTGTTTATAATTTGCATTTAAGCATAAACTACGTAGGTTAAGTATAGACGTAAGCTTCTTTACTAGTAATTAATCAACTTTTAAACGACTTGTGTAATCCGTAGCTAGTTAGTGACGTATGTGTTACGCATATTATGAAGTAAATTAACTAATCGACTATAGGTGCGCTATTGTAATCCTCAATCAACTAAACCAATATACAGGTACATGATACGAAATGAATTTAAACTGTCGACACTACAGTTTTACTACTATTTGAATGCTTGTAATGTTATTCTAGACGTATTAAGGTGCATTTTACTAATCATAGTTGTAATTTTATCCTTCTATACTATACTTATTGGAGATAGGCGCGTTACACACTGCGCGGCGCTCCTGCGTGCCATGACCTTGGTGTGCAGGACGCCGCGCGGTGTGGAGCCGCCCTAGCCCTAGTGTAAGGCACTCGGGTGTCGGTGTGTAGGTGTTTCCTTATGTGTTGTGCATCGCGACGTAGCTATAGTTAGGTCCCGCGGCTTCCTAGCAACCAAATCTTCTAATAACCTTCCATATTAGCGAATTCGATGACGAAGCTTAGTTAAAAATTGTGAACAAATTAAAAATTATAAAAATTATTCAAAATTATATGGTAGCTTAAAAAGGTAAATCGATGGAGACGTATAAATAAATACGTAGCGTTAATGAAATAGCTATTCTATCGGGTTTCTGATAATTTCCAAGTGTTTCGCTTGTTGTGTTGTGTTCGCTGCCGCATTTTCTGTTTATTTTGAATTTTGCGGAACCGACGCTATCGCAGCTAACAGTTTGTACCAAAGTGTTTGATTTGTGTTGAATAAACTACTCAAACGTCAACTACAATTTGTGTTTTATTTCAACAAAACATTAACATGGGTGACATGCAATAAATAAGAACCGTTGTCGCGTGTTCTACGGCGGTTTATTTTACATACAGATGGTTCATTTATATTTATATAAGACTAACGCTAGAGGTCCTTTACGCGGAGGCAGCCTTCACGATCTCCTCCGCTACCTCGACGGCAATCGCCGCCTCAGCCTTGGCCTGAAACAAGTAACATTCATTAGAAAGCTTGCTAAAGCAGCTCATTGTACAACTCTGTTTCAAATTACAATATCTGTGGACCTCGCTGGAATGTGAAGCCCCTCCCCCTTCTCCTTTTACCTCCCCGCGCTCGCCCCGTCGCGTCCGTACGGTTGGCACTTTCGTTGCCGATACGCGTCGTTCATTGTCGTGCTATAAAGGAGCGACCACACCGCTGCTCAAAATACGCTAACGCACCGTAAACGCAGCAAAATGTATGAAGAATACGTGACGCATACGACACGTCAACGCGTATACGCAGCGTAACGCACGTCGCTACTTTACTGCTATATTTTTGAACAACGCCAGGTCCACAGATATTGTAACCGGGTTATATTACCAAATCGCGATGAGTTCGGGATTGGAATAGCTGTCAGTTGGTCCAAACTTTGACTTATTTATATGGCAACACTGTCACCGCCAATAATCGCGGTTTTATAATACATCTATCTATTGCAGCGGCGTAGCATAAAAACTCTTGAGCCCTTACGAGTATCAAGGGTTGTTGCTATACTCGTAGAATAGTTGACTTACAAAATCGAAGACAACACATACAGCCTAAGTCCAAAAGTATTGAGCAGCCATGCTTTTTGTATTAAACGTCGAAATTTTAGTCTACTATATACACGTTTTCTAATAAAATATTATCAATTATTTTAAACAGTGTAGGTTTTTTTCTTTGCGGGATATGATTCCATGAAAATTTACATTGTCATTTCGTTTTTTGGTCGAGTTGTGTGGTACATTTTTTTTTCTTATTTTAGTAACTGAAATATCAGTAACTCATGTCTTCGTGTTGTACACTTACTTATATTAAAGATTGAAATATAATAAAATTGTTTGTTTTCATTTAGAAAGAAATGATTTTTGGAGCTATGATAAAAAGGGGTTGCTCAATACTTTTGGACTTATGTAGACGTTACAAAGTATGCGACGTAGGCATAGCACTGCAATCATCAATTCATCATCGTATAGTTGGTAGCCAAATACATCGTAACACATCCTCACTCTTACCTCCTTATCTATAATGAGACAGATATTTATAAGGTAGATCTTTTTTTGGTGCTAACCACTTTTTTATAATTACTCTCTGACACATGATTCGCTAAAACAGTGTTTAGTAATAAGCTGGCATCACTGTAGCGACAGATCTCGGGGTCAACAACCTTTATTAAACAAAAGTTTATTTACAACATCCAACTGAATATTTTTGTTTGTGGTTTTGTCTCTGTTAGTTTATCTCTCGCCAACAGTTTGAACAAACAAGTACTTGTTACTTGAAAACAAGTTGGTCAGTAAATTTAAACACCTGCCCACGCACAAATACCTCTCAAAGACCTGCCTGCCTGTTGTGCTTCGAATTCTGCAAAGCCCTCCATTGTCATTGTCACCTCGCACTGACAATACGGGTGTAGGTAGACTCGAAGGTTATTTTATTATTATTCCAAAAAAAATAAGGCAAAGAAATATGCCTAGTGACGAAAATCCCATTTAGATATCTTAAAGAATTACGAAGCTACAACCGTTTTAATATGGCTTGTTAGAGAGAAAACGCAAACAGTGACGTCACGTTACGCGTCGCGCGCCGGGGGGGTGCGTCGACGTCGGCGCCGAACACGATGGCGTGACGTCACAATCTTGTAGCGTCATCGTTTCAGATGAAGTTGCGTTTTGCGAACACCATTGACTATATTTTTAATCCTTTTTCGAGAAACCCCTATAAGTTGACCTCTAAAGCCGCGTTCACATTTGTATATGGCTACTATTGACATGTTCCTATGTTTTCCTTTTTTTCATAGATATTAACCTTCAAAAACCAAAAAAAAAATGCCAGATTTTCCGCTGTTTTCAAACATCCAGAAAACAATTTTGAATAGATTATCTAAAAAATAGAAGACATAGGAGGAGACATAGGCCGAAGCCTTTCTTTGATTTTTAATAAAAAAATAGTGAAATATTTCAAGTTTTGGAGAAGATATCAGAGGACAACGAAACGTTGATTTTATGTTCTTTTAATAGGTATTTTCGGTCTAAGATGCAGCTGTCTCTACCGCGCTTTAGGGGGAGGCTTGAGGTTTTTACAAATACCTATTTCTCAATTATCTCGACCTTTTCGTTTCCTATTAACTGGCCCACCAATGAAAGACCTTGACCCAACCACATAATAGATAATAGTACAAGTACAGAAGGGACACTCCTTTGATCTTTACAAAAGGCGCTTTTCTCTCAGCCAAAACATTAAGATTTATGGCCCTCTGACGTCGTGGACGTTCATCGCTACATGTACATGCCGGTTCCCCAACGTTGGGGCACCTGTACTTGTAACGATGAACGTAAATCGCGGAGTGTCCCGCGCCTGACCAAACCAACTTGCAAGTGGGTGGAACTGGGTTGAGTGTGTACCTTGTCTCCGCTGGCCGAGCCGAGCTCGGATTGCGCCTTGTTGAGCGCCTCCTGCGCCGCGCCGCGGTCCAGGTTCTCCAGCGGGTGTGCCTCCTCCGCCAGCACCTAAGGGCAACTCATATAAAACAACCGACAAAGTGCCAGTCGGACTCTCGCACGAAGGGTTCCGTATCATTATCTATAAAAACGGGGAAAAAACACAATCACGTTTGTTGTAGGCGAGGCCCGAGGAGAGGCGAGATGCGAGGAGGATATTTATTTTATTCTGTTTTTTAGGGTTCCGTACCCAAAGGGTAGAAACGGGACCCTATTACTAAGACTTTGCTGTCCGTCTGTCTGTCTGTCACCAGGCTGTAACTCAAGAACCGTGATAGCTAGACAGTTGAAACTTTCACAGATTATGTATTTCTGTTGCCGCTATAACAACAAATAATAAAAAACAAAATAAAATAAATATTTAAGGGGGGCTCCCATACAATTTTTTTTACTGTTTTTGTAAATAATGGTACGAAACCCTTCGTGCGCGAGTCCGACTCACACTTGGCCGGTTTTTTAGTATTTGTTGTTATAGCGGCAACAGAAATACATCATCTGTGAAAATTTTAACTGTCTAGTTATCGCGGTTCTTGAGATACAACCTGGGGACAGACTGACGGACGGACGGACCGGGAAGTCTTAGTAATAGGGTCCCGTTTTTACCCTTTGGGTACGAAACCCTAAAAATGACTGATTGGACGAACGGAAAATACCCGTCTATCTGTTTTTCATCACATTTGCGTGGAAACAAATAAATTTTAAGCAAGATAATAACTCGCAATAATAACAGTGACAAGGTACTAAAATGATCATCTACTCTTGCTGTTGACTGTGAAATCGTGAATTCGTAGGTGAATTCGTGAATGCCCCAGATCACAGGTGTTTGTGGCCCGAACCGAAGGGCCCAAACCTGGGCCTCAACGAATTACCGCCCGTGGTGCGTACACAATTTTACGTGTTCTCCTGGGTGTAAAGTGAGATTTGCCGCAGCGCCCGAGGGCGGTAAATCTCACTTAACGCCCAGAGTGACAAAAACAACTGCGTACCTGGACCGAGGAGTCGTCATTGACAGTGACGGTGCCGGAGGACACGAAGATCTTATTCAGCTTGCCGTCGCTCTCCACCACCGTCACCACGCCAGGTCGCAGCACCGCTGGAAACAATAGGTCTAGGTGAAAACTGAGAATCATGCTGCCATTGTTACTTACTTTTGGACAACTCTTTAAAAGTGTGGTCTATATGTGGCATGGATCCAGCTAATGGTGATTTTTCTAGCAACCAACCCCATTTTTTGAGGATTAAGCCTTAAATGCACGTTAATTAAATATTTTGCTAATGGCAAATAGGCCAGGCAACGAATGATCAAAAAAAGGTATAGAGGGAAATGCTTGAAACACAATTCTTGACTTCGTATTTTTGTTTGGACTAGATAGGAGCTGAACATATTAAAGTCCCTGCCCGTACCTCTCCCCCCTGCTTAACCTCGTGGCGCCCACGCGCCTTTTAAAAGGCGGTGTCAGTTGATGAAAATTCAAATTAATTCCATTAAAGAGAAAATTCAAATTTCATTGTTCGTTTTTGCGTCCTGGGCGCTACGAAGTTAAGGTGAAGCTTGAGGACAATGGTATCCGGACCCTTCAAGCAGAAAGTTATGTGGACGATCTGACCGTGGATACGGCTGTAGAAATGTTCGGACCTTCAAACCCCCCCCCACCCCCAAGCTCAAAGGCTACGGGCGGGAACTTTTGATATGTTCAACTCCAAACTAGTCTAAACAAAGTTATGAAGTCAAAAATTCTATTGCAAGCATTTCCCTCTATAAGGTCATTTCGCTGGTTACGCGACCACCTGAAGGAGAAGATTTTTTCTATTGAAGATAACATCAATTCTACAGTTGATGAGACAATTAGGTTGGTATATTGATTTTTTTTAAATCAGCCATATTGTGTCTGGAAGAGCCCAAACTTGGTATGTTTCGAAAATTATTTTTGTTTTAACTAAAAAAATATGGCTAAAATGTAATGATGTGGTATATTTTTAGAATCGCCTCAAAAAGCCCTTTCATATGATACTACACACGATAGGTTGCTGAAAAAAAAATTTTTTTTTTTCATACAAAAAGAAAAATGTTTCGGCACTCCCCCCCTAAGGGAATTTTTTTAGGAACTGCGGGTCAAAAAAAATGTTTTGCCCTATAGTATGTGTGTGCCAAACGGCTAAACTGTACATCGATTTGCGGTTTTTTTAAGCGTAGGGCTACCACTAGCACATGAAATTAGGTGGTCGCTAACCGGCGAAATGACCCTACCTTTTCGTGGCCTGGCCTTAAATGGCAAAGAATATCAACAATACGAGTAGATTTACCCAAATTAAGAATCATCAGTCACAGAAAATTGAATTATTTTGCTATGGGAGTTTCAAACAGAATTAAATAAATCCTTGCATGATGAGCGTTTTAAAAACAAAACACATTAGCAATCAAATATAAATGGGTTGTTTGTGACATAGTGGTATAAATCAAATTTCACTAATAAAAGTTCTAACAATGAGTTTTCTTTTGGAAAAAGCTAAATGCCAGAAGAATGGCTTTTTATATTCTTACTTCTAGCTAGAAAAGAGGTACGTAGATAAAATAGAGTGGTGAGCCCAAAAGTTCAGAATGCAGTTATTTTGTTGACAAAGTAAGCAAGCACATCTCAGCAAGTGTAAAAATGTATCCTAGTTCTAATATAGATATGATTAAAATGCCTTGCATACATATGATTTGTTAACACCTATTCATATTTACCCACACACTAGTAGCATGGCTGTGTGAAATTTTAGGGTGTTACCACACCAAACGATTGATGCCACTGATCGATATTGGCCGTTTGGTCTGGTAGGTTTAGCTGATAGTAGAAACTGTCGATCGACATATACATAATCGATCAATGGCATCGATCGATTGGTGTGGTAACACCCTTACAATTATTTGGACAAAAATGTTCTCCAAAAGTACATACCGAGTGTGGGGACGTGTTTTGCCAGGATACCGAAGGACCCGCTGAAGGATGGCACATCCACCTGCTTCACTGATACCTTGTTGTAGTAAACCTGGAAACACAGTCAGAAAAAATCTAACATTCATTTTCATAACGACTTGAACATCCAGAGGGGCTCCCGCGAAGTTAAAACAAACTTCGTTCGAGTATCCATCTCTGCCGCTCGAACTAGCAAGTGTGACAGAGAGATTATGTTTCTACCCGACAATTTGAAAGTGCTTGTTACTGGGCCTATTTGAATAAATATAATTTTGAGTTTGAGTTTGAGAGGGAAATACACAAACGAAATTCGTTTGAGTTTCGCGATAGGGCCTCAGTCTGTATATCTTATTAAATTGTATGTCCTCTATTAATTTTTCTAGAGTCTTGGATGTTCAAGTAGATAAGGGACCACTTGCAAAACATACAATTTCATCTAATGTTTACATGTGTTTAGCTATATTTGGGGACTAGGGGTCCATGATGCAAATTCTGAGGATAGCAGGCATTTTGAATAAACCATGATTATTTAATAAATGAGCAGTTTAAATGATGTGGCATAAGAATGTTTACTCAGGTAAGTATATAACTTTTTTATCCTTTTACTAATTAGCTTTTTGGTATAGCGAACCACACTAGCTGTAAGTACCTTCTTAATCTTTTTTTTAAAAGGTTCTGTAATACGTAGAGCGTCTCATTAAGCTTTTTATGATAAGTACCTTGTTACCAGCGGCAAAGGTGAGGGCCATTTCACCCTCTTTGATCGTTTCCTTGGGTTCCTTAGACGCGAAGTTGCGGACTTGCACCCTCCTCGCCGCGCCCCTCAACAAACCACGGAGTGCCACTGACATGCTGCAAATACATTAGTTATTTTACTAAAGACTATACTATTATTGGTTATAAAATCCACCGAATATGCTCAGGATTATGTAATGTCAATTTCTGTCAAAATTGGACGATAGCTTTTATGCCAGTTATTTGGTAATTTTAACATATAGATAAAACGATTCTGTACGAATTTAACTCACATTATATGTAAATTATTTTTCCGATCAAAGTATTGTAAAGGGAGAAGGTAGTTTGGTCTGATCCTTCAGCAAACGGCACACGCTCCCCAGACTCCGATTGACTTTTCGTTGACATGAGCATGACAGGTCAAAATGATGTTGCTACACGACAAAATTTAAATAACATATGTATAACCCACGTATAACCCGTTCCCGCTAAGTTTATCTGTCATCTGTGTATCATGAAGCCCCGTGGACGTCAGCTGCGGCTCCATCCGTGGGTTTTTTTTTAATGTTTTTGCCTTGTTTGGCCTGCAGGGCGGCCAGTAAGGGTCTCTCCACACCCATTGACGCGAAATCGGCTTTCGCCGAGTTTTTTGTACCACACTCCTTGTGATTTGTTCGTAATCCCGTCGATGGACGTCGCTTCGCGTGCGTGGGCATAAAGAGTTTTTTGATCGGCTAACGCCTTGGTAACGCCGATTCCGCGTCGATAGGTGTGGGGAGACCCTTACAAATATGGTTCTGTGCTTTTCTGTGTTTTTAGTATGTGCTCAAACATGCTACAGCATTGTCAGCATTGTTCCAACTTAAGCTAGCAGTGTAGGAAATATTTAAAATTAAAATATATCAGGTTCAGTACAGTCTACATTTTACCATGCTTAGTTAAATTTGGTTCAAATTTTGTTTATAAAAGCGGTAATAGATAATATGATACCTGAATAACCAAAGTTGCTTAGGCCTCTAAAAATATACTGGCTAAGATTTTTTAAATACATCGTACAACTTGGACTACCCGATTCTAAAAGCAATGACATATATTACTTACTGAAGACTAGGCAGTATGGCCCATGGTCTTAGCCTGTCCGAATGGACGAATTTAAAAAAAAAAAAAAAAAATCTAAAAGCAATGGCTGTCAATGTCAATTTGCCGCGCCAAATGTCAATACTCAATTGGCATTTGGCTTGGCAAAGCAAAAGCAAAGAGTTTGCCGCCAGCCAGTGTGTTTTTGTGAGGGTTTGTGCTTCATTTATAAATGAAGAAATAAGTGTAAGTTTCTATTCATTTTCCTTCGTAAACAATTCACATTCGCGGCCTGACAGAATGAAGTATTGCATCACATCGTTACCTTTTGTTTTTTTCGCGTTTACAGCATTATAAATATTATAATCCATGGAGAAACAACTTTCGAGACGAGTGAACCCTGAAAACGCGGCTAAGGAATTAACTCGGGTAGCGGAAACTGTTACATGCATAGAATGGTTAGTTATTTTCATTTATCACAGCATTGCTATGTGTATGGCTCTGTAGGGCTCACTTTGTTATGGTGGTGGGCTAACATGTACAGCATTTTCGCATTTTACTGTAACTAAATTCATGTAATAAGAAATATACCAAAACCAAGTTAAGTTATATAGCATTGTGTTGGTTGGGAGTATAAAATAAATTGGTAGATTGACTTATTCATGCTTAGGAGATGCTCTATCATAAAATAGGTTTACAATTTTCAATAAACATGTTTAGTGGATTGAAAGCATGTATAAAATCACATAATTTTTAAAGTCTTCAAGGAGACTTAGCCATCGCAGTGAGCTATAAATAATTACTGTCCCAAATAAATAATAATATTTATTTCCAGCTGTAAATTCTACATCCTGCCTGAGACTGCGATATGTGGGCACAGCCTGTGCCACGGTTGCTGGATTGGGCGGCAGACGTGCCCCGTCTGTGCGCTGCCGGTCAAGAGACGGACATTAAAGTCTAACACAAGTATTAAAAGATATACTGAATGTGTGCAAAAAGCAACATCACTATTTGAGAAACAGTACAATATCAAAAGTAAGTATTGAAATCTTTTTCCCTCCTGAGACCCAGGGTATGCTTACACTTTGAATTAGAAACTTCTTAAATTTTTAAATCAAAGGAAATGATAAAAATTTAATGTTCTGAGCCGGTTTTGATCCGAACCGGATTGTCCCGATAGCTCAGTTGGTTAGTAGTGACGGGCCATGAATGCCTGTAGTCGCCGGTTCGAATCCGGCTCAGAGCATTAAATTTATCAATTTATCAATTAATTAATACATAATTTCCTTTGATTAAAAAAAATATAATTTTCGTTAGCAGCGTTACTGCTTAAAAAAACAAAAAAATATTTAGAAACTTTTTGACATTCAGTAAAAGTTAAAAGTCAATTTTTAAATTTGTACAAAATTTTGTATACAGGGTCTTAGGAGGTTAACTTAATTGCACTAAAACTTTGAATGAAAGTGTACAACTATTCACCTGTCTTAGAATTTGGACCAGCATCTGTTGAATGCCTGGACAGTCACTTTAGTAAAACTATAGATAATCCACAGCTCACCTGGTAAAGTGAGTTGTGAGAGATCCTGCCGAGTACACCCAATTTTTAATTCATTTCACTTTTTTATGGTGCTTTATTTCATTTTTATAGAGGAATCTAGGAGTTCAGATATGATTATGAAGAACTGCGCTCCTGGTAACAATGCAACCTTTAGCCTTGAATTTAATTTCATATACTTTATGAACTTGGGAAGTTAAAAGGAAAATGGAAGGATAAAGTTAACTAAAGTGATGTTTAATGTTTAAGTCACATCTCACCCATCTGTTTTGTTACTAGCCATATGCAATTGACATTTACCATCGGTTTTGTTATTATTTTTTTATTCATGAGCAATGTATGGCATTTGAAATTAACATTTACATAGTTACTATAAAAAAAAAATTACATGTGTATAATCAAATTAATTTAACAATATTATATTTACTAAAAACTTTTAATATTACATGTCAAAACTATGAAATAATTTCATTGTATTATCTGGAATTTAAAAAACAGATACATATTTATTGAATGTCAAAACACCCTAGAAAATAAATAATGTTAATAATAAGTCAACCATTCTAGCGACTTACCATTTATTTTCATTAAACTCCTCTATTGAATAAAAACACCTTTTTTAGTAAAAAAGTTTTGAACTTAGTTTTAAAACACATTTACATTTAAGATCTCCTTTCAGCAGAGTTGTTAACAATTTTCATTTTACTTACAATTTTCTGAGGCAAGTCTTTTCTCCTTGTGGCTAATCACCATTCCGTCTTCTGGGGTTTCTATTTTTAACCCCCAACGCAAAAAGAGGGGTGTTATAAGTTTAACGTGTTTGTCCGTGCATCTGTCTGTCGTATCGTAGCTCCCTAACGGATGGACCGATTTGAATGCGATTTTTTTTGTGTCATAGATAATTTTGTCCCGAGTGTCCTTAGCCATGTTTCATGAAAATCTGTTGAGCCGTTTTTGAGATATTGAACTTTAAAATGAAAATGTTGAGGGTTTATGAACTTTTCTAAGTTGTAGTTATTACAAAGACTTTATGAGGTCTACCAGAACAACCATAATATTTGACTACCTGTAGCTATCCATTCAAAGGACATAAATTAATGAATTAATAATCTCCTAATATACTAGCTTTAAGTGAAATGTAATATATATGATGTGGTTGTACTTAATAAATAAAAAAATTAAAAACATGCCCACTTAGCTATTTAATAGGGTGAATAGGTTGCAAGACTACTATTAATTTAAAATATACTCTGATTACAGTGGAGGAATTAGCTCCAGACCCACCAGTTCAGGCCATGAAGAAGATTGCAGAAAAAGATCCAAGTAAAACCGTAAATGCATGGCTCTGCGACTCTCAAAACCACTTCTCAGCTCCCATATCCACCCAGCTGTCCACGCAAGCAGAGAGCCCAGCTGTTGACGTGAAAACTTGTGAGATCCAGGTTCATACCGGCTCCAAGAAGGTTGCCAGTCCAACAAAAGTAATACATGCCCCTCCTCCACCTCAGGATGACTGGGACAAGATCGAAAGTATCCCTGATACAGAAGAATTGGTCAAAAACAAAGAAAATGTTGGCCCTAATGTTGAACCATTTATACTAGATGATGATGAATACACAACAGACCATCCACGCAGAAGTTCCAGAAAAAGGGAACACAAGTATGAATCCAAACCCAGCGAAACCTCCGCAGACAAGCACAGCTCTAGCAACATGAGCATGGATACAGACAAGTTAACTAAAATCAAACAGAACTGGAGCAATGTTAAGAAGATGAGAAAGGAATTCAGTAAACTGCATAAGAAAAATAAAAATAAGTTAAATGTTTCAATAGAAATGTGTAAGAAAACTAAAAGTGCCATAAGCAAGCCAGCCGCTCCTGTGGAAGCAGAATCTCAGAAAGTTATATTGATAGATGATTGTACACCCAACATGAAAATAGACGAAAAAGAAGAGTCACCTGTTTTTGATGAAATAAATATGGACACTAATAATAAACATGATGATGAAGATAATATCAAAAGCCCTGAAAATATATCAACTAAAGAGAGACATAGTTTACAAGCAGTTCCAACTAATCAAGATGATGGAAATGTCTCTAAAATTGACCATAGAACAAATAGCTCATCTATACTGAATAATTTAAAAAGTGTAAACAATCATGAGAATGAGAGGGATCCTAATAAAGCTGGTGAAGTATCAACATCCAAAAACAATATACCATTCCTGAAAAAAAGTGCGTTACTCATAGATAAACATATAAGTGAGTCGAAAAATAATTCTGAACATATTGAGAGGGTTAAAGAAAATACTGTCCAATCCGTTAACCATGTTGTTAATGACAATATCGAAACTGACTCAGATGACATACAAATAACGATAAAAATCGGAAGTACCTTAACAAATATATTTATCAAGAAAAAGAAAAACGATGTTAAAGTGAAACTTAACACAGATCAAGAAGCTCAAACAATGCAGTGCATGGAAAAATCAACTTCCTGCCATGCATCCCAGGCTGCTCCTACAGACTATGATGTACAAAACATTGAAATTAACATTGGTGGTGAGGGTGTAGTGAGTGCTGTCACACAGCAGACAAAATGCATTGAACCAAGTGTAGACAACAGCAAACTCAATTTAAACAAGACTGTATCAATAAAGAAAAATACTGCATCGGCTGAAACTGTACCAGTTCATATTTCACCAAGCCTTGAGAAAGAACTTTCAAAGATTATGGAATGTAATTATGACAAAACTGATGATGTCCAAAAAGGTAAGACACAGAACATTCCAGAGAAGAATGAGGAAGTTAATAAAGTATCTTCTACCTACACTGCTTCTAATATAGAGGAAAAAGCTGAAGATATAGAACTAGATGAAGACATGTTTGCCAGTGGATCAGTGCAAGAGAATGTTCAACTACTGAAAGCATCGAAACCAGCTCCATCTGAAATATTAATGCCTACATTGAAGAATACTAGAAAACAGACACAAACTCAAAGGCAGGCAGATAAAAGGAACAGAGAAAATGATGAAGAGGTGACCAGCAACAAGAAAGCTAAAGTGAGTGAGATCTATGAAGATAGTATCGACGATGTTCCCAAGGAAGACAATAAAGATGAGAGCTCGCTTAATTACGATTCAGTTATGGGGCAAGTGTTTGCTAGCATTGATGCGGACATGGAGCATGTCGACAAAAGCCAGAGCATCATAAAAATTGATGAAGACAGAAGTTTGGTTGATAAACAAGACGCCACAGTTGTGACGCAGCACTCTCAGTTTTTGAAGACTCAAAAAACGCAGAAGAAGGTTCTGGGATTGAGCAAGCTGGCGAATGCCACGCAGAACATCAACAGTAATTTGCCGCTGAAGGACAGCGAGAGTCTGTTCGCACTTTCGAATGTGGACTCGCAGATCGTAACACAGAAGGGCCATAATCAGGTGAGTCTTTAACTTTACTTATATTATTTAGGATCAATTCACTCAACTCTTATTATGATGTTGCTGGTTCCCAAACGCTTTGTAATCTATACTATGTTTTCAAATGTTATATGTACAGAGGAAAAGTCTGAGATTTTTGCTTTGTAAGTTTTTATGTATGGGGTAGCCTCCGGAACTATTTATAAAATTTTAAACTTTCTTTCACCACTATATAGATTAGACCTTCAGAAAGGACATGGGCTATATTTTTTCCCGCGGCTCCACCTGGGTTATTTGTAATAAGCGAGCGAAGCCGCACGGGCAGCTAGTCAGAAACAAGAATGAAAACGTCCAAAATAAAAAATAAAACTAAATCTTTAAGAAACTAAGCATGTTTTTATTGATTATTACTTGTCCTGGCATGGCAACTGACGCCGATTCAAGTCCAGCTGGGTTAAACATTATACATGCCGGAGAAGGGGGGTGGTACAGGATGGGCGTTGCCGTCGGGCATCGTTGGGAGATTGAGTATTGAGACTAAGACTTTGAATCTAAATGTACTTTATTAAATTATTGGGTATACTCGTATTAGATTGCATTTCAATGATACTGAATTGTAGGGTGGACAGTTCCGAGGTGGAACCAATGCGTCCGGTCACTCGCGTGCTCAGCCAGAGCATGTCCGGGGCAAGTCCGGAGCTCGGCCCGCTCGGCTCCATCCTAGGGCAAGGAGTCGGGATAGATGGTTCGATGTGACGTCAGCCACAAACCAACCAATCGTAGCCATTCCCACGCTGCGCTACAATTTAGCGTCCGTACTAATGACTATCCTAATGACCATCTATATACTCAGTGCCAGTCAAGCGGCGCTTAAGGCACTTACGGCGCCGAAAGTGGAATCTAGACTAGTCTATAATGGCGTCCAAATAAAGCTTGGAAAGCACAATAAGGTGCAACTGGTTTGGATTCCAGGGCACGAGGGCTTCATTGGCAACGAAAGAGCAGATGAGCTTGCTAGAGGGGGGTCTACAAATCACTTTGTAGGTCCACAACCATTTGTGGGACTCTGGCAGGGAACCATAATTTCGGCCTTTAAAGCCTACGCCAAAACCAAACACCAATACGAGTAGAGGAATGAGGCGGGCTTAAGGCACTCAAAGCTCTTCATAGAAGGAGTGGACTCGGGCTGGACTAACAAACTCTGGAAATCCAGTAGGAAGCAGCTCAGAATCATATCTGGGGTGTTCACAGGTCACTTCGGGGTCAAGGATCTCTTGGCCAAGATGGGACTATCAGACAGCTTAGACTGTAGAATGTGTGGCGAGGAGGATGAGACTATGGAACACTTACTGTGTGAATGTCATGCCCTTGCCAGACAAAGAATGAATTACTTTGGTAACGGCTATCCGCAACCAAAGAAATTCAAGGCACTTCCGCTGAGCTGCATCATCCGCTATGTGGAAATGATGGAGCGAAGTTGGGAGTAGACGTAAGGAGAGGGCAAATGCACAAAAGATCCCACTGGGTCGAAGTGCATCCGAAAGGGCCCTCATCTAGATAAGATAAGATAATAATAATAATAATAATAATAGCCATTTAATCTGAATTTTGGGTATCACATATAACTTAAGTGTTTTTTTTCTTCACAATATGTCCCGCAGTTCAGAGTGCCGTAAGGCATAGGCCTCCTCCAATTGTCTCCACTGTGTTCTGTCAGATGCGACTCTTGTCCAACGTGGCCCCAAGGTTAGCCTTAAGTCGTCTTCCCATCTTCGTATTGGGCGTCCCTGTTTTCTAGTGCCATCTCTTGGGTACCACAGTGTAACTTGTTAGCTCCACTTGTTTTCTGGGCAACGAAGCATATGTCCTGTCCATCCCCACTTCAGATGGTCAATGTGAGTGAGTATATCAGTGACTTTGGTTTTCATTCTTACTGCTTCTTTCCTGATCTTATCTGAGAATCTGACTCCGGTCATGCTGCGTTCCATTGCTCGTTGACATCTTGCAAGTTTCTCTCTATTTTGATCAGTGAGGGACCAGGTCTCACACCCATAAGTTAGACAGGGTAGAATGCAGCTATTGAATGTTTTTCTTTTTATGTTCATTCTTAGCTCTTTGCTTTTCATAATTTCTTTGAGCGACCAATATTTTCGCCAGCCGCTGGCTATTCTTTTATTTACCTCCTTAGACATCATGTCTTGGATAGAAATTATTTGTCCTAGATAGACATATTCATGTACATAGTCGAGTCTAAAGCTGTTGATTGCTATGTCGATTTCACAGGAGTTTGTCATCATTTTCGTTTTGCTGGCGTTAATTTTGAGTCCTACTTCTTTACTTTCATCTGCTAGTGCTTGAATCATTATTTGTAGCTTCTTCGGGTTTTCTTCCAGCAAGATAATATCATCAGCAAATCGCAAATGATTTAGGCGGGTGCCATTGACATTGAGACCGTAGTCACGCCAGTCCAATCTTCTAAATATGCTTTCTAGCACCGCACTGAAGATTTTTGGAGACAGCGGGTCTCCCTGCCTGACTCCTCTGTTTATGGGAAATGGGTCTCCTATAGTTTCCAGTTTTATCCGGCTTGTGCTATTACTGTAGATATTTTTGATGGACTTTATGTAGATTTCTTCAACTCCTTGTTGTCTCAGGCTTGCCCAGATGTGGTTGTGGTTTAGGCTGTCAAAAGCTTTTGAATAGTCGATAAAAGCTATATATAGCTGTTTCTGATATTCATTATATTTTTCAATAATTTGTTTGATAGTGTGGATATGGTCGATTGTGCTATAGTTTTTCCTAAAGCCCGCCTGCTCAACTGGTTGGTTTTCGTCGAGTACTTTAGATATTCTTCCTAAAATTACTTTAGCAAAAATTTTGTAGATATTAGAAATTAAGCTTATTGGTCTGTAGTTGCCAATGTCATCCTTGGCTCCTTTCTTGTGCAGGAGAGTAACGTGAGATTCTCCCCACTGACTTGGAAAGGTGCTCAGTGCAATCATGTTGTTAAATAAAGTGGCCAGAATTGGGCTTAGGTCTTCGACTGTGCCCCTCAACAACTCATTTGGAATTCTGTCGGGTCCTGGAGCTTTTTCTAGTTTTTGAGAGTTTATGGCTTTTTTTACTTCAGCTGTTAATATGGGAGGCACGTCACCTTTGGTACTTGGCTCGTTGTTTTCGTATATTGTCTGGCCTGTATCCTCGCTGGAGAAAAGGCATCTGTAGTAGTCTGTCGCTAGTCTTTGAATTTCTGAGCGCTTCGTTACTTGGTTTGATCGGCTCGATTTTAATTTGGAAATCCATTCCTTTCCATGTTCCCGTAGTTCTTTGAAAGCCTTTTTTGATCCTCCTGTTTTAATAATTTCGTCTTCTAATTTTTTCATTCTTTTTGCTTTTCTGTCTTTTCTCATATCTTCACGTAGACATTTGCTCAGGTTGGCTATCTTGTTTTGGTTTTCTTTGCTATTGACATTGGCTGAGATTAAAAGTTTTCTTTCTTCTAGAAGCTTTATGGTTTTTTCACTGAAATTGTTTGTATTCTTGTTAATATTGGTTTTAATCATTTGCAGGTTCTTATTTAGGTGATCATATTTTTCTAGTACATTAGCATCAGAGTTGTTCGTTTCCTGTAGTAGTTTCACAGAAGTAAGGTCTATATTTTTGGCATATTGTTCGATTGGTAGAGCTTTGGAGTTTGTTATAGCTTTCCTGTTTTTTTTCGGTGGGTGCGTCATTAGTCGGCATCGTACCATACGGTGATTGGTGTTGAAGTTTAAACTCTGTATCACATGGGTGTCATTGAAATATTTTGCTTTATTAGTTATAATATAGTCTATTTCATTTCTGTATTTTCCGTCAGGGGAGATCCAGGTCCACTTGGATCTAGGGCTCTTTTTGAAAACTGAGTTGAGCAGTTTTAAGTTGTTTTGTAATAGGAAGTCTGCGAGCTTTTGGCCGTTATTGCTTCTCTTTCCATGGCTATATTTCCTTAGTATTGATTCTTCCCCTGCCTCTTTAGTGCCGATTTGGGCATTAAAATCTCCCATAATTATGAGGTGGTTATTATCGTATTTCCTCGCTATATCTGATAAACTGTTATAGAATTCCTCAACCGCTTCATTTGGTGCTTGTTCTGTAGGTGAATATACTTGAACTATAGTCCATGGTTTTGTGTAGCCGGGTAGAGTTATGGTCAGGATTGCTAGACGGTCCGAGATTCCTGTTAACTCTTGAATGTTTTTTTTTCAGTGTTGTTTTGATTAAAAATCCTACACCTCTATGGCCCGCTATTTCACCTTTATGGTATAAGATGTAATTATCATGTTCTTCTATTTTCTCTCCTAATCTTCTTAACTCACTTATGCCTAGGATATCATAGTTTATGTTTTCCAGAGCCCTTTCTAATTCCAGTAAACTTTCATGTGTTCGTAGAGTTCTTGTGTTCAACGTGGCAATATTTAATGGTTTGTTTATTATTTTGTTGTGCTTTGTTGGAGGGTGGTGGTCGTTTTCCCCCACGGTGACCGGCCGGGTTGGGGGAGGTTTTTGGTTGTTGTTGCTGGTATTTGTTGATACTTGGTACGGTTTCCGGTTGGTGCTTGTTATCAGTTTTTTGAAGTTGGTTCAGTTGCTGATAGATAGATAAGATAAGATAAGATAAGATAATGACTATCCTGTCTCCGACATACATATGTATATTAGGATGATTCATAAAGCGTAAAATAAACGTGTAATAAGATCAATCCTTATCTTTTATCAAGAACACCTTCTCAACAATCTCATAACTTTTCAGAAGCACGGCCCCGAAACCCAAGCCCACATCGAGAATCTGCTAACCCCCGGCATGTGCCAAGACCTGGCGGCCAGCAGACACCAGGAGCTCCGGAGCCAGGAAGTCCGGGGCCAGCCCCGGGCTGCGAGCCAGGAGGAGATACCTGCCACGCCGCAGGACCGGGACGACTCTGATATGAGCGTGTGTGAAGACACACCACAGAAGTATGTACACAAACCTTATTGTGCAGACCATCATTTTAAAGATTTAGACTGCTAACAGTACTGTAAAGACCGTATAATAGAAAACCTACCTTCTAGTGAAACTCCGCCCTAAGGGTTAGTCTTACGAGTATAATGTTCAATTTTATTTCTGACGTAAGGTTCGAATCCTTTCTTGGGCACTCACATAATACTTAGTCTACTTCTCTTTTTCACTACATCTGTATCAATTTGAATTAAAGCATCCGAGCGAGTTGGTCTAAGAATGAACATGGATAAGACGAAGATCATGTCAAATGCCCATGTTGTACCAACTCCGATTACAATCAGACATTTTACGCTCGAAGTTGTAGACGATTATGTATATTTACCTAGGACAGACGATCCAGTTAGGTAGGTCCAACTTCGAGAAATAGGTCAATGGTCGAATCCGACTCAGCTGGGCAGCGTTCGGGAAGCTACGGCAAATCTTTTCGTCCAATATTCCGCAGTGTCTCAAGACGAGAGTCTTTGACCAGTGTGTGTTGCCAGTGATGACATATGGCACTGAAACGTGGTCGCTTACTATGGGCTTCATAAGAAGGCGTGACTGAGAGGAGTTTTTCTGCGTGATCGCATCAGAAATGAGGCTCTGCAGCAGAACCAAGGTAACCGATATAGCCCTCCGGATCGCTAAACTTAAGTGGCAGTGGGCGGGGCATATAGCACGTAGAACCGATGGCCGTTGGGGCGGACAGCGTAGTGGCGACCACGCACCGGAAGGCGCGGCGTGGGTAGGCCCCCGACAAGGTGGACTGATGACCTGGTAAAGGTTGCGGGAGTCCGCTCGATGCGGGTGGCACGGGATCGGTCACTTTGGCACTCTTTGGTGGAGGCCTATGTCCAGCAGTGGACGTCTTTCGGCTGATATGATGTATCAATTTGTGTTGTTTTCCACGAATAAAACGTAATATATTTCATTATTTACAGATCTTCACCATTCACAAGAAAATCTGTTACTTCCAACGCCGCACAACTGAAAGAGACCCTCACACAATCCCAGCTGCACCCCGCCGAGTCGCAACTCATAAAGGAGATCATCAACATCTCAGACACCGACAAAGACGCTACAATCGTAGCGAAACCCAAGCAAACTTTGGAGACGCCAACTATCAATCAATTCTGCAATTCGGTACAGCATAATTCTACACCAGTTGCCAGGAAATCGTTGAATTTCGGGGGCGAGCGTTCTGCCAGTGAAGAGTTCACAAAGCCACGTGTGCCAAATGTACCGAAGTATTGTCTAGCGGCGTCCTGCCTGACCTCGGCAGAGGTGAAAACAGTGGAATCGCTTTGTGCAAAGATGAATTGGAAATTTGTGAAGGAGTTTTCTAATGAGCTGACGCATTTGGTGGTGAAAGTTGATGAGGAAGGCAGGTCGCAGAGGTAAGTTTTTGGAATATCGTGTTCAGTTTGTTAGAATTGTTTTTTTTTTCTACAAGGTCAAATGTAAAGTAGAAATTCTAGACTTCGAATTGATCCGACTAAATCACGGCACGAAATATTTGTACGACCTGGATCTCAGATGGACAGTTCACTATCATTTCGTTGTCTATGGCTCATCTCTCATGGATTCTCATCAGTGTGACGGACTTCAAACTTCTTTTTTTTCTTCTATGTTGCTGACCTTTTATTGATTGAGATAGATAGTTGATAGCCGAACGGCAGAGGGAGCACAGTTTCAACAATTCTGGGTGATTTTACTTAGCATGATACGATAATTTATCGTTATGTTTTACATGGCGTTTCAGTACGTTTTCGCCGTAAAACGTGACTATAAAACCTACCGTGCTATAGGAACACAACACCACATACCTACAGAGTAAGTAGTGGCGTTCGCGTTGTTATGGCTGCCCCCCTAGCACGCTAGGTTTTGTGTCCGACTTAAAGCATTTGTCCCTCTTGCACTCGCATATTTGCCAGAATGGGACGAATGCTCTATGTCCGACAAAACATACTCATACTCATACTCATAGTCATATATTTATTGCGATCATGTTCATTACATTTGGTATGTTAGTGGTCTTTTGGTTAGTAGGTACATGATACCCCGTTAGGGCATGGCATTTTTCTTACTAGCTAGGCAAGGCAACCTAAACATAAAATATTTTCAATTAGGTATATAATATTAGCTGATCAATCGACTTACATGCAATAGGTGGTCGTTACATAAAGAAATTATTAATGCGACGCCAAGATCTATAAACTAAAACTTATTAACTATACATGTAAATGTTCAGTCGAGTTTAATTTTACAAGCAATTGATTTACAATAAATATTTTAAATGTATGTTAACTTATTTAATGCGATGTCAGGAATTTATGACTAAAAACATGAAAGTACCTAATGTCAAAATTAATACTAAAAATATGTATGTAATGTCAAAACTTAAATTATACAAAACAATTATAATATAAAATTAGAAAGGGAAAATGTCTGTCTGTCTGCTTATTAATGAAATGTCGTGACTTATAACTAGGTAAATAAATAAGTTACTTAAAATTATTCAAATTTGTCATTCAAGTATTCATTAACATTATAGTAGCACTTGGAAACTAGGAGGCATTTAACTTTCTTTATAAATTTGGTATATGATTCTTCACTTTTTATTACACTAGGTAGTTTATTGTATACTTTTATGGCCATGACGTAAGTGCTGTTAGAATAGATTTTCATTCTTGAGGCTGGTAGAAGAAGTTTATTTTTATATCGCAGCGCGTGTTTTGTGGGTAGGTCTTGTCGTTGTTTAAATAAGTCAGGGTTTTGTCGTGTGAATTTGCATATTTCCAGGATATAGGTACAAGGTAGCGTAAGGATTTTATACTTTTGGAAATGTGGTTTGCAGGTTTCCATGTTACCTATATTGGCAAGGATACGAATTAGTTTCTTTTGCTGTATAAACAAAATAGCAACGTCGGTACTATGGCCCCATAAAATAATACCGTAGGAGAGCCATGCGCTGGCGTATGCATGGTATAAGGCTAGTGCAGTTTGTATGTCTGTAGTTTTTTTGGTTTCATAGAACGCGTAGGCAAAGCTGGATATTTTTGATCGTATTGATTTTATATGCGCCTTCCAATTTACATGTTTGTCTATAACCAAACCTAGCAGAGTGAAGTCGTTTACTACTTCTAATTGGGTGTTTTTATAGGTAAAACTAATGTCAAGGGGGGTTTTTTGGTAAGGTTGAAATGTCATAAGTTTTGTTTTTATAAAATTAATTTCAAGATTATGATCGTCCAACCAGTGTGTAATTTTATCAAGTAGTACGCTGAGTTGGTCATTCAGGTAAGTTGTATTGTTGCATGTCACAAGTAAGGAGATGTCATCAGCAAATAGAACGCAAGTTTGATCCAGTGTTTTGGGAAAATCATTTATGTACAGTAGAAATAAGAGGCATCCGGCTACACTTCCTTGGGGAATTGAGGAGTTGATTACTCTGGATTCTGACCGGACTGCTCTTATTTCGCCATATTGTGTGTCGTAGTATTCTATCTCTGTAAGGTGTTCTCTGTCTGTAAGGTAGGACGTGAACCACTTATGAGCGATACCGCGGATCCCCACTCCGTATAATTTGTCTAATAATATTTTATATTTTACTTTGTCATACGCTTTGGTCATATCAAGTAAAATACCGAGTGCGCGCTTTTTTTCGTTTAGTGTATTTACAACCTCATGCATGTACTTGTACACAGCGGTTGTTGTTGATCGCTTTTTACGAAATCCGTTTTGGCTTTCGTCGAAGACTTTGTATTTTTCGCAAAACGCGTAAACTCGATCACACATAGCTTTTTCAAAGATTTTGGACGCCGTTGGTAACAAAGCGATGGGCCGGTAGTTGTTGGGGTCTGTTTTCGAGTTCTTTTTATGGACTGGTTTTATCAGAGCTTTCTTAAGTAAGTCTGGAAAGGTTCCCTCGTTAAAAGATTGGTTGATGAGGTAACAGAAGGGGGTGGTCAGAGAGTCCGCACATTGTCTTATTAGAGATGGTGGGAGCTCATCTACGCCTGTGCTATTTTTATTTTTTAAGCTTGTTATGTTTTTGTAGATCTCTCGGTATGATACGGGTTTTAGATACATAGTGTTCTCCGTATAGTTCAGAACTGGGCGGCCGCGAGGTTCAACGGAAGTATTTTTTGTTGACTCGCCTATTTGCGCAAAGTGGTTATTTAACGCGTTACTGAGTAGTTCTGGGTCGCTGATTATGTTATTATTTATCTTCAATTCAATGTTCTGGCTGTCAATGTTTTGTTTCTTCTTTTTATTTTTACGCTCGTTTATTATCTTCCACATAGTTCTTACTTTATTCTGTGATGTGCTCAATTTTTTTATATACTGTAATTTCTTAGATGTTGATACTGTCTTTTTCAGTATTTTATCATATTTCCTGTAGTATTCGATTAGTACTCTATTGCCCGATTTTTGTGCTAGAATTTTTAATAATCTTTTATTTGTGCATGATTGTTTTATGCCAACCGTTAGCCATGTTTTCTTATTGTTGGTTTTTAACGCAAATTTTCGCTTTGGTATGGTCCTATTTTGTATATTTCTAATGGTGTTCTCAAATTCTATATAGTTTTCATTAACTGTTCTATGTGAAAGTATGATGTCGTCCCAATTTATGTTACTAAGTTGGTATTTAAACTGCTCTACGTTTTTATGGGTGTATACACGTTTTTCCTTCTTCCAGACTATTGGTTTATATTGGGTTTGTGGTAGCTCTATTTGCAAGGTAGTACCCGAGTGGTCCGAAAAGCCGAATTCTTCTACTGTGGTGCGCAAGGACTTGTCATAAAAGTTGGTAAATATTAAATCCAGGCATGTTGACGAAGTTTTTGTTACATGCGTTGGTTTTTTTTATATGTTGCCTGAAGTTGTGTTCAGCCATTAAACTTAATAGAGAGTCAGATTTTGAGTATTTTTTTAGAATATTGACATTAAAATCTCCTCCTATTATTATTTTACATTTGTAGTATTTTTTGTTGATGTAGGTTAACAATAGTTCTAGTTGCTTATAGAATATACTTTCTTCACGTTTATTCCAATAAATAACAATTATTAAAATATTTAGCTCTAGTAGCTGTGTAGCACATATCTCTATCACATATTCAATTGACATATTTGTAATATCAGTCCTCTCGATATATTTCATATTGTTTTGTAGTAAAATACATGTACCTCCACCTGTTCGCTTTTTGCGACAAAACGATGCACATAACTTGTATCCGTAAAACTGTAGCATGTTGACTTTAATATCGGTGAGCCAAGATTCTGAAATACCTATCACTTGATAGGTTTTGTTCTGTTCAATAAAAACCTCCAATATATGCTGCTTATTATATAAACTTTGAAAATTCTGAAATAATATATTAAAAGCTATCTTTTTATTTACGAAAGGTATGCTTTTTACTGGGTTCTTGTGGCTCGTTTTCTCTCTGGTCAGTGGTCTTTTTTGCCTCTAATAGAATTTCTGTTGTTTCCTGCTGGAAGCTTGTAGATGGTTCGCAGAGGATTTGTTCTTGATTAGGTGGTTGTACTTGTGTTTTGCTCGATGGTGTGTATTCTTGTCCATTTATATACAGTATGTTGTTCCGCATTATCGCGTGTTTCCCGCTTTCCCGTGCACTCCTGAGGACCTCTCTCAAGTGTTGTCTAGTTCTTAAAGTTTCGGAATCTAACACTTCGGCAAGGGCATATCCAGTGTGTCTAAAATATTGAGAATTATGTATCACATATTTCTTCATTCGTTTGCTGATGAGTTCTATCAATATTGGGCGGCGATTTCCTCTTTTTCCGATGCGTTTTGCAGATTCGATGAAGCCATTAATTTGTATGTTCAGTATTTCGCTAAACATATTATTGATGCGAAGGCATATATCCGTCTCACTTTCGCCGTAATATTCGTCCAATCCATAAAGTATGAATTTTTTAAGGTTGTCGTTGGCGTTGGCGTGGGGCCCCACGTCGTGCTTCGGACTTAACTTCTGATCAAAACGAGAGTGTAATTGGTCTAGTTCTGATTTAAGTGCATTATTTTCTTTTTCGAGGGACTCTATTTTCTTGTTTATTTTTTCTAACTGCTGTGCCTGATTCTTTTGTTCAGTCAAAATTATATTATTGCTCTTTACGGTATCCTTTTTCAGCTTGTCGATAGCTAGGCTAATTTCTTTTTTTATTATCATTTCAATTTTTTGCAACTTCATATCAAACAGACTGCTGATTTGTTCTAAAGTTAGCTGTGGATTATAAGAGTGTCTTTCGGGACTTTTTGTATCATTTAACACGCTCAAGTTCGTGTCCTCGAGGGTGATATTGTCTATTGACATATCTGTGTTGCTCACACCCTCATAAGAAGGTTCCAACGGTCTCAGAGTCAGGGTTTTATCGCGTCGTGTTTTGTCCGGGTCACCCATTATATTACTTTCCTCGTATGACATGTTAGTAATGTCTAGGGACGGCTGTACCAGTTTCACAACAGCAGGCGATGCCGGAGTGTCATCATTACGCGGTCGGCGTGTGATAAGCTCACACGAAGGACATATCCAATTATCAAGTTCTTTTTGACGCTCCCTAAAATATGCAGATGTGAGATTTACGCATTGGTGGTGGTAGCACCCTTTGCATCGGCTGCAGAATAGCCGTTCTTGTCTTTGTGTTTGTCTATCACAAGCTAGACACAACATTTTTATTTTATTTTATCAATCTCTTTGTATTCAGTTTGACTACCGCTGGTGCCATCTAGTGGCTGGTCGTATAACTTCTGTGCTAAGGTAGCTGCACGATTTATCGGTAATGCGCGTAGAATCTATTGCGCTGTTCTAGTTCTGGTGATTAATAACAGATGGCGTTAGTATTCACTGCCCGCACAGTCGGGGCGAGTAACATTAACAGGTTCAAAGTCCACTTTACGTTTAAATAGTATAACCGACACTGGGAGTTATTTTTTACGTTATTGTTTTAGTAGCCGATTATTTCTTAAGAAATCGATGTTCATAGTTTCGATTGTCTGTATCACTACCCAACTGTGGCACTAAATGTTAAAAATAAAGGTATAATGTTCCCTGTTACGGTGTTATAGTTCTGGGTCATAATTTACTAATAAAATGTTTACGTAGCACTCAGATAACACTCACACTTATACATTGGTCCATGTCCAATAAAATTTACACTGTCGCGTTTTAATTCACCATAGAAGAATAATTTAAAACAAATATTTACTCGGAGCTAATGTTTACATGGCAGCAGCGCCATCTACCCTACATAGCGTACTAGCGCCCCTCTGGTCCAAATATGAGCGCGATGACATTCCGCTAAGGCTTAACACTCTTGAAGTGCGCATTCTATTCATCAGTGTGGCTTCGTTTGTCCAATTGATGCTGACCCTAACTCTTAGCAGTGTCATTGCAATACGAGCCTTATTCCCAGGACGGTGAAGTTCATGTGCGCGCTGGCGGCGGGCCGGTGGATCGTGCGCTACGAGTGGGTGGAGGCGTGGCTGCGCCGCGGGAATGCACCCGAGGTGAGATGCTGGTTAACCCTTTCCACGCCGAGAGCCACTAAAGTGGTCGAGTGCTGTCGTGCCCACCACGCCAACAACCTTTAAAGTGGTTATGGCGGACACTGTCAAAACAATTTCAGATAAGTTTCATATTCGCTCTTTAGCTGTCAAGATGCTGGCGTGTACGTCACATTCTGAAACGAAAGTAAAAGCGGTCAAAGGGTTAAACTTATTGTTGAGTCAGATAGATTCAATACGGGTGTAGACTCGAAAATTATTATTACTCCAAAAAAAATAACGCAAAAAATATGCCTAGTGACGAAAATCCCATTCAGATATCTCAAAGAATTACGAAGCTACAACCGTTTTAATATGGTTTGTTAGAGAGAGAAAAGGCAAACGTGTGTGACGTCACGTTACGGGATGCTGCCGGGGGGCCGCGTCGACGGCGGCGCCGAACACGATGGGGCGCGGCGCGTTGCCGCCTACTAGTGACGTCACATCGTTTCATATGAAGATGCGTTTTGCGAAGAAGGGACAGAACATACCCCTTCTTAAAACTTTGGACACTTGTAACTTCGTGATAATTTAACCTTTCGCGTTGATTTTTTACATATTTAATCCTTTTTCGAGAAAATATGACATTATTGTATATTTTCTTTAGTGTCTACACCCATATTGTGACGACTTAGAGCGCCTACACAATACAGTCACTAGTATTCGCCACTAAACGCGACCACTTTTCCGCACACTAAGCAACTTGGTGGCGGCCATTGAAAGCGGCCACTTGTAGCGAGCGCGAGCAACTCCTGCAGCTTGTGTCGGATGTAGCTTGTTGTGATGTGGAGATGCGGTGCAGTGTGACATCCGCCTATAGGCAAGTTATACACAATGTATGAAAGAACTCGGCCGCATCTTGTGGCGGCGACTAATGGATCAATATGAGGCGCCGGCGGCTCTTAAACAAGTCAGGCAGTGTACACTAAAATTATTCGATAAAATTCGGCAGTTGAACCAAATAATTCGGCCGAATACAGCGAACGAAAAAACCATATAAGTCTAAGCAGCGCCGCAAAATTACCCCACAGAATGGGTACCAGTGCCATTATGCGGGGATGGCGGTGGGGTGTCGCAACGATGCCAGGCAGCCGTTTAGTCCGAACATGCGCATACCGGGTTTTAAGCACGTTTTTGGGTAGGAATTTGTAAGTATTCTAGAATATTCCAAATAGTGAATAATTACCCAATATTCAGCGCAACCATTTTATTTTGTTGAAACTTGTTTTTTTGCAGCGGCCGGCCCTGGAACTCTGCTATTATAAGGGCGGGTTGCACCGACTTACGATTACAGACCGATCAACGTTAAATATGGCGCTGACAGCTGTCAGTTCATAGAAACTTGTCAAACGTTCCATACATTCAGATTTTAACGAACACAGCTTACGATTACAGACGGTTTGGTGCAACTCACCCTAAGTGTTTATGAATACGACCGATAAGTCTTAGTTGTCAACAACGACTGCATCAACTACTGAAATATGTCTGTCAGTTCATCGATAAGTTGGCATAAAACAACATATCAATACCAGATGTTATAAATACAAAGAGCTCATAAATGTGGCAATTTGCCACGGTCTAACTGCGCTTTAAAATGTAATGTTACGAAATAGCGCATGTACGAAACAAAGTGGTTCTTTTGTCTTTATATTTGCGCGTCGGTTACGGTAACAGGGCAACAAAGTTGTATCTTATAAAACTTGTGTAATTCACGTGCACGCCACTAATGCCATTAAGATATGGTGACCGTCAGGATGGCGGGACCACGCGAGATATTGCAAGTTTCAGCTCACCCACACCTGTTTTAGCACTACTTTACTGTTAAATAATTTGTACCTCGCAAGAATTAAAGAAATGGGACAAGGAACGTGGCCAGCCATTTTAACTTCAGGACGGTTGGACCACATGTGATTCTACCGAATTACGCATCACTTTCTATATCTATCTGGCGGGTCTTTTGGTCAAGATTTAATCAACTAAGGCCTCAAACATCCTGACAGATGATTTAAACACCGTCTGTACGCGCAGGAGAACGCCTCTCGTGTCGTGGACTATGTAAGCCAATCGGCACTTGTACTACACTTGTGACACGCGAATTGAGGGACCCTACCATCGGCAACTTCTTGCCGGTTACGACTTTTGGCGCGTTTACGGGTTGTCGGCTAGAATTTGGAACCAGAGGCTCTAGTATAAGTTTTACCGTAACAGAACGTTACGAGCGCGTTCGCGTTTAGCTGTCAAATCCCATACAAATTGAGGGTAAAACGCAAACGCGATCGTAAAGTTTTGTTTCAGCAAAACTTATACTAGAGCCTCTGGTGTCGTCGTGGATATCGCGGCCTGTTGCGACAGTAGTTCACTCGTCGCGGTTGCCTAGATATAGTACTACAGACAGACTCAAAATAAGTTTTGTCTCAGATCGTGTAAAGCGTGTTATATGGGTACTGATCATGATTGCGACGTTCCTTTTTCTAAGTCTGATTGTGTAAGGTTTTTGGGTGTTGAACTGAACTCCTTTTTAAGATGGTACAAGCAAATTGAACAAACACCTATCTAATAGGCTGTCAAGTGAACACTAAGAGCAGTCTATTTTGCTCACTTTGAAAGCATCATCAGATATCGCATAGAGGTATGGGGTAATGTTACAAATATAAATACGCTACTACTGAAACAAAAAAAGGTTCTTCGTTTTATATCGGGGTGCTCACGTATACCTGTCACACATCGATCAATATTTATAGAGCTTAAGATTATGAATGTTATTTTCCTTTATCTTTACTGTACCTGCTTATATGTATTTAAAAACAAAGACCAATTAAAAACAGCTGGACAAAACACGCAAAGGCAACTTAGACATAAGAATTAATTGGTACTGACCGAATGTAATTTTATGTATTTCGATAAAATACTAAACAATACCGCAATTAGAGTATACTTATAATAAATTAGATGATAATATAAAACAATGTGATGACTTCCGAAAGTTCCGAACGTTTGAACGAAAATGAAAACAATATTATATTAACCGACTTTACTATTCAGTTAAAGATTATTTTATTATTTGATTTGTTACTGATTATTCACGATATGACTATAGTTACACATATATAATAAATTTTCATTCGTACCTTACGAGACATAACATATTTTATTATTTTTGTGATTATGACATGTTATTACTTATTTGGTCCTGTTTTTCTCTATGACAGCAATATCACGTATTGTTGATCTTTCATACCCACATTTATGCTAATAGTGGCACTGGAATAGGTACTAATATCATAGACTGTACCTACCCCTTCCAGGGATATATGTATTTATGTATATTCTGGCTTTTTTAACAGGCACGCTTCGAGGCGCTAGACTGGACGGGCGAGCCGGGGCCGACGCGAGCCCGCACCGCCACCCGCAAGCTTTTCGAGGGCTTCACGTTCTTCTGCATGCCGCCCTTCAGCGTGCTCAGCGAGCCCGTGCTCAAGGTCAGTTGTTCTAGCGGCACGATAGATGGCGCTGTTGCGTCGGCTGCATCGCGCTATTGAAGTGTTGACATACAACGTATAAGTAGTTTTCTTGCCGATTCGATGGGCGAGCCAGCAACGAAGGGGCTCGCATCGTCATCTGCAAGCTGTTCGAGGGCTTCACTTTCTTCTGCATGCCGCTCTTCAGCGTGCTCAGCGAGCCCGTGCTCAAGGTCAGTTGTTCTAGCGGCACGATCTCAGAGCATAAATACTAGAGAGCGGACAAGCCGCCGGCGGTTGTGTAAAAAACCAGGAAGTCAACGTAATATTCCGACTTGTATCCATGTAAGCTTACACTTGCTTGTCATTCAATATGTTTCATTATCATTATACATTGCTGCTGTACAAGTAACATTATTGCATAGCTCAGTGTTTACGCCGCAAAGAACGAGGTACATAACGATTCCCTCAATGAGACATTTTCTCATAGTGCAGCAGCGATGCGCGCCGCTTGGATAGTTGTGTGCGTGCGTGATGACACGACTCGCTGCTCGTTCGCATGTACACAGAGATGGAAATGATTCGCGTGCAATGTGCAATAGGAGCGTCGATTTACAAGTGGGTGTGCTTTAGGTGTGTGCGTGCTTTACCTTTACACTTACTGGTGTTTTGTGTGTGGGTTCACGAACTTGCGACAGGCATATTCAATACAAATCGCCCGGCATGTCCGATCTCCTTATTTCCTTTATCTGTGGGCACGATAGATGGCGCTGTTGCGTCGGCTGCATCGCGCTATTGAAGTGTTGACATGGAAAGTATAAGTAGCTTTCTTGTCGATTCAAATATGTGCCTAAAACCCCGTATGCGCCAGCGAACGTAAAACAAATAAATTGAGCTCCTCACAAATGTCTATCCGAATTCTTACCTATAACCATGGACGTACACTAATCTGGACTGAGTACTAAGTTTTATTAGTCAATCAAAATTGAACCATATTACCGACCAAGGTAGGTACACAATTGTATGATAAAAGACTACTAGAGAAAGCGTTCCGAGCGAGAGCAACCAACCCGAGGATGGTGTCCCACTCGCACGAGTTGCCAATGTAAAAATAATAATGATATAGTGGTATTAACAGGTATTAAATTATACTGAAAAAAAAATACCTGCTCATAATTACGAGCCGACATTATATAGGAGATGTTACTTTATACCTAAGTTTTAATTTACTTATTAAAACATGGTAACGCATTAAATATTGAGGTAATCAAGTTGTTCCTCGAACGAGCGCACTGGTTCCTTTTTGTTATTTTCAACGTCACGGACTCTGATCCGTATGAAACTGAGAGATATATAAATAAATGAATCTAGGCTTACCCCTTGCCTTGGTGCTTCGGTCGTGTATGTATGGTCTTTTATAAAAGATACAGTCTTTTCCTTCTTAAGTAAAACTTATTGCGCCGCTCGCAATTACCGCAACATATTTCTTCATCTTCAAAATTTGACAACTAAACTTCGTTCTTCTTCTTCCATAGACCGTAAAAAGTATATGGCAGGGTACTCCGACCGCAAAGAGACCGCATAGCCCCACCCCATGCCGAAATAAATATAATAAAATAATGAACGTGATAATAGCGCATTATAAAAGAAACATCCCCCCGCCCGAGAAAGGCTATAACCTGAAGCCTTTATCAATAAGAAAACAAACGTAAGGTGTTGAAATAAACCGCAATATTACAACAACTTTATAAATGAACTAAAAAACTGTTTGTTACCAACTTAATCATCCAGGGGAAGTCTAAAAATTTTAACAACAGGCCGCATGAGTGTACCTGACGTGGTTCTAAGCTGCACAACTCGAACAATACCGTCTTTGCCAGGTAACAACCCCTCTATTCTACCTAATCTCCACTTCAAGGGAGGTAAATTTTCCTCTTTTATTAGGACAAGATCACCTAACTTTGGCGGATCCGTTGGAGATGTCCATTTCCTACGCATTTGGAGAGAGTGGAGATACTGGTCACTCCATTTTCTCCAAAAATGTTGAGCCATAGCCTTAACTAAATTAAACCGCTTTAACCGTGAACTTGGGACGTCCTCAAAATTATATTCCGGAACAGAAAGTAAAGTTCTACCTATGAGTAGGTGAGCAGGTGTCAGTACCTCTATTTCTTGAGGGTCCTGAGTCAAAGGACATAACGGACGACAGTTAAGCACCGCTTCTACTTTGGTAAATACCGTTACCAATTCATTGAATGTCAAAACCTGATCACCTATGACCCGCCGCAATAAGGTCTTAGCAGATTTTACTGTGGCCTCAAACAGACCACCGAAATGTGGAGCTGCCGGTGAATTAAACCGCCATGTAATAGACTGTTTGGCTGCGCCATCACTAAGTCTCCGCTGAGCTTCCTGAGAAGCTAAGTATTTCTGTACGTCATCCAAATATCTGCTTGCGCCCACATAATTAGTTCCGCAATCTGAACGTATCACACTCGGCATGCCGCGTCGAGATGTGAAGCGCGTCAGAGCCGCAAGAAAACCTTCAGTCGAAAGGTCTGTGACGCATTCTAAGTGGACCCCTTTAGAGGCAGAGCAAATGAACACACAAAGATATGCCTTCAATATCTTCGCATTCCGCAAACGAGAATGTTTTATCATAAACGGGCCTGCAAAATCAGTTTGCACGGTGTGGAATACACCCGTCGCGTTAACCCGATCCCAGGGCAACGCTGCCATTAATGGCGCCGTAGGCCTAGCCTTCGTCCTAAAACATTGTACACACTTGAAAATCCGTGTACGAATCACCTGCGCCGCAGAAATAATCCAAAATTGCCGCTGTAATACTCCCATCAAAACTGTAGCGCCCGCATGGCAATACATTACATGAAAATGATCTACGATCAAGACCGTGAGGGCATGTGACTTCGGCAAAATCACTGGATGTTTCCGCTCAAAGGATAAGCTGGAATGTTCCAAACGGCCTCCAACGCGCAGTAGGGCATCATCCCCAATATAAGGCCTAAGCCGACGTAACCGTGTGGAACACTGCTTATTCTGCACTAGACAATGAATGTCATCGCCAAATTCCGCTTCCTGCACTAATTTTATGAGCCGCTGCAAAGCAAGCTGTCGCTCTGCTACTGTTAACCCTCCTACAAGTTTCTGAGACGACGATTTTGAATTGTTGACAAACCGGAAACAGTATGCTACGACCGCCAGTAACATTCAAACTGCTAAACCGAGTAAATATATTATCTTTGTCAACAATCCCCACCAGAGCTCCAACATTTACTTTCCCTTTCCGCAACCCAGGCAATGGATCTTCCGCTTTATCCATAATATTCTTGGGCCAGGTGTCCGCATCACCTGTCAACCAATCAGGTCCCCACCACAGAGGGTGTTCGAGCAATACCGATGCGCGACAACCGCGACTAGCAACGTCGGCAGGGTTCATTTCGGAAGGTAAATGTCTCCAAGTTATATCTAGACCGCAATTTATAATCTGTGAAACCCGATTACCCTCAAATGTCTGCAACAAATGGGGTGATACCCGCAACCATGACAGAATAATGGTGCTATCAGACCATCCAACAATGCTATCTATCTTCATGTCATCACTGATAGCAGCAACGACGTACTTTAGAAGGCGAACTAACAATGTAGCACCGCTGAGCTCAAGCTTAGGTATGGTTAGTTTCGACTTTATTGGCGCCACACGAGACTTGGCCATCATCAAGCTAACCTTGACCTCTCCGTCTTGTCCTACTGTCCTAAGATAGACCGCAGCGCCGTACCCGAGCTCTGATGCATCTGAGAACCCGTGTAACGAGCAAGACTTCACGCCCGCCAGCACAAAGCGCTCCAATCTAAGGCTGGAAATTAAAGGCAGATCCTTTAGGATGCCTTGCCATTCTGAAATGACGTGTGCAGAAGCTTCCGCATCCCAAGATAAATTATTTAGCCAGAGCTGCTGCATAAGCACTTTGCCTTGAAATACTATTGGACTGATCCACCCCAAAGGGTCAAAAGTCCTAGCCAATATTGACAATATTAACCGCTTTGTACATCCGCTGGTATCATCTAGTTTTGTTCGATATGAGAAACAATCGCTGCTAGAGTCCCATTGAATGCCTAGGATTTTAAAGAAGCTAGGCCCGTCCGCATTATCAAATATTTTCTTAGGCTTTTCCAAGTGCTCTTCCGCTACGTCTTGTAAAACCTCCTTGCTGTTAGACGTCCACTTACTTAGCTCGAAACCGCCAGAGCGAAGTAGATCGGTCAACTCCTTCTTCAACCTAGTTACATTTTCTATGGTGTCTGCTCCACCTAAAATATCGTCCATGTAAACAGACGAACGAAGAAGCCGCGCCGCCGCAGGAAAATTTGCTTCTTCGTCATCTGCCAACTGCCTCAGCGCCCGAATCGCGAGGTATGGACTAGACTTCATACCATAAGTCACCGTGTTGAGCTGATAGATTTGTAAAGGTAAGTCTGGGGACTCCCTCCAGAAGATGAGCTGGAACCGCCGGTCTTCTTCCGCAATCAAAATCTGTCTGAACATCATTCTGATGTCTGTTGTAAAAACATAAGGGTGTAACCGAAATCTGCATATTATTTCCGCAATATCCCGCTGTAACTTCGGGCCAGCGTGCAGACAGTCATTAAGAGCCACTCCATTGTTTGAAGCACAGCTAGCATCAAACACCACACGAATTTTGTCCGAATCCGATTTAAATATGCCGTGATGTGGTATCAGGTAACTGCCACTACTATAATCTTGTGGGTCTCCATCACAGAGAGACATGTGCCCAGTCTCTAAATATTCCCGCATAAACCCAACATATTTTGCACGAAAGGATTCGTTCGTGGAAAGCCTTTTTTCCATAGCCACGAACCGCTTCAAGGCTATTGGCACCGAGTTTCCGAGATCAGGGGCATCCGATAAGAAAGGTAACCGTGCCTGGTATCTGCCACCTTCAACACGTCGGTGGTTATTTTTAAAAATCATCTCGCATTCCAAATCCTTCGGGCTCTCAAGTTTATCTGGAATATCCTCCACTTCCCAGAATCGCTCCAAAATCTGATCTGTAGTCGTGTCACAGAAGAAAGTCTGAGAGAAATAAGTCACCTGAGGATATGGGTTGTATGCCGCAAAAGTGACCGGACCTGTCAACACGTGACCGAACACAGTATTCATAGCCCGAGGTAAGTGATCATTGATCTTCAGGCATCCGCCGCCGAGCACAATGTCACAGAGTAAGTCCGCACCGATTAAAATGTCGATCTCCCGACTAATGTAGAACTGTTCGTCCGCAAGATACAGTCCCCGATAATTGTCCGCTAACTGAGCCGGCAGTGAAAATCCAGGTAGGTTGTTTGTGATTTTGCTCAAAACGGTAGCTGTAGTCACAAGCGTAGGCTGCTCCGATAGCCTTGGTGCCAGAGTCAAGTTAACAGCACCTCTGCAACCGCTCACAGGGGCACCACTCAGACCCGTGATTGACACCATGTTGGATTTAAACCGCTTCAAACCCAACCTCTGCACGCATCCTTCTGATACAAATGTGCTCTGACTACCTCCATCAAGCAACGCTCTTGCTTCCTGGTAACAGCCGCTATTGTCGAGTACCCGTACTACTGCCGTTGCAAGTAGGACCGTTCGCTGATACATGCTCAGCTCGTCGACGTGTGACGCCGTCAGTCCAGTGATTCCAGGTCCCGCACTTCCCGGGAGGTCACTAGCTAAAGGCGCGCTCACTACTGGAGCATTTGCCGAGAGCGTTGTGGCGTTATAAAACCGCCCATTCGGTGATATATCGTTTGACATCAAACGTTGTTGATCCGGCACCGCAGTTGGAAGATCAAAATGCAACAAGTAATGATGCTTAGTCGAATTGCATTTATAGCAATTCACATTGTACTTACATTGGTCAATATTGTGACCGTTTAAGCATCGGAAACACAATCTAAGCGATACAGCCTGACGTTTCCTAGCTGTAGGTTTCATTGCCAAGAACTTCTCACACTTGGCGATGAAGTGTCCGCTTTTCCCGCATAATCTGCACGAAGTTGGCCCCGCATTCTGAAAGACCGCATGAGTCTTTACCGCTAGACTCTGCCCACCTCCACTACGTCTAACCGCTGATGACGCACCGGTTTGTGGCTCCGCGCTAGATTCCAAAATCCGGATTTCAGTTTCCAAAAACCTTAAAAGATCCGAGAACGTAGGCAACTCCTTGTCAGCATGCTTGTCTTCAAAGTGCTTCTTCAAGTTGCTGTCTAATTTTTGGAAGTTAATATAAAACAACAAATAACACCACGACTCTACAGGAAAATTCATCTTTTCCAGTGCCTTTGTGTTTTCCAATAGGGTATTCAAGAACGTTTTCAAACCATTTAACCCTCTGCTGTGCACGTGTGGTATATTTAACAGGTTGTATAACAACCGGTCCGCTAATAATCTTTTATTGTTATATCGCGCATTTAGCAACTCCACTGCTACCGAATAATTATCTCCAGTGACTGACAGATGCTGAATTAAGGTTTTCGGTTCGCCTAACAATGACCCCGCTAAGTAATACATCTTTTCAGTGTCCGATAAAGATGTGTCATTGTCCACCAGGGACCGAAACAATTCCATGAAGGAAGCAAACTCCTCCAATCTTCCTGAAAAGGTAGGAATTTGCAAGCGTGGCAAGACCGCTCTATTGCTCACGCTCCTGGCATTGTTGTTACCGCTAACACTGCCGGTTTCCAAATTTGAAGTTGCTAGTCCCAAATGACGTTGCTTTATGAAATAATATGTTTTATTGTACGTCTCGTACATCCGTTTATGATCGTCTAGATCAAAGTTCTCGATCTCCTTGGCCGAAAGTTGAAGTTCGTAATGCATTTCCGTAAATGCCTCAAACACCTTTTCCAAATCTTGGAAACGAACCATAAAATCGCTTTCCTGTTCCGAAGACAGATCCGTATTACGAGCTAAACCTTCCAATAAATCAATATTTTGGATAGCCGTGAAATATTTCATTTGTGACAACTGTAACCGCCTAGCTGCCGCCATTGTTTTGTTTGAATTCAGAATCCAAATCAACAAAATCAAACAAAACCCTAACAATAAACACCACAGCATGAAAATAATAAATACCTAAAAACTCATCATAAACCGCGCCGTAAATATAAAAACAATAAACCGCACTATTGTTTTAAATATACGAAGTATTTCCCGCTAAACTATAGTATATTTGTAATTTACCGCAAAATATTTTCTTAAAAAAAGTTAAAACTTAAAAATACCATCTATTTCCATTTATTATGATTCGGCGCCGCCTAAACAAGAAATAAAACCCTTTTAAAAAAAACACAAAAAGATCACTCGCGACCGGTCACGAACCCACGACCTGGTGCTTTGTAGCCGATGTGTTGTGCAACTACGCCACGTAAACAATTGTAACACTCGACGAAATATTGCTATGTACTAATACTAAACCGCAATCTGGTTGCTTAGTAACAAACAGTTTCGATCAATATGACAATAAAATATGTAAAATGCAGAAATTAAATCAAATTTACCGATAAACCGATTGAATTGAATGAGTGACCCGCATATTATGTCAAATAGCAACCGCAATTTAATAAATGTATATCCAAAATATGTTAGCGTAATTTTGAAAGATGAAAATCGATATTTTCCCCAAAGCCCAAAGTAAAATTTTGAACTAACACTTTTCGACCGCTCGAAAAGTGATGAAATGAGAGGATCAGAGTAGCGTGGCGTTGAAAATATATGAGTCCGAAAGTAAATAAATCCGGTTCGAAGACGACCAAATGTTCCTCGAACGAGCGCACTGGTTCCTTTTTGTTATTTTCAACGTCACGGACTCTGATCCGTATGAAACTGAGAGATATATAAATAAATGAATCTAGGCTTACCCCTTGCCTTGGTGCTTCGGTCGTGTATGTATGGTCTTTTATAAAAGATACAGTCTTTTCCTTCTTAAGTAAAACTTATTGCGCCGCTCGCAATTACCGCAACATATTTCTTCATCTTCAAAATTTGACAACTAAACTTCGTTCTTCTTTTCCATAGACCGTAAAAAGTATATGGCAGGGTACTCCGACCGCAAAGAGACCGCATAGCCCCACCCCATGCCGAAATAAATATAATAAAATAATGAACGTGATAATAGCGTATTATAAAAGAAACACAAGTGGTAATTTTAAATATCGACTTGTATCCCCAACGTTGACATCTATTTTTCAAATATTGTCATTGGACTCTTGTTGCCTTGTTTTAGTAAAAAATGGTGAAAATATGTTGTATAAAGGGATGTAAAAGCGAAAGCTTTAATAATTGTGGAATATCATTTCATAGGTAAGGAACATTTTGCTTTATTTTACGATAAAACGACAAAACCATATGCCAAACTTATTAGGGTGACTATGATTTGGGCCGGTGTGAGAATGCAATGTCGTAGATAAGTCGGCAGAGCAATTATGTTAAATTATTTCATTTAATATTTTAAAAATGTACTATCCATACTTCCATATTCTTCTATACTGTGTTCATACTAATATTATAAATGGGAAAGTGTGTGTGTTTGTTTGTTTGTCCGTCTTTCATGGCAAAACGAAGCGACGAATTAATAAATATTTCTACAAGATATGTTGTTATTTCATTAAGTATTGCGGCATTCTACTGATAAAATCTAATTAGAAACTTTTAATGAAACATCAAAAACCTAAATGACGTCAGAATTTTATGGAGTCATAAGACGTTTGTAAACATTTAGTAAAAATGTCATCATCATCGTCCTCCTCCCCTACCGTTATTCTCGGTAATCCCAGTTGTGCCCTAAACGAGACCGAAGTCCGCTAAGTGTCAAACGGACGTTAGTAAACATGTATTTATGTTTAAATAAAATATATATGTAGGAACATGATGTTTTTATTAGGAGTTTATTCGTGAGTTTTATTTATTTGTAATACAAGAATAATTTATTTGGACTGTATTACTTGCCAAAGCGACCGGTTCTGCACCACGCGCATCCAGAGGATTCCCGGCACGTTTACCAGTTCATCACTCTCTAAACAAGAATTTTTATAAATCCTAATATCCGCATAGGTACTTGGACACCCTAATTAGAACGAGATGCAATTCTCTAGTATGACTTCTCTGTCGGCTACGCTTTTTTAATCGCAGTACTCAGTCCAGATTAGTGTACGTCCATGCCTATAACCCGGCACGCGCATTGTCATCTGCGCATCCAATCACAGCTACCCAAATTATTAGCCTATTTTCAATTACCCACCATAAATGGATGCGATTGGTAAATCTACTAATGCATTTCTGTGATTAGCCGTCGTGAATCACGTGGGACGACAGAGGGGCTACCGTGAAACGAAATTCGTTCGTGTGTCTCCCTCTTTGTCACTCGAACTAACAAGTGCGATAGAGATGGAGATACACGAACGAAGTTCGTTTTCGTTTCGCGGTAGGCCCTCAGCTATTAGACAGTGACAACGAAAATGAATAATTATTGAATAATTACGTGCAACGAGAAACAATTTAGTTGTTATAATGTTCGCGTTATATTTTTAGTTTAATCTATTTTAGTTTAATTATTTAGTTCAGCTCCTAAAAGTACAATAAAATACTTCTGAACCTTATCACGAGGACATAGGGTCTACTGTTGCTCGGTTAGGTGTTTTGTTGTTTGTATGTGCATACCTTCGGAGTAAAAATGTGACACTTTAACTCATGTAAGCAGCGTTGCAACATTAATTTAGTCAATAAGTTTTTTTTTAATATATGATTTCCATATACTGCATGTATTTTTAATATTACCTCAAATTGTAACCAGAGGTTACCTCCGTGTTAGGGCTATGAACCGATATTGCAAGAAAATTTTAAGTTAGTCTTAACTACCAAAGCGTAATTAATTTTTGAACCAACATTTATCGAACGGCAATGTATTTCGTACACTGTGACATGATGACACATAGAAGAATCGGGACACATGTGACAATTTATTGTTACGTCACTTCAGTAAGACAAAGCAGTGATCCATTGCGTGCTGAATTATTTTATATGGAAAAATAAAGATGGTGGTTAAGAAAAAAAAATCAATATCGGTTCTTAGCCTTAACACCAACCTCTGTTTACAATTTGAGGTAATATTAAAAATACACGCTGTATATCATTGATGGTGATGACCTTTACCAATGTTTTGGAATGATTTGCTAATTAAAGGCCTCACGTGTTTTCGTCGTCGAAACCGATCAAGTTATCTAATTGATTGTAGTGACTCGCAACACAATTGATCCGCTTTACAGTCCAATCAACAATCTTGAGTCATGTTTTAAATCATTCCCACAACGCAGGTAGATTTAGATTCATTTATTACACGATGAAAATTACAATAAGTATAAATTTGCATAGAATGTCAAGATTACAAGAATTTTTACCATGTTCGTCAATTTTAATAATAAAAACTTAATGAGTCAACTGCAAATACAAAACATTATATTACTCTATCTCCCGAAAAGGATCGTCATTTCATTATACACAATAACATAATAGAATAATAATAATAGTCCATAACATTGATACATATTAGGTTAACAATCAATAAATGTTAATTTATTAACACAAAATACGCAATTAAAAGGTCATTTCTACACCCCGTTATCTAATGCTCAGTTTGGGGGCAAGTGATGGGGCAGTTGCGATAATCAATATCGATAAAAAATTAAGTTTATTTACTCACTTAATAACATGAATAGATCTGATTCACACTTATCAGAGCTCTGGTATAGTGTTTTTATAAAAATTGTTATGAAATAAAAAAACGTTTATTTATTAGCTACGGCTTCGTCCCAGCAGTCAACAAATTTAAAAAAAATGCACTTGTTTAAACCAACATTTTAAGCATCTCTTTTTAAAGTTTATGTAACATTGACAGAAACTTAAGTCTTTGTTGCATGAAAGAGATTTAAAAAAATTGATGAACATAGACAATGCGATTCTTAAGAAATTTATAATAGCATATAAGCATACCATCTCCACGACGAATTTTCATTATTTAAATTTTTGCGTTCATCTCCCTGCAATATGGACGATATTCATCAATATTAAATACAAGATTCGCCATGCTTTCTCACCGTAGGTACATATGAATGATTGTCAAAAGAATCTGTTGAAATGTCAAAGGAACAGAGAAGTGGATTTGAAAAATATTAAAAGACACGAAAAAGGTTTTATAACTTTAAAGAAATATATTAAATATTCCTATCTGATGAAAAAGCAGGAATGAATGTCTAGAACATTCACAAAATGAGAATTTTATTTTGACCAACAACCCTTTATAGATAAATATGAATCGACTAATAATGTGAAGCAACATCACTATTTGCCCCCAAACTGAGCATTAGATAATGGGGTGTCTCATTTCCATGTACTCGTTAACGGAGTACAGTACAGAGGGTTTTCCAAAAAAAAATATCTCAGTTTCGCGGTATTTTCAACACATCCAACCAGCAAACATCTGCAGCATGCACCGTCAATCATCTATATTTAAATTATAAATCCACCGCAGGTCTCGTCATCTATATTTAAATTATAAATCCACCGCAGGTTTCGTCATCTATATTTAAATTATAAATCCACCGCAGGTTTCGTCATCTATTTTTAAATTGTAAATCCACCGCAGGTTTCGTCATCTATATTTAAATTATAAATCCACCGCAGGTTTCGTCATCTATATTTAAATTATAAATCCACCGCAGGTTTCGTCATCTATATTTAAATTATAAATCCACCGCAGGTCTCGTCATCTATATTTAAATTATAAATCCACCGCAGGTTTCGTCATCTATATTTAAATTATAAATCCACCGCAGGGCTCGTCATCTATATTTAATTTATAAATCCACCGCAGGTTTCGTCATCTATATTTAAATTATAAATCCACCGCAGGTTTCGTCATCTATATTTAAATTATAAATCCACCGCAGGTTTCGTCATCTATTTTTAAATTATAAATCCACCGCAGGTTTCGTCATCTATATTTAAATTATAAATCCACCGCAGGTTTCGTCATCTATATTTAAATTATAAATCCAACGCAGGTTTCGTCATCTATTTTTAAATTGTAAATCCACCGCAGGTTTCGTCATCTATATTAAAATTATAAATCCACCGCAGGTTTCGTCATCTATTTTTAAATTATAAATCCACCGCAGGTTTCGTCATCTATATTTAAATTATAAATCCACCGCAGGTTTCGTCATCTATATTTAACACTAGCTTCTGCCCGCGACTACATGATTGTGCATGAGTGTTCCGCAGGAGCAGGGAATGTGCATTGCTGTTTCCTCTGACTCCTGTCATAACCTGCAGTTTGCTTCCTGTTTCATACCCATTTGAAACAGGTGCTTGTTTAATTTGTAATGTCCTGTCATAATTCTCGTCACTGCGCAGTTTTTGTGCCTTTTGAGTTGTAATAGCTCTTTAGACAGCTTATTATTGTACACTTTGATTAAGGCTTTAGCCTGTTTTTGTCCTTTAGCGAACTTCTACAGCTTTAAACCTTACTTTTGAGCCTTAGGGCCACCGCCACCCGCAACGTGTCGTTGTCCAATAAAGTCCCTAATTGTGGCGACGGCAAAGCATGCAACCATGCACCGGCCTCAGGTTCCCCGACAGCTTTCTGTCGGTCCACGTCACTCCCAACATCGTTATGTAGCAGACTATTATGACACAAAATATCGTCACACAACCTTTGTGACGAGGGGTTATCCGGCCGTACTACTCCTGCAAAACGAGATGACCATTCGCACAGAGCTTCCTGTAAAAACGTAATACAGATATTGCCACCATCAAAAGAAAGGATTTTAGTGATAAGATCTGACGCCGCATGAGATGATGCCAAAGAAAGCTACTATACCGACGTCATGCATGCAACGGACCCCTAATCCCCCATTACGAACTGGAAGAGTTTCCTGGCGCCACAGTGTCTCGTTGAAACTCACGTTTAAAATTATTTCAAGGCCACGCTCAATACGATCAAAAGATCTCTACATCCTCTCCAAACATCCATATAGGCGACGTCCTGAGGATATATGTAACACGCGCAATTGCAAATCAGTTGCGTAATAAAATTAGTGACACGTGCGCTGACAAGTGTTCCAAATTCAAAAAAGCACACTCCAATGCCTGAGTTTCAGTCCGAATCCCTGAACTCACCCCCTCCGTAAAGATGGGCGCTCCCAGAAGAGAAAACGAAGATTTGTTTAGCAGCCTAACACCTGGCAATACCGACTCAAAATTGAGCACATAATCAAACGCCAAGGAACCACATAGATACAGCTCGCACTTTGAGGAATTCACTTCCATCCCAATTGATATCAAAGCCGGTAGCAGCCTGATTATGTAATCGAGAACAGCATCAGAGCTTCCCCCAATAGTGCCATCATCCAAATACCATACATTCAATTGCGACTGCAACGACAACAGAGGACCCAATGGATCCCCCTGATGAGCACCTACCAATCGTGCTGTCACCAAAGAACAGGTTACTAGGATTTGAATAGCACTGGAAAAGAAAGGGATATAATGTATATGTCGGAGAAATGGTGGTGTTGGGGTGGTGGTTCATGATACAGTTCAGGAATGGGTGTTGCTGTCGGGCATCGTTGGGAGATCGAGTATTGAGACTAAGACTTTGAATCAAATCAACACTTTATTTAATTATTGGGTATACTCGTATTAGATTGCACTTCACTTCAATGATACTGAATTGTAGCGTGGACAGTTCCGAGGTGGTTCCAATACGTCCGGTCACTCGCGTGTTCAGCGAGAGAATGCCCGGAGCTCGGCCCGCCCGGCTCCATTCTAGTGCAAGGAGTGGGGCTAGATGGTTTGATGTGACGTCAGCCACAAACCAACCAATCGTAGCCATTCCCACGCTGCGCTACAATTTAGCGTCCGTACTAATGACCATCCTGTCTCCGACATATATATAGGAGTAAGGATTTTCACCTGTTCTAAAAGTATATCCCTTTCCACAGGAATTGAAGGTGTTCCTGATATCCAGTCTCAATATACAACTAATATAATAATAAATAACAGTATCCAACATTTAGCAAATTTTTTGTAAAATTAGTTTTGTCGCAATTAATAAAGCATTTTAATATAAACAATTTGATGCATAACATGCTATTTGGATTTACCCGGGGCACAACCGACGCTGGTGTCGAGCTGATTATGATTAAACACATTTTCGATGCCTGGGAGGAATCACAAGATGCTTTAGGTATCTTCAGTGATTTATCCAAGGCCTTCGTCTGCGTTTGTCATGAAACTGATTTACTAAAGTCGTACTTACATGGTAGAATACAAAGGGTCGAAGTGAATGGACAGCGATCACCGGGGTCATTGGTCTCGATGGGTGTACCGCAGGGATCAATATTGGGGCCTTTCCTGTTCCTTATCTACATAAATGACTTGCCATATCTCGTACGGACACAATGATATAGTATTTTTGCTGATGACACCTCACTTATTTTCAAACTTATAAGACAGCAAAAAGCTTGCAATGACGTAAACAATGCTATTTCTAAAGTAGTAAATTGGTTTAATGTTAATAATTTATTGTTAAATGAGAGGAAGACTAAATGTATTAAATTTTTCACGAATGACGTTGAACACGAGGAAGGGAGTGTCTTTGTGAAAGATGAGGAATTGGAACTAACGTTAGATTCTAAGCTTCAATGGGGTCCCCATATTGCTAATCTCTCGAATAGACAGAGTTCTGCAGCATTTGCAGTGAGTAAGATCCGTCAATTAACAGACGTGAATACAGCTCGATTGGTATATTTTAGCTACTTCCATAGCATTATGTCATATGGTATTTTATTGTGGGGCAGTGCCTCGGACATTCATTCGATTTGTGTTCTGTAGAAACGGGCTATTCGGGCGATATATAGATTGAAACATAGCGACTCACTTAGGGATAAGTTTAAAAATATTAATATAATGACATTGCATTGTCAATATATCTGTGAAAATATTGTGTATGTATGTACATAAAAACATTGTCAATTTTAGGAAAAACTGTGACATACATAATATTAATACTAGAAATAAGCATAAGCTCGCGGTGCCCACCACTCGGCTCCAAAAAATAAAAAAATCATTCATGGGTAATTGTGTAAGGTTTTATAACAAACTTCCTGGAAACGTAACCTATTCTATTAGTAAATTCAAGAACTATGTGAAACGTAAACTTATTTCGAAAGCTTATAGCACACAAGACTACATGAATGATAAAACTTCTTGTGACTATTTAGACTGGATTTATAATTTATTTATTCCTTTTGGAAAATTTTGACATTGTGTTTTTAATTAATTATTCTCGTTTTATTTATTTTTTGACATTAGATTGACTTTCTAGAAACATTCTAGACTAGTATTTTTTATATATTTTTTTAAATACTTCACATAATTTTTACTTTTTATGTTTAATAAATTACTCTTAGTAATTAGCTTAAGATTATGTTTCTACCTGACGATTTGAAAGTGCTTGTTACTGGGCCTACTTGAATAAATATAATTTTGAGTTTGTATCACTGTCTTCACGAGACACAGCAAAATGCCTTGTTGCATGGATTGCCGCTTCGCTACCAGTCGCAATGGGGTTCCAAAACCTATCTGACGCGGGTGAAAACATGCCATTTCCCTTACTGAACGGCAACCCAATTAAGCAGCGAGTCGTCGCTTGGTTGTACCAATTGCAATGGGCCTTATGCTTCCATCTTTCTTCTCGAATACACATAAAGTCGAACCATACAAATAAGGACAGACTTGCATGCCCCGTAAATTGTGTTTTAAAACACAGTAAGTCCGCAAACTTTGTCCAAGATATTAGAACCTGTGTCTTTCCTGTGAAGAAGAGAAAGTTTCTGAGAAGGCCAGAGGATGTTAGCTGTAGCTATATAAACACTAATAGTTCCGTGTCTGGAATTCGCTATTAGTATATAGCCATAATATGGCAAGTCTGAAACCTTGTAATCTATATTTTAGATTACAAGGTGTCAGACTGAACCGATACATGGCTAACATAGGTACATAACAGGATACATTGACGACGATTTGACGACCGCTTTAGCCTAGTTGGTAGTGACCCTACTTACGAAGCAAGAGTTCCTGGGTTTTGTGTGATGAGCACGAATATTTGTTCCCGAGTCATGGATATGTTCCATGTATTTAAGTATGTTTATCGTCGTCTATTACCCATACTAAAAGCTTTGGTTAGGGTCTAGGTCGATTTGTGTAAAATTTCTCTCAAATATTTATTCTTCTTCTGCTTATTTAAGAGCTAAGCTCTTCTTGATGTAGCTCAAGGCCCTCTATCTACTCCGATCCCAGACAACAGCTTTGACATCTCGTTACGACCTAACATCAACTCTTTATTCGAGAGCTTCCTCTTCCTCGCTCCCCCTCTATTTTTAACCCCCAACGCAAAGAGAGGGGTGTTATAAGTTTAATGTGTCTGTCTGATGTATCTGTCGGTGGTATCGTAGCTCCCAAACGGATGTACCGATTTTCGTTTAGTCTTTTTTGTGTCATAGATAATTTTATCCCGAGTGTTCTTAGCCATGTTCCATGAAAATCTGTTCACCCGTTCTTTAGGTATTGTACTGAAGATGTAGCTATTATTATTATGACAGGTGATGTTGGAGGCGGCGGGCGGGCGCGTGGTGCCCTCGGCGCGGGACGCGCGCGTCACCGGGGACGACGTGCGGCTGCTGCTGGCCGAGCCGGAGCACACCCAGGAGAACCAGTTCACGTGTAAGTTCCGCATACACAACTTCGTTCGTTTATCTCCATCTCCGTCGCACTTGCTAGTTCCAGCGACAGAGCGGGCGATACACGGACGAAGTTCGTTTTCATTTCGCGGTAGCCCCTCTGTATAGTGTTAGCCCTCGAGCTAGCAACAGATTGTCGTGACCAATCAACCCCCGTGCGATAGCTTGTTCGGTTAAGAATGTTGTATCATGAAGTGGGCGTGGAAGTCGGCTGCGGCTCCGTCGGTGGGTAAGTAGTAGCCACCCAGACACGTAATACATAATATTTTTTTGCCATTTACCCCGGATTGCCGATAGTTGGGGCTGAGCTGCAGGCTACCAATGGGGTCACAGGTGACGGATAGTGGACGGCTATCAGATAGGGCGGTTAGCTACTAATATAACGAAGCATTCCCTGTTCAAGCAGCGACAGGGTTAACAGGGCGCGTGAGTAGGACGGTGGGACGGACTTCTCAATAAAAGCTACACCTTGCGACTTAGCGAATAAACGCCGCCATCAAATAAGCATTCCCCTGGTACAGGCCGAGGAAGTGGGTTCCGGTAGGACTTTTGACCAAATGGGAGTGGGCGTACATAACCGGCCATTGCACTGCGATGTGGAAGGCCAGTGGCGAAACCACCACAATAATACGGAGTAATAAGTGGCGATTACTCCACCGGCAAGAGCCTCTTAAGTTTATGATGATGATGATGACCCCCGATTTTAGAGTTAATCCAATTTTGTGTTGAAAAAAAATCGTCAGCTGACTGTACAGTGGTGGAAAACCCGTCAACTGGTCACGCAAATATCTTTAAATCTATTCCTACTATAAACGCGCGGTTAAAGCGACAGCGCAGACTTTGTCATGCGGTTTATAGCAGGCGGGCTTGCTTTAAGAAGGGGCGCTCCGCGAAATCGGAGTTCTTAGATTGAATATTTACCTATGACAAACTAAAGCGAATTCCAGGAAAATGAACATACAGAAACTACATCATATTTGCAATCTATTTGTCTGAAAAAAACCATACAAAACCAAAATTGCCTCGATAGAAAACAATCGCCAAAACATGTCTTATTTTTACCTAATTTCAATTGTGTGCCGTTCCCGTGCATATAATTTACGTAAAAATTTAGTGTATAATAGCTCTTGATATTGCCTAGTGATTTGACGAGCGGCGTTTTTTTATGTAGTCCCTTTTCAGACTTATTGAGGTATAACGTATTTGGCGTATAGGTCTTTTTTATTTAGCGCGATACTGTTTCTCCCGTCGCGTGTTTCGTGCCGTTTGGTATATCTTCTGTTGCCGTTCGCGGGCGGAGTCAATCGCAATCGCTCCGCTGAGACTAGAGGACTACGTTCTGTGCCCTCACGACAGCACGGTGAACATAATTATTTCAATAATATTGTGACCCAGTATATTCGTCCAATGAATGAATGTATCATTACATTCCAGTAGATATTTTGGTATATTTTGAAATAATATATTTAAAAGTCGACCTTAACATGTAGACCTTAAAGTTCAAAATACAACCATAAGATTACGCAGCGATCGGCCGGCGACCGGCTTCTTAGAATAATTTGTGCAGTACATGCAAAACTACACGAACATTTTTTCTGTCGAGCGTGTATTTACTTTATGAAAGATTATCACTATCACTACAACATAGTACTCGTATAAAACAAAGTCGCTTCCCGCTGTCTGCCCCTATGAATGCGTAGATCTTTAAAACTACGCAACAGATTTAGATGCGGTTTTTTTTAACAGATAGAGTGATTCAAGAGGACGGTTTATATTTATAATATAATTTAATATAGTATCCGAGCGAAGCTAGGGCGGATCGCTAGTTGAGAATAAATCCGGTTAATTTCAAAATCGATGTCCTCTCGGTCTCTAAATACGAATTCGAAGTCGGAAATAATTCAAAAAGTGATCGCATTATTTTCGTTTTTGAAATATTTGTTGTAAATTACGATGCGCGTTTTTTTTTAAAGAACAACATACGTTTTCAGGCTTTTCGAGAAATGATGTCCATTTTGAATTCCAAGATGGCGGACATTGTTTTTCGAATTTAAACTTTCGTGAGACATGTTGAAATAATACTAATACAAGGTTCAACTCACGTATTAAATGTCACTACGGGCGACATGTTTCGAACTCTGCGGGGGTTCATCAGGATGAGTGTTTTCGCGGCGGTTTCGCTTGAATCTTGTCGTGATTCAAGCGACACCGCCGCGAAAGCATTCATCCTGAAAAAGAACTCCCGAAGATTTCGAAACATGTCGCCCGTAGTGACATTATTGACATGGTTTTTCTTTAAAGTCATCACGGGTGTCGCCACCGCCACCAGTATGTTCAAAATTGATAACTAAAGGGCCAGAGCGTCTCCATTGTCTCCAAGCAGGAATCCGAGATCAGAATTGAAAAATTTGGCCGCAACACTGTGGCCTGAAAATCTGACTTTCATAGACATGATCGAAGGTTTCATAATATATAACAGTTTTTTTAATGCTACTTATAAATTCACAATTAAATTCACGTATTCAATGACATGACAGGCGACATGTTTCGAACTCTTCGGGAGTTCTTCTTCAGGATGAGTGTTTTCGATGATTGTTTTGAAGAAGAACTCCCGAAGAGTTCGAAACATGTCGCCTGTCGTGACATTTAATACGTGAATTTAACCGTGGTTTTATTAGTAGTATTTTAGACATGTCTCACAAAAGTTTTAATTCGATTATGGCTTTTTTTTGCTTTAGGTTTTTACTAGCCATTGTAACCCTTACGTGATTTAGTAAATAAAAAACCGGCCAAGTGCGAGTCAGACTCGTTCACGAAGGGTTCCGTACCATTCTCTATAAAACAGTAAAAAAAAATTTATTGTATGGGAGCCCCCCTTAAATATTTATTTTATTTTGTTTTTTAGTATTTGTTGTTATAGCGGCAACAGAAATACATCATCTGTGAAAATTTCAACTATCTAGCTATCACGGTTCTTGAGTTACAGCCTGGTGACAGACAGACAGACGGACAGAGAAGTCTTAGTAATAGGGTCTCGTTTTTACCTTTTGGGTACGGAACCCTAAAAAACGGAAGGTCATATTTCAGTTATAGCTCTCGAAACTCTGACTTAATAGCGAAAATAATATCTTAAAATATAGGTACAGATTTTGTCTTGCTTCCCACTTTTTATAATGGGATGATGACTAAATTTTTTTATGATGTCATTTGAACCAGTTTTTGGACAGGAACAAATGTTTGTATTGGAGGAACTACAATTAAAGAACATAAATACCCAAAAATTTGAGACAAAGATTGACCTCGCTGGCGGCAGCGCAAAACGCTTAATACTGAAAGACAGACAGGCGTGACGTCAAAGCCGACATTTGTTAATACAAAGTACCTACATGTATCGTCGTATGGAAAATCAGGTTCTTAAATTGTTGTTTCATTCGCGGAATACTGCCTTTAAGTACATAATTTTTGTACAATTTTGTTTGTATAAAAGCCTAAGGATTCTATTGGTACCTTTAAATTTACTCTTGTACAATAAAAAAAAATTTTTTTTCCAAACTTTCAAGGTTCATATCTTTTTACGATTTTAATTATATTTTATTATTTATTTATACTTTATTACGGTAATTTGATGGTTTACTATACATTTAGCATCACTACGTTATCAATTTGAACATGAGTCATCATGCCTATTATTCATAGGTATTCTTTATGTTTCATCTGACTGTCGGGGCATATACTATGCGAGAAGGAGCGGGGCAGCAATAGACGCATCAGCGCGGCAGGTGCGGGGCGCGCGGGTGATTTCTGATTTTTCCCTGGCGGTACGCCCCCTCTTAAACTGCGTAAGCGTGATTGAATAACAAACATGTAAACATACCAACATCTTAACATCCAAACATCTAAAGTTTATAATATTAGTAGGATAATATAAGGTGCACTTGAATTAGGTACCAATACTTTTAGAGTTGATAGTACTCGTCTCTAGGAGTCTATTTATATAAGAAATATTTAATAGATTGTGTTAATTTTTGAAGATAAATAAGGAAACAACATTACTGCGTAAAAACACCCTGTTAATGAGATAGTTAACAATCTGTGATTAAATCCTCTTTAATTATTTTATTAAAGGCTTAAGAGTCCGCAGTAAGCTCGATTCTCCATACATAGATATACCTCATGTCATTGTATATGCAAAGTTTCGTCACAATCCAACACGTAGTTTTAAAATGAGAGCGTAACTCCGTTTGTATGGGAAGGTGAAATTCGGCCGAGCTTACTGCGGCCTCTTAATTACTAACAGTTTTACCGCGAATCATTGACGTGTGTTCACTTGACAGCAAGTGTTAAACACTTTGTCAGTTAAATACACAGATGGTTATTTTTGAACGAAATTTTAAATTATTTATTTTGTTCTGAAAATTAAAACAAAAAATCATATAAAAAATTATCTTAATTTCTACTTAAAGTTAATTGTTTTGATGTAATGTAATACCTCTTAAAATATTGGTACCTAATTCGATGGCACCTTATATATGTACCTAGTTACAAGTACCATAGTTTGCGAAATTATTCCTTGACCGTGCTCCTTGCCAAATTTCACAATTTCAATCAGCAGGAACTATAATTAGATTTTTTTAACAGCCAATATTTGACAGTCGTCATCGCGGGACAATAAACGTCATTGATGTGATGACATATGATGACATAAATTGTATTGAGGTCTTTCGTCTTCTGACGCTGATTGCTTTATTGACGAATGACCAAACTACGGAACAACATCGCTTTATAAGCAAACTTGACATTGGCGAAATCATCTTAAGTAAGATGGAAGTCATAGCCATTGTTTAAAAGAAGAAGAGATTGTATATTATGTCTCGTATTCTGTGTTTGTGATCTGTTATTAACAATAGTTTTGTAAGTTATGTCTATTGTACCTACTAACACTTTTAGGGGCTGCGCCTGAAATTAATGATTTCATCATTTATTATTATTGGGGTGACAGCTGTCAAATATTGGATGTAAGGGCATTTTCACTATAGACATCTCTGTAAGACTCGTTACAGGTCGACTCACAAGAGCTGGCGCGTAATGTCTATGAAATTAATGATATTTTCAATTTGAATTTAACTGAGCTTCTCGGGAATCGACCAGGGGACCGATTTTTGACTTTCTAGCGCTTGACTTTCACTCGAAAACAGACAAAAATTATGAAATGCTATTTTGAAATAGCGATAGATTGAAAAACGAGTGGTATTGACCACTCGTGTTCAATTCTATTGGTAGAAAGTAGGTGAGTGCCTGCCATTTTGACACTACAAACGTGTTTACTTTTATTTGATTTTCGTGCGCTCGAAAGTCAAAAATCGGTCCCCCGTACTACAAGGAGTACCTACGTTTTCTCCCAACCGCCCGCTTGTTGCAGACCTGGCCCTCGAGCTGAGCATCGTCCCGGTTAACTACGAGTGGGCGCTGAACTGCCTCGGCAGCTACACGCTCTCCTCGATCCTGGACCTGATGATGTGTCCCACGTCGCTGCTGCCGGCCGCCGCCGCGCGCTGGCCCGAGGTGCTCATCACGCAGGAGTTCGAGCCCGTCTCCGAGTCCGACTGAGCCGGGACACGCTTAGAAATACAGGGTGAGTTTTTAATGAGTGTCCAAATTCAAGTGTAAGGTTCTTCAGCAAAAATTATAAAATACGTGTTTTTTTGTTTCATATCATTCTGTACTATTTTTTTTGTAATTGCTGCTTAAAGTTATCACAAAAAAACCTTACCGCGCGGTGACCTTAGCGGGTAGTAAGATTTAACAAGGCACACCTCCCCCTCCCCCCGCCCCCACCCTGCTCCGCGCGTCACTGAATTCCGAGTAACCACACTGTACGGATAATTCTTTTGGGATAGACTATTTATAATTAAAAGAAATTCGTACCCGTTTTATTTTTTCAAAAATGGAGTCTATTAGTGATGCCAAATGCCTACATAAAATTTTGACACTCATTACAAATTCACCCTGTATATGACGTTGACTGTTCTCGCTTCCGCCAGAGTATGTCTCGTTCGCGTTTCGTAGAAACCAACGAACATTGTTTATAGCTATTAAGGAACTGGTAATACTGTAAACACTTAAAAAGTGCCAGCAATAAAATAAGTTTAATTATAGTTATATCTTGAAAAGCAACCTAAGTCAATATCACGTCGCATTTGGCCGTAATGTGTTAATTACCGCCCGCTAAGCGTGCGACGTTCCCACTTCCTATCTAGTGAAGACGTAAAATGTACTCACCACGGGCGGTAGTAAAGAAAGTCGAAGAAGAGTCGTGTTACGCTCGAGCCGGAGACATTCCTTATTTATTTCTCTTACCGCCCTATGTGAGTATATAAAGTACTAAGCCGTGTAAATTAAGCACCAGTTGAAAACTAAAAAAGTGTAAACAAACGATGTATTGAATTTGACATTTAACGTTCGAACGAAGTTCCTGTCCATGTCCGTATGAGTTCTCTAATATCTATGTAGACAACCTTTCAAAAATATACAGTCTGTTATGTTACTGACATAAGGCGCATGTTTAGATATTTTTGAAAGGTTGTCTGTATAGACATTGGAGAACTCGCCTGCAGAAAGCGATATTTATTGACAAATACTCTTTGCTGAGGATAAGCACGAAGTGATCAGTGATTGATTACAGAACTAAAAACAATTGTGACTAAGATTATTAATGGACTAGACTAGACTTCGAACTATTGCATCACATTACTTAATTCTTCAATTATTCATATCATAAAGCCATAAATGATAGCATACCGACTGTTTTCTTAAATAACCAAGGTCGCCTAGAAGACGTTGATTGAAAATGAACTTTACCCTTGGCGTATCAGAGTTGCTTTCATAATTGGGTGTTGTTCAAATAGTTTGACCATCTTTAGAGGTCGTTCAGTTACCGTACAATTGTGCTGTTATTTATTTCAACGAAAAACTCTCAGGAACTGACGTTCCTTGTTGGGTCTACCAATACTATACTTACAGAATAATCGTTTTCGCAAAGTATCACGTGACAAACTAATTTCTCAAATTATTCTAGTTTATAAAATGAAAGATTGTTACATAAGTTTCTTAAAATATCACGTCGTTAGCCTGCGAATGTCAAAAGACGTTTTGTATGGTGATCAAACCACCTTAATAGAATATATTTCTTGTATTAGAGATTATTTAATGTGACAGACTTTTTATATAAACTGTCATTGGAATTTAAATCTTTTACCTAGGGCGGTAGAGTTGCTTTTTGAATGGAGTAGTTTAATGCAATTCGGTCAACTTAAATAATCTCAACATTATATTCTCTGTTTGTCAATACAGTACGATGTCAAACTTTTTGGTCTTCCCTCAATTATATTACTGGTTGAATTTGGGGGTTTAAGAAATAAAGTCAAGCTATGATAAAACTATTAAATATTGTTTAAATAACGGGTAATACAAGTATAAGGATAATGTCAATATAACTTCAATATTGTGATCATTGATGACAATTTAACAATCACTTAATTTTAGTATACATAGAATAGTTTATTTTGTTTGTTAACATCAGTATAGTAATTGAATATTATGATTAATTGTTGACACTCATCTGATTACCCCAAAGCAGGTTCATTTTTTTAATAACTGGGTTGTATTGTAACCCTATTACAAAACAATCACAATTTACAGTTGTTCTGGCCAATTATTATTAAGAATGCGGGTAAAATTACAAGATGTATTTTAAATGTAACTATTGTTCATGTTTTTTATAAAGATTAAATGTATTTTATCGTGATCTATTATGATTTATGACAGCCCTTTTTTAGAATTCCCCGTTAAGGCCCGTTGCTTCCAAGAATTTCCAGATTGTTTGGGCAATGATTGTTGTACCTCTTCGGGGTGCACGATGTGCCGCCCTAGGTAGGCACTTCTTTTGGGTTAGGCTCTTAAAATACACTTTCTCGAAATGTGCACTTTCTGCAAAGGTGCACTTTCCGCAAAAACCCCAATTAGGAAACTTTCCCGAAATGTGCACTTTTCCAAAACGCACGTTTTCCCAAAATGTCCCCATTTGGGGCACTTTCTCAAAAGGTACTCGCTTATAATTTCGATGTTACTGTCCGTCTGTTTGCATTTGCACTATTTCATAGAAACCCTTGTCAGCGTCATATAGTTAGTAGCAGCCATGGTAGACAAATATTTCGGTACACCTCTTTATTACTGTAAGAATAAGGGACTATGACGCTGACTGTACTATAAACAGGGCCACACCCGTACCCCTAAAGTGTAGGTACTTTCCGGGAAAATATACCTTCTGCGAAAGTGCACCTATTGACAAAGTGCACATATCGGGAAGTGCACTTTTAGAGACTGTACTTTCCGGGAAAATGATCACTCTAAAATAGCACTTTACAGAAAATGCACATTTTGAGAATAGAACATTACTATTGAGGCCCGGAAACGAAGGGTTGTATAGTGCTTTTTTCAAACTTGCAATGAAATAAAAATAAAAAGTAGGTTGTCAATTTGTTTTATTCGTAGGTTACAACAACTAAATAGGTAATAGTACGTTTCTGAAGTGCACCGCCGCCGCCGCGCCGCCAGTTCTGGGCCGGCGCCCCCTCCCCCCCCCCTGACTAAAAAACAAAAGAAGGTTGCTTTATAGGCCTAGGTGTGTAAGGCTGTATGAAATTCCTTTACATATCATCTTCACTCATCGTACCGGATACGTAGTATTTCCGAACCTAATTTGAAGTAAGTCACGTCAACATTTCAATGCAAGTTTGAGAAAAGTGTGTTTTTTTTTATTAATGGCGTTCTGGCTTCTGGCCAACTAAGTCGGCTCAAATTTGCCAAAGTGTGTTTTAAGAGCCTAACCTCTTCTTTTCTGCATAAGTGGCCCTCAGAACCGCAGGGGCAGAGTATGTATGTTTTAATTACATGGGACTGGGCGGGTCTCGTTTGCCGTATGCACCCACAGAGGTGGGCTAAAATAGCTACAGTGTGTGCCGGTTTTTTTTAGGATTGCGACCTGTTTGCAGCCCTTTTCTCGTGTTCCTAATGATTTGTCCTCTTAGTAGAACCACGAGGGAGAGTTTTCTCGGGACTACTATTTCTCTACTCTGAGGTACATACGTGTTAATAAAATAACGCAAAACCTGAAAACAGTTTGTTCAGAATCGACAGTAGAATGTAAAGGCCTAAAATCCTGCTGGACCTGGTAAAGGTCGCGGGAGTCAGCTGGATGCGGGTGGCGCAGGACCGGTCATTGTGGCACTCTTTGGGGGTGGCCTATGTCCAGCAGTGGACGAATTTCGGCTTTTAAATAAATATGATGATGACTATATTTATTAGCAGTGGATCCACGAGAAAACGGGGCTGTTTGCCTGTAAATGGAGCAGTTTACAGTTTTGTGAAAACCATTTTTAATTGTTACTATACTACCTGAATAATTTACTCGGATAATTTTATTCATTGTAGGTATGCGATGTATATGTATATGTACGTACTTACTAAGTTACTTTAAGTTAAATAACGTCGTGGTATTTCCAAATAGAAATATGTCACTGAAACTTGGCTTGCGAAATATGAAGGACTATGGACGCCATTCATTTCGATTTTCCCGTATGTTACGAAAGCAACACCAACCTACAGGCCAAGTATTTTTGCGCACGCCATCCCCGCCCACAATCCCTCAGAGTTGCGGTTACGACCACTGAATAACACCTACTTACAGGTCGACACACGTAAAAAGAGCCCTGGCGGCCATATAAAAAGTATGGCCGCCAGGGTTCTTTTTACATGTGTCGACCTGTACCTAATACCTTTAAGTGTTCTTGGTGCAATGCACGACAACATCGCAACGTTTTTAGGTTTTAGCGTCCAAAGGGTTAAGTATACCTATATAAACTTATAATTTAATTTTATGGTGTGTGTTGCGTGTCACGAGTAGTACACCAGCACATCATAATACACTTGTGCCAGTTTCTTCAGGGCTGTCTGTCGCAACGGTAAATGTACAGTTTAACCTTCACATGCGTAGGTTAAGTACCTACCTTTTTGCTTGGAAAACCCGGGTCTTGACATGACACATAATCCTGTATACGTCACTATAGGTACCTACTGTAAAGGTGGCTTACCGGAGCAGTCTAGCGCTAGCTAAACTGGCACGAATTTAGAATTGCTGCCGTCTCTGTCAGACGGGAGCAAGTGATTGTACCAAAGCTATACCGAACACTTTTTAATCCCTGGGGTGTTATAACTTTAGCGTGTCTGTGTATCCAATGATGTAATACATATTACAGTATCATCTGTGTTTCTGTGTGTCCGTGGTATCGTAGCTCCCAAGCGGATGGACCGATTTGAATGTGTTTTTTTTTGTGTCATAGATAATTTGATTCAGAGTGTTCTTAGCCATGTTTCATGAAAATCTGTTCAGCCGTTTTTGAGATATTGAACTTTGAAATGAAAATGACGGGGTTTTTCAACTTTTCTAAGTTGTAGCTATTTAATTTAGTACCGCACCCCCTTAGGTGCCCTACAGTAGGTAATTCAGTAACAACACCAGCCCCCCTATTCTGTAACTTGTTTTAAGCTCACCCACAAATATATCTTGACACCGCGATGCGCAGTAACTAAGCGTAGGTAGAGGTCTAGTTTCGTGACGGGTGACCGGCGGAGTGAGCCCTATTAGCGCGTAGGCAACAACAGGCCAGAAGAGCACGAATATCAGGAGGCCTGACAGCTGTGTCGCGATGAAACTACTATCCATCTCTTTCTAAGCGTTCTAATTAGAGAGAGATAGTCTATCTTGCCGCGACACAGCTCCCGGGCCGTCCAGCGGGGCTAGCAAAACTGACGGCGCACCGCGACGCGAGTTGAGAAAGATCTACCCTCACTTTCTAATTTGCACGGTGCGAGTGATACAGGAGACGCAGTAAGCAGCAAGTTGTGCTAGACGTACAGGACGGCTATCACGCGACGGCGCGCGACATCTCTCGGTATTTCTCGCACTATCCGTCTCTCTCTTATTAGAAAACTAGTGCGATAAAAATCGAGAGAACTCGCGCGCTGTCTTGTTTTTATTTTTCCAGGAGGCTGTTAACTATACGATGCTGACTTTCCATCTACTCGTAGGCTTCCCAAGATTGTCATGACTCATGACTAATTAATATATTCCCTGTCTCCGACGAAGCTAAAAAGTTAAAGGGAAGGTCGAAATTGGCAATACAGGCGGGCAAGATGGCGCGCGAGCTCTCTCGCACTATCCGTCTCTTTCTATATTTTCTAATCTTGTGCTACTGCTAACCGTGCAGGACGGCCCACGAGCTGTGTCGCGGCGACTTAGGCTTTCCGGCTCTTTCTAAACATTGTAATTAGGAAGAGACGTACGGATAGTCTATCTCGCGGCCGTCCTGCGATATGGGGTTTAAACATATCATGATTTGTCAGCCCCGATTTATCAGAAGCTGACTAATTACTATTGTCTGGAGGCATGTTGCGCATCTGATCCAACTGTCAAACGAGTTGTACTGAGAAATTGCATGCACATGTGGTATGTGGTCGTATTGTTACATCTGTATGCTACACCCAATTATGACTTCAACATGTTGTACTGACAAATTGTGGCAAATTCTCACGTCATCTTTACAACCCACCCAATAGCCGTGTTGACCATTTGACCTGGGTTCCCTGTTTAGACATAGGTATACAAAATAGCAACTAAGTAAGCTTCATGAAACGAGCCACTGGAAATAAACTGTTCCCATTAAACTTTGCACCATTGCGTGGCTGAGATAGATAAACAGATAGGGGAAATGTTTTGCACGTCCCTGAACCGTGAGTCATTATCATACTAAGTAGCGAGTTGTTTGGCGATATGATGAAATCATTCGTAAAGACACGTACGTGGTTGTGCACCATCTAAGAACCGTAATCTCAACCTAACAGGGCGGTAAAAAAGGGATGTCCCGGGAGGATTTCAAATAATTTTGATAGAGAGAGTAAAATGTTACATAACTATATACTGCAGGTCAAGCAAAAAATTATTATGTATGAAGAAATATCTGATGACAGAACTATTTTACAGCTATGAAGAGTTCTTCAACCTACCGCTCACACTGTGAAAAAAACATAAATCATATAATTATAATTGTAATTATAATTGCCTACATAACTATACCTACATATTAGTTAGGTATTTTCTGTACGACTTATAACAATTGTTATGAATAAATATTTGTATTTGTATTTGTACCGTGTATATTTGACGCCCGAGCCGAAGGTAAAGCTGGTTGATATATAGCCTCGGACAAGAATAGGTCTACGGAAGGTCTAGATACGGTCTCCCTAGCATGTTAGTTGAAGACGACTTAGGGTGAGTTGCACCAAACCGTCTGTAATCGTAAGCGGTATTCGTTAAAATCTACATGTATGGAACGTTTGAAAAGTTTCTACTGACTGACAGCCTGTCAGCGCCATACTTATCAACTTTAAGGGTGAGTTGCACCAAACCGTCTGTAATCGTAAGCGGTATTCGTTATAATCTATATGTATGGAACGTTTGACAAGTTTCTACGGACTGACAGCCTGTCAGCGCCATATTTATCAACTTTAAGGGTGAGTTGCACCAAACCGTCTGTAATCGTAAGCGGTATTCGTTAAAATCTATATGTATGGAACGTTTGACAAGTTTCTACGGACTGACAGCCTGTCAGCGCCATACTTATCAACTTTAAGGGTGAGTTGCACCAAACCGTCTGTAATCGTAAGCGGTATTCGTTAAAATCTATATGTATGGAACGTTTGACAAGTTTCTACGGACTGACAGCCTGTCAGCGCCATATTTATCAACTTTAAGGGTGAGTTGCACCAAACCGTCTGTAATCGTAAGCGGTATTCGTTAAAATCTATATGTATGGAACGTTTGACAAGTTTCTACGGACTGACAGCCTGTCAGCGCCATATTTATCAACTTTAAGGGTGAGTTGCACCAAACCGTCTGTAATCGTAAGCGGTATTCGTTAAAATCTATATGTATGGAACGTTTGACAAGTTTCTACGGACTGACAGCCTGTCAGCGCCATATTTATCAACTTTAAGGGTGAGTTGCACCAAACCGTCTGTAATCGTAAGCGGTATTCGTTAAAATCTATATGTATGGAACGTTTGACAAGTTTCTACGGACTGACAGGCTGTCAGCGCCATATTTATCAACTTTAAGGGTGAGTTGCACCAAACCGTCTGTAATCGTAAGCGGTATTCGTTAAAATCTATATGTATGGAACGTTTGACAAGTTTCTACGGACTGACAGCCTGTCAGCGCCATATTTATCAACTTTAAGGGTGAGTTGCACCAAACCGTCTGTAATCGTAAGCGGTATTCGTTAAAATCTATATGTATGGAACGTTTGACAAGTTTCTACGGACTGACAGCCTGTCAGCGCCATACTTATCAACTTTAAGGGTGAGTTGCACCAAACCGTCTGTAATTGTAAGCGGTATTCGTTAAAATCTATATGTATGGAACGTTTGACAAGTTTCTACGGACTGACAGCCTGTCAGCGCCATACTTATCAACTTTAAGGGTGAGTTGCACCAAACCGCCTGTAATCGTAAGCGGTATTCGTTAAAATCTATATGTATGGAACGTTTGACAAGTTTCTACGGACTGACAGCCTGTCAGCGCCATATTTATCAACTTTAAGGGTGAGTTGCACCAAACCATCTGTAATCGTAAGCGGTATTCGTTAAAATCTATATGTATGGAACGTTTGACAAGTTTCTACGGACTGACAGGCTGTCAGCGCCATATTTATCAACGTTAAGGGTGAGTTGCACCAAACCGTCTGTAATCGTAAGCGGTATTCGTCAAAATCTGAATGTGTGGGACGTTTGACAATTTTCTATGGACTGACAGCTGTCAGCGCCATATTTAACGTTGATCGGTCTGTAATCGTAAGTCGGTGCAGCCCGCCCTTAATCTGTAATCGTGAGTCGGTGCAACCCGCCCTAAAGGGGGGGCCATCGGGGGCTCCAGTGCGTTCAGCATGAAGTCCTGGAGTCCCCCGCATTAGAGTGCAGATGCGGGGCACCGTGGAGTTTTTAGTGGATAGACATACCACATAACCCAGTCGTCGTCCCCATGCGATTAGAGGCATTCCTTATTACCGCCCGCGGTGAGTACGTGTAACATTTGACGTATCCCCCTGGCCAGGAAATGTTCACGTAGCGAGCGGTAATTGCCACTTTATACTCTTTATAGACAAGTGTGGCGTAGATTAAATTAGGTGCTACAGTGAAGCAAAAATGGATATCACAATGGCGACAGATAATCCGTACGCGGTTTTCGCTCGCTGTTCGAAATAACATTCGAATTAATATTATGTAAATACTATTTACATAACATTAATTCGAAAAATACTTGTAGACTATATAGGTACTAAATAGTTTATAAGTATTTTTGATAAAGAAAAAACAAAAGATTTGAATCTTCTCTTAAAATATACATTGAAACTTTAATCCGCTGACATATAAGAGCCATGGGACACATTTATGAGTAAGTTGTATGCACCCATATTTTCACACTTGACTGTACTACGTACCTATACTGTTTACGTTTTTATTTAAAAACCCATAGCTTAGCACCACACAAAAGCACGGTCGTTTATATTTGAATCCAGTAATTTAGAAAATAGTGTTGTATTTATTAAAATTTTACATTTGGGCAGTATACGAGGTTAGACGGTTGGAGTAGTTCCTGGCCCGTTGATCTGGAATTCAATAATCATGAAATTTGGCAAGAAGCACAGTAGAGGAATAATTTCGCAAACTATGTATTTGTAACTAGGTATACATATTAATATAATAATACTGTTTAAAAGTAACTAGCATAAAGGGGATATCCATAACGCCGGTAACACTTCGTGAACGGGGGGCTCATGTTACTCTAGACATACCCCAAAATAGTTTAATTAGCTACAAATCATGCGATTACTGTTCGGAACCCTCGTGCGCGAATCCGCTATCACTTGACAATTAAATTTATTATCAACCGTATTCGTAGACTGTTAAGGTTTAATTTCGACGATGTGAAGAGTACAAAATAAACTTTGGTCAGAAGATAGGACCTGCATGTAACCACGTAGCTATGACGACTAAGTACAGTGGCGTTTAGCGGCATACATGTATTACATATAGTTTATTTATCTGACTTTTTAAAACTTTTGAAAAAGTTACAGGAATATAATGATTAATGAAGTTAGATAAGTATTCAAAAGTTCGTTCCCGGAACAATATTTTAACGGAAGTGGACAACATAAGAAGTTGCATTGCAAACGGATTTGGTACAGTCGTTGAAAAAAGTGTCAAGGTATTTTAGGTGTTTTATTAGTACGCATAATAGACCCGATTCTACGTGCACATGGCTTAACTAGCCTAAAACTAAATTGTCTAATATTTTGACATAATTTAGGTGGCAGATTGAAAACGACATATTTATAATATATTATAGAATAGCATTTAGGCAGCTAAGGAAGTTGTATAGACCGTTTAAAATAAGAAACGTCAGATTCAAATAAGCGCTGTCATTTGATTATGACAGCTGCTCATACAATAGCAAAGTGTTTTAGCGACACCTAAATAAAATTAGGAAGTTCAGAGGCCAGTAGAATCGGGTCCATTATTTGCCAGCCATAACCAAACCGGCAAAAATAATTGATCGGCAGTAGAAATAAATTCATGGTTTATGAAGTCATGTAGTAGCCTAGTTGGTATTGGTGACGATGCCTACGAAACCAGAGGTCCCGTCCCGGGTTCGAATCCCGGTAAGGGCATTTATATTTGTGATGAGCACGAATGTTGGTTCCTGTACCTACGTACTATATTATAATATATAATATAGTCGTCTAGTACCCATAGTAAAAGCTTTGCTTAGTTTGGGTCGATAGTTGTGCGCGCTTTGTTGGAACAGATATTAAGGCTGCTGATGAAATTTTTGCAATTGTAAGAACCATTTACATACCGTACATATATTATTAACTAGCTTCTGCCCGCGACTCCGTCCGCGTGGAACTCGTTTATATCGTAGCTCCATACAAACTTTTACCCCCCCCCCCATTTCATCCCTTTAGGGGATGATTTCGGGGACAAAAACAGTTAGTTTTTGTCCCCGAAATCTCCATCCCTTCGATTAACTCCACTTAAAAAATCACGTCAATTCGTCGCTCCGTTTTGCCATGATAGACGGACAAAAAAAACACACACATACACTTTCCCATTTATAATATTTGTATGGATTTATTATTCACTGAGAGGAGGCCTGTGCCCAGCAGTGGGACGTATATAGGCTGATTTATTCATATTATTATTATTCACTAGCTGCCCGGCCCGGCTTCGGATTACCCATTTTCCCGTTGGAATGAAGCATTTCCCGCGGTAAAAAGTAGCCTATGTTCATCGAGGATAATGTCGGCTTCTAATGGTAAAATATTTTTTCAAATCGGTCCTGTAGTTTCGGAGTCTACTCAATACAAACAATCAAATCTTTCCTCTTTATAATAGTAGTGTAGATAGTGTAGATGTATATGTATTGAGGTAGATAATAGGTAATATCTTATCTTGAGTTGTATTGTATCTTTTAAATCCATGGAATCATTTACTCATAGCATAGAGTACATCTGAATCTATAGGTAATGGGTTTTCGCGGGCTGGGTTCCCGCAACTCGACGTCACCCGTGCGCCTATTTTTAACCGACTTCAAAAAAAAGGAGGAGGTTCTCAATTCGGCTGTATTTTTTATTTTAATATTATTATTATTTTCAATGTTTGTTACCTCAGAACTCCGTCACTGATGAGCCGATTTGAATTTTTTTTTTGTTCGTATGTATATACTTCCAGGTGGGTCCCATTTTTTCAAAATTCAGTTAGATGATGGGATCCATAAGGAATTGAGGGGACTCCTCAATTTTATTAGGCACGCGTGTAGTGATTTTGGTATTTTCTGTTATAACTCGTGTATTTACATCCGGAATCATAAATTTGGTGACGAGGAATTGATGATGAAGACCACAGATGACTTATCGAATTCCTCAATTATGTAGTACTTAAAAGTGCAAAAGTACGTCACAGCTTCTGATAAGATTCCGTTGAAATAGGAACTAATGAAGTGCCATTGGTGATGATCTTGGGGAATCGATGGAAGTCCTCAAATATTATCGACCCACATACAGCGATTCGGTTTTTTTCTATAGTAATCAACGCATTTGCTATCGGAAATCAGTTCATGTGGTAAATTGTAAAAAAAATAGGAAATGTTCTCGTGGCTCGGCGGAGTACTAAATTGAAGTCGGTTAAAACTTTGTTTTTAAAGTAAATTATTATACGTGATGTGATGGGTTGTTGTTGACACTACACATGCCAATCCAGCTCTACCAGCACGTCTATCATGGGACGGCCTCTTGTTCTAAGTGTTCTAATAAGAACTCGCGCGCCGTCGCGTGAATCGTGATAGCTGTGCAGAAATGGTGCAGGAAGCCTTGATGTTTGGTAGCGACCTTGGCGATCCGAGGCGTTTTGTTTTTCCCGGTACGCTGCCGCGTGAGGGCATGGCAGGATGACCGATTGCTGTTTCTTCTTCCTAGGGTTATCTTTATGTGTAAAGCTTAGCATGTAACTTGTTACATGTTACGCAGTCCAATGAGGTGTAGGTATCGTATGTGGAGGTAAACTAAATTAAACACCAATTTGATATAAGTATATAAGGTGCATTTGAATTAGGTACCAATACTTTTAGAGTTGATAGTACTCGTCTCTAGGAGTCTATTTATATAAGAAATATTTAATAGATTGTGTTAATTTTTGAAGATAAATAAGGAAACAACATTACTGCGTAAAAACACCCTGTTAATGAGATAGTTAACAATTTTACCGCGAATCATTGACGTGTGTCACACACAGCGATGTTCACTTGACAGCAAGTGTTAAATACCTTGTCAGTTAAATAGGTACACAAAATGGTTATTTTTGAACGAAATTTTAAATTATTTATTTTGTTCTAAAAATTAAAACAAAAATATCATATAAAAAGTTATCTTAATTCCTACTTAAAGTTAATTGTTTTGATTGTAACACCTCTTAAAATATTGGTACCTAATTCGATAGCACCTTGTATACGTAAGTTTTCGATTTTTTTCTTTATACAGAGTGTAACATAAATGGGATGTGAACCGATCAAGGGCATAACGGGTATCGTGTTCTGATAAGAAAAAAGGAAGAGATTTTTTTTTTGACGCGTTTTTTTTTCACTTTGGTATGGAGCGTTGGCCGACTGAGGCTACCTGGTTCCATACAAATGTAAAAAAAAACACGTGAATTTTTTTTCTCTTAGTTTTTTCTTATCAGAACACGATCGATACCCGTTATGCCCTTGATCGGTTCACACCCCATTTATGTTACACCGTGTATGTAGGGGTAGTATATTTTTCTCAAATAAGACTGTTATCATTTGATCAGCATCCTTCCATCAGCATGTAATCAGTAGCCTAGGTTATGCCCGTAAACCTAATAATGACGTTGTTTATGCGATTCACCTTACTGATTGTCCGATATCATCTTCCCACGCCGGCTTGCAGCAAAATGTATACGTAGTATGTTATGTTTAGCGCTAAACGTGCTTAGCACGTGTCTAGTGGATGAGTGGATGTGCCGCCGTGGACCGGGAGCGATGACGTGTCGCGCCATGCATCGCGCCACTGCGGCCGACGGCCAATCCTCGCGGCGCGCGCTGACGCGGCCCGCGCTTCGTTTACCTTTTACCCAAGTCGTGCACGTGCAGTGCAGTCGTAGTCGGACGTTGACTTGGATCACTTGGATGCTGCTCGTGAGCTCGGTCCACAGTCCCAACGTAACACGTGAATTTGCCGGTAATTACGTATTGATAAGACAAATAATTATTGTTAATCTTATCGATGTTTGTATATAAATAATTTGACGCTTACGGACAACACAGTTCAGTTTAAAGTGGAGCTGAATGCACAACTTCGTCTTAACAGCAGAAGAAGTAAATAAAGTGTATTGTTCTATTTTATAAATAGGTGAGTGTTAGTTTAATATTAGTATTTCTTCGTAAATACTTCACATATTTTTATTTAGAAGTCGCTCCCGTTATGAAATGACCGGGGACCGAGATATCAGTTCTATTATGAGAAAGTTTGACAACAGTTCCGAATAGATTTTAACTGTAGTCAACTTTTTCTTTCTAACACAGACTGGGACATGGTGAAAGTTAAGAGCGTAGTCGGTCTGCGACAAAATTGAGAAATAGGTATTTGTACAAACTATTGCCGTCGCGTTGCGCCCTTGATCTTTCCCCGTAATGTGCGATAGGGACAACTGCAGCTCAGACCGATTTTCACTACAAAATCTTGACCAGATCGATGCTTTGTATTCCCCTGTTTTCTCCGCCAAACCTGCGCCGATTCAATTATGTTTGGTGTCGAAATTTAGAGGAAGAGCAGATCTATGTTTCTATTATTTTATTTTAACGTAAAATCTTTTCATATTTGTCTGGTAGTCATCTAAATATGACAGTAAAAATGGGGTATTTTTTAGGTTTTCGAAAATTCGTATCTGTTTTGGTAATTATTTTTTGGGAAAAAGTAAATGACAGGGGCATACATACAGTAGACCTAGATTTTATAAAAAAAAACGAGTCCTCTAGAGGGATAAACCAGGAAGGAAATAGGGGAATACGTTTGTATGGAAAAATGCTGCTAGGATACCCTCTTAACATGTTATTTTTACTAGATAATTTAGCTGAGGCAGTTAGTTGTTTTGTTTCGACTAAAAAGTACTTGGTTATTTAATCTTCTGAAATACAATTTCATTATCATTAGCCTATTTCGTTACGCTAGGGTATTGTTGAGATGGTGCATTATGTAGAAGAGGTCACAGAGGACATTATCAATACGCGGATTTCCAATTTTCCACTTTTTCACGTGGTGCACTATAATCGACATGGTCTCGCCAAACGTAACGGTCTCAAATTTCTGCCATCGTTACCCGCGTTTTATGCACATAAAAGTTCACCTACTTATTTTATTACTTACATCAATGAGTAGCATCCAACTTAACTATGTAATTAAGGATGAGTACGTTAATGTATAATTAGTTATTCGGATTAATAAAATCAATCCGTAGAATATTTAAAAATTACTAGTCCAATAAGAAGAATAACGTGGAACCTAATTAGTTAACTACCGTAGAAAGCCAACTAACAGTTAAGGTTTAAATAAAGATAAGGTTTTAGTTTCCTCAAGCAAATGTTAAGATCCACGGCATTTATTAATTTTGATTAAATGCTATTGCTAACTTACGACGCAATATAACAGCATGCTGATGTAATAAACAATTATGTAGGTACCTATTTATCAAATTAAAAACATTAGTATGTAGGCTAACATATTAATGTACATACCTACTTAAGTACCTATACTAAATATGTACCTACCTACTCTTTGCATTCGTTTATTTTATTTCACGATTATTTTAATTTTGTGCGTGAATGTACTCAGTTGTGTATGGGTATACTTATACAGTCCGCAACCTACTTATAAACTTTTAAAAGTATTTTGAACTACAAAAGGTAATTAATTCAGTGCGGTAAATATTCATTTAATTAAATATTAACGGATATACCATTTAATCATAACTTGAAATTGTTACAAACAAAATAGGGAGGTACACGATTTGAATTAGGTATACTAGGTATTCAAGGTCAGTTAACGAACCGAACTCACAGAATAAGTAATCCGAACTGAAGCTGAAGTCAGAAGTCATCACATCACATCACCTGATCGCGCGACCGCGACCGCCCACCGGCCCACCGTCCTGCGCCGTGCGCCGTTCCGAGCGTGCGCGCGTCGCTTTTCATTGCACTGTTTTTGTTGTCGTCGTAAAATGTGAAAGATGGAATCTCTAAGCGAAATCGAAACTTGCCCCGCGAGGTACGGTACCAATTAGTAGTTTGTACACTTTGTACTTAAGTTTTATAGGTTATTTTAACAACCGGCTCATGATGAATTTTGTTTAGGTTGCGGAAACCGGCGATAATGGCTCCGAACGTGACGGACGTGAATGGTGTGCTCTTCGAGAGTGACGCAGCAACCCCTGACCTTGCCCTGGCGAACCCTCCGGTACAGAAAGCGGACAGTACTCCAAGGGTCTACGTGTGGCGGAATATCATCCTGTTCGCGTATTTACACATCGCAGCTCTATACGGCGGCTACCTGTTCTTGGTGTCAGCGAAATGGCAAACGGATATATTTGGTAAGCTTATCAACTTTCTTATCTGATTGATGTAATTTTCCATGTTTAGGTTGAGATCACTGTTGCCGATCATCTAATCCGTACTATAATACGGTACTTTCTTAAGGTGTCATCTGAACAGTGATCTTCTCTTATTTTGTTATTCATTACTTCATTTGAAATTAGAACAAGAAAACGGCGGATGGAAAGAACACGAACGTTACCTACTTTCTGTATTGTTTACATTATACAGCTAGATAAACTTTTATTAGACAAGATATTTGTAACGTTATGTACTTACACTGACTTATTTACCTGCAATGTATTCCAACCCATCCATTTATATAAATTAAAGACTAACTAAGAGTTTGGTAATCTCAATTGCTATGAATATTATCCTCTTCATCTGTAGCTAAATATCATATGTTCTGCATGACAGAGGACTAGTCTAACTGCCTGTCTTATCTTGACATTTTCTTGCGTAAGAGAGGCCACAGGGTAAGCTTTCTTCTTATACACTGGTATGCATTGCCAAGTTATGAGGTTTTTGTAATAATTTAAAGAGCCCAGGTTTACCCATATTTCTTGTTGGTCTGCTCGAAGCAAAATGTAAATATCCTATTTATCACCAAGAATTTGTCTCAGGTGTGAAAGCTTCAGTTGTGTTGTTGTCCAATTGTGGTCAGGGTTTGAGGATATATATCATGATATATATCCGATATATATCTAATGGTTTTTTATGACATATATCAATGCAGAAATAAGTGTAGGTATGACCATTGACTGATAAGAATTTATAAAAAAAGTTTTATGTTGTTTTAGTTGCTTTATTATGTTTATGTAACACATATGCAAATAGTATACATAAATAATACAATAAAATAATAATATGGCTTTCATACAAAATGGATATATGTAACCATTTTTTTTATTATAAGTATTGGATATATATCATAAATATCCGATATTTTGATATTTATAATAAATATCGGATATTTTCGAACCTTGATTGTGGTGCTTATGATGCATTGCACATTTGAATGATTTGAACTCACAAGATCACGCTGTCTGTCCCTAGTGTGATTCAGGAAGAAGGTTTATATGTATAATATAGTACCCGTGCGAAGCCGGGGCGGGTCGCTAGTGTACCATAAAATAAGAAGTATTTTTCTGTGCAGCCTTCCTTCTGTATGTGGCATCAGGGCTGGGCATCACAGCTGGCGCTCACAGGCTCTGGGCGCACAAGTCGTACAAAGCAAAGTGGCCTCTGCGAGTCATACTGGTTTTCTTTAACACTATTGCATTTCAGGTAAGATTTAAGAAATTGATCTTATATTTATGTTGTTAGGGTTATGGTACGGTCACATCTAATAACATGTATATGGTTTCAAACTTATGCCCGGGGAGATTGCCTTGCTTTGCCTTGGAAATCTTATACATGGGTGAGGACCAAATTCTTAGCCAGTAGCGTCTGGTTAGTCTGTAGTTAGCCGTACAAACTGACGAAGTGAAAAAAGTTCCATTGTGACATATAAATTTACCATAGAATTGTATGACTTAGTTTTGTGTCACAATGGAAAACTTACATAGAAAATTTAATTGAGTGAGTTAAGGTGGCCAAGAATTTGGTGCTTACCCATATATTTATAGACTTGACCATACTATCCTATTGTATGATTCTTGTAGGACACAGCACAATGTCTGGCCAGATGAGGTGTCTTTGCCTCGTAGAATATTGTAGCTGGAATAAAATTAGAGGTATTGTAGAAAATTCTACTGGTCTGCTGAAATTGGAAGTTGTCCCAAACTAAGTGAAACTTGTATGATGGGTACACTCAGCATCAGAAGTAGCTACGCAAAATAATACGCTCATAATGATTTACGCAGTCCTTTGGACATGACAGTCGTGTGTAGGTCATTTGGAGCACTTGGGCCGCCTATGTCCAGCAGTGGGCGTCTTTCGGCTGATAACACCTGCTAGTAATTTTATTTTATAGTCCAACAAGTTATACTCGTGGCAGTGCTTATTGTTTAACACAATAATAAAATATAAAAAAGCGGCCAAGTGCGTGTCGGGCCACGCGCAGGGTAGGGTTCCGTAATTGCCCGTCTGTCACAGAATGCGGACTTAAAAGGGGCTTTTGGGGTTTTTATTATAGCTTACTCTCGTAAATATGATTTTTATAACACAACAATGTATAAGGCCGTTTCGCGACCACCTTCGGTTAGCGACCACCTGAAGGACAAGGTTTTTTCTATTGAAGATAACGTGCCGTGAAAAAGCAACTCTACCGTCCACGATAAAAGGTTCAAAATCCAATGACAATGTATATGCACCCGAAATTAAGTGCATTTCTTACCAGTTAACTAGTTATGTCTACTACTTGTTAACTAGTTATGTCTACTACTTGTTAATTAGTTATGTCTACTTAACTGTAATAGTTTTCCTTTTAAATTCATTATATGTACTACTGCCACGATTTTTTTCACGTCCCCAGCTTTCAGTTTCAGCTCCGTACAATTTTCACCCCCCCTTTCACTCCCCATTTCACCCCTTTAACACATGTAAGCAGCGTTGCAACATTAATTTAGTCAATAACCTTGTTTAGGAAATTACTAGTGTTTTAGAAAGCCTTTCTAATTAAGGGCCTCACGTGTTTTCGTCGAAAGCGATAACCTTATCTAATTGATTGTAAAACTGATATGACTTGGATTAGTGACACAACACAATTGATCCCTAGCTTCACAGTCCAATCATCAATCTTGATTCATGTTTCAAAGAACAGTTTGAAGTTCACAAACTTTGCCCAAGATATTATATTATAACCGGTGCCTTTCCTGTGTCAATAATTGCCCCAGAGAAGGCCATAGGATGTTAGCTGTAGCTATATAAACACTGATAGTTCCGTGTCTGGAATTCGCTATTAGTATAGCCATATAAATTCCAAGGTCTCGGACTGAACCGATACATGGCTAAAATAGGTACATAACAGGATACATTGACGACGATTTGACGATCGCTTTAGCTTAGTTGGTAGTGACCCTGCCTACGAAGCAAGAGGAGCTGGGTTCGAATACCATTATTCGTGTGATCAGCACGAATATTTGTTCCCGACTCATGGATGTTTTCTATGTAGGAATTTAAGTATTTATTTATCTGCATAAGTATATTTATCGTCATCTGGTACTTATAGCACAAGCTTTGCTTAGTTTGGGACTAGGTCGATTTGTGTAAGATTGTCTGCAAATATTTTAACCCTTGGAGTTGGCACTAGTTTTAGTAAGGTGAAGATATTTCCCCAAATGCGCTGCTCCAACTTTGGGTTAAATGACATTCCACGGTGCCCTACTTCCAACTTCCGAAACTATAAGCTCATAAATCATCCCTTATCACCCGAACGACGCCGTCGTGCACTGTTGAGCATAAGCGATTGTCAATCAAGTGTAAAACTAAACGTCCCTTGCGGTATAAAACTTGTATCAGCTCAGCTCAGATCCGTATCGCGTACATAGCCATGTCATAATCCTATATGTGGTAGCGTGTCTTTTAATGCACACAATTTTTGATCGAATTTCTTTAGCATTGCTTTTAGGAACGATTATTTTGCGACATACAGAACGACCAATGAACCTACGATGCCTACGATATTTCAGTGTAGGGGCTACTGCCCATTTCGTCTCATTCATGCAGCTGCCTGCGCCAAGCTGTCTGACGATACATCTTACTATAATATTATAAATGCGAAAGTTTGGATGTTTGCTAATCAATCACGCTTAAACAGCTCATCCGATTTAGATGAAAACTTGCACGAAGATAGTTTACAGCCTGGATTAAATATAGGATAGTTTTTATCCCGGGGCCACGCAGACGAAATCGCGGGCGGAAGCTATTAGTCACATGTAGGATGATGAGGTAGCTTAGTGGTTTAGGGAGCTACGGTAGCCTAGTGGTTCAGGCATGCGGCTGTCCAGCGGCGGTCGTGGGTTCGAATCCCGGCTCGTACCAATGAGTTTTTCGGAACTTATGCACGGAATATTTACCGTTAGCTTTTCTGTGATGAAAAACACCGTGAGGAAACCGGTCTAATCCTAATAAGGTGTAGGTTTCCCTCTGGGTTGGAAGGTCAGATGGCAGTCGTTTTCGTAAAACTGGGACTGGGAAACTTGGGATTAGGTGTCAAAGCGGACCCCGGGCTCCTTTCGCATTACCGGGAATAGCGCTAGGGTGATGAGGATGATGATGGAAGGTGACTAACATGTCTTTACTCGTCCCCAGGACTCCGCGATCGACTGGGCGCGCGACCACCGCATGCACCACAAGTACTCGGAGACGGACGCCGACCCGCACAACGCGACGCGCGGCTTCTTCTTCTCGCACATCGGCTGGCTGCTCGTGCGCAAGCACCCGGAACTCAAGCGGAAAGGCCAGGGGCTGGACATTAGCGACCTCTACGCTGACCCCATCCTTCGGTTCCAGAAGAAGTGAGCCACTTATTTTATTACCTGCTCCTCCATTTTCCACTTCTCTGCTGTGTTCGCAAACACACAGATTCAAGCTTACAGTCGGATACAAATTGCTGCACTTCTAGCAGGTGAGTGTGAATGAGGAACTGATTTCGGTTACGGTTTTACTGGTGTGAAACCGGTATTCCATTACGGTACCGTAATGGTGTAAAGGTGACGCGCGCCGCGCTAACATAACGGTACCGTAACCGTTTTGAAATATCGGTTACCGTTATCGATTTAAAGGTAACCGAAACCTTTATAATACCGGTTCGAAAGCGGAATTATGAAGGTTACCGAGAAAATAAGCGAACTTACACTTGTGTATCTCCGTCTTTGTCGCTCGAACTAGCAAGTGCGGCAGAGAGGGAGATACTCGAACGAAGTTCGTTAATAGTTTTGTAGAATACCGAATACAGAACTCATTTATAAAATCTGAATTTTACATGTCACAAGGATATCCTAACAAATGGGGAAAAATACTTTGTTATCACAGTAGCTACTGGGGGAAAAACCCAGTAGATACCACCAATTCAATTTAGTAGGAATAACCCAAATTAGTTACAGTTGTCACGAATCTTTGGGTCACAGTGGTCAAGTCTAAATAAGTTTCTATCAAAAATTTCATTTTTGGTACAAGCTTTTATTGCCGACTGTACTTTTCTGTATACCATCATCAACTACTCATTGAGACGATTCTAACGAACCCAAACTCGACAGGGTTACGTAGGTTAAGTACTGAATTCCCATGGCCACCTTCTGTCTCCATCATCAGATGAGCTCGATGCTACCATAATATTGAATTGTCATCCAAACTATACTTATACCCAAAATTTCAGCTCAATCGGTCACCGGGAAGTGGGTCAAATTTAACTCGCAATATTAGTCCCATACTAACAGGGCAAGTTAAATAAAAGCTTGTAAAATATGTATACGATTTTCAATCCTATTCCCCCTCCACCCATAAGTTATACAGCGTGACACATAAGACGTAATACAAAATAGCAAAATGTAAATCTATCCATGATTCTGAGCAACTTTTACTATGTGGCCAACTTTGAAAAAAAAAACCACCTGTTCATACATTTTCTTCAGTCTAAAATGAAATGGGTAGTTGGATGTTTTGGCATATATTTGCTCAGAATCATGGATATTTATTTATTTAAAGGTTCACCAACAGTTATTACATTGATACTTAATACAGATAGTTTATAGATGAGGTGTCTTATGCTTAATGTATAACTACTTACAGGTAAACACAGCATGCCAATTTAAACAAGGACTCAATAAAAAAAAATAAGAAAGCAATTGACGTTAATTAGCTAAATGAACAAATTTCTAATCTTGGATATTGAGTCAAAGTTTATGTCGATAGAATCGCTATATTTGTTGAGTAATTTGCTCAATCGTGGTAGAGGGGAGGAAGAGCCCAAAACAGTTCGTCGCAAGGGACAAGACAGTGGTTTGGCTGCAAAACGTGGAATTCTACGGATAGATTCACATTTTGCTATTTTGTATTACGTCTTATGTGTCACCCTGTATATTAGTCGTGATTGTACTAGAAGTGGTTAGGTGATGGTGATACATTAACAAATACTTTTGTGATAAATGCATTAGTGTCCATATACATGCTGTAGGTAGGTTAAAATTTAAAGTGATTTCTGTGAACTTACATAATGAGGTTACGTCATGCCATTCAAATGGAGATGATTCTAAACTTTTCAGCCCTCACAGAATTTTGGATTCACAATATCATTCATCGGTCATTCAGTTTAATGATAGTATTTTTTTTTTAATTTAGTGACATTTAGATTATTAACCATTTATATCGGTCCCTGCAAATTTTAAATGAATATTGTGTAAGATTATTATAATATTATTCTAAACTAGCTGCCCGGCCCGGCTTCGCACGGATTACCCGTTTGCCCGTAGGAATGAAGCATTATCCCGCAGTAAAAAGTAGCCTATGTCACTCAGGGTGAATGTGGCTTTCCAATGGTGAAAGAAATTTTGAAACCACCACAGTAGTTTTGAGTTTATTAATTACAAACAACATACACACAAACAAAAATACAAATCTTTCCTCTTTATAATAGTAGTATAGACTATAGATTACCTATACATACATGTATAATATCATTATTATCTCCCGAAAGTAAAACTGCAGTAATAGTCCATGTGCCTGACTATGGTCATGGTATTCATTGCGTCTCACTCACTCTTCAAGCAAAATGTGAGACGTATATACACATTGGACAAAGATCTTGGACAAGTGGAATACATGAGATACATGTTTGCAACATTTTGATGGTAGATATTCGAATTCACAAACATGCGATTCTCAACTGTATCTCAACGTGTTAAGGTGTAACTATTTGATAATATCAAGCAACCTACAATCTACATAGCTACGCGTGATCACTGATCATATCACGTGTTATGTATTGTGTTAGCTGAAATGTGGATGAACTGAGCTATATATCGATTGACATTCGTTTTTAGGGTTCCGTAGCCAAATGGCAAAAAACGGAACAAAAGGACGGACGGACGAAAAGGACGTAAGTGCCATAAACTTGCAGTAACGATACGACCTTTTTAATAGGCACGGAACCCTTCGTTGTGCGTTATCCGACACGCACTTGGCCGCTTTTTTGTTTTCAGTGGCCTTATGCCGATATTTGATATATTGTAATGAATTTGGAACGCACGGGAAACTCAATTACGCGGTGTTCCTTACCTTAATAACTTTCATGAAGAAACAATCTGAATACCTATTGGTTAGGTACTGTATTAAATGACGTCATTACCGTAAACTGGTAAATACCGCGAGGTTTAGTCGTATGTTATACACACCAGATAGTAAAAATAAATATAGTTCACACAATATCGCCCTTCGCCTTCTGCTCGACACAATACCCTGGATCTGAGTTGTTCTTTGTGTTTTAATTTTACCCGGCAGCGGCCAAGCCAAATGGAAGAGTAACAATTTTTGCAGTAAATGTGTGTTTATTTGATCTGCATTTTTTTGTTTGCTAAAGTGGTCCCGCGGGTCGATCACGTTACGCATTGTACGGACGTTAGGTAGATCTAAATGTCAATTTTTATATGGAAAACTGACAGTTGGACTCGTGCGGACAGGGCTCGAAAAAACCCTATAGGACAAAAAATACGTTTTTACCTGATTCATCATCATCATCATATCAGCCGAAAGACGTTCCCTGCTGGACATAGGCCTCCCCTGAAGAGTGCCAAAGTGACCGGTCCTGCGCCACCCGCATCCAGCGGACTCCCGCAACCAGGTCATCAGTCCACCTTGTGTTTTACCTGATTCATCATCCTCATAGCGTTATTCCCGGTAATGCTCCTAAAGGAGCCCGGGGTCCGCTTTGACACCTAATCCCAAGATTTGGCATAGGCATTAGTTTTTACGAAAGCGACTGCCATCTGACCTTCCAGAGGGAAAACTAGACCTTTTTGGGATTAGACCGGTTTCCCCACGATGTTTTCCTTCACCGAAAAGCTAACGGTAAATATTCCTTACATAAGTTCCAAAAACTCATTGGTACGGGCCGGGATTCGAACCCACGACCGCCGCTTGACAGCCGCATGCCTGAACCACTACCAGCTATGATTGACTTAATTAAACCTCACTACATTGTTACAGATACTACCTACTCCTGATGCCGCTAGCCTGCTTCGTCCTCCCCACCACCATCCCCGTGTACTTGTGGAATGAGACCTGGACCAACGCCTTTTTCGTGGCCGCACTTTTCCGTTACGCCTTCATCCTGAACGTCACATGGCTCGTCAACTCCGCCGCCCACAAATGGGGCGACAAACCCTATGACAGGAGCATCAAGCCTTCAGAGAACATCTCCGTCTCATTCTTCGCTTTCGGAGAAGGTTTCCATAACTACCACCACACGTTTCCGTGGGACTACAAAACTGCGGAGCTCAGCAGCAACCGGTTGAATTTCACTACTAAATTCATCAATTTCTTCGCCAAAATCGGCTGGGCTTACGACATGAAGACTGTCTCCGATGAGATCATCCAAAAGCGAGTCACTCGCACTGGCGACGGCTCGCATAACCTGTGGGGATGGGGCGACGAGAACCAGGCTAAAGAGGAGGTGGACGCCGCTGTCAGAATCAATCCTAAAGATGATTAAATATCCGCAGAGCTTCCTTAACGGTCCGATATAACTAAGTTATCAACTTAACACTTAAATAAAGTCGCATCTGCGGGACTAGCACTTCTGACGCGACAAGAAAATCTCCGTGTCTCAAGTGTGATAGAAGACGTGATTTGGGAAAAAGTACCGCTAGCCCGCCGGATGTGTGCTTGCGATTATAGTGATTTATTATTTATATTTATGTTATAGGATTGTGTGATTGCTTGGGATACTTGGAGCTTTGTTTGTGATAACACATCAGTATTATAGACCACATATTGCTTACTAGAAGTAGGTGAATAGGAGTTCATATACCCTAAATATGCCAGTTTTCAGTCTTAATGTAAACCCAGTGTCAAATGAACAAATGCTGCCAGTGTAGATTTATTGCCAAACGTAATTTCTACCTCTTCCTACATAAATAAGTGTTACTATACAATGTATCCAAGAGATTTCGGTTTTAAACACATGTCTTATGAAACAAAAATCAAAGTCCCTAGTCTTATTGCATTTCCATAGGCTAAACGTTGATTTTAGCTGTCATAAGATTACATGCAATGCAGATCCTACCTTTTTGAAGTCTGATTTTGTTTTCCTATTTACAATAGGTACGTGTTTATGTCCCAGTAATTTATTTAAACAAAGTTTGTTTTACGCGTCGTTGTACGACCATTATTTTTTAAGATATGTGGTATATAATAAGAATATTGTAATTTATGCATGTTGTATGCACGGAGAGAATTGATCGTCCGCCGAACTTAGCTGGTCTAAATCGGCGGTCAGTACTAACTTCGCTATCTAACAACGTCGCAACTGCTTTTTATTATAAATATATCTCTATCTATATTATATAAACAATATAATTATATTGCACAAAATTACACTAGGGTTTATTTATATAAAGACTTATTTGCAGTTGCGCCGTTGTTCTGCACTAGAAGCGAATAGTTGATACAATATGTATTGGAATTCAAAGGTGTATGTGAAGTCCCCAATCCGCACTGGGCTAGCGTGGGGACTACTGCCCGTTCCCTCTCATACGTGAGAGGAGGCCTGTGCCCAGCAGTGGGACGTATATAGGCTGATGATGTGATGTGTGTGTGTATTGGAATTGGACTGATGTGTGAAGATGTTTGTGATATTAGTGTATCATTTAAGGCTCATTCGTTGATATGAAACTACTGTGTAAAAATAAAACCGTCATCCATGAATGCTTTTCAATACAAGCCGTATACAAAAATAATAACTATATAATATAAATTCGCGAGTATGAATCTGTCACACAGATTTTCTTGAAAATTGCATGAATCATAAATACTTGCATAAATGTATATTTAACTTATAACATAGGCTCGCGTACTGTTGTTTATGGTTTTAATGTGTTACGTAACTTGTAGTGTGATTTAGTGTTACTGGATTCGCTAATTCACTCATGCGCCTTCATGGAACGGACGTTAAATTGTTTTTTAATAGGAGCGTTATTTTTCGTTTAAAATGTAAATGCATTAGTTTCATATCGACAGGGCTCGCTGTACTTATAAGAGTCTAATAGCACATGCACCTATACTCCCGGATATATCCGAGGCTTCCTAAGGGTGTTTCCCAGTTCTTCTATAGAACTCACTTGGATTGAACCTTATCTGTAGAAAAATTGGGAAGTATCCGAACTTAATGCACGACTCTGTGTTCGTGAGTCCGTTTCTTTCATTTTATGTCGTAGACATTGTATTTGTTGTTCTATGTTAAATACATTTTAAAATTGAATGAGTGTTCTAATTTTACGCGGCTTCCCTGTTCCTTGTATTCCCTCTTCTGAAGTAGAACAGTCAGCATGATATAGTTAATAACAGCCATGGTAGTCAAATATTTCGGTACAAGTATTTCTCGAATCGAGAGCACTTTCGAATTGTATACAAGAAAAAGCGGCCAAGTGCGTGTCGGGCCACGCGCAGGGTAGGGTTCCGTAGTTGCCAGTCACAGAATGTGGACTTAAAAGGGGCTTTTGGGGTTTTTTATTATAGCTTACCCTCGTAAATAATCGTAAATATGTTTTTTTTATAACACACCAATGTATAGGATCGTTTCGCCGGTTAAGCGACCACCTGAAGGACAAGGTTTTTTCTATTGAAGATAACGTGCCGTGAAAAAGTAACTCTACCGTCCACGGTAAAAGGTTCAAATTCCAATGACAATGTATGTGCACCCGAAATTAAGTGCATTTCTTACCAGTTAACTAGTTAAGTCTACTACTCGTTAACTAGTTATGTCTACTTAACTGTGATAGTATATACATACATTCACACCTTTATCCCTAAAAGGGGTAGGCAGAGCACATGAAACTTTTAGCATAAATGTGGGTATAAAAGATCGACAAAATGTGATATAACTGTAACTATGATAGTTTTCCTTTTATATTCATCATACAACGTGTCCCAAAACTCAACGATAAGCCGGCACCAGAGGATGGAGCTGCTTATGATTAGTCGAGAAAAAATAAGGAAAAAAATATATCTAAAAAAAAAAACATAAAAAAAAAAAAAAAAATTAAGAACTGTGTTAGATAGCAGGGCTACTTAAGTTTCCAAAAACAAAAAAAAAACAGTAATATTTGAATATTTGTAGACATGGTCGTTAAAAATACCATTAGGGATGTCGATTTTCGATGAATTTCATTTTTTTAATTTCTAAAATAATTGAGATATATTTTTTTCCTTATTTTTTCTCGACTAATCATAAGCAGCTCCATCCTCTGGTGCCGGCTTATCGTTGAGTTTTGGGACACGTTGTATGTACTACTGCCACGATTTTTTTTCACGTCCCCAGTAGTAGCCATTTAGCCGGCAGGGGGGGGGGGACACACGACTCGTACAAAAATTAGGGCTTCAAATCCCATTATCTCACAAACGCATAAGTGAGTTGAAAAATAGTTTTAGAAGACTCATAATTTGAACAACCTATCCAACGATACCCCACACTATAGGTTTAATGAGAAAAAAAATACATCACCAATTTGCATGTAGGGGAGGTAACCCTAAAAAATTTTTTTATTCAGGATTTTATATTCTACTGTTTTGTCGGCGTGATTGGTTTATATACCCACGCCGACAAAACAGCAGCAGTTTTCAAGCTATAAGGGTTATTGAGCTAAGCCGAAGACGGACATACAGACAGACGGACGGACATGGTAAAAAAGTGTCCCACGATTTTCTATTCCATTCCGTTGCCGTTTCCATACTAAACTTCTACGGCGGTAACGGACCGGAAAACCGAAAATTATACCTATGTAGCATTTTGGACAGTTTTTTTCTGCTATTAGGTCCGTAAGTGCTCTAAATTCTGAGTTGAAAAAACCCGATTATATAAAAATTAAAAAAATAGTGAGTGTACAACTTTCCGTAAAATGCCCCCCTACACATAAAGTGGGGATGTAACTTTTTTTCTCGTTAAACCCATAGTGTGGGGTATCGTTGGCTAGCTTGTTTAAAAATTAAATATGATGGGTGTCTTAAAACAATTTGTCACGAATCTAGTCTAGGGTAAACATTTTTGTGATATATCTCGTCATATATCGATAAATCCACGATTACGCATCCGACTCCTTTAAACAACCTTTAGCTTTATAGGTGCTCCAAAATCGACCCCCGCTAGCACTCAGCATTCACTCAGTATAAGCGAGAGGTCCGGCGTAATTATTTATTACTCGATCGGCATAGACAGAGCTACCGTCTGTACTTACTCTTCCACATAGTGGGGAAAATAAAATAACGATAGCTTTAAAATAAATTTATTTGTACAAGTACAAGGCTGAATGCGAAACTTGGTAAAGATTGTGCTACGTAATTTCATAAATTAGCTAAAGCTGTGTACGGCAGATCGCCGATAACGATATCCTTGCTACGAACTTTGAAAAGGGCAAGCGATGCAGCTATCGCATGTTGGAACGCCCCTACATAATTGTTGCACCCAATTGACAATGTCAGTTCCAACATCGACATCGTGTCGGAATGGTATCGAGCAGTGTGAAATGACTGATAGCTGTTTCGCTACTCGCTACCACTATTTAAGGCGCCGTAGGTTCAGCGAAGTTAAGCGAACAGTGTTTTTGACACAATATAAAGCGTCTGTTTATAATAATATGGTTTTAAAAAAATACGAATAGTAATCTTGAGGCTTTTCTGCAGGGAAATCAGTGTTTAGAAACATGATTAAGCATTTTTCGCTCGATAGAAAAAAATCACGAACATAGGTCTAAAATACACTTAAAATATTTGTTACAAATTACGAACAAAAGCTAAAAATATCAAAATGGCTTCTAAAAATCGGCAATATCATGTTTGAGGGAAATCAGTGTTTACTTTTTTATTTATTTAAACGGCCAAAAACCTAAAATTAAAAAACATGATTTCCGCGCTTCCGAGCACGCACTTCCATCTCGCTCACGCTTATGCTCAGTGAGAGGGAGAGAAGACCATGAACCTACGGTGCCTTAACCCATTCTGAGTCGAGGTCTTCGTTGCGCTATACTCGTAGCCGTATATTTTCCCCGTAAATAGCGAAAACCGAGGGTTTACTAAGAGGTCTGAATGCCAGCCAGCTGTGCTGGTCAAACCGCCATCAATACAATTCCCATTCAATGATCGTCCACTCGCTGCATGGGTTTAAATCCCTTACTCTTACATACCTTTAAGCTTGCTGGCATGGGCACACAGTACTAATAGTATGTTTTGTACTTATCGTCTTTGCCAAATGCAAAAACATCACCCACCCAAACCGAATGCCAAAGCTCACTCGCTTCCAAATCCCAACAGGACTTTCTTACAGCAATAAGCAAGTGCATAAAACCTCTGCTGTTAAATGTTTTCCTCGTGGAACAAGTCTTGTTCGTCGCACTTATCAGGAAGGCACACGAAGAACTCCACGAGGTTCATGAAGGGGCCCCGCGAGAAGGGGTTCTGGTAGCGGCCGCGCTTGTCCCGCAAGTAGGGGTAACGTTTGTAGTTGAACATCTCGTTCGTAGTCAGGTTCATGCAGGCGTGAAGTATCTGGAAATAAATACTATGTTTGACTAAGTAGGTACTTACCTACGTAAATTAAATAGAGAAGTCTTCTGATCCCTCTCAAGTTAGGCAAGTTTATGTATCCCTTTTGGGCATTCGCTAAATCGCTAGGATTCCATCTATTAAAATCCTCTATCTACGTCCGAAACTGTATTAGTAAAAATACTGTCAAAAAAATGCAAGCAAAAAACTAACCCTCGTTTTCTTCGGGGGTTAAAAAGGATAAGAAGCTACAACAAAGAATTATTTTCCTTAATGTTTATAATAGATAGATATAATTTCAACTATCGTCCTTATACCTAATGTTTATAATAGGCTGCGATTAGATTAGATAGGTAATACCTACCGATTTTCACCGGTAATCAACTTTCATACTACATAGATACTTATCTACTTAATAAATACCGTGTGATTCAGGCCTTAAAACACGCTGAATCACGGCCGTCGTTATCATTGTATTTGATTAGATACGTTCCAGTCCAGCCTGATGTAATAAGTAGGTAAATAAAAAGCACGTTTCTTTAGGTAAGCTTCAGAATAAAAACATTTGACATAGACCTGCATTATTTGCAATGGTTGTCACGTTTACATGATTAATACGAGAATTAAATAATTTTAGTGCAGCTATAATATACTTACTCGTATCGACCGACACTCTATTGCCTCCCTGTAAATATTACGTAGAACAGTTACCTACCTAATGTAGGTAGGTGTTGGCATCCACCACATTAGGATGTGGACACCATATTTACCGGGTCACCCCCACTTAAACTAATATCGTTAGTGCTAATTTCATTACACCTAACAACGTTCGATATAATTTTCATTAGCCCTAATATTCGGATAACTAATTATATATGGCATAATTATTTGCTGCGCCTAATTTCAAACCTCCTAATCATTCCTAATACTAAACATCAAGTGTGCTAATATATTGGAAACTAATAATCATATTTCCTAATGACTACTAAGCCTAATGATTAATGTGCCTAATGATCACTATGTTTAATGTTCACTACACCTAATTTCGTCACACCTAACTATCACTTGACCTATTATCTTTTACTCTAATGTTTGACTAGTACTAATTAATGCATCCCTGATCAACAGGCTACTATTTACCGCGGAGTATGTCGCGGCCGTCCCATGATAGACGTCCTAATCTCGTCAAAATGGGAGCCAATAATACACGGCCAAATAATGTACGGCCCGATAATCCGTGTCCAGTTTTCGTGGACGTGGATTATTGGATCGTGCATTATTAGGGCGGACGAAAATGGCATGTCATAAGCGAACTCTATCTTAGGTCGGTTAGGTTAGGGTTGACTTGTGTCCCTCAGACCAGATATAGACACCCCGCGCAGCGGGGTGGCGTCGACTTGCTGTACGGCTATCACAAGACGGCGCAAGAGCTCTCTCATTTTTTCTCGCATGATACTTCTCTGGCTATTAAGAGTGAGCTAGATAGACATCGGATTACCCACCTATTCTACTCTAATGCAGGTCAGTGTAGGTACGACGACGAGCGAAGCGCGGAGGAGTGTTAGGTAGATCTGCGACCCTACAGCGAGCGAGCGAAGCGAGCGTGCCGCGGCAGCGGCCGGCGAAGCGCCAGAACCGACATTATAAGAGAAAAAAACTGAAATAAAATTAGTACTACTGACAATTCGGGATAATGACATTAGGGCTAAAATACTTAGGCAAAATGAAAATTCGGGTTAGTGATTTTAGAGACATTGATAATAAGGTGAAGTCATTATTAGGCATTGCAATATTAGGCCTAGGAAAAAATCGATCAAATAAAATTAGTCTTTGTGAGAATCGGTCATGAGAAATTAGATATTATGAAAATTCGGGATACTGAAATTAGGGCTAATGAATAATTAGGAACAATGAAAATTCGGGTTTGTGATTTTAGGGTTAATGAAATTAGGGCTAGTAAAATTAGGTATGAAATTATTAGGGCTAACGGAGGGGAACCATATTTACCTCCTTATCGTATTAGATGTCTAAGGTCGGTTATAGTTACCATTAGAGCCCACCCCATCCCATCCCAGCCCCAGCAGGTACAGCAGCAACTAGTGCCTATGCCAAATCTTGGGATTAGGTGTCAAAGCTGACCCTGGGCTCCTTTAGGGGCACCACCGGGAATAACGCTAGGAGAAAGATGACTCACAGAAGTGCACGTCAGAATCCATCCCAGCGCACAGAAAGTGAGCGCCTCTAGCAGCCCCAGCAGATACAGCAGCCCGAACCCCTCCAGCAGTAGACAGTAGCACGCGAAGTATATAGACAGCGTGCAGTTGATGGCCACACTCATCACGAACAGGAAGAACCACATCCTGTTCCGAACGCCGACGCAGTTGTAGATGAAGGGGCAGTGGTGGTCGAAGTAGGCCACGCAGCGCTTGCAGATGCGACAGTGCTTGGCCCTGGGGACAACGTGGATGGATCAGGGATAGTGTGGGGTAGATTTGTTCAGCGTTTGTGATTTTAAATGTAGGTACTTGTACGATGGTGAGCCATATCGGCTAAACATAGGAAATGTCATTATGTTGCGCTATTATAGAACGAAGCTTTCGCGAATCACTTTGCTTTTACAAGGTTAGGTTAGGCCCGGGGGGGCATCGTGTTAGAATGCACCAGCGATCCCAATGGTGCCCCCCTAAACGGCAGAGAGGGTAACGCTGCAGAGGTTTAAGTGGGTATATTCCCTTCCCTTATGGAGGGGTGAGTCCCACATACCCCCCACGATGGGCTACCCTGGGCCCCGGGGGATGCGTAAAAATCCTCTACGTCAAAAAAAAAAGTTAGGTTAGGCCATACATGATTGCATTATGAAAAAAATGTTACTTAATTGCTCATTCTGTGTGCTAGAGGTGTTCAGTACCTACTACTGTTATATGCTTGTTTACACGTTATTAGGTAAGTATATCCTCCAAACGATGATGCACAAAATATGATAATATCATGCAGTTTTGAGTTTATCGCCCCGAAATGCCCTATTAGCTTTGTCACAGAAAACAAAGACTGCCATAATCCAAATATATTCATATTTATAGTAGGTATACTCTTTTAGACAAACCATGTAATGAATATCAACATCAAACTATCATTTGAATACAACATAATTTATTGACAATGGGGTTGGCCGGGCGAAGGTATTTGCAGATGGCGCCAGCATAGGTTTTACCTGTCAGTCCTACCAAAACTGTCAAACTCTTGTTTGGTTTTTCGGAATTTCCTTGTTTACAATCAAGCCGTTTAAGCCAAATCCCATAGAAAAAGTTAGTGATTAGGTAAAACCTATGATGGCGCCATCTAGGCAAACATTTGACAGTTGCCAACCCCATTGAGAATGCATTTTGTCATGTGGCATGTGTATTACTGGCTACATTTTGTTTAATTATCCCCGTGACTGATTCACTAGACGTTGTATTAACTCATTTACTAATGTATGGGTTTTCCGCATTAACCAGTAATTCACGCAAATCGACTGTGAATGTCAAAAGTCACGTTGCAGAAGTAATATTATATTCATAACAATGACGCGTAGTTGCTGCAGTGGCCAAGATGCAACCGGATGGCTCGCGGTGTTGAGCTCCAGTGTTGCAGTGTTGTGGAACCGCCCTGTGCAACCTGAATGGGGTTGGCAACTGTCAAAGTTTGACTAGATGGCGCCATCATAGGTTTTACCTAATCACTAGCCCGTTTCTATGGGATTTGGCTTAAACGGCTTGATTCTAAACAATTAAATTCTGAAAAAAAAACAAGAATTTGACAGTTTCGGTAGGACTGACAGGTAAAACCTATGCTGGCGCCATCTGCAAATACCTTCGCCCGGCCAACCCCATTGAGCCAACTTATTGGAAAGGGTAAACGCTTCGGGAGCTCAAATATCGCGAGCCATTCGCTTGCCTCTCGGACACTGAAATTACGCATCATTGCTGATTCATAAACTTGAGCTGCTTCGAGTACTTACTTAAGGCTTGTTTGACACTTTGTCAAGTAGTAAGTGCAGGTAAGAAGTGATTAGTTAACATGTTTTTACGATGATAAGTGTTAAGAAATCGTTTACACATTACTTAGTTGTGCTTTGTGCAGGTGCAAAGTGTAGAACATAATTTACTTTAAAAACAAAGTTTTAACCGACTTCAATTTAGTACTCCGCCAAGCCACGAGCACATTTCCTATTTTTTACAATTTACCACATGAACTGATTTTCGATAGCAAATGCGTTGATTACTATAGAAAAAAACCGAATCGCTGTATGTGGGCCGATAATATTTGAGGACTTCCATCGATTCCCCAAGATCATCACCAATGGCACTACATTAGTTCCTATTTCAACGGAATCTTATCAGAACCTGTGACGTACTTTTGCACTTTTAACACATTGGACACCGCGTACCCGACTCTCGGGCACTCGTAAACTTTACTCAGATGCCGGCATACCCGAGAGTCGAGCACGAGCTATAAACCCTCACGCGACGCCAATTCTGTCGGTTTCTGGGGTATTGTTCGGAATTTTGCCTGGTTGCGAAAGTGTTAAGTACATAATTGAGGAATTCGATAAGTCATCTGTGGTCTTCATCATCAATTCCTCGTCACCAAATTTATGATTCCGGATGTAAATACACGAGTTATAACAGAAAATACAAAAATTACTACACGCGTGCCTAATAAAATTGAGGAGTCCCCTCAATTCCTCATGGATCCCATCATCTAACTGAATTTTGAAAAAAATGGAACCCACCTGGAAGAATATACATACGAACAAAATTTTTTTTTTCGAATCGGCTCATCAATGACGGCCGGAGTTCTGAGGTAACAAACATTGAAAATAAAAAAATAAATAAAAATACAGCCGAATTGAGAACTCCTTTTTTTTGAAGTCGGTTAATAAGAGTCTCCATACCGTTCAACATAGACGCCGCTGCCGAACTTTAGGTAAATATCTCACCGAATATCCGAACCCTGTTGATGATGAGGTGAATAGAATTAAGATGATGATGATATACTAATAAAATACCGTACTTATAACGTTCTCACCTCAGTGGCCTCAAGCACCGGCACGTGTGGCACAGCCGCGACAGAATCACGTTCCGCTTCTTCCACTTGTCCAGGTACGGGATCTGCCGGATGGCGCGGTAGTACGTGTCCGAGTTCTGCGGGATGTAGCCCGGGTCCCGACGGTTCGCTATCACCTGATAAATTGTGCGTTCGATAAATCGCTCACAAAATTTCACGAGAATCTGTTGAGAGATGGACAGCCGGATAGCTGGACAGCCGGACATACGAACGCATTTTTGCGCTATAATTAAATATCAAACTCGGTCGCAAAATTTCACGAGAATGTGTTTAGAGATGCGACATATAGATGGGACAGCCCCCGGATAGCCGGACAGCCGGACATACGAAATTATTATTGCCCTATTGTTAAAAATCGAACATGCTTGCAAAATTTCACGAGAATCCGTTTAGGGATGCGACCTATAGAGGGGACAGCCGGATAGCCGGACAGCCGGACGTATGTCCGGGAAAGCATTTTTGCCCTATAGTTAAATATCGAACTCGCTCACAAAATTTCGCGAGTGTCTGTTTAGAGATGCAGCCTATAGATTGGACATTTTTTTTTTTTTTTTTTAGTTTTATTAATTAAATAGCAATTGTGTCTGAATATCTAAATCTAATACCGTAAGTTTACGGTATGCTAGATGTGTTAACACACATAATCAGATTAATAAGTAAAAAAGAAAAAACCAAAAGATAATAAATACAATACAATACAATTTAAATAATTAAGTAATTATATTATTCATTTTTCCATGTCAGCCAAATATCTTATCGAAATAACAAAAGTCGCAATTTATTTTTGAAAACGTTTAGACTTTAGGCCAGTAATATTCCTCCACTCTACAGGAAGCTTGTAGAGTTGTACACCCTGAAATCGTGCGCCATGTGTAACTATTTTAAGCTTTGGTTGCAATTTACAGTAAAGATGTTTCCTTCTACAGCTTTGACAGCCGACAGCCGGGACATCGAAAGCATTTTTGCCCTATAGTTAAATATCGAACTCGCTCACAAAACTTCACGACGATCTGTTAAGAGGGGGCGTACCGCCAGGGAAAAATCAGAAATCACCCGCGCGCCCCGCACCTGCCGCGCTGATGCGTCTATTGCTGCCCCGCTCCTTCTCGCATAGTATATGCCCCGACAGTCAGATGAAACATGATGAATACCTATGAATAATAGGCATAATGACTCATGTTCAAATTGATAACGTAGTGATGCTAAATGTATAGTAAACCATCAAATTACCGTAATAAAGTATAAATAATAAAATATAATTAAAATCGTAAAAAGCATTAAACCTTGAAAGTTTAGAAAAAAAATTTTTTTTTTATTCTACAAGAGTAATTTTAAAGGTACCAATAGAATCCTTAGGCTTTTATAGAAACAAAATTGTACAACAATTATGTACTTAAACGCAGTATTCCGCGAATGAAATAACAATTTAAGAACCTGATTTTCCATATGACGATACATGTAGGTACTTTGTATTAACAAATGTCGGCTGTGACGTCACGCCTGTCTGTCTTTCAGTATTAAGCGTTTTGTGCTGCCGCCAGCGAGGTCAATCTTTGTCTCAAATTTTTGGGTATTTATGTTCTTTAATTGTAGTTCCTCCAATATAAAAATTTGTTCCTGTCCAAAAACTGGTTCAAATGACATCATAAAAAAATTTAGTCATCATCCCTATTATAAAAAGTGGGAAGCAAGACCAAATCTGTACCTATATTTGAAGATATTATTTTCGCTATTAAGTCAGAGTTTCGAGAGCTATAACTGAAATATGACTTTCCGTTTTTTAGGGTTCCGTACCCAAAAGGTAAAAACGGGACCCTATTACTAAGACTTCTCTGTCCGTCTGTCTGTCTGTCACCAGGCTGTAACTCAAGAACCGTGATAGCTACATAGTTGAAATTTTCACAGATGATGTATTTCTGTTGCCGCTATAACAACAAATACTAAAAAACAAAATAAAATAAATATTTAAGGGGGGCTCCCATACAATAAATTTTTTTTTACTGTTTTATAGAGAATGGTACGGAACCCTTCGTGAACGAGTCTGACTCGCACTTGGCCGGTTTTTTATTTACTAAATCACGTATTAGCCCTGTGGCAGAGGGACGGACAGACAGATTGCGGGGCATTTGTAATAAGGTTCTTCATGCCTTAGGGTTGTAAAACACATATCATGACAATATGATAATTATTGGTATTCGATACTAATAGTTTTAATAGTGCAAACAATGTATATCCTGTTGGATTTCATCAAGGTCTAATAATCAGAGTTACGGTACGTTAGCCATTATTAGGGTCATTACGCTGTCAGCTATCTGTAAACCTGATATTATTGACATATCCACATTAGCATTACGTAATGCTCACTACTTAAATCCTATTATTAGGATTCGCTAAAGCATCATCATAGTAATATCCATTAGGTGTATCGACCCCAGGTAACATGATCATTAAGTTAAAAACATTTGGGGATTTTGAAGTAATTCCTAATTTCTGAGTTTAAAAGCCTATGTGATGTAATTACAATGGCTAGTAAAAACCTAAAGCAAAAAAAAGCCATAATCGAATTAAAACTTTTGTGAGACATGTCTAAAATACTACTAGTAAAACCACGGTTAAATTCACGTATTAAATGTCACGACAGGCGACATGTTTCGAACTCTTCGGGAGTTCTACTTCAAAACAATCATCGAAAACACTCATCCTGAAGAAGAACTCCCGAAGAGTTCGAAACATGTCGCCTGTCATGTCATTGAATACGTGAATTTAATTGTGAATTTATAAGTAGCATTAAAAAAACTGTTATATATTATGAAACCTTCGATCATGTCTATGAAAGTAAGATTTTCAGGCCACAGTGTTGCGGCCAAATTTTTCAATTCTGATCTCGGATTCCTGCTTGGAGACAATGGAGACGCTCTGGCCCTTTAGTTATCAATTTTGAACATACTGGTAGGTACTAAAGAAAAACTGCTTAATTGTGTTCACTTTTTTTAATATAAAAATGACCAAGTTCGCAGGCAATAATTGTTGGAATCTGCACCCTCGATAACCCTAAAAGTGACACCCGTGATGACTTTAAAGAAAAACAATGTCAATAATGTCACTACGGGCGACATGTTTCGAAATCTTCGGGAGTTCTTTTTCAGGATGAATGCTTTCGCGGCGGTGTCGCTTGAATCACGACAAGATTCAAGCGAAACCGCCGCGAAAACACTCATCCTGATGAACCCCCGCAGAGTTCGAAACATGTCGCCCCTAGTGACATTTAATACGTGAGTTGAACCTTGTATTAGTATTATTTCAACATGTCTCACGAAAGTTTAAATTCGAAAAACAATGTCCGCCATCTTGGAATTCAAAATGGACATCATTTCTCGAAAAGCCTGAAAACGTATCTTGTTCTTTAAAAAAAACGCGCATCGTAATTTACAACAAATATTTCAAAAATGAAAATAATGCGATCACTTTTTGAATTATTTCCGACTTCGAATTCGTATTTAGAGACCGAGAGGACTTCGATTTTGAAATTAACCGGATTTATACTCAACTAGCGATCCGCCCTGGCTTCGCTCGGATACTTTATTAAATTATATTATACATATAAACCTTCCTCTTGAATCACTCTATCTGTTAAAAAAAACCGCATCTAAATCCGTTGCGTAGTTTTAAAGATCTACGCATTCATAGGGGCAGACAGCGGGAAGCGACTTTGTCTTATACGAGTACTATGTTGTAGTGATAGTGATAATCTTTCATAAAGTTAATACACGCTCGACAGAAAAAAATGTTCGTGTGGTTTTGCATGTACTGCACAAATTATTCTAAGAAGCAGGTCGCCGGCCGATCGCTGCGTAATCTTATGGTTGTATTTTGAACTTTAAGGTCTACATGTTAAGGTCGACTTTTAAATATATTATTTCAAAATATACCAAAATATCTACTGGAATTTACATTCCATTGATACATTCATTCACTGGACGAATATACTGGGTCACAATATTATTGAAATAATTATGTTCACCGTGCTGTCGTGAGGGCACAGAACGTAGTCCTCTCGTCTCAGCGGAGCGATTGCGATTGACTCCGCCCGCGAACGGCAACAGAAGATATACCGAACTGCACGAAACACGCGACGGGAGAAACAGTATCGCGCTAAATAAAAAAGACCTATACGCCAAATACGTTATACCTCAATAAGTCTGAAAAGGGACTACATAAAAAAACGCCGCTCGTCAAATCACTAGGCAATATCAAGAGCTATTTTTAGCTATACACTAAATTTTTACGTAAATTATATGCACGGGAACGGCACACAATTGAAATTAGGTAAATATAAGACATGTTTTGGCGATTGTTTTCTATCGAGGCCATTTTGGTTTTGTATGGTTTTTTTCAGACAAATAGATTGCAAATATGATGTAGTTTCTGTATGTTCATTTTCCTGGCATTCGCTTTAGTTTGTCATAGGTAAATATACAATCTAAGAACTCCGATTTCGCGGAGCGCTCCCTCTTAAGAGATGCGACCGATAGAGGGAACAATAAGTAATTTCGACCGAGCCGATTTGGCACGGACTTGCCGCGCGCGTTTGCCCGAACGCGTGTCCACACCGACCGAGCGCATGCGGCCGAGCATTCGGACGACCCGCCCGACCCGTTCGGGCGAGCGTTTGGACTGGCTCTGCCGAACCGCTCGTCCGGTGTGGACAGACCTGATGACGGTTTCCTGGTATAAGATAAGATAAGATAATTTATTCATTCACACAAAAGTTTACAGTATAACACCCAAATCACTTAAGTATGGCTTGCACTGCTTGGAAACCGTGACGAGTCAGACTAAAGCCGGATTCATACTTTTTAACTGATGAGTGAGCGCATCAGATGAGTGTGAATCTAACTGTACTACTTAAATCGAAACCGATACCGCCCGTCGCATCACGACACGCCACATTAAGTATAAGTACGAGTCCAGCTTAAGCCCCTTTTAATAGTACATTACGTACCTAGGGCGGTGAATTCGTGAATGCCCCAGATCGCAGGTGTTTGTGGCCCGAACCGAAGGTGAGGGCCATAAATATGCGCTCTGGGGCTTTACGAATTACCGCCCGCGCGAGTTTTCCCGTACGCGCAGCGTGCAGTAAAACTCGCATTATGGCCAGGTGTGACGTAAACATTTTTATGTTCCTAAAACTCTTATTCCCCAAATTATTTAAGTAGATTGCATTGACACAGATTGAGATGTCAGGTCCTGGTACTGTAGGTACCTGTCAAAGCATTCCAGAGAGCCAATGTTCATCGCGCAGTGACGTTGAGACGGCGTCAATACTCGGATAGAAGCGATATATCGCTTGTATTGTATCCGGGCAATTCTCAGAGGTGGCGTTTTTACGTGTACGGGGGCATAAACACGTCAATTTATTGTTTTTTTAGCAATAGATTCAAGTGTTTATGCCCCCGTACACGTTAAAAAAAAACGGGCCCTCGCAATAACCGAACTTACCATTCGAATCTTGTTAAGAAGCGTGACCTGCCTAACCTGCCTTAGTAAAGTATATGTATTGTACTATATACACACCCAGCTAAGCCACATGATGGCGTTCCAGTAGAGAAAGCAGTAGTGTGAGAGACGGAGAGTATTCCAGGTTAGCGGGATGCACTGTGGAAGAAAAATGTTGAGGGTAAGACGGCAAAGTGTACGAGAAACCTAGTTTATAAAGCTGCAGAGGTTTAAACCGGCAACATTATTCAAAACGGCCACACGTCATTGTGCAAAGCGCTTCGACTAAAACTTTTAAATTGTTACTTATCTTATAGTTTTAGCTACGGTTATAATGGTTCAGACATGTGGCTGTCAAGCCAAGCGGCGGCCGTGGGTTCGAATCCCGGCTCGTACGTTTTTCGGAACTTATGTACGGAATATTTATTTACCGTGAAGGATGAGTTTCGGTGAAGGAAAACATTGTGAGGAAACCGGTCTAATCCCAATAAGGTCTAAATTTCCCTCTGGGTTGGATAGTCAGATGGCAGTCGCTTTAGTAAAACTAGTGCATATGCCAAATTTTGGGGTTAGGTGTCAAAGCGGACCTCGGTCTCCTTTAGGGGCATTACTGGACATAACGCTAGGAGGATGATGATTGATGCAAAAAAGGAGAAGGTTCTCAATTCGGTTGTATGTTTTCTTTTTCCGTAATTTACTTACCCTAAAAACATACATAGGGTAACCCCACAGCAGCACCGATACTAGGAAGAACAGCAACGGTCCCTTCGAGTCTCCCGCTCCCCCGAACAGCAGCGCCCACAGCTCGGACAGTGGCGGCATCCAGTGGGACTTTCGCTTCATCTCTTTAGTGAGGAGTTTGACCACCTCAGCGTGCCGGTGGCTCTGTGCCAACATGAGGGGAGTCTTGCCGTTCTTGTCGCGAGGCTCCAGTTCGGCTTTTACCTGTGAAGAAACTACATATAGTGACATAGTGGCTATATAAGTATCTACTTTAAAGACAGAGAAAACATTAGGCTGGCAAAGTTATTCAGTATCTGGAGATTCTGCAGCCTATGGTGACCTCTTCTAAACAATCCGCCTGACACCGCAGTCTTGCGCTCGTCAGGTTTCAATCTGCCAGCCAAGGCGTCTCTCCTTTAATGTCTGACAGCTTAGTAGAAGTCCATGACATGCATCAGGCGATCTGAAGAGATGGAGGAAATATACCTGTACCTACCTTCTCACGAAGTTGTTCTCCAAGAAACAAGCCAGGAGAAGCAGCGTGAAGCCGAAGTTGTCGCTATATCTTCATTGATGATTGACAGCTGGGTACCTGTACAGGTCATCATACATTGTATTTCCTACGTACCTTCTCACAGAGCAGCCTCACGCACGTCAGATTCCCTGACAAGCAAGCCAGGTGCAGCGGCGTGGAGCCAAAGTTGTCCGTGCAATGCAACGGGACTCCTGAGTAGATCAGTAGTCGGACCAAATCCGCATGGCCCTTATACGCGGCCCAGTGAAGCGCTGTGTCTCCGTTGATGTCTGAGAGCCTGGTAGCTGCACCCATGCCTAGGAGGTAGGCCGCTGTGGCAGTCTTGCCATACATGCAGGCGGTCATGAGAGGGGTTAGCCCTGGAAATAATGTTATATTATGTTATGTAGAAGTGTCTATCTGCAGGGTTTGTAGGTTAAGTTTAGAGATGCTCAGCCATTATGGTTCTTTAGAAATACTGAGTCACTTTTGGGTATTTAAGTGTCCTACACATGACCGGTTTATGCCTGGAAATTGTTGTTGTATCTAGTTAACCTAGACCTTTATACCTTTAAAGTCGGCGGCGTTGACGGCGACTCCGCACTGTAGCAGCACTTGCACCACGGAAGCGTGTCCTTTCCGGCAAGCCCAGTGGATAGGACGGGGACCCTGTAAACATGTCATCTCTTGAACCATTGTAAAAATTATCTTACACATAGTCTTGCGTATAAGTAGGTATCTACGTTCAGTGGGTGTAGGTACATACAAGTAGTCGCGTGAGCAAGAGTAATTACACAGATCGATTGACTCTTTCTGGTACCTACTTATGGTGCCTGGGTGCCGAGGCACGACAGGTGCACGGGAACGCCTCGGTCCAGCAAGTAACCCTGTTGGTCACTCAGCACTTCCACATAGATTCACTAACACCCAGCGGGAGATGTGTGTCTCTGACCTGGGTGCCGAGGCAGGATAAGTCCACGAGTGCGCCTCGCTCCAGCAAGTAACCGTGCTGGTCGCTCAGCACTTCCACCTAGCTTCATTAGCACCCAGCGGGAGATGTGTGTCTCTGACCTGGGTGCCGAGGCAGGATAAGTCCACGGGCGCGCCTCGCTCCAGCAAGTAACCGCGTGCTGGTCACTCAGCACTTCCGCCTAGCTTCACTAATAGCGCCCAGCGGGAGAAGTGTGTTTCTGACCTGGGTCCCGAGGCAGGATAAGTCAACGGGCGCGCCTCGCTCCAGCAAGTACCGCATGACGGCGACGCTGCCGTCGAGCGCGGCCCAGTGCGCCGGCGTGTACCCATGCTGGTCGCGCGCGCTTAGTACTTCCACGCCCAGCTTCTCAACTAGCCGCTCGATTTCTGAGACTTCACTGGAATAGAAACGGGAGATACATTTTAAATATACTTAGGTGAATTTTGCTTGTTTGAAATCGGGTCTCATCTCAATAAAAAAGTACCTCCGGACTACAGAGCGGCAGACTACTGCATTATAGGGTTCTTTAGGAACAAATACCCAATTCAATCATCACAAGAAAAGGTCACGCACAATCAGCGCGTCTTGGCAGACGATAGGAATTTAGAAAGTAAAGTAAGCATGCAACTTAAGTGGGCGGTTTGTTTACACTCGCTGATTCTCTTAGACAGCACTAGACTCCGTAAACTCAGTTCGAGTCAAAATTGTTATTTTGCTATATTTAGACTTTTTTTCGTCAGAGGACTCTCCCACCGCAACGCCATGGTACAAATCAGCGATCTTTTCATAAAACTGTCCTCAATGCAAGCTAATATTTGAGGGCCTGACGGGGAGCACGGAGCACGGAAGGAGGGTGCGGGTCTCCTCAACAGCCATTGGGGGACATGAGGGGAGGGGCTCCTCCAACGCTTTGATATTAGGAGCAGGTCTCCCATTATCAAACGAGCGAGTGAAGCGAACGAAGAACTATGCTTCGGGGCCAAAAATCGTTTGTCTGCCCGCCTCCGGTGTCTGTCCGGTTGTTCTCCTATGCAGGTCGCATTTCACAACCGAGACTCGTGATATTTTTGGAGTATGTTCATTAATTATATAGAATTTATTTGTTGAGTCACTTTTCACGCGAGTTGTACAACTCACAGCCACAAAGTATAAAGGACCAACCAGGATCTGACAGCTTCGAATATCAGCTGATGCAAGTCCGAGTGGTGGTAGCTGGTGATGGTGCGGGGGGGCGCGGCGGGCGCGTCGGGGGAGATGGGGGAGCACGGCGGGAGCGGCTCCTCCGCCGCCATGGAGCAGGGGGGCGGCTGCGGCAGCGCCCACACGCCGCGCGCCGCCCCCGGGCTCGGGTACACCTGTTAAGGTCGAATTTAGATTAGCCCTTCGTATCTTTTTTTAATACAACGACGGTGGCAAACAAGCGTACGGCCCTGATGGTAAGCGGACACCGCAGCCTATAGACGCATGCAACTCCTAGGGAGTAACATCCTCGTTGCCAACCCTTGATATGGTTGAGGATTCGCCGTGTTGACAGCTGAAGGAACAATTCCCTCGCTCTCAACACAACGCATCCTCGGGAGCTCTGTCGACCTTGCTCACCTCCAGGAACACAACGCTACTACAGAGCAAGTTAGTAGCAACTGATCAGTACTATTGCAAATTGAGTACTATGATAGAAGCGAAAAACGAATCCTTCAGCAATGTCAGCGTCAAAGCATCTGAAGGGTTAATCTTAGATTTTCAGTTCCTTTCCCTGTGTATTCGGTTGCCCAGAAAACCAGCGCCATCCCAAACCATTTTTATAAATCACCCTCAACATCATCGTATCAGCCGAAAGACGTCCACTGGTGGATATGGCAGATATACTACCCAAAGAGTGCCAAAATGACCGGTCCTGCCCCACCCGCACCTAGCGTACCTACTCCCGCGACTTTTACCAGGTCATCAGTCCACCTTGTGGGTCTAACCCACGCTGCGCCTTACGGCACGTGGTCGCCACTCGAGAACATTTTCGCCCCAACGGCCTTCGGTTCTACGTGGCAATTATAAATATGATTGACGAAATATAATTTCCACCGATTTGCGAGACGAGGAATCGGTGCAACTCATATTTCCTCAACTATAGCTACCTGCGGATTAGTAGTTTCAGAACTTAGGTAAATAGGTACCTTCATACAAAGCCACAAACTTACAGTTCTCAGACATTAACATCATACTAACATAGGTACAGGTGTATTAAATATACGTACTTACATAAATATCTGTACAGGACTTTATTTTCAATGTCATACAGGCGTGCACAGATATTTATGTCCTTTTTATGTACTCTCTGTAACTCTAAAAAACTCATTGCTGTTATGTACCTACGTCATCGTTTATGTAGGTAAAGCATGGAAAACCCAACATTAAAATCCTTTAAAGTATGCATAAGAGGAGTGCCAAAACATTCTACGGACATTATGGTCCTTTGAACCGGATACTATTCGTGAAGATATGGAAATACTAGATGGAGCTACGTAAGCTTAGTGGTTCAGGCATGCGGCTGTCAAGCGGCGGTCGTGGGTTTGAATCTCGGCTCGCACCAATGAGTTTTTCGGACCATATATACATAAGGAAAATTTTAAGAATTTTAGAATTTTCTTCTGGGTTGGAAAGTTTTTTTTTATTTTATACCACGTCAGTGGCAAACAAGCTTACGGCCCACCTGATGGTAAGTGGTTACCGTAGCCTATGGACGCTTGCAACTACAGGGGTGTTACATGCGCGATGCCGACCCTCGAAAGTCAGATGGCTGTCGCTTTCGTAAAACTAGTGCCTATGCCAAATCATGGGATTAGGTGTCAAAAGCGGACGCTTTAGGGGATCAACCGGGAATAACGCTAAGATGATGACGAAATGGTTTAAATAAAGATAAAAGCGTTAGCAGACAAATGTGCTAACTTTACTAGTGTTGCGATACTTACTACTATACTTTACGGTCACTTACATACCTAGTTGTGAATAAAACTCTATATCACTAAAAATATGACAAAGTAGAAATGAATAAATGACCAGCGACCAGGGGCTTAATTTTCCACATGAGATTCGCATTCCAATTGATTCCAATTTAAGTTTCGCACACCCGCTTCCGTGTAACAATAAGCCAATAGGAGACGTACTTACCTATTAGGAGGCGCGCGCGAAATAGTACATTACGCAACTAGGGCGGTGAATTCGTGAATGCCCCAGATCGCAGGTGTTTGTGGCCCGAACCGAAGGTGAGGGCCATAAATATGCGCTCTGGGGCTTTACGAATTACCGCCCGTGTTGCGTACAAAATTTTACGTCTTCACCTGGCCACAATGCGAGTTTTCCCGTACGCGCAGCGTGCAGTAAAACTCGCATTATGGCCAGGTGTGACGTAAATTAAATTAAAATCTAATACTTAGGAAGGATTTGTCACGGCTCTAACGCGACGCGTCCAGTTCGGGGATTCACAAATGTGCCCAATCTATAAAATGTGTGTGAGAGAGTGACTAAGGAATGAAAAATGTTATATGAGACGCTACAGGAGCGAAATCAGCAGGACTGCCAAGCAGTCACAGAATATCTAGTATGGAGTGACCTTGATATGGTTGGTCGCCGTGCTTCCGACACGTTTCCACACGGGCCTGCATGGCCTGCCGATATCGTCCCGTGTAGCGTCTATAATGAGCCGAACGGCTATCACGCGACGGCGCGCGAGCTCTCTCTATTTTCCTCGCACCATCCGTCTCTCTCTTATTAGAACACTTAGAACAAGAGGTATGGTGCGAGAAAAATAGAAAGTATGTCGCGGCCGTCCCATGGTAGACGTGCATGTGGTAAACAGACTTGACATGACACCAGGGTGTCATTACGTCACACTAGGGTACCTTGCTGCTCACGGTGAGGCCCACGCCCCCCGCCACCGCTGTCCCTTCGCCCTCCGCCACGGCCACTCGACACGACTACCGCCCGCAAACTACCACGCCGTCACGCACTTTACACCCACTTATACACACGATTATAACATAAAATTTAGTTAACTATATCAATTAATAAGAAATGTGGGCCGCAGTTGGGCTGACAGCTGCGTTTTGCTACAAATTTATCGATTTACGCTTGCCAGGTTCAGGCATGCGCCGATTGGATTTGGAGGAATATTTAAAAAGTTTGCCAGCTGTTTTTAACCAAGTCAAAGTGCGGGTGCAGCTGCACGATTTTTGACAGGACAAAACGCGCATTAATATCTGGCACAAGGCACAACCACACAATTACCTACGGGTAGATATTCAGAGCAATGACACGTAGTTTAATGTCGGAGAGGCAACCGGATGGCTCGCGGTATTTGAGCTCCCGAAGTGCTGTGGAACCGCCCCGTGCAAGGCGAAGATCTTGTTAGACTTGATCTTAATACATAAGAAAAGGATACTTGCACCTTTTCTCGTGTGAGATATTTTTGTACTTACTTGTAAATAATTATTAACAACTTGTATTGATTGACTTTCATGCCATTCTTTCCCCAAGTTATACATAACTTAGGTACATCTAACCTAGGTTGTACCTAGGCATATCATATATAGCTAGGTGATGTGATAAGGACGAAATTGATAAGCAAGAAATGTTATAACGGTTTCAGAAGTTTATAAAAAGTACTTAAGTACTTATCAGTTTAATGCGATAGGTTTAAACTTGTAGTACCTCGAATAAGTGTATTAGGTCACGTAGCTAAGCTACATAGGTTTAGTGTTCTGCAGCTCGCTGTATAATTTGATGTCTGTTATATATGTACCTGGTTACTTACGTATACCTAAAGGCAGTAAGTAGCGTGCACGTCAGTATCACCATTTCCTACATTACTTACTAAATACTTATAAAATCCACCCTGGATTGTATATCACTGACAAAATGTTACTGAATCTGTAGGTAGGTTACATAACAACTTTTACTACGAGACGAATCTAAAAAAACAGTAATAAAAATCCAGCTTTATGTTTGTTATACGACTTGGATTTGAACCCGGTCAAATCCGTCAAAAAACCGGAAGTAGGTACTCGTACCTTGTAGTAAGTTGTATGTTTATGAATGTAAGTACCTAGTTACAGTCGCGGGTATTAATATGACGTACCTAAATATCAGTAGCTACCTACAGAATTTTATTGTCAATGAGACGTGTGCAGATATTTATGTACTTATATTAATACCCCTGACTGTACATAATTGTAATTTAACAACATTGAGCGAAATCCAATGTTCGTACAGCATTCGTGTAAGAATAGCGCTTTTTCTACGTCTAATACTTATAAATTACCTGTTCCTAACAACATTCCAATAATAATAGATGAAGGTCAACAGTATTTGGCCTAGGTTGGTTGTTGGTTGCCGTCGGATACGCCTATGCTTTCGTTTATACGGTCACCGACACATCATTTCACTGATGCGTCATCGAGCACGTGTTTCTGAGCAGGTGTTTAAAGAGACCTTTTTACGGTTATAAATTAATGGACTTACGCCTTTCTGGAATGTAATACGGTGTTTGCAGTGCCGCATTTGCTGCTGGCATTTTGTAGGTCGTGTCGCGAACACATAGAGCGCCATCTAGTGATGGCTGAGGAGGAACTGATAAGATAGGATGCGGGAAGATAAGATTTAGCTGATACACAGAGGTCAAGATAAGTGCCGGTTTGATGCACTGGTTGATTGGGCAATGGGCACTTGGATTGGATGACAGTATTATACACTTTCCATGAGATATTGGGTTAACTGTAACAATTGTAATGATACACTTGTATGTAGTCATTTCGAATAGTGGAAAACATTTCCAAAGTAGGTCACCGGTCTGTCAGTTTGCCGCAATGAATTCCGAAGTACAATTCAATGAGGATAGGTATAATTACGTTTTTAAGCTTGTGGCAGTAAAAAGATACTTGTTTTAGCTCATTTATCAGGGGTTTATCCATATATTACGTCGTTTTGCACACGGACAGAAAATTATACGGGTTCCTTGTTGACTACGGAACCCTAAAAAGGATACTTCAACATAAAAAAATGTGGAATAACATAAAAAAACATATAAAATTAAAAGATAAATATATTTTATTAAAAAAAATAATGCACTGTGTTAAAAATATTAGTTACATTTATCCAAAAAGGGGATAATAGAAATCAAAACAGTGTCTAAAATTGTGAAAATGAACTTTAATTCAGCAAATTTTATACTAAATGTATAAATATGATATAATCTAGATCTCATTTTCACTACCTAAATAGACATCATGTTATAAAAAGTGTACAACTAAAACTAGTAGTTGATTATACATCTCAATGTGGCTTATCAATTAGTAAGATCTTGTAAAAGCACTTCCTTTAAAATGGTTTATTATACTTAAATAATAGATAAAAATAATGAAGCTACACTAGCTCACAACTGATGTTGAAATTCCAACCAACAATTTTCAATACAATCTTAAACGTCTAGTAAACTTGAAATATTTAACGAGCAAACTGAATAAATTATTATTCGTAATAAGAAACAAACTTAACAATGTTGATAGCTCAAAGTAATATAATATTTTCAACAAGAGTAACCAGACTGCACCGGGCGGGAGTCAAGAGTCAGAAGATGTTGCTGCGGTTTGTATGCGGACCAATAATTGTTTTGTCTATTTACTGTATTGATATTGTAAATTTTATTAAGGCTTTCTCTTAGACATTATCTTTTTTGTGTTTTGAAACTAACAGAGAGAGGCTGGGAGTGGAGCACATAGCCATTTAGAGCCTGGATGGCCATGGCTGCCTGGTCGTAGTTCCGCATTGTCACAAACCCAAAGCCTTTGCTCTTGTTAGAGTGGTGGTCTTTGATTATCTTAACCGACACTATAGCACCATATGGACCAAACAGCTGCCACAGAGTCAGCTCCTCTACCTCCGGGGCAATATTATAAATGTAGATGGACCATGTGCTTGGCGAGCTGTGGTCTCCTATAGCACCCATATGATTAATCCAATGATAAGGTTTAACCAATGCACTTTTAGTAAAGTTATTATTATTGTTTTTATGTTTATTAGGGTTAGTCTTATTAGCGTACTTAACAGTTAATGGGTGTAAAAAACCTGGCGGGGTAGTGGCATTGATATTTTGGATGGCTCGTTCCGCCTCATATTGATGTTCGAATAAGACGAACGCTATGCCTGCTGCGATGCGGGAATTTACTATTTTACCGAATTGTGCGAACAGTCCGTGCAGGTCCTGCAAGGTGAGTTCGTTGGGCAGGTTGCACACGTAGAGGTTCCAGTCGGACTCGGGCTTCGTGGGCTGCTTGGCCTCGGGGTTGAGCAGCGCGTGCGACACCTTCAGCGTCTTGTTCTGCATCAGCAGCCCGTTGAACGCCTTCCTCGCCTTCACGGCGTCCTCGGCGCTGGCGTACTCCACGAACCCGTATCCTCTGTTGGCTATTAGCTTGCAGCTCTCCAGTTTACCCATCGTGGAAAACAGCGAGAACATCATATCCTGTGTCATGACTTCAGGAATGTAATTGACGATGAGTTTTGTGGGTGATTCGTCGGGCCCATATTCGATATTTTCATGACAATTACCGCCTTGACACGATTCCGACATTTTTTAATTGTTGTCGGTGAATGACATTTCAGCTGAATGTTACTTTTTTTTCGCATCGTTCAGAAGTTGATCGACTTTATCATAATTTTGTTTTTTTGTAGGTTATTTCCATGTTACTGTCACTCCTCAATTATTATATAAACTTTAAAAACGAATCTGTGTGTCTGAAATTGTCATTATATACTAGATTTTTCGAATTGCATATATCCAAGTTTTGCACGTGAGCATTTCGTGTTATAAAATTGGATTTGTTCCGTTGGTACCAATGGATTTACACCAAACAGAATCATGATTTATGTTTATCTGTGATAGTGCGTTTCTTTGTGCGCAGTTTTTAAACAGGGGTGGAGCCCATCAATACTAGCAACTTAACGTAGCAAAAAGCAGCAAAAATGGAAAGCATACTGCATGAATATCTTTCGACTATATCGGTGTTGCGGTTATTGAGTAAAAGATCACAGCGATTGCACCATATCTAATTATATTTTCATATACCCAAGTACAGAATCTTTACACTTCGAGTTTACTTTTATCATATCCAAAATTAGCATATTTTGATCAAGCATCTCACTGTCTGGCGCGGCCTGACCGGGCGGTCAATAGTAAACTTCATTAGCAGTCAAATGCACTATTGACCTCCACCGCAGGCCGCGCCAGTGTGATTCAGGCCTTAAATATGAAATAAAATCAGATCTAAATCACAGTATTAAAAAACATAACGACAGTGAGGTAAATTGCCACAGTGAAGCAATACATTTAGTTTGCACCTTTAGCAATTATACACTTAATGCGATACAGACAGTCTTTACTTAGCAATATAATGAAGATACTCAAAAATCTAGTAAGTAGGTAATGTACTTTTTCCTAAATGTGGAAAAAAGATCGAGTAAGGTGGATCTACAATATAAATAGCCGATTTCATATTGAATGGTCTATGGGGAAAAGAAATATCATACTACCAAAATAAGTTTAGTATTTCAAACACATTACTAAGTATATATTAAAACTGGCTATTACTTCATAAATGTCGGTTATGCCGACGACACTGACATACGACGCTGTAGCATATATCAGTAATATTGTGGATTTATTAGCTGCTCTCCAGGTTTCGCCCGCGTTTTTCATAACTGTAGGTACCTACTAGTTAGTGACAGAATTTTTGAAATCGAAAACATTATTATCTCTTTATAATAAATATAATAATATAAGTTTAGATAATAATATTTATTAGTACATCGATATAGCTACAACGCTGCATGCTAGTCATAAATAGTTCTTACATTATAATCACAGCTATAAGGGTACACAACAGTAGGTACATTACACATATAGGGCGGTAAAATATAGGATGTTTCAGATTTAGTATAACATACACCGAATGCCGACAATAATCACAGAAATTAACAGATCGAGACTGACCAGGCGGGCTAGCGCAACTTGTTGCGAGGTCGAGTACCTAGCGAATTCTGTCTCACTCGCACTGCGAAAATTAGAAAGAGGGTAGATTTTCTCGACTCTCGTCGCGTCGCGGCGTCAGTTGTGCTAGCACCACCACCATCTACCGCCGTCATGCACACGGGCCGTTTTCAGCACGCGATAAGGAAAACGTTAGAAGAGCAGCTGTTAGAGTGAGAGGTATACATATATAAACTGTCTCATTCTGTAAAGCCCGTCACAGACTTACCTCAGCTTTAATATAGCTACACACACAGCTATAATATAATAGGGGTCACACAAAATGCCTTAGCCTCTTGCGTTGCTTGTTTGCCCATTTGACTACATTTCTAATCCTTTTTCGAGAAAATACATCATTATTGATTATTTTATTTAGTGTCTAAACCCCTATTATGTAGCCGTGACTGTCACCGGCTTAATTCTATGTCTCATCCATTCTGTCCTACTTGCTCGTAGTATTTTTAACGCTAGTTGGAAAAACACTTGCGTTAATGGCAAAGATGCTAAAATTTTAGAACGACGCGGAATGTTTAACATAGTAGGTTTAGTCGGAGGAACCGAAGGCAATAAATACAATCACAGTAAGTAACTTGTACAGTCAAGTGAATAATTAAATAAGCATTCCGAAAACTCACACAGAGACAGATGCATCTGAACAGGCTAAGCAACTAAAGTCTAAACTACATATAAATAACCACCTGTGAAATACATATGTATTAATTTTGTACGAAGTTGCTTATAACTAGAGAACAAAGTACTAATGGCATATAGCGGCTTGGTAATCATATTTAGAACATCGTAGTAACGGATTAACTTAGTTTATAAAGATCTGCTGGACCTTACGTAGGATATTGATAGGTAATATAGTTTAAATAAAGTTGATCGTGTGGTCGACAGTTAACGGCTACGGAATCCCGTTATACTGCCGGAACGCGGATCCGCGCTCAAACGACCCCGCGAGATTGGTTTCGTTTTTCTAGGTTAAATAGCGTGGATCCATGGAATCCCATTATACTGCCGGAACGCGGATCCGCGCTCAAACGACCCCGCGAGATTGGTTTCGTTTTTCTAGGTTAAATAGCGTGGATCCATGGAATCCCATTATACTGCCGGAACGCGGATCCGCGCTCAAAAGACCCCGCGAGATTGGTTTCGTTTTTCTAGGTTAAATAGCGTGGATCCATGGAATCCCATTATACTGCCGGAACGCGGATCCGCGCTCAAATGACCCCACTAGATTTATTTTGTTATTCTAGGTTAAATAGCGTGGATCCATGGAATCCCATTATACTGCCGGAACGCGGATCCGCGCCAAACGACCCTACGAGATTCGGCACACAGCCATATTGTAACTCTAGCAGCCGCGGCATACCATACGTGTAACGACCATTCTAGCGAATGTATTACTACATGTGAAAGCTCACAAAATAGACAGGAGCGTCTTAGCGAGCATTCTAGCAAAACGACAGTAAAGCTTCGAGCTTTTTGCCGAGCAATTTTTTTATTGTTCGACGTCGCAAGCAGCAATGATATTATTCAATAATATAATGATATTATTATGTTCGTAGCGACGTTTGGTTATATGCTTGGCTCTGTTCATTATACTGTCATATCAATGCTATCAGCACCTTTAACCTAAATCTCTATATGACCCTAAAGTCAAAAAAATACTGAATCATTATTAGCCACGCTACGTCACGGTCAAACGGATCTTTATAAATCGTGTATAACAGTCAACTTACTAATAATAAGCTTTTAATTCAATATGTTGCTAACGTAAGGCCTCGTTTCCACGAGCGTTATTTGTGTACACCGCGTTTATTTGTTCAACCGGATTGTTCACGTTTTCAACGGTACTATATATCTCCATGGAATCGGGGGCTAAATATATAATAAGGTACTTTTTTATATTACTAGACTATAGTTGGACTTTTCTTTACATACGTTTGCCATATTCATTTCGGCGCCACTACTAAATTGTTACCTCTGTCGAAATATTAACTGCTGTGGCATAACGAATATACCAAAAGTGATCGACGAGATGTCTCGCTTACCTTTTAGAGAAATCCAACTATAAGTAGGTACATCAATTATTATAAAAAATATTAACACTGTTAATATAATTTAATATTCGACTGATACGTAGAACGCTACGATGCAATATTATGCTGAGTTTGCATAAATACTGAAGCGTGTAATAGTTATTATTAATTAACAATATGCATAACAACAAACAATCATAGAGATAAACATGTACACAAAAGCAAAAATATACCTAAGGTATTTAAGGAATGCTAACATTATTAGATTTATTACATTATTACCCCACAATAAATAGTGAATAGTAGTAGCTGCCTACACATAAAGCATAATAATCTAAATTTTGTGGCTATTCAATATAATGCACGCATTTAATGATTACAATTTATCAATAACATCTCATAATTTGAATTTAAAATATAATACTTTTGTTATCCTTTAATAAGTCACGTTTTTATTAAAATAATTTCATCATTACAGCTATATAATTATATAAAAAAGAAAAACAGATCTAAAATCTTTCGCTACGTACAATTATTGTCATGATCGGGGAAATAAATAAATGTTTATCAAAATCTTTGGTGATCCAATTCGTCATCCAGATCCGGTAAGGAGACCGTAATGCTGGCTCCAGACTCACTGAGACGACTCCGACACCAGTCAGTGACGACACAGCTTTAGGGCAAACACAGTAAACGGTATACTGTTGTCATTTACATTTTATCAGTGACAGGACTGCATCTGATTCCTAAAATGTCTAAAAGTACGTCGGTCTGTTTGCGTGACACCTGAAGCCAACCCATAATGGCAAAAGGGTTATAAAATGACAGTCCAAACAAAAGATGTCGATTACAAAGTTTCTTGAATAACCTGATTCACTGTTCACCATGTTTAGAGCGTAGGATGACATTTGTACAGTAGACGTCACAGATGTTCCGACTTTAACAGCATATTCCTTTTTAACAGACTTCAAAAACAAGGTTCTCAATTCGGTTGCATTTTTTTCAATATTGTCTGTCATGTCAAAAATAGTTGTCATTTTAATATAAACCCCTATATTCAGCTCTCGGTCAACTTACCAGCCTCGAAGCACATTGCACACAAGGTGAAGCCAGCTCATAGAACTCAGGCTTAGAGATTAACAAAACTGAAAAGTCTGAACTAGTAATTCAATGCCCTGTAATTATATTAGACACGCTCGCATAAGTGCCGAAAACGAAGCCGGTCAGTCCGAAGAGTATCAGTAGTACGTCCTTGTAGAGTTTCCAGCTCCTCGTGCCCAGGTGGTCGGGCCAGAAGGTCATGATCTCGATGATTGGGGGGAAGATCAGGGCGAGGGCTGAGCTGCTGACTGCGCCGACTAGGGAGATGATCCCGCTCAAGTTCGGGATTAGAGCGGCCGCGGCGACTGCAATAAGATTGGTTTTTAGGAAGTGTCTTATTATTTTGGTTCGATTTGCATGGGCGAGACGTGCGAATAATAATAAAGATTTAATTGCAGAAAAAGGGTATATTATTTAGTCCTGGGAACCTTGACATCTTTAAATGCACACATTTTTGCATTTCTGAAAGAAGTTTAACGAAGAAAGTGTATATAAAAAGAGTGGAAGGGCAAGTTGGAAGGGGAAGACCTAGGCGAACTTTCTCCGATCAAATTGGAGAAATCATAACAAAAGGCCAGGTCAAAAGTACCCTGAACCGACGAGCATGTATGAGAAATATGATGAAAGTGAGTGAAGTGAAAGTGGTTTGCCAGGATCGTAGCAAATGGAGATCCGTGATCTCTGCCTACCCCTCTGGGTAAGAGGCGTGATTATATGTATGTAGGGCAGATGCCCCGGTTCTGGCCACTGGACCGGTTTTGGCCATTTTCAACTTTAAATTGAGTTTACTAAGGAACAGAAAGCTTTACAAGTCTATGCGGTTTATAGTAGATACAAGAGTAAATCATAGCAAAACAGATGACGCTGCCATCTTTCATGTGTTACTTGTCATTCAGTCGACAGGAGCAATGTTTTGTCGCGCCACGTGTATAAGCTAAATTGTTAATCAAATCAGTAAGGTTGGAAGGTGAGTAATCCGTCATCACTTTTTGAATCCTTCATATATCTTTGAGTATTGTTTAACATACATGTCAAAAGTATTGTTTAAGGATATATGCTTATTTTCTTGACGTGCTTATGAGAAATTGCGTTATGCCTCACTAGGCATAACGCCAGTACCGCCAGTAACGCCAGTAACGCCATAGTCGCCAGTTTTGGCCACTGCCAAAACTGGCGACTTAATTTTGGGATTTCTACTTTTGTGGCCATGTACATGGCCATAACTGGAACACATACTAACCTAGTTCTGGCCGCTTAGGTATCTGCCCCAAAAATCGTACAAAATTGAATGTTTTTCACGCAGAGACTAGAAATTGAAAAGTATTGGGAGTTTTCTACCTAAGTTAGTTCAAAATACCTACTAGAAGATCTCACTAGGAACTACTTATTATCTAACGGTGATTAAGATTCTAACTAGCGAAAGAAAAATTATATATCATGGCAGAGATTAGTTTCAATTTACAAAATGTAACTTACCCACAAATAAATATGTCAATAAAACTGTTTGATTGTAACTGATGTTTTTTATTGGTCAAAACTGGCACACACGTGTAAAAAACCACACAAATGGGTAAAAATGTGGCCAAAATTGGCTCGCGGACTCTTTTCTGACATTTAAATGTATATAAAAAAAACGAATGTCAGAATATTAATAGCGAAGATATGTATGACTACAGTAATATATTCTCAATGACCTAGAACATAAAGAGTGTCATAGTTCCATATTGACACAAAATTACGGACGTCTGAATAGAAAATCAGTATTTAAAGTGGCCAGAACTGGGGCATCTGCCCTATGTATGTATTTTTGCATTTTTTGGTGGAATAAGCAATAAGATCTGCCACAACATAGCACGCATAAATATCTGACACGACTCTATGTCTCATGCCATAAGGACGTGTCAGATATTTTTGCCGGCTTTGTTTCGGCAGATATTGATGCCGGTGACTTTACAACAGAAGCTAGAACGCACGATTTTTTTAATTTTTTGTTTTAATTAATTGTCCAGCCTTCTTTAGTCTTTAGCTATTTCTTAACACTTTCGCAACCGGAGTCAAAATGGAACAATTCACCAGAAACCGACAGAATTCGCTATTAGGCGTGTAAGTTCATACTACTGCCCTTTATGAAGATAGCTCTTTAGCGATAAGATCGACTCTTGTTAACCTCTATTTTTTAAGTAGTTATGTATACTTGATTCATGTTTTGAGGTTTGCAATAAAGAGTATTTGTATTGTTTATCAAAACAAAGCATCGTTCATGTGGATATTCGGCCTAACTGATTCGTTTGTGTGGATGCAATAATAGTACGATACGACACTCACCTAGGGCGGTAAAACCAAGAATGTGTCAGATCGGAGGGGTCAGGCAGAGTATCCACCAGCTGAGCGAGGTGTCCGAGTCTTTCTTTCTTACCGCCCGTGGTGACTATAAAAGTTTAAGTCCCTCCCTAGCGGCAATTTCCACATTATGGCCAGGTATGACGTAAAAATTCGAACCCTGCTCATCACACGTCGATCGTGTGCCACATTATATCAATATCATAATCGTAATGTTTACTCGATAAAATAAATCATTAGAGCATCGCCTAAGTTCAATTGCCGATTGGCCAGTGGAAGATTTCGACCACCGCAGTCACATCCATCACATTAATACTGTTACGGACTATCAATAAAGTTACGTAAGCAACTTTGAACCTTAAGGTACCGCAATAACGTCTAATTGACACTTAATTATGCTGGTCGTAACTTGTACCTGGGTACCCGGAAGGGCACATCAATAGTCAACGATTAATGAATTAGAATGTTTACCAAAACATTAATGACATCGTTTCACACTTGGCCTTTTCTGTTTTTTTTTGTCCCAAACTAAGCGAGGCACTTGGAGCTGCCTAACAAACCTAACCTATTACCCATCGTGAACTTGGGAGTGCTGGTTACGAGTAGGTATGTAACTTGGTTAAATGGCTATGTGGGTCACATTTACTGAATACAAATCTTGATTTCACAGAAGATTACTCCCAAAAACACAAGTCGTTCACGCAAGTATCACGATGATATCACCATCTTATCAGACCAACCGTCTGCATAATATCAACAAAAAATGAAGTCAATTCATCCTTGCACCATCCCCACAAAGCTCAAGTTTGCTCGATACGAAATAATATCTTGTACAATAAATTTAACCGTGCGAATGCATCCCTCTGACCTGAGACCCCGAAACCGGTTACTACTGACCGAACCAGACAGACGCATGTTTATCAATAAATATTGATAAAGGGTATTTTCCTTCAATACCTATTAATTATTCGACACGGGAGCTAATTATCACATCCTCTTGAATGCAAATTGACAGGAGGGTTCAATAAATCGCATTGAAATAGACAGAAGTTTATCTCGGTTTGTTTATAAAGGTGAGCTTGCATAAAGGCTCATTTACATTGGCGGTCAGCTTAGAGGAAGAATAAAATCTCATAGGGAAGCCACAGTAAGGCACTTGTCCCACCGCCGGCGAGTAAGCGAGTGTTACTACGTGCTACTCGCTCAAGCGAGTAAAAGCGAGTAAAAATTACTATGAGAGTACTCGGTACTCGCCGGCGGTGGGACAATTGCCTAAGGGACGGAAAGGCACATATGCAGCTAAATTAAGAATTTGTTTTAAAATGGACAACTGCTTACCAATATCAACCTGCTTAATTTGAACGGGTAATCGTGTTTGCCACATGAGCGACATGATATTCATCTATTACTCGTGCAGCCCGAACCAGAGGAATATGACACTTACACGTGATAGTGATGAGTACGATCCTGGTGACCGACTCGCCGTGCTTGAGCGCGGTCTCTGACGTGAGTCGGCACTTGGCGAAGGGCCACACGATGCTCACGGGCACGTAGAACTGCAGCCCGTACGAGAGCAATATGACACTTACACGTGATAGTGATGAGTACGATCCTGGTGACCGACTCGCCGTGCTTGAGCGCGGTCTCTGACGTGAGTCATGACTTGACGAAGGGCCACACGATGCTCACGGGCACGTAGAACTGCAGCCCGTACGAGAGCAATATGACACTTACACGTGATAGTGATGAGTACGATCCTGGTGACCGACTCGCCGTGCTTGAGCGCGGTCTCTGACGTGAGTCGGCACTTGGCGAAGGGCCACACGATGCTCACGGGCACGTAGAACTGCAGCCCGTACGAGAGCAATATGACACTTACACGTGATAGTGATGAGTACGATCCTGGTGACCGACTCGCCGTGCTTGAGCGCGGTCTCTGACGTGAGTCGTGACTTGACGAAGGGCCACACGATGCTCACGGGCACGTAGAACTGCAGCCCGTACGAGAGCAATATGACACTTACACGTGATAGTGATGAGTACGATCCTGGTGACCGACTCGCCGTGCTTGAGCGCGGTCTCTTACGTGAGTCGGGACTTGATGAAGGGCCACACGATGCTCACGGGCACGTAGAACTATGACACTTACACGTGATAGTGATGAGTACGATCCTGGTGACCGACTCGCCGTGCTTGAGCGCGGTCTCTGACGTGAGTCGGCACTTGGCGAAGGGCCACACGACGCTCACGGGCACGTAGAACTGCAGCCCGTACGAGAGCAATATGACACTTACACGTGATAGTGATGAGTACGATCCTGGTGACCGACTCGCCGTGCTTGAGCGCGGTCTCTGACGTGAGTCGTGACCTGACGAAGGGCCACACGATGCTCACGGGCACGTAGAACTGCAGCCCGTACGAGAGCAATATGACACTTACACGTGATAGTGATGAGTACGATCCTGGTGACCGACTCGCCGTGCTTGAGCGCGGTCTCTAACGTGAGTCGGCACTTGGCGAAGGGCCACACGATGCTCACGGGCACGTAGAACTGCAGCCCGTACGAGAGCAATATGACACTTACACGTGATAGTGATGAGTACGATCCTGGTGACCGACTCGCCGTGCTTGAGCGCGGTCTCTGACGTGAGTCGTGACTTGACGAAGGGCCACACGATGCTCACGGGCACGTAGAACCGCAGCCCGTACGAGAGCAATATGACACTTACACGTGATAGTGATGAGTACGATCCTGGTGACCGACTCGCCTTGCTTGAGCGCGGTCTCTGACGTGAGTCGTGACTTGACGAAGGGCCACACGATACTCACGGGCACGTAGAACCGCAGCCCGTACGAGAGCAATATGATACTTACACGTGATAGTGATGAGTACGATCCTGGTGACCGACTCGCCGTGCTTGAGCGCGGTCTCTGACGGGAGTCGTGACTTGACGAAGGGCCACACGATGCTCACGGGCACGCAGAAACGCAGCCCTTACGAGAGAAATGTGACACTTACACGTGATAGTGATGAGTACGATCCTGGTGACCGACTCGCCGTGCTTGAGCGCGGTCTCTGACGTGAGTCGTGACTTGACGAAGGGCCACACGATGCTCATGGGCACGTAGAATTGCAGCCCGTATGAGAGGAATATCGACGCGGCCATCACTGCGCGGACGCTTTGTGCTAAACTGAAAAAAAAAAGGTTTAGATGACGAAAAGTACTTATAAACCAACTAGCACGACGAGCAGTGGCCCGACCAAACAAAAACACAGATCAAATAGCCAGTCGTTCTTGGTCAAACGTCTCCTGTTCAGAGCAATGACACCTAGCTGCAGTGTCCAAGAGGCAACCGAATAGCTCGCGGTATTTGAGCTCCCGTAGTTGATTGGAACCGCCCTGTGCAACCTAAACTGAGCCTAATTGGAATAATGGGGCAGGATTAGAAAAAAAATATGAAAAATTTTTTTTTTGTCGCGAGGCAGTCGATTGAAACAGCGGTTGCCTGAAAGTGTGTATGTACGCTGCGCGCTGTTTACGTAATGAAATGCTGGTCTAAATCGAATGGCGACATGTTTCTTTTTAACCCCAGTTCAGGCTCAGTTTGGATTGCACAGGGCGGTTCCACAACGTGAGCCATCCGGTTGCCTCTCGGACACCAAAATTACGCGTTATTGCTTTAACTATCTGTTGTTGTTGTCTTGTTTTTTTAATTTTTTTTATCTTTATTTAAAGAGCTTAGACTTAAACAGACACGAAAAAAAAATATGAATTTATTATACAAACCAAGAGCTCACAAAATGATTTATAAAAAAAATGTGTTTAATATGTGCATAGTAGTATACAATAGATTACCTGACGACATCAAATCACTTGAAGGCAATAATTTTAAAAACAAATTGACAACCTGGCTATTGGATAAGTGTTTCTATAGTGTAAGACAGTATTTAGATGATAAGTGACTTTGCGAAAAATATTGAATTTAATTGACTGATTGAATTTTATCATATTTTAATGAATTTTATTTATATTATTGACATTTCAACATTTTTTATTTCTTGTTTAACTTCACAATCCTAAATGACATTTTATTTTTTAATTTAATTGGTTACCTAATCTATATTTTGTGTAATAAATCGCTCCTCGAAATGTCTCGCACGCCTGTACGCAGGCTGAACACACTAAACTCTCTGTATTGTAACAATAACAACATTATGTACTTACTGTGTTCTATGCGAATAAATTCTTTGAATCTTTGCATCTTTGATTAGTCACTTTAATGATTCACTTTAACAAGAATGTACATGGTTTATCTTCTACTTAACCCAATCGATACAAGTTTATAGAAACATTTTGCTTCATCAGTTAGTAGGTGCGACACAAAACATTAATATGTAAAATATTAATATGTGCAAAATATTATTAATTTTAATCGATTCTCAACAAAATGATTTGTTAAGACAAAATTTAAAAAAATTACGTACTTCGCATATGAACTTCGAAGAAAAGGAAGCGATAACTAATTTGTGCTATGAATATAGAGATATATTCTTCCAAGAAGAAATTCCTCTAACTTTCACCCACCAAATTAAACATCATATCAGGACAAAAGTGGATAATCCAATCTATGTAAAGCCTTATCGACAGTCGCCTAGTCAGACGACGGAAATTAAAAAACAAGTCGATAAACTGCTTAATTCTAATATAATTCAACCTTCTTTTTCACCTTGGAGCGCACCTGTTCATGTCATTCCTAAGAAGATGGATGCCTCCAACGAGCAAAAATATCGTATGGTAATAGATTATAGGAAACTGAATGAAATCACAATAGATGACAAATATCCTTTACCTAACATCACCGATATCTTTGACAAATTGGGCAAAAGCTCGTATTTCTCAACCTTAGATCTGGCTTCGGGATATCATCAAATAGAGGTGAATCCAGACGACCAGCCTAAAACAGCATTCAGTACTGTTAACGGGCATTACGAATTTAAGCGTATGCCATTTGGTTTAAAGACAGCACCCGCTTCTTTTCAGAGGGCTATGGATAACATACTGAAAGGAATTCAGGGAACTCACTGCCTTATTTACCTAGATGACATAATCATATTTTCCTCCACATTTCCAGAACACTTAGCACGCTTGAAAAAGGTCTTTGAGACTATAAGAAAAGCGAACCTTAAAATCCAACTAGATAAATCTGAATTTTTACGAAAGGAAGTCCTATATCTAGGCCATAAAATAACAAAAGATGGTCTAAAACCTAATGAAGATAAAATTAGTGTCGTTTTAAACTATCCGCTTCCTACCAATACTAAGGAAATTAAAAGTTTCTTAGGATTAGTAGGTTATTATAGGAAATTTATACCCGATTTCGCCAAGATAACGAAACCCATGACTCAAATGCTGAAAAAGGGACAAAAGGTGAAAGCCACCGATGAATTTGTCAACGCATTTGAAACATGTAAAACACTCTTAACAAATGCCCCAATCTTACAGTATCCCGATTTTACAAAACCTTTTATTCTGACAACTGACGCCTCAAACTCAGCTTTAGGTGCAGTTCTTTCCCAGGGAACAATAGGCAGCGACAAGCCCATTGCTTACGCGAGCCGTACATTGAACTTAGCCGAACAAAAGTACAGCACGATCGAAAAGGAATTGTTAGCGGTACTTTGGGGAGTAAGGCATTTTAGGCCTTATCTCTACGGTCAGAGATTCCAAATTTATACGGATCATAGACCTTTAGCTTGGCTCTATTCACTTAAAGAGCCTAACAGTAAACTAACTCGCTGGAGACTTAGATTACAAGAATATGACTTCGAAATAATCTATAAACAAGGCAAACAAAATACTAATGCGGACGCTTTATCGCGAATTCAAGTAAATATTTTAAATGTCCAGGATAACGCAAATCCTGACAGAAATTATCAAAATCTTCCATCGTCTTCCATCCCACTCTCTACAACAGATATTTCTGATAATATTTCAGAAACAACTCTGAGTGCATCTGAAAATGAGGATGAACCAGAATATGTTGAAATCCAACAAGAAAATTCAATAATCCCAATATTATACGAGGCTGTTGACATAAAACCTAATCAAATTTTTATAAATCACTGGTATCAAAATGAAGTAAAAACCGTGATTAAAGGAAAAATTATAGACGTTTTCTTGCCTTTGGACTCTAAATTCATAGAAGATTTTATTAAAGATCATTTAAACCCAAGTAAAAAATACTTTATCTTCTTTAACTCACCACAGTTAAAAGATATTTTTAACGAAACAGTCGCTCGACTATTTGATAAAACTTCAATACCATTCATAGAATGCACCAAACGTGTTACCGTCTTACTAGACGAAGAGCAACAAAAGGACATAATTACAAAATATCATGATGGTAAAACTTGTCATAGAGGTATTAATGAGACGTATAATAAATTAAAACGACAATATTACTTTCCTAAAATGAAAGATGTAATTACCGCTGTCATTAACAGTTGCGAATTATGTAAGCAAATGAAGTATGATCGCAAACCTCTAAATCCATTAATTCAAATGACGCAAACTCAAGAAAAGCCATTCGAAGAAATTTTTATCGATTTATTTAAAATAGATGGAAAACTATACTTAACATTAGTCGATGCATTTAGCAAATTAGGACAAGCAATCCTAATACTTAACCGGTCAACTCCGGAAGTCATCAAGGCTTTAATCAAATATTTTTCACAATACGGATTACCGCATAAAATAAGTTGTGATCCGGGATCTGAATTTAATAACAATCTTATGAAAGAATTACTAAGTTTATATAAAATTAATCTTCATATTGGAACTCCCAATAATCCTCAGTCTATGGGAATTGTAGAGAGATTCCATAGTACGATCATAGAAACTTATCGTTTAGCAAAGTATACGTATAAAAATACCGATGCTACTGACATAATGACTTACGCAATTATGTCATACAATAATAGTATACACTCAATGACTGGCTTTACTCCATTTGAAATAGTTTTTGGACATACTGAAGCACGTAGTGTATTCGATGTTAATTTTAATCAAAATTATATGCAAAAATTAATTAGTGATCATTATAAGAGAACTAAAGTTTTATATAAAACAATTTCTCAAAGAATGATACAGTCCAAAGAGATGACCAGGAAAAGTTTACAATCCACGTCAACCAGCCAAAATTTTCATGAAGGAGATCAAATTTATACAAAAATGGTTAATAAACGTCTAGCAAAAGATAAACCGAAATATGAAAAAGCTACTATTATGGCAAGACCTGATAGAAATGTAGCTCCAATATTAATTAGAGGACGAGAAACCACCGTACCATTTAGAAACATTAAACGTCCGAATAAAGTAAGACAAATGCTCAATTGTGTAAACCCTACGAGTCAAGACGAGGATTCCTAATTAATTATGTAAAAACGGCGAATAGTCTCCCACCCAAAAGGCAAAATTAAAAATGTAAAAATGTACATTATCAATTGACGTCTTTAAAAGTATTCTGTGATCATAGATTAAGTTGCGCAACACGACACATAGATATGACATAAAAATGTGTCAATTGTATGATTTTATTGCTTCAAGTACAGTTCGTACCTAGCATTTTTAATATACAGTAAATGTATATATAAAGAATTCTCCATGTAGATTCTACTACAGTGTTATATCTAACGTTTTATAACTCTTCATGTACATGAATCAAAATGTAAGAGATCACACACATTCTCGTGATAGAAACACGGTGTCTGATTCTCGAATTATTAATATGGATCCATAAAATAAATTTACATAAATCATCGAGGCGTATGAATTCTCGTGACTGCACGGTATACGTTACTCCATTGATATTGTAAAATGACATAAATCATTGAATTATGTTAAAGAGTACTCATGAGTTAATTGCTCAAAAATAAAAAAGGGAACAATTCCCTAGATTAAGAGGAAAAAGGGAAAATACCCTACTCTAATCAAATGAAGGATATCCTCAATCTAGAAAATGGTGATAAATGCCTAATCTAGCAAAATAAAAGGTCTAGACCGTAATCAAAAAAAGAGGTACTACCTGAAGGAGTTCAAAGCTTTGACTAAGATAATATGTATGCATGCATAATCATAATTTGACTAGCGTAATTTGATTAATTAAATAATTTGAATTGTATTCTTACTTTTTCAAAATAGGTCATAATATTTTACTGTTTAAACTTATAAATAAGCTTATAAATGTTATCCTTTCCCTTCCTTTTCCTTTGAGTGAATGAGAAAAATCAAGATGATTAAAACTCAGAACACCAACCAATAAAGTCAAGAAAAAAAACTTCGCTATCGCTACACAGTGACCTGCAATGATCTGCAAGGACTACGAACAATCGAACGCTGAGACATCCCAGCACTTGGTAATCTGTTGCAAAAGCTTATGATAAAAACTGTCCATTGGTTTTGTAACATATTACAAGGTGTCGAAGTCCTATCAACGAAGTGCAAAGTGAAAGTGAAAACTTCCTTAGTGAAGTGACCGCGATTTCGTGCCGGGAATAAGGCAATAAAAGACATTTAAGGATAATATTAAGCTTTAATATTGTATAATTACTTATAATAATTTTGTATAATTACGTATAATAATTTTGTATAATTACTTATAATTATTTTGTATAATCATGATTAACAATACTAAAATAATTTTATATAAAAAATCTTTTTGTCTTTTATAAAAAAAAAAAAAAATATTTTTTATCTTAAGGAGGGAGGAGTTAAGGCACCCCACTTTATTGCAACATTGTCAACAACTTAGTATTTCACAATACGGATATTATAATTAGCTACGGCTCATTATACTAATCCCATGTCAAGAGCATACTATTGTGGTAATCACGTAATGGTAATAAAACATATACTTTACGATGACAGGACCACGAAACTATGTGATCTTGAACACTATTGCGCATGTAAGTGGTGGGGTTCCTTGACGACTCTTTGTCTTAGCATAAGCGTATAAATAGGGAGGCTGCGTCCCCCAGTGTTCATTCCAGTCCGACTCCTCTCTCGGAACAGTAGTAACTTTACTTCAATACAAAGTTAAGCCTACTCTGCATTTTCACTCATCACCAAGTTAAGTTCCTGCAAGCAACACTCAGCAAATCTCCACACTTTGAAAAGCTCCTGAAGGACGACTTTTCTAAACAAAATAATAAACAAACATATTATACATATTAATATTTTGTCATCGAAAGTTTTTGTTTGGAATGGTGAATAAATGTCGATTTTCATTTCTTTTTCCGTGGAATTTTGCACAGTTGTTTGCGCGAAACCGTTGTTACATTGTACCAAAGCACATGGCATTGTAAGTCCTTCTGAGAATTTAACATGGTCGATTATTCCGTCACCGTTTGCCAGTTCCGTTGGGATAATGACCCTTTGTTCAGTACGCGGTTGAACCGTTAAGGTTAACATAGGCACTTTTACTGCTTTCGTGTTCGAAAATAGAATTGGAATTTTCGTTTTTGAAGTTAATAATAATTCATTTTCTAAATCAAGTGTTACATTTAATTTCTTTAATAAATCAATACCCAGTAATCCATCGTATTCTTTATTAATATCATATATGTAAAATTTATGGTCAAGGTCCTCATTGAATATTCCGAACAGCGGTATTTTTACGACCGTATTATGTGTGCTAATCGCATGCGTAGTTATTACATCAAATGGCTCAATTTGTTGGTATTTGGAGTAATAATTATTCATAACATTTTTATTCAGAAAACATCTCGAACTACCGGTATCAATAAGTAATTTTAATTTTAAATTTGGAATTATTATGTAAGGTAGAAAAATTGTTTTTATGGGCTTTGACTTTCGTTTGAGGCCCTCACTTGAAAATTTGGTTCGTTTGTTGAGGTAGACGGTTGTTCTTGATAATAGTTATTAGATATAGTTCGGTGAAAGTTCACATTATTACGTTGCGGATTCGAGTTCGGCCTTGGCGTATGGGTTGGTTTATTCCGTGGAACAAATGCAGGTCTATTCGCAACCTGATTTGGTCTCGGGTTTTGAATGTGGGACGATGAATTCTGCGACCCTTGAAATGGCCGGTATGAATTATTGTGGTATCCCCGGTTTGAGTTTTGAAAATTATTATTCCTTATGTTGGAATGTTGGAAGGAAGTACTCGGGACATAGTGATCTCGCGTACCGGATGGTTTATTAGAAGGTTTTTTGTACTGATGAGGTTGAACTTTTCGGTTTTTATAATAATGTTCATCGAAATGAGCTTGTTCTAAGGCAAAACGTAGAGCCTGTTCTAACGTGTCTGGTTCTTTAATTTGAATAGCCCTTAGAATTCTTTCGGGTATATTATATAGAAATACTTCCAATGCTGTATTATTATAAATGTTCATCTTTATTTGCATCGTTGACTGATCGTAATTCTCAGCTAGTTTTGAAAATAGTTGATTTTTAACTGATTGAATTCTCGCACAAAATTCGTTTAACTTTTCCCCACTTTTGATAGTTATGTTTTCTAATTCGGTTTTCAGATGTTTTTCGGTTCTCTGGTCCCCGAAATGTTGAATGAGTAATTGTTTTAAAAGAGCCCAATTTCTTGCCAAGTAATCATTTTCACTGACCAATTCAGCAGCTTTACCAATTAATCGAGAAGTTATTACTTCTAATATATACGCGTATCTGTCTTCCGACCCATCTCTATACTGTTGAAGTACAAAATCACATTTTCGCAAAAAGCGACTTAACTGCCTAGAATCTCCGTTATAATTTGGGATGATTGCCATCATTTCACTTAACGAAGGCATATTATGCATCCTGTTATTTGATTCCGGAATGGTAGGAATATTTAGAGGAGGCATTTCTGGCATATACTGCGGAGCATACGCAGGAGGAATGTCAGGGCGATATGGCGAATATCTTCCTGTTTCGTCCACTCCCTCATCCGAGCTTTCTCTTTGAGTTTCTAACGTTAAATTTGATTGCATTTGTTGCGCAAGATTTTCGGCTTGATTAATTTGGTTATCGGCGGCTTGCGCTAATAGATCCATCGTATTAAAAATTAATAAAACTTATTTATTTAGGTAATTAAAAATCAATTTGTTCGATTTTAATTCCGAATTTATCAAGAGCTGAAAAGTAAATTATTTTTATGAGAAACAAAGAATATACTCGATTTAAATTATTTAAATTAATCAGAGTACAAGGACGAGTCCTTAAATCGTGTACGACCTTTATAAGGATTGTTGTACACTCTTGATTCTCTAAAAGCGTAATAGTCCCCTTTGGCATTCACAATTTAAATTCATATACTATTATATTGACTAAATTATAGTCACAATATAAATCAGATAATATACTATATTATATGATTATACACAATTAGATAAAATATAAATTGAATACAACTATTAAACAGGGTTTGTTAAGGAAGGAACGGTGTTTGAGTGATTATTCTCCACCTTCTGGATCCTCCCGATTCCAGTTTTAGTCCTTTCTACGGATTATATGGTTCGTTACAAAGTTTAACACTCGCAGTAGCGTTCTCCAAAATTTGATGTTTAAAATTTTGCAGGATCGTTTCTCTGATAAGTTCTTGATAGAAGCGAACTCGCAGGGCAGAAACAATAAAGGTTGGCCACTTACTTCAGTGTCTTCGTCACCTGGAGTTCTTCAGAAGAATCCTACCGGCTGCGCCAGAAAAGTCGTCCTTCAGGAGCTTTTCAAAGTGTGGAGATTTGCTGAGTGTTGCTTGCAGGAACTTAACTTGGTGATGAGTGAAAATGCAGAGTAGGCTTAACTTTGTATTGAAGTAAAGTTACTACTGTTCCGAGAGAGGAGTCGGACTGGAATGAACACTGGGGGACGCAGCCTCCCTATTTATACGCTTATGCTAAGACAAAGAGTCGTCAAGGAACCCCACCACTTACATGCGCAATAGTGTTCAAGATCACATAGTTTCGTGGTCCTGTCATCGTAAAGTATATGTTTTATTACCATTACGTGATTACCACAATAGTATGCTCTTGACATGGGATTAGTATAATGAGCCGTAGCTAATTATAATATCCGTATTGTGAAATACTAAGTTGTTGACAATGTTGCAATAAAGTGGGGTGCCTTAACTATATATATCAAACGGGTCACAGAGGTGCATGCAATCGTGCACCTTATCACAATAGACTTAAAAGTCACTGGGCAGACGATGCGGCCTAGTACGTGTTCGCCATACTTCAGGAAGCCGAAGAAGCTGCTACGTCTATCATGGGATGGCCGCGACATAATCTAAATTTTACCTCTTTTTCTAAGTGTTCTAATAAGAGAGGGACGGATAGTGCGACTAAAATCGAGTCGCGTGATAGCCGTGCTGATGGCGGTATACAGGAGACCAGAACCAGTGGCTCGTTTCATGAAGCTACACGGTACTGGCAGAGCCGGATTTCCGCCTACACCTACTAGGGCCCGGCCTGGGGGCCAGGCAGCCTCAAGAGGCCTCGGTCCCAATAGCGGGACCTGTACACCAGCTCCCTGAGGGGCTCCCAAGTGGCTAGGGGCCCAGAGTCTCTAAGTCCGGGACTAGTCTAAGCAAGCAACACAAATGCAACTTATGACATCTGGGGGCAAGGTAGTGCCCCCGCCAAGTCGAGCAAAACAGCGGCACGGCCGTACCATCCTTTTCTCGAAGCAGTTCAGGAATTTTTCGACACCCCCCTATAATTATGTTGTGGATAAAACTAGAAGCCTAAATTTTCAGTCAGCAAGCACGAATTGTATAAACACGATATATTTCAAATTCCATTCAATTTGAAGCAGTGGTTTAATAATTATAACTACTCAAAGTTTCTTAATTTTGTCACTCACTCACTGACTCACCGATCATCAAAAGTCTAAGGCACTTCTAGCAAACACAGAAGCTTCAAATTTAGAATACAATTAGTGTTTAGTGTATAAATCAAGGGAAAACTAAAAAAAATGCAGAAATACTACATAGGTACGCAAATAGGTACATTAGGTATGCAAAAATCCATTCCTGCAGTAAAGTTGCGTGATTGCCAAGTTGCAGAATTTAATTTAGCAAGCAAATAAAGATTAATAAGAATCACCGAGACTTCGCTCTACGAAACATCTCACAACTTTTTACTGTGGAAGAGTTTCGAGACTTGGCCTCTTTTCTACATGTACAGTTTTTTATGACATTAAACTTACAAGTCACTGGGCAGGTTGAGCGTGATGCTGCCCAGCACGTGCTCGCCGTACTTCAGATAGCCGAAGAAGCCGATGGCGGTGTACAGGGCGGCCACGATCACCATGCCCGTGTTCAGGACGCCGTTCCAGCCGCCGAAGTCTTCGGGCGTCTTCATATTGTTCTCTAGCGGGAGTACCTGGAGAAAGATATGTTATTAACAACAAATTAAAAAAAAGAGCGGGTTGTACTCCGTTAAATTTCTGATATTTTTTTCTTGTTTCGTTACAATATACGGTTAATTTCCTCCTCCTCCTCTAATCATAGAGCTGTTTCTCAGAAACAAATACATAACAAGCGGCCAAGTGCGTGTCGGGCCACGCGCAGGGTAGGGTTCCGTAGTTGCCCGTCTGTCACAGAATGCGGACTTAAAAGGGGCTTTTGGGGTTTTTATTATAGCTTACCCTCGTAAATAATAGTAAATATTATTATTTTTATAAAACACCAATGTTACGCGAAGGTTACGCGACTACCTTCGGTTAGCGACCACCTGAAGGACGAGGTTTTTTCTATTGAAGATAACGTGCCGTGAAAAAGCAACTCTACCGTCCACGGTAAAAGGTTCAAATTCCAATGACAATGTATATGCACCTGAAGTTAAGTGCATTTCTTACCAGTTAACTAGTTATGTCTACTACTCGTTAATTAGTTATATCTACTAAACTGTGATAGTTTTCCTTTTAAATTTATTATATGTATTACTGCCATTGAATTTTTCACGTAGTTTAAGAGCCATTTAGCCGGCAGGGGGGGGGGGGGGGACACATGACTCGAACAAAAATTAGGGCTTTAAATCCCATTATCTCGCAAACGCAGAGAGAGCTGAGAAAATAGTTTTAGAAAACCCATAATATTTTTGAACAAGCTATCCAACGATACCCCACACTATAGGTTTAATTACATGTAGGGGAGGTACCCTAAAAAATTTTTTTTTCAGGATTTTATTCTACTGTTTTGTCGGTGTGATTGGTTTATATACCCACGCCGAATTGCAGTTTTCCGAAGACGGACCGACAGACAGACGGACGGACGTGGCGAAACTATAAGGGTTCCTTGTTGACTACGGAACCCTAAAAACGAGTCAATCTGTTTTGGGGGCTACGCCATCGTAGACAGACAGACAGATAGATGTTTAGAAACTTATGATTATGGAAAACCAAACGAGGGAATCTGATGCCAGTATAACTTTGCTGTATTCCAACATTAAACGAAATTTAAAAACAACTTTATCACGAATATTTCATGACGATTCTTACTTTTAATTTTCAGCTTTGTGGTAAAGTTCTCTTTTATATCCGAGGAGAACTGTTAATAAGTTTATAATGAAAAGTCCATTAAAAGAAGTCTTATCAAGAGGGGTGAACGCACTCTTTCCACGGGTTGCTTGAATAACACACAATACTTTTGTTACCTAGCATAACAACATCTCGAAACCAGTCCCATTTTATAAACATCGTCGCCCATCTTAAGAAACGTAACGTTACAAGATCTCGAAAATGTAGATATTTTCGAGTTTAACAGTTACTTTATAATTTACTGCAACAACAACTATCATCAATACTTGTTGTTACGCTTAGGTAGGGAACAATTACTACAGGGTTTAGGAGGATCTGATACGGAAGAGCACTCACCACTCCGATCCCCTCGAACGCGTAAATAGCGGTCCCAAAGTACAGCGGCAGCTGATGCCAGCTCGCGAACGGCTTCACCGAGCTCGTCCGCGGCAGGTCTTTCAGGATGTAGTAGAACGTGATCACCAGCCCCCAGGCCGTCATTACGGACGCCACTAGCGACACTGGCGTCAAGTACTTCAGGTTCTTGACCATAGCCAACGCTATCTTAGGCGGAGAGAGTAGTACTTACAATGAAGATACGCATTGTGTCTTGGAAGTCAGTCATTTATCTACCTGGGAGCGCTAGCTTCGTATGGAATATCACTAGCAAGGTTTTCTTAATAGTAATTTAGAGACACTCACCACTCCGATCCCCTCGAACGCGTAAATAGCGGTCCAAAAGTACAGCGGCAGCTGATGCCAGCTCGCGAACGGCTTCACCGAGCTCGTCCGCGGCAGGTCTTGCAGGATATAGTAGAACGTGATCACCAGCCCCCAGGCCGTCATTACGGACGCCACTAGCGACACTGGCGTCAAGTACTTCAGGTTCTTGACCATAGCCAACGCTATCTTAGGCGGAGAGAGTAGTACTTACAATGAAGATACGCATTGTGTCTTGGAAGTCAGTCATTTATCTACCTGGGAGCGCTAGCTTCGTATGGAATATCACTAGCAAGGTTTTCTTAATAGTAATTTAGAGACACTCACCACTCCGATCCCCTCGAACGCGTAAATAGCGGTCCCAAAGTACAGCGGCAGCTGATGCCAGCTCGCGAACGGCTTCACCGAGCTCGTCCGCGGCAGGTCTTGCAGGATGTAGTAGAAAGTGATCACCAGCCCCCAGGCCGTCATTATGGACGCCACTAGCGACACTGGCGTCAGGTACTTCAGGTTCTTGACCATGGCCAACCCTACTATAGGCGGGAATAGGAGGACTAGGTAGCTGTGGACGCTTAGGTTGACGTGGAAGATCCGCAGCGTGTCTTGGAGGTTGGTGGCGACGAACAGGAAGTATACGCAGCAGAAACCAAGTTGGGTTATCACGAGGAACACGTTGATTACGTTTCTGGAACAACGGAAATATTTAAATAAAGGTTTTGTATGTATGTATGTATGTAAGCACTTTATTGTACACAATAACATGTTAAAGAATATACATGTCACACAATAGATCAAAGTACAGTGGCGAACTTATCCCTATAAGGGATCTCTTCCAGCTAGCCTTAGAGCAATTGAGAGGAAGGTAGGTAGAACGAGAACGGTTATGTTTTACATAATTGCAAAAAGTTTTCATTTTTATGCTGGCCGGTCGCTATTCGAAGTCACCATATAATATTTTTTCAATATAATTTTAAGTAAATACTTATGTTCGCAACGCGTTAAACAGGTCATTGGATACAGTGAAGGAAGATGTTGAGTTTTTCTAGGTTTAGAGCGTATGAAGTCTTAGAGTTTTTTGTTAAAAAGCAAACATCAGCCTCACGGGTTATTCTTTCGGACTGTTGACTAGTGAGTCAACAGTCCGAAAGAATAACCTATAATAGTACAGTTATTAACAAGCGAGAAATCGAACAATTAAAGCTCAAATGCCTATTTACGTGGCTATGTTATTTAGAGTTTTTATGCCGGACATAAAACATTTGTCTCTTAAGTATTCAATAGCAGGTATTGTAGCAATTATGTAAGTCCCAGTGGACCGAATGCCCGGTATAAACGTATCCATACTGGGTAGGAAAAAGTAAAGCCTAAAAGAAGGTCAGGTCACTTCTTCATTGCTCCTCGGTTTGGAGGAGCAATGAAGAATATCATGAAAGTGAATGAAGCAAGGAAAGTTTGTCAAGATCGTAGCAACTGTCAATCTGTGAGGAAATAGGAGGGTTATCCGGGAAATAAATATGCAGAGCGCAATGCAGGTTCGTTATAATGGTTATGTCATCGTTGCATCGAACGCGTAATGGAACGTGCAAGGGGTTGGGGGAAGCCACCCTGTCACAGTATAGCTTAAACCAGTACCCATACAACTGGTCACCAATGGTGCCTTGCCTGACGACCACTTGGCTACATGATACAAACTTCTGAAGAATCTTACAAGTTAACGCCACGGAAAAAATACTGGCGAAAGTGTTGCGATAAAAACATTGCGAGTACGAAGCTCTGAGGATGTCGGGGTGCTATTTACTAGCTAGGCAATTTTTTTTTAGAAACGACTATATTGCTAATGGCAATTTTATCGACGATAGTTTTGGAACTGTACTGTGACGGGGGTGGCTTCCCTTCTCGACCTTGAACATTCCATTAGGCGCTCGAAGCGACGATGACATAACCGTTATGACTATCAATAAAAAGATTAGAAGAGTACATTTTTATACATTGTTATGCAGCGTAGGCAAATAAGTAGTGAGGGTAGAGACGCGTAGACGGCCTACGACGTGACGGGGGAGATAACAAGTAATTTTCCATGAAGGTGCAGTCCTGCAAAGCGGCCTGTTATTTTAATACTGGGTGTGATTTAGCGTCTATAGTCTGACCAATCATTCGTGTCACTGATGCGCACCGTATCAATTTTCCTAAGTTAGATTAGAACTATTACCCCTAATTCCACAAAATATTGAATGCACGTTTTGAGCTTCCCTAATAATGACACAGACGCAGCCCAGACTCATGTTATGCGGGAAAGCAAGGCCTTACTGTCTCTGTTTATGTACTGTGTCCAGAGGGCGTATTGTGTGGGAGGAAAGAGGGCGAACGTGCCTGAAATATATTAAATTGTTAATAAGCGAGCAGCATAGCATCAGCAGGGCGATGTGCGTGGGAAATTTATATTGTTATTTATGGCACATTGCTGGCTTCAGTAAGCAAAATGAATACTTTGTGGCGTGTAAACTAGACAAAACGAAAAAAATGGGTTCTACCCTCCTGGTAACCAATATTGTATTCAGATTACTCGTAGCAGCCTGTTATGTTAAATGTTTCGTGTAAACAACTGTTTTATATATGAGTGTATCTGTGGGTCTGTCTGTTGCATGAACCGATGTGAGTACGGTTCTTTGAACTTTTTTATTTATTATTTTATTTTATTTCCACACTTACAACTATCTTTACAGGTACTTAAACCTAAGACAATAGTGTAACTATTAAAATGTTTACCTTAAAAAAATATTCTAAGTTATGGCGCCTATAACATAATGTGAATAATGTGGACTTTGTGAATTCAGTCAGAGAACACCAAAACAAATCAATGTTCTCGGCTACAATGTTAAGGGTCCGCACCGCGCGCGTCAGTGGCGCCTTGCCGAGCAGGTTGGTGCGCCCGCGCCGCTCGGCCAGCAGCCGCGGCCGGCGCCGCCGCCACACGTACCTGTCGGGCACGTACAGGCTCACACAGCTCAACACGACACTGTTGTAGGCTTTTCCCCTAAGCAACCGGAACAAGTATGTCGCCAGACACAGCTCTCTACGGACCTACTCCATATTGCCGCAAATACAAAAAACGAATAAATTTATTTTGTATGCGTTCGACCATTAACTGGTACTTCGCCTCATGCGGAGCCCATATGACCGCGTTACATTCGAGGCTGCTTCGGACGATGAAAATGAAAAGTCTATCGGAGGTTTTTAAAATGTTTTCCCTTAAACGGACAGTTACGGATAGTAACAGAACCGACAGGTTAGACGTGACTTAAACATAACTTTAACTAACCTTAATCTGTTTTTTTTAACTCTTCTTATAGCATACCAGCTTCTGCCCGCGGCTACGTCCGCGTGGAATTTGTTTCGTAGCTCTATACAAACTTTCACCCCCCATTTTACCCCTTAGTGGATGATTACCGGGATTAAAACTATTCTACGTCCTAGCCCGGGCCTTTAACTATTTCTATACCAAACCTCATCCAAATCGGTTTAGCGGTTTTAGCGTGAAGAGGTAAAAGACATACATATACTTTCGTATTTATAATATCGGAGGAGATATGAAAAGAAACTTCGGCCTAACTAAACCATATTCACGTGGAAAATTTCATACTATGATCTGGTATACAATGTAAGTACTGCATCGATTGCTGTTATCGCTCATACTAGTATGAAGCACGTAAACACATAATATAAATCGCCTAAATTATATCGGGCCTAGCGCCGCTTGGGAACGACCTGGATTGATATGGAAAAATTTGTTGTTGGTTTAATAGGGTTGGTTCAGGTCGATATGATAAATTAAGAAATTTTTAATATTTTAAGTGACTTTGTCCGCAGTGTAAGACAGTAGGGCCTACGGGTCGTCTCACCTACTACCTCGATACAAATACCACCAAGTAACTAACTATTCCGGCTCATTGATCCAAAAAGGGTCTTGTCCTCCGAAACGAGATCACGTTACTTATCCCGATCCTGCGCCACTTCCTGCCAGCTGTCAGCTTGAAGATGACGCAGATCCGCCTTCACGCTATCCCCTCAGCGCGCCGGTCACCCGTCACGAAACTAGACCTCTACCTACGCTCAGTTACTACGCATTGCGGTGTCAAGATATATTTGTGGGTGAGCGTTGAGGTGAGCTTAAAACAAGTTACAGAATAGTGGGGCTGGGCCGCCCTACTGGTCGGTCGGGCAGTCAAGAGAACGCTCTCTTGACTGCCCGATCCTCTCCCATTCACAGTAGACGACCGAACCAGCGGAGTCTGTGGGATTTCGTTTCGCCGATGTTTGGCTCGGCCACCAACTTCTCGATCACATTTTTCCGGATCCTCCATGTACCATCTCGTCTCTTGACAGGTCCCAAGATCTTCCGGAAAAGTTTCCTCTCCGTTACCAGTAGCTGATTTTCCTCTTTTTGCGTTAGTGTCCAGACTTCACAGCCGTGCATAATGATATGCCTTATGAGTGTCTTATACAGCTTTGTGTTTCTGCTCAGAAGCCTGGACACCAAGTCTTTGTGGATGGCAGCACTGCATCGCAGGGTGTTTTGGATGCGTATATTATTACAGATACCACTTCGACAATGATTTCGAATGAAGAAATGTAGAATGATATACAAAATACAAGCGATTAGTCCAAGCGCATCTAATCACCTTACAAAGCAGATTTTATACTCCCTCATAGAGACACACACCCACACCCACACACGCACACACACACACAAACACACACACACACACACACACACCACACAATTTTTAATTGGTAGATATTCTTATTGTTAATTGTTTATATTTTTTAATTTATTTTTTTCCTTTCTCTCGTGTTTGTAGAATATCTCTATCGGAAAGGAGCACAGACTCACTGATTTTTTATTTTATTTTTTCTTCTTAAATGAATTTATTCTAAATATTAAGTACCTTTTTACTTTGTGACCGACCGAGGTCCAGCTAGGGACCAGTCTGAAAACCAGCGCCGGGCCGCGTTGCCCGGCACATGCTGAGACTGGGACCCATTGCCCACTACTTAGTTCCTTAAGTTATTTTTGTTTAGTTTTATTACTTCATGTGTACTTGTATATTTAAGGTTCTATTTGGGGCAATAAATATTTTTCTGTTTCTGTTTCTGTTTCAAATGAATTAGCTAACAACTTAGGTCAGGTTCCAACCTACCATTAAAGACAGGTCAACGTTAAGGCGCCGTAGGTTCAGCGAAGTTAATCGAACAGAGTTTTTGAAACAATATAATGCGTCTGTTTATAATAATATGGTTTAAAAAATATACGAATAGTAATCTTGAGGCTTTTCTGCAGGGAGATCAGTGTTTAGAAACATGATTAAGCAATTTTCGCTCGATAGAAAAAAATCACGAACATAGGTATAAAAGGGTCAAAAGACACTTAAAATATTTGTTACAAATTATACACAAAAGCTAAAAATAATAAAATGGCTTCTAAAAATCGACAATATCATGTTTGAGAGAACTCAGTGTTTACTTTTTCATTTATTTAAACGGCCAAAAAATTAAGATAAAAAATCATGATTTCCGCGCTTCCGAGCACACACTTCCATCTCGCTCACGCTTATGCTCAGTGAGAGGGAGAGAAGACCATGAACCAACGGCGCCTTAAATATGGCGCAGGCAGCTGTCATGCCACAGAAACTTGACAAACTTTCCGTACAATCACATTTTGACGAACACCACTTACGATTATAGACGGTTTGGTGCACCCAACCTTACTAGCTAAATGCAACACATTTGCTATTTTAACTTGCAATATACTGTATAATTATAATTTAAATGATTTTATATAAATGTCTAAACTTGATACGTGAACCATGTCCCAATAGCGTACGTTCATAAATGAGGTCAACAAACAAATCATATTTAACATGTCTTAAGTAAGTTAAAAATCTTGTTTACGCTCATAAGCTCATAACTCATAAATATACAAACTGATAATGGAATACTCAAGATCTTCAGATAACGTTCCGAACTACATTATTACCATTTCAATGGGCTAACCGCAATACCGGCTTGGCGACCGCTTTAGCCTAGTTGGTAGTGACCCTGCCTACGAAGCTGGAGGTCCTGGGTTCGAATCCCGGTAAGGGCATTTATTTGTGTGATGAGCACGAATATTTGTTCCTTAGTCATGGATGTTTTCTATCTATTTAAGCATGTATTTATCTATATAAGTATGTTTATCGTCGTCTAGCACCCATAGTACAAGCTTTGCTTAGTTTGGGGCTAGGTCGATTTGTGTAAGATTGTCCGCAAATATTTATTTATTTATTTATTTATTTGTATTACTCCAATATTGAAGAGCACTCAATGGATAATAGAACGCAAAGTCCAATTAAACGTCTTTACTATGCATAGCAAAATGAGCCTTAATTTATATAACATAAGTGGTTTTTTGCCATACCGCTGTGACAGACCTTAGGTCGATTTTCGCAGGACGTCAATCTTATCTTACATAAACCGCAAACGGTCCTTTAATTGTAATCAACTGAAGTAATTTTACAGTGCAACGTAAAGTGTATCTAACGCACTATGCATAGAGTTAGTTTGCCTAGTTTGGTCTAAGATAGATTAATGATACCTACCATTTAGTTAAATGTACATATTATTAATCATGGGAAAATTTTACGGATGATTAAAGCAGATGTCCAAATCGGAATTCGATCGTTAAGGGATAAACAACGACCTAGGAAAATTTACTTGATAAAAAAATAACCATGGTTTTTTTTAATATACTTTTTTGTGAGGAGTAGGCGACATTTCGTGTAGTTTATTTATAAACCTACTTAATACGGGTGTAGACAATTTTCCCGAACAAGGATTTAAAATATTGTCAAATGGAGAAATAATCAAAAACTTTGTGATTATTTAATCTCCTGCTGTGTGTGTGTCCATAATTTTAAGAGGGGGGGGGGGGGGATATTCTGTCCCTATCCCGCAAAACGCACAGCTTCATATGAGCGTTTTCTCTCTCTAACAAGCAATATTAAAACGGCTGTAGCTTCGTAATTCTCTGAGATATCTGAATGGTATTTTCGTCACTAGGCATATTTTTTAAGGACAGAGGACCTGCTTCTACGTAAGTGCTATTATAAAGTTGGCCTGTGGACCGGTTTAGAATGCTAAACAAATCTTGTTATTTAAAACTAGAGTCTGGCCAAGGGCAGAGCAAGACAAGCCTAGAAAAGAGCGACAAATAAAAAAAAATAGCGTGTTGCATAACCGTGCATAACGCGATTATATAATTACTAGCTTCTGCCCGCGATTCCGTCCGCGTGGAACTCGTTTATATCGCAGCTTCATACAAACTTTTACCCCCCGGGATAAAAACTATCCTATGTCACTCTCCATCCCTTCAACTATCTCCACATAATCACGTCAATTCGTCGCTTCGTTTTGCCGTGAAAGACGGACAAACAAACAAACACACACATACACTTTCCCATTTATAATATTAGTATGGAGTATAAATCAAACGGTTATCGGTTCTTAAATCTTTTATATCCATTTTGGTCTACCGGATTTTGAAACAAATGAATACTTAATTTTGTAAGATCTTTTTAAACATTGTCTAAAATAACACTTATTTGTATCTCTATTGACGAGAAAGATCTAACACATACGAAATCTACATATTTGGGTTCGTCTGTCACGTGCCTAAAAACTGGTCCAGGGTTTTAATTTTAAACCAATTAACACAAAAGTTATGGCCAGAAACCGGTTTTTTGGCCTAAAATTGTTCAACTTTGATGCCAAATATCTCGAAATCAATGAACTTTGAAGTAAATATGGGATACTATATTGCTTGAAGCCGTTGTTGTTAACATAATAAGCTACAAAAAACCTAAGAAAACTAAGAGATTTAGATCGGAGGTATGATCCCATACGCCAATTATGGGAGCCCCTTAAGAAGAATAATCAAAAACACTACAAAATCTCAGTTTTGACGAGACATAATAATTAATAATTGAACATTTTATAATATTCTTCAATGTGAATATGTTAGCAGTTAGCCACCCAATTTTCTTAAAATGCAAAAACAGTCCAGTTAATTATGGAATAGTTACTTTCTTAGTTACCGTATCAAGTATCAAGATTAGGACATCACACCAATTTAAGACGTGTGACACATTTGACAATGACATTATTGTTGCTATATAAATCTCACGCTCATCTTTCCCTGGCTAGATTGTAGTTCCCAGCTCATCAAATAATCATTACAAATTCAGATAAGTTTAGTATAACACAAAATCAATCACACGATAAAACTACTTTCTAAACATTTTATTTCAACATTAGTTCGCGTACAGATGATTCATAGTCGCGTCGCGCCTTAGCGGTGTTCTGTCGATCCCACTGAAATCCAAGATGGCAAAAACTTAGGCATCAATATCAGCTACGACTGCTTAGACTGAATCGTTCTTGGAGTGAGATCTTGAACGCTTACAAGCCAAATTGATGGTCTGGTTCTCCTATTATTTTATTCTTTACTTTCTATAGGTGGAATACGCTTGCAGTAAACACTTGTCTTTGGGGGAGGCCGAGTGAGGCGAGGGCAACGGTAGATTTCTTTGTACCTTTACTGGCGATCATTGCATCAAAGATCAAACAATCTGGTTACATTGGTGCTCCCACTCACCTCATCTTCTTGGCGTACGGGCGGGGCGGCACGGGGCCCGACGCGAACGCGTCCTCCACCCCGTGTGAACACCGCACTAGCAAGTGCATACAGTACATCAACTACTGATCTAACCTTTTAGCCTTGTATGCTTCCTCTATTTGGTCCATTAGTCCTGTATTACTTATTCTAGGTGCTTGCCGCAAACTTCCTTCAAATATACCACCTTTTCCTAATGGTGGGTACACACCAAGCCAACGAACGGCTATGTATCTCACTCTAACAAATAGCTGTCACGTAAATGCTTCGCGTTCGTTGGTCGTTCGTTTGCTCAGTGTGTACCCACCATTACACCTTTACTAGCGATCATTGCACTTAAGAGCGGTTACGCATGGGGATTTTTCCAGCGATACAGCGCGACCACGCGTAACTGTCGCGCGACACTAGCCGACATATGATGATATGTATCGATACCGTATCATGTTAATAGCACTACAATAAGTCGCCGCGTGTAACCGCTCTAAGACTTTTTAGTGTACACTGTAACCACAGATCCCACTCACCTCATCTTCTTGGCGTACGGGCGGAGCGGCACGGGGCCCGACGCGAACGCGTCCTCCACCACCTCGGCGAAGCCGAGCGCTGGCCGCTGGTTCCTGATGCACAGCTCGTGCGAACACCGCACTAGCATGTGCATGCAGTGCGTGCACACTGCGCCCATGAGTAGGGTGCCGAATACGCCTGAAAAGGATTCTTTCTTAAGCAAGAAGTCACTCATTGTCTGGTTATAGTGGTTCTCACATGGAGAAATTGACATGTGCCTTTAAAGGACGATTCCCACCGACATAGTCGGGCCGGAGCGCATTCAACTACATGCAAAAAAAATTGAACCGTATAAACAGTATTTACATTTCATATTTGAATGCATGGTGCATCCACTGCGAGGCGGCAGGTACCGACGCGGTCGTTGGGGATGGGGATTGTAATCAAATATGAATTGCATCTGCTGTATAGACGGTTCAAATTCCTTTGCATGTAATAGAATGTGCTTCGGCCCGGCCTGTTCGGTGAGAATCGTACATTATTGCATTAAATACCTATTCATTTTGACTTGGTTAGACTTTGACTTTAAGCTTACAATGGGCACAATTAAGATTATCCGTTGGCGTCATGGTGGGTTTACAGGAGGGATTGAAATATCGAATGTGATGAGATGATGTAAATTGGCTGTCAAAGACCAAATCTCAGTAACGTGTGTTAACATGCGATGAAGGTGTACGTGTACAGTCGCATGCGACCAGGGTTCGAAATTATCAAGATAATTACGCTTCTTGATAATTATCACCAGTAAAAGAACCAATGACACTCGAGTTCGCTCAACTTAGTATAATCTGAACTGAATCCGTCTTGTAATGGTGGGTACACACTGAGCAAACGAACCACCAACGAACGCGAAGCATTTATGTGACAGCTATTTGTTAGAGTGAGATACATAGCCGTTCGTTGGCTTGGTGTGTACCCACCACAAGGGGAATCCCCACGGCGCGGCACGTCACGTTGACACGTCGTGCGTTCGGATAGACGCAAGTGCGGAAATACACGTACGTATACAACTTAATGAACTGTATGTCTATTGGTCATGCGGAAAAAAAAGCGCTTTGTGTACTTTTTAATTAATTACTAAGTGATAAAGATAATACCTATATTAATTATCACATACAAAAGTTGATCTAAAGTCTGTGACATTAATAATTCTCCTTGACCAAGGTTATAATTGACTTTACAACTGTATTCGTTCTAGTATTAATCAACCTAACATATTTGAGTGAACAAAAACTCATACTTCATATCAGCTGAACGACGTCCACTGCTGGACAAAGGCCTCCCCAAAGAGTGCCACAATAAATATACACAGAGGTAATATTATTTACTATGAATAATAAATAGAGAAGTGTCCAACAAAAAAGCTTATTTCCACACAGCTACTTTTTAGGTTCAATTTTATACCATAACCAAAGTTTTTGTTTTTAGGTATTCCACTAAAATATTTTTTTTCCAAAATAATTGTGAAAAACTATATAAATAAAAATTAAATATGAAAGACTAAACTTATATCATTACATTCATTACATTGTGTGACATAGCAAAAATAAACATTAGCTGTGATAAAAGCCATTTTTCACAAATTTATTCAGAGATAATAATGGAGAGTAGGTACAATAACTAGTCTGTGTCTAGATAAATAGGTCAGCTAACCAGTTCACAGTGACATATAAATACATTAAATATCATACATGATTATGTTTGTTATAAGATTATGTATAATATTGTTTTCTCAAACATGCAATGAAATGTCGTCGTTACGTGCGTCATAACAGGCTTCGAAGTATCACATTTCGGGCGGGAAGTATATATTTTTTAATTTGAAACTAAATATGGCGTCTGTGTTCATGAACAGGCTAAACAGCTAAATTATATTTGTTGAATTTTTTTCTAGTGGCTGAATGGTTATTGGACCAAAAATATCCGCGGTAATGCCTAATACACACGAACTGATTTAAGAATAGAAATCTGTATGATTCAATGTGTTGATGAACACATGATACATTTAAAATATTGTCTATTTGTAAGTCACCGTGAAGTCACCAGAGACCATAGACAATATTTTAAATCCTCTGCATTTATTTTATTTATTATAGAAATTAAGATTCTCATTATCAGCTTGTGTATAATGGCCCTAATAGGGTCTATTCGAACACTTCACACGCGTAATACGGGCGACTTCCGTAAAAAAAAAACATTATGGAGGGATTAGTTAGAGAGAAAATGAAAAGTCTTTTGTCCTGTTGCTGGATTTTATATTTGTGGTTGATATTTATAAATAAAATTTAAAAATGAGTTCCGATGATAACAGCGACGAAGAAACTAATTGTACTCCGCCGGAATTGAGGGCGGAGCCCGAATTAGCCATGAATAACTTGTTGCCGCCAAAATCGAAGGACAAGTACATAAATACAGGTTGGTTTTTTGAGTGTTGATATTTCTTATTTCATTGCATATGTTTGAGAAAAGCACTATACATGCCTAGCCGTGAAAAGGGCTTGCCGGCTTCGTATCACTATCCGGCCTCCCTACGTCGGCCGTCTATACCTACTCACCCGACAAGCCCTTCTTTCCCGGCGGCTGCAGTAATGTACTATTATTTGCTGATCAGTCCAGCAACCAGCTTTAACAACTGCTATTAAAAAATGACCAAAAAAATCTGACAGCTATAATGGCTATAGAAAGTTAATTTTTTGACTTTTTATTTACCATTAGCTTTCCAGTGAAGGAAAACATCATGAGGAAACCAGTCTAATCCCAATAAGGTTTGGTTTTCGCTCCACCTCCGGGTAGGAAGGTCAGATGACAGTCGCTTTAACGAAACTAGTACCTATGCCAAATCCTGGGCTTGAGAAGTGGGCTACAGCTGGGAATAATGCTATGAGGATGAAGTTGATGTCCTGCATGTTGGCCCACAGCCAGTTACAAATCTGCTAAGGGATAATCCTGGTAGCCATATAGGGTTCCCCAGCCGGAATGTACAGTCATGCAAATTTATACATACTTTTTTGGGGCAATGCTGAACCTGGAGACTCTAGATCTATATAAAAATATTTGTAAATAAAATTATTCTGTCTTTGGTAGTACCTAATCAAAATGGAAACATTAATATTTTATTAGAACAAAATTATTATTTGTAATGTTTTGTATTTTACATTGCATAAATAAAATTAAATGTGCAAAATTTGCAATGCGCTGCACTTTCCAGGACTTGCTGCTTGGTATATTGATATTCTGGACAACTATTGAGATGAAACCAGAAATATCTGCCCAATCTATATGGAATGATTGCGATAATGAACAATTAAATTAACATAACATTCAAATAGCCTTCATTCAAATCAAGGTAGCAGAATTATTATGAAAACAATTACATTTATATATTGATAGTAAGTTTTGAGCATTTATCACTATTATTTACTATTATATTATATTATCACACAATAAATCCAGATTATAGAGGGAATGCTGAAAAAAGACTAAATATAATAATATTTTTTAAGATCAAAGGTTCCATGAGTACCAAACCATAGAATATAATAAGAATATGTTATCTCTTAGATTTGCATTCAAATATAACTTAAAATAAATAAAATAAAAATAGCCTTTATTCGCCAAACTTAATAACATACTAACTAGGTTTAATTATTAATAACTATTTCCTGGTTTGGGGTGTCCCCTTGGACATAGGCCTCCTCTAATGAGCGCCAGATCAATGGCGCTCATTAGAAATATAACTTACCAAATATTAAACCAGCATTCTTGAAGGCATCAGGCATGGCCAGGATACCAGTGCCAATATTTCCTTTCAGCAAGTGGATCATAGTGTCAAAGTTGGAGGTCGGGTACTCCAGATGTCTCTCCGAAGATGGGCAGTAGTCTGACTTGGGTTTCTCATCTCTAATGGGTAAAATTGGATCACTGACTAATTCCACAGCCTGCCCCTGCACTTCCGCATGCTCAATAGCAATACAGGGACCCGTAAGAAGCGGTTGCTTTTCATCACTCATTTTATTCACGGTTTTAAAACTTTCTAACAGCTAAATTCCATTAGGATTTATTGCGGTACTATTTTCTCCGCATGAAGGACTAACACGAATTAACAAGCGATTATTTAACTGAATTTGCATAAAATAATCAAGTTTGAATACTTTGTGTAATGATTAGCGTAAAATTTTTGATCGTCCGTACGGGTGAGTGACGAGCGTGCGTGTTATGACGAAAACCGATAAACGTCCGTGCGTCTCGACTCCTCCAGTCACAGTCAATTAACTTAGATTAGATTGCTGGGAATATTTATTACTGATAAGATAGCGGCTTACCACCATACACACAAATACAACTGTGAAATACAAGGTCAATCAAATCGATTCATGAGTTTTCATTTGACGTTCTGTTTTTCTGTCAATTTGATCTTGCATCTCTGTCATGTGGCCCTAAACTTGCCAGAGGGACAAGGACAGCGCTACACTGAAAAATACGTTCTATAAGTAAACAGCTAACCAAGTATAGGCGTTTAAAGTAGTAACTTAAACAGCTTAGGAATAGTTTTGTTCCAATTTGCACACTTGCTCCAGGTAGTGACGAGTTTTGAATAATAAGCGTCACTGTGAGTTTTTTAATTAATTTATAAATTGAATATAGTAGTTCAATACGGACCAGATCAACCTCTGTTATTTTGACATTGACATTTTCGCCTTAATTCACAATTTTATCATTATTTAACCAAATGTAAGTTTTGATTTGGTTTATTCCTAAGACACACAATGGGAAACGCAGGGAGTAATCAGCCTAAAGAATGGCATAAAGACGTTGCGGCTAAACCAACTGGCGCTGGTCCGTCTTCCCCTACCAAGGAAGGCGAGGCCTTTACGTTTGACAAAAAGGTGGACGACGATCGTAGCGGAAGAGATGACGACAATAACATTGAGGATGGAGCTCCGTACTACACCAAGGCCGTGCCCGAGAGCGAGGAAGAATTCGGTGTTATGCGTGAACGATCAAACACGTTGACTGAGGAAAGTAAATCTACGGACGAATCCAAAGTATTGCCCACTGTGTTTAGATGGGAAGGAGGAGGCAAACAGGTACAATTTTTTTACAATAAAAATGTTGGTTTTTTTACTATGTGGTCTCATTTAAAAGTAACACAAGAATTACCTGATTCTAGGTATTCATTAGTGGAACATTCACTGACTGGAAGACAATTCCAATGGTGAAAAGTCATGGTGACTTTGTGACCATAATAGACCTCCCAGAAGGAGAACATCAGTACAAGTATTTTGTGGATGGAGAGTGGCGTAATGACCTTTCAGTGGTAAGCTATTATAATTAGTAGGAATTGGACACTTCATAATAGTGCAAATGGCATAAGAATTATGTATTAATGACTGCGTAAAAAATTTAACACTGATTTCTACTCCATTAGTCCTGTCCCATATGCATTTGCACTTTAACTTTTGATGTCTAATAATTAGATTATTTTTCGTTTTCACAGTCTAGCTTTACTTGAAACTTAAGTATGTATAAGTTTCAATAGCATTTTTGCAAAGGCATGTGGCAATAAATTTTGTTGAAACCAGATTCAGTATATGATCTTATAAGAATTCAGCTCTGAATGGCTTTATTATTTAAGTTTTATTTGGAAATATTTGGAATATTTCATGTCCATCTTAGTTACATCAACATGCACCAACTAAATGGTGCGGTTGTGTTGGCGTATTTGTTTTAAAAATGGGCCTTTCCAAGTACACATTAAGTTTGTTGACTATGACTCAGTAACTACTTATGCCTACTTAGCTGTGATAGTTTCCCTTTTAAATTCTTTTTCACAAGATGCATTTTAAGTGTTACTAAGGCTAGCACTCTCATGGGATTTATAAGGTTTGTGGCAAGGTTCTCCTGGAGGGACATGCTCCACCATGTTGCCCTATTTTTAGGGTTCTACGAAACTCTTGTAGGATCACTTTGTTGTCCGTCTGTGTCTCTCTCAAGACCCTCTGTTTTGGGAATGCATGGAAGTTCCCGTTGAAATTAAAATCATATAGCAGACAGTCCCTTGAAGCTGTGAAAAAATCAAACTTCCATATTAACCCTCGGCATGCCTGGTAGGGTCTGACAGACCCGGGCTGTGAAATATTCATCATAATTTTTTTCGATTTTAAATTTACCGCGTCGCGGCTCTGAGTAGCTTCGCCTTATTAACTACCCGACATTTTGACGCTGCTCCCGCAGTCGGTCACGAGCACCCCCTCGATTTGGACGTGCGCAAAGTGCGCGCGGGCCTGAGAAACCCGACCAGGCATACGGCGTAACATTTTATAGCCAAGTACATTTACACTATTATCCGTATACATTTTATATGCATATATATTTTATAGATAGTATGTGATACAAGGATATATCGGTGCCTTAAATAAACCTAAAATTGAAGTTGATCTTGGGTATACGTTTAATTTTTATGCTTTTAGACATGAGAGTTTATTTTTGTTGATGGAAATATGAAATATTTTTATGTATGTAATAAATTCTTAAGGAGTTTCTGGAATTAAGACTTAGATTTATTTCTAGTAAAAATAATGTACAAAATAACCAAAAACACAAATTAACGCATTAAAAAAATGATTCATTTGTAAATTATATTTTTACATTTACGGGTTTGTCAGACCCACCAGGCATACAATGTGACTTTCGTTCACCAGGCATGCCAAGGGTTAACTTAAAAAAAGATATGGCACAGGCAAAAATGTGAAAACGATATATTTGTAATTTTGTACGGTTTGCGGTCGGATTTGTCCAGTTTTTTTCCTTTTATTTGCTTTACCAGTCATATTTTCCTAATTTGATTTTGTGTTACAGAAACTAGTTGACAACGGCATGGGCTCCAAGAACAACTTGGTGAAGGTGAAGTTGTCAGATTTCGAGGTGTTCCAAGCACTGGCGAAGGACAGCGAGGGAATACACAGCAGTGCCCAGACCGAGTATTCACAGGTTACCGCTCAACTTTAATCTTATAGCCTATTACTTTGATCATCCTAGAGTTATTCCCGACTGTGCCCCTGAAGGAGCCCGGGGTCCGCTTTGACATGTCTGACTATGGGAGAGAAAAGGAAGGGATATGATTTTAACAGTCTGTTTGTATTTACGCGTTCTACTGTAACTTTTAAGATACTGGATCGATATTGATGAATGAGGTATCAATCGATTCGAAACTATGCTCTGAGCGAAATTTGTGTGAAAAAGAATGATTTTATTGGTTAGTTTTCCATAGTTTACACAAGAATTAAAAAATATAATTCTACTGTATTTATTAGTGATATGCCGAATGTGTTCGGCATATAATGTTTGAATGTTCGTGTTTGGTCAATTTACAACAACTATAGTTCAACTGTCGAATATTTACCGAATAATTTTAGGGTTGTTTGTCTGCAAGAATGGAATATCATGAGTCTTTGCCTTCTTTCTCTTGGAAATGAACAAGATCTTTACCTTGGAATCAATCTGTTTTGTACCGAATAGTTCCTCTTAGTAGTTGGTTTGGCAAAAGCTGGACTAAATTCACGTATCTATTATGTTTTGTTGAAGTATTTGTGTAGCATTTTCTTCCATGTTTATCTGCAAGCCCATTGCACTTTTTTTCATTCTTTACTTATTGTTTACTTTACGAGATTACAATGTTATAATATTATTATTTCATTCTATGTACATTGCAGTAGCAAATTACATAGTTGAAGTGGTTCTGTGTGTGTGGTTTCTGACGTCGATTTTGGAACGGATGTTTTTTTACTAGTAATTATTTGCATGTGTTTAATGTAATTAATTCATGTTCTGTTTTAGGAAATACCGCAAGCTAAACCTTGGGAGAAGGTGTCGGGGCCTCCAATATTGCCTCCACACCTATTGCAAGTCATATTAAATAAGGATACACCACTCTCAGTAAGTATTGAATTCACATTAAAACTAAAGGAACATTTTAAAAATTCTATGCGCCTATCTGGATTCGAACCGGCGACCACAGGCATTCATGGCCCAACACTAAATCACTATTAACCAACTGAGCTATCAGAACAATCCGTCTCGGGTGTAGCGATATCGACCAGAAGACTTAGGTTTCTTGACGGCACCAAGGTGTCAAATTATATTGAGACTAGCTGCCTTTCGCACGCTTAGTTTTCCGTTTTCCCGTAGGAATGAAGCATTTTTCCCCGGTAAAAAGTAGCCTATGTTCATTAGGGATAATGTCGGCTTCTAATGGTAAAATAATTTTTCAAATCGGTCAAGTAGTTTCGGAGCCTATTCAAAACAATCAAACAAACAAACAATCAAATCTTTCCTCTTTATAATATTAGTGTAGAAATCTTCAGTAACGATGCGCCACCCCATACTAAATTAATTTTGTATAAAGCAGTAATGCTGCTAACGAAATTACGAATTTTAATTAAAGGAAAAATTGAAAAATTTAATGCTCCAAGTCGGATTCACAATATTATAATATTGTGAATCCGACTTGGAGCAGTAACTCACCGGTTCGAATACGCCAGGGAGTATAAAAATGTTCCTTTAATTAAATTTATAATTTCATTAGTGCTTAATACAAAATTAAGCAATGAACATGTTAATCGTTAACATGATTACATTGCAGAATTAGCTGTATGAACTTAACTCATGTTTTGTACCCCAACCTTTTCGATGTGTTGCGACAACCGTGGTCGCAGGTGCTGGTTGCCTTGAGTGTAATCTTGGGTGGAGCCTTGAGTGATTGAGCATTCGTATCATTCTAGCGATCACTAGTAAATCCTGTGCGGGAGGAGGTGAGGGCGGAACGATAACATAATTGCTCGGCAAAAAGCTCGTAGCAAATTTAATGTACTTTTACACTTTGGGGTCCACAAGATATCAGAGTGAACAGGTTTATGTTTTTTTTCGCAGTGTGAACCAACACTTCTGCCAGAACCAAACCACGTCATGTTGAACCATCTATACGCGCTGTCAATCAAGGATGGTGTCATGGTGCTGTCGGCCACCCATCGGTATAGGAAGAAATACGTCACCACCCTGTTGTACAAGCCAATTTAATGTGTAGGGCTGGTCATGCCATGTTGTTCTTAACACGTTCGTGGACAATAAAGGTACAAGTTGATACCCGACCGCATATAGCAGTAGCAGACCACGTGTCGCGGTGACACCACTGTTTTGTAGCGGCTCGTCGCCGTCATAGAAATGCATAGAAACAGTGGAACATAGTGGAATTCCCTAAAACAGTTGTATATTTTGTGACGGCGTCGTAAGACCTCATCACCTCACTGGTCAACCCACCTCACGCCTCACGCCTAATGCAAACAGACAAGATAATCTTACCCCGATACGGCACATGTCTTTAATTTGCCAAAATATAGGTTTTGTACGAGGGAGTGGATCTTATGTACGATTCTCACCGAACGGGCCGGGCCGGAGCGCATTGTAATTACATGCAAAGGAATTTGAACCGTCTATGCAGCACATGCAATTCATATTTGATTACAATCCCCACCGACCGCGTCGGTAGCTGCCACCTCGCATAGATGCACCATGCATTCATACTTATGTTTCACACATACGATTAGCAAAATATAGGCCACTTAAACTACTCAAATGAGAATAATTTTGATACATGCTTTCCGTGGATGTGTGTATCGATAAGTAGAACACCGCTAGGGGTGAGATGATTTGACAGTTGTACCTTATTCACTAATCGTTTTCGACATTGTCGTGTCGCCGCGATACCTCGTCTACTGCTGCGGTCTGCGGTCGGGTTCCAACTTGCACCTTAAATGACACATGTCATCAACTAAACAAACCGAAAGATGACTCGAATCACGAATGCTATAGCATCCGTGCCCGCGAACGTGTTAAGCTCAAACCTCCAGATGGATCAGTTGTTTGCAATATCAGCTAGTCTGGACAACCGTGTCAGTAGCAACGTAAGTCATGCTGAGGCGGCTATATCTTCACTGCTCGCTCAACGCAAACGTCGAAGCGTAACCTTTGACCTACAGCAAGTCTCCAGCAATGTACAAGAAGTAAATATTTATATTTGTCAGTTGAAAACCACACAAATCAACAAGACAATTAGTGCGGAGTTAAACGTTATGGAAGAAGGTTGCTGTCGCGCTGGGCTTCTTGGCGCATATATCAGTCGTTGGCTTTGAATCTGCGGTGCGGATATATACGTCATTGGCGTTGATACGGTTTAACTACACGAGACAAATCCGTCGTGTCGAGTTGGGACGAGTAGTTGACTGCAAAGAACTGCACTCGGCAAGAGAACCTACCAAAAAGCTTTAATATCAAAAATGTATTATATTGAGCACTGTGATACAGGTAGCTGATATTGTGCATTGGTATTGATCGTGAATGGGGACTTAAAAGGTACCATAATAAATGTACAGTGACATGATTTGGTTTGAGATCTAGGTAGGTGAGGACCAGAATTTCGAGGGGGTGAGGGGGACTTGTGTTATTTTATTAGGAGCCTATGGTGTCCCACTGCTGGGCAAAGGCCTCCCCGCTCCTTTTCCGCCAATCCTTTAAAAAGGAGTCTATCTCGTCCCGCCGTCGCTGGCGAGGTCTGCCGCGTGTCGATTTTAAAACTAGGATTGATGAATTAGGCCGATTACATATCTCATGTGGTGTTTGGCCCTGGATGTCGAGCAAAAATTTATTTTAAGAACGAAGTTTTAACCGACTTCAAATCAGTACCCAAATTGCTTCAAGTTTGCATATACTATTTGAAGAGTTCCCTCGATTTCTGGGAGATATCCTTTAAAAAAAAAACAATTTTTCCAAATCGGCCCAGGCTTCTTCGTAAACGGGGAACATACATAAGAAAAATATTTCGTCGAATTGGGAATATCCTCTTTTTTTGAAGTCGGTTTAAAAACAATACAGCGTAATACTACGTATCAGCGCGGGACAATAGGCATGATGACATGATGAAAATAACAGTTAAGTAGGAAAATAATGCATTTTAGTTTTTAAATTTCAAATTGGCGCTAAAACGCTTGTCAGTGTCATGGCGTCCCGAGTGACGTCACGTTTGTATAAACAGAACGCAGACCTTTGACGTTTGCTACCTAGATGCTCGATTGTTCATTGAATGAACATGAATTCAAATGTTTACAAGTTTGCACGGTCGTGCGAGCGAGAAAGCGGAGAAAATGACGTATGAAGACCTGTCAGATAATCATGGTTCTATCCCTGTCTTACTATTCGTTCAGTACGTAAGTGAGAAGAGATCAGATGTATAGAAAACGTTCAATTTATTAGGGTCTATCTGCCTTTCTCTGTAATCTGTGGTAATGGCAGTTATGGGTATTTATACAAGTGTGACGTCATGCGCTCTGATTGGTGTTTAACATATCATGGCGGGCGTCCGTATTTTTCGGTTTAATTTTATCAAAGTAAATAATAATCTCAAACTTAATTAAAAAATATGAGCATTTTTCGAGTTCTATGATTAAAATTTCACTAAGAAAATACCATATTTTAGTGATTTCAAATTACTGTCATCATGCCTATTGTGGCTATCCAAATCAAAAGGGACCTTATGGTAACCCGTGCACAGATGAATCAAATCGTTTCACTGTATATGCCACTTTTGGATTAATTTAGCAGTGCCTAGCTAAATTAAAATTGTTATTTAGGTTATAGCTATTAGACCTTAATGCAAAGTGTACTAACAGTATTCTTGTCATCGTTTTAGCGATTTTGCACCAGCAAATTGATCTAAGTCAGCAGTTTAATGATAAGCAATAAAATAACATATATACCGTTCACGGTGCTTTCTTTAATGCGTTTACACACTGCTATTTTTTGCAGCGATACAAAAGCGTGTTTCACGAACGCGACTGTATCGCGACACTAGCCATAAGGAGACGCTACGCTGGCCGATATCGGCTGGACTGCATGCCGGCCGACACGTGATTCGGCCCGTGTGGATACGTTTCGGGGGCTTGGCGGCCAACCAAATCCAGGTCACTCCATACTAGATTTTCTGTGATCTTGCTTGGCTGTCCGCAGATGTCGGCCCATGTAGCGTCTCGTATAATATATAATTCATCTGGAACTATACTGTATCGCGTATGTATCGCTTCAGAAAGTCGCCGCTTGTATAGTTAAGATTATTTAAGCTGTCCGTTTAGCACTTGAAAGCTTATCTTGTGAACAATGCACTGTTTCCTATTGCATAAGCCCACCGCAAATCCTCCAACCAGATAAAATTAAGCAAGTAACAATAAAACTCATGCAAATAGCTACCATCTCCTCTAAGTCACAAGGTTAAAATTGCTATAGCTGAACTCATTAAGAAAGTCATTTTGTTAATAACAATCTTTGTGGTCGCACTACAACGCCGGTGACTTACCTGACTGCGGCTTTCAATGTCCAAGTGTCATTATAGAAAGTGTTATGCTATTGCCATTTCAATCTTGTGACTTAAAAAAGATGGTAGCTAGTTATGAGTTTTAGCGTTACTTGCTTAATTTTTATCTGGTCGGAGGATTTGCGGTGGGCTTATACAATAGGAAACAGTTCATTGTTCACAAGATAAGCTTTCAAGTGCTAAACGGACAGCTTCACATCATCAGCCTATATACGTCCCACTGCTGGGCACAGGCCTCCTCTCATATAAACGGACAGCTTAAATAATCTTAACTATACCCATTCTTACTCTCACAGTACAAACACCAACACAGTCACTGGACCATCACAGGACCATTTATATTGAACCTTATTATAATCCGCATAAAGTGCACGGATGGTCAGTTAACTGTGTTGGCAATGGAACGTGTCAATTTCAAATAGAAATTGTAAGACTCTGTTGTTTCATACCCACGGCAATCGTTACTTCCGTTGACCTTTTTAGTACTCTGTCAGAGAGAATGTCAACTATATGCCAAGTCAACATGCCATTTAGTGCGGAGTTGAAACTTATGTCAATGCATGTAGGTTGCTGTACTTCTTGACGGATAAATCCGTCGTTGGCGTTTAACCAGTGGTGCGGATATATCCGTCTTTGGCGTTGGCAAGTTCAATAATCTGATTTTATGGGAAGTTGTGACAGTTTTCTATGCGATGAGAGCTGCCGGCGATATATTTGGCGTTTACCTTTTTGTAGACATTATGCTATGTCCGGGCATTTTCAAAAATTGTATAAACAATTAGTGTGACTCGTCAAATAAAAAATTACTCCGTGTCAGTTTTGTGACGACAATTAAGTATTCAGTTTGTGGTTACGCTCGACGGGTGTCGAAGACGTAAATTTAAAACTAATATAAATTCGGTAGACAGATGATCGAAGCGTGAGATTGCATTGTATTTTTACTGCCATTTATAAAAATATTTTATCACCTACGCTCACACATATAATAACCAATAATGTTGTATTTCCCGAAAAAGGATTAAAATATTGTCAAAAAGAGAAAAAGTAATACAGGGTATTAAATAATCACAAAGTTATTTAATTATAGTGTCCAAAGTATTAAGAGCTGTCCCTTTTTCACAAAACGGACCGTCATTCGAGACGATTATCATTTCCTATGACGCTCGCAGATCGCGACGTCACGATTTGCGAGCGTTTTCTCTCTAAGAAGCAATATTAAAACGGTTGTAGCTTCGTAATTCATTTAGATATAGGTACTAGGCATATTTGTTCGCCTTCTTTCCTTTGAATTAATAAGAGATGTTGAGTCTAGGTACACCCGTACTTATTGTAAGAAGTTTTATTTAAATAGGCATGACTTATGTTTGAAATAAATTATTGGCTAGTTGTGTGCTTCATAAAATGCTGCAATTCTACTTTACTGCCTATAATATTTATTGATTTATTTAATAATTATTGCACATAAGAAGAACTTAATGTACAAACGGCGGACTTAAGCTTTGGTCAAAACAAATATTTGTCACGACCAGCCTAATTGTGAAACGTTCCTTTCTGCCGGTATGACGACGTTAGCGCAGTGGTAGACGGTCCGGCAAGTCGCGCTCGGCGCCCCCTAGGACCGCTGCGCCCGTGTGCAACGCTGCACTATAGGTAAAGCCGCCCCTGAGACCGGTTTCGAGAACCTCATGCATACAAAAATAAGAAATATAATTAACCATGCTGTTATTGAAAAGATATTTAGTTTCTAAATAAATCAAAAATGGCATTTGGTGATCTTTTATTTTAAATTATTACTAAACAATCAAAATAAGCATAAAGTAAAAGGAACTTATAACGTCATAATAAATGAGATTGAGTCGATAAATAAAATAACAATTATTAGTATTATTACTAATGGTTAAGTATACCTAGTAATTGGGCTGTTTTGATCTTTTTTCGCCTCTGACCCTTTTCTTGACATTGTATCTTACAAGATACACAATTTTTGATGTTCTTTTTGTATTTTTGTGACAGATAATTTTTTTGGCTCTACAAGGCGCAAACTAGGCTCGAACTCACATTTTTTTTGTTATTTGCCAAGAAATGGTGTTATAGTCGTACTGTCTGCGCTTTACCAAAGTATTGAGAGATTTTTCTCGGGATGAACTGTGATTATTAATGCTGGAATCTTGCTTAAACTAAAATGGCTATAGGTACGGTCAGCAGCCGAGCAGAAGCTACGCAAACAAACAAACTAAACACGCTTAAAATGATCCAGGCAGTCCTTATCCTCTTGGCATTAGAGTCGTGTGTAGGTCATTTTGAGTACTTGACCCGCTTAGTTAATTTTCCTGCTGACTGTACTTCCTGGACTTTTTTATTTACATTAGGTATGTTTCGGCGTTACCGTTTATGATAGCCTCTACAATTAATGATAGTGTCGGATCCGGATCCGGATAAATACTTTATAATAGCAGATTTTTTCTATGTAACGGATATATTATCGATTAAATAGTTACATAGAGACAAAATCCAACAAAATTCCAGACATAAAAACATTACTTACAAGCGTCGGAGGCCAAGACCCACTTTGGGTCGGTGAGCCATTAAAGATAGATAAATAGATAGCTTCTGAAAACTCAGAATAAATATTAGGTCATTGCTACATTTAATTATATATAAATACTTTCGGGTTGAAAGTTTATTGGATTCTCGAATAAATCAACTTAGAATAACGTATTGAAATGAAATTAAAAAAATCGCTATTATAAATGAATGTTTTTCAAAACCGTATTTGTCCTTGTCTAGGAACTCTGATGAGAGTATATATTTCTAAATAGAATCTTAGACCAGAATGGATGGGCTTTGTTTCAGAGATTAGGGTTCGAGCAGAAAAGTTCACCTCACATAATTCCTACAATTATAGTAGGTAAGTGTAGATTATTTAGACCACATCGGTCTAGTACTTGCTTCTTCTGCGGATTTTATAAAAGGATCAGTAAACAAACCTGTTAAAATTTGTTTTGGCTTTTTCTCACAAACACAAATACCAAACCAACAAGAAAAAGACTAACGAATTTTAACGGCATTTTAGCTAAATTAGGTTTCATGAACGTCAATGAATAAGGCCTTTATTTATGATGGTAAATTGGAGCTGTCTAATACTAAGTAAAATTCAACATTTAGGTTGCGCGAGCCAAGTGTTTTAACATTTTATGTATGTAATAGGTGCTAAAAAGTCCCATATATGGAACATGTATGTAAATACACAAGGCATTGGTAAAGCATATAGACAAAGTAGGTTAAGTAACATGCGGTATGCGTTGGTTAACTGCAAAGGTTTTGACCTTTTAGCATGAATACAGAGGTAACTTCACATACATATATGCTATTACTTCGACTTGGGACCTCATATTTGCGATTCGGAAAAACTTGAAATGCCTAAGTAATGGTCAGCTGTAGAGCAATGTCACAGGCGTCTCTAGCCCATGTAGCGCCCGTGTGCAAACATTACTCTAACGCCCCCTAGTAAGCGCGCGGTCTAAATGGAACGGTAGCGGGCGGCGCTCGGCGCCCCCTAGGACCGCTGCGACCGTGCGCAACGCACACCCTGCACCATAGGTAAAGACGCCTCTGAGCAATGTGACCCCCTGCATACAAACTTCTATGCAAGGGGGCATCTCTACAGCTGACTGTAGGTACATACATACAAACGATATCTAGATTATTGCATACTCCTATAGTATTTTAGTATTACTTCAGTTTTAAATCACATCAGGGTACCAATAATATGTACATAAGTTGGAGAACTATTTCTAGTACTGGCACAAATATCATTTGATGGCTATTGTTATTGTAATTCGTAAGCCCGTAACCCAGGAAGTAACTGTGATTCAGTTTCTACATTCGTGGCCATTAGAATATGCTAAACATGTGAACCATTTTGCTTTCGAAAATATTGATTATTTTGTTACCTTTAATAAAATACACTGTTTAAAAGAATGTGTCAAATAGTACACGTTGCTTATCTTTTGGTAGCTTCTTAATAAACCACATGTATAGCTTCTATTTAGCATTAAAAATGGTGAATTATACAACCATCATCATTCATCATACAGAAAAAGCGCTCAAAAAAATGTAATTATATCTCATCTGGAATATGTGCTATTGAGATTAACTCACTCAAATCAATTCAGACCTTTCAGACATCTTATTGCGTATATTGGTTGGCGTGATAAGTGAGCATGAGTTCGAATCACAGACATAAAGTGTACCACCAACACAAAGTGTGACCAATAAATAAAGTGGTCTGAATAGATTATAAATAATACTATTCCCATTATTCCTGTTCTTATAAGTACATCATATGTAAGTAACCTGTTTTAACCTAATAACATGAAAATAATGTTTATAGTTTTTAAAGAATACTGGTAATCATTCAATTATAATAATCATATAAATTAAATAAATGGTATTTTATACGCTCGAGTAAATATCAGTAAAACAATTGGTATACCTTGCTAAACAACTGTTTAGCAAATCCTTAATATAAAATTAGAGTTCATGACATTTGAGTTTTTTTTAGATAAGATCTATCAACGTATCAGCAAAAATCCGTCACTGACTTCTTTAGTACCCGAAAGCTTAGCAATCAAAAATTTCTATGAAACCATTTTGCTAAACTACGCCCAAACTTGCTGATAGTACTTAAATAAATATTAACAATGTAAAATTGTTATTGATACTTCACAGGATATATCACATTATATCAAAATAAATGTCTTTAAAATGCTATGACGTTCCCAACCAGTAATGACCGGGGGCTTATGGCAAAAGTTAGCATATTTATCCTTTTCTACCTCTCAAGTACCTACTTGTAAATGAGACAGAAGAGTAACAAACACTCTTAACCGATATCACACGCACTGTACGCAAGGTGACTGATCTTAAATTCATATTCATTTATATAATTCGGGGCAAACAAATGAGTACTAGAGAAATAATTACACTGGAGAGCTTATTTGATTGCAATAAGGTCCAAACTGGCCACTTTTGATAGGAATGGAAGCTAAATAGCTACGAAAACCCTAAAGTTTTAACCTTTAAAATTGTGAAAACTAACCATTACAATGTTTCTTATAGCACTTGAAACTTGCGTTGTGTACATATTTTGATTTTATTTCACTTTAGTCTTAGACCACAGACCACAATTAAACCCGAGAAAAGTAAACTTTTAACGATGTTACATAATTTAAAGTCACAAGACTTTTTTACAGATTAAAGCACAATTAAAGTTATATAGTTAAGTCATAGTAGTATAGTTAAGTTAGTATTAAGTCGTGACTCATATGCGGAACATGCTCTGTCAAATTGTTTTGGTCACCAATCAAGATCCTTGCCGCTACCAGAACTATAAAACTTGAGCACATTGTATTATTCCGTTGTGACCTCTTCTAGCAACGGTTTCTGATCCCTATCTTTCGCATCATTCGGAATAACATTATTAACTGGATTCTTGAAATACATCCCCACAGCTATACTGACTAGACATATAGATACTATTGTGCCCCATGTTATCAATATTTTAAACAATAAATAACACACTACAGCGGTTATTACCAGTTCCAACGCACTAGCATACGTTTTTAGTATAGAATTGAGATTCTTTAAGAAAAAGCTAGTCACTATACCTACAACGGCACTATTAACTATAATAAGTATCACAAAAACATCAGCTAACGATCCAACATCGTCAAAAACTGATCCTAATTCTCCTTTGAACATTAGTATGAAGAAATTACAAATTACTGAATCTAGATACATAAAAACGTTTTGTAGAAATATGTCGACACTGGCGCCTTGCGTCTTCAATAGGTATTCGTTGTAAGTCCCTGCGAGGCACGAGCAGAAGTTTTGGAAGTTGATGGATAGGAAGTATATGTTGAACAGTTGCGACCAGAGGTCCGTGTCTGTTTTGGACTGGACTGAGGCAGCGTCAAAGTTTTTCAGTATACAGCCTAGGGTTAGGATGCCTAGGGACACCCATTGCATTAGTGTTAGCTTCTTTTTGAACAGGCACTGGAAGAAATAAATTTATATCAAAAATGGGAACAACTTCAACTAGTATCCCTCATCCATGAGATCCAGTCCAGCACTGGGAATACCTGAAATAGTATTGCTGTCAGCACAACCCTGAACTGCAGCAGTATGTAGTAGGACGTCGGGTCATAGTGGGAGAGATTCACAAACGCCAAGTTGTTGTAGAAACAATACAGCAGTGAAGGGATGAAATACAGCATCAACAGCTTGTAGTTCAGAGCCACCGCTCGGAATATGTGAGGTTTTTCACTGGAACAGAGAGGTTACTAATTATAATAGAGCCGTTAGCATCTGAGCGTTAGGGTAATAAAACTCTGCTACAGGCGTCTCACTCGCACTCATCCTTTGCTGCCGCCGGGTTTTATTACCCTAACGCTTTTTTATAGTATTATTTAAATGTCTTTTTCGTGAATAAGAGCGTTACCCAAGGCAATTTTTTCACAAATGCAACAGTAGCCATGCCATAGGTCATCTGTATCGATATTATTTCGTGTTTTAGCGTTGCAAAAAACCCCCATGTGTAACCGCTCTAAAAAGTTAAGTTGATTGCTTTCTATTACATAATGTTACTACGATATAAAATAATCTACGACACTTTTGCCCAATTGCCCATAGACTGTTCGGAAATTAGATGCAAATACTTTCAGGGCTGGTAGAGAAGGTAATTTTGGACATGTTTGACCACACTTACTAATATGCAAAGTCCTGCAGTTCCAGATATGAGCCTGATGTTCTCTTATGACCGCAAAGACAAAACACTTATGTACTAGTATTCGCATCTAGCTTCCAAACATCCTGTATAATGAGGATGACTCTACGGGGGCTAATAAAGTGTCGTATTCATTTATTTTCATGTTTTTGCAACGACAACAACAATGTGTGACGTCACAAACCTCAATCAGTATCAATTTACATAGGGCGTTTTCAATGCACATGGGGAATGTAATTAGTCATGTTTGTAGAGCTAAATTGCTTATTTTACAGATAAGTAATGAATGTTGTGAAAAATAAGAACGAACGATGTTTTAGAAAATTTCGGAAACAGATTGGGTCTATGTCTATTAAGAGGTGTCCGAGCCAATAATCAGAAAAGATAATAATTGAGATTATTTATAATAATAATCAAAATAGTTCACTCAAAAAGTAATTCTGCCGTGCAAGGTACCTACTCAAGGTAGAAGATTCTAATTTCAATTAGTTTTATGAAAAATCGGCCACATTAAATAATCTCAACACTTTCAACTATTCACTATACTATACTAGCATCTGTCCGCGACTCCGTCCGCGTGGAACTCGTTTATATCGTAGCTTGATTACAAACTTTCACCCTCCGGGATAAAAACTATCTTATGTCCTTCACCGGAACTCAAACTACTTCTATACAGACACAATTTCGCTTTTTTAATATAAGTATGGACTTCTAAATTTTATATTTTAAGCTTATATAAGCCAGTAGAATAACAACATTGCTACTAAATGGAATTTTATATCTGCAAGCTACAAAGGTTTAGATTGTCTACCTTACAATTAAACTGTCCTACCCATAAGTGTCGACTTTATTCATTTGTGACTACCTACTTGTGACCCGTATATGGGACATGCACCGTTTTAGACGTTTTAGTATGAAGTTTGCAGGGAAATACTGACTTGTGACGTCACATATCTTTATGGTTAAATAGCGATCATTTTTTACCTTTAAAATAGCATAAATAAGTTGAAGATTGATGTTTGAAATTTGCTATCAAATACCATATGAAAGCAATGTATAATGATTATAATGAAGTACCTACTTATTTCAAATAGTTACAAATTAATATGAAATTTACTTACAATACACTGTATCATGCACCGTATGGAATTATACATGGAAAAAACAGGAATTTAACATGCATCTGAATACATTTGACTTGCATTATCAATTATCAGACTTCAATGACTTGCATTATCAATGATCAGACTTCAATTACTATAGTATGCAACTTGGGTCATTGAAGTGAGGTCTGCATTCATTTTCTTGTTGCAAATGTTGACCTATATGTCAGAGTCGGTTAAGTCAGTGAATCACTTGAGTAGTGGTAATGTAATAATGATGTTAATATAAACACGTTAAATATATATGTAAGGTGCACTCGGGTAATTCCCAAACTCGGGTAATTTCAAATTGTGTACTTTGATAATTGACAATACCTATTTCAAAATATGTAATGACGCCTAAATCGAAAAGCATTTCGGTAATTATGTTATCTGAACGTAATAAAGTAGTTTTCTGTTTTTTTTTCCTGCTCGCTTTTAAGAAAATCGCGAAAACGTATAAAAGTGGTTTTCACCGTGTCGTCAGTATTATGGCTGCCATATGAAAGGTGTCCAAACTGCCATACAGAGTCGCAGTATTGACGTCATAATTTACTTACAACCTTCTGGAATTCGCTACTTTTCAATTTGATAGTTTTTAATGAAAATAACAATTAAGGGAGAAATAAAAAAACACGTGTCGCTTAAAAAAACATTTTCTAGCGAACTAAATCATAAAATGGCCTACATGAAAATATGAAATGTTGTCAATTGATAACTTTAGAGACCATTTAAAAGAGTTCGAAAATATGTGCATGGGCACAAAAATATTTTAATTACTCAGATATTTTTACACCTTTGGGAATTACTACATAGTATAAAACAAAGTCGCTTGCCGCTGTCTGTCCCTATGTATGCTTAGATCTTTAAAATTACGCAGCTAATTTTGATGCGGTTTTTAGGGTTCCGTACCTCAAAAGGAAAAAACAGAACCCTTACAGGATCACTTTGTTGTCCGTCCGTCCTTCCGTCTGTCAAGGCCCTTTTTCTCAGGAACGCGTGAAGGTATCAAATAGAAAGTATCTAAATTTTATACCAAATACTCAGGTCTATTGTCCCTTGGAGCTGTGAAAAAATCTAACTTCTAAGCCAACGCAATCAAAAGATACAGCCGTTTATGCCGCAAATTCTCGAAACTCGCGAGGGAATCAAAACCTTCAGGGTACTTCCTGTGAACTCAGAATCTTGAAATTTGGTACGAAGCACCGTCTTATAGCACAGATAAAGGAAAAATTGCGAAAAGCGTAAATTTTTGACCCTCGGTGCGCGAGTCCGACTCGCACATCGAGATCTATTGTTATCCTCAAGTAGGGTTGGAAAACAATTACACTTAAACAACATAACAAAAAGTAGCTACTCCAGTACACATGCCATACTTCAGTCAGTTTAATGATGTCTCGTTGTTATCTTGTCCTTTGAAAGAAGTTGTAAAATCCCTTGTTATGCGCATTTTCGTAATTTTAACTGGAACAAACTAGGAAACAAATCTGACCCACATCCCCTCTAATAACGAAAACTACTTAAATTTTGCTTATAAATTTTTACACAATTTTCTTTGCACCAATATATTTTTTTCTTTCTAACTGATGTTATACCTCTCAAAAACTTTTAAGAGTAATAAAGGTTGGTTGTTGTTGTTGTTACACGCTCAGTAATTGCAAGTTACATATTCGCGTAAGTCTGGAAGAGGATGGGTTAAAATCTAATTGTAGATATCTGCTACAATTTCCCAGCTATTCAAAGATAAAGAAGGATTAAGAAGAATGCCAGTTGTTTACCTCTTCATTTATAATAGACCAGTCCAGTGATTGACCCTAGTGACTAGGGCCAGCCTAGTCTCACTTGGTGGTAAGCTGCGACAGAGCCTAAGATGAAGCTCAGTGGTTCAGCAATGGCCGATTCACTCTTGTTATGAAGCCACCTTCTACTTGTTATTTGATGTTGTTCTGTATTGTTTTCATAAATTGCGGTGTGCATAAAAGGTATTTGTATTGAATTGTATGGGGAGTTTGTGTTGATGCAACCCTAAAAGACATATGGTATGCATGGTTCCGTTGTTCTCACTGGGACTCGGAAGCTCATACTATACATGCGTAAAAGAAAGCAGTGTGCAATGATGTAAAGTTGAGTATCAACAAATTGTTGGTCATGTGTGTTGCCATAATAAATGGACTCAAGTCTCAACAGTAGTTCTTTAAACACTCCTCATAAAGTTATATAAATAGAACTTACTTCCGTCTAAAAGAGTAGAGTGTGGCCGAAATCACCAGTTTCAGGAGTTCAGACAGAAACACCACCAGAGTAGTATTATATGAGTATCCTCCATTTGCGTTCTTCGACGCTGTGACAAACACACCTGGAACATACACAAGATAAAACAAACAATTAATGTAACTAAAAATTCAAGTCTCAATTGCCTATTGTTACATTATTTGTACACACAAATTCCAGGAATCGGAAAAGGAAGTTCGAATTCTGATAGCGGAATTGTATGTTGAACCGAACTGTTACAGTAGGCAATTATCCTTATCAGTTTCAAAAGGGTAATTGCCTATACTAACAAATACTGCGAAATTAACAATCAAACTTACCTTGAAATACAAATAATATTATATACAAAGCAAAGACGATAAATCCCTCTTTATTAGGGAATAAATTTTGAAGTTCTTTCATGTTTCATGAGTCCATTACTTCTCGCTCACACACTGAAACTATTTACTGAAATAATATTTAGAATATATAAACAAAGTCCGGGTGTTTCCGAAATGATGCGACAGACGACAGCGAAACAAACAATACATTTTTTTTTTTTTTTAATTTCGTCCATTCGGACAGGCTAAGACCATGGGCCATACTGCCTAGTCTTCAGTAAGTATAATTTCATTTGATCGAATCCAGTAATAACGTCTTCAGTAGTTTCAAATCAGAAGTCTCTAGTCCAATAAATATGTCTTCAGTTATTTCCAATTCATATGAACAAATCTAGATATTAAGTCATCAGTATTATCAACATATGTGTCAAATCCAAAAAATAAGTCTTCAGTTATTCCAATCCAATTCATGAAGTCAAATCCAGTAATAAAGTCTTGAGTATGTTCCAATAAAAACGTCAAATCCAATATTCAGCTCTTCAAAAAAGCTTACACCTCATCCAGACATTCCAAAAAGTCATTTGACCAACAAAATATAGGTACAATGCTTCAATAAAAATATATACAATTTTAAGCAAGTTTTAAATTTAGCATCATATTTACAGCATACACACAGTATTATGTACAAAATTAAACAAAGGTAAATAAGTAGACGACTCCTTCAACAAATCAGTTACTGAGAGCGGGATTCGATTAGAAGCTCCATAAATCTCAAGCAACTCATCCATCAGCACTAGGCGCTGAATGCCAAAGGATGAGCAACTAAACAGAATGTGATCTATAGACTGAACCTCTTGCTTTTGACAATGATCGCAATAAGGGGAAGAGACAAAGTTTTTACGATGGAGATGAAAATTTAAACGACAATGACCAATGCACATACGAGTAATTATGGTGTAAAACCTACGATGCATGTAAGTTTTAAACTTACAAAACCAAGGCTTACTATTAACTTGGTTATCTAACAAAGCATACAAATGAGCCTTATTCTCAACTTCTGTAAAATGATACCAATGTCTTCCCCAAAGAACAGTCATACGCTGTTTTAGATTACTTATAATATCAGAATATGGCAAGGTCACAGCTAAGTCCCTGCTGTCGGGAACCAGGGACAAGTCAGATGCATTAGCAATAGTTCTAGATAGGTAGTCGGCGTTTTCATTACCAGAAACTCCTTTATGAGACGGAACCCATACAAAATCTATTTTAATACCAATTAAAGATAGTTCTAACCATAATTCTTTAATGGAAAAAATTAGATAGCAAGTGCTAGCATTCATTTTGTTACTCGATAAACTTATTAATACACTCATACTATCGCTTACTATGACCCATTCTTTACTATATTGATTATGTTCTTTAACATGTTTCAAAGCAAATAAGATGGCAGTTGCTTCAGCAGTAAAGATACTTGCATTTTTATTGATATTAAACCCAATACCTTTATTAATTTCAGGTTGATAAATTGCAAAGGAAACAGCATTATTATTTTTGGCACCATCCGTATAAATAAATTTACAATTAGACCATTCTGACAACAATAAATAAGCCTCCTCTTTGGAAGTTAGCTTTGAATCTATTACAATTTTTATATCGGGATATTTACTCTTAAAAGAGCCTGTGTAACAGGGAAGAAGGTCATTATCAAGATGTATATTTAACTCCTGCAAAGAGTGAAAGAAAGAAGTAAAATCCTGAAGAACATACATGCGCCTTTGAAAAGGCGATGATTGGAAAGAAATCAAGTTGTGAAGAAGATCGTTCTTAGGCAAGCTGTATAACTTTAAAATAAATCTTTCTTTTAAATAACGAAATCTAATATGAATAGGAGGAAGATTCGATTCAATTTGCATAGCAGCGATAGGACTAGTTTTAAATGCACCCAGTATTGTCCGCATACATTTGTTTTGTATTTTATCTAATGAATTTACAATTTTATCATCTCCAGCAAAACATAGAAAACCATATTCAAAATGACTTCGAACTAGAGACTTATACAAGATTAACAAAATTTTGGGGTCTGCACCCCATGAAGTGGCGCACAGCGATTTTAACACATTGTATGCTTTGTTAGCTTTGGTTATAATACTGTCAGCATATTTTATCCAGGAAAGTTTTGAAGTAAATATAACACCTAAAAACTTTATTAGATCATATGAAATAGGCAGTGATATGTCATTGTACAAAACTGTGGGCAAACACATGCTTTTGCGACCAAAAATAAAAACTTTGGTTTTAGTCGAATTTACATCTAAGTTCAGATAAGCAAAGTATTTATGTAAGTTGATTAATGCCTCATTAATAGTCAAAGCTAATTGATTTAAATCAGATCCTGACACATAAACAACCAAATCATCTGCATACTGCAGATTTTTAACCTTTGTTCCTAGAATAAGATTTAGTCTCCTAATGTACAAAATAAAAATTAAAGGGGATAAGATACCTCCTTGACAAACCCCTAAAGAAGATAATCTTGGGCCATATAAGTGATTGTTAAATTTAACAAAAACCTTCCTGTTTGTTAAAAACATTTGTAAGAAATTTATTATTTTGCCAGGTAACCCTATCATTGACAGCTCTCTACATAAAACGGAAATATTGACACTGTTAAATGCACCTGCAATGTCAAAGAATACCGAAAGAAGATACTGATTATTATATATGCTGTTAAGTGCATCAAGTTGCAACTGACAAATACTCTCACGAGAAGACCGACCTTTACGAAAACCACTTGATGTAACAAGATGTTGGTGTACACGTATTAGAACTATTCAAAGACCTATGTCTAGGGATGGACTCTACAGCAGTAGATCGCAAAATATTACAAAACAGATTGAGCGCATCTATCGAAGACATATTTTCAAAATCAATATTAGCCAAACAAAAATCAACTGATTGCCTGTACATTTTCCAATTCACCTGTTTGTAATTTGGGTGAATGGGCAAATGTACATTATTACATATTGGATTACTTTGTGAGCTATTTTCATTACCAACTATCATTTTTATCATTACAGGCAAATGATAACTGCTGCCAAGAGGACAATCCATAACAGACCAATCACATGAAAGTGCCAATGATGGAGAAACGAAAGTTAAATCCAGAGCATTAGGACGCCAAGAAGAAGAACCAGTTGTAGTAGTTTGACCATTATTTAAAAGAACCAAGTCATTGCCATCAATAATATCTAAGACATCTCTACCTCGAGGCAATGTATCAACACAGCCCCATGACATATGATGAGCATTTAGATCGCCTCCAAAAAGCATTGGCTGCGGAATAGATTTTATCAAAGCATCAAATTTACTTTTATTAAATGGGGGATCAGAATTTGATGGACTATAAAAACTTACTACACTCAACTGCTTGTTGTTTATAATTATTTGTACACAGATATTTTGTAGAGCATTGTCAAAATAAGTTTTAATATTAGAATATACTATATTGTTATGAATAAGTATTGCTACACCATTATGTTTATTACCACAGTCATTTCTAATGACATTGTATCCTTTAATTGAAAATTTTTGATGTTGTTTTAACCAGGTTTCAGAAATTATTGCTATGTGAATGTTATTTTCATATAAGAATCTAGTAAAGATTAGCCTATTGCTTATTATACTCTGAGCATTCCACTGCACTATGTTCAATATGTCCATAAAGAAAAAAATTAAGGTTGTTTCCTGAAAGTGTTTTTAAGTGTTTCTTTTATATTGTTAGAATTTATTGGCGTTTCTTTATCAGCACAAATTTTAACTATAGCTTCCACAAGTAGATTCATAAATCTGTCAGATTTGGTCAGATTACTTAGATGGGTGTCAATATATTTTGAGCCGAGCTGCGGAAATGCAACGTCACAAAACAAATCGGAATATTTAGCACTACGTGATTTTAACTTATTTTCCTCAATTTTCTGTTTTTTAATTGGACATGCAGCAGATATAGCCACGTGATCCCCACCACAGTTTGCGCATTGTGTTTTAACCTTATTACAATTTTTGAAATTATGAGGTTCAGCACAAATTGAACATACTTCATTATTTTTACAATACTTTGCTATATGACCAAATTTCATGCAACGAAGGCATTGCTTTACTGGAGGAATATAGATCCCTACTTCGTGCCTCCAATGGTCAAGTGTTACATATTCAGGCAACTGTACAGAGGCAAAAGTCACGGCAACCGTCTGAGTTGGAACCATTGAGACGATACCCAGCGTGTCTTTTACCCGCCGCATAAACCGTCTTACGCTTATCACCTTTTTACTGGAAGCTATTAATTGGAAAATCTTCTGGTTCGAATAATCAATCGGCACTGAAGTGAGAACACCCGTAACCTCGGTCTCAGATGCTGGGATTGAAGCATTCATGTGAATTTCATTTAATAATTTTTCATTTTTTAGGAAGACATTGGCGTGATTTGGGAGATCGAACATAATCCCAACTTTGTATGCATTAATTGTTCTTAGATGCATCACGCCCGACACGCGATGCTTTCGGATTGCATTGGACAAAGCAAGTCTATCTTTGTCAGAAAATTTGTGGTCATCCTCTCTGTGATTCAGAAAAACAATAAATTCTTTCTTAGCTGAATTTTCGTCGTACAACCTGTAATAACTTTTGGCCCTGAAAGGAGTATACTTCTCTTTGTCATCTTCTTTAGTCTTCTTTTTTGCAGGTATGCGCTCCGAGGGCGCACCTGTATCCGCATCAGAACTACTTTCAGATTGAAGATCTGGCTCCGGCTCCAAGCCCTCCAACCGAGAACGCTTTCCCGTACGCTTCCCCATGACTGGGGAAGCGCACCAAACCGATAACCAAATCAACTATGAATTTAAATTAAAAATAAGACTAAATATGTACAAATTAACACCTAAAATTAATTTACAATAAAATATTTTATCAAGCGCGCCTATCACTTTCAACGTTCCCGCCAAAAAAAAAAACAACAAACAATACATTTTTTTTTTTTTTAAATTCGTCCATTCGGACAGGCTAAGACCATGGGCCATACTGCCTAGTCTTCAGTAAGTATAATTTCATTTGATCGAATCCAGTAATAACGTCTTCAGTAGTTTCAAATCAGAAGTCTCTAGTCCAATAAATATGTCTTCAGTTATTTCCAATTCATATGAACAAATCTAGATATTGAGTCATCAGTATTATCAACATATGTGTCAAATCCAAAAAATAAGTCTTCAGTTGTTCCAATCCAATTCATGAAGTCAAATCCAGTAATAAAGTCTTGAGTATGTTCCAATAAAAACGTCAAATCCAATATTTAGCTCTTCAAAAAAGCTTACACCTCATCCAGACATTCCAAAAAGTCATTTGACCAACAAAATATAGGTACAATGCTTCAATAAAAATATATACAATTTTAAGCAAGTTTTAAATTTAGCGTCATATTTACAGCATACACACAGTATTATGTACAAAATTAAACAAAGGTAAATAAGTAGACGACTCCTTCAACAAATCAGTTACTGAAAGCGGGATTCGATTAGAAGCTCCATAAATCTCAAGCAACTCATCCATCAGCACTAGGCGCTGAATGCCAAAGGATGAGCACCTAAACAGAATGTGATCTATAGACTGAACCTCTTGCTTTTGACAATGATCGCAATAAGGGGAAGAGACAAAGTTTTTACGATGGAGATGAAAATTTAAACGACAATGACCAATGCGCATACGAGTAATTATGGTGTAAAACCTACGATGCATGTAAGTTTTAAACTTACAAAACCAAGGCTTAATATTAACTTGGTTATCTAACAAAGCATACAAATGAGCCTTATTCTCAACTTCTGTAAAATGATACCAATGTCTTCCCCAAAGAACAGTCATACGCTGTTTTAGATTACTTATAATATCAGAATATGGCAAGGTCACAGCTAAGTCCCTGCTGTCGGGAACCAGGGACAAGTCAGATGCATTAGCAATAGTTCTAGCTAGGTAGTCGGCGTTTTCATTACCAGAAACTCCTTTATGAGACGGAACCCATACAAAATCTATTTTAATACCAATTAAAGATAGTTCTAACCATAATTCTTTAATGGAAAAAATTAGATAGCAAGTGCTAGCATTCATTTTGTTACTCGATAAACTTATTAATACACTCATACTATCGCTTACTATGACCCATTCTTTACTATATTGATTATGTTCTTTAACATGTTTCAAAGCAAATAAGATGGCAGTTGCTTCAGCGGTAAAGATACTTGCATTTTTATTGATATTAAACCCAATACCTTTATTAATTTCAGGTTGATAAATTACAAAGGAAACAGCATTATTATTTTTGGCACCATCCGTATAAATAAATTTACAATTAGACCATTCTGACAACAATAAATAAGCCTCCTCTTTGGAAGTTAGCTTTGAATCTATTACAATTTTTATATCGGGATATTTACTCTTAAAAGAGCCTGTGTAACAGGGAAGAAGGTCATTATCAAGATGTATATTTAACTCCTGCAAAGAGTGAAAGAAAGAAGTAAAATCCTGAAGAACATACATGTGCCTTTGAAAAGGCGCTGATTGGAAATAAATCAAGTTGTGAAGAAGATCGTTCTTAGGCAAGCTGTATAACTTTAAAATAAATCTTTCTTTTAAATAACGAAATCTAATATGAATAGGAGGAAGATTCGATTCAATTTGCATAGCAGCGATAGGACTAGTTTTAAATGCACCCAGTATTGTCCGCATACATTTGTTTTGTATTTTATCTAATGAATTTACAATTTTATCATCTCCAGCAAAACATAGAAAACCATATTCAAAATGACTTCGAACTAGAGACTTATACAAGATTAACAAAATTTTGGGGTCTGCACCCCATGAAGTGGCGCACAGCGATTTTAACACATTGTATGCTTTGTTAGCTTTGGTTATAATACTGTCAGCATATTTTATCCAGGAAAGTTTTGAAGTAAATATAACACCTAAAAACTTTATTAGATCATATGAAATAGGCAGTGATATGTCATTGTACAAAACTGTGGGCAAACACATGCTTTTGCGACCAAAAATAAAAACTTTGGTTTTAGTCGAATTTACATCTAAGTTCAGATAAGCAAAGTATTTATGTAAGTTGATTAATGCCTCATTAATAGTCAAAGCTAATTGATTTAAATCAGATCCTGACACATAAACAACCAAATCATCTGCATACTGCAGATTTTTAACCTTTGTTCCTAGAATAAGATTTAGTCTCCTAATGTACAAAATAAAAATTAAAGGGGATAAGATACCTCCTTGACAAACCCCTAAAGAAGATAATCTTGGGCCATATAAGTGATTGTTAAATTTAACAAAAACCTTCCTGTTTGTTAAAAACATTTGTAAGAAATTTATTATTTTGCCAGGTAACCCTATCATTGACAGCTCTCTACATAAAACGGAAATATTGACACTGTTAAATGCACCTGCAATGTCAAAGAATACCGAAAGAAGATACTGATTATTATATATGCTGTTAAGTGCATCAAGTTGCAACTGACAAATACTCTCACGAGAAGACCGACCTTTACGAAAACCAAACTGATTGCAGGGTAACAGACCATTTTGTTCGACAAAAAATTCCAACCGTTGCTTTAGAAGCTGTTCAAAAACCTTTCCTACACAAGATGTGAGTGCTATAGGTCGATATGAGTCGGGTAACAATTTATCTTTATCAGGCTTTAAAATTGGGACCAAGCAATCTGTTTTCCAATCATCAGGAATTAAGTTTTCTTCCCACAGCTGATTTAATATGTTTAAAAAGGTCTTTAGATTTTGTGAACTTAAATTTTTCAGTAAAATATATGGTATTCCATCAAGACCAAAGGATGTATCTCTTCTTGAAAATAGGGCAGATTTAAGCTCTTGCAAAGAAAACGGTTCAGTAAGATACTTATCATTATCATTTTCTGTGTGAACATAATTTAAAGACTCATTAAGCACAAAATCAGGAGTGTATTTCTTAAGAAAATCTGATATCCAACTATTATTACTAGCGTGTTTTGAAATGAATGTTTTATTAAATTTCCGCATGTAATTCCATATTAATGTCAAAGGAGTGCACCGGTTAAATGAGTTACACAGATTTATCCAACTATTACGCCGTTCAGTCTTAAGAACAAGCTTTTTAAGAGCTCGAAGTCTTTTAAATTCTATATAATTCTCTTCACTAGGTTCACTTTTAAATTTTATATAAGCATGTTTTGAATTAAGTACAGCTTCTGAACACTTTTGATTCCACCAAGGCAGCCGGGGAAATTTCAAAGATTTTGGTGTACACGTATTAGAACTATTCAAAGACCTATGTCTAGGGATGGACTCTACAGCAGTAGATCGCAAAATATTACAAAACAGATTGAGCGCATCTATCGAAGACATATTTTCAAAATCAATATTAGCCAAACAAAAATCAACTGATTGCCTGTACATTTTCCAATTCACCTGTTTGTAATTTGGGTGAATGGGCAAATGTACATTATTACATATTGGGTTACTTTGTGAGCTATTTTCATTACCAACTATCATTTTTATCATTACAGGCAAATGATAACTGCTGCCAAGAGGACAATCCATAACAGACCAATCACATGAAAGTGCCAATGATGGAGAAACGAAAGTTAAATCCAGAGCATTAGGACGCCAAGAAGAAGAACCAGTTGTAGTAGTTTGACCATTATTTAAAAGAACCAAGTCATTGCCATCAATAATATCTAAGACATCTCTACCTCGAGGCAATGTATCAACACAGCCCCATGACATATGATGAGCATTTAGATCGCCTCCAAAAAGCATTGGCTGCGGAATAGATTTTATCAAAGCATCAAATTTACTTTTATTAAATGGGGGATCAGAATTTGATGGACTATAAAAACTTACTACACTCAACTGCTTGTTGTTTATAATTATTTGTACACAGATATTTTGTAGAGCATTGTCAAAATAAGTTTTAATATTAGAATATACTATATTGTTATGAATAAGTATTGCTACACCATTATGTTTATTACCACAGTCATTTCTAATGACATTGTATCCTTTAATTGAAAATTTTTGATGTTGTTTTAACCAGGTTTCAGAAATTATTGCTATGTGAATGTTATTTTCATATAAGAATCTAGTAAAGATTAGCCTATTGCTTATTATACTCTGAGCATTCCACTGCACTATGTTCAATATGTCCATAAAGAAAAAAATTAAGGTTGTTTCCTGAAAGTGTTTTTAAGTGTTTCTTTTATATTGTTAGAATTTATTGGCGTTTCTTTATCAGCACAAATTTTAACTATAGCTTCCACAAGTAGATTCATAAATCTGTCAGATTTGGTCAGATTACTTAGATGGGTGTCAATATATTTTGAGCCGAGCTGCGGAAATGCAACGTCACAAAACAAATCGGAATATTTAGCACTACGTGATTTTAACTTATTTTCCTCAATTTTCTGTTTTTTAATTGGACATGCAGCAGATATAGCCACGTGATCCCCACCACAGTTTGCGCATTGTGTTTTAACCTTATTACAATTTTTGAAATTATGAGGTTCAGCACAAATTGAACATACTTCATTATTTTTACAATACTTTGCTATATGACCAAATTTCATGCAACGAAGGCATTGCTTTACTGGAGGAATATAGATCCCTACTTCGTGCCTCCAATGGTCAAGTGTTACATATTCAGGCAACTGTACAGAGGCAAAAGTCACGGCAACCGTCTGAGTTGGAACCATTGAGACGATACCCAGCGTGTCTTTTACCCGCCGCATAAACCGTCTTACGCTTATCACCTTTTTACTGGAAGCTATTAATTGGAAAATCTTCTGGTTCGAATAATCAATCGGCACTGAAGTGAGAACACCCGTAACCTCGGTCTCAGATGCTGGGATTGAAGCATTCATGTGAATTTCATTTAATAATTTTTCATTTTTTAGGAAGACATTGGCGTGATTTGGGAGATCGAACATAATCCCAACTTTGTATGCATTAATTGTTCTTAGATGCATCACGCCCGACACGCAATGCTTTCGGATTGCATTGGACAAAGCAAGTCTATCTTTGTCAGAAAATTTGTGGCCATCCTCTCTGTGATTCAGAAAAACAATAAATTCTTTCTTAGCTGAATTTTCGTCGTACAACCTGTAATAACTTTTGGCCCTGAAAGGAGTATACTTCTCTTTGTCATCTTCTTTAGTCTTCTTTTTTGCAGGTATGCGCTCCGAGGGCGCACATGTATCCGCATCAGAACTACTTTCAGATTGAAGATCTGGCTCCGGCTCCAAGCCCTCCAACCGAGAACGCTTTCCCGTACGCTTCCCCATGACTGGGGAAGCGCACCAAACCGATAACCAAATCAACTATGAATTTAAATTAAAATTAAGACTAAATATGTACAAATTAACACTTAAAATTAATTTACAATAAAATATTTTATTAAGCGCGCCTATCACTTTCAACGTTCCCGCCAAAACTCTCAACAAACAATACAGCACGATTTTTTTTTTTTTTTTTTAAATTCGTCCATTCGGACAGGCTAAGACCATGGGCCATACTGCCTAGTCTTCAGTAAGTATAATTTCATTTGATCGAATCCAGTAATAACGTCTTCAGTAGTTTCAAATCAGAAGTCTCTAGTCCAATAAATATGTCTTCAGTTATTTCCAATTCATATGAACAAATCTAGATATTGAGTCATCAGTATTATCAACATATGTGTCAAATCCAAAAAATAAGTCTTCAGTTGTTCCAATCCAATTCATGAAGTCAAATCCAGTAATAAAGTCTTGAGTATGTTCCAATAAAAACGTCAAATCCAATATTTAGCTCTTCAAAAAAGCTTACACCTCATCCAGACATTCCAAAAAGTCATTTGACCAACAAAATATAGGTACAATGCTTCAATAAAAATATATACAATTTTAAGCAAGTTTTAAATTTAGCGTCATATTTACAGCATACACACAGTATTATGTACAAAATTAAACAAAGGTAAATAAGTAGACGACTCCTTCAACAAATCAATTACTGAAAGCGGGATTCGATTAGAAGCTCCATAAATCTCAAGCAACTCATCCATCAGCACTAGGCGCTGAATGCCAAAGGATGAGCACCTAAACAGAATGTGATCTATAGACTGAACCTCTTGCTTTTGACAATGATCGCAATAAGGGGAAGAGACAAAGTTTTTACGATGGAGATGAAAATTTAAACGACAATGACCAATGCGCATACGAGTAATTATGGTGTAAAACCTACGATGCATGTAAGTTTTAAACTTACAAAACCAAGGCTTACTATTAACTTGGTTATCTAACAAAGCATACAAATGAGCCTTATTCTCAACTTCTGTAAAATGATACCAATGTCTTCCCCAAAGAACAGTCATACGCTGTTTTAGATTACTTATAATATCAGAATATGGCAAGGTCACAGCTAAGTCCCTGCTGTCGGGAACCAGGGACAAGTCAGATGCATTAGCAATAGTTCTAGCTAGGTAGTCGGCGTTTTCATTACCAGAAACTCCTTTATGAGACGGAACCCATACAAAATCTATTTTAATACCAATTAAAGATAGTTCTAACCATAATTCTTTAATGGAAAAAATTAGATAGCAAGTGCTAGCATTCATTTTGTTACTCGATAAACTTATTAATACACTCATACTATCGCTTACTATGACCCATTCTTTACTATATTGATTATGTTCTTTAACATGTTTCAAAGCAAATAAGATGGCAGTTGCTTCAGCGGTAAAGATACTTGCATTTTTATTGATATTAAACCCAATACCTTTATTAATTTCAGGTTGATAAATTGCAAAGGAAACAGCATTATTATTTTTGGCACCATCCGTATAAATAAATTTACAATTAGACCATTCTGACAACAATAAATAAGCCTCCTCTTTGGAAGTTAGCTTTGAATCTATTACAATTTTTATATCGGGATATTTACTCTTAAAAGAGCCTGTGTAACAGGGAAGAAGGTCATTGTCAAGATGTATATTTAACTCCTGCAAAGAGTGAAAGAAAGAAGTAAAATCCTGAAGAACATACATGCGCCTTTGAAAAGGCGATGATTGGAAAGAAATCAAGTTGTGAAGAAGATCGTTCTTAGGCAAGCTGTATAACTTTAAAATAAATCTTTCTTTTAAATAACGAAATCTAATATGAATAGGAGGAAGATTCGATTCAATTTGCATAGCAGCGATAGGACTAGTTTTAAATGCACCCAGTATTGTCCGCATACATTTGTTTTGTATTTTATCTAATGAATTTACAATTTTATCATCTCCAGCAAAACATAGAAAACCATATTCAAAATGACTTCGAACTAGAGACTTATACAAGATTAACAAAATTTTGGGGTCTGCACCCCATGAAGTGGCGCACAGCGATTTTAACACATTGTATGCTTTGTTAGCTTTGGTTATAATACTGTCAGCATATTTTATCCAGGAAAGTTTTGAAGTAAATATAACACCTAAAAACTTTATTAGATCATATGAAATAGGCAGTGATATGTCATTGTACAAAACTGTGGGCAAACACATGCTTTTGCGACCAAAAATAAAAACTTTGGTTTTAGTCGAATTTACATCTAAGTTCAGATAAGCAAAGTATTTATGTAAGTTGATTAATGCCTCATTAATAGTCAAAGCTAATTGATTTAAATCAGATCCTGACACATAAACAACCAAATCATCTGCATACTGCAGATTTTTAACCTTTGTTCCTAGAATAAGATTTAGTCTCCTAATGTACAAAATAAAAATTAAAGGGGATAAGATACCTCCTTGACAAACCCCTAAAGAAGATAATCTTGGGCCATATAAGTGATTGTTAAATTTAACAAAAACCTTCCTGTTTGTTAAAAACATTTGTAAGAAATTTATTATTTTGCCAGGTAACCCTATCATTGACAGCTCTCTACATAAAACGGAAATATTGACACTGTTAAATGCACCTGCAATGTCAAAGAATACCGAAAGAAGATACTGATTATTATATATGCTGTTAAGTGCATCAAGTTGCAACTGACAAATACTCTCACGAGAAGACCGACCTTTACGAAAACCAAACTGATTGCAGGGTAACAGACCATTTTGTTCGACAAAAAATTCCAACCGTTGCTTTAGAAGCTGTTCAAAAACCTTTCCTACACAAGATGTGAGTGCTATAGGTCGATATGAGTCGGGTAACAATTTATCTTTATCAGGCTTTAAAATTGGGACCAAGCAATCTGTTTTCCAATCATCAGGAATTAAGTTTTCTTCCCACAGCTGATTTAATATGTTTAAAAAGGTCTTTAGATTTTGTGAACTTAAATTTTTCAGTAAAATATATGGTATTCCATCAAGACCAAAGGATGTATCTCTTCTTGAAAATAGGGCAGATTTAAGCTCTTGCAAAGAAAACGGTTCAGTAAGATACTTATCATTATCATTTTCTGTGTGAACATAATTTAAAGACTCATTAAGCACAAAATCAGGAGTGTATTTCTTAAGAAAATCTGATATCCAACTATTATTACTAGCGTGTTTTGAAATGAATGTTTTATTAAATTTCCGCATGTAATTCCATATTAATGTCAAAGGAGTGCACCGGTTAAATGAGTTACACAGATTTATCCAACTATTACGCCGTTCAGTCTTAAGAACAAGCTTTTTAAGAGCTCGAAGTCTTTTAAATTCTATATAATTCTCTTCACTAGGTTCACTTTTAAATTTTATATAAGCATGTTTTGAATTAAGTACAGCTTCTGAACACTTTTGATTCCACCAAGGCAGCCGGGGAAATTTCAAAGATTTTGGTGTACACGTATTAGAACTATTCAAAGACGTATGTCTAGGGATGGACTCTACAGCAGTAGATCGCAAAATATTACAAAACAGATTGAGCGCATCTATCGAAGACATATTTTCAAAATCAATATTAGCCAAACAAAAATCAACTGATTGCCTGTACATTTTCCAATTCACCTGTTTGTAATTTGGGTGAATGGGCAAATGTACATTATTACATATTGGGTTACTTTGTGAGCTATTTTCATTACCAACTATCATTTTTATCATTACAGGCAAATGATAACTGCTGCCAAGAGGACAATCCATAACAGACCAATCACATGAAAGTGCCAATGATGGAGAAACGAAAGTTAAATCCAGAGCATTAGGACGCCAAGAAGAAGAACCAGTTGTAGTAGTTTGACCATTATTTAAAAGAACCAAGTCATTGCCATCAATAATATCTAAGACATCTCTACCTCGAGGCAATGTATCAACACAGCCCCATGACATATGATGAGCATTTAGATCGCCTCCAAAAAGCATTGGCTGCGGAATAGATTTTATCAAAGCATCAAATTTACTTTTATTAAATGGGGGATCAGAATTTGATGGACTATAAAAACTTACTACACTCAACTGCTTGTTGTTTATAATTATTTGTACACAGATATTTTGTAGAGCATTGTCAAAATAAGTTTTAATATTAGAATATACTATATTGTTATGAATAAGTATTGCTACACCATTATGTTTATTACCACAGTCATTTCTAATGACATTGTATCCTTTAATTGAAAATTTTTGATGTTGTTTTAACCAGGTTTCAGAAATTATTGCTATGTGAATGTTATTTTCATATAAGAATCTAGTAAAGATTAGCCTATTGCTTATTATACTCTGAGCATTCCACTGCACTATGTTCAATATGTCCATAAAGAAAAAAATTAAGGTTGTTTCCTGAAAGTGTTTTTAAGTGTTTCTTTTATATTGTTAGAATTTATTGGCGTTTCTTTATCAGCACAAATTTTAACTATAGCTTCCACAAGTAGATTCATAAATCTGTCAGATTTGGTCAGATTACTTAGATGGGTGTCAATATATTTTGAGCCGAGCTGCGGAAATGCAACGTCACAAAACAAATCGGAATATTTAGCACTACGTGATTTTAACTTATTTTCCTCAATTTTCTGTTTTTTAATTGGACATGCAGCAGATATAGCCACGTGATCCCCACCACAGTTTGCGCATTGTGTTTTAACCTTATTACAATTTTTGAAATTATGAGGTTCAGCACAAATTGAACATACTTCATTATTTTTACAATACTTTGCTATATGACCAAATTTCATGCAACGAAGGCATTGCTTTACTGGAGGAATATAGATCCCTACTTCGTGCCTCCAATGGTCAAGTGTTACATATTCAGGCAACTGTACAGAGGCAAAAGTCACGGCAACCGTCTGAGTTGGAACCATTGAGACGATACCCAGCGTGTCTTTTACCCGCCGCATAAACCGTCTTACGCTTATCACCTTTTTACTGGAAGCTATTAATTGGAAAATCTTCTGGTTCGAATAATCAATCGGCACTGAAGTGAGAACACCCGTAACCTCGGTCTCAGATGCTGGGATTGAAGCATTCATGTGAATTTCATTTAATAATTTTTCATTTTTTAGGAAGACATTGGCGTGATTTGGGAGATCGAACATAATCCCAACTTTGTATGCATTAATTGTTCTTAGATGCATCACGCCCGACACGCGATGCTTTCGGATTGCATTGGACAAAGCAAGTCTATCTTTGTCAGAAAATTTGTGGTCATCCTCTCTGTGATTCAGAAAAACAATAAATTCTTTCTTAGCTGAATTTTCGTCGTACAACCTGTAATAACTTTTGGCCCTGAAAGGAGTATACTTCTCTTTGTCATCTTCTTTAGTCTTCTTTTTTGCAGGTATGCGCTCCGAGGGCGCACCTGTATCCGCATCAGAACTACTTTCAGATTGAAGATCTGGCTCCGGCTCCAAGCCCTCCAACCGAGAACGCTTTCCCGTACGCTTCCCCATGACTGGGGAAGCGCACCAAACCGATAACCAAATCAACTATGAATTTAAATTAAAAATAAGACTAAATATGTACAAATTAACACCTAAAATTAATTTACAATAAAATATTTTATCAAGCGCGCCTATCACTTTCAACGTTCCCGCCAAAAAAAAAAACAACAAACAATACATTTTTTTTTTTTTTAAATTCGTCCATTCGGACAGGCTAAGACCATGGGCCATACTGCCTAGTCTTCAGTAAGTATAATTTCATTTGATCGAATCCAGTAATAACGTCTTCAGTAGTTTCAAATCAGAAGTCTCTAGTCCAATAAATATGTCTTCAGTTATTTCCAATTCATATGAACAAATCTAGATATTGAGTCATCAGTATTATCAACATATGTGTCAAATCCAAAAAATAAGTCTTCAGTTGTTCCAATCCAATTCATGAAGTCAAATCCAGTAATAAAGTCTTGAGTATGTTCCAATAAAAACGTCAAATCCAATATTTAGCTCTTCAAAAAAGCTTACACCTCATCCAGACATTCCAAAAAGTCATTTGACCAACAAAATATAGGTACAATGCTTCAATAAAAATATATACAATTTTAAGCAAGTTTTAAATTTAGCGTCATATTTACAGCATACACACAGTATTATGTACAAAATTAAACAAAGGTAAATAAGTAGACGACTCCTTCAACAAATCAGTTACTGAAAGCGGGATTCGATTAGAAGCTCCATAAATCTCAAGCAACTCATCCATCAGCACTAGGCGCTGAATGCCAAAGGATGAGCACCTAAACAGAATGTGATCTATAGACTGAACCTCTTGCTTTTGACAATGATCGCAATAAGGGGAAGAGACAAAGTTTTTACGATGGAGATGAAAATTTAAACGACAATGACCAATGCGCATACGAGTAATTATGGTGTAAAACCTACGATGCATGTAAGTTTTAAACTTACAAAACCAAGGCTTAATATTAACTTGGTTATCTAACAAAGCATACAAATGAGCCTTATTCTCAACTTCTGTAAAATGATACCAATGTCTTCCCCAAAGAACAGTCATACGCTGTTTTAGATTACTTATAATATCAGAATATGGCAAGGTCACAGCTAAGTCCCTGCTGTCGGGAACCAGGGACAAGTCAGATGCATTAGCAATAGTTCTAGCTAGGTAGTCGGCGTTTTCATTACCAGAAACTCCTTTATGAGACGGAACCCATACAAAATCTATTTTAATACCAATTAAAGATAGTTCTAACCATAATTCTTTAATGGAAAAAATTAGATAGCAAGTGCTAGCATTCATTTTGTTACTCGATAAACTTATTAATACACTCATACTATCGCTTACTATGACCCATTCTTTACTATATTGATTATGTTCTTTAACATGTTTCAAAGCAAATAAGATGGCAGTTGCTTCAGCGGTAAAGATACTTGCATTTTTATTGATATTAAACCCAATACCTTTATTAATTTCAGGTTGATAAATTACAAAGGAAACAGCATTATTATTTTTGGCACCATCCGTATAAATAAATTTACAATTAGACCATTCTGACAACAATAAATAAGCCTCCTCTTTGGAAGTTAGCTTTGAATCTATTACAATTTTTATATCGGGATATTTACTCTTAAAAGAGCCTGTGTAACAGGGAAGAAGGTCATTATCAAGATGTATATTTAACTCCTGCAAAGAGTGAAAGAAAGAAGTAAAATCCTGAAGAACATACATGTGCCTTTGAAAAGGCGCTGATTGGAAATAAATCAAGTTGTGAAGAAGATCGTTCTTAGGCAAGCTGTATAACTTTAAAATAAATCTTTCTTTTAAATAACGAAATCTAATATGAATAGGAGGAAGATTCGATTCAATTTGCATAGCAGCGATAGGACTAGTTTTAAATGCACCCAGTATTGTCCGCATACATTTGTTTTGTATTTTATCTAATGAATTTACAATTTTATCATCTCCAGCAAAACATAGAAAACCATATTCAAAATGACTTCGAACTAGAGACTTATACAAGATTAACAAAATTTTGGGGTCTGCACCCCATGAAGTGGCGCACAGCGATTTTAACACATTGTATGCTTTGTTAGCTTTGGTTATAATACTGTCAGCATATTTTATCCAGGAAAGTTTTGAAGTAAATATAACACCTAAAAACTTTATTAGATCATATGAAATAGGCAGTGATATGTCATTGTACAAAACTGTGGGCAAACACATGCTTTTGCGACCAAAAATAAAAACTTTGGTTTTAGTCGAATTTACATCTAAGTTCAGATAAGCAAAGTATTTATGTAAGTTGATTAATGCCTCATTAATAGTCAAAGCTAATTGATTTAAATCAGATCCTGACACATAAACAACCAAATCATCTGCATACTGCAGATTTTTAACCTTTGTTCCTAGAATAAGATTTAGTCTCCTAATGTACAAAATAAAAATTAAAGGGGATAAGATACCTCCTTGACAAACCCCTAAAGAAGATAATCTTGGGCCATATAAGTGATTGTTAAATTTAACAAAAACCTTCCTGTTTGTTAAAAACATTTGTAAGAAATTTATTATTTTGCCAGGTAACCCTATCATTGACAGCTCTCTACATAAAACGGAAATATTGACACTGTTAAATGCACCTGCAATGTCAAAGAATACCGAAAGAAGATACTGATTATTATATATGCTGTTAAGTGCATCAAGTTGCAACTGACAAATACTCTCACGAGAAGACCGACCTTTACGAAAACCAAACTGATTGCAGGGTAACAGACCATTTTGTTCGACAAAAAATTCCAACCGTTGCTTTAGAAGCTGTTCAAAAACCTTTCCTACACAAGATGTGAGTGCTATAGGTCGATATGAGTCGGGTAACAATTTATCTTTATCAGGCTTTAAAATTGGGACCAAGCAATCTGTTTTCCAATCATCAGGAATTAAGTTTTCTTCCCACAGCTGATTTAATATGTTTAAAAAGGTCTTTAGATTTTGTGAACTTAAATTTTTCAGTAAAATATATGGTATTCCATCAAGACCAAAGGATGTATCTCTTCTTGAAAATAGGGCAGATTTAAGCTCTTGCAAAGAAAACGGTTCAGTAAGATACTTATCATTATCATTTTCTGTGTGAACATAATTTAAAGACTCATTAAGCACAAAATCAGGAGTGTATTTCTTAAGAAAATCTGATATCCAACTATTATTACTAGCGTGTTTTGAAATGAATGTTTTATTAAATTTCCGCATGTAATTCCATATTAATGTCAAAGGAGTGCACCGGTTAAATGAGTTACACAGATTTATCCAACTATTACGCCGTTCAGTCTTAAGAACAAGCTTTTTAAGAGCTCGAAGTCTTTTAAATTCTATATAATTCTCTTCACTAGGTTCACTTTTAAATTTTATATAAGCATGTTTTGAATTAAGTACAGCTTCTGAACACTTTTGATTCCACCAAGGCAGCCGGGGAAATTTCAAAGATTTTGGTGTACACGTATTAGAACTATTCAAAGACCTATGTCTAGGGATGGACTCTACAGCAGTAGATCGCAAAATATTACAAAACAGATTGAGCGCATCTATCGAAGACATATTTTCAAAATCAATATTAGCCAAACAAAAATCAACTGATTGCCTGTACATTTTCCAATTCACCTGTTTGTAATTTGGGTGAATGGGCAAATGTACATTATTACATATTGGGTTACTTTGTGAGCTATTTTCATTACCAACTATCATTTTTATCATTACAGGCAAATGATAACTGCTGCCAAGAGGACAATCCATAACAGACCAATCACATGAAAGTGCCAATGATGGAGAAACGAAAGTTAAATCCAGAGCATTAGGACGCCAAGAAGAAGAACCAGTTGTAGTAGTTTGACCATTATTTAAAAGAACCAAGTCATTGCCATCAATAATATCTAAGACATCTCTACCTCGAGGCAATGTATCAACACAGCCCCATGACATATGATGAGCATTTAGATCGCCTCCAAAAAGCATTGGCTGCGGAATAGATTTTATCAAAGCATCAAATTTACTTTTATTAAATGGGGGATCAGAATTTGATGGACTATAAAAACTTACTACACTCAACTGCTTGTTGTTTATAATTATTTGTACACAGATATTTTGTAGAGCATTGTCAAAATAAGTTTTAATATTAGAATATACTATATTGTTATGAATAAGTATTGCTACACCATTATGTTTATTACCACAGTCATTTCTAATGACATTGTATCCTTTAATTGAAAATTTTTGATGTTGTTTTAACCAGGTTTCAGAAATTATTGCTATGTGAATGTTATTTTCATATAAGAATCTAGTAAAGATTAGCCTATTGCTTATTATACTCTGAGCATTCCACTGCACTATGTTCAATATGTCCATAAAGAAAAAAATTAAGGTTGTTTCCTGAAAGTGTTTTTAAGTGTTTCTTTTATATTGTTAGAATTTATTGGCGTTTCTTTATCAGCACAAATTTTAACTATAGCTTCCACAAGTAGATTCATAAATCTGTCAGATTTGGTCAGATTACTTAGATGGGTGTCAATATATTTTGAGCCGAGCTGCGGAAATGCAACGTCACAAAACAAATCGGAATATTTAGCACTACGTGATTTTAACTTATTTTCCTCAATTTTCTGTTTTTTAATTGGACATGCAGCAGATATAGCCACGTGATCCCCACCACAGTTTGCGCATTGTGTTTTAACCTTATTACAATTTTTGAAATTATGAGGTTCAGCACAAATTGAACATACTTCATTATTTTTACAATACTTTGCTATATGACCAAATTTCATGCAACGAAGGCATTGCTTTACTGGAGGAATATAGATCCCTACTTCGTGCCTCCAATGGTCAAGTGTTACATATTCAGGCAACTGTACAGAGGCAAAAGTCACGGCAACCGTCTGAGTTGGAACCATTGAGACGATACCCAGCGTGTCTTTTACCCGCCGCATAAACCGTCTTACGCTTATCACCTTTTTACTGGAAGCTATTAATTGGAAAATCTTCTGGTTCGAATAATCAATCGGCACTGAAGTGAGAACACCCGTAACCTCGGTCTCAGATGCTGGGATTGAAGCATTCATGTGAATTTCATTTAATAATTTTTCATTTTTTAGGAAGACATTGGCGTGATTTGGGAGATCGAACATAATCCCAACTTTGTATGCATTAATTGTTCTTAGATGCATCACGCCCGACACGCAATGCTTTCGGATTGCATTGGACAAAGCAAGTCTATCTTTGTCAGAAAATTTGTGGCCATCCTCTCTGTGATTCAGAAAAACAATAAATTCTTTCTTAGCTGAATTTTCGTCGTACAACCTGTAATAACTTTTGGCCCTGAAAGGAGTATACTTCTCTTTGTCATCTTCTTTAGTCTTCTTTTTTGCAGGTATGCGCTCCGAGGGCGCACATGTATCCGCATCAGAACTACTTTCAGATTGAAGATCTGGCTCCGGCTCCAAGCCCTCCAACCGAGAACGCTTTCCCGTACGCTTCCCCATGACTGGGGAAGCGCACCAAACCGATAACCAAATCAACTATGAATTTAAATTAAAATTAAGACTAAATATGTACAAATTAACACTTAAAATTAATTTACAATAAAATATTTTATTAAGCGCGCCTATCACTTTCAACGTTCCCGCCAAAACTCTCAACAAACAATACAGCACGATTTTTTTTTTTTTTTTTTAAATTCGTCCATTCGGACAGGCTAAGACCATGGGCCATACTGCCTAGTCTTCAGTAAGTATAATTTCATTTGATCGAATCCAGTAATAACGTCTTCAGTAGTTTCAAATCAGAAGTCTCTAGTCCAATAAATATGTCTTCAGTTATTTCCAATTCATATGAACAAATCTAGATATTGAGTCATCAGTATTATCAACATATGTGTCAAATCCAAAAAATAAGTCTTCAGTTGTTCCAATCCAATTCATGAAGTCAAATCCAGTAATAAAGTCTTGAGTATGTTCCAATAAAAACGTCAAATCCAATATTTAGCTCTTCAAAAAAGCTTACACCTCATCCAGACATTCCAAAAAGTCATTTGACCAACAAAATATAGGTACAATGCTTCAATAAAAATATATACAATTTTAAGCAAGTTTTAAATTTAGCGTCATATTTACAGCATACACACAGTATTATGTACAAAATTAAACAAAGGTAAATAAGTAGACGACTCCTTCAACAAATCAATTACTGAAAGCGGGATTCGATTAGAAGCTCCATAAATCTCAAGCAACTCATCCATCAGCACTAGGCGCTGAATGCCAAAGGATGAGCACCTAAACAGAATGTGATCTATAGACTGAACCTCTTGCTTTTGACAATGATCGCAATAAGGGGAAGAGACAAAGTTTTTACGATGGAGATGAAAATTTAAACGACAATGACCAATGCGCATACGAGTAATTATGGTGTAAAACCTACGATGCATGTAAGTTTTAAACTTACAAAACCAAGGCTTACTATTAACTTGGTTATCTAACAAAGCATACAAATGAGCCTTATTCTCAACTTCTGTAAAATGATACCAATGTCTTCCCCAAAGAACAGTCATACGCTGTTTTAGATTACTTATAATATCAGAATATGGCAAGGTCACAGCTAAGTCCCTGCTGTCGGGAACCAGGGACAAGTCAGATGCATTAGCAATAGTTCTAGCTAGGTAGTCGGCGTTTTCATTACCAGAAACTCCTTTATGAGACGGAACCCATACAAAATCTATTTTAATACCAATTAAAGATAGTTCTAACCATAATTCTTTAATGGAAAAAATTAGATAGCAAGTGCTAGCATTCATTTTGTTACTCGATAAACTTATTAATACACTCATACTATCGCTTACTATGACCCATTCTTTACTATATTGATTATGTTCTTTAACATGTTTCAAAGCAAATAAGATGGCAGTTGCTTCAGCGGTAAAGATACTTGCATTTTTATTGATATTAAACCCAATACCTTTATTAATTTCAGGTTGATAAATTGCAAAGGAAACAGCATTATTATTTTTGGCACCATCCGTATAAATAAATTTACAATTAGACCATTCTGACAACAATAAATAAGCCTCCTCTTTGGAAGTTAGCTTTGAATCTATTACAATTTTTATATCGGGATATTTACTCTTAAAAGAGCCTGTGTAACAGGGAAGAAGGTCATTATCAAGATGTATATTTAACTCCTGCAAAGAGTGAAAGAAAGAAGTAAAATCCTGAAGAACATACATGCGCCTTTGAAAAGGCGATGATTGGAAAGAAATCAAGTTGTGAAGAAGATCGTTCTTAGGCAAGCTGTATAACTTTAAAATAAATCTTTCTTTTAAATAACGAAATCTAATATGAATAGGAGGAAGATTCGATTCAATTTGCATAGCAGCGATAGGACTAGTTTTAAATGCACCCAGTATTGTCCGCATACATTTGTTTTGTATTTTATCTAATGAATTTACAATTTTATCATCTCCAGCAAAACATAGAAAACCATATTCAAAATGACTTCGAACTAGAGACTTATACAAGATTAACAAAATTTTGGGGTCTGCACCCCATGAAGTGGCGCACAGCGATTTTAACACATTGTATGCTTTGTTAGCTTTGGTTATAATACTGTCAGCATATTTTATCCAGGAAAGTTTTGAAGTAAATATAACACCTAAAAACTTTATTAGATCATATGAAATAGGCAGTGATATGTCATTGTACAAAACTGTGGGCAAACACATGCTTTTGCGACCAAAAATAAAAACTTTGGTTTTAGTCGAATTTACATCTAAGTTCAGATAAGCAAAGTATTTATGTAAGTTGATTAATGCCTCATTAATAGTCAAAGCTAATTGATTTAAATCAGATCCTGACACATAAACAACCAAATCATCTGCATACTGCAGATTTTTAACCTTTGTTCCTAGAATAAGATTTAGTCTCCTAATGTACAAAATAAAAATTAAAGGGGATAAGATACCTCCTTGACAAACCCCTAAAGAAGATAATCTTGGGCCATATAAGTGATTGTTAAATTTAACAAAAACCTTCCTGTTTGTTAAAAACATTTGTAAGAAATTTATTATTTTGCCAGGTAACCCTATCATTGACAGCTCTCTACATAAAACGGAAATATTGACACTGTTAAATGCACCTGCAATGTCAAAGAATACCGAAAGAAGATACTGATTATTATATATGCTGTTAAGTGCATCAAGTTGCAACTGACAAATACTCTCACGAGAAGACCGACCTTTACGAAAACCAAACTGATTGCAGGGTAACAGACCATTTTGTTCGACAAAAAATTCCAACCGTTGCTTTAGAAGCTGTTCAAAAACCTTTCCTACACAAGATGTGAGTGCTATAGGTCGATATGAGTCGGGTAACAATTTATCTTTATCAGGCTTTAAAATTGGGACCAAGCAATCTGTTTTCCAATCATCAGGAATTAAGTTTTCTTCCCACAGCTGATTTAATATGTTTAAAAAGGTCTTTAGATTTTGTGAACTTAAATTTTTCAGTAAAATATATGGTATTCCATCAAGACCAAAGGATGTATCTCTTCTTGAAAATAGGGCAGATTTAAGCTCTTGCAAAGAAAACGGTTCAGTAAGATACTTATCATTATCATTTTCTGTGTGAACATAATTTAAAGACTCATTAAGCACAAAATCAGGAGTGTATTTCTTAAGAAAATCTGATATCCAACTATTATTACTAGCGTGTTTTGAAATGAATGTTTTATTAAATTTCCGCATGTAATTCCATATTAATGTCAAAGGAGTGCACCGGTTAAATGAGTTACACAGATTTATCCAACTATTACGCCGTTCAGTCTTAAGAACAAGCTTTTTAAGAGCTCGAAGTCTTTTAAATTCTATATAATTCTCTTCACTAGGTTCACTTTTAAATTTTATATAAGCATGTTTTGAATTAAGTACAGCTTCTGAACACTTTTGATTCCACCAAGGCAGCCGGGGAAATTTCAAAGATTTTGGTGTACACGTATTAGAACTATTCAAAGACGTATGTCTAGGGATGGACTCTACAGCAGTAGATCGCAAAATATTACAAAACAGATTGAGCGCATCTATCGAAGACATATTTTCAAAATCAATATTAGCCAAACAAAAATCAACTGATTGCCTGTACATTTTCCAATTCACCTGTTTGTAATTTGGGTGAATGGGCAAATGTACATTATTACATATTGGGTTACTTTGTGAGCTATTTTCATTACCAACTATCATTTTTATCATTACAGGCAAATGATAACTGCTGCCAAGAGGACAATCCATAACAGACCAATCACATGAAAGTGCCAATGATGGAGAAACGAAAGTTAAATCCAGAGCATTAGGACGCCAAGAAGAAGAACCAGTTGTAGTAGTTTGACCATTATTTAAAAGAACCAAGTCATTGCCATCAATAATATCTAAGACATCTCTACCTCGAGGCAATGTATCAACACAGCCCCATGACATATGATGAGCATTTAGATCGCCTCCAAAAAGCATTGGCTGCGGAATAGATTTTATCAAAGCATCAAATTTACTTTTATTAAATGGGGGATCAGAATTTGATGGACTATAAAAACTTACTACACTCAACTGCTTGTTGTTTATAATTATTTGTACACAGATATTTTGTAGAGCATTGTCAAAATAAGTTTTAATATTAGAATATACTATATTGTTATGAATAAGTATTGCTACACCATTATGTTTATTACCACAGTCATTTCTAATGACATTGTATCCTTTAATTGAAAATTTTTGATGTTGTTTTAACCAGGTTTCAGAAATTATTGCTATGTGAATGTTATTTTCATATAAGAATCTAGTAAAGATTAGCCTATTGCTTATTATACTCTGAGCATTCCACTGCACTATGTTCAATATGTCCATAAAGAAAAAAATTAAGGTTGTTTCCTGAAAGTGTTTTTAAGTGTTTCTTTTATATTGTTAGAATTTATTGGCGTTTCTTTATCAGCACAAATTTTAACTATAGCTTCCACAAGTAGATTCATAAATCTGTCAGATTTGGTCAGATTACTTAGATGGGTGTCAATATATTTTGAGCCGAGCTGCGGAAATGCAACGTCACAAAACAAATCGGAATATTTAGCACTACGTGATTTTAACTTATTTTCCTCAATTTTCTGTTTTTTAATTGGACATGCAGCAGATATAGCCACGTGATCCCCACCACAGTTTGCGCATTGTGTTTTAACCTTATTACAATTTTTGAAATTATGAGGTTCAGCACAAATTGAACATACTTCATTATTTTTACAATACTTTGCTATATGACCAAATTTCATGCAACGAAGGCATTGCTTTACTGGAGGAATATAGATCCCTACTTCGTGCCTCCAATGGTCAAGTGTTACATATTCAGGCAACTGTACAGAGGCAAAAGTCACGGCAACCGTCTGAGTTGGAACCATTGAGACGATACCCAGCGTGTCTTTTACCCGCCGCATAAACCGTCTTACGCTTATCACCTTTTTACTGGAAGCTATTAATTGGAAAATCTTCTGGTTCGAATAATCAATCGGCACTGAAGTGAGAACACCCGTAACCTCGGTCTCAGATGCTGGGATTGAAGCATTCATGTGAATTTCATTTAATAATTTTTCATTTTTTAGGAAGACATTGGCGTGATTTGGGAGATCGAACATAATCCCAACTTTGTATGCATTAATTGTTCTTAGATGCATCACGCCCGACACGCAATGCTTTCGGATTGCATTGGACAAAGCAAGTCTATCTTTGTCAGAAAATTTGTGGCCATCCTCTCTGTGATTCAGAAAAACAATAAATTCTTTCTTAGCTGAATTTTCGTCGTACAACCTGTAATAACTTTTGGCCCTGAAAGGAGTATACTTCTCTTTGTCATCTTCTTTAGTCTTCTTTTTTGCAGGTATGCGCTCCGAGGGCGCACATGTATCCGCATCAGAACTACTTTCAGATTGAAGATCTGGCTCCGGCTCCAAGCCCTCCAACCGAGAACGCTTTCCCGTACGCTTCCCCATGACTGGGGAAGCGCACCAAACCGATAACCAAATCAACTATGAATTTAAATTAAAATTAAGACTAAATATGTACAAATTAACACTTAAAATTAATTTACAATAAAATATTTTATTAAGCGCGCCTATCACTTTCAACGTTCCCGCCAAAACTCCTAAAATCCAATACAGCACGAGCAAGACTATGAGTGCTCTGTGGAGTGGTCCGAATTGAGGATTTAAATTCAATGAAATATATGCATTTAGCAAATAAGCACCAAAAAAGATCAATTTAGAAATAAGACTAGTAAAACAACAATTGACTTCAGTTTATATAACTTTTTGAATATTTTTTAATGGTAAAAATTTCGATATTACTAATTTATCAATCTCACTATAAGTATTTAAAAGTATTTACAAGAGTTTGGACCTTAACCAAGTGACATGTGACATTTACAGGATAATTCAAGACCTTGTTTTAACAGCCTTGAGTATCACGTTTCTTTAGCAAAAAATATGTATGTACTGACGAGACGAGACACAGCTGACAGTTTAATGCTGACATCCACTGTCATAGCATTGATTTTATTTATTGTTGGAATTTCTTGAAAATGGTGTGGTTAGTGTGTGCAAGTGATATCTAATCAACAATCAGTACACTCGCTCTTCAAATTACATCAAGAGTTGTAGCGATTAGTCATCGGCCATCGTGAAACACTAACAGTGACTTGACCCTATCAAAATGGATGAAGACGAAACGACTTGGTAAATAAATAGACCCAATTGGCTACCGAATAATGCAGAGTTTTATGTATACGCTAAGACGCTATTGATGGATATTTACGTTAATTATTGATGTCTCGAGTATGACCTTAATCGATTACAATTGCATTGTATGCCAGTACGGCAAGACATTGGCTTATCGTTTTATTACTGTGCCACGATATGTGCAAAACACAGTTATATAAAGTGTATTCATAAAATTTTCAGGTTGATTGAACTGGAGTCGGCACTTCTCGACGGTTGTTCGGCTCACGAAATTAACATGCTCACTAAAGGTAAAAAGATACCAGAAAGTTTGCGCCCTGACGTTTGGCTTCTCTGTCTGAATTGCCAAGACGCGGCCAATCAGCTATTGCTTTTCGACGAAATCTTCGATTTGACCAACCAGAATGAACTAAGAGATGATGTGAAGAAATTTGTAAAAGGTCTCGGAAATGATGATGACGATAAACTGTCAGTGATTTCTGATATTGAATCAATTATCACATTTTATTGCAAATCTAAATCCATTCAGTACACATCCAACAATGGTTGGATCGAGATTCTATTGCCATTACTTAGTTTAAAATTACCCAGGTCTGATACTTACAATTTATTTGACAAAGTTATAAACCTATACATTCCGAAAGGCTGTACCAAAAATGGTGTACCATTCCATATACTGCGATTGGTTCTACAATACCATGACCCGGAGCTGTGTTCTTTTTTGGATACCAAGAGGATAACTCCAGAACAGTACTGCCTGCCGTGGCTTCGATCTTTATTTGCAGGAACATGTAGCCTGGAAGTGGTTCTCTTCATGTGGGACTTGTACTTCCAGAGATCTGATCCTTTCTTCATATTCTTTCTGTGTCTGATTATGATAATAAACTCCAGAGAGCAATTGCTTCAAATGAAGACTGAAGACAAATCAGAGATCATTGCCACATTGAGCAGGATGCCTGCAGACTTGGAAGCACCGGATGTGTCAGATTTTTGCTCCTTGGCTCATTATTACTCCTTAAAAACGCCAGTGTCATTCCGTGATGATGTCTTAGATGTGTTGTTTTCAACGAATGGCCTCGAGATTAACTCTAAACTCTATTCCCAAGCTCTGTGTCTTCCTGTAGCGGTTCACGAACTGATAGAGAGTGCCACCGTGGACGTATCTGATGTAGATAATGTCAAATATTTCTTGGTTGATTGTCGTCCAGCAGAGCAGTACAATGCTGGGCACTTATCAACAGCCTTCCATTTGGATTGCAATCTCATGCTTCAGGAACCGAATGCATTCAACACTGCTGTGCAAGGTTTACTTAATGCACAAAGACAGGCTTTGGCTGCCGGGTCCTTGGCGGCTGGGGAACATCTATGTTTTGTCGGTTCAGGAAGAACAGAGGAAGACAGCTACGCACACATGGTGGTAGCATCTTTCCTGAAAAAGAATACTAAATATGTGTCTATGCTGGACGGTGGATTTGTGGCCATACATGATTATTTCGGTCCACATATGTCAGATTGCTTGGAAGAGCACAATCCGGCCGCATGTTTAGTGTGTGCTCCGCAAAACAACAACGAAGGAGTGGAAACACACCAAAGTAACACTAGGGACAACGCGCCGGCAATACAGTTGTTTAGTAAACTCTCATCAGCGATGAAAGCGAAAAGCCAAGAAGTCAAAGGTAAATTGATAGAATACATAGTCAATCCAAATGCCACCGGAGGCACGGGAGAGTGGCATGTGTCAGCCAATGATAGAAAAGAGCAAAGGTATCGGAATGTGCCTCCAGTGTTCAGTATTAACGACGAAGAAGACGACTGCCATCCTGACCCCAGACACCTGACAGACTCCGATATGCTGGAGGAAACTGTAGATCTCAATACATTCCTGAAAGAGCACAATGTCGTCGACAATTTTGTCTGCCAAGAAGTATTACTGAATGGTTATATGTTTGATTCTTGCCTAGTTGTCACCGAGACGCATTTAATAGTGTTGCGCGACATTCCAAACAAGCGCGGTATGTACAAAGTGCTGTCTCGGAGGCCTCTGTCGACTATAGTGAAGATAACAGCGAAAAAGCGACACCCTGAGTTAATTACATTCAAATATGGCGTGCCGGATGGCGATAATTTGCTAATTAAGGATATGGATCGCTTTCTGATACCGAACGCTTCGCTGGCGACCAAAGTGGTCTCCAACCAGATAGTTCAGCAGTTGGATAGTAAGTAGTTCATTTGAACGATCTTTAAAGGCTCTACATTTTTTCGGGTAATCAATTTTTTACCCAAATGGTGATATAACCAGAGACTAGTAAATTATAAACAACGGCAAAATTTAGCTTCACAGAAGGTGTTGTATAACCAGGCCCATGCCACAATTTGACGCATAATTACATTTGTATGTATGTATGTAAGCACTTTATTGTACACAATAACAGGTTAAGGAATATACATGTTACACAATAGATCAAAGTACAAAGGCGAACTTATCCCTATAAGGGATCTCTTCCAGCCAACCTTTGAGCAATTGAGAGGAAGGTAGGTAGAACGAGATAGGCAAACTTATACCGTGTACAAAAACAGAGAAAATGAAAGCAAATCCTAATAAGTATTAATTCTAGACAAATAAAAACATGCCAATACATATATAAATATACAATATAAAATATAATACACACTAACATATGTAACATATATATCGCAAATATACAATAAATAAATAAATACTATATTCAACCAATTCACAAGTCATGGGAAAGCCACAACTTCTTCAAATTCATCTTAAGTGACGCAACAGAGCGCGACTGTCTCGGCGACAAAGGCAACTCATTCCACAATTTAACAGCGCGCGCAGTAAAAGATCTGGAGTATGTTCGCGTCTTTCTAGACGGTACAGCAAGAGTAAGGTTAGAACTCGACCGCAAGCGGTGGCCACTGCCGTCTGACATATAACTAAACCGCTCAGAAAGGTAAGGAGGGGAAGTAGGGCTGAACAGTGTATTGAAAAGTAATGACAGGATATGCACATCCCTGCGCTGGCGAATCGGTAACCATCGAAGCTTAGAGCGGAATTCAGAGATATGATCATACTTGCGTAGACCAAATACATATCTGATACATACATTTTGTAGACACTCCAGCTTAGTAGCTCCTCGTTGAGGTCCAGAAACGCAATATCGCCATAGTCCAGAAGAGGAAGCAAAAGAGATTGAGTAAGGGTCAACTTGGTACGAAGAGGAAGGAAATTCTGAAGGCGTCTTAGGGAGTGAAGGGACCTAAAGATCCTCTGACTCACCTCAGCTATATGGGGTGACCAAGAAAGCGTCTGGTCCATGGTGATACCCAAATTCCTGACAGTAGAGGAAAGAGGAATAGAAATTCCATCAAAAATAATGTCAGGCACCACCACCTCTGAGAGCTTATTTACATAGTAAGGACTACCAATAACAATCGCTTGCGATTTATTCGCATTAATTTGTAAACCATACTTGCACGCCCAGCAGCTTATAGATTCTAGGTTTCGATTGACTACCGAAATTAATGAGGAGATATCATCTACAGTAGCCGCTGCATAAATCTGTAGGTCATCTGCGTAAAGGTGATATGATGTAGTTAGGGATTCGGTGATACTATTTATAAAAACAGAGAACAATAATGGAGAAAGCACCCCGCCCTGAGGAACGCCAGCGGAGAGTTCGCACCACTCGGACATCTTGTCATTTGAATAGTAACTTCATTATGTAGGTCTAAGTTGTAAAGGTTATCGCCGCATTGGGTATCGTGCACTACCCTACGTATTAAATGTTGCTAGAAAGGCGAAAGATGTATGTCTACACACAGGCGTAATTTCGCGTGCGCTTTCCAAACGTTATGGATTTCCGTACATTCTGACAAGCGTGCAGCGTGCGAGATTACGCGTGTGCGTAAACGCGGCTTAAGGGAGAGTACCTTCTGTACTTTAGTACTATTTCATAATCTGTGTTATAACCGGGGTTAGTGGTTTACGTATGAGATCGCCTATACAGCGCCATCTAGTGAAACTGTTGCCTTTAGCAGTCTTTATAATGTACCCAGTCTCAGGAAAAGCTTTATGGCTTACAAATTTACGAGTAGAAGTCATGATGTTTCTATTTACAGTCAAAATATTGTGTTCAGTATATTTGAATGTTAACTCTGCCTACCAAAATTTAGATTAGAACCTAAGTTCTTTATTTGATATTTATGTGATTACGTGTTAAAAACACTCGCTTTGCTTTTATTTGCACGTATTTAACGTTCGTATTTCGAAGGCGGTTGGCCACTGCGGCGCAAGCTACGTGCTAATTTATTGTGAAATTTGTTCGAATGGTTATAGTAGGTGTCCAAAGTCATTACATACAAAAAGAATTTTAAGAATTGTTCATGTATCATGTGCCGTAGCGGAATCCCGTCTTTAAGCATAGCTAAGCTAGACTAAATATTTGATACTAAAGCTAGTTTTAATTCTAGTAGAATTCTTTCAATAGAACACTCGTACCTACCTGTAGTCAAGAGAAATATCAGTCGTGTTTGAATTCAATTTCTATATCTATTTAAATTATCTTACTACCAGCCGTGTCGGCAGTAGTGGCTGAAATCTTACACTCGCTTACGCCTGCAAAAACAACTTAATTATGTGAAATGGAGATCTGCACAAAATATGTATGTGACAACCATCAAATCATAAAATAAAATCTTAAAAAAGATACATTGAAAGTGTAGAAAAACATGCATTTTTTTACCCAAAGTAAATTTAAAGCTACCAATAGAATTCTTACGCTTTTATAGAAACGAAATTGTACGACACGACAACTATGGACCTAAACGCAGTATTTCGCGACCGAAACAGTCATTTACTTGATTTTCCATAAAACGATTAGTGCAAATAGAAAGATGTGTCGTCACAATTCTGTGTCCGTCTTTGACGCAATTTTTTGGGTATTTGGATTTGATTGAATTGTAATAATAAAGATGAAGGATTTTAACATGATTTACTTTTTTACATATTATAAAAAATAATTTATTTTTATGTTTATGTTATAAAGAGTCTGATTGATAATGTTTTTACAAGCTTTTATTTAAGTATTTAACTATGTTTGTTTGGGTGGAATCTTGCAAATCAAATTTGAAGCAGATATCTTCACCCGATTGAGCTGAAATTTTGGGTTCAAGTATAGTTGGGATGACAATATTCAATATTATAGTACCATCGCCACCTTCTGTCTCCATCATCAGATCATCATAATGCCACCTTGAAGTCTCCATCATCAGATGCTGATCTGATGATGGAAACAGAAGTGGTGGCTTGGGAATTCAGGACTTTAAAGGAGTAACCCTGTTGAGTTTGGGCTTGTTACATATAATCGTCGAGTAGTTGATGACGGTATACAGCAGCAGCAGCAGGTTACACTTACACCAAAAATTTTAACTTTTCACAGAAACTTATTTAACAACTTTTATTTAGAGTTCCGGTATCTATCTGTCATCACATCTTGCATGTCAAATTCCTGTAGTCCAATCGAGTTTAAACTTCGTGTTTCATACACGTAATGCAGACTAGGTGACATTGTATTGTAATATTAAGGTGCTGATGGACTGGAACTTCACTTGTAACAGAACAATAGAACATCGCTACTAACATTTTATACAATCATTCCAGTGAACGCTCTAGGCTCTGCAAAAAGGTTGAAGCCTTATTGAGGTTTCGCTCGAATGCTCCCAAAAACCGCTCGTGTTTATTTTGAGTGCTTTTATGTGTAATGTATCATTGAGTTGGTGTGATGACGGAGATGGAAGGATGCCATTAGAATTGTCTTGGAGAAGAGCTGACAGCTCCATTCAAAAGTACATTAGGCAGTAACAGCTTGTTTCAAAAGTGATATTGTTGCCAGAGACTTGTTATCTTCACAGCTTTAGATTGGGTGGCCGTCTAGTGGCATAACAACTATTGTCATACAACATTACGCATAAAGTTGATGCATAAATTATACTATGGCATAATTGTTCCCTGTCATAATTATACGGAGTCATAATTTGTTTAACCATAATGTAGAATGTCATACATTTATTTAGTCATAATATTGATAACTATATTTTTTTTTGTAATAATTGTAAATGTCGTACATTTATCAAGCCATAATATTGATGATAATAAAATTTGAGATTTGATCAAAAAACAAAACAAAGGGCGGCCGTCAAATAAACTTTTCTCTGAGATCAACCAATGCTACTAGTGGTGTATAAAGTTCAAGTTTTCACGTAGGCAGTAGGGAACAGGGACTTAGTGGCAATACCGACTCGGATCGCGGATAGGTTAGAGGTTATTTTTTTTATAAAAGAGCGGAAAAACTTGTTATTAGATAATACTCGTTTGTAAACTTTTATACTGATCGTCCTTTGCTACTGTGACCCCACATAAAAGACAACTTTGTAACTTACTTGCTTCTGATTCGAGATCTTCATTTACTACTAAGAAAAACAGGCTTATGCGTTTTGCAGTTTATGCGTTTATGCAGAATGGTTAAATTGTTTTATGAGCAACCAATTTATGTCAATTATAAAGTATGCATAAATAATTTTATGCCCATCAAATTTATGCGCATTACACAATATGTTCTTAAACATTATGACTAAAAACGTTATGCGCATAAATGTATGACTATTTACAGTTATGCGTAATGATGAGTACCTATGACGAATCCACGTATGCCTACCAAAAATATGACTTTAAACTTTATGCAACCCGACCCCTACCCCTTTAGATTTTATGAGAATAGGGTATCCTACCAAGATGTGCCAAGGTCAGATGAATAACAAAAACCCATTTTACTGTAACTTGCACGATTTAACAGTGGCCCCAGTGACCAATTGACAACATTTCATTTTTTTAAGTGGTCCATTTTATGATTTAGTTCGATAGAAAATGAAATTTTAAGGTATACATGTTTTTTTATTTCTCCCTTAATGTTTATTTTCATTCAAAAATATCAAAATTAAAAGTAGTGAATTCCAATAGGTCGTAAGTAAAATATGACGTCATTATTATGTCTCTCTATGGCACCTGTCCACATCTTTCACTAACAGACGTAGGAATGAAGTCACGCACGGGGTATACCGCGTTTTACAGATTTTAGTGATTTTCTCCGAAACGAGTAAGATTAAAATGGGAAAACCACTTATTACGTTCAGATAAGATAATTACCGAAATGGTTTTCGATTTAGGCATCATTACATATTTTGAAATGTTGTCAATTGTTACCTAGGATGACAAATACGAACGTTTCCGAGAAAATACGATGGAAATGAATTATGCTCTACATCTGTATATAATCGTAAGCAGTGTTCGTTACAATCGGAATGTATTCAACTTTTGACAAATTTCTATGGAATGACATCAGCCGGCGCCATATTTAATGTTGATCGGTCGGTACGTAAGTTGGTGTAATCCGCCCTTGAGGAGAGTGGCTGTAATGTGTGCTCTATGCTTTATTTATAAATTTTATAGCCATTCCTTCTCTGAAGTATGCTGTGTCGTTCGTTCTTCTAACACTTTAAAAAGCACTTATATGTCAGAAATAGATTAATGCTTTAGGCCTGCCCACACTGGCGCGGCCTGGCCGCGGCGGACATTAGTAACCTTGTCCGCCGCTGTCAAATTTACTATTGTCCGCCACCGCAGGCCGCGCCAGTGTGTGGCAGGCCTTATATCGATGATATACCGTATTGTGATAGCACTGCTGATAATAAAATAGTTAAATTCGATGCGACATAGTAGAATAGCACACAGTCAATTAGCTTAATCGGTTTTACATGGGTTTACCAGCAAATCTATTGTAGGTAGGTACTGAAAATACCTTTTCCATTTAGAAAATTATCTGTGTTAGAGAATATTATGTATTATGTACATAGTTATGAATATTTTAATTATTCAATAAATTATTCATGTGTTATCCACATCAGCGTTTTTATTCATCCTGATTATCTAATCGAGGTTTGTCTCCGGCAAAGCGAGGCGAGGCGGAGTATCCATACTCAATAGTATGGATACTGTTTGGGTAGAAATTTGTAGAGAGCTCGCATTCTATGGCTTTTCGTTCGCTGGGTCTAAGGTCCTTATTAGACGTTTCCAATAAGTATTCGATATTTTTAAATGGATAGGATTCACATTACTTTGGCGTGTCGACATATGATGAATGTTCAATGTTCAATGTTCAACTCTCGTGTTGAATATCGGTTTTCGTATGGTAACTTTAAATATAACTTCCGTTTTAGATAGGGCAACACTAGGAGGAACTACTTCCTGTGGCCATTACTACCTCAATTTTCTGCTTTTGAAGTCGCACACGCTGCTCCTAATTTATCGTAATTTCATATAAAGATCGCGCTTTCCGCATAGAAGTTAAAAAGTTATACTCTTAAGAGTGCACGTCACATCAAGAGAGTTTGGGCGGTGTCTTTGAGGTATCTTTAGGCGAAGACCGGTGGTAAGTCAGATCTGCACGCCCGTTTAGTAGCTGAGAGTGCCTTCAGAGAACAGAAAGCCCCTGGGAGGCTCCAGACCCGGACACTTCAGGTATGTGATTGTGCACCCTCTATTCGGTCGCGTTTGACGAAGTAAAAATTATTAACGTGTTTCTCGTATTCTCGGATTTCCATGAGTTCAGTCTTTTCTACAGTACAACTTAATTTATCGCGTTTAAAAACATTGGTCCTTCGAGCCGGATTGTGAAAAGTGACCTATTTAATGCTGAATTCATTAAAATCATAATTTTCGCGTTGTAATTTTTTGATAAAAAAGTTGAGGGTAAACTTTTAATTGTGTGTATAATGGCGGGCAGGAAGTGTTGATCTTTAGTGTAGTAGAATTTAGTTGGTAGCATTGTGATAGTTCGTGTCATAGCAAATCTCCTTCATTCCGTTCATTCATTCAGTGCGTTTCTTGCGTATGGCAACGTGTAGGTTGCAAGTGTCAAGCTGTCAGTGTCAAGTGGAAGTTTCGTTGAATCGCATCGACATTGTGATTGTTTTTTTTTTTGGCGGGAACGTTGACAGTGATAGGCGCGCTTGATAAAATATTTTATTGTAAATTAATTTTAGGTGTTAATTTGTACATATTTAGTCTTAATTTTAATTTAAATTCATAGTTGATTTGGTTATCGGTTTGGTGCGCTTCCCCAGTCATGGGGAAGCGTACGGGAAAGCGTTCTCGGTTGGAGGGCCTGGAGCCGGAGCCAGATCTTCAATCTGAAAGTAGTTCTGATGCGGATACAGGTGCGCCCTCGGAGCGCATACCTGCAAAAAAGAAGACTAAAGAAGATGACAAAGAGAAGTATACTCCTTTCAGGGCCAAAAGTTATTACAGGTTGTACGACGAAAATTCAGCTAAGAAAGAATTTATTGTTTTTCTGAATCACAGAGAGGATGGCCACAAATTTTCTGACAAAGATAGACTTGCTTTGTCCAATGCAATCCGAAAGCATTGCGTGTCGGGCGTGATGCATCTAAGAACAATTAATGCATACAAAGTTGGGATTATGTTCGATCTCCCAAATCACGCCAATGTCTTCCTAAAAAATGAAAAATTATTAAATGAAATTCACATGAATGCTTCAATCCCAGCATCTGAGACCGAGGTTACGGGTGTTCTCACTTCAGTGCCGATTGATTATTCGAACCAGAAGATTTTCCAATTAATAGCTTCCAGTAAAAAGGTGATAAGCGTAAGACGGTTTATGCGGCGGGTAAAAGACACGCTGGGTATCGTCTCAATGGTTCCAACTCAGACGGTTGCCGTGACTTTTGCCTCTGTACAGTTGCCTGAATATGTAACACTTGACCATTGGAGGCACGAAGTAGGGATCTATATTCCTCCAGTAAAGCAATGCCTTCGTTGCATGAAATTTGGTCATATAGCAAAGTATTGTAAAAATAATGAAGTATGTTCAATTTGTGCTGAACCTCATAATTTCAAAAATTGTAATAAGGTTAAAACACAATGCGCAAACTGTGGTGGGGATCACGTGGCTATATCTGCTGCATGTCCAATTAAAAAACAGAAAATTGAGGAAAATAAGTTAAAATCACGTAGTGCTAAATATTCCGATTTGTTTTGTGACGTTGCATTTCCGCAGCTCGGCTCAAAATATATTGACACCCATCTAAGTAATCTGACCAAATCTGACAGATTTATGAATCTACTTGTGGAAGCTATAGTTAAAATTTGTGCTGATAAAGAAACGCCAATAAATTCTAACAATATAAAAGAAACACTTAAAAACACTTTCAGGAAACAACCTTAATTTTTTTTCTTTATGGACATATTGAACATAGTGCAGTGGAATGCTCAGAGTATAATAAGCAATAGGCTAATCTTTACTAGATTCTTATATGAAAATAACATTCACATAGCAATAATTTCTGAAACCTGGTTAAAACAACATCAAAAATTTTCAATTAAAGGATACAATGTCATTAGAAATGACTGTGGTAATAAACATAATGGTGTAGCAATACTTATTCATAACAATATAGTATATTCTAATATTAAAACTTATTTTGACAATGCTCTACAAAATATCTGTGTACAAATAATTATAAACAACAAGCAGTTGAGTGTAGTAAGTTTTTATAGTCCATCAAATTCTGATCCCCCATTTAATAAAAGTAAATTTGATGCTTTGATAAAATCTATTCCGCAGCCAATGCTTTTTGGAGGCGATCTAAATGCTCATCATATGTCATGGGGCTGTGTTGATACATTGCCTCGAGGTAGAGATGTCTTAGATATTATTGATGGCAATGACTTGGTTCTTTTAAATAATGGTCAAACTACTACAACTGGTTCTTCTTCTTGGCGTCCTAATGCTCTGGATTTAACTTTCGTTTCTCCATCATTGGCACTTTCATGTGATTGGTCTGTTATGGATTGTCCTCTTGGCAGCAGTTATCATTTGCCTGTAATGATAAAAATGATAGTTGGTAATGAAAATAGCTCACAAAGTAACCCAATATGTAATAATGTACATTTGCCCATTCACCCAAATTACAAACAGGTGAATTGGAAAATGTACAGGCAATCAGTTGATTTTTGTTTGGCTAATATTGATTTTGAAAATATGTCTTCGATAGATGCGCTCAATCTGTTTTGTAATATTTTGCGATCTACTGCTGTAGAGTCCATCCCTAGACATAGGTCTTTGAATAGTTCTAATACGTGTACACCAAGATCTTTGAAATTTCCCCGGCTGCCTTGGTGGAATCAAAAGTGTTCAGAAGCTGTACTTAATTCAAAACATGCTTATATAAAATTTAAAAGTGAACCTAGTGAAGAGAATTATATAGAATTTAAAAGACTTCGAGCTCTTAAAAAGCTTGTTCTTAAGACTGAACGGCGTAATAGTTGGATAAATCTGTGTAACTCATTTAACCGGTGCACTCCTTTGACATTAATATGGAATTACATGCGGAAATTTAATAAAACATTCATTTCAAAACACACTAGTAATAATAGTTGGATATCAGATTTTCTTAAGAAATACACTCCTGATTTTGTGCTTAATGAGTCTTTAAATTATGTTCACACAGAAAATGATAATGATAAGTATCTTACTGAATCGTTTTCTTTGCAAGAGCTTAAATCTGCCCTATTTTCAAGAAGAGATACATCCTTTGGTCTTGATGGAATACCATATATTTTACTGAAAAATTTAAGTTCACAAAATCTAAAGACCTTTTTAAACATATTAAATCAGCTGTGGGAAGAAAACTTAATTCCTGATGATTGGAAAACAGATTGCTTGGTCCCAATTTTAAAGCCTGATAAAGATAAATTGTTACCCGACTCATATCGACCTATAGCACTCACATCTTGTGTAGGAAAGGTTTTTGAACAGCTTCTAAAGCAACGGTTGGAATTTTTTGTCGAACAAAATGGTCTGTTACCCTGCAATCAGTTTGGTTTTCGTAAAGGTCGGTCTTCTCGTGAGAGTATTTGTCAGTTGCAACTTGATGCACTTAACAGCATATATAATAATCAGTATCTTCTTTCGGTATTCTTTGACATTGCAGGTGCATTTAACAGTGTCAATATTTCCGTTTTATGTAGAGAGCTGTCAATGATAGGGTTACCTGGCAAAATAATAAATTTCTTACAAATGTTTTTAACAAACAGGAAGGTTTTTGTTAAATTTAACAATCACTTATATGGCCCAAGATTATCTTCTTTAGGGGTTTGTCAAGGAGGTATCTTATCCCCTTTAATTTTTATTTTGTACATTAGGAGACTAAATCTTATTCTAGGAACAAAGGTTAAAAATCTGCAGTATGCAGATGATTTGGTTGTTTATGTGTCAGGATCTGATTTAAATCAATTAGCTTTGACTATTAATGAGGCATTAATCAACTTACATAAATACTTTGCTTATCTGAACTTAGATGTAAATTCGACTAAAACCAAAGTTTTTATTTTTGGTCGCAAAAGCATGTGTTTGCCCACAGTTTTGTACAATGACATATCACTGCCTATTTCATATGATCTAATAAAGTTTTTAGGTGTTATATTTACTTCAAAACTTTCCTGGATAAAATATGCTGACAGTATTATAACCAAAGCTAACAAAGCATACAATGTGTTAAAATCGCTGTGCGCCACTTCATGGGGTGCAGATCCCAAAATTTTGTTAATCTTGTATAAGTCTCTAGTTCGAAGTCATTTTGAATATGGTTTTCTATGTTTTGCTGGAGATGATAAAATTGTAAATTCATTAGATAAAATACAAAACAAATGTATGCGGACAATACTGGGTGCATTTAAAACTAGTCCTATCGCTGCTATGCAAATTGAATCGAATCTTCCTCCTATTCATATTAGATTTCGTTATTTAAAAGAAAGATTTATTTTAAAGTTATACAGCTTGCCTAAGAACGATCTTCTTCACAACTTGATTTCTTTCCAATCATCGCCTTTTCAAAGGCGCATGTATGTTCTTCAGGATTTTACTTCTTTCTTTCACTCTTTGCAGGAGTTAAATATACATCTTGATAATGACCTTCTTCCCTGTTACACAGGCTCTTTTAAGAGTAAATATCCTGATATAAAAATTGTAATAGATTCAAAGCTAACTTCCAAAGAGGAGGCTTATTTATTGTTGTCAGAATGGTCTAATTGTAAATTTATTTATACGGATGGTGCCAAAAATAATAATGCTGTTTCCTTTGCAATTTATCAACCTGAAATTAATAAAGGTATTGGGTTTAATATCAATAAAAATGCAAGTATCTTTACTGCTGAAGCAACTGCCATCTTATTTGCTTTGAAACATGTTAAAGAACATAATCAATATAGTAAAGAATGGGTCATAGTAAGCGATAGTATGAGTGTATTAATAAGTTTATCGAGTAACAAAATGAATGCTAGCACTTGCTATCTAATTTTTTCCATTAAAGAATTATGGTTAGAACTATCTTTAATTGGTATTAAAATAGATTTTGTATGGGTTCCGTCTCATAAAGGAGTTTCTGGTAATGAAAACGCCGACTACCTAGCTAGAACTATTGCTAATGCATCTGACTTGTCCCTGGTTCCCGACAGCAGGGACTTAGCTGTGACCTTGCCATATTCTGATATTATAAGTAATCTAAAACAGCGTATGACTGTTCTTTGGGGAAGACATTGGTATCATTTTACAGAAGTTGAGAATAAGGCTCATTTGTATGCTTTGTTAGATAACCAAGTTAATAGTAAGCCTTGGTTTTGTAAGTTTAAAACTTACATGCATCGTAGGTTTTACACCATAATTACTCGTATGCGCATTGGTCATTGTCGTTTAAATTTTCATCTCCATCGTAAAAACTTTGTCTCTTCCCCTTATTGCGATCATTGTCAAAAGCAAGAGGTTCAGTCTATAGATCACATTCTGTTTAGTTGCTCATCCTTTGGCATTCAGCGCCTAGTGCTGATGGATGAGTTGCTTGAGATTTATGGAGCTTCTAATCGAATCCCGCTCTCAGTAACTGATTTGTTGAAGGAGTCGTCTACTTATTTACCTTTGTTTAATTTTGTACATAATACTGTGTGTATGCTGTAAATATGATGCTAAATTTAAAACTTGCTTAAAATTGTATATATTTTTATTGAAGCATTGTACCTATATTTTGTTGGTCAAATGACTTTTTGGAATGTCTGGATGAGGTGTAAGCTTTTTTGAAGAGCTGAATATTGGATTTGACGTTTTTATTGGAACATACTCAAGACTTTATTACTGGATTTGACTTCATGAATTGGATTGGAATAACTGAAGACTTATTTTTTGGATTTGACACATATGTTGATAATACTGATGACTTAATATCTAGATTTGTTCATATGAATTGGAAATAACTGAAGACATATTTATTGGACTAGAGACTTCTGATTTGAAACTACTGAAGACGTTATTACTGGATTTGATCAAATGAAATTATACTTACTGAAGACTAGGCAGTATGGCCCATGGTCTTAGCCTGTCCGAATGGACGAATTTAAAAAAAAAAAAAAAAAAAAAAAAAGCATCGACATTGTAAACAAAACAACTATTTTGTCGGTTTTCGTTAGTTTTTCGCGTATATTTTAGTTGAATTGTGATCAATATGTCGGACAACGAGTCCAACAGTGATGCCAAGGCAAATATGAGCAGGGATGAGCGAGATTACGCTATGATGAGAATAGAACTTATTCATGGAACGGATTTAGTAGGTTATGTCGAATCCGATGTAAATTTAATCGCCTCGGATTTCCACCGAGCGCAAAGAGAAGTGATAGCGAATAGTGAAGACTGCAGTGCAGAACTTCCTGTCACTACAGATTTTGAAATGAAAGTTAAGTCAATTTTATCGCGATTACGACAGCGCGCGCCGGTAGTTAAAACAATAAAAGATAGTTGTGAGAATGTTGCCGCGAAGTTGCCAAAGATTCAAATCAAACAGTTTGATGGCAAATTAGAGAACTGGTTGTCGTTTAGCCAGTTATTTGAATCTTTAATTCACAAACGTAACATTTCAAACATTGAAAAATTACACTACTTGCTAACTAGTGTTCAGGATAAGGCTCTAGATTTAATCAAGAATTATCCTATATCAGACGAGAGTTACCTTGATGCATATAATGCATTAAATGAGTATTATAATAGAAAGCGACAGATTGCATTTAGTTATTATGAAAAAATGCTGTTGTGTGAGCAAGTTAAATCTAAATCTGGAGTTGAAATGGAGAAAGTGAATCGAATCTTTAGGGAAACTTTACAAGTGTTAGAAAAGCTTGGCCTGCCAGATAAAAACTTCATGCTGGTTCATTTATTGTGGTCCAAGCTTGATAAATCTTCCCGTGAAGCATTCTTATTGGAATTTAATTCCAATGATATTCCCAAGTTTGAAGTATTGCAAGAATTTGTGGAGAAACAAATTCGAGCATTGGATGCCTCAGATTTAAAGTGCTCTAACAATAATGTGCAAAATAAAGTTCATATCAATGCAACTTATAATCAGAAAAAATCAAAGGTAACTCTTGTCACCACTACAAGTATATGTGAATTCTGTACTGACCAGCATAGTTTGGCATGCTGTGAAAAATTTATAAAATTAGGTACTGATGCTCGATTTAAATTTGTGAAATCTAGGGGCTTGTGTGTTTGTTGTTTTTCGAGTAACCATAAGGTGAAGCAATGCCAAAAAGCATCCCGTTGTGGTGTGTGTGAGTATTCGCATCATACGTTGCTACATTTTAATAAGATTGAATCATTGGCTCCAGATTCTGATTTGTCAACAAAGCTTGTCGCTAGTGGTTCATCCACCAACAATGTCACTCTGACATCCGCATCAAATAATAATATGGTGTTGTTTGCTACTGCTCGGGTAGCGGTGCGGGATAGTACTGGCCGATACCAGCAAGCTCGTGCATTATTGGACTGTGCAAGTGCAAGCAATTTTATATCACAAGCTTGTGCGAAGCGGCTTGGACTAGATATACATCAGACGGGTGAATCAGTTTCTGGAATTGGAAATTCGGTAGCTAAACCACATGGTTCATTGTCGTGTTCCATTAAACCGATTGGAACAAATTTAATTAATTTTGATTGTGAAGCACTAGTGCTTCCCTCTATCTGCACTGATCAACCATGTCTTGCAGTTAGATCTTCGGAGTGGTCTCATATTAAGAATCTTACTCTTGCTGATCCTGACTTTGGTGATCCTGGACCAATCGACTTACTGCTTAATGCAGACATCTTCGCTTCATCATTGTTGAGTGGTCGGAGTCAGGGATGTCCGGGTCAGCCAAAGGCTATTGAAACCCTGTTTGGATGGGTCATCATGGGTGGATGCGATGAGAGCCATTCACAATCTTTCAAAAATTGTCGTCGGAAAGATTGTTTTTTCGTGTCGAATTCTTTGCAATCAAATTTGTCGTTGGATAGTTCTCTAAAAAGGTTCTGGGAGTTAGAAAATGTTAGTAGCCCTAGTGAACCAACCTTGTCGAAAGAGGACCAACTTTGCGAAGATACTTTCGTTAGTAAATTCTGTCGTACGAGTGAAGGCCGCTTCGAGGTACCCCTTCCTTTCGTTGATCCTACGAATAAGCCTATATTTTCGGACACTCGTGAAATCGCGATGCGCAGACTCTTCTCCTTGGAACGCAAGCTTGCTAGACATGCAGATTTTCGTAAAGTTTATGTTTCATTCATGGATGATTACGAGTCTAGCGGTCATATGGAGGAAGTAGGACCTCCCCCAAGTAGTGTTGGGAAATTTTACTATATCCCCCATTTTGCAATCCTTCGACCTGCGTCCGTCAGTACGCCTCTACGTTGTGTTTTCGACGCTAGCTGTCACGATAGCAATGGTATATCGCTAAACGATACGCTTCTGGCGGGTCCTAAGCTGCAAACAAATATCTTTGATATTCTTACCAGATTTCGGTGGCATAAAGTGACATTAAAGCCATGTACCGTCAGATTGTCGTGCCGGAAGAGGATGCTGAATACCAGAGGATTTTATGGCGTCAATCCACTGACAGCCCGGTTAAAGATTATATGCTGCGCACGGTTTCGTACGGAGTCAAGTCAGCTCCCTACCAGGCTCTTCGAAGTATCGCGCAGCTAGCTAAGGACTCCGCAGCCGACTATCCTCACGGTTCGCCAGTTTTGGAGAGAGACATTTATGTCGATGATGTTGTCACAGGCGCTGACTCTATCGAGCAGGCTCTACAAATAAGATCAGACCTTTCTGAGATATTGTCGTCGGGTGGGTTCCATTTAAGAAAATGGACCTCCAATCATAAAGGTTTTATCGCTGATCTTCCTGCCACTGAGTTGTACTCAAGTGATTTTAAATGTTTTGACGAGCTTTCAGACTTGTCGCTTAAAATATTAGGTTTGTCGTGGCGTCCACAAACAGATTCGTTCCAGTTTGAAGTTACTACTCCCAATGACCAAAGGTGCACCAAGCGTATGATTCTTTCGCACATCGCACGCATTTATGATCCGTTAGGGTTCTTGTGTCCAGCATCGTTTCATGCGAAATATTTGATGCAGGTTTTGTGGTCATCGGGGGTCCAATGGGATGATGACGTGCCAGAAGCAATAGCTTCGGAATGGATGCGTTTCAAATCGCAATGGTCTTTGTTAAAATCTGTCGTTATTCCCCGACGCATTGTTCATTCTTTTGTTTCGCTGCAGCTCCACGGATATTGTGACGCGTCAGAGCGTGGATATGCGGCAGTCATTTACTGTCGGGCGGTCAGTGCAGAAGGCTCTATATTTGTAGAGTTCTGTTGCGCGAAATCTAGAGTCGCGCCTCTGCATAAACAGTCCATACCACGCCTGGAGCTTCAATCTGCCGTGCTTCTGTCAGATCTAATGCTCTCGGTGAAGGAGGCTTTAAGACCTCTACATAATGTCTCGGAAGTTTTCGCCTGGTCTGATTCAAGCGTAGCTTTGGCTTGGATCCAGTCGTGCCCGTCGCGCTGGAAGACGTTCGTGGCTAATAGGGTAAGCCATATACAGGATATTATCGCTCCTGATCGCTGGCGCCACGTGAGCACTCTACATAACCCCGCCGACGTTGGGTCGAGAGGATTGTTGCCCGAAGATCTTGTTGAATGTGATCTTTGGTGGCGAGGTCCCTCCTGGCTCCTAAAAGAAGAAAAGGACTGGCCTCGGTCTACATTGACTGGGCCACCAAACAGTTCTGTCGCAGACGAGCAACGACTTTGCAGTCTAGTTGTTGCAAACGATCCTCACTTGATTGATGAACTCCTCAACAGGTTCTCCTCGCTTTTCACTTTAAAGCGTGTGTTAGCCCACTGTTTCCGTTTCCTACGATCGTCTAAATATGGAAAGATTGTCGGATCTCTACAGTCGTCTGAAACGACTACGGCTCTCATGTTTTTAGTAAAACATGTGCAGCTTACTACGTTCGGTGTAGAGATCAATCACTTGAGAGAGGGTCGTTTGAATTCATTGCCAAAGTGTTTGCGCAAGCTTTCGTTGTTTATTGACACCGCGGGTATTCTCAGGGTGGGCGGTCGCTTAGTCAATTCTCCAATCAAATTTTCGATAAAGCACCCCATACTATTGCCTCGCTCCCATAGATTAACGGTTTTAATCATTGACGAATATCATAAAAGATTTCTACACCCCGGTGCTCAAACTTTACAGAATGTACTGTCGCAATCATTTTGGATTCTGTCGCCCAAGCGAGCCATTCAGGCCGTGATTAGTGGTTGCGTTAAATGCTTTCGTGTCAACCCATCGCCGGCTTCGGCACCGCTAATGGGAAATCTTCCTCTTTGTCGTATTTCTCAAATAAAACCCTTTTCGAGTGTCGCCATTGACTATGGAGGCCCTTTTGATATAGCTTTCGGACGTGGACGAGGCGCTAGAACATACAAAGGCTACATTTTTTTTTTTTTTTTTTTTTAATTTATTTATCAAAAGTACAAAACAATAAACAATGTATATGTTTGTGTTTTGTATGTGTTTGTTTGTATGTGTTTTTGTGTATTCGTTTGCACCAGCACTAAGGCTATCCATATAGAACTTGCTTCGGAATTATCGACGGAAGCCTTCCTTTGTGCGTTAAAGCGATTTGTCGCACGTCGTGGACGGTGTAGCGATATTGTCTCTGATCAGGGTCGCAACTTCGTCGGGGCAAGTAATTATCTTGGTTCCATTATGAAGAGCGCAGCTGATGCACAAGAGATTAAATTTTCATTTAACCCACCGGGTAGAGCCCGCACTTCAACGGCTTAGCCGAGGCTGGGATCCGCTCGGTCAAGACGCATCTCGCTCGAGTCGTCGGTAATCAAAGGTTAACCTTCGAGGAATTTTACACCGTCCTCACACAAATCGAAGCAATGCTTAAGTCTCGTCCATTGACGCCTCTAAGTTCGGATACAAACGACCTGTCGGCGCTTAGCCCTGGACATTTTCTTACTTTAGAGCCTTTGTCGATTATTCCTGAAGAGAATCTTGTTGATCAAAAGATTAGTGTTTGTCAGCGATGGAAGCTGATCCAAAAAATGCATCAAGACTTTTGGCGCAGATGGCATGCGGAGTACGTACACACACTTCAACAAAGGACAAAATGGAATAAGGTTAACACAAACATTGTCGTTGGTACTTTGGTCTTGTTAATCAATGAACAGACAAGTCCGTTAAAATGGCCTTTAGGTCGCATCTCAGCTCTACATCCGGGAGCTGATGGTGTATGTAGAGTCGTCACGGTCAAGACGGCCACTGGTCAGTACAGAAGGCCAGTCGTGAAACTGTGCCCACTGCCACTGGCTAACTAATGTTACAGGTATTAACTTAGAGTCATAGTTTTAAGCAATCTGTCTAGTTTTAACGGTTATTAGTATCGTAAATACTGCTTATTTAGGTGAGCGGAATGTTCAACTCTCGTGTTGAATATCGGTTTTCGTATGGTAACTTTAAATATAACTTCCGTTTTAGATAGGGCAACACTAGGAGGAACTACTTCCTGTGGCCATTACTACCTCAATTTTCTGCTTTTGAAGTCGCACACGCTGCTCCTAATTTATCGTAATTTCATATAAAGATCGCGCTTTCCGCATAGAAGTTAAAAAGTTATACTCTTAAGAGTGCACGTCACATCAAGAGAGTTTGGGCGGTGTCTTTGAGGTATCTTTAGGCGAAGACCGGTGGTAAGTCAGATCTGCACGCCCGTTTAGTAGCTGAGAGTGCCTTCAGAGAACAGAAAGCCCCTGGGAGGCTCCAGACCCGGACACTTCAGGTATGTGATTGTGCACCCTCTATTCGGTCGCGTTTGACGAAGTAAAAATTATTAACGTGTTTCTCGTATTCTCGGATTTCCATGAGTTCAGTCTTTTCTACAGTACAACTTAATTTATCGCGTTTAAAAACAGTGAAGTTATCCAATTTATATGATCAATAAGTCAAGAATATATACATTCGACAAATATGGTATACCACCTTATCACCCTAAGCGTTACGCCACCTGACGCCGCCTCCTAGCGGCGAAGATTGGCAAAATGGTGACATCACGTCACGGAGACATCCACTGTCGTTAGTTGAAAAAGTTTAATTTTCACATAAACTCCTACTTACGACAAACATGCATAAAATATTGCATCCGCGTCGTAGAACCCTATTTTATGAACTTTTATAGTGTCATTTTATGACCGGACTTCAACTATAGTTTCTCTAAGAACCAAGATTTCTAGTGTGTTTTGTTGGTTTCCGTGAATATTCAAGAACAGCTACCTACCTACAACTCATTAGCCCATGGCCGGTTCAAAACCCAAGATATTCCAAGTAAGTTCCCTGGATTTATGGCTAAATCGCGATATGTTTGATTTGGGCTGTTATTCGGACGGAAGAACGCGCTAAGGCTCCTCTCCCCACTAACAAAACTAGATCTCTGATTACGCTTATACAAAAAGAAGTGTAAAGATATCGTTGACCGCGACCGTACAAGGCGGCAGAACACGCACATGGTGGCGAAACAGCTCTGTCACTTGTATTAAACCTTGAAAATATATAAGGGTAAGTTCAGATGACCGCGCGGCGACGCGCGGTTGGCGCGGCGGCGCGTTCACGGGCACGCGCGGTCATGTGCACAACAACATTGATTTGTTACAATCGCGCGCCGAGCCAACCGCGCGTTGCCGCGCTGTTCTATATCTTTACACTTCTGCACCTTATTCTATGTACCTAATGACAATTAGGTACGCAAACGTAGGCAAACGTATACCTACTTTAAGGTACCTTTCGCGTCGACTGTACAATTGGTTGTAATCGGAAGTACTCATGCCTAGATATCTTCGTTGGGTATACTTATACCTATTATCTCTATGGTTGTATATAGGTTATTCTAAAATAAAACGACGACATTATTGTAACTGATAAATACTTTTAATTCTTAATTTAATCATTAAGTTTGATGATTCGAAACGTTAATTACATAGAGAGCCCTCAAAAAGAGTGGGTAATGTAGAGTTATTTACAAAGTTTAAGTACTAAGCTTATGATTATACGTTTTGATATGTATCCGTTGCGATTCAGGCTTTAGGGAAGTAGAATAGTGCAGTCAGTGCCAAAATTATCTTAGAGGGCAAAACGATCAGTATATTTATTTTATTTGTAGTAAATTCATTAATATAGGTAATAAATAACATGCTATATTCTAACATTTACGTACAAGGTATTCGACACAATACCACGACATTCGACATAATACAATAATTCGGGGTCACAATATGAAACATAATGGTCGACAGAAAAGCCAAGATCGATTTTGCAAATTAGGGGTCACACGCGCGAGATAGACAAAGTACCTATCCGTCTTTTTCCGAGTGTTCTATTCTAATTAGAAAGAGTCGGAAAGTCTATCTCGCACGTGGGCTGCAGGGAGTGAAGGGTCATCTTTTGTGGTACAGTCAAGTGTCAAAATATAGGTGCGTACAACTTACTCAGTTGATTAAGATTTCAAAACTTATTTATGACAGGATGTTATCGATACATATTTTTGCACTTGACTGTACCTATATGTTTTGACCATTTTGCCCTCCGTATAAGTTGGCTTCCTGCATTATAAAACTTTCAATACTATCACTTATGTCGTTACATACAAGTTTGATATGTAGGTATGTTCCTTAACAATGCACTTGAGTGGACAGGGAGTGTATGGTTATAATTATAAATAATGTTATAAATTATAACTAATACAGTTTAAAAGTCAAAGAAGAGTCGTTCCACGATAACAGAGTTCTTAATTATCTACTACCTGTCAATGCATATAAAATAGGTAAGTACAAAAAGTGAAACTAATGGCATTTTATCTCTGTCATTAGGGGTCACACGTCTACTCTCCCGAATACAGGTGTTCTATTGCGGAACCTTTATATTGAGATTAGACTGGAAACCAGCACCAGTCAGGATAAGATCAAATAAATTAATAAATAAATGCGCGAAAATGCAACCAAAACGATTCGTTTCAATCTCAATACGTCAGTGGTCGCACTATTATTTTTGTTCCTCGTTTGGCTTGCATCTCGGGCAGCAACAAATTTGCTCCCTGGGAAACCTTATACATACATCCAGGGGGAAATAGTCGCTCAGAATTGACCTTCAGCGTGCTTCAGCTTAGCTAGCATGATTGGGTCTATGTACGACATATATACGCGATCCTGTTAGCTGGGCAGATGTAGACACTATCGAGTAATGAGCGAGTTGATTATGCCCTACTTACACACGGTGGTCTCACGACTCACAAGTCAGGCGACTTCGCCGGACGACCCAAATTAAACAAATCCTTTATGCTCTCTCTAACGCCCCGGCCACGACATTGCGCGAATTGCGGCGCGGCAAGCGTTTTATCTGTTCACTGCGCGGTCGAGATGCGCAACACACTGTGGTTAGTTGGGATCACACGCAATGGATTAGAAAAACCGCTGTCGCTGCCGCCGCCGCTCGAAGTCGTGGCCGGGCCGTAAATGTTACTTTAATTAAGGTAATATTGTATAAGTACCATTTGTTTACGTAATTTCAGTTAGCAAAGTTATTACATTCACATGTTGACTGTACAGTTGCAAAGTTGTTCAGAATACAACCCTGCATACCTAGAACTTTTCATGTTCTTTTCTCTGCAGTCGGCAGCTGACTGCTCTTTTAATTCGATCTGTATGGTGGTACCGCAGATGCAGAAGATCGAAGTTTGATTACCTCTATCTCATTATAATAGCCGAAAGACTTCCATTTCTACTCACATAGGCTTCACCCATCGAGTGCCACAATCACGGAATACTTAAATAAGACAATGACTGGTCTTGTGCCACCCAGATCCAGCAGACTTCTGCGACCCAGTTCATCAGTCCACATTGTGAGTCTGTATCTATATCATTTTAATACAGAATTTGACTGATAGTCTCAGCAACTTTTTATGAAACGTCAAAGACTAACTAGTGCCACCTATTTATTTAATTAATCGTATGGCAAAAAATAATACTGCCACCTATCACAATCTATGGTCAAAGCGCGTAAGTTTTTAAATCTTTATGTAGGTATTTAGTAGGTAGTTGAAAATCGTCTTCTCTCTACTTAGGTAGTAGGTATTTTCGAATGTTTTCTTTATTGGTAATTAGATTATATATATATATATTTTATATTGTCATATACCATATTCGGCACGTGTGATGGAGAATATGGGGATGTACTCTAACTTCGATCTTCCTGCTTCGCGTTGACAGAATATGTATGCTTGACCTAACCTATATTCATTATGTTATACATTAACAACATGAACCGTCCTGGTATAAATATATGAACGAACGAATGGCAGTCATTATCACAATACTTAGGAAGTGAGAACGTATTAGCTTATAAGATGGTGTCATAAAGTGTATTATTTACTATCTGATATGTAAGTAGGTACCTATATTGGAGTGTACAAAGTGGTGTCTAAGAACTTTTGTAGTATTGAACTTTTGTCTTATCAAACCAGCGATATACTCGTATAAACTTGTAAAGAACACTGCAGTCTATTGTAACAACATGGGTGCATACAAGTCCGTCCTAAATATGTCTCATCGCTCTTATATCAGCGGATTAAGGTTTCGGTGTATAGGTATGTATGAGAGGGTTAAATGGATACATATTTTTCATAACGACCGGCCATACTTGCCATACATTTCATTCTAACTATAGCAAATCGTGATAAATTGCAATGTGTGTAATGGCCTTAAGTAGGAAGATAACAGAGTGTGTTGGAAACTGTATGCAAAGAGTTTCAGTGGTGGAGTGGAGTCAGTCCGAAAGGTCCAAAACAAAATCCTTATCTTTATAGTTTTAGATTATTCCTCATTGCCTCTTAAGGGTAATACACCCTGTATTACTAAGCTATTAGTGTCCTAAACTGACAACTGGGGTAGAAAAAGAAATGGCGTTAGCAACTCAGGCGTCATTCAGTGTGATATGTAGGTATATACTTTTTTTTTTAATTTCACCATACTAATATGTGCATTACATGGCATGTCAATGTCAATAACAATTCGTTAGAAAGAAAATAAAATACAAAAAAAAACAAAATATACTTAGTGCTTTATGGCTAATGACGTATTTCAAAATTTTGTAAGTTAATGTTGCTTGTTAAATATTCTGTAAAAGGCATGTTTCCTGAAATAATTTGATATTTTCTTCTTAAAACCTTGAATTGGCAATGATGTTATTTCTGAAGGTAATTTGTTGTAGGTACATATGTATCTTTAGGAAAGCACCCTGTTTTTGACATTTCCTAAGCCGCAACATTGGCAGTACTAGTTTGTGTTTAGATCGCGTATTATAGCTATGTATATCAGACAATTTAGGGAGACAATCCGCTTGTCTGTGTATTTCTAAAAGGGAGTTGTAGATAAATAGTGAGATCACCGTCATTATGTCTAACCTTTCGAAGTGTGGTTTGGCTGTCTCGTCGGTTGATCCCGCACATGATCCTGATGGAACGCTTCTGGAATTCTAGTTTTTTTTTGGATCTCTGATGCGTTCCCCCAGACAGTTATAGCGTAATTTAGTAATGACTGGATGTATGCGTAATATACAGTTTTTAATGTTTCTATATTAATTAAAGTTTTTAACTTTAGTAATGCAAAATTTGCCGAAGATAATTTGTTGATAAGTTTTTCCAAATGTTCTTATGCCGGAGATTATACAAATCAGAATGAAGTTCATGATTATCGTTATGGCAAAGTTGTCCACTAATATTTTCTAAACCCGCATAGAAATCGATGGGAATGCTATAAGTTATGAATGTAAGATGATAACTGACATATAGCTTTGTGTCAAAGTGTCAATTCCTCCTCAGTATATTACAATAGTCTAATGTAAAACCAGCGCAGATGTGAGATTGTGAGCCCAGGGGAGGCGAATATTATGAATGATTATTGTATGCTAATTTTATATAAGCTACAAATTTCAATTCTCTGGTGTTTTCTGGACCGCTTGACACTTTAAGTCCAAGATTTTCACGTCTGTAAGTTTCTCAAACTCGAGCATTGTAAGTAGCTAATATTTCTAAATCAGTAAACGTATTGCCGTTTTTTCACGGGAAAGCGTACCTAGTCATTCTCGGGTGTTTTTCATTTAGCAAATGTACGTAAGTAGCTAGCTGTGCCGCTGTACAATCGCGTCCGTAATTACTTTTTCAATGAAACAAACATTAATTAAATCACTCGTGAGACATGTTGAAATTGTGCTAATAATTACAAGGTTCAACTCACGTATTAAATGTCACTACGGGCGACATGTTTCGAACTCTTCAGGAGACAACACCACAGCGAAAACTCATTCTGAAGAGTTCGAAACATATCACCCGTAGTGACATTTAATACATAAGTTGAACCTGGTATTATTAGCATTATTTGAAATAAAAGGTTTGGGAACTTACTTGTAGGTAATAGGTATGCAATAAAATAGTTATAGTAACACCCTTGTGTCTTCCTTCTTGGCCCCAAACGTACAATACCTACATTATGGGCTAAAATTAGACTTGGTTAACCAGAAAACTTTCTAATGAAACTCCTATCATGTTTACATTGAACAATGAACAACGCATTTGTTTTCGTACGACGTTGGTATTTCTACTGGTCTAGGAGTAATAAAAATCTATTATATCTGAGATTCACCTACTAATAAATTGTCTCAATAAATTAAATAAGTAATCAAATTGGTAAATATTTTCATCTTATCATCGCTGATAGACCAACACGTTTTGTATTTGGCGAATTAACATTTTAATAACTAGAAAAAAAAAACATTGCGTCGACTTTAAGTTGTCTTGACAAGCAACTATCCAAAAATAATAAATTTTAGACTCAGTAAATAAACTACTTATTATAATAATCATTAACAAATAAAATTACTTATTAATGTTAAATTTTCGAATCTACCTAGTATTTACACTTATTATTATTAGTTGAATACGCTTGTAAGTATTCCTTGGTCGTTACAAGCTTGGTTACGCAATAGTTAATTATTTAACATTAGGTAGTAATCTAGTTAGTGCTGAATTATACGAAACTGTTCGTATACCCGGTTGCCGGAGGTATTGTAACGTTTAGGTATATCAAGAATAACGTTATGATAGTAACGGCTAAAATGGGACACCAACACTTTAAGTTCAATATAAGCATTCTTCCATTTCAGATACACACTACTAGTTAGACAATAGACAGGGACGAACGTTTTAAGTCAGGGGTTTTCAAAGTGGGGGGCGCGCAGGGCCTCGGGAAATCCTTTCGCCAAAACTAGTGCCTCGCCGATCCTTGGGATTAGGTACTCAGCTGACTCTAGACTCCTAAGAGCCGTGGCGCTAACGGCAACGCTAGGATGATGATGATTTGGCTAGCTAACCCATTCACTTCCGTTTGCTTGCATCGAAGCGAAGGGGGGCGTGGGAACTTCATTTTAGGCAGCAGGGGGGCGTGCCTAAAAAAAGTTTGGGAACCCCTGCTTTAAGTCAACCCCAAGGTATTTTAACCATGAGATCATGATTAATGTATGAACCCGAACAGTTTAGGAACGGCATCGTATAATTTAACACTAACAATTTTATGAGTGGGTAAGTAATTACATAATTATAATGATTTCGATACCCTTAAAATATTACTTTCCAAGAAAGGGGTTCAAAGTTGTACATTAAACACGATACGGTTTCAAGAGTTCTAGTAGGCGCTAATGTTTTCCATCGGAGAGCTACACCAACATTGAAAAAAATGTGGTTACCTAATTTACTTCGTTCGATCGTCAACACATCACGCGTGAAATGTCTTACATTTAACCCTTGGTTAATAATCTACTATATACCTACTTATTCACTTTCGATTATGATGATGCGTAGCGGATTGCGTCGTTACCAATAGGTACCTATAACCTCCATTAATATCGGTAAAAGCACAATGAAAAAAGAAAGTTCATGTTCGTACGAAAAACCTATATCGAAATTTGGTGATGCTTCATAATCTTGCAAACATTTTTCTTAAACAATTATGTTTATAAACAAAAACTATCTGTTAGACCGCTTAAAACGGAGCCAACAACAGAGCGGAGCATGTTTACAATTTGGTAATACATTGTTTACAGTTTGTTTACGTAACATGATTACCTGTCAGCGGCTTTCGCGATAAAGCCATACATTGAGTGATATAATTTCAACATGGATGATGGAAGCTGTTTTCTGTTAGCGCTTACATTCAATAATACGAAGGAATCAAAATGAGAGAAATGTTAGGAAAAGATTCAACGTAACCACTTTTTGGAAGCAATGTAGGTACATATTGCAGTACAATATCAAAAAGCTAGGATATTTTTACGAGAACTTAGGCAACTCTGCATTTAGGAAGTCTCCCATAGAGAATGTTTTAGAATTATGGAAAACAGCCCACAGCAATTTCACAATATCGGTATACTTGCCTGATTTTTCGACGAGGCATTGCAACTTATGAGTATTTTCGTAATTGCTCAACATATCCATGACACTGACATACATTTCACAGAAATTTGCTTAGTGAAACGTAAAGTACCGTTCAAACGTGAACTAAGTTTTCGCGAAACATCAGCCATGGCGTCATATACAAGTGAAATTAATCCTGTCAAACTATTTACAATCCATACAATCTTGCGGAACTGGTTCAGTGAACGCATAAGTTCTATCACAGCCTGTTTAAAATCATGTCGTTAAAGCTACATTTAGACTAAATATGACGCGTTTCAAAATCTACTTAATTAAACTTTGTTTTGCGGAATTATATTTACAAATCATGTGCATCATCACGATGGTCTTGTCTTAAAGTGGACTCAATAACTGTGATATTATTGAAACAAAGATCGATGGGAGACAGATAAATTGTCCACCGTTTCGCTTTTGTTCTCTTTCGTTAAAATAAAAATACAAATAGCAAATAAAAATTAAATGAAAATTCAACTGAACTTATAACTCGCACTAGGAGTATTTATGAATTCAAATGCATCCTTATCGCAGGAGCAAAAACAAATCCATTACAAATACAACAGAATGTTTTTTTTTAATTTTTTTATTTAGTTTAGTAAAAACTGAATATTCTGCCTACACATTCTAATCCTTCAAGAAGTTCATCATTATCTAGCACGAACTTCAATCTTTTCTTCCACTGCGTAAACAAACGATTAGGTACCTATAAGTAAGCCAACGTGTCAATTTGAATAATAAACAATGTGCTTAATTTGTATAAGTGTATATTTACTTCTTGTAAAATGATTTTTCAACACAATTGCCCGTAACGTACCTACCTCTTAGTGTCTCGCTTTTAGGCTCATAATCCTGGATATTAAACACGCGTGTTTTATAACATTACGACACTTGTGTGTTATGGTTATATCCCGATTAAGTCACGTTGGCACTGTTGCCGACGCGTGGAATAGCGGGGCGCGGCGGGCGCGGGGAAGGGGAGATATCGCCACAACTCGCACCGTACGCACGTCTAATAGCCTTCCGCTCTCATTTTGCATTTTAATTAGTTTCTAAAATTCAAGTACTGTATTTGTGTTATTTTTTGGTAAAATTAAACGTATTTAAGTGATCAGTCTAACTTTTATTTGGGCGAAAGCTCAGATAAGCTACAAAAGTGGTCCTTCGAACCGGATCGTTGAATGTATCGTATACCAGCCAAAATGGTCAACACCCGCAGTACTACTAAACGAGAACAGGAAAAAAAAAGAAGAAGAACTACGAGAGCACGCAAATCAGCAGCAACAAGTAACTAAAACGGATGGAGAACAAAGGAAAAGTAACGACCAGACTATAATTTTAGAAGAGGGTAGCGTGTTAAAATTGGAACAAAAGGAAACCGTTGAAGAACCGCAAGCCCATTGTTCGCATAAATCTGTCTGTGCTAAATCGAGAAAATCGTCTTCATCTTCTATAGTGGCACGAAGGAAAAAGTTGGAGCTGGAAGCAGCGGAAGCGAAGGCCCGCATCCAAATGGAACTTATTGAAAAACGGCTGCAGGCGGATCTCGCCGAACTGGCAGAATACAGTCCATCAGCATCACAATCGGATGCAGAATCCACTAAAAGTGAAGTCGCAAGGTGGGTCGAGCGCAGTCAGCTGGAGTTGGAGACACAGCCTGCCCCCGAAGCTGGAAATAACTTGGGCTTGCTGTGCCCGCCAGACGCAGTCGCCTCTGGCACCGATGGTCCAATACAGCAGCTGGCAAGCGTACTTAAAGAATTAGTCACCACCTCTGTCACCAGTAGTAATAATACAAATCTGCTTAGCCGCATAAGTACGCCGCGGGAACTACCTTTGTTCTGCGGCGACCCTACAGATTGGCTACAGTTTAAGCAAGCATTTGAAGAGTCCACTAAAGTGTGCAACTTCAGTGAAATTGAAAATATGTGGCGCCTTAGAAGATGTCTTCGTGGCCAAGCTAAAGACTCCGTCGCAGCTCTGCTAATGAGTGGAACGTCACCAACAACCATAATGTCGACGTTAGAGCTACAATTTGGAAATCCTGACGTAATATTAACTAAAATACTCATGGAAATTAAAAAACTGAACCCATTACCGCTGGAGTACCATCGAGAAATAGTGACGTTTGCAGTTAAAATAAAGAACTACGTCGCAGCTGTTCGTGCCCTACATCGCGAAGAATACCTACACGGCATGAACATACGCAGCGTTGGATTACTGAATAAACGACACATCATACTGAATGTGGATGGACAGGACAGTGGCATTAAACTATATGTCTGTATCACTCACTGCCGTCTCTAAATAATCGCGGGACAAGTTTCCGCTTCTGTTTGGAAAATAAGAAATATTGTTGGAGAAAATACAGACTTTTATAGCTGTGTCTCAAAAAAGGTCGCTCTCAAATATGGGAATTTGAGTGTGATGAATCGTAAGTAATCAATTTCGTGCTAATGTGCTCGTGAGGGATTCTAAAGAAGAATCTTGAGCTTAACGAGGGATTCAAGTTTTGGGGACATGCAGCAACGGGCTCTAGAGTTTTCTGCACTAGCTAAGTTACCTACAGTATTACTACCAAAGTGGACAGACTATAGTTATCCCCTGATAAGAGAAGGAATAAAACCTAAACTCGATATTCTCGCCGACTTTCTCCACGAAGAAGCGGTGAAAGTATCGGCGTGCAGTGCGTCTCTTATTCCCGTGCGATCAGACTATAAACGAAAAAACTTTGAGTTACATAGTGCAAACCACTCGCAAACTATTTTAGTGCAAAGTGCCCAGACGTATGATAAGTGCCGTTTTTGTCGCCTAACAAAACATAAATTGACTGAATGCAAAAAGTTTAAAAGGGCGTTGCGCAAAGACCGCTGGTTTTACGTGAAGAAATTCGGTATTTGTTTCAAGTGCTTATCATCGCAGCACGACCGCGAAACATGTTCCGCCGCGGTGTGCGACGTAGCGGGGTGCGGGGAACCTCACCACCGGCTGCTGCACTATGTACCAGTTCAGAGGTCACCTTCCGATCGTGCTAGCCAGGTGCAGGTGACAGAATGTGATACACAGACTGAAATAAGTGAACTCGTTACGCATATAAACATTGAAAAGTGCGAGGTGTTATTAAAAGTCGTACCTATACTTATCCATGGACCTAACGGCATTATCAATAAAACGGCTTTGCTTGACGATGGCTCAACTGTTTCCTTAATAAGTACATCACTCGCCGAGCGGGCCGGGCTGCGCGGACGCAGGGAGTGTTTACGTGTGCGCGGCGCTTGGGACCGTACGGAACTGGTTTGCGAATCTCAGTTGATTGACTTTGCGTTATCTAACAAGTCGGGAACAATGTTTAATATCAGTGCGCGCAGTGTAAACAACCTCAATTTACCTGCACAAAATCTGGGTGTAGTTAGGTGTGAGAACTATAATTACCTGCAAAATATAAAAGAACATTTAAGTGATAAAAAATTAAAACCTGAACTATTAATAGGGCAAGACAATTATCACCTGCTCGTTCCTCTGGAGGTGGTCACGGGCGGGCCCCACGAGCCCTGCGCCACCCGCACGCCGCTCGGCTGGTGCCTACATGGCCGGGCGCCTATACAACTAACGTCACGTACGAACATTCATTCATCGTTGCATATCTCTCACAACGGTGATGAAGGCGTTCCTTTGGAAAACAATAAAATTCTCCAAGAACTTCAAGATGATGTCCGGCGCTTCTTTTCCATCGACTCAATGGGCGTATCTGCCAAACCTCGGCAGAACTCGGAGGACGAACGGGCCCGGGAAAAACTGGAACAAACCTCCGAACTAATTGATGGAAAGTGGCAAGTTGGATTACCTTGGAAAAATGAAGATTGTACCATGGTTGACTCCTTCCCTAATGCGCTGGCGAGGCTGAAAGGGGTTGAACTGAAGATGAAGAAAAATACAGAGTATGCACAACGATATAAAGAACGCATACAACATTTGTTTGAAAATGATTACGCTGAAAAGCTAGAAAATCCAACTGCTTCACCGAAAACCTGGTATTTACCCCATTTCGGCGTAGACAACCCGAACAAAAAGAAGCTTCGATTAGTATACGATGCAGCTGCTCAATCGAAGGGCTTATCACTAAATGATTACCTGATTAAGGGCCCCGATCTGCTCGAGTCATTGTTGGGGATAATGTGGCGATTTCGTGAACAGCGAGTGGCAGTTACCGGGGACATAAAGGATATGTTCCTCAGAGTTAAAATAAGACCTGAAGACCGACAAGCCCTACGTTTCCTATATCGTGAAAATCCGAACGAGCCGGTCAACACATATGTAATGACGTCACTTATATTTGGAGCGAACTGTTCGCCCTTCATTGCCCAATTCATAAAAAACAAGAACGCACAGCGCTTCGAGTCATCAATGCCTGCCGCTACGGGTGCTATATACTCGCAACATTATATGGACGACTATATAGACAGCCTACCTAACGAAGAGTCTGCAGCGAAGCTAGTCCGCGACATCACCTTCATACATAGTCAAGGAAATTTTGAAATACGCAACTGGAATAGTAACAGCAAATATGTTTTAAACGACATTCCAAAAGAGACCCTTGGCGACAATGCGGTAAGGTTCAAAGTCGGGCAACAGAACATGGGAGGCGAGCGGACGCTTGGTTTGTTATGGCGGCCCGACGAAGACACGCTCGGGTTCAATGTCTCGTTAAAGAAAATACCAGAAAATATAATTAATGGAAAACAAAGGCCCACGAAAAGAGACATTTTACGAGTAGTTATGTCGATCTTTGATATGTACGGATTTTTATCGCCTTTTACAATAAACGGAAAACTAATTCTGCAAGAGACCTGGTTACTCAAAATTTCCTGGGACGACCCGATTAACGACCAAATTTATCAAAAATGGCTAAAATGGATTGATCAATTGAAAACAATGAAAGACATACGATTGCCCAGGTACTATCAGGCCGCTGCAGGAGGAAGCAAGACGCGCGCACACCCCGCGAGCGCGAGCGAGACGGGGACTGCTGTTATCAGACAGGACAGCGATGATGCGCGCACGCCTGCACTTGAACCGGTTTATGGCATGAATTGTTATTCTAACTTACAATTACATGTCTTTTGCGATGGGTCTGCGAAAGTAATTTGCGCAGTTGCATTTTGGAGATGGATATACGATAGCAATGTGTACCAATCATTTATAGCGTCTAAATGCCGTGTTGCTTCTCTGAAAAGTACCTCGATACCTCGTATGGAGCTCCAGTCTGCCGTTCTCGCCGCTCGCTTATCTGAAACCATAATAAATGAACAGAATTAAACCGGAGCGACGAACGTTTTGGAGTGACTCATCCACGGTACTGCATTGGATAAAGAACGACGCGCGTAATTATAAAACTTATGTTGCGCACCGGCTGGGTGAGATAGACGAACGTACACATAAACATGAATGGAGATATATACCTACAAAGCTCAACGTCGCCGATTTACCTACTAGGGCGAACTACGAATGTACTACGTTGCCTGAATATTGGAGTAAGGGTCCCTCCTTCCTACAAAATAAAGAAGATGAATGGCCTGAAGACATAATGAGCACAAACATAAATAAGGAGCAATTGGAATATGTGACACACATACAAACAAGCAATCATTTATCTGTGCCGGATCCTACGCGATTTTCATCGTGGCTACGTCTACTCAGAGCTACTTATGTGATGCTTAAGTTTATAAATAAATGCAAACTTACCGAGGAGGACGATGACGTAACCATGGAGAAAGCTGAGAGGTTGCTACTGAAATATTCACAAGCCATATCGTTTCCTGAAGACATTCATCACCTGAAAAATAAAAAGTTATTACCTAGTACAAGTCGAATACTTACCTTGTCACCTTACCTCGACGAACACGACGTTCTGCGCCTCGGCGGTAGAATTGACGCAGCTGCCGATGTCGCACCTGAAACAAAAAGGCCTACTATATTAGATGGGCGTGAATATATAGTTCGATTACTGGTTAAACATTACCATGTTGCCGCAGCGCACGGAAACCAAGAAACTGTTGTAAATAGTCTGAAACAGAAACATTGGATAATAAGAATAAGGCCGACAGTGAAAAATGTAACATCAAAATGCATGTTTTGTCGAATACGCAAGTGTAAACAAGAGATCCCGAGAATGGGAGACTTACCTAAGGCTCGACTCGCCCATCATCAGCGCCCGTTTACGTACTGCGGGGCAGATCTATTCGGCCCGATGGAGGTCACTGTCGGCCGAAGACGTGAAAAAAGGTACGGAGTATTATTTACATGTCTGACCGTGAGGGCGATCCATATTGAAGTTGTAAGTAGCCTAACTTCCGATTCCTTCATAATGGCACTGCGGAGAATGGCCGCGCGACGAGGATGGCCGCGCCATCTTTTTTCAGATAACGGTACTAACTTTAAGGGAACTGTAACAGAACTGAAAAAATCAATAGAAGAGTTAGACGAAGGGTACCTGAAAAGGGAATCACTAAAAATGGGAACAAAATGGACATTCATCCCTGCCGCGAGCCCACACTGGGGTGGAGCTTGGGAACGACTTATTAGAACAGTAAAGGCAAGCCTGAAAAACGTGCTAAAGGAACGTGCCCCACGAGACGAAACTCTAAACACCCTCTTGGCCGAAGTTGAGAATTTGGTAAACAGCCGACCATTGACGCACGTCTCCGTGGAACCAGGAAGTACTGAGACGCTGACTCCCAATCACTTCCTTATTGGGTCATCTACGAACTTACCCCAGCTTGGTGCATACGATGACTCGGAATTTTACTTAAGGAAGCAGTGGAGAATTTCCCAGCGATTGACTGACTTGTATTGAAGAATAAGATGGGTTCGAGAAATCCTACCTGAGATGTTACCACGCAGAAAGTGGAACAAGGAGACACGGCCCTTGCAAGTGGGAGACCTTGTTTTGATTATAGACCCCGATGGACCTCGGAACACCTGGCCAAGAGGCCTGATAAAGGAGGTGATGCCCGGCAAGGACGGCAGAGTCAGAGCGGTGAAAATAAAAACCAAGACCGGTTTATTTGTGAGGTCAGCTGCTCGTGTTGCTCGGCTACCGATTGCTGATGAGTGCTGCTGAAGCAGCACTGGGGTGGAGAATGTTGCCGACGCGTGGAACTGCGGGGCGCGGCGGGCGCGGGGAAGGGGAGATATCGCCACAACTCGCACCGTACGCACGTCTAATAGCCTTCCGCTCTCATTTTGCATTATAATTAGTTTCTAAAATTCAAGTACTGTATTTGTGTTATTTTTTGGTAAAATTAAACGTATTTAAGTGATCAGTCTAACTTTTATTTGGGCGAAAGCTCAGATAAGCTACAGGCACCTTGCAGTAAGATATATGCATGAACACGGTGCATACTTAAATTAACCGGGTTTTACAGTATGTACAGCTTTTTTTTAATTCTTGGCAAATGGATTCTTACTCGACTAAACAAATTAAATCCTTTTTGTTAATTAATTGACTATTTCTTTGTATATGATATAGAAACGTTTAATTTAGTAAAACTATTCAGTTTTGATAACATTTTACTTGAATTAATACAGATAACATTTCGGCTTTTCCTTATCACGCTCACCTGCAGTTCGCGTGGACAAATTCGCCTCTGATGTAATTATCAACATACCTCACTTGTATCACAATGTACTATTGTATCGCAAGCATTTGGGATTCTTAATCCTGTTACTACACAACTTGCATCACACGTTGTTTTCCTTCGAGGTTTTTTCAAAAGCACTAGTTCTTACAAAATCCAGTACTAGTTAATTATGTTGCTACAATTCAATCAAGAATAACTAATGTCTAAAGTAGCAGGAAAAGTGACCGAAGAGGTTGCGTAAATAATCTTTTTAAGTATCTTTTTAAGCACTAATGAAAGTAATGAAGTCAAGTAGGTACGGGGGTAAGAAATATAATAATAAAGAAAATGTATACGTTTTGAACTCTTAACTAAATTTATTTATAAATGTTTCTCGTTATGAGTGTCACTTCTGTTATTGACAATTTCAACTATTTGACATAATCTTTCAGTACTGTCAAATCGTTTTTCCTTCTGCGATAACGATGTATTTTCAGACGATGCATAGTGGGCCAGGCTACTGTGCTAAATTTAACAGTGATTTAACCTCGTTAGGAAGAGGCGGTCATATCGATTGGACATATTGAATGGTTAATTAACTCGTCGATGCGGCAGCGAAGTTATGACAATGTTATATTTAATTCGTATCACTGTTAAATATATACAAATACATTTTTTTTCAAAATATTCTTAACCTATTAGAATCTCTCAAAATGTCCCACCTCATCCTTTATAAACATGTAACGAACTGTGCATGATTTGGGAATACTTACCATCTGAGTAGGTAATAGGGCGACGCAGGTTCATGTTGTGAACAATCTTTGTTTCAATAAATCGTAAGGAGCCTGAAATCAGCGAAGACGCTAAAGGTACGCACGCTACACAATCGCCGCGCCGGGATACAAATCTTAGATTAGCATCAGTGATCCCTGCTTCGCGTTCGTAATTCGCTCCGCCTTATAAAATCGGTTTATATACGGTAATGTTCAAGACTATTTTTACAAGCTCTATATTAACTTAAGTATATAAGTATGTAAGTTGTCCGTCAAATTTTGCAATCCATTTCTCAGTCTCTTGCCGTTATCTGAATTCTGGGTATTAGTATAGTTTGGATGACAATTCAATATTATGGTACGATCGAGCTGAACACAGGAGGTGGCCATGGGAATTCAGTATGTAACCGACGTAACCCTGTTGAGTTTGGGCTCGTTTGAATCGTCTCAACGAGTAGTTGATGATGGTATACAGAAAAGTAGTGTCGGCAATAAAAGCTTGTATCTAAAATGATTTTTTTGGTAGAAACTTATATTAGATATCATGCTCAAACACTGCATCCAGGTAAAGCCTCTTTAATATATCCTTTACTTGGGCTAGGACCTACTATTTAAGAATATACATACAGTGGAATGTCGGTCATATTTGGAGCAGTGCAATTACGGGAAGCACTTACCACCTTACATAAGACACTAAACTTGAAACCATAATTAGATTCCAAAAAATAACCTTAAATATTGGCATTGACGTAGCTAGTTTTAGCTAGGTCTATAATTTAGAAGAGTGTAAGTTTGCCAGTGTCATTTTTTTTCAATGGAAATTTTAAGGTGATTTTTTTGGAATCTAATTATGGTTTCCAGTCTAGGGACTTTATGTTTGTGGAGTTCTGTTCCTGTTAGTAAATTTGATCGCCAGAACTCCCGTGGATGCTGTGTTGACCGTGAGGGACCTACATTTGTCTCTCCCTAGCTGTAACGCAACGAATCCTCAAATCAATAAGTAGTCGGCAACTCACTTAGAACTAGCAAGCGTGGATTGCCACCGTCACGGTAAAACTAAACTAAAACGGCTTTTTGGTAATTTCTTAAGTTTCTCCGTTATCACTGCTCTTTTGTAAAATTGGCTGTCATTAATTATTATTTATCGGCTTCTAGCTAGTGCAAAACTAAGTTTTAATTTTCTTTGGTGCATGACGTTGTGGAACCAGCTGTACCTATATTTTTTCAAACGGTGGCAGCTCTTGTGACACTATGAGAAAACTATCAGTTTGATATTTTTTTCGGTGCTTTCTCTTGTGAAAAAAACAGTATATTTTTTATTCGGTGGCTGTTCTTGTGGAACTAACAGTTCCTTATTCACGGAGCTCACAGTTACATAAATTATTGATAGTGAAAAATACAGTTTTATAGCTAGAGGGGTGATCGCGTAAAATTTCAGACTTACCCCGGATTAGGTACTCAACAGTAATTTTCCCATACAACCAATGACATGTACTTATATCAACTTCTATACGCAAAAAGGCGCACTTGTGACGTCGAGTCGCGGAAACCCAGCCCTCGAAAACCTGCCTATCTACGTGCGTACAAAACGTTCCACAATGGACCAGCTGCTCTTGTGAACCAGACCTGTTTTTTAGACTTGTATGTATTATCCTCGGAACCATTGCTCATAGAGTACATCTAAATGTCCAGTTAGACCAGCTTGGCAGGACTGGCTTACCACTAGGCAGCTTGATCCCAGCCATGTTACGGGTGTGCGTTCGATGGAACACTTATTGTGTGAATGTCATGCCCCTCCCAGAAAAAGAATGACTTACTTTGGTAACGGCTATCCGCGACCAAAGGAGTTCAAGGTGCTCCCGCTGAACTGCATCATCCTGTTGAAATGATGGAGCGAGCTTGGGAGTAGGCAAGGAGAGGGCAAATGCACAAAAGATCCCACTGGGTCGAAGTAGTGTTGTGTTCCTGGAGGTGAGCAAGGTCGCCAGAGCTCCCGAGGATGCGTTGTGTTGAGAGCGAGGGAACTTGTTCCTTGAGCTATCAACACGGCGAATCCTCAAACATATCATGGGTCGGCAACGTCCACTTTACTCCTTTGGAGTTGCATGTGTCTGTAGGCTGCGGTGTCCGCTTACCACCAGGCGGGCCGTACGCTTGTTTGCCGCCGTCGTTGTATAAAAAAACCCGCCCCCGCCCCCAAGCCCCGTCCGTCCGTCTTACGGTCGGCCTGTCTACGTATCATGCGTATAAGGTGAGATCTCACCTTACCAATCTCACCTTACGGTCACGTGACCTGTGGCGAGTTTAACAATTTCTCCCCATCCCAAGAAGTGCACAGCGCCGCTAAAGAAGTTTTCGCATCAAAAAAAGGGCCGGCATCGAGATAAGATAAGACGGGTGTGGGTCATAGTGTAAGCGCTTCAGTATCAAGCTACGTGCAGCAATGAGAGCAGCAACAGTAGGCAGGGCAGCGGGCTCGCGGGCGCGGCCGCCGCGGTGGGCTCCGGCGCGGTCAGGTTGGCCGACGGCTGCGAGAGCGTTGACGGTCGGATCGCGTCCACTGTGGAAAGGAAACAGGATATGAAATTTGACTTTAAGACTTTGTATACCAAACTAAAATCACATAGTTTTTTCTATGGAGGTCCCAACTTTTACAACTGTTTAGACATAAAATAAATTTGACCAATCACGTGGCGCCTTTACTGAACTAAAATGTATTTGACGAATAGGACGCCGTCATGAGTACAGTAGAAAAGTTAAAAGACATCAACTAACATAAAAGAAAAAGCCGTTGGCTGCAATTGGTTTCAGCAGGGCCTAGATTTTCAATAGGTAGATACCAAGTTTGTTTAATTAAGTAGTTCAGTTGACTCGTAGAAAAAGTATTTTATCTACGCACATATCATTAGTGCTCTAAAATGCGTTCAGAAACCGTAGGAAATGACCAGCATTATTACAACTGATTTTACTATGAGAACTTTCTTGTCTGTGGTAGTAGGTAAAATCTGTTCTGAGGGGTTACCGCGAAACGAAAACGAACTTCGTTCGTGTATCTCCGTCTTTGTTGCTCGAACTAGCAGGTGCGACCGAGAGGGGGATACTCGAACGAAGTTCGTTTTCACTTCGCGGAGCCCCTCTGTAATGTTATTACGGTACAGATTTTTGTATCGTTATGAGTTTAAATTTGGAACAGCTGTCAAAACTCATACTCGGAAACCTAATTCAAGACCAAAAAACTACGACAGATATGTCACTGTCATTAAGTGTCAAAGTCACTTATGTAATTTTCAATCGAACATGTCAGTTGTAGCCAACCTTTTTGCATTGATCATCAATTCATAGTAAATATTCGTGGATATGGCCAACATTTTCAATATCAAAAAAGTTACATTCAACAATACGCATTATTAAAAAGTAATTGTTTTTTCTACCTGATATCGTTCAAAAACAATTACAATATCCCAAAACAAAAATTACTTGTTAAACATTTCATAAACCCATTTAGATATAAAATGACTGATTGACAATTACTAATCTATGGGGTCATGGACTCATGGCTGGTGGGGTCTACAGATTATATGATTTCACCACAGTTTGTCAGTACAACATGTCGAAGTCATAATTGGGTGTGTCATATAGATGTAACAATCCAACTATATGTGCATCGAATAGCTATACGCATGGCATAGTATTTAAATTACATCTAACGTTGTTCACGACCATTTTTTTATAAATCGTACCAAATGTTATGAATACTTAAAGTATTACAAGTGCAATAACCGTTTTTCTACCTAAAATCTTCTATGGTTAAATATTTAACAGGGCATCTTGTATTTTTGTAAATAAGTTGAATTAACTTGTTTATTTAAATCGTAGGTTTAAAACTACCAATAAATAAATTTTCTTGATGCGGCCTTTTAAAAAGTGAAAAATATACCACCGTAAACATATTTTATTTTAGTGGCAACCCACGTTGGTCTTGAATTAGGTTTTCGAGTATAGTATCCATAGATATTAAAACATTTATCGATACGAAACGTCAATTCAGTATGTTTTTTTAATATAAACCGCGCGACATTTGATCTCGAGTGATATGAGTATAGGGACTTCATTCGTTTGTCTTTGATTTAAAAAAACCATTCGTCATGACGAATTGCCGTCATTGCTGTTGTCATTGTTTTGTTGGTTTTTTGCTGTTACTTACCTACTTATGATATGTGTGTAGATAAAGTAGTATACATAATTAGGCCTTAAAACACTCGTGTGATCCTGGTATATTATTATTATTTATTTATTTATTCAGACAACAAGATCCACATTTTGTTAGTAGTTTCCTTAATCCTATGTTATCCTATGTTAGTAAATATATGTAGCTAAAGATATAGTATTTTTAATTAAGTGTTGCATTATTGAGCACTCACTCCTAATGGCTACAGTTTTAAGGAGGCTGTTTGAGCTGCCACGTATTCTGGCTAAAAGTGATGCCATTTTTCTTCGCAACACAGCCCCAAAACTGTCCACTCGCGCTTCAGCGAACATGGTGGACGCGCTGCAGAACCGTGGCAACCCCAACAGCGCCCTGAAGGCGTTGTTGTACTGGACCCGCAGAGAGCTGAGCGACCGCTGCGAACAATTCGTCCACAGGGCACCAGAGTACATTGGAGTGCAGTACGCTCTAAAAAGTGTTATTTTAACTGCACCTGTACACCTAGCGAACCTGCGAGCCAACATGTTCGCCCGAACCGCCAGCGCTCTGCGTTCCCGTTCAACGTCAGCGTCGTCCTTCAGGTTGTCAGTTAGACAGTGGCCTAGATATTTAAACTGACTAACTCTGGTCACTGGAACTCCATTTAATAAAACAGGCAATGACACATCTGGTGCTCTTACACCTGGAGCTTTAAATACCATGTACACTGTCTTCTTTATGTTGTACACGAGTCCATGAGAAGCCGCGTACTTTTCACAGATGCTAATCAACTCATTGAGTGCCCCGACCGATGGGGCCAGTAGCGCCATGTCGTCGGCGTAACTAATATTGTTAAGCCTTACCCCGTCTATAAAACAACGCGCATGGGCGCCACTTAGCTCCTCGATCAGGGCATTCATGTATAAATTAAATAGCTTAGGTGATGTCAGCCCTCCCTGCCTTACTCCGCAATCGAGTACATAAGGTGAAGACAGTGTATTCGCCCATTTTACAACATTAGTCTGATTGCCATACCAATGCTGAAAAATGGCCAAAAGATCAGATGGCATCCCGGCCGATTTTAATTTGCGCCACAATATGTCGTAAGAGACCAAGTCGAACGCCTTCGAAAGATCTAGGAAGCATCCATATACCGACGTCTTTCTCTCTGTATAATACTTGACAGCATGCTTCACCATCACTATAGCGCTCTCCGTGGATAGCCCAGGTCGGAAGCCGAACTGAGCATCGTGCAATCGCAAGTACTCGTCTAAACGTGAGTTGAGCACACTGTCAAGCACCTTAGCTACAATTGTTGCCAGTGAAATAGGCCTGTAATTCGACTTGTCAGATATGTCACCTGTCCTGTTTTTTATTATAGGTACCACTATAGTGCGCATTAGTGCTGGCGGTAGGTAGGAATGACCAAGGCACAGGTTATACAGCACAGCCAAAACTCTGGGCAGGTGCACTCCCGCATGCTTCAAGTGTTCAATACTGAGCCCGTCATGGCCCGGCGATTTACCTTTTTTCATATTATGCAATGCAACACGAATATCTCCAGCTTTTATCAGGGTGGGAACCGAGCCATGACGGGGCGCACACTCACCTCCAAACTGTTGTGGCCCTAAGGAAGATCTGATAGTGAAATGGTCCTTGAAAAGGTTCGCTATATCCTGTGCCTCAGTTACTCCATCGACGCTCACAGGGAGACTATTTGATGTATTTAATTTGTTAGTACACTTCCAAAAGCTACTAAAATCGGAACTAGAGTGGTGAGAGGCAAGTTTGTCCATAATTATTTGGTCCTGATGATTCTGGGGTATAAAACCACACTCGTATTTTAAGGCCTCTCATTATGGATCAGTCGCATAAACTACTAGTATACAATAGTTATATAATTAGCTTTTTAAGTCTCGTAACAAAATTCGTACTCAGCAAGCTTCCTGGCCTAAACGTGGTACTCGACTGAAAAGCATACATTATATAACGATTGTATAAAATACTATTTTATATCTAGGCGCCATTGGTTACTTCACCAGGGACACTTGAATAATGTGATATTTTGTTATTAGAATTTAAGCCCACTAATAAATGCCGGGTTTCTTGACATCTTTAACGCCATTTTTACTGGCCATGTTCTTCTTCTCTTCTGAGCATATTAGATGTCCATGACGTAACAATTATTCTCAGAAACTCTGTCGTTTTGTCTCCTAGCGAACAGGACAGAATAACAACAAGAAGTAGTTGATGAACCCGGATAGGGTCTCTTTTCATTTGAATACAATAAAAAATACTATTTGTTATAAAGATATAACAAATTGTATTTTTGAGCCCTTGATGTATCGAAACGGCCGAGTATTGTACGCCCAGCGATAAGAGACATCAATAAAACGAACACTTGTCGTTGAGCAAAAAGTTGCGTAACTCAAATACCCATTAGGCGATCAGGCAATTTCTATACCAAACTCAAAGTACATAAAACTCGATTCATATCTCCGAATGGGGGTATATTATCAAGGCACCGGCGAGAGGGTTCTTACGCAGATAGTGTCACATTATTTTCAAAGTTTCGCCCGCAAGCCCTTTCGGGCAAACCGAAGGATTCTTCTCGAGATGAGCTATAAAGTACATCTTAGTTGCTCTTTTGGGGTTTTCTCGAGCGCCTACCCGCGCCGGATTGTGATTTACATTTACAGGTTGTTTTATATAATTTTAACAGAAGGTAGGTACATGTAATCTTCAGATAAAATGGGGCTTTTGAAGGCCATTTTGTAGAATACCAGGTTGATGTACCTAGATATCAAAGTGTTCTATGAAAACCAATTGCTTAAAGCATTAACATAATGTTAATAATGCTATAGATTTCGCGTAGGTGCGTAATTAGAAGAAAATAAGTAAAAAGCCGGCCAAGTGCGTGTCCGGCTACGCGCAGTGTAGGATTCCGTAGTTGCCTATCTTTGTTACATCGACATGCACGCACCAAGTAAATGAGTTGCATCAGCCGCGTTTGTACGAGACTTGGCCTTTTCAAGTACATTTTAAGTTGGTCGACCATTACTCGGTAACTAGTAATGTCTACTTAGCCGTGATAGTTTTCCTTTAAATTCAATCTATGTACTACTACTGCCACGAATTGTTTCACATTCCCAGTAGCAGCCATTTAGCCGGAAGGAAGTGGGGACACATGACTCTAACAAACATTTGGGCTTTTAAAGGCCAATATTGCACAATAAAATGGACCACTAGGTTGAAAAACGGTTTTTAGTAACCAATAATATTTTTGAACAAGCTATCCAACGATACACCACATGATTTAACGAGAAAAAAAATACATCCACACTTTACGTGCAGGGAAGGTAACTTAAAAAAATAACTTTAATTTTGCCGGCTTGGTCCAGTGACCGGTACTACTAGAAAGCTGCAATTCCGCAGCTCAGTAGCTAAGCCGAAGACGGACAGACGACAGACGGACATGGCGAAACTATAAGGGTTCCTTGTTGACCACGGAACCCTAAAAACATGTCTAACAGTAGGGTAGGTCACAAAATTGACGATATCGCCCTAATTTTAGTGTCACGATATCGTATCGTATAGAAATATCTCAGCGCCTAGTCGTCTAGACTGTTCCTATCAAGCGCAGTTTGCACTATGGTAGACGGGTCACTTTGGCACTCTTTGGGGGAGGCCTATGTCCAGCAGTGGACGTCTTTCGGTTGATATGATGATGAGACGGGTAGGACTAAATTCGCGAAATCAATGCAAAACTTAAACTAGTCGTTAAGACTACAGATATAAACGTAAGTAAACCTTACAAGATACGAGTACCAATACGATTTATAACTCACGTAAACTCCCAAGCAATAAGGAAAATAATTTTACTGCCCTCTAGTTTTCCGTTTTGCCCCATACTCGGCCAGAAGGGGTGTTATTAATATTATTTGTGTATCGACTTAAAACATGACCCTTGAATATAAATGACATGAATATGGAACGATTGATTCCAGCCAGGTTGCGTAGGCATTGTTATTTCATCAGAATTTGCGTAGCCATTAACCTTAATAAGAACAAGGGTCGTTGTTTGAATTTGTGATAACAAGCGCTGGGAATTTGAGGAAGAAAATTATTTAATTTGGAAAAAAAACGTCGGAATCATGAAGTAGACTAATGTTTCTCGTGAAAAGGCCTAAGCTCATCTACAGGTTTCTTATGTTTAAGTCGAGTTAATCGTTTGATAAAGCAAGATAATTACATGGGAGTTCGCAGCGGGAGCCGTCTCCAAGAGTAGGGTACGGTAATAACGAAAGATGGATAGCCAGGGCAGAGGGTATTCAAGTATTTATTGCAAAGGTACTTAGGCAAAGGAATGCTGGGACCTACCAGTGAAAATTGTAGGAGTTAGTGTTATGCTAGAGGCGCGGTTACTGATGCTAAAATCTTTGTAACCAGTCTTCTAAAGCGCAATATAGTGGACTAAGTCATTAATGTATGTATGCTATGTAACAGTATGCTAGGGACCCCAAGAATAAAACTCTGGACCCAAAAATCAATGGAGTGGACCAACTGACCGCGGAAATCCGTTGAATGCGGTGCGGGCGACACGGGACGGTAACGGACGTTGTTTTTAGGGGAGTTTATTCCACAGTGGAAGTTCGGCAAATGCCTCCTCAACTCAAGAATGGCGTTACGGTGCGAGAGTTGAATGCATGTGGCGAAGAAAAAGCGATCATGGGGATTGTCTTAAGGAGATACCGACAGCAGTGGGCTTTTTAGCCACAGGTGAAACAGTAAAGTTGCTCTCACCAACGACGGTGTCGTTCCTAAGGTCCGCGAAACGGTCGTGGATGCTTCGGAACTCGGGGATGGTGCTGACGCAGGTGATCTCGAGCCGACCGGTCGCGACCAGCCGCAGCTCCGACACGGTCACGTACAGGTCCCGGTCCGCGCGCGACCGCGCCCGGCTCCGGTGCCGCGAGCTCGAGTGGATCACGTTCGGCTCGTGCTCGGCGGCGGCTAGCAACTGGAAGTTTAAGTTATTCAGTAAATATAAGATTCTTTTGCGGGATTTAATTTTATTCTGGTTTGTAGTCTGACCAGCGAATTGTGTCCCAAAGAGGAAGCTGGCTCATGTTGCGAAGTAAAACGAAATGTACAGCGGCGCGTAATAGGCACTTAAACCCTTAAAAATAATTTGAAAATAGAAATGCTTGTAATACGATTCGCTGACCAGACTCGTACAAAATGTGGCGGTGAAAATCAATGATCTCAAATGAGACTAGTAGGGGTAGGAAACTTTATTTTCCTTCCGCCTATGCCGGTCTTTGGCAGGAACAGTTTAGTTGCAAAATACAGTCTGGCAGTCGTTTCAGCTGTCGAAAGAAAAAATACCACACTATCCCCGGATCATCGCAGCCTATTTTACGCTAAAACCTTATTCTACGATCAGTCACTGCAAAAACAAATGGACGAGATGATGATACTGGTCAAAATAGGAATAAAATGTTTTCAGGGTCAACGGCACGAAGTTACAAGTATAAAATTTACAAGACTTGAGCTTCTTGAAACGGATAGATCACACGAAATCCAATATACCTTAGCGTGCTCCTTGAGACTGCAGCCCGGCGCGCGCGTGGCGACGTGCGACGCGTGCGTGAGCGTGAGCAGGGGGGGCGGCGGCGTGCTCGACTCGTGCTCGGGCCGCGGGCGTCGTCCATTCCGCTCACTCATGGGCACCCGGAACTTGTGCGAGTGGGCTAGAAGCTCATCTGTCTGAAGATAAGAAGGTCTATTAGGTTAGGCTAGGAGTTAGGGAGTTCAAGCCAACCTTTGGCCCTCTTTGACGGCGATATAATTGGACAATCGCCCGGTAGTCTTATACACCCGCCCAGACCCCCTGGCCTAGCGGACGGTGCGTCAAAGCGTCCCCCCAAAGTAAATAAAGGGATGGAGATCTTTCCCTCTCTGCGTACCTGGTTATGCCCTTGGCCAGTTAGTAACAAAAAAAATCTTTGGTCGTTCTTATTGGAAAGCAAATACGAGGTGTTATGTTCTCGATTAGCCTTGTAAAATTGTAACGTGTAGCTTTTACGTAATGCAACGGGGCACTGGTCTAAAGACCGAAGGGATCTCGGAGATTCCCAAAGGGAACGAGTGGAATATTTAAAGTTAGGCTACCTTCTTCCCGTTGATGAACCATGTGATATGTGGTGCGGGGAAGGCGGGCGCGGTGGTGCAGTTGGCGCGCAGGATCTCACCGGAGACGAGGTAACGCGTCGGGAAGTCGATGCGCGGGTGGTGTTTCTGGGGATCTGAAGAAAATAAACTGAATCAGAGGCTTCAAATATAGTTGACAATTAACCTCCAGCAGCTGAGAGGCCTATTAAAAAGCATTATATATATATCTGTGTGAACGGTTGGATGGCACTGCTAAGGATGAAAACTGCAGTCGCCATGCTGCAGCATTATGCTGAGCTTGATCCGTTTTGCTGGCACACGTTGTATCATAGTTTCTTTTTCTTGTGTACCATTTTGTAGTGTGTGCTTATGCAAATAAACAATTTTCTTTTCCATTCTATCTGCAGATTGATTTTCCCCAGTTCCGCCATAGGCGCCGTCTCAGTTTAACGGTAAGACAGTTATAACTATAAGTGTCTAAAAAATCCTCATGAAAAATTAAAATTGGCGTCAGCATACTTCATGGCCTATTTAATGCGAAATGCAAGTTATGCCGTTTGGGTTGATTTATTTGTGATATCTACAGTCGAGTAAAGATAAATATACACGTTGCCTGTTACTTAAAAAAAATGTATCTTATGATGGACGCAAACCTCAGTGATTGCAAGGACCAACCAAACTGCCAGTATCGGAATCCTTGGCGTCGAAATTTCAAGTGAAGTCCATTTCCGCGGGCATTTAGACGGTAAGGCCAAATTAGCCTCAAAAAAGCTCGGTGTGCTCAACTGATCGAGACAGTATTTCACACCGGCCCACCGCCTGCAGCTTTAAAAGTCGCAGGTCCGCCCACACTTGGAATACTGTTCTCATCTATGGGCAGGGGCACCCCAATACCAGCTTTTCCCTCCGGATCGCATCCAACGGCGAGCAACTCGAATTGTCGACTGCCAGCATATTTCGGATCGGCTTGACTCCTTGGCGCTGCGTACAGATGTGGCCTCGCTCTGCATTTTCTATCGCATGTATAACAGGGAGTGCTCCGAGAAATTGTTCGGATTAATCCCTACCGTCCTTTTCGCCATCGTCCAAAGCGACAATATTACGATCCTCACCACTTAGATGGTTGGCAGTCCTCAACTGTGCGCTTCTCCAGAAACTTCCTGCCTCGCACAGCTAATCTGTGGAATGGATTGTCGCCTGCGGTATTTCCGGACCGATACAACCTTCAAACCTTCAAGAAAAGAGCGTACACCCATCTTAAAGGCCGGCAACGCACTCACAACACCGGGCGGAGGCAGGTCCACGAACAAGGAAAATTTGCGACCGGTCGCTACTTGCGTTGGGTCTGTCTCTATGGTAGCAGCCTGTCCGGCGGTTAACATGGTAGATGGCCTCGGGGGGAGCTCACAGTTGCTAAGATCCTCGAGGCAAAACTGGTTGGGATCCTTCACGAGGTTACCGCCTGTTAACTGCCTGGTTCTACCGTTGGAAACAGGCAGAACGGAAACAATCAGTTGGGCCCATACTTTATATCCCAACCCATCCTATCCCGCTTATCCCATCTAATCAGTCGTAAGCGATGACATGGCATGTCGCAGCGGGCTTTCCATCCACAAAGAAGGATGGTTAGCGGTAAAATGCCATCCGCGTGTTTGTGCCGTGCGCGGGGACCCGTACGGGTGGAGAGGGAGGTCCTGGTGGCTGAGTCGACCAGTGGTCGGGATAGTACTGCTGGGAGACAACACTCTTCTTCGGCTCAGGATTCACCTCACACGGGCGGTCATGGTCTAGCCAGCCATGATCAATCGGCTGTCGTGTCCAGTCTGATGGCCACGGGCGAGTGTCCTGGGGTATGGGGCCTGTAGTCGGTGGAGCACGGGTTGTGAGTCGTCTGAGGAGATGACGAGCAACTCGGCACCGTGCGGACTCACAGACAACATACTCTTGGGGCGCTATATCGGATTGGTAGCCCTGATGCGTTAACGCATCCCCAGGGTGTGGGCTCCGTGGTGGGTGGGGAGCCAATCCGACGAAACAAGAAGAAAAAGGTCACATGGATCAATTAAAACCTATGACGAAGGAAGGAGGGAAAGCCGGACCCGCAAGGGATGAGGCCAAGGCGCATAGCGCAAATGCTGCACCAGCGGTACGCACCTCTGTCTCAGACAGAGGAGCGAGAGCGGGTAGCAGCCGAGCAAGGGGGTCCGTATGGACGCAGAGGGCGCGCAGCGCATATACAGGCAGAGGCCATGGTGGAGCGGTCCAAACCGGAGGCACCGTCCGATCTTTTCCCCACGGGTCGAAAAGCGGACACGCCCAGCAGGTCCCCGTAAGGAGACCGGCTGGCGCAGGTGCCGGAGGGGAGGCCAGCGGAACTGTGGCCATATGCAACCGGCCGGCCGGTCCTCTTCTGAACCCTGCTGCTGACGAGCCGGGCGCCGTTGATAGCGTGCCCGTACCCCAGGGTGCGGATGCGTGGTCCGGTGGAGGAGTCGCTGGTAGCAGAAGGCAGAAGAGGCGAGACAACGCCAAGGCGAGAGCTCAGACACTGAGCGAGGGCACCCCCCAGGATGCATCCACTTCGGGGTCAGGGGTGGTGCAAAAGAAGAGGCAACTGGGAGCCAGTGGTGACTCTTCTCTGCTTGTCAGCGACTCCAAACGAACGAAAGTCACAGCCTCGTTCGCTGAAGTGGCTGCAAGCGAGAGGATGGCCATCGTCCCGGAGGCCTTTCCGGCCGAGAAGATCGGGTTAGGGCATCTGGGCGCCATCCAGGGGCTCATTTTGGAGCTTCTGGTTGACGCTCCGGATCCCCTACCCCGAGTAACCCTCGGCAACGTAGTGGCGGGCGCTCTCCACGTCAATTGCCAAGGGAGGGAGTCCGTCACATGGCTCAAGTCAGCAATCGGAAGCGAGGAGATTGCTGGCTTGCGCCTGAAGGTCATGGACGCCAAGGATCTTCCGAAACCAGTCAAGATGGCTTGGAAAACGAAGATAGTTGGCGGCCATGACGTGAAGTTGCTTCTCCGTGTGCTGCAGAGGTACAATCCTGCGCTACACACGGAGGAGTGGAAGGTGGTAGACACCTTGACGTCGGACGCGAACACCAGGCGCATCATACTGATGGACCGGGTGTCGGCCGACGTTATCAAGGCAGCGGGCTACCACCTACACACGGGTGTCGACCTGAGCTCCTTCAAGCTCCTAGAGGACGTGGAGGAGAGGGCGCTTGAGGGGGCTGAGGACGGCACTTGTGCGGGGAAGGGCGTGGGGGGTCAGACGCCGGGGGAGGGCGCGGGGGGGCCACAGCCTGGGGAGGCCGAGGAGGGCACACCTCCAGAGGGAGAGGTGCCAACTGCCATTGGCAAGGAGGCTGAGGCAGCCAAGGAGGAGGGGCAGTCGGAAGCGGAGGCCGGGGACATGGCGGGCTCCAGTGACAGACGTGCTGAATCCCGCAGGGCCCGAGAGTCATCACCGTTATCGGGGATTGGCTCAGAGGACCTGCAGGGAATGGCAGAGCAGTACCTGGAGGCCTCCATGTCTCCCATGTCCTGCGACGAGACGCTCCAGGAAGTGGCTGCTGACCTCAGCAAGCCAAAGAATTAACAGCGCCAATGGCGGGTTTAAGGTGTGTACAAATTAATTTACAACACAACAAGGCGGCCACTGCCCTTCTGGCAAGGCAGCTAAAATGCGACAAGTTCGATATTGCTCTTATTCAAGAACCATATATATATAAAGGTGAAATAAGAGGTTTAGGTGGAACGGGGGGAACAATTTTTCACCTGTGTCCAGATAACAACAATGATATGAGGACATGTATATATATCAAAAATGGCATCAATGCTATGCCTTTACATGCTTTCTGTTGCAGGGATCTCACCACGGTGATGATCCAAAAAAAGGGGGAGGGTAAGGAGCTCATTCTATCATCAGCCTACCTCCCCTACGAGGCGACGGATCCCATCACACAACAGCTGCGGGATCTTGTTGCATACGGCAGCCGGGCGAACACCAACCTGATAATCGGCTGCGACGCGAACGCTCACCATGTCATCTGGGGCAGCTCGGATGTCAATAGGAGAGGAGAGAAGGTACTGGATTTCCTGGTAAGCTCCTCTTTACAAGTACTGAATAAAGGCAATGAACCTACCTTCGTCAATTCTAGGCGGGGGGAGGTGATTGATATAACGTTGGCTACTAATAACACTAGTAACAAAATCAACTCATGGCACGTATGTGATGACATATCCCTTTCGGACCACAGATACATCTGCTTCAGGTACCAAACTAAGATAAAAATAAATACGGTACGTAAACGGAATCCTAGGTACACGGACTGGTCGGGCTTTAGAAGGGATCTAAAAGTAGACCTAGGAGGTAAAAGGCAAGCTAAACTCTATTATAGACATAGAATTCGAAGCGGACAAAATAGTACAAGCTGTATACAAGGCCTTCACTAATAACTGCCCGGAGAAGAAAACCCTGGCTAAAAAGTTACCATGGTGGACCCCAGAGATAGTAAAGCTCAGGAGGGAAACTAGGGCAATATTCAATGACGCAAAGGCATCTAATGACTTTGGGTACTATGCACAAAAACTCACAGAACTCAGCGAGGCTGTGAGGAAAGCCAAGAGGAGAGCGTGGAGGAACCACTGCGATCAGATTGAGTCAATACCAGAAGGTATGAGACTAACAAAGGCACTAGCAACCACAAAGTCGGCCCCGCTCACATCCATCAGGGATAATGACGGTAGAATGACAAAAACGGGGCTGGAGACCCTTAAGGTAATGTGTAAAATGCACTTCCTAGGCTCAGTAATACACGACAGCGTAACAGACGATGGAGCAATTAGTGCGTTGGAACAGACCACAAGTACAACGAGACACAATTGGGACACGTCCAAAAAGGTAATAGATCATAAAAAGATAAAGTGGGCACTTTCAACATTCCAACCATACAAAGCCCCGGGGCCAGACGGCATCTACCCCATTCTACTACAAGAAGGCGCTAATGTACTAATCCCACATCTTAGCAGATTGTACAGGGCGTGCCTAGCCTTCGCACACGTACCGCGTGTGTGGAGGATGCTAAAAGTAACCTATCTACCCAAACCGGGTAAGGCGGATTACAGTGAAGCCAAATCGTATAGGCCGATAAGTTTATCGTCGTTTTTCCTCAAAACACTGGAGAAACTGGTAGATAGACACATAAGGGATGGCCCATTAAGAAGGCATCCGCTGCACGAACTACAATGTGCATACCAGCCAGGGAAGTCAACGGAAACCGCACTTCACCTGGTGACAACCAGGGCTGAACAGGCTATAGAGAATAAAGAACTATGTCTTGCAGCTTTCTTAGACGTGGAAGGAGCGTTCGATCGTACCACGTATAAAGCTATCAGCGAAGCAGCTGTTAATCATGGTGTAGAGCCCACCATATGTAAATGGATAGGCAATATGCTAAATGGCAGACTAGTAAAGTCATCACTCTTGGGGGATGAGATAATGGCGACGGCCACAAAGGGATGTCCACAGGGTGGGGTACTCTCACCAACTCTTTGGAGTCTGGTGGTGAACTCACTCCTGGTAGAACTCAATAAAGGTCCCATCCACACGGTAGGATATGCTGATGATTTAGTGATACTGGTTAATGGGAAGTTTCCAGGCACGGTATCGGAAATCATGAACAAGGCACTGCAGACAGTGGAGAGATGGTGCGACCGACACCAATTATCCATTAATCCAGGCAAAACTGTAGTAATACCCTTTACTAGGAAAAGGACCCTTCGAGGCGTACAGCAGCTAAAACTGTACGGGAGGGTACTAGAACTGTCTAATGATGTGAAATATCTAGGTGTCACACTAGATAAAGAACTGAATTGGAAGAAGCATACAGATCTTACCATTACAAAGGCACTGAGGGTATTTGGAATGTGTAGATCAGCGTATGGAAAAACACGGGGTTTGAACCCAAAGGTACTTAGATGGATCTACACTATGATGGTGAGGCCCATATTATTGTACGGTAGCCTGGTATGGTGGCCAAGGACTTTAAAGAGCACATGCAGAGATGCTCTGATGAAGGTACAAAGATCGGCATGCATGGCTATAACAGGGGCGTTTCGCACCACGCCCACAGCGGCGCTAGAAGTCCTAATGGACCTACCGCCACTTCACTTGGTGATTAAGTCAGAGGCACGCAAATCGCTCTACAGATTAAGAACCCTTGAACTGTGGAGCGACAGTAAGCCAAAGACTAAGCACACAAACATGGAGACTGATGGTTTCTTAGACAGAATAACAAGCATGGGAAGCGACAAAATGCTACCCAAGTTTGTATTCCATAGGAACTACACAACAAAAGTTCCATCCAGGGCTGAATGGGCCGAAGGTCTAGAACCACCGAGGTCTGGTATCGAAGACAGTATATGGTACACGGACGGATCAAAAATGGGATCCGGTACGGGAGCAGGCATTTATGCGAATGACTACAGTAGTAGTGTAAGCATGGGTAATTTGGCAACCGTCTTCCAGGCGGAGACATACGCCATAATTGCCTGTGCACAGGAGAATATAGACAGACAAACCAGAGGGCAGACCATCTATATACTCAGTGACAGTCAAGCGGCGCTTAAGGCACTTACGGCGCCGAAAGTGGAATCTAGACTAGTCTATAATGGCGTCCAGGCACTGAACAAGCTTGGAAAGTACAATAAGGTGCAACTGGTTTGGATTCCAGGGCACGAGGGCTTCATTGGCAACGAAAGAGCGGATGAGCTTGCTAGAGGGGGGTCTACAAACCACTTTGTAGGTCCAGAACCATTTGTGGGACTCTCGCAGGGAACCATAATTTCGGCCTTTAAAGCCTACGCCAAAACCAAACACCAATACGAGTGGAGGAATGAGGCGGGCTTAAGGCACTCAAAGCTCTTCATAGAAGGAGTGGACTCGGGCTGGACTAACAAAGTCTGGAAATCCAGTAGGAAGCAGCTCAGAATCATATCTGGGGTGTTCACAGGTCACTTCGGGGTCAAGGATCTCTTGGCCAAGATGGGACTATCAGACAGCTTAGACTGTAGAATGTGTGGCGAGGAGGATGAGACTATGGAACACTTACTGTGTGAATGTCATGCCCTTGCCAGACAAAGAATGAATTACTTTGGTAACGGCTATCCGCAACCAAAGGAATTCAAGGCACTTCCGCTGAGCTGCATCATCCGCTATGTGGAAATGATGGAGCGAAGTTGGGAGTAGACGTAAGGAGAGGGCAAATGCACAAAAGATCCCACTGGGTCGAAGTGCATCCGAAAGGGCCCTCATCTAGATAAGATAAGATAAGATAAGATAAGCACTCACAACACCTCTGGTGTTGCAGGTGTCCATGGGCGGCGGTAATCGCTTACCATCAGGTGATCCGTCTGCTCGTTTGCCTCCTATCACATAAAAAAAAACTGAGTGATTTGACCCGCAGCAGCGCAAGTTTCACCCCATAGAAAATATTTCAAAATATGTACAAACAAAACTATACTAAAACTAAAAATATGGCATATGTATTCATTATCATTCGTTTTTATATGTAGGTATTGTATAAATGTTAGGCTTTAAGGTAGGTACCTATTTGTTGCTATCCTTAGATGACTGAAATGTCTGTCTTCAGCGACGTTAATTGTAGGTAGGTACTTACGTAGATTATTTTGCAAGTATCCGAGCCGTGAGGTGCTGTAGTTACAGACAGCAGCGATGGAGTTATACTCGTATAATTAGGCCGAGAGACTAACGAAACCTGCTTATCATAGAATTTAACAATTTCTTAGTTGAATAGTGTTTTTTCTTTTTCTTACGAACCTTTGGCTGAAAATCATTTATTTATATTCTTTTAATTTATATCAAATTAGACCACTTAAAACAATTACAGTAAGTCTCAGGCACATTCGTGCTCATCACACAAATAAATGCACTTATCGGGATTCGAAACTGGGATCTCCGCCTTTGTAGGCAAGGCAGCTTCACTACCAACTAGGCCAAAGTGGTGGTCATTGTATGGGAAGATTGTCGGTTCTGCATAGGATATGACAGCTGTCCGACAAATGTTGATATAACCCGCTCTAAAACTAGCAGTATTTACTTATACAATTTTGCGTGCCTAATGATCTAGTTAAATTGACACTCGTCCCTTGGTCTACAGAGAGAGAGCTAGGCTTAACGGTACCGTTAAGAATCGTCGTCGGGATTTACTGCTCGCTGAGATATTTGACGGAGATTGCTCGAGGAGACAAAACATTTTTACTTCATAATTCCCGGAGAATAACGAAATTGTTGAGATAAAGAATTGTCTAGTTTCATCAGGGCGTGAACGAGTTGACTTTTGGATGCGGAATACTAACTTATTTTATTAAATCCAAAAAACGGGCAGCGACGGTTTTACTTCCATACGAGATAAAATACTGGTTAAAAAGATATAAAAATGTTACACTTTAAATTCTCGCGCATTGCACATTTTTATAAAAGGTTACTTTGGATGGGTCTAACTCGTCGGCCGAAACGTCAGGAATAAAGATTATACCGTATCAATATCTTAATTGTAAATGTAGAGGTACTTGTATACCCCAAAATTTGCCTTATTTTCAATGGTTTTGATTTTTGGATACAATTAAGGGGTCGCGACCGAATTTTTCAACTTTTTAAGGCTTGAATTTCTCCATCCTAAGTGGTTTTTTTTCATTTTTAACATTTTTCTACTTTAATGAGCTACATTCGATAACAAGGAATATATGATAGGTACGAAATTCGTTAGCTAAATAAATGTTCGACGCTGATTTTAAATCAATTTTAAAGTCGCCAAATCATCGCTAGAGTCCGTTTTTAGCATATTAGCAAAATGACAGAAAATATGTGTGGTTTTTTTAGGGTTCCGTACCTCAAAAGGAAAAGAACGGAACCCTTATAGGATCACTTTGTTGTGTGTCCGTCCGTCTGTCAAGACCCTTTTTCTCAGGAACGCATGGAGGTATCAAGCTAAAATTAACTTCTAAGCCAACGCAATCAAAAGATACAGCCGTTTATGCCGCAAATTTCCGCAAATTTTCGAAACTCGCAAGGGAATCAAAACCTACAGGGTACTTCCCGTGAACTCAGGATCTTGCAATTTGGTACGAAGCAACGTCTTATAGCACAGAAAAAAGAAAAATTGCGAAAACCGCAAAATTTTAGTTAGGTACATCATATACTAAAAATATTTTTAATAATTTTAAAGTTACTACCGTTTTCCTCATAAACGCGTAGAGGTATTAAATTGAAATTAATATCAAATAATCACGTCTATAATACCTTTAATACCTACAGATTTGCAGGGAACCCTCGGTGCGTGAGTCCGACTCGCACTTGTCCGGTTATTTTAAATCGTATTCCAGATTATTCATTTCTTCTCATTAAGGCCTGCAACACACTGGCGCGGCATGGCCGCGGCGGACAATGATAAACTTGTCATTAGCTGTCAAATTTACTATTATACGCCACCGCAAGCCGCGCCAGTGTGTTGCAGGCCTTAAGTAGGATTGGCCAATAACGTTTGACCTTTTGACCAGTGTTGCCAGTTAAGAACTTGTAGCTTCAAAAAAAGGGCTACAGATTTCGGGCATGTGTTCGGCGTAGCTTGCGGTGCCGACTGTACGTAGGTACTATACGTCTGAAATATGGTTCGTATCCGCGCATTGGTTCCCCGGCTGTAAAAGACACTCATGGGTGAAATTTCTTTATATTTATTGTTCTCAAGTGTCTTGAGGAGTATTTATGAATATTATTTGCTATTCTATTCACCCGTTACCTTTATTCGTTTAGGTGCCTCATTATGTGGGTAATTTATGGTATCAAAAAGCTCCGGGGTACAAAGAAATTACTCTTATTAAGTAAAGTCGAAAAAAGGTGTAAATTGCGAGTTGGATGGACTCGCGCAGCGAGGATTCTGTACTTGTAGGTAAACGGCGGTATTTATAAACTTAACCAAATTGGTATTTAAAAATGCTATATTATGGGGGACTCGAATATCCATACCAACGTAGTTTGGCATACTGGAATAACATGACACATTTTGTACGCAACGACGACCGCTTTAGCCTAGTTAGTAGTGACCCTGCCTACAAGGGATGTCCACAGGGGGGGGTACTCTCACCAACTCTCTGGAGTCTGGTGGTGAACTCACTCCTGGTAGAACTCAATAAGGGTCCCATCCACACGGTGGGATATGCTGATGATCTAGTGATACTGGTTAATGGGAAGTTCCCAGGCACGGTATCAGAAATCATGAACAAGGCACTGCGGATAGTGGAGAAATGGTGCGACCTGCACCAACTATCCATTAATCCAGGCAAAACTGTGGTAATACCCTTTACTAGGAAAAGGACCCTTCCAGGCGTACAGCAGTTAAAACTGTACGGGAGGGTACTAGAACTGTCCGATGATGTGAAATATCTAGGTGTTACACTGGATAAGGAACTGAATTGGAAGAAGCATACAGATCTTACCATCACAAAGGCACTGAGGGTATTTGGAATGTGTAGATCAGCGTATGGCAAAACATGGGGATTGAACCCAAAGGTACTTAAGTGGATCTACACTATGATGGTGAGGCCCATATTATTGTACGGCAGCCTGGTATGGTGGCCAAGGACTTTAATGAGCACATGCAGAGAGGCTCTGATGAAGGTGCAGAGATCGGCTTGCATGACTATAACAGGGGCGTTTCGTACCACGCCTACAGCGGCGCTAGAAGTCCTACTGGACCTACCGCCACTTCACTTGGTGATTAAGTCAGAGGCGCGGAAATCGCTCTACAGATTAAGAACTCTTGGACTGTGGAGCGACAACAAACCAAAGACTAAACACATAAATATGGAGACTGATGGTTTCTTAGACAGAATAACAAGCATGGGAAGTGACAAAATGCTACCCAAGTTTGTATTCCATAGGAACTACACAACAAAAGTTCCATCCAGGGCTGAATGGGCCGAAGGTCTAGAACCACCTAGGTCTGGTATCGAAGACAGTATATGGTACACGGACGGATCAAAAATGGGATCCGGTACGGGAGCAGGCATTTATGCGAATGACTACAGTAGTAGTGTAAGCATGGGTAGTTTGGCAACCGTCTTCCAGGCGGAGACATACGCTATAATTGCCTGTGCACAGGAGAATATAGACAGGCAAACCAGAGGGCAGACCATCTATATACTCAGTGACAGTCAAGCGGCCCTTAAAGCACTTACGGCGCCGAAAGTGGAATCTAGACTAGTCTATAACGGCGTCCAGGCACTGAACAAGCTTGGAAAGCATAATAAGGTGCAACTAGTTTGGATACCAGGGCACGAGGGCTTCATCGGCAACGAAAGAGCGGATGAGCTTGCAAGAGGGGGGTCTACAAATCACTTTGTAGGTCCAGAACCATGTGTGGGACTCTCGCAGGGAACCATAACTTCGGCCTTTAAAGCCCACGCCAAAACCAAACACCAACACGAGTGGAGGAATGAAGCGGGCTTAAGGCACTCTAAGCTCTTCATAGAAGGAGTGGACTCGGGCTGGACTAACAAACTCTGGAAATCCAGTAGGAAGCAGCTCAGAATCATATCTGGGGTGTTCACAGGTCACTTCGGGGTCAAGGATCTCTTGGCCAAGATGGGACTATCGGACAGTTTAGACTGTAGAATGTGTGGCGAGGAGGATGAGACTATGGAACACTTATTGTGTGAATGTCATGCCCTTGCCAGACAAAGAATGAATTACTTCGGTAACGGTTATCCGAAACCAAAGGAATTCAAGGTACTTCCGCTGAGCTGCATCATCCGCTATGTGGAAATGATGGAGCGAAGTTGGGAGTAGACATAAGGAGAGGGCAAATGCACAAAAGATCCCACTGGGTCGAAGTGCATCCGAAAGGGCCCTCATCTAGATAAGATAAGATAAGATAAGATAAGACCCTGCCTACGAAGCAAGAGGTCCTGGGTTCGAATCCCTGTAAGGGCATTTATTTGTGTGATGAGCACGGATATTTGTTCCTGAGTCACGGATGTTTTCTATGTATTTATAGTATTTATTTATCGATGTAAGTATGTTTATCGTCGTATCCATAATACTTGCTTTGCTTAGTTTGGGACTAGGTCGATTTCTGTAAGATTGTCCCCTTATATTTATTTATTTAATGTGATCCGCCATATGTACTCCGGCTAAAAACTAGTTTGAGTTGCTATAAATTACAACATATATATAGCAACAGAAACTAACTAGTTATTGACCAAGACATGGTGAATCCCATGGTGTGCACCAAATTTCGTGTTTTTCTAGCATGTCTTTTTAAAATAAGAACGAAACTACATTTGTATGGAGTGTGGAGCTTCTTGGCGACCCTTAAACCAATATCAATCCAACCGCTAGCTAACTCGATAATGTCGTCACTGAATCTGTATATTTTAAACCTAATGCAGCGTCGATGTCCCCGGGGAAATTTGACAAGTAACCGCCCGATTTGGGCTGACCGGCTGACTTATTAAATGCTGATCGGCATTCGCGTCACGGGCCTCGGTAGTCGAATAAGATAGATTTCTTGATTAATGTCTCTGAAGTTACACTTGAACCGCCCGTGACTTCGTGCGCGTATAAAGTATAGGCTTTTCGTAACTGTATAGGAGTGAACCTGTATATATCACCCAAGATTTTATACCTTAAAAGCATGATTTCCAAAAAAAACATACTGAGTTTCAATTAAATCCAGTTTACCGATTCATGCCAATAAACTATGTTATTTAACATATTTTTTAATGTTCGTCGTATAGATTCTATAGTCAACTAGTAGGCAGGTACTTGAGTATTTTTATTTCCTCAAAATAATATCGCTTTATTCAAAGAACTATCCATACTAATATTATTTGGGAAAGTGTATGTGTGTGTTTGTTTGTCCGTCTTTCACGGCAAAACGGAGTTGAAAGGATGGAGAGCGACATAGGATAGTTTTTATCCCCGAAATCATCCCCCAAGGGGGTGAAATGTGAAATGGGAGGGGGGGTAAAAGTTTGTATGGAGCTGCGATATAAACGAGTTCCACGCGGACGGAGTCGCGGGCAGAAGCTAGTAGGTATATAATATATTCGCTTCAAAAGCCAGCAGCCATTATCGTTACTTCATAAGAGCCGAAACTACAAACTAATCTTGAGTCTCCTGACTACTAAGAGTAGAAATACCAAGTGCAGAAACATAGAGACGTCACATGTTGCTTAACAAAAGTAATCTTAATCAAGAGTATACACTGACAACAAACTGTCATGCAGTTTGGCAGTATACTATCGTTTGTAAACATAAATGTGTCTTTCGTGAATAATAATTTGTTTTTGCTTTTGCTACACTGACGTCACTCACAACTCTAGGCACAACAAGGCAAAATGGCGGTTGGTGTTTTATATAATAAAGCAACGATATTAATATTCAAATTTAAAAAAAAAAACTTAAGGTTTCAAAACACAACAGTGTTGTGTAAGTATTTCTTATGGTAAAAACTATAAAAATAAAATACTTTGAGAATCAAATTTCGATAGGTGAAAATATCCTATTCTCGTTATACGAGGTAGTCAGGGAGTAGGTCAGGTATACGAGAACAGAGTAGGGTAGGTACCTAGATTACTACAGAAAGTGTATTTTTGCGCTACTATGCTTGTAGGATAAGCCTGGTTAGGAGCAGTTATGAAAACTAGCCGAGATGCGCTTGCAATCCAGGTCAGCAGTGCAAATCTTACTTTTGAATGTCTGCGGTCACCCGTGTTCCATACTTACCCAATATCCACCTTAGCAAGCTCTTAAAATGACAATATTAACATTGTTGGTACGCGTCTGTGTGTATCCTATTTGCATAATTCCCAATCAAACTACAGAACTGGTGATCTATTTTATTCTGGCGGCTACAATTCCAATCACATTTCAATATGCTGTGAGCGCTCGCTTTTACTTACATATACGCTGAGCTAAAGGTACCTACCTACTCGTACCTACCAACAATGAAACTGAGGGGCTACCGCGAAGTAAAAACGAACTTCGTTCGAGTATCTCCCTCTCTGCCGCACTTTTGCTGGTTCGAGCGACATAGACGGAGATACACGAACGAAGTTCGTTTTCGTTTCGCGGTAGGCCCGCTGGTCGGAAAGGGGAGTAGGAGAGGGGATATTTCCAAAACTCATGCCATATCGGGAACACCACGCTGCGCTTCAAGACTCAAATAGTCGATGTACCTCGGAAAGCGGCTAAGTTAAGCTAAGTGGGAGGTGGCTGGTCTTGGCTGCCGCACGCCGAGTGAACTGTGGGCCCAGGCCGCCAAATGACTGGCAACCCGATCGCTCGAAACGGAGACGCGGCAGGCCTCGCTGGCGATGGCGAGACGAGCTAGCCTCGTTCTCAAATGATTGGCCACAAGTAGCTCAGGATCGAAAATACTGAAAACGGAAGGGGGGGGGGGGCTTTGCCCAAGCGATGGGACGCTACAGGGTCCCAATAATCGAACGAGGGAGCGAAGCGAACGCAGTTCCATGCTTCAGCTTGAGCCGAAAATCGTTTGTAGGTATGTCCAGATGTCCCGCTTTCCCGATGTTCTGCTCTACAGGTCGCATTTCTCAACAAATTCTCTTAAAATGTTGAGAGAAGGTTCGTTAATTAAGTATATAGTTTTGTTTTGTAGATCCCTTTTTCGAAATAAAAAAAATCTTTTTTCTACTCCTGTACTTTTATCTGTCATTTACATAGTCCCGAACACTAATATAAAGACATACAAAATAAGTCTGCAGAAAAGTCTATACTCTATTCCCCATAACAGTACGGCACAACCGTGCTGTTTTGTCGCCAAAACGATACGCTTAGCAGCCATACGCTTCTAAACCTGGGTAGTGCTACATTGTGCCACGGCCTACTAGACACGATCGAGTAGGCCGCGACGCGACTAATCTAGAGGGCCATGCCGAAACATAAAATACATTAGGTACTACCAACATAACAAACCACTGAATGTATTTACTTCAAATAAATTATTGTACTAACGGCATTGCTGCCAACTTAAGAAAAACCTTGGTCTTAATATGACATTGACAGTACTGGCAAGTTGAATTAAGAACAAAACAGACCATAAACAAGAGATGTCAATGTGTCATGTTTCCAATTTCCCACCAAAGTTCCAGTTCAAAATTAAAAGACGAAATATGTCAAATATGATAACTATTCGTTATTAATAACTTCTTAAGATTTGATTCGTGTTTGTGAAGTGAAGAAAAATGTGTACGTTCATTTTAAAATGGACGAAGAAGAAAATAACTGCACCGCTGATGAAATTGCGTGAGTAGTAATAGAACTAACGGAAAACTTACTGCCTGAAAAGTCAAATTATGCTATTTATTTAAAATAGTCGTAGAAAAAATATTGTATGCAACGGTGTATAACTTGGTCTTAAAACGCTCGTGGCGTCTTTAATTGCGATGCTCGCCAAGGCTCGCATCGCAACTCACGACACTCGCGTTTTAAGACCCTACTTATACAACAGTTGCATAAAATACTATTAAAGACAGTCACCCGAGTTCTAGTCGCTGTTAATAATAATAATAATACCTAAGACCACCCACCATTCAATAATAATAATAATAAATGCCATAAGGCTCGCAGTCAGTCTTACCCTGTCCGAGTACCCCAAATGATGGGGCACTCGGCCCTGATGTGACCTGATGACCTTTTCAGTAGCGCGTGCTTTCACAATAGATTCGCAGCTTCGAACTGGAAACACATTTGGACGAGTGGATATTGTAAGATCATTTTGTATGGGGACGCTTGAGTATTGTTTTTAGTAAGTGGAACCTATGATGCGCGTGTTTTTTCCCGCAACTGCCATGCGACGTGGGACTGTTCGTAGTCGGCCTGTGGAACGAATAGTCTTACCATGATACCTCGACACGCCTAAACATGGGTAAGTTTCGTCTCATAAACATCAGAATTTCAAATAAGTATGTGTATTGCGTCATGATTTTGTGCGTTACGAAGAGTTCCCTGTATGAGTCTCGTTTCACATCAGCCACCGTTCGTAATGCCAGTTTTTGCATTATTAAGACTCGATTGGCATCCTTTGAGTTTCCCCAAATGAGAGTATATATGTCAATAATGAATGGAAATGAGCATATTACACCGATTTTAATGAAACATTCGCTATTAGGGGTTTTAACTTTCTCAGTGCAAATACCGCACTACTCAACCCAGCACACAGCTTATCGACATGGCACTTCCAGTTTAGATATGAGTCTAACATAAAACCTAGGAACTTAGTTTCGTTGCATAGTGGCATTTGACAGTTAGATATACCTACAGACACAGTTATATTCCGTCCTGAATAACATTACGTTCGATTTCTCGTTTAAAAGTAACCCATTTCTACAAGACCACTGCTGCAATATGCGTCACTTATCTTCGCGCCGAGCTGTTCTTGCGTTTGCGCACTAGCTATGACCGTAGTGTCATCTACAACAGCACGGACAAGCCTGTGCTGTGGTGTCATTTTGGGAATCTCCCTCGCCGTCATGCCGGCGCTATCGACCAGTGATAACGGTGGCCCAAATGCCTCCCGCATCCTGCACGCGGGATCTATCCAACAATGAAAACACGCCTTTTTCGTGCGCGCGAAACAAATTAAAAATGGGTAGGATGCTAAACATATGAACCGAATAAGGCCCAGGTACCTCAGCGTTGACATAATTATAATTATAGATTGGGAGTTCCATTAGTTAATTTCCACGGCTCGAATCATTTTGAATTTTCCATTAGCTTCCGCGGGGAGGTTGACACCGTTTGCTCGAAACTAATAAGTTACTTAACAACGGATAGGCACTAATTATCACTTCCGTTTCAGAGAATAGTTTTAGGTAAAGAAGGCCGGTGAAATGCGCAGTTTTAGATTCGTGGAACTCATTTGTTTTGTTGTGCACGTAACTTTTGTGACTTTAGCGATAATGATAATTTCGTTCCATAGTTAGGTACCTAAAAAGGAAAATGGAACATGGAACTACATTAAACATAAGTTAATCCTAGTATATTCATATAATATCTTACTAATAACATTCTTAATATAATAAATGCGAAAGTTTCTATGTTTGTTACTCTATCAACTTAAACGGTTCAACGGATTTGGACGAATTTCTGCACGAAGATAGTTTAAAGCCTGGATTAAAATATATACCAGTTTTTTATCCCGGGTCTACGCAGACGAAGTTTCGGGCGGAAGCTAGTTATTAATAATTAATCGTAACTCGTAGTGTAGATGCTTGGATTTTTGTTACTCAATCAGTCAATCACGCAAAAACGGTTTAACGAATTAAGATAATTTTGGTATACACATAGTGTATAGCCTGGATTAGCATATAGAATACTTTGAATCCCGGGAATTATCCCCTAGGGGGGCGAAATAGGGGACGAAAGTTTGTATGGAGCTACGATATAAACGAGTTCCACATGAACGAAGTCTCGGGTAGAAACTAGTAATTAATATAAGGGTATCACAAATGGAACTAGCACCAATAAGTTCAAATAGTGATCTGGGTACTAGACGACAATATATTTAATCGATTGAAAACATCCCCAAGACTTAGGTGAAACTTCCTATTATTATGATTTTTTTTTTTTTTTTTTTATTGTCCACGTACCTACTGGTCGGCAAATGCCTTTTTCACTCAAGTTTTTTCTAGCCCGTTTATATGGAGTAAAACTTCATTTTAATCTCTGTGCATTTTTTTTTCGATCTGTCTTCTCCCAAGGGAGTAAAATTCAGTTTTGCTCCCTGAACGCTTGTCATAGACCACATAGAGAAGGAAGCTTTAAAACATTATTCCAAAAACACAAAGCGAGGCCAGAGACAATTATGTAATTTAAGTAGCGTGTTTAAGGAGACAGTTTAATTGAGCGTTTTTAAATAGCGGGCTTTTTTCTTCGTGTAGCGTTTAGGGTCTCATTGATACTGCTTTCTAAGAGCTACACATTATTTCAAACAATGCTTATTTGATATAAATATGACTACTAATATATTAATATTAGAAGTTTAAGTGTGTGTTCTTATGAGTTTAATAAAGCATCTCTAAGGCCATGGAAGTCATGGAACTAAAGCCCGCGAAACAGATAGGTACCTACCTACGTATTTAAAAAAAATAAAAACAACTGTTTTCATTAAATGTCACGTAAAAGTAGTTCCTATACTAATATTTTCAATTTACAATGATGATTTCATTTCATTCAGTTGAAGTGAAAATGATACGTTAACTTGGATTTACTCAAAAAACGTAATTAATAACGTTCTGCCTGCAAAAGGCAACGCAAAACATTTAAACCCCTAATATAAACCGCCCTGAAGAATAGCACCTTTGTGCAATGTCGTTTTCAAGAACTATTCGAAATATACCTAAACAGCCTTCTGCAGTCTGCTCTTTGGCCTCTTTGGAGAATTATATTCCACGCCTAAAGTGAGAGTCAGCATCAGCATTATCAACGACATACGTAACAGTAAGTAAATAAATACCTACCGATAGACTTAAATCCATTGAATTATAATGGTATGCTCTTTCTGAAGGTTCCGTAGTCAAACTATTCCATAAGAATCCTTATAGTTTCGCTATGTCTGTATGGCAAATCCATCCTTTTGAAATACCTACTTATATTAAACCTTGTTCTTAGGTAAAACATTGCTTTTTGCAGGTGGCATTCATCTTCGGAGTTGCAGGCCGTTCCAAATTACTGACGATATACAAAAAATATTCGGACACATATGTATAATTAGCAAAGTTTGATATTAAAACTATATATTGGACAATACTATTTATATGTTAACAATAAATATATCTTTTTAATTAATATTTAATGTAATTATCGTGTTTTTAACTATCATGGAAGGAGTGAATAGTATTACGCCGTAGCAAAATTATTTAATACCTCGGGCGACGTAGCTAGAATCCCTCACTACGCTCAGGATTCCACGTTAGAATTCCTCGCCACGCTGGGGATTCTATTCTGCAATCCTTCAATTTAATCAGTCACCCTCGTTACAATATATCATTTTGCTTCCTAGTAATGCAATCTACTATTTTTACATGTGTAAAATATGGATATGTCGCAGTGAAATGGCCAAAACAGAGATTTGTACAAATCCCTAAGGGATATGATCAAATCACGCAGGATGTTAAAATGGCGAATCTATTTTATCATTTGCCTAATACAAATCAGTCATTTTATCAAATCTCTGAATCTGTTTAGTGAAATGACGAAATCAGACAAAAAAGGCAACTCGTTTTTTCATTTCACTAGATTTGTTTAGTGATTTGATAAAATCCTTGAAACGCGTCAGTGAATTGACGAAATTTACTCGCAGATATTGGCTCCTAAATTATTAGTCATTTAAACGGTTCTGGGACTGACTCGGATGGCGGATAGGTTAGAAGATGGTGGCGGGAGCTCTCCTCCCGCCACCGTCTTCGTGGATATTTTTTTTATGAAAGAGCGGAAGAAACTAAATCGCGCCCCCTCTACGAGTTAGTTTCGTCAACTCACTGAGGCGTTTCAGGGATTTTATCAAATCACTAAACAAGTCTAGTGAAATGAAAAAACGAGCTGCCTTTTTTGTCCGATTTCGTCATTTCACTAAACAGATTCAGAGATTTGATCAAATGACTGATTTGTATTAGGCAAATGATAAAATGGATTCGCCATTTTAACATCCTGCGTGACTTGATCAAATCTCTGTTTTGACCATTTCCCTGCAACAGATATACTACCCATATAAAAAAAGCATAATTAGCATTATACTATTGTATTATATGTTTAATACAAAAAACAAATCATTTGCAAAAACATTTAATCTTAAAAATTGATCAAGAGAGAAGAACCGAATGGCGATTACTCCATCGACAAGAGCCCAGCATTTAAGTTTATGTTAAAGAAAGGAATTGCACTTTCATGAGCATCTAAATAATATACGTATACTTAATATAAGGTTAAGCATTTCTAAGGCATAGTAGAATCTTGAAATGCCAAACGCTCTTGCTCACTTTACATGTGCCGGCGGATCCAATCAACGAAGAAAGTCACCCGGGCGTAGGCAGAAGGGTGCCCAAGCTTGCATCCATCCGCAGCCACGAACGAACTCACTCCCACAAGCACGTTCTGTCCCGCATTATGAACAATTAGTGGTCCTCCTGAATCGCCTCGGCAAATCCCCACGCCTCCCTGCCCGCACGTACAAACATTAGACTCTTGAATATGGTCACCGTACGCTCTCGCGCATTCCTCATTCGTGATCACACGTAAAAACACGTTTCTCACCACAGTGTCGATCGTAGGATTAGCCACGTCCGAATACCTTCCGTATCCTGAAGCGAACGCCCAAATGTTGTTCAAATTGAAGTTCAACCACGAATCCCCCGTGGGTAACACTGCTGGTTGAATCGCGTCAGAGAACGGGATGTGAGTAGGAAGGTACAGAATAGCAACGTCGTTGGCTAACGTTCTGGCGTTGTACTGAGGATGGGGAGCCAAGGTGTTCGTGGCTATTCTTGTGCCACCGTGGTAGAGGTAAGGCGAGCCGAGGACTACGGTGAATCGCCAAGCTGAGACGTTGCCGTCGTCCCAGCAATGCGCAGCTGTGAGAATTCTTGTGCTGGATATCACTGAGCCCCCGCAGGCCGAGTTGTGGGGCACTCCGATGAGATCTATGACGAGGCCAGCGAGGTACGGGTGCTGGTGGACTGGAGCGATGACCCCGCCGACGATTCTATTGAGGAATACGGATTCTTCCACTTGCTTTATTCTTTGGGCTTCTGGAATGCCTTCTCTATGATGATATCCGGTCCAGTCTGCCTGTCCCAGAGCAGCGTATATAATAACGATTACGAGTGCGCGCATGTTGGTCGATTAGAATTGAAGTATCGCTCTGTTGTATATATAGGGGCTTTAATCTTTATCATTAGGCAGTTGTATCGATTTTGGTAATTTCAGTGTTAATCGGACTTTTTATTGCCCTTCAATCACGGATAATTCGTATCATAAGTTTTGTTTTTCAACTGAAAGCATCCGCATAGGATATAAATTTATGTGTAAATTGCTACATGTTTTGATTGGGTCATTGTCAGATTTAGGTTCGCGTCTTTTCGGTGGACATTGCCAAAGGCTTTAAAACCTAATTTTTGGTTGAACTCTGAATCCGCATAAACGGCGTCGCCTCTTTGTGACTCCATGCGATAAAAATATATTATATATAAACATAAGCCCATAACTATTGCCCACTGAAAAGACGATTTTTGTTTTACTGACTGACAATGACCCGATTATTGTCTTTTTCCTTTCCTTTTTTTTTTCCTGATCAGTTAATATAGCAATTCTCAAAATCATATTACATATCGTCGGCTAAACTCGCAAAAATCTTCAAACAATTTTTTTCGAAGTCGTGGTCCGATTATTTTGTATAGACAATACAATACAATACAAATACCCTTTATTGCACAGCTCTAAACATGAATCAAATAGACATAACAACTTATTAAAAAAAATATGTTGACAACAGGCGGTCTTATCGTTAAAGAGCGACACAGTAACATTCTGAACGCATCTAACAGCAAAACTCTGAAATACTTCGAAAAAGCCTTTTATAAACAGCAGCATAGCAAACCGCGCAATTCCCGATTACCATTTTAAACGTAAAAGGAAATGTTTCCATGAACCTTAAAGCAAATATATAGCGCCAACAATAACACATCTTTGTAACTGGTAATGTTTACCATGACAGCTTCTCGATAAATTGACAATTTCACTGTTTATTATTCATAGTTCTAGCAAAATTCGACTTTCTGGTGACAGACATTCCTTAAAAGATTGTTTACCAGCGATGGCATTACCCTTATTCTCCGTTAGAGTAGCAAAATGCAGATTATTGCACTTAAGTTTGAAGAACTCTAACTTTTAAACAGTCAGAAATATTAACATAGTTTATTTGGAAAATTGTAAGCACTAACGCTAAACTATCCTCTTCTTGTCGAATAAAGTCCATCGTTCCGCTCCACGCTCTATATATAGCAGCTAGAAAATCTCGCAACTCCAAACCATCTTGGTGATAAAGTTATTTGGACCTCCTGTAAATTATTATCAGATGGAGGTACGTAGTTGGCGACTTTAGCCGACATAATTAAATAAAAAAACTAATAGTTATAAAAATTCTGCATAACTATTAACGCACCGGCTGAAGAAAATTAATCTTTTATGGGATGGGGGATTTTAATAGGGATTAGATACAATTTGCGGGCACAGGAAGAGTATATTAGCACAACTACCTAGCCGGCAAATCGCGTCGCGTGCAACTTGGCGACTCGCCTATTCGTAGTTGGTTCCATATCCTCGAGTGCTGCGGAAAGACAAAGCACACAGTGTACTGTCGCCGACGGTAATACAACACAGTACAAGGCGGGCAATTATACTTTGATAACTCACCCTTAATCAAAGAGTCTAACTATTACCCCAAAGTGGGCCTTCGGCAAATCTAACATTTAAGCCAGAGGGAGACGTAAACTTTTGTATTCACCACGGGCGGTAATAAAATAGCCTCAGTGCACATGTTTATCGGCCGTGCTTTCGGCCTACCTACTTCCCTTAACCTTGGGTGTACGTTATAATAACGTACACCCCAAACAATAATTGTCAGCTGCTAATTTTCGATATCAGTATTTAATGATTATTATGAGTAATGTATTAGTTACGACGATGCAGATATTTTCCTGCCATTGTCCCGTCAAATGAGACTACAAGGTGTATTATCAGAAACACAATAATAATCTCTAAATACATATGTCAATATCAAAACAAACATAGTCTGATGTTTGACGCGTGTTTTAATCATTAGCTAGACGTTTTATGGTTATTAATTGTCTTTTAATCTTGCGGATTATTAAATTAATTTGTTGATTAGCTACGATATTCGTTAATACGAAGAATTAATTGCTTATCTACTACTAAGTACTTAGTTTTAGACACAATTTTAGATTTAATACAACCATACACGGATAACCGTGTATGGTTGTATTAAATCTAAACCTACTTTAATAATATAAGAATAATCTTGCGGAAGGTTATATTATTAAAGTAGGTCCGACCGAAATTCATTGAGATATCATCGATTTACGATTAATCTCTTGAAAGTACCTAGTAAATGTCATGTAAATGTAGGTGTGTGCCTATAATTATGTAACTTGCTCAAATAATTATGGTGTGATTCGTTTTCTAGAACCAGCATCATACACTAAAATATAAATAATGAATTTCTAATTCTTTATGAAGTTTTATTTCTATTTTTTATTTTTTTTTTATAAATTCTAATTAAAATATTTTAGTACTTAAGGATGAAATATTTCAAATAATTTTATTAATTAGAATTTTATTACAATTTGTTTAAAGTTATAAACTATTTTGGCAGAACAGTGTTCACTTTTCTTTGTACTTTGTACTAGGCACGAAGATAAGAGAAAGCCAACTAGGGTAACCAACTGTAATAAACATTACACGCATAATGACACATTTTGACCACGCGGAACGCCACCTACGCTAAACGACATATACGCTAAATGACAAATACGCAAAATAGCACTTACGCAGAATGACAAATACGCAAAATGAAACATATCTATCCTATACTACTCTAAGGCAGGTCGGTGTAGGTACGACGACGAGCGAAGCGAGGAGGAGTGTTAGTTGTACGGTGAGCCTAAGCGCGCGAGCCGAGCGAGCGAAGCGAGCGTGCCGCGGCAGCGGCCGGCGAAGCGCCAGAACCAAACAGTGTGGCTACGAGGAAATAGGCTTATGTGTCGTTTCGCGTAAGTGTCGTTCCGTGTATGTGTCGTTTTGCGTATGTGTCGTTTTGCGTATGTGTCGTTTTGCGTATGTGTCGTTTCGCGTATCGGTCGATTTGCGTAGATATGTCATTATGCGTGTAATCCTGTAATAAATTACAGGAACTCGTTATACGTATTCGTAAGTGTTTTTGTCTGCAAAAACAAAATGTATTAATCATAAAGATACATATAGTTATTAATGGGAAAAAGAAAACTTAAATTAACCTAATTTAGGAAAAATATAATTTAATACAAAAAGATTCAAATTTAGTACGAGGGGTCTCAGGAGGTTAAGACAGGCTGCATTCCCCCTTTGGATGGTTATGCAAACAATTATTGGTGGGCGCCTGGGCTCTAGGGTCCGAGCGTTTGACAGCAAATGCCACAAACACATGCGACTGCAAGGCCGATGTATAATAATGTTCAATTATTATAATATCATTATTATCGGCGCGTCTAAAAGCTGCAGGAGTCCATATTACTGTTGTAGAAGACTAGAGACGCACATAATAGCACGTAGAACCGATGGCCATTTGGGCGGAAAGGTTCTCGAGTGGCGACCACGTACCGGAAGGCGCGGCGTGGGTAGGCCCCCCACAAGGTGGACTGATGACCTGGTAAAGGTTGCTGGAGTCCGCTGGATGCGGGTGGCGCAGGACCGGTCACTTTGGCACTCTTTGGAGGAGGCCTATGGCCAGCAGTGGACGTCTTTCGGCTGATATGATGAAAAGACTCGAGTGCTAGAGTCCTGTTAATGGAGACGCAACTCGGTGAACTACAATTGTCCCGAGTCTTAAATCATGTCGAGCGTGAGTCACCTGTCCGATGACTTGAGTTTCTAAAACCCCTCGAGACTGAGTTAAGTTTGCAACATAAACACATTAAACATTCAAGAAGTCAGTATCGGGCAAAATAGGCATTTTTGCAATATGCACCTTCGAATTTCTTCTGTAATATGAGATTTGGCAAGTAATAACTATACATTTGTTATTTTGTACGGAACCCTTGGTGGGCGAGTCCGACTCGCACTTGTCCGGTTTTATATATATACATTGTCGCGTGTCCCCCTGGAGGAAAAGAATACATAGTAAAATCTGGGGCAATCATTTTTTGTGTAAGGATCGATAAGCATCAACGATTCTGAGTAAGAAAAAAAAAAAAAAAATGGATTACTGCAAGTTCACTATTCATGAAAAAACGCTCATGTAAAATGGTTTCATAGTGCATTTTCCATAGGCCATTCAAGCAGATAAATGTCCACTGGGAGACGTATGCCTTGGCCGCGATTTCGTCCATTGTGTGCTACGTCAGGTATGAACTGGTAATAGTGATAAATGACCAACCACAGCGTAATTCGTTGGAACATTAATAACAAAAAGCGGGAAGCGGGGTCGCTGCCGCCGGTTTAAAGCGAGAATGCTGAAAGGTTTTGAATTTGTTGTGTGTTTAAAGGGGTTGCTAGAAATATATTCCTTTTCTTTTTCATTAAAATGACGAGTAGTAAGTGACTACTAATTGGTAGGGACACGAACTTAACGGGAATCCATACTTATATAAATGAGAAAGTGTGTCTATCTATCTGTCTGTCTGTATGTTACCTCTTCACACTTGAACCGCTGAACCGATTTAGATGAAATTTGGTATAGAAATAGTTTGTGTCGCGGAGAAGGACGTAGGCTAGTTTTTATCTCGGAAATCATTCCATAAGGGAGTGTAATGGGGGGGTGAAAAATTTTACGTCTTCACCTGGCCACAATGCGAGTTTTCCCGTACGCGCAGCGTTCAGTAAAGCTCTCATTATGGCCAGGTGTGACGTAAAGACTGTATCGTTTAGTATAAACACAAATTTACTTAGCCGTTTTTTTTTGGTATCAGGTTTTGATTAAAAAAATACACATGTAATGTTTAATTAGTGCTTTAATAAGGTACTTACACATTTCGTCCTGGGAGCTCGACGTATGGCTTACACAAAATTTACTCAATTCTCTCGAGTGTACAATAACGATTTCGGACAAAATACTACAAGAAACAATGTACCTACGATGTTCGAACAAAACGATATTACCAACACCAAAAAAAACATAATATGCGAGCCGCAATTACACATGATCCCGAAAGCGAAACATCTGGGCATAGCGTAATCATTTCTTTTAGTTAAAAAAAAAGGTTTGGAACTGTGCATGGCCTTTGGTGGCCTTTTAGAGAATTTTGTATGTTACTTACGACAACTCCGACTTTGACATCCAATATAACTATATTAACTATCATGATCGAATCTGACGACCGGTTAGCCTAGTGGGTAGTGACGCTGCCTACGAAGCTGAAGGTCCCGGGTTCGAATCCCGGTAAGGGCAAATATTTGTGTGATGAGCTTGAGTATTTTTTTCTGAGTCATGGATGTTTTCTATGTATTTAAGAATTTATATCTATTATATATATCGTCGTCTAGTACCCATAACGCAAGCCTTACTGAGCTTACTATGGGACTAGGTCGATTTGTGTAAGATAGTCCCCTTATATTATTATTTATTTATTTAAAAAAAAAACCCTAGAACATAGTAATAGAAAATAATATACATATCAACAGTTAAACCAGGTTTTATCTGTATTTATACTTAACGATACAGTCTTTAAGTACCTACCTACTTACGCTATTATACTTACCCGATTAAGTCCCGTTAAATATAAATAACCTACCTACTTAATTAGAAGATTTCAATCGAATCCTCATTTCTCTCCCAAATATAGATTTGAAGATTTCAAATAAAATAAGTTTGAAATCTGTTAATAGATAGAGTTGAATTGAGACCTGCTTGGTTTTAGTCCTTACTAGATAAATACTACGTAAAAAATATACCTAGTAAAGTGACTTTGTAAACTTGGCACATAATTAAATAAAATTAGCTTACCTGGAAACAAAACTTGCGTCCCGTTCCCATGCGACAGTCAAAGTTTCAAGTAATCTTTCACTTCAGTGTTTCCTTATTACTTCAAAAGTACAAAAATACAGAGGATAGCGTGTTCAAAAATACTTTTCCAAGGAAAAGCGAAATGAATTAACGCAAACGTGAAATACATGGTTTGTTTATATTTATTTAAATATAACCAGGTGTTCAGGGCTGTCGATAAAAACGAAACAGCCCGTGATAAATGGTCCAAGCGAAATTGGAAGTCTATTTTGCAATATACACTTCTCCAGCTAGCCTATTTTTGTAAAGAAAGGTTTAACTCGCAGGGATCAGGGTAGATTTTCCTTTACATAATTGATTAAGATAGGATTTTCAGGAAGTAATCAGAGGTAATACCTACAGTTTCGCAGCGTCGGAAAAAATGGTAAGACGTGAGCTGAAGTTGGTTTAAAACGTGATTTTTATCGAGCTGCGCGCGGCTCGTCACTGCCTCTAACCTAATTTAAAGCAGAAAATACTGACTTACATATAGTTTTATAACCTAAATTTGGCTGCCACGGAGGTATATAAAGATATTACGGACCTGCCTGGGAATGAATCCGTAGGTAACTAACTATTTCAACTTTGAGAGGGGCCTTTTTGACGAGTGTTGCCGGTTGAGATTTTGTCAAACTGTAATTTGTAGCTGTATAAAATGCACTAGTAGTTTATAGTACTACTCTAGGTGCTAATTGATGACAATGATGATGATGGCATCCTCTTAGCCCTCATCAGGGACATAAGGCTTTTAGAAGGGTTTTCCATCTTGGTCTCTCCTAGGCGGAAACCTCAATCTTCTTCCAGCCAAGGCCTGTTGAAGCAGCCTCTTTTTCAACTACGCGTCTCCAAGTTGTGCGGTTTGTGGTTCCTTTTTGGTGGTGCTGTGCTGTTTAAACAGAGATTTATAAAAAGGTGCAAAGAAAACGGAAATATGATAATTTCTGTAACACTAACCTATTTATATATTCCGCCTGCAAATGACTCGCGACGCAAATGATTAGTCATTTGCGTCGCGATGACGCGATGACGCGATGAGAAATGGCGGAGTGCTAAATTGAAGTCGGAGAAAACTTTGTTTTTAAAGTAAATTATTGATTCTAAATTCAGCAATGTACAGCTAATTGCCATTTCCAGATGACAACTGTCAAGTTTGTAAAAAAAGAGTCTGAACAACTAATTATTGATAGAAATGGTTTAGCATTTTTGAAAGTAATTTTGTTGGCGCAGCTACTGGAGGAATTCAATTTGAACTGATTGCGATCTAGTACGTCACTCAAGTCGTTGCGACGACTGTATTAGTAGAATCATGGTCGACGTTTCATGCATCATTATAATATTATTCTAGGTTCCTTATTTTTATTTTGAACACCTTTCTAGGTGCTCCATTGTTATTAAATTCATTGCGCTTTATAGTAAGTTCTACGACTATATATAGTGAATAAATTAAAATTGTTAAATTAAGGAATGACGATGACAAACAGAAAATGAACAAAAAATACGAAAAACAATATAAATATAAAAGTTTTTTTTTAGATTATTCATATTCACATTCATTTATTAATAATAATTAATAATACACGTCAATCACGTTAGCACATGACACAATCAATAGTATAATCAACATTAAAATACGATTAACTTTCACTGGTTCGACCCGCACAAAATATGGGATAAGTATATTCCTGGTAAATAAATATCAAATCTAGTTCCATATACGGGGTGTAAGTAACAGCGTTACGTAAACTGTAAATCTGGTTTCAGACCATTATCCTGAAATGAATAATATTGCACATACATATTCCTCGAAAAAAAACCAAAGTAATAACCTAAGGAGTAGTTTCCGTTTTTAAAGTCGGTTATAAAGTATTTCCTCCAAATAAGGGCTATCTGTATACATGTATTGTTTTACAACTAAATGTAAATACAAACTATCTAGAAACGGAATGGAATCGCCCACGGAATTTGAGCAACGCCGTCCCGAGGCTACTAATACAAGCCATTCAGTACCTAATGAGCGTTTCATTTCCGATTTCAAATAGCTCCAATCCATTCAGAAATCCGTGCCTACTATCCAGCGTGTGGCAACCCTATTCTCTATTCCAACGGGCTACGGTCCAAACTTAAGGAATCTAGTTTCGCCGAGTAAATTTGCTGTATTTGCTTATTTGCCATGCGCGTCATGGTTGTGACTCATTGTGAATTCAAATGGGCCTTTAATGATGTTGTTTTTGGAAACTGAAATACATCTGAACTTTTGACGTGGCTCGGATGGAATTGAATGTGGGGACGTGATATTTGCACAGATGTTTAACGTTATTCGTACGTTATTTTAAATGAGGTGCGTTTACGATGTGAAGAGATTAAAGGCTTCAGGGAAGCGAAAAACCGACAATTATTGGGAGATTGAAGAGGAAAATTGCCAGCATGTTTTTTGTAAACTTGGTAAGAAATTGATTGAGTGGGACAGCTGATGCGTGTAATGTGTTTTTAACGTTTATTTAGGTAAGTACTGGTTCTAATTTATTTTAGTATTTCGAGATGAACATGACTGGAACAAAACTTAGAGCATTCAAGCCCTAATATCTCGTAAACGAATGAAAAATGATTTTGAGAAACTCATAATATTTCAACAAGGTATCCAACACTATACCCCATACTATGGATCGAGAAAAAAAATGACATCCCCACATTAGATTATTAAGAGTTAGCAGTTAAAATACACACTGCCAACTTTAGAAAAGTTTAAAAAACATATCTAATCGTTTAATATTTTTTTTTCCATTTCACTCATGTAATGCGATTTGTAATATGCCCGCTACCTAAATTGAATCTCTCTTTGTAAGTACTTCTATTAAAACAGTCTGTTTAAATGTTAAAATAGTTGAAAAAGGCACACTCTAATACCGCCCACGGTGCTTTTAATAGTGCGTATACAAAACGAGATATATAAATTGTTATTTATTGTGACGGTCGAAGCCCAATAATAGAAAACGTGTCGGGTCGGACATAAATCTGGAATTGGGAAAGTGTTTGGCGTTTCAACGCCCGCTAGCTCCGTTCCCGGAGATTTTTTCCCGATAATAATATAAGGGAACTTTTTCCGAGATAGTTCCGATATTTTTACTGGAGTTTCGACGGTAGTAATGCTCACTTTAATTCGTAGTTTTGACATGGAGGTGGTGTTGGGCTGCTGGTGTTGAGTAAGGCCAGAGCTGCCGAAGGGACACGTTGAGATTATGGTACTGGAATATATTCCATGAAACCCGAACGCAGACAGCAACAGAAGCTGACGTTTCGCAGCGAAACTACTGGTTTCTATATATTTTATGATGGCGACGTGATCTTATGTAGGTATTTATGTCACATCTATTATTGCAATTATTGTCTTCTGTTATTTCATAGAAATACATAGCAACCAGTAGTGTCGTTGCGACACGTCGCGTCGACAGCAGTTACCGTCCGCGGTCGAGTTGTACCCTAAGGGCCCTATATTTGTCTTTTGCTGTCAGCACAGCGAATTTTCAAATCGATAAAGAGTTCGTAACCCAGGATTCGTCAGGCCCAGCAGTCTAAGGCCAGTCTGCTTGCCGTCATATTTGGTGACCTGCCGTTAAGAAAGAGTTACGTTCACATCCTTAGTAGTAGCCATTTAGCCGGCTGGGAAGGACACATACTCGAACAAAAATTAGTGCTTTAAAGTCCAATATCTGGCCAACGCATACCGAGTTGAAAAATGGTTTAAAAAAAACCATAACATATTTATATCCAACGACACCCCACACTATTGGTTTGAGGAAAAAATAAATTGTCCAGGATTTTATTGTACTGTTTTGTCGACGTGATTGGTTTATATACCCATGCAAATTACAGTTTCCTAGTTGTAAGGGCTACTGAGCTAAGCCGAAGACGGACGGCCAGACGGACATGGCGAAACTATAAGGGTTCCTTGTTGACTCCGGAACCCTGATAGGTCGAGCGTCCACTGAACTGTTGAACGTCCACGAAACTGCTGAAAGTGGAGAATTTACCCAACCCTCAACAACTGAGGACATTAGATTGTCATGGCGCCGACTGACCAATAGATCAGACCCCACGTAAAGTGGGAATGTGCTAGGAAGAAGAAGTCACGAAATCGTGACATAGCGACCTCACGCCTTGGCCACGACTTTGGTCTTAAGCGACCTGCGGCAGCGTTTTTTCTAATTCATTGCGCGTGATCCCAACTAACCACAGTGCGTTGCGCGTCTCCACCGCGCAATGAACAGATGAAACGCTGCCGCAGGTCGCTTAAGACCAAAGTCGTGGCCAAGGCGTCATAGTAATTTTTTTGAGAGGGATAAGTGTGTAACCGGTTTTCTTTTAATTAGTGTTTTATTTTTGTAAGGTGAACCTCCGTTTGACATTTTTAGTTGAATTAAGTCGTGGTTAGTAATCTTGAGTAAGTAGGTACAGGTTGTTCCTTGTCTATACAAGAACTTTCCCAATTAGGCACTAACTTTCCGGTAAGTTCACAGTCTAGATTAAGGAGAGTTCACTACGTTGTAGTACTTTGTAGATGAATTAATATTGCTAAGCTGGTTCCTCGTCCTGGCACATATTTATTAACTCTTTTAGTAGTTGGATATGTCACGTGACTTCACTAGAGTTACTTATATACAAACAGAAACAAAATAAGTAAGTTTTTAGGTTTCCGTACCAAAAAAGCTCAAAAAGGAACCCTTATGGTGCGACTTCGTCTGTCTATCTGTCACAAAGTGAAATATCTCACGAACTACTTAAGCTATCAATTTGAAATTTGGAATGGTTTTAAATGGTGTTATCCACGTGCATGGAAAAATAAAAAAAATAATTTTTAAACAAATATTTAATTTTCTATGAAAAGTTACGAACATGAGTAGGGGGCAAAAAATATTTCAACTATTTGGTCAAGTGGGGTATCATATGAAAGGGCTTGGGTTGCACCTTTTGAAACAGTTTTTCTTTTTTTTCTACATTGCTAACATTTCGATCTATGAAGGAAAATGTAAAAAAATACCATCCCCCCCCCTTCCCCCTCCCCCTTATCGCCAAAGTTATCCAAGCGAAAAATTTGAAAGAATTACCTACTTGTATATTACTATGTGAATATTACCGGAAACGTATTTTTTATTTTTGTATCTAGGCGTATTTTTATTTTCAAAAATCATTACCTAGTTAAGTTTGCAATTTAATCAACTTTATAAGTATTTTATTGTTTTGAAATTCCTGTAAGACTATAATAGAAGTACTCTCTTTCAAATAAAAAAAACACCAACGTACATACTAAGCTGATTGCCCTTGCACGTTGGTACCAAATGGGGCCGATAGGTGGGCTTACGGACTATGTCGCGCGAAACTGGCCGCTGATCATCTGTCAAAATCACGTGCAGGTACACAGTATCGCGTATCGCTCCAACAATTCGCCGTGTGTAGGAAACTGCTCTTTTTAACCCCCGACGCAAAAAGAGGGGTAGTGGGGCAGAGTGCTCGAACAAATTGTCGTAAATGTGGACACACTGGACAAAAGCACCATTTTTTTTTCAGGCACTCATTCGGTCCATAGCTTTAAGTTTTTTACTGGGAACCAACTCCTCCGTCGGCCATTTTTTTGGGCCGGTCATTTTTCATTATAGTTAATTATTAATATCTCGAGTTCTAAGGCACTTAGAATCACAAGCTTGGTGTCTAAATATACATATTTGGGGTCAGGGAATTGAACTAGATAAGTATTTTACTGATATAACACTACTAATGAAAACTAATGAATTAATTATTCTATTACTGTAATGTAATGTTAATGCTGCTCTGACTCAAACTGAGCAAAATTAAATTTAAGTAGGTTAAGTGAGTTATAAAAATTTGCATGCCGCACGGACAGCAAGAAAGGTGGAACCAAGAACATGTATATTTTACACCAACAATTATGTTATAACCCTTTTTTACGCAAATAAATGATTATGATTATGATTATGATTATGACTACATATACATGTAAACATCTTTGTTCTTAGAGTTGGTTTAAGTTATGATAAAAAACCAATTATTAACGTTATCATATTTTAATTATTTGTTATTATAAAGGCTAGAGTTATCCATAATCTGCGGAAATTTCAAGTGTCTACATTATCACGGTTCTAGAGATATACCGATTGTTATGGGCGGGCAGTAAATTACGTTTCATGTATGAGGGCACTGTTTAATTTTTAATTTAATTTAATTGTAATCATTGTATTTTAAAGCAGCAATAGAAAAACAACTTCTGTGAAAATTTGAACAGTCTAGCTATTGATAAGATAGATAAGATTTATTTGCAACCAAGTACTTAAAACTAAGATACATGGACCCTGGAAGGGTGTAGCGACAATCAGGTAACTTATAATATGTACATAATTTTTAACTTTCTAATATCGAATGATCGAATTTGATATTATAAAAAATTACGGCAAACACATTATAAACTTGTATCTTCCATAAATTCAGCTATGGAATAGTAACATTTATCTGTAAGTTTAGTTTTTAGACTGTGTACGAAGGATGTGTCAGTTGGTACATCTTTTATCTGGTTGGGAACAGGGTTCCGTTTGATATCCTTTGGGAACTCGACTCTAAAAACTATCTAGTTGAATTCTTTGACCCCAAATATGTATATTTTGACACTAAGTTTGAGATTCTACGTTACTTAGAGCTCGAGATATTATTAATGATATACGTATAATTAAAAATTCCCGCCATAAAATTAAAGATGGCCGACGGAGGAGTTGGTTCCTATCAAAAACTTAAAGCTATGGACCTAACACATACCTGAAAAAAATTTGGTGCTTTTGTCCAGCGTGTCCACATTATCACCTGAAACTGCCCTATACTAGGGTGTTATAAGTTTAACGTGTCCGTCTGTGTATCTGTCTGTGGTATCGTAGCTCCCTAACGGATGGATTGATTTGAATGCGGTTTTTTTAGTGTCATAGATAGCTATGTTTCATGAAAATCTGTTCAGCCGTTTTTGAGATATTGAACTTTGAAATGAAAATGTCATGAATATTATTTTAACCATCGATATTGGGTGCCGAATTGTGTATCAGGTTACTATTACCGATGGTAGATAATTGCTGCTTTTTGTACCCTCGGTAATAAAAGCTAATTTCGCGGTAATAGAATCACATCCCATCCATTACCACGGTAATAGAAGTAGTAGTCGGGGTTTTTCAACTTTTCTAAATCGTAGTTATACATACATACAAGCCGGATTGTTCCACTAGGCTAGAATAACTTCGCTCGTTTAACTAATATTTATTCTGTGGCACCTGCACGTCTGTCATGAGACGGCCGCGACATACTCTCGATTTTTCTCGCACTATACTCCTTGTTCTAAGTGTTCTAATAAGAGAGACGGATAGTGCAAGAAAAATCGGGAGAGCTCGCGCGCCGTCCGTTGTGGCAATGTATCTGTCCAGCGGAACACAGTTCATTATATAGCAAGGGCATTAAGAAGACCAAGTTATTCGTGTTTCGAAGTTGTCCGGGGTTTACACGGCTTCGGGCCAACTTGCACGGAGGCGGAGTTGGCTGCGCGTGAAATTCGATAAACGAGTAACTAGCACCACTAGTTTCGAACGTGAGTTAAGTAGGTACCCAAAGTTATATTTTCAGGGGCTATTGATTAAATATTGAATAGATTCCTAATTTTGATACAGATCAAAACTACATGGTACCAGTTGCCAGTTTATTAGGAAGGTACTCGTATACGCACCAACTTCAAAGACAATTGAAGCCCAATATTCTTGACCTTCTGGCCCCTACTATTTCACCCGCAGATGCGCACGGCTGAGAGTGATATTTTCTCAAGCTTAACGAATCCTCAGATCAGTAAAGCGTCGGCAGCTCGCTTGTTATTTATTTATTCTTATGGCATTTTATAGTCATGCATAATGATCATAATACCTTCTAATCTTATTCTTTGAGTTCTGTATCCAAGAGATTGTGTCATTTACAAGGGTGAACAGTTCTGCAGGGTATTTTGTAAGAGGGCAGCCACGGACGTGCGCAACGGTACGGCAGCCTCACACGCGCAGATCGGCGACTCCCCCCATCCGCACTTCGACATAAATTCGTTGCTCCATCCGCACCCAGTAGTGAAATTCACTAAAACAATTATATTTTTCGTGACGGCGTCGCAAGACATCACCTTACTGGTCAACCCTCCTATCACCTCACCTGTCACCTCGCGCCTCAAGCCTAATGCGACAGACAACATAATCTTACAGTTCTCACCCTGTTAAGCGCGCTTGTTAATTTTATGGTGTCACAAACGTGCACAGACGGTGTCTTATTACCATGACAGGCCGATAATTGATTGCCATATGCCGTCGTATAAAAAAAAGAACGGGTTGCACTCAAAAAACCACTGCACAAAGGGGGGACTTAATGCTGTAAGCATTGTGGGCGGTTCAACTACAGATTTATGATTAATGTTTATAAACATACACAATGGATAGGATATACACACATAATAAATAACAACAACAGACAAATAAATAAAAATGCACCGATAAAATACATACGAATACAAATATACACAATTACTGATTGCCCTAGCTTGAAATAAGACCTTAATTTCCGAGAAAACTGAAGTAGGTATTACAATACTTTCAACATTTTATTTACAAAGGTTTTAAGCGCCACTATGTATAGAATAAAACACACTTAATTTTGAACCTTTACGGTATCAGTATAAGGTCTACTGTAAGTTTTAGTTTGTTTGCGTGGATTATGTTTCACGATATCATACGCAATTCCGTCTAAAAAAAGCGTGTTAGATCATCGGCGATAATGGGATTACCCGTCTGTTTGATATTTTCCAAATTAGCGAAGCATTATCCGTGATATAATGTCCAGATATATACGTATCTGACAAAAATAACATTTTTGCTACAAGCTTTTACTACCAACTGTACATTTCTGTATACCATCCGTCATCAAATACTCATTGAGACGATTATAACGAGTCCAAATTTGCATTAAGTACCTACGTGGGTTATGTACTGATGAATTCCCATGGCCACCTTGTCTCCATCATCAGATCAGCTTGTCATCCAATTCCAAACTACTTATTACCTATACCCAAAATGTCAGCTGATTGAGCTTTGTGAGGTTGACAGTTAATTGATTCAATATTCAGTTTCAAGATTTGTCCCTCACTGACAAACTAACTAACAAACAAACCAACAGGTCAAGTTAGACAAAAGCTTTTTATAACAAACCTAACTACAACTTAGAAAAGTTGAAAAACGCCCGTCATTTTCATTTCAAAGTCCAATATCTCAAAAACGGTCGACACTCGGGATAAAATTATTTATGACACACCGCATTCAAATCGGTCCATCCGTTAGGGAGCTACGCTACCACAGACAGAGATAGACAGATAGACACGTAAAATTAAAACACCCCTCTTTTAGCGTCAGGGGTTAAAAATAAGATATGATTCCAGCTGGAAGAGATCACTTAAAGGAATAAGTTCGCCTTTGTAAAAAATGTTTTAAATTATCGTTTATATTCTGTTAAGTACTTGTTTTGTGCAATTCAGTGTTAACTAGATACTACTAAAGCAATGACGCATACTTTCAGTATCCAATAGGCAAACCGCATGGCTCGCGGTATCTGAGCTCCCGAACTGACCCAACATGGACTGGGGCGGAAATGATATGGAAAGCGGATTTCGATCGCAGCTAGGTACTCCAATCAAAATCTATGTCCCTACCACAGAGAGGCGGATGAAATCCGTGGCAGAATAAAACAAGGTTAGATCATTCCGGCGTGCTCGAGATCTTGTGTTCCCTATTTTTCTCTACGCTGCAGGGACGTGGACGCTACATGAAGTAGAGCGAAGGAAGATAGACGCTTTAGAAATGTGGTGCTGGAGGAAAATGCTTGAGGTACCTTGGACTGAATTTCGTACCAATGAGTCCATACTGAAGGAACTCGGCATCAAACAGCGCGTCTATCATCCGTAGTGCAGTCTCGCATGCTAACGTTTTTTGGGCACGTGTGTCCTCGAGGAGACGTAGCTATCGAGCGACTCGTGATCCAGGGAAAGGTCGAGGGCACCAGACCACAAGGCAGGTCACCAATGAGATGGACAGATCAGATAAAAACTGCAGTAGATGCATCACTACACGCTAGCATAAGGAAGGCGACTGTCAGAGAGGAATGGCGGCGTGTTGTGAAGCTTGCTACCAGCACCTGAAATGATGACCACGACCACTCTGTCAAGAGTGAAACGACGAAGAAGAAGAAGACGTCATTCCCAACGATGTATCTTGCCTACGTCACACAAATGTTGCCATTGTGCAAAGTTGGCATTGGCACACAAACGTTCCCATTGACTGACATCTTCCATACAAACATGGAGATTTGTTAATGCACGATTAATATTTAAAAAAGAATTAGCTAGGTTAACTATTTTATTTGGGGTGAAAAGACAAAGAAATGCAATTAGGAGTTCAACGTAAATATTGATTGAAAGCACGTAAGAGGAGTAGTTAATGCACTTTATTCAGGCAATTTGCGTACACACTGACAGTACGCCATTTTTATTTCAGATGTTGATGACGTAGGCCAGATGGTATACTCTTGCTTGCCAGAATGTCATTTGCCCGAATTTTATCTGCCATAATATTCATCTGCCATAATGTTGTTTTCTATAATTTTGTATGCCATACTCATTGTTTGCCATAATAATTATATGCCAGAATCTTTGTTTTCCATAATATTAATATCAATAATCTCATTTTCCATAATCATTGTAATCCATAACTATCACATGCCATAATGACATTTGCCATCAATCTCAACATCCATAATATTCATTATGTAATATAGTGGGTACGTATTGCACTGCCTACGAACCTATCCGCGATCCGAGTCGGTTTTGCCACTTAGTAAAAATAAACTTTTCTCTGAGATTAACCAATGCCAAGATAGTGGTGTATCGTAGGCAGTAGGGAACAGGGGCTTAGTGGCAAAACCGACTCGGATCGCGGATAGGTGAGAAAACGGATTTTTTTTTTATAAAAGAGCGGAAAAACTAACAAATTCACAAAGTTTAATCCGAATACATGTACAGTATGGCGTTTAAATATTATATGAAATAATATTATTGCAAACAAAAATCTGGAAAACAATACGTATGCCATTCGTATCATTATGACATCCAATATTCGGGTAAACAAGAGTATGTCAATTAACTATTATGGTAAACTAAACATTCGGGCAAATGAAATTCGGGCAAGCGAAGTTCGGGCAAATGATTATTATAGTATATGAATGTCGGGCAAACAATAGACAACCAGGCCAGATACGCTGACGTCACGAGCTGTCGCGGGAATTTCTCACCTTGTTTCATTCTACCTGGATAAAGGTACTTATGTAATGTACGTACGTATAAAAGGTACCATTATCTGGCGAGCCTTCATTTCATAAATGTACGAAACACTAAAAGGTAAGCACAACCCTTTAAACGTTGAATAGACAGATCTTGTGGTGTTAGCAATAGCTCCTTTGGGACTTTTTGGGTACGGAAACATAAAGCTTCAAAATAAGAACCCCTGCGTCATCGGTCCTTCCTCCGTTGACTCAGTTGAATAAGTGTTTCGGTGTTTGTCGGTCGTTTTGACACGTTATGGTCGACAAAAGAGAAATCATGGTCAGGGGAATATCAACTGCAAACATGGTCTGCCTGATGGTAGCCAAAAACCATAGCCTGTGGACGCTTGCGAGTCCCGAGCCCGAGGAGCAACTACCACATTGCCGACCTTTAAATGATTTAAAAAATAGTTGTGTCGACACAGCGCAGCCTTGGGAGCTCTGGACACCATACTCTCCACCAGTAACGCAAAACCACATTCTGAAGAGCTAATAGCTAGTGGTGTTCTTGTGGCTGCGGTATTCTGTAAGGTGAAGGTACAAATATGAGCGAGATGACATTCTACTGTGCCCCACCTCTCGTTTGTTCTAAGCGGGTGCAGATCGAGAGCACCATAAAGGTCACAGCTTGTTAGAGCCACCCGGCGCCCGACCCGCAACGCCTCGCCTCGTAAATGTACTAACTACGGAGTTGATGCAGTGAGCGCATGCCCGTACAAATCCATATAAAGAAACTGCTCGAGGCGAGGCGGTGGGGGTCGGGTGCCAGGTGGCTCTAATGAGCTGTGACCTTTAGGGTATACTTGTGCAATAGATCAGCGAAGAGGTGTTCCCCGTACAAGTGACACTGTCGACTTGCGTGCGCTTGAAATACCAAACAGATTCCAATTCAAGTCGTTAATCCGAATAGAGCCCCAGAGACTGTTTATATAAATCAATATACAATTCTCTCCACAACATACATGATCAAATTTAACGGCCACCAAAACAGCCCCAGGCCGTTTATAGCCGTGCCCATCGCCATTTGACCCGATTGTACGTAAGTTAACAGATGTCTCTATTGCTGTCTTGCTCACGCGATGGTGCGTGTATGATAAATGGCTTCACCGGAACCTTCAGAATACATTTAGCCACACATGGCACGCAATCAAATAAAGAACCTTTTCTTTGACGATTTGCGACGTAGCGCGGCGCGTTGCAATTTGTTTTGATGAGCTACGGTGGCGGCGGTAGGCGAAGATTAAGAGAAGAGGAGGAGAGAGTTAGGAGAGAGTAGGCAGATGGAGAATCTAACGCTTACCCAATCGATTGGTTAAGCGTTCGAATCTTAATCTTAAGGGCGCGGGCAGAGAATAGATAGAAGTGGCGCTGGTTCAAAACTTCGCTCGTACCAACGAATTTTACGATGTTACTCGAATGTACGAAATACCATTTTGAATAGAGACAGAACGTTTGGGTTGGCTATCATTGAGGAGAAAATGCGAGACAGAATGCTCTCCTTGATGGAGAAATTTACGCGAACATGGTTTCGGGTGACGGAAACCGAGAACCGACATTGCCAGTTACCTGTATTTCACATGACTTTTGTAACAATGCTGTAATGAAATCAGAGGAATAATCACGCAGTTTCGTACGCGCGTTAGGACAGTTTAACTGTAATATTTCCATGTCAAATTTGATATTTAGATCTACCTAATGTACAACGCGTTACGTGATCGACCTGCAAAAGCAAAAATGGCAAACCCAATATCATCGTCTTTATCTATGCTCGAGATCCTAGGATACGCCCACACGCTATGCTGCCGAAGGGTGCCTACATACCTACCCAGCGCAGTAGCGTACCTATAACGTAATACCTATGGACAGGGTTTTCCAGACCCACCGGCCCCACCGGGTTCCATTCCCGGTCTGTTCCGGTGGCGTGCGCGTAAATGTTTGTCTTTGTGTTTTGAAATTTGTTCCAAATTGTGGTGTAGGTATTTTCCACATTCAATTAACAAACAAGAATAATTCAAAATATTATTACACTACTAACTACTATGGTTGCCTTTTGGCGCGCCCGATAAATGCATACCGATTCAGTTTGACTATGTTTATTCAAATAGACCCCCTGAGGCATCGAAAGGCTCTGAAGTAAGATTATAATTGCTAACTTTACTAACTCAAGCAAATTCCGAAACTTACAAGACGATATATTTCAGAATGTTGTTATAGTTTGGCCACCTCATCCTTTTCTTAGGGGTAATAATCACGGATGTCACGAATGTCAGTTCCATTACATGCATTAATGCGAATATTAAGAATGCGAATGTGCGAATACGAATGCGAATACTAAGAAATGCACTAAAAACTCAACTTAGGTAATCACTTTTTAATCATTTTATTTAACAATCACAACAATCACAAGTCACTACCCAAGTAAAAGTGCATTCTATTGGTTAAAATTAATCACGTGATACGGGTTGGCCACGACTTGCACATATTCGCATTCGCAAAACATTCGCATCGTTTGATCCGAATGCGAATGTTGATGCGAATATTTAAAATGATGCGAATGCGAACATTCGTAACGTCCCTAGTAATAACACTCCAGCCCTAACACTCTCCTGAAGGTGGTCGCCGAGAGAACGGATAGCCCTATGGTCAAGCATTGGATATCCATGCATGTGAGGCTAAACAATAATTTTAATCTAATGTAATTTAATGTTAATAACTGTATTTACTAACCTACCTAGTTCGTAAGCTAACATGTAATTACTAACCAACTATGGATGATGTCCGAAATAAACAATTTCAATTTCAATTTCAATTTCAATAATGCCAACAGTAGTATGCTCCAACTTAACAGGCGACAGAAGATAACGAAGGGTAGGAGAAGCTGTATCGATAACGAAGAACGGGACGGCATCTTTTCAAAATTCGCCATGTGCGACACTGTGTGCACCGCGCAGCCCCCCTATTCTGTAACTTGTTTCAAGCTCACCTCAACGCTCAACCACAAATATATCTTGACACCGCAATGCGTAGTAACTAAGCGTTGGTAGAGGTCTAGTTTCGTGACAGGTGACCAGCGGCGTGAGCCGCTTCAGCGCGTAGCGAATAACAGCCCAGTTGTCGTGCAATTCCCAAACAAGTTGCAGGTAGAATGAAGTCCCTAGTCATCATCAACGCTCATTGGTACGGTAAGTACTTACGGAAAACAGTGAGTTGCTTCTCGCTAGAAGCCTTGGTGAAGATGGGGGTGTCGAGCGACACCTCGCAGGAGTAGCTGCCGCTGGCCCCGAAGTCGAGGTTCTGCAGGATGATCGAGTTCTCTGTGGCTAGCGCGATCTGGAATTAAGAGTGTTGCTTTAATTGCGGCCATTTACTACCTACAGGGTTTGTGGTAATTTGTAAGCTTATTGACAACCAGTGGCTCATTTTCACGAAGCTACAAATTGACAAGTCTGAACTGGCAACACTGAGGTGCCTCTCTAATAACGACTACACGGACGGCCCGCGAGCTGTGTAGCGGTGACATAGACTACCCGTCTCTTTCTAAGCGTTTAGATTAGGAGGCGGGCATCAAATCAAAAAACATCATCATATAAATTCATATTATATATTATAGGCGCAGCCACCGACGGCCTAACTGCTATACGTCCGGCGGTATAAAGTTGGCAGAGCAAGATGCAGTGCAAGTATTTGCTACGCACTTTAGCTCGATATTCCACGCTGACTCCCCGCTGCTAGACGTTGACATGGCCGCTCGAAAAGCAGTCGGGGAAAAGACTCTACCTGTATAAGTTTGCTTAATATATCTCCTCGTGAGTTGAGTGGCGTTGTTAGGAAATTAAAAACTACAGCTGCACCGGGTCCAGACGGTATTCCTGCATTCCTGATCAAAGACTATATTTCGGTGCTAAAGCAGCCTCTACTTTTCATTTTTAACTTGTCTCTTCGGAACGGAGTGTATCCTGATCTATGGAAAGTATCGAGAGTTACACCTGTACCGAAAGAAAATACCGCCACGGACATAACCACCTTCCGACCCATAGCTGTTTTGTCGGTTTTTGGTAAGATTTTTGAGAGCGTTATTAACAGGTGCATTACTCCGCTTATGTCGAGTAGACTAGCAGATGCACAGCACGGATTTCGAGTGGGCAGGTCCACCACAACCATCAACACCAACTTTGTTGACTACGCTCTTCTCGGTATGGACCAATCTCGTCAAGTGGATGCTGCCTACTTCGATTTCCAGAAGGCGTTTGACCTGGTCGACAACGATATCCTTCTATGCAAATTGTCGACGTTTGGTTTCTCACCACAGCTGCTCAAGTTATTCGGGAGTTATTTGGGGGATCGCAGACAATATGTGCAGATATGTGGCTATCAATCTCAAGAGTACTTCACCAGATCTGGAGTGAGTCAGGGCAGCACGCTAGGCCCCACCCTATTTCTGGTGATGATAAATGACGTGCCTTCGGTTGTTAGCCATGTCAAGTGCTTATTGTTTGCTGATGATCTGAAGTTGTTTTATGCCGTTGACTCATCTGCCAATTGTGATACATTGCAGAGCGATATAGACGCTGTCATGGATTGGAGTCAAACGAATAGATTACCTTTCAATGCGAAAAAGTGCAAAATAATTACTTTTAGTAGGAGCAAAAATAAGATTAACTATACTTACCAACTTAGCGGTGAGGTTATTAGTCGCGTTGAAACTATTCGCGACTTAGGTCTAGTGCTGGACTCTAGATTGGATTTCCATAGTCACATTCAGAGTGTAGTAAAGAGCACAAATAAAACATTGGGATTTGTAATGCGTACAGCGCCGCAGTTTACTAGCACGTCCGTAGCAGTCGTACTATATAATGCCTACGTGCGAAGCAAACTGGAATACAGCTCTCTGATATGGGATCCGGTCGAAGAAAATTACAGACTCTTACTCGAAAGAGTACAGCGGAAATTTGCACGATACTTATACAAAAAGCAGTATGGATATTATCCTTTCCTATATCCATCGCTTTTTGTAGCAGGGATGGTCGGGCTCGAGACACTTAATTTTAGGCGTAAGTCCCATCTCGCCTTACATTACAGTCTCCTACTGAGGGGACAAATTGACAACCCTGTAGCCTTGGAAGGCATCCGACTGTTCGTCCCCGAGCAGTATTCGCGGGCAGGGCGCCGCCGCCATCCGCTGTTCGCGGTGCAGACGGCGGCGGGCGCGCCGGGCCGCCGCACGCGCCGCGCCGGCAACGCGCCCGCGGCCCGTGCGCCGGCGCTACTAAATCAACTCGTGTTGAGGCAGGATGCCGACGTGTTTGCCGATAGCTGGCAAGCCCTGCTCACTAAAATAAGTGCCCTAAGTAATATGTATTGTTAGTAGGTATCAATGTGTCTAGATTAGTATGTAAGTCTGGTGATGTATTCATTTAAATTATTAAGCAAAATTTTAAATTTAGTCTAACAATGTGGGCGCCTTGGTACTTTACTGTAAGCCTATATATGTAATGTGTAAGAAATAAATAAATAAATATAGATTAAGCTAGCTTTAATTTATATTGTAAATTGTATATTATGAAATAAATAAATCTAAATCTAAATCTAATCTAAATCATCTCGCGTGATAGCCGTGCTGGCCTTTTGACCAGTGTCGCTTTTGACAAGTCTCTCACACGACGTAAACTTTAATGTCTTTTTATCACATATAACACGTGTTGGGCTTGTCTGCAAGTAATATGTCGCTATATTTTTGTTATAAGTTAGGTAATAAATATATCTCACACGAGATAAAAAGTCATTATAAATATCTTTCAACATTTGACTCTGCAATTCCCTTTTGTAGTGACACTCAACATTTATTACAAAACATTTAGAGCTTGACATTAGTACGGTTGGCACGAGAAAAACCATCAAAACTTTACAGTCCCATAAACTTGACCACCAGTTTCACTTTGACGTTCTACATGTAAAACGTAAAGTGGAAAGGGGTCGTGTTGTCCAAGTTCGTTTGTATTGGCATTATAAAGTTTGTTTTGGGGAGTTTCTTGGGGTACTTTCCAGTAGTTCTGTTATTATAACTTCACACGACGTTGAACCGAATTATAAGTTGAAGAAGGCGTCAGTTTCTTGCAATCAATTGTTTTATTTAGTGACCACTGACCACGTTTGCCAGTGGAAAAATGCCATTAAGGCAGAAATGTCCCAGTTGAGGTGTTCTAATATGTATATCAATAACAAATAATGAAGTGGGTAAGTAGGTATGTGGTAAATTTTGTTATAAATCACCGAGATGTCACATAATCGGTGATGTCACGATATATTAAAAAAAACTTACGTACCTACTGGAATACTGGAAATCTGTCAACTTTTGCTATTCGATGTCAATAAAAGGATGACGTGTACTGACAACTTGTAATACCATCAAATCGGAGACATCACTAGATATTATTATTACTCATAAGGGTCAGCAGCAGTGGGACGTATAAATAGGCTAGGACTTAAGAGGTCAAAAATGTAGGTTACAATCGTTACATCTTGCATTTCAAATTCAATTCAAAATTGTTTATTTGCTAGGTACCTACAAAGATCTTAAATCTACAGTAGGTCATGCGTATTCAACCTGCATTTCAGTAAGTATTTTTTATATCTACCTACACTAATAATTGTTTACACTGGATTTCAATCCATACTAATATTATAAATGGGATAGTGTATGTGTGTGTTTCTTTGTTTGTTTGTCCGTCTTTCACGGCAAAACGGAGCGACGAATTGACGAGATTTTTTAAGTGGAGATAGTTGAAGGGATGGAGGATAGTTTTTATCCCCGAAATCATCCCCTAAGGGGGTGAAACGGGGGGGTAAAAGTTTGTATGGAGCTGCGATATAAACGAGTACCACGCGGACGGAGTCGCGGGCAGAAGCTAGTATATAGTGCATAATTGCAATTTAAAATGTAAATTTTGTTGTCAGGTATTCTTTAATATTATAAAAACAATTTTCGTGCTTTATGCTATTTACTTTTAAATGTCATCTTACTGTCTAGTTTTATATCTACAATTTATTATTAAGGATTATACACGTATTATAAAAAAAAACTCATAATATAAGATTCATAAAACACATTCGAAAGCCGCAAATTCAATTGATATACCTACGACTCATAGCAAAGTAGCATATCCCGCGCATACGTGACGAAGAATGATGTAAATTTTAATAAAGGTAACACGATAAAGATAACCCTTAAAGCAGATTTTATGCCAGCAAGAAGCACATTATGTTGGCGCCCCTCGGTAATGGAATACGCTAAGGGCTGTGTGTAAACAGACAAGTAGGTAACACTTCGGCAGCGTGCCTGCGCCAGGCCTGTCTTTCTTTCCGCTTCAGCACAAGACGGCGCGCGAGCTATCTCGATTTTTATCGCACGATCCATCTCTCTCTTATTACAACACATAGAAAGAGAGGTATAGTGCGAGAAAAATCGAGAGAGCTCGCGCGCCGTCTTGTGTTGTGATAGCCGTGCCGGCCGGTGAGCAGATTCACTGCCAAGAATCGCTACACGTTAGGTAGGTACGCTCGTAACCGACCCCGTGGTTTAGGCTGGCGTGGCTTAGTAGCGGAGCGGAAAGCGGCTACGGCTTAAGAGTCCGCAGTAAGCTCGGCCGAATTTCACCTTCCCATACAAACGTAGTTACGCTCTCATTTAAAAACTACGGGTTGGATTATGACGAAACTTTGCATATACAATGACATGAGGTATATCTATGTCTTTAATTAGTTTATGTTGTTCCAGTTTATAAAACAAACAAAATACAACAAATACAAGTTTTGTATGAAAAACTTAAATTCGCTGTATTTTTGAACTATGGTATCTGAAGCTACATAAACTAATTTCAGACAGAGATATACCTCATGTCATCGTATATGCAAAGTTTCGTTACAATTCAAAACGTTGTTTTAAAATGAGAGCGTAATTACGTTTGTTTGGAGAATCGACGTTACTGCGGACTCTTAAACGCCCGCTAGGCGAATTCCTGGCGGTGAAAGTGTTAAATTCGGCTCTCGCGGGCCTATACATGCATACATACATTCACGCTTCTTTATCTCTAAAAGCGGGCACATGAATCTTGTGTTCCAGTACCACTTTTGGCACAAATATGGGTATAAATTCATGGTGACAATTAACCCGATCTCGGTTAACAGATTACATACTTTAGATTGGGTTTTATCGAAACTAGGGATTAAGGCGCGTCTTCGTGGATTAAATGAGCTACAGTTTCTTATGTAAGTAACCAAATTAGAACCATCTTCTGTATTATCGTTCAGGGCAAAAATGCTGTCTGGGTGTGGTAAGGGTTGCATTAATTCGACCAAAAAATTAGAAGTTTTTTAATGAATGTGATACTTTTGAAACCACGTTTAAATTGTTACAAAAAAAGTTTAAAACTACAGGACATGACCCTCGACCACCCGGCCATGAATGTCGGATATTGTGGTTGGCGACCACCCTCGCGCTTTTTACAATCATTCTAGCATGTAAGCTCTGCCACGCTCTGCGTGCGTTGAGCGAGCACAGCAAAGAATTAGAATAGTTATTTACGATACAAGTGCCGAAAATAGGCAATTCGCAACGAGTGGTGATAAATTAAAACACGAGCGAAGGGAGTGTTTTGAATCGACACGAGATGCGAATTACCTATTCGCACGTGTATCGCACAACGTTTTACAGTACATATGACTCTTTAAAGTTTCGATATATGCACGGAAAGTGCCCTTTTCCGCACTAGTGCGGGAAAGTAGCACCATATGTGTTGTAAATTTAATTACACTCAGAGTACGAACGTCAGGATGGCTGATTTTGCTACAGACTTGCAACGACGGTAAAGTAAAGTACGTAAAAGTAAAAAGTAACTTCATTGCACAAAGAATATAAATAGAGTTCAAAACAAAAGGTAAAGCCTGGTAATGTGCATAAGAATTTACAATGCAAAAGTGACAGAGGTGAAATGTATCGCAGGGGTTCCTATTTGGTGTCATGCTTATATTTATATATACGTTAAATAATTGACATGATAATTAATACAGAATGAACATAATTACTTTGACACATACAAAAATAAAGCTACTATAGAGACAAAGTGAAAACCAAAAATATCATTACATTAGGAATAATAACTATTTTTAAATTATTTTAAAGTAACACTTCAGTCCCATCGTAACCCAGCGATGACAGCCAGTTGAAAAGAAGCCTTTTGGCCTCCTTAACTGGTACTGGTTATTACTTACAACGGTATTGTAAATTGTGGAGTTAAGGGCATCCACCAAAGCGACTGCCAAAAGCAGTATTTAATCTCGGTACGGGAAGTTTAAATACTCGTCGTAAATGCGAATTATTTTCCATGTTTAATGCGGTTTTATGAGTTGCTACGCCTATTTTGTGAATGACGAGCTGACGAACCGATAGAACTTGAGCTGGGAAGTGACGGTGAAGTGTACTACTTTCCTGTATTCTCTATAACAACGCGGGTGCATTTAATTCATAGCCATTCCTTGCCGTTGCATGTGCCGCGAGCATTTGCGCCGCCGGGGCGTAACAGGTCGACCTGGCTTCTGCATACTGAAATTTAACGCTGTTCTCATTTACAATATCATCGTACAGATCGCGGACTCACTTATCGATGAACATTAAATTAAATAGCACAATATTGATTCATCGAAAACAATGAAATAACCTTCGACCCAGCAAGATTTTAAACTGCGTAGACTGGCTGTAGTCTAGTTTATCGTTTTACAGGTAGGAGCGTTATATCGACCAAATCTAAATATATAAACGTGAAAGTCCTGACTGACTGACTGACTGACTCACTCACTCACTCACTCACTTAAATCAACGCCCAGCCCAAACCGTTGAACCTAGAAAGCTAATAATGTATAAGACTGACATTTGATTTCATTCTTCGAATGCCGATCAAAAAGGGTTAAGCTATACTCTGTCTAGCTAAGACACTTTATGACATGAAAATTATATATGTTAGCGCAAAGCGGAATTTCAACTGACTCAGATAGGTACATTTGGGGTATCGCAACTGGGGAAGCACCTCCATTTAACAGAAAACTGCAGCCTACTTACTACCTGCTCTGTATAAGGGTGTGGATGTAGGCGACCGGCCGCCGATGGTAAAATAACACACGTATTTGACTTTGTAAGGTTTAAATAATAGTAGTTTATGCGACTGATCCATAATGAGAGGCCTTAAAATACGAGTGTGGTTTTATGATAGTTTCATAATAGGATCACACTAGTGTTTTAAGGCCTCATTATGTACAGTTGCATTCACTACTTTATCTACACACATATCATAAGTATTAGTAAGTAACAGCAAAAAACCAACAATAAAATGACAACAGCAATGGCGGCAATTCGATCATCCGTCATGGCGAATGGTTTTTTTTTTAAATCATAGACAAACGAATGAAGTTCCTATACTCATATCACTCGAGATCAAAAGTCGTGCGGATTAAAAAACATACTGAATTGACGTTTCGTATCAATAGAGACCCATTTGAGTTTTGACAGCTGTTACAAATTTAAACTCATAATTCATAACGATACAAATTTATCAAAAATCTGTACTGTAATGACATTACAGCACAGATTTTACCCACTACCACAGACAAGAAAGTGCTCATAGTAAAATCGGTTGTAGTAATGCTGGTCATTTCCTACGGTTACTGAACGCATTTTAGAGCCCTAATGATATGTGCGTAGATAAAAGCACACACAACACAAATAAACGAGGATAAAGCACATAAACTATTTACACTGAAATATAACAATAGTGCGTGAATTAAAATGTACAAAAGCGTATTTAACAAGAAGAATTAGAGCGAGAAAAAATCAATATTTGAACAAAAGACGCGCGCTGGCAGATTGGTGGCAGTATAGTTGAATTATTTATCGAGAACATGGAATTGCATTTACTGTAGTGGTTGTACCGTTTGCAACAAAAGGAGAATAATTTTCTCTTAATTTAATAAAATTACATACCCTTAAGAAATGGAATAAGTAGTAGTCCTGTTTTTTGCTTTTAGTCGCTACTTCGACTCTCAATCGGACCAAAATTACTCACTGCCATATTTTTTGAAAATTATGTAACTTACACTCAGTCGTAAGGGCTGACACAAAATTATTCTGATAATTGTGAGAATACAATAAAAACAGACGTAAAAATATGTGCACAACGTAAATAATATTCACAATTTGACACTGACATTATTTTGGTATTTACTTCTTCAATATATAAAAAACCTCTTTTTATGCTAATATTACTGGAAAATAGAAAATTCAAATATAGAATGCCTGTAAACATACAATACTACTACACATGCAATTCCATGTTCTCGTTAATTTATCTATACCAGCCAGGCTGCCAGCACGCGTGCACCGCAGAGGTTGGTGTGCGCGTCGTTTATGGTTCAGAATTGGTTGAGAATATATAATGTGACCGACTTTTTATAAAATTGTCATTGTAATTGGAATCTTTGACCTTTGACGCTAGAGTTATTTTTGAATGGACTACTTTCTATGCAACAGAGGAGTCTCTAGGCCATGTCGCGCCCGGGTGCAATCATTAGGTACCGTAGCGCTCTCTTAGCACTAACCTCCCCTAGCGCGCGCTACCGCCCGAGTCGAGGCGAGTGGCGCTCGGCGCCCCCTAGGACCGTGCGCCCGGGTGCAACGCTGCACTATAGGTAAAGCCGCCCCTGCTATGAAATTCGGTCAACTCAAATTATTTCAAGCTATACATGGCGTTGTTCTGTTCTGGTGCTGTGGTGTGTTGCAGCACGGTTAGTTCGAGTTCTCTCGCACTATCCGTTTCTCTCTTATTAGAAAACATAGAAAGAGACGGATAGTGCGAGAGAGCGAGAAAGAGCTAGCGCGCCAGCTTTTGCTAACCGTGCAGGTCGAATGGCCAGTCGTTATTCACCAAGAGTGTCAGTGTTGCCAATTTTGACTTGTAAACTTGTAACATCAACGTCGTAAATCAGATAACTGGTTGTTTTATTCGAATATGTCAACTCAACATTATTAATAAAATGACTACAACTTAGAAAAGTTGAAAAACTCCTGACAGTTTTATTTCAAAGTGCAATATCTCAAAAACGGCTGAACAGATTTTCATGAAACATGGCTAAGAATACTCGGGATAAAATTATCTATGACACTAAAAAAACCGCATTCGAATCGGTATTAGGGAGCTACGATACCACAGGCAGATAAATACAGATACACATACAGACACGTTAAACTTATAACACCCCTATTTTTGCGTCGGGGGTTAATAACAAAAATTAACTAAAGGGATTTATTTTTATTTTAGGGGAACTGCAATATGATATCGGCCTGTTATGTCCGCCACACACGCGACTCGAATTTCAAGTCAATCGCTGAACTCACATTATCAAATCAAAACGGAGCCTTATCACGTGATCCGGTGTTTCGTTTACATCCAACAATCTTAAAAAAAAGGCAAAGTTTACGCGGCGATGCCCAAGTTCTGGAAGGCTTATTAGACTCGCACTCATCATGTTCCTGGGTCAGGGGGGCTAGCTCAACTGACGCCGCGCCGCGACGCGAGTCGAGAAGGATCTACCGTCCTCGTTCTAATTTGCACGGCACGAGTATGACAGGGGACGATCAGTCGCGCGACAAGCGGCTTGTCAGCAAGTCGTGCTAGACTTACTGGTTTCCTACCTCCATCCAATAAATTTGACGAAAGCCAAATTAGCTTCTTTTCATGAAACGTCAAAAACGCTCCGTTAGTATGGATTTTGTAGGGATTACTTGCTTATGACGTCACAAACAAACAACGTCCACAATACGGGTGTAGACTCGCAAATTATTATTAAACACTCCAAAAGAAAGAAGGCAGAAAAATATGCCTAGTGACGCAAATCCCATTCAGATATCTTAAACAATTACGATACTAAGATCTAAATCTATGGAACTTGCTAACTATGAAAACAAACAATGTATTGAAATTGACATTTAATGTCAATTTCAGTATGACGGTTTGTTTACATAGTTAGCAAATTCTATTGATTTAGATCTTACAACCGTTTTGATATCGCTTTTTAGAGAGCGAAAACGCAAACAGTTTATAAATAAATAAATAAATATAAGGGGACAATCTTACACAAGTCGACCTAGTTGTAATATATGTGGGTAAACATACAAAACGCGGATTGACGTGTGTCAAAAATCCGCAGGTCATTCTCTCGATTACATCTTGAATAGTACGCACGTATTTTAATACTATCCCGCTAAACCCCCCACATATTCCGTGGTGTACCTAATACATGACAATTGGCGACGAATCTGGACTCACGTTTTGTTGATAAGTAACAAGTGAATTGTGCTCGAGTGAACGGTGCGCCGGTGATTATCGGGACTTATTATTCAGTGCAGAGTTAGAGTTAGGTAATTAATGGTTTGTGCATGATGGCGGTCGGTAGAATTGAACCTTTCGACGCGAACTGTGATAATTGGTCTTTGTACGTGGAGCGTCTCGAACAATATTTTATCATTAACAATGTGGACGAAGAATATAAAGTACCTATGTTAATCACTTTAATCGGCGGCGACACTTACGAGCTGTTAGTGACCTTGTGTTCACCCAAGAAACCATCTGAATTGAAATACAAAGACCTTACTAAGGTTATGTCACAACATTTGCACCCAACACCCAGTATTTTGGCTGAAAGGTATAAATTTCGGCAAAGAACGCAAGCTAAAAGTGAGTCTATATCCGACTATGTGACGATTTTAAAAAAGTTAGCTAGAACCTGTGATTTTAAAACAGCGCTAGATGAAAGCTTAAGGGATCAGTTTGTATGTGGATTGTTTAGTGAGGGAACCAGACAGAGACTGTTCGCGGAGGATGAGATCAATTTTACCAAGGCCTGCAAGTTAGCCTATGCATTAGAGGCGGCAGAGATGAACGCGGCGGTAGTGAATGCTAATAAAACGACCGATAACAGCGCAGTGACGTGTCATGCCATAACGAAGGGGTCTCCGCGGGCAGGGACCTGGCAGCGAGATCGCACCGCGACATCGGCGGGCGGCTCCGGAGCGCGCGCCCGGTACAGCGCGGGCGCCGGCGGGAGCGGCGCGCCGACCGCGGCTCGCGCGCCGGCGCCGGCGGGCGCGAGGCAGTGGCGCGGCGGGGCGCGGGCTGGAGGATCTCCGAGCGGGCGCGGCGCAGGCGGTGGCGGTGGCTCGACTTGCCGGGCCTGTGGCGGCCATCATGACACGGCGGGATGCAAGTTTCGCGTATACGTATGCCGGATTTGTAATCGAGAAGGTCACCTCAAAAGAATGTGTCCTAAACTCGGCGCGGGCGGTGCGAGTTATGCGGACGGCAATTATGTTCAGGAAGTAAACAACTCGGATACCGATGAAAGTATTGAGGTAATTACTCCGATTTTTAACTTGAGTGGCTTAAAACGTTATAAACCGTATAGAATATCGTTACAAGTAAATAATAAGATGTTAACTATGGAGCTAGATACAGGCAGCTGCATTTCGTGTATTAGCCTTGATTGTTATCGTAATATGTTTACAGATTGTGAATTAATGAATACTGATCTTTTGATTCGATACTATACCGGAGAGACGGTAGGAGTTGTAGGTAAAATAAGGCCTATTGTGAAATATAACGATAAATCACGAGAATTAAATTTGTTTGTAGTTAGTGACGCGAGGACGTCATTAATAGGGCGCGAATGGATTGAGGAATTGGGTATTGTGGTACCGAATGCTTTGTGTAACAGTATAGTTACGGAGGGAAAGTTTAATTTGCACTCGTTCAGTTCCAGATACGCGCAGGTTTTTGAGGACGGGCTGGGACGATTCACGGGCGAGCCGGTGGGGCTACGGCTGCGCGCCGGAGCGGTGCCCGTGTTCATGCGCGCGCGCCCTCTCGCGTTCGCCTTGCTTACGCCTGTCGAGCATGCGCTGGATCAGATGGTAAGAGATGGCATCATTACCCCAGTCGAGTGTTCCGACTGGGCCACACCAATTGTACCCGTCGTCAAATCGGACGGATCGATTAGAATCTGTGCTGACTACAAACTTACGCTTAATAAATGGTTAGAAATAGATAGATATCCTGTTCCTAGAATAGATGACTTGTTAGTTAAATTGAATGGGGGAGACAAATTTTCCAAAATTGATTTAAGTCAGGCTCATGCGCAGTTTCCACTGGATGATACCAAGAAAGTAACTACTATTAATACCCACAAAGGATTGTTTCAGTATAACCGCCTCGTATATGGGCTGGCTTCCAGTCCTGGTATCTTCCAGCGCAAGCTGGAGCAAATGTTTGCCGATCTGCCCACGGTGGGTGTTTATTTGGACGATGTGATAATTACGGCGAAAAATGATCACGAGCATTTAAATATACTTTGTCAGGTATTTGATAGATTACTAAAGTATGGGTTGAAAATAAAGAAGGAAAAGTGCGCGTTTTTCGCGGAGTCCGTCACCTATTTAGGGTTTATCATATCTAGGGACGGGGTTTCAGCCTCCTCAAGTAAAATTAAAGTAATTGATAAAATGGCTAGGCCGCATAGTGTGTCGGAGTTGAGGTCATTTCTGGGAATGATAATGTATTATGCGAAATTCGTTAAAAACATAAGCACAATATTGTCCCCATTGTATGAATTATTAAAAAAAGATGTCACATTCGTATGGAGTGAAGATTGCCAACACGCATTTGAGGAGGTCAAAGCTCTCCTGCAGTCGAGTGAGGTGCTCGCGCACTACTCGAGCGACTTGCCGCTGGTGCTCACGACGGATGCCAGCAGCACGGGCATCGGGGCCGTAATCGCACACCGCACGTCGCAGGGCGAGAGGCCTGTGGCATACGCGAGCCGCGTGCTCAACCCCGCAGAACAGCACTACTCGCAAATTGAAAAGGAAGGCCTCGCGATCATCTACGGCGTCCAAAAGTTTCACCAGTACCTGTACGGGAGGAGATTTCTTTTGAAAACCGATCACAAACCGCTGGTGACTATTTTTGGGGATAAAGTTGGTATACCTAGGATGGCGGCGAGTCGACTACAAAGGTGGGCGGTGATCATGTCTGGGTATACTTATGATATAGAATACGTACGAAGCGAAGACAATGGAGCGGATGCCTTGTCGCGGTTGGTAACCGGCCCGGATAGGGTTCAAAGATCGGAGGTAACTTACTTAAATTACGTTCAAAACTTCTTGCCTTTAACGAGTGCAGATATAAAAAGAGCTACGAATAAAGACCCGGTATTAGTTAAAGTTTTAATGTATATTGCCTCGGGATGGCCTGTGTATTGCGATGATGAAAACCTTAAACCGTTTTACATCCGGAGAAATGAATTATATATGGAGGCCGGTTGTATACTTTGGGGATATAGGATAGTCGTACCGGGTAGTCTTCGAGAGAAAATTTTACAGGAATTGCATATTGGTCACGTGGGCATAGTTAAAATGAAAAGTCTGGCCCGCAGCTACGTGTGGTGGCCCGGCATTGACTCGGACGTGGAGCACGCGTGCCGCGCGTGCGGCGCGTGCGTCGCCGAGGGCAGCGCGCCGCCGCGGGCGCCGCCCCACCCATGGCCATACATGTCAGAGCCATGGACTCGCCTTCACGTCGATTTTTTAGGTCCTATTGAAAAAGAGATGTTTTTTGTTATTGTAGATTCGACATCTAAATGGATTGAAATTTTTCGAATGCCCAAGACGACTGCGTCGGCGGTTATTAAAGTATTGTGCGAAACTTTTGCTAGATTTGGATTACCTAAATCATTGGTATCGGATAACGGCCCTCAATTTTGTAGCGCTGAATATGACCAATTTCTACAAACGAACGGGATTAAAAAGATACTGACTCCGACTTATCACCCATCGTCGAACGGTGCTGCGGAGAATGCCGTAAAACTATGTAAAAAAGCTATAAAAAAAGCAAAAAGAGAGGGTGTAGATGTGGATATAGCTTTACAAGCATACTTAATGTCATATAGAAATGCAATTCATGGTACAACTGAGGATTCCCCGGCGTTGTTACTGCAGCGGCGGAGGCTGCGCTGTCGACTGGACTTACTGCGCGGCAGCGACGAGCGCGAGCGCACAGTCCAGCGCGCGCAGGAGCGACAGGTTCGCGCGGCGGGAGGATGTGAGCGCCGATTCTAAGTGGGTGATCAAGTATATATGCGTGAACAGGCCAATCCAAATAGGTGGATTCTAGGTAGAATAAAGGAAGAGGTAGGTTGTAGGAATTACATGGTTGAAAGATTAGACGGAACGGTAGTTAAAAAACATGTAGATCAATTAAAATTAAAGCACAGTTCGCATAAGGGTATTCAGTTGGTGTGGCCCCGTTGGGATATGTCTTCGGACGGGGAAACTTTGCCTGGTCCAGCGGGTGCGGCCGCGGCGTCGGGGATTGCGCGCGCGCGTGGGCGCGGGCCCGAGCCGGCAGTGGGGGAGCAAGCGTTACCTTCACCCTTGCCTCCGTTGCCCGTCAGTCGTTTCGGCCGGCCAATAAAACCCGTTAGATATTATCCTATGCCAGAAATAGATTAAAGTATTTGTATAGGTATTAAATTAGTGATAGTATAATGTGAGATTATTTGAGTTGGCCGAATTGCATCAAAGTGGTCCATTCTGAAAGAAGCTCTACTGTCCTAGGTGGACGATTCCAATTCCAATGGCAGTTTTTGTAAAAGGTCGGCCACTTTAAATAATCTCAACCATAACTGTGTAAGTTTAGATGGTTAAGTGGATTTATTGTTTGTATTTTATAACTACTTGCAATCATGTTTTATGGAACAAGATAAGTACTTAATTTTAGTATTAGAGATTTTCTTAAACGCAGTATGTGTATGTATAAGTGCGAGGGTGTAATATATGTGGGTAAACATACAAAACGCGGATTGACGTGTGTCAAAAATCCGCAGGTCATTCTCTCGATTACATCTTGAATAGTACGCACGTATTTTAATACTATCCCGCTAAACCCCCCACATATTCCGTGGTGTACCTAATACATGACACTAGTCCCATAGTAAGATCAGTAATGCTTGTGTTATGGGTACTACACGACGATATACATAATAGATATAAATACTTAAATATATAGAAAACATCCATGACTCAGAAACAAACATTCATGTTAATCACACAATTTTTTGCCCTTACCGGGATTCGAACCCAGGACCTCTTGCTTCGTAGGCAGGGTCACTACCAACTAGGCTAAAGCGGTCGTCAAGTCGTCTTTTGTGACGTCACAAACTGCGAGGCTGCCGCATAGCGAGCCGCGCGCGCGGCGGCCGCGTCGTTGGCGATGGCGGCGCCGAACACGATGGGGCACGGCACGTTCCCGTCTCTTAGTGACGTCACTAAGTATAAGCGTCATCGTTTCATATGAAATTGCGTTTTGCGAAAATGGGACAGAACATGCCCCTTAAAACTTCGGTCACTTATAACTTCGTGATAATTTAGCCTCTTGCGTTGCTTATTTCTCATTGACTACACTTTTAATCCTTTTTCGAGAAAATACGACATTATTGATTATTTTATTTAGTGTCTACACCCTTAATGAAAGTTTTTATTAACTCAGAAAAAATAAAATTAATAAAATAAAATTCCAGTTTTGCTGCGCCCTATCCGGGTCCTCGTACTGTACCTAGCCTAAGTTGCATGTGTTTGTGTACTTGGTTGCAAATAAACAAATGAAATGAAATGAAAAGACAAAATAACAAACATAATTATACACTCGCAGTCAATGAATACGGGTCACCCTAAATTAAATAACCGTAATAGGTTTTTTTTTAAATATTTAACACTAGTTTTATTTACATAATTACTTTTATTTATAATACTCAAACTGTATCAGCAATATCCGGGATTCTATCATAAAAATATAAATATCCAAAAATTAAGATTTTCGCTATATCTCTCTCCGTTAACGTTGTTTTTTACATGGGTTTCTGCGAGTCCGATTTAAACCTGGTAACGTTGTTTATAGAAAGTACTTTTTTTGTAGTTAAGATGTAAAATTAAATAAAAATGATCATATTCATTGATTCATATTAATTAAAAGGTCTTTTTAGGAAATGTGACGGTATTTTACCGACCCGTATTCATTGTCCGCGAGTGTATATTGTTTGTATTTGTGTTTTTCTGAGTTTGATAGTTTCCGAGTATTTTCGTAATGTTTATCTGTTATACGAAATATATATTTGTAAATAAAACTATTTATTTACCTACACTGTTGTCAAATACCTATCCTATTGCTGATTTTCCTGCTCTTGTAAATACCTCAAGGAACACACATTTTAAGAATAGCGACTAAATCGCTATTTATAATAGAGGGCCTCTACTTGGTCCACGCCTTTTGTTTAACGCATTTCAATATGTTTCGCTTGTTTGCTCCCACGTGCCCCGCGCTGGCGTGACAGCCATACAACAAATGGGAATTCCAAAAATATCACTTTATGTGGTAGCTCTTGAGTCAGGGTAATGGCTGCCGGAAAATTACCTCGCCCACTCTATTACTAAGCTCGGCCGTTTTTAAGGTGTGTTCATTATTACGTACACTTTAGTAACATGTGAGTCTACATGGTGCATGGACTTTGCAGTACTCAGGACAAGCTATGGTAATAGTAATAGAAATACCAAGTCCGAGCGAGATGGTAGCGAACAAATCTTAATAAGTGTGACAGACTGGGAAATGTCATTCGTGGTCCTTGTCATACTTACACTTTTTTTGTTTGCCGCAACTGATTAACTATAAGGCCCTGTTTACCTACACATTGATTAGTGATTAGTGTACTCGCACTTGCAGCAAATGTATGAACTCGCACTAATCACTAGTCAATGTGTAAACAGCCCATAAGTTTGCGGCAAATAAGCCATTACCCACCCAAGTTAAAAAGGTTGTTTAAGGTAAGGCATTAGCCATTAAGACTAGTTCTTAATTTAGCTGGATAATAGTCATTCCGTCCCTCATTGTGGCAACACATACCTATAGCTGTCCTGAGTATTATAGGTCCATGACTCCTCACACTAGATTTATCTTCATTCGATCTGGGGGCACGGAAGTGCCCCCGCCAAGACGAGCCAAGCGAAGTGCAAAGCAAGGGCACTACCTACCTTTTCTCGAAGCGGTTCGTTGTTTTTTTGAACCCTCGTAACTTGGGTTTGGATTATACCAGATAAACAAAATTCTCGGGATATGATGTCAATAGTGGACTTATTAAACATATAAAGTTTCAGTAACATAGCTCTTATACTTAAGATTTTTTTGATATCCAAAAACGCCGATTTCGTCACTGACTCACTGATGTTGATCATCAAAACCTCTAGGGTACTTCCTGTAGTCCTAGAAAGCTGAAATTTGGTATGTAATCTAGTCTTAGTACACAATCAACAAAATAATTCAAAAAATTGGAACTTAAACCCCCAACGCCTTAAACTAGGGGATGGAACTTTGTATGAGACTTCCGCAAATTTTGATGCTAGGGGTCTGAAAATTTATATGGGGACTCCTTGTTATAAATAATTACCTTACAAAAAGTAATGAGATCGCACTAAAAACATTACATGTATGTAAAGTGATTGCCAAGACTCCCTAGCTCATATATAGCTTTCAGCGTTAAAAAGATATCAGATCATAAGTAGCTCCAAGCTTCCTATCCTAAACAGCGTAACTCTACCACTACCAGCCACGCTCTACAAATTCTATATCTTGGCTAAAAAGTAATGGCAATTTTGAATTGTAGAAAAAAATCGTGTTTTGTCCAGCGTGTTTACATTTACGACAATTTGTTCGAACACTCTGCTCCACTATACAGAATCTCATAGACTTTATCAAATACCTACAGCTAGCTAGCTTTTTTGGGATAGACTCTCACGCGTACGACGTCTCACTATAGACACGCGTGAGAGTCTATGCGGCGACCGGGATGTGCCCAAAAAAGCTAGCTAGCTGTAGGTATTTGATAAAGTCTATGAGATTCTGTATACTGGAGCAGAGTGTTCGAACAAATTGTCGTAAATGTAAACACGCTGGACAAAACACGATTTTTTTCTACAATTCAAAATTGCCACCATAAAATTAAAGATGGCCGACGGAGGAGTTGGTTCCTATCAAAAACTTAAAGCTATGGACTTAACAAGTACCTAAAAAAAAATCCAGCGTGTCCACATTATCACCTGAAACTGCCCTACTAATAGTCTAGGCTAATTAAATACGTACTATAGTACAAAACGTGCTTGTCCAGACGCCAAACCACAATTTTCATACAAATCGGGGGTCATTTTACATCCGCTGTGCAACCGGTGAAATTGAGGGCAAATTAATATACATACACACATACATAATCAATACAGTTGAATACAGTTGTCATGTGGTTTAATGAATAATTGAGTAAGCAATGCATTAACAATTAACAACAGCAGATATCTTATTTTCTTGTTATCCCCTTTTAAACAGCAAATAGTACCTAGAAACGGGGATGACACTAAAAAGTTATAGTTATTCCTATGACTTTCGGCCTTAAATCGGCTTTTACCGCCCACAGTGATCGCAGAAATCCCGCTCCCCGACAAGACCGTAAATAGTTGAAATCCGACCGTAAGAATAAAAAAAAACTGGAACCCACTAAGTCAATAATTTGGTTCAGTTCACTGTCCGATTTCGATGGTCCTATATTTGTCGTCAATAACGAAGATTAACTTGAGACAGGGAAAAGAAGCTATCTCTTAAAGTTTCAGAGTTCCTCATGTATAAATAGGTAGTTAAATATTTCCAGGCACAACTTTGTTTAACCACCTCCTCTCCCCTCTGTATTTATACGACGACCTTTCGCAGTATGCTCCGCACGTCCTACTGCGTAAACACACGGCGGGATTCCGTAATAAACCGATACAGCCCGCGATCACACGAGGTATATTTACGTGTCGCATCCAATACCACATTTCAGTATGTTTTGCGTGCTCGCTACTAGCGCGCCGCGAAATGTTGATGCGATTCGAACGTGAAAAACACGAACCAAATTGACGCTCATACTATAACCGTATCAAATTATTACGGGCGTTACGCTCGATTTTAACGTTCATAACAAAACTCAGTTGCGAACATGAAAGCCGTGCGAATAACCTTCTTAATACCGGGGCTTAAGGTGTATGTACATGATTAGACTTTACCTGGATAAGATTTAGTAGCAACACAATTACATTGAATGACACAGCGATACAGCCGCCTTTTTTATTGGGCCGTTTCGGAAAATACAAAGGAAAAAAGAATCTCATGGAGAGAATCATTTCATCCAGTATCTGTACCTTCATGAATAAGAGACATAAACATCCATAGGTACTAATATTATAAATGTGAAAGTGTATGTGTGTGTGTGTGTGTTTGTTTGTTTGTTTGTTTGTTTGTTTGTTGGAGCTGCGATATTGTTAGGTATGTGACAGGGGACAAGTGAAACCAAAGGCGGTCGTTTACACACTGCTCTATTAGATCAATAACGGTAGCTTATGTAGGGATCGCGGCACCGTCCGTTACAACTATATATACGTATACAACATCTCCCCCTTCTAGCTTACGATACAATGAAACTGATATGTATAATATAACTAAATTACATAGTATAGAAAAAAGGTTTATAATCAACCCTAGGGACAGGACGCAGTGACATTTCCCCAGCTGTCCTACTCGGGCTAGACGGCTCAGTTTGAGACTCCGCCTCTTGCGCACTTCCTGTGCTTTGGCTCTGGTCTCGTGCTTCGAAGAACTCATCATGGTCACCGTCGTCAGATGGCGCGGGGTGCAAAGCCTGCGCGGGCGCCCGCGGAGTAGTCGTCGTACTCGCTGTTGTCGTGCCACCGCCCTCCTCTGCCTGCCCCGGCTCTGGCAGTGTTGCCTCGAGTTCCTCAGTGCCTTGCCTAGGTGAAGTAGGGCCTAAACCGTCACTTTGTGTTGCCTCGGCAGTCGTGTCTGTTTCTACAGTGCCACTATAGTTGTTGCTTGTCTCTGTCCCTCTAAACGCTACGAGTTGATTTTTATGTTTTTTTAATTTCATAAGAGTTAGATTGTCTTGCACTAAGTAAACAGTTCTACATAATCTCTTCAATATTACTCCACTACTCCACGTGAATTTATTGTTACTCAAGTTTTTCTTATATATAACTTTATCTCCGGACACAAAACATTGTTTATTTGTGCCACCATATGCCCTAGTCTGCAAACACTGTTTATGATTTACAACCTTAGCGAGAGTGTCAGGCGAGGACACCGACACCGTTGTAGCTGCATTATTAGCGGCCGCGGGCATGAGCAAGTCCAGGCGCGAGCGAAGTTTCCGACCAAACACCAGCTCGGCAGGCGAAACGCCCGTAGTGGAGTGAACAGAGTTCCTATAGTCAAACAAATATTTTGTCAAATTTTGATCTACTTGCTTTGTACTACTAGTACTTAACAAACAAGCCCGAATGCCTTTCTTAACCACTTTTACGAAACTTTCCGCCTGTCCATTACTGGCCGGGTGATAAGCGGGTGACGTCACGTGAACGATCCCGTTTACCTCGCAAAATCGTTCAAACTCGCTCGACACAAAACAAGTACCGTTATCACTGACCAATGTATGCATAAGACCAAATCTTGCCATGAAATCGTACAATTTAGATATAACTACTAGTGAAGTTGTATTATTCATTAAGTAAACTTCTACCCATTTTGAATAGGCGTCCACAATTACCAAATACGACCTATTACTTATTGGGCCAAGAATATCTATGTGTATTCTATAAAACACTTGTTGCGGATAAGGCCACACCGCTAGCGGTGCACGGGGAGGCGACTGTCGGAGTTGCGAACAAACAAAGCAATTCCCTATAGTTTTTTCTATTTCCTTATCAATTCCCGGGAACCATAGTCTACCTCTTGCCTCTGCTTTGCACTTAACAATTCCCAAGTGCGATTTATGGAGTTCAGCTAAAATTCGAGACTGTAGTTTCCTAGGTATCACAATCTTATGACCCCGCATGAGACACCCATTTTCGACAGAAAGTTGATTTCTACACAAAAAATAAGGGTGAACATCTAAATCTGACACTTTCCTGGGCCAGCCGTCCTGAATGTATCGTATCACCTTACTTAATGTTACATCCCTAAAACATTCCTCACGCAACTCGTCACACGTAATGGGCAAAGTATCATCGACCACAAAGTTAACGTATGAAGCCCGATCGTCAACTAACTCGGGCGCCGCGCATGAATCGCATGATTTACCCGGGTTGGGCAGGCTCGCGCGCGATAGGTAGTCAGCGCTGTTATCAACACTACGTATGTATTCTATTGCATAGTTATACGCGCTCAGAAACATTGCGTAACGTTGCAACCTGTTTGCTGACACCTCTGGAATTCCCCGATATGGACCGAATATTGATATTAGCGGTTTATGATCAGTACGCAATACGAAAGGAATCGATCGGCCGTATAGGTATTGGTGGAATCGTCGGACCCCAAATATGATCGCGGTCGCTTCCTTTTGCATTTGGGAATAACGTTTCTCGGCGGGATTTAACGTACGGGATGCAAATGACACTGGTCGTTCTACGCCATCGGTGTCAATCTGTGATAAAATGGCGCCAAGTCCTTGCGGGGATGCGTCCACGGTCAAAACTACCTTCGCATTTGGATTAAAGTGGGCTAACACTTGATCCGAACTCAGGTGTGTTTTTATGGCCGTAAACGCCTTATCGTGCTCAGTAGTCCAACCCCATTTAGTTCCTTTTTGCAACAACTGATATAGGGGACTGAGCAGAGATGATGCCCCTGGTACAAAATTTCTATAGTAATTTACTAAGCCCAAAAATGACTGTAAACTAGCTACATCTGAAGGAGTGGGCGCACGCAAAATAGCTTCTACTTTATTAGGTGATTTTTTCAATCCATTTTTATTTATAGTGTACCCTAAGTATTCTATTTCATCTTTGAAAAAATCACACTTGGCTTTTTGTAGTGTAAGACCGGCATCCTGTAGTCTTTGGAGTACCCCCCGTAACCTAGAAACATGTTCCTCCCGGTTGCATCCTGTCACTAACACGTCGTCCAGCATGCACAAAACTCCTTCCATACCTGCCAGTACGCACTCCATAACACGCTGAAAAGCTGCAGGCGCGCTGGAAAGTCCATAGGCTAATCTTCTATACAAAAATAGCCCTTTGTGCGTATTGATACAAGTGAGTTTTTGAGATTCATCGTCTAGAACACATTGCGCGTACGCTTGAGATAAATCTAATTTACTGAATTGCTGGCCGCCGTGTAGTTTAGAAAATAATTCTTGCGCAGTGGGCAATGGGTACTGTTCCACTAACAGCTGTTTGTTAATTGTCACAGAATAATCTGCGCAGAGTCGTATGGAGCCATCGCGCTTCAACACCGGTACTACCGGCGATGCGTACTCCGAGTACTCAACAGGTTTTAAAATACCTACTTGTACCAATCGTTCCAATTCTCTATCTACTTTTTCACGCAACGCAAAGGCCATGGGGCGAGCTTTAAAAAATATGGGTTTGGAGTCATTTTTAAGGAACAATTTTATTTTATATTTGTTAAAAGTTCCTAACTCGTCTGAAAAAACCGCGGGATATTGCTTTTGCAATTTATCTATGAAATTATTTGACGGTTCACAGAAATGAATAGGTGCTATTTCCAAATTGTACTCGGCAATAAAGTCCCTTCCTACAATGGGCGGCCCACCGTTACGAATAATGTACACGTTAATCGTATGACTTTTGCCTGAATAATTAAACAGTAATCGCGCGACTCCAATGCAACAAATGTGATCTCCGGTGTACGTTAGCAACCGTTTATTGGCCTGTGATAACGACACATGTCTAAAATATTGTAAATATAACTGTTCTGAGAACGCCGTGACCGCCGAGCCGCTATCAATTTGAAACCTTATTTTGGTCCCTTGGACATCGATATATTCAGTCATGGGTTCTCCGTTAATGGTACGAATGTTGTTCAACTCACCGTCATCGCCGTTCTCACCGACACTCTCGCTTTCTACAAAATTAATTTTTTTGCACATTCTATTTAAGTGACCTTTTTTGTTACACTTACGGCAAGTGTAATTAGCAAACCGACACTGCTCTGTAGTATGATTTTTAAAACCACACACCGCACACTTCACTTTAACATTAGGCTTCGTAGCGATCTTGAACAGCTGTTCGGGCTGTGAAGAGACCTGGGTCGCGGTCGCTCCTGCGCGCGCGCTCCGCGCGCTCTCGGCCAGGTCCACGGCTCTCGCCAAGGTTAGCCTGCTATGTTCTAAAGCGAACAACTTCTCGCGTTCCGCCCCGGGAAGCATTCCCATTATAAAACGGTCCCGTAATGCTTCCTCGACGTTTAAAAACCCACAATGCCCCGACAGACCACGTAACCTTGCCGCCCATTCCGTGTAACTCTCACCCTGCATTTGCACAGCAGAATAGAAATTAAATCTTTCACTAAAAACACAGCGTTTCGGACAAAAGTGTGCATCCAAAATTTCGAGAATCTCGTCATACGGCACTGTATGTAATAACTTAGGCAAGGCCAAGTCTGCCGCCAACTTGTAGGTAGCCTCGCCGAGTGCGCTCAACAAAATCGCTCGCCGCTTCGATCCCGTGGTATCCTTATCTGGGGTTATATCATTTGCAATAAACCACTGCGACAACCGATTTTTGTACACCTGCCACGTTCCCGTATTATGATCAAAACTAGTTAATAACCCGAAATGAGCCATTCTAGAGATTTTTTTTCCGTACGCGGGTAGATTCGTCGCCACTGTTAGGTATGTGACAGGGGACAAGTGAAACCAAAGGCGGTCGTTTACACACTGCTCTATTAGATCAATAACGGTAGCTTATGTAGGGATCGCGGCACCGTCCGTTACAACTATATATACGTATACAACAGATATAAAAGAGTTCCACGCGGACGGAGTCGCGGGCAGAAGCTAGTAGGAATATAATATTTAAACATGCTTAAATACGTACCTACTTAGGACTTTGTACTATGCAGCATCTAACCTTAATGGACACTCCTTCAGTACGCCTATCATGAGACGGCCGCGCAATATACCTCTTGTTCTAAGTGTTCTAATAAGAGAGAGACGGATAGTGCCGTAGCGTTCTGAACCTGAACGCGCGTTAGGACAATTAACTGTCATTTTTCCATATAATAAGCACAATTAAAATAACAATAGAATTAGGCCTACAAATTTAAACTTGCGTGACACATGTCTAACATACTAATAATAAATCCACGCAGATCACGGTGGATTTATTAGTAGTAAGTGATAGATATTGTGATTGGTTTCAATATATTCGCGTTCCAAATAATTTACCAATACCGGTAAATCACTCATCAGCCCCGGAATACATTCCTAACCCGTCAACCGCCACGTCACGTTTAAGGTGGAAAGCCAATTTATGAAAGTTTGTTACATAAGTTTCTTAAAATATCACGCCGCTAGCCTGCGAATGTCAAATAACGTTTTGTATGGAATGCGAACCACCTTAAATACCTACTAATAAATAGGTAGGTAATTAAAATTAACCCTCCTATTCACGTTACTGATTATCATGAATCAACAAGAAATGGGGCAAGGTAAAGATAAAAGAGGACATTATCGGTGACAGAAACAAAATGTTCCGTCCGTTACCGGGACATGTCCGGTCCGTGCTCGTTCACTGACCGGAATAATTAATTCCGAATTTAAAAGTATCATTTCAGGCCGCAATTCAACGCTGGCTCGAAGTACTTTCAAAGCGTGAAGCCGCGTCCACACTGATTTTTAGGAAAACTCTTTCTAACTGCTGGATCAAATTTTTTTTTAAACCAGTCACGTGCGAGTCTTGACTCGCGCACCGAGGGTTCCGTACAAACTATCAATTAACATAAGGTAAAGTAAATGTCCCAATAAGTATAGAATAACTTTTATACTAAGATCATCGAACTACCAAGACAATTGAATCACGAACTTTTTTGATCTGCTATTGAAATTTGAAATATACCCGTCCCAACCCCATTCATTCTACAATTTTTTTAACAGCGCGAAGTAGGAATGGGGTCAGCGCCATCTATTGGCCCCATTTGGTACTACGTGCAAGGGCAATCAGCTTAATATGTATGTTGGTGTTTTAGCGATTATTGTTTATCACGTGAACCGATCTCGATTTTTCTATTTTAATTGAAAGATAGTTATATGAATTTCTAAACAATGAAATACTTATAAAGTTGATTAAATTGCAAATTTAACTAGGAAATGACTTTTGAAAATAAAACAAAAAATACGCCTAGATACAGAAAAAGTTATACTTTTTTCAGTAGGTAATATTTATGTTTATCCTAATTACAAGAATTTATCGTTCAAAAGGCGGACTTAATGCCTGAAATGGATGGGTGATCTGGCAGTCACCCTTTGGGCAAGGCAGACAGATTGTGGGCGGTGCAACTATTCCATTACGTTGGTCATAACTGCATGATTTACAATGACTTACAGGTGATTCAAGTCCCCATTCCTTCTCATTGCGTACATTTCAGTAGCAACTGATAATGATGATTGAATGATAGTTATACAGCTCAGCGGGGTTAGCACAACTGACGCTGCGACGCGACACGGGTCGAGAAAAATACCCTCCTACTCTTGCACAGAGTGAGTGAGACAGAAGTCGCTGTGTTGCGCGCGACGAGGCTTGGCAGCAAGCTATGCTAGACGGACTCAATTACACATAAACGGGCACTTCAGACTTTTATTCAAGAGCTACTTGCACGTTAACGTCAATAATTGCAGCGCAAACATGGTTCAAGATATATCGACTTGCGAAGGATTTACTGTTAATCGAGCCTGTAAGTTTAGTCTGTGTTGTTTGCTTCGTGAGCGTAGCCTAATACGAACTGCGAGTAAGTAGGTATGGTATAGTTAGTAGCGATGTGTAGAACTCTCTTTTATTTTATACCTAACTACTTATCCTTTTGTCGCCCAGATGCCTATTCAATCAGAAAGAATTTCATACCTAATTTCACTAGCACATAATGAATAAGTGTGAACTATATAATCAGAAACCGAATTTTCATTTTTACTAACTATTAATTAGCCCTAATGTTCTTTGAATGTTTTTTGCGGAAAAGACGACTCGCGAGATTACACCTCACAGAGCCCCACTAGTATGAGCTTCGGTTTTGGCGCTTCGTCGGCCGCTGCCGCGGTTTTTGATGACAAGTCAATTGCAACAAAATATGGGTGAGTTATAAATATGGCTCTTATGTTAGCTGGATAAAGTTACGATACATATTTATGAGAGGAGAAATTTATTATAGGCACGCGCGCGGTAGGTAAATACCCCAAAAATTAAGTTTTATTCAAACATTAATTCATAACAGCGTTTTTTTGTTTGTTTAATCTTCAAATGGATGGTAAATTTAAAAGCCAAGCTCTTTACGAGTATGATTCTTTTATTTTTCTCTGCCGCGGCCTTTGACAGGTGATACGATATTATATTGACCGTCTCTTTGGCTTGATCCATAAACGTAACAAGAACAATTAAAAGACGACAATTATTGTAAAAATTGATAGATAACAGCAGATCGCCAAAAAAATTAAATAAAAAAAAAATCTTGAAAATTAAAGTATGGATTTGGGTAATTTTCGCAGCAGTGAAGAGGCGGCTTAAGAAAATATTTTCATGAATAAGTGTAAACGGAACGGGGTTGAGGTATTCATTATTTGTATAGCATAATTATAATTACAGGAGTTTCCGAAAATCTCACATTAACAAGTAGATTTAAAGAGCTTGACTTAAGCCTAAACTAAGCAGATGTGAGGTGTCCATAAGGCAGGTTAATTGCGTGAGTTTAATACCGACTTCAAATTGTTTGGGCATCATCATCGAAATCGACTGACATCCGCTGGGAAAAAACATAAGTCGACGCATAGTGACGCGTACCGGAAGACGCAGTGAGGGGAGATCCCACAAGGTGGGCTGATGACCTGATTTAGGTCGCGGGAGTCCGTCGGATGCGGGTGGCGCAGAACCGGACATCGTGGGACTCTTTGGGGGAGGCCTGTCCAGCAGCGAACGTCTTTCGGCTCATATGATGATGATTATCAAAAGTGTCCATAGGCTACGGTAACCACTTACCATCAGATGGGCCGTAAGCTTGTTTGCCACCGACGTGGTATAGTGACGTTCATTTTGCCATAGGACCAAGAGTCATTCTTGAAATCGATATCTGTTTCAGTCACGTAGATGCTACCGATTCAGGTGATTGTTTTTTTTTTGTTGTTGTTGTGGTAGGGCACCCCAGAGGTGCATAGGGTATTCATAAGCTCGCGTCACGGCTTCCTGCCCTGAGCGACGTCCCTGGTCTCGCTCCAGGGCTGTTATTTGCTACGGCTAATGAGACTCACCCCGCCGGTCACCCGTCACGAAACTAGACCTCTGCCTACGCTTTGTTTACTCATCGCGGTGTCAAGATATATTTGTGGGTAAGCGTTGAGGTGAGCATAAAACAAGTTACAGAATAGGGGGACTGCTCAGTCCAACTGCTCGCAGCTCACTCACACTTATGTGTGCACAGGACGTCCACGACCGCCCTTCGACCTTCCCACCGGCCGCTTCCACTCAAAAGTACCAACATAAAGTACAAAAGGTGGACGTATTAAGGCATTCCTACCAGTCAACCGCAGGGTAGAGTCTGTCTAACGAAAGTTGAACCCACTAAACTGAATTACGCGGCAACACTGTTGATCAAAATGTATGCGTATGACGTTTAGTGTTGCCGCGTAATTCAGTTTAGTAGGTTCAACTTTCGTTAGACAAACTCTAAACAGACTAGGTTATATGTGTGTTATATTATATGTATAGATACACCATAAATAAGGTGCAGGCAGTAGACAAAAAAAGTTGTTCTAAAAATTAAAATTTATTTCCTTTTGTATTACATCTTCTATATGCATATAAGTAGTAACACAAATACAATATTGCTATTGATATTAACTAACTTAAAATTACTTAAAAAAAAACCTTTTTTTCTAACACGTTCCCTGACTTAGTGCCCCCAATGATGGCTCATGCACTTGCTTTTCAGGAGTCCGTGCTTCCACAATGGATTCACAGTTTCGAACTGGGAAGCACAGTTGGACGTGTGACATTGTCCGACCATTTTGTACGGCAACTGAACGTATTTAAAACTCATTTCATATCACTCATTCACAACTGAAAACAAATTTCATGAAACGGCCAAAAGACAGCACTCCCTTAAAAACTACGACATCGAACTAGTGTGGTATAAATATACTGACCCCATTTGAAATATACGATTTATGGGGGCCGAGTCCCTATGGATGTGTTCTCGTAACTGAAAGCAGGCCACAGTAACACTAAAATTCAAGTTTAATTCTACATATCACAAACATACTGATACTCGTGGTGTCATGAGAACGTACAATGCACAATTTGAAAATAAAATAACTCCAACCGACTTTTATTGTTGAAAGGAGGAAGATAGAGATGGGAGGTCCTTACTTGAACACTTAGATTCGACTCCGCGTTGGGATCCGAATCATCATCATTATATCAGCCCGAAAGACGTCCACTGAAAGGAAAATAGTGCCACAATACCACCCGCATCCAGCGGACTCCCGCGACCTTTACCGGTCATCAGCCGCTATTGGTACCGAGTAGGTACCTTTCCGCTCTCTTACTATTTAACTTATAAATCGTAAATTATAAATACCTATATGTGAATAGATCTCGATTAAATTTGGAATTACTAACAATGATTAAGTGATGCAAATAAAGAGGCAACGTAAAGTAGGTATCCACATAAATGAAGGCACGGATCTCCAACGCAACCCGCTGCTTCTATGTTTGAGTATAATTCTTCGAGAAGGTGTTAATTTCTGTTTTAAACTTTCGTACGTAATAGTGTTTCACTCTCGGTTCTATACTTATATTTTCTTTTATTAATTGAATAAATATTGCGTTTATAAGAACAGAGAAAAAGTTTGTTGTTTATCTCCAACTCTTTGTAATCTTTGCGCTTTATATTTTGCGAGGTGGGCAGTAAAGGGTATTTTCCCGTCGAGTTCAGGAATTTTAACCTTATTGGCTGGGTATACAATTCAAATTGTAAGTACCTAGTACACTTTAGGCAGGACTGTGCCAACAGACGAACGTTACATACGTACGCCATGCTCTGCATAAAAATATGACGCGAGTTCACCTTCGTGCTTAGAATGCTAATAGGTACCCTATCTGTACTTTGTGTCGCAGTTAAAGTAATCAGTACAAAGTACCTGGAGATATGAGCTTAATTTGGTGTCGTGTTTTCCGCCAAAAAATGATTTTTCCCTGAAGTCCTAGCCAGATCGATGAGATAAACGGTATTTAAAATTTGCTCAGAATCGTTAGAACAGTTTTCGGTACCTATTTACAAAGAAACAGGTAAATTAACAAATGTTACTCGATTAACATTACATGATTGACCAAAGTGAACCAGTGAATGACACATTATGAGAACGATTCATCGGCACGTCTATCATGCGACGGCCGCGACATAATCCAGATTTTTCTCGCACTTATACCTCTTGTTCAAAGTGTTTTAATATAATTTACTTTAAAAACAAAGTTTTATCCGACTTCAATTTAGTACTCCGCCAAGCCACGGGAACATTTCCTATTTTTTTTTTACAATTTACCACATGATGCGTTGCAAATGCGTTGATTACTATAGAAAAAAACCGAATCGCTGTATGTGGGCCGATAATATTTGAGGACTTCCATCGATTCCCCAAGATCATCGCTAATGGCACTTCATTAGTTCCTATTTCAACGGAATCTTATCAGAACCTGTGACGTACTTTTGCACTTTTACGTACATAATTGAGGAATTCGATAAGTCATCTGTGGTCTTCATCATCAATTCCTCGCCACCAAATTTATCGGATGTAAATTCACGAGCTATAACAGAAAGTACCAAAATCACTACACGCGTGCCTAATAAAATTGAGGAGTCCCCTCAATTCCTCGTGGATCCCATCATCTAACTGAATTTTGAAACAAATGGAACCCACCTGGAAGTATATACATACGAACAAAAAAAAAATTTTCGAATCGGCTCATCAGTGACGGAGTTCTGAGGTAACAAACATTGAAAATAATAATAATAATAAAATAAAAAAAAATACAGCCGAATTGAGAACCTCCTCCTTTTTTTGAAGTCGGTTAAAAAGAGACGGATAATGCGAGAAAAATCGAGAGAGCTCGTGAGAGAGCTAAGACCAAGCTTTTATACAAAATTTATGCATGAGTAACCCATACACGGCGTTTTATGAAGTTAAAACACTGTTCCCATTATTTCACTGTGTTTCCACTGCAACCCATGTGGCTCTAAACGCGAAATGTATTCACTTTATTTGCCAAATTCAATAGAATGTTTCGTTTGAAAGCTGCTAAAAGCCGAGCTGTATATACTTTAAAGTAAGTACTGTGACAGTTTATTCCGCATAACATCGCCAGTACAGAGTGGTAAATCCAAATAGGTCATAATAGTTAATTTCTCCACTACCCAAAAATTTAAGACGGAATTGTTCACGCGAGCCGCAGGTGAGCGTGATAAAGAGAACCGAGTATGTAATTATCAAAGCTCACGCGTTTAATAGGAGGTTTTCAACACATTCTGCGAGGAAAAAATCCTTTTCATAAGATCTAATTTTTATAGGCCTGCCAAGATATTTTCTTTAATTAATGATGGCAACAGGTTTTTACTCACATATTATGAATCGCCAAGAATTTCCAGTGGAGTCAATTCTATTTATCACTTTTCTAGTCACCACGAGTCAACATATTTGATAATAACCAGACACGCATTAACAATGTTTACAAATATTTGTGAAAAAACATATAATGGCGCACAACAGTTTTTTTTTCATGAAGTTTGCGCCGTGCGCACGCATGTGTTAAGCCAGAGACAGATGAAATCACAGCCGATACTAAATAAAATAAATAATTTCGGACTACTTCTGAAGCGGGTGCAGCGGCGGAAAATGCCGAAAATCTGAAACGCATTAAATATAGAGGCCTCGGCAGAGAGTACAACTTTGTACCATTTGGCGTCGAGACCCTCGGTCCATGGGGTCCCAGTGCGCAAAAGTTATTTGCAGAAATCGCGAAACGTCTGGTTGACGTAACTGGTGACCGAAGAGCTGGCGGCTTTCTCGCGGAACGCATCAGCATTGCAATTCAGCGAGGAAATGCCGCCAGCATCCTCGGTACAATGGCTCGAGGGCATTTTCAGATTAACTCAGCTTTAATTTGATTTAGTTAATATTATAGTTATCATCTTGTATATACTTTAGAAAATAACTTTCATGATTTTGTTTTAAAACGTTATCTTTATTATTTCATGTAACATGTTATCAAAAGTGAATAGTTTTACTAAATTAAACGTTTCTATATTATCATATCCAAGAAGATGTAGTCAATTAATTAACAAAAAGGATTTAATTTGTTCAATCGAGTAAGAATCTGAGAATTAAAAAAGAAGCTGTACAGTCACCGGCATCACTATCTGCCGAAACAAAGCCTGCACAAATATACGACACGTCCTTACGGCATTAGACAGAGTCGTGTAAGATATTTATGCGTGCTATGTTGTGGCAGATCTTATTGCTGGTGACTGTACCTACATTCTGTGCAACCCGGTTAATTTAAGAATGCACAGGGTGGTTTCACAACGCTTCGGGAGCAATAATACCGCGATCCATCTGGTTGCCTCTTGGACACTGCAACGCGTCATTGCTCTGAATATTAATTTTGCTCACACTATAGGTCGACCGCTGTGTATAAAATACATACATACATTCACGCCTTTATTCCCAAAAGGGGTAGGCAGAGCACATGAAACGTATGTTCCAGCGCCACTTTTAGCAAAAATGTGGGTATGAAATATAGACATACCTAATGTGATATTGCAGTGATAGGTTGCTAGCCTATCGCCCACAACACACTTCAACCCTGGTCCCTTAGTCGACTTTTACGACACCCACGGGAAGAAAGGGGGTGGTGAAATTCTGAAAGGCGTGAATGTATGTATGTGTATGTATGTATGTTGAATAATACTGGGAATGTATTTTCAATAAGTAGGTCTGGTTCATCAATATGAAATGTAGGCAAAGCCTCCCAACCCGAATTTGTTTTGTAAATGTTCTTCTGCCGTTATTTTATGGGGAACGGAAGAATCTATTTCCGGGACTAATAAATATGAGCGTTAACGTTCAATCCGAACCCTTACGGTCTTTGGGGATTGGGTGTATACCCAATCCTAAACCTAAGGGCAAGTGCATACTATCAAAAATGGGGTTTGAACAGATCAAGGGCATAACATAAGGGTTCTGATAAGAAAAAACTTTTTTTACTTTTTTTTAATTTGTATAAAGCCTTAGCTGACAGGGCGCTTCAAAAAAATCTTTTAGTTTTTAGGGTTCCGTACCCAAAGGGTGAAAATGGGACCCTATTACTAAGACTTTGCTGTCCGTCTGTCTGTCACCAGGCTGTATCTCAAGAATCGCGACAGAGCTAGACAGTTGAAATTTTCACAGATGATGAATTTCTGTTGCCGCTATAACAACAAATACTAATTCAAATTCAAATTCAAATCATTTAATGCCTAATAACAGCACAAGTCAACAAGAAGTAAAACAATAATTATACAAAACATTAATTACAATTTAAAATTTGAATAATACAATATTAATAACATACCTGAATAATAATATGAATTAAAATGTCCCTATACTAATTTCCTATATTTACAAAAATCGTCAACACTGTAAAAAACATTATCCATTAAAAACTGCTTCAGCTTTTTAACATACAGCTCATAAGAAGGAGCCTCTTTGACTTCCGGGCTCAATTTGTTATAAATTTTAACACCTACTACCCACAATGAATTTGATGTTCGCGTCAATCGGGCCTGCACGGGTTTCATGTCGCGACCATTTTTTCGTTGATCTGGACGACGCATTTTGTAGTCGTCCTTGTGTTTCCACATAAATTTTGCGACTTCCAAGATGTAGAGGCTCGGCACCGTTAAAATTTTTAGTTTTTTGAAGTGCTCTCTAGTAGGAGAAAATGGAGGCACTCCAGCCAAAATCCTAACAGCCCTTTTTTGAAGAACAAACACCCTGTCCCTGTCTGCAGCAAGGCCCCATAAGTCAATACCGTACACAATGATGGAGTTTATGTAAGCATAGTATGCCACTCGGATATTTTCTTGCGAAAGGACAGGGGAAAGCCGTGACAGTGCGAATGATGCCTGCGCAAGCCTACCGGTGAGTAAATCTATGTGCTTGTCCCATTTTAGACCCGCATCGAACTGAAAACCTAAGAAACGCGTGTCATGAACTTGAGGAATTTTTATATTGTCAATTACAATTTCCAAGGGGGTTGGGTACTTTCCTTTTAACCAAAAGTGTATCACTAGTGTTTTGCCGAGATTTATCTGGAAACCATTTACTTTAAACCAATAATTACTAAAAACAAAATAAAATAAATATTTAAGGGGGGCTCCCATACGATATATTTTTTTACCATGTTTATACATAATGGTACGGAACCCTTCGTGCGCGAGTCCGACTCACACTTGGCCGGTTTTTTTGGTACACTCCGTAGACGGGCGGGGGTTTTGATTCAAAATATCCGTTGATTGTGTATTGTTCTAGGTGTCATAGCAAAGTGGGATCTGTGGCAGAAGATTACTTAATGATTATTAAATTTGTTACAGCCCGTGTGCTCCTATGTAGGTACAACAGTATTGGCGTTCAATTAAAATCGTTTCTCTCTGCATAGGTAACGTAACAGCATGCAAGGGAGAGATATCTAGACTCGAATCCTATTATAAATGCTCACGGACTGTACTTAGGTATTATACATACACATACAAGACGACTCGCGAGATTACACCTAACAGAGCCCCACTAGTATGAGCTTCGGTTTTGGCGCTTCGTCGGCCGCTGCCGCGGTTTTTGATGACAAGTCAATTGCAACAAAATATGGGTGAGTTATAAATATGGCTCTTATGTTAATTAATAGACCTCTGCCTACGCTTTGTTTACTCATCGCGGTGTCAAGATATATTTGTGGGTAAGCGTTGAGGTGAGCATAAAACAAGTTACAGAATAGGGGGACTGCTCAGTCCAACTGCTCGCAGCTCACTCACACTTATGTGTGCACAGGACGTCCACGACCGCCCTTCGACCTTCCCACCGGCCGCTTCCACTCAAAAGTACCAACATAAAGTACAAAAGGTGGACGTATTAAGGCATTCCTACCAGTCAACCGCAGGGTAGAGTCTGTCTAACGAAAGTTGAACCCACTAAACTGAATTACGCGGCAACACTGTTGATCAAAATGTATGCGTATGACGTTTAGTGTTGCCGCGTAATTCAGTTTAGTAGGTTCAACTTTCGTTAGACAAACTCTAAACAGACTAGGTTATATGTGTGTTATATTATATGTATAGATACACCATAAATAAGGTGCAGGCAGTAGACAAAAAAAGTTGTTCTAAAAATTAAAATTTATTTCCTTTTGTATTACATCTTCTATATGCATATAAGTAGTAACACAAATACAATATTGCTATTGATATTAACTAACTTAAAATTACTTAAAAAAAAACCTTTTTTTCTAACACGTTCCCTGACTTAGTCAATGCCCCCAATGATGGCTCATGCACTTGCTTTTCAGGAGTCCGTGCTTCCACAATGGATTCACAGTTTCGAACTGGGAAGCACAGTTGGACGTGTGACATTGTCCGACCATTTTGTACGGCAACTGAACGTATTTAAAACTCATTTCATATCACTCATTCACAACTGAAAACAAATTTCATGAAACGGCCAAAAGACAGCACTCCCTTAAAAACTACGACATCGAACTAGTGTGGTATAAATATACTGACCCCATTTGAAATATACGATTTATGGGGGCCGAGTCCCTATGGATGTGTTCTCGTAACTGAAAGCAGGCCACAGTAACACTAAAATTCAAGTTTAATTCTACATATCACAAACATACTGATACTCGTGGTGTCATGAGAACGTACAATGCACAATTTGAAAATAAAATAACTCCAACCGACTTTTATTGTTGAAAGGAGGAAGATAGAGATGGGAGGTCCTTACTTGAACACTTAGATTCGACTCCGCGTTGGGATCCGAATCATCATCATTATATCAGCCCGAAAGACGTCCACTGAAAGGAAAATAGTGCCACAATACCACCCGCATCCAGCGGACTCCCGCGACCTTTACCGGTCATCAGCCGCTATTGGTACCGAGTAGGTACCTTTCCGCTCTCTTACTATTTAACTTATAAATCGTAAATTATAAATACCTATATGTGAATAGATCTCGATTAAATTTGGAATTACTAACAATGATTAAGTGATGCAAATAAAGAGGCAACGTAAAGTAGGTATCCACATAAATGAAGGCACGGATCTCCAACGCAACCCGCTGCTTCTATGTTTGAGTATAATTCTTCGAGAAGGTGTTAATTTCTGTTTTAAACTTTCGTACGTAATAGTGTTTCACTCTCGGTTCTATACTTATATTTTCTTTTATTAATTGAATAAATATTGCGTTTATAAGAACAGAGAAAAAGTTTGTTGTTTATCTCCAACTCTTTGTAATCTTTGCGCTTTATATTTTGCGAGGTGGGCAGTAAAGGGTATTTTCCCGTCGAGTTCAGGAATTTTAACCTTATTGGCTGGGTATACAATTCAAATTGTAAGTACCTAGTACACTTTAGGCAGGACTGTGCCAACAGACGAACGTTACATACGTACGCCATGCTCTGCATAAAAATATGACGCGAGTTCACCTTCGTGCTTAGAATGCTAATAGGTACCCTATCTGTACTTTGTGTCGCAGTTAAAGTAATCAGTACAAAGTACCTGGAGATATGAGCTTAATTTGGTGTCGTGTTTTCCGCCAAAAAATGATTTTTCCCTGAAGTCCTAGCCAGATCGATGAGATAAACGGTATTTAAAATTTGCTCAGAATCGTTAGAACAGTTTTCGGTACCTATTTACAAAGAAACAGGTAAATTAACAAATGTTACTCGATTAACATTACATGATTGACCAAAGTGAACCAGTGAATGACACATTATGAGAACGATTCATCGGCACGTCTATCATGCGACGGCCGCGACATAATCCAGATTTTTCTCGCACTTATACCTCTTGTTCAAAGTGTTTTAATATAATTTACTTTAAAAACAAAGTTTTATCCGACTTCAATTTAGTACTCCGCCAAGCCACGGGAACATTTCCTATTTTTTTTTTACAATTTACCACATGATGCGTTGCAAATGCGTTGATTACTATAGAAAAAAACCGAATCGCTGTATGTGGGCCGATAATATTTGAGGACTTCCATCGATTCCCCAAGATCATCGCTAATGGCACTTCATTAGTTCCTATTTCAACGGAATCTTATCAGAACCTGTGACGTACTTTTGCACTTTTACGTACATAATTGAGGAATTCGATAAGTCATCTGTGGTCTTCATCATCAATTCCTCGCCACCAAATTTATCGGATGTAAATTCACGAGCTATAACAGAAAGTACCAAAATCACTACACGCGTGCCTAATAAAATTGAGGAGTCCCCTCAATTCCTCGTGGATCCCATCATCTAACTGAATTTTGAAACAAATGGAACCCACCTGGAAGTATATACATACGAACAAAAAAAAAATTTTCGAATCGGCTCATCAGTGACGGAGTTCTGAGGTAACAAACATTGAAAATAATAATAATAATAAAATAAAAAAAAATACAGCCGAATTGAGAACCTCCTCCTTTTTTTGAAGTCGGTTAAAAAGAGACGGATAATGCGAGAAAAATCGAGAGAGCTCGTGAGAGAGCTAAGACCAAGCTTTTATACAAAATTTATGCATGAGTAACCCATACACGGCGTTTTATGAAGTTAAAACACTGTTCCCATTATTTCACTGTGTTTCCACTGCAACCCATGTGGCTCTAAACGCGAAATGTATTCACTTTATTTGCCAAATTCAATAGAATGTTTCGTTTGAAAGCTGCTAAAAGCCGAGCTGTATATACTTTAAAGTAAGTACTGTGACAGTTTATTCCGCATAACATCGCCAGTACAGAGTGGTAAATCCAAATAGGTCATAATAGTTAATTTCTCCACTACCCAAAAATTTAAGACGGAATTGTTCACGCGAGCCGCAGGTGAGCGTGATAAAGAGAACCGAGTATGTAATTATCAAAGCTCACGCGTTTAATAGGAGGTTTTCAACACATTCTGCGAGGAAAAAATCCTTTTCATAAGATCTAATTTTTATAGGCCTGCCAAGATATTTTCTTTAATTAATGATGGCAACAGGTTTTTACTCACATATTATGAATCGCCAAGAATTTCCAGTGGAGTCAATTCTATTTATCACTTTTCTAGTCACCACGAGTCAACATATTTGATAATAACCAGACACGCATTAACAATGTTTACAAATATTTGTGAAAAAACATATAATGGCGCACAACAGTTTTTTTTTCATGAAGTTTGCGCCGTGCGCACGCATGTGTTAAGCCAGAGACAGATGAAATCACAGCCGATACTAAATAAAATAAATAATTTCGGACTACTTCTGAAGCGGGTGCAGCGGCGGAAAATGCCGAAAATCTGAAACGCATTAAATATAGAGGCCTCGGCAGAGAGTACAACTTTGTACCATTTGGCGTCGAGACCCTCGGTCCATGGGGTCCCAGTGCGCAAAAGTTATTTGCAGAAATCGCGAAACGTCTGGTTGACGTAACTGGTGACCGAAGAGCTGGCGGCTTTCTCGCGGAACGCATCAGCATTGCAATTCAGCGAGGAAATGCCGCCAGCATCCTCGGTACAATGGCTCGAGGGCATTTTCAGATTAACTCAGCTTTAATTTGATTTAGTTAATATTATAGTTATCATCTTGTATATACTTTAGAAAATAACTTTCATGATTTTGTTTTAAAACGTTATCTTTATTATTTCATGTAACATGTTATCAAAAGTGAATAGTTTTACTAAATTAAACGTTTCTATATTATCATATCCAAGAAGATGTAGTCAATTAATTAACAAAAAGGATTTAATTTGTTCAATCGAGTAAGAATCTGAGAATTAAAAAAGAAGCTGTACAGTCACCGGCATCACTATCTGCCGAAACAAAGCCTGCACAAATATACGACACGTCCTTACGGCATTAGACAGAGTCGTGTAAGATATTTATGCGTGCTATGTTGTGGCAGATCTTATTGCTGGTGACTGTACCTACATTCTGTGCAACCCGGTTAATTTAAGAATGCACAGGGTGGTTTCACAACGCTTCGGGAGCAATAATACCGCGATCCATCTGGTTGCCTCTTGGACACTGCAACGCGTCATTGCTCTGAATATTAATTTTGCTCACACTATAGGTCGACCGCTGTGTATAAAATACATACATACATTCACGCCTTTATTCCCAAAAGGGGTAGGCAGAGCACATGAAACGTATGTTCCAGCGCCACTTTTAGCAAAAATGTGGGTATGAAATATAGACATACCTAATGTGATATTGCAGTGATAGGTTGCTAGCCTATCGCCCACAACACACTTCAACCCTGGTCCCTTAGTCGACTTTTACGACACCCACGGGAAGAAAGGGGGTGGTGAAATTCTGAAAGGCGTGAATGTATGTATGTGTATGTATGTATGTTGAATAATACTGGGAATGTATTTTCAATAAGTAGGTCTGGTTCATCAATATGAAATGTAGGCAAAGCCTCCCAACCCGAATTTGTTTTGTAAATGTTCTTCTGCCGTTATTTTATGGGGAACGGAAGAATCTATTTCCGGGACTAATAAATATGAGCGTTAACGTTCAATCCGAACCCTTACGGTCTTTGGGGATTGGGTGTATACCCAATCCTAAACCTAAGGGCAAGTGCATACTATCAAAAATGGGGTTTGAACAGATCAAGGGCATAACATAAGGGTTCTGATAAGAAAAAACTTTTTTACTTTTTTTTAATTTGTATAAAGCCTTAGCTGACAGGGCGCTTCAAAAAAATCTTTTAGTTTTTAGGGTTCCGTACCCAAAGGGTGAAAATGGGACCCTATTACTAAGACTTTGCTGTCCGTCTGTCTGTCACCAGGCTGTATCTCAAGAATCGCGACAGAGCTAGACAGTTGAAATTTTCACAGATGATGAATTTCTGTTGCCGCTATAACAACAAATACTAATTCAAATTCAAATTCAAATCATTTAATGCCTAATAACAGCACAAGTCAACAAGAAGTAAAACAATAATTATACAAAACATTAATTACAATTTAAAATTTGAATAATACAATATTAATAACATACCTGAATAATAATATGAATTAAAATGTCCCTATACTAATTTCCTATATTTACAAAAATCGTCAACACTGTAAAAAACATTATCCATTAAAAACTGCTTCAGCTTTTTAACATACAGCTCATAAGAAGGAGCCTCTTTGACTTCCGGGCTCAATTTGTTATAAATTTTAACACCTACTACCCACAATGAATTTGATGTTCGCGTCAATCGGGCCTGCACGGGTTTCATGTCGCGACCATTTTTTCGTTGATCTGGACGACGCATTTTGTAGTCGTCCTTGTGTTTCCACATAAATTTTGCGACTTCCAAGATGTAGAGGCTCGGCACCGTTAAAATTTTTAGTTTTTTGAAGTGCTCTCTAGTAGGAGAAAATGGAGGCACTCCAGCCAAAATCCTAACAGCCCTTTTTTGAAGAACAAACACCCTGTCCCTGTCTGCAGCAAGGCCCCATAAGTCAATACCGTACACAATGATGGAGTTTATGTAAGCATAGTATGCCACTCGGATATTTTCTTGCGAAAGGACAGGGGAAAGCCGTGACAGTGCGAATGATGCCTGCGCAAGCCTACCGGTGAGTAAATCTATGTGCTTGTCCCATTTTAGACCCGCATCGAACTGAAAACCTAAGAAACGCGTGTCATGAACTTGAGGAATTTTTATATTGTCAATTACAATTTCCAAGGGGGTTGGGTACTTTCCTTTTAACCAAAAGTGTATCACTAGTGTTTTGCCGAGATTTATCTGGAAACCATTTACTTTAAACCAATAATTACTAAAAACAAAATAAAATAAATATTTAAGGGGGGCTCCCATACGATATATTTTTTTACCATGTTTATACATAATGGTACGGAACCCTTCGTGCGCGAGTCCGACTCACACTTGGCCGGTTTTTTTGGTACACTCCGTAGACGGGCGGGGGTTTTGATTCAAAATATCCGTTGATTGTGTATTGTTCTAGGTGTCATAGCAAAGTGGGATCTGTGGCAGAAGATTACTTAATGATTATTAAATTTGTTACAGCCCGTGTGCTCCTATGTAGGTACAACAGTATTGGCGTTCAATTAAAATCGTTTCTCTCTGCATAGGTAACGTAACAGCATGCAAGGGAGAGATATCTAGACTCGAATCCTATTATAAATGCTCACGGACTGTACTTAGGTATTATACATACTCATACTCATTTATTTTGAATGCAGAAAAAGTTCATATAAGATTCAATTAAATTGTTTGGAACTGATATTATAATGTCAACCAGTAAAATTATTTCAAAATTGTATACACATGTCAAATAAAATAAAATTGATAATCATATTTTGCATTGATATATTACTATATTCTGCCCGTGACTCAGTCCGCGTGGAATTCGTTTATATCGCAGCGCCATAGAAACTTTTACCCTCCCATTTCACCCCCTTTGGGGATAAAAACTATCCTATATCACTCTTCATCCCTTCAAATACCTCCACTTAAAAAATCACGTCAATTCGTCGCTCCGTTTGCCGCGAAAGACGGACAAACAAACAAACACACACACTTTCCCATCTATAATATTAGTATGGATGTTCTTATGGTTATCTTTTAGGACAATAATAGGTACCTACCTCGTCACAACCTAATGTGACTTATCCAAGCCGCTTTTATACTACGTCACTACGACAAGCCGTTTAATTAAAACAGTATGAGTGTTACTCAACCTTCCGTCTCCAGAATAATATTAAGTACTTGTGTACTTCTGTCTATTATTAAGACCCGAAACTACGGGGTCGGGACTTGGCCGACCCAGTAGTTCAAAAGGGTTGGAAAACAAGATTCAACATCAATCAAGGTGACAAATTTAAGGCCTATTCAACACGTAAATAACAATATGCTAGTGACATCGCATTTTTACCAACATTTGGTCTTGAATTTTCTTCTTTCGTACCAAACAGATAGACTAGAATCCTATAGACAGGAATTTCAATTTAATGACTCGGCTTAGCTAACGTTTCTTTTCATCCTTTATTGATATATAATAGACAACATGTTAGGGCACCTCATACGACATGACAAGTTCATACTCAACATAAATGAAAGAGAGGGGAAGCGGGGAAGAGGAAAACCTAGAATAAACTACATAGAGCATCTCCAAAAAAAAAGAGTCGATGTTAGGTCGTATCGAGATGTCAAAGAGGTTGCCAGGGATCGTAGTAAATGGAGGGCGTACTTTGAGCTACACCGACAAGAGCTTAGCTCTTAAATATGCAGAAGAGAGATAAATAAGCTCTAGACAATCTGATCAAGCTAGCTCCAGACTATCTTATCGGTTATCCCAGGGGGCCCTCAATATTTACTTTGAGAACGATCGGCTGTCGGGAATTCAGAGCTGCATGGTCCAGCACAAGAAAGAGCACAAGTCACACAGAAATATCGTCTTAAAAGTCTAGCTCGATAGAATGTGTCCTCTATACTACTCTATAGGTACGCAGGTTATTCCTAGGATGGAAAAAATACGTCGGAAAATATTATCCTACTACATACTTTTGTTACACATTTCGAATATAGGTCTTGTTTTTAAATGATATACTTACTCGTATTTCTAACTTGCAACGAAAGTTAAAAACTAAGAGCTTCTAAGATAGTATGTAAAAAAGAAAAATAATACAACTTGGATAATCGAGTAATCGTTTATGTTTATTATCAGCCCATCTATTTAAACTACGCACATTTGTAACTTTCCGAGTCACCCTTCGGGCAAAAGGGTAAAATAAACAAGTCTCAACATCAATCGAAGTAATCAAGCGAGTAATGATTAATTTGGGTTAGCCGTTGATTTATTGTCTCGCCCTTAATTGCGGTAAAACACGGAATTATCAGCATGAAACTTAGATGTGGTGGAACGATTTATGTGTGCCGAGGAACTGGCGCAGTTGAACGAGGAAAATGTAACCTTATGTGGCCGAGTGGTTAATATCGTACCTACTTTGAATGTGGGATCTCGTTTTTTATTCATTAGGTGCTTAATTTAAAAGTCCTAAGGTATGGATTAGAAGGTTGGACGTAAATATCCTAGGATTAGTGATGTTCCACTCCTGGAAACACTCTTGGTATATTAAAGCTGATGGGAATATTATCCAATGGTTCCCATAAAAACATGAGACCTTTCAAGGGATTTTTTTAATAACACTTATAAACTCCTTTTCGCATATGATCCGCACTATACCCAGTCCGCAAAAAAAAAATGCTGTCAATCGAAAATAAATAAAATAGTTTGAACTCATCATCATCCTCCTAGCGTTATTGGGTAGTTCTACCGTTTCGTGCAAATCGGCGGAGCTTGGGAGAATTTTTTAATTATGTTTTTTTGCAATGTATATGGTAAGAAATATGAAAAAGAAACACTATATTATAATTTATTCTGAATTATACGCAAAATTGATCGAGATATGGCCAATTAAAAAAATTCAAATGGAATGGTAATGAAGTACCGAATATGGTAATGATATTAGATATTATGGGAATGAAATTGCGATGTTGGTAATGAAGGATCAAGTAGAAAACCGATATTCATTATATTATATATGTATATAGATATATCATATTCCCATTATATATATATATATATTATAATATATAATATAATAATTTCTATTTTATATTATACAGATATTCGATAGTCATTATAAAACTGACAAAGTCTTCTAATTGCACACAGGCATTCTCAGATCATCATCATCCTCCTGGCGTTATTCCCGTGTAGTGCCCCTAAAGGAGCTCGGGGTCCGCTTTGACACCTAATCCCAAGATTTGGCATAGGCACTAGTTTTACGAAAGCGACTGCCATCTGACCTTCCAACCCAGAGGGAAAACTAGACCTCGAAAACTAGATTCGAACCCAAGACCGCCGCTTGACAGCCGCATGCCTGAACCACTAGGCTACCGTAGCTCCTTAGGCTCCGTTAGCTGGCATTCTCAGATGCAGGTATTATATCAATGAACCCCAGATGGTTCCCATGGGTACAGATTTCTCAATTTTTTTAATCATCTTATGCGAATCAGTACTTTTTATTTATTTATTTATAGTATGGCATAAAATTTCTCTACTTAAATGATTATGATATTAGATTTAAGGTAAGCAACTGCATCCGTCGAGACGAGAGTCTTGAAATGAGCCGAGTTCCCGCTAAATTTGGTGATGGGACACTCAAAGATGGTATTATGTACCGTCTGATCTGGGCAGCCAGACTGCCATTCCGCTGACTCGCACCATACCCATCTGCACCAAAGAGATGCGCAATTTCCGACCCCTGTCCTGTTCAAGCAAAAACGCCCTTATTTATAGTTAATTCACCATTAGCATGGCAACCTTATATAAGATTCATTCTCGGTCTCATTCGTTTTGCGACCGAAGAAAATGTTGTTTCCGCTCTCTCTCTCTGATCGGTGGGCGGTCGAACATGGCGGTTTAGCGTTGCGCAAGGCCAAATTAATTCAAGTTTAATACTGTAATCCATCTGAATTCGGAATTCAGAGTGTGCGCGGACGCACAAGTTTCCATTAATCAAATAGTAATAGTTTATAGTTAAGAAATAGCTAAGTGATAACGAGTGTGTCAACGGTGTGTCGAGGCACCCATGTGCGCGAGCGTCGACGATTAAAAACGTTCCGAAGTATAATTCAACATTAATTGTTTTTAACTCGAATTGATCACCCCATCAAATCCCTGTAAGAGACGACAGCGGCACCGAGGCGGTCCAGACTCCAGCGACGCTCCGGTGGATGACAGCCAGGACGACAAGGACAGATCCTAAGTCTACATCGAGTCAGGGTAACGAGGAGTACTCCATAAATACGCAACATGTCCTGATCCGGTTTAGTAGACACCAGCCAGACCCGTCGAGATTCCTCAAAACCCACAGACCGGGCCCCAGCATCAAGCTCAAACAGGTCCCCAGAAACTGACCTGGCTTCCCATTTTTAGTCCACGAAGAAAGTGAGTTTTCAGTTCACATGTTTGCGTGGACTTTTGCGATTTCTCGGTTTAGGCACTTTTCCCTTCGGAGGTTTGGCTGTAGGATGTGGCTGAGCTTCGGTAGCCAAAATGTAGGAGTTGGTTTGAGGCACCCGCTAATAAGGCGCATCCTGTGGTTTAACTGGACGTCGACCTCGGAGGTATGAGCGCTGTTCAGCCATACCGCTGAGCAGTATTCAGCAGCAGTGTAGATCAGGGAGAGTGCGGTATGAAGTATGAAGTATTAAATTATGGTAATGAAGAGAATGGTAATGAATTATCTTTACTCTTTGTAGATTTTCTCTTCATGAAGAAGTGTAATCGCAGGTATATTCATTTAGCAAGCTTTCGAACTTAAATATCTACATTTAAGTCTCCACAGTACAATAAAACACTGAAGCATTAATATCAACACATAATAAATGGTAATGAAAAAAAACCGTACCAAATCCAAAATTCCGCCACGAATTATTTTTTTACAAGAATTTGGCATGCACCCGTCTTGTTCACTGTTCACAGGTCGACTGAGGCGGAGATAGCGGGTAGGGGGAAATATGTATAGAATAACTGTTCGCATTTCTGCAGTTCGATTTTGTGGTTGCAAATTTAAGTTATGGTAATGAAGTTTTTTTTGGTACAAAGAAAACTTTGCTACAGTGGAAGTAAATAACAATGAAATATCACTCAAAACCTTCATAGTTTTATTCCTTAATAAGTACTTTAACCATTTATGTGGATAAATTTAAATTGATGCTTGTAATAATTTAGTAATTCGCCCTCAAATATATAAATTTATGTTAGGAACGATGATGGTAATGAATTTTTGGCACGTTAATATTTTATTATGTACATTTATATTACAATAATAAAAAGAATTTTAGGTGCAAAGTAAACCTAAGTACCTAAAAGAACATATAAAAAACATTTGAAGTTTATTTAGCACTAAATACATGGTTTTTTTTCTATGAACATGTGATTTGCACGAAATGGTAGAACTACCCTAAGTCCCGGTGATGCCCCTAAAGGAGCCCGGGGTCCGCTTTGACACCTAATCCCAGGATTTGGCATAGGCACTAGTTTTACGAAAGCGACAGCCATCGGACCTTCCAACCCGGAGGGAAAACTAGACCTTATTGGGATTAGACCGGTTTCCTCACGATGTTTTCCTTCACCGAAAAGCTAACGGTAAATATTCCGTACATAAGTTCCGAAAAACTCATTGGTACGAGCCGGGATTCGAACCCACGACCGCCGCTAGACAGCCGCATGCCTGAACCACTAGGCTACCGTAGCTTACTAAATAAAATAATTTGAACTAAGGACGTGATACACCATAACGTGTGCAACTAAAGAAGAACAGCGACCAGTGTCCCTTGAAGAATAGGTACTGCAAGTGACGGCCGCCTGAAAACCTCGACTCGGAATATCAGGTATGGCAGGCTCCCATTAAGTTCATTCCCTTTCACAGACCAATTCGCCCCTTTCGGCTACGGTCTTCTACCACACGGTCCTTCGTCCCCTTTTCCCCCCGTGCTATCAGACACACTATTCCGTCTAATACAAAAACACTTCATATTTGGTAGTAGTAGTATCGGCAGTCGGGTAGCCCCATAGTGGAGACTACCCACGGGCCAGCCAAGACCAGCTGCCACAGCCTTTCAGGCTGCTGCGAACGAAACGGACCAAAAAAAAAATGGTAGTAGTAATAGTAGGTTAATAATCATCGGGGTGTTACAGTAAACACAGTTAGATCTATTGCTTCTTCTAATGTAGTACCTACGTCAATCGCATCGTCTATCACGCGATATTCTAGACACTTGGCGGTACCTTTGTACTTTTTCAAACCGACCTGGGTGAGGTAAAGTTACGCAGATTAGAGGTAAAATTAATGGAGCAGCGGGCTCCATCTAATGTAGTACTCACATTGAGAACAGCACCAGGGGTGGTGAAGTTCCTATAAGGCGGTTTCCGGTTGCGGATATACTGGAAGATCTTGGTACCGTGGCGCAGGAAGACGACCTTGTCGAGCAGGTGCGGCGGCACGTCGTGGACGCAGCGTAGACGCACTGAGCCGCCGCGCGCCGCCCACCGCTCCATCTGGAGCTCTACGCGGACTTCGGTGTGGCCTCGAGCTGGAACGAAAAAAATACTTTACTTACCACTCTTACTTGTTTGAAAATAGAACGGATAGGTCAAGGAAGACCACCTACCCACACGATGTTACTTATTTATTTGCAATACAAATCTTGTGTCAGTCACAATGCTCGTAAACAATCACACATTGTATCTATGTGTGTAAACTTGGAAGCGCAGTGTACAAGGAGCCAATATACAAATAGTACGTAATGCGCTTCAATGGGATAATAATGCCTACAGACACCATTGGTATGAGAGGTTGCAGACAATTAAATATAACTAGTGATTTCGTCCAAACAGCCTTTGTAATCAATGAGAACGATGTAAAGAACGATGTGCAGCATTAAAAATTAAAATGCGTAACGTATATACGTGTTTCTTTCGTTTGATTGAGACAAGCTGTTCTAACCAGCAGAAATTATCTATACCAAAAATATTTGATCAAGAGAATTCGAGCGAAGCAATTTCTTGGATACGTGACAAATATCACATAAAAGGACAACACTCGCAACAAGAAAGGTAACCATTGAGACGGGCCAATGTTACTGACTTTGGATTTTTGTCAGAATGTTAAAATTTCGGGGTATGGACACAATTGATTCAGATACTTAAATGTACATTTACATACAACTTACATGTGTTAGCTGCTCTCAGCCTTAATCTCTATTCATCATATAAAATTGTTATAAAAATATCACTCCGCGGACTAACTTAACTGTTAAAATTTGTGGCTTCTTGATTGATGATACCTATTTTATATTATACGTTAATATCACATGTAATCAATGCTAAATAGACGTTCAATTTAAATGTAGCAAAAGTACCTCAATATACTTAAACGTATTATTTCCGTTACAGGACAAAACCAAATACGTATAGCGAAACAGATACCAATAGCAAGCATCCATTTCCCAGATGAATATATGATTCGTCCAATATAAGTACATTCGAAGTCGACAACTTAAATCTAATTTGTCCGATTCTCAGTACCAACTGGAGGATTCCTTGTTTTATTTCCGTGTACCTTTATTTTATTCGATTTTGAAGGACGTTGTTGGGGTTGACTTTATTTTTTATTTATTTTTTCTGGTGCACGGTGTAATCTAGTTATAGGAGGATGTTGTTGCCTGGGGCACAACACGGCGAGATAGACTATCTCTTTCTAATAAGAACGCTAAAGGCCTCCACCAAACGCGGTTCGTGCGCGGCGCGGGTCGGTATTTAAGAAGATCGGAGTTGTTTCGGAGATTACCCCCTTCATATAAACTTATTCCCTCACAAAGCTACATACCTACTCACTTTTACCTTATTATTGAAAATGAAAATGATTTATTGCTTTATAAAAGTTTAGTTAGCAATACTACCTACTGTACAATGTGTGTTGTGGTTAAAGCAATACTGGAACCTCCTTTCAAGCATTAAATATACTTTTTCCAGGAAACCAATCCCTTGCATATGTAAGTAAATGTAGTTCTTCAATATCTACACAGACAAAAATTTCTACACTATGAAACTATGAAAGGTAGCCCGCATACTTAGATATCGGAGAACTCTACTGTACGTTCATAGAAACTTAAAGTTAGCAGCGATACTGTAGACTAGCCTATTTATCAATAATCCTTCTTTTCGTTACAATATAGTCTGCAAGCAGGAAAACAAATTTGTAATACATATTAAGTACCTTGTCTTGTACAGCTCATCGCTTAGCCGGGGTTATTTAATTATTTAACCCGTCGGGAGACGGGCAACATGCCCGAGTGCGATCATTTATCAAACGTTGTCCACGGGTGAATAATAGCCCACCGGGCGATAATACCGGCATTACACACTGGCTATGGTGTGTAATGCCGGTGGTATGTAGTTTAAGTGAAGGTGTAGTATTCTCATCACTTTTCATGGTCGTAAAGTTTGTCTGTATGTGTATGTTGTATAATCTCTCACTTATAATAAATCTCTAAATTAAAAAAAGAATCAGCCAGTATCAAACTAACCATTTTTGTGTCCCCCGATGATTTCAGATTCCCATGTACGGAAAAATATGTAACTTTTTTCATAAGCACATTATTACTCTAGCTTCCGTTTAGGATAGTTTTCATCCGACTGCGACGATTAATTAATTTTCGGAAATATTCGTTTTCATTCATCGTGTTCATTATTAATTTCTCCTACTTGAAATCGTAGCCGCCATATCTGTCAACTGTCAGTGACGTCAAAATGGCGGGCTTGCCATAACTATCGAATATGAATAATTTCGATCCGGTGTTGTGATGATAGACCTTCAAAAAACGCATATTAAATTGTAAAGCGTAAAAAAATAATCGATTCTGATATGGAAACTTATATGCGATAAATTCGTATTGAGGCGTAATTTCAATAAATGTATCAACAAATTTCAACAAAATAACGTCAAACGTCAAAAGTCTGACTCTCTTCCTTTTTTTTAATGGCATGGCGATAGCGCTGTTCTGTTCAGCCAAAGTCTATTTGAGTTTCTGCAAGATTGAATTACACGCTGAGTACCTATTTAATTGTCACGATACTGCACGGCTATCACAAGATGGCGCGCGAGCTCTCTCGATTTTTCTCGCACTATATGTCTCTTTCTAAGTTATCTGATAAGAGAGAGACGGATAGTTGGAGAAAAATCGAGAGAGCTCGCGCGCGGTTTTGTGATAGCCGCGCTGGTTTGTCAGTATTTATATTTATCAGCAATAAACAGTATGTATGAAATCAGTATAGAACGGGCCTTTTATAAACATTAATTATGAAGCGCGTCAGTATTAGGCCTGCATCACACTGGCGCGGCCTGGCCGCGGCGGACAATAGTAAACTTGTCCGCCGCTGTCAAATTTAATATTGTCCGCCACCGCAGGCCGCGCCAGTGTGGCTGTGCCTTAAGGCGGCTTCAAGTTGACATTCAGCCAATATATGTAGATACCACAATAGAGTCACAGAAATTGGCCAACATACAGGAAAATACTTTTATCATAAAGCCTGCAACACACATTATGTTGGCAAGGGCGGGAACATACACTGCATACACAAGATTTGCCAGAATGTGATAGTGCAATCTGAAACATTGCAATATGAAAAAAATAAACATATTGCTTTAACATTTTTAATAATTTCCTTTATTAGAAAGGTACCTACTCGTACTCGCGTTATAGTTGTAGAACTTACCTAGTGGTTAGGTTTAGTTTGGAAAATATAAATTGGCAGCCTGTTGCCAAATTAAAAGATGTTTTGTTCCACGTAAACACTTACCGGTCAATGGGTACTCGAAAGGATTATCTATTATTAATTCCTTAACACATCTTTACCTGAGAGTCGGAGTGACTCAAGAACTCAAGATCGTTTCAGTCATCCATCACGTTTTTATAATATAACATAACACAGTGTTAAAAATATGCAGAAAAGAAGATCAATAAACATTTAATACTGCAGCGTGTGTCCTACCTGTTAGATCTATTGCCACAGACATCTACTAAACTTTTACCCCATTATTCATAAAACTTAAAATACCTCTGATAAATAACACGTGTTTTGTCCCTTTCTTAATAATTTAAATATCAGAGTGACAGGTTTGAACGTAATTTTAACTAAAATATATAGGTTTATTGAATGTTTTACATGATAATAGGTTAAAATTAGAACTGCATGTGTCCTATTCCCAAGAGAAGAAATGCGTTAACTCCTACATTAACATGCAAACGAAGTCGCAGGTACAGCTAGTATAATATAATTGACTGATTTTGATTGCATATAATAATTTGTCTACATTCGTACAAGTATAGGTATTATCAGGTTTAATACCGGTACGAGTCGTACGTTACTGGTTGCAATGCATTAAAAATTGTTGTGTAGATCTACCTAATCTAGGTCGTAAGGTACGACCTACGTTAGGTTAGGTAGACTTAGATAACGTGGTACTCGACTGAAAAAGTTTACAATATATTTATAACGACTGCATAAAATACTATTTTAATACAGTTGCTCAAAAAGTGGTACTTTTTGTGGCTGCGTAGCGTACGAGAAGCTCAATTTCTCGAACTAGTGCTTTTTACTTTTTAGTTACGACCGCGGCGCGACCGTCGCGGGTGCGCGGCCTGTGCGCGGCGGGTTGCTGGCGGGGCGCGACCTGTTTGACCGCGCTAGCGGTTTGTAGGCAAGCATATTTTATCGCAATGATATATTAATTTATTATTTTTCGCAATTGTATTAAAAAACGTCGTTTACAACACGTGTGAAATGTCTTTTACCACTCGTACCGAGTCTTGCCACTCGCTTTCAGCTCGTGGCAAGATACCTCGGTACTAGTGGTAAAAAGACATGCTTTTCACACTAGTTGTAAAATGTACTATTGGGCCAAATTCATTTTCAGTGCCAATAATTGTTCACTTAGAAAAAACAAATGATGACCTCCTGCCAACAATTTTATTATTCAATTCCATTAACAATAAACCATAATTTTTGGTAGTTGGATGGAACTAAACAATTTTCATTACTATCGGTAGAAAAAAAATGAGAGCTGTCATAATGTACTTTGTATTCGATATTTAAGAGAGAGTGTAATTCCTGTTCGATTAGGATACGATTTAGGCCTCATTCACACCTAGGCGTACCGTTATATATATGAAAACACAACTTCTCACACCTCTGGTGTATTCACAAATAATTGGAAGTCAACATTGTGTTTTTTGTATCCAATATCATGTAGTTCGTAAACAATGAGGGGAGGATTTAGGTTCGCTTTTTATATTCACTGGTCAAAATTCTAAGATAGCGTGAAACTTTACTTTTTCGCTAGCAGTATATTGCTCACTGTTTCAGCTTTCTGCAGCGCAATAAAATACCTAGGAAAGAAACATTTATAGTCCTATAAAGTTGTATGAATTACTTAAACTAATGCTTTTACATTAAATTTAATCTTGGCTGTAAAATATTTGCGTTACTTGCACAGTACCGTGACGTACCAATCATCTGGAGGACGATCTGACTTAACATATCGCATTTTAATATGATACGTATAGCAATGTGTTTCACGCTCTCGCTCTGACTTGTTCGTACGGTACACGAGGAAGCGAGCGCGCGATACATTAAAATAAAATATTGGAATGCGAGATGTCGAGTAAGATTGACCTTCCTGTACTTGTTGCAACGTAGCAAGTCGTAAATCGTAAAAATCGTAAAACTGCCAGCAATGTTTTGCAACACGCACTGGCCCTTTCAGAACCGGAATAACTCAAGTACCCACACGTTTCCTACTAAGTTACAATGTTATTCCCTTGAGTGACGCGCGGGGATGCGCGTTTTTTCACAAAACCTCCATTTCACTTGATTGCACATTATATTTCATAGTCTTGCTTCCAGATTGCCTGTAGCTGCAAATGAAAACAACGAATAGCTAATCTCACTAATTAGAAATGAAAAAAATGGTTTAGGAGAGGGTGGTATGATAAGTAGTGACAATGAAATAGTTATTTACGATACAAGTGCCGAAAATAGGAAATTCGCAACGAGTGGTGATAAATGAAAACACGAACGAAGGGAGTGTTTTAAATCGACACGAGTTGTGAATTACCTATTCGCACGTGTATCGGACAACGTTTTACTGTACATGTATATGGCTCTTTAAAGTTTCGACATGTATATTTGTATATTTAATAATTGTATAGTCATGTACATAGTTAATTACGATGTTAAATTATTTATAAGTCAGACCATGACGCCCTGTAAGAGCACACAATAATACTTAAAAACTAAACATTAAATTACATTAAATTACAATTTACATGTTACATTATAAACTGTTATCATTAAGAAAATCCTTAACCGAGTAATAACATTTATCAATTAATAACATTTCAAGTTTTCGCTTAAATAATAAATTTCGGGGTTTTAATTTTATTGAATTTGGAATTTTATTCATGATTAAAATACATTTATGATGGGGGCTCCTTTTACACATCTGTAAATTCGTCTTTGGTATTGATAATTTATTCCTGTACTGCTCCCTGGTGTTTTCCTTGTCTAACTTTAATTTAAATAAATGTGGATTTTCGCGAACAAAAAGTGCAGCTTGCAGTATGTAAATACAAGGCAGGGTTAGTAATTTAAGTTTAGTAAAGTGTGGGCGGCAACTGTTTGGTATACGTACATTGGCTAGGATGCGGATACATTTCTTTTGCATAACATACAGTTGTCTAGCCTCGGTGCTGTCACCCCACAGAACCACAGCATAGCGGAGCCATGAATAGGCGTATGCGTAGTATGCAGATAATGCACATTTTAAATCGGTGTTAGTTTTTAATACATAAAGCGCATATATGAATTTCGACATTTTTGTTTTAATGTTTTCAACGTGTGCTTTCCAATTTACGCCGGAGTCTATTTTTATGCCTAATAAGTTAAATTCTTGAACTTCTTCTATCTTACATGTATCTATTTCTAAATTTAGTTCTAATGGTTTTTTTTGTGCAGGTTTGAATTGTATGGTTTTTGTTTTACTTAAATTCGTTTCCAAGTGTGCATGAAAAGTGCTCCTTTCCGCACTAGTGCGGGAAAGTAGCACCATATGTACTGTAAAATATTTTTTATTTTTCAACGTAGTCCCCTTTCTGAGATATGCACTTTTCCCAGAGCATCTCCAACTCCAACTTCCTTAAGCCCGAAGCCTCTAATGACCTCTTCATTTGTTAAGCGTTTACCTCCGAGTCAAGTCTTCATATTTGGGAACAAGAAGAAATCGCACGGGGCCAAATCCGGGAAATACGGACCGTGCGGCAGTATCTTGTAACCCATTCGATCCGGTTTGGCCTTGGCGATGTGAGATGAATGGGCCGGAGCACTATCCTGATCGAGACAATAAAGCAGAGTAATAGTGTCTCGTGATCGTTCTTCCCTTCGTTAGATAGTCAACGTAGAGAACTTCTTGGGAATCCCAATAAGCGGTCGCAATCACCTTCCCGGTCTCATTATTTACCAGTTGGATAATGGAATCCTTAAGGAATTGAAGAACTCCTCAATTATCTAAGGCACGCGTGTAGTGTTTTTTTTACAAGATTTAATCGCAAACTTTAGGCAAACGAGGCTAGAAAAGATAGTTTAGTAATGTGAGGGTAACACGTGTATTAATAAATAGGTATATCAAACACTATTATTTTGACATTAACTAATCATTCGTATTACTCGTACTACCCGTTCGCGCTAAGTTTGCCGTTGGCGATATGACGTAACTCGAAGGGTAGCGTTAGCAAAACGATTTTTCTTCTTATTTTCGAAATAAGTTATAACCTTTAACACCATATTTCGTAAATCACTTCTTAAAGTTTCGCCATTACCCATAATTAAACCTCAGATTTAAACAAAGCGAAAAACGGACCGGCAAACTTAGCGCGAACGGGTAGTACTGGCTAGTCTTGAGTCCTGAATAGGTGACGTGGTTTTACCCTTTTCAGATCCAGCGGTTGGCGCTATTCAGTCTACATGTCGCATCTACATATGTTTTATCTTTTAGTTACTTTGTATGTTTTTAGACTTGGTGGAGGGGCTGGGATATTTTAATTACATTAGTTTAAGGGAACATAAATAGTGTTTCAGAAGAATAATCGTGGATCTGATCAAATACATTAACCAGGCGCGGGACACTCCGCGATTTACGTTCATCGCTACAAGTACATGCCGGTGCACCAATGTTGGGGAACCGGCATGTAGGTACTTGTGAATGTCGGCATGAACGTCGACGTCGTCGTCGACGACGTCAGAGGGCCACAAATCTTAATGTTTTGGCTGATTGTGAGAAAAAAGCGCCTTTTGTAAAGATACTCACCCTTCTGTAGGTACTTGTACTATTATCCATTCTGTGCCTTAGCTAGAGACCGCTATATATTTGGTTGGTGACGTAATATGCAGAAGCAGAAACACACTACACACAAAAGTAGCATAGTTTAAGTAACCAGCTAACAGGTATCAACCAGTCTAAATGCGATTTTAAATTAGGACTCTGTCACTGTAACTTATAGGAGGACAATCTGACACATACATTTCGCATTCCAAGTTGATCACCATGAGGTTCATAAGCTTATGCATGTCAGCTCTGCGTGCGAGGAAGCTAGCGAGTGAATCACTTTGAATTCGAAATGCAAGTGTTAAATTTAGCCCTAGAGTTGGGAAATCATAAATAAAAATATTAGGCGCACGCTACATACAGAGTGTACCAAAAATGGGGTGTGAATCGATCAAGGGCATAACAGGTATCGTGTTCAGAGGGGCTACCGGGAAGTGAAAACGAATTTCGTTCGTGTATCTCTCTCTCTGTCGCACTTGCTAGTTCGAGCGACAGGGAGATACACGAACGAAGTTCGTATTCACTTCGCGGTAGCCCCTCTGATAAGATTGACTTGAAAACTAGGATGTGTAGTAGTGTGCGTTATGACTCCTATAGTTCACCGAGTAACCTAACCTAACCAATCCTAATTAGCTACGATGTCATAAGTACTGTACTGCGCATTGTATTACTGTCATTATTTCACACACACAATACGGTTGACAAGAGAGTGACAACAGTAAACAAAACTCACGAAAATACTCTACTCTAAAACATTCCCGCTTCAACTTATTTTAAATACAAATAGATCAAAGAATGGACGCAACCCATAGGACATCGTGACGTCACTTGTTTCTTTACATTAACAGAGTGTTTTCGATGTTTCGTAAAAGTCAACTATCAGTCGACATCTCTATTGCCATTTGTGCAAAATCATCTAAAATAGGCAACAATTACCGTTTCTAAGTCTTCATTTACATGTCTAAATCGATCCCCGATTCAGTTATTCTCAAAGCGGACTGTAGTCTGGATTTACTTCTGTTTTATGCATTCAAAGAAGATCGGCTACACGGGCGTCTTTTAAATTTCAAATTAAGGCGGAAATAGAAAATGAACAGTGAATTTGTGCCGGTGTATTGCACGTTTGTCGCGTCTGTTTTACCGCAACCCCTTCACTGCGCATGACACGATGTCACGGGATTAATTGCCGCTATAATAATATACGGTATTTGGCGGTTCTACTTAAGCCCTAAATGCGTCATTTGACATTAGTAGGACAAGTGACAGGATCCCGTATTTGGAATAAGAATGATTTTGCAGAAAGCTACGTTGCCCGATGCTTCCTTAGTTAAAAAAATATGGTTGAGGGAGGCGATGGCTGAAATATGCGTCATACTCGTGATCGGGTGCTGTTTGTGGAGTTCAGACTGTTCATGCTTGCAAGGGCATAGTATCTAACTACTTCAATACTAGTGTTATTTTATTATTATCGTATTGACGAGAGACATCATTCCGATCTCGACACGTTTTATTGTTATTGACCCTGAACATCACTGACATTAATGTTCCTTTTTTTATTGTTTTGTTTTGACGCTAAGAGACCGTATACATCTCTACGAACATTTGAATAATTAATAATTGTATTTGGTCGCTCAGAGACCTTATACATCTCTGGAATACTGAATCAATATCATTAACTTTCTGTTAATGCACAGACCTTATACTTATCGAATATGGTCATATTTTGTATTGTTTTCATTCACTTTGTGACATTTAGTGTGTTTTAAATCTGCAAATTTTAAATTATTATGGTGTTAGGTTATTATTCTTTTATTGTAAGATTATTATTTTTAAATTTAAATTACCGTTCGACATGTTGACATGTAAAAGTGCCCTTGTGGCCTATTTGCAGAATAAATAATTTGTATTTGTAAGTTTTAAGACAACAATCGTAAGTTTTAAGTTACCAGCTCGAACAGGAAAAGGAACGAGATGAAGATAGATTTTCGTGCGGGGTAATCACGTAACGTTTCCAACGCGCGTCGGGGCAGTCTCTGTCATTTCCATGTAAATATTGACATTTAGGTCTACTAACGTTCGTACAATGCGTTCCGTGATCGACCTGCAGAAGATATACATTGTTCCATCAGGCTTATGTTAGTTGCTTTTTTTTTACAAAATATTGATAAAAAATGTGCACGAGACATTTTAACACAAAAGACAGGAACACGTGCGTCATGGTCTATACGTGATATTTTCCGAATGTTTTCGTGAGTTTTGTGTATGGGTAATGTAGGGATTATTTATTTTACTATTGTCAAGTACCGTGCCAATCCATAATAAGTTATAACATGTGTATAAATATTCTCCCAGACAATAACCATGAATGCGCGCATTGAAACTTGTTTGCATAGCCGACGCTACCGGATCCACGGCATTGATCACATAAATATACACTTTGGTGCTTTGACTTTGCTTGCAGTGCCAGGATTTAGCAGCAAGTTGAATGTAAACATCTAGATTTTTACACAGTATACACGCGAACCAGTATAATCTAACTAGCAGTTAAGTTTGCAGCATACTATATCTGCATCAGGCTTATACAGGGCATCCACAAAAAGTCACTTCAATTTGATACCAATGCAATCCCATCTTACTATAATTTTTCTTTATGCGTAATAGGGATCGTGTGATCCAAGACTATACTTATATGATTCCAGTACACTATCGTGATAAAATTTTGATACCATCTTATTTATGATTTCAGTATTTTATTGATAAAATTTTTAGCTATCGTGTTTTGTTTTCTGACAAACAAAAAAATTAGTATAAGTAGTATCTAATCCAGAATCCAGATACAAAAATCCGAAAAAAAAAAATTAGTTTAATAGTTCAAACAGTGTACCTAATTACCGGAAACACGAAAAAAAATCCGAAGAGTACCTAATTTGTCCGGAAGTATTCCGAAATATCAAAATTCCGAACACCATTTACCGCTTACCGAAAATTTGGACGCAGATTATGTAATAAGATACATAATAGGTTAGGTTAGGTTAGTATTATATACTGAAAGATCAAAAAAAAATCAGCTGAACATGGTTTACGGAATTATGAACATCTGAAAAAACATGCTTTCGGACAAATGACTCTTCGGAATTGTGAAGTGTACCCCGTAAGTAACCTTTACAAATTCTCTCATTTTTCCAATACGGCATGCGTGCACGATCACAAAACCCTACGAATGAGCGCCCACCCATATAAACACAAGAACACATGAAATTGACTGTTATTCCCGAGTCGAGGTTACCTTAATTACAATAAGTTTTCATAAGCATTTCCCCGACGGCTTTCGTGAGAAATGGCGAATAATAGTCCGATTATTCTCCTGAAACGGCCCAAACGGCTTCTGAGATGACACATACGCGGAAAACTAGGGTTGGCCTCTTGTAGTTTCGGAGTTTCTATGAATGCTGGTAAAATCTGAGCAAAGCTGAGCTGTAGTTTAATTGCTTTTGAATAGCAAGTATCTGTGTGCAAGTTAAAACTTTATTAACCGACTATTAGACGGAGGTTTTGAATGCATTTTCATGCCTTTTTTAGGGTTCCGTACCCAAAGGGTAAAAACGAGACCCTACTAAGACTTCGCTGCCCGTCTGTCTGTCTGTCACCAGGCTGTAACTCAAGAACCGTGATAGCTAGACAGTAGAAATTTTCACAGATTATGTATTTCTGTTGCCGCTATAACAACAAACATAAAATCAAAATAAAATAAATATTTGAGGCGGGCTCCCATACAACAAACTTTTTTTTACTGTTTTTATAGATTCATTCGTCGACTGAATCCTTCGTGCGCGAGTCCGACTCACACTTGGCCGGTTTTTATTTAATCCCAGCTATAAGTGTTCAATGTTGACCGATTTTATAGAAGATATAAGATAATCGCTACTAGTCTTGCGCTGGAGTTCTTGTGTGAGGCAGCGGCAGAAGATCATCTCCTCCGAGAGATGGTACGGCGTACACTGAACTCACTGTGTCCACGGGATTGTTACAATACACTGTCCACTTCAAGTCAGGAATAATAGGTTTCCATGCTGGCGGTATCATCCAGCCACCATCATGTTTTAAATTTGGGCGGCGCCCAATTTCAATCGCCTCACGAAATTTGCGTGGTACATAACATTTCTCCCGTACCATCTGCAGATGATTCAAGCGACACAGCCGCGGAAACACTAATCCTGAAGAAGAACTCCCGAAGATTTCGAAATTATTAGCATTAAGATATAAGATATGTTCAGGGGCCCACATGATTCATACTATATTAAGGTAAAATACGCATTTGTTGTCAGAAACCACATCATTTTAGAAGTATTTTGTGTGAAATGTATTTATGGGGAAACTGGAAGTAGCGTAAAATAACTTTTAACCTCTATGTGATCTGTTTATATAGCGTACTTACTTAAGACTAAATTTTATTTACCGTTAACTTTTCGGTGAAGGAAAACATCGTGAGGAAACCGGTCTAATCCCAATAAGGTCTAGTTTTCCCTTTGGGTTGGAAGGTCAGATATATGGCAGTCGCTTTCGTAAGACTAGTGCCTACTTATGCCAAATCTTGGGATTAGGTGTCAAAGCGGACCCTGGGCTCTTTTAGGGGCACGACCGGGAATAACGCTAGGATAATGAATGACTTACTAAAGACTAATTACGTTGTAAGATTATACCGCGGCAAAGCTACGTAAAATATTACTCTGAGGCTCTAGTATAAGTTTTACCGAAACGCTTACGCGTTTAAGTGTCAAATTCCATACAAATTGAAGGGTAAAACGCAAACGCAATCGTAAAGTTTTGTTTCGGTAAAACTTATACTATAGAGCCTCAGGTCAGATAGACGTTGCAGAAGCAATGAGTGATATGTACAATTTCATTGCAGCGCACAAAGCAATCGTATCAACAGCAATATATATTTTTAGAATCGGTACAAAAATTCTAAAAGTCTACTTTTTTAATATACTATTATTAAAATCTACTTTTCAGTTCGTTTAGTTAGAAGTACTTCAATAAGTGTAACGAAAAATTATAGCTTGTTAAAGTGGGTGTGTGGTCAGTACAATTTAACATTTTTAGTATACCCGCTGGACACAGTGATGAAAAAGTCGCCAATGGGAATAGTGGCGATTTTAACGGCCATCGAGATGGATTTTAGTATCCGTCAGATTTAACTTTGTGAATATCAGCCCTGAGATGCGTTTACACACAAGCACGCTGTTATACAATTGTAAATATAATGTGCCTTGTGAATATAATGTGCTGTGCAAATGGGACGTGATCCGCCGTAATGCTATGTATGTGCGTGCGTACGAAATTGAGTGCTACGCTCATTGCCTGTCTTAGTTCCGGTGTTGTTTAACATTTTTATCATCACTCTTGCTCATAAAGGGTCATAACGCACAGGCATGGGAGTAATGTTCTTTTTCTTAAATTGTATCTGTCACTCAGGCGTCGGTTATAAAGCAAAGAGGTAAACTCAAATACGATGTTAGAAAACGTATTTATAAATAAATCTAAGCGTAATAACACTAAAAACATGTTACAGTAAATTATTTAAGGATTTATTTAACTTAATGTGTCTGGTTTTTTTTATAGTAGGCTGTTTTCCGAAAGTTCTTTGCCTTGTGCGTTTCAAGACAAATTACGACACGAGTCTTAGTGAATCATTGTGTGTGGTAGGATTTTTTTATAAATTCGAGCCATCAAAGCAAAATACACTCTCGTTCATAAAAAATCACTTACTTACCTCGTGCCACAATGTACTATAACGTGTGTTAAGCTCAGTGCACATAATTAATAAAGATACACAGAAATTGGCGATCTATAAAAATACGCTAATACTTGAGGAGATTGGATAATATAATATATAAGTATAGTGAATATTTTATAGCTGTTGGAATTCCTGGTATAAATAAATAAATAAATAAATATACCGGCCATTAAGCTCGTATCAATTACCTATTCTCATATTCTTGATTAAAATATTTTCTGGCTTGGTAGGCAAAAAATCTCTATAATACTCGTAAATACACCCTTCCGACACATCTGCACGAGGCCTTAAAGCGGATGAAAGAAGCCTATGGAGAAATCTGGTCATCGAGAATGAGACAAGATGTCACGGTTCTTAGCATTGAGGGAATCACTGAAGATGATGATGATGATGATTTCATATAAATACGTCTTAGGGCCTACGCTAGCTGACGCGGACGCCCGCCGCGTGCGCACGCTCGCGGGTCCCGCTCCGGACACCCGCCGCGGGCCAGCGAGTCCGCGACGGGCGCACGCCTAACTTAGCGATGAATTCAAGAAACAAGTCCGCGAGCGTGTGCCCGCCGCGTGCGCACGGAGCGGACGCCCGCCACCCGCCGCGCGGATTAAAGTCCGTCGCACGCGCCCGCGCCAGCTAGCGGTGTTCATACAATTTCTTATAAGACGGGCGTCCGCTCCGGGTAATCCGCGTCAGTTAGCGTAGGCCCTTAGGGCGAGGGCAACCGAACTTTACAGGCCCTACTCGTAAAAAAACCGTTAAAATTCCCATACAATCAGGTTAAACGGGATTTTACTTACAGTAGTGTCTCTGTAAGCAGTAGAAACCGCGTGCCAGTCTTCTTTAAAAAATAGTTTCTAGTTCATTTCGCAAAATTTAAAAATTACAATTAACGAACCTGCTCACTAAATTTCACGAGAATAGCTTGAGAAATGGGACCTGAATACTGCGCTGGCAACGAAAGTCGACGTCCGTTATCATTTTGTGTCGTAAAAATTGCACGATAATATCGGCCCGATACGAGTATTACCATTCTGTTGCCAGCTTCAGTCACCATGCCGCATAATAGAAAACATTAAAAGTTTTTCTATTTAACTTTGAATGAGCTTAAATTAATCATCTGAGAGACACAACAATACCTCTCGCGCAGGCAGCACTGCCTTCAGACAGTAAAAGAGTCTCCAACTAAAATAAATCGGTAAAGTTATTTTGTGTTTGAAAGCGACAAAATATTTACTTGACTTCGTCTAGACGTGGAAGAAAAAAACTTCCTAAGTTTCACTTAATATTTTGTTATCGTTTGAAACTACTAGCGGATGCATGACTCACGAATCAATTTAGGTTTGTTCATGCTTTTCAATTTCGCATGCCTAATACCTTTAGCTACTAGACAAGAAATTAGGCACAGGCATTTTCCCAGCTATAAGACCTAGCTAGATAGCTTTGTCGCAGTAATTTCCATAAACATGGTGGCGGGAGCTCACGTGGTGAGGATTGAGCATAATGCATTTTTTACGCCGACCGTTTTTAGAACAAAGTTAACATTAATTTTTCAGACAGATGTTGCGAAATCTTGCAAACACTCCGACAAAAGCGAGGCAGTGCTCTTTGGCTTGCCTCTGCGGGGCCACTGCCTACAAATAAACTGACTGTACTAAACGCACTTCTAAATTGCTTTGAGGAGTCTCCCACATGTATGAATATTAAATAAAAACTTTATCTCCGGCCCACCGGCGGCATCTATGCGACGTGTCGGCTCTCGACCTATATTTTGAGACGTTCCACACAGATACAATCTTTGAGTCTATCTGAATCAATGTATCTATCACATGGGAATGACATTTGTCGTCCGCACTCGCTTGCACGCATGACAAGCCAAACGTGTCAGAACGAGTGCGGGCAACAAATGTCATACGAGTATCATATCAATAAGTTGAATCTAATAGACCTCCTGTTTTTGATGCAAATACCTTGTGTGGCCTTACGGGAACAACTGTTGTGCATACGGGAATTGTTTCGTGAAGGAATATGGGTAACACTGGAATTGCTTTGAGAGTGCGGTGTGAATAACAGCATCCCAGCATCTCCATCACTTTTGATCGGGTCAGGAGGATTATAGCTAGCACAAAAGAAAACTTGATAGTTTTCGTAAATTATATAACCTTAAAGTAATGTATAGTTTATTATAGGTACTGTAAAAATGTATGGTGACTACATAAATCGAAATAAATAAATTTTGACACCTCCAATATAATAAACAACAAGCAAAGCACAAGTAAATACCATGTTTGCAATACATCTTATTAAAGCCATCACAACAGAAAAGATTTTTGAAAAAACTGCACTCAAATGAACTCATCTGTTTAGGAGCTATTATGCCACAGGCAGACACACAGTGTGTCTATAAATACGTTTAACTTATATTATAACGCCCCTCGTTTTCGGAAACGGAAACGGAAAATCGTTTTCCTTTTATTGATTACAAACTGTCATAATTCTGCTCAATAACAGAATACTGAACCTGGTAAAGGTTGCGGGAGTCCGCTGGATGCTGGTGGCGCGGGATCGGTCACTTTGGCACTCTTTGGGGGAGGCCTATGTCCAGCAGTGGACGTCTTTCGGCTGATATGATGATGATGATGATGATGAACAGAATACTGATTCAAAATATGTACATGTCGATGTACAGTCGACGTCCAAGATTACATAACACTAAGGCGAAAAATGTAGTACAATATTTACTTTTTTTTGTTGTTGTCTTGTATTAGTGTGTCACGAATAAATGGTTGGTTTGATTTGATTTGAATATTTCTGCTCTGCCTTTAAGTAAATAGCACAATATAAATAATTAATTTAGGGTAAGATATCGTTGCGTGATTAAGCATCACATCACAGTACAGTCCATGTCAAAAAATGCTTACACTTTTGCACCTCATTCCTTTGTGATAACTTGATCAGGCGAATAATGTAAACACAATCATTAACGGCGACAGTACAAAGAGATCCCATAAAAAAAACATTACATGTAAGAAAGAGGCCAAGTCTCGAAACTCTTCCACCGTAAAAAGTTATGAGATATTTCGCAGAGCCAAGTCTCAGGAATTCTTATTAATCTTTTTTTTGCTTGCTAAATAAAATTCTGCAACTTGACAATAGCAATACCCAGATAAGGACAATCCATGAAGCTAAGCAATTTACTTTAACATGCAATGTAATGTTGAAATGGTCGATTTGTTTGCTATCTCTATCTCTATCTTTGAAAAAGCTTTAGGAATTATTTGAAGTCTTATGCTTATGCATGCATGTAGTGCCATGGCCGATTACTAGCATTCAAGCAAGTATGGTAGCAACATCAGTTTATAAGGCACACAGGTCACTTTCAAGGTCCTATTATGTTTTAGGGTTCCCTAATTCAAAAGTAAAAAACGGAACCCTTATAGGATCACGCGGTGCCCGCCTATCGGCTCCAAAAAATTAAAAAAAACACTTGGGTAATTGTGTAAGGTTTTACAACAAACTTCCTGGAAACGTAACTGAGTTATCTATTAATAAATTCAAGAACAATGTGAAGCGTAAACTTATTTCGAAATCTAATTATAGCACAAAAGACTACATGAATGATAGAATTGATAAAACTCCATGGGACTAATTGTGACTACATAACTGACATTGTGTTTCCAATGTATTATTATATTATATTGTTTTTCTTACTTACTTTTTTAATAATTTTTACTCAATTTTTTTTGTAAGCTACGGTAGCCTAGTGATTCAGGCATGCGGCTGTCAAGCGGCGGTCGTGGGTTCGAATCCCGGCTCGTACCAATGAGTTTTTCAGAACTTATGTACGGAATATTTACCGTTAGCTTTTCGGTGAAGGTCAGATGGCAGTCACTTTCGTAAAACTAGTGCCTATGCCAAATGTTGGGATTAGGTGTCAAAGTGGACCCTGGGCTCCTTTAGGGGCACAACCGGGAATAACGCTAGGAGTATGATAATATTTTTTTTGTATGTTGAATAAATTGATCTAAGAAATTAGTTTTAAGATCATGTTTCTAACTGACGATTTGAAAGTGCTTGTTACTAGGCCTATTTGAGTAAAGATCATTTTGAGTTTGAGTCTGACCACATTGTTGTCCGTCCATCTATCTGTCAAAACCCCTTATCTCGGGTGAACGCCGCGGTGCCCCGTAGTTACATCACGGGAAGAGGGTTGCGACGTCTGGTGCCTGGCTTCAATAGCCTCGAACTAAGTGGGCTGACCTAGCGAGGTCGCTAGTCCGAACCGCGAAGTAGGTCGACGCGCCCACAAATTAGCATGTGTGGCCGTCGACTGTTTACTGCAGCAGCGGAGGCACGGTGCGAGCGTGACGGGAGCTCAGTTGTCGTCGCGCTCACACACAAGCGGGATCCACAGGCGGAAATAAAACTCCGATACTCTTGAGAAAGCTTGATGGCACGGCTGGTTGGTTGGAGCGAGATGGGTATATGTTGCTCTAGTGATAGTCGAGCTTGTTATGAGAACATTTTGCTTATACTCCACCTCATATATAAACCTTCCAACATTACCATAAAGTGAAACATCTTTATTTCAAATAAACAATCATTTCTTTACACAAATTCGTCTTAGGTTTTTAGCGTTTGCATTCCAGTACCGTCTTAATCTAGGTAAACCTAGGTCTTAAATTATGTTAATCTTGTACAGAATTACTTAGTGCATAATTGTTAATAGGCTAAATGAATACATTGCAAATAGTTTAGGCGAAATACCTATCTAAACACTGAACCTTTGTAGTTTTATATAAATTAATACTTTTGATTCCTTTGTTATATCTAACAGAGGTCGTAAGCACTATTCTCAGTTATTTCATTAGATTAATATCACACTGTAGATTATTGATGTAGTAAAGTTTACTGTATTAAGCTTAAGGCTTGTCTAATATTTATGAATTATGAGCATAGTGCAAGCGAAAACTACCATAATATGAGCTATGCAAAGAAAATGATTATAATACATGTTTCTAATTAGCTTAAAGAGCTTTACCTAGCGTGGCATAGTGCCGCTTATGCAGATTTACTACAGAAAAAGGAGGCAAGTTATTAACTTTACTATCAAGCTTGTATGTAAACAACTCATGTATCTAGAATATAATTATGGTTACAAAATTAATGCAATTATATGCAGATTCTACTGAATATAAAGAAAAGCTTGCTAGAAGCTAGTGAAAGCTCTTACGGTTAAAACTTATGCTAAATCCTTAACTACGTTCGGCGCATTGCCGTTTTAAGCAGAATTAATTACGGATAAGCAAAGGTTGTTTTGTGATTCTACTGTCGAATGTAAATTAAGTAAATTTAGAAAATATGGAAACAACCTTGTATGAAAACTAAATGAACCCAGCTTTGGTTATGTGACTGAAAGCTTTGCAAAGCGCACTCTGAAAGCTTTGCAGCCACCGGCTTTTCAGGCGGCCAGGCCAAAGTCACAATCAATGAGGAATATTTGAATCATGAGGCACACCTACCAAAGGTGTGACCTCTATAAATGGTACAACTTGGTCTACCTATTTATGTTTGGAGCTTAAAGCTCTTAACGGAGGCTTTTACCTACACGTTATTGTCAAGTCCGGGTATATTTGGATGGTTAGTAAACTAAACCAATCCGCTCATATAAGATGTTAACTGTAGGAGAAAGTATCTTGACATAAGTCTGAAACCTATGAACCAAAGAGAGCTGTTAAGATGGTAAAATAAAGAGTCAAAGCTATGTATTTGTCTTACAGACGGCTGCCTTGAACAGTCTCCCCCTAATACGTAAGCACAAGAAATATGCTAACCAAGGTAGCTTAATCGAACAAATATGAGTATAAATTTGTCAATCCAAATTTCGTTCTCACCTTTACAATACATGCGTGTACATCAATTTTCAGGTACTACTGAAACGCGCGCTGCAGTCATATTTACGTATCGATTAAAAACGAAATAAAATATCGCGCGCCGCGCTTACTACTTATTTTTCGTATTGTAGGTGGATCGAAATACTCCCATTCAAATCTACCCACCATACATTTTATGATTAGAACGAGACGCAAGATAACAAGCGCCTGCTCGCTCAGTGCTCTTTTTAAATGTAGGTGGATTGAAACAGTCCCATTCACATCTACCCACCACATGTTTTATAATTAAAACGAGATGCATAATATCGAGCGCCTGCTTGCTCAATACGCTTTTTTCTTATGTGGGCGGATCGAAATGTTTCCATTCACATTTACCCACTACATGTGTTTTATAATAGTAGATGGGAATAAGACTACGAAATTTACTAAATAATGACTGTCTTGAACAATCTCCCCCCAGTACGCAAGTACAAAAACTAATCAAGACTAGTCGAATCTATCAGTACGAGTCTCGAGGTCGGGCGACGGATGAGTCCAGCTGATGTTCTTACCTCTGTGACACGTACCTTGCCATCAGGTCCAGGATAAACTTTCTCTATACGCCCGCGGGGCCAAATACCTCTAGGCAAAGTGTTGTCCGCTATTAAAACAATATCGCCGGGTTTTAAGTTTGGCGAGTCGGAGGCCCGCTTGCGTGGTAACAAAGTTGGTTTATATTCTATGAGCCACTTCTTCCAGAATCTCTCAGCGAGCTGCTGAACTTCTTGCCAGCTATTTTTAAGAGATTTTTTATCGCTGAAACTACCGAAAGGCATCATACCGTTAGACCTATGTATGAGGAAATGATTTGGCGTGAGTTGCTCCTCTGAAAGGTTGGCGTTTATGGGTGTCAATGGTCTGGAGTTTACTATGTGTTCCGCTTCCAATAAAAGTGTATGGAGCGTATCCTCAGATGGAACCTTGTCCTTAAGGGTTGCATATAAGGCACTCTTTACTCCCTTGACCATGACCTCCCAAGCGCCGCCCATGGATGGTGCGCCTGGCGGTATCTTTTTCCAGACAATGCGCTTATTTACGATAAAGTCGCTAAACTCAACGCTATCCATTGCCTCTTTTATTTCCCGTTCAGCTCCAATGTAATTAGTAGCATTGTCACTATAAATGATGGTGGGCGTACCTCTTCTAGCCATCATGCGTCTAAGGGTTTGAATCATAGAGCTGGCTGAGAGAGAATTGGCTAACTCTATGTGCACTGCCCGCGTAGTTAGGCAAGTGTACAAAGCGCCCCATCGCTTCTCTACGCGACGCCCAATTGTGACCTTTAATGGCCCAAAAAAATCAGTAGCTATGGCAGTAAACGCGGGTTGGTGGTGCATAAAGCGTTCTTGTGGTAAATCTCCCTGCTGATGCATAGCGGGTTTACCTTTTCTTATTTTGCACCACTGACACCTTGCGTATATATTACGTAGATAGCTTCGCAAACCGATAATGTGATATTTCTGTTGTAACTCATTAATCACGGTATGATGATTTCCATGATTAAATTGCTCATGATAGTGATGCACAAGCAATCGAGTTATGTGATTTTGAATATCTAATATTATCGGTTGCCTCTGATTGTTAGCAGCATTGATCTTATATCTGCCATCGAGTGTTAACAGCCCGTCTGTTGACAGCTTTACTGCCAGTCGATACAACTTTGATGACTTTGGTACAGCTTCGTTACCACGCAAGCGAATGAGTTCCTCGGTAAAGTCTTCTTCCTGACATCTACTTAATAACAGATGCTCTGCTATCAGCAGGTGTTTAGGCATCATGTCATTACCTAACGTACTCTTTACTTGCCTAGAGGCAAAAATTTCAACAGCCACCAACAAACGACTGAGAGCGCGCTGCAATCTGACGAAACGTGAAAAACGCTGCGGATCTGGCAGGTGAGCGAACCTATCCTTGGTGACATTGCCGGCGGTGGCAGTATTAACCGGTTTACGTTCTTCACCGGTGTTAGACGTAGCCTGTACTATCGTTTTAATTTTAGGCCACTTATCTGGAGACTCTAAAATAAACTGAGGGCCTCTAAACCACCGGTGGTTTATATCGAAATCTGATTTTATACCGCGTGTCGCAATGTCCGCAACATTTTCACTGGTCGGTACCCAGTGCCAATCGGATGGTCTCGTAAAAGTCTCTAATTCGGCTAAGCGATGTGCTACGAACGGTTTAAACGTCCTAGGATCCGAGTTTATCCAAGCGAGTACGGTTCGAGAATCAGTCCAGTAGTAGGACTGGCAGATTTCGTAGTCCGTTTCACGCCGGACCGCGTCTGCCAGTCTGCAAGCTAAGACGGTTGATTGTAATTCAAGTCTAGGTATCGAAATACACTTTAAAGGTGTTACCCTAGCTTTACTACTGACCAGATGTGATGTTTTATTGCCGTCAAAGTCGGTAACTACAATGTATATCGCAGTTGCAAAAGCTTTCTCGCTCGAATCGCAAAAGGCGTGCAGATAAGCTGGTCCTTTCGATCTAGGTATATGCCTAGGTATATCAAGGTCTTGTAATAAGTCCAGACTATCCAACCACTCGCGCCATGCTTTGTTTAGATGTTCGGGTATCGCTTCGTCCCACTGGCAAGACGCCCTCCACAAATCTTGAATTAGCATTTTGCCAAAAATCGTTACTGGTGTCGCCATGCCAGTCGGATCGAAAACGCTAAACACTGCGCTTGTGACCTGTCGTTTCGTAGGTACCCTAAGTCCCTTGACTACGTCTATAGGTGTATTGCGTAGATTCAAGTTGAAACCTAAGCTGTCATTTTGGTGGTTCCACAAAAGTCCTAAGGTACGCTCGTGGTCCGATTTTCCTATTATCGTGGTAGAGTCCTTAGACACATCCTTAACGTTGCACACAGCTCTAGGTTCATTAGATGCCCAGCCACATAGCGTGAACGAGGCCTTTCTGAACACCTTGTCCATGTCGCTAATGGTTTTCTGCGCCTGCTCTACCGTGTCAAATGCGCCCAAAAAATCGTCTACATAGAAGTTACGTTCCGTGAGTCTAGCTACTTCAGGATACGTATCGCGATATTCGTTTGCGTTTTTATTCTTAACATAAATAGCCGTAGCAGGACTCGACGCACTACCAAAAATCAAAGACGTCATTCTATAAGTCTGTGGAGGCGAGTCCCTGCTTTCCCCGCGCCATAAAAATCGTAAACTATCGCGATCCGCTTCCATGACTTTAACCTGAAGGAACATTTGCTTTATGTCCGAAATTACCGCTATACGGCCCTCACGAAATCTTATCAAAACTCCGAAAAGCGATTGAATTAAATCGGGACCAGGTAAAATCGCGTCATTTAGTGCTTTACCACTTGTTCTACAAGCAGCATCAAAAACGACTCTACTTTTTCCTTTTTGGGGGTGAATAACATTAAAATGCGGGAGGTAAAAGGCGCGCGGTGAGTCCGTGATAGAGTCAACTCTTTCAGCGAAACCTTGTTCTATAAGATCATCCATCTGCCTATTATATTCAGCCTTAAGCTCCGGGTCTCTATCTAGTTTTTTCTCTAACGTGTATAAGCGTCGCAATGCGTGAGCTTTATTATCCGGTAGAGTCTCATCATCAGTTTTCCACAATAAACCTGCTTCAAACCTATCCTCGTTAGGTATACGCTTACACGTAGATTCTAGCAACTTAACAGCTCTATCTTCTGGATCGTTAATTTGTTTACGCGGCTCTATGCCCAATGACTCTATACTAAAGTGCTCGCGTATCAAAGCTAGAGCTGGATCTTGATTATCGCAAGTAGGTTTAATGTGATTAACTGCCCCTAACAATTTACGAGGAAGATCGTTAACTCCATGAAGCACCCAACCGAGGTGCGTCAGGGATGCACAGGGTAAAGCTCTACCTGCTTCACATACTTGCCTACTCACTATCAAATGCCATGAGTCTTGACCTATAAGTATAGTGGGTTGTGCTGACTCGTAACACAACTCATCTTCTAAATGCCGTAAATGAGCACATTTACGAACGACCGACCTATCTACAGCTTGCGACGCAAGGTTCAACTTATCTATCGTATGCGCGGTAAAATCATGAAACTCTCTACTAGAGGTACCTCTAATTCTAAGTTTTACTCGCGAAGAATTGTTGTCTATCACCTCGTGACCACCTACTCCTTCGAAGGAGAGGGTTTCCCGTTTACCGGGATGCGAAACTTGCAAAGCTATATCCTTCTGGATTAACGATAGCGTCGCGCCTTCGTCCATCAAAGCGTATGTAGAGATGGTACCTTTTGAACCCTTTAGCTCTACCGGAATTATTTTTAAATACGCTTGAGACTGGTTCGAGTAGTTAACCGAACTAACTTGCTCTTTAGTCGCTACGGTCTTTTCTTTACGCTCTAAGCTCTTTCTCCTGCCATGCAATAAAGCATGGTGGGATGCCTCGCATTCTCCCTTCCCACATGGGTTATATTTGCATTTATTGTATGAGGATTTATGCATGTCGCCTAAACACCGGAAACAGAGCTTATAGCGTTTTAAAACGTCCCATCTATCGTTAACGCTCAGCTTAATAAAGTCAGCACAACTTGCTACAGGATGATTGCCTGCGCAAACTGCACACTTACTTTTCTGACTGTTATTAGCAGAGACGTTATTCCTATTTTCCTGTGGTTTAAACTTCCTATCATTATTACGCCTAGACTTGAAGCCGCCTCGCGTTGTGCGCTTGTTTGCCGTTGCAACATAATGTTGCTCCGAATGGGCTTCACTATCAGAATCATTTGATATAGGTAGAGTTTTCCTATCCTGCCTATGTGACGCAGACGCGCGAGAGTCGTGACTTGATACGGAATTGTCATCGTAGAAATCACTACCTCCCTCATCGTCGGACGACACCGAGCTCTCCCTATACCTATGCCGTGAATTAATGTTATTCACCCTACGTGAGCGCACACCCGACTTGATCTTGGATTGTTCGTACGCGAACATACAGTTAAAGTTCTCACTCAAGTCCTTCAAAAATCTTGACAATGATAAGAGTTCCGGCACATCATTAGCGTTGCTTTTGTACCTATACCACTCAAATCTAACTATATTATTCATTTTTTCTACTATACGGCTAACTAATTCAGGAGCGTATAGGTACTGTGGCTTATTCAGGGCTTTAATAGAGGCTACTACATTACACACACGATTGCTGAATTCAGAAATGTTCCGACTATCATCGCTCAATCGCGGCATCCGCTTGACATTCTGAATTTCAGACAAAATAATTACGTCTGGCTTGCCGAAAGCTCTATCTAAAGCGGCGATTACTTCGTAAGGATTACTGCATGTGTGTAACATAGACCTTACTGACTCACGTGCCTGTCCCTTGACTGCCTTCCGAAGGCGTCCCATATTAGCTATGTCGGAGAACGAACTCTCCGTATCTAAATAAACACGTTTAAATGCAATCCAATCCGAGGGATTGCCGTCAAAAAAGGGCAAGTCACCTATATATTTGCCCGAGGTGAATTGCTGTGGCATGGGTGAAACGTGGTTGTCAGTCCTATTCATACTGATGGCTTGCACTATAGCGTCGCGTAGAGCGCTAATTTCCCCAGCCGCATTGTTTGGGCTGTGGTTCCTATCTACACCCTCGGTTTCTTGGGGTCTATGCTGTGGTGGCCTACTGCTACCTGGCTGTCCCAGAGTGGGAGAGGCGTTAGCTACGTTTCTACCATGCGTGGCTTCGTTGGGCAAACAAAAAGGGTTGGGCGGCGGCGCTCTTATAACCGAATGTTGACTTTCAGCTAACAACAATTCGTACCTAGAAGCGGCATAAGCGACGGCTGCCCTGGCTTGCTCCAACTGCGACGCGCGGAGTTCCGACTCCGCACGTAGTCTAACTAACCTATTGTCTTCAGCTCTTACGGCGTCATAATCAGTGGCGTCAATGACCCTAGGTGGCGTTTGTGCCCGCTCACCTTCTACTGAACCGGTTCTCGAACCACTACGCGGATTTACAACTTGATCGACAACGCCCGCGTGAACTACGTTGCCTACATTCGCGCCTAAACTGTTGGCGTCTAAAATATTTGCGCCCAAAGGGTTGGCGTCTTGTAGGTTCGCGCCTAAACTATCGGCGTCTAAAATTTTACCGTTATTGGCTAGAACGGGGTTCTCATGCTCGCCTAAAGTCGGTTCACTCGCCCTAACCGGAATATCGCCTAACCTGCTAGATCCTGCCTGCGGCGAAACCGTAATAGTTGTCAGATCCGCAGTGTCGGTTCCATGGCTCCACGTATGGGTAGTCGTCGTGTCATAAGAAGACGCACCACTAGTACCTTTGGAACTTTCACCGCTGCCTGACTCCTGCTGATCCAGTCTACTCCTCGACCTCGTTACTCGACCCTCCCCCTTACCTGTCATCCTACCTTACCCCCCTAACACTAACAGTCCCTACCTGCCTAGCACTAACAGGCCCTATCTGCTCGCTCGGCGTACTACCGTATTGATGCCGATTGAGAATGGGAACGTAGGGAGGAAGGAGGTGATAGGTACCGTCTGGCAGAGGACCACTGTGCGATATAGGTGCTCGGGACGTGGTGGAACGCCACGCCCTTCAGCTTGCCAACCTGTGGCCAAACACCGCAAAGTATCAATACCAGCAAACGGCCGAGTTATAAAGACGCTCTGAAAAGAGCGCTGCAGTAACCACTCGGTATACCGCACTAAGACGTGTTATGAGCTCTGGTTGACACCGTTAGGCCAGAGCCACGCCACCTACCAGATTACAACGGGGATTGACATATACCCGGTTCTGATAGGATTTGCAGATGCTCGATGACCACGACGACTTGACGCTTCGATTTCGAAGTCTTCCTCGCTGGTGTGTCTTCCTCGCTGGTACGCCTTTTCTTGCTTCTTTATCCCTGTTGAGGGCTTTTCGGTCTTGAGGCTTCGTTATCCCTTTTGAGGGCTTTTCGGTCTTGAGGCTTCTTTATTCGTTAACCCTGTTGAGGGCTCTTCGTGCTTGAGCCTTCGTTATCCCTATTGAGGGCTCTTCTTGTTTCTGCTTTCTTTCTTCATTAACCCTGTTGAGGGCTTTTCTTGCTTGAGAGTTCTTTGTTCTTATTTCCTGGCAGCTTCTTCGTACGGCGCAGATTGTTCGAAGTTCACTTTCTTTAAGGCCAATCCAACAGCTTGATTGTTAGAAAGGAATCTTCTTTAAGGCCAATCTGTTCGCGCTGAACTGCTTGCTTCAAATGGCAGCTTCTCGTACGATGCTTGAAGATTGTTAGAGGATGTCTTCTTTAAAAGGGCCAATCTAATGCTTGATTGATAGAAGAATCTTCTTTAAAGCCAAATCTTCTGCTTGAACTGCTTGCTTCGTCAGGGATCCGGCTCGAAGGACCATTGAACGCCGCGGTGCCCCGTAGTTACATCACGGGAAGAGGGTTGCGACGTCTGGTGCCTGGCTTCAATAGCCTCGAACTAAGTGGGCTGACCTAGCGAGGTCGCTAGTCCGAACCGCGAAGTAGGTCGACGCGCCCACAAATTAGCATGTGTGGCCGTCGACTGTTTACTGCAGCAGCGGAGGCACGGTGCGAGCGTGACGGGAGCTCAGTTGTCGTCGCGCTCACACACAAGCGGGATCCACAGGCGGAAATAAAACTCCGATACTCTTGAGAAAGCTTGATGGCACGGCTGGTTGGTTGGAGCGAGATGGGTATATGTTGCTCTAGTGATAGTCGAGCTTGTTATGAGAACATTTTGCTTATACTCCACCTCATATATAAACCTTCCAACATTACCATAAAGTGAAACATCTTTATTTCAAATAAACAATCATTTCTTTACACAAATTCGTCTTAGGTTTTTAGCGTTTGCATTCCAGTACCGTCTTAATCTAGGTAAACCTAGGTCTTAAATTATGTTAATCTTGTACAGAATTACTTAGTGCATAATTGTTAATAGGCTAAATGAATACATTGCAAATAGTTTAGGCGAAATACCTATCTAAACACTGAACCTTTGTAGTTTTATATAAATTAATACTTTTGATTCCTTTGTTATATCTAACAGAGGTCGTAAGCACTATTCTCAGTTATTTCATTAGATTAATATCACACTGTAGATTATTGATGTAGTAAAGTTTACTGTATTAAGCTTAAGGCTTGTCTAATATTTATGAATTATGAGCATAGTGCAAGCGAAAACTACCATAATATGAGCTATGCAAAGAAAATGATTATAATACATGTTTCTAATTAGCTTAAAGAGCTTTACCTAGCGTGGCATAGTGCCGCTTATGCAGATTTACTACAGAAAAAGGAGGCAAGTTATTAACTTTACTATCAAGCTTGTATGTAAACAACTCATGTATCTAGAATATAATTATGGTTACAAAATTAATGCAATTATATGCAGATTCTACTGAATATAAAGAAAAGCTTGCTAGAAGCTAGTGAAAGCTCTTACGGTTAAAACTTATGCTAAATCCTTAACTACGTTCGGCGCATTGCCGTTTTAAGCAGAATTAATTACGGATAAGCAAAGGTTGTTTTGTGATTCTACTGTCGAATGTAAATTAAGTAAATTTAGAAAATATGGAAACAACCTTGTATGAAAACTAAATGAACCCAGCTTTGGTTATGTGACTGAAAGCTTTGCAAAGCGCACTCTGAAAGCTTTGCAGCCACCGGCTTTTCAGGCGGCCAGGCCAAAGTCACAATCAATGAGGAATATTTGAATCATGAGGCACACCTACCAAAGGTGTGACCTCTATAAATGGTACAACTTGGTCTACCTATTTATGTTTGGAGCTTAAAGCTCTTAACGGAGGCTTTTACCTACACGTTATTGTCAAGTCCGGGTATATTTGGATGGTTAGTAAACTAAACCAATCCGCTCATATAAGATGTTAACTGTAGGAGAAAGTATCTTGACATAAGTCTGAAACCTATGAACCAAAGAGAGCTGTTAAGATGGTAAAATAAAGAGTCAAAGCTATGTATTTGTCTTACAGACGGCTGCCTTGAACAGTCTCCCCCTAATACGTAAGCACAAGAAATATGCTAACCAAGGTAGCTTAATCGAACAAATATGAGTATAAATTTGTCAATCCAAATTTCGTTCTCACCTTTACAATACATGCGTGTACATCAATTTTCAGGTACTACTGAAACGCGCGCTGCAGTCATATTTACGTATCGATTAAAAACGAAATAAAATATCGCGCGCCGCGCTTACTACTTATTTTTCGTATTGTAGGTGGATCGAAATACTCCCATTCAAATCTACCCACCATACATTTTATGATTAGAACGAGACGCAAGATAACAAGCGCCTGCTCGCTCAGTGCTCTTTTTAAATGTAGGTGGATTGAAACAGTCCCATTCACATCTACCCACCACATGTTTTATAATTAAAACGAGATGCATAATATCGAGCGCCTGCTTGCTCAATACGCTTTTTTCTTATGTGGGCGGATCGAAATGTTTCCATTCACATTTACCCACTACATGTGTTTTATAATAGTAGATGGGAATAAGACTACGAAATTTACTAAATAATGACTGTCTTGAACATCGGGAATACATGCAGCTATCGAGTTGAAATTAGAACCATATACTCAAATCTACAGTCCCTTGAAACTATGAAAAAATCAAACTTCTATGTTAACTTAAAAAAAACGGCCGTTTATGTCGTTTGTCTGTGTGTCAAGACCCTTCGTCTCGGAAACGCCTGGAGGTATCGAGGTGAAATTAAAACCATATACTCAGGTATACAGCCCCTTAACACTGTACAAAAGAAAACTTTTAAGTTTACGTAAAAAAAAGATACGGCCGTTTGTGCCAAAAAAAAGGTATATTTCGACACTCTCAAGGGAATCAAAATGTATACTTTCCATTGACCTAGAACTATGAAATGAACTAGAACTACAAGGGTTCCGTTTTCTCCTTTTGAGGTACGGAACACTAAAAAAAAAGAAGGTACCTATGTATGTTTACTTCCCACCAAACAAAAACTCGCCAGTGAATATGTCAATAATTGAAAGCACGTAATATAATTTACTACTTACACTGAATTAGTTACTATAGAAAAATACACGTTCTCATAATTGTTTTGTTACATAATATCTTCCGAGTTCTGCCTGAGCTTAATTTTTGTTTCTTTCCTTCGTCGTACTTGAGGATAATGACATCGTATATTTTCTTTTAGCCTCGCATGAGGGCTACACGAGGGCCGTCACTTACCTAAATACATTATTTTAGACAAGCGAAGTATATGGTTGTGGTACTCGTATGACATACTCTCAGTATGTAGTCAACGCCATAGAATATTACTAATATTATAAATGTGAAAGTTCGTATATTTCTTAATAAATAAATAAATATTAGGGGACAATCTTACACAAATCGACCTAGTCCCAAACTAAGCAAAGCTTGTACTATGGGTGCTAGACGACGATAAACATACTTATATAGATAAATAAATACTTAAAAACATAGGAAAAAATATTCGTGTTCATCACACAAATAAATGCCCTTACAGGGATTCGAACCCAGGACCTCTTGCTTCGTAGGCAGGGTCACTACCAACTAGGCTATTAAAGCGGTCGTCAAATCAATCACGCAATAGGGGCGAACGTATTTAGATTTTTGGAACATAATATAAAGTTTGTGACACGCCGGGCTGTCGCGTAACATTCGAACGTGCATAATGAAATACCCGCTTACGTATATATTTTATAAATCCATTCCTTCCCCAAATTTATTCCTTTCAGGTTAGGAAGTGCTTAGAGAGCAGACGCGGGCAAAGTCGTCGCCTAAAGCTAGTAGACTAAAGTAATATTTAGTAATAAGTTTGATTTTAGTAGCGACTAAAATTAATAAAATATTACAAATTTCTTGATACCACAAGCCTAACTCGTTCGTTTTCAGTAATACCAGTGTTTCATTTTTATTAGCTTTTCAGTTATACCAGTGTTTCATTGCTAAAGTACTTACGTATACCTACACCCCCGCCAGGCAATTTTTTGATGGATACGGCGATTACGCTAGATACAAATTTAATTCATTATATTAGTTACTATGCCTACATTAATGATTAGTACTTATAAAAGTATAGTTTTTGGATTTCGCTGAAGATTTTTGTAATTTCTTAAAAAAAATATATCTTATCATATGTTTATATCTATCGCATATTACTGAATTTATTTTCTAAAGTACAGGTCGATTCACGAAAGCTGGCACGAATGAATTGAACGAGTGAATGATAATGACTATGTGTGCATCACATAATTATTAAATACAGGTTCATGCAAAAAGATATTATGATAATTGTGTTTTAGAGAATAGCATTATCTTTGTTCTCTGCTCTTTTTTTACAGTTTGAAGAAGCCATCACCTTTCGATTCTTGACATTAAAAATATGTCCGAAAAATATATGATACTTGGTGCAGATTATACTAATATAATTTATGAATAACGAAAACGTATTAGGTACATGTTTACAAAATATTAGGAGGCCCCTGTATAAGAACGGCACTCACTGCCACTCACAGTGACAAGTGTCATTACTTCGGTCAATTCATTCATGCCAGCTCTCGTGAATCGACCTGTATATACTGATGATATTTAACATCAACCAAATTAAATTAAAACTAGTCGGATATTCCAAAGGCATAGTTCCCTCTTAATATATATGTTCTTTTGGAAGTCGCATACTGTCGAGATACATAAAATCCCGCAAGTCACACTCATGCTAGTCTGTCAGACTAAAAACACGTTTATTAGATAAGTATAACAGTCGGTTACTTTGGTTGCTGCTACGTAATTAAGTGAAAAGTATAAACTAAATTACTGACAGACTGTATGAAGGCAAACTACATTGTATCTCGTTTGTTTTTAACGAGTGAATGCGACTAACCGTTAATTACTTAAATTGCAGGCATTATACCGTTTTTGGTGTGAGGTAAGTGCTACGTATAGGCACCATTGTAATTATAGCTCGCTCAAACTTCAAGGCTCCATAATGGCGGTAAACAATACCTACCTAACAGTAGGTACTAGATTCGTTGGATTATGAACTGACCTTTCTTATTCAAGCATTGTCATTCCACTGTTAGCTGTAGAACCTGTCTTTTTTTTCAATTGTATCGACAAAGAAAAACAATATAACTAAATATATAATTATTGAACCTACTCACAAAATGTCACGGGAAACATTTGAGAAATGCGACCTGTAGAGAACAGCTGATAGCCTAGCTGGAGCTACGGTTGCCTAGTGGTTCAGGCATGCGGCTGTCAAGCGGCGGTCGTGGGTTTGAATCCCGGCTCGTACCAATGAGTTTTTCGGAACTTATGTACGGAATATTTATTTACCGTTAGCTTTTCGGTAAAGGAAAACATCGTGAGGAAACCGGTCTAATCCCAATAAGGTCTAGTTTTCCCTCTGGGTTGGAAGAACAGCTGATACGGAGAATTTCGTTCGCTTCGCTCGCTTGTTCTATAATGCATCAAACAAGCAGGTGCTAAATATTAAGACCAACAAGAATATAATCTCCTTCCTTTTCGTTGCATTTTCAACTTTTCTTTCGTGAATTTTGCATATTTTCTGAAGATAGATTCGATAATTCAATAAACGGTAACTCTAATTGTTACGTTGTTGAACTTGTGTTTGCTTATAATATGTAAACAAAGCAATTGTATTCGGCGTACAATGATGTTCTATGATACGAGGAAATGCTCAGATTGAAACTCAGGCACTAATATATAACAGTAGCTGCCTATTTCGGGTGTCAATGAATGGGTAGTTTACCCTGTGTTTCCAGTAAATACGTGTACTCAGCTTCGTTAGGTATAAAGCGGGCTTACGGCGAGATTATAGATTCAAATGAGATCGGAAAACAGCTCCCAGCTGGGGATTTAACAGCTCCATATCGCCTCTGCCTGTTGAGCTAAAAAGTCGTATTCATATCATAATGGTATATTTTGATTTACGGCTTTTTGATTTAGGATAGGCGTGTCAAGACTGCAATAAATACTGAACATATATATCACCATTATATAGTGAACACCGTCAGTAGATAATCTTACCCGCGATTTTATTACATGTCGAAAACTTGTGAACTGAGATCGTAATGGCATGCTACTTAACAAATACACTAAGACTAGATAGGTCATGTAGCGACAATTGACCAAAGGGCAATCCGCGCAGAAATAGGAGCCCGCCTAGCGGGACTCCGTCGTCACTGCCGAATGACAAAATAAATGAAATAAAATGTCTAGTTAAATAAAAAAAAAATAACTAATAATACTGGAAGCTGACGGAAGTGGAATAACTCGTTCAACCAATTCGCACGTAGAGTGCGTTCCGTTGCATGCCAATTTGATCTCAGTTCACAATTTGCCGATTTGACATTGATATGTGACCTCAGAGCATAAATACTATAGAGCGGACAAGCCGCCGGCGGCTGTGTTGCACATATCAGATCATTTAGCATACTCCGCCATACATTTACGTCCGTTGTCCACCGAGAAAGTTCAGTTTTTTGCCAAAATGTCGAGTTGTGCAATAATTACTTGCAAACATCGCAGTGATTTCATTAATTTCCACACCAATGGATCACTTTTCACAATTAAATACTATAAATACTATCTATATCAAATAAAACCACGAATTCAAGAACTTGCGACAGGCATATTCAATACAAATCGCGCGGCATGTCCGATCTCCTTATTTCCTATAGCTGTGTTATAAACTAACTGCGTTAAATTGTGAACGGTTTTGACAGTTTAACATTTTTCGACAGTTTACAATATCGCGAGTAAGATTATAAACTGACAGTTTTCATAAACTGACGGTAAAATATGTACGAGTCTAAACCTTACATTATAAATGTTTTGAGACGTTAAATCTTAACACATTCCCTGCGAATCATTTCTTAGTGCTACGCTCGTCGCCAATGCCGTGGTTTTCCCGCTAAGTAGCTGAAAGCACCTACGAACAGAGCGCCCGCTAGGCAAGTTCCTGGCTGTGAAAGTGTTAAAATACGGAACAAATACGTAGTTAAACCATTCAAGGCCCACGACCCACATTTAAGGCATGGTCTCGTAGGCTAGGAGGGATTGGCGCTACAGGGCGGAAAAATGCTGTTACACCTTACGACGTAGCGCACGTAGTGGGCTACTACGCTACGCTTGTAGCCGGTCCCCTGGGTTTCTCCGTATGTAGCGGAAACCACCTACCGTGTAGGCGCCCGCTAGGCGGGTATCTATATCATCCTCCTAGCGTTTATTCCCGGTTGTGTCCAGGCCGTGAAAGTGATAATCATACGGCACAATTATCCGCATCCACGTTTTGTTGCTCTTTCTTTGTACATGGGTCAAAACGAGACATAGATATAGTGGACACCGTTTATTTAGCGAAAATACTGACGTTAGTTTGTTTTTGTCGCTAATGGACATTAAGGTTACTATTCAGAATAATTTGTGTTTCTAAAACCAGGTTAAGTCCATAGAATAATTTCAGAATTAGCAAATTTCACATCTTAATTACCGTGTGCAGGTGCTGTCGACATCAGAGATATGTTTACAGTTTTATACTTTATCCCATTGTAATAAGACGAACAATGCATACATATTTTACAACGAATACTAACTACTAGAATAACGCGGCTAATGGAGGAGATTATGGGCGTGAATTATCGTACAACACGAACAGATAATGACTCTGGTCTAGTACAAAAAATTGAATCTCAGTGGCAAACTGTCAACTGCTCTATCCCTCAGGGCAGCGTATTAGGATGTATACTGTTCCTTATATATATAAACAACCTCCCTAAGATATCCAACCATAAGTGTATCCTTTTCGCTGACGATATCTCTTTACTATTTAACCATGACAATAACTCCAATGATTACTCTGACATAAAAAAAACTTTCGTTACAATCTCCGAATGGTTACAGGACCACAATCTAGTCCTTAACACCAACAAAACAAAGACTATGCAATTTAGACCACATCAAAAACGACCAACAGACATGACGTCCCTACTGCTTGACCTAAATATTGAAGAAGTTACCGAATTTCCCCTATTAGGACTCACTATAGACTCACACCTCGACTGGAAAAAACATGTAGCAAAAATGAAAACCAAATTATCTTCCTTCCTTTATGCATTGAGCGTCTTAAAATCAAATACCAATATAGAGTGTGCTCTGTCAGCTTATCATGCATACGCAGAAGCATGGTTACGCTATGGAATTTTATTATGGGGTCATAGCACTGACGCACACGATCTCTTCATATCTCAGAAAAAATGTATCCGTATAATAGTATGTATGTATGTATGTATGTAAGCACTTTATTGTACACAATAACAGGTTAAGGAATATACATGTCACACAATAGATCAAAGTACAAAGGCGAACTTATCCCTATAAGGGATCTCTTCCAGCTAACCTTTGAGCAATTGAGAGGAAGGTAGGTAGAACGAGATAGGCAAATTTATACCGTGTACAAAAACAGAGAAAATAAAGCAAATCCTAATTAGTATTAATTCTAGACAAATAAAAACATGCCAATACATATATAAATATACAATATAAAATATAATACACACTAACATATGTTACATATATATCGCAAATATACAATAAATAAATAAATACTATATTCAACCAATTCACAAGTCATTGGAAAGCCACAACTTCTTCAAATTCATCTTAAGTGACGCAACAGACTGCGACTGTCTCAGCGACAAAGGCAACTCATTCCACAATTTAACAGCGCGCGCAGTAAAAGATCTGGAGTATGTTCGCGTCTTTCTAGACGGTACAGCAAGAGTAAGGTTAGTACTCGACCGCAAGCGGTGGCCACTGCCGTCTGCCATATAACTAAACCGCTCAGAAAGGTAAGGAGGGGAAGTAGGGCTGAACAGTGTATTGAAAAGTAATGACAGGATATGCACATCCCTGCGCCGGCGAATCGGTAACCATCGAAGCTTAGAGCGGAATTCAGAGATATGATCATACTTGCGTAGACCAAATACATATCTGATACATACATTTTGTAGACGCTCCAGCTTATCAAGTAGCTCCTCGTTGAGGTCCAGAAACGCAATATCGCCATAGTCCAGAAGAGGAAGCAAAAGAGATTGAGTAAGGGTCAACTTGGTACGAAGAGGAAGGAAATTCTGGAGACGTCTTAGGGAGTGAAGGGATCTAAAGATCCTCTGACTCACCTCAGCTATATGGGGTGACCAAGAAAGCGTCTGGTCCATGGTGATACCCAAATTCCTGACAGTAGAGGAAAGAGGAATAGAAATTCCATCAAAAATAATGTCAGGCACCACCACCTTTGAGAGCTTATCTACATAGTAAGGACTACCAATAACAATCGCTTGCGATTTCTTCGCATTAATTTGTAAACCATACTTACACGCCCAGCAGCGTATAGATTCTAGGTTTCGATTGACTTCCGAAATTAATGCGGAGACATCATCCACAGTAGCCGCTGCATAAATCTGTAGGTCATCTGCGTAAAGGTGATATGATGTAGTTAGGGATTCGGTGATACTATTTATAAAAACAGAGAACAATAATGGAGAAAGCACCCCGCCCTGTGGAACGCCAGCGGAGAGTTCGCACTAGTAAATATCAAACAAACAGAAACCTGCAAACCACACTTTATAAGTCTTCAAATATTGTCAGTCCCCTCCTTATATATTCTTGAAATAGCTACCTTCGTAAGAAACAATATTCACATATACGAATTTAACAAAAGTTCAAGACGCACAAACCAACTAGTCGCCCCAGAACCAATACTAGATATTTATAAAAAGGGACCATATTACCGATCAATAAAAATATATAATAAATTACCCAACCACATCAAGAACATAGAGAGCAACAATTTATTTATAAACAAACTAAAAACACTTCTTTTGAACAAGTCATACTATTCTGTCCAAGAGTTCATGGAGGATAAAGTAGCATAACGATTATTTACCTGTAACTTTTAATTAATAAACCTCTAAGAAAATAACCACTTGTAGTTGTTATGTAATTGTAATTAGTAGATACTTTGTTCATATGACAATTTGATTTGTGTTAGAATTAAGAATTAGTTTTTAGGAACCATTTTTGCAATACCCTGTTCAGGGTCCATGACATACTATTACTTATTTGTAAAATGTACCATGGTGAGCAATAAACGAATATATAAGACTAATATATTTGGACACTGTAATATAACGGATCAACTATTTTCGTACAGTTTTTTTTTGGTATAAACATTTGTCTGACATAAAATGCATCTACATCATCATCGTGATAATTATTGCATTTATTTATTTACTTCGACGTTTCAGATATGTTGTTCTTGGGTGTTTCAACGTCTTTTCGTGAAGACGTCCAAACAGCTAATGTTCGAGCATGAGGCGATAGTTAGCCTACACTTTATTTCATAGCAATGCGCCACACACGCCGTCAGCTGCTCGACACCTATTAGGAAAAACTACCGATCTAAATTTGCATGTCATTTGTCATTCATTCGGCCACTCATCCTGTACCCTTTGTCACGAAATTACACATATTTTTGGAACCAAGGAGTTTTCGTCAAGAGCCCATATCTCACCCCTAAACAGCTAAGGAGGAATGTGACGCAACATTCGAAACGTCACTGTGAATGAATAAAAATGATACACAATTAAGTCTCACCCCATTTACCTACAGACCGCGCCACTTAGTAAAAATGAAGCGATATACTCGTTCGATTTATATCACTTGGTTGAATGGATCATTAGTGCACGTATAACAGTGTTACGAATAATTAATTGATTTTAATTCACGGTTGTCGAATAGATGGCGCAAATAATATCGCATTTTATCGCAAACTAAGCTCAGCACGACGCAATGAATATTTAATCTAGAGTTTAGCATAGTACCTATATCCAGATTTAATGCAATGAATATGCATACACTCAGTCAGCGGTCCTCAAAACGCAAAGTTCTGCATAAAGTACTTGTGCATTTCAATGGAATTTAAATCGCTTTCAAATGGACCGTGGTGGCTGTAGCATTTGTTTTTCTTTTTCGGTTTTAGATTTTTGTTTGTTCACACGTTACTTGTTGCCTATTTTTTCGCATGGTGAGCTTGTGCCAAGTTTACACTGACGTTATCACACAGAATAAGCTAGTGGCTTTGTGAGTTACAGAATTAGTGAGCCTGCCTTTTTTTCGTAATTTTTTTTCCGTGTGGGTATAAATTGGATCGACAAAATAACTGTGTACTTACCTAATTATTGAAGCTGCTAACAAAAATTCACGAGAACTGTTTGTAAATGCGACCTGTAGAGCAGAACCGTAGGAAAGCGTCAATTTCAGGTTTTTTTAAATAAAGAACATGATATAAATGATTGATGAATCGCGGCGTCTTGCATGGGTGCGAATAGCAAGCAAGCTAACGACGCATGATCTCGGGGATACGAACGTAGCTGAATAATGGACAAATTTTGTCAGTTCTACAGTCAGGATGTACGGTATAATAATTATATAGGAAAGGGAACGTTAGTGTGCGAGAAGGACGACTTGAGGAGCGAAAGGGACGGGAGAACGATTTGAAATTGCGAAATTTGTGACGGTGTTTTACTATAAAAGTTTAATGTGTAGTAGTCAATATTGTCGACCTTTATACATACTCGTAATTAATGTTAGACTATAAGGATCCCATCCTACTACTATTGTAAATGCAAAGTTTGGATGTTTTAATGTTTGGATGTTTAGATGTTTGGATTTTTAGATGTTTGGATGTTTAGATGTTTGCATGTTTATTAATCAATAACACCAAATCGGCTCTATCGATTATAGCCTGGATTAAAATATAGGATGGAGGACAAGAAGTCGCGGGTGGAGGCTAGTAACTGGATAAATTCGTGGCCGAAATTCATAAGTAATTACAAAAATAGCAACAGGCTTGTTCTAGTAATTACCCCAGTGTACATAAAGCATTACGCGTCTAAATGTCCAGTACGAACGGTCGCCTGACACGAACATTCCGCTGAATATTTAAATGCCATGTTTACGGACTCAACGCAAAGTGAGAATAAATGATGCCGCCATATTGGCGACTGGGTCGAGTAAATTATTTTATTACAGCCTCACGGGGTGTAAAAAGAACGGGGGAAGCTACAATTTTCCACGCTGCATTATTAAATCGTACAAACATACATACACGTGTTCCCTGAATGAAAGGTTTTCAGCCTATAACCCATACCATACATACCTCAACCTGATCCCGTACTTACGACACTCGCTGGAAGAAATCCACACACCACATGGGGATTATATTGATTAACACTTTCGCAATCGGACTAAAGATGGAACAATACATGAGACACCGACAGAACTCGCTGGGCGTGTAGGTTCATACAACTGCCCGCCTAGCGGGCTGAGCCGGCATCTGAGCAAACATTACGAGTGCCTACAAGGCGGGTTCTTGGTTGCGAACGTGTTAAGTAACTGGAAATACACCATATAACATCATCTGAGGAAAATCCTTTCGCCATCGCAAAACTTCAATTCGCCATGTAGCATTTACCAAATCAAATAAATAAAAAAAAAACATTTATTCTGCAAATAGGTGGCCACAAGGGCACTATTGCAGTTCAAACAATAATTTACAATAAAATATAGAATATCGTTTTAAAGCTATAAGACCGCCTGTTGTTACCATTATTAATCATTAAGCAATTTTTTTTGTAACATGCTCTCTCTTGTCGTGGTGCAATAAAGAGTATTTATTATTCTCAATATAGTCATAATCATCGTACAGCAATAATCATTTCGAAGTTAACAGAACTAAATGTCACTAAATGAAAACAAAATAACAAAACACTATCCATTTAAAACTAAATAGAAGTTTATGATTTTTATTTTATTTTTCATATATATATATATATGTTGCAGGGAAATGGTTAAAACAGAGATTTGATCAAATCTCTAAGGGATATGATCAAATCACGCAGGATGTTAAAATGGCCAATCCATTTTATCATTTACCTAATACAAATCAGTAATTTGATCAAATCTCTGAATCTGTTTAGTGAAATGACGAAATCGGACAAAAAAGGCAACTCGTTTTTTCATTTCACTAGACTTGTTTAGTGATTTGATAAAATCCCTGAAACGCGTCAGTGAGTTGACGAAACTAACGCGATAAAGATTTTTCCGCTCTTTTATAAAAAAAATAACCACGAAGACGGCCACCGAGCAGAGCTCCCGCCACCATCTTCTAACCTATCCGCCATCCGAGTCTAAGTCCCAGAATCGTTTAAATGACTAATGATCTAGGAGCCAATATCTGCGAGTTAGTTTCGTCAACTCACTGACGCGTTTCAGGGATTTATCAAATCACTAAACAAATCTAGTGAAATGAAAAAACGAGTTGCCTTTTTAGTCCGATTTCGTCATTTGACTAAACAGATTCAGAGATTTGATCAAATGACTGATTTGTATTAGGTAAATGATAAAACGGATTCGCCATTTTAACATCCTGCGTGATTTGATCATATCCCTTAGGGATTTGTTCAAATCTCTGTTTTGGCCATTTCACTGCGACATATATATGTTTTAATTAATTTAATATCCCAGATATGTATTTATAATGTCGGCCGTCCAGATTATTTATAATAGTTATTCTAATGATCTCAGATATGTACACAGTCTCTTTTTACTAGTGTTGGCTGGATGTTCCAACTCGTAGTACTCACACTCATTCGCTGGAGTGACCACAACCTTCTAACGTGTTCAATTTCGTCCGAAGCTGAAATGAGAACTCCTAGTCCGGAGTCAATTAACCTGAATTGCATTTGGGAATCGGAAAAAGTGAAAGTCTATCCGAGATCCCAGCATTGAGCTACACCTTAAAACCTTCACTGCCAAGAATCGCTACGCGCTACGCTCGTGGCCCCCTGGTTTTCCCGCTAAATAGCGCTCCAGGCAGTGAAGGTGTTAAATTCTCGCAGGCCAATTCCAAAATTTCGATCTTGAATTGCTTAAAAATTCTAATTGACAACATTTTATATTTTCATGTAGGCCATTTTATAATTTAGTTCGCTAGAAAATGTTTTTTTAAGCGACACGTGTTTTTCTATTTCTCCCTTAATTGCAATTTTCATTCAAAACTATCAAATTGAAAAGTAGCGAATTCCAGAAGGTTGTTAGTAAATTATGACGTCAATACTACGACTCTGTATGACAGTTTGGATTGTATGCACCTTTCATATGGCAGCCATAATACTGACGTCACACACGGTGAAAACCACTTTTATACGTTTTCGCGATTTTCTTAAAAGCGAGCAGGAAAAAAACACTGAAAACTACTTTATTACGTTCAGATAACATAATTACCGAAATGCTTTTCGATTTAGGCGTCATTACATATTTCGAAATATAGTCAATTGTGAACGAACTGCTCTGTATTCTATGACACAGTTTTGTGAGCGACCAAGAATCATGTACTCGTACCCATAATACTCAAGACAAGCAATGGTAATAATTAATTACAACGTTCGAGCGAGATGGTAGCATACAAATCTGAAAAAGTTTGACAGAAAGGGAAATATCATTAGTTGTCCTAATCATAGTTCCATTTTTTCCGCAAATGATTTAGTATGAGTTTGTGGCAAATAAACCATTACCCGCTCCAATTAAGTAGGTTGTTTATGGTAAACCATCAGCTATTTTAAGATTAATTCTTTATAGCCTTTAGAGCCTTTCTGTCCCTCACTGTCGCAACACGTATAGTTAGTCCTGAGTATTATATATAGGTCCATGCCAAGATATTTGTAAGCATTACTATTTTTGGTGTCAATCTTGTATCCGCGAGAAATGGTGGCCATTAGGTTTGTGAAAGGCATCAGTCGGCGTCAGCGCGCCGCACCGCCGGAATCTATCAGCCATGATAGGCGTATGAGCATCAATATTTTATGGCCGCGCCAAATGAAGCTGGGAAATCTATCGCATAACTTTTGCCCGATAATCCCAAAATCGAGCGTTTCATAAAAGTGTTCTTTAGAATAAAGGTGCCTACAGCTATCGTGATTCGTAAGATTTCGCTTGAAAGAGAAACGGCGTGAGATTTTCGTCAAGAATGAATCTGTTTTTAACCACGACGCAAAAAGAGGGGTGTTATAAGTTGGACGTGTCTCTCTGTGGCATTGTAGCTCCTAAAGGAATGGATCAATTTTAAGGTGTTTATTGTCCGAAATGGTTTTTGGTTACGTTTCAACAAAACCTTTGTTTTGAGATATTGAATTTTGAAAAGAAAATGTGGGGGGTTGTTCCACTTTTCCAAGTTACATCATAAATCATAATACAGACTGAAAACTATAAGTGTTCCTCCTGTTCTTGAATATCAAGGGTACGGTTAATTTATTTTGACCTTTGATGTACATAGTTGTTTTCTGATATGTAGAGAAAACTGCGTATGACTCTGCTAGGATATCGAACGGTACTAAGTTTACCGTTCACACAATACTACTTCACGTTGTATGGCGGCACTTTTGCTTTGTGCAATCAGATCTTAAATAGGTCCCATGTTACTATAAAAACAAGATCTCCAATCGTAGCTTATACATGAAAGGTTTGAAATGCAGATTCTCTACTAGATTTGTGTACATAAATCTCGACAGCAAAACATGTGGGTAATATTGCCAAGTCCTTAGGAATGTAAATTCGCTCACTGTGTAACAGTTTACCCCTCCCCGCTAGAAAACGCTCTTACGACGACCTATAGCTAACGAAGAAAGAAGCTCCCCGCTGAAGCTCAAGAAACGCTAAATATTTTGCAATGAATTCTAACTTAATGTAAAACCCTATTCCTTCGTGCTAGACTACTGTAACTTACTCTCTATTTACCTACTTATTAAACCTACTTTTGTTGCGTGCTTTTATTTAAGAATACCTGACGATTTGGCCAAAATGTGATCGCTAGTGGTTGAACCCCGAAGTGTTGTGTACCGTAATAACCCTAGATCCTTTTATGACAGCTTGACAGGTTTTTGGACTCTCCATTCATAATAAAATTAAAGCTAGCTTATCAATACATAAATTAACCTACTTAAATGCTACTTTTAACTGCTATTTTCCTATTTATGAGCATAACAAAGTCCTAAATCTTGCAGAAATAATAAATTAATTATAAATCACTTTATGATTATAATTGCACTGTAAGTTACCTTAAGATTATAATTAAAATTTGTTTTTGGTAGAAAAACACCTATCCCCTATTACATGTCCGGTTGAACAAGGAGTAGCCTTCATAAAATCAATATTATTTATTTAAATCTATTATTATCAAGAAGACTGCCCTAAATACCTACTTGTATTTTGGACCAAAGTTCTACCGACGGGTCGTGTGGCAATCTTTTGCTCACACTGGCTACTCTCTTGTTGGAATGGAGTCTGGACATCCTATTCAAGTTACTTACCTAGCTATCCTACGAGTTTAGGACTCAGAGAATGAATCTACCAGTGTCTCAAACCTAGCGGTCAGTTTCGAGAAGATACACCGAGACAAACTCGACTGACATCTTTTAGTATTATTAATCGTTTATATGTATAACTAAGATGGCCTGGACCATTTTATACCGACGGCCGTAGAGTAATGCCGAGGTAAACCGTTCATTACACGTGAGACATTCTACCCAAACCATGCCTTAAATGGAGAATTCCCTCTCATGAAAATAAGATACTTTAAATGGAGAGTTCTCTCTCATGATAATAAGATATTTTAAATGGAGAGTTCTCTCTCATGATAATAAGATATTTTAAATGGATTTGATGAACTGCTCAGCCTGTCATCAAACCCAGAATTATTTCATCTTTCTGAGACAATCCTGATATCACAATTTCATGAATAATACTGTGACCTTTTTAATGATATTTAACAATTGTCTCGTGTTTCACGTGTAACCCACGGCAACCCAACACCACTTTCCTTACTACTCAAACATCACACTGGTTACTCATTAATAATTTTAGTCGTCATTAGATTTTATAAGAATAATAACTTCAATTTTATTAATCCTACCAAACACTTGTAATATCTTTAGTTACAGTAGATATAGTTTCAAGCCCTAATACCCCATAACGCGTGAATTTACTCCTAAGCCTACCCCACAGTCCCTATTCTGCTTACTCCTGGAACCATACCTTAGTTCAGAAGCAAGAATGTATCCCTATTGAAGCTGTAATTAGTTCAGTCGGCGAAACTGAGATGACAACCCTCTAACAGCCTGTGTAATTCATCTCCCCTCGCTGTGCCCGAAGGCTAAAGGGAAAACAGCGAGTAAGATGCACTAACTGGACATACGGTATGTTGATATATAAGTATATTTAACACTGAACGACCCCTCAAGCAACCGATCGGTTTCCACGAGCGGAGATATCCTCCTATGCTTTTCGTCACATAAATGCTCAAGCCACGTTTCCACCGTCAGTTGTTTTGAGAGACGTGAGGGCCCCGATTAAAGGGTTTCGTCTCCTATGTTGGTAAAGAGGTAGACGCCAGACTACACCTCAAGTCTGGTAACTACACGGACACGGATTCATCCCCGTTGGCACCGTTAGGTGGGGCTGACTCCGCAGATAACTGATTCTTGACAGTGTTCCGGCTGATTGGACAGTAAGAATTAACCCCAACTAAATTTCGAAAACAATCGTCAAACATACTCAATCCCAGGGAGTACCTACCCTGGCATAATTAAATATATTTGATTAACCATATAAACCTCCGGACCAACTCCGTTACGGTAAATACAGCTTTGACTGAGGTCCGAAAACACTTGTCAAACATGTCTAATTCTAGGGAGTGGCCGCTAGCAAATTAAACATATTTGATTTAACCATATAAACCTCCCGGAGTACCTCCGATAAAGTAAATATAGCTTAGGCCCTAATACCCCTTTAAATATACAATTAACTTGTAAAATTAAGAAAGTAAAAGATTCATAATTATGAAGAGAGATTCCTCACAATAACAAGCCATTCACCAAAACACAATAGAGGAAACACACACCAATAATTTCACAGCCCACAACCAGAGACACTGCCAGTCCGAACGATGAGAAATGAATAATCCCCCATACTACTCCGGCATTCCCTTTTATACTCTTGGCCGGCGACACGAGTGATAGCGTCGCGAGCGACGCGAGGGACGCGAGGGACGCGAGGGACACGAGTTACATGAAGCTAAGCGACGCAAGGGATGCGAGCGACATGGTGCTAGGGACGCGAGCGACATGGTGCTAGGGACGCGAGGGATACGAGTGACATAGTGCTAGGGGATACGAGGGACGCGAGTGACATGAAGCTAAGGGACACGAAGGACGCGAGCGACACGGTGCTAGGGACGCGAGTGACATGACGCTAAAATGGACGCGAGGGATACGAGGGACGCGAGTGACATGAAGCTAAGGAACGCGAGGGACGCGAGCGACATGGTGCCAGGGACGCGAGGGATACGAGCGACATGGTGCTAGGGGATACGAGGGACGCGAGTGACACGGTGCTAGGGACGCGAAGGATACGAGCGACATGAAGCTAAGGGACACGAGGGACGCGAGCGACACGGTGCTAGGGACGCGAGGGACGCGAGTGACATGGTGCTGGGGGATACGAGGGACGCAAGTGACATGACGTTAAAATGGACGCGAGGGATACGAGCGACATGGTGCTAGGGACGCGAGGGACGCGAGTGACATGGTGCTGAAGGATACGAGGGACGCGAGTGACATGACGCTAAAATGGACACGAGGGATACGAGGGACACGAGTGACATGAAGCTAAGGAACGCGAAGGACGCGAGCGACATGGTGCTAGGGACGCGAGGGATACGAGCGACATGGTGCTAGGGGATACGAGGGACGCGAGTGACACGGTGCGAGGGACGTGAGGGATACGAGCGACATGAAGCTAAGGGACACGAGGGACGCGAGCGACACGGTGCTAGGGACGCGAGGGACGCGAGTGACATGGTGCTGAGGGATACGAGGGACGCGAGTGACATGACGCTAAAATGGACACGAGAGATACAAGGGACACGAGCGACATGAAGCTAAGGAATGCGAAGGACGCGAGCGACATGGTGCTAGGGACGCGAGGGACGCGAGTGACATGGTGCTGAGGGATACGAGGGACGCGAGTGACATGACGCTAAAATGGACACGAGGGATACGAGGGACACGAGTGACATGAAGCTAAGGAACGCGAAGGACGCGAGCGACATGGTGCTAGGGACGCGAGGGATACGAGCGAAATGGTGCTAGGGGATACGAGGGACGCGAGTGACACGGTGCTAGGGACGCGAGGGACTCGAGTGACATGACGCTAAAATGGACACGAGGGATACGAGGGACACGAGTGACATGAAGCTAAGGAACGCGAAGGACGCGAGCGACATGGTGCTAGGGACGCGAGGGATACGAGCGACATGGTGCTAGGGGATACGAGGGACGCGAGTGACACGGTGCTAGGGACGCGAGGGACTCGAGTGACATGACGCTAAAATGGACGCGAGGGATACGGGGGACACGAGTGACATGAAGCTAAGGAACGCGAAGGACGCGAGCGACATGGTGCTAGAGGATACGAGGGATACGAGCGACATGGTGCTGGGGATACGGGCGATATGAGTGACATGACATGAGCGACACGAGTGACATGACCTGGGGACACGGGCGACACGAGTGACATGACCTGGGGACATGGGGGACATGAGTGACATGACATGGGGACACGGGCGACATGAGTGACATGACGTGGGGACACGGGCGACATGAGCGACATGACATAGGGACACGGGTGACACGAGGGACATGACCTGGGGACACGGGTGACATGAGTGACATGACCTGGGGACACGGGCGACACGAGTGACATGACTTGGGGACACGGGCGACACGAGTGACATGACGTGGGGACACGGGCGACATGAGCGACATGACATAGGGACACGGGCGACACAAGGGACATGACTTGGGGACACGGGTGACATGACCTGGGGACACGGGCGACACGAGTGACATGACGTGGGGACACGGGCGACATGAGCGACATGAGATAGGGACACGGGCGACACGAGTGACATGACCAGGGGACACGAGTGACACGTGCGACATGAGATAGGGACACGGGCGACACGAGTGACATGACCTGGGGACACGGGTGACACGAGTGACATGACCTGGGGACATGGGAGACACGAGTGACATGACATGGGGACACGGGCGACACGAGTGACATGACGTGGGGACACGGGCGACACGAGTGACATGACTTGGGGACACGGGCGACACGAGTGACATGACTTGGGGACACGGGTGACACGAGCGACATGAAATAGGGACACTGGCGACACGAGTGACACGACTTGGGGACACGGGCGACACGAGTGACATGACGTGCGGACACGGGTGACATGACCTGGGGACACGGGCGACACGAGTGACATGACCTGGGGACATGGGGTCAGCAGGGTTACGAGGCTAGACGTTGGTGGTATCATCAATCACTTCTACCCATAAGCAACCTTAACTCTTTAGCAATAAGGTTTAAATTTGATTGTAGTATTAAAGCGCTAACGCATTGCCTGATGACGAAAGGTCGTATTGTTTCTTTTCATTTAGTTTCTAAGGTACTAGTTATTAAGGTTGACATTCGTATGTCGCCCTACGCTTCCAGCCATGCCGGATTGCAAAAGCAGGAATTTTATTTAGGTATCGATATATGAAATGATTCATACAATATCTGTAGATGAAATAAGTCACCGTTACAGACTGTTTATACGATTGCATGTTAACTTTATTGTCTTCCTTCTCCCCTTCATTTATCTAATCAATTTTCTAACTTTGGGTATGAAATAAAAGTATGTCGTTCTCTCTTTCTCTTTGTATAAAAATACACACAAAAATCCGCCAGCGAGCATGCCCACTCTATTACAACTGCATCTGAATTCCCTTGCAATGCCGTCTGTCCGACACACTGATTGTAGTATTAAAGCGCTAACGCATTGCCTGATGACGAAAGGTCGTATTGTTTCTTTTCATTTAGTTTCTAAGGTACTAGTTATTAAGGTTGACATTCGTATGTCGCCCTACGCTTCCAGCCATGCCGGATTGCAAAAGCAGGAATTTTATTTAGGTATCGATATATGAAATGATTCATACAATATCTGTAGATGAAATAAGTCACCGTTACAGACTGTTTATACGATTGCATGTTAACTTTATTGTCTTCCTTCTCCCCTTCATTTATCTAATCAATTTTCTAACTTTGGGTATGAAATAAAAGTATGTCGTTCTCTCTTTCTCTTTGTATAAAAATACACACAGAAATCCGCCAGCGAGCATGCCCACTCTATTACAACTGCATCTGAATTCCCTTGCAATGCCGTCTGTCCGACACACCAATTTCGTTTCTGTTTGATTTGAATATGTTTCGCATGGGTTTGACATCGTTGGTTCGATTTGTGTGGAAGCTCGCAGGCGCAACGAAAGATACTGAAACAATATTGGTATGTCTTGAATATACTGTTGGATCTCGTCAAGTCAAGAGTGAATAAGGAGGACTTAAGGGAAATACGGCCCCATACTAAAACTTGCATTTCGAGTCGCCATAGTCGCATATTTTTCTACGCCAGATCAGACCTATGATTTTCTAATATAGACTAACGAAGAGTTGTACTATATCTCCATGATACGTTATTAGGTTTCCATAGCCAACATGGCAAGAACGGAACCCTTTTAGTTTCGCCATGTCCATCTGTCTCTCTATCAGTGTGTCCGTTTGGCAGTCCGTCCGTATGTCACAGACATTTCACTAAAAAACTATAAGGTGTATTTGAATGAAATTTGGATTATAGGTGTATTTTGTTAGCCACTATGCAGTTTCGTAAAACAAAAGCACAATAAATAATTTTTGCCCCTAATCCATGGGGGAAGTAAAAAAGTATATATTACTGTAGGTTAACATGCGGCACGTCAATTGATAGGTCTTTGAAAATAAATATAAGGTCTTTTAGGCCCCGTATCATGGTCGGCCGTATCCCTCAATAAGTGACAAGATAGAGCGTCCGACTCGTTCTATCGAACGGTGACAGTCAGTGACGAACGCTCTATATCTTGTCACTTATCGTGTGATAAGGCCGACCGTAATACGGGGTCAGATTTTTTATTTTATGTAGTTAATAATATGAAGATAAATGTTTTTTTTACTTACGGTATCTAGTGATTCCTAATGTGGGTTAGCTAGTCGAGGCTACGGAACCCTTCATTGTGCGTTGTTCGACACGCACATGGTTGTTTTTTTTTAAACGTTGGTAGTCTGAACTTGAAGTATGTAGGAAATAAGAAATGGTAAAGTTAGTGTATTTATAGCGATTTACAAGCGGCTCTAGTTCAATAACAAAATCAGTTATTAAATAAATCAGAACATAGGGAAAAGTGTGACTCTCGGTTAAAAGTTCCAAAAAGGATCCACACGGGTTCCATCGACCGTTGGATTGAGTCATCTGAGACCATGGTCGTTGCAACCCGTGTACATGTCACAATCAGGAATAATGGTATAACTGGTAATCCTTTCCCGTGTTTGTCCCCGGTTTAGTGACCTACTCACTGTACGACGTATTGACAATGAACACCCCACGTCCTATTTTCTACTCGCTTGTCTTATCAATGGACTCACCCTTAACTTCTATACTTTTGAAATATATTCAAGTACACAAGAAGAAAATATCCTTCTATACTCACTGTGCACGTAATTCCTATTTATATTCGACATTTTCGTTTATGTCTAATATCCATTATAATTTATCTGTAATATACATAATCCGCAATATCCATCATGTTTTCCGTGACTTCCATATTTTTTATTTGTTTTAGATTTCCGGGCTGATGTTTCCCCAGAAACCGTCAAAATTATATCGAGCATTGTGTCCTCGTGTGTAAATATATAGTGGCAAATCCACCTTGCTGAAATCGGCAAGGAGTAAAAGCCATTCATTAAATAAATAAATATTACGGGACAATCTTACATACAAATAACCTAGTCCCATAATAAGCTCAATAATGCTTGTGTTATGGGTACTAGACGACGATATATTTAATAGATAAAAACACTTAAATACATAGAAAACATCCAAGACTCAGAAACAAACACTCATGCTCATCACGCAAATATTTGTCCTTACCGGGATTCGAACCCAGGACCTTCAGCTTCGTAGGCAGCATCACTACCCACACAGCTAACTGGTCGTCAAAAAAATAAAAGTTTAAAGTTTATATATCGATACCAAATCGAGACCACGGGGAGCTTAAAATGTGTAGACTTTTAAAGCAACTAAAGCGCGTTTATTCTATTTTTCTCTAAAGATTAGCATAATTGCTGACATGTTCCAGAGAGCCCACAGTTTTCATTCAAACTAATTCTATTTCTCAGAAACGAAAGCGCGCGTTTGGTTATTGTGATTACAATGTTTAATCTACATTAACATTCTCATTGCATTGGAATAAGGTTTACAATAGCTTAACCGCTGTATCCTTACTGTTTAGACAAGGCTTAAGGATCAGAAGGTCAAAGGTTAGAGGGTCGGTTGGTACTACAATTTCGGAATATGGCTGGTATAATCTTCTTAGGGTAACTATTTGAAGGCTTAGGTCGTGATCAATATGTTGACACAACATAAACTATTAAATATTTATGCACTACTAGCTACCCCCGGGACTCCGCCCTTGTATTACTTACAAAGAGCACAATTGAAGCCGAATTAAAAAATATAGTTTATCCATCCCAGCCAGCACGGATATCACAAGACGGCGCGCGATCTCTCTCGATTTTTCTCGCACTAACCGTATCTCTCTTATTAGAAGACTTAGAACAAGAATGCGAGAAAAATTGAGAGTTAAGTATGTCGCGGCCGGTCTATGATATACGTGCAGAGGTCTACTCTATACACTGGGTAAAGACTTTTTGAAGTTGGATGTGTAGGACCGGAGTGTAGTCGCTCCCTATTGAGCTTACTAATATGGACAATATGGCGGACTTTAATCAAAAAGTTTAAAATAAATAAGTTGGATAGCTCCCTGGTCAATTTATTATTAATTGATTATTTCTTATTAAGACCGCGTTGTGTCCTACTGCTGTGCAAAAGCCTCCCTCCCCGTTTCCAGACTTCGCGTTCCTAAGCCGTCTCAACGAAATTTTTTAAGAAGTAAGCTGATTCGTCCCGCTATCGCCGGCTAGGTCTGCCGCGTCTCCGTTTCGAACTGTCGGGCTGCCAGTCTGCTGCAATCTTGGCCCAAAGCTCGCACGGCATAAAGAGGACGACATGACATTAGCCGCTTTCCGAGCTAAGTCTACTATTTTGGTCTTGGAGCGCAGCGTGGTGTCAATTGACCTATATATAAATTGATATATATGTTTATTTATCAACTTTGATATTGTGTTGTCTATAATGGGTCTATATCGGGTGGCATAAAATTGTTGATCCTAATATTTTGTCGCATACCAACTTTGTGCCGAATATCGAATTGCATAAACATTGTTGTGCATATTTTTTATTTGCCGAAATTGTTGTTCCTAATATCGATTGTCCTAAATATTTATTTCCCGAATGTTTATTGTGTCGAAGGTTTTTTTTTAGAATTATTGATGTGCATAACTTTGATGTTACTAATATTTAATGTACTAAAAATGTTGTGGATACATTTTGTTACGCATACATATCTATTACAATTGCCTATTACATGAATAACATATGATTCGCCCTCATATCGACGGAGCCCCGCTTCGCGGGGCCCCTATTTCTGCTCTGAGGGACAAAAGGCAACTAACGAACCTATCTAATTTATCTAAATAAACATAAACATAAACATAATTTATTGATAAAACATAAGTATATCAGTTTTACTATAGACTAAAAGCTTACAATTAGAGGCGAGTAGCACGTAAATGAAGGTTGGCTCTGCTGAGAATTGCCTAATACTTGAATTACTTATGACCAGCCCTCATGTCGACGGAGCCCCGCTTCGCGGGGCCCCTCTTTCTGCTCTGAGGGGCAAAAGGCAACTAACGAACCTATTTTATTTACCTAGATGTAGGTCGGGTCTGCTCAGAGTTTACAAATAGTAAAAATAAATAAATATCTTTCCTATTTAGGTACGAACTTTAAGAACTTATGACCCGCCCTCACGTCGACGGAGCCCCACTTCGCGGGGCCCCTATTTCTGCTCTGAGGGACAAAAGGCAACGAACGAACCTATCTAATTGATCTAAATGAAGGTTGCCTCAGCTAAGAATTGCCTAATACTTGAATAACCTATGACCCGCCTTCTTGTCGACGGAGCCCCGCTTCGCGGGGCCCCTATTTCTGCTCTGAGGGGCAAAAGGCAACTAACGAACCTATTTTATTTATCTAGATGTAGGTCGGGTCTGCTCAGAATTTACATATAGTATAAAATTTAGGAAAAAAAAAGTATAGGTGGTTTAATTTTAGCACGTTTAACAATAGGCAAAATAATTACTATGACAATGAAAATTAGGACTATTACTGTTTAGGTAATCCGATGTTCGAGTAATCAATATTAGGATAAACATACTTTAGGACTTTTAAATGTGTATGCGCAAAAATGAATAGGCTAAATAAGTAGTATGCCACTCAACATTATGCCAAACATTCTCGGCCAAAAAATTTTAGGACGATCAACATTAGGTATGCGATACGACAGGCACCCGTCTATAATACGTATCGTATATGTAAAGTAGGATTTTAGCATCACAGCTTAGTTCCGGTTTAAGTCAGCCTTTGTTATAAGTAACGAATAGCCAGAAAAACTTCCGTACTGGCGCTACTTTGTCCTAAAGTCAGGAAGCCGAACGCATTTTTGATTTACGTCGTTATACTATTTTATATATTTATTTGATCTGTATTGCACAATACAAAAACTTATCGTACAAAAGGCAGACTTAATGCCGTAAGTATTCCCTACTAGTCAAACTCAGCCCCATTTTCTTAGTTCTTTTAGTTTGAAGTTAGACAATATGTTACAGAGTAGGCACCCAAAATTTGCCTAGCTGTAGTGTCCCGCGAATGTCGAAAGAGGACAACTAGACTGTTAAAGTGTTCTGGGCGATGGGCTAGCAATCTGTCACTGTAAAATAACAATCTCTCGATCTTTAAACTTTATAGAAGAGACATTAAAACAAAAGTTGATGCAGTATGCCTGCCCCTTTGGAAATTCAGGCATGAGTTTTTTTTTGTTATTATTGCACCACTTTGAACGTTAATTTAAATTGAACTTACAATTCAGGAGGGGAGGCCTGTGCCCAGCAGTGGGACGTATATAGGCTGATGATGTGATGTGAACTTACAATTATTGAATTGCTGCACCTATGTACTCGACTATAGCAACGATTTAAGTAGTGTGCATGAGAAACCTGGCGTGGTGTTTACAAGGCTTAACAACAATTCACCACAGAGTAACTGAGTGGTATAAGTCTGTTAATGTGATAATTGTAATAAACCACAGGGCCCAGGGTCGACATTAGGAAGAGTGGTATAATATCTGATCCAATTTTACACGAGGCCCTTTATCACCAAAAAAGACGGTTTAGATTTAAAAGGTTTTGTGGCTGCTATATAAATGTGGTTTTTAAGAAGCATTTGCTATTGGATGCGTTCAGAATGTTACTATATTATTATTATATAGAGTCTGAATTGGCCCACTGCTGGGCAAAGACTTCCCTCCTCTTCTTCCACTCCTCGCGGTTTTGAGCTTGATTTGGGCAGTCCCTCAAAAATGAGGCCAACTCATCGCACCATCGCCGACGAGGTCTATATGTTACTATATAAAAGGGGCGAAAGATGATGTTAAAAAAAAAGGAATTACGTGGTTTGCGACTTTAGCTGACGAATGTATATAATATAAATACATACTTAAATTCATAGTGTAAAGTGTTAAATATTGTGATAGATATATATTTTACATAGAGACTCGTTAAATAAGTTTTGCTGGGAAATGTGATGAATTAAATTTTCCATCCCATTGTTTAGTAATAATAAATAAATACAAAATTTAGTCCACAAGACCCCGACATCTAAACAAGTTGTGAATTTCATAGCTGCGTAAAATCGAGATGTGGATTTGTTAGATTTTTGTTTTCTGAGCTAATTGCGTATACGATGAATTACGATATTACCAACCGGCTCACGACCTATAAGGCTGTGCGGTTGTTTTTAGGGCGACATCCTGATCCATTTCCCTAATTGCCAATGTCTTATTGACGGAACGCTTCGTTGAATGTCACTTCGTTTGAATTACCGGTAATTGAGGTTGACAAAGGACGATTTGAGTGAGTTGGTGTTACAATGCATACCAGAGGGGTAATCACGTAACGTTTCGAACGTGCGTTAGGACAATTCACATGTTTTTTTTCATATATAAAAACATTCAACCGAATATACATAGATCCTCCTCCTTTTTTTAGGGTTCCGTGCCCTAAAGATAAAAACGGGACCCTATTACTAAGGCTCCGCTGTCTGTCCGTCTGTTACCAGATTAGATAGTTATATTCATATTTTCTCCGCGTTTGGCGATTTGATTTGGTACTTGATCGATATACTGTCACCCTAATCATAATGAAGCGTTACCTTGCCCCAATAGAGTCTACATGCCACACGTAATATTAATTAAAGTAATTAAAGTGTTTGCGCCAACTCGCCGGAGACCCAACTTTAATAGCTACCTATTAAATAACACGACTTGCGTCCCTCGTGTGGCAACTAACCCATTTGTTGCCTTAATATTTTGTATATTTAGTCAATGCTAGCTTGTGTGGAATTCGTAGCTCCATACAAATTTTCACTCTTCAACTTAACTCAGCAAAATTGATGAAGGAGACCATGAAATAAAATACCAATTTGTTTTTGCCATTGCTAAATATTTTTAAATCTTTATCTCTTTAGGAATAACGTCCAAATTCGAACTATTCGAATTTGCTCAATAGCAAAACGGTAAAGGACGCGTGGACAAAATTACAAATTTATTTGCAGAATATGCAATTGCAAAGAGTGTTTAACGGCTTTATACTCTTGCGAATAGTATTCAGTTTTGAATGAAGTCGAATCGGCTAACAGCAAAATATAAAAGTTTGATAAAACAAAATGGAATTTGCATTTACGGAAAATGTGTTACGACCTTATACTGTTAACAATAAAGTACAAATTAGAACTATGTGCCCCTAGTCAAACCCCCGTTTTCCCCCCCGCCCCCAAGCCTCGTCCCGAGTCTCTCCCAATTCTACGGTCACGTGACCTCCTGAGATCTCACAAAATCTGTCGCGAGTTTAACCATTTTTGCCCATCCCAAAAAGTGCACAGCGCCGCTAAAGAAATTTTCACTTCAAAAATAATTCCGGTTCAAACATTTTTCATTTGTAATTCCGTTACAAAAATTGTCACTGCCAACGTCTGTTTTTTTGTACTAATCGAGAAAATTTAAATCTCTTTATTCTGAAACTTAGTAGGTACTCACAGTGTGGGCGAAGCGCAGGCAACCTATCACTGCGATACCACATTTTGTCGATCTTATATACCCACATTTATGCTAAAAGTGGCACTGGAGCATCAGTTTCATGTGCTCTGCCTACCCCTTTCAGGAATAAAGGCGTGAATCTATAATAACCTCTTCTTCGCTCCGATGGCATTGTGAATTCACGCCCGTACGGGTAAGCGAGGCCTACCGGCTTCACCTCGAGGCATGAACACCCCCCAGTCTCGAAATCTCGGTGCTCTGCTCCTAATGCTACAGCTACATTACCGGGATTCGGCGAATGTTCCACCTGTAGCGACGCGTATAGTCAAACAGTTCGCTCAAGCGCTAATCATTCGGGCGAACTATAACGGTGTTTCAGACTCCTGTCGGTTTTCTATCCAATGGGATTTCGTCGCGACAAAGTTAGTGCAAGTGGCTATACTTTTTTTCATTATTAGAGCCAATGTAGTTCGTCCAAAAGTTTTATCGCGACATACGTAGCCATATAGTTCGCCGTAGAAATAACACGAAGTTTTTATCGCGACAATGCGCCACGTATGTTTGCCTGGTAATGTAGCCGTAGCATAGGATGGTACGAAGAATTACGTGCACATTATAAACTTCTGTCTAAAGCCTTACCGCATCTGGCAGGCTCTGGTTTGCAACATAACACGATACCATGGGAAGGTAATCGTTGTTGGTATAGCGACAAGTTTATTTCTTTTAGGTTTATCAAAATTATCACAAAAAATGCAACAATTGACATTAACATGGGTATTTGATTTGACGTATGACTAAGGCTAAACCTAATGCTTTGATCACACGTACCGAGCAAACGGGCGAGACAGTACTAGGCCTAGTAGATAGAAAGGGAGCCGAGCTACTGTCTCGCCGCTTTTATGCCGAGTAGCACTGTCTCGCCCGTTTTGCTCGGTACGTGTGATCGAGGCAAAAGATAGTTGAAGAGGTTTTAAATAATTTTAATCCTTGATCTGATGAAACGGTGTTTTTTACGCAGAGAACACAGTTCTTAAATTTCTTGACGCCTACCTGGCAAAACATAGTGATTCGAAACTCTATTCTTAAGACCTATATAATGTACCTATGTTTAACGAACAAATACATTCTCATTCTCATTCTCATTCTCACAGTACTGGTACGACGCACGTAAAAAGAGCGGCGCGGCGGAATGGCGGCCATACATTTAATATGGCGCGCAGAGCTCTTTTTACGTGTGTCGACCAGTAGATATAATTGTCTTGTTTAAGCTTTATAATTAAACTAATAATCTACCCATAAGATCTGATACTGATATGATGACATTCTTTATGCATGCTTGTCGCAGGCCCTTTCTTGGCAGGTTTCAATCATTTGTAGTAATTTACATATAATAAATAAATGCTTTGAGAATATTATCTAAGTAAAGAAACATAAAAAAAATACAATGATCATGTTAATTAGGCGAAAAAGTAAATTAATCCAATAATGTACTTATTTCACCCTGTGACCGAGTCAACTTCGCGAGTGCGAATCAATCTTGTTAGGGCTTTATTCGATTAGTGTCCCGAGCGATTTGACACATACAGCAAGTACAGTGACAAGTCGAAGAGAGATGCTGTTTTCCCTTCGAGTTGGAAGGCCAGATGGAACATTGACGTCACCATCTAAATCTAAATATATAAAAGAAGAAGCTGACTGACTGACTGACTGACTGACTGACATATCAACGCACAGCCCAAACCGCTGGGTCTACGGATTCCAAATTTGGCACCTAGGTTCCTTATAAGGTGTAGGGGAGCACTAAGAAAGGATTTTTCAAAACTCGCCCCCTAAGGGGGTAAAACGGGGGTCCAAAGTTTGTATGGGTGAAACATTATTTTTTGTACTAGAGACTTGAAACTTTGTAGGGATATTACCTATTAAGATACAAAAAAAGTACTTTCAGCGTTTTAGAAAATTCCACCCCTAAGGGGATTAAATAGGGGTGCAAATTTTGTATTCAAAACTACTGGGACTAGGAACTTGAAAATTACACCAGAACTTCTTTTTATGACGTAGGCAGGGGATAGAACAGGATTTTTGGAAATGCTATCCCTAAGGGGGTGAAATGGGGGTCCAAAGTTTGTATGGGGAACATTATTTATTGAACTGGAGACTTAAAACTTTGTAGGAGGATTACTTATTGATACCAAAAAGGTACTTTCGGCGTTTTATAAAATTCTACCCCTAAGGGGGTTAAATAGGGGTGCCAAGTTTGAATTAAAAACTACTGTGTCTAGAAACTTGAAATTTACACCAGATTTTCCTTTTATGACATAGGCAAGGAATAAGACGGGATTTTTGGAAATTCTGTCCCTAAGGGTGTTAAATAGGGGTGCAAAGTTTGTATGGGATAAACATTATTTTTTGTACTAGAGACTTGAAACTTTGTAGGGATATTACTTATTAAGATACAAAAAAAGTTCTTTCAGCGTTTTAGAAAATTCTACCCCTAAGGGGGTCAAGTAGGGGTGCAATGTTTGTAACTAGAGACTAGAAACTTTGTAGGAAGATTACTTATTAGGATACAAATAAAAATATCCTTAGCGTTTTTAAAGTTCCACCCCTAAGGAGATTAAATAGGGGTGCAAAGTTTGTATTCAAAACTACTGGGACTACAAACTTGAAACTTACACCAGAACTTCCTTTTATGACGTAGGCAAGGGATAAGACGGGACTTTTGGAAATCCTATCCCAAAGGGGGTTAAAAAGGGGTGCAAAGTTTGTATGGGAGAAATATGATTTTTTGTACTAGAGACTTAAAACTTTGTAGGGATATTACTTATAAAGATACAAAAAAAGTTCTTTCAGCGTTTTAGAAAATTCTACCCCTAAGGGGGTTTATTAGGGGTGCAATGTTTGTATAAGGGAAATATTATTTATTGAACTAGAGACTTGAAACTTGGTAGGTATTTTACTTATTAGGATACAAAAAAAGTAATTTCAGCGTTATATAAAATTCCACCCCTAAGGGGGTAAAATAGGGGTGCAAAGTTCGTATTCAAAGCTACTGGGACTAGAAACTTGAAATTTACACCAGAACTTCATTTTATGACGTAGGCAAGAGATAAGATGGGATTTTTGGAAATTCTTTCCCTAAGGGGGTTAAGTAGGGGTGCAAAGTTTGTATGGGAGTAACATATTTTTTTGTACTAGAGACTTGAAACTTTGTAGGAATATTATTATTAAGATACAAAAAAGTACTTTCAGCGTTTTATAAAATTCTTCCCCTAAGGGGGTTAAATAGGGATGCAATGTTTGTGGAGGGGAAACATTATTTATTGAACTAGAGACTTGAGACTATGTAGGAAGATAACTTATTAGGATACAAAAAAAGTAATTTCAGCGTTTTATAAAATTCCACCGCTAAGAGGGTTAAATGAGGGTCCAAATTTTGTAAAAGGGAAACTTATTTTTAGCTACTACGTACTTAAAACTTTGTGGACAGATTACTTATTCATTTAAAAATAAAGTGCTTTCAGCGTTTTTGAAATATTTACACCTAAAGGGGTTAAAAAGGAGGTCCAAAGTTTGTATGGAGAAAAAAGATTAGGAAGACAATTTTATTCGAGAATTCACAGGATAATTCCTAACGATAAATGAGTGTTTACTCATTTATCGTTAGGAATTATCCTGTGAATTCTCGAATGTGTGTGTCGAAGTGTTTCCGGTTTTTTGAGAATTCAACCCCTAAAAGTGACAAAATCACACACATGACACATGACACATGTCATTTTGACACATGTGGTGACAAAATCTGAAAATCAACATCGGCATCTATTGTTTCTATGGTTTTTCGGGTCGCTGATTAGGAAAACAACAACGATTTTACATTCCAACGTAGCGTCTAAATATCAATATGTGCGTTGTTATTACGGTTTTTTGGTTCGTTAATAACGAAAATCACATAGATTTTGAAATGTAATGTTGTGGACATGAAAAATCATGAAAATATTTGTGCCAAATTGCAATTCAATCGGTCCAATTTTTTTCGTAGCAAATCGGTTGTAACAGGCGGACTGACAAACAGCCACACGTGATCCTATAAATAAGGGTTCTATTTTTGCTTTTGACGTATGGAACGAGACCCGCATTATATAGGGTTATAGGTTTTAAAGTTTGTATTTGGTGCCATCTCGATCGTCAGCAATCGGTACCTAGGCGAGTGCGGGCGGCGCGGCGGGACGGGAGGGTAGGAGACATTGGGAAAGTGCCTGCATCCGTAATAAGTACATTCAAGGTGCTGCACGAAGATCTGCTTACTTTTAATAAGTTAAGCATTTTGGCCACCGTTACATTAAAACAATTTTTTGGGTATTTATGTTAAATACTGGTTCGAAAAGCATGGAAAAAAAAAATTTAGGAAACAAGCCTATAGCAATGTCCAGGCCACAAATTTGACTTGACATTCGTGGAGATATTTTGGTATTTCAACATTAATGTTCATGAACATAAAGTAGCTTTTATTCCAGAGGACAGATTCTCATTAATCATGATTGTAAATTTAATAACAGAAATACGTACATACATTGACGCCTTTATTCCCAAAAGGGGCAGGCAGAGCATATGAACTTTTAGCATAAATGTGGTTATAAAAGATCGACAAAAAGTGATATTGCTTAGGTTATTAGCCCATCACCCACAACACACTTCAACCCTGCTCTCTTAATCGACTTTTACGACACACACGGGAAGAAAGAGGGTGGTGAAATTCTAACCCGCCACCACACGGGCATAAATATAATAGTAAATAAAAATTAATTTACCATAATGGGTTATGACGAAGGGTTATTAGTAGGGGAAGTTAGTAGTAGTAGGTTAGTCGGCGGCGTAGCAATTCAACAATTATTGGAAAATTACTTTTACTACGCGGGCGAAGCCGCGGGCAAAAGCTAGTTTTCCAATAAATTTCAAAGCTACCAAGCAGAAATATTTACATACTGACTTTATCTAGTCAAGTTCTGTGAATGAAACTACTGATATAAGCAAAATGCATCAATTTCGCCCGGGCTTCAGTAAATTAGTGCCTCGGACGATTGAATTTCACAGCACTCGTATTGCAGGAGTGCTGAATAGAGTAATTTAAAGCTCGATTGTGCACTAGGGCTTGAGTTTTGCACTTTTGAGGTAATAAAATGAGTTAGCAGGTAATTATCCCTTGCGCTCTTCATCTCGTTTTTGTTGAGTTGAAGCGGCCGATGACCGAGTTTTAAGAGGAGGAGGAGTTTTAAGGTATGGTGCCGGTCAACGAAACGTAGGTAATTAATTAAAATGGGTCTTGTTTTTATTATACTCCATGCCCTGTTTTAGGCCAAGTTAAGACAGATAACATGTTGCACGTGCTGTCGGGCAACTATGGTCGGCAGCGGCGGATGCGTGAAACGTCATAGTCGCCTGAAAGCTCGCGCTTTGTGTCGCGTAACATTTTGCTTATGCCTAACCGCGACCTAACGTATCGTACAAAACCAATTTAAATAATCGAGAATAGGCTAGTTTGAAGGCTTAGGTACATGCGTGTATTTGTAGAAAGTCGTATTCAAACATCACGTCATTTGACAACAATATACTTCAAACACCTTTAGACGCCTCTCTGGATGATTAATAATTTACAAGTACCTATCGCGACATCCAATTGGTGTTGACCTCAATCGAATAAGTAATATTTGAACACCTCAACTTTTCACTCGTAACTTCATCGTCAACTTATGCAATTGAGGTATTCCTTTAAAGATACAACCCTATGCAATGCATGCGATTGGATGTTTGGAATCGACAGAAAAACAAATGCTTTCGAGTGAAAATTGAATTCCGGATAAATGCAGTCAGGTTCGTGATTCAACTTCAGGGGAGTTTCGGAACTTGGAAGCTAAGGTGCGGAAAACTTGTTTTTTCGTTGTTTTATTAAACAAAAGGTTTGTGAGGGGAATTATATGTTGCAAAAGCAGATGTATAAAAAAGCATTCTACAATTCTAATAAAGGGTATTTTCGAACTGGGCTACCGTTTCGTCTAGTCTAACTAATTTCTCGTTTTAGCCTCTTTCAACGTAGTACCTACGCCTCGAGATAATCTATCCTTTTTTACTTTGAACCGGTGAACCATTGGATAATTATATGCTATTTTTAACCAATAAAACTCCACTCCGCGTAACTTTCAGGCTCTTAAAACATTCTGGGTCGTAGTACTTCGCGATTTTCTTATTTGAATAGTACTATCGAAAACAGAAGGGGCAATATGGTAGGTTACCTGGTACACCATGACAATTAAAACATTTATTTGTGACATACAATTCACAGATAACAAAATAAATTATTAGCTTTACAGCCAGCGCCGGTCTTCCGCAGGGTCCATTCCATTCGGTGAAAACACGGGTAAGTAACAACTACAGATGCACAACAGTACATTACTTACCCTAGGGCGGTAAAGCAAAGAATGTCTCAGATTGCAGGTATTTGGCGCTCGGACCGAAGGCAAAGGCAACCGCCCGTGGTGAGTATAAAATTGTACGTCTCTACCTGGCCAGGAAGTGGAGTTTTCCGTGCAATATACGTGCGGTAATTGCTGCTTTATAGCCAGGCATGACGTGAATTAAATTAAACAATAACTTATCTAAACACAAAAGATAATAAGAAAGGATCTACTATATATCGAACATACAGTCGTCATCAGATATATCGGAGCGGCCAAAGTGCTCACAAATATCTGAACACGGCTCTAATACCTCGACAATAATGACGTGTTCAGATATCTGATGGCGACTGTACAACCTTAAAACACACAAAAAAGAACCAAACAATTTATTCCGTTCAGATATATAGATATTCAGCTGTGCATTCGGGATCTGACCCCGTATCATTGTCGCCATTATCACAAGATAAGTGACAGGATAGAGCGTCCATCACTGGCGGACACCGTTCGATAAAACGAGACGACGCTCCTATCTTGTAACTTAAGGCCTCCACCCACCGGACGCGTGTGCTGCGCGTGTGCTGCGCTGCAGCTGCGCGGGTGCTGCGCGTGTGCCGCGTTCGATGTGTCTTTGAAGTGTAGTTTCAATGCTTTACAACTTGCGTGTGTGCTGCGCGTGTGCCGCGCGGGTGCTGCGCGTGTGCCGCGTTCGATGTGTGTTTGAAGTGTAGTTTTAATGCTTTACAACTTGCGCGTGTGCCGCGCAGCACACGCGCCGCGCAGCACACGCGTCCGGTGGGTGGCGGCCTTTATCGCGTGACAAGGCCGACCATGATACGGGGTGGAATGTATAGCTGACCCCTGCTGCGGCCATGTCTTCAGGATGAGAGTCATCATATCCGACATAAGACCAGCACGTGTAGTTTTGCACGTCGACCGATAGATACACCTATAGAGCTAGAAGACGCAAGTCGCAACTAAGTAATTGACAAAAGCGACGGACGGCTGATTGGGCCCCGAGCAAACAGCGCGCCCAACGAGCGTCCACGGAATCTACACACGTTATACTAACTATGGAAAAGGCCCGGGTGAACACACGCTTCTTCATTTTCAACTTTATGATTAAGTCGTTAAGGTTGAGAACAGAAAAAGGATAAGGACTGAGTTTTAGTTGTTACGGCGATATGTCCCGTGAAAAGAGTAGGGTAAGGGATTAGCTTAATTTTAGACCCGAAGGGAAAGCCGATTTTCCTTAGATTTTAGCTGTTTGGTGCTAAAGAATAGTTTTATTAACTCAATCTCTCTAGCTTGAAATTGGCAAATAAATGCTTTGTGAATAGCTTGTCATACTAATATTACAAATGCGAAAGTGTGTCTGTCTGTCTGTCTGTCTGTCTGTCTGTTACCTCTTCACGCTTAAACCGCTGAACCGATTTAGGTGGAATTTGGTACAGAGATAGTTTGATTCCCGGGGAAGGACATATGATATGAATGACATATGAATGGGGAGGTTAAAGTTTGCATGGAGCTGCGATATGAACGAGTTCCACGCGGACGGAGTCGCGGGCAAAAGCTAGTAAAGATCATTTTAGAAAAACTAGACAGGGGTATGCCTAGCCAGCTCATTAGTATTATTGAAAATTCTAAATTAGGCAGTATAACTAACTTAACCTTAACCTTTCTCGGCTTCAACGACGGGGCAGCTCTAGCCAACATCGCCCCCCAACCCCCCTCTACATACAACTGTCCGTTTTTTTATAATTGTTAAAATAATTATCTCCTTTTTGAAAATAAAGATGTTCTAATACCAAACCTTAACTGATTCCTTTGCAAAAATAATGTGTTGTTTGCATAGGACTTTAGCAAAGCTGGATTACTACGTAGTAACTAGCGCCTATAAATAGGTAATCACTAAATTTATTTAGACTGACTTGACCGATTTTGACCAAATAAACATATTATATGTCACTCTGGGCGGTAAGTAAGATTTACGGGGGGTTGGGGGGCGATGTTGGCTAGAGCTGCCCCGTCGTTGAAGCCGAGAAAGGTTAAGGTTAAGTTAGTTATACTGCCTAATTTAGAATTTTCAATAATACTAATGAGCTGGCTAGGCATACCCCTGTCTAGTTTTTCTAAAATGATCTTTACTAGCTTTTGCCCGCGACTCCGTCCGCGTGGAACTCGTTCATATCGCAGCTCCATGCAAACTTTAACCTCCCCATTCATATGTCATTCATATCATATGTCCTTCCCCGGGAATCAAACTATCTCTGTACCAAATTCCACCTAAATCGGTTCAGCGGTTTAAGCGTGAAGAGGTAACAGACAGACAGACAGACAGACAGACAGACACACTTTCGCATTTGTAATATTAGTATGACAAGCTATTCACAAAGCATTTATTTGCCAATTTCAAGCTAGAGAGATTGAGTTAATAAAACTATTCTTTAGCACCAAACAGCTAAAATCTAAGGAAAATCGGCTTTCCCTTCGGGTCTAAAATTAAGCTAATCCCTTACCCTACTCTTTTCACGGGACATATCGCCGTAACAACTAAAACTCAGTCCTTATCCTTTTTCTGTTCTCAACCTTAACGACTTAATCATAAAGTTGAAAATGAAGAAGCGTGTGTTCACCCGGGCCTTTTCCATAGTTAGTATAACGTGTGTAGATTCCGTGGACGCTCGTTGGGCGCGCTGTTTGCTCGGGGCCCAATCAGCCGTCCGTCGCTTTTGTCAATTACTTAGTTGCGACTTGCGTCTTCTAGCTCTATAGGTGTATCTATCGGTCGACGTGCAAAACTACACGTGCTGGTCTTATGTCGGATATGATGACTCTCATCCTGAAGACATGGCCGCAGCAGGGGTCAGCTATACATTCCACCCCGTATCATGGTCGGCCTTGTCACGCGATAAAGGCCGCCACCCACCGGACGCGTGTGCTGCGCGGCGCGTGTGCTGCGCGGCACACGCGCAAGTTGTAAAGCATTAAAACTACACTTCAAACACACATCGAACGCGGCACACGCGCAGCACCCGCGCGGCACACGCGCAGCACACACGCAAGTTGTAAAGCATTGAAACTACACTTCAAAGACACATCGAACGCGGCACACGCGCAGCACCCGCGCAGCTGCAGCGCAGCACACGCGCAGCACACGCGTCCGGTGGGTGGAGGCCTTAAGTTACAAGATAGGAGCGTCGTCTCGTTTTATCGAACGGTGTCCGCCAGTGATGGACGCTCTATCCTGTCACTTATCTTGTGATAATGGCGACAATGATACGGGGTCAGATCCCGAATGCACAGCTGAATATCTATATATCTGAACGGAATAAATTGTTTGGTTCTTTTTTGTGTGTTTTAAGGTTGTACAGTCGCCATCAGATATCTGAACACGTCATTATTGTCGAGGTATTAGAGCCGTGTTCAGATATTTGTGAGCACTTTGGCCGCTCCGATATATCTGATGACGACTGTATGTTCGATATATAGTAGATCCTTTCTTATTATCTTTTGTGTTTAGATAAGTTATTGTTTAATTTAATTCACGTCATGCCTGGCTATAAAGCAGCAATTACCGCACGTATATTGCACGGAAAACTCCACTTCCTGGCCAGGTAGAGACGTACAATTTTATACTCACCACGGGCGGTTGCCTTTGCCTTCGGTCCGAGCGCCAAATACCTGCAATCTGAGACATTCTTTGCTTTACCGCCCTAGGGTAAGTAATGTACTGTTGTGCATCTGTAGTTGTTACTTACCCGTGTTTTCACCGAATGGAATGGACCCTGCGGAAGACCGGCGCTGGCTGTAAAGCTAATAATTTATTTTGTTATCTGTGAATTGTATGTCACAAATAAATGTTTTAATTGTCATGGTGTACCAGGTAACCTACCATATTGCCCCTTCTGTTTTCGATAGTACTATTCAAATAAGAAAATCGCGAAGTACTACGACCCAGAATGTTTTAAGAGCCTGAAAGTTACGCGGAGTGGAGTTTTATTGGTTAAAAATAGCATATAATTATCCAATGGTTCACCGGTTCAAAGTAAAAAAGGATAGATTATCTCGAGGCGTAGGTACTACGTTGAAAGAGGCTAAAACGAGAAATTAGTTAGACTAGACGAAACGGTAGCCCAGTTCGAAAATACCCTTTATTAGAATTGTAGAATGCTTTTTTATACATCTGCTTTTGCAACATATAATTCCCCTCACAAACCTTTTGTTTAATAAAACAACGAAAAAACAAGTTTTCCGCACCTTAGCTTCCAAGTTCCGAAACTCCCCTGAAGTTGAATCACGAACCTGACTGCATTTATCCGGAATTCAATTTTCACTCGAAAGCATTTGTTTTTCTGTCGATTCCAAACATCCAATCGCATGCATTGCATAGGGTTGTATCTTTAAAGGAATACCTCAATTGCATAAGTTGACGATGAAGTTACGAGTGAAAAGTTGAGGTGTTCAAATATTACTTATTCGATTGAGGTCAACACCAATTGGATGTCGCGATAGGTACTTGTAAATTATTAATCATCCAGAGAGGCGTCTAAAGGTGTTTGAAGTATATTGTTGTCAAATGACGTGATGTTTGAATACGACTTTCTACAAATACACGCATGTACCTAAGCCTTCAAACTAGCCTATTCTCGATTATTTAAATTGGTTTTGTACGATACGTTAGGTCGCGGTTAGGCATAAGCAAAATGTTACGCGACACAAAGCGCGAGCTTTCAGGCGACTATGACGTTTCACGCATCCGCCGCTGCCGACCATAGTTGCCCGACAGCACGTGCAACATGTTATCTGTCTTAACTTGGCCTAAAACAGGGCATGGAGTATAATAAAAACAAGACCCATTTTAATTAATTACCTACGTTTCGTTGACCGGCACCATACCTTAAAACTCCTCCTCCTCTTAAAACTCGGTCATCGGCCGCTTCAACTCAACAAAAACGAGATGAAGAGCGCAAGGGATAATTACCTGCTAACTCATTTTATTACCTCAAAAGTGCAAAACTCAAGCCCTAGTGCACAATCGAGCTTTAAATTACTCTATTCAGCACTCCTGCAATACGAGTGCTGTGAAATTCAATCGTCCGAGGCACTAATTTATTGAAGCCCGGGCGAAATTGATGCATTTTGCTTATATCAGTAGTTTCATTCACAGAACTTGACTAGATAAAGTCAGTATGTAAATATTTCTGCTTGGTAGCCGAAGGGAAAGCCGATTTTCCTTAGATTTTAGCTGTTTGGTGCTAAAGAATAGTTTTATTAACTCAATCTCTCTAGCTTGAAATTGGCAAATAAATGCTTTGTGAATAGCTTGTCATACTAATATTACAAATGCGAAAGTGTGTCTGTCTGTCTGTCTGTCTGTCTGTCTGTTACCTCTTCACGCTTAAACCGCTGAACCGATTTAGGTGGAATTTGGTACAGAGATAGTTTGATTCCCGGGGAAGGACATATGATATGAATGACATATGAATGGGGAGGTTAAAGTTTGCATGGAGCTGCGATATGAACGAGTTCCACGCGGACGGAGTCGCGGGCAAAAGCTAGTAAAGATCATTTTAGAAAAACTAGACAGGGGTATGCCTAGCCAGCTCATTAGTATTATTGAAAATTCTAAATTAGGCAGTATAACTAACTTAACCTTAACCTTTCTCGGCTTCAACGACGGGGCAGCTCTAGCCAACATCGCCCCCCAACCCCCCTCTACATACAACTGTCCGTTTTTTTATAATTGTTAAAATAATTATCTCCTTTTTGAAAATAAAGATGTTCTAATACCAAACCTTAACTGATTCCTTTGCAAAAATAATGTGTTGTTTGCATAGGACTTTAGCAAAGCTGGATTACTACGTAGTAACTAGCGCCTATAAATAGGTAATCACTAAATTTATTTAGACTGACTTGACCGATTTTGACCAAATAAACATATTATATGTCACTCTGGGCGGTAAGTAAGATTTACCGCCCACGGGCGAAGCGGCAAATCTCACATCCAGGGGAAGACGTTAAATTGTGTACGCACCGCGGGTGGTAATTCTCATAAATAACTACAACTTAGAAAAGTTTAACAGCCCCCCACCTTTTTCATTTCAATGTCCAATATCTCAAAAACGGCTTTTCATGAAACATGGCTAAGAACACTCGGGATAAAATTATCTATGACATAAAAAAACCGCATGCAAATCGGTCAATCCGTTAGGGAGCTACGCTACCACAGACAGATACACACGCTGACACGTAAAAATTATAACACCCCTCTGGAATTACTCATATCGCGTCATATCATATATCAAAAATATAACAATGCTATAATTACTTTTATCTACGCACATATCATTAGTGTTCTAAAATGCGTTCAGAAACCGTAGGAAATGACCAGCATTACTAGGGTGGTGGAACCAGAAGATGAACAGCCCCCAATAGATGAACGTTTTGTCGAAAAATTGAAATAAAAAAATCACGACACATTTTACGCACTTGCAATATTTTTTTCCTAAAGCGTCATCCCTTTACCGAGGCTGGCATTTAAACACCCAGACAGTTGCCACACACACGCGGCGGTGAGCGCCGAGGTCTCGCGCCTAAATCACCGTTTATATGGAGAATTAGTTAAGGTTAGCGCTCTCAAATTTAAGCTCAAAATTACGTATAAAATTGAATAAATTGGCTACATGCATTGTTTTGCGTGATATAGATTCTTGATTAATGCCTTTAATGGATTATCTATCACAAATTGCATATTTATTGTTAACTTAAGAGATATTTAGCGTTCAACTAATGGTTCCAATTTAGTGTACCTGAGCCAATAGATGAACGGTGTTCATCTACTGGGCAAGGCATAGTTTCTTCAAAAGCTGATATAAAATCGTATTGCAAAGGTAGATACAACTTTTATGGCTTAAATTAATCGTTACTTAACCTTTGATTTTTGAACCGAAAATTGAACGTGACTATCCATTCGCAACACGGTTATTTTGGGGTTTGTTTTAGTTCGTTCATTTCTTTGCTATCGTGCCCAGAAGATGAACGAACAAAATTTGTTCGTTCATCTTTTGGCTTCGCTTCCAATGAGTGAACACTCTGTTGATTTTAGTTCGTTCATTCCTTTGCTATCGTGCCTAATAGATGAACGAACAAAATTTATTCGTTCAAGTTTTAGGCAGGGGTTAGTACAATGAACTCTTAATATCAAAGATACATGAAATTTGGCAAGTTTGCCCGGCATTTATAAAGTTAATTATATAATTTTCAAATTAGCTGTATCGTTTCGGTTTATTTATCTAACAGTTTTCTTTGTATGAGTAACGATTATTAATAGGTGAAATATATTGGCGACTTTTGACCGGGCAAAAAATTATAAATACAAGTTTGCCCACTTTTGCACATTTCATTGTAATTTTATCCTTTTTTTTTCATTGATCGACTATAAACCAAATATATATTGAAATGTTATTACTTTTTTTTTAATGAAGTGGATGCAATTAACGGAATACATGCTTACTTTTTTAATAATACATATTGGGATTCAAACTTAATATCACAAACTTGTTGTTTATTCTGATACATACCTTATCGAACGAGCGAGCGAAGTGAACAAAGTTCTATGGTTCAGGTTGAGCCGAAAATCATTCGTACCTATGTCCGGTGTCTGTCCCGCTGTTCTCCTCTACAGATCGCATTTCTCAACCAATTCTCGTGAAATTTTGTGAGCAGGTTCGTTAATTATATTTTTTTTGTCGTCTTTTTATAAATTTAAAATAAAACATGCTCGCGATTTCTACAGCTCACAGAGCCACTAGTAACGAACCAATGAGATGACAGAAGCAAGAGTTTGTTACCTACTGTTCTCATTATCCTACCTACTAATATTATAAGTGTGAATTTGGATGTTTGTAAATGGAAAGCCAATAAATAATTATAAAAGTTTATGACATAAGTTTCTTAAAATATCACGCCATTTGCCTGCGAATGTCAAATAACGTTTTGTATGGAAAACGAACCACCTCAAATACCTCCTCTAACGTCTCTTGAGGCTCGATCTGTAAGTTATCTATTAAGTACTTATCCTTTTAATTACCTTGAACACCATAGAACACTTACAGTAGGAAATATTTTTATCATAATCAACAAATAGGTAGGTACTTATACGCTAAAGAACGCCTCCAGAATAAACAGGTAATATTGCTTGAGTATTTTTCAATGGAAATGAGAATCGTGTATTTTTTTTTTAATGATAACGCTGTGTTTTTTCTATTTTCTAATAAAACTTGATTAATTTCTTACGGCTTGTCCTTGTGAAAAAATGTGCAATAAAGATAGATTTTTTTATGTGTTTATTTAGTTATTTCCATCGTGATACTTATTCGTACCTAATTGCGATAAATATAGCCTATAACAAAAAAAATAGTTTTACCGTATATTTTATAACGGCTTAAAACTGCCCAATTTCGCCGTCTATTGTATCGTACCTTTTATATAATTATACAATTCACGGTTTGATAACAGTTGAAACAGTCTTATATTGCTCCTGGTGGTTTTTTACTTAGTGGGCAAATTTACAATATGGGCAAAGTTGGACAGCTGCACGGTCATTCGTTTTCTTCGTTCAACTATTGGTGCCAAAATGTTCACTCATTGGGCACAGCGTTCATCTTCTGGGCAAACAGGCATACTTTAACATAAAAGCATTTTTTTTTAATACTGTGTTGAAATAGGAGAGGTTAAAATAGGCAAATCTAATCTCGACTATATACTTAATCGGATAAAAAAATAAAATATGTACAAACTAGGTTACAACTCCCACAAAAAAATCCCAAAGTTGGGATAATCGCTTAACCGTTCATCTTTTGGTTCCTCTACCCTACAACCGATTTTACTATGAGAACTTTTTTGTCTGTGGTAGTAGGTAAAATCTGTACTGTAATGTCATTACAGTACAGATTTTTGATAAATTTGTATCGTTATGAGTTTAAATTTGGAACAGCTGTCAAAACTCAAGTGGGTCTCTATTCTAGTATCCATAGATATTAAAACAGTTATCGATACAAAACGTCAATTCAGTACGTTTTTTAATACAAACCGTACGACATTTGATCTCGAGTGATATGAGTATAGGGACTTCATTCGTTTGTCTATGATTAAAAAAAAACAATTCGTCATGACGGATGATCGAATTGCCGCCATTGCTGTTGTCATTTTATTGTTCGTTTTTTGCTGTTACTTACTACTACTTATGATATGTGTGTAGATAAAGTAGTGTATGCAACTGTACATAATTAGGCCTTAAAACACTCGTGTGATGCTATTATGAAACTCGCTGACGCTCGTTTCATAAAACCACACTCGTATTTTAAGGCCTCTCATTATGGATCAGTCGCATAAACTACTAAAATGTATGTATTCACTCAATGTTGTTGACTCCATGTAAAGAAAATCGTAAGCTTGCGTTGTACTTACAGAAAATAGAGATAAATAAGAAAAGCGAATTTTCTTATTCAGTGCAACATAAATAAGTATTTTTCCCCGGAATAAGGACTGTTCCCGAGGTAATTGAGCATTGGCAGAATAGCTCTGCTTTAAATAGTCCCGGTAGGCAAACCCAAGTGCAGCCGAGACTGAAATAACAGGGGTTTAAGCAGGCTAATGCTACCGGCGCTGGGTTTGTTTAATACAGATATAGAGTAGGTACGAACGCTACGATAGCTCAGTGGTTCAGACATGCGGCTGTCAAACGGCGGTCGTGTTTTCGAATCCCGGCTCGTACCAATGAGTTTTTCGGAACTTATGTACGGAATATGATTTCATATTTACCGTTAGCTTTTCAGTGAAGGAAAAACATCGTGAGGAAACCTGCATACATCTGCGAAGAAATTCAAAGGTGTATGTGAAGTCCCCAATCCGCACTGGCCAGCGTGGGGACTACTGCCCGTTCCCTCTCATACATGAGAGGAGGCCTGTGCCCAACAGTGGGACGTATAGAGGCTGAGGATGTGTGAGATATAGAGTTGTTGACATTAATAGATATAAGTTAGTGTAAGAAGACACTAAGGGCGGGTTGAATCGACGACGCGTTACAGGCCGGTTAGCGTTAAATATGGCGGCAGCGGCGGCGGCTGTCATTTCGTAAAAAAACTGCGAAACTTCACCACTATCAGTTTTTAACGGACGCGACTTACGAAAAACGAGAGATAAAAGCTTGGATTGAAAGAGTTATGGTTAAGATTTGCATTTTTAATTAAAGTTTTACCGGTCTTGCCTAAACTGAAAGTGAGATAATACCACTAAGCGCGGACTTCCATGCAGATAATCGTGAGGGTTTATTTAATTGGAAGTAATGTTTTCGTCTCGAGTTTGCGATGCAGATGATTAAATCTTGATGATGCTCTTTATAAATACCTACCCAAAAACGTGCCTAAAATCCATATTAATTCACAGCTACCCAAAATATGGCTGTTTTTTTTTTTTTTTTTTTTCAATTATACCCAACATAACGCATACGATTGGTCAATCTACGAATGTATTGCCGTGATTAGGATTAGCCGTCGTGCATCACGTCGGACGACAGCTATATATGACAGTGACAACGAAAACGAATAATTGTTGCTGTTTGAATGGTTACACGCAACATGAAGCTATGTAGTTGTCATAACGTTCGTGTAATATTTTAAGTCTAAAGTAGCCTAAAGTTTTGAATCTTAGATATTTTTCTATTTATCCTTGACCCCAATGGTGGTGTTTGTTTACATGTAAGATTAACAAGAAACACACATGAAAAAGTGGACAGCGACGGAGGATTCCTCAAAAGCAGCACGGAGTGACGCTCCAATGGGTATACAAAAGTAGAAAACACGGCGTACTTATAAGTTAAATAAGTCTGGAAGCTACAGGAGGGCCTCTGGAGAGCTCTGGCGGGTCGTACATCTGAACAATACGAGCGCGAGTGTACCAGCTCATGTACAGTCGGGAACAGTGCCGCGGAGAGCTTAGTATAAGGGTCGGTTGTATAACCGTCAGTAATCGTAATTTACGTTGATTAAAATCCGAGTACATTTATTGGCACTTGGCTTGTAAAGTGGGGTTGTCTATCTCGCCCTAAGAGTTTTTGTGCAACTGTTTGTATGTGTTTTATAGCAAGTAGACGAGACTTCACAATTTAAACTTTACCTGTAGTAGGGGATACGAATAGAGGCACGATTTGCACCCATCTGTTCAATGGATGAAAAGTATACATCGAAATTGAAAGAAAGAAAAAACACAACTTAATTCCAAAAAGCACACATGCATAACAGGATAATAATAACATGAATATAGACAAATACTAACGTAAGAGGCACAGACAGGGTGCAAGTTGCATAAAGGGTCCAGCGATGTGTGCGATAGAGAAAAGGCTGCGACTCAGCATGACTGTGTTGCTATTTTCCAAAGTATGCAAATTGCAACGCTGTTCTGCCACAGCCTATGATAATTTAGTACATTAACAGTTATTTGTTGTACAAGGGTGCAAAGTTGTATTTTACCCGCGAGTGTGGCATTGAAACACGAGCAAGCGAAATGACTCTATAGTTGAACCACGAGCGAAGCGAGTATTTCTAAATTACAATCCTGAGCGTAGCGAGTGTTTCAACACACAAGAAGTAAAATATATTTTCACCCGTGTGTAACAGAAAACGTTTCACCTAACTGTACCGAGGAAAGTGCAACATGCAAAACACTTTTAGTTATTTTTCTTATATTTTTTACAGTAATAATAACTTAAGTATCAATTGGAATTTTGGTCAAGTGTGAATAGGATTTTAGTTTTTCCATACTTGAACGCAATATTTGGGAAAAATAGTTCATGTACTAAATTCGATATAAAATACTTTTCATCCATCATACAGATGCATGCAGATCGTGCCTATTGGTATCTTAGGCTAATAATTATAATTAAGAAATACCTCTAAGTCGACGACTTGAAGTACCACATAGTAATTTTTCTCTGGTATGTTTTTCTTTCTGCCTATTCTGCATAAAATAACAGTTTGTTGCTATTTTTACGTACTGCAGTTTACGGAATTTCCCCAGGAACTCATATTTTCTAAAAGTTTGTTTTTCCTGTAGATAATTTAAGCGGCCACTGATTTTAAATTTATGTAAATGGAATGTCCGCGGGTCACTACTATGCTCAATAATGAATGGTATCGCCATGAAAACTTTTATTGGCAGTGTACGGCAGTTTAATATTTTTTCTACCACTCTCATTAAATCACCGCTAGATAGGATCCAGTTTTGGATATAATTAGGAGATCCTCTTAAATAATTCATATACAATAACGTATGTTTGCCATTAAAGTTTAATGCAATAATGTAGTTACATATACCAAATATTGCAATGCACAGACGAGTTCAAAGTAGCGATGCTAGTATAGATTAAGTAGGAATCAATATTTTTTACATGTTCAATTCTAAATATATACTCAAGAGCACTCAGTTATATAGGTATATGTATTGTAACTTAAGACAAAGCAAAGTAGCTTCTATTAACTAATATCTTCTCTAATCCTTGTGTAGCCTGGCAACTACAAAAATAAAACCTATTTCAATAGGTGGATTTGAATAATGTTTTCTATGTTTGCTGCTTTCAATTATTAGAAACACATTGTGTTAAGATCAGATATTGTTATATTGTGCGAATTATTTGCAAGTTGTACAGCTTGGCTATCCGACCTCATTTGGGAACAGCTGTGCTGAACTAGATCAGTTCATCAATATCCAAATACTTTTTCCTGAAATAAAACGTGTGTTAATCCACCCGACCATGTATGCAAATCGGTGTCGGCTTAACCGTGAATACGGCTCTTTTTGATGAGGATTAGTATTATACTGACCTACATCATCAACCTCCTAGCATTTTTTCTATTTTTCCCAATATTTTGGATTAAACCTGTTTACCTCACGATATTTTTCTTCACTGAAAATAAAATAAATAAATAAATAATAAATCAATACTTGCGGACAATCTTACACAAATCGACCTAGCCCCAAACTAAGCAAAGCTTGTACTATGGTTGCTAGACGACGATAAACATACTTATATAGATAAATACATACTTAAATACATAGAAAACATCCATGACTCAGGAACAAATATTCGTGCTCATCCCACAAATAAATGCCCTTACCGGGATTCAAACCCAGGACCTCTAGCTTCGTAGGCAGGGTCACTACCAACTAGGCTAAAGCGGTCGTCAAATATAATATCACAAAAGATATAATAGTGCATACGGACCTCTGTCTATCAAAACAGATGTATGACAGCTAGAAAATTTTAATAATGGCATTCCTGTATAGCTTGTGTTCTTTCGGTCCTAGCGAGGTCTGGAGTGTCGACATCTCTGAGGTGTCCGACAGCCGAGAGTAGCCTACGCGGCAAAAAAAGAGTCAGCGTCATCATCATTTTACCAGAAAGACGTCCACTGCTGCTCCCAAAGACTGCCAAAGTGATCGTTCCTGCGCCACCCGCATCCAGCCGACTCCCACAACTTTTACCAGGTCATCACTCCGGTGCGTGGTAGGTACAAGGTAACTAAAGTCAGGCTACATCATAAAGGTACTCACGTGGATTGTCAGAAGGTTTATTTCTCTGCGACTACCAGCTTGGTGGATAAAGGTTGTCGAGTAGTGATTCGACAACCGTCAGGCCTTGCACTTAGAAAAATAACTTACCTTTGAAAAGTACTGTAAATCTATGTACAAAAGCTAGAATCGACGTAAGGCGTGTGTCACATTGTATTGAGGCAAAATATGTACGACTATTAACTTAATGTACCTAGTCGTTGTAAGCGATTGTAGAATCTTCAAATAATCCACATTAGGTCTTTATAATCAACTCTAATTAAATAGCTGTCATAATAATAAGATTTGGTTAAACGGCTTATAAATATCAATCAAAAGCAAAGTCCGTTGGCACCTCAACAGGAACAGTAATACACTTCATAGATAGTCTTTCTGCCTGTCAAAGCTAATTTCTACAGATCGTTCGCTTGCAACTCGGATTCGCGTTTGACCACTTCAAAAGGTCAGACACTGGATACACCAAGCTATTAGCAAACAGTTCCAGTGCGAAAGCTTAGACGACATTGCATATTTATAGCAGCACACGCTTGCCCCACTTTGCAAATGGACGAAATGAAAGCGAATAGAAAAACGTTTTACAGCCATACAAGTCCGTTTCCTCTCTTTATGGACCGAGCAAACGTGATAAGATTAAAACTCGACAGTGTTTAGTGGGGACATATTTCTTGCCTCTATCAGGTTGGGACTGAATCGCAATAAGTTCTCGTTACGTGATACCTTTTAGGGAGCTGTTTGGCTGATTGTTGTATTGAGGAAAAGTGTGGAGTTATGTATGGAGCTTATGCGTCCTTTAGGGCGGATTATGGTCACGGTTTTCAAGTGACAAGATGAAGCATCCATTACTTTCTTTAACCTGTTCAATGCCGATGATTATATAGCGCTGGTAGCCGATACTATGAGAAATCGTTGTAGAGGGTAGCTCCTACGAGAAACTCTAGCGGGTTCCTGACACTGAAAGTATTAAACGTAAAACGATGTAAAGAATAAACAAATGGTTTTTTTACATCTGCTATTAAAAAAAGTCATTGGTGCCCTTAAATGGGGGATTTCAGTTTTCGTCATTAATATTTCCGTCTTAGGCGTAAACACTTGAATATCTAGTTACGCTCAAGATCCAATATGCCACCCTTGCCTTAAATACATAATTTTGCTCCCTAGATACACGATCAATATATTAAAAACAAACATTATAGGACCGCAGGGCATTGATCAAAACTTTACCCGGAGACGTAGGCAGATATCTCAGGTTTCTCTACAATCTTGACAAAACTCTCTTTCTTCATTAACGTTTACTTGAAAAATTGTGAATATTTAAAAAATAAACTGGTCTATAACTTCAAGGAGCAAAACAACTACTAAGTGCTTGTGTTTAAGTTTTAAAACAGTTGCAGAACTTGCAGAAGTTGTGCAAGCGCTGAACACCCAGCCCCACCACGGGAAGCACCCGAAATGCGAATCAGCAAAGTTAGCCCTTTATCAACTTACTTCAACCCGCGCTCAAGGTTATCGCGGTGTTTTATCGTATTCAGCCACGTTATAAAAGTGGAAAGAAACCACATACGTTGGATTTATTTCACATCAGCATCGCAAAGAACTCTGAAATGATTAAACATGTTTTTTTGACTGGATGTGTCTATATATGAAGCAGGAAAAGTCTGTGAGATTGTAGTTTTGTAAAACATAATTTTGTAAGCCTCATATAATTCATTTACTGTATAATACCCTTTTAACATTAGGTCCACAAAAACAGTTTTATGAACAAGGGAGCGAACAGCACTTATTTTGCATTCCTTATGCATAATGCTTTCCTTACCATTATACAACTTAATGTAGTGGTAATACGTAAATCTAATATTATCTTATTTTCAGCAGACGTCCGAGGCATGGCGAGACTCAAGCTGCGAGAAATGAACCTTCTGGCAATCTACGTGAGTAGCTTTTTGCTTTATGATGTCTGAAGGTAGTCATAATTCATCTCTTTCTAATTATGCCCTAGTGGCTCTATTTGCTGTAGAATTCGCAAATTTTGAAGAAGTAATTCGCCAAAAAAATGAGAAACATGCTCCCAAAATGTAACGACAATCAGTTGAGAAATGCGACATGTATAGAGGGGAACGTCGGGGCAGAAACCGGACACTGGACGCCGGGCTCTGAACGATTTTCGGGCCAAGCTGAAGCATAGTTTGATGAAGCTTCGTTCGCTCGCACGTACGATTATAACCAGTAAAAACATGTATTCGAGAGTAGAAGGTACCTATTCGTCGGTCGCTTGGTTCCGCTTCTCAAACTCAATAAATCATGCACAGTTAGGTCACAGTATCAACGATGGAAAAATACCTACTTTATTCACAAAAACGTATCTCGCGGGCTTTCCTTTGTAGCATATGACATTATGAAAGTTAAATTGTGCAGGAGCTTTCTTATCAATCATGCTGTGACATCGCTCAGCGTTGAGGTTAACGTCTTCTTTGTGTGAGGAAGCTTTGCATGTCTTAGCGTAGGAATAATCTGACGTAAGTAAATTTCAGACGACATAGTCATTATGACTGAATCACTAGATTAATTGACGGAGATGCTGCAGAGTCAAGTTTCTTCAAGGATGAACTTGGATAACACCAAAGTCATGTTCAATTCCTTCGGGGACCCACTGCCAATCATCGTCGATATTGTTAGCATCGAAGTTGTTCAGGAGTCCATCTAGTTTAGACAAATCATCCAGCTAGGTAGGAACAACTGAGACAAGGAAGCTGACAGTCGACAGACAGATGGGCTGGGCAGCGTAAGGTTCGTCACCTTTTCCAGTCGCCACTGCCCCAGTGCCTCAAGTTGAAAGTCTTCGACCAGTGCATCCTTCCGGTCCTCATATACGGAGCTGAGGCGTGGACACTCACAATAAGCCCCGTCCACAAATTCCAAATCACTCAGCGAGCTCCTTGTGAGACGACCCCGCCAGGTGGGCCGACGACCTGAAGCAAGGGGCGGACACTCCGCGATTTACGTTCATCGCTACAAGTACATGCCGGTGCCCCAACGTTGAGGAACCGGCATGTACTTGTAGCGATGAACGTTGACGTCTTCGTTGACGACGTCAGAGGGCCATAAATCTTAATGTTTTGGCTGAGAAAAAAACGCCTTCTGTACATGTACTATTATCTATTCTGTGCCTGAATAGAACGGCGGGAAGCATTTTCGGTGGACCGGGTATGGCGGCGCAAATTATGTCCAGCAGTGAACGATTACAGGCTGGCAAATTTCTTCTGCGATAAGACCGCCGGTAGCTAACCTCTATTTTTAAGCTTTATGTCTTGTATTTGATTAATCTTTTGAGGTGTGCAATAAAGAGTATTGGTCTTGTATTGTTCTTTTAAGTTGTTATACATAGCCAGCAAGCGATATCGTCTAGACAGACTTTCATCATCATCATCAGCGTCAGAACGATGATATTCAAAGTGTAACAGGCAAGAACTGGAAAGAAGACTTTTGAGGGTAGCAGGAAATCAAATGCGACGGCTCAATAACTAGGTGCTGTGATGTGCCAAATTCTGCTACGATAGACACAATGTCATAAAAGTTGAAATGAAATTGTACGAACTATATTAATCGAGTAATAGGGAGTTATAGTGGAATCAAAATTACATGCATATCGTGACATTTTTACTACAAATGCAATTCGAACGTTAGTACAATGAAGAGCTTCGTTCATCCTTTGCATTATAGGTTTGAGAAAACTATTCCCAAAAACAATTTCGCAAATGGACCTCGAAATCGCAATTAATTTGGCCCCATCACGGCCTAATGCAAATAAATCCGCAGTAGCCGGTGTTAATTTGACTTCCAAACGAGAAATTAATCATCTAAACAACAGGCGGAGCGAAAAATCCAACAATAACATTCAGGTTCATTTACACGACGGCGCACACCCGCAAGGGTGCGTGTTGAAAGGAAGCAAATGGGCACGTTTCGGCTTAGTGATCACCCACGATGCGTGTTTTTGTTTATAATAGTCTGTCCAGTGATTGATCCTGGTCGTTCGGTGACGGAACGGTGGAATTAAGGCGCCGTAGGTTCAGCGAAGTTAAGCGAACAGTGTTTTTGAAACAATATAATGCGTCTGTTTATAATAAGATGGTTTAAAAAAATACGAATAGTAATTTTGAGGCTTTTCTGCAGGGAAATCAGTGTTTCGAAACATGATTAAGCATTTTTCGCTCGATAGAAAAAAATCACGAACATAGGTCTAAAAGGGTCTAAAATACACTTAAAATATTTGTTACAAATTACGAACAAAAGCTAAAAATATTAAAATGGCTTTTAAAAATCGGCAATATCATGTTTGAGGGAACTCAGTGTTTATTTTTTATTTATTTAAACGGCCAAAAAATTAAAATGAAAAAACATGATTTCCGCGCTTCCGAGCACGCACTTCCATCCTCGCTCACGGTTATGCTCAGTGAGAGGGAGAGAAGACCATGAACCTACGCCTTAAGGTGTGCAGTTCTTGCGCACGCTCTCCAAAATGGCTCATGGCGGTTTACCTACGGTCTGCCAAATTTGTTCCCTTAGGGCGACGCAGTTAATGAGAACTTATAAAATAAAAGAGGAAAGATGATAGGCACCTCATACCAACATGAAAAATTCATGCGCAATATAATTGTAGAAAAGATAGAGGGGAAGCGAGAAAGAGGAAGACCTACAATAAACTACATAGAGCAACTCAGAAAGAGAGTTGATGTTAGGTCGTATCGAGATGTTAAAGAGGTTGCCTGAGATTGGAGTAGATGGTGGGCCTACTTTGAGCTATACTGACAAGAGCTTAGCTCTTAAATAAGAAGAAGAGAAGAAGGGTGACGCGAAATGGTTTCTTCTAGCTAAGCTAGGGCTAAGTACTGTGGAGTTCATGAAGGTTCAAAAATATCCGAGAAATCTTTTACCCACAATAAAAAATGAGTTCCCATATTTTGAACTCCACTGTACAAAAACATCCAGTAAGAAACTATTTTCATTATAATTACGCGGTTCAACCGTGTAATTATTAGTGTTAATTCAACATGTCTCACGAAAGTTTAAATTAGATTAAATTCACTTACCATGCTGCCACAGCTTATGCGGGTGTACCCATCCTCGTTTGGCATGGACGCTACTGGCGAACCGCTGCCGGAAGGGAGCGGCATTAATGAGCGAATGTCAATGGTATCCGGCCGGATTCATTACAGCCTAATATACATCACACTGCAGTCTTCCTCCTCTCTCGAGAGAGAATAGGCCCACGATAAAAATAATTTGCCTTTGAGTTTTGTTTTGACACCGTTTCAAATAATCGCAGCAGGAAAATAGAAATAAGTTTTAGATTTCAGGATGGCGGTCATTTATTTCATAAAAGTTTTAATGACATTTGCAATTTTATCCTAAAGGTTCCATTTGTTAGTTATAAGACTTATAAGATATTTTACGTCACACCTGGCCACAATGCGAGTTTTTCCGTACGCGCAGCGTGCAGTAAAACTCGCATTTGGTATGAGCCGGGATTCGAACCCACGACCGCCGTTTGACAGCCGCATGCCTGAACCACTAGGCTACCGTAGTTGTCTCATGTAAATAAATAAAAATAATTGACTTGCAAAAATCGCGTAGCTTTCTAGGGTTCCGTAGTCAACAAGGAACCCTTACAGTTTCGCCACGTCCATCTGTCCGTCAGCGGCTTAGCTCTGTAACCCTCACGCCGACAAAACAGTACAATAAAATCTTCTCGTTAAACCAATAATATGGGGTATCGTTGGATAACTTGTTGCAACTACGGAACCCTACAGCGCGTAGCCCGACACGCACTTGGCTGATTTTCCGGAGTTTCTCCTGAAAATCCTGAATATTCCACCTACTCCATTTTAAGTGTGCGTCGGTCAAGTCAAATAAGTATAATAACAAAAATATGTAGCCCCGACAAGGCGCATAAAACTAAGTACCTAAGCGATAAAATATTCTTAAATACGCGTGTGAGATAAGCAATAGATTAAGTAGCTACTGGCGAGATGAGTGAGTGGTATGAGCATATTGCCAGGCAAGTGGCACTAGATCTACCACCAACCACTACCTTATAATGTGATCCTGCTAATATTATACTAGTACTTAATATAAAGGTTCTCGAGTTGCGACCATGTACCGGAAGGCGCAGCGTGGGTAGGCCCTCCACAAGGTGGACTGATCACCTGGTAAAGGTTGCGGGAGTCCGCTGGATGCGGGTGGCGCAGAACCAGTCATTGTGGCACTCTTTGGGGGAAGTCTATGTCCAGCAGTGGACGTCCTTCGGCTGATATGATGATGATGATGACTAATATTATAAATGCGAAAGTTTGGATGTTTGGATGTTTAGATGGTTGGATGTTTGTTACTCAATCATGCTTAAACGGCTCAACCGATTTGGTTGAAATTTTGCACGAAGATAGTTTAAAGCCTGGATTACAATAAGGAATAGTTTTTATCCCAGGTGCGCGCAGACGAAGTCGCGGGCGGAAGCTAGTAATCATTATAAATAAACAATTCATCTCCCACATTCTCGTGCAGGTGTACGATCCCCATTTAGCAGGACGGTGCTGCGGACCGCCGGAAGGGAGCGGTATTAATGAGCGAATGTCAATGGGACCCGGATCCCGGCTTAAAAAGATAGGTTACGATTTAAATAATGTAAACGCGGCTTAACTTATTCAGTTGCTGAGCCTTGTAATTTGTTCGTTTATATTTTTACTCCCGGTTTAGAATACTTTCTAGCTTTCGTGAGCGTCAACCTGGAATTCTTGCAGGGTCAATAAAAGGTTCATACAGCTTGAGTTTTGACGACCTCTGTAGCCTACGGACCCGGAGGTCCCGGGTTCGAATCCCGGTAGGGACATTTGTGTGATGGGCATGAATATTAATTTGTTCCCGAGTCATGGATGTTTTGTATGTATTTAAGTATTTATTTTTCTATTTAAGTATGTATATCGTCGTCTAGTACCCAGACAAGCTTTGCATAGTTTGGGACTAGATCGATCTGTGTAAGATTGTCCCCAAATATTTATTTATTAATTATTTTTTATAAAACAAAGGTCTTCTTTCCTGTGGCCAATAGTTAAGAGCTTACAAGCATTATTATTTTTATTATTGTGAGCCTGTAGTGTCCCACTGCTGGGCAAAGGCCTCCCCCCACTTTTTCCAGTGCTCCCGATTCTGAGCAGTCCACCATTCTTTTAAAAAGGGGTCTGGCTCATCTCTCCATCGCCGACGAGGTCTGCCAGGTCTCTGGTTCTGAGCTGTGGGGTTGCCATTCAGCAACGATTTTGGCCCACAGTTCACTCGGCCTGCAGCAGACATGCCGAGTCCACTTCAACTTGGCTGACTTTCAAGCTACATCGACTATTTGACTTTTCGAGCGCAGCGTGGTGCTCCGGATGCGATCCACTTATTTGATACCTAATATGCTGCGCTCCACGGCTCGTTGGCAAACCCCGAGTTTGAACTTTTGAGATGACGTCAGAGACCAAGTTTGTGCACCGTAGATGAGAATTGGAAGAATGCGCATGTCCATGAGTCTCCGCTTAAGTGATAACGGAAGGTCACCTTTCATCAGATGTTTCATTTACCAATAGCTCCGCCAGGCGTTTTCAGACCGTCTTTCGACCTCCTTCTCCTGTCGCGCCTGGAAGGAAACTAGTTGGGCCATGTAAAGGTACTCATGGACACACGCAATTGATTCTTCGTTTATCGCAATCCTACAGTGCTATTAGTTTATAACTGTGGTTTATAACTAAGCTTAGTCTTTCATGCGCAATAAGTACAAAATGATTTGACCGCATGAAGCATCTAACCAAGAATTTGATTTTGTAGCCCTTAACTTCGGCAATGTCCGCAGAAGAGGCGCGGATAGATAGATAGATAAATATAATTTATTGTCAAAACTGTGTTTATTACTTACTTAGATCACATGCGAACCAAACACAATAAAGCAATTAGTAACTCTTGTTTGGATGTGGCTTAGAATAGTCAATAATATATATAGGCATAGTATAGATAAACAGTAAAAACATAAATTGAGCGTAGTCTCGCCCAAACTGTTCTGACACTTTGGGGGGTAATTTAATATATGTAAAAAAATATTTCAGAAAAAACCTAAATCTTTGTGACAAAAAAACGACTTTCTTCATTTAAAAACTGCTGAATGTTTTTTTTCTAACATTAAATACTGTTACAAGTGAGCTAAAACAACGTTGAATTTAAAAAGTTATTGGTTTCATCTCCGCTGTGGGATCGTTTAGGCTACTATCCGATTACGAATGCTAACTGAATTCACGCCGTGTTTACGGTAACTTGGTAGCTGCAACTGCTATCACTAGGGAAAACTACAGGCCTAGACTATTAACTATGTTGTATTAGTTAGTTTCTCAAATTCATGCCTAATATTGCTACTGTGTATTTAAATTACTAGAATTCTGTCTAGTTAAATATTACTTCGTGAGTTTGTATGTCTATTCTGATATTCATTGGATTAATTTTTTTTCAATTAGGATCCAAATAAACACAAATGTCCTAGTAAATAGTGAAGTCTCAAAATCTGTAGGACGTGGTACTTGACGCGGACAATGAATACGGGTCGGTAAAATACCGTCACATTTCCTAAAAAGACCATTTAATTAATATGAATCAATGAATATGATTATTTTTATTTAATTTTACATCTTAACTACAAAAAAAGTACTTTCTATAAACAACGTTACCAAGTTCAAATCGGACTCGCAGAAACCCATGTAAAAAACAACGTTAACGGAGAGAGATGTAGCAAAAATCTTAATTTTTGGATATTTATATTTTTTGATAGAATCCCGGATATTGCTTGTTATTATAAATAATAGTATATTATGTAAATAAAACTAGTGTTAAAATTAAAAAAAACCTATTACGGTTATTTAATTTAGGGTGACCCGTATTCATTGACCGCGAGTGTATTTGTGTTGGCATATGAGCGATAGTGGCGCCCTATTAACTACTTTAAAAACTTTTTTCCAGAATTCATCATTGAGGTTATCCCGACGTACCCTCAGATAATTTTAAAAGCGGCACCACTTCAAATTTTTTACTTCAGTTCAACGAGACGTTGCGGTGCCCTGTAGGTGTACCTAGATAGATTTATGCAGGTAATTAAAATATGCCATCCTCGCATCACTTCTAAAAGCAATTTCAGTTCCATAAACGCCATGAATTTCAGAATTAATTAAAGTGCATTTGTCAGGACATAAATAGCTTAGAGGCATATTACCGGCTACCACCTAATACTGATATAGGGCGCTCCCCGCTTAGTCGAGCTCTTATACAACGAGACATGACGTCTAGTCAACATAGCGACGGAAATTTCACATAAAATTTGTATTTTTTTTGTATACTACGATGGTTGTTAGCTAGCACACAGCCTGCCTGACGGTCAAAAGGCACCTGTGGGGTTCTTGGATAATCATACAACTTGTTAGGATGCGTGAATATATGTAATTATTATATTAGGTCTCACAATAATCCAGAAAGGCACATTGATGTACGTCCGACATTGTTAGGGCAGTGTTGCCATGTGACATCTTCCCCTTTAAAAAAGAAGTCTGAAGAATCCAGGATCGCTGAAGAAGGTAGGTACTTTAATAAAAGGTAAGTATATTTTTATTATTCTGTAAGAGATTAATATTCGAGTAATTAGATCATGGATTCTTGTAAATTACATGAAACGAAACGTTGCTGTCATTTTGACAACTCGTGATTTTATACTCTATACCAGTTTGACATTGACATTTGAACTTAACCTAGCTTACTATTCTATTTACTAAGCTAATACAGCTTATATCCTTCATATTGTTTCGGTAACTTAACTATACGCCCAGATCGCGTAGTTCTCGGCAGGTTAGAATCATTACTAGTGCTAGAAGGATTTACGCTGTCATTATTATTAATATTAACGTTTGTTTTGTTCACAGGTACAACATCTGGCGAGGGGGCGGCCGGTTTCAAGATGTGTTCGCGATTTCTACGGAATGTACCTTGAGGAGATGAGACTATGAAGCTACGTGGCTCACTACCTGCTTTGGATATTCTACCTGGAACCCATACACTATGTGGTTTATGCTTAAAGTATACTTCATCGTTGACCTGTAAATCTGGCAAAGGTTTAGTGTTTTTATTGTAATAAAGTGTTGAATATTCTTTTTGTTTTTCAATGTTAGCTTTAAGCAAGTCTAGATCAACAAGTGATGGTGAAAGTTGTGATTCTGACATTGGAATATTTGAGCGTAAGTATCTAGACATACATAATTGAGAAGGAGAAAATCCTGTTCTTTTAGGCGTTGTTCTATACATGAGCAGTGTGCCAGGTATGGATCTGAGTTGTCTGATTCACATTTTTTAAGCATATTCTTAATTGTGCCTATGGCTCTTTCTACCATTCCATTAGAACGACTTAAGTAGGGACTTGAGGTAATTAACTGTATATCCCAATCATTAGCAAATAGCTGAAATTCGTTACTGTTAAACGGAGGACCGTTATCTGAGATCATGGTTTCAGGTTTGCCATGTCTTGCAAATATAGACTTTAGATGAGTTATAATGATGCTTGCATTTGAGCCTGTAGGTAATAATGCTAATTCAACATATTTTGAAAAATAGTCCACGACTATTAGATATTTTGTGCCATTGAATTCAAAAATGTCTATGCCTACTTTATTCCATGGCAGGAGTTTAAATTCATGGTGAATAATAGGCTGCTTAGAGTTATTTCTGCGATAAGTCAGGCATGTATGACATTGACTTACATATTTTTCAATATCGTTAGGTAAGTTAGGCCAATACACAGTAGCTTTAGCTAACCTAATTGAGCTATTTACTCCTTGATGTCCTTCATGGCTTAATTTTACTACATTTTCTCTCATTGTTTCTGGGATAACTATTTTATCACCCATAAAAAGAACATTATCCATGACATGTAAATTGTCCTTGAGCGAGAAATATGGCTTTAAAAGCTGTCCAACTAATCGTTTATGTTCTGGCCAGCCATTTTGACAATATTGTATGATTTGGCTTAAAGTTGGATCTTTACAAGTACTGTCCTGAATTTCAGCAAGTTTTTTTCTGACTAACTGACAGATTTGACATGATAAAATTGACATGTATATCTATATCATTATCTAGGTCTAGTAATGTTTTCTCAGACAGAGCTGCACGTGACAGCGTGTCTGCTATATATAGGAATCTTCCAGGTTTGTATGTAACATTGAGATCATAAGGTTGCAAACGGAGCATGATTCTTTGTAGCCTGGCTGGTATGTCATGTAAAGCTTTTTTAAATAATGGTATTAAGGGCTTGTGGTCTGTTTCTACATTGATTTGCCTACCGTAAATGTATTGGTGGAATTTAGTACAACCAAATAAAATCGACATAAGCTCCTTTTCGATTTGAGAATAATTTTGTTGGGAGTTGGTCAGCGAAGCGGAAGCATATGCAATTGGTTGATTTTCGTGTAATATTACTGCTCCAACTGCATCTTTTGAAGAATCGACTGACATATTTAGGACTTTATTTGGGTCATAATAGGTGAGTACTGGTGCGCTCCTAATTAGTTTCTTTATATTACTAAACTCAGCCTCATGTTGGTCAGTCCATGTCCACTCATTTTGTTTTGACAGAAGCGATCTTAATGTGCCATTTTCTTTTGACAGATTGGGAATGAAAGGACTGAGGTAATTGACCATGCCCATAAACCTTTGAAGGTCATTGACGCAAGTTGGACTTGGCATTTGACAGATAGCCTGAACTTTACTTTGGTCTACTTGTACTCCATTTTGGTTAAAAATATGACCTAAATACTTAACTTCTGGTGCACAAATTGTTGTCTTTTCCTTGTTGAATTTAAGGCCTATTTCCATAGCTCTGTCTAGGACTTTCTGGAGAGCCTGGTTGTGCTCTTCTAGGGTCCTGCCGTAAATAAGAAAATCGTCCATCATGATCTTAACATTTGGTATGTCACTGAATCTATTAATCATTTCCCTATGAAAGATCTCCGGGCTTGCGTTTATACCAAATGCTAAACGGGTAAATCTGTAACGACCATAAGGCGTTATGAAAGTGCACAGGTAAGAAGACTTTTCTGAAAGACGTAGCATCCAGAAGCCTTTGTTACAATCCAGTGTTGTAAAGAATTTAGCTCCAGCGAGGTCGGACTTTATTTCGTCTAGAGTGGGAAATTGATAATGTGATCGCATTACAGCCTGATCAAGTTTTCGCGGATCTATACATAGGCGTAGCTTACCATTCTTTTTTGAGGTTAAGACAATGGAACTCACCCATTCAGTTGGCTTTTCAACCTTGCAGATGATTCCGGTCCTCTCAAGTTCATCTAGTTCCGATTTCAGGGCTTCTCTCAATTGGAATGGGACTCTGCGACATGCATCTACTGATGGGACTGCGTCTGGTTTGAGCGTCAGGTCACATTCAAAATCTTTCAGACAACCTATACCTTGAAAAAGATCAGGATGGGATGACAATATGTTATCACATGCATTATGCGGAACTACATCAACTTTAAGCACTCTTTTTATGAGGTTAAGCGTTTTACGAGTACATGTGTCCCTGCCTATTATGTCACGACTGTCAAGATCTACAATGTGGAAAGTGACATCATATGTTTGTTTGTTGTGACATATTGTCAAAGTACACTGACCTATAGTGGGTATGGTTTCACCACTGTAAGTGGACAATTTATATGTACTTTTTGTTATGACATTTTGTGCAATGTTTAATTTTTTGAATGTATCTCTAGACAATATATTAGTGTCTGCACCAGTGTCCAAGAGAAAGTTAACATTTGTGTTGTTTATAGACAATTCTGTCTGCCAGGGTGATGTGTTAACAATATTGACTGCCTAAGAACAGTGACTGATCAGTATTGTTATGACTAATAAGTTTTACATCTATTTCAGATACCTGTTTGTTGCGACACACTTGTGCGAAATGATTATATTTACCACATCTTTTGCATTTTACACCTTTAGCAGGACATCTAAACCGGTGGGTTTGGCCACATTTGCCGCACGTCTCATCTTGCTTAGTGGACTGTGAACGACGAAATGAAGTACCTCTGTTTGTATGTCTTGATATCTGTTGCCTCGGTCTTGATTTGTGAGAAGTGGAGCTGGACTCGACTCGACCAACAAATGAGGATTCTTCCAGTGTTTTCGCTTGCTGCCTTGTGGTTTCCATCTGCTTTGCGAGTTGGACGGCTTCGTCTAATGTTTGTGGTTTATTGCTAAGAATGCGCTCTTTGATATACTGATTGTTGGAGTTGAGGTTGAGACTGAATATATCACGGAGTAAATCATCGTGTAGAGTCTGAAAGTTGCATTGTCTACTGATATTTCTCAGATCTGTTATATATTCGTCTATAGACTCTTGCGGTCCTTGACGCCGGTTAAACAATCTGTGGCGCTCCATAGTTACGTTTACTTGGGGAATGAAATGATTCGTAAATCTTTCTGTAAGCTGGTTAAACGTTACTGTGTCTATATCCATATCGAAAGAATAGAAAATGGTAAGGGCATCAGTGCCTATGAAATGAAGCAAAATGGCTACCTTGCGGTTATCTTTTGCTTGGTCCAAGTTGTTGGCGCGCATGTAGATTTTTAATTGTTTCATCCAGTTTTTCCACGTTACTGGCATGTTGTTGGACTTGAGGTCCAAGGGCCTCAGTCCTTGGCCTAGTCCCATTGTACACGTGTCGTCGTTGGCACCATTTTTTTCTCCGGTTGTGCGCGTAGCTTCTGCTTCAGTTTTGGGAGGCATCTTGCCACTTTGATGCCACCACTTCTGACACCATGTGGGGTTCTTGGATAATCATACAACTTGTTAGGATGCGTGAATATATGTAATTATTATATTAGGTCTCACAATAATCCAGAAAGGCACATTGATGTACGTCCGACATTGTTAGGGCAGTGTTGCCATGTGACAGCACCCTTTGTTGATTTGAGGATGCGTTGTGTTGATAGCAAGAGACAAATTAAAATTCAGGACAAACAGTAGATCCTCGGGACCTCTGGCTACTTCACAATCTATGGCAAACTAAATAAATAGGCTTTCTAATGTCATTTTATATAACCTGCTCTGAGCTAAGTATAACTACGTGTATCTCTATCTCTATCGCCCTTACATTACTCGAGTGGCAGGGATGCATCTATACGAACTTCGAGTTTCGATTTTGAAATGATATATTGTATACCTACTGTTTTGAAAAAGTTATACCTCGCTGAGTTTTTTACACCGGTTCATCTGGAGGCAGAGGTTTTCTTTCCGATCTGGCGGTAGTTGATCGACATTCATAGAATAAGAATAAATAACTTTGACTTTGAACCATGGACACAATACCTGCCTACAGAGCTAGTAGTTGGGATATAATAGCTGCAGTCTTCTGGCAGTTAGAGGTATTAAGCCGCATTCATAATTATCTGACCCGATCGTCTCTGAATCGCTCTGACGCATGCCACAAAACACGCCGTGACATCAGAGCATCAGAAGAGTATGAATTCAACCGTGCTTAAAGTATGAAACCGATATCATTCTGTCACGACACGAGTCGTCAGATAAATATGAAACCGGCTTTAGTAATAAGTTGGCCCGCACGTCGCCTATTCTCTCTATGCTTAACTCAGTCTTCGCCTGCGCGGCGCGCGGGTGCCGTGCCAGCGGGGGTAAGCCAAATTCGGGGCGCGGGCGCCAGCTTTCGCCTCCCGCACGTGTCGCCTACTCTCTCTACTCTTAACTCAGTCAACGCCTGGTCGGCGCGTGGGTGCGGGGGTAGGCCGATTTCGGGGAGCGGGCGTCGTGCGGGCGCCGGGCTTCGCCTCCCGCACGTCGCCTACTCTCTCTACTCTTAACTCAGTCCTACCCCCGCACCCACGCTGCGCGCAGGCGAGGACTGAGTTAGCGTAGAGTTAGAGTAACGGTCTACCTATATTTGTTGCCATAAAAAAAAATCTTTCATATTTAACTAATTTTAACAAGGTCTCGGAATCCTCCTTTTAAGTTAAACATTTGTGTTAGGAGGTATTCGCTCTTTCATAGAAAGTTTTTTTTAAAGTAAGTTAAAAATGAAACTAAAATTACTTAATCACTTAACATAAATATACTCAAGGGCAATGTGAAATTGTGTGTGAGTTAGTAGTCAAGTTCAAAATACCAATTGTTAAATTTTCATTGCTCCTAATTTGAGTCCCGGGGAATTACCCCGGGACTCAAATTATCATACCCTATTAATGGGGTGAAAGTTTGTATGGAGCTACGATATATAAACGAGTTCCACGCGGACGGGGTCGCGGGCAGAATCTAGTCGTTCCATACAAACTTTCACCCCCATTTCACCCCTTTAGTGGATGATTCCCAGGATGTTACAGACAGACAGACACACTTTCGCATTTTAAATATTAATATGAATAAATGATTAGGGATTAAGTCAAACTTCCGTTTTAATTTTCTTTTGCCTACATTATAAATGAATAAGTCGGTAAATACTAGGTGCTCAAAGCCAGGATTAAAATCATTAGAATGAAAAAGAGTCTGTTTCCCGCTGTGTTTTAATAACTTTACTGTGGAATTTAGTTTTATAGTCCGTTTTACAACTCGCATTGCAACCAGCGAGTGCCGAGAGGACGAGCGAGCACAGTTAAATGGAATAAGACGTACTTTGTTGTTAAAGTTTTAAGGTTAAAGTTTAGTATTTTAGTAAGATCCTAATGTCACACTGCATCAGGCTACGGAACCTTATTTCAAGGCAACAGTTTATGTCCTTCAATAACTAAGCGGGTTATCAGTGTGACATTTTGAGTAACAATCTATACTACTTAAATAATATTATAAAGAATAATAGTCTGTGATAGTACCTTTGTAAGTTTGTATGTGTTTGGTACTCACAGAACTTATCCGATTTCTAAAATTCCTCACCTGCGCTTAGAATGGATTCCACATAATTAGGCCTTATAACACTCGTGTGATCCTATTATGAAACCAACTAACTATTCTAAGCAGACTTTGCTTAACAAAATAATATATCCATGAACAAAAGGAGAACGAAAAACAGGATATCCTGATGTTTTAATAAACGTATTTTCCATTATGAACATTAGTTACAGCAATAAAAATAATGTTCAGCCATTGCGATTTCAATTTATTTCATGAAAATATGTTAAAAAAAAAAATATATATATATTTCAGACCTAAACGATCCATATTTTGTTAGTTACAGCTGAGACTTATATGCTATGTTAGTGATTTAGCTTAACTTACTTTAACTTACCACTAATTATTTAATGCGCGTAGTTATTATATTAATCGAACAATACCTAATCATTTAATTAATCGATGGTGTTAGATAGATCAATCTTACAATCCTTAAACCGATATCAATTTAATGATATTTTACAATAAGTACCTAGACCAATACTTTTAGTTCCCGAAACCGGCTAGTAGGGCGCGCTGCTTGGGCGCTTTTCTCTACATACGGAGTTTCCCAAGTTATCGGCTAAGAGTGCAGCGTTACGGATTTCTTAAATTCTGAACTTTAATAAAATACGAAGTTATAAAATAGCCGTTGGCTCTTACCAAAAATCGACCAATGTTAGAAGTCCCGCCAGCCTCATTTTCTATGGCTCTGCATCTTTTTTTTTAAAGCGGGCCCCAGGCATACTACATTTGTTTAATAATATCACCGCATAAGTTGCCCTAAGTTCATGAATCTTTGCATCACGCATTTTTCGAGTAAATGGTCCCCTACATTTACATAATTGGTACGGTCAGCATCAAAAGACGCAATCGAAGACGCCAAAAGGTCTTATTTCCTATTAATGAAGACTTGACGTCTTAGTTTGCGCAGTTACTTTGATGATGTGATGACTGTACATGGTACTATTATAAATTATAATCTAGTGGCAGCGTGTTGAACGATAGCTGTTATTGTCTGCGTTCTTATTCTTACTCACATGTTTTTGTATGGGTGTGAAAGGAAGGGGGGGACAGGGACACTTCCATCCGATTCCAGCCCCTAAATTCTTACCGAATGTAAGAATTTAGGGGCTGGAATCGGATGGAAGTGTCCCTGTTGGAGTGTCCTCGTTTATTGTACTTTTGCAACGTAAATATACACCGTGTTATCGGGCGTCTGGTTGTAACAAGATTAATGAAGGTGTGTGGGTAGTAAATGTTGCGCGTGAATAGTTCGCTAAATTTTAGTTTTTCTCTTTTATCGTCTTCTTTTCTTTGAATTAGTAATACAAGAAGCCGGTTTTACTTGTACATTAAGATTGTATTATGCGAGTAAAAAACGATTCTTGCTTCGTTTTAATGCAGTTCACCTGATTTTGCTCTATGTTTTCCAGTTGAGCTGCACAATATGCCCTTATCAGCCGGAGGTCCCGGGTTCGAATCCCGGTCATTTGTTTATGTGAGCACTTTCATGTCTAAGTATTCATTTATCTAGGTATATCGTCGTCTAGTACCCATAGTATAAGCTTTGCTTAGTTTGGGACTTACTTGGGGTACACTTGCTCGTAAATGATGTTATTCCATGCTTGTATACAGAAAGACAATGGCCTAAATTGTTCTCACGGGAGTTATGGATTTTCATAACTCTCTAGGTAGTTATGAGCTTGTGTGTGATCTGATTGGTTTAAGCAAATCTAGTGGGTCGCGCGCCACTAGAATTCTGCTCTGTGATTGGTTGATAAAAATCTAGTTGGCTACGCGCATTGCTTGAAATATTGAAGCTACGCGCTCCACTCGCACTGGTCTGGAAGTGAAGTTGTCAATTTCGTAAATTTTTGTCTATATAGTAATTATTTCCCCACAAATATTGCAAACTCGAGTCATCAAAAGCCGTCCCGCCTTCGGCGTCGGGCTCCTGATAGACTCTTGTTCGCAATATTCCACTTACGTCCCTCGTTAAACAAAGAACTATTACTTTCGCTACCAAGAATCCATTCCAATTGGGTCTTACTTGTAATAAGTTTCTGCTACATAGCGAAAACACCACGTAATCGGTTACGCGTAGCAATACGCAAAGGTTGTCTGTGAGTGTGTTAAGTATCTATAGCGAAAATCATACAAAGACGTTGAACACGTTATATCTACATAGATCATATTTAGGGCGGGTTGCACCGACTTACGATTACAGACCGATCAACGTTAAATATGGCGCTGACAGCTGTCAGTCCATAGAAACTTGTCAAACGTTCCATACATTCAGATTTTAACGAACACCGCTTACGATTACAGACGGTTTGGTGCAACTCACCCTTACACGTAATAAGTTAACACAATCACTGCCAAGAATCGCTACGCCCTACGTTCGTAGCCGATCTCGTGGATTTCCTCGTCTAAGTGGAAATCGACTACGGCGTAGGCCACCGCTACGCGGAATCCTTTTTAATTAAAGTGTTTATATTGACTCCGGAGAAAAGAGAAGTATTCTTATTTTTTTTATTATTCATTTATTTCAGGTAGTGTACCCATATACAATGTAAAATTACAATAGAATTAAAGTTAAATAACATTTAAGTAAAAGTGTATAAGTGTAAATCAGTCAATATGTAAAAATAAAAGTAAAAGTAAAACAGGACATTCACTTCTTATTTCTATCGCGGTGCACAGACAGCCAGCACTTTGGAATCTGGCAGTCCAGGCGCTCGGACAAGATGATCATTATTTCGTTATCTGACGACATGAGACGGTTTCTGAAAGTCGCCGCGTGACCTAATAATGGCGAAGAAATCCGGAATACGGGCTTCTGCAAACATGCTCGATGGGTCATACTCAAATTTAGGTTCGCGTCTTTCCTGTGGACACTATAAAAGTTAAGGGCTACGAAGCCTAATTTTGGTTTGGACTCTTAATCCGCATAAACAGTGTCTCCTCTTATGTATGACTATTCGATAAAAACCTGATTTATATACAGGTGAGCTCTTAATTATTGACCACAGGAGAGACGAATTTTGCTTATACAGTGTGTTCAGGTGAACCTAGTGTATAAACGAAATTCGTCTCTCCTGTGGTCAATAATTAAGACCTCACGTGCATGTAAATAAGGTTTTTATCGAATAGTTATATAGAAGAGGAGACGCTGTTTATGCGGATTAAGAGTCTAAACCAAAATAAGGCTTCGTAGCCCTTAACTTTTATAGTGTCCACGGGAAAGACGCGAACCTAAGTTTGAGTATGACCCCGATGCACTGCAATAACGAGGCAGTTTCATCAGAATACGATAAGCATCATTGTATTGCACTCTGATGGTGCTCATAGCTCGTCTCGTATAGTTGACCCAGAGCTGACATGTATAGAAGCATTGGCAATATGCTCTAAACAGTGTCATCTTTACTGAGTCACTACACTTTCCGAACCTGCGTGCGAGCATGTTGCATCTTACTGCAGTAGCCCGTCGTTCGCGCTCGATGTCGAGGTCATCGCATAGCGTCTCCGTTAAAACATGTCCCAAGTACCTGAACTGCCCCACCCGCTCAATTGAAGCTCCGTCCAAGAACACTGGGGGAACCCTCTCCGGACCTCTCCCCGCTCGAAAGACCATAAACTGCGTCTTTTTGACATTATGCCCATGGTCAGAAGCGTACCGCTCGCATATTTTCAAGAGCCTTCGGAGACCCTGGACTGAGGGGCTCAGAAGCACCATATCATCTGCATAACTAAAGTTATTCAGGCAGGTAGTACCAATATGGCAACCTACTTTGGTACTTCTCAGTATTCAAACGCACTCTGCTTTTCATCTCTCATAATTTTTTTTTTTTTTTTTTTTTTTATGTGATAGGAGGCAAACGAGCAGGCGGATCACCTGATGGTAAGCGATTACCGCCGCCCATGGGCACCTGCAACACCAGAGGTGTTGTGAGTGCGTTGCCGGCCTTTAAGATGGGAGTACGCTCTTTTCTTGAAGGTTTGAAGGTCGTATCGGTCCGGAAATACCGCAGGCGACAATCCATTCCACAGATTAGCTGTGCGAGGCAGGAAGCTTCTGGAGAAGCGCACAGTTGAGGACTGCCAACCATCTAAGTGGTGAGGATGGTAATGTTGTCGCGTTGGACGATGGCGAAAAGAAGCTATTATATATATATATATATTAAGAATTAAACGTGCAATTTATTTATGTTTCTGCTAAACGGAGTATGTAAGAACGACATATAAGCTAGTAACCCTTAACTTTGCTACTATTTTTATCCGTCCTGTATATCGTGCAAAGTGAACAAGTTTACGTGTGTGTCAACGTAGCGACTTCCCTAAGGACCGCCGAGGGACCATGTGTTTTTTCGTCACCTCTCCTCAAATAAACTTTTATAGCGGCTGTTTGTTCCGCAGACGATTGCTGCACAATTCACAATGCGTTTCTACTCGCCTCATCAGATCACTATAACTAACCCAGATAACTTGGCTTCCTATACATGCTTGTGCAGGGTAATGGCGTAACTTTTAGTTACGTTAGGGCATGTTCAGTGAAGCGTTTGAGACAATGTGCACGTAGAACCGACGACCGTTAAACGAATAGGTGGCCTGATGACTTGGTAAAGGCCGCGGGAGACCGCTGGTTGCGGATGGCGCAGGACCAGTCTTTGTGGCACTCATTGGGGGAGGTCTATGTCCAGTAGTGGACGTCTTTCGCCTGATATGATGATGGTGATGATGTACAGCACTGTCATGTCCTAACGCGCGTATTAGACGGTAATATTGATAATTACACCGAAAGCATATTTTTTCCGAATTTAATTATTACGAAAACTATGTTTGACTGAAGAATTTTTGGATTTTTCAGGGTAAAATAATAATCGTTTCGCTGAAAATGGTTAGAGAAAAGTGCAAGCTTTCGGATATAGGTACTTTAAACGGGGGTGACTTGAATGCAGTTTCTACACCCATTTCTTGGCGGTACTCTGGTAACCGTTGGGTTTTCGTATTCTAAGGTCAGACTTATGCTGGTAGTCCTCTAGCGAGATGTTGGTCAGAGTGAATACCCCCAAACTTTCCCTTATCTGATGAAATTGCATTCTGTTATTGTACCTACATTTAAAGTTAAACTGGAATTGTCTAGTTTTGCAAGGAACGCGCTTACTCTTGGATTGCTCAGCTTGAAACTAATTTTGTAAGATTGTTGGTAATCGGAGTGCTGTGGGCTTTGCGTTGTCTCTCTTGTTATTATTTATGTTGAAGTGAGATAGTGTTGCGCTATTGAATCATTATATTTGTGACTAGCTATACCGGGTGGAAAGGCACGACGATCCTTTCCGCAAAGGGGGGTTAGTTTAAGTGATGGAGAATTGATTCGTAATGTTTAGATTTTTGTTACGAACAATTAGTAAAAATATTAAAATTAATTAATGTTCTTCTTAGTGACAACCCTAAAACTATTAATACGTACTAATAATTGTATATTAGGTATTGATAAAGGTCACTGACCCTGGTGTTATTGTTAAAATGTTACTGAACCTAATGAGGGTTGTCACTAGCAGTATTTTGCATTCAAAGTTAACTGCCTATAACTTCAAAACGCTTATGAATATGAGCCTAGTTTCTTTAGAGGAAATACAGTACTCAATCTAAACAATCCCCCTTTTGCGGAAAGGATCGTCGTGTCTTTCCACCCGGTATACCCAGGCGGCTTTGCGTATTGCAAAGAACGCTTGTGTTGGTAGTGAACCTGCCTGCGAGAGGTCCTAGGTTCAAATCCCGATAAGGGCATTTATTTGTGTGATGGATGTTTTCTATGTTTTTAAGTATTTATTTATCTATATAAGTATGTTTATCATCGTCTAGTACCCATAGTACAAGCTTTGCTTAGTTTGGGACTAGATCGATTTGTGTATCTGCAAATATTTATTTACTTATGTGAAAAAAAAACGGAAATTGGTTCCGAAGATTACCCCTTAATACAAACTTACAAAGCTATAATCTCAAACGAAATATCCTCTTTATAATATTAATATAGACTAGCTGCCCACACCCGCAGGATCAAACACAGTATAATTATGATCTTCCAGACAATCCATTGTATACACAGGTGAAATAATTTTTGAAATCGAATAAGTGGTTCCGGATATAACCCCTACACACAAACTCACAATTGTACAAATCTACAATTACACCGATTTCATGAGAATAATAAGTGCTCACGGATTGTAATTTCCCTTCTGGGTATGAAAAGTCAGATAGTCCCATAAGTGTCTACGTCGATTCTTGAAATAAGTCTTCTTATTTCAAGCTTCCTCGAGCTCCCTGCTTGTCTCTTTCTGGGTGCAACCGGGATAGCGCTAAGACGAGGAGTTATTCCGTCGCCCGATTTATTTGCTTAATAAAGTCGACTTAAGAGTCCGCAGTAAGCTCTATTCTCCATACAAACGGAGTTACGCTTTCATTTTAAAACTACGTGTTGGATTGTAACGAAACTTTGCATGTACAATGACATGAGGTATATGTCTGTAATTAGTGTATGTAGCTTCAGATACCATAGTAAAAAAATACAGCGAATCTAAGTTTTTTATGTAAAACTTGTTTTTGCTGTATTTAGTTTGTTTTATAAACTGGAACGATATAAACTAATTACAGACATAAATATACTTCATGTAATTGTATATGCAAAGTTTCGTCACAATCCAACACGTAGTTTTAAAATGTGAACGAAACTCCGTTTGTATGGGAAGGTGAAATTAAACTTTCACTTTGCGGTGCGCAGCTCCGAGTTGCATGCGTACAGGTGACCCGGTAGGCAGATAATGATATTATTACGTAAGTCGTATAATAATAAAGCGAAGCGGAGCGTAAAGCTACATATTATTGCTATGCCTGTGGCACTGGAGGTTATATTCCAGGATCGTCTCAGATTCGAGATATTATATACTGTAGTGAAAAATAAAATAAAAGATCACTAGCAAGATCACGATCGTAATTTTAAAACATTTATACATTTTAAACAAAGTTATAATATCCCGACGACGTGCTCGCGGCAACCAAGTCGATCCCAAATGGGTTATTACAATTAGGTACAAGTAGCACAAACGGCTTCGCGAACCGTACAGATCCCTGGCACAGGGCACGATACGTCAGAGAAACGCATCTGATGGTAAAAAAACCTTCCACCTCGAGGGTGGGCAATAGGACACCGGATAGCGGATGATGTGAGATGAGATGGGTGTATGGGTGATTATGGAGACGATAGCCGAAAGGAGGAGAAACGAAAGGAATGAATCGCGTGGGCGTGCTGATGCCTTTAAGAATTTTGAGAGGCGGAACCGGATGGTTGATATCCCGAACTAAAGATAGCGCCCTGCGCTCAGTTTGTGCAAGGATCAGCAAGCGTGGGTGTACACACTAGCGTCACTAAATCTAAATCGCGGTTACATAGGTAACTAATTAGAACTAACAGAAGGTAGACGATTATTAGGTTTCCGGAGACTTCCCTGACACTTGACTTCCCTGAGACTTCCTGAGCTCCTTAGCTAGTTGAGCCGCTGCGACGAACCGTTGATCCACTTCAGGTAGGCTCCTTTGAATGAACTCCGCATTCCGGGAGTATAAAAACCCGCAGTGATAGCACGCAGGAATCGTGGGCACAAGCTTCTTAAACAGGGTAACGACCTGACGGAGTGGGTCCTCGTACCCCGATAGGGCAAGCGCTGGGTTGAGTACCCGCACCAGAAAGCTACGACAAAAATAGAGGTAAGATCTACGATATTTCTTGATGCGAGTATGAACTGACTAGAGACTTATACCACCAATGCTTACCCAACACGTCCTCGACGGCTGGCCTTTGAATACAATCACACTCGATGTAAGACGACGCTTGTGAATTAGGAACCTCCTTTTCCTTCACACAATAGCACTTGGTGCTGGCGGCCAGAATCTTCGTTGCTTGAGATTCACTCCAACGCCACTGAGTTTTTAAAACGAAGAATACTATCCCTTAGTTCTTAGCCTTAGTTCTAGTTATAAGCTGGGATAAAAACAACAGTCTCGAATCACAATAGTTGTTTACTTGACCAATCTCAACTGCTTCTCTGACCTTCCAAAAGAACCTCTCCTCAATCATATTTGAAAAATCGAATTGCCTTTTTAAAATTCAAATTGTCCTTTTTAAATTCCACCAGTACAAATACGCTAAGAGTACTGCATGTACCGAGGCCGTACCAGAAATTCTAAGTTGTGGACGCCACCTACCGGGAAGACGAAGTCCTAGAGACACCTGACAACGATAACAGAAAACACAAGTGATCATGAACCCTGAAGGAAAAAGATTCAAGTAATATGCGTTAGATGGCGCAGAAACTAAAATCAGTAATTTAAAAATTCAGCGGTTTAACCGACAGTGTTGTTCTGCAGTTAAGTTAACGCTGCAATACCTAAGTAGAGAGGTTTAGGTAAACATTGTGAGGAATTTGCATACATATGCAAATTTTTTCAAAGGTGTATGTATACTGTATGAGAACTGCCCGCTTCTTCTCATCAATGAGGCCTATGCTCGACGGTAGAACGTACATATAAAAGTTGATGAAATATCACCAATAGATGATGAAGTTTTAAAACAAGTGTTTCGTTTGACTCATTTTAAAACATCCTACTATATATGATTGTAAATGCGAATGTTTGGATTCTTCAATTGGTAGAAAGTAAGTGCCGGCCATTTTGACACTACAAACATATTTACTTTAATTTGATTTTCGAGCGCTCGAAAGTCAAAAATCGGTCCCCAGGTCCCCCATTATCAAAACAACGTCTCTACCCTCCGGAAGTTTTATTGTGATTACAAATTGGAAACTACCGACACTTACCAGCGGGTCTTTCGACAATGCGGTCATTATACAGGACTATTATAAGACATTTACATATTACAGTATTGGGGCGACTAAGTCACAAAGCCAATGTCGAATGAAGTCAATGGACTTTCAAGGAATTGTGTACAGACAGAGACAAAACAAACAATACATAGGAACCAATCATTGGTCGGTTGGCTTTGTTCAGCACATTCACTGCCAAGATTCCCTACGATCGTAACCGATCCCACGGTTTTGTCCGTATGTAGCCGATAGCGACTACGCTAAGCGCCCGCTGGGCAGGTTCCGGGCAGGGAAGTGTTAATAACCATTTTTACAAAATTATTGCCAAATATAATAAAAATAAATCGACCAATATACGTCCTACTGCTGGGCACAGGCCTCCTACTCATGGGTGGGAGTACAGGCTGTAGTCCCTACGCTGGCCCCGTGCGGGTTGGGGACTTCACACTTGAGGATATTACTGTAATTATACCTCAACTCAGATCATACCGAAATAATAATATTTTACGTCACACCTGGCCATAATGCGAGTTTTACTGCACGCTGCGCGTACGGGAAAACGCGCATTGTGGCCAGGTGAAGACGTAAAACTTTGTACTCAACACGGGCGGTAATTCGTAAAGCCCCAGAGCGCATATTTATGGCCCTCACCTTCGGTTCGGGCCACAAACACCTGCGATCTGGGGCATTCACGAATTCACCGCCCTAGTTACGTAATGTACTATTTCAACACTAATTGCTCGTAACGTACCTCTTATTGTGTCGCTTTTAGGCTCATAATCCTGGATATTAAACACGCGTGTTTCATAACATTACAACACTTGTGTGTTATGGTTATATCCCGATTAAGTCACGTTGGCACCTTGCAGCAAGATATATGCATGACCAGGTGCATTCTTAAATTAACCGGGTTGTAGAGAATGTACAGGTTTTTTTTAATTCTTGGTAAATGGATTCTTACTCGACTAAACAAATTAAATCCTTTTTGTTAATTAATTAGTAAAACTATTCACTTTTGATAACATTTTACATGAATTTGATACAGATAACATTTTAAAACGAAAATATTATTTTAATACAGTTGCTCAAAAAGTGGTACTTTTTGTGGCTGCGTAGCGTACGAGAAGCTCTATTTCTCGAACTAGTTCTTTTTACTTTTTAGTTCCAAACTATACTTTCGAAACTCAGTAATTTTATATTAGATTTTTTTCCCGATGGCGCTGATTCCAATAGTATGTTGTCACTGTCAGTGTCATTTGTAAAGTATGGGTTCGTTCAAAAATAACTTCGAAGCAAGCATATTTTATCGCAATGATATATTTATTTATTATTTGCACAATTGTATTAAAAAACGTCGTTTACTAGTTGTAAAATGTACTATTTTATTTTGTATTGGCTGCTTAGAGATTTCTGTGCCCGCACTGCGCAAGCTTCACGAAAGAAAAACTGTTGCCGCCATTATAGGTTATTTCACAAATATTTGTAAAATTTATTCATGCGTGTTTGGTTAATATCAAAAATGTTGACTCGTGGTGACTCGAAAAGTGATAAATAGAATTGGACGCCATTGGAAATTCTTGGCGATGTGCAGTTGTGAGTAAAAACCTGTTGTCGGTTCCATGTGTTTGGCTGCCATAAAATTCGTGATCCTATTTTTTTTGTACTAACGTATTGTAGTCATAATCATCGCTAGTCCTAATTTTTTTCGTCCTAACTTTTTTGTTCCTAAATTTCTGTCACTATCATTGGAAGTCATAATGATCAGTTGTCCTAAAATTTTTCTTCCTAATTTCATTACTAAGAACTTGCTTGAAGTCATAACATTTTTCTTCATAACGGACATACATCATAATTTTGTTAGTCCTAATATCATAACTAAGAACATACTTTAACTAATAATTTTGTTTTTCCTAATGAATAAAAGCTTTCGCTAAGTAAATTCACCACTGCCTGCACAGCGGGCTCGCGGTGTGCGCGTGCGCAGCGCTTGACGTCGTCGACCAACACACCTACCTGGGGCTAATCATTGACAAGCACTTTAACTGGGGACCGCATGTCGACCACGTATGCTCTAAACTTAGGTCTATTACGGCTCAAATGTCTATTCTTAAATACAAGCTACCCTATAATATAATGCGCACCTTATATTTATCACTGGCAGACTCTATAATATCGTATGGAATTAGCAACTATGGGAGGACCTACAAAACCTATATGGAACAAATACATAAATTACAGATAACACTATTGAAAACTATTGTGCCTAGTAAGATTAAAAACAGCTATAAAGATGATAACAACGGCCTATTTCAACATTGTAAGGTAATCAATACCTATAACCGGTTTAGTCTGTCCTTACTGGCTGAGGAGTGTAGTATAATAACGTCACTAAGACATAAAACGCGCCCCAACCAGCTACGCTCACTAGAGTACCTACCAACACACCTGCTACCATGCAACAAAAATAATACTTACGGTAAAAAAATGAACGACTACCTAATTCCATATACCCTGAATAACTTACCTAAAGAATTAATGTACGACTTGATAAGTATCACAGACGATAAAATCAAGTTCAAAAAACTATTAAAAAAGCATTACTTGCAACTTACATAGCCAAACAACACGTGTCAGTCTTAGCCGAATACCAACTTTGTACCTAGCTAAACTTAGCTTAATGTTAATCTTAGTATAATACCTATATAAACTATATTTAGTACCTACTCGCGGATCGAACCGCGCGATCTCGCCAACTATTAAATAAACCCACGGGGTTTTCTATAGTGGCACATATGTTAACACTATATTGTAAATCCTATCAAAATAAATAAATTAAAAAAAAAAAATTGAAAAAAAATCGGTTCTGGCGCTTCGCCGGCCGCTGCCGCGGCACGCTCGCTTCGCTCGCTCGGCTCGCGCGCGTAGGGTCGCAGTACTCGCAGTACAACTAACACTCCTCCTCGCTTCGCTCGTCGTCGTACCTACACGGACCTGCCTTAGGCTACGTCCGCACAGACAGGCGGCTAGAGTCTGTAGAGTCGATGTAGAGCGAATATGTAGAGTCAATATAGAGTCTATGTAGAGTCTATATGTAGAGTTGATGTAGAGTTAATGTAGAGTCGATGTAGAGTCAATATGTAGAGTCGATGTATAGTCAATGTAGAGTCGATGTGTCAATGTAGAGACGTCTAGCTAGAGTCTTGTGACCTCGTCTTGTACCTAGCGATAAAAAACCACACGTTTATTTACATCGATAACGCCAAGTAACATTTATGATGAGAAATATTATGAAAAACAAATTTAGGATTAAAAAATGTATGACTAGTGTCATTATGAATTGAAATAAAACGGGCAAGTGAGTGTTATGACGAAAAAAATTAGGAAAATAAAAATTAGGACCTGTGAAACTTATGATTACTCATTATGACTTCGAATGGTTATGACTTACGATCGTTAGGATCAAGAATTATTAGGACTAACGATTATTATGGCGTAAAATTTTATGACAACCATTTTCTGATTTCCAATAATAGGACTTAAAAAAATAGGTGAAACAAAGCGCCCCCCCCCCCTGTTGTCATCTTAATGATTTACTTAATGTAAAGAACATAATTTGGCAGGCCTATAACATTTTCATCTTATGAAAATGTTATAGGCATGAAAAGCGTGAGCTTTGATAATTACATCAGAGGCGAAATTGTTCACGCGAACCGCAGGTGAGCGTGATAAGGAAGCCGAGGATACCTCACTTGTATCACAATGTACTATTATTAGTATGAACTATAGTGTGCAAAAATGCTTTACAAAAGGTGTTATAAGGACAGTGTAGCGACGACCTTAGAGTGCATTTGATAAATGTCGCGCAAGTAGGTCAGGCGCGGTATAAAGTGTGAATGAGACCTCTTAAAGCTTTATTAGTTCTATATTCACACTTTTATGGATTTCGGGACATTTTGTGTGATATGGAACGGAACAATTTTAAAGGTCACCATTGCAAACATTTCGCTAACCGTTCGTGGCACTGAAGTTCTAGCACAACATGCCGTATAGTCGCATCTTCTGTCGCAGTCGCACTGTGGAAATCAAAAAGAGAAGAGCAAATTTACTCGCCTCGCGACGCTTTGCATCATTCTTATCCTAGCACTGTTACGTTAAAGATGGGGATGAATAATATGTTCGTATAGCTTCTTCGATTCTGAGACAATCGATGGCCAAACTATCCTATTGAATCAATTTATTGACTAACTGCCATGACTAATGTGTCGCACGGAAATACGGGTAGGTGCCTATGCTATGTATGAGTGACTGAAAATTTGCATTAATTAAGAAAGGAAGGAAGTTCATATTAAAACTAGATTTGAAGTTAAATTAACATTTATTACTTACTTATTCTGACCTCCTTGACAGTTGTTATAGGTTTATTAGCTCAATATTCACACCTTTACGGGTATAACATGCTGATGGACGATAACGCACGGAACGATAAGCGAACGGAAATTCGCTCACGAGGAAGCTATTTTGGTACGGTCTTTCGGGTTTTATTAGTGTGTACTCATTTATTAAGGTCAATGTTCGTAAATGCGTATGCCGGCAGGTCAATTACGTAACGCATTGTACGCGCGTCAGTTAGATCTACACTTTTTATATGGGAATATGTCAGTTGGAACTACCTAACGCAAGTTCAAAACGTTACGTGATTAGGCAATTACCCCTCAGGTTGTAGCAGTATCCGAACGCATTTAAAAAAAGTAAGCTTAAGCTGTCAAATTGAGAGCCCTTCCGTCATCGTCCATCCCTCTAGCGACACGCACGCACTCCTGTTTTAATATAATCCACCACTTTTTATGAACCACTAACTTAAGCCACCAAGCCAGGTTTACTCATTAAACCCCAAATTCTGCACTTTCGAGACTGTAGACAACATCTTGGACACTAACCTTTTAGAGTAATTTCACTGTACTCTCCACTGTCAAAGGCAATACTATATTTTATCCAGGTGACCTAGAAAGCAAGAGGTCTTGTAAATAATTTAAGAGCGCCAGGCAGCGACAAAATATTAAGATTTCTAGCGAAGCAAGCTGCAGGGCGTCGTCATTAGGTTTTGAATAAGTTTTGATTGTTGGAGAACAGTTTTGCGTGCAATTTTCTTGCGAAATTTTAAACATTTTTTAATGGGTAATATTTAATAGCTTTCACAAAGGATAAAATATACACGACTTTGGAGCCAAGATTTGCTTTCCGTTTCTTTCTTTTTAATAGGTTTTTTATAACAGTAAGGTACTACTTTGTACTAAGATAGACAGCCCTTGTTTATGTTTAGTTAAGTAAAGGAGAATAGATAAACATTAAGTTTAAGGAATTAACCATTCAAAAACTATCTATAAAATTGGCACTCACGACTCACAAGGCTAATTTAAAATAAGATTAACTGCGTAGTGAATATATTTCTTAATGATTATGCTGTAAAGGGATTGTCATACGTTGAAAGCTTGTAATTACGTATCAGATATAGCCGAACGATTGTAAATTCAGAAAACAGTTAATAACTTCAAATGATAACAAAATAACCTCTAGAAATTTCCTTTAATGTTTTCCTGTAATCTCAACTCTTTTGAAAATAAGCGATCACTTAGGCGATCCTTTTTAATGTTGGGCATGAATAGAACCCCTTTGAACAAAATACTGCAGCTTCACCCATCAGTACCCATCAATGGGATTCACTTAGAATATTCCGAAAATTAGACGAAAATATATCTTGGAATCTTTTAACAACTGTTCGTAAAACGGCGTACTGTATATTCGTACTATAGAAAAAAAAGAACGATACAAACATTTTAGTAAAAAACTGTTTAAAAAATGTATTTCTTTTTACCTACTAACAAGACAAAACAACAAATTAAAAACAGTACAAAAAATATTTTGCCGTACCACAGGTAAGACGACGAGGTGGAGGCTATGTATGAAGATATATCTAAGGCCATGCATAGCTCCAAAACCTACTTCACCGTTGTCATGGGGGATTTCAACGCTAAACTGGGCAGGAGAGATGGTGAGGAGTTAATAGCGTCAAGCAAGAGCGCTCTCGATTGATGAAGTCTACGCTCCGTCCAGCATCAACCCAAATTCAAAGTCCCGAGAGCTTCCAGCTGGAACTCCAAAACCGTTTTCGACAGCTATACACGGCAACGCGCAGACCCGAAGTTCGTCAGGCAGAAGACCCTAGAGCTAGACTAACCCGACACTATACCGACGACATCCCGGACATCAGCCTGTACGAGATTGTAATGGCTCTTAAGCAGCTCAAAAACAACAAGGCACCCGGTGAAGACGGAATAACAGTCGAACTCCTAAAGGCGGGTGGAAAACCGGTCCTTACGGCCCTTCAGAAGTAGTTCAGTTCCATCTTACTGGAAGGGAGAACTCCGAAGGCATGGAACGGAGGGGTGGTGGTGCTGCTCTTCAAAAAGGGTGATAACACTCTGCTGAAGAACTACAGACCCATCTCACTTCTGAGCCATGTATAAGCTGTTTTCGAGGGTCATTACAAACCGTCTCGTACGCAGGCTAGATGACTTCCAGCCTCCCGAACAAGCCGGTTTCCAAAGAGGTTTTAGTACCGTAGACCACATCCACACGCTTCGTTAGGTTATAGTAAAGACCGAGGAGTATAACCTGCCCCTTTGCTTGGCGTTCGTGGACTACAAGAAAGCCTTCGATTCGAACGAAAACTGGGCTATACTACAGTCTCTCCAGCGGTGCCAAGTTGACTATCGCTATATCGAAGTGCTGAAGTGTTTGTACGAAAACGCCACTATGTCAGTCCGACTCCAGGAGCAGAGCTCGAAACCTATTCCGCTGCAGCGGGGAGTCAGGCAAGGAGATGTTATTTCTCCAAAACTATTCACCGCTGCACTGGAGGACGTTTTCAAGACTCTTGACTGGAGAAGGCTAGGCATCAACATCAACGGCGAGTACATCACTCACCTTCGGTTTGCTGACGATATAGTAGTCTTGGTTGAGACCATGGAGGACTTAAGTACGATGCTCGATGACCTTAGTAAAGCTTCCGAACGAGTTGGTCTAAGAATGAACATGGATAAGACGAGGATCATGTCAAATGCCCATGTCGTACCAACTCCCATTACAATCGGACACTTTACGCTCGAAGTTGTAGACGATTATGTATACCTAGGACAGACTATCCAGTTACTATCCAACTTCGAGAAAGAGGTCAATCGTTAGGTTAGCTTAATATTTTTTTATCTATTTGTTTTACAAAGAAGTGATAAAAAATCGTAACACACTTGGAAGGTAAGTATTATATACTGCTGGACATTGGCCTCCAAAGAGTGCCGTTACACAAATGCTGCAGACAAAAAATAAATTAAATAATATTATTCATCTTTGTAAGTGTTCATTTTGACCATGATAAACTTGTTTCTAGATAATCTGATAATTTCACTGTTAGTAAGTCAGGGTTCAAGCAAAGTTAGACTTTCTGGTGACAGTTATACCTGTCATCCATTTTAATATTGTTTACCCGCGGAGAATTATTTATTACTCCGCTGGAGTTGTACCTAAGTGTAATATGCTGATTTTTGCACAAAAGTTTGATGAACTCTAACTTGGAAACGATCAAAAATATTAACATAGTTTACATACATACATACATACATACATTCACGCCTTTATTCCCAAAAGGGGTAGGCAGAGCACATGAAACGTATGTTCCAGCGCCACTTTTAGCATAAATGTGGGTATAAAATATCGACAAAATGTGATATTGCAGTGATAGGTTGCTAGCCCATCGCCCACAACACACTTCAACCCTGGTCCCTTAGTCGACTTTTACGACACCCACGGAAAGAAAGGGGGTGGTGAAATTCTAACCCGACACCACACGGGAACACATACATATAACATAGATTATTTGTAAAATTGTAAGCTCTAACGCTACACTGTTCTCCTCTTGCGGGAAAGTCCATCGTTCCCAGGTGTTTTTTTTGCAAAATTAAAATTATTCTAGTTTTTTTAAGCAATTCGCAATTTTTCACTTCTGCTGGCACTCCCGGAGTGCAATCCGGCCTTTTTTAATACAGTTATGTTATGGCCTGTATATCAGACCTGTATGCAAAACATTTGAAATTGAAAAACATCGATTCGTCAACCGGGATTAACCGGTTTTAAGCCATCAACTTCGTTGTATCTAGTCATCAGTAAAAACAATAAACCGCCGGATGTCGACAGAGGTAATGTTCGGTTATAGTTAAAACCTAGTGTAACAATTAGGTAAAATACCTAGTTAATAACCAAGTACAAGTACTTTAAAAAAAAGCACTGCATTCTATAGGCATACCATACCTACACCGATTTTTTAAAAGCACGATTATTATCTTGTAGAGGCCGTTAGGCTCTGTTAAGTTTGTTTTACACTGTTTAAGGAAAATATTCATTGGGCCGGATAAAATGTATAGTTTTTAATTCTAACAAGGGAGAAACACTCACATCAATAGTCTGGCCAGGAAAAAATAAGCCCAAGTTTTTTTTTATTTGGCAGTAATAGTATTATCAAATGTGTCAAACGCCTCAAATTTGTATGATATCCCAATCTTGATACTTGATAAGTTAACTAAAAAAATAACTGTTCCATAATAAATTGGACGGTTCTTTCTTTTTAACAGAATTAAAGAGTGGCTTAAAGGGAATATTATTCACATTGTAAGAATATGATAAAAAAATCAATTATTAGGACTAGACGTACAGTCCAAATTGAAATTTCACATACTTTTACCGTCTGCTTGATCGGTTATTTTAAATGTATATTGAAAAAACATAATAATTGTTCAAGTATCAATTATCGCGCTAAATACGGTCTTGCAACACGCTGTTTTCTTTAAATTTGCTGCCCTTTTCTAGGCTCATCTTTTCTGGCCAGCTAGACTACGTATTTTTCAACACAGTGTATAGTAAAACCATCAGCGATAAACAAAAACAAGCAATTTCCAGCAACTCTGACCACCACTCCCCCGTTTATTTCACTTGTTAGTTTCAGAGTGAGTAAGTGGTTGAATCAAGTTGTTTCAACCTAGCGGTTAGCGGTCCTTGGAGCAAAGTTGAGCAACAATAAATACGTCGTTGCAACGCTCTGGAAACTTCGGAGTTGGGCACAGTAAAGTTGTATCTCAATTAATTCCGCCATTTGCATCTTGGTCTGAAATTCGTGTGTAAATATTTTGATTTTGCTACTGACAATCGCCAGCGAATAATCCAATTCTACTAGTACAAAAAAATCTCCATAGCAATACATATTCACCCAACATTGAACCAGTGCAAGCAGAACGCGACGGTAGGTTTATTCTATCCTATTCTATATTTGGTAGCAACGAAATGCTGCGGCAGGTTCACATTTCGATCGCTCGAAAATGTGTTAGAATGAATTTGGTACCTGAATCGATCCCACCTCAGCTCCATATCTGCCACCACCAACTTTGGATTAACTGGTAAGATGTCAGGGCAAGGAAGATATATATCCGACATTGAAAATCTACGAAATACAGTTGCCAAGAGAAGATTCAGTATAAATATATTTATAGAATGAGGTGCCTATTTGCAATAATTAGCAAGGCTAATTAGAAAACGTCCAGCCTTCTGGTAACTTAATTAACGAAATTTAAATCTACGTTTACGTCCGAAACTGTCCTCATAAATCCACAAATAGGAAGTAAAACAGTACTCCGTGTAAAAAAGACAGAACTCCCAAAATGTCTACCAATATACGAACCTTACAAGCAGGCAGGTCAGGGCCTCAACTACGGAACGCTTTTTTGACGTATTGAAGTGATATTGACCTCTGTTCGTGCGCTCACTCTTTTGTAAACGGAAACCATTTGTGTGTGAGTGCAAAAGTGCAATTTCCTAATACGATAATATGGGTTAAATGCCGGTAAAATGTTCGATTTTACCGGCTGGCAGTAGCTACTGTGGCGGGAGATCTAAGTGTTAAAACTAATTTTATTAACATATTTGTTTCACTATTGAAATCATAATTCATAAAATAAATATTATTTTTTCTTTTAAAGCACCGCGCGTCCACGGCATTCTTAGAGCATTATACCAACAGGAGCGGCCATGAGTCATTTTTTATACATAAAAAGACTGCCGATTTTTGCGGGGGAGGGGAACGTCAAATGTATGCGTAACGTGAAAATAGCTACGTCAGATAAACGTCAGTCCATACAATGTGTATGACCACTGGTCATATATTTTTGGCAGAGGGGAATGCCTGTCAATGGCCGCTCCGGTTGGTTTAATGCTCTAAGACGGCATTATATCAAGACAAGTTCAAACCGAGAACTGGCGACGCCGCCGCCGTACCTATGTATTACACGAACAGCGTACGAAGGATACTTTTAACCTTTTAACAAACGTTCCGCTAAAACTGACTGGAAAACCCCGACATCCAAAAAGAGAAGCCCAGAATCCTGCTCAACTTCTCCCACTTGGCCGGAGTTCGGACCCACTCGAGATGGAACGAGGATGAAATCGAAATGAAATCGTTGGTAGCAAAATGGAGTCTATGAAATGGAAATATTTCTCAAGCGAAACAAGAGCAAGTATGAGTGCCGTAGGAACATCGGATGAAAGGTACTAACGCTGTAAGAACCTCATACGTCTTATGGCATTTATCTTTTGTAAGGACCATGTTTTAAGAGGCGCCCGGGGACCGGGGAAACCGTGGAAGTTTATGAATTCATGAAATGGTAATGTGCATGCTTCCTTATGTTTGTGTTTCTTTGGGAAGCGTTTTGCATCGGCTACCAGGACGCTAAATACGACGTAAAGTTCTTGTTTACGGATGGGTGACGCGTGCAAGATGCGTATGAAATACGTACTCTGTACGTAAACACACCAATGCAACACCACATAATATATAGTGCATTTATTCACACGCGGCAATGAGGGAGCATCTGAAACTAAAAGGTATAAGGAAAGAGCGTTGGGCAACCTTTTATGTTTTTTTTATAGCGGCCGAGGATGTTTTTTTTAAACGCTTACTAAGAGATTCTCCTCTTAATATGCATAGATATATAAAATTAAACGCGTTTAACATTGTCGGAGCCGAGATATTACAGTTTTAAGTTTTGTTTTGAACTTTTTAATATACCTGTAGATTGCAAATATCTAGGCTCCGATGCATTTTATTTATTACATTTTAAAACAAAATATGTTTTTTTTAAAGATCTATCATAATCTACTACTTTAACGAGTGGCCACTCCCCTAAAACTTTTACCCAATGCCCTTGGCTCTTAGGAGTCACAAGCCCGATTTTAGAAAAAAATATCTCTATTGTAAGTATTCAAATATTTTCAAAAGCGCCTCACTCAAGGACGGGAATCGAACCCAGTCAAATCTGTCTATTAATCGTAGTTCGTTTTTTGTCTAATAATGCGATAATGTAATAGTGCTAAATGTAAGGAAAATTTGTTGTTGTCAGGAACCCAAAATAAATAAGAAATAAATATTATTTTGTCAGGAACCCCTGCATCTACGATCACAGAAAAATGCTGTATTGCATAGTTTTTTGTACGGAAATGGATCTCCTACTATTATTATCGTATACGCAAAAAAACTCTAATTTTTACACATAGGTATATATTATGAGGCTTTTTTATAAATTTATGAATGTATTGGTTTTTGTTTTTTTCTAAAATCGGGTCTCTTGACTCCAAAGAGCAAAATTCAAATCGAAGAGCGGCAAACGTTTCATACTGATTGGTATACAAGTATGGCGTCACAATCTGCTATCTGTACCTACTTATCACTCGGAATTTAAAGCCCACGCCAAAACCAAACACCAAACACGAGCCGGAGGAATGAGGCGGGTTTAAAGGCACTCTAAGCTCTTCATAGAAGGAGTGGACTCTGGCTGGACTAACAAACTCTGGAAATCCGGCAGGAAGCAGCTCAGAATCATATCTGGGGTGTTCACAGGTCACTTCGGGGTCAAGGATCTCTTGGCCAAGATGGGACTATCGGACAGTTTAGATTGTAGAATGTGTGGCGAGGAGGATGAGACTATGGAACACTTATTGTGTGAATGTCATGCCCTTGCCAGACAAATAATGAATTACTTTGGTAACGGCTATCCGCAACCAAAGGAATTCAAGGTACTTTCGCTGAACTGCATCATCCGCTATGTGGTACGAGGTTGGGAGTAGACATAAGGAGAGGGCAAATGCACAAAAGATCCCACTGGGTCGAAGTGCATCCGAAAGGGCCCTCATCTAGATAAGATAAGATAGGATAAGATAACCTACTTATCACCGTAGAAAGTCAAGTCAATTGCAGTCCTAATACAATTTAGTTTTTATAAAAGCGTAAGGATTCTATTGGTAGCTTTAAATTTGCTCTCGGACAATAAAAAAAACATATTTTTTGTAACCTGTAAGGTCCATATCTTTTTATAATGTTAATTATATTATGATACTTTGTTGCAATAATTTGATGGTTTACTGTTTATTTAGCACTACGTTATTTTTGACATGAGTCTACACCTCTAATGGTTGATAGAGCCCGACAGCTCGAGGGGCATGGAACGTTAACGTAATTTTATTATCTTTCCAATCTATACTAATATTATAAATGCGATGTATGTTTGTTTGTTTGTCCGTCTTTCACGGCAAAACGGAGCGACGAATTGACGTGATTTTTAAAGTGGGGATAGTTGAAGGGATGGAGAGTGACATAGGATAGTTTTTATCCCCGCAATCATCCCCTAAGGGGGTGAAATGGGGGGGTAAAAGTTTGTATGGAGCTGCGATATAAGCGAGTTCCACGCGGACGGAGTCGCGGGCAGAAGCTAGTAACTAAATAAATAAATTTTCCTTTGGTATCCTAGATAAACGAAGAAACGTAGACGAATTGTTTGAATTCGGAACTTTATCAATTTATATAAGTTTTGTTGTGAATGGCTTTTAATACCGGTTTCACGAGTCCATTTAAAGGTATAGGTGGCTATTTTTGGCTTTACCGCAAACAGGAGTGAAACATTCGGCTATTGTGTGTACATTAAGTCGGGCATGATGTAGGCAAGCGTTTATTACATTTTGGGTTAATTGTTAGATGAATGCCTTCCGCAGTAGGGCGGCCAAATATACGTTATATTTCTGGACAAGGATTGATCAGGATTTCAAACACATTTTTAGGGTTCCGTAGTCAACAAGGAACCCTTATAGTTTCGCCATGTCCGTACATATAATGAATTTAAAAGGAAAACTATCACAGTTAAGTAGACATAACTAGTTAACGAGTAGGTAGTAGACATAACTAGTTAACTGGTAAGAAATGCACTTAATTTTGGGTGCATATACATTGTCATTGGAATTCAAACCTATTACCGTGGACGGTAGAGTTGCTTTTTCACGGCACGTTATCTTCAATAGAAAAAACCTTGTCCTTCAGGTGGTCGCGTAACCGGCGAAACGACCCTATACATTGGTATGTAATAAAAATAATCATATTTACGATTATTTACGAGGGTAAGCTATAATAAAAACCCCAAAAGCCCCTTTTAAGTCCGCATTCTGTGACAGACGGGCAACTACGGAACCCTACCCTGCGCGTGGCCCGACACGCACTTGGCCGCTTTCAACCATCAAAATAGTGTTTTTAGTTTTATCTGGGACGTGAAGATTTACATGGGCATTAAACATTTATTTTTCATTTTGTTTTATGAAGTTTCATCTTCGTGTTTAATTCATATTAGGCATTCCTTTGTGTAAATGAAATTCGTAAACATTTTTTTATACTCGTCGACCTTAATGTTTGAATTAAGACTTCGTACACCAAACTTAAATCACAAACTTTTTACTATATGGAGCTCCCAACTCAACATTTCATAACTGTTGAGACAACTAAAATGAAATTGACCAATCACGTGGCGACTTTACTGAATTATAATGTATTTGACCAATAGGACGCCGTCATGAGAAAGTCAAAAGGTAAATAGACATCAACGCACAAAAAAGAAAAAGCCGTTGGTTGCACTTCGTTTTCAATAGATACCAAGTTTGTTTAATTAGTTCCGTTGACTCGTAGAAAAAGTATTGTATACAATAGTTAGATAATTAGCTTTTTAAGTCTCGTACCTTAATTAGGCCACTCAGCAAGCTTCGTGGCTTAAACGTGGTACTCGACTGAAAAAGCATACATTATATAACGATAGCATAAAATACAATTTTGCGGCAAGTTTGCAGCACGTTTTACGTTTGCCTTTGGCATGATAAATATAACAATATCCAACTAACTGGCATGATCGTGTTTACACTAAACGGCGATGATACTGCAGCTGACAATTTGCCAAATGTATTAACTGGATATGAAACGGGACGCCCGTTCCACAAAAAAAAGGGCAATTTCAAGGTTGACACCTAAGAGACAGAAGTAGACAAATAAAAGAGATTTAATGTTGAATTTTGTGCTATCACCGGTATACCACAAAACCAGGTATATGGAATCTGGCCAAGAATTGTCGTCGTGTCGTATCAACAAATCAAGGGGCTGGCGCACAACACAGAGAAATGGAAAATACTCCACCGACAACAGGATGACTCTTAAATAAAATGAATGATGATGAAGAATTGTCCTTCAAACGCCATGGTTATACCCGCAAAGTTACCTTGGCCAGATGACTGATGTGTGGTTACCCTAGCGAAGCAGCTCGCGTGAGGGCGATGAAACAAACAAAACAACCAACGAATTAAGGTAACCAGATTATGAAACGTTTTTATGAGAATTTTATTAATAAGTCTATTAGAAAACTTTATTTTTGGTACGAGTTCTGAGATACGTGAGTTGATTTCGAAGCAGAGACTAGTAAATATCAAAGTCTCCTAAGGAGTGTGAACAGAATCTGTTTAAGGCGCCGTAGGTTCATGGTCTTCTCTCCCTCTCACTGAGCATAAGCGTGAGCGAGATGGAAGTGCGTGCTCGGAAGCGCGGAAATCATGTTTTTTAATTTTAAATTTTTGGCCGTTTAAATAAATAAAAAAGTAAACACTGATTTCCCTCAAACATGATATTGCCGATGTTTAGAAGCCACTTTAATATTTTTAGCTTTTGTTCGTAATTTGTAACAAATATTTTAAGTGTATTTTAGACCCTTTTAGACCTATGTTCGTGATTTTTTTCTATCGAGCGAAAAATGCTTAATCAAGTTTCTAAACACTGATTTCCCTGCAGAAAAGCCTCAAGATTACTAATCGTATTTTTTTAAACTATATTATTATAAACAGACGCATTATATTGTTTCAAAAACACTGTTCGCTTAACTTCGCTGAACCTACGGCGCCTTAACAGACTCACTTAGATGGTGTTGTTGGTCTTAGTGCCATGCAAAATAGTATCTCATAGAAGTATTCATATGTAATGATTGGCATCGCACATGGTTAAAATACGAAGTACAAGTCTCATTATTAGTTTATGATGACTGCTTGCCATCAGTCGGACTGTATTCTTGTTTGCCACCAAAATTCAAATAGTTATTCTGCAATCGTATGCCTCTAGGGCTCTTTTACATGCCAGAGCTGACAGTGACAAATGCAATAACAAATGGTGTCATTAAGTGGCATGAATACACAGCAACAATGAACCAAGAAACAAATACCTGGGTACATATTTGCCACGAGATGTATCTTAGAGTTTCCGGGTCCCCATATTACGAATATTAAGTATAATACAATTATTCTATTACATCATTGTAATACTCATATAGAAATAACAGTCATAATAGTACACTTAAGCCTGTATAACGAAGATTGTATCAGGGGGCCTAGACAAGGTTACAATCGACAAGCGCTAACGCCAATAGAAAACTAATTAAATGTATGGGAATGACAGATGTTAACGAAAAGTGTTTCGTCGGCATCTGTCATTCCCATACATTTTATTAGTTTTCTATTGGCGTTAGCGCTTGTCGATTGTAACCTTGTCTACGGCCCCCGATCGGAATTATTTGACGACGATAATAGTTATTTACGATACAAGTGCCGAAAATAGGAAATTCGCAACGAGTGGTGATAAATTAAAACACGACCGAAGGGAGTGTTTTAAATCGACACGAGTTGCGAATTACCTATTCGCACGTGTATCGTACAACGTTTTACTGTACATATGGCTCTTTAAAGTTTCGACATACGCACGAAAAGTGCTCTTTTCCGCACTAGTGCGGGAAAGTAGCACCATATGTACTGTAAAATAATATGCAATCTGAGGAAGAGGTCCGTGATCATCTTCCTGTGGTAGCGGGCTGTAATTGCCACTATATGACGAAATAGTAGTTTACAACGTACGTAATATATCGACATTATCAATCAGCTTCTTCTGCATGGCTAGTATGGCTTGTATTTTATCACATATCATGGCGTGATAAATGACAAGTCACGTGATTTGTCTACTTAATCACTCAAATTATCGATTCAAAACATGGCTGCACGTGTCAAAATGGAGTTATCCAACTTTGACAGCTGTACGTGACATATGATAGCCGGTACCGTTTTGCATAACATGGTACGTGGTTATGTGGTAATTTGACGTCTCAACTTAGTTTATTTTAATTATTTTATCTAAGTGCTTCCGAAGTATTAACGATAAGCTAAATACTTTGTTTTTACCAAAACTACGAGTGAATATTCGATTTTCTAGTGACAATAATATTATAGTTACTGTGATGAGTGGTGAAATATCTCCAGGGAGTCGTCAACAAACGCTGTTAGCCCTTGGACTTGGAGAACCAGAAATTTCGCTGCATACTTATCATTAGTAAAAGGATGACACTCTTATCGAAGCGGTACTTACGGTAAGTAATGCTATTTGGAACTCATTTATAACACATCTCTATTCAAACTATCTCTATACCAAATTACATTTAAATCGGTTCAGCGGCTTGAGCGTGAAAAGCATCTGTAATATCAAGATATTGTGAAAAATTGCAGTTACTTTTGCAAGATAGAATACCAGTGTGTCAATTGTGTATATGTAATTAAGTGGTCCTACTTAATACAGTCTGTTTTCATCCAAGGTCCACATTGCAGTACCTATACTGTAAACAGAGTTACAACATACCATTGTTGTACCTAGTCCAGTTCCTACTTTGGTGACTAAGATAATGATCATTTTCTAAATGACTAAATAGATGTGCGCGCGGCTCCGCTCGCGTAGGTATTACTGTTAACCAAGACGGAGTCACGGGATTAAATGTAGGTACTGCATGTCTATTATGCGATTCATGCGACGGCTGCGACGTACTCTCTATTTTTCTCGCACTACATCTCTTGTTCTAATAAGAAAGAGACAGATAGTGCGAGAAAAATCGAGAGCGCTCGGTCGCCGTCTTATGAATGCCGTGCTGGTGAAGAGAGAAAAAGTAAATAGCTATGAGTAGCTTTGGAGAATGCCCATTATTTAATAAACTTACAAAGCCATCATCTTACAAATTTCATCTCTTTATAATAATAGTATACAAGAATATAGACTAGCTGTCCCCGCGGCTCCACCCGAATTAACATGCACATGTCCCTATGTTATATACAAATAAAATATTCATTCATTCAGTATTTCAGCTTACTGATGACCTGTATTTTATCTTCTTTTCAGATCTACTAGCAAAGGAAGGAAAGAAGATTTCAACCGATGGTACTCAAAACATCACATATGTTCAGAAATCTAATGTAATGTAAAAAAAATATATGAACAAGTTACTGTTTCCTTTGAATTGATTGATTCCTTTCCTTATTATGTCACCTATATGCCTATATGGAATGTTTGAAAGGTGAGGTTCAAGACGGAGGACAAGACAATTCATACTAACGCCCTCTACCTTCTCAACCTTATGCATGACAACCATTTTTTTAAAGAAATCCTCAAGAATTTTAAGAATCAAACTTCATGACACAACACACAGTATTACAAAACACAAAAGAAATTTACTTTGTTGATTTCCTTTCTAGAATAAGTACATACATAGAAGAAGCATCGGCAACGCAATTGTCAAGCTTCCATAGGCTACGAGGCCCGCTTACCATCAAGCGAGCCGTACGCTTGTTTGCCTACGATGTGGTATAAAAAAATACACAATATAATAATCACATTGAATTTATTACTTTTATTTCAATTGTACTCTATTGTACAAAATAAACTCAACAGGTACCTATACAATTTGCAAGAACAAACGCAGATTTATCCATTTCAAGTCAACTTTTCAAGTCAAATCTAAGTGTCAAACCAATGTTTCATTCTGGGGATTATGAATCGATTCGTAAAGCCCTTTCTGATACTGATTGGTCTTGTTTAGATGGATTAAATACTAATGAGTCCGTGGCTTATTTGTATAATGTTATTAACGAGCTAATTCTTAAATTTATACCTCATAAAAGAATAAGTCGCATCTCAGGTTATCCTCCATGGTTCTCGCGCAGTTTAGTTAAAATTCGTAAACAAAAATTATTGGTTCACAAGAGGTGGAAAATCTACGGAAATCCGCTTGACAGGGAAGGATTTGTATTTTTGAGGAATAGGGAACATAAACTAGCTGCTCAATGTTATAATAAATACGTATCACTGGCCGAGGACAGAATTTATAAATCACCCAATTACTTTTGGTCATTTATTAAATCTAAATTTCCAGTTAATATTATACCTGACCAAATTTTATTTAACGGGGTAACCGCTAGTGATGGGGAAGCTATGAGTAATCTTTTTAACGATTATTTCAATTCTGTGTTCGTAACCGCCCCTCGCGATGGGCAGGGGGCGCTAACGTCACACTTGTCAAATGATAACCTTATAGATCTGTGTTTTATTAATATTACAGAAGATTTGGTCCATAAGCACTTGAGCGGTGTGAGTGTTAAGAAGGGTAGTGGTGCTGATTGTATCCATCCCCTTTTCATTAAGACATGTGCTAAAGAATTAACCATCCCCATAACGAAAATATTCAAAAAATCTATTTCATCGGGAACTTTTCCCGAAATATGGAAGAAAGCTTTAATAACTCCGATTCACAAGGGTGGTGATTCTCAATTAGTCACTAATTATAGACCAATTAGCAAATTAAATATCTTTGGTAAGGTTTTCGAAAAAATTGTCTCTAATGAAATAACTGCCACGGTTTATCAGCATATATCAGAACGTCAGCATGGTTTTTGCCGTGGTCGCAGTATCGACACAAATCTCCTCAACTTTTCTGACTTTATATTAAACAAAATTTCTTCCGGCTGGCAGGTGGACGCCGTGTATACCGACTTCTCTAAATGTTTCGACAAAATCAATCATTTTAAGTTAATTTCAAAGCTTGAGAAGCTCGGTATTCACGGTGATCTCCTGAGGTGGATTGAGTCATATCTCAGAAACCGAAGCCAGGTTGTGGCGCTGAAGGGTTATACTTCCCGTTATCTCCCAGTACCGTCAGGGGTGCCGCAAGGTTCGCACCTTGGTCCTCTCTTTTTCATCTTATATGTAAATGACATGGCAACCTGCTTCAGAAATTCAGAACATCTTGTTTATGCAGATGACACAAAAATTTACAAAGCTATATCTTCTGAGGCTGATTGTCATAGTCTACAACAAGATATCGATAGTTTTTACGAATATTGTTCAAACAATTATCTGTACCTAAATCTAGACAAATGTTTCGTGATAAGTTTTTCCCGTAAACAAAATATAATCAATTTTACCTATCGTATTGCTGGGAAGCAGATAACTCGCGTTAGTTCTATTAGAGACCTAGGTATTATTATGGACTCGCAGCTTAATTTCAATAATCATATCGACAAAATTTGTAACAGAGCCTATAAAAATCTAGGCATGATACTTAGGATGGGCAAACCCTTTAGGCGCCCCTGCACCCTTAAAATATTATTCTATTGTTACGTCAGGAGTATTCTTGAGTTCGGTTCTGTGATCTGGTCTCCTCAATACCACGTCCATATTAACCGCCTTGAAAGAATACAAAATGTTTTCTTGAGGTCACTGTGTTACAGGACCGGTACACCTCTGGAATCGTCGGCTAAGTCAGCCAAACATTTTAGCATGGATTCCCTCTGTAATAGGAGACTGTTTCTGGACACAATTTTCTTCTTTAAGATTCTAAAAAATGAAATTAATTGCCCAAATTTGCTGCAAAATATAATGTTTCATGTACCGCATCGCTCCTTACGTCCACGTAATTTGTTCTATGTGAGTTCCGCACGCACTAATTACTCAAAACATACCTTTTCCAAACGAGTTTTGAAAAACTACAATGACTATTTCTGTGACATCGATCCGTTTATGCACTCTCTTGATGTTTTAAAAGAACGTACGAGATCTAAGTTGTTATCGATAAAAAATACTTGTTCTACCTACTTATTTTCCTACTCGCTAAGACGCTTTTGTATATTTTTTCTTAATGTTTGTATTTATGAACCTCCAGGTCTGTTTTTATATAAATTTATAATTACCTCTATATTTTTATGCATGACTGTATGTGTTCTGAACAATAATAATAAAAAAAAAAAAAAAAACCTTTGAGTAGATTTGAGTTAATTTTAATGTTTAGGTGTTGTAAAATTTAGGATTCATTTCCACCATTCGGCATTCTGAAACATAAAAGTATTGTTAAGTACATTTTTAATAATATTAATAGACCGACTTTTGTGATGGTGGGTTAGGTCGCCAGACTTCCCAAAGGTGTGATGAGAGTAAGAGACTTGCATTTGTCTGCAATTATTAACACAGAATCCTCAATTCGAACTTTACCAATTCAAGGTTTATCACCATACAGGCCATATGATTGTTTGCCACTCTTTGTCCAATAAAATTGAATGGTATGGGAGTCAAATTGATTAATATTTCAGTACCTAGTCTAAAAACAGATACTAAAAAAAACTACAGAGTAGCGGCTACAGTATATTTATAATGTCAAAGTAAATATTAATTTTATTTCACTAATCCACAGTTGACTGGTTATTCATATCTTACCCCAATATCATTTAAATTACAAAGTTGTTAATGATAAGTCGTTTTTTACAAGTTATATCGGTGAAATATGACTACATTGATATATATTTCACACTACAGTAGACAAATATTTCTAATATATGTATTAACTTACATAGATAACACAGATAATTGATAAGTAATGAGGAAAATAATGGTTTGAGATAACCAGACTGTCAATTACCTACCATCAAATTTATTGATTAAATAGTAAGGGGGGAAATATTGACTAGGCACCAAAAAGAGAATTATCTCTACAGGTATTTCAATTTGATGCAAAGGATTGTTATTATGTGTCACATTGTATGATAATATTATTATGGATCAATAGGTGTGACATATATATAAATAGTCATCTTGAATATACCTACTTTAGAAAATAAAGTACATAAAAATAGGATTGAGAAAAGATAAGTTTCTATGTTGCGGTAAATCTTTCAAACAAAAACTACTGGAAATCATGTATGAGAGCCAGAAACCCAAATATAGTGTAACAACACACAATTTGGTAAGTACACAAAACTTGCATTTAGCCAAAATATTAGAACTTAAAGGCTTAGCACATTTACCTACTTATGCTATCTAATGAATGTAAGTAAGTATGTTCAACTTGCCTGGTTTTTTTACAAGGAATGTTAGTTTAACCATTTGGGACTGATTACACAGCAATACATCTTTCTGTTTTCGTGTTTTCAGACTGGTATCTCATTTGATTAATGATTTGTCATCATATAATAGCCCTTTCTTAGAACTGCAGCACACTTAGCCTAATTTCATCTTCTTTGTTTCCATAAAATTGTTATTTCTATCATAATCTTGAAGTCTGAAAAAAGAAGAAACATAGTTGTAAACTCGGTAAATAAGCATACTTTTTATTGATAGAATGTGTTGGTAAATAGTATACAAACTAACCTCTTAAGCTGTCTTTCGGGTCGCTTAATTCGGCCCAGCGTTTAAAGCACTTCCTTTTATTGATCCGTAACTCATATTTGCCACAATTCATTGCAGGAATAGCAAAATATTAACAACATTATTCTAAATTTAGAAGAGACGCATTTAACCAAAACCAAAATATTTGACATTGCAAATTTCACAAATTTGGCATTTTTTATCGTATCGATTGTGACATTTTTGTACATCTTCCGAGCATGGCACCAGACCTTTTTATTTATGAGAAGATTAAGCCGTCGATAATTTGACATTTTCCCACGGTAAGTGACATTTGGTCGCGCATCAAAAACTCTAGCCATAAAGCCTTTTTTATATATTTGTTGGTAATATTGGATGACTGCTTGCTCATAAATAGGACGCTTTTGCTATAATGGCTTTAAACTGAGAGGCAAAGAGAATATAACCACTACGTAGTACTAAAAATGTTATTAAGCCTTTTCAGTTTTGGGTGTAAGGGTGTAATATCACGATACTCCTAGCACAGTATAGAAGAATATTACAGTAGGGGAGAGTGGGGTTCAATGGAGCACTTTTTTGTGACTGATGGAGCGGCACCACTTTCACCTAAAGTGCTAGTTTCTTAATTAAACCCTAGAACACTAATCTAGTTATATAAATAAATGACAAAAATGGCTGTTTTGTGGCAAGAAACAGCCTTTTTAAAACAAACTGATGTTGATTCACTGTGACACACTAATGGGTTGCACTGGATCAGTATTGGGGTACTGTGGATCATATTGGGTTCACTGGATCTGAGTATAACATGTATCATTGTTAGAACAAACAAAAACAATCAAAATATTTCGTAAGTAGGCATTACTCAATGTAACTCCTATAACAAAGTCTTGTAAGAAGTCTCTTACGGTCTTATTCATAAAAAAACCTTAAAACACCGTTGATCAACGTTTTAGTTAAAACGTTCGCTAAGCGTAATTGACGTTTGTTAAAAAGTATGATTTATAAACTTCCACTAAGCCTTCGCTAACTAGTGGGCCGTTATTTGACAGATTAGAAATGTTATGTTGCCGTTCTGGGAAATCATAGATCAAAATATGTGATTTTCGATTTAAAAAAAAGTTTGACAGCTTTGATACCGGCACAATTACACAAAAGTATTGCAGAATCAGTCCAATGACACTAAACGTTTTTGAAAAATTCGCTCTTACTTTGTGACGGGGCCTCTGCGACGTGACCTCCGACTCAGATACTGCGCGGATCACTCGTTAGGTTGATGCGGGCATGCCAGAGCGGCAACGTCGCGAGCATTTATGTGTGTGCGTACTATGTACATCCAAAGCTATAGCAAACGATCCACTGAGACCCATGAGCCACTGAACCCCACTCTCCCCTAGTTAATCAGAGGCCGTTTAGGAGCGTTCGTTACCTACTTTCGCTCGATGCGCAGGGTTGTGTCACGTTTGTGGCTTGGCATACAGGTCGACACATGTAAAATCTAACCTACTTTAAGATCTCACATTTTTAAATAACAGCAATTGTTATAGGTAAGTATCCAATAAAGCAAAGAAATAGAGGCACTGGCACTGGCGGCTCGCTGTCTTCATACCTACGAGGCGGCTTCCTTTGACGTAGCGAGTGAAAGCGAGCGAACACATCAACCGCGCGGCCCCGCCCGAGTCACACGCGCGCATCTGTGTAGCCGAGCGAGCGATGTACCCTTGTTCGAAGTTTATTTACTGTTCCTATACTATCTATCAATCAATCAAATATTTATTTGCATAAAATACAGTACAAGTGGATGTCATAGTATTACGAATAGTGTCATGTATTAAGCCGGTTCAGGCGTGCAAATATTCAATACACTCTAAAATTAATTTTACATAATTATTTACACTATACTTATATTATTATTTACATTTATATTACATGTCAAAAGGAAAAAATAATTCATATAATCACAGTTAATTAAATTTTAGGTCTATAATTAAACAATCTTATATGTCTCCAAAAATAATCTTATACTATAAAAACATTTATCCCGCAGCCAGCTATTCAACTTAGATTTGAACAGGTTACCCTCTAACTTCTTTAATTCCTCGGGCAGACGGTTGAATATGGCAATACACATGTTAAATGAGTTCCGCTTGTAAATATCCTTGTGAGATTGTGGTTTCAGGTACAGGTTTTTCCCTTTAAGTCTTGTCTGCCTTTGCGAGTTTTCCCCACGTTTGCTAAAGTAGTATTGGTGTTTCTTTACAAATACGCATACTTCTCTGAGGTATAAACTAGGCAAAGGCAGAATGTGCAGTTTCTTAAACAATGGGACACAGCTATCATCGAACCACGCATTGCAAATGACTCTGACACACTAACTGGGTTCCTAGCGTTTGTTATGTGTGTAAAGCGTACAACGATTACAGTGTAAGTCGTACTTAATAAATATTACAGGATTATCTTATCTGTGACACTGACATTTGACATTCGATATGGAAATTGGAAATAAAATGGTGGGACTTTTGAATGATCCTTGGAACATGGCGGATCGTGCTCCAGACATTTTTTTTCATTTTCTGCATCCTGCTGTTTAATGTATAGTTTTGATAGCGTATTATGCGATAAATGGCAAACATGACGGCTACAGTTTATGAAGAATTTTCCTGGAAATGCGAATAACCAATTCTTGGGCATCATTCAGCGGTTCGTGGTCGCGGCCGCCATTATACTTTGTACTGCTCCAGCTATCACTCAGTGCATCGTGAAGGCCTTACACCGTACATCATGCATGTGAAATGTTTTTTTTTATTTCTGTTCTGTACACTGTTTTTGGCAAAGGCCCTAGAGGCTGCCATTTCTCTAATAAATAAATAATAAATAAAATGGTGTCTGATTACTTTACTACTTGTATTTTAAAAACAAGACTATGTTGCTTGAAACCCAAGAATACTACAGCGTTATTCCCGGTTATCTCAGTTTAATACAGTATATAAGTTAAATTTAGTTTTCATGACGACGAAATATTGCGAAAAATGCCACCAAAAGTGTAAGTAAAACAAAATAAGTTCGTTCATTATTTCAACGTTGGTCGCCTTACTTATTTGTGTGATGAATACGTTTTCAGCCGTTGCACTCCGGTTTAAAAGAGGAGTGCATGGCGACGCACGCGCTTATTGCAAACGGCGCTCACGGCGGGCCTCTCGTCAATCTTGGCAAAGAGCCTCCAGTACAGCAGGCAGAACGCTGAGGGAGTTCGGCCCTGAAAAGTCGGTGGCAGCATGGAAAACCGTAAGTAATTAACAATTATCTAAGATTCAATTATTAAGAGATTGAATATATCATGAAATCGTTATGAGATGTAAGTACTTCTTACTACCGAGCAACGATGTAATATAAAAAAGAGGTAGATAGGTATGTATATATATATATATATATATATATATATATATATATATATATATACATTTCTTTTACCCTTATTTAGTTTCATCCTATGCTATGTTTTGTATAATAAGTATAATAACCCCCTTCTTGATAAAACTTTAAATGCCTCTTAGCCTCTAGCCCGATAAGTTTCTTTTTGACCCTAGGTTTCCATTTAAATCCGCAATGTGCCTAGCCACATTGTGAATTTTTATTGGAATTAATTTCTTTTACTAGCATTTAATTTTATTTTCTTTTACTTTCTCTTTGACAACATATGTCCGAAGTCATCGAATGTCACCATGTCAGACAAACAGCAAGTAAGACGAAATACTTCGCGATTAAAGAAAAAATACAATAAATATAATGAAAGCAATCCGTAGTGACGTCAGAAAGCAAAGTTTGAATATAATTAAGTATTTACAGCAGAAAAAAGGACACCGGATTATCTAGTATTCCTATAAACAATGTCTTGAAATTGGTTGTTGACATGACCGGTACTTTGAGCTTTCTTATCAGGCCCATAGTAAGCGACCACGTTTCAGTGCCATATGTCATGACTGGCAACACAACACTCAAAGTAACCCAAAGGGCAATGGAGAGGGCCATGTTGGGAGTCTCTCTGCTTGATCGCATCAGAAATGAGGCTATCCGCAGCAGAACCAAGGTAACCAATATAGCCCTCCGAATCGCTAAACTTAAGTGGCAGTGGGCAGGGCACATAGCATGTAAAACCGATGGCCGTTGGAGCGGAAAGGTTCTCGAGTGGCGACCGCGTACCGGAAGGCGCGGCGTAGGTAGGCCCCCAGTTGCGGGAATCCATTGGATGAGGGTGGCGCAGGACTGAGCACTTTGGCGCTCTTTGGGGGAGGCCTATGTCCAGCAGTGGACGTCTTTCGGCTGATATGATGATGATGATGATGATGATGATGATGACGACCGGTACTGGTACAGTACTTTACATTTTAACAACCATAAATATTTCATATAGTGCAAATTGAGGCAAATAACTCATTTGGAGAAACGGGTTGTGATAAATTCCCATTTCCCACCCACATTTGTGATAACTTTCTTATAAATATATGTCTTGATTAGTGTCTCCAGAACACTCGGCTCTTCATACAAACATAGTTTTGTTGTCATTCTAAAACTGCAATCTGGAATAGCATGATACTTTGTTTTGTATAGATAATGGGAATAATGGGATCCGCCGCTTGGTCGGAAATTAGACTATGTTGCCACAAACTATAAAAGAATTATGACAATAATTAAAAAAGGTTATTAGACACTTTGTATGAAAAACGTTCTCCACGCTCTGTTTTTAGGGTTCCGTAGCAAGATCTGAAAGAGCTGCAGCCGACACGAGCCGGTATCCCCGCTGCCTACGTCGCGTCGGCGCCTGCGCCCGCGCCGTCCGCCGTGCCCATGAAGTTATAATAGATAAGATAAAATTGTAACTTTGTGACATCCGTTTGTACCTACTGTATCCTATCCTAATAAATATATTTAATAAAAATAGTTTGAGCTTTATTTTTATGTAGAATTCAGTAACATGGTGGGTTAGTACAATATTTATCATTTAAGATTATTTCCTAACTTTTATTCTTAATAATTAATTATGTATATCTGGGTATACTTACTGGGGGTCTCAAAGAACATTTTCTTAATAATATTTTTAGTTTCTGTAGGTTTCCTCTGTTATTAAAAAAAATCGATTTAGTCTGAGTGAGAATGGTCACTCGCGGACTTTGATTCATTCGAGAAACAATTATACCTAAGTTACCTTTATACGGACCGGCAACCCGTCGGCGTAATGAGGCCCAATTCATCAAATATTAGAGTGCCATCTCCTTGCGCACTCTATATATGTATATATAATATATGTATGTGTGTGTGTGTCGGGTTAGAATTTCACCACCTCCTTTCTTCCCGTGGGTGTCGTAAAAGTCGACTAAGGGACCAGGGTTGAAGTGTGTTGTGGGCGATGGGCTAGCAACCTATCACATTTAGTCGATCTTTTATACCCACATTTATGCTTAAAGTGGCGCTGGAACATACGTTTCATGTGCTCTGCCTACCCCTTTTGGGAATAAAGGCGTGAATGTATGTATGTATGTATATGTGACAGAATTAATAATCATTTGCCACACACAATACAATTAACAGAATAATATGTTAAAAGTTACCTATAGATATGCTGTGCCCTAATAACAGGGTCCATGTGAGACATTGTATATTATATGTGACATCTATATACTGTACCATGGTTGCAATAAAGAATTATGAATTCGGCTTCCGGCTATTCAAACGGGCTGCTGGCATCCCGGATGGCTCGCGGGTGCTGGTTTTTCATCATCCTCCTAGCATTATTCCCAGTTATGCCCCTAACGAAGCACGGGCTCCGCTTTGACACCTAATCCCAAGATTTGGCATAGGCACTAGTTTTACGAAAGCGACTGCCATCTGACCTTCCAACCCATGTTTCCAAGGATGTTTTCCTCCACCGAAAAGCTACTAGTGTGTTGTATTGGCTGAATCAGATTGTTCAGATACCTCAGTTGGTTAGTAGCGACGGGCCATTAATGCCCATGGTCGCCGGTTCGAATCCGGCTCGGAGCATTAATTTTTTCTTTAATTTTTTTTTAGCAGTGCTACTGCTTTATACAAAATTAATCATTATTGTCACTAGAAAATCGAATATTCACTCGTAGTTTTGCTGAAAACCAAGTTTTATTGCATCCGATATAGCTTATCGTTACCTCGGACGCACTTAGATAAAATAAACTAAATTGAGACGTCAAATTACGATAATTTATCACATTAACAACGTACCATGTTATGCAAATCGGTAACGGATAGCCTTTACCGTAGATGATATCATTTGTCATGTATTCCTGTCAAAGTTGGATAACTCTATTTTGACGATTGTGAATCGGTAATTTGAGTGATTAAGTAGACAAATGGAGTGACTTGCTATTTATCGTACCCACCATTATTGCTTGCGTGCATGTATTTAAGTCCCCTAATATTTATTTATCTATTTACTAGATTCTGCCCGCGACTCCGTTCGCGTGGAACTCGTTTATGTCGTAACTCCATACCAATTTTGACCTCCCATTTCTGAAATGTATCTCTAACCGTACATTTTAAAAAGTAACTTAAGAGTATTAAACCCCATACATTTCTAAATCGTCTTAATTTAGTGGTATAATAAATAAAGCATCCTATTCTTGTGCAAGCATTCGTCCAATATCACCGAAATAGGCTCTATGCCTAGAGTTGTCACGCGTCGTGGGGTTCGCGACAATCTGTCAGGCATATCACATATCGTGGGTTAAGCGACAAATTGTCGACGGGGCATATTGTATGCTTGGGATAAAGTATCACGTTCGATAAAAATCATATCCTCTATCGCGTGACATGTGATAGATGGCTGTGCTAAGCCCGCTGAACGTCGCATGGCTAACTCGTATGGTGTACCCTTGTTTTGTCGACAATCTTTTCATCGAATATTATTTCATCGACAACGATTCATCGAAACTTTAGTACTAGTAATATTGTTTGGCGTTATTTTATTTCAACTACTATTCATTTAAATTTATCTTCCTACGTAGAAATACACTTCAACGAATATTACTTAATTGCTGATTTGTTTCAAATTATCTTAATTGGCACAACTACATAACATTGCAATTCATTTCTTCGACGTATTACCTTAATACAATTTTATATGTCCTACTGCACATTTATACATTATTCAAATTATGTAAGTACCTAGTTAATTGTGTGACATACAAATATCTATAATATGTATAAATAAATAATAAATAAATATAAGGGGACAATCTTACACAAATCGAGCTAGTTCCATAGTAAGCTCAATAAGGCTTGTGTTATGGGTACTAGACGACGATATATATAATAGATACAAATACTTTAATACGTAGAAAACACCCATGACTCAGAAACAAATATTCATGCTCATCACACAAACATTTGCCCTTACCGGGATTCGAACCCAGGACCTTCAGCTTCGTAGGCAGGGTCACTACCCACTAGGCTAACCGGTCGTCGAAATGTATGTATGTATAATAAAATTAAGAATCATTGGTGTAAATCGTTTATAACAAAAAAATATCAGGGCGGACAAAAATGGCTTGTCATAAGCGAAATCTGTTTTAGGTCGGTTAGGTTAGGGTTCACTTGTGTCCCTCAGACCAGAAATAGACACCCCGCGCAGCGGGGTGGCGTCGACTCGCTGCACGGCTATAACAAGACGGCACGCGAGCTCTGATCATCATGACAAATGATGAAATGTATAATATGTATGTATAATAAAACTAAGAAAAATTGGTGTAAATCGTTTATTACAAAAAAACACACCCTAATGCAGGAGCAGGATCTATTTAATGATTAAAATAAAAAAAAAAACAAAAATCAACAAGTCTGTGGAGATAATATAAGACTTAAACTACCCACATTTCTATAATCTCGCAGAGTTAGCCAACTGACGTGATTGCGTTTAGTTTCGATTACGAATATTACCAATTGAAATAATTTTATGCGGAATAAATATTATTACAAGTAAAAAAAATTGTATAAAAAAAACTCGAAATGAAAAGCCATGACATTAATTTGATTGAAATAAGTCAACTACCAATTAAAAGACCTTGGTTCAAATTACCTACTATCGAGTTTTCGACGGGATGACCTGTCGATGAAATGAAAATACTTGAAACGTTGTCTTTGAAATAATATTCGATGAAATGTTTGTCGGCAATTCAATGGTAAACCAACTCGTATACAACGTGTTTTTGGCAATTTCTGTTAATTGCAAGTGGGCATAGGTTAGATCAAATAAAGTTAATTTCTCCAAGACATCTCTCTCTCTCTTAACTCTTACTGTTATCAAGATATTGAATATTTAAATTTTAATCAGATTTGCAGATTTAGCCAGTTTAAAGGCGTTTAACTGTGGTGTCATAACAGCTTTTTAAATGTTGTAAGGTTCCTATACACTACAAGAAGATTTACTAAGTGAATTCGTTCGATATTAGGAAAAAACTGCGTCGGAGGTACATTTTTTCTATTAAATGTGACTTCCTGGACCTTCTGGTCTTGAACCCTTGCACAATAAGACAATAACTGTTAGTGCTACATTAAATTATTTTGTACAAAAAAAGAAAAAAAAATTTTTTTTTTTTTCAATAAATGTTAATGCTATTTGGTTTCTGTTAATGTATTCTGCAATATGCCGAAGTTAACGGATATTCCCGGGAACACCGTGTATAGAAGAGATCTGTTTTTGTTAATCACTTCGTGTCATCGCATTCAATAAATGTTTTGCTCATTTGGCAGAACGAGGACCTGCTGGTGTCAAGTACCTAATTTCAAATGTCATTATTCTCCTAAGATTACCAACATATAAACTACTAGCTTCCGCGTGGAACTCGTTTATATCGCAGCTCCATACAAAGTTTTACCCCCCATTTCACCCCCTTAGGGGATGCTTTCGGTGATAAAAACTATCCTTTGTCAATCTCCATCCCTTCAACTATCTCCACTTAAAAAAAACACTTCAATTCGACGCTGTTTTGCCGTGAAAGACGGACAAACAAATAAACAAAGTAACACACACATACACATTCCCATTTATAATATTAGTGTGGATATGGATTTATCTCGTTTTAAGTGTTCAATTACAATGAGACGGATAATCTATCTCGCGTGCGGTCATGCTTAGGCACTAAAATAAACACTGAACGTGCTGCAGTGCCGTCACGTACAGGTTCCAATACGGTAAGAATAGTGCTAGACATGCCACCGTATGACCTGTAATCTAGTGCTTACGGTCTAGATCTAGAACATGTGGTTAGCGCAGAGTGCTTTCTAGTTAGAAGCTATAAGCGGAGATTGGAGAACTTTCAATAGAAGTGGACAAAAATGTTAACCTATAACAGTATGTACACATCACCTCAAATTACCGAACAGTATTAAGTTACAAAATAGAAACGTAAACTGGAGGTCCATCCAGCATGTCTAGCTAGACTTTATGCGGGATAAAATCACCGTCTCTTGATACGTGTTCTAAGTTATTATTACCGCGAGACAGCCCGCGAGACAAATCGCGCGCAGTGCCGATGCCGTACTGAATTGACGTAGATATTCAGAATATATTATTGTTGTGACATTTATTGTTGCCTGCCTGCAATCGTTTTCATTGGTGCCTAGTCTATAATATAAATATTTCTCATCAACATGACTCAAAGAAGTTAATATATTTCATTTACTTTCGTAGCTTTCAAGCCTCTGGATGTATCAAAGTGGGAGGGAATTAAAACATAAATCCTTTTCGCTCTTGTCCGTCCGATAATAAGGGTCAAAAATATACATGTTTCAGTTTCCTTTACCGTCTATATACTGTACAAACGGAGTAATGTTACGCAGCCGCTATAAAGAAAGGCGAATGGATCGGAACGTTCCGATTTACGGCGACTATTCATAGAATCGAATCCACCCGCTATCAACAAAACCCTGAATGATGATTGTTTTATGAGCTGGTCGTAAACGCAAGTGTTGCAGGCGAGGGTCGGATACGGCTATCGGGTCACGCAATGTTACAAGATATCAGTAATCACGATACACCATGTGTGAGGAACAATTGGGTCATGCTTGGCCTGTTTCTCTTGCTGCTCCGGCCAGGGGCGGCTCACTTCGTGATTTAGTCGCGCTGCCTCAAGTACATAACCTACCGGCTCCAGCCGGTATATTAGCGCAGCGACGGCACGCACGCGTTCTATCGCAGCTCGTGGCATGCGATAGAAAGGGATGGCCACGTTTAGGCTTATTCGGCATACCAGATGGTTGTCTCAGGTCAGAAGGTTTTCTGTACTATTATTTATTCTTTGCTGCGGCTAACTGGCTCACCTTCGCAGTGTCGATACGCCGAGAGCAGATACGGCGAGCGCCTCAGAACTGGATACCATGATTGAGATTATTCTAGCTGTCGAGCATCGGTTCTGTTGAGCTAATTAAGGTATCATACACTAGCTTTAAAACAAAAACAAATAATTTCAGAGAGTTAGGGCACAACGGAATGCTATCTCGCTCATATTTGGAGCAGCCAATTGTGAAAATATCTAAAACTTACCGCCAAGCCATTATAATAAAAGCGGAGAAAAGAAACAACCTACTTTCGTGCCACCTGTTGTACGGCCGAGGACTCTTGTATATCTGGGAATATCTGGGGACATCACCACAACACTTGATTTGAGTGATGTCTTTGACATAGAACGGAATCGCAAGGCTAATATGATTGCCCGCAGGTTTGTTCGATGTTCCAATTATGATAAAATCACACTTTTTGAAGCTAATAATTTTTAGACAGATTCGATAGCCTGGTCTATGTTGAGACTAAGGGACCTGTATGTACCTCTCGACAGAGTAGAGCAACTTAAATCAAAAAAGGGTCAGCATCAACCTAGTGACTTACCATCAGGTAGGTCGTGAAAAATGATGTCCTTACTTGATGATGTGGCTTATTTTCACCTTTTTCTATATATGGCAATGTGTGTTGGTGCTAGTTTCGTGAGTTAGAAAAAATAAAACAGGCAGCTTATCGACATGACACGACCTCAACCAAAACTATTAAGTTATTTAGCAGACAGATTCAAATTAGTCCGCGTGCCCAGTATCGGAATCGGACCAGAGCTACATTTCCTTCATTTATTTAATTTATTTAGTGGGTCGCTTGCAGAGTTACTTCTCCAACAACGCGTCTTTTCCTCACATTCAATCAAATTTCAACTCTCTTTCACGCAAGACTGGGTTGGTTTTGCTATGATTTAGGTTTGGATAGTACGAGGTATTCAAGGAAATTGAGGGCATGAGTTGGGGGCGTCAACATCTAGCAATGAGATGTTATCGCGAGCTTTCCGTAATGAAATTGCTCTAAAAAGTGGTTACAGGATGTTTTCCTTACTAACTTTCTTTAATAAATCTTTGGTTTGTGATTGGAGTTTTTCATTAATTCCTTTATAAATATTGTCGACATTTTGGTGCCAACATTAATTATGTATACAGCGATAAAATAAAAGTTCCAGCTTCATGATTAACAGCATTGTATAAAACGGTTGTTTTCATGATTTTGGTTATTATGAAAAAGTCGTTTTATACAATTAATCAACATAGATTTTATATATATAGCAAGTTATTAGGAAGACTGAAGTTTTGTTTAGTTTTACATTTTTTTAAACATAGTAATATAAAATTGACTAACAAAATTTTACATGCATGACTAAACCCTAGTCGACTAAGGGACCAGGCTTTAAGTGTGTTGTGGGCGATGGACTAGCAACCTATCACTGCAATATCACATTTAGTCGATCTTTTATACCCACATTTGTGCTAAAAGTGGCGCTGGAACATACGTTTTATGCGGTCTGCCTACCCCTTTTGGGAATAAAGGCGTGAATGTATGTATGAATGTATGTACGACTAAACCCTAGGAGTAATCACGTAACTCTCCTAAATTGACCGCACCGAAATTAAACAGAGAATCTTACTAATATTATAAATGCGAAACTTTGGTTTTTTGGATGTTTAAATGTTTGTTACTCAATCACGCTTCAACGGCTCGACCGATTTGGATGAAATGTGTATTGTGTTGCACGAAGAAAGTTTATAGTCTGGATTAAAATAAAGAGTTTATCCCAAGTCCACGCAGACGTAGTCGCGGGCGGAAGCTAGGTAGTGCAGGTTGCTACTAAAAGTTACGTTTTTTTCTACGGTGTGAAAAAAAGAAGTGGGTCAATATGAGAAAATTTTACCTATCTGTTACAGTTCAACTGATCTTTAGGAAACCTTGGTTTTCAAGTAAAAATACTGTCAAAGGTTTATAAAAAACATACCTATAATTGCAGTTGGGGAACGAATTCATCTGCGTTGGAAAAAAAAAGTCAATCGTAATATTCATCCTGATTGGAAATCGCATGCAATTCAATATTCATTTAGCTTGTTTGATTAACGACTACAGACAAACAAACTATCATATAAAATTAAACGATCAATATAAAAATAAACCTTTTCCTGTGTGTTCGATGATTTTTTAAACATTTAAATGTAATTTAAAATCAAAGAGCTTCAAAACTGAGCCCTTTAAAATTGGGAACAATTCCCCTATCCCTTATTTTCTAATTTCGCACCACTGACTTATTTTTGTTGCCCACCCTGTAAAAACTAAAAACGCAAGAAACCCTATCTGAATCGACATCTGAATCGACACACATTCACTAAATTCGATACTAGCAAGCGTAAGCATTAAGTAAAGTGCAAGTGACCCTAAACTAGAGATCGTACCCTAGTTCCTCGAGGGGATACTTCTGTTTCAATTCCTCGAAAGTGTCAGGAAAAAATTGTGTTAGGAAACACATGTAGCCGGGAAACGGAGGCGCATCTTCCGGGAACTTTATTACACAAGATATTTGTGCCGGGGATGTTACGGATGGAGGTTTACCGTCGTCTGGTGATGTGTGGATGTGAATTTCGAACTTAAATACTCTTTTCTCAAACATGAAATGAAATGTCGTCGTTACGTGCGTCATAACAGGCTTCGAAGTATCACATTTCGGGCGGTACAATTCGAGAAAACTGTCGAGGAATTTCATACAAAATTGAAGGCCTAGGCCGGGAAGTATTTTTTTTTTTTAATTTTAATCCAAATATGGCGTCTGTGTTCAGGAACAGGCTAAACAGCTGAACTGTATTTTTTTATTTTTTTTCTAGTGGCTGAATGGTTATCGGACCAAAAATATCTGCATTAATGTCTATTACACACGAACTGATATTAAGAATACAAATCTATATGATTCAATGTGTTGATGAATAAATTTAAAATATTGTCTATTCGTACGTAAGTCACCAGAGACTATAGAAAATATTTAAAATCCTCTGCATTTATTTTACTTATTATAGAATTTCAGATTCTCATTATCAGTATGTGTGTAATGGCCCTAATGGGGTCTATTCGAACACAACACACGCGTAATACGGACGACTCCCGTAAAAAGAAACATTATGGAGGGAAAATTAAAAGTATTTTGTCGTGTAACTTGATTTCATATTTGTGGTTGATATTTATAAATAAAATATAAAAATGAGTTCCGATGATAACAGCGACGAAGAACCTAATTGTACTCCACCGGAATTGAGGGCAGAGCCGAATTAGCAATGAATAACTTGTTGCCGCCAAAATCGAAGGACAAATACATAAATACAGGTTGGTTTTTTAAGTGGCGATATAGGTATTTTATTTCATTGCATATGTTTGAGAAAAGCACTATACATGCCTAGCCGTGAAAAGGGCTTGCCGGCTTCGTATCACTATCCGGCCTTCTTACGGTCGGCCGTCTATACCTACTCACCCGGCAAGCCCTTCTCTCGGCGGCTGCAGTAATGTACTATTTCTTAGTCTTTGACGTAGTGTATTTGTAGCTTTTAAATCCATGTTTATGCACGTCAGTATTTCATTTATATTTATCACGTTAATTTTAATTATAGATATAAAAACACGAATTCAATCGTCCGATAAATTTACGAAATTGTCATCTGTCGGCCAGTGCAAACACGTAAAGTGAGAGAAGTTTGTCCCTGTTAAAGTCTTTCTGACCAGTGTTCAATATATTATTTCAATATATGGTATTATTATTCAAAAGGGGCAAGTGAGGGGAAATCTGAAACTACAAGATATAAGTTTTGCTCTGAGAAGATGATGTGAATTTGGATAAAATCGGATTAGTACCCTTTCAAGCCCAATATCTCGCAAACGAATCACTCAATTGAAAAATAGTATTCCAAAACCCATAATATTTTTGAACAATCTATCCAACGATACCGCAGTGCTATGGGTTTAACGAGAAATAAAATTACATCCCTACTTTAGGTGGAGGGGAGGTACGCCAAAACAATTGATTTTCCCAGATTTTATTCTACTGTTTTGTCGGCGTCATTCATTTATAATGCCAAATTACAGATTTCTAGTAGTAAGGGTTACTGAGCTAAGCCGAAGACGGGCCGACGGACGGATAGACGGCCAGACAAACATGGCTAAACTATAAGGGTTCCTTGTTGACTACGGAACCCTAAAAAGGGTGTGAATGCTTTATGCTTCAGGATGTAAATCATGTTAGGAGACACTTCTTTCAAAGTTTCACCGCCCGAAATCGTCTGAATTAGACTTTTGTGTAACACTGTAAATAAAACTGTTTTATTTAATTATGGACTAAGTAAAGATAACATAATGGTAATTTAACAAAGTTATCCTTGGTCAATTTTCAAACTGAAACTAAGTCTAATTTCAAACAGCGTTTAAAAAAAGTGTAGGTAACCTTTCACTTTGTTTAATTCACGGATTTTATAAATTGTTATACTATTCGTATCTTACTCCGATTCATGAGAGTGTTCCCATTTCTGTTTATTCCACTATGTGACGTTTCCTCATCCAAGCACACGGGTGACAAAGTGGAAACATGAACGATGTATATAAGATTGGGAACTCTTTTTTATTTCTAATAATCAAACTGCAAAATTGTCTAAATCTACTGCGCTATTCCTTAAACCTCATTCTTACGTAAAACTTCAAGATTTTTTTCCTAAAACCCGATTAGAGTTACCTCTTAATTAACTTACAAAATAGAAGAAGAAAGTCTATATGGCTCCTCATACGACATGACAACTTCATACTCAATATAATTGAAGGAAAGATCGAGGGGAAGCGAGAAAGAGGAAGACCTAAAACAAACTATTAGAGCAGCTCAAATAAAGAGTTGATGTTAGGTCGTATCGAGATATCAAAGAGGTGAGAGAGAGCCAACAGCTTGTGCTACACCGAAGAAGAAATTGTACGGAAACCTTAATAACAAGAGCTATGTGACATATTTATGAGTAAGTTGTATGCACCCACATTTTTACACTTAACTGTTCTCGCCCTAAAAGTTACTCGGTATTTTAGGCAAACTGAACAATGCGAAAATAAAAGGAGGCACCGTAGAACAATGGCGGGTACCTAATTCAGTCCATTATCACATATAGCAGCCTATTGTTACCCAAGTGTCGGATTGTACCCACCAGCCGGGAAAAACTGGGTCAACTGCCTTCGATTTTTATATAAATGAGATCCGTAATTGTTAAGTAACGTCTTATTTTACTTCGGTTATAAAGGAACCGTGATTTAGCTACGTTAGCCTAGTGGAAGCTACGGTAGCCTAGTGGTTCAAGCATGCGGCTGTCAAGCGGCGGTCGTGGATTGGAATCCCGGCTCGTACCAGTGAGTTTTTCAGAACTTAAATATGTAAGTACGGAATATTTACTGTTTGCTTTTCGGTGAAGGAAAACATCGTGAGGAAACCGGTCTAATCCCAATAAGGTCTTGTTTTCCCTCTGGGTTGGAAGGTCAGATGGCAGTCGCTTTCGTAAAACTAGTCTTGGGATTAGGCGTCAAAGCGGACCTCTGGCTTTTTTTAGGGCACAACGCTGAGAATAACGCTGGGAGGATCATGAATAAAGGAACCGTGATTCACCGGGGCACCATTGTACTATTTTTGATTGATTAATGTTGAATAATATGATTCAAATTGTTAAATAATATCGAATACATAAATAGTATAGAATATTCATAGAATTCTAGATTGACACCTGGCTCATGGCTCGTGATTATATTTAAATTATCATATGAAGAAAGTGCATAGTATCATAACCATACTTTCAATAAGTAAATGCCAAAACTACCTTGAACTGCCTATAATGCTGATATAGTTCAAAGACTATGAGTCACCAAAACTTTTAGGCAACGTAACTATACATTTTATTGTATCCAGTCTGTGTAAAGCCCGCTGAATTCATGGTTTGTACATGTTTTGCATATTGTAAAAGTGTTAATAGGTACTTTACCGCGCTACAAATACTGCAAAACCGATAGAAGAAGCAACTCTAAGTGCAATTACCTCCACCCTCGCAATTTGGAGTGCCATTTATTAGAGTTAAGCGAAGATCCGGCAGGTAGCTAATTCGGACGTAATCGAACTGCGGCCACGATTTTGTAGTTATACAGAAATAACAGTATTGTAACTTATGATTAGTTGGTTTGTGCGCAGTCGGTCAACATAGCAAAAAGTCCACTCAAATGATCTGTATGGGAATGCGCATATAGTCCACTTCGCAAATGGTCTACGTCGCAAATGGTCCACTCTGCAAATAGTCCACTTCTCAAACGGTCTACTTCTCAAATAGTCAGGGCGGACAAAAATGGCTTGTTATAAGCGAACTCTGTCTTAGGTCGGTTAGGTTAGGGTTCAGTCGTGTCCCTCAGACCAGAAATGACACCCCGCGCAGCGGGGTGGCGTCGACTCGCTGGAGATTATCAGTCCGCACAGATAAATTTATGGCAGAATATAACTATAACTTTGAACCACTCTAGTTTTGTCCAAGTCCCTGGCTCCGTAGTGACCAATCACGAAGTTGACCAATCGCGAAGTTGACCGGTTGATAAATATTGGACTTTTTGCTATGTTGACCGACTGCGCACAAATGGATTCAACACACAAACTCCCACTCACACACTCCAATACACACAGTCCTATCTACGCCATATAAAAAACGAAAACCGCTAAAGTTGAAAAACCCCCGACATTTTCATTTCAAAGTCCAATATCTCAAAAAACAGCTGAACAGATTTTCATGAAACATAGCTAAGAACACTTGGGATAAAATTATCTATGAAACAAACAAAAACCGCTTTTAAATCGGTCTATCCGTTAGGGAGCTACGATACCACAGACAGATACACAGATACGTAGACACACAGATACACAGACAGACACGTTTAACTTATAACACCCCTCTTTTTGCGTCGGTGTTAAAAAATGGCTTTATGCTTTGACTATGAAGTTGTTTCTTTTTGCGTTTTTTGTCAAGAGTCAACCGGTCACGGTCAGTGGGGCACGCCTACTTGTATTAACATATTCACTGCCATGTATCGCTACACGCTACGCTTATAGCCGATTCCGACGTTTTCCTCGTATGTAGCCGAACGTGCCTACGGCGTGTTACTGGCAGTGATAAAGTGTGCATGGATGGAATGAGCTAAGTATATATCTACTCATTCAACACTTAATGTGCGATACGCTGGAATCCGTAGCAGCTTAAGTAGCAAAAGAGTAGTAGCAGCATGACGATAACGTGTTGTATTGGTTATAATAATAATAATAATAAATACTCTTTATTGCACCACAACAAGAGAGACAAACAGGTTACAAAAAAATTGCTTAATAAATAATGGACACAACAGGCGGTCTTATCGCTTTGAAGCGATCTCTTCCAGACAACCTTTGTACAGCAGGAAACATTTAAACTAGAATTTTTAACAGGTAGTGCAGGAATTCATCATGAAGAGTAAACTAACACATCAATCTTTCAAATATTTCTAAACAGGACACTTAAAAAAAAAAAAAAATACATACCTAATATATTAATAAATACACATTATATACATTTGGATTGGTTATCTTTCTTCTAAATTTATTTTCAACTCATAAATAAAGATTGAGGTTATAAGAAAACATCTGAATCTCATCATCATCTGCATCATAAAACTTAATGAAAATTATTCATCAAACAGTAAGGAAAATAAAACTTATTCTATAACATAGCTATTATAGGTTGTAGACTTCCTCTATTACAAAAACTTATCGTTTATTTGTCCCAACGCCCGTTCGAAAAGTTACACACACCTGGCTACATTTTTGTGACAGCTGAAGGCGTTCATGATGATCGTATGAAGTTAAAATACTGATTGTAACACTCACTGTTGCGATGCAATTTAACGCCTACCAACCACGTTCGATAACAAATCGGGTTACTTCCGCAACCACGTATTCCACAAATTGTATCAGAGTAAAAACTACCTTATAATCTTTGTGTTAGGTTAACTTTGTAAAAGAAGTATAACGCGATATAAGAGGTTGGAATATTGATAGTTGAAAATGCTTTTAGTACGGCATCGTAGTTTAGCGGTTTTCACTGCGATCGCTTGCGATTGCTTGTGCAAATCTAGTACATTAGGTATTTTATTATTCACTCAACAAAATATTATGTTACCTATCTCCATAAACATAGAAAACTATTAAATTGTATGGAATTGTCGTACTGAACGTGTCGCATGCCAACAAATTGCTACGCCTGCACTAAATAGTATATTTAAGTTACTGTATTAAATTATCGTTCCTATTTTAATGTTTAGATGTCAGTATTATTATTTCCGTCTTCTCGGGTCTCTTCTCCCTTTCCTCCCTTCTCCCAGGCCTTTTCACACGATAAAGGCCCCCACCCACCGGACGCGTGTGCTGCGCGGCACACGCGCAAGTTGTAAAGCATTGAAACTACACTTCAAACACACATCGAACGCGGCACACGCGCAGCACCCGCGCAGCTGCAGCGCAGCACACGCGCAAGTTGTAAAGCATTGAAACTACACTTCAAACACACATTTAACGCGGCACACGCGCATCACCCGCGCAGCTGCAGCGCAGCACACGCGCAGCACACGCGTCCGGTGGGTGGAGGCCTTAAGTGACAGGATTGAGCATCCGTCACTGGCCGACACCGTTCGAAAGAACGAGACGACGCTCCTATCTTGTCACTTATCGCGTGATAAGGCCGACCGTGATACGGGGTCTGTTGTGTCCTTCACCAAAGTAGACTCTGCGCAAGACCGGCGCTGGCTGTTAAAGCCGGCATCATGCTGAGCCGAAACCATTTCTTGACACTTTTTTACCTTTTCGTATGTGTGTAATAATTAACTGGTATCATATCAAAACAAATGGATTTGGAGCATTTGCATTTCGAAGGTATCCATGTTCATGGTATTTGTACAAATAACAAAATAAAATGTTATTCAGCTGTATTAACTAGTACACTGTTGGAAAAAGGTATCATCAAAATCCGTTGAGTAGTTAATAATAATAATAAATAAATAAATATTTGGGGACAATCTGACACAAATCGACCTTGTCCCAAACTAAGCAAAGCTTGTACTATGGGTACTAGGCGACGATAAACATACTTATATAGATAAATAAATACTTAAATACATAGAAAACATCCACGACTCAGGAACGACTCGTGCTCATCACACAAATAAATGCCCCTTACCGGGATTCGAACCCAGGACCTCTTGCTTCGTAGGCAGGGTCACTACCAACTAGGCTAAAGCGGTAGTTTTTAAGTGAAGCACCATACATTTGGATGTAGGTATGTTACTTCACTTCGTCGCTTCAGTTTCTGACAATGTGACATTGTCACAAACTTTCGCGTATATTAAACGGATTAAATTAGCTTTTAATTAGCGTTGTTACTTATTATTTTCGTAAAAGCGTTCATATTAACGCGGTAAACCACGAGATCTGCCACGAGCGTAGCGCGCAGCGATTCTTGATAGTGAATGTGTTAAGCTTATGAAGTTATATCTGTGTGACGTCACAGCCGGGTAGACAAACTCATAACGGCTGCTCTAAATTGGACATATAGGTATATTAGGTATGTTAATGAAGGAGGGACAGGTGGCTTACTCAATTCTGCCACGTAATACTGGAAATACTTATATGTTGGGTTAGCGGACCTTCAAAGCCCTTTGGTTTAGTAAACGCTTCAGGCCTCTGTTCTCGCATGTTTTGGTTCGAATTTAAATTGAGAATTGCTTGTTGAGATTTCGCACTTGCTGTCTTATTAGACGAAAACACGCTTATCTTATGTTGAACAACATGACTCTTTTATAACATGAATAGTAAATGACACATGGTATCCTTTCTTATCGCAATCACTTTATTTCATTTCCAGAATGTTTAGGCAAAAAGCCAGTTTTTTCGAAGACCCTAAAATTTTGGTTTATTATGTAGAACACGTGAGGTGAGGTAAGATTTTGTTTCATAATACTCCTGAAAATATCATGGTTACAGAAAAAACGTTTTTAGAACAAAAGAAACTGTTGGGAAACTATTTTTAGTGATTCAGACCGTTAATCCGACATTAACATTTGTGATTGATTAGCACTTTGTAACCATGTGACACTTTACATATTTTTAAATCCGCTGTGTTCAGGTTGCGTTACTATTTATATGTATTGTAACATATACCGGAACTCTGATCAGAGTACTTAAAGTGGGACACACCTCTATCAACAAAAATAATTATTATAAAAGTGCCTAAACTTAAAATGACAAAACTTAGAACTAAGAAAGACATTAGAAGGTATGAAAAATACATTTTTTATGGCTTCTATTCTTCATTATCGTTATCCTTATAGTTATCCCTGAGTAATGTTTATAGACATTGAATCATCAATATCATCATCTTCCTCGATTGAAAGTCGCGTGCTGTTTACCGCTCTCAGCCAGTTTATAGACATTGAGTATGAATGAAATTACTCTTCAGAGAATTGAGGCTCCGGTCGTTGTAAATATTGTAAGTTGTAACGATTGGATTGCCTTGATTATTTCGCTGGAGATTGGGCCCGGTTGCAGGGGTCAATTACCAAGGGTACATTTTAGGGGCTTTTATGGATGTATGTTGTTGTTTCAGTGGTTGACTAAGGTTAAACGTGCAATATAATACCAACACTTGTATGTGTAATATCCTTGCAATTATTACTCATACATCTGAATGTCTGTCTAATTAGACCAGCTAGACATTACTGGCTTACCACGAGGCAGCTTGACCTAACACTGAAGTTGAATGGTCATTGGTGTTTCCACTTAGCGAATTTTGATAATAATAATGTCATTAAATACATTATCATAATAATTTTATTTTCCCCAAGTTTCCACATTAATAATAAAAATATTATATTTAGTAGGTACCTACATTTTCCTTTGTTACTAAATCGTGGGTATGATTAGGTGAAATATATCAATGATTAAAAACATTTACAAGATATAAATAATATTTTTTTATGGATTTTCCTGACTATGTAAAACAAGATGAGTCGGTTAATCAAAACGATTTTTATTAAACCTTGTATTCATTTGGGACATGTAAGTTGGTACTACATAAATTCACAGAAAATGAAATTTGTATTCGGAATGTTCTTGCAATGTTAAGTATTTGGCTTGGAATATCTAGATTTTAAGTATTCTTAGTTCAAACTTTATAGTCGGCTGACCTAAATGAAATACTTATATTATTTTTGTATTAAGGTATTCGTTCCATTTTCTTATGTTCTTTTTCATTGACTTTCAAAAAGATAATGCAAATGAATTGAAGGCAATCCTTTACATTACGTTCGCCTATTTTAGGAACCGAATAGTTTAGAGCTTTTTTTTAATTTTTAAATACATCCGAAGAACTTTAAAAAACGCTTAAAATGGATTGGCACATTCAATTGTTACCTATTTAATGGTTTAAAGTGAGATATTTTAGTCTTGTAGTTTAAAAAATCTATAATGTAATGCAGTAACTTTATAGAAAGAAAATGGTATGTTGTTTTCAAATCACTGCATAGATTTGATATCCTAAAAAAAACAGTTCAGCAAAGTGTGTGTAATAAATGTCAAAACACCATCAGTGGTTCATTAAAAAATCCCAAAACATATGACATTAGGAAAGAGTTTAGCGTAGGTATATAACTAAAGGCTTGCCTTAAAATAAATTTTAATCAATCCGGTGAGAATCGGCTTGCATGGGCGCTCGCCACTGTTAATTATTCATAAGTACTTAAATGAAAGTAAATAATTACTAGGCAGCGAGGCATCGCATCACGTTCTAATGAATGTTACAATGTTTTATTAAAAGTACGAGTAAATATGTACGCGTTAAAAAGCCCAAGCTAGAAGCCGAGTCAGCTCATAAAGGATACAAGGTTCGGGCGGGGTCGGGCCACTTCGTTGGGGTTCCTGTGGAGAAATAGGAACCGCAAGGATAAATAAAAATTTTATGAGCCGTGTAACAAGCATAGTTAGTGCATTAGTGTATAGTGCCTAATGTATAGTGCACAGTGTGACTTTGACCAAGCTACTTAAAGGAAAATCCCATAGAGGCGTATGTCTTACGTATGCCAGGGATATACGCATGCCATAAGGAACGGGAGAATTAAAAAAAATGCGAAGTGGTTTTAAAATGACTGAAGGTTTCCATAAATAACTCAAGCGTACCTACTTAATTCAGCCGGGTAAGTTGTTTGTGTAATAGTTTAAATATTGTTGCAAGTGCAAAGTGACACTATGACAAAGTCAAAAAAGTACCTACCCTCTCTTTGTCTCACTTATTGAGCTTTGCATACGACTATCTGGCTCAGTACCTCAGTAGTAGCAATATATTCGCGTGACGAGTCTGGTCGGTCTAAGCTATATACACATTTAAAATTATATATACATGAATGACACTGTAGCAGACGTATATTATATACCAAGCAGACACAGCAGGTCTACTCTAATGACGGTACACCGTCTTTTGTAAGAACGCCAAACCTGCCCATTTGTGGATGAAAATGACAGGTCAATAACAGATGAATTACTAATATTCGACCAAATTGGATAAGTTTTGACTTGGATCGGACATTGGACTTGGACAAATGTAAGAATTATACTCATTTGCTCATTTGATTGACAGTTCGTGAAGTAAGCGCAATGCGTGATATAGCATAAGGAGTATAGGATAGCATAGGATGTATAACGGGGAGTTCTCCGAGGGATTGTTCGGATTAATTCCTACCGCTTCTTTTCACCATCGTCCAACGCGACAACATTACCATCCGCACCACTTAGATGGTTGGCAGTCCTCAACTGTGCGCTTCTCCATAAACTTCCTGCCTCGCACAGCTAATCTGTGGAATGAATTGTCGCCTGCGGTATTTCCGGACCGATACGACCTTCAAACCTTCAATAAAAGAGCGTACTCCCATCTTAAAGGCCGGCAACGTACTCACAACACCTATGGTGTTGCAGGTGTCCATGGGCGGCGGTAATCGCTTACCATCAGGTGATCCGTCTGCTCGTTTGCCTCCTATCACATAAAAAAAAGGAGACGCTACGCGGACCGATATCGGCAGGACTGCATGCAGCCCGCCGCGTCATCCGGCCCCTGGGGATAGGTACTTGTGTGAAGCACGGCGGCAGCGAAATCAAGGTCACTCCATACTAGATTTTCTGTGACCTTGCTTGGCAGTCCTGCCGATTTCGCTCTTGTAGCTTCTCGTATAATTATATCTCTGTCAGCAATGTCATTTTGACGACCACTTTAGCCTAGTTGGTAGTGACCCTGCCTACGAAGCAAGAGGTCCTTCGAATCCCGGTAAGGGCATTTATTCGTGTGATGACCACGATTATTTGTTCCTGAGTCATGGATGTTTTCTATGTAATTAAGTATTTATTTATCTATATAAGTATGTTTAATCGTCGTTTAGTACTCATAGTACAAGCTTTGCTTAGTTTGGGACTAGGTCGATTTGTATAAGATCGTCCCCTGATATATAATATATATCATTGTTTCTTTTTTTTGCGCTAGCCCCTTTGTGTAAATGTCAACAGGCTGTAAAAAAAATTAGAGAAACCGAGGGCCCGTCTTTGTAACATTTTCTAATTTAAATGGTTAAATTATTTACGCGGTACACGGGGCTTAGCTGGTAAATCTTTGTAACCAGGAACATTTTTCGTGGCATTAGCTTTCTTAAGCTTGAGATATAATTTGTACAGGTTTAGTTATTTCGGAGTTTGACGCCTGTTTTACTATTTAATAAGCTTTTAATTCATTTATTGTAGATTAGTTTCAAAATGGTGCGTAACTGATTTTCATAATTATTTCTTAACTGTTGTAACCAGAAGAAACCATGATCACCAATATAACATAGTTATATGTATGCTGGTCCTGGTCTACTTATCTTTTCTATTAAAGCCTTATACGGTTGTTTAAGTGAAGAATAGAATAATAAAAAATAAGCCCGCAGACACACAATACATGCAGAAAAAACAGTCTTTACGACTGCATTCATATTTATTTTGTTCTACAAGCCTATTTTAACCAAAATCGCGTTAAAATTAGTTTGTCTTTATATGTCACTTTGACATTTGTGTTCATAAGAAAGGGACAAAGAATATTTTATTTAGTAGATGCATTTCAAGTTTTAAGAATAAGGCACTAGAAAATCAGTGCGACAACAGGCTTGGGCTCAGTGTTCCTTGCGATGTTCGTGGCAATGATCCACAATAGTATTGGCAAAATCTTTACAACTTTAGATCCCTGCCCTCGCCAAAACAAAGTACTCAATTACTAGCCAAATCATGCACAATTACTCACTCTATTTAAAACAAGTCGTTGCGGGGTTCTTTGCATTAAATTTTGCTTTAATTTCATTAGACAGCGTCCATAAATCATGATAACGAGAATAACCTCCGATTATGAATTGAAATGATTATGAATACAAAATAACGCTATTACTTTATTTGCTTGCGAATATCTAAGGCCTGAAATGAAATGAAATGAAATGAATTGATGTTTATTGCAGAAAGTGGGTACAAACAAGGTGGTATATAAATTATTTTCAGTGCGCCTAATTCGGCTTAGACATAGAGTTTACTTTCGTGTTTAGAAAGTATTTAATAACACAGTTCACACAGCCAGGCATAGAGCTTCTTTTTAAAAATTAACTTTCAGTTAGCAGAGGAATTAAATTGTTCATTAGGTTTTTTTGAAAAGAGTAGGGTATCTCGTTGGAATTAACAATTATGTAGCGTGAAGGATTAAAATTAATATTACCATTACCTGTTATATGAAATACCTTAGTTGTACCAGCTTATTGCAGTAGATACAACCACTTTTTGTACCTTAAGATAGACTGCTTTAAAAGTCACCACGGATGAAGGGTGAATCAATTTCTTGCTAAGTATATTGAAACGAATACTATCCACACATTTTTACATTTCACGTTGATGTATCTTTAAATATTAACCGACAGAGCAAAATATTATTACCAGCGACTTTTTTTAAACGTCTCAAGCATAAAAGTTTAAATTATAAGCAGACACGTGTTTCTTTATATTTTGCCTTAAATAACAACTTACATTATTAATAACGTTAAAAGGCGAGGGACTGAGGGAATTCCTCCTTAATAACTCAGATATTTTACAAACCTAGACATCAACCCCACAACATTATCTTAATAAGTATATGTAGAGTGAGTTTAGGTAGAATTTTCAAGAATACAATTGCAACGGATGTTTCGGTGGTAGGTTGGGGTGCCGTACTAAACCGAAACACTGTATAGAAATTCACAAGAAGATATTCACACTTAGACAGCGCTCAAAACACTCATCAAGATGCGTAATAAAACGTGTAACCCTGCAGGTTGATCAAATGGTCACGTAACGCATTGTATGTACGTTAGATTCGGAGTGGTACGTGATTACTCCTCTGGGTTACACATAGAGGCCCCTTACTATGTGAAGTTCAATATAAATAGTCAACACAAAGGTAAATACAAGAACAATAAAGAAAAGAAACAATTCTTTTAGTAGTATTGACTTCAATAAAACATCTGTACAGTCTCTTGCAATATCTTAGTATATGAATAGTTCACAGAAATATACATAACTAGCTTTTCAATTTTAAATGAAAGGAAAAATTGAAAAATTGAATGCTCCGAGCCGGATTCGAACCGGCGACCACAGGCATTCATGACTCAGTCCGCGTGGAAATCGTTTGATATCGCTGCTCCATACAAACGTTTACCCCCCCTTTCACCCCCTTAGGGGATGATTTCGGGGATAAAAACTATTCTATGTCACTCTCCATCCCTTCAACTATCTCCACTTTTTAAGTCACGTCAATTCGTCGCTCCGTTTTGACCTGAAATACGGTCAAACAAACAAACACATACACTTTCTCATTTATAATATTAGTATGGATGAAAATAAGCCTTACATACCTATTTAAAAGTTTACTGGTTCAATACAGCATAACGCTCCGGGTTCCTCCATTGAATCGCTCCGCCGCCGGAGAGATCACCGGGCGAGATACGGAGCGCATTATGCAAAGTGTGCTGTAGGCCCGGGGTCTCGATATGCCCACCGAGACGGTAGGAATAATTGGATCCACCTTTTATCAATTATATTGTAGTGATTAAGATCGGTGGGTGGTTTGAGTCGTTAGCGCGTTACATTATGTGTGATAAATAAGAAATCTATAAAATGGGGTTATGACGAAGGTTAAAAAAATATTTACGTGCACAGTCGACATCGAAAATATGTGCACGGACAAAGTGGTCAAAAATATCTGAGCACGACTTTATTGCCACGGGTTTATAGTTGCTCAAATAGTTTTGTATATATACATCGTTATGATTTGTCATTAGCTGAATCTGGTTATTCGATTTTTAATCACCTCTTTTGGTGACGTGCCATAATCAGAACTTTTAAACATTCGGTTGTTTTGGGCACTTTAACACTTTCACTGCCAAGAACCCGCTTAGCGGGCGCCTACGCCGTAGTCGCTTTCCGCTACATACGAGGAAAACCACGGGATCGGCTACGAGCGTAGCGCGTAGCGATTCTTGGCAGTGAATGTGTTAAGCTACTATTTAAGGTAAATTTCCTAATACTTGACGCATTGCACTAGTATATATGGGCACTTTATATAAGCAATAATATCGTTTAAATTAAAACTAAGACGATTTATCTTCATTCGAATTTAAGCCAATAACCTAAAATAATAATGATTATGGTTTTATTTTAAACTAGCTTCTGCCCGCGACTCCGTCCGCGTGAAACTCTTTTATATCAAAGCTCTTTTATACAAACTTTTACCCCCCATTTCACCCCCTCAGGGGATGATTTTGGGGATAAAAACTATCCTATGTCACTCTCCATCTCTTCAACTATCTCCACTTACAAAATCACGTCAATTCGTCTCTCCGTTTTGCCGTGAAAGACGGACAAACAAACAAACAAACAAACAAACAAACAAACAAACAAACAAACAAACAAACAAACAAACAAACAAACAAACAAACAAACAAACAAACAAACAAACAAACAAACAAACAAACAAACAAACAAACAAACAAACAAACAAACAAACAAACAAACAAACAAACAAACAAACAAACAAACAAACAAACAAACAAACAAACAAACAAACAAACAAACAAACAAACAAACAAACAAACAAACAAACAAACAAACACACACACAAACACTTTCGCATTTATAATATTAGTATGGATGCAAACGTATATCGAATGGTACTCTATCTTATAAAGGTATTTAAATTATGTATATCCCGGGTCGTGAGCCTACTGAATATTCCCACAACATGTATGTTCCTGGCAGGTAAACATGTGCATATACGGCTGACAGGACAAGAGATTCTCCCAAGTGATGAGTAAACCTTTGTGCCATGTAAATCTACAGTACAATCTAGAAATAATAGAATGTAGAATAAAAAAGCAGATGAATTCAAACAGTTTTACTAAAATACCTATTAAGGTAAAAACAGATCAAAACGAAACAAAAACGGTGGTGTCGTGGCCCTTTCTTCCTGTGGGTGTCAGAAGAGTCGTAACAGTCGGAACAGTGTTGTGGGCGATGGGCTAGCAACCTATCACTGCGACATCACATTTAGTCGATATTTTTATACCCACATTTATGCTAAAACACCCGCCCCCCCCCGTGTGGTGTCGGGTTAGAATTTCGCCACCCCCTTTCTTCCCGTGGGTGTCGTAAAAGTCGACTAAGGGTGACTGAAGTGTGTTGTGGGCTATGGGCTAGCAACCTATCACTGCAATATCACATTTTGTCGATATTTAATACCCACATTTATGCTAAAAGTGGCGCTGGAACATACGTTTCATGTGCTCTGCCTACCCCTTTTGGGAATAAAGGCGTGAATGTATGTATAAAAGTGGCACTGGAACATAATAATCCTGCTACAAATTGTATAAAAATTTAAAAGCTTTGATATTTCTATGTATGTTACCTACTCAATTTGGAACGGGAATAGTGTATAACCAAACTGGGTTGAAACATAGGATTTTTTCGCGATAACCATCCCCTAAAACCCCCTAAAAAGATAAAATCGGGGATGGTAGTTGATACGAAAGTTCACGTGGAAAGTCGCGGGCAATTCGTGTATATAAGAAGAAGATCATTCTTGATGTTCCTATCAATATGAAATCAAGCAAGCATGCAGCAAGCATGATGAAAGGTTCCGTTTCTTCTACTAGTGAACCTACATTAAAAATCACCATATACCATAAGTTAATAAAGGTCTTAGCTTCGTAGGAAACTTACGGCAATTTCGCGGCAGCTTTTCAGCAATAAATAGACAGGGTGACTCCTAAGTGGTGAACAAAAACCATAGTTTAGAATAACGCAGCGTTTCAAGGCAAGTTCAGTGCATTAGGTCTAAAAGCAAACAATTGAACTGTTATATATAAACGTTAATTAATTTCATTTTCTAAAAATATCCAACCGTGTGGTCACCCTATTCTACATGACAAGTACTAAAAGTACAGTCAGCCGCAGATAAACGTGAACGTAGAAACTTAGTATGCAGATGTGTCACATTCCTCTGCAGCTAACTGTACTTAGGGTGTACTGTAGTAGGGTGACCACAAGATCTGGTAAGTTGTAAACTAATTATTGATTTTATTATGAAAAAAAAGTAATAGATATTCACATATTGTTAAGTAAAAATGTTTAAATGAAAGCTACAGAATAAGAAAAAAATATTTCTATTTACCACTTAGGAGTCACCCTGTATAAAAAACCTTTGGACCGATATCTCAGTAAATATACTTTGCGATGAAAGTATATAAAAACCACTAGAGCCATGATTATTTCATAATTTGCATTTAAACCATTACCAGGGTCGCGGTGGCAAACACTGTGGTGGTTGCGATATAACAATGTGTACATTTCACAGCTTATTAGAGGGTACAATACAAATTGCAGGACAATAGATACGTACTACTTTGCTCAATATCTTTCGTCTGAGAAAAAGACGATATTGAAAGCGACTCCACCCAGCTACAGTACTACGCTTTTGCAATTTTCCATTTCTCTGAATCCAGATAAATGTGGAGCGGTTGTTAACTATAAAACAATGTAATTTTAACGACAATTTAAGTTGGCCGGTGTAAAAATTGCTTATTTCTCCCGCTATGCCAAAACACCGGGAGGAAATTGCGAGGAAACAATCTGAAACTTTAAGGCGCTTGGTGTTATTGTGTAACATTGTGCGGAGAAAGTATTACAAACACAATAGGGCGGGAATCTATAAGTACATTCTATTACTCGTAGTAAACGCTGAAGTTTGTGAGGTTGTTTGGTTGTGTATATTTTCACTCGTAAACATCCGAACGGGATTAAATAGATGAAACCTTGTAGTAATACAGCTTAAGGTGGTTCGACGACCATACAAAACGTTTTTTGACTAACGCCGAGACATTTTAAGAAACTTATGTAACACATTTTGGCTCCATTTGCGCGAAATTCCCCCTTTCCTAGAATAAACTTGTATAAACTAGGACGGAAATAATTTTGATACTTAGTGACACATAGGTACTGCTTTTCACACTATGAGGAAAATTAAAATTCCCCAATTCAGGGCGATAATGTCACTTTTCTGAGTATCAGGATCAGGGAGGAAAAGTACAACTTTGATCCCCCATTTGAGGGCAGAAACGAATCTTTTCTGAATAGGAGTGAAAAAGTAGTTGGCTATTTTAGAACCGGTTGGCCGCTTTGGTCTGACATAATATTCTAAAAATCACAGCAAATGTTGTCCTTGGTGCCCTAAAGGAACGAAGTCCCAGTGAAACTTAAGTCATATAACGAAACTGGGAACATTTTTGCTCAACTTCAACCTGCCCACCTTTCAACTCGGGGATTACAGCCGGCAGAGATTGTGAAAGTTAAACGTTTAATCCGGCCAACTTGTGTTAATGGCTGCCAACGACCTCTGGCCTATGGACTGGGTACATTTATTCACAGCAGTAATATCGTCACAAGCTTGTATCGGTCGCAGTGGGAATAGGATGAAATGGGCTATCGTGTTCTGCCCAGTGCACGCTAGAAAACGAAATTGATGATAATTAAAAGCCTTAAACGACTTAAAGTGACATTGATGATTTAGTTTTAATGCCATATGTATTACGTTTTATTCGCAGTTATTTAACATTAAATACAATTTGTTACTTTTACACTTTATGAAATAAACCTTAAGTAAGAATGGTGCACTAAACATATTCACTTTGGCCATACCAAATATTATCATCTATTAGTAAATTGAAAGCAAACCCATTAATTCTAATTGGCCATCACATGGCATACATACCGGGTGGAAAGGCACGACGATCCCTTCCGCAAAAGGGGGATTGTTTAGACTGAGTACAGTATTTCCTCTAAAGAAACTAGGCTCATATTCATAACCGTTTTGAAGTTATAGGCAGTTAAATTTTAATGCAAAATACTGCAAGAGACCACCCTCATTAGGGTCAGTAACATTTTAACAATTACACAAGAGTCAGTGACCTTTATCAATACGTATAAACGATAATTAGTACGTATAGTAATAGTAGGGTTGTCACAGAAGAACATTAATTAATTTTATTATTACATTAATTTAAACATTACGAATCGATTTTCCATCACTTAAACTAACCCCCCTTTGCGGGAAGGATCGTCGTGCCTTTCCACCCGGTATATTTACCCTGAGAAATTAACTTCATCTCTTTTACACGACTGCTCAAAAAAGGTATGTAACATTTTCAGTATGAAATTATGCCCTTGATCTCATATCGCTTCCAGCTCAAGCAATATATCCGCGTATTGCACATCCAGTAGTTTTGTTAGTCTACGACCAGCCTGATACCCGCCCTAATGGTCACCGGTCACATTACGACCTCCTTGCGTGCCCCCGTCAATGTCATGCAGTAATAACTATACGCTGATTTACGAAACAAAGGGATTTGAGGGCCAAAATAGTACCTAGATCGCGATTGTTGTTCGCTAAGTATAGCTCTGCTTACCAGGAGGTCGACATCAAATATATGTTCTTAAGGTTCAAATCCAGCTGGCTGATTGAGTATTTGTTCGAAAAGCTACGCCAATACCCCTCTGGTTGAAAAAAAAAATTAACACTTTCTATTCCAGGAGCGTCTATGCCATTCTTGGCGGTGATTTTGTGAATGTTTTTTTTTTCAAACAGAGGGGTATTGGCGTAAGTTTTCGAACAAATACGCCATCAATCAGATGGAGATTTAAACCTAGATCCAGTGACAAGCGGAATGTGCGTTACCGCAGAATAGATATATAGTACAAGTACAAAATGGACACTCCTGTGATCTTTACAAAAGGCGCTTTTTTCACAGCCAAAACATTAAGATTTATTTATGGCCCTCTGACAACGTCGACGTTCATCGCTACACGCCGGTTCCCCAACGTTGGGGCACCGGCATGTACTTGTAGCGATTAACGTAAATCGCGGAGTGTCCCGCGCCTGGCGTTATCAAATAAGCCGTAGGTCCAGTTGCTAAGCTGCTGAATTTAGTCATTCATGGGATATTACGTAATAATAGAAAAGTTCGGTCCGTCATATGCCATCTAAAGCTAAATCTAAGGCATTCTTCAAGTAAATTCACTGCCCGTGGTGAGTACAATATGTTACGTCTCTCTTTGGTGAGGAAGTGGAAAAGTTTCCGAGTGGTAATTAATAACTATATCATTTTGTATGAAATCACGTTTCCAAACAAATGGTGACTAATGATCAAATTCTATAAACGAACAAAAAACGACTACGACTACTCTGATTGTAATATAGTTTTTTGGTTTCGTTTTTTTGACATATTTTATAGTTCCGGTACCAACTTTACCATTGTTTTATAATACCAGTCAACACCGTGAGTAATTATGATCTGATATCCCTCGCTGTTTCTGTTTATTGGTGTATGAATTAATTTTCACAGTGACCGAGCATAAATGCTGGATCAGTGCATTTTGAACACACGAAATTCAATGTATTCTCTGCACGGAAATACGATATATCCTTTGACTTGCATCACTTTGTATCATTTTGACTTGCATTTACTTATTACGTCTGACCAATAACTGACTTATTCTGCATTTGTAAATTTGAGTATCATTACGAAAAAAAACACCAATTAACTACATGTTACACTTTGCAATCTCATTAGTTACTTTACTAAAAAACCGTTCATTTTATAATTTAACTACATTCTGCCCGCTACTCTGTCCGCATGGAACTCGTTTATATCGTAGGTTCATACAAATTCTCACCCTCCTATTTCACCCCCTTAGGGGATGATTTCTGGGATAAAAACTATCATATACCATTTGCCGGGACTCACACTAGCTCTATACCAAATTTCATCTAAATCGGTTCAGCGGTTTAAGCGTGACAGACAGAGACACCTTCGCATTTATAATATTGATTTCCATGATAGGTTTAAGTGCAGTACCATATCTACGTGTAAATGGTACACAACTACATTAAAGATCTTTTCTTTAAGTTTAATGCCTACAGTTTTTACAAGACGAAAACTCTGACTAAAAACTATTGAAAAATGCGCGAAATGCTCTCCACGGGCCTTTGAGAAACGCAGAGTTGCAAAGCACTTTCAGAGCCCCTGTCTAATTTTGATAAATTCAACCGCTTTGACGGCATTCAGCTTCTGGAAGTATTGACAAGGCTTCGTGCTGGAAAATAGAATAACGTTCGTCACCATTATGAAGCAGTAGCATTTACCGTTAACCTTTTTGGCGAAGGAATATATTGTGACGAAAGCGCTCTAATCCCAATAAGGACTAAATTTCCCTCTGTGTTGGAAGGCCAGATGCCAAATCTATGGATTAGGTGTCAAAGCACAACTGGGCTAGGAGAATGATGATGAACCACTAGCATTAGCTTGAGACGTCGGCCACATGCATTCCCGTATCAACTTCTATCTTCTAGTATTTTTTTTCTATATCTTCGTCTAGGTTATTAAGTAAGTACGCTTTGCAGAATTTCGTGGCACATTCGGTTGTTTGTGTGTTTTATATATGTTTATTTTGGACATTTGTTGACCTTTTTTTAATTTGCATGAAACTGAAATTATTTATTTGCGTAGGTACAGTACAGGGATGTCAAATTAGTATGTCATGGTCATATTGTATCTAGCTCGCATGTAAGCGTGCAAATATGAAGATGTCAATTAAATTCTAATAAAAGTTAAAATAAATACAACGTGAAATTTAAATAATATAGGCATAATCATAATAATTGTCAGAGGCACAAAAAATAAATTAATTAAAAATAAAATTATAAAACTAAATACCGTCAATTATAATTATTTATGGTCGAGATACGCCTTTACACTGTAAAAACACCGGTCTAAAAGCCAATTTGTCAAATTGCGTTTAAAGGCGTTTCCCTCTAACATCTTTATTTGCTCTGGAAGGTGGTTATAAATGCAAATAAACATATTGAATACGTTGATTGATGATAGTTTATCAATCTTTTTATACGTCTTTCTTCTCCTTTTGTTCCTAGCGTTATTTAATTTGGAGCCAGGTCAATTTGTGTGATTGCCCTAAAATATGTTTTTCTATATTATTTTTATCTTCTCAACATTAAAGCGCCACTGAACTGACGAGTTCTATCCAGCCGCGTCGATTTTAACGATCTCAAATAACTGGGTTATGGGTCCACATTGACCGAACTCGATCGAGTCGAAGTACTCTTGTCGTCTCTTGCTATATTTAATTGCTTTCAAGTATCGTCTTATTCATACTACCACACGCGAGCGACGGAGATCTCTCAAGATTTTGATAAGTTTAGGAATGTCTTCAAAAGCATATACCGTAAACTGGGGCGACTTTGATCATGCGCTATTTTATTACTTTTTTATTACATACATCAGGTGAAATATTTTGAGGAATTGTGAGCCATATACTATGTAGCTCGATGACGGCTGATGATCGAAAAGAGATTATAATCATCACATTATCATGGTAAAAGTCATGGGCGTCCGCTGGATGCTGGTCGCAGGACCGGTCACTTTGGCACTCCTTGGGGTGGGCCTATTTCCAGTAGTGGACGGTTTTCGGCTGTAATGATGATTCAGACGGAGATTTTAATTGATTTCAAACACAAGCATATTACTAAGTGGTACTGTAATTATAGGTATGTGATATGATTATAGCCCCTAATTTAGCCCCTTGCCCAGTACACTCTAGATCCATCTTAGAAAAGAGCCCAGACAATGCATGAAATAAAATACTGTTGGCAGCGAAGTACTAATTCAAGTTTTATCACTCAAAATATGAAATTTCTCGCACGCAACTAAGTATTGTGTATGAACGTTCATTCATATTATTACGTGACCTTTCCCATTTTAGAATACTCCTATGTGGAATACTCGCCTTTTAGATATATATCTAAAAGCCGAGTGTTCCGTAGGTATGGCAAACAATTTCTCAGTTTTATTAACGCGATGCAGAAAGCAACCTGAAAACGAGACTACTGAATAAAATCACCAGAATGAATTCGTTAGAATCTTTTAACCTAAGTATTCAGCCATCTAAAAACAAAAAAATCGTACCCATTAAATTCCGGGTCGCACCGGTTTCGAATTTAATGTAATGCGGTGAATAAACCTTACATATATCACTCGTGATGTTGCGATGCCAGTCTGAATCAGTACACTAGTACACTGTACATCACAGATGTTTATATTAGTAGATATCGCATGCAACGCGATTTCTGACAACATTGAGCATGACCATTCTAACATTTCACTTAGACTGGCTTGACAACACTCGGGTATTTTAGTACTAGACTGAAGATTAAACAATATGAATGAAATATATTTAATATATAAAATAAATATCAATATCGAAAGGTATTGCTGGGAGAGGCGAACTGAGATGAGACCTGAGTGGCGGGAGGACTTGCGGAATGGAATGACAAAGCACGACTTTTTACCTACGTCTTGGATGCTGCAACAATCACCTGCAGTAGACGCTGTGGCCAATGATGATGATGATGAGGTCAACTCAATTTGTTTTTCGTTAACTTTTTCAACTCAAAACTCAAAATTATATTTATTCAAGTAGGCCCAGTAACAAGCACTTTCAAATCGTCAGGTAGAAACCTAATCTTAAGCTAATTACTTAGAGTAATTTATTAAACGTAAAAAGTACAAATTACATGAAGTAAATTTTATAAAAAAACTAGTCTATAATGTTTCTAGAAAACCAATCTAATGTCAAAAAATATATAAAACGAGAGGCCGATAGCGTTAGCATTACTAGATAGGTACCTACATAGAAAATGTATACAGAAAGTCACCTAGGAATCCTTTTAATGATGGAATACACTGGTCACATAATTTGAATTCGAACACGAATGCATGTCATTTGTGTTCGAGTCATGTAATTGAAGATGATTGTGACTGTTCCGGTTTGGATAATATGAACACGAAGTTGGCACGTGAAGTAGCTGCGTTTGCGTGATCTACCTATATATAATATGTCTGTGTTCTGCATACACAGTTGACGAGGGTAGAGTATTCAAATAGAATGATTTGTTTAAACTCGGATAGCACTTTTTGTTGTCTCAATTCAACGTTTGTGTCACAAACAATTGCCTGTGACACCTTTAAACAAACGGTTATTTTTTTATGAATTGAAGTATACTAAATTCAAAATAGATGCTATTAAATTGGACATTGTTCAGTGAACTCCTATAATCAAAGTAAACCATTAGGGAATTGTGCTTTTCGTTCCGTTCCATTATGTCGTTATTTTAACGTCGTCAGTTTCTTATTTTATATTAAGTCCAAGTAGTCCAACTAAGGGTAAGTCGATAAAAAAAATGAACTGTTTATTTTTAGGTAGAATTTCAGTGACATGGTGGGTGAGGTACGTTTAGTACAATCTTTATTAGGTATTTAGGATTATTTATTATAGTTTATTCTTATTAACTAATTATATTTATCTATATATTACTGGGGGCTCAATGAACATTTTCTCTATTATATTTTTAGTTTGTGTAGGTTTACTCTGTATATTATTTAAAATAATTCTGGGAAAGCTGCTTAAGACACCAGGGAGGTAGCGAGATCATACTCTTTGACCATATATGTTGTTATATTTGTTGACTATGTATATGTTCTTGTTAGATTTTCTTTCGCTCGTAGATAAAATAACGGTGATGCACAAATTTCCTACTTAAACATAAACAAATATGTGGTATTCGGGTATTTTCATTACAATATATTTAATTAGGTTGACTGATGACCTGGTAAAGGTTGCTGGAGTCCGCTGGATGCGGATGGCGCAGGATCGGTCAATTTGGCAGTCTTTGGCAGCCTATGTCCAGTAGTGGACGTCTCTCGGCTGATATGATGATGGTAAATATCTTTTTTTTATATTAATGTTTTTTTTTTCTTTATATTTTCTTATTTAATTTATATTTTTTTCACACTATAGGCCCACCATGTAAGGCAAGAATTACACCGCCTGAAATAGGAAACAAAATGGAAGAAATTTAAAATATACTTAAGTATGTTAAATATCCACTGAGATGATTTCAATTGTAAAAAAGGTTTAATATTTTTTTTATCTAAGCAGATTATATTTTTTCTTCATATTGTTATCATGATTGTTTAAAACTATATCGATATGAAGCAACATAAAAAGCAACATACAACCGGTCAAAACTAAGTTAGGGTGGTTATTTTCCTATTTAGCTCAGCAGTAAAGGATTATTAAATCATATTTACGAGTAGCTGAAGTCCTAAAAGGCCATTCGCGAAAGGTTTTGCATCTCCTGTTCTCGATTGTGGAAGACATCGTGTTTCTTCGACGGGACATCCTTTGCAGCCAGGCAGGCCTTCCAAAAATTACATAATTTTCCAATTCATGCCCCTTTGAAAACCATTTAAATATGTACATACTTCGTATTCGAGTTCACCTTTCGTGCCTGCCAGGGTCGAACCCCGAACTTTATAATGACTACCCAAATAGAGAGATTAGCCCGTTAAATTGAGACATTTGGCCAACTTTCGGGATTTCTTGATGGAGTTACTTCAGACATCAGATTTTAATCATAACGCCGTAAACCAATTTCATTATTCTACTTCCACGTAGCGGGGAAGTCATTTTAAAGTGGCCTTCATGTTTTGTTTTCTTGTATAGATATATATAATTATATACTACCTTTACTTATTAGGTAATTAAGTGTACTTAGAACATAAGTTTTTATTCATAAATTAAATATACTCCTCTTCTAGCTCACGTCTAAATTTTCTGTATTTAGAAGAAATTAGTTGTATGTAATATTGATGTATTGAAGAACAGTACATTCACAAAAGAACTAAAAAGCACGCTTATGAATTATAATCTTAAAATGCATATTGAATCCCCAACCAGAATAAATACCTGTATTGATCAGATAGCTAGTCTATCAGATACTAGATCAAATATTTTTTCTTTTTCCATGCTCATTAAATCGCATTTCATTCGATTCTATAAGAACATCGAAACAAATAGAAGCAAGGGACTGACACCGGTAGAAACACTTATGAACCATCAAACACCTTGTGTGACTCGAATTCTTGACATGACTAAAAACATACTAATCACAAGTTTTGACAAAAGACTACCTGGCATGTAACGCGTCATAGAATTATTGCGTGCAACTCCAGGCCAATTTATATCGTTTTTAGCTTGCTTTTTTACGGACAACTATGCAAATTGTTATACTGGGCCTATCTGACTACAAGTTTTGGATTGGAATCGAATTAAAATTTATTACTTTCGTCGTGCTATGTCTGCCTGCGGTCTCTGTCGCGCAGCGATATGCCGAGCATAAATAGTGTGTATCGGTTTAAAAAAACCCTTTATTCTGATGGCCTTAGCCTGTGGCCATATCTGGTATTGTGTTCCTGGTGGTGGGTAAAGCTGCCAGAGTTTATTGAGAGTTCGAAACCTGCTTGCTTTCTCGCTTACCACAACGACTCCTCCTCATATTAATAAAGGATCAGCAACGTGCTTTTGACTCTTCTGAGTTTGTTTACCATGAGGCAGGCCGTATACTCGTTTTCCACGGTCCTAATATATAAAAATAAAAACGAATTCAGAATTGGTAAGTGCGGTGGAAAGAGGGGGATAAATGTAAATTTTATTTTTATCCAAAACGGATAGTCAGCTAGACCCGGTGTGCGGAAATACAAACCCAACATGTTGCGAGCACCGTTGCGTGTTGCGATGGACTTTTTTAATTAAACTAACTGTTACTACTATATAAACGATGTTCGCTGCTGTTATGTAACCTCGTATCTCGGGCAGCGCTTAAACGCAAAAGTGACTTTAATTCACGGAAAATTAGGTCCATATTCCGATTTGATGGTTTGCGAGGGTGTGAGTATACAAAATAAGCGTATTTTGCCGTTGTCGTCACAAACAAAATAACAATGTTAAATGCAAATACTCGTATTGTAGATTAGTTATTAATTTAGGCGTTTTTAGAATGACTGGCATGGCCGTAACGTAACTTTTGAATTTGACATTTGTAATTCCTGAATGTCATTTCGTCCATAATATGCCAAGATCCGATGTCATTCGTCCGACGTTGCTGTCTCTTCTTTATACTATTTAGGCGTTTATCACACTGCCGCGCTGCTGCGGTATGCGGAACGACGGTTTTCTCGTTGTATGCAAGTTTGTATACAAAATCCGCACGGTACCAAGTCTGTGCGGTGAAATTTGTACGGGGCTCCGCACACCGCAGTAGAATGTAATGGCCGCCTAGCGCCAATCACGACACCCATGTGTCTGAGCGCTACGGGCGCTGTTCGCTACGAGTGAACGCTGCTACGAAGCAAGGCGTGGCGGTATCGGCGTAGCGTGGCAGTGAATGGGTTAACACATGCACTGCCAAGAATCGCTACGCTCGTAGCCGATCCCGTGGTTTTCTTCGTAGGCGCCCGCTAGGCGGGTTCTGCTGGTTTTCCTCGTATGTAGGCGCCCGCTAGGCGGGTTCTGCTGGTTTACCTCGTATGTAGGCGCCCGCTAGGCTCGCCTCGTATGTAGGCACTGCCTCTTGGCAGTGAACGTTTTTCATCGCTACTGCATGCGTGTCGAATGGTCAATGCTGTTCTATATTTCTCCTTTACAATAAAAGCGCGATTTAAAATGTATCCATCACTTCCATAATGACGTATTTTATTAACGGGGCCCCTGCAAAGGTCTGCTAATAATTCATTAAAAACGTGATTAAAAATACATACCTGCTATAACCCGGCCCAGCAGCAGCGTGCTGAAGAGGATGGAGAGTATCCGCCGTCTCTCTCGCACCATCTTGCCGCGGCTTGTCACCTCGTGTCAACCATTGCTACACTCCACTGCACTCAATTAGTCACACCCATTCTTTGATGACACTCAATGTCATGGCGGCGTGACACCGTTGTCTTGTTGCGCGCACTTTATGAAGTTAGCTAAACAAAAGACTTATGAGAACTAAGCATAATCTGGTTTTGTGAAAGTGAATCGCACGAAACAAAAGACTAAAGTATTTTATTCCTCTAAATGAATTTGTTGTAGTCTAAGTGTGATTTAATTTGCTTTGCATTTGTTTTCATTGCCCGTAGAGAGATATAAGGCTTTTATCTACGCACATATCATTAGTGCTCTAAAATGCGTTCAAAAACCGTAGGAAATGACCAGCATTACTACAACCGATTTTAATATGAGACCTTTCTTGTCTGTGGTAGTAGGTAAAATCTGTACTGTAATGGCATTACAGTACAGATTTTTGATAAATTTGTATCGTTATGAGTTTAAATTTGGAACAGCTGTCAAAACTCAAGTGGGTCTCTATTCTAGTATCCATAGATATTAAAACAGTTATCGATACGAAACGTCAATTCAGTACATTTTTTAATACAAACCGCACGACATTTGATCTCGAGTGATATGAGTATAGGGACTTCAATCGTTGGTCTATGATTTAAAAAAAAAACCATTCGTCATGACGGATGATCGAATTGCCGCCATTGCTGTTGTCATTTTATTGTTGGTTTTTTGCTGCTAAGTTTACTACTACTTATGATATGTGTGTAGATAAAGTAGTGTATGCAACTGTACATAATTAGGTCTTAAAACACTCGTGTGATCCTATTATGAAACTCGCTCACGTTCGTTTCATAAAACCACACACGTATTTTAAGGCCTCTCATTATGGATCAGTCGCATAAACTACTATTAGTAAATTTCAAAAACTGTTTTTGTTTTTATATTGCTAGACGTAAAGTATTCTAAATAAGTAGTCGGTAAATTCTTTAATATTCAAAAAAAATTGAAAATCCGGTTTCTTTTTTATATATTATCGAATGGTAATCTCTAGAATATTTCACTACCACTCTATTATTATAGCCGAGGCCTTGATTTCTGTGTTATCTTTATCTTTATATTAATTAAACAATATCTATAATTCACTGTTCTTGGGCTATTCCATTAAATAAGCAAATAAATATATACATTAGAAAAATATTTTGCAGACTGTCGAAAATGATATTAAATTTATATGTTAGTGTTAAAGTGAGGGAATCTTTATAGGAACAGAAGTCAGTTTACGAACCTTTTATGGCCAATAAAAGACCCCTGCCAACGCTGGCTCCCGAAATAAGGCAGTGAAATGATAAGTATTTTATATAGCTTCCAGAATTTATTAGGTTTTCTTGAAAATTATAAGGTACCAAGTTGTTTATAGCGTCCTTTCAATTTCAACCATAACACTCTCATTGCAAAGTCTAAAATCAAAAGCATTCGATAATTTCGCCCCGAAAGCCGTTATTCATTTGTTTCTACTCGCAGCAGTGACTTATAGCACAGCAAATCAGAAGTAGCAAACATACCAACTTATTTTTGTCAGGACGTGGTACTTATTGCAATGGTGTAAGGTTTATTATTGCCTATGCAGAAGTTTATGTATTGGTTTGTGGTAATGGAAACTTACGAGCTACATTTCGCATGTGATAATGAAGCAGCTGACATTATTATAATATTGGTTGCATACGAGTATTTTACTGTTTTGCATTATCATAATGTGATGTTTAATAAATGTCTTTCATGAATACCACGTATTATGATTTGCAAATACCTACTTATCGAGCAATTGGATGTAGATAATTTAAGTTTTACTAATAAGCTATATGCGACACAATTGACCAGAAATAGGGACAACCTACATTTAACTTTGTTGCTGGACTTTCGTATAGGGGTCAATAAACTATTTCTTGTCGCTCGTTGACATGGTTACGTCTCCTGGATCACTCTTTAAAACTATGATTTATGGGGCTTGAATCTACTCGACACGTGTTTTTGTTATGTTGGTTAACCCATTCCATGCTGTGGCATCTCCTTAGCATGATAGAAGTCCAAATTATAGTATTTTTTCTAAGCAACTCTGTTACAGTTGTCTCTTGGCTTACTGGGACAGAATAACAACAAGAAAAAGTTGATTGACCCATTAGGCAAATTTCAGATTTATTAAATTATTGGCACATTTATCATGCCCGGTTGCTTTGTGACCAGAAATATATGATTTGCTTTCGAAAAACTCCAGATTTGTATGCATTTATATTTTTATATCTATTTGAAGATTAAAGCCGTCTTTACACTAAGTATTACATAAAACACTAGAAAAATCGTATGTTAATCGACTGACGATTTTAAGGAAAAACCACCATTTTAAAAGGCACTTTAGAATTGTTATGTTTGAAAACCACTCCAGGATCGGCAAAGTGAAACAAATAAGTTTGATATCCTAGATAAGCAAAGAAATGTAGAAGAATTTGTCCGTTGCAATATTATTGTTATATGGAATCAGGTGTGGGGTTTCAGTTTTCAAAGTAAAAAAACAGACTGTCTATAAAAACGTAGCCAGAAAGTAAAAACGATAGTTATAAGGAAAACTTAGTCCTGAGGGGTAACCACGTAACGTTCCCAACGCGCGTTACGACAATTTTTAGTTAGGACCACTTAAACTGTAATTTTTAATTAGGACCATTTAAACTGTAATTTTTAGTTAGGACCATTTAAACTGTAATTTTTAGTTAGGACCATTTAAACTGTAATTTTTAGTTAGGACCATTTAAACTGTAATTTTTAGTTAGGACCATTTAAAATGTAATTTTTAGTTAGGACCATTTAAACTGTAATTTTTTCATGTAAAAAGTGACATTTAGTTCTACCTATCGGGCGTACAACGTACAACGCGTTACGTTATCTACCTACTGGTTAAGACATACAATTTTTACTCGAAAAACATCAACATAAATGAAATAATAAATGAAATAAATGAATTTTACTCTGCAAGTAGGCCGTAATGGCACTTTTACAAGTCAAAACTCTAACAGCGTTTCTGAAAAAGAACATTGTGAAGAGGAAAAGCCGAAACAAACTCAACACTCAGTCATGTTTTGCCAAAAAAGCTTGCTACAATGATAGTTTTAACGTATTTAAAATAAGTTAAACTGAATATGAATACAGTAAGTAAGTAAGTGCTTTGTTTGTGTGAGGTGTGCAATCAAGAGTATGTGATGTTTTTTTTTTTATGACGTGTTTTTTTTTTGTATGATGATTTGATGAACACATGTCCGAATAATCTATATGAATGATTAAGCTAGTTTGGACTCTGGTTTGGGCCATGCATTTCTGTCAGTGAGATAGTCTTCAACCCTGTAATAAGCCGGCTTTGACATCAACGTTTTTTTTCAAGTAATTTTTAAGAGCTGGAAAGGGTAGAGCCAAAATATCATTAGGTCATTTATTACAATAATGGATACATTGACGCGAAAAAGACTTGTATACTTTACGAGCACGAAACTTTTTGTTTGCTGTTTTATTTTAATTTCGTATAATAAAATTATGGGTTTCAGATTTTTTACAGAATGAATCAACTTATTTATGCTCTTAATGACACAAACAATATAGTTTTCATAAATGTATTGGGACGCTACTGTTAAAATGCAAATTTCTTTGAAGAGTTCTCTCACGGATTATCTTGCTCTCAGGGTTTATATAATACGAATAGCAATTTTTTGTAATACGAAGATTGTCTGTATGTCAGCTGCTTTACCCCACACCAGAATACCGTACGACATAACACTTGGCGACAAAAAAATCGCACATTCGAAAATCTCGAATATATTCGAGATTTTCGAGATGTGCGATTTTTCTCATACACAATTTATTGTACCCTAAGATGATTATATCATATAAAAGCGTAATTAATGACCTTTAAAATGAGCTATTGTTTGTTTTCGTACAAACCATTATACCCATAGAGGACCTACCCCGGACACTCCGGTTCTGGAATGAACTCCCTGCCGAGGTTTTCCCAACGGACAGTATGGGGCTCTTCAAAAAAGTAATGTATACATTCTTATGGGGTCGGCAACGCGCATGTAACCCTGGAGTTGCAAGCGTCTATAGGCTACGGTAACCACTTACCATCAGGTGGGCCGTAAGCTTGTTTGCCACCGACGTGAAAGCCACTTATAGTCGATCACACAACCACGTTCACGTTCCCATCCACTCCGCTTCGAACGGGCATGTAAGGCCTCCACCCACCGGACGCGTGTGCTGCGCGTGTGCTGCGCGTGTGCTGCGCGTGTGCTGCGCTGCAGCTGCGCGGGTGCTGCGCGTGTGCCGCGTTCGATGTGTGTTTGAAGTGTAGTTTCAATGCTTTACAACTTGCGCGTGTGCTGCGCTGCAGCTGCGCGGGTTCTGCGCGTGTGCCGCGTTCGATGTGTGTTTGAAGTGTCTTTTCAATGCTTTACAACTTGCGCGTGTGCTGCGCTGCAGCTGCGCGGGTGCTGCGCGTGTGCCGCGCGGGTGCTGCGCTGCAGCTGCGCGGGTGCTGCGCGTGTGCCGCGTTCGATGTGTGTTTGAAGTGTAGTTTCAATGCTTTACAACTTGCGCGTGTGCAGCGCAGCACACGCGCCGCGCACGACACGCGTCCGGTGGGTGGAGGCCTTTAGGACGTAATATTGAACTTTCGAGTATTATTTAATTGTTAACATCAAATGAATACTACTAACTGCGGTTCATTTTACCGCGACGCGAAATAAAAATTATTTCCCGCAAATTTTTGTTATCTCTAGACAGCTAAGCTGATGCTAATACCGCTTCCTCGCAGAGTACCCGTGGAATTAAATTTTAAAGTTATCGTACCGGTGGAAAGGGAGCATCTTTTCTACCAGAGAAAAGGCCTATGTAGTTTTATTCGCCGCGGAAAATCGGACGCTTCATTTTAGGCAGCATTTTATAAATTGTTGCGCCAATCTCCATATTTGTCGTAGCACTCGTAGCATAGCGCTACGGTAACTCTATTTCGTAGACCCTCGTAGTCAGCTACGATTGTTTGCTACGAGCATCATGCATTCCGTTTTCCGAGCAATATGCGTATTGTATAAGTGGGTTATTTCCTTTCGGATCGTGTATAGGATATCAAGGATTCCGTCTCCAAGCTGCTTGAATATGGTATATGGGTACCTTTTGAAACACAAAATACGGATGGACATTTATGGAATGTGCCATTATGAAAAGAATTTGAAGTGTAATGCGAATTATTACGAATCAAACAGTGGTTGAATTCATTTGATTTAAGTTTGGGCCTCATACTGAAATCATGTTATTTTTTATAATGCGAATCCTCTTGGATAGCTTCATACAAAGTGGCTACGCCAAATCTTGCGATTAGGTGCCAACACGGACTCCGGACTCGTACCCTAGGACACTACCAGGAAAAGAGATTAAGATTTATTTATTTCACAATATACAATAATAATGTAAATTAAAGGTAGCTTCATCTATATGAATATATCATCATCATCATCATCATATCAGCCGAAAGACGTCCACTGCTAGACATAGGCCTCCCCCAAAGAGTGCCAAAGTGAATGATCCCGCGCCACCCGCATCCAGCGGACTCCCGCAACCTTTACCAGGTCATCAGTCCACCTTGTCGGGGGCCTACCCACGCTGCGCTTTCCGGTACGTGGTCGCCACTCGAAAACCTTTCCGCCCCAACGGCCATCGGTTCTTCGTGCTATGTGCCCCGCCCACTGCCACTTAAGTTTAGCGATACGGAGGGCTATATCGGTTACCTTGGTTCTGCTGCGATTATGAATATATACAGAGTGGAAATAGATTTTGGGTCAATGAGGGCAGCTACCAGATCCCGTGATGCTAGACGAAAATGGTCTTAGAAGACCTTCCTTCGATTTCAAATTAATGAAGATTGGCGCTTACAGATTTTGGAAAAAACATACAGGGTACGAGAACATGGTCATTTTTGACAAGCTTTTTTTTTCGATGCCAATCGATCCCATTCCTGCCCAGGATCAAAAGCTTGTATGGGACCAAAAAGAAATTTCCGGCTAGAAAAGCCATTACAAAGAACTTAAAAAAAAGGATTTTATTTCTTATTTTATTGCGTTAATATTGTTTTTTGCATTAATATTAATTTTAATCTTCCAACCGAATGACCGCAGTGTCCGCTAGCCGCCATCTTATGTAGATTGCTACGAACTCTAACCGGGTGAATGAACTTCGTACCGCGCACCATACTGAAGTTTTTCAAACTTAATTACCTTTTATTACTAAAAAGTTAACAAATATTTTTTTTCACGAATTATTAAAACGTTTTGGATACTTTAAGTGGGCTCCGGCTCTAAGACGGTTAAAAAAACACATTGTACAGGAGGTTGATGAACATATATTTCGATGAACAAAGGCATTGTGAAGTTTGATACTATAACTATGATTAGTAAGTATTAACTAATGTCACGAGATTTTTTGCGAAATGCGACATGTAGAAGAGAACAGCCGAACAGCGGGACATCTAGACACCCGGATATACGATTTTTTTTTGGCCCAGACTGAAACAGAGAACTGTGTTCGGTTCGCTCGCTCGTCTAATTACTACCGAAGATGTATCCACAATGTTGTGTTAGTTACTCGAAGGACATTTTTTATTTTTAAAAGGCGAACGCGAATCTTCACACCGAGGAAGGAACCATTAAAAAGTGCTTACCGAGTCTTGTTCAGTGAAACTTGCTGCCAGCTTAACACTAGCCATGAAATCATTAGGATAATGTTTTACACTAATGACTATTTGATTGGTCTCGTGGCTGTCGTGTTCACGTGCTTGCGAACAGGCATGTTTAAATCACACACATACACACACACACACTACACTATAGGTAGACAGACCGCTTCACTAAATTCTCGCCTGTGCGGTGCGGGGGTAAGACGCTAACGGGACGCGGGCGGCGTGCGGGCGCCGAGCTTCGTCTCCGTCCATAATTTAACGTATTAGTTCTAGTTTGATTATAATTTATCAAAGTCAAATTGTCAAATCGTGAACAGAGGGGTAATCACGTCAGGACAGTCCAATTGACAATATTTCAAAATATGTAATGACGCCTAAATCGAAAAGCATTTCGGTAATTATGTTATCTGAACGTAATAAAATAGTTTTCAGTGTTTTTATCCTGCTCGCTTTTAAGAAAATCGCGAAAACGTATAAAAGTGGTTTTCACCGTGTGTGACGTCAGTATTATGGCTGCCATATGAAAGGTGTCCAAACTGCCATACAGAGTCGTAGTATTGACGTCATAATTTACTTACAACCTTCTGGAATTCGCTACTTTTCAATTTGATAGTTTTGAATGAAAATTACAATAAAGGGAGAAATAAAAAAACACGTGTCGCTGAAAAAACATTTTCTAGCGAACTAAATCATAAAATGGCCTACATGAAAATATGAATTGTTGTCAATTGTCATTTTTCCGTATAAAATTTGACATTTAGGTCTATCTAAATGATCGTGATCGACCTGCCAAAGAGTATAATAAGTATATTTATGTACGACCTGCTGAGATTGGCATACACTAACTAAGGTAAACGTCCGAGTGCTCGACGTTATACTAGTATATGGCATGAGCACTCTATGTCAAAGCAAAATGGGTGAAATTCGAATGAAGATGGTTTTTCTCATTCGAATTTAAACCATGTCAGTTTGACATAGAGTGCTCATGCCATGTACTATAGTCTATTTCTTTATTCCGTAGACTAAAATGACAACCGCAAATGTCAAACGTAGAAATAATGTGACCAGCTATATACAAACAGTGCTGATCTTTGATATCGGTTTGTGACCGACAAAATCTTAAATTAATTTTAGATTCAAAATAAACAATAAATAAAATCTACTCACAAAATGGTACGAAATAAACAATAAATAAAATTTACTCACTACTAATATACTTACTCAAACATTTAAAATGACATTGACGTATCGCCTACCTGACGCGACGCCATTTTGGTTTACGTATTTGGCATTCGTTATTAAACTCGTATCGGATGCTTTCAGTGCGTGTTCTCTCGTTTTTGTTGACTTTTGATTTTACGTTTGTTGAATTTTACTAGCTATTTTTCTGTTACGTTTGTTGTATTATTGTTAAGTTTAGTTTCCATATACAGAGAGAGAGCAGCTACGGTAGCCCAGTGGTTCAGGCATGCGGCTGTCAAACGGCGGTCGTGGGTTCGAATCCCGGCTCGTACCAATGAGTTTTTCGGAACTTATGTACGGAATATGATTTCATATTTACCGTTAGCTTTTCGGTGAAGAAAAAACATCGTGAGGAAACCTGCATACATCTGCGAAGAAATCCAAAGGTGTATGTGAAGTCCCCAATCCGCACTGGGCCAGCGTGGGGACTACTGACCGTTCCCTCTCATACATGAGAGGAGGCCTGTGTCCAGCAGTGGGACGTATATAGGCTGATGATGTGATGTGATGTGTAGTTTCCATATATACCTACATGGATCCTAATCGCCCATCTACTTCATCGCGTGGCCGCGGCGAAGAAGTGCTAAATCACGGATTATCCATTCATTGTGTTACAGACGCTTCATCAACACATATAAGTACCTCCCAATCGTTTATTTTCGGTTAGTACCGGTTGTAGCACATCACTATTACTAGACGTAAAACGTTTTAGTCTACGGAATAAAAAAAAAGTCTTTAGAACAGCGTCGAGCACTCGGACGTTTACCTTAAATAGGTAGGTAGCGTAGGTTAGGTTTGTTAGGTAGTTCTAGGTGGCCAAAGTGCAAACCGCCCAGGATTAGGGGCCCTTTGAATGGTGTAATAGTACATTACGTAACTAGGGCGGTGAATTCGTGAACGCCTCAGATCGCAGGTGTTTGTGGCCCGAACCGAAGGTAAGGGCCATAAATATGCGCTCTGGGGCTTTACGAATTACCGCCCGTGTTGAGTATAAAATTTTACGTCTTCACCTGGCCACAATGCGAGTTTTCCCGTACGCGCAGCGTGCAGTAAAACTCGCATTATGGCCAGGTGTGACGTAAAAGAATGTTATATTATTATACACCGAATTTCTTACTTATACTTAAAGTAAGCCAAGCCAAGCAAAGCTGTTATTAATAATAACTTTTTCTGTTTAGCAAAAAAGATTCAGGTTACAATGTTATTCCAAGCTGGTAAAAAATACGATAGCAACAGGACTCCGAACTATCCAAGAACTCTTGCTACCTACTACACTTACTACAACTCTTCACAAACCAGTATAACCTTGACCTCCAAATACTTATAGAAGTAGCGAATGTAAAGGTCAATTTATGCTAGGAATGTATGGTGAGGTCAGTTATATTGTGAATCACATAGCAGTATTATAACTGCTGCATTGTATACCGGCAACGCCCTGTTGCTCGGTCACGCGACGTCCAATTGTGTAAATTTCCATACATGTATATTATATAGGTACATTCAGAGAAACTCCATTATTCAGTAGGGCCTGACAATGAACTTCATGAATAAAATTGCTTTTACATTTTGTTTTTAAAAGCCAGAGTAGTGATAGACTGATAAAAAATTGAACGCAGAAAAATGTTTTCACTCAAAAATCATCGGCAAAGTTGACTTTATTGGTAAAAAATCAGGACGTGAAGTGTAGTAGTTAATTAAAATTAGAAAATAAAAAAGCTTGCCAGCTCGATTTTGCTCGACTACAATGTTACATACAAATTCCTTTATTTGTCGTGGTACAAACTTTCAAAAAGTTATATAAAAAGAAAAAAATCTTTATTTCAGACCGGTTGATCCATAGTAACAGACGAATTAAAACTAAATTAAGTAGGTTAATAATAATAACAGTAGGCACGAAAAAACAATATCTAATTTTTAAATGATAAATTGGGCAACGCCCCTAATCTGCACAACCCAGAAAGATAAAATTGGACAGTTAAATCTAGACGCTGGTAGAATGCTGTTGGCGCTTGCTCTCACCCTGCCTAATAGCGAGGCTATCTTTTTGCGCATGATCGCCTGGAACACACGGGCTTCGGCAAACATGCCCGAGGCACTACACCTCCTTGGCAGTCCCAGCAGCATTCTAAACGCATTATTGTATTGGACACGCAGGGCGCTATAGGCTCGCTTTGTATCAGGCTGCTCGAGTAAAAAACGGCCTTATAAATAAAAGGCATAGGTCCAGTCAAAACGGAAGATCAGCTGTGACTTATCGCGACTTTTTAGTTGTCTCAAATAACTTATCGCGTTTTCGGAAGAAAATAGGTTTTACGGAAAATATAAAAAATTGATGTGTAAATGATTCCAGATTTAGATGAAGCTGCAAGTTTATTTATTGATTATTTGTTAAGTGTAAGTTGCAAAGCCAAAAGACAAATATCGAAAGGCGTACGACAATTTCTTGAATAAATACTCAGCCAGCAGTTGCCTACATCCCTTGCCTCAACACTATTTCATTTGTGACTAGAAAAATAAACACCGAATAATTCGGGGATTAAAATAAAATAGAAAAAATGGGAACACGTTGCTCAGTGTGGGTAGTTATTAATACTAATGTTTGTTTATTATTCAGGTTCTAGGAAAAATATGGTTTTTCAGTGACAGTTAAATATGTTATCATTAAAAGTTTTTACTGGAGCTGGCATTGACTTGCACCGGCATCGATGACGTCATCAACGTAGTCTCTGTTTTTCGCATATAAGTGCATTTAACTTGAATTTAAGCTGTCACTTGCAAACGGCTACAAAAATTTACGTATATACAATAAAGCACGTTTACACTAAATTTTTTTTCCATACCTAAAGAAAAATGTTTCGGCACTCCCCCCCTAAGGGATATTTTTTTAGGAACTGCGTGTCAAAAAAATTGTTTTGCCCTCTAGTATGTGTGTGCGGCTAAACTGTACATCGATTTGCGGTTTTTTTTAAGCGTAGGGCTACCACTAGGATAGTCCGTCGTTCTGAGGGGCAATCGCATTTAACGTTTTGAACGCGCGTTGGGTAGATTCAACTGTCATTTTTCTATACAAGAATTGACATTTTGATCTACCAGACGCGTGTCCAATGCGTTACTTGATTGACCTGCTGATCCACGGAGCATTTTTCACAATATTTTCTGCCCAGAAAACGATCCATTTAAGGTGCTTTACGAAATGGACTAACAATAATTTCTTCTCAGCAAACAATTAATTGAAATAAATTGTGCTTTTGCTCTAAGTGCTGTAGCTGATCATGGTCTGTGAAGCACCCTTATCATATTTGCAACACCACCTGTATTGGTCCCCGCGATACAGGCACGTGTTGTAGAGTGTGGCTGTGTTATGAAATATTTAGAGGACCGGTTAGCCTAGTGGGTAGTGACGCTGCCTACGAAGCTGAAGGTCCTGGGTTCGAATCCCGGTAAGGGCTAATATTTGTGTGATGAGCATGAATATTTGTTTCTGAGTCATGGATATTTTCTACGTATTTAAGTATTTCTATCTATTATATATATCGTCGTCTAGTACCCATAACACAAGCCTTATTGAGCTTACTATGGGACTAGCTCGATTTGTGTAAGATTGTCCCCTTAGATTTATTATTTAATATTATTATTTGGCTACTCTGGCTGCTACTAAAAAAATTTCGTAAAAAATGTTTTTTTTTTCACCAAATAAAACAGCAATTCAGCAAAATTCCTTCGTCACTTACGGTATACGTCTCACGTCTTGCGTGATTGTATCAGAAATATCGTGATCGGAAAGAACCATAAGGGTGAGTATTCACCATTCTTGTGCGAGGCCGCGGAGCGATGTCCGCCGGAAATCCATCAATCGCAAGATGCGTGAGCGAGGTTAAGGCCTCCACCCACCGAACGCATGTGCTGCGCGGCGCGTGTGCTGCGCGGCACACGCGCAAGTTGTAAAGCATTGGAACTACACTTCAAACACACATCGAACGCGGCACACGCGCAGCACCCGCGCAGCTGCAGCGCAGCACACGCGCAAGTTGTAAAGCATTGGAACTACACTTCAAACACACATCGAACGCGGCACACGCGCAGCACCCGCGCAGCTGCAGCGCAGCACACGCGTCCGGTGGGTGGAGGCCTTTAGAAATGCTGTTGGTGGGGTTTCCCTTGCTCATCGCTCCGCTAATTCACACAGCTTCAAAGCAGCTTTATCTGTACAGGTATAACAAGACCAAGAGCTCTAGTTTTATTTGCATTTTGCTTTTATTTTTTTTGTTCTTTTTATGGGGTGTCTTGCTTGCCACTAAATAATAATTTTTATTATCTCAGATTTCATTCGGGGCGAACCTCGGTAAGCACACGCGCAGCACACGCGTCCGGTGGCTGGAGGCCTTAATTTGGAAGGCGTGTGTGGGGATATAGATCCAACACGTAGAGGCCCTTTGGAGACGAAGCTTATGTAATACACCTGCTAGAACACATTCACGGGTACATAGGTACTGGTGAACCGGTTCCAATAGGCGTTAGGGTTAGTGTGGGTAATATGGATAGAAAACTGGATCTATGGTGATGAGATATGGGTAGATTATGAAATTGGGCTATTATTATTATTATTTTATCGAGCTACTATACTCCAGACACTCCGACGTATCTTTTCCATAACGATTGTCCAATAAATAAGAAAACCGACCAAGTGTTAACGACAGCTGACCTAGTTCGGGAAGCAAGGTGCACTGCACTGGCTGTACTATTCACAGTGTCTCAATTCACTGTATCCAGTGCAACTGGATCCCTGCGTTCATTACTACTGCTTATAATCAGAGGTCAGACTTATATTAGTTCTCTTTTAGTTTAAGGTTTGCCGAACAGGTACGGTCCGGATGGGGCATCCGCTGGCTAACGAGGCTAGGGAACAAAACGACACGGCAATTTAATTTTAACTAGCGACAGTTTTAAAGGGCTTTGGCGTATTGAATTAGTACCTATTTAATACGGGTGCCCGTTGTTTGGCCTAATATTGATTGTCCTAAAATCTTTTAGCTGAATATTTTTGCCATAACGTTGAAAGGCTAAACTTTATAGTTTTTGTTAAAAAAAACTAAAAATGATTTTTCCTCGATATTTTTTTCTAACCAACCGATTTTAGCGTGCTTCGCATATATAGTACATTTACTAAATCTGACTAAAGTTTTCAGTTATTTTTTTATTAACTTCCACGTTCCACTTCCACGAGGCCGCTCCATTATTTTTCACCAGTAATACACCCACCAACGACCGCGCCTAGCGTAACATGACGATATCCTTACATAAAATACTTTACACACATTTCCTAGAACCGCTATAATATAAAGCGGAATAACTGATACGTCATTAGCTCATTAGAGAAACTTGCATGTTGCATACTAAATAAAAACCTAATGAAATATAAGTGGCCAGACTTACATTTAGATAAGATTAAGATAAAATCATTATTTATTAACGCCGCAATAAACGATTACACAAAACATATCAAAATAACAACAAGCGACGCTAAAAGGAGCACCACTCAGCATATTGCCACGACAAGCCGTGGCACTGATTTTTAGTGGGGCCCTGACTAAAAACTACTACAATATAAATTACTACTGAAAATAAACGAATGACGAATCAACTAAACGATTAGCTAAACTTTTCAAAAGTACCTTCATGTTGCTAATTTCTGACCGCTACCCAACCAATTACACGGGAAGAAAAGAATTAAAGAAGTAGGTACAAAGGAAAAGGAGATTATATGTAAATATGTGTTGAATATTGGGAACAACAGGTAAGAATTATGAATTTAATGCCAGTCCTAAAAGAAAATTGAAAGTGAGAGCGTATTCGATGTATATTTACGAACATGTAAAGACATTTAATTCGGGTTTACACAATGAAAACATAAATTATGTCACGCTAAAATCGGTTGGCTAGAAAAAAATATCGAAGAAAAATCACATTTTGTTATTTTTTGTAAACCAAAACTATAAAGTATCTATATAGGGTGTTCAAATTATGCTGTTATTCCCGGTTTTGCCCTAAAGGAGCCTTTGACATCTAATCCTAAGATTTGGCATCGGCACTAGTTTTACGAAAGCGACTGCCATCTCACCCGGAGAGAAAACTAAGTAGACCTTAGTGTTCTCTCTGGGTGAGATGGCTGGGATTAGGTCGGTTTCCTCACGATTTTATCCTTCACCGAAAAGCGGTACATATTCCGTACATATAGGCTCCGAAAAGCTCACTAGTAAACTGTGAACCCACGACTGCCGCTTAACAGCCGTTTGCTTGAACCACTAGGATACTGTAGCTTGTACCCATCTATCATATAATAATTATATAGAGGTAACGTCTGTGCAATGTGAGTTTGTAGCTTTGTAATTTCGTTTGTGTAGGCGGTTATGTCCGAAACTGTATTTCCGACTCAAAAAAATCTTGACCGGTATGTATATTAGATCTTTGGGATAGACAATACAGGCATGTGTTATATTTTATCCCCTGTCTCTGTCTGGCTTTGTAATACGTGGGCGGAGCGGCGTGGGCAGTTAGTAATACATTAGCATTAAGTTTTATATCATGTCTTAGTTGATACAAACAGATGAAAATTTATGAAATATGAATCTAAATTGGACCCGTCATGCTAACTGGTTCAGTCTTAAGCGCTCCAGCGACTCTGTCTTATAAACAAAAGAAATAAATCTAGCTAAACAAGCAACCTTATCTCCATAGCTATCTACCAAACAACCCCCAGCGACACTCCAAGATATCAAATACCCTCCGCGTCCTGCATAAAACAACGAAATGAAATCTCGTTGAAACATGAGAGGATATTCATACAGTTGTTGCGGCGATATGTATCTATTAAACTCGGGGATATGTACATAAAGGGAGATGTATCTCTTTATATACTCACAAGTACGTGAACCCATTACCACGTACGACGTAAAATACGACATAAACGTAGAAGTTACGACGCCGTCCCCTCTATTGCCCATATAATGTCGCGATAAATTGAAATTGGCATTCCTCGCCCACGTACTGATTGTGTTTTCTTTATTGGGCTCAACCGATGTGGCCATAAAGCCATTATGAGCGCATTCACTGCTGGGCACGATTGACCTATTTTAAATAGATTCGAACCCGAAACTACATATGGTTTGATTTTGCGTGTTGCTAAACACTCTATATTTCGAATATATGAAAGTAAACGTGCATGAGCCTATGATTACTCCTGAGTACCAGCTTACAAGCTATGGCAATATAATTACAACTTAGAAAAGTTGATGAACCCCCGACATTTTCATTTGAAACTACAATATCTCAAAAACGGCACAACAGATTTTCATGAAACATGGCTAACTCGAGGTAAAATTAACTATGACACAAAAAAACTGAATTCAAATTGGCACAGATACACAGACACGTTAATCTTATAACACCCCTCTCTTTGCGTCGGGGGTTAAAAATGGACACTTTCCCCGGTTTAGAAATTTCTCATCAGTCCATTGCTGGTAAATGTCATCCTTTAAAGTTAACCAACAAAAATAACTACGGGATATTCAACCTAAATTAGGCACTCCAACGCCCACACCGCAACTTCTTTTAATAGGCGCAGAATTCGGGCATGTACTATGAATATTAAAACGAAACCAGTTTCGGAAACTTATTTGCTCTGAATTTCATCAAAAGTTGAGCAGAGCTATCATCCATTCCATAGGACGTAGGTGGATAAGCCATACAAAAAATAATTCTATGAATTATGTTAAACAATATTAGTCTCGGAATATTTTTTGTTTATTCAAGTGCTTTGTGTGGGAGGCAGGGGCGGGTATTGCGAATATTATAATTAAAGTTTGGATATGTACGTGTAGAGCAAAACCAATCTTAAACTGATCGCGCCTTTATGTAATCTTAAACAAAATTTTACGTCACTACGATTGCTAAATAGCTTATTGCTTAATGCTTTTGACTTATTTTGTGGCACAAAGCTGAGTGGCGACCATTTTCGCATGTTTTGATTATGTCTGTTATTTCTTGTCTTTTATTTCTTATGCTAAATAAACATATTTTCTTTCTTTCTAAAGATTTGACATATAATTAATTATCTGTTTATAATAATCTTTAGCACTGAAGAATCTCATATTTCTCTTTATTGATTTGATGATTCGTTGTGTTGTGAGCAAGAGATAATGTGTGAGCAATTCCTTCACTCTTAACATATGTCATCCTCGCGGGCTCTGGCGACATTACTCACCACCGGGAACACATATCTAGTAGATATTTGCTGCACTTGTTCCTTAGATATTATCTACGGTGCAAGTAGTGGTGTTCAATAATCAATAATCATTTATTCATCGCAAGAATGTACTAAAAACTGATGATATAAACATATTTAGTGTCCAATACATTCTGCTTTACTAAGCATACAAGATTTTATAAATTTATTTACAAGAGCCATTTTGTCACATGCTCTTTTAACAAATTAATAGGCAGTTCCTTCAATTCTTCCTTCCCATAGAATTCACATTTTTTTAGAGTATGTGAGGCAATATGGCTGTACAGCAAGTTTATGAGCATGTCTTTGAAGTCGGTTTGACACTTGTGGCTGCAATTCAAAGTATAGGCGATTATTTGGCTGACAAGTGTATAAATCTTTCTGATGTGTAGGCATGCAAGGAGCAGTATGCCCAGCGATTCGAAGAGAGGTCTGCTGCTCTCTCTGTATCACAGATGGTTCGAATATTCTTATTTTGTGCTTTAAATGCATATTCAAAATCAGTGGAGTTACCCCAGACAATTAGACCATAGACTAGCTTTTGCCCGCGGCTTCGCCCGCGAGTAAAAGTAATTTTCCAATAATTGTTGAATTGCTACGCCGCCTACTAACCTACTACTACTAACTTCCCCTACGAATAACCCTTCGTCATAACCCATTATGGTAAATTATTTTTTATTTACTATTATTTTTATGCCCGTGTGGTGGCTGGTTAGAATTTCACCACCCTCTTTCTTCCCGTGTGTGTCGTAAAAGTCGATTAAGAGAGCATGGTTGAAGTGTGTTGTGGGTGATGGGCTAACAACCTAAGAAATATCACTTTTTGTCGATCTTTTATACCCACATTTATGCTAAAAGTGGCGCTGGAACATAAAGTTCATGTGCTCTGCCTGCCCCTTATGGGAATAAAGGCGTGAATGTATGTATGTATGTACGTATTTCTGTTATTAAATTTACAATCATGATTAATGAGAATCTGTCCTCTGGAATAAAAGCTACTTTATGTTTATAATAATGTTGAAATACCAAAATATCTCCACGAATGTAAAGTCAAATTTGTGGCCTGGATATTTCTATAGGCTAGTTTCCTAAGATTTTTTTTCCATTCTTTTCGAACCAGTATTTAACATAAATACCCAAAAATTTGTTTTAATTTAACGGCGGCCAAAATGCTTAACTTATAAAAAGTAAGCAGATCTTCGTGCAGCACCTGGAATGTACATATTACGGATGCAGGCACTTTCCCAATGTCTCCTACCCTCCCGTCCCGCCGCGCCGCCCGCACTCGCCTAGGTACCTATTGCTGACGATCGAGATGGCACCAAATACAAACTTTAAAACCTATAACCCTATATAACGCGGGTCTCGTTCCATACCTCAAAAGCAAAAATAGAACCCTTATTTATAGGATCACGTGTGGCTGTCTGTCAGTCCGTCTGTTACAACTGATTTGCTACGAAAAAAACTGGACCGATTGAATTGCAATTTGGCACAAATATTTTCATGAATTTTCATGTCCACAACGTTACATTTCAAAATCTATGCGATTTTCGTTATTAACGTCCCAAAAAACCGTAATAACAACGCCCATATTGATATTTAGACGCCAATTTGGAATGTAAAATCGTTGTTGTTTTCCTAATCAGCGACCCGATAAACCATAGAAACAATAGATGCCAATGTTGATTTTCAGATTTTGTCACCACATGTCTCCTTTTGAACTCCAGGGGTTAAATTCTCAAAAAACCGGAAACACTTATTTACTCATTTATCGTTAGGAATTATCCTGTGAATTCTCGAATAAAATTGTCTAACTAATCTTTTTTCTCCATACAAATTTTGGACCGCCTTTTTAACCCCTTTAGGTGTATTTATTTCCAAAACGCTGAAAGCACTTTATTTATAAATGAATAAGTAATCTGTCCACAAAGTTTTAAGTACGTAGTAGCTAAAAATAAGATTCCCTTATACAAAATTTGTACCCTCATTTAACCCCCTTAGAGGTGGAATTTTATAAAACGCTGAAATTACTTTTTTTGTATCCTAATAAGTTATCTTACTACAAAGTTTCAAGTCTCTAGTTCAATAAATAATGCTTACCTCATACAAACATTGCACCCCTATTTGACCCCCTTAGGGGTAGAATTTTCTAAAACGCTGAAAGAACTTTTTGTGTATTTTAATAAGTAATATCCCTACAAAGTTTCAAGTCTCTAGTACAAAAAAAAATGTTTCTCCCATACAAACACCCACCACCCCTATTTAACACCTTTAGGGACAGAATTTCCAAAAATCCCGTCTTATCCCTTGCCTATGTCATAAAAGAAAAATCTGGTGTAAATTTCAAGTCTCTAGACACAGTAGTTTTTAATTCAAACTTTGCACCCCTATTTAACCCCCTTAGGGGTAGAATTTTATAAAACGCCGAAAGTACTTTTTTGATATCAATAAGTAATCTTCCTACAAAGTTTTAAGTCTCCAGTTCAATAAATAATGTTCCCCCATACAAACTTCGGACTCCCATTTCACCCCCTTAGGGATAGTATTTCCAAAAATCCTGTTCTATCCCCTGCCTACGTCATAAAAAGAAGTTCTGGTGTAATTTTTAAGTTTCTAGTCCCAGTAGCTTTGAATACGAACTTTGCACCCCTATTTTACCTTCTTAGGGATGGAATTTTATATAACGCTGAAAACACTTTTTTTTGTATCCTAATAAGTAAAATTGCTACCAAGTTTCAAGTCTCTAGTTCAATAAATAATGTTTCCCTTATACAAACATTGCACCCATAATAAACCCCCTTAGGGGTAGAAAGAACTTTTTTTGTATCTTTATAAGTAATATCCCTACAAAGTTTCAAGTCTCTAGTACAAAAAAACATATTATGCCCATACAAACTTTGCACCCCTTTTTAACCCCCTTTGGGATAGGATTTCCAAAAGTCCCGTCTTATCCCTTGCCTACGTCATAAAAGGAAGTTCTGGTGTAAATTTCAAGTTTGTAGTCCCAGTAGTTTTGAATACAAACTTGGGGTGCAAAGTTTGTATTCAAAACTACTGGGACTACAAACTTGAAATTTACACCAGAACTTCCTCTTCAGGGACGGATAACTATTTGATCTCTTTAGGGGTGGAATTTTAAAAACGCTAAGGATATTTTTATTTGTATCCTAATAAGTATCTTCCTACAAAGTTTCAAGTCTCTAGTTCAATAAATAATGTTTACCTCATACAAACATTGCACCCCTATTTGACCCCCTTAGGGGTAAAATTTTCTAAAACGCTGAAAGAACTTTTTTTGTATCTTAATGAGTAATATCCCTACAAAGTTTCAAGACTCTAGTACAAAAAATAATGTTTCTCCCATACAAACTTTGCACCCCTATTTAACACCCTTAGGGATAGAATTTCCGAAAATCCCGTCTTATCCCTTGCCTATGTCATAAAAGGAAAATCTGGTGTAAATTTCAAGTTTCTAGACACAGTAGTTTTTAATTCAAACTTTGCACCCCTATTTAACCCCCTTAGGGGTAGAATTTTATAAAACGCCGAAAGTACTTTTTTGGTATCAATAAGTAATCTTCCTACAAAGTTTTAAGTCTCTAGTTCAATAAATAATGTTCCCCCATACAAACTTCGGATTCCCATTTCACCCCCTTAGGAATAGAATTTCCAAAAATCCCGTCTTATCCCTTGCCTACGTCATAAAAGGAAGGTCTGGTGTAAATTTCAAGTTTGTAGTCCCAGTAGTTTTGAATACAAACTTTGCACCCCTATTTAACCCCCTTAGGGGTGGAATTTTGTAAAACGCTTTAAAGTGCTTTTTTTGTATCTTAATAAGTAATTTTCCTACAAAGTTTTAAGTCTCTAGTTCAAAAAATAATGCTTCCCCGTACAAACTTTGGACCCCTGTTTTACCCCCTTAGGGGGTGAGTTTTGAAAAATCCTTTCTTAGTGCTCCCCTACACCTTATAAGGAACCCACGTGCCAAATTTGGAATCCGTAGACCCAGCGGTTTGGGCTGTGCGTTGATATGTCAGTCAGTCAGTCAGTCGAATAGTCAGACAAATATATGTAATTAAACACGTACAAATTTTACATGCGATTTCCAATTTAATAACTGATCCAGCCTTATGTCTAAAAAACTCATAAAATCGATATTAAGAGGGACTGTATTAGCCTTATATATTATGTTTTAAATTAGAAAACTTTACTCTTAAGTTGATCGTTAAATTATTTTTAGACATCCATTGATCCAGCTTTTTTAAAATGGAGTTTATTTCCGCCGTTCTATAACAGCTATTACAGCCATATCATCGGCAAACGTCGGGTTGTTATTATAGGTAAGGGCAAGGTATTTTCCTAGTAGGGCTGCTTAAAACATGAATGAGCGACTTGACATTCCATTGTGCCCCACCTACAGAAATCCTTTGGTCTCAATGGTACCAAATGATTATAAATATGCATTATATCTCACTCATATAACTCACACGTATGCAAAGTTTTAGCCCTTCAAGACGCCGCGTGATGAAGACCAGAGAAAAAAACTGGTGAGTAGAGGGAGGTAGGTAACCTTAATCATCAACATTCAACAAACTAAAGGTTAAAAGGTACCAGTACTTACCTACCTCACAACAATTCCTGCATTGGGTAACAGTATAATCCTATTCATACGGGACATATGCATAATTAACTACAGACGCGTGGTTGGGACGTAAACGCATATACCTTACGTGTGGTATAAGCAGATTACAAGATTAAGATTGCCCTGGCTCTGTGATGAATGACTCAATTAATGTTCCATTCCGAAGCATATATCATTTGATATTAACATAAGCTTCTCTGCAAACGAATTCAGTGTTAGGAAATCTGCGGAGTACATCTGCGATGAAATTGAAAGCTGTGTGTAAAGTCCCCAACCCGTACTGGGCTAGCGTGGGGACTACTGCCACGGTAAGTATATTATATTAGTTTAAGCGGTATCTCAACTAGCGTCGCTTAATTAAAGGCCTCCACCCACCGGACGCGTGTCGTGCGCGGCGCGTGTGCTGCGCGGCACACGCGCAAGTTGTAAAGTATTGAAACTACACTTCAAACACACATTGAACGCGGCACACGCACAGCACCGGCGCAGCTGCAGCGCAGCACACGCGTCCGGTGGGTGGAGGCCTTTAGACTGACTACCTCGATTTGCGCTTGTTGCCAAGTTTATTATACCGACGCGTGTCTGGCCGAGTGCATCGCATCGGATGTTTGTGCGGATTTCCCTCTTTGTGGCCGATAAGGCCCCCAGAGAGGTTATCCATAAGCAAATCCCTTTCTGGCCGCTACACAGGCTAAACCCGGCAATAAAAGTTTATTCAGATTTGTTTTACTTCTCGTAGCCATTTATCTACTGTGTGACCCTCACCTCTCACCCATAAGACGAGGCTTATGCCTATCAGTGGGACGTATGTACGTATATAGGAAACTGATTATGATGATGATGGCCTGTGGGGATATTTACGTTTCACGGCAAAGTTTTGACAGAACTATTTTCGTGCATTACGAATGAGCTTTCGTAGCGTATGATTACAGTATTCAAGCAGTGCTTGCAAAATGGCGGGCAGTAATTAGAGATGTGGTGAAAACATGGCGTTTCCCTAATGCATCTAAATTGGGCTGGGCTGAGATTAAAGGATGAAGGATGACTCAGGCCATGTGTATACCGTGTCGAGCCAGAGTCGACTTTATAAAGTTTAATCTGGCTTTAGTCCGGTCAATCTAAGGAGACGCGTGTGATTCCTTTTCATTTGCGAAAAAAAACACTTAATGCATTATTACCTGTCGCTGCCTTCATTTGTCTTATCACGATCAATATCAGCCAAAAGATGTCTACCTACTGCTGGACATAGGCCTCCGTAAACAGTGCCACAATGACCGATCCTGCGCCACCCACATTCAGTGAACTTCCGCGACCTTTAACAGGTCATCGGTCAACCTTGTGGGGTCTACCCACGCTGCGCCTTCCGGTACGTGGTTGCTTCCTGAGAACCTTTCCGCCGAAAGGCCATCCGTTCTACGTGCAATGTGCCCCGCCCACTGTCACTTAAGTTTAGCGTTTCGGAGGGCTATCGGTTACCTTGGTTCTGCTGCGGATAGCCTCATTTATGACGCGATCACGTAGAGATACTCCAAGCATAGGCCTATCCATGGCCCTTTATTTGAGCCTTCTTAAGTTGCCTTTTAATCTTGTAATTAATTTACCATTGCTTGTATGTATGTGTATGTTTGTACTTATGCATTCATAGAAATATGTATTCAAGTGTGTATTTCTTGGTTACCTTAAAAGATGATTATTTACGCTCTTCGAGCTGTATTCCTGCACGGCCTGTTTACCATTCATGTAAAAAATTCCCGCTACCCAAAGGTTGCCTGGAAGACATAGCTTTAAAGCGATTCGTACGCCTGTGGTTACCATTATTTATTTTGCCTGATCTTGTAAAAAGCCTCTGTTATTTTTGATGCAATATGGAATATTTTTATTACCATAAAAATTACTATTGCATACTGCAACGAATACCTCGTTTCACTATTCTAATATGACATTAAATCAGGTACATACTGAACCTTAAACTTGAGTCCATAATCATCAACATTATCATCACATCTCATCAGCTGGGCTTTAGTCTACAAACTGGGATTACTTTACGAAAAAATGGAACAGCTGTGAGAATGTAGTATGATAGCAGTACCAACTGTTAGAAATAAGTATAATTTATTTCATTAAATAAACAGCAAGTAGCATTCTAATATTAATACTGCCACAGGTCACGCCAATATAAATACAGTCATTAAAGAACCCTCACCCCTCAAATCAAACTTTACTGTACTCCTTAGAAATTACTCCGTCAAAATTAGTGGTTATTACTGGGAATAAATTATATGTAAATAAATTGAAAACTGATAACAAAGGCGTGAATTTATGTATGTGCATGTGTATAAATCCTGCAGGTGCACTCGCGATGTCTAATGAACACCCGTCTTTGGTCTAAGTGCATCGCAAATATTGGGCCAGCTAGTTGGCTTCGCGATAGTTTGTGAATCTATGTATACACCGGGGTCTATTCAAGTTAAGGCGAAAAGATATGCAAAATAATGGTGTTTACAACGCTAAGGCTCTTAAACCGGCGAAAAAAACTCGCTTCAATCTTAAATACTTGTTACTGTTGTCGATTGTGTTTTACTTATTTCGATCATTAAGTGGTTTCCAAACAACAAACATTATTAATTATAAAATGGTTTTCCATAAAATCGCCGATTGACGCACGATTTTTCTTATCTTATATGGATCTAATCCTATAGCTATTAGTTGAAATTACACTTTTTAGAGCATACTGCACTTCAACGTAATCTGCAGGTCGATCACGTAACGCATTGTACGTTAGATAGATCCAACTGCCAATTTTAAATGGAAAAATGACACTTAAGGCCTCCACCCACCGGACGCGTGTGCTGCGCGGCGCACGCGCAAGTTGTAAAGCATTGAAACTACACTTCAAACACACATCGAACGCGGCACACGCGCAGCAACCGCGCAGCTGCAGCGCAGCACACGCGCTGCACACGCGCAGCTGCAGCGCAGCACACGCGCAGCAACCGCGCAGCTGCAGCGCAGCACACGCGCAGCACCCGCGCAGCTGCAGCGCAGCACACGCGCAAGTTGTAAAGCATTGAAACTACACTTCAAACACACATCGAACGCGGCACACGCGCAGCACCCGCCGCGCAGCTGCAGCGAAGCACACGCGCAGCACACGCGCAGCACACGTGTCCGGTGGGTGGAGGCCTTTAAACTGTCCAGACGCATGTTCGAAACGTTGCGTGATTGCCCTTCTGGTGCCCTGTGGGGCTAATTGTTCGCAGCGGTCACTCGGCTGGTGCCCTGTGGGCTAATTGTTGCATTCAGGGCGCTGTTGGGTCTACCACGATTCTGCGGCGCATCCACCATGTTCGCCGAAGCGCAAGTGGACAGCTTTGGGTATGTATTACTCAAAAAGATGGCATAAATTTTAGCCAGAATACGTGGCAGTTCAAACAGCCTCCTGAGAACTGTAGCCATTAAAAGTGAGTGCTAAATGATGGAAAACTTAATTAAACATACAATATCTTTAGCAACATATTAGTATTTAATAAGGATATCGTAGGATTATGGAAACTACTAACAAACTGTGGATCATGTTGTCTGAGTAAATAAATTATATTAGTATTAAAAAAACCACCACTAGCGGACCCACGGTAGCTCAGTTGGTAAGAGCGATGGACAAATTCCAGAAATCGCGGGTAGCGAATAATTTTAAAATTTCTCACTTTGATCGAATTTTAGAATTTCCTTAGTGGACGTTTCGGCTTAGTGAACATTTACTGGTTATATTATAATTATACCCTATGTATGTATAGGTATTGAATTTCAACAGTGTGTAATAATAGTTCTTGAAAATAACAAGTAAATCTTCCTGCGGTCCTTCCTGAATATATTTAGGTTCCATTAATTTATTCTCAAACAATATTTATTTATTTATTTATTTATTTAACTATGAAACAAACGGTCCGTACAAAAAATATTGATACAATTTATTTCTTAATCTAAACCTATAGTTTCCATTTATATTAAACATATCTTTATACAAACACGAAAAAGTACCTATCCTAACAATATATGCATTATGTCCAAAATATGGTTCAAATAAAAGAGTAAATCATATATCAACATTCAATTTCATAGAATAATTCATTACTATAGCAGGACCTCATCAACTCATCACCATCAATAAGAGTGATTTTAAATGTCGTTTAAAAATAGGTCATTCCGTACTGTCCTTTAGCCTCACTTGGTAATCTATTATGTAAAATGATAGCCTGTTGTCACATTGTTTTCCAATGTTGTAAAGTATGTAAGTTAATTATAGTATTTTATGCAATTATACGGGTGTAGACTCGAAAATTATTATTACTCCAAAAGAAAGAAGGCTAAATATGCCTAGTGACGAAAATCCCATTCAGACCCCGTAGCATTGTCGGCCTTGTCACTTATCGCGTGATAAGGCCGACCATAATACGGGGTCAGTCAGTCTCAACGAATTACGAATTTGTGCGTAAAAATCCGTTTTGATATTGCTTGTTAAAGAGAGAAAACGCAAACAGTTTGTGACGTCACTACCCGCGAGGCTGCCGCAGAGCGAGCCGCGTCGATGGCGGCGCTGAACACGATGGGGCACGGCACCTTGCCGTCTATTAGTGACGTCACTAACTACGAACACACCCCTTCTTAAAACTTTGGACACTTATAATTTCGTGATTATTTAGCCTCTTTGCGTTGCTTATTTCTTTTGACTACATTTTTAATCCTTTTTCGAGAAAATGCGACATTATTGATTATTTTATTTTGTGTGTACACCCATATACGAGTAAGGCGCGAGTTGCGAGGCGAGCATCACAATTAAAGACGACATGGGATGAGGAACAAATTCTTGGCCAGTGGTTAGCCTAGTTCATTGGTAACAAGTTCATTGGTAAAAAGTTCCGTTGTGACACAAAAATTAGCCATACAATTCTATGGTTAATTTTCGTGTCACAACGGAACTTTTTAACTACTACCAATTGACCACGCTAACTGGCCAAGAATTTGGTCCTCACCCAGCGATTTTAGACCAGTAGGTCAATCGTACGTCAGGAAGATCTAAATGTCACTTTTTGTAAGGCAGAATTCAGTTGTGCTAACGTGCGTGAGAAAAGTTCTGTGATTACCTCTCAGTTATACACCGTAGCACACAATACCTTTTCTATGATGTTTTTAATAAAAAAATGTTTTTACTTTTTGGCAGAAAGTTTTACATTAGTTCCTTTTCTACTCACGCAATTTCTTAAGGAGTGGAGTTATTTTCCTCTTCGTCCATTTTAAAAAGAACGTGCACTTATTTCTCCACAAACACAAATAAAAACTGAATAGATTTAGTTAACGTCTTTCGTCTTCATTTTCGACTAGAAACGTTTGGTGGGAATTCAGAAATGTGACAACTCTTGTTCATGGTTTGTTTTGTTTTTATTAATTTTCTTGCACTTGCCATCCGAACCTAACTGAATCCGGATCCAACCCGAATCTGAAATAAAACTGAGAATTGATAAAACAAGACAATAGATAGTGATTTGTTTTTATTTTAGTTAGTTACTTATAATATCAATAATTTGGTTGCCGTTTAACATTGAAATCTAGTATTGTAATATATCTTATATAATTTTTTATTAGGTTTGAATTATAATTCAGATTCTTTTTGACGCATGAAATATTTAACTATTGATGAAGACGACAGATGGGTCATTTTATGAGAAGAAGCATTCGGTTGCTCAGATATTTTTGAACCTTTGAGAACGTGTATTTATGAATTCGAGGGTACCCTTTTTTTTAGAATTCTAATAATTTAGCTTCTCTCTACGCTGAATCAGAAGCTCTATACAGCCTAATACGAGAAAAAATATTCCATATTTGTACATTTCCATTCCGTTAGTTTTCCATACATGCTTGTATTAAAGAAGCGGAATACTAAAATGAATATTGTATATATAATATGCAATTTTTATTTCTGCTACTCATCGATTCTGCGTAGGGACGCGTAGCCACAAATTTCAAAATTCTGAGGAAAACGTCTGGGAACAAGTTTTCATAAAATGGCCCAGGTTATCAAAGTAAAGGCCTTGTCATTCCTTTGGGCGATCCCTGAGATAAATGAGATTGACAAGCGACTTTATTAAGGCTGCAACACACAAAGTTCTAAATCATTTTCACCATACCACATCTCTCAATACCGTGCTCCTAAACACAACCTAACTCCACTGATCTAAAGTCGTTTTTAAATCGATTGGAATTTAGATACGAGTTTTCTGAATTGTCCCGTCGACTTGGTATGCAGCTCAGGTAGGCTCTTACTGAATCGCTAAGCCTTCTATCTATCGCTCGACCTAGTTCCTAAACTGCATCCTAAATCCGATTTAACAGAATAAAATTGGGATCGAAACTTTTGTGAAAGAATTTCCCTTTGTACATGGATGAACATATATTATGCTGTTGGACCCTTCTCTGGGATTCTGGTTAAATAATAAAAGCATATACAAATAAAAACTTGGTTAGGTTACATAGTTTAATAACTTTTGAACTACCAAAAAGTTCATGGCTAATTGTTGACTAGCTTTCTTTGCTAACTGTACTTTGTTTTGCACACTCATCAACGGCTCATAATGGTACATTACTACAGAGGCCGGGAATTAAGGCGTTGCCGGCCGAGTACATAATATGTATAGATTGCCGAGCGTAGCGAGGTTGGATAGTTGTGAGGCTGGCAACCCCTTTTCACGCCGAGGTATGTAAAGTGCTTTTCTCAAACATGCAATGAAATAAATAAAAAAACAGCGAAATCTCATCTCGCTCATATTTGGAACTGCCCATGATGGGAAGTACTGCCACCAGGAAACATCACAACTTGTTCTATATTGGTGTGTGTGTATTATTTATGTGGTGTATTGCCCCTGTTGGTCAGTAAAGTTATCAGAACTCCTAAGAATAACCGTATTCTAGGAGCACTATTCTAAGGCACCGGCCTTGCAAATGATGGACCGGCATTTGTTTCTAGTTGTCGACATAAAGAATCCTCAGATTAATGAAAGGTCGGCTACGTGTTTAGGACTTCTCTGGAGCGTCCACAGACTATGGACTATGCTTATCATCACGCAGAATATACATATTGCTTGTTGTGCCATAAAAATGTTAGTTGGCAGAGAACCAACACAATTGAAAGAGGAGGCCAAGACCCACAAACGATAGTGGCTTCATAAGAAGTACCTAATGCTGGGTATATTATATACCACAGATTTACGTTGTGGAACGCGATGGACAGCGTAAGTGAATACGACTTGCGTCATCTATGCAAACTCACTTCGCTGAATAGAACTCTATGTAGGAGAAGTTTGAAAATTGACTACATTCCTGTTTGTTGCCCAACTACGGCGGAATCGAAAGAAAGGGATATGTTTAGCAATCTATGTTTGTATTTTACGTTCGTTCTAACGCAGCGTTAAAGATACATACATACATACATTCACGCCTTTATCCCTAAAAGGGGTAGGCGAAGCACATGAAACTTATGTTCCAGCGCCACTTTTAGCATAAATGTGGGTATAAAAGATCGATAAAATGTGATATTGCAGTGACAGGTTGCTAGCCCATCGCTCACAACACACTTTAACCCTGCCCCCTTAGTCGACTTTTACGACACCCACGGGAAGAAAAGGGGTGGTGAAATTCTAACCCGACACCACACGGGGTTAAAGGTACTGAAACGATTTTGATGAATGAGATGTCAATCGATTCCGGGTGGCATAGAAATAGGCATAAATAGTAGATTGTACAAGAAGGGTCTAAAATAAGCCACGAGATGGTTATTTTCCCGAATGTGTCGAGGGAAAATGGTTTGAGGGGTAATGGGTTTTAGACCAGAGTTATAAACTTTTCTTTTCACTTCGACTGCGAGAAAATAATAAAATCAAAGATTATAATTTTTTTTCAATCAATTTGAATGCTATTGGTGGCTTAACGTTTCATTTACTGTCAGATGATAAGCGTAGCACGGGAGTCTCCTGGATGCCGGTGGCGCAGGATTGCTCATTGTGGCACTCTTTGGGGAGGTCCATGTCCAGCAATGGACGTCTTTCGCCTGATGTTAAAATAGAAATTAAGTACTTACACTTTATGGAAGAGCGGTCCGCCTGGCATAAGTATTTTTATTACTTAAAAGCAGATTCCAACCAACCTAGCTTGTGTTAACCTTTTCTGATTACCAATAAATCATTTTTTATTTGATTTTTTTCGTATGATGATGATTATCATAGGCGTATGTTTTATGATTTTGACAGTCATTGTCATTTACAATTTATTGTGATGATTTTATTGTTTACTATCCATATAGTGAAACGGTGTTATAACAATATTAACAGAAAGGACACAATTGGTTTCAATGGTCAGTAAAATTTGTTATGGCTAATTTTGTAAATTTATCATCGCAGTGACATACTGCCATATTTACAACTCCATCAAGGGCGACGTTATGATTTTATTTTTGTTGCGAAAATAAATCGCCCTGATTTTACTGTATAATTTAAAACTGCGAAGACTGATTTCGTCACGCACTTTGGGAACAACGGTGGTCACGATTGCGGTTCTATTATAACGAACTGGCAATATCAAATTAATTCAGATTCCAATAACATGAAGCGTTGGTTCTACAAAAATAAAAAAATGGTACGGCAATGCAGCACCGATTACATACAATTGTGTACTAGTTTACCGTCCGAAAAAACCTCTTGTACGCGTTTTTAAACATTTTGACATGTCCACTCTGTTTATAGGTAAACAAAACACCGCACCGTAAGTTAACAAAGTAACAATTGGAAATGGGGCCCAATTTTTATCGTAATACTATAATTATGCTTTAAATATTTCATTTTTGATCTCAAATGTATTTGAGTATTACATAATGAATCGTATTTATTGAAATAATTAATTGAGTATATTTATGTATCCACTTTTAATTGGAATAGGGTGAAAAAATGGATACTTATGTTTGTATTCAACTGTAGGTACTATTAAAGTAGGCCGTAAAACAAATGCAGAGCTTTCATAGAATATAAATAAAAACTGTAAGCCTAACGTTTTCGAATTTTTTGAACCACAAGTATGTGTACCTACCCTAATATTATTAATAGTATATTTTTAAACAAGACTCACGTAAGTATATCCAATTACACTAACGCATTAAAAAATATCTAACCCGCAAATCACTATCATTACACTTGCACTTTACACTTCACTTCACTTTTCACTTTGTTAAGTTTTTTGTCGGAAAGTTGCGGTTAGGGTCCACTTGTTGAAGGCATCGCAAGTGCTACGTTCGCGCGCTCGACGGAGCGTGGGCGACTGCGCTCGCCGCCCATTCATTGAGGGCGGCGTTACTATGGGAACTCGAATGCAAGTCGCCTGAGACAATGTGAGACATATATTGTACAAACTTCCACCCGCGACTTCGTCTACGTAGACCCGGGATAATAACTATCCTTTATTTTTATCCAGTCTATCTATATCTTCGTGCAAAATTTCATCCAAATTGGTTAAGCCGTTTAAGCGTGATTGAATAACAAATATCCAAATTGTCACATTTATAATACGTAGGATATATATCGGGTATATCCTTGATATATCTTAAATAACTTTAACCCAAGTTGACTGATTTATTATGTACGATTTGGAGGCAAAACATGCGAACGCTACACCAGTACGCTGGCTGATGTAAAGGGCATTAAAAAGGAGTATAAAATTTAACATTATTTTCAAATCAAATTGAGTGCTATATTTTTTTTTATACAAAAATTTCAGATAGACGAGGACAAATTATTTGAATTATATCTTTGTACATTTGTGAATAACAGTATTCGATTACAGGTGTTAATAATAGAAATTACAGAACTAAGCCAAACTTGCAAAGACAGAACTGAAGTCTTATGACAGGAATGATAAGTTTATAGGTTTATTTGGATTGAGATTTTAAAATCAAAATAATTACGTTCGTATGTTCACTTTTCTTTAAACAACAATAGCACCAAGCATACTAAAATAACTACTATCTGAAAAAATATCTTATTATCATTGCAATAAACTGCTACATCAGAATTACGATCTTCCGCATGCAGCTGGGAATCGTGACTCTGCCAACGTAGCATAGCCAGTATTCTTCACCTTGAGTTTAGATCGGCTGCCTGTGAGATGACTGCCTTAACCGGATTTTAGGATGCCTCGAAATATACTAGCCATCGTTTGGGATTTCAGTCTCTTGGTCTTCTGCCTGCTATTGCGCCTGTTACCACCAATTTCTTCAAATTCTCAAGATCCCGGCTGTGAAGGCAGACAGACAACAGGACGCTGTTTGCTGTCTAGTCTAGACTTGACCACTCCCTCTCATTTGATTTGTGATGAAATTGTCCAACGCCCAGAACTCAACCTAGTTATCTACATTCAAATTTCATCTTAGTTGGTCTGGCTGTTAAAGCGTAAAAAGTAGGAAACAGACCGACAGTTACGTTCGTTATATTTGTATATATACATTAATTTACGCTCGTATTCCTAGAAACGGGTAGATGAAATCTTATTTTTAGTGCCAAAATGTGATATTACAGCATTGATAAGACCCTTACAAGGCGCGCAAAGAAAGGGGGTGTTCAAGAGTTCAATGTTGGTCATCATCGTCGTCACCTAGCATTCCAAATTCAAAACTCTCTTCCAAATTCAAATTCAAAGCGCTTCGCGGAGGGCAGGAGTGGGACTACCCGACCTACCCTCCTAGGTTGACACGCGGGAATATACACTCGCGTCAAAAAACTTAAATAGACATTCATCAGAACATTCAAAATTCAAAACTCTCTCAGTCTATATACAGAGAGCTGTCACTCGCGTGCGTTAGAGCACAAGCTTGGGGCCAGGTAACCTATCCGTTATATCAATCTCTCACTCTATGTCTATATCCCTCTCTAGCTCGCACCATCATACCTTCCTAATCACAGAAGAGAGGGACGCAGCTATAGCATTGACTGAATAAGCGCTTCCTTCGTTTTAGGGTTTTCCCGATTGTATCATTACTGTTACGAAAGCGACTGACATCTGGCCTTCCAATCTAAAGGGAATACTGGACCTTTTTGGGAATAGACCGGTTTCTTTACGATATTTAAAGTAAGTACTCATTCGACAACCCGTGGTTACACCAAGGTTTGTAGGTGTGATACCGTAATACTTTGTAACACGACAGTCCTTAAATTAGTTATACAGTATTCTATTTTAAGGACGAGTGTTTCCTCTTTTCATTCATTCGTTACTTGGTAAGTTGATAACATCAATTTGGTGGCCAAGCTTAATAAAATCAGAGGGCGTAATTAAGTGTGGAAATAGGAACTGTTTTACTGTCTGTCTTTCACACAGTAATGAAGTGAGCGGATTATAACATCCTTGTCATTAATGTAAAGGATAAGCTGTTTAGTGACAAAAAACATAATATGCCTAGTACATACATTAAAATACGTAAAAACTCCCCACACGACGAAAACAAAAACCGTATCTACGTTGCTTGACGTGTAAGGTATGGAGATACTTTAAGACCCTAGGAAGGACAAATGATAGTTTTTATGCCGGAAATCATCCCCTAACGGGGTGAAAAGGGGTCTACAAGTTTCTATTCGAGTGCGATAATCGCGCAGTATTCGCCTGGGGGAAGTATAATTTAGCGAGGTTTGTTTACATGTTCTTGTAGCATCGATGACACGGTTAACTAAACATTTGTGAATCACAAATCATGGTCTTTGATACTGGGAATAAAGGTTTAGCGTTATAAACATTGATAATAGTACTCAAAAGCTCTGCATTATCTCAAAAAGAGATCTTTCTTTTCCAACGGAAAAGAGAGGACCGACTATAACATAGTGCGTCAAGATTCATGGTTCTCCAAACCTTGGAGACCGTATTAAAACCTCAGAGCTGATAACAGTGATAACCAACAAAATATTTGAATATCTTCAAGCGATCTCTATCCCCGCGGGACAGATGACATGATATAACATATTATGCCAGTAATAGGAGCATCACATGTGAATATACGACAATTTTGGCGTCTTACCTGCCTTCTTTGGCAATTACAAATTAATGATTTTTCATATTGAATGCTCGTAAATCAAACCACTCTTTCACTTTCTTGCTTCTTTGTTATTGTTTACCGCCTTTGGGTGCCTGAAATGATCTTGAAAAGCTAAAATTTTCACTTAAAAATCACTTTTCCTCCCAGATACAGCGTTAAGTTTCAGCGCGAAAACTCTAATGATTGTGACATCTGGTAGTGTTGCGACTACTGTCTGTTTTTTTTTTTTTTTTTTTTATCTATTTTTTAGACTATGAATTCGCGACGTAAAGCGTGATGACATCACTACTACTACAAGTTACTACGAACTGAATAAGAAATATAACTAAACATTTGTGAATCTTATGGCAACAAGATAGGATAGGTATTAAAGGGTAAAGTAGCGAGCCACTGTGTCCGAGCAGAAGACACGCGATTTTTAATCTGATATGCTATTCTGTAACTTGTTTTAACCTCACATCACCAACCTAATATCTTGGCACCGCAATTCGTAGCAACTATGCGTACCTACTTGATCAGAGCTCTAGTTTCGTTAGGCGTGACGGATGAGGTGAGACAAATGAGTGCGTTCAGAATAACGGCCCAGCTGGTCGATTAGGTACGCAACGCTTGTACGTACGTTAGGTAGATCTAACTGTCATTTTTATATGGAAAAATAACAATTGAATTGTCCTAATGTGCGTTTGAACCGTTACTAACTACGTAACCAACCCCTCAGGTAGATCTTTAGTATGTCACTTTTTGTGTGGAAAAATGAGCTGTCATGGGAATCCACTGGTTCTTATATAATAAAGCTTTTCCGTGAAGGAAAACATCGTGAGGAAACCGGTAAGGATCCAACAAGGTCTCGTTTTCCCTCTGGTTTGGGGTCAGATGGCAGTCGCTTTCGAAAAACTAGGACCTGCGCCAAATCTTGGGACTAGGTTCCAAAGTGGAACTCGGGCTCTTTTCTATAGGGTACAACTAGGAAGACGGTAGGAGAACGTTGATAAAGTCTATATATAATGTAACTAAAGGATTCTAAACTATAAGGTATTCTACGCATAACGTTGTTGTTTGTACCAAACACGGTAAGATTAAAATCAGTGTTTATACACGCCGGGACACTTTGGGTAGGATTTTAAGTGGAGTTGGGAGTGCTTTAGTTTTAAACTTCGGTAGTATCTTGTTCTTTTATGAGCTGAGAAATCGCCGTGCGTTGATAACTCGTACAGCGTAGATATTAAAAGCTAGATCGCCCATTCCATACTCATTAAACTTGATAAACTTCAATGTAGTTTGTCTTTTTCCTGCAAACATAAAATTCAAAAAACTACAAGGCAGTATTAACGTATTGACACCATTTTAACTATTTTTTATACTACTACTTACTAGTGCTACCTTACGTAGCAGTGTAGCGTGCAGAAAGTTGGTTTTCGTCAACTCTAGCTTTTCACTCTTCTCACTCAATAATTGTATAAATTTTACCATTAATTATTATGAAAAATTATGAGATAGAACAGTATAAAAATTGCATCCAGTTCGTATCATCTTCTTAGTCGTTTTCTCATTGATAAGGGTTGTTACTACCCCTAACGTCTAGCACCACAACGTGTTGTAGCCTGAGCGCTGGTGGGTCTATATCTGTTGGTCTAAAATTTTTTGCCCGATATTTTTTTCGGCACATATTTTTTGGTCTAATAATCATTGGTCGATTGTTTTTTTATGTTAAAAATTGTTTGGCCGAAATTGTTTTGCATGTATTTTTTAGGCCGTAAATTGTTTAGTCTAACATTTGTATAGAAGAACCTTGTTTGGTCGAATATATTTTAGGCATAATATTGGTATTCCGAATATTGGTGTCACTAACAATCGCATCCAAATTGTCGCATGTATTAAATTGGGTTACCCATGTTTTACCAAAAAGTGTTTGACAAGTTTCAAAAACGACGAAGTGTTTTCAAAGACGATTTTGCGGTTTGTGTAGTGGTCGCAATTCTAACCTACCCGCCAGCGTGTCGACGTCACCCCGCTTCGCGGGGTGCCTATTTCCGCTCTAAGGGACACAAGCTAACCCTAACCTAACCTACCAAATAATACAGTTACTGCGTTTATTGCTTGTTTTTTACTGCAGGGGGCTTTGCCCCCCGAGCCCCCCTTTTTTGGCTTGCCTAACGACCTACCTAACCTAGTTTGAAAATAGTTTAGGTGCTGTGATTGTAGCTATTGTAGTTTTAGGGGGCTTTATGTTTGGCTAAAGAATAATTATACCTAACAATATTATACTTTTAGCCTTTTAGTAATTAAAAAGAAATACTAAACAATTTTAGGCCAAACATGTTTTAGGACAAAAATAAGTATGCAAAAAAATCTTTATGCTAAAGAATAAGTATACCATTAAATATTATACTAAACATTTTCGGCCAAACAATTTTAGAACATGAAATTTTAGACCAAGCGAAGAGCACCCAGCGCTACCTGCTGACGCTTTTACGGAGTCTACCCCACCGGGTAGGCGCTCTTCCTCTAACTTTAGCTCTCTTCAATTCAATTCAATCTTTTATCCATAATATATACATTTTACATGTCAAAAACTTAACTTACGATTTTACACTAATATTATGCCCACTTATAAGGATTAAAAGTTCTGTCGCCTCTCGGCGACTTAGGATCTTAGCTTATATTGAAGCTATATTCCAGATTTTTGTTGTACATTTACTTATCTCATTTTATATAGTACTTACTTGAGGTCCTCCGGCTACTTTTGTAATAATCTCAGCCAATATTGTATAATTCATAGTTTAATTGGCACATTTAGTTTTAGAAGCATTTTGTATAGCACTTTATATCGCTCATTGCGTCGAACGATGACCAGCTACTATGTCGAGTAAAGTCATTAAGAGGATTACGTTTAGAGGTGTTCGATTGCTACACACTGACAGGAAATAAATTTTCCAATAACGAGGCATTATAAAATACCGAGATAGAATAAGTAAGAGCCGCTCTAGTAGCATATCATGGCTATGTGAATTCCATTTTTCAATATGGAATAATCTTATGGGGTAATTGTTCTGATAAAGACAGAGTACTATTAGCACAGAAACGATGTATAAGGGCAATTTTTGGAATTGGTCGAAGGGATCATGCCGACCATTCTTCATCGATAATGGCATACTTACCTTCCCGTGCCTTTATATCTTGGAGGTAGCTGTGTTTGTTCATAAGTACAAAACCCAGTTCATAGAAGAACAGCAGATGCGTACCCGTAATGTTCAAGCACAATATAAGCATAAGCTACATAAACCTACTGCTAAATTAGCAATTACATCAAAAAACTGCTATATTATGTGCATCACAATTTATAATAAGACACCCGATAGTTTTAAGTCACAGAAGATAAACTTATTTAAGAATCTAGTTAAAAACTTTCTCATACACAAATGTTTTTATAATATCAATGACTTCTTGAATGATTCCTTTTAATTGTATACTGTGTGTTACCGGTAAACGGGCTTTTTTCATCATCATCATCATCATATCAGCCGAAAGACTGCTGGACATAGGCCTCCCCCAAAGAGTGCCAAAGTGACCGATCCCGCGCCACCCGCATCCAGCGGACTCCCGCAACCTTTACCAGGTCATCCACCTTGTCGGGGGCCTACCCACGCTGCGCCTTCCGGTACGTGGTCGCCACTCGAGAACCTTTCCGCCCCAACGGCCGTCGGTTTTACGTGCTATGTGCCCCGCCCACTGCCACTTAAGTTTAGCGATCCGGAGGGCTATATCGGTTACCTTGGTTCTGCTGCGGATAGTCTCATTTCTGATGCGATCACGCAGAGAAACTCCCAACATGGCCCTCTCCATTGCCCTTTGGGTGACTTTGAGCCTTCTTATGAGGCCCATAGTAAGCGACCACGTTTCAGTGCCATATGTCATCACTGGCAACACACACTGGTCAAAGACTTTCGTCTTGAGACACTGCGGAATATTGGACGAAAAGATTTGCCGTAGCTTCCCGAACGCTGCCCAGCCGAGTCGGATTCGACGATTGACCTCTTTCTCGAAGTTGGAGGTCTAACTTCGAGAAAGACCTAACGGGGTGCCTAACTGGATCGTCTGTCCTAGGTATACATAATCGTCTACAACTTCGAGCGTAAAGTGTCCGATTGTAATGGGAGTTGATACAACATGGGTATTTGACATGATCTTCGTCTTATCCATGTTCATTCTTAGACCAACTCGCTCGGATGCTTTACTGAGGTCATCGAGCATCGTACTTTGGCTTTTTTAAGTAGAGTATATTAACGTAGTTCTTTAATTTAATTATGACCTATATCTGACCTGTATCTCACTATCTCTATCACGCTTGGCGACGCGTTAGCAACATGTGTGCAGCGCGCGCGGGCCCGCGCTCCACACGCGACGCACACGTCACGCGGCCGCGCTGCCGAGTTGCAACTTTAGCGCCGCCGGCCCGCGCAAGCCCGAGTTCGGAACGCGTTCGATGTGTGTTTGAAGTGTAGTTTCAATGCTTTACAACTTGCGCGGGTGCCGCAGCACACGCGCCGCGCACGACACGGTGGGTGTAGGCCTTGAATATTGTTGTTACCTATTCAGACTTCATTTCTAGTCCTAGTACAGACACAAGTACTGCAATAAACTTCAATTTAGTGCAGTACCTATTCACGCGATATCCATGAACGAATAAACAATGGCACTATTATGTAGTCTCATGAATGTAAGAGAGTTTAAAATACTCCAAGATCTTCGTTTGTCGCTAAGAAGCTTCTAGTTGGGCATTGCGTTCCTTCCTCCCTTAAAAAGGTCTAAAGTGTCATCATTTTATAGTACACTTGAGCTGTTTTGTGTAGAAATAACATTGTGAGGAGTAATACAAGAGACTCGAGCCGTTTGACCCACATATTTGTTCAGTGAAAAGGTGCATACATGAAGGTACTTAAGTTACTTAGTTTCGTATTACTAGTATTGCAGTGGTATTCTTTAAAGCGATGGTATTTGTTTTCTGTTTAATGATGTAAGTTGTTCGTTAGCTAGTAAATTGTTAGTTCTAACATAATATAAATATTTTAGCGTTTCAAATAAGTTTTCCTTGAAATCGCAGGTCGATTAAGGCACGAAGTTTCTAATCTTATATGGAATAGAGTATAAGATATGGTATGGATAAAGATATGGTCACCATCACAGACATGAAATTTAAAATAAGAAGCAGTGGGTTGATTCAGAGATACCACGGTAAATCATACCTAACCCTTCAGCTGTGGCAAAAAAACATGGCCGCTTACCCACGTCTGTGGCACCCTCTGAGGGGCGCTCCACTAACAAGGTTTGTGGTCAAAAAGTCAAAAAGTCAAAAGTGTTTTATTTGTGAAACATAGGTGATGGCTGCATAAATACAGAGATGTTACAATTTCTCGTGTTACACTATGCTTTGCCAATTGGCGTACAAAAACATTCATGTAATAATAATTAGTCAGAAATAATTATAAACAATTTAGGTCATCATTTAGATACTCGAGAACTGAATAATAACACTTATTCGTAAGCAGGGCTATTAATTTACGTCTCAGAAGTGGTATTGGCAATAGTTTAAATTCAATTGGTAATTGGTTATGAATCCTTATCGCAAGAGAACATACACTTTTGTGCATCAAAGCGGTTTTGCCAAGAGCTGGGGATAGATCCTCCCTAAATCTTTGCCTCAAACGTTCGCTAGTATAATTGGCTTTTTTAAACAGCGCTGGGTTATTTTTTACGAACATTACCATTTCTAAAATGTAAAGAGAAGGCATTGTCAAGATGTTCAAATCCTTGAAATACGGTACACAACTATCTGTTTGTTTAAGGCCACGCATTGCTCTGATACATCTTTTTTGGGCTTTGAACACCGCTTCCTTATTTGTAGAATTGCCCCAGAATATAATGCCGTAGCGTAAAGTCGACGCTACAAACCCATGGTATGCAGTTATTACAGCATCAGGACTAGTTTTCTTTGCCAGTTTATATAGAGCATAGGCATACTGGTTCAGTTTTAGGCACACTTGCTCAGTATGCGAGTTCCATGACAGGTGGTTATCTACATTTATTCCTAAAAACTTGGTAGCAGAAACTGATTCAATCAGAGTCCCTTTATAGTTACAGATAATTGGAACAGGCAGTTTACGTTGATAAAAGTGCATGACTTTAGTTTTGTCAAGATTAATTAATAAATTATTCACATTTAGCCATTCAATTATGTTCTTTATAGTATTATTAACTTCCATTTCATAATCATTAATATCATTACATTTTATAATAACAGTGCTGTCATCAGCGAATAATACCATAGGGTGTTTTACGTGCTGGGGTAGGTCGTTGATGTAGATTAGAAATAGTAGAGGTCCGAGAACACTTCCTTGTGGCACGCCATACATAATTTGCCTCTTTTTAGATCTGTAAGCCTTTATATATTTAGTGTGCATGCATATTTGAGAAAGTTCTGTGTATTGGTCTCTATTGCTCAAATAGGATTTCAACAGCTCTAAAACATTGCCACGAATACCGTATGCATTCAGCTTCCTTAAAAGTATGGAATGGTTTACATAATCGAACGCTTTAGTCATATCCATAAATACGGCACACACTTGATTTCGCTTATCTAAATTTTCTAATACTGGCTGCACAAGGTCATATATTGCCATATTTATGGATTTTTTTCTACGAAACCCTTTCTGTTCTGGAACTAGTAACTGATATTTCTCCAAATAGTTGTAAAGTGCCTCGTATATCACCTTTTCTACTACTTTAGAAAATATCGCTGCTAGAGCAATGGGTCTATAATTGGACACATTCATTTTGTCCCCTTTTTTATGTAAAGGTTTTACAACAACGGGCTTTAGCTTGTCTGGATATACTCCCGTTGAAATGCTGATGTTAATAATGTGACTAAGGGGATGGGCAATTTCATGCGATATCAGCTTTACAGCTTTAGTATTTATGTCATCATATCCAACACTATTAGTGTTTTTGAGTGATTAAATTATATTCATTATGTCCTGGGGAACAGTAGGTGTCATATACATTGATTGGCTACAGTTACTTTTTAAATTACATTGCACATCACTGCTTTTGGTTACAATTTGGTCGATAAAAAAATTATTGAAGGCATTGGCTATATGGGTCGGATCAGTAATTGTCTCACCGTTCTTAATAAGCTTTAATATTGGCTCTTTTGGAAACAGCTGCTTATTTTTATTAATGACTTGCCAAGTAGCTTTTGATTTGTTGGTCGATTGCTTTATAAAATGGTCATTTTGTGAGCGCTGTGTGAGATTGAGTATTTTCCTATACTCGTATCTAGTATTATATGCTTTAAGAACGCTTCTATTAACTTTATTAGGACAAAGTCGATATTTCCATAGTAAAGCTCTTCTCTTCTTGCTACATATTTTGATCCCTCTAGATACCCACTTGGGTTTCATTGTAGATTTAAGTTTTATTATTTTGAAAGGGAAGCACAAATTGTAAAAACAGGTAAAGGTATCTATAAACAATTCATAAGCTAGGTTTGCATCATTACACTGTAATACATCCGAGAACGACAGACTACTAATACATTTCTTAAATAGGGCCAAATTTTCTGAACTAAAATCTCGTTGCTTTACTCGCCAACAATTAATGAAACAGGTCTTCTTTACGGGGCATTTTAATACTTGAGCCGTATGGTCCGATAAACCAAGTTCAATAACTTTTCCTTTGGAGCCTTTAACATTGTGTGCAAAATTGTCAAGGCAGGTGCCACTAGCTAATCTAGTTGGTTCCCTAATTTCCAATTTCAGATTGTGGTTTAGTAACAAATATTCAAATTGTAAAGCGTTGTTACTTTTCTTTAAAATGTTCAAATTAAAATCACCACATAATACTACCTTTTTATTATTAGTGTACGAGTAATCACATGTTCTGCAAAGGATCGTATCTAATTTATCGAAAAACAACTGTAGGTTCGATTGGGGCGTTCTGTATAGACATATAATAATAATTCCGTGTTGTAACAATTCAATTGCACAGCATTCAATTGAATACTGCAAGGATACATTTTTTACGTTGGTTAATTCTTTATATTCATGGTGGGACTTTACTAATATACATGCACCCCCTCTGCATTGCTCTCTAGAAAAAATTGTTACAAGCTTAAAGTTAGGTATAGTGACGAGATTTTCCGAGCCCGCCATCAAGAAGTGCTCAGTGATACATAATACATCAATGGGCATGCTTTTTGTGTCTAATTCCTGTAAGTATACCGACAGCGTGTCGGCTTTATTCAATAGTCCGGCTATATTTTGGTGCAAGATGTAGATGAAATTATAGGAAAAAAATCCTGAATCGTTTTTGATTTTTGTCCAGATTTTTTCAAAGCTCCAGTATGTTTTGGAAAATAGTCGGATAATTTCTTTTGGACCATTCTTATTTTTTGCCCAGTTGTTTCATGCCCTTTGGTAGGTCGAGTACTATCCAAAACAAAATTTCCCAAATGGCATAAAATATTTGTCATTCCAAGATTATTGATACGCCCTGTGATTGCCGAGAACATGTCAAATGATAGGTCTAAGTTCGAGTCAAAAGACACGTGTTTTTCATGAAATTTAGCATTGTTCCGTAGCAGAGTATTAAATTTTTCTACCTTGGAATTGTAGATAGGCTTACCACATATATATGTGGGGCAAATAACAATTATGTTAGTGTGACTTATACGGCATGAAATGTCAGATATATAATTTACCAATTCATCATATTCTTCGATTTCGTGGAAATCTTCCTCTCCTATCATAATTACATAGTAGTCGGCTAAAGTTAATTTTTTTGTCTGGCATTCAGTTTGTCCCAGTATTTGCATGATTCCTGCGCCAGGTGTTAAAAAATGACAGCAATTAAATTTATCCAGAGTATCACTTTTACCTATCATACTAGTAATTTTGTTTGACTTAATATTACTCGCTATTACGATTTGATTTTTCAAAGGTTTCGGCTTCGATGGCTGACTTTTCGTGGATGGTTCTAAAGGTTCGGGCTTCGGGACAGGTGCTGGACGGTCACGGTGATTCTTGGGCGTAGATGAAGAAGTCTCTCGGTCCATACTGAAGATAATCGTGTCATTTCCAACTTCGCCTTGAGTTGACGATTTCATTGAGTCTTCCTTCGATGTATTGGGGGTCCGAAGGTTCTCCAGGATCCGACATACATTTGTAGATCGCTCTGTACTCAAGGACTTCAGATTGCATAATTGACTTATTTTTCGGTATGTAGGAGTGGACGACATTCGACCTCTAGAAAGTATTTTCGAGGTGTTATTGTTATGTTTTAATATATCCGAAGATGTTACGGTTTTGTACATTGCAATTGTTTTTTGAGATGCATCATTTTTGCGTCTAAGGTCTGAGATTTCCAGTGAAAGTTTTGCTATTTCTTCATTGGCGACCTCCAGCTCGTTCTGAAGGTCTCCTACTTGATGTTTAAGGTCCTTAACTAACGATAATTCTTCAGACGATATGTCAGGAAGACTGTTTAGTGTGGAGTTCAATTTACTTTGTGAAGATGAATATAACATATCATCTGAGAGATTTAGCTGGTGCCTGCGTTTTCGAACGGTAATGTTATCATAAAATGGCATTGTAGCAATGTTTCACACCTCAAATAATTACGAAAACAAATATTGTATAAAACGTAGGCCTATTTCCTTTTGTTCTTCAATTGCCGTCGGCAATTGCATCGGGAGTGGGCGGTGCTCAATGCTTATCAGTAATGCAGCGGTAATGTAATGCAGATGGGTTTGTGAATACAATTGCTATCCCGTTCGCACTTTTCAATTTATTATGTACGCGCTTGGCTGCTTGCAGTCATCCGTGTCACTTATCTATTCGCTCGCTCGTTGTGTTGGGTTGTCTCCTTCTCTCGTTGTCGTGAACTTGACCGTGAATTTGCCGTGATTGTGGTGTCTTACGATAGATGGCAGTAGTGTTGACCAGTATAGTATGGATCGTTAATTGCGATCGATGATATTTTCACACTTAATTAGATTAGGTATTTAGTTTATAGTCAATGTTAATGAAAGAACTGTTTTTGGCACTGTAATATACACTGTACTGTATCCACCTCGTTTAAAAGTTTAAACTACTAACCGCCGTATTCGACACTGTCTCTTCCATTTTCACTGATTAGTCACGTTAAAACATTAAAATAACACTGTCACATACAGCAAAGGTAACTATCTTGAAGTGTTTGTTTTATTTACTTGATTTAGGCAACTTTTCCGTATGTTTTAAATTAAATAGCGCGAGCTTAGTGTTGACTCTCCAGCTGACAGCTGTCACTCCTGTGGAGTGAAGTGATTTGGTAAAAATACATTTTCTTTAGTTTTTTTACATAATCACAGCCAGGATTTTGGATGAAACTCAATATTTATTAAATTATCTAACTGCAACGATATATCATCGTTACATTAAAGTCGTATTAAGGCTATCTACCTGACCTCGTCACCACCTCACCGTAGTTTACGACGTATTTTGGTTATTTTAAATATAATCAATTCGTTTTTTGGGGTGTTAAATGAGCTTAATTTGAAGAAATTTGTGTTATACTTATTCGAAAAACATAAAATGGCAGGCTCATGAGTATTTTTTTTACACTAGACCATTTGAAATATTCTACCAAAATAATGCCTACACTCAGAAGTTGCTCGTGTAGGCTTCGATTTACATGCTTATATCTGAAGTGTTTTATACTGTATGTAATCAAATTCATGCCTGAACAATAAATATGGGTCATCAACTAGGTGTAACCGTAGCTTTTTTTATTGTAAGTGCAGCAGGTTTTATCTGAGAGTAAAATGAAAAAAGTATGTCTACTTTCATACAAAATAACCTCTTCCAAACGAGTGCAATTATCACAGCAACTATATGTTTTGAACCAAACAAATAAGGTTTCTTAAAATTCACATTAAGTATACTTTTAGTTAAAACTATAATATAACCATCAGTTAAACAAAAATCACATCAAAACATGATTTGAAAACGGTATAAATCAAGGTCATGATTAGTATAGAGTGCGGATCGTAGTGACGTCACGAGGTATCATGTGGGCATCCCTCGGAGGGAAATTCCCGGTCGGTTAGGTCCCCCTCTGAGGGGTTTGTTGTGATCGTTACCAACTTCAATCGATTTATTTACTTTCAGGCCATTGATAATCCATTTAAGTTCATTTTAAACAAATGTATGATAACTAACGGTAATTTTAAGAGCAAATAGTAATATTTAATTATTAGAAAAGCGCTAAAAAAACGTGTTGCCAAATTTTGACCATGAGTAGGTATGTCATGTTAGTCACGGTTTTATTTCTGCTAACCCGTTGAAATAACACTTGTTTCTATGTAATTCTAAAGATTACTTACATGTCTACAAAAACTGTCCTTCTGGCACTACAATTCAGCACTAAACCCACTAATTTTCACTCGCGAACACCAACCGTGTCAATCGTGCCACTGACTATTTTAGACTAACAACTAAATTGATTTTTTCCTCCATTGGCCATTGAAGTTTTCGCTTGCTAGCTATCTCACTGAATTGGCTATACGTTTCAATGGATTAAAGCGAGATCGATATACGAATGCCGGTTTTATTTCTAAGAAAGTAAGCAAAGACATTGCGCCCCTCCGAGGGCCGCTCCACCGACCTGCAGGAAAAAATATGAAGCCCACAGAGGGATGAACACAGCTGAAGGGCTAAGAGCTTATTATTCGATGTATAAAAATGTTTAAGTTTCTGTCAAAATTCTAAATTTTTGGTACAAGGTTTCATTTCCAGCTGTACTGTCATCAAGTACAACGTCAACAAGTCGTTGAGACGATTCTAACGAGCCAAACCCTAATGGGGTAATGTCCTAAATTCACATGGCGACCTTCTGTCTCCATCAACATATCAGCTCGATGGTACCATTATATTGAATTGTCATCCAAACCAAGTTAAATCCAATATTTTAGCTCAATCGGTTGAAAACATCTGCTTCAAAACTTTTTAACAAAAACATTAAGCCGCCGAAAAAAAAATTAAAAGCAAAAAATAGTAAACCTTCCTTATTTAGTTTAATAACTAAGTTCTTAAATTAATCTTAATGTACCTTTATTTCAAATTTATGTGCGACCAATTTTGAGGTGTAGGTATCCTTTCTAAAAAAAAAATTATCAAAATCGGACTACTCTGTAAAAAGTTATGCGTGATCATACATAAAAAATATATATACGCGTTGACTTGAGAACCTCCTCCGTTTTTTTCGCCGGTTAAAAATTGAGTTGCATGATTCCACCCGAACAAACATAGTAATATACATACACTAGCTGTCGCTGCCCCACCCGGCTTCGCACGGGTAGTGCAAGATCTAATTATTAAATGAATTTACTTAGATACCTACTCGTACTATGAATCAGAGAGAACGAAAACGAAGTTCGTTCTTTTATCTCCGTCTCCGTTGCTCGAATAAGCATGTGCGACAGAGAGGGCGACACACGAACGAAGTTCGTTTTCGTTTCGCGGTATTCCCTCAGTTGTTGTTATTTCATATCCAAAACACTTTTTGCGCAATTCATTTTTTTCTCGGAGGGTCCAATTGTAGGACAAAAACTTTAGTGCGTTAAACTAGTAAATAATTAAATAAAGTAATGTTGGATATGTAAATAAAAAATGCGTACAGCTGCATTGTTTTGGGTGTGAGTAAAATAATACAGACATTTAATAACTATAATATCTTTATTCCGTTCAGTGCACCGAGTTTGACCATGTCTGTTTAATCATATCAGCTGCCTTCTCGCCGATCATCATAGCCGGCGCGTTGGTGTGAGCGGCCGTTGGACGCGGGATCACACTAGAGTCTACTACCCTAAGGCCGTCTATTCCATACACTCGTAACTCGGGGTCCACCACAGCGTGAGGGTCAGTGGGAGGCCCCATTCGACACGTCGCTATCTGATGATGAAGAGATATGAGCATCACTTTGATAGCACAGTCCCAATAAGCGTCCGACCCTGGCGCCTCAGTCTTACACTGTGAATATTTTGCCAGGTGCAATTGCCCACCATACTTTCTAAACGCTTCAGACTCTCCTAATTTTATCACAATCTTAACAGCTTCCCTTAATGTCGCTAAATCTTTTGGGTCACTCAAATAGTTAGCGTGCATCCTTGGATGTGAGAAGGGATTTGTGTCCCGAAGCTCTAAGTAGCCTTTCGATCTTGGCTGGAGAAGCATTGGAACCGCACACCACGTATCTACTTCATTTAAGGAACTGAAGGCTTCGTTGTAAGTCTTGTCCTTAATTTTCCACGCTCTTCTAAGGAACAAACCAGAATCTAGAGCCAACGAACCGGCCATGGAAATAAGTTCAATATCAGGCACATTCTCAGGGTCATCCGACTGAGATGTTTTGATGTACCCTATACCTTCTATCGTACCAATACTCGATATCAAACCCTCACCATACTGCATCCACTGTATTAAATTTTTGACAGTGACGACTTTGCTTAACACAATACTTGCGTTTTGCGTGCTCAACCTGAATATGACTCCCGGGAACGCTATATGATCATACAACGTTCTGCCTACGGGCAAATTTTTAATGACCGGTATTCCCAAGGACTCTAAATGTTTTTGAGGACCGACTCCTGACAGCATAAGAAGCTGAGGCGACGCGATGGGTCCTGCTGACAGAATCACCTCCCTGCGACACCTTACTGTGTATTTCCTTCCATTTCTCACGTATTCCACGCCGTATGCCCTCTTTGTTTTAGATTCAATGAGCACTTTAGTGACGGTTGCGGATGGAAGAATGTGTAGGTTCTTCCTGCGTTTGTGGGGGTGAAGGTACGCTTTAGCAGCGCTGACGCGATGGCCGTAGTGGGTTGTAGTTTGGACATAACCGAAGCCAAAGCCTTCTGGTGCATTGTAGTCAACAGTCGGGATGCCTTGTTGTCTGCCAGCTTCCAAAAATGCCTCTACCAGACCAGTTCTGGAAACAAATACTTGCATGTTGAGTTTGGTATAGTCATAGAAGCAAAACGGGTTAAAGAAAGTCTGACACCTCCTAACGATTCTTTAAACTGAGTCAGTGTCAGAGCTGTATGCGCGTATTCTTGTGCCAATGCTTTTGACTGTACATATAAGCTACAGTGCAGCGTACCTGAACGAAACATTCTCGACGTTCACTGGGCCGTCGGTGCCGTGGTAAGGAGGGTTCTCCGGCAGTCGCTTCAAATCGGCCTTCTCGGACTTGATGTAATAATTCAAGACGTCCTTATACGACCTGCAATAAAAAAACTGTTAATTTACAAACACATTTGTATGGTCACGGTCAATATTTTTTTAACAGTCTCAAATAGATACTCTTAAACTCTTTTAAAATGTGTGCTCTATTGAATTTTTTGGTATAACGTTTGACCAAATTCCGAAACGAGTTGGTTCATGCGCAGTATACCTAGTATCGGTGAATGCGATAGATTTAAGTCAGATGGGCTTGGCTTGGTAGGTACCCAATTTTAAGTATCAATCAACCATTGATAGTATAGGTAGCTGATATTCTCTTTGCTGGCGGACATTTCATAAACACTGTCATTGGATTCCGAATCTTCTAGCTTGAATGTTAAAGTCGCTTATTAAACGGGTGTCTGCGATTCAACTTAGAAAAGTTGAAAAACCCCCGACATTTTCATTTCAAAGTCCAATATCTCAAAAAAGGCTTAACAGATTTTCATAAAACATTACTAAGAACTTGGGATAAAATTATCTATGACACAGAAAAACCCGCAGTCAAATCGGTCCATGCGTTTGGGAGCTATGATACCACAGACAGATACACAGACAGACACGTTAAACTTATAACACCCCTCTCTTTGCGTCGGGGGTTAAAAATAATTTTAAGTATCAGCTGTGTTTACGTTGCAATTTATGACGTCACGCCTCACCTTCAATGTTCTGTCTTTTGATTAACTGTTCATTTGTGCTTTTAATGCTTTACATTTGAATACATAATATGCATATTTCTCAGGTCGCGACTGATCACGGTTCACTATCCGCGACGGTTCCCTGCGGACTTCGGAGGACGTTGCACTACACAAATGTTTGCTAGTTAACGTCCATGAGGTACATTTCAATCGACGTATTGATACAGTATTGGTTTGAGATTTGTTGTTCGCAATCTGTCTCGCGTTAATTTTGCCGCGCGGAAGCGCAACGATGCGTTCAGTGTTTACCTGTAGGTAAACAGTGTACTGTAACCTACCGCAGGTACTACCTATGTGTAAAAGGTTGACGTAGGCGGACTGCATTCTAACTGCCTGAGCGCGTGGTTTACCCAAACAGCAGCTGGATTGCGTCACTTTTGTGTATACCATTGTAACATAATGAGACTTTATGAAATGTAACAGGCAATAAATGTATTCTTGATGAAACATTACTTACATTTATTTTCCAACAGGCGTTTTTTTTAATATGACAGTTTAAGGTTTATGACATTCAATTATATCCATACTAATATTATAAATGGGAAAGTGTATGTGTGTGTTTGTTTGTTTGTCCGTCTTTCACGGCAAAACGGAGCGACGAATTGACGTGATTTTTTAAGTGAAGATAGTTGAAGGGATGGCGAATGACATAGGATAGTTTTCATCCCCGAAATCATCCCCTAAGGGGGTGAAATGGGGGGGGGGGGTAAAAGTTTGTATGGAGCTGCGATATAAACGAGTTCCACGCGGACGGAGTCGCGGGCAGAAGCTAGTAGAAGTATATTTATGAATGAATACTTACATTATATAATTATGATTCTATTAAAGAAACACGTTAAATATGACCCTATACAACAATTTACATTTTTAATATTAATCATATCCTGGTCTGTCACCATCTTGATCAGCATAGGAAATGTATCGGGGCAATTTGCATGCATTACCTCAGTATTATTGCTCCTGTGGAATGCACGTAATTACTAGGTATCCTGAATACGGATAATTTGATCCGATTGAGATTACTAGGCCTACGAGAATAGTGGTATAATATATATATATATATATATATATATATATATATATAGGATATGCCGCCTATAGATATTACTCTTTTTGTATTGGATTTTTGAAGTCGTAATGCCAGATATTTGACCTAGATAGTAGATAAATCTCACAAAATCATGTGCATTTTCTCTCCAATGTTAGCATGATTTATGTAAATATATAGGTGTATCTGATTGGAGTATTGAGATTTGGCTACTTCACGTGTTATTTCATTTCCAATTTCATTTTAGTAACGAATCACGTTTAAATTTGATCAGAATACTTAAACGCGAAAAAAATATCAGCGAATTGCACAAAAGCAATTGAAACCTTTCATTACATGTGCACTAGCTAGACGTCTGCTTCATTATGTATAGACCCTTAAGCTGGCAAGAACCCAGCTTAAGGGTCATACAGAAATGTAGGTTCGCTTCTTTCGTGTGGACATTGCCGAAATAGAAGAAAGAAAAAAAATTGGTTGGACTCTTAATCGGCGTCTCGTTGTATGCGATGACAAACGTTTTATATATGCCCGTAAGCCGTTAACCATTCAATTTAATGACTCACAATTTATCATTGCGTACAATATGTCACAATTTATCATTGTGCCTTCTGCTCTTCCAAATCCAGGTGGTAGGTAATGTGGCAAAACAACTATACTTGGAAGCGGGCACTTATTTGCAAGACCAACTCAGCAAGATGCCTGTGTCTGCCGGCTCGCCTATCACTCGTTTCTATGACCAAACCTCGTGCTCGTTTGGACGCAAAATGCTCACTTAAACACCGATGGGTTGGTTAGATGCCCATGCTTGCGTTTACGCTAACAGCTGCTTTGAAGCCTTCCTTTATGATATCTCTGTGGGTCGACTCACCATCCGTAATTTCCGTCTGCTGCGATCCTATCCCAGTCCTGTGGACGCCCGCGGGTGTAGATCATGAAGTTGATGAGGCTGGTCCCTCCCACAGCTTTGCCGCGGGGCCAGTAGCAGCGGTTGTTTTCGCTCCCTGAAATTGGAACATTAATCCTTTATTATCACTTCCCTGATCGGAAACTGCTTATGAACGAACCGTTTAGAAACCTTCATGTTGCCCATTCAGTCGACAAAGCAAAATCCTAAAGAAATAGTTTCTCCCCTGGCTAGAAAATTTTTGGCCATTGTTTCCAAAAACGATTTACTAGTCTAAGCCAATTACTTGATATTAGGTAGCCCACACTAATGGAACATCTCCTCCGCGAAGAATAGAAGGATGTGAAATCCCAGGCCTGTGCCAAGCAGATGGGACGTATATACTTATATTGCCTGATGATGATGATGATGATGATGATGATGATGATGATTATACCGTGATAGGCGCAAAAGCAAGTTACAAGCTTTTACCTGTACAGATTCCAGGCTGCTCTTCCGGTTGATATGGCCACGCGTACTCAGAGATGGACCACTGGGCAGCGAGCATGGGAACATCAGTGAGCAGACACTCCGGCTTCCCAGCCTCCAGCACCAGCACCATGGCCCGTGGCTTGTCTTCGGACAGGCGAGCAGCCAGCGCTGAGCCAGCGGAGCCGGCGCCGACGATGATGTAGTCGTATTCATCGAGAGGCTGGCTGTAACCTGGAATTATACGATGAAGTCGTTTTACTCGCAATGCGCTGAAATAGACTTCTTAATTCTGACGGGTCTAAATTCTGAGAATTTCTAGAATAGTTTATACTTATTACGTACCACGCACGTCATGTGAGTAAAGCATACTCTTATTTTTTTACATTTTGTTAGCCTTATGTACAGTCGCCAACTCGCCATCACATACGTTCATATAAGTGCATAAATATGTATCGATAACATCCTCTCATAAATAAGTACCAAAACCCTAATCCGCTGACATAAGAGTTATGGGACATATTTATGAGTAAGTTGTATGCACCCATATTTTTACACTGCACACCTGAGCGGTCAAGGTGTTCACAAACATCTGAAGGCGACTTTATTGTCAAAGCCATAGAGTCCATGTTCAGATAATTTTGAACATTATAAATATCTGTACAAGACTATTGTCAATGTCATAAAGGCGTGTACAGATTATGTCCTTATTTATGTACATATATTAATACTTACCCCTATTGATATTATTTGGAATCAAGAAAATACAAGTGCAACAGAACCTTAATTATTTAAGCATCATCAAACTCTCGTGTTAGATTATCAAAAAAATAATGGCTAAAGCAATTGGTGTACTTAATTGGTAAAAAACTATTCTGGAAATACTCTTCCATTAAATTACTACGTTACGGGCGTGTTTGCAGTTTGTGTGTCACCTGTATTGTCGATCTCGGTAGCTTATGACATAAGGTTAAAAACAATACCGATTTTCTCGTACAGCTACTGACAGACTTTTAAACAATTTGGATCTTTGGTATTCGTGAAGATCTCATCCTTCGGATTTTCCAAACATAACTCTTCGACGTATGTATTTAAAATAAAATAATGATAAAGTGCAACAGTTTCATTGTATTATTAAGATTCGCAAATAATTGCGTTATAAGATGTAGCATGTGAATGAATAATTAGCAGTATGGAAAGAACGGAGAATGGGGTTAAAATATACATTGAAGTTGTAATAAAAGTGAAAGTGACTTCTATTTTAAGAGTGATGATCACAACTTTCAATACGTAAGAAAACATTTCTAAATTTAAAAATGCTACTCACAGAATCACATTAAAAAACGAAGTATTTGGAAACTTTTTTTATGAATTGGTACCTAAGCTTTATTACTGAGGTGCTTTATATTCATTTTATGACTAAGTAGAGGAGTGGAGTTAGATTGAAGAATAGAACACATTAAATAATAAAAACAATTAAATAGAATTATAGTGGTAGCTAGTTTTCTATACTTACCTATCTGTATTTTCGTTCAACCATTGTTTTATTATTAAACAGGTTTTTAATAGTACCTTAAGGAGCTACGGTAGCCTAGTGATTCAGGCATGCGGCTGTCAAGCGGCGGTCGTGGGTTCGAACCCCGGCTCGTACCAATGAGTTTTTCGGAACTTATGTACGGAATATTTACTGTTAGCTTTTCGATGAAGGAAAACATCGTGAGGAAACCGGTCTAATCCCAATAAGGTCTAGTTTTCCCCCTGGGTCAGATGGCAGTCGCTTTCGTAAAACTATTGCCTATGCCAAATCTTGGGATTAGGTGCTAAGCGGACCCTGGGCTCCTTTAGGGGCACAACCGGGAATAACGCTGGGAGAATGATGATGAGGTTTTTAATAGTACCTTCTCAGGACGTTGTTAAAAAAGACTTCTGCTACTTGTTCAAAAATATAAACGGTCTATAAAAATAATTTCTAAAATAAGCTCAGTAGTTATAAAGGCTTTATTTTTAAAGTAAAAGTATCTAGGGATGAAATATTTTGCGCGCTATGCAGATATGTAGTTGTTGTAGTTGTGGCAGTCCGCATCATAAGCATGTATACCTCCTAGGAGGTTCTGGGAGCTTATAAACAAGGTCGAAAAGTGTACCAGCCCTGGACTTACCTTTAGGCAGAGGGTAGTCGTCTCGAAACACCTCCAGGGGGTCCACTCCTGGTATGTTATTAACACCGACCGTCTGCATCATCATATCCATCATGGAAGGCGGGGATTTAGCCAGCGGGGCCCACAGTAACTTTCCTTGTCTTTCTGTGTCATTAGATGCTTGGGCCAATGGTTTTTGGATATTGTCTAATACATCCTCATCGAAGAACTGTGCGTTAGCGTTTAGTAGTGCTATAGTTAAGAGGACTATCGCCGTTCTTTTTATTTCTCTCATTTTGTCTGAAAGGGAATTGTAATTTTGTAAATATTTTTTTTAACTTTAGGTCCATATTATTTATTTTGTTTACAATACAATATCATACTAATATTGTTTATTGCTCACCAGAAATATTAAGTACCTACATTATTGTAAAAATAGAGGTAAGTAAATTAAAAATAAACAATGGTACACAACAGGCGGTTAGTTTAGTTAAGCTTATCACAGTTGAGTTTATTTATTTATTCCTTTCTTTCTTCAATAAAAGAATGTGCTAATTTTTTACGAAAGTTTTGTGTGAGCAAAAGGACAGACGTTGTCAAACATTTTTTTTATCTATCCGTGTTGTAGGTACTAAAAATACTTTATAAAACTATCATGTTTAGAAATTAAATTATTCACACTTAAACTGGACATCAAATAAATTTTAAAGTTATTATGAATTGTTATTATCGTGAGTACTTACCAAATAATTAGTTAAATTTTAAACTCAACTAAGTTAAAAACTATAAGTTCAAAATTTAATTTAAATTCTTTTTTTTATTAAATGAGCAACGGTGCGTTGTTCGCGGCGCGGGATCGGCGTGTGCGCAGGTCGCGGTGCGTCGGCGCCTTGACCGCGCACTTGAATTTACCGCTACTATGGCACACATGCCAAGGACGACCTAGCATGATCGCGAAAACATCGCATTTCTTTGTAAGTAGGTCTGAATGGCTCTTTTATAAATAAACAATAGTATTACTCACCTAGGGAGGTAAAACAAAGAACTGAAGAAGCAATACTGCCTCATAAACTTTTTCATCACTCTATGCCTTGTAAAAGTGCCCTCGTGGCCTATTTTGCTTAATAAATATTTTGAATATTCAATTTAGTATTTTTTTATGTATTTCCATCGATGTCTCTGTCAATTGGGGACCGATTTACAATTTTTTTTCGAAAGATTTTTTATCTGAGGTCACCAAGTCAGGATCTGATGATGGAATCCCGGGGAGATTGAGGGCAACCCTCAAATTATAGGCACGAGTGCAGTGATTTCATTATGTTCTATTTTTAACTCGTGTATTCAATATAGGTAGGTACCCTCGGAAATAGCAAGTTCTATTTTTAACTCGTGTATTCAATATAGGTACCCTCGGAAATAGCAAGTTTGGTGATGACCAGCATATTATATATGACCTACGTCAAAGATTCTGATATGATCCCGCAACAGCAACTAAGGAAGTGCTAAAGATCGACGGAACTCCCAAAATACTATCGGCCTGAATACGTATAGTGACATTTGATCTCGGAAAGCAGTTGATGTGGTAATGTGGAACGGAAATATAAAAAAAAAAAAAAAAAAAATATAAGGGGACAATCTTACACAAATTGACCTAGTCCCATAGTAAGCTCAGTAAGGCTTGTGTTATGGGTACTAGACGACGATATATATAATAGATATAAATACTTAAATACATAGAAAATATCCATGACTCAGAAACAAATATTCATGCTCATCACATAAATGTTTGCCCTTACCGGGATTCGAACCCAGTAAATTAAATATGGTTGTTCATGTATACATGTGCTTGGCGAAATACCGAAATGAAGTCGGGTTAAACTTTGTTTATAAGTTTCGTCGTATCAACTTCACTATGTTACATTCTTATTGTTACCTGTTCAGTAAATGTATTTACATAGAAACTGCACTTCACTGAACAATTTGGAAATGAGCACACATCACAACTGACATCACATCTTATTATTCTTTAATTCATTTAAAATATATTTTCGCCTCCTTTTTGAATTTTGATTTAACGAAGTGCATGTAATGGAAATTGTAAGGATTTTTGTATAACAATAGGAAATAACGTGGATGAAGCTTTGCAATCTAGTATTTTAGTATGTTTTTCATTAAACAAATGTATTCTGGTTGAAGTGCGTACAGTGCATTAAAAATTACTAGTCAGTCCCATATTAGGATTGCAATTACACTTATACATTATTTGCACATATGGTCGATGACACGTACGGTATCGATAATAACTCTTACTATTTTATATAAAAAAAAAAACAAATAAGTACGTACATAATTACTGAAGGTTCAAAAACCAACATTTCCACGAGAATCGGTTGAGAAATACAATCTGTAGAAGAGAACAGCCGGGCATACAAAGGACATACGAAAGGTTTTTTGCACACAAAATTCTTTATTTTAGAGTTTCCTTCGCTTCGCTTGGTTGTGCAATTAATAAAACTTATTCTTAAAAACAGACCAATACCGGAGATTAATTCCTCCAAACCGCCTCTTCCTCTGATCATGCTAGTGCAACTAATCGTTCTTACATATACGGGCATAATGCAATACCTGTCAATGCGGGTTCAGGGAACCTTTCAGAATGTCAATTAAATATTACAGGGTGGGTTTCTATATTTAACTTCTGAGGAACCTGTTCGAGGAGATATGTAAGTATTATGTAAATATATGGTTGTGATAGGAGCGAAAGAAATATGTAAGGACCGTTGTATTGGCGCTCTATGGATAGGTTTTCTATTTTGTGTACCTACCACGTTGCAAACAACCGTACAGTCCGTCTCATAGCACTGTGGCAGTAGCCTTAGCCTATAGACATCAGCAACTCCAAGCGACTTTCTTCGTACCTACCTAATGTCTAGTTCAAAGAGGTTCATTATTATGTCTGGTTTCAAATGGCTACGGTGTCCATTTGAATGTCCTGCATGTCGACAGGCATGAAATGCGCTTTGCCAATGTTTTATTGGTTTGGGACTCTATCTAGCCTCTCTGTGGTTGTGGAAGCTACGGTAGCCTAGTGGTTCAGGCGAAAGGCTGTCAAGCGGCGGTCGTGGGTTCGAATCCCGGCTCGTACCAATGAGATTTTCGGAACTTTTGTACAGAATACTTACCGTTCGCAATCATCGTGAGAAAACCGGTCTAATCTCCAATGAGGTCTAGTTTTCCCTCTGGGTTGGAAGGTCTGATGGCAGTCGCTTTCATAAAACAGGTTATGCCAACGACGTCCACTGCTGGACATAAGCCTCCCCCAAAGAGTGCCAAAGTGACCGATCCTGCGCCACCCGCATCCAGCGGACTCCCGCAACCTTTACCAGGTCATAAGTCCACCTTGTCTTGGTCATAAGCCTACCCAAGCCGCGCCTTCCAGTACGTGGTCGCCACTCGAGAACCTTTCCGCCCCAACGGCTATCAGTTCTACGTGCTAGGAATATACTATACATTAATGAATAGAAGACGAGTCTAGTGTACTACTTTCAGATATAGGTAGGTATATTACTCATACCTCAGGAAAATTACGTATTTTTCAAACATTAACTTATTAACATTAACAGCGTTTTTTTTGTTTGTTTAATTTTCAAATGTTATTCTAAGATGCCTTATCCAAGAATCCTACAAAATTTCCATCGGGAAGTAAATATACAAAAATAAATGACACATCCATAATGTTCTTTGTGTGATTTATTTATTATTCTTGAAGAACTCCTGTAAATTAACCAAAACAAAAATTAAAATATCTATTAATAGGTACGTATCCACTTTTTTCAGGAATTGGTTAAATATCGATTTTTGATGACTAATATTTTGGTGGATTTTGAGTCTACGTAATTAATAAAATGATAATATATTAGTTACACACCTGACCAGTTACAAAACCTGCTGTTATGAATTATTTCCAAATGTCCATTTTTTTCCATACTAATGAAAGTAATGAAAATAAAGTGCTTGGGCTATCAGAGCAAAGACGCGTAAAGCATTCGTCCGTCACAAACAAGGATGTAAGTGAAAGAGGGAAGAAGCATGAAAGTCTTACTGATAATGCCTTGGTCGAGGAGTAGGGAACAACTGTGAATAGATTTACCATATTTGCTCAAGCATACTTATTTACATATCCCCGAGATTAATTTTAAAATAAACACGAGAAGTGCATTTGCGCCGCCGGTTGCATGCATCACATTACTTTATTATGTTACGTACGGCTTAAAAGGGAATTAAAATTTTATGACTAAGACCGTGTGTGTGAATAAGGGGCGCCGGCGGCGACAACAAAAACATGGTGTTACTTACGAGGACAGTGAAGGAGGAAATAATCCAGTATAGTCTTAGATACCTGAAAACACTCGGACACCATACAAATGAGCTGGCATTGGCACTGAGTGGAGACGGAGGACAACAGCCCACTAGATTGAAGAGATGTGACATTCCCAACCTCGGAGCGAGTTTTACATAGAGAGATGGAGAGTTGAACCACACTGTTGGAAGCTCCCTCAATATGAAAAAAAAAACTTGACAAAACCGTCAGACAAACAAATGGCTTATTAATATTTGTTTTTTAAGCAGTAACGCTGCTAAAGAAAATTATTTAAGGAAAAATTTATAATTTTCCTTAGCAGTGTTACTGCTTAAAAAACAAATATTAATTTAGTATGGGGTGGCACATCGTTACTGACGATTTTTCAACATAATTTGAGACGGTGGTGCCGTTAAGAAGCCTAAGTCTTCTGGTAGATGTCGCTACATACGCCTCCCTAAGGCGTTGTATGAAGGAACTGATTGAAGGATTTGGTGCCCGAACCAGATTGTTCCGATAGCTCAGTTGGTTAGTAGCGACGGGCCATGAATGCCTGTGGTCGCCGGTTCGAATCCGGCTCGGAGCATTAAATTTTTCAATTTTTCCTTTCATTTAAAAATTTATAAATGGCTTATTGTCTACTGACAGACCGCCATGACGCAGCAAATGGAAAAAAAAACTTACGAGAACAGATGGAATCCTAGCGAATACCCAAAAGTGCTGAAGGTAAATTAACCTGACTAAATTGAGAGGGATCAGAAGACTAACACATCCTCGACATCTTCTGTCTATATGTACTTTAGTTGCATTATATCCGTGAAGTTAGTTGCAGTACAATTTTGACAGGTGGTAACAAACAAGCTGGTGACAATCAAAAAAGCCTATACGCGCTGAGGGACAGCAGATTTGACAATCTCGTTCCCACTTGTGGCATTGTCTACGCTTACGTCTTTTTCACTCATGTGTATGAGTCATGTCATGTGTGTGAGTCTATCTATTCTATCCTTTTTCTATGCTTAGGAGTATTTATGTACAGAGGCGAGCTGTCTGATATCTACATATAGGTAGGTACTTGCCTGACAGCACGCGTCACGCGTTGTACGTTGAGTATTGACCATAACCGTGAGTTGACGAAATCCATGCTAATTTGTACTAGTATAATGGCATGGGTACGCTATGTCAAATTGACATGGCTTAAATTTGAATGAAGCAAAATAGAGTTCGAATTTAACCCATATTGCTTTGACGTAGAATGCCCATGCTTGGCCTATGCTATATATGTACAGCGTCGAGCACGCGGACGTTTACCTTACTCTGTCTGTATGTCTATCGAATTGTTTGTCTGTCTGTCTGTTAATTTTTCACGCTTTTAAACCGTTGAACGGATTGACATAAAAATTGGTATGAAGATAGTTAAAATCGTGGGAAAGGACATAGGACTGTTTTTATCCCGAAAGTTATTCCTCAAGTTACCCCTCAATTGAATGGGGGCAAAAGTTTGTATGGAGCTACGATATAAACGAGTTCGGCGCAAACGGACTCGCAGGTAGAAGATAGTAATATTATAAAAGCGAGTGTTACCCTGTCTTCGTGTTGCCTTTTCACGCTTAAACCGCTGAAACGATAGTGATAAAATTGGGCATGGAGACAGTTTGAATTCCGGAGGAGATATTTATTATCCCAGAATTTTTTCCCTAAGGGAGAAAAGTTCGTATGGTGCCACAATATAACCTAAGCTAGTATCTAATAATACTAATCTATATCTATCATCATATCAGTCTAAAGAAGTCCACTGCTGGACATAGAACTCCCCCAAAGAGTGCCAAAGTGACCGATCCTACGCCACCCGCATCCAGCGGACTCCCGCGACCTTTAGTCCACCATGTGGGGGGCCTAACCCACGCTGCGCCTTCCGGTACGTGGTCACCACTCGAGAACCTTGAGATGGTTTAGATTCGCCAAAACCGGTATTCTTTATGCATAATACATTGGGTCACTAAACTAGTGAGTTGTGTCTACGATAACAAATTACTATACATGTATGAGTGTAGTTTATAAATCTTTCTCTCTGAGTGCGAGAATAACTTTCATAGCGAGGGTTCTGTAGGTACCTAATGTAATCCATACTAATATTATAAATGCGAAAGTGTGTCTGTCTGTCTGTCTGTTACCTTTTCACAATTAAACCGCTGAACCAATTTAGGTGAGTCTTGGTATAGAGATAGTTTGACTTCCGGGGAAGGACATAGAATAGTTTTTATCCCCGAAATCAACTCCTAGGGGGGTGAAATGGGGGTGAAAGTTTGTATAGAGCTGCGATATAAACGAGATCCACGCGGACGGAGTCGCGGGCAGAAGCTAGTATCAATCCCATCAAAAACATAAATGTGAAAGGCTGCCAAGTTCGATACTATGGGAATGCTTCGCCTATAAAAGAAGTGAGATCTGAATAAGTTACCAAGTTCCATAAAAATACCTCAAATCATAAATAGTTATAGGAATGCAGACTTACTGATGAATGACAGTACTTTTTAATGATGTTACTTGGCAAGTTTTCACACACCACACACCTTTTCAATGCAATGAATCGACACTTTTGGACTGCAATGTGTCAAGTATATAATTTTCTATTAAAACTTGCCAAGTTACATAATTAAAAAGTACTGTCATTCATCAGTAAGTGTGCATTCCTATAACTATTTATGATTTGAGGTATTTTTATGGAACTTGGTACTTATTCAGATCTCACTTCTTTTATAGGCGAAGCATTCCCATAGTATCGAACTTGGCAGCCTTTCACATTTATGTTTTTGATGGGATTTCATTTATTTTTGTTAGGTGTAGGTTATTTATTATTTTTTTATCACTTTTGCTTAGGAAATGTCTCATTCCACTTAGGTATGTACTTTATACTATACCCTGTATACTAAGCGTCTAATTCTTTTTTCTACGCTTGCGTGGCACTGTCTGGATCCCTTTATTGGACATGGAACAGTTTTATTGTTCTTGTCTTTAAGACAAACATGTATTGTCTTAAATTGGTATGTATCTAAATTTAAATAAGTCTTATCTCATTTCCACTCCATACCTATTACCTACTTATAGTAGAACAAAATTACACATTCGTTGTTTTCGAAACTGACTCACACTTGGCCGTTTTCAGATTTTTACTTTATTTCGACCTAAAGACAAACCTTCCAGCCAAATTTCAGGTCGGTACGACCATTGGAAGATAGACCCATTTAGTTCATTATGACTTCATAGTAGAACAAAGTTACACCTTCGCTATTTTTAAAACTGACTCACACTTGGCCGTTTTCAGATTTTTCCCTTTACTTTGACCTTAAGACCTATCTCCATGCCAAATTTCAAGTCAGTACGACCATTGGAAGTGGTCTAGGTTTTTGATGAGTGAGTCAGGGAGTCAGTGAGTGTATAGTAAAAATAGCGATTTTCTGACGTCAATATCTCAAGATCTGCTATAGGTAGAATAATGAAATTTTGTATTCTAGACAATTAAGGGGATGTTAACAGACACTCGAAATTTCATATGCGTAGATAAAATATGTTGCGAGTTATAGGTTGGTCGAAATTGGCCCGAAATGGTTCGTGTAATATAACCCACGGCCGGTGTGTCGCTTTTTTTTGCTCGAACTTGGCGGACACACTGCCGTGTGTCTAGATATAAATAGAAGTACCAAATCCAACTGGCTCCATAGTAAGCAACTCAATAAAGCTTGTATTATTATTTTCTAACATTAATAAATTTAAGCGTGTATCTTACTAACTACAATATGGGCCATGGCCTGAAATAAACGTTTATTTAATTTAATTTAAGTACAAGTATATCATGCAACTTGTATATAAGCTTTATTGAATCGTCCATTTACGTCTATATATTTACTTCTAGTACCTACTAGACGTAAATATATAGACATAATTGACGAGGAGCTTCTTTGAATGAGCGTAGCTTTAAGCTGTAAGCTTTAAGTTAATCCTACCGTATTCCGACCCTTATGATGTTGGTATACCGGGTGGAAAGGCATGACGATCCTTTCCGCAAAGGGGGGTTAGTTTAAGTGATGGAGAATCGATTCGTAATGTTTAGAATTTTTTTACGAACAATTAGTAAAAATAAGTGACAACCCTACTATTACTACGTTCTAATAATTGTATGTACGTATTGATAACGGTCACTAACCCTTGTGTTATTGTTAAAATGTTACTTAACCTAATGAGGGTTGTCACTTGCAGTATTTTGCATTAAAAGTTAACTGCCTATAATTTTAAAACGCTTACGAATTCAAGCCTAGTGTCTTTAGAGGAAATACAGTACTAAATCAAACAATTCCCCTTTTGCGGAAAGGATCGTCGTGCCTTTCCACCCGGTACAATTAAGATAAACTAATAGGTACATAAGTTTCCACATTTTGTAAACCATAGTTAGAAAATCTCACTAATGTAATTTGCAAACGAGAGTTAGAGCATAGGTAACGAAAATTATATATTTTATTTTACGTGTGCCATTTTTAGAATGTTTCTTAGAATTTGTGTTTGTTTGTTTTTTAATTGACAAATATATGTACCTACAACTATTCTTTCAAAATTTAATGACGAGTTTAGCACCTACTTTTGTTTAACTTATATTATCTACACAAAAGTACCGTTTTTTTAATACAAAGTACTACGTTATAAATAAGTATTTGTATGCAAGAAACAAATGAGCGTGCTATACTATTTATTATCTATTCGAGGTGATATAAGCTATATTTTATTTCCACCCCCCGCCTAAGTGTTTTTTGTAAAACGCGAGTACCTATAGCTAGTTTTGACCCTCTGAAAAGCCTTTCTAGCAAAACGAGTTTATTTTTTCACAATATACTTGTTAACGAAAATATACGGAAAAAAACAGTTCAATTTACTTCTTTTAGCACTTGAATCAGACTTGAATGAGAGAAATGAATTGACTAGCAAACTACAAACACCAATCTAAATAAAATATAGAAAATTTAATTTTAACACCTTGGGATATCCAATAATAATAAATAATAATAATTTTATTTTATTTTTATATCTGTACCTTGTAAACTCTAAATACTCGACACTTGAAATACTACCTACTCCAAAAAAATACGGTTTTGAAGAACATACATTTTTATTTATTTCATATCAAAACGTTATTTCTAAGATCCTTTATTCAAAAATCGAACAAACTTTCCACCCGAAAGTAATTTTATTGATTTAAATGAAGCACGCGTTGTCTATTTTTATATGCTTTATCTTTATTATTACAGAGAAAATAAAAATGAAAATAAAAATATGTATTAATATTTATTCTGACTTTCAGAAGCTATTTGTTTTTTTTTTGATGTTCTAAATTTGTTGGGATTTGCCTCTAGGTAACTATTTCATTGATAATATATCCGTTACAAATAAACTTTATCCTGTTCTTTAAGTAATGTTATTTTTAACTATTCTATAATTGACGACAATATCAATATACGTATATTCAAAAATGTAATAATAAAATAAAAATAGTTCGTTTCAAAACTCATATACATGGTACACACACCTCACTGACTGTTTGAACTGTTCAAAACGATATATTGACTGAGGAACTGACATAAAATATAAAGCGTATTTAACTATTGGATTTCCTTATTTCACTGTGGTTTCCTAATCGTGGATACCATTGAGAACAACAGTACGCAATAACAGTCTCAAGTACAGTGTAGTAAGTAAGGGTCGGTCGGGTCAACGACCTCAATGCTCTCTTTACAGATCAATGCACTGCTATTTTGGAACTGGTTGCACCGTTAGTTAAGTCACCAAAATACGAGAACTCGATATGTGCTCATTGTGCTACCACTATTCGTTTAGCAATATGTCACGCCGATTTGTAAAATAACTAGGACGCAAATAGAGTGCCCATTTTTAGGGTTCCGTACACAAAGGGTAAAAACGGAACCCCATTACTAAGACTTCGCTGTCCGTCCGTCCGGCTGTCACCAGGCTTTATCTCATGAACCGTGATAGTTAGACAGTTGTAATTTTCACAGATGGTGTATTTTTGTTGCCGCTATAACTACAAATACTAAAAAACCGGCCAAGTGCGAGTCGGAGTGGGGCTCTAATACATCAAATTATTTTTTCGCCGTTTTTATAGGTGTCATGGTACGGAACCCACCGTGCGCGAGTCGCACTCGCACTCGGCCGATTTTTTTTGTAATGCCATTCGAACTAGTTTTTAGAGAGGAACTAATGTATACGGTTAACTACAGTTAAAGCACAACAAAAAACAAACTGATAGTCAAATTGGGAAAGCGGGACATTCGGACATCTGGACATACAAACGATTTCGGCCCAATCTGAAGCATATATTTCGTTCGCTTGCCTATCCTTCAATGACTATGAATCATATTTAGGAGAGGTAGGACAGAGCGGAATGTCAATTTGCTTATATTTGGAGCAGGCCACTGAGGAAGTACCTCCACCTTAGCGAAGACCTCAGCAAATCACTACTTGCTCTGTAGGTGTTGTCTTCCCTGCGAAGAAGTGTTGTGTTGAGAGTGAGAGACCCGCGTTTTTAGGGTTCCGTACCTCAAAAGGAAAAAACGGGACCCTAATAGGATCACTTTGTTGTCCGCCCGTCCGTCCGTCTGTCAAGACCCTTTTTCTCATGAACGAGTAAAGTAAAGTATCAAGCTAAAATTTATACCAAATACTGAAATTTACTGTCCCTTGGAGCTGTGAAAAAATCAAACTTCTAAGGCAACGCAATCAAAAGATACAGCCGTTTATTCCTCAAATTTCTGCAAATTTTCGAAACTCGCAAGGGAATCAAAACCTACAGGGTACTTTCCGTGAACTCAGAATCTTAAAATTTGGTACGAAGCACCGTCTTATAGCACAGATAAAGGAAAAAATGCGAAAACCGTAAATTTTTGTACGGAACCTTCGGTGCGCGAGTCCGACTCGCACTTGGCTGGTTTTTGTCTCTAGCAACACAAAGAATCCTCAAAGCAATAAAGAGTCGACAATTTCCATAGGCCACGGTGTCTGTGTACTTATTTTCCACTGTCGGAGTGCAATAAACCATTTTATTAGCATAACCTTTATGCGACTCAAACACATGTGTGATTTGTCTTGGGTTTATTATGTTTGATGAAATAAAATAAATGAAACAATACTAAATACTTATATCTGCATTTCTGTTTTCTTTTGTAACTGTTCTATTTGTGTGAGGTATGCAATAAAGAGTATTTGTATGGTATACATTATCTACGTAAAGAAAAAAATATTTATTGATCTAGGTGGGTGGTCGATGTTTCTGTGTTGTTTACTTTTTTATTCAAAAGCAATAAAAAAGACAAAGTAACATGGTAGGTAGGTACTTGCGTAAATGAGTTACCTATCGAATTACTTGAACAATTAATTAATTATTATCTATTTATTTTTATTATCAGTATTGTTAAAAATTTGTGCACGTAACAAAGAACAGAATGTAAGCTTATAAATTCCAGTCGGGTCCATATTGGCTCATATAAACTTTTTCGCTAATTTTTTTTTGGGGTTCCGTACCTCAAAACGGGACCCTTACAGGATCACTTTGTTGTCCGTCTGCGTGTCTGTCTATCAATACTCTTTATCTCGGGAACGGGTGATGGTATCGAGTTGAAATTAAAACCATATACTCAGGTATATAGTCCCTTGAAGCTGTTCTAAGTAACGTAAAAGTATATAAACGCTAAAAACGTATATTTCGAGACTTTCAAAGGAATAAAAATAAAAATGTATAGGGTACTTTCCGGTGGCTTAGAACTATGAAATTTGGCGAGTAATATCGTCTTACACTACGTACACTAGTACTGGGAAACATCTGAAAACTATGCATTTGTAATCTGTTACGGAAACCTCGGTAGGCGAGTCCGACTCGCACTTGCCAGTTATTTTCTAACAATACCGCTATGTCATCATAATCATCACTCTACATACTTTATTTGTGCAAATTTCTTGTTTTCAAATTATTTGTACTACTAGGTACTCCCATTTTTATTCATGAATAATGATTAATTTTCAGAAAATATTGACTCATTATGTCATCTCAGATATTATGTGGGTACACATAATGTTGTTTCGAATATTATTCTTATGAATAAAGTTGTTTGACAGTGGTATTGGAACTCATGTCATTAAATATGTAGTTATATTCAATGGAGAGTATATCGGAACGTTATGGTGATAACATTTTTTGAAGTGGATACTTCTTAGCTCGCGTTCTTGTATAGGGGTACAGTTTAAAATGTATCACGTGACTTCCGGAACAACTTTTTGTAGAGAAGCCTGATCTGATTTCAAAAAATTGTTTTTGTACTCGTCGATTTAAATCTGTGTATTAAGATTTCATAGAGAATACTGCAACGTCACTCTTTTCATCATTGAATAGTCTATGTTACTTCCGAAACAACCGAAATAACTGTTTCGATACGCTCTAGACAACCGAAAAAAAATTGAAAATAGAACTTCGTATTTCAATAATATGGGAGACTCGATCCGATACAAAATTCAAATCTATGGCGTTTCGGAAAATAGCAGCGTCGCGTCATCTGTCAAAAATCTACTTAAACTTGCTGCTGTATCGATGGCACAAAAAAAATAAAAAACTACGCTTTATGATTGGCTAGTATTTAGACAATGACAGCACAGTACTGCAACATAACGGAACAGGTGGTGTGATCTGGTGTAAAAGGGTTTAGTATGGACATGCGAACAAAAAAAAATAGCCCGGGAGAGGAAGGATTAATGACTTAAATTATTAATTTTAATGAACTCGTCCAAAAAGTATTGTTCACAATAGTGTCATAACTAAGCTTTTTAATCTCGTACCTTACTTAGGCCACTCAGCAAGCTTCGTGGCCTAAACACGGTACTCGACTAAAAAGCTCTCTATTATAACACGGTTGTGAAAAATACTATTGTTACATGTTTTTAATCCTTCTTTATTTGCCATTAGTTGTTAATCACAAAATGTTATTTAGTTTATGTGGCGGACATGAACATAATGCCTAAAATGACCGCCATTTTCAATGTATCGCGAGTCAAATGAGCTACGTCAGTCAATGTTGCCATTTATACCGATTTATCTGTATACTTATACAGACTTTAGTGAATTAATTCAGATAGGTATACCTATATTTTACGGGTACACCATAACAGCAGATTCCTTTAAATAATCAAAACACTTTGAATTTAACAATTAGATTCGCACTAGGCCGTTTTATATTAGGGTTCCATAACCAACAAAGAAGTATACACTCAAACTTAATTATTAACGGTTGTATCTCCGACACAACCTGTTTCCTTTTTAAATTGTGGGGTATAATCATACATTTGTTTCCACGCATAGACCCCTTGCAGTAAATAATTTAAAAAAAAGCGGTCCTATGGCGCTTCGCCGGGCGCTGCCGCAGCGCAGCACGCTCGAGCACTGTACGGTCGCAGTTCATCCTAACGCTTCAGAGTAAAATAGGAAGGTAATTCGATATCCAGAGGTAGAAGTGTGGGTATGCTTAGAACTCTATGTATACGTCCGATAACAAAAATATGTATACCTACCTACGTCCAAAGTATCCGGCCATAATATTGGCATTCATGATGTTATTCACTTGTTCTTTTTACCCGACTGCGCGACGCAAAGGAGGGTAATGTATTTATTTTAATACTACATTTATCAATCTGGTATGTATAATAGTACATTACTGCAGAGGCCGTGAAGTAAGGGATTGCTGGACGAGCTTTGGGGTAGACGGCCGAGTCGTAGACGAGGCCGGATAGAACGAGTCCAGCAATCACTGTTCCGGCCGAGGATTGTATAGTGCTTTTCTCAAACGATGTGAGGAAATATTAAAATTAAAATAAATACCTACAAGGTAATCAATTAAATACTCGTACTAGTTTGTTGAAATTACAATCGGAACGAAAGTTCAGAAAACAATTGTGTAATTTGCCGCTTTTTTTCTTTTTTAAACATGCCATTTCAACAAGCCGTTCAAGTACCATGTTTAACCGCGCATAAGTATAGTACCATCGATTTTGTTTTTTTTACGTCGCAAGTCTGCTTGCAGAGTCTAGTGGTGGTTGGCAGTATGTAATTTTTCCTTTGTCAGTTTAATATTAGTAAGCAAATTTAAAAAGTTAGAGTAGCGGACATTAATGTTTTTAGTTAGGGTTTTCATACATTACTTCTTGGCGTAAGGCCAAGAAGTAATGTAGGGAGCCATAAACAAGAAACTTCTTGTCTTCATTTCGTGATATTAACGCATACATTTCAGAGCATGTTTGAGAAAAAGTAAATATGATACGAGACTCTGTTGCTAAAAATCGTTATGATATAAAAGTATATAAACATAGATAGTAGTAAAGTAACAGAGATACTTACGTTGAATGACATTATGAATATTATGGACAAATCGGAGTTACGATAGTTATTTTATTAGCCACAAATAATTGTGACTAATGATCAATTTTCGGATCCAATAATCGAATTGACGACCGCTGTAGCCTAGTTGGTGGTGACCCTGCCTACGAAGCTAGAGGTCCTGGGTTCGAATCCCGGTAAGAGCATTTATTTGTGTGATGAGCACGAATATTTGTTCCTGAGTCATGGATGTTTTCTATGTATTTAAGTATGTATTTATCTATATAAGTATTTTTATCGTCGTCTAGCACCCATAGTACAAGCTTTGCTTAGTTTGGGGCTAGGTCGATTTGTGTAAGATTGTCCGCAATTTTTTTATTTTTTTTTAATTTGTTGTTTTATATGAACTTTGGTGCACCCGTTCCACCCACATAACAATTATGTGCGATAAATTATACATATCTCAATCAGTAATCGCTGAAAACATAAATCAGTAATTATAAGCTGGTCCTATCTCTATTCTCAAGGAGGTTTATCACTAGATACGAGAGGTCTAAGCGTCATACATAAAATACCTACACTCTCTCTATACAAATCACCGACGGAGACCTCTCAAGTATCCTCTAGTCAAAACTCTTGTTTCAGAAAAATACCTAGGTACGCTAGCTAGGAAGATTGGCAGTCTTTGTTTTTTTCTCATGTCTAGATCAAACAAGCTTATGCTTCAGCTTGGGCCGAAAACCGTTCGCTTGTCCGGTGTCTATCCAGTGTCTGTCCCGCTGTCCGGCTGATCTCTACAGGTTGCATTTCTAAATCGATTGTGGAGAAATTTTGTGAGCAGATTCGTTAATTACATAATTGTCAAGTCACCTTTCGTTTTTTTTTAATCAGTCTCGCGATTTCTACAGCTTAAGGAGCCACTAATTGATATGATATGAGGGTTTACATTCATACGATAGACGCAGCTATCATAGAAACGTAGGTGGATATGCTGCGTAAGCGAGTAGGTATTGAGGTAGGTCGCGTACAATCTCGAATGCCGATGTCAAAATAAATTCAATCAAATCATGGAGTTTAAGTTGTTGTGTTGATCAAACCGTTCTGGTCGGATCCGGAACAAGGCATGCGAAATGTTCTCTCCTCCGGAGGTTAATGTTCGCGCCATCTAGCGACGATAACTAAAACGACGCAGAGCAAAGCAGGCCAGCTTTCCCACGTCTGTTTAACATTGTGAAAATTTTGCGTATGCTTGCAGAAGTGTTGGGTTCTTCCGCTAGCTGGCAGTGCACCTGAAAGGCAGAGATATGATTTTATTTACAGTGTTCGAGATTTGGAACTGGTCTTTTGACACATCGCGACACCCATATAACGTAAATTGGCACTGCTCATCGAAATAATAAAAAAAGTTTCAATCGCTTCCGAGTTACAAAACAAAGTTCAATCTCCATGCACGCTCTTTTTAGCACTTATAAAATTATTGTCATATTTTTTTACGGCTTATTTGTATAGAAATTAGCATTGATAACTCGGTATGCAAACCATTACGTCCTACGACTTTTTATTTTTAAATTTAGTTATATACTGCTTTAATCGTTTGGAGTCTGTCAATTTAGAAATAAATCGATATGAATCAAATAATCGTGAATAGGAAAATAACAATGTATTATTTAATTACTGTTACGATATTACGAAATAAAATCACATCGATCGAAACCGACATATTTGATTGTGCAAAATGTTGCCTTTGAAAATATGGCATTGATTTCTGCACGGCGCGCGAGCTCTCTCAATTTTTCTCGCACTATCAGTCTCTCCCTTTACTAACAGGACACTTGTGTTAGCAGACGACAGTGTATAGGCTCTCTATTTGATTTCCTAAAAATAATTATTACACAGTAATCAATCGATTCCTTTTATTAGCCATCATCAATCGTAATCGGATATTATGACAATCGATTTACTCTAGCCACATCACTCTTTACATCATATTGGAACTGTCCAAAGACCAGTCCCAAATCTCGTACACTGTAGCAGTATACGTGTGTTATTTACGTGTGTTCCTCTGTAGTGTTTAAAATACTGAACCGATGGTAATGAAATGAAAGATGTATCAATCGGGCGAAATATGCTCCGGGTGAAATAGGTCACATTTTGTATGCAAAACAGGGTGTTTTGGTTAGTTTTACGTAGTCGGGTTTCAGTTTTTTAAACTTTCTATGCTTGTTATTGAGTGGTATTAGTTATTTGTTTGTTTGTTACCTCTGTCATTCTGATTTAGAAAGGTAGTGTCATGAAATTGGCGGTTGATACGTATTCTGTCAAATAAAAACCCTCAGTCTCTATTTAATCCCCTTGACCTCCTTCTCCGAGAGTCAAACTATCCCATAACTATCCTAAACATGAGAACGTATGTCGGTGGAGTTACTTTATTTAAAAACGACTGCAAAAAAGGAGCAGGTTCTCAATAGGGGTGTAACTCAAAATGTATTATTACTTGAGAAGAAGGAAGGCATACAAATATGACTAATGACGAAAATTGCATTCAGATTTCAGATATCTCAAAAAATTACGAAGCTACAATCGTTTTAATGTTGCTTGTTGAAGAGAAAAAACGCTAGCAGATCGTGACGTCATGATCCTCGAGCGTCATAGTTAATGACAATCGTTTCATATGAAGGTACAGAACATAACGTTAACGTCTTAACATTTTAGACATTTATAACTATTGTTTAACCTCTTGATATGCTTTCTTGTCCATTTGGCTACATTTTTAATCCTGTTTGAAGAAAATACACCATTATTTTATTCGGTTGTTCTTTATGAGGTACTTGTAATTATTTATTAGGTCATCTAACAACTTTTCAGTCAATCCATATTATACGTAAATGAGTAATGAAATGACAGTCTTTACAAATTTTTGTTCATTTTAATTAATTTGAGCCGTTTATAGGTAGGTATATATAACGTTGGCAAGATTTAGATTTCGTCATCTTCGTTGATTTAACAATTCACTGCCAGGCGCTCTGTTCGCAGGCGGTTTCCTCCAATTAGCGGGAAAGAGCTACGACCGCAGCGCTACAAAATTGTTGGCAGTGAATTTGTTTTCTCCCATTTTTATTTATTTTCTTCGTCGCTTTCTTAAAAGCTATATAATTACAATATTCACATAACAATTTTATTTACTGCTTTCAATACAAACAAAAATATTAAAAATACAAAAAGTTTTAAAAATAAATATTTGATTTATATACCCATGCCGAATTACAGTTTTCTAGTAGTAAGGGTTCCAGAGCTAAGCCGTAGACGGACAGATGGACATGGCGAAAGTATAAAGGTTCCCTGTTGACTACGGAACCATAAAAGCGATGAATCCCTAGTTACCTAACTATTACGTAATATTACAATGCCCACCTCATCCCGTGTCTACCCCAAACATAACTAACAAACAGAAATAACAGTATCACCGCACAGGTATCAGTGTTGGGCGTAATGCATTACATTTGTAATCGCATTACAAATTGCACGACATTTAATGCAATTACGAATAATTCATTACACGTGTAATTGCATTAAAAAGTAAATGGGGTCTGGCACAAGAAAATTTTTATTCTTTAAATCAGTTTTGAGCATTGAGTACACTTTTATTTTTAATTTGCCTTTAAAACTAACCTCATCGCAAAGATTACGTCAGACAATCTGTGCGATTTTGGTAGATTGATCATGGAAGCGTACGAAAAAAGTTTAATAAAATTTTGTAAAAACTAGTTGCTTCGAGAGCTGTAGTCCTCAGCTTCAATCGGTCAATAATGAAAAATATTTTTTGTACTCGTCGATTAAAATCTGTGTATTACGATTTCATAGAGAATACTGCAACGTCACTCTTTTCGTCATTGAATAGTCTATGTTAGTTCCGAAACAACCGAAATAACTTTTTCGATACGCTCTAGACAATCGAAAAAAAATTGAAAATAGAACTTCGTATTTTTATAATATGTGTCCTTGATCCGATACAAAATTGCCAATCTATGGCGTTTCGGTACGATGCAGCGTCGCGTCGTCTGTCAAAAATCTACTTAAACTGGCTGCTGTATCCAGGGCATGAAAAAAATAAAAATAAACTACGCCTTGTGATTGGCCAATCACAGCACAGTACTGCAACATTACGGACGCCAGTGGTGTGATTATCTATGGATTATCTTGTGTAAAAGAAGTCGGATATTAGAACTAGACAATATAGTGCTACCGAATCGATATTTAGTTTTCGTATTAATGACTTAAATTATTAATTTTAATGAACTCGTACAAAAAGTATTGTTTACAATACTGTCATAATCAAGCTTTTTAATCTCGTACCTTACTTAGGCCACTCAGCAAGCTTCGTGGCCTAAACACGGTACTTGACTAAAATGCTCTCTATTATAACACGATTGTGAACAATACTATTGTTAACTCAAAGTAATTTGTAATTTTACAAATTAAAATTACATTTTGTAATTTGTAATGCATGAATCGAAATTAAATGTTGTAATTCTTATTTTTAATTTGTATTTCAATTACTTTTTGCGCCACACTGGTACCTATCACACCCAAAACACGTGCGTCCGAATTAATCCCATAAAGTCACCTTCCGACTGCCGTACTAAGTTAAAAAGTCGTGTTTCTATACTCGTTCCACATGGACCTACCGCTTTTTAGCTCAGGTACGTTTACACAGTCCCTTATCGGACCCAGCAGCGCTGCCCGCGATCGGCCCATGTTCGATCAACGTCACCAAATCTACTGCCTATTTTTCGCAAAGTCGAATCGAAAGAAAGCGTTTCATGCTAAAAGCACCCGTATCAACTGTTTAATAAAGTCTACAATCCCCGCTAAACGACTCTCAGATTCGAGCTAGGGAAAAATAGTCGAAATGAAAACAATAATTGGAAATTTTAACGTGTTCTTATTCCTATTTTCGACGTCTGCCGTGTGTTCAGCAGATTCGAAAATTGTGGTTCTCAATCGGACTGGTTTTACTGATGACTCTTTCGCGCAGTTGTTTATTTTTAAAAGCTTGAATAAACCACTCGGGGGGTATTGGATAACAACATTTGGGGGAGTAGGTAATATGCATTCTTAAGTTACAGATTTATCACCTCATAGCAAATAAACAGATCCTTAGACACTTACCTACCCTAAGTTTGTGTATCGTCCATCGAATATCGATACGATAAGATGAAACTGAACTTTGTCGGAGGTAGTTATTAATTCGATTTCGTATCGTTAATATATACGATTGAAATTCCTCATGCATCGATATAGCTACTACACGCAATTTCTTCTCGTCGACCCCATAAGACTATCGGTACTACGTCCGTAATAGGAATGCGTTTACTTAATTTGATCACTAATAACTTTTCCAATGTAACACTTACAGGTACGTTCCACGATTGTTTTTGAAATAGCATGACGATGAATAAGGTATATACTTACTGTACTTAACAATTTAACACTAAAAGTTAATGTTACCGAACTAAATGTCACCCTTTGTTTCAAACAGGTGACACTTTAAAGGCCCTCGCTGGGGCAAGTTGTGTTGCCGATGGACTGACCTACTTGTTACTTTCGACCCCTGACCTCAGTACACGGGCAACTAAATCACAGTAAATTATAAACAGCAATGCATAACACAAATCGACCTAGTCCCAAACAAAGTAAATCTTGTACTATGTAAACTAGACGACGAAAAACATACTTATATAGATAAATAAATACTTAAATATATATACATAATATATATATATATATATATATATATATATATATCACATCCATAACTCAGGAACAAATATTCGAGCTCATCAAACAAATAAATGCACTTACCGGGATTCGAACCCGGGACCTCCGGCTTCGTTGGCAGGGTCACTACCTACTAAGCTACGGAGGTCGTAAAGTACCTAATCCATATTCATAAGATATTAACATTAATAAAACAATTATCATCTAAAACAAATACCTATCTTTAACATGTTTACGAGTGACATTCAATCAAGAAAAAACAATCGAAGTGATTCTTAATCTGATAAAAATATTTTGGGTCATACAGCATGCAAAATCTTGCGATTCTATGAGATTAGATAGAGAACTTGACCTACAATTGTAGAAAGTGGCGATCACAATTAATCAGCAATAGTCGCAGTGATGCAAGGGCTATTCGCGTCTTTGTAGACAAAGCCAAAGTTAAGAACTCTAAACTGCAAGGCCTAATTTTATTGTTGGTTGCTTGGATCCACATAAACGGTGTCTCTTCTGATAAAATTCTGTCTCTAGAAATCATAACACACATATGGACAAAAGCCTACTTGTAATAAAAAGGACTTGTTTTTTTCACTCTGCGCGATAAAATTATTTATTTCTTTACGGACCATGTGATTTACCAACTGTATTTAAACTGTAAACTTAATCGTTCTTTTGTGAGCCCCGGCGTCTCACTCGCATTTCAAACCATTTTCAAACACTCATTGCTCTGAAATCTCCGTTCTTTGCTTTGTTTTTAAAAGAATTTATTTTACTGTTTAGCTTACAATATCAAAGTAAAACGCTAGTTTTATGAGAATATACTTCTTATGTTAACTGCATTCTACTCCGCCGTTTTCTGTGGTCTGAGTTATATAGGTACATCAAAAGCGAAAGTGCGGTATCCGGGTGACTTTTGTAAAACTTTCATTTGTGAGGGCCACTTGCGAAGGGGTTTCATGAGTCACTTTCGCTGAAATAACTCCCCGTCATATTTTATAAGACTAGGGTAGCCTCGTACAAATAAATTCAAGTACTGTTGCTCGGTTTTTGGCAATATAGGGTTTATATATGACTAGATAAACTTACTAAATTAGAAATAGTTCATGTATTCGTCGCGCGCACTAGCATTCAAATCGATCCAGGTGCAATGACATAATAAATAAACGTTATGAAAAACTAGTGCCTAATATAATGGGATTAGGTGAAAGGTATCAAGTAGGGTGGTGAACCGTAATTGATTAAAAACTTACCTAAAGAACATCTACCAATATCAACAAGTAAAAAGGAACGCGCACAAGTGTCATTGTCAGTCAAAATCTCCTCGAAATACACAGTAATGGAAATTTATATGGAAACTTTAATAATTTTTTCTCAAAAACTATGGATTTTCACAACTTGAAATTTGGTGAGGAATCATCTTTTAATGAGTAGAATCTATATTAAAAAAATGAGCCATGAACTCGATGACAACGATTCTAAAGTCGTACCAAATCAAAGTAATCTTTGATATTGTAAAATATATTTTCCACTAGCCACGAATATACCCTTCTAAATCTCACGACGTTTGGAGTTTCTTCAATATGCAGTGGTAGATGATTGAATATTTTGATTGACATTAGGTAGCAGTTGTTTCTAAACAAAGCAGTTTTATATTTTGGTCCTATTAATCTCATAGGATCTCTAGCCCGTAACCTGGGATTTGCCTCAAGCCTCGTGAATAAACTATAATAAGATTTTACATAGACACTTATTTCTAAAATGTACATACTTGTTAAAGTTAGCAAATTAGGTTTTTTGAATAAAAGTCCCCAATCCGCACTGGGCCAGCGTGGGGACTACTGCCCGTTCCCTCTCATACATGAGAGGAGGCCTGTGCCCAGCAGTGGGACGTATATAGGCTGATGATGTGTGTGTGTGAATAGAGGTCTGCAAGAGTGTAAGGGTCCTACACCACATTTGGCTCAGATACATTTTTTCTGGCTAATAAAATACCCTCTGTATATCGGAGGCATTTCCCCAAATAATAAGACCAAATCTGAGTAACGAAGCCACGTAGCCGTGATAGGCTATCAAGGCAGTTTTTTGGTCGGATAAGCGTTTGAACCGTTTCAATGCATATGAGAATCTTTCCAGTTTGCAGCAGACGTTATTCAATATGCGAATATTAAATATAGAATAGGTAACCTACCTTATAAATATACGATTTTATCTAACGCTCGTTCGAAAAGTTTTGTAATCAGAGGGCCTACCGCGAAACGAAAACGAACTTCATTTATGCATCTCCCTCACTGTCCCACTTGCTAGCCCGAGCGTCGAAGACGGTGATACACTAACGAAGTTCGTTTTCGTTTCGCGGTAGAACCTCAAGAGAGGTATAGTGCGAGAAAAATCGAGAGAGCTCGCGCGCCGTCTAAGACTTCTAAGCCTTTCGCCTACTGGCCGTGCCGTCCCCTATGCCTTATGCCGCTAAATGTATTGCCTCAGTAATTTATGCACTAATTAATTGCAAACATTTGCAAAGGCCAGTCGTGGGTCAAAGAGAAGCCTTGCGGACTAGAAGGAATATTTTAATTAACACTAATTCAGCGCTGCGCTCACTCTAGAGCTATGCTGGCATATATTTCCTTTGAGATCTCTCAGAGACACTGCGTAATTAAGACGTATGCACCAACTTCACTATCTACTGTCGGTATCTGTCGGAATTGCATACATGACTTAATTTATGGATGAACTCACCAGGATATGTAACGCATACTAAAATCGAATGCGGCGTCCTATTCCTGGCTATTCCTATTACTCTAATTATTATTTTGAGTTAGTTACAGTCGTTACAGATCGTAATATGAGAAGCGGCGGTCGTGGACTTCTAATCCCGGCTCGTACCAATGACTTTTCGGAAGTTATGTACGGAATATTTAACGTTAGCTTTTCGGCGAAGGAAAAACATCGTGAGGAAACCGGTAAAACCCCAATAAGGTCTTGTCTTTTCCCTCCGGGTTGGAAATTCAGTAGGCAGTCGCTTTCGTAAAACTAGTGCCTATGCCAAATCTTGGAATTAGGTGTCAAAGCGGACCACAGGCTCCTATAGGGCACAACCGGGAATAACACTACAGTATGATGACAGATCGTAACATTAAGTACAATTAGTACGCAAAGTAACGCAATTATATGCACTCTAGGTAAAGCGCTTCTTTGTTGTCTGCTTGTTTTTATGTAGACTTGTAAAATTGTAAGGACAGCCGGGTTGGGCTCATTCCATCTAAATTTCATTATACCTCTTTTTCAATAGTCCGAGATCTCAAAAGGCCTTAGTGTCAAAATACCTAAATTACAGAACACCTAACTTTTTTTTTCATAATACCTTGTTCGCAATGGCTAAATTTTACAATATCTAAGTTTCATAATGGGCAAACTTCACAATACCATAGTCGCAAAACATACTATGTTCAAAACAACCAAGTACCAGAATACCTACATTTCAATCAGACTAGTTAACCATCATGTATACTTTGCTTTACTTACCTTCTTGTTACTGTAGCTAGCTCCATAGCTGCAAAAATTTAGGCATTTTGAAACGATGACATTTTGATGTTCTGGAGTTTTCAGCTTAGGTTCTTTTAAAAATTTGTCGTATCTGTGATTCGGTATTTGAAATAAATGTACATTTTAATATTTAGGTATTATGGTCATGAGACGTTTTAGTTTAAAGTAATTATGAAATTTGTTCATTGTAGCAATTAAGACAATTAGATATTTAGGTATTATGAACCTACGGAAATTTGAACTTTAGTGTAATTAGTGTATTAGGCGTTATGGAAATTAGGTGGAATGAGCCCAACTCGGACAGCCTTAGTGGATAAATTGAGATTTAAAAATGTGTACATTTGATTGGATTATTTCCCATTTCTTTCTCTCACGAAAGAGAGAAATGGAAAATTATGCTAAGTATAATATAATATAAGGCTTAGGTGTACGAACACAAAGCCCTTGATTTTTTGATATTCTGGATATGCCGCGCCTTGGTCTTCCCCTGCCTCCCGTACCTTCTATTTTTTTTTCTAGATAGAAATGCAAGACGCGTTCCCAATTTAACCACAATATAAATTAGGCTATTAAAGACAAGAATCTGTGATGTTATCGCCAGTTAGCCGTTAAGGGCCAGTATCTCACTTAAACAGTTTGTTAGTAAAACTTTCGCGGACACTTCCGACCCCTAAAGCAATCAGTGCTGCCCGAAAGCTTCACGAGACTTTTGTAAAAGCTCATTTCCTTGGGGATCATACACTCGCTGCTACACACTGATAAATAAAACAGGAATTAACTTGTCCAAACTAGTGGCGAGGCTCGTGCGAAATCCTTGGAGCCCATCTGACATGTAGCGTTTACATTCTGATTGGAGATTACTTTACGAGCATAATGCTGTAATATTTTGAAACCAATCATTGATCAGTCATCAGTTAATCAATCTGCTTTGCTTATCTTCACGGTTCTATTTTTCTCTTTTCCTTAATCTTTGTATCAATGATATAATAAAACTGTGGTGTATATGAAACATAAAAATGTTTCAAGCAGTTTATATTGAAATTAAATTGAATTGCGAAACATACGCCTGCGAAGTGTTCCCCAATTTCTATATGCAGCTGCGAGCTTACCCTTTAGTACAGAATTACCATTCTTATGTACAAAATAGCCAGATTATCAGGGATTTGGCGAACCATATGTCAGCTTAGTCTAATTAATAAGTATCTGGATTTGTCGACACGGTATTGCTAACTTATGCAGAGGATTATAATTGTATTTTATGCAACTGTTGTATAAGTAGGGTCTTAAAACGCGAGTGTCGTGAGTTGCGATGCGAGCCTTGGCGAGCATGGCAAATAAAGACGCCACGAGCGTTTTAAGACCAAGTTATACACCGTTGCATACAATAATTTTTCTACGACTAATTTTAAATAAATAGCATTTGACTTTTCAGGCAGTAAGTTTTCCGTTACTTCTATTACTACTCACGCAATTTCTTCAGCGGTGCAGTTATTTTCTTCTTCGTCCATTTTAAAAGGAACGTACCCACACATTTTTCTTCACTTCACAAACACGAATCAAATCTTAAGAAGTTATTAATAACGAATAGTTATCATATTTCTCTTTTAATTTTGAACTGGAACTTTGGTGGGAAATTGGAAACATGACACATTGACTTGACACCTCTTGTTTATGGTATGTTTTGTTCTTAATTCAACTTGCCAGTACCGTCATATTAAGAATAAGGTTTTTCTTAAGTTGGCAGCAATGCCTTTAGTACAATAATTTCTTTGAAGTAAAAACATTCAGTGGTTTGTTAAGTTGGTAGTACCTAATGTATTTTGTTGTATGGCTGCTAAGCGTATCGTTTTGGCGACAAAACAGCACGGTTGTGCCGTACTGTTATGGGGAATAGAGTATAGACTTTTCTGCAGACTTATTTTGTATATCTTTATATTAGTGTTCGGGACTATGTAAATGACAGATAAAAGTACAGGAGTAGAAAAATAAATAAAAAACGCGATCATGACTTTGATCTGTATGATGTTTGATGTAAATTACGTGTTTCACATTTGTTTAAGAGTTGTGACTGGACTTACATCTAAATGATTCTACAGGTACAGGTTCTTCTATATATCTCGTTTTGGGGGAGGCCTATTTCTAGCAGTGGACGTTTTTCGGCTGATTGATATGATGATGATGATTCGACAACTCCTATTTCGAGAAGTGTAGTGCGGTCTTTTCTTTCACTTGCTTCCACGCCGCAGTTTATAAGCACCAAGTTTGCCTCGTGATACCTGAACAAAAGCCTTGCCAAATTTTATTTTCGTTCTGCTGTCGGCACTAGTTTAAAAGGGCTTTTACTAACCATGACACAGAGTCGTCACCGGATATTGCAGCGTTTTATAGAGAAGATCTTCAAGCATTCCTAGTTCGTCCTGACAATACCTATGATGATTGTTCAATATATTCGCAGCTATAACCATCACAGCTGAAATCTTCTAAATGCGAAAGTATCTGTTTGTTACTGTAACCTCTTCACGCTTAAACCACTAAAAATATTTAGATGAAATTTTATGTGAGTCCCGGAAATCTTCCCCTAAGGAGGTGAAAGTTTGTATGGAGCTACGATATAAACTAGTGCCACGCGGACGGAGTTGCGGGAAGAAGCTAGGTTCTGATAAAATGTAGTTTCAATTTGTAAACGTATCTATTTGTTCTTACGCACCCTTTGACTTATAAAAGTGCCCTCGTAGCCTATTTGCGAGAAAAATAATGTTTTGTGTTTGAACAAGATAAATGATGTAGGTACATACCCAGGCTTTTACCTTCTTCTTCTTCTCTCTCCGGCCTTTTCCCATTTTTAATTGGGGTCGGCCCTTCCAATCGCCTTTCGCAAGGCTAGTCGGTCCTATTTAAGGTATTTAAGGTATTAATTTACTAAGGATATCCATGAGATATACCGGGTGTCCCGGTTCCGACTCCAAGCTCAGTACCTTTTTTCGTTGTCATGTGGTCTTTGGGTCTTGTCATCACATGGCTGTGCCAGCGTAACCTTGCCTCGGCTAGCTTTTCAAGCATATGTCTGTCTCATTTTCGGACACATAAATGTAGTACCCAACATTTATGTGTGTACTGTGCATTAGAAATGTACCCATCTTCGTCACCATATTATTATTGTGTACACTGACGTACTTATAAACGTACCACATAAAATATTAATACCCCCAGTTCGCCGCCGTTCCGTCCCGCGTGTCATCTGTATTACATCCAGTACATTTCAGGACACGTACGTGCGACGTGTTTTCTGTTCCCGGCTTCACCCCATTTCCGCGCGGAGTGCAATTAGGGACTTATCGCGAACTGAACTAACTTGCCCTTATTACCCTTATTGCCCCGGATTGCGATCACGGGGGCTCTCAAACAATTACGCAACTCGTGTTTGTGTTGAGACTTTTTAATCGAAGACGCTGTGGGGCGTTTGCGTTGTTATTAATTAAAGTACAAAGCAATGGGAACTGGTACAGTCGAGGGCAAAGGTTTTAAGGCATTTGTCGCCTTATTACGATGGAATAAGGTCCAAAGTCCAAACATGACTATGACGACGATTGGACACTAGGTGTACAAATAGTATTTGAGGATACATACCCCATGTTTTACTTAAATATTAGAGTATGATTTCAGATTATCATAAATGTGCGGCATGTAAGACATTTTTCAGGAAGTGAACAAGAAACAACCGGTTCCATTCAGAAACTAATGAATTATTTGTATTACCTACCTACTTACTGAAATACTTTTAAACTAGTCAAATCGTTTTCACAGCCGCATGTTTTATTATTTTACTCGTAATTGTGTATCACCAGGGATGAAAGAAACTAATAAAATAATAAAAGTGGTATGCATGTAAAAAATAAAAGGGAGTCTATTCACCTGCATTAGAGTAAAACCAATCCTAAAAGACGGAGAGGGAGAGAAAATAAAAGATTTTTATATAGAATATTATTCTTACACACTCTCAGACAAAATTTGATTAGACGCGTTAATTTTGTGATTGATATTACAGTATATCTGTCTTGACAAACTAGTAAAAAATTACGGGGCGCTTTGGTTCACCTATTTTTTTAAGTCCTATTATTGGAAGTCCGAAAATGTTCGACATGAAATTTTACGCCATAATAATCGTTTGTCCTAATAATTCTTATTCCTAACGATCGTAATTCATAACCACTCGAAGTCATAATGACAATAAGCATAAACTTCTCATATCCTAATATTTATTTTCATATTTTTTTTCATCATAACACTCACTTCTCCGTTTTATTTAAATTCATAATGATGCTAGTCACACATTATTTAATCCAAAATTTGTTTTTCATAATATTATTCATCATAAATGTTACTTGGCGTTATCGAAGTAAATAAACGTGTTCGTTCTTGTCGCAAAGCGCGAGGCGAGGCCTCAAGGCTTTAGCTATACGCTACGCTGTCTGTGCGGACGTAGCATAGGCCAGGTCAGTGTAGGTACGACAACGAGCAAAGCGAGGAGGAGTGTTCGTTGTACCGCGACCCTACGCGCGCGAGCCGAGCAAGCGAAGCGAGCGTGCCGCGGCAGCGGCCGGCGAAGCGACAGAACTGATTTTATTAAATTTACTTAGCGAAAGCGTTTATTAATTAGGAAAAACAGAACTAGTACCTAGTTGAAGTATGTTCTTAGTTATGATATTAGGACTAAAAAAGAATGAAGAAAACTGTTATGATTAACAAATTTATGACTTTAAGCAAGTTCTTAGTAATGAAATTATGAAGAAAATTTTTAGGACAACTGATCAGTATGACTTCCGATGATAGTTACAGAAAATTAGGAACAAAAAAGTTAGGACGAAATAAATTAGGACTAGCGATGATTATGACTACAATACGTTAGTTAAAAAAAATATAGGACAACGAATTTTATGGCAGCCAATATGGACCCAAAAAATTATACGCACACGAATTTGTGTCATAACTTTTCGAGTGAATTCAGTCTCGATCTCAAACATGAAGCAGGTACCTAAAGGCTAAAATAACAAACTCAAGTGCATTTTATTATGAACTTTATTAAATGCTATAGAATCTTTTACATTTAAAATAATTTATTAAAAGTATGTACATTTTAACTTTTGTCAGTAACTTATCGTGACTAATAACAAAATTAATATTAAATTTACTAAAAAAAGGTATCCCAGTGAACAATACATCCCGATTAAATGGAATGTTTTACATTGTTTAATTAAACATGCTTAAAGAGCCGTTCAGAAATGATCCAACATCCCTTACATTATACACACACAGAAGCTATCAAAAAGTGTTCAAAGGAAACTAAGAGAAAGATACGAGTATGCATTTCCATTCAAAATAATCAACTACTTATAAATGCAAGTGTTCTAGCGAGCCTTCCCTTCGGGCTTCTTCAGACTAGCCTCCAGACATAGAATTTTTATTGGTATAATTAGGTTACACATTCATAACATCAATTAACATAATACTATTCATAGAAGTATATCATTACGGGTTTCATTACATTTTGTCAAACTACCACAGTATAAGGATCACGTTGTAGAAATTCGTTTATGTTGTATAGTATACTTATATAAAAAACTAGCCAAGTATCGATGGAGCTGCTTGTTTATCTCTAAAAAGTAATGAAATCTAGACAAAGTCGTGCCAAGTCTAAAATTATTTATAGATAATTTTGTGTGACTTGGCCGTTGACTTGTACCCAGTAACGTATAAAGAATGTTCAAATTATATTCGCAACGAACATTCATACTACGTAATCCTCTGTGTACAAATGTGTTGAACATTCACCTTTATATTTGTGAGATATACGGCCATGTCACGCAGATTTCATTACTTATTAGAGATAAACAAGCAGCTCCATCGAGACTTGGCTAGTTTTTTACAGATTTTTTTGATGGGATTTCACTTCTTTTTGTAGAAACGTGGGCTTATTGATTTATTTTATTAGATTTTCTTATTTGACACAGTTTTTTTCTTTTTAGGATAGATATATCTCTAATAGTTTGGTTGGTCTCTTGTGTTTTCTAATCAGGGTCACCAGGAGTACTCCAGATCTTTGATTATCCTAGTTTTTATAGTTTTCCCTTTACGTGGCCATTAAACCCTGACTCTGTACCAAATTTCAGCTCTCTGAGTTCATGGGAAGTACTAGTTCTATTTTGATGATCATAAGTGAGTGAGTAAGTGAGTGTCATAAGCTTTCGCTTAACTTCGGAACTTAATGACCTACAGACTCGAAATTTTGGATTTTAAGTATGTATTTATAGCTTACTGGATGACGAAAATTTGTGCGTTCTGGTCTTATCCAGAGGTTCTCAAATAGGGGCCCGAAAATGCGGCGAAATGGTTCCAGTAAAGGATGGTACGGCAGTGTTTGCTTCGCGCTCGACTTGGCGTGGGCACTGCCGTGCCCCCAGGTTAATAACCATAAAATAATAGTGAAACTCGTATAGGTACATAAGCTTGCGTCTCCGGAAAGTAACATGACAAATATAGTGCTAGCGGACCGCCAAAAAAAGCTGCAAATGGTATTAAAAGAATGACAATCGGAATGATGGATCTTTACGCCATACGAATCAATTCAACCCGTAGCACGAAAAAAAAACAAAAAAGAAGTCCTTAGTGTCTAAAATTGAACTTTTTATACATGTTTCAACTAATTGTGGCTTTATCACATTTTGTAATATTAAAAACTAATAAAACAATTCCAAATGTAAATATTTTCAAAATTTATTTCTTGGGATTTGGATATGACATATGAGGCCTACTAATTTTAAGTATATTTTACAAATAATGATTCAACCGTATCATATCTGGAGGAGCCCAAACTTTGTATGTTTTGAAAATGTTTTTAAGTTAATTTGAAACAAGTGACTGAAATATAATGATGTGATATATTTTTAGAACCGGCTTACAATAGGTTTCAGACAGAACACATTTTTTTTTTATCCCATACAAAAAAAGATATCGTTATAACTCCTCTCCTTTTTTTTTTGGTGCTAGTGGTTAAATTGATTCTTATGGCCTAAAGATCATTAGTTCTGATTTTCATGCTTTTAACACCATTTGTAGCTTTTTAATGAATTTAGGGGTGTACCGCTAGCACTAATAAATATACACACAATCTCACATTTTAGTGAACACATGCACAGCCATGAATGCAATTATAAAACGCTAATGGACATGCATTTTTTTAGTATCTAAAATAAGCTATTAATTCGCTTATTTTTCTTAAGAATGGCGTTACTAAATAAAGCGAAAAACTACGCATATGGTAACCATCCATAGGCAGTGTGCACGAAAATGAGAATGGCCGTAGAAACTTGGAAAAAAAAGCGGCCAAGTGCGTGTCGGACCACGCCCAACAAGGGTTCCATGCCTATTAAAAAGGTCATATCCTTACTGAAATCATATGGCACTTACATCCTTTTCTTTAAGTAAGGCGGTTTTTTAGAAATATCTCGAAAACCTTTGAACCGATCTTGTTCAAAACAATTTGCATGATTTTTTTCATATTTTTAAAATACACGGTTCATAAGTTAGAGGGGAGGGGGACACAATTTTAGTGACTTTCGGGGCGATTATCTCCGACTCTATTCACTTAATCAAAAAATTTGCTTAGAAACCTTATATTTATTTTGGAAGGCCTATCGATTGATGTGCCACACGTGGGCATGCAATTTTTGTTTGAGTTTAAATTTTATTTATGGAGTGCACGCCTAAAAAAACCTTTTTTGTAATTTCATTACATAACTATTTAGCGGTTAACAAAATACACCTATCCTCAAAATTGTATTCAAATACACCCTATAGTTTTCGAGTAAAATGCCTGTGACATACGGACGGACAGGCAGACAGAGAGACAGACATGACCTTGCAAAAGGTAATTAATAGCATTAATGAACTATAATAAAATTCTATACTACAATTCCAACACATCATTTGGAAATGCGCTAATTGTAGCCAATTTTCATCATCATTCATTTTTGACCTTATATCTCGTAATACTCGTTTTATAGATGTCATGTGATCATGAGAGTGACGTTCAAAACCCAGGACCGTTTTAATAAAATCGACAGCTGATCGCTACTTGACTGTACGCTTACATTACATCGCAAAAAAGAAAGTATTTAAAGTAAAGGCAGGTCGAAAATACAATTATTTAACAAACTGAATCTATTTCAAGGAAACTAAAATGATTTCTTTTTATGGACTCTGTCAGCTGTACTATATGTACTTACGGAAATCTCAACAATTGTTTTGTATATAATATTTGTACAAATATTTGAAACTGTTTATTCCCCACTTGTAAAATAAAGAAACCAGATGTATTTGTGCTTTCTGCTGAAATAAATAAAATTTATAACGCGACCATTCATTCGCTAAACGCTAAAGTTTTGACGTGAGCAGTCGTCACATTATATGTCACAATAAACTAAAAAGTATTTAATCTTTTGGGTTTGCTAATATGGTGCTTAAGGTCTAAAACACTGAGTTCTTTTTTATGAAACATATATCTTGATGCAGGTTATAAGTTGACGCTATTAACAACTACTGAAATGTAGCTAGAGCTGTCATTCTGGGGCCATGAACCTAGAATACTATGGACGGGCTGTACGTGTTGCCACGGTGAGGGACGGAAAAGCTGCATAAGAGCTAAATTAAGAGCCGGTCCTAAAATGGCTGATGACTTGTCATAAACAACTTACTACGGGACGGGTAATGGTTTGTGTGGCACAACTTCATACTAAATCAGTTGTGGCAAATAAAAAAAAAAGTGGAACTATGACAATGACAATGAATGATATTCCCCTTTCTAAGTGTGACACTTATAGAGATTTGCATGCTACCAGCTCGCTCGCACGTGTTATTATTATTACCATAGCCTGTCCAGAGTATTCTTCGTTCATGTTCTGGGGCACATTTCTTGGCATATTTGTTTGACATTGTGCATCTAGTTCTATATACTAAATCAAAGGTTACTTACTCGTACAGATAACGGTAGTCTAACTTTTTCAACTACACTGCGTGATACTGATAACGGTAATAGGACTTTTGGGATAGATATTATAAAGCATAATATAGTGCACAGCACTACGGTGGTATGGTTCAGTCCCACCCTACACCCAGGGGTATTACTAGGGGTATGATGGGTCTGACATGAAAAAGGTCATATCGTTACTGAATACTTAAGGCACTTACGTCCTTTTCTTTAAGCAACGCAGTTTTTTATAAATATCTCAAAAACCTTTGAACCGATCTTGTTGAAAATAAATTTCGCTGGTAGAATTTTATAATCCCTATGAGCATGATTTTTTCATATTTTTAAAATACACGGTTCAAAAATTAGAGGGGGGGGACACAATTTTGGTCACTTTCGGGGCGATTATCTCCGACTCTATTCAATTAATCCAAAAAATTGCTTAGAAACCTTATATTTATTTTGAAAGGCCTGTCGATTGATGTACCACAAGTGGGCTTGCAATGAAAAAATATTTTTTGACTTTCAGTTTTATGTATGGGGTGGGGTGCCCCTAAAAAAAATATTTTTTAGTAATTTCATTACAAAACTATGTAGCGGTTAACAAAATTCATCCTATCCTCAATTTTTTATTCAAATACACCTTATGGTTTTAGAGTAAAATGCCTGTGACATACTGACGGACAGACAGACAGACAGACACACAGACATGACGAATCTATAAGGGTTCCGTTTTTTGCCATTTGGCTACGGAACCCTAATAAAAATGATACAGCTGAATTGTAACGTTATTTTTGAAGTGGAAAACTGTTATCTGTAATAAAGGAATTTTGTACATTCAGCGTGCATTTCAGGAATACAACTCCTCTCACCTAGATCCAAAATAAAAGATAAAGCCAATATTCGCTGCGCTGCATTCAGCACAGATTTACTCAAAATTATTTTGTGTGTTATTTTCTATGTGTGTTTCCCAATTACGTTTTATAACTTGATTCGTGGCGTCAATTAAAGATTTAAATATTTTTATTGAACATACATACATACATACACGTCTTTATCCCTAAAAGGGGTAGGCAGAGCACATTAAACTTTTGTCCAGTGCCACTGTTAGCATAAATGTGGGTATTTATTTATTAATTTAATCTTTATTGCACAAAAGAATAACTTATGGTACAAAAGGCGGACTCAATGCTATAAAGCATTAAGAGGGGGCGCTCCGCGAAATCGGAGTTCTTAGATTGAATATTTACCTATGACAAACTAAAGCGAACGCCAGGAAAACGAACATACAGAAACTACATCATATTTGCAATCTATTTGTCTGAAAAAAAACCATACAAAACCAAATTTGCCTCGATAGAAAACAATCGCCAAAACATGTCTTATTTTTACCTAATTTCAATTGTGTGCCGTTCCCGTGCATATAATTTACGTAAAAATTTAGTGTATAATAGCTCTTGATATTGCCTAGTGATTTGACGAGCGGCATTTTTTTATGTAGTCCCTTTTCAGACTTATTGAGGTATAACGTATTTGGCGTATAGGTCTTTTTTATTTAGCGCTATACTGTTTCTCCCGTCGCGTGTTTCGTGCAGTTTGGTATATCTTCTGTTGCCGTTCGCGGGCGGAGTCAATCGCAATCGCTCCGCTGAGACGAGAGGACTACGTTCTGTGCTCTCACGACAGCACGGTGAACATAATTATTTCAATAATATTGTGACCCAGTATATTCGTCCAGTGAATGAATGTATCATTACATTCCAGTAGATATTTTGAAATAATATATTTAAAAGTCGACCTTAACATGTAACCTTAAAGTTCAAAATACAACCATAAGATTACGCAGCGATCGGCCGGCGACCGGCTTCTAAGAATAATTTGTGCAGTACATGCAAAACTACACGAACATTTTTTCTGTCGAGCGTGTATTTACTTTATGAAAGATTATCACTATCACTACAACATAGTACTCGTATAAAACAAAGTTGCTTCCCGCTGTCTGCCCCTATGAATGCGTAGATCTTTAAAACTACGCAACGGATTTAGATGCGGTTTTTTTAACAGATAGAGTGATTCAAGAGGAAGGTTTATATGTATAATATAATTTAATATAGTATCCGAGCGAAGCCAGGGCGGATCGCTAGTTGAGTATAAATCCGGTTAATTTCAAAATCGATGTCCTCTCGGTCTCTAAATACGAATTCGAAGTCGGAAATAATTCAAAAAGTGGTCGCATTATTTTCGTTTTTGAAATATTTGTTGTAAATTACGATGCGCGTTTTTTTTTAAAGAACAACATAGTTTTCAGGCTTTTCGAGAAATGATGTCCATTTTGAATTCCAAGATGGCGGACATTGTTTTTTGAATTTAAACTTTCGTGAGACATGTTGAAATAATACTAATACGAGGTTCAACTCACGTATTAAATGTCACTACGGGTGACATGTTTCGAACTCTGCGGGGGTTCATCAGGATGAGTGTTTTCGCGGCGGTTTCGCTTGAATCTTTTCGTGATTCAAGCGACACCGCCGCGAAAGCATTCATCCTGAAAAAGAACTCCCGAAGATTTCGAAACATGTCGCCCGTAGTGACATTATTGACATTGTTTTTCTTTAAAGTCATCACGGGTGTCGCTTTTAGGGTTATCGAGGGTGCAGATTCCAACAATTATTGCCTGCGAACTTGGTCATTTTTATATTAAAAAAAGTGAACACAATTAAGCAGTTTTTCTTTAGTACCTACCAGTATGTTTTTAAATTGATAACTAAAGGGCCAGAGCGTCTCCATTGTCTCCAAGCAGGAATCCGAGATCAGAATTGAAAAATTTGGCCGCAACACTGTGGCCTGAAAATCTGACTTTCATAGACATGATCGAAGGTTTCATAATATATAACAGTTTTTTTAATGCTACTTATAAATTCACAATTAAATTCACGTATTCAATGACATGGCAGGCGACATGTTTCGAACTCTTCGGGAGTTATTCTTCAGGATGAGTGTTTTCGATGATTGTTTTGAAGAAGAACTCCCGAAGAGTTCGAAATACGTCGCCTGTCGTGACATTTAATACGTGAATTTAACCGTGGTTTTATTAGTAGTATTTTAGACATGTCTCACAAAAGTTTTAATTCGATTATGGCTTTATTTTGCTTTAGGTTTTTACTAGCCATTGTAACCCTTACGTGATTTAGTAAATAAAAAACCGGCCAAGTGCGAGTCAGACTCGCGCACGAAGGGTTTCGTACCATTCTCTATAAAACAGTAAAAAAAAGTTTATTTTATGGGAGCCCCCCTTAAATATTTATTTTATTTTGTTTTTTAGTATTTGTTGTTATAGCGGCAACAGAAATACATCATCTGTGAAAATTTCAACTATCTAGCTATCACGGTTCTTGAGTTACAGCCTGGTGACAGACAGACAGACGGACAGAGAAGTCTTAGTAATAGGGTCCCGTTTTTACCTTTTGGGTACGGAACCCTAAAAAACGGAAGGTCATATTTCAGTTATAGCTCTCGAAACTCTGACTTAATAGCGAAAATAATATCTTCAAATATAGGTACAGATTGACTAAATTTTTTTATGATGTCATTTGAACCAGTTTTTGGACAGGAACAAATGTTTGTATTGGAGGAACTACAATTAAAGAACATAAATACCCAAAAATTTGAGACAAAGATTGACCTCGCTGGCGGCAGCGCAAAACGCTTAATACTGAAAGACAGACAGGCGTGACGTCACAGCCGACATTTGTTAATACAAAGTACCTACATGCATCGTCGTATGGAAAATCAGGTTCTTAAGAGGGTATCCTAGCAGCATTTTTCCATACAAACGTATTCCCCTATTTCCTTCCTGGTTTATCCCTCTAGAGGACTCGTTTTTTTTTATAAAATCTAGGTCTACTGTATGTATGCCTCTGTCATTTACTTTTTCCCAAAAAATAATTACCAAAACAGATACGAATTTTCGAAAACCTAAAAAATACCCCATTTTTACTGTCATATTTAGATGACTACCAGACAAATATGAAAAGATTTTACGTTAAAATAAAATAATAGAAACATAGATCTGCTCTTCCTCTAAATTTCGACACCAAACATAATTGAATCGGCGCAGGTTTGGCGGAGAAAACAGGGGAATACAAAGCATCGATCTGGTCAAGATTTTGTAGTGAAAATCGGTCTGAGCTGCAGTTGTCCCTATCGCACATTACGGGGAATCGCTTGGGCGCAACGCGACGGCAATAGTTTGTACAAATACCTATTTCTCAATTTTGTCGCAGACCGACTACGCTCTTAAATTGTTGTTTCATTCGCGGAATACTGCGTTTAAGTACATAATTGTCATACAATTTTGTTTCTATAAAAGCCTAAGGATTCTATTGGTACCTTTAAATTTACTCTTGCACAATAAAAATAAAAAAAATCTAAACTTTCAAGGTTCATATCTTTTTACGATTTTAATTATATTTTATTATTTATACTTTATTACGGTAATTTGATGGTTTACTATACATTTAGCATCACTACGTTATCAATTTGAACATGAGTCATCATGCCTATTATTCATAGGTATTCATCATGTTTCATCTGACTGTCGGGGCATATACTATGCGAGAAGGAGCGGGGCAGCAATAGACGCATCAGCGCGGCAGGTGCGGGGCGCGCGGGTGATTTCTGATTTTTCCCTGGCGGTACGCCCGCTCTTCGACAAAATGTTATATCGCAGTGATAGGTTGCTAGCCCATCGCCCACAACACACTTCAACCCTTTCCCTCAGTCGACTCTTACGACAGCCACGGGAAGAAAGGGGGTGGTGCTGTTCTAACCCGACACCACACGGGTTGAACATAAAAACAAGCATATTAAAAACAATAAGATCGTAAGCAGCTGCTTTAGTATTAAACTGTGTCGCAGCTATTTACGCCCACCTCGAGACAAAGGGAGAATTATGTTCTGCAGTTAAACTATATTATGTGTATGATTACAATTAAACCATATTAAACATACGTATACTTATATCATTATAGGTATGTTATACCTACCCCTTTGTGTGTTGTTTGGAGTAAACCAGGGTAAGGGATATATTCAATCGATTATCAAAAAAACAGGGGAATGAAATTAAATATGATGATGTGAGGCGCCATATCGAGAAATTCCAACGAAACTTATTAATTTATTTTTATGCCTAATTTAGTGTCCCGATTTGCCACCGAGAGCTGAAAGGATATTTTGCTGTACTCTTAGGCTGTTCGGCTGAGCCTTCTGAGGGCCTACCGCACAACGAAAACGAACTTCGTTCGTGTATCTTCCTCTCTGTCGCTCGAACTAGTAAGTGCGATAGAGAGTGAGACACACAAAGGAAGTTCGTTTTCGTTTCACGGTAGGCCCTCTGCTTCTTCACTTCGAGCAGCGGCGGCAGCGGCATTAGTGCCACATACGTGGGAGCGAGAAACCGGGCTTGGATCTCTCGTTCTAACATATGGCGCACCGCTCAAGTTTGTGGTCGAGCCCTAGGCCACGGTGAGACTACTAAGTAATGATGTGTTTTAGGCTGACACATGATTTTTTGTGTTCAATTCAACTGTTCTTATACTCCATCTTAATCGACATATCGACGTACGTCCTTTTTTGTTTACTACAAAGCGAGAGGGATGGACGATTTCCTGTCGTGCATAAAGGCGATGAGGAAATATAACAATTTATATATCTTAAACCCTACTATTGCTAGAAGTGGCATTGGGAAGTATTATATATAGCTTGTAACGAGAATGGGGTGTGAACCGAATCAAGTCATGTTCCGTAGCGTATTGCGATTCCGAAAACGCATTTTTTTAAATTGTTTTTTGTTTAGGTTTACATATGAATTTTTGTTTGTTTTCATTACTCTTTTTGTTTTTGTTTACATTGTGTATGACAACAAAAACGTTAAATTAAGCCGTTACTGTTTGCGAATTAAAAAAACTCATTTTTCATAACACAGCTGTGCGCGAAGCTATTGCAAATGAAATAAACCCTCACACCCTTTACCCGCGCGGGAGAGTATGGCCATACACCAGCAACGTCAACAAAAATAAAGATTGTAATGTAAACAAAAAAAAAATATCAATGAAAACAAAAATAAGCAAAAAATAAATTAAAAAAAAAAACAGAAACAAAAGCATATTTGGAATCGCACCCCCTTTTCGGTACACCCTGTAAAGTTTTTTTTTTATGTGATAGGAGGCAAACGAGAAGACGAATCACCTGATGGTAAGCGATTACCGCCGCCCATGGACACCTGCAACACCAGAGGTGTTGTGAGTGCGTTGCCGGCCTTTAAAATGGGTGTACGCTCTTTTCTTGAAGGTTTGAAGGTCGTATCGGTCCGGAAATACCGCAGGCGACAATCCATTCTACAGATTAGCTGTGCGAGGCAGGAAGTTTCTGGAGAAGCGCACAGTTGAGGACTGCCAACCATCTAAGTGGTGAGGATGGTGATGTTGTCGCGTTGGACGATGGCGAAAAGAGGCGGTAGGGATTAATCCGAACAATTCCTCAGAGCACTCCCCGTTATACATGCGATAGAAAATACAGAGCGAGGCCACATCGCTACACAGCGCCAAGGAGTTAAGCCGATCCGAAATATGCTGGCAGTCGACAATTCAAGTTGCTCGCCGTTGGATGCGATCCAGAGGAAGAAGCTGGTATTGGGGTGCCCCTGCCCATAGATGAGAACAGTATTCCAAGTGTGGGCGGACCTGTGACTTATAAAGCTGCAGGCGGTGGGCCGGTGTGACATACTGTCTCGATCTGTTGAGCACACCGAGCTATTTTGAGGCTAATTTGGCCTTACCCTCTGAATGCCCGCGGAACTGGACTCTACTCGAAATGTCGACGCCAAGGATTCCGATACTGGCTGCGGCAGTCAGGGGAGTGCTCTCAAAACGAGGTGACACGACAAACTTTAACTTTTTCGCGGTAACTTCTCTTCGGTTCTTATTCACGACCTTGAAATAGTATAAAAACAAGCGTTATACCGGGCCGTTTGTTTAATTTAAAGAAAAGGTTCAATACCCATTCATTAAGAATGCCCAAAAGCATAATAAAGTTGTTTATTATCGTCGAATTCATTTAATAAGGCCGAGGATGCTCTGGTTATTTACAAGTGAACTGTAATTTGGAGTACAAGGAAAAATCGGTAAAATGTTCGCAATAACTTCATGCCTTCCTTATGATCCTCCTCGAGTCACATTATTTAAAGGAAAACCTCGGGTCTTTGTAATGTTATAATTAGAACACATGTTTATTATAATTATACTGCACAGCTACATGGGACATGTGAAGCGGCTCTTTTTAATCCCGACGCAAGGCGGGTGTTTTTCTTTATATCGAAAATCTTGTCCGCAGACACGGTTCATAGATATTATTCATGCTTGAAGTATCGGAGGATGATTGCAATTTCTAATATTAGATTGTTATATTCGGAAAAAGAATATTGTTATCTTTGACTAACTTTAAATGTATGTGTAATTGCGTATGTCACATCATCAGCCTATATACGTCCCACTGCTGGGCACAGGCCTCCTCTCATGTATGAGAGGGAACGGGCAAGTAGTCCCCACGCTGGCCCAGTGCGGATTGGGGACTTCACATACACCTTTTGAATTTCTTCGCAGATGTATGCAGGTTTCCTCACGATGTTTTTCCTTCACCGAAAAGCTAACGGTAAATATGAAATCATATTCCGTACATAAGTTCCGAAAAACTCATAGGTACGAGCCGGGATTCGAACCCACGACCGCCGTTTGACAGCCGCATGCCTGAACCACTGGGCTACCGTAGCTTGCGTATGCGTAAATTGCGTATGTATGTACGCACTTTATTGTACACAATAACAGTTTATGAATATATCGACATGTCACACAAAAGATCTTATACAAAGGCGAACGTATGCCTGTAAGGGATCTCTTCCAGCTAACATTTTTGTCCCTGTTAAAATAAATATCATAGAATTATTCATGAAAATCTGCCTTGGCCAGAATTTTTACAGGTTTAATACAAGTTCAGTAGTACTAATTAATTAGTCCATCTAGTATATTGATATTGCCAATTCCGTAGTTTCTAGATGTTACCCCGGTTACGCTGATGATGATGACATGACACCGATGACAAAATGGAGAGAATCAGCTTGGAATTGGGCCTCAAAATGAACCACACCAAAACTAAACCAAAGTTGATCGCGGCAACACACTCCACACTCAGAGCATATAATACAATAGAGCGGACAAGCCGCCGGCGGCGGTGTCGCACATGTTAGCTCATTGGGCATACTCCGCCGATAGTTCACCGTCCGTTGTCCACCTAGAAAGTTAAGTTTTCTTCCAAAATGCCGAGTTGTGCAATAATTACTTGCAAACATCGCAGTGGTTTGATAAATTTCCACACGAATGGGATCACTTTTCACAGGTAAATACTACATATAAATACTATTTATTTCAAATAAAACCACGAATTCAAGATTTTGCGACAGGCATATTCAATACAAATCGCGCGGCATGTCCGATTTCCTTATTTCCTATATCTGAGACTCCACATGACTGATGCACAGTCCCTCGAGATAGTGAATGATTTAATTTATCTCGGTGCTAGCTGGCTCGTGCAAAAAAGAGATCAGGAGGCGCGTGGCCAAAAGTGCGACGTCACAGCTCGAAAGGATATGGAAAGATCAGAACATATCGCGGAGGACGAAAACCTCACTAGTAAACTCCTTAGTTTTTTCCATCTTCAGTTATAGCTCGGAAACATGGACGATGAAATAGGCTGATCGTGTCCGCATTGACGCCTTGGAGATGTGGTGCTGGGGGAAGATGCTCCGGATCACGTGGACTGCGTTCCGCAGCAACGAATTGATCCTTCATGAGCTTAATATGAAGACAAGGCTTTCCACGGTCTGTTTGCGAGAAGTCTTGGGTTTTTTTGATCACATCGGCTGGAAAGAGGGTAATAACCTGGAGCAGCATATCGATACCGGCAAGGTGATTTCGGTCATGATCCGGAATAATTATAAGCGAATACTTGAGATGATAATACTGAACAACTTTTCCCAAGGGGCCATCCACGAAATCACAACAAAACAGCTAGTTAAAACTAAACTGTGAGTCAATTGAGATTAACTATAAATTAACAATATTGTGGAACGCTACCTGTGTAGACACACTGGCACCGTCCCATCTTTAACGGGCTACTTCTAAAGCGGGTGCAGCGGCGGAAAATGCCCAAAATCTGAAACACATTAAATATAGAGGTCTTGGCCGAGAGTAAAACTTTGTACCATTTGGCGTCAAGACCCTCGGTCCGTTGGGGTCCCAGTGCGCAAAAAATATTTGCGGAAATCGCGAAACGTCTGGTTGACGTAAATGGTGACTGAAGAGCTGACGGCTTTCTCGCGCAATCGCTCGGTACAATGCCTAGAGGGCTTTAACAGTGAGTTCACAGTGATAAAACCAACTGACACTTTTTGGGGGAGGCCAAGCCTATGTCTACGTGCCGCGAACGCCGCCCGCCCTCGGAGCGGGCCAGGCGAACCGCACCGCAAAGTCCGCGCCGAAGAACGCCGCGCCCCGCGCGGCGCGGCAAACGCCGACGCAGCTACCGACCACGCCGCAGCAGCAGTTCCCGCTGCATAAAACGCCGCCGTACGGTGGACTATCCCCGCACCAACATCAACCACGACCCAGCCGCCTCAGAAGAACCCGCGACCAATCACGGTTGACAGATTCCTGGATTGGCCCGCGCACTTCAAGCGGATACGGGAGAAGCTGGGCCGCTACCCAAACGCACGCCCCTATGGAAACGGAGTCCGCTTCCGCCCCGACGACCACGAGGAGTACAGGGTGGTGCAGGCCTACCTCGAGGCCCTCGGGGACTCCGTTTCGTGGTCGGCGCTCCAACTCAAAGACGAGATCCCCCTGAAGGTATGCATCAGGGGGCACCAACACCGACCCGGAGCACATCACCCAAGACCTGGTGGCGAATGGATTCGCCCCCACATACACGCGCCATGTCGACGCGCGTGCAGGAAGACCCGGCTGCGTATTTTATACGTAGCTAACAAAAATTGATGGCCTCATCCCGGCGATCTACGGCGTACGGGAGATAATGGGGATGACGGGAGTGGCGGTGGAGGCATGGCGCGGCAGGAAGGGGCTGGCGCAGTGCCATCGCTGCCAGGCATTCCGACACTCCTCGCACGGCTGCCACCGCCCGATAAAGTGTGTCCGCTGCGCGGGGCCACACTTTGCGGGCCAGTGCGAGCGGCCTCGCGACCAAGAGGGGACCTGCGCAAACTGCGGCGGCCCCCACACAGCCAACAGCCTGACGTGCCCCACATACCAGCGTGAGTCACGCACCAAGAAAACTGGCACAGCCCCCATCACATCCCGCCGCGGGAAAATCGTGCCCCAGCCGCACACAGTCGAAGCCGTGGAAAACGCCCCCAACTCCCTCATGGCGAGGGCGAACGACGCGGCACCATTGCGCCGCCGCCGCCGAGGGAGGGGCAAACGCGGCAAGGGCCAGCCCGCCGCCACTACCACCGACACCAACACCCAGACAACCGCCGCCGCCGCCCAGACCGCCGACGCCCGCACCGACGCCGCCCCCCTCGCTCCCCTTGCAGCAGCGCCGACCGGACGACCGCACGACACTGCCCCCCCCTCCCTACCGGCAAGCCAAGATGGCACTAGGGAGAGGGTGATAGCGCAGTGCGTGCAAATCCTGCAGAACGTGCTCGGCGCCCTGCAGGCAGGAGCAAACCCCACCCCCATCATCCTTAGGGGGCTGGCTGACCTATACCAGGATGGCTAGCTCCCTAATGAGCAAACACCGGACCTGACCATGTATGTTCCTGCAGCGCCGTCGGCTCGCAGGTCGCTCGCCGGGCCTCTCCCAAGGGAGTCCCACCCAGCAGGGCTTGACCTCGCCGACGGACGGAAGACGCAGATGACCCCACCGGACTTGACGGGCGTTACGCCCCCCACAGATACCCGTCCGTTGTAGCGGACGGCGCCCGATCCCGCCAAAAGCGGCACAGCCGCGCCAGGCTTCTCCGAGCCCACTACAGGGCCCGTGAGAGTACCACTGTGCCATATGGATGGGACACATTTACTGGTTAATTAAATTAGTCGAAGTGATTGATAATGTTATGTCAAGGATATACTTAGGTATCACTGTCATTCTTCCAAAATGTTGCAAATTCACGACAATTTTTGCAACTAATGGTAAAAATTCAATTATAATATACATAAGTATAATGTTTAAGCCAGCGATTTAGGTGCTAATTGGTCTTCTCCGTACCTGATAGATATGGACATGAGATCAGCAATTTTGATACTTACAAACTAAAACTAAGTTGAGGTTGGTAAAACTATATAATATGTTGTTCACAGGACAAAGGGGCCTTATTCTAAATGTAACCAAACATAACTAGTAGTATTCTTCTTAAATTAAGTTCTATATTCAATAAATAAGGAGACATAGGAGGCGACTTTTATTATTCCCATAAGAAATTATTTAAGTGTTGCACACATTTAGTAATAACTTAATGCGCCCATATTCTATAGTATTTGAAAAATCGAAAATCCGTCTAACAATATATATTACTTTACTTCTTCGACAGTCCGAAACACACAACAATAATAATTTCACATTAAAACGTGTTCAAAAAGTTTCAAATATGAAACTGTAAAGAGTAGCACCGGTAAAGTTAAGCTGTTGCAATCTTCTCTTAGAGCGCGGCATTCTGGAAAGAAAAATACTAATTTATGTATTTTTAAGACTTGAAAAACTTAGTAATAGTAGTATTGTAGAAAATTAGTAATCACGAAATCTTTAATGTATAAGGCCATTTCAAATAGTCGCGCGAGTCCGCTGGAGGCGGGTGGCGCAGGACCGGTCATTGTGGCACTCTTTGGGGGACGCCTATGTCCAGCAGTGGACATCTTGCGGTTTATATGATGACGATGATAAGAGCACCGAGGCATGACAGTTTGAACTCATAATTGGCACGCATATTTGACACAAATATTTACTTTACCTTACGTTGAGTTACTTAATTGACAGTTTGTACGGAACCCTCGATACGCGAGTCAGAATAGCATTTACCGGTTTTTTTAATTTATAACGGGAAATAAAAGTGTCACCATTAGTATGTCTCTCCTGTGGTTTCACCACCTCAATGGCTGCACTGTAGGCTGTAGGCATTAAACCTGAAACAAATTGTTACATTGTGACTCCAATACACGCACACACGCGTTTACAATGTTGCCTTGGATACAGACCTTAAAGAATACTAATAATAATAATAAATACTCTTTACGTCACATCTGGCCATAATGCGAGTTTTACTGCACGCTGCGCGTACGGGAAAACTCGCATTGTGGCCAGGTGAAGACCCAATTTTTTTTACTTAACACGGGCGGTAATTCGTAAAACACCTGCGATCTGGGGCATTCACGAATTCACCGCCCTAGTTACGTAATGTACTATTATTGCACCACGACAAGAGAGAAACATATTACAAAAAATAATTATTGTATTATGACTATTAAAATATTATCGACTGTAAAATGCCATACGACTAAATAAATAAAATGTCTGGAAGTCGAACGAGTCACCGAAGCGAACTAAGTTGTATGCTTCAGCTTGGGCTGAAAATCGTTTGCCTGTCCGGCGTCCAATGCCCGGTCTCCGGTGTCTGTCCCGCTGTTCTCCTCTGCAAATAAGCATACAGCCTGACTGTTGGTAAGTAGACACCACCGCCTATGGATGCACCAGAGGAATCATAAGCGCGCTGTCGACCCTTTGTCGATTGATTTGAGGATTCGTTCTGTTGACAGCTAAAGAAAAAAGTAACTCCCACACCCTGAACGCAGTGCACCATCCGGGAGCTCTGGCGACCTTACTCACCACTAGAAACCCCACATACCCACCAAGCAAGTAAGTACCTAGTGGTGTTTTTCCATAACAACTCCACTAGGTATTTACTTGCACCCATGTGCAGTCTTCTGTAAGGTGGAGGTTCCCCAGTTGGGCTGCTCCAAATATGAGCGAGATGGCATGTCGATGATCCCTCTCTAAAATCTGCAAGTTAAACAGAACTACGCAAAGTGATTTAACTTACCCGGGCGTTACAACGTTACTATATAATAGATTAAGGGGCACAGTGGCTCAAGAGGAAACGATGCAGCGAAAGAAGTGGCCAAGAAAGGCTCAGAAACCACGGAATACGGAACAGAGCCAATTTTACCCCTGTCACAAAGCTACTCGTACATAATCAACTGGAACAATAAATCAAAATAACTTGGTGGGGATAGACACAATATGCAGACAGACCAAAGATGTTTCTGTCGAAACTCGACCGCAAATTCACAACCGCACTACTTAGGACACATAGAAACCAACCTATACTAACTATAGTTCCAACTATAGTTGGAATAATAACGGAACACAACACCTTGAACACATACAATTACAACACCTATAGAATTTGGGTATCACAGACAGCCCCATGTACAGAGCGTGCATGGAGGCAGAAGAAACGACCACACATATTCTATTGGACTTCAAGCAGGTATTAGTGTACAGCAAAAGTATCTAGGGTCTCCAAACATACTACGGGACGCAGTCAGCAAACACCAATGCACTCACCAACTTTCTACAGGAGCTGGGGTGGCTAGAGTAGCGCTACCCGACCGATTCACGTAAAATAGGCACATTAGACTAACTAACTCACCCGGGTAATACACCGTAGTCCTGTTGTCCGTGTAGTTCGCAGGCGGTAAAGTAAGCAGACACACGAACTGCTCCCACGGCCGCGTGACGTCATCGTCGTGAACGACAGCGGTGCTGGTCAGCGAATACATCCCCCATGAGTCCATCTCCGTCGTGGTCTCCTGCTTTAGCGGGGTCCTGAGAACAAACAGCGGGAGCATTTAATACTAAATTATTATGTGCGAGATGCTCCTATTTCAGCAAGTTGTTGATTGCCACCTGAAAACGACGATGAACGAGCAGAGCTGCAGAGAAACGTGACATTAACTTGTTGTTATTGTTGATTTGTGGGCCTCCAAATGCAGATGCGACCAGCAATTGATCTTTTATGGTACCCCCTTTTTAGACTTCACCGTTAAGGCCCGTTTCCTCCAGGAAATTTTAGATACTTTGGGCGGCTATATGTTGTACCTCTGCTGGATGCCCGATGCACGATTTGCCACCCTAGGTATTTCTTTTGTGCATCAGCGGTCCGCAGGAGCAGAGAATGTGTATTGCTGACAACGAAACACAAACATGACATACAAACTTCACAGACGGTCACGTTTCTCTGCAGCATTCAGCGGTCGCGTGGGAAACAGGATGTCAATATAATGAATCGACTTTTGTAGGGTAGTGAAATATTTTGCTCCCATTGTCGAAGTGTCAGAAACAAAGGTAAATGAATAACGCGTTCTAGACCAAGATAATAACATAAATAAAGTTTTATATGTCAATCATTAAAAAAAACAACTATATGTTGATAAAAAAATAACGAGCGAGCAAGATGAACGCAATTCTCCGTCTCAGCTCGGGCAAAAATTATTTTTGTATGCCAACCAATTATTGCGCGCAAGTTCAGTAACAGGTGGACTGGCATCTGTAAAACTCGTGATCTTGTCATTTTTTGAAAAACATTTTTGATATAAAAAATTGCTTGCCAAATAAAAAATAATTGAACATGATCACAAAATTTCACGACCATCGATTGAGAAATGCGACCTGTAGAGAAGAATAGCCGGACAGCGCGACATCGTGATAGACACCGGACGAACGATTTTCGGTTCAAGCTAAAGCATAGAACTTCGTTTGCTTTGCTCGCTCGTTCAAGTATAGGATATTTAATAAATTCAGTTTTTCGAAATTAAAAAGTCTTTTTTAAAGGCAGGCTAGGCTTTTGATTTTTTCTATCTATAGGTACCTATATGGATTTTTATGAAATTAAGTAGGTATGTATATCATCCTTGTCCCCAAATATTAATTTATTGGAGTAATAGTTACATTACTGCAGAATTCAGTAAGTAAGCCTTCCTGGCCAAGTATGAGTTAAATGTTGCCAGATGGTTACATTTCTTACATTTTTCGTAACTTTTGACCCGCTCGCGTAACTCGTAAGTAACATTTGTTATTCAGGTTTATAGTATTAAGATAATTTTTGTAGACGTGAGAATGAAAAACGTAACTTATGCAGCAAAAATGTAACATTTCAAGAAACGAAATGTAACTTACGACTCAAGGGCCCTGGCAACAGTTATTCGGACCGAAACGCAGGTGAGGTCTGGTTATATACGAGGCCAGGATGACTTTCTTATTGATTGAGGCTTGTATAATGCTTTTCTCAAAAATGAACGAAAGTTTAACAACAAATTCGTTTAATTTATATTGAAGGTTACATTCATATTAGGACAATTACGGATAAATATTGTGATCGATTTACCGAAAGCATAGAATTCACAGCCCATAAACTTGTTTGTGTGGTGAAGAAAGCTGAAATATGCCAAGAATATATTTTCAGACCAACAGACCCCCTAGCACACTAAGTTTTATGTCGGACATGAAGCATTCGTCCCTTTCTGGCTAATATGCGAGTGCAAGAGGGACAAATGCTTTATGTCCGACATAAAACTTAGTGTGCTAGGGGGTCTGTTGGCTTGTTTTTCTGCCTTCGACTTCATACATTTTTCGTAAGTTTTCATATATTGCTCCTTTGATTTTGGAGGAAGTAAAATTCGGCCTCAGCTTTTAAATCAGGAGGAGTGCCATCTATTTCCGAATCAGATTCGCTTGAACTAATTTTTTGGGATTAATTATGATCACGCGCTAAACAAAAACACAATTGTCGCAGTTGAATGTGACATCCCGCCAGTCATTGTTTTTAGGTACCAATAATGGTAAAAAAGGAACCCTTATGGTTCGACTCCGTCCGTCTATCTGTCTGTCACAAAGTGAAATATCTCACGAACTACTTAAGCTATCAATTTGAAATTTGGAATGGTTTTAAATGAGAGCTATCCACGTGCATGGAAAATGAAAAATTTTAATATTTATTTTAATTTTCTATGAAAAATTACGAATATGAGGAAGGGGCAAAAAAAAAAATTCAAATATTAGGTCAAGTGACCTCATATCATTTGAAAGGACTTGAGTTGCACTTTTTGAAGAAGTTTTTCTTTTTTTTCTACATTGCTAAAATTTCGATTTATGAAGGAAAATGTAAAATAAAATACCATTTCCCCCCCCTTATCTCCGAAGGTATCCAAGCGAAAAATTTGAAATTATTACTTGTGATTAATATATAAACGTAAATATTACTGGAAAATTATAACTTTTTCTGTATCTAGCGTATTTTTTGTTTTGTTTTGATTTTGAGGGGGGGGGGCAAAAAAAAATATTCAAATATTAGGTCAAGTGGGGTATCATATGAAAGGGCTTGAGTTGCAATTTTTGATACAGTTTTTCTTTTTTTTTCTATATTAGTAAAATTTCGATCTATGAAGGAAAATGTTAAAAAAATACCATTCCCCTCCCCTTATCTCTGAAGTTATCCAAGCGAAAAAATTTGAATAGAATACATAATCGCTAAAAGACCAACATACATACTAAGCTGATTGCCCTTGCACATTAGTACCAAATGGGGCCGACAGATGGCGCTTACCCCATTCGCGCTGTTAAGATTTTTCTAGACTTAATGTGGTTGGGACGGGTATATATCAATAGCAGGTCAAAAAAAGATCGCGATTCAATTGTCTTGTTGTAAAAGTTATTCGTTGTTTGAAATTGAATTCTGATGTGTTGGGTTAAAATAAGTAATTTAACAAATATTGAGACATTCACCTTACCTTGAGTTGATTGTTAGTTTGTACAGAACCCTTGGTGCGCGAGTCAGACTCTTACTTGACCGGTTTTTTTTTACTAAAAAGTTTGCGTTTAGATTTGAACATTGTTCTATTTTTACGTTACATGAATGTTTTAGTAAAAAAAAAATATTGGTTTTGGAACTCCATGTTAACTTTAGAATGTAAATGATGATGGTATACAGTGTCTACAGTCGGCAATAAAAGCTTGTACCAAAAGTTAAATTTTTGACAGAAAGTTATTTGTAAAGTTTGTAATGGTGTTCATAATATCTAATGCGTCTTATTTGCCTAAATTATCTAGTGATTATTTTTCCATTATCTTTGACATTGGGTATGTGTCGGTATGATGTGACAATCAGATCTTATTATAATCAACTTAACTATTCGTGGGTTCAGCACGTGAAGTGAAATTATTTTTTATTTTTCAAAGTTGATATAGATGCCGTCAAACTTCTTGAACATTTGACCTTGCCTGCGCAAAGGCGAATTGTACCTGCGAGCTGCCCCCCCACTTCGTCCCGCATGTTCAAGAAGTTTGACGGCATCTGTACTTACATATTTATTTACTGTTTTGCACGTTTGTCAAGTAAGCATTTTTATCGTCAACGAAATCTCGGGTAAAAGCCAAAATATACTTGTACATTTGGGTCAAAAAACTACAAACGTAAATATGAATAAAAATACGGGGCCCCCGTTGCATAATGAATTGTATAACTTGTATTACTAATCGAAGCCACTTTGCGACGCCTTATTATAATTAGAACGAGATTTCCTTACGTACCATTCAGTACGATGGGAACCCTAAAAAAACGGTGCGAATGCAATTTTCATCAAATAGATATACGTAATAACGACATTAGTGCTATGATCACTTTGTCGTACATTTCGTACTAATCTCACCATGAGAACGGTTGAAACATATATTCATATTTTCATATTTTTAAAAACAACTTTTGCTTCTGAAGCTTACGTATCCTCGTGGCTCTCTATCGAAGAATGTGAAAATCCAGTGTTGCCATACACGAAACCAAAGCCATTCAGTGTCCATTTTGAGCTGTATAACAATACAAAAGGAGTCAGTTTACTACGGGGTTACTTGGAAACAAAAGAAGATATTAAAGAAGCAAAGCACCACGGCACTATGTCATACGGTTATGAAACTTCAAAGGGTGTCAACTGGTTATTCCATTTAAGAAACCTTAACTGCGCCAGTTTTGCCGTCAGAACCATTTTGAAAACCCTGGGCAATCTTTTGTCTAAAAATTGTACGCTCAAGAGAGGAAAATATAAGATGAATATGGTGGACATAAATAAAATGGAACATGCGTTCCAGGGAAACATGGCGCGGAAATATGGTGTGTATGTTGCAATAGTCTCTTTTAACACGGAGATGCATACCATGACCTGCTGGAAGGCTCGAATAAAAGTGCAACCCGTTAAAACAAAGAAACATTGATTAATAATCATAATAGGCTTTTAGTGTAAAGCACTTCTATATATGGGAAACTCTCATTAGATCGGACAGGGCAATAGTTTGAAATAAGAAAAAGAATCCGACAAAGACCTATTCTCATATATCATCTATTTTAGTAAAAAGTTAAGCTATTAGAGATGAATACGATATGATACGATAAATATGGAGTGACGGAACCAATTAAAATCAGCAAGTTTGAAAGTCGTCTCTATGCAAGACCCAGCACCGAGAGACACAGAGAAAATAATAGACAGTGGTTGTGAAACAATTTGTAGCACAAGAAAACTAGATTTAGAATATATGGAAAATTTGGCAAAATTAAAGGACGACTTTTATCTATCAGGATATGTAGTTTATAGAGAAAAGTTTCATTTTATTTACTCTCCCCTCGCCTCCGAGGCGAGCTTCACCCCCCGCGCCCATTAAAGTGTCCCGGAGCGCGGTATTTTCCATTTTAAAAGAAAACCGTACATGTGGGCGGCGAACCTTTAGGTTAGCTACATTAATTTAATTTGTCAAAATAACAGTCGTTAATTTTATTGATAATTATATCTGTTAAAATTAAATTATTATGATTTATAAGTAACTTAAATTGATTTGAGAATTGATGTGACAAACTTCCGTTTCCTGTTTATTTAATAGCTAATTGTTTAAAAATTATAAAATTATATGTGTTATGTAAATTATAAACTAACAATTATATTTAAATGTAATTTAATGCGATTTACCAGTAATATTAGTGTAGGATTATATTGTTTGAAGCTAAGTTCTTTGTTGATGACGTCACTTGTTTTGTCCGATCAATGGGTGGAGTGATGGGAGAAGTGGGGTTGTCTGGCACTCAATATTTAAGCGCGCAGCGCAGCAGAACGAGGTTCTTTTCGCAACATTAACTGGTAAAGATTGTTACTCTGCCCGAATTATTAATAAAAGTGATTTTTATGTAAATATCGTTTTACATTATACGTCCCTAAAATGGATTCCCGTGATAGTGGTGGAACATCGCCGACATACACGATACATAAAAAGTGTGTAGGAACGAAATAATTCCTTCATAATAATTTGTCCCATAGTAACAGGGCAAGTTAAATAAAAAACTTGTCACAAATCGTGTTTTTTTAAGTCATTATAGTCATTGTGACTTTGAATCAAGGCTCGTTACCTATATTCTATTGGGTTCATAACTGCAGCAAGAGGTTTTATTTCGAAACCTATCCCTAATAATTAATTATCCGACTGTTACATTCTTATGCCTGCTACACACGACAACGATTTATCGTAGCGATTTGACTGCGCAGTCCGTTTGTGTAATTTTATCGATCGTGTGTATGACAAATCGTTTCAAATTATCGTTACGATTTGTCATACACACGATCGATAAAACTGCACAAACGGACTGCGCAGTCAAATCGCTACGATAAATCGTTGTCGTGTGTAGCAGGCATTACACGACTGGACGACCGAGATTTAGCCGAGTGGGTTGTCACCCTGCTTGCAATGCAATCTAGGTTCAAATCCCAGTAAGGTCAAATATATTTGAGATGAGCTTGCATATTTGTCTCTGAATCTTCGATGCAGATATTCGGTTTTGAGTATTCACACGTTTTAAAAACACAAATCAAACGAAGTGACGTGCTTTGAATCTAGCGTGGTGGAGTGCAGATGCATTAGGGTCATCACCACAGTGAAAAAGTAGTAAATTTGGTTTTATTATTTTTACTTAATTCATGATTCTAACATTAACATTACAAATCTACTGTATATCACTTGAACGATTCAATACTCCAGGGAAGGACTTAAGTCCTCTTCCATCCTGTATATCGTCGCCTACTTAGTACCAGCCTTAATGACTTAAAGTTTATATGGGGCTAGCTAAGGACTAGCTCGATTTGCTCGAATGTCAAAGTGATTGCCAAGAATCCCTAGCTCAGAAAGCTTTCAGCGTTAAAAAGATATCAGATCCCAAGCAGCAACAAGTTTCCTCCACACGGCCCTCGCCACACTCCGCAAATTCTATATATCTTGGCTAAACGCTATGTACGCGACATGGATTTGCCGACGCTATAGGTACTTTTTAGCCAAGATTCGAGACAAATAAAACACGCTTTAGTTAATAGACGTGTGTTAAGTTTTATGAATAACGGCTGACAGTATTTGACGAATACGATATCACAATAGGGATGTTGACACCCCTATATATCCACCACCACCAAATATATTATAATTCTATCACTTTAAATTTTCTCGAAATGATTAAAAATATCGTAAAGTGGGGAATAACAGTAAATGTTTACTAAGCAGCTACGTCCGCTTAAGAAATTCCGCTCGTGCCGAATAATTTTTCAATTTTCCACTTTGAGCCAAATTTGAGTATAACAATTTTCGGTTGTCTATTGTTTGCCCGACATTCATAAACTATAATAATCATTTGCCCGAACTTCGCTTGCCCGAATTTCATTTGCCCGAATGTTTCGTTTACCGTAATAGTTAATTGACATACTCTTGTTTACCCGAATATTGGATGTCATAATGATACGAATGCCATACGTATTGTTTTCCAGATAATTTTTTGCAATAATATTATTTAATAGAATATTTAAACGCCATACAAAACATGCATTCGGATTCATCTTTGTTAATGTGCTGGTTTTTCCGCTCTTTTATAAAAAAAATAACCTCGAAGACGAAAGCGGGAGCAAAGCTCCCGCTTCCGTCTTCTAACCTATCCGCGATTCGAGTCTGTTTTGCCACTAAGCCCCTGTTCCCTACTGACTACGATACAACACTTTCTTGGCATTAGGTAATCTCAGAGAAAAGTTCATTTTTACTTAGTGGCAAAACCGACTCAGATCGCGTATAGGTTCGAGGTATTTTTTTAAATATTAGACACTGCAATACGTACCCACTTTATCACATAAGAATATTATGGATGTTGAGATGGATGGCAAATGACATTATGGCATGTGATAGTTATGGATTACAATGATTATGGAAAATGAAACTATTGATATTGATATTATGGAAAACAAAGATTCTGGCATATAATTATTATGGTAAACAATGAGTATGGCATACAAAATTATAGAAAACAACATTATGGCAGTTGTATATTACGGCAGATAAAATTCGGGAAAATGAAGTTCTGGCAAGCAAGAGTATACCAGCAATTTTCATCATTATAAGTAACTTTATTATTACGAACGAAACAAACAAAACGGATATCTGGAGCGCCCCAAACTAGGCTGCGCCTGTATCTTGGGTAGTGTCCTAACTTATAATGCCTGTAGTTATTACAGTCGCCTTTATCTCCTTTGCTTTATACAGCATGATTATTTCGGCGTGTCTCATATGGAAGGAATAGTCCCCTCATGCCAATAGAGCACAGTCTCAAGCAGAAGAGGTGACAGAATAAACAACATACTTTAAAAGGCATTTACGTCACACCTGGCCATAATGCGAGTTTTACTGCACGCTGCGCGTACGGGAAAACTCGCATTGTGGTCAGGTGAAGACGTAAAATTTTGTACGCAATACGGGCGGTAATTCGTAAAGTCCCAGAGCGCATATTTATGGCCCTCACCTTCGGTTCGGGCCACAAACACCTGCGATCTGGGGCTAGTTACGTAATGTACTATTTAATAAGTGTAAATTGGTTTCATAAACTTGTATGATTAAGACGATTGCACATTACTTAACTTTACAAGCTAAAATACTAGTTTATATAAAAATAAAACAACTTTATCGAGATCATCCCAAGCGCCCTCTTTAGGGTTCCTCAAAAGAAACACACGGAACACACGATCACTTTGTCGTCCGTCTGTCAAGACCCTTTATCTCGGACACGCGTGGAGGTGTCAAGTTGAAATTAAAACCATATAGGGTAAACGTCCGAGTGCTCGACGCCGTAAAAGTACCTATATGGCATAGGCACTCTATGTCAAAGTTACATGGCTTAAATTTGAATGAGGAAAATCCTCTTAGTCCCAATTTAACCCATATTGCTGTGACATAGAGTGCCCATGCCATATAGGTACTAGTACGGCGTCGAGCACTCGGACGTTTACCTTACTGGTCTACAGTTCGCAATGTGTATCGTCTTAAACTAAAAGTAAATGAAAAAGTCTGAAATTGTACATTGTAATTAAGTACGGAACCCTCGGTAGGCGAGTCTGACTCGCACTTGTCCGGGTTTTTTGTAACACTAGTGCTCGCGCAGAAGCATTTCGGCGCACCGCGATTCCTAAACTGATTTATTTTTCAAAATACTTAGGTAATAACAATCATTCGAAATAACTTTTAAATGATAACAACATGAACTACAATTATAAAACACTATATTTGAAAAAGTTTTGTTTTTGAATAGGTATATAAGTAACACGCTCTGAAAAAAAAATATGCTTTTATAATCTTAAAGTCGCTATCCATACAAAACGTTATTTGACATTCGCAGGTTAACAGCGTGATATTTTGAGAAACTTATGTAACAAACATTCATAAATTGAGAGATTATTTTGGGACCTGATACTCGTACTTTGAGTAAACCGATTTTCACGCCGTGAGCCTGCGAATTTTAAATAACGTTTTGAATGAAAAGCGAACCACCTTAAGTAAGTATTTTACCAAATTACACCCGGTATATCTCAATACATACCCGTAAAGAAAGGGTAAAGAGGGAGTTACTGAAAAGCTTGACCTTGACTAATTAACCATTTACAAAAAAATACGAAATTGCCGCAGCGGGCGGCAAAATGCTCATATCGCGGGTACTGAAGAAATTAGCAAACGAACTCGAAACCATAACGCATAGTTGGTTTCCTAAAACCTACTCGTTTCGATTCAAGAGCCGAGGGGGCGAGAGCAGTGTCAGTGGCGCGATGGCCACGGAGGGTGCGGCGGGTGCTAGCGGCGGCGGCGGCGGGTGCGAGCAGCGGCGGTGGGTGCGAGGGACCGCGGCAGGTGCGAGCGGCGACGGCGGCGGGTGCGAGCGGCAGCGGCGGCGGGTGCGAGCGGCAGCGGCGGCGGGTGCGAGCAGCGGTGGCGGCGGGTGCGAGGGACGGCGGCAGGTGCGAGCGGCGACGGCGGCCGGTTCGAGTGGCGGCGGTGGCGGGCGTGAGCGGTGGCGGCGGCGGGTGCGAGCAGCGGCGGCGACGGTTGCGAGCAGCGGTGGCGGCGGGTGCGTGGGACGGCGGCAGGTGCGAGCGGCGACGGCGGCGGGTGCGAGCAGCGGCGGCGGCGGTTGCGAGCAGCGGTGGCGGCGGTTGCGAGGGACGGCGGCAGGTGCGAGCGGCAGCGGCGGCGGGTGCGAGCAGCGGTGGCGGCGGGTGCGAGGGACGGCGGCAGGTGCGAGCGGCGACGGCGGCCGGTTCGAGTGGCGGCGGTGGCGGGCGTGAGCGGTGGCGGCGGCGGGTGCGAGCAGCGGCGGCGGCGGTTGCGAGCAGCGGTGGCGGCGGGTGCGAGGGACGGCGGCAGGTGCGAGCGGCGACGGCGGCGGGTGCGAGCGGTGGCGGCGGCGGGTGTGGGCGGCGGCGGCGAAGCGGGCGTCCCGAAAGATTATGTCACGATTTATTAATTTTTGTTTTTTATAACCGGCCGCACTTGGAACCGAGCTTTATAGCAGCTTTCAGTATGGGTGTCCGTGTTAAACGAAATTATTGCGACACACGTTCCAGATTTCCGCGCCATGTTTCCATGGATCGCATGATCTATTTTATTAATATCCACCATGTTCATGTTATATTTTCCCGTCTTAAGTACACATTTCTTAGTAAAAGGAAGGCCCAGCCCTTTTAAAATGGTTTTGGTGGTAAAACTGGCGCACTGAAGGTTGCGTAAATTGAACAGCCACTCCACGCCGCCCTTTGGACATTCATAACCGTATGCCAAAGTGATGTGGTGTTTAGCATCTTTTAAATCTTCTTTTGCTTCCACGTAGCCACGTAGTAGTCGGACTCCTTTGGTGTTGTTATACAGCTCAACATGGACATTGTATGGGATTGTCTTTGCATACGGCAACTGTGGCTTTTCGCATTTTTCTACGGATATCCACGAGGACACGTAAGATTCAGACGCGCAAGTTAGTTTTAAAAATATGAAAATTGTTTTAAATGCTTTGACTGCTATCATGATGAGATCAGTACGAAATGTGATTGTTGCATGGGTTTTGTTGAAAATTACTTTCAAACGTTTTTTTGGGGTTCCGTCACTCGTCTACTGCATAACGACTTAGTTGGGTACCTGTGTTACAAGCGGACATCTCTTTTAAATAAAAGGGTGGTAAAGTAGCTACGAGTTTTAATAGGTACAGTCGAGGTCAAAGATATCTTTACAATTGAGTGTTACAAAAATACCTTTACATTTAAATAAGTTTACACACTACATGACAAAAACGAACTTACATCGCACATTCCAGTTTCATCTTTTCACTTAATGCACCAAAGTTCTGTTTACCATCTGTCTTCCATAGAAACATTTTCACACATTGTGGCATAATAGGTTTACATTGCATGTTACAAAATAAGATTGCAAGTCTATGTGCCCTAAATATGTTTACATTAGCAGTGGCACTTGAAACTTTTGCGCTCAAACGTACTTTTCTTTTACTTACACCTATTGCTACATAAATATCTTTACAGTTTGACACAAACCTCGGTTCTCATTTTAAATAATGACAATCACCGAAAACAGTACCATACTGTCAAATATTTCTATCCCTTTCATTTTGGGCGTGACGTCAAAGACGACATTTTTTTCTGTATGAGGAAAGTCTTCCAAGAAGAGGCTGACATAGAAAAGTGAAAAATTACGCGTCAAAAAAAGATTCCTACTTGTTTTCTAATCGGGATACGTACAGATTATTGCGTTAATTAAACGGGTAATTGAAGCGTATGCGTTATACAATGAGAAATCCTTTATTTTGTTTTATGTTATGAGTAAGAAGGATAAATTGTAGCGCGCCATTATAGGTAATTTCACAAATATTTGTAAACATTTTTAAGGTGGTACGACGAACATACAAAACGTCTTTGACATTCACGGGTTAGTGGCGCGATATTTTAAGAAACTTAAGTAACAAAATCTTTCATAAATTGGATTTCCATTTGCGCGAAATTTCCCCTTTCTTAAGACTTTTTTTGATGCCATTTTTGTTACTTTTGTATGGACCAGGTCGCCTCAGTCGGCCAATGCTCCATACAAATGTAAAAAAAATCGCCTTAAAAAAAATTGTTCTCTTAGTTTTTTCTGATCAGAACACGATGCCTGTTATGCCCTTGATCGGTTTCAGACCCCATTTTTGGAACATCCTGTATAAAGAACCCGCCAAAAGACAGACAGTCAGACATGGCCAAACTATAAGAGCTAATATAAAAACGACTAATAAATTCCTCTTTTTTTAAAGTCGGTTAAAGAGCCGAAATTAATAACAAATATAAGACTCAAATCATGAAATTAAGGAAGAACTGAATATGACAATTCATTGACAATATTCAAATTAAGAACCTTTCAATCAACATGTAAAGATAGTTATGTAGCAATAGGTTTCAAGTGCCTTCGCTAATGTAAACATATTTAGGGCACATTGACAGGAAAACTTATTTTGTAACATGCAATGTAAACCTATTATGTCACAATGTGTGAAAATGTTTTTATGGAAGACAGATGGTAAACAGAACTTTGGAACATTAAGTGAAAACATGAAACCGTCATGTGCGTTGTAAGTATGTTTTTGCCATGTAGTGTGTAAACTTATTTAAATGTAAAGGTATTTTTGTAAGACTCAATTGTAACGATATCTTTGACCTCGACTGTACAAGTTATATAATGCATAATGAAGGCCCCCGGTTTAAAAATTGACAATCAGTCCTCCGCAAATAATAGTTCTATGAAAAGTATCAATACCCCAGGGAAATTTCGTTTTTTTTTCAAACATGAATTTATAAAAGCGTTTTTTTTGTTTGTTTAGTTTTCAAATGTTATTGTAAGATGCCTTATCCAAGAATCCACCAAAATTTCCATCGGGAAACAAATATATAAAAATAAATGACACATCCGTTATATTTTTTGTGTGATTTATTTATTATTCTTGAAGAGCTCCTGTAAATTAACCAAAACTAAAATTAAAATATCTATTTATATTTTTCCTCTTTATTCAGGAATTGGTTAAATATCGATTTTTTGATGACTAATATTTTGGTCGATTTTGAGTCTCCGTAATTACTAAAATGATAATATATCAGTTACACACAAAAAAGCTGCTGTTATGAATTATTTCCAAATTTCCATTTTTTTCCATACTAATAGAAATAAAGTGCTTGGGCTACAAGTCATGTGCAGAACCCACGGATGCTTAGTTGATTTAGTAATTTATAAAATCTGAATGTCAATTTAACGATCGTTTTCATAGCACAGTATAGTTGACAAAAAATACACAAGTATTCTTAATATTATATATATAAAGTAATATGAAATATTTAAACACATAAATTAATCTCTCACTTATAATAAATCTCTAATTTGAAAATGGAATCAGCCAGTATCAAACTAAGCATTTACGTGTCCCGAATGATCTCGGCTTCCCATGAACGGAAAAACATGTAGATTTTTTCATAAGTACATTATTACTCTAGCTTCCGTTTAGGATAGTTTTTATCCAACTGCGACAGTTAATTAATTTTCGGAAACATTTGACCTCATTAAATTATTCAGGTCTTTTGCTTGAAATCATAGCCGACATATCCGTCAACTGTCAGTGACGTCAAAATGGCGGACTTGCATATCTAACTAACAGTAATAATTTCGATACGGTGTTGTGACAGACCTTCACAAAACACATATTAAATTATAAAGCATAAAAAAATAATCGATTCTGATATGGAAACTTATACGCGCTAAATTCGTTTTTCTCGCACTATACGTCTCTTTCCTCTCAATCGTCGAATCCGACTCGGCTGGGCAGCGTTCGGGAAGCTACGGCAAATCTTTTCGTCCAATATTCCGCAGTGTCTCAAGACGAAAGTGTTAAGTATTCTTCGATAGCACAGCGAAAGGGGGGTTGGAACGCATGAATTCCCCGGAGAGAGTAACCAAGGCTATTACCGATAGAAATGAGCAACCCACTCACCTTGTGAACCTCAATGGCAGCTGCTCGTGTTAGGATGAAAGCCCAGCTCCGTTCTCCTTCTGCTATGCCTAGGTCTTAGTAGCCTGCAGATCTGGGTTCAGCACAGGGTAACGTAAAGCACGTAGATAGACTAGATAGTAGTGAAAGTAGCCACGAAAGCACCGTGGTGAGTCTCTGCGGCGGTAAGGGATGCGCGCGCGACGATAGCCATTTGCCTACTGGTCCGCGAGTGTTCGGGACGGAGCTATTCTTAAAGGGCGAGATTCGCTTGGCATTGAAGGAGCCTTCAGTGATGGATTACTCTAAGCTCCCGACAAAAGCCTGGTTACTAAATCCTAAACATACTCCCCCCTGCTGCGAAATCTCAATTTCCAGAAATGATAGGAATTAAAAAAAAGAATCGCCTAAAGTGGCACAGTGACAGACGGCCGAATAGCATTCTTGTTACAAGAGTTTCATTATAGATAACATGCATATGAATTAAATTAATAGCAGTAATAAGTAAAACAACGAGACAGAATTTAAAAGCTGTAAAATGAACCCTAGTGGCAAAAGAACAAACTAAAGTAGCGTAAACGTATAAAGACAGCGTGTTTTTGAAGTATTAATTATTGCTAATAGGAAGTACGCAGAGCTTGACGACGGGTCGTTTAAATTCTCTATTACGCGATTCAGCATCTGCGGTACGAACTGTTACCACCCGTACTATCCCATCCTGACCTGGATGCACGTTGACGACGCGTGCCACCGACCACAACAACGGTCGAAGGTTGTCGTCCTTAATGATGACTAAATCGCCAACTCTCACCGCCCGAGAATTGTCTGTCCATTTGTTTCTCTGATTTAAAGTATGTAAATAGTCACGGTGCCAACGCTTCCAAAAATCAACATGTAAGCGCTGTAACAATTGCCAACGATTCAGTAATGAAATCTTTGTGGTCTCATTATTATCGTCCGGGACAGACGTTAAAGGAGAAAGCGTTAAAAAATGGCCTGGCGTCAGGACAGAAAAATCATTTGGATCATTACTGACTGCACACAAAGGACGTGAGTTCAGTACTGCCTCTATCTGCACGAGGACGGTATGGAACTCTTCTAACGTTAGCAGATGACTTCCCACTACCTTGGCAAGGTGTCCCTTAACTGAGCGTACCCCGGCCTCCCAAACTCCACCAAAGTGGGGGGAAGAGGGCGGAACCGTCATAAATTCAATGGTCTGTGATGTAGCGGCAGCCTTCATCAGCCCCGCTAGCTGATTTCTTGCACCGACAAAGTTGGTCCCACAATCGCTCATTATCAGGGAGCACCGGCCCCGGCGAGCAACGAAGCGACGTAAGGCAGCGATAAAAGATTCAGCCGAAAGATCATTGGCAATCTCCAGATGCAGGGCCTTGCTCGACAGACAGACAAACAGACAAAGATATACCTTGTCAGAGCGCGCTCCTCGGCGACGGCGACCAAGGATGACATGAAAAGGACCAGCGTAGTCACAGCCCACACGTTGAAAGGCTTTGACAGCAGTAACCCTGACGCGGGGAAGGTCCCCCATGATGGGTTGAGATGTCGTTGGTTTAGCCCGAAAGCACGGGATACAACGAGAAAGACGTTTGGCAATAGCACGCCGAGCAGAAAGTACCCAAAAGTTTTGAGACAGTAGGAAATGCACTATTTGTGCACCACCATGCAACGACTTTGCATGCACATCATCAATAATTAACGACGAAAGTCGATGATTTGAAGGCAAAATAGCGGGATGCTTTGCATCGAACTCCAAATCTGAGTGTCGAAGTCTCCCTCCGACACGCAACACGTTGTCCTGTGAGAGGAAAGGACTTAATTTTTTCATAGGCTTTGGCAAAGGCTTGTTATCTTTGAGATTATTGATCTCATTAACAAAACAATCTTGCTGACAAGACTTGACGAGAGTTTGAAGCGCTTGATTCAGCTCTTGTTCACATATTGGACCAGAATATGTTCTTTGCTTCTGCAAAAGACTCAGGAACCTAAGCACAGTCGCAGTTACTCGCAGGATTTTCTTCAAGGAAGAGAACCGGAGTAAAAGCTGCTGTATCGAGTCAGTCTCGTTGGTGACAACGAGGGCTGACTTCTTCTCTTCTTGACGTAATTCTGTAGTTACGTCGATTGATGGGGGAAGAGTTTTTAACCGAGGCCAATGATCAGACGAGAGGGACAGAAAACTCGGACCATTCCACCAAAGTGAATGTTCCAGCATTGCCTTTGGAAGCATGCCTCTCGAGGCTGCATCAGCCGGGTTATCATGGGTGCTTATGTAGTTCCATTGTGCTGAGGGCAATTTTCGTTGAATCTTAGCGACTCGATTGCCAACGAAAATTTTCCATTTGGATGGGTGAGATGCGATCCAAGAAAGAGTTATAGTCGAATCGGACCAAGCAAAGATATTCTTGATTATGATCAAAGACAATAGATGAGGAAGTATCGCGTGCACTAAATCTGCCAGAAGGACGGCAGCGCACAATTCCAGACGTGGAAGACTGATCCGTTTGGTAGGGGAAACACGAGATTTCCCGCACACCAGATGGGTAGAAAAGGTCCCATCATCTAGTTCTGCTTGCAAGTAGACGACACTGGCATAGCCTGACAGAGAAGCGTCGGCAAAGCCGTGCAATTGATAGGCAACTGCACGCGAGTGCGTTATCTTCCGTGGGACAGCAAAATGTGATAGAGCACTCAATTGGGAAGAAAATTGACACCAGAATTCTACTATATCTTCGGGAGGCTTCTGGTCCCAATCTAAGCCTAACAGCCAAAGACGCTGAATCAACGATTTTGCCAAAAAAATTACAGGACAGAGTAGCCCTAACGGATCAAATACACGAGCCAGCTCTGACAGTATCTGCCGCTTCGTGCATTGATTTTGAGACACATTAACATTGTACTTAAACTGATCAGACGCCGAGTCCCAGTTTAGACCAAGTACTTTCACAACAGAATTATAGTCTGCATCGAACGACGTTGCTTGAGTCACACAATGCTCAAGTGGGATCTGGCTCAACAGTTCCGGACGATTGCTTGCCCACTTGCGGAGCTCAAAGCCTCCTCGGGCTAATAACGCGATTAATTGCTTTTGCAGCTCAAGAGCCTCACTAACAGAAGACGCACCTGTGGGAATATCGTCCACGTACGTGTCTCTAGATAGTACCTCCGCCCCCAGCGGGAAAGCTTGGCTCTCCGACACAGCTAGCTGTTCAATCGTCCGCAAGGCCAGGAAGGGAGAAGATGAGACCCCGTATGTGACAGTATTTAAAAAGTAGTCCCGGAGTTCCTCATCAGGATGGAAACGCCACACGATGCGCTGAAAGTCACGATGTTTCTCTGACATCACAATGTTCCTGTACATCTGACGAATATCTGCAGTAAACAATACTTCGTGTAAACGAAATCGCAAAAGTATGTGGGAAATGTCCTTTTGAAGCTTCGGTCCCGTCAGCAGTGTGTCGTTTAGTGACAGACCCTCGCCGTCACGAGCGGAAGCATCGAACACGACGCGTAACTTAGTGGTTACGCTTGATGGTGACAGCACGCAGTGATGTGGGATGTAATATGCACGAGAGGTATTTTGGTCAGAGGGAGGCACCTCTGACATGTGACCAATGTCCAGATAGTCCTGCATAAACTCATTGTACGACTTTCTTAGTGCGGCATCATTTGATAGACGCATTTCCAATTTGTTAAAGCGGCGCACAGCGATGGACCGCATGTTACGGAAAGTCGGCTCAACAGATTTGAACGGCAGCTCAACAACGAATTTTCCGGAGCCCTCACGCTTGTGGGTAGAAAGAAAATTCTGTTCACAAACCGCATCTTCGGGCGACAGCATTTCTTCGGGGTGATGCACATCCTCAATCTCCCACAACCGTTTTAAATCGTTTTCCAAGTCGCTATGTGACGCGTGAAGCGTTTGGACTGACGAAAGGTTGGAATATAAAGATGGTATACTCTCAAGGCAGCGAGAGCGCCCCAAAAAGACCCAGCCAAATATAGTATTTAAACCTACAGGGGAGTCATTCCCACCCGGAATCATACCCTGAAGGAATATCTCATTCCAAAGTTCGGAACCAAGAAGGAGGTCAATTGGTCCCGGAATATGAAAAGATGGGTCCGCGAGTCTAATGAACCCTAAATTCTTTAAAAAGCTAGTTTCTACCGTGACTGACGGCATGTCATGACAAATGCGGGGTATTACAATTGCCTCGAAAGATATTTCGTTGCCCTGATGGTTCTCGGGACGGATAGTGCATTGGACGGTACCCAATACAGACGTGGAAGCGTTACCTAGGCCAAAAACCGACGGCGCGTTACTCGAGACAGGTAAACCTAGGCGATTTGCTAGGCCTTGGGAAATATAATTGGCTTGACTGCCAGAGTCAATCAACAAGCGCACGGCGTGAAAGGAGCGCCATCTATCCAATATATCTACTTGAGCCGTTGACAGTAGGACAGTTTTATTTGACGACGTATTTGTAGACAGCCCCTGCACACCTAAGGCATTAGAGGTGGCGTTGGGATTGGATGAACTTGGTTTGCGATCTACTGTGACTTGAAAGTGTAGTAATGAATGATGACGGCGACCACAAGTTCGACACGAACCTTGTGAAGGACAGTTTGACACTACATGACCTATGCGCAAACAATTGAAACAAAGCTGTTTATCACCAACTACTTGTGATCGACGCGCAACCGTTAAGTTTTGGAAGTCCGGACAATGTGCGAGAAAATGCTTTTTGGAGCAGAATTGACAAGGCGGAGGCGGAGGCAGTGCCGAAGAAGTAGACTGGTTACCCACCAAAGTCGTTTGCCTAAAGCGTCGTGGCGGTGTCGTGACGTGGTCGGATCGCATGGTGTTCACGACGGCTGGCCGCATGTTTCCGTTATGAGCTGAACATGTACTCGCTCCGGCATGCTCCACTGCCTTGCAGTAGTTCTCCACAAAGGTCTCCAAAGATTGATAGGTCGGGATGTCCTCCGACGTGACGGTCATCTCAAACTCTTTACGAATGGTTGGTTCTAATTTCGATAAGAGCGTATAGAAAATTATAAAGTCCCATTTATCGATGGGCAGGTTTAATGACTTCAAAATTGCTAAGTTTTCTTGGAATGTGTCCAAAAGAAACCGAAAGGCTTGCGCTGTGTTATTCTGTAACTTAACAGTTATAATAGACTGCCACGCTAAAAAGGCTAGCTGGCGTTTATTCTGATAGCGCTTCACCAAAGTTTCATACGCCATATCGTAATTGTCGGACGATATAGGAAATGCTTTTATTAGGTTTAACGGTTCACCCTTCAATGACGAGACTAAATATTGAAACTTTTCAATTTTAGAGATCTCGTGTTTGTCATGTACCAAGGTTCGGTACAGATCATAGAAAGTAATCCACGTTTTATAGCCACCCTCGAAAGTAGGTATATGTATGGGCGGCATGCGAATATGACCCGTATTGCTGCTCGAGCTACCTGCGGGTACGGGCGAAGCGACACGAGGCACTTGAGGTGTTGCCTCGGGAAACAATTGCGATTTGATGGACAGAATGTCTATTACGGTCTCGTCAAACCCCTGTCGTATCTCCTCATTATCCGCGATCTCCTGAGGATCCTTTAAAGAAGCTACTATTTTCGTATGATTGTCGTCAAATAACACTTCTAAACTTTCCAATCTCGTTAAATGCACCTTAAAGCGCGGTTGCATTTCCGGGTTCGTTGTACATCTTTTTGCACAAATATAAGCGTCATTTAAACGCTTAAGAGCGATAGTACGGCGGCATTTTTCCATTTCGTTCATAGTGTAATTTATTAAAGCGCGCGCAAGTTAAACAAAAGTGATCAACACAATTAGGTACTTATCTTACTACAAGTATAACTCGACAACAGGCGAGAAAGAATTTTAGACCTTGTATATTAAAGGTACGGTCAAAAATCGTACTGCACTATCTTTCAAACTAACTAGAGAAAAAAGTTCCCGTACTTACAGTATACAAATTTTAACAAACTTCTCTAATTCTACAATTTACACGAACGTAATGTACAAACATAAAAGTTACTTATAACTCAATCATGATAAACTAGGTAACTTCAATATGCAACCAACCAAATTATGCAACACGTCGTGTGCGCGCTAAGGAATTTGAAACACCGAATATCTACCCTGTGACCCGCACAATATATAGTATATTTTTTGTGAAATTTACTAACAAAACAGCAAATGTTACACCGTTAAACGTGTAACTAGAACATACAATTAAAAATTATGATTTAAGACAGCGAAAGAAACCACTTTAACTCGTAAACAAGTTTCTGCTCGGATAAAAGGTCGTAAGTTTATACGAATATCACGGCGGTTACGTCCTTTTTTTTAGTATTTGAACAAATTGCCTTGAAATACTTATAGTACATCAAATATTTTTATCAATAATGTAATAGTATGCTAATAAAGAATGCTAGTCGTATAGTTTGCACTGTAATCCATAGGTATACAAAATTTTGTTCGAATTAATATATCCGGTATAGAAGGAACACAAATATGTTAAGTATTCTTCGATAGCACAGCGAAAGGGGGGTTGGAACGCATGAATTCCCCGGAGAGAGTAACCAAGGCTATTACCGATAGAAATGAGCAACCCACTCACCTTGTGAACCTCAATGGCAGCTGCTCGTGTTAGGATGAAAGCCCAGCTCCGTTCTCCTTCTGCTATGCCTAGGTCTTAGTAGCCTGCAGATCTGGGTTCAGCACAGGGTAACGTAAAGCACGTAGATAGACTAGATAGTAGTGAAAGTAGCCACGAAAGCACCGTGGTGAGTCTCTGCGGCGGTAAGGGATGCGCGCGCGACGATAGCCATTTGCCTACTGGTCCGCGAGTGTTCGGGACGGAGCTATTCTTAAAGGGCGAGATTCGCTTGGCATTGAAGGAGCCTTCAGTGATGGATTACTCTAAGCTCCCGACAAAAGCCTGGTTACTAAATCCTAAACAGAAAGTCTTTGACCAGTGTGTGTTGCCAGTGATGACATATGGCACTGAAACGTGGTCGCTTACTATGGGCCTCATAAGAAGGCTCAAAGTCACCCAAAGGGCAATGGAGAGGGCCATGTTGGGAGTTTCTCTGCGTGACCGCATCAGAAATGAGGCTATCCGCAGCAGAACCAAGGTAACCGACATAGCCCTCCGGATCGCTAAACTTAAGTGGCAGTGGGCGGGGCACATAGCACGTAGAACCGATGGCCGTTGGGGCGGAAAGGTTCTCGAGTGGCGACCACGTACCGGAAGGCGCAGCGTGGGTAGGCCCCCGACAAGGTGGACTGATGACCTGGTAAAGGTTGCGGGAGTCCGCTGGATGCGGGTGGCGCGGGATCGGTCACTTTGGCACTCTTTGCCAAAGTGACCGATCCTCCTATGTCCGAGGCCTCCCCGCCTATGTCCAGCAGTGGACGTCTATCGGCTGATATGATGATGATGATGATACTTCTCTTTCGAAGTTGTCTATTACGAGAGAGACGGATAGTTCGAGAAAAATAGAGAGAGCTCGCGCGCCGTCTTGTGATAGCCGTGCTGGTTTGTCAGTATTTATATTTATCAGCAATAAACAGTAAAACTATATTAAATCAGAATAGAACGGGCCCCTTTTTTTAAAAACATTAATTATCAAGCGCGTCAGTAGGTATTAAGGCGGTATTTTATTTCGTACTTCGCGCCTTCAAGTTGACATTCAGCCTATATAGAGACACAGGAATCGGCCAACATAAAGATAAAACTTTTATCATAAAGCCTGCAATACACATTCCTTAAGTTGACAATGGCGGGAACATACAGAAGATCGGCAGAATGTGATAGTGCGATCTGAAACATTGCAATATGAAAAAATAAACATATTAATTTAATATTTTTAATAATTACGTTAATTACCTTTAATAGAAAGGGACTCGGACTCGCGTTATGGTTCTAGAACTTAGTTAGTGGTTAGGTATAGCTTGGAAAATATAAATTCAGACGGTAAAAAAGAGATCTTTTGTTCCGCGTAAACACTTACCGGTCAATGGGTACCTATACCTACTCCGGGTACTCGAAAGGATTATTAAATCTATTTATTAATTCTATACACATCTTTACCTGAGAGTCGGAGTGACTCAAGATGACTTCAGTCATCACGTTTGTATTTATTTAATATAAAACAGTGTTATATTATAAATATGTAGAGAAGAAGATATATAAACATTTAATGCTGCAGCCTGTGTCCTACCTGTTGGATCTATAGCCACAAACATCTACTAAACTATTACCCCATAAAACGAGTTTTGTCCCTTTCTTACTAATTTAAACATCAAAGAAAAGAATTTTAACGGCATTTTAGCTAAAATAGGTTTGTTCAACGTTTTACTTGAAAGGTTAAATTAGAACTGCATGTGTCCTATGTCCAAAATAAGAAATTCGTTAACTCCCACCACATTACCATGCAAACGAAGTCGCAGGTACAGCTAGTACTGAATAAACCAGTAAAATTTGTTCAACTGAATTATACCTACATTTAAATTACAGGGAAAATTCAAAATTGTAATGCTTCTAGCCGGGTTCGATCAGGCACCCACAGGCATTCATGGCCCGTCGCTACTAACCAACTGAGCGTTCGGAACAATCTGTCTCGGCCACTAAGTCTTTCAACCAGGTCCTTCTTACGGCGACGCCGCGGATCACTCGGGCCCTCGCCTCTATTGCCTTAACCGGCCTGCCGGAGCTAATGCGCAGGAGCAGAACCAATGCTCCAGGTTGGAACTGTAAAAGGTCATAGCGTCGGCGGCCCTTGAACGGATTACCGGGATCTGGCTGCCGCAGAATCCCCTCTCGACAACCTACCTAACAGCCGCTCAAAAGTTTTGCCCTATTTCCGTGCTGTGCGTGCGACTCTTTGTGGGCCCACTCAGCGAGCTGGCGAGTCGCCTGCCTGCCTTTTTAAAATTTTGAGACTGATTGTCACGGCAGGTGTCTGTTAGTCTTCTTCCATAACCCATTATCCAGTCCATCCAACACACAACACAAAAGCCCAAGACCTAAAATTCAATCGCACTCACAGTGCTGCGCTGCAATAGTACTTATTTGCACCTGGCGGGGACCGCTCAAAGTATTCAAAGCGTATAGTTATAAAAAAGGCCGGAAAAGTTTTTCCCCTCACTGCCTCGGAAAGCCGTCTTTTGTCCTTTAAAACCAGTGGGCGAAAACGCATTTTATCCACTAGTGGGGAAAGTAATTTGACCTTGGAGCGTGTAGCGTGCGTAGCTTTTGCAAACCAAACGCAAACCATGGTGCACCTGATGGCGTGCTCCACGTGCCCACACTCCTGCTCGGAACACGACCTGAGAGACGCGACTGCCAGAGCTGTCCACACCGCTGCCCATTGGGCATCTCTTATTTGAGGAACCTCGACACGAAGAAGAAGAAGAAGAATATCTAAAAGCAATTACCCTGGAGTATTTATTTTATAGTAAGAAGGTAAAGAATAATATTGAATATTATTTACTTACATGTGTTGCTTTTTCTGCCAACTATATAGGTATTTTGCTATTTAAACTGCACGTTGATAACGATCACTAGCATTATCTAATACTCCAAAAGCTACCCTAATATTGAGGTAATCGAAAAATAATCACCTCTCTAATCTAAACAAAACAATGTCGGAAATCTGAGTACTAACTTCCCAGATACGAACACTATGACATGGAATATTAACGTCAAATCTTCTGATTAGGAATATTTATGCCAAATCTACTGGTTAGGAATATTTTAAAAGATGGTTCACTTCGTGCCGTGTGATCGATTCTTACCTACAAACAGTTAAAAGGATAACATTAAAAAATTATGGTTATAAATTTATGGTTATGGTTAAAAAGTTATTATTATGGAGAGTAATAAACGATAAGTATTCATCAATTTAGACGAATTTATACCCAAATTAAATTAAATAATTTAAATTCATAAAACAGAGGTGTTATGAATATTCTTCAGTCTCACTATGTCTTTGCCATAAGGCATACAAAAAGTCATAACATATGACACAAAAAAACGGAATTATTAAATAATCATATTAATCATGCATCGTACTTATGACAAATTACGTTGGTAAAATAGAATAAAATCAAATAATTAAAATTAAGTTTTCTTTAATGTATACCTATGCAGTTATGTTAAGCTAATTGTGTTATTGTCCCCTTATATAATAAATAAATATAAGGGGACAATCTTACACAAATCGACCTAGTCCCATAGTAAGCTCAGTAAGGCTTGTGTTATTTATTTATTTATTGATAAATACATTCACGTGACATTACAGTAACAACCAATGCGTCACGAAACCAAAACAACAAATAATACTATTTATTAGGCGTACTAGACGACGTTATAGGTACTAGACGACGATATATATAATAGATATAAATACTTCAATACATAGAAAACATCCAAGACTCAGAATAGTAGATTGTTAACCAAGGGCTGAAAGGCACCCATTTCTGACGAGATATTTTGGCGCTCGAACGAAGTGAGAGCGCCAATGGTTCGTGTCAGAAATGGTTGACTTTCACCCGAGTTAAACACTACTTTTCATATCGAATACGAGGAAAGTAAAAAGAATTCTTAGACGGAAAATTAAACAATGTTTAATCAAACTATACAATCCAAAAACGGCAGCCGCCGTTATAGTGACGTCATCAGAGATCAGAGCATAAAGAACAGTCCCATCTCACCTGTCCTAAAGAAAGAAGCACTATCTGGAAAAAAATGCTGGGGATCGATTTTTGACTTTCGAGTGCTCGACTCTTTATTAAAAATAATTAAATGATATTTTGAAATAGCGATACAAAATTCAAAAACGAGTGGTATTGACCACAATTCTATTGGTAGAAAGTAAGTGCCTACCATTTTGACACTACAAACGTATTTACTTTTATTTGATTTTCGAGCGCTCGAAAGCCAAAAATCGGTCTCCAGGTCGGCGTTTTCGGTCACGTGAAAATAAAGATAGTAAAATAACGATTTCAATTTTGAAATTAAAACTATTTAGTATTATATTCGTATTTCCTTAATTCAAAACTGTATATATAACATAATTTCATTATTTAATAGTGATAGACGAAAGTAACTAACTATACCTATTTGTATTTATTTTAAGTATTAGTTGAAGAGTGGCTGTATGCCTTTCTGCCTTAGCTCACATGCACAACAAGAAAATTAAATAAGGTTTGTGGGTGTATTCCAATTGTCACCATTTCATACACCCTACTGAATACATATATTCAAGCTAAAATAAGTTTTTAATTTACAACAGTAACTTATTTTATGTTCAATAAAATAAATTTTATGAACTAATAAGTATAAGATTATCCATCCCCCTTTATCAGTGGCAGGGTAAACCTTATATTTATTAGAATTCGTTTCCGTATAATGCTTGTAAGGCGAGGACTAATTGGAGTCGCCTTACAAGCATTATGCGGAAGTACTTTTCTGCACTTGAGCAGAAACGTATCACTTTCAGCACAATTTTTAGAACAACAACGACCCACTTTCAGAGCAAGAGATATGAAAACAAATATTCATGCTCATCACACTAAATATTTGCCCTTACCGGGATTCGAACCCAGGACCTCCAGCTTCGTAAGCAGCGTCACTACCCACTAGGCTAACTGGTCGTCGGTCGTTTCTTAATCGTTTACATTGTCTGTTTGGAAGTCTGATTGAAGTCGGTCGAAGTTAAACGTTGTTGTTAAAATAAATTACGTCAATCATAAAAGTTAAGCACTCTGTCAATGGTTGTTTTTTTTAATAATAAGATCAAGTTTTGTCCTACAATAAACCAAAGTATAAAGTCAAGGAAACCCTACCCTTTATTACCCATAGGATAAAAATTCTGGGTGAAAATCAAAAAAATTGTACATAGCTAAGGGCCTTAATCTAATCTACGCTTTAACTTTCCTCATGTGAGTAACGACAAAAGTTTTCAATTCTCCTTGGCTTCGTAGTTAGTTCGTTAGAGACAAGTGAATAAGAGCTAAAAAGTAGGCCAGCTTTGCGAGCAAACTTAAGAAACTCTTCGCGCATTCAAGTTACGAGTACCAGGGGCACAGTGGTCCTGATTGGAGAAAAGTGGAGCATAGGTTATGTTCCTCGAAAAACTATGCATTCGATTATGCAGTTTACTTCTTTAAATACTACTTCGAATCAATTACTGAATTAGTTTTAATGGTTAAATTAAAAACAAAAAAACTGTGAAACTTACATACCTAAACAGTGTATATTGTCAATTTACTGTACCTGTGTGCTACAAGAGTAGTTTAAAGATAAATAGGTGGCCGTCCAAGTCAACAAAAAGTTGATAGAGACGAGTCCGTAGCAAATAAATGCAGTGACCAAGTTTCTGAGTTATGTTTTGATTTTTTTACTTTCCTATTTTTTATTTCAATATTATTATTGTACTAGTACTCCTCAATGGTGTGGCTCAGTACACGTTTATTGATATGTAGCCTAGTATAGGACTATTTTAAAATATTCTGCGGTTGTTTTCTTTTGCTTGTTTCTATTGAATTATGCAGTGTTTTGGAGTAAAATAAACTATGCCCTCCACCCCCTTACCTTGTTTGAGCCCACTGTGCGTGGATTCTAACGCTTTTTGGTCGTTATAAACAGGTTCTTGAAGTAAAGAAAGAGCCAGGTGAATTTGCATTAGCATACATTCTATACGAAGGCGCTAGAGCACAAGCCTTTGTGAAGGTTTACGTTTTTAAGGCAAGTATCTCAGGAAATTAGCAGTAGGTGGTTGAATAAATGTACGATGTAGGTAGGTAATTTCTAACATGCTCAATAAATTGCAGAAAAAATCGCATAAAGAAACAGGAGATATATTTTAGTTTGTCGCTTCAGATTCTTTTACGCATTTATACGCCGTCGAGCAAGGAGCATGCAAAACATATTAAATAAGTAATCGGTGAACCGGATAAACGCACGGTCTTTCGGAACATGGGAAATTGAACTTGTTCAATGAATTGTTAGGTCAAATCAGAAATAATATAGCAACCGTGTCTTTTTTATTGGATTACCCTTAAGCAAATGCCATTTCATCCAAATTAGATATACTAATAATTTAGGAACCGAAGGGTCCTCCGCCTTAACGGTGACGTTGGTTGTATTTTTTTTGCCAATTTTAACCGACCAACAAGGAGGAAGTTCTCAAATCATCGGAATTTATGTATGTTTCCCGATTAATCAAAGACGCCTCTACCGACAGGTATGGAAAGTTATTTTTTGTTTAGAAGGGTATCTTTCCTAGTTGGCCCGATGTCGGCTGTGATGACCACGTCGGAATCCGATGATGGTATCTTAGAGAAATGTGGAAATGTTCATGTATGTGGCTTGGCGGAGTACAGTATGGATAAAAGTTGTATCTCGCGATAGACCACCGTCACGTTCCAAATTCAAAAACTCTATCCACGCTAGCGGATATAAAGGACGGGTGCCTGTCGTATCGCATAATGTTGATCGTCCTAAAATTTTTTGGCCGAGAATGTTTGGCATAATGTTTAATAATTGCATACTACTTATTTAGCCTATTCATTTTTGCGCATACACATTTAAAAGTTCTAAAGTATGTTTATCCTAATATTGATTACTCGAACATCGAGTTACCTATAAAGTAATAGTCCTAATTTTCATTGTCATAGTAATTATTTTGCCTATTATTAAATTAGCTAAACCACCACTATGTTTTTCCTAAATTTTATACTATTTTTAAACTCTGAGCAGACCCGACCTACATTTAGATAAATAAGATAGGTTCGTTACTTGCCTTTTGTCCCTCAGAGCAGTAATAGGGGCCGTCGACATGAGGGCGGGTCATAGGTTATTCAAGTATTAGGCAATTGTCAGCTGATCCAACCTTCAGTTAGATCAATTAGGTAGGTTCGTTAGTTGCCTTTTGTCCCTCAGAGCAGAAATAGGGGCCCCGCGAAGCGGGGCTCCGTCGACATGAGGGCGGGTCATAAGTAATTTAAATAATAGGCAATTCTGACCAGATCCAACCTGCATTTAGATTATGCACAACATTTTTAGAACATTAAATTAGTAACATCTAAGTTATGCACATCAATCATTCTAAAAAAAAACTTTAGGACAACCGATACTAGGAACAACAATTTCGGCAAATAAAAAATATGCACAACAATGTTTATGCCATACATTATTCGGCATAAAGTTGATATGCGACAAAATAGTAGGACCAACAATTTTATGCTACCAGATATAGACCCTAAAGGACTTTTGGGCGTAGATTTTGAACAATAAAGCAAGCTTTTTCGAACCGGTGTGGTGAAAAATATTTTTTTCACTTCTCATGCTCAAAAAGTGCATCATATTAGACTTGGCAAGCGGGGCTAAAGTAGTACATTTAGCCCCTAGGGAAAATACGTATACATATTTATGATTTATAAAATATTTTAATTTGACCACGCACAGTTCAATATTACATCCACCAATCACAACTCTTTAAAAAAGCATTAGTATTTCCTATCTACTAACCAGAATACAGCTAGACATTAAAATCGACCAATCAGGAAACAGTATTCAATTCAAACATTGGGTGTTTTTCAAGCGTGGTTAACTGCATACATGAGTCATGTATGCAGTTAACCACGCTTGAACGTTTGGATGGAGCTATAGTCGGTCAGAGGCGATTATTTTATGAATTATTGTAAATTAGGGAATGAAAATCTCCTAATGTTTGAATTGAATTCTGTTTCCTGATTGGTCGATTTTAATATCTAGCTGTATTCTGGTTAGTAGACAGCAAATACTAATGTTATTTTAAAGAGTTGTGATTGGTGGATGTAATTACATGACATAAGCTATGAAGATTGAGCGGGATAGTTGATATCCTCATACAGAAAAAAATGTCGTCTTTGACGTCACGCCCAAAATGAAAGGGATAGAAATATTTGACAGTATGGTACTGTTTTCGGTGATTGTCATTATTTAAAATGAGAACCGAGGTTTGTGTCAAACTGTAAAGATATTTATGTAGCAATAGGTGTAAGTAAAAGAAAAGTACGTTTGAGCGCAAAAGTTTCAAGTGCCTTCGCTAATGTAAACATATTTAGGGCACATTGACAGGAAAACTTATTTTGTAACATGCAATGTAAACCTATTATGTCACAATGTGTGAAAATGTTTTTATGGAAGACAGATGGTAAACAGAACTTTGGAACATTAAGTGAAAACATGAAACCGTCATGTGCGTTGTAAGTATGTTTTTGCCATGTAGTGTGTAAACTTATTTAAATGTAAAGGTATTTTTGTAAGACTCAATTGTAACGATATCTTTGACCTCGACTGTACAAGTTATATAATGCATAATGAAGGCCCCCGGTTTAAAAATTGACAATCAGTCCTCCGCAAATAATAGTTCTATGAAAAGTATCAATACCCCAGGGAAATTTCGTTTTTTTTTCAAACATGAATTTATAAAAGCGTTTTTTTTGTTTGTTTAGTTTTCAAATGTTATTGTAAGATGCCTTATCCAAGAATCCACCAAAATTTCCATCGGGAAACAAATATATAAAAATAAATGACACATCCGTTATATTTTTTGTGTGATTTATTTATTATTCTTGAAGAGCTCCTGTAAATTAACCAAAACTAAAATTAAAATATCTATTTATATTTTTCCTCTTTATTCAGGAATTGGTTAAATATCGATTTTTTGATGACTAATATTTTGGTCGATTTTGAGTCTCCGTAATTACTAAAATGATAATATATCAGTTACACACAAAAAAGCTGCTGTTATGAATTATTTCCAAATTTCCATTTTTTTCCATACTAATAGAAATAAAGTGCTTGGGCTACAAGTCATGTGCAGAACCCACGGATGCTTAGTTGATTTAGTAATTTATAAAATCTGAATGTCAATTTAACGATCGTTTTCATAGCACAGTATAGTTGACAAAAAATACACAAGTATTCTTAGTATTATATATATAAAGTAATATGAAATATTTAAACACATAAATTAATCTCTCACTTATAATAAATCTCTAATTTGAAAATGGAATCAGCCAGTATCAAACTAAGCATTTACGTGTCCCGAATGATCTCGGCTTCCCATGAACGGAAAAACATGTAGATTTTTTCATAAGTACATTATTACTCTAGCTTCCGTTTAGGATAGTTTTTATCCAACTGCGACAGTTAATTAATTTTCGGAAACATTTGACCTCATTAAATTATTCAGGTCTTTTGCTTGAAATCATAGCCGACATATCCGTCAACTGTCAGTGACGTCAAAATGGCGGACTTGCATATCTAACTAACAGTAATAATTTCGATACGGTGTTGTGACAGACCTTCACAAAACACATATTAAATTATAAAGCATAAAAAAATAATCGATTCTGATATGGAAACTTATACGCGCTAAATTCGTTTTTCTCGCACTATACGTCTCTTTCCTCTCAATCGTCGAATCCGACTCGGCTGGGCAGCGTTCGGGAAGCTACGGCAAATCTTTTCGTCCAATATTCCGCAGTGTCTCAAGACGAAAGTCTTTGACCAGTGTGTGTTGCCAGTGATGACATATGGCACTGAAACGTGGTCGCTTACTATGGGCCTCATAAGAAGGCTCAAAGTCACCCAAAGGGCAATGGAGAGGGCCATGTTGGGAGTTTCTCTGCGTGACCGCATCAGAAATGAGGCTATCCGCAGCAGAACCAAGGTAACCGACATAGCCCTCCGGATCGCTAAACTTAAGTGGCAGTGGGCGGGGCACATAGCACGTAGAACCGATGGCCATTGGGGCGGAAAGGTTCTCGAGTGGCGACCACGTACCGGAAGGCGCAGCGTGGGTAGGCCCCCGACAAGGTGGACTGATGACCTGGTAAAGGTTGCGGGAGTCCGCTGGATGCGGGTGGCGCGGGATCGGTCACTTTGGCACTCTTTGCCAAAGTGACCGATCCTCCTATGTCCGAGGCCTCCCCGCCTATGTCCAGCAGTGGACGTCTATCGGCTGATATGATGATGATGATGATACTTCTCTTTCGAAGTTGTCTATTACGAGAGAGACGGATAGTTCGAGAAAAATAGAGAGAGCTCGCGCGCCGTCTTGTGATAGCCGTGCTGGTTTGTCAGTATTTATATTTATCAGCAATAAACAGTAAAACTATATTAAATCAGAATAGAACGGGCCCCTTTTTTTAAAAACATTAATTATCAAGCGCGTCAGTAGGTATTAAGGCGGTATTTTATTTCGTACTTCGCGCCTTCAAGTTGACATTCAGCCTATATAGAGACACAGGAATCGGCCAACATAAAGATAAAACTTTTATCATAAAGCCTGCAATACACATTCCTTAAGTTGACAATGGCGGGAACATACAGAAGATCGGCAGAATGTGATAGTGCGATCTGAAACATTGCAATATGAAAAAATAAACATATTAATTTAATATTTTTAATAATTACGTTAATTACCTTTAATAGAAAGGGACTCGGACTCGCGTTATGGTTCTAGAACTTAGTTAGTGGTTAGGTATAGCTTGGAAAATATAAATTCAGACGGTAAAAAAGAGATCTTTTGTTCCGCGTAAACACTTACCGGTCAATGGGTACCTATACCTACTCCGGGTACTCGAAAGGATTATTAAATCTATTTATTAATTCTATACACATCTTTACCTGAGAGTCGGAGTGACTCAAGATGATTTCAGTCATCACGTTTGTATTTATTTAATATAAAACAGTGTTATATTATAAATATGTAGAGAAGAAGATATATAAACATTTAATGCTGCAGCCTGTGTCCTACCTGTTGGATCTATAGCCACAAACATCTACTAAACTATTACCCCATAAAACGAGTTTTGTCCCTTTCTTACTAATTTAAACATCAAAGAAAAGAATTTTAACGGCATTTTAGCTAAAATAGGTTTGTTCAACGTTTTACTTGAAAGGTTAAATTAGAACTGCATGTGTCCTATGTCCAAAATAAGAAATTCGTTAACTCCCACCACATTACCATGCAAACGAAGTCGCAGGTACAGCTAGTACTGAATAAACCAGTAAAATTTGTTCAACTGAATTATACCTACATTTAAATTACAGGGAAAATTCAAAATTGTAATGCTCCTAGCCGGGTTCGATCAGGCACCCACAGGCATTCATGGCCCGTCGCTACTAACCAACTGAGCGTTCGGAACAATCTGTCTCGGCCACTAAGTCTTTCAACCAGGTCCTTCTTACGGCGACGCCGCGGATCACTCGGGCCCTCGCCTCTATTGCCTTAACCGGCCTGCCGGAGCTAATGCGCAGGAGCAGAACCAATGCTCCAGGTTGGAACTGTAAAAGGTCATAGCGTCGGCGGCCCTTGAACGGATTACCGGGATCTGGCTGCCGCAGAATCCCCTCTCGACAACCTACCTAACAGCCGCTCAAAAGTTTTGCCCTATTTCCGTGCTGTGCGTGCGACTCTTTGTGGGCCCACTCAGCGAGCTGGCGAGTCGCCTGCCTGCCTTTTTAAAATTTTGAGACTGATTGTCACGGCAGGTGTCTGTTAGTCTTCTTCCATAACACATTATCCAGTCCATCCAACACACAACACAAAAGCCCAAGACCTAAAATTCAATCGCACTCACAGTGCTGCGCTGCAATAGTACTTATTTGCACCTGGCGGGGACCGCTCAAAGTATTCAAAGCGTATAGTTATAAAAAAGGCCGGAAAAGTTTTTCCCCTCACTGCCTCGGAAAGCCGTCTTTTGTCCTTTAAAACCAGTGGGCGAAAACGCATTTTATCCACTAGTGGGGAAAGTAATTTGACCTTGGAGCGTGTAGCGTGCGTAGCTTTTGCAAACCAAACGCAAACCATGGTGCACCTGATGGCGTGCTCCACGTGCCCACACTCCTGCTCGGAACACGACCTGAGAGACGCGACTGCCAGAGCTGTCCACACCGCTGCCCATTGGGCATCTCTTATTTGAGGAACCTCGACACGAAGAAGAAGAAGAAGAATATCTAAAAGCAATTACCCTGGAGTATTTATTTTATAGTAAGAAGGTAAAGAATAATATTGAATATTATTTACTTACATGTGTTGCTTTTTCTGCCAACTATATAGGTATTTTGCTATTTAAACTGCACGTTGATAACGATCACTAGCATTATCTAATACTCCAAAAGCTACCCTAATATTGAGGTAATCGAAAAATAATCACCTCTCTAATCTAAACAAAACAATGTCGGAAATCTGAGTACTAACTTCCCAGATACGAACACTATGACATGGAATATTAACGTCAAATCTTCTGATTAGGAATATTTATGCCAAATCTACTGGTTAGGAATATTTTAAAAGATGGTTCACTTCGTGCCGTGTGATCGATTCTTACCTACAAACAGTTAAAAGGATAACATTAAAAAATTATGGTTATAAATTTATGGTTATGGTTAAAAAGTTATTATTATGGAGAGTAATAAACGATAAGTATTCATCAATTTAGACGAATTTATACCCAAATTAAATTAAATAATTTAAATTCATAAAACAGAGGTGTTATGAATATTCTTCAGTCTCACTATGTCTTTGCCATAAGGCATACAAAAAGTCATAACATATGACACAAAAAAACGGAATTATTAAATAATCATATTAATCATGCATCGTACTTATGACAAATTACGTTGGTAAAATAGAATAAAATCAAATAATTAAAATTAAGTTTTCTTTAATGTATACCTATGCAGTTATGTTAAGCTAATTGTGTTATTGTCCCCTTATATAATAAATAAATATAAGGGGACAATCTTACACAAATCGACCTAGTCCCATAGTAAGCTCAGTAAGGCTTGTGTTATTTATTTATTTATTGATAAATACATTCACGTGACATTACAGTAACAACCAATGCGTCACGAAACCAAAACAACAAATTTATTAGGCGTACTAGACGACGTTATAGGTACTAGACGACGATATATATAATAGATATAAATACTTCAATACATAGAAAACATCCAAGACTCAGAATAGTAGATTGTTAACCAAGGGCTGAAAGGCACCCATTTCTGACGAGATATTTTGGCGCTCGAACGAAGTGAGAGCGCCAATGGTTCGTGTCAGAAATGGTTGACTTTCACCCGAGTTAAACACTACTTTTCATATCGAATACGAGGAAAGTAAAAAGAATTCTTAGACGGAAAATTAAACAATGTTTAATCAAACTATACAATCCAAAAACGGCAGCCGCCGTTATAGTGACGTCATCAGAGATCAGAGCATAAAGAACAGTCCCATCTCACCTGTCCTAAAGAAAGAAGCACTATCTGGAAAAAAATGCTGGGGATCGATTTTTGACTTTCGAGTGCTCGACTCTTTATTAAAAATAATTAAATGATATTTTGAAATAGCGATACAAAATTCAAAAACGAGTGGTATTGACCACAATTCTATTGGTAGAAAGTAAGTGCCTACCATTTTGACACTACAAACGTATTTACTTTTATTTGATTTTCGAGCGCTCGAAAGCCAAAAATCGGTCTCCAGGTCGGCGTTTTCGGTCACGTGAAAATAAAGATAGTAAAATAACGATTTCAATTTTGAAATTAAAACTATTTAGTATTATATTCGTATTTCCTTAATTCAAAACTGTATATATAACATAATTTCATTATTTAATAGTGATAGACGAAAGTAACTAACTATACCTATTTGTATTTATTTTAAGTATTAGTTGAAGAGTGGCTGTATGCCTTTCTGCCTTAGCTCACATGCACAACAAGAAAATTAAATAAGGTTTGTGGGTGTATTCCAATTGTCACCATTTCATACACCCTACTGAATACATATATTCAAGCTAAAATAAGTTTTTAATTTACAACAGTAACTTATTTTATGTTCAATAAAATAAATTTTATGAACTAATAAGTATAAGATTATCCATCCCCCTTTATCAGTGGCAGGGTAAACCTTATATTTATTAGAATTCGTTTCCGTATAATGCTTGTAAGGCGAGGACTAATTGGAGTCGCCTTACAAGCATTATGCGGAAGTACTTTTCTGCACTTGAGCAGAAACGTATCACTTTCAGCACAATTTTTAGAACAACAACGACCCACTTTCAGAGCAAGAGATATGAAAACAAATATTCATGCTCATCACACTAAATATTTGCCCTTACCGGGATTCGAACCCAGGACCTCCAGCTTCGTAAGCAGCGTCACTACCCACTAGGCTAACTGGTCGTCGGTCGTTTCTTAATCGTTTACATTGTCTGTTTGGAAGTCTGATTGAAGTCGGTCGAAGTTAAACGTTGTTGTTAAAATAAATTACGTCAATCATAAAAGTTAAGCACTCTGTCAATGGTTGTTTTTTTTAATAATAAGATCAAGTTTTGTCCTACAATAAACCAAAGTATAAAGTCAAGGAAACCCTACCCTTTATTACCCATAGGATAAAAATTCTGGGTGAAAATCAAAAAAATTGTACATAGCTAAGGGCCTTAATCTAATCTACGCTTTAACTTTCCTCATGTGAGTAACGACAAAAGTTTTCAATTCTCCTTGGCTTCGTAGTTAGTTCGTTAGAGACAAGTGAATAAGAGCTAAAAAGTAGGCCAGCTTTGCGAGCAAACTTAAGAAACTCTTCGCGCATTCAAGTTACGAGTACCAGGGGCACAGTGGTCCCGATTAGAGAAAAGTGGAGCATAGGTTATGTTCCTCGAAAAACTATGCATTCGATTATGCAGTTTACTTCTTTAAATACTACTTCGAATCAATTACTGAATTAGTTTTAATGGTTAAATTAAAAACAAAAAAACTGTGAAACTTACATACCTAAACAGTGTATATTGTCAATTTACTGTACCTGTGTGCTACAAGAGTAGTTTAAAGATAAATAGGTGGCCGTCCAAGTCAACAAAAAGTTGATAGAGACGAGTCCGTAGCAAATAAATGCAGTGACCAAGTTTCTGAGTTATGTTTTGATTTTTTTACTTTCCTATTTTTTATTTCAATATTATTATTGTACTAGTACTCCTCAATGATGTGGCTCAGTACACGTTTATTGATATGTAGCCTAGTATAGGACTATTTTAAAATATTCTGCGGTTGTTTTCTTTTGCTTGTTTCTATTGAATTATGCAGTGTTTTGGAGTAAAATAAACTATGCCCTCCACCCCCTTACCTTGTTTGAGCCCACTGTGCGTGGATTCTAACGCTTTTTGGTCGTTATAAACAGGTTCTTGAAGTAAAGAAAGAGCCAGGTGAATTTGCATTAGCATACATTCTATACGAAGGCGCTAGAGCACAAGCCTTTGTGAAGGTTTACGTTTTTAAGGCAAGTATCTCAGGAAATTAGCAGTAGGTGGTTGAATAAATGTACGATGTAGGTAGGTAATTTCTAACATGCTCAATAAATTGCAGAAAAAATCGCATAAAGAAACAGGAGATATATTTTAGTTTGTCGCTTCAGATTCTTTTACGCATTTATACGCCGTCGAGCAAGGAGCATGCAAAACATATTAAATAAGTAATCGGTGAACCGGATAAACGCACGGTCTTTCGGAACATGGGAAATTGAACTTGTTCAATGAATTGTTAGGTCAAATCAGAAATAATATAGCAACCGTGTCTTTTTTATTGGATTACCCTTAAGCAAATGCCATTTCATCCAAATTAGATATACTAATAATTTAGGAACCGAAGGGTCCTCCGCCTTAACGGTGACGTTGGTTGTATTTTTTTTGCCAATTTTAACCGACCAACAAGGAGGAAGTTCTCAAATCATCGGAATTTATGTATGTTTCCCGATTAATCAAAGACGCCTCTACCGACAGGTATGGAAAGTTATTTTTTGTTTAGAAGGGTATCTTTCCTAGTTGGCCCGATGTCGGCTGTGATGACCACGTCGGAATCCGATGATGGTATCTTAGAGAAATGTGGAAATGTTCATGTATGTGGCTTGGCGGAGTACAGTATGGATAAAAGTTGTATCTCGCGATAGACCACCGTCACGTTCCAAATTCAAAAACTCTATCCACGCTAGCGGATATAAAGGACGGGTGCCTGTCGTATCGCATAATGTTGATCGTCCTAAAATTTTTTGGCCGAGAATGTTTGGCATAATGTTTAATAATTGCATACTACTTATTTAGCCTATTCATTTTTGCGCATACACATTTAAAAGTTCTAAAGTATGTTTATCCTAATATTGATTACTCGAACATCGAGTTACCTATAAAGTAATAGTCCTAATTTTCATTGTCATAGTAATTATTTTGCCTATTATTAAATTAGCTAAACCACCACTATGTTTTTCCTAAATTTTATACTATTTTTAAACTCTGAGCAGACCCGACCTACATTTAGATAAATAAGATAGGTTCGTTACTTGCCTTTTGTCCCTCAGAGCAGTAATAGGGGCCGTCGACATGAGGGCGGGTCATAGGTTATTCAAGTATTAGGCAATTGTCAGCTGATCCAACCTTCAGTTAGATCAATTAGGTAGGTTCGTTAGTTGCCTTTTGTCCCTCAGAGCAGAAATAGGGGCCCCGCGAAGCGGGGCTCCGTCGACATGAGGGCGGGTCATAAGTAATTTAAATAATAGGCAATTCTGACCAGATCCAACCTGCATTTAGATTATGCACAACATTTTTAGAACATTAAATTAGTAACATCAAAGTTATGCACATCAATCATTCTAAAAAAAAAACTTTAGGACAACCGATACTAGGAACAACAATTTCGGCAAATAAAAAATATGCACAACAATGTTTATGCCATACATTATTCGGCATAAAGTTGATATGCGACAAAATAGTAGGACCAACAATTTTATGCTACCAGATATAGACCCTAAAGGACTTTTGGGCGTAGATTTTGAACAATAAAGCAAGCTTTTTCGAACCGGTGTGGTGAAAAATATTTTTTTCACTTCTCATGCTCAAAAAGTGCATCATATTAGACCTGGCAAGCGGGGCTAAAGTAGTACATTTAGCCCCTAGGGAAAATATGTATACATATTTATGATTTATAAAATATTTTAATTTGACCACGCACAGTTCAATATTACATCCACCAATCACAACTCTTTAAAAAAGCATTAGTATTTCCTATCTACTAACCAGAATACAGCTAGACATTAAAATCGACCAATCAGGAAACAGTATTCAATTCAAACATTGGGTGTTTTTCAAGCGTGGTTAACTGCATACATGAGTCATGTATGCAGTTAACCACGCTTGAACGTTTGGATGGAGCTATAGTCGGTCAGAGGCGATTATTTTATGAATTATTGTAAATTAGGGAATGAAAATCTCCTAATGTTTGAATTGAATTCTGTTTCCTGATTGGTCGATTTTAATATCTAGCTGTATTCTGGTTAGTAGACAGCAAATACTAATGTTATTTTAAAGAGTTGTGATTGGTGGATGTAATTACATGACATAAGCTATGAAGATTGAGCGGGATAGTTGATATCCTCATACAGAAAAAAATGTCGTCTTTGACGTCACGCCCAAAATGAAAGGGATAGAAATATTTGACAGTATGGTACTGTTTTCGGTGATTGTCATTATTTAAAATGAGAACCGAGGTTTGTGTCAAACTGTAAAGATATTTATGTAGCAATAGGTGTAAGTAAAAGAAAAGTACGTTTGAGCGCAAAAGTTTCAAGTGCCTTCGCTAATGTAAACATATTTAGGGCACATTGACAGGAAAACTTATTTTGTAACATGCAATGTAAACCTATTATGTCACAATGTGTGAAAATGTTTTTATGGAAGACAGATGGTAAACAGAACTTTGGAACATTAAGTGAAAACATGAAACCGTCATGTGCGTTGTAAGTATGTTTTTGCCATGTAGTGTGTAAACTTATTTAAATGTAAAGGTATTTTTGTAAGACTCAATTGTAACGATATCTTTGACCTCGACTGTACAAGTTATATAATGCATAATGAAGGCCCCCGGTTTAAAAATTGACAATCAGTCCTCCGCAAATAATAGTTCTATGAAAAGTATCAATACCCCAGGGAAATTTCGTTTTTTTTTCAAACATGAATTTATAAAAGCGTTTTTTTTGTTTGTTTAGTTTTCAAATGTTATTGTAAGATGCCTTATCCAAGAATCCACCAAAATTTCCATCGGGAAACAAATATATAAAAATAAATGACACATCCGTTATATTTTTTGTGTGATTTATTTATTATTCTTGAAGAGCTCCTGTAAATTAACCAAAACTAAAATTAAAATATCTATTTATATTTTTCCTCTTTATTCAGGAATTGGTTAAATATCGATTTTTTGATGACTAATATTTTGGTCGATTTTGAGTCTCCGTAATTACTAAAATGATAATATATCAGTTACACACAAAAAAGCTGCTGTTATGAATTATTTCCAAATTTCCATTTTTTTCCATACTAATAGAAATAAAGTGCTTGGGCTACAAGTCATGTGCAGAACCCACGGATGCTTAGTTGATTTAGTAATTTATAAAATCTGAATGTCAATTTAACGATCGTTTTCATAGCACAGTATAGTTGACAAAAAATACACAAGTATTCTTAGTATTATATATATAAAGTAATATGAAATATTTAAACACATAAATTAATCTCTCACTTATAATAAATCTCTAATTTGAAAATGGAATCAGCCAGTATCAAACTAAGCATTTACGTGTCCCGAATGATCTCGGCTTCCCATGAACGGAAAAACATGTAGATTTTTTCATAAGTACATTATTACTCTAGCTTCCGTTTAGGATAGTTTTTATCCAACTGCGACAGTTAATTAATTTTCGGAAACATTTGACCTCATTAAATTATTCAGGTCTTTTGCTTGAAATCATAGCCGACATATCCGTCAACTGTCAGTGACGTCAAAATGGCGGACTTGCATATCTAACTAACAGTAATAATTTCGATACGGTGTTGTGACAGACCTTCACAAAACACATATTAAATTATAAAGCATAAAAAAATAATCGATTCTGATATGGAAACTTATACGCGCTAAATTCGTTTTTCTCGCACTATACGTCTCTTTCCTCTCAATCGTCGAATCCGACTCGGCTGGGCAGCGTTCGGGAAGCTACGGCAAATCTTTTCGTCCAATATTCCGCAGTGTCTCAAGACGAAAGTCTTTGACCAGTGTGTGTTGCCAGTGATGACATATGGCACTGAAACGTGGTCGCTTACTATGGGCCTCATAAGAAGGCTCAAAGTCACCCAAAGGGCAATGGAGAGGGCCATGTTGGGAGTTTCTCTGCGTGACCGCATCAGAAATGAGGCTATCCGCAGCAGAACCAAGGTAACCGACATAGCCCTCCGGATCGCTAAACTTAAGTGGCAGTGGGCGGGGCACATAGCACGTAGAACCGATGGCCATTGGGGCGGAAAGGTTCTCGAGTGGCGACCACGTACCGGAAGGCGCAGCGTGGGTAGGCCCCCGACAAGGTGGACTGATGACCTGGTAAAGGTTGCGGGAGTCCGCTGGATGCGGGTGGCGCGGGATCGGTCACTTTGGCACTCTTTGCCAAAGTGACCGATCCTCCTATGTCCGAGGCCTCCCCGCCTATGTCCAGCAGTGGACGTCTATCGGCTGATATGATGATGATGATGATACTTCTCTTTCGAAGTTGTCTATTACGAGAGAGACGGATAGTTCGAGAAAAATAGAGAGAGCTCGCGCGCCGTCTTGTGATAGCCGTGCTGGTTTGTCAGTATTTATATTTATCAGCAATAAACAGTAAAACTATATTAAATCAGAATAGAACGGGCCCCTTTTTTTAAAAACATTAATTATCAAGCGCGTCAGTAGGTATTAAGGCGGTATTTTATTTCGTACTTCGCGCCTTCAAGTTGACATTCAGCCTATATAGAGACACAGGAATCGGCCAACATAAAGATAAAACTTTTATCATAAAGCCTGCAATACACATTCCTTAAGTTGACAATGGCGGGAACATACAGAAGATCGGCAGAATGTGATAGTGCGATCTGAAACATTGCAATATGAAAAAATAAACATATTAATTTAATATTTTTAATAATTACGTTAATTACCTTTAATAGAAAGGGACTCGGACTCGCGTTATGGTTCTAGAACTTAGTTAGTGGTTAGGTATAGCTTGGAAAATATAAATTCAGACGGTAAAAAAGAGATCTTTTGTTCCGCGTAAACACTTACCGGTCAATGGGTACCTATACCTACTCCGGGTACTCGAAAGGATTATTAAATCTATTTATTAATTCTATACACATCTTTACCTGAGAGTCGGAGTGACTCAAGATGATTTCAGTCATCACGTTTGTATTTATTTAATATAAAACAGTGTTATATTATAAATATGTAGAGAAGAAGATATATAAACATTTAATGCTGCAGCCTGTGTCCTACCTGTTGGATCTATAGCCACAAACATCTACTAAACTATTACCCCATAAAACGAGTTTTGTCCCTTTCTTACTAATTTAAACATCAAAGAAAAGAATTTTAACGGCATTTTAGCTAAAATAGGTTTGTTCAACGTTTTACTTGAAAGGTTAAATTAGAACTGCATGTGTCCTATGTCCAAAATAAGAAATTCGTTAACTCCCACCACATTACCATGCAAACGAAGTCGCAGGTACAGCTAGTACTGAATAAACCAGTAAAATTTGTTCAACTGAATTATACCTACATTTAAATTACAGGGAAAATTCAAAATTGTAATGCTCCTAGCCGGGTTCGATCAGGCACCCACAGGCATTCATGGCCCGTCGCTACTAACCAACTGAGCGTTCGGAACAATCTGTCTCGGCCACTAAGTCTTTCAACCAGGTCCTTCTTACGGCGACGCCGCGGATCACTCGGGCCCTCGCCTCTATTGCCTTAACCGGCCTGCCGGAGCTAATGCGCAGGAGCAGAACCAATGCTCCAGGTTGGAACTGTAAAAGGTCATAGCGTCGGCGGCCCTTGAACGGATTACCGGGATCTGGCTGCCGCAGAATCCCCTCTCGACAACCTACCTAACAGCCGCTCAAAAGTTTTGCCCTATTTCCGTGCTGTGCGTGCGACTCTTTGTGGGCCCACTCAGCGAGCTGGCGAGTCGCCTGCCTGCCTTTTTAAAATTTTGAGACTGATTGTCACGGCAGGTGTCTGTTAGTCTTCTTCCATAACCCATTATCCAGTCCATCCAACACACAACACAAAAGCCCAAGACCTAAAATTCAATCGCACTCACAGTGCTGCGCTGCAATAGTACTTATTTGCACCTGGCGGGGACCGCTCAAAGTATTCAAAGCGTATAGTTATAAAAAAGGCCGGAAAAGTTTTTCCCCTCACTGCCTCGGAAAGCCGTCTTTTGTCCTTTAAAACCAGTGGGCGAAAACGCATTTTATCCACTAGTGGGGAAAGTAATTTGACCTTGGAGCGTGTAGCGTGCGTAGCTTTTGCAAACCAAACGCAAACCATGGTGCACCTGATGGCGTGCTCCACGTGCCCACACTCCTGCTCGGAACACGACCTGAGAGACGCGACTGCCAGAGCTGTCCACACCGCTGCCCATTGGGCATCTCTTATTTGAGGAACCTCGACACGAAGAAGAAGAAGAAGAATATCTAAAAGCAATTACCCTGGAGTATTTATTTTATAGTAAGAAGGTAAAGAATAATATTGAATATTATTTACTTACATGTGTTGCTTTTTCTGCCAACTATATAGGTATTTTGCTATTTAAACTGCACGTTGATAACGATCACTAGCATTATCTAATACTCCAAAAGCTACCCTAATATTGAGGTAATCGAAAAATAATCACCTCTCTAATCTAAACAAAACAATGTCGGAAATCTGAGTACTAACTTCCCAGATACGAACACTATGACATGGAATATTAACGTCAAATCTTCTGATTAGGAATATTTATGCCAAATCTACTGGTTAGGAATATTTTAAAAGATGGTTCACTTCGTGCCGTGTGATCGATTCTTACCTACAAACAGTTAAAAGGATAACATTAAAAAATTATGGTTATAAATTTATGGTTATGGTTAAAAAGTTATTATTATGGAGAGTAATAAACGATAAGTATTCATCAATTTAGACGAATTTATACCCAAATTAAATTAAATAATTTAAATTCATAAAACAGAGGTGTTATGAATATTCTTCAGTCTCACTATGTCTTTGCCATAAGGCATACAAAAAGTCATAACATATGACACAAAAAAACGGAATTATTAAATAATCATATTAATCATGCATCGTACTTATGACAAATTACGTTGGTAAAATAGAATAAAATCAAATAATTAAAATTAAGTTTTCTTTAATGTATACCTATGCAGTTATGTTAAGCTAATTGTGTTATTGTCCCCTTATATAATAAATAAATATAAGGGGACAATCTTACACAAATCGACCTAGTCCCATAGTAAGCTCAGTAAGGCTTGTGTTATTTATTTATTTATTGATAAATACATTCACGTGACATTACAGTAACAACCAATGCGTCACGAAACCAAAACAACAAATAATACTATTTATTAGGCGTACTAGACGACGTTATAGGTACTAGACGACGATATATATAATAGATATAAATACTTCAATACATAGAAAACATCCAAGACTCAGAATAGTAGATTGTTAACCAAGGGCTGAAAGGCACCCATTTCTGACGAGATATTTTGGCGCTCGAACGAAGTGAGAGCGCCAATGGTTCGTGTCAGAAATGGTTGACTTTCACCCGAGTTAAACACTACTTTTCATATCGAATACGAGGAAAGTAAAAAGAATTCTTAGACGGAAAATTAAACAATGTTTAATCAAACTATACAATCCAAAAACGGCAGCCGCCGTTATAGTGACGTCATCAGAGATCAGAGCATAAAGAACAGTCCCATCTCACCTGTCCTAAAGAAAGAAGCACTATCTGGAAAAAAATGCTGGGGATCGATTTTTGACTTTCGAGTGCTCGACTCTTTATTAAAAATAATTAAATGATATTTTGAAATAGCGATACAAAATTCAAAAACGAGTGGTATTGACCACAATTCTATTGGTAGAAAGTAAGTGCCTACCATTTTGACACTACAAACGTATTTACTTTTATTTGATTTTCGAGCGCTCGAAAGCCAAAAATCGGTCTCCAGGTCGGCGTTTTCGGTCACGTGAAAATAAAGATAGTAAAATAACGATTTCAATTTTGAAATTAAAACTATTTAGTATTATATTCGTATTTCCTTAATTCAAAACTGTATATATAACATAATTTCATTATTTAATAGTGATAGACGAAAGTAACTAACTATACCTATTTGTATTTATTTTAAGTATTAGTTGAAGAGTGGCTGTATGCCTTTCTGCCTTAGCTCACATGCACAACAAGAAAATTAAATAAGGTTTGTGGGTGTATTCCAATTGTCACCATTTCATACACCCTACTGAATACATATATTCAAGCTAAAATAAGTTTTTAATTTACAACAGTAACTTATTTTATGTTCAATAAAATAAATTTTATGAACTAATAAGTATAAGATTATCCATCCCCCTTTATCAGTGGCAGGGTAAACCTTATATTTATTAGAATTCGTTTCCGTATAATGCTTGTAAGGCGAGGACTAATTGGAGTCGCCTTACAAGCATTATGCGGAAGTACTTTTCTGCACTTGAGCAGAAACGTATCACTTTCAGCACAATTTTTAGAACAACAACGACCCACTTTCAGAGCAAGAGATATGAAAACAAATATTCATGCTCATCACACTAAATATTTGCCCTTACCGGGATTCGAACCCAGGACCTCCAGCTTCGTAAGCAGCGTCACTACCCACTAGGCTAACTGGTCGTCGGTCGTTTCTTAATCGTTTACATTGTCTGTTTGGAAGTCTGATTGAAGTCGGTCGAAGTTAAACGTTGTTGTTAAAATAAATTACGTCAATCATAAAAGTTAAGCACTCTGTCAATGGTTGTTTTTTTTAATAATAAGATCAAGTTTTGTCCTACAATAAACCAAAGTATAAAGTCAAGGAAACCCTACCCTTTATTACCCATAGGATAAAAATTCTGGGTGAAAATCAAAAAAATTGTACATAGCTAAGGGCCTTAATCTAATCTACGCTTTAACTTTCCTCATGTGAGTAACGACAAAAGTTTTCAATTCTCCTTGGCTTCGTAGTTAGTTCGTTAGAGACAAGTGAATAAGAGCTAAAAAGTAGGCCAGCTTTGCGAGCAAACTTAAGAAACTCTTCGCGCATTCAAGTTACGAGTACCAGGGGCACAGTGGTCCCGATTGGAGAAAAGTGGAGCATAGGTTATGTTCCTCGAAAAACTATGCATTCGATTATGCAGTTTACTTCTTTAAATACTACTTCGAATCAATTACTGAATTAGTTTTAATGGTTAAATTAAAAACAAAAAAACTGTGAAACTTACATACCTAAACAGTGTATATTGTCAATTTACTGTACCTGTGTGCTACAAGAGTAGTTTAAAGATAAATAGGTGGCCGTCCAAGTCAACAAAAAGTTGATAGAGACGAGTCCGTAGCAAATAAATGCAGTGACCAAGTTTCTGAGTTATGTTTTGATTTTTTTACTTTCCTATTTTTTATTTCAATATTATTATTGTACTAGTACTCCTCAATGGTGTGGCTCAGTACACGTTTATTGATATGTAGCCTAGTATAGGACTATTTTAAAATATTCTGCGGTTGTTTTCTTTTGCTTGTTTCTATTGAATTATGCAGTGTTTTGGAGTAAAATAAACTATGCCCTCCACCCCCTTACCTTGTTTGAGCCCACTGTGCGTGGATTCTAACGCTTTTTGGTCGTTATAAACAGGTTCTTGAAGTAAAGAAAGAGCCAGGTGAATTTGCATTAGCATACATTCTATACGAAGGCGCTAGAGCACAAGCCTTTGTGAAGGTTTACGTTTTTAAGGCAAGTATCTCAGGAAATTAGCAGTAGGTGGTTGAATAAATGTACGATGTAGGTAGGTAATTTCTAACATGCTCAATAAATTGCAGAAAAAATCGCATAAAGAAACAGGAGATATATTTTAGTTTGTCGCTTCAGATTCTTTTACGCATTTATACGCCGTCGAGCAAGGAGCATGCAAAACATATTAAATAAGTAATCGGTGAACCGGATAAACGCACGGTCTTTCGGAACATGGGAAATTGAACTTGTTCAATGAATTGTTAGGTCAAATCAGAAATAATATAGCAACCGTGTCTTTTTTATTGGATTACCCTTAAGCAAATGCCATTTCATCCAAATTAGATATACTAATAATTTAGGAACCGAAGGGTCCTCCGCCTTAACGGTGACGTTGGTTGTATTTTTTTTGCCAATTTTAACCGACCAACAAGGAGGAAGTTCTCAAATCATCGGAATTTATGTATGTTTCCCGATTAATCAAAGACGCCTCTACCGACAGGTATGGAAAGTTATTTTTTGTTTAGAAGGGTATCTTTCCTAGTTGGCCCGATGTCGGCTGTGATGACCACGTCGGAATCCGATGATGGTATCTTAGAGAAATGTGGAAATGTTCATGTATGTGGCTTGGCGGAGTACAGTATGGATAAAAGTTGTATCTCGCGATAGACCACCGTCACGTTCCAAATTCAAAAACTCTATCCACGCTAGCGGATATAAAGGACGGGTGCCTGTCGTATCGCATAATGTTGATCGTCCTAAAATTTTTTGGCCGAGAATGTTTGGCATAATGTTTAATAATTGCATACTACTTATTTAGCCTATTCATTTTTGCGCATACACATTTAAAAGTTCTAAAGTATGTTTATCCTAATATTGATTACTCGAACATCGAGTTACCTATAAAGTAATAGTCCTAATTTTCATTGTCATAGTAATTATTTTGCCTATTATTAAATTAGCTAAACCACCACTATGTTTTTCCTAAATTTTATACTATTTTTAAACTCTGAGCAGACCCGACCTACATTTAGATAAATAAGATAGGTTCGTTACTTGCCTTTTGTCCCTCAGAGCAGTAATAGGGGCCGTCGACATGAGGGCGGGTCATAGGTTATTCAAGTATTAGGCAATTGTCAGCTGATCCAACCTTCAGTTAGATCAATTAGGTAGGTTCGTTAGTTGCCTTTTGTCCCTCAGAGCAGAAATAGGGGCCCCGCGAAGCGGGGCTCCGTCGACATGAGGGCGGGTCATAAGTAATTTAAATAATAGGCAATTCTGACCAGATCCAACCTGCATTTAGATTATGCACAACATTTTTAGAACATTAAATTAGTAACATCAAAGTTATGCACATCAATCATTCTAAAAAAAAAACTTTAGGACAACCGATACTAGGAACAACAATTTCGGCAAATAAAAAATATGCACAACAATGTTTATGCCATACATTATTCGGCATAAAGTTGATATGCGACAAAATAGTAGGACCAACAATTTTATGCTACCAGATATAGACCCTAAAGGACTTTTGGGCGTAGATTTTGAACAATAAAGCAAGCTTTTTCGAACCGGTGTGGTGAAAAATATTTTTTTCACTTCTCATGCTCAAAAAGTGCATCATATTAGACTTGGCAAGCGGGGCTAAAGTAGTACATTTAGCCCCTAGGGAAAATATGTATACATATTTATGATTTATAAAATATTTTAATTTGACCACGCACAGTTCAATATTACATCCACCAATCACAACTCTTTAAAAAAGCATTAGTATTTCCTATCTACTAACCAGAATACAGCTAGACATTAAAATCGACCAATCAGGAAACAGTATTCAATTCAAACATTGGGTGTTTTTCAAGCGTGGTTAACTGCATACATGAGTCATGTATGCAGTTAACCACGCTTGAACGTTTGGATGGAGCTATAGTCGGTCAGAGGCGATTATTTTATGAATTATTGTAAATTAGGGAATGAAAATCTCCTAATGTTTGAATTGAATTCTGTTTCCTGATTGGTCGATTTTAATATCTAGCTGTATTCTGGTTAGTAGACAGCAAATACTAATGTTATTTTAAAGAGTTGTGATTGGTGGATGTAATTACATGACATAAGCTATGAAGATTGAGCGGGATAGACTACGCCGCTATTAGACGGTCAGAGGCGTTTATTCGTCTTGTGAATATTTTGTATCTATGTCAAAACAGTTTATTAAAAAGAATGGCGCCAAATTGAACAATCTTTTCGCCTTGGTATAATTGTTGATTGTGGATGGACAATCTTTGTTTTTACTATTTTCTCGCAGTCGAAGTGAAAAGTAGAGTGTATAACTCTGGTCTAAAAGCCATATTACCCCTCGAACTATTTCCCCTCACTTCGCTCGGGAAAATATCCATCTCGTGGTAATATGGCTTACTTTAGACCCTTGTCATACAATCTACTATTTCACTTCTCATGCTCAAAAAGTGAGTCATATTAGACTTAGCAAGCGGGGCTAAAGTAGTACATTTAGCCCCTAGGGAAAATATGTATACATTTATAAAACATTTTAATTTGATCAATCACAACAGTTCAATACTACATCCAACAATCACAGCTCCTTAAAAAACATTCGTATTTGCTATCTAACTTACCAGAATACAGCTAGACATTAAAATCGACCAATCAGGAAACAGAATTCAATTCAAACATTAGGTGTTTTCTTATTCCCTAATTCACAATAATTAAAAAATAAACGCCTCTGACCGACTATAGCTCCGTCCAAACGTTCAAGCGTGGTTGACTGCATACATGACATAAGCTATGAAGATTGAGCGGGATAGACTGCTCTCTGTCTCGCTTTATCGTATGCCCTGCGTATGCTGTCCGCCGCGCTCGGCCGTTTAGACGCCGCTATTAGACGGTCAGAGGCGTTTATTCGTGGTGTGAATATTTTGTATCTGTGTCAAAGCAGTTTATTAAAAAGAATGGCGCCAAATTGAATAATCTTTTCGCCTTGGTATAATTGTTGATTGTGGATGGATAATCTGTGTTTTTACTATTTTCTCGCAGTCGAAGTGAAAAGTAGAGTGTATAACTCTAGTCTAAAAGCCATATTACCCCTCGAATTGTTTCCCCTCACTTCGTTCGGGAAAATATTCATCTGGTGGTAATATAGCTTACTTTAGACCTTTGTCATTCAATCTACTATTAATTATTTTACTTCTTTCACCATTTTAGTAAACTTTATATACCACCGTAATGGTACCTACGCGATGTTCGGTTTTGTATTGACCCTGACGACTCGACGAACATTGGGAGGTTACTAATGGCAGGTAGGGTTAAGTGACATTCACTAAAACTTTAAGTGGGATTTGCACTCACCCGTTAGAAAGAATGGTCATCGTGGGCTTGGGGTATAAGTCCTGCGCGACACACGTCAGTGTCACCAGGAACACGTACTTCTTCTCTTGCATGAAGTGGAAGTTCTTCCCTGGACCTGCGAATGATACAATTGTTAGTTCACCATACTGTAAAGTTTCTTGTTCAGTGGGGCGGGATGCCGCACGAGGACGGCCGCCGCGGCTGAAGGGCTTTTGCAGCTTGCTTGTAACGCATGCCACGTCAACTGTCATGTGTCCCGGGATGAAGGGAGGAGCGACTGCTATTCGATTTACAAAATGTGACGCTTTCCCGGCAGCATTCGAAAGGATTATCAATAATAATTATCGATTGATAATAAAAAATTGGGCTCGTGAAAGTGAACTGTATTCGAAATATTCGAACGTGTATTTCCGCACTTGCGTCTATCCGAACGCACGAAGTGTCAACGTGACGTGCCGCGCCGTGGGTATTCCCGTTACAAGAAGAATTCAGTTCGGATTATGCAAAGTTGAGCGAACTCGAGTGTATACTGATAATTGGTTCTTATACTGCTGATAAATCATAAGTAATTATACAAGTATTATCGGATAGTTATCAAACCCCGCATGTAATACGAATGTCGCCAGTTTTATGTCACCAACTTCCAATAATCTACTTTAAAAACAATTTTTTTACCGACTTTAAAGCATTACCCAAATCGTGTCAAGTGTGCATATAAATTTTTAACATTTGCCTCGATTTGTCCAGCAACTCATCACGATGTCCTGACACTTGTAGGTAGTCCAGGCATTTTAGAGTAATCGAGGAACATACACAAAAAGATTCCGACAAATCGCGAACCTCCTCCTTTTTCGAGGCCGGTTAAACAAACAACATCAAAGATAAATTCACTATCCTCGTCGAGTCCGTTCTGTCAATTAAGGGTCCGCAGTAAGCTCGATTCTCCATACAAACGTAGTTACGCTCTCATTTTAAAACTACGTGTTGGATTGTAACGAAACTTTGCATGTACAATGACATGAGGTATATCCCTTCAGCTGCGGCGAAAAAACATGGCCGCTTACCCACGTCTGTGGCACCCTCTGAGGGGCGCTCCACTAACAAGGTTTGTGGAGTGAAGTGATTTGGTAAAATTAAATTTTCTTTAGTTTTTTACATAATCACAGCCAGGATTTTGGATGAAACTAAATATTTATTAAATTATCTAACTGCAACGATATATAATCGTTACATTAAAGTCGTATTAAGGCTATCTACCTGACCTCGTCACCACCTCACCGAAGTTTACGACGTATTTTGGTTATTTTAAATATAATCAATTAGTTTTTTGGGGTGTTAAATAAGCTTAATTTGAAGAAATTTGTGTTATACTTATTCGAAAAACATAAAATGGCAGGCTCGTGAGTATTTTTTTTACACTAGACCATTTGAAATATTCTACCAAAATAATGCCTACACTCAGAAGTGGCTCGTGTAGGCTTCGATTTACATGCTTATATCTGAAGTGTTTTATACTGTATGTAATCAAATTCATGCCTGAACAATAAATATGGGTCATCAACTAGGTGTAACCGTAGCTTTTTTTATTGTAAGTGCAGCAGGTTTTATCTGTGAGTAAAATGAAAAAAGTATGTCTACTTTCATACAAAATAACCTCTTCCAAACGAGTGCAATTATCACAGCAACTATATGTTTTGAACCAAACAAATAAGGTTTCTTAAAATTCACATTAAGTATACTTTTAGTTAAAACTATAATATAACCATCAGTTAAACAATAATCACATCAAAACATGATTTGAAAACGGTATAAATCAAGGTCATGATTAGTATAGAGTGCGGATCGTAGTGACGTCACGAGGTATCATGTGGGCATCCCTCGGAGGGAAATTCCCGGTCGGTTAGGTCCCCCTCTGAGGGGTTTGTTGTGATCGTTACCAACTTCAATCGATTTATTTACTTTCGGGCCATTGATAATCCATTTAAATTCATTTTAAACAAATGTATGATAACTAACGGTAATTTTAATAGCTAATAGTAATACTAAATTATTAGAAAAGCGCTAAAAAACGTGTTGCCAAATTTTGACCATGAGTAGGTATGTCATCTTAGTAACGGTTTTTTTACTGCTAACCCGTTGTTTCTATGTTATTCTAAAGATTACTTACATGTCTACAAAAACTGTCCTTCTGGCACTACAATTCAGCACTAAACCCACTAATTTTCACTCGCGAACACCGACCGTGTCAATCGTGCCACTGACTATTTTAGACTAACAACTAAATTGATTTTTTCCTCCATTGGCCATTGAAGTTTTCGCTTGCTAACTGTCTCACTGAATTGGCTATACGTTTCAATGGATTAAAGCGAGATCGATATACGAATGCCGGTTTTATTTCTAAGAAAGTAAGTAAAGCCATTGCGCCCCTCCGAGGGCCGCTCCACCGACCTGCAGGAAAAAATATGAAGCCCACAGAGGGATGAACACAGCTGAAGGGATATCTATGTCTGTAATTAGTTTATGTAGCTTCAGATACCATAGTAAAAAAAATACAGCGAATTTAAGTTTTTCATACAAAACTGGTTTTGGCTGTATTTCGTTTGTTTTATAAACTGGAACCATATAAACTAATTACAGACATTACCTCATGTCATTGTATATGCAATGTTTCGTCACAATCCAACACGTAGTTTTAAAATGAGAGCGTAACTACGTTTGTATGGGAAGGTGAAATTCGGCCGAGCTTACTGCGGACTCTTAAGACGAAAAGATTTTACTCTGAAAATTTTGATACCTTCGCCGCATGCCAATGAACCAATGTCTGTTTACGAAAAAGTTGTTTTTACTAGCTAAAATAAATTCGATACGTTTCAACAAATACAATATTAGGTAGTTACAAGTCTAAAAAGGTCTTGAGAGGATATCGGCAAACAGTAAAAACTTGTATTATCCATTTGATTATCATCGAGAAAGAATAGTCGTCGTAAAATTTCCATACAATAATAATCAGGAGGGCGTAGAATATTTATTAGTCATACTCATGCGTATACCAGACATGTAAATTGTGCGTAAAGAAAATATGAGTGCTATGAAGAGCAATTTTCTTTCACTATTATTATAACAATATATTTTAACTATTTGAGCATTCAAAAAAACACACCAAGTGTACGAATTTACAAGTATTGAGTGTTTTGACTGGTTTTTCATCCTTAAATAAACCTTTAACCCTAAACTCCATCCCCAACCCCCCCTTCTAATGATGATGGCGCAGTTAAAGAGGTTACCCCAGGAGGGTACCAGCTGCATTAGCGCTGGAGAATCCCTCACTGGGCTTCCACGCTCAGGTAACATTATACCTAAGCGTGGACGCCGAGGCCGCCCCACGTCGTACTCTGGGGGGGGCAAAACCGCGCTCATTCATCTGCCATCTGCCCGAGGCAAGAGCAAGGCAGCTTCGGCACCCCTTGCTACGCTGGCCGTGGACTTCTGCAACATCAGGGGTTTACACTCCAATCTTAATGCAGTCGACCTACACCTCGAGACTGCAAAGCCGGCCTTGCTTTTCTTGACCGAGACGCAGATATCGACTCCAGCTGACACATCTTACCTCTCCTACCCAGGGTATGGACTGGAACACTCCTTTTCGCCCAGGGCTGGGGTGTGCGTGTACGTTAGAGACGATATCAGTTTTCGTCGCCTCAGCAATCTTGAAGGTAGGGACCTCTCCACCTTATGGCTGCGTATAGACATTGCTGACCATCCCCGTGTCTATTCGTGCCTATATAGGTCCCATAGTGGTGATGCCAAAACTGACCGACTCATTGAGCAGATCCAAACGGCTGCAGACTCTGTGCAGCAGCAGATCTCATCCGCTGAGATCATTGTACTTGGTGATTTTAATGCCCACAACGCCGAATGGCTCGGCTCTAGCAAGACTGATCATGCGGGCAGATCTGTTTTTGACTTTGCTCTGGCATATGGCTTGACACAATTGGTTACTGCGCCTACGCGAATCCCAGATGTGGAAGGCCAGGAACCTTCCTTGTTGGACCTTCTGCTGACCTCTCATCCGGTTGACTACCATGTATCCGTTGAAGCCCCACTCGGTTCTTCGGATCATTGCTTGATCCGGAGTACGGTGCCACTCGCGTGCCCGCCGCGTCGGCGAGTTGCCTGTGGCCGCCGTGTGTGGCACTATAGGTCAGCAGATTGGGACGAGATGCGGTCCTTCTTTGCATCCTACCCTTGGGGGCAGGTTTGCTTCACGCCGGATGATCCCAACGTCGTTGCTGATTCTGTTGCTGACGTGGTACTGCAGGGAATGGAGCTCTTCATTCCATCCTCTGTAGTCCCTGTTGGTGGCAAGTCTCAACCCTGGTTTGGTCGCTTCTGCAAAAAGGCCTCTCGCCAAAAGCATGAACGTTACTAAAGTTAAAGCATGAACGCCTGGGTAGACGCAGCGGCAGTTCGGGATGTAAAGACTGGCGCATTAAAAAAGGAGTTTAACTTTGCCTCCAGGTCCTTTAAAAGAATTATTGCCAGAGCAAAGTCACTGCACATTGGTAGAATTGGCGAGAAATTAGAACGCCTCCCGTCGGGAACTCGTGCATTCTGGTCTCTTGCCAAAGCTATCCAGGGCAATTTCTGCACGCCATCTTTTCCGCCTCTGCACATGGAGAACGATTCATTGGCCCACGACGCAAAGGACAAAGCCGATCTTCTGGGTAAAGTCTTTGCGGCTAACTCGACTTTGGATGACGGGGGAAGCGCGCCGCCGACCATTCCGCGGTGCGAGAGCTGTATGCCGGATATCCGGTTCAACCAAAGCTCGATTCGTAAAGCACTTCTTTCCCTCGTCACTCATAAGTCAAGTGGGCCTGACGGTATCCCTGCGATTGTGCTGAAGATGTGTGCTCCCGAGTTGGCTCCGGTCTTAACGCGTCTCTTTCGGCTCTCGTACTCTTCTGGCGTAGTCCCGACCTCGTGGAAGTCAGCTTTAGTGCATCCGATCCCTAAAAAAGGCGACCGCTCAAATCCGTCCAACTACAGGCCAATAGCTGTTACCTCCCTTCTCTCGAAGATAATGGAGTCCATTATCAACTGCCAGCTCCTTCGGTACCTAGAGGACCACCAGTTGCTTAGTGATCGACAATACGGCTTCCGTAGAGGCCGCTCGGCTGGTGATCTTCTAGTCTACCTGACACATCGATGGGCACAGGCGATCGAGACTAAGGGTGAAGCATTGGCTGTTAGTTTGGATATAGCGAAGGCCTTTGATCGGGTTTGGCACAAAGCACTTCTTTCGAAGCTACCATCCTATGGGCTTCCTGAGAGATTATGTGTTTGGGTCAGTATTTTTCTAGCAGACAGAAGCATTAAGGTCGTAGTTGACGGTGAATGTTCCGACTCCATGTCTGTAAATGCTGGTGTCCCTCAAGGCTGTGTGCTATCACCCACGCTATTCCTTATGCATATTAATGACATGCTGAAAATCAGCGGTATTCATTGTTATGCTGATGATAGTACAGGTGATGCCTCTTACACCGGCCGTACCAACATCTCTCGGGAAATTGTCATCGAGAGCCGGAACAAACTTGTGTCTGAAATTGAGACTTCCCTAAATGAAATCTCTGAATGGGGTCGACTTAACTTAGTCCGTTTTAACCCTACCAAGACACAGGTTTGCGCGTTTACCGCGAAAAAGTTAAAGTTTGTCGTGTCACCTCGTTTTGAGAGCACTCCCCTGACTGCCGCAGCCAGTATCGGAATCCTTGGCGTCGACATTTCGAGTGAAGTCCAGTTCCGCGGGCATTTAGAGGGTAAGGCCAAATTAGCCTCAAAAAAGCTCAGTGTGCTCAACAGATCGAGACAGTATTTCACACCGGCCCACCGCCTGCAGCTTTATAAATCGCAGGTCCGCCCACACATGGAATACTGTTCTCATCTATGGGCAGGGGCACCCCAATACCAGCTTCTCCCTCTGGACCGCATCCAACGACGAGCAACTCGAATTGTTGACTGCCAGCATATTTCGGATCGGCTTGACTCCTTGGCGCTGCGTAGAGATGTGGCTTCGCTCTGCATTTTCTATCGCATGTATAACGGGGAGTGCTCCGAGGAATTGTTCGGATTAATCCCTACCGCTTCTTTTCGCCATCGTCCAACGCGACAACATTACCATCCTCACCACTTAGATGGTTGGCAGTCCTCAACTGTGCGCTTCTCCAGAAGCTTCCTGCCTCGCACAGCTAATCTGTGGAATGAATTGTCGCCTGCGGTATTTCCGGACCGATACGACCTTCAAACCTTCAAGAAAAGAGCGTACTCCCATCTTAAAGGCCGGCAACGCACTCACAACACCTCTGGTGTTGCAGGTGCCCATGGGCGGCGGTAATCGCTTACCATCAGGTGATCCGCCTGCTCGTTTGCCTCCTATCACATAAAAAAAAAAAAAAAAATCTTCTTTTGTAACAAAACAGACAGTTACGTCCTTAACCAGGTACTAAACGTCTGGAAACTAGCGCGGCCGGTGGCTGAGCAGATGTGATGTGATGTGTGTGTAACATTACGTAGCAATCCGATAGACATTCGTGTGTAGACTGTACTTAGATCTTTCTCCTTCTTCCTTCTTTCTTCTTTATCCTTCTAAATATACTCACTGTAGACAAGCATGGAACTGGTCTTGCGGTCTTCCTGCTCGAACGTGGACACCACGCAGGTGTAGTTGCCGCTCAGGTGTGTCGACGGGTTCAGGATTTTGATGGCCCTGTACGCCTGCAGCGGCTCATCTTGAAACAAAACACTGAACTCTCAAAAGCAAATACGGACTGGCGCGTCGTTACTAAAACTTGAATTTCGAACATGTGTTTTCCTTCATGTAACCTTTTCACGCCACTGCTTGTCAAAAGATGGTCAGAATCAAAGCTGGGGTTAGTTGGACATCGCACGAACAGACCAACTATAAGTTCAAACCGTCCAACAATGTTATTGTTGGACGTTTGAACAGGGATTCGCTCAATCTGAGGGCCCACCCGCTCGCCACCTAGGTACCTACTGAAGTTTGACTTATAATTATAATTATTTGCAATTTCCTCGCAGTAGGCGTGAAAAGCATAATGTTATGTCTCGGCCAAAAGTGCAATAGATGGACTCGTCTCCTTCTCACCTTCGGATCGGAGCTTGAACCCACTCGTCCATCTATTCAATCTATTGCTCTTTTCTAGCCTTTACAACAATTTACTATTTCAAACTCAAACTTGAACATAAAATTCAGACATGGAATGAAACATTGACGTCACGTTTCTTCCAATGGGCTGCCTAATATCACATTTCAGGTCCGACGAGACGAGAGGTCCATAATTAAATTTCATATATTTTTACATAATATGATACCATGTAAGCGTTTTGGTGAAGTACTTATGTCTTCAAATAAATAAATAAACACAAAATTGTTAGCCTAGGCGTGCAAAGTGATCGTCCTTTGTTTCAACTTCAATTGGTGACAAAACTAGGGTTGGCAATATCCGTCCGTTTTTGGGTAAATATTTATTTCATCTTTCTTGTCGTTTAAAACATGGTTGCGACTAGCCGCAAATGTAATGTTAACCGCATCTAATCCCCCACGGGACAGGCTAATATGGTCAGTGTCAGTCAGGTCAGCTTAAAATGTAACTGTGATTTTATATATATTTTTTGAAAATGAACTATTTGTAGGTATTTGTATTGTATTTGTATACATTAATATTCGGAATAATAAAAATATCATAAGTTTTTTCAACATTTCATTCTATGTTTGAGAAATAATCTTTGTTTTACATAGATTGAGAAGAAGTTATCGTGTGTTGTTTTTTTTTTTATTCTAGTTTTTGTATGGTCGGCGCGTGACGCGTGTCAGCCCGGAAACCTCCACCTCGGGTCCTTCATGAAAATAAATTGCATGAACGTCTTGCATTTTGTGAAAATTATTCTTACCCCCAAAAGCATTCTTCTTATGATAAATTACACTTAAGTAAGTGGTAGAGGAGTAACATATTTCGGTGAGCGCGTATCTATTTACATAGTTTGTTCGTTTCAAATAAAAGGACATATTTGTTCATAAATAGAATAATAATAATAACCCTTTAATGATTGGTGTTGGGCCGTTAGGTTTTTGTAATTGTATATATGTTATTAGTTTTCTGTTTTAGTCATACTCTTGTATGTGTCATTGGCAATTAGTTAAGGGCCCCTTCGGGGCCCAAATTAGAAAAAAAAACCTTTAATAATTATTTTATTTAAACGATATGATACAGAAAAAAAACTGTGTGCCTTTCAAGGAAATACAGAGAGGTCGCTAGTAGCTGCGGCGAATGTGATGGTAAGATACGCTGCATCAGTTAATGTCCGGGCAGCTCAGAGAGAGAAAGCGCCGCTGTATCGGCAAAGCAGAGGGCACAGGTTCGAGTCTTGTCCTGGGCTTCAGGCGATGCTGGTTTATTACCCGACTGCCGAAGGAGCGGAGGGTTATGTTTTTCGGGCGTATGTATGTATGCGTGTGTGTATGTCTTATTCTTTGGCACGCCTTGTAGCCTAAACCGTTTGACGGATTTCGACATATGAGGTGTTGTTGGATTGCTCGTAATCGTAAAAGTGACATAGGCTATAATAGTAATAAAAAAGCAGTCGGGTTTTTCGACAATCTTTTGAACTAACTTGTTTTTACATGATATCTTGTTATCTGTATCATATCGTTTAATAATAACACCGTTGCAAATTTGTTTTAATAAACACATGGAGTGGGGGTGACAACCTGCCTATTCTGGATCACTCTGATCCTATTGATTGGCATTTATTGGATTTGGCGTAGGCACGAGTCTATTGAAATAGACTGCCACTTGGTCTTCCAATCCAAAAGAAAAGCTTGACGTAGTTGGGATAAGACCGGTTTCCTCACGAAGTTTTCTTTCGTCGATATAGCACAAAGTAAAGTCGATATTGTTTAATCTCGAAATCACGGGGAGTTTGATGAAAAGTACAAATGTTCCTTGGAAGGGGCTGTTTTTGTCTCCCAGAATTCTCCAGGTCAGAACCTCGTGGAACAGCCGCCATCTTTGAAAATGTACCTACTCCATTCGTAAGAAATTCAGGTTTTGTTCGAAAACTACACACTGTACACCATGAAAATATGGTTTAGAGCAACATTAATAAAAGCACAAACCTGTAGTTGACGAAAAAACGTATCTTCCTGGAGAAAAATGCATCCTAATGTGAGATTTTCCCTCAAAGTACTTCCAGGGACGATCGTTAGGTTAACGATCAATTTAATCCGTAAAATATATCCGTATCCGCACCACTGGTTCAACGCCAATGACAGACAACCCAAGAAGAAATACAGTGCGATAGCAAACCTTCGTGCATGGACACTAGGTTTAACTCCGCATAATCTCATGTTGACGTGGCGCGTGGTAAACAACTTTTCTCTGTGACAGAGCGTTGAAAAGGTTATGTTTTTTTGTCACTATTATTCCTGGTGTAATTATATCTGTTAAATTCTAACACGCAAAAAGACTACTGTTTCTATAGGCATTGAAAATAATGCAAACAAACAAAACCACGAGATTTGCTCACGCACCCAATCAATATTACAGTACCTATTCATGAAAAGTTAGGTTGATTGCAGTTTGTTAATTGGCAGTTTGTCTACATAAAAGAACGAGCAAAGCGAATGAAGCTCTCCGTATCATCTTGGGCCCAACATTCTTTCGTATGTCCGGCGTCTCTCTGTTTTCCTTTATAAGGCGCCTTTCTCATGAGCATGGTCAAAAATGGTACATTGTTGTAAAGGCTGGAAAGTAGGCAATAGATGGACGAGTGGGTTTGAGGAGACCAGCCCATCTTTTGGCCGTGAAATTACATAGTGCTTTTCACGTCTACTGTGAGGAAATTGCAAATAAATATAATTAGAAGTCAAAATTAAGTACCTAAAGTAGGATTTTCAATTAGGCGAACTAACTTGACAGCTGAAAATTTTGTCAGACATGGGAAAAAATAAATAGTGATAGGTTTATGTCGATACAAATATGTCGATTTAACTTTGTACCTACTATAAATCTGATTCAAATTGTATTTTATCAAGTAATCATAAGTTGTGATAACTCTCACACTCAAACATACCTACTTGCGTAATATTAGGGATAAGCGGTGTAAATCGGACATTTACAACTTACGCCTCAAATTTGGTATACAATGCAAAACGAATACTGTTATTACATTACAGGCGATTGTGGCCACTTCCATTTAGGTTTAGTACAAAATAAAAGAATTTCGTCGTCGTCGTCGTCAACGTAAATTTAAGAGCCGGGAACTTGTCGGTGGAGTAATCGCCACTCTGTTCTTATCTCAGCCACTGTTTTGAGCTCTTGATACGAAATTACATTAACTTTCTCCTTAGCTTGGTCCATAAACGCACGTCTTGGTCTTCCCCTGCCTCTCATTCCTTCAATTATAGTTTTTATGTAATTGTCATGTCGTATCAGGTGCCCCAACATGCCTAGGATTTCTGACGTTTTTAGTACACACTCATTTTTGTTGACGTATATATCGCCGGGCACGTCTTGCTCGCGAGTCATGATATCAAATTTTTCATTACTTGAGTATATAAACGATACATCATTATTTTATTTGAGGCGTAGGACCGGTCACTTTGGCACTCTTTGGGGAGGCCTATGTCCAGCAGTGGACGTCTTTCGGCTGATATGATGATGATGTTGATAATTTTTATATCTACAGTTTAATTTGGAATTTGAATTCATAAAGTAGGAACCTACCTTGCATAGTCCGTCCTTGTCAGTAGTAGAAAACGAATGTAAGAAATAAATAGAATTAGTTTCTCTGCTGCCTTCCAGTGTCACGGATAGTGGATCAGACTATATAAATCTTATTCGTATTGGCAAATCATACAATAATAGCCCAAAGATCGCTTTAGAAACCAAATTTCTATCAAGCTATTGTTTACATAACTTTTAATAAGTACAAGAATGATGTCAACACTAGTATACAAACTGCTTTTACTAAACCTCTTGTATGAACTGCATTTTTTAAATATCGACATTAACAGCACTAGCGAAACTGTAGCAACATTCGTGTGCAATGAACTGTCAAGTTAGTTCGCCTAAATAAAAATCCTACTTTAAATAAAGATCATAATATGAAACACTTTAGCGCAGCCGCTCGCGTGTTGGGGGGCACCGAACCGAGCTGCCGAGCTGTGATTGAGCGAATCGCTGTCCAAACTGTCCAACAATAACATTGTTGGTCTTGGACTCATAGTTGGCCTGTTCGTGCGATGTCCAATTAAACCCAGCTTTGAAGCCTGTTTCTGACCTTTCCGAGCAATGGTGTGAAAAATATACCTAATTTACTGTCTCGATACAGTTTTTTGACTATTTTTTTTTACTGGCTCTCGAGTTCTACAGCCCACAGAGCCACTAGTTTAAAATGCCTAAAGAAACAGACTATAGGGGCCTACTGGCGGAATTTTTTTTGCACCAACTCACCAGACACCTTGAAGTCAAGATCCACCTTCCCCTTCAACAGGCCAATGACCTGCGGCCGCATCGGCGGTATCCACTGGTACACCAGCCCCGAGGCCCCATTGAAGAACCACTTCATCACGAAACCTGGCAGCAGGGCTGGGACGTCGTACTGGCAGTCCAAGATCACGGATTCCGTGCCGAGCTCGACAAGGGACGGGACTTCTAGCCGCCTTATGTTCACTGCTACGCATTCTGGAAAGGTATAATAAATCAATAAAAGGGGATAATCTTACACAACTCAAGTGAGGTCAATGAGACTGATCAGTGATCACTTGAACCACCGCAAACCTTCGCCATGCGGTCGCTACCGGTGATAAAGAAAAATGAAAAAAATTCACTGCCGTATTTTGTTTTCGCATGTTATAAAACTTCATGATTGCTTTTAATTCTCGAAATTACTACTTCTTGTAGTGTACATTAGGTATGCATCATACATACAAGGACTGCCACTAATGCGGGTATATATTGTATATAAATTCTTGTGTTGTGAATATGTATAATGTTTGTTAAACCCAACCCAAGCCTCATTTTGCCGTCACTGGCCTTAATTATTTGAGGCTGGAATGGGTTTGAACGTGTGCTAAGGAAAAGGATTGTTTTGTTGTGGGTTAAGGGCTGACTTTTATGCCTGGCTGCTGCTCGGCTGCTGCTTAAGGCGCCGTAGGTTCAGCGAAGTTAAGCGAACGATATTTTTGAAACAATATAATGCGTCTGTTTATAATAATATGGTTTAAAAAAAATACGAATAGTAATCTTGAGGCTTTTCTGCAGGGAAATCAGTGTTTAGAAACATGATTAAGCATTTTTCGCTCGATAGAAAAAAATCACGAACATAGGTCTAAAAGGGTCTAAAATACACTTAAAATATTTGTTACAAATTACGAACAAAAGCTAAAAATATTAAAATGGCTTCTAAAAATCGGCAATATCATGTTTGAGGGAAATCAGTGTTTACTTTTTTATTTATTTAAACGGCCAAAAAATTAAAATTAAAAAACATGATTTCCGCGCTTCCGAGCACGCACTTCCATCTCGCTCACGCTTATGCTCAGTGAGAGGGAGAGAAGACCATGAACCTACGGCGCCTTAAAATACTTTCGTCGGCGCCGCTGCCTCCGAGCTAGCTGAAGGTGTGCTGTAGATCTGCCCAGCCCAACGGGAACTCCGAGGCTATCTAAAACCTACGCTTTTACCATCCGGACTACCGACGTGTCCGCTATTCAGGTCAGTGACCTTTAGCAGTACATGTTCCGTATCTGACTAAATATGTTAAGACCATTTTGTACATAATGTTACTTTTTTTATTCATTTCTTACCTGCCGGTTAGCCGGGCTACATTAGCACCCATACGGTTATTCAGCCAGTACGTGGGTATTAAGGACTTGGATTGGGTTATGTACGCACTTGTAAATACTATACGTGTTTGTATAAAACTAGGTTCGGCTGCCTCACGCCAGTTGTTTTTTTTCACCTATTTCCATCACAGGCCAATTTGGCTCGGTCCGGGTTGCACAGGGCGGTTCCACAACACTTCGGGAGCTCAAATACCGTGGGCCATCCGGTTGCCTCTTGGATACTGCAATTAGTTAGTAGTGCAGGTGGATATTAAGAGTGTTGAGGATTTGAAGGCTGTGTGTAGAAAGTATGAGGCTTGTCTTGATGGCTCAAGGAAGTTTAAAGAGCCCGCGAACACATAGTTGGTCTTCTTTATCTGAGGGTTTTGTATATAGACCTGTAAATAGTAACTATGTACATATAGTTAACTCTTATAAGCAGTTTTGTGTGCGCTGCAGGGAAAACGGCCACTTCTTGCGTATGTGCAAGGATCCACGCAAGCTTGTGTGTTTCAAAATTTTCAAATGCGGCTTAGAGCGCTACCGTAGGACCTACTGATTGTCCCCATTGTAACAAGGTTTTTACTCAATCTAACTTGTTTCCTCCCAAAAACGTATATATGAGGATCATTAAACTGAAAATAACGATTGTAAATATTCGCATAAAGAGTGGGAGGCCTGGCTGTTATGTTATCGTGCAAAACATCTTTGATCCTCTATAACGACCAAAATGATAACGAACCTCCTTATGTAAATATTCTTGTAAAAAACCTGACTATTTGTGGGCTTCTAGATAGTGGCAGTAATACTACGTTTTAGGCAAGAACTCAAACAATAACAATCGGTGAAATGTATGTGATGAACACTTTAATCAGTTGGGTTACGGTTTCAGGCCGGTCACAGTCCGTGCCTGGCATGGTGAAGTATGTAATTTTTAAAAAGACCTGGGAATGTTTATATTTGGTTACAAAAATACAACAGTTGACAGCGCTGAAGAAAAACTCGGACCATAAGTTAAATAAGCCATCACTACAGGGCCAGAGGGTTAATGTTACAAACTTTTAACATCTCAATCCGAATATTAATCTGTATCCGTTTCACTCGCTAGCACGGCGCGAAACACATTGAAACCAAACTGGAATGCGAAATTTATATCTCTGACTGAACTCTCGCACTTGCCCTCTCGCAGCTATACGTAAAAATAATAACAAGAATTTGATATTTTCAGCATTAAAAATTATAATGAATATTTCTATTCCAATCCATTCATTTCAAGCACGTCTGTAGAAATTATCCTTTTCGAGAAATTAAATCATAATTATTGATGTCAGCTGATGAAAATCTCGAAACGTCGTCGAGATTATTTTACAGTTCGGCCCAATAATTAGGTAGGTAATTTCGCTGGCTTATATGACGACGATTTAAAGACGCTCGATAACAATCGCAACCGCCATAATCTTTCATTAAATGCAATATCAAATTACCTGTCATCTGTTACTCGGTATAACGGCAGTCACACAAGCCGTACAGAACAAACAAAATAATCAATACCATTCTAGTATGCAAATTGAACACTTAGCCTGATAATCATGCTCAGGTATTCGTCTTCATATTGGCGATATCCACGCTTCATGAATAACGTATTTTCGTGAATATAATCTATTGCCACTGCCGGAGCTTTCACGGAAATTGGAGCGTGGAGAATTGTTACGACTATAATAACATATAATATTAAGAAGGTCACGAAAATAATCTGGATTATTGTCTACCCGGGCTTTTGAGTGTTTGGAAAAAACCTGGGCCACACGTACGAGTAACGAATGTTTTTGCACTTGCGGGAACTTTATTAGGCAAGTGGGCCGTAATAGCATTATTACGAGTCATTTACCAGCTTTTCTAAAAGAGTAGCGTTCGTTTTTGACGGCTAGTGGTTCAAGTAGAAACGCTGAAACGAAATTAAACTTTTTACTTTAAATAAGTGAACGCCACCGGTCACTTTATTTGAGGGTTCTGTACCCAAAGGGTAAATCGGGATCCTATTACTAAGACTTCGCTTTCAGTCCGTCTGTCTGTCTGTCTGCCTGTCCGTCTGTCACCAGGCTGTATCTCATGAACCGTGATAGTGACAGTTAAAATTTTCTCAGACGATGTATTTCTGTGGCCGCTATAGCAACAAATACTATAAAACGGAATAAAATAAATATTTAAGGGGGCTCCCATACAACAAACGTGACTTTTTGCCTTTTTTTTAGATAATGGCATGGAACCCTTTGTGCGCGAGTCCTACTCTGGCCGGTTTTTTTATACCACATGGGTGTTAAACAAGCGTACGGCCCGCTCGATGGGTTGTCACATGAGTCATATAACCGTTGCTGACCCTAGTCTTTTAGAAAACAGTACACAGTCTAATCTAAACGAACCAGAACGCACAGTCGAATGTGTTTGATTGCAAGTTCGACTATTTAATGTACCAAATAAGTAAAGCTAATATATACCTACTACAAACGCATAGGTATTATCGATTACTTTGAATAGCCTCATCAATCATCTTCAGCTGTAACCATCGATTCCCATTAGCCTCCTCTCTCAAGAACTGTCAAAAATCCGGAGCTGCATATCTCAGGCTGTTACACACTAATATGGCTCGTATTATAATGCATGGTACTAACTTATTAGGTTCCAATACTTTACAGGTGAAAGCAAACAGTTAATCTTAAGTTTTAAATAACCGAAACGGTTTGCCGCATGATCCCCGTAATCTCTACTATAACAGCCTATTCCGCTTGGAGAAATCATCGTCATTAAAACAGCCGAAAGACGTTCACTGCTGGATATAGGCTTCCCCCAGTGCTGCAGTGACCGGTCCTGCGCCACCACTTCACTTGGAGAAATTCATCATCATCATACCAGCCGAAAGACGTCCACTGCTGGACATAAGCCTACCCCAAAGAGTGCCTAAGTGACCGGTCCTGCGCCACCCGCATCCAGCGGACTCCCGCAGGGCAATGGAGAGGGCCATGTTGGGAGTTTCGAGTGGCGACCACATACCAGAAGGCGCGTTCTTTTTTGCCAATTTCTTTCCGTACCTATACTGGCGGTAGTTTATCGACATTTATTTCACCCGTTACAAACCATATAATACACCCGTTTAGTGTTGCAAATGACCAATATTAAAATATGAACAATTTTTACAGGGCAATGTAGCAATTTGCAGCTCGATGTCAAAATTCGATTGATTGATTGACGCGCGCAGAATCGTCTCGTTGTGTATACATTTTTAGGGTTCCGTAGTCAACCCTTATAGTTTCGCCATGTCCGTCTGTCCATCTTTGGCTTTGCTTAGTAACCCTTACAAAGAAAACTGTTATTTTGCATGGGTATGTAATCATTAATCAATCACGCCAACAAAACAGTAGAATACAATTTTATTTATTTTTTTAGATTAGGGACCTCCCCTACACTTAAACTGGGGATTATAAACTTTTTTTCTCGATAAAAACTCATGGTGTGGGGTAATCGTTGGATAGCTTGTTCAAAAATATTATGGGTTCTTTTCGAATCATTTTTCAACTGAGTGATTCGTTTGCGAGATATTGGGCTATAAAGTTACTGCGTTGGTCGATGTCGTCGACAATATTCTACAGGCTCGGGATACTACTCTCGTACCATTCTCGTCCTTCTGGACTTTTCAAGAGCTTTTGAATGTATTAATGTGTCCTTACTTCTATCGAAGATGTCATATTACGGGTTTGACGTTTCTGCAGTGAAGTGTTTTGATAGTTATCTCTCCGGCCGCGTGCAGACTGTGGCGTTGCGTAAGATGGATGATAGCACTTTGCGGTCCGCTCTTTGCCCTGTGGAAAGAGGTGTGCCGCAAGGTTCAATACTGGGTACCGTGGTTTTTATATTGTATAGTGCTGACATCACTCATAATATAAAAGACAGTAGATACCATCTTTACGCTGACGACCTCCAGTTATACCTCTCTAGCGCACCCACGGACAACGCAGACCTAGAACGTATTTCTACTTGGTTGGAAAAGAACTACCTAGTCCTTAATCCGAACAAGGCAAAATAAATAAAAATAAAATGTATTAGGGGACAATCTTACACAAATCAACCTAGTCCCAAACTAAGCAAAGCTTGTACTATGCGTACTAGACGACGATAAACATACTTAAATAGATAAATAAATACTTAAATACATAGAAAATATCCATGAAACAGGAACAAATATTTCATTTCATTTCATTTCATTTATTTATTGCATAGTCATGAACATAATTACATGATAAGGTGTTTCAGTTCATTTAGTCAATTCATGACACCCTGTTAGGGCACACAATATTTAACTTATTATCTAATATCTGCCTATTAAAACATTACATCATAATATGTTATAATCAATAATAAATAATAATTAACACATTGTAAAAGTAAATAAAAGATTATGATAATTAATAACATTGTAAAAGTAAATAAAAGATTAAAAATAAAGAATTAATTTAACAACATTTCCTACATTAAGTTTTTGGCAATTGAAAAAGTAAACAAATAAAAGGAAAAGAAAAAAGAAAAAAGAAAAGAGAAGAGCATTTCATACAATAATATAAAATTAAATGTTACAGTAAATTAGTGTTGCAAATTCTTATTTTAATTAATTAATTGTACCTACGATTTTACTTCTAAGTTGCTTCCTATTTTATTTCGCTAGCTTTTCATCATTTAAAAACTCCTCAATTGTGTAGTAACATTTGTGAATTAACATGTCCTTTAGTTTATTTTTAAATAATTTGTTACTTGGTTCAAGTTTGATATTGTCGGGAATTTTATTAAAAATTGAAATACAATTATATTGAGGCCCTTTTTTGCAGATAGCTAAGTTAGTTTTTGGTAGGAGTAGTTTGTTTTTATATTGGCTTCTAGTTTTTGACGTTTCCGGTTTCATCGGGAATAGGTCTGGGTGTTTTCGAACAAAGAGGGCCGATTCCATTATAAATATTGAGGGCAGTGTTAACAAATTAAGTTTAGTAAAATGAGGGCGGCAGCTGTTAGGAATGTGGATATTGGCTAATATGCGGATACACTTCTTTTGCATGATGAAAAGTTGGTGAGAGTCTACGCTAGCTCCCCACAGGACGACACCATAACGGAGGCTCGAGTAGATATACGCGAAATACACGGACAACGCACATTCAAAGTTCGTGTTCGATTTTAGTAAGCTTAGCGCATATATATATCTAGCTAATTTTGTTTTGGTATTTTGAATATGGGTTTTCCAGTTTAGGCTGGAGTCTATTGTGATTCCGAGCAATTTAAATTCGTTAACCTCTTCAACTTCATTGTTATTTACCTTTAACTATATTCGTGCTCATCACGTACTAAAAGTTATGAGTAACTGCTTCTACCGCCTTAAAGTTCTTTACAATGTTCGCGATTACTTAAGTGTTGATTTGCGTGTTAACCTTTGTGAATCGCTGAAATTGTCAAGATTAAACTATTGGGTCTATGCTGGCTGCATTACTGGTCGTACAAAAAAACTCATACAACGAGTGCAAAACGCATGCATTCGTTTCTGTTTCCGAGTCCCACCCCGCTCCCATATCACTTCCTACTTGAACGCCGCTGGTCTGCTGAACATGCCTGCACGCAGAAGGCTTCATCTCGCCCTTCTTCTCTTTGGCATAGTGCGATCTGGTGTCCCAGCATATTTTTTGAGTAGGTAGACTTGTTAGCCCAAGAATGCGCGTAGGTGTAAGGCTATGATTCTGGTGCCAAGGCATCGGACCGCGGCGTTTCGAGGTAGCTTTAGGTAACTACGTGGCGTCCAAGTGTTGGAATGATCTCCCCCCACCTATCCAAGAAGCGTCTAGCAGGTATACCTCTAGGCGCCAGCTTAAGGGCTATTTGTTCACGCTTCAAAAATCCCAACCCTAACCCATCCAGCACTTTATTGAATTTTTCTTCTCTCTCAATCGTTTCGCGTTTTTCACCTTGTGTCTCCCGTCCCATTGTGCTTGGGTTACATTAATAACAAATTGATTATATTATTTATTTATTTATTATGTGTATACGTTCGGCAGAATGTTGTGTTGCGTTCCGTGGGTCATTTATGTACGGTGCTGTCTGAAAATCAGCGCTGTAGGTGTCTGTCTGACACCTCGGCATTAATGCTGAGACAGCAACCGATGCCGCGAAGACACACACATTATGTGTCAACTGTATTGTTTCTGCTCCCTTTGTCTCTGTGTGTATTTTGTGTACTGAATAAATGTCTTCTTTCTTTCTTTATTTCTTTAAAGCCCTAAAATCGTGGCAGTAGGACATATACCTAATTAAAAGAAAAAGGAAAACTATCACATGTAGGCATAACTAGTTATCGAGTAATAGTCTACCTACTAAATTGTACTTAGAAAGGCTAACTTTCCTACAAATTCGGCCGACGCACCCGCACCATTTAGTGTCGATGTAACTAAGACAGACAGGGAACCCTACACTGCGCGTGGACGGACACGCACTTGACCGATTTTTTTATGGTTGTTTTCAATGCAACGACATAAATTTTTGTCCCATATACAATCACGTTCATAAATATAATATGAATACAAATAATTAAAAGGTTGATCTTTTGGAAATTATCAGTCACGCTATAACGATTCCATTGCTTGTAGATATTTCGTTTTAGTTACGGTATTCGAAACTTCTTCAGAATATTTAGGAAGAAGAAAAACCTTAGCGGCGAGTCTAGTTTTTTTTTTTTTTTTTTTTATTGGGGAAAAAACAGAAATAGAAATATACAGATATTTACAGAGGAAAATAAGTTATACTTAGGTATTTAAAATCTATTCCCAAAGGCATTCCCACTAGGAGGTTTATACAGAAAATTTAATATAGTGACGATGCCATCGGAACAAAACAAAGAACAGCTTAATTACAAAACAAAGAATAGCTTAATTACGTTGTACAGATATTTATAATCTATTATATATCTATAAACATGCGTATGAGATAATGCATTATTTAGCCAACCGTGCACAGCAAATAATGGGCAAACTAACAATACAGCATCCAATAGAATTAGAGGCTAAATACTTAGAGGCTAAATACTTAAAAATATAAATATTGAGTATTAAACTTATATTAGATTGATTTTAGATTGATTTGGCGTTTGAAACTGGCGCGCGTGTTATTAAAAATGTCGACAGAGACCAGAGACCTGTTATACACCTGGCATATCCTTCGCAGTGGAGCTCGAACTCCTGCATTAGTGGACGTCAGTGGTACCGCGAACAGAGATTTGGTTCGGGTTCTGTAAGAGGGAGCACGGAAACCAATACTTTCCAATAGTTCAGGGCAGTTGTAGTGGCCACTGCATATATTATACAATACGGTTGCGTCCTGGACTGTGCGCCTGCTTGCCAATGTCTTCATGTCGTACAGCTCAAGGAGCTTCATGTAGGACAGAGAAGTGTGAGTGAGTCTGTAGTTAAGAGCTCTAAGGAATCTTTTTTGGATCGCCTCTACCGCATTGCTATATGTCGCATAATGGGGGCTCCAGATTACCGAAGCGTACTCCAAGTAGGGACGAACTAAGGACTTGTACAGTAGTAAATAAGATGAGGGCTTTTTTAAAGGTTTCGCGGATCTTAAGACGAAACCCAGCATTTGATATGCCTTTGTAGTAATTTTGCTAACGTGTTGGTCTAGGGTTAATTTCTCATCTAGTGTTACTCCTAGATCTTTCACAGATGTAACCCTTTGAACTGCTTCCCCTCCTATATTAAATTGAGCAGTTATTTTATTTTTATTTTTAGTAAATGTAATATGAAGACATTTGTCGTAAGCTAGGTAAAGTTTATTATATAAGCAGTAATTATGGAAACGATCTAAATCGTCCTGAATTAGTTTGCTGTCATTAGGGTGTTTCATAGTTTTGTATATTTTTAAGTCATCCGCAAACATAGTAAATTCGCAATTCCGAAAGCATTCTCCAATATCATTTACAAATAATGAGTATAGAAGGGGCCCAAAATAGAGCCCTGAATTACGCCCGAGGGTACCGGACCCGTGTTCGACTCATAGCCGTTTATTACAATTTTTTGGGAACGGTTTTCCAGGTATGAAACGAACCATCTCAATAAGTTTCCTTTGATACCATTAAAAGCCAATTTGCGTAGTAATAATATATGATCGACTTTGTCAAAGGCCTTTCTAAAATCTGTATATATTGCGTCAACTTGAGTACGCTTGTCCATGGATGAGAAAATAAAGTTTGTATACACCAGGAGATTGGTCGTCGTTGATTTTTGTTTCATAAACCCATGTTGTTGGGGGATAATGATGTTTTGGACAAGTGGATAAACTACATCGTGGACAAGCGACTCAAGCAGCTTAGAAATACAGGATTGTACTGAGATCGGTCTGTAATTATTAACCTGACATTTAGGTCCCGATTTATGTATAGGAGTGACAAGTGACATCTTCCAACATGTAGGGAAGGTTCCTTCTTGGAGGCACTTGTTGAATAAAATTTTTAATGGAGTTATTATTGCTGGGGAAGTATTTTTATAGAACTGTGGGCAGATTTTGTCGGGACCTGGACCCTTTTTGATGTCAAGATGGCATAATTTTAATTTAATATCAGTGTCACTAATATGTATGTTTGAGATAATATTGGCTGAGGGCGAACACGGGAGATCATTGAAGTCTGTGCTATTGGGAGTGCCTTTAAATTCGAATACTGAACTGAAGAACTTTGAGAATAGTTCACTAATATCTGTTGGTGTACAGGCAGATTCATCGTCAAGAAACATAGTATGTGGGTAGTTCGATTTGTTTTTTTTTTAATGACGATATATATGCCCAAAAAGATTTAATGTTGGATCTCATCGCGGTCTCAGCATTTTCAGTGAAGTCACTGAAACAATTGGCCATCAGGGATTTACACCGTGATCGAAGTAGCGAAAATTCACTATAGTCTCTAAGAGACTGGTAAGTCTTCCATTTAAGCCAGACCCTTTCTTTACGTCGTAATGTTTTAATAAGTGCATATGAGAACCACTCGGGGTAAGTGTCGTTTTTCTTTTTGCACAGAGGGACATTATTTTCTATTATTTTGTATATAATTTTATAAAATTTAGCAACGGCGTCATTTGTATGCAATGGATTTAATTCGTCTGACCAATCTATTTGATTTAGCTGGTTTATAATTTCAGCATAGTTCGCTTTATAAAAATTATATTTTGGTATGTCGATTATTGGTAAGAGGGCCATAGGCCGCATATTGATCGTGAATTGAAATGGAGGATGATGCTTGTCGATATTACTGAGAACCACGCACGGGAGAGAGAGATGACATTCAACGTTTGATAATAACAAGTCGAGGATTTTATTGTTATGGTTAGTAAAATAGTTATATTGGAGTAAGTCGAGGTATGTACTACTGTCAAGCAGATATTTCGATATATTACTAGAAGTAGAAGTAGGTTGGACATATAAAGTGCCCTGTGTTTTACTCCACGTTAGATCAGGTAAATTATAATCTCCAACAACACATACTTTACAGTTATGCATGGTCTCTTGTATTTTTACAAAGGTTTTGAAATGATCCGTATATATATCTATGTGGGAGGCGGGGGGTATATAGACAACGCATAAAATTAGATCGTAGTTATTAGTTAGTAATTACGTAATTAGTATACATATAATATACCTGTTTACTATCTGAAAGGACCTTTAAACAAGCTTTAATCTCGTTTTATAAACTTTGACAACCTACAGATTGGAATCGAACTTCCCGAACGTTTATCAATTATTTTGAATGTTTTAATTAAGATTTCAACCCATCAATATCGTTTCAAGGAATAATATCTGGAACCGGCCGGTAAATAAATAGCTGAATGCGCTGCTAACGATGACATTTAAAAATAATATAGATTTGTGCGTACCAACTACGCTAAACACTGTTGCTGTTTACATTAACTACTAACTAGGGTCAATAAAGTATTGTATTGTAAAACGTAACCTAACCAAGTAAGACAGCATCCGAATGATTTCAGTCTAATTGCAATACGCGAGGAAAGTCAGCGCTAACGCACGTGTAAGATACACGTGTTTTATGTTAAATATTCACCAGGAACGTACACAAATATACAGGGTGAAATATTATTCACCGTGCAAATTTTGGGAGGTGATTCGGTGGGTCATCTCGATCAAAATTGATCAGATAAGTTGTATCCAAATCGCGAAAAAATTTTTTTTTTCGCGATTTGGATACAACTTACTGTTTGATCAATTTTGATCGAGATGTCCCACCGAATCACCTCCCAAAATTTGGACGGTAAATAATATTTCACCCTGTATTTTCACATAGGCATTTGATATCTCGCATGCTCGAGAGTTAGGTGTAAATAATACTTATATGTGAAAGCCCGTCTTCGCATAAATTTCTTGATAGGCACGCCTTAAATGATGACAAGCTTGTTGTTGACGTGTTTATTTATTTAACTTAAATAACTAATAAATCAGCTCATATCTCAAGGCCTCCACCCACCGGACGCGTGTCGTGCGCGGCGCGTGACGTGCGCGGTGCAAGTCGGGCGCGGTTGAATCAGTATATTTACACCGCAAGCGGGCGGCGAATAGCAACGCGGGGGTACGCGGCTGCGACGCGTTACCAACGCGTGTGCCGCGCTTCTGCCGCGCGTGTGCCACGCGTGTGCCGATTCGATCAAAATTTGTTGGTAGTGAGAGAGATATGACGCGCGGGCCCGCGCGGCACACGCGCTGCACACGCGCGGCAGACGCGTGGCACACGCGGCCGCGCTGCCGATTTGTAACTTTAGCGCCGCGGGCCTGCGTTCGAATCGCGTTCGATGTGTGTTTGAAGCGTAGTTTCAATGCTTTACAACTTGCGCGTGTGCTGCGCACGACACGCGTCCGTTGGGTGGAGGCCTTCATGGATGAGAGGGACCGGGCAGTATCTAGTCTCCACGATGGCCCAGTGTGGATTGGGGACTTCTTTTTATGAATGATTTTCATTTACCTAATAGCTAGGGATAAATTTCTAATAATATGCCTTGCATACATTAAAGTTCCGAAAATCTCATTGGTACGAGCCGGGATTCGTACCCACGACCGCCGCTTGAGAGCCGCATGCCTGAACCACTAGGCTACCGTAGCTAACTAATTTATTTAATTAGTAGTTTAGTAGTGAAAACCTATAATTGGCTCTGTAATTCTATTGAAGTGTATAGTAATATTTCACCCTGTTGGGTCTTATACCTGAGTATACGGTTTTAATGTAAACTCGATACCTCCACGCCCTCCACGCCTTCCCGAGATAAGGGGTCTTCACAGACAGACAAACAGCAAAGTGATCCTATAGGTTCCGTATTTCCCTCGTTTGGTACGGAACCCTGACAAAAGCTTGTATTATACTCGTACTTAGGTAGTTTTGTTTAAGAAAATATGATTTTCACCTTTCACCTTTTATATCATCATCATCATCAGCCTATATACGTCCCACTGCTGGGCACAGGCCTCCTCTCACGTATGAGAGGGAATGGGCAGTAGTCCCCACGCTGGCCCAGTGCGGATTGGGGACTTCACATACACCTTTGAATTTCTTCGCAGATGTATGCAGGTTTCCTCACGATGTTTTTCCTTCACCGAAAAGCTAACGGTAAATATGAAATCATATTCCGTACATAAGTTCCGAAAATCTCATTGGTACGAGCCGGGATTCGTACCCACGACCGCCGCTTGAGAGCCGCATGCCTGAACCACTAGGCTACCGTAGCTAACTAATTTATTTAATTAGTAGTTTAGTAGTGAAAACCTATAATTGGCTCTGTAATTCTATTGAAGTGTATAGTAATATTTCACCCTGTTGGGTCTTTATGCAAGTATAAATAAATAAAATAATATTTATTACACAAAAGAAAAACTTATCGAACAAAAGGCAAACTTAATGCCGTAAGAATTATCTTCCAGTCAACCATTGGATGAAGAGAATCGAACTGAGAACTCGTCATGTCGACAACTAGAGACAAAGGGTGCGCCAAAGTTCATATAAAATTGCAACTTCGATTATTGGATTTCCGAAAATTTCTCTCATACAATTTTATCTCATAATGATCACTATATATAATTATTTGTGCTAGTAAATATCGTAACTCCGAATTGTCTATATTCATAATGTTATTCAACATAAGTATCTCTGTTACTACTATCTGTTTATATACTTTTAGAAGTTTATATACGATAGGTTAGAAGACAGAAGCGGGAGCTTTGCTCCCGCTTTCGTCTTCCAGGTTATTTTTTTTATAAAAGAGCGGAAAACAAAATTATAAAGTAACCACAACAATCAACAACAATAATATCAAATAGGACTAACAAAATGATGATATATGTCCATTATGAAGGAAATTGTTATGAACAACCAAATTATGAGTTCAAGTCTGTTCTTAGTAATGTGTATGAAGAAACATTTTTAAATACAGGTCGTTATGAGTTCCAATGATAGTAACAGAAATTTAGGAACATAAAAGGTAGGAAGAAAAACATTAAGAAGATTGCAAATTGAATGATTACAAAGCGGTATTACTAGAAAAAATAGACACAGCAAGTTTATATGAGCCAATATGGACCCAGAGACAAATGCAGGTACCTCACTCTGGGCTGTTATTCGCTACGCGCTAATGCGGCTCACCCCACCGGTCACCCGTCACGAAACTAGACCTCTACCTCAAGATATAGTTGTGGGTGAGCGTTGAGGTGAGCTTAAAACGATTTACAGAATAAGGGGGCTGATCACAGCGCATCCTATAGGGAGCGCTGTCGACCCTACTCACCTCCAGATATACTACGTTGCGAACCTGTTAGTACACAGTGTTATTAGGTATGCTCGGGCTCTTCTATAAGGTGGAGGAGAGTACTTCCTCAGTTGAGTTTCTCTTTGTATATTTAGGGTCCAGAATCGGGTAATAGTGTCAAGTTGAAATTAAAATGAAATAAACAGGTCGGCAGAAGCTACTCGTATCAAAACATACTCCAGGAAAAAGACTGTCTTGATAAACATTTATTTATGATGGCGTGTTTTTTGTTTATTACATTTTGAAATGTTATTTTAAGATGCTTTTTTATCAAGAATCTTACTAACTTTCCGCCCGGAAGTAATTATATACATTTAAATGAAACATCCATTGTCTTTATAAAAAAAAATAACCAACATAAAGATTTAGATATTTCCTACTGATTAATTGTTGGATTCTTCCTCTTGATAATTATTCAAATGATGATTTAGGTATAACCGTTACTAGAAAAAAAAACAATTATACATTATTTCCTTTGTCTTCCATATTAGTAATATTGATTACATTAATTGAAATGTCTGCACTAACATAATTATGGCCGTTTATACAGTAAGCATTGTGGCCTAAACGTGCTACTCTACTGAAAAAGCATAGATTATATAACAATGGCATAAAATACTATTTTAGCGGCATAAACGGGCGTATTTTTTTGTGACGTTAGCTTAGAAGCTTCACTTATTCACAGCTTCAACGGACTGTAGACCTGAGTATACGGTTTTAATGTAAACTCGATACCTCCACGCCCTCCACGCCTTCCCGAGATAAGGGGTCTTCACAGACAGACAAACAGCAAAGTGATCCTATAGGTTCCGTATTTCCCTCGTTTGGTACGGAACCCTGACAAAAGCTTGTATTATACTCGTACTTAGGTAGTTTTGTTTAAGAAAATATGATTTTCACCTTTCACCTTTTATATCATCATCATCATCAGCCTATATACGTCCCACTGCTGGGCACAGGCCTCCTCTCACGTATGAGAGGGAATGGGCAGTAGTCCCCACGCTGGCCCAGTGCGGATTGGGGACTTCACATACACCTTTGAATTTCTTCGCAGATGTATGCAGGTTTCCTCACGATGTTTTTCCTTCACCGAAAAGCTAACGGTAAATATGAAATCATATTCCGTACATAAGTTCCGAAAAACTCATTGGTACGAGCCGGGATTCGAACCCACGACCGCCGTTTGACAGCCGCATGCCTGAACCACTGGGCTACCGTAGCTTTTATATAATATTTCGAAATTCGCAGGTACACCATTTTGGCCCGTTTAAAGTATAAAACGGATCTTGCACTGGACACATCGCACCTTCATCATTTTATTTAGTTTCATATTAAAAGACATTTTCACGATATAAAGCGAGTGCCGTGCCAAACAGAACGGGATTATATCCAACTGAAAACGTTGTGAAAAGAGTCTGTTAGGACTTCGGTGCTTATGAAACTATCCTGCTATTTAAAAGAGCTTATCTTAATACAGAACATACGTGACTTAGGACCATTTGGAATGAAAGTGTTGTATAAAAACAGCAGCATATTGGACGGACTCGGCTCTTTATCACTGAGTCGCCTTATTTATGTGAAAACTTTCTCTACGGTTTAAAGGCTGCGTTTTGTTTTTGAAATGTTTCGGTTATGTATATGCTTTTAAATAAAGCATGTGCTAAACGATTTTTCCCTTAGTACCTACTTGATTTGAGTGTTTAAGGTATATATTTGTATGCTGCCAACTTGCAATTTGTACTGAATTTGAAACACGAAAAAGAAGCACGTATTCGACTGATTTTTATACAGGTTCAAGAAATATTCGTCATGCAAAAGGAATTACGAATATTTTAAAAGTTTGATATTGTTCAATTCTTATAAATATACTACGTGTATTTTTAATATCACCTCAAATTGTAACCAGAGGTACGTGATAAGGCTATGAACCGATATTGCAAGAAAAAAAGTTATTTTATAGGTAGGCCAAAGCGTAATTAATTTTTGAAAATTTATCAAGCGGCAATGTATTGCGTACACTGTGACATGATCGGGTCACATGTGACAATGAATTGTCACATCACGTCAATAAGAAAAAGTAGTGATCCATTGCGTGCTGAATTATTTTATATGGAGAAAATAAAGATGGTGGTTAAGAAAAAAAATTACAATATCGGTTCTTAGCCTTTACACCAACCTCTGGTTACAATTTGAGGTAATATTAAAAATACACACTATATTTCGATTTATTTTAACGAAGAACGTTCTCTATGTTGGAATAGACTCCATATTTATTTTATCAAATTGTCGCTTATAGAATAAAACGGACTTGCGATTATTTTTAGATTACCTATTGTACCAATCGGAAACAACGATAAAAGAAAGACAAAACTACACAAGCACAACACAACACCCAACCATAAACAATACGAACTTGAGCACAGAACCAGCACCACCAATTTCGCCGAATAATTCATTTCATGTCCGATCAACAACCAAACAAATCGGGACAAGTCCGAACTTGTGCCAAGTTGGGTGCTTTCAGACGCCTGACCGCCCCCGCCGTTATGGTCTGACTGAAAAGTTTCCCTGAACACTTGCGTTTGACAGGGACGCATGCGTGACGCCTGAAAACTTTCAGGGGGCCGATTCTGTTCATCTATTCGCATTTTATTCGCACTTCAATTGTTTCGCGCTCGTCTTTTCACGCGCGTTTATTTGATTTGATGTGTTAGAACGAGCTAGCGAAACATAATGTTAGTGAATTTCGATTAAAGTACGTAGGAGGTGGACGGAGTTGAGACCGAGTTGTGCTGCGGTGTTGCTCATGAAGCAAAGATAGGAGAAGAGAAAGCTTATGAAAATTTGTTTACTATTTGACTGACTTAAAAAAAGAAGTTCTCTATTCATCGCCTATGCCATTTCTGTGTATTAAGGCCTCCACCCACCGAACGCGTGACGTGTGCGGTGCGTGTGCTGCGCGGCACCCGCGCAAGTTGTAAAGCATTGAAACTACACTTCATACACACACAGATCGCGGTCCGACCGCGGGCCCGCTGCGTTAAAGTTACAACTCGGCAGCGCGGCCGCGTGACGGCCGCGTCGCGTGTGAAGCGCGGGCCCGCGCTGCACATGCGTTGTTAACGCGTCGCCACCGCTAACCCCCGCGTTGCTATACGCCGCCCGCTTGCGGTGTGAATACGAGTATACCGATTCAACCGCGCCCGACACGCGCCGCGCACGTCACGCGCCGCGCACGACACGCGTTCGTTGGGTGGAGGCCTTAAAAGTCTGTCGAACGGTCGCGGGTACCAATAATATTTTCTAAACGTACGTAGAGACCTACGGAATATTATTTGAAATATTATTAGCCACGCACGCCGGACACATGTCAGAACTAAAAAATACCGACCAATTGCGAGTCGGACTCGCGCACAGAAGGTTCCGTACAAAAATTTACGGTTTTCGCAATTTTTCTTTTTTCTGTGCTATGAGACGTTGCTTCGTACCAAATTGCAAAATTCTGAGTTCACGGGAAGTACCCTTTAGGTTTTGATTCCCTTGGGAGTTTCGAAAATTTGCAGCATAAACGGCTGTACCTTTTGATTGCGTTGGCTTAGAAGTTTGATTTTTTCACAGCTCCAAGGGACAGTAGACCTGAGCATTTGGTATAAATTTTAGCTTGATACCTCCACGCGTTCCTGACAAAAAGGGTCTTGACAGACGGATGGACGACGGTCAACAATGTGATCCTATAAGGGTTCCGTTTTTTCCTTTTGAGGTACGGAACCTTAAAAATATCAACATATGAATATCACTGCGACTGATACTATCTAGACCGCAAATAGTTAACCTGTCAGTTTTTTAGAACCATTACTTACAATACGTTGAAGTAAATAAAGTTATCGACTAAAATTCTTAACGAAGCAAACATACCTGTAAAGCACACATTGTTATATATTGTGAGAGTAAACAATGTCCAACCACATCCAAAGTTCATTTAACTGGCACGGTCGGTCCCCAATCAATCTTGTCTGCAAGTTTGACTAGGTACTACGAGCAGGTGGTTAGCCGAATATACTACACTGTTGACTGTTGGTTGTATCTGACCAGTAGATCTACGCCACTGGATTTTGAATTGATTACGAATAGGGATGTTTAACTGACATTGACAGTTCAATCAGCATTTTTTTAGAAACGTCAAATCCACTAGTGTAACTAGTGTAGTATGATGTTTGTAGTTTTTGGGGAGTAATAAAGTGACGTCATCATTATTCATGGTCAAATAGCGTCGAAAATGCATCTTATTGTATTTTAAACATCATTAGAATTACAAAAACTCCTTGAAATGTTATGTTTTTCTAGTATTTTCGTGAGTTTTTATTATTGGCAATCTAAGAGTAAATTATGTTAATTGCTGTGAACTGGAGTCAAAAGTAGGTACTTTAGTGGTTGTATAGTGTGATAATTGAATATGGGAGGCAGCCGTCACCCCATAAAAACTTGTCAATCTTTCCATACATTCAGAGTTTAACTAACACCGCTTTCGATTACAGACGGTTTGGTACAACTCTTACCCTTAGTCTGTACTAATATTTGTTAAAATACGGTCTTAATAAATAAAATTAAACTATCCGGAAATAGACGAAAACCTCCTCCAAACGAAAAACTGAGGAATATAACATTATTCAAGAAATAAAACCGATTAATGGAGCTACGATTACCACAAGCATTAGGTATTGTTATAAAGGGGTAATATGGCTCATTTGCTATTTGAGTCGATGGTTCTATTTCAAATGAATATTGTACAAGTTCGGGTTTAACGTCGGAACACATACAGTACCAGCTATTGTTAAACGGTTAAACAATAGTCGGTTTTATATTTTCCATTCTAACTCGTTTTTTTTTACATAGAAATAGTTGGTACCTACATAAGTACATAACTCAAAATAGTTCCCGACCGATGCATAAAGCAGAAATTTTGGATTCGTTTCAGTTAGTGCTTAAATATTTGACGAGGTTCGACCGGGCGGCCGCTGACCCTTCACCGCAGGCCTAGGGCTGAACATTAAGTTTGTCTAAGCGGAGAAATATTCAAACATCATTCATTATTCTTATGATATTAAGCGATAAACAATTGGACATTTATTGATTTGTTTATAAACGAGTAGTCGAAAACGGTTCCAGCTGTTTTATTCGGCCTACAATTTAGTGAAGAACGGTAGTATACATCAGTTTACGCTGGGTTTCAATTTCAACTGACGAAGCCGAGTACGGCGCTCGCAGGTACTGTCACTTTTATATGCCTTGAGGTTTTGGAATTAGGTAGTTCATACTTAATGTACTCATTTTGATAAATATATGTATATACCTATATAGTTCATTGGTGGACCCGACTTTGCAAGTGAAGCGCGAGCATGACCGTGAGCCATACAGTAGGGGAGAATCTAGTAACTAATCTTCATTATACTTTCTGTATATATCTTGACAGGGGATCTTCCAAAATCCCGACAAATGAAATTGAAGTCTATGTTATAAGTCGTCGATAGACTATTTTTGAGATCGTGGATGAGCTGAAAAACGAGACCGATGAAGACTTTCTTTTTCGTCAATGTGTCCCTCTAAGTTTGATTCAATACCTTGAAACAAGCGGTTCTCCCCATAGGATTTGGGGGCTGGGTGTTCATTCCGCGTCCAGCGTGTCATTACCGGCTTTCCTTTCCTTCGTATTAGATTCGCTATCTCTAGTCAGTAGGTAACATTTAAAACCTTCCACAATTACCTGACGACGAAATAGCAAGCCTGAAGGCGGCCAAGAAAGTTTGGTGTGTGTCGTGTCCTGGAGTAGACATCCCAGCGATCTGGCATAGCCAGAGAGCATGGAACCCTCCATGTTTGCTGGCAACCCATGCTCATCTTCTTTGCAACAGCCCCGACGACTCCGAACGTGCTCGTATTCTGGCGTTATCTGCACCAGAAGCCACTAGTTCTGCGACAAATAGGTACAGTTCTGTATCTAAGCTCTCTAACGATCGCAATATCCCTGATACTTGGCGCCGGGATCTGTGAGCCTCACACGTGTGTCTGTGATAAGGGTGTGGACCAGCTGGGACGACATGGCCTCTGTCGCTTGCGAAGCGTGGGTCATCTATAACGCCATGGCCTTATTAATGACCTGGTTCGTCGCTCGCTTTTTTTATGCCCGTGAGTCCCGCGACCCTAGAACGCGTGGATAGGCAAGAGACGATGGCAAGCACCCCAATAGAGTCACTTTGGTGCCGTGGAAGCAGGGAAGGGCTCTGTTGTGGGACGCTACGTGTGTCGACACATTTGCTCAGTCTCACGTCCAGACGACCTGCTCCTAGGCTGGTGTTGCAGCTGACCAGGCCCAGGTTCTCAAGCGCCGCGACTATTCGTCTTTATTAAAAGACTACGAGGTTGCGGCGCTCGCAGTGGAGACACTTGGACCCTGATATGTAGGCATTTAGCAGGGCTCGGTCGTCCTGGTGCTGGTCCTGGGCAGGTGTTTACCTGCAGAGAATTTCTCTGGTCATACATATTAGAGAGGGACACACTAAGACAAAGTGAATATCTTTCGTTTCGTGTTTGCGAGACCTCCTGATACAGGTGCATGAAAACCTACTAGGAGGCCTCAACCACTACTGTAAAACAAATTTAAGTTATCCAAATATACGATTTTATTATTAATTTATTTATTACATATGGTAATTATAACAGTAGGATCTCCTGTAAGACTTAGGTAGTATCTCCTAGCTCCACGCTCGCAAATATTTATCCTAAACCAAGAAATGAATATGTGTTGTTAAAATTAGTTGTATATCAACATGTATTTTTTGTATAACCTTTTTATCCTTTCTTGTACGAGAGATACCTAAGCTAAGTACTAAAAGCTTCATGCAGGTATCCTGCCCTGCCTAACTTGGCGACAAACATAAACTACTAGAGGCTTGGAAGGGTCTATTCTCAACCGTTGTGGTTGAATTTATAATCATCTCTGACTGACTAACCTTAATTTTCTGAGAATTGTTATTTCGAGAATTGGGACCGGATTATATCTCTGCCTTTGCTTCAGGTGATAATCAAGGTGACCATCATATTATTATTAGCATACATTTTCAATCAAGATCATTCATTTATTTAAACGCTACAATTATGGAACAAATCTAATGTTAATATTCAGAAACGTGTGTTCTATCAGGTGCGTCTGAATATTCTGATCATTAAATTACTGTCATTCCAAAGAGAATAGGTATCATTTAGCAATTACGAGCCCTTTGAAGTTGTCGACCATAGCCGACCAAGTTAAGTAAACAATTTGTGGGATAAGATGCTTTTACCAATACTGGTTATTGGAATTGGTCAGTTTATAAGTGTCCCGTGACAAGTTGACAACCCTACTTTAAGTATGGTTGGAGAAGTTTACTTTTTAATAATGAAATGCAACACGAGTAGAAGTTCAATATAGTGATAGCGCAATTTATGGACGCATTAGGGAGAGTAATGATGGTCAGTAACGGAGACATGTTGGGCCCTCGGGCTATGTTCCCATTTGAGTAAAAATCTGCATCGCATGTTTTAAACGAAGTAAGTGATGAAGCGGCCCGCGGTATAGATAAACTTGTAACGGTCTTGGTTCGAATCCCACTGAGGACATTATTGTGCGATGAGCACATATACTTTACTATATCCGTGGTTATTATCCATGAGTGTTTGACTACATAGATTCGTGTAAGAGTATCCACTTAATTTATATTTATTTTTGTTGAAGGCCAAATCCGATTGTGAGAAAACTTTATGCTATCAGGAAATCATTATGTAGTTAACAAGCGTAACTACTTAATGGTTACGGGGATTACACGAAATTCACTCGGTTCAACTGGTACCGAAAACTCCACAAATCAGTTTGAGCTTACCTCGCCTTAAATTACGAGTATAGCTATCGCTGTGTAAATGCGGCTACAGCTTAAGGGATATGTAGATAAGGTATATATTTCCCAACCAATTTCTAAAGCTTCGACTAGTATCTATTTGAATATAATTAATTTCTCAAATCAATATGTTTACATATCATAGAATCGAAACTAAACTGATTAAGATTGTTAATGGATGATATAGATGCCGTCAAACTTCTTGAACACTTGACCTTGCCTGCGCAAAGGCGAAATGTACCTGCGAGCTGCCCCCCCACTTCGTCCCGCGTGTTCAAGAAGTTTGACGGCATCTATACTTCAGGTATACTAGAGTATACATATATTTATTCATGTATTAACACCTTGTAATATGCCAGAATAAGTTTAAGTTATTGGCTATTGATTTCTTTGTATTAGTTTATTTCTATAAGTGAGCACCCGTAATTGTCTATACGGTTTTAGTTACTATTGTGTATATCAATATGTTGCGCTGTTGTTTATCGATGTATTCATAAATAAATAATATAAATATTACAGGTCTATCAATTTTACACAAATTGATCTAGGCCCACAACAAGCTAATGCTTCTGTTATTCATACTAGCCGCCGATAAGTACATATTTATATAGACAAATACATACTTCAACATAGAAAACATCCAGGACGCAGGATATTGTCATAACTGGGATTCAAAGGAATGACACTTGATAGAGGGCAATTTGTGTCATTGGTCACTTTTGGCTATCCTAGAGTTCTCCAAGTATAGGTAAGTAGCATCACTCGGAGAACTCTTAGAATCTTAATGTGAACGCACTAGATCCCTCCTCACTCCTGGTCTCTGAGTGCTCGTTCTTGGACACCATCTTCTTCTCTGGGTTCACAGTGACACGGCTCTTGGTTCTGGCTAAAGGCCTCCACACATCGAACGCGGGTCGTGCGCGGTGCGTGTCGGTATATCTCTCTCACTATCTCTATCACACAGTGGCGCGGGCCCGCGTTGCTACCGCAGGCCGCCCCAAATGACGATCTTTAGACGCATTTTCCAGGCAGGGGAGACGAGGTAGACTAGAGGCCCAATGACCTAGGGAGGTACTTACGTCTTTAGAACCGCATATTATTACATTAGAGGTACTAGAAACTTTCTTTGCACAGCTTAGTGTATACTAAGCTGTGCAAAGAAAGTCATGGGCATTCGACGGGTATGCATACCCGTCGAATCCCTCTGACACCCGGCTGCTCAGTGACGTTACTAGTAGCTAACATCACTAATGCAAACTTAAAAATTAAAACAGGCGGCGACATCACGAAAAAAAAAATATTTTTTAACAAACTATTTAGGTAATTATTTCACGAGATTGCTGTACATGTACAAATATATAAACAAAAGACTGATATTTAAACAACTAGAACATAAATAACTTAATTAGCTACTTTCAAAGCAGAAACATTTTCTTTCATTAGTCCTTATTTTCAACGAATCTAATTATAATAATCGCATAAAATTAACCGTGTGACAGCCATTCGTGAAGTGCATAAATGGCACCCACACGCTAACCCTCATGCTACCACGGAACCGGAAAACATCTTATTTGAAAACATTCGGCTGCCTGTCTCTCTTGGCTGTCACCTTCGAGGTGCAAATTCATTTAAAAGCGGCTGACACCGTACAGAAAGTTCTCTGTCAACAAATCCCTTGTTTAGGTATGCCGAACGAGCCTAAACGTGGCCATCTCTTTCTATCGCATGCAACACGCTGCGATAGAACGCCTGCGTGCCGTAGCAGGGCTAGCATACAGGCCAGGACCGATAGGCCTCCCTGCCGTGACCCTATTCATTCGCACATAGTCGCGTGGCTGGCGTTGTCTCAGTCGGTGTCACCCAAAACGCAACAACCTATGTATGCAAGAGCTCGTGCTATGCAGTAGAGCTGAATGACATTATTTGAGTTTTGTAGCTGTCAAAATATCGATTTGCTTGGATAGAGGACCTTCTGAACCTTCATAAGACTTATTATTTATTATGTGGCTGTGGGCACGTCTCATGGGTTTCGAATTGTTAACCGACATGTTTACTAGCATTAAAAAAAAATACCCTCATTTTTGCCAACTGCATTCTTAATAGAGACGTTTAAAATTCACCCCGAAGAAAACGCTTGTGAAATTGTTGACGTAAAGAAAAATACGAAGTGCATTCTTAATAATTCTTTTAGATTGGCAGGTTCGTGCGGCACGCGAGGGAAACCGCGGTATTTTCTAGTGGTAACTCGTGACCTAGGTAATGACTGGTGACCCTATTCTGATTGAGAGGTAAAACTGATTGACAGGGCGTATGCAGGTATTGATTAATTAATGGAACAATTATGATAGATAATAATAGGATTAACCCCTCGTATGCTTAGACACAGATCCTCGCCAAGCATTTGAACCTAGTTTTCAATCTCAAGTTCATATTTTGACTAGCCATTTTTGCATATGCATATGAGGGGATAAGCATAACATTTGTACGCTGGGTGCGTTAACCCCTCGCCTTTACGAGGTTCTAGGTAGGCGGAGACACGGATCCGTGCCGAACATTTGAACCTATCGTTTTACATCTCAAAGTCCTCATTTGATTGGACAATTTTGACATCCATATTTAAGGGGTTAAGATTTCATTTGCTTATCACACATGACATGGTAGTATAGTATGTTATGTGTTAAGTTAATGACAATAGTAGGTACCTTGTGCAACAAACCTTTACATAACTATCAAGGAGGAATTCTCATAGCAGGAATCAATCTTCAAGTGTAAGTGACCATTGTGGTTTATCGTGTTTTCCAGTTATCTATTGCATAGAATCTTTTAGCTTGTTATCGACTTTTAACATTATTCTGTAACTAACTAACTAACAAAGGTCTAATTTCATTTAGTAAATCACGAAATCTCGTGCTAAGTGACAATTATTTATCGATAGTCAATAAAACATAATGTTCAATGTCTCTTGAAGTTTGATTTCTGCTATGAGAATTCCGCTCCTTGATAATCCATACTAATATTATAAAGGCGAAGGTGTGTCTGTCTGTTTGTCAGTCTGTCGGTCCGCTGAACCGATTAAGATGAAATTTAGTACAGAGATAGTTTGAGTCCCGGGGAAGGAGACAGGATAGTTTTTGTCCCTCAATCATGCCCTAAGAGGGTGAAATGGGGGGTGAAAGCTACGATATAAACAAGTTCCACGCGGATGGAGTCGCGGGTCGTAGCTATCCATACTAATATTATAAATGGGAAAGTGTGTTTGTTTGTTAGTCCGTCTTTCAGGGCAAAACGGAGCGACGAATTGACGTGATTTTTAAGTGGAGATATTTGAAGGGATGGAGAGTGACATAGGCTACTTTTTGTCTCTTTTTAACCCACCACTTCCTTATCATGGGGGGTGGAAGCGAGAACGAATTCCATGCGGACGGAGTCGCGGGCAGAAGCTAGTTATATATAAAAATGCAGGTAAAATTGTAAGGAAGGCCCTCTTGAATGTAGTCGTGTACGGTTTATAAAAACGCATATTTTTTTGATGTTTATAATTATTTATACTTTAACATATGAAGGGTCCACGGAAAAAACATGTCTAGTCACATTGACATCATTTCGAGATATTGCGGTTTTTAAGTTTAGAATGATTCAATTAACCATACTATCTTCGCGATTAGATGCTTTTCAATTGCAAATAAGTGATTTTATGTTAATGTTTTCAATTACAGCAGAAGGTGTAGGTAATAGTTCGTTGAGAGCTCTACATTTTGAGACTAAAATCTCATTTTTCTAAAAAATTACTCGACATGTTTTTTTCGTGGACTCTTCATATCATGACAATTAAAGTATAAGTGGGTTAACAAATCAATTGATTGTCTAATTGAGCACTTCACTACTAACATATGCAAGAGGGGCCTTAGTTAAGTTTTGTGCCTATTCCTAGAACAATGTATATTTCTTAGTAAAGTTAAATCCTTTGGCAAGTCTGACCGGGCAGTTTTAGGTTCTGAAAACAACTGACGATAAACTAAGCGAGCTATGTCTTTGAGAGTCTGGGAGCTTGCCTAATAAGATATCTGCGATCTTATTGAACTTGTTCAAAGGACCGACCAGTCAAAAATAGAATTCGTCAAAAGTCGTACATAGTTTTTTTTTGGGCATGTGCCCTTCACCATATAAATTGGGTTTTTTTTCACGAACTGTGGTAAAGGTTGCTCAATTGTCATATATAGGTAATCTAATAACCAGATTGATAAGAGTCCAAATTTATGGATAACACAACACTGCACGGCTGGTACAATATAGGTACCTATTACGATAGGAGATAAACCTAGTCGACAGCCGTGTTACTTCACTATTATAAACTAAGTAGGTATTTTTATGTGATTTTTGTGACGAAGCCTCACCATACCGTTATACCTAGTAAGAATTCAAGATGAATATTCATATCCATGTTATTCATACGACACCTGGTCTGAATTAAATAATTCATGGACACTGTTCCTCAGCCGGCGATTCATTCCATTCAAGATTTATTTGCTTATAAAACAGTTATCGTTCCAGCAAAGAATTTTCAAAGAGACTTCAAGTAATTGACTAAAACTAATAGTTTAGCAGTCTGTCGTTTGCAGGGCGCCCTATAGTCTGCATAAATTATCAAACTACTGCAAGGGGATAATTCCAGAGTGCAACGCTATAATTACCGTAAATGCAGCTCAACCGTTGCCTCGAATCTAAATATCCTATTTAATTAATCTAATTATCACTGTCGCGGTAAAATAATTACTTTTGTCATGAAGTGAGTTTCGAATACGCAATCGAATAGCGAATTAAATCAATGGTGGTTAGCATTGCTGGTTAATTAATGAAACGTATAGTTGGTCCAATTAACGAAGTTTTGTTTCAGTATGAGTTATGATCCTAAATAAACAGGTGTAAGTTTACGCTGTGCCTTTGAACTCCTACCACGGGCCGCGTTCTGTGCATAGACGCCTTGTCTTCCGAAGAATAACTCGTGCTCCCATACGCTTTTTACCTTAAGTATGAACTGTAGTTTCAACGTTATAAGGTTCTTTTCACAGCAACATAATTGCGTAAGTTACGAGTTTCCGGAAGCTGTTTGATATCGTTTCCAGTCTCAATGCGGAGTTTAATTAAATAAGGCATTCATTTGTAAGCTTCTTAGCCCAGTGAATCGCCGGAGATCTCAAAGAAGCCAGTCTTTATGAATTGTAAATTTAATAATTCTGCTATCTTAGCAATCGGAATAAACAAAGGGGCTCTAAGTTCGAACTATTCAAACGCTGTAGCAAGGTACAATTGAATTGAGCTGAAACTATTGAAGAGTTTCTATTTGTTGAAGCCTTGATCGTGGAACTAATCGAAATTATTTTTATAATCCAGACAAATTGTGCTAGTGCTAGTAGGGCAGTTTCAGGTGATAATGTGGACACGCTGGACAAAAGCACCAATTTTTTTTCAGGTACTTGTTAGGTCCATGGCTTTAAGTTTTTGATAGGAACCAGCTCCTCTGTCGGCCATCTTAAATTTTAAGGGGCTATTTAAAATTTTTGTTAATTTATCAATATCCTGAGTTCTATTTAACGTAGTAGTGTCTAAATATACATATTTGGGGTCAAGGAATTCAACTACATAGTTTTTAGAGTCGAGTTGCCAAAGGATATCAAACGGAACCCTGTTCCTGAGCTTCCGCTGTCCATCCGGCTGTCTGCGTATCAGCAATAGCTAGACTGTTCAAATTTTCACATAAGTAGCGTTTCTATTGCTGCTTTAACATACATTCACAAAAATAAAAAAGTGCTCTCATACATGAAACGTAATCTTATAACGTTTTTCTGCCCGCCCATAACAATTGTTTATATAATCGGTTATATAATCGGTTATTAAATATCTCTAGAACCGGAATATGTAGACTCTTGAAATTTCCGGAGATTATGTGTCACTGTAGCCTCTATAATAACGAGTAATAAAAATATAATAATCTATATATATGTCACCATAACATTGTGAACACCGTCAGTTCATAATCTTACTGGCGATATTATAAACTGTCGAAAAATTGTGAACTTCCAAAACTATTTACAATTTAACGCATTATTTTTCGTAAGATTATAATCTGTCGAGTAGAAACCGTCAAATTGTCAAATGGCTATCTGATGGGGTATCGTAGGCAGTAGGGAACAGGGGCCCAGTGGCAAAACCGACTCGGATCACGAATAGGCTAGAAGACGCTTTCGTCTTAGAGGTTATTTTTTTTATAAAAGAGCGGAAAACTAACAATATGAGCCCTCATTTACAATTTGACATGGATTTGAAAGTTCGTTTGGGGGAAACTTTTTTTTTGTGCTAGAGACTTTGTAGAACGATTACTTATTAATATACAAAAAAAATAATTTCACCGTTTTGGAAATTTCCCAGGGGGTTAAATAGGGGTGCAAGGTTTGTATAGGGGAACAATTATTTATCAAACTAGAGACTTGAAACTTTATAGAAAGATTACTTATTATAAAACAAAAAAGCACTTTCGACGTTTTAGAAAATTCTACCCCTAAAGGGGTTAAATAAGGGTTTGAATAAGTTTGTATGGACGGAACTTTATTTTTTGAGCTAGAAACTTGAAACTTTGCATAGAGCATATTTATTAAGATACATAAAAAGAAATTTCACCGTTTTAGAAAATTCCACCCGTAAGGGGGTTAAATAGGGGTGCAATGTTTGTATGGGGGAACATTATTTTTTGAACTAGAGACTTGAAACTTTGTAGAAAGACTACTTATCAGAATACAAGAACAGTGATTTCTGCGTTGAAGAAAAGTTTACCCTTAAGAGGGTTAAATAGGGGTGCAAAGTTTGTATACAGGGAACTTTATTTTTTGAGCTATAAACTTGAAACTTTGTAGAAAGATTACTCATTTGAATACAAAAAACGAGTTATCACAGCGTCTTAGAAAATTCCATCTCTAACGGGGTTAAATATGGGTGCAAAGTTTGTACGAGGGAAACTTTTCCTTTTGAGCTAGAAACTTGAAACTTTGTAGAAAGTGAACTTATTAAAATCCAAAAAAAAGTAATCTCAGCGTTAAAAGTAAATTCTATCCCTACGGGGACTAAAAAAAGGTTGAAGGTTTTGTACGGGAAACACTGGATTTTTTAGCTAGAAACTTGAAGCTTTGTAGACAACAGGTTACTTATTAAAATACCAAAAAACAACTCTCAGCGTTTTAGAAAACTCCACACCTAAGAGGGTTAAATAGGGGTGCAAAGTTTGTATGAGAGAAACTTTATTTTCTTAGCTAGAGACTTAAAACTTTGTAGAAAGATTACTTATTTACTTAAGAAACTCCCAAGGGGGTAAAAAGGGTTGCAAGGTTTGTATGGAGGAAACTTTATTTTTTTAACTAAAGATTTGAAACTTTGTAGAAAGATTACTTATTAAAATTAAAAAAATAACCGTGATTTAGAAAACACTACCCCTACTTAGAAAAATTTTATACGCCTAACAGAGTTAAATTGTCATTCCTTAAGCAAGCAAAATAAGGGTTTATTATACCTACGTTACGCTATTCGTCAGCAGGTGGTGTTAGTGTAGCAAATGAATTTAATTATTCCTTAAGGGATTTGCCACACTGGACGCGTTCTCCGGTCTGCGGCCAGGTCTCCCATACAAAGTTGTTGTATATTATTGAAAAAGATTGTCTTCATTAACCTGTCTCCATCTCTCGATTTCCAGTGCTGAGTTTAAGATTGTTTTAACAGCCTCACGATAGTTAACTTTCTTTTCAATCTCACTCATAATAACTAAGATTCCCATTTTATTAATCCAAATCCATGCGTCGCTCTATATCTTGCCAAAGATTAAAAGCATCTGACGGAATAAGTATTAAGCATCCTGCAAACAATTAAAATCTTCAAAAATTCTTTAAGGGGCTCCCATAATTGGCGTATGGGATCGTACCTTCAATCTGAATCTCTTAGTTTTCTTAGGTTTTTTGTAGCTTATTATGTTAACAACAACGGCTTCAAGCAATATAGTATCCCATATTTACTTCAAAGTTCATTGTTTTCGAGATATTTGGCATTAAAGTTGAACAATTTTAGGCCATAAAACCGGTTTCTGGCCATAACTTTTGTGTTAATTGGTTTAAAATGAAAACCCTGGACCAGTTTTTAGGGACGTCACAGACGAGCCCAAATATGTAGATTTCGTATGTGTAAGATCTTTCACGTCAATAGAGATACAAAATAAGTGTTATTTTAGACAATGTTTAAAAGGATCATACAAAATTAAGTATACATTTGTTTCAAAATCCGGTTGACCAAAATGGAGATCAAAGATTGAAGAACCGATAACCGTTTGATTAATACTTCTATCTGTAGTGCAAAAGTAGGAGTTACGATTCAAAACTTGTCAAAAATCGATGGAAACCTCGGGTAGCCCCTTAACAATTGCATATCAATGTCTGCCACTTTTTGAATTGTAATATGTCTAGACCATTTTAACTAAGAATAAAATTCTCTTCCCTAATTTAATATCTTTGTCATCATCAAAAATCTACGCGGACGAAGTCGCGGGCGGCCGCTAGTGTTAATATATAAGTGGGACAGAGTTCTCGAACAAATTGTCGTAAATGTGGCCACGCTGGACAATAGCACCATTTTTGTTTCAGGCACTTATTAGGTCCATAGCTTTAAGTTTTTAATAGGAACCAACTCCTCCGTCGGTCATATTTAGTTTTAAGGCGGCCATTTTGAATAATTGTTAATTTATTATGAGTACCTCGAGTTCTAAGTCACTTAGAATCACAAACTTGGTGTCTAAATATACATATTTGGGGTCAGGGAATTCAACTAAATAAGTATTTTACCGATATCTCAGTTGCTAAATTACTTGAATATACAAAATTGGTGTTTTTTTAATATATATACAGGGCGGAAAGTTAAAACGGGGCATTAAGGGCAGCTACTAGATCCCTTGCCGCCACGCAAAAATGGCATTTGGATTTCATTCCTGATTTTTTAAGTGATAGCAATCTACATTCACAGATTTGTGAAAAAAAGTACAGTCAGCGAGAAAATCATCAATTTTGACGATATTTAATTAGCTTTGGGATTCCCATACTAACTGTATGGAAAAAGTTTTCTTTGTTTTCTGGGCGTTCTAGTAGTCAAACCTTAGTCGGTCCCAAAGAGTATTTCGATCCTTAATAGGGATGGGATCGAATGGCATTAAAAAAAATCTTCAAAATTGATGATTTTCTCGCTGACTGTATTTTTTTCACAAATCTGTGAATGTAGATTGCCATCACTTAAAAAGTTAGGAATGAACTCGTAATGCCATTTTTGCGTGGCGGCAAGGGATCTAATAGCTGCCCTTACCTTACTGCCTCGTTTTAACTTTCCGCACTGTATATATAAAAAACCGGCCAAGTGCGAGTCGGACTCGCGCACCGAGGGTTCCGTACAAACCATAACAAGCAAAAGTTGTAGTATGTTTATTACTAAATGATAAATGAAAATGGAATCCGTAACATTACAATGTGCGAAGCTGGGGGAGCATAAATTTAAACAAGGTCTCTTTATCAATTTAGTAATCCTAAAAAAAAAAAAAAATTAAGAACCACATCATTTATCTCTTACTTATAATAAATCTCTAAATTAAAAAAAAAATGGTATCCTGCTGTTTCGGCAAAATATTTTTCGCCAAATTTCACTTCCCACAAAACTTATGGCAGTAGTTTCATTTCCCAAACGAACAAATAGCACATTTTTGTTTCGCATTTTGTTCATTTGGTCAAAATATCATTTGGCATAATTTTGCTTTGTCAAATGTTATTAAGACAAAAGTTTATTAAGCAAACACTTTGTTTGGGCTAATATTGTTTTCCAAACAAAACATTTGTTCAAATTTTCATTTCGCACATTAGGTACCATGGTGGAAAAAATGGCTTGTCATAAGCGAACTCTGTTTTTGGTCGGTTAGGTTAGGGTTCACTTGTGTCCCTCAGACCAGAAATAGACGGGGTGGCGTCGATTCGCTGGAGACTCTCGATGAAAAGGGCGAAACCGACGGCTTGCTTGCATGCATGCTGCTTATTTGGATTATAATATATTGTTACCTAAGTACCTATAGTACAAAAGAACATAAACTTACCTGTAAATTATTTTCTTTTGTTTTTTACAAACTACCCGCTTAGCAAAATTATGTAATCTCACTCAAATAGATTTCGTATGCACTACACAATTAGGATCTAAATCATATGCCATGCAATAATTTGGAAAAAGAATGTTATGCTAAATAATACGTCTGACCAAATGAAACTTGACCATGTAAAACTTTGCCAAACAATAATTTGCGAAGTAATATTTTGCCATAGGAGATATTGCCAAGTGATATAATGCGAAACAATAATTTGACTAGTGTTTTTTTGCCAAATGATCATTTGGGAAACATTTTTTGGGAAGTGACACTTTGGGAAATGATTTTTGCCCATACAATAGAGAACCAAAAAGAATCAGCCAGTATCAAACTAACCATTTTTGTGTCCCGAATGATCTCGGCTTCCCGTGAACGGAAATACTTTAAACTTTTTTTACAAGTACATTACTATTCTAGCTAGGACTTGGGATAGTTTTTATCCGACTGCGATGGTTAATACATTTTCGGAAACATTTGAATCTCATTAAATTATTCATTTCTTCTGCTTGAAATCGTAGCCGCCATATCTGTCAACTGTCAGTGGCGTCAAAATGGCGGCCTTGCCTTAACTATCCAACAGTACCTAATAATTTCGATCCGGTGTTGTGATAGACCTTCACAATACGCATATTAAATTCTAAAGCATAAAAAAATTATCGATTCCGATATGGAAACTTATATGCGCTAAATTCGTATTGAGGCGTAATTTCAACAAATGGTTCAACAAATTTCAACAAAATAACGTCAAACGTCAAAAGTCTGACTGTTTTCCTTTTTTTTATGGCATGGAATATTTAGCACTGTCATCGGCTCATCGCGTTCAGCCATGAAGTTTATTTGAGTTTCTGCAAGATTACACGCGGAGTATTTTGTCACGATACGATACTGCACGGCTATCACAAGATTCACAAGACGGCGCGCGAGCTCTCTCGATTTTTCTCGCACTATACGTCTCTTTCTAAGTTGTCTAATAAGAGAGTGACGGATAGTTCGAAAAAAATCGAGAGAGCTTGCGCGCCGTCTTGTGATAGCCATGCTGATTTGTCAGTATTTATATTTATCAGCAATAAACGTATGTATTCAATCAGTACAGAACGGGCCTTTTATAAACATTAATTATCAACCGCGTCTGTATTAAGGCGGTATTATAACTTCGTACTACGCGCCTTCAAGTTGACATGCAGCCAATATAGAGACACAGAAATTGGCCAACATACAGGAAAATACTTTTATAATGAAGCACAACACACATTTAATTAAGTTGGCAATAGCGGGAACATAAGATTTGGCAGAATGTGATCTGAAACATTGCAGTAAGTATGAAAAAAAAAATCGGAGTGACTCAAGATCATTTCGGCCATCACGTTTTTATTTATTTAATATTAAGTGTTAAAAATATGTACAGAAGAAGATCAATAAACATTTAATGCTGCAGCCTGTGTCCTACCTGTTGTATCTATTGTCATAAACATCTACTAAACTTTTCCCCCGGTATTCATAAAATTTAAAATACCTTTGTTAAATAAAACGAGTTTTGTCCTTTTCCTACTAATTTAAAAATCAGAGTGACAGATAAAGACGAACTAATCTTAACGGCATTTCAACTAAAATGGGTTTATTCCACGTTTTACTTGATAGGCTAAATGAGAACTGCATGTGTTCTATGTCCAAGAGAAGAAATGCGTTAACTCCCACCACATTACCATGCAAACGAAGTCACAGGTACAGCTAGTTTTATAATAAAACTGAAATACCTGAAATACCTACACTAGATTTGCAGCAGCCTGGCAAAACTTCTTTTATCAAAGTGGTTTATTTACAAAGTTTTTAGTCACTATCTTTTTATAAATCCGGTTCAAAATACTAATTAACTGTTAAATTTGAAAAAAATTAACCAGACCTGTAAAATGTTGACTGAAAAAGGTATGAATAGTACCACATTGAAAATTGAAGTTTGAAAAAACGTTATCTATAGTTGTACTATTTCGTGTAGTGCTAGTGCTTATTAACGGAAACATGTTTAGTGATGAAAAATATGTGGAAATTCCATTTTGGGGATTCATTCTAAAATCGATATTGAAGTCTCCCACAACAATCAAACGGGAACACGGGGTATAGCCCCTTTGGGGTTGCTGCCGTATATTGTTGTATTTATGCATTCAATTGCAACATTAATTTGACATTGTGGTGACCTATATTATATATATAGATACAGTTATCACTCTGCCTGACATCAAACATTTCAAAATGCAAGCATTCACAATGGCCGTTTGCAGTACCTGGGTTATTTAAAAAAAATATATCTTGTACATGATGCATCTGGGATGGCATCCTTTAGATTGCGACGTACATAAGCGATAGATCCCCAACCTGGATTTGCTTTAGATATAGCTGGACTTTCTACTCTGCACACCTCATAAAAACCATCAAGTTTAAAAGTGTCTCTACTACATCCCAGTTTTAAATTATGCGACTTATATTGCTATTTCTTATGATTGCGTTTACATAATAGTTTCGTTTTGCTACAGCTGAAAGGTATTATAGACCTGAGTATTTGATATGAATTTCAATTAAATACCTCTACGCGTTTACGAGGAAAAAGGTAGTAAGTTTAAAATTTATAAAAATATATTTGTATGATTTTACTATAAATGTCTACTTTTCGTAATTTTTCCATTGTCTGTGCTATATGAAGTTTCTTCGTGCCAAGTTTCAAGTTTCTGTGTTAACGGGAAGTACACTTTAGGTTTTGAGTTTCTTGCGAGTACCCAATTTCAAAATATGCGACTTAATTTGCTATTTCTTTTGATTGCGTTGACATAAAAGTTTGGGTTTGCTACATCTGAAAGGTCCTATAGACATGACTTATATGACATGAATTTCAATTTAAAATCTCAACACGTTTACGAGGAAAAAGGAATCAGTTTAAAAATTTTAAAATCATTTTTTTGTATGATTTTACTAAAAATGTCTACTTTTCTTAATTTTTCCATTGTCAGTGCTATATAAAGTTTCTTCGTGCCGAGTTTCAAGTTTCTGTGTTAACGGGAAGTACCCTTTAGGTTTTGAGTTTCTTGCGAGTACCCAATTTCAAAATATGCGACTTAATTTGCTATTTCTTTTGATTGCGTTGACATAAAAGTTTGGGTTTGCTACATCTGAAAGGTCCTATAGACATGACTTATTTGACATGAATTTCAATTTAAAATCTCAACACGTTTACGAGGAAAAAGGAATAAGTTTAAAAATTTTAAAATGATTTTTTTGTATGATTTTACTAAAAATGTCTACTTTTCTTAATTTTTCCTTTGTCTGTGCTATATGAAGTTGCTTCGTGCCAAATTTCAAGTTTCTGAGTTCACGGGAAGTACCCCGTAGGTTTTGCTAGTGTCGAAAAACTCAATTTTTGCAGCATAAACGACTGTATCTTTTGATTGCGTTGGCTTTTAAGTTTGATTTTTTCACAGCTCCAAGGGACAATAGACCTGAGTATTCGATATAAATTTCAGCTTGATACCTCCACGAGTTCCTGAGAAAAATGGTCTTGACAGACAGACAGACGGACAACAAAGTGATCCTATAAGGGTTCCGTTTTTTCCTTTTGAGGTACGGAACCCTAAAAATACACCAATTTTATATTTTCAAGTAATTTAGTAACTGAGATATCGGTAAAATACTTATCTAGTTGAATTCCCTGACCCCAAATATGTTTGGACACCAAGTTTGTGATTCTAAGTGACTTAGAACTCGAGGTACATATTAATAAATTAACAATTAGTCAAAATGGCCGCCTTAAAATTAAATATGACCGACGGATGAGTTCGTTCCTATTAAAAACTTAAAGCTATGGACCTATATAATAAGTGCCTGAAACAAAAATGGTGCTTTTGTCCAGCGTGTCCACATTTTCGACAATTTGTTCGAGCACTCTGCCCCACTATTCTTCAGTATTGCATCCAACAAAAAAACACAAATCATGCTGTTGTTGACTCAATGATGTTTCAGAAACACTTCAACCATGGCCAAGAGATCAACACATTTTCATCTGAACCCGGAACACATTTCGACATATACAATATATAATTTTTGGGATACAAGTTAACGTCGGACTATATTTTATAATTGTAAACCATGTTTTGTTATAAACATAACAGGGCCCCATCAGTTAACGACTCACTGATAATTCAAAAACTTTATTAAGCCGCGTGTAACTGAAACTAGTACCAATTAACGGCTATGTTCCGGTAAAATTGCCAAAGGGCCAAACCGGTCCCGTAATTTTCATTGCGTTTTAAAACAGGCGGTACAGACCAAAGTCGTTCGGTACATCTGTTTGACAATTTACGCTTTTAATAATGGCCGACACTGCCTTTGAATCGGCTGCGCGGGAATTAACATCGGGCTAAATTAAAGCCTTCAAATTTTTTGGGCGAGTGCTTCGATTTGGGGGTTCGCTTCTATTTCGCCAGCGGCGGGGTTTTAAAGACCTTTGTTACTGCTACTGTCCTGATTAGTAAAGCTAAAAACGTAAACAAGTACCTGTCATCTTAGTCTCGCAATTAATTATACAACTAGCTGTACAGGTTCGCGAGTAAGCTGATTTCAGTTAAATTATTTTCTGATTTGACAATTATTATTTCACATTTTACCACTCACGTTCAGTAGTCCAGCGATTTCTGTGGTTTATTTAAGTATGTTGTATTATGTATAGCACTTAGTTGTGTTCAGGCAGAATAATAAGTATTTGGCAAGTGCCATATCAGTGGTGTGCCAGTTGACGTATCTAGTCTGTTGATGATATCTATAGAATAAGTTAAATAAAATCAGGTTTGTTTAGCGCATTTCTTGAAAAATCGTTATTTGCATGCTAACAAATAATAAATGAAGGCCCAAAGACCACACTTTTAACTTCAAGCTTCTTTAAGGCCTTTAAAAGCGTCCTTCTCTACATTGCAGTATATCACACTAAATTGGAACACAGTTGCATTTTTGTTTCCGTTTGATTTTTACCTCCTGAGGCCCCTTGTAATAGTATCCGCCGTTTTACATAACGGTAGCCGTTTCACAAAACAGCGCTGTTCTGTAATACGGCCGGTTGACGATCAGGCGAATTGAATATCGCTGAATAAAAATTGACGTTTTAATTTGGTTATACCTCTGAAACTCGTTATTTTGTCTATGGTTTCTTTACTGTACTATATTGAGCCACAATATGCCTGCGTAATATACATTTGTTTAAGTAGGTTGTACCCAGCCCCAGGAGGTAATAACAAAGCGGACTCTATTTGAATCGATATGATACAGAAAACAAATATAACGGAAAAAAATTACTATCATCGTCTGAAGAGAACTTTGTACCATCCATTTTAAGACGAAACAATAATAATAATAATATAATTTGTTTTTTAAGAGGTGTACACTCTATATTGTTTTCAATTACATTTGATTCACACTACAAATTTTTCGTGTACGGTGGCAGCTGGAGGATAGTACTCTCAACACAAACATTCTCAAAGCACTCCTTGTTCGCTCGCCTTAAAACCAGTAGCGTTCTCAGCTCACAAATGAAACGAGACTCGACGCTTTTATATTTCCATTTATAGAGCCCCGACGCCTCTGGCCACTGCCCAGGGGACTGCCAGTAATGAGCCGGCTTCATATTTCCATCTCGCGCCGAAAGGACCTAAACACAGACCGTACCTTGTTCATCAACGCAGTGTTTTAGAGTACTCAGTCCGGCTTATATAAATGCTGAATACACTTCTTCCATATACAATTAGAATTTTAACGTACAATTTCGTCTACGCCTTTTCGTTTATCTAGGTCATTGAAGATGTATAAGTATATTACACCAGTTTTACTTATTTCGATCATTTACTGACACACTTATATCCAAAGTGTTTTCCTTGAAATCTCATAACAATTAACGCACGATTGCCGAGGACATTATTACATAAGGTATTACTCGTACAATCTTATACGATAATCTTTGCAATAGTGATGTATAGTGTAAATCAAGAACCTAACTTTCCGAGGTGTTAATCAGTGGACAAAGTCCACGTATCCTATCCTATTAAACGAGCGATATTTGTATATATATTTGCAATCACGTTCTTGGAAACGGCTCTAACGATTTTGATGAAATTTGGAATATGTAAGGTGGTATAAGTTTGCGCAGTTTGTAATCAATAGGTCATAAAATAAAAAATAAAATCCTATCTGAGATCAATCATTTATTTATTTAACCTTATTAATATGGCAACAAATTATTAAACGAATGGCAGGGTCATTTCGCCGGTTAGCGACCGCCTAATTTCATGTGCCGGTTGGCGACCACTTAGCAGAGTTGGTGAACTGAAAGGATATTTTCTCGGTTTTTTAGCAGATTTTTATTCTAAAACACCAAAAAAATGCATGTACAAACTAATTGTCTCAATAGAGTCTGTAGAATTAATGTTATCTTCAATAGAAAAAACCTTCTCCTTCTGGTGGTCGCTAACCGAAGGTGGTCGCGTAACCAGCGTAATGATGACCCTTACAATAAACATATAATCTTCTAAGTAATTAAACCAAAATCACAAATCGTCAATTGCGCAATTTTGTACACCTTAGTGTGTAAAATTGCGCGTTGAGATCGATAAGATTGCGCAACTATATTGTTTGCACGTATCACTAATAAAAGCGTCGGAGCCGACGTAGTCTGAACAGTTTTCATGCCACCACTCCTTACATGTATTGCACGCAACCCAGTCTTCTACTATTGGCTCCTTATACACTTCGTTGCACCCACCACACCTTCAGATCTTCTTTTTATTGTTAGCCTTTGGTTTAGTTTTTTTTGCCACGGCTCTTTTGCTTTCGCCTTTACCAATTCGCCTACGAGCCTCCTTGATGACCTCATCGGAACAAACCTGGCGAGCTGTTTTCCTTTCTCTTCTAGACATTCTGAAAAAAATAGAATTATTAAAAAAACAATAATTCATTAATTATAGATTGTTTTTGATTAATTAATCGATTCTTGGACGGTCTGGTTGGGAACGCTTCGGGTGTGGACTGTGCAAGGCTTCTGGCAGAATCGCGGCCGGAATCGGGGGCTTGACTGCGGGCGTTGCCGGCGATGCGTCGGGAGGCATCCGCGTCACCATGCCTTGAACGACGTGGTCCAGAGGGCACTCAGGTCAGCGGGTGTTCCGTCCGTGCTTGAGGTTCCGGGTTTTAGTCACGCGGACGGCAAGCGGCCTGATGGCCTTACGTTGTTGCCGTGGGAGAGAGGGCGGTGCTTGGTCTGGGACGCTACGTGCGTTAGCACCTTCGCCACCTCTCATATCAGTCGCACAGTACGTGCGGGCGGAGCGGCAGCCGAGTATCAGGCGGCGGTGAAGCGCCAAAACTATGCTCCTTTGGTCTCGGGGTATATTTTCGTCCCTTTTGCGGTGGAAACGGCGGGCTGCTGGGGTGCTGACGCTAAACAATTTGTGCGTGACATAGGACGTCGACTTAGGCAAAAGGGAGAGGACCCCCGCTCCGAATCGTTTCTGGTGCAGAGGCTGTCCATAGCCATCCAGCGGGGTAATGCCGTAAGCATTATGGGCACTTTTGCACCGGAAGCGATAACGAGCGGGTTTGACTAGACTTAAGTATGTTTGAATACTTAAATCCTTATTTAAATAAATAATATAAATAAAATGTTTACCTATCTAAAACTAATACATGAAAATGGTCTTATATTAATCGATCGAAATTGAATGGAAAACGAAAATTTGGCTAAACTATTCAAATATATTATTTATATTTTCAAAATTCAGACGTGCAAAATTGCGCGCGCAAATTTACACACACCCGAAAAAAAATGCGCAATTTTACACATTGCAATACCACTTCTAACATCGCGATATTACTGCCATCTCATGGACAATGTTCGAACTACTTCCTGTCAGGTCGAAACATGAGTGATACTGCCGCGACTAAAAGTAAAGTTTTGGTACAGTAATGTGTGTCATTTCATCAAAAAATTAGATCAAAATTGAATAAAAACTTTGTACTTACGTATCTCTTTTGTTTTCCACTCATAAACGAGTTTTCGTTGGGAGCACATGCCGGTTGCGCCCGCTAACAAAACACAACTGAAGTTGGCTACGAAGCTCACTGAGTTGTCCTGCTATGACGTATGCGCAATTATATCGCCCGCGCAATCTTATACCACCCTACCCTAAGGGTTTACGGGGACAATCTTATACCACCCTGGGGGTTTCCGTAGGCGAGAAATCGATCTAGCTAAGTTTCATGTCTGGGAAAATTCGTTTTCCCCGTATTTTTTCTATTTTCATCCGAGTAGAGCTCGGCCGCCCAGGAACTGTAACTGTAACAAAGAATATTATTATGCTGGCTAGCTAAGCTACACACACAAACGCGGGTGAGGCGGGGAGGCCATAGAAACTTCTAGATTACACATACTTACCCGTCTGTTGTTAACGACTACAAAAAGAACAGTTTTTAATTTTTTTTATCTCAGAAACTGCCTGTGATTGACGGACAGACATCGAGTGATTGCCTGATCATAAATGTTCCGTTGGACTCATTTTGATATTTAACGTTAAAATTGCATTTAAATAATTAACTTATTAAAAAAAAACAGGACTTAATTTATCCAAATACTATAAGCATATTATACCTATCCTTTTAACCACGACCTAGCCCATTCGAGGTCATTCACCTTGCAAGGCTGGTGGGCCGTAGGGCGTAGCAGCGTTTCTCTTTGTAGCAGATTTCGCTCGTAGAGGCATGAACTGCGTACATTGGATTGGATTTCGCGCTAAGTACCTACGGCGTAGGCGCCCGCTAGGCGGGTGGGTTCCTGGCAGTGAATGTGTTCAATCTGGCGCCGATACATGACAGGTTAAACTACTAAACTAAAAAGAAACAACCCAGCCCTCCTAGATTTTGTTATCCTCCATAGTGTGGTTAGTCCATTTATCCCACCTATGTCGATTGCTTCAATCTATTATTTTCTTACAGCAAATGTTATGTGAGAAAAGTTACACATTAAAGTTTCTTCACGTAGATGACCTCAATTCTCTAATAGATGTTGTTGAAGTGGAAAATTATTTTCTTCGACAAAGTTCGATAACGTTCGCCGTTCAAACAAATGGTTTGATTACATGTTGTGTACTCGTTTCAGCGCCGTCTGAGCAAAGTCGTGCTTCTTGGAATTATAGGTAAATTCAATGTTAACTTCAATAAATATATCAAATGTATGACGGTCTAAAAAACCGAGGACTTATCATCATCGACTAGTCTATTGACTTCGACCTCGTGTCTCGTTGAAATGTTGCTAAAGCAAACAGAAGTTCATCAATACCAGCTTCTTAACCCCTTGTGTGCGGATATCCAAAGAAACGACCACTTTGAGGTAACAATATTAGGTTCAAAGTTTGGTACTAATGTGTCAAGCATAAGGTAGGTTAATAGCTATCGTCCGTCTATCGCTATCACACGCTCTTACAGTTTACAGTATATTTGTCGGGAGAAACAAAGATTGAGGAACTTTCAGAAAATCAGCCGGAAGACGTCCACTGCTAGACATAGGCCTCCCCCAAAGAGTACCACAATGACCGGTCCTGCGCCATCCGCATCCAGCGGACTCCTGCGCCTTTAGATACCAGGGCATCACCTTGTACGCCTTCCGGTACGTGGTCACCTCTAGAGAACCTTTCCACCCTAACGACCATCGGTTCTACGTGCAAAAATAACAAAAAAAAAATGGAAGAAATAAATAAAAGAAACCTAAAAAGAGCGCAGCTATGTACGGGCAGCTGCCGGGACAACCCACCCAGACACCTACTACACACTAGTTATGATAAGACAAGAATTTAAATGTAACTTCTACACACGACTAAATAATACACTGCCTCGAGGCGCCCGCGCGCCTCGAGTGCTCGCGCTTGATTTTCTTCGGCGGTCGGATAGCACCATAGTGTCGCCTATCCACCAGCCAGCCACGATTTGACGTTATAGCCATTGGGCTAGGGCTAGACCTAAGTCAAAAAAAAAAAGCGCAGCTATATCACTAGTGTTTAGTGTACTATGTGACACTAAACTGACTGTACCTATGCGAGTTTGCGTTTCTTGTGGTGGTAGGTATAAGGGCGTACGAGTAAGTTGCTGTCTAAAATGTAATTTTGGTACAATCTTTTATTGCCCACACTACTTTTTTGCACAGTCATCAACTACTAATTGAGATTATCCATAATCCAAACACAACGCGTTAATTCGCTTCCGTGTTCATCGTAATAAATTTCAGCTCAATCGGCAGCAGCTTAAAATTTTTTTTGTAGTAGAGATGACCCGAAAAAAACGTAATTCACTCAGAATTGAAGATATTAGATGATACTCCCCACATGGAGTATTGCTGTCATCTCTGGGCGGGAGCACCTGGATACCAGCTTGGGCCTTTCGACTCGCTTCAAAGACGCGCTGTGCGAATCGTAGACGATCCCACACTCACAAGCGATATCGAACCGTTGAGTCTAAGAAGAGACTTCGCCTCCTTGTGCGTGTTCTATCGCTTGTATAACGGGTTGTGCTCCGAAGAACTGTTCGACATGATGCCTACGGCTGCTTTTTACCACCGCACCGCTCGTCTTCGGCAGGGCATTCATCCTCACACCCTGGAACCTAAATGATCGAGGTTTTCCCGAGGGACTACAGTATGGGGTTCTTCAAAAAAGGAGTGTGTAAATTCTTAAAGGGTCGGCAACGCGCATGTAACACCCCTGGAGTTGCAAGCGTCCATAGGCTACGGTAACCACATACCATCAGGTGGGCCGTAAGCTTGTTTGCCACCGACGTGGTATAAAAAAAAAACTTACGTGTCATAACCCTGTAACGTTTCATTTACAGCTCCAGTGAAGCAACGTGAACTCCAAGTATAGATGTATATTGGCAATATTGGAAATCCATTTGGCATTCCGAACAAAAATCCATTTCCCTTTTAAGAGCTTAAAATGAGTAGCAAAAATTCCACGGGGTATAATCAATCGCCAGACATTCGGCGAATCATTATCCGTAATGACAGATGGTTTATTAATTGATATTTAGAACCAATAAAAATAGGTCAACTGGTCGTTGGGAGGTTCTATTGTGAAGTAAAACGTACACATAATACTCATTGCTAACCCTCAATACAAGTGAACAATAGATACAATATACGAGTAGATAATACGATAATACGAGTAGAGAATACAAACAGTATAATTAGAGGTAACAATAGCCGGTCTTATCGCGAAAGAACGATGTCATCCAGACCTTTATAAACTACTGAATTTGGTTTTTAGAAGAATGTTGGTATACGTAGGTAGGTGTGGTGAGATAGGTATTGAGAGATCCACTGTAGGATGAAGTGCATTTGTCTCTAGCTGCTCACACATTAAAGGGTCGCAAGTGTTTATAGGGATAAATTGACGCGACGATTGGTCGTGAATTCAGAGTTCCAACACACCATCTATCACTAAGGAAAGATTTTGGCCGATGGGAGTCAAGTTACTTCCTTTTCGCGGTCGGTTACCTGACACCACGAAATTGCGCAACACTTCACATTTATTGTGTTTTTGTAGTTATTAATAAGTGTATATTGATATGTTATTTTTTAAGGTATTTGTAATATGGGCCTTGATGCCTGATTTAAATAAATAAATACCCGGAAGTCACACAGTTGGTATAAAGTAACTAACTCTATTACAACTACAGCTAGTTCATAACAGTTAATTATTTAGTTTTATTAGAAAACTAAACGAAACATAACATACTCGTCAACATAGTGAGTCGAGTCCAGTGCGCGCAGCGACGTAGACGCATTGATGACTAATTAATTAATTAATTGCGGACATAGCACGGCTCGGCCGCTGCTAATAGTTTTGAAACGATGAGTGAACCCATCATGAATAAGCTACTCACCTTTCTGCTGCGGATACTGCGGGAAGATGAGATGGACGCGGAGCAGGTCTGTTTGGCGAGCTTCAGTGCCGCCGAAATCTGCGCAGCGAAGAAAGTGCTGTTCCAGTCCCTCGGGATCGCCGGCACATTTATAAAAAAAAATAAAAAAATAAAAATAAAAATCATTTATTTCAGAAAACTTGTTCCATAATTTTGTTAGTAACAATTGCCTTAAAACTATGTTAGACACACAAACTAAATAAATAAAAATTCAAAAATTCAATAATAATAATAGGTAATAATAATAGAAGTAACAGGGCTCCTCCCGCGCCTCATCTATCCCTATCGACGTGCAGGTCTATGAAACGCGCGAGGATGCCCGAGTCTAGCCTATCGGCGACCATCTGCATGATACTGTTGCTGCTCCCCCGCACACGACGTATAATGGACGCCGACTTCTTGCGTATCATGGCATAGAAGTCGTCCACGGCTGCGTCGGCGAACATTCCCGACGCGCTGCAGTAGCGGGGGAGCCGCAACAGGGCCCTGAGGACATTATTGTATTGCACTCTCAGTGCATTGTACGCTCGTTGCGTAAAACTGACCCATAGACTGCTCGTGTAGAAACTTTGGCAGTAGGCTCTAAAAAGAGATAATTTTACAGGCACACTACAACGAGCAAATCTATGAGCCAGCATGTTGCCTCTCACGGACAGTGACCTGCGCTCACGTTCGATGTCCTTATCATCCCTAAGCTCCTCGGTCAACACATGTCCCAAATATTTGAACTGTGACACCCGCTTTATTGGTAGATCGTTTAAAAGAAGTGGTGGTACGTAATCTGGCAGTTTATTTTTACCTTTGAAAATCATGAACTCACTCTTTTTAACATTGTACCTCAAGCCATGTGTCTCAGCATATCCACTACATACATTTATCAATTTTTGGAGCCCATAAAATGACGGACTGAGCAGCACCATATCGTCCGCGTAACTTATGTTATTTACGCTAACATTATCCATACGACATCCAACATGCATGCTACTCAGTTCGCCTAGCAGCTGATTGACATATAAGTTGAACAAACGTGGTGATGATAACCCCCCCTGTCTCACACCACATTTAAGTGAGTACTCATCAGAATAAACATTTGCCCATCTCACTTTATTTTTTTGATTACTATACCAATATGAAAAAATATTCACAACCTCGGGTGATGCACCCGTCTCCCTTAGCTTATCCCAAAGCAAATCATAGGACACTAAGTCAAAGGCTTTGGATAAGTCTAAGAAACACGCGTCAACCGGCGTTTTTCTCTTGACGTAGTAATCAACAGTGCACTTAAGGGTTAAAATCGCACTTTCAGTGGATAGACCCTCCTGGAAACCAAATTGTGCGTCACAAAGTTTTATATGTTGGCTAATATGCATGTCCAGTATTCTATCTAATACTTTTGCGACCACTGTAGCAAGCGAGATGGGACGGTAATTCGCCTTATCAGAAATGTCCCCTGTCGAGTTTTTCACAAGTGGAATCACAACTGTTTTTATAAGGTCACACGGTAAGTAACAATGGCGAATACAAAAAGTATATAACATAGCGAGGAGTCTATTTAAATGCGGACCAGCGTACTGGAGATGTTCTAAGCTCAGCCCATCATGTCCTGGCGACTTACCTTTTTTCATACATTTAATGACCTCGGACACCATGGTATTTGTTATCACAAAAGTCGGGCTTGTTGTGCTGTCCACTGCATCCGGACCTGCACGAGGCTGTAATGGCGAGTCTACCTTGAAACACTGACCAAACCTGCTTGCAATACTCATTGGGTCACATATACCATCCACACTCGCAGGCAGAGACACTTTTCCATTCAACTTTTTTGTATTTTTCCAAAACTTGTTAAACTGCTTAGACTTATGCTGCGAGGCGAGAATATCCATGCTTATTTGCTCTTGGTTGACTTGACAGAACTTAAGTCTAGACTTAAAAATCTTTCTACTAAGGCACATAGCTTCATACACAGGCCCACGCTGCGGCCTCCCATATAAAACATAGGTACTGAAATCCAGCCGCGCCCGTCCATGTGCCTCAGCCACATGCTTATTCCAACCTCGCAAACATCTGTTCCCGTTGACATTTTGAGCACGTTTTTTAGTGCATGACTCAACTGCCGCTTTCAACTTCAACTTTATACCTCACCGGAGAGGACACGAAACCGGGGAAAAAACCCTTAATGACATCATTGATGTTCTGAGGGAGCGTGAGAGCGACTTCCCAGTGTTCGTGGCGACGGAGGTCTCCAGATTGCCGTCCTGCATTCCAGAACATGTCGACATGAGTGGCCTGCTGAAGGAAATCGCTCTTAAAGCAGGCATAACTGAAATTTTGAAAAAGTTTGACGATTCGCGCGCTACCATTACAGAGTTACGCAAAGAAATTATCAGTTTGCGTAATAGTGCCCCGGAAACTCGGTCACCAGCGGGGTCAAATTTCAAGAGAAATGACCGGGCGTCAAGTGTCGACTCGGTCAGTTTGCATGTTGCTGACGCTGCGCATGCCGTTCCACGGCCTGGTTGCCCCCTCCGCGCCGGGCCTCCCCCCGCCCCATCCTCTAAATCACGTCATCGCTATGCTGATGCCGTAGCTGGTCGATCTGTCGCAGCCGACCGGAGAGACGCGCCCTCAAGAGCGCGTGGACGTTCGGGTTCCTCCAAAGGAGAAGCCCCCGCGCACCGATGTGGATAAGGAGGGTTTTACAACGGTGTCGAGGAAGCGCAAGCCGCGCAAGAGTCAGTGTGGTACTGCCGAACCGGTTGGTTCCGGTCTTCGGGTTGCCACACCGAGCAAGGCGCTATATGTATCGCACCTGCATTACTCCGCCACGGCTGATGATATGGCAGAGTACGTTCGTCAGAAGACCGGCTTCTCGCTGAGGGTGTTCCAGCTGCGTTCACGCCACTAACTATGTGCACTTCAGCTCGTTTGTGGTGCGCGTGCCGCGGCCGCTGCAGGAGACCGCATGTGCTGACTTCTGGCCGAAGGGTGTAGTGTTTCGACGGTTCCGGGGCAATCTGCCGAATCCTACACCGGACACGACGATGCAACGGGGCCACGCCGTTTCGTCGCCTAAATAGTATTATTTGTTGTTTAGGTTTCGTGACGAATTGGTTATTACTGTAATGTCACGTAAATGTATTTGTCAATAAATAAATAAACATAACATTTAAACATAATTTATTGATAGACCATAAAGTACATCAGTTTTACTATAAACTACTAGGAGCTTACTATTAGAGGCAAATAACACAATAGAGGACAAATAACCCCACTAAGAAATTCGTGTATTTGCAGAAATTAAATTAAAACATGATCTTTAAAAAAATACCCCGTTCCACCATCTATTGATATTTTTGACCAAATTTATCCTCTTTTCACAGTGCCCCATTCTGATAAATGCGAGTTAGATTTGATTCGCGGTTATTTTACAAAAATACTGCTTCGGAAGAAAGATAACAGGCGGTTCTTATCACAACAGGACACTTCTTCCGTCTAATGGAAAAATAACAGATTTCTGAAATTTATCGCAGAACTGTATTTATACAATTCATTGGTGTTTAAAGTTGGCAGTGAGAAAGGAGTGGCTTAGGTCTCGCGCTGCTTTGACCTACAAGTACTCGTAGTGTAGGTTCGAATCGAAACCTATGTATACCAATATTATACCTACTAATATTATAAAGAGGGAAAGCCGTGAGTTGTAAGTTTACCAATCGGTTAACCACTTAACCGATTTCAAAAAACGTTCATTTGGACATAGACCATCTCGCAAATTTTCCTGTTCTTTTCAACACGCGATTTAGAACCATAGGTCCTGTAGGCCATATTTTGTGAAATACCAGATACTCACCCTCCCCACCCTCCCTTACTTCCATGTACATACTTGAATCGCGTAAAGGGGTTTGGGTAAATGTGTTGTCATATTTTTTAAATGAGCGGCCACTCGTTAAATTGGTATATATTGTGATAGATCTATTTTAAACAAACATATTTTGTTATGAAATGTAATACTCTAAAATGCATCGGAGCCGAGATATTTGCAATACAGTATATTTCCGCAGGTCATATTGAAAAATTATAAACCAAACAAAAAAATCTCGGCTCCGATATTGTTTAACGCGTTTATTTTTATATATATATGCGTATTAAGAGGTCCTCTAAAAGATTTTTACAGAAACATCCGTGGCCGCTGCAAAAATAAAATGACAATTTTTCTCATACAAGGTTACCCAATGCCCTTTGTCCGAAAACATATAGGCTTATACACTCAGATAACGAGTATCAAAAGAAACGATCGGAATATGCACAAAATTAGAGCACCGTTCTCCAAACATAAACTCGTCACGTCTAGTACACATTACATGACAATTAAAATCTATAAACATCTTCCTAATTCCATAAAAGGCCTTGACAAACCAAAAACGTTTCACCAACAGTTGAAATCATTGTTAAGGCGCCGTAGGTTCATGGTCTTCTCTCCCTCTCACTGAGCATAAGCGTGAGCGAGATGGAAGTGCGTGCTCGGAAGCGCGGAAATCATGTTTTTTAATTTTAATTTTTTGGCCGTTTAAATAAATAAAAAAGTAAACACTGATTTCCCTCAAACATGATATTGCCGATTATTAGAAGCCATTTTAATATTTTTAGCTTTTGTTCGTAATTTGTAACAAATATTTTAAGTGTATTTTAGACCTTTTTAGACCTATGTTCGTGACTTTTTTCTATCGAGCGAAAAATGCTTAATCATGTTTCTAAACACTGATTTCCCTGCAAAAAAGCCTCAAGATTACTATTCGTATTTTTTTTTAAACCATATTATTATAAACAGACGCATTATATTGTTTCAAAAACACCGTTCGCTTAACTTCGCTGAACCTACGGCGCCTTAATCCACAAATGCTTCTATAGCCTAGATGAGTTTTTTAGCGAAAAATTGTGAATCTTTTTGTTTCCAACTTTATTGCTATCTATTCTGTCCTGTATCAATTTTTCATACCGGGTGGAAAGGCACGACGATCCTTCCCGCAAAGGGGGGTTAGTTTAAGTGATGGAAAATCGATTCGTAATGTTTAGATTTTTTTTTACGATCAATTATTAAAAATAATAAAATTAATTAATGTTCTTCTGTGACAACCCTACTATTACTTTACGTACTAATTATCGTTTATACGTATTGATAAAGGTCACTGACTCTTGTGTAATTGTTAAAATGTTACTGACCCTAATGAGGGTGGTCACTTGCAGTATTTTGCATTAAAAGTTAACTGCCTATAACTTCAAAAGGGTTATGAATATGAGCCTAGTTTCTTTAGAGGAAATACTGTACTCAGTCTAAACAATCCCCCTTTTGCGGAAGGGATCGTCGTGCCTTTCCACCCGGTATATGTTATAAGTATAGGCATTGTCGCATCGCGACACCATCTGGCGGGAAGTAGTTGAACCATAAGTAAATCTACATACATACTGATACCTATTGATTCCCGCTAGATGGCGGATCGAAAACCGCTTTGCCGACGGAGCGCGAATGGCTCTTGTCGGTAAGGCGTTTCGCTCTCTCTCGGATCCAGCTAGCGACGAAGATGGCGGATGTCTGTGAATAGTCTGTATTGTAATACCGAAATAAATAAGAAAAAGGGATTATGTCTTTATCTTCACCTGCGGAAGGACAGGCATACGTCTGCTGTCTTATTGGAATTGTTTCAATAATCAGCTCTATCTATTGTAGTGCTCTATGCAGGGCGTCACATGAATACCTTATTAATTTACCTACCACCTAATTTTTGTAATGTGATACGCAATAAATAAATTGATTGATTGATTGATAGAAAATTTCATTTCTTCAAGACACTGGGCGATCTTCCTAATTTTCTTGATTCAAGTATTTTTTTCTTTGTACCGTTTAGATAAATTATGTGTGAAAATAGTGAACATTTTAATGAAAAATTAATGTGGAATGTAAGTCTCAAATAAACCTTCGTGCGCGTCAAGATGGCGGGTGGACCTCGGGAGTGAAATGTTGACAGACATTTGGTACCTTCTGTGTACCTCTGTGTACCTTTAGTACAATTCTGTGTACCTCTCCTGGGAACGAGCAATCTTCAAAATTAGGTCCACCCGCCATCCTGACCTCAGAATGGCGGGTTGGACCTCTGAAATATAAAAAAACTTACATTTTATTTCACGATTAATCTACATCTGTGTACACTAATTTAATATTACCTATAAAGAGCAAAGATTTGATTGTTTTTTTGTATTTAATAGGCTCCGAAACTACTGGACAGATTTGAAAAAATATTTTTCCATTAGAAGCCGACATTATCCCTGATAAACATAGGCTACTTTTAACCGCGGGAAAATGCTTAATTCCTACGGGAAAACGGAAAACTAGCCGTGCGAAGCCGGGCCGGGCAGCTACGTATAATAATTTGGTACCTAATGTGTAACTCTATGTACCTTTAAAAAACTGTCTGTACACAGAAGGTACCAGACATCTGTCAATTTCATTGAAACTCCCGAGTTCCACCCGCGCTCCTGACGCACACACCTTCTGTTCAGCGGTTTTTTCTCAAATGCTCGGAAAGCCTGAAAATTACCTTAAACATTCACAACGAGATTGCGTTGAAACCTTGTCGAAACCAAGGAAAGTAAGGCAGGTAATTGACAAATTATGCAAATGATTTTTCCTGGTCCGAGTCCATAATTTAACAAATTTTTTACGAATTATTTGATTAGCAGGCAATATGATTACTTGTAATCATTTGTTTCGTCAATAATATTTAACCTTCCGCCAGGTAATAACGGTTATTCAACAGAATTAAGGAAGAAGGTAATTATTATTGTCTCGTAATTTACATTTAACGGTTTACATTTTTTGCTTATAATTTTTTCAGGTGGAATTGATTATTGACATAATTTGCTTGGCATTAGGATGTACTCGATTAAGTATAGGCAAATAATCAATGATGGGTGAATTGCTTTAGCATTATTAACGACAATTATGTAGGTATTTATGTATTAAGCTCTATTGTTCATAAAATAGGTGGAATACACCAGGTACAAAGAAAAAAACATAATGAATGTACAAAGTACAAACGTGTTCGTGAGTAAAAGAGTGAGAAAGAAAATTAACGACGAATGACAAACTTAAGTACATGATGACTACTGTAAAACGATTAATAAGTAAATATATAAAAATCTGATACACATGACACAACTGATGTCATAATAATAAAAAATAAAATATTAAATTAAAATATGATACCTACACAATAGAGAATAAAAAAATAATTAGCGTAGATAAGATTAAGGAAGGATTAAGGCCTTTAAATATGTAGAAAATGTTTGCATTTATATATCTAACAAGGTACCTTTACGTCACACCTGGCCATAATGCGAGTTTTACTGCACGCTGCGCGTACGGGAAAATTCGCATTGTGGCCACGTGAAGACGTAATATGTTGTACTCACCACGGGTGGTAATTCGTAAAGCCCCAGAGCGCATATTTATGGCCTCACCTTCGGTTCGGGCCACAAACACCTGCGATCTGGGGCATTCACGAATTCACCGCCCTAGGTACGTAATGTACTATTTGCCCCGACTTCGTCCACTATCACTAGTCCATTTTTTTAGTTTCTCCTCTTTGTTGAAAGCTCAAATAGCAGTTGCTTCCGCAAAAACTAATGCCTACACCCAATACTTTGGATTACATGGCCGGCCGAGCCCGGGCTCTTCTAGCCTCCCTGCTATTGGACGAGTAGGTATTAGTCGTCATTGTAGTCGGATTGGATTTCCAGTAGGCACTAAAATAAACACACTTGGTGACCAGCTAACGCAGTACCCAAAACGTTATGGTCAGTGGATAGTTCTTTTTTAAGGTTTTGGGTAAGCTAATCGTTAACCAAATCAAGCGTGAGGACAGGACTGATTTTTTTTGTCTCCCTTTTTGGGTGGGTCTACCTGGTGAACCTACCAAAGGTCTAGTTAACGACCACGAGGCTACGTGATGCCTACAACTTCCGGAAGCATCTTACAAATTATGGGGGGGGGGTTAACGCTCGGTGAACTAGGTCATGCAATAGGGGTGTAGGTAAAATAAATAAATTTTAAGGGGACAGTCTTACACAAATCGACCTAGTCCCATAGTAAGGTCAGTAAGGCTTGTGTTATGGGTAGGTACTAGACGAAGATATATCACTCCTCGAAAAACATAGTGTCACTACGCAAAAGATGACGTTTTCGAGTTAGCAACGCTATCTAGCTCGTTTAATCGTAACGCATGCAATACGAAGACACCTATCGCTCTAGTTCTTTTAGAAGCGACAGAGGGCGGTAATGTCGTTATGGCAAATAGTGGGGATAGGCACGTGCCTTATTGGAACAATGTCATATTCGCATTAGTTCCCGGGATGTAGATCGAAATACAGTCGATTCTTTGAAGAAGGTTGTCATTTTTTGCTTAGTGACGGAGTTCCGTGAGATGAAATGGTAAGTACGACAATTTCCTGACGGAATATTGTATCTGTCCGTACAATGTCACTTTGTACTTATAATGTGGTATCAATATCGGGACTCAATTTAAAGCAATAGTGTACTTTTCGCTTTAATGACACTTCTACTTTAGCACTTTTAAACTTTTTGAACTAAGTAAAATGACGGTATATCTGTAATGACGATATTGCTTAAAACTCCAAGGCTTAATGCAGGTTAAAAATAAAGCTATACTGTATTTTTTCTTTAAATGACATTGTGGTTTTAATAAGCCGAATGGAGTTTATTCAGATCAATCGGCATTATCTATTTAGTGTCAATTTTGCTAGCTTAATTTGCTATAACTACACTGACTTTAATGAAGTGAAAACTGCTGTTTTGAGCTTAATGCCATTACTACTAATATAGGCCGCTTAAAACTGTTTGATTAATTCGCTCCTTGAAAAACATAGTGTCATTAAGAGAAAAACGTGTTTTTTGAGTACAGGGTCTCAAAGTTTTAAAAATCCTGAACCGTCTAATACTGCCGTGTTCGTGATAAAAATAACATTGATTTGTTAGTTTTTGTTAGATTTATGACTAAGCTTGTTACCTATAACAGTGATTTGTGGTATTTTTATTTAACTATTATGATAATCGAATTTAAAGAAAATTATAATGTCATTTTTCCATTCATTTTTGCTTAATCTCACATAAGGTTCCCTTAATTTGATTTAATTTCTGGAAAAATGACACTATATGTCGTTATTTGAAAGAACTTACCATTTATTTTAATGAAAAATCGCTAATTAAACATTTTTATATCAGTGTTAATCAACGTTTATTAAATTAAATGACTTCTACTCTCAATAACGAACATATTAGGCTTATATTATCTCAAAACAATAAAAACATTACAAAAGTAAATCAACAAAAACAACTTTCAGTTTTCAAAATGTCAAGATAACCTTTTCTTACAAAATCCTTCACGTACCCGAGCGTAAAAACAGTAACATCTCTCTAACTCAACAAATCAAAAATAATAAACATACGCTGAACATGCCCCTCATCATCATCTTTCGTTGACCCTCCGTCTGACGCTTCCGCTTGTTTGTCTCCAAGCCACCGCCAAAGACATTTTAGCAACTCTGCTCTCATTCCCAAAAGGGTCTGCGTCCGGCTTAGACAACATATTAATAACATCGCGCCAACAATCAAAACTATATCCAAAGACTGTCTGCACCTACTCGGTGCAGCAATCTTCATTGAAGCCATCCCTCCTCTTTAGAGCAAATCTATTTCAAAATTTAGTGACCATTCAGACCGCCTTCTCAAAATTAGCAGTCATTCTGCTCTGTTTATTTTAAAATTTTGTTTACTGGTTCCAAAATTCACTTACTTGCTCCGTTGTTGTCCCATTTGGAAATCACCCCCCCCCCCCCCCCCCACCACCACCATCTACTTCGACCTATCGACCTACTTTTAAAATCCCAAATTGAATCTATTTTGAATATCTGATTTAGCGAGCAGGCGTGGACCCAAGCCACCTTACCGATAAGATATGGTAGCTTGGGTACCCGTAACATTTCAAGTGTTGCTCTTCCGGCATTCTTGCCCTCAATTCATAGCACCTCCGATCTCGCAGGTAAAATTCTTCTAGCATCTCCGGCTGCAAACGGCGAGATTGCGTACCTGGTTGAAGCCTCGAATGCCTGGGTAGCTGGACCGTATCATTTTTTTCCGTCCCGACCTAAGATACAAAGGGCCCGGGATGCCATGGCATCAGTTTCCACCCTAAACTCACTTCTAGACACCGTGACATGCAGGGACCGAGCGAGGCGTCTCGCATCATCTAGGCCAGAGTCAGGTCACTGGCTCCACGCCTATCCTTCGCCCAACACCGGCACCTTTATCGACTTTTCGCTTCGAGACGTTTCGCATAGCCGCCGGTCTCCGGCTTGGAGTTGCTCTCTGTGCCGACCACAGCTGTGCTTCTTGTGGATTTTATGTAGATAACCTTGGCCACAACAGGCTCGCCTGCTCTTCGGGCGCCGGTCGCCTTCTCGTCATTCCGCCCTTAACGACATTCTGATAAGGGCGCTCGTCAGTGCCGGCGTTCCCGCCGCTCTGGAGCCCCAAATAGGCGGAACGATGGCAAGCACCCTGACGGGATGTCGTTGATTCCCTGGAAGTTGGGCCGTGTGTTGGTGTGGGACGCCACTTGCACCGATAAACTAGCTGCGTTCTACCTCCCATCGACCACGACGTCGACGACGTCAAAAGGTAGCCAAGTACAGAACTTTCTCGGCTTTTACTTCTCGGCGCCCAATACGAATGCATCGCTTTTGGCGTCGAGACATTTGTTTTATGGGGTAGGGGCGCACAGATACTCCACAAGGAGCTTGGCAAAAGGCTGAGGGAGGCAACAGGCGACCCTAGCTCGCGCGGGCAGCTTTCTCGCGCAGAGAATTGCAATCGCAATCCAGCGTGGGAACGCTGCTTGCGTGTGCATGTCCCCATCATAATACCTATCAGAAATAAAATTGAAACAAAAGATAGATATTAGTAAACGTTTTCAAATTTTACTCGCTATTTTCAAGAAGGTACGTCTCCTTTATAAGAACACTTTCAACAAATAATATTATGTAAGTTTTTGTAAAAATTACGACGGAAAAATGATATTAAATGCAATATGTCTAGTAGGTAATCAATTTTCAACTGTTTTGTAAGAGTATTAATCACACACAGTGACATGCAATAGGTGACGTTAATATATATAATAGGTAGAAACTAATGATCTTGAAAAATGATTAAGAATGTTCAAATGGAGAAATAAGTTTCTGTCAAAAATTTCATTTTTGGTACATAGGTACTTTTTGTTTTGTTGGCGACTGTACTTTTCTGTATACCATCATCAACTATTCATTGAGACGATTCTAACGAACCCAAACTCAACGGGGTTACGTCGGTTCTACTGAATTCCCATTGCCACCTTCTGTCACCATCATCAGGTCAGCTCGATGGTACCATAATATTGAACTGTCATCCAAACCATTCTTATACCCAAAATTGGTCCCATATTAACATACAGGGCAAGTTAAATAAAAGCATGTAATAAAAACCGGCCACGTGCGAGTCGGACTCGCGCACAAAGGGTTCCGTGCCATTATCCGTTGAATGAAAGGTGAATTGCGGTTTACGATTTTTGACGTATTTAATAAAACTAGATCTCGTCCAAACCAATTTTCAGTGAAGTTTGCATGCATAATGTATATAATTTTCTTTTTTTAGTTTTATCATTCTCTTATTTTAGAAGTTACAGGGGGGAGGGGAACACACATTTTACCGCTTTGATAGTGACTTTCGCGCTAACTATTCAGTTTAGAAAAAAATGATATTAGAAACCTCAATATCATTTTTGAAGGGTAGTATGGGTTTGATGAAAAAAGTATATTTGAGATTCAGTTCTAAGTAGGGAACCCCCAAAAATTGTTTTTTCTATTTTTGTGTTAAAATCTTAATGCGGTTCACATAATACATCTACTTACCAAGTTTCAACAGTATAGTTCTTATAGTTTCGGAAAACAGAGGCTGTGACATACGGACGGACAGACAGACACAGACATGACGAATCCATAAGGGTTCCGTTTTTTGCCATTTGGCTACAGAACCCTAAAAAGCAACGCAATAGGTTAAATAATCACAATGTTATGAGTGTTCAAAGTTTTAAGAAGAGGTATGTTAGGCCCTTTACCGCAAAACGCACCTTCATATGAAACGATTGTCATTTACTCATAGTAAAGGTCATACGCTCGAGGATCGTGACGTCACCATATTCTATAGTTTTCTCTCTCTAACAAGGAACATTAAAACGGTTGTAACTGCGTAATTTTTTGTGATATTTGATTGGGATTTTCGTCATTCGACATTTTTTTTTCTCAAACGTGTTCGGAAAGCGTCGCATTTTGTTTGAAAAACGAAGACGCAAAATCTAATTTTTATCCCCCTACATTTAAACGAGAATCCGATTGCATAAAACTACAAGAAGACGTAGATCGTATATAACATTGGAGCATCGCAAAAAAACTTTATTTCAATAGTAGTAAATGCCAAATAATGACGTACACCCGCCGCATATGTCCCATTAACTTTAACTACACAATGGAGGATCAACCTTTAAGCCGAGTAGTTTCTGTTAAAAATCTTGGAGTGAAGTTTGACCGAGAGCTGTCGTTCCGAGACCATATCTGCAGCCTTGCCAAAGAGTTCTACCGAAGGTTGGGTTTTGTATTAAGAAACGTTGGGGACTTCCACAACTCCGGCGTCATTAAACTAATTTATACGGCTTTAGTACGAAGCAAATTAGAAGCTAGTGCCTGCGTTTGGAGCCCCAGTGAGGCCAAGTACAAACTTATGGTAGAAAAGGTTCAAAAGGTATTCCTACGCTTCTTGTATAAGAAATTGTATGGCTATTACCCATATATGTACCCTACTAAGTTTTTACTTGGCATCCTGGGTTTCAACTCCCTAGAGGTACGCAGAAACTGTGAGCGGATAACTAGTGTGTAAGGTGCTTCAAAACAAAATTAATAGCACAGACCTACACAATGTTGTTAACTGCATCATAGTGCCACCGAACAAGTCGCGCAGGCGCGCATACTTACGGCCGTATTCATAAACGTGCTACAAGCCTGTTTTAACTAAAATGGCGTTAAAATTCGTTTGTCCTTATCTGTCACTTTGACATTTGTATTCGTAAGAAAGGGACAAAGCATATTTTATTTAGCAGAGGCATTTTAAGTTTTATGAATAAGGGGGTTACAGTTTTCTGATGGCACAGGAGTGCGCGCCATGGCTGCGCGTCGCCACTCACCACTATGCAACATGCTCAACTCATGCAACGGGCTCCTGCGTACTGATTCAGAGGTCGATATTTTTCTCGATCGCTGGCCTAAGTTAATGTCCCGATGCCTCATCTATTGTGAGATGTGTGAGAATTGATGGATGAAAGTAACGAATAAATACGAGTTTAATAACGTATCATAATTATTCCTGTGATATATAGTTTGTAAGACTTTAACAAGTGTAATTGGTGTAAACCGTTCTTGTTTTTTGATAATAAATAAATAAATTAAAAAGTCTCTTCCCGGCCTCGGCCTGCCAACCACCTCGTCAGGCAACCCCTTTCTTTCCGCGCCTCGACAATAATGTACTAATTCCTTCTTTCTTTTGGAGTAGGAATAAATTTTGTCGGTGGCTCGCGGACCATAAAGGTTGGTGGCGATGGCGCGACCAACGGTAGCACTTTGGTATCTCTGACGTCTTTCAATAAAACCAAACGTTATTTTGACATAATTTTATATTTATCATTTATTACTCTTACAGTGTTTAATTTGGAATGGTATTATTAATTAGCTTAAAAATAAATAATAATTAACATTACCTGACTTTAATTCACATGCAAAATGGACACACAAAGAAATTAAGGAATATTACAAAGAGTAGATAAACGCGACTCTTTGGTACGAATCATGTTCTCAGACCGGCGATAAAGCCAGTGCTCTCGAGGGGTCTGACTACTCTATATCAGAATCAATTGGCTACCATGATAAGAGTGTATCCATACACAACATCCATCTTTTTCACACTATACAAGTTAAACAAAGACAGATGTCGACTGGAAATAAACTTAGCATACTAGTATATAGTACTACTGCAACTATATAATTCTTACACCTCAACACAGTACTTCCTTAAATCTAAGTAGTTAATTTCTCATTAAAATTGTTATTTGTACATAAAAAAAATACAGTGCCAACAACCACGATAAACTATAATCATGTTATCAATATAAGTAGGTAAATACAAAACAATACAAAATGTTACAGCTTTTGACAACAGCCCGGGAGATCCCAGGATAAACATTTTTACATCCTAACGTAAATAAATAGAAACAATCATTGCGCCAATCTCAAGGGAAAAAATAGAGGAAAACCTAATCGAAGAAACATTCAGAAAGATACAAGAAGGAAAACAAAAGTTCACGTGCAAACTTGAAATAACAGAGAAGGCAGATAGACAATCGCAATTGAAAAATACAGCACACTGCATAATCATTAGAAAAGTTCTACATTTGAACTTTCACGGCAATATTATAATTGGGATCAAAGTGCTAGTTCTATCAATCGACGCAATTCACAGGTACAAAAACACTCCTCCAATGCCCAATCAAACGTATTTTTAAGACCAGAATTTGAGAAAGCAGTTACACACTTATGAATGTAGATTATGCTCAAGTGCGTTCCGTACTAAATATAATACAAACATTAGAAACGCATTACGGGCCGCTAAAACAATCGGTACTATCGATTACAATAAATACGTTAGATTTCCAAACGATGCAATGTTCTAACTACTAGATATCTTAAGGTACTAAAAAGACATACCGGTCGGGTCCCACATTTTCATTATAAAACTATGACTCCACACAACGATACCGGCAAGAAAACAAAGTCCCACTTGCCCGCGATCCCACCACAAGAACACATCTGACGAAGGTCATATATACATAACCCGACGATGCACGTGTACAACATATTACGAGTTTTTGAAAACAAATTTCACACCAACTAATGGTCTTAAACTTGTCTCCCAGTCATGCATCTGTAACGTCTTCTATATCTTCATGCACTCAACATTGTCAACAGTAACAGTGTAATTGTATTAAGTTTTCCGTAAATATTTGTTGTCGATATATATTTCGAGCCTCAGTGTTTACTGACGCTTCATATGATCAGTGATGGATCAGTACATTCTGCGTACTTTTAACGATACATATGTAGATAATTCCTCCGTACATCGTGCTATTATTAGTAATTCTGATTACCAGCGATGCATCTGAATGCGTTGGTGTTTACTCGAGCTCGGCAGGGACTTATCTGTATATACCTCAGAGCATATACTACAATAGAGCAGACAAGCCGGCGGCGGCTGTGTCGCACATGTCAGCTCATTGGGCATACTCCGCCTATAGTTCACCGTCCGTTGTCCCCTGAGAAAGTTCAGTTTTTTTCCAAAATGCCGAGTTCTGCAATAATTACTTGCAAACATCGCAGTGATTTGACAAATTTCGACACCAATGGGATCAGTTTTCACTTGCGACAGACATATTCAATACAAATCGCGCGGCATGTCCGATCTCTTTATTTCCTATATCTGTTGTATATACAATAGGACTATGTCGCCGAATAAGCTTGCTAACAATGGATAGTCGTTAACCTTGATTATTATCGATACATCAGAGGATCATATCTTAATTGAGTCTTAGAGCGATGCAATTTGCACACAACCGTTCACGAACTCTTTGTAAGGTACTAGCGTACTGTCGGTGATTATTAGAGCAGATATCACGGGTGCTCAATATCACTAACGAAAGCGATGCAGTTTTAAGATCTTCACCGGTCACGGTCAATACCGTAAGCGATGCATTAAGGGTACACAACACAAGCACCTCATACGCTCCATATGGTCAGCGATGCGATACAAGCGAGCGCTCACAGCAAACGCAGACGACGGTACACGCGCGTCAGCGATACATCCGTACACAGCGTCGTCTGCCCTCCGATACCGACATTGGGAACGTCGCGCTCGTCAGCGACGCATCAAAACAAAGTGTATAAAATCTTCGCCTCTCCACGCTGAGTTGCGGCGCAAACGCGAGCCGATCAGCGATACATCCGTACACAGAAGAGACGGGCGGCGCCTCAGTACTGGGTGTCGTCGTAGATGTAGATGGCCTCGCCGGCGGACTCCTTGAGCGGCGGCGGCGGCGGCACGAAGTCCAGCTCGCCCGCGCGGAACAGCTTGGAGGCGGCCGGCGCGGGCGACGCGGGCGCCGGCGAGCCCGGCGACGACGTGCCGCGCCGCTTCACGCCCAAGCCCTCCGTCGCCCCCCCCGCCGTCGCCGTCGCCGCCGGGGAGCCGGACGTGCGGAACGATGACCGGCGCGCCAGTCTGGGGGAGATAATACTACGTTAACGCCAATACAGTTAACTGACCGTGCTGTATTTATGTAGAACCGTATTAGGGCGAGGACCAAATTCTTGGCCAGTAGTTAGCCTCGGTAATAGTTAAAAAGTTTCGTTGTTGTGAAAATTAGCCATACAATGCTATGTTAAATTTATGTCACAACGGTTTTTTTTAACTTAATCTATAGTGATTATATAACTTTAATCGGTAGTGATTAACCAAGCTAACTACTAGCCACGAATTTGGTCCTCTCCCATTACTTAAACTTGCTTGACCAACTCGTAGTCTATCGCAATTGCAGATGCTGACACTGTAATTATGAAGTGATTAGTTACGATTTAGATAGTGGGAAACATTTTCTCTCGAAATTGAAATTTAATATAAAAAGTCGGTCGCGAACTGCTAGCTACTCCTCTTAAGGCCGGGAACTGGACGCCAGCGGGCAGCAGGGCGACGAGCGGCAGTTCATACATTCAAGCGATAACAATGTATGGGTAATTGGGTACGCTGACGGTCAGACCCCACCTATTCGTAACACTTTTAGTGCCAAAACCCGTTGGGTGGCTCTTCGTAAGTCCTTTCCTCTAAAAGCGGAGTTTCCCATGCAATCAGCTACGGCGTAGCACTACGCTACGCCGTAGCCACTTTCCGCTGTTCAGCGGCAAAACCACAGGATCGGCTACGTAGCGATTCCTAGCAGTGCAAAAATTGTCGAGAGCCAACTCACCTAGAAGCCACCTCCTCGGGCGTCTCCTCGATCTCCAGCACCCAGCTGACGCTGTCGTGCTTCTCGACCACGCCCTTGACGGCGGGCAGCGGCGGCGTGTCGGGCGCGGGCGAGCGCGCGGGCGACTCGGGCGACGCCGAGCGGAGCGACGAGCCGGACGACGTGCGCGCGCGCACGCGGTCCTGGATGTAGCCGCCGCCTGCCAGCAGGGAGACCACCTGGGGAAACAGAGGATCATTTTTACAGAGGTACAGACAAGACACGAGAAAAAAAGTTGAGAGATATTTCGTAGTAACAACTCTCAGGCATTAAAGACAACGGGACCGATTTGCAAAATAACTAATTGCATTCTAAATTTGCGCTTCTATTCTAAAGCTTCTACGTCTGCTACAAGTGCCTTAGAGTTTTGATAATCAGTCAGTGTCAGTCAGTGAGTGACAAAATTAAAAACTGGTTATAACTTAAACTACCGGTTCAAAATGAATGAAATTTGAAATATACTGCTTATAAAATGCCTGCTTGGTTACTGAAAATTCGGGGGAAAAAAAGAAGGGGGTCGAAAATGACCTGAACTGCTTCGAAAAAGGGAAACTACGGACGTGCCTCTGTTGGTCGCGATGGCGGGACTGCGGCACATACCTGCGACTTCTGCCTGAGCTTGTACCGCAGCTCCTCGTTGAGCGCGGCCACGCGCGCCGCCTGGTCGCGGTCGCGGGCCGCGAGGTCGCGCAGCCGCCGGTTGTCGTCCCGCAGCCGGTCGGCGTCGCGCTGGCGGGCGGCGGCGCGCTCCCGCAGCTCCTCGGCGGCGTGGCGGGCGGCACATACCTGCGACTTCTGCCTGAGCTTGTACCGCAGCTCCTCGTTGAGCGCGGCCACGCGCGCCGCCTGGTCGCGGTCGCGGGCCGCGAGGTCGCGCAGCCGCCGGTTGTCGTCCCGCAGCCGGTCGGCGTCGCGCTGGCGGGCGGCGGCGCGCTCCCGCAGCTCCTCGGCGGCGTGGCGGGCGGCACATACCTGCGACTTCTGCCTGAGCTTGTACCGCAGCTCCTCGTTGAGCGCGGCCACGCGCGCCGCCTGGTCGCGGTCGCGGGCCGCGAGGTCGCGCAGCCGCCGGTTGTCGTCCCGCAGCCGGTCGGCGTCGCGCTGACGGGCGGCGGCGCGCTCCCGCAGCTCCTCGGCGGCGTGGCGGGCGGCACATACCTGCGACTTCTGCCTGAGCTTGTACCGCAGCTCCTCGTTGAGCGCGGCCACGCGCGCCGCCTGGTCGCGGTCGCGGGCCGCGAGGTCGCGCAGCCGCCGGTTGTCGTCCCGCAGCCGGTCGGCGTCGCGCTGGCGGGCGGCGGCGCGCTCCCGCAGCTCCTCGGCGGCGTGGCGGGCGGCACATACCTGCGACTTCTGCCTGAGCTTGTACCGCAGCTCCTCGTTGAGCGCGGCCACGCGCGCCGCCTGGTCGCGGTCGCGGGCCGCGAGGTCGCGCAGCCGCCGGTTGTCGTCCCGCAGCCGGTCGGCGTCGCGCTGGCGGGCGGCGGCGCGCTCCCGCAGCTCCTCGGCGGCGTGGCGGGCGGCACATACCTGCGACTTCTGCCTGAGCTTGTACCGCAGCTCCTCGTTGAGCGCGGCCACGCGCGCCGCCTGGTCGCGGTCGCGGGCCGCGAGGTCGCGCAGCCGCCGGTTGTCGTCCCGCAGCCGGTCGGCGTCGCGCTGGCGGGCGGCGGCGCGCTCCCGCAGCTCCTCGGCGGCGTGGCGGGCGGCACATACCTGCGACTTCTGCCTGAGCTTGTACCGCAGCTCCTCGTTGAGCGCGGCCACGCGCGCCGCCTGGTCGCGGTCGCGGGCCGCGAGGTCGCGCAGCCGCCGGTTGTCGTCCCGCAGCCGGTCGGCGTCGCGCTGGCGGGCGGCGGCGCGCTCCCGCAGCTCCTCGGCGGCGTGGCGGGCGGCACATACCTGCGACTTCTGCCTGAGCTTGTACCGCAGCTCCTCGTTGAGCGCGGCCACGCGCGCCGCCTGGTCGCGGTCGCGGGCCGCGAGGTCGCGCAGCCGCCGGTTGTCGTCCCGCAGCCGGTCGGCGTCGCGCTGGCGGGCGGCGGCGCGCTCCCGCAGCTCCTCGGCGGCGTGGCGGGCGGCACATACCTGCGACTTCTGCCTGAGCTTGTACCGCAGCTCCTCGTTGAGCGCGGCCACGCGCGCCGCCTGGTCGCGGTCGCGGGCCGCGAGGTCGCGCAGCCGCCGGTTGTCGTCCCGCAGCCGGTCGGCGTCGCGCTGACGGGCGGCGGCGCGCTCCCGCAGCTCCTCGGCGGCGTGGCGGGCGGCACATACCTGCGACTTCTGCCTGAGCTTGTACCGCAGCTCCTCGTTGAGCGCGGCCACGCGCGCCGCCTGGTCGCGGTCGCGGGCCGCGAGGTCGCGCAGCCGCCGGTTGTCGTCCCGCAGCCGGTCGGCGTCGCGCTGGCGGGCGGCGGCGCGCTCCCGCAGCTCCTCGGCGGCGTGGCGGGCGGCACATACCTGCGACTTCTGCCTGAGCTTGTACCGCAGCTCCTCGTTGAGCGCGGCCACGCGCGCCGCCTGGTCACGGTCGCGGGCCGCGAGGTCGCGCAGCCGCCGGTTGTCGTCCCGCAGCCGGTCGGCGTCGCGCTGGCGGGCGGCGGCGCGCTCCCGCAGCTCCTCGGCGGCGTGGCGGGCGGCACATACCTGCGACTTCTGCCTGAGCTTGTACCGCAGCTCCTCGTTGAGCGCGGCCACGCGCGCCGCCTGGTCGCGGTCGCGGGCCGCGAGGTCGCGCAGCCGCCGGTTGTCGTCCCGCAGCCGGTCGGCGTCGCGCTGGCGGGCGGCGGCGCGCTCCCGCAGCTCCTCGGCGGCGTGGCGGGCGGCACATACCTGCGACTTCTGCCTGAGCTTGTACCGCAGCTCCTCGTTGAGCGCGGCCACGCGCGCCGCCTGGTCGCGGTCGCGGGCCGCGAGGTCGCGCAGCCGCCGGTTGTCGTCCCGCAGCCGGTCGGCGTCGCGCTGGCGGGCGGCGGCGCGCTCCCGCAGCTCCTCGGCGGCGTGGCGGGCGGCACATACCTGCGACTTCTGCCTGAGCTTGTACCGCAGCTCCTCGTTGAGCGCGGCCACGCGCGCCGCCTGGTCGCGGTCGCGGGCCGCGAGGTCGCGCAGCCGCCGGTTGTCGTCCCGCAGCCGGTCGGCGTCGCGCTGGCGGGCGGCGGCGCGCTCCCGCAGCTCCTCGGCGGCGTGGCGGGCGGCACATACCTGCGACTTCTGCCTGAGCTTGTACCGCAGCTCCTCGTTGAGCGCGGCCACGCGCGCCGCCTGGTCGCGGTCGCGGGCCGCGAGGTCGCGCAGCCGCCGGTTGTCGTCCCGCAGCCGGTCGGCGTCGCGCTGGCGGGCGGCGGCGCGCTCCCGCAGCTCCTCGGCGGCGTGGCGGGCGGCACATACCTGCGACTTCTGCCTGAGCTTGTACCGCAGCTCCTCGTTGAGCGCGGCCACGCGCGCCGCCTGGTCGCGGTCGCGGGCCGCGAGGTCGCGCAGCCGCCGGTTGTCGTCCCGCAGCCGGTCGGCGTCGCGCTGGCGGGCGGCGGCGCGCTCCCGCAGCTCCTCGGCGGCGTGGCGGGCGGCACATACCTGCGACTTCTGCCTGAGCTTGTACCGCAGCTCCTCGTTGAGCGCGGCCACGCGCGCCGCCTGGTCGCGGTCGCGGGCCGCGAGGTCGCGCAGCCGCCGGTTGTCGTCCCGCAGCCGGTCGGCGTCGCGCTGGCGGGCGGCGGCGCGCTCCCGCAGCTCCTCGGCGGCGTGGCGGGCGGCACATACCTGCGACTTCTGCCTGAGCTTGTACCGCAGCTCCTCGTTGAGCGCGGCCACGCGCGCCGCCTGGTCGCGGTCGCGGGCCGCGAGGTCGCGCAGCCGCCGGTTGTCGTCCCGCAGCCGGTCGGCGTCGCGCTGGCGGGCGGCGGCGCGCTCCCGCAGCTCCTCGGCGGCGTGGCGGGCGGCACATACCTGCGACTTCTGCCTGAGCTTGTACCGCAGCTCCTCGTTGAGCGCGGCCACGCGCGCCGCCTGGTCGCGGTCGCGGGCCGCGAGGTCGCGCAGCCGCCGGTTGTCGTCCCGCAGCCGGTCGGCGTCGCGCTGGCGGGCGGCGGCGCGCTCCCGCAGCTCCTCGGCGGCGTGGCGGGCGGCACATACCTGCGACTTCTGCCTGAGCTTGTACCGCAGCTCCTCGTTGAGCGCGGCCACGCGCGCCGCCTGGTCGCGGTCGCGGGCCGCGAGGTCGCGCAGCCGCCGGTTGTCGTCCCGCAGCCGGTCGGCGTCGCGCTGGCGGGCGGCGGCGCGCTCCCGCAGCTCCTCGGCGGCGTGGCGGGCGGCACATACCTGCGACTTCTGCCTGAGCTTGTACCGCAGCTCCTCGTTGAGCGCGGCCACGCGCGCCGCCTGGTCGCGGTCGCGGGCCGCGAGGTCGCGCAGCCGCCGGTTGTCGTCCCGCAGCCGGTCGGCGTCGCGCTGGCGGGCGGCGGCGCGCTCCCGCAGCTCCTCGGCGGCGTGGCGGGCGGCACATACCTGCGACTTCTGCCTGAGCTTGTACCGCAGCTCCTCGTTGAGCGCGGCCACGCGCGCCGCCTGGTCGCGGTCGCGGGCCGCGAGGTCGCGCAGCCGCCGGTTGTCGTCCCGCAGCCGGTCGGCGTCGCGCTGGCGGGCGGCGGCGCGCTCCCGCAGCTCCTCGGCGGCGTGGCGGGCGGCACATACCTGCGACTTCTGCCTGAGCTTGTACCGCAGCTCCTCGTTGAGCGCGGCCACGCGCGCCGCCTGGTCGCGGTCGCGGGCCGCGAGGTCGCGCAGCCGCCGGTTGTCGTCCCGCAGCCGGTCGGCGTCGCGCTGGCGGGCGGCGGCGCGCTCCCGCAGCTCCTCGGCGGCGTGGCGGGCGGCACATACCTGCGACTTCTGCCTGAGCTTGTACCGCAGCTCCTCGTTGAGCGCGGCCACGCGCGCCGCCTGGTCGCGGTCGCGGGCCGCGAGGTCGCGCAGCCGCCGGTTGTCGTCCCGCAGCCGGTCGGCGTCGCGCTGGCGGGCGGCGGCGCGCTCCCGCAGCTCCTCGGCGGCGTGGCGGGCGGCACATACCTGCGACTTCTGCCTGAGCTTGTACCGCAGCTCCTCGTTGAGCGCGGCCACGCGCGCCGCCTGGTCGCGGTCGCGGGCCGCGAGGTCGCGCAGCCGCCGGTTGTCGTCCCGCAGCCGGTCGGCGTCGCGCTGGCGGGCGGCGGCGCGCTCCCGCAGCTCCTCGGCGGCGTGGCGGGCGGCACATACCTGCGACTTCTGCCTGAGCTTGTACCGCAGCTCCTCGTTGAGCGCGGCCACGCGCGCCGCCTGGTCGCGGTCGCGGGCCGCGAGGTCGCGCAGCCGCCGGTTGTCGTCCCGCAGCCGGTCGGCGTCGCGCTGGCGGGCGGCGGCGCGCTCCCGCAGCTCCTCGGCGGCGTGGCGGGCGGCACATACCTGCGACTTCTGCCTGAGCTTGTACCGCAGCTCCTCGTTGAGCGCGGCCACGCGCGCCGCCTGGTCGCGGTCGCGGGCCGCGAGGTCGCGCAGCCGCCGGTTGTCGTCCCGCAGCCGGTCGGCGTCGCGCTGGCGGGCGGCGGCGCGCTCCCGCAGCTCCTCGGCGGCGTGGCGGGCGGCACATACCTGCGACTTCTGCCTGAGCTTGTACCGCAGCTCCTCGTTGAGCGCGGCCACGCGCGCCGCCTGGTCGCGGTCGCGGGCCGCGAGGTCGCGCAGCCGCCGGTTGTCGTCCCGCAGCCGGTCGGCGTCGCGCTGGCGGGCGGCGGCGCGCTCCCGCAGCTCCTCGGCGGCGTGGCGGGCGGCACATACCTGCGACTTCTGCCTGAGCTTGTACCGCAGCTCCTCGTTGAGCGCGGCCACGCGCGCCGCCTGGTCGCGGTCGCGGGCCGCGAGGTCGCGCAGCCGCCGGTTGTCGTCCCGCAGCCGGTCGGCGTCGCGCTGGCGGGCGGCGGCGCGCTCCCGCAGCTCCTCGGCGGCGTGGCGGGCGGCACATACCTGCGACTTCTGCCTGAGCTTGTACCGCAGCTCCTCGTTGAGCGCGGCCACGCGCGCCGCCTGGTCGCGGTCGCGGGCCGCGAGGTCGCGCAGCCGCCGGTTGTCGTCCCGCAGCCGGTCGGCGTCGCGCTGGCGGGCGGCGGCGCGCTCCCGCAGCTCCTCGGCGGCGTGGCGGGCGGCACATACCTGCGACTTCTGCCTGAGCTTGTACCGCAGCTCCTCGTTGAGCGCGGCCACGCGCGCCGCCTGGTCGCGGTCGCGGGCCGCGAGGTCGCGCAGCCGCCGGTTGTCGTCCCGCAGCCGGTCGGCGTCGCGCTGGCGGGCGGCGGCGCGCTCCCGCAGCTCCTCGGCGGCGTGGCGGGCGGCACATACCTGCGACTTCTGCCTGAGCTTGTACCGCAGCTCCTCGTTGAGCGCGGCCACGCGCGCCGCCTGGTCGCGGTCGCGGGCCGCGAGGTCGCGCAGCCGCCGGTTGTCGTCCCGCAGCCGGTCGGCGTCGCGCTGGCGGGCGGCGGCGCGCTCCCGCAGCTCCTCGGCGGCGTGGCGGGCGGCACATACCTGCGACTTCTGCCTGAGCTTGTACCGCAGCTCCTCGTTGAGCGCGGCCACGCGCGCCGCCTGGTCGCGGTCGCGGGCCGCGAGGTCGCGCAGCCGCCGGTTGTCGTCCCGCAGCCGGTCGGCGTCGCGCTGGCGGGCGGCGGCGCGCTCCCGCAGCTCCTCGGCGGCGTGGCGGGCGGCACATACCTGCGACTTCTGCCTGAGCTTGTACCGCAGCTCCTCGTTGAGCGCGGCCACGCGCGCCGCCTGGTCGCGGTCGCGGGCCGCGAGGTCGCGCAGCCGCCGGTTGTCGTCCCGCAGCCGGTCGGCGTCGCGCTGGCGGGCGGCGGCGCGCTCCCGCAGCTCCTCGGCGGCGTGGCGGGCGGCACATACCTGCGACTTCTGCCTGAGCTTGTACCGCAGCTCCTCGTTGAGCGCGGCCACGCGCGCCGCCTGGTCGCGGTCGCGGGCCGCGAGGTCGCGCAGCCGCCGGTTGTCGTCCCGCAGCCGGTCGGCGTCGCGCTGGCGGGCGGCGGCGCGCTCCCGCAGCTCCTCGGCGGCGTGGCGGGCGGCACATACCTGCGACTTCTGCCTGAGCTTGTACCGCAGCTCCTCGTTGAGCGCGGCCACGCGCGCCGCCTGGTCGCGGTCGCGGGCCGCGAGGTCGCGCAGCCGCCGGTTGTCGTCCCGCAGCCGGTCGGCGTCGCGCTGGCGGGCGGCGGCGCGCTCCCGCAGCTCCTCGGCGGCGTGGCGGGCGGCACATACCTGCGACTTCTGCCTGAGCTTGTACCGCAGCTCCTCGTTGAGCGCGGCCACGCGCGCCGCCTGGTCGCGGTCGCGGGCCGCGAGGTCGCGCAGCCGCCGGTTGTCGTCCCGCAGCCGGTCGGCGTCGCGCTGGCGGGCGGCGGCGCGCTCCCGCAGCTCCTCGGCGGCGTGGCGGGCGGCACATACCTGCGACTTCTGCCTGAGCTTGTACCGCAGCTCCTCGTTGAGCGCGGCCACGCGCGCCGCCTGGTCGCGGTCGCGGGCCGCGAGGTCGCGCAGCCGCCGGTTGTCGTCCCGCAGCCGGTCGGCGTCGCGCTGGCGGGCGGCGGCGCGCTCCCGCAGCTCCTCGGCGGCGTGGCGGGCGGCACATACCTGCGACTTCTGCCTGAGCTTGTACCGCAGCTCCTCGTTGAGCGCGGCCACGCGCGCCGCCTGGTCGCGGTCGCGGGCCGCGAGGTCGCGCAGCCGCCGGTTGTCGTCCCGCAGCCGGTCGGCGTCGCGCTGGCGGGCGGCGGCGCGCTCCCGCAGCTCCTCGGCGGCGTGGCGGGCGGCACATACCTGCGACTTCTGCCTGAGCTTGTACCGCAGCTCCTCGTTGAGCGCGGCCACGCGCGCCGCCTGGTCGCGGTCGCGGGCCGCGAGGTCGCGCAGCCGCCGGTTGTCGTCCCGCAGCCGGTCGGCGTCGCGCTGGCGGGCGGCGGCGCGCTCCCGCAGCTCCTCGGCGGCGTGGCGGGCGGCACATACCTGCGACTTCTGCCTGAGCTTGTACCGCAGCTCCTCGTTGAGCGCGGCCACGCGCGCCGCCTGGTCGCGGTCGCGGGCCGCGAGGTCGCGCAGCCGCCGGTTGTCGTCCCGCAGCCGGTCGGCGTCGCGCTGGCGGGCGGCGGCGCGCTCCCGCAGCTCCTCGGCGGCGTGGCGGGCGGCACATACCTGCGACTTCTGCCTGAGCTTGTACCGCAGCTCCTCGTTGAGCGCGGCCACGCGCGCCGCCTGGTCGCGGTCGCGGGCCGCGAGGTCGCGCAGCCGCCGGTTGTCGTCCCGCAGCCGGTCGGCGTCGCGCTGGCGGGCGGCGGCGCGCTCCCGCAGCTCCTCGGCGGCGTGGCGGGCGGCACATACCTGCGACTTCTGCCTGAGCTTGTACCGCAGCTCCTCGTTGAGCGCGGCCACGCGCGCCGCCTGGTCGCGGTCGCGGGCCGCGAGGTCGCGCAGCCGCCGGTTGTCGTCCCGCAGCCGGTCGGCGTCGCGCTGGCGGGCGGCGGCGCGCTCCCGCAGCTCCTCGGCGGCGTGGCGGGCGGCACATACCTGCGACTTCTGCCTGAGCTTGTACCGCAGCTCCTCGTTGAGCGCGGCCACGCGCGCCGCCTGGTCGCGGTCGCGGGCCGCGAGGTCGCGCAGCCGCCGGTTGTCGTCCCGCAGCCGGTCGGCGTCGCGCTGGCGGGCGGCGGCGCGCTCCCGCAGCTCCTCGGCGGCGTGGCGGGCGGCACATACCTGCGACTTCTGCCTGAGCTTGTACCGCAGCTCCTCGTTGAGCGCGGCCACGCGCGCCGCCTGGTCGCGGTCGCGGGCCGCGAGGTCGCGCAGCCGCCGGTTGTCGTCCCGCAGCCGGTCGGCGTCGCGCTGGCGGGCGGCGGCGCGCTCCCGCAGCTCCTCGGCGGCGTGGCGGGCGGCACATACCTGCGACTTCTGCCTGAGCTTGTACCGCAGCTCCTCGTTGAGCGCGGCCACGCGCGCCGCCTGGTCGCGGTCGCGGGCCGCGAGGTCGCGCAGCCGCCGGTTGTCGTCCCGCAGCCGGTCGGCGTCGCGCTGGCGGGCGGCGGCGCGCTCCCGCAGCTCCTCGGCGGCGTGGCGGGCGGCACATACCTGCGACTTCTGCCTGAGCTTGTACCGCAGCTCCTCGTTGAGCGCGGCCACGCGCGCCGCCTGGTCGCGGTCGCGGGCCGCGAGGTCGCGCAGCCGCCGGTTGTCGTCCCGCAGCCGGTCGGCGTCGCGCTGGCGGGCGGCGGCGCGCTCCCGCAGCTCCTCGGCGGCGTGGCGGGCGGCACATACCTGCGACTTCTGCCTGAGCTTGTACCGCAGCTCCTCGTTGAGCGCGGCCACGCGCGCCGCCTGGTCGCGGTCGCGGGCCGCGAGGTCGCGCAGCCGCCGGTTGTCGTCCCGCAGCCGGTCGGCGTCGCGCTGGCGGGCGGCGGCGCGCTCCCGCAGCTCCTCGGCGGCGTGGCGGGCGGCACATACCTGCGACTTCTGCCTGAGCTTGTACCGCAGCTCCTCGTTGAGCGCGGCCACGCGCGCCGCCTGGTCGCGGTCGCGGGCCGCGAGGTCGCGCAGCCGCCGGTTGTCGTCCCGCAGCCGGTCGGCGTCGCGCTGGCGGGCGGCGGCGCGCTCCCGCAGCTCCTCGGCGGCGTGGCGGGCGGCACATACCTGCGACTTCTGCCTGAGCTTGTACCGCAGCTCCTCGTTGAGCGCGGCCACGCGCGCCGCCTGGTCGCGGTCGCGGGCCGCGAGGTCGCGCAGCCGCCGGTTGTCGTCCCGCAGCCGGTCGGCGTCGCGCTGGCGGGCGGCGGCGCGCTCCCGCAGCTCCTCGGCGGCGTGGCGGGCGGCACATACCTGCGACTTCTGCCTGAGCTTGTACCGCAGCTCCTCGTTGAGCGCGGCCACGCGCGCCGCCTGGTCGCGGTCGCGGGCCGCGAGGTCGCGCAGCCGCCGGTTGTCGTCCCGCAGCCGGTCGGCGTCGCGCTGGCGGGCGGCGGCGCGCTCCCGCAGCTCCTCGGCGGCGTGGCGGGCGGCACATACCTGCGACTTCTGCCTGAGCTTGTACCGCAGCTCCTCGTTGAGCGCGGCCACGCGCGCCGCCTGGTCGCGGTCGCGGGCCGCGAGGTCGCGCAGCCGCCGGTTGTCGTCCCGCAGCCGGTCGGCGTCGCGCTGGCGGGCGGCGGCGCGCTCCCGCAGCTCCTCGGCGGCGTGGCGGGCGGCACATACCTGCGACTTCTGCCTGAGCTTGTACCGCAGCTCCTCGTTGAGCGCGGCCACGCGCGCCGCCTGGTCGCGGTCGCGGGCCGCGAGGTCGCGCAGCCGCCGGTTGTCGTCCCGCAGCCGGTCGGCGTCGCGCTGGCGGGCGGCGGCGCGCTCCCGCAGCTCCTCGGCGGCGTGGCGGGCGGCACATACCTGCGACTTCTGCCTGAGCTTGTACCGCAGCTCCTCGTTGAGCGCGGCCACGCGCGCCGCCTGGTCGCGGTCGCGGGCCGCGAGGTCGCGCAGCCGCCGGTTGTCGTCCCGCAGCCGGTCGGCGTCGCGCTGGCGGGCGGCGGCGCGCTCCCGCAGCTCCTCGGCGGCGTGGCGGGCGGCACATACCTGCGACTTCTGCCTGAGCTTGTACCGCAGCTCCTCGTTGAGCGCGGCCACGCGCGCCGCCTGGTCGCGGTCGCGGGCCGCGAGGTCGCGCAGCCGCCGGTTGTCGTCCCGCAGCCGGTCGGCGTCGCGCTGGCGGGCGGCGGCGCGCTCCCGCAGCTCCTCGGCGGCGTGGCGGGCGGCACATACCTGCGACTTCTGCCTGAGCTTGTACCGCAGCTCCTCGTTGAGCGCGGCCACGCGCGCCGCCTGGTCGCGGTCGCGGGCCGCGAGGTCGCGCAGCCGCCGGTTGTCGTCCCGCAGCCGGTCGGCGTCGCGCTGGCGGGCGGCGGCGCGCTCCCGCAGCTCCTCGGCGGCGTGGCGGGCGGCACATACCTGCGACTTCTGCCTGAGCTTGTACCGCAGCTCCTCGTTGAGCGCGGCCACGCGCGCCGCCTGGTCGCGGTCGCGGGCCGCGAGGTCGCGCAGCCGCCGGTTGTCGTCCCGCAGCCGGTCGGCGTCGCGCTGGCGGGCGGCGGCGCGCTCCCGCAGCTCCTCGGCGGCGTGGCGGGCGGCGCGCGCGTCCCGCTCGGCGGCCGCGCGCGCCGAGCGCTCGGCGGCCAGCGAGCTGCGCGCCGAGCGGAGCGACGCCATCTCGGCTTGCTTCAGCTCGATCACGGCGCGGAGGGACCGGACCTGGTTGCACAACACAATCCTTCTTTAGGTGGTAATCTTGTCGCGGCTGTAAGGATATTTAGGCAAGTCTTCATATTAGTCTATTTCGAAATGAGTACTTAATTATGTAGCAGTACCAAGACGCAAAAGCGCTGTGTTTTTGTTTGGGTAACCTCGGCGCCCGCTGAACATATTATTACCTTAAAAACATTATAACCATTGTAAGGCAGCTCGTTTGCGCGGGTAAAATCATCAACACCCATTGCATATTGTACCTTACGTCTACTGCAACAAGGTCTTTATTGAAATGGTCATACGTTCGATTTCATTCGGTACTGGTCAGCACTCGTCGGCGTGGACGAATATTGCCGATGTAACTTATATTTGTGGTACTACTGTAATAATTGTACCAAAGGTCACTAACCTCGGCCGCCAACTCGTTGGCATCGGTGCTGAGCTCCTCATCAGTGTTCAGTCTAAGTTCGCACTCGAGCTCGCAGCACGGGTCGCAGGCCGCGTCGCTCTTGTTGCACACCGTGTTGCAGCCCGTGTTGCACACCTGCGGGAAACAGTTGAAGTTGTAAACATCGGGGATAGTATTCGTCTCAACAAGGATTATCGGGAAACTGAACCATTACGTTCAAGGATCATTCAACTTTAGTTCGCGTTATACTCACCGAGCGCTGTGTGTCGCCGGCGGCGCGCAGCGTGTCCGCGCGCTCGATGTCGGCCCGCGCGGCGTCGAGCTGCGCGCGCAGCGTGCGCTCCAGCTCGCCGTGCGCGTGCAGCCGCGCCCTGCTCGAGGACACTTCGCGTTATACTCACCGAGCGCTGTGTGTCGCCGGCGGCGCGCAGCGTGTCCGCGCGCTCGATGTCGGCCCGCGCGGCGTCGAGCTGCGCGCGCAGCGTGCGCTCCAGCTCGCCGTGCGCGTGCAGCCGCGCCCTGCTCGAGGACACTTCGCGTTATACTCACCGAGCGCTGTGTGTCGCCGGCGGCGCGCAGCGTGTCCGCGCGCTCGATGTCGGCCCGCGCGGCGTCGAGCTGCGCGCGCAGCGTGCGCTCCAGCTCGCCGTGCGCGTGCAGCCGCGCCCTGCTCGAGGACACTTCGCGTTTCAGGGACTCTATTGTTTCCTGCAAACAAAGCTATAAACATTAATCACTGAATCAACCAAGCGGTTTCAGCAACGATGAACAAACAAAATCATTGTATAGATACAAAGCCTTTGTCTTACGATAAGATGCTCACAGCCACTAACTCAGCTCCCTTCTAAACGATAGAATCGATAATTCAATGAATATCAAATGCAGTTTAACGCTATAGTCACTGAAAACTTAGTGGTTTGGGATACAATAAACAAACAAAACGATTGCACATATAAATACTAACCTTTGTTTTACGCTAAGAGTATAAGCTCACTTGCTAATGTTTCACATCTCGAAGAGATGGAGGGATAAATTGAACAACAACACATAACAGCCCTTACCTTTAGGCCTTTGATGTCGTTGGCGAGAGACGCGACCTCGTCCGCGTGAGCGGCCTGTAGGCGCGCGTTAGCCTCCTCCTTCGAGGAAACCTCTATCTCCAGTTCCGATATCTTGCCCAGGCATTCTGCGACTGAAAATTAGAAAAGTTTACCGTTACAATTTAGTTCTTCCGAGAGTAAGTTTCTGCCAGTTATCACAGTAGCACACGAGGACAGTCAATGTTGTTACACATATTTGGTGCATACGTTCAATTCAAACACGTTTACTCGGCGCGGGATACGAGTTATAGTAACAAACACATTGATATCATGCCAGCGCCCCACCTAACAACCCATTAAATAAATAAATAAATAAATAAAAAGCATTGCTAGCCTTGCTCGTGCATCTTTTCCTATTCGTGAATTATTCCTCGCACAGCTCTGGTGGATACTCAGCCTAGTAAGTGAAATAATGAAAGTACGTACTGGTGTCCAGGTCCTTCTGCGCTCGCTGCTGGCGGTCGTGGTCGGCCCGCTCGGCGGTCGAGCGCTCGGCGGCGGCCACTCCGCGCCACCGCTCCGCCTCGAGCCGCCACGAGCCGCCGTTCAGTGCGTCCAGCTGAAAACCAATTGGTTAGTTAACACCGGTAGCGGTACTACAAGAATCAACACAACAATGTAGGTATAGTCAGACGAGAGAGTGACAACATACTCTGATCACCAAGTACACTAGACTAGCACGACAAGCACGCGGCGCGAGCAATCGCGGCGGCTCTTTACTCGTTCTTCGCTATACCACGATGGTGTAGCTGAAGGCCCCCGCTTACTGCGGGAACATTTCGCTGTCACACGACCACTTACCTGGAATACTAATTACTGGACTGCCGCGCGGGATTGCAGGCGCCCGCTCGCAACGGGGGCCATTCGCTGTCATACAACTAATCGCAAGCCAGTGACAACTTACCCGGAACACTAAATACTGGACCAGCACGCCGAGCGCCTCCACGCCTTTGGCAGCGTGCGCGAGCGCGGCGGCCTGGGTCTCGCGAGGAGCCGCGGGCGGCGCACGCGCCGGCGTCGGGGCCCGCTTGGTGCGGGGGCCCACCGCCGCTGTCACGCGGGGTGGCTCTGTGGACAAGAGAGAGTAGAGGTGAAAACTTTGCAAACGCAAATTGTGTGGGATTGTTGTCAATATTCAATATGAATGTATATTCGAGTGTTGATTGATGTTTTAGGCTGTTTTTTTAACAGCGTAGGTTGAATCAATTCACGAAAACTACGTTTATCAACAGTTTTTTTTGTCTAGCGTCTCTAGGTAAAAAGAGTGTGAATCTAAATAATGGTCGAGAAGTAACAGTTGCTATTAGTAATAATGCTTTTATAAAAATAAACATCCAGTGATTATCAATATTTAGTATCAGATACTAATAATAATTATCATTCTCAACGAAGTGCTTCACAGCACCCATCAAAATCCATAGAATACATTATAATTTTGCGAAAGACGGTAATAAATATTGATATCTAAAGTATTATTGGCAGATTTAGAGTTATGCACCTTATTATTCTGTAAACTACCAAAAACTAAAACGTACGTTCCTAATCAATTCTTAATTAAATAACACATTCACTGACACTAAGCGTCAAAAGAAACTCCACCAACCGACAGGAAACGATAACACAACACAATATTAACACAGTAAACCGATTAGAAGACATAATACTTTTTTCCCATTCAACTGTATCATTGTCTGGCGTGGGAACCATTGCGTAATTATAAACAAAGGGAACTGGCTTCCACATGGATCTATTCGAAGAAAGTGTAGAAAACCACTATAGCTACTTCAAATGAATCTACAGAGTTTCTCTGTTGGTATTAAGTCTAATGCTGCCCTACCGTTTTGACGAATTATTTCATTTGGCAAACGTTTATTGTACCAATTATAAGTATGCTTTTTTTGCTAGAGCCCAAAAGTATTTTGAGAGAGCCCAATTAAAACACATTTTCAAAATACCAGCAGGTGTTGGCAACAAATTTTTGCAGGACTAGATTATCAGAAAAATATACCAGTACCATTGTTAAGGCTGCACTACACAATGGGTCATCCTGGTCCATTACACAGGACACAACTATGCTTTGAAGGGAGAAAGATCTACTTTCATCTCAATCCACCGCATAACTGCGTGGTGTCCTGCTGCGCCCATGTTGGTCCATTCTGTGGAGGAGCCTTTAAACATAAAGGTTGTACCTATATTTTCCGGCGTTATCGCATCAAAACAATTACGCCAGCAGATCTATTTCGGTTCACGAACCCGCAAATGTTTTGTAATGGCCGTTTGTGCAACACCTCATTACGAATGTGTAACTTTCTTTTCGTACCTCCTATCGCCCGCATAGCCTGTATGGTTAAATGATCTCATGTTACGCTCTGGTGCACTGTAGATTTCCCCATTTGGGAATGTCTTGGTTAACGTACTGATGATCTCGGTATGTGATGATACCCACGCCAGGTTTAATGGGCAATATAACCAATTAATGCAGTTGGTAAAGAAAAGTTGTAGAAGTTCAAAAGTATCTAATGTTCTTGTGTTTAGGATGATGAGAATGGGTACACTACATACTTCAGAAGAGTCATTTGTCCGAATGTATATTTCATAATTCCGAAAACCATATTACACTAAAGGAATTTTAGATTTTCCAGGATTTACTCGTAAACACTACTAATTAACCTAGCCTATCTCCCTAACTCCAAATTTTCGTTAAGCTGAAAGTAGCATTCAGAATGTGTAAATTTCTGAATAATTACGGACTATGGCTGTTCGATTTTTTCGACCGTGTTCCCGTTGAGAATGTATGATATTGAAGTAGAGAGTGAATTACCAAAATTAGATATTATTTACAAATTTATCAGACTACAATCCATATCCATACTAAAAAAAAATCGTTTAAAGTAATTACATATTTAATTACCTTAATATTATTTTTGTGAAAATATTTTAATGACACATCATATTAAACGATTATGTAATCGATTTACAATTCTTTCTTGGATGTTGTCATAACACTCCGCACGAGACTCCGTTTACATGATTCGTAAGAAATAACTTAATGGCATTTGAAAAAGAGTCTATTGTATAAATTAGCATTGATGGAATAAAAGTATCTTTAATTAGTTTAAAATAACAATATGGACATTATCATAATATGAATTACAAATCAAGTCGGAATACAATGGTGTAAAGAATGATAAGATTAAAATACGTAAAAATAAATAAAAGTAATACTACGAGTACATCCCGCTCTGCGTCAAGCCCGAACCAAAGGTCCCCAAACTGCTAGCGGCATTGCCTCGCTGAACAGCAATGGAGACCTGTTGGACGAGCCATGACCCAGAGCGGGGGTCAAGGCCCCTGTCCCTTAATCGTCTGCCTAACTCCTTGCACAGCCCGAGAGCCTCACTGCCCCAGGGCCCAGCTGTCTCCACAGCAACCGGAACGAAATCATAAGTCGGTTCCAAGGCAGAGTACTTTGCGTGTTTGAGCTTGGCGGCATTTTCGGCCGCCGAACCAGCTGACTTAATTGTGTGCTTTAGATGGGACGCTGCAAAAGTGCTAACACAAGTTGCATCCCATAGGAGGCACCGCCCTCTCTGCCAGGGAACCAACGTCAACCCGTCTGGTCTTTTTCCGTCAGTCCGAGACAGACCCGGGGGCTCCAGGATGCACGGTACGTTGGCGGACACCATAGCCCGACGCACGATCTCATTGATAGAATGGTGTCTAGGGAACCGACCCGCACATCTTTTGCAGCTTAGCCCGTGGTGGCCATTCTCCTCCACCATTGTCCCACAAACGCATCGGTGCGCTTCGCATACCTTGCTCCCCAGCCTTAAAGCAACTGCTATCCTCAGGGAGTCGTTGTCGAGCAAAGTGCCGAGTTGAGGGGAAGGCAAGGCATGCAGCCACGCACCGGATTCGGGCTTTGTGAGAGCCTTGAGACGTGCTAGGTCAGTCCCCGAGGCATCACTCAACAAATGAGAAAACGTTTGCTGACATAGAATATCGTCCCATCCTCTTTGGACCGTTAAGCTATCCGGATGATCATTGGACGGACATAGTGTCGCCCACTTAGCCAGGGCCTCGGTTACGAATGGAACTCGAATGCTGCTGCCATCAAATGATAATATTCGAGCAACAAGATCCGACGAACCATGTGCCGACGCTAAAAAGGCTACCAGACCTATGTCCTGGACCCGACGCACGCCCAAGCCACCGTAACGAACTGGCAGAGCCGCCTGACACCATTGTTTGTCGTCTAAACTCACATTGAGTATTGACTCTAAACAAGATTTAATAGTGTCATCGAACGATTTCAAATCCGTGTCATAAAGCCAAGTTGGAGACGTCCGTAACATATACACCATGCGAGGCAGAGCAAAGCAGTTTCGCAGCAAGATAAGGGAAACATGTCCCGACAATTGTGTCAAATGTTCCTGTGCCGCCGAAAGTGCTTGTCTTTTGGCTTGAAGGGCCGAACTAACACCCTCGGTGAAAATTGGAGCACCCAGTAAATTGAAAGAATGTTCGTGTATTTGTCTAATGCCAGGTAAAAGTGACTCTATTTCTGCGAGAGAGTTGGTGTCTAAAAAACTGCAAGTATAAAACTCGCACTTAGACGGGTTTATTTCAAGACCAATTTTCTTCAAGGCAGGTATCAATGTTTTCAAGTCGTTTAAGACCACTCTTGGACTTCCCACTATAGTGCCATCATCCAGATACCACACGTTAAGGGGCGCCTTTAATCCAGAAATAATCTTTTGGATGCCGAGACAAAACATCAAGGGCCCTAATGGGTCGCCCTGCTGGGCACCAACTTGCGACTGTATTAAACTGCGTGAGAAGAAAAGATTACTTGAGGAGGCGTAACATTGGTAAAAGGGTAAAGAGAAGGAGTTTGCTCTAAGGTTTCGTTGAGAATAGTGTCCCTTTCTAGGCTATTGAAAGCGTTTTTGATATCGATTTTAACGATTATGGTATTGGATGGTCTGCGATGTAAAGCAAAAGACCGGGTGGCATGTATTGCCGCCTCACAACCAAGTCTGGTACCGAAGCCCATTTGAATTGGTTGCAGATAGTCAGACATAGCTTCTCTAACAGATTGGCAACAGAGCTTAGCCGTAAGACGACGAAAAAAGCTGCCCACCGCAATTGGTCTAATACCACCATCTTTTTTAGATAAGGCACATAACGAAGCACCATATAGGAACGGTCTCACCTCCAAGTTTAGCATACCTCTCAGTAAAAAATTGCATAATTTTGTGAGTGATTCTAACAATCGGGGACCATTATTTCCTGCGGAGGGTGAAGTCAACTCTTTGAGATGCTGCGGTCGCAGACCATCTAGACCGGATGCAGACCCATTGTAGAAAGACGCAATTGCGTTGGCTACGTCCGAAGTTGTAACAGAAAGGAAAGGGCTTGTTAAACTCGGTTCAGGTGGTAAGATTATTGACCTCGATGGGCTGGGGTGTTTGTCTTTCAAAGCATGTAGTGTAGTTTCATTCACAGGAGCGAGAGTAGCGTCGGAAAGGAGCAAACGAACCGCTCCTCTTAAGTCTCCGTCGTGTACTTTGGCTTCGATGGAACGATATATCGAAGTTTGTTTTATTGGGGACTGTAAAATAGCGAAGTACAAATTAGAGTCATTGATATTATTTTTAACTTTAGTCGTCAACGATTTCTTTTCAGTCTTATCTGGTACCCTCAAGGCTGAAAAAGAGAAAGAGAGTAAAGTAAACCAATTTTCAACACTGTTCGAAAGCAAACAATCCTCAATAACCGTGCATAGCTTACCGGCAGCTAAACATCTGGCACCCTTGGGAATATGGGTCAAAACTCGAATGCTAGACTTTAAAGTTGGTAAGTCGTTTAGACTAACGTTCGCATGTTGCGTTTGGGAAGAAATGTCCGAAGTCCCAAGGAGCGCTGCTCGAGCTAGAGGAATATGATCTTGCCATATTTGGGTTGTTTGTGTGGTGTTTAAAGGTGTTGGAGCAGGTGGCTGCGTATGGTTAGCATGAACACGACTTATATGGATGTTCAGTCCCCTCTTTTTAAAATAACGAATCTGGGGGCAATAGGGGCATTGCACGGAGCTATCCAGAGGCAGAGACAGGGGAGGAGCCATATTTACTTGGTTTGAAGTGGATCCTATTATGTTGAAGAGTATGATTAAAACTAAACAAGAAATAAGTGTTTATAGAACATTTTTTTTTAATAATTATAAACTAAGGCAATAAAAGAAAACAATTAAAAGATTATAAATAAAAAACTTGGCCCAGATCGGCGCCAGGCGGCAGGGTGCCCAGGAGGCTGGCGGCATTGCCACGTTGTATATCAATGCTAATAAGTTGGGCTAGGTAAGAGCCAGCCTTCTGGTCACCAGAAGCGTCGACTATTTTAGTTATATTAGGACAACTTCTTCATTTCTACGGCGTTCTGAATATTATCTTAATTAGTGAGGACGTTAAATCTCTTTAACGTTAAGTCTTTCAATAACATGTCCACCATCTAGTATCTTATCCACCATTGACCGGATTGAATCAAGACATTATAATGTTTACTTAACTTAATTTAATTCATGTTGATTGGACCGATCTTCCAATAATGACCACATAAAAACACACTATCAATGACCATTTTCAATATAATTACACGTTGCGCAAAGAGCAATCACGTTAGTGGGTGACGATTAAACCGTCGGCTCATTCTTAATGAGTCTAATGACTCGGGATTAAGGATTATACGACGATTTGCCTTCAAAAACACGTGGATTTCACAGATTTACCGATAATCTTATGATATATCTAATTACTTCTTAGCCAAAGATGGTTAAGGTTCGAGATTTATAGGATAGTCGAGATTTCATTTAACTCTCTAAGAGTCTCTCTCGACGCAAAACCATAGAAGGGCTTGAAGAGGCCACGAACATCAGTCATGAAAATTCAACAAGGAAGCAGAGAGGAACTACAACTTTAAAAAGAATGGAATTATTGAACGACTTAAACTACTCGATCCTTGTAACTCCATCGCAAAGGTGAAATCGATGACAGCATTACCATGCGTGCCACGTAATAAGCACGCACACCTGTTAACGACGCCCAAAGAAATGTAACACGTACAATTTGTATAATTATCGTACTGCTAAGGTTTATCTTGTGCGTGCTTCGCTGCAAGTAAGCATGAATGAATAGAACAAGATTATCGTGACGACTACTCAGACTTAAAAAAGACGTTTTAATTCTAAAGAAAATTTAACACAGAAGAAAGACGTCACCCAGAGCCATTTCGCTCACTCTAGATCAACTTTAGTGCCTACGCCAATAAATTAAGATTGTTTCTATACTGAGATCGATTAAAAAAAATAAGGCACGAAGGTACCTATTTGCTTACTTCAATTATCTCTACAACTGAATATAATAGAGTTAAGCATGTCAAATTATATGTTTATTTCGATATAGAACGTTAAGTAAATAAAAGCTACCACCATATGTACAATGAAAACAGACACTTTAGTGATGCTCTTTATTAATTCAATACAAAGTCAGCATTCATCGCATTAACGTCGACCGAAGCCGAATACCTAATAACGAGAGCAGCGAATGGGTGCTCTTCAGTCTAAGTTCCTTGCTACTTTTTGTCACTGGAGTTTACCCATTCACGCTCCATTGAGCGGTAGCCGCCCATTTCCGCGCCATGCTAAATACGCCATAGAGAATAAATACACCGTAAACAATTTAATATCAACCACTAAACAGTTTTTATAATGGACCGAGCAGTCACGGTTCGATTTTTCATGGGTTTGGGAATGGCTGAGTCGCGGGTGTTCCCGATTCGTTTTTCTTTTAATAACGGTGGTGTGGTCCACTCAAACAAAAAGTAGGTATGTATTAAAATTGTGAGTTTTTTCCAGATATAAGCTCAACGGTACATCGGTTGCATTGTAAGGGATATCGATGTCAGGGTGCGATCCATTCCTAAGAATTATGTGTATCCCGATGTCCCAGAAGGGAAACATCATGGCTATGTCAATTCAAAGGGCAACTAATCCCCCGTAGGTCTCAGTTCAATCTAGAAACCTCAGGAAATACCTGTGTCAGTTTACGATATGCCAGATGTAGTGAGGCGCAAGGAGGGCTTTAATACGTTCTTCTACCAGAGAGCGTAAGCATGAGAGCGTAGATGGTGGCCGCAGTGGAGTTTTTAGTGGATAGAAATACCACATAAACAAAAATATGCCAAATTGAATCAAACATAATGTTGATGTTGGATGACGCATTTGACAATTGAATTATAGGTCAACCGCCTTACTGATATAGCGCTTATATACTCTCCTACTCTCTAGTCAGCATCATTATTGAATAACCTCTCGAGGTCCTTCAATGAAGCTGTTGAACATAGCAAAGTTTAATAATCTGCTAATATCAATGCACGTATGCCACACTATAAATCATCAATCGAAAACGCACAAGAATTAGAAACCAATCACATGTCAACTCGTTTGATAAACAAACGTTTTCATTTCAATATGATTAAGATAGACACATGCGTGTGAGAATGCAATATCAACTAGTTATTTAACTATGTTCTTTAGTTCATTGTATTGATGCAATAACAACCTTGTCTTCTGTTGGGTAAAGTTCAAAGCCATACAGACCGGGAGAATCCTTTATGAATTGGAACGAGCTATAAAAGTAGTTCTGTTAATGTTGTAACGCGGTGGTAAATTATTTACGCAGGTTCATTCATCAGTTCATTACACTCATGCTAATACGACTATTATACTCGTATTTATAACTTTTATTTGTGACGTTTAAACTGATAACGGCCAGAAACCATACTCTTAAGAAAACGTACTTATCATAAGGTAAAAGTCGCGCGAGTCCGCTGGATGCGGGTAGCGCAAAGACCGGTCGCTTTGGCACTTTTAAGCCGGGTTCCTACGGCCCGTTGTTTCACAGATCTGACCGCGCCTTTACAGGCAGACAGATCGTGGGAATGGTGGCATCCGATGTGGCCTGTGGTCGTCTGTCGTCGCCCGTTCGATCCGCCGGGAGTCGGTAAGTTCAAAGGCGCGGCGCGGCGCGGCGCGACGGTGCCTGTGGCGTCCTGGGTCCCACGGTCTGCATTCTCACGGGTGAGATCGCGCTATGGCAGACGCGACGGTTCCCATGGCCCGCTGGTCTGGCCTGGCGCGATCTGACCTGTGGGAGGGCCGGCCGTGGGACTCCGGCTTGGGCACAGGCACAGGCATCCACAGGCGTGGCATGATCCGGCCTGGCCTGTGATAACACGGGCCGTGGGAACCCGGCTTTAGGGGGAGGCCTATGTCAAGCAGTGGACGTCTTTCGGCTGATATGATGATATATGATGTACCAAAAAAAGCCGCCGTTATATGCCCCCTAAACACCAGAATAACATAGACATATGCATGTGCTTGGTGATGAAGGAAATTGCGGATGATGTCTCAATAGTACTTTGGTGAATGGCCGGTCAGAGGGTCAGCGTGCGCGCAGGCGGCGCGTGGGCTGCAATTGAGCGCGTTGAAGAGACGAATTAACACATGACAGGGCTGGTGGCGTAACATAGAAGACGCGTTTGGAGTTGTCTTGTTGTCTGAAGGGCATTCTACGTTAAACTAGCAAACAAGGATCAATGTCTGTTTAATTCTGACTTGTACCTCTTATAGACGCATGTCTTCGTAAAATTATCATAACCTCCCTGTCACCGACACAATCTTAACCACCATAACGTTTAGAAATGCGAGTATTAACCTATTTGTTCCTTCTACTCTACATAAATAATATTGAGTAAGTAATCAAATAAATGTGACAATATATCCTGGCAACCCTATTATGCAACGTTGCGCTTGCACCGGGCATGTCTATTCATGCTATTGTTAGCCCTTTTTACGAATTAGGAAATGCATCATTTGCCAGCACAAATTGAGCGCACAATGTGTAAACGAACGGTCACATCCTTACTGAGTAAATATTCATTCGCTGGTGGGCGGGTAGAGCGGAGCTGTTTGAAATGTAATCATATAATGAATGCGAAATGAAAAGTAAAGATGCGAGCTAAGATGGATAGCTGCAGATTTGACGCATTTTAACAATAGTTATTACCCGCTCTGACACGACTCGGCCACGACTTACGTGGGGACGAGAGGCGAAGCTCCAATATCTTGCTCCTAGTATGGTGTACCTCTGCAATTACCGCCGCTAGAAGTCTTAGCTGCAGAGACCTTATCGCTAAACTTTGGAAGAAACGGTCGCATACTTTCGTACCATAGCTTTGACACGTAAAGCTAACCTAAATCTGCTTATTGAAAACCTAAAATCAAACCCATTCTAACAATAGAACCTAATAAGGAGAAATCCCGACCAACTTGAAGGCTCGAGAAGAAATACTCAAAAAAACAAACTTCTCTGGCTCTTACAATTTATAAGCCTAATTGTAACGAGGTAAGGTCTACAATTGATCATCTAAAGAACAATTTCAATTCTACTGATTCATCACTTAATCGCACGGAGACATTTCCCATCACATCATTACCGCTTTTCAACCCGCTATTACCCCGATGACAACAGGTCGTTAACATTAGCAGCGTCACTGAAGCAAAAGGTAATATGTTTACTAAAGCCAGCAATCCTGTAAAACCGTGACAACTGTGCGTTATGCACCCAATAGTACAGTCCAGACGCTAGAGATTTAGGGATCGGCCGCCACTTCAAGGGCCGGCGGCGGCGGCACCGGAGGGAGCGAGAGGCCGCACTACGATCTCTCGCTCGTACGTATGGTGCTGCTGCTGCCGCCGAACCATTGTGACAGTCCGTGAGCTCGTTGTCGTCGTCGATTTTGGCATAACAACGTGAAGATCAAGCGAGAGGGAAGTACAGATCCGAAGATTGTTTTGGGTGCTCTCGGACTGTACCGCTCACGTTGCAAAACGTAACCTTATCTCCAAAGTTCCTTCATCTATCTGTATCGCACTTGCAAGTTTGAGCAAAAGAGAGGCATATACACGAACAAGTCGGCGTTCGATGTAGTAGTTCTGACTTGCGTCATTCTCAAGATTCCATAGCGTAGACTTGCATACAGCGAAATAGGTATCGCGTGGACGACGCAATTCAGACTGAATTACGCTGTGCATCGAGCTGCGCCTGCGCCACCATGTCTACCGTTTGACCGAGCGGGTGAGAATCCATCACAGAGATGCGAGGCCCACCCATATCGTCTGGCCGCGCTCACATCGCTTGCCATTGGTACATTTATGGCTCGCTCACCGCGCCTCGGGACCCCGCGCAACGCTGGTGGGTACTCGCCCTTACGGTGCACTAATGGCGTTTATGACCATTGCTTTAAAGTGAGCTGGGTAACGGGTATCGAGCGTGCGGTGCCGCCGGTGGAATAAGTTATTAACCATGCACGGATACCGTTGGCTTAGGCTCCAGTGGCCATTGTAAAGATGTACAGTCGGCTTAGGAAAATGCAAAGCAAAACTTGTCATAAAAGAGAGAACCACTTTCCATAAAAATGTGTTTCAGTGATCAGTTGTAAAATAATTTAATGTTCTTATTTTATTGAGACAACAATCATATCTAATTACCGCAATTAAATCATAAAATGAATGCAATTTAACTATCATAGTACTGAAAATATTTAGTAATACTAACTAGGCGATCATCCACTAGGAAATCCCCTTCTCGTTCTGGTTGGTTAAATGATATTGTGGCCATTATTGTCGGACTGAACGATCAATACCCCTTTAAAAAGTAGGCATTTGTTGTGTGACAAGCAATCGCTCTTACGACTGAACTAAAAAAAACATTTAAACGCGTCTATAGACTATGCAGTCCAGACCGTCAACGAATAATCTCTTTATTTTAGATCGACAGTAATTTAAACGAATCTAGGTTAATCGAGATGTAACTGAAATGTGGCCCTTCGCTTTTAATCCTGTGTATCATATTATGACATTTTTGTTGCTATTTCTCCGCTACCTAAAGGTTGTCTGGAAGAGATCGCTCTTTAGCGATAAGACCGCCTGTTGTCAATGTCTGTGAAGTTAGCATATAAATAAATAAAATAAATAAATAAATAAATATAAGGGGACAATCTTACACAAATCGACCTAGTCCCATAGTAAGCTCAGTAAGGCTTGTGTTATGGGTACTAGACGACGATATATATAATAGATATAAATACTTAAATACATAGAAAACATCCATGACTCAGAAACAAATATTCATGCTCATCACACAAATATTTGCCCATACCGGAATTCGAACCCAGGACCTCTAGCTTCGTAGGCAGGGTCACTACCAACTAGGTAAAGCGGTCGTCAATTGTTTGAAATACACAAGATTGTTTTTTTGTGGTAAAAACGCCAGAACTATTGCTAAAATGTATCAGGAACTATAGAACTATGTTGCATGCGAATAGAACTCCAGTTTTTTTGTGATCTGCTAAAACTTGATATGCTAACTTCACAGACATCTGTTGTCAACGTCTATTTTGTACTTAATAAGTTGTTATGTCTATTTGTTTCATGTTTTGAGGTGTGCAATAAAGAGTATTTGTATTGTATTGTATTGTATCATCTATTAGTATCATGCTATCCAGAATTTTAAGATGCACCTATTTTACATGATATCTTTTAGTTGTAATCTTTGGTTCCCTTTAGATACATACCTAAAATTATACAGTGTGTGACTTGCATAAGAACAAATATTTTAAGCGTTGAAAGTATAAGCCCTCATCATTCGCTTGTCCTTACCCCGTTTACTTGGGGTCGGCGCAGCATGTTTTTTCCTTCCATACCTCTCTATCGCCCGTCAACTCATCATCATCATACTCATCTTTCCTGTTCATATCATCTCTCACGGAGTCCATCCACCTCTTCTGTTACAACCCTCCACATTCATAGTTTATGCCCTTGTAGTAAAATGACTATCATCCCTCCGCATAACATTTCCAAACCACCGCAGACGATTTGCTCTCAGCTTTTCAGTTATCGGTGCTACTTTCAGGCTTCCTCTTATACCATCCAATCTCGTCATGCCACACATGCATCGCAACATAATAAGTACGAAAGAAAAGCAAGAGATCTGAAAGTACAAGCCTTAATGAACGTAAATTGATCTCTAGATATAAAAAATGTATAAGTCTTCATTAGAAAAGGTAATTGTTATATTTTTTCGATAAAATCGTTCACAGCACTTAAAGCTATCGTTACCGTAAAATGGGCTACTAAGGAATTGAGGGGGCAGATGGGACACGAATATTTTCAGTTGCTACTTTGATTGCCAGGCTCAGGTTGCTCTCAAAGTTATTTAATGTATAAAGATATATTGTCTTATATACTATACTATATATTGTCTTACTTACTATACTTAATTTTGAGCGGAGAGTGGAACGGAACGCGGTTCGAGGCAAGCTAATCCAAAATTAAGTATCCGAAAGGTTTTCCCCGTACATTTTCCCAGCTCACCCCATTGCTATCCCCTCTAACTCCACTATGGGGTAAGGTGGGATTTCTCTCAATTTTTATGTTTATCGTTAAAATTATAAATTAAAACGACAGATAATCATAAAAAATAAAAACTTCTGACGGCCGGAACATTTTTATCAACGTGCCACCTGTATTTTTTTTATCGCGGTTTGATTGTCTATTTTGACCCAACTCACCCCATTTTACACGCTGTATATTAAAGAAAACCAAAACACTTTTCACTACACGCACGACCTTAATGACCAAATCTAAAATAAATAAATAATATCACATAAAATTGTGCATAAAAATTGCCAAAGTGGGCAAGTTAATAGATATGATGAAGCTATAGACCCCATAATGACTCTTGCCTAACTGGACTTTATTAGAAATAGACAACATTCTTGCGACTGTACCGTAAATATAGTTATTTACCCCAGATTATTGATTGACACACAGAACAAACATTGCTTCATATTCCCAGAAAATGGCGAAACCACATGTCGGTCGCAGTATCGACAGCCCATTCCAACCTCCTATAACAGTCGTCCAGTGTATTAGAAAGTGAACTTTAAACAATAGATTTACAAGGATTGCATTTGAAAAGTACACTAATCTACGATGTTATGAAAGTATCGCAATACTCGTATAACGCAGTAGTCGAAGATTGTAATTGTAATATGCGCGAATGATTGTTTCAGTTCACGTGAAAGTAACGGTTATCACGGTACCATAAACACAAGGCACTGGCGTATTATGAGGGCTAGTACCTACACGTAATAGTGTTTACGCAAAGAATGTTAATGGCACTGGAAACTAGATCAAATTGGCGGGATAACATGTAAACAAACGATAAAAAATACTACAGATTTTCAAGATAATTTTTTTGCTCAGAGCATATACCTATTCAAATTATGGGTGATTATGGGTAATTTAATGCTCCAACACGTGTAAGGTACAATTATGACATACAAGTAGATTTAGTAAAGCGTCTCACTTAATTATTAATTTAAGAACGATATTGTACTTGAAAGTACTTAAATATTTCAGTTTTTTCTATAACCTATTATGAAAACATTCAGCAAAGTCAGTGCCACGTTGAAATTGCAATGCTACACGTATAACCCCACAAAATGTGTAAATAATGGCAATGAATGAATGGACAGTTCCAAAATAACTTATACTCTCGGTGCGTAATACGGAGATAGATAAAAAAACATTCGCCGTGTGTCACCGTGGTGTCTAAATTAACTTCGAGTAAACCTAAATACTCGTCGGTAATCTGCGATAAGAATACAAAAAAAAATTAAGTAAATTTTAATTTAAACATTTGACTTCGATCTTGCTCGATTTAGTAAAACAATACAGATATTTAAAATAACGACTCTTTTTTTTCTCCAAATTAAATCTATATAATGACGTGCATTGTGCAGCAGTACGTCACTAGTGTATAATAATTTTAATCAAACCGTTTTCGTGAAGTTATGCAACACATATGCCACAATTGCCATTATTATGAGTTCACGCGAACACTTGGATATTTACAAAAACGCGATAATAATTGTTTTAAATAAAAAGTCTGTACATAGAGTGAATGCCCTCAGGTATTTTGAAAGCGTTCAACATTTGTTTGAACGCATACTTTGTCGCGCGCAATAAATGTATCTATTGTCTATTATATTATGTTACTTGCTATAAAATTGAATTAGGAATGAAGAAACTGTCGGGTTTCTAAACACACTTTCAAATGGTATTCGTCAATGTGTTAGCAGAAAAACACGTTCGGGAACACAGTTACATTAACTTTAACTTGAAAAAATTGACAGAGTAAATAATTGTGGGTTTCTAATTTTCGCTAGACATGGGCAAAACAACCGTGTCTTTTTATGACAGTGTTTGATAGGAAGCATCAGATTTATATCAGTATACACACATCTTTGGTTTGCTTCATGATAAATGCTTCCACATCACAGCTTCTGATTTTACCCGTCAATCGCGTTTCGTTTGTTGTTTATCTACGTGAAAAAACAACCCATCATATCCTAGCAGGCAAGGCAAGTGCAACTGAATTTTTATCGACAGCTATAAACGACAAACGATAACATCAGCTTCAGAGAATGTATTTCATCAGGGTGACGTCGTGAATGCATGATAAAACATTTGTCCGTGTCAAATACCATTTGACAGAAGATATTGATGCTAACTATATCGCATCTTTATTATACACGGTGTAGCAAAAATATCGAAGATCCGCTTAAGGGCATAACAAGTATCGTGTTCTGATAAGAAAAATACTAAAAGAATTAATTAACTTTCGGAGCAGGTCGGCCAAAGCTCCATCCATACAAATTTAAAAAAACCCCGCCTAAAAAAATACTTATCTTAGTTTTTTCTTATCAAAACACCATGCCTGTTATAGCCTTAAACGGACCACGGCTATTTTTGTTACACCTTGTACAGTTATGCTAAACACGACTATGATTTGCCGTCTGTCCATATATCAACCAAATATCCTGGACTCTTGTTCTAATAATATAATCTAGCGTGTGGTCACACGTCTAATTTTAGTCATGTTTGTATGTCAGGGGGCCGACGCAAGCCGTCCTATAAGGGTCATCCACTGTCGTAGATCGGTTACTGGAGGAATCTTAATCATTGCATTATCACAGATACCTAGATGAGCATCCGCTATTCAGATTCATGGCGGTTTAATGACATAATTTCACCCCCCCCCCCCTTTCTTCCCGTGGATGTCGTAAAAGTCGACTAAGGGACCAGGGTTGAAGTGTGTTGTGGGCGATGGGCTAGCAACATATCACTGCAATATCACATTTTGTCGATATTTTATACCTACATTTATGCTAAAAGTAGCGCGGGAACATACGTTTCATGTGCTCTGCCTACCCCTTTTGGGAATAAGGGCGTGAATGTATGTACCTATGTATGTATGTAAGTACAGGTCGAGTTAATGGGTAGGTGTACGCACAATCTCCCAGGTGAAATAAATGATTAATAAATATTGATTAAATTTGACGGTTCTGTCATTAAATTGTGAGTACGAACTATTAGGTGCTTAATAGTTACGTGTTACTATTACAATCGCTCTTAATTCTGACAGTGTGTTTGACTTTCATGTTATTTAGAAAAAAGAAGGATTACCAATAGTAGTTTTCTATTATGAGTATGTACATACGCGTCCGTAACCAGTTTCCTTAGATGCTTATAATCACTTAGCCACGTAATGTTTAACGCAATCAAGATTTGTTTGAGCTCGGCCGCGAAAAGAACGAATTTGTTATTTTGATGTCTAATATTAACGCGTTACAACACACGTAATTAACCTGAGCGTCGCGAAATCGGTTGATTAACATCGAGTTTTTGAGAAACATCATCACCGATGGTCACAATAAGTTTTTTTACGATACACAGAATGGCATCGTAAAAATAGCTTAGAAATCAGAACAGCAATATCGCAACGATATCGCGTGTTAAGAAAAATTAGCATCCAGTTTCGTTTATTTAGAATCATATAAATAGTGAATAAATTTTACATGCACATGGTGAAATATTTAAATATCTTAGGAGACCTTATACGCCAATGTTCTAAAAATTGGCATACATACACATGTGATACAACAAAACGGTCACTTGAATTTTTCGCAAATAACGAGCTTCTACTTTCCCAATCAGTATCAATCCTCTTTATAGGCGACAAATATGCTGTACCATGGAAAAGCGAGCGTGATAGCTATAGTAAGCCAATTGTTTGCATTTTCAATAGTGTAATAGTGTATTCAAAATTATGCCCGTTTCCAAACGTACCATTTTCCATCGATCGAATATAAAATCCATGCTGATGAAGTCTTCGATAAAGCACTGTTAGTCACTATGAAAACAGGAGCTATTTCTAAAACTTTATTACAGCAATCTAATTTCACCACTAAAGCCTTTTCCCATAAAGTGTGTCTGAGAGCGTGCGAGTTTCCCAACATTGTTTTATTTATCAGAGATCTGCGTTTTACCTAGATACACGTTGTATATGTTGCAGAAAAGTGCTATCATCCCTTTTAAATAATCCTGCCTTAGCAGCAACTACAACACTATCCACTTCTATAATGTTAGGCTTTACACAAAGGAGTTTCTTCTTATTCACAATTCTTCACAACAGCAATTTGTTTTTCTGCACGGTAGTCGTTTTACAGAACAGAGTTTCTTTCTATTCGAATTATTTTTGCGTATGTACTGAATAACGAATGCGGTGAATTGCTGATGTGTTGGGAAGATTGCGTGTGCGCACAATTGTGAGTAGGGCGAAACTCTTTAGTGTAAACATGTGGTAAGTGGACAGGTGAGAATCTGGGCTGCTAAGTCAAGGAAAAATTTAAAACATCCTATACTATGAACAGGTATACGATAAAGTCATAAACCTCGCTAAAGGATCGTGAGCGCAGTAACAATATACAGCTATCATAACCATTATAAGAAAATGGAGACAGCATATCAAGTAATAGATAGATACTTACATTAAAACGAATAAGTACAGTCAGCCTCATATAGTTAGTATCACCCAGAGTAGTGAAATATTTCGTAACACACCACACCCTTATTCTTACAGCAATAAAGACGTGTGCTTACCGAAATATTTGGCTACCTTGGCTGCTACTAACTATATGACGCTGATTGTACGGGATCAAAAGACTAGGTCACATTATCTACATATTTAACCGTCAAGGGAACTTCCTTAGTTACTTCCCGATAAAAACGTACATATGTTGCATTCATTTGCTACAACTGACCTCTATAATGTCCTTTTACAACATAGAACCTTTCATTGAAAATGTGCCTTGTGCTGTTGTAAAGGCGATTATTCATACCCTATCATCGAATGCACCATTCAGAGATGAGAAGGGTTTTTGATAGACGTAGAGGATACGGCTATCATCTCGCTTAAATTTGGTGCAAGCCCTACAAAGGAAGTACGCTCACGTAGCTGGAACTTGTGAAGTAAAGAAGTGAGGTATATTGAACTAATTGTAAGTTGAATTAACAGGAGGGGTTAATGCGGATGTCAAAAATATGACCTCGAGATTAAAAACTAGGGTCAAAATGCACCGCGGATCCGTGCCTAAAAATTCGATGACTAAGCTATGACTCCCCGAACCTCTGATTGGATTGCAGCGTGGCATGCCAAATCAAATATTGTGCGCGTTTTTACCTAACTGCATAATCATAAAAACTGACAGATGGCCGGCCAACACGCGTTTCGGGCACTGCATGGTGTAATAAAATAACAAGAGACGTCCTATCTAATCTCGCCGAAACTATGTCTACCGTTCCATTTCGACTAATAGTATTGGCGTACGACATATTGACGTAATCTACTTACTGTCTTTTAGCACATCAGCATTGTACGTACCTGTAAACAATACAAAAGCACATTAGTTAAAGTGACAAAGAACTACAATTACCAAGCTTACTGCAGTACCTAATTAAACACCACTCCCCACATTTGTCGCAATTAGAAGATATGATTCACATTGCTTTTGTTAGTTCCGTACCTATATCTGTCCTCGCTTACAGACAGCAATCATAAAAGCCGCGACATTTTTCGTGATTCTCCGTATTGAACAAAGGGTGCAACGCAATGCAAAATCCAACAACAAAAACGGCCCAAGCTGCTACTGCTGTACCAGATGCTTTTGAGTCTTATGTGTAAAAAATTAGGAGCGATTTTCGGCCTGTAAACATTAGCAGATTCAATCTTTTTATTACCGTAGCGATAAGCGGGTCTCTTTTGACTTTCAACACGCAATATAATGAGTAAAAATTAATGCAGGTTGTTGAGTAAATGGGTCGTTAATTTAATAAGGAATATGACTAAACAGCCGTTATGAAGTGAAATGCAGTAAGGACACTGTCGCATATTGCTTTTAATGCACAAATGCAAATTTGCAAGATACGAACCAAGAGAACATTACATATTACAGACATAAACTTTAAGCAGGTTGACAATCCTGTCATATTGTGTAGGAATCCAAGGAATATTTTATTCGAAATGGGTCATTATGAACGCTACTATATAAATATTACATGCCTAAAATAAGAACTATTATGTAATCCCTGCCTACGATTTACTGTCTACTTATAAATAAATAATAATAAATAAATATAATAACGAACTGCCGTCTGTGCGTCTTAATTGACAACAATTTTAGTGCTGTGACCCCAATAACACAGATTTAATGACGGATATTTTCTTTGATATTGCTGGACCTGTTTGTTCGATGTTTAATTGTTTATCCTATCGGTAATATAGAATCGTAAAAGACGGCAATTGTTCTGAAAGCGCGGACATAAACACTGGCGTCCCGCAAGGCTCGGATTTATACCCAACGTTATTTTTGCTGAATGTGTTTTAATTTTCCGCCTCCACGCTCGGTGGGCCAGGCTATTTCGTGCTCTCTTGCGAGACGACCTAGTAATACTTATAGTTCTTCGGCTATACACTCAGTATTTTCCGAGACTACGAAGATGATCGCATCACTGTACTTTCAACTTTCTCTTATCTAATGTGCGTTACCACAATCGTTTCTAGATAGTTATCGTTACCGTACTTAAGTATAGTTCTCCATTCTTGCGCACCACCGGTTGATGCCCTATGTTTCTTTAATTATTTAGTATCGTAACGGTTGCTAGAAATAATAATGGTTATACCGTATTTAATGTTCGAAGTTGATGCCATTCTTTCGATAAGGTATGTACAGGCGTTAAACACCGAGGGCGGAAAATAACGAGAGTTCTTCGACAAATGGGGGTCGTAGTCCTGTCTCCTCAAAGAAACATTTCTACCAGGGTAAAGCTTGTATTTGAAACTACTACAGTATAGTTAAAATATCCACCTGGATATTTACAAGGCATTACAAGGTATTATCTAATCATACCGCATTTGAAGAATTATTCAAAAGTACACACAAGAGTTGTACTTTTGAATAATATTTCAAACGCGGTATGATTAGGCAATGCCTTGTCTCGTAAATCAGATAGGAAAACAAAAGAAGACGAATTCAAAACTTAGGTAATAGCGAACACACGTTTATTGTTGTTGCAATAACAAAACAATGGTAAGACAATCGCGGCTACTGTGGTCATGAGAATGGTCTTATTTTAATGTTGGTTCAAATATAGAAGACAGATTTACTATATTCCAGAAGACGCGCTACATTTGTCTCTGGATATTCGAATTATCAAATAAATAAAAATTTGCTAGTACTACAAGCGCCCTTACGTGTTTCTTGTGTTTTTGTGATTTGAAAGTGCTTGTTACTGGGCCAACTTGAATAAATATAATTTTGAGTTTGAGTTTTCTTTACCATTAGGCATTATTTTTTTAATACCAAGACTGCCACCGCAAACAATGCAGCCATGCTTATTTTTCACCGTTTTAGCATAAAAAATTAACATTGAGAAGAAATCGTGAAGCAAATCAGGATATAACCACCGCAGCCGTAAAACCACTTAATACTCAGTGAAACTTCAGTCCCACGTTAAGTGAATGTTCGTGGCACTCGGAAGCGAGAGCCGGTACGACAACACTTCCAATAATATCTACACAAAATTGAATCTTATCCCTCGGTCTTAAGACTAATGCGACTGGAAGAGTCGAGTCATCAGTAGGTAATCATTAATTGATCATTGGTTTTTTCACTTCCCTTAAGTGGTAAAAGATTTATTGATATGACCAGCTGTTTTAATTACATATTATTTTTATTATTTAACTAACTTAATTATTATAATTATCTAGGGTTATAAAACCTATTACTAAAAGTATTATACTGAAATCAAGATTTCATTAGGTATGGTCTCGCTATACTTCTAATTATTTTGCTTTGCCATCTCGGATTTTAATTAAGATCCGTCATTCTGAATCATTCGCAAAATCCACCGATCATATCTAAAGCTTGACCAAAATAAATCTGACCTTCGCACACGCGTAGTTATTACGAATTTCGGGGTCAAATTAGATTAAGTGCGAGCACACGGACGCACGACGTTCTGTGAAAATATAGACTGGATATAGGTAATACATTGAGTTAATAAATATGTAAGTTTAAAACTTATGTCAAAGACAAAAGGCTCAAAACTGTATATACCTATATTTTTAGAGTTCGTACAACCCGACCTCGAGAACTACGAACGGCAGGTACTTACTCATGTTGGCACAACTCCAATGTTGGCGTAAAAACGAAAAAAACTACAAGAATTCGTTTGACTGGTCTATTGACTTCGACCTCATGTTTGAAATGTTGTTAAAGCAAACAGAAGTCCATCAATATCAGCTTCTTCACCCCTTGTTTGCGGATATCCAAACAAACGCCCACTTTGAGGTAACAATATTAGGTTCAAAGTTTGGTACTAATGTGTCAAGCATAAGGTAGGTTAATAGCTATCGTCCGTCTATCGCTATCACACGCTCTTACAGTTTACAGTATATTTGTCGGGAAAAACGAAGGTTCTGGAACTTTCAGAAAATCCTCATCATCATTATATCAGCCGAAAGACGTCCACTGCTGGACATAGGCCTACCCCAAAGAGTGCTACAATGACCGCCTTCCCTGCGCCACCCGCATCCAGCGCATTCCCACCCACGACTCCCTACCAGGTCATCAGTCCACCCCCGCTGCGCGCTCCGGTACGTGGTCACCACTCGAGAACCTTTCCGCCCCAACGGCCATCGGTTTGCAATGTGCTCCGCCCACTGCCACTTAAGTATAGCGATTCGGAGAGCTTCTTCAGAAAGTTGAAGGAGGATATACTGTACAGCGTAAATAACTTTTAGACATTTGGTCACAGTTCAATACATAATTAAGTAGATATTAATGAAACGGTGTAAATTATGATAAATTGGCTATTATTGGATCAGCTGACCACCTATTAATGCCAACCTACTCGAAGAGAGGCCTATTCTCAGCAGTGGGCTACTGGGTTTGTACGACGAAATATATGGCACTCAATTAGTAACAGTGATAACACACAAGTAATTTAGAGTTAAATCGTTACGATTCTGTGGCATAAGAACATACATTGTCTATAACATCAATGCAGAAGTTCATTTGACGAGACCTTTAACATTTGCATTCATCGAGCGTTCATGAAGAACAATGAAACATACGTCAATTAACACTCCTTAGACACTCGGACGCTCGATTGTGTACCTACCATTATGTACTGCGGTTATGACACGCCCAGTTTCCGTGATAGGTCGAAAAGCAGACACAGTTAACATTCCTGGACATTTAATAATACCAAAAAAGAATTTGTACATCGATTTCATCCTCACTTTCAAGGGCTTGTCACTGTCGCTGTTGCACATTGGTTTTAGTCTTCCAGAGAAGGAGACTAAGCACTATTGGGTTCCGGTTTTAAGAGATTTTTTTTACATAGAAAAGCATTCTATCTTAGCCCTCACATTGGATAATATAATAGTACATGCGCTCTGGGGCTTTACGAATTACCGCCCGTGTTGAGTACAAAACTTTACGTCTTCATCTGGCCACAATGCAAGATTTCCCGTACGCGCAGCGTGGAGTAAAACTCGCATTATAGCCAGGTGTGACGTAAATACTTTAATGCACTAGCCCTGGGGCATAGTAGGGAGTCCATTTTCCAACAGGGATTTGCCTGCTCCCAACAAGAAAGCTTCAATAGATAACGAAAGGTACTGCCGGTCCGATGGGTACCGATATCTTATCCCAGCATGGTCTAGTTTTTCTTCTGGGGTGCATTTTGTAAAAACAAGTGCCTATATTTTTGGGATTAGATGACAAAGCGGACCCCGAGCTTCTTTAAGTTACAACCGGGGAAGAAGCTAAAATGATGATGAGATAACGTTGGTGCTGCGGTGCCAATGAGCTACCTCTAAGCGCAATATGATTACATCAACAGCATCATTGCTTAGTCGCATGTGTGCAAATGCCATGATTTGCATGTGGCGTGCACAAAGTAAGAGTTTCCTTGAACTGTTGGTAATCGATTGATTTCGTCGTGACGGTGAAACAATGGGCAGTGCCGCAATCCCGGCCCGGCCTTGGGGGCGGCAAGGTCAGCCGGAAACACAGCTCGTACACGCACCCTTCACGAAAGTACGCGTAAGTTCAACGATTCCCTCACGACGCGGTGATTGGGTTGAACCAGGGTATACATAAAACATGAAATAGGTCCTCTATCCGCGAATTCTTTTCGGTATTCCAAAACTAAGGTTGAGTTGAGGCAAGCAACAGCTTGGTAAGTTTAGGATACAAAACAAATTGATAATAAGCGAGATACCGAGATTTTGTACGGCATTTACTTTTGAAAATAATACCGGTATTCCCAACCCCAAGGTCGCGTACTTACTTATATACTTGCTAGTAAGGGATGGGACAGATGCTTTTGTCTGACATACAATGAGCTAGCCAGTCTAAAGTGCATAACATATGTTTCAAACCCAAGCGACGGTACTCGAAAAATATGTTGGCAAAACACAATTTTTAAACATTGCTGACTGGCACGATTATCATCCCATTATAGACAAACGAGTACATTTAAAGCTCCTGTCGATGAAACAACCTATTAATAATCATTTAGCTTCTTGTATGATAGCCTGTTCAGTCGTTATACTAGATAACAAGCTGTATATAATTCTCAAATGCAATTTTAAGTGTCTTATTTCAATAATTATAGGTCCATCCAAAGGAAATGATTGCAGCCAATGCATGTCAAAACATTGCCAAGAGATATTTCTACGCACCAGAAGGGTCGCCTTCAGCCAAAAATTCATCACATACCATCCGCATTATCATTATGAGTAACTATTTATAATTAATATTGCCATACAATATTAGATTTTCTGTCAGTAGTAACTGGCCGGTAAGACGGCGAAACTCGTAGATAATGCGCAGGGCCGTCACGCCTAACGAAACAAGACATCTGATTACGCTTAGTTATTAGGTTATTACAAATCGCAGCGTCAAAATAACTATATGACGGGTGAAGCGACATTAATAGTACATTACGTAACTAGGGCGGTGAATTCGTGAATGCACCAGATCGCAGGTCACAAACACCTGCGATGCCCGAACCGAAGGTGAGGGCCATAAATATGCGCTCTGGGGCTTTACGAATTACCGCCCGTGTGAGTACAACATTTTACGTCTTCACCTGGCCACAATGTTTACTGTGATTTTTACTGTGATTTTTAATACGTAAATTGACATTGTTTATTTTTATTTAGAATTCATTATCCACTAGTTGTTATGACAATCCGTAATCGGAGATACTATTTCCACTTTCTGTATTTGACATTTTGAATATTATTTAATTTTTGTTTCTTATTATTATTATTGACGATCGTGATAAAAATTCTTATAATTTTGACATTGTATGCGAATCTATATTGTAATTTTTATCCCGAAATAAATACATCTAAATCTAAATCAATGCGAGTTTTCCCGTACGAGCAGCGTTCAATTAAACTCGCATTATGGCCAGGTGTGACGTAAAACAAGTTACAGAATAGCGAGGCAGTGCGTGTAGTGAGTAGCGGCTGAGCGCTCTGCATTTGTCTATAGCTATTAACTCGTGAAACCTCCTAGGAATATATGGTAGAGCCAATATGTTTCTTATGGCGGGTGGTGTGGACAATCGAATCTGCTAAGCCCTGACAGCTCGGCCGCAACTTGAAACGGCAGCAACGGCATACGTGGGAGCGCCGTATGGCACCTGTGAATAGTGTGAATACAGGCTAACGAACTCCAAGTTTTTCTTAAGGAGTTGTAGACAATCGAATCTTCTACACGACCATGACTTGGCTCTGTGATCAGAGCTACATATGACAGGTAAATGTGCTTCCTTAAGTACCTACAGGCGACTCGTGCGGAGGCGTGAAACGTGTTAGTTAAAGCAATGACGCGTAGTTTCAGTGTCCGAGAGGCAACCGGATGGCTCGCGGTATTTGAGCTCTCGCAGCCAAATAGAAGGGACGGTGAAAAAAAAATACCTCCCAAGTTGGCTCAATTCGGGTTGCAGAGGGCGGCACAAAACTTTGGGAGGTCAAGTACCGCGAGCCATCAGGTTGTTTCTTGGACACTACAACTACGCGTCATTGCTCTGAATATGTGCTGTCAGAAGACTATAATGTTTTCTTGGTCAAAGCGATTTTGGGCGCAGCCGCCGCATAAACCCGACCTTACTGTTCTCGTTCGAATGGCATCCTTGTGTTGACATATTTGTTTAATGATATAACTTAAAAGCAAACAGTAGAAAAGTAGAAGGATTCGTAAATAACTATTCAAATCAGTCTGGTCAGGATATCTATGTAACTTGGCAAGGGGTCTATACTTATAAAGTGCTTGGGAACTCTGCCCTACATAGTTCTGCTATTCTGTACATATCCCTTTTTAGAATAAGCATGTGCGCTGCGCATAGCAACTTTCAGCATAATTTAATTACTTATTAATGCTTTAAACGGAAATCTAATGAATATGAAAAGCAGATACGAGTACGTCCAGTAATGTATGGCATACTTGCGAGCATTTCTACATGCGATTGTGGCTCCACACGCCACGTTATGCGATTGGTTCATGCTATGTCTCTATTTGAGCTGGGTCAAAATGAGCTTGCACCGCGCAAGATAAACTTACTTACAGGTAAAAAACGTAAATGTCCCTCTTGTACAATTGTGTTTTCCAATATTTATACAGACAACCATTCAAAAATAGCTTATCATGTGTCTTATGCCAGTAACAATAAAGACTATGGATAGATGGAAGCTACGGTAGCCCAGTGGTTCAGGCATGCGGCTGTCCGCGGTCGTGGGTTCGAATCCCGGCTCTTACCAATGAGTTTTTCGGAACTTATGTACGGAATATGATTCCATATTTACCGTTAGCTTTTCGGGGAAGGAAAAGCATCGTGAGGAAACCTGCATACATCTGCGAAGAAATTCAAAGGTGTATGTGAAGTCCCCAATCCGCACTGGGCCAGCGTGGGGACTACTGCCCGTCCCCTCTCATACATGAGAGGAGGCCTGTGCCCAGCAGTGGGACGTATATAGGCTGATGATGTGATGGATATTTTTGCTAGGTTGTCTGCACTGTATAGTTGCGTAGTTTTTCGCCTATGCCTAATACCCTTCCAAGTATTGGTTCAACCTCTTGCAAAACTTGGCTCGTCGATAATTTTTATATTTGACAGACATCAACAAACATATTCACAAATTTTACAAAAAGCTATTTTTTCCACATGCTCCGTAACCACGTATACTCCGATATGAGAACCAGAGGCAAGAGTTGCTGCAAATACCTCAACTACTTCAAGCAAAGATTAAACGAGTAGTATAATTAATTATGCTTGCTGCACATTTAGCAACTCATGGTAACTGCGATTGCTCAAATAGAGACACGACTTCATCGCAATTAAATCATAAATAAAATATTTAAAGGTCAAATACACATAATTACAGCGGTTTCCTTCATTTCAATTACACTTTTACGCAACTTTATTATGGTTATGACTTCCGGAGATAGTTATGTGTATAACAAATAAAACGATATCGTTGACTATAGAAATTAGCTGCTCAAACTTCCGGAACGCGGGATAGTCTTTCATCAACCACACAAGTCGTTACAAATGCCCCATAACCGATTACAGTCGTAATTTCGTCAAACAAGCGAAAACCACAAACATGCGAACACTAACTCACCTCGGCCGTCCACAAACATTTGCAAAGGTCAGCACACTGTTTCATAATATGCCATGGTTTCCGCCACATTCAAACACATCACGAACACTTAACATTTTGCGCCAACGTTGGTTCAAACGTTCGACGTAAATCCAAATCCAACCGCAAGCGCGTGCGTCGTTCTGAACGACGCGTGGGTAACTGCCGTGCGATATTCCAATTTCAAATTCGGAATGGTGTTTTTCATTAACTGAAAACGGACTTGTGTTTATTGAGATGTTCATTTCTTGATGATTTTAATTGGTGAAAATAATGTTAACTAGGCTGATAATAGTAATACTGATAATGCTTCATTTGTCGGTATGTATCGGAACCATTTATTTAGTCTCTTTATCCAGTTAGATTCCAAGAAGCAGATGGTGGTCCAGTGCAATTATTGAGTGCCATTTGTAAACAAGTTTGTATTAGAACTTTCAGAAAAGTATTACTAGCACAAGGAAACTTCGATAAGGAAGTGTACGGCTACGCCACTATGGTATTAGTTGAAAGCAACATATCTTACCAAGGATGAAGCCAAAGGAAACTGACTCATATTCCTAGATCATTTCGCCAACCCTCAGTACTATGAAAGCAGATATTTATTACGACGAAAAGAAAATAACTCGCACATCTATTATATAGTGCATTCATCCTTACTTGTCTTATTTGGTAAACAGCATTCTAACCTCAAAATGCATCTTTTTAGGATAGAATAGCAATTTTGTGAATATTACATCATGCCGAGACGACTTTTCGGACATCACTTTACGATTTTTTTGTCTAGCAACGCATTTTTTACGATAAAATAGCTGCTATAGTCTAAAAAGATACATTTTTAGGTTAGAATGTTGTTTACCAAATAAGACAAGTAAGGATGAATGCACTATATAATAGATGTGCGAGTTATTTTCTTTTCGTCGTAAATCGTCAACTGAAATCCACTTCACTCCATTATTTGTATAAAGTCAGCAGCAGAATGCGTAGCTAGAGCTAGCGAGCCAAGCGGTCAAAATGATCTACACACGGACTATAATATCAAGGGAATAACGATAGGTACATGTAGATCATTTTGAGCGTGTTATTATTCGTGTATTTATCGTGTTAGATTCCGAAGTTAGTGATTCTGACATTAGTGAAGGTGAAGATAAAGATAAATAAAAACAATTTATTAAAAAATGGTTTTATTGAACTTTTCCATACTGTCTTAATAATATTGGCACACTGTCGTGTGTGTTCATTGGTAATTCAACTTGTTTAATTTCTTTACAATAAAATTTTGTCAATGTTAGTTGAGTTGAAAATAAAGTTTTTACTCGTGATTAAGTTCCTTTTTTTGAGAAAATCCTAATGAATGAATTGTGCCAGCCAACACAAAGAAGCATATAACAAAAAGGTTGGCGAAACCTGAAAACTTTATTTGACAATGACATAGTGACTTTGACAGATTTGACAGTGACGTATCTGTCGTGGTTTTTTTGGTCATGAATTCCAGTTTCGAGTTTAAGCTACTGCTGACTATAAAGTGACAAGGGCGGAAAACGTTTATGCACGATACGAGAAAATGTGTAATAAATATGAACAACAACCACATAAAAAAGTGAAAACCATCGTTGCAGCACATATGCAGTGGCATGCAAATAATGACTGCAATTTACATCTTGGCGCCTTGATTTAGACCTACACTTGCACCGTTAAATTTTGAACTCTGCAGCTCACAAAAAAAGGTTCATTTTGTATAAATATTGTGCAAAACAAGTGCTCGTATGAGCGTAACTTTTCCCTTTTGAACTTGGTTCAACGTACTGTCCGCGATGAGGAAAGTTAAGGACGGGTATGACAAGTGTCCAAGGTGTACATGATCTTAAAAAGTCGTATATCAATGTAAAGCTCATATTGAGATAAGACGTTTTGACATGGAACGATAAGACTCCGGAACTTTTAAGGCTTGACGCTCGTTTTTCCAGCTTTCATAGTTAGTATTTCCCTTTCGGGAAGCTATGAATGTGGATTAGCAACAACATGGTATTTGAAGGAAATATAACTCGTGCTTGATTTTTATATGAACAGACATTTGTCTGTGTGATTAAATATCTGTATGTAAGTTCCGTAAGATAAAATCTCTGAAATTCGGTATATCTCTCGCCACCCACAAATTAATGGCACATCCAACAATCGTCTCTGAACCGTTAACATGCGCCCTATAGAAAAATACATATGGAGATACCTAATTAAGGGAACAAGACAAACAAGCCCATATTGGCGCTTTGGGAAAACACTCAATTTTGCCGTAAAACGTAACGGATGCTGTTACTTTCGCATGAAAAATTTGCATAGTACTTTTTATTTGAATACGAGTAGTTAGAAAGTACGCGTGGCATAACATCCCATGCATGCTTCAAGAGACTTATCATCAACATCATTATCATATTAGGCGAAAGAAGTCCTGCGCTACCCGCATCCAGCGGACTCCCGCGACCTTTACCATGTCATCGGTCCACCTTGCGTTGGGGTCTACCAACGTCGCGCCCTGCGGTACGTCTTCGCCACTCGGCAACTTTTGGGTGACTTTGAGGTTTATTATGAGGCCCGTAGTAAGCGGCCACGTTTTGGTGCCATAATAAAATCACTGGCAACACACACTGGTCAAAGACTCTCGTCTTGAGACACGGCGGAATATTGGACGAAAAGATGTGGTAGCTTCCCGAGCGCTGCCGAGCCGAGTCGCATTCGACGATTGACCTCTTTCTCTTTATTTTCTTCTTTCGCTTCAAGATACTGGCACGTCTATCATGGGACGGCCGCGACATACTCTCGATTTTCTCGCACTATACCTATTGTTCTAAGTGTTCTAATAAGAGAGAGACGGATAGTGCGAGAAAAATCGAGAGAGCTCGCGCGCCGTCGTTTGATAGCCGTGCTGGTAAGTTTTGAACACTTTGAGAGAGAAGACGCGTACGACACAACACAAAATCAGAGCTACAGAGCGTCTGTTAGTTTTCGCTGACTTAATTTAACGTGCCAACCGTACTCAAATTCCCCTGAAGCCCTGCTATCATACCACTTATCACACTCATTAGAGGACTCATTAATCTCATTATCGCTCAGCTGAATTGGGCGATCATTCTGTAAGCGTTTATCGCGTGTCGCTAATAAGGCGTTGTGAGCGACAATTATCACGGTCGGTCGTACCGGATACTACGTGACGCGCGAGGTGCAAGCGCATCCGTTAGTTCCGTAGTCGTAAACAATCGGAATTGTATAGCCATAGTGTTAGAGGAGGAGGTCAAATGTGTGCTTCTTGCTCTATAGGTGAGGAATAAATTCGCCAGAGCTCCCGCAGGTGCGCTGTGTTAGAGTGAGGTGCATTAGTCTCTAGCTATCAACACAATGGATCCTCAAATCAATAAGGTACAGAACTTGTTTGCGATTCGTCTGGACACGCAAGCGTCCTTAGGCTAAGGAGTCTGCTTACCATCAGGCAGACCGTATGCTTATTTACCAAAGTCGTTGAATTAAAAACAAAACGCGCCTAGCTAACGGATCAGCAGAATGAGCGGGCGAAACACTTCGAAATGAGATTCAAATGCGAAAGGTTAGTCTCCTTTGCCGTCCTAACCTTAGGTCTCACGAAACTGAAGACACAAAACTGTATAAGAAGCACTAAATATGTGTGTAGTTTAAATAACCCAGTGGGAATACATATTCCATGGACAGTGACGAATCGTGCGTGACGCGTATCAAAGTGGCAATGAATCTGCGAAAACTCCATAGACACGCATGAGAAAACGCAAAGTGCGACTTTCTTTGCACGTTCAGTAGCGGCTGTGGTAGCGGTTTAGATCGAATCTACTCGGGCAGCCAGGCGTGTCGCTCAGCATTAATAACACGGCTAAATCCAAATGCGGCTTGATTAACGATGTGACGCGGTAATACATCGCCGGTTTAATTGGGCAGGTTAATAAACTTAACGACGCACGTGATAACGTGTCGTACGTACAAATCAAAGTTACCAACTTTGTACGTCTAATAGTGACGGTGGGAAAATGGTAGTAAAATATCCCATCAAAAACATAAATGTGAAAGGCTGCCAAGTTCGATACTATGGGAATGCTTCGCCTATAAAAGAAGTGAGATCTGAATAAGTACCAAGTTCCATAAAAATACCTCAAATCATAAATAGTTATAGGAATGCACACTTGATTTCCAGCAGTTTTTAAGGTACATTTTGAATAAGTATCACGTTACATAGAAATACCTAAAATTATAATAGTCCGAGAAACGCACACCGGGTTTTTTAGCAGTTTCCTGACAAAATTTATTATTTTCAGTACTTTTTAATGATGTTACTTGGCAAGTTTTCACACACCACACACTTTTTCAATGCAATGAATCGACACCTTTGGACTGCAATGTGTCAAGTATATAATTTTCTATTAAAACTTGCCAAGTTACATCATTAAAAAGTACTGAAAATAATAAATGTTATCAGGAAACTGCTAAAAAAACCGGTGTGCGTTTCTCTGACTATTATAATTTTAGGTATTTCTGAGGATTTCATTTATTTTTGTTAGGTGTAGGTTCTTTATTATTTTTTAATCACTTTTGCTTTTCAGATTTTTACTTTATTTTGACCTAAAGACAAACCTTCGAGCCAAATTTCAGGTCCGTACGACCATTGGAAGATAGACCCATTTAGTTCATTATGACTTCATAGTAGAACAAAGTTACACCTTCGCTATTTTTAAAACTGACTCACACTTGGCCGTTTTCAGATTTTTCCCTTTACTTTGACCTTAAGACCTATCTCCATGCCAAATTTCAAGTCAGTACGACCATTGGAAGTGGTCTAGGTTTTTAATGGGTCAGTGAGTGTATAGTAAAAATAGCGATTTTCTGACGTCAATATCTCAAGAACTGCTATAGGAAGAATAATGAAATTTTGTATTCTAGACAATTAAGGGGATGTCAACAGACACTCGAAATTTCATATGCTTAGATAAAATATGTTTTGAGTTATAGGGTGGTCGAAATTGGCCCGAATTGGTTCGTGTAATATAACCCATGGCCGGTGTGTCGCTTTTTTTGCGCGAACTTGGCGGACTCACTGCCGTGTGTCTAGATATAACAAAAAAGTTTAGAAACCGGCGAACGACAAAAACAGAAGTCAAAGTAGCGGCGCCGCAAAATGGCCCCACAGAATGGGGGCGGGGTGTCAAAACGATGCCAGGCAGCCTTTTAGTTCAAACATGCGCATACCGGGTTTTAAGCACGTGTTTGGATAGATATTTGTAAGGAGCTCGCATTCAATTTCGTTCGCGGCTTTTAACTAGTCAGATTGTTTTATATTGAAGGGCCTGATCTGCCAAGACAAGTAGTCTCTCTTACAGATGCTAGAAAAACGCAGCTTAAGTTATCTTTATGAAATGGTGAAACCACAGCTTTACTTGGGGTTAGTAAATTCGAGGTCGAAGAGAAATAATGAAAACATTTGCGCATTTCTTTCTTTGAGATTCAGTTTATCACGAAATAAAAATCTATAAACTTATTTCAGTATTAGCTTCCGCCTGCGACTTCGTCTGCGTGGACCCGCGAAAACAACTATCCTATATTTTAATCTAGGTAATAGACTATCTTCATGCGAAAGTTCATCCAAATCGGTGGAGCCGTTTAAGCGTGATTGAGTAACAAATATCTAAACATTCAAACATACAATCATCCAACCATCTAAACATCCAAACATCTAAACATTCGCATGTATATTTAGTAGGATTCTAAAAATTTGTGTCGAAAACTTCCATGCAGGCAAAGCGACCCCAAAATTTGTGAATGCTAACAGTATGGGCTCAATAAGTTTCTGTCAAAAATTTAATATTTTGGTACTAGCTTTTATTGCCGACTGTACTTTTCTGTATACCATCATCAACTACTCATTGAGACAATTCTAACGAACCCAAACTCAACGGGGTTACGTCGGTTAAGTACTGAATTCTCAAGGCCACCTTCTGTCTCCGTCATCAGATCAGCTCGATGGTACTATAATGTTGAATTGTCATCGAAACTATACTTATACCCAAAATTTCAGCTCAATCGGTCACCGGGAAGTGGGTTAAAGTTAACTCGCAAGATTTGTCCCATACATACTAACAATGCCCATGGCCAGCTTCTGTCTAGACTATCTTGATGCGAAAGTTCATCCAAATCGATGGAGCCGTTTAAGCGTGATTGAGTAACAAATATCTAAACATTCAAACATACAATCATCCAAACCTCTAAACATCCAAACATCTAAACATTCGCATGTATATTTAGTAGGATTCTAAAAATTTGTGTCGAAAACTTCCATGCAGGCAAAGCGACCCCAAAATTTGTGAATGCTAACAGTATGGGCTCAATAAGTTTCTGTCAAAAATTTCATTTTTTGGTACAAGCTTTTATTGCCGACTGTACTTTTCTGTATACCATCGTCAACTACTCATTGAGACAGTTCTAACGAACCCAAACTCAACGGGGTTACGTCGGTTAAGTACTGAATTCTCAGGGCCACCTTCTGTCTCCGTCATCAGATCAGCTCGATGGTACTATAATGTTAAATTGTCATCGAAACTATACTTATACCCAAAATTTCAGCTCAATCGGTCACCGGGAAGTGGGTTAAAGTTAACTCGCAAGATTTGTCCCATACATACTAACAATGCCCATGGCCAGCTTCTGCCTCCATCATCAGATCAGCTCGATGGTACCATAATATTGAATTGTCATCCGAACTATACTTATACCCAAAATTTCAGCTCAATCGGTCACTGGGAAGTGGGTCAAATTTAACTCGCAAGACTTGTCCCATACTAACAGGGCAAGTAAAATAAAAAGCTTGTAAAAATAAGAACGCTGCGGTTAAAAGCCCCCGACCTACAAACTTCTTTATGCAAATCGTTTAGAAACTAAATACAGTCAATGGCTCATTGTATGGAGATCAAAAGCTACTGATTTGTTCCCATGCAGATAGATCTAGAACATCCATACGTCTCTATTGTTCAGAATTTTCGGAAGTCCGCCCCGTTAAACATAAAGGCTCAGTTATTCGACCATCCACAATTGTAGTGTAGTCTAATCCATTGCTACGTCAGTCCTTTACCTCATAATCATTAATTCCTTGAAGCGATTTTGAATCACAACGTTACCTCAGCAGAAAATAATCTACAGTTTTTCTTTATCTTCTGCTGAGAGTTTTTTTTCTTCAAACGATTTTTCACTTGGCTTCTTCATCGCTATCTTGTGGCATAATTCCCTAAGAGGATGATTGGGGGTGATTGTCGTATGAAAGTGCACTTAAGTCGTACGCAGACAAAGTTGCAGGAAAAAAGTTTACATGAAAGTGGTTCCAGTTTAACACAACGTCTTATATGTCGACAAATGTTCTAGTATTGTAACGACACAATTCCCAAACAAGGACACGTATTGCTTGCGCTGTATTAATTTAGAATCAAGTATTTCCTTTACTTTTAGGTTATCTCGAGTGTTCGGAATTACAGGTACATGTATTTTAATTAGGTATATCCAGTCTGGAAATCTATACATTTCATGCAAAACGATTGATTATGAATAACAAATTCAAAAGTTCATTCAAATTATTGCATACTTCAGACAAGACAAAAGGACACTCAAATGTTATTTTACCAATATAAGAGTAACAAACAAACAACAAGTCATAGGACATAAATATGTATCGGTAGAATTTGACGTTAACGCAAATGGAGATCATAGTTATTGTAAATACATAGTAAACAAAGGAATCTTAAAATTCGAATCAAGTTTTGACAGGAATGGACTGTCTGTAAAAACAGTCATAAAGTTTCTTGTGTATACTTTATATTAATTCTAATGACGTTAATCCTTGCCGGACTCGACGTTTTATGACCTCGGTTCAGCATTCTAGGCGCAGCTACATACGTGATCGCCATAGTTGATGTCTAATTATCAGTATCAACATCAACATGTTGATTTATAGTATTGTTGCTAGAACATCTATAGTTAGTTACAAGGAAAGGCATTGTGACAAATGAATCGTTAGAATCTTACTATTAGAAAACTTAAATTGAGGAATTAACGGCTACTTTTCGGTTTATGTTCTTTTGAAGGATTTGTCGACGAAATTTATAAAAAGACAAAAAATCGACGCCTCCGAATAAAGGTTTAAGGTCGCGTTAGATATATACATAACATTTGCTGTGTGTGAGTACTAGTACAGATAAATCCAGACGCAATTACATGCAGGTAAGAGTACACGCCTCAATAGCAAGTCCTACTAGGCGTCTAAGTAAAGAAAGCGAATGACATTCCATCAATAAACCAAACCAGAGTAAATAAGGTTTTGATTAAGAAACATCACTTTGTTTTACGGTTATGAAAAACAAGGGAAAACCATAACTAATGGTTGGAATCACTAAAATAAACAAAAATTGCCAAAATATCGGGATGTTATGACAAACTATCAAGAGCATATGGAACAGATCACTGAATAGATCACAATCAGCAACAATAGCCTCTAATGCTATCAGGTCATTAATAGAAGAACCAATTACAGGCAATGCGAATTCAACTGGAAATAATAGCCAACATTAAAGACCTATAGCGCTTCCTCAAATTCCCGCCTGACCCACATACCCACTTGCAGGTTATTCAAAGAAGATGAATCATTCAGTATCAGTTGACGAGTTAAAATGTCACTTTCGTGTTATCCAACATTTGGCGCGCACCTGAGAGCAAACTGAAAATATCACACAAATAATAGAACAGAGTTCGCAACGAGCGTGGGACGGTGCAGTAATAAAACAAGCTAATGGCTAAATATAAAAGTAGTTAACTGGAAACTTTCCCGCTGGTTATACTAATAATATCCGACCAGATTCCAGATAGCCTTGGAAGACTAACTAATATTAATAGGTACTGAACAAATAAATGACTATCACGTATATAGTCTAACTAAATCACCGCCATCCGTTGCAAAAAACACAATGACAAGTTAAGGAGTCAATCATCGATTTGAAGTACAGCCAGCCAGATTTTGTGTAGTTATATAATATCAAATTAAAATAGAAGACGTTTTTCCGGAAAATTCGATACAGAAATTTCCTTCATCTTGTTATTTTATACAAGTTTGCAGATTAAAAAAGCTCATAGGAATAAGTCTATTCAGAATGCCGGTGTATCTGTTCTAAAAGTACCAATGTCTGGTACGTTGTAGCATTGACTATGACTAAGAATCTATTTCAAACAATCTACTACGAAAACACTAGTAGGAGACTGCATCTACTCAGAAATAGCAACAGCTACTAGTATTAGTCGTACCCCGACTTGAATCTACGTCATCAAATCAGGTCATATTATCAAACACCATCCCAAAGAGTCGTCATGTTATTCTAACGACATGCCCGAACCAGTTTCCACTGAACCGAATACTAATCTATTTCTTTATTTTTAACCGAAAGTTACATCATAAAGCTTAGCGAGCAAACTGCTTTATTTATTGCGTCGATTGGCATCATTCCCCGCTTTATCGTCCAGTTTGATTTGACGACTCTCGATATTTTCTGCTTCGTCGTAAGAGTTTAGGACTTAAAGTTTATTGTCTTTAGAAAGTTTATGTTAGGACTGCACACTGTTCTCTGTACATTCTGTAAATAAACTATCTTATTCAATTTACTAGTTTGTGTTGGGCATAATTTTAATAGTCAGTTATATGTATTTATCATTCATCTATTTCTTACCATTGGTATGCCAGACCACCAATGGTAGTACAAATCCGTTACGTTACCAATACTTTCAATGTATGAAGATAGCTCATTAGTACAGCTTAAGAGTAACACAACCATTTACAAATTAACGACTGAAGTACATCTTATGCTACAAACAACTTGCAACTAAATTCAATCATTCCTAGACTTATGAGGCAATTACCTAAACAAGTTGCTACAAATACACGTTAACCGGTAATTTACAAAGTTCGCACATTTATAATAAGCATCGACACGCGCAGCAGCGGATGTGTACGAATACCCAACAGCCCAGGCCTTACCGAGCCCATAACTCAGCCCCCTTCAAATCTGAATAAAGGAAACTGGTGTAAACAAGCTCTCACAGTGCGATTGATCCCAATCAAGACTCATAACATAACATGGTGTTCTTAGGGTAGGTATGCCAAAAATTCCTTAAGCAAACGCTAATTGTAACTTGGAAATCCATGAAAAATTCATACAGACCTACTCTTGAGTTAAATTATGACAGTAAGTCTGTTGTTTGCGTTCGTTGCGTGTTTATTAAAATTAGATGTAATACATTTTTCACAATTGGAAGCAGTTACGTTACATTCATATAGATCAAAAATAAATGCCTCTACATTAAATAAAGACTTCCCCCAAGATTTCGTCGACAGTAAACGGACGGATGTAGCCACCTTGGATATTAAGAGATCGAGTACATATGCTGGTTGAAACCATGAGAAACAGCAAAGATTCCCCAAAAATGGCAATCCAGAGACAAGTCTATAAAAATAGCCAAATAGTTTTTTAAAAACTCCAGTGACAGTCTAATCAGCGACTGATCCATCATGGCGGGGCGTCGACGCGCGGTTCCGTCCGTCCGTCCGCTATTTGTGTACCTTTCATTAGTTCCAGGAACACGGGATGGTTTCCCCAAAGGGTTTTTGTATCGGAAACTGGCGTCCTTCTTTTTTGGCCGACTTTGGACGTGTTTAATTGTTCGGGCTGATCTTGACGCGTTTTACGGTTGGGGGCGTTTTGGCGAGACTTTGAAGATCGGATATAGAATGTCTTTCGAAGTATGGGGTGAAGTCTACAATTCTCAGAACCACCCGCGAAATCAGGATGCATCTGTTTGAACAAACCCCCCTTGTGAGAACAAATATGTACACGATATATTTGTAGCGGGTAATTCCTTGATTTGGACTCCCTATTATACCTTTTATTACCGCCTTAAGAGGCGTAGATATTTTGATTAAATAACAACTATCGTCCGAACATTTGGATTTGGACGTCCAATTAAGTACAACATGATTCAGTCCATAAGTTGTGGGTACAGTAAGCGAGTTGTGATTTGAGATTAATTTAATCCAGTTTACGTAGTTGTATATTGAATCTCGAAACGGGCTGTGATAAAAGAATCTTACTAAGCTACTGACATTGTTATTATAGCGTAGTCGGCACCAAAAGTTCGGTCATTGACCATAGCGTCGATAGCTTTTCCGAACTTCTATAATTATCAACCTCTGAAAGTACCAGTACATTTGAATCAATAAAGATGACGCACAAATCTACCCGATATATTTATCTAGATCACCAACCGACAAGTGCGTTTAACCTGTCATTAAGCATGAGTGATGCAGTAATGTCAACATCGTTTAGACAGGGTTTTGCTTTCTTTGCCACATGTCCACCGGCATTAATGGCTGTCCCGGTTTAGATGTGCAGCTATTACAAATAGCTTTGGCGTAAGTTCTGGAGATGTGCATTTGCAGATCAACGTATGTGAAGTCCCGTAAATAGTAAAGTCAACCACAGTGTCGCGAGACATAATCATCAATATGCGTAGGCGTGCTGAATTGAAGTGAAAATACAATAATTAAGTAGGTATATATGTGATTTTTGCGCACGCATCTGAGTAAGAAATGAGTAAGGGCCAAATTCTTGGCCAGTAGTTAGCCATATAAACTGAAGAAAAGTTCCGCTGTGACACAAAGATTAACCAACTAATTAGGTGACACCTTGGAGGAAGTTGTCACATTTAAAACACAGATGTGTAGAGAGCTTAGCGTAACTGGTCAGATGTAGCGTCGAAAACATGACAAAACACTTCGTGACAAGTAGTTCTGTGTCAATGCCAATTGGTTTCTCTAAGCAAATGCACTACACACTGTACGCCCCGATTACACTGCACTGAAAACTTATAAGCTTATTGCTCAAAACTCGTGAGCATGACAAATTCAACTCTGGCTTGCACTTTGAAACAACAAAACTGCGTTTGATCTAAACTGTGACAAATGAAATAACCATCGAAGACTAACCCGCTACTAAAAAGAGGTTGACAACTGACATTGACAAAAAAACCGTGTAACACACAATACGTGGTCTTACACTAGCTCACGACAGGTGTAAGGCTGTTGCATTCTGTACATTAATCCGTTGTCCTTAAGGTAGGTTTTACTCTGTCACATAATCATGCAGGTCGCGCGGTTAAGTCCGTGGTTCGCAACAACAGTGTAATCTACTTTAGGTTTTGAATAATTCAAATTCAAAAACAGTTAGTTGCAATTCATTGGTATTTTTAAATACAACAGAGCCGTCTACATTTAGCTAGTGGAACGCCGATTCAGATGTCAATAGCCGAGTATGTACTAATATTATACATCAGAGGAAAAGTCTGTGAGATTGTAGCTTTGTAAGTTTCTATGTTTTGGATAATATCGGGACCTGTCCGATTTCAAAAGTTGTTTCACCTGCGTGTAGAAGGGGCTTTCTGAATGGCTAGAGTCGCTAGAGACTATTTCGTCCCGCTATTATATTCTTTGCCCGCGTTCTTTGCAATACTTCATTTGTAACAGAAAATCGCTTATATCTTTCACACTGCACACTACAAATAGAGAAAAACGATCTATAACAAGGTAGCTCACATCACGGAAAGCAATGCAAATAGTTCTAATTCTGCTACACCTATCTTACTGCATGGTGACCTCATCTAAAATATGACTAAAGAGATGATGTGAATCTAGGTTTTATTTTCCATCGTGACTCTAATTGGTCATGACTCCCCTCTGTTACGTACAGCGCCATCTATCCGCGTCAATTAGCACACGAACAACGTGACTAAGTTGACTGCACTTGGGGAGAAAACAATACTTATCTTATTACTCAACGCGGATTAAGAGCCACGAACGAATGAGTTTATTGGCTCAAATATAACACGAACTAAAAATTTGTATACCACGCTGCGCATTCCAAATTAATCCTTCTTTAATTTCAATTTATTTCACGTGCTAGAACCGTTAGCTAGTAGGAACCCCTATATTGCAGAGCCCAAAACTGCGTCTACGTAATTCTCTTTCTGTCTGAAGTAAATGACATCGATTATTTTGCTGTAGGCACATTATAGGGATCCGCCACGCGCGCAATGCAGATTGAAATTGGTATATTCATCGTTGTTGAATCGTGCACATATTTGGATCTGGTTATGGTTATCAAATCAAGATCGTAACTTTTTATTTTATACCGTGTGGTCGCGTCCCACTTCTGAACAGGGGCCTCCCACGCGGATTCAAAACCGCAAAATGGCTACTGTTATATTATACGAAATAAAAAATAACAATCAAGGGAGATATTCCAAAAACAACGGGTTTTTGCACCAAAAGTTCTAGTGAAACATGCGTTTCCTTTAACACATAACCAGGTAGGTATTCTATCAATTCCTTTCACTGCGGCTAATAAGCACCAGGCGCATAATGATAAACTTCGCTAGAAAATGACTACGAACATAGCAGCCTTGAATAGACTTTCCTTCCTATACACAGCAACTTTAAGGATGCCACATAAGGTACCTACTCGTTGTACGGTAATCAACCAGAAATGTATTTACAGTTCATATGGTGCTACTTTCCCGCACTAGTGCGGAAAAGAGCACTTTTCATGCATATGTCGAAACTTGAAAGAGCCATATGTACAGTAAAACGTTGTACGATACACGTGCGAATAGGTAATTTGCAACTCGTGTCGATTTAAAACACTCCCTTCGGTCGTGTTTTAATTTATCACCACTCGTTGCGGATTTCCTATGTTCGGCACTTGTATCGTAAATAACTATTATAAAACGGTAGACCCAGTAGGGATAGTGCCTTCTTGAAAACATCATAAAAATGTTTAATTACCCATCATTACTTTCCTAGGACAAACTAATCGATTGAAATCGGCTCGTTAATCGTTTACGAGTGGCGTTTGGGGCAGATAATGTCTTTATTATGTAGAGATGGTTCACTCTGGGAGTTCGTAGAATGTCAATGTTCCAATTACTACAATAATGTTACTTTCATAAACATATTCATTCATTCAGTATTGCTCGTAAATCTAAACAGCATACGTCGCGCGTTGCACAGTTCTTTTTCTCCTTTTTACAGTTGACAAAGGGTTTAGATTTTCAATTCTTATAAATTCTAATGGACTAATATTTGCAGGACTCAATTTGAACATAAAATAAACATATTTAATTAAATACATAATAAAACAAATAAACTAAAATAATACAATCACTAAATTCCTCATTTGTAAATCTATTAAAAATGATACAATAGTTCTATAATATCGAAATAGTACGATTGTATATGGGACGTCTGAAGAGAAAAATTGGCATTTTTTTAACCCCATTAGCAATACGGAACGTTGCAAATATACATATTATCAGCAGGATACGCATAATGCGACTCTAATGGGCGGCACTCGAGAACCGACCGACGGAGATAACCCGCATCTGGCCACTCGTGCAAGCACATTGATGTATGGCCGCTTTCATGTTTTACATGCCGAAATTGTATGGCGAATTCAAGTAGCAATTTAGTTATAAATAAATAAAAATTAATAAATAGCGATTTACGCAAAAAAAAAACGGAACAGAAAATTTAATAAATAAAATAAAATAAAATAAAAAAGCCTTTATTTCCTATATACCTATACTTAAATAACTATGCTGTAGCCTTATGGTCCTATGTGGAAACCATCCATTTCTGGACGAAGGCCTCCTCCCTTTTGTGCCATTCTTCCCTTTTCTGGGCCTCGCGGACCCAGAGGTTCCCGGCTGTTGCCACGACGTCGTCTCTCCATCGGCGGACGGGCCGACCCCGCTCTCTTTTGCCTTCTCCAATGAAGCACCAGTGCAGTATAAGTTGGCTCCATCTACTGTCTTTTAATCTGGCGACGTGACCAGCCCATTTCCATTTGAGCCTTGCGATCATTTCTAGGGCGTCAATGATTTTAGTTTGGGACCTAATATGGCTACATCTGATCCGGTCTCTCAGTTGGATGTTCATCATGCTCCTCTCTGCCGCCCTTTGGAAGGATCTGATCTTTGCCTTGTGTTTCGCATTAGGGGCCCAGGTTTGACAGCCATATGTAAGGGTGGGTAAGACATTAGAGTCCATAATTTTTTTTTTAATGTGCAGTGGAAAGTTGCCCTTAAATATGTCTTTATGCGCCCAAAATTTATTCCAGCTAAGGGATATTCGTCTTGAAATTTCTTTCCCTGTCCTGTCCTTGAAACTTATATTTTGTCCCAAATAAATGTAGTCATCGACGTATTCTATGATTTGGCTATTTACAGAGAGTGGCTTTTTTAATCCGTTAGTCATGGCTTTCGTTTTGTCCGTATTCATACTCAGTCCACAATTTTCACTTTCTTCGTTTAGGGAGTAGATCATTTCCTGTATTTCTTCATGTTTTTCAGACATGAGGATTATATCGTCGGCGAAACGTAAGTTAGTGAGATATTCTCCATTTATATTTATACCCTTGTCCTTCCACTCCAATTTTCTAAATATAGATTCAAGTAGAGCAATAAATAGCTTTGGCGATATCGTATCCCCTTGCCTAACGCCTTTCTCTATATTGAATAGTTCTCCAGGTTTCTCTAGTTTTACTCTTGCGGTGCATTGTGAGTAAATGGTTTTCAAAATAGTGATATATTTACAATCTATACCTTGTTCTTCCAGAGCTTCCCACAGTTTCTTATGTTTAATGGAGTCGAATGCCTTACTGTAATCTATGAAGACAATGTAGAGGCATTTCTTATATTCTGAATACTTTTCCATTACCTGCGTCACAGTAAATAGATGATCAATTGTAGAGTGGTTCTTTCTAAAACCGGCTTGGTCTCTGCTTTGGTTTTCATCTATTTGTTTAGTAATTAAATTTAATAAATGTACGTAATTAATTAGGTTAGGTGCGACAGTAGGTTCGGGGTTCAGCGTTTGCTGCTGGCGTGTCGGCTTTACAGCGCTGTTTCTCAGCCGGCACCTACATTACGGGATACAAATATAATAGCTATTTATTTGTAAGGAGAACATTCGCATTCCTCGTAATGAATTTAAATGACTAAACTAAAAAAAATATTAAATACAATAAAGAAGGTACCTACATGTTATATGGCCCTTATTATGCGGTCTTTGGGTAGTTGGATCTGAAACTCTGGAACCACCTACAGATTGTGTAAATCTCAGCGTAAAGGTGTCGCGTGTGGGTTCGTCGGTTTGGTCGCTAGCGGCAAATGAGTATAGTTTGTTTTACTTAAACGAAAATGCAGTGAACGTGGGATTTTACAACTTTTGTTGCGAAATATGAAAGGAAAACATAACAATGACGTCATAAATCTGACCAAAGTGAAGCACGTGTACTGGAGCACGAACTTTGTTCTATAGTTTACTGGTAATTGTTTAAACCCTACTTGGCGATAGCAATTAAACAATAGATGTCGGTAATGGTTGATTTTAAGTACTTATCGTCATGTAAACTAATACAAAGTAAAAATAGCGGCGTCTAGATCGAAAAAGCCACGAGTCTAGCCAATCTTTAGACATGGCGGTATTTGCGGTAATATCATCATACCGGCCGAAAGATGTCCACTGCTGGACATAGGCCTCCCCCATAGTGCCAAAGTGACCAATCCTGCGGCACCCGCATCCAGCGGACTCCCGCGGCCTTTACCAGGTCATCAGTCCACCTTCTGGGGGGCTTTCTGGGGGTACGCGGTCTTCCCTGAAGAACATTTCATCCCCAACGGCCATCGGTTCTACGTGCAATGGCCACGATATCACAACATGTGATCTCGTCAACTTTATATGGCAATTTGCAAAAGCGACATATGGCGGGTCGGGGTTTCCCGACTACCCGCAATATAAATATTGATATTTTCCAAGGTTTTACCAAGTTTATTGCCCCACGTTCAATGTCAGCGGGAAGAAATATTTGCATGTAAACATTGAGCTTTAACTGCTCGATTCATAATTTTAAAGCGGATACGCATCATTATTTACATAACATTTGGCGGTTCGTAACGCCCGTGATTCACGTTATTTTACAGGCTGTTCTCTTATAGTAAGTCCATTTTAATTAATTTTCTCAAACATGCAATGAAATATTGACGATGTGTTATTCATAATGGGCTTCGAAGTGTCACGTTTCGGGCGCAGCGAGACGAGAGTTCCGTAATGGCATTTCATACAAAATTGAAGGCCTAGGCCGGCAAGATGGTCTTTTTAATTTCCTCCACAATTTGTGGCAAAGCGTCACGGCGTTCAGCCATGAAAATTAAAGTTTGATTTCTTGGAGTTTTATTTATTTGTTTCATTGCCTGTTTGAGAAAAGCACTATACATACCTCGGCGTGAAAAGTATATGTACACGGCCGGCAAGCCCTTACTTCCCGGCCACTGTAGTAACGTACTATTATTTATTTATTCAGAACTGCGTCCTGCTGGGCAAAAGCCTCCCCTCTCCGTTTCCAGACTTCGCGTTCCTGAGCAGTCTCTGGACAATTCTTTAAAACGGAGCAGTGGACGTCTTTTGGTTGACATTATGATGATGATACACTCGTACGGTTTACACGGTTTCTTAAATATGTTGACTGTATTTTTAAAACGGCCGACTAAAATCAGTGTTCGAGTCTTGTCAGTTCGTATCCACGAAGCAAAAATCCTGACCCGACCCAAGAAATAATGTCAAGTGATGTATTCCATTCTTCCGGATCCTAAAAGCTCTAATCGTATGAACCATATCAAATCATACTTACACATTTCTGCGTCAATCATGTCATGAGTGAAAACCGTGTTAATGGGTCCTTACCTGCAACAAGATAACATAAACAATCAACAAAATGATTACATTCCTGAATTCGCTTAAATTCTGCGATCTTAGTACTTCGAAGGAGAACTTAGTGTGGTTTATTTATATCGTAGCTCCATACAAACTTCGATCCTCCTTTTCACCCATCGGTTTAATCGTAAAGAGGTGACAGACAGACAGACATACTTAATAAGATATACAAAAGATCTTAACATAAAGACCCATTTTAGGCAAAACCTAGAGGAGGTTTGTATGCCAATGGGGAGTTCTAGTTTTGATTAACTTAATTAATTAATTTCACTAGGTGCTAAGGTCAGACAAATCCTGCGTTAATAGTCATATTATTTCAAAGAAAACCATTTTCAACCGCAAGAACTAAGCATTTAATAATGATCGAAATAAGTGATGACTAGTACAATATTTTCCTTTGATATCCTAGATAAACGAAAAAAAAAAAAAAAAAAAATATTAGAATGGTTTTCACTTCGTATTCACTCCTCTACTGGTCATTTTTATACAGCCGTTTTGTTCGGCCTAGCCAATTGTTTGGAAAGCCGTAACTTGCACGGCTAATAAATCTTAATACAGCATTGTTTGAATCTTTGCATTGTCTCCGCCAAAGCTTCAGCGTTCAATGGGAACGCGGTACGAAAGTAACCTTCGTTCTGACGTTTGGAGGCTGTTTTTAAGAGCATTTTCTTATGTGTAAAGACTATGTACTGCATGATAAGTAGGTAAGTAGGTAGGTAGGAATTGGCCAGGTACGTCAACTGTTATAAAAAAAACGTGTTACTCCGATGGTAAAACGTGTTTAGATACTTGTACAATGGGTTCCTATCAGACAATGCTGTACAATAAAAACAGATAAAAAAGCAAAAGAGTAACTTATTCGAAACTATCATTACTCCTAAACACATCTCATTGTATCATTTTATTTTAATTTATTTTTCGGACATCCTAAACCAGATTTTAGTTATTTATTTAAATTAATGTAACTGACAATGTATGATTAATACAAACTAAAGACATATACATATACATGTATTGTAGTAGTCGCCAACCGCAATAGGTTTAGTTACAGCCCGTTCACACAGGGTCTCCGTTTTACTGTTCCGTTTTATAGTATACGTTTTTTTTTCATTGATGGCGTATGGAGTTGTATGAGCGACTTCACATATGACACAGTATTCATTATACAGTAATTGTATGAAATTGTATCCGTTAAAACGGGTACCGTAAATACGGAGACTCTGTGTGAACGGGCTGTTAGATACCTCTCCGACCCACGGTTACTGCGAATCCCAATGGCAAATCATCTCTATTATGCCAACCATCTTATGTGACTAGACAGTATGGATTCCGCTTACTACTCGTTCAACAGTCTTTTATATGGCTATCAATAAGCGTGTCTACGTCTATAGGCATAGCAATACGCTGGTCAGTTAGGCTTGCATAACCCCAGGTCTCGTCTTGTTGACCTACTGTTAGACGCGAGTATTGCGTAACTGTGATTGACGTCCACACGTACACGTGCTGAGCAAGTGCTCTGCTAAACTGTTCCGGTGATATCTTGGTTTGTGGGACACGTAGAAGGAAAAAGGATCCGTGGAAGATCACCAACCGTGGGATCGACGCAGTAAAGGAAATCTGTAAAGGAAACTTGCTGACGTCTATCCGGATGGCTGAACACCGATTGGCCTGGAGAGCATTAGTGCGCAAAGCAACGACCTCGTGTAGTCGCAACCCTCAGTGATGTGGATGCGACGAAGATGAGATGAAAGAAGAGATTTGTTGGTTAACATCGTTGCCAGGCGATTATCACTCCTTACAACATAATGCCAATTATTATCTACCACCATAGCTAGGACGCCGGCGTCCCAATCAATGGCATTGAAATGCGTTCGTCACCAGGTGAGCGGAATTAACTTGGCCATAAACAGCGAGCGGGTTTGTTTAATTTGTTCCCCTCTTTTACTACTAAAGTACTTGGTGGTAAATACAGGGAAAAAATAAAACCAGTAGTTACCATTATTAACTATTTCCAATAGTTCCCACTAGTGCCTAAAATATGGCGAAACAATCCCAGCTGGTGGTAACAGGTGGAAAGTGGAAATAACCCGAGTGAACAAACATCTGTGTTCATACATACATACATTCACGCCTTTATTCCCAAAAGGGGTAGGCAGAGCACATGAAACGTATGTTCCAGCGCCACTCTTAGCATAAATGCACATCTGTGTTCGTAAGAGAAATATAAAAAAAAAAGTATGTAATAGTACCAGTACCAGTATTAAACGATCAATATCCGAAATTATCAACATGTAATCAATAATAACAATAGCTTTACAACTTCCGAATTCAACTCACGACCCAGCATTTTGTAACTCGTAAGACTATATGGAACAATAAAAATCCGTGAAACGATAAAAATGTTAAAAGCACGATCGATTATTGGTAAATAGTCACGACGTGGGGTTACGTAAGGCAGGTCGTGATCGATTGAGTTTATTTGAACGTAGCTAAGTTAGATCCACATCACTTCTCTTTTTACCGCTTTCATTCAACTTTAGTGTGCAAACGAAACTGTAAAATTATTATGATCAAGGCCTTATTTGAATGCTCTAAGGTTTACGTTTGCCTAACACCTTCACAGATAAGATAAGTCTCGCTCGAGTCCGTGAATATGTAAATCGAAGTTAATTTAATCTAACAAATCCAGAATGATTAACTTGCTTTTCGACTTATTTTTCAAGGGCTTTCTAAAATATATGCTTAATTTAGAAAAGTCTTTAATAAACTCGTTCAGGTGAAATTTCGACAAGTACTCCCACATATCCTATAGAGAAATAACGAAAATGTAGATATATCGTTTTTTACAGGCGGAAGTGATGAAAAATAAACTATTATTATTCACTAAAATATTTGGAAATAAATCTACAATTTTTTAATTATTATTAATATAGAATTTTATTTAAAGTAATTATTATTTATCGATTCAGATTATGAAATAAACTATAAATTATAATTACTTTAATTTAGAGGTAAATAAATACATCTGATGATCGACTTTCTTAGGCAGAGAGTATGTGCTAGCTAAATAGCTATGACAAATGACAATACTTTCTGTGCGCCCAAAGCACCATCAGTGCAGGGCGTATCCCAAAAACAAATATCTTTCGTAACTGATATGATGATTATAAACTTTAACAAATATAATGAACCTCTAGTAGTTTCTGAGACGACCTAGCGTTACCCAGTTTGCGGTAAGCACAGCGCCATCTAGCGAGGACTGAGAGCAACGCTTGTCAACAGAATCTGCGAGGGTTCTTTTACAATGGACTATGTTACCAGCTAGCAGAGTGGCGAAAAAAGTACTGATAGTAGGTACATTTATCTACAAGCAATACAAGCATACCACCTCAGATATCAGTAGCGAGGCCTTTATATCAATAATAATTAATTAATGAGTGTTTGAAGTTTTTAAGGTATTTATAACTAAGGGGCTTAGTTGCCTGAATAAACGATTATTACATATTACTATTATACAGTGCTCGATTCCTATCAGATCGGATAGCCTATTTTAAACCAAGTGACTATATTATATGAGTATGAGTTTTTCGGAACTTGTGTACGGAATATGATTTCATATTTACCGTTAGCTTTTCGGTGAAGGAAAAACATCGTGAGGAAACCTGCATACATCTGCGAAGAAATTCAAAGGTGTATGTGAAGTCCCCAATCCGCACTGGGCCAGCGTGGGGACTACTAGGCCTGTGCCCAGCAGTGGGACGTATATAGGCTGATGATGATGATGATGATGACTATATTATATACCTACTAGAACACGTGAAGAAAAAAAGTAAGTAAAAAGATAGGTGCCATCTCAAAAAATCTCATTAGTTCTATGAATAAACTGTCTAAAAAAGCATCTTTAGCGGTGTGAGACTGAAAGCATTTAAATTGACACCGATAAAGAAACATTAAAGCGAAAAGGACAAAGGCGTCGAAACTAGGAACAAAGAAACTAATACCTACCAAATTGGATCCACTAATTGGTAGACGTTTGACTGGGATGGATTTAAAACTACATATATTTAAATAGGAAACTATTCCGACGTTTTAAAGCGTCCACAATAAAAAGACATAACCAGTAGATTCACTCCATAAAAAAGTTGAAGAGGCAGTAAATATTCCGACGATTTATTTATTGACATATCCATGGCCATCAAACGAATCTTACATCGAAGTATGTATCATGTTTATTGTTGTATGTACCCATAGTGCAATCTTCGAATGGTTTTAGAAAATGATGATATTTTGTTATAATGATTTTGCCGTACGTACATACATAAAAATATATTTGACAAGAGTTCAAGCGCAGCCCGCAATTAATCATTTCGGACACCAAAATATCGTCAGTCCCGTGCTCGCAATATTGTTAAAGTTTGGGTCCCATTCCCCGATCATTTTGTAGTAGTCCTGGACTTGTAAACAATACCTGAACATGCCAAGCCAGTTTGCCGTGACATTAAAAATAATGTGATCAACCGTTTATTGATTTTTATAAGTTTCATGACACATAGCCGCTAATAATTGCACTGCCCAATATCGTAGCCGTAATGACGATGATGCCAAGTAAACAGTAAGTAGATTACGAAATCTTACACTGACTGTATTACCATCATCATATCAGCTGAAAGACGTTCACTGCTGGACATAGGCCTCCCCCAAAGAGTGCCAATGTGACCAGTCCTGCGCAACCCGCATCCAGCGGACTCCCGCGACCAGGCTTTACCAGGACATCAGTCCACCTTGTGGCGCGCCTTTCGGAACGTGGTCGCCACTCGAGAACCCTTCTGCCCCAACGGCCACCGTTTCTACGTGCAATGTGCCCTGCTCACTGCCACTTGTTTAGCGATTAGAAGCGCTATATCGGCTACCTTGGTTCTGCTGCAAGATTGATAAACATTCGTTCTCCTGCGTTGCTGCCACGAGCTACGAAAAGGTACTTTGCTTGCTATCCTATCACGCACCTCCATAAACTATTTAATCCAATATATGTCTAAAATGATAATGAATAAGAAATCACAACACTAACCACGAAACACCGAGAGTACGTTCAAGACATTTACACGAAGTCAAGGTACTGATCACAATCTACACCGTGTCTCAAAGCGTAACAGACCCGTTAATGGCTGAATAGGAATCCGTCGGTGAAGATCAAGCTTCCGCAGTCGTTAGTTAAGGTTACATCCAACATCCTACAACTCCACGACGTATCTTTGTATAGCTCGGTTGACTAAGTTTGCCTCTAGGTAGTATGGCGTTCCATACTAGTAAAGGGCAAACTTAACTTGACGGTGTTGTAGGAGTACCGACGTAGGTTACGACCTTCTGGTATTGCATGGTAAAAATGACTTCATGCTTGGTAAAGGTTTTAATTTTTATCTTCCAACACGGACGTCAGATAAGTTTACGGTCGTTTCTTCGTTTGTAATACAAAGTATTAACAAAAAGGAATAAACTATTGTTTATCTCAAGTTCTAAACTTTATAGTTGCAGGAATTTTAAAATGCAATCTTATTCATATTTATTCAAAATATTGCTGAATTTCCTACTTCGTCACTTTTTACATAATATTACATCATTAAAATTAATAGAAAAACAATTACTTTTAATGTAACGTATCAGGGTACTGTTAAGAACTGCCACCATTATTCACAATTTTTTAGTAACTAAGCCCCGTGACTAAGGCCACAAAGTAACCCAGTCAATATTGCGTCCATTATAAGAGACCAAAAATTTAAACCACCCATATTTTTTTTGCACCAGAATCACCTACTTTCAACTAAAAATCATAATCGTATTAACAGTTCTAATATATGGTTATTCACGTTAACACTTTCATTTTGTGAGAATGTGTGAAATTGATAATCTTATTAATTATATTATCCACATCTATTGAACGCCAACTTAATTAAGACTTTCGCTCACTATTAGGAGTTCTCGGAACAATGACAGTTCGAGTACGAAAGGAAGCAATAAATAATTCCATGGGACCGGCCTTTTCCGGACGAGTGAGACAAGTTCGGCATTATCTGACAGTCGTGATGACAGGTTAACATCACAGTGTGTTATTATTGACTGGATAAAGTACCACTTTGTTTTCTTGAGCGCAAAGTAATGATTACGTGTATCTAATTTAAGATTTTCGGTGGAATATACAAAGAGTTGAACTGAAAGTTTATTTTTATTGGCTTTGCAATGATGCTCGCTTTGATATAATATTAAAACAGAGAATACTGTCTTAAATACTCAATGAGATCATCAATAGGGTTTTTAATTGATTATTTGTAAGAAAACATTAACCTAAAATTAAAGCTACAAAGACACTAATTGTAATTGATCAGTAAAATTTTACTTGAAAGTAAAAGTTAAACTCATTTCAATATTTTATCAGTTTTACATATCGTACAATTACTTCCGAAACATCTTAATAAAACTTGTAACTTCATAGGAATGTAAACCTTATACCGGTCTCAGACCGGTTGCTTTTTAAATAAGAATAATGAGACTGATAAAAGGAAAAGAAGCATGGAAAGGAAGTGCGAACAAGCTTAATTGTTTTAATATGGTAGCGTCGGATCCGGTTATCTTCACATGGTGTTAATTAAGGTAATTAACTTGATATTGTATACCATTTACAGCGATGTAAAAGACAATGTTGCATTTATGTGTAGTCAGGTGGTTTTTGATCTCTTATCCGAGTCATATAATGATACGAGAAATGACAAGAACTAAAATTAACAAAGGGCAATGAACTTTACTTATTTTTTCTGAATCTGGAAGTACCTACTAGTGGGAGTAGTAAGTACTAGAATAGTAAGTGTACTAGTTTGGTGTAACACTTACCTATGGTCCAATATAGTAGGCATTTGGATATGAATTCAGAATAAAACCTCAGTAATTATAAAAGATTTCTTTCGATAAAGTTCGAACGTAACCGTTGTCCGGTCGCTAAAAGTTTAATAAAATGGCATCAAATCCTACTTACTCAAATTCGCATAATTATTATATTATAACACAACAATTATATGCAAATCAACCTTTATGGTTCATTTCATCACATCATTATCTTTACGACGAGCATTTCAAAACAATAAAGTATATCGACTCTTATTTATTCGTATCGATTGTTATTTCAAAGAGCCATTAAGGATGCAGTTTCCAAATGATTGTGCTGGTGGGCACAACCCACGGCTGGGCATAACACACTTTCTTCCATTGAAAGAACAAATCGCCCACGACCATTGATTGGCACAAATTACGACTCGCTGTACAACTAAGGAGGGAAGAGCACAGGCCAAGTATTTACAAAACACAGTGAGTTCAACGTTTTACATACTTTTACTAACTTTGCTTGATCTCCGATGATATGTCGTCACCAGTCTTTTTCGGACTTAGTTAATGAGGGCAAATCTTCTCTCATGATGATGACAGATATTACAAAATAAAAAAAAGTTTGATCCGACTATCTTGCATAAGCACTAATTTTCTCGTATCAAGGAATTGAAAGATGTAATCATAAGTGTATTGATATCCATATTTTGTTTACTCAATACTATTGCTTACTTAACACGTGAAGCCCAGAGGCTCTAGCATAAGTTTTATGAAACAAAACTTTGCGTTTTTCCTTCAATTTGTATGGGATTTGACAGCTAAACGCGAACGCGGTCGTAACGTTTTGTTTCGGTAAAACTTATACTAGAGCATCGCAACTTTGCAACACTTACACTTTTCGACGTCGTTCAAGAACTTGGCTAGAACTTTACATTCAAGCCTTTTGTGTTATACCGGTTACAAAAAGTAAGGCGGAAACTCTGTAGCTTCGTGCATTATATAACATTGCAAATGCTCTGACACACTGCACGTTACAGACGAATTTGCATACCCACCTTATTTTTATGGCATCGGTCGCATATATGCCTTTCTAATTACTTAATTCAATTAGGCAACGTGTGAAGCAATTTTACGGTGATTTTTATGGTGATTTTAGAACTTGGCTCTAGTTTTTTAGAGACATTAAAAATGTTATAAAGATAATTAAGCAATTTGAAATATTGGCCTGATTATCTGGCACACTAGCCACGTCCAATTGGATAAATATGGAATAAGGACTTTCAAAATCGTATCTATTGATCGCAAAATTAACTCCGCTCTCGGTTGGTTAAATTTACAGTTAGCAAACGCTGTTTGAATAACTTAGACACAAAAATTGCCAAAGGGCCAATTTAATAAAACTGAAGAAAGGACTAAAGTTATTAAAAACTCTATTCTTGTTTGATCGAATAAAACACCTAGGTAACGATCGAAGAATGAAACCTTTAGAAGAATTGGTTGTTCAGCAGTAGGAAGTATGTACTTAGCATAATACATAAATAAATATAACGGGACAATCTTACACCCATCGAACTAGCTTCATAGTTAGCTGAACCAGGCTTGTGTTATGGGGACTAGACGACGATATACAGTATGTATATTTTATATTACCTCAAATTTTAACCAGAGGTACGTGTTAGGGCTATGAACCGATATTGCAAAAAAAAATTAAGTTAGTCTTAACTACCAAAGAGTAATTAATTTTTGAAATTTTATCGAACGGCAATGTATTGCGTACACTGTGACCTGATGACACATGAAAGAATCGGGTGACATGTGACGATTTATTGTGACGTCACGTCAGTAAGACAAAGCAGTGATCCACTGCGTGCTGAATTATTTTATATGAATAAAAAAGTTCGCTTTTTTAAAATAATTTTACGATAAATATATTTATTAGTGCCTATACTAAGACCACCTAAAGTTTGCGGTTATATCAAATATACACGCTGTATTTAATAGATATAACAAGTTCCTGTCATAAATTTAATTTTTGGTACAAGTTTTTATTGCCGACCGTACTTTTCTGTACACCATCATCAACTATTTACTCACTGAGACCGTTCTAACGAGCCCAAACTCAACGGGGTACTGAATTCCCATGGCCACCTTCTGTCTCCATAATCAGATCAAGTCGATGGTACCATAATATTGAATTGTCATCCAAACTATACTTATACCCAAAATTTCAGCTCAATCGGTCACCGGGAAGTGGGTCAAATTTAACTTGCAAGATTTGATTACAGGCAGACAGACAACGGGACAGGTGAAACTAAATGAAAGCTTGTAAAATACATAAATATTTGTCCTTACCGGGATTCGAACCCAGTATCTTCAGCTTCGTAGGCAACGCCACTGCCCACTTGCCTAATCGATCTTCTAATGTTTATCATGATTGATGATTTAGTGGACTTTACATGAAATTTGAGTAGAACATACTGTTCACACGTTCTCAGAACCGGACAAAGGATCTTAAGCGTGCAGAAACAATATACACAAACGCCATCTCACATGGGATAGACGGTTAATTAGAGCAAGAACACAAATAAAGGATGGATATACATTATAATGGAGTCAACAGTCAATGGAAGGGCTATACCACCCACGGCGCGTTTATAAATGGCATTGCGCATACGCATCCGTACAGTGAGCAATTATACAAAGGGCCTATTTCAAGGGGAGTAAGGTTTGCTATTGATATCCTTGTACCGCTGTAGGTACCGTTAATCAGGAGGGATTTGTGAATGGTCAAGCAATATATGCGACCGTTCGGCTGTGAATTTAAATGAAAGGCAGGAATTCCGATAGCTCAGTTGGTTAGTAGCGATGGGCCATGAATACCTGTGGTCGCCGGTTCGAATCCGGCTCGTAGCATTAAGTTTCAATTTATCCTTTAATTAAAATTTATACTTTTGTTAGCTGCGTTACTGCTTCAAACAAAGTTCATTAAGCTGTGATTTTTAACCCATTTAACATTTTGAACCCCTATAGTAGTCATATAAATTGGATTTATTAACGTTTACATAGCCAAATTATAAGAATAAAGGTAATATTAGCCAAATGTTCTTATAATGAGCCGTTAAAAGGTACATTGGCATAATGAATGCCATTTGAAAACCACTATAAGAGTTTAGTCCTTATAGATTTAATTTTATAAGGCTAGTTTGTTTGTTGGGTAATGTACCTACTCAAACTAAACACTATTTTAACTGCTCTTTAAACTTTTCGCTATTTGCATGACCCTTTACGCATTTACGGTATTTTCACATCCGAAGGACATTTTTGACTATTTTCGTCAACTATGACGGTAAAACAAGTTCAGATGTTAAGCTTTTTAGAGGGAGTCAAGATAGAGACGTATATGTTTTTTCGGTAATACGTAATGGCGGGGTTGAAACTCTGTTATCTGGGCAAGGACCAAAGTCGTGGCCAGCTTAACTCGCTCAATTAAATTTTCCATCAAAGTATTCCGTTGTGACAGGAAAATTAACCATACAATTATTTGGTTAATTTTTGTGTCCCATTGTGACTTTGTTCACTTCTTCGATTAGTATGGCTACACATCACACATCACATCATCAGCCTATATACGTCCCACTGCTGGGCACAGGCCTCCTCTCATGTATGAGAGGGAACGGGCAGTAGTCCCCACGCTGGCCCAGTGCGGATTGGGGACTTCACATACCTTTGAATTTCTTCGCAGATGTATGCAGGTTTCCTCACGATGTTTTAGTATGGCTAACTACCAACTAATCAGGCTAACCACTGGCCAAGAATTTTGTCCATACCTCTCGTTCTTGGTCCTATAACCAGTGGTAGGAAGTAGACTGATGAAGTGAAGATGCGAGTTAGTTACTGGGATGTTATAAAGTAAAATATAGTGAATGCTGTATCCAAACCTTTGATCCGTCGATTGATGGGATTGATTCCCCACTTCAACTCCTCGATTTCCGTGCAAATATTGAGTTCGCTGAAGAATATCTTCTGCTGAATTTTTCTCCGGCCGGAGTCCGGTTGGAAGAAAGACACGAATTTGTGCAACGGACTCATTCTTCAATTGTTTATTTTAACGCGGCTGCGATTCAGATCGGTTTGAAAAGAGAACAGTTTCGTAACGGTTGTTTTGGGGTCGACGATCGTTCGCTATTAATAACGTTAATTGCATTTGTTTTTTAATCACACATTTTAATATTACGTTTATGGATTAAGGGAAAGTTATTGATGCACTGAAAGTCATATGAATTTATAATTTTTTGAGTAATAATTTAGAAGATACTTAGACTTAATTATTTTTTACCGCGATTACTTTTATATTATTCATATAATTAGAAACACTACAAAAAATTGTAAAACTACGCATTAAAAAAAAGCACAAGCACACAATAAAAATAAAAAATATTTCGCTAGGTAGGTACTAATAAATATACAAAAATACGATTATTACAGATTACCGGCCAAGTGCCCTAAGTGACGTACGGCGCGGGCCCGCAAGCTGTATTTCTGTCGCCGGGCGGCGCGCGCGACAGTCGCGGTACTTTTGACTATTGCGCGCTTTCTTTCCCGGCCGTCGGCACTTTCGTGCGCCAAATGTCAAGCCGATTATGAGCAAAACTGTGCAATTATGAAAAAAACATCGGAGTGCCTGTCAAGTGTGAGTCACGCGTCGTCGTCTAGTGATCCGTATTTTTTTCCAAGCCTGACTGTGTGGGGAGGCTCGTTAAGATTTATTTTTCGATATTTTTTAATTATTGTAGAAATATTTATATATGCACTGGATATGACCCTAATCTAATATCAGTAAGTAACTGCAAAATTCTAGCATTTATTAGGTAGTAATCACAATTGACGGTATATTAGATTAGTTCATTAGATTTTCTTATGGCATGGACACAGGTACTATTTTCCTACTATGAAAGACACAAAAACATACACGGAGATGATTTTTAGAGTGATGAGCAGTGATCGTAACTTTTGTAGTACTACGCGGTGCACCAGAAATGCTACAATAGTTATTTATTTTCCGCACTTGTATCATGCGGAAAGTTGGGAATTACCTATCCGCACGTGTATCATACAAAATTTTACAATGCATCATGCGAGGAAATTATACAAAAAAGGTGAAATTTGAATTGTCATGAAATCTCATTCTCGCACGCGTGTTGGAATATTGGCCCGAAATCCATTCCTGCACGGCCGCCCCCCTCCGCGCGGCGCCGTGCCGGCATGGAGGGCTTCCCGTGTTCATGTTGAGTGTTGACCCACGTAAAGGCGCACTTTCAGAGCAAGTGCATTGTAAAAGTTAGGATCACTGGTGATGAGTCAGGTATGAATCTGCACAATTTTCATCTACGCTTTGTCGATACGAGTAATATTAAAGCGTACTGATATATAATAGTAGTCATACAAATGTACCGAGCTTATCAGAGCTTTGTGTGTGGCTCAAGCCTTCAAGGCAGAAGCTAGTCTTCTTAAAAATACAGCTTAGCCCTGCCAACTTTCATAAATATTCATTAGGGTTCCATAAGTGACACGTTTTTCTGAACTTGTATACGTACCCAACACTTAAAAAAATTAAAATATGCAATAAATGTTTGACAAAATCAACGTATGCGCGAAAGTGTTAGAGAAGGTATAAAGCCATAATAAACACGATAAAGCATATAATTAAACCGACACAAACGCAGATCAATTGTAGACCTACTGCCGTTGTAAATAAAGTATACAATTAATCATTTCAGTGTGTGGATAGCAAGATGCTTGTGACTTTTTTTTAATTAAACGGTAAAATTATCAGACCAGAGCTAAGCGCAAGAAGAGACATTAAAGTTTCTGAATAGAATTTCACGTCTGCAGAGTTTAGTTGATTTTAACAAGTATGTTTACAAGAGATACTGCGCAACAATAACTAACACAAAAAACAAAAACTGACTGCGTAAACGTCGAGAATGTTAATTAGCCATCAGCCCATTTCAATTTATAGTACGTCTCTAGTTTTCGTTCGTTAATTCCAATTGACTGCATTACATCGGAACCGAAACAAAAGCTTGTAAACTTAATAGTATTTTTCACAATCGTGTTATAATAGAGAACTTTTTAGTCGAGTACCGTGTTTAGGCCACGAAGCTTGCTGAGTCAAGTTCTACTATCCGACTTCTTTCACATAAAATAATCCATAGATAATCACACCACCGGCTACCGTAATGTTGTAGTACTGTGCTGTGATTGGCTTAATACTAGCCAATCACAGCGTAGTTTTTTATTTTTTTATGCCCTGGATACAGCAGCAAGTTTAAGTAGATTTTTGACAGATGTCGCGACGCAGCTACGTTCCGAAATGCCATAGATAGGCAATTTTGTATCTGATCGAGTCTCCTTAAACAAGGACACATATTATTGGAATACGATGATGAAATGAGTGACGTTGCAGCATTCTCTATGAAATCTTAATAGATAGATTTTAATCGACGAGTACAAAACCAATATAATATATATGATAAATTTAAGGGCCCTTTCTTTTTTGTCATCCGTTGAAAAGTACAACATTAGGCAGTTCACCCAGACTGAGCATTTGACAATTAAAATCGCGGTTTTATCTCGAATGAACACATTTTCTCTCCACTTTCAAACATCTTACAGTTTCCCCTTCAAAGTCGAACTATATTCTTAACGAGACAAGGTTGCTTTTCCAAAACCCTTGAAATATAGAAAAGAGCTTTTGAAAATTGCTCGTTTCACGAAACCTTCCCACCATTACATCATACTTAAAACGCGAAACGATTCCACATTTATTATCAACGCAGTACATTCATCTTATGTAAACGGGAGTAACATATCGCGTAACGAACGTACCTCATTAAGATTCAAGAATTGTTTTTGCGTATTTTATATAATTAAGCACCATTTATGTGCGTTTGATGTTATAATTAATTGTAAGTTGTGTCATATCACGCACTTTCTGCTTATAGGAAAACACTGTATTTTTGCTGTGCTGTTTGTGCTGCAAATTGCGTTATACTAGAATAGTCACCTAGGGCCGTAATAGTACATTGTTTAACGAGGGGCGTAAGTGGAACATTGCTAACAAGAGTCTATCAGAAGCCCGACGCCGAAGGCGGAGGGCTTTTGATGACTCGAGTTTGCAATATTCTTACGCCCTCGTGTTATACACAATGTTTTTCATCACATTTGCGAGGAAACAAATAAATTTTAGATGAAAATTATACGAGCAAGTGTGATGAAAAATACATTTGTAATAAATACTAAACATTAAATTGCAGCCAAATTTAATATAAAGATATGTTTTATACACATTAAAAGTTAGTTGTAGTAAACTTTTGAAGATATGAAATACACCTTGGCTGATTGGAAACATCCTCAGTCCGAAGTGAAGTATGAGTGGGTTCTATATTTTAAAACTAAACTTAACACCCCGTGGGAGGTAAAACGGCTATAACTGCTCTGTACGCTCGCAAGTAATAACGCCATTGACGAGCAAGTGTGATGAAAAATTAGGAATGTCTCGGATCGCAGGTATTCGATGTAGGTACGCTAGATATGCGATCCGAGGCTCTAGTATAAGTTTTACAGAAACAAAACTTTACGATCGCGTTTGCGTTTTACTATCAATTTGTATGGGATTTGACAGCTAAACGCGAACGCTGTCGTAACGTTTTGTTTCGGTAAAACTTATACTAGAGCCTCTGAGATTTTCTTTATCATCGCCCGTGGCGTGGTGAGACTGGTGAGTACAGACGTTACCTCCCCCCTGGCCGGCAATGGGTTTTACGCACGCGTGACGGGCTGTAATCACCCCTTTATAGACAGGTGTGACGATCTCCCTCTCTGACGACCTCGGATGCGATGAGCACAACTATAGTCAGTGTCAATAGTCCAATTTAGCATAACGTGGCCACCAATTAACACCCTATCCTAAAAATGTATTCTATTATAGTTGAACAGAGTTCATTTTTAGTTTAAGGTGGCTAAATATTGTACGGTGGCCAGTTATGTTATGGCGATTCACCCTACCTTCCTCTCAAACAAAGTTAACGCAAAGACGCCTAGCATAATATTATGAGCAATGACACAATTCTAACTTTCTCTGAGACGCGTTGTCCACGTATCGAAATCATAAGTAAATCGCTTTGATCTATGAGTATCTTGATGCAGATAGCAATTAATGTTTATTAGAGTGAATAGCTACGGTAACTTGAAAAGTTGTCTGACTATTTCTAATGTCAACTTACATAATCCGGTCGACAGTAGAGGAAAACCATGAATACCATGATATCTATTGATAAGAAAAACATATTCTACCTTCTTATTCCAAGTTAATCCATTATTTCTCTAATAATTATAACCACCGAACGTCAAATAACTCGCAATTGTTAAGTATCATAATAGGTACATCAAAAAGGTGTCATTACCTAAGATTGACACTTTTCTCGGCTCTGTGAGGTGCGGGACTCGCTTCGCTTTTTTCATATATTTTTTTTGATTTTTATTCCGAAAGAGTGACTCTTGTAAAAAAATCTATATAATTAACAAACATGCTCACAAAATTTCACGACAATCGGTTGAGAAGTGCGACAGAGGGGAACGGCGGGACGGACACCGGACGGACAATCGATTTTCGGCCCAAGCTGTAGCATAGAACTTCGTTCGCTTCGCTCCCTCGTTCGATCATGTGGCGGTTAAAGGGTTAAAGGAAATCAAAGTCCGCAAGACATGGAAAAAAGTAAAAGTCCTGTTACATTAATAACCTCGCCGGCGCCACCGCGATTTGTAAACCGCGTGTCCAATTAACAATTCCAATTATGGACTATGACACAGAGCCACGCAGCAAAACATATTCACGACTTTCGCAACAATTATCAATGGCTAACTGTATTTCGCCAGACTTCTTTTTTTTGTTATCTCTCATACCTATTTGGAGATATACTCCACTCTGTATGCATGGACGCCGGGGATCACCAGACTTGTATTAAAATAAATAAATACATATATATATATCGATGGTGATAAATAAACTACCACTGTAGCCAAGCGGTAAGGCGCGCGTCGTTTAATCCAGAGATCGTGGGTTCAAACCCCAGCTCGTGCCACTGGGTTTTTCAAAAACACTTTCATGTACGAAATATAATTTGATATATACCTACCAGCTTTTCGGTGAAGAAAGACATCGTGAGGAAACCGGTCCAATCCCAACAAGGTATAATCTCTGTTTTGGAAGTTCAGATCGCTTTAGTAAAACTTAAAAGATTAGGTATATTGATTTGAACTTTCATGATTCTCACACACTATTTTTACTGAACGACACTTAACCGCGTATAGTTGACTTCGTTATTTACCTCACTGAGGTCTTCCGAAGTTTCGGATGTGTCGCAGGCGTCGCAGCATCCACGTTCACGGGACAACTCAGTCGGGGAGACCTCAGTGAGGAAACCTCAGTCCCATTCAGTAAAACTAATAATTCGCGACTAGGTGCCAAAGCAGACCCCGGGCTCCATTAGGATGCAACCGGGAAAACGGAAGATAATGACGGTAAAGAAGAAGAAGAAGGTACCTGGTAGTGAGCAGTCACCGAAGCTTATGGATAGATGCAGGCAACCAGTTACCATGAGGTTATTTGCCACCGGAGTGGTAGAAAAAAGTAGACGGATGGCGAATGGTTTATTATTTAGTTAGGTTAGGAGGTGCCCCCTTCTGATAGGCACGCTTATGCCTTCCGGGCACGATAAAAAAATATAATGTTCGAGTAGGCATAGTTAAAAAAGGAACATAAAGACCTAATATATCTAAGATTTTATTCAATGTGACAAACAGTCATATAGTTAAGAGTCATCACATCAGCATATAAACCGTCTGAGGTTCCCGCTGGTGTAAAATATCGTACCACTACTATGTTTTTAATATTCTGGCCAATAAATTAACTAAAAAAAAAAAAAGACTGAGAATCAGTCGTTATTGTTATGTAATCCAGTCAGAACGGCGTTTCAAAGAACGCGGTATTTTCCAATTCACGCCTTATACCGTCAATTCAGCACATCTTCAGAAGCATCTATTAACCTGAACTCACCACCAGAAACACGGCACTAGATGCGGTGCATACTGGCTATACAGACTGACTAAGAAACGAGCAAAGACGTAATATATGCGTAGGTAAATGAAACTAAATAAATGTTATATTATTGGTATTTAAAGAAGTACACATATCATACCTACAACATCCTAAAGTTGTTATTTTCAGTCACAGTACGCATCTCTATAATTTTATATCAGCGCCATCTACATTTACCAGCCGAAGTTACTAACATGAGCGGCGCCCGTCTTACAAAACGAACGGACTGCGAGCGCAATCGTTGAGACCTACTGAACTAGATGGCAGCACATGACACGATTATAATGGTCAGATTCACGCGTGGTGAAATAGTGTTAAATGTAATTTTTACAGAATTTGAAACGTCTAGACCGTAATTTCAAACCCCAAGATTTATGAAAAAGATACCCGAAACAAGCCTAGCTATTTCCAGAAGGTCCAAATATATACCGGGATCACTTTGACCACAGGCATTTCCCATTGCACTTTCGGATTAATGGTCATTGGGAATTAGATATGTATACTTGAGAAATAAAAATAAGTAAATTGACAATGTCACATTTAACTGTTGTGACACATATGATCGCAGTGATTTCTTATTTACTATTGTAGTACTACTACTACCTATAGCCTACTGACTGTAAAGTGGACATACCTTTATTGTTAGTAGGCAGTGTATTCGGCCTCTGCGCAGGAGTGCGCCTCGCGGCGGGCTTGCGCGGCGACGGCGGCGGCGCCAGCGACGCTCGTGCGCGCACCGCCACGGGCGAAGATGACAACTTCGGGACGACGCCATTTTTCTTTGCTGGAATAGGATGAGATGAACGTTAGTATAGATTCGTGTGTAATGTATCGTACCAAAGGCATCGAAGGAAGAAGTTTTGTAGAGATGTCTTTGGGCCCCCGAACTCTTCAGACAGTTCAGTCACTACAGCAGATAACAGTCCGTATCCATAGGTACTAATATTATAAATGGGAAAGTGTATGTGTGTGTTTGTTTGTTTGTCCGTCATTGACGGCGAAACGGAGCGACGAATTGACGTGATTTTTAGTTTAAGGGATGGAGAGACATAGGATAGTTTTTATCCCCGAAATCATCCCCTAAGAGGGTGAAATGGGGGGTAAAAGTTTGTATGGAGCTGCGATATAAAAAGAGTTCCACGCGGACAGAGTCGCCGGCAGAAGCTAGTGCTTTATATAGGCGCCCAATGACTGTAAAATATTATTGGAATACCCATACACCAAGAGACACAGCCAACGCGCTCGGAGCACTACCCGAATCGGCGAGAGGGTTATCAGGAGGTGAGTATGTAGAGGTGTGTGTGTGTATGTGTGGAGGGGTGTGTATTGACTTAGCTGTTGAATTTACACACTGCTCACGTAGGTAACGTAGAAAAGCAAATAACTATTATATGAACTAGTAATAGATCGGTACTCACTAATAGTAATGACATGCGCATGCGTTTTGACACACCGTAATTGCTACTATTGCTAGAAGCTTCCTTTTACATCCTAGAATGGCATAAGCACCACTAGAATAAGTGTTCCTGGTTCAGAAATGACACGGCTTTGAGAATCATCGTATGTTCCAGAGTATTCTTTCCTTGAACAAATAGCGCAATCAGTCAAGCTCAGACTAAATGCATAGCCACAAATCACACTATACACAGAAACCCTACCTACGCTAGACATTGAAGGCTTCACTATAAACCCTAAGCAGTTCGTTCAAAAGTTGTAAGTATACACGAAGCCCATATAGACTAACGTCCTTTTTGCAATTAGCAGATAAGTAATGCCTCCGTGAATGGATCCGTACGCTAATCGAACCAGTTGTAAACTCAATGCAATTTGTCATGCGATTTTGAGACTTATGCTTATATTGATAAATGCTTTGGAGATAGATAACATCTATGTTTGACACACTTTTAAAGGACAACCTGAGCCATTGTCTATAGGTTGGTTTGCGTAAGTTGTTACAAAACGGTGCCTGTGCGCACCTTGGCAAGAGTTTGTTTTGCAGTAGTTTAATTGATGGTTTCTTTCGGGTACCTTGCATTTAACTTGCTTGGTAAGAAATGTATTATAATATAAGACGCCTACGCATTCTTATTAAGAATACATTATAAAATTTCCTAACACATCTAAAGCCTACATAGAGATGTGGCATACGAAGGCAGAGAAATCCATATTATAATTATTTTTCACATGACACAAGAACAATATGAAAATGTTGATCTTCAGTGATGTCATTGAGTGTCCGATTAGTAATTAGAAGATAAAGACAACTTTGCTGGATTTAAGCCTTATGTGTTATCAATAGGGCTCTGAACTTTGGATGCAAATGACTGATGGAATATTTATAAGTAATGGAGTAGAACACAGCATTAAAAAAAATATGCCGTTTTGTCGATCGATAAAGTTATGAACGCCGGCCACACAAAACTCTCGCAACCGATGCGGAACGTGTAACAGTAACAATATAGAGAGTCAAGTAAAATTGTCGGCCAGTTAGCCACTGATATACTGATAGATATCATAGACTAGACTTCCTGGTTAGACGGCCTGTACAGTCGCGCGCTAACTCTGGTCCAATTAGCAGCAAGTTGCAGAATATTCCCAAATCGTGTAAACATACCCGGGAATGTGCAGTCATAAATATAAGTACGTTACTGGCAAAATGATGAAGCGCTCATAGCCCAGCGGCGCCTGCGAGTCGGAAACGATAACGCAGGTTAAGCAAAGATGGCAGCGGTCAGTCTTTGGATGGGTGACCGCGTGATGTTTGAGTGGTTAATATAAATGAGCGCTTCCGTGCTTTCGAAGCCACGCTAAGCAGTTGATCCCGGTTGCTGTCTATGACAGTAGTCGTTAAGCCGAGTTAGAGGCCTTCGGGCGGTTTAAGAACTTCTAACAGTCGAGTTGCCCACTCACTTGACAAAAGAGGGGAAAATGCATTACGCATACCACCAGGGTGCGGGGACGGACCCTGGTGGTTATGTAGGACTCCCTTGTCGGCTAATAAGACCTGCGGTTTACCCACTAAAAACCCCTCTATCTGCCGCCTCCACGCTGTAAGGCGAGGTCGTGGGAACTCAAGTACTCTACCACAACCTCGCCAGCGGCTGTCCGGAGCTCCGGACTCGTCTCCGGGTGGACTTTATACCTCCCGCTTCTTCTCAAAGGGCGTGCCAATGGCATGCCCGCGACTCGGGGAACCTTCATGTAGGCGACAAGCGTCCCCGTGCCTACCGCCCACGGGTGCCCTTAAGGGGGAATTCGGCGGTCGTAGGCCAACCGCCGTCGCCCCACACGTTTGCGGCGCATTGGTTGGGAGGCCGGATCCTCCTCCCTTCCACGCTCCGCCGCCTCCTTCTGTGCCATCACATCCTCACAGAAGGAGGCCACCGCTTTCCATGACCTGTCGCCGCCAACCATGGCTTCGACCACGGCAGGCAGGGACAGGTCGTGCCCCACTACAGCCACGAGAGCGGCCCGCTGTTCCGCCCAAGTTGGGCACACTGCCAGCGTGTGTTGGGCCGTATCCTCGGCATCACCGCACGCGTGGCATTCCATTGTCGGTTCCCGTCCCGCCACCCTGCACAGATATCTCCCAAAGCAGCCGTGCCCTGACAGGATCTGCACAAGGTGGAAGGAGAGAAACCCCCCGTTTCTTCCGACCCATCTCTCAAGGACGGGCCGGATAGCTCCGATGGTCAAGTGGCCAGCACTCGGCGTCTCCAGCCTTTCCTTCCACTTCTGGATGAGGACACTGCGGGAGTCGAGCCTCCACCGCCTGATCTCCTCCAGAAGTGGTTGGTCCCCCCTAGCCCGCGCCTCGGTGACACGCCAATATACATCGGCCAGTACTGAAGCGTCGAGGTCCCAGGGTGGGGTCCCCGCCAACACGCAGGCCGCCTCGTAGGAAACGGTGCGGTATGCCCTCGCCATCCTGACCGCCATGACCCTCTGCGGCCTTCGCAGTTGGGCCTGGTTCTTGGTGTTCAGGGATCCGGCCCAGATGGGTGCCCCGTACAGAGCCATCGACCGCACCACTCCTGCGTACAGTCTCCGGCAGCTCGCGTTTGGCCCGTCCAAATTGGGTAACAGTCGGCTGAGTGCTGACGCCGTCCCCATCAGTTTCGGAGCAAGGCAACTAAAGTGCTCCGTGAACGTCCAACGACTGTCAAGGATTATGCCTAGGTACCGCATTGTCGACTTGACAGCGATGGACGTTCCTCCCACCGCCAGGCTGGAACCCGCCGGAGGAGCCTTCCGGGGCCCATGAAAGCACAGCGCCTCGGATTTATTCAGAGCCACCTCTAGCCCCAGCCTTCTGATGCGGGCCACCACCGTTGCCACGCCTGCCGTGGCCCGGATCGATGCCTCCTGGAACGTGCTCCCGCGTGCCGTCACCAAGGTGTCATCGGCGTAGCACGTCACCTTGACACCTGGCAAATTGCGTCCTCTCAGCACCCAGTCGTACCCGATGTTCCACAGGAGCGGGCCAAGGACCGACCCCTGTGGAACACCGCACGACAGCCTCTTCTCCTGCCACTCCTCGCGCGTAGGGTACCTGACGGCTCTATCGGAGAGATAGTCCTCTACCGTCTTCCGGAGGTACTCGGGCACGGCATGGTGCCTCAGTGCCGCCGTGATGCAGGCCCAGGAGCTACCTACCACAACCCTGCACGTGTCCCCTGGGTGCTACTAAAGAGTGACAAACTTTCAAGGCCAAAATAATGTATGCCATACGATTAAATTAAAACTGGCAAAATGATAAAATTATACGCTCAGGAAGTGGCGATGGAGGCAAATTAGCCGGAGCTTTTTCGTTCGCTGGCTCTACCGACTATCCATGGTACCACAATTTTTCTTAATATGAAATGAAACGTCTGTTTTTAAAGGTTCCAATTTCTTTGGCAACTTGCAAAATTCGCTCAGGAGCCCGAGCCTCAGTCCGTTTGGTGAGAATAGTAAATAATACCTCTATGAAAAATTTCCGCTGCAAAGCGACAAAATGCTGCGATTAGGGCGCAGTAATTGTAGCGTTGCCAGGCCTCATATGGAGTAAATGAGTTACCCAATTCGAGACGAGCCTGCGCTCGTAGCGGTCAAGGGTTGGCCGTCGCTATAGCGATATAACCAGCTGTTCTTCCATAAGTAACGGGAATCGCCCGTAAAGGATAATTTTCACCAAACGGCACGCATCGTATCAAGAAAACATTGCTATTGCCGTAAAATATTTGAACATGTTATACGGAATGTTGTTTGATTGTTTTCTTCTTCTTCTAATGCAATAGCCAACAATACTACGTCAAGTTCAGCCATTTTCACAAATTACAACACGTCAACACGATAGGAATGATACTATTTGAATATTAGGCGCAAAAACGGATGCGTTCGCAAGCGACGGTACGGAACCGATCGTATGCGTCGAGGAGTTTATTGATGATTGATGTCAGGCGGGCCGTATGCTTGTTTGCGAACATCTTCTTATAAATAAGCTACACACATCTCAAGTTTACATGCAGCCTAGAACCAGCCCAACAATACACCCTTGCAATCCGTTTTGTCGGTGAGTGTACCGAACATATTGACAGGTTCCAATCGCGCGGGTTCCGCCTCGCCATTACCTCTCCACTTCCTTCCTCTGAGGTCGTTGGCCTTATGAAAGGCGCGGCGTTGCGCGCCGCGTTGAGCGTAGAGTGCATTTACACAAGTACGAACTTTATCTAAACATTTTTTTGTTGTATACTCGTATACAAATACTTTGTACTTTTCTTTTTCGTTTTTATAACCGTACCTATTCAATTAATCTGGCCATCGAAATATATACACGGTGTTCCCGGGAATTTCCGTGGTTTAACTTCGGCATATTGCAGACTACATTCACAGAAACAAATTAACATAATTATTTGTTGAAAAAATAAAAAAATATATACTTTCTACAAAATAATTTAATGTAGCATTAACAGTTATTGTATTATTGTACAAGGGTTCAAGACCAGAAGGTCAAGAAAACACATGAATAGCCTCACTTTGTAAACCTTCTTGTAGTGTGTAGGAACCTTCCAAAAATTCAACACCTGTTATGACGTCACAGTTTAGATAAGCTGTCAAATATAAACACCTATAACGCTGCTAATACATTATCATGTTACCGTCTGAGTTTTTGCAAATTTTCCGCATTTTTCTATTGGCCTAACTCGCGGGTCAGACTCTAAGCCACAATGCTATGCGGTGACAATCACAAGCAAGCATTAAGGCCTGATGCATAGATATATATTACTTCGTAAAGATAGGTCCAACGCGCACGAGTAATTCATCCAATGCGGTGGCCCGCCACTGGTAATTACGGGCCACCGTGCCTTAGTCTGTGTCAGGACGACCGTACCGTTCAGCTGCCACAGTGTCACAGTATGTCAAGCGAATATTGTTCGGGCAGGCGTATCTTTACTTTCGATATCATTGGCCTGATGCGACTCGACTTTATAATACACAATTCGGTGGTACGGTCACGTGTCTCGTATGGCGGAGGAGAGAGTGTCGAAACGCATCTTCTTCTCTGAAATGGAGGAGGGCAAGCGAACGCAAGGCGGACAACTCCTCCGGTACAAGGATGTCCAAAAGCGACACATGAAGAGATACAACATTGAGCCCTCTCAATGGGAGTATTTGGCAGCGCAACGGTCAGAATGGCGCAGGATGGTGAACATTCAAATTCGCGAGTTCGAGGATCAGCGCAAAGTGACCTCGACAATAAACGCGACCAGTTGAAGGCCCGCCCACCTGCTGCCATTATATACAACTATCAGAACGGCGTACTTACGTGCCCGCAATGTGCACGCAATAATTTCGCCGCAAGGAGGCTACATAAGCCATCTTCGAGCGCACGAGCGCCTAAACCCAGGATAAGAGTCGGAGTGGTCATTGCACACCTCACACAAACAAAGCAGTTAGAATGAGAAACAATACAATACCATGTATAATTATATGCATTAAAGCACTATAATAACAAGCGCGCTGCGGCCCTTTATTGATTTGAGGATTCGTAGATGGCGCATGAAAAACCCCCGACATTTTCATTTCAAAGTCCAATATTTAAAAAACGGCAGAACTGATTTACATGAAACATGGCTAAGAACACTCGGGATGAAATTATCTATGACAGAAGAAAAACCGCATTCAAATCGGTCCATCCGTTTGGGAGCTACGATACGACAGACAGATACAGAGCACATCCTCGCGATCTCTGGTGACCCTACTCACCAACACAACACCAAATACCCACCACGCAAGTAGTGTTTTTATCATGACTCTTCTGAAAGTGGAGCTGCTTCCCCAGTTGTACCGTGCCCAATATGAGCGGGATGAGAGATGACGTTACTAAACTTAGTGTTGATTGTGTGTGAAATGGCAAATGAAACTTAAATCATAAGGGAGTTCATCAATTCGCTGTCTCATGTCACTACGAGCGTGTCGTAAAATAAAACAGAACGTAAACAACTTAACCACGGGAATCCTTTAAATAGATCAGAAAACTGTTCTGTATTTAGCTGAGCAGAGAATACATACATCTATACCTATATTCTTTTTTTACCACGTCAGTGGCAAACAAACTTACGGCCCGTCTGATACAAGTAGTCACCGTAGCCTATAGACGCTTGCATTTCAAGGGGTGTCACTGGCGCGTTACCGTCCCATCAATTTTTTTTCTTTATTTTATCAAATGAAGGGACATCGTCGTTCGTTACCTCTACCAGGGTCGATTAAAAATAGCATTTTCCTGACTAATATAGGTTTTTAGGAATTACCTGAGCCGATTATAAAACACCAGAAACTGAGCGATCACAACATTGGAATCACAACTCAATCCCGTGATCCAAAAAGTGCAAAATCAAATGACAATAACCGGGGGCAACATTGAATGCGGTCACTTATCGCTAAACGGCTACAGAAAGCGGTCGGATATGTTACACAAAAGCCCTAATAGTGTAGGATCACTCCGCTCTGCCACTTGGCTATTACGGCAGTTGCATGACAGCAGCCATTAATCCTTCATAATATTCAGTATGATTGATAGGTTTAAGAGATAAAGCTTGGTCAATCGCGATTGCAAATGAATTGTATACAAATCATCATGAGAAACGAAACAATCAGTCATCATTACAAGATACATTTATTCATAAAAGTCAATGTTGTACAAGTTAGTCAATGGGTGAATAATAAGTAGTATTTTTAATAAATTAATCAGGATGTCAATATTGTCAATAAGGTCGCGTACAGGTCGACACACGTAAAAAGAGCCCTGGCGGCCATATAAAATTTATATGGCCGCCAGGGCTCTTTTTACGTGTGTCGACCTGTATAGCTTTACATTACTAAGTATTAGCAAACGAATCTGTGAAACATCAATTCTTACAAAGTATGGATGTTGTCGTTTTTAACTCCCGACGCAAAAAGAGGGGTGTTATAAGTTTAACGTGTCTGTCTGTGTATCTGTGTATCTGTCTGTGGTATCGTAGCTCCAACGGATGGATCGATTTGAATGTGGTTTTTTTGTGTTATATGAAATTTTATCCCGAATGTTCTTAGCCATGTTTCATGAAAATCTGTTCAGCCGTTTTTAAGATATCGGACTTTGAAATTAAAATGTCGGGGGTTTTTCAACTTTTGCGAGTTGTAGAAGTTATTCATGCTGACATTAAATGGCGGCTCTAACGAACGAAAGAGCGAGTGAGGTCTTGCAGGACGCTGATTTGAGTTTCCTAGTTCCCAAACAACGGTTTTGTTAGAAAGAGGACCTTCTGTACTTGTACCTTTGTTTCTTTATGGGATGAAAATCCTTTATGGATCCTCCGCGCTATCCCCGTGGCGGAGGGAGGCGGAGGTTATGTCGGACGCGCACCGACTAAAAACCCCCGATGTTCCTCCACGACGCATTTTGGACGGCTCTGCGATCTCCTACGGAACGCACAAGTGCCGCCCTAGCGTCATGCCTCTGTTTGTGCTACCCTTTTTCTTAACGATTGGAGCCCCCAATATACTAAAGGACCATGCGTCAAAATGGTCCTGAAACCAACAGCACTGAGAGTAATGTCATTAGATAGGTCTTTAAATTTACTGTATTTTATTCTACAGGCACAAAGTCGAATTCCATTGCAGAACGAAGATATTCGTATTTTAGCCACAGTCAGTAGTACGAGCTATAAAAAACGCATTCGGAGAATATTCATATTCAGTAGTCTGGAGGGTAGTTATTACATAATGTACTAATGATGAAGGCACATCGAGAGTGGCATATATTCATATTTTATTAATAAAACAATTAATTAGCTACAAAAACATGTTTATTTTACACACTAACCTTACCCTAATAAATCTAAACATGCATTCACTGGGAGAACCCGTTTTCTCATAGATCCTACTCACTTAAATATGAATATCTCAGTTCTGCAATGGAATTCAACTTGGTGCCCATATAACGAATTTAACTAGATTTAAAGACCTATTTAATGACCTAAGTTTCAGCTTTGTTGGATTCAGGACCAGGCTCCATACAAAGTTGCCCATGGTTCTTAGAACCGTGTACCACCCGAGGACCCCTTTCAGTCGCCACAAGCAGGGGATACCGTAGCCATATTAAAGGCGTAAAGGCGCGCTGCAGTCCGTCTATTACTTATTCTGTGCCTATTAATCTAGCATGGCAAGATACCGGTGGACGACCGGTTAGCCTAGTGGGTAGTGACGCTGCCTACGAAGCTGAAGGTCCTGGCTTCGAATCCCGGTAAGGGCAAATATTTGTGAGCATGAATATTTGTTTCTGAGTCATGGATGTTTTCTATGTATTTAAATATTTATATCTATTACATATATCGTCGTCTAGTACCTATAACACAAGCCTTAAAGTCGATTTGTGTAAGATTGTCCCCTTTATTTATTTATTTAAGAGAGGCACACGGATCCAGACAAACGGCGATAAAAAAAAAACATAATTATTTATGTCATTGTTTACCATAACGTAACTTCAATTTATAGTAAACAAACTTTCGTGCTCACTTGTGACCACACACAAAACAATCGGCAAATGGTTCCTAATTTTGCGACCCTCTCTTTCATGATGAGTCATACCCCTGTACAATTGGTAGGTATATTTACGGAGGGGTGACTCAAGGTGAAGGACATAGCTGAACATTGGTTGTACCTTGTTTAACCGCCAAATATTTCATCGAATGTATGTTTTGCAGACTTTCCATTCCATAAAAGGCTTTTTTTTCAGAATCGCTTGAGAATTGTTACTGATTACAAACCCTGCCTAATGGGTTCTACACAATGACCTTTTAAAAATACATAAAAAGTTTAATATTCTGAAAATAAATTTTATGGGACAATTTTATCTTGATAGAGGATAACTATTAGCTATTTCTAGAAACGCTTTTTCTTGTTTTAGTGTAGGATTAAGGTAGCTCTCAGATAAAAACTAAATTAAGGAGCGTATTACCCATCTTTAACACATCTTTAAGTTTAACAAGTCTGATCGAGTAACTAACTAAATGTCTATCCAGATGACCTCCTATGTATTGTGAGTTGTGCGTTTGGGATGAACCAAATTGTGAATAGCGCATCAGCCCCGCTATTCTGTAACTTGGTTTAACCTCAGCTCACCGTTCACCCACAAATATATCTTGATTCGTATAGTAACTAAGCGCAATCGGAGGTCTAGTTTCGTCAGGCGTGACGGGTGAGGTGCATTAGCGCGTTGCGAATAACAGCCCTGACGAGATGACTCACCCTGGGCGGGAGGCTGCGGCGGAGTAAGGGGCGGCCGCGCGGGCGGGGGGGTCGGCGCGGCGACGCTATCCCGCTTCTTCCCGTTCCCTGCAAGAAAGAAAAGGTCCATTAGGGGGATGTCGGTGACGTCATATACACAGATTAGTGCTATTCGACAGATATGCTCAAATTTTCACAGACAGGTTCTATTTTCGTACGGTGCTGTCTGAAAATCAGCGCTGTAGGTGTTTGTCTGTCCCTTCGGCATAATGCTGAGACAGCGACCGATATACTGCCGCGAAGACGCATAATATGTGTCAATTGTATTGTACGTCTACTCACTTTGTCTATCTGTAGTGTAGTGGGTTACCTTTGTTTTACCAAAAAAACTTTGACAAATTATTACTTCCCAAAACATTTTTCGTATAATTTCATTTGCCAAACAATCGTTCGCCAAATTAACACTCGACAAATAATTCTTACGCAAACCTTATGTTTGGCATATTCATGTTTAGGCAATATCTCGTTTACCAACTGGTACTTTGACCAAATTTCATTCAGTCAAATATGTTAGTTGGCATAATATGTTTTAACCAAAACAAAATAAGGCAAATGATTTGTATCGTCAATATTTAATTGACCATTTCTATTCCGTCGGTTAATCAGTAGAGGAATTCTTCAATGACAAATCATTTGCATCTTTATTTCAATGGTGTATAAGATACACAATAAAATAACAACTTTTTTTGTTATGTGGGTAGGGAAAAATAATTTGTGTAGAGGTCGCAATTCTAACCTAACTGCCAGCGTGTCGACGTCACCCCGTTTCGCGGGGTGCCTATTTCCACTCTAAGGGACACAAGCTAACCCTAACCTAACCTACCATATAATAGAATTGTTACGATTGTTTGTTTTTTACTGCTAGGAGCTTACTGCTTTTTGGCTGCTTTGAGGCTTTTTGGCTGTCCTAACTTAATTTAATCTGAGTCTTGTGTACAATAAAGTATTTACATACATACATACATTAACACCTTTGCCTACCGACCTACTTAACCGTGTATTATTTTATTTAAGGGACTGTGCTGTTTTATTAATAGTACTTTGGTAAAATGACATATCCCAAACAATTGTGATTTTTGTCTATTTATAGTTTGCCATAACATTAACTTGACGAAATGTTTATTGTCTAATGTTTTTTTGCCTTATGAAAGCATTTACTAAAAGACCACATGCCATAATGTAATTTTTCGTAATAATATTTTGCTGAATGAAAATTTGACGTAATGAAAATATTCGTATTAAAATTGTGCCAAAGTTTGCATTGGCAAACAAAATAGTTGCTAAAATTTGTTTGGGAAATGAAATTTGACCAAAATAAATTTGGTAAAACAACAGGATCCCGTAGTGTAGTATGTCTTTTGTGTAGTGAATAAATGTCTTCTTTTTTTTTCTTTCTATAAAAATGTACAGCAAAAATGGATTTCATATTTGTTATATTCGCGACCAAAAAATTCTGATCACTCTAAATGAAATAACTGCAATAGATTTTTATTTATATTTAACAATTGTTTTATTTATATACTATGCTATTCTTTACAATACCCATCTGTATTAGCAATTTCCGGGATCTTGTCATAAAAATATTATTGTTGTGATATTATTCAAAAATTACGATTTTTGCTATCTCGCTCCGTTAACGTTGTTTTTTTATGGGTCCGATGGTTACGTTATATTTGCATTGTAGATGTAAAATTAAATAAAGATCATGACAGGATTAAAAAAACTGTACAACTTGCACTATTTTAGGAAATATGACGGTATTTTACCAAATTTGACGTATTCTTCGCCCGAGTGTATAAAAACGTTGCGATTGTTTTTCATTAATAATTTCTGCATCACCTGTTGTGAATTGTAATTTGATATGTTTTCAGCTAACTTAAGGTAATAAGGAAGAGATCTTTAGCTCAAAGAACGCCTGTTATTTGCCTCTAATCGTATTAAATAAATAAATAGATAAATATTTGGGGACAATCTTACACAAATCGAGCTAGTCCCAAACTAAGCAAAGCTTGTACTATGGGTATACGAGACGACGATATATATACTTAAATAGATAAATAAATACTTAAATACATAGAAAACATCCATGCCTCAGGAACAATTATTCATGCTCATCACACAAATAAATGCCCTTACCGGGATTCAAACCTGCGGGACCTCCGGCTTCGTAGGCAGGGTCGCTACCAACTAGGCCATAGAGGTTGTTACTATTAATTGTGTTCTGTATGTACAAGACGGTACATCAATATATTGATTAATATACGTCAATCAATACCTGTCAGTTTAGTATAACATCATCGCTACACTTAAGCACAGCGTTGGATGGGAGAACCGATATGTTCTATATTCAATAATTAGTACAGGGCATCTAGACACACGGCAGTGTGTCCGCCAAGTTCGAGCAAAAAAAAGCGACACACCGGCCATGATTATATTACACGAACCATTTCGGGCCACTTTCGACCACCCTATAACTCAAAACATATTTTATATACGCATATGAAATTTCGAGTGTCTGTTGACATCCCCTTAATTGTCTAGAATACAAAATTTCATTATTCTACCTGTAGCAGTTCTTGAGATATCGACGTCAGAAAATCGCTATTTTTACTATACACTCACTGACTCACTCTCATCAAAAACCTAGACCACTTCCAATGGTCGTACTGACTTGAAATTCGGCATGGAGATAGGTCTTAAGGTCAAAGTAAAGGGAAAAATCTGAAAACGACCAAGTGTGAGTCAGTTTTAAAAATAGCGAAGGTGTAACTTTGTTCTACTATGAAGTCATAATGAACTAAATGGGTCTATCTTCCAATGGACGTACCGACCTGAAATTTGGCTCGAAGGTTTGTCTTTAGGTCGAAATAAAGTAAAAATTTAAAAACGGCCAAGTGTGAGTCAGTTTCGAAAACAACGAATGTGTAATTTTGTTCTACTATAAGTAGGTATGGAGTCGAAATGAGATAAGACTTATTATTTAAATTGAGATACATACCAATTTAAGACAATACATGTTTGTCTTAAAGACAAGAACAATAAAACTGTTCCATTTCCAATAAAGGGATCCAGACAGTGCCACGCAAGCGTAGAAAAAAGAATTAGACGCTTAGTATAAAGGGTATAGTATAAAGTAGGTACATACCTAAGTGGAATGAGACATTTGCTAAAGCAAAAGTGATAAAAAAATAATAAAGAACCTACACCTAACAAAAATAAATGAAATCCCATCAAAAACATAAATGTGAAAGGCTGCCAAGTTCGATACTATGGGAATGCTTCGCCTATAAAAGAAGTGAGATCTGAATAAGTACCAAGTCAGGGGGCTTGCAGTGGGTGGGGCGCGGCGCGTTAATAACCTAGCAGTCGCGGAACCTCAGGTTCCAAGTCAGTCGAGGGCCGGCACGACTTGCCGCCGCCGCCGACTTGAACGCGACGAACGAACGTAACAACGTGTTATTTTATAATTATAAGTAACATAATTTTTTAAAACATGTAAAAATCAACAAACCGCGACAGCTGCTAAGTCTATGGCTGTTTAACACATTGGACACCGCGTACCAGACTCTCGGGCACTCGTAAACTTTACTCAGATGCCGGCATACCCGAGAGTCGAGCACGAGCTATAAACCCTCACGCGACGCCAATTCTGTCGGTTTCTGGGGTATTGTTCGGAGTTTTGCCTGGTTGCGAAAGTGTTAAAAAATGCCCAAAAAGACGTTGGATTATCTTTTTTTAATCCTCCCCGGAAATTGTGAACGATAAGTTTATTTTTTTATTAGGTACCGGTCTACTTTAGGGTACCTACTTTACATTATGAAGATGTAAAGTACAGTACAATGTACAAAAACAATACAAATGCATGTTACCTATACTTTTAACGGGATACCTACTGCAATTTACTTCAAAATGAAAGACTGGTTTGAATATATATTTTATTACAATCCACTTTCTCTGAAAGTGCGCCTTTTCATGGGTCAACATGAACACAGAAAGCCCACCATGCTGTCCTTAAAACTTCAAAAGTTAAATTGAATTAGTTAATAGAGAATAGAGAAGTGGCAGATCAATTTTATTTATGTGTGGTGTTATTCATAATGACGCTGACATACATTGTATGTGAAGTGAAGTAAGCATGTACTAAATTAATATCGGTTCACTTTACTCAAGCGACATCTGGTGAGCATTTTTTGCCTTCATTGATGTATTCTTGGCGTGACAGCCCTAGCGCTACACGTGCTGTGTGTGAATGAATACAAGTTATACGATAGACAGAGATGCACAGAGTAGGCACGTTTCTTATGCCTAAACGTCTTTTTGCTAGGAAGTGCAATTTCTGTACTTGTACTATTACTTATTCTGTGACCAAGTGCCATAAAAATACCTCAAATCATAAATAGTTATAGGAATGTACACTTGACAGTACTTTTTAATGATGTAACTTGGCAAGTTTTAATAGAAAATTATATACTTGACACATTGCAGTCCAAAGGTGTCGATTCATTGCATTGAAAAGGTGTGTGGTGTGTGAAAACTTGCCAAGTAACATCATTATAAAGTACTGTCAAGTGTGCATTCCTATAACTATTTATGATTTGAGGTATTTTTATGGAACTTGGTACTTATTCAGATCTCACTTCTTTTATAGGCGAAGCATTCCCATAGTATCGAACTTGGCAGCCTTTCACATTTATGTTTTTGATGGGATAATGAAATTACTTGCATGATTTTACTAGCGCCTACATGATGTAGTTTTTCCTGTTTGTTCGAATCCTTAATTCTCGATCGTTAAACGTATGTAGGAATAACAGTGCCATTTCTTTGATTGTTAAGCTGACTCAGCAAACAACATTCTTTGGACTTTGGCATAATATTCGTAATGAATAATTGAATAAAGAAAAGAATAGGTACAAAAACTGCTTACGTTTGTTATGTATCAAATAACAAAACCCACATAGTGAAAGTGTAACGTTTATATCTACGTACAAAAATATGCATTGTACAGTAGTAGCTAAATAAAGACTCATCGCGCAAACAATACTCTCTTCTATCTCAAATGTCGTGTAGACGATATCGTGGGAAGACTGGTTACGCAAAGATAGCAAAAAAAGCGATATGAAAACGAAAACGCTTATCAGACTCGTGCGCGTGACAAGCGAATGAGTAGGGACATAATGATGTTCCTTTCTTGGCGCTAATCCCGGTTGCATCTTCAACCGCATGCTTCGGAGTCCTGCGTTTTACTACCTAGATCGGTTCAATTTGCGAAACATCCGCTAAAATTCTAACGCACACATCTTTGGACATCGTGCACTTAATGACTTAATGGAGTTATACGTTCTAGCCATATTTCCGATTCACATTTTGCTATAATACGCATTAAAATATAAAAAATGAAAAAATACTACGGTAGACCCATGAATACGTTTCATTAAATAATCTGCGCAAAATTGGCCCCAACAACAGCAAAAAAGCTTGTAAGTACTGACAAATGTAAAGAGTTTTTTGCGGTTTATTATTAAAAAATTAATAGTACATTGTGATACAAGTGAGGTAGGTTGATAATTACATCAGAGGCGAAATTGTTCACGCGAACCGCAGGTGAGCGTGATAAGGAAGCCGAGGATGTAATTATCAAAGCTCACGCGTATCATACGACGTTTTTCAACACATTTTGCGAGGAAAAAAATCATTTTCATAAGATGAAAATGTTATAGGCCTGCCAAATTATTTACTTTACATTAAGCAAATCATTACGATGACAACAGGTTTTTACTCACAATTGCACATCGCCAAGAATTTCCAGAGGCGTCCATTCTATTTATCACTTTTCTAGTCACCACGAGTCAACATTTTTGATAATAACCAAACACGTATAAACAAATTTTACAAATATTTGTGAAATAAATAACCTATCAAAATATACCTAACCTATATTGGCACCCAACAGTTTTTTTTTCGTGAAGTTTGCGCAGTGTGGGCACAGAAATCTCTAAACAGCCAATACAAAATAAAATTATATTTTCATTTTAATATGTTATCTGTATTTAATTCATGTAGAATGTTATGAAAAGTGAATAGTTTTACTAAATTAAACGTTTCCATATCATATACAAAAAGAAATAGTCAATTAATTAACAAAAAGGATTTAATTTGTTTAGTCGAGTAAGAATCCATTTGCCGAAAATTAAAAAAAAAGCTGTACATTCTGTACAACCTGGTTAATTTAAGAATGCACCGTGTTCATGCATATATCTTGCTGCAAAGTGCCAACGTGACTTAATCGGGATATAACCATAACACACAAGTGTTGTAAAGTTATAAAACACGCGTTTTTAATATCCAGGATTATGAGCCTAAAAGCGACACAATAAGAGGTACGTTACGAGCAATTGTGTTGAAAAAATATTTATTTAACACCTCACTCTTTTGGATCTTTATTTGATTATTAAAATCATCTGACTACTTAATTCATAAATACATTATGCGTCGTGAGTTACACTCAAATTATTTAAACGCACATAAAGAGTTTGAAGGATCCAAAATATAGAAAGAGTCATGTCCATGAAGTGAAAATAATGCTCAGAACTTTTACAGCTGATTGTAAACCTACTAACATACTTCAATACAAATGGTTTATGGCGGTTTTAAACGTTTCGTGTAATGTGTACTATTCGATGTTAAGTATATATGCCGTTTCATTATCATGTTCCTTAAAATAGTTGTTATAGTTACTGCCGTATAGGTATAGCCGAGGAATGAAAAGGCTTGCCAGTTTTCGTCCTTATTTCAAAGCAGTTAAGAGGTCCAAAAGTGAGCACCCTTTTCATTCCGCGACTGTACAAGTAAATTATTATAATATCTATTCAAACCGCTGCACTATTTATTTATAGGAACGAACAACCACATGACACTACCTACTTATATTTTAAAAGCCGCGAGCATAGATCGTGGATATCGCTCTGGGACAGTTCAGGATGATGGAACAAACTCTTCGTTTAGTTTTTTTTTACACCTCAGTATCGCGCACTGTGGCACTAACTACCCCCTGACTGCTGATCAGAATGATTTCATATGTAAATATGCATTAGCTTATATTATTAATGCAATCAATATAAATATATAGAAGCTACCACCTAAAAACCTAAGTTTGTAAGTTTGGTGAGTCAATGTGGGGCAAAAAGTTTTATGCAAGATTTTGTACAAACGGCAACACAGTTAACTTACCATCTTGTATTTATATTGAACCTTATGACAATGCACATAAAGTGCACGGATGGCCAGCTAACTGTGTTGGCGATGGTACACATGAAAAAAAATACTTTTCAGGCTAATATCGAGGTTTTTTCAGTTCCATGTATGGAAGTCCAAACATTAAAAAGATTACAGTTAATATAACAGAAGTAATGAATTACGCCCAACACTGGTCTCAGTGTTAGTTTCTTCGGAATTTGCTTGGAGTTGGCCAAGTCTGGTTATATGACTAAATCACAGGCAGGCACATGCTTCGGGATTAGAATGATATGGCTTCGCACTGAGCGCGCATGGGGCAATAACACACGTATCATAATATTATTGCCTTGCACATGTTTATGATGACATGATGATTTGATTATTTTTGAATAATCGCAGCGCTTTGGTTGTATAATATTCAAATAACTTACTTTTACCTTTTCATAAACCGTGAAGGATTTTTGGTGAATCTAGTCCTTAAATAATGCCCTCAAGTAAGGCTTAGGATACTTTGTATCCTGAAACCCTCTAGGGTGTGAAATCTCGGGTATGCGTTTAAATAGGAATAGATAGGATAAACTCTGGCCGATTCGTAGGTCTAGGATAATTTGCGATTTACCAGCGATATCATAGGGATTATCATGAAGTGTCTGTCATATCGCACATTCAATGCTCAATTAACCAGTTACAAATCTTCCAACACACGACCCCCATAATAACGTGAGCAACAGTGTGTGTTACAGTCCTGCCCGGACGATAGCCAGTTTGTCATATTGATGGAATCGTGTCAATTTATCAAGTTTCAAGGGCCGTATTGACCCTAACATTTCGGCTGACTTTCTGTCTGTCCGTTCCATTTTACGCTTCTGGTCATTACGGTTATTGCCTCCTAAGATATACCTCATAAACTATAACTATAAAAAGGTAGCACTATAGTAGGGTACTGTACTATAGTGAATTTAATATTAATATTTTTGATATAAATGACAATAAGTGTATTATGGGATGGAAATTTAAATAATGGACTTAGCTTGGGGGCAATTCATGTTAATAAAAACGAGAATTTTGCTGCAACTAGCTAACATCGGAATGTATTTATTACATAGTACACTCACTTTACGGGTATTTAATGAGTAAAAATCGGAGAAACCGAAATAGTAGGTAAATTACGTAACTAGGGCGGTAAATTCGTGAATGCCCCAGATCCCAGGTGTTTGTGGCCCGAACCGAAGGTGAGGGCCATAAATATGCGCTCTGGGGCTTTACGAATTACCGCCCGTGTTGAGTACAAAATTTTACGTCGTCACCTGGCCACAATGCGAGTTTTCCCGTACGCGCAGCGTGCAGTAATACTCGCATTATGGCCAGGTGTGACGTAAACAATATTACAAACAATTCATGTATCACTAGAAATCTCAGCTTTATAAATAGTTCTCATAGTTCACAGACTATGATTAGTCCAGCGTTCTTGATATTAACAGAAAGGTCACCGAATGAAGTGTGGTTAACCTCTGGAATCGGTTCGACCACTATATTTAGGCAGCAAATAAATCTGTTAATATTTAAACTAGGATACCATTCATTGAACCGAGAGCTGACATGTGAATTAATAATATAAATAGAACGATGCTTTCTTAGTTTAGGTACTAGCGGTCAAAAACATATCAATAATAGTTATACATAATTATAGCCTACATGTTATGTATTTGTTGTGTGAGGAGCTTGTATGATAGGCCCAAAACATCACACTAATCATTGTCATTGCAAGCCAAAAATTATTATAAAGATTACTCAGAATTCAAAAATAAAATGCCAATTATTTTGTTTCTACTGATTTTATCTTTAACTATTTTAGATAGGCACATTATCTGCAATAACTATCCGTTTCAAGTCATCTTTAAAGAATCTTAATCCTCCCGTAAGTTATCATTTATGCGATTGCAAAATCATAAATTAGTCCTCAATGATATTAAGTTGGTACCATTTAGAACTATTGGAATACGACAGTAAAATAATAAGAAAGCAGTCGATAAGTCTCGATACCTGTCACCATCCTCCTAAGTGGAAAAGGACACACTCTGCCTGGTTTCGCTTCACTTGGAAAGTAAATAAGACCTTTTAAAAAGCTAAGACTGTCGGTTTAAGGCCGGAGGTACATTGACCCCGCTTGCGGTACCTAGTTGACTAACGTTTCCACAGAAAAGTAGTCTTTCACCGAATTAAGCTACTTTGTTGTGCAGAATTGGATAAAGATCATCAAAGGCTTGAAATAACGAGATTTTTTCTAAGTAAAGCTCCTCAACTTTAGTCAATTACTAAGAAAAATGCGTCGTTTTTCAATGTATAAAAGGCATGACGCATTTCAGGTTGAGGCACATCTTGAAAGCAATTTGACAGTATTTTCTGCCGTAAGATGAGATGACATATTTTGACGACGCGTAACAATATAAACGTCATCAAATCATCTGCATCGTTTATTTTACAATCTCTGGTTTAAGTAGTACCGACAGCTCATATGCGCCTCTCATTATAACTGAGATCAAGAATTGTGTTTACTTTACAATCATGTGTGCAAACTGAAAATATTATGAGCTGTGTGAAGTGGTTATCTTTCTACGTGGGCCGCCAGTGCGAGTAATGACAAGTCCTTTAATATGATCAACAACATTGACTTGAGGTATAGGCAGAGAAACATACCTAGATCTACTTTGCGAAGACCTGCAATAAGATTTGGAGTCGTAAATATATAATTTAACTCTTGACATATACATAATGATATATTGTAAATTTATTCTGTTAAAGAAAAACTAGAAACGAAAAACAGAATTTGCCGAAGTCAAAGAATAGGGGACGATAAATGTTAAATTCGGGATAAAATATGTATATTTTCTATAGAGTTTGTTCACTCTGTTCATAATTATATGAATCTGAAAAATTGTAAGAAGATCGTTACTACGTAACTGTAAGAATAAGGGTGTTTTACGAAATATTTGGCTACTCTGGCTGCTACTAACTATATGACGCTGACTGTACTACTGCGGTATTTCTTTAGAATCATTATTGTTAGTCATCAGTTACTCACCTCTGGCGCCAAAAGAGCCGAACCTCTCTCGGTTCACAGCTACCTTGTATTTCTTGTCACTCGGCACCGGCAGCTTCGACGGAAACTTCTCAGAATTAGCTCTATATAGTTTTTCTTTCGAACCGTGGGCACCCATCTTGTCTTCTACGAAATCAGCATCACAAACAATAGCTTCATCATCAAAATCTAGGATCGCGGCGTCATCTCAGGTTGTTCCTTAAACTTCATCCACCCATCTCGTGTTTAAAACAACTATTTTTTTTTCATTTTGTTCCTATCTACCATTCACTAAAGTCACATCACTATTAACACACTAATCAGTCTTCTTTATCACAATCCTTTGTCAACTTGTTTCCATGCCTATAAATTTACGAAGTTATCAACAGTGTTGTGCGAAATCTTATATGGTGTCATACTTTGAGTTTATATCAAAATACAGATGACGTGTCAGATTAATTTTAAAGGGTCGTAAAGCGCACACGTGTTAGGTTATGGTGAACATAGCTGATACATATTATTATTGCACTGGTTTGGCCATCTATTTCTGTATACAAATCACCGTCTACAGACCAGTTTATCCTGAGCTGTAACTAACCTCACCACCAGTTTTTCCGATTAACTACGAGAGACTGTCAATTTTATAAGCCATAAAGTTTTCTAAAAGCTAAACAGCCATTTATACCGCCATTCGAGGACCATTCAACACTCGCCTTACACGTTTTTACTCTCAGCGCGATTAATCATTTTCGCATAAGCGTTCACTTTCAATGGTCAACTTTTTGTATTAGAAAGTACGAGTTGCGTGTATCAAATAATAAAACTTATCACGCTAGTGCAGTGCAACGTCTGCTACGAATAGGATTATCAACGTTTACGTTCTTTGATGTTATGAAACACTCCCTTTAATACTATATTATTCAGCAATCCTTTGCTGATTACAAAATATTTATAAATACAGGATTGGGATGAGCAGTTTTTTTAACTACGATGCTATTGAGGCAAGACTGGCACGCAATACACATACAAAACGAATGACACGCCTCATTTGCATCAGGGTGACAAAGTAATCATATGTCATATCACATTCTGTGGATTCAATTGTTTATCTGCGTAAATTATTGATAGACCTAATTTCTGAAAGCAGAGAGCGTTTATCCAACTGCAAAGTGCATCGTCACATGAAGATTATCGAAATGCATAATTTACGTATATTTCATAATACTGTAAATCAAGATTACTCATCCATTTAGGGTTGTCACAACGCAAGAGCTGAAAATAAATCGCCGCTACCCTTAGAAAACAAGAATCACGCATATTCCAACTTTAGCAGTAATAGTTCGTATTAGTCACTGAAAACAAGCGAGTGTTACCAGTTCTCTCGAGCTATTTCGGTCAAGTTTCAGGGTTAAATAACTTAATACATGCTCAGATGTCGCTTGTACGATTCTTGCGGTGAACGCAAATAGAAATGCAAAGAGTGTATTTAGCGATGTACCATCGACAACACAGTTCTGATCATTGTAAATGTAAACCTTATATGCAAGGACATACGGTCCACTATTTATGTTGCTTTTTGTTCAAGAATGTATTAGATGGAATGAACTATATTCGACTTACATTATCTCTGTCGAAATTTAGTGGACAGCTATATCAAAGTGGGGATATGTCCCCTGCATATGTCAAGTGGATATCGCGGATAGATTACGGCCCTATGTCAAGGTATTGACACTTGTCAGCTGACAATGGCAATTCTGGACCTCTGAACACTGGTGACATGCGTTGCAAGACAGCTGCAATAATCTTGTTACGACAATATCACGGCATAATCAATAGCTATATGCGACATTGAGTCTAACTTACTGACGGTATAATTATAAAGTAGTGGCATTTTTTTGCTTACTTATCATACTAGAAGAATCTTCTAAACTTTGTATAGGTAGTAACTAGATAATATGTAATGTAAGTATTACTAAAAAAAATTGTCGGAGTATACACCGGGTGTACAATCCAAATGGGTCAGTATGGAGAAGTCGGAAACTATGAGAGATAGCGAGATCTGTTCTCAGGAACCATGACGTCGATTTTAGATTTAATAATAATTACATTCAAACTTTTTTTATTAACTCTCATACATAACCGGGAATCGAACCTGGTCAATATTTTTGTAACCGCGTTAAGTAAAAAGGACCAAATTTGGCTATGAAATATTGTGTAAACATAACTGACAGTAAAATAGGCTAAAATGCCCACAGTATTATTAATTTGCAAAAAGTCGTGAATAATATGAATCGATCATCAATTATCTGAAGAGACAACTTATGCATATCTTATCTGCATCGGTATTATGCATTACAAATAGCGTTTATTTAAAATTAGAAAGCATTTGTTCAGCGGGCGTACCAATTAATTTAAAATTTGAAAATGGAATACTGTTTTTGGAATTAACTTCAAATGAAACACGGCTTTTCATAACCTCCTCGTGTTGATTTTATTGGTGGGTTTTTCTTTCAATTATTTAAACAATATTCCGTTAGTGTTGTGCCTCTTGCGACTTGCAGAATTTATACCTACACATTGATTTTGACCAGGTTCGATTCCCGGTTATGTATGAGAGTTAATAAAAAAGTTTGAATGTACCTAATTATTATTAAATCTAAAATCGACGTCATGGTTCCTAAGAACAGATCTCGCTATCTCTCATAGTTTCCGACTCCACCATACTGACCCATTTTTTTGGATTGTACACCCTGTACAAAGGTGCTAAAGATTTGCTTGGGAAATGAGACTGCTGGGATAAGATTTTTGTGAAGTAAAAACTGGCGAAAAATCTTTTTCCTAAGCGCCAGTAGGTACACCCGGCCGACTATCATTAAAATGCGAGTGGCATTTGATGAGAGAAATAATCCACATATCTACTCTATATCAATACTCTCGCAAGAGAGGCAAGAAAAGTAATTGGGTCTTAAACTTGCTCCTACTTCCATATATGAAACTGTACATTAACATCAAAAGTACACTTTTAATTTTCCACCTTATACCTTTGTAATAAGGCCAGTATCACCGACTTGGACGTAGATACATCTATCTTGAAGATATATTGAAGTAGCCATAACATCCAAGTAAATAAATCTAGTCCTTGACAGGCGGTTTCGCCGCGTTTTTCAACTTGATCCGCCATTTTTCATGGCATTACGTACCTACGTCTACATGGCTAAATATAGAGATAACCTCACTCAGCGTTAAGTGCGATGTCATCTAAGTTGATGATACAAATAAATTAGCACGTATCGCGAATAAGTTGCGAGAATTTTTATCGTTTTTAAAACAAACGATATGAGAATCTCGTTTTGAGATTTTTTACTCCCGTACTTAATAGGCAAGTCAAATCATACATAGCAAAACAATATTGAAGCACACAAAATATCACATAACCTATGAAATCAGATGTCTAATACTGTATCGGATGTCATGTCGATGAGACTACAGGAAAACAATCAAGCTGAAACTTAAAATGCTACGAAGAATCTAACAAATTAGTAAGATCTCCCAAAACGTTCAGGCCAGCAGAGCGTGAGTCAATCCTTTAGGTATAAAGATTAGCTGAATGCTTAGTTAATCGAATCAATACAAAATCGCTTAGCAGCCCGATTTGCGATCGACTCACCCATATAATTCGAACGACACGTCCTGTTAAACACGGAAAGCGTACTAGATCTACTCTATGGTTCAAATACTTCAAAATGGCCGCAGACAAGGTAGTCATGCGTGTCTTCGGCTACGCTCTTCACCAGCCTCATTCATCAATCACCTCTAGTATATCTTGAAGCTGTAATTCGGTACAACTGCGCATTTTCGGGGGTCAGACTTACACTGGTTCACTCAGAGTTGGTAAGCATTGTGAATGTGGCTCATCACCGGTGACTAGCTTCAGGCGAACATATCAAGTTCGACCCCTTATGCATAGTCGTTACGAATATCGGCAAGCTATAAGTACTAGAAAGTAGTGAGGTGAATTGAGATGCGTTGTGAACAACATACTGCTACGTGTCTCATAAAAGATTTTTTCAATGAAAAAAAACGCAGTCACTAAATTTCCCACAAGTTAACAGCCACTTTAGATTTTTCTTTTTTCAAATACTAACAAGTAATTGAAATTAGTATAGTTAAATGAGTAGTAAGGTACGATAAATAACCAATTCCACCGTTATTAAATTAAGATGTACTTAATTTATATTATATGTTTTAATGAATCCAAACATTCCTAATTTAGCATAATAAACGGTACATTACAATTCCAATAAGTAGGTTTATAAGCTATTCGAATAAAACATAATTTAACTTTCACAAACTCTCAAGACAAAATAATAAACCAGAGAAAATTGGACTTTACGCAGCAGTTATTAAGTTATATTTACTACTAACAGGTTCGAGTCGAAAACAGGATTCCAAGGATTACACACTGAACCGGGCCCTTGTAGTTTCTTAATCTCGTCCCTCACTTTCGTGTTTTTTTAGAACGTGTACTTTACTGCTCTATAAATAAAGTATCTTAAACTGTGGCAAAAGTGCACAAGATACGAGTTTGACAAAGTATTTTGGATGCGTTTGGTAGCGCGCCGCGCACCTAATAATGGACTATGTTAATTTTAGAAGCAGTCTTTGTTATATTCGTGACGTCACACGCTGGAAGTACGAACAGAAGCCGAAGTTGGCTGAATAATTAGGTTGCAATGAAGTCGTGAAAACGCGTACTAAGCTACATACGGCATGGAATAACGGCATACTAAGAAGCTTGTTATCTTAAGAGTCCGCAGTAAGCTCGATTCTCCATACAAACGTAGTTACGCTCTCATTTTAAAACTACGTGTTGGATGGTAACGAAACTTTGCATATACGATGACAAGAGGTATATCTATGTCTTTAATTACTTTATGTAGCTTCAGATATAGTAAAAAAATAAAGCGACTAAGTTTTTCATACAAAACTTGTTTTTGCTGTATTTCATTTTTTTTATAAAGTGGAACCATATAAACTCATTACAGACATAGATATACCTCATGTCATTGTATATGCAAAGTTTCATCACAATCCAACACGTAGTTTTAAAATGAGAGCGTAACTACGTTTGTATGGGAAGGTGAAATTCGGCCGAGCTTACTGCGGACTCTTAAACCAGCCATATTATGTTAGACGTTAGTTTATCATTATAAAAGAACGGTTACACACGGATTTCCAGCGAACGAAAAAACCAGCAGCAAAATAGCAGTCTAAGCAGCGCCGCGAATTCGCCCCACAGAATGGGTGCCATTGCCATTATGCGGGGTTGGCGGCGGGGTGTCACAACGATGCCAGGCAGCCGTTTCGTTCGAACATGCGTATATACCGGGTTTTATATAGGTACGTGTTTGGATACAAATTTGTAAGGAGCTCGCGCATTCTATGCTTTTTTCGTTAGCTGCGCGTTTCAGGAAAACGCGACCCTAGAGATCTCTTGTAAAAAAATCACCTGGCGTGCCCCTTTTATTTACATTAATTTGCAGTTCACTTTACAACGAGGCAATCGCTGCATAACTTCAACAAACTCGTACATGGTGTTGAATTCTGAACGTGAAATCAACTTTATACATTTTTAACTACAGTTCATTTTAAAACCACCGGTAGGTCGTTATCGTAATGGATCCGGGCGTGTTTGCAACGTGACATGAATTTGAAACACGAGGTTGAGCAAATATTGATACAAACAAACTAACTTTTCACAGTTCGTACTGCATTTGCAATCTATATCTCTCATGGAGCTTAAAATAATGTTTAGTTTTGTTCATTAAGTTACCCAGGCACTTAACATAAGAGTCTATCCCAAAAAGTATAGTTTCCTCTCCGTGTTGGTATAGGTCAGATTGCAGTCGCTTCTGCAAAAACTAGTGCATACGTCAATACTTGGGACTTATCATACGAACCCCGGAACAAGATAAAATATGTTGACGAGATAGTTATGTAAGATGGCTCGGCCTCAAGAAAGGTTAAATACTGTTAAGATTAATTGCATTACACAAACTAAGTCAACATACTGTATATACATTTTACCCCGTATAGCGGCTACCGATCGAATTGGGTCACACTGCAACATTTTTGGCTAAATTTCGTAATAAACAAAACATCACGCGGGCACAGTGCCAACTGCCAAATCACACGTCACCACTCACCACACAATTTTAAACCTTAATCCAAATAAAATAAGGTAACATTATCGATCTTTCGAAAAAGAGAACTTATGAAGTTTTCTCCAATTTCCGACGACTGACAAATCATACGCTCTCACACAATTTTGAATCTTAATCCAAATAAGTTAAGGTAGCATCTTGTTTTATGATATTCTTTCCTAATTTCCGATGCAGTCGCCGCAAACATGTGCGGAGATTCCATCAGAAACGGATCATCCTTTTAATTGAGAAGTCAAAGCGTATTTTCACTTTGAACTTTAGGGAGACTTTGGTATTAAATTAAACGAGTGAAGTAAGTGCAGCTTTTAACCGCAATGTTATTTTGAAGATACTTTGACGCTCTGAATAAATTCGCTTTTAGATTTAATTACATTAAAGTTAATTACACAGTGTTTATACAGTTGGTCGTTTCCGGTCAAGAAATATTCTGATGAGGCAGCATGATATAGGTATACTAAACGGGAAATAAATGGAACACTTTGTGATGAATATAAAGTCAACCCAATTTTTCTGATGCTTGAAGTGTAGTTGACACAATATTACGGAAGACAAGTGCCGAGTATGCAATATTCTGATGCAGATCATTTATTTGCTTTACGCGTAAACATTTTGAATAAAAATATCACAATTGCGGTGCATTGGCAATTTATTCTGAGGCAAAGACTTAATTGACGAAATATGAAAAAGAAACTTCATATTTCAATTAGTGGAATAAATCGCGTCCAGCCGCGAGCCGAGATTTTTCACACCCGCATTCACGCGCATTGCCAGGGGCGGCTTTACCTATAGTACCCGGGCGCACGGTCCTATGGGGCGCCGAGCGCCACTCACAGAGCGCCACTCGCCTGGACTCGGGCGCTAGCGCGCTACGGGGGGGTGCTAGAGGGCGCTACGTTAATGATTGCACCCGGGTGCGATGTGGGCTAGAGACACCTCTGCGCATTGCCGCATCGGCAGTGTGACGTACTAGGCGTGTTTTCTATATAATTTGAGATTCTTGCATACAATGGTAAAATCTGCCGTTCCGCGCACCGCAACGGGACGCGGTGTGGTGGGAGAATCGCTTTAGGGCGGTGCATTGGAAATTATCGCGTGCTTTGAAACGCCGTTATGACTAGATTAAGAAACAATTAGGTCTGATTTTCAGATATATGATTCTTGACTATATAAATTTTCATCCGATTTTATGGATACATGATTGCTTAAAATCCTCTATAGAAAAAAAAACCAAAGTTAGGTCTGAATTTTTCTTTTTTTACTCAGCCTACTCAAACGGTACATTATTTTACGTCACACCTGGCCATAATGCGAGTTTTACTGCACGCTGCGCGTACGGGAAAACTCGCATTGGGGCGGTAATTCGTAAAGCCACAGAGCGCATATTTATGGCCCTCACCTTTGGTTCGGGCCACAAACACCTGCGATCTGGGGCATTTACGAATTCACCGCCCTAGTTACGTAATGTACTATTACGACACAATCAAGTTAGTACTATATTGATGAAATTTTAATATAAGTTCACTAAGTTAGGTATTTATCGAAATTTGTCAAAAACAGCGATTCCCGAAGAGTGTTACATCTCTTTTGTGCGTGTCTCTGTCTAGGGGGCGTGTACGACTCAAATCAAAGGCATCCCCTTAAAGATGCGTTCACACGGTACGCATTGTAGTTGTCCAGCTTGGTTATAGGTATAGGTGTAGTAGGGACCTACACACATAGTACACCTATAATCATAGATTATATTCATCATCATCATGATCAGCCCTAACTTGGAGAAACCTCCTCTCATTAATGAGAGTGGCAGGATGATATAAGGACTGTATCGTTTATTATAAATACAGATAAAACCTGGTCTAAATGTTGATGTGTATTATTTTGTATAACTATGTTCTAGGGGTTTGATCTGAGGGTATTTTTAAACCATATCTGATATAAGGTTTTATTTTAATTTTTTATTTTTTGGGACTTTATGACGCTTTCAATATCGTCTAGAAAATTCATTTCGGACAAGCCTATCGAGCTTAATTTGAGACTCTTTCACCGACTCCTTGGTACGATTTAAAGAAAGAAAAGCTTAGTTTAGTAAGCTGCCTAAACATGTTATCTAAGTGCTCTTCATGTTTGCTCAATTGAGCAGCTGCGGAATAACTGTGGTGAATTTTTATTTTTACATAAATACGATTTGTTCACCCCAAGTTTTGGATTCCCTTCAATTTCTGATGCAAGCTAAATGAGGGAGATAGCTAAAAGAATGAGTTAAAAACCAAAGCCTAACGGACATTCATGGCATTGAACCATCACGAGAGCAGGTAAATAGAAACGCTCTATGATAGTTATATTGGACGTCGAAGTCGGAGTTGTCGTAAGGAACATACCATATTCTCTAAAAGGCCACCATGCATAGATCCAAACCCTTTTTTTTTACTAAAAGAAATCATTACACTATGCCCAGATGTTTCGCTTTACGAATCATGTGTAATTGCGGCTCGCCTAGTACGATTTTTTTTGATGTAATATCGTTTTGATCGCACATCGTAAATTTTCTTGTATTAGTATTTGTCCGCAACAGGACAAAATGTGTACCTTATTAAAGCACTAATTAAACACGTGTAAATTTTAGTGTAATAGTTACTGGTATAGATAACTATTTCTCCAGTAAATATTTTTTTAAGTAACGTTGCATATTTAATGTATACAAACCCTAATAGTCTAAGACTTATTCTATGTTAAACACTACCTTATCTACAATAAAGATTTTTATTATATTATTATTATTACAATGTCTATAAGCACACAGTCCATTTCGCGACTATTTATTTATTTATAATAACTATTACTAAATATGTCCTATTACCATTATAATAAAGACTAACTAATGTTCCCTATTCCTAAAGCGTGTTTTTATCTTTTTACATAAATGTCAAAGTGACAGATAAGAAAAAACAATCTTAAAGCCTGTTTACTAATAGCTCTGATGAAAGTTTATGAATAAGGACATAAAGGACATAGAATTACATTGTATTAAGTACCTACTAAGATCCGTGCCACGGCATAACTAATATAACTATGTCCCGCATTATTTGTATGTTTCTGTGTGCAGTTACGACGGCGCAGCTCAAATTAACATCCGGTACGAATGTCTATCCGTTCATCCTTACGGCTCGTAAATAAAACAACAAAGCGTGGGTGGGGTACGCACACAGTATGGCGACTTGTTTCATAGAGGAAATCGAACGTTGACGAAGTGAAATACGGAGTCCTTTTGATTTGTCAGCAATGAAATGCTCAATGTGTTACACCTCCGTTTACGTCACACCTAGCCATAAATTGGCTTCTTGGCCAGAGAGACGTAAAATTGTATATTCTCCACGGGCAGTAATAAAGAAAGCCTCCGATTGATTTATCACCCTTGCCTTTGGTTCGGACATCAAATGTATTAAACATAGTAAACAATTCTAAAATAAATATGGGGTGCTACGCCATATTTATTTTATTAACAAACAAGCGAATGATTCCTAAAAAGCAATTAAAGCTTACAATAAACTAAGATAAATAATCCTCGGTTCTCCGTGTCTTGTATGTTATTGTACCAAACCACAGTCAAGCATGGTACAAATAAAATAAAATGTAAAAACTATAAGAATAGGACTCAATAACGTTAAACATCGAAATTGTAGTTAGGACGCTCTGGCCCAGACACAATGAGATTCAAAAGTTGCAAAAACAGCATAACTAAAAAAATGCTATTTAAATAACGACCTAATACAAATGAAAATAGGGTTTAAAAGTTCCAATCATCACAGTGGTGTTTAGGACTTTTAAATTCGCACACGGTGATATTTGCAAGAAGTTAATTTGTATGTCGGATTACACCGTCGGCGTCACGAATTACCGAGAAATGCGTAAGTTGTATACGACTCTTTAATACTTGCATAAATTGAGTAAGAACTAACAGCCTGTAAAGATAGTATGTTTTTAGTTGACTTTAACAGTCTGACTAATGAATTAAACTCTTATGAAGTCGTATAAATTACATGTGTCGACCTGTACGCCGACGGCAGAGTAAAGCTAAAACTGAAATAATCACGCGACTTGCGGATGCATCTTATTTGATAACAGTTTTAAGCCCGAAACTATTTACTTATTTATAATTATAACCATTGTAAACCAAGCCAAACATCATTAAATCGTAAAGGTTCAACTGGGTTGTTGGTCAATTATTCACCTTCCTAACGGAAGAACACTAGCATTCGGGTAAAATCCACTAAAAATATAACCCGACATATCTATCGCACCTATTTACATAATTGGACGCACACATAGGTATTCCCTGTACAATTGCGGTTGCCATCGGGAAAAGAATTTCGATAACTACATACAGGCATGTGATATCGAAAGCAAATGTTATTAAAGTCACGGAACGTTCAAATTACAGTCTAAACGCGTATACCTGTTACGAGTGCTGTGGCTAGGTCGAGTCTGCTATCAACGACATCGGAATCCTTATGGATTCCGATAATTACCCGTCCGTATTGTTAATTGTATAAGAACCCGTCCAAATTGAGTGATGCAATGTTATTAAACGATTATAAAACATTGCAATAGGCCTGCGCTGCGGAACTTACTACCTATTTGTAACTTTAAGACGCACTTTTTATAAGTGGGACTAAAGTTGACTATGTCAGTGGTGAGACGACCGAAGAATTCGATTCAAATAGTTCGAATGGCTAGAAGGTGAAACGTTGTGATTGGGTTCACTAGAACCCTTTCAAGCAATAGTTGATGCCTATGCAAAACAAAAAAATTGGCACAAACTTATATATTATCTCAGTTATTCGTAGGTCTACTGGTACATCTGAAGGTCTGTAGGTGTAGAATTTTGTGTTACATCTCATGCACTAAAACTTATTGGATACTTCCGTTATATTTGTGTGAGTTGGGTTGTAATACGTCAATCCTCAACCGTTTTAAAGTGAGTGTGAAATTGGAGCAACCTTTAGCAATGGACTTCAGTTTTGAACTCGGCTTCTCCTAATACGGGAAACAGATAAATCTCAAGCTACAGATCGGAACACCAATTGGCAAGTTTTTCAACTTGTGCGCAAAAGGCGAGAGCGGTCGGCAAAAACCGTTAACGGAACATTACACAGCTATTCAGCGAAGTTTAATTCAAATGGCATATCAGTATCGACTCATTTTACTTTTTAATTCAAACACAACGCTGTAATTGATACTATTAACAACACGATAGTGGCGTTAATGTTATAGGAGTTACTTTATACTTTAGCATACGGAATATTTTCACCATATATGATAGAAGTGGTGAGTTAATTCGATGAATCAGTAATTTTATTTATTAAATTAACAGTTTTAAAAAGTATTGGTCTAAGCATGATTTTTCAACTAATTTTTCAAACAGCTCCCTCCTATTGCTCCTTAAATAAAAGTTTAACGATATCAACTTCGAAGACAGTACCGGCACTGTCTCAAATTATATAGAGAAATCTTCAATAACTATGCGCAATTTCATACTAACCGCGACACTTGCTTACATTTGAATAGAGAGCATTCTCTCTCCCTCGCCCTTTTACATAAACATAAAATAAATGTACTATAGACTCTATATACATTGTAGAGTGTAATTAATTATAGTGCCAATTACAGTTTTTAGTTAGCTACTTAATAAAGTACGAGTAGATATACAATTGCTTAAGTGAGATATTACACGCTTTGTCGCTCAAGAGCGTAGATTGTCGCAGATCGCAAACATCGCTAATACGAAATTGTTGGACACCTAACCTAACGAAGAACGGCATAAGACATGAGGCACAGCTAGGTATTATTGCCATGTCATCAATAGACACTTAGCCCCGTTCACAACAGTCAAAGGCGGGAATAATATAACTGTTTCTTTTAAATATTCCGAACTGTCTACTTTACGGCCCTTGTTGCAAAACGTGCCTTTTTCTCACTACGTTGATTTTTATCTTTGGAATTGGAGCGACCACAGCGTCCATCAAATACTCACAAATATCTCAACAACAATCTACATTCTCAATTTATATCATAAATATTTACAGAAGCCCTTGTCTGTTACGATATATTTAACCCCCGAAGCAAAAAGAGGGGTGTTATAAGTTTGACGTGTCTGTGTGTCAGTCTGTGGCATCGTACGAATGGACCGTTTCATACGGTTTTTTTGTCCGAAAGCTGTGATCGGGGATGGTTCTTAGCTACATTTTTCAACAAAATCGGTTCAGCCGGTTTTAAGATATTGAACTATGAAATGAGAAGTTTTCTGGACTTTTGTAAGCGATCTTAAAACATTTTTCGTGCAATCGTAATTTTGTTAATTAGTTATTTTCTTCACTATTTACCTTTAATATTCATCCTTTATCAAGAACTGGCTTTTGCCCGCGACTCCGTCCGCGTGGAACTCGTTTATATCGCAGCTCTATACAAACTTTCACCCCCCATGTCACCCCCTTAGGGGATGATTTCGGGGATAAAAACTATCCTATCTCCTTCCCCGGGACTCAAACTATCTCTATATCAAATTTCACCTAAATCGGTTCAGCGGTTTAAGCGTGAACAGGTAACAGACATGACGAACACAGTTTCGCATTTATAATATTAGTATGGATTAAAAAAAAAAGAATATCCTAATCAATGTCAACGAGGTGTGTGTGGGTGATCCCAATCATTCCCGCTACGTAAGACAATTGTCAAACCCATTAGAGACACAAACATAATTCACGTCAGTAATGAGCTTGTCAGTTAGTCTGGGAAACTTTCAGTGATCAAACAATCAATTTTACACCATATTTCAAAGAGCTGAAGTGTAATTTTTTATCGACATTCGTAATGATACAGATAATGTTGGCTTTAAGGCTCGTGGGACCGGAGGAAAGTACACGGATTGATGCGAAAGTAAATTAATTGGTGTAGGTTTTTGCTAAGCGTACGTCGCGAGCGCCTGGCGCATTCTGCATACAATCGTGTATGCAGTTGGTAAAATAAAAGATTAACAATTAAAGCTTTGAGCGTGAGATAATAGGAACTAATTTGGCGCGGTAGCTTCTTCTGTGGTGGTATTAATAAGTTGGTGGGAGAGTAAATTAACTGTCATGTTTTTGCTCCGTTCTAAAGCTGAAATTAGTCACGTCTTGTAAAGATACTGTATTATAATTAGCTACCTGTTGTTAGAACTTTTCCTTCATTATCTATGCACGTTATGGTTTTTATTAAGTACTAGCTTCTGCCCGCGACTCCGTCCGAGTGAAACTCATTATTATCGTAGCTCCATACAAACGTTCAGCCCCATTTCACCCCCTTAGGGATTGATTTCCGGGATAAAACTATTCTATGGCCTTCCCCGGGCCTCAAGCTATCTCTATACCCAATTTCACCCGTACAAACTTTGTACCCTATTTAACCCGCTTAGGGGTGGGTTTTTCCAAAACCCTAATATTCCTTTTCTTGTATTGTAATAAGAAGTCCATACACAAAGTCTCAAGTCTCTCACTTAAAGTTTTACTCCATCCCCATACAAACTTTCAACCCCCTCTGTACGCCTTTAAGGGGTGGAATTTTCAAAAATGTTCTTCTTAGGTCTTCTTAGTGGGTACTTACGTCATATAAACTACCTATTGTGAAAAATCAGCTTTTTAGGTTCAACGGTTTGGGCTGGGCGTCGATTTAAGTGAGCTAATAGTGAGTGAGTGAGTAAATCAGACTTATTTTTGTGTTTGTTGCATAGATTAATAGGTGCTTCTAGTTTTTGTGTGAAACTTTACTCTGTTCAGCTAATGCTTTCCAATATTCTTATAATAAAATATATAGGTACTGGTGAAATATGACACAAAATCGGCAAAGTAGTACCGGTGACTACCCTCTACATACCAACTAACATAGTCACACAGTCATAACTAATCGTATGGATTGGCGGACGCCGGTGACATCACCAATATTCACAAAATTGACATCACAGTACGAGTAATGTTGTTTTTTTTTTTTCAAAAAAAGTGATATTCAATTATTCGAGCGCGCTCTACGTTCGATTGATCAGTCATGGTTTTACGCTCTAGAGGGTTTTAACTTTTTTATTCTTCTTATTTCGTTTCCCATGTAGCAGAAGCCCACGCTATTTTACGATGTTTTATTGAACTTACAGCCTATTTGATTTACTTAATACTTCGCACGCAAAAACATTGAATTGAAATCAGTACGCTTACCATGAGTTTGACAATGACGGCTTACGCTAACGAGTATCGAGTTTTCTATCTGTGCATCCCGCTCGTACTGTCAAAGTGCAATAGAGATGCACAGATAGAAAACTCGATACTCGTTAGCGTAAGCCGTCATTGTCAAACTCATGGTAAGCGTACACATGATGATGCGAAGTGCTAATCAAATTTACTTCTAAATGGGGCCCGTCCGCATAGCGGGGCGTTAGATATATGACAAGGGTTTTGTATATACTAGGTATAGAATGTTATCAAACTATTCAAATTTTCCATTACATTTTTTCTGACAAAAAATATTTTGTCATAAACCCGGACACGGAAAGCTTTTCTTACTTTATCTATACAGGTTTAGAACTTTCTTGGATCGGCTATACTGGAAAAATCTAAACTAGTAAAAAATGTACGTTACAATACAGCACTGCAAGGTAAACAATTCCAGAAAGTAATACAATTGAGAAGTGTAGCAACAGCAACACCTAATTAGGGTAAGAGCACACTGTTGGCGCCTGGTCACAGTTGTGTCATGACAGCCAGTATTTTTACACGACTTTCCCGGAAAAGAAGTTTCAGTGTGTTTACGTATGCGAGTTTCTTTATTCCTCCATAACAATAAAAATACGCCCCAACCGATTAAGGTGCACGGGGTGTCGTTGTAATGTAGAGTACCTATGTGAGATTATATTCAAACCAATCACAACAATCGGAATAAAAATCATCATCAGACATTATTCGTGACACACTAATACAAGACAAAGACAAAAGAATGAAGAGACGGTTGAACTGCTAGATATTTTAAATCATGGCATCCTAGCACGTGATCGTTTGTTCCTAACGCGATTGGATGTAGGTAAGACACCTCGGAGATGTGCGGGACCGGAGTTTAACCAAAGTGGCAAGAGGAACAGTTATACTGAAGCGAGTTCATCATCTCATCAAGTCATCATTAACCACATGGTTTATATCTTTAAATACACACATTGTACCTTTGTGCTCTGTAGTAACGCGTATAAAATGCATACCATCTCTCTGACGTCGACTGTAATGCCCTTATTCTATAAGTAACTTGTTTTAAGCTTAGATACCTCAACGTTCACTAACTAAGCGTAACCAGGTATTTATTTAATAATGGATCACTTTCTGGTCAAAGCGGCATGCCAAGGTCCATAATCAACAATAATTAATGATAACCAGGGGTCTAGTTTCGTAAGGCGTGACGGGTGAGGTGATGTGCGTTCCGAATAACAGCCCTACAGTCATTGTACTGGTTGTGAGACGTATTGTGTCGAGACGAAATCGACGCCGCACCGGTTTGTCTCACACCAATAAGAAGTAAACGGCATCAGTAGACACCTGACTTTCTTACCTGTCATTCTCACTTTATCACTGGTGATAATGAACTCTATATTACTCTCAGTAAGGTTGCCAATACAATACGGTTGTATTTAACAAAGTGCATCTCTGGTAAAACTTATTAAAAATGAACTCTATGCTTCTACCTGCAGGGTTGCTATTAGTATGATGCCGTTCCGTAACATATCGTACCATACGTTTTACTAAATCGATCAGCGATGAAATTGACCTGTATGTTGTTACATATGGATTGCTTTTACAATGACGAGAAAGGTTTTACGATATCGATTTAATAAACGTAACGTTCGACCAGTTTCGTCCATAGGCAGTTTTTATGCCTGATTGATCATATTAGTCTGAACTTATGCTAAACATATAGGTCAGTTGCCAAAACGAGATTAATTTCATAGTTAATGTGTTCGTTCGGTCTTAAAATAAGCATACTATTTTAAACCTTGTTCCACCGACATTAAAATCTGTTCAAACTTCCATACTTATATATCGACTCAATATCAAATATGATAGAAAATTTCAATCTTTACTCGACTCCTGCGCTCCTGCAACGGAAATACGAGTACAATGATACCATCACGTAGGTATAGCGAGCATTTGTCCCTTTCGGTTTTAAGGAGTACAGTCAGCATGATGATGGTAGCACCCATACTGGCCAAATATTTCGGTACACGTCTTCAGTACTGTAATAATTAAGGGTTTTTTTGCGATATAATTGGCTACTCTAGTTGACACGAACGATAAGATGCTGACTGTACGAGTACATGCACGTTATGAACGAACGATTGATGTCCGATATAAACGCTATCATAATAGCGTGGAACTAGCTAGTCTGGAGAAATTGTGATTTTCATTTAATCTTTTTAACGCAATCACTGAATCGCTACGCGCTACGCTCATAGCCGATCCCGTGGTTTTCCTCGTATGAAGCGGAAAGCGCCCACGACGTCCGCGGAGCGGTTTCCTAGCAGTCAAAGTGTCAAAGATTAACCTACGACAGGGCCGGCTCACTTCGTGATTTCGTCGCGCCTCTACGAGTACATATACACGCAGATCTACCGGAACCGGCCAGTATGTTAACATTGCTACGGCACGCACGTGTTGCATGCGATAGAAAGGGATGGCTACGTTTAGGCTCGTTCGGCATACCTATACAGAGGATTTGTTAACAGAGAACCTTCTGTTTGTACTTAGGTAGTGTTATTTATTCTGCGGCTACGACGTACATATCCGTCGTAAGGCATGACAATGGCATTGACAGCTGCTGTGCTAGCTTGAACTCTTGCGGTTTTGACTGCAAACCGGTCCGCTGCAACACAGGTGAATCTTTACTAAACCGGATTTGAGCCATTGTTATACCACTGTACAGTTACATCATAAACATGTACACCTATAACACTTTTCGATTTTACCTCTAAGCAATAAGAACCTAGAATCACCTAAAATGTATAAGTACATGTTTGTGATGCTGTACAGTTACCTGCAATAATAATTGATACCACATAGTACAGTCATTATAGATTTTGACACGTGAATAATTAGTTCTTGGATTTTTTTTTCGTAGTTCCCTCGGGGGGGTCATTGAGAGTGTAAATTAAAAAAGTAGACTGAATCAGGCTCCTGCGTATATTCGAAAAACGTTTTTTCTTGAATAACTCGGCCATTTTGGATTTTACAGTAAAACCGTGAGGACAAAAATTGTAGGAAATTTAATTCTCTACAAGTTTGGTCCTCACAATTTTTCAGGTTTAATTTCCAAAATATCGATTTTGGAGGAAAAAAGGTGGGAACCAAAATTGTTCAGAATTTGATTCTCTAAAACTTTGTTTTTCTTCATTCGTGCCGTAAAACGTGGAACATTGGAGATAATGATAATATTTTGAATTTGTCGCGTTTTTCAGGTTTAATTTCCAAAATATCGATCCTAGAAGAAATATTGTAAGGACCAAACTTGTAGAGAATCAAATTTCCTACAATTTTTGTCCTCACAGTTTTACTGTAAAATCAAAAATGGCCGTGTTATTCAAGAAAAACCGTTTTTCGAATATACGCAGGAGCCTGATTCAGTCTACTTTTTTAATTTACACTCCCAATGACCCCCCCGAGGGACCTACCATAAAAAAAACCAAGAACTAATTATTCACGGGTAGGGTCGGTTTTTTGGATATAATGACTGTACTATCAAAAGTATCTGACTTCTTCTGCGAGCACGTGCCTGTTATACCGCGGAAATACTGCCATCGGTCGGAAAATGCATTCTTACTCCATCCATCCAGTAAAATACTTCTTTCGTTCAGAAAAGTACGGTGAAGTTTGCGTTAAGTCCGGTAGTTCTGATTTTTTGCAGACTTGTTTTTGACGTTAGCCCAATGAATAATCAAAGTTTGTGACCTTGAGCGCCGAACGCAACTTTGTAAAGCATCGAAAATACCGAGAAAGCTTTTATTATTAACCCGAAAGTACAGGTTTTTGGTAGTACCTTCTCAGGACGTTTTTAAAGTAGACCAAATTTGCTACATGCTACAATATGAGACTAGACTTGTCTCTGTAGACCAAATAGTTTCCGCTCGCTCATTCAGTCAGATTTTAAATCAAATAGATCTCTTGATTAATGTTATATCATCAAATAGCGAAGGTGACTTACGTTCTGCTACGTAGGAAACGAAGTAGAATAAAAAAACCACTAGAGCGGAAAGCCGTGACTGATCATGAACGTAGAGCGCACTCAAATAATTCAATATCACTCTTTAGTGAAAAACATGACGATGACGTCAATTTTGTGAAAAGTGGTGACCTCAGCGGTGTCCACCAATCTATACTTTGCGGTTCTGTTCAGTGAGACCAGCGAACGAAAATACCACAGAATGCGAGCTCCTTACACCCAAATACGTGCTTAAAACCCGGTATGCGCATGTTCGAACAAAACGGCTGCCTGGCATCGTTTTGACACCCCGCCCCCAACCCCGCATAATAGCAACGGCACCCATTCTGTGGGGCCATTTTGCGGCGCTACTTAGACTTCTATGGTTTTTTCTTTCGCTGAGTGAGACGCATATTTACTGTAAAAAATAAACAGCCAATGCATCTGGTCTGGCACTACAGTTATAACCATAACATTGTAAACCACATCATAAGCTGTAAACTGTAACTGGAGAAATGAACCGCATCAAACGAAACACTACTTTACAAACCTCGCATCACTAATTCTTTCAAACATGAACCTTATGCGGTATCCACAAGATTGTATTTCTAACAACAAGTCCCAGTTAGATTTGGTTTTGAAAGAATTGCTAGTCGAAATAAAAAGAGCACAGCCTGTATAAAATAAGTGGAGACTTATGATCTTTTTAAATTGGACGGTTAATGTATATGGCGGCCCACGTTCGTAGAAACTCCCGCGCAGCAGGTTAAATAAACTCGTGGGATGGGAACTATCACGCTGGGAACTACAGTGTTCGAGATTTGGAACTGGTCTTTTGACACATCGCGACACCCATATAACGTAAATTGGCACTGCTCATCGAAATAATAAAAAAAGTTTCAATCGCTTCCGAGTTACAAAACAAAGTTCAATTCCATGCACGCTCTTTTTAGCACTTATAAAATTATTGTCATATTTTTTACGGCTTATTTTTTAAATTTAGTGATATACTGCTTTAATCGTTTGGAGTCTGTCAATTTAGAAATAAATCGATATGAATCAAATAATTGTGAATAGGAAAATAACAATGTATTATTTACTTACTGTTACGATAATACGAAATAAAATCACATCGATCGAAACCGACATATTTGATTGTGCAAAATGTTGCCTTTGAAAATATGGCATTGATTTCTGCACGGCGCGCGAGCTCTCTCAATTTTTCTCGCACTATCAGTCTCTCCCTTTACTTACAGGACACTTGTGTTAGCAGACGACAGTGCAATAGGCTCTCTATTTGATTTCCTAAAAATAATTATTACACAGTAATCAATCGATTCCTTTTATTAGCCATCATCAATCGTAATCGGATATTATGACAATCGATTTACTCTAGCCACATCACTCTTTACATCATATTGGAACTGTCCAAAGACCATTCCCAAATCTCGTACACTGTAATCAAGTTATAAGCATCTACATATTATGGTTAGCTCGTTTAGAACTAACTTTCCTCTCCTGCGAACCTTTCAAGAACCGATGATTTTTTAAACGCTGAGTAGGAACCTCTGAAAGCCGGAGTCGATTAGCTTTTTCTGGTGGTGGCCAAGCTATTTTCATCAGCGAACGAAAAGACCGTAGAATGCGAGCTCCTTACAAATATCTAGCCCTAAACCCGGTATGCGCATGTTCACACTAAACGGCTGCCTGGAATCGTTGCGATACCCCGCCGCCAACCCCGCATAATGTCAATGGCACCCATATTCTGTGGGGCCATTTTGCTTCGTTAGGTACTTAGATTTCTACGGTATTTTCGTTCGCTGGTTTTCATATATTTGACATCTAGCTGCTATTCTGTCTCAGTAAGAGAGGGGACAATAGTGACCGTTTATTAAAAAAACGTTTATAATATGGAACACTAATAGCACGCTTTGGACACCCCATCATAACATTGGTTTGCTATTGTCACAAAAACATATTTAGAGGATGTAAACCCTCTATATAAAATCATAGTTTTAAACAATCTTCGAGTAGATGTAACAATAGCAACGACCAACAAAAACAATATAGGCATTTGACCACCACATTAACTGTCCTGTCAAAATTAAAAAGTTAAGAAGATCAGGGTAGGGTTGAATAACATTAGGTTTTGTCTTACTTAGATAAGGAGTTCGAAGTTGCAAGTCATAGTAGTCAAAATGGAATCATTAAAGTGATTGATTATTGTAAAAGTCATTGCGATTATTAATAGAGTAATTAAATAACCATCCAAAATTCCAAGAGGCTTTCGATAAGGTGATCAATTTAAAACTATTTATACCTACCGCTCATAAAACGTCTCCAGTGGAGACTCTGCACTAGTCTTGTTAGGTAGTAAAAATACTCGTCTAACGTACAATTTATACTCATAATATTTATTGGCGAAATGAACTTTTCCTTGTGACTTTGTATACTGTTTGTAAATTGTATTTTACTCCTCCGTATAAGCTATATTACTTGAAACTGGTATTTACACTAACTGGAGAATTACAACAGTACTGAAATCAAGGCTGAAATTGATTAATTGTTGGTATAATAATAAGTAGGTATTTAATAAGTTTATTTATGTCATGCATCACGCTACAGCATAAAAGCGCATTCTTAGATCAACATTGGCTTCGATTCTACTCACTGCAACATTATGCTGAGACTAGCCTCTTTTTAGCATCACACATTGTTATGCCTCCTATCGTACGGTACTGCATAGATTTTGAGTCTAATTTGTACTTTGTATGTTGCATAAAGTTTTTCTATGTCTATGTAGTAACTAAACATTCAAAAAACGCTCATTTTGTTCTTTCAGTATTTTTTGCTCCACCAAAATGCAATATTGTTGCAGTTATTCCAGCCCAGTATGTTCAGGTAACAACTTATACTGTTCGAATTCCATCGACCCATTTTTTCGACATATCTCAACGTCGATCAGTCAACTGATTGCCGCCACGAAGGTTCTAGGGCTCAAATTGACCGAACCTCGATATCTAATTCCGTAACCCTATTTCAAAGCCCCAAAAACCCCTATCGGTGAACTAGGTCAAGCATTAGAACCGAGACTATTACCACACGTTACGCTATTACGTTTTGTCGAGTTGCTTTTCATAGTACAGACAAACACTGAAAGCATGTAGGTCAGACGGCCCAAAGGCGGGTGTTGACATCGAATACAGTAAGTGTATTAAAATTGTAATAATTCCCAACTTTAAATTGAGAATCGGGACACACTGACAGTGGATTCATCTGTGAACTGCTGTCAAAGCAATAATTAAATTCGTAGTTTAGTGTGTAATTAATATCATAATGCTTTTGAGGCGACGGCAAGCAGTGGTTACAATCGAAGCGAGTGGAACATTGCATGGTCAAGCTGAGCCCAGCACTAAGTATTTTATACAGGCTGTACCAAAAATGGGGTGTGAATCGATCAAGGGCATAACCAGGTATCGTGTTCTGATAAGAAAAAACTAAGAGTTTTTTTTCTACGCGATTTTTTCTCGCGAAATAAAAGTAAAGGCTGAGCCTGGCCACCCAACTGGGAAACGCGGCGAGCGTCTTGGGCACGATGCCCCGAAGAACATTGGGGTGTGTCGAGGGCGGGCAATTTTCTTTCGAGATAATAAGTTTTGTTTTGTTTGGTAGTAACTTAAAGACTATTTTCGTGAGTATATTTATTTATAGTTTAAAAGTTCGGACTGCAAATCCCATCGAAGATTTAATACATGAATAGTTCTATATTTGTTTAAATTACGAGTAAACCCTAATAGGCACAAGCGTCATTTGTCAATAGCGACTATTCTAAAGTCGTGACGAAGTGGGCGATATCTCCTGAATTAGAGTCGGCGCCATTGGAACAAGCATTCTACACTAAGGCATCGTGTTACAACCCGTGCTCCAGTCAACGAGGATTCGGAGATTTTATTTGGGAGTTACAGAAAGCATCGCAAAGCAGACTACCTATTCAGTTGACGATACCTATTGACTATTTCTCCCGCATTATTAAAACTGTTTAGTAAAAAAAAGAAAGAAAGTGTTGTATTTATATTGTGATCGTAAATAAGTCACGCTGATCTGAACAGAAATTAACATTATATTTTTGGTTGATAACAAATGAACATAGCTCTAAAATAAAGTCCAGTTAAGGTAAGAAAATTATTGTCGCTAAAAATATTTCTAACAGACTGTATTGTATAACAAAAAAAAAACATATCTAACGATTTTAATCCTTGATTAACCTTTTAACGCTCATCCTACAATTCCTACATATCCTTTTACTTCGTATTTCGATTTTTATATTACTAACCTACATGTTATAATACGTATTCTGAGAAAAAAAGTTATGTAGGTACATATTGATTTAAACCTTCACAATATTCACACATTAATTTTACTAAAGTTAATTACGAACTTATTTTTATTTACTCTCTTACATCAACAATTCCGATGTCTAGCAATATACATAATAGCGAGACATGGATAATTATGGCTGCAATCTTTTAAGCCCAAATACCAAAAAAGGGATAGTTTCTTCAATAAAAAAGCGCGTCACTTGTAATTCTCATACTGATCAACTCTGCACAGACACCTGTTAAGTAAACCCTCGGTTATTGGACTACAAACTACGTGATAAAAATATCTCGCTTATCAACCTGACAATAGAAATCAAATGTTATCTTAAGGTAAATCTTGATAGCAGTGTTATAGACCGAACAATCCACTTTATGAGAGTTAAGCTATCGCATGAGTTCTTTTAAATGTTTTGAAGACACAGATAGTTCTATAGGTAGCCGCCATTCGTATAAAGATAATGTTTACTTCGTTTTGGAATGGCATTGCCATAAATTACCATTATCCGCGAGTTGAATATATGATTGGAATTTGAACATAATGAGATGCATAAGATTAAATACAATTCTTGCAAATGCTTGTCTATCGCACAGAGTGCATATTTTGCATATAGACGTACAGTCAGCGTCACATACATCTGTACTCTTCAGGGTGATCAAAAATATCTGAACATGCACTCTATGGCATTGACAATAAAGTCGTGTTCAGATGTTTGTGAACACCTTGACTGCTCAGATGTATGTGATGGCGACTGTACAATTTTTGTTTGACGAGAAGCAAACTTAATAAAATCAAACGGCGTGGACATTTATTATGCGCCTTTATTGCTTTCTGTGATGAGCGACACATCGTATAATCCGTCTTTGTGACGTTCAAATATTTAATTCATTCTACAGGCCCATTACCTTTATTATGAAATGCATCAAAGGATTTAGGAATTTCAGGATTGCAACACTACCAATCGAACTGGATTCATGAAGTAGGTCTATACTAAATCTATTTCCGAGGTTTACTGCCACAGGCCGGACGAACTGGTACTATTCCTAAGCTATTAAATGAGAAATTTCGCATTAAACCTATAAATAGACGCGGTTTTAAGGTCGAAAATCGATTGCTTGATCAACCTTTATAAAGCCTCGGACTCAGAAACCGTTGGATGTTGTGAGTATTGTTACCGACGTGCACGTATGAAGTATTTTACGAGAGTGACAAGAGCCAAGTGGAAGACCTACCCGAAACGAACGCAGTAATGACACGTAATGATTCTTACAGGCACGTTATAATTCAAATATTTGAGTGATTTGAACAATTATGATAAGAATCGAATATCAAAACTATTACTTATGTCATAATAACAGTACCGCGGCGATTACGAATCTGACAGCGACGGTCTGCCAACACGACTCGAAGCAACAGACGTCCGTTTAAAAAATTACGTAAAATGACCGTTTCGCATACCTAATTTAAGGCGGTGTTCCACAGACCAGGTAATGCCAAAGTTAACACCGCCACCGTCCCATCCACCTCCCTCATTTACGCCCGTGTGCCCGAAGCTAAAAGCACTGTTATAGAGCATCGGTTGCGTAGGCGCAGTGGGGTCAACGCATCGGCGCGTCAAACAAACCCAAGAATAAACCGGCGCGCGCCTCCAGCATTCGCGGCTAGCTGGACAGTACAAACGGCAACAAGAACTGACTATCATTAGACTTTATCCCGTTGTTATAAGATCCTGAAGTGGTCAGTGGCGATGGTCCCTACTCTACAAGGTTTACCGACTCGCTAAAGCGAGCTAGCTTCAGGGGACTAGACCGTGGGCCCACTCCCAATACACCTAACGTCACATGACAACATGATACGTACGTGCATGCATGGCAGCAGGTCGAGAAAGTAGTGCGGAAACCAGCCTTCAGTATTTTGCCGCCGCTGCATTTGATGGAAAAGTGTCAAACTAGTAGGCTACTGTAAAATGATAATTTGAACCCGAAGGAAGTTTTAACACATCGATGTCCTTGCGCATGTAAAAGGCCCATCAACACGACATTATTTCACCAAGATCCGCCATGTGTCTATGAAACGAACGTTATCGCCGACTCGCATGTCCGGCCATGGTGAAAGTAAACTGTAATAAACCCTTTGATAACAAAAAAGACTTATGCGTCAATGAAATACTTGCAGTTACGACCTTTTAGTATAAAACGGTGACGCCATTACGATTTGATTCGCAACAAACTCGTTATTCGATTCGTTAATTGATTTTGGGTTCAGTACCGCTAAGGTACTGAGAGTATCACAGCAATTCGATGTCTGATTATCCGTCGGAAGCAGTTATTGATGCATTTGCGGAAGAATATTTTTCGAAAACTGTGTAAATATTATCATAAATAACTAACTCTTAAATAAATCGTCGCCTAGTAACCATATCACAAGCCTTATTGAGCCTACTATATGGGACTAGTTCGATTTGTGTAAGATTTTCCTCTAATATTTATTCATCATTTATTTAACTAAGTAACTATTTTGACACAGTGATCTAATAATTTACTTTAAAAACAAAGTTTTAACCGACTTCAATTTAGTACTCCGCCAAGTCACGAGAACATTTCCTATTTTTTTTTACAATTTACCACATGAACTGATAGCAAATGCGTTGATTACTATAGAAAAAAACCGAATCGCTGTATGTGGGCCAATAATATTTGAGGACTTCTAGATCATCACCAATGGCACTTCATTTGTTCCTATTTCAACGGAATCTTATCAGAACCTGTGACGTACATTTGCACTTTTAAGTAGGTACATAATTGAGGAATTCGATAAGTCATCAGTGGTCTTCATCATCAATTCCTCGTCACCAAATTTATGATTCAAGATGTAAATACACGAGTAATAACAGAAAATATCAAAATTACTACACACGTGCCTAATAAAATTGAGGAGTCCCCTCAATTCCTCATGGATCCCATCATCTAACTGAATTTTGAAAAAAAATGGGACTCACCTGGAAGTATATACATACGAACAAAAAAATTTTTTTTGAATCGGGTCATCAATGACGGACTTCTGAGGTAACAAACAGTGAAAAAAAAAATACAGCCGAATTAAGAACCTCCTCCTTTTTTTTGAAGTCGGTTAAAAAGGGTCTTGGCCTCCGAAACGAGAGCACGCTACTTATAGTACTTATCCCGATCAATCCTGCGCTTCGAGAAAATATGATTATGAATATTATGATTTATACCAAAAGTGTGTTTTTACTAGACGAACAGAGCCGCCGGGCCAGTTAGTAGGCTAGAAGGAATGCCAATGTAAAAGTGTCGATGTCCAAGCTAGTGACAAGCTACTCTCTGGTGCACACTGAGCACGCCCACTCATACTTTCAAAATCAATTAAATCCATGGTTACAATAAAATCACGATCATGTTGACCTCACAACTACCCACTAAAAACACTGGAAGAAGCAAGACATAATTACATCTTAAGTCGATACAATCGGCTAGATTACTAAGCCTCTATAGAAATGAGATTGTCATTTGTTTCACAATATTGCGATTCCTTGAAAAGTGTTAAACGCTTTGTACACATATGACACCAGAGACTCTTGTTAATATACTGCTGTATTTGCAAATGTGCTGCTCATGTTTGTCTGAGTAAATGTCAGTTTGGGAATGCGAATTATTATTTTCATTTTTAACCTGTATTTATCATCAATCGCTGCATTTTAAGCAGTGTTATTCGTTCGCATTTAAATATTGTTGACTCCTAATTCCTATACACTATCAATAAGTTATGCCGAAATAATCTCAAGGATAGCCGTGTGTGTGGTATTTTGTGATTTTTGAGACTTCTTTCGTGGTTCTAAAGTCGCGATACATTGAAAGCGAGACCACCTGCGGCAATCAAATGGCGACGGTGTGCTCTCATGCCCGCAGTGTGCGAGGACCTTCACGAAGAAGATTGGCTACATAAGTCACATGCGAGCACACGACCGTCGACAGCATACTTGAATGCAGTCGCTTTGGCCGAAATCGGCCGGAACCTCATCATCACAGGAGTGGGACACTTCTTCGAGGATTTAACCATGTATTACTCTGGAGTGGATAACCCCATAAGAATTAAAGTCGTGAAGTAAATTAGGGCCCACAGTGGTGCTCGGTTTAATTACTAGACGCGCGGTTGCACAAGAAACTGGCGTGCATTATGCACTTTCTATTTTGGTGTGTTATTTTCTTTGGCCAGTAATTAACCGACCACGTTACATGGGTTTATGTAAGACTTATTAAATGTATAACCACAAACTATCGGGTTAGCTCCCGGTAAGAGTAGATAATAATACAGAATCTATGGTAGCGTAATGTGATTAATTTTCCAATAAACATAATTATAACCCTTTCATACAAAAGTATGACCAGTTTATAGGAGTCTGCGTATAACAAAGAATGCTGGCGGAGCTACGGGCTAAACTATAACTAATGGCCATGCAGTAAGACTGGCGAAACATAGTTTGAAATCGAATGAACAGTTCGGAGATTACCTCATACATACTATCTTACAGGTTCACTGGCTTTTCCTCTTTATAATATTAGCAATAGATAACCGAACAGGTAGATAAAACCATATAGCGCAAACGGAGCGCAGTCTGATGGTATAAACTTGTTAATAAAATAATGCAAAACCTGAAAACAGTTTGCCCTATGTTTTTTCACATTCAACTGTCGGTTCTGAAACAAACAGTTTTCAGTTTTTGCGTTATTTTATTAACACGTATAGTGGACTTCAAAAATGTGTATATATTTTGTGCCTTGTAGTAGAGGGGACGCGAGGAAGAGGAAGACCTAGAATAAACTACATAGAGCAGCTCAAAAAGAGAGTTGATGTTACGTCGTATCGAGATGCCAAAGAGGTTGCCTGGGATCGGAGTAGGTGGAGGGCCTACTTTGAGCTACACCGACAAGAGCTTAGCTCTTAAATAAGATGAGAAGCAAAGGACTAAGGTGTCGACTTACAAGATGCTTGATACAAAATGTGATTGAAGTGCTAAAGATTGCTTATAAGTGTGGCTATGCTATATTTGCAATTATTATGCAAAATGATTTCAACGATGCATATTTCTCAATTTTGCGTAATAAAGCTACACAATGCATAATATATTGCAGAATCTACATTTAACGTTAAAAACTTTCCTTAGGTATAAGTTACGAGCTAAAATATAGCTATAAATCTGTGTCAGTAACATGATCGTTCGTGTATGTTAGGTACACAACAACATTATATCTTGAAACGATCGCTTTTTAACGATAACACTACCTTTTGTCTAAAGTTGTTTATGTTTACAAGTTTCTCTTATTGTTTTCATGTTTGAACAATAAATGTTATGTTTTGTAATACATTGTTATTACATAATTATTGTTGGTTGTTGACAAGTCTTGTTGTCATAATTTTATAGTGTAGATGTAGTAGACACATCGAATGTTAGGCGGTCATCATACTGGAGCTTCATCCCGCCGCGGCGTGCGGAGCCGCGTACAGAGATCGCCAGACATATGTGCGGCGCTGTATAAAGTACCATGCGGAACATACAGAGATGAGCATTAGATTATTTTTATAATCAACAAATTAATCGATTAAACAATCAATCGTAACCAAAATTAATCGCGATTAATTTAATCAAGATTAAATTATTCGTCGCAGAGTTCGATTGACGATTGCTCAATCGTCATGCATTTTAATCGACTAAATTTCACGATTGTCTCTATGAAAAGTTGGAATAATGCACGTTACAAAAAAACAATATGTCTTGTCATGTATTGTACACTTGGAAATCATTAACGTAGGTATGCTGTGTGATATAAACTTGCTCCAGTAACACAAGATAGTTTTTACAGTGCAGTACTCTAAGGCTCTCCTAGATAAGGGTTTATGGCTTCGATGAAGCCCAGTAAAAAAATTAGAAAGAGAAAGATGAATGAAAGAGTGAGAGCGCTTATTCATTCCCGATATCAATCGAAGAAAATTAATTTATCAATCCACTAAAGATTTAATCGCTCGTATTTAATCAACGATTAATTAAGTCTAGTCAAAACTCTTACGACTAAGATTGATCAATCGTCATTTTTAATCGTAAGTCGCGATTAAGTTGGTTAATCTTAACCATTAATCGTTAGTCGATTAAATTTTGCCCATCACTGCTGCGGCAGTTTGATGACTGCCTTAAATTATTACGTCAGTACCAACTCATCACCAATTGGAAAACATCCGCACCAATAATGTTTACTCACAGAAGTAAACTGAGTAATTGTATCATTAAAACAATACTCTTTTTGTTCCTCAGTATTGTGAACCAAATTCACTCAAGTAGAGTTCTACATAAGTGAATTTAAACGTGGTCCAGCACTGCAGAAGTAATAGTCGATGAAATGTACCCGACATGCCGGCAGATATTTTACAAATCAACGAATTATAGACCGTGTGGGCATGTTATAATATCTAAATAGGATCGCTTGAAAATATCTTCGTTTGCACCTATAATGCACATAATTAAGTTTGAGATAATATTTTACTGAATAGATTGTACACGCATTGAGCCTATATAAAGAATATGATTTCGTGTTTACTTTAGTAGTCACGTGTCAAAATATTTTGCAAGGCAGAGTCGGTGTCAACTTGACAATACCAAAATATATAAAGGTATTTTTATGGTATGTTGAGCTTCAGTGGGTATATATGTATATATATAATATTCTTTTGATAAGCAAGTTATTTATTATGTTCAAACAAAAAATCATCAATTGTACGTAATTTTAACGTGCACATTAATTAAAATAGCGTTCAATATTTGAAATCATGAGAATATGAGAACAATACGTAAACCTTTGCAGACTAGATATCGTCTAACGAGTAGGTACATATATTAAGAAAACTGGCAACAATAGACACTATTGTCACAAAATAGACAAGTTGCATGTCTAGTGCTTGTTTGCTTTTGAATGGCATCCGATAAAACCAACAAAATACTTAACTAACTGTTTAACCAGCTGCCAGTAACTTAAACTCGTACCTCGTACCGGTGTTTCTGAATGAAAATCAAATGTACACCAAAAACAACGTATGCCAAACTTTTATAAACCTTTAGATTCGCGTTCGAAACTTAAACTATGACACCACACAAAACATGGAACGGTTCACGAGTCACTTCACTGGCATATGGCACATTTTCATTGAGAAAATGCGGTATGCAGTTAACCTATTTGAGGGGGGATCCATTGATTTTTCTCGTTTTCGTGACAACGCGGCGTGCGGCGGCGCGCGCCGACGGCTGATCGGCGACTGGCGAGTGGCGAGAGGAAATGGCATGCCAGTTGCCATGCGGTCTGACTTGTATGCCAGTTGACCTTCCGCATCGATTGGTGATTGAGACAGCACAGCTGACTCCAGGATGTGAGGGCCTGGAGTGGATTGATGCGGTTCGAAGGAGCTCGGATCTGCTCTCGTGCGATGGCTGATCAATTTGCATGCACGGTACTGACAGTAATCTCTTATAGAAAAAAAACTTGTGTTATTTTTCTTACCTAAACATTTTCGAGGTTCTTCAATGACTTGTAAAATTATAAGACATGTTTACACACCATGATTTCAAAAAGGGAATCCGTTTTCAGTATACTTATTACAAGCTTTTATTTAACTTGAACAGGTCGTGTGTTTGTTAGTGTGGGACAAATCTTGGAACTCACATTTAGTAGATATTTCATGACCACATTTGTGCTAAAACTGGCACTGGAACATAAGTTTCATGCGCTCTGCCTACCCCTATTGGGAATGAAGGCGTGAATCTATGTATGTATGTATATAAATCTTGGAGCTGAATTTTGAACCAGTTATTTATACATTTAGACTCACCAGTCTGTAACAAAATATTTTTAATTAAGTATTAGCATATACATCCTTGCCATTTAGTCTCAATAATGTATGAAAAGCTTGCAAATTTTATCACATTTAGCTCCTCATCGTCATTTAATAAAATATGTCTCCATTGATGAAATGAAAATAGTAGCGCTCATTCAAATTAAGCGCCTGCTGAATATGTATTAGCAACCATATTTCTTAGCATACTGCTATTAAATACGCAGCAGGCGTAGGATACGCCCAACCCAAGCTATATCTATATATTATTTACGTTTCCTGTCCTCATCCCGTGAGTAAAATATGACTCATGCCGGTACACGTCACAAAAATCATCGTCATTCCCTTGCCCTTTACTTCGGGACGGCGCAGGGTGTCTTTTGTTTCCATGCTTCTGTCACCGTCTCCAGGCCCCCTATTCAGTAACTTGTTTCAAGCTCACCTCCACGCTCTCCCACAAATATATCCTGACACCGCGATGCGTAGTAACTAAGCGTAGGTAGAGGTCTAGTTTAACCGACGAGTTGAGCTGCATTAGCGCTTAGCGAACACTTAATGCCTTCCTCTTCACACACAGTCTCACTTTTTCCACGTCCCACCTCGGTTTTAGTCACGGAAATTGATTCAGTCCCAGATAACGACGTAACAATAAGGAATAAGGTACTTTTTACAGCTGAAATCATCATCAAATGTAAAGGGAACTACGGACGAAACTATTCTGATAAAGAAAGCAACCCATCGTCAATACCACACAGCTGTGCCAAATGGAAATCAATCCACAAACTATGTTTGATCAACTTTGAACTTACTGCAAATTACGTTCAGCTTAAAACTGCCTCGAAACTTAAATTGTATCAGTTACGAACACAATCAAAGTCAGTATTGATATTGTTTTCACGGTAATTGACGTAAAGTGTTTAGTCAACTGCAAGAACGTACGGAACTAGCTTCTGCCCGCGACTCCGTCCGCGTGGAACGCGTTTAAATATCGTAAATCCATAAACGCGTTCACCCCCCACTTGACCCCCTTAGGGGATGATTTACGGGATAAAAACTATCCTATGTCCTTCCCCGGGATTCAACCTATCCCCACCACATATCAATCGGTTCAGCGGTTAAAGCGTGAAGAGGTAACAGACATACAGTCAGTCAGTAAGCATTTAAAGTATGGATATAGTTCGATTACCTACTTGGAATCTCGCGTATAAGAATCCAGTAGATATTTCTATCTGAACCCAGGACGCTACACAAAAGTCGGCGCCCTACGCCAAGGTTGTTAAAAAAATAGAGAGAAAATAAGTTTTGTATGAAAAACTTTTTTTTTTCTCTATTTTTATTTCTAGCAACAAAAACCTAGATTCCTATCTAGATATTGCTGAAGTCATTGTGTGTACAAAGTTTCATTTAATTTCAGCATGCCGAATATTAAAGTCCTATATGGGCGGCGCATGTGTAATTAACACTTTATTGTGTTGAGATAAGGTAGAATATGAAATGGATTGTCATCAACTGACAGTACTAAGCTAAAAATAATTAACCTGTTACACACTCATAAATATCTTAATTCGACCATCTTAACATGAACTTTATTTCAGTGACAATAGAATCGATATCGCGGCTCAAGTGCGTAAATAAAGCAGTGATTCTCGCAGGCAATTGTACAGTCGCGTGTCATTTGTTTGACCTCCGTTCATCCGCTTAGAAGCTAGGTCATCTGCTTTAGTTGGACTATTAATCTCAAAAAGTCGTATCAATGTAAGAGCCTCATGTTTATTTACGACCTTTTGTCTAACCGTTTGTCGACGTTGACCTAAGTGTGAAATGCACCTCGCCTCGCGATAGTAAAGGTCGCACTTAGATTTATTTATTGACTAGTATTACATCGTGATTGTGAGAGAATACATTATTAAGAATTCGATTTAATGGAGTAATATTCCAGTAACCTTCTCGCCTGTAAGTATGGGGTAATTGACGTCAAATCTGGAAGTTCTGATTTTTTGCAGACTTTTTTGCCATTAAATTGCCATTAAAAACGTCCTAACGTCCGACGTGTAAATGTCCTGAGTAGGTAAGTACTATCCATCTCTCTCTTATTAGAAAACTTAGAAAGAGACGGTTAGTGCGAGAACGCTCGAGAGCTCGCGCGCCGTCTTGTGCTAACCATGCTGCAACACTTAACACATTCACTGCCAAGAATCGCTACGCACTACGCTAGTAGCCTATCCTTTGGTTTTCCTCGTATGTAGCGGAAAGCGACTATGGCGTAGGCGCCCGCTAGAGGGATTCCTGGCGGTGAAAGTGGTAACATATGCATTAACTGGCCATTAGTTGTTAATATGCCGCCGCAGTAAGGTAATCAGAACGTGTCAGAACTGAACCCCGAGTCGAGTAAAGCTGAACACGACTGTAATGTCAATGTGTTAAATAAATAGATTGCAACGATACCTTGGTAAAAAGTTACTGGCCCTAGTGACAAATTGGCTAAAATAAAAAAAAATCGTTTATTTCACACCATTGATCCATATTTTGTTAGTACAGAGGTTGATTAGTTAGTTAGTGCTTAGCGTTGTGATTATTATGTAATGTCGATATTTCGTTATTTCATTAAACGATAGAAGAAACGCTGATAATATAATAACCATAAATGTATCGAAGAAACTCAAAACAATACAGCAAAGTGCTCAGATAAACCAAGCGCCTAGTTATTTCCCTAGAGCACATTGCGGCAAAGAAAACCGCAGGCGTCTTAGTTTGTTCATGTCCTTGAACCTCGGTAAACCCGCGAGATGGAAATACAACGTGCTTTCTCCAACTAAAGCTAATCAGGGTTCCGCTGAAGAGGTTAACTTTACCCTAACGTGTAGTTAGACGACCGGTTAGTGGGTAGCGACGCTGCCTATGAAGCTGAAGAGGTCCCGGGTCCAAATCCCGGTAAGGGCAAATATTTGTGTGATGAGCATGAATATTTGTTTCTGAGTATTGGATGTTTTCGATGTATTTATGTACTAGCTTCTGCCCTTGACTCCGTCTGCGTGGAACTCGTTTATATCGCAGCTCCATACAAACTTTCACCCCCCCCATTTCACCCCCTTAGGGGATGATTTCGGGGATAAAACTGATCTATGTCCTTCCCCAGGACTCCAAATATCTCTATGCCAAATTTCACCTGAATCGGTTCAGCGGTTTAAGCGTGAAGAGGTAACAGACAGACATACAGACACACTTTCGCATTTATAATATTAGTATGGATATGGATAGTATGGATGGATATGGATTTATATTTATTGAATATCGTCTTGTACCCATAACATAACACAATCCGAATTCTGCTTACTATGATAGTCCGATTTGTGTAAGATTGTCCCCTAATATTTATCTATACCTACATATAACCACACCTGTTTCCCGAAGGGGTAGGCGTATGCAATGAATTGAGATCACGAATTTCCATTTTGCTACGATCTTGACAAAGCGTTCTTGCTTCGTCCAGTTTCATGGCTTTAGAAGTTTCAATATCGCAAGAGGTATGTGAGGCAACGCGGGACTTTCGCTGGATAGTTTTAGTGAAAATGGTAGTTACCATTAAATTTTTGGTGGGTATCGACACGGGACCATCAAGAAAATAAAAGGTTAATTTATTGATGAATATTAGGTGTACTGTCCGTATACTTAATTCACCCTTGGTTGGTCGCGAGTGCATTGAGTATACTTTCAGTGAACCTAATTCACCTCAGGGCCACTAAGTTGACTTAAAACATCTTGCGGATTTGACAGGTGAATTAATTATACTTTTAGTGTTCTTAATTTCCCCAGGTGAATTAACTCGGGTGCATAAAGTTGACTCCAGGGAATATTAGCGGGACTAACACAACTCGCGCCGCAAAGAGACGCGAAACGGGAAAATCTACCCTTCTTGTTCTCACATGTGAGAGAGGAGTCGCAATGTCGCTCGAGACGCGACTAGAAAGTAATTTTATGTATAGTATATATGTATAGTATATATCATTACTATTTATTGCCGCGAGGCAAAATAGTACATAAAGGGGCTTCTGAACGGGCTACCTTGCATCCGACTTACGGGACAAATAACTGCGATTTGAGTTTTGAAATTGAAATTGAAAACATTTCTTTCAGAACAAGTTCAATATCGGTTAGCTACAGTTTCACTTAACCTATTGTTAATACACAATTCTTATTTTTTAACTCATTTCAATATTAATGCTCAATAAATTATTAAATGATGGGGTTTATAAAAAAAAATAACACTAAAAATAAAGTTTTGTGTTGCCGCCCGCGACAAGTTATGGGGCTTCTAAACGGGCAACATTTTTACGGCAATGTGTGGCCGGCAACTATCTCACGCTGACTTTGTACGCTAGAGCAAGATGCACATCTTGTGTCTCACATGTTGCCCGATAAGAAGCCCCACAACTTATCGCGGGTGGCAACATAAAAACTCAAATCGCACTTAATTGTCCCTGTCGGGCAAGGTAAATTAACAACAACTTGTACTTTCTTCTGCTTAGATTTCTGATCAGAACTACCACGGGCAGTAAATGATAAAACACTTACTTACCTGTTTGGCTGCCCCTTTTCATGCAAAATCGGCGCATTCGATGTCGACTAGCGGGAAATGCCCGGCAGAACTAACTGAATACTTACTGAGCAGCGGGAAGCGGTTGACCGGGTGTTTCCCCAGCGGAGTGCTGGTTGCGCTGAGATCGCTCTGCGAGCTGTGGAGACTGCTCTTGCCGCTGCCGGCGGCCGAGCCCAGCTCCAGGCGCATACGCATGTGTCGGCTGCAAGTGAATAGGCAATTTTGAACCATATTTAAATAGATATAAGGGTATGGCAGCCGCATGTGTCGGCTGGCGCGGCAGAGCCTAGCTTCAAGTGGATACGTATGTAAGAGGATAGCTAATTTGAACCTTATCGGTTGCAAAACAAAGGCTGTTTTTGTCCTTCAGATATATAGTTCTCAAGTAAGATAAAAAAGATACTGGCTGGCATATTCGTCTAATAAACCATATTTCGTTACCACTATCGTTGAGTAAATATGCAGGTACCATAATTATCAACCATCGCCATGGATAACGGGTAGCTACTCTTTCTTTTTACAAACTATACCCATTTTTATTGCTCTTGAGATACACAAATTTAGTGTCTAAAATGTATCCCTGTTGCCAATTGTTTATTGTTTTGTACTTTTGATAAACAAATTAAAAAAAAATAATTACGTTATTACTTCCCATGGCGACTTGTGTCCGATATTCATTAAAGAACTGGCGATGATTCATTAATTTCTATTTCATGTGCATTCAATCATAGACATCGTCTAAAATCTGGTGACATCATCACCATCAGCTATGTCACGACGTCACGAGCTGTTATAAAAACGTGTTAACAATTTAACTGAACTGCCTGTAATAGATACATTGAAGTACACATAAGGTATAATCCGATAGAACAAGGTTCTAACCGAGATGCAACCTCATCATGATCTTGAACGCGTTTGTACGGCAGTATCTTTCTATCGACAGATGAGAATGTCTATAGGTTACAATGATTATACATTCATATGTACGTATACTTTAAATGAATTTCAAATAAAACAACTTTGTCGTGTAATACCAGCGAACGAGAAAACCATAGAAGACCAAGTAGCGATCCAGTACACATTCGTCACTAGCACAAAAACGCCATTACATGGTTTCAGTTCACTTTCGGCACTAGTGAAGAATATGTACTTCAATACATTTTTTGTGCGTTTTGGTCTCTGCTGACCAAAACGAACTAAGTTTAAGTTGGATAATAGTTTCGTCAACTGTATAAGACAGTCTCATTTTAATGCTTTTTTAACAAAATTATTTAAAAGAAGTCTGGAACTTCTTGTTTTCTTTCTTGGGGGAATAACTATGTTATGGATGATTTCTCTGTGTATATAACATAAGTTTGTATTTATCATTATAAGTAAATAAGTCGCTTTAGTAGGTACCCACAGTACGAGCCTGCGGAGGAAAGTTTTAATAATGGTTTCAAAGCATCAATTCCTCTTTGCTATGAGTATGTACCTAGCCAATTAAAAGCATTAAAATGATACAGTCTTATACAGCTGACGAAACTATTATCCAACTTAAACTTAGTTAGTTTTGGCACAGAATAGATAATAGTGTTTTGGTCAGCAGTGACCAAAACGCACAAAAAATGTATTGAAGTACATACGTACTAGTGCCGAAAGTGAACTGAAACCATGTAATGGCGTTTTTGTGCTAGTGACGAATGTGTACTGGATCCAAGTAGCTCCCCGATATGGCCCCACAGAATGGGTGCCATTGTCATTATGCGGGCTGGGGGCGAGGTTTCAAAACGATGCCAGGCAGCGGTTTAATTCGAACATGCGCTTTTAGGCACGGCACGTGTTTGGATTGAAATTTGTAAGGAGCTCACATTATATGGTTTTTTCTTTCGCTGTGTAATACTGTGTGTTGTGTCGTGTGTGTCACAAACAAATGTTTAATTAATAAACGGTCGAAAAACCATTGAAATGATAACCATCAACAGCAAGTTTGTTTTGACGGTTTAAACATTCAGTTTGATTGCAACACAATACTTGAATACGTAAAGGCAATTCCAGTTTTCCAACGAATTTTCAACCATGTGTATAGTGCTTCAAGATACGTAAATCGACTGGCATACATTTATGTTAAAATGTGAAAAACATGATCGCATCGCAAGGCAACGCTGATATATCATTTTACATACTGAGTTAATGCTTATGTGTACACTTGCGTAAATGATTACTTTACATTGCTTATTATGGCATCAAATAACTGACAATGACCTAAGCTAAGGTAGGTATTGTGAACCTTGTGATTTGGTTCAGCAGTTCTTAATATATTGATTTAAACTTTCACGATTTTCACACATTATTTTTACTAAAAGGGAACCACTTAACTAATTTAGTAACTAGTTTATATTTCTATAGCAACCTTAAATAGGGGCCCACTTGTCACCTACATTACAAACGTAATCTCCTTTTCAATTCATTTCATTAAAAAGAGACTTCCACTTGTATTATATGTTATTCCCAGTTTTATTTAATATTATGCATATAAACCTTCCTCTTGAATCACAGTATTAAATAAAACCGCATCAAAATCCGTTGCGTAGTTTTAAAGATCTGAGTATTCATAGGGACAGACAGCGGGAAGCGAATTTTATACGTCGTAGTGATGAGACTTAAAGGTTGTACTGAATGAATTATGAATAAAAATTACCTTTTTGGTTTCATGTTGGTGTTGGTAGATTTAGAGCTCAACATCCTACTGACACTGCAAGCAGTTTGGGATCTTTGCAAGGAGAAAGAACAGTCTACCTTAGACTTGATGTCTTTGAAAGATTTCATCTTGTAATCTGTTTTTATGTCTAAAGAATTTTTCTTAGTTAGGCTTTCTCGTCGGTCCGTCTTTTTCAGGGTTTTCGGGCTATTTTGTACGCTGTTGTCAGCGTCTGTGCTCCGATTGGCTAACATGGTTTTTAGTTTACTTGGCACATCTCGTTTAGGCATTTTATACTTCTTAAGTGTAAAGCTCCTCTTTTCGTCCTTGCTTTTAGCGTTCGATCTAACATCCTTCTCGCTGTTCAGAGAGTTCCGCTTGCTCGTGTTCTTAGGAGTTTTGTCTTCCTCTAATACAATCGAGTTAAATGTATCTTCGTTCATACACTCCTCTACAGGAGTGATATAGGTATGTGCCTGTCCTGAACTGACGTTCTTTTGACTTAACTCCGAGTGCGTCGATGGCGTCGAGCCCTCAGGAGACAAGTCATCAATGACGTTTAAAAATACAGGTGACTGACGATGGTTTTCGAAATCAGTGTAAACTCCACTTGAATCCATGCATGAATCATCATTCCTATTCACAATCAGTGGTGGGTTACCGTTGTTGTTTTTCCCTCCGTATAGAGCTCCGTCGATAACTTGAGCTTTTCTATCTCCTTTGTGCATGTGATCGTCAAGTCCGTCTGCATCACTTTCGGTAAAGAAATCGGAGTCTGTCATCGGATCTGCTCGCCTAGTTACAGGGACGTTTTGCCATTCCATATCAATGACATCTTCACGGGGTTCTATTGAATGGTCTGCGGCTCTGCTGACTGGCCTCGACATCTCTCCGTCACCTTGATAACCGTCTAGGCTCGTGATACTGGTTATGCTAGTTATGAAGCTGTTAGACACTTTAGATGTCTCCATAGACTTCTGGTAATCGTTCTTGTTGTCAGAATACGTCTGTGAATCATGCAACGTTGAGCTGGAGAACTGTGAGTTATAACTTATTTCGCCAATAATGTCAGAGCTGTCTAGAGGCAAATCTTCAGGTGATGGTGTCTGTTCTATCCTCTGAACAACTAAACGGTTTTCAAGTTTGCAGTCTAATGGCAATTCTAGATTTACTGTTGTCTCTGCAATAGAACTGATTGGCTCTAAAATACTGCTGTGAATTGATGGCATGAATTCGTCATCTATTACATTTGGAATTAATTCAACTTTCAGTGATTCTATTTGTTCTGTAATACTTTCTTTTACGGGACTTTTCACTGAGTTGTCGGAAAGGTTTGTCGTAAAGGAGATAGTATTTTGAGCAGTTAAATTATCACAAGATTTCGATAACTTGTCGGTTTTTGCCGACTCAAAGTTTCTTGGTAAAGGAGCGGTGCAGTCATTTCGTTCAAACTCATCATTTTGAATCGTCGAAACTGCTGAGTTACTGTCAGTCTTGTCGGTAGATGGAGTATCGCTACAGTCTGGCGAAACTTTACTTTCATTATTATCACAGAATATCGGTAGTCCTTCCACAGTTGGAGAAAAGGCATTTTCTAGGTAGCAAATATCATCCATTTGATCTGGAGTTAAAATTCCCAGACTATCATCGAGCGAATTTTCTTCATTAGTCCTATTTAGCGAATTATCATTGGGACTTAAATTTGTATCGAATACTCGAGGATTCATCTGCGATTTGAGTTGCAAGCAGAGGTCAGACCTTGAATGAGTATTAAACGTTTTCGTAACAGGGAAGATGATTTGATTTTCGCATGAGTATTCGAATTCTCTCATCGGTTTTTCGTCGAAATTTATGACATTAGGCAACCTTTCGGCACTTTTGTTAATAGATTTAGTAGAGTTCTTTAAACTTTGCGAACGCATATCATTTTCAATGCTTTCCTTGAACGTGGAAGGCTGAAGATCGAACAAGAGGCTGTAAGGGCCTGATTCGTCCTGTTCCTTTTCTTCCACTAATTGCGTTATACCATTTATCAGTCCTTTGGTTTCTTTGTCCACGTTCCGGTCTTGCTTTTTAGTTATTTCGTTCAACTTTTCCCTTAAATCTAGTATCCTGGGGTTTCTCTCCAGTCCTTTATCTAAGCTTAAGCTCATTTTTGGGACTAGGTTAAGGTAATTACTACAAAATAGTTCTTTGTTGTCCCCTGTGGTTCCCGCATCGATGCTTTTCGCCTTCTCAGCTGTGTCGGTGGCTTGTTTGTCCTTGGGGTTGATGACGTCAATGCTCTTCATGGAGTAGATGCTTCGAATGCGCAGCTTGCCATTCCTGTCGATGGGGATCTGCAACAAGCAAATTGAATATCAATGAAGTGTTTTACGCGGCGCATTCCTTACGCAGTACTTTAGGTATTTAAACCCTCTGATTTTATCGTAGTATTTGCATAAAGCGAGGAACAATGTACCTTAATGCGATTAAGTAGATAGATTAACTTTTGTTATTTTGTCCCGTAACAAACCCTTTAAAACCCCAGAAAATCAAGAGTAGCCAAAAGACGGACGTACGCAAGCTACAAGAAAAACTTGATTGAGCAAATTAAATTGCAAACACCATAATTCAACGAGAAGTTTTTATCGCAAATTCGACTTTTTATAAGACAACACAGATGAATTCTTAAACAATGCAAGGTTCCTTTGACGCCAAAAACCTGTAATTGGATTTAATAAGATAACTACAGACGAACATAATGATTGAATTAAAGCCGTAGTCAGATCATCATCGCGATTTCAATGATGTAATTACTATGATTTTGCGTCGTGCATAGCAAACATTATAATGATGCGGTAAATTTATCTGAGGAATATCACGTGTAAGGCTATAATTTAGTATACCTAGGTCTATAAATAGCATTGAGACAATGCAATCACACATTGAATTTCTATCGTCTATATTAATACTCTTGTTGAAGAATTTAAAAAATCACACTATACTAAAGCGACTCTATATTGATTTAAACTTTCACGATTAAATTATTTCAGTTGTCCCGTGACCATGGATGTTGCAACACATCCGAAACGTCGGGAGACCTCAGTGAGGTAAATAAATAAGTTAATACGCGATTAAGTCCCGTTTAGTATAAATAAAGCGACTCTGCTGTAATAAAGTAATGAAATACGAATAAATAAATAAACTCTCTTGTTCAGAACACTCGACATTTTAGTGAATTTTTAGTGTGAACAACTTTATAACAGTAATTATTTAATTAAAAAAGGAAGAAATAGTAGTCCAAAACGAAACCTAGGATTACTAGGCAACGACATTAATACCTGTCTATTGACCACGATCATCGAATTACGCTGCCTATAGTTATCCACTTATAGACTTCTGTAATTGTGGGTAATTATCCTTTGGTTCCATACTTACAGTTTACGGGATACTGTCATATCCAGTACATAGACTTGACTTCATACAGCCGGTAAGACCTTCCAGACAAATTATGCTGTTTCATTCTACCAATGAACTCCGGCTTTTAAGGATTCATATCGATCAAAATAATATTAGATGAACGGTTAATAAATTGATTTTTAATGAATTAATAGACTATACCCTACAGGGAGATGGAATGACCATAGGACATATTAATGCAAAATTAAAGAGGTTAAAATAAGATAGAATGTCAAATATTACATAAGCCTTCCTAATCACATCTTTTATCCACACATCAGAATCTTAACTATGCGAGGGGAATAATAACAATTTTGTGTAAATATTTTTTTAGTTGATCATAGAACTAGAAGAGTGTGAAAATACATAAGTACACAATTTATAGACAGTGGCTTTTAAACCCGCTCTACCTATACACTAACTGGTTACCCAGTTATCGTGTTTTTACAGAGAAATCCATTTGCAACGGAAACCGGGACGTTTCATCATACAAACAAAAATGAACCCACTTTATATCCTGTCAAGAAACTGTTACAGATATTTAATTCGCGCCCCCGGTTCGCCATCCATATAAGAGGTTTAGCCATACATAATGCATCGAACGGAGTGGCAACTGATGTATGACGACACACTGGTCACGCCGGCTGCGTGGCTGCATTCAAAAGCTTTATATCTATATTAGTACATAACACTGTACTGTATTATTGTTGTCTCTCTATCAGTGCTGCATTGGCATTGATTCAATACCTGTGTTATACAGGGTGAGAGTAACCACGTGATGTCTAAAAATTAACTTACAAAATTAACTAAGTAAACCTTAAGTCAATTGATTAATAACTGATTCTTGTTTAAATTTGCAGTTAATTTATCCAGCTGAGCATATAAAGGCGACAGTGATCCTTTTCTGACGTCGAAAAATTGTCGCATACCAGTCTGCCAGAGAAGAGGGCTGCGCTGAGACTCCTGCGCATAAGCCAGGCTACCCACTGAAAACCAGCTTGTAATTTGTTTATATTTTATAACATAACTATAGTTATAGAGTCGACAGTCCAAACGGTAAGGCGTGTAAAGTAAGTGCGCGAAAATAATCCTGAGAGATCTCTCCAAAATTTATGATTTTATTAACCGTACAAACAAATAGGTTGACATTATGTATCTGTGAAAAATGCTAAGTGCGACACATTAAACTTTAAAACAATTGCTGCTATTTATCGGGGCGGTTGACATGACCTTCGACATAACGAGAATATTTCGACATTACAATAATTAGATATCGATATTTTATTGCTAATGTGGTGTTTATCGCCGACTTGGAACTCTTATAGTTAACAATTACCTACATATATATTATATCAATTGTTTTCATTTCTTATAAGAGTTATAAGAGACCTACCATAGGCCAGTAATAAAATTGATACAAAAAACTTTAATTTCGTACGGAGGATCGACGTTGCAGAGCCTGATTGAGTTTCTCTTTCTAGGGCGGGACGGGAATCGGCGGGAAACCGGCCATTATATTGTGGTGTACGCGTTAACGCAAAATCATTACTACTCATTCATTAACATTACATATGTCGTTACATTCGCATCCCGCATGCGGGGAGCTCACGTTGTTTTGGTTTGCCCTTTAACAAAAACAAGAAGAGCACGACCTCCCCCATACGGGACGCAGGCTCTATGCTGACAAGACGTATTATGGTTATTATCTCTGCGATTAAAGAGCTAAATGATGCCAAGTGTATCGGTACTGATGTCATATGACGTAATTTTAACCGGAAGTGAAGGGTCAAACTTCCGGCTAATTTTAGCTGCGATAATCTTCTGATCCTCGCTCAGCACAACTTTTTTATAAGACGTAGGCCTTTTGAGAGCGGACTCACGGACGACTACCAACCAGTAAAAATGAGCCTAGCGGTAGAAATAATGTGCAAAAGCATAAACATTTCTTTGACATCGATTGTCCATGCAAAACCGTGTACTTTTTTTAGGTATTAACATTTATAATTGCAGTTTCATGCACTCACGAACTCACGATTATGTCCAGCGACATTATAAACGGCACAAAACCGATATTGTCCGTGATATTCGGGGAAACAATTAACAAGTAATGCCACAAGTTACTGTCGGTGATAAGGAAGAAAATAAGGAAGCCTCGTTTCATAATGATTGTGAAATCCAGTTGATAATGAAACGGAGGTTTGCGGTAACGGAGAAAATTAATGGCTGTATCAAATTCAATTTGCGAAATGAGAATTGTTTTCTAAGAGGATCCTATCTAGAATTTCATCAATTACTTAACCACGACGTGAACAGCGAAACGTTTAACGTTTCCAACGTACCTATGTTACTATGAATAGTTATTATTTTCTTGATGGTGACTTCATCGAGTGTTCTGAAGGGCCTACACAGTTTCCTACTTAGTTACTGATGTGACGAAATGAGTGATTTTGGAGTGAGATGATGAAATAAGAACTCTCCTATCTTCTACTACTAACTGGAAAACATGGGGGCATGTTTCACAAAGCTTCAAGTTACAAGTCTAACCTAGCAAGTGAAATAGTAACTTGGAAAATTACCCACAGGGCATTGAAGAATGTCTCAAAATTTACTTTAAAAAAGTGTCTTCTCTAGCGTGGTCTATGTATCGTGGTTTTCCTGCCTATTTATAACCCCCCACGAAAAAATAGGGGTGTTATAAGTTCAACGTGTCTGTCTGTGTGTCTGTCTGTGGTATCGTAAGTAGGTGCCAAACAGATGGACCGATTTGAATGCGGTTTTTTTTGTGTCATAGATAATTTTACCCCGTGAGATGAAAATGTCGGGGATATTTCAACTTTTTTAAGTTGTAGTTAGTAAGCTATTCGTACTGTTTATAACTGAGAGAACGTGGTTTGTTTGGCTCAGAATTAAACCGCTCACCACGGTTCAAGGAGCGGTCACGGATGGTGCGTATACGCTCGACCACACAATTCTAAAATGTAATAAGATCAAAGCCACACATAGCCGCATGTGACTTTTTAGAACTGAGCGACATAACGGTTTTAAAATGTAGTATGCGCCAAAGATATATGCAGTAGCATGTTATGTTTTAAAACTGAGTGATAGTTCGAATAGAATAGAGGGTACCGCCGAACAACATGGCGAGTACAATCTCTTCATGTCGGTAGTCGGTGCAATACAGATGAGAGTTTTATGAGTTCACTAGCTTCCGTCCGTGACTTCGTCTGCGTCGACCCGGGATAAAAACTATCCTATATTTTAATCCAGGCTATAAACTATCTTCTTGCAAAATTTCATCCAAATCGGTTGAGTCGTTTAAGCGTGATGGGGTAACAAACATTCAAACACTAACTTTCGCATTTATAATATTAGTAGGAAGAGAGCAGCTGTAGCAGCCATCACATATTATTTTGTTCCAAATTGGCCAAGTCTAGATATTATATGTATACACAATGTTGCCTTGTAGTCAGTTTTCCTAGCTTATCGTTATCTGCGTCTATGCCAAGGCCTTATGTACTGACGTGAGAAGATTTGTGATAGCTAGGAGTACAGCTAAAATAATGCGTTATAAATAATTTACTAAACAAAGCTTAACCGACTTCAATTCAGTAACCGACTACATTTCCTTTCCACTTTACAGCAAGAACATTGATTATTACAGAAAAAAATCGCTGTAGGTATGTGGGCCAACAATATTTGAGGAGTTCCGTCGATTCATCAACAAATGTGATTCTGCGACGTACTTTTATAGTTTTAAGTACATCATTGGGGAGTTGTAGGAGACATCTGTGGTCTTCATCATCTGTTCCACACGACATATGTGCTTAATATATTTGAGGAGTTCCCTCAATTCCTCATGGATCCCATCATCCAACTGGATTTTTAAAAATAATAGGACCAATCTGGATCATATAATTACAAACAAAAAAATATTGTACGAATCGGCTCATAAATGGCGGAGTACCGACGTAAAAAACATAATAATAACAAAATACAAACGAATAGATAACCTCCTCCTTTTATTATCGGTTAAAGAAGCGGCAAGGCTTTACAAGAAGTCGAGGGCGGAAGCTTTAGTGTTATAACTCAAAACCATTGAAAAAGCGCTTGATAGTAAGTACCTACCTATTCATATTCATATTCATATTCATATCATTTATTGCATAACATGTGTTTACATTGGTGTTAAAATACAATTTGTTTCAACATGTACCCTTTCGGGCATAGCAATCTACTAAAACTATGTACATTATAGAAAAATAAAAATAAAAAATAAATAAAAAAGTTAACATTCAAACAGTAAACATTTAGAAATTAATTAAATTCAATTATGTACATGGTCATTATTCTTAAGCGCATAGGTATTGATTTTAAGCCATTATTATTCTTATACATATCAATTAATTTCTATGTTAAAGACTTAATCTGTAATTTATAATAAATTGGTTTTATTCTAAAATTATATCTATGAATAATTTTTAAAATTAAATAGGTTGATTAAAATTGTTTGATGTCTCTAAGATTGTCAGCCCAAAATTCATCTAAGCAATAATAGCATTTATGTAGTAAAAATGACTTAAGTTTCTTATAGTAAATATCATATTTGCCCAGTGTTTTAAAACTGTTAGGTAGCTTGTTATATATCTTGACTGCAGTGTATTGTGGGCTATTGGAAAGCATTTTTAATTTAGCGGGTGGCAGAAGAAGCTGATGTTTATTTCTAACACTTTGGGGTTGTTTAAATAAGTGCTTATTTTTCCATGCGTAAATGGCCGAGGTCAAAATATATTGGCACGGCAATGGTAAGATTCCGAGGTTTTTAAAGTAAGGTTTGCAGCTTTCCGGGCATTGAATACGAACCATGATCCGTATACACCTTTTTTGCATCACAAACAGTTCGTGCGCATTTGTGCTGGTTCCCCAAAGCATGATGCCGTAGCTGAGCCGCGAGTGTGCAAACGCGTGATAGGCCGATAATGTAGTTTTTAGGTCCGTTGTTTTGCGGAGGTTGTAAAGAGCGTATAGAAAGATAGAAATTTTTGTTTTAGTTATTTCTATGTGTTTCTTCCAATTTATATTATTGTCTAAAGTAATTCCTAGCAGGTTAAAATGGTCTACCTCTCCTACTTCGATATTATTCGTTACAATGTCTAATTTTAATGGATTGTTCTGTATATGGTAAAATTGTATTAATTTAGTTTTTTTAAGATTTATTTGTAAATTGTGTATGTTTAGCCAGTTATTAATTTTACAGAGAGTACTTTTTATAATTTCATTCTGGTTTTCACCTTTACTGATTTCAAATAATAATGAAATATCATCTGCAAATAAAATGTTGTATATGTCAACCGTTTTTGGAAGCTCGTTGATATACATCAGAAACAGCACGCAACCTAAAACACTACCTTGAGGCCTAGCCTTTCAGATCTCGTCTTTCTGAGCATTTTTGCACAATCTCGTTCGTGGTCGGGTTGTGATACGTGATCTGAACATGTTGGGTACGGTTATGTAGGTAGGACTTAAACCAGTCATGCACGATACCCCTTACCCCTGAGAAGTACATCTTATTAAGTAGGATTTTGTGACATACCCTATCGTACGCTTTAGTTAAATCTAGTAGGAGCCCAACTGCATGTTTTTTCTTATTTAAAATGGTTAAAACTGTCTGCATATAATTTGTTACAGCAAGTGTCGTAGAGCGGTCTTTTCTAAAGCCGTACTGGTTTGTATGGAGCACTTTATTTTTCTCAAGGAATCCATAGAGCCGGTCACACATCGCTTTTTCGTATATTTTTGATATAGACGGGAGCAAAGCAATGGGTCGGTAATTACAAGGGTCCATATCATCGCCCTTTTTGAACACTGGTTTGATTAATGATATCTTTAAATCATCTGGAAATAGTCCCTGAACAAATGATTGATTTATAAGTTTAGTAATTGGTGGGGTTAGTTCCGTTACGCATGTTTTTAATAAAGTAGACGGGATTTCGTCGATCCCCGAACTGCGTTTACTTTTAGATTTCTTGATTATGTTGTAAATTTCTCTCTCGCTGACAGGGTGTAGATACATTGATTTATCCACTACATCGTAGGTTTTTGGGCAATGTTTTTGTGTATTAGTTGTATCAAGGATAGTATTATTTGATGCTTCTTCAAAAACATTAGCAAAATAGTCATTGAAGGCGTTTGCGACGTCTTCTGGCGAATCTAAGGGTACATTTTGTTGTAGGCTTTTAATGTTTATATTTTTTGTTATGAGTTTATTAGACGGCTTCCCATTTGCCTCATTAATGACTCGCCACATAGTTTTTATTTTATTTGTTGATTTTTTATCTTCATTATACAATTCGATTTTTTAGAAAAAGTTATACATTTTTTTAAAGTTCTGTTATAAGATTTATAGTATGTTTTAAGTACGCTATTTCCTTCTGTTTTATTGTTGCTAATGTGTATCCGGAGAAACCTTTTATTTTTACACGAAGTTCGTAAGCCCTTTGTCAGCCATGTTTTATTCCAGGTTGTTTTGATTTTTATACGTTTTAGGGGAATTGTTTTATTTAATATATTTTTAACATATTTTGAAATGCTTTGTAGTTATTATTAGCATTATCATGCACTAGGACGTTGTTCCAATTTACGCCTTTTACAGCCTCTTTAAATGCTAGCTGGTTTGAATGGTTGTGGACTCTCCTCATGGTTGTCCAATTTCTATTTTTGACTAATCTAATTTTCGGCTGAATTTCAAAAGTATAAACAATACCTTTATGGTCTGAGAGTCCAAACTCCGATACTAGAAGTTCGAATAATTTATTGTTTGTAAATAATAGATCTATACATGTTTGAGACTGTGCGGCTATTCGAGTGGGCTCTTTTACAATTTGAACTAGGTTTAGTGCTAACATATTGTCCGTCAGACGTCTGCTTAACTTATTTTTATGCAGCATATCTATATTAAAATCTCCTCCAATTATAATGTGTCGATTCTGTGCCTTTGTTCTGATTCTGTCTAAGACTTTTTCAAGGTAAATATAAAAAGTTTCTATTTCTCGATTTGGTCTGTAAACACAGATTAAAATAACATTTAATTCAGGGATTTCTATGGAGCTACATTCAATTATATATTCTAATGATAATGCTACAATGTCTTTTCTTTCTCTGTATTCAATGCCGTCCTTAAGCAGGATGGACACTCCTCCGCCGTTGTGTTCTTGACGATTGAAGGCTGACGCCAGAGTATATCCAGGAATATGCAGAAAATCTGCTTGCGATTTATGTATCCAGGTCTCAGTCAGACATAGAGCATCAAAGGTGTTTTCAGTCAAGAAGCTTTCTAGTTGATCTATCTTATTTTTGAGGCTTTGCATATTTTGGAAAAGGATGGAGAAGTTGCTAGCGAAATGTATTATTACTACCCTCGTTTTGTACGCGTGGGCTTTCCTCTATTCTGGCTGTATTGCAAGTCTTTTGATCAGACTTTTCGATCATGTTCGATAGGTGTGTCTGTGGGCTAGAGTTTGGAACCCCGTTTAGAGTTTCAATACTTTGGTTGCAATTTGGCTCTCTAATTTGTGGTTGTTCTTGGTTTGACTGTGCTCCAGGTAATATGTATTGCCTTCCATTTACATAAACCTCGTCCCTCTTAACTATTGGATTAAGAGTTTTTCTGCGGGCGTCTCTGAGTGTTTCTTTTAAGGTGTATCTTTTTTTGAGTTCTAGTTGATCCATGAACTTTGTAACTGCCAGCCCTGTATTTCTGAATTTATGATGGTTATTGAGGATGTATTTTGTCATTCTCTTGTTTATTAGCCCAATCTCAATAGGTCTTCGGTTTCCGCGTTTGCCTATTCGTGTTATACTGTCTATAAATCCGTTAACATCTACTCCTAGGATCTCGTGGAATATATGGCTGATGCGCTCTATCAGGTCATATTCATTTTCTCCTCTATACTCATTTATCCCATACATAACTATAGAATTTTGGTTATGACGGGGATCGCGAGTGGTGGTGGTATTTATTGGATTTTCAATTTGCTTTGTGACGGAATCTAGTGCCTCTTGCAGTTTTGTGTTTTCTGACTGTAGTTTTTTAATAGTTTCACTTATATTGTTTATTTTTTCCCTGAATCTTGCCTGTTCTTCCGTTAAAACAGCTGTGTTATGAGTTATTTCCGTTTTTAAGTTGAGTTATTTCCGTTTTTAAGTTGATTTCAAACTATTATGAAGCACATTTATTGGGGTTTTTTTTTAAAAAAAAAAACACTGCATTTTCTTTTCACTGGAAGTAGGTGGAAATCAACTAGCAAAATTAGTTATGTCCAGAACTGGACGTTTTTCGGCTGACATGATGATGGCCGGGAACCACCCTTTTTGCGCCCAGCAGTGAGTAGGTTAGACATACCATATCTACATTAAAGTAAAACCGTAACGTGTAATCTATTATAATCACCGAAGCGCATCGGCGATGCGTTTTTGATCGATGTTATTAGCTGTTTCGAAACCGACATATCGTTATCACAATACGCAATGCTCATTATTCCAATTTATTGGAAAGTATTATTATATAATACTACTAGTTTCTGCCCGCGACTGCGTACAATTTTTCACCCCCCATTTCGCCCTCTTAGGGGATAATTTCCACGATAAAACTATCCTATATCCTCCCCCGGGACTCAATCAAACTACCTCTAACTTTACCAATTTTCATCTAAATTGGTTCGGCGGTTTAAGCGTAAGAGGTAACAGACAGACACAGAGGTCTATATATTGCTATCAGGTGGGAAGTATACTATCGCATTTATAATATTAATATTACTAGCTGCCCGGCCCGGCTTCGCACGGATTACCCGTTTACCCGTAGGAGTGAAGCATTTTTCCGCGGTAAAAAGTAGCCTATGTTCATTAGGGATAATGTCGGCTTCTAATGGTAAAATATTTATCCTAATCAGTCCAGTAGTTTCGGAGCCTATTCAATACAAACAAACATCAAGTCTTTCCTTTGTATAATATTACTGTAGATATGAAAATAAATCTTCAGACATCTCTGGTAAAGACACAAAATCAATATCCTATTATTTCATTGAAAGTTTAGTTTATTTATTTAATCGTTTGGCATACATTATTTCGCCTTTAAAGTTTATCACTCTTTAGCACCAGGGTGGTAGGTAGCTCCTGCGGACGCGAGTAACAGTTGTCCCCAACTGCGCGTCGGCATTTAAGGCCGAAACGCACTGACAGCGGTGCGGCGCGGAGGCGGTACCGGTTGTAATGTTCGAGCTAATATGAAACGATCCACACAGAGCGGCGCGGTTTTCTGTGCGGACCCTTTCGTATTAGTGCCGCACCGCACCGCTCCGCCACCGCTGTCAGACTTTAACGGCCAAGTTTGCCGACTATCAGAGCGGATAGTCACGAACGCATCTACACAGGGGTGATATCACCGAATGAGTGAACCGCGGAACTGCCGGTTCGCAGCCTGATTCCTCCACTTTCCGATATACGCGGTCTTTATACCACGATAGTGGCAAACGAGGGTACGGCCTGGGTTCGCGGACATGGACAGTGCACATCCTTAGCAGCTCGTGGAAGGAACACAATACTAAACAGTTGAAATTAAAGCAGTTACTTCTGAGTGTTCCCCCATCTAACTCTAAATTTTACAACAATTCTTTTACTTTTCGTGCTGTTCGATTGTGGAATTCTTTGCCTATTGAAGTCAAACGTGCAAAGTATCTTCCTATTTTTTAAAACTAGACTTAAGGATTACTATTTTTCTCTTCCGTAACTAGTCATTCCTACTCGGTGTGTTTTCGACTGTAAGTGATACTGTTTCTATATGATATTTAGTTATTGATGTATGTGTATGTAGGTTTATATAAATATGTAGTTATGTATGTGTATTTCGTATACACTCGCGGTCAATGAATACGGGTCACCCTAAATTAAATAACCGTAATAGGTTTTTTTATATATTAACACTAGTTTTATTTACATAATATACCTACTATTATTTATAATACCCAACTGTATTAGCAATATCCGGGATTCTATCATAAAAATATAAAAATCCAAAAATTAAGATTTTTGCTATATCTCTCTCCGTTGACGTTGTTTTTTACATGGGTTTCTGCGAGTCCGATTTAACCCTGATGTACACTTACCATGAGTTTGACAATGACGGCTTACGCTAACGAGTATCGAGTTTTCTATCTGTGCATCCCGCTCGTACTGTCAAAGTGCAATAGAGATGTACAGATAGAAAACTCGATACTCGTTAGCGTAAGCCGTCATTGTCAAACTCATGGTAAGCGTACTGGTAACGTTGTTTATAGAAATTACTTTTTTTGTAGTTAAGATGTAAAATTAAATAAAAATGATCATATTCATTGATTCATATTAATTAAAAGGTCTTTTTAGGAAATGTAACGGTATTTTACCGACCCCTTTTCATTGTCCGCGAGTGTAGTTAAGTTGTTTATATTCTGTTTTTTTTTATCTTTTTTCACCTGCTCAAATCATATCTTTTCCTGCATTGTCTCCACCACCCAAAGGTCGTCTGAAAGAGATCGCTTTTTAGCGATAAGACCGCCTGTTGTCTACTATTGTTTATGTCCAATTTAGCAGTATTGTTTCTACTGTCTACTATGTCAGGTGAGCAATAAAGAATATTTTTTAATGTATTGTATTGTATCAAAAGATTTTTCAAAAAACCAACTTTTTCAAATATTATAGCTTATGTCAATAAATTATGAGGAATCAAAACGATACCTCATATGTCAAAATCCACCAAGCCGTTTGGACTGTAGCCCGTGAAATAGAATTTTTATTGTCCACATTACATGCATACAAACATAACCCTCCTGAAGCAGTCGAATAACAATGTCAACTGACACCCGACCCGAAACATCAATTGAGGAAAGTAAGTACTAAATCTATTCATAAAATTCGCATCATTTAAGACGTTTTTAATTGCGAGTTGACAAGCGGGTATAACATCCGGCTCGAAGGACCAATGTTTAGGACCTAGGTTCCTTTTTAGGTATTTCGTGAATAGCCTAGATGGATCTTCAATGAAGAAATTATTTTCGAATTACAAAAACGGTAAAGATTGTGGTTGGTCTTGTCGGCGACCGCAAACTTTGGGTTCGAATCCCGGTAAGGGCATTTATTTGTGTGATGAGCATGAATATTTGTTCCTGAGTCATGGATGTTTTCTATGTATTTAAGTATTTATTTATCTATATAAGTAAGTTTATCTTCGTCTAGTACCCATAGTACAAGCTTTGCTTAGTTTGGGACTAGGTCGATTTGTGTCAGATTGTCCCCAAAATATTTAAAATATTTTTTTTTTTTTTTTAAACGGCCGTCCATGAAGTCGGTTTGAAATTTTGGATCCGTTCTGAACCAAATGAATTTATACAAACACTTAGTCATGTTTAACTTTCGCGATACCTTATCAGTTAACTGTAAAGCTATTTAGCGTTCACGCCCTATAGATTACCTATCTATTGTAAAATCAACGTTCCGACATATATTCAGGTACATTCAAAATCTCACAACTCACGCAATTTTGCCAATTCAAAAGGAGCCGTATAGTCATTAAGATAAAGCTAACAATTGCAAACACTGGAAACAGATGGGAACTATGAAAAAACACTTGCCTTAGTTTTTCTGTTATTGCTATCTTTTATTGATATTTAAGTAGCAAAAGGGATCAGTAGATTAACTTCGATACACTGTAGAAGCAACGCAGTCGCAGTTAACTAGTTATGAATAACTTTGTCGTTAGTTACAACTTATTAGACAACATAAGGAATTTTCACGGCAAAACAAAGGACTGTGGGTGGAAAAAAATCTAACCTTAGCTCGATTGCGACAGCCCTGTGTTTTGCCGTGGAAATTCTGAAGCTTTCTTCTCCTTCTTGAACATAAATAAGTTACAGGAACGCTTTAAAGGCCGAAACGCACTGACAGCGGTGGCGGAGCGGCGCGGTGCGGCGCGGAGGCGGTTGTAATGTTAGAGCTAATATGAAACGGATGGCCAAGGCGGAGATGGCGAGATGACTTGGACGCAGTTTCAAGTGATTGGCCAAGGATTGCGGTGGACAGGGACGAGTGGAAATCCAGGGGGGAGGCCTTTGCCCAGCAGTGGGAAACTCTAACAGGCTAGGAAAAAAAATTAAACGAACCGCACAGAGCGGCGCGGCGCGGCGCGGTTTTCTGTGCGGACCCTTCCGTATTAGCCCGAACATTACAACCGGTACCGCCTCCGCACCGCGCCGCGGCGCCCCGCCACCGCTCTCTGCGCGTTTGCAGCTCATATAACAACATTTGTTTGCTTTCGGGTCCCGGTTAGAATGGACACGACATTATTATAACTTTCATCGATACAAGTTACCTACTCTCTCTCAGGCACATTGTCAAAAGATGACTGTTTCTTATAATTATGACTAGCTTCTGCCCGCGACTTTGTCTGCGTAGACCGAGATAAAAACCGTCCTATATTTTAATCCAGGCTATAAACTATATTCGTGCTAAATTTCATCCAAATCGGTTGAGACGTTTAAGCGTGATTGTGTAACAAACATCCAAACATCCAAACTTTCACATTTATAATATTAGCAGGCTAAAAACTGTCAGCATACGCCCGCGTGTCGTCTTTATTTTCAACAATACAAAAGTTGTGGATCAAGAAAAATCGATAATTGTGGAAATATCTTTAAAAAAACTGACGCTGCCGCCGTGTCATGCATACATAAATATATCATTAATATGACTATCTATCTTATGGCTATCCGCATAGAGTTCAAAATTGGTGAAAAGGCACTACGCGACGAAAAACTACGGTTCAGTTTAAAAGGATGTAAGTCACTATGACACTCGTATACAGATACGACTTGTTTGTTTTCATACCCATCCAGTTCACAATCACAACACTATAGTTAACAACTTGTGACGAAATCCCGGGTAACCTTGTGTTTATACGAGCAAATATTTGTATTTGTACACAATACCCTTTTAATCAACATGGTTTGAACTCGGATTAACTTTAGTTCAATATTTACCTTTAGTTCATCTTGGTCAAGAAACCTCACTTTAGAACTTGGTTCACAAATGATCAGTTTCTCAATTCGTCAAATAATGTTATGTTACGATATTAGGGTCTGTTGAACATTTTCTTTAACCCCATGCGCAAAAAGATGTTATCCATATCCATACTAATATTATAAATGGTAAAGTGTATGTGTGTGTTTGTTTGTTTGTCAGTCTTTCACGGCAAAACGGAGCGACGAATTGACGTGATTTAAGTGGAGATAAGTTGAAGGGATGGAGAGTGACATAGGATAGTTTTTATCCCCAAAACCATCCCCTAAGGGGATGAAATGGGGGTAAAAGTTTGTATGGAGCTGCGATATAAACGAGTTCCACGCGGACGGATTCGCGGGCAGAAGCTAGTAATTTATAAGTTTGACGTGTCTGTGTCTCTGTGGCATCGTAGCTCCTAAACAAATGGACCGATTCGAATGCGGTTTTGTATCCGGAAGCCGACGTGATCGAGATGGTTCTTAGCTACGTTTCAACAAAATCGGTTCAGCCGGTGTGGAGAAATTGAAGTTTGAAATGAAAATGCTGGGGGTTATTCAACGTTTCTAAGTTGTTAAGTATTTAAATTATGCATATTTTTAAATCGACCATAATCTAATGTCTTCAATGACAGACCAGTGTTCCGTGAGGAGGGTTAACCCATCGTACGCTTTTAGACACTAAGGCTAAGGATTAAAGCTTACATTTTTAAATTTCATTTGTTTAGACCACCTAATTTTGACATCCACAAACTAGGGGTTAAAAATTCCCCAGCTTGCATCATATTTGACGTATCTATGTTTTCAAAGATACACAATGCTTCTGACTACGTATTTCACATTCTGGCAAATCATATAAATCAATATCAGGTATGTTAGAAGTTTTCGTTTGTTTGATTGTGTCATTCGTCAGATCATACCTAACATCCCACGTAAATTTATTAGAAGTGGGTTTAATTTTGGGTAAAGCAATAGAAGATGACATTGAGTATAGGTACATACAGTCGAGTCGCCATCACATACATCTGAGGGGTGAAGGTGTTCACAATCATCTGAACACGACTTCATTGTCAAAGCCATAGAGTGCATGTTCAGATATTTTCTATTTCTTGTATAGATCAATAAAATATGTAATAATTAATCCAAATAATGGACACTTTTTCTTGATACGACGGTGGCAAACAAGTGTACGGCCCGCCTGATGGTAAGCGGACACCGCAGCCTAAAGACGCATGCAACTCCAAAGGAGTACACTATGTCGTATTAGACTTAGCGTTTTATTTCACGATACCAGAACAAATTACACTTTAAAACCATGAACACTACTTATGAACAGGTTCCAAATCTTGCCTCGGCGCACTGCCAAGTAAAATTCAAAAGGGCGTATCTTTACACGACCTTCATAGTTGTTTACTATCTTTTTGGATAAAAATCGACGCAGGCGCAAGTTGTATTTTTTGCGATGCGTATTTGACCTTTTACTTAGCGATGAAGACTCGTTTTCCGGTTCTCAGAATCGCATTTACGAATGTAATTAGGGCAGGATATTTTTATGGATGAGAATTTTTCCATTAATTTGGGTGTAAATTAATAAGGAAGAGTTACAATGATAGTGGTATTATGCTTGTTTGTATGTTGTTATTCTTCTGAACGCTGTAGAAAACTTACACTTTGAAATAACAGACTGTTTCAGGTGTCATGTCGAATTCCATTTTAAAGAGAGCATTTCCCATTCGTGCTAACGGTAAAGGTGGCGTCACGGGAAATAACGTTATAAAAATAAGTTAATTAAAAAAAAAAACCTATTCTGGATACGGACGAGCACATCTCAGGAAAAGCTATTTAATTTTTAAATTAAACTTATCTTATGTTGATTCATGATTGTACAACTTCACACATTTGTACAACTGCAATATTCGCGTTGTCTCTATAATTGTCAATTAATTTAACTATCCGGCTAGTTGCAACCAAATCAAAAACGCACACAATTTTTAAACTCATCCCCGGACATAAAATGCATATTTCCTTAATACAGATTATATTTTTGCAGCTAGAACAGAACGTCGTGGGCAATCCATTAGCATGGACGCAGCAGAACGAATAAAATCAATACACGTACGAAATCTGGGGCGCCGAGTACACTCAGTTACACAAGTACAGTCGACGCGACGTCAAAGACACTCAAAGATGTTTACGCTGCATCTCATTTCTCCACAGGTAATAAAACACGTTGCAAAGCATCATTATTCTCTTAGCGTTATTCCTGGTAACGCCCCTAAAGGAGCCCGGGGTCCGCTTTGACACCTAATCCCAAGATATAGCATAGGCACTAGTTTTACGAAAGCGACAGCCATCTGACCTTCACAGGGAAAGTTAGACCTTATTGGGATTAGACCGGTTTTCTTACGATGTTTTCCTTCACCGAAAAGAAAAGCCATTGTTAAATATCAAATGCTATTTCGTCCATGAGTAAGGACCAAATTCTTGGCTAGCATCAATTAAATTTTCTATGAAAGTTTTCCGTTGTTATATTCTATGATTAATTTTTGTGTCACAACGGATTTTTTTTCATTTCTTCAGTTTGTATGGCTAACTACCGACTAACCAGGCTAACTATACTGGCCAAGAATTTGGTCCTTACCCACATAACGGCAAATGATGTTGATATCAAATTTCATTATGAAACGCAAATCTTGGATGACTCCTTGGTGACCATTTCACAAACGCATATAACTTGTTGTATAAGGGGAAGTCTCTACAAAAATGAGTCGAAAGGAGGTAAGTGTTCGCTTGTAATGCAAGTTTGTGAAATGGGATAGGCTTCTGCCCTGTGGTGCCTTTTCGCGTGTCACTGTTCTTTCTGCCAGAGATTTTACGCAAGCTACTGTGGTACAATTGAGGTACAAAATATATTGCCAACATGAGACAAATTTTGGTAACATGTTTTGACCGCGACTGTACTTAGAAACTGGCCGGTCAGCGGCCAAAATCGCGATCATTCGTGAATTTCATGATCATTCATTCAGTTCGTTCAGTTGAGGCCTTTTCAGGTTCCTTTGAACCGCCGGCCCAGTTCTATTCGCTTAATCACCAGAGCAATCAACTGAATTAGGGTTAGATTAGTAGATTTCCAATGTTGGTACGATTCGAGACAACAGTCTAATGGATTCAGATGCTGATAATTAGTTCATAAATGTACATTTCGTTCACATGATTATTTTTATGTCAGCTTAAAAGCTGTGGTAAAGTGAGTGTCTAAGATTTGTCTAATAAACAAGTATATTTGAATTATTTGACATATTACTGGCGCACGACACCGGTAACATGTACGGTAAACGAGCCCGGCGTCCGCATTGACACCTAATCCCAGCAAGATTTGACATTGGCACTAGTTTTACGAAAGCGACTGCCATCTGACCTTCCAACCCAGAGGGAGAACTAGACCTTATTGGAATTAGACCGGTTTCCTCACGATGGTAAATATCCCGTACGTAAGTTCCGAAAAACTCATTGGCAGGTACGCCGGGATTCAATGACCACCGCTTGACAGCCCGCATGTCTGAACCACTAGGTACAGTCACCTATACTGTGTAGGCTCGGACAAGAATAGGTCTACGGTCTCCCCCGCCTGTCGTAGAAGGCGACTAAACGGGGTCATCGGGGTCGCATGCGGGGGCTGGGGCACTCGCTTAAGAACCCCAGGGAAGATCATTTTACATGTCCTAGGACGACGACGAGCCATGTGGCGAGGCGCGAGGGGGGCTTCAGTGCGTTCAACATGAGATCCTGGAGTCCCCTGCATGAGAGCGCAGATGCAGGACACCGTGGAGTTTTTAGTGGATAGAAATACCACATAACCCAGTCATCCCCCGGTCATTGGGTACCTGGTTCGCAGGTTTTCTCCACGAAAAAAAAAAAGGTACAGTCACCTGCTGGTGATAAGATCTGCCACAACATAGCACGCATAAATATCTGACACGACTCTATGTCTAATGCCATAAGGACGTGTCAGATATTTTTGCCGGCAGATATTGATTCCGGTGACTGTACCGTAGCTTGTTAATGATTAACTCTACATTGGTCATTGATATTACTTAATTCCGTTTCTACATCGTGAGATCTGCTAAACTTACTAGGACGATAATTACTATTCAAAGCAATGACGCGTTCAAGAATCCAAGAGGCGACCGGATGGTTCGCGGTATATAAGCTTCTGGAGTGTCGTGGAACCGCCCTGTGCAACCCGAACTGAGCCAACTTGGACTGGAGCAGAAATAGAAAAAGTGTTGTCGCGAGGCAGCCGATTGATGCGATTGATTGACAGCGGTTCCCTGAAAGTGTGTACGCTGTTTATATAATGAAATGTCGGTCTGAATCTAATAGGTGGCGACATTTGTTTTTTCAACCCCCTTCCAATTTCCGCTCCAGTCCAAGTTGGCTCAGTTCGGGTTGCATAGGGAGGTTCCACAAGGCCTCGGGAGCTCAAATACCGCGAGCCATCCGGTTGCCTCTCGGACACTGAAACTACGCGTCATTGCTTAACTTTCACAAATTTATTTCTAAATCAAATTCAAAAATAATTTATTCAAGTAGGCTTAATAATAAATTATAATAAGCACTTTTGACAAGTCATACAAGTAAAACAAAAAAAAGTATAATTAAAAATACAATCATTAATTAATACAAAATAATAATAATGAAAACAAAACAATTGGCGACAATTAACAATAATTAAAAAGACAAATCTAATCTAATCAATCTTAAGGTATACACGTAATAGTCCTCGACGTAGCACTAGTGTATCAAATGGGCACTTTGTGTCAAAACAATATGGGTTAAATTAGAACTAAGAGGATTTTTCTGCATTCGAATTTAGGCCACGTCACTTTGACATAAAGTGCCCATTTCATACACTAAGTGCTAGGTCGAGGTATAGGACGTTTACCTTATATTTGCGAGTATACAAAGAGACGGTACGAAGTTTGAGAAGATTTTTTAGATTTCATATCTATACGAGTAAAAATAACCGGTTATTCATTTTGGTGGTTACTTGATTCAATCTAAGATAAAATATACTAATGATCAATTTCAGTGCTTAATTAAATATTCATTAACATATTTATTACTATTGAAGTATACAGGTGCAAAAAATACAAGTAATATACGAATATACATAATGTAATGTGACATATCTTATATTCCTATTTAACCTTGGTATAGAAACTGAACCCAATATTATTACTGGGAGTTTTAACAACTTTACTGCAGGAGCAACAAAGCTCTACTTAAAAAGTTAAGATGTTAGACTTGTATGGCTCGATATCAAATGTTTATATTAACATGCCTCGCGGGTTATATATGTACCTAACAATAAAGACTGTGTATAGATATTTTTGAAAGGTTGTCTGTCTAGATATTGGAGAACTCAAATGTACCATAGAAGAATATTATGTATGTGCGCGTAAAATTAACAGTGAACTGAACAAATGTCGGAGAATTTTCGTATCTGGAATCAAGTGTTTATTTGATTAGACTTCAAATAATATCGATTACAGTAACTTAGATAACTCAAATAGAAAGCTAATCCAGTAAACTTTCGCTTACGGAGAGACAGCCTACCTACTACATGACGAGCCAATGTTTGTTTTAAAGTTTACCCAATCGCCAGTACGAATAGAAAACACGTCGTTACTCGCTAACGAGCGGGTGTCAAAAGTTAGATATTACGTGACTATTCATATTTACAAGTAAATGATTACACAAAAATTTTAATAGAGGACCAATTCAGAAAGGCGCAACTTACTTATTGAAATCACTTATTGCTATTATTTGATCAGAATAAGAAGGGGTATTATACATAATTTAGCAAAAGGGTTCTAATCCAAACCATGCGATGTCCAAGACATAAAATCGTCAAATTCAATGTAATTTTATAGTCACGGTTATTACAAAATCAAATCATCCGTCACTTTCTACAGGTACTGCACATTTTTCATCAAAGCTGTCTCAAATCTTTTAAAAACCGATACCGAACCTCCACTTTCCGATATACGCGGTCTTTATACCACGATAGTGGCAAACGAGGGTACGGCCTGGGTTCGCGGACATGGACAGTGCACATCCTTAGCAGCTCGTGGAAGGAACACAATACTAAACAGTTGAAATTAAAGCAGTTACTTCTGAGTGTTCCCCCATCTAACTCTAAATTTTACAACAATTCTTTTACTTTTCGTGCTGTTCGATTGTGGAATTCTTTGCCTATTGAAGTCAAACGTGCAAAGTATCTTCCTATTTTTTAAAACTAGACTTAAGGATTACTATTTTTCTCTTCCGTAACTAGTCATTCCTACTCGGTGTGTTTTCGACTGTAAGTGATACTGTTTCTATATGATATTTAGTTATTGATGTATGTGTATGTAGGTTTATATAAATATGTAGTTATGTATGTGTATTTCGTATACACTCGCGGTCAATGAATACGGGTCACCCTAAATTAAATAACCGTAATAGGTTTTTTTATATATTAACACTAGTTTTATTTACATAATATACCTACTATTATTTATAATACCCAACTGTATTAGCAATATCCGGGATTCTATCATAAAAATATAAAAATCCAAAAATTAAGATTTTTGCTATATCTCTCTCCGTTGACGTTGTTTTTTACATGGGTTTCTGCGAGTCCGATTTAACCCTGATGTACACTTACCATGAGTTTGACAATGACGGCTTACGCTAACGAGTATCGAGTTTTCTATCTGTGCATCCCGCTCGTACTGTCAAAGTGCAATAGAGATGTACAGATAGAAAACTCGATACTCGTTAGCGTAAGCCGTCATTGTCAAACTCATGGTAAGCGTACTGGTAACGTTGTTTATAGAAATTACTTTTTTTGTAGTTAAGATGTAAAATTAAATAAAAATGATCATATTCATTGATTCATATTAATTAAAAGGTCTTTTTAGGAAATGTAACGGTATTTTACCGACCCCTTTTCATTGTCCGCGAGTGTAGTTAAGTTGTTTATATTCTGTTTTTTTTTATCTTTTTTCACCTGCTCAAATCATATCTTTTCCTGCATTGTCTCCACCACCCAAAGGTCGTCTGAAAGAGATCGCTTTTTAGCGATAAGACCGCCTGTTGTCTACTATTGTTTATGTCCAATTTAGCAGTATTGTTTCTACTGTCTACTATGTCAGGTGAGCAATAAAGAATATTTTTTAATGTATTGTATTGTATCAAAAGATTTTTCAAAAAACCAACTTTTTCAAATATTATAGCTTATGTCAATAAATTATGAGGAATCAAAACGATACCTCATATGTCAAAATCCACCAAGCCGTTTGGACTGTAGCCCGTGAAATAGAATTTTTATTGTCCACATTACATGCATACAAACATAACCCTCCTGAAGCAGTCGAATAACAATGTCAACTGACACCCGACCCGAAACATCAATTGAGGAAAGTAAGTACTAAATCTATTCATAAAATTCGCATCATTTAAGACGTTTTTAATTGCGAGTTGACAAGCGGGTATAACATCCGGCTCGAAGGACCAATGTTTAGGACCTAGGTTCCTTTTTAGGTATTTCGTGAATAGCCTAGATGGATCTTCAATGAAGAAATTATTTTCGAATTACAAAAACGGTAAAGATTGTGGTTGGTCTTGTCGGCGACCGCAAACTTTGGGTTCGAATCCCGGTAAGGGCATTTATTTGTGTGATGAGCATGAATATTTGTTCCTGAGTCATGGATGTTTTCTATGTATTTAAGTATTTATTTATCTATATAAGTAAGTTTATCTTCGTCTAGTACCCATAGTACAAGCTTTGCTTAGTTTGGGACTAGGTCGATTTGTGTCAGATTGTCCCCAAAATATTTAAAATATTTTTTTTTTTTTTTTAAACGGCCGTCCATGAAGTCGGTTTGAAATTTTGGATCCGTTCTGAACCAAATGAATTTATACAAACACTTAGTCATGTTTAACTTTCGCGATACCTTATCAGTTAACTGTAAAGCTATTTAGCGTTCACGCCCTATAGATTACCTATCTATTGTAAAATCAACGTTCCGACATATATTCAGGTACATTCAAAATCTCACAACTCACGCAATTTTGCCAATTCAAAAGGAGCCGTATAGTCATTAAGATAAAGCTAACAATTGCAAACACTGGAAACAGATGGGAACTATGAAAAAACACTTGCCTTAGTTTTTCTGTTATTGCTATCTTTTATTGATATTTAAGTAGCAAAAGGGATCAGTAGATTAACTTCGATACACTGTAGAAGCAACGCAGTCGCAGTTAACTAGTTATGAATAACTTTGTCGTTAGTTACAACTTATTAGACAACATAAGGAATTTTCACGGCAAAACAAAGGACTGTGGGTGGAAAAAAATCTAACCTTAGCTCGATTGCGACAGCCCTGTGTTTTGCCGTGGAAATTCTGAAGCTTTCTTCTCCTTCTTGAACATAAATAAGTTACAGGAACGCTTTAAAGGCCGAAACGCACTGACAGCGGTGGCGGAGCGGCGCGGTGCGGCGCGGAGGCGGTTGTAATGTTAGAGCTAATATGAAACGGATGGCCAAGGCGGAGATGGCGAGATGACTTGGACGCAGTTTCAAGTGATTGGCCAAGGATTGCGGTGGACAGGGACGAGTGGAAATCCAGGGGGGAGGCCTTTGCCCAGCAGTGGGAAACTCTAACAGGCTAGGAAAAAAAATTAAACGAACCGCACAGAGCGGCGCGGCGCGGCGCGGTTTTCTGTGCGGACCCTTCCGTATTAGCCCGAACATTACAACCGGTACCGCCTCCGCACCGCGCCGCGGCGCCCCGCCACCGCTCTCTGCGCGTTTGCAGCTCATATAACAACATTTGTTTGCTTTCGGGTCCCGGTTAGAATGGACACGACATTATTATAACTTTCATCGATACAAGTTACCTACTCTCTCTCAGGCACATTGTCAAAAGATGACTGTTTCTTATAATTATGACTAGCTTCTGCCCGCGACTTTGTCTGCGTAGACCGAGATAAAAACCGTCCTATATTTTAATCCAGGCTATAAACTATATTCGTGCTAAATTTCATCCAAATCGGTTGAGACGTTTAAGCGTGATTGTGTAACAAACATCCAAACATCCAAACTTTCACATTTATAATATTAGCAGGCTAAAAACTGTCAGCATACGCCCGCGTGTCGTCTTTATTTTCAACAATACAAAAGTTGTGGATCAAGAAAAATCGATAATTGTGGAAATATCTTTAAAAAAACTGACGCTGCCGCCGTGTCATGCATACATAAATATATCATTAATATGACTATCTATCTTATGGCTATCCGCATAGAGTTCAAAATTGGTGAAAAGGCACTACGCGACGAAAAACTACGGTTCAGTTTAAAAGGATGTAAGTCACTATGACACTCGTATACAGATACGACTTGTTTGTTTTCATACCCATCCAGTTCACAATCACAACACTATAGTTAACAACTTGTGACGAAATCCCGGGTAACCTTGTGTTTATACGAGCAAATATTTGTATTTGTACACAATACCCTTTTAATCAACATGGTTTGAACTCGGATTAACTTTAGTTCAATATTTACCTTTAGTTCATCTTGGTCAAGAAACCTCACTTTAGAACTTGGTTCACAAATGATCAGTTTCTCAATTCGTCAAATAATGTTATGTTACGATATTAGGGTCTGTTGAACATTTTCTTTAACCCCATGCGCAAAAAGATGTTATCCATATCCATACTAATATTATAAATGGTAAAGTGTATGTGTGTGTTTGTTTGTTTGTCAGTCTTTCACGGCAAAACGGAGCGACGAATTGACGTGATTTAAGTGGAGATAAGTTGAAGGGATGGAGAGTGACATAGGATAGTTTTTATCCCCAAAACCATCCCCTAAGGGGATGAAATGGGGGTAAAAGTTTGTATGGAGCTGCGATATAAACGAGTTCCACGCGGACGGATTCGCGGGCAGAAGCTAGTAATTTATAAGTTTGACGTGTCTGTGTCTCTGTGGCATCGTAGCTCCTAAACAAATGGACCGATTCGAATGCGGTTTTGTATCCGGAAGCCGACGTGATCGAGATGGTTCTTAGCTACGTTTCAACAAAATCGGTTCAGCCGGTGTGGAGAAATTGAAGTTTGAAATGAAAATGCTGGGGGTTATTCAACGTTTCTAAGTTGTTAAGTATTTAAATTATGCATATTTTTAAATCGACCATAATCTAATGTCTTCAATGACAGACCAGTGTTCCGTGAGGAGGGTTAACCCATCGTACGCTTTTAGACACTAAGGCTAAGGATTAAAGCTTACATTTTTAAATTTCATTTGTTTAGACCACCTAATTTTGACATCCACAAACTAGGGGTTAAAAATTCCCCAGCTTGCATCATATTTGACGTATCTATGTTTTCAAAGATACACAATGCTTCTGACTACGTATTTCACATTCTGGCAAATCATATAAATCAATATCAGGTATGTTAGAAGTTTTCGTTTGTTTGATTGTGTCATTCGTCAGATCATACCTAACATCCCACGTAAATTTATTAGAAGTGGGTTTAATTTTGGGTAAAGCAATAGAAGATGACATTGAGTATAGGTACATACAGTCGAGTCGCCATCACATACATCTGAGGGGTGAAGGTGTTCACAATCATCTGAACACGACTTCATTGTCAAAGCCATAGAGTGCATGTTCAGATATTTTCTATTTCTTGTATAGATCAATAAAATATGTAATAATTAATCCAAATAATGGACACTTTTTCTTGATACGACGGTGGCAAACAAGTGTACGGCCCGCCTGATGGTAAGCGGACACCGCAGCCTAAAGACGCATGCAACTCCAAAGGAGTACACTATGTCGTATTAGACTTAGCGTTTTATTTCACGATACCAGAACAAATTACACTTTAAAACCATGAACACTACTTATGAACAGGTTCCAAATCTTGCCTCGGCGCACTGCCAAGTAAAATTCAAAAGGGCGTATCTTTACACGACCTTCATAGTTGTTTACTATCTTTTTGGATAAAAATCGACGCAGGCGCAAGTTGTATTTTTTGCGATGCGTATTTGACCTTTTACTTAGCGATGAAGACTCGTTTTCCGGTTCTCAGAATCGCATTTACGAATGTAATTAGGGCAGGATATTTTTATGGATGAGAATTTTTCCATTAATTTGGGTGTAAATTAATAAGGAAGAGTTACAATGATAGTGGTATTATGCTTGTTTGTATGTTGTTATTCTTCTGAACGCTGTAGAAAACTTACACTTTGAAATAACAGACTGTTTCAGGTGTCATGTCGAATTCCATTTTAAAGAGAGCATTTCCCATTCGTGCTAACGGTAAAGGTGGCGTCACGGGAAATAACGTTATAAAAATAAGTTAATTAAAAAAAAAAACCTATTCTGGATACGGACGAGCACATCTCAGGAAAAGCTATTTAATTTTTAAATTAAACTTATCTTATGTTGATTCATGATTGTACAACTTCACACATTTGTACAACTGCAATATTCGCGTTGTCTCTATAATTGTCAATTAATTTAACTATCCGGCTAGTTGCAACCAAATCAAAAACGCACACAATTTTTAAACTCATCCCCGGACATAAAATGCATATTTCCTTAATACAGATTATATTTTTGCAGCTAGAACAGAACGTCGTGGGCAATCCATTAGCATGGACGCAGCAGAACGAATAAAATCAATACACGTACGAAATCTGGGGCGCCGAGTACACTCAGTTACACAAGTACAGTCGACGCGACGTCAAAGACACTCAAAGATGTTTACGCTGCATCTCATTTCTCCACAGGTAATAAAACACGTTGCAAAGCATCATTATCCTCTTAGCGTTATTCCTGGTAACGCCCCTAAAGGAGCCCGGGGTCCGCTTTGACACCTAATCCCAAGATATAGCATAGGCACTAGTTTTACGAAAGCGACAGCCATCTGACCTTCACAGGGAAAGTTAGACCTTATTGGGATTAGACCGGTTTTCTTACGATGTTTTCCTTCACCGAAAAGAAAAGCCATTGTTAAATATCAAATGCTATTTCGTCCATGAGTAAGGACCAAATTCTTGGCTAGCATCAATTAAATTTTCTATGAAAGTTTTCCGTTGTTATATTCTATGATTAATTTTTGTGTCACAACGGATTTTTTTTCATTTCTTCAGTTTGTATGGCTAACTACCGACTAACCAGGCTAACTATACTGGCCAAGAATTTGGTCCTTACCCACATAACGGCAAATGATGTTGATGTCAAATTTCATTATGAAACGCAAATCTTGGATGACTCCTTGGTGACCATTTCACAAACGCATATAACTTGTTGTATAAGGGGAAGTCTCTACAAAAATGAGTCGAAAGGAGGTAAGTGTTCGCTTGTAATGCAAGTTTGTGAAATGGGATAGGCTTCTGCCCTGTGGTGCCTTTTCGCGTGTCACTGTTCTTTCTGCCAGAGATTTTACGCAAGCTACTGTGGTACAATTGAGGTACAAAATATATTGCCAACATGAGACAAATTTTGGTAACATGTTTTGACCGCGACTGTACTTAGAAACTGGCCGGTCAGCGGCCAAAATCGCGATCATTCGTGAATTTCATGATCATTCATTCAGTTCGTTCAGTTGAGGCCTTTTCAGGTTCCTTTGAACCGCCGGCCCAGTTCTATTCGCTTAATCACCAGAGCAATCAACTGAATTAGGGTTAGATTAGTAGATTTCCAATGTTGGTACGATTCGAGACAACAGTCTAATGGATTCAGATGCTGATAATTAGTTCATAAATGTACATTTCGTTCACATGATTATTTTTATGTCAGCTTAAAAGCTGTGGTAAAGTGAGTGTCTAAGATTTGTCTAATAAACAAGTATATTTGAATTATTTGACATATTACTGGCGCACGACACCGGTAACATGTACGGTAAACGAGCCCGGCGTCCGCATTGACACCTAATCCCAGCAAGATTTGACATTGGCACTAGTTTTACGAAAGCGACTGCCATCTGACCTTCCAACCCAGAGGGAGAACTAGACCTTATTGGAATTAGACCGGTTTCCTCACGATGGTAAATATCCCGTACGTAAGTTCCGAAAAACTCATTGGCAGGTACGCCGGGATTCAATGACCACCGCTTGACAGCCCGCATGTCTGAACCACTAGGTACAGTCACCTATACTGTGTAGGCTCGGACAAGAATAGGTCTACGGTCTCCCCCGCCTGTCGTAGAAGGCGACTAAACGGGGTCATCGGGGTCGCAGTGCTCTGGCGGGGGCTGGGGCACTCGCTTAAGAACCCCAGGGAAGATCATTTTACATGTCCTAGGACGACGACGAGCCATGTGGCGAGGCGCGAGGGGGGCTTCAGTGCGTTCAACATGAGATCCTGGAGTCCCCTGCATGAGAGCGCAGATGCAGGACACCGTGGAGTTTTTAGTGGATAGAAATACCACATAACCCAGTCATCCCCCGGTCATTGGGTACCTGGTTCGCAGGTTTTCTCCACGAAAAAAAAAAAGGTACAGTCACCTGCTGGTGATAAGATCTGCCACAACATAGCACGCATAAATATCTGACACGACTCTATGTCTAATGCCATAAGGACGTGTCAGATATTTTTGCCGGCAGATATTGATTCCGGTGACTGTACCGTAGCTTGTTAATGATTAACTCTACATTGGTCATTGATATTACTTAATTCCGTTTCTACATCGTGAGATCTGCTAAACTTACTAGGACGATAATTACTATTCAAAGCAATGACGCGTTCAAGAATCCAAGAGGCGACCGGATGGTTCGCGGTATATAAGCTTCTGGAGTGTCGTGGAACCGCCCTGTGCAACCCGAACTGAGCCAACTTGGACTGGAGCAGAAATAGAAAAAGTGTTGTCGCGAGGCAGCCGATTGATGCGATTGATTGACAGCGGTTCCCTGAAAGTGTGTACGCTGTTTATATAATGAAATGTCGGTCTGAATCTAATAGGTGGCGACATTTGTTTTTTCAACCCCCTTCCAATTTCCGCTCCAGTCCAAGTTGGCTCAGTTCGGGTTGCATAGGGAGGTTCCACAAGGCCTCGGGAGCTCAAATACCGCGAGCCATCCGGTTGCCTCTCGGACACTGAAACTACGCGTCATTGCTTAACTTTCACAAATTTATTTCTAAATCAAATTCAAAAATAATTTATTCAAGTAGGCTTAATAATAAATTATAATAAGCACTTTTGACAAGTCATACAAGTAAAACAAAAAAAAGTATAATTAAAAATACAATCATTAATTAATACAAAATAATAATAATGAAAACAAAACAATTGGCGACAATTAACAATAATTAAAAAGACAAATCTAATCTAATCAATCTTAAGGTATACACGTAATAGTCCTCGACGTAGCACTAGTGTATCAAATGGGCACTTTGTGTCAAAACAATATGGGTTAAATTAGAACTAAGAGGATTTTTCTGCATTCGAATTTAGGCCACGTCACTTTGACATAAAGTGCCCATTTCATACACTAAGTGCTACGTCGAGGTATAGGACGTTTACCTTATATTTGCGAGTATACAAAGAGACGGTACGAAGTTTGAGAAGATTTTTTAGATTTCATATCTATACGAGTAAAAATAACCGGTTATTCATTTTGGTGGTTACTTGATTCAATCTAAGATAAAATATACTAATGATCAATTTCAGTGCTTAATTAAATATTCATTAACATATTTATTACTATTGAAGTATACAGGTGCAAAAAATACAAGTAATATACGAATATACATAATGTAATGTGACATATCTTATATTCCTATTTAACCTTGGTATAGAAACTGAACCCAATATTATTACTGGGAGTTTTAACAACTTTACTGCAGGAGCAACAAAGCTCTACTTAAAAAGTTAAGATGTTAGACTTGTATGGCTCGATATCAAATGTTTATATTAACATGCCTCGCGGGTTATATATGTACCTAACAATAAAGACTGTGTATAGATATTTTTGAAAGGTTGTCTGTCTAGATATTGGAGAACTCAAATGTACCATAGAAGAATATTATGTATGTGCGCGTAAAATTAACAGTGAACTGAACAAATGTCGGAGAATTTTCGTATCTGGAATCAAGTGTTTATTTGATTAGACTTCAAATAATATCGATTACAGTAACTTAGATAACTCAAATAGAAAGCTAATCCAGTAAACTTTCGCTTACGGAGAGACAGCCTACCTACTACATGACGAGCCAATGTTTGTTTTAAAGTTTACCCAATCGCCAGTACGAATAGAAAACACGTCGTTACTCGCTAACGAGCGGGTGTCAAAAGTTAGATATTACGTGACTATTCATATTTACAAGTAAATGATTACACAAAAATTTTAATAGAGGACCAATTCAGAAAGGCGCAACTTACTTATTGAAATCACTTATTGCTATTATTTGATCAGAATAAGAAGGGGTATTATACATAATTTAGCAAAAGGGTTCTAATCCAAACCATGCGATGTCCAAGACATAAAATCGTCAAATTCAATGTAATTTTATAGTCACGGTTATTACAAAATCAAATCATCCGTCACTTTCTACAGGTACTGCACATTTTTCATCAAAGCTGTCTCAAATCTTTTAAAAACCACGGAAGACTATGTCTTCATGGAATGGTGTCTAAGAAATGTGAAACTATTCTACGAAATAGAATAACACAGACACTAACTTCGTTTTTCACGAAAGAATTATCAATAGAAATCAGAACATAGTAATTCTAACTCATAATAGATTATGATAAGGAGTTCCTTTCAAATCACCTGGTGTGTTATCAAATGTTTTTTATCGGTTCAGTATGCTTATTTATACAACCGCGATTGTAATGGGGTTTGCGGTGACAGTTTTGCCATATAAGCACGTCAAAATGTATATGCACGGACAGCTTTTTTTATTTCAATACCAATGCAATAAGGTAAACGCAGCCAACGAATAAACCATAGAATGCGAGTTCCTTACAAATTTCCACTCAAACACATGCCTAAACCCACAGGGCAATTCAGAGGGCTATGCTTGGAGTTTCTCTGTGTGATCGCATCAGAAATTCTCTGTGTCATCGCTTGCCGCAACAGAACCAAGATAACCGATATCGCCCTTCGAATCGCTAAACTCAAGTGGCAGTGGGCGGGGCACATTGCACGTAGAACCGATGGCCGTTGGGGCGGAAAGGTTCTCGAGTGGCGACCACCCGGCGTAAATCCCCCACAAGGTGGGCTGATGACCTGATAAAGGTCGCGGGAGTCCGCTGGATGCGGGCTGGCGCAGGACCGGTCATTGAGGCACTCTTTGGGGGAGGCCTATGTCCAGCAGTGGACGTATTTCGGCTCATATGATGATGATGATGACATGTCTAAAACCCTGTTATAAGCATGTCGTTTTAACACCCTGCCTCCATACCCGAAAGATGGCAATGCCATTTCTCACCCCTCATGGCACCCATTTCTGTGGGCCATTTTTCGGCGCTACATTATTTTTTTTTTACTTAGACTTTGGTTAATTCGTTCGCTGGGTAAACGTCCTATAGTCTTCGACGTAGCACTAGTGTATCACACGGGCACTATACGTTAAAGTGACGTGGCTTATATTCGAATGAAGAAAAATCCTCTTGGTTCGAACTTAACCCATATTGCTTTGACATAAAGTGCCCTTGTGATACACAGCGAAGTGATACACGAGTGCAACGTCGGGGAATAGAACGTTTCCCTTACTTAAAATTCCGCTCCAGTACCTACCTACGCTATTTTAGTTTGAAATGAAACCAACATTTGAGGCAATTCTACAAAAATCGAAGTGGAATAAGCGATAAAGCATAACACATACTTACATAACACGCACCTTATGCCAAGCAAAAGAGCATTTGAGTGTGTTTGAATTTTATTTTCATCACGATTTCTAGGTTTTAAGATGGAGATGGGCGAGTCAACTTTTGTTCGTCACGAGTTGCCATGGTTACCTACATCCCCTGGGTCACTTTTGAAAATTGCGATTTTATGGAGGTATCTATTCACCAAATGGTTGAGTTTCTTGTCATGTTCAACCCCCCTTTTTGTAGGGGTTGAAGTTGCACCTCGTCCATAGGAATTACCCATCGCTACCCTACACGTGACCCCTGGCCGGTGCTAAAAGTGCAACAACCTGGCAACCGTAATGTCTTTTCCAAGATATTACGGTTCTAAATACTGATTAGCCATACGATAAACAAATAAATAAATAAAATAAATAAATAAATATTAGGGGACAATCTTACACAAATCGCACTAGCCCCACAGTAAGCTCAATAAGGCTTGTGTTACGGGTACTAGACGACGATATATATAATAGATATAAATACTTAAATACATAGAAAACATCCAAGACTCAGAAACAAATATTCACGCTCATCACACAAACATTTGCCCTTACCGGGATTCGAACCCAGGACCTTCAGCTTCGTAGGCAGCGTCACTACCCACTAGGCTAACCGGTCGTCAACCCCTTAAAACCCCATTTTGCATGTTCTAAGTATCTCTGCCATATTGTCTCCTGGCTAACGGGACGGAATAACAACAAGAAATTGTTGATTGACCCAGATAATGTGAATTGCAGAGATAGGTTACTATTACCAGCCTATAGGCCTGTATTCACTTTGATTAGTGCAGGTGCTTAGTGACGATGTGTGGACAGCGACTGATTAGTGCAAGTGATTAGTTGGCTGTGCAGTAAAGTGAATAGAAGCGTGTTCTATTTTTTTGCGAGTGGACTGCGAGTAGCCACGCCCCGCGCGCCCTCCCTTCCCCCTCACTCGCAGCGTGCCTGCCACTAAACACCTGCACTGCACTCGCAGTGAATTGGACACTACTCGCACTACACACCTGCACTCCCACTAATCAAAGTGAAACCAGGCCTTATCGCCGACAACACACTTCAACCCTATTCACATAGTTGATTCTTACCACAGCCGCGGGATTAAAGGGGGTGGTGCTATTCTACCCGACCACCACACGAAGGATAATAGACCGAGATGTAAAAACTTCATTTTCGAATGTTATTGTACCAATACGGGATATTGGTTCATTCGAAAATGAAGTTTTTCCATGTTTACTTTTACAATAGGGTATTTGACAACAGTGAAAATAAATTTACAGTACATATGGTACTACTTTCCTGCACTAGTGCGGAAAAGAGCACTTTTCATGCATATGTACAGTAAAACGTTGTACGATACACGTGCGAATAGGTAATTCGCAACTCGTGTCGATTTAAAACACTCCCTTCGGTCGTGTTGTAATTTATCACCACTCGTTGCGAATTTCCTATTTTCGGCACTTGTATCGTAAATAACTATTATTTTTTATTAGAAATAGATACACATTAAGTAGGTACGAAAGTACTCGGAAAGTATCAATCTTTAATTTAAGGTGGTTCGATCGCCATACAAAACGTCTTTTGACATTCGCAGGCTAACGGCGTGATATTTGTCTGTGAATGTCAAAAGACGTTTTGTATGGCAATTGAGATGGCAATCGAACCACCTTAATGATTGCTATTATAAGATTTTTATTTCCATAAAAACTAACAATAAGGACGTTGTTTGATTGTGTCGACACATCCCCTATCCCTACAAATTCCATACTAACGGAGCGTTTTTGAAGTTTCATAAAAAGAAGCTGATTTGATATTAGTCAAATACCGTATTACAAGACTCACGCGCTGCCAGGAAAAACCACAAGTAAATTTCAGCCAAAAGTAAGACGAACACAGATAATAGTTCAAGTTTTTTCCTGCATTATCTGCGCGTCTGTGACTAAAGAAAAATGTGTAGTTATTAGTTAAATGATTGTTATTATAATTTCAAGGCTCACACGTAACATACGCATTTGTATTTGTACGAAGATTGAATTCTGGCCAAAAAAACGCAAGCAAAGAAACTACCTCCTACTCAGCGCATATAGGCGTTTTTCGCGTGCGTTTGTTGATAAAACTTACTCCACATAATATACTTGAGATAATTCGAGTTGGCCGAAATGCGTCAATGTAGTCCATTCAAGAAGCAACTTTACCAGCCAAGATATAAGATTCCAATTCCCATGACAGCATTAAAAAAATTCGGCCACGTTAAATAATACTTGTGTTTACGTGTCACGAGTGAACAATGTTCTAAACTTGAAACAATGGCGACCTTTGCGACACGGTTTTCAAAGTGAACGCAGTTGAATGGTTTTAGGACAGTAATTAATTGTCGATTCAACGATTATCATATGATGACAAGCATTGTTTCAGTAAGGAAACAATGAAAATGGAACGCTACTTAATAAATACTTAAGGCGTTAGTACATAACCTGCACTTGGCCACATCCACAGTAGGTACTATAAGTACCAAGCCATTCCCTCTGGTTCATGAGGTATGGTGAGGTCGTCTCCACCACCCAAAGGTTGTCTGGAAGAGATCGCTTTTTAGCGATAAGACCGCCTGTTGTCTACCATTGTTTATGTTTTACTAACCTCTTTTTTATTTTTTTTACTATGTCTGGTGAGCAATAAAGAATATTTTTATTGTATTTTGTATGTGCCCATTGTACTCATCAATGGGACGAATAGGCTGATGATGATCTTGACTTGGCAGAAAAAAAAAATATGCGCCAGTTTCTTTATCACCGTTCACGACTTACCCTTGACATATTGGGTAATCCCAGTTCCTAAGAAAAGTGGTATGTACGGTGCGACATGTTTAATGAGGATTCATACTTTACAACGCAGTGGTGCACGAACGGCACACCCAGTGTATACCACACACACAGTGAAGGCATCAGAAGGAACTGTTATTGGCTATGCGCTAAAGCGGCTCACCCCGTCGGTCACCCGTCACGAAGCAGGACCTCTACCTACGCTTAGTTACTACACATCGCGGTGTCAAGATATATTTGTGGGTGAGCGTTGAGGTGAGCTTAAATCAAGTTACAGAATAGCGGTGCAGGAACGAGGCTTGCTTGCGAATAACAGTGCTTGGATTAAGGTGGTGCAAGATGTCTCTGGTAGTCACGACTCTCAGCAATGAGGATATGATTGATAAGGTGCCTCTACAGTGGGTCGAATATTATTTACAAAATAGAGATTTGTTTAGTCTACCCATCTAAATTGGAATAATCCGTCAAACGTTACTTGAACTCCCTGGATGCAATTAACTACGCGGCAACACTTAACGCCATACATACGCATACATTTAGAAACACGCAACCTGCGACCTGCCGAGCCTTTTGCAAGCGGTCCCCCATCAACCATGCGATCCTAGTAACCAACCTAAACCTATAGTAACCAACCATAAAGGGGTTTGGGTAAAAATGTAATAATTTTTTTAGATGAGCGGCCATTCTTAAAAGTAGATTATGATAGATCTACTCAAAACAAACATATTTTGTTATGAAATGTAATACACTAAAATGCATCGGAGCCATTCGCAATATATTTCACAGGTCATATTGAAAAGTTGTAAACAAAACTTCAAACTTATCTCGACTTCGATATTGTTTAACGCGTTTATTTTTATATATCTATGCGTATTAAGAGTCCGTATATAGCCGTTTGCTGAATTCGCTAAACTTTTTGAGGTCATATCTCATTAAATATTCGTTTTCCTAAAGATTTTATTGTGTAATATGAAAGATCATTTCAATTCAAGTTTAATAAGTGGAAAAATTGTTTACATTTAGCCCTCAATTTACCATATTTTGGCTCAGTCCAACCGCTGTTTTCTCAATTTTCGCTCGGAGACGTGTAAAACGACGTGGATTTGAAGAACTATTTCATTTCTAACCGACATGAAACAAATATATCCATATTGGAATGATAGTCTTCTTAGGAATAAGCGGAAAACATTTTATAAGTTACATATTAAATTGTTGAGTAAAACCGTATTTCCATCCAACAACTTTTGAGTAAAAACACACGAAGAATCGCCAGTATTTTTGGCCATTTAGCTCATTATTTCAAAAATATGGAGCCATAACAAGAAACTCTAGTTTAAGCGCTATTCGTACAAACAAAAATATATTTATGTGTAGAAGTAAATTTAAGCATAAAAAATATTTGAAATCACACTAAAGTTCGTAATAAAACACCGTGCACGGCGCTCGATTCGGCAGTACCGGCTTAGCCGTTGTCCGGGTCGGACCTGTACGTCGTGTAATTGTGGCTATTCACGAAGGCTACCCCTCGACTAAAATATTATTTTGATCTCCGGCTAGACATAGTTGTTACCAACGTCGGGGTCAAACTATACTAGTGAGTCATTCGTGAGGCTAATCGAGACAACTTACGAATTATATAGCTCCAATGTCAAATATTTTACGAGTGATCGAGATACTTGGTGAATTTTTATAAACTTTTATTTAGTTCACCTATCCGTTGTCTGTAATTAAATCTTGCAAGTTAAATTTGATCCACTTCCCGGTTTCCGATTGAGCTGAAATTTTGCATGCATGTATAAATTGGATGACAATGTAATATTATTATGACATAAAACTGATCTGATGATGAAGCTGGAAGGTGGTCATAGGAACTCCGTAGTTAAACGACGCAACCCTATCAAGTTTGGGCTCGTTTAATTTGTCTTGACGAGTACTTTGGTATTATATGATAACCAGGGTCTGATGATGGACCTGGAAGGTAGCCATAGGAACTCCGTAATTAAACGACGCAACCCTATCGAGTTTGGGCTCGATTAATTCGTCTTGTCGAGTACTTTGGTAACCAGGGTCTGACGATGGAGCGGGAAGGTGGTCATAGGAAGTCCGTAATTAAACGACGCAACCCCATCGAGTTTGGGCTCGTTTAATTCGTCTTGACGAGTACTTTGGTACTATATGGTAACCAGGGTCTGATGATGGAGCTGGAAGGTAGCCATAGGAACTCCGTAATTAAACGACGCAACCTCATCGTGTTTGGGCTCGATTAATTCGTCTTGACGAGTACTTTGGTAACCAAGGTCTGATGATGGACCTGAAAGGTAGCCATGGGAACTCCGTAATTAAACGACGCAACCCCATCGTGTTTGGGCTCGATTAATTCGTCTTGACGAGTACTTTGGTAACCAGGGTCTGATGATGGACCTGGAAGGTAGCCATGGGAACTCCGTAATTAAACGACGCAACCCCGTCGATTTAGGCTTGATTAATTCGTCTTGACGGGTACTTTGGTCACCAGGGTCTGACGATGGAGCTGGAAGGTGGTCATAGGAACTCCGTAATTAAACGACGCAACCCCATCAAGTTTGGGGTCGTGTAATTCGTCTTGACGAGTACTTTGGTTCTATATGATAACCAGGGTCTGATAATGGAGCTGGAAGGTAGCCATGGAACTCCGTAATTAAAAGACGCAGCCCCATCGACTTTGGGCTCGTTTGACATATCTATATGATATGGCGTGAATATGCAACTCCAACAAATATAGGAAAAATTAAAAATCTAAAAAGTTAAAAATTTAATAAAAGGAGAAAAGCTTGTTATAAAACAAGCTTTTATTATTTGTTAATTAGTTATTGTTATTAGTTACATCAGTCCACTTTGTGGGGGGTCCAAGGTCCAACGGCCATCACTTTTTCATTTGTAACATTCACAAGTACTTGCAAACCACCGCCATAATATGCAGGGTTGACAAAAATAACAATGTGAATAGTGCAAGTATTAATATCGGTCGCGCATTCGCTCCAACGGTGCGCTATACAGCTACAGTAAGCTTGTGTGCGTGCTAGTAGTATTTACACACACACTACGCACTACGCGTCTCAAAATACCGAATCCTGAGCGAGCGCTTTTTTCAATAGCACTCTTATAGGCTATAGCTAAAATCAGCTTTTTTCGCAAATAAAATTAAGCTATTTCTGCTTCTTCTTCTGCAGCTTTGATAGTAATTTGTACAATATCATTCCACCACTGGTAAAGAACTCGCGCTTTTAAAGTGTATTATCGTTTTGCATCTTGTAAGTGTTATGACCTACGTATAGTGATAATATTTGCTGAAGTTGTTTCATCTTTCACTTTAGTTGTGGACGTACGGTGCAACATGTTTTATCTCCATATCTTTTTATCGCCCATCTTTTCCTTGGTCAGATTCTTACTATTCATGTCGCTAATGTAGTATACTATAAAACAATATTCATAAATTGATTGGTTTTATTATTTTAGATTCAAGTGTGGCGCCTAGGAAGACAAACCGTTCATTTGTTAAAGTAAAGAGAGAGAAAATATTTAGTTGTCCTAAAGATTTAAACCAGACTATAACGAAATCAGCACAACGCTGGAATCTGGAAAGGTTAACGAATTATTAATATTTATCAGGTGACTAAGCTCATACGTTAGGTCAATCAACTGTAATCAAAAATAAACTGTACCTACATTTCTAAATTACCTAGTATTTTATTTCAACACATACACTAATGTTATACTATAATTCAGGTAAAAACTATTCACCTAGAATTGAATAACCTGGAAACTGAAAACTCTAACAGTAGTTAATTATCGACCTAGTGAGCGGAAGCGAATAAGGTCGCCGTTTCAGCTTGGACAAAAATGCTTTCGTATGTCTGCCCGGATTTCCGGCTGTTCTCCTCTAGAGGTCGCATTTCTCAACCGACGTGAAAGGGCTTCGTTCAAAATTGTCTAGCTATCGCGGTTCTTGAGATACAGCCTGGTGACAGACACACGGACAGCGAACGGGTCCCGATTTTTACCCATTGGGTACGGAACCCTAAAAAAAAGGCACCAGTTGGCCATACGTTTCCAGCAAAGCCAAAGTTACTAAGTTTTAATATGAATAAAGATAAATAAATATTGGGGACAATCTTACTCAAATCGACCTAGTCCCAAACTAAAGGAAGCTTGTACTGTGGGTACTAAACGACGATATACATACTTATATAGATAGGTAAATAAATACTTAAATACATAGAAAACCAATATCCATGACTCAGGAAGAAGTAAATGCCCATACCGGGATTCGAACAGAGCCTCCAGCTTCGTAGGCAGGGTCACTACCAACTAGGCTAAAGCAGTCGTCAAACAAGTAGGTACTTGAATGAATTCTGAATTTCTAGTAATTACATAAATACATTATAAATAACGATACAGTTCTAAGTAGGTTCCCTCTGTTTTGGCATATTTTTGAAGTAAAAACTTCTTTAGCGGCGCTGAGCACTTTTTGGGATGGGGAAAAATTGATAAACTCGTGACAGTCGTGACAGATTTTTGTGATGTCACGTGACCGTAGAATTGGGAGAGATTCGGGACGAGGCATGGGGGCGGGGGGGAAAACGGGGGATTGACTAGGGGCACATAGTTCTAGTTTGTACTTTATTGTTAACAGTATAAGGTCGTAACACATTTTCCGTAAATGCAAATTCCATTTTGTTTAAAAAAGCAAACTCTTATATTTTTTGTTAGCCGATTCGACTTCATTCAAAACTGAACACTATTCGTAAGAGTATAAAGCCGTTAAACATTTATTGCAATTGCATTGTCTGCAAATAAATATGTAATTTTGTCCACGCGTGCTTTACCGTTTTACCATTGAATAAATTCGAATAGTTCGAATTGGACGTTATTCCTAAAGAGATAGGGCTTTGAATATTTAGCAATGGCAAAACAAATTGGTATTTTATTTCATCGTCTCCTTCATCAATTTTGCTGAGTTAAGTTGAACTATAGCGTACTACTAATAAGGCTGTTATTAGATATATTGGCACGCAGGGGGAGGGAGGGGGAGGAAGGGTTTTTTTTTGCAAAATTAAAATTATTCAAGTTTTCACTTCTGCCGGCACTCCCGGAGTGCAACCCGGTCTTTTTTTTAGTAGGAATTCAATTTCGCATAATCTATGTAGCCATAATTGACTTTTCGCATAATAAACTGTTTTGGCAGAATTGAGATTCGCATAGTTCGATTACGCTGAATTTCAATAGCCCGAATATTATTTGTGCATAATTTTGATACTCCGTATACATGAGTTTTTTTTTTGTTGATTGCCTGATATTTTATTTCAACACAACACGTATACCAAATATACAACACATGTGCTGTATATGTATTTATATATACAACATTTATATATTTATATGAATATAAATGTTAAGTAACGAAAAACTCAGATAAAACGGTTAAAGTATCAAAACTTTTCTACGCCGACCTAGCAGCCTCGCTCGACCCCCACCACGACACCTGCGCTGGCGCGCTCGGGAGACGGGTAATATACCTACAATCGAACTTTTGCCGGGCCGATACGGACTCTTAAGAGGTCCTCTAAACGATTATTAAAAAAACATCCTATACCGCAGCAAAAAATAAAAACATTTTTTTTTCTCATACAAGGTTACCCAATGCCCTTTACTTTGTGGACCGGGGTTTCTTAGATAAAATGTATTTGCGGCCATCGTAGAAAAAAAGTTGAGTACGGCTGAGCTAGCGGGTTCAACTTGCATTTGCCAGACTATTCTGAGAATGACCACTAAGTATTCTCCACGAGTGATAAATCCGAATAGAGAAAGTTACGATATTACTGTTTGGGCTTTCTCTGGACTTAACACATTGCATTTTAAGTTCACTGTGTGCATTTAACTCTCACGTTAGACACTAGGGCCGGCACCGGGCACCTCATACAATAAAATATTTAACAAAACGCCTCGCGTTCGCCTAGCCAATCTGCGTGTGTTGGGCTAGCCCCGCTGTACAAACGTGAAGATAGGGCTGCGTCAACGGACCAGATAAACATCCACAATGCATGATTTTAGTACCCACATAACATTTTTTACGTCACACCTGGCCATAATGCGAGTTTTACTGCACGCTGCGCGTAGGTACGGGAAAACTCGCATTGTGGCCAGGTGAAGACGTAAAATTTTGTACTCAACACGGGCGGTAATTCGAAAAGCCCCAGAGCGCATATTTATGGCCCTCACCTTCGGTTCGGGTCACAAACACCTTCGATCTGGGGCATTCACGAATTCACCGCCCTAGTTACGTAATGTACTTATAGTACCCGTTTCAATCTCCTAGAAACTACTAGTCAAAAAAGAAATAAACTATTTTTTGTTACGAGCTGCGGCGCGGTGACTGACTGATAACATTCCATTACGAATTAAAATAAAATGAGTTATTTTGGTCAGTGCAGTGCTGTTTTGTTTACGCTACCCAAAAACACCATGAAGAAGTTTCGTAAGAATCTGGGGCTATTTCAGCATGAACAGAATAGTTTGTAAACTATGCAGCCGAGATAACACTGAGATGAGAAGGAATGCAGTTGCAGATGTTCTTTATTAAACTTGAGATTTTCAAACGCCAGAGCTCCCGAGGATGCGTTGTGTGGGAATTTGTTCCTTCAGCTGTCAACACGGCGAATCCTCAAACATGTCAAGGGTCGGCAACGCCCATGTTACTCCTTTGGAGTTGCATGCGTCTATACGCTGCGGTGTCCGGTTACCATCAGGCGGGCCGTACGCTTGATTGCCACCGTCGTTGTATAAAAAAATACTGACGTTTTCTATACAAACTCATTATCAGAATTTTATATTAATAAAAGAAGTGACGATAAATTGTCAGTTAACACGAATGTGGCTAAAAATGATAAATTGATAACGCATATAACAGAATCTTTACTAAGTGTTAAAAATAAACATTCAAGTTGGGATCTTATGCCGTTCCAGCAACGTTCAATATTGGGAGGCAATTCCATTCGGCTTACATAACCTTACAGTTTACATAAATGAAAATATAATATTAATCGATATAAATGTTGTTACAAAATGTGGATCGTGATGCAAGCCAGTTTTTGAGCGCAAAAAACCTTGTGTACCTACGTTCAAACCAGAAATAAAAATAACCGGTTGATAGTTCGGTAATACGTAAAGCAGGACTCCGGTTCCTACTTTTCCGTTTCATAATAGCCTTTAACTTAAGAGAGAGAAATAACTAGATGGGAGCACTTGAAAATAGAGGGGACAAAGCGATAGAGGTTACTTGATACTAGGGTTGCCAACCGTACTATATTAATATATAGTATTGTACTATATTTCGTCTCTTTGTAGTATATACTGTTGAAGAAATATATAGTACGCAAAAATACTATATTTTGGGGGGCCTTACGAAGTGCTTCAAATTGCCCAGGTTTCAGTTCAATTTTACTAAATAGCAACATTGCCCAGCCGAGTAATATATTTTTTTACAGTGATATATTTGTCGTTTTTTTCTGGAAAATACTATATCTCCCCCAAAAAAAGTTGGCAACCCTACTTGATACGGCACGACGAACGACATTTTAATCCAGTACAAAAACAAGCGATGATATACTCGTGAGTGTATCGTATCATGCAAGTTTATTTTATTACGCACTTGAAATGCGAGCGACAGACAAACTTCATTTTCGTTTCGCGTTATCCTTATCCGCTGTTATGGGGAATTCAGCATGGCGATGTTGCCTTCGAATTCGCCCAACAATGTAAACAAAACGATCAGCCTTGCTATAATCTAATTATGTAGCATGTTTGCCTATTTCCCGATACGAATACGAACACCAACTCGGCTACCTCATTATGATGTCTAGCTTCGATAAAGGCCCGACCAACATCTCGAGTAACTGTGCACTTTTTCAACCAGTCCGTTAGCTCCGCAATGTACGAATTTAGTTCTTATGCCGGCTGTACACATTGGGCCAACGTTGGCGCGTGAGCAGGAGGGAGCTATGTAAACGAAAGAGATCGAATTATAGCCCTCTCCCTCTAACGCATAGCTGCCTTCTGCTCACGCGCCAACGATGGCCCAATGTGAACAGCAGGCTTTAGACGTACGGCAATTTGTAGTCTGTTCAATTTCAGAGAAAGACGTATATCAGGCTCTTTGACGCAATTATACAACTTTTTGCGTAGTCTAAGCACTCATTGTGAGGTTTTTCGCACGTTCTATTCCAAATACCTATCAAGCGTTTTGCTCTTTTATGGTATTGAATTGTGTATTACAATGTCATTGTGTATTAAATGTACCACCTAATTTCTCATCCTATTAGCCCGAAGTATAACTAAAAGAAATCCCAATTAAGAAATCTCGTTATTATAGAGTTGGAAACTTTCAACGCAAATTCTAGATTACCAATTAAAACATGAAGGCGTTTTTCAAAAGCCCTGAATGTTCTGTCTTGGAAGTCTTGCTTGTCTAATCTACCCGAGAATTTACCTCGATTCGATACTTAGCAGCAGGGCGTAGTTCTGAGTAGGTGACTAGGATTCTCTGATCATTAGGGCCTGGTAACTCAATTCCCACAACTATTAGAAATTGAGTTAGTTACCTTAGTTAGTGATGGATATTGTATGATAAAGATTTTGTCAATAAAAAAATTTCGGTACAAGCTTTTATTGCCGACTGTACTTTTCTGTATACCATCATCAACACTCATTGAGGCGATTCTAACGAGCCCAAACTCAACGGGGTTACGTCGGTTAAGTACTGAATTCCCATGGCCACCTTCAGTCTCCATCATCAATTCATCAGATCAGCGCGATGGTATCATAATATTGAATTGTCATCCAAACTATAAAAATACTAATACCCAAAAATTTCAGCTCAATCGGTCACCGGGAAGTGGGTCAAATTTAACTTGCAAGATTTGATGACAAACAGGTGAAACTAAAGGCAAGAAAGGAAATCATAGTCCAGTCAATAAAGAATCAAGTCACAGATATCCCTTGTCCAAATGTTAATACACATTCCGTACAATTATTCCTTTTCATAGAAAGAAGTGAATACACCACATGAAGTCTTTTAAATTTGCGACGACTGAACATTTAGGGTGCATAATTTCGTTCAATACTTCTTCATATTGACCAACTGACATTGACTGCGATTGAACAACAATTCAAGTCTTTCATGTCATGCTGGTTTTAGCAATATACCTCGTGTAATCCTAAGTTTACTTAGTCCGACACCTTGCAATCGCAGTGCCCTAAAGCCTAGCATGGACGCAATCGCGAACCGGACAAATGACGAAACGCGAACGTATGTCGCAGCCGGTGTTGCCAACACCGAGACAATTTGCGAAACTTAGTCTGGCCTAAGAGAAATTCAATCAAATGAATTCAATTACGCGTAGTGATGTGCTGCTGCCGGGAACTTTGGGAAATTGCAGAGAATATTAGCAGGCGAGATTTGGACTTAAACTCATTTATTTCACGTATCTATGACACACATCACATCACACATCATCAGCCTATATACGTCCCACTGCTGGGCACAGGCCTCCTCTCATGTATGAGAGGGAATGGGCAGTAGTCCCCACGCTGGCCCAGTGCGGATTGCGGAGTTCGGATTCGGATTGGAGTATCTATGACACTATTATGTAATACGGACTAAGCACCATTTACATGGTGCAACAAATCGTATGCGATTTCCATTACGTTGCGGCACTGCGGGCTACCGAAATACGATGAACTCAATCAAACCCTGCAATGTAATAAAACTCGCTAATAGAACCAATAGTTTTTTTTTGTTTTGTTGATAATATTTGATTGTCAATTTATCTATAGTAATATTATAAAGAGGAAATTGTCTGTGAGATTGTCGCTTTGTAAAATGTTAGTTAGTATGATTTGGATTTAGATGATTTAGATTTGGAATGGGCTTTCCGGATAGTTTTATGCCGCGGGTTGCCTGCGTTCTTTCTAATACGCGGGCGAAGCGGGCGGCAGCAAGTGTTATATAAAACGGTATACATATAAACCTCCGTTGACATATTAATCAATAATTGACCACCGAGCTAATCAGAGGTTTCCTATCCCACTCCGTTAGAATACCTAGCGTTTACATGGTCCAGCATCCAGCATGCATGCTCGAGTCAATTCACAAGATGGACCACTGTAAACGGACCAGGGGTCTTGGACCTCGGATTACGCATATTTGTGACGAATCTGGGGGTCAAGTTACTAGGAATGAGTGAGTCGGTGAGCTGTATCATTTTGCTCTCTTTTAAGTGTAGTATTGATAATTTCGATACGCTTTTGTTAGCAATGTTAAATTCACATTTGATCACAGTTTACTCATGACATCAGCCACGGGTACAGTAACCCCTACAATTCCCAAATCAGTCGCTTTCAAGCGCTGGAAACGACCATTCCTGTATCTAAAAGCTAAGTAGGAGAGGGTTTTGTTTATCTAAGTATTTTGAACGCGTTGTCAGAAGTTGTTTCTGTTTCTTGTTGACTGTAGGCAATTCCAGGTACTCATTCTAGCTACATCACACAATATTGTTTATGCCAAGTAAACAAATGATGCATTTTCTTTTGCACTCATTATTTAGCTTGGGCGGCGTGTAGCAGTGACGGAATGGTCACACATCTAAAAACTGGAAGCGTTCGTTATATTTTTTGCTGGCAACAAAAATAACGATTGACCGATTGGCCATTCGCAATAATCACGACTTCGTTCCGCGTACCAGAAGCGTTTTACGCTTGACCTTTCCTTTTTGTATTATAAACCTATACTATCTATGTATAAGAATTCAATTAACTAGCAGATATTGGCGCCGATTAATAAGAACTAAGCATTTGTACATAATGGTCTAAAAAGGAAGTTACCTCTTCATCGTTGTAACTAAAACTATCTAGCGTCACGTATACAATATGTAACTAACCTACCCAGAAGTCATGTAGACTAAATGTAGCTAACCTAAAGAAATTAAATATTAAAATTAACTTGATTTACTCGATTCGCTTTACGTAAACGAAATAATACCTCACCATTATTAAGTTAAGGTTTGTTTTCAATCGTGCGTGTACGTGCTTACTTCCTATTGGAACCAATTTTACTCATTGCGTAGTGTGCGCGACAGCGTCGTAGCGACAACACGTACCTTTACTCAGAAATATGAAAATATTAAGTTTTGTTACGCACAAAACGTTGGTTCAAGTATGCACCTCTATATTCTAATCAGATGTACATATCAGTTCGATTCTTATCCAATGATGATGACGATTAATGTATTAATCCCTATTATATTGTATTATTCCTTCATTCAGCATTCATTAAAGACCATAATAGAGCTATAGGCATAGTTCTAGTTACATCGTCTTGTTTTTGTTCTTAGACTGCCTCAGAAGATGGGTTATGTTTTACGAGCGTATGTGCGTAATGTGGACAAGAAAATAGAATTAAATAGGGTCTTGCTATTATGGAATACTTTCTATTAATATTATGGGAAGCTTTGATAGAGAGTGTGACAGTAGAGACTAAATGCGTGAGATCGAAGCAATACTATTATTGTAATCATACTATTAGGTATATAGACTTTATTAAAATACTATTGTTGTGATACACCTTGTCTCCATTGTTTGATGATGAGGATCGTATTGTCTTTTCAAAGTAAACGTTTCATCTACCTAACTGATATTTGATATAATACAGTAGATTATAGTTTTTTTTTCTACTAAATGAAATCTGGTGTTGTGTTCCTGGTGGTGAGCAAGGTCGCCAGAGCTTTCGGGGATGCGCCGAGTGCAGAGCAAGAACCGGCCAGTCGAGACAGCGAATCCTCAAATCAATAAAGGGTCGACAACGCGCTTTTGGCTCTTCCGGAGTACCCAGCGAGGATTCACTAGCGTTAATTGGCTGCGGTATCCGCTTACCATCCATTCCACGAGACTAAAAGTTATAATTTTGCAGGTTAAAATTGGCAACACCAATCTTGACCAATAACTGGCCATTTGTCCAGTTTTAATGAAGACATCAACGAAAAATATGGCTACCAATGTATTTAAAGAACATCAAATCAAAGTTACATTGTTATTTCCCGGGCCCTTATTAGGAAACACTTCAAAATCAGCGCACCATCATTACTCCATATACGGTACAGTTTCTTGCCCTCAAACCACTTAACACTGATCACTGATCAACTCAACGCGGTGAATGATCTTTGCCACTTTTTTGCGAGCCTGTTCAAGTGTTCACAAGAAAAAAAGCTGTATACTGTGGGACCTTCGACCTCGACGGACGAGCTCTCTCGCAATATCCGTCTCTTTTTAAGTTTTCTGATAAGAGATAGATAGTGATAGACAGCTCGAAAGAGCTGGCACTCTGTTTTGTGTTAACCGTGCTGGTATCAGCGAAAGAAAAAACGATAGAACGATAGAGATTGACGACCGGTTAGCCTAGTGGGTAGTGACGTTGCCTACGAAGCTGAAGGTCCTGGGTTCGAATCCCGGTAAGGGCAAATATTTGTGTGATGAGCATGAATATTTGTTTCTGAGTTATGGATGTTTTCTACGTATTTAAGTATTTATATCTATTATATATATCGTCGTCTAGTAACCATAACACAAGCCTTACTGAGCTTACTATGGGACTAGGTCGATTTGTGTAAGATTGTCCCCTTATATTTATTTATTTATTTATTTATAGAATGCGAACTCCTTACAAATTTTTATCCAAATACGTGCCTAAAAGTAAACGGCTGCCCGCATAATGGCAATGGTAACCATTCTGTAGAGCCGTTCTGCGGCGCTTTATTGGACTTCTACGGTTATTTCGTTCGCTGGCTTAGAGCACCGCAACCAACAGGAGTGGTCACATGTGTCATTTTCTATACATAAAAAGTCTGCCAATTTTTGCGGGGGAGGGGAACGTCAAATGTATGCGGAACGTGAAAATAGCTACGTCAGATAAACGTCAGTCCATTCAATACGTATGACCACTGGTCATACGTATTTAGCAGAGGGGAACGCCTGTCAGTTGCCACTCCGGTTGGTTTAATGCTCTAAGTTCGCTGGCTATGGCTTCTAACAACTGTTAGTAGTGGAAGATCAGAATTAAATGGTTCGCCGGTAAGACGGGTAAGCTATGTGAATTTCCAAAGGCTGATGTCAGTCTTGGCTGAGATATTATAAAGAATATCTTTTTGCAGAAATACGTATCCGATACTGATGTATAAAAACTTATTTGAGGAGCATTTTGTGGTAACGAATTTAGATGTCTGTTATTTATTGAGCATTGAAGGTCTATAGATAGAGCTTTTCGAGAGTTGCCGGGCGTAACAGTTCATAAAGCCTAAGATTTAAACGTAAATGAAAAGATACCTATATAATAATAAATAAATAAATATTAGGGGACAATCTTACACAAATCGACCTAATCTCAAACTAAGCAAAGCTTGTACTATGGGTACTAGACGACGATAAACACATACTTATTTAGATAAATAAATACTTAAATACATAAGGTCAACCGGGGCAAATGCATCTTTAGGGTAAATGCGTCTTTTGAAGATATCTCCGAAAATGAACATTTTAGAACTAGGTATTACAATCGTCTGATTTGAAAGTTTAGCAACCATACTTTGAACATCGAGGGTTGCAATAGTTCTAAAACGTTGCGTTTCAAGATATCTTCAAAAGACGCATTTACCCCATATACGCATTTGCCCCGGTTGACCTTAGATATATGTATCTACAATGATGTGATATATAATTTTTAGAAAGGTTGTCTATACGACATTCCGTGTTTAAAAATGGCCACAAAATCTGACAGTAGACGACATAGGTACGTTTCGAACATTCGATTGACGACGCGTAACTGAAGCAAGTTGGTGCCATTGACTCACATTTTTAGAAATTTTCACAGATGATTTATTTCTGTTGCCTCTATAATAACAAATACTAAATAACAGAATAAATAAATATTTAAAGGGGCTCCCATACAACAAGCGGGATTTTTTTGCCGTTTTTATACATAATGGTACGGAACCCTTCGTGCGCGAGTCCGACTCGCACTAGGCCGGGTTTTTGTATATTACATCATTGTAACTATATCTACACTAATACTATAAAGAGGAAAAGTCTTGAAATTGTAGCTTCGTAAGTTTGTATGTAATGGGTAATCGCCGGAATTTCTGATCCGATTTCAAAAAATCTTTCACATGCGTGTAAAATGGACGTTCCCGGTGGATTTAGGTTATGTTTTATCCCGCGCGTTTGCCTATGTTCTTTACACTACGCGGGCGAAGGAACGCCGCGGGCAGCCAGTAGGTATAATGTATGATTCCCACCGACCCGGCCGGGCCGGAGCGCGCCTCTGTGCATTTTTACAAGTTGCCAAAGGAATGTGAAGCTTTAATATAGACGTTAATGAAGATTATCTTTGCACTAACGACGCTATCTCGCGATTCGTTAACTTTATTTAAGCTTAAATTGGCGAAACACATTTAGGTATAACACTCCTATTATAAATTAGGACTCAATTGGACGAACACTCGCGTCCGCCTCGGTTCGAATTTTGTAAACAGCCAAGATTATGTCATTCTTGTGAGCGTAATTTTTTTACGTCGCCCGGGCTGAAATCGCCAATAACCGCCCGCTCCGCCGGCAAAATCTTTATTTTGCGGGCCGGCAGACGTCCTTTTGTCATCATCACGTCCATCACTAACGGTGTTACCAGCGAAGACATCAGAGGGTTCGTTTCGCAGAGGTACCCATGTAGGTTGTACTAATGAAATGCGTTCAGATTTTTAGAACATTATTGAGCCTCTGTTTAGGTATGTAGCTACCTTAGCGTAATCGATTTACCTACTGCCGAATTAAAGCAATACAATACGGTGTTATCTCACGCGTTACAGTTTTTTTTTCTGGATAGGTATGAGTAGGTACCTACTAATTATTCTTTAAGTCCATGATTTCACATATAGGTACCTACCTATTATCGATATCGGTTACGTTCTCAAAATCACCATAGTTACCTAGCGAACCTACCTACAGCAAAGAATTTCTTTTTAGGCAAAGGTAAGTCTGCTCCACGTTTTTAGTCGTTTGTAAGCGGCTTATTTGCAAGGACTTTACCTATGTGATGCTGTGATGGCGGTAAGCGTTAAGACATTGCTATTTTCTACGATTTAAACAAGTTAACCAGTCCAGTTTTATTTTGAATTGATGTGTCTGTTGAATCTACCCACTTGTACAAAAAATGACAATAATTAAATGGAATCTTGAATTTTGGTAAATATGGTAGAAAACTTGCTAGAGATAACTAACAAATCGTAGGTATATTTTCAATTAGGTACGAGAAGACCCCATATCCATCAGACATGATTCTACGCAACAGGCCTAGATTGAGAAACTCTTTGGCTTCTCCATTTGACCTGCTAATTATGATCAAATTAACAAGTGCTTCCTTCAATGCCGAAGGCAGGCAGATTCAAACTCGCACAAACCCTTATCAATAAAAACAATTAAGAAACTCGTAAAGCGCACCGCTATACACACAACACAATGCGGCGAAACCTTCCCAACAATTTGTTTCGATAAAATGTTACCACCATTATTCCACAATGCGTAGCGAATGAAAAACGAAATAGAACTTAACTACAATGTCCTTGACAGTGATTTCCACTTGTACTATAAAAGAACGCTTACTCACCTTCGACATGATTAACTATTAAACACTTCACTCCATACTAAATAGTCTTTATTATTGTTCACACAAATCCGGTCGCATTTTCGGTACGCTGTATTACCGTGCAGCGCGCGATCAATACTGAACTGAGGCAAGTTGCCGGTATGATAGCGGAACGGAACGTCCTCGTACGCATGCGCGGCGATGACTGACGATGGCAAGGGCTCATGTACTGGTTGGGTTGCCAGCTACAAAGAGGGGAAATCGCGACAAAAACCCTGATTTTTGTAATAAAATCGTGAGATCCTACACTAGCACAATAGGAAAGATTCCAAAAAATGTGAATCACAAATTATACATAAGCCAACAGAAAATTTAAAATGCGGTCAAACATTACCGTCGCCGATTATTTCTCTGAATTTTATTATTTTTATTCCCACTAAAAAAAACGTCACTGTTTTGCTAATTAATCGAAATGATTTACCCTTCTGAATTTGAATCGCATTCCTGACAAATTATAAATTTATGCAAATTCAGGAATCTCGACTACTGGTAACCCTCCCCACGGTGTGTGGTATGGTAGTATCATATTATGTACGTTGACCTGTGCTCCGAGACTACCTTGTAGGCCCGTGTAATATAAGCCAATATATAAGCATTGACAATGGATTTTCAGAACAAATGATGTACGGACTACGGATAGTTTCAGCAGTGGCGGCGCTAGGGGGGGCTAGGGGGGCGGTCCGCCCCGGGTACCAAGCACCCAGGGGTGCCAACAACCTGAACGACAACTCACTCGTATACCTAGCCTTTTTATCATTTGAAAAAGACATGAAAGTCAATTTTAATTTTGACTATATAATAAGTAGGAAGGTAGATAATTTTAGTAAAATAAAGCCTCGTAGGTATAATGAGTGTTTGGTGTTTTATTTTGAGTAGGGGTCACAAACCCGCCCAGGGTGCTGAATACAAAACCGCCCAGGGTGCCGATGTACCCAGCGCCGCCACTGAATACCCACATTGCTAATATTACTTATTGTACCTACTTGGTTTCAACAGAATCTTGAAGCACCATCTTCTGTCGAAAATACTGCGGTATTATCAGATCAGACACAAAAATCTTTTGGATATTTTAAGTACAACAAATTATAACAAATCACTTACAGTTAGTTGCAATTACTGCAATAAAGTGTACACTTATAAAAATGCTACTAAATTCGCTTGCCATTTAAGTCAATGCCCGAGAACTGACTCACACTGACTTATACTCTTTGCACCAAAGTGTTCTTAGTTTTATACTTAATTAAAAATAGGTTGAATATCAACCAAACTAGGTAGTGATTTGATTACTGAAGTCATTTTAAACCTCTAAATTTTAAACAGGTACAGTCTAACCAACCTTTCGCACGCACTATTAAGGTGAACGCACAATTATCGCCTCGGCGCCCGACCAGCACCTCGTTTCTGGGTACCCGCCACAGCATGGCTACGTGGGGCTACGCCACGCTTGCCACAATGCATCTATCAATGGCGGCCAATACAAGGTGATAAACTACTGATGATCCTGGTTTGCTAGTATTTGCAGCAATACTTACTAAATGGCCCTTTAAACGCTTATTATTTGTCGCGTCAGCGTCTGTATTAAAGGGTGGCCAGACGGTAGTTCTGTTTCTTCCGTATCCCCATCACGCTCTATCTTATAGCTTCGTACCGAACATATACGACCCACCAAACAGAATCGTGTGGTGTGCCTTATTTAATCACATAATCACCGTGTTATTGACCGCCAATGAGTGGATTGATTGGTGGTTTTTTTAGGGTTCCGTAGGACATGTCCGTCTGTCCGTCAGTCCATCTGCGGCTTGGCTCAGTGACACTTACTACTGGAAAGCTGTAATTCGGCATGGGTGTATAAATCAATCACGCTGACCAAATGGTAAAATAAAACCTTGAAAAAAAAAATTTTTGAATATCCTCCACTACACGTATAGTCAGCAGTACCCATGTTGGCTGTCATGTGGATGGAGTTTGTGTCAACAACATAAGTTACGCGGACGACATGGAGCTGCTGAGCGCGTCGGTGTGTGGACTGCGTAAGTTGCTAAAAATTTGTGAAACGTATGCAACAAATCATGGCCTTAAATATAATGTTGCCAAGAGCCAGTTCATGGTGTTTGAGTGCGATCGTAAGAAAACACTGGAAATTCCTGCCATCTGCCTCAATGGTACCCCTATGTATAAAGTGGACCATTTCAAATACTTGGGCCATGTGATCGCGACCGACCTCAGAGACGACTTGGACATGGAAAGGGAACGAAGGGCACTGTCAGTTCGGGCGAATATGATCGCCCGCAGATTTGCAAGGTGCTCTAAAGAGGTGAAAGTGACAGTGTTTAGGACGTTTTGCACTTCCCTCTATACCTGCAACCTGTGGGCGCAGTATACGCAACGGGCCTATGGTGCCCTTAGGGTCCAGTATAATAATACGTTCCGGGTGTTGATGGGACTGCCTCGTTTCTGTAGCGCATCAGGGATGTTCGCGGAGGCGCGCGTGGATTGTTTCTATACGAGCATGCGTGCGCGCGCCGCATCCCTGGTGCGCCGGGTGCGCCGCAGTCCCAACAGCATTCTGCGCATGATAGCGGACAGGGTTGACTGTCTCTACTTGTCGCACTGCGAGGGATTGCACTCCCCTGTCAGTATTGTTTTATTTTAGATGTAAGTTTAGAGGTACCAACTAACCCCTTAGTTTTGTAAGTTCTACTAATAAAATATGTGTCCATGGTTACACGAAATAAAAGATCATTCATTCATCATTCATCAACCCATAGTGTGGGGTATCATTGGATAGCTTTTTCAAAAATATTATGGGTTGCTTGAAACCATTTTTCAGTGGTTCAGTGTGTCATACTTACTTATTAGGCTTTCAAGCACAAAATTTTGTTCTAGTCAAGCAAGTGTTCGCACCCTCCGCCGGCTAAATGGCTGCTACTGGGAATGGGAATTTAAAAAAAAATCGTGGCAGTAAGTAGTATGTACATATAATGAGTTTGAAAGGATAACTATCACGGCTAAGCAGACAGTACTATGGTTACCGAGTAATAGTCGACCAACTTAACGTGTAGGTACTTGGAAAGGCCAACTTTAGTACAAATTCGGCCGAAGCAACCGCACCATTTAGATGGCGTGCCAGTGTTGATCTAACAAAGACAGACATGTCCAGTCTTTTTTTAAATACAACAATGATGGCTAGCAAGCCTCTACGGTCTGCCTGATGGTAAGCAGACACCGTAGCCTACAGACGCTTACGATTCCATCAGAAGAATCACAAGTGCGTTGCTGTCCCTTTTTGATTTGAAGATTTGTTGTATTGATAGCTAAGAACGAACGCGGGTCCCTCACTCTCAACAAGCGATCTTACTCACCACCAGGAACATAACACAATATAGCTACCTCCAGGTAGGCGGTGCTGATCCGGTGCCGAGGCTATAAGTTTGAGTTACTCCAAAGGTAATAAGGGGTGGGGTGTGTCTTGTACTAGAGTCTATACACGACGGCCACGTTGGATACGTGATGTAACAAATAATTTGGCAAAACCATGTCATATTCAGGACAATTGTAGTTTATGGTGTTGCTAAATAAATTCACCGTTTTCTAGTGGTCCCGTACTGATTTGTCCCACCTGTGGGACCACGAGACGGACTGTCTATTCAACCTTTATTTATTTGGGTATTCGCTGTGTTGATAGCTTAGAGACGAACGCGGGAACATGAACATATTCCTCAGCGTGAGCTCTTGATCGCGCCTCTCAAGAGTTTCGCCATGGCATTTATTATGGTTTTGTATATGTTGATATAAATAAAGGCCATGCCAGGATAAGCTAAGTGAATCTGCCCCCAGCGAGTTTTTGCTTGTAATTTTTTTCGATGTTGTGGCTTTGTATTGGTAACAAGTATGCAAAATTTGAGCTCCAAAAAGTTAATCATTTAAAAAAAAAAACAAAATATGATCTTTTTTAAATATTTTTCTTTCTAGCCCGCCGATTTTGACGTGCGTCACGTATACAGGGTGTTAAGATAAGTCGGGCCCTGGAGGGAAACTACCTTCAATCCTTAAGTTGGCTCATTTTACTTCAAGGAAACATTCCTTTATTTTTAAAAAGAAACAAAACTGCATTCAAAGATTTTCGAAAACTCGTTTGCCTCGCCCGGGACTAGAACCAACTAAAATAAAAAATAAAAACACTCGCTATTTTATTACACTAATCAATAGGATTATTATTCAGGATAAAATTTTCCTAACAAACATTTGGTCCGACTTATCTTTCCACACTGTATAATGTGCATATATTAAAGAGAATTGTATGACATAAATTATAGGATATATTGCCATACATGCCATCACTCTACATTTTCTATACCCACTCGTCAAAACTAGTCGATTAAAAACGCTTTATAGAAACTTGCATGCTTATAATTTATAAGCTTGCACGTTTCTATCGTTCGTAGAAAATGTAGAGTGATGTATTAAATTAAAAAAAATGCCATGTTCTACCACAGATAAAATTAAGTAAATACATTCATTTTGTAACTTATTAAAGCGGCTAGCTTTGGTGAAAAATTTGGAGGTGTCGCTGACGTGTAAGTAATAAAAAAAATTAAAAAAGTAATCGATATTTTTTTCTTTTTTGTATGGCAATATATCCTGCGAGTATAATTAATGTCATATAATTGTCTTTACTATATGCACATTATACGTGACGCAAGTCAAAATCAGAGGGCTAGAAAAAATGTTTTAAAAAGATCAAACTTTCGTTTTTTTTAACTATTAACTTTTGGGGGCTCAAATTTTGCATATTTGTTACCAATACAAAGCCACATATAACATATATCATCGAAAAAAATGACAAGCCAAAACTCGCTGGGAGCGGATTCACTTAGCTTACACTGGCATGGCCAATCGGTGGAGTAGCCTCAAACTAACCCGTAGAAAGAGAAGCTGTAAGCTTACCATGAGTTTGACAATGACGGCTTACGCTAACGAGTATCGAGTTTTCTATCTGTGCATCCTGCTCGTACTGTCAAAGTGCAATAGAGATGCAGATAGAAAACTCCATACTCGTTAGCGTAAGTCGTCATTGTCAAACTCATGGTAAGCGTACTGTAGCCAATTACTTTTCCTTTCTTGACCGTGGTACCATCGGATAATATTGATGGTATTGTGGTGTTTATTTGTTACGGTACCATTAATAGAACAACCGAACCCCCCCCCCCCCCCCCCCCGTATACAAAGTTTAGTTCACGTAAATATCACCGGAAAGTTATAATTTAACCTCTATCGAGCGTATTTTTTTTATTTTCCAAAAAAGAAATTAAACGAAGATTGTGTTGTGTGGCGAACATTGGTTGTGATTTAACACTTTTGTGTTTGATATTCATTCTTTATATTATTTGTATGAAAGTATTCTGAAAGTGCCAGATAAAAAAAAGAATTATCGAAATTGGCTCAAAAGCTCAAAATAATGCAAGGTCGTGACGGGTAATATACTGTATGGAAGTTTGTAAGGATCCCTCGTGCGCGAGCCCGACTCGCACTTTGCCGGTTTTTTATTAGGGTTCCGTACCTAAAGGGTAAAACGGGACTATTACTAAGAATTCGCTGTCTGCCCGTCCATCCATCCGTCCGTCTGTCTGTCACCAGGCTGTATCTCGAGAACCACGATAGCTAGACATCAGTTGAAACTTTCACAAATTATGTATTTCTGTTGCCGCTATAACAATACTAAAAAGAAAATAAAATAAATGGGTAGGGGTCGGGTTGCATGAAGTTTACAGTCATATTTTTGATCGACATAAGTGGATTCGTCAAACTCATCATTACGCATAACGCATTATAGTCGTACATTTATGCGCATAACGTTTTTAATCATAATGTTTAAGAACATATTGTGTAAAGCGCATAAATTTGATGCTCATAAAACAATTTAACCATACTGTATAAACGCATAAACTGCAAAAAACATAAACCTATGCTTTTCTTAGTAGTAAATGAAGATCTCGAATCAGAAGAAAGTTACAAACAAAGCAAGTTACAAGCAAAGGGAGGTCAGTATAAAAGTTTACAATTTAATAACAAGTTTTTCCGCTTTTTCCACAAAAAAAATCCTCGAAGACGAAAGCGGGAGCTTCTTCTAACCTATCCGCAATCCGAGCCGGTTTTGCCACTTAAGTCCCTGTTCTCCCCTGCCTACGCGAAAACTTGAACTTTATACACCACTATCTTGGCGTTAGTTGATCTCAGAGAAAAGTTTATTTGACGCCCATCCTTTGTATTGTTTTTTGAACAAATCTCTTATTTAATTACTCATCATCAATATTATGGCTTGATGTATGACATTTACAATTATTACTTTAAATTATAACTAGGTACCTATCAATATTATGACTAAATAAATGTACGACATTCTACATTATCTCCGCATAGCTGATTATGACAGAACAATTATGCGATAGTATAATTTATGCCAAAAAAATAATATGAGCATTAACTTTATGCGTAATATTTTATGACATTCAATACTATGACAATAGTATTATGCAACTAGACGGCCACCCAAAATAAATTTAAGGGGGGCTCCCATGCAACACGCTTGAGTTTTTTTACTCAATATATATCAATAATGGCAACCGGTAGGCACTTTGTTATATTCACAAAATACTTAATTTTAAATAATAAAATTTAAATAAAATAAACATTAAAGGGGGCTTCCAAAAACGCTTTCATATTTTTATTGTTATTGGTATAGTACGGAACCCTCACGTGCGCGAGTCCGACTCGCACTTGGCTGGTGTTATTTTTTAAAGTGGTGTGACCACGAAGTAAAAGTAATTATGCACTCGTCACACTGGTGTGACAAAATTTTGCTGCCCGTGGTCCACCTGCTTCACCTAGGTGGACTACGGGAAATTATTTTTTCACACCTTTCATTCGGAAAAGTAAGATTTGCTCCACGACGAGAGGGACCAAAACGCTACTTTTCTGTTCAAGCTACTTTTTTAATTTATGCATTGGCATTGGAACATTTGTACGCAATGTGCCAATTGAACACAGATGTTAATAAAATAATCGATTGTAATTTCATCGTAGTCGATTCAAAACGAACATATTTCAAGTTTTAACTATAACAATGTTGTATAAAAATTTATAAATATTTCGTAATATTTAAAAATTAGTAATAAAAATTAAGATAATTTAGATATATTTTAACAATAGCTTTTTTTTAAATTTCCTCATAGTCGGTGTGAAAAATAGTATGTGTCACTCGGTAGCAAAATTATTTTCGTCTCGGGCGTAAACACTTGTATCCCTCGCTACGCTCAGGATTCTATTGTAGGATCCCTCGCTACGTTCAGGATTCAATACACCGCCCTCGCCGTAAATATACTATTTTGCTCCCTTGTGACAGTTGTTACACAAATAACTATTTCCCGTCGTCCACCAGAAAGTTCATATGTGTATATCGTAGTAGTACGAAAGAAAATAAAGCCAGTTTAAAAATGTTGATATACAAGCGCACCCCGCCACCATTTGGGGAGTGGGTAGTCAACGTGACAAAATGTTTAATGGTTGGAATGTGCAGGGGTCAAAATGTCCAGATGACCGGCTGTCTATGTGGCAAAAAGTATGAACGTCATAATGCCCCGGTGTCAAAATGTACATATCATTATGGTCACAATGAAGCCCAAGCCAAGCGCGCGCACCCCGCCACCATGAAGCCCAAGCCAAGCGCAAGCGCACCCCGCCACCATGAAGCCCAAGCCAAGCGAGCGCACCCCGCCACCATGAAGCCCAAGCCAAGCGCACCCCGCCACCATGAAGCCCAAGCCAAGCGCACCCCGCCACCATGAAGCCCAAGCCAAGCGCACCCCGCCACCATGAAGCCCAAGCCAAGCGCACCACGCCACCAAGCCAAGCGCACCACGCCACCAAGCCCAAGCCAAGCGCCTTTTGTCCGGGTCTGCCTAAAACGCAGCGCACCACGCCACCAAGCCAAGCGCACCACGCCACCAAGCTCAAGCGCACCACGCCACCAAGCTCAAGCGCACCACGCCACCAAGCTCAAGCGCACCACGCCACCAAGCTCAAGCGCACCACGCCACCAAGCTCAAGCGCACGGGTTAGGTTCGTAAGAACTAGATTACAATAACGACTCCACAAGCAAAACGTCTTAGTTGCATAAGGTCTTGGTAGCTAAATGTCTAATTGTACAAACGTCTTAATAGTAGAATGCCCGGGTTTAAGATTGGACTTAGTTCTATTACCTCTTGTTTGTGTAACGCCCTAATATCAAAATGTTGTAATAGCAAAACGACTAGGTAGGCACTACTAACGTCATGGCATGACGACTAGACGGTTGAATGACAAGAAAAACTCAAACGTAGTATGTGAAGGAACTGCAACTGGTATGCAATCATGACGTTTTGCTACCAAGACCATATGCTATCCAGACACTTTCCTTATGCGTCGTTTTACAATCAACTAAGACATTCTACTCACTAGGCCATTCTGCAAAAAAGACGTTATATAGAGTCGATATGCAATCTAGTCCTTACGAACCTAACCCAAGCGCCCCACACCACCAAGCCCAAGCCAAGCGCCCCACGCCACCAAGCCCAAGCCCAAGCCAAGCGCCCCACGCCACCAAGCCCAAGCCATGCGCACCACGCCACCAAGCCCAAGCCATGCGCACCCCGCCACCAAGCCCAAGCCATGCGCACCACGCCACCAAGCCCCAGCCATGCGCACCCGGCCACCAAGCCCCAGCCAAGCGCACCACGCCACCAAGCCCCAGCTCAGCGCCCCACGCCACCAAGCCCAAGCCCAGCGCCCCACGCCACCAAGCCCAAGCCCAGCGCCCCACGCCACCAAGCCCAAGCCAAGCGCACCACGCCACCAAACCCCAGCCAAGCGCACCACGCCACCATGAAGCCCAAGCCAAGCGCACCCCGCCACCATGAAGCCCAAGCCAAGCGCACCACGGCACCAAGCCCAAGCCAAGCGCACCACGGCACCAAGCCCAAGCCAAGCCCACCACCATGAAGCCCAAGCCAAGCGCACCCCGCCACCAAGCCCAAGCCAAGCGCACCCCGCCACCAAGCCCAAGCCAAGCCCACCACCATGAAGCCCAAGCCAAGCGCACCCCGCCACCAAGCCCAAGCCAAGCGCACCCCGCCACCAAGCCCAAGCCAAGCGCACCTCGCCACCAAGCCCAAGCCAAGCGCACCTCGCCACCAAGCCCAAGCCAAGCGCGCACCTCGCCACCAAACCCAAGCCAAGCGCACCCCGCCACCAAGCCCAAGCCAAGCGCACCACGGCACCAAGCTCAAGCCAAGCCCACCACCATGAAGCCTAAGCCAAGCCCACCACCATGAAGCCTAAGCCAAGCCCACCACCATGAAGCCTAAGCCAAGCCCACCACCATGAAGCCTAAGCCAAGCCCACGCCTAGCCCACCGCCACCCTCAAGCCCAAGCTTAGTAACGTCTTAACACCTAAAACCAGAGCCCATGCGAGCAAGCTAGTACCAAGAAATCGAGTGAAACCAAATAGATACGCTTAATACATAATTTATTTCACGTAACGGCACTGAGAATATGACTTCCACATAAACACTGGTGTAAGACAAGCAGGTGACGCCATGGTCGCAGACACCTTGTGCAGCTTGCTTAACAAATCTTCGTGCAGCACGTGTAGATGGTTATGCAAGGGCAGCCACAACCACAGCAGCCTCCACAGCAGCCTCCGCAGCACCTGGAAAAGAGAAAGCAATTCTATAAACAGGCAGTCCTGGCTTGCCATAAAGACCCGTAGTGGACCGGGCAACTAGTGAGGCTGTAATGATAAGGCCGCGTCTGCTGCGCCACGTTTCTGTCAAATATGATTTGGTAACAATATTTGCCAGGCACTGCTAACATATTATTAGATTAGATGTTTAATAAAAGCCTCGAAAATATGGCGCAGCGGACGCGGCTACAGAGCTTGGCTCGAAGTTCGGGAACATTCCACACAGCGGCGTACTTAGACGCTCCACTTTTCTAATGACAACTATTTTAATAAAGGTCCATGAATACTCACATTTTTACTGATTGAAGTGAAAAGATTGGGTGAAATACACGAAGTGCTAAGACTGAAACGGGCAATTGAATGTAAGGTAAAATATTTTTTCAAAACTTTCGATTATTTTAATTTTTATGAGACTTTTTTAGGCGTATTACAAAATAATGGCTTGCTAATGTCAAAAATCTTCTTTTTATACCCTTGCATCGTATTTAAACTTAGAAGCCCAGGATAGAATTTTGATATTTATTTTTAATTGTGAAGACTGCCAGTTTCCGATTCTTAATTAAAGGTAGCATTCATCGTCAATCGAGGGGATTAACAAACGATCGGACAATCCGGTGGATAATCCGGCGGTTAGGTTGAGATTGTTGAGAAATCGGTGTACCTCTCACATACAATATAACGATATGTATATAATATCTCTCTCTCATCATCAAATATGTACCTCTTTCTCATCAGCTGTGTCGCTCTCGGTGTCGGTCCGTTGGATTCTATGATCGTCTCTCAGCTGTTCAGTCTAAGTTTTAATTAGTATTTGACTCTTGTAACCCTACGCTGAACGTCAATGTCAACGTCAAACAAAACAATTGCTTGCATCTAGGCGAAAAGCTGTTTCGCGATCGGTAATTGTTTTTACAAAACACATTTGTACCATCGCATATGATCGCATAATAAATAGTAAATACCATTAATGTATGAAGAGTGTTAATCCAATCCAATATATGGTGAACATTCATAAATCGCCGGAAGAGAACAACATAAAACATGGAAGAATTACTGCCGTACGGATCGAAAAAGTGTAATAAAAAGAAAGTGGACATGGATACGATTTTGCCGTTCGTTATCCTGCCACTTTTGCTGCTGTTATCCACTTGGTCACTAACCGTGACCATAGTCATCATGGTTGCTATTGGAATGGGAGTACTATATGTTCACACCAGGCCACGACAGAAAAATAGGTACTTATCTCCCGAGCTCAATGTTTATTCTCTGAGATTTTGGTTGTTGCTGCCCCGTTTTTCGTGTTGTTATTGTTGTAGCCCATTTATAAGCGCGTTAACTTATAATCCTTCATTGTGACTCATTGTCAATATACGAGTCATAGATATTAGCCGATAATGAGCATTATTTGATTTATTTATATCTGGCGTAATAACTGTTATATCCAAATTACAAAATTATTTCGTAACTTACAGTATTCAAACATATTTGTATGTGTTGAAACTTCAGTGAATAATACAAAAACAAAAGGGTGAAAATGTGTTATGGTGGACTAATCTTGTATATTATTCCCAGTAAAATTCCATCGGGAGACTGGCAGTTATGCAACCATTAGGCTGAGATCTATTTCGTTTACATGCAATCCCTCAGCATGGCTACTTAAACATGATTAGTCAATCTTGCAGCGAGACAGTTAGGGTGCAGTCTTGTGCTAGAGGTGCTAACAGTTGTATTCAAACTCAGGAGAGTTGCAAAGTAAAAAAAAATGGTATGTTAAGGTTAACTAAAGTGATGCTGGTGAAGTGGTCACCCCACTCAGTGTGGGGCGTCGAGCGTCCATATAACTTGCATTTGTTTTATATGAACACTGCACGCTCTGCTCTGAGCAGGGCGTCCACTCAGGCCTTACACTAAGTCATGTCTAAACTGTTATCAGGGGATTGTTACTTAATGTACGCGATTGACATTGACTGTCGGTACTATTACTATCCGTAACTATCCATTTAAGAGACATAAATTAATGACTGCCCAATTGCCATTTCAAACCCTTGTATCACTGCAACCATTGCTGATCAATTGTGATCCATTGACTCACTCCTTAATAATTCTGTTTGGTTTCTGTCATGAATTGAATATATTTTTATTCTCATTCAATTTCAATGTATTATTTCAGGTCACCATTTTTCCTCTCTTGGACATTATCATCGGGAATCTACTTATTCCTGATCTTTGCGTTTGGTGTCACAACATTCCTGGAGATCACACAAGCAGAGAGCTTTGTTTTATTTGTGCTTGTAGCATGCACTAGTTACTTTTTCTACAAGATGAAGGCAGTTGCAGACTTTGAGCTTGCTACTGGCTCATCCAAGGGGAAGGAATATAGGTAGGAATACATGCCTGAAACATTTGCTTAGCTGTAACAATTTACATGCAAGTGTAACCAGACTTAAATTAAGTTGAATATGCATGACTAATTAACTTTGAATTAAAACACGTATGTAATACATAAGCTAATGTTGATGATGATGATGATATAGTATTTTGAAATATTGTAAGGTAAAATTATTGTTACTGTAAATAATATACAACATATTTTTTACTATTTATTTTCAGTCCAGTTTTAACATCAGACTCACATTATTGTCAGATCTGTCAAATTGAAGTTAATGAGAGGTTCTTCCATTCAATATGGTAAGTGATGGTTTTAATATGACATATTCAAAAACTATAATAATAAAATAATACAATTTATTTATTTAAACTTTATTGCATAATACCAGATAAAAATACAAATGGCGGCATAACTCCATAAGGCGTTCTCTATCAGTTAACCATTGGGCAAATGTTTTGGTTATTCTGCGTAGCAAAATTCCCAGTCGCATTTATCTCCACTCAAGTTTTGGGCTAATATTTAGCACTTTGCCTCATTTGATAATTCATCTTGTATCAGATGACATTTTCGCTGTTACTTCCTTCAGCATATTTACTTATTTAGTATACACCATCTTATCTCCTCCTATTAAGGCACTCCTTGAACCTCATTCCTTGACTGATTAAAAAATAAAAAACCTGCCAAGTGCGAGTAGGACTCGCGCACGAAATCACGTTTGTTTGTTGTATGCGAGCCCGATTGTGTATTTTAGGGTTCCTTACCCAAAGGGTAAAAACGGGACCCTATTAAGTCTCCGCTGTCCGTCCGTCCGTCTGTCACCGGGCTGTATCTCGTGAACCTTTGCTTCTAGTTTTCTCGCGAGGACAGCCAAAGAGTGGAACTCGCTTCCGGCAAAGCTTTTCCCTGTTACATATAACTTGGATCTTTTCAAGACGAGAGTGAATAGGCACTATTTAGCTATGCATGTAACACCCTCGAACTCATCATCACTTACCATCAGGTGAGATAGTGGACAAATGCGTACCTATATGTAATAAAAAAATTACTAAAAATATAATAAAATACATCTTTAAGGGGCACAACAAACGTGATTTTTTTGCCGTTTTTGTAGATAATGCTACGGAACCCTTCGTGCGCGAGTCCGACTCGCACTTGGCCGATTTTATTTATAACCGAGGCTTGACTTTGATTTAGGACTATTTGCCACATTTACTGAAATTTGTATATGCTAAGTAGTGTAAGTAGTGTTTGGAAGCTACGGTAGCCTAGTGGTTCAGGCATGCGGCTGTCAAGCGGCGGTCGTGGGTTCGAATCCCGGCTCGTACCAATGAGTTTTTCGGAACTTATGTACGGAATATTTACCGTTAGCTTTTCGGTGAAGGAAAACATCGTGAGGAAACCGGTCTAATCCCAATAAGGTCTAGTTCTCCCTCTGGGTTGGAAGGTCAGATGGCAGTCGCTTTCGTAAAAACTAGTGCCTATGCCAAATCTTGGGATTAGGTGTCAAAGCGGACCCTGGGCTCCTTTAGGGGCACAACCGGGAATAACGCTAGGAGAATGAAAATGACTGAGATTTGTATATGACCATGTCACATGTTAGTGGTATTATTTATCACTGTGTTGATCCTATAGTACAGAGTGTACCAGAAATGGGTTGTGAACCGATCAAGGGCATTACACGATTTACAGGTATGGTGTTCTGATAAGAAAAAACTATAGGAAAGTTTTTTTGACGCGATTTTTTTAAAAATTTGTATGGAGCGTTGGCTGACTGGGGTGACCTGCTCCATACAAATGTAACTTTCTTTTAGTTTTTACAAGCTTTTATTTAACTTGCCCTGTTAGTATGGTACAAATCTTGCAAGTTAAAGTTGACCCACTTCCCGGTGACCGATTGAGCTGAAATTTTGGGTTTAAGTATAGTTTGGATGACAATTCAATATTATGGTACCATCGAGGTGATCTGATGATGGAGACAGAAGGTGGTCATGGGAATTGTTAGTATGTATGGGACAAATCTTGCAAGTTAAAGTTTACCCACTTCCCGGTGACCGATTGAGCTGAAATTTTGGGTATAAGTATAGTTTGGATGACAATTCAATATTATGGTACCATCAAGCTGATCTGATGATGGAGACAGAAGGTGGCCATGGAAATTCAATACTTAACTGACGTAACCCCGTTGAGTTTGGGTTCGTTAGAATCATCTCAATGAGTAGTTGTAGTTAATGATGGTATACAGAAAAGTACAGTCGGCAATAAAACCACAAGGTTTAATTGCCGACTGTACTTTTCTGTATACCATTTATCATTTATTGGTACAAACCAAAAATTAAATTTTTGACAGAAACTTATTTCTTATCAGAACACGATGCCTGTTATGTCCTCGATCGGTTCACAACCCATATTTGGTACACCCTGTATATCTGTGTATGTGGACAATGGCACTGTCTCCCAGGTGGGACTGCTGCGTGCTGCGACCAAACTACCCGTACTACTTGGCCGGGCAGGTTTTCGCGTTCGCCGCCCTGCTGTTCGGCACCAACCTTGGCCTGACCACGGTCTGTCAGCCGTTCGTGTTCATCGGCACCATATTGCTGCCGGAGGATTGCGGGGACGTGTATTATTCGATGAAGTGAGTTTCTTTTTTGACGACCTCTGTAGCCTAGTTGGTAGTGACCCTGCCTACGAAGCTGGAGGTCCCGGGTTCGAATCCCGTTAGGGCATTTATTTGTGTGATGAGCGCGAATATTTGTTCCTGAGTCATGGATGTTTCCTATGTATTTAAGTCACAGATAACCTCCTATAGATAGAGCCTATAAGCGATTTAGTTCTATGCAAAGGTCAACACAGTTGGCGGTAAGTGCGGGTTGCGGGGAGGTCGGTAACGGCGCTGCGATTGGCTGTTTCGAAAATAGCGCGCTTTGTCACGTCATGGCGCCCGAAGCGTAGTGATGGGGTGCGTTGGTCGTTAACGGTTTTTAGCGGTGCCGCAAATAATTGTAAGTAGAATATTTTACACGGCGTAGGTACCTGTTGCCAAGGTTAAAATTTTTGAACGGCTGTCACTTTTATATTATTATCATGTTTCGTTCGTCGATTATTTAGATTAGATCACCAATAAATAACATAAAAAAGTATGTTAATCATATCGAGTTTAGTCAAATAAAATAATTATTTCTAGGTATTTTACAACATTTACTGCATTATCGTGTTTATGTAGGACAAGAAGCCTTCGTTCCGTTCGTATTTATATACTTACTAGGAAAGGACGAGTGCGAATGTGCTAGCTAGGCTGATGTATGATATTTTGAGATTGGTATAGCTTGGTAAGGAAGACAAATAAAAACGATGTCATAAAAAAGAAAATATATTTATTCAATGTGATAAAATTATTTGGTTGATATTATGTGATGATGTGAATCCTCATCACTATTAGAAAAAACCCAAATGCCATGGCTCCATTACTAACCACCTCCAAGATCCCTCATACGTCGTCGAAGTCCAGCATGAAGTCCATCTCGTAACACAAGTCCTAACCTAATTGCTCTCGAAGACGATTCGAAAAAACCCAAATGCCATGGCTCCATCACTAACCACCTTCAAGATCCCTCACACGTCGTCGAAGTCCAGCATGAGGTCCACCTCGTAAAACTAGTCCTAACCTAATTGCTCTCGAACCACCTCCAAGATCCCTCACACGTCTTCGAAGTCCAGCATAAGGTCCATCTCGTAACACTAGTCCTAACTTAATTGCTCTCGACCAATGTATTCATTATTAAATTCTAATTCATTCTACTTTTTTAGCAATGGCTAAACTTCGACACTACATACTCGCATTATTCTACAATACTCTAAATTACCCAATAAATAAAATAAAACTACTTAAACCAACAAAGAAATTCCAGCACGGCTATCATGCGACGCGACGGCGAGCTTTCTCGAATTTTATCGCACTATCCGTCTGTTTCTTATTAGAACACTTAGAACAAGAGGTGCGAGATAAATCGGGAGTATGTCGCAGCCGCATGATAGACGTGCTGTATGTACTACAATTATATATTCCGTTTATTAGGAAGTTCGCTCTATTTTATGGCTTCCAGAGAAGAAGTCTATGGAAGCTATAAAATAGCGCGAGATAGTAATTTACTACGTCTCCCTCTACCTCATAGCTTGTAAGATGGTTGCAGTCCGCCACGCTGCCTTCTTGGTGCAGTTTAAACCTCTTTAGTACATCGTATACATTATCTATGATTTCTAACAAAATAATTTTGACAATGGATATACATATAATATTTAGTGAAATTTCATATTATACAATCGTGTTTCCTTAAATGAATCTGAATCGGTAATATTCGAAAACATTCACTAGCCCATCACTAGTGTCACGTGCTTTCGTGAGAAAGGAACAGTATATTGCCATTTCCATTTGATGAAAAGGGACATGCATACTTCACTACTTCTTATAGACCAGTGTAAAATGAACTCCGCGTGACAGAATGAAATTTACATTTATGTGATAAATTTAATTTACCTCTGAAATGTTATTCCATCGGTTGTAAAATTAGACGTTCGGGAGTTTTTCCCACACCACTTCACACAGCAATTACTCATTTTTTCAACGCAAAAACAATTTTAATTTGTTGGTTATTTGACGCACGTATAGATCGCGTACCTGGTCGCAACTGACAATATGGCGCGGGGCAGCGGGGGGTTATCAGTGCTAGAACATATATGCGTGGTGACCGCACGTCGCCCTATAGGCTCTATCTATAGGAGGTTATCTATGATTTAAGTATATATTTATCTATATAAGTATGTTTATCGTCGTCTAGTTCCCATAGTACAAGCTTTGCTTAGTTTGGGACTAGGTAGATTGGTGTAAGATTGTCCCCAAAATATTATTAAAATATTATTATTTATTTTTATTAGGGCACCTCTCCACCCGCCCACCCCTTCCCATAAAAAGCCTTTGAACGGGTTAGTCGTTCGTTTAACCTTTCGTATGCTGTGTCCCGGATCCGTCCAGAACGGTTCAAACTTACAACGTTAACTTCAAGGTCATGATTTGAATGGTTTTTTTTGACATCGGCATACGAAAGGTTAATAGCCCAAATCACTCGCTGGCCTTTATTGATTGAAAACTCATTCATATAACTTAGCCGTATGAAGGGGTTTCCCTAACGGGGCGCTACCGCTACTGATAGAAAAACCCTTTCGAAAGGCTTTTTAAAGGGTTGGAGCGCTTACTCGTGTTGAAAGCGCTTTAAAAGCCGAATGAATGGGTGTTGAGGAGCATCGACTTTGGTAAGCAAACCCTTTAAAAAACCCTTTGAAGGGGATACCGTATTGGAGCGCTTTAATAGCCAAAATGAATGGGTTTTGAGGAGCATCGGCTTTGGTAAGCAAAGCATTACGAAAAACCCTCGAAGGGGATACCGGGCGGGTCCCTGCTTTTTATTTAATAGTCGTGTCTATACTGTATTGGCCGTCAACGCTCCGATCGGGCTAGGCGTGGGGCAGAGCTTGCGAGGCGGATCTACTATTTAATATAATAAATGCGAAAGTTTAGATTTTTCATTATCGTCCTAGCGTTATTCTCGGATTCTAGGTCCGCTTTGACACCTAATCCTTAGATTTGACATAGCTAGTTTTACTAACGCGACTGTCATCAGACCTTTCAACCAAGAGCTAACCTAACCTACCCCTTAAAACTTTTCGGTAATTTTAACGAACAGACCTTAGACTATAAATTATATAATACTTATTTTAAATCAAAGGAAAAATTGAAAAATTTGATGCTCCGAGCCGGATTCGAACCGGCGGCCTCAGGCATTCATGGCCCGTCGCTACTAACCAACTGAGCTATCGGAACAATCCAGTTCGGGCACGAAATCCCTCAATCAGTTCCTTCACACAACGCCTTAGGGAGGCGTGTGTAGCGACATCTGCCAGAAGACTTAGGCTTCTTAACGGCACCAACGTCTCAAATTATGTTGAAATTCTTTCCTTTGATTTTAAATTTGTAATTTTCGTTAGCAGCGTTACTGCTTAAAAAACACAATTTATATAATACTTATTATTTTTACAGTTTGGCGATATGCTTCGTAGCGTCAGTATACGGAGTGGGATATCTGCTCATCGTAATGTTGGTACTTCTACAACAGTTGCTGGTTTATATACCCAAATATACTGGTAAGTTATGCAAGTATAGAAATAGGGTGTTTGACATTAGTGAAAATTCATTGTTTTTTTTTTAATACCTATAGGTACGCATTTGACCACTATCTCACCTGATGGTAAGTGATGATGAGGTCGAGGGTGTTACATGCATACCTAAATAGTGCCTATTCACTCTCGTCTTGAAAAGATCCAAGCAATTTTTCATCAGCAACAGATAAACATTACTATAATATTCGGAAAGTATAATTCTTTCATTTATGTTTGGTGTTACATTTTTAAATTACTAAAACTAACAATAAGGACATTGTTTGATTGTGACGTCACAAGCAAGTAATCCCTGCAAATTGCATACTAACGGAGCGTTTTTGACGTTTCATAAAAAGAAGCTGATTTGACTTCTGTCAAATCCCGTATTGCGACTTATACACCGTTTAAATTAGCCTGCGGCCACAGTAAATTCCAGCAACTAAGAATTAGGATTATGAAAACGAATTCCAAATTCGAATGCAATATTTTTTACCGGTCAACAGAATTGGATTATACATTACATTTTCCGCCATAGAGTGCCAAAGTAGGGCTCCCGCGACCTTTACCAGGTCACCAGTCCACCTTCAGTGGAGGCCTATGTCCAGCAATGGACATCTTTCATCTGATATGATGATGTTAATGATTCCATTTTCAAATGTGTCTTTGGTGTAGATTATTTATTAGTACATGACCGGTTAAATCAATATGAGAGGGACTACATTACACGAATCAAACTAGGCTCATAGTAAGCTTAATAAGGCTTATGTTTTGGGCACTAGACAACGAAAAGGTTCCTATTCACGGTGCCAAAATGAAACAAAGTAATCTACATTTTATACTCATCGGCCGTCTTTGTTAAGTAAGAACTAACGCCAGCGAACGAAAAAATCATAGAAGTCTAAGTAACGCCGCAAAATGGCCCCACAGAATGGGTGCCATTGCCATTATGCGGGGATGGCGGCGGGGTGTCACAACGATGCCAGGCAGCCTTTTAGTCCGAACATGCGCATACCTGGTTTTAGGCTCGTGTTTAGGTAGAAATTTGTAACGAGCTCGCATTCTAAGGATTTTTTCGTTCGCTGCTTAGCGCTCAATTGTTTTAAATGTGTCATTGTTTCAGAACCACAATGGCGGAAGATAATAAACGTTTTGAATGTGTGAAATTAAAATAATCTGAAACTATGAAAAGCAATCAAGGAGACTGAATCGTGTTTAGTTCATCTATAATGAATTGTAGTGCTCATTCTTCCATTTAGTTATGGTGGGGGTAGGATCTAGTGAAAAAACTGACGAGCATTAAATCTAAAGCTTAAGCTGGTTCGATTTACATACAAAACGTCATTTCTCATTTAACATTCGCAGGCTAACGGCAGCGATATTTTAAGTAAACTATGTAACGAACTTTCTTAAATTTAAAAATATAAATATTTCCTCTAGAATCCCCTAGCCTAATCCACCAGGGGGAAAAGATGGTTAGGTTGTTAGGTGAACTGCGACCCTACAGCGCGCGAGCCGAGCGAGCGAAGCGAGCGTGACGCGGTATTTAGCGTCCGGCGAAGCGACATAACCGAACATTATCATTTTTCCCTAGTTGAATATAAAATAATTGCCGCTTTATTCCCCTGGTTGATCGGGGTCAGGTGATTCACGTGGATGACGTGAAATTTTCGGATTACTAATGTATAACTACTAAAAAAAAACTATTTTTCACTAATTATCGTTTGGCAAACAAAGTTTAATCTAGGGAAGGGGGAATTTCGCGCAAATGGAAAGCCAATTTATGAAAGTTTGTTACACAAATTTCTTAAAGGTCTCGTCATTCATTAAAGCCACCCGGCACCCGACCCTCACCGCCTCGCCTCGAGCGGTTAGTATTATTTATATGGCTTTGTACGGGCATGCGCTCACTACATCATCTCCGTAGTTGGTAGAGTTCCGAGGCGAGGCGGTGCGGGTCGGGTGCCGGGTGGCTCGAGCTGTGACTTTAAGATATCACGCCGTTAGGCCCTAAGTAAGGCCGCGATCTGCACTTCAGCGTCAGCGATATCCTGCTACCTATACATTGATGTCGCTCGAATGTATGAACTGCCGCTCGTCGCCCCGCTGCCTCTCTTCGATCGGGCCTAATGCTCCTAAAATTTCTACTAGACGCAAAGGAATTGGAACCATTTGTACAGTAGTTAGATTTCATATTCCAATGGACTTCCCAGCGACGCACGCGGATACTGAAGGGGCTACCGCGAAACGAAAACGAACTTCATTCGTGTATATCCGCTCTGTCGCTCGAACTAGCAAGTGCGACAGAGAGGGAGATACACGAACGAAGCTCGTTTTCGTTTCGCGATTGGCCCTCTGTATAGATTTTGACTTTCGAAGTACTTTCTTTACTATTTTGTATATATATCCTTTAGGATTTTTGTATTATTAAAAAAAAATCCGCACACCTTGATAAATCGTATTATATTTCGATAATTTCGGTGCGGTGCGGGCCTGCCGTTTCGTTGAGGATCATACTTGATTTATTGAGATTATTTCAGAATGTTCGCATGGTCTAGACTCGCCAGTAGTTTTAAAACTTGTAAAAGTGTATAAAATATCGGAGGAATGTATGTATTGTATAAGAGTACGTCGAGCGTGCTTTTCTTATTTTATAACGGCTTCGAAACTGGTTTCGAGTGGTGTACGCTCAAAATTCTTAAGCTAAGTCAATAATTATTTATAGAAAGTCAGTTATAATAAGACTGGTACGTTCAGATACTATTTAATAATAATAAGCTCATTTAAATCGGCAGTTGTATAGTTCTTTTCGTCAATAAGTTTCTGACAAAATTTAAATTTTACAAACTCCTATTGCAGGCTGTACTTTTTTCGACACTCAACAACTATTCATTGACTGGGTTAAGGAAACCTATTTTAGCTATGCCGGTAAAGTTAGTGTGTCTTTATTTTTCACTTTGACGTTTGTGTTCATAAGTAAATTACACAACACAGCAAGCTTATCAAATTTGAGTCACGTCAAACTGTAATCACATACTTTTGACTTAGGATCTCCCAACTCAACTATAATTAATGATTATACATCTGTTTCGACAACTATAATGATTTTGATCATAATCATAAAACAAAAGACATCAACGAAACGCTGAGCTGGTGGGCTGCTCTTCGTTTTAGCAGGGCTTAGATTTTCAATAGATACCAAGTTTGTTTAATTAGGTATCTCAGTTGATTCGTGGAAAAAGTATTTTCTCGTAGCTTCAATTAAATTTAATTTCTAGTATTACTTATTTCAACTGCTGAGAACTACACAACTGCTCGTCGTTTATTCCCTAATATTTAAATATGATCTGTATATTATACATATTTATCTAAGTTGTTTAAATATAGTAACATAAATTGCGATAACTTGCCACGGGCACTTAATAATCATTGCTCAGAATCATATCACGGAAACATGCGAAAATAACTCTTAAGCTCTTTGCTATAATGGGCGTTGTCAATTATAAATCATGTTCCGTTGAAATTGTAACCATTTTGTTTTAAAAATAACAAAAGTATTTAAGTATTAGTATAAAATTGTTACCATAATGGCAATAATAATTTAGATAACTATAAAATTTTAGTCGCCATTGATCACTTCTATATATATTTTTTTAATTTATTTAAAACAATTTTTTTTAACAATAGTTATTGTGTTGCAAGTAAAGCCACTATTTAAAACCTGAAAGGTTTAGGCAATAGTTGGCGAGATCGCGCGGCTCATCCCGCGTTATTTAAGTTTACTACTTATAATATAATACTTGTAACAATTTGCTGTTGTCGACTACAATTTTATTATTTACCTACACTTATTCATCTAATCTTAGGTAGTAACTTTTCAGTAGCTTCTTACATTTGTTTTGACTAATAATGAAAAAGCGTAATAGTTTAAAATGCACCTTATCAAATTTGAAAAATATACTTGTGTTTTTTCTACAGCCGGGTACTCACTAGCGAGCTGTGCTGTGACTGTAACCGACCGGGTACAGTAACCAGTGTGCCCGTGTTTCGCGAACCATTCCCGAATTAGTTGCAACGCCAACGAGCCACCGAATGGCACTCGTAGTTACGTACACAGTTACACACTTGAACATAGTTACAGTACCCGTTCGGTTAAGGTACAATGCGGGTGTAGTCAAAATTTATTATTACTCCGAAAGAAAGTAGGAAAAAAAATATGCCTAGGTATGAAAATCCCATTTAGATATCTCAAAGAATTACGAGGCTACAACCTTCAGAGAGAGAAAAGTAAATGACAATCGTTTCATATTAAGAGCGCGCAAACATTTCGTTATAACTCGACCGAGTTGCGATCGCCTGCGAGCGGCCATGATAGCAACCCACACTACGATGTTACTTGTGTGCGTGCGGTTCGAGTGCTGCCGACCAGTTGGACCGACTCTCTTGATCATTGTTATACTAGCTATAAGCGACAGAACATACCCCCTCTTAAAACTTTGGATTATATTAATAACCTCTCGCGTTGCTTTTTTCACCCTTTGACTGCATTTTTAATCCTTTTTCGAAAAATACGACATTATTTTATTCAGTGTGTACCCGGTTTTGTTTGACTAAATTAGAAAGGTGTTTTTTTATTTAATTAGAATTAAAATAATGTTTATACCTACTTCCTATATTTCTCCAATACAGTGTCACTAATTATAAGGCATATTCGCCTGTCTTGAAATGCTAGATAAACGGGCATATCTTTAACCATTTTCCTTACATATACCGCATACATTTTTCCTTAAAAAACGATTAAAACTTTGGGCAGGTAGCACCAACTTTAAAAATGGCGCCGGCAGCCTGTTATTCCATAGAAACTTGTTAAACTGGTGGTAATTGTCGTTACGAAAATGAGGAAAGTTAAAGCGTAGATTAGATAAAGGCACTTCATTTCGTCCCTATTCCCATTTTGACAACATCCCAACTCAGGTTTTAAAGAAGACTGCCTCGCCACCACGAAAATTGAATCTCGAAGTTCGTCAATGTCGCTCGACTACCATAACCCATAAGTTCGATAGAGACGGAGACATGCGAACTTCGAGATTCGATTTTCGTGTTTATAGCTCTGCTTACGATTACAGACGGTTTGGTGCAACCCATAGTTGCAAGCCCGGGTAAAAAATGATTGTTAAAAACTCTTCGTTTTAATGTCAGTCATACAGAACGGAAACCAAAAAGTGTTATTTATTGAATTTATATCTTCCGCAGAATTAGTTAAGGGTGCTTATTCTAGTTTCAAGGTTGTAAAATATAATTTACTTATCACTCTATACGGTTAATCATAACATTAAGGGGATGCCTTGATAAGAGTCGACCACGCCCCCTTGACAGAGAATCGCTTATGCCTTCCGCGCACGTGAAAAAGCGATGCAACACGCTTCGGAATGCCTTTTTTCTGGACAAATTTCGATAAATACCTAACTAACTGAAGTTGTATTTATATTTCATTAAGTGAAGTTTTAGACGAGATAAAATAATATAGTATTAACTCGCCAGTGTCGTAAAATAATGTATAGTTTGAGTAGGCTCAGTGTAAAAAAAGACAACTAAGGTATTTTTTTTTCTATAAAGGAAGTTTTAAGCAATCATGTATCGATTACCAGATAAACAATCGTGTAGTCAAGAATCATGTATCTGAAAATCAGACCTTATTGTTTCTTAATCTAGTCAGAACGGCGTTTCAAAGCACGCGATAATTTCCAATGCACCCCCTTAATATTAGATATTATGAAATTCAGGATGTGATTTTTTGGTATCTATATTTTATCTCAACTTTCGAGATGACATGTATATAGGCTAGGTATTTATGCGATAGATTTAGTAAACATTTGATGTAACTTGTACAATGTAAGTATTATATCGGCCTAGCTAAAATGATTGCATTTAACAATTCATCCACATAAATTCTTTCTTACTAGCAAGTGTCTAAGTGAGTGCGGGACAAATGATTTGTCTTGTCTTACATAAACGCGATCATTCTTCGCTCGGCAGTCCTATCAATACATTTACATGCTTACTATTTAAGTTATGTAATTAATCGGAAGCTTAGGTATTAATCCATACTAATATTATAAATACGAAAGTAACTCTGTCTGTCTGACGAATAAGTCGCGCGCAAAAGCTAGTCAGATTATTATAACTTTATCAGTTAAAAATCCTCGAAGCAGCTAAGCAATCTACGACTATGTTAATAGTCCGCAGTAAGCTCGGCCGATCTCACCTTCCCATACAAACAGAGTTTCATTCTCATTTTAAAACTAGGGGTTGGATTGTGACGAAACTTTGTATATACAATGACATAAGGTATATCTGTCTGTAATTAGTTTATATGGTCCCAGTTTATAAAACAAACGAAATACAGCAATAACGGGTTTCTTTGGAAAACTGAAAATCGCTGTGTTTTTTTACTATGGTATCTGAAGCTGCATAAACTAATTGCAGACCTGGATATACCCCATGTCATTGTACATGCAAAGTTTCGTTAGAATCCAACACGTCGTTTTAAAATGAGAGCTTCTAACTACGTATGGAGAATCGAGCTTACTGCTGAAAATATAATAGAAAGTATTTTTCTTAAATGTGTTTTAAAACTAGGTCAATATGCATTTTTTGATACGAGGAATCATAATCATAATACACAGAAATTGGTAAAGTAATATAAGTATTACTTTATAGATACTGCTTAACCCTTTTTCAGACCGGCAGTTAGATAATGACAACCGAATGTCAGTCGTACATAAGTACGACTGACTTTAAGGCACATGTTTTTAATCGACCATGTACTGCCTATTACAGTCAAGTGTAAAAATATGTATCGATAACATCCTCTCAAAAATAAGTACCGAAACCTTAATCCACTGACATAAGAGCTATAGGACATATTTATGAGTAAGTTTATGCACCCATATTTTTACACTTGACTGTACTCATGGTCGATTTAAAGCCACCCATGAAAAAAGGTTAAAACTATTAAGTTTAGCTAAATAGTGGAAAATAATTTTCTTGAATATCTTTATATATATACTGATTTTAATCATGTTGGACCAGCAAACCAGATATTCAGTTCGGTTCTGACTTGAACTACAGTCGGTAGAACAGGTTATGGTTGCCATTACTTAATCTGACCAACTTTTTATAAGACTAAACTTTTTATAACACTATTGGGATTGGAGTCTTTTACCTTGCACGGTAGAGGTGCTTTTGAATGGGTGTTTCCCGTTCGTCCGATTGGTCGATCGGTCCAATGCGATTTCTTTAACCCATTCCCAGAGGATAAATCGGTCGAACGATCGGGCAAACAGAAAACATCCTTTTGAATGGACTTATTTTTGATACAATTCGGATTACTCAAGTATAAAAAGTTCTGTTATATAGTAGGTCCTTACCCATTAAATTGGCGTTTTATACGGAGAATTTTATGAAAACTGTGATTTTCATACATTGAATTTTGCGGATTATTCAGTAATGTCAAATTCAAACCAAAGTTTTGGCAGGAATATAGAAAACTTAAGCTACTTTACACATATCTTAATTACTTAAAAATAGTTCGCATCATAAAACTATACAATAGAAACACTTGACGGTTCAAGCGTTTCAATTACTTACGTATAGTTTTATGCAGGACAAGAAAAGGGTGGTTTTCAAGGTTTAAATTTGAAACATTAAATATAACATTAAAACCTATTATTTGTATTTCAAACCTTTGTTACATAGTCTAATATTGAAACTAAAATATAATTTGCACGTTGCAATTTGCAATAGAAATTAATAAATTACGTACAAAATAATATCTGTGAAAAAAACGCCAATTTCATAGGACCTAATATGTAAGGTACATCGCTGGACGCGTTTAACATGACAAAGGCTTTCCTGATGAAGTCCGAAATTATTGTATTGTATATCTGTACTTATGCGATTAATTTATTACCATTGGTATTGACTAACCTAATTATGAGGCTAAACTGTTACCTTACTATTTAAAACAGATAATTATAGTTTTATGTAATTTAGTAACCAAGCGCATTCCTAATGGGGTATACAGATTATGTGATTTTACCCCAATTTGTCAGTACAACATGTCGAAGTCGTAATTGGGTGTAGCGTACAGATGTAACAATCCGACCTCATGTGCATGCAATTTCTCAGTACAACTCGTTTGACAGTTTGACCAGCAGTGCAACGTGCCTCGAGACGATAGCAATTAGTCAGCTTCTGATAAATTGGGGCTGTAAAGTCATGACATTATGTATAGACCTCATCACTAAAGCATTGTCAGAATGTCTGTCGGCGAAGCAACAGCGACACATGAGAACACAACTTTTTTAAACTAGTTTAAAACGTCAATTTTAATTTATTCTGTATGTCAATTTATAATTATAGAATATATTATGTTGTATTATAATAACAGTCTGGATATTTCCTGGTGTCTTTATACCTATATTATAAGTTAAATATCATTATCAAATGATTAATGGTTGCAATGCATATTATAATTTTAGTAATACATGTTAAGACTTATTCAGTAGGTACATTACACAAAAATATAAACCTTAACAATACATCAATAAGCTTATTTAACCCATTGACCACAACGTCCACAACTACTGTCGTCTATTCTTGACAGCGCATATTTGCATTATAAATACATCGATGTGCATTGCAACAAATAGTACATTATTGCAGCGGCCGGGAAGTAGCAATTCGTGGATAAGTTGATTTTGTCGGATGAAGCAAAGCTGAATCCGACAATAGACGAATCCACGAATTGCCGTTCCCGCCAAGGCAGATATAGTGCTTTTCTCCAAAAATGTGAGGAAATCAAATAATATTTTCAATAATCTTAAAATATCGAGTATGTCAATAACCTATCAAGTTCCCGCCCAACTTATTTTTTTAAAGTATGTATACGGCATGACTCATAGTGCCGGCTTCAATTGGCATACATACAATTTTTTAAACCATTAGAACCGTTCACAGTTTTTAATGTTTAATGCAATTAAAATGATTAAAAATTAAACGGGATTGCAATCTACATGTATGTTCGTTGTGAGTTTTATTTCGATAAATATTTTTATTTCTTTATTTATAACTATTTGAGAAATGTAATATCAATTATAAAATAACACATCTGTTTTGCATTCAACTAAGATTAATATACAAAGGTAATTTGAGACATATTTCAAAACGTTACTTCGATCACCTTCAAAAGTACGCGTTTTGTCTATGACCATTAAAAAAAAGAATACTTAAAGCTACAAGCGGGCGTGATTTGTCATTGTCACAGCAACTTGCAATAGTTGGAAAGAGACAGCCATACACTACTAACCAGTCTCACTATCGCAAGTTGTTGTGACAAATTGCAAGGACTTTAAACGTACGAGCACTTGGCTGTTTGTAGTGATTTGTCTTAGTCAAAGTATATAGTTAAAAGGTAAAAAAGTATACAGTAAAGGAATTTCATACAATTTCCTGGCCGCTAAAACTGTACAGAAATGACTTAACTTTTTAAATTTGGGTTTGACAGTAACGAGGAACTTCACGTACTATTTTTGCTACAGTAAGGCGAACATTTCCGAGCATATTGGAGAAAATTATATTTACCATACTTACAGCTTTTTTGTAAACCGGAACCCTTAAAATGCCTACAGTATCAATAAGTCTAAAATAAAACTTGTAGAGATTTACCCCGTTTAGTATTTGACAATTTTTTCAACGCTACGCTAAAGTACTTTCGCAATAGGGGTGTAGTGTGTAACATGGCATTTCGTAATACGACTATTCGTATTACGAAATGCCATGAATGCTTGTAGTCGCCGGTTCGAATCCGGCTCGGAGCATTCAATTTTCAATTTTTTCCTTTAATATAAATTTACGACTATATTCGTATTAGTCGCACTAAGTACTAGTTCAGAGTTTGAAACGAATGCATACGAGTACATGGAAAGTGTGTTGAAAGTGTTTTAAAATGCGACCACAATTTACCTACCACAATTTGTCATCACATCATGTCGAAGGCATGCAATTTTTAGTACAGACACAGAATAAGTAATAATACAAGTAGTACAGAGTTGTACTGGTTGTACTGTAACTGGTTTGACAGTTGGACCAGCAGCGCAACATGACTCCAGTCAATAGCAATTAGTTGGCTTCTGATAAATTGGGACTGACTAATCATAAAACTACATGTATCAACCCCTTTAGTAAAAGCAACGACTACGCGTTTCAGTGACTGAGAGGCCACCGGATGCATTTCATTATATTATGACAACCACTGTTTCAATACTTTCAATCGGCTGACTTGCGAAGAAAGAAGAAATATATTTTTTTCTATTTCTGTCCAAGTTGGCTGTTCGGATAGCAGAGGGCAGTTCCACAACACTTCGGGAGTTCAAATACCGCGAGCCATCCAGTTGCCTCTTAGACACTGCAACTACGGGTCATTGCTCTGAATATGTTGGGTTGTGTAACATTGCGTAAAAAGTATTAAAAGTATGAGGACAAATTTCAATTATAAAGAACGTGATTTCCTCGGATATTTTTGATACTCGGGCTCTTTCACTCGTCTGGAGGCAAGTAGTCTGGAACGACTTGCAAAACTTTCTCCCTCCATCTCGCTTTCCTTGCTTCCTGCTCTCTTTTCAACGCGTTTAAAGCGGGCAGCGTTCGCCAGCAGGTTAATATCTTGAATTGGAGATTCCTGTAAAAAAATACATAGTTTATACTTTCATATTTTTTTATGTGGCAACACTGCTAACTGGTCGAAGGCCCATTTCAAATGCACACCTTTTAACGACGTTATCTTCATTAAGCAATCAAAACAACCAATTGTATTTTAATTGATCAATATTATCGTTCATTACCTGTTGTGAAATAAGATGGCTTTTTGCATTTTAATCTCGTTTTCCTTCTTGACAATCGCTACGTTTTCGCGTAGTTTTCTGAACACGAATTGAGTCACATACAGATCATAATAGTCCTCAGCCACTTGTCTTCTTAAAACGTACTCATGGTGGTTCTGTAAAAAAAACAAATGGGACTGGCTTATCGGTGGTTTACTGTCACTGGGTTTTCAGTTTCACCCAGATTTCTCTGTCTTTTAAAAATAGTGCATTGTATAACACCTTTGTGTTTTTGTGTGTTTTTTCAAGACCTATGTCATGTCATGACTCTTCTCATGGTAGAAACTAGTAGGTGTTATAAATCAGGGTGATAAAAGTGTTACATACCTTTTTAAAAGCCAGGAACGTCTTCCTCAATAGCTTCTTTCTGTGGAAATTCTCGGCCTTATAGTTCCTCTCTATCCACATATCCTCAGTATAAAACATCCAGTGCAAAAATACGTTTTTCTTCAGTTGAAACTTGTAATGTGCTTTCGCTTTCTCTATGTTGTCTCGTTTTATTTCCATCAACATTTTTAAGGGTCTTATACAGTACTTTGCCAGCAAAACTCTTTCGTAATGCAGTTCAGCCATTACCATTAAAGACCGCATTCTGTCGGCGTATTGTTTCTTTCTTATGGCCTCCATTCTCTCCTTCTTCCGTTTTTCTCTTAGATCTTTTATTCTTTTCAATTTCTCCTCTTTATCCATTTCCAGCTTTGCTAACTCCGCCTTGCAAAGGTTAAAGTATTTTTTAAATTACTTTATAATTCAACCTAAAACTACTACGGCAACCTACTTATGCTAATACAGCCCACTCAACTGTCACCATACACGCTGAAGTTTCAACTTTTTATTAGGTATAAATTGATTTACCTGTTGTTTCATTCGAACACGCTCTTCCTCCATCTGCTTCCTTCTCTCCCGTATCATTGCATGTTTCTCCTCCCTTTCGCGCGCTCGCTTTTCCATTCTTTGCAAAAACTGAGGGACCTTTAAACAATGGAGTACCAAAGACGGTTCTGGAAAAGTTAATAATAGAAACCATGAAATTATTCTGTCAAACGATTGCGATTTTTGACAAAAGTACCTATAGTTAATTTCTGTTTTTAAGCAGTAACGCTGCTACACGCCTCCCTAAGGCGTTGTATGAAGGAACTGATTGAAGGATTTGGTGCCCGAACCGGATTTGTTCCGATAGCTCAGTTGGTTAGTAGCGACGGGCCATGAGTGCCTGTGGTCGCTGGTTCGAATCCTGCTCAAAGCATTAAATTTTTCCTTTGATTTAAAATTTAAAAGTACCTATGCCTCAAAATGAACTAATACAATTAAAGGATTAACTCAAAGTAAAACCAAATGAAACCTTCTATCTCCGGTATATTGAGTTCGTTCGACAGTAACTTGATCTTCGGTTTCAGATGCCGGTCCAACTCGAAGTATGTCTTCCTCACTTCTTCTTTCATCGCGTCAACTGACTGTTTAGACGCTTCTATTATCCTGTTGTATTTCAGTTCATCTATCATTCTGTTTTGTTCCTCCAGCTTCGCTTTTTGTAGAGCTATTATGTGCTTTTGCATCTTATATCTGAAATATTTAAGGTGAATGGCCACAAAGCCAGGGTTAAATAAGATTTTATTTTAGCGGAACTGACGACTACTGCGGTTACTGACGTTCATAATATAAGCAACTTTAATACTTAAAACTCTCGCGCTATGTACAGCGCTTGTTTTTTCCTGTGTCTGGTTAGAATTGTGAAAAGTAATCTTAAAAATAGGCAACTGTCTTGCAACAATATCTACCTATGTTGGTAAGTACTGTAATCCCGCGCCAGCAACTTTGATTTTGAGTCTTCGGGTTGACTCTTTTCAGTTTTTCTTTTTTCCAGTTTGTCGAAAAATCTCTTGATCGCTTCTTGTCTCTGTTGTGCTACGTATTTTTTTCTCTTGCTCACACAATTTCGCCATTTTTCAATGTATTTCTTTATGAGAATCATCTGTCGGTCAGTTATAAAAATCCTTAGTGGAGTAATATTTAGAAAGTCTGACTTTGTTTCTTTCTCAATGGATGTAGATACCAACATTAAATCTTTCGGTTCTGCCGTAATATTTTTCGATTCCTCAATGGCCTTCTCATTGTCTGCTGGGTTATTTTCATTTGAGTTAGTGTTAATTGCCATCATTATCAAGACATTTTGCAATTCACTCATTTCACTTTCTGCAGTAATTTCTTTACTGTTCTCAATTCTTAAATAGTTGAAATCCTTTCTAGAATTGCGTTCTTCTAAATTAAAAACATTGTCTGGCTTACAATCTACTTGCGCGTGATATTGGTAATCTATAGTTACTGAAGTTGCGTAGTTAATTTCGTGAACATTTTCATCTTCAAATTGTATATATGAATATTGATCTATTTCATTGCGTGTATTTACAGTTTTAATTTTACTACGCTTTTTGATATCGGTTGTACAATTGGCATCATCGTATAATACCACATCTTTGCAAATATTAAGCCCGTCATTGTTCTTTGTTTGGTTATCAACCGTTACAATGTCTTCTGTTATAGTTTTAATCTGAGGATTATTCTTCAACATTATTTCATTTTTCAAATTCATACGTTGAAAACTATTACGGAGTTTTTCTATCTCTTTGTTCATTTTAACCTGGTCTTTTGATAGTTTTGTTGTTTTCCTGAAAGTTTTGAAGGGGTCACGTTTACACGATATTTACTAGGGACTGGTTTGAAACAAAACCAATCAGTTTTCTCGTTATGAGATATTTGTGTAAACAATACTATTTTCCGAGTTTTGAATAATCATTTACAGTCTTCATGTATTTATTAGAGTAGAAGTAAGCTTTCGACTGGGAACTGTTTAAGACCGGAATTACCTTTAACATGTTTTCATATCGACAAACCGATACTTAGATATAAATTCTTCTAAATAATATACCTATTATCATTTTACAGAGAGGCCTGTCTCTGTCTCTCATGCAGCAGCAGAATGTATTCTCGCTCATATTGGGTGCAGCGCAACTGCTGCTGCTCTTAGTCATAAAGAGTAATAGCCCCATTGCTTGACCTACAGTGGTATTAAGTATGTATTGTTGAGTTACTGATGCTGTTGGTGAGTCAGGCGGGTCACCAGAACTCTCAAGAATGTTGTTGAGAGTAAGGGATCAGCATTTGTCTCTAATTCTCGACACAACTTACCCTCAAATCAATAAAGGGTCGGCAGCGGGCTTTTGACTAATCTGTTGTATCTGTCACCTGTGTGGTACAAAAAAGGAAGGTTTGATGGATGAACTTTATAAATATGAGGTTTGTAAAGCTAATTTTCGCGACACGGAGCGATACTACACAAGGCATGTTCCGGGACTAATTATCAGCCAAGCCAGCCAGGAGCGAGAATATCATCTTATCACTATCATAACGATCATAAGGGTTGGCTCAGCTCGTCTATTAGTATTAAATATATGGTAGGTTGCGGAGTAATCCTGCCCTTCGCGATTTTGTCAAAAATGTTGACGTGTAAAAAGTAAATATAACATCACCTTTGACCATGGCTGTACGTAAACGATCCGTGTATGTGTGTATCTTTGACCTGGCAACAAATAAATAAAATAAATTACGATGTATATTTTATCATGAATTCATGACACCTTTTATACCGAGTATTAAACCGAGGAAGTAAATAATTACCTAGCTTTATTTTTCTGTGAACATACAAATGTAGCCGTCTTGAATAAACAAAAGATGATCTTTGTTTTTTGTTTATTCAAGTCGGCATAGTATAGAATTTTGGCATTAAATGGTTTATACGGCAGCTTCTACGCTAGCTGCCAGCAGCATGATACATTTAGCCGATACAAAACGTTTGTCCCTTTCTAGCAACGCTACTGGCGTTAGAGGGCCATAGAAAGTAAGATAGGGATTACTTCTTATGAGCAGTTGTTGGACCCGACCCCTTCCACCCGTAAGTCCACCTTTGGGGCTTCATAGAAGGGAATTGTTTCAGCGTATAAAACTAGTGGGACCTAGTTATGAGACGCAGAATAGTAACAACGGAATAAACTTCAGGGCCAACAGCTCTTCAAATAGTTTTGGATGAGTTTTTAAATTTCCTTGAGACAAAGCGGGCGAGTTCCATGAAGCTATTACCCGTGGTCCCAACAGCATGTCCTCCTGGTGGGACCACGGGTATTCTTTTTTACCCGTTGTCCCACCGTTCTAAACAGTGATGGCCAGTGGGTCTATGGGTAAAAAAAAAACCCGTGGTCCCACCGCACTCAGTGGCGGCAGAACCAAAATGTGTTATTTCACTTCCTCATATTAAATGTTCGGTTCTGGCGCTTCGCCGGCCGCTGCCGCGGCACGCTCGCTTCGCTCGCTCAGCTCGCGCTGTAGGGTCACAGTACACCTAACACTCCTCCTCGCTTTGCTCGTCGTCGTACCTACGGTGACTGGCACGTTTACCACTGAGTGCGGTGGGACCACGGGTATTTTTTTTTACCCGTAGACCCACTGGCCATCACTGTTTAGAACGGTGGGACAACGGGTAAAAAAAATTACCCGTGGTCCCACCAGGGGGACATGCTGGTGGGACCACGGGTAATACGAGGTTCCATGTGGCTCGACATGTACATCTCGCCAAGCGCCATTGTTTCCGAAGCACCTATCAGTCGACTACAAAATATGTGACTTTATATTTTATTGTAAAAGAGGTATCTACCAACTTATTAACTTATTATTTAACATACCTACTCCTAAATATTAGTTCAAACTTCTTACTGACTTACCTACATGACGTCAATATGACAACTTAGAGGTGGCAGACAGACTGCCACAGGAACAACTAAATTCAACTGTATTTTACCTACTATTTTTTCTTTTAGGCTTTAAATTCAATATTTATGTCCCCAACGCAAACAACATTCAAAATTAGCAATATTTGAACGCTAGTTTTAAGAAAATTATTAGTTCCATCCTCCACTATAGGTCATACTTATCTATGTGAGTATTTTTTTTGCTCTAAATACTGGTTTGCGCACAAAAAGTGTGCTTTTGGAAATTTCTCATCTGGTAAAAATGTAAGCAGGTACTCACCATGTTTCTCCGTGCTTGAAGTCGGAGCAATGTGTTGGTGGGAACGTAGTCTGGCGCAAGCTTCAGTAGAGCCCTGTCGTCAAATATATTTTTATGCAATATTTCTTCCATTCTTATTCATTATTTTTATCTTATTTGGAAATCGTTATCAAATTTAGTATATTATGTTCTGAATAGTAATAATAGAAACACAAAACAAAGTAATAGTTGCAGTTTCAGTCATAAAATTGTAGTTTCACGCGAGTTTTGATTCGATAGGCGTAAGTGTTACGTCGTCATAGGGAAGTTTAGTCGATAACATGGTTGCGCATGGTATTGAACTGCGCTTATCTTCTATTGCATCAGTACATGGTCCTTAAAGTATGTTATGTAAAACCAAATCGCAAGTAGTGAAATATTTAGCCATGAATAACTAAAGGTACTTAGTTAGGTAAATTCTAACAAGTAGTCACCGACAGAAACTCCTGGCCGGCGTTGAGTCAAAAATACCTCCTACTATAAATGCTATAATTCATTCCTGACCATTGATTACCTATTGAGCAAGTAGTGGTGTTGGTGTTATTTTTTAAATTCAATTCATACTAAGTTTAAGTTTATATCATTTGGCGGGTTTTAGTGCAGTATTTTAGTGGTCAATAATGATGATCTTCGTTACGTTCCTAATTGTACTTTTACTTCCTACTACTAATTTAGTACTCGGTTGGTGTGCCGTTTATAAAATAATACACACTGCACAATTATGCAATCTAGTTCAAATATGTTAACACTTTAATGTTATTCAATTTACATGAACCGTTATTTGAATTAAAAAAAAAAAAATTCATTAGAGAAGGGCTGCAGCTTAGTTTGGATACCTTCAGAATTTTGTAACAGAAAATTACTCTTACCTACTGTCATTTGTCATGTCACTTGTCATTTTGTTGACACATTGATGACAGTGACAGAAGACTGACAGAATTTGCTCAAACAAACGGTGTAGAAGTAGATAGATTTATTTTAGCTATTAAGTTAAGGAAAATAAATGTATATCCCTCTTTATAATGAGACTAAAAGACGATATTTCTTCAGGTTTTCAGTCACGAAGCTGTGCTTCTTTACAGTGTCGTTGCCACTGTTTGCATTCATAACATGCGTGTTGATGACCATGTATAAAGATTTCCAAAATGCAAATAAAACACACTGTGATGTGCCCAATGTGTTCCCGTCTATATCAGCGGCCATAGGAAACTATGAACCTCAGAGTTCAATATGGAAATTTGCTATATATTTTCACGCTCCTATGAGGTTTTTTATTGTATACTTAAGGTGGGAGTACTATAGAAATGTTATAAGCGACAATCTGGAGATTGTGATCAAGTTAACAGTATTGCTAAATGTTATAGAAAACCTAGCTTTAATAGGACTTACCCATTGGACGTCTTCCCTTAATTATCGTAAGTAATTTTGTTTATACAACACATTTAATTACTGTACACGGGAAGGTTACTCTGACCTATAGGACGGAAATGTTGACCTCTTCAAGGCCATTTGTAAATTTCTTAAATATTATTTAAAACATTGTTTTGCATCTTTAAACCTTATGAGAATAAAAAGGTTCTACTTACAATTAAACTAATAAAAAATTAGGCCTGAAAAATTGCCTCCCAGGGACAATTTGCCTCCCAGTGTTACTTTACTTAGAAAAACCTTTTAATTTACAGGTTTTAGACTATATCCTATGTTAAACCTTTGTACTGTTCATCTTATCTTATTGTTTTATCAATTGATTATACTCTTGATTAAATTAAGTAATAAATTTTATTTAATTATGTGCAGTCACCAGTATTACTTTAATTTATTTATTAAATAAATCAGGCAACAAGCAAATATTACAAATACCTTAAAGACTAACATACATAGTAAAGCTGCATCATTCTGGCAATTTTTACTGTGCTTCAAATCCACGATACCAGTGTTGCCTAGTGTGGGTATCATTGTAATTTCTGTATGTGCCTGGTTGTGTCTTTGGTATTTTTTTTTTTTTCACTTGATAACTACAATAACACTCTATAACTGTGATGTATTGTGCAAAACGTTGGAACTTGACTCCCTTCATGGTGTAGACTTCCGCTAGGCAGCATACTGGTAGTGAAAGTGTTAATAATATAAACACAACTCTATTTCTAGTACCAGTATGATGGGATATATTTTTACCGGAGAATGCCTTATTTATGTTATGGCAGATATTAATGATGGTGACTGTACTAAAAGATTGAAATGCAATGCAGTATAAAGGCCGAAACGCACTGACAGCGGTGGCGGAGCGGCGCGGTGCGGCGCGGAGGCGGTACCGGTTGTAACGTTCGAACTAATACGAAAGGGTCCACACAGAATACCGTGCCGCTCTGTGCGGATCGTTTCATATTAGCTCGAACATTACAACCGGTACTGCCTCCGCGCCGCCCCGCCACCGCTGTCAGTGCGTTTCAGCCTTAAGGGTCATTCACAGGTTACACAAGGATGAAAAGAACAATTTCATTAATTTTGTAATTCTAATATTTCAGCATATCATGAATTCTGCTTCAAAACTTTCATTGGGACCTCTGTTTTTTACATGCTGTTCACATGCATGATGCTTTCAAAGTACCGGAGAAAGTCCACTGTGTCCAGTTCCGAGATGTATTCAATCAAGCTAAAATGGCGGGCTTTTGTAGTTAATATTGGTTCATTTGCCTTTGCTGCCTATTTCTTCCTACGGCATAACAGATTATGTGAACCCTATGGTAAGTTAACTTAGGATTATAAGCATAAGAAAACCTTTTTTAGTACTTTAAAATTGACTTCATTAAGTTTTTTTATTGTATGGTACTATTCTGGCAGATGCTTCAATAAAATATGTACATGGAAACATATTCCAATGTACTGTGTTTTAATTTATATTGATTGATACAAGACTTGCTGATCAAATAATAAGTGTGTTTTTTTCTGTTCATAAAATCATAAAGTACTTTATTAAAGATGATTTTGGTGGTATCATGAGAAAATCTAGTTATTATTCTAGTTTTTATCTCTCCCAATTGTTACTAAATATATATTTTTAATAGAACATAAATTAACGGATCAACTTTAAGTAATTGTGACTCAATTCGCAAAAACAACACTGGTCCAATACATTTCTCATCTTCTTTTTCAGTTTATTCACTGTTTGGGTTCTCGGAGTACATTGTAGTGATAAGTAACATCATGTTTCACTTGACAACGGTGTACGACCTCAGAAGACAATTCCTGTGTATATCACTACGGGGAATCCACTTGGAATAGACATTAATTAGTTAAATTTATTCTCATGACATTCTAGACTAGGGAAAAAATTGTGAAGTACAAGCCGCGCCGCGCCATCTCGCTCACACCATAGTGCTACTATGTTCACGTGTCATTCGTAGTAATAGCCGCCATTTTAGATTCTATTCTTTATTGCCACGGCTTCTAACAGTGTGTATGAACCCTTGTAATAATTTAGACGGTCATCACACTTGCGCTGCATCCCGCTGAACGGAGGTGCGGTGCAGTGTGACCTAAGACCTAAAAAACAAACTGAGGCGCTGGCATGGCATACAACGTTGCGAACCATTGTTCCGCACGCCGCAGCGGGATGCGAAGGCAGTTTGGAGACGGCCTTAGTCACCATTGTATTGCCACGTATTCGTGACAGGAAGTGGATTCAGCGTAGGGCGGACGGTTAGGGTGGACATTGGAAATCAATTTTTCAGCCATCTTCATCTTAGTTACGAGTAAGATAGGTGCAAAAGATTTTTTACGAACTGATTTTATATATTTTTTTAGGCTTTGTATACAAAACAGTATTGGCGATTAAATTATATTTTGCGCTTGTGCGCTGAGCGTCTGCAGAATTCAGTCTTATTTCCGTACCATATAATTTAGTGATAGAAGCCAAAAAGGGCGCTTTATGTCATTGTCAAGTGGCCATGGCTTAAATTCGAATGAAAAAAATCCTCGTAGTTCGAATTTAACCCATAATGGTTTGATATAAAGTGCCCATATGATAAACTAGTGCAACGTTCAGGGCTATGGCTAGGACGTTAACAGTAGTACCACAAATAGAAGTTACAACGATGTATAACCTCCGTAGAAAGCATTTTTTGAAAACATTTTAACCAATCATAAGGCAGCGCGTTTGCGCGGGTAAAATCTTCAACGCCCATTGGCCGAAATTTTGCGCGCGACGCCGGCAGCTTCGGCGCCCGCCATTTTGTCTGGCGCCATGGGAAAGCACGAGTTCACTTGTCATTGCATATTGTACCTTACGTTTAGTGCACCAAGGTCTTTATTGAATGGAAAGTATCGATTCAAAAAGCAACTACCGTCCAAGGTAAAAAATTCTCATTACAATGACAGTTTCATAAAAACTCAGCCACATTAAATAATCTAAACCTTACATGCTTATTTATACCCGTGCCTAAACCAGCTGCGTTGTGGAACTTTTGGTGTTAACGAAATTATAAATTATAACCCATATTTTTATTCTATATTTCTGAATTTTATGGACTGCTTATACACAGTGCGCGCTATTTTAAAGTATTACTGCAAATGATTGTATCTTAGTGTTTTTTTGTATTTATTTATTTTTTTAGGTGACATGGGGTATTTTTTTGAGAAATGACTGTTAATTAGGATAAAATGATGATTATGTACAAATATTTTAAAGATATTCGATTAATTGTCTTCCCAGATGTTTATGTGGAACAGTGAAAATAGACGGAATAAATGTATTTATTTTCGGCAATTATATCTTTTTTATTTTTTCCCCAAATCCATTGTAACTATTTTTACAAGGTGAATTGACCAGCGTGGCCGCTCGTTATTGGTCGAGAGCCTCAGTGTAGCCCAACTCAGGATAAGCTGTACGTGTTGCCACAATAAAGGCTCCTGTGCAGCTAAATTAAGAACTGTCCTTAAAATTACTGGTGGCTTACCATAAGCGACCTACTTAATATGGGCGGGTTATGGTATATTTGTCGCAACCTCGTAATAAATCTGTTGCAGCTAACAAAAAAAAAGTGGAACTATGACAAGGACAACGAATGATACTTCCCTTTCTGTCAGACTTATTGAGATTTGTATGCTACCATCTCGCTCGGATGTGGATTATTATTACCATACCTTGTCGAAAGTATCGTGTTGTTGCCAGTTTAGACTAGTAGAAACGGCAACACAGTTAACTGGCCATCCTGTATTTATATACAGTGTAAACTGGGTGTGTAATGATGGGTATAAAAATAAATAATATAATTTCATTCGCTATAACAACATTTGACATAATTTCAAGGTATATAATCACTCATTGTATATAATAAACGTTTGTTATAATATCAAAATATGTATGTTTATTTTGTATAACGATCATCGGATATAACACTTGTTTTGTATAATCATTATATGGTATAATAATCATGTTACATACAAGTTATATGTCATAACTATCAAGTAAAATAATATTTTATTATTAAAAGAAAATGTAGCTAACGTAACGGTTCGCAAATTGTACTATGTAAGTATATATTAGGTAGTAAAAAGTGTTCGGTTCTGGCGCTTCGCCGGCAGCTACCGCGGCACGCTCGCTTCGCTCGCTCGGCTCGCGCGCTGTAGGGTCGCAGCTCAACCTAACACTCCTCCTCGCTTCGCTCGTCGTCGTACCTACACCGACCTGCCTTAGAGTCTGCCAAAAAATATTATGCTAATTGTGCATTAGAAGAAATTAGCATTATATCCAATGTTCAATATAGCAAATATGCATTCCCAAGTAGCATTGCAAGCTGTATAAGAGCTGTATATCAGTTTATTTGAATACTATAAGCTGTACATTTAGGCTGTACTACAGCTGTATAAGCGCTTATACAGCCCTTATAAGTTAAAAAAGGGCCCCAATTATACAGCTTTTTGCGTTATTAGAGCTGTACAGTAGCTGTACAGTAGCTGTACAAGCAATAGATAAGCTGTATAATAGCTGTAATTCGGTGTAAATGGAAACCTTAGCACTACAGATTATCTCTTATAAATATGATTTAAGAATATAAGTTTTAAATAGGTTTTTAAGAAGAATTACAATAGAATAAAAAATATTTAAGTCTAAAAATGTCTTTTGTTCATTCGTTATATTTGTAATGGCGACAAATGACAAATATAAGTGGAAAGTAATAAAGTGCAGTTAAGATACAGGATCTTGAGAGAAGTTATATTACTATTGGTAAGTGCCGATTATTATTTATTGTGAAAATGTGTATCTTTTCTGGCAAAATATTCACGCCCCTGCTTAATAATCAAGAGAAACATAACAAAAATATCTAAAAGTCGTACATAAGTTTAGTTTTTGTTTTTAAGGTTAAGGTTTTTTTTTCTTTTAATGTTAATTCTAAGGCTAAAGTCAATTTATTTTAGCTGGTGATCATAATATGACAAGTTTTTGTTAAATATTTGCAAGTGTATCTTTAATTATATTTTCAAATATGTTTATATTCATAGTAAAATGGCGACAGTTTTTAAACAGCCTATATATAGGATAGTTGGAGAGCATTATAATCTTAGTAGCTGTACTATATAATTAATGGAGTCACTTCTACAGCTTTTGGATTTAAATCAGCTTTGTAATAGACTACTATACTTATATGTGTGCAAAATTACGCCAAAAAATTACTTTAAGCGACTTTGGTCAGAAATACAGACAAAAACTGTACTACAGCTGTCATTTATTCTTTTAGTTCTATAATAACCTTACAGACAGAAGTTATAACACTATTATACTTATAATAGTGTAAAATTACGCCATAAGAATTAGTTTTAAATCGGAGTTGACAAATACTTTTGTACAGCAACAAGTGCCAGGTGATCCTACACTACAGCCTCTATACAGCTTTAATGATAGAATAAGCTTGTAGCGTCACACAACACTTAATGTTTTATAACGGAGTTTACAGATACTTTTTTACAGCAACAAGTGCCAATTGATACTACAATACAGCCTGTATACAGCTTTAACGATAGAATTAGGTCGAAGTGTCACACAACACTTAAAGTTTTATAGTAGATTTTTTATATTCTGATATAACACCCCATGCGTACGCAGATTCCTTTATAATGATTTTATACAGCTAGAGCTCAGGTTAGTTTTCTCTGACACTCTTATAAGTCCCTTAAAACACTCTAAGTTCTAAATTGGCTGGTATATCGATTTTACCGACACTTAAATGCTACTTGGGTTATACTTAATGTATGTTATACCAAATATTTTTATATCAAATGACCGTTATATAAAATGATAATTATGTCCTATGAAAATATAATAAGTGTTGTTAAAGAACTTGAGAATTATATCAGATGAGCGTTATTGCGAGTAATATTATATCATAAATATTTATAGCCATCGTTACGCACCCGTGTAAACTATTTTGCTAAATAAATGTCTTATATTGAACCTTATTGCAATACAGATAGTGCAAGGATGGTCAATTAATTGTGTTGGCGATGGTACAATTATATTTAAGCGACAGAGAGGGAGATATTACGAGTTTGGAAGTTCCTTTTTCGTTATTGCGCCGCCGGTCACATTTCTCGTAAAATTTTGTGAGCAGGTTCGATAATTAAATAGATTTTTTGGCAATTAAGATTCTGAAAAAAACTCATGCGTGAGCTCTACAGCACACTATCATATCCGTTTACCACTATCCGTATCTCTTTTATTAGGAAACTTGGAAAGAGAGGTATAGTGCGAGAAAAATCGAGAGAGCTCGCGCGCCGTGTTGTGTTGTGATAGCGGTGCAGTTCACAGAACCACAAGTAATTTGTGACTTGTGATAATATGTCTATAATACCTATCAATAAATTAGTATATTCTTATTTAAGAGCTCTTGTCGGTGTAGCTCAAAATAAATCTACTTCGATCCCACGCAACCTCTTTGATATAAGAAAGTTTAAAATGTACCTAGTTACTATTCGGACGTCATATCGCGTCTACACTGATAAATGGGAATCGGCTATGCAAGGTGATTAATTAAAAAGTTAAATGGTACAGGTAAATAAAATTAGGGTTAGGTGTCAAAGCGGACCCCGGGCTCCTTTAGGGGCATTACCGGGAATAACGCTAGGAGGATGATGGTAGAGGTAAATAAAAAATTAAATGAACGTTACAAATATATAAATATATCCATTCATGATGACGTAACAAAGTTTTACACATATAAGACTGCAATCCAATGAAATATACATGTAAAAAATAATCTGATATCGTTACCTGTCGTCGTTACCTGTGGCCCAGCTGAAGAAGCTACATACAATTATACAACTTTAAGCTGGCAATAATAAGGCTCTTTCCAATTAGAACGCTAAGAAAGAGACGGATAGACTATGTCGCCGCGACAGCTCGGGGGCCGCCCCGTGATAGTCGTGCTGGCAACACTGAGTCGCTTGTCCAATAACTGCACGGCTATCGTGGAGCGGCGCGCGAGCTGTGTTGTGTGTTGAAATGGGCCCAGCTTAATAAAAAAATAGCACCATTAAAATACATTCTTAAGACTACTACAAAAACAGGGGAGTCATGCATATAAGTTATAAAAAATGAGCGCATTATTTTTATCCCATCCGAAAACTATATGAAAACAAAAATAAAATATAAAATAAAAGCAATTACCAAAGAAATATACACTAATAAATGTGACAATATAATTTACATCATCAAAAAGTTAAAACACCATCACTAGCGGAACATTGGTAACCTGCATATAGTGAAAATGCCCTTATATCCAATATTAGACATGGCAAGGCAAGTCAGAGGGGCTACCGGGAAATGAAAACGAACTTCGCTTGTGTACTTCCGTCTCTGACGCACTTGCCAGTTCGAGCGACAGAGACGGATATATTCGAACGAAGTTCGTTTTCACTTCGCAGTAGCCCCTCAGACTCGATCACGCATATTTCGCCGCACACCTCGCACGCACAGCTCTGTGGGCCTACCCTACCGCGAAAGACATTCGAAGTTTTCCGTCTCTGTCAGACTTAAGAGTTCGTACGTAAGTGCGACAGAGAGGGAAAGCCTCGAATGCCGCTGGCGGTAAGCCCTCTGGTGGATTTACCGTCATTCGGCACATATGGAGAACCGTCAACACGATATTAACATTTTGAAATTGGAACGAAAGTAATACCATCAAAAGCGAATTGTTTTCTTGTTCAAAATAAATCTAACCCAAATGGGATTTTGTCCAGTACGAACTAGGTTTATATTTAAATACGTGCAAAGTGAATGATGTCCGATTTACATAAATATCAAATTTTTGTATGAAAACCGACAATTTCGCACAAAATTCATAAATGACGTATTTCCTATCCTATCCAGTCATATTTTGGGAGTGCACGTAATTTCGTATGGACTTAACACGTAACGACCAGAGTAAGTAATTTTTACTTTTAGGACTTTATGAACAATTTTCCATGTCGAAGATTTTCAAATGTAGTTAGCAACTGTCAAATGTTTGACTAGATGGCGCCATCATAGGTTTTACCTAATCACTAGCCTTTTTCTATGGGATTCGGCTTAAACGGCTTGATTCTAAACAAGGAAATACCGAAAAAAAAACAAGAATTTGACAGTTTCGGTAGGACTCACGGTAAAACCTATGCTGGCGCCATCTGCAAATACCTTCGCCCGGCCAACCCCATTGACATTATTCACATTAAACCAATCATTTTCGAGTTGTAATTTTTCAATTTGGGCTGTGTAACAGTAAATCCTCTGGTGTATACTCACCCTTATGTCGGACATAAAACATTCGTCGCCATATGGCAACTGTTTTATAGTACATGTCAAATATAGGTTTAATAAAGTTTTGTTCATACAATACGTATTTTTTTCCTTAGATTGCTATTTTTATATTAGTGTAAAGTCATACTCCAGGCAAAATACGGTTTTGAAAAACTTTAATTTTAATAGCGTTTTTTTGTTGATTTAATTTTAAAATGATATTCTAAGATGCTTTATTCAAGAATCCGGCAAACTTTTCACATGGAAGTAATGAAGTAGATTTAAGAGGCCGCAGTAATCTCGGCCGAATTTCACCTTCCCATACAAACGTAGTTACGCTCTCATTTTAAAACTACGTGTTGGATTGTGACGAAACTTTGCATATACAATGACATGAAGTATATCTATGTCTATAATTAGTTTATATGGTTCCAATTTATAAAACAAACTAAATACAGCAAAAACTAGTTTTGTATGAAAAACTTAAATTCGCTGTATTTTTTTTATTATGGTATCTGAAGCTACATAAACTAATTTCAAACATAGATATACCTCATTTCATTGAACATGCAAAGTTTCGTTACAATCCAAGAAGTAGTTTTAAAATGAGAGCGTAACTACGTTTGTATGGAGAATCGAGCTTACTGCGGACTCTTAAATGGAGCATGGGTTTTCTTTTTTTGTATGATTTATCTTGAATATTATGGAGCCAATGTAAATGAATGAAAATAAAGACAAAAATATTTCTTAATATTTTTTTTGACTTCTCAGAAGCTAGTTAATTTATCATTTTTTTGATGTCCGAATTTTTGTCGGATTCTGTCGCTGGGTGACCTTTTAATTGATAATATATCCGTTACACAAAATAATAAGCTATTATAAATTATTTCCAAAATTGAAATTTTTCCCATACAAGTTGTCAGTACATTGACTAGACTACTATCTACAGGTACTTAAATAATTAGGTATAGATTGTACGTATACATTCCGCATCAGTTTTTAAATGAGTCTTTTTAAAAATATAAGTTTAATTTAATAACCAACTCTACAGCTAGAGCGAAAGAGATGGACTTATTGTAACATTGATAAAGCACACAACGCGATGCAATTTATAACACCAAGTTCAGAATGAAAGATATGTAAGCTGTCTCATTCCAACTATATAGTCTGGCCAGCGAGTCAGCATTATATCAAATTCTTTATATGGCAACAATTTTACCTATGAAATAAACTGTCAGTTATAAGTACCTATTAATCCGCCATACATTCGTGTTACCAGCATGCGTATTTTTATAATTTGCCGCCATTTTCTAGGGACGACTGGCCAGACTCTAGCAAGTCGGTGTGAGGGTTTCCAGAAAGGATTACGTCACCAGCTGGCCGCACTGTGGTGAGACATGGACCTATAATACTCTGGACAGGCTATATGTGTTGCCAACGAGAATTTGAATTTGTATCAAAATAGCATGGCTTACCATAAACAACCTACTTAATTTGGAACCATTACCCGTGGTTCATTGGCCACAACTACATACTGAATCAATGTGGCAAATAAAAAAAAGTGGAACTAAGAATAGGACAGCAAATAATATTTCCTTTTCTGTCACACTTATTGAGATTTGAATGCTACCATCTCGCTCGCACGTGGTATTATTATTACCATAGCTTGTTCTGAGTATTATAGTTCAGTGGTGGCGAGAGGTCTAGTTGTCAAAATCCAACAGTCATGTTTAAAATCATCATCAATTTGATTGGTCAATTTTGATAGCTGCTGTAAAAAAACTTCTGACCACAGCTGGCGACAATGCATTTTTTTCTGGAAAACCCTCATTGCTAGGTGTGTAATGGCCTTATAGAAACAAAATTAAACTTATTTAACATTTACACTTCATGTTGCGTTGTATCTCACGTCTAGCCTCCTAAGGCCCACCATACGATACAAAATGGCGTTGAAATTTCAATCAACTACTATAGGAAACAAAGTAGGATTTAGCTTGTTTCAAAAAATATTGAACAGTACAGTCAAGTGCAAAAAAATATCGATTTAATTCTCTCATAAATATGTACCTGCCAAAACCCTAATCCGCTGACATACAAGCCACGAGACGTAAGAGGGGAGTTTCAAAAAAAATGGCAGATTAAGGTTAACTAAAGTGATGCTTAAGTCACATCTAACCTGTCTGTTTTGTTACTAAATGTATGCAATTGACATTGACTGTCGGTTTTGTTACTTTCCGTAACTATCCGTTTAACGTTTTTGTTACACTATACGTAAGGTACAATATGCAATGACAGGTGAACTCGTGCTTTGGCACCAGACAAGATGGCGGGCGCCGGAGCTGCCGGCGTCGCGCGCAATATTTCAGCCAATGGGCGAAGAAGATTTTACCCGCGGTGCCTTATGATTGGTTAAAATGCTTTCCGCGCAGGTACATCGTAACTTACATTTGTGGTGCTACTGTATCGTCTTCGACAAGCGGAACTGTTCCGTCATCTTGTCCGCGATCATTTTGGCGATGGCGAGCGAGGACGTGGCCCCGGGGGAGGGAGCGTTCCTGCAGTGGAGCACCCGGCTGCCGATGGCGCCCGAGCCGGGCTGCGAGTCGAACACGAAGTCCTCAATCAGGGAGCCTGGAATAATAACTACAACTTAGAAAAGTTGAAAAGCCCCCGACATTTTCATTTCTAAGTCCAATATCTCAAAAACGGCTGAATAGATTTTCATAAAACATGGCTAAGAACAGCATCTATGACACAAAAAAACCGCATTCAAATCGGTCCATCTGTTTGGGAGCTTCGATACCACAAACAGACACGTTAAACTTATAACACCCCTCTCTTTGCGTCGGGAGTTAAAATACGTAGAAATTAACAACTAAACTTTATTAAATTCATATCAAAATTCGATATCTCGAAACCGGATCCATTTGTTCAGGCACATAAAACCGATGGCCGTTGGGGCGGAAAGGTTCTCAAGTGGCGACCACGTACCAGAAGGCGCAGCGTGGGTAGGCCACCCCACAAGGTGGACTGATGACCTGCATGGTATAGGTGGAGGGAGTCTGCTGGATGCGGGTGGCGCTGGACCGGTCACTTTGGCACTGTTTGGGGGAGGCCTTTGTCCAGCAATGGACGTCTTTCGGCTGATATGATGATGATGATTAGTTTAGAAGCTACGATGCCACAGACATTGTGCATTGGAAATTATCGTATGCTTTGAAACGCCGTTTTGACTAGATTAAGAAACAATAAGGTCTGATTTTTAGAGTTATGATTCTTGACTACATGATTGTTTATCTGATTTAATCGATACATGATTGCCTAAAATTTCCTCGATACAAAAAAATCCAAAGTCGGTTCTTTATTTTCCTTTGTTTTACTCAGCCTATTCAAACAACACATTATTTTACGACACAATCAGGTTAATACTATAGTATTTTATTTTGTCTTAAAAAGCCATTCCCGGAGTGTTGCGTCTCCTTTTGTCGTGCGCGGAAGGCATAAGCATGTCTCTGTCAAGGGGGCGTGGTCGACTCGAATCAAGGGATCCCCTTAAAAGCGGTGAATGCTGCTTCGTGTTACGATCTAGCTCAAGTAACGTTGCGCACTGCGGCCAACCGGACGGCCAGCCGCAGTGCGCTCCACCGTACAGTGCGTATAGCCATCTTCATGATTTGCGGTCGAGTCGGGCCTTTTTCAGAATATTTAGGGTGGGTACGCACTGTCCGGTTATCCGCTCTGCGGCCGGCCGCCCGGGTGGCCGCAGGCTGCGGTTGCACTTGCGGCCAACCGGACGGCCAGCCGCAGTGCGCTCCACCGTACAGTGCGTATAGCCATCTTCATGATTTGCGGTCGAGTCGGGCCTTTTTCAGAATATTTTTTTATCATCACAGATATAGGAAATAAGGAGATCGGACATGCCGCGCGATTTGTATTGAATATTCAATACAAATCGCGCGGCATGTCCGATCTCCTGTCGCAACTTCTTGAATTCGTTCTACTTCTTGATTTACCTCTGAAAAGTGATCCGTTGGTGTGGAAATTAATCAAATCACTGCGATATTTGCAAGTAATTATTGCACAACTCGGCATTTTGGCGAAAAACTGAACTTTCTCGGTGGACAACCGACGGTAAATGTATGGCGGAGTATGCCCAATGAGCTGACATGTGCGACACAGCCGCCGGCGGTCCGCTCTATAGTATTTTATGCTCTGAGATTTTGATGGTCTGTCTTGTACTTCAATAATAAATTGTTCTTTATCGAAATCCATAGTTGATAATTGACACGTGCGCTTTCAATGCCGAGCAGCCGCAAACTGGCGCAAATACCAGGATACGCCAGTCGGGCCGCAGCGCTCCGAGCGACCGGAGCGGATGGGCGGCAGCCGCATTGCAGTTTGTATAGATAATACGGTCACATACTATTTTGGGCTTCCGGTTAGCCGAGCGGCCATCCGCAGTGCAGCTAACCGGACAGTGCGTACCTACCCTAGGCTTTGGTCAGTACAAAAACTTACCGTCACTCCCCATAGCCTGCGCTCTGACTCCCGACGGTCCCCGTTCCACGTCAGCGGTGGTAAGGGACACCACGAATTTCCTCAGCTGCGCCACTTGCAGCGGCATGAGCCATGAGCGCGCCATCTCTTTCACGCCGAAGCCCGCGTACTTCATGGCGACCTGGCGGAACCCTTGGAAGCGGAAGATCTCCTTTAGCTCTTTCGTGTTAATGTCGGCCCATCTGTAAATGGACGAGTTAAAGTATCATTAGATTAGTCATGATGTTTTAATGTGATTGATTACACAAACCGGGTGTAGACTCGAAAATTATTACTCCAAAAGTAAGGCTAAAAAATATGCCTAGTGACGAAAATCCCATTGATATATCTCAAAGAATTATGAAGCTACAACCGTGATTGATTAAACCAACCGGGTGTAGACTCGAAAATTATTACTCCAAAAGTAAGGCTAAAAAATATGCCTAGTGACGAAAATCCCATTGAGATATCTGAAAGAATTACGAAGCTACAACCGTTTTAATATTGCTTGTTAGAGAGAGAAAACGCAAACAGTGTGTCACGTCACAATATGCGAGGCTGTCGCGTCACGCGACTCTGAAGACAAATGACATCTGAGCGTAGGTACCTGGTACAGTCGTGCACGGGACGTGTTCAGATATTTGTGAGCACTTTGGCCGCTCCGATATATCTGATGGCGACTGTACATATAGGTAGGTAACAATGCCAAGATTTATCTTAACCTGATTTATTTAAAAATTAAGATCTATTTGACGTAATTTCAACTTGTCAAAAGTACCTATACGGTACCTACTGATACGTGTGATAAGATATTTTAAAATAGACACAAACAAATAAGATAATTCCTTATCAAGTTCCATCTGAATAACTGTTATGTAACAAGTTCCGAATAACTGCTATTCAACGTATTCAATGTCCCGTGTGTGTGTTCCGGGTGACCAGTTTACTTTACAACTGTGAAATAACTTATGTTTGGAAAATATTAACTATGTATAATTCTATGAATTCAATCTTTTGACCGCAAAGTCTGTGTATCTCTATCGCACTCGGATGTTCGAGCGACAGAGAGGCAGATACACGAACGAAAAAAGTTGGCGTTTTGTAGTAGGAACTAGTGAATCCCAGTCTTACAAGGGAAAGATGAGCCCAAAACAGAACGGAAGAAAAAAAAACATCTTGTTGCAACACCGCGTATAACGCGATAAAATAATAAAGATACTCGAACAATTAGAATTTTTCAACTCAGTCAATGCAACTGATCAAGCAGAAGAAATTAAAGTTAAATTATATGAAATTAACTAACTTAATGAACTTTAACTTCATTCTTCTTTATATTTAATAAGATAAAAACACTATTTTGATGAGACATGGTGATGAACTTTTCATGATATTCTTGAATGTCAATAGTACATGTGTAACAACAGGGTCTCAGGTTCGGCAGTCTCAGCCTCAGGCCATACCGTCATCAATCAAGAAAAGCGTGTGAATTGGTACAGCATCAGTTGTGTGGTAAGGGATGTCTGTAAGGGGAGGTGGAGGACATTCTTAAGGACGAAGATCCCCACACCTCATATGGAGCTGGTACGCACACGCGGCAGCTCATATGTCAGATATAATTCCGAAAGCTGTAAGTGTAGGTTCATAGTTGCATAATATGTTAAGCCAGACACCTAAGCTACAGTCCTGTAGGTATTCATTCGCGGCCATGAGATTGACCAGGAGTGGCTTCGCGTGTGTTTTATACAGTCCAATATATTATGGAACAGTCCGAAAAGTTAGTTTCTTTCTTAATAAGCTTATCAAGTATCAAGATTAAGACATCATACTAATTTAAGGCGTTTTACACATTTGACAATGATGATAATATTTCTGTTGCAATACAAAAATATCTATAAATAAATAAAATTAGGGGACAATCTTACACAAATCGACCTAGTCCCAAACTATTTAAGCGAAGCTATATATAATATATAAATATATATATATCAGGCTTATCTTTCCCTGGCCAAACTCTAGTTGGATTTCAAAGAGGTTTATTTATATTGAAAAGTAGGATGACCTTTATTTCAAGCTTTCAAGCATATATATATTTTTAATTATAATTAATAATAACAACGAGAGATTCTGATCTCTCACCTTCACGTCTCACCTTATCGTAAAATTTAATACTCGAAAAGTTTATCGGGATTATCACCCCAAAGTAAAGTAATTATCTTACGCTTTATATCATTCATATGTTATGTAGATATGAATCTCCTTAGACATGTCAATTGTTTGCGCGAAATTGGCTCATCATACTGTGCAATACGGAGTTAAAGTGGGATAGTCGAGTAGCAAACAATGTTGAACAATAACCTAATGGAACGAGAGAGCGTAGGGAACAAAGTTCTATTATAAAACTTCAATACTTCAGCTCAGGCCGAAAGTAGTTTTGTCTTATTAGTTATAATTCATTATTATTTCTATATTAGTTATCATTCAAAAAATTCGACACCCTAACGGTAGTTTGCGAAGACGTAAGTTTGTTTGACGTATCTATAACTTCAGGAAATGTAGGGTGACCAAGCATTCAGTGGGCATTAGTTTAAACGTTATCATTAAGTTTAATTAACTAAACAGTAATTTAATTTAAGACCTCATCCATTGAAATCCGTTTTGACTGTTCATCAATAAATAAATATTTTTCGACTCCTGAACACGGATTAAAAATCACCGTGTATAGTTTGTTTTTTTCAAAATTAAAAACAAAGTTATTCTTTATATGCTCGCGAGTGCTGTAGCTTACATAGCCATTAGTTTAAAAAATCGCAAGACATGTTTAAAATTAAACTAATAATTATGTGGTTGAACGCAAGTATTAATTGTGGCTACGATGCCATATGGCCGCAAGAACATTGAAGAAGAAATCCCAAATGGCTCGAAACATGTCGCATGTAGTGACAACGAGTGAGTTCAACCGTATATAATTATTCATCTAATTAAAAATATAAAAATAAAATAAAATCGCCTTGACATATAAAATATAAATCACTGCCTACCTAATACACAATCATTGTAACAGGTGATTGATTGTAATTTATATCACTACATAGTATTAAAAAAAAGTCTCTTCCCGCTGTTTGTCCCTATGTATGCTTAGATCGCTAAAACTACGCATTGATTTTTGCGGTTTTTTAACAGATAGAGTGATTCAAGAGGAAGGTTTATATGTATAATATAGTACCCGTGCGAAGCCGGGGCGGGTCGCTAGTTATCAATAAAATGATTATGAATATGATTGTGTTGGTTAATGTAGGTATCATAGTCCAAGGTCATACAAACATCTTTATTGATCTTAAACCACAACCGACACTTGACTGCGAGAGACTGCGGTTGGGTTTAAAATTTCAATGCCATTGGTTAGAATCTAGGTCCAAGGTTGTATAATGTCATTGGTTATTGCAAAGATGTAATACAAAAAAGAAGTAGATAGGTTATAACCGCTCCAAAAGTGGTACACTAAAACTCAGCCAATTGTATGACCTTGCCTCAGTTTCACGTCGTCCATAGACACGTATAAACGTGACTCAGCTGTCAGATTTGGTGGCCATTTTTAAACACGGATTTTAATATAGACGACATTATTTACCTGTTTTTTATAATATATCATTGGCTTATTGTATGTATCCCGTATCCGTAAACCTTTATACCACAACTGCCATATATTTGTGACAGCATGGTCATTTGGTGAGCCTCAACTCACCATCGTGGCTTTTAAAAATAACATTGACGAGGGTAATCAAGACAAAGGCTGTCATAACATGCACGATGTTGCCAATCGAAGTGAGGCCATAGAAAAACACATACATGCACGCCTTTATCCCTAAAAGGGGTAGGCAGAGCACATGCCACATTTAGCATAAATGTGATATCGCAGTGATAGGTTGCTAGCATCACCCAGAACACACTTCAACCCTGTAACCTTAGTCGACTCTTACGACATCCACTGCAAGAAAGGGGGCGGCGCTATTCTAACCATGTGGGGAAAAATAAATTGAAATACAAATAAAACATTGAACTTACTTATAGCCTTCTTTCGCAAATGCCAGAATCGCATTAGGTCCAACTATGATCCTTCCGTCTATTCTAGGCGTCAAATGTACACCCAAGAATGGGAACCTTGGGTCCGGTACTGGATAAATATTAGCCTTAACTAAATCACTCTTCTCCTTCACTATGTACAAGTATTCGCCTCTAAAAGGTATAATTTTAGGCTCTTCAGGGCACCCAGTTAATACGGCGATCGTATCCGAGTGCAAACCACAGCAGGTTAAAACATGTGAAGCTCGCACTTCCTGCCCACTCTCATCTGATATTATCACAGGGTATTCGCCGTCCTCGGCTTCGGAAAACTTTTTTACCTCGAAATTGAGGTATTTGTGGCCGCCACGCTCTGTGAAATCCTCAACGAAGGAGCGGGCGACTTCGCCCCAGCTCACGATACCCGTATGCGGCGACCAGATACCCTGAAGCCCGTCGCAGTGTGGCTCGATCTCCTTCATTTGTTTCCTATCCATTAACTCCATATCTTTGACTCCGTTCTTTTGCCCTCGGTTGTACAGTTCTAAGAGTCTAGGAATCTCAGCTCGCTCCGTGGCAACTATTAATTTACCACATTTCAAGTATGGCACCTTCTTTTTATCGCAGTATTCGTAAGCTAGGCGGTGGCCTTCTACGCACAGCTTGGCTTTCAACGAGCCAGGTTTGTAGTAGATGCCAGCGTGGATGACACCGCTGTTGTTGCCACTCTGGTGGGCCGCGATGCGGTTTTCCTTTTCAATCAGAGCAATTTTCAAGTCTGGGTATCTCATTAGGAGCTCCCTCGCCGACGCTGCACCCACTATTCCTCCTCCAATGACAACTACATCGTATTTGGATCCTTTGCTGAATGATCTGAAATTAATGGGAAATTATTAGCATCATTGAATTTCAACTTTCGTGAGATAATACTTACCGATAAATTATACGATTGAATTCACGTATTATATGTCTCTACGGGCGACATGTTTCGAACGGAACGGGCGCATGGTTAGTGCGAGAACCTGAAATAATTCCCTTTCTGAAGAAGAATCTCCGACGACTTCAAAACATGTCGCACGAAGTTACATTAACCTATCGTGATTAATAATAGCATGTTTGTAAGTTGTATATTTGTGTGTTTCGGTGTGCTGTACTTGAAAGTTTATTAGACTATATCACCATGTTAATGTTATTTTTAACCGACTCCAAAAAAGGAGGAGGTTTCTATGTTCCACTGTATGTATGTCCAATTGTCCACCGATTTCTCTGTCAATTGTGGGCAGATAATCACAATTATTTTTTTATTCAAAAGATAATCGACGATCTCTGGGCCACGCCGAATTTAATTATATTTTATTGCAACAGAATCAAGATCAATTATTTATTCTGCAAAAAAGGTCACTTTTACATAACAGGGTTTGTGCACTGAACGTGGAATATGCCCGGTGTACCGAGCAGCGCGCTATGCCTAGGTTTTTGTACAGGGGTTCATTGGAGTAGACAAATTGATAAAATAACACACTTTTTTGCCACCATCATGGTAGACAAACCTAACAAAACAATTGCACAGTTCATCATCAGCCGAAAGACGAGAGAGTTAAAATCAGATTCCATAATAGGGGTGTAGACTCAAAATTTACTATTACTTCAGAAAAAAATATGCCTAATGACAAAAAACCGATTCAAATATGTCAAAAACTTACAATGCTACCACCAGTTTAATATTGCTTGTTAGAGAGAAAACGCTAGCAGATTGTGACGTCATGATCCTCGAGCGTCATAGTATGACAATTGTTTCAGATGACGGTGAGTTTTTCAGAAAAGGGACAGAACATACCCTTTTAAAACCTCTTAAAACTTTGGACACTTATAACTTGGGTTAGGCTTCTGGTGGCAGTTAAGCACAAGTAATGTAGTGCACCATTGTATAATTTTTTATTTGAATAAATGAATAACTGAACGATAAATCTATATAACAGTACCAGCCAATAATATATCACCTTTGCGTTGTATTGTATGAATGTGTATAGAGTAAACAATTTAGGTTTGTTGATACATCACATATTTTACTAGTTACATGTTTTACATAAATTTTTGACAACAACTGCAATGCAATAGTGTAAATCACAATGATGATTTTATAATATAACATTTAAATAAATTTTAATTCTTTGATAAAATGTTTATGTATTCAAGAGCTTGAACAACTTGCAGGTGGAATTAATAATAAATCAGCCTATATATGTCCCACTGGTGGGCACAGGCCTCCTTTCATGGATGAGAGGGAACAGCTGGAATTAAAGTTTCAAAATCTTGCATATTATTTTTTTCTGATGTTAAACGGTTGTCAAAATTATGAAACATTAATGAATCAATTTACTTGTAAATCAATAAATTTAATTATACATTATTCATTTATCAATCATTTATTCATTCAATCAAACATATATACTACGACTCCATTGCTCTTTGTTCACCCCAATGATGTATCAATTTTGACATTGTGTTTTAAATTAATTATTCTCGTTTTATTAATTTTTTGACATTAGATTGTCTTTCTAGAAACATTCTAGACTAGTATTTTTTTATAAAAAAATTTAAATACTTCATATAAATTTTACTTTTTATGTTTACTAAATTACTCTAAGTAATTAGCTTAAGATAATGTATCTACCTGACGATTTGAAAGTGCTTGTTACTGGGCCTACTTGAATAAATATAATATTGAGTTTTGAGTTTGAGAATGCCACCAAACATCCCAACTCTACTTATAACTTTGTGATTATTTAACCTCATGCATTGCTTTTTTCTCCATTTGACTACATTCTTAATCTTTTTTCAAGAAAATAAATAATTATTAATTATTTTGTTTCCTTTCGTCGGTGTTATAAGTTGCCAGGGCCAGGGGTCGTCGGTGGTGGTAGCCGGATCTTCGCCGGAGATTCTTCGCACCCCTGACCCCGCTGGTACCCTGGCCGCTACCACAACCAGGGTACCGGGGGTCGCCGGAACCTCGGGGCCGTGGTTTTTTTGTACCTTTCATGGGGGGTCTACACCCCTATTATTATTATATATTTATAGCACATTAAATACTATTCTTAGGTTCATCAAGTATGTATTGTTTTAATGGTCTTAGAAATATGTAGGTACTGAAACCTTAATTCGCATATATAAGAATGATGGGTCATATTTATGAGTAAGTTGTTACGACCCATATTTAAGCAGTGCAGTGTGAATTTTTGAGCGATTTTCTGCTACTGGTGTTTTTGAATTAAGTTATTTTTAATTTACAACGAAAACATAAAAAAAATTCTCTATGAACTCACCGAACATTACGGGCACCAATAACACTCGATAATCCCTTCGTCAACAAATATTTACTTTTGATAAACATCTTTAAGGTAGATAAATCAATCCCTTATGAGTTTTAAAATGGACTTAAGTTTAATGTAACACTACGCATACTTATTCATCTGTACGATATAGGTTTGCCAAACCGTTAACGAGTATGTAACCCATTAATGTAAGTGCTATTGAAGTGAGGACAATTAATTAGTTAGATATTTCAAAAGATTGAACTGTTGCGGAATTGGTAGTATGACAATTTTGCCGCAACAGCAGGAAAACGTAAATATATTACGCCCAAGTTTTCATGATTCTCTGACCGAGCACTCCTCAGCAATGGAATATTTTATCGAAATATTGTAATCTCGAAGACCTTGACTTGTTGTGTTGACAAAAATGTTGAATGACATTTTAGACTGTCACTTGTAGGTTGTAGTGACATTGACAGTTCATGATAAAAGTGCGATCATAATTAATTTTCTTAATCGAATCGTTCAAGATAAATAAATTGAAAATTATAATAATGACATTAATGACATGTTTACTCAATAAACTTAAGAGGCCGCAGTAAGCTCGGCCGAATTTCACGTTCCCATACAAACGTAGTTACGCTCTCATTTTAAAACTACGTGTTGGATTGTGACGAAACTTTGCATATACAATGACATGAGGTATATCTATATGTCTGTAATTAGTTTATATGGTTCCAATTTATAAAACAAAGTAAATACAGCAAAAACTAGTTTTGTATGAAAATTTATTATTATGGTATCTGAAGCTACGTAAACTAATTTCAGACATAGATATACCTCATTTCATTGAACATGCAAAGTTTCGTTACAATCCAACTCGTAGTTTTAAAATGAGAGCGTAACTACGTTTGTATGGAGAATCGAGCTTACTGCGGACTCTTAATGTAATATACCTCTTAGTCTAGATTCATAGTGAATAAAAAAGTGTATTTTTTGTTTTCAGAGTTTGGAGTCTGTTCCAAAGTGGTTCCAAAACTAGGTACAACCCGTTCGCGCTAAGTTTGCAGTTGGCGATATGACGTCATTCGAAGGGTAGCGTCAGCAAAACGGTTTTTCTTCTCATTTTCGAATAAAATTAAGTCATAATCATAACCATATTTAGAACATGACTTCTTAAAGTTTTGCCTTTACCCATATGTAGTTAAACCTGAGATTTAAACAAAGCGAAAAACGGACCGGCAAACTTAGCGCGAACGGGTAGTAGCTGGTAGTAGTGTATTACTTGCCTATAAATTCCGTTTCCGTGACATATTGACATTATTTGTTCCATGACAGCATGAATGACAGATATATAAAAAAAGTTTAGAACCAGAACCCATTAGAACCTTTAGGCAGTATGGCCCATGGTCTTAGCCTGTCCGAATGGACGAATTAAAAAAAAAAAAAAAAAAAAAACCATTAGAACCTTTGTTCATACTTATTATACTCTTGGGGTTTTTTTGGCGGGAACGTTGAAAGTGATAGGCGCGCTTGATAAAATATTTTATTGTAAATTAATTTTAGGTGTTAATTTGTACATATTTAGTCTTAATTTTAATTTAAATTCATAGTTGATTTGGTTATCGGTTTGGTGCGCTTCCCCAGTCATGGGGAAGCGTACGGGAAAGCGTTCTCGGTTGGAGGGCTTGGAGCCGGAGCCAGATCTTCAATCTGAAAGTAGTTCTGATGCGGATACAGGTGCGCCCTCGGAGCGCATACCTGCAAAAAAGAAGACTAAAGAAGATGACAAAGAGAAGTATACTCCTTTCAGGGCCAAAAGTTATTACAGGTTGTACGACGAAAATTCAGCTAAGAAAGAATTTATTGTTTTTCTGAATCACAGAGAGGATGGCCACAAATTTTCTGACAAAGATAGACTTGCTTTGTCCAATGCAATCCGAAAGCATTGCGTGTCGGGCGTGATGCATCTAAGAACAATTAATGCATACAAAGTTGGGATTATGTTCGATCTCCCAAATCACGCCAATGTCTTCCTAAAAAATGAAAAATTATTAAATGAAATTCACATGAATGCTTCAATCCCAGCATCTGAGACCGAGGTTACGGGTGTTCTCACTTCAGTGCCGATTGATTATTCGAACCAGAAGATTTTCCAATTAATAGCTTCCAGTAAAAAGGTGATAAGCGTAAGACGGTTTATGCGGCGGGTAAAAGACACGCTGGGTATCGTCTCAATGGTTCCAACTCAGACGGTTGCCGTGACTTTTGCCTCTGTACAGTTGCCTGAATATGTTACACTTGACCATTGGAGGCACGAAGTAGGGATCTATATTCCTCCAGTAAAGCAATGCCTTCGTTGCATGAAATTTGGTCATATAGCAAAGTATTGTAAAAATAATGAAGTATGTTCAATTTGTGCTGAACCTCATAATTTCAAAAATTGTAATAAGGTTAAAACACAATGCGCAAACTGTGGTGGGGATCACGTGGCTATATCTGCTGCATGTCCAATTAAAAAACAGAAAATTGAGGAAAATAAGTTAAAATCACGTAGTGCTAAATATTCCGATTTGTTTTGTGACGTTGCATTTCCGCAGCTCGGCTCAAAATATATTGACACCCATCTAAGTAATCTGACCAAATCTGACAGATTTATGAATCTACTTGTGGAAGCTATAGTTAAAATTTGTGCTGATAAAGAAACGCCAATAAATTCTAACAATATAAAAGAAACACTTAAAAACACTTTCAGGAAACAACCTTAATTTTTTTCTTTATGGACATATTGAACATAGTGCAGTGGAATGCTCAGAGTATAATAAGCAATAGGCTAATCTTTACTAGATTCTTATATGAAAATAACATTCACATAGCAATAATTTCTGAAACCTGGTTAAAACAACATCAAAAATTTTCAATTAAAGGATACAATGTCATTAGAAATGACTGTGGTAATAAACATAATGGTGTAGCAATACTTATTCATAACAATATAGTATATTCTAATATTAAAACTTATTTTGACAATGCTCTACAAAATATCTGTGTACAAATAATTATAAACAACAAGCAGTTGAGTGTAGTAAGTTTTTATAGTCCATCAAATTCTGATCCCCCATTTAATAAAAGTAAATTTGATGCTTTGATAAAATCTATTCCGCAGCCAATGCTTTTTGGAGGCGATCTAAATGCTCATCATATGTCATGGGGCTGTGTTGATACATTGCCTCGAGGTAGAGATGTCTTAGATATTATTGATGGCAATGACTTGGTTCTTTTAAATAATGGTCAAACTACTACAACTGGTTCTTCTTCTTGGCGTCCTAATGCTCTGGATTTAACTTTCGTTTCTCCATCATTGGCACTTTCATGTGATTGGTCTGTTATGGATTGTCCTCTTGGCAGCAGTTATCATTTGCCTGTAATGATAAAAATGATAGTTGGTAATGAAAATAGCTCACAAAGTAACCCAATATGTAATAATGTACATTTGCCCATTCACCCAAATTACAAACAGGTGAATTGGAAAATGTACAGGCAATCAGTTGATTTTTGTTTGGCTAATATTGATTTTGAAAATATGTCTTCGATAGATGCGCTCAATCTGTTTTGTAATATTTTGCGATCTACTGCTGTAGAGTCCATCCCTAGACATAGGTCTTTGAATAGTTCTAATACGTGTACACCAAAATCTTTGAAATTTCCCCGGCTGCCTTGGTGGAATCAAAAGTGTTCAGAAGCTGTACTTAATTCAAAACATGCTTATATAAAATTTAAAAGTGAACCTAGTGAAGAGAATTATATAGAATTTAAAAGACTTCGAGCTCTTAAAAAGCTTGTTCTTAAGACTGAACGGCGTAATAGTTGGATAAATCTGTGTAACTCATTTAACCGGTGCACTCCTTTGACATTAATATGGAATTACATGCGGAAATTTAATAAAACATTCATTTCAAAACAAGCTAGTAATAATAGTTGGATATCAGATTTTCTTAAGAAATACACTCCTGATTTTGTGCTTAATGAGTCTTTAAATTATGTTCACACAGAAAATGATAATGATAAGTATCTTACTGAACCGTTTTCTTTGCAAGAGCTTAAATCTGCCCTATTTTCAAGAAGAGATACATCCTTTGGTCTTGATGGAATACCATATATTTTACTGAAAAATTTAAGTTCACAAAATCTAAAGACCTTTTTAAACATATTAAATCAGCTGTGGGAAGAAAACTTAATTCCTGATGATTGGAAAACAGATTGCTTGGTCCCAATTTTAAAGCCTGATAAAGATAAATTGTTACCCGACTCATATCGACCTATAGCACTCACATCTTGTGTAGGAAAGGTTTTTGAACAGCTTCTAAAGCAACGGTTGGAATTTTTTGTCGAACAAAATGGTCTGTTACCCTGCAATCAGTTTGGTTTTCGTAAAGGTCGGTCTTCTCGTGAGAGTATTTGTCAGTTGCAACTTGATGCACTTAACAGCATATATAATAATCAGTATCTTCTTTCGGTATTCTTTGACATTGCAGGTGCATTTAACAGTGTCAATATTTCCGTTTTATGTAGAGAGCTGTCAATGATAGGGTTACCTGGCAAAATAATAAATTTCTTACAAATGTTTTTAACAAACAGGAAGGTTTTTGTTAAATTTAACAATCACTTATATGGCCCAAGATTATCTTCTTTAGGGGTTTGTCAAGGAGGTATCTTATCCCCTTTAATTTTTATTTTGTACATTAGGAGACTAAATCTTATTCTAGGAACAAAGGTTAAAAATCTGCAGTATGCAGATGATTTGGTTGTTTATGTGTCAGGATCTGATTTAAATCAATTAGCTTTGACTATTAATGAGGCATTAATCAACTTACATAAATACTTTGCTTATCTGAACTTAGATGTAAATTCGACTAAAACCAAAGTTTTTATTTTTGGTCGCAAAAGCATGTGTTTGCCCACAGTTTTGTACAATGACATATCACTGCCTATTTCATATGATCTAATAAAGTTTTTAGGTGTTATATTTACTTCAAAACTTTCCTGGATAAAATATGCTGACAGTATTATAACCAAATCTAACAAAGCATACAATGTGTTAAAATCGCTGTGCGCCACTTCATGGGGTGCAGACCCCAAAATTTTGTTAATCTTGTATAAGTCTCTAGTTCGAAGTCATTTTGAATATGGTTTTCTATGTTTTGCTGGAGATGATAAAATTGTAAATTCATTAGATAAAATACAAAACAAATGTATGCGGACAATACTGGGTGCATTTAAAACTAGTCCTATCGCTGCTATGCAAATTGAATCGAATCTTCCTCCTATTCATATTAGATTTCGTTATTTAAAAGAAAGATTTATTTTAAAGTTATACAGCTTGCCTAAGAACGATCTTCTTCACAACTTGATTTATTTCCAATCAGCGCCTTTTCAAAGGCACATGTATGTTCTTCAGGATTTTACTTCTTTCTTTCACTCTTTGCAGGAGTTAAATATACATCTTGATAATGACCTTCTTCCCTGTTACACAGGCTCTTTTAAGAGTAAATATCCCGATATAAAAATTGTAATAGATTCAAAGCTAACTTCCAAAGAGGAGGCTTATTTATTGTTGTCAGAATGGTCTAATTGTAAATTTATTTATACGGATGGTGCCAAAAATAATAATGCTGTTTCCTTTGCAATTTATCAACCTGAAATTAATAAAGGTATTGGGTTTAATATCAATAAAAATGCAAGTATCTTTACCGCTGAAGCAACTGCCATCTTATTTGCTTTGAAACATGTTAAAGAACATAATCAATATAGTAAAGAATGGGTCATAGTAAGCGATAGTATGAGTGTATTAATAAGTTTATCGAGTAACAAAATGAATGCTAGCACTTGCTATCTAATTTTTTCCATTAAAGAATTATGGTTAGAACTATCTTTAATTGGTATTAAAATAGATTTTGTATGGGTTCCGTCTCAGCAGCAAGCAAGAGGTTCAGTCTATAGATCACATTCTGTTTAGTTGCTCATCCTTTGGCATTCAGCGCCTAGTGCTGATGGATGAGTTGCTTGAGATTTATGGAGCTTCTAATCGAATCCCGCTTTCAGTAACTGATTTGTTGAAGGAGTCGTCTACTTATTTACCTTTGTTTAATTTTGTACATAATACTGTGTGTATGCTGTAAATATGATGCTAAATTTAAAACTTGCTTAAAATTGTATATATTTTTATTGAAGCATTGTACCTATATTTTGTTGGTCAAATGACTTTTTGGAATGTCTGGATGAGGTGTAAGCTTTTTTGAAGAGCTAAATATTGGATTTGACGTTTTTATTGGAACATACTCAAGACTTTATTACTGGATTTGACTTCATGAATTGGATTGGAACATCTGAAGACTTATTTTTTGGATTTGACACATATGTTGATAATACTGATGACTCAATATCTAGATTTGTTCATATGAATTGGAAATAACTGAAGACATATTTATTGGACTAGAGACTTCTGATTTGAAACTACTGAAGACGTTATTACTGGATTCGATCAAATGAAATTATACTTACTGAAGACTAGGCAGTATGGCCCATGGTCTTAGCCTGTCCGAATGGACGAATTTAAAAAAAAAAAAAAAAAATTATTATACTCTTTGCCTTTGTTTTCGTTTCGTTGTGGAAATCCTGGAATGCGATTAGCGAATTGTAATTTGTAAATTACGAAATAAAGGTGTATTGTATTGAGGCTTCAAATTGCTCAATAACTATTAAATCTATAGAGCTTTAAACTGATTTCGTGATTTAAGGAACTTGTTATTGCAGTACTGCTTTTCACAACGTTACCATATGCTGCTGTATATGTTTTTGAGTGTGTAAGTTGTAACTATGGAGTCCCTGTCGAAGCAGGAGTTAATATCGACGGTGACAAAGCAAGCAGATCAGATTAAGCGCTATGAATCTAGACTAAGAGGTATATTACATTTATTTTATTCAGTAAACATGTCCTTATTATAATCACAACAATACCAGATGTAAGTACATAGTCTCCGTGAGATATTAATACACACTAATTGGGCTAAAGATTGATTTAGCAACCCGTATTGCTCATCAATATTGAGTCGCAATGTTTTGTGGGCTGTTCAAGGTTTTTTAGCGCATATATTTGTTGCTGCACCTCAGAAATAAATGACCTTATGGAGATGGCTGTGCCTTTTTGCATGGGAGGAATTCAATTCCTTGCTCTATGGCATTATGTTGGCTAGGCGAACCACAGAAGTGTCCTACTCATATTCCTTATTGCATACTGGTTTTTTTGTGACCATAGTGAAGGTAGGAGTGGGGTGGTTCTTGATAGATATTGTGTTATATTATATACCATGCTTAGAATCATCATTTTCCCTTACTGGTATTTGATTCTGGGATTGTCAGCTTCACTGGTAGCATTACCAGGGGCCATACAGGTTAGATGAATGGTTTATTGTGTAAACTGTTCTAACTCTCTGAGGTAAATCCTTGGTTATTGGTCAGATTTTTGTATATTAATGTTTCAGATGTTGTCGCAGCTTATAAAGGATTGGCTAAAGAGAAAGAGGCTTTGGAAATCAGCCTCAAAGCCTTAAACAAGTCAGAAAATGCAAAGGAGGGAGGTATTTATTGTAACAATGTTTTATTATGCCTATTTACTTGGCAGTGTATTTTTTAGTACCTTGCAATTTGTCTACAACAATTTTTTGCATGGCCCATAGAACATGTTAAACTGTTATATTGAACTCATAATGGTGAATAGAGTGAGGCAAACCAGGCAGTCAATGGGAAACTTAGAAAATAGAAGAGGGAAGATGATAGGGCACATCTTACGACATACTTAATTTAACTATTAGTTCGTACTTAATATAATTGAACAGGGACCTGCCCACCCCTTCCCAGAAAAAAGCCTTTGAACGGGTTAGTCGTTCGTTTAATAGCCCAAATCACTTGCTGTCCTTTATTGATTGAAAACTCATTCATTTAACTTAGACGTATGAAGGGGTTTCCCTTACGGGGCGCTACCGCTACTGATAGAAAAACCCTCTCGAAAGGCTTTTTTAAGCGCTTTTTAAAGGGTTGAAGTGCTTCCTCGTGTTGAATACCCATTCATTGTACTTTAAAAGCCAACTGAATGGTTATTGAGAAGCATCGCCTTTGGTAAGCAAACCCTTTCTAAAACCCTTTGAAGGAGATAACGTATTGGAGCGCTTTAACATCCAAAGGAATGGATTTTGAGGAGCAGCGGCTTTGGTAAGCAAAGCATTACGAAAAACCCTTTCAAAAACCCTCGAAGGGGATACCGGGCGGGTCCCTGTAATTGAAGGCAAGATCATATGGAGATGTCAAAGAGGTTGCGTGGGATCGGAGTAGATGGAGGGCCTACTTTGAGCTACACCGACAATAGCTTAGGGATCATGGTTTTCACTCCTGTTGACAAGGCTATTGTAGCAAGGTGGATGTTTCCTATATTTGTTGATTTAGTTAGGGAGGGGGGGGACACACACAATGGCTTTAGAGACAATTTTTTTTTAAGTTACAGATGACTCTGTGGTGGCCCTAACCGAGTCCCTGTCCACATTGACTGCGGAGAAGTCTAGGATGGAGGAAGCCTTTCAGGCTGACAAGAAGGTTACTAGGGAAAAGGTAGTTCTTTACTGCTCACCTCATCTTAGTGTGGTTATCCTGGGTTCCTGGAGGAGCTCATGGTCAGTGGTCTTGGGTGACTGACGTCTTGGCAAGTAGTCAAAATGGAGATTGTAACAATAATACTGTCTGGTTGTCTGGAAGAGATCGCTTTTTAGCAATAAGACCGCCTATTGTCTACCATTGTATATGTTTAATTTACCTCTATTTTTCTAGAGAGAGAAAAGGTAATTGATTACTGCTCACCTCTTCTTAGTGTGGTTATCCTGGGTTCATCTTGAAGGATCATGGTCAGTGGTCTTGAGTGACTGATGTCTTGGCAAGTAGTCAAAATGGACATTGTAACAATAATACCATTTTCGAGCAATGCAGTATACAAATCTCAATAAGTGTGACAGAAAGGGATCATACAAATAGAAATCATGATAGTATGGAAATAGTAGTCAAATGACACTCACAGTATTTATCTACCTTACAACAGTGTATATAAATGTGGAGGGTAGGACGAAAAAAGTTTGCAACCGGTCCATTCTGTCACTAATTGTCTAGCTAGGTCTAGGGCACAACTCACGACGCTCACATTGTCCGCGCACAGCGAGGCTAAAGAAGCTATAAAATAAACAAGGCAAAAAATTTACCTACTGACGAAAATCCCATTCAAATATCTATTAGAAATACGAAGCTACAACCGTTTTCATCTGGTTTGTTAGAGAGAGAAAACGCTAGCAGATCGTGACGTCACAATCCTCCAGCGTCATAGTAAATGACAATCGTTTCATATGATCGTGCGTTTTGCGAAAAAGGGACAGCACACTGACAACCGCTTTAGCCTAGTTGGTAGTGACCCTGAGCAAGAGGTCCTGGGTTCGAATCCCGGTAAGTGCATTTATTTGTGTGATGAGCATGAATATTTGTTTCTGAGTCATGGATCTTTTCTATGTATTTAAGTATTTATTTCATTATATATGTATGTTTATCATGGTCTAGTACCCATAGTACAAGCTTAGCTTAGTTTGGGACTAGGTAGATTTGTGTAATGGTGGGTACACACCAAGCCAACGAACGGCTATGTATCTCTCTCTAACAAATACCTGTCACATAAATGCTTCGCGTTCGTTGGTCGTTCGTTTGCTCAGTGTGTACCCACCATAAGATTGTCTGCACATATTTATTTTATTTACATTTACTTTGTACACCTATAAAATAACTTTATTTACGCGCTTGCGTTTCTTTTTTCTCCGTTTGACTACATTCTTTCCTTTTTCAAAAAACATATTGTTATTGATTATTTTATGTAGTGTCTACACCCCTATTAGTGATTTGTTTGCTGGCAAGGTAGTCTCCAAATATACCAATGATTATGCTTTTTCAGTATGAAAACATGCTGTCTTCAATGCGTGAGGAGACCAAAGCGATGCTGCAACAGCATCAGCTTGAAGTGAACAATCTGAAGGCCAAGATAGCATATGAGATACAGGAGAGAGAGAATGAGAGGGCAGACCATACTGCTATGTTGAAGTGAGTATTGGTTCTGACAAAATCCTGCTTGGTTTAGTTTTATTCCAATTGGATCTTGTTGCCAATAGGCATGATGACACATTTTGAAAAACTGTTCTATATTATGTACAACGAATAAGATTTTTCAATAGAATGTAACAGTTAAGTAGGAAAAAAATGCATTTTAGTTTTTAAATTTCAAATTGGCGCTAAAACGCTTGTCAGTGTCATGGCGTCCCGAGTGACGTCACGTTTGTATAAACAGAACGCAAACCTTTTTGCTACTTAGATGCTCTAAGTCTTGCGCGGCCGTGCGAGCGAGAAAGCGGAGACAATGACATATGAAGACCTGTCAGATAACATGGTTCTATCCCTGTCTTACTATTCGTTCACTATGTAAGTTTTCTCTGTAATCTGTGGTAATGGCCGGTATGGGTATTTGTTTATACAAGGTTGACGTCATGCGCTCTGATTGGTGTTTAAAGTACATGGCGAGGGTCCGTATTTTTCGGTTTAATTTTATCAAAATAATCTCTAACTCAATTAAAAAAAATGAGCATTTTTCGAATTCTATGATTAAAATTTCACTAAGAAAATACAATATTTTAGTGATTTTCAATTACTGTCATCATGCCTATAATGCCTTCTGATGAATAAATATAGTTATGGGTCTTTCTTGAAGCATTTTAAATGTTTCATTCCCTTGACCACATTTCTCGCTTGCTTTGTTAGAAATAAGAGTTATTTCTTTTTTGGGTTCCCTACCCAAAGGGCCAAAACGGGGCCCTATCACTCAGACTCCGCTGTCCGTCCGTTCGTCCGTCCGCCTGTTTCCAGTCTGTATCTCATGAACCGTGATAGTTAGAAAGTTGAAATTTTCACAGAGTTTTTTTCTTTTTGACATATTTTTGTTTTTGAATTTTGTAGTATAAAGTTTTGAAATAAAATGTCTTTCCAGAGAACTCCAATCAAAACTGAATATGGAAAAGAAGACAAAAGAGAAATTAGAAGACAAGGTTGGACAATCAACAGAGGCTCAATGTAAGTTTAGTTTTCTTTTTAAACCAATAAATATAAAGTGAATTACCCGTAAACCAAATTTCCTATCGAAAACGTAGTGGCTTATAATTGAAACTTATAGTATTAGCGACCCATCCCATGTTGCCTACAAATTACAGTTCAGAGACTTGAAATAATACTGTAGATTTCAGAATATTATATCATCTCAAAGTGAGAAGTATGAATAAAAAAAGTTAAGAAGTGTAAAGAGACAATAGAGTTTTCAGAAAATTATTGTGTGTAGGTAGCGTTGGAGTGGCCCACTTTCTTATTATTTATTATATCATCCTAATATTAGTTTTTGTTTTGTCCATAAACTTAGTATAGGTGCCGCTCTTTCTAGGATTTGGGGGCCAATCAACTATTCATTGTTGATGTTGTTATCCATGGCTACGTCCCGTGGGTCGCTCTTTAAAATTATGATTTTGTGGGGTTTAAATCCATTAAACACGTGTTTTTTGGTTATGTTGGTAATCTCAATCTATGGTGGGGTATCTGTTTAGCATGATCAGGAGTCCAATTTATGTATTTCTAAGAAACTCTGTCACTGTTGTCTCTTGGCTTACCGGGACAGAAGAATGCCAAGAAAAAGTTCCCTGACCCATTTAGCGATCTATTCCGTACTGGAACCTCGACAGCATCTCAAGCCGAGTTGGAGAAGCGAGTGCGCGACTTGAGTAGCTCTCTCGAGGCAGCTCAGAGGCGCCTTCAGCGGGCCGAGGCGCGCACTGTGGAGACCCCGGCGCTCCTAGTTCGGCTGCAGAATAAACTCGCTTTGGTTGAGCAGAGCCACTCCGTCGCCATACGAGAGGTAGGTCTCTCTCTCCCTCTATCTCTGTTTCTCTTTCTCACCTGTTTTATAATCCTGGTTTCAGCTTCAGTTAGCGTTTCGGAGCTCGAGATCAGCTTTCCACCATTTTCTACTCTAGTTCGCACGATCTTGATAATCGCCCATTGTTGACGAACTCGCCTTGAGTGACGACTCACGAAACTTCACTCCTTCTGTTTCATTCGTCATTAGAAACCTTGAAATATTTATAGCTTATATTAAGACACTGTTCGTTTTTGGTGGTCTTTTCTTTGGAGTTATAATCTAATCCCTTCACCGCCACTGACTTGAACTCAAGTTCTTCGCTGTTTGCACCCAACCTGCCACCGTCCAGAAACAATAGACTTAACTTTGCTTGGCATTGGGGGTACCAACTTGCATTTTTCTGTTACTTGAGCCATATACCTAAGTATGAATCTATCCACTACCAGGAACAAATTAAAGTGAAACGCGCCGAAGAATCGGCTCGCAAGATCTGCGCCAGACAAGAAGAGCGAGTTGTTCTGCTCGAAGGGAGAGTAGCAGAGCTGTCTGCTACCGTGGGAGAATATGACGCAAAGAAGAGAAGGGACCAGCAACTGATACAGTCGCTACAGGAAGCGATGAATGGGAGACTGGTGGACATAGCGGCTGTAGTGCACAATGGTGAGTTCGTATTTCGTTTTCTAGAGTTAGTAGCTTTCTCCGCCACCGAGGAAGAGTATATCAGGATATACAAGGGATCAGCGGCTTTTAAAGTCGCTAAAAGACACAATGAATGGGACACTGGTGGACATAGCGGCTGGTGTGCATAATGGTGAATCTTCTATAGTTGGAGAAGAGGGTGGCTTTCTCTCGCCGGGGAAGAATATCTGCGCTCAGTAAGTCAGTAAGTCTTCTAGAAGGGAGAATACTAGAGCTATCTGCTACCGTGAGAGAATATGACGCGAAGAAGTGAAGAGACTAGCAACTTATACAATCGCTACATGAATCGATGAATGGGAGACTGGTGGACATAGCGGCTTGAGTGCAGAGTGGTGAGTGTCTTCTGTAGTTGGAGAGGGTATCTTTCTCTGCCACCGTCAAGTCAGGATCTATTCTAGAAGGGGCGGTAGCTGCACCATCTGCTACCGCGGGGGAATATAACGCGAAGAAGAGAAGGGACCAGTAACTTATACGGTTTGTAGCGATTTAATGGGAGGATAGTGGATATTGGGGCTGCTATGCAGAATGGCGAGTTTCTACTATAATTACAATGTAGTTCACTGGAAGGGTAGCTTTCTCTACCGTCGAGGAAGAGTAAATTGAGAGAAAAAAGGACCAACAACGAATATAAACGCTACGGGACATTGTATAGAACATAGGACTGTCATTAGTTACCATTACAGTTTATCGATGTATTTCATTTCAGAAGAACCACAACAAAGAAGCGAGACAGACAACGAGAAACTAGCAGACAGCGAATACCTACAGACGCTAATAGACAAAATTCACATTCTGAAGAAGGAACTGGTGGCCGAAAACGAAAAACTAGGCAACCCCATCGACATGACTGCCATATTCAAAATGGATGGCTATGAAAACATACATACCAAATGTAAAGAGGAATATGAGAATTTAAAATTAGAATACGAGAAGCATAAAGCACAGAATGTGAAGACAGAAGAAGTTGATGTGAAGAGTGAGATGGCGAATTTGAAGAGCGAGAGAGCGTTGTTGAAGGAGAAGTTGGAGACATACGGCATGATGTTGGAAGATGAGAGGCAGGATAAGGCGGAGGTTATCAAAGCTAGTGAAGAGGTAGGATATAATTATAAAGTCAAATGTTTGTTTATGCAGAGGTGTAAATGTAAAGTCAGTCGCTCAGGCCTTAGGCTCAGGTTTTAACTCGGTGTTAGTTTTATGACTACAACTAAGCATTAAGTTTTTGGTGAGGTAGGGCACAGCGAAATGTCATCCCGCTCGAAATTGGAGCAGCCCAACTGGGTAAGTACTTCTGCCTTGTAGAAGACCACGTCCATAATAACACTACTGCTCGCTCTGTAGTAATGTTGTGTTCCTGGTGGTCAGCAAGGTCGCTAGAGCTCCCGAGGATGCGTTGTGTTGAGAGCGAGGGAATTTGTTCCTTCAGCTGTTAACACGGCGAATCCTCAACATATCAAGGGTCGGCAACGCCCTTAGTTGCTTGCGTCTATAGGCTGCGGTGTCCGCTGAAATGCATTTACACGCTATTTAAATGTGAAACAAGTTCATTTTCACATCATTTGTGTGTTTAACTTTCTTCACAAATCTGACACTGACTTAATTTTTATTAAACAACTCACGCTGATTGTGTACGCGAATTTATAAAAATGCCCAGTTACAAATTGTTAGAGGTGTGCGCAGCTAACCTACTTCGCTGACTGTACATTCATTACGTCATGTCATAGATAAGGGAGGTAAAAAATACTAAGGATGTTTTCAAGTTGTATCCACAGACATAAAATCATTTGTTTCATAAACGGGAAATTTTTTTTGGTACGCGAGATAATGATGTTGTCGCATGTGTATGTTACAATTTATCGCGCTCGGTTTTCTCTGAGTCAAATGCAAAAATTGGGGTGCATGCAACTTACTCAGAAATATGATGGATTAATTATTCTATCTGGGCGAGCCCTATGTCTAGCAGCGGATGTCTTTCGGCTGAAATGATGATGATGATCACGATGATGACGATGATGATGATTATGATGGTGATGCTAATGAGATAATGGATTAATTCGATGCCTATCTTTAGTTTTTACGTTTGACCGTACCTCCGACTAAAACATATCCTCTTTTGACCTACCCGATTGATTTTTCTCCCATTGCATTTGAGTTTTTTTTTCAATTTTAGAAATTGAAGTCCCAACAAGACTACCACAAAGAGATAGTCTCCGACCTGAAGACTCGCATACAAAGTCTCGAGAAGCAAGTCGTCACACAAAGGGACAGATATTCGGCGCTACTCGAGGAGACTGACAGTTACATTCGAGCGAAAAATGATCGCTCGAGGAAAGTGAGCGTCGAGAATTATAAGGAGGGACACGGGCTGCTCACGGTAAGCAGGTGTTTGTGTCTTCATATTTCATATACACAAGTCGCTGAAGTACTACATAAGCCCTGAAAAAGACTGTTGTCCGCGTTAATCCCCTAGCCTGATCCCCCAGGGGAACAAAACGGCTAGGTTGTTAGGTGAACTGTGACCCTACAGCGCGCGAGCCGAGCGAGCGAAGCGAGCGTGACGCGGCAGCGTCCGGCGAAGCGCCCTAACCGAACATTATTAATTTTCCTAGTTGAATATAAAATAATTGCCGCTAATTCCCCTGGGTGATCGAGGTCAGGTGATTAACGTGAAAAACGTGTGCAAAAGCGTGTATTTACTTAATTAGAGGAAATGACAACATTTACAATCCAGCGAGAAATGTGATTCCTTATGTTAAAAAGTATAAAGTCTCTAAACTGAGGGGGTCCAAGGCAGGGCGATCATAGAACCGAATTCCCATCGGTTGGCTTATTCTATTACTCTTGAAAATAGTAAGATATATTCGCCCCAATTTGCTTACTGACATGTTTGACACCGACGACTGATGACCTGGTAAAGGTCGCGGGAGACCGCTGGATGCGGGTGGCGCAGGACCGGTCATTGTGTCACTCTTTGGGGGAGGCCTATGTCCAGCAGTGGACGTCTTTCGGCTGATATGATGATGATGATGATGATGATGATGATGATGATGTTGATGTTTGACACCACGTCACTCTACCAGTGTGTCGCATCTCTACCCAGCGGGCAGACTTTGTAGTATTAGGAGAACAATATTTCTTTGCTATTCCGCTAAAAAACGTGCTGGTCTATTAGTGAAGATAAGATGCAACTATTTGCGTAAAAACATGCAAAAAATTACAGCAAACCACCACCAATAATGACAAAAACCTCGACACGTGTTTCGCCTCTCTACGAGGCATCATCAGGAGATGCTGGCAGGAGATGTTGCTTGCGCCACGTCCACTGAGAAAAAAAAAAAAAAAAAAATTGTTCTCCTAATATATCATGGACTTCCGCAAAGTAACGCCTGATTCAATAAATTAGACTTTGTAGTGTTTTTGGAAATATTGGCAATTATAATATCCTCAGAGATGTCCGAGGTCTTAATAAGAACTATTTGTATTAACGGTACATTACTGCTAATGTCCGTTTGTGCAACACCCGCAGGACGTGACGGCGCCGCCGCACATGCTCCACTACGCGCACGAGTTGGCGCGCAAAGACCTCGACATATCGCAGCTCAGGAAGGAGAAGCATATACTCGAGGGACAGTTCAGGTGCGATAATTAAAACTAACTGGGCCGGGGGTGTACACTAAATAAAATAGTCAATAATGTCATATGTTCTCGAAAAAGGATTAAAAATGTAGTCGTATGGAGAAAAAATCAACGCAAGAAATAAAATAATCACGAAGTTTTAAGAAGGTGTATGTTCCTTTTCCGCAAAACGCAACTTCATATGAAACGATGACGCTTGTCGTTTGTGACGTCACTAATAGACGGCAACGTGCGTTCGGCGCCGCCGTCGACGCGGCCCCCCGGCAGCCTCGCATATTGTAACGTCACAAACCGTTTGCGTTTTCTCTCTCTAACAAGCAATATTAAAACGGTTGTAGCTTCGTAATTCTTTGAGATATCAGAATGGGATTTTCGTCACTAGGCATATTGTTTGGCCTTCTTTCATTTGGAGTAAAAATAATTTTCGAGTCTACTCCTAAGAACTTCTATTATACGCTTGTTTATACCATCATATTTGATCTGTGGCTGTCTGCAGCACAAGCTGCCTAGTGTTCAAAATTATCTTCACATGGCCTCTAATGTCAAGGGAATAAGGATTTGTGAAGATCATTATTCCCTTTATTAGCCGCGTCTGCCGCTGACTGTGGAACTGCTATATTTCGAGCAAAGTGGAAAATTTAAAAAAATATTTGCCACGTGCGGTGAACCCACAACCTCTGGAATCCGTCCATCGTTTTGCCAATTGAGCTACCGTGGGTCCGATAGTGGCGACGAATCTTTCAACCCCTTCCACTCTTCTAATTACCTACACCTTAGGGAGGCTCGTAGCGACATCTACCGCGAAGTTGTTACAACTTCTGAAACGGCACCAACGTCTCAAGTTACATTGAGAATCGTTAGTAAAACTCCACTTTTCCACTTTGATTAAAATCTGGAATTTCGTTAGTGGACGTTTCTGCTTAACACTTTCGCAACCAGGCAAAATTTCGAACAATACCCCAGAAACCGCCAGTACTCGCTAGTCGGGCAACGACGTGCAACTCAATGCCGCACGCCGCGAACCCGCTAGTCGGGCAAGCGGCGGACACTCAGGGCTGTGCCAAGTAACGTTCGTATACGTGGATGAAATTAAATCTGCTGTCTCATCTGTTTAGGCTCCCCGTTTTATCAATTATCACAATGCATACAGTGTATGCAATTTAACATAACCAACTAATAAGAATTTTAATTTTGTAATCGCATTAGGTAAAGTAAATGAAAATACAAAGTGAAGTAATAATAGTACATTACGTAACTAGGGCGGTGAATTCGTGAATGCCCCAGATCGCATGTGTTTGTGGCCCGAACCGAAGGTGAGGGCCATAAATATGCGCTCTGGGGCTTTACGAATTACCGCCCGTGTTGCGTACAAAATTTTACGTCTTCACCTAGCCACAATGAGAGTTTTCCCGTACGCGCAGCGTGCAGTAAAAGTCGCATTATGGCGAGGTGTGACGTAAAATATAATAATCAACTGTACCAACTTTTCGACCACATAAGTACATAATAATCAGAAGACTTACAATTTTTTCTGTTAGTGGCAGTGGCAGCCCTGAGGTAGCGAAGATGCAATGCTTGCCCGCCTGTCGGGCACTTTGGCGTCGCGTGTAGGTTTATAGCTCTTGCCCGACTACCGGGTATGCCGGCATCTGAGTAAAGTTTACGAGTGCCCGAGTGTCGGGTACGCGGTGTCGAATGTGTTAATAAACATATACTGATATATTTGTTTATATTGAACAATAATAAATATTTATAAATCCAACATACTAATGGCACCTCTTTTTGCAGAGATCACCAGCGAGATGCGACTATTGAAAAGGAGAGATTCAAAGAAGTAATTAGAACACTGAAGGAAGAAATAGATAGGTAAAGTATTTTTCTCTCAAGGTGCTGCTCTGCCTAGCTTTTTTTGCACTCCCCTAATTTCCGGTCCAGTTCAAGTTGGCTCAGTTCGGGTTGCACAGGGTGGGTCCACAATACTTCAGGAGCTCAAATACTTCGTCATTGCTTTAACAGTTAAATAATGTCTGGCTAGTTACAGTTTAACTAGTTGATCACCGACATTATTTCTTAGACGGAAATTTATATTACTATTTTATTACAAGCTTAACTTGCCATTTATGTTTGTCTGGGTGAAATCTTGGAACTGAATTTTGAAGCGATTTTGCTGAAATCATGGGTACTAGTATAGTTTGGATGACAATTCAATAATATGATACAATCAAGCTGATCTAGTGGCCGTGGAGACAAAAGGTGGCCATTTATTTATTTATCGTATGGCAAATCAGTATTTAGAACCGTGAGATCTTGGAAAAGACACTACGGTTGCCATGGGAACTCAGTACATAACCGACGCAACCCCGTTGAGTTTGTACTCGTTAGAATCGTCTCATTGAGCTGCACGTCTATCATGAGACGGCCGCGACATACTCTCGATTTTTCTCGCACTATACCTCTCGTTCTAAGTGTTCTAATAAGACAGAGACGGATACTGCGTCCCGTGATAGCCGTACTGATGACGGTATACAGAAAAGTACAGTCGCCACTAAAAGATTTCTTTTCATAGACTAAGAAGAATCCAGTCGCGGGAAGGAGCCAATCTGGAATACCTGAAGAACGTAGTGATGGCCTACCTCCTGTCCACTGACTACGAAGGCCGTCGCCACATGTTGAACGCCATCGCGGCGGTGTTGCACTTCACTAGCAACGAGAAAAATATGGTGCTCTCTACTTTATGAGCGGGTGTTGATAAATATGCAAATATGGCAAATAGCTCATGGAATTGGTACATTTTGCCTTGCATCAAATCGGGTAGTTCTGATTTTTGTATATGTTCTATGTGATGAAGTGGTTATGGCAAATCCAAGTTTCCCAATTCGGAAACCCTCCGGATCATTGATTTTTTTTTGTAAAACCATAACATTTACAGACTTTTTTTCAGTTTTTACTAATTTTTACCAACAGGGACCTATTTTACGGCAAATGTCTTTATGTACACTTTAAAGAAGATAAAATTTGAAACAAAATAGGTAAAAATGAGAAGGTAATAAACTAAACAGTTTGAAAGATACAGTTGTTCAAAAATTTGCAAAATTTACAAATAATAATGATTTTATACGTATTTTTAAGTTTTCGTCAATGTGGTGATCTATGGACCCATTTTACGTCATTAGTCCAAGCAAGTTATTCAAGTAGTACACCATTCGCGACAAAACAAGACCAATTTGGTCTATAAAGACCTGATAGTTCTTTAGATACAGCTGTTCTAAGTTGCTGAGGTGAGTAAACAAAATAATAGAAGGGTTTGTAAAATGAACCGCGACATAAAAAATAAGCATTATAATTTACAAAAAACATAGTAATAATCATCATATCAGCCGAAAGACCACTGCTGGACATAGGCCTCCTCCAAAGAGTGCCAAACTGACCGGTTCCGCGCCACCCGCATCCAGCGGACTCCCGCAACCTTTACCAGGTCATCAGTCAACCTTGTGGGGGGCCTACCCACGCCGCATCTTCCGGTACGTGGTCGCCACTCGAGAACCTTTCCGCCCCAACGGCTATCGGTTCTACGAGCTATGTGCCCTGCCCACTGCCACTAAGTTTAGCGATTCGGTGGGCTATATCGGTTACCTTGGTTCTGCTGCGGATAACCTCATTTCTGATGCAATCACGCAGAGAAACTCCCAACATGGCCCTCTCCATTGCCCTTTGGGTGATTGCCTTTTGAGCCTTCTTATGAGGCCCATAGTAAGCGACCACGTTTCAGTGCCATAGGTCATCAACTCATAACTGGCAACACACACTGGTCAAAGACTCTCGCCTTGAGACACTGCGGAATATTGGACGAAAAGATGTGCCGTAGCTTCCCGAACGCTGCCCAGCCGAGTCGGAATCGACGATAGTAATAATAACCTCATGGTATGCAGTACTGGACTACTGCTTTGGTGACCTGCTCCGGTGTGGCATTGAAAATGAAAATGTAAATGAAAATTATTTAATCGTAACGAACAAATACAAATACATACGTACAATAAAATACTAGTAACTACTTAAAACTATTTATTTGATACGAAATGGTCCCGCCTCAGCATAATCGAGCCAGCGCTGGTCTTCCGGCGGGACCATTTTGAGTAGATAAAATAAATGAATAAACGTGCTGTACGTGACGGCCTTAAATTAAAAATGAACGCAGCCGCTGCGCTTGCGTCAAACAGCAGCGCCACCTGGTTGCGAACAGGTGCGCATTGGGGCTTAGGAAAACCGCAGCGTTTTGTTTGAGGCTTGGCGCGGCTTTCTGTTCAGTGTCGAGAGAAATTTCATTTTTCCTTGGCCAAAAAGTGCTGCTGGTGTATCACAACTACGGAATCCGTCGAGTAAGTGATATCTGGAAATTTTTCCTCTCCCACATTTTTTTAATAAAAGGGCGTGATCTTCTCCACCTTGTGACAAACCACAAAACATGACCAACAAATCCATGTGCTCGCCGGCGATCTTCACTACGTCAGAGAGACGTCAGAGTCGAGGACAAAAGCATGTTGATGAGTCTGACCTTGTTCCTGACATTCGATAGGAACTTATCCTGAGCAACTGGAGAAATGGTTGTCTCGTCGAAAATAACATCAGGTGTGCGGACTTTGTTCCAACTCTACGGACATGTTCAGAGCTCTTGGTGATTTTTTCTGAAGCGTCAGATGGATACCCATCGAAAACAACAGTTATATTGGAGCCGTAGTGACTTTGCAAGTATTGGACATACCTAGCACCAATTTCCTCAAAATACACATTCCGAGGCCACACAACTTTGCGGAGCAGATGTCCACCGTCTACAACTACGCACATATCATTCCCCTGCTCCAGACTCACGGGTTTGACGGCTTTGTAAAATGATGCCGTTGTACCCTTCCTGATTCCATCTTCAGTAAAAAGTGCCATGGGAAATGGTGACTATTCACATATGAAAAAATCCTTCAATTCGTAGTTCAACGTTCAACGACTCACATTATGGCCAGGTGTGACATAAAAAATGTTGAACACACTAAATTGAAAAAAAGTATTTTTTAGGAAATTTTGCTAACATTAGCTGTATTTTAGAAACTATTTGGTCTAACTTAACCATCTTACTTTTAATTTTGTTTCAAATTAGGTTTTCTTTAAATTTTGCCGTAAAATAGGTCCCCGTTGATGAAAATTGGTAGAAACTGAAAAAAGTCTGAAAATTTTAGTTTTGGGAAATTTTGGTAACATTTGAAAAGCTGTATTTTATAAACTATTTGGTCTAACGTGACCACACTACTTTAAATTTGTTGCAAATTTAGTCTTCTTAAAAGTGTATAATAGTGACATTTGCCGTAAAATAGGTCCCTGTTGGTAAAAATTGGTAGAAACTGAAAAAAGTCTGAAAATTTTATGGTTTTGGGAAATTTTGGTAACATTTGAAAAGCTGTATTTTATAAACTATTTAGTCTAACGTGACCATACTACTTTAAATTTGTTGCAAATTTAGTGTTCTTTAAAGTGTACATAGATACATTTGCCGTAAAATAGGTCCCTGTTGGTTAAAATTGGTAGAAAAAAGAAAAAAGTCTTAAAATTTTATGGTTTTTCAAAAATTTGACAATGTTCCGGAGGGTTTTCAAATTGGAAAATTTGGATTTGCCATGACCACTTCATCACATAGAATATATACAAAAATCAGAACTACCCGATTTGATGCAAGGCAACCCCCCTTTTAGAGCACGATTTCCATGGACTAAAATGACGACGGATGTTATTGGTTTTTTTATTACTTTTGAGAGCAATAAATACTCTAATTGTTTACATTTTTTTAACTGCTACATTAAAATCGGCAAACGGTGTATATAAAAAGTTTCATCATCATCTTATCAGTCGAAAGACGTCCGCTGCTGGACATACGGCTCCCCCAAGGAGTGCCACAATGACTGGTCCTGCGCCACCCGTATCCAGCGCACACCCGGAAAAGTTTCCTGTTGACATGTTATTACAATCAGAGATGGGCAAAATTTATTCGAATGACGAATAACGATTGAGAATAACAAAATCATTCGCGAATGACGAATACATTTATCGAATGATTATTCTTATTCGAAATTAGGCAAATACATTATTCGCGAATTAATTATTACACGAATGAATAATTCGCGAATAAAATACTCCACGAATAATTTATTCGCGAATAATACTGTCGAATAATTAGCTAATAAAATAACTACCTTCGTGCCTCGTTACATGTATTTACAAAAAAATATATATCCTAATCATTTCAAATCTGTCTTTATAGATACATATATTTGGTATCTCAGAAAAGTTCGAAAAACTTAACTGACGTGTCGGCGGTGTGTGTTACCACTACATTCTACAAAACATATTCAGCTTAAACAAATTGATGAAATAATTTTTAAAATTATGGAAACGTTGAACTGAACATTTGTGTAATGGATCATTCGTGGTATTTATTCGAATAAAATAACGAATGAATCATTTATTATTTGAAAATGCTACCGAATGATTTATTCGCGAATAAATCATTCGCGAATATTTTTTAACGAATGATTGTTTATTCGAATAATTATTTAAATAAAATATTATTCGAATAATGCCCAACTCTGATTACAATACGCCGTATTAATATGGGAACCAAACTACGTTCCTCCGCCTCGTAAGTTATTGTGAGATGGGTTGTGATGATTACGACGATTATAGTAGTTGTGGTTTAAGTTGTTGACGTATTTTAATTTCCAGTGCATCCAGGTGGCCGGTCTGTTGCCTGTGGCCGGTGTAATTTTCCATTAAATGCCTATAATTTTGGGAAGTAATTAAATTTTTTTAGAAATCTTCATAAAAACCATAGAAATGCATTATTTCGTTTTAAATTATTAGATATATTGTGATTATGCATTATGGTGTCTTAACAAGGGCCATTATATTTACTTATTCAGTCAAAAATAAATTAAAAATAATCGTTAAGTACTAAAAGGCAAACCATGAGTTTTAAACTTTAAAATTATTTATTTATTTGGTTAGTCTCATTGTTTCTGCAGTGATTTTTAACATGAATCGTTTTATATTGTATTTAGCTATAATATTCAAAAAACCCAGATGCGAACAATGCGGGGACATCTAAGATACTGTTTTTTTATGTTTGAGGTTAGGGTTGTCACCTATATTATAAAAAATCTTATTACTTCAATTGCCAAGTTACTATCTTTCTTGATGCAGAATAAAATATAAATAGTTGTCTTTGGTGTAAAAAAGAATTAAGTACCAATTATAATCTAGACTCCTTTCACGTGAGTAGCTGAAAAGTAGTAAGTAATAGGTATTCTGCATACTCTTTTTAATCATACGTTGCACATTATCATGGAAGGATTTGTGTACTTTCTTCGATGAAGGACGTCATGTGATATTAGGAAGGGGTCCGCCCTCGTCAAGCACTTTGCTAAAACCCAATATCTCTACATGGCATCTGGAGGAGCGGGGGTGAGGCGTCATGGAGCCGTTAAAGACCCATGGCGCTGTATTGCCTCCGCAGGAGCTGACCCATCCTGCGGGGGGATGTCCTTCCGGGCCTCGACCGGGGGACTTAATGCTAGGGGGGCATGAGGGCGCCAACCGTCATGCTGGTCAGCGAGTGGCAAATTATCATTCTACCGAGAATGAAAATAGTAGCGCAGCAATGCGCGCTGTTATTGATAGTACGACGAGTATACCATTGACGTTGACGCGTCTTGAGGCCTTCCAAATATTGGAATCAAATGCTAGGCTGTAAGGGCCGACAATTCGACCAATAGATTTGGATGTTACTCAGCGAACCGATATTATCATGAATGCCATTTACCCTGAAGGCATTCCTGATGTTATCAGGAATAGCTTAAAAAAAAACCAAAATACACTGACAAAGTTCATAAGCAAATGTGAAAATAAGTACAGGAACTGTCACAGGAAACAGTCGGCTTTTATAAAGAAGAACCATACTTGGCTTTCGACTGCATTTGATCTCGGAGGGTTAAAAGAATCTTTCGTTAGTTCTGATGATAAGATATCTCCAGACAAAGAACGACGACAAACACTTTCTGAATCAACTCAAATCATCGCAGAATTGGAAGAAACTGATATTGCACAAGAGGATGTTCCCTCTACATCCAGAGCACATTGCATCACAGAACCAGAAAATCTTACACCTGTTTCATTGGGTCCTTCCACATCTCAGCAATATGAAAGTCTGAGCAATCGTCAGCAGCGCCGTGGAACGAGACGTCTTGCAGAAGAATTAGAAGATCAGCCTGCCCCCAAAATATTAAAAGTTTTCTCTAAAATTGTAACAGATGAAGAAGGAAATAAACTTAGTGGCAAATCCGCCGTTGATTTGGAGTTTGTGATCAAAGAATGCCTAAAAACCCCTACTGGCTCAACAAGAGTCGCAAACATGATAAAATCTAATCGAGAAAGTGCCAACCAACAACTGTTTAGCCCTGACGAACACACTTCACAAAATATTAGCCCACGGAAGTCAAATTACAAAATCTAGTCCGTTAGCCCACGGAAGTCAAATTATAAAATCTATTCATACCAATTGGTATGCTGAGTGAGCAAGCTTCAGAATCTCGTAACAAATACTGGCTTTATGATAGGGAACACCATACGAGAAAATTAAACCAGAAGACAAACTGTGCTTGAACTGTATCACCGTGCTTTAGAATCGTCAGATCCATTCCTATCTATGATGTCACTCAGTTCTCGCCAAACAAAACACAAGCGTTTTGTTCTACCTTAAAAAATTCTTTGACTTTTAAAATCATCAACGGAAGTAGAAGAAACCGAAGATGATGAAAATGTTATTATTTTATTCAGAAATAAGTTTAGTATCTTCGGATGTCGATGTGAAACGTAATTCCGTTTCAATTATATTAATTAAGTACCTATTAGAAATTTCACAACCCTGTTTCTATAGAAAATCTATGGAACTTTAGAAGTGCAATATTTCCGAAATCCCACTTTCAAATTATTTGCTTTTTATTTCGTGTTATTGTTTACTATATTACGCATGTTTCGTATTATAATCTGATACAGAACCGATAAGAATGCGGAAAAACAGTAATTTAGTAAAAAAAAAAAATCTCTTTGTATATCGTAGTCGTAGATGCAATACCTGAACATTGTATGGAGTTAGATAAGTATTGTATTGTTACTATAATAAAGCAAGTAAATATGTAAATCATTGTATTATTTTGAAATGTACAAACAAAAAGCAGTTTTTTGCTGACGTCAGCATAATTTTAAATAACTCAAAAAAAACATTGTTTCTTCCTAGAAGTTTTAGTTCTTCGCTAGATCACGGATACACGGATAAAACTATTTGACCGCACTTGAATGAAAATTACACAGTGTGCCCTGGGACTAAATTTATTAAATAAGAAACTTGTGATATAAATTAAAAACGTATTAATACAGTGCACAGATCGGTAAAAATCATGCGAACATCTGATACAGATTTATTTGTTTATTACGAAAATATCGTTTAAGTTATTAAAAAAATACATATTTTTCATTTACTTCTTTACCACGGCGTAGCAGAGAAGTCTGTTAGCGCCTTGAAGGTGTTACGAAGCATTTTTAGGGTTCCGTAGCCAAATGGCAAAAAACGGAACCCTTATAGATTCGTCATGTCTGTCTGTCTGTCTGTCCGTTAGTATGTCACAGGCATTTTACTCTAAAACCATAAGGTGTATTTGAATAAAAAATTAAGGATAGGGTGTATTTTGTTAACCGCTACATAGTTCTGTAATGAAATTACTAAAAAAGATTTTTTTTAGGGGTGCACCCCATACATAAAACTGAAAGTCAAAAATTATTTTTTCATTGCAAGCCCACTTGTGGTACATCAATCAACAGGCCTTTCAAAATAAATATAAGGTTTCAAAGCTATTTTTTGGATTAAGTGAATAGACTCGGAGATAATCGCCCCGAAAGTGACTAAAATTGTGTCCCCCCCCCCTCTAATTTTTGAACCGTGTATTTCAAAAATATGAAAAAAATCATGCTTATAGGGATTATAAAATTCTACCAGCGAAATTTGTTTTCAACAAGATCGGTTCAAAGGTTTCCGAGATATTTATAATAAACTGCGTTGCTTAAAGAAAAGGACGTAAGTGCCATAAGTTTTCAGTAACGATATGACCTTTTTCATGTCAGACCCATCATACCCCTAGCAATACCCCTGGGTGTTGGGTGGGACTGAACCATACCACCGTAGTGCTGTGCTCTATATTATGCTTTATAATATCTATCCCAAAAGTCCTATTACCGTTATCAGTATCACGCAGTGTAGTTGAAAAAGTTAGACTACCGTTATCTGTACGAGTAGGTAACCTTTGATTTAGTATATAGAACTAGATGCACAATGTCAAACAAATATGCCAAGAAATGTGCCCCAGAACATGAACGAAGAATATAATACTCTGGACAGGCTATGGTAATAATAATACCACGTGCGAGCGAGCTGGTAGCATACAAATCTCTATAAGTGTGACAGAAAGGGGAATATCATTCATTGTCCTTGTCATAGTTCCACTTTTTTTTTATTTGCCACAACTGATTTAGTATGAAGTTGTGCCACACAAACCATTACCCGTCCCGTAGTAAGTTGTTTATGACAGGTCATCAGCCATTTTAGGACCGGTTCTTAATTTGCATCTGCATAAGAGCTTTTCCGTCCCTCACCGTGGCAACACGTACAGCCCGTCCATAGTATTCTAGGTTCATGGCCCCAGAATGACAGCTCTAGCTACATTTCAGTAGTTGCTAATAGCGTTAACTTAATAACCTGCATCAAGATATAGGTATGTTTCATAAAAAAAGAACTCAGTGTTTTAGACCTTAAGCACCATGTTAGCAAACCAACATCAAAAGATTAAATACTTTTTAGTTTATTGTGACATATAATGTGACTTGACTGCTCACGTCAAAACTTTAGCGTTTAGCGAATAAATGGTCGCGTTATAAATTTTATTTATTTCAACAGAAAGCACAAATACATCTGGTTTCTTTATTTTACAAGTGGGGAATAAACAGTTTCAAATATTTGTACAAATATTATATACAAAAGAATTGTTGAGATTTCCGTAAGTACATATAGTACAGCTGACAAAGTCCATAAAAAGAAATCATTTTAGTTTCCTTGAAATAGATTCAGTTTGTTAAATAATTTTATTTTCGACCTGCCTCTACTTTAAATACTTTCTTTTTTGCGATGTAATGTAAGCGTACAGTCAAGTAGCGATCAGCTGTCGATTTTATTAAAACGGTCCTGGGTTTTGAACGTCACTCTCATGACACCCGACATCTATAAAACGAGTATTACGAGATATAAGGTCAAAAATGAATGATGATGAAAATTGGCAACAATTAGCGCATTTCCAAATGATGTGTTGGGATTGTACCTACTATAGAATTTTATTATAGTTCATTAATGCTATTAGTTACCTTTTGCAAGGTCATGTCTGTCTGTCTGTCTGTCTGTCTGTCCGTCCGTATGTCACAGGCATTTTACTCGAAAACTATAGGGTGTATTTGAATACAATTTTGAAGATAGGTGTATTTTGTTAACCGCTACATAGTTATGTAATGAAATTACAAAAAAAGTTTTTTAGGCGTGCACTCCATACATAAAATTTAAACTCAAAAAAAAATTGAACCGTGTATTTCAAAAATATGAAAAAAATCATGCAATTTGTTTTGAACAAGATCGGTTCAAAGGTTTTCGAGATATTTCTAAAAAACCGCCTTACTTAAAGAAAAGGAAGTAAAGTAAGTGCCATATGATTTCAGTAAGGATACGACCTTTTTAATGGGCACGGAACCCTTGTTGTGCGTGGTCCGACACGCACTTGGCCGCTTATTTTTATATCGGTAAGATTGCGAAGTATATACTAGTATATGTATACTTCGCAATCTTACCGAAAAAATGCTTAGACATACATGTCTAATCGCTTTTTAAAGACGCCTTAGTACTTAGTACCATGTAGCAGGGAAAAAAGGGGTCGCCAACCTTTTTTAAAGTCAGGGGCCAAAAATTTTCGTCTACCGTGCCACGCGTGTATAGTAATGACATAACCAATTGACTAGTTTTTTCCTGCGGCTTCACCTGCGTGATTTAGCTGGTCGGTCGCATATATGAAACCACGGGTGTTGGCGCGCGCACGCGGCTAACGGGCCGCTGGTTGACGACCCCTGGTTTTAAACTATTTCTATATAAATATGTTCTATTTACTTTCTCTTTAAATTGTAACTATTGTCTTGATGTGATAGCATTGAATACATTCCTACTTTATTGATACAATGTTGGTTTTATTGGAATACTTCTACAAAAAAAAACTTAGTCTGACCAGGGGCAGATGATCCCTTTTTTTATAGGGCAACTTATTATATGGCAATATTATAATATCATAGTCAAATTGCCATCTTAAATTAGTATGATGTCCTAATCGTGATACTTGATGTGTTAACTAAGAAAGTAACTGTTCTATAATAAATTGGACTGTCTGCTTTTTAAGAGAATTAAAAGCCACCCTTTAATTATGCTAATATTATCCACATTGAAAAATATCATAGTAAGTTCAACTATTACAATATAATAAAATACAAACATTCTTTATTGCTCACCAGACATAGTAGTCAGTAGAAATATAGTGCTAAATTAAACATAAACAATGGCAGACAACAGGCGGTCTTATCGCTAAAGAGCGATCTCTTCCAGACAACCTTTGGGTGGTGGAGACAATGCAAGAAAATATATGCTTTGAGTAGGTGAAAACAGAAAAAACAGAATATAAACAACTTAACTATAAGAAATACAATTTATATTACCTACATACACATATATCAATAACTAAAAGTCATATACATAGAAACAGTATCACTTACAGTCAAAAACAAAACAGCACACACCAAGTAGGAATGACTAGCTACGGAAGGGAAAAGTAATAATCCTTAAGGCGCCGTAGGTTCAGCGAAGTTAAGCGAACAGAGTTTTTGAAACAATATAATGCGTTTGTTTATAATAATATGGTTTCAAAAAAATACTAATAGTAATGTTGAGGCTTTTCTGCAGGGAAATCAGTGTTTAGAAACATGATTAAGCAATTTTCGCTCGATAGAAAAAAATCACGAACATAGGTCTAAAAGGGTCTAAAACACACTTTAAATATTTGTTACAAATTATGCACAAAAGCTAAAAATATTAAAATGGCTTCTAAAAATCGGCAATATCATGTTTGAGAGAACTCAGTGTTTACTTTTTCATTTTATTTAACGGGCAAAAAATTAAAATTAAAAAACATGATTTGCGCGCTTCCGAGCACGCACTTCCGAGCACGCACTTCCATCTCGCTCACGCTTATGCTCAGTGAGAGGGAGAGAAGACCATGAACCTACGGCGCCTTAAGTCTAGTTTTAAAAATGGGAAGACACTTTGCACGTTTGATTTCAATAGGCAAAGAATTCCACAATCGAACAGCACGGAAAGTAAAAGAATTGTTGTAAAATTTAGAGTTAGATGGGGGAACACTCAGAAGTAACTTCTGAGCAGACCTAGTAGAAGAATAGTAGTTTATGCGACTGATCCATAATGAGAGGCCTTAAAATACGAGTGTGGTTTTATGAAACGAGCGTCAGCGAGTTTCATAATGGATCACACGAGTGTTTTAAGGCCTAATTATGTACAGTTGCATACACTACTTTATCTACACACATATCATAAGTAGTAGTAAGTAACAGCAAAATACCAACAATAAAATGACAACAGCAATTGCGGCAATTCGATCATCCGTCATGGCGAATGGTTTTTTTTTAAATCATAGACAAACGAATGAAGTCCCTATACTCATATCAGTCGAGATCAAATGTCGTGCGGTTTGGATTAAAAATCGTACTGAATTGACGTTTCGTATCGATAACTGTTTTAATATCTATGGATACTAGAATAGAGACCCACTTCAGTTTTGACAGCTGTTCCAAATTTAAAATTTAAACTCATAACAATACAAATTTTTAAAAAATCTGTACTGTAATGACATTACAGTACAGATTTTACCTACTACCACAGACAAGAAAGTTCTCATAGTAAAATCGGTTGTAGTAATGCTGGTATTTCCAACGGTTTCTGAACGCATTTTAGAGCACTAATGATATGTGCGTAGATAAAGAAAAGCGTTCCTTGAGGTAGCGAGGAGTTGCAGGGTTAAAAAGAATTCCATAAAGGTGGGCGAGGATGTGAGAGATACGTCTGGATCGGATAGGAAGCCACTTGAGTTGAGAACGGAAACTGGATACGTGGTCATATTTGCGTAACCCAAATATGAACCTGATACATAAGTTCTGAATACGCTCAAGCTTACATGCACACTCAACTACGCAACTATTATGTCACGTCAAATAATAAAAGTCTGCCACTCGATTAAAAGGAATCCAACGATACCTCATATGTCGGAAGGATAGTGACAACACAAGTCTCGGGTAATAACCGTTTTTATTGAGATAAATTTTATACATAGCTTATATATACCTACTAGCAAATTCCATTGTTCACACGGATGGAATGTATGTTGGAATGCGGGGTACAAACTACAAGGTTGTGTGAGTATCATGTTACAGGAATGTCAAGGTTCTATGTTGCAATCTTTTATTATTTAATTTCGAATAGAAAATGTATTGGCTTTCCATCAGCCGACATCCCTACATGTCAAAATGAGACCCTAGCGATATAATTTTCTCAAACATGCTATGATATGAGATATTGAAGTTGTGTTCTTCATAATGGGCTTCGAAGTGCCACGTATCGGGCGCAGCTAGACAAGAGACCCGTAATGGCATTTCATACAAAATTGGAGGCCTAGAGCTGCATTTTCTAGCTTTAAAACAAGACTACTTTTGAGAAACTACACCGTTTAGACGCAAAGATACGAATTAAATTGATCAATCTTCTTCATCATCATCATCATCTTGATAAATGTCATAGATGGCGCTATAATCGTGAAGTCGAATTACGCGCAATTTTATATTTATAGTGGGCCAGAGTGCTCGAACAAATTGTCGAAAATGTGGACACGCCGGACAAAAGTGCAGCACCAAATTTTTTTCAGGTACTTGTTAGGTCCATAGCTTTAAGTTTTTGATAGGAACCAACTCCTCCGTCAGCCATCTTTAATTTTATGGCGGCCATTTTGAATTTTAGTTAGTGAGAATTTTAGTTTGTTTCAGGCACTTATTAGGTTCAATGAATTAAAATTCTATGAACCTAATAAGTGCCTGAAACAAAAATGGTGCTATTGTCCAGCGTGTCCACATTTACGACAATTTGTTCGAGCACTCTGCCCCACTTATATATTTTCATTATTATATTTGTATTACTCGTTATTATAGAGGCTATAGTGACACATAATCTCCGGAAATTTCAAGTGTCTACATATTACGGTTCTAGAGATATACCGATTGTTATGGGCGGGCAAAAAATCGCCATAATATTACGTTTCATGTATGAGAGCACTGTTTATTTTTTTTATTTTTGTTTATTTTTGTGAATGTATGTTAAAGCAGCAATAGAAACACTACTTCTGTGATGAACAGTCTAGCTATTGCTAATACGCAGACAGCCGGATGGACAGCGGAAGCTCAATAACAGGGTTCCGTTTGATATCCTTTGGGAACTCGACTCTAAAAACTGTCTAGTTCAATTCCTTGACACTTGACACTAAGTTTGTCATTCTACGTTAAATAGAACTCAGGATATTGATAAATTAACTAAAATTCAAAATGGCCGCCATAAAATTAAAGATGGCCGACGGATGAGTTGGTTCTATCAAAAACTTAAAGCTATGGACCTAACAAGTACCTGAAAAAAATTTGGTGCTTTTGTCCAGCGTGTCCACATTATCACCTGAAACTGCCCTACTATTAGTGTCATTCAAAGTTGCGAGCAGGGATGACCTTGTGGTAGTGATCGCTATAAATTTCAAGGATCTGCGTATTTTCCACCAAAAACATGAGGTAAGTACACAATTCAAATGTTTTTCTTTAAGGTTTTGACTGTCTTCAGTCATAACTATTGAAATTGATAAAATTATAGCACATTTGTTTTCATAACCTGGAATTTTTCAAGTCTGCTAAGCGCGCCATATTGCTTGTTTATATGGCGCACTTCGCCGCAATCCAGAGGTTACAAACATTTTGAAATGTCACATTTTTTACTCCCCAAAAGGAGGATTATATTTTAAAGATTTATCAGTATGCGGTCGTTATTCATATTGTATCACTTGTTAACAAGATATGTCGTGTGCGCGTGCGCTTAGCTATCTATATACTTATTTATTCATAAATATTTCAAAGCAGTATAGCTACGCAATGTACTATGAATAGTTTTGGGTAATTCATCATGTAGGTACAATATACACCTTACAAATAAAGTAAATAAACCCACAATGACACTAAATGACAATGACTTTCATTAATCTGCCAGTACTGGTAAAAATAGTTTTTAAATTAAAGTTTCGCAACATGGCGTGCTATCATATATTTTTGGTAAGGCTTTAAGGGTCGACCAGACTGCCAGCGGGGCGGTAGCGGCGCTTGACGAGCGCGGGACGGCCGGTCACACAGAGCACGCGCGCATCGCGCCATCAACCAGCCGGCATCGCGCGCATCGCGCTGGCCTCGCGCCATCAACCCGCCAGCACGATGTACGCACCGCGCGCTGCGCTGTCTGGCGTCACACTGACGCGCCGCGGCCTGTGCAGATGCCTCTCAATTGTTAGTACAAGGTAATGTGGGATCTGCAGTGTGGATCCCTGATTATTGTATCCCTGATTTAATGTAATTTTGAATTATAAATTACCTTCTTATTCCTCTGTCTTTACAGGTGAGGCGGTTGGTATTCTGTTATAGTACATTACGTAACTAGGGCGGTGAATTCGTGAATGCCCCAGATCGCAAGTGTTTGTGGCCCGAACCGAAGGTGAGGGCCATAAATATGCGCTCTGGGGCTTTACTAATTACCGCCCGTGTTGCGTACAAAATTTTACGTCTTCACCTGGTCACAATGCGAGTTATCCCATACGCGCAGCGTGCAGTAAAACTCGCATTTTGGCCAGGTGTGACGTAAAATATATTGACTCACATAACCTACATAATTGTGTAATTTTTACTGATTCGAAAAGTACCCTACAAGGTATATTAGCCAATCAACTGCGATCAAAGATCAAATTTACTGTTATTCTACAAATTAAACGCCTCCTACATTGTCTTTCCTGTAAGAACGTAAAGGTCTCGTTGGCTTGGATTCCTGGTCACGATCTCCAGGACAGAGTTCCTGTAAGACCTTGGTTCTTTCGATTCTGTGAGGCAAGCAAAAAAGTAACGTCTACAATTTGTAGGCTGCGCTTGGGTCATTCGTGTACTCCCGTATTTCTGCACAAAATCCGAGTTAGAGATTCCTCGCTGTGTGAATGTGGTTTGGATGAGGGTACTTTAGACCATATTCTTTTTGAATGCTGTAGATTATCATCCTCTTTATATGATATTCTTCCTCCCTATATTCCTCGCCCTGTTAACTTACTTTACGCCTCTTTACTTCGTTTAGTTTCACCCCATTCATCGCCATTTTATGTGATTTTTTTAGTTGTAATAACATTAGATTGTAGTTAAGTAGTTTATTTTATGTGTATAGGATGAACTTAACAGTAAAATTTGCATTTTTGTCCGGTATTTTTCTATATAAAACTAACTTGCTTCTGTGCAGTTTGCCCGTTTTTTATTTATTCTGTAATATGTTAAACGTCAAATCAGACGTCAAACCAAAACTGTCTTTGGCAAAGGCCCCTGAGGCTGACACTTCATTATTAACTAACTAACTAACTAACTAACTAATACATCATAGGTTTTGAAATTGCCATGTTAAACTTATTGGTCTACTCTACAAGAAGATTATTTTGCATAGAAGTCATCTATGAAAAAAGTATGGCGCCCCCCTCGCTTACCAGTTTAACTTCAATAGAAAATGTGTTGTACACAGAACACAAAACAATCTACTCGAATGCACTCGTAAACAGCCGGCCAACCACTTAAATGTCTCGTATTGTCGAGAACGAAAACGCCAAATAACATTATCGTTTTTCTGTAGCAAATCCGCCAATTCCTTATTAAACAACTTTCACGATTGAAGCAAAAGGTAATTTACTGAAATTGTCGTTTGCTAATGTTTTCACGCGCACAAGGTCACCACACAACTCTCAAGAAAACTCTTCGGCATCCATTTTTTACGTCCTCTATCTAAGCACTAATTCTCACCTCATTTCAGTTTCTATCTATTAGAAACTCTCAACGTATTAATTAAACAAAACAACACAGACAGAACCACGAAACAGACTTACAAATCTAAATGCAATTCGCGCGCGTCAACTCAAGTTCGCAAAACATAACAAACCACAAGCAGGTGATAAAATTACGATGTATTTGAATGGGAAATGAACGCTTCTTGAACGCATTTTTCTAAATTTGGTCGCCTAAAGACGCACGAAGACGGTGGCGCTCGCTCGGGAGTTGTCGGAACTATTTGGAATGTAAGAAAGAGAGAGAGCAATCAGATCGCAAATCCACGGCTTGTTTATTCTGGGCTTCATATATCGTCTAGCCTACATGACGCGCAAGCGATCGCGTCCTTCCAAGCCAGATGGTCGGAATTGAGGAAGTTTTTACTTGAAGTTTTTGATTGCAGCCGACCGGTTAGCCTAGTGGGTAGTGACGCTGCCTACGAAGCTGAAGGTCCTGGGTTCTTATCCCGGTAAGGGCAAATATTTGTGTGATGAGCATGAATATTTGTTTCTGAGTCATGGATGTTTTCTATGTATTTAAGTATTTCTATCTATTATATATATATCGTCGTCTAGTACCCATAACACAAGCCTTATTGAGCTTACTATGGGACTAGCTCGATTTGTGTAAGATTGTCCCCTTATATTTATTGTATTTATTTATTTACCTACTTAGCGGGAAACGCCAGCTACGAATACGTATACTTTTAGCTACTGTAGTATGATACCTGGTAAAAATTATATTGAATAACCCTCTTTCTGAAGCAGTCGGGTAAAATTAGAACGTATAGTTATAGTTATAGTTTAGAAAAAAATATCTAGCGGATTAGATTCAGAATAAAGAGAGAATTATATTACTTGCCTGCTACGTAGGGGTATCAAATTTCTTTTACGCTCGCAAAACAAAACAGCACCAACGAAATCACAAAGAACCCTAAAAAAGGTGTTATGCAATATTCAGAGCATAAACAGCCGTGCGCGGATGGAGTGCCGACCTCAGGTGTGACGTAAAACTTTTTACGGCGCGCATAAACCCGTCCAATCATTTCAATGATCCACCGTGCGTAAAGCTAAGTTACGATGGGAAAAACTCGAATGAAATGAATTTTTAATTAACAGGTGATGTTTTGGTGGTTTTTGAAATTTTTATGCATGCTTGCTTTCTCCATGAATCGTGTTTGTCATGAGTTACACGTAAAAAAACACATTCAATCCAAACTGCGAGGCGTAGGCTGATAGAGTGTTTCTTTAAATGAGCGTTCCTTATTCCGACTTCATTGTTTTTTTTTGTTTTATTGCACTGGCAATAAAACAAAATAATATTAATACTGATTCAATTACTCAGTTTTTGTGATTCTGTACATAGTGCTAGTCAGCAGTTGTTTTTTTATATCAATATGTTATTAGGTAATGGTGAGAACCTGTAATTGTGTTATTTGTATTACATGCCCAAATCTTGTAGGTAGCTGTTGGTTTTCAGAATTATAAATAGATGAAACAATATATCTGTGAGTGTGTAGCTGGCATAGACCTTCCAAACGGAAAAACCTAAGTAAGTCAAGATGGTTGCTCTACGATTGTTGTGTAATTTTTTAATGAATTTACATGACTCTGTTTATCTCTTTTATTCACACCTACTTTTACATTAATCATACCTTAGTAAACCTACAGCACAACAACTTCGTTCTAAACAGCTTTATTACTTTAAACTTTATTACAAACATTCTGCATATACAGTAGGGATGTTACGGAGGCGGCTTTACCGGAGCCGGAGCCGGATCCGGAGTTTAATTTTTTTGTTTCACGGAGTCGGATCCGGAGCCGGAGGCAAAGTTTGAGCCGTATCCGGATCCGGATCCGGAGCCAGATCCAGAGGTTTACCGGAGGCGGAGCCGGAGCCGAGTACCTTTTAGTTAAGAGTTTTAAATGGAAGGTTGATGTGTTGAAGGGCAAGGTTAATTAAACAACACAATACAATCAAACTTTTTGCTTTAATTAATAATTAATATAATATAATAACTAATTTTCTTCCATTTAAATAAAAATTAATCAACGCCAAACTTAAATGAAATTGGAACTTGACCACAAAACAAGTTAATTTAAGGGTCAATCAACTTTTTCTTGTTGTTACTTGTTATTGTATACGCGAACGCAACACCAATCCGGAAGTAACTGACGGAACTAACTGATTTATTTATAAGACAAAATGCGGGCGATCGTGAGTGATAGGTAAGTCATTCCTGGACAAGTCAAAACTTGTAGGCGTGCGCCGCGCTGCCGCCTCAAATGCAATACCTTCAGCTCCGGTATAACTTCGGTAAAAAATTAACGGAGGCGGAGGCGGAGGCGGAGGTGTGAAATAAAAAATAACGAAGGCGGAGGCGGATCCGAAGGTGTAAAACCAAACGGAAGTTCCGTCTTAACGGATGCGGAGGCGAAGCTCCGTAACATCTCTAATATACAGTAGGTAACCTAACAAATTAACTTAAACTTAGTTTGACGGATTGCGTTAACCGAATTACAAACTTGTTTATACCGGTGGCGAAAACATGAACTAACATTTCACTCTACGGTGTATTTGAGGGGAGCGACAGTCGCGCCAATTTGGGCGGCAGAGAAGTTTTAAATGTTTGTGAAGGTAGCGAGAAATACCACATCTATCATGGCGACGACAGTGTAGGGTGACTGTGACTTTGCCTAACAAGGGCTATATTAGCATAATATGAAACAATGTCACATGTGGTATTTTATGTTCTCCTAGTGACTCTGTGAGCTAGAAATCGCGAAGACTGTCTTTTTTTTTTTTGTATAACTGGAGCGACAAAAAATCTATATAATTTTCGAACTTGCTCACAAAATTTCACTAGTATCGGTTTGGAAATGCGAGCTGTAGAAGAGAACAGCTGGACTTTGGACATCCAACATACAATTTTTTTTTAGTCCAAACTTTGTTTGCTTCGCTCGCTCATTCAAATATAAATAGCTAGGTATTAATTACATTTTGACACCTCCATACAGTAATATACAAAATTCTGAACGCCGTTTTCCGCTAAAGAACCAATGTGTGAACACATTCACCCAGGCACCAGGAACTTCAGACAGGAACCCGCCGATAGCTGCGAATAAAAACAATCGTATCGTGTCTTTCACGCTAAGTAGCGGAAACCGTCTACGAACAGAGCGCAGTGAAAGTGTTAACAATTGTAACGTATGTAGCGCAAAGCGACTACGGCGTCAGCACCTGCGAGGCGGGTTCCTGGCAGCGAAAGTGTTAAACTCTAAAGGCCTCCACCCACCGGACGCGTGTGCTGCGCGTGTGCTGCGTGTGTGCTGCGCGTGTGCTGCGCGTGTGCTGCGCGTGTGCTGCGCGTGTGCTGCGCGTGTGCTGCGCTGCAGCTGCGCGGGTGCTGCGCGTGTGCCGCGTTCGATGTGTGTTTGAAGTGTAGTTTCAATGCTTTACAACTTGCGCGTGTGCCGCGCAGCACACGCGTCCGGTGGGTGGAGGCCTTAGATACGTGGAACAGCGCCCGTAGCGCTCTAAGCAATTCGTATTGCTACGAGCGAGCGTAGCGTTGTAGTGAACTAAAATAATTAAATACTGCCAATTGCTGAGGCGTAGCTCATGTTTCGTAGCCGCACGGTGAATAAATAATATAGAAGCAAATTCGCTGTTCATAAAATGATTATTGACTACTGTATCCAATAATGAATTGTTATATTAATTTTTGTTTTTTAAGCAGTAACGCTGCTAACGAAAATTATAAATTTTAAATGAAAGGAAAAATTGAAAAATTTAATGCTCGGAGCCGGGGTATGAAGGAACTGATTGAAGGATTTGGTGCCCCAACCAGATTGTTCCGATAGCTCAGTTGGTTAGTAACGACGGGCCATGAATGCCTGTCGTCGCCGGTTCGAATCCGGCTCGGAGCATTAAATTTTTCCTTTCATTTAAAATGAATGAATTGTTATGTTTACATTTTTGTCAATTCATCAAGAAATTATTATATAATGTAAACATGCGATGCTGGATGATGAACAGTCAGATATAGGTAGTTGGTACCAGCCAAAATAGCCAAATATATTGCAACAAGTGTATTACTGAAGGAGTAAGGATGTGTAACGATATATTGGGTTACTTTTTATAGGAACTTAACTATAGGATGCTGACTGTACAGACACAACCACGGAACTCTACAGTGTATTTGAGGGGACCGACAGTCGCGCCAATTTGGGCGGCAGAGAAGTTAAAAATTGGAAAAACCACTATTGTATAAGTATTTTTTTTTACATAACAGCATAATTTTTATTTATTGTTTTTGATATCATTGAATTATTGTAATTATTATGTACCTACTGACGATCCTTTTAGGTGAACTTTGATAGCTATGATATAAATTTAAATTAAGTGGACATAGTTATATTTCAATTGTTAGTCATTATTCTTGTAATTATTTTTATTGTATGTTATTGACGATCACAATAGGGATTCTTTAAAATTGACATGTAATTTATACTGGAATCTTATATTGTGTGTAAATAAATGAATATGAATATATGAATATGAGACCGTTTATGTACCTACCCGTATGCGAGGTTCCTCACACGCGCACTGTGAGCGACGTCCGCTCTCGGCGGCGTCGGCCGGGCGAGTGAGCGCGCGCGCTACCGGCCGCGGCAATGCTCGCCCCTCACAGTCACCTAAGAGTGACCTAGTGCCGAGACACAAGTCGGCGACGGACGAGCTCCGCCCCTATGTGCTCGGACAGTGCGTCGACCACGCTCCGTGACACAAGTCGGCGACGGACGAGCTCCGCCCCTATGTGTACGGACAGCGCGTACTACCACTCGGCGCCCGAATGGTGTGTTTGGGCTTCGCCCGTGTCCTCAGACACTTTGGGTAAACGATGTTACCAAAATAAAAGAAGGAATAACGAGAAATAGACTTTTTATTTACTTTTCCCTAACTGCCCTATCACTGCCCTAAGTGACTTGATTACAAGTCCCTAACTTCCTATTACTTTGTAGTTTTCTTCTTCTTTTTGTTGTGACTTCCAGGAGGCTCCGATTGACACTGATTTGCTCCGGGCCGTACCTGCTATTTATACCTGCTAGTGGGCGAGCAAGACGTGCTGAGTGAGACAATAAAGGTTACGCCCACTTTGACTTGACTAATTTACATTGCAAGATGTTATTGGGATGTTATACATATTAATGGGCGGAAGTCTAAGCTGATTTACAAAGTTCTAATATGGCTTGAGATCTTATAAGTACAGTAGGGTTCGTAAATATTTTCTTATTTGAATAATCGTACATGGAAATCGGGCAAACCGCAATTCGGTCCCTTTCGTAACTCTTATTTATCATTTGCGCTGAACCTACTGAGTTTACTTATTTGTAAGTTTAAACATTTAATAGAACTTTTAATTAGCTTTCTAACAATATATAAACCATTCTGATACGATGAGCCGTTGTAAAGATATAAACGTAAACATATTAATTGCAAAGTGAAAATGCGCCGTACTAAATTCTAATTCAGGCTCGGTGGCCGCGGCTCTCGTTACGGTCATGTTGGCGCGATACACCCCTCCCCTCCATGGCGGCCAGTCTGCGCTGCGCTCGCGCATAGGCAACATCTCCTCTCTCTTTCTAATACAATTTGTACTGGGATTTTACTTTAATGTTTACAATATCAAATGAATGCTATGAGAGGGTGTTTTATGTAAATAATTACTATGGGGATTCTAACTACTGGGTTCTTTATTTACTCTAAACAATCTAAGTCTTTATAAATAATCACATATTTCTCTTACGTATAATCTCCGTATGACGCGATGCGTAGCTCTGCCGTCGCGTGTTGATGTTGTCGTCCATACGCACGTTCACGGCCAAGAATCGCTACGCTCCTAGCCGGTCCCGTGGGTTTCCCCGTATGTAACGAAATGGGTCTACGGCGTAGGCGCCCGCTAGGCGGGTTCCACGGTGAAAGTGTTAACTTGCTGTATGCTATGTCAAGGTCATTTACCATCATCCTTCGAGCGCTTTTTCCCGGTGGCGACCTGAACGAGCCCGGGGCACAGCTTGGCACCTAATCCCAAGATTTGTCGTAGGCACTAGTTTTACGAAAGCGACAGCCATCTGACCTTCCAATCCTGAGGGATAGCTAGACCTGATTGGGATTAGACTGGTTTCCTCACGACGTTTTCCTTCACCGAAAAGCCACTGTTTAATATCAAAGGCCAATTTATACATAAGTTTTTTTAAATAACCGAGTTGGCCGAACCGGGTTCGAACCCGCGCTTCGCTTCGCGCGGATTACTGCTTGGCATCAGTGACGCCATTATTTGATGAGCTAAATTTAGGTGTTAATGATCACCAGTTTCTGTCGCCGACTTCATGACTTTAATAAACACAAAATACCCTTTGAATCCGCATCATCATACAAGATGACAAAGACAAGCCTCAACTCTTTGTCGCGTAATGGACCCCCTGATTAATCAACATCAGACACCTCACTTAAATCTCATCATTAATCATCGTATTTCACATAAAACGACGGATTCGCAAACAAAAACAAAGCCACTTGCCACGTTTTTGATTAGGAGCGAAGCGTTCTCTTCGGACAAATCGACGAATTACAACGTAAATTCTGGACACTTACGACTTTTTGAATTAAGAACAGGTTTGTACCTAGATACTTCGAGTTAGCTTACAAAACTGTTTGCGAAGCGGTAGTCAAGCTGAAAGTTATGTTGAACTTCTGAACAAATAAGATGTCTGGCCAAATTAAATCTAACTTGGGAATTTAGAAGGTTGCCTACATATACCTATCATAATTAGCATGACAACATATTATACTTGGGTAGTTTCCTCATGTCAAAGTAACCATCAAATCGCACCCTTAGAATGAAACCGACCGAACTCAAAAAAATCGACAAAATGAGTTAGCAACACATATCGACTCAAAATTACATATTTCAAAACTTTATACCCGTTTTCCCAAAAAGTTGCGTTTTTGATTTAGGTCGGTTTCATTCTAAGGGTGCGAAATGATCACAAATTACAACTAACTGTAAATTACGAATAGGCCTCTACAAATCCAACCCAAACGTGCTAAAATCGCAAAGCTTGATGTGTTAATTCTGTTTTGTTGGTAGGTATTCTGTACTGTATGGGCCAGTTAGGATAATGTGTACTGTACCCAACAACGTGCGAAGAAAACGCTGGTCGATACAAAGTACCAAAAATCCCGGACAACCTCATTAATTTCTACAAGGCTATAATTATTTCATTTAAAAAGAGATTTAAATAATTTAAAAAGAGAAATACATTTCCTGCTTGTTTCTCCCTCTTTTTTATCTCGTCTCGACTTCGAACGGTTTAATACAAGCGCGTGAAACACATGCCATACGTAGCAAAAGTTACGAACCAAATATGACTTTGAAATTAAGAAGATTAAAGTTATGATTCAGTTGCCACTATAAAATAAATAAATAAATAAGTATATCTTCGTCAACCGGGGCAAATGCATTTATAGGGTAAATGCGTCTTTTGAAGATATCTCCGAAAATGAACGTTTTAGAACTATTACAATCGTCTAAATTGAAAGTCTGGTAACCATACTTTGAACATCGAGGGTTGTAATAGTTCTAAAATGTTGCGTTTCGAAGATATCTTCAAAAGACGCATTTACCCCATAGACGCCTTTGCCCCTATTGCGGGACCCCTGGTAGTTTTTCTGTAACTTTTCTCTGAGTAGTAAACGTTTTTTTAAATCAAGCACCAGGTCGTGCGTTTGGGTTATATTAGATCACTAACACTTGTACTTAACAGCTGGGAACTGCCTAGATAAAATAGGCAGTTCCAGGTCGTAACACGATAGGCAATAAACGTCACGTCTTACGGCGACAATGTTCTGAAAGTAAAATAACTCATGCGTTTGATTCGTATAGACTGTCTTCCAAAGGTTCGCAACGCGGCAGAGCGGGGCGTGTTGTGCATCTTATAAGATCAACGAGCGAGCATCTTCGCGCTTCTAATTTACCGGCACGAGTTTAATTTTAATCAGAGCACAGACAGTGCTTAAGCTGTTTATTTTAACACTTTACCGTGGAGGGGTGTATTAACTAAGTATATTCACTGGATGATGAGACTGTTTCTTGTATTTAGCCGAGATAAAAAGCTAAATGGACAGCCCGCCGTAAAAACGAATGAATCCTGAACCAGCTGGAGTACGGAACTCAATGCGTACTGTGATTTTTGGGACACGTGGCTAGACAGAAAGACAGTCTAGAGAAGATGATACTGGTCGGTCACGTGGAAGGGGAAGAGTGCCTATACGGTGGATAGACTCGACTCGGCAGATAGAAGTTTTAGTAGGAACCAGCGCTCAAGGTTGCCTGCGTATGGCGCAAAATAGAAGTGCTAGGAAGGTTGTGCAAGGCGTTTGTGGTCACAACCCTCAGCAATGAAGAAACGACTAAGAAGAAGAAGAAAAAGTCTATATTTCACGTAGGCTTAGTCTGTATTCGGTATGTTATCAGAGCTGTTATTCGCTACGTGCTAATGCGGTTCACCCCGCCGGTCACCCGTCTCGAAACTAGACCTGTACCTACGCATAGTAGTAACTAAGCGTAGGTACAGGTCTAGGTATCTTTACACCGCGATGCGTAGTAACGCATCGCGGTGTCAAGATATATATTTGTGGGTGAGCGTTGAGGTAGCTTGAAACAAGTTACAGAATAGGGGGGCTTGCCTGTCTCTGACACCCCAGCTAAACTTGGCACCCGCATGCACGAACGTATGGAGTTTAAAACTTTCACTACCAGGACCCCGCGTTGGGGCGCTTACGGCGTAGTCACTTTCCGCTACATGAGAGAACATCACGGGATCGGCTACGAGCGTAGCACGTAGCGATTTAGACTGGCCTCGCATAGCAGTGAATGGGTTAACACATTCACTGCCAGGAATCGCTACGCTAGGTCCAGTTTTTTGAATGCAGCCTACCCCCGATGATTCAAGCAATCTCATGCAATAGGTAAAAAGCAAGATTTACAATAATTACAAACACATAATGTCTTATGAATCTAATATCGCGCTCCACTCGCCAGCAGTTCTCAACCTTTAAAACCATTATCCAGGCCATTCGCGAACTAGTTTCAATTACCAGAGCCTTTTCCCGTGGTCCCGTGCCAACGCGTGGCCCGGCTGTTTGCGTGGTACGCTGCCCGCACATTCTACGGCTGTGGCCTAGTAATAGAAAATACCAAGTATTTTAGTAAACTCGGTTTACATACACCGGCGGGGCGTTCATCTTCCCGAACGCGGATGACATTCATAGTGACAAATAAAAACTTTTTAACAAAAAATTAAACCGCCGAAAAGGAACTGAAAAGCAAAAAATAATAAAACTTTTTTATTTAGTTTAATAACTAAATTTTTAAACTATTGTAAGTACTTATACCTAAGTAAGTATATAATTTTGTAATTATTTTGACTTTTTAATTACCTAACCTTAATAACTAAGTTCTTAAATTAATCTAAGTGTACCGAAGCAATTTTGAGTCGGCGCCAAACAAGCATATTAATTAAATTATATTATGTAAAGGACAATGATATATTACCCATTTGATTTGATCGGACAAGTGAAAGAGCCCTGAGGCCTGCTTAACGAATAAATATTTGAATTTTGAATGCCGAGCGTTCACGAAGTTATGGTTAATGTCAGCGAGACACCAACCCGAACGGGCCACACGTGAGGGCACACGTCGTTGCGAGTGGTCGTGCGGAGAGCGCATTTTTTGGAATGTTAATGTTTATGTCTGGAGATTTCACATTGCATTATTCATTTGATTTTGTCTAACTTGTACTTGTTTGGAGTAATCTTTGTTCATTGATTGTTTGGCGCCGACTCAAAATTATTTCGGTACACTTAGATTAATTTAAGAACTTAGTTATTAAGGTTAGGTAATTAAAAAGTCAAAATAATTACAAAATTATATACTTACTTAGGTATAAGTACTTACAATAGTTTAAAAATTTAGTTATTAAACTAAATAAAAAAGTTTTATTATTTTTTTCTTTTCAGTTCCTTTTCGGCGGTTTAATTTTTTGTTAAAAAGTTTTTATTTTTCAATTTTCTGTGGCTTACTTTAGTTAATTACTAACTTAATTTCTAGTTACATGCAATATTTTTGAATACTTTTAAATAGCTTCCTACCTTACTGAAACTGTTAATTGCTTTATAATCCTAACGTAATTATATTGCTTGTTGTATAATATAAATTATTTAAAAGAAGAGGCTTTATATACCAACATGGGTAGGCCTACAAGAAATGCTGCTCGAATGAGAAAAATACATGTAAGAACTCACACCCCAAGGTCTGATTGACAATATGCATCTGACTATCAATTCAATTCATTTATTCAAAGACCAACATGGATCACTATTGTTAGTAAAACTTAGCTTAATATTAGTAATTACAAAGTTCATAGTTAGCACACATAAAGTTAATTTAAAGAGATAATACATAGTAATAAATAATAATACGATTTAGGCCGGTCTGAAATTCACATTACAGTCAACTAATAATAAAATTTTGTAAATATTTCTGAAGTAATTTAATTTAAAAATAATACTATTCACTGGATGTCAAGTTACATTAATAATTCATTTAAATCTCAAAATGTCAAATGTCATGCGACCTCATAATTAACATGTGTGTTTGCGTGCATCATACAGCAGTGGTTGATATACACACAGTCCATATTTACGTTCAGCGACCATTTTCAGGATGCTGTTGGCACTGGCCCGTACCCTACGCACCAGGGATGTACATCGCTTGCGCATAGTAGTGTGGAAACAGTCCACCCTCGCTTCTGCGAACATCCCTGACGCGCTGCAATATCGGGGCAGCCCCATCAGCATCCTGAATGCGTTATTAAATTGTACACTAAGAGCACTGTATTGTGCCTGAGTATAGTTCGCCCACAGGCCGCTGGTATATAAGGACGTGCAGTAGGCCCTGAATAGGGTTAACTTGACAATTCTCGAGCATCCAGCAAACCTGCGAGCGATCATGTTAGCTCTCACAGACAATGCTCTTCGTTCCCGCTCAATGTAAGTACCGTCTTTAAGGTCAGACGTCATAATATGCCCCAGATACTTAAACTGTGATACCACAGTCAGTACCTTCCCATTTAGTTTTATCGGTGGAACATCCTGTGGACTTTTATTCCTAACCCTAAAGACCATACATTCGCTTTTCAACACATTGTATTGCAGACCGTGACTCATTGCGTACCGTTCACAGATACCTATCAGTTTCGTAAGTCCGCATGGAGAGGCACTCAGCAGCACCATATCATCTGCGTAACTGATATTATTTACGCACACTCCGTCAATATGGCAACCGATGCGGGCGCTGCTGAGCTCCTTTATAAGTTCGTTTACATACAGGTTGAAGAGCTTAGGCGAGGTTAGTCCTCCTTGTCTTACTCCACACTTCAGCCTGTATGCATCCGAAAACGCCCCCGCCCATCTTACGACATTGGATTGGTTAAGTTACCAGAATTTGAGAGGGCTAGTAAGGTCAGCTGGCACGCCAGAGTCATTCAATTTCTGCCAGAGGATGTCGTAATTAACCATATCGAACGCCTTAGATAGGTCAAGGTAGCATGCGTATACATTTGTCTGTCGGTCCATGTAGTACTTGACAGTATTTTAAGACCCACAATTGCAGTTTCTGTGGATAATCCCGGCTTAAATCCAAATTGATTGTCGTGTAATTTCAGATATTTATCAATGTGGGAGTTAAGCACACTATCAAACACCTTGGCTATAATGGTAGCTAGTGAAATAGGTCTGCAGTTGGTTTTGTCGCTACTGTCACCTGTTTTGTTTTTCACGATGGGCACCACCACAGTCTTCATCGCGTCCGACGGCAGGTACGAGTGCCCTACACAGAATGTGTACAACATAGCCAGAACTCTTGGCAGATGCGGGCCAGCATGCTGGAGGTGCTCAATGCTAAGACCATCGTGCCCAGGAGACTTACCCCGTGTCATACCTTTAATAGCTTTGATAACATCTTTTGCCGTAGACCTGGTGATCATCCCCTGACCACGAGACCCAGCATCTCACACCCCCGCTGACTGTGGTAGCCCCAGTGGTGATTCGACTTGAAAATGGTGTTGAAACATGTCGGCAATACATTTGTTATCATTAATGCCTTCTACAAACCCTTAAAATCTCGTTTAGAGTGATGCTTCGCGATAATATCTAATTTAATTTATTCTTCGTTCTTCTGACACCACTTTAAACGAGATCTAAAGATCTTTTTGCTTTCTCGCATTTCATTAAACACTGGTCCTGCTTTCGGCTTAGCATGCCACAACCAGACCTCAAATTTCAACCGATTTTCGACCATGAGAAATGTGCGAGGGTCTGCTTCTTACTGGAGACGATGCTGTTCGGAGTTGAATGCTATGGTAAGAAGTCTAGGGCCTCCTACCTGGTTTATGACCTTTTCGTGCAATGATCTAAATTGGCCGGATATGATAAAAGCTTTACTCATTGCGGATGGCCGCAATGTAAATGATAGAGACAGCATACCATTCCCTGAACGACTAAAATTGGTGCATAAATATCCAGTGATTGTTGCCAGAAGCCGCGGCAGGCATATGTGGCGCTGAGTAGAGTAAATACACTTGATGGTATTGCTTTATCTGACCTAGAGCCGAATAAGGTATTACACAAACCTCACGATAAACGAGCTTTAGCAGAAATACAGAGACTGAGAGGTCTACACACAAGAGACTGACAGGTGTAAAGCTCATTCAACACACACATACACACACACACACACACACATGCGTGGTCATACATATCAATCACTAAGTGAACAAACAATCATCCCCTGTTTTCCTACCCTTAGAGTTGAAATTTTTATTTAAAATTTATATGGGACCAACTTCGAGGTATACCCTTTCTAATAAAAAAAGAATTATCAAAATCGGACTACTCTGTAAAAAGTTATGCGTGATCATACATAAAAAAAAAAATATACGCGTTGACTTGAGAACCTCCTCCGTTTTTTTCGTCGGTTAAAAAATGGTGCCGGCTTGGACGCACAAACGAGGCACTCTAGATGTTCAAGCACATGCTATGAAGTAGAGCGGGAGCTTTGTTAGACAGAGGACCTCCTGTACGTAAGTACTATTCATTATTCTGTGGTTTCTAGGTAAGATTTTAGGAATCCATAGCCTTTTCATTACGTATCCTGTTGGTATCCGTCGTAAATGCAAGACTGACTACTAGAAAAGTACATTCACTATGTACATGATAACTATCAAATAATGAAGGGTCCACGGAAAGAACATGTCTAGTCACTTGGACAACATTTCGAGATATTGCGGTTTTTAAGTTTAGAATGATTCAATTAACCATACGATCTTCGCGATTAGATGCTTTTCAAATGCATAAAAGTGGATTTATATTAATGTTTACAATTAAAGCAGAAGGTGTAGGTTATTACCTACACCTTCTGCTTTAATTGTAAACATCGTTCGTTGAGAGCTCTACATTTTCAGATTAGAACATCATGTTTCGAAAAAAGTGACTAGACATGTTTTTTCCGTGGACCCTTCAAATGATACCTACATCATATTTCACTCGGCTGTATACACTATTTGTAACATAAAGACTAAATAGTGTATACAGCCGAGTGAAATATGATGTAGGTATCATTTGAAGGGTCCACGGAAAAAACATGTCTAGTCACTTTTTTCGAAACATGATGTTCTAATATCAGCCTAATAGTGCCTTATATCAGAGAACCTATGTTCTCTGATATAAGGCAGTTTTTGCTACAAAGCGGAAGTTATGGTAAGGTCAGGTGGCGCAAGACGATCACTGGGCCAAGACGAAAACTTAAGGCATGTTTCTCTTACTTCCACTTGAAACCCTGTTCATCTTACCCCACCCCACCTTATTGGAAAGGGAAGAAGATAAACACTTTAAGCAGTGCCTGTATTTTATGCCACTGCCCCTAAACATCTTAAGTAAAATACTCTGTATTTGTACTTGGTATTTGTCCAAGTATTTCGTCTGTCCCCACTAGCTTGTAATTAAATCGCAGCTTGCCAAGAAACTGTCGATGGTGACACGTCGCGAGCAGATGTGGCGGGATCGATACGAGCATACGCGCTTAGGATTCAGCTACAAGGGATAACTATACATTCTAGTTTGATTGAATACTTGCGGATTTGTTTTATTTTAACCCTTTTCCATGCTCGCAAATAACAGCAGTACAAACAGTACCTTTGAATGTCAGTCTTAGGATGGGCTGCACCAACTCACGATTACAGACCGACCAACGTTAAATATGACGCTGGCAGCTGTGATCCCATAAGACTTGACAAACTTTCCATACATTCAGATGTTAACGAACACCGCTTACAATTACATTTTTATGACGGTGGCAAACAAGCGTACGGCCCGCCTGATTACAGACGGTTTGGTGCAACACATCCTTAGGGTGCCGTCTGCACGCCATCTGACAACGGGGCGACCGTTCGGTATGTTCATAGATTAAACTCGATGAAATGAATGAACCTCTGCTAGTCGGTCCGCTACGCGAAGGCCGTGGCCTTACTCATATACGAGTTAAATGTATGTGTACGCAATGTGTCAATAACAGCAATACAAAGTAGTAGTTCTTTATGTAGTAGTAGGTACCAATACGCAAAAGCGCTGTGTTTTTGTTTGGCTTTAGCTCACTTTTTTTCAATATAATGATTACGCTATCGGTTATCTGTTATCAGTTCAGTGTCACTACTGTTTTAAGCTACTGTGTAGTATTTAAGCTGATGATCTTCCTATAAATAAATAACAATTCAAGTTAATTTGTTAGTTACAGCTAAGTTGTTGTACCTCTCTACAATGTAAAAGTGGAGGTTTACCTGGGTAACCTATCATACTACGGCTGTATTATGAAGTAGGTATATAATACTTTATTATAGTGCTGTGTCTGCCGTTTGCGTGCTCGTTTTTCATGGTGACAAGGAAATATGAAATTAGCCCGGGCCGGTTCCGCAATCTGCAAATCTCTTGTGAAAAATGTCCAATTTGGGCGGCGTATGAAGGAAGTGTCGGCGGCGTGACGGGAAACACAAGCGGGGCTCAGCCCTGTCACTCAGTTGCGAATTGGGGGCCCGCGAGCGTGACACACAAAAAGTGCAACTATACAGATATACAATACACTTTATCGCACACTTCCAGAAATAATACGATACCTACGGAACATAAAGCTGAAAGAAGTATAAACAACAGGCGGAATAATTTATGAATTTTATGATCAACTGTTATGTTAATTAAGTTAGTTTAGTAGAGGTACACTGTAAAAAGTTTGCCTGCTTATCGGTGTTCTACAGCAGGGGTCGGTAACCTTTTAGGCCAAGGGCCATATATGTAGTCGCAAGCGAAACTGACGCGCGCACTTCTTCATAATTTGCGAGTTTAACTTTTTGAATTTAAATAAATCTGAATAATGAATTCTGTATAATATACCTTCATCTACGCACATATCATTAGTGCTCTAAAATGCATTCAGAAACCGTAGGAAATGACCAGCATTACTACAACCGATTTTACTATGAGAACTTTCTTGTCTGTGGTAGTAGGTAAAATCTGTACTGTAATGTCATTACAGTATAGATTTTTGATAAATTTGTATCGTTATGAGTTTAAATTTGGAACAGCTGTCAAAACTCAAGTGGGTCTCTATTCTAGTATCCAAAGATATTAAAACAGTTATCAATATGAAACGTCAATTCAGTACGTTTTTTAAAATACAAACCGTACGACATTTGATCTCGAGTGATATGAGTATAGGGACTTCATTCGTTTGTCTATGATTTAAAAAAAACATTCGTCATGACGGATGATCGTATTGCTGTTGTTATTTTATTGTTGGTTTTTTGCTGTTACTTACTACTACTTATGATGCACATTGATGACTTATATACCCGTGTGGTGTCGTCGGGTTAGAATTTCACCACCCCCTTTCTTCCCGTGGGTGTCGTAAAAGTCGACTAAGGGACCAAGGTTGAAGTGTGTTGTGGGCGATGGGCTAGCAACCTATCACTGCAATATCACATTTAGTCGATCTTTTATAACCACATTTATGCTAAGAGTGGCGCTGGAACATACGTTTCATGTGCTCTGCCTACCCCTTTTGGGAATAAAGGCGTGAATGTATGTATGTATGTATGTATGTACTTATGATATGTGTGTAGATAAAGTAGTGTATGCAACTGACCATAATTAGGCCTTAAAACACTCGTGTGATCCTATTCTGAAACTCGCTGATGCTCGTTTCATAAAACCACACTCGTATTTTAAGGCCTCTCATTATGGATCAGTCGCATATACTACTATTACATACAAAACAGCAAGGGAAGCTTCGAGTTACATTTTTATACGTCTTTGCTGGTAATACTGGGGCTGTTGACTTGACCAATAACAACTGTACCAGAGTGGTCAGCTTACTTACTAAGCTGGCTCGATGACCCAAAGACCCCCACACCTCTCACACAAGAGTACGTCACTCTTCCCTATTCTGCGACTCACGCCAGTGCTCAGTTTAGACTTCTAAAATTCTGACTTGTTTCGTGAAAGGAGCGAATGGAGTGATTTCACAATTTTGTATACGTAGATTCACGCCATTATTCCAAAAGGGGTAGGCAGGGCACATGAAACTTATATTCCAGCGCCACATTTAACATAAATGTGGGTATTAGAGATTAGAGATAGAGCGACGGTAGCCTAGTGGTTCAGGCATGCGGCTGTCAAGCGGCGGTCGTGGGTTCGAATCCCGGCTCGTACGAATGAGTTTTTCGAAACTTATGTACGGAATATTTACCGTTAGCTTTTCGGTGAAGGAAAACGTGAGGAAACCTGTCTAATCCCAGTAAGGTCTAGTTTTCCCTCTGGGTTGGAAGTTCAGATGGCTTTCGAAAAACTAGTGCATATGCCAAATCTTGGGATTAGGTGTCAAAGCGGACCCCGGGCTCCTTTAGGGGTATTACCGGGAATAACGCTAGGAGGATGATGATGTGGGTATTAGAGATCGACAAAATGTGATATTGCAGTGCAAGAACACACTCCAACCCTGCTCCCTTAGTCGACCTTTATTACACCCACGTGATAAAAGGGGGTGGTGGAATTTCCACCATGGGGGAATTTTCGTTTTTTTAAAACAGCTTGTCTAATTGAAAGATAGCTTGACTTGACTAATGATTTTCCAGTTACAAAGTAACTTCACATTTGTCACACAGTGCATTGCAGTGAGTTCCTTTCGAACCATTTGTCCAAACGCGTCCTGGCAACGCTTGAGAATATAAAATCTGTCCTTAATGCGTCTGTGGGTTTTACTGGCCGCAAATGTCTAGACTATTTTACTAATCTTCTGGGATATTATGTGACTTGTTTTAATCTGGCTCACTTATAAGTCTGAGACAGTGTTTGCAAGTTAACATGTTTTATTGAGGTTCTCGGTTCTCTCTTTTTACACCTAACTTATTTAGCTCTAAATGCTTTGATCTAATGTTTCATTAAGACCATTTTGCAATGTTACGCACAAATGAGTCTGTTCTCGGCGAGCTTGGCATCAAAACGAGGCTCTCCTTCTGTACCCAATGTGTCCTCAACTTCTTTGGCCATCTGGTCAGGTCCGGACCGCAAAGTCTGGGAAAGCTGATTATCACTGGCCGCATGGCAGGGTCGGAACGGAGGGCGGATGCCTATGCTTTGGGCGGACACGGTAACATATGTGGCCGCTGGCCGGAGCCACATTCAAGGCCAGCCTGCATCAAGCACAGGGCCGAGCAGCTTGGAGAGTGATGCTGAAGAGCGCCCACAGCCGTCACGTCCCTCAGCTTTGAGGATACGACAAGGAATAAGAGAAGAATGCATTTTTCTTAAATAGTAAACTTTAACCCTTTGACCGCTTTTACTTTCGCGTCAGAATGTGACGTACACGCCAGCATCTTGACAGCTAAAGAGCGAATGTGAAACTTATCGGACAGTAAGAAAATTGCTTGACAGTGTCCGCCATAACCACTTTAAAGGTTGTTGGCGTGGTGGGCACGACAGCACTCGACCACTTTAGTGGCTCTCGGCGTTCAAAGGGTTAAAGGATTTTTTCAAAACAAACTTAACCTACGACTACGACTGATGATATTCGAAAAATCCAAAAAAAAAACACTTTTTCTAAGAAAAATGCAATAGGGCTAGTGAAACGTTGTTGGGGCAAAAGTTAAATGTTAGAAAAAATACCTTAATTTTATTTTTCCATTTTCTCCTTAGTTTAGTCAGGTTTATATTTGTGTTTAAATAGTAAGTAACTTAACTGCATTATAATGCACTAATGGGCTGTAGTAGCCCGTAAAAAATGAGCGCGGTCTCGCCAACAAGCTGTTAGTGTCAGTTTGGCGAGTTGAAACTGAATATGTGTTATGTACATTCATGAATTAAAAAAAAACATTGGTCACCTGATCAGCCGTTGACCACTTGGTTGCTCCTAAACTCTTTTTTCTAATCCTTGCTTTATTAAAAAAAACTCAAAACATCCGGAACCCCGCCTCTATTCACCTCTCCACTTGACGCACGTGACTGATTGTGATTTCTCACTCTGATAACTCAGTACGCCAGTCTCGTATGCGTGGAACTAGTTGCCACCTTTTTTGTCCCTTTTAAGCCTGAATATATTCGATGCGTTCGTCTCTGTCTTGTGCCTTAAATCGGGTGTGATTTAGTGACGTTACATTATCTGCGTGCAGTAGGTACACTGAACTGGAAGGTCAAAACCTCGGAATGGGTAGGCATATGTTTACTTTTATCGTTTTCATCGGATTTTTACCTACCGTGAAGGAAAAGGTTTTATAGACTAAGGGCCGACCTACGATTACAGACCGATCAACGTTAAATATGGCGCTGACAGCTGTCAGTCCATAGAAACTTGTCAAACGTTCCCTACATTCAGATTTTAACGAACACCGCTTACGATTACAGACGGTTTGGTGCAACTCACCCTTATTCTGATAAAAAATTGAAAGTAAATACATCGGGATAATGGCGTGATTATAAGTATGTATCTACGTATATACATATAAATGAAATGTTTCTGTTTAGCCATCGCATTAAGTACGCCAATTTTACATATGCCATCGCATTAAGTACGCCAATTGTACATACAAAACATGGTCAAACTCTCCATACTCAAGGAAGAATATAAATACATCACCAAGTTGAATGAATACCACCGTAACATTAGGCTAAGGAGTTTATCCTCCGAAATAGCCTCCCAAAACACATACAAGATTTATACCTATCCAACCCTACATCAACCAAAGATGTAAACAAGTATTATATGTCAAGTAACAACTATGATTATGCCTTGTGATAACCTAGCCATAGATCTGTTATTGTTCATTAGCGTTAGGTACAGTAAACTAAATGAAAGTATAGTGGTTTGAACTTCCACGATTCACACACTAGATTGTTACTAAAGCACAGAGAGGTAAATAAATAAGTTGATTTGTATACATATGCTTGAACCTCGTTTAGTTAAAAAAATAATGTGAATGTAATATAAGTACTTATACAACGTGTATATTTGATATAACCGCAAACTTTTGGGGGTCTTAGTATAGGCACTAATAAATATATTTATCGTGAAATTATTTTAAAAAAGCGAACTTTTTTTTTTCATATAAAATAATTCAGCACGCAGTGGATCACTACTTTGTCTTACTGACGTGACGTCACAATAAATCGTCACATGTCACCCGATTCTTTCATGTGTCATCAGGTCACAGTGTACGCAATACATTGCCGTTCGATAAAATTTCAAAAATTAATTACTCTTTGGTAGTTAAGACTAACTTAATTTTTTCTTGCAATATCGGTTCATAGCCCTAACACGTACCGCTGGTTACCATTTGAGGCTATATAAAATATACACACTGTATAGCAAATAGTTAGTCCGAACTCTAGCTTTAAATAAGCCATTAATGGCTTTAGCACATAGAACATGAAACTGCGATAAAATCAAATTATTTGGAACTTTTTAATAAATAAAAAAAATGCCTCGCATTAAGCACGCCAATTGTTGCTTATTTTTTTATCCTACTTCCTACTAATATTATAATACAAGTTTAGGTGTTTGGATATTTGGATGTTTAGATATTTGTATGTTTGTTAACCAATCACGCTTAAACGGCTCAACGCAATTGGATGAAATTTTGCACGGAGATAGTTTATAGCCTGGATTAAAATATAGGATAGTTTTTATCCCGGGTCCATGCAGACGAAGACACGGGCGGAAGCTAGTAGAGCTAAATAAATAAATAGACGTCTCTCGGCTGATATGATGATGATGATGATGAAAGAATAAATACATAATTAACTTATGTTGTGAAAATATTCCTCTTCCGCTTTAGGTACTATTGTAGAGTCACCGGCGTTAATAACTGCCACAACACAGCGCGCATAAATATCTTACACAATTCTACACACTCAATACACTAAATAGTGTAACAACACAATAAAATTAGTGTATAATTACACTAAATAGTGTAATTAGGGCTGTACCAGATCGTTTGGGCCGCTTAATGATTCCAGGTAGAGAATTCTTTAAGGCATTAATACCACTTTTTACTCGCCTGGTTACCTACTTATACCTATACTAATTTATTCATGATATTAAGTACGATTAGGTATTACATGAAGCTGTGTTTATTCCAAAATAATATTACTTAATATGTTTGAGATAATTAATTTGAATAAGCAATGTCGGTTTAATTTCATTTCAAATGAACAAAATGTACGAATAAATACTGCGCAAAACTTCTTAAAAACTTAAAAAATCACAAATAAACTATATAAGGTAGTAGTTAGCTATAGAGCTTAAATATCGAAGTTGGATTTATAAAAATACTTTATTCATGCAATATTTAAATAATAAATATCTTATTCTAAGATTGTCCAAAACCCCAACCCCACTGATATCATCCCCTATTTCAGAAAAACATATTTAGATATCAACCCGTGCACTACCCAATGGCAGCAGCTTCACTGACAAATGCATTTTTATGCAGATCTGGCTCAAACAAATGCGGGCTTAGAATCCACGGAGCCGTTTGATTTCTGCTGCAAAAGCCCCTCGGCGGAGCTTTGCGCACATATTATGTGCTATTTGCGTGTTGGGTACTTGGGTAATTGTGATATATATACCTACTAAGTAGCAAGACACAAACAAACTAGATATTGAAATTATTTAGTTTATTTGGATCCTTTTAATTTGGTCTGGATATTGGGTAAGTAATACGAGGTATAACAACTTATCATATAACGGTCATAATATATACGCTCACTGTGTATAAGTTTGTTTAGTATAACGTTCATTGCACATACCGAACGGAAGGTATAATGTTAAAATATATAATTTCGTAAATTATAACGTACTTTAGGTATAATATCAATTAATATATGGATTAAAGCGTATGACATTCATAACACGTAAGGTTAATAACATATATTATTCAATATGTCTAACATCAAAAAGTATAACGCTCGTATAGCATAATCGCCTACAGTTATTTTAATAGCAATGCCGTATGAAGGAAACATTTATGTACTCGTATTGTCATCATCAATCATTATTAAAGCAACGTAGGGGTATAAACGTAATATTATGATTTAGTCAGGATTTAGTGGTCATACAAGTCGGTTGACACAGTTGATTTGTACTTTTGTATATGTTGTGTATTAAATTGTGTATTATATTTTAAGTTAACTTAACCTAACCGCCAGCTTGTCGACGTCACACAGCACGTCTTGTTGGTGTCTATTTTCGCTCTAAGGGGCACAAGGCAACCCTAACCTAATCTACAAGTAATACCATTTTTTTTATTTGTTGTTTTTATGGCGGATCCCTTCGTGGCGGGCTCCGCTCCCCCGCCCCCCCTTTTTCTGGTTGCCCGAACCTAATTTTCTGTATTAAAATAATAATAATAAATATAAGGGGACAATCTTACACAAATCGAGCTAGTCCCATAGTAAGCTCAATAAGGCTTGTGTAGTATGGGTAGTAGATGACGATATATATAATAGATAGAAATACTTAAATACGTAGAAAACATCCATGACTCAGAAACAAATATTCATGCACATCACACAAATATTTGCCCTCACCGGAATACGAACCCAGGACCTTCAGCTTCGTAGGCAGCGTCACTACCCACTAGGCTAACCGGTCGTCTAAATCCTGATACGGTACGGTATTATAATCATTATACGAAAATATACCTACTATGCGTTATGATCGTTATACGTTATGTATTTTATACGAAATGAAATTAGTCAATTTGAGTGTTATAGAAAAAAAAAGTTATATAATATGATTATTATGGGTAGGGGTCGGGTGGCATAAAGTTTAAAGTCATATTTTTGATCGGCATACATGGATTCGTCATACTCATCATTCCGCATAACTGTAAATAGTCATACATTTATGCGCATAACTTTTTTAATCATAATGTTTAAGACCATACTGTGTAATGCGCATAAAGTTGATGCGCATAAAATTATTTAAGCATACTTTGTAATGCACATAAATTGGTTGGTCATAAAACAATTGCCACCAGACGGCCACCCGATTATTATGGCAATTGACCGTAATTCCTTATAAAAGTATTGGTTTTGTTGTTATAGCTAACGTTCATTATATCTTGTGAACGTTATTAATATGAAATTATATATATTGTTGTTATATCTCGTGGGACGCAACCCTGGATATTGCTAGCTCGCGCTATGGCTCTAAATCGTGGGCGCCACATTGCACGTAGAATTGATGGCCGCTAGGGCAGAAAGGTTCTCGAGTGGCGATCACGTACTGGAAGGCACAGCGCGGGTAGGCTCACAAGGTTATTGTTGGACTGAACTATACCATCTTCTTTGTCAATTAACCTGTAAAATGTTACCTATGATTTATTTCTATTATTATGTATTGTCATAGCACATAGCACATAGAACCGATGGCCGTTGGGGCGGAAAGGTTCTCGAGTGGCAACCACGTACCGGAAGGCGCGGCGTGGGTAGGCCCCCGACAAGGTGGACTGATGACCTGGTAAAGGTTGCGGGAGTCCGCTAGATGTGGGTGGCGCAGGACTGGTCACTTTGGCACTCTTTGGGGGAGGCCTATGTCCAGCAGTGGACGTGTTTCGGCTGATATGATGATGTATTGTCATTCATTCTACGAGAAAGTCGCTAATGTAACGCGTTTTTTTTAATGCTTACCCCAGCTAGTCAGTTACGTTACGCATTGCACGCGCGGCAGGTATCACTATCACTTTTTGTATGGGAAAATGAAAATACAATTTTATTGTCCTAACGTACGAAAAGTTACCTGATGGTCCCTCTGAAAATACTGGAATGAAAAGTATTGGTTTAACTTACATTAAATGCAACAAAAGCAGAATAATCATTTTATAATTTAAGTAATAATAATAATGCAATTAAGATGTCAGTACGGATAAATAAAAAAGTAAAACAAAAAAACAATAAAACTTGGAACAATAAATGTCACGAAATTTTGTCGTAAATTCTTGCATAATATTCTTTGATTGAGTAGAATGGTCGGATCAAAAAATATTCCTTTACTTTTTTGTCAAAGGATCTTTTAACTCTAGAATATTTTTTAGGTCGTCAGGAAGTAGATTGTACACTCTAATGGCAGTATTATTTAAACTTTTGTCAAAATGAACATAATGCACATCATTTAAATGTAGTCTATTTCGTTGTCTAAGATTATAATTCGTAGACTTGCCCTGCTGGACATACAGGTTTCTATTAATACTACAGCTTTATTTCAGTTTACGCTTTCTTTACTTTTTGGACGGTCGCAGGGGCGCCCCCATGACAACTTGGCATGAGATTGATTATTTACTATGTTTGACACTGACGTATAGACATTTGTGTAGTAGACTTAAAAAGCCCCCCAGACTGCAGGGCTCAACTTTACGCGACTGTAACTAACGCGTTACGTCGCCGTCCCAAGACGCGTCCTTAGCATATTTAGGGACAGTTTCCGACAGCCGCATCCTTTGAATTTTTCGCGCAACGTTGGCACTATGCCACAGTAGACTGTGACTCAATCTAAAAATATGATTCTTACAGGACTCACCCAGCGCGTATGAGTCAGTATGTATGATACCGAGTGTGTGAGTCGGCGTGTATGAGACCGAGTGTGTGAGTCAGTGTGTATGAGATTAAGTGTGTATGAGACCTTGCGTGTGTCAGTGAGTACGCGACTGAGTGTGTTAGCCAGTGAGTATAAGGCGGTACCTATATATGAGACAAGCATAAGAAAAGTATACATTTCAAAAAACAGTGTTTTTAGGCTAAGCTTTAGGTTTCTAGCATCAATCGATGGTAGCTGAAGTATTTCTAAAACCTTTTCTAAACCTTCACCGACATGACAGAAAATTTCTCGCTTGACAATTCGATGTTCAATGGATCAACCAGTAAAGGTCGGCATCGTTACATATTGACAACAAACTCGGATAAGGTTTTCAAATTACAAAACCGAGCCCTACGTATATTGGCAGGGGTAAATTCGAGACACTCTTGTAGAGACCTCTTTAAACAGTACAAGATGATGACTCATTATTCACTATAAGTACTTATTTGAAGTAATTATGTTCACGCGTCGAAATATTCACTTGTTTAAGCGAATTAATATGCCTGGCAGAATCAGACGGGGCGATTAATGCCTGTGTCGCGGCGACTCGCGCTGCTCGACAGGTGCCCGCGCGTAATAGGGCCGTCGATGTACGAGCGCCTACCCGCCACAATTAAAAAAACCGGCCAAGTCCGAGTCGGACTCGCGCACCGAGGGTTCCGTACAAACCTATAACAAGCAAAAGTTGTACTTAGTATGTTTATTACTAAATGATAAATGAAAATGCAATCCGTAACATTACAATGTGGAAAGCTGGGGGAGCATAAATTTAAACAGGGTCACTTTATCAATTTAGTAATCATTCTTTAGGCTTTGATTTCCTTACGAGTAGAACTACTCGCAAGGAAATCAAAGTTGCGAACGGCAAAATAAGCGGATTACTTAAATTGCTGTTTCTTTTGAAAGCTGAGTTCACGGGAAAGTAACTTTAGGTTTTGATACCCTTGAGATTACCTATAATATATAATAATATAAACCAGCCTATATACGTCCCACTGCTGGGCACAGGCCTCCTCCCATGGATGAGAGGGAACGGGCAGTAGTCTCCACGCTGGCCGAGTGCGGGTTGGGGACGTCACATACACCTTTTTCAGTTTTAAATTATGCGGCTTATATTGCTATTTCTTATGATTGCGTGGACATAAAACTTTCGTTTTGCTACAGCTGAAAGGTATTATAGACATGAGTATTTGACATGAATTTCAATTTAATACCTCTACACATTTACGAGAAAAATGGTAGTAAGTTTAAAAATTAAAAAAATGATTTTTGTATGATTTTACTAAAAATGTCTACTTTTCGTAATTTTTCCTTTGTCTGTGCTATATGAAGTTTTTTCGTGCCAAGTTTTAAGTTTCTGTGTTAACGGGAAGTACCCTATAGGTTTTGAGTTTGTTGCGAGTACTCGATTTCAAAATATGCGACTTAAATTGCCATTTCTTTTGATTGCGTTGACATAAAAGTTTAGTTTTGCTACATCTGATGGGTCATATAGCTCTAAGTATTTGACATGAATTTTAATTTAATACCACCACACGTTTACGAGGAAAAAGGTATTAAGTTTAAAATTTAAAAAGTATTTTTTGTATGATTTAACTAAAAATGTCTACTTTTCGTAATTTTTCCTTTGTCTGTGCTATATGAATTTTCTTCGTGCCAAGTTTCAAGTTTCTGTGTTAACGGGAAGTACCCTTTAGGTTTTGAGTTTGTTGCGAGTACTCAATTTCAAAATATGCGACTTAAATTGCCATTTCTTTTGATTGCGTTGACATAAAAGATTTGACATGAGTTTCAATTTAATACCACCACACGTTTATGAGGAAAAAGGTATTATGTTTAAAATTTAAAAACTGTTTTTTTGTATGATTTAACTAAAAATGTCTACTTTTCGTAATTTTTCCTCTGTCTGTGCTATATGACAATGCTTCGTGCCAAATTTCAAGTTTCTGAGTTCACGGGAAGTACCCCGTAGGTTTTGCGAGTGTCGAAAAACTCTAAAATTTGCAGCATAAACGACTGTATCTTTTGATTGCGTTGGCTTTTAAGTTTGATTTTTTTACAGCTCCAAGAGACAATAGACCTGAGTATCTGATATAAATTTCAGCTTGATACCTCCACGCATTCCTGAGAAAAATGGTCTTGACAGACAGACAGACAGACAGACGGACAACAAAGTGATCCTATAAGGGTTCCGTTTTTTCCTTTTGAGGTACGGAACCCTAAAAATGAGACCACAAACCACATATTTGAACGCCGACTAAAATAACTTTTCTTATCAAAATCGCTGTATTCCGTAAAGGCTGTAACAGAAAAAAACTGGATTGAAATTGTATTTAAAAATTACATCTTAGTATATTTTAGTTCCCTCTCATCCGTGAGAGGGGGCCTGTGCCTAGCAGTGGGACGTATATAAGCTGATTTATTTATATTTTAGGATTAAGATGACATTATTATATTATTACGAATATTGCATACTTACTATTATTATATATTTTTTACTACTGACAATTTAAATCTAGGAAGGCCTAGCTATTGTTATTATTAATATTCTGAAGTTGACATTGTACCATTTATCATTAAGTATTTTATTTGTTGTACAATCCTCGGTACAATGCCTCGAGGGCCTTTTTTAGATTTAACTTTGCTTTAATTTAATTTAGTTAATGTTATAGTTATCGTATTAGGTGTGCAATAATAGTACATTGTGATACAAGTGAGGTAGGTTGATAATTACATCAGAGGCGAAATTGTTCACGCGAACCGCAGGTGAGCGTGATAAGGAAGCCGAGGATGTAATTATCAAAGCTCACGCGTATCATACGACGTTTTTCAACACATTTTGCGAGGAAAAAAACATTTTCATAAGATGTAAATGTTATAGGCCTGTCAAATTATTTACTTTACATTAAGCAAATCATTAAGATGACAACAGGCTTTTACTCACAATTGCACATCGCCAAGAATTTCCAGATGCGTCCATTCTATTTATCACTTTTCTAGTCACCACGAGTCAACCAAACACGCATAAACAAACTTTACAAATATTTGTGAAATAAATAACCTATAATGGCCGCCAACAGTTTTTTTTTCGTGAAGTTTGCGCAGTGTGCGCACAGAAATCTCTAAACAGCCAATACAAAATAAAATTATATTTTCGTTTTAAAATGTTATCTGTTTTGAATTCATGTAAAATGTTATGAAAAGTGAATAGTTTTACTAAATTAAACGTTTCCATATCATATACAAAAAGAAATAGTCAATTAATTAACAAAAAGGATTTAATTTGTTTAGTAAGAATCCATTTGCCGAAAATTAAAAAAAAAGTTGTACATTCTGTACAACCCGGTTAATTTAAGAATGCACCGTGTTCATGCATATATCTTGCTGCAAGGTGCCAACGTAACTTAATCGGGATATAACCATAACACACAAGTGTTGTAATGTTATAAAACACGCGTTTTTAATATCCAGGATTATGAGCCTAAAAGCGACACGATAAGAGGTACGTTACGAGCAATTGTGTTGAAAAGAGTATTTGTATTGTATTGTATTGTATTGTATTGTTATTATCTTGTATATACTTTACAAAATAAATGTTTTCCAAGCAAAAAATAATAATTGTTGCATTTGATCTCATGTTTGTTTTAATTTAAAATTGAATTTTTATTGACTATTATTTATTAATGTTCTTTATTATTATACACTCTGGCGATCTTTTTGTGGATCCATACTATTTTAATTTTATGAAATTACATGTAAATTTTCAGAATGAAATAATAGTATTTTATGCAACTGTTGTATAAGTAGGCGTCTTTAATTGCGATGCTCGCCAAGGCTCGCATCGCAACTCACGACACTCGCGTTTTAAGACCAAGTTATACACCGTTGCATACAATACTTTTTCTACGACTATTTTAAATAAATAGCATAATTTGACTTTTCAGGCAGTAAGTTTTCCGTTAGTTCTATTACTACTCACGCAATTTCATCAGCGGTGCAGTTATTTTCTTCTTCGTCCATTTTAAAAGGAACGTACACATTTTTCTTCACTTCACAAACACGAATCAAATCTTAAGAAGTTATTAATAACGAATAGTTATCATATTTGACATATTTCGTCTTTTAATTTTGAACTGGAACTTTGGTGGGAAATTGGAAACATGACACATTGACACCTTAATTCAACTTGCCAGTACTGTCATATTAAGACCAAGGTTTTTCTTAAGTTGGCAGCAACAATAATTTATTTGAAGTAAATACATTCAGTGGTTTGTTAAGTTGGTAGTACCTAATGTATTTTATGTTTCGGCATGGCCCTCTAGATTAGTCGCGTCGCAGCCTACTCGATCGTGTCTAGTAGGCCGTGGCACAATAATAATAATAATAAAACATTTATTTCAGGCAACTAAGGCCCATAGTTACAAATACCTTACAGACTAACATAGATACAATATAACATTAAACACTACCGAGCATTAGCACTACCCAGGTTTAGAAGCTTATGGCTGCTAAGCGTATCGTTTTGGCGACAAAACAGCACGGTTGTGCCGTACTGTTATGGGGAATAGAGTATAGACTTTTCTGCAGTCTTATTTTGTATGTCTTTATATTAGTGTTCGGGACTATGTAAATGACAGATAAAAGTACAGGAGTAGAAAAAATAATCTAATCTAATCTTGACCCAACAATCTACATCAATTGGTCACTGTCCGAGACATTTGCCGATTTGAGGACTTAAGGGTTGGTTGGTCAGTATGTCGCTTACTGCTATAGTCTACCCACTGTGCCGTCGCTTCAGTTTTACGAGTACATTTGAAACCTAGGCGTTGGATTTGCAAGTAAATTGAAACTTTATACAGCGTGTCCTGAAGTGCGGGCCACGCGTGTAAACGTAATCACGTGAGTTACATATCGTTGCTCATATCCTTCGGGGATGGAAATTCAAATTCGTATTTAAAATTACGTTTTAGCGGAACAGATGGAAATTAAAGTTGGATTTTAAGTATGAAATTGAAATTTCTTCATTTTCTAAATATACAATTTGCAGCTTTTGTTTATAGCAAAAGTTAAGTAAGTAATTTATACGTAATAAAAATGTAGTAATTTATATTTATAGTTTGGATTTTGTTAAAAGTGTAAATCATGTAGTTTTTCAATATTATTTGAGCGCTCTGAATGGATTTTCGATGAAACAAACCAGTGGTAGATATTTCATGTAAATGGTATGTATGAATATACACGAAAAATGTAATGTATTCTGAGAATAACACCACATGAGGGTTTAAAAAAAAAACATAAATTATCGACGTAGTCCCAAACTAAGCAAAACTTGTACTATGGGTACTACACGACGATAAGCACTTACTTATATAGATAAATAAATACTTAAATACATAGAAAACATCCATGACTCAGGTACTTTATATTCGCGCTTATCACACAAATTAATGCCCTTACCGGGATTCGAACCCAGGAGCTTTTGCTTCGTAGGCAGGGTCACTACTAAAGCGATCGTTTATTGAAAAACCTTTCCTGTACGTCTATGATATACATTTATTTATACCTGATTGCACAAAGAAGGTACAGGCGGCGGACTTAATGCCATATGTTATAATCTACCAGTCTACCACTGGGCTAAAAATAAATGTTTGTTTGATGACAGTTAGTAACAAAAAAACTCTGGGAGTGCCGGCAGAAGTGAAAACTTGAATATTAACGTTGATCAATTTTGATATTTTGAAACGGTTAGGGAATAATTTTGCACGAATTGCTTTGATCATCAGTATGTTGTACTTCTTAGTTGCTAAGTTAGAAATTCCATGGGAATCTTCATCATCGGCCAAACTTCACTAAATGTGTGGTTTCTGAGAGCAAATGCATAAGTTACTCTAGAAAATACCGAAACTAATATAATATGTATGCATATGCATGATATATGAGGCAGAATGTGACCACCTGGAAGCGTATTCGTTTTATAATTGCAAATAAATAGATTCATAATTCTTATGCTCTGAGAAAAATAATACAACCGAATTAAGAACATGCCACTGCCATTTCGCTTTCCAATTTTATCTACATAAATCAGATGAATCAGAAAGCCGATTTTGTACACCGGTAAAATGATTAATTGTAAAAATAAAACACCTGTGTATAAACCTCTTAGTTTCGGAGATTAATCTAAACATAACCTCACAGACTATTCCTCTTTATGATACTAGTGGATCTGTGTGCTGACCTCGTGAGTCTGTTTGTTTTAAAATATCCTAAAAGTGAATCGACAGGAAATATCAATATAATTATTGAACCAGCTCAGTTTACCCACGAGAATCGGTTGAGAAACGCGACTACAGGTGACATGAGAACAACTGGACAGCCGGACAGCGGGACATCGAAACATCCGGACATACAAAATATTTCTGTCCAAACTGAAACGGAGAACTTCGTTGGTCTCACTCGCTCCTTCAAGTACTACAGATATTGCTTGCATCCGATCAGGGGACCGATTTTTGACTTTCGAGCGCTCAACTCTTTCACTCGAAAAGAGACAAAAACTATGAAATGCTATTTTGAAATAGCGATAGAAAATCGAAAAGCGAGTGGTATTGACCGCTCGTATTCAATTATATTGGTAGAAAGAAAGTGCCTGCCATTTTCACACTACAATCGTTTACTTTTATTTGATTTTCGAGCGCCCGAAAGTCAAAAATTGGTCCTCTGGCGTGTCACCTCGACGCGTATGGAAGTCCCCGGTAAAAAGTCTACACGTTCTGCCGAAGCCGATACACGTAGGATGCTGTAACCATCATTCTTCCGCGCATAAAAACCCCACCTGTCATAAAAGAGCCGTAAACGTCGTCTTGTTAACGTCTCCGAGTTTGCGACATTGTCTTTTTACGACGCACTGCTGCGAATGTGGAGGTAAGTATTCAGTTAAACCGGAAGGCTGGCCATGGAATGAACATGATATTTTCAACTAGACATCTTCGCCAGTCTTTAGTACTTGTACTTTTCATAGACCCGATTTTCCTAACGAGTAAATGTTTAGCAAGCAGCAATGTCCGCCAACGAAGTTCTGAATGTTTCAGAAGTTGTAATTAATTCGCGGTAGATGTCGCTACGGGCCTCCTTAAGGTGTAATTAGAAGAGCGAAGGAATTGAAAGGTTCGTCACGTTTATCTTATCTTATCTTATCTTATCTAGATGAGGGCCCTTTCGGATGCACTTCGACCCAGTGGGATCTTTTGTGCATTTGCCCTTTCCTTATGTCTACTCCCAACTTCGCTCCATCATTTCCACATAGCGGATGATGCAGCTCAGCGGAAGTACCTTGAATTCCTTTGGTTGCGGATAACCGTTACCGAAGTAATTCATTCTTTGTCTGGCAAGGGCATGACATTCACACAATAAGTGTTCCATAGTCTCATCCTCCTCGCCACACATTCTACAGTCTAAACTGCCCGATAGTCCCATCTTGGCCAAGAGGTCCTTGACCCCGAAGTGACCTGTGAACACCCCAGATATGATTCTGAGCTGCTTCCTACTGGATTTCCAGAGTTTGTTAGTCCAGCCCGAGTCCACTCCTTCTATGAAGAGCTTAGAGTGCCTTAAGCCCGCCTCATTCCTCCACTCGTGTTGGTGTTTGGTTTTGGCGTAGGCTTTATAGGCCGAAATAATGGTTCCCTGCGAGAGTCCCACAAATGGTTCTGGACCTACAAAGTGGTTTGTAGACCCCCCTCTAGCAAGCTCATCCGCTCTTTCGTTGCCGATGAAGCCCTCGTGCCCTGGTATCCAAACTAGTTGCACCTTATTATGCTTTCCAAGCTTGTTCAGTGCCTGGACGCCGTTATAGACTAGTCTAGATTCCACTTTCGGCGCCGTAAGTGCTTTAAGGGCCGCTTGACTGTCACTGAGTATATAGATGGTCTGCCCTCTGGTTTGCCTGTCTATATTCTCCTGTGCACATGCAATTATGGCGTATGTCTCCGCCTGGAAGACGGTTGCCAAACTACCCATGCTTACACTACTGCTGTAGTCATTCGCATAAATGCCTGCTCCCGTACCGGATCCCATTTTAGATCCGTCCGTGTACCATATACTGTCTTCGATACCAGACCTAGGCGGTTCTAGACCTTCGGCCCATTCAGCCCTGGATGGAACTTTTGTTGTGTAGTTCGTCACGTTTAGTCGAGCAATGGACGGATTCCAGAGGTCACGGGTACATATCTCGCTTGTGGGGAATAGTTTTTCAGTTTGATCGAAATGTATTTTTAACGATTTCAATGGATGGCATGCTTGTGTCTGCATTTGATCAGCAAATGTAGGGCAAGACTACATACAGAAATCAATGTTTGTTTATTTATACTGCATGTCAAAATTATACCAGTGTTCCTGAAAAAGAAGACCACTGTCAGAAAGAAACGTGGAAACAAACTCAACTGTCAGTAATTTATTGCTTTTTTTTTTATAACGAGCGTAGTGCCTACTTAAAATAAGTAAACCAAAATATTCATAAAAATAAAAACATAATGCGTTATCTACAAAAAAATATGTCCGAAACAGTGTTGTAGAATGGAAATGTGACTAATATACCTATTACACACGAAATTTCACATGTTAAGGTGCTCATAAACTTGAGACATTCGTCATTTTTAAATGTGTCGAGCTGACCAACAAGCAGAGCCAAGCATAGAGACAAACATTGCCACTAATTTAACATTACTACTTAACATTGCTACTTTCACTATCATACTAGCGAACGCTATAAATGCTGTTCGCGGGGTGTGGGCGCTAAAATGCTCGCCAGAATGATCGCTAGAAAGCTTTCTAAAACGCTCGTGTTGTGAGCATTACAATTGAATGCATGAGTCTATCAGCACCTTTATCGCCTACAAGAGACGGTATGAAATTGATGTCTGTGAACGTGAGCTAGCAGGCGTTCAGCTTGGGCGATTTAAATTTTAACAGCATAGTAGTCATCTATCACCGCATATTTCGTAGCAATCCACGTAATGTAGGCTCGCGGAGTCGCGCATGGCCGCTTTATTATTTAGATGATAAACCTACAACATTGTTACAACAATATATCACAAAGTCTCCGGCTCGACTCGAGCACGATAAAGGTGAACGTCGACACACGGACACATAAATCGAGCAATGTTCAAGATGCTTCAAGCGACTCCAAAAAACCGATGCTTTTCAGACACTAGCAAAATAGGTGCAAAGTTGCTTGAATATCGACACACAACACGTCATTGAGCACGGAAATTGTTCTGAAAATACTGCCGTTGAGGCATGTATACTGTTGACGGGTGTTTCCCGTTCGCTCGATCGTTCGACCGATCAATCGGTCCAGTGAGACTTTTGTCCTCTGGGAAAGGGTGTTAAAGAAATCCCATTGGGACGAACGGGAAACACCCGAAGAAAATATGGGGCCACAAGTACGGTGATCGTGGCGTGAAAATTATGCTAAACAGTAATATATATTTTTCCAGCTATTAGACTTAAACACCAGCATGAAAGAGGTTGCATTCTGAAGGCTGCTGGAAATTTGTTTAAGGCCAATAATTAACTATAAAATATAAAAATGTATATTTTTGTTTCGAGCAGTATACAATTCAGTAAAAGAGAAAATCTGGCAACGGGTTCACTAAACTTTTACTCCCACGTTGCATATGCAAACATACGGTGAGCGTCACCACGGCTATCATGAGACAGCCCGCAAGCTCTCTCGATTTTTCTCGCACTATCCGTCCCTCTCTTACTAGAACACTGAGAACAAGAGGTTTAGTGCGAGAAACATCGAGAGTATGTCGCGGCCGTCTCATGATAGAACGCTGGAGGCTATAGCAGGCACGTCCCTATCGCCACGTCGCGTACAAGTCGGGTCTCGCACTTGAGGTGCAATTCACCCGAAGGCGATTGACAGTGAACCAGTACCTACCGCGGCCAGAGCGTTGTATCACGATGATGCTAAGCGAACGTAACAGTCTTAACTAAACGAAAGAGCATTTGATTGCAAATGCTCTGCTCAGCTCTGGTTGATTGAGTCTTTTAGCGTGACAGCTAATAGACATCGGTTTTCTTAGACTGAAGACTTATTTATTCCTATAGTTTGCTATCACGAGAAAACCGGTCTAATCCAAACAAGGTCTTTTCCCTCTGGCTTGAAAGGTCAGAAGGCAGTTACTCCCGTAAAATTAGCGCCTTGAGATTACATGCCAAAGTGGACCCCGAGCAGGCTACAACAGGGAAAACGGTAGGAGGATCAGTTTCTCACACGACAGTACACTGTGTCTCGGAAGTTACGGCTACGAAATTTCAACCGCGAATGCATGTCATAAAACTCGTATCAGGCTCAACTCCGGACAAAGCCGCCGCCGACCTTCCTGCAACGAGCACTTCTGAAACAATACACATACTTACTGTATTGCATTATTTGTATTTTGCGTTGATATTGTAGTTGTGGTTTAATTAAAAGAAGTTGAACGGTTGACGCTTAGGTTTAATTTGAAAAGTGAAAGAAAATTTAAAAGTGCTCGTCCATGTTGGTCGATGTTCGTGTTCGTATGTATGTATGTATGTAAGCACTCGATAGATCAAAGTACAACAGGCAAAGTGCGAAGTTCTTACTGGTTAGATTTAAAGAAAATCTTGTAAATAGTTATAACGATTATTTTGAAGTATTTGTGTATGGTATAATAGTTTATTCAAATAATCTTGACATATTATAAATAATCCATATTATTTTGACATGTAAAATTTTATATTTTATTAATAAATGAGTATGAGTATGAGTATGAGTATTACACCTTACATGTACACTACACACGTTATTTATATGTTAATGTTGGGTTGTTATGTAGATCGGAACGATATCTTAAGTTAAGGATGCCGTCCTGATTGATGTCTCGAGTCGTACAATTTGTTTACTTACGCGAAATAATGTTTAATTTACTAAATTAGATACAAAATTACTTTTCATCCATTGAACAAGTGGGTGAAGGTCGTCGTATCTGTATTTCCTACTATTAATTTTCGAAACCGCATCCTTGTGTGATACCAGAAATAAAATAAAAGCTGACATTTAACACCATTATGGTAAATAAAACCCTGTGGTAGCTTAGTGGTTAAGCATGTACAACAGTGGTTATGACTTTGAATCCCGGCACGCGCCAATATGTTTTTGATATTAAGGTAACATTCGCTTTTCTGTGAAGAAAAACATCGCGGGGCACCCTTCATACGTGTGCGAAGAAATTGAAAGGTTTACGTTAAGTCCTCAACTCGCACTGGGACAGACTAGGAGCGACAGCCCATTTCCATTCATGAGAAGAGGCCGGCGCCCGTATAGGCTAGTGAGAATGATGAATACGCATACCGCACTGGGTAAACGGAGCTGGGGAAGCTGGGTACTGCCCCTTGTCTGTCCATGAGAGGAGGCTGCGCTCAGCAATATGAGGTATACAGGCTATATGAAGACTAGGCATCCGCACTGAGCATGCGTGGGGACTAATGCCTGTTCCCTCTATCCGCGAAGGAAGCCCTGTACCCAGCAGCGGGACGTATAAAATAAGCTGATGATGACGCTTATTTCGAGCCTGGTTCAGCAAGAAGGTTATTCAAAACCGAAACTGCATTGTATGTATCAGCTCATAAAGCGACGAGAGCGCAGATTGCCTCGGCAACTGTTGCGGCCAATACGGAGACAACGGTATAAATTAAGGGTAAAAACGCGACAGATGCGGTTGCCAGAAAAGTGCGGTGGAAACATACGGGGTGATGATGGGGCCGGGGCCGTGCAAAGATTATTGCACAATCAAGGTTATAAGAACAAGCAAAAAATGCTGCATACCATCAACCACTTGCCGGGAAACTTGGCTTATGTGAATTTGGGGCTCTTTCGGGGAGGCCTATGTCCAGCAGTGGACATCTTTCGGCTGATATGACGACAATGATGATGTAAATTTGGTGACAATACAATTTCATAGTACTGAACTGATCTGATGATGGACATGGTAGACGTGGTCTAAACTACTTATGAAAAACCATGTGTGTTACAGTGAACGAAAAAACCATAGAATGCGAACTCCTTACAAATTTCTACCCAAAACCCGGTCCCTAAAACCCGGTATGCGCATGTTCGGACTAAACGGCTGCCTGGCATCGTTGCGACACCCCGCCGCCATCCCCGCATAATGGCAATGGTACCCATTCTGTGGGGCCATTTTGCGGCGCTACCTAGACTTCTGTGATTCATTCGTTAGCTGATGTGTTAGAATTCATTGGAACCCATTTAGCAAGTAGTTGTTGACCGTGTGATACAACGCTGGCTTCGACGCAAAAATACGTAAGACCTTAATTAAGACATTTAGTGGTATAGAGTAACGCTACGTTTGTTCGCAAAACCTCACCCCTCCGTCCACTTGGCCGCCGAACGCGTTCAGTAAAAAGTGGCACGTAATTAAATGCTGCTTGCCAAGAAACCGTCAATAGCTGTACGTACAAGCCATTGTGTGGTCAACTGGTGTCAGTTCGTTAGTAGTACGTAAAATCTCGTGTTTAATTAAATTGCCTTTGCTTTTGTTGGAGAGTTTTGATTGCACTGCAGCTGGAGCAAAGATTTCATTGCTGGTTTCATTGCTGTTTCGAGCTTTATTGGTACCTCGGTTTTGTTAGTAGATACGTCACTGGTCCATGAACTCGACTATTACCAGCTTGCGAATTTGTAACCGAGTGCGCATTTTATGCTACATCTCTGCAAGAAATTATTAGGAAGGAAGTTAGTTACGTTACCTTCTTAAAGGTAGGTACTACCGGGAATGGCGAATTGCATTCAGATATGATTGACGTCACTCCACTGGTGAGGGCTCGTCCAGAAATCATGCGGCTTACTTTTGACCTCCCCTCCCCCATTTGGTGATATTTGGTGATGTCTTGGATGTTGATGATGGGACAGACGTCAGAGCGGATTATTTTAATATGAGAAAATTATTGAGTAACTTTAGTTATCTGCTGTGTAAAAAAATTACACCTGATGTCTTCTCGGACCCCCCCATCGTGATCATCTGTGATATTTTTCTAACCCCCCCATAAACGATCACATGATTTCTGGACGAGCCCTGAGGACCGAGGGACTTTGATAAAGTTCAACTCATCTTTGTGCGTGGCTAGATGTGTGCGCGGGCTTATAACTGTCTGTGTGTGTGTTTGCATCTGGAACGATAACTGTTGAGTCACGCACATGCTGCCGCGTGCATAGATGAGTTAAACTAGTTATCTATATATGTGTATTTCGCATTGATAACACTGTGTTTCGCGTATTTGCTTACATGCGTGCCTAGCTAACGTGCATGCGAAACATTATCGTTTTATGGGTGTGAAAATGGTGAACCGGATTGATTGAGGCACACAGATCTCCAAGTAAAACTATATCTCAGTGTTTTTCAACCTGGCGCGACTCTCTTACTGCACGAAAATATTTCGCGACCCCAAACCCCGCGATGTTATTAGATTATATTCTTTATTTTACGAAATGAAATCCCCACATGCCCTTTAACTTACTTAAAAACTCAAGTAGTCGCGACCCCCTTCAAAAGGCTTCGCGAACCCCCAGGGTGTCGCGACGGACAGGTTGAAAAACACTGGATTACTAATACCCCAGGAAAATTACGTTTTAATCAAACATTAATTTATAACAGCGTTTTTTTTGTTTGGTTAATTTTCAAATGTTATTCTAAGATGCCTTATCCAAGAATCCACCACCATCGGGAAGCAAATATATAAAAATAAATGACACATCCATTATGCTTTTTGTGTGATTTATTTATTATTCTTGAAGAGCTCCTGTAAATTAACCAAAACGAAAATTAAAATATCTATTAATATTTTTCCTCTTTTTTCAGGAATTGGTTAAATATCGATTTTTTTGATGACTAATATTTTGGTGGATTTTGAGTCTACATAATAACTAAAATGATAATATATCAGCTACACACAAAAAAGCTGCTGTTATGAATTATTTACAAAATTCAATTTTTTTCCATACTAATGAAAATAAAATGCTTGGGCCATAAGCAACGAAACGTCAGTGATACATATTCGTAATATCCACTCAAATTTTCGATACTTATGAATGACCCAATTGCAACCGCCTTTTACAAAGCTCATACCGCCTTTATTACGACCCTATTAGAGTTAAATTTCGAGTCATCGCTAAACTAACAGCCAAGTAAGACATTGTTTAAACTAGGCTACAAAGTCAACGTATAACGACACCGTTTTGCAGAGTTGCCCGTTGAAAGGGATTAACTGTATTAAAGTTGCTTAGCGCTTATAACCTTCTTGAATTGTCCGTGTAACCCACAAATTGGTCGCGTTACTTGCACTTGCATAATGGAGGTAGGCCTGCCTTCCGACATACACCGCCGCCGTTTTCAAAATTCACTTCTAAAATGTTGGGACATTTTCAATGGAGTCACATAATAGTTGGCTTTATTGAGTTTAGTTAGTCAGCACCTCAGTTAGTAGCCGCCAAAGTATCAAAATGTATCGCAACACGTATTTATTACATAGGTGTTACCTGCGATGTATTTTGGTACTTTGGCTGCACCTAACCATAATGATGCTTAATGTACATAAAACACACGAGAGCAATGAACGCGGGACGATTTGTGCAGAAATTCGATACGACGGCCTTTTTAGCATAGTTAGTAGTGACTGCCTACGAAGCAAGAGGTCCCGGGTTCGAATCAGAGTATTTATTTTGTTCCTGAGTCATGGATATTTCATAGTGTTTATTTATCTGTATAATATTATGTTGATCGTCGTCCCGCTCCCATAGTAACGGGTGTCTCAATAAATGAGCACTATTTCATTGCAAAATAACCTTTAAATTAGGTGTTATTAGGTTAACTCGGTTAACTCACATGATCTTATTGACACACCTGCCTGTTACAAGCTCTGCTTAGTTTGGTACGGGCTTTTGAATGATCCTTGGAACATGGCGGATCGTGCTCCAGACATTTTTTTTCATTTTCTGCATCCTGCTGTTTAATGTATAGTTTTGATAGCGTATTATTCAATAAATGGCAAACGTGACGGCTACAGTTTATGAAGAATTTTCCTGGAAATGCGAATAACCAATTCTTGGGCATCATTCAGCGGTTCGTGGTCGCGGCCGCCATTATACTTTGTACTGCTCCAGCTATCACTCAGTGCATCGTGAAGGCCTTACACCGTACATCATGCATATGAAATGTTTTTTTATTTCTGATTTCTGTACACTGTCTTTGGCAAAGGCCCTAGAGGCTGCCATTTCTCTAATAAATAAATAAATAAATAGTTTGGTACTAGGTCGAATTGTGTAAGATTTATGGACAGCATATATTAATTAATTAAGTAGCACTTAGAATTTTTAAAGCTCTTGTCTATAGTTTAAGGCTGGATTGTTTCAAACCATCGGTAATCGTAAGTCCAGGTCGTTAAATTTGGACTGTGTGGGATATTTGACAGGTTTCTATGGGATGACAGCTGTCGCGAAGCCACTTCTGGTCCATCTCATGTCCGCGAATGAGTACCTATAGCACTCTAGCTCAGTTATCTGTATTAGCATGTATGCAACTATGAACCTACACTTACAGCTTGAGGAATCCTTTATATATCTGACAGATGAGCTGCCGCCTTGTGCGTACCAGTTCCATTCCATATGAGCGGTGGGGACCTTCGTCCCCGATAATGTCCTCCTCCTCCCCTTACAGACATCCCTTAACCACACAACTGATGCTCCACCTTTTCACACGCTATTGTTCCCGTTATAATTACTCGGGTGCACCCTTGACTGATAACGATACGGCCTGAGGCTGAAACTACCGAACCTGAGACCCTGTTGTTACACTGGTTACTAATCCTCTCATACTAAAGAACTCCACGACTAAGAACTGTGTTATCGCCTGTACCTGACATGTAGGAAACCTTATTCATATACTTGATATACCGTCACACCTCCCAGATAGAATAAGACCTGTGGACGCACATAAATACATCACATCATAAACAGTCATCGTGCGAGCTGTGTAAGCACATTAACAGTAAATGTACCAAGTCGGTACAATATCATAGGATGCACTGAAAGTGATTATGGAAAGAGCTCACCCTGGTTTTCCTCCAAATCTAACACTACAAATCTGCACTTAACTATTCGTACGCAATACAGCCGTTAGGAACTCTGACTCTCCGCCTACCCGTCAATATTGTTATAAAATGATTACTGGTCGGTGTTGCTACATAAAATAATCGGCTGTTTGAGACATGATTATTAACATCAATGTAAATACTATCGTGAATCATGACCATTCACGACAACAGCTGCCCAGCTAGCGCGGTAGGTTTTATCGTTACTTTTTACGACGAAAATGTACTGAAACGTCACGTGAAATGTGAGCGAAGAGAAAGATTGTACACTAGAATCCTGAGCGTAGCTAGGGATGCTAAAGTAGAATTTTGAGCGTAATGAGGGTAATCAAGTGTTTACGACCTAGACGGAAATAATTTTGCTACAGAGTGACACATGCACTGCTTTTTAAATCTATGAGGAAGTTTGAAATAACTCATTAGAGGGCAACAATGACTCTTTTCTGAATAGAAGGTGTGAAAAGATAAATGTAAAAAAATATATGGTAGTCTTTAAGGTTAATTGGCCTTAGTTGCCTGAAATAAATGATTATTATCATTAATTTGCATTATATGCTGCTGCATGAAACCAACTCCTGGACACTGGTTACCGGCCCTCAGCAGCATTGCCCCACCACATCTCCGACGCTTCCAACACCTCCTTAGAGAGGTCGATAAGATCCACACCAGGCCCGAACTGCCAATAAACGCAGACCTAAATACATTCAGGTCTCCCAGACTAAAGTCACGGAACCCCCCGGCCCTACTCTCACACAAATCGCCTACCGAGTGGAATATCCAATCTGCCTGGCTGGAGGAGTGGCTGGCCAAATCGGAGTCACTGACCCTATTCGAACTCCGCCCCGGCCACCGCCCGCAAGGTTTCAAAGAAGCTCGACGTGTCTGGTGCTCCCTGAATCGAATAAGGACTGAAATAGGGCACTGTGCTCAACTGCGCAAAAAATGGGGTTGGAGCGACGCTGAAGAATGTGACTGTGGATGTGCGAAGCAAACAGTGCACCACATCGTGTTCGAATGCCCTCTAACCAAGTACGACGGAGTGCCCTCGGACTTCAAAGACCTCACGAGCGACGCTGTAGACTATTTGATAAATTGTAAATTTAAGTTGTAGCAATAAGTACCTACTCGTAACTATCACAGTGTATAAATTAGCCATACGATAAATAAATAAATAAATTATAAATGCGTCTCTCTTCGTCAATATAGCATATGCTCAGAAGCTAACAACTATGGAAATTCGAGTCACTGAAAATAAAACACTAGATATTGCATTCGAGAACCGACATGATGCACAGCATTTTCATCAAACGCGCGGGGCACTCAAAAACCATTCTATACACCGTATTTTCTACACTATTATTCCTATCCTTTACAATAGACTAGTTGCTCTAGACTCTAGCCTATTCTAATATACTAAACGACCATTCGATTGTGAAACTTATTCTCTAGAAATAAGGTCGGGAATGTGATTGCCTAAAGATTTTGCTATTAATTCGTTTCGCTGAAAGAACTCAAAGCGTCCTTTGTCCCGTAACATACCTGTCGTAGCATACGACGTAATCGAAAGGTGATTGTTGGATTACCTTCGATAATTACGAATTATTTGTGTTGTTTAGTAGATCATGTGCGTGAGACAATATTCTGCCCAGTTACGCTAGAAATTAAATAATATAAATATCCAATATTTTGAGACAGATTGGCTACAGGATAGTATCATCTCGCTCATATTTGGAGCAAACCGACTGGGGAAGTACCTCCGCTTTGCAGACCACAGCCATAATAACACTACTACTTGCTCTGTAGTAGTGTTGTGTTCCTGGAGGTGAGCAAACGCACCAGAGCTCCCGAGGATGCGTTGTGTTGACAACACGGCGAATCCTCAAACATATCAAGGGTCGGCAACGCTCATGTTACTTCTTTGGAGTTGCATGCGTATGTACGCTGCGGTGTCCGCTTACCATCAGGCGGGCCATACGCTTGTTTGCCACCGTCGTTCGCCAAGAGTCAAGTCTTCCTTCTTCTTTCTTGTCGTATCCTCATGGCTGAGAGACGTAACGGCGCTCTTCACCATCACTCTCCAAGCTGCTCGGTCCTGGGCTTGATGCATGCTGGTCTGAGGTGTGGCTCTAGCCACAGATGTTTACCGTGTTCGCCCAATGCATAGGCATCCTGCTCCCAGTCCTTTGCTTCTCTTCCCTGCCATGCGGCCAGTGATAATCACCTTTTCCAGACTTTGCGGCCCAGACCTGACCAGATGGCAAAAGAAGTTGAGGACACGTTGGGTACAGATGGAGGAGTGCCTCGTTTTAATGCCGAGCTGGACGAGAATAGACTCATTTGTGTTAAAAGTTAGGGACCAACATTTATCTGTAACACTCAATCCAATTAATCCTCATGAAAATGAATAAGGGATCGACAACCCTCTGGAGTCTACGGTGTTTGCTAACGCTATAACACAAAAACAACGTTAAGACGGCGACGCGCGGCGCAATTTCTGGGTGCCAAATAGCCGGCCTAGAAATCGCCGGATAACTACACCCTTCGGCCAGATCGCCTTCATGAAGGTCGATAGCTTGTCAGTTGGTACGGTTGGTACTCTCACCACAAATTAATTGAAACTCGCTTTGTGACGGGTATGTGCCACACTAAGCTGTGGTATAAATAAAACTCGAGCTGTCAAATATCTTTTTGTGACCAAATGTGACGGCTATATTTATGAAAAGTCATATATATTTAGTACGAATGTCCGAGAGAAATGGAGGCTAATTCAGGGGGCCACAGATAATGGTTAAACCAGATGCGGCTATCGCCGGCGCAATAAACAACAATATATCGCTTAGGCGCGTAAATTTTCATTTTCATTTCGACCCGAGCGGGCTGGGCGCACAGAACACAGTAGCGATGTCTGAAGTTTCGGGGCAATTTTCGTTTATGAAGTGAATCTTCAGCCCACTTTTAATGTTGAGTTTTTTTTAATCTTATTTACTACAAAATATTATTTGAGTTGGGTTTTAGGTTAGCTTTTAGGTAAATGAAAACATCATGATAGTACAAATATACCCAAATCAAGGCCCCTAGCACACAGCGTATTTTAAACGCGCAGACGACGCGCTTTTCCCTACTACCTAGCGGATGGTAGTAGGCGAACGCGCGTCGAAAGCGCGTGAAAAAACCGCTTACTCATACTTAATAAATAACATGTTGTTTTATTGTTAATAGGTACTTTTAATATAGTAAAAAATAGGACATTATTTTATTTCTGTGAATTTCCCACACAAAAAAGTATAATCCCACTCATAATAATATTATAAATGCGAAAGTTCAGAGTTCAGAATGTTCGGATGTTTGTTACTCAATCACGCTTAAACAGCTCAACCGATTTGGATACAATTTTGCACGAAGATAGTTTTCACAATCAGCAACGAAGTCGCGGAAGTCAGTAGAAAATAACTACAGACCAAATTGCATATTAAGTACTGCCACGTGAAGCATTAATTCTGAAACACACTGGCGCGGCCTGCGGTGGCGGTCAATAGTAAATTAGAAAATAATTGATCAGTTTACTGCTGAACGTCACCGTAGGCCGCGCCAGTGTGATTCAGACCTTAGGGTGTTACCACACCAAACGATCGATGCCACCGATCGATATTGGCCGTTTGGTCTGGTAGGTTTAGCTGATAGTAGAAACTGTCGATCGACGTATACATAATCGATCGATGGCATCGATCGATTGGTGTGGTAACACCCTTAGAGAGGTTATGTCATAAATTTAATTTTTGACACAATCTCTGATTGCTAACTGATTTTGCACAACTTCAATGGCTCATCAAGAGGATTCTAAAAAGATGGTTATTACCCAGGTAAAGATGAAAACAAGAATATCTCTACTGCGAAGCTGGCATACTGTTGCCGCTGCAAGGTGTCCGCCATATTTCATAATTCTGCCATTGAAGTGTAAAATATTTCCAAAGTGCACCTAAATTACTAAGTCGTTGTGCATGGCGCACGTATAGCAAGTGATTTAGTACTAAAGTATATAATATTATACTACTGCCTCTTCCGTGTTATTTATTTACTGGGAACGGACACTACTACACTCTTCAGTACTATTTTATTCAGATCAAAAAGGTAAGTGAAGTGTAAAGTCCTTCAAGACCTTTACTGTTACAAAAATACAACATTTTTTACTGCCGAATTCCTGCCTATCTACATCCTACTCCTACTATTACAAATGTTATAAATGTGAATCGTCGAGGCGAACTCGTCGGGAGTTAAAAAGGAGTACCTAGAACGAGTCTCGCAACCCGAGGATTAAACTCTTATCGCCTACACTGAATTTATTTACACATCAGACAGTTTCCAATTTTGTAATTTATATCCTGCAAAGAGCTAGTAAATGCCATAAAGCTGGTTAACCATATAAGCGATAAAACCCGAAGCTGTAAAGCGTCTAGGTGGATGTAAACGGCGGATAGCGGAAGGCTTCAGTTTCAACCAACCCCTTCACAATCCAATCACATTTTAATATTTCTCCCTCTTCACCGGCATGCGGTCACGCCGGTGAAGAGGGAGAAATATTTTTGGCTTTTGGAAGTCACCTGCGTAATATCGGTATATTACGCAGGTGAATTCCAAAAGCGATCCTGCGACGCCACCCTTTACAAGGCGAGGCCGGATGTTCTTGGTGGTTTTAGACGTAGGTTTTGTTCGTGAGGTAGGGCACAGCGAAATGTCATCCCGCTCGAATGTGGAGCAGCCCAACTGGGGAAGTACCTCCGCCTTGCAGAAGACCACAGCCATAATAACACTACTACCTACTTGCTAACGTGTAGTATAGAGTAATGTTGTGTTCCTGGAGGTGAGCAAGGTCACCAAAGCTCCCGAGGATGCGTTGTGTTGAGAGCGACGGCATTTGTCCCTTCAGCTGTCAACACGGCGAATCCTCAAACATTTCAAGGATCGGCAACGCCCACGTTACTCCTTTGGAGTTGCATGTGTCTATAGGCTGCGGTGTCCGCTTACCATCAGGCGAGCTGTAGGCTTGTTTGCCACCGTCGTATAAAAAAATAAAGACGGTAGTACACGTCAGCTCGGCATGCAGGGAAGCGACAGCGCGAAACTAATTGAATTGTGATTGGGTTCAGAAGCGTTGTATTAAAATAGACCTCCTGTCTGCAGTAGGCGACAATGTTATCGACTGTAAAGCTGACAGACAACGTACCGAATTTTACACCCTGTCTAGTGTCTATTGTTGAATAAACTACACTTTGAAATAGTGAAAACGGTTACATGCTCGTATACAATACAATAATTGTGTTGTATACAATAAGTGCAATAAGAGTATTTGTATTAACAACGTCTTGCACACCTCAATTTATGAAAACAATTCACAACAACAGTATAGAAGTAGTTTCTATGTCAATTATTATTTACAATGCAATATAGAATGCAAGGAAATTAGCTTTTTCGTGTATCAAGGTCTCTCATCGCTTAATTTGTATTTCTATTATAATTTAAACCAACAGAAACCACCATAATGAGCATAAATAAATGAATATTTGGGGACATACTTACACAAATAGACCTAGTCCCAAAATGAGCAAAGCTTGTACTACGGGAACTAGAGGACGATATACATACTATAGGTAAATCAATACTTAAATACATAGAATACATCCATAACTCAGGAACAAATATTCGTGCTCATCACACAAATAAATGCCCTTACCGGGATTCGAACCCGGGACCTTCGGCTTCGTAGGCATGGTCACTACCAACTAGGCTACAAAACAAAACAAGGTCTAAAGCTAATAACCGATTCGACTTAATCGGAATCGGGACTTATTTTGCTCCATCCATTCTTCAACTTTCCTTCATAAATGTAGGTATTACATATGAAAATAATTCATAGGCGGTACTTAATTTCGTCCCAGAGATATAAACGCCGGGATCAATCTCACTCACCATTTTGCATTTCAATATAATTGCGTTTTCGTGTCGGAGTATTGTGTCAGAACGAGTTTCTTTCTATACCAATAATAAATTATATCTGATTTTAAAAACTCTTCAGTATATGAAAGGGGGATGACTGTTACTCGCGTCCGCAGGAGCTATACAATACAAATACAAATACAATTAAATAAATAAAGTATATGAAATGGATCTGCGCGATGGACATCCATGCTATTGGTATATGAAAATGTTGATCGAGATTGGCCTCTCCGAGATTGCATTGGAACGAGCACTTTACTATGTCCCAGTGGGGCGCCGAAGCAGACTCCGTTTTACAGCTACGGTTTCTACTCGAAAATAGTTATGTGACAAATTCAAAACAGTTTTTCAATATCCAAAAACGACAATGAAGGTGCTGGTCGTGTACGTGCGTCAGGTAGATCTAATAACGTCACGTGAAGTGTATATTTTTTATTGTAAATTACTCACCGTTTGACGGCTGGCGTGTCGTGTTTATGTCGCACTATACGTCTTTTTCTTATTAGAACACTTAGAACAAGAGGTATAGTGCGAGAAAAATCGAGAGTACCTATGTTGCGGCCGTCGCATGATACACATGTAGGAGAGGCATGGAACGGAGTACCTACCATCCTAATCATCCTCATCCAAACCCTGAGATATTCCTTTAATTATATTCGCAGAAATAACTTCAGATTTCGTAATAGAATACGCCCGAAATACATGAAATCTCAAATCCTCGGCAAGAAATAAAATGTAAAGAAACCGAAAATACCGTAAAAAGGTAAACGTTTCGACATTTTTAAATTGAAGAATTTTAACCGCCGTTCTTTGATCGGTGGCCAAGAGTAATCCCTACCTGAAAGGTCTGCAATTCACGTCTTTTGGCACGAATTCTTAGAGCCACGATATTATACCGTGCAGCGGTACTGTTGGAATGTTTCGGTAGTGAAATCACTAAGTTATCACTATGCGATAACAGGCTTGGTGATGTGTGTTTGTTACACTCTGATATCCAACATAGCTAGCTCTTAAGGTGGTTCGACGACCATACAAAACGTTTGTAGACATTCGCAGGTAACGGCGTGATATTTTAAGAAACTTATGTAACAAACTTTCATAAATAGGCTTTGAGGCGCAAAATTCCCTCTTTCCTTGAATAAACTTGTAGGTATAATCGTTTTCACGTGACAACCTAATTTCTTAAACTAAAATTATTACGGTTTATATAGGATTAAGCAACGTCGCATTTTAGAATAAAAGCATTGGTTCTTTGTGTAACACTGGACCATTGTAGGCTACTTTACCCTACGCTTAGTACTTTTTAAATCAAAATTCCCATAAATTGGAAAGTAAATGTTATCTCGGTGTAGGATCTCTTATCAGCTACAACATAAAATAGCGTGATATGTGATAAATTCGTTGCATTTGCTATTTTAATGTAAATATCGCAATTTTTGTGACGGTTTTTTGTGATTTGATATTTCAAATCAAATCAAATCAAATCATTTATTGCACTCATGTTAGTATACAGATCTTTGATTACACATTACAGTTCAACATGAACCCTGTAAGGGCACAGCAATGAAATAAAATAAATTATAATTTAAATAATAATAACTGTTACATTCCTTTTTTTTAAGTTATGTTATATTAAAAAATGTATTTGATAAAGAGAAAAGAATAGGTATGTGGTACATAAAAATTCAAATATATTAAAAGATAAAATTTCATGTAAATTAGAAATCTCACAATAATAAATTAATAATAATTCGTAATATCAATCTGTTAATTTTGTTACAATTACGTCCACTCTTCATTCTTATCATTAAAAAAATCATCTAATGTATAATATGCTTTCTTGGTGAGGTATGATTTTATTGTATTTTTAAATATTTTATAATTGTCAATGTCTTTAATATTACTGGGAATTTTATTATAAATTTTTATTGACAAGGCTTGAATGTATCATTTTTAGCGTTGAGTTAAGAAAGTATTTGTAACAAAGGTTACACTAATAAATAAAGTTATAATTATATTTCCCATTTTAGCCATTTTGTTAATTGATAAGAGTTTCATAAATTCTTTTCTCCTGGTAAACAGCCTCTTATTAAATCTTTTTTTTATAAAAGTACTAAGTCAGTACTTGCTTTTCTCTGTCTGCGATCACTTAAACTCGTTGGTGGCGCGAACCAAATCGTACAGTCAGGTAACGCAAAACAATTGCTTTAAAAGTATGGTCGAGATTATCTAATGAAGCCGGCTTTATATAAAACTGACAGAGAAATTGGAATTTTCTTCATTTAGTAGTAGAGTTGCTTTTTGACTACTTTGATGCTATTCGGCCAACGCAAATAATCTCAAGTGAGTACATCGGTCGAGTAACAAGCGAGTAGCGTCAACATAAGTGAGTTACTATAGTAACTCACTTACGGGAATTATATAGTGAAAGACAATTTCCCTGTAACAGAGAGGAGTAGATGGACCCGGAACGGCTTCGCAGAATGAAAATGTCGAGAATAATCAGTGAAAAGTAATAAAGTTATGGTAATAATACCACAATCTAAAATGGTTTAGTTCGATACATTATCATCAGTTAAACAACTTGTTGTATGCAGCAGGTCGCCCCAGTCGGCCAACACCATACAAAAAAAAAAAAAATCGGAATACGATACCTGTTAGGTATGACCTTAAACGGTATTGCGTGATTTTGTTACACGTTTTATGGGAAAAGAACTTTACTTTGTATTATAAGTACTTGATAGATAAACTGCAGAGACCTACTAATATTTTTAATGCGAAATGGATGGACGTATGGATGTTTGGATGCCTAGATGTTTATTACTCAAACACGCTTCAACTGATTTGGATGAAATTTTGTACGAAAATAGTCCAGAGCCTGTATTAAAATATAGGATTGTTTTTATCCCCGGTCCACGCAGAAGAAGTCGCGGGCGGAAGCTAGTTACGGATAACCCAGAAAAGCCGGTTTTTGCCATGCTAAATAATATAAGCACTCGTTTACGCACGCGTGTACCAACTAAATTGCACAAAACACTTCTGTACCTAATGTACCTATGTATTGCAACGCTCTCAAGATCAAACATTTCGAGTTGCGTGCAATTTTGGTTGTATTTGTGTGCTTAATTTGTAACTTATTTAGCATGGTTGAAATCCACTAGGTTGTTCGTAATGCTTCATCGTGCTAATTGAGGTGCGCCAAAGTAAATAGAGAAAATGGGTACACTTTTTATAGGTTAACATACACTATAACTATAACAAATTGTTACCATTTACTTTACCTTATTTTTCTTAACGCAGCATGAGCTTGTACTACTTGGATATTATGTAAGCATCAGCTTTTAAGTACATGCCGTGTTTGCCTGTAATTGGGTGAATACTCAAGCTGTCTAATGTTATGTTCTCTTTTTAAATAAGTATTTAGTATGACACCTGTTGGCGAACCTAAATAAATAAATAAACAATTTACAGACCAGTAAATATTCAATATGGCGCCGGTAATTGTCACCCCATAAAGAACTGGCAAGCATTCCCTACACTCGGTTTTCAACGGGCATCGACGGGTTCGGCCCATCAGCATCACCAATATGATGTCACCCATACCCACATAAATAAAACTATATATGAAACGATAGACAAAGTTTTTAAGTCAAAAATATAGATTTTTAGATGCTAATAACTTGTACGTAAGTACTTACAAAGTTACAGGTTCACAATCCTCTTAAAAACTAGATTTCTCGCCACAGTGTTGCCACCTGTGATCAAGATGTTCAAACCTTCATCACGTTTCTACGTAACTGGGTATCTCCAGTTGCATCGAGTGCTCGCTAAGTAAAATACATTATAATTTAAAAAAAACCGGTCATGTGCGAGTCTGACTCACGCACCGAGGGTTCCGAACAAACTAAAAATTAACTCAAGGTATAGTAAATGTCCCAATATTTGTTAAATAACTTATTTTAACCCAACACAACAGAATTCAATTTAAAACAACGAATTGGTATGATGTAGAAAAAAAAGAAAAACTGTTTTAAAAAGTGCAACTCAAGCCCTTCCATATGATGTTTCCCACTTGACCTAATAGTTGAATGTTTTTTTGGTCCCTCCTCATATTCGTAATTTTTCATAGAAAATGAAAATGTATATTTAAATTCTTCATTTTCCATGCACGTGGATAACTCTCATTTATAACAATTCCAAATTTCAAATTGATAGCGTAATTCGTGAGATATTTCACTTTGTGACAGACAGACAGACGGACGGAGTCGCACCATAAGGGTTTCTTTTTTACCTTTTTTGGTACGGAACCCTAAAAACATCCCGCCATAATTACCCGGTATCCCATAAAAATGCAAAGGCTGAGTCGGGTTATAAATATTTTTAATGACTTTATTTAATTAAAGTTCGCCCGGGAGATTCAGATGCATGAAATTATATTGTGTTGGTTTGTTTGTTATTGAAGTGTCTGGAGCTTGTTTTAAACTAAGAGAGCATCTGGTTATTAAAAACCCCATCTATCTGCCACTAAATTAACCAATTTAGTAGGTATGTAACTGTATCTATGCAGACAGGTCTTCCTGCTGGCGAGTAAAAACCATTACGCACCTAGCAATTTGTCACGAAAACTTGCTATAGTGGGAATGACACAGCAATACATACCTTTCATTCCAACTACTCGTATATCGCTCGTTTGTAGTGTGTTTATGATCATTTGATTTGGGGCTGGAACTATTTTGATTATAAAAAGTAACCATACGAACCGAGCATTACCATTGTTAGGTTCTACAAAGCTTGATCTGGGAACCTTCTGTTGTTTCAAAGCGATCATCTGGGCCTTTTGTGAAAAATAAGTCCTTAATGCCATACGGCAGTATTCATAGACGTTCTACGAGCGTATGTTAACTAAAATGGCGTTATAATTAATTTGTTTTCCTCTGTCACTTTGAGATTAGTGTTCATCAGACAGGGACAAAGCACATTTTATTTAACAGGCATTTTAAGTTTATTATGCACTCTGGTAAGGGCGCTCACTAGTAATCGCTGTTAGACAGAGCTTTGTAACATGCAGACCCTAGAAAACGTGCAGGAGACGCGAGTTCGTGAGGATAGATATATAACTATACAACGTGTTTTCCTAACCGTCTTCGAGCCGAAGCCCACTTAAAATATCCAAAACGGACTAATAATTCGTGAAAAAAATGTACTAGTTAAGCTTTTAGTAATAAAAGATAATTAAGTTTTAGAACTCCTGTATGGCGCGCGGTGCGAAGTTCATTCACCCGGTTAGAGTTCGTACCTATCTACAAAAGATGGCGGCTAGCGGTCACTGCGGTCACTCGGCTGGATGGGTAAAAATAATATTAATACAAAAATAAATCAGTGTAATAAAAAACGTTTTTTTAAGATATTTGTAATGTATACATTAACGGGGCTTCGGTTCGAAGACGGTTTAAAAACAGCCTGTATATCTATATCCTCACGAACTGATTTTCCCTAACGCGCAGCCGTAACTTAACATATTATTATAAGGTGCCAACGGTTTCGTGCCGCTGCAGATATCATGCGAAAAACTATTTGTAGAGGAAAGCGCCTACGCTACCTAGCGGCCTGCTGCCACTGAACGCGTTAAAAGTATATATTATAAATAAGCCAAGCATACCCACCCACGAACCTAGTTAAGCCATATAATTATGAATGAAGACAAATTTAAGCCCTTAAAAATGTAGTCCCGTGTTATTGTAAAAGATGCTGAAATTCGTTTTATTAATGGCGAAGTCATGTTACTTAATTAAAACATATTTGCCGAGGGTCTTGAGGGTGATTGGTGGCCCTAATTCCGCTTCCCCACTTAAGTATCTACCGCTGTGTATATTTTCCTTGAGGTGCGATGTTTCAAGCTTCCATAAAATATACAAAAAAACTAACTTAAGTTAATTAGCTAAGGAGATACCAAGCAATAAATGTGTTACAATGAAACACGCATTGTTAAGAACATTCATTAGTGAAAGATTCTGTCCACCCATACATATTGTATAGCTGTGTGACGTGGTGGAACGAATTTAATTTCACAAATGACAATCTTAAAAATGTGTTTATTGGTTCTGATAATATGACAATAAAAAGAGTATAAAAATCAAAGACAATAAAAAGTTAAAAACACAATAAAAAGTTGTGCAATCTTGCACAGTGATTTTTTAAAGAGCTTTTGCATTTTGTCACGAGTGTGTGTTAAAACCAATAATCTTGTTAACCAATAATATAAGAATAATTGTAGAGGCTCTCCTGCATCCAAGCTAGAGCGATCCCGTTTATGTCGGACATAAGGCATTCTTCCCTATGGCACTTACATACTCGCCCTTACTAGCCAAGGGCGAATATGTCCGAGCTACGTAGAGTGATATCTCAATACGAAGCTTATCACGCAAAACTCAAATCGTCAGGTCACACAACACCAGCGACCATCAAACCGGCAAAAGGTCGTTTGGCTCCATTGTAGCACGAAAAATTCACGAGCTACCCGCGCCTAAACAACTCTCTCGCAATTACCAGAGACAAAAAGGCGAGCGACAAGTTTGGACTCGCGCCACACGCGCGCCGATGTGACGATTTAGAACGGCTGAGACGCGGCCAGTAAGTGTGGGACGGTTTTCGAGTTTGTTTTGTTTTTAGACTCTTGCTGAACAATTTTATTGTGAATCATATAATTTATATACGACCTGCAGGTCGATCTAGCACTGTACATACGTTATTTAGATCCAAATGTCAATATTTATATGGAAAAATGACAATTAGATTGTCCTAACCGCTCTGCCTGACGGTAAGAAAATATAAGGCCTGAAGGGTAATACGAGTAACGTAACTTTTGCTGGTTTACGGTAAGCGGTTAATATTTACATTTTACAATTGCGATTTTAGCGGAGGTAGGTTCTCATTGAATCGAGGGATGCTAGGTTTAACACAGAAGCTCTGCTATATACCGTATCGCAATTTTTTAAAGACGTAATCCTTCAGAACTTCACTACTTTCCCTCTGTTTATACACAAGAGTGTTTCCTTATTACAGATCACAGGCCGAAGGAGTAACATTCTTTAAAGTGATAAATTAACAAACCAAATGAAGGAGTTAAAAGTGTGATTTAGGAAACCGATGAACATTAAGAAGAACACAGTATTGTATTCGTACCATTCAATCTTTAACTGAACTGTACCCAAAAATAATGGTTCTGTTCTCATTAAACCGGTACCAGATCGTGCGGTTATCCGGTAAGCGGGGATAAATAGTCGGTCGGCCACCGACTCGCTCGGTCAATCGCTCGTTTCGCTCGTTCGCTCGCTTAGGATTAATTGCGCTTACGGTCTGTGTAATGGCAGCTATCGGATGTTTTGCGAAGGGTGATAAAATATCGCTGACAGGCTTCGAGAATAGGGTCTTTGTTATAATTGTTATTGAAATTGCTTCGTGATAGCCATCTCGTTGAAACTATGTATCACTAAGACGCGTTTATCAATATTAGTGTTTTAGAAGGCTACACCAATATTCACATACACACAAATGGTCTTCGACCGATGACAGCATAATTTGTGGACAGGTGATACCAACACACATTGCACCATGGCGTGTGAGTGACAAACACAGTATAATAACTTGAACAGTTCTTATACAGCCATGCATAGTTATGTGTGTCGTGTAGAATTATATAGATAGTTAATAGGTATGTATACTTTAAATACAATGAAAGGAAAGAACCCATAGTACAATGAATAGGACATAAAAAGGTTTTTTTTGGACCTGGTTCTCGCGTAGCAGCCAGAGTGGCTTTAGCTACTGGTCGCGGCTGGCTTGTGGGTGGTCTCCACTATGGGGCTACCCGACTGCCGAATATAACATAAAAAGGGGTGATTCCTTAAATCAAACAAGGTAGTTCTGGTTTTTTATATGTATGATCTTAGATTTGGCATCACCGTTTAAATAATTAGTAACATATATATTACTAATTATTTAAACGGTGATGCCAAATCTAAGTTTGTGACCTCGAAAACCCTTCGGACCATTGTAAAATTACTCAGACGACACTATTCACGTATGTATAGAAATTCAACCCCCCAAATTCAAATTTTTACCCGTGTGGTGTCGGGTTAGAATAGCACCACCCCCTTTCTTCCCGTGGGTGTCGTAAAAGTCGACTAAGGGAAAAGGGTTGAAGCGTGTCGTGGGCGATGGGCTGGCAACCTATCACTGCGATATCACATTTTGTCGATCTTTTTTTATACCCACATTTATGCTATCAGTGGCACTAAAGCAAATTTCATGTGCTCTAGCTTGCACCTTTTAGGGACTAGTGGCTCTGTGAGCTGTAGACCTCGCGGCTTTGTTTCAAAACGGTTCAATTTAGTAATTTTACACACCTTTTTAACCCTTTGGTTGAATTGAAATCGTGGCCATTATCAAAAAAAGCGGCCAAGTGCGTGTCGGACCACGCACAACAAGGGTTCCTTGCCAATTAAAAAGGTCGTATCCTTACTGAAATCATATGGCACTTACATCCTTTTCTTTAAGTAAGGCGGTTTTTTAGAAATATCTCGAAAACCTTTGAACCGATCTTGTTCAAAACAATTTGCATGATTTTTTTCATATTTTTGAAATACATAAATACATGGTTCAAAAGTTAAAGGGGAGGGGGACAAAATTTTAGTGACTTTCGGGGCGATTATCTCCGACTCTATTCACTTAATCAAAAAATTTGCTTAGAAACCTTATATTTATTTTGGAAGGCCTATCGATTGATGTGCCACACGTGGGCATGCAATTTTTTTTTTGAGTTTCAATTTTATGTATGGAGTGCACGCCTAAAAAAAAATGTTTTTGTAATTTCATTACATAACTATGTAGCTGTTAACAAAATACACCTATACTCAAAATTTTATTCAAATACACCCTATAGTTTTCGAGTAAAATGCCTGTGACATACGGACGGACAGACAGACAGACAGACATGACCTTGCAAAAGGTAATTAATAGCATTAATGAACTATAATAAAATTCTATACTACAATCCCAACACATCATTTGGAAATGCGCTAATTGTTGCCAATTTTCATCATCATTCATTTTTGACCTTATATCTCGTAATACTCGTTTTATAGATGTCGGGTGATCATGAGAGTGACGTTCAAAACCCAGGACCGTTTTAATAAAATCGACAGCTGATCGCTACTTGACTGTACGCTTAAATTACATCGCAAAAAAGAAAGTATTTAAAGTAAAGGCAGGTCGAAAATACAATTATTTAACAAACTGAATCTATTTCAAGGAAACTAAAATGATTTCTTTTTATGGAACCTGTCAGCTGTACTATATGTACTTACGAAAATCTCAACAATTGTTTTGTATATAATATTTGTACAAATATTTGAAACCGTTTATTCCCCACTTGTAAAATAAAGAAACCAGATGTATTTGTGCTTTCTGTTGAAATAAATAAAATTTATAACGCGACCTTTCATTCGCTAAACGCTAAAGTTTTGACGTGAGCAGTCAAATCACATTATATGTCACAATAAACTAAAAAGTATTTAATGTTTTGATGTTGGTTTGCTAATATGGTGCTTAAGGTCTAAAACACTGAGTTCTTTTTTTATGAAACATATATCTTGATGCAGGTTATAAGTTAACGCTATTAGCAACTACTGAAATGTAGCTAGAGCTGTCATTCTCGGGCCATGAACCTAGAATACTATGGACGGGCTGTACGTGTTGCCACGGTGAGGGACGGAAAAGCTCTTATGCAGCTAAATTAAGAACCGGTCCTAAAATGGCTGATGACTTGTCATAAACAACTTACTACGGGACGGTTAATGGTTTGTGTGGCACAACTTCATACTAAATCAGTTGTGGCAATAAAAAAAAAGTGGAACTATGACAATGACAAAGAATGACATTCCCCTTTCTGTCACACTTATAGAGATTTGTATGCTACCAGCTCGCTCGCACGTGGTATTATTATTACCATAGCCTGTCCAGAGTATTCTTCGTTCATGTTCTGGGGCACATTTCTTGGCATATTTGTTTCACATTGTGCATCTAGTTCTATATACTAAATCAAAGGTTACTTACTCGTACAGATAACGGTAGTCTAACTTTTTCAACTACACTGCGTGATACTGATAACGGTATTAGGACTTTTGGGATAGATATTATAAAGCATAATATAGTGCACAGCACTACGGTGGTATGGTTCAGTCCCACCCTACACCCAGGGGTATTGCTAGGGGTATGATGGGTCTGACATGAAAAAGGTCATATCGTTACTGAATACTTATGGCACTTACGTCCTTTTCTTTAAGCAACGCAGTTTTTTATAAACATCTCGAAAACCTTTGAACCGATCTTGCTGAAAACAAATTTTGCTAGTAGAATTTTATAATCTCTATTAGCATGATTTTTTTCATATTTTTAAAATACACGGTTCAAAAATTAGAGGGGGGGGGGGACACAATTTTAGTCACTTTCGGGGCGGTTATCTCCGACCCTATTCACTTAATCCAAAAAATTGCTTAGAAACCTTATATTTATTTTGAAAGACCTGTCGATTGATGTACCACAAGTGGGCTTGCAATGAAAAAATATTTTTTGACTTTCAGTTTTATGTATGGGGTGCACCCCTAAAAAAAATCTTTTTTAGTAATTTCATTACAAAACTTAGTAGCGGTTAACAAAATACACCCTATCCTCAATTTTTTATTCAAATACACCTTATGGTTTTAGAGTAAAATGCCTGTGACATACTGACGGACAGACAGACAGACAGACAGACATGACGAATCTATAAGGGTTCCGTTTTTTGCCATTTGGCTTCGGAACCCTAAAAACGTCGAAATGTCGAGGTAATTAAATAAACACCTTTTTGAACGCAATCAAGTCCGATTTTGTTATAATAATGTGTGCAAATCGTGGCCATTTGAAAAAAAAATGGGTGTGACAAAAATAAATAATTGTACCTATAAATTATTGAACCTGCTCACAAAATTTCACGAAAATCGGTGGAGAACTGCAGCCTGAACATAGCCTTCCAAACATACGAAAGATGGATTTTGGGCCAAGCTGGAGCGGACCGGATTCGGTCAATAGTCTCGATTGTTTTGTTCCACCAATCTGCTTAGTCTCTTTTCCTGTTCAATTCGTAGAAAAAGAAGTTTCATGGCCCTGATTCTGGTTAAACGATCAAAATAAAAGGGTGACAGAATTAAGTCTGTCAGTCTTTGAACCCGTGAAAGTGCAATATGTGAGCAATCCACATCAATTTATCTAGACCCAAGGTCAACCACTACCCTTGGTATCAAGCCCTGCGACTTATGAATAGTGACTGCCCATGCTAATATAAGCTGAAACTGAGTTCTAGAACATGTCAACTCCTTGGAACGCCAAGTTCTCGTGACAGCGGCGATAGGCACTGCCCCCATTATGGTTGGACCATTTTAGTTGTCAACGCGGTTTTATACAAGTATGCGGCCCCTGACTGGTAATCTATCAGCCGGTGATTTGCATCCATAAAATTGGAATCGAAGAGAAAATACTCCCCGTCCCGTTTCCAGACGCCCACCTCCTTTGAGTGGTAAAAGTAAAACCACCTCCATCTGCGTCGGTAAAGGCCTCTCGTAAGGCCATCAAAGCCTCATTCTGTAATGTACCATCTCCATAGGATTTAGTAATTTCATCCGCTAAATCACATTTTTCTACATTGAATACCTTGCCTAAGATATCAATGGGTGATAATAAATTGTTGATGTCCATTCGTGCCTTGCATCTTTAGTAGACATGACCTATAATAGGTGTCGCCGGATGTAAGTAAACCATCTGCATAAAAATGATCAAAATCAATGCCACGAGACGTACCGTAAATTACCGCTGCAACAGGCATCCCGAAACATTGCTGCTGGGGTTGGCGGAAAACGTTAGAAAGACTAAGTTTCCCTCGTTTTGCTATGAAATTCTTTTTGTTAAGCATATATTTAACCAAAATACGTATTACCTCTGTTCCCTGAATATTTTAAATATTCCAACCGGTCAGCTCCAAAGTCCTTCTAGAAAAGCCAAAATCATTTACCTAGATAAGGGGTCACCCGGTAGGTGACCATACTGGCGTCGCGTACATTATTTGTATAAGAGAATTGACCTAGGATTTAAATATGTAGATCTTTAGATCTAAATAGTAACTAAGTAAACGTTGCCCATAAAATTATTCATAAAACCGATTAAATTTGAAGAAAAGCAAATGGTTGCTGCTATTTTGGTGCAAAAACGAAGACCTTTAGAGCTTCAAATTAGTAAGTTTAGTAAGTTTAATATTCTACGAATAAGGCAAAATAGTCTTGGGAAATTGTGACTTCTACATTTTTAATCTTTGAAATAATTGCCGCCATCGGCGCGTATCTTATAAATTACAGAAAAAATCATATTATTAAAAATATCTGTGAATTAGCCGATGAAAAGTGATTCCCCTACTTTTATTATTGTTGGGTTTGTTGTTGGTGCAAACGAAGGAATTTTTTAAAGTTTTGAGTCAAAATTGCGCTCGAAACGTCCACCACACTGTCTTGCCCTCATGAGAGTAGGTATGCTGACGTGCGCGAAGTTATGCTAGGTGATGCTAGACATCAACTAGCATAACGGAACATAAAATTTGTATTAATCACAACGCTGACCCAGGGTTCTTGTAATTTTTTACGTTTTCAACCCATATCTCCGGCATTTTTCAAAATTTCGAAAAACTGCCTCTACAAAAAAAATCTGTATACTTACCGAACCTACTCACAAAATTTCATAAGAATCGGTTGAGAAATGTGAGCTCTAGGCGAGAACAGGGGGAAATCCAAACATCCGGACATGAGGAAAAATGATTTTTTGTCCAAGCTGAAGCATAGACGCTTCGCTCGCTTCGCTCGCTCGGTCGATAAAGGCGTGTATGTATGTATAAAAATTCAATTGGACATCTATATGTTTCGCTCTCTCTCTTTCACACGCTCCAAGCTAACGTACCAGAAAAATTGTACGAAATGCATTAATATTTTACGTTGCTATACATTAATATCTTTGATTGTTATCTTTGACGGGAATGCAAAATGTAAGTGTCCATTGACCAGCCTAGCCCTGCCCATTCTCAGAGCATTCGTCCCTTACTAGCAAGTATATAAGTGCGAGTGGGACGAAATTTATATGACCGACATAAACGCGATTATTCCAGCTAGGCTGCATGTTAGACTGCCATTTCTGGAAGGCGTAAAATGTAAAGTGTCGTACGAATTTCTGTAAAAATGCAACATAACCCTAAAGGCAGCTTGGAGTTGGACAAATAGTTTGTAACATTAGGTTTTATATCCGGTGGGTTATTCTCGAATCTCGCGACATGGCAGAAGGTTCAAAGACAACTAATATGCTATGTCGAGTGTTCACAGCACAAACAGTGACGTAATCAAACGATATTTGCCGAGAGGCTCCTTTATCTTAGCAGATTTTGAGTAAAATTATCAACGTCACTAAATCATAGTCGTATTTATAAATTAGGTATATTTGCCAATCGTTAATCAACCAACCTGGTTAATCAAGTGAAACAAACTAACGTTCACGTTAAGCCCTGTGTTATTGCGTGCATACGCATCAAACATTTGTGGAGCTTCCTCGAGAATTGAACACACACACACACTAACTACTTATTAAAAATCTTTTCTTTCACAAGTTTTCTAAACGACTTCAAGATCTACAATAATAACGGTACTATTATTGTCACTTTATTGTTTTCAATGTGGTGTGGTATGTATGGTCCTTCTTTTTGATGTTTTATGATAATAAATGCTTTGGAATCACTAACAGCACTGTCCTGTGAATGATTTAATACTCTGGTAATGGAAGTGGATCGATATTCGTCATTAATTAATAATCCTTTTAGTTCACCATTTAAAAAAGGGTAGTAAAAATCCGACAGTCTATAGGTTTCCTAAGCATCAAATTTATATGCAAATTATCGTCTTCATATCGACTCCAACATGATAGACCCCCTCGCTCGCGTGGCAACTTTCGCGAGTCGTCCCAAGTTTTTGTGACAAAGTAACTCCGGGATCGCTGGAGTCAACTGCGATGACGCAGTAACTGTCGCACTTGCATTCTGCTCAGCTCATGCAGTTTGTAAATGCAGGGACAAGGGTGTATTCACCAGGGGATAGATGTGTGAATATGTGTAGGTATTCATATTTTCGATTCCTCTATGTCAAGTATGTGAAAACACTACTTCGTAATCTCTGGTGACCATAATGCAATTCAATTCAATTCAATTCAATTCAATTCGTTTATTGCAATAATCACTTGCTGAATGTGAGATTCCGTTCTTTGACGAGGGCTTACTACTGTTTTCCAGATCTTGATCGTTGTCTATACTTTGTCAGTTTTGTAATTTGCGCTGTTGTAGATCATTGAAATGTAGGTGCGCAGTAAATAATCCATACTGTAATATGGCGTACTTAGGGATTGAGGGGGCAGATGGGACGCGAATATTTTAGTTGCTACTTTGATTTCCTGGCTCAGGTTGCTCAAAAAGTGACTATATATAAATAAAATAAATAAATAAATATAAGGGGACAATCTTACACAAATCGACTTAGTCCCATAGTAAGCTCAGTAAGGCTTGTGTTATGGGTACTAGACGACGATATATATAATAGATATAAATACTTAAATATATAGAGAATATCCATGACTCAGGAACAAATATTCATGCTCATCACACAAATTTCTGCCCTTACCGGGATTCGAACCCAGGACCTCTTGCTTCGTAGGCAGGGTCACTACCAACTAGGCTAAAGCGGTCGTCAATATATACTATATAGGTATATATATATACTATATAGGTATATAGATACTATTTAGGTATAAAGATATATACCTTTATATATTTTTATCTGGCGGTAATACGGAGTAGCCAAATTATAACATTAGAGTCTCTAGAAGTAAGAGGTGAAAGATATGTGGCCTGCCCCCCTATTCTGTAACTTGTTTTAAGTTCACCTCAACGCTTACGCACAAATATATCTTGACACCGCGATGCGTAGTAACTAAGCGTAGGTAGAGATCTAGTTTCGTGACGGGTGACCGGCGGGGTGAGCCGCATTAGTGCGTAGCAATGAACAGCCCTGGAATTGAACCATGTGGGGAGCGATCATGCGGAAGAGATCGCTACTCCAGAGGAGCGATAAATTATGAGCGAGCGGAGAGTGGGACGGAACGCGTATCGAGGGAAGCTTATCCGAAATTCTGAATCCGAAAGTTTTTCCCCATACATTTTCGCAGCTCACCCCATTGTTTTCCCCTCTAACTCCACTAAGGGGTGAGGTGGGATTTCTCACAATTTTTAAGATTATCGTTTAAATCAAATGAAATTAAACGACAGATAATCATAATTGAACTAAAATTCATACGGCCGGAACAATTTTATATGTACAAAAATAAACGTGCCACATGTAAAAATACATTTTTATCGTGGTTTGATTGTCTATTTTGACTCAACTCACCCCATTTTACGGTACTAACTTTACACTGACAGCTTACTGATGCCGCACCGACTCCGCACCGCCAAAAGCGGAGGTGTTTAATAATTTTTAGAACGGAATATTAAGAACGCACCCAAATAACACCACAAACTCCTCAGTGGTACAAGGAAGGTTGTCAAAGCGTCTGAGGATGGACTATTAAGTAATTTATTTGTGTAATTAGTAAGCAAAAAAACAGTCCATTGTTATTTAAAAATAACCGACGTTCACCGTAAATTTCTTATGCACTATAAAATATAATACCTTAAACCCCAACGAAATATATCATCCGGCTTAAAAAATATGAGTTAGCTTTATACTCCGGCCGCAGAATGAACTGAACACAATTTGAATATCTAAATTGGCGATCCTTCCTGAGTTTCCTCATTACGTCGCCCTCACCTGCTAATTTTTCTCCGGCACTGGAGGGTTGGAAATCGGCGGTATTTTTACTTAGTATTTTTTTAGTATTACAAATGATAAAATACTCGGTAAAAAACAGGGATTTAAAATATGCACAGCCAAACGGCATTTCATCTTTATGCATGTATTTTGATGTAGTTTTAAAATCAGTGGAAATTTTTTCATCCCAATTTTGGTTATGGTTGTTGGTAGTTTTAGTTATATGTATGTAAAGTATGTTGTGAAGTGTTTTTATTTTATGTCATAGAAAAGAGGAAACTGTGAATGTTATTGCATCACGAAGTCTGTGTTTATGTATTATTTACATAAAACATCATACTGTGTATCGTGGTATTGTAGCTAATCATTGAACGTGCAGTACAATATATATATTCGTATTGGACTTGGAATAACCCTGATTCTTGTTTGATAGAAGTCAAGTACGTACTTCTTAGACATACTCGTACTCGTACCATTGCTAGTATTTTCAAAATACTCCTGTCCTGATACTGATTCCAGTTTGCTGGTAATTTTTATTGTAATTTATTGAAGGCACGTGACCAGGCACTTTATTGAGAGTTGGAGCCGACTTGAGTGCGGGATTATAATAGTCTGGGCGTCTTTATACTTGATGCGAATTTGTGTGAAATGTTTTTTTAAGAAGCTTACGGATCAAGTTTAGTTCATTCCATTGTATCACACACATTATTACTAAGTAATTTATATGTATTGCGTCACAATTATTTACCAAAGCGAGTGATCAGAGAACCAGAGTAGGCGCTGTCATTTTTTGTCTGTCTTCTGGGTTCATTTCGTGACAAAGCAGAATGTGTTGTACTCGTAGTATGTAAGGTCTGAAACGTCGCGTAAAATGTGACGATAAAACCTATCGTGCTAGAGCGCCTCAGAACGGTTATCAGAAGACGGCGCGCGGAGTGACGCGGCGAGATAGACTATCCGTCTCTTTCTATAGCTCGACCGATTACTTAAGGCCTCCACCCACCGGACGCGTGTTGTGCGTGGCGCGTGTGCTGTGCGGCACACGCGCAAGTTGTAAAGCATTGAAACTACACTTCAAACACACATCGAACGCGATTCGAACGCGGGCCCGCGCGGGCCCGCGGCTCTAAAGTTACAAACTCGGCAGCGCGGCCGCGTATCGTGCGCGTCGCCAAGCGTGATAGAGATAGTGAGATACATATTAAATGTGTTGGTAGTGAGAGAGATATGACACGCGGGCCCGCGCTGCTGCTGCGCTGCAGCCGCGCGGCACTCGCGCGGCACACGCGCAGCACACGCGCTGCACACGCGTTGGTAACGCGTCGCAGCCGCGTACCCCCGCGTTGCTATACGCCGCCCGCTTGCGGTGTGAATATACCGATTCAACCGCGCCCGACGCGCGCCGCGCACGTCACGCGCCGCGCACGACACGCGTCCGGTGGGTGGAGGCCTTTATAGGTAGACTGTTAAATCAGTCTTCGCCAGCACGTCGCGTGCTGCCCCCTCCCCCCCATTCTGTAATTTGTTTTAAGCTCACCTCAACGCTCGCTATATCTTTAAATATAGCTCGTCTGTCAATGCAGCCGATCAATCAGACAAAAGTACAGAATAAATAATAGTACTAATCCCTAGCACGTCTATCATGAGACGGCCGCAACGTACTTACGATTTTTCTCGCACCATCCGTCTTTTTCTTATTAGAAAACTTAGAACAAGAGGTACAGTGTGAATAAAAATTCGAGAGTATGTCGTCTGTCTTATGATAGGCGTGCTGTTTAGATATGCTGAACGAGCCTGAACATGGCTTTCCCTTTCTATCGTATGCAACGCGCTGCGACAGAACGCGTGCGGGCCAAACCAGCGCGATCATACCCCTGGGGCCGGTAGACTTGTATGTAGGTTGTAGGACGGTTTAAAGATTTCATCTTCGTGGAATCCTATCATAAATAAATGCCAGCGTCAAAAAACATCGTCCGTTATATCACCGGACATTGTTAGTGTTGTGTGTCGGCCGGGTGACAACCCTAGTGTACAAGTGGTTCATTAAGACCAAATGCGGATAGTTCGGAAAACCCGCGCAGCAAGAAGATGTTGATACCTACACGAGCCAGTTGTCCCGTGACCATGGATGTTGCAACACATCCGAAACGTCGGGAGACCTCAGTGAGGTAAATAAATAAGTTAATTATACGCGATTCAGTCCCGGTTAGTATAAATAATGTGTGAAAATCGTGAAAGTTTAAATCAATATTTATGTAGGTACTTGTAGCGGAGCAACCAAATCACGGAGTGAGCCACCCCTGATAAAAGCTACAAGATCACCAGAAGCGAAATCACATTTTACGTTTTAATTGTTCTGTTGACGAGTGGTTTAGCGTGTGGGTAGCCTGCCTACGAAGCTGGGTTCTAATCCCGGTAAGACCCAATACTTTATGCGATGGCCCTAAATATTTTCTTCCGAGTCTTCGATGTTTTCCACATACCTTTTTAAGTATTTATATGTATTAAATCCCGCTCCGGCGCGCGGCTGTCAAACGGCGGTCGTGGGTTCGAATCCCGGCTCGTACCAATGAGTTTTTCGGAACTTATGTACGGAATATGATTTCATATTTACCGTTAGCTTTTCGGTGAAGGAAAAATATCGTGAGTAAATTCAAAGGTGTATGTGAAGTCCCCAATCCGCACTGGGCCAGCGTGGGGACTACTGTCCGTTCCCTCTCATACATGAGATGAGGCCTGTGCCCAGCAGTGGAACGTATATAGGCTGATGATGTGATGTATTAAATAAATCGTCGTCTTGTACCCATAACGCAAGTTCTATTGAGCTTGCTATGGTCATAGTACGATTTGTGTAACATTGTCCATAATAATTACAGATTTTATATTATAACTTTTCACGAACACTTCGCCGTTAATAATTAAAGTCTTTCATCTAGCCTCAATCTGAAGAAACAAAACGGGAGCACTGGCTCACGCGAACCTCAGCAAACGAAACGCAATAAGCTAAGTTCAGGTTATCACCCAAAAAACCCTTGACCTTGTACGAATATATTATCACATCGTAGTTCATCGATGCGCGCGGCAGTACGGCGCGGGCCCGCGTAGTACACACGCGTGGCCACGCTCTGGCGGGACGTGGCGCGGACGTGGCGAGCGCCCCGGGACGTGGGGCGGACGCGGCGCGCGATGCCGCTGTGCTTGTGTGTGTGTGTGATGACGTGGCTGTGATACACGTGAGTTTTTAGGTTATGTTGTTGTTGGTTCGATGAACTGTCTGGGTTATTGCGTGATTGTTATGGATTGTAATCTTTTCGGCGGTCATACATAGATTTACGACTTTATTCCCAAAAGGGGTAGAAAGAGCACATGAAACTTATGTTTCAGTACCACGTTCGGCGGTCATATCGGCACGTTTTTAATCATACATCTGACTAATGATTTGTTTACTATATTGTACCTATAATAAACAACTCGTTCAGCAATTTCATAATTAAGAATGTTTACAATAAAAATCACTTACTAAATAAAAGTATATTTGTTCCTAAAAACGAATACAGTTATAACTCAACATAAGCTACAAGACTTTACATCTTCAAATTATATTATACTTAGCACAGACACAAAATACATGACCACGAAAGGGCGTCAATAAAAAAGTAGGTTGGCTGTAAACACTAAAATCGTAAAAATAAATGCTTATCTCTCGTTTTCATACTTTATTTTGTAGATTATATTACAAAACTAACCCGAGCGTGCGTCTTTACGCTGTTTACCTAATTAATACATTTCATTAATTACTTTGATACTTACTCCGAGATAATTACTTGGTGGCTCAGTATAGATGGTAATTTAGTCCTCAAGTTAAAAAACGAGTTAAGTTAAGTATGTAGAACAATATTTTTTTTTATCTTGCAATATATTTTAGATATTGTTTATTTAGTCAGATAATTTTGTCTTAATGGAACCATTCTGCGCTGTTGGCTTCGGCCTCATGCCTGCTCCCCAAAGATCGGGACTCTATGGTCCCGAGACATCGCCAAAACATAACAATAATCCAATTATTTCTAACATACAATCCTACTATCGTACTAATATTTGGATGTTACTTATTTACGAATGTTTGGACGTTTGACTGTTTAGATGTTTGGATGTTTGTTACTCAGTCAAGCGTAAACGGCTCATCCGATTTGGATGAAATTTTGAACGGAAATAGTTTATAGCCTGGATTAAGGTGCATAAGCGTGAGCGAGATGGAAGTGCGTACTCGGAAACGCGGTTATCATGTTATTTAATTATTTTCTGGCCGTTCAAATAAATAAAAATGTAATCACTGATTTCTCTCAAACATGATATTGCCGATTTTTAGAAGTAATTTTAATATTTTTAGCTTCTGTGCATAATTTGTTACGAATGTTTTAAGTGCATTTCAGGCACTTTTAGACCAATGTTCGTGATTTTTTTCTATCGAGCGAAAATTGCTGAAAGTTGTTTCAAATTACTGATCTCCCTGCAGAAAAGCCTCAAGATTACTATTCGTATTTTTTTTGAAACCATATTATTATAAACAGACGCATTATATTGTTTCAAAAACTCTGTTCGCTTAATTTCGCTGAACCTACGGCGCCTTAACTATAGAGGATAGTTACTGTAGTGTATTGCTATCCTTATCTCGTGCGCATACGTCACGTCACGATGACCGGAGTGGGGGGCAGTAGTTGTCCGACCGTTGCCGGGAGTGGTGGTGTGCTGTCGAGCCAAGGAACGTGTAAATAGCAACACCGGTATACCTATAGAACGTGCAAATAAGTTAACACTACAGTTACTATCCCAAGTCCACACAAACGAAGTCGCTTGCGGAATCTAGCGCTATATATTATAAAATTAGAAACGAGGTGGCGAAACTGCGTGGCTCTGTTGCGTCGTCAACCCTGGTGTAAAATTCGATACGTTGCCCTGAAATCGCCGAAACAACCCTTCGTCCGGCAGTCAGCACTCGCAATGGTCTCCTGCAGTGGCGGCGGCACAAAAGAACTTATAATAAGACATCGTCATTTGCCATCATTGACCCGAAGCCATCGAGTGGACTTTAGGAATGAGCCCAAACATGATGGTTTATCTTGTGTAGTTTATAAAGTTGCCATTACCTTCTAGCTCCATCCTCAGACCAGCTTCAGTGTACATTAATATTGCATCATCTGGCTTACAAATTGTACAGTCGACAGAAAAGTATATGATCATTTTAGTACCTTGTCCCTTCCACTACTCTCAAGCATACCAACTTTCACCGTATTGTTACGTTAAGTGCGACAAAGTACTTAAATGATCATCTATATTTGCTGTCGAATTTACAATATTCAGTAGATTCAACTTAGGGAAGTTGGCGTTTGAGTTACAGGGACTTAGAACCAAATTAATAATCTGATTACCTAACCAACATACACGACAAAAACTTGCTAGATGGTTCAAGATGACACCTTTGTCGTAAGGTCTGGTGACCCTCAAGACATCATTAGCGTAAGGCGAATAGGCACCTTCTCATGTCTCTAGATCACTATTTATTTCACCTACTTGCCGACGCATTCGCTATGAAATCCTGTTGAATCTGATGATGCCTGCCATAGTTTTCGGTGCATGCCAAAAAGAGGCCTTGTTCAATCCAATCCTGAAATTACGTCGCCGTTTACATGTTAACTATTCCCACATAGCCATGCACCGGGGAAATGTTTTTTGCCTTTCAGTGCAAAAATAAATTAATATGAATTCAGTTCCATTGAAGCGCGGAGAGTGGGCGGGCAGATTGGTTCGTACTCGTTCGTGTCGTAGTCAAAATATCATCGTCAGTACATTAACTTTGATAACACTCAGCCGTTCATTCGACAACTTGTATTTTTGAATAAATTGTAGGTAAGTATTGTATAGCAAGATCCCTTCTATTCTCATTATTCTAGATAACCTACCTACTCTGTAAAATTTATTTTCTAAAGTAGGTATATACAAGATGATAACATTAGCTAAATTAAATTAAAGCTAAGTTAAATCTAAAAAAGGCCCTAGAGGCATTGTCCCGAGGATGCTGGCGGCATTTCCTCGCTGAATTGCAATGCTGATGCATTGCGCGAGAAAGCCGCCAGCTCTTCGGTCACCAGTTACGTCAACCAGACGTTTCGCGATTTCCGCAAATAGCTTTTGCGCACTGGGACCCCATGGACCGAGGGTCTCGACGCCAAAAAGTACAAAGTTACAACTTTGTACTTTTTGGCGTCGAGACCCTCGGTCCATGGGGTCCCAGTGCGCAAAAGCTATTAGTACTCTCTGCCGAGGCCTCTATATTTAATGCGTTTCAGATTTTCGGCATTTTCCGCCGCTGCACCCGCTATAGTAGTAGTCCGTTGGAGGTGGGACGGTGCCAGTGTGTGACACACAGTAGCGTCCCACACAAGCATCCGTCCCAAACTCCACGGAACCAGAGACACTCCATCAGGTCTTTTGCCATCATCTCTGACAATGCCAGGCGGCTCAAGAAGAGCAGGCACATTGATGGTGGCAAGAGACCGGCGGATTATGTCATTAAGAGTCGCATGTCTTGCAAAGCGGCCTGCACTTTTTTGACAACATAGACCGTGGTGACCCAGTCGGTCCACGTCTGTGCCACAAGGGCATATGTGTGGAGTGCATACTGTGACCCCAAGCCGTAGACCAGTCGCCAGACGAAGGGAGGACGGATCCAGAAAGGTACCGGTATTTGGTGAAGGATGGGCATGCAGCCAGTAACCAGCCTCTCTGGCTCCGACCGCCTAAAGTCTTGCGCGTTCTGGACCTGAACTGCGGCTAAGAATACGACCTACTCTTAGTTGTAATATTTTTTTAAATACGTATACTTCGATCAATATCTTGATGCCATTCCACCATATTAACCCGACAACAGTTAAACTAACAAAGCGTTTTTGACGTTTTGTTGAGTCAAGAGAGTGCAATCGATAATTAAATATTCGAAATTCAGTTGACGTCCATTGTTGGTGTAATCGGTTTCATAGGGCTGTTGGTTTCAATGCAAATACATGTTGTCAAGCATTGGCAAGCGTGTTAATGTAGCATATATCTATCCCTTTCCGACTCGCTTTTCCCTATTTTGCACGAACCTTGGCATCTTCCTTTGTGAGCCCGTTTTCGCGACATTAGATTGATCTTTTATTAGATTACGTTGCGCAAACCACGTGACGATGATTGTTCATAGTCAATATACTGTTAGCAATAAATTAACCCTTACAATGCCAGCTTACGCAGCGGGGTGACTGGTATCGCTGTGTTTCATTCTTGGGGGAGGGTTGTACGATAAGTTTGCTTAATGGGGTAGGTGAAGTGGATCGCTAAAGGTCAGATTTCCTACTGGTCTTCAATGAACTTTACTTAACTGCTGACTGAATTACGTATAGAAAATAAAACGAATTCAGCTCATGTCAAATATAACTCCCGTTTCATCGCAATGGCAGAACAACAAACCGAGCAAATTTTCGTAACCAAGGCGTAGAGGTCTCTACGGCGTAGCACTGCTACGCCGCGATTATGCAGTATGCAAATTCAAGAGCACCGTTTACGGTCGAAAGGTCTTATATCATTATGAAATTCTTGTCAAGATACGATTTTTGGACAACGCTGCAACAGTTCATAGCCGGACGGACGGACATTTGTCCATGCGTACTAATGAACAGACTTAATGGGGTTTTACAATGGGGTGCTGATTTTGGAAACGGAAGAAAAATATGTGTAAATTGTTGCCATTGTTTTGAGATGAATATTTACTTTGCCACGGTGCAGGTTTTTTACAACAGTTACTATTGCCGTGGTTTTTTCCATATGTAGGGGAAAGCGCCTACGAACACTTCGCCCGCTAGGCGGGTTCTAGCAGTGAAAGAGTTAATTTTGTAGTGCGTTCGATTTCAAGTCAAGCAAGGTACTCTTAAAGCTACGGTAGCCCAGTGGTTCAGGCATGCGGCTGTCAAACGGCGGTCGTGGGTTCGAATCCCGGCTCGTACCAATGAGTTTTTCGGAACTTATGTACGGAATATGATTTCATATTTACCGTTAGCTTTTCGGTGAAGGAAAAACATCGTGAGGAAACCTGCGTACATCTGCGAAGAAATTCAAAGGTGTATACTGTGAAAGGCGATGTGGGAACTACTGCCCGTTCCCTCTCATACATGAGAGGAGGCCTGTGCCCAGCAGTGGGACGTATATAGGCTGATGATGTGAAGGTACTCTTGTACGGGTCATAATGACAACTTGTCATATCGAAGTTTTGTAAGATAGTTGTGGAAGGACATACATAGTAAATTGTGTAACAAGGAGTGCCAGAATTACCGGTCCTGCGCCACGCACACCCAGTGGAATCCCGCGACCTTTACCAGTCCACCTTGTCTCACCCACGCTGCGCCTTCCGGTACGTGGTCGCCACTCAAGAACCTTTCCGCCCCAACAGCCATCGGTTCGACGTGCACGTGTGTGCGTGTGTCCACTGCCATTTAACGGTTACCTTGGTTCTGCTGCGGATAACCTCATTTCTGATGCAATCAACATTGTCCTCTCTAGTGCCGTTTGGGTGACTTTGAACCTCCTAATGAGGTCCGTAGGAAGCGACCGCGGTTCGGTGCCATACGTCATCACTAGCAACACACACTGGTCAAAGACTCTCGTCTTGAGACACTGCGGAATATTGAGCGAAAAGATGTGCCGTAGCTTCCCGAACGCTGCCCAGCCGCGTCTGATTCGACGACTGACCTCTTTCTCAAAGTTTGAACTAACTGGACGGTCTGTCCTAGGTAATATAATCTTCTACAACTTGTATGTACTTGTATCTGAAAAACGAGCCATTCGAATTCTGTTTAGTCTACGCAAGGGCACTTCGGTTCGAGAATACTTTGTAAAAAGTCGAATAATGACTGTAATATCGTTATTTATATTTAATAGTCTGTTGGAAATCCACAATGAGAAGGAAATCTTTAAAAGAAGGAGAGACATACATACATACAGTGTGTAAGTCTAATACGGGCGAATCTCTATACGGTGGTCAGTATAGGACAAAGTAAAGGTAATAGATAACATTTACTTAAAGTAGCAACAATAATTTTGTCCATACAAAATAATTCAGCCCGCAACGTAATGCAAACACACTCACGTTAAACGCGCGTTGACAGTTGCTAATGAACATTTGACATTTCGGTACCGCAACCATGTTTACAGTACATTGCTGTTGAGAAATTTAAAAAATAATAATTATGGGGTCGTAATGACCTGCAACTTAAAAAAAACCTTTTACTTCATGATTACACTAATGAATACTTTGTCCAATTTAATTTATCGCCCGTATTAGACTTACACACTGTATAATACACGCAATAAAGATAAACTGTGCGTACCTCCAACTAAATTAGTTAAAACATTTAAATAAGGTCTCCCTCTCAAAATTACTGTACATAATTTGCTACCATCTTACATAACAAATATGTCATTCATAGAATTTAAGAGTAGGCTTAAACGTTTCTTTCAATGTAACCCATTATACACAATCAACGAATTTAAAGACAAATTAAAATAAGCGAGATCCATTTCTTAAATTGTTATGTCTTAGTATGTATTGAAGTTACATTTGGCTTACTTTTCAAAATTTGTATTCTATCCTATTTTATAAGTGCATGATTTAATTAAGAGGAAAGTATTATGTATCAGAACGTGCTAGATGTAACGTTATGTTGTTGCTTGGTCAAATAAAGAAGCTTGAAACTTGAGACAAATTCAAGCGTAAATTGTTCGATTCAAATGAGAGTTGATATGTAGCGAAAATAACACGTAGCTCTGACGCACGTGATTAGCGTTGAATGGGTTAAGATTTTAACACTACGGCCCCTGTTTTGATAGAACCAGTGTAGCGGCTCAATTAACACATTTACTGGCAGGAACCTACCTAGCGGGCGCTAGGCACTTTTCGCTACTTAACGGAAAAAGCACGGGATCGGCCATGAGCGTAGCGTGTAGAGATTCTGGGCAGCGAATGTCTTAATATCCATATGTGGTGAAAATCACACGTAGCGATCCAACCATTGTAGGTGTCTGACAGCTCAACGTTATGCTGAGCCAGTGTCCGGTTCACTGCCGCACTTGTTTCATGTTTTATTTGTTTTTAGGGTTCCGTACCAAAAAAGGTACAAAAGGAACCCTTATGGTGCGACTCCGTCCGTCTGTCTGTCTGTCACAAAGTGAAATATCTCACGAACTACTTAAGGTATCAATTTGCAATTTGGAATGGTTTTAAATGAGAGTCAGCCACGTGCATGGAAAATGAAAAATTTTAATATATATTTTAATTTTCCATAAAATCATACGAATATGAGGAGGGGGCAAAAATTGGAAAGGGCTTGAGTTGCATATTTTGAAACAGTTTTTTTTTTTCTACACGGGGAAAATTTTGATCTATGAAGGAAAATGTAAAAAAAAAATACCATTCCCCCCCTTATCTCCGAAGTTATTCAAGCGAAAAATTTGGATTAATTACTTGTGATTAAGATAAACATAAATATCACGGGAAATGTTTTTTTTTTCTGTATCTAGAATATATTTTGTTTTATTTCCATAAATCATTTCCTAGTTAAGTTTGCAATTTAATCAACTTTATAAGTATTTTTTTGTTTTGAAATTCCTATAAGACTATAATAGAAATACCGTAATTTCAAATTAAAAAATAATAATCGAGATCGGTACACGTGATAAACAATAATCGCTAAAACACCAACATACATACTAAGCTTATTGCCCTTGCACGTTAGTACCAAATGAGGCCGATAGACGGCGCTGACCCCATTCGCTTTGTTAAGATTTTTCTAGAATGAATGGAGTTGGGACGGGTATATTTCAATAGCAGGTCAAAAAAAATCGCGATTCAATTGTCTTGGTAGTTTGATGGTGTTGGTGTAAAAGTTTGAAATTAAATTCTGTTGTGTTGGGTTAAAATAAGTAAATAATTTAACAAATATTGGGACATTTACCTTTACCTTGAGTTAATTGCTAGTTTGTACGGAACCCTCGGTGCGCGAGTCGGACTCGCACTTGACCGGTTTTTTTTTGTTAGGGCTCCGTCCCCAAAGGGTAAAGCGGGACTCTATTACTAAGTCTCCGCTGTCCGTCCGTCTGTCTGTTAGACTGTGATAGTTAGACAGTTAACATTTCACAGATGATGTATACCTGTTGTCGCTATAGCAAGACATACTAAGAAACAGAAAAAAAAATATTTAAGGGGGCTCCCATACAAAAACCGTGATTTTTTGCCGTTTTTATAGATAATTCTACGGAATCCTTAGTGCGCGAGTCCGACTCTCACACGGCCAGTTTTTTGTTATATCTTAAATGTTAATGAATAAATGTATATTTCATTATTTTTTCTGTCAAATGCGTTGTGATAAGCGCTGAATGGGTTAAGACATTAGCAGTACGGCCACTGTTTTGACACGCCGGTATAACGGCACAATTAAAGCGTGTTTGCGCGCGGGCGAGCGATATTTGCGCAGCTGCGGCGGCGATGCATTGTAAACACGTGGCAAATTGCGCCGCGCTTGCCTGTTGTTTTTGCCTGTAATCTGCATGGGAATTGAGACGGTTACAGTGCTCTGTCATAGCCACATGAGGGGTTGAAGTTGCAATACGTCCGTAGGTATTACCCACCGCTTCCCGAACCGTGAACCCTGGGCGGCGTTGCTAAAAGTGCGACCACCTGGCAACCATTTCGAAGATCTTGCGGTTGCAATGCAGGCAACGCCGTCGGGTAAAATATAGCCTTTAACCATTCAGAAGGTTCATTCTACACGTAGGTGAAATAATTCTTGAAATCGGATAGCACATAGATAACCGGTTCCGGTGATAACCCAAAACATACAAACTTACAATGCTAAGACTCATAAACTTTTCCTCTTTATAATATTAGTATAGATTATAGATAATGATAATTTGTTTAATTTATTGAACCATTTAATTTATTGAATCAGGCGTTACTTTGCGGAAGTCCATGATATATTACGAGAACAATATTTCTTTGCTATTCCGCTAAAAAAACGTGCTGGTCTATTAGTGAAGATAAGATGCAACTATTTGCGTAAAAACATGCAAAAAATTACAGTAAACCACAACCAATAATGACATAAACCTCGACACGTGTTTCGCCTCTCTACGAGGCATCATCAGGAGATGCTGGCAGGAGATGATGCTTGCGCCACGTCCACTGAGCAAATTTTGCTCAGTGGACGTGGTTTGCTGTAATTTTTTGCATGTTTTTACGGGGTCTATATCGGGTGGCATAAAATTGTTGATCCTAATATTTTGTCGCATACCAACTTTGTGCCGAATATCGAATTGCATAAACATTGTTGTGCATATTTTTTATTTGCCGAAATTGTTGTTCCTAATATCGATTGTCCTAAATATTTATTGTCCGAATGTTTATTGTGTCGAAGGTTTTTTTTTAGAATGATTGATGTGCATAACTTTGATGTTACTAATATTTAATGTACTAAAAATGTTGTGCATACATTTTGTTACGCATACATATCTATTAGAATTGCATATTACTTGAATAACATCCCGCCCTCATGTCCCCGCCCTCGTGTCATGTGACCCGCCCTCATGTCGACGGAGCCCCGCTTCGCGGGGCCCCTATTTCTGCTCTGAGGGACAAAAGGCAACTAACGAACCTATCTAATTGACCTAAATGAAGGTTGCCTCAGCTAAGAATTGCCTAATACTTGAATAACCTGTGACCCGCCTTCGTGTCGACGGAGCCCCGCTTCGCGGGGCCCCTATTTCTGCTCTGAGGGGCAAAAGGCAACTAACGAACCTATTTTATTCATCTAGATGTAGGTCGGGTCTGCTCAGAGTTTACAAATAGTATACAATTTAGGAAAAAAATAGTATAGGTGGTTTAATTTTAGCACGTTTAACAATAGGCAAAATAATTACTATGACAATGAAAATTAGGAATATTACTTTTAGGTAATTCGATGTTCGAGTAATCAATATTAGGATAAACATACTTTAGGACTTTTAAATGTGTATGCGCAAAAATGAATAGGCTAAATAAGTAGTATGCCACTCAACATTATGCCAAACATTCTCGGCCAAAAAATTTTAGGACGATCAACATTATGCGATACGACAGGCACCCGTTTTTACGCAAATAGTTGCATCTTATCTTCACTAATAGACCAGCACGTTTTTTAGCGGAATAGCAAAGAAATATTGTTCTCGTAATAAATTATTTGCTTAGTAAATATAAGTACATATTAGGAAACATTTATACACCAGTGACAATTGTAACCTGTAAGCTAATTCACCAAACATTATGGAACGAATGAATTTTAATATCCCCGTCATTCCACGTAATTCAATTTAGGACGCCACATTTAGTAATTAGGCAACATGCGAATTGTTGTACAACAAATATTAAACAACGTATAATTATGAACGTAATCGTTGCCTATAATAATTTGATACAACGAACAACGGCTCAGCGATCATTTTTCACAATTCAATATTGCCGCCATAATCATAACGACGTACCAGTAATTTTGGTAAAATGGCATTTGATTGTCAAATCTGATGTTTATTGGTGAAGGAACAATATTACTATAAGATTTTATTCGTTTTACGCACGATTTCTGATCGTAAATGGGGGTAAGGAACATTTGTCAGGCCTGGTACGTTTAAGCGGATTAAAGTTGTAACGGAACGTATTTCTTGAAATGTTCGCATTAGATTAATATTATTGGTTGTCAATGAGTATATATATTTAAGGGACACACGAACAAATGCCCGTATAGCTATTGAAGCTTCGAAGACAGGCTCAAATTATTGCACACACATAAAAATCAAATAAACTAAATCTGGGCACACAATCAATCAATCAATTATGATCAATTATGATTATTTACGTCACACCTGGCCATAATGCGAGTTTTACTGCACGTACGGGAAAACTCGCATTGTGGCCAGGTGAAGACGTAACATTTTGTACTAAACACGGGCGGTAATTCGTAAAGCCCCAGAGCGCGTATAACACCTGCGATCTGGGGCATTCACGAATTCACCGCCCTAGTTACGTAATGTACTGTTATATAACAGCAATTTGACAGGTTTGGGGTCGATGAACTGAATGGTTTACCATTATTAAAATAGCTTGTTGTCCATAAATTCACCCTTTGAACTATACAGTGAAACCTCAAAAACACGTCCCACGAGGTTGAATTTTTGGCGTGAATGTGACATTTTCGTTTAAGTAAATATCTTTACGTCACACCTGGCCATAATGCGAGTTTTACTGCACGCTGCGCGTACGGGAAAACTCGCATTGTGGCCAGATGAAGACGTAAAATTTTGTAATCAACACGGGCGGTAATTCGTAAAGCCCCAGAGCGCATATTTATGGCCCTCATCTTCGGTTCGGGCCACAAACACCTGCGATCTGGGGCATTCACGAATTCACCGCCCTAGTTACGTAATGTACTATTGTATCCGTCGAACTAGATGCCCTAACGGCTTCGCCCGTTTATAGTAAAAAACGAAGGCAAACCCGTGCGATAAAATATCAGATGTCCATGCAGAAAGTCCATTCTATACACAGATTAAAGATTTTTTAGAAATTGATTGAGTGTTTTCAGAGATTTACCCCTACATACAGACTTACAAAGGTACCTCTTTTTAATATTAGTATACCTAGATAATAACTTTTATAGCAGAGTGGTCGGAGAAGCAACCTTAACATTATTCGGCTTCAATCACTGCACTCTCTCCCCTTCACTCCCAATTCCGTTTCAATAGGTGCTAAATTGTAGGCGCTATGACAAAAATACGCTCGACAATTCTCGTATATTTTTCCAAAGTACATGCAATATAAAAGCAACTGCTGTTTAAAGGGACAAGGGTGTAAGTAGGCTTGGATGGTAACGTTTTAGTACTGTTTCGTTGTAAGGTGTCTTCGTCGGGTAAGGCAGCGTTGTAGGGATAACGAAGCGAGTTAAAGTTAAGTCGTGATTCCATTGGTCTTTGACGCAGAGACATCTGTAGGATATGGCTTTTGAGATGATAAAATAACACGTCCTCAGCATGTCATAGATGGTCCCATTTTCATGTTTGTCTTTCAAAATCAGATCGCTGAGGACATCCAATTTTACTATATCTAATTTAGTGGGACCATTAAAATAAAATAAACCAAGCGGCTTTTTGAATGATAGTTTTTAATTTTTATTTGGTAAAACAAAGTTTTTTCTTTTAAAGACCGAGATTCCACCAAATCCATTTTGTTATATTCATAGAAATGTGAGTCATGAGGCTAGCCATACTACTGGGCCGCTAATCAGCTAATCTCTTTTTACCTATAAATTTCGAACACTTAAATTTATAATGTAACAGAAATAAATAAACAATCCCAGTATGATACTTACAAAAATATACATATATTTCAGGTTAAGAATTGTAACGTAAGTGTACCAACAATATTTACGTTAAGCCTTAAAAAAGAAAATGTTATAACTATTACCAGAAAAAACGAATTGAACGTCTAAACACGTAACTTACTCCAATGTCGCTGCGTGTTCTAAGCCAATCGAGACAAATATTATTTCGCTAAAGGTTGCGGCTAGCCGATATTTGAACCGATCTATCGGCCGATCAATCGGCTCTATGCGATTTCTATGAGACGTTTAACTTTGCGTATCTAGGTCAGAGTAAATGTGACATACTAGCATGATTTACCAACGAAATAAGCTGACAAATAAAAACATGTTTTAGGTACCAGCTTTTATTGCTAATTGTACTTTTCTCTATACCGTCATCAACTTCTCAGTGCTATGATTCTTACCTGCCAAAACTCAACGGGGTTACGTCCCCCCAGACGGTGGGTATCATTAAACTCGAGGCTTAATGCATTTTGGAAACCCTCATTACGTAGGTTGGCAAGTTTTATGACGAAGCGGTAATTCGATGCAGATTTTAGTAAACACACAACCTATCTCAACCAATATTGTCTGTAAAAATCACCGTAAGAGATCTCGCAAGCCAAATCTGCCAATGTTCTTACCGTTTTGAATATTATTTATGTTCATAATCATACAACGCGAGACGTAGAGTGAATATCCAAGGTGGACTGATGACCTGGTCTCGGGAGTGTGTTGGATGAGGGTGGAGCACGACCGATGACTGTGGCACTTGGGGGAGCCTATGACCAATTGACCATAATTTTTATAAATGTGATATGTCAAATATATGACAACACGCCTTAGCTCATCCCTGATACATATTTGCCTTAAAGGTTTTGCCCTCGCAGTATCATAAGTTACGTTAGAATGCGGTCCGCCTGTCTTTGTCCTATACATAATAAAAAATGAAATATCTACATTAAAATCTGTGAAAAACCTTTTTGAGCACTCATCTAACGTTGCAACCCGCGTTCTCAAGCACGATCGCCAGACAAGGAGAAATGATTGAACATTTCCTAACAATACAGAGTGAAGAGATTTGTCGCTGTCACTAGACATAGATGGATGTGGGCATTTAATATGTACCTATACAAAGAGTCTCAGCGTAGCTGCTACGATGAAAACTCGAAGCTAGCTGTCTCTAAATACCGGGACCTACATATACCAATTTATCGGTACTTCATGTTAAATCAAACTTTCTACGGTAATAGAGTTCAAGCGAGGTGATTCCACAGCCGTCTTCTTAGAAATATCTTGGCAACTTGCACTCTTATTCTTAACCTAGAGCGACATTTCTTAACAAAAAAGAGGGTCATGACTAACTGTAATGCAGCGGTTCTTAAACTTTTGTTAGACATGGATCCCTTTCAGAATTTTAAGAATACCGCAGACCCCTGTTGAAGAAAATGTTGAAAACATGTCTCATGTTTCTATACCTACATACCTGCCTACGTTAAGAGTGAACGAATTGGCCGTGGACCCCTACCAATCATGTAACGGACCCCCAAGGCGTCCATGGACCACACTTTAAGAAACCCTGGTGTAACGACTCAGTGACTCAAAGCGAGTCTTGGGAAGAGGGAGTAAAAAATGGGAGCTTATTTCTGCCAACAAACTGTTGTACAGTTTGGCGGAAGTAGAAAAGTAAACTTAAATATGTACTGTTTTTGTGAATAAACGCTTTTTTTTTTATAAATAGAAAAGGGCGGATAAGATGGAAAAATCACAACCATTCCGTTGTTTTTTTAATAAAAGTCTGTCCAGTGATTGACCCTAGCAATCATTGTCAGCAATCCACTTTATCGACAACATGAGAACCCCTTAGGTACAACAGTAGATGTCAGAGATGGTTACACTTTCAGTCTTATTACAATGAAATAAGGCGCAAAACGTCGACAATACAGTAAGAATCTCGCTTTGAATCTCACCATCGTCTCGCCCAATCTAAACCCCAAACCTAGTTCCTCTGGTAAAGTCTAGGCTAATGCAAACCCGCCAAGTTTCGTGGCAGCGTCACAGGATTTTTGGCAGTGATTCACGATTTGTTTTGGCTATGAAATGCCGTCGCCGGCCGTTAAAAAGAAAACTACCGACTGACTGACTAATGGACTCGCCGCTCTATGTTTCACATTAAAAATGCGCCGGCAGATCGCAAAGCAACTTGAACTTTCATGTCGGAATCGGGTTGGGCGGAGGTATGGAAAAACGGTATACAACTGTCTTCTCGGCTCGCAACAAGATTGACACGGCCTATGTTCATCGCGCTTCCATCGGTTATCAATTCGGAGAAAAGATTCATCTAACTGGACGCAAACTGAACGCGAGGAATATTTTAACACTTTCATCACTTTTCCAAATGATGGACGTAGCTAAAAACTAACTTGGTTCATCATTTGGAAGAGTGTAAGTTTGCCAGTGTCGTTTTCTTTTATTTGAATCGCAATTTTAAGGTTATTTTTGTGGAATCTAATTATGGTTTCAAGTTTAGCGGATGCACCTACGCCATATGCACTTTTCACTACACACAGGGAAAACCACGGGATCAGCTTCGAGCGAAGCACTAGTGTAGTGGATCAGGCATGCGGCTGTCAAGCTGCAGTCTTGGGTTCGAATCCCGATTATTTACCGTTAGCTTTTCGGTGAAGGTAAACATCGTGAGCAAACCGGTCTCATCCCAATCAGGTCTAGTTTTCCCTCTGGGTTGGAGGGTCAGATGGCAGTCGCGTTCGTTAAACTAGTGCCTATGTCAAATCTTGGGATTAGGTGTCAAAGCGGACCCGGGCTCCTTTAGGGCACAACCGGGAATTATTTTATATATTTATTTAGAACTGGGAATAACGGTAGGAGGACGCAAATTAGGTTAAATTCACAAAATGCTGAGAGTAAGTACAACATATACCTGTGACAGGATACATACAAGGCATATAATGATCCTGGTTGTAATAAAATATTAAAAACTGGACAAAATATCCGTCATAATAGTATTCTATAGTCAGGTTCGACTATACTTCTTCTCACACTCTGCACCACATTATCTGTATATAACATATTTTTGAGATCATAATTTTGCCGTTTCTGCGCGACTTTCTTAGGGTACACTTGTATATAATCACGTTTTGTTCCCAAATAGGGTTCGGCAAAAACGACTAAACTAAGAACAGACTTGAACTGATAATTTTGTTTGCCATAACAGTTTCCTTCATAACGGACATACGTCATAATTTTGTTAGTCCTAATACTATAACTAGGAACACACTTCAACTCAATTTTCTTTTTTCTAATGAATAAACGCTTTCGCTGAGTAAATTAATTTAAAATAATCGGCCAAGTGAGTGTCGGGCTACGCGGAGTGTAGGGGCTAAAAGCTATAATCTACGGTTTTGTTGGCGTGATTGATTTACGAGTATATACCCATGCCAAATTACAGTTTTCTAGTAGCAAGGGTTACTGAGCTAAGCCGAAGACGGACGGGCGACAGGCAAACGGCGAAACTGTAAAGGTTCCTTGTTGACTACGGAACCCTAAAAACCGATTTTTAGTTTCAATACATTAAAACATACCGTTTTATGAAAGAAGCACACTGCACACCTCTATAAAAGAAGACTGTACAGAACATTATTAATACAAGTAGCAGCAAAAAACAGGCGATTTTATCGCTAAAGAGCGATCTCTTCCGGAAAACCCTAGGGTAGGGAAATCAAATCTAACCAGAACGACTCCTAGAATTATCATGATTAATTTAATACTCTTTTGTTTTTCTTCTGCTGTAAAGCTCCTCCGTAGAAGTCTATGCTCTAAGATCCCGGTAGTTTGCTTGGTAGCAAACTAAAAGAGCAAAGATTTGAGACCCACTAGACTAGAATGTATGATAAAAATACATACAAACGTACTCTATTGCACCACGACAAAAGATAAATATCTTACAAAAAATTTGCTTATTCAATAATGATAACGGCAGGTCTTATCGCTTCCCAAGTCAGTAACAGAGTAATGAAGTAAGTATTTTCCCATTTCCCAACGTGTTTATAGGCAAAGAACTCCCCAACCACAACGCGGCTCCAGCTTAGCTCTTTTTTTATCCCCTTTCAAAATTCGGTCTGCTAGTTGGCTGCAGGCCGGCTGGATTTATGGACACAGGTAGTTCCTTCAGAATAATGTTCTTCCGCCAAGATTCTGTATTTCACTCAATGTTTGTGATTTGTGGTTGTTAGCATTTTTGGCAAGGTGAGGCGCGAGCTTGAGTTACATTGTGTATGCGTGTTTTGAGTTTATAGTGGTGTTATAATGTGGACGGGGAGTTTAGAAGATAGTGTGTTTTAGGGAAGCGCCATCCACGGTTTTAATACGAGTTCTTGTTCATGTATAAGAATAAATTAGGTGTAGCATATGTTTATTATAACATACTAGCTGCCCCGCCCGGCTTCGCACGGATTACCGTTTTCCCGTAGGAATTAAGCATTTTCCCGCGGTAAAAAGTAGCCTATGTTCAATAGTTCATCAGGGATAATGTCAGCTTCTAATGGTAAAATAATTTTTCAAATCGGTCCAGTAGTTTCGGAGCCTATTCAATACAAACACACAAACAATCAAATCTTTCCTCTTTATAATATTAGTTTAGATTAGTGTAAATAAATAATTGTCTTTTGACGTTTGAAGACTAAGGGCGGGTTGCACCGAATTATAATTACAGATCGATGAACGTTAACTTTTTCAACGCACGTTAGGACAACTCACAATATAAAATTACGAGCACAATTTAAATTAAATCTAGCTTAATCTATATGAATTTATTATGATCGTCAAATAGAATACGAATTGAAATAAAATCTCAAGTTACATATGATTCAAATATAAGCACTACCAAGGGCACAAAATTTTGATACGTATTTTTAATTTTTAGCTTTAGTTATTTTGATTGTAGTAAGCTTTAGTTTTATATATAAGTAATGTATTTTCATAAGTAGTTTAGTTTGTTTATTGTTATTATTAATAAATTAATTAATGTCTACGCAAAAGTAATTATAAAGGCAAATATTTGTCTCACGATTACGAATATTTGTTTTTGAGTCATGGATGTTTTTTATGTGTTAAAGTATTGATATCTATTAAAGATATCGTCGTCTAGCATTAATAACACAAACCGTATTGAGCTACGTAAGATTGTCCTTATAATGTTTATTTATTTAATAATAAATATCCGATAACTACGCAATTTAGTCAGGTCGTCTGGAACACTCGCATTAATTAAATTACCATTTAACTGATGGAACGCTAGGATACAATTAGACCTAAATTTTGCAGCCACTGTGACTCTAAAATACGAAACGCCGCCCGGGCTCAAAAAATAAAATTGTGATTTTAATAAAATGCAAATGCCATGTCTCTGCTGACGGAAAGCGGACGTTTCATTATTATAATACGCCTGTGTGGCTGCGGTATTTCCACTGAAATTTCACTAAAAAATTGGCGGGGGTAAATTTAATTTACGTATACACCAGCTTAATATCGCTGCGGTTTGTTATGGTGGCCATATTTGTATCAGCTTCTGTTTATATTCTGCAGTCATCATCATCATCATCATATCAGCCGAAAGACGTCCACTGCTGGCTGGCTGGCTGATAGGCCTCCCACAAAGAGTGCCAAAGTGACCGATCCCGCGCCACCCGCATTCAGCGGACTCCCGCAACCTTTACCAGGTCATCAGTCCACCTTGTCGGGGGCCTACCCACGCTGCGCCTTCCTACGTGGCCGCCACTCGAGAACCTTTCCGCACCAACGGCCATCGGTTCTACGTGCTATGTGCCCCACCCACTGCCACTTAAGTTTAGCGATCCGGAGGGCTATATCGGTTACCTTGGTTCTGCTGCGGATAGTCTCATTTCTGATGCGATCACGCAGAGAAACTCCCAACATGGCCCTCTCCATTGCCCCTTGGGTGACTGCAGTACGGGTCACAAAAGTACCCCTAAAAAGGAAAGGGGATTTACCTCTCGAATGCTGAGACACGGATCCGTGCCAAACATTTGAACCTATGAAAGTCCTCATTTTGTTTGGACAATGTGGACATTTGTGACTTCCGCATGAGAGGTGTTAAATGTGTCCATTTACCATCATTTGGAAAACAGTAACACTATTGACATACGGCCGTATTCACAAACTTTCTACAAGCCTACTTTAACTAAAACGGCGTTAATGTTCGTTTGTCCTTATCTGTCACTTTGACATTTGTGTTCGTAAGAAAGGGACAGAGCACATTTTATTTAGGAGCGGCATGTTAACTTTTATGGATAAGGGGGTTACAAAAAACAACATACTAATATTTTACTTAACTCTTAAGCTGCTGAACCAATTTATTTATTTTATTTATTTATTTGCAAAAATATACAAATCACTTACAGACTAGTCCAACACATGATATGTACAACAAAAATATATTAGGATTAAAACAAAAAAACAATACATCAATAAAACTTAGCCAAACCTATCTACACAGTCATACTCTGCGAATATTTATAAAATACATAATTGCCTGCAATTTAGATGACACTTGGTATAGTATATCCCGGGGAAGGAAATAAGTGGGTGAAATGTGGGGTGATATTTAGCTACGATATAAATGAGTTCTACGCGGGCGGAGTTGCGGGCAGAAGCTAGTGTTCAATAAAATAAAGTATTTTTTTTATGTAGGTACTTTATATACCTTAGACTTGCGAAATTAAAAACACGTCACATCTTACGGTCATGTGACCTGTTGCGAGTTTAACGTTTTTTCCCCATCACAAAAGTGCACAGCGCCGCTAAAGAAGTTTTCACTTCAATGAATCATAAGTACAACTTAGAAAAGTTGAAAAACTCCCGAAATTTTTATTTCAAAGTCCAATATCTCAAAAATGGCTGAACAGATTTCCATGAAACATGGCTAACACCCCTCTTTTTGCGTCGGGGGTTAAAAACAAAAGTTCTATAGTGTCTGTTGCATTCGAATTTATTTCATGACCATGAATTCATGATAATACATGATATGGTGTCAATTCACAACTGAAAACTATGCTCCACATTTCAGCTGCCATTTTTAGATATTGATTCGCTTCAGGCAAGCCGCCGGCTGGATGACAAATACATTATTGAAATACTGTGTGTGTGTATTTACCTACTAGTCGCAGACGGTTATCTGCGATGTGGGCTACTTTATGGAGATTGATGAGATGTTTGTACGAAACAATATGTAAGGTATACGACTAACCTAATCTTATTTTTGGTCACGTCAATGGTAAAAGTCCCATTTATTGACACCTTAAAGCTTGACACTTTCAGTTTTAGTAGTCACAATAAAGGTGAAAGGTTGGTACACATTTGCAATTATTTGGTCTATTATGATATTACTTAAACTGAACATAAGTAAATGCGGGTAGTTCTATTCGTAAGGAAATCAAAGCCTAAAGAATGATTACTAAATTGATAAAGTGACCCTGTTTAAATTTATGCTCCCCCAGCTTTCCACATTGTAATGTTACGGATTCCATTTTCATTTATCATTTAGTAATAAACATACTAAGTACAACTTTTTCTTGTTATAGGTTTGTACGGAACCCTCGATGCGCGAGTCCGACTCGCACTTGGCCGGTTTTTTTTGCCAAAAAATCGCTTATTACAATGATAGTATTTAACTTATTGTGAATATGAAAACTGAATATGAATACCTAGAAAAAAAATGCTTTGTTCTACCATAAAACATGTCCGAAACTTTGACATACATTCAATACAATCGTCCAACGCGGAGATTTAAGAATGACATAAGAAAGAGAGACATAAGTAAACCTAAATATCAACTAAATACGAAAAAGAGAAAGAGAAAAAAAGGCGTCCCTAATTATACGATTTCGGACAAAGCAAAAAGACCTTTCGTTAGTTTTTTTTTTACTGAGATTCGGAGGCTTAGGAAACATTAACCAGAACAAATCTATCATAGTAATGTGATTTTAGTGGCAATAAAAATATTCCACCGAACTAATAATCCCCTTGAATCGAAACACAGGCATTAAGAAGTTTCGACACACGAAAACCAATTGAGTAATAATACCTGATCGTTAATGGAGAACCTGCTATTATACATTTAGTTATGGAGACCTCCGGGTATGGTCCAAACTCAAATAGTGAGCGGTGAAAAGACAGTTATAAACACGGCTAATTTTGATCAATATAAGTATGCCGATGTTGATATGATTCATTATATATAAGATTCAAAATCTTGTCGGTGGAGCAATTTCCATTCCTCTCTGTTCTCAGCTATTGTTTTGACCTCTTGATATGACGCGCCGTTTACTTTTTCTTTTATTTGGTCCATAAAAGATCTTCTTGGTCTCCCTCTCTTCCTCTTTCCCTCTATCTTCCCTTCTACTATGGTTTTCATAAAATCATCGTGTCGTAACAAGTGGCCCAACATCCTGCCTCTCCTGTTCTCAATGGTCTTCAACAACGTTCTTTTCTCTTTCACTCTCTCAAGCACCTCCTCATTCGTCTTCTTATCCTTCCAACTAATCCTCTCCATTCGCCTCCAGCACCACATTTCGAAGGCCTCCAATCGTTCTCTGTCACGCTGTGTCATTGTCCACGTTTCGCTTCCATACAACGCTATGCTCCAGATGTACACTTTTATAAGCCTCTTCCGAATATGGCCTGCTATTCTGGCTTTGAGCAGGCTCTTCTTGGCATTGAAAGCCTGCTTCGCCATGGCTATCCTCGCGATAATGTCTGGTGTACATCTGGAGTCATTAGTGATTATGCTTCCCAGATATTTAAATTTGTCGACTTGCTCTATTGTCCTGTTATTTAAAGTGATTGGTCTATAATTTAAGTGCCTTTTTGAGGTTACTAGCATTTTTGTTTTATTAATGTTTATTTTAAGTCCAAAATCTTCAAAAATTGCATTCATATCTGTAACTAATTCTTCTAACTGATTTGATGACTCTGCAAAAGCCGCAATGTCATCAGCAAAACGAATAAATTGAATTTTTTTCCAATTGAAATGAACCCCCCCTTTTCCTGACTCTATTAATTTTCTAATGGCACACTCTATGAACACATTAAAGATAAGAGGCGAAAGTGGACAACCCTGCCGAACTCCTTGCCGTATCTTCGCCTTTCTAGCTTCTTCTCCTATTTCAATTAAAGTGCTTTGATTTCTGTAGAGTTCAAAAATAATTTTTCGGTCTCTATAATCTAATCCAGCTTCCTTCAAGATTGACATCATATTTTTCCAATTAATTTTGTCAAATGCTTTTTCTAAGTCTATAAATGCTATGTGTGTGTCCTGGTCTAAATCCATTCTTCTGTCAGTAATCATTCTTAAGGCTAATATTGCTTCTCTCGTCCCTTTGTTTTGTCTGAATCCATATTGGTCAGGTCCTAGATAGTTTTCAGTTAGCGGTCTAATTCTATTCTGTATAATTTTGAGTAATATTTTACTGGCTTGTGATATTAAACTTAGTGTTCTGTGTTCTTCACATTTTAAAGTGTTCGCTTTTTTAGGTAAAGTAACTATTTTAGAAGTGTAAAAATCAGTAGGGACGTGACCAATATTATACATTTTAGTAACTAATTCATAAATTTCATCTTTAAGTATATCACAGTTTGCGTATTTTATGAACTCTACGTAAATCTTGTCATTACCAGCAGCTTTTCCAGTTTGTAAACTAGAAAGGGCTTTCTCAAATTCACTTCTGATTATTTCTGGACCAGCATCATCTACTTCCACTAATTCTTCCTTTTCTATGTCGTTGCTAGCTAAGCCTTCACCGTCATATAACTTCTCCAAATATCTTTGCCACCGATCTGCAACATCCTTAATTTTGATGATTATTCAGCCATAAATTTATAAACATATTTGAGTTACAAGAACAATATTTCTTTGCTATTCCACTAAAAAACGCGCAGGGCTCTTAGCGATGATAGAAGCATATTTGCGTATTTTTTTTGCATGCGGTTAATGCGCCCACAGTCCCTCCACTAACCACCACTAATAATGACAAAACATCGACACGTGTTTCACCTTTCTACGAGGCATCATCAGGAGAGATGCTGGCAGGAGTTATTGCTTGTACCACGTACACTGAGTAGATGAACCGTCCGTCACCGTGTGTCACTCTGTCTTTGTCTTTTTAAATGAGCCGTCCGTTTTTTTTTAAAGCAGTCCTGAGGGCTTTCGCTGCTCGTCGTTGAGAAAGATCATGACGACATACAGAGACAGAGACGAGCCTTTGCGGTACGAGCAAATATGCTGGCCAGAAGGTTCGCCAAATGCAGCAAAGAGGTGAAGAGGCAGCTGTTCCTAAGTTTCTGTACCAGCGTCTATACAGAATTGTGGTCTAATTTCACGTGTGCTGCCGCTCAAGGCATGCGCATGCAGTACAACAACGCGTGGCTAACTTTATTTCGCTTTCCGCGATGGTTTAGTGTGAGTACGATGATCGCACAGGGCTGCGCGCCGTGCTGGCCCGCACTACTACGAGCCTGCCTTTGCCTTTCTGGCGTTAGCTGTCCTAACAGCTAACGCCAGAAAGGCAATCTATGGCTCTTCCAATACACTGCTTGCGACGGTGACAGAGTGGGATGCCAGCCCATATTCTATTCTTATTTTATTCTAAAATTATTCTATTCTATTCTATTCTATTTTTTTTGTGACTTTTAAATTGTGCAATTCTATTGTTATTTAACTTAACTGGAACACCGATGGACTTTGGCTGGAATAAATTATTTTCAATTCATTTCATTGCTGGCATTGTGGATAGGCACCACTATGGGGCTACCGTCTGGAACCGTCAGCCAAATTTATATGTGTATTCTGACCCCCCATACTACCATGCATGCGTGAAAGAGTTGGAATAACACGTAACAACGGTGATGACGCAACTTTCCACTGTTCGTTAATAATCAAACCTCTATTGTTGTACCCAATTACGTCTAATTGTTCTAGAATACTAGAACACACTAAAATTGAACCTTTTCACTGCAAATGTTACATATTATTTTCAAAGAAATAAAAAGTTTTTTTTTTTCAAATATTTGCTAAGAAATTGCAGCGCCCGAGGAAAATCCATGAATATAAAAACAAAAAAAACTCTACCAAAACAGCTATTGAATTTATTACATTGCGGCCTGAATTTTTCAAAAATAAACAATGGCAATAGGCAATATGCCTGTTATAGTTAGAATTATTTAGAGTCACCGACTTTTTTCAAAACCAATTTTTGTTCTGTGGATTAAACTAATTCTTTGTAACATGTTCTCTCTTGTCGTGGTGCAATAAAGAGTTTTTTTTTGTTTCCTGGATATGATAAGTATAATTACCAGCGAGATTGTTTTCTTATCTCCGTAAATCCTGTGTTGTAGTCCTGCCTGAAATCGTTAGAGCAGAGGGATCACGTAACTTTTCGAACGTTCGTAAAGACAATTCAACTGTCATTGTATATGTCGCACCACACTCGCCCGCGGCTCCAGTCTTGGCATCCCGCGCTGATATCTCGAACATCCGCAGCGAGCCGATAGTTGGGAACAATCCGAAGATCCCGCGCTAACTTTAATTAATTACCCCCGTCAGCCAACTTCCAGCCTCTTGTGTTTTTGTGTTCCTAAAAAAATAATTAACTTGATATTCTGACTCGAACTCTTCGGGCCTCGATTCATTAACTATTCAAGTAAGAGTTTAAACGATGATGTTTTATGCAAGTCTTTCTAACTTTTGTCATGCTAGTTCTTTATTAATGACTGTTAACACTTTCACTGCCAGGAACACGCCTAGCGGGCGCCTACGCCTAAGGCGCTTTCCGCTACTGGGCGGGAAAATAACACACACACGTTGTTGTTGATTATTGCAGAGGCATTTAATTTAAGATTCGTTTTACTTTATAAGAGCAGAACAGTGCATATTCATCATCATAATTAATTCTGTATGACTTTCTCCACTGTCCTCATTTGGTTGTAAATGTTACTTATTTATTTATCGTATGGCAAATCAGTATTTAGAACCGTGAGATCTTGGAATAGAAAGTACGGTTGCCAGGTTGTTGCACTTTTAGCACCACCCAGGGGTCACGTGTAGGGTAGCAATGGGTAATTCCTACGGACGTGGTGCAACTTCGACCATGTTACTAACAAACAAATACACAATTGGGCGAACTACATTCAAGATCTGGACACTTACATTTACATCTAGTATTTAGAAGGTCCAAGCTAAAATACGAGTTAAATAAGTAACGCTGCAATAGTTCCAAATGAAATTACCACTCCGTCATTTGGAGCTCAAAATTAATTAGATTTGTAATCAGCTTACCTTAAATACTTTCGGCCATTGACGGGGCCAGTTAGAAAGGTCTTTGTGGTACAATAAATATAAATATGTAATTTTGTTTTAAGTGAATTTTAGGTGACTGTATGATTCTGTTCAGAAGGTAAAAATAAACTTTTGGCCAGATCATCAACTCAGGAATAGTATTTGTAAGTCAGAAATCGAATCAGTTGCAGTAACGTACCGGAACAAATTTCGAGTAGCGGACTGGGAAAGTATCCCCTTATACAATTACGGTATCATTAATGTCATAATGCACTTCAAGCAGCATTTGACTCATTGCGGGTTGTAAAATATACGATACAGATTTATATTTCAATAACTAAAAAATACGATACAGAATTATATTTCAATGACTAAAAAATACGATACAAAATTATATTTCAATAACTAAAAAATACGATACAGAATTATATTCCAATTAAATAAAATTCATCATCATCAGACCAGCCAAAAGACGTCCACTGCTGGACATAGGCCTCCCCCAAAGAGTGTTAAAGTGACAGGGCCTTCACCACCCGTATCCACGGAGTCTCGCGAGATTTACTGTACTGTGGGGGGGTCTACACACGTTACGCCTGCCGGTACGGTAAAATGGATACCCAGAGCACTAAGTTTCAAGTTACACCCAATAATCACTACATAAGTACCCCTGATAAATCAGTAGACCGCGAATAAATCGCCCAGTCTCGATCAGCGTCGGTTTCATTGGGATCTTATAAATGTTTCATGTCCCGCTCCCCAGGATATATCTCCGAATTACATCGTTCTGCAAACTTGTGTTTTGCAGTGGTTTTTGTTGCAAAGTTCTCGGGTGTAGCCGATGGCTAAATTTCATAATACTTTTTGCTGGCCCGGACGCAATTTCAGAAGCGCTGTGAGTTAAGGGCGGTATTCTGAGGACGATATAGAATAGGTTAACGAAGGCAAATGTCCCAGATCTAGAGACTGATTCAATAATTGACACGTTCAATCTGAAACCAATCCGTAGCATGCAGTAACATTTTTCCACCATGCGACGTGTACGATTCGGACGATAAAGGGTGATCATGATTTGGAGATATGTTGTCGGCGACATATGATATGGTCAAACAACACACACACACACACACACGTACAATATAGTTTTACCTACTTATAATATATAAGAATTAAGCCATCTTGTGGTTCCAAATTGTATTAGATAGTATACATAGATAATTTAATTAATTACTCACCTGCCACCACAAAGAAACTGTTATAGTTTAAATGTACTATTGTTGGAAGAGCGGGGTCTCCTGATACAGGTTCTATAAATACCTACTAGGAGGTCTCATCCTCTATAATTGTAAAAACTACAGTTAAGTACCTAATAAAAGACTATTTTATATATTTATTTTTATATGACCTACCCAAGTACCGCCAAACGCACTAACTAGTAATTTCTATTACAACTTAATTAGGCAAATTCCACACTTCTGTAATTATGATGCAACTCAAATTGAATTTTATGCAATGTTAGTACATTTTCAACTCCTGTTTGGAATATTATAAGCTTTGATTTCGGTGATCTTTTATATAACACCATGTAACAAATTCTACATCGATACTATCTCGTTTCTTGTGTCAGCCCCCCCACGGTCCAAGCCCCGGTTATTGGGGGCCCGGTGCCAAGAAATCGGCCTAAACGCTATCTTGGGGCCCCACTCGCTACATCACCTTCCCTGGAATTATTCAAACCGGATTACATTTCGAATGGCAGCCATTTTATATTGCTCTTGCATTTTGAGATTTAGTGCATGTTGCTCGATAGTGTTTTTATTTAGATTAAAATGTTTTAACAGGTAGAAAATTTAAACCTTGCTCGCATTGGTCTGACGTGACGTGAACTCATGTGAGATAATGATATCCGTTTAATACATTTATTTCAGTAGCCCATATTCATCTTATGCGCTCTGACGTGACGGTTTCTATTATGCCAGGCATCAGAGAGAATCACGTCAGATAAATATGAATCCGGCTTTGTCATACTAGGGTATCAGATGTTGTCAGAAGTAGTAACTAGTAGTAGTAGTCCTGGAGGTCCTGGGTTCGAATCCCGGTAAGGGCATTTATTTGAGTGGTGATATTTGTTCCTGAGTCATGGATGTTTTCTATGTATATTAGTATCTTAGTGATAACCCTGCTATTACTACGTACTAATAATTGTATATGCGTATTGATAAAAGTCACTGACCCTTGTGTTGTTGTTAAAATGTTACTGAACCTAACGAAGGTTGTCACTTGCAGTATTTTGCATTAAAAGTTAACTGCCTATAACTTCAAAACGCTTACAAATATGAGCCTAGTTTCTTTAGAGGAAATACGGTACTAAATCTAAACAACCCCCCTTTTGCGGAAAGGATCGTCGTGCCTTTCCACCCGGTATAAGTATGTATATTTCTAGTACTTATAGGACGTATGTATATTGCTAGTATTACTAGTATAAGTCTAGTACCCACAGTACAAGCTTTGCTTAGTTTGGGACTAGTTCGATTTGTGTTAGATTGTCCCCATTTATACATTTATTTAAGTAGTAGAAATAATAATTGTTTGTTTCATTATAAATTTTTGTCTTTAGGCTAAACATTTTAATAAAATAAAAAGTAAAATCATTTACATTTTACTAGAACTATACTATTAACAATTTTACAATTACAAAAACAAGTTATTTCATGCGATTCCTTTTATAATATATACAAGTATAACATCGATCAGTGATCACCAAGAACAACTGTACTCAAGTCAAATGTACAACGTCTCAAACTGCTAAAAATGATCGCCAGATTTCTTGCCGAGTCATTACCATCATCATCGAATGCACCTCATTACCTTTCAGATTGCATCTAACAAAGCAATACCTCTCAACAATCGCGTCATTACTATAAAGTGCTCTCAAAAGCGTCCATTAAAGCTAGGATGAAGATCTCCGGCTCAAATGTCCGGTCCATTCGCAACCCTATTTACCGTCGCGCCATCTTTATTTATCCTTAGCAGTTGAAAAGAGAGGTGGCTGTTATTCGTGAGACGATTTCGGCTTACTACTTACAGAAACTCGTATTTCTGTCGCTCGTGTGCTTGGAAATTGAACGTTATTCAATTGAAACAAGATTGGATTTGGAGTGACACGATTGGTTGGTTAAGGTGAGTTGTTACAATATTGGTGCCGTGACCAGGATGGCGTGGATCATGAATAATTCTAGAGAGATTACGAACGCAGCTATTCATTTGTTGCAAATGGTATTCAAGACGTTCAGTGCCCTAATGGCGGTTCGATTGCCTATCGACAGGTCTTGTTTGCAATAGGCAAGCGCTGGGATAATTTAGACCGGAAAAGGGGTTTTACCCAAATAGAGATATATATGCTGGTAAAGGACATTAGTATTGAGTTATGATTCGAAGATTCAAATGAACAAGTTAACTAAAGTACGTGCAGAACAGAACTAACGAATAGATTCCTCATTATATTGATTTAAAGTTTCGCGATTCTCACACATTATTTATACTTAACGGGACGGGATTCCTCATTACTACTGAAGTCAACGATTGTTACCATTATTTTTGTAAATTAATATTTAAAATAATAAAAGTCCGTACCTTTTCAAGTTTTTCATGTACGGGTATTATTCAGAACCACTTATTTGATTATAAAAATCTTTCATCTGCATATCTACAGAATGGTGTCTATGAAAGGATAAATGCCGTATTTTGCTTGTATTCTCAGGAAAACATTTTTTTTGTAACACTCAAAATTTCTCTAATCACTGTTTTGTAAACATGAATCTCTCAACAGTTTTTCAACTATTCAATCTTCTGTTACTTCCTTATATATTACTAGCAGAATTAATCTATTATAAAGGTTTAACTCGTATATCGTTATTATGAAAGTTCAACTTAACTTTTAATAATGCTTAATTACGGACGAATAAAAATAATGAACGCCAGTATGAATTAATTGCCTGCAATAATTTCGTAGCACCGTAGCCGTAGCACGTGCTACGCAGGATCTACGCCGCTACGCAGCGGGTGGAAATAACGTTCCGTTTTGCACCTTTATTTCTCTCGTTGAAATTAAATTAAAATAATTTTACTATTAGTGGGAATAATGCTCTTTATAGTTTACTGTTATGAGTTGGAGCGTATTCTGCCATTTGTTTCGTCTAAACCTCTAAAGTGGTAAATAATGTAGTTAACTAGCTACCAGCGCGACTCCGCCCGAATTTTGCAAGCAATACAAAAAAAACACACGGAACAAAATTTGGCCTATCCTGAAAGTTTATATAGAGGTATATAAAATGTCAAGAACTCACAAGAACAAACTTTATATCTTTGTCATGTTTTACAGATAGCACAGGTAACTAAAATAACTATTTATACAGTTCGAATCATCCGTCCACACTCCAATTGCATTTCGAAGTTGCACGTTCGTTCACAAACGTTGAATCAGCGCGTGCTCGACACAGATTGAAATGCGAAGCGCCAGCAAAAATAGGCCTCCCGGTCCAAAGTGTTTCAACCACAAGTCTGACGGCCAGGGTTGCCAACAAGTTTTGTTATAAATCGCGAGTGCGTCCACTGATAGCGGTCCGGACCTAATTCTGTTTCATTCCACCTGTCACCGAGAACTTGTGTCTTTTTGCACATATTATACCGACGACCGGTTAGCCTAGTGGGTAGTGACGCTGCCTACGAAGCTGAAGGTCCTGGGTTCGAATCCCGGTAAGGGCAAATGTTTGTGTGATGAGCGTGAATATTTGTTTCTGAGTCATGGATGTTTTCTATGTATTTAATTATTTCTATCTATTATATATATCGTCGTCTAGTACCCATAACACAAGCCTTATTGAGCTTACTATGGGGCTAGTGCGATTTGTGTAAGATTGTCCCCTAATATTTATTTATTTATTATAGCGCTACGCTCGTCGCCGATACCGCGTCTTTGCTTTGTCGGGAACAGCTGCTCTGAGCGGCGTGCCTGTCTAGTTCGTTCCTTACACAGATTTTTTTAAGATTGTCGCTGAATGGCTAGCACAAGACGCGTGAGAAAAGGAGCGTTAAATAAACATTAATTTATTAATTTATTGACACATGGAAAACCAACAGCGCAACATATTTATAGACACAATAGTAAAACCATATAGCCAATTACAGGTTCTCTTACTTATATTCTATAGCCAAACTTAAACTTAGCGTACATTACGCACAGTAACCATTCGCGCACTAAGCAAGCATGGCAATGGGAATATACAATTACAATATTAACTAATATATGGAATGATTTTTAATTTTTTTATTTAAAGAGTTTTGTCAAATTAACAATGTCACTCTATAATGCAACTTACTAACTATTACAAATCAAATTTTAACACTATGTACCATAGCAGCCGCCATAGAATCTTTTTATGCTTTTTATCTTTTTTGCCTGAAACTCATTTTAAGGTTTCCGTAGTCAACCCTTATAGTTTCAGCATGTCCGTCTTAGCCGTCTGTCCGTCCGTCTTCGACTTAGCTCAGTAACCGTTACTACTCCCCTACACCTACAGTGGAGATGTCATTTTTTTGTCTTGTTAAACCCATAGTGTTATGGGTTTCTTAAAACGATAAATCAAAATAGTGATTAGTTTGCGTTCGAGTCATGTGTGCTCAAAGTCTCCCTTGCTGCCGGCTAAATGGCTGCTACGAGCACTGCTTATCCTAACGCTCAGGTTATACCTTTTTTTACAGATATGGAGTTACTTTTTTATTACATACAAAGGAAATAGAGTCTCTAGTTTCTAAGACAAAGTTTGTAAAGATGTTTCTGATAAATAATTTATTATTATGTATGTCTTTCCCGTTCACGGGACAATGATGTCCCGGACCTTTGGGAGGCGTGCGTGGAGCTAGGTACCTACAAAGTACCAACTGAGTCAACACGTAGAGGCCCTTTTGACAATTTAATGAAATGCAAGGAGTACACCGAGCGGATGCTGTCCCTGCCCGTGTCATGGGACGCACACAGAGACAGCACCCGCTGGGGTGTATAGGGACTATTGATGGTTGATGGAATCTAAATAAAACGGGTTATTGGGTTGAAATGATGGACTAGTGGCTGGGCTATTGGGTGAAACATCGGACGCCTGCCTAATAAAACTGTTTCAATCTTTATCTCTGGCAGACGGTGACTCGCTAACTGCTAGATGGGCCCCTATTAATAGCGACATTAAAAAATGGCCTAAGGGCAACACCGGTCAGAGAGCTGGGGGGTAGAGAGGTGGCACTGGACTTTAAACATATAGCCAACTCGCCACTTAGGTGTCCACATCTACCCTCGAGCAACAGCTCTTGCGACTCCACTCTGGACGGCCAATAAAGGCAAGCCAGAGGCGGAGGGCCTGTCCAACCAACCACCCGATCGGCTCAGCCTGACCACAGGACACCCCCAGGAGCACTCAGGGTCGAGGGGAGAGCGTAGGGTCGCTACTCCCTAACAGCCCGCCACAAGGTGGCTTACGTTGACTGATTGCACCAGAAATCTGGTGGGCGATGGGGCCGTCACATCCCTACGCCTTTAGCCTTATTATTAATTATTATTATTACTGGGAATTTGAAAAAAATCGTGGCAGTAGTGGTACATATGATGAATTTAAAAGGAAAACTACACGGCTAAGTAGGCATAACTAGTTACCGAGTAATAGTCGACCAACTTAAAATGTACTTCAAAAGGCCAATTTTCGTACAAATTCTTCCGACGCAACCGCACCGCACGTCGATGTAACTAAGACGGACAGGCAACAACGGAACTCTACACTACGCGTGGCCGACACGCACTTGACCGGTGTTTTATAAACAATATACCTAACCTATGTAATTTCCACGACTATTAGAAAAAACTAGTATAGCGTAAAACAGAATTATTCTTGTTCACATATACATACGCTCGAAAAACACAACCCACCTTCTGAGGCAGTCGGGTGAAAAGTACAGTAAATTCAGAACGCTAACCTATTTACCAGAAAATTCAGACGTTCTAGACAAAACTGGAAATTTCAATAGCCCGATGGCTAACTTTTGGGAGCTCGCGAGGAAATTGTTCAGACACGTGCGCGGACTTCGCGCGAGTTTACGAGCCCCACTGCATACTTCCTTTTCTTGAGTTAGCCCATCGATGTGCCGCAGTGCCGCGGGCTAAAACAGTATGCTACCACATTCAGTGCCAAAGAGTAGCGCTACGCTCATGACCGATAACTACCACTAGTAAGCACTACAGCTACTATGGATTAGGTGACCAAGCGGACCCCGGGCTCGTTTGAGCACTATACTGGTTAAAAAAAAACGCTAGGAGGATGACGCTCATGACAGATACGCGCGAAAATTGCTTGTAGAGGAATGGAGCGCCCACACCGCTGCTCAAAATACGCTACACCGTAAACGCAGCAAAATGTATGTAGAATACGTGACGCATACGACACCTCAACGCGTATACGCAGCGTAACGCACCGGTGTGGTTTCTCCTGAAAGCGCCTACGAGCAGATTGCCTAGATGGCGAATTCCTGGCACTGAAAGTGGGTGTAGATCAGCTTTTTCTAGACACCTTTGGCTTAGTAGAAAGAGACTTTGACCATAAAGCCGGCGGTACATCGGAGTATAATCGCGGTTGGGGTTTATTTGTTTATCTGTTTCTGAACCTTGGACGTTTTCCATGTATATAAGTTTTTCTTTATCTACATCTTCGTTTAATCCTCATAGTACAAGCTTTGCTTGGTTTGAGACTAGGTCTCTTTTAATTTTTTTCGCATTTAAACGCCGTATGATTTCACTTCGATTCGATAGAAACCTGGGCTGTACTACAGTCTCTCCAGCGGTGCCAAGTTGACTATCGCTATATCGAAGTGCTGAAGTGTTTGTACGAGAGCGCCACTATGTCAGTCCGACTCCAGGATCAGAACTCGAAACCTATTCCGCTGCAGCGGGGAGTCAGGCAAGGAGATGTTATTTCTCCAAAACTGTTCACCGCTGCACTGGAGGACGTTTTCAAGACTCTGGACTGGAGAAGGCTAGGCATCAGCATCAACGGCGAGTACATCACTCACCTTCGGTTTGCTGACGATATAGTAGTCTTGGCTGAGACCATGGAGGACTTAAGTACGATGCTCGATGACCTCAGTAAAGCATCCGAGCGAGTTGGTCTAAGAATGAACATGGATAAGACGAAGATCATGTCAAATGCCCATGTTGTACCAACTCCCATTACAATCGGACACTTTACGCTCGAAGTTGTAGACGATTATGTATACCTAGGACAGACGATCCAGTTAGGTAAGTCCAACTTCGAGAAAGAGGTCAATCGTCGAATCCGACTCGGCTGGGCAGCGTTCGGGAAGCTACGGCAAATCTTTTTGTCCAATATTCCGCAGTGTCTCAAGACGAAAGTCTTTGACCAGTGTGTGTTGCCAGTGATGACATATGGCACTGAAACGTGGTCGCTTACTATGGGCCTCATAAGAAGGCTCAAAGTCACCCAAAGGGCAATGGAGAGGGCCATGTTGGGAGTTTCGCTGCGTGACCGCATCAGAAATGAGGCTATCCGCAGCAGAACCAAGGTAACCGATATAGCCCTCCGGATCGCTAAACTTAAGTGGCAGTGGGTGGGGCACATAGCACGTAGAACCGATGGCCGTTGGGGCGGAAAGGTTCTCGAGTGGCGACCACGTACCGGAAGGCGCAGCGTGGGTAGGCCCCCGACAAGGTGGACTGATGACCTGGTAAAGGTTGCGGGAGTCCGCTGGATGCGGGTGGCGCGGGATCGGTCACTTTGGCACTCTTTGGCTCCCCCAAAGAGTGCCAAAGTGCCTATGTCCAGCAGTGGACGTCTTTCGGCTGATATGATGATGATGATGATGATGATGATTTCACAACCATAGTGCGACAACGGGACAATCTTTGTATTCGCGTATGAGCATAATACTGCCTTTTTTGAAATTGCCCTATCACTGTGTCCCCGGTTATCATCACTGCAATGGCCAATGCAGTTTCAAGACCAGTGTTTTTCAAACTGTGGGTCGCGACCCCTGTTAAAGGGGGTCGTGGATACTCGTATTTTTTAAAGTTAGAGTACTGTAAGTATATTAACAGCGTAGGCTGGGGAGTTGTGATTTTTTTTCAGTACTAAGGGAATGAAAAGCACTGTTCAAGACGATTACTTGCAGTACTGTTTCCCACATCTGACTGTGGCTTCAAACTCACGTTAGTTCACTTTACATGCGGTGCGGTGCACTTCACTACACTTGTGACGTCACGTGCTCGCTGATTACAGCCATTGATCAACTTATGGCTCAACCAACACGTCTCGACTAGTCCAGTCTCGCTCGTCTTCTAAACACTACAGCTTTTTGCGATACATATTAGAGTAATCATGCCAATAATATCGACGTTATATTAAGTGGGAATTATTGAACGAGTGAGCGACGCGAACGAAGTTCTTTGTTCAGCTTGGGACAAAATTCTTTCGGATGTCCAGATGTCATAATGTCTGGCTGTTCTCCTGTACAGGCATTTTTCAACCGATTCTCGAGAATTTTTATGGGTAGGCTCGACAATTATATAGAACTAGCTGCCCGCCCCGGCTTCGCACGTGAATTTAATTTACTTAGGGACCTACCTATGTATCAAAGCCAGTCGTTTTCATTTCATACCTTAGACACTTTTTGTGCAATACGTTTTTTCCCGGTAGATCTAATTTTCGTGGGAGAAAACCTATAGTAAAGGTACGCTTTAAAACTTAAATTTTAACCCAAAATTATGCAGCGAAGCTACAGAAGTCAACGAATTAAAGAAAATCTGTTCAATCAAAGACTTCGTCAGCATCTACTACGGTGTCCACGGAAAGATGTTTTTCAGTTGGAATTTGTAACTTGTTCTGTATAAAATCACTCGCTTTATTCCTTTTCGTTGCTTAGGACGCAATGATATCGTCATCCAAGTAGACGTTGTCGACCAAAAACTGATTTTATTGTTTTTTTTTATTTTATTTATAAATCATCTTCAACATTAAGTATCATCACATCACAATTTTATTTATGAACTTATATGTATTGAATATTGTTTTATTTGTATTTTTATTTATTTATGCTGCCCTTAATACGAGTCACGCAGTATGCTGTCCCGCACACCTCACTGGATCCACAGAAAACCAGCACCGTTGGCACTGCTGTGTCAACTGCATTGCTGAGTGGAGACCTTTTCGGTAGCACATCCGTGTTTGTTAGCTCTAAGGGTGCATTATGTGAATGGATGTGTGATGATGTGTTATCCGAATAAATTTCTATTCTATTCTATTCTATATCAGCCGAAAGACGGCCGCTGCTGCAAAGGATGCCATAATTACCGGGCCTGCGTCACCCGCACCCAGCGGTCTCCCGCAACTTTTACCACGTCAACAGTCTACCCACGCTGCGTCATCTGGTACATACGGTCGTGGTCGCCAGTTAAGAACCTTTCCACTCCAACGGCCATCTGTTTAACCTGCTATATATTTCGTCTGGTATAAATTAATTGTTAAAACGATTACCATTACTACATATTTGACCATTTTCCTATGGAAATGAATCGTAAATCCGTGCAAAAAGCTATATGTTAGGTTTCGCAGAAGCCATTAATCCAGCTGATTAATGACGTATTCCCGGAATACTGGGAACAGCTAGAACACAACAATACCTACTAGTAGACGTGGCGGATCGTTTGCTTGGGTGAAAATAAATTTTCAGCAGATTAAAACTGATTTCAATCATTGATTTAGCAGAGGTAAGGTACTGCGACCACCTACGGTCTACTGAATGCGGGTGGCGCATAACACTGATTCGAAAAATGGTTTTAAAAAACCCATCATATTTTGAATGAGCTGTCCAACGATACCCCACACCATGGGTTTAACGAGAAAAAAAAAATACATCATGACTTTAGGTGTTGGTAAATTTTTTTTCAAGATTTTAATGTACCGTTTTGTCGGCGTGGTTGATTTATATACCCATGCCGAATCACAATTTTCTAGTAGTAATGTTTGCTGAGCTAAGCCGAAGACGGACGGACAGACGGACTGACGGACATTGCGAAACTATAAGGGTTCCTAGTTGACTACGGAACCCTAAAAAAAGGTTAAAGACACAAGAAAAACCACCAGTCACGATCTTTCGTGCTCCATTTCACTCGGTTTTTAGAAAAAAACCGCCCTATAGTATGAATTCTAATCTAAATAGAGGCAAAAAATAACCTCAACCGATTACGTCATAGCCGGCCAGGCGCCCACGGCATACGTGAAACCATTGACCAGCCAAGTTATAGATGAGCAGTTGATTCTAAATATATCTGGATATTATAATTACTACTCTATTACTTGTTTATATTATAAACAAGCTTCTGCCCGCGACTCCGTCCGCGTGGAACTCGTTTATATCGCAGCTCCATAGAGACTTTTACCCCCCCATTTCACCCCCTTAGGGGATGATTTCGGGGTAGAAACTATCCTATGTCACTCTCAATCCCTTTAACTATCTCTACTTAAAAAATCACGTCAATATGTCGCTCCGTTTTTCCGTGAAAGACGGACAAACAAACACACACATGCACTTTCCCATTTATAATATTAGTATGCATTGTGGAAAATTTAATTTGTCTTGTTTGAACGTTTGGGGTGAATTACATTTTACAATATTTCTCAGAAGGTATATTTGAAATGATGCCCAATGATTGCTTTCTAGTATTACCTACACTCCTCGTCGGTGGAAGTTTCCAAGGACCAAGAACAGTTAATTGTCGAAGTATAATCGAGGGACTTCAGTATGACGTTATTCAAAAACTACGACTCTAAACCAGTCCAAACAAATTAAGAATTCATCGTTCTTCTTCTTGTACACCCATACGTGTCTACTTCTACTGGCTTTGTAGGTACTACAACTACCTTTATGTGAATATGAGGTATGCTGTTGTTGTACATACATTCGCATCGTACTGTACTCATTTCCAACGCAACAATGACACGGTAGGCAGGTGGCATTAAAAAATATATTCGTTTACTTTGTAGACATAATCTAGAGATTCTTGAGTCCATATAGTTTAACGTCTTTGCGCGAAACCCGATATGTCTTTATTTGAGAATTCTGAAGGGAAGTTTTTTTGGGACAGTTTACTACACTTTTACGCAGGAAAAAAATGTTTTATTTGAAAGGAGGAACTTGTTTGTAAAGCAAACGTATTTATTGTTGGTAACAGTATACATATTATGCTTCTATACTCTTGCGACGCTAGTTCATAGACAAAGGAACGTTTATGGAACGTTAACTGCGTAAATAACCGCCTTGAATGCTGATTGATTCTATGTTCTTACTTGTTAGTCTGCTCATATCATATACCTGTCTCACTCCAACTATAGCCAGTTGTTGCGACAAATTGCATCGTTTGTAGTGCGCTTCACTATCCATACTTCCAAACTAATATTATAAATGCGAAAGTGTATCTTCTGTCTGTCTGTCTGTTTACCTCTTCATGCTTAAACCGCTGAAATGATTTAGGTGAAATTTGGTATGGAGATAGTTTGAGTCCCGGGGAAGGACATAGGATAGTTTTTATCCTCGAAATCATCCCCTAATGGGGGGGTTAAACTTTGTATGAAGCTGCGATATAAACGAGTTCCACGCGGACGGAGTCGCGGGCAGAAGCTAGTGGTAAATAAACGGAAGCGGTTCAGTCGTCATAAAAACTTTTTGTATAATTTCATGTACCTAACATGTTCGAAACATTAATCAACGATTACCATAAAAACTATTATCATATCTTTAGTAAACATAGTGTTTAAATTATATAAAACTCATATACAACTTTTACTATAACGTTTATACAGCATAAAACCGAAAATTATGAAAACTGATCATTATGTTTTATAAAAAATGTTTTTACGCAAATCATTCTACACCCTAGAAAAATAAATATTAAGGGACAGTTAAACACAAATCCATTTAGGTCCTATAGCCATAATAAGCTCAATAAGGCTTGTGTTAGAGATTTTATACAATGATATATTTTGAAAAGTAAAGTAAGTTCTTTAATCTGACCAAAACATAAAAAAAACAAATATTCATGCTCATCACACAAATATTTGCCCTAACCAACAGGTCGATCACGTAACGCGTAGTAGTAGATCTAAATGTAATTTTCTGTGTGGAAAAATAACAGTTGGTGCCCTAACGTGCGTGCGTTCGACAAGTTACGTAACAGGTACCTACCTCGGGACTTGAACACACAAATTCCATTAATAACCATTTATGTGTCACACATTCAATGAATAACAGTCCAATGTTTTTTTTCTCTTTCTTATCTGCCAACGGCTCATTAGCCATAATCAGATTTTGTGAAATGTCTGTTTCAAGAGGTATTCCATCGAACACTCTCCCTCTTAATTTTAGGCGAGTTCACTATCTAGTTCTAGTGTCTCTGGTCTAACAGTCCAATGTGTACATATTTCTTGCTAGTTTCTAATAATCCCCTCACCTAAACGCGACGCTGAGGGGTCTACCTTCGCTGGCCGCCTAGCTTTTACGTCTTACCTTGATGGCTCTCCAACACAATGGCCCTTAGGGGGAGAGGGAGCGAAGATCGCTTGAACGAGATAGTGGTGTATTTATGACGTAACTCTGCTACAATAATTTGCTACGGGTATTTTGTTCTTATTCACTGCCAAGAATCGTGGCTGATTCCGTGGTTTTCCCCGTATGTAGCGGTGACTACGGCGTAGGTAGTGTATGGCAGAGAAGGCAAACGTACATACATACACGCCTTTATCCCTAAAAGGGGTAGGCAGAGCACATGAAACTTGTGTCAGGTGCCACTGTTAGCATAAATGTGAGTATAAAAGATCGACAAAATTGGATATCGCAGTCATAGGTTGCTAGCCCATCGCCCACAACACACTTCAACCCTGTTCCCTTAGAATAATTGCAATTAACGTATTGCAATTTAATTAGTTGTGTGTTTTCTCTGGACGGTTAGCACGCGTAGCGTTGCGTGATATACGATTAATTTCAAATTTATTTAAGTGCCCCACTTTCGGAGGTGTGACTCTTGCAAGTCGACTACGGGATCGAGTTGAAGTGTGTTGTGGGCAATAGGCTACACTTGTGTCCAGTGCCACTGTTAGCATAAATGTGAGTATAAAAGATCGACAAAATTGGATATCGCAGTCATAGGTTGCTAGCCCATCGCCCACAACACACTTCAACCCTGTTCCCTTAGAATAATTGCAATTAACTTATTGCAATTTAATTAGTTGTGTGTTTTCTCTGGTCGGTTAGCACTTGTAGCGTTGCGTGATATACGATTAATTTCAAATTTATTTCAGTGCCCCACTTTCGGAAGTGTGACTCTTGCAAGTCGACTACGGGATCGAGTTGAGGTGTGTTGTGGGCAATAGGCTAGCACCCTGTCACAGCAGTTTTAATTATTCCGTCTGTATGCCCCAATTTGCTAAAACAGGCCCTGAAAAAATAATTTAATGTCTGCTTACCGCTGCGCGCACGGGCGTGAATGTACGTATGTATTCATTTTTCTTCCATCAATACTTCCTTTGTATTCCAGTATGTGAGTTTTTCAATTTAAACTAGGCCACAGGGAAACCTCTCCGTCCAGTGCCTTGGCCCGTTCGGAATTTGCGGGCCCTTATATTTCCTAAGCGAATATATTATCCGGCTAAACTTTTTCTAGTCCTGCCCCGATTTTAGCCTGATATTACAGTTTACAATCACGATGCGGCGCAAGTTATAGGAGTTAACGAATGATTTATTTATTTGAGTATTTAAACTTTCCTGCACAATAAAAGATTAAGTACAAATGGTGGCCTTAATGCCAATGCGTTGAGATTTGTACGCGGTTACTTATATTAACTTCGTCTTAAACTAAGCAGAATATATCTTATCAGCCGAAAGACTTCCACTGCTGGACATAGGCCACCCCCAAAGAGTAGCACTAACCACACACTTTTTTTTTAAATATTATTAATCGAGCAGAACACAATTGAAGTTAGCGACCTCTGTAGCCTAGTTTGAAAGCTTGGCCTAGTTGCAGTGACCCTGCCTACGAAGCCGGAGGGCCCGGGCTCTAATTCCGTTAAGGGTATTTATTTGTGTGACAACCACGAATATTTGTTCCTGAGTTACGGACGTTTTCTATGTATTAAAGTATGTATTTATCTATCTCCATAGTACAAGCTGTGTTTAGTTTGGAAATTGGTAGCTTTATGTAAGATTGCCAAAATAACAAAGTTACATGCAAGAGGCTGCTTAAGTTTCTCATCTATAAAAATGTTATTAAATCTGTGTGTGTGTTTAAAATATGCATAGATAAAAAATGGCCCTCTTGGTTGTAGATTTCTGCTTCATGCCACACCAGCAAATATAGACATTTTTGTAGGTAGAAATGACTGTTGATGTGTTCAAACGCTAGTTCCACCACTTAAGCAATTACACTCCAACTGGACGTGCGAAAGACATTGAAATCGAATCAAGGTTCGAATTGACAAGTGTGACCTCCTTAACACACTTCACACCGCACCTCGCCGCTGTCTTGCCCCAAAACGCTGCATCTATCGCGGAGATTGGTCTGGGACGTATTCAATTTTGCACCGTTCCCTATCTCCGGCTCTATTAGCCGACTTTGATGCCGATGCCGCCATACAACGTTGAATAACGCAGAAAGGCATCATTTGAATTTCGACCTGCCAGTAATTACCGTTGGCTTTTATCATTCAGAATTCCAAATTTGAAATTTGAATGTTTTTTCGTTCGGTGTCTACTTAACTAAGTTTCGTTTCATTGACGGGTAGTAACATTCTGGAGGTGTATTTGGCTCAACGTATGGTCGCGCGAAAGCGAGTGTTAGGGCCAAATATGACATTGAAACGCAGGCATCTAAAGAAAATGTTTCGTTTTTAACCCCCGACGCAAGAGTTATAAATTTAACGTGTCTGTGTATCTATGTATCTGTCTGTGATATCGTAGCTCCCAAACGGTTGAACCGATTTTCGTTCACTTTTTTTGTGTCATACATAATTTAATCCCGATAGTTCTAAACTATGTTTTATAAAATTCTGTTCAGCCGTTTTTGAGATACTGGACTTTAAAATGAAAATGTCGGGGGTTTTTCAAGTTTTCTAAATTGTACTTATATTACTTCGTAGTGACGCGTGTAGTACATCGAAGACTCAAGCTCCTTAAACGCTTTCGTTAGATACGTCCTAGAATGTTGTATTTTGTATTATATATTAATCAAGAAACCGACTTTAGAAAAGTCATACTCACTAGACTCGATAAGTTAATTTACTAACGTACACTAAGCATGAACAAAGGCCAACTTTGCCCCTGCATCATGTTCCCCGGTCATCTGCCGATACACATACACTGGAACTGCTCCGTGAAACAAAACTTCTCGATCTCAGCTATGCCTCATTTGGCACTGAATGCCTTCGGAAGTCTATTTAAATAGTTCTACATGGGAATGGAGTTTTTTTATGTGGCAACTTTCGACTTCGTCTTCGGGTATGTGGAAAGTTTTTTGTTTTATTGGCATAGTTGTATCGGACGGCTTGCGTGGGTATTGGGAAGTTTTCGGAGATTGTATTTTTGGTTATCAATTTGACTATGATTTATGAAATATTGAACATGTCTTGGCAAGTTGGCAATATAAAATGTGATTACAGTAGTTTGGAAATTTCTACCATTTGTTTCCAGATTGTAAAAGGTAAAGGTGTCGGTGCGCCGCGTTCGCGGAGTCAACATCGTTTGTCTGTGCTCCCGATTGTTAATTGTGAAAACAGTACATAAATATTCAAAACATAGTTAATACTTATACTAAAACATGGCTAAAGACACCAGGAAAGTGACTGTGAAATTAGTTTTTTAATCCATCTAACAAGTCGGCAGTAATTAGTGTGTGAAGTTATTGTGAAACAATTATTTTAAACGCTGACCGGGCGTGTCAAGGTCGACCGGTGCAACGGTCATTCACCCCAGGCGATCAGCTGCGCTGCGCACAGTGCAAGCGGCAAGCGGTGACTCATCGGGCGGTCAGCCGGGAATAATTATCACTACTAACGGCCAAACGACACTACATACCGCGTTTTCAATATGGTATGCTTAGCTTGCAACAAGCCTGTTAACGGCGATGAACTACTGTCTTGTGCGGGATGTAAAGATAGCTATCACTATGCATGTCTTAGAATACCAACAGAGTACTATAAACAAATAGTCCAAGAAGTCAATAGCGATTGGCTCTGCTCAGCTTGCAAGAACGTCACTAGGCGTCGTAGAGGCGACGATACCCCGGTGCGGAAGCATTATGAGCGCTCGCCAGCGGGGGCAACAGAGGCAGATATGTCGATATGCGACGACCAGCAGTCGCAGCACGTCTATAGCATGATCGATCAAAGCGTGTCGGGCGCTAATACCTCATGCAACATAAACAAAACTTCTGATTTTAGCATGGAAATGTTTGCAAGTCTACTGGATTCAAAGCTGGCCGACGTAAAACGCGATTTAGTTATGATTGACAGGAAATTTAGGAACCACAAAAAGAGAAATTTTCGAGGAAATGAAAAAAGAATTTACTAATGTCATAGACCGCATACAGAAAGAATTTATAGAGACAACCGATTTTTTAAGTGACCAAATAAAAGGCGTTCAAGCGGATCTCGTAACGGCAAATAAAAGAATACAAACTCTAGAAGTGCAGAACTCGCGGCTGGACGCTGAACTATTTGCGGTAAAGAATAAACAGACTCCTCCCTCAGATACTACGGAACTGCAAAATATAATAGACCAGATGCACGCGGACTTAAACGACCGAGATCAAGCACTTCTCTTCAACAATGTCGAAATCACGGGCGTTCCGGAACATGAAAACGAATCCCCCCTGCATATAACGAAAGCTATAACGCAAAAACTTGGCATTTCATTGGAAGAACGTGATGTTGTCAGTGCGGGACGCGTAGGGCCCCTAAGAGCGGCTAGCGACGTCGGCGGAGCGCGGACGCCCCCGCGCCCCCGCCCCCTTGTGGTGCGCCTGGTACGCCGCGCGCTGCGAGACGAGGTCTTGCGCAGCGCGCGGGTGCGTCGGGGTCTCGACACCAGCGACATTGGACTGCCAGACCATACTTCATATAAGGTTTATGTCAATGAAAGATTGACGAAAGCTAACTGAAAGCTGTTTTGGCAAGCTAGACAGGCGGGCAGTGGTGCGGGCTGGAAGTTTGTATGGCTAAGGGATGGACGTATTTACGCCAGAAGAACGGACAATAGGGACAGTAAAACGGTGCGAATTCGTTGTGAAAAGGAAATTCAGCGTGTTTTTGGTAAGGTTACAACTACAACTAGTAATGAATAATGGTAGTATAACTTTCACAAAATATTGTAATTTCGTTGTGTTTTTGTGTGTGTTGTATATATTGTTCATTAATTGCATATGTTGGTGCTATAAATTATATTGCGTAAAACGTAGTAAACAAAATGTGAATTGTGAGATTGGAAGTTTTAAGACAAAAGGTGGATGTTACATTGATTACGACTACTATTTACATAAGTGCTTTTTACACTTAGCATATTATACACATCACAGTTACTATTTCACTTCAAACTACAGAATAATGCATATAGCCCCGTTTCCCACGATGTCTATGTCTCGTCAGTATATTACAACCCCATGAAGCGTATAAAGTCATATCATTTAACCTTAGGTCTTTTGAACGTTCGCTCCTTAAATACTGGGCGCGACGAATTAGCGGCAACATTAGCCCTATACAACCCAGATATTATAGCGTTGAATGAAACTTGGTTAAGGCAGGGCGAAGAAGTTTTTGTACCCAAAATACCAGGCTACGTTTTGAAGAGTAACCCCCGACAGGATGGCTCAAGGGGAGGTGGTGTGGGGTTTTATATACGAAAAGGGCTTCGGGCACAAGTCAGACAACACCCTCCATCCCCCTTGGAGCAGATGTGGTTGGAGCTGAATATCCGGGGTAAGGGGCGCTTCGCGATCGGTGCTGCGTATAGGCCAGAATCTGTTTCGGTTGATAACGCCATCGACGCACTAAACAATTCCCTTGACGTGTTCGCAACATGTGGAGGCGTTTTTTTACTTACCGATTTTAATATTAATCTAGAACTACAAGACGGGCTCAACACGAGAAAATTAACAACCTTTTTAGCACAACGAAGCTTGGAACAACTCATAAAGGAACCCACTAGAGTCACCAAAGACACTTCCTCCTTACTGGATTTAGTCATCACAGATTGCCCTAACACCTGCAAAGCAATCCACGTTCATCATAACCCTAGTCTTAGCGATCATGCCTTGATACTTGCGGAGTTAGTATTTGCAAAACCAAAGCTAGGGCCACAGTATATTTACAAACGACTATTGGGACAAATCGATCAAAACCAATTTAATACTGATCTTAGAAATACGCCCTGGGGGGAGATTACAGAATTAGATGATATTAACAGTAAGGTAAATCGGTTTAACCAGATGCTTACAAGTATTTTCGACAAACATGCACCCGTCCGTCGACTACGCATCGACACTATGTCCTACCCCTGGATCACAGATACCATTAAAAACATGATGAGATTAAGGGATACAGCTTTAAAAAGGGCACAGAAAACCAAAAAGGAAACGCATACTAATTACTATAAAAACCTACGTAACTATACAGCAGGTGCGTTAGAACGTGAAAAAAATGCGTATTTTACTTTTTACGGTAATAAAAATAGGTATCGACCAAAACAAATGTGGAAACACTTAAAAAACTCTTCCTGTCTGGGTGGCACAGATAAACCTACGATTCCACATCATCTATTTAATCCGGATGAAATAAACAAATTTTTCCTGACACTTCCAGGCAGCTCCGGCACTGATCGCGAAACTCAGGCGTTCTTTGAATATGAAATACCTACAGAACGAACATTCACTATAAAACCATGCACAGAAAATCAAATCCTCAAAATTATTACAGCAATAAAAACGAATGCGAGTGGTCATGACGATACAACGATAGAGATGATCCGCTTCACACTAAATGTCACTCTCCCTGTATTAACTCATATCATTAACTCGTCCATTGCGCTCAACATCTTCCCTGAGGCGTGGAAAATCGCCAGAGTAAAGCCGATACCTAAGTCTAACAAAACCGAGAGCTACAAGGACCTGCGCCCTATCAGTATCTTACCGGTCCTTTCTAAAATTATAGAAAAAGTAGTAAGTGAGCAACTCACCAAGTACCTCGAAGACAACAGTGTACTGCCACTTACCCAGTCAGGGTTCCGAGGGAAGCATGGTACTGCAACTGCTTTGGCAAAAGTGACGGATGACGTCATTGCAGCAGCGGACAAAGGGATGGGATCAATTTTGGTATTGCTGGATTTTTCGCGAGCATTCGACTGCCTTAACCCCTCAATACTACTGTCCAAAATGGCGTACTATGGTGTATCCGAGTCATCCTGTAAATGGTTTCAGTCGTTTCTCACGGACCGAAAACAGTACGTCGAACTGCAAACCGACGAAGGTGTTGTGGTGAAATCTAAAATAGAGAACATTAGTCGTGGCACACCTCAAGGATCTATTTTGAGTCCTCTACTATTTATATTATATACAGCAGATCTAGTCAAAAATCTAAAATATTGTAGTGTACATTTATATGCAGACGATACCCAGTTGTATTACTCATTTGCACCTCCTGACCTGGATATGGCAATTAGTAAAATAAATGTAGACTTAGAAATAGTAGCAAAGTGGTCACTTAAAAATAACCTGGTCCTAAACCCGACAAAATCGCAGTTTATCATATTAGGTAATAAATGGCAAAGAAACAAAATAAAAGAGCAAGACCCGAAAATTAAAATTGGCACCGAGTCCATTGTCCGCGTTGAAAATGCAAAAAATCTCGGAATGACAATCGACGAAGAATTACGATACGTAGAACACATAAATATAAAAATCAGAAATGCGTTCTACCGACTTAAAGTACTATATAACATTCGCAAATACTTATCTGAGAAAATAAGAGAAATTCTTGTTGAATCACTAGTGCTCTCGTTATTAAATTACGGTGATATAGTGTATGGTCCGAGACTTTTAGCAAAAACCAAGAAATGTATACAACGGGTGCAAAATGCGTGTGTACGTTTTTGCTATAACGTCCCTAAGCGAGCCCATATCACCCCATTCCTAAACGAAAGGAATATTCTAAATATGAGTAATCGTAGGCACCTACATCTGGCCTACACAGTTAGGAAAATAATAGAGCTAGAAAAACCCCAATACCTATTTAATAAATTGAAATGGGTTGAGGATACGCGCAGCAGGGTGTTTAGAAGATCTACCAAGCTAGTCATTCCTCCTCACAAATCCAATTTTTTTAGAGGCGGGTTTAAGTTTGCTGCTGCTAAAATTTGGAACGACCTACCACCACCTTTGCGAGAACGGATTCCACTGTTTAAGTTCAAGCAGCTAGTAAAAGGTCACTTGTTAGGAATCCAAAGCAAACTTTAACCCGCTTTACACACCTCACACACTTCATGCATCACACACCTCACACATCACACACTTCACACATCAGTCACTTCAGACACACAGACACACACAACTACAAAATCTACCCTTCTCAAATCCACATACACGCCTATAAACACACATACACACATCACATGGCACTTTCTTGGTGACTTTCTTTGTTTATGATTTGATTTGTATTTTTTGTATTACTTTAATTATTTTTAATTCAACAACACAATTTGTTTTATGTATACATTTCTATCTTTATGTTACTTTTCTTGCATATTTTTTTTTTTTTTTTGTCTACGTGTGCGCTGCGACCGGCCTTTCTACAGGGACCACTCTGAAAACCAGCGCTGGGCATCCAAAGCCAAACCCAGCAGATGCTGAGAGTGGGACCCATTGCACCAGCTAAACGTTAATATTTAAGTTTAAGTTTAATTTTAAATAGAACTAAAGTATTTTTAAGTTTTTCATGTAGTAGTTCTTAAGTGTATATGCGGTGTACTTACCTAAAATACTTGTACTATTCTACTGTTATTATGTTTAGTTGTGGCAATAAATATCTTCACTTTCACTTTCACTTTCACTTTCACTTACTTCTGGGTTCCATAACCGGTAAGGGCAAATATTTTGATTTTTTATTTTTAACTTTGATTTATATTTAACTTTGATTTTTTTGGTGCTTGTCTTGTTAGTTTTCCTTTTTTTTGAGAGCACCATCGTGTTAAGAAAAGAACTGCTACTATTGGTTTTGTTTTCTTATAAAATTATTTAGTTTATTATAAATCTTTTAGCTACCTGCTTTTAGGTATTATCTTATCTTATCTTATGAGCAGCAATGTGTGGTGGCTGAAACTTTTAGTTACTTGCAAAATGTAAGCGTGTTATAATTATTGTAAAGCAAGTTGTGTTTGCCTGTAATTGGGTTCGTACTCCAGCAAGACATAATTTAAGAATGTTGTTTAAGTTTGTTTTATAATATTGTACCTTTGGCAAACTTTAATAAATTAACAAAATAAAATGATATTAGTGTAATAAGCATGATTTATGAGTCTTGAATGTCCATTGTCGCTCTGGTACAATTCTGTTACTTGTTTTAAGCTCACTTCAACGCTCACCCACAAATATATCCTGACACAGCGATGCTTAGTAACTAAGCGTAGGTAGAGGTCTAGTTTCGTGACGGGTGATCGTTGGGGTGAGTTACATTAGCGCGTAGCGAATAACAGCCCTGCTCTGGTGAATATTAACCCTAAGTGTCATGAAATCTAAGGAAGAAAATCACTTAAAGCCAATGCACTGTATATAACTTCCTACCGTATTTTCCTCACAGCAATGTTACGGCTTATGAATCGCCCGTAGTACTTAATTCTGCACCATCTGCGCACCGAGTACTTCATATCTGAGCGACTTAATGGGACTATCCAGACTGTAGATAGTTCCGTCGTTCTCTAGATAGATATATTCGTAGAACGGAGATTGCGATTTTATTTCAAAAATCCATTTGTTTGGCGGTAGCATAATAGTACCTATTATAAAACTTAAATACATTAGGCATTTTAAAATGTACAGATTTAAATTTAAATTTAACATTGATATGGTACATTGGCATAATAATGCCAATACTGCTAATTAAATGTCAAACAGTAGTTTCAATAAAGAATCATACTGATATAATTTACAACTTCTTAGACAAAAGCAGACAAAATTTACAAATTCCCATCTCCTCATATGATAGTCATATCCTTTGCAAAAGGATATATTCCAAGGATATCGCTTTTGTTCCGAGTCTCTTATATGATTTTCAAAGATAGAGACATGAAAGTGGGCGTGACTGGGTTCCCGTATGTTAGCCGATCAAACAAAATATGCTGTTGCAAATTTCGGTTGCGAATCAAACGCAAGAGAGCAAGCAACTTGCATGAGTTGCATGTTTTCAAACGTCGAAGCTATGGTGGCTATTGTATGCAAGACATGCCCTGAGGTTACGGTATGGTTGAACAGGACCAGACTTGTCGGGGCTAATGAAGACCATGTTCAGTTTCGAACTACAGGACAAGCCGTGGCTTTCTATTCTATTGTGTGATTTTGTAGACGTTAAAAGCTGTTTATGTATCGAATACCTATAGTTTAGCTTTTGTCTCTAAGTGTTGATTACACTCTATAATAAGTTAAGCCGTAATTAAATATTATAATCATTTTATAAGTGCTAAACAGAGCATGCATAGAGATTGAGCTTTATTTCGTAACTCGTAAGCTATTGAAACTTTAAGAGCTGCGCGTAACGGAACGTAAAACCCTACGGGTTCCTTACTGTCACTATTTTTCAATCTTTAAATCTTAAATACGGCGTAATCCGAATGTTTTGGATATATGTTGTCGATTCGAATCCCTTATTTAAATACGTTCTTTAATTTGAGGTGAGAGTTTACCGTATCGAGTGGGTGAAGATCAAATGTTTGACAGCTAAGATACCTGGGAACATTTTGTATGGGAACAATTTTTCTTTCATTATTTAGTATTCGCCAATTTTTTCAATGTTTTTAATAGTTATTATTCTAATCGGCGCGAAGACTAATCCAAAAAATCAAAAACCATTAAAATCTGTCCAGCCGTTCTCGAGCAAAGGAACTAACACAACTTTCTTTTATTAATATAGATTGTTTCATAAAAGGTTACACTCTATAACAAGTTTCTGTCAAAAATTTCATTTTTGGTACAAGCGCTTATTGCCGACTGTACTTTTCTGTACACCGACTTCAACTACTCATTGAGACGATTCTAACGAACCCAAACTCAACGGGGTTACGTCGGTTAAGTAGGTACTGAATTCCCATGGCCACCTTCTGTTTCCATCATCAAATCAGCTCGATGGTACTATAATATTGAAAATAGGTCACCGGGAAGTGGGACAAATTTAACTTGCAAGATTTGTCCTATCTCTAAATTGTAATTTTATCGCATGTTTATAGAGAGATACGGTAGCCTAGTGGTTCAGGCATGCGGCTGTCAAGCGACGGTCGTGGGTTCTAATCCCGGCTCGTACCAATGAGTTTTTCGGAACTTATGTACGGAATTATTAAATACCGTTAGCTTTTCGGTGAAGGAAAACATCGTGAGGAAACCGGTCTTATCCCAATAAGGTCTAGTTTTTCCTCTGGGTTGGAAGGTCAGATGGCAGTCGCTTTCGTAAAACTAGTGCCTATGCCAAATCTTGGGATTAGGTGTCAAATCGGACCCCGGGCTCCTTTGGGGTACAACCGGGAATAACGCTAGGAGGATGATGTTTATAATTATACCCGAGCTTTTTTATAGATTTTTGCTGTTATGTCTCATATTTGTTTGCTTACTACGACGCAAATACCAACCGTGATTCTCTATTAAACAATTAGTTTCCCACTAAGATTAACTCTCAGAATACACTTCAGACAACTAACTTCTATATAATTACTAACAGCAAACTCCTCGCAACTTGTATAACTTTTTCCGCAATCTTAATTAAAACCGGTATTTCGGTGAGTTTTCCATTCGTTCCGCAAAACAAACGGTATTGTTGTTTGTTTTACCTGTATTAAAAGAGTTTCAATTTTGTTGAGTGCATCCAATTTGTGAGGTTCCCGGCGTTGGCGGTGCGGAAAATATTTAGTCCCCTTACGGCGTGTAAAACAAGGCCGTGATGCGGCGCCAGATTATTGCGACGATTTGTGTGATGACATGAATCAATGTGACAACTTGTACGTGCAATTTATGTGCAATGCATGTGCAAGTAGACTTATGGATTGATATTTCTGGTCTTTATTAACATTTTTATTTCTGATGTTTAGACACGGGTTGCTCCGGCCGTGGTCTCAGATGACACTATGATCATGATGATAAGCAAATTATATCGTTTTAGACCCGAAGAAAGTATATTTTAGCACGGGAGTTTCATGTAGTGTAGTCATATTGATTTTAACTTAATGGAGAAAAAATGTAATCGTCTGTCAGATTCGAACTTGCAACTTCCAATCTTGTTATTCTTCAGAAGACTGTAGCGTTATGGGGGCCATTTCAGTGGCAATACTGGCAATTTATTGCCCGAAGAGCCAACGAGTGACAATTGGCAAAGTCATAATTATTAACTTTCTTCATCATATCAGCCGAAAGACGTACACTGCTGGACATAGGACTCCCCCAAAGAGTACCAAATTGACCGGTCCTGCGCCATCCACATCCAGCGGACTCTCGCGATCTTTACTAGCAGGTCGATCACGTAACGCATTGTACGTAGGTTAGGTACTTACATCTAAATGTACGATTTTTATATGAAAAAATAACAGTTGGACTATCCTAACGCGCGTACAAAACCCTCCCCATTGTCGGAGCCTACATACGCTGCGCCTTCCGGTACGTGATCGCAACTCGAGAACCTTTCAACCCCCACGGCCATCGCCTCTACGTGCAATTAATTCTAATGAACATCCTCTTGCTCCCACGTATTTACCGATCAATGGAAGTCCATTTTATTCAGTAGTTAATTTAAGCCCGTATTAAGGCGCCGTAGGTTCATTCTCTCAAACATGACATGCCGATTTTTAGAAGCCATTTTAATAATTTTTAGCTTGTATGCATAATTTGTTACGAATATTTTAAATGTATTTTAGACCCTTTTAGATCTATGTTCGTGATTTTTTTCTATCGAGCTAAAATTGCTTAATGGTGTTCCCAATCATTGATCTCGCTGCAGAAAAGCCTCAAAATTACTATTCGTATATTTTGAAATCATATTATTATAAACAGACGCATTATATTGTTTCAAAAACCCTGTTCGCTTAACTTCGCTGAACCTACGGCGCCTTAACTTTCTAGTTATCACCTAAGAATTGTTGAGCTCAATATCTTGATTTATTCGCTGTATCGCTAATACGCTGAATTATGAATGGATTTTGATTCGAAAATAATCTTCGGCGGCTTCCCAATGAATAATTCAGTTCAGCATTATAAGATAGAGAATTTTCGGGAGAAAGGGGTCCGCAATGTTTTATGATAATTAATACTTCGCCGTACTGTTGCGGAATTATTTCTTGTTTGGGTTCCGATTTGGAAGCGAGAAAGGAGTGTGCGGTAGGGATTTTTGCGTTTCAGTTTCTGGCCGCCAAAGATATTTTTTCCTGCGGTGGCAAACAATCATATTGCCTGCCTGATGGTTGTCAGACACCGTCGCATATCGAAACTTGCGATATCAGAAGAATGCCAAGCGTACAGACGACCCTTTATTGATTTGAGGATTCACTGTGTTTACAGCTAGAGACGATTGCAGGCCGATTCCGCTGTGTCCTACCTCGCTTCTTTTTACCGTTATCTGCAATATCAAAAATGACCCTGAAAAGATTACGCCATTGTTCTTTGAGGTTTCTCGACGTTCCGGATGTGTCACATTGTTGTCATATTGTCAACATTCTTGGTCGTGAAATGACTACGCACTACCACTTACATCAAATCGTAAAGCTTTTTTGCCACATCGTACACTTTTATATCTTGTCGGGTGTACCCTTTGTGTGGCATAATTATTTAATTATACATATCGTCCTAAAATCTTTTGTCCGAATATTTTTGGCATAATCGTGGAATGTGGAAGAACATAAACCTTCAAGAACTTCTTCGCATTTAATACGTTAAAATTCCTTTTCTTACTGGGCTGGGTAGGTTTGACGTTACCTTGTGTCACTCAGAGCTGAAAGTAGGAGCCCCGCTTCGCGGGGCTCCGTCGACTTTGCAACGGACTGTAAACGCTTATCTTCCAATTCAGGATATGTTTAGATATTATGAACAACATCTAAACAACATTAGTAATTAAACTGAACAGCACTAGAGTATAAATAAATATTAGTTAATAAATATTATGCAAACGATTACGGCGTAAAGGAATTTATATACAACTGTTTTTAAAAGTTAAGGCGTAGAGCCGTTATGCGACCAAAAAAAAAACGAAAATCGTTTATGCCATCCGACATAGACCCCTTATTGTGTTGTAATAATCGATGACCGCTTTAGCCTAGTTCAGGGGTCGGCAAAACGTGACTCGCGAGCCCCATGCGGCTCTTTGAAAGGTTTGTTGCGGCTCTTTAGGTTCCCCAAAAAAAAACTTATGTTTATGAAACGAGGTTTAAAATCAGACAAAAAAGTCGTAAATAACGCGAGGCAAATATAATTATTTTTATCGAACTCACCCGAAATTATTATTTTCCTTAAAATTTGGTACTGTGGCTCTTTGAGCTTCCGAAAAATCGTATTTTTTCCGGGATCTCTGTCTTAAAAGTTTCCTGACCCCTGGCCTAGTTGGTCAGATGCAGATACATACAGAAGCAGACTATAGGAAAATGAAAATAAAAAGCGTGTTAATAACCCCACCGATGAAATGTTGAACTATACATCCACTGTTTTAGTCGCGAGCAGAAACAAAACACGATCGGGATTCTCTTGGTTCCAAATTTAAAAGTTCGAATCGGGATGAAACATTTATTTCTCTCACGTGCTGATACTCGTGAGAACGGATGAATTATTCGAATACAAGTATAGTCTAGTGGCCAGGTACACGACGTACACGACTTTTGACCTTATTCCGTCTAGGTTAAGTTCAAAATGGCCTATTTGAAGGCCCTCGATGCTTGAAGGCGAATATTCCGTAGCCATTGTTTTCGTTACTCATAGGTAAATCGACGCATTCTTTCTGCAATGATATGCATTGCATTGATTTTTCTGAAATAAAACTGGCGAACATTGTTTTAATAGGTTCGCTTGCATTGTTTTATGATGAAACTCATTTCTGTTATAAAGAAAAAGATCAACCGAGTTTATAGTCAAAATACTGTATACGAATTATGATGTTGTTGTAAAAACTTTATTACGCGCGTTAACCAGTAGATACACAACGCCTACAATTTCGATCAGTAAAAATCTAATAATTGGATCGATTGGTAATGTCATTACATTGGAATTATATTGAAAACTTACTTTATGAAAGTTTGTGAAAGGTTACTCATCAATAGGGCCGTCCGTTTGACAACTGACCCATTAAAGGAAGGCGTTACTGACTTTTACCATATATCAATTGTCTCAGTTCAAGCGTTCATTATTCCTTCAGCGCATAGCCAACGTGTGACCTCGAGCCTATGAAACAATAGCCAAACGAGGGCTAAGATTGTAACTTTTTTGATAAGAACATCATGAAAATTGCCTGTAGGTCTAGTTTTCCCTTTGGGTACAGCTGGTAGTCACTTTCGTAAAACCAGTGCCTACGCCAAACCTTTTGCCAAAGTGGACCGCGGGATCCTTTAGGGTAACCAAGAAAATGCTAGGTATGATGATTATGAAATGACCTTTCAATTCAGAAAATCATTTAAGTAAGCCGAGTTCTCGACGCTAATGAAAAATACGCACGCGTCGGCATCCCGCATCGATCCGCTGACGTATCTTCGGCGACGTGACTAACGTGCCCTGTCTCACACCGTGCCGTAACGCTGAGAGCATAGTTCGGTGTAGCTTTGATGATCCCACTGGTGTCACTTGGGCGTTTTGAGTAACATGGTTTGGTTCATACCTACAGCTGGGACAAATTAGAACTAGCGAATGCAGATCAGCATCTTTATAGGGACAACACTATAGGGAAGCCATACACAACACACGCGCTACCGTTAGTAATGAATGAATGAGCAGTTTATTTGTGTAAAAAGGATATAAATTGGTGTTACATTACTGTGCTATTTCCATCCTTATTTTGCCACGATACAAGGCGTACAAATATGCTTAAATTAACTTAGCCTAATATCCTAATATCTAAATCGTTACTTGCATGCTTATTAATACAACAAGATAAATAATAACAGAATTCAATTATACATTATACCACACGAAATAATAATTTATCGTGCATTCGTTAATAGAAATACAATATTTAATACAATTCTTGAGATACATTACATGTCATTTCTATCAATATTATTATAAATTTACATGGCATCCATTCCATTTAACTATAAATTAACATTTTGTCATAAAATCGTCAATTGAATAATAACTTTTGTCTACCAAATGGTCATATAAAGATTTCGTAAGAAGTTTTATTGGAAGTGCCTTAAAGTTAGTGCCTTTGTAAGCCTGTTTTTAAGTGTATTAAATAATTTATTGCCATGCAATGTAACATACGTTTAACGGAACATCTCTTATGCAGCAACTTCGAGAACTATTTTAGAAATACCGATGGACAGCTTACCATTAGCAACCTACTTAATTTTGGCGGGTAATCGTTTCTTTGCCTCAAAGTCATATCAAAAGTTTGGAGCAAATAGGTGCTGCATCTATGACAAATACACATTATATAACTCTCTGCCATACTCCGTGCTTTGTCATTACGATGTAAAGAAAGTTTATCATTACACAAACTTGAGAGGATTGTGATCAGAATACAGAATTTCTAGAATAATAAGTAGTAGGATCTAGACGTTAGGCCGTATATCCTTATGACGCTGCGGTGTAAGCGTCGGCCTGCCTAAGCTTAGCATGCCGCTGGCGTCTCAGAATATTGGAACAATTTATGTGAAGACCTTTGTAATTTAGAAGAGCTCGCAAATTGGAGGTATGGAGGTTGACGCCTCGCGTCTCCGACTCACAGAATTTAAATGACGCATTTAGTATGAAAATGTCTGGAAATCTAAAATTGATAGCATTCGCGCGGCGTGTTGGGTCAGGGTAGTTTGATCGGGGTGAGGCTTCGCGTATTTATTCGAGTGATTCTCATGCGTAAATTGATATGAAAAAGATCGCTCGATAAAAATTGGCAAAAATATAACAAGCCGACTTAGTTTTTAACCTCAGGTACGCCAACGTCAAAAAAAAAAATTCAAGTTTGAAATCTAAGTTGTAAGTTCGAACCGTTCTGGACGGATCTGGAACTAAGCATAACCTACGAAAGGTTAAGTGACTTATCTGACATGTTCATATTTACAATGTATCCACTGTATTGTGCTTATTTTCTGTTTATGTTCTTTTAAATATTTATTTACTTACAGTAAATGCATGTTAGATAATAGTAGTTTATGTGACTGATCCATAATGAGAGGCCTTAAAATACGAGTGTGGTTTTATGAAACGAGCGTCAGCGAGTTTCATAATAGGATCACACGAATGTTAAAAGGCCTAATTATGTACAGTTGCATACACTACTTTATCTATACACATATCATAAGTAGTAGTAAGTAACAGCAAGAAACCAACAATAAAATGACAACAGCAATGGCGGCAATTCGATCATCCGTCATAACGAATGGTTTTTTTTAAACCATAGACAAACGAATGAAGTCCCTATACTCATATCAATCGAGATCAAATGTCATGCGGTTTGTATTAAAAAACGTACTGAATTGACGTTTCGTATCGATATCTGTTTTAATGTCTATGGATACTAGCACTTGAGTTTTGACAGCTGTTCCAAATTTAAACTCATAACGTTACAAAAATCTGTACTGTAATAACATTACAGTACAGATTTTACCTACTACCACAGACAAGAAAGTTCTCATAGTAAAATCGGTTGTAGTAATGCTGGTCAGATCCTACGGTTTCTGAACGCATTTTAGAGCATTAATGATATGTGCGTAGATAAAACCGATTTATTTTGAAAATGTTTCATGAAACTTAACAAATCTAGCCGAATGGACTTTCCAGAGGTTTTAAATAGTTAAAATAGTAAAATCGCGTTGGGAAACAAAACATTTGGAATATGGATTTGTTCCAAAGAGACCAATATTTTGCCGTAATATAAAGGTACCGACCTTACAGTCTGAGATTATAATAATGCATTTCAGTACAAATATAATATTTTTATACCGTGTCGATTACGAATCAAAAATGAAAGACAAGTTAAAATGGATTATTTTGTTAACTAATTCTGTTCATCACTTTCACGTAACATTATCTTAACCCCTGACGCAAATGAGGTGTATTTTAATAACTTACCATAAATTGGTATATTGTAGGCTTATTTTTTGTGTTTGGAATGTGCTTCTATATATATTTATTTGTGTCAATTAATTGAACGAGCGACCGAAGCGCTCCGAAAGCGCGACCGAGCTTGGGCAAAAATTCTAGCGTATGTTGGCTCTCCTGCTGTTCTTCTCACCAGAGCGACTCCTCAACCAATTCTCATGAAATTTAGCAATCTGGTTCAATAATGATGTACCTAGTTCGTTTAATTCGATTCTGTTTTTTTATTTAAAAAAAGGCTCGGGATATTTACAGCTCACGGAACCACTAGTTATTTTTATTATTAATAAATTTTTACATTAAGTAAATTATTTCGTATTAAATCACTCATATTTTTAATTACGCATCAAAAATGACCTCGAAGTTAAATAATTTATTTGAACACAATGTTAAACTCTTTTAAGGATTGTGAACTAGAAAATACTTATTGAACTATATAAATGTAGATATGGTTATGACATCTCATCCGAGAGACGTTACAGTTAACTCTTATCGGCACCCACGTTTGTGACGTCATAACAATAAAACTTTTATTGTTCAGGGCCTAAGTCTACGATAGTGCTAAATAGGTCACGCTGGTTGTCACATTCAGCTATATTTTTTTATGATAAACTGAAATGTTTCATCGTTTTATGGTACTAAAGTTTATGGCGCATGAAAAAATGTGACTATTCAGCTGTGCTTATGGCGAGTTTAGACCAAAGGAACGACCAAGTACTTCTAACATGTTTCCTTAGCGCCAGTTGTACTGTTAGCCCAAGAATGCTCTTTCGTTTGGCCTAAAATGACATGTGAACAATAATTTTAAATTTATTGTACGCACCGAGCAGCGAAACTAAAGGTGATAAACTGACATATAAGCATTTGCTCGATGTGAACATTTGCATTTGCTCACAACAAGCATTTGTTTTGAGCAAATGCAAATGAATTGTTCATCCGTTCAAACAAAAACAATGTAATACACCTATATATTATAATAATACTTTACTGTATTCTTAGAGCAAATAAATAATTGAAATTGTCATTAGAGTTGTTATGATTCGCATTCCGTATTAAGGTTCTATGCGTTCAAAGTGCCATGTAATATGCATTTTAAAAGATTCATTTACTCTGCTTTGCGTACCGTAATGACATTATTATACTTCTGCGGAGTTTACAACACCCGTTACTGTCGCAATTCTTTTCGCTCAAGTGACCTTTTCATAACTAGAGCCGAGAAAAAAGTGCCAGGTCCCAACTCAAAGCCGAGTAAAAAATACAAGTTTCCAGGCTGATACAGCAAGAATAATCTTCGGCTACAGAGACAAAGGGTAGGTTTACTTTGACAACAAGGTAGCCACGGGCCACGTCGCAAAAGTATTTTTTTTTTAATTTGTAGAAGGAAGGAGGTCTTGGTAATTTTAATCCATATTTTCAACTGCTGTTGAATTACCATCTGTAGATCAAAGTCATTAGATGTGAGAGTATTGCTGTATTTATATTATAACATATTCGGATTGCAAGTTTCATAGCATTTTAGTTCGTTGGAGTAATTTTTATATGCAATTTTTTATTATCAAATCCCTAGCAAGGTCGACTCAAGCCGACTCTCCATAGAAACGTAGTTTGGTTCTCATTTTAAAATGGCAAAATAATTTCCGTTGCTACAATAAAAATTAAAAAAGCTATTAGAGGCTTTATATCAAAAATATTCTCACGCTATATTCTTTTCTATTTTAATTTTCTAGTAACAATAACTAGTTTTCTACCTAGATATAGCGAAACCCATTTTGTATACTAAGTCTCATGTTATTCAAAAATGAGGACTATATTTGTAGAGTGAGAGATCAGAGTCGAGGGTCCAGGCGACCCTTAAGGGGGTGAATTGGGAATTATCGCGTGCTTTGAAACGCCGTTCTGACTAGATTATGAAACAATAAAGTCTGATTTTCAGATATATGATTCTTGACTATATGATTGTTATCTGATTTAATCGATACAGGATTGCCTAAAATTTCCTCTATAGAAAATAAAATCAATGTTGGGTCTTCATTTTCCTTTTTTTCCTCAGCCTACTCAAACAATAAATTATTTTACGACAGAGAAGTTAATAGTATTTTATCTCATCTAAAATCTCACTTAATGAAATATAAATAAAATTTCAATAAGTTAGGTATTCATGGAAATTTGTCAAAAAAAGCCATTCCCGAAGAGTGTTGCATCTGTTTTTCTCGTGCGCGGAAGACATAAGCGTGTCTCTGTCAAGGGGGCGTGGTCGACTCGGATCAAGGCATCTTGCTCACCCTTAACAGAAAAAAAAAAAAAAAAAATTTAGACTTTAATAGCCACATTGCACCCATGTTTCTTCTCAATCCACATCAAATAAATTTCACAGTATAAAATAATTAAAAAGATCCTTTCAAGATTTTACAATAGATGTCACTAATACAATGATTGTCTTCGTCCTTTTTTTTAAAAGACGTTGGCATTGGCAATCATCTTTGTAGTTTGTACTTTGGAAAGCGCTCCTAACTCTCAAAGCATTCGCATCCGTCTATATTATAAAGGCTTCAAAAAGGATTTAATTGTGTTGGGAAAAAAGGTTCATAAATTGATGAAAAGTGTATTAACGATTGGATTAGAGTGTATTTGGGAAATTATGATAAATTGTATTTTATTGCTTTAGTTTTTTGTACTTAGCTACATCATAGACATCAAGTTTATGATTTTAGCACCGTAGGAGATAATTTTCTACTCTGAACCTAATATTGACAAAGAGGTTAGATTCAAAGTTACCGATTAATTCAATTTGATGATGATGAAGATGTAATTGCAAGAATCACAAGACACACTATAGCTATATACTTATATAGTTTAACCGTGTTTTACCTACAGAGGATTTTTCGAATGTATGTTTCGAAAAACCTACATTTTCAGAAAAAGTAAACTTTTCCAGATTGTTATAAAACTTGCCTAATCTAATGGGTTTTACACAATGACGTTCTAGCTGTACCCAAATAGCTAATGGGTTCTGAGTAAGAAAGATGTCATTGAATGAAAAATCGCAGTTACAAAGAAAATCTTTCTCAATTCCACACTAACATAGTTACTTAAGTTGACTGTTACTAACAAAATACCTATGAACCACCGAAGTCTGAATTTTTTTATTTTTTATTTAAAGCATTCGACGACCAGTTAGCCTAGTGGCCAGTGACGCTGCCCAAGAAGCTGACAGTCCTGGGTTCGAATCCCGGTAAGGACAAGTATTTGTGTGATGAGCATATTTGTTTCTAAGTCTTGGATGTTTTCCATGTATTTAAGAATTTATATCTATTAAATATATCGTTGTCTAGTACCCATAACACAAGCCTTATTGAGCTTACTATGGGACTAGGTTCTAGGTCGATTTGTGTAAGATTGTCCCCTAATATATACCTTTTTCGGTGGCATGTTTGTCGGGAAATAAGGGACGGTCTGTGAAATGTCAGTAACGTATGCAAAGTAAACTTCCTAGTCCTCGACGTTGCACTAATGTATGACATGGGGACTGTATATCAAAGCAATATGGGAATTCGGACTAAGAGAATTCGAGAGAGATAATTTCCAACTCACTTGGACATAAAGTGGCCATGTAGTGTGCGGCACGTAACGTCGAGGACCACTGCTGTGTTGCACTACTGCAGTTTCGGAAATTACCTCAGATGTTTCCTTTTTTTAGGAGGTCATTTCCGAAAGTACTCATCGGACTCAGACGCCTGAAGCCAAGCAAAAGCTTGCCAGGTCCAATCTCCGTGCAACACAGCAGTATTGCACGCTCGTGTTGGAATCTTCCCCGGGCACACAACAGTGTTGCACGCTCGTGTTGGAATCTTCCGCGGGCACACAGCAGTGTTGCACGCTCGTGTTGGAATCTTCCCCGGGCACACATCAGTGTTGCACGCTCGTGTTGGAATCTTCCCCGGGCACACAGCAGTGTTGCACGCTCGTGTTGGAATCTTCCCCGGGCACACAGCAGTGTTGCACGCTCGTGTTGGAATCTTCCCCGGGTACACAGCAGTGTTGCGCGCTCGTGTTGAAATCTTCCCCGGGCACACAGCAGTGTCGCGCGCTCGTGTTGAAATCTTTCCCGGGCAAACAGCAGTGTTGCACGTTCGTGTTGGATTCTTCCCCGGGCACACAACAGAACGACGAACGCCCTGTCTCGACCATGCGCTCAGATCCACGCCCGCCCATACATAGATAGCGGTTTAGGAGTCACGCACGGCAGTATCAGCATACAAAACTCCAGGCAATGAAGCGACCGGCCTTTTAAAGCTGCAAAGTTGAATGTCATTGGAATTACATTCAAGTAAAGCATTAAAATCTTCCCTGCAATAAGTGCGATGGAAAAAAAGAACAATCATCCTTACACACTAATCATCATACCACAGGTCATCATCATCATCAATGCTTTTTAAGTCTATTAGGTACAGACTGGCAGTGTCAAGAAGGGGAGACAACGTTCTTCCATGGCTCCACGGATAGAGGACTTCATTTTGATAATCATTTTTAATCACTGTCACTTTACTTCACAATCACTTATGTATTACTTTAATGTTCATTAATATCACGGATGGAAAACCAGCCCAGCCCATTGACCAACGAACCAAGCATTTGAGTCGCCCAACCTTAAGTACATTTTCATTATACCCATAACACAGAGCTCGGCTGAACGAGGTCGAATCGAAATTCATGTATCGAATCGGAATCGAACCGAGCGCGTTAGCGGGAATAAATACATTTAAACAAAGGCTGGATATTATTTCAACGAGTCGCTCTACAACTGCATTCAATCATTTCAAAGTCCAATTTAGCTGCGGTGTGAGTTGAAAGAGATAGCGATCATAATGGTTTATAGACTAGAGTTTACACGAAACTGAGGTCACCGAATAAATAAAAAATAAGTTCTATAACTACTACTAGATCTATTACATATGCAACTCTTTTCTTTAAATATATTCATGTTAATTTCACGAAAAACTGAACTAACAGAATGTCTATACAATTAAAGAAATTGCTCACAACATTTCACGAGGATCGGTTGACCTGTACGGGAGAACCGCCGGATAGCGGGACATCTAGATCCGGACGTACGAAAGAAATTTGACTCAAGCTCAAGCAGAGAAGTTCATTCGCTTTTCTCGCTCGTTCAATAGAAATTAAACGGTAGTGCAGCTTGAGTTTTGAGTACCAGATAAACATGCATACTTAAGAAAACAATAGATCAGGAACAAGTACTCGTGCTCATCGCAGAAATATTTGCCCTTAATGGGATTAGAGCGAGAAGAAATATCTGAACACGCTTTATCACCCTGACAGTAACGTCGTAATTAAATGTTTGTGAGCACTTTATCGTGTTGACCTTTGCGTACCTTATAAGAAAATGAAATAGCATTATTTATTACGGACATCGCGTATCCATAGTAACCCATCACAAAATTATGTACGTAATAAGTAATAAGAAATTAATTAGTTAGGTTAGGTTACAATACATAATGCTCAGTCATTCAATAAGTTAAGATATCCTGTGACCACCATTACAGGAGTGTTCGTGCTGCCCCAAAAAAAAAGCAATAAACAGAAAAAGTAGTGCACGCCTCAGAGGCCGAGAACCTTTATGGATCATCGTCATATCAGCCAAAAGACGTCCACTGGTAGACATAGGCCGCCCCCAAAGAGTGCCACGCTGACCGGCGCTGCGCTACCCGCATCCAGCGGACTCCCGCGACCTTAACCAGGTCATCAGTCCAGCTTGTCTACCAACGCTACGCCTTCCGGTACGTGGTCGCCATTCGAGAACCTTGCCCCGCCCGCTGCCACTTAATTTTAGCGATTCGTAGGGCTATATCGGTTGCCTTGGTTACTTATTTATTTATTGATTTGTTTATTTATTGAAAGTTATATATGTTTATGTTTATTTATATATTATATTACGTATTGTGCTGCGGATAGCCTCATTCATTTCTGATGCGATCACGCAGCCCTCTACATTGCCCTTTGGGTGACTTTGAGCCTTCTTATGAGGCCAATAGTAACCGACTACCTTTCGGTGCCACACACACTTGTCAAAGACTCTCGTCTTGAGACATACTTTCTCTCGTCTTGTCTTTATAGATCACTGTCCTAAAATAATAAGTTCGACTGCCTCCTGCGCCCGTAGCCTGTCCCTTCGGCCCCACGCATCCCTTGAGAGTACTATCGCCCGCGCCCGTACCGGCTTAATCTAACGATTGCTGCCTAACACAAGTTACTACAAATGGAATTCGATTCTTGGCTAAACTAAAAGCTTTGTCGTAAAGGTGTCTTTGTACGTCGTCCTAAGTAATGCTAGTCTTTAGGGGAATAGGGAGTAAAGTATTATATCGTTAATTAACGTTTAAGTAAGCGGTGTTACTGCATTGTATACCATAATTTATTTGCCGACTGAAACGCACTAGAAACGTCTGGAGAGCGACAATCGGCCGTGTGGTAACGTGTGTGTATAATGAACGATGGTATTGGTTCATACCAATACAATACATACATTATTTAAGTACGTCAAAAACAAGTTCAGGAGTTTCTTGTGTAGTGTTAAGAGTCCCCAGTAGACTAAGTCCATTTCTCATTTTAAAACGGCATACTTGAATGAAATTAAACTTTTTGTAAACAATGTTATCAGCCTTATCTAGGATGGAAACTAGTTATGGTTGCTATAATGTATAATATAAATAATTGTTATTTAATAGTGCAAGTATCCCACCGTTTGGCTAAAACCTCCCTCTTTTTCTTCACGTACCCCTAAAAAATATAATAGAAAAAAATAAGCAATAAGAGAGTTTATAGGAAAAACGTTCTACTCCCTCTATTTTAATTTGTGGCAACAACTAGTTTCCGGCCTGGATATGGCAGTATATACAAAGTTACATGATTAATATTCTAGCATGTTACAATGAGAAAAAAAGTACCTTTGTATGAAGAGTCGTGCATCATGGCGACCCTTAACTCATAAATTACCCATATTTCGATCAAACCTCTTCTGTTGGCGTTTTATTTTGAGGAGAGAATTTTTAAGAGCTCACATCCTATGCCTATGCAATATTTTGTGATCGACTGAAAGTTATTCCCAACTATAGTTTGACCCGTACACTCAACACTATCATACGTGATCGGGAGTTCAACTTATGTAGAAACGTTGTTGGTAACTTTGTGAATAGCGACCTGCACATTATTATTGGCAAGGGAATAATGGAAGGCGCGATCTTCCATTGTTTCCATTATGTCTCGGATGACCCTCGTCAGGCGTCAAATATGACTGCTGGGAGACGCAATTCAATTGGTGACCTAAATAAAGCTAGGGGGTTAGGTAGGCTTGAACCTGAATATGAATATTGAAAGGTTGTATAACTGTAGGACTTTTTAGTACGCGGATTCAGGATCGAACAATAACCTAATTTTGTGTGATTAAAACCCATGATGCCAAAAAAAGCTGGCAGTATTTTATTGGTGTTTATGTTATAAATTAAACCAAAAGTAACACTTAAAAAAAACTTGCCCTTTGGGTGTACACAGACGAGTACAATGGGCGGATCATGAGTGAAATTTTGCAATGCGTGGCCGTTCGACACAAAAAGGTTTTTAAGCATATTTCGCACCGTCAGGCCGGTGGTTGGACTTTTATTATTCCAAATTTAAGAGGAATTGCAGATTTTCTTAGTGGAAGTTAGAGGGAAAGTGAAAATCTGCTCAACGAGGGACAAGCGGAGTAGACATGTTGAGTCCAATCTAGCACTCGGTCCGTCTTACATGCGAAAAGTGAGAAGATGCGAGTCCGCGTCGGCTCGCCCTTCGGGCTTTTATAGGTACTGCTGTTCTCGAAGCCCCATTATAGCGGACCGCCGTATATTTACAAGGCAAAATAACAGCGCAAATCTTGAAAAAGCTCTCAAACTAGTCTATCATGGCGGATGGAAATAATTATGTGGAGTTCGTACTCCTACTACATTCTACTCTTAGTTCGTAGTACTATATCGCTATACATGATATATTACTACCACCCGCTTGCACCTGCTTGAGTAGGTACCTACAGCGACGAAAGCGAGCAAATTATGCGTAGTGCAAAATATGAACGTAATTTTACTTTTTATACATATTACTTTTTATTTATCATGGACGTTGTCGTCGTTATTCAATAAATAATTTTCATTATTAAGCGACACAAATCAATCTTTTCCCACAGTCATTTCAATTAGGCTTGTGTTATGGACACTCACACGACGAAAATGTCTGATATAGTTAAATACTTACATAAAAATTTTAGGACTTTATAAATACTCGAGTCTAACGTACAAATATTTTGCCCTTGCCGGTATATGAAAGCACCATCTACAGGTTCGCAGGCAGGGGCACTTCCCACTGTGTTAAAGTGGTCGGTAAAATAATGTCATTGGTTTACTGGTTTTGCAATTATTTATTAAACACATTAGCGTATTTGTGCCAAAACAAAAATGTATGACACAGTAAGCTAACACAACACGATTAATATAAATTCGCACATCTCATTATAAATCGTGCTTAGCGCTGTCATACCCTATTTTGCAATACCACTCCCGTCAATCTGCCGCGGACAGATGTAATCAAACAACGAGCTTGGCAACAGCAAGAGGCCTATTTTCCTTCAACGCTTCCGATCCCAAACGAACATTAAATTCGCGTGTTTGTTTCTACGTGCGCCGAGCCTGCCTTGTGAGAATGGGCCGCGGAACGTATCAATTGGGAATGGGATGTGAAACAAATGAACCGAATTCAGCCTGATGGCTAGCGGTCGGTTGCAGTGGTTCAACAATGCAAAAAGGTCATATGTCCCTTGGATTATCTTATACATATACGCCATTCTGTATTAAACAGGAGTACAATGCTCCTAATGCGTTTAACCAGTGGAATGGAAATTTGATATTTATCGTAGCTGATAAAAAGTTTGCTGTTAAAGTTTTGGGTAGTCGCAATTTGAGCTTTAAACGCGGAATATAGAGTTTATGTTTCTTTGGAATCTGTATTGCGGTTGTAATCTTTTGATTGCCAGGTCATGATTTAGGGAAATGTTTTGATGATAAGCTTACTCGATTCGCTTTGTTTTGTCAATATAACCAGGTATTTTGCAACTTCCGAGATACGTCAAAACTGTCCAACTCTGCTCTAGAGGGTAAAAATGTGCTCTTGCAAAACTTGGCACCTTGAAATTGTTTTAAAAGCGGTTTCATCAAACCTGAAGAAAAGAAATCTAAAAGCTAAAAGAGCAATTAATAGAAGAAAAGGCAAAGGGAAAAATTGCATTCATAAGGTACAACAAATTGATAGTAAAAGAGAAGAATGATAATAAAAAAAGAGCCCTGTCACAATCACCCCAAAAAAGTGGCAATATGCCGTCGACAAGTCAACAAGGGCCGGCAAAAATATACAAGCCCGATACGAAACAAAAAACCGTGACAAAAGAAATCACCAAACCAACTACGAATACGAGCATACTGAACTTTGCTGGGCGAGCAAGGCCATCCCAGCCAGGAACCTCAAAAAACCAGTAAATGGGTGTTATCGATACACCCCAAATACACACAAATCAAAAACAACAGTTACCAGAAATACAGCAAATGATCCATTCCCCAATCCGACTGGTCCTCGTGGGGAATTAGACCAACACCCTCTAAAGATAAGCACAGACAAATATCCATCCAACAAGCAAAAATACATATACATAGCAACATTAAACACAAGAACATTGCGAACACAAGAATCTCTACTAGAACTAGAACAGGCCCTTCTAGAAATCAAGTGGGATATAATAGGATTAAGTGAGGTCAGACGCCAAGGAGAAAGCATAGAGGAACACAATGACTACATCTTTTACCATTATGGACAAACCGCCGGCATGTATGGCGTGGGATTCATAATTAAGAGCTACCTGAAGAATGATATTGAAGAATTCATTGGAATTTCAGACAGAATAGTGCAACTGAATATAAAACTTCCCGGGCAAAGCCATACCACATCCATCATACAAGTGTATGCACCAACAGAGATATCGGCAGTAGATGTCAAAGATTCATTCTATAGCGATCTGAAAACAACAATCGAAAAAGCCCACAAGAATGTTATGATTATTGGAGATTTCAATGCTCAACTCGGCCCAAAGACGAGCTCCGAAAATATTTTGGGAAAATTTAGTACTGGAAAGCGAAATAGAAATGGAGATAGACTGATTAATATGGCATTGGAACACAACCTACATATTATGAACACTTTCTTCAAAAAAAAGTCAAACAGAAAATGGACATGGATCTCCCCAAGCGGAACAGTAAAAAACGAAATTGACTTCATTTTAACAAACCAGCCAAGGACAGTCAAAGATGTTGACACCATTAACAGATTTAATTTTAATACCAATCACAGATTGGTTAGGAGTGCAGTACTCATGCAATGTCCGAGAAAGAGTAGAAAACACATTGGTCAAACCAAAAACCGCGTCCAGATCCCGATCCCTGAAGATACACTTGAACACCTAAGGAAATCATTAGAAAAAATAAATACTACCAAAAACATCCAAGAAAAATATAACGTAATAGAAGAAAAACTTAGAAATATACACATGAAATTAAATATGGAAACATGCACAAATAAAAAGGACAAATTAGGGGAAAAGGCCAGACAGCTACTGAGGGAGAGAGCAATCCTGATTAACGATAGAAAAACCAATCAAAAACAAATAGCGCAGATAAGCAAGCAAATAAACTTGGAAATAAAGAAACATAGAGAAAAACTAAGAACAGACACACTGACACATTATATAGAGAAATCAGGAGCTGCGAAAAAAGCATTCAAAGAATTTATAGATAACACGAATTGGCTCCCTAGCTTAAAACACAACACAACTCAAAAGTATATAACACAAAGACATAAAATCCTAGAAATTGCAACTGACTTTTATTAAGCTTTATATGATGATAACCAAGACCCAGACCATTGTTTCACAAACAAGGATCAGGATTGGGAGGAAAATACCCCCTCTATACTGGATTCTGAATTGGCCAAAGCAATTAACTCGCAAAAAAACGATAAAGCACCTGGCGAAGATAACATCACCAACGAATTATTGAAGGGTTGCTTAACAGCTATCGCCAAAGCACTAATAGACCTATTCAACGATATACTGGTAACAGAACAAATACCAAAGCAGTGGACTACCTCTACAATTACCCTTATATATAAGAAGGGAGACAAAAATGATATAGGAAACTACAGGCCTATAAGCCTGATGACAAATTTATATAAAATATTTTCAAAAATTATCCTACACCGCATAGAAAAAGTACTAGATGACAATCAACCTATTGAACAAGCAGGATTCCGGAAAGATTTCTCCACATTAGACCACATACATACAATAAAACAGCTAATCGAGAAATGCAATGAGTACGGAGACACATACTATCTGGGTTTCGTGGATTACAACAAGGCATTCGACTCCCTGAAACATAAATATATATGGATAGCTCTTCAGATCCAAGGAGTACCAAGCAAATACATTAGAATAATAAGTAAATTTTATGCTCAGACTACTGCAAAATTAAAACTAGAAAATATTGGAGAAGAGTTCCGAATCAAAAAAGGAGATCCGCTGTCTCCAAAACTGTTCTCAGCCGCACTAGAATGCATATTCAGAAACTTGAACTGGGAAAATCAAGGACTAAATATAAATGGTATAGTATTGACTCACTTACGGTTCGCAGATGACCTCATTATTATCAGTGACAGCCCATCCAAACTTCAAGAGATGCTACAACAGCTAACCATCGAAAGTGAAAAGTTAGGACTGTCAATGAATACACAAAAAACCAAAGTCATGACGAACCACTTGAAAGAAGAAATTAAAATCAATAACAACATAATTGAATATGTAGATGAATATATATACTTGGGCCAAATTATCTCACCACAACAGCAAACTCGGAAAGAGATTAAACGAAGAATATCAGTCTCATGGAAAAAATACTGGGCCATGAAGGAAATTATGAAAAACCCAGGGATAAGAATAAAAGAAAAAAGGAAAGTCTACAATACATGCATACTTCCCTGTATGACATATGGTTGTCAAACATGGTCACTAACTAAAAAAGATACAAAAGATTTAGAAACCTGTCAACACAACATGGAACGAAGCATCCTAAATATAAAAAAGCTAGATAAAATTAGACTGAAAGAAATTAGACGAAGAACAAATATAAACGATATCACGATAAAAATAAAAAGGTTAAAGTGGAGATGGGCAGGGCACATATTTAGAGACAAAAAAGATAAATGGACAAAACAAATATCAGAATGGTACCCAAGAGAAGGGAAAAGAAAAAGGGGTAGACAGGTTAGGAGATGGGAGGATGACCTTAGAATAGTAGGAGAAAACATATGGAGAAGGAGAGCAACATATAGAAAAGAATGGAAATCTTTAGAGGAGGCCTATGCCGGAAGGCAAGACGACATTGTCGACGTCTAATATACATATAGAATTAAGGTTTTTTTTTGCATGTAAAAAGTCGTTAAATAAAGGCTTATATTATTATTATTATTAAGATTAATTAATTAGGATTGAACTGAAACAACGACTTAGTAAGATCGAGAATGGAAGGCTAAACATCAATATAGTTACAAATTTTTAAATGAACGGAAAAATTTAAAAATTTAATGCTCCGAGCCGGATTCGAACCGGCGACCACAGGAGTCCGGCTCGGAGCATTAAATTTTTCAATTTTTCCTTTCATTTAAAAATTTGTAATTTTCTTTAGCAGCGTTACTGCTTCAAAAACAAATATTATTCAATATAGTTTGGGCTAATTTCAGTTTAATCTCTATTTGGATTAGATTAGGCGAAATGGCAACATCAGATGCGTCGAAAATCCCGTTTGTTAGTCCTTTACCTCATAAGCATAAATTACTTGTAGTTATTCACCGGATCGTATTTCACCTCAATCCTGTAATTAATTATGGCGTTGTGTCTCAATCGTATTTTTTTTGTCGCTATTAGTTAGTCGCATTTCACTTCGATCGTGCATTTAACTATCGCGTTGAGTCTTAATACTGTTATTTTTTGTCGCTATTAGTTTTAGTCGCAATTCACATCGATCATGTATTAAATTTTCGCTTTGTATCCTAATCGTTTATTTTTGTATTAGACTATATCTTTACTCGCAAAGCACCTTTTTCGCTTAAATTTTTTATAGCTTGAAGACAACAGGCAGATTATGAATAGATGACATGACCTCATTGTGACCACTTGGTATGCTTAACTACTTCTGCTGCTGACTGTACATGCATGTTAGAAAGGGAGGCAAATATTGATATTGCAAATTGTAGCTACTTATATAAAAAGCGATCCAGGAGATAAACTACAACTGCGAAATGCGTCTAAAAAACAGAACTACATAGATATAGTGCTTAAAGGAAATATGGCGTTAAGTAATAACGCTTTACAAACAAATATTTATCGCGGAGAAATGCGACTAAAGTAAAAAACTACGTGAAAGTAAATAGCCTATGAATTTTATACATCGTTGTGACTGGCGACAAGACATTTTACTACAATAAAAAAATCTTTTCAGAAATTTTGAGATCGCGACGAAACGCGATCCGGTGAATAACTACAAGTAATTTTAATGACTATGACATAAATTTAAATAAAGTGGACATAACTCTATTTCAATTGTTAGTTATTATTATTCTAATTATTTTTATTATATTTTATTGATGATCACAATAGCGATTCCTTTAAATTGACATGTAATTTGTAATTTGACGACCTCTGTAGCCTAGTCGGTAGAGACCCTGCCTACGAAGCCGGAGGTCTCTGATACGAATCCCGGTAAGGGCATTTATTTGTGTGATGTAGTGATTTAAAATATTTATTTAAGAAATATAAGAATGTATATCGTCGTCTAGTACCCATAATAGGTACAAGCTTTGCTTAGTTTGGGACTAGGTCGATTTGTGTAAGATTGTCCCCAAATATTTATTTATTTAATTCATAATGTAATCTTTTATTGTGAGTAAATGAATCTGAATCTGAGGGTCTAGTAAAAGTTTTACCGAAACAAAACATTACGACGGCGTTTGCGTTTTACCCACAATTTGTATGGGATTTGACAGCTAAACGCGAATGCGGTCGTAACGTTTTGTTTCGGTAAAACTTATAACCTCTGTCTAGAGATGGGTAGTGGGTAAAAACCCATGGGTAAATACCGGGTATTTACCCGGTATTTACCCAATCTACCCGTATTTACCCGTTTCTTCCCAAAAAGGTTGGTATAAACTCTTTTGAGGCGTTTTTTAAGTCAAATATTATAATGAAAATGTTTTCAATTTATGCAGGAATGTATAAACGTTGTTCTCATGGACATTATGCATGCTGTTAATAACATAAATAAAAATTTAATTAAATGTTTGTATTTACAATCATCCGAGCTCAGAGAGAAGTGTATTAATTACTTAGTGAGTTTATATATAACTTTAGGATGGAAAAATGAAAATTGTAAGTAAGTATATTATATAATTTTTGTACCGCCAATCCAAACAAAATTCAATAACGTAAGCTTTTACCTCAAACAAAACAAAATCGATATTTAAAGCATGGATCAAATATCCACACGTGGCACTTAACGCACAATAGCCGTCTCAACCAAGCAACTGATAAACATTAATCGGCCGGGTAGGACGCGGTGTAATATTCGCGCGTCGCAGATGGCACGATCGCGACGTCGCTACCTGCCAGTTAGGGCTTATTGGTTGTTGAATTGCCCAAACCTGTTAAGTGCAGCAACAAGCAGATACCTAAAATTAAGTTAAAATCCCTGAAAACCACCGCGGGATCAAGATTCGTTCAAAACATAGAAACGTACTTTGGCACAAAAGACACTTCAAAGGTAGAAACCGAAAACGATTTAGAAACATTCTGTAGAAAATCCGCAGAAACACATTTAGGGAGAAGCAGGAGTAAAACAGCCCCCTTCACGCTGTTTGCTGCTTTTGTGACAAGCAGTGTTCGTCCAATTTTTTTATTTCTCTGTTGTCATAAATAAATGTTTTTCTTTCTTTCTTTCCTTTTTTCTTTCTTTAAAGAGACTAAATGGTGGATGTTGGATGTTGTACAGGCCAAGAAGTTTGCATTTAAGAAAACACAAAGAAACCGGTAATGATGCGGATAAAGCAGACTACAACAGAGAGAAATCCAACGCAAAAAGTGAAGTGGCAAGCGCACGAGCCAAAGCCGATGCTAACTTTTACAAAGAATTAGAATCTTCCACTACAGAAATCAATATCCATCAAGTCGCAAAAGCTCGAAATAATAACAGCAAAGATATAACTTCAGCCAAATATATCACAAATAAAAACAATAAACTATTAACAGAAGACAATGATATAAGAAAAAGATGGGCAGAGTACTACCGCCATTTGCTTAATGGTAAGAATCCCCGAAAGTTAAGCCAAGCAATAGCAGTTACAACGGAGGAAATCATCAAAGAGATCAGAAAGATGAAAAACAACAAAGCCCAAGGTCCAGCCGAGATTCCAATAGATCTGGAAACATAATAGGGCACTCTGGCATCGGCTGGCTAAGCGAGTTGTTTATCAGACTTATGGCAGGACAGAAAATACCAGATGCTTGGAAAAGAAGTCATTTTTAATACCGTTTTACAGAGGAAAAGGCGACGTACGTGACTGTGGGAATTACCGAGCAATAAAGCTCATGGATCATAACTTTAAACTATGGGAGAGTATAATCAACAGCAGACTTAATGGTATCGTGAAGCTCATACCCAATCAGTGAGGGTTTGTAAATGGAAAGGGCACCTCTGACGCTACTCAGGCTATAAGAATCCTGATTGAGAAAGCCAAAGTCAACAACACAAACCTGCATATGATATTCATCGACCTTGAGAAGGCGTTTGACCATGTACCACGCGACCTTATATGGGAGGCTCTTCGCGCCCAGCTTATCCCAGACTCGTATATAGATCTTATTATGGTCATGTACACAGACGTCTCTACACAGGTGATTTGCTCATCAGGTGCGAGTGACAGCTTCAAGCTCAAGGTCGGTGTACACCAGGGTTCCATACTTAGTCCACTTCTCTTTAATGTCACGATGGATTACCTCACACGAAAATTCCAACGGGTTGTACCCTGGCACCTTCTATATGCCGATAATGTGGCCTTAATAGCAGAGACTGAGACTGACCTTCAACGCGCTTTGAATAGCTGGATGGAAGCGCTAGAAGGATGGCCTAAAAATCAGTCGGAAGAAGACCGAACACATGTTCTTTCTGTTCGACAAAACGGCTAATAACCCAGAAAATGACAAATTCTATATAGGTTATGATCGCCTGCCAACTGTTACAAAGTTTAAGCTCTGTACTCAGCAACGACGGAAAGATTGACAGCGATGTAGTCCATAGAACTCAGACAGACTGGATGAAATGGCAAGAACTCACAGGCATCCTATGCGATAGAAAAATGCCTCTAAAGGTGAAGGGTCATGTATATAAGACAGTAGTAAGACCAGCGATGTTGTACGGATCCGAGTACTGGGCTACAAATAAACTCCACCTGAACAAGCTCCACACCACTGAGATGCGCATGTTACGCTGGTCAGCGGGTGTCACCATGATGGACAACATAAGAAACGTGTATATCCGGGGTAGTTTTAAAGCAGCGCCAATAACAGAAAAGCTGACGGAATAACGTCTGAGGTGGTACGGTCATGTACTGGGGCACCCAGTAGACTACATGGTTAAGGTAGCGCTCGATATTCCAACGACGAAGCTAGGACGCGGAAGACCACCTGCCACCTGGCTGACGACGGTTCAGCGAGACCTGAAAGATCTTAATATAGACGCCGACCTTGCACTCAATCGTGCAGAATGGAGAAAAGAACTGGGAAGGCCGACCCCAAGTAAATGGGAAAAAGGCCTAGCAAGATGATGATTTCTTTTCCAATAAGTAGAAGGCAACACTATTTCAATATTTTTCTTACACTTTGTTAAGGCTTATAGTTACTATTCTGGTAGTGGCTCCCGTTTTAACTTGATCTTATTTCGGAAAATAAAACATGTGTTATTTTTAATAACAAACATTTTTTTTCTCATAAACTATGCATAATAATGGATATTTTGCAATAACATAAGTTGTTCAGAAGGCTTTAAACATTTCATTAAAAAAACTCGGCCCTAAAATGTCACTTTTTGAAAGAATCCATTCGAAATAGTTTATACCCACCAATTTGGGTAGATACGGGTATTTACCGGGTGCCCCTACCCATCTCTATCTCTGTCTCATGAAATTGAACATGTTAATGACCAGAAGTGTGTGACAAAAAGGCGGATGTGTTCTTGGCACAGAACGTCAGTATGGCTATCTAGCACGGCAATGCTGCCAGCCTTCTGGCCACCCTACCCCCCGGGTTCTGTGTTCGAGCCTATTTTTAATTTGTTAATTTATTTTATTTAGGTTTTTGATAATCTTATCCTAAGTTTTTTTTTAAATAATACCTCCTATTATTACATCCATGTTATCTATACGTGAAAAGTAAAGATGGCTTATCGGTTCGCTTCCCACGCAATCGCTAATGACAATTGATGACAATGAAAGCATGACCAATTAAATGGCAGATCAACATTGCGTCCCAATCCTCTCAAGTCTGGACTCCATTAAAACATGATTGGCATTTACTCAGTGCACTCAGTGCAACTGACATTTGTATTCATCTATATTTGTAGATAGATACCCACTACTCGTAATATTATAAAGCGGTAAATTTTGAGTGTGTACCTACCTTCGTTATATATGTAGGCGTATTTTCTGGAACTACTCATTAAATTAGAACTGGTCCCGCGTAGTAAGCTCAGTAAGGCCTGTGTATAGGAGACTAACTATGCGTTCAAAAAGTTACGTGATAACCTCCCAGGATTCTAACCCAGGTCCTTCATATTCGTAGGCAGCGTCACTACCAAATAAGGCTAACCGGTTGTCTAAACAGTTTTCCTTATCGTGATTTGTAACTGGAACCGTCGCGTCAGCCTCGTAAGCAGGGTTACTAATTACTAGGCTAATCCGGTATGAAACTCAACAAATCGTTACTGACACACTGAAATACATTAATTTCACGTTATTGAACTCTATATTTAACCATCAACTAAAACTTGTACACGGACGCAAAAGCCGAAGTTAGTGCATGGCCGGTTGTGCTGTCGAAAATAATTTAATAGCCAGTTCGGAGTCGGCCGACACAACCGCAGCGCTACTGTTTGCCCGTTTAGAGAACTACGTGTAATGTAACATCGTGTAAACTCACGTCGTATAAAGATGCAGAGAGATTGACGACCGGTTAGCCTAGTGGGTAGTGACGCTGCCTACGAAGCTGAAGGTCCTGGGTTCGAATCCCGGCAAGGACAAATATTTGTGTGATGAGCATGAATATTTGTTTCTGAGTCATGGATGTTTTCTATGTATTTAAGTATTTATATCTATTACATATATCGTCGTCTAGTACCCATAACACAAGCCTTATTGAGCTTACTATGGGACTAGGTCAGTTTGTGTAACATTGTAAAAAAAAAAAAGGTCGATCACGTGGCGCATTGTAGGTACGCCCGCGTCAGGTAGATCTATATATCAATTTTTATGTGGAAAAATTACAGCTGGATCTTAACCTAACGCGCGTTCAAAACGGCTGTAACATTTAATACGTGAGTTGAACCGTGTAATTATTAGCATAATTTCAACATGTCTCACGTTTCAATTTGATCTATCGATATATACATTGAGATTTAAACTGACCTGTGTACTGACTGTAAGCACCTACCCATCTAGAAAGTAACGAATGATGAACACATAAGCCAGTCCCAACAGACACATTATTATTGAGCAGTCAGCATATAAAGTGCATTCATCCTTACTTGTCTTATTTGGTAAACAACATTCTAACCTCAAAATGCATCTTTTTAGGATAGAATCGCAATTTTGTGAGTATTAGATCATGCCGAGACGACTTTTCGGACATCACTTCACGATTTTTTGTCTGGCAACGCTTTTTTTACGATAAAATAGCTGCTATAGTCTAAGTTGTTCACCAAATAACCTGTCTGTTTGCTATGAACTCTGAAAATACCCAACAGATTTCATCTGTAGAATCGCTTAACCTCGTCAAATAGTACCCATGTTTTGCCTAAAACTTAGTCGTCACTATAGAGTCACACTGTATCTCGCTTATCCCAAACAAATGACTGTAAACACCATTCATTGCAGTGTCCCACATTAGCGAGCACAAACGTAGGGGCCGAGGGCCGGCGGGGCCAAAGTGCCAAACTTTCCAACTCGGCAAGACGTATCAGAGGATGCCAAGTCGACTCTAACTGAGCGTGTGATGCTAATTGCACAATTGTTTGCAAACGAAGTGGTTACGGGTGTTTTAGCAGGTTGATGGGACTATGGAGGGAGGAGCACTATGGTTCATTGTATTTGTAGGTATAAAATTATAAGGATATCGTATGAGTGATGGAAAAGAATAAATAAATAAATAATAATATTTGGGGACAATCTTACACAATCAATCTAGTCCCAAACTAAGCAAAGCTTGTACTATGGGTACTAGACGACGATATACATACTTATATAGATAAATAGATACTTAAATACATCGAAAACATCCATGACTCGGGAACAATAATACTGATCACACAAATAAATGCCCTTGCCGGGATTGGAACCCGGGACCTCATATAGGCAGGGTCACTACCAACTAGGTTACAGAGGTCGTCCGAGGAGGCCTTCACACAGCAGTAGGATAAAATAAATAAAATAAAAATAAAATAAAATAGCCTTTATTTCCAGCATAACATCAAAACATTTAAAATACTTGCGTACAATAGAAGCGGGTTTTTTTTTTTTTTTTTTTTTAAATATTTATTTTTAATGGCCTTGCGTGTCCATGTAGCGCCTGCCACTTCCACGATGTCGTCGCGCCAGCGCCGCCGCGGGCGGAGTAGGATAAAATATAGGCTATTAATTAAAACACGTATCCAGGTTTATTTGACTCCGAATATTAGGACAATAAAATAAAAATATAATAACAGTTAGTTTTGTCCCTTGCTTTTATAAATTAAACACTGTTTTTGATAATTGACAGATGTTAGCTATCAAGTGTGTCGTTTATAGGTAAAGTATCGGACGTTAAAATTATTAGTTATTTAGTAAGCCATTCAAGAATTATTGAGCGCATATAAAAAAAAGCTACGGTAGCCTAGTTGTTCAGGCATGCGGCTGTCAAGCGGCGGTTGTGGGTTCGATACCCGGCTCGTACCAATGAGTTTTTCGGAACTTAAATATGTACGGAATATTTACCGTTAGCTTTTCGGTGAAGGAAAACATCGTGAGGAAACCGGTCTAATCCCAATAAGGTCTAGTTTTCCCTCTGGGTTGGAAGGTCAGAATGGCAGTCGCTTTCGTAAAACTAGTACCTATGCCAAATCTTGGGATTAGGTGTCAAAGCGGACCCCGGGCTCATTTAGGGGCATTACTGGGAATAACGCTAGGAGGATGATGATATAAAATAAACATCATTAATGTACATTAATAAACATCATTAATATGAAATTATAAATATGAAATCAGTCAAAAAAATATTTTCTAAAGTACAAGATGATAATTAAGTATTATTAAAACTAAGTTCAATCTAAAAATAGCCCTCGAGGTGTAAGGCTGCTGGCGGCATTTCCTCGGCGAATTGCAATGCTGATGCGTTGCGCGAGAAAGTCGCCAGCTCTTCGATCACCAGTTACGTCAACCAGACGTTTCGCGATTTCTTACATGAAATAAAATTGTAGAGGTTATTTCTATTTTTCATGATATTCTCATCAAATTCATCGTCCCTCTACCTTAAACCCACAAAGACGTTCCCACCCAGATGGAAAACTAGACCTCACGATATTGTATGCAATAAAAACTGGCCTAAACACGAATTTTCATGGAACCCCTATTTAACAACGCGACATTGCGAATTCACGACAAATAACTCCTGCATATTCATAATAGTAATGTTTTTACTCTTTTCTAGTAATGAAAGGGTTTTCTCTTCGCTTTGATTGGACGCCGACCGCTTCATAAACTAATGAAGCCCGTCGGTGTAACGGAGTTTACGATTGGAGTTTGACTTGTTTTTATCGGGGAAGGATTACCATTGTTACGTTATCGATTGTGACTTTATCTGGTTTTGGGTAACAAGTTTTTACACTTTTCACTAATAGGTAACATTGTTGAGTGGAAAATACGTTTCGCATAATCTTTCAATATTTTAATGTAAATTATTACTTCCATGCACGCTGAGGTAGCGAATTAGATGTGTGAATCGAGTTAGTTTTAGATTTTTTTTTGTTTTATTATTAACATTTTATAAAATCGTGATAATTGTTATGTTTAACAAATTATATGGTACATTTGGTTTTTACAGTTTATTACAAAATTTGACCTGTCTATATATTTAGACTTGCTTTTCAAAAACTATACATATGACATAAAATTAATTAGTACAATATATATCTCAATCTACATTTTGTTGTTTAAGATTTGAACTAACCTTACTGAATTATAAAGACATAAAAATAATTAGTACAATATGAATCTCAATCTTCATTTTGTTGTTTAAGATTTGAACGAACCTTATTGAATTATAAAATATGAACTTATCTCCGTATCATAACGTCATAAATATAGATAAATAAGTATATAGTTAGATAGCATTAAGCTATATTTTAAAAATGTATAGTTTTGGAGGTGTATTGTACACATGATATTCTTTGGCCACTATCAAAGTGCGACCACTTAACTACATAGTGCACCCGCCCACACTTACTGGTAACTCGATTCTCTAAAATCACATTAGCCGAGCCTACTTTTGCCACGTTCAAAGCGGGTACATAGTAAATAGGCGAACTTTAAAACAAATGCATTGTTTTTAAAGTATAAACGTCTTGTTTTCATTGCAGCGGTTTTGAAAAAAATGTTTTGAGCCTTTTATTTCAATGTTTGTATTTAAAATTGTCTTATTTTCGTTAAAGCGGTGATGAAATAGGTTTATTTTCGTTTGTCTGTTCAATATTTGTGTTTGTACTGTACTTTTGATAAGATTGATGAACGAGGAGGAAAGTTTTCTTCCGCCAAAGGATTTAGTGGAAAACTTAATGATATTATGCATCATTTATATAAGGCTTTATTCCTTATTCTGCTAAATGTAAATGTACAAATTGTTGTTAAAATGTTACAAGGGGCTAAGATTGTACAGAATAAATAAATATTTATAAGATAAATATTTGGAGGTATTACATAAATCGAGCTACGTCCATGGTAAACTCAATAAAGCGTTTTTTGAGACGTTTTTTAAATAAATCGTACATTTGCCCTTACCGGGATTGGTTTTATCCTTTAACTTCAAAGTTACTCCCTGTTTTCATAGTTATATGTAATGCCTACAATTATACACTAGCCCATATCGATGGCAACGAAACTGATACTAGACATTCAGTTCAAGTACTACAACGCCACTAATTTGCCAGAACCCGGCTCCAAAGCCTGAATGCAGCCGTATCATTCACCTGTATTTCCGTACACCTTTCAAATGCAAAATCAACTTGTTCAGTTTCAATAATTAGTTGGAGCCGACGAGGGCTCTCGCATAATTGGTTCGTGAAGCTACTCGTTCGAGAGTAGGTTTCTACTTGAACTTTTTCTTTGTTTCAGTCTTTGTTTTGTATTTCAAGTGACCGTGTAGCTTGTTTTGGTTGAAGACTATTATAGTTTTAGAAGGCTGTTGTGTTTTGATATTTGCTTGCCTGTCTTTGTTTAAAGTTATACACTTTAACAACAATAATGATGCTTATGTTTGAATGTGTTTATTTTTAATCGAACTGCGATTTATTTAATGTGTTGTGAAATAAAAAGATGTCTTAACTCTTTCAAGTACCTGAACTGTAGTGATCTAACAATGCAGATAACTACAGTTCAGGTACTCAATCAGCCCACAGGTAATGATAATAATATTGTCATATGATATCTGGGCTGTTATTCAGGAGGCGCTTAAAAGCCTCACCTCACCCGTCATGCCTAACGGAATCAGACCTCTGTTTGGGTTGGTTACTACGAATCGCGGCGTCAAGATATATTTGTGGGTGCACGGTGAGGTTAGGTTAAAACATGTTACAGAATAGCGGGGCAGGAGGTCGGTGGGCCAATCTCTTATACCAATCTTTATTAACGGAAGGAAAGGGAGTACCGAGGAGAGGTTACATAAACCAAGTATATATGCAAGTGTGTAGCATTGTAGGTCGTGTCGTACCGGCAAAATTGGAGACAACTGCAACAAGTCGCAAACAAGAGCCCCGCTGTTAAAGGCCTCCCGCTTGCGGTGTGAATATACCGCTTCAACCACGCACTACACGCGTTCGGTGGGTGGAGGCCTTTACACTTTCCCGTGGTTTTCCTCGTATGTAGCGGAAAGCGACTACGGCGTAGGCACCCGCTTGGCAGCGAAAGTGCTATACGAATGATGAGTCGGTCAGACACTGGTGTTAGAGTGCTGAGCGTGTTTTTTCTGACAAGATAGTTTGGCGCGCAGTGGAGAAATTGCATATTGTATTGCTAAACATGAGTGTGTGATCGGTCCCTGTTTTCTGAAAGATAATAAATTAATAATATAATTGTGTACCTCATGAAAAAATAAGGTATATCTGTTGCGTGGTCTAGAGAATTCTCTTAAATTATTAAACATGTGTTTTAATTCTATCTAAACTCAGATACTTACTTGATAAAATATAATTGCATATATATATATATATATATATATAACATATGTATCCATTTCTAAACACCAAGTTGATGTTAACATTACTCAGACTCTGTAGTCGCATTGCAAAATTACTTCAACGTGATAGCAAGTTGCACAACTGAAGCCCCGAAGAGGAAATATTAATTACGTCCGAAAATGCAAGTCGTGTTAACTCTCAGTTAGTAGGGATGCGGCGAGCGTAGGACTTGGCCGAAATAGTCGTCTAATTTTCTACTAGAATTTAAAATTGTATACGTTAAGTTGTATTCGTTAAGTCCGATATTTTGTGATTGTGTGACTTTAATTGCTTACATTGAACTTACGTCCAGGAATGGTCAGTACTCCTACGCTCTCAGGACTTCACATCCACCTTTGAATTTCTTCGCTGACTTAAGCAGGTTTCTTAGCGAAAATTTTATTTACTGTAAAAAAATTAAACGATCGGAATTACCTCGTCCCAACTCTACCTTTCCCAAATTCGTCCGCATTCCTAATTCGTCCACACTCACTATACAAATCGTACTTGAGACTCTTAACATTTGGTAAAGTGACAGCCAATCTTACACAAATCAACCTAGTTCCAAACTAAGTAAAGCATGAGATTACGATAAACAGCCTTATATAGATAAATAAATACTGAAATAAATAGAAAGCATCCATGTCTCAGGAACAAATATTCGTGCTCATCACACAAATGAATGCTCTTATCGGGATTTGAACCCAGCACCTCGTGCTTCGCAGTCACTAACAACTAGGTCAAAGTGGTCGTCAATAATAAATGAGGATGAAGTGAACCTAAAGGATTTTAAAGTGTATGTGATACTTTCATTCGGCTAAAGTTAGCCGAGGGCGGCACTATGGCCCGCCCTCCAGGGCTTTCTGTTCCTGAGTGCAAAGTTATCGCATTTAAGAGGATTTTGTATGGCGTTAAGCTCATTCTTCTTTGGGATTGAAATAAAAAATTCTGACGGTTGATATAGGAAATTAAATTTAAGACGGACTTTGAAGGCATCTTTTTTTGATATTGCTATTTTTGGGATACTTTCAGGAATCGTGTTATAATTTAACTTTTGGAACTCTATCTGTTCTCTATGAAGTCCATGAAGACAATGAGGGATGCTTCAAGTGAAACATGTGTTTGAGAGTCTCGGTCTGTGATGTCTAAGCTCAAACTTAAAAAAAACCCCGACATCAGTTATAGTTGTAAAACATCTCGCCAGACAAGATGAAAAAACGCACTTAAAACACACAAACATGTCAAAAAATTTTTTAAAAAAAAAATCCAAGTCTGTAACTAAAAGTATAATATAAGTATGATAAACAAGCTCACTCAATTTCACGAGAATTGGTTTAGAGATGCGACTTGTAAAGAAGAACAGCGGTACAGCCAGACAACGGGACAGCGGGTCATCCGGACATACGAAAGAATTTTGTCCCAAGCTGAAATGGAGAAGTTTATTCGCTTCGCTCATTTGTTCCATAACATCAAATTGGTTCTATAACAAAATGACATCGTCTACTCCTTTAATCGACCATTGTAACCGCATCGCTCTATTTCCCTCTTCATTAACCCTATCTACCGACAGCAGAAACAGCAGGCATTTTTACGTGCGTACTCACGGCCGCTATAATCGTAAACTGCACGCAAAGCGTTTAATTACAGGCCTGGCGTCAGCTAGCCGCCGTAACTAGTCGCTATGCTATATAATGCTGTATGTGATGTGCTAGGAGGCATTTGAATTGCTTTCACACCGATTGTGATATGTAGCTGATGGTATTATGGTAGTGGGATGGCCTCCACGTGTCGAGGATTTTTCATTATTGGTAGTGGTTTGTGGTATTTGGATATTGGAGGCGGAGGGAGGGTGTAGACATTACCAGTAGACTATGAGTAGAGATCGGTCACTTTGGCACTCTTTGGGGGAGGCCTATGTCCAGCAGTGGACGTCTTTCGGCTGATATGATGATGATGATGATTTTGATGAGTAGAGTATGACTATGGCGGGCACAGAGGTAATACCTTTTCAAACGAGCTTAATTTGACATAACTTTATTATATTTATTACAAAAATGACATTTACCTAAAGTACGTAATGTCTGTGAAGTTAGCATATCAAGTTTTAGCAGATCACAAAAAAACTGGAGTTCTATTCGCATGCAACATAGTTCTATAGTTCCTGATACATTTTAGCAATAGTTCTGGCGTTTTTACCACAAAAAACAATCTTGTGTATTTCAAACAATTGATATGCTAACTTCACGTACCTAGCATATCACTTTACTCCGAATCGACTAAAAATTAATATCCTGCCTTTTCAAAGTGTTCCCAAGAGTTCCTGATACTTTAAATACAGCTAGCAGAACTATCTAGCATGAAAACTTAAAAATAAACCTTTCTTTAATTCAATGATATGCTAACTTCACACGTGATCTGCTGATAGTTTTTGAGGAGTTCTAGGCTTGTATTTGGTCTTAAATGATAGCTCTAGCCATGTAGAACCTAGAACTCCGGAGTTCCAGGCTCTAGTGCTACATCTTATACCTAAAGAAAATTTATGAAAACTGAAAATTTTGACATGCAAGTGCTATACGATAACAAATAAATTTTTAAATGGCTCTGGCTTGTTTGCTAGACAATAAAACAGATTTGCCATTAGAAAATAAAAAAATCTTCAAACCTAAGCTGAAAAACTTACTTGAAAGGACGAAAATAATTTTCATTGTCTAAGGACTCAGACTACTTATATCCAAACTTCACACGTGATCTGCTGATAGTTTTTGAGCAGTTCTAGGCTTGTGTTTGGTTTCGAATCATAGCTTCAGTCATGTAGAACTAAGAACTCCGGAGTTCCAGGCTCTAGTGCTAAATCTTATACCTAAAGAAAATTTATGAAAACTGAAAATTGTGACATGCAAGTGCTACATACAGATTATATGCAAACTTCACACGTGATCTGCTGATAGTTTTTGAGGAGTTCTAGGCTTGTGTTTGGTCTTAAATGATAGCTCTATCCATGTAGAGCCTAGAACTCTGGAGTTCCAGGCTCTAGTGTTACATCTTATATCTAAAGAAAATTTGTCAAAAATGGAAATTTGGACATGCTAGTGCTCTAGGATGAAAAATAATTTTCAAAGGATTCGGGCTTGTTTGCTAGGCAAAGAAACAGATTTGCCAATAGAAAATAAAAAAAATCTTCAAACCAAGCTGAAAAACTTACTTTAACGGAAGAAAATAATTTTCATTTTCTAAGGATTCAGACAGATTATATACAAACTTCACACGTGATCTGCTGATAGTTTTTGAGGAGTTCTAGGCTTGTGTTTGGTTTTAAATGATAGCTCTAGTCATGTAGAACCTAGAACTCCGGAGTTCCAGGATCTAGTGCTACATCTTATACCTAAAGAAACATTATGAAAACTGAAAATTTTGACATGCAAGTGCTATACGATAACAAATAAATTTTTAAATGGCTCTGGCTTGTTTGCTAGGCAATAAAACAGATTTGCCAATAGAAAATAAAAAAATCTTCAAGCAAGTGCTATATACAGATTATACGCAAACTTCACACGTGATCTGCTGACAGTTTTTGAGGAGTTCTAGGCTTGTGTTTAGTTTTAAATGATAGTTCCAGTCATGTAGAACCAAGAACTCCGGAGTTCCAGGCTCTAGTGATATGCGAGGTACGTGAAGTTAGCATATCAATTGTTTGAAATACACAAGATTGTTTTTTTTGGTAAAAACGCCAGAACTATTGCTAAAATGTATCAGGAACTATAGAACTATGTTGCATGCGAATAGAACTCCAGTTTTTTTGTGATCTGCTAAAACTTGATATGCTAACTTCACAGACATAAGTACGTAATCGTATTCAATCAACCACTACTTTTCACTTCTAACTATATCATCGGTGAATTGTCAAATTTTGTTATTCGAAATGCATAGCCCCATTCAATAACGCCATTGGTCATTAGTTCACCAGCATTCCATTCACGACATTTAAAAACAAAAAAACAACAACGCTAAAAATTAGCAAAGGTGATGAGACTATACACGTACCAGAGAAAAATACACTAAGTTGACATGTTCACATTGTCACGTCTTTGTCTTCAAAATCTGAAGAACGAAGACATCAAAGTTATAAATCATGCTGAGTAACAAAATGAATGGAAACGACGGATGATTATTTCAGTAAAATCAAATTGAAACGTGTTACAATCTCGCATTATTAACCATGTTAGAATAGGTCGTGTTTACTGGTTACGTAATTTGACGTTTTAGACACAACATCTCTCACTTTCTGAGAAGCATGAGAGCGGAAGTGTGAGAGAGACCGAGAACATATTTTTTTAGTATCTATCGTCTGTATAAATATCTATTAAATAGTGATGGTGATGACCGTTTTCGACCTAAACCTTGTATCTCAGCAACTCCACCATGCCGCATGGTTGAATAGTTTCTTGCTTATGTAAATACTAGCTTTTGCCCGCGGCTTCGCCCGCGTAGTAAAAGTAATTTTCCAATAATTGTTGAATTGCTACGCCGCCTACTAACCTACTACTGCTAACTTCCCCTACTAATAACCCTTCGTCATAACCCATTATGGTAAATTAATTTTTATTTACTATTATATTTATGCCCGTGTGGTGGCAGGTTAGAATTTCACCACCCTCTTTCTTCCCGTGTGTGTCGTAAAAGTCGATTAAGAGAGCAGGGTTGAAGTGTGTTGTGGGTGATGGGCTAACAACCTAAGCAATATCACTTTTTGTCGATCTTTTATACCCACATTTATGCTAAAAGTGGCTCTGGAACATAAAGTTCATGTGCTCTGCCTGCCCCTTTTGGGAATAAAGGCGTCAATGTATGCATGTATGTACGTATTTCTGTTATTAAATTTACAATCATGATTAAGGAGAATCTGTCCTCTGGAATAAAAGCTACTTTATGTTCATGAACATTAATGTTGAAATACCAAAATATCTCCACGAATGTTAAGTCAAATTTGTGGCCTGGACATTGCTATAGGCTTGTTTCCTAAGATTTTTTTTGTATGCTTTTCGAACCAGTATTTAAAATAAATACCCAAAAATTTGTTTTAATTTAACGGCGGCCAAAATGCTTAACATATTAAAAGTAAGCAGATCTTCGTGCAGCACCTTGAATGTACTTATTACGGATGCAGGCACTTTCCCAATGTCTCCTACCCTCCCGTCCCGCCGCGCCGCCCGCACTCGCCTAGGTACCGATTGCTGACGATCGAGATGGCACCGAATACAAACTTTAAAACATATAACCCTATATAATGCGGGTCTCGTTCCATACCTCAAAAGCAAAAATAGAACCCTTATTTATAGGATCACGTGTGGCTGTCTGTCAGTCCGTCTGTTACAACCGATTTGCTACGAAAAAAACTGGACCGATTGAATTGCAATTTGGCACAAATATTTTCATGAATTTTCATGTCCACAACATTACATTTCAAAATCTATGTGATTTTCGTTATTAACGTCCCAAAAAACCGTTATAACAACGCCCATATTGATATTTAGACGCCACGTTGGAATGTAAAATCGTTGTTGTTTTCCTAATCAGCGACCCGATAAACCATAGAAACAATAGATGCCGATGTTGATTTTCAGATTTTGTCACCACATGTCTCCTTTTAGGGGTTGAATTCTCAAAAAACCGGAAACACTTGTTTACTCATTTATCGTTAGGAATTATCCTGTGAATTCTCGAATAAAATTGTCTAACTAATCTTTTTTCTCCATACAAACTTTGGACCTCCTTTTTAACCCCTTTAGGTGTAATTGATTTCAAAAACGCTGAAAGCACTTTATTTGTAAATTAATAAGTAATCTGTCCACAAAGTTTTAAGTACGTAGTAGCTAAAAATAAGTTTCCCTTATACAAAATTTGGACCCTCATTTAACCCTCTTAGCGGTGGAATTTTATAGAACGCTGAAATTACTTTTTTTGAATCCTAATAAGTTATCTTCCTACAAAGTCTCAAGTCTCTAGTTCAATAAATAATGTTTCCCCTCCACAAACATTGCATCCCTATTTAACCCCCTTAGGGGTAGAATTTTCTAAAACGCTGAAAGAACTTTTTTTGTATCTTTATAAGTAATATTCCTACAAAGTTTCAAGTCTTTAGTACAAAAAATCATATTTCTCCCATACAAACTTTGCACCCCTTTTTAACCCCCTTTGGGATAGGATTTCCAAAAGTCCCGTCTTATCCCTTGCCTACGTCATAAAAGGAAGTTCTGGTGAAAATTTCTTGTTTGTAGTCCCATTCATTATATTTAAGATTCAAAATCTTGTCGGTGGAGCAATTTCCATTCCTCTCTGTTCTCAGCTATTGTTTTGACCTCTTGATACGACGCGCCGTTTACTTTTTCTTTTATTTGGTCCATAAAAGATCTTCTTGGTCTCCCTCTCTTCCTCTTTCCCTCTATCTTCCCTTCTACTATGGTTTTCATAAAATCATCGTGTCGTAACAAGTGGCCCAACATCCTGCCTCTCCTGTTCTCAATGGTCTTCAACAACGTTCTTTTCTCTTTCACTCTCTCAAGCACCTCCTCATTCGTCTTCTTATCCTTCCAACTAATCCTCTCCATTCGCCTCCAGCACCACATTTCGAAGGCCTCCAATCGTTCTCTGTCACGCTGTGTCATTGTCCACGTTTCGCTTCCATACAACGCTATGCTCCAGATGTACACTTTTATAAGCCTCTTCCGAATATGGCCTGCTATTCTGGCTTTGAGCAGGCTCTTCTTGGCATTGAAAGCCTGCTTCGCCATGGCTATCCTCGCGATAATGTCTGGTGTACATCTGGAGTTATTAGTGATTATGCTTCCCAGATATTTAAATTTGTCGACTTGCTCTATTGTCCTGTTATTTAAAGTGATTGGTCTATAATTTGAGTGCCTTTTTGAGGTTACTAGCATTTTTGTTTTATTAATGTTTATTTTAAGTCCAAAATCTTCAAAAATTGCATTCATATCTGTAACTAATTCTTCTAACTGATTTGATGACTCTGCAAAAGCCGCAATGTCATCAGCAAAACGAATAAATTGAATTTTTTTCCCATTGAAATGAACCCCCCCTTTTCCGGACTCTATTAATTTTCTAATGTCACACTCTATGAACACATTAAAGATAAGAGGCGAAAGTGGACAACCCTGCCGAACTCCTTGCCGTATCTTCGCCTTTCTAGCTTCTTCTCCTATTTCAATTAAAGTTCTTTGATTTCTGTAGAGTTCAAAAATAATTCTTCGGTCTCTATAATCTAATCCAGCTTCCTTCAAGATTGACATCATATTTTTCCAATTAATTTTGTCAAATGCTTTTTCTAAGTCTATAAATGCTATGTGTGTGTCCTGGTCTAAATCCATTCTTCTGTCAGTAATCATTCTTAAGGCTAATATTGCTTCTCTCGTCCCTTTGTTTTGTCTGAATCCATATTGGTCAGGTCCTAGATAGTTTTCAGTTAGCGGTCTAATTCTATTCTGTATAATTTTGAGTAATATTTTACTGGCTTGTGATATTAAACTTAGTGTTCTGTGTTCTTCACATTTTAAAGTGTTCGCCTTTTTAGGTAAAGTAACTATTTTAGAAGTGTAAAAATCAGTAGGGACGTGACCGATATTATACATTTTAGTAACTAATTCATAAATTTCATCTTTAAGTATATCACAGTTTGCGTATTTTATGAACTCTACGTAAATCTTGTCATTACCAGCAGCTTTTCCAGTTTGTAAACTAGAAAGGGCTTTTTCAAATTCACTTCTGATTATTTCTGGACCAGCATCATCTACTTCCACTAATTCTTCCTTTTCTATGTCGTTGCTAGCTAAGCCTTCACCGTCATATAACTTCTCCAAATATCTTTGCCACCGATCTGCAACATCCTTGCTATCTAGCAAAATGTTACCCTGTTCATCTAGGATAGCAGCACTTTTTGTCTGACTCTTTTTTCCTAATTGACGGATGATATGGTAAGCTTGATTCATTTTCCCCTTCTTAATTAAGGATTCTATGCTATCGCATGTTTTAACTATTTCTTCTTCCCTGGCTTCTCTACACAATGTGGTTATTCTATTTGTCAACTGCTTATACTTATTCACACTTTCGATACTATTTTTATGTTTAAATTCTCGTCTTTCTATCATCAAGTCTATTATATCAGAACTAATCCATGCCTTTCGAGGTACTATCTTTTCCTTTCCTAGGCATTGTTCTGCAGTATCTATCATTACATCACGTATATTATTCCACCTTATTTCTAAGCTATGTTCATCAATAACGTCAATTTTATTATTCTTATATTGCACTAATTTATCACCTAATTTGTTACTATATTGCACTTTACCGTTACTATTTATATCCTTAAGCTTAGTGAGATCTATGGACTTTGGCTTGTTCTTTCTTTTATTTCTTTTCATTCCAAAACTGTGTGAGCTGCATAGTAAATTATGGTCCGTATTCAAGTCTGCTCCAGGCAATGTTTTGCAATTCTGAATAAGAGTTCTATGTTTATTTTTACATATAATGTAATCTATTTGATATCTACCAATATCGCCAGGCATTTTCCAGGTGTATAATCTCCGTTTTGGCTGTTGAAACATTGTGTTGCTAATGAATAGATTGTTTTCTTTACAGAACTGCACTAGTCGATCACCTCTTTTATTTCTTTTTCCCAATCCGAAATTCCCTACAATATTTTCCTCTCTTCCTTCTCCTACCACAGCATTGAAATCACCCATCACTATCAAATTATCCTTGTCCTGTACTGCATCTAAGACTGTGTCCAAGTTGTTGTACATATCTTCAATTTCATCATCAGAGTAGCTACCAGTAGCCATATAGACTTGTACAATAATGATATCGTTGGGCTGGGATTTAAATTTTTACAACTGTTATCCGGTCGTTGAAATGAATTGTATTTTCCACTAAATTGCCCCATTTCTTGTTTAAAACTATCGCCGTCCCGTTGATACCCCGTTGTTCTCCTGTATGTATTATTCGATAGTCATCCGACCAATAGTCTCCACTACTTTCCCATCTCGTCTCACATAAACCCAATATGTCTATTCCTAGTCTTCCCATCTCTATTTTGACTTCTTCTAATTTCCCCGAAGGTAACATCGTTCTCACATTCCACGTCCCAATTTTACAAGGATTTCGCAGGATGACGACCGAGTCAGCCTTGCTCCTGACCCTGCCGGACTCGGACCGCCACGGCATGCTACATCGTGGAAGCCCGTTGTCAAGAACCATATTTTCGTTGTTGTACATCTCCATAAATTGCTCCATAATAGGGAGGAATAGTGTGATGGTTTCCCCCTTGCCTTTCACACCGCAGTTCAGGAACCGAAGGGTATTCGCCTCCTAATATCTAGTCAAGGGCCCATCCAGACATCCCATCTTCGGCCCCCTGCCAGTACTGGTGCCACTGCTGCCTAACACCAAGGGAATGCTTATTTAATGGCGGCATTTACTCGCCATATCACAGAACCGTCTTTAGATATTGTAACTTTTTGATGAGATAACCGCCCCACCGGTTATCCCGCTACATCCTGTTGGTTCCGCCGCTGTGTGGTTGGGGACTGCTTATTCTATATATTCGCAGCTAACCATCATATCTGATGGCCATTCCACTATCCACCACCTGTGGACCCCGATAGTAGCCTACAGCTCAGCCCTACCCCAGTCCCCCTACTGTAGTCCCAGTTGTTTTGAATACAAACTTTGCACCCTTAGGGGTGGAATTTTAAAAACGCTAAGGATATTTATATTTGTATCCTAATAAGTAATCTTCGTACAAAGTTTCAAGTCTCTAGTTTAATAAATAATGTTTACCTCATACAAACATGGCACCCCTATTTGACCCCCTTAGGGGTAGAATTTTCTAAAACGCTGAAAGAACTTTTTTTGTATCTTTATAAGTAATATCCCTACAAAGTTTCAAGTCTCTAATACAAAAAATAATGTTTCTCCCATACAAACTTTGCGCCCCTATTTAACACCCATAGGGACAGAATTTCCAAAAATCTTATCTTATCCCTTGCCTATGTCATAAAAGGAAAATCTGGTGTAAATTTCAAGTTTCTAGATACAGTAGTTTTTAATTCAAATTTTGCACCCCTATTTAACCCCCTTAGGGGTAGAATATTATAAAACGCCGAAAGTACCTTTTTGGTATCAATAAGTAATCCTCCTACACAGTTTTAAGTCTCCAGTTCAATAAATAATGTTCCCCCATACAAACTTTGGACCCCCATTTCACCCCCTTAGGGATAAAATTTCCAAAAATCCTGTTCTATCCCCTACCTACGTCATAAAAAGAAGTTCTGGTGTAATTTTCAAGTTCCTAGTCCCAGTAGTTTTGAATACAAAATTTGCACCCCTATTTAATCCCCTTAGGGGTGGAATTTTCTAAAACGCTGAAAGAACTTTTTTGTATCTTAATAAGTAATATCCCTACAAAGTTTCAAGTCTCTAGTACAAAAAATAATGTTTCACCCATACAAACTTTGCACCCCTATTTAACCCCCTTAGGGATAGAATTTCCAAAAATCCCGTCTTACCCCTTGCCTACGTCATAAAAGGAAGGTCTGGTGTAAATTTCAAGTTTGTAGTCCCAGTAGTTTTGAATACAAACTTTGCACCCCTATTTAACCCCCTTAGGGGAGGAATTTTGTAAAACGCTTAAAGAACTTTTTTTGTATCTTAATAAGTAATATCCCTACAAAGTTTCAAGTCTCTAGTACAAAAAATAATGTTTCACCCATACAAACTTTGCACCCCTATTTAACACCCTTAGGGATAGAATTTCCAAAAATCCCGTCTTATCCCTTGCCTACGTCATAAAAGGAAGGTCTGGTGTAAATTTCAAGTTTGTAGTCCCAGTAGTTTTGAATACAAACTTTGCACCCCTATTTAACCCCCTTAGGGGTGGAATTTTGTAAAACGCTGAAAGAAATTTTTTTGTATCTTCATAAGTAATATTCCTACAAAGTTTCAAGTCTCTAGTACAAAAAATAATGTTTCACCCATACAAACTTTGCACCCCTATTTAACACCCTTAGGGATAGAGTTTCCAAAAATCCCGTCTTATCCCTTGCCTACGTCATAAAAGGAAGGTCTGGTGTAAATTTCAAGTTTGTAGTCCCAGTAGTTTTGAATACAAACTTTGCACCCCTATTTAACCCCCTTAGGGGTGGAATTTTGTAAAACGCTGAAAGTGCTTTTTTTGTATTCTAATAAGTAATCTTCCTGCAAAGTTTCAAGTCTCTAGTTCAATAAATAATGTATCCTCGATACAAACTTTGGACCCCCGTTTTACCCCCTTAGGGGGTGAGTTTTCAAAAATCCTTTCTTAGCGGATGCCTGCATCATAGTGGCTATCAGCATGCCAAATTTCAGCCCGATCGGTCCAGTAGTTTGGGCTGTGCGTTGATAGATCAGTCAGTCAATCAGTCAATCAGTCAGTCACCTTTGCGTTTTATATATATAGATTGTGATATCATATTAACACAAGCGACGCATCTCCGTTAACGCTTAAAAGTCAATTTAAAAATGGATTTAGGGAGACCGAGGTAAGTTGACACTAAGGTGAGAGAGAGGGTGAGTTCTAACCGCACCCTCTTGGTGACCAAGTCGTCAATAGGTAATCTATTTTACACGATTGGTTAATGCTCTGCAAAAATGATATGATCGATATCGAAACCAACTGAAGTGACATTATTTGAGTACCCAGCAATCCATTTCACGGCCCGATAGAAATCTGTATCCAATACATCCGCAGGCGATATCCTTCGTATAACGTGGGAACACATCAAGCGCTTAGTAGGTGCTCGCGAATCGCTCGATCAATCAAAATTATATTAGCCATAAATCCACGGAAACGCGCCGACGCGTTTACTGCTCACGGCGGAGGAATGCCGAATATATTTATAAGAGAATATGAATAAAAATGTATTTATTTAGCACACAGAGTAAAGAAAAATACATAGGTATTATTCTGTACTCTGTTTTTGTTGTGTGTTTTACGCTCATAATATGGTCGTAAAATACAAACATGTAAGGTAACCGTGCCAGTGCCCGTCATTGACCTTTTACATGATACTTTCAATCTTATGTCAAAACGATAGAGATGAACAAATGGATGACAACTAATAGACATTAAGGTGTCGAGCATTGATACATTTACCTTTTATAGCCGTGCGCCGCTTGAAATCTAAAACTTAAACAGCGATGCTGTTTTTATACAGATGAGGAACACTGGTAGTTTAGTTTGCAATTTGTATTGAAATAGTAAATTAAGTGTGTTTAGCACTATTCCTTTTTAATATTAAAAATATAAAATCCTTACATCTTGTTGATTCTAAAGGTCAACCAATTAACTCAGTACTCGGCAGCGCGGCGCACGGATGCGGGGGTATGACGATAACGGGCACGAGCGAAGTGCGGGATGTAAAGCCGCGTGAGCGTTATTCCCGGTTTGCCCGGAATCCACTTTGGTACCTATTCCCAAGATTCGGCATAGGCACTAGTTTCACGGAAGCGAAGCAGCGATAGCAGTAGTCAGTCTTTGGATGGGTGACCGCTTGATGTTTGAGTGATGTTTAGTTTAATGTAAATGAGCAAATGAGCGCTTCCGTGCTTTGGAAGGCACGCTAAGCAGTTGATCCTGGCTGCTGTCTATGACAGTAGTCGTTAAGGAAGTTAGGAGGAGAACTTTCTAACAGTAGACTTGCCTACACACTTGACAAAGGGGGGACAACTGTTACTCGCGTCCGCAGGAGCTACCTACCACAACCCTGCACGTGCCCAGGGTGGTACTAAAGAGTGACAAACTTTTAAGGCCAAAATAATGTATGCCATACGATTAAATAAACAGACACTGATTTAGATGATTTGAATGCTTATTCCTGACGGAACAGTGTAATCGTGTCGCTATCGTATCGTATAAAAATCCTCAGAACTTTTGCTATACACTGATTGCTTCATAATAATTTATAGACAGTAATCTGAGCCATGGAGCTGGCTATTACTCACCGGATTGGATCGAGGCATGTATCCGTTAGCATTAAAATGTTTTACTCGTGTACCAATTTATTAAGCGACTCCCTTATTTACTATTCAAACATTTCAAATTCAAATCATTCCGTGCTTTGGAAGGCACGCTAAGCAGTTAATCTCGGCTGCTGTCTATGACAGTAGTCGTTAAGCCGAGTTAGAGGCCTTCGGGCGGCTTAAAAACTTCTAACAGTGTAGATGCCCACTCACTTGACAAAGGGGGGACAACTGTTACTCGCGTCCGCTGGAGCTGCCTCCTGGGTGGTACTAATGAGTGACAAACTTTAAAAGGCAAAATAATATGCCATACGATGAAATAAATACAAACATTATAAACCGAAAAATTGCGATTGTATTCAGTCAAAATAAGCAATGTGGACTGATGACCTGGTAAAGGTCCCGGGAGTCCGCTAGATGCGGGTGGCGCCCGGCCTGCGGTCTTGACCGATCACTTTGGCACTCTTTGGGGGAGGCCTGTGTCCAGCAGTGGACGATGATGATGATATTTTTGTATAATACATGCTCATGCTCATGACCTTTTCAAACGTTAAACACAAATATAGATATACACTAGATAACTTGAACACCTCAACCTGTATGAAAACATAAATAAATAAATATGATGAAAACTAACCGTGTCCCTTTTTTTACTTTCTGTGTCGTCACAAGGGTGAATTAAGCCGCGTTCAATTTGTCTGTCGTGTCGTGTTGTGATGCATCAGAACGGTATCGGTTTCATACATTTAATATGATTGCGTTTAGATTTATCTGATGCCGTGTGTTGTGACGGCTTATATTGTGTCGCATCACAAGCGATCCCAGTCCGCGTCAGAACAGGTGAGGTGCGGGGGGCGGTGCAGCGACACGACGCAGCGCATCAGGCAAGTGTGCACGCGCCAGTGTTGTTTTGTGACGCGTCATAGCCAGACGTGAAGTATGAAAATGCGTCATAATGCGTCATAACACGTCAGATAAATGTCAACAGCAGCCATCACGACAGAGAGCATCACAACACAACACAACAGACAAATGAGAACGCGGCTTTAGTAAAGTAAATTTCCCGGTGTCCGCGCAAAATCGAGTCAAAGGCGACGCCGCGCCGCCACCGCACGCGCCGTTCGGCTCGACTCGATCCAGCCTGGCGGCAGATGCACGGAATTTCGGTACGGTTTCCATATGAAATATGACAGACAGAGACACTTTTTGCCGTGTAAAATTAGGACATAGGTTTTTAAAATAATTATAATACCATTCGTCCGTCCGATGTCGTAGCTCCCAAACGAGTGAACCAATCTGAGAGCGGTTTTTTTTAATCGAAAGTGCCGTCTGTTCAAATTGTTTTTACGTTAGTTTGATGTCTCGGGGTATTATGAATTTCTATTTATAAGTATGGACTTGTTCTTACTATACTCCCATACATATCCTTCAATATAAAAACAACAATGAATATGAACCTGAATCTGTAATATGATTCCTACAGTTCCAGAACCAGACATTTTACCCTATCGTCGCGATGACACAAAGCACTCCCGTCCCAACCCTTCGCAGTGGCCAGAAAAGGCTTGAGCACTTAACAGGGGAATTAGAATTTCATATTGTTACGGTTTTTACCTGGTAAAAGAGGAAAAAACGGGAGAAAGCCCGGCGCACACTTGACGGCTTACGACTAATTATCCGGCAGTGTGCGCCGCGCCTACGCGAAGCACTAATTATTATGACGGGGGAATTATGCTTTAAAACGCTGATTTTTTGCACGTTTTGTCGGATTGTTGGTTTGTTTACGGAGGATATTCAAATTGAGTGGCGTTGAGTTAAAAATGTTTTAAGGTTTTCAAAGTTTAGTAGTTACGGGTTTTATAGCGAATATTTAAGGGCTATTCTAAAGCCGGATTCATATTTATCTGCCGTCATGCCGTCTGTTGTGCTTTAACGCGTGACCCAATAAGAACCAGTCTCGTCAGACCGCATTTAAGATAAGTGTGAATCTGCTAGTCCAGTGTTTTTCAAACTGTGGATCGCGGTCCCCTGGGGGTCGCAAAGCCTTTTAAAGGAGCTCATGGCTACGCGGATTTTTAAAGTAAGTGTCAGTAGGTATTTGATATAAGTACAATAAACATTATAAGTAACGAGCAGCGTAGGGTGGGGGGTCGCGAGTTATTTTTCCTGTGCGAAGGGGGTCGCGGCATGAAGAAGATTCAAAAACTTTGTGCTAGTCTATTACATACTGCTCTGTACAGTCATTGGCATTAATATACGTCCATTAAGGACTTAAATATCTGTACAGGACGGTGTAGTCGCTGCTATGATGTTTATATATAGAAAAAGATCTAAATGTATTTTTTCCATGGGAAAATGACAGTTGAGTTGTCTGAAAGTGCGTTCCGAAAGTTACGTAATGACCATGACCAAACTAAATATATAAAACCGCTATGGATTGTTCTGTCGCGTCACGACAGGACACGTCAGATAACTATTAATCCAGCCTTATTATAATGACCTTATGTCGCGCAAAAAATCCTTCACTTTATAGTTATTTGTGTCACAAGGGAGCAAAATAGTATATTTACGGCGAGGGCGGTGTATTGTATCCTGAATGAAGCGAGGGATCCTACAATAGAATCCTGAACGAAGCGAGGGATTCTAACGTAGGATCCTGAGCGTAGTGAGGGATACAAGTGTTTACGCCCGAGACGAAAATAATTTTGCTACCGAGTGACATACTATTTTTCACATCGACTATGAGAAGTTAAAAAAAGCTATTGTTAAAATATATCTAAATTATCGTAATTTTTATTACTAATTTTTAAATATTACGAAATAATTATAAATTTTTATACAACATTGTTATAGTTAAAACTTGAAATATGATCGTTTTGAATCGACTACGATGAAATTGCAATCGATTATTTTATTAACATCTGTGTTCAATTGGCACATTGCGTACAAATGTTCCAATGCCAATGTATAAATTAAAAAAGTAGCTTGAACAGAAAATTAGCGTTTTGGTCCCTCTCGTCGTGGAGCAAAACTTGCTTTTCCGAATGAAAGGTGTGAAAAATTAATTTGATAGTGTTATCTTTGATGTGAAATGGTGACTTGAGGGGTAGTCACGTAACGTTCCGAACGCGCATTAGGACATACATATGTATTTCAACTATCATATTTCCATATAGAATTTCACATTTAGATTTACCTATCGTTATGTCGACCAGTGGCATTCAAAGGCCCTTAATTTCAATTATGTAAGGTAAATGCTGAAGTCCTCGATGTTGCACTAGTGTATCATTCGAATTTAAGTCATGTCACTTTGAAATAAAGTGCCCCCGCCATTAATACACCAGTTGCAATGAAGTTTACCAGTTACTACAATAAAATCGAGCATGTTCTACAGGGTGACTCCTAAGTGGTGAATAGAAATATTTTTTTCTTATTCTGTAGCTTTCATTTAAACACTTTTACTTAACAATATGTGAATATCTATTACTTTTTTTTTCATAATAAAATCAATAATTAGTTTACAACTTACCAGATCTTGTGGTCACCCTACTACAGTACACCCTAAGTACAGTTAGCTGCAGAGGAATGTGACACATCAGCATACTAAGTTTCTACGTTCACGTTTATCTGCGGCTGACTGTACTTTTAGTACTTGTCATGTAGAATAGGGTGACCACACGGTTGGATATTTTTAGAATATGAAATTAATTAACGTTTATGTATTACAGTTCAATTGTTTGCTTTTAGACCTAATGCACTGAACTTGCCTTGGAACGCTGCGTTAGAAACTATGGTTTTTGTTCAACACTTAGGAGTCACCCTGTATAGTCATACTCAGCGGTTTTTTATTCATTGGTATATTGCATTAATTATTGACTCATATTACGATAAATGCCCTGTTTTGAAAATAAACTGAGTTTTGGATGAGGTATAAATACTTACCTACAGAAACTTGTGGATACAGAAAACGCAAAATCTTGTTTGAAACAAAGTATAACATTATACTATTAAACGAGAGTATCATTTGCGGTGGTTATACCTAGCCGCACTCGTACGCTGCTTTCCCAAATTAAAAGGGCGTATGTGCTATAAACATACGTTGTATATAAGTCGTTTTATCAGGGGTAGCTGAGGCTGTAGTATAGTTATTTCGCGATGTACGGTCGGTGTCTCGCGTCGCCATCACTCGTGTTAATTAAACGTTCGTCCACGGTGATGTATGTTGCTGGATGTACCAAGTATCCTTAGGTTCGTATTACTTAGAAAATCGGTTGTTGCGCCTGTCTGTGTTAGTTACATCGACGTGCGGTGCGGTTGCGTCGGCCGAATTTGTCCGAGTTGCCTGTCTGTCTCAGTTACATTTTTAGGGTTCCGTAGCCAAATGGCAAAAAACGGAACCCTTATAGATTCGTCATGTCTGTCTGTCTGTCTGTCTGTCCGTCAGTATGTCACAGGCATTTTACTCTAAAACCATAAGGTGTATTTGAATAAAAAATTGAGGATAGGGTGTATTTTGTTAACCGTTACTTAGTTTTGTAATGAAATTACTAAAAAAGATTTTTTTTAGGGGTGCACCCCATACATAAAACTGAAAGTCAAAAAATATTTTTTCATTGCAAGCCCACTTGTGGTACATCAATCGACAGGTCTTTCAAAATAAATATAAGGTTTCTAAGCAATTTTTTGGATTAAGTGAATAGAGTCGGAGATAACCGCCCCGAAAGTGACTAAAATTGTGTGTCCCCCCCTCTAATTTTTGAACCGTGTATTTTAAAAATATGAAAAAAATCATGCTCATAGAGATTATAAAATTCTACCAGCAAATATTGTTTTCAGCAAGATCGGTTCAAAGGTTTTCGAGATATCTATAAAAAACTGCGTTGCTTAAAGAAAAGGACGTAAGTGCCATAAGTATTCAGTAACGATATGACCTTTTTCATGTCAGACCCATCATACCCCTAGCAATACCCCTGGGTGTAGGGTGGGACTGAACCATACCACCGTAGTGCTGTGCACTATATTATGCTTTATAATATCTATCCCAAAAGTCCTAATACCGTTATCAGTATCACGCAGTGTAGTTGAAAAAGTTAGACTACCGTTATCTGTACGAGTAAGTAAAGTAACCTTTGATTTAGTATATAGAACTAGATGCACAATGTGAAACAAATATGCCAAGAAATGTGCCCCAGAACATGAACGAAGAATACTCTGGACAGGCTATGGTAATAATAATACCACGTGCGAGCGAGCTGGTAGCATACAAATCTCTATAAGTGTGACAGAAAGGGGAATATCATTCTTTGTCATTGTCATAGTTCCATTTTTTTTATTGCCACAACTGATTTAGTATGAAGTTGTGCCACACAAACCATTACCCGTCCCGTAGTAAGTTGTTTATGACAAGTCATCAGCCATTTTAGGACCGGTTCTTAATTTAGCTGCATAAGAGCTTTTCCGTCCCTCACCGTGGCAACACGTACAGCCCGTCCATAGTATTCTAGGTTCATGGCCCGAGAATGACAGCTCTAGCTACATTTCAGTAGTTGCTAATAGCGTTAACTTATAACCTGCATCAAGATATATGTTTCATAAAAAAAGAACTCAGTGTTTTAGACCTTAAGCACCATATTAGCAAACCAACATCAAAACATTAAATACTTTTTAGTTTATTGTGACATATAATGTGACTTGACTGCTCACGTCAAAACTTTAGCGTTTAGCGAATGAAAGGTCGCGTTATCAATTTTATTTATTTCAACAGAAAGCACAAATAAATCTGGTTTCTTTATTTTACAAGTGGGGAATAAACAGTTTCAAATATTTGTACAAATATTATATACAAAACAGTTGTTGAGATTTCCGTAAGTACATATAGTACAGCTGACAGGTTCCATAAAAAGAAATCATTTTAGTTTCCTTGAAATAGATTCAGTTTGTTAAATAATTGTATTTTCGACCTGCCTTTACTTTAAATACTTTCTTTTTTGCGATGTTATTTAAGCGTACAGTCAAGTAGCGATCAGCTGTCGATTTTATTAAAACGGTCCTGGGTTTTGAACGTCACTCTCATGATCACCCGACATCTATAAAACGAGTATTACGAGATATAAGGTCAAAAATGAATGATGATGAAAATTGGCAACAATTAGCGCATTTCCAAATGATGTGTTGGGATTGTATTATAGAATTTTATTATAGTTCATTAATGCTACTAATTACCTTTTGCAAGGTCATGTCTGTCTGTCTGTCTGTCTATCCGTCCGTATGTCACAGGCATTTTAGTCGAAAACTATAGGGTGTATTTGAATAAAATTTTGAGTATAGGTGTATTTTGTTAACCGCTACATAGTTATGTATTGAAATTACAAAAACATTTTTTTTTAGGCGTGCACTCCATACATAAAATTGAAACTCAAAAAAAAAATTGCATGCCCACGTGTGGCACATCAATCGATAGGCCTTCCAAAATAAATATAAGGTTTCTAAGCAAATTTTTTGATTAAGTGAATAGAGTCGGAGATAATCGCCCCGAAAGTCACTAAAATTTTGTCCCCCTCCCCTCTAACTTTTGAACCATGTATTTATGTATTTCAAAAATATGAAAAAAATCATGCAAATTGTTTTGAACAAGATCGGTTCAAAGGTTTTCGAGATATTTCTAAAAAACCGCCTTACTTAAAGAAAAGGATGTAAGTGCCATATGATTTCAGTAAGGATACGACCTTTTTAATAGGCAAGGAACCCTTGCTGTGCGTTGTCCGACACGCACTTGGCCGCTTTTTTATTTGTTACATCGAGACGCACTCGCCAAGTAAATGGTGCGGTTGTGTCGGCCGAATTTGTACGAAAGTTGGCTTTTCCAAGAACACATTAAGTTGGTTGGTCATCTCCACTTTTTAGGTGTAGGGGAGGTACCCTTAATTTTATTTTTGAAATTTTATTCTACTGTTTTGTCGGCGCTTGTTTCCTGTTTTGTACTTGATTTATATACCCATGTAGAATTACAGCTTTCTAGTTGTAAAGGTTACTGAACTAAGCCGAAGACGGACGGACAGACAGACGGACATGGCGAAATTATAACTAAGAAACCCTAAAAAGGGAATATGTTTATTACTAGCTGCTTATCTGATAGTCCAGTAACTTTATGCATCCCGAGCTTGCGCCAAATCCGGTAGGTCTGATTTATGCAAACTTGTTTATGACGTTGGCCCAATGAATAATCCAAGTTTGTGACCTCGACCGCCGAACGCAACTATGTCAAAAATCGAACGTACCTTTTCTGGCGGCATTGTACCTGACGCGCGTACGTTGCATGCATTACGTGATTGTGTACATTTAATTTAGTTATCCCTACTAATATTATATTATATGTTATCCATCCAAACTAATATTATAAATGCGAAAGTGTGTCTGTCTGTCTGTTACCTCTTCACGCTTAAACCGCTGAACCGATTTAGGTGAAATTTGGTATAGAGATAGTTTGAGTCCCGGGGAAGGACATAGGATAGTCTTTATCCGCGAAATGATCCCCTAAGGGGGTGAAATGGGGGGGGGGGGGGGGGTGAAAGTTTGTATGGAGCTGCGATATACAGTAGTTCCACGCGGACGGAATCGCGGGCACAAGCTAGTCTTCAAATAAAACTGAACGAGGTGACGGCCACTTCCAGTAAGCGGGTACCCGGAAATGCAGCCACCACATACCTGGCTATACGTCACAGTGCATAGTTATGTGTGTGTCGAGTTTTTCCGTAATTGGTTTTCGATTTAAAGCCGAGATTCAATGGGTAAACGCAATATTCTTGCTTCCATGTAGAACGGCTTTGTTCAGTTAAATTTTAATGTTACTGCTGTTTTAATGGTTAATTTAACGTAAATGCGATCGCTTTGTTCTTTGCGGGTATTGGTTTAAAATGATACGGTCAGTTTATGGTGAGTTATTGGGCGATGTCGTTCTTTGGGGACACATTTTGGAACGGTAGTAAATGCTGATTTTGAGAAGACAAATGATTCGTCTATTTATAAAAGATTTTCTAGACAGCAGTTTTATTTATTAAGGTTCTGTAGACATTGTTAAAACGACGTCTCCTTTTTAATGATTTCATGGAATTAAAACATTTTTTATATCTACGGATCCCTTTACCACAGGACATTGGCCACAGGAGAGGCGACATTTGTTTTATTTACTGTGTGCGCCCACGTTTTGCGAAGACTGCAGGGAAATCCGTCGGATTAAATAAAGCTTATGCCCATCCGTAATACATATTACCAGTTTAGTCATTTTTGAAATCAAATGATAAGTTCAGGAGATTACCCCTTACACACAAACGTACAAAGCTACTTATGACTTTACCTTTTCATAATTTGTATCAGTAAACTCTTATAATATAAGTATAGTGTGCCGGAAATCAAGCGTAGGTACAATCTGATGGTAATCAGTCACAGTAAATGGCAGTAAATATGTAAATTCTCTTAAAACACTTTTCTATTCACAATAAACTTGCTAAGCTCGTCGCAAAATTACTTATTCTAATGAGAAGCCCAGGATGTTAATGAATGGGTTTGTGTTGTGTTCATTCAAGTTCCGTCCGCAGCTAAATAATTACTAAGAAAGGCGTTACAATCTCCATTTTTACTTTGCAAAGAATAAACAAAAGCTACTTCCGGTCCAATCTGTCGCACTTCCTTTGTGTCACAGCACAAGGCTGGGGCCACTGCTGTAGTCTAACTTTAAGAAGTTGCATTGCTAAATATATTCAGACTGAATATCTCAAACACGAATGAAGTTTGTTGACCCAAGGCTTACTTTGGAACGAGGTTTTGATGTAACATTTTTTTTTATTGGTATTACTATGCACAAAGACAAAGCCACTGTAGCCGAGCGATAAGGCGCGCTACTTTCAATCTGGGGGTCACCGGTTCGAATCCCGGCACTTACCACAGGGTTTAAAAAAAAATAAGGTCTAGTTTTTCCTACAGGTTGGAAGTTCAGATATCAGTCTCTTTCGTAAAAACTATAGTGCCAGCGCCACTTCTTGGGTTTAGATGCCAAAGCAGACCCCAGGCTCGTGTAGCCATGACTATAACTTTACGTGCCTGGAAAATATTATCGCTACCTGTTAAACCAGCAGCATCAAGTTCTGTTTAGACATGGAAACACGAAACGCTTGCGTTTAAATTTCTATTTAAATAATTTCATCTTAAAACAAAACGCTATCGATTGCGTTTGTACTACCGCTGCCGCTTATGCTAATCCCAACCTGCCGTGCTATTCACGCATACAGAATGGATACCGGGCAACCAAATGAAATCAAACTATCTTCTACTTGTAGCACTTCGCACCTCAAAATAAGACTGGGGTTTGCGCTTCCGCTACCGCGTATGCTATTTTCCTAACCAGCTTTACGCAGACTGCACGGGGATTGGATAAAGAAACGAAATCCAACTACCTAAACGTCACACACAACACCCTCAAACTTAACGCTGTTGTTCGCTCCCGCTGCCGCTGTGGCGTATGCTATTTTCCTAACCAGCCGTGCTATACGCAGACAGCACGGGAATTGGATAGCCAAACCTAATTAACCGGCACGTCCCACTTTTTATAGCTCTTAACTGCCGGGATGTCTTTATTATTCCGTCCCAGTACAATGTGTCGGCGACATAAAAATAATCTGTAGAAATATGGGGGTGCTGTGTGTGCGCTGCATTTCTTTTAGAATAATTGTGCACGGTTTTATTTGGCATTGTGTTAAAGATTTTGTATGTGAGGTCTTTTCAGGAGGTTTTGGTCGACTACCGTAGAAAAAGTATAATAAAATTATATAATTAAAAGTTAATAAATATAATGTTGTTTGAGGTTACTTATGGTTTCAGGGCAGCGGAGGGTGGAGATGAATGATCTTAGTCCAATTTAAGCACACACGATTTAATTAATTAATACAAGAAATAAATTATTTTAATTATGAACGAGTGAAACCGGTCGATGTAAGATCCGAATTAAGTAATTGTCTTCCCTCGTTCTGGTAGCGCGGAGCGGCGACCTCCCACGTCGCTGGGAGCCGGGCACAGGTGTATCGCGATGATTCAGTCTTCGCCGTAGCTGCTATGTGATACTTTGCCGATACTAGTGGTGCCGTATGGGTTCGCCTGGGTATTTAGTGTTAACCCATAACAGGTTATCGTCTTGTTTTGGTCATGTAGTTACCATAGAAATAGAACAATAAAACTATATTATTCAAACTCATCTTACATGGTCAAATAGTCTTACAACCTAAAACAAATAGCCATCATAATTGTTAATGAAGGTCTTTGGATGAATCAAGGATGATATTAAAATTTTATTCTATATTGACCATATCATATTTAGGTATAAATTTACTATAATTTTAAGTTACAGATAAATAAGAAAAATATAACACGAATTAATATAATTTTGAATCCTTATTTGTTATTCGGTATTAACCAAGTTATACGTTACACTATCAGCCTTACGTCAAGACAAGAAAACAAACACCTGTAAGACAAAGGCGCTCTTTAAATCAGTAAATAAATATCGCAAAACGACTTCAAGCAACATTTATTTAGCGAGAGTAAAAATCATATCGCAATTCGCAACTCAACGTGGAGCGGCACAAGACAAACAGCGAGCGACAATATGTCTCTCGCTATAATCTGTGCACAATATTTTCCTTGCCGCGCGGGTGTAAAAAGTTTACGCCGGTAAGATTGGTGGTTTGGAGCCGTCGTTTTGATTGGTGCGGGTACAAATATTTGTATTGTTGTCAGAATTGCTGGTTTGATTTTGGATGCTGTGTTTGGCTTGTGATGTTGACATGTCGATATATTAACCCTGCGCTCGGAGACGGTAACATGCGAATACCCGTTTGTAGAGGAAGGTGTCAACGAGAAGAGCGCCCACGTAGCGGGTTTCTAGCACTGAAAGTGTTAAGTTAGAGTAGGTAATTCCAGTTGAGAGCTTCTTCCTCTTTGTTGTTGCAAGTTTTCGTTTCATCATCATCATATCAGCCGAAAGACGTCTACTGCTGGACATAGGCCTCCCCCAAAGAGTGCCAAAGTGACCGGTCCTGCGCCACCCGCATCCAGTGGACTCCCGCAACCTTTACCAGGTCATCAGTCCACCTTGTGGGGGGCCTACCTTCGCCGCGCCTTCCGGTACGCGGTTCGTTTCGCAGTAGTTTTCGTTTACTTATTGTTAATATTATAACAGATTTGCCTTGATCTGACAATAATGTTTTACTAGCTTTTGCCAGAGACCGTCCGCGTGGAACTTGTTTATATCGTTGCTCCATACAAACTTTCACCCCCCCGTTTCACCCTCTTAGGAGTATCTCTATACTAAATTTCATCTAACTCGGTTCGCCAGATAACATAAAGACTTTCGCATTTATAATATTAGTAGAATTTAGATGATTGATACTTGGTCTAGATTATACAGCAAAATGATACTGACCGTTAAAATTTTCACAGTGGATTTCGTAGCGAAAAATAAAAGATACATGTTATTTCTTTCAGTGTCATTCTGCACTAAAATATTTAGACACAACAGCTGAAAGATGTCCTAAAAAAAACCATGCGTTCGTGGATACCGTGATAGCGCGCTGTGCGGGAGACGGCAAGCGCGCCCTTCCCCCCGCACCGCTAACCCCGAGCGTCACTCAGCTCCCGATTTTCCACAGGTTTCTAATTATTTATTCGGACCGCACATTTTATTGTGAACATTTTACCTATGTTTTTTTCTTCTTCAGAAATTGTCCTTTATTGATACCTAATGCCTGGGAAAAATATGAACGCTCAATAATACTTCAGCCTGTATATGTTATGTTGGTGAAATAAATAAAGAGAGATAAGGCTCAGCGGAATATCACGTCGCTCATTGGAGAAGCCTAACTGGGGTTAGTACCTTAACACATTCACTGCCAAGTATGTATAATGCTTTTTTTGTGTTATTTTGTTTTCCTGGTAGTTGTGACAATAAACATTTTTCTTTTGTTTCACAGTGCTTTGGTGTTACTGTAATGCTGTGAAATTGTATGGAATAAATAAATATTTACATTGTATTGCTACGCACCACGCTCGTACCCGATCCCTTGGTTTTTCTGCTAGGTGATAATGTGGACACGCTAGACAAAATCACCAAAATTTTTTAGGTACTTGTTAGGTCCATAGCCTTAAGTTTTTGATAGGAACCAACTCCTCCGGCGGCCATCTTTAATTTTATGGCGGTCATTTTAATTATAGTTAATTATTAATATCTTGAGTTCTAAGTCACTTAGAATCACAAACTTGGTGTCTAAATATACATATTATCAAAAACTTAAAGCTATGGACCTAACAAGTGCCTGAAATAAAAAATTGGTGGATTTGTCCAGCGTGTCCACATTTACGATAATTTGTTCGAGCACTCTGCCCCACTACAAGTCTTTTAATACGATTAGAGAGAGAAAGAAAATATATTGCTTAAATATTTGGTTAATCATTTAAACACAAAATCTTTAGTTCTCAAAATAATGACAATAATAATTATATGCGATATATTGAATAACTAGTTACAGTTGATTAAATCAAGCCTCGAATCAATTTTAAATATACAGCTCAGCGAGCAGTGTTGGGCCCAGGCGTTCTTACCCATCAGGTTTGGTGGACTAGGCACGCGCAAAATTTCCAGTGTCGCTTTACCAGCTTTTCTATCCTCCGTCCATGGCACTTCCGTTCTCGTAGGAAAAATCCTGAGGGCTTTTTGTCCATCAAACTACGAGACGGCATGCCTGGCGGAGGCTAGAAATGCTTGGCAGATGACTTGTCCCGGTCAAGATCCTCCTGCAAAATTACATATCCAACGGAGCTGGGACGACATGTTGTGCAAAATTGATTATACATCCTATTTAAATTCTAGTTCTGGTTCTAACCGCGCACGACTACTGGCAGTGGCTGAACGGGAATCCGGCCAGTGGTTACACGCTTTTCCCTCCCCTCCCAGCGGTACTTTTCTGAACCCTGACACCTTAAGACTGGCCGTAAGCTTGAGACTAGGTGTGAAGGTATGTACCCCTTACAAGTGCCCCTGTGGCACTTTCGTCGACGAGTTGGGACACCACGGCTTGTCGTGCCAAATGAGCGCAGGCCGCCTCTCGAGACATGCCGCCTTAAACGACATTATCCGCCGTACTCTTGCCACTGTCAACACACCATCAATACTTGAACCAAACGGTGTCTCAAGAGACGATGGTAAGAGGCCGGACGGGATGACCCTGATTCCGTGGAAGATGGGGCGAGTGTTAGTGTGGGACGCTACATGTGTTGACACGCTGGCACCGTCCCATCTTCCACGAACTACTTCCAGGGCCGGCGGCGCAGCAGAGGCGGCTGAAACAAAAAAGGCCACAAAATACAGGGGTCTCGGCTCTCAATACCATTTTATGGCATTTGGAGTGGAGACCCTTGGGCCTTGGGGTCCAAGTGCTCGAGGACTGTACAACGAGCTTAGCAAAAGGCTTGTCGACACTACAGGCGACCAAAGAGCTGGCAGCTTCCTCGCACAGCGGATTAGCATTGCTATTCAGCGAGGCAATGCTGCCAGCATCTTTGGTACGATGCCACGGGGGCCCTTTTTAGAGATAGTTTAAATTTTAAGTTAGCTTTAGATTCTTCTACTTTTGTTATTGTACATAGTTATATATTCATACTCTTTGTATAATATGTAAATATTTAATTGAATAAATACAGGCAGTATCAAGTTACAGAATTATCATAACTTATTGTTAATCGAGTACCCGTATTTGTTGATTAACCTCCCGTTAACCCATTCAATGCCAGCACAAGAGCACTATGAGCGCTTTCGCTAAATTTTAGACGTTAATTTTTCCATACTGAAAAATGTGTTGTATTTTTTATTTTATTTTCTTTGTTGGGGAAAAAACAAACATAGACAAATGTCAGACAAACACAAAATAATACAATAAAGTAGTTATAGCCTATTCCTAACACAATTCCTACTGAGATATTCAGCATTTACTAACACTAACACTGCTATGAACCAGCCTAGCGGGCACCTATGCCTTAGCCACTTTCCGCTACTAAGCGGGAAAACCACGAGATCGACTACTAGCGTAGCGCGCATTCCTATTCTTGGCAGTGAATTTGATAAGCTGCTACGGACTACGGCGTAGCACTACGAACGGTGACAGAGTTAAGTATTCCTATTTGATCAAGTCCAGCTTTAAATGTCTCTCAACTTGAGCCACATTTAAAAGCTTAAGTCCAAATGTTAGACGGGGAATTTTATAATTAAATACCTTCACGCCTGGTATAAATGATAGCACGTGTATTTTATTTTATCTAACAAAAAGTTTAGACTTTGATAAATCCACCGAGACCAAGCTATTTGTTAACGTCGTTTTTAACTATGAGCAACATTAATTACGGACCCAGTAACGTAGGAGTTTCGAGTAACTAGGAATTAAGAACTGTATTTCATACAGGAGTGTAGTTTTTCTGATATATGTATGCAATGATGTTCAAAAATTTTTACTAATAAGAGTTATTATCTGTAAAATTTAAGTAGCTACATCCAGGGAATCCCAGTAAAGGCTCTTGTGATTATCTCTTAATATAACATTTTTGCATATAAATAAGATAACTAAACACATTTTATACGATTTAGTATCCTACTTATATTATAAATGCGAAAGTTTGAATGTTTGGATTTTTGGATGTTAATATGTTTGGATGTTTGTTATTCATTCACGCTTAAATACCTTAACCTTTTTGGGTTAATTTAGTTACGCGTTAGCACGAATATAGTTTGTAGCCTGGTTTAAAATATAAAAATTAGTTTTTGTCCTAGGTACCTAAACGCAGACAAAGTCTTGGGCGGAATCTAATTACAAGTAATAATGTATACTAATATTATATACAAGAAAACTTTGTACCCTTGTAAGTTTGTTTGTTAGGGATAGCGAGTACCTATCACGGAACTGCTAATCCGATTGCAAAACAAAATTTCACCATGGAATGTTCCTTTGGGATGGACATAAGTGCAGGCACTAATTTCATCTGTTCTTCCAACCTAAAGTGGAAACCTGGTTGGGATTAGACCGGTTTCTTCACGAGATGTCTTTCTTTACCCAAAGCCTACAAGTTAATTTGAATTGAGGTTTCCTACATCACTTTTTTGAAAAACTTAGTGTTAGGTACGAGCCGGTTTTAAAAATCGCGACTTCCAGGTAGAAAGGCTCACAGTGCCTCTTGAGGCTAATTTGTTGAATAAAATAAGAACCTCCAATGAAAACTGAAGGGCACGGATCAGCCGGCACCTAATGCAATAGACTCGAGTCTCGTGCCTCGTTGGTTCATAGACGCGTCTTCCTCGCCTTGAAGGCAATTTCAATTGGCATTATACTTCACATTTTGATACCTGTTGCGCGCAATCATTCTCTCACGTTAGCTCAGTGGATGTGGAAGCGAGCGCGCGCTACTTGTTTTATAAGAGACTGATAAATGTTGATTGAGATTGATTCCTATTCCAGTATGAGACGTGATACACTGCTGAAGCATTTGTGGCACTGAATACCAATGATATCACAGAAATAGATCCAATTGATAGAAACTATGTAATTCTATCTTACCGCAGAAAATGATCTAAGCAGGCTCTAATAGTCAGAATAATCACGCAAAATAGGCACACTGGATGTCGACTTGCGGAAACGCCCAGTATAACTGACTAACTAACTAGTCAGAATTATATTCTAGTCTACAGGTGTAGACTCAAAATTTATTATTACACCAAAAGAATGAAGGCAAAAAATATGCACAGTGACGAAAATCCCATTAAGATATCGCAAAGAATTACGAAGCTACAACCGTTTTAATATTGCTTGTTGGAGAGAGAAAACGCTCGCAGTTAGTGACGTCACAATCTGGGAGCGTCATAGTAAATGACAATCGTTTCATATGGAGGTCTTAAAACTTTGGACACTTATAGATTAGATTAGATTAAGTATTTATTTCATGATAAAAAAATACATTACAGATTTGCATACATGTCAAAAATATAAGATTTTATTATTATAACTTTGTAATTAACCTTTTGCGTTGGTTTTCTTCTCCATTTGTTCCATTAATTTTTAATCCATTTTCGAAAAAATACAGCATTATTGATAATATCATTAAGTGTCTAATCCCCTATTCCATTATGAATATAACGTGTAGGTAAATCATTTTCCTGATGAAGCTCTTTCTACGTGTCAGTACTCGTAGCTACTACTGATGTTGAGTGTACTGTTAATTGTTTTGAAAATATTGTCTTTCAATCAAGCATGCCTATAGTTGTTGACAAACTTACAAACATATCCTTTATATATAACCGCGTGCTGACAACCCTATGAACTCACTAAACCAACCTGGCTCAGCTTTTCCAACAACCATATGTCAGGGCTGCCATCTGGCTCTTTCGCGAGCTTGATCCCGCTCTCTTTTTAATTAATACCCCTTCGAACACAGCCCTCAAGAATGCTTCAAGTCATTAAAAGTTTTAATAGCATTTGACTTCACTTCCAAGAGTAGAAACAAATTTTAGACGCCCAGGGTTTTAGTTTATGAGCTATAGTCGTAGTTTTTGGCTAGTTCGGAAAGGGATTTGGAGGTTTGAAATTGAATTTCAGTTTCTTTGCGAGTCTGGGAGTTTAAGTTCAAAGTAGTTAAAGTTCTGTTAGGTATGAAGTAGGGGAATAGAAAAGTTTTTGTGGAAGGAATGAGTTGTTTTTAAACTAGGATTTTTGTACAGCGCAATATAGCGAATTTGATGGCAATCCGCATTGACAGGCAATATTTTGTGGCAAAAAAGCATCTACTTCATGGACCAAGAATACCGTAACCTATGGAAGGTTGCAGCTCCGGAGGAATCACAATTTGGAGGCGGTTTTAGTTTGCTGTGCACAGTCAGCGACACAATGCATTCACACCACATCCTTGTGAACCCTAGCCACCCTTAACACCACCAGAGAATCACGTAACTTTTTGAACGCATGTTCGAACAACTCGACCGTCATTTTCGTGGTTCCGAGAATGACGGTCGAGTTTTTCTAACATGCGTGAATTAACGTAATGCATAGTGATAAAACTTGGCCAAAATGTGAAGTTTAGGTTTACGTGACGCGCTTAAAATTCGGTACGTAATCAACCTGCTGCAATACGAAACTGCGTCTTCTGAAAGATACACTCATTAGGCTTTCAACAATCAGCGAGATGATATCCCACTGTGCTTTACCTCTCTTAATATAATAGTACTTACAATATTAAAGGATATATTCACAACGATTATAACGTTTATCCGGGCCCTGCGATGCCTACTCACGTATATTCTAGTGCAACAACTTTATTCTAGTGCAACATCTTTATAAATAATAAATAAATAAATAAATAAATGTTAGGGGACAATCTTACACAAATAGCACTAGCCCCATAGTAAGCTCAATAAGGCTTGTGTTACGGGTACTAGACGACGATATATTTAATAGATATAAATACTTAAATACATAGAAAACATCCAAGACTCAGAAACAAATATTCATATGCTCATCACACAAATGTTTTTCCTTACCGGGATTCGAACCCAGGACCTTCAGCTTCGTAGGCAGCGTCACTACCCACTAGGCTAACCTGTCGTCAACATACAACACCGGTCGTCGGTATATACATGTAACAAACTGTTTGTGCATAGTAATCGGTTCGTTCAAGTAGGTAGAGTATTAAAAAAAATGCTTACAATCGATACCTTATGTTATGTGAGTGATTGAACTAACTTGCATCAAATTATAGCAAGAGAAATGGATACGAGATAAAAATACAGGGCTTTTAATGTCTAATCCCTCCTTGTGGTATATTTTAAGTGTCAGAACCGAAGTTGGTCTATTTCGCATTTTAATTAAATAATGACGATCCGTCATCAGTAGTCTCTCTTGCACTGGACGTAACTAAAGGAAACGGCTATTGTCGCGTGACAAAGGGTAGGCCTAACTGTGACTATCACAAAATTAATGCCAACTGTCGTGTACTTAGTAATTGCACTAATTACTCTGTCCACTGCTTGCTTGTATGGCGCGATCACTAAACACCCCCGTTGTAAAACGAAAATGTTAATTGTGTTTGTAATTACTTTCTAGTTAATAAACTGATTGGCGTTGATTGTTTAATTTGACTGTATTAAGGTTGTTCAGATTTTCACTAGTTTTGGTTTATGTTGAATAATGAAGCAACATCTCATCTTCATTACATGCAAGTTCCTTTATATAAATAACTCATCGAATCAATTTGACCCAAAAAAAATATTGTAGACTCCAAATTTATTATTTTTACCCGTATTATGTAAGTAATTCAATGATGTAATTCGTGAGCTCTTAGAACAGTATTCGGGTTCGGGTTAAATAGTTTGTTTTGCATAAGACTGTTTAAGAGCGAGTGAGGGAGAAATATTGACCCGAATCCTATTCTAAATGCACACACAGACAGTAAATAACTTTCCCTACCATCACGGTTTTGGTTTCGAAACTAAAATTCAATCCGAAGTTGACTTCGACAACCAGAGTCAGAAGACAATCAGAAGTCAGCATCATATAATTATGATAGCCGCCAAAGTAGCCAAATATTTCGTTACACGTCTTTATTACTGCGAGAATAAGGGTGTGTTATGATATATTTGGCTACTCTGGCTGCTACCAACTATAAGATGCTCACTGTACATACATACGTAATACAAATGCGCGGATGTCTCGTGAAGACATAAGCAGGATTAAGGCCGGTCCACGTTATTAAAGGAGGCCCGAATGGCTTGCGCCCGAGGGCACGGATCCGCGATACACACGGGCTGGTAACATGGCCAATAGGGGTGTATATGTCGCAGTACGATAGATAAAGCCGTTATACAGTTATAACCCTAGGGATATAATTATATGTCGTAACATAGTCACACGAAACTATAATACGTCTTTAGTTTAGTGATATAGTTATATTACTGGATCAAGTTTAGTGATATACTTACACTCGTAATATACTCTATTACTGGATTAAGTTTTGTGAAATAATAATTGTATCGTAGGTTAGGTTAGGGTTCGCTTGTGTCCCTTAGAGCGGAAATAGGCATCCCGCGAAGCGGGGTGACGTCGACGTCGCTCTAAGGGACACGAGCGAGCCCTAACCTAACCTACAATGGTATTCCTAGTAAGATAACTATCTTACTAGGAATATGATTATAATACGTACTATAACGGCATATAACTATATCCCTAGGGATATAACTATTACCTCCGCCGCACGGCCGCACTCCTACCTACAAATATTATTTCACTAAACTTAATCCAGTAATATAACTATATCACTAAACTAAAGACGTATTATAGTTATATTCCCAGTAAGATAGTAATAAATCGCTTTCGTGTGACTATGTTACGACATATAATTATATCCCTAGGGTTATAACTATATAACGGCTTTATCTATCGTACTGCGACACATACACTAAATAAAATAATCAATAGGTAATGTCATATTTTCTCTAAAAAGGATTAAAAATATTATCAAAAGGAAGTAAATACCAACGCAAGAGGTTAAATAATCACGAATTTATTAGTGTCCAAAGTTTTAAGAAGGGTATGTTCTGTCCCTTTTTCACGAAACGCAACTTCATATGAAACGATGACGCTTGTAGATTGTGACGTCACTAATAGACGGCAACGTGCCGTGCCCCATCGTGTTCGGCGCCGCCGCCGACGCAGCCCGCCGCGCGCGCGACGCGTGACGCGGCAGTCTCGAGTATTTTGACGTCACGCACTGTTTGCGTTTTCTCTCTCTAACAAGCAATATTAAAACTGTTATAGCTGCTGAATTCTTTGTGGTATCTGAATGGGATTTTCGTCACTAGGCATATTTTTTGCCTTCCTTCTTATAGTTATAATAAATTTTGAGTCTACACCTGTCATACGAGGGGAGATTCAAAATATATAGTTTTCTGTGCAAAAAACGATTTTATTTAGACTGTGCAAACGTTTACGCTCCCCTATTTATGCACAGGATCTGCTTCACAGCATTTAACATTTATTTTGTAATACACTGCGTTTTGGTTACAACGCATGCAACGACTCCTCCAGTATTTCGGACACGTGGCCAGACGAGAATCTGATAGCCTGGAAAAACTTATCGTTGTGGGGCACGTGGAAGGAAAAAGGAGCCGTGGCAGATCACCAACCCGTTGGAACGACACAGTAAAGGAAATCTGTAAAGGAAACTAGCCGACGTCTATCCGGATGGCCGGAAACCGGTTGGCCTGGATAGCATTAGTGCGCAACGACCTCGTCTAGACACAACCCTCAGTCATGAGGATGCGACAAAGAAGAAGCGTTGGTTAGCGATGATAAGCTGAAATGTGGGTCGATATGTAGTCAGATGTTAAGTTGATCCGTGTGTCTCCCGGGTAGTTCTGACTGGCTGCATGCCCCTTTGTGCTGTACGGCACACACTGCGAGCACTCTATTACACTTCACTTCAGCAAGACGGATCTTTTTGTAAGAACGAAACAATTTAAACGGTCGCTGTATTTATTTATTTCGTATATTGCAAAAACTAGTACGAACGATATTCTGGGTCTGAACTGGTTTTTAAACTGTCGTATACACCAACAGGCGAGGTTGATCACATAACATGTACGTCAGGTAGATCTAAATGTCACTTTTTGTATGGGCAAATGACAGTTGAATTGTCTTAACGTGCGTTTAAAAGGTTAGGTGATGACCCCTCAGATGTAAAAGCAAGTTGCACGTACATTAAAAGCTAAATTTCATCATAATTATTAATTATCTCGCACTACCCGGCTCTTTCTAAGTTTTCTAATAAGAGCTTACTATTCCTGTCTTATTTTTAGTTATTAATAAATAAATCAATTATAAATAGTGCGAGAGAGCTCGCGCGCCGTCTAGTGATATCCGTGTAGTACACAATGCGCAAAAATATAATGATGTAAACGTAGCCCTAAGACGCAAAGTAAATTTACTTTATTAAATAATATTTCAACTCCGCTTTCAATTCCTCATAATAATTAAACATCAATACAAACACGAGTAGCAAATTTTGAAGGAATTCCGTTTTCTAAAGTGACTTGCCCAAAAACTATAGAGTCCAGAACATCCAGCAAAGTTTAAATGATGATTCACACCGCAACGTGCCCTCACTGACGCCGGAACATGTTAACTTACCCTTAACTTACCAACTTTATTAAATGTACGTCACATTCACACGTTCCGCCTTTTATTATTGACATTCTGCTTCCTACGCGATTTTGACGTGTGTCTCCGTTTGCCGGCCGAAACGCGGGCGAATGTATAAAAACTCTGTGACCGCCTGCTGCCCAGGCTCGAATCGGATACGGAACGGGCAAGGAACTGTGTACTTCAAATGTACACCTATACAGTCTAATGCCAGCTTAAATTGGCACGATAAATGTATTAAAACACTCGATCGTTCGTCATAAAATCAGATCCAGTGCGCGCAAATACAAAACCGTTTCCAATTAAACACGTAATTGGCACAGACCCTGGTTCAATAATTATAGTAGATCCGTTGTCTGTGTCTGGCTAGTCAGTAGTCATTACAAACTAGTATTTAGCATTCAGTAGCTACCCGGTTCGCAAACAATAAGTGACCCCAGTTAATCGCCCACCCAAACAGCTGTACATGGAATACCTAAACATGCCATGCCAGTTTCGACGTAACCTAATCTGATTATACCTACTTAGTGAGTTTATAGGAACATTGTTTGAAACTAGGACAGTTAATCCCTTTGTACGTATGCGTGACGGAAACTACTGTTATATTTCTCGTAAATAAAATCCAAGTAAGATTTCTATCAAGCAATAATAAAGGTTTTTCAGATGTTGTCCACGTTAATCCCCTAACCTAATCCCCCAGGGGGAAAAAAACGGTTAATTGAACTGCGACCCTACAGCGCGTGAGCCGAGCGAGCGAAGCGAGCGTGATGCGGTAGCGTCCGGCGAAGCGCCATAACCGAACATTATCATTTTTTCCTAGTTGAATATAAAAGAATTGCCGCTAATTCATTAACGTGGTTTTTCAAAATAAGTAGATGATTTAGATTAATTTAATCTTAATCTACAAACCTTTAAGAAAAGAGCGTACTCCTAGATCTTAAAGGCCGGCAACGCACTCACAACACATGCAGGTGTCCATGGGCGGCGGTAATCTTACCATCAGGTGATCCGTCTGCTCCTATCACATAAAAAAAAACTAGTGGCTTTGTGACCTGTAAAACTTGTAAACCTGCCTTTTGAATTTTTTTTTATTTGTAAATGTGGATCGACAACAAAAAGACTGGGTTGCATTCCCTGAGTGAAAACTTGCGAATTGCTTAAAAAATTTGAAAAAAAAAACCAAAATGTAGGGTCCCACTGAAAGAATCCACTTTGTCACATTAAAAGAAAACCAACACTAAATATATATACATATTGGCCGGAAAGGAAACTTTTATTAGTCCTAGGGAACAAACATGCGTATTTTTTATCGCACCCCAAGACCACAATTTTCAATAGTTCTAACTCCAAAATAACAGAAAAACGTCGGTTCATTGGTTCGTCGATAAAAAGAAGAACGACCCAAACATGAAAATGAAGTCCCACGCATGTGCCCCTGTGATTTCTATGAGTGACGTCAGAAGAATCAAAGATGCAACTGAGGTTTTGAATAATTCACGAGGTTGGCCGCGGATGAGTAACTTTCGCACGTTGGCAACCGCTACCTTTGGGCCATATTTCACTGTTTGTTTGATGCATATACTTTTTTATACTAGGTACAGTAGCAAACAAGAATCCCACCTGTCATTTAATGATTTGATGATTCGTTGTATTTCAGATGTTGTGTTGTGTTGATTTTAAAATACAAGAAAAATATATTTATTTGTGTAATACATAATATCACGAAATACACTAAGTGGCCAAACACAATCACGAAGTAAGTTTTTCGTCAGAGCACTTTTAATTAAGTACATGAATAAAATTATGGGATATATGGACATTATGCTTTAGTTATTTAATTCGCTTTTATCGAACACTTGACAACGGAGCTTTAAATTGGAACAAAAAAAACTCGGCAACCAACTTTTTCCAGAGTTATCTTCCTACTAGCGTTATTTGCAGCTTACACCTGGTTGACACCTAATCCCAAAATTTAGCATAGTTAGTAGTTTTACGAAAGCGACCATCTGATCTTCCAACCCAGAGGGAAAACTAGACCTTATTGGAATTAGACCGGTCTTCTCACGATGTTTTCCACCGAAAAGCTAACGGTAAATATTCCGTAATTACATAAGTTCCGAAAAACCCATTGGTACGAGCCGGGGTTCGAACCCGTGGTCGCCGCTTGACAGCCGCATACCTGAACCACTAGGCTACCGTAGCATATTCCCAGAATAATAGTATAAAAAAACGCAATAAGTAACTATATCGTATTATCATAAGTTCCGTGGATTGCTCATGAATCCCATAATGTTTCAGTTCAACCAAAAATAAAAAGGTTTTTATCAAGTCTGAAAAAATAACCGTCACTTAAGAGTCCGTGTCGGCCCGGCAAAAGTTCGATTGTAGGTATATTACCCGTCTCCCGAGCGCGCCAGCGCAGGTGTCGTGGTGGGGGTCGAGCGAGGCTGCTAGGTCGGCGTAGAAAAGTTTTGATACTTTAACCGTTTTATCTGACTTTTCGTTTCTTAATATTTTTATGTATATGTATTTAAATAAAATATCAGGTAACTTAGAACAGTATCGTTCATTATAAATGTATGTATGTAATTAGTACCAATACAGAATTTATTTAAGTACTTGTTTGACGACCGCTTTAGCCTAGTTGGTAGTGACCCTGCCTACGAAGCTGGAGGTTCTGGGTTCGAGTCTCGGTATGCGCATTTATTTCTCCCTGAGTCATGGATATTGGTTTTTTATCTATTTGAGTGTTTATTTATCTATATAAGTATGTATATAGTCGTTTAGTACCCATAGTAAAAGCTTTAGGTACTCAGTTTGGGATTAGGTCGATTTGTGTAAGATTGTCCCCAATATTTATTATTATTTATCTGTATTCATCTTAAAACTTAGGTTATTTATATTATTTACTAGTGGCTCTGTGAGTTGTAGACTGTATTACAGTAATGTTAGAGTTTTCTTTTCAGTTTCCAGGTTATCAAATTCTAGGTGAATAGTTTTTACCTGACTTATTCGTTTCTTGGTTTTAGTGTAGGTGTTCAAATAAAATACTAGGTAATTAAGAAATGTTTACACAGTTCATTTTTACTTGAGTAAGGTTAATAGCTATTCGTTCAACCCTGCATATTATGTCGGTGGTTTGTAAGTACTTGTGAATGTTACAAATGAAAAAGTGATGGCCGTTGGACCTTGGACCCCCCACAAAGTGGACTGATGTAACTAATAACAATAACTAATTAACAAATAATAAAAGCTTGTTTTATAACAAGTTTTTCTTCTTTAATTAAATTTTTACTTTTTAGATTTTTTAATTTTTCCAATATTTGTTGGAGTTGCATATTCACGCCATATCATATAGATATTTCAAACGAGCCCAAAGTCGATGGGGCTGCGTCTTTTAATTACGGAGTTCCATGGCTACCTTCCAGCTCAATTATCAGACCCTGGTTACCATATAGACAAAGTACTCGTCAAGACGAATTACACGACCCCAAACTTGATGGGGTTGCGTCGTTTAATTACGGAGTTCCCATGACCACCTTCCAGCTCCATCGTCAGACCCTGGTTACCAAAGTACCCGTCAAGACGAATTAATCAAGCCTAAACTCGATGGGGCATGGGGTTGCGTCGTTTAATTACGGAGTTCCTATGGCTACCTTCCAGGTCCATCATCAGACCCTGGTTACCAAAGTACTCGTCAAGACGAATTAATCGAGCCCAAACACGATGAGGTTGCGTCGTTTAATTACGGAGTTCCTATGGCTACCTTCCAGCTCCATCATCAGACCCTGGTTACCATATAGTACCAAAGTACTCGTCAAGACGAATTAAACGAGCCCAAATTCGATGGTGTTGCGTCGTTTAATTACGGACTTCCTATGAACACCTTCCAGCTCCATCGTCAGACCCTGGTTACCAAAGTACTCGTCAATACGAATTAATCGAGCCCAAACTCGATAGGGTTGCGTCGTTTAATTACGGAGTTCCTATGGCTACCTTCCAGGTCCATCATCAGACCCTGGTTACCATATAATACCAAAGTACTCGTCAAGACGAATTAAACGAGCCCAAACTTGATAGGGTTGCGTTGTTTAATTACGGAGTTCCTATGACCACCTTCCAGCTTCATCATCAGATCAGCTTTATGTCATAATAATATTACATTTCCCCCGTGTGGTGTCGGGTTAGAATTTCACAACCCCCTTTCTTCCCGTGGGTGTCGTAAAAGTCGACTAAGGGACCAGGGTTGAAGTGTGTTGTGGGCGATGGACTAGCAACCTATCACTGCAATATCACATTTAGTCGATCTTTTATACCCACATTTATGCTAAAAGTGGCGCTGGAACATACGTTTCATGTGCTCTGCCTACCCCTTTTGGGAATAGAGGCGTGAATGTATGTATGTATGTATGTAATATTACATTGGCATCCAATTTATACACGCATGCAAAATTTCAGCTCAATCGGAAACCGGGAAGTGGATCAAATTTAACTTGCAAGATTTAATTACAGACAACGGATAGGTGAACTAAATAAAAGTTTATAAAAATTCAGCAAGTATCACGATCACTCGTAAAATAATTGACATGGGAGCTATACAATTCGTAAGTTGTCTCGATTAGCCTCACGAATGTCTCACTAGTATAGTTTGACCCCGACGTTGGTAACAACTATGTCTAGCCGGAGATCAAAATAATATTTTAGTCGAGGGGTAGCCTTCGTGAATAGCCACAATTACACGACGTACAGGTCCGACCCGGACAACGGCTAAGCCGGTACTGCCGAATCGAGCGCCGTGCACGGTGTTTTATTACGAAATTTAGTGTGATTTCAAATATTTTTTATGCTTAAATTTACTTCTACACATAAATATATTTTTGTTTGTACGAATAGCGCTTAAACTAGAGTTTCTTATTATGGCTTCATAATTTTGAAATAATGAGCTAAATGGCCAAAAATACTGGCGATTCTTCGTGTGTTTTTACTCAAAAGTTGTTGGATGGAAATACGGTTTTACTCAACTATTTAATATGTAACTTATAAAATGTTTTCCGCTTATTCCTAAGAAGACTATCATTCCAATATGGCTTTATTTGTTTCATGTCGGTTAGAAATCAAATAGTTCTTCAAATCCACGTCGTTTTACACGTCTCCGAGCGAAAATTGAGAAAACAGCGGTTGGACTGAGCCAAAATATGGTAAATTGAGAGCTAAATGTAAACAATTTTTCCCCTTATTCAACTTGAATTGAAATGATCTTTCATATTACACAATAAAATCTTTAGGAAAACGAATATTTAATGAGATATGACCTCAAAAAGTTTAGCGAATTCAGCAAACGGCTATATACGGACTCTTAATATTTCGGTGAAATTTTACACTTCCATTGGTAAGGACCGCGCCAAACCGACCCGAGTTACGAAAAACGGTAACGTTGGTTGGTTCATTCGCCTAATGAGTTGGTCGACTTTTTCAGACCTTTGAGGGAGTTGAGCCAAGCTCTGGCGGCCATAAAAAAGTGAAGGCAAGCCTCGTCGGCACGTATATAGATGTTACGGTCGGCGGTCTAATTTTGGAAGTGATAAAAATTATACTTGTCGGGAGTATTTTTCAAAAAACAACAAGAGTTTATCGTCTATTTCAAGTTCCCGAGTAAGTGATTTAACCTTTGGTATGCCTTTCACAGGATCCACCCTTAACGGTCTGAAACATCAAGAACATGATTTAAGTAACAAATTGACATCGGTATCCCAAGGGTTATATGTTTCCGTCAGAGGTACGATTAAGGATATATTTGCAGCTCTACCGTTACGGATAACATATTTACAGCACTTAGCCATAAAGTGGCATTTACCGCACAGGTACTGGCCCCGGCCAGTTTGCGGTAAATGCGGATCAAACAAAAAATATTTAATTAAATAATTAATTCCGTCAAGAGGCGTTTTGTTTTTCCTGTAATTTTGTAAGCAAAACGCCGTGTTTTTTGTATACTTCTCCTAAAACTTGTGTATTTAAACGCTCTCCAAAGACCAAGCAAGTATTCCTAAAGTAACCTGCGGCCTGTGCTTTCTTTGTCTCGGTTAGTAGTTTACAAACTTCGTGCGAAGTTGTTTTTTATGTTAGCCAACAATTTTAAATACTTGAGAGAAAATTAGCGGTTTAGGTTTCAGGAAGTTTTATTTGAAATCGTCTTTAAATTAAAAGGGAATTTCAACCTCTTGAAGAACTAGGATTGATATGAACATAATCTTGCTGGACAGAAGTCGTTTACTAGGTAGCTTGGAAGACCACCAATATAAACTGCATAGTTCTCTGTCTCGATTACTTTCCCAACTGCAGAAAAGCACCGCGCAAAAGTGTGATATTTAATCAATTTGTCTACTCCAATGAACCCCTGAACAAAAACCTAGGCATAGCGCGATGCTCGGTACACCGCGCATATTCCACGTTCAGTGCACAAACACTGTTGCAATAAAAAGTAATTAAAGTCGGCGCGGCCCGGAGATCGTCGCCCAACGGCACGGCGAGAGAAGAGAGTGGACCTGACAAGCATAATATGTCTGCCAGTTCCACTCTCTGTATGTATCTAAATAATAGAGGACAATCTTACACAATTCGAACTAGCCGCCGCAGTTAGCTCGATGACGCTTGTGTTATGGGAACTGGACGACGATATATTTAACAGATAAAAACGTGGAAACCATCCACTTCTGGACGAATACCTCTTTCCGTTTGAGCCATTCTTCCCTATTCTGAGCCGGATAGACCTGATATTTTTATTTATTTATTATTCAGAAACAATACAGGATTGTGTTTGTATACATTGAAAATTATACTTAAAAAAATTGCTTAAACTTTACTATCAAATAACTATAATTTAAACATTTCATTTAACTTATTATATACATTTAATGTCTACAATTCTTATAACTAGGTATCGCGCACAACAATCTCGTCAACACTGTAGAAGAATCCTCTCAATAAAAATGCTTTCAATTTTATATTAAATACCTCATAGTTAGTTATTTTTTTATTCACGGGGCAGTTTGTTAAAAAACTTTGACAGCCTGATGTTTTGTGCTGTGCTGCGCTACCTTGAGCTTCGGTAAAAAACTTTGTGTTAAGTTTTTAGTTCGTTTTTGTAGATAGTAGTGTTGATAGAAGAACATGAAGAATTTAATAGATAAAAACACAGTGATAAAAATTTCGTTCCGAGTATTAGATGCTAAGCACGTAAATATTTGCGCTTACCGGGATACGAACCCGGTACCGTCAGCTTTCCAGGCAGGATCACTACCTATGCTTAACTGGTCGGCGTGATTTATCATCTGCGCAGTTTATTTATCCAGTTCTCTTGTAGGAGCTCAGGGTCCGCTTCTGGCACATAATCCGAAGATTCGGTGACGGATTCGTTTTTAAGCGAATGCCAACTAAACTCGAAACACAGATGGAAAATTACGGGACTCTAGAATTTCGTACGGGCGTAGCCAGAGATTTTGCATATGTTTAGAAATTATTCTACAAGAATCAGACTTGGAGACCTACCTCTAGAGGATGCCAACTGACCACGCAGTGTAGGTACAATAACATGATGATCAAAATCTACTCGTCAACTTCTCTTCAATATTTTTAGTAACTTTATGGTATTTTAGTAACTTTTTGTCACGTTATCCACGTTAATCACCAGACCTCGATCACCCAGGGGAGTTAGCGGCAATTATTTTATATTCAACTGGGAAAAAATTATAATGTTTGGTATGGCGCTTCGCCGGACGCTACCGCGTCACGCTCGCTTCGTTCGCTTGGCTCACGCGCTATAGGGTCGCAATTCACCTAACAACCTAACCGTTGTCTCCCGTGGGGGATCAGGCTTTATTTAGATTAACGTGGACAACAGCCTTTTTGTGGTAACCCAAATAAAGGATTACTGGCACAAAGCTAGGGCCGAAAAATATTAAATAAAATGTCATCTCCACAGCATCTGTCCTCCTTGCGGCTTAGTCCCAGTTGGAAAGTTAGTCAAATCTGCCGATGCCTCCGGAACCATTATTGAGGAACGGATTGAGCTCAAATACCTATACCTAACCGGGCCAACTTTGTTACTCTTTTTGTGGCTTTCCGAGTTGACGAATCCGTATATTATTTGCGTGGCGTATTTCATCATTTCAGGGCAGCTAGCACGATAGGTTATATGGTCAAGTTTTAAGGCCCAAATGGCCCTAAACTTCACGTAAAACATGACCATAAAACCTATCATGGTAGCTTGGCAGTTGTACGTTACAATAATAAGTACGGTTTTTTAAACCTTCTCACCGCCTCGCTACGCTCGTATTAGTGCTAGAGTGTAGTCTGTAGCAGATTAATTATATGTAGCGAAAGCGCCCAGAGCGCATTGTGATGGACGCCAAAGGGGTTAAAGCATTTAAGGCCTCCACCCACCGGACGCGTGTCGTGCGCGGCGCGTGTGCTGCGCGGCACACGCGCAAGTTGTAAAGCATTGAAACTACACTTCAAACACGCATCAACCCGATTCGAACGCGGGCCCGCGCGGGCCCGCGGCGCTAAAGTTACAACTCGGCAGCGCGGCCGCGTGTCGTGCGCGTCGCACGAGCTGCGCGGGCCTGCGCTGCACACGCGTTGGTAACTCGTCGCCAAGCGTGATAGAGATAGTGAGATACATATTAAATGTGTTGGTAGTGAGAGAGATATGACGCGCGGGCCCGCGCTGCTGCTGCGCCGCAGCCACGCGGCACACGCGCAGCACACGCGCGGCAGACGCCCGGCACAAGCGTTGGTAACGCGTCGCAGCCGCGTACCCCCGCGTTGCTATACGCCGCCCGCTTGCGGTCTGAATATACCGATTCAACCGCGCCCGACGCGCGCCGCGCACGTCACGCGCTGCGCACGACATGCGTCCGGTGGGTGGAGGTCTTTAGAGCTTACAGACTTTTAAGGTATGAGGTATCGTTCATGCATTGTGTCATCACCTCGAAACAAAACTATCGAAGGTGCTCTATAAGTATTAATTGATATACTTACGCAAAATAAATAGTGTAAATCGTTGTAATCCATCTATTTCATATTCAATGAACAGAGAATTCCAATTTCAATTACCATGAAAATTACCATGCAACCACAGCCTTATATTGGTATAATAGGGGTATACACACACGCAGTCTATTAAGTCGTATTCAGACACATAGATCGACGTTTGACGCATTTACTTCGCAAATGCGATCTTGCCGGCACGGAGCGACGTGTGATTGACGTTTCACGGGTTCCTCTCTTAAGACGCAATATATAGTATGCATGTATAAAATAAAATATTTTATAGAGCAGATACCGCACTTCGAGTGAAGTGCGGTATCTGCTCTATAAAATATTTTACATATAATTAGTCTTTCAACATTAGTCAACATAAAGACTAATTATCAGATATCAGGGTTGAAGTGTGTTGTGGGAGATGGGCTAGCAACTTATCACTGAGATATCAAGTTAAGTAAGCCCAAAAGTAAGTACGTATCAAGGTAAGTTAGCATGTTACCAAGCTTTCGCATGTTAAAAACAAATACGAAAGATATGTGAAAAATTAACTTTATTGAGCTAATTTAGAATATCGCCATAGCACGACAGCACAGAATGTAACGGGAAAAAATCATAGACAATATTTATCTAGTTTTTAAATCTAAAGTGTTGCAAGAAACAAATATTTATCTATGGTTTATATAAACATAAAGCTATGTTCAGACTTGTCTCAAACATAGTTGGGCCGGGCGAGATAGATGTGGAGATGGTGTGGTGGTTAAGTGTGGAAATTTCTCAAGTCTCTTGGAGTTGGAAAATCTCAACATAATTCTTGTTCCAATAACGTCGATATTGATCTTCTGAATCAGCATTTTGCCTCCTCTACAATCTTTAGTGGTCCTGCTAAGTCCAGGACCCTTGATTCTCTGTCATCTCTTCCAACTCCAGATTCAACTCCTTTTTTTCTTAATCGTTTCACCGACAGTGATGTTAAAAAGAACATATTATCCATTACCTCAAATGCCGTTGGTGTCGATAGCATAAGCCGTAACATGATCCTTCCCCTCCTTGACCTCCTTACTCCTATAATTACCAGCATCCTCAATGCCTCTATTACGTCAAGTATATTTCCTTCAACATGGAAGGATGCTGATGTTATTCCTCTACCAAAGAAGTCCAATCCTTCCACTTTCTCAGAGTATCGACCTATTTCCATTCTTCCTTTCCTTTCTAAAGTCCTTGAACGCCTAATTTTCCAACAACTTACATCTTTCCTAAATAGAAATGATCTCCTTAATCCTTTTCAGTCTGGCTTCCGCTCTGGTCACAGTACGGCTTCTGCTCACGTTAAAATTACGGATGACATACGATCAGGTATGAATGATCGGAAGATGACAGTGTTGACGTTGCTTGACTTTAGTAACGCGTTCAACACTGTTGATTTTGATCTCATGTTGGCGATACTGCGTTCTTATAACATATCTCCTGCGGTAATTGATTGGTTTCATATCTATTTAACTGGTCGTCGGCAGCGTATAAAGGTGGATACTTCTCGCTCCGCATGGTGTAGCACGTTAGCCGGCATTCCGCAGGGCGGCGTGTTATCTCCACTTTTATTTTCCGTTTTCATAAATTCCATTACTCGTAATCTATCATCATCATATCACCTTTATGCCGATGACCTTCAAATCTATTCCCAGGCTCAGGTCAGCGATCTGCCATTAGTCATCTCAGCTACGAATTCCGACCTAGTACGCATTTCAGATTGGAGTAGTAGTTATGGTCTCAATGTTAACCCAGCAAAGACCCAGGCTATCATCATTGGTAGTGCTAAGATGATTTCTGAAGTTGACTATGCTAATCTCCCACCGATTTTGTTTAATGGCGTTTTGATCCCGTACTCTCTGCAAGTTAAGAACCTTGGCGTTATCTTGGACCGCACTCTTTCGTGGGTGCCACAGATGAATGAGGTTAGCAGGAAGATGTTTGCAGCTGTGGGTTCTTTGAGAAGGCTTCGTAATTTCCTTCCCATCGCTACCAAAGTTGCGCTTGCTCAATCGCTTCTCCTCCCTATTTTGGATTATGCTGACGTGTCCTATATTGATCTCTCTGAGGAGCAACTTAACAAGCTTGAGCGTATTCAAAACTTATGTATCAGGTTCATATTTGGGTTACGCAAATATGACCACGTATCCAGTTTCCGTTCTCAACTCAAGTGGCTTCCTATCCTATTCAGACGTAACTCTCACATTCTCGCCCACCTTTATGGAATTCTTTTTAACCCTGCAACCCCCCGCTACCTAAAGGAACGCTTTAAATTTCTTTCTTCTGCAAGGTGTGCTCAGATGTTGCTTCTGAGGGTTCCTCAATCAAACTCTAAATTTTACAACAATTCTTTTACTTTTCGAGCTGTTCGATTGTGGAATTCTTTGTCTAGTGAGATTAAACGTGCTAAGTCTCTTCCCATTTTTAAAACTCGACTTAAGGATTACTATTTATCTCTTCCGTAACTAGTCATTCCTACTTGGTGTGTGCTGTTTGTTTTCGGCTGTAAGTGATACTGTTTCTATGACATTTATTTATTGTATGTGTATGTAGGTTTATATATATATATATGTATTTATGTAAGTGTATAGTCTTTTTTATAGTTAAGTTGTTCTTATTTTCTGTTTTCACCTACTCAAATCTTATCTTTTCTTGCATCGTCTCCACCACCCAAAGGTTGTCTGGAAGAGATCGCTTTTTAGCGATAAGACCGCCTGTTGTCTACCATTGTTTATGTTGAACTTACCTCTTTTTTATTTTACTATGTCTGGTGAGCAATAAAGAATATTTGTATTGTACTGTATTGTATTGTAAGTTAGTGAAGTTGACCTTTGTACCGATTTAACTGTGTATTTTTACCTGTGTCTTGTGTACAATAAAGTATTTACATACATACATACATATTACTCTTTCTCTCTCTTCATCTAATATACCCACATTAATGCTGAAAGTGGCACTGGAATATAAGTTTCATGTACTCTGCCTACCTCTTTTGGGAATAAAGGTGTGAATCTATGCATGTAAGGATGATTATTTGTAAAACATAACCAAAACATGATAGCCTTTCCAACAATACACGACACTAACAAGTTTAAGTGATGGTATTTTACCTCAACTTAAATCTCACTTTAGGAAATATTAATAAAAAATCACATGCTTAGATATTTATCGAGGCCAATAAAGCCCTTCCGAAAGAGTGTTGCATCTCATTTTCTCATCGCTCGTTACACAATAAGAGTGTCTCTTTCACGGGGACGTGATTTACTTGCATCCAGGCATATCCTTAATACGTATTGTCTGTATACGTATGTCAACTATTTCAGTGTTTTCTATTACTAAACTAATAAAACTAGATAAAATAGAAGACAATTAATATTAAAAAATGGTAAAACATTAAATGACTCGGCTGTATGGAGTACCGAAGTCTAGATATCACGTTACAAAAATTAATCATAATATTACATAATACATACTTTGAAAAGTTAAGTGGCGGGAATGGGCTATTATTTTAATATCGAATTTACGATTTCGCGTGATTTGTTGAAATTATGGTCACATTTGTTTTGAATTCTTCGGGAGTTCTTCTTCAGAATTAATGTTTTCCAAGAAGAACTCTCGAAGAGTTTGAAACATTTCGCCCTTAGTGACATTTAATACGTGAGTGTTATAATTACCACTGTTATTTTATTTGTGAACTTTGTACCTAAATGTTATTTTCTCGCAATGATACTTCAGACAGACAATATATCACGCACAAAAATCTACTTAACCTATGACACAAATGTTTGTGTTTATTTTTTCTTTGCTACAATGTTTGAAATGTATTTTGAATGAGCTAAGAAATAAACCTTTTGCTCCTTACCTGTCTGGTACGGGGAACTTTTAAACGCCGTTTCTTAGCGGAGTCCAAACAGAAGCGTTAAATGTTTGCCTCCTGAAGACAGTTGTAACAACTGTTTTTATCATTACCGTTTTGTAGTTTGTTAAGTTTTTATCTTGCCAAAATGTGCTTTGTTAAGTGACAAAAGTGTAAAACTGAGTGGGAGATAACGGTAGTTTCTATATTCGCAATAACTTGATGACATAATGGTTTGAATTTGTGCTTTACTCGTACAACTTCGAGAAAGTACTAAACTATCGTTTACTGACCACTCTCTAATTACTGGCCACTTCGCAAAAAATAATGGTATGAACTGAGCTGCAAAGTGGTGGTTTGGTTTTGTTAGGATTTTTTATTAATATGAGGCTTTACGTTTGTATATGGTACCGTGACCAAAGCGTCTGAGGAGTCGTATTAAAAGTTATTTATGAAAATAATATCTAGTTTGATAAGAAAGAAGATAGAAGGAAGGAGAGGCAGGGGAAGACCACGAGTATCATGACGCAGTTATATAGATCAAAATAATAGAAAAAGTTGGTGTCGTGTTGTATCAGCAAATCAAAAGGCTGGCGTACGACAGAGAGAAATGGAAAATACTGCACTGACAAGAGGATAATTCTTAAATGAATGACGATGTTATCCAGTGTCGGTTTCGCATCACTAATAACGAACTTAAGGCTTAAACAGCTTTTAACCAACAGTACCTACATACCACCCTTCATTACGCACTAGGGTTGTAATCATCAATCATCCGACGATCATCAAACCGCGAGCCCGCACTTAGCGAAACGAGACCAGTTTCACGAAAACCGAGACCAGTTTTACGAGAGCGTAAAAACTGCACTTCTACGTCTCGTCGTCGCTGCTTTTTTATTTCTACTTGGCGGCTGTCAAAGTTCTTTTTTCTAGTGTCATGCGATAGTGAGATTTTACGAGAGAAATGTCCCTTACTTTTTGCTCGTCGGAAAAATGGTCGATCGGGGAATCCATTTAGCGGCCTCATTTGAGAAATTACCTACTTGAGATTATGTCAGTTAAGAACGTGACTTTGCTAACTTAAACGTAATCTAGGTACTAAGTACTCGTACATTCACTGCACGCTGTTGGCATTTTTGTAACGAAAACGCTCCTAGTCTTTTACTTTTTACTAAACCAACCTGGTTAATTTTTTCTTTCTGATATAAAGCGATATTTGTACAGCTTTTTTTTGACGTTTGGCTCCAACAACTTAAAGAACAGGGGCCTTACCACGATCTGTTAACGCGATTCATTTTAGGACCTAAACTGAATCGAAAGCTGTCAGTTACATAGAAAAACTGTCACAAAATGACAGATCAAACCTAAATTGAATTGCAATGGGACGTTGTGGTAACCCCCAGTAATTCTGAAGTAGAAAATCTGTGTGCGAAAATTTTGCGTGTTGGGGGAGGGCGTCGAAAAATTGACAAATAAAAAAAGGGCAGACGGCATTTTTCTGATCTACCCTAATTTGTAAACTTTTGTTTGTTAGTTAAATGTTATTCACTATGTCTGTCGACTTTTTGTTTAGATGACAGACATCCGAGAGCACTGCTCGCATGAATTGCGTTTGTTGGAAATATAATGTCAATAAATATCGCGGTAGGTAGATTCATGATAATCTTTTAGTGTTGTGCTTCCGTTGAGTCGGCCCGAGATTTGAGACGATGTAAGTAGTGTGAGTAATCTTTGCGTTTTCTATATTTCTATACTTTCGCATTTCTATATCGAGTGAGAATCCAAGACAAGCTAAAGACAAAGGTACGTGCCACCGTTTACGATGCAGCCAGTGATAAGAATTGTTAATTTTATGGCGGCCGAGGACCGGTCGTCAAATTCAATGTATGCGGTGCTTTGAGGTGACTTCAGGATATGTTAGTCTCAAGCAGTGAGTTTTGAAAATGTTGAATTAAATAATGAGAATTTTTAGGAGCTCTGGCGATCTGACAGCTGATGCCGCTGTATCTTTATCTGTTAGGTCGCGACCACGCGCGTCGATTCAAACGTAAATATTTAAACACAGACATATATATCTTAGTCTACTGCAAAATCACTAAAGCTCACTGCCCAAGGTTCTTTTTGAAGAGACTGAATTTAGTTGTTAGCTCTCGTGTAGATACCTCTACGTACATCTTTTATTAAACAATCCTAATAAACACAACCACAACGCCAGATATCCGGAACAAAGCCGAACAAAACGCGGAACCTCTGCATCGGAAAACTCCTAACTAATAAAACTTCCTCAAAATATGAGGTGCACAAAAGGTACTGCGGTACACCCGTGGCTGAAGAGAACAAGTTTAAACTGGTTTCATGCTCGCTTACACCATTGTGCCACTAGAGGGCTGTGTAGGCAAACTTCGAGCAATAATCGCGAGGCAAAAACAAAACAAAACAATTGACAATAGCTACAAACTATTTCTCGCACTATTGCCGGGAAAAATTTATGACTTTTGTTTCGGTGATAGTTTCTGCGTTACTTATCGGCAGTAAATGTAGCGCAGGCAGAGAAAGTTTGGTGCTCGAAATTTGGTCGACGGATTTTTCGTATTTTCAAATTTTGTGGCCATGGATTTGGTCTGGATCGTCAGCCGATTTCATCTGGATCTTTTAGACTGTTAAGACAGCGCGTTCTCATTCATTTGACATTAGTATTACGACTACGTATTAGCGCAAGCGAGTACGTAGGTACCAACTAATACGATTCCAAATGATATCAATATGCCAGTGTGTTACTGGCATATTTGAAGTCAGCAATAATAATTTATAACGTGAACAGTCTTCTACAGTAAATTATAAAAGAAAGGCGTTTCATTCCATTACTCCAAGTAAAATAGTGTGACTAAATAATATAATTGCTTACTACATAAACCTGTTTTATCTCACAAGATTTTCTTTAGGTATAAACATTTGTTTTTGCTTCTTAATGGTTTTTTTCACTCAAAGATTTTCTGCTTCGGCTGCCGATCATACACAAACTTTTGCTGAAGTTAAATCGATATTAAAGAGAGATGCCGGGCAAAAACGTAAGATATATTGTAATTTTGTATCCTCTTTGAATAAACATCTCATTTAAATAAATAATAAATAAATATTAGGGGACAATCTTACACAAATCGACTTAGTCCCAAACTAAGCAAAGCTTGTACTATGGGTACTAGACGACGATAAACATACTTATATAGATAAATAAATACTTAAATACATAGAAAACATCCATGACTCTTGTCATCTGAAAGATGTGATATGTGACACACCCGTTTTAGCACATTATGACACAAACTTACCATTGGTGCTGTCAGTAGATTCATCACAGTCAGCAGTTGGTGCGGTCATCATGCAGGAAAACAAACCTATTGCATACAGCTCAAAAACACTTACAGAGTCCCAACAAAACTATGCCCAAATTGAAAAGGAACTGTTTGCGATTGAATTTGGGTGAAGTAAATTCAATCAATATGTCTATGGGCGGAAAGTCACTGTTCACACAGATCACAAACCGTTGGTTTATTTGTTCAAAAAACCTCTGCATGATGTACCAGCCAGATTGCAACGTATGATGCTAACATTGCAAAAATATGACTTGGATGTTATCCATATTCCTGGGAAAGAGATGTTTATAGCTGATACTCTTTCCAGAGCAGCCATGAAGGATCATTTTGTTCCTGAAAATGAGTCTGATATACATTGTCATGTCAACATAATAGAGTCGAATTTAGCCATCAGCAAAGAATATAAAAATAAAGTCTTGCAGGCAACCAATGAAGATGAGTCACTACAGTTAATAAAGAAATACCATTATGAAGGCTGGCCTACTAGTAAAGATAAAATCAGTCCACTAGCAAAGTCATACTTTAATATTCAGGGTGAAATCAATGTGATAGGCAATTTATTGTTCAAAGGATCCAATTTAATTGTACCTAAATCCTTGCAAAGAGAAATGTTGTGTAAAATACATAAAGGTCACCAAGGTATAAATAAATGCTTAAGGCTAGCACGAGACGCGTTATATTGGCCTAACATGTCTGCTGACATAAAAAATGTAGTGGAGCAATGTGACATCTGTGCCAAGTTCAAACCATGTAACCAGAAGGAACCATTAAAAAATTATGATATTAGTACATATCCTTGGCAACAGGTGGGCATTGATTTAATGCATTTTGAAGGCTCAATGTACTTGGTTGTAAGTGATTATTATTCTAAATACATAGAATCGGCTTTGTTAGGAAAGAACAGTACGGCTCAAAGTGTAACTATCAATCTAAAGTCTATTTTTGCCCGGCATGGTATACCGATGACACTAGTGTCAGATGGAGGTCCTCCATTTCAGTCTTCAGAGTTCAAATCTTTTCTACATGAATGGGACATAGAGCACATAGTCACAGCCCCATACCATTCAAATTCAAATGGGCAGGCAGAGAGTGCTGTAAAAATTCTAAAGAATATTTTAAAAAAATGTAAAAAAGATGGTTCGGATCCATACCTGGCACTACTGCACTATAGATGCACAGCAAAAAATCACATGATGTCACCAGCTGAGTTACTAATGTCAAGACAACTTAGATGTAACATTCCAGTCAACTATAGTAAATTACAGCCGAAAGTAATAACCTCCAATGAATACAAACAAAGTGTCATAAAAAACAATTCAGAGATGTCTGATCATTACAACAGAACATGTCCCGTCTTGAGCGTTCTGCCTCCTAATAGTTTTAAAATTACGGAAAGGTTTTAAATGAGGAGTCAGAAAAACGGTCAAAAAGAAATTATATTTAAAATTGTGCAGACTAGCTCGGTTTTAAAATTAAAAGTACGTGGGTACGGGCTAATACACTTAAAATCGGATTCCGTTATTCTCCTGCAGCCGAAGTACTCCCCTGAGTGCGCCGTGTAGGTTGGCGGCGGAATTTCTCATCGGCGCTGAGTTCAGCGCCGGCCGGAAAACTGCTCCGCGGTCTGGTACAAATGGCCGGAAGTAAAGCGCAAGCAGGCGGCAAGCAGTCAGCCAATTATTTGTCACTCTGGACTTTGGACCCTGGAACGCGCCATAGAACAAAGGCGTTAGAAACGGTCCATCCATTCCTGTGAACGCCAACGGCATGTGGGAAAGCACTTAGGTAGTTGTGATGCCGTGGATGTTCACAAATCAGATACGGAGATTACAATAAAATGAAGTTGATTTGATAAATAAAGGAGCTAAATGATTTTATGTCTTTTATTTCTAATTTGCGGGTGGATTAAAAGTGACAACGATGAATAGCAACTTTTAATAAGTGCTAGTTATGATCAAAGCTATTATGTAGATGCGATATTTATGTTCTGCAGTTAAAATAATTGTGAACTAACATTGAGTTCGATTGGCAAGATAAAATAATTAAGCAATTAATCAGCACTAAGGGTTCTAAGCTACTTGCAAGCAAAATATAACCACTTACCCAATTTGGGGTACACTATTTACACTTATTTAACATCACAGTGATTTTTACATTGGTCGAGGAACACGTAGGGACGAACACAAGAACATCGATTACGGTTCCGTGCAGCGGACCGTAGCAGAGATCGATTTCCAGCGACGTGCGTTCTTGATAATGACCTTTGGCTAATGAATCAGCGGCCACGCCCGGTGACAAGCGCTCGCGCAGATCACCTACGTCACACATGCGTTCGTTCATGTGCGAGTGAAACTAGGAACGATTGAACGTTAATCGGTGCCGCGACATATTCAAACAGTTAGCGTGTTGATGATTTTATACATGTAAATAATTTAAATTTAGGATAGTTTAATCATGTGTTGTAGTGCGTAGTGTAGTAAAAAGGTGTATATGTTATTTTTAATTACTTAGATAGCTAGGTTTAAGGTTTCTTTATAAAAATATGTACGCGTAACGTTACATTACCCCCCGCTCCAGTGAAAGGGTTTTGTTCTTAAAGAAAACCCGTTTGGATTGTCATTAGTATTACACTTTCATTCAATCATCTATTACTTCACACATACTTCATCTGGGAAACATACAAGCAAACGTCACTTTGAAAAGTGGACGACGCGTCCTTACATACAAAAGGCATCTGTGATAAATTGCACATTTGACTAAATACTGACAACAAGATCTTAATGAGACTACAGCGTACAACTTAATTAAGACTTTTGACTAGCTTCAGGTCTTTAATATGCCAGACTCCCAAATTTTTACCAGTCATATCTTCTAAGACGTACACTAGAGGAGATCGTTTTTCGGTTATACGGCATTTTATAAATTTGGGCGCTAACTTTTTACTAAAGTATTTGTCTTTATCGCTTAGTATGTAAGTGCGTTTAAAGACTAAATCGCCAACATTAAAATCTGCGTGTTTGCGTCTTAGATTATACTGGGCAGTGTTTTTTACATGTGCCTGCCACAATGAAGCTTGCACATCGTCAAACACAGAAGACAGACACCCTCGGTTTTCAGCGTAAACATCACGCGGTAGGAATAATACCTCGTCGCCTAGGTCAGAATCCGTATAATGCGATCCACACAAAACGAGCTCACGGCCAAACACTAAAAAAGACGGTGAGTAACCTGTAGCTTCATTGATGGAGTTGTTCATGGCAAACTTAATTTTGGGGATAAAAATGTCCCAAGTGCGGTGGTCGTTTTGGACAAATGTTGACAAACAAGAGACAAGGGTCTTGTTATAACGTTCAACACTGTTAATCTGCGGGCTATATCTAGGCGTGAAGAACACGTTCGGGATCTTATACTTCTTAAAAAGAGCCTCTGTTGTCGAACTAATGAACTGGCTTCCATTGTCAAGAAATATGGTTTGAGGAATGCCATGTACTAGAAATATATTCTCCTCTAAAATCTTGACCACTGCGTCTGAAGTCGCTCGACGTAAAGGAAAGAAATCACAATACTTAGAGAAACAACACGATATGACCAGGATGTAGGCATTCTGTTTGCGAGTAACAGGTAATGGGCCGATAAAATCGATGGAAATCATCTGAAATGGACGTGAACACTGTTTAGGACGTCCCATTTCTCCTAACGTGGTATGATTTTGCGCTTTATATGATAAACAGACATAACAAGAGCCCACGAAATTCACAACATCTTGGTGCATCCCAGGCCAATAATAGTTTAAAGCTAAGCGCCTATAGGTTTTAAAAATACCAAGATGTCCGGCTGTTGGTTCGGAATGATTTTGTGCAATTATTTCATCACGAAAGTCAGAAGGCACTATTTCTTTCCAGTCGAATTCAGAAGTAAGTTGTGAGTGTTTGGATTTTGATAGTCGAAACAGAGAGTTATTTTTGATAATGAAGTTAGGAAAGTTACTTGGAGCATTAAGACAACCATTATACATTTTCTTATACCAGTCATCAGTCGTATTTACCACTGCATTAGAAAGAGAGATGGCATTTACAGGAACAGCACGGGAGAGAGCGTCTGGTATAACATTATCTACTCCACGGCGATGCTTCATTTCAAAATTAAAGGATGACAGACGAACTCCCCATCGTGCTAATCGTCCTGTTGGGTTGTCTAATGATAGGAACCATTTTAACGCAGAATGGTCAGTGTACACTGTAAAGGTTTGCCCATTCTCCAGATAACAGCGCCAGTGCTCGACAGCAGTCAATACAGCAAGGGTCTCCCGTTCTGTAATGCTGAAGTTCCTCTCGGCACCGGTAAGAGATCTACTCATGTAGGCGATGGGGTGTTCTTTACCATTCAGAGTCTGCGTCAACATGGCGCCAACACCATAATTGCTTGCATCAGTATGCACTTCAAATGGCAACGAGTAATCTGGACAGGAAAGGACTGGCGCGGAAACCAAGGACTCCTTTAAAGCATTAAAAGCCGCGTCAGCTTCCTGTGACCATACAAAAGGTGGAGACTTCTTGCCATTTGAAGTAAGCTTGTTCAAGGGACCAGCTACAGTACTGAAATTTGGTACGAAGCGTCGGTACCAAGTGGCAGTACCAAGGAAACGCTTAAGTTCCTTCCTGTTGGTAGGCGTGGGAAAGTTAATAATGGCCTCGACTTTTTCGGGGTCTGTGCGTAAACCGCGAGCATCAACCAGGTATCCTAAATATCTAAGCTCACTCCTAAAGAACTTGCATTTTTCGAAGTTAACAGTGAGGTTAGCCTTTTTTAATTTGTCCAAAACGCGCAACAGACGTGAAACATGTTCTTCAAACGTTGAGCTGATGATTATAATATCGTCAAGATATGCGAACGTTTTAAACTCCATATCCCCAAATAGCTGGTCTACCAGGCGTTGCTGCGTGGCAGGTGCATTGGTTAAACCGAATGCAGTGGTTTTAAAACGCAGGGTACCTCTATTAGGCACGTAAAAAGCCGTTTTATCGCGATCCTCGGGCACTATAGGGATTTGCCAGAAAGCCTTAGATAAGTCTATGCTCGAAAGGTACTTAGCATCACGGAGATTATCTAAGATTTCTGACACATATGGCAAATTGTATGCGTCGCGTTTGGTGATAGCGTTCAGTTTGCGGCTATCGAGGCAAAACCGAGGCTGTCCGTTCTTCTTATTAACGATGAGTACTGGGGAAGACCAAGCACTCTCACAATACTCGACCACATCCAAAGCCAGCATTTCGTCGACTTGCTCTGTTAAAATACGCTGCTTTTCGGGGGACATACGATAATATCGCTGCCTGATCGGTTGAGCGTCACCGGTATCTATACGATGCGATATAAAATCTGTACGGCCCAAGCCTTTCTCCTCAGTCGATATTGACTTAAACTGAGTAATTATGGTGTCTCCTATTACTTTTTGTGGTGCCGTCAAATTATCGTACGAGTGAATAAAAGTGTCACTAGTGTTTACTTTAATCTCTGATAAGGAGCTTTCCGATAATTTGACGCTACCTATATATTTGGGACAAATTTGGAATGCCCGCCAAAAATCCACGCCCAGAATAATGGAAGTGTCAACTTCGGGAACAACATAAGCTTTAATTAAATGATATTGCCCTTCAAATGTAATGGGTAAGTTTATGTAACCAATACTTTTTAAATCTTGACCGCCGGCTGCTACCATGTTAATGATGTGATTCTGGTGCAAGGTGCAGTCAATTAAATGCTTATGGCAATTATTTCCTAGAATTGTCACTGCAGCTCCAGAATCCAACAAGGCACACGCGTCAATATCATTAATTTTTATGTTAATATAAGGTCTTGCATCATGTTCTGGTTTAACTTGCAGAATTGTAGAAACTTTGTAAGAAGAGGTAAATGTTTTAATAAAATTCAACCAAGTTTCCCAATCTTCTTTGTTAAAATGACTACAACTCTGCTTAACTAGTTTTTTGAGTTACTGTTAACTTTAGAGCAAACAGGGCAGTCTGGTGTTTTCACATCCTTCATTCCGCACTTAAAGCAAAAAATATCACGTTTAGCTTGACACTGACGGATGTGATGTGAATTGTTACGACACCTGGGGCAGTATGGTTGATTTTTAACTGCTTCCACTGAGTGTATATAGTTGTGTTGCTGATTTTTACCTTGTGTGTGCTGATTATAATTTGGGAGTTTGTAGTTGTAATTTTTGTTGTAGTTACTTGTGTTTGGAAAATTGTGTTTATTGTAGTTGTTGTTATATTTGTTATTACTTTTATTAGAATCCTTAGTATATGCAAATTCAGGTGCAACGGTATCTGAGGTTAATTTAGGCGGTTCTTGAAATTGAGACAGGCGCGCCTGTATGGTCTCATAGTTACGACACAATGTACGCAAAGAATCTATATCAGATATGGATGCTGCCGAAGCCAGGGTGCTTGCATAGCAGGGCCTAATATTGTGAAGAAGGATCTCTAGCTGATCCGCCTCTGAAAGGGACTTGGACAAACGCGAGAACATCCCATCCATGATAGAGAGATAAATGGTGATGTTTTCGCGTTCACCCTGAGTACGAGAACGAATCTCCGAGATGAGCCGGTAGTCATAATCAGACTGGTCAAAGTCCTTCTTCAGTAAGGTTGCTAATTCAGACCAAGAACCAACCTTGTCCTTCACCGATCGATACCAATGTAAGGCATCTTCTTGGAAAATTTCTGTGGAAAAGCTTAATACCTTACTCGATGGGATATTACGAGCTTCTATAAACTCATCAACACGCTGTATAAAGGAGCGCACGCAAGTCTTGCCATTAAATTTCAATTTTCCTAAATCAGCTGAGCCACGATCGCAAGTCACCGAAATCACGTTCTGGAGCTCAGGCATTGAAGAGCCAAATTCACTACCGGTAACCAAACCCGAAGTGCTTGCAATAGGTTTAGCTGCCTGAAGGGTCTTGAATTTCTTTGAGACGATGTTATATTCCTTAACTATTTCATCATATTCTTTCTTGATGTCCTCGCTACGTGTTATCCTTGCAATACGATTGTATAAATGGTTCAGCATGTTTTGAATTCTGAGGAGTACTGGGGCAGAAGGGTCAGCAACGTCTAGGTTAGACTGAATTTTAGTACCTCACAACAGCCCTGAATATCTTGTCTACTGTCAATTGGAGACTCTAAAATGTGCTCTGATGGATAGTCTTTGGCTAACTTTACAATTTGCTTGCGTAAGTCCTCTACGGATGACGCAGGCGTAGCACCTCTAATCCTAACCTCATACTCCAACTCTGACTTTTGAAGTGACAAGTACTTCACGGACAGCATGGTGAACCAAATATATGTTTTCGGTAAGTGGTGGAAAGCAAAAGCAACTACTTACAACTATAATCAACTCCCGTTCTCCGATCTGTTACAATTCAGATTGATAATGATGAACGTCTGGTTTTTTTTGATTGAAATTAGTAAAAATAAAAAATAAAATTGTTAGCAGCAACAAAAAAAACGGCTACTAAAGTGTACTTTGTTCCTTTACAGTAACATTAGCAATAAACCTTTTTTTTATAGTAATTTAAGAGAAACAATAACAGTTAACAATAGAACTTCAAATGTTCTTTACAATAATTGTATATAAAAACTTACAAATGTATATAATATGTGTGTATCGTTTAACAAAATTTACTCAGTACACGTTAGCAGCAGGAAAAACCAAAAATAAAACAAAGCAAAAGAAAAGAAAAAACGTTTCACAAAAAAACCACAAACAAACACTAACTACTACTACCACAAGAAAAAAACAGAATCCGATGTGTATTACAACCACGTGTAAGGGCGCCAGTGTCCCGTCTTGAGCGTTCTGCCTCCTAATAGTTTTAAAATTACGGAAAGGTTTTAAATGAGGAGTCAGAAAAACGGTCAAAAAGAAATTATATTTAAAATTGTGCAGACTAGCTCGGTTTTAAAATTAAAAGTACGTGGGTACGGGCTAATACACTTAAAATCGGATTCCGTTATTCTCCTGCAGCCGAAGTACTCCCCTGAGTGCGCCGTGTAGGTTGGCGGCGGAATTTCTCATCGGCGCTGAGTTCAGCGCCGGCCGGAAAACTGCTCCGCGGTCTGGTACAAATGGCCGGAAGTAAAGCGCAAGCAGGCGGCAAGCAGTCAGCCAATTATTTGTCACTCTGGACTTTGGACCCTGGAACGCGCCATAGAACAAAGGCGTTAGAAACGGTCCATCCATTCCTGTGAACGCCAACGGCATGTGGGAAAGCACTTAGGTAGTTGTGATGCCGTGGATGTTCACAAATCAGATACGGAGATTACAATAAAATGAAGTTGATTTGATAAATAAAGGAGCTAAATGATTTTATGTCTTTTATTTCTAATTTGCGGGTGGATTAAAAGTGACAACGATGAATAGCAACTTTTAATAAGTGCTAGTTATGATCAAAGCTATTATGTAGATGCGATATTTATGTTCTGCAGTTAAAATAATTGTGAACTAACATTGAGTTCGATTGGCAAGATAAAATAATTAAGCAATTAATCAGCACTAAGGGTTCTAAGCTACTTGCAAGCAAAATATAACCACTTACCCAATTTGGGGTACACTATTTACACTTATTTAACATCACAGTGATTTTTACATTGGTCGAGGAACACGTAGGGACGAACACAAGAACATCGATTACGGTTCCGTGCAGCGGACCGTAGCAGAGATCGATTTCCAGCGACGTGCGTTCTTGATAATGACCTTTGGCTAATGAATCAGCGGCCACGCCCGGTGACAAGCGCTCGCGCAGATCACCTACGTCACACATGCGTTCGTTCATGTGCGAGTGAAACTAGGAACGATTGAACGTTAATCGGTGCCGCGACATATTCAAACAGTTAGCGTGTTGATGATTTTATACATGTAAATAATTTAAATTTAGGATAGTTTAATCATGTGTTGTAGTGCGTAGTGTAGTAAAAAGGTGTATATGTTATTTTTAATTACTTAGATAGCTAGGTTTAAGGTTTCTTTATAAAAATATGTACGCGTAACGTTACAAACAGCAAAACCATTGTCAATTCTCAATCCAGGAGATAATGTGTATTATAAAAAAAATCCGCACAGTATTTGGGAAAAGGCTGTTGTTGTGAAACGTCTAGATAACAATAGGTCATATGTCATAAGAAATGTAAACAATGTAACTTATGTACGTAACAGGGTTCATCTCATACATAACTATAGTATTTTGAACAATGAAATGCGATCTGGCTCATCACGAAGGAACAGCATAGAGCTGGTGGATGATGGACGGGAGACGGAGACAACAGAACCTGCAGGCATAGGACCTGCAGCTACCACAGATACCAGAATGACTAGATCTGGACGTGTCATTAAACCTGTACAACGCTTAATTGACGAAATGTAAAAAAAAAATTGAATTTGTGTAATTTTAGTTTCATACTGTATACATGTAACACTAAGTTGTTTTAAACTTAAGAAGGGGGATGTTTGGTACATCACTAGTTTGATGCCCCATCTCTAATGCGGGGCGCGGTTATCCAAGATGGACGCTGTCAAGACCATGTCATTGTAATGTACGCTCGTATTAAATAGCTGCTCTTATAAAATAAACCTGTTGATAGTTTTACAGTATTTTCTTCAATCCACACCTAACAGTCAGCACAACCACAGAGCGGGAGTTGGAAGCGGCACTAAATTCCGTCATGGAGCAATTGCACCAATGGTTCAAGACAAACGGTTTGGCCCTAAATAAAGAAAAAACCAGCTTCATGTCATTCAAGTTAAATGGCCATTCAAGCCCAAAGATGAGGGTGTGCGCCGGCGGTGCCCCTATACAGCATGTGAACGGCGCACGCCTTCTCGGGTTCCATCTAGACAGCGCCCTAACATGGGAAGCGCACATCGACGAACTGTGCAAGCGAGTGGGGAGTGCTTGCTTCGCGCTGCGGCGACTGACGTTCACCGCCGGAAGGGGTGCTGTGCGTGAATGCTATTACGCGACAGTGCACTCGCTCCTGACTTATGGCGTGGAGTTTTGGGGTCGCGCCTCCGACTGGAAGCGAGTGTTCTCACAACAAAAGCGCGCCATCCGCGCGATGGCCGGTAGGCCAGGGGATGCTCCAGCGCGTGACCTTTTCCGCGATCTCAGGATTCTGCCCCTGCCATGTTTACTCATATACCAGGTCTCAGTGTTCACACACGAGAACTTGGATATTTTCAAGCGCAAAGGCATTAATACCAACTACAACTACCTACGCAGCAATAGACACCACAACAGGCTGATCGCCGATCCGCACAGACTGGCCAAGTCTGAGCGATCTGTGTACTTTGCAGGCCCCTCTGTTTACAACCGCCTTCCGGACTCTGTGAGAAATGCGACTTCCACCGCAGCATTCAAGGTTGGGCTGAAAAAGTGGTTAACGCAGGAGTCATTTTATTCATATGACGAGTTTTTTAGTCTACCAATAATCCTGTAGACGTATAAAATATAGTGTGACATATTCGAATACAATATGAAAATAATTGACATATATATAATAAGAAAAACTGTAATCAATTGTATTTAAAACTATTGAACGCTCAATATTCTCGACTTGTAACAATTGTTATTAATAATATATTTCATTTCATTTCATTTCATATACATTTTTTTATTTAACAGCAATTTTTTTACTTATCTATTAGACATTTTTTTCGTATTCCATAACTGTTGTCGTCAAAGATGCGTTTACAATTTTGCATCTTAGTCCTTTGCGAAAAACGTATGCATCTATTTGACGTCAAGTCCGTGAGTCTAACTGTCTAGGTGGTCACGGGAGTTTTCTGTATAAAATCACATAAGTAATTAACAGAACACTAACCAAAAACCTTTGTCTCTTCTTGCTATTCCAAATTACCCCCCTCATCGGTAACCATCATTCAATAAAACCCTCCAAGTTAAAATCAATAAGTTATAATAGTTTAGCGGCGCTTATGAACGTCCAAAAAGAGAAATCTGACCCGACATCCGCTCAAAATGCAATCCGGCTAAATCCGAACGAATCCCAGCTGAGGAATGATTTGGAAAAAAACCGCGGAAGCCTGCGGAGATGTACGCCGTGCTGCTACAAAAGGTCGTATATCCTTACGACTCACGTAATCACATACGACGTGTCGAGAGGCGATGGGTGGCAAACCGTATGGTGCACTGATTAAATTTGCAGCTGAATACAAGGCGCGGACACGGTACCTTTAATTTAACCCGACACTTTTTTTAGGAAATAATTGGAAAGTTTGATGGCACTCGGGTTTCGCTCGAACGCGTGCGGGATTGTGATGGGTTGATGTGTGAAGGGTTTGAATGTACTGTGACGGTATTTTAAATTTCATACGGCCTGAAAAATACATGTTTTTTATATAAACACATCATTGTTTTTGTTACTTGCAACAAAACAAGGCATATTACCAAAACATCTAATGTTATTTAATTTTGTATTAAATACTGAGCTGATCACGTAAATTTTGGAATGCACGTTAAGACAACTGTCATTTTTCCATACAAAAAGTAACATTTCAATCTACCTGACGCGCGTACAATGCCTTATGTGATTGACCTGCAAACAATGATGTAATGTTTTATATTACATCATTGCCTGCAGAAGTAAAAATTAGTACTTATATATTTATCTAGTTATCATTACATTGGTCTAATACATATGTGAGTAGATTCGAGTTTGTTCTATGTCTGACAAAAAATAAGGACTTGTGATTATCGAATACCCAATATTTCTAGCTATGAAGTATTATTAATATATATTTATTCATTAAGAAATTACAAGGTTCAGTTCATAACTTTAAAAAAACATTTTATTATTATTCAGTGAATGTTTGACTTACACTATAAAAACCTTTTGATTAAAATTATTTATTTGATATTTACTTAAAGCAGCGTCATCTATGATAAAATGGAATACATTGTCGATGCGCTCAAAGCTTCCAAAGGGCATTTCGGGCGTCAAAAGGAAAATCTGTTTATTTTAATTTTTGCGCATAAAAGGCTGCGCGTTCAGAGACCGTGCGTGGCGGTAAAGCTTTGTTATAATAGAGGTGTTATATTTTCAGTAAAAAACACCGACCAAGTGCGAGTCGAACCACACGCAGTGTAGGGTTCCGTAGTTGCCTGTCTGTCTTCGTTACATCGACACGCGCGCGCCAACTAAGGGTTGCGGTTGCGTCGCCCGAAAAGTTGTACGAAAGTTGGCCTTTTCAAGTACCTACATTTATCAGGTTGGTCGACTTTTACACGTCAACCAGCTAAGCCTACTTGTCCGTGATAGTTTTCCTATAAAGGAGGAAAACCTCAACTTACTGCCATAAGTACCCCATTTCGTGATAAAACTTAGTGTGTTAGGTATTGTATTTGTAATCGTTTGTCACGAATAAATGTTTGAATTTGAATTTGCCATGGATTTTTCACATATCCAGTAGAAATGTGACGACTATCGTTGTAGTTCTTTGCATCTACAGCCTTTGGACTAGAAAATAAAATACTTTTATGAAGGAAGGAAGGAACGAACCATAACACAATAAGCTAAAAGCAGCAAAACTCTAGCTTCCGGTGAAGCTTTGCCCTTACAATTTACATGACAAGGCCTGCAACGGCCATCGGAGCCCGAATAGAGCTTAATCTATAATATTGCCCGCCATATTGGAGGCTTTATTGTGCATTTTGACTGGTATAAAGCCAGAAATAAAATACCTTTTGGCTATCCGCAAAATGTGGAATTGTTGCATCGGTGCTCAAAGGCGAATTCATTATACGGCAATTGCATTGAAATTCTGGGTATAATTTTAGTGTTAAAAGGTTGCGTTTGCTTGCCTGGTTCAGAATGTAAGGCAAGATATATATATTATACGGACATAGTTCGATGGGAATAAATATCGAGCAATGGTAAAAACATTCACTATGTCCATTTTCGATCGATAAAAACATGATTTGATCTAACCCTCTTCTTCATCATACATAGTGTACCAAAATGGGGTGTGAACCGAGGGCGCCTTATTATTTTGTCAATGCCGAGCGCTCTTTTTTTATGATTAGTCGATGGAACTGGGAACTTGTCAAAGCCGGTAACTTAACTCTTGTAAAAGCTTACAATACTATTAATTAAACTTAATTCAGAACAAAAAATAATTTATTTCATTATAAATTCACAACAAGTGGCGACCGTGTGGATTCATATTAGAACCGTGCATTTCGGTACTGTTTTTGTCAAAACACGACGCGACGGATTTGCTCAATGGCGGAATTACTGAAAGTAAATCGTGAAAGAAAACAGTTACGAAGATTATTCAACAGAACCGCTGTTACATTGCAAGAAAAGTTGCAAGAAGATGATTTCAGCGCGATTGAAGTAGACTTCTTATATTTGCAAGAAAAGATGGACCGACTGAAAGTGTTAGACGAAATAATACAACAGGATTACATGGCGACGACGGAGTTCCAAGAAGACCTGCTAACTAAAGAAATTGACAAAGCTGAAGACTACGTTAGCAGGTTTGTCAAATTTAAGCAGAAGTATTACGAATTAAAACCGAAAGAAATACTAAGAGAAGTGAATTTGACAGCCGTACCAAAGGAAGAAAAAAGAAATTTAAAGCTTCCTCTTATTTCATTAAAAAATACGACGATGACCCGAAAAAATGGATACAGTTTTGGGGACAGTTCAGAAAAATCCATGAAGACCAGAAAATTATGGATGAAGATGATTTCAATACCTAATACAATGTTTGCATGAAGACTCGAACGCTCGGACCTTGGTGGAAAGCTTCCCGCCGTCAGCGGAAAACTACCCGAAGGCAGTGGAGCAGTTAAGGTGCTGCTACGGCCGGGAAAAAATGCTGGTAGAAGTGTACATCAGGGAGTTGTTAAGTATGGTGCTTGCACAAGCTAAGGGTGAGCTTGTGTTAGACCTAAGATCGTTATATAACAAGATTAGTACATACTTACATGCGTTAGAGACTTTGAAAGTGACAAAAGATAGGTATGATGCCATGCTGTTCCCGTTGATAGAATCTGCTATGTCTGAGCAGATTCTAATTGCTTGGAGCAGATCACAACTTCAAATTAAACAGGAACGGCAAGGCTCAGAGCGATTGGCACAACTTTTAAAATTCTTGGGTAATGAGGTAGAGGCAGAGGAGAGGATTAGGCTAGCGAGATCAGCATTCAGTCAGGGCTCTTACTTAGTATCCACCAGCCGTCCAATTGCAGCGTGCCTTACAACAAAAATATCAAAAGAAACTTGTTTTTTTTTGTGACATACACCAAATGAATGTAATGATGTAGAGATTGTCTCTGGACGAAAAGAAGGAATTAGTTAAAAAAGAAAGGGGGCTGTTATGTATGTTTAAAGCGGGGGCATGTGGCAAAGCAGTGCAAGTCATTTCTGAAATGCCTTGCATGTAAGCGTAGACATTTAGTAGTATTATGTCCAGACTTACATAGCCCAAAAGATAAAGAAGTGTCACAAGTGATAACCAAAAAGCCAAATGAAAATTTTACTTTGTGCCAAGACAAATTAACCACTTTGTTACAAACTTTAATTGCAGTTGTAGAACAAGGTGGTAAGAAAAAGAAGGTGAGAATTCTACTGGACAGCGGATCCCAGCGGTCATACATAAGGAAGAGCTTGGCAGAGGAGCTGAACCTTCAGGTAATAGGTCAAGAAGAATTTGGGCACACCTTATTTGGAGGACTAGAGACAAAACCAGAGGTCTACAGTAAATGCGAATTCAAGGTGAGTTCACTTGACAATTCCTTTGGTATGACTATGCAAGCACTTGCACTCAAAAATGCACTTTGCGGTTATTTGCCTAAGGTGGAGGATAAGAAAATTGTGCAGAAACTTCATAACTTAAAAGTGCAGCTGTCAGACAAAGAAAGTGACATTATAGACATCGGTATATTGCTAGGATCTGATTATATGGGTGCAATATTAACTGGCACAATGGTTCATGTAGAGAATAATTTGTGTGCCACAAAAACAAAACTTGGGTGGACACTCCAAGGCCCTACAACAGGTGCTTACAGCTCTACGGTAATTCAGACCTGTTTCTCACAAACAAACAATATAACAGACTTGTGGAACATAGAGCTCTTAGGAATTAAAGACCCACAAGAAAAGAAAGAGCAGGATGATATATTAAAAAGTTTCAATGATAATATTTCAGAGACCGATACTGGCAGATATGAAGTGAACCTGTTGTGGAAGGATGACACTCCAGAATTGAAGCCGAACTATGATGAAGCATTTAAGAGGCTCCAGACAACATCGAAGAAGCTTGTGCGAACAGGAAATATGCTAATATATGATGAGGTGTTCCGAGAATGGATAGAGGAAGGCATAATCAAAGAAGTCAAAGATGATAATAAGAATGAAGGTCACTACCTCTCTCACAAACCAGTCTTCAAGATGTCTAGCAACACGACGAAGGTCAGGCCAGTTTTCGATGCATCGATGAAAGATGTGAATGGTTGGTCATTAAATGACTGTATAGACAAAGGGTTAAATTTAATTGAATTCATACCCAAATTGCTAATCTTGTTTAGAAAGAGCACTTATGCTATCACCTCTGATATAAAGAAAGCTTTCCTGAATATATCTGTGAAAGAAGAAGATAGAGGTTACCTCAAATTCCTTTGGTGGAGAAATACAGAACGGTGTGAAGATGTAGTGACATACCAGCATCGGAGGTTGGTGTTTGGATTAACTTGTAGCCCTTTCATAATAGCGGCCATAATAAGATACCATTTGCAAAATACCCCTGAGAAATACAAGGAAACAGCACAGAAGCTGAAGGAATTATTCTATGTTGATAACTGTGTAACAAGCGTTGAAAGTGAAGAACAGATGGACAAATTTATTTTTGAATCAAAAAAGTTGATGGACATGGGTAAATTTGATTTGAGAGAATGGGTAACGGCTCCAAAAAGAATAGATGACACAATAACATTCCGGTTTTAGGTATGATATGGAATACTATTCAAGATGACTTGCAGTGCGATGTGAACCTGAAACATGAAATAAAGGACAAGATAACAAAGAGACAGCTGCTTTCTGTCACACAACAAGTATTTGACCCACTGGGATTAGTATCTCCTGTCACACTGATAACTAAACTTATTACACAGAAGGCTTGGTTGAGTAACACAGGCTGGGATCAACAAATTCCAGAAGAATTAAAAGAGGATTTCATGAAATGGTTAAGTACACTACACTTTATTAATGAATGTAGATTCCCAAGACGCCTGACGAATGCGCCAATAGAAACATGTGACACAAGCGTCCATGTAATGTGTGACGCGAGTAAAGACGCGTTTGCAGGGTGCATATTCTTACGTACTCGACATGGCAATGAGGTCAGTGTTCAATTAGTATTAGCGAAGCGAGTGTCACCTACAAAAAGGAAAATGAGTCTTCCGAGACTTGAATTGATGGGCGCTTTGATCGCTTCGAGACTGTTCATCGAAGTTATGAATTCTGGACTACTCTCCGACTGTAAAAACTACGAAGTTTTCTGTTGGACAGACTCAGCTGTCGTATTGGAGTGGCTGAATTGTCAGAAATCCTGGAAACCGTTTGTGAGCAACAGGGTCTCAGAGATTTGTAAGAACACAAAGAAGGAAAACTGGTACCACTTATCTGGAAACGCCAACCCGGCTGACTTACCCTCTCGCGGCTGCGACGCGAAGTACTTGATGGAGAGTCGCTGGTGGGAAGGTCCACAATGGCTAAAGCTAGAAAAAGATGAGTGGCCAAAATCAGACATCAATGATATAGCTATAGATGAGAACGCTGTGTATAACGAGGAAATAAAGAAAACGGCAACAAACGTTGACACGAATTCACCAGATTCCAGTGAGAGATTGTTGTATTTTTCTAAATACAACAAAATAGTGAGACTTGTTGCATGGCTCTTACGAATGAATCCAACAATGAGACGGCGATTCTCCCCGAGAAAAGAAGATATAGGAAATAACGAATACAAAAATGCTGAGCAAGTTTTGATAAGGTAAGTACAAAAAGAAAACTTAGAAAATAAAGCCAACATACCAAAAAATTTATGCACCATGATAGATGAAAATGGCATAATAAAAGTGAAGACAAGACTAGATTTCAGCAATGAGAGTAAAGATTTTATTTGTCCAATACTGTAACCCGGAAAATGTGAAATTGTACAACGACTCGTTTTACAACGACATCTAATGTTGAGTCATGCAGGTACATTAACAATGATGACAGATTTGAGAAATACTTATTGGATACTGAACATAAGACGCCTGGCAAAGAAGATTGTAGCACGATGCATTATATGCAAAAGGTACAAATGTAAGACTTATAGTGTACCAGAATCTCCGCTACCGACAGATCGAACACACGCTATATCAGTATTCCAAGTAACGGGCATTGATCTGGCAGGCCCTCTGTATCTAATAGACAAACAAAAATGTTGGATTGTGCTGTTTATCTGTGCAACGTACAGAGCCATACACCTAGAATTGGTGGAATCACTGTCCACGGCTAGCTTCATTATGGCCTTAAGGAGATTTTTGGCAAGAAGACGTAGAGTAAGTGTGATTTACACGGACAATGGGACCAATTTTTTAGGAACAGCTAACATGTTCAAGAACATTGACTGGACTAAAGTTGAGAGTTCCACCGCCTCGCGAGCCATTCAATGGAAATTCATACCACCAGGATCTCCGCGGTGGGGAGGATGGTGGGAACGGATAATCCGTGTGGTAAAAGAAATGCTGAGAAGAATCTTAGGCAAGTCGTCAGTAAATTGGATAGAATTATCAACCATATTATGTGACTGCGAATCTGTCATCAATAGCCGGCCAATAACGTATATAGCAATGAATGATGACTCGTTAAGACCTTTGACGCCACAGATGTTTCTACAGGGCATAAGTAACTCTGATACACCCGATTTAGATAAAATAGACGCTGAAAATCTGGGTCAACGATATTAATTCTTACAGAAGCTACGGCAGGACTTTAGACAGCGATTTAAAAATGAATACTTGTCGCTGCTGTCAAGTAAGCAGTATAGAGGTAAACTAAAGGAGCCGGAGGTTGGAGACGTCGTACTGGTCGAGCTGGACACCACCAGACTCCACTGGCCATTAGGAGTCATTATAGAAATCTACATTGGCAACGATGGTTTCACCAGAGTTGCAAGGGTCAGAACTGCTACAGGGGAAAAGGTACGTGCTTGTCAAAAACTCTACCCCTTAGAACTATCTGCTGATTCCTTAAAGGAAGAACTACTAGACACAGGTAAGTTGGACCTCATCGTAGAGCCGGGAGCAAATCCAGACACTTCAGGTCCTGCTTCTGCGGATAGTCCTGCTTCTGGGGATAGTCCTAATCCAATCCCTGTCGAGACGCGAAGAGGTCGCGTTGTAAGAATACCTCATAGGTATTTAATATAATAGTTTTTCATATTAGTAAGTTGGTGTCAATCGTTATGAGCCTAGGAGCCTAATTGGTCTGTACTGTAGGTAATAACAATAAATAATATAATTATAAGTCGGAATTATATTGTCTTCATTAACTAACACTAATCATTGTTCTATGTGTACTTAGTAAGCTATTGTTGTAATTTGAAAAGATGATTGTCAAGGCAACTGTGGTGTTTAATCTTATGAACATTTAAACTCCTGGATACCTACTTGATTACATGTTGAAAGTTTGTGAGCTTGTATAAATTCGGTTTAAAGAACTTTATTGTCTAAAGAAATTAAATATTTCACTTACAAGACAACTTAAAAATAGTTAACTTATCTAAAACTATTACAATTTTACGCAATAAGCAAGCATTTTATGACAGTGTTCAACAAACAATCATTATTTATATTTAACTTAGGGTTCAGAAAGAAATATAAAATTAGGAATAGACCCTATAGTTTTAACATAAGGTTTAGATTTCAGTGATTAGTAAGAGGGTCCTACGAGGGTATCTTTAATTGTGCGACTCGTAACTCGTAACTACTTCGCTTGTTTATAGGGCCAGTTAAACGAAACTTTTAAGCATAAGTTAATGGTTGGTTACCGTAATGATACTATTTTAGACATATCATTTTGCGCTTATTAATATACATATATATATGAGATTCTACTTTATGTAACTATCTATATGTATCTTTTTTATATATATTACTTATATTCTATTTTAATTATGTTAGTGTATTTGGCTTATTTCTATCTACAGTTAAGCAATCCTTATAGATTGTTTATTTTAAATGAAGTATGTGTTTTAACCATATTATGAGTGTACGTTATATTGATATATACGGAATGTAATTGCTTTCTACATTTATATTTATTATTGCTTTTATTTGCTTGTTCGTATCTACCAATTTAAAAATCCGTATAATTCATGTATTTTTAATTTGTTAGCGAATCACGATAATACCTGGGGGTATGTGGTGTTATTTGGTATTTGTTGGTATTAATATTAATAGAGGTATCTAGTTGATTATTAGTAGGTATGACTATCATTATGGATGGATTTTATTTTAGGTTGTATATACTTTTATATAATATTATTTATTACATGTGATTTTATTCTGCTTTTGAAAGTACTAAATGATTTAATCCCTTTTAATGTTTTGGGTAGGTTATTATATAATTTAGCACCATCGTACATCAGATTTAAGGTTCCGTATCGAGTTCTAGGAGAACGTAGTGCTAAGTGATCCGCGTTTCTGAGTTTTATTCTTTGGTATTTACTTTTTGTGCTAAAGGTTATTTCCGAGTGTATATCACCGTCTAGTATTTTACGTATTAGGAGGCATGTTTGATATACGAAAATTTGTTTTAAGTTCATAAGACCTGTTTCTTGATATAATGTTTTTGTTGGTGTTAGATAGTCGTAATTGAATAGGACTTTAACTACTTTATTTTGCGCAATTTGGAGAGCTTTGAGGTTAGCCATTGCTGCATTACCCCAGATTGGAGCTAGATATTCTAAGTGAGGTTTTATTAGGGAGACAGTTTGAAATGTTGCGCATAGCGGCTGTTAATGACGTTATTTTAGTTCTTATTTTAGCTATATGGGCTTTCCACGTAAGCTTACTATCGATATGTAATATCGATATTACGAATATAAATTCATAAGATAATTAATGTGATATGTTAAAATCTTGGTCTTTATTATGTGATTATTGTATTACCATGTTAGTATTGCCTTTAAGTAATATATTAATTGCCTATTTTTCGCCCGTGGGAGGATGTTAAGAATTGTCATTCGAAGCGTGTGTGGGCGCCTTATTATTTTGTCAATGCCGAGCGCTCTAGTTTTATGATTAGTCGATGGAACTGAGAACTTGTCAAAGCCGGTAACTTAACTCTTGTAAAAGCCTACAATACTATTAATTAAACTTAATTCAGAACAAAAGATAATTTATTTCATTATAAATTCACAACAGGTATCGTGTTCTGATAAGAGATTTTTTTTAGGGTTCCGTAGTTAACAAGGAACCCTTATAGTATCGCCATGTCCGTCCGTCTGTCTGTCTGTCCGTCTTCGGCTTAGCTCAGTAACCCTCACAACTAGAAAATTGTAATTCGGCGTGGGTATATAAACCAATCACGCCGACAAAACAGTTGAATAAAATCCAAAAAAAAAAATTTTTTTAGGTTACCTCCCTACACGTAAATTGGTGATGTATTTTTTTTACTCGTTAAACCTATAGTGTCGGGTATTGTTATCCAACAATGCTTGCTCAAAAATGTTAAGGGTTTTCTAAAACTATTTTGCAACTCAGTTATGCGTTTGCGAGATAATGGGATTTAAAGCCCTAATTTTTGTTTTAGTCATGTGTCCCCCCCCTGCCGGCTAAATGGCTACTACCAGTAGTCCCCAGGGACGTGAAAAAATTCGTGGCAGTAGCACATAATATATAATGAGTTTAAAGGAAAACTATCACAGTTACGTAGACATAACTAGTTAACGAGTAGTAGACATAACTAGTTAACCCTTAAATTGGCAAGAGGTAAAATATATAAAAACGAGCAAAACGATATCAGACCTTTATTTAATACCGTTTGAGACTCTTCAGAAAAATGTTAAAAAAAATCCAGCATTATTTTTTTTTTAGATAATCTATGTACATCACCATGCACGTTGCCAATACTATTACAAAAAAATAACATTCATGTATGTACATGCTGGTTACCGCTGCCAAGAAGGCAGTAAATTCTTTTTTTTTTAAACGTATATTATTATTACAAAAACCATCATTTAGTGTGGAATTGTCGAATGAAATTTAGTTTTTTCGTTTTCCCAATGACGAGACAAAGGGGCATATTGCATTTGATGCAATAAACTTTCGTCCTTCCGTCCTTGCAGTATCTGCAGCGTGCTTTCGTGTTTGGTGGTGCTTGATGATATCTATCAACCTCATCTTCGTCCGATAAGCAGTCTAGTAAATTTAAACGTTCCAAAGAAGGCTTTAAGGAAGGTGGATCAGAGCTATTGTCAGAATCGAATTGTGGGGGTGCGTCTGGATTAATTTTTCTCATCCGAATCAGAACCATCATCAGACCATGCGTTTTGAACGGGAAAAAAAACCAAAATCTTATGTGATCGACTTTGTTTTAAACACTGCAGACAAAGAAAGACAAGCATAGTGTTTGAAAAGATTTTAAATAAACAAGGCCACGTAAAACCGTTAAATTCAAAACCAAAGAAAAGTACAGGGAAGTTGGCAACGTACACGGTGGTTACCGTTGTCGAATGTAAGTAATTATTTACAAACTTGGCATCGGTAACCGTGGTGTACATTCAAATTTACCAGTGATTATCGTTTTTATTATGTCTCATGTACAAAAAATTACCACTTATTCACATAGTTTACCATTTTCTTGTGTAACACAAAACATAAAAAGCATAACTTGCATACGAAAAACTTTTTAAATAAACTAAAAACTTACCCGAGGTACTGGCAAGTGTCACCGCGTCGAACTTATTTTTGACACTAACGTTAATTTGAAATTGTTGCCATGTCACATATTTTTCCTACCATTCATAACAATATTATTTAGTAGTTTTTGATAGTAAATGTTAAAGAAAATAGATATACTGATGACAGCATTTTCCACTAACTAACGTACACGGTGATGCACAGTACCAATTTAAGGGTTCTGGTAAGAAATGCACTTTATTTCGGGTGCATATACATTGTCATTGGAATTTGAACTTTTTACCGTGGATGGTAGAGTTCTTATCTTTTTCACGGCACGTTATCTTCAATAGAAAAAACCTTGTCATTCAGGTGAACGCTAACCGAAGGTGGTCGCGTAACGGCGAAACGACCCTATACATTGGTGTGTTATAAAAATAATTATATTTACGGTTATATTAAAAACCCCAAAAGCCCCTTTTAAGTCCGCAATCTGTGACAGACGGGCAACTAGGGAACCCTACCCTGCGCGTGGCCCGACACGCACTTGGCCGTTTTTTAAAAACGATTAAGTCATTAAAGTTGCTACAGATAGCAATTTGAATGACAAAAACCTGCTGGCAGATGTTTTAAGGATTTACTCGACTCGGCGTATTAGTTAGTTATTAGTACGATACCTAACATTATCAAAATTTCAAGTTAACCCAATATTTGAAGGTGACACGTGAGGTTAATATAAGACAAATAAAGAGATTTCCCGCTCACAGCCCTTTAAACCGCCAAATCCCGAATCATAACGCATTTGACTTGTAAATCCTTTAAACAGACCAATTAAAACGTTCAGCATTTTTCTTTCTCCCTCAAAAAAGCAAATCCGAGCTAGCCGTGTTCTGCGGTGGGTCTGGCGATAAACAGAAACGCTCTAGACCGCGTATTTGTACGTTGCTTTAAAAACAAACCGTGATGCGAGCGTCTGAAAAAATATTATCCATTTTAATTTCCTCTGTGCCAAACCAGAGCTATAGTTTTATAACCCACGCCGTGGCAGAGAAATTTCAATCCTATTAACATAGCAGGAAAGAATACATCACGCGCAGATGCGTTACAACTATATTATGAAATGAAACTGCGGGCAGAACAGCGATGTTTTCGCGCGGTTTTGATACATCGCCTGTTCTGCATGCACCACAATCAATATTGCTGTTGCTAAAACAAGCAATGTACATCGTTTTGAGGTTGTATCGGTGCTCTGTATAAATGCATCCTGTGATGTTAAAGGGGAGGCAATTCCTTTCGAGATTGTTGCTTTATTACTGGAACTTTGAAGGGTTTATGGAGCTATTAACACATTATAATGCATACATTTTTATATTTTACCAGTTTTATAGTGATAACGATAGTGCATCGTTTGGCAGATACAAAGTTGGTTATGGAGCTGAAACAGAACAGAATCTGAAGCTATTGATGTATACTCCTAACTACAAAACGTCGAGTCCATTTAAAATGCATACAAAAAAAATGGACGAAAAAAGACATCTATTTTGTTACCCTATGTTCAATATGTTAATTGGGGTATTGTATACACTACTCGTAGAAAAAAACTACGCTACTCGTAGTTAGCTGAGACAGGGCGTGCGTGGTCGGAAACAGGAGCAAAAAATTAAACGGTAGACTGTTGAGCATGTGAGCAATTATTTCCAGGTGGTTTTAATAGAAAAAAAAGCTTTTTTCTCACTTTTTTGTTTAAAGTAAGTTCACGTGTATTTTTTACCCTTCTGGGGTGAGACAAGTAGTTTTATTTTTATTTTAAAAACACCAAACAGTTAGCAAACAAAATAAAAAAAAATACTTATAAAAAAATGCAAAAACTGTTATGACTCATTACATAAATCTGCATTGACTGCTGTGCTGTGATCTCGTGGTGCCAAGATACATTACATGATGTTGATGGTCATAATATTAAATCAACATTACTCCGAATAAAAAAATAAAAAAAGACACAAGGGGTTACTGAAGATGCTCTAAGGAAGCGTCCTTTTAATTATTTGCCCCTGTTACAGGCCACACACTGTATATTACTTATGTTAATCACGATGTCCTTTGTGTCAAAATGAAATTTGTGTAGAATTATAAATGTGGTGAATTGCTGTTGCAAATAATTCAGATTGGTAAGATTTGCTAACAAGAATAACAAAATTCATATACGGTTCATAAAAATATATAAATGCAAACAACCAGAGAACTCCGGTTTATGAATTGGTTGATTAAAAAACTCAGTCACTGATTGCAGAGTCAAAAAAATGTGCACAATGTATATGTTACTTTATAGTAAATGTACAACCTACTAGTAAAATAACTGCTACAATTTCCCCGCCACCCAAAGGTTGTCTGGAAGGGATCGCTGATGTTTACTTCTGTTTACCTCTTTATGTTATGGTATGTTATTAAACCAAATTTCGCTAATTATTGGAGCGTGAATGTTTTTTCTATTTAATTCGTAATATTCTCTTACGCTTGCAGTTAAACAGTTAATTTTAAACTTCGCTTCGCACGGTAGGTCTCTAGGTTTCGGTGCCTGATCCTCTTCAACTGAAATCTGAATGCGAGAGTAATCCTGCAGCATTTCCAGCATCCTTTTCTATATTAAACCTGGCCGCTGGCGTAAGCGATCCAAAAGGCGCCTCCAGCACTAAAATGTATTGAATTCTTTATTAAATACACTGCAGTTTTCGTTCAGGTTTAAAATAAACTATCATATGTAGGCGTTTTTTACTCAACGTAGACGTACGTTAGTGAAATTCGTGAATTTTCGTAATACAAGTCATATCAAATTACTATGAAACTTAATCGTCTTTACTGACTTACATCTCCTTTATATAAGAGTGGACCAAGTACTGGACTGTTATTGCACCTGCTTGACGATTGACTTCTAACAATGACGATTCGTCGTACAGTCGCCATCACATTAATCTGAGCGATCAAGGTGTTCACAAACATCTGAACACGACTCTATTGAGAGTATGTTCAGACATATTTGAACACCCTGAAGTGTATAGATGTATGTGGCGCTGACTGTACAATCTGTACATGGCTGGGCTAGAATAGTAAGGATAGACGCTAATCACCAAAGTTACCGAGTGAGAAATAATTATATCATCACTGCTGAAGATAGGCTCCCCAGAGAGTGCCAAGGCAACGGATATAGCCCTCCGAATCGCTTAAGCTTATGTGGCAGTGGGCGGGGCACATTGCACGTAGAACCGATGGCCGTTGGGGCGGAAAGGTTCTCGAGTGGCGATCACATACTGAAAGGCGCAGCGTGGGCAGACCCCCCACGAGGTGGCTTGATGACCTGCAGGTCGATCACATAAGGAATTGTACGTACGTTAGGTAGATCTAAATGTCATTTTTCATATGAAATAATGACAGTTCGATCTACGCGTGTTGAAAATGTTACGTGATTACCTCACTGGTAAAGGTCGCGGGGGAATAATTATTAGGGGACAATCTTACACAAATGAAGCCCCATAGTAAGCTCAATAAGGCTTGTCTTATGGGTAAGGGAGGACAATATATTTCATATATATTTAAATACTTAAATACATAGAAAATAGCCAAGACTTAGAAACAAAATATTCATGCCGATTACACAAATATTTACCATTACCGGGATTCGAACCCAGGACCGTTAGCTTATTGTGTGAGATGGGCAGGTGAGGACTCAGACGAGTATAATTTGAAATGTGGGGTACGTCAGGGTGGACTAACATCTCCCGTGCTGTTCAACCTCTACATAAATGAGTTGATAGAGGGGCTCAGCAATACACATGTCGGGTGTCATGTGTTTTTGTAGATAAAACACGGCAACTCATTTCTATATCTAAGGAATATGCTGTGGAGCATGGTCTTAGGTAAAACACTGGCAAGAGCGAGTTCGTCCTCTTCAAAGCCAGTAAATAGTTAAACAATACCTACGATCATGCTTTGCGGCATGCCCTTGAAGAGAGTTGAGAGGTTTAAATACTTGGGGTATATCCTTACAGAGGACCTAAAGGATGACCTGGATCTAGAGAGGGAAAGAAGGGTGATGGCGGTGCGTGGCAACATGCTTGCCCGCAGATTTGCAAGGTGTAATGATCAAGTTAAATTGACGCTCTTCAAAGCCTACTGTCAGACGTTCTACATCTGCAGTCTGCTGTGGGTAAGTTTTACACGGAGGACATACTACGCACTCAGAGTCCAATATAACAATATTTTGAGGATGCTGTTGCGGCTGCCGAAGCACTGTAGTACGTTCAATATGTTTGCCGAATCGCGAACTGATGACTTTTTCGCAATCAGACACAAGCGTGTTGGATTACTACTCAGGCGAGTGCGTGGAAGCGGGAATGGCCTCCTCAGGGTATTGTCGGAGAGTCTGGACTGCTCCATAACCAAACACTGGGTCGAAGTGGCCATTGGTAGGGCCAAATAGGATGAGGCCACGACCAGTCGCGGGACGCTTTTGCCGTGTTTGTGTCATGTTTTCTCTTGTTTTTATTATTATTTATATTCTGTACCTACTACTAACATAGTTATTAAGTCATTTGTTACTAACATGCTATGGATCATTGGTCTGCAATAAACGATTTTTTTTAGCACGTAGGGCTACTATCCGCTAGGCTAAACCAAGTCATTTAATTGTCAGATGAAAATTGTCAAGTTGGTCGAATAAAGGGTCTGGTTCGATAAGCAGTGTATAAGATAGCTAACGCATCCATTCTTTCGGTGAAATAAAATATTTTATAAAAAAAGCGACTTACATTCCTTTTCACTTTACCTCATCACCAAAAGCAGATGTAGGGTTTCTAAAATCGATATACAAGTCCCAAGTCTTTGTCGGTTATCATAACAGAAGCTTAAAGTACTGCAATTATCGACTATGTATTTTCTAGAACTCGAAACGATTGACACTTCAAGCTATATCTTCGGCTTAAACACCTAAATTCATCCGAAAATCATAAAGCTATAACGAACCACGCAAATATAAACCCCGTTATTACACGGCTTAAACTCCAAACATAATCCTTAGACGCTTAAAAACAAGAGCCATTAGCAGGCACATAAACTGTGGGCAGTTCGCAACGTCTTAATAGTTAGTTGGCAAGGTTTGTTATTCCCGTTGGCGAATCTGCGGTCGCGGTCGTAATCTGCAACATACTGTCCTCTAATTGCAGCCCTAATTGTCCCCCCCACCCTTCTTTATTCTCTGCTTCTTGTTGTGATACATTGGTGTGACCTTCGGTGAACGGGTGTTTAGAAAACATCCCGTCCATCCGCATAGGTTTTCATTACTATTTATCTATTTAAATCCAGGTAAACAACAGCAACTGGCATTGTTAACCTTGATTAGAAGATGAAATTGGTGAGGCGTGTATTACACTTGGATGAAACTAGCTTGGGACTTTGATGCAACCCGTAATCGAAGCGAAGCGTATGATCTACAATGAGCGACCACAGTCTGAAAATGGTACATTTACCTGCAGATTAATTTATTTATTTTTATACCACGTCGGTGGCAAACAAGCTAACGGCCCACCTGAGGGTAAGTGGTTACCATAGCCTATGGACGCTTGCAACTCCAGGGGCGTTACATGCGCGTTGCCGACCCTTTAAGAATTCATGCACTCCATTTTTGAAGAATCCCATACTGTAGTCCCTCGGGAAAACTTCGGCACGGAGCTCATTCCACAACGGGAGCATACTAGGGAGAAAAATTCTCTGAAACCGTATGGCACGCGACCATTTAGGTGCCAGGGTGTGAGAATGAATGCCCTGCCGACGGTAGATTAACGAAGGTTCGCAGAATCGCCCAACTTCTCGATGAAGGCAAAGACTTTTATTTTGCTAAAAAAACAATATTTTAGCTAATAATAATGTAACATTTTTGCAGGAAGCAATTGATGTTGGCTTCTAAGAACACTTGAAATAATAATTGCCATTTAAAAATCAACTTACCTGGTCAGGTTTGTACATCGTCCGCACATCTGGGGCCGTAGACAAGGTTACAATCGACAAGCGCTAACGCCAATAGAAAACAATAAAATGTATGGGAATGACAGATGCCGACGACACACTTTTCGTTAACATCTGTCATTCCCATACATTTATTACTTTTCTATTGGCGTTAGCTGGTCGCACATTCGGCCGCTCGCACAACAGAGATCCAATCTTGAATCAACAAGAGGGGAAATCAGACAAGAGAGTTAAGAGAGGCAAACACGTTGCATGCTAAAATGACTTGATTCAAGAATAAGTTGGCCAATTTGTGAAGCTGTGTGTCCCACATCGGCCGTTCTGCCCAACACATACCATCTGTTGGCTCAAGAGAGGCCTAGGCGAGCCAAGCACGATACATTCCACTAATGGCGAGATTTACAAATCGTTGCGCTTATTCAGCCCGTTGGCTCGGCTTTTGATTTAATGCGATGTTAGCTGCCTTTTGAATTTAAATTAAAACCACGCTTTGAGATTTATTGGTAGTTTAAATAAGCTGCAGTTACAAAAGTCAGCGGGGATTTTGGTTGGTTTATGGAAATAGTGGGAGGCTACTTGTAGGATGTCTGGATACTTGAGATTACTTTTGGCTTTACCTACTTGGAATGCAGAAATTGATGGTCAGGTCAGGCACAGGTATTATAATAAAGTAATCGATTAGGACGGCTTTATCGGTTACCTTGGTTCTGCTGCGGATAGCCTCATTTCTGATGCGATCACGCAGATAATCTCCCAACATAGCCCTATCTTAGCTCTTTGGGTGGTAAAGATTGCGGGAGTCCGCTGGATGCGGGTGGTGCACGACCGTTCACTTTGGCACTCTTTGTGGGGAGGCCTATGTCCAGCAATGGACGTCTTTCGGATGGTATGATGATAATGATGATGAATTTAGGAGTCAAAGCGGGCTCCTATAAGGCACAACCAGAAAAAAAAACACTGTTAGGAGGATGAATGAATTATTCCCCGATAAACTTTGGTTTTCGTTATTTGGAAAAGGATTTTATCTGGAACATGCATCGTTTAGAAAGTTCATTTCATGTTCGTTGACTAAAATTTAATTAAATCAAGTTACGGTCGGATAGTAAAAAGATACTTACTGAATTAAAAAAAGTTATGTTAAATGATGGCGATGTTAGTCAAGTGGCACAAATTAATTATAATTAGTTAAATGTTGAAGTAAATGCTCTACAGACAAGGCTAGAAGGCTGTGGGCTTGTAATTAATTGAGAATTTTGATATCACAAAATATTTAGTTTAGAGAAGGCAATCTTTATATCTTATGAATTTGCTTGCACCGTTTTCATTTAAGTGAGTGAAATATTAATACTGTCTGAATTCAAATAAAATTTATTCATTTGTTATGTACATTCAAGAGAAAAAAACGTGTATATTTAATATAAAATGTTTTATTTTGTTTTCTTATTTTACGAAGTTTTACGGAAACATTAGACAATTTCTCTAGCACAAGACAAATATCTCATAACTACATTTTATTTTAGCGTGTATCAAAACACTATAATTATGATTATTTATGTATCTTGTGACATGTTGTGGTAATTTAAGTTTTAAGTATGTTTTGTATAAGTATATTTTATAGAACAGGAATGTTTCTATTGTTCAAGTAACTACATATTTGATGACGATGCAAAAGTGGTTCCAAAAATCCTATTTGAATAAACGAATTCTTTATTTCTTTACTAAAAGCATGCTCTTAATGCAGGCAGTTACATCATTACTCCGTGACAGCTTAAACTGCTTCGTAATGTAACTTTAGACAAATTGAATCCGTAATTATTTACAAGCATTAATTACGGGCTTATTCATTGTCAACTTTACTGTGACAATTCAGAATAACAAATTTGGGGATGAATTTTACAATTTATTCAAGTGTCCGATATTCGCGGCTCTTCAAATTTAACTGCAATCCAGCAATTACGAGTAATTAGGGCACAATCAAGCAGTCGTTGTAAATGGGGGGAATAACGGGGAATATTATAACGGCCGTCGTTCCGCGAACGGTTAAGTGGCAAATTATTATTGTGGAATCATAAGCTTGAAAGCAATGTTAATGTGTATACTAAAAGGACGGTAGCAAAAAAGGTGTTTTTTTAGGAAATACAAACTGTTTTAGTTACTATATGTTAAGAAAACACAGGCGAGACATTAACAAATCATTTTAAACATATCTTAAGTACATATTAAAAAAAAAAGCGTTTATTCACAAAAACAGTACATATTTAAGTTTACTTTTCTACTTCCGCCAAACTGTACAACAGTTTGTTGGCAGATATAAGCTCCCATTTTTTACTGTTTTAAATTGATTAAGTACATTAACTAGATATTGTAGTAGTGTAAGTTAGAAATGTAAGTGTGTGTAATGTATATGTGTGTGTATTAAGTACCTTTGTCTTAACATCATCACATCATCAGCCTATATACGTCCCACTGCTGGGCACAGGCCTCCTCTCATGTATGAGAGGGAACGGGCAGTAGTCCCCACGCTGGCCCAGTGCGGATTGGGGACTTCACATGCACCTTTGAATTTCTTCGCAGATGTATGCAGGTTTCCTCACGATGTTTTTCCTTCACCGAAAAGCTAACGGTAAATATGAAATCATATTCCGTACCTTTGTCTTAGTATATAATTTTACTATGTCATATTATTACGTATAGTTTATTCAAATTTATTATACTACTGATCTTGTTTTTTAGGTAGAATCATAGAAACACTATCAACTTGTCTATTAAGATTCCCCCGCTATAAAATAACAATATTTTCTACTTACTGCTCTCAAGGAGAAGTTATTCAATGAAAAAGTATTTTTAAACATGTACTAAATAGGTGAATATACTACTACCTTAATATAGTTACATAATTTAATTACCATAATATTACGTATAATTAATTAAATTAAATTTCACTATCTTCTTTTTTTAGGTTGGATCATATAACCATTCGCAACAGAAAGGAAATAAAGAAATACGGAATTTAATCTGAGTATTAAGAAATTCCCGTCTTAAAACAGTATTTCCTACTTGCTCTCAAGGAGCAGCTGTAACCGATCCGCCATGATTTTACCTCGCTACCAACATAATAATGGAATGGCAAAAGCAAGCAGGTGCCACAGCCAGTAAACAAGTCGCACGGACAATTTGCCCGCGTGGCCATGTTGGCAGCACTGAGTTGTTTGCCGTGTACGTTTAAAATGGTGTGAGAATAAAATATTTATAAGTTTGCTGATATATTTGTAAAAATGTTAGTGGTTTAATTTTTGAACGAGCGATCGAAGCGAACGTTTTTCTTTTCAGCTTGGGGAAAAATGCTTTCATATGTCTGTCCGATAGACGTCAGTCCAGCTATTTTCCTGTACGGGTTGCGTTCTCAACCGATTCGTGTGAAATTTCGTGAGCAGGTTCGATAATCATATGGCTTTTTTGTCAATCTAGCGTTGGAAATTTTGACAAAAAAAATCGTATACTAGTTTACGTAATACATTAAATATTTAAAATTAGAGGCTGTGTGAGCTTAGACCTCACTCGTATTAAAATGCATTTGTTTTGTAAAACTCCGAACACTACATCGACTAAATAAAACCATACAATGGAACATGCATTATGTATTACAATCTATAAATTTATGCATGTTAAAGTTGCATAAAATACTTATTTATACTAGTAGCAGGTATAGGTTGTAACCAACTGTTTAAGAAAAATTAAATACTAATTGAATCGAATCCGTTGATTTATTAATAATGATTATTTCGATATAGTACATCTCATTTTCCTACAGAGAATGTTCTGCATAAAATATTTGACGGGTACCTGAAAAACGGTTATGAACAACACAAACGTATGTACAGGGGATTGAATGAAATCCGTTATTTGAAATCAGTTTGGTATAGCCGCTTAGAAGCGCATGCAATAAATATATGAAATATATTTCAATCCAATACGTTAAGTCCAATCCAGCCATGGGCCCTTGATTGCTCACAGTGTTTACGTGAAGTTGCAAAGTGTTTAACTGCCTGAAACTGGCAGCTTTTAAATTGGTTAAAAAAACTGACCAACGTAATTTCTATTTTTGTCTTATTGTACATTGCTATAGAGGCCAGAAAGAAAGCAAAAGACGGACGAATGTTGGCCTTAAAAAAGTTTTTTGTGTTTTAGCTAGTTTAAATACTATGCCTGTTTGCGCAACGTAAAGCTCATAATCACAGTTTTGAAGCCTCAAATCAAACCATCAAACAACACATTTCTGAGTAGTATTGCTTGCTAATAATGTTCGAGTGAAACTTGTCAAAATCATTTTAGTTTTATAAAGATCCGGAAGAGCTTTTTAGCAATATGACTGTCTGCACGACAGTCATATTGCTAAAAAGCTCTTACTTTTAAATTTTATGTTCTGTATTGGTTTCATTGGTTTTTGTGTGCGCTTCTCCAGAAACTACCTGCCTCGCCCAGCTAATCTGTGGAATGGATTGTCGCCTGCGGTATTTCCGGACCGATACGACCTTCAAACCTTCAAGAAAAGAACATACTCCCATCTGAAAGGCCGGCAACGCACTCACAACACCTCTGGTGTTGCAGGTGTCCATGGGCGGGGGTAATCGCTTACCATCAGGTGATCCGTCTGCTCGTTTGCCTCCTATCACATAAAAAAAACATATTGAGGTGTGCAAAAATAATGTGTTATTGTATTGACTACAATGAAACAAATAAGTTATAAGAACGTGTCAAACTTTGGTATTTACAGATTTAGGGAATTGCGCGAGTAAACATGTGTGACCGAACGCCAAGAAAATATCGAACGCCTCAAAACAAGCCCCACATAATACCTCCCTTGCGAGTCACCAACAATCTAGGATCGCAAAGAACCAGCACATACGGGCCTGCAATTTCACAGCACGCGCTCAACTTCGCAGGATTCCACGCGCGTACCAGAACAAATCCGATAACGCGACGCCCAAACTTGCAGACTCAATTTCAAGTGAAAACACGATTACTTCACGCTCGGAACAAGAACTGAATCTCTATTAGGTACCTGGAGTCTGCTACACTGGCCGCTTTTTGGACCTAATGCTGTTAGGCTAGTTTTAAGACGATGTGTGACTTAAACGAGAAAAATAAATGTTTGAGACATGGGCTTGTTACTGGAATATTAAATTGAGCGTTGCTTTTTCCTTAGTTGTTCAATAATTTTGTGCGAGTGATCACTTTGTGTCAGTTTTCTCCCGCAATCTTTGCACCTACGCAGTAGCATGTAGAACCTTATTGATTAAATATATTTGACACTTTTTTGGTCAAAAGGAGGAGTCGGGTATAATAAAAAATAATTGACTTGGTTAGAATCTGATGGCAATATTTGAAATTTCTAAATTTAAAAAATTGATACTTAAAACACGCGTAATCTGGATTAGACAATTAAAAACGGAGCACCTATTATCCTGAAAATATCCCCTCGTAGGGATGAAATCAGGGGTTTAAGTGCATATTTTGTTTTTTCGTAAGGTTCTAAGAAAAATATATCATAGTAGCTTCCGCCCCCGACTTCGTCTAATTGGACCCCGCATACAAACTATTATTATTTTAATCCAGACTATAACCTTTCTTCGTGCAAAATTTCAACCAAATCGGTTGAGCCGTTTTTTAGCGTGATTGAGTAACACTCATCCAAACTTTCGCAATTGGAATATTAGTACCTAGGTACTTAGTAGGATAACACTTTTAATATTATTTCAAGCCTCACGTTATAGGAGTATACGTTTTTTAAGGGATGCAAAGCCAAGCTCCAATTTAATCCCGCCTTTCGCTATCCATCACAAAAACTATTATAAAAATCCCGCAATATCCCGGTAAAATTATATAGTGCATGTTTTATTCATGGCGGTTAAGGTAAACTTGGGCCAATACCTCTGAAACTAACGCTGTAAGAACTTCCCCGCGATAGGTTCAATTTGCATTTTAATTGGAGCCGTCGAAGCTCCGCGGACGCCATTAAAAACACTTTTAATTATCGGGTTAACCGGACGCGTGTCACACCGAAGTGTCTGAGAACGCATGGGACAGCATCACGAGGGCTTTTCAGAATGCATTATGTCGCAGCTGGCAGTAATAGTACTGCCGATCCTCCTTCTTTAGTCGTGTTCCTCATTGCTGAGGGTCGTGTCCCCGATGTGAGGTTACTCTTTGCCGCACTATGTCTCTCCATCTGTTGCGGCCCTTAGCAGCGGATATATCTGTCGAATTGTGATGGCGAAGCCACCAGTAGGCAACGATGTTTATAATTTTAAATTGGGTAATCTTATGTAAACAATCGGTTGTTGTTTGATCGCTGTCAACTGGTAGTGACTCCATTTGACAGTTAACGTAATTCATTCGATTTTATTTGCTGGTAACACCCTACTTGTTTCAATTAAATTGTGATTTAAATGGCAATGTTATGTTTAGAGTTAAGTTGGCCAACCTGTAGACTAATGTCCGGTGGTTCTTTATTCTGATTGGCTGTCGATTGTTATTTTATGTTGGTACACTGGAAACCCAAGCGTTGGGCTAATATCTTGACGCTGATTGGTTAAACAACTTTGTCCCTCGCTTGGAAATGGCTCTTGGCGGGAATCGGTATCTAGCTGGCGGGAATAAACCGCCATTGCGGGACATTCTGTATTGAGCGCTTGTACGAATTAGACGTTCTCGCCAAGAGACTTGTCGGTTTCCGATGTAGTGCATACCTAGGTACCCTAGTACAATGTTAAGGTCTATGGCAAATAAATAGCTTACCGTTAATAGTTGTGTGAATCCGATTCGATATTTAGTTTAGTGTTACTATTAACTATCTTTTAACTATGTGAATGCGAATAAAGCATAAGTGGTATATTTCGTCTGATTTTTATTTGCAAACGTGATAGGAAGTCCGTCGCCATGCCCGATATCCCAGAAGAAGCCCAATTACCCGCTCCGGTCAACCTTTCTCCAACATATCTATAAATTATAAATCAAAGGAAAAAAGTGAAAAATGTAATGCTCCGAGCCGGATTCGAACCGGCGACCACAGGCATTCATGGCCCGTCGATACTAACCAACTGAGCTATCGGAACAATCCGGTTCGGGCACCAAATCCTTCAATCATTTCCTTCATACAACGCCTTAGGGAGGCGTGTAGCGACATATACCAGAAGACTTAGGTTTCTTAACGGCACCAACGTCTCAACTTTGTTTTAAAATTTATAATTTTCGTTAGCAGCGTTACTGTTTAATTAAAAACAAAATTATTTTCCTATAGTCGATGAAAAAAGAAGTGGGCGGTAGCGTAATACCATACTTCTCCCATTCAGACAACACATTTACAAAAAAAACATTCGAACCATTTGTACCAGGCTAATTTTTGCAAATGGCCGTCATACCGCTCCGCCGTAAAGGAGTACATTTATTTTTGCTTAACGATTTGTACCTGCATGACATTAGAATTTTTAGAAAGTACAATGTGACCGTTATAATGTTTTTGATACTTCTAGTAGGGGGAATACCTTGTTTATACTCGATGATACTACCATGATTAGCTTTGCAAAATTTAGCCTCGTACAAATGGTTAACTTGATTTTTTTTAAATAATGTGTTCTCGTCGGTATGGGCTGTAACTCACACCGGAGAAGTATGGCATTATGCTACCGCCTATTTCTTTTTTCATCGACTATCGGAAAATACAAGGTTTTTGTGTAAGTAATCGTTCGGCTTTCGAGATTGGGTCACCGGTACCAGCGCTATGACCATCGTTTTTCTTTTCGTCATTACGTAATTAGACCCCTGAAGGGTCGCCATAATTGTGTCAGTTACTCCCGGTCTGTCAGCCCGGCTTACAACAGAAACGTCACCGCCGTTGCCATTATCAAAATAAGTATTCATACATGTTGTAACTAGGTAAACATCATTTGACATGTCGAAACTGTTGGTGAACAAAACTAACCTACAAATAATGGAATTAATATCAAATATCTACGTTTTCCCTGTAAAATTCAAAAAAATACTTGGTGTAGTTTATTGTTCTCTAAATACACGGTATACGACTTTAGAATCGTTGTCATCGAGTTCATGGCTCATTTTTTTTTATAGATTCTACTCATTAATAGATGATTCCTCACCAAATTTCAGGTTGTGATAACCCATAGTTTTTGAGAAAAAATTTATTAAAGTTTCCATATAAATTTCCATGGATGGCGTCATTACGTGTGATTTTTGTCACTTTTTTTACGCCGTTTTTCCAAATACGTGAATTACCAAATCTTTATTACGCGTAATACCTAAGACAGCGGCGCTACCACGAACTTCGAGGTATTTCCATCTCTAGATTGCACTCCCTTACTCGAGTGACTTCGGCTTTCGAAGTTCGTGGTAGCGCCGCAGGTCGGTGTAGGTACACCTAAGTGAAATAACACATTTTCGGTTCTGGCGCTTACTTACTTACCTAAAGAACATCTACCAATATCAACACGTAAAAAGGAACGCGCACAAGTGTCATTGTCAGTCAAAATATCTTCGAAATACACAGTAATGGAAATGTATATGGAAACTTTAATAATTTTTTTCTCAAAAACTATGGATTTTCACAACTTGAAATTTGGTGAGGAATCATCTTTTAATGAGTAGAATCTATATTAAAAAAATGAGCCATGAACTCAATGACAACGATTCTAAAGCTGAGCCAAATACACTATTAGGTATGAATGTGACGCAATGAGTTTTGTATTGGTACAAACGTGCTATGGATGCGCGGCAATGTACTTTATGATTTTAAATGTAATGAACTGGTTCTTCAATATCATCCTTAATGTCATTTTTTGATCATGAATCAGAAGCCGTGAGTTAACTTTCAAACAATATTGTAACTATATAACATTCAGAGTGCTAACCATCTTGCAGTGTAGGTACAGTTAAGTGTAAACACATGCACCCGCATACAAATTAACTCATAAATATGTCCCATCTCTCTTATGTCAATGGATTAAGGTTTCGGTACATATTAATGAGATGATTGAATCGATATATATATATTTTTATGCAAGACTGTCCAGTGACTGGTCCTAGTCTGACCTGACTAACTGGTACAGTAATAGCCTTTTCACTCTTGTTTTGAAGGAACCTAGATCCTAGTTCTCAGGAAATACAGATGAAGGGAGCGAATTCCATTCCTTAGCAGTTTGCAATGAGAAAAACGAGGTGAATCACAATTTTGCAATTGACTGTACACATTCAACTGGCCGTATATGTAAATAAAAATGAACAATGTAATTATTTAAGTTCGGTGTGAGTGGCGGCGCTGTCCGCTCTAACTTGGCAATTGCGTTCGTTACGCCGCTCATGTCCGATGTGAAACCGTGATTATACCGAGCGATGCTCATCTGAGCCGCATCCGGCTCATCAATGTATGCTATTTATGTACAGTACGGTGTAGTTTAACTATGTTACTCAGTCATTATATAAACTAATATCAATACTATCCGACTAATCGATGTTTGGATTGGATGTTTGTTACAACAATCACACAAAAGCGACTAATCGGATCAAGATGAATTTTGGTAAACATATAGTGCGCAATGAGTGCGCAGGACCGGTCACATTGGCACTCTTTGGGGGAGGCCTATATCCAGCAGTGGAGGTCTTTTGGCTGATATGATGATAATGATAGTGTATAGGTAATCTGGATTAACGTACATAATACTTTTTATCCTGGGAATCATCTAAGGGGGTTGAAATGGGTGGGGGGGGGGGGGCGAACGTTTGTATGGAGCTACAATATAAACGAGTTCCGCGCGGACGAAGTTGCGGTTAGCGCGACAGCAATGCATTTTACAAATACCTATTTCTCAATTATCTCGACCTTTATTCCTCTTAATTTTTAACGTTTAAAGTAGCGACCACACCGGTGCTTTACGCTGCGTATACGCATTGACGTGTCGTATGCGTCACGTATTCTTCATACATTTTGCTGCGTTTACGGTGCGTTAGCGTATTTTGAGCAGCTGTGTGGTCGCTACTTAAACCGCCATAGCAAATACTGCTACACCAGCTGATAAGCCCCTAGTGTTTCCAGTCATTGGAAGACTGTCAACACGTACGTGTAAGGCCTGAGTGCACGCCCCGCTCAGAGCGGGGCATCGAGCGTCCATATAAGTTGGATTTGTTTTATATGGACGCTGCACGCGCCGCTCTGAGCGGGCCGTGCACTCAGGTCTTACACTTAGGTGTGACCTGTTATCGGAATCAGGTGAGCCGAAATACCTATTCTTTGCAAGAGGATAAATTGGTTGCAACCGGGAAGAAAAATGTGTTTTTTCTTAAATAACGGGTATTCGATATTTTTCCGGTCGTAATGTTTAACATACATGTTTTTACTTATAGAACAGGATGTTTTATTTACCGATCACCGGTGAAGAATGTGCAAAATAAGTACAGTCAACAACAAAAGCTTGTAACAAACATGTTATTGTTGACAGAAATGTATTCAACTGACGAGCACGTTTTGAAAGATTACTTTACACGGCTCTCACGATTACTAACGGGGTATTCAGCGTCTCCAACACAGTTGAGTCTGGTCGAATCTCCTCTCTCATTTAAAAAAGGCATGCTTGAATAACCTGAAACTTTTTCTGAGCATTCACCATATCTAGGTTAGAAACTTAGAAACTAGTTTCTAACCTAGATATGCTAGATATTACAAATGTAACAGAAAAAAAGTGATTAGAGACTGCATGAAAAAAGTTCTTCTCGATCAATTTTTTTTCGATTTTCATTTTCTCTCAACATAAACTGATATCGACGGGTGGATCCCATACTAACGTTTGTATGAAGAGTTGAAAGTCCTGGTGACACTTTTTTTTTAATGTGTCAAAGTGCGAGAGCTTAAAGAGTATATGTTTTGTTTCAGGAAAAACTAGGATGGATGCGCTGACTTCTTACGGAGTCGGCCCAGCGTTACTGATGCTGGGTGAAGGCTTCTCACGTGAGTTCCTCATGCTAAAGCGGTTTTTGCTCTGTCTTTATTCCGTTATTATTATATTAAGTTCCTTGTTTTTATATTAGTATAACGGCGCATCTTTTCGTCCAATATTCGACACGACAGTCTTTGACCAGAGTGTGTGTTTCGCGTGATGACATATGGCACTGAAACGTGGTCGCTTACTATGGGCCTCATAAAAAGCTAAAAATCATCCAAAGGGTAATGGAAAGAGGGCTATAGCACGAATAATCGATGGCCGTTGGGGCAGAAAAGTTCTCGAGTGGCGCGGCGTGGGTAGGTCCCCCACAAGGTGGACTGATGACCCGGTAAAAGTCGCGGGAGTCCGTTGGATGCGGGTGGCGCAGAACCGATCACTTTGGCACTCTTTGCGTGAGGCTATGTCCAGCAGTGGACGTCTTTCGGCTGATATGATGATGATGATTTTAGTATATGTGGTTCAGTATTTTTTCAGAGAGTGTGAAGTTTAATACCGTATACGGGAAAACCAATTTATGTTACATTGTTTCTTGAAAATTTATCACTTTCACTGCATGGTCCGCTGATCCTACGCGGTAGTCGCTTTCTGCTACATACGGGTAAAGGCCTCCACCCACCGAACACGTGTCGTGCGCGGCGCGTGACGTGCGCGGCGCGTGACGTGCGCGGCGCGCGTCGGGCGCGGTTGAATCAGTATATTCACACAGCAAGCCGTCGGCGTAGGTAGGCCCCCCACGAGGTGGACTGATGACCTGGAGGTTGCGGGAGTCCACTGGATGCGGGTGGCACAGGACCGGTCACTTTGGCACTCTTTGGGGGAGGCCTATGTCCAGCAGTGGACGTCTTTCGGCTGATATGATGCAGCCGTCGGCGTATAGCAACGCGGAGTCCGCGTTCGATGTGTGTTTGAAGTGTAGTTTCAATGCTTTACAACTTGAGCGGGTGCCGCGCAGCACACGCGCCGCGCACGAAACGCGTCCGGTGGGTGTGTAACAACTCAACTACCGAAAATAAAGCTACCGAACGTCCAGGTCATCGCGCACCACTTTGTAACAACTAAGCTATCGACTCCCCGCCCCGGAATGCAGAGAGACCCCAACTATAGCTACCCGACGTGAAAATACCACGAAAACTAAAACCTACTGAAGAAGCTCCACGCCGAAGCTCGGAAATACTGAATAAATTACTCCCACAAAAAGCTGATCAAGTTATCATAAATTCTAACACTAACCCCTATTGTAGCTTGCCCTCTATTTACTTATTTAATAAACCTACTCATGTTGCTTGCTTTTATTACGAATACCTGAAGATTTGGCCAAATGTGATCATCTAGTGGTAGGACCCTGAAGTGTTGTGTGCCGTAATAACCCATGTCCTTTTATGAAAGCTTGACAGGTTTTGGACTCTTCATCATGAAATTAAAGCTAGTCTATTCCGCGCAATAAATGAACCTATCTGAACGCTGCTTTCAGCTACTAATCTCCTATTTTTAATGATAATGAAGTCCTAAGGTTTGGAAGAATAATTCATTCGCTGTAGATATCTTAAAATTATAATTATACGTTAAGTATTAGTTAATTTAAGATTATAAACGCTATTTTATGATTATAAATATTTTTATTTTTGGGTAGAAAATCCCCTACCACTTATTACACGCTCGGTTGGACTTGGAAGTAGCTTTTATAAAACATAAATTAAGATTATTTATTTGAACCTAAAGTAAACTAGTCGCTTGTCCTAAATACTTGTATTTTGGAACAAAGGTACTATCGACGGGTTGTGTGGACTTCTTGTACTCACACATGCTACTTCTCAAGTCTAGGATGGGGAAAGAGCGTCCTATCCAAGTTACCTTCCTAGCTACCTATGAGTTTAAGACTCTGAGAATGAATCTACCAGTGTCTCCAACCTAGCGGTCAGTTTCGAGAAGATACACCGAGACAAACTCGACTGACATCTTTTAGTGTTAATAATTGTTGTATTTACAACACATATGGCCAATATATACCTAGACCATTCTATAACTATGGCTATTGGAGTAATACCAATGCAAACCGTACCTTACATGTGAAATATTTGTCCTAAGGCGTACCATAAATGAAGAGAGTCCACTCACAACAATAAATTGCCTTGAGTGGAGAATATCTACTCATAATATTAAGATACTTTAAATGGATTTGATGAACTGCTCTGCCTGTCATCAAAACCAGAGTTATTTCATCTTTCTGAAGCAACCCTGATATCTCAATGTTATGAATAGAAACGTTACCTTACTATGATGGTTGATAAATGCCACACCGTTACAATACCTCACATGCATTTCACAGAAACTAGACATTCATTTAGATTAATTATTATTATTGAAGTAACCTCAGCTATCCTTACAATGTGGTCTTCATGAAAACCATCCGGAATAATGACTAGCTTTAGCTAATCAAACAAGTTATCGGAGTATCTTTCGTTGTAGTAAATATAATTATAAACCTATCATCCCATAACGCGTGAATTTATCCCTAAAGTCTACCCCACAGTCCCTATTCTGCTTACTCCTGGAACCATACCTTAGTTCAGAAGCAAGAATGTATCCCTATTGAAGCTGTAATTAGTTCAGTCGGCGAAACTGAGATGACAACCCTCTAGCAGCCTGTGTAATTCATCTCCCCTCGCTGCGCCCGTAGGCTAAAGGGATACAGCGAGTAAGATGCACTAACTGGACATACGGTATGTTGATATATAAGTATATTTAACACTGAACGACCCCTCAAGCAACTGATCGGTTTCCGCGAGCGAAGATATCCTTCTATGCTTATCGTCACATGAATGACCAAGCCACGCTTCCACCGCCAGTTGTTTTGAGAGACGTGAGGGCCCCGGTTAAGAGGTTTCGTCTCCTGTATTAATAAAAAAGGTAGACGCCAGATCACACCTCAAATCTGGTAGCAAAAGACTCTGGATCACGCTAATTGACACCGTTATACGCTAGCGTGATCCCTCAGGTATACTGTAAACCTGGACAGTGTTCTGGCTGATTAGGTAGTAATAATTTAACCCAACTAAGTCTCGAAAACAATCATACAAACATGTACCATTCCAGGGATTGGACCGCCTGGCATTAAACACGCTTGATTAAACTATATAAACCTCACAGATAGTATCCGAAAAGGTACATACAGCCCTGATCGAGTTCCGAAACCATTTGTCATCCATGTCTAAATTCAGCGCGTAGCCGCTCCTGAGAATTAGACATGTTTGATTTAGCTATATAAACCTCACAGAATATATCCGATAAGGTTAATATAACGTAGGCCCTAACACCACTTTTGAATTTACAAATCACTATAATTTTAAGAACTGTAAATGACTCATAATTACGAAGAGAGTTTCCTCGCAACGACGAGCCATTCACTACAATAATTAAAGCACACACCAATAAATTCCCAGCCTACAACCAGAGACACTGTCAGTCCGAACGATGAGAATTGAATAATCGAATATCCCGAATACTTCTCCCGCATGCACCTTGATACCCGCCATTCTCAGACACCACCGATTTTGTTAACCGTTTATATCGGTCCTTAATCTACACATTGAAAATGATTATAACTATTATAAGGGACGATTATTGTTATTTTATTGTAATTTACCGTTTGACATATAAAAATGCCCCCGTGGCCCATTTGCAGAATAAATAATTGCTCAATTGATTGATTGATAATAGTATCATCAAACACTTAAACTCTTTGGTAATAAGGTCGAAAATCGGTTGTACGTATTCACGCGCCAATACTCGGTTTGCAATGAACATGTGATTTTATCCATCCCACTCCCCGGCAATGGTCGCACCGCCCATTTAATTTAGCTCCTAACGCTCTAGCTATTAAGATTGAAATCCGTATGGTCGCCCTACGCTTCTAGAAAGACAAATGTTGCCAGAGTAGAAATATTACTTTTCCCATAATATATTGAATGACTATTATAATTCTAGTTTACATGGAACTCTTATAAACCCTTGTAACCACTGTCATTACGTGGAATAAACCCATACAATGTTCTTTAAATGAAGTAATGTTTTGATACTGACTAACTACACTATTAAATGCTAGCCTAATTATTGATTTCCTTTTCCCCCTTACTTATTCACTCAATTCCCCAACTTTTGGCGTGAAATAAAAACTTATCATCCTCTCTCCCTTTTTTACATCAATGATGATGTAGTTGGTTGCTTTATTTATACAGAAACACACCGACGAGTATGTCCGTTCCGTTACAGCTGGAGGCCTTAAAACCACGGGATCGGCTAGAGCGCGTAGCGATTCTTAGCAGTAAATATGCTAATCCATTGAATGCCAAGCAAGACTGCTACTTTTCAGCAGGATTTTTCCGCGATGTAACGAAAATTGCGCATAGAGGTATGATTCATATGTCAGAAGTTGGCCTTGAATGGGTGATTGCAGAATGAGAACATAATATTTAGAATACCTAAGCATGTACCAAAGCTGTGTAAGGTAGTAGCGCGGTGTCCGAGGAAAAAGTCAAATACACCAAAAAAAATGGTACTTAATAAGTTTCAATTCTATGTGTGAGAAATAAAATAAATAATTGCGGACAATCTTACACAAATCGACCTAGCCCCAAACTAAGCAAAGCAACTATGGGTGCTAGGCGACGATAGACATACTTATATAGATAAATACATACTTAAATACATAGAAAACATCCATGACTTAGGAACAAATATTCGTGCTCATCACTAAATGCCCTTACCGGGATTCGAACCCTGGACCTCTAGCTTCGTAGGCAGGGTCACTACCAACTATGCTAAAGCGGTCGTCGGATAAGTAAATAAACTGACTACAAGATTTAGGGCCTGTTTCACAATCTCCAGTTAAAACATATCCGTCAGATAAATGTAGGTTGTCACTTTTCTTTTATATGACGGGAGAAAAGGATAGCAATAATTTTAACTGGCAGATAACTTTCTCCGGCGATTGTGAAACAGGCCCTTAGATAAGTTAATATTCAAGTGTCAACTTTGCGTACGAGTACATGTTTACGCGTAATCTGCAGCTCACAACGGAATGTTATCTTTTCTCAGCCGACCCACTCGATTAGTCACTTCAATTTTAACCACATTCTTATTATTATATCTTCTAAGATCAGTAATGGTGTAATAACTAGGGTAGTGAATCCTGTTTCAACCGTGACACAGTTTAATGGTAGTACGAGGGAAGACGCTTACTCGATAATTTGTTACTATTCTGACAACGATGCAGCTGCGCTGACCATTTGCGAACCATATGGGAAGGACATAGGGTCCACTGTTCGTCGGTTAGGTGTTTTTTTTGTAGTTGTTTGTGTGTGCATACCTACCGAGTAAAGACAATGTAAAAATGAGATATTAATATAATTAGAACATATTGTAAGCAGCGTTGTAACATTGATTAACTGAATAAAGTTTTTTAATTTTATTTTTCACTTCTCATGCTCAAAAAGTGCATCATATTAGACTTGGCAAGCGGGGCTAAAGTAGTACATTTAGCCCCTAGGGAAAATATGTATACATATTTATGATTTATAAAACATTTTAATTTGACCACTCACAACAGTTCAATATTATATCCACCAATCACAACTCTTTAAAAAAACATTAGTATTTGCTATCTATTAACCAGAATACAGCTAGACATTAAAATCGACCAATCAGGAAACAGAATTCAATTCAAACATTGGGTGTTTTTCAAGCGTGGTTAACTGCATACATGACTCATGTATGCAGTTAACCACGCTTTAACGTTTCAATGGAGCTATAGTCGGTCAGAGGCGTTTATTTTTTTAATTATTGTAAATTAGGGAATGAAAAACTCCTAAAGTTTGAATTGAATTCTGTTTTCTGATTGGTCGACTTTAATGTCTAGCTGTATTCTGATTAGTAGACAGCAAATACTAATGTTATTTTAAAGAGTTGTGATTGGTGGATGTAATTACATGACATAAGCTATGAAGATTGAGCGGGCCACTTGAGTGCTCGCGATTCAAAAAAAGGTGCTGTAAAGTGCTTAAATTTACCGCGCTACAGCGGCGCCGTGTCGTGTTTTGTTAATAAATCAATTACTTGGCATTCACTGAATTTTTTGATCTGATTCTTTTTACGTTGCAAAGCTAAAGAAACGGGCAATTTTTTCACATACATAAGTAAACAGGTCATTATAATAAAATTTATCAATAACAAAATAAAATAAAAAATAGCCCTACGTACCTACCGGAACGAATGCCGTTTTTGACGTCCGATTACCGACAATTCCCACCACTTCAAACCACAAATACACTTTAACACAAATACACTCACATATCACACTTCACAACTAAATACATATCAGGCCGATTACCACTTCAATATTTACTCTTTTGTTTTCATTCCAAATGTAAACAAACCCACGTGCAGGTCTTCACGAGTCATACTAAACGTTACCGGTCAACAACTTTATTAATTTCGTGAAATTGTTCCATAGACTGCGGTTTTGTTTTTTTTTATGTTGCCACATTCAACCTCTACCAAATTAAGTCAACAGAAAAGGGCTCTTCGCACGTTCCAACATAGATATGATTTAAAAACCATTTGAACTCCACCCCGCAACTGGCGTTGCGAGAGCACTTTGCGATTTGACAAGTCGCAACCGTAGTTGCGCCGAGCACTTGAGTGGATAGACTACGCCGCTATTAGACGGTCAGAGGCGTTTATTCGTCTTGTGAATATTTTGTATTGTATCTGTGTCAAAACAGTTTATTAAAAAGAATGGCGCCAAATTGAACAATCTTTTCGCCTTGGTATAATTGTTGATTGTGGATGGATAATCTTTGTTTTTACTATTTTCTCGCAGTCGAAGTGAAAAGTAGAGTGTATAACTCTGGTCTAAAAGCCATATTACCCCTCAAACTATTTCCCCTCACGTCGTTCGGGAAAATATCCATCTCGTGGTAATGTGGCTTACTTTAGACCCTTGTCATACAATCTACTATTTATTTATTTATTTAATAGCACTGCTATTGGTCTTCATCCTGTGACCCATCTCGACTCCTTGGCGGATTTATCATATATATCTCATACCCCGCTTCTCGCAAGCCTCCAGTACTCTGCCTTAAAGTGAAATCGACCTCTCCACTCATCAAAATCGTCCAACTATAATCAACCTCCACGCTAAATGTATTCCGTCTATGTACCCGGGCATACATAATAATTGGACGGCACAGACTATATTGTGAAGAAATGCATCTCTGTATTCCGAGTAACCATTGATAAAAATAGTAATGCCAAGTTAATTAGATAAAAGCTACTTTCGATGTGTTTTTGACAGACATTTGAAGGGCATTTATTTGTGTGATGAGCATGACTATTTGTTTCAGACTCATGGATGTTTTCTATTTATTTAAGTATGTTTATCGTCGTCAAGTACCCATAGTACAAGCTTTGCTTAGTCCCACTAGGTTAATTTGTGTAAGATTGTCCCCAAATATTTATCGTTTATTTGTTACTATTATTTATGCAAGAGTAAGGAACTACAACATCTATGTAAATTAATTATCCATTTCCATTTCAAACTTGAATTAATCCATTCAGGGTCAATCACGTGCGACAGAGCGACAAGCGCTTTCTGCTAAATAATTATGGTCATTAACCCATTCATGGCCCATGACGACACATATGCGTCAGACCGCCGTAGTCGCTTTCCGCTACATACGAGGAAAACCACCATTGGGTTAACACCATTGTCACTGCCAAGAGCAAGTGTAGCGGGCGCGTACTAGGCACCACTACAACACCCGGTACACGTACACACGAGGAGCGCTACGCTTTTAGGCGATCCGATGCCTACGAGCGTAGCGCTCCTTGAGTATAGCGGGAAGAAACTACGGCACAGATGCCTGCTAGCCGGTTCCTGGCAGTTAAAGTGCTACTACAGAATACGGCGTAGCACTTTCAAACTCAAAACTCAAACTCAAAATTATATTTATTCAAGTAGGCCCAGTAACAAGCACTTTCAAATCGTCAGGTACAACGTAATCTTAAGCTAATTACTTTGAGTAATTTATTAAACATAAAAAGTAAAATTTATATGAAGTTTTTAATTTTTTTTATAAAAAAATACTAGCCTAGAATGATTCTAGAAAGACAATCTGGGTGACGTTGAATTGGGATATGGTATCTTACCATAATCTACTAAAATATCAGTCTGACCTTGGTTTGACCAACTGACTTACCAACCATCTGCATCTGCATTGTATCCTAATCTGTCCCAAAAGTTTATTAAAATGTATAGTAGTACCTAGTTGATGAAATTAGTAACACACTTATAGGCAGATCGTACAAGTTGTGGTCCATAAGGGTTCCTTTTTGCCCGATATGATATGATTTTAGCTACCTAGCGTTTAATATACTGAACCGATTTTGATAAATGAGCTGTCAATCGATTCGAAAATATGCTCCAGGCTTAAGCTAACTCTTGTATTCATGAAAACAGTTCGTTTTCTGTTTTATCACCTTGTCTAGCAGCAGACGTATTTCGTCTACTATGATGATGAAGATGATTACCTTTTGTGTCCTTCCTCCTTCAACTTAAGAGCTCTGCTCTTGTCGGTGGAGTAACCGCCATTCAGCTCTACGCTCTGCCACTGCTTTGAGCTCCTGGTACGACACTACATTGACCTTCTCCTTGACCTGGTCCATAAAAGCACGTCGCGGCCTTCCTCTGCCTCTTCTTCCCTCTATTTCCCTTCGATTATAGTTTTTATGTAAATGTCATGTCGTAACAGGTGCCCCAACATACTTCCTCTTCTATTTTCAATCGTCCTTAGCAAGGATCTCTTCTCTCCGACTAAATCCAAAACCTCTTCATTAGTTCTTCTTTCCGTCCAACTAATTCCTTCCATCCTTCGCCAACACCACATCTCAAAGGTACTTAATCTTTCTCGGTCTCGCTGGGTAAGTGTCCATGTCTCGCAGCAATACAACGCTATGCTCCAGATATATGACTTTATATAACGTTTCCTTACGCTTTTGGAAATCTTGGCTCAAAAGAGATGTTTTTTGTCATTGAACGGCAGTACATCTGGAGTCACAGCCGTCACAGGGTACCTTTTGTGTACGGACCCTAAAACCATGTAAATTGTACACACGGCAAGTAGCCAAACAAGTAGCTAGTGTGTTACCACCTTAATAAGTAAGACGTCCACGGAGCCAGCAATGTCCAAGCGCTTCAACTGGAATTTAAAGCACAGCATTAGTGCTATAGTATTCCATCCAGAGAGCTATGCATGTTAGGCACGGTTCACACTATCGATTGAATTCACGCCCGACACTTGCATAGTTACTCTAAATATTCGTAGCATCTTGACCTCGTGGAATTGCTGTTTATGACGAGATGTTTGCCTGTAATGGCTTTAGATGGTTTCGTTGAGTTTAAAGATAATATTCCTTTTCATACATATTACATCCTCATTATTAATATTAGCAAATAAATGAAATGAAATTAAAACATATTATATATTAACCCTCTATATACCTGCAATCTGTAGGCGCAGTATGTGCAACGTGTCTATGGGGCCCTTAGGGTCCAGTATAATAATGCGTTGATGGGACTGCCTCGTTTCTGTAGCGCATCAGGGATGTTCGCGGCGGCGCGCGTGGATCGTAGGGTTGACTGTCCCTACATGTCGCATTGCGAGGGATTGTCCCCTGTCAGTGTTGTTTTATTTCAAATGTAAGTTTAGAGGTACCAACTAATCCCTTAGTTTTGTAAGTTCTAATAATAAAATACGTGTCCATGGTTACACGACATAAAAGATCATTCATTCATTAAATTACACCAAGAAAATCTTTGAACCACAGCGGGTCAACGACCGGCCTATGGTTACTCCCTTCAGCGATCATGTCATCATAATTGATCTTATCTTATCTAGATGAGGGCCCTTTTGGATGCTTTTCGACCCAGTGGGATCTTTTGTGCATTTGCCCTCTCCTTTATGCCTACTCCCCAGCTCACTCAGTCATTTCCACATAGGATGATGCAGGTCAGCGGGAGCACCTTGAATTCCTTTGGTTGCGGATAGCCCTTACCAAAGTATTCAACGGGATTCATGTTCCATAGTCTCATCCTCGCCACAGATTCTACTTATTCATATGATTACATCATCAGTAACTCATAAGCACCATGTACTAAAAATTTACTTACCTAATTACCAAAAACAAGTCTCAATTGAGACCAGCGTTTTCACTAAACTTAACTCATTTCCCAAACTTAAGGAGCTATGACTAGACACTCGGCCGCCGGCGGCGTTCATACAAACTTCTTATAACAATGTTACAAAATTTTAGTCAGAAACGGTCGCGAGCTCTTACCCACGCAGCTGGTCCCAGCTAAGATGTCGTTTTCTCTTTCCGAGGCGCTAAAAAGCGCATAAACTGGTATAAACCGGCATAGACAGAGGGTTAAACAGGAGTGGGCAGCGGTTTAACACTGTTTTGGGGTTATAGGACATTTCTAAAGGAGTCGGAATAGATATTTTCACCACATCTCCCTATCAGCATACTTTTACTAAGGCAATTGTTGCAAGTTACACTGGTTACTATGGAACATCAAGACGACTATGTATAATCATCTATCAGTTGAAACATGTCATGTTTTCTATGTATTTAAGAGCCCGCAGTAAGGTCGGACGAATTTCGGCTTCCCATACAAACGGAGTTTCGTTCTCATTTTAAAACTACGTGTTGGATTGTGACAAAACTTTGCATATACAATGACATAAGGTATATTTATGTCTGTAATAAGTTTATATTTATGGTTCTAGTTTATAAAACAAACGAAATACAGCAAAAACAAGTTATGTGTGAAAAACTTCAATTCGTTTTTTTTACTGTGTTATCGGAAGATACATAAACAAATTACAGACCTGGATATACCTCATGTTATTGTACATGCAAAGTTTCGTAACAATCCAACACGTAGTTATGAAATGAGAGCATAACTACGTTTGTATGGAGAATCGAGATTATTGCGGACTCGGAGTACTAGCTTCCGCCCGCGACTTCATCTGCATGGATCCGGGATAAAAACTATCTATCTAACTAACTAATAATGTAACACTAATTGAGAAATAAATGAATCTAAATCTAAATCTAAATCTAAATCTAAATCTATCCTATATTTTAATCCAGGCTATAAACTATCTTCATGCAAAATTTTATCCAGATCGGTTGAGCCGTTTAAGCATGACTGAGTAACAAAGATCCAAACATATAAACATCCAAACATCCAAACTTTTGCATTTACATTATTAGAAGGTTTATTTAATTATCTATAAAGTATGTTTTCGTTGCCGAGTAACTACCTATACTAATAAGCTTTGCTTCGTTTGGGAACTATGTCGATTTCATTGAAATAAGATTGTCGCAATTTCTTTTACGTCACACCTGGCCATAATGCGAGTATTACTGCACGCTGCGCGTACGGGAAAACTCGCATTGTGGCCAGGTGAAGACGTAAAATGTTGTACGCAACACGGGCGGTAATTCGTAAAGCCCCAGAGCGCATATTTATGGCCCTGACCTTCGGTTCGGGCCACAAACACCTGCGATCTGGGGCATTTACGAATTCACCGCCCTAGTTACGTAATGTACTATTTCATACTAAAATGGTCATTAACGTCCCGCCGCGTGTACAATGCGTGACGCAATAGACCAGCTGGGCAACAAAGAACAAACAATTGAAAGAAGATAATTAATAGTCGGTTCTCTACTCGCTCAACACTTGTCCCCTAGAGCAACCTCCAAAGCTGACGACACTACTAAGTGCTCTACAGACAACTAGTATATACGGAGTTGAGATTTACGACGCGGTCCGATGCTCTAGACGTTTCGGGGTTCATTCCGATACGTGTGACAAGTTGGACAGGCTTAGACTAGGCTGGGAGCGGCTTAATTGAAATGCGGCTTATGGGGCTTATAGAACTGCATGTATAATTATATGGAGACTGCCAATTTCAAAAGTTTCACTAGATGACGTTGTTATAAGTGAGGATATAGCGCTACAGAAGAGGAAAATGTAAATACGGAGTGTAAATGACAGCATATCGAATTCTGATAACCTAATTAAGAGCGGGTTGCACCAGACCGATAAACGGTAGATATGTCACCGGCATAAAAATTTATCAAACGTTCCATATATCCGATTTCAACATTGCTTACGATTACCGGTTTGTTGCATCCCACCCTAATGCCAGGTCCACACTTCGCCTGAATGTTGTTGCAGTATATTATACGTTCGTCAAGGACGGCACCAACATTCGGGTTAACTGTGGCCTAGGCATAAAGGCTTGGCCAAACACAGGGCGCGACGCCACGCCGCGGCCACGCGGTGCGACCGCGGCGGCATTAAACACATGCTAACAGGTTACCGACGTCAAACAGACTGCGTCCCGCCGGCATCACGCCCCGCGTTTGTGCGAGCGTAGCAATATATAAATCTCGTAAAAGATCTTAAAGTTATATATGACTCTGATCTATGGCTTCGGAAGGAATGAGCGACCCTCCGCACGCGCATGCTGTATCCGGGCGCGAGTCACGCCCGCATCGCGCCGCGTTTGCAAAATGTTCAAGTCATATTTCAAGAAAATTATTTAATGCCGACGACGACGTACGAAAAGTAGCGATATTTTCATTCCATAGATAGCATTGATTATGCCATGTCATATCGAGTATTCACCATAAAATGATAAGAAAATCAACAGGCAGCAGCCTTATTAAAAGATTGGCGATTTGTGTAAAAGACAAGAACTACCTACATAATTGACTTCGGCAGTTTCATGTATGTTTTTAATTTGATTAAAATGATTAATTTCACGTTGTTCTTTTCTTTTAAAATACTGTGTCACTAAAGAAGATTTATTATTTTTTAGCTATTCTTTCCATTGGCATTGTAAAAGTAGGGGTGATATTTTTTTCACATTTAAGTCGGTTCGATTCCCAGAAGAAGCAAGTAATTTTTTGAAAAACTTTGAATGCAGAATTACTAACTTTCAAAAATAACATAAAGTCTTCTTTCAGCAAAATACACTATCTACGATATTTAAGGTACATCCCCTTCATGTCCCATAAGTTTGGGACGCCCTGTATATACGGCGTCAAGTTTATAGTGTATGAAGGTACTTTCTATTTCAAAGTGACATGGCTCGATTGAAGAAAATAAATAAAATAAATAAATATTTGCGGACAATCTTACACAGACCGACCCAGTCCCAAACTAAGCAAAGATTGTACTATGGGGTACTAGATGATGACTTATATAAATAAATAAATACATAAAGAAGCGGCCAAGTGCGTGACGGACCACGCACAACGAAGGGTTCAGTGCCTATTAAAAAGGTCGTATCGTTACTGAAGTCTTACGGCACTCACGTCCTTTTCTTTAAGAAGGGCAGTTTTTTAGAAATATCTCAAAAACCTTTGAACCGATCTTGTTCGAAACAGTTTTTATTGAAAGAATTTAATAAGCCCTATGTCCACGATTTTTTTCATATTTTTAAAAGACATGGTTCAAAAATAAGAGGGGGGAGGGGTACAATTTTAGTGACTTTCGGGGTGATTGTCTCCGAGTCTAATCACTTAATGAAAAAAAATGCTAAGGAACCTTATATTTATTTTGTAAGGCCTATCGATTGATCGGCTTGCAATAAATTTTTTTTTACTTTCAGTTTTATGTATGGAGTGCACCCCTGAAAAATTTTTTTTAGTAATTTAATTACAAAACTATGTAGCGGCTAACAAAATACACCTAACCTTAACATTTTATTCAAGTACACCTTATAGGGTTTGAGTAAAATGCCGGTGACATACGGACGGACATATAGACAGACATGACGAATCTATAAGGGTTCCGTTTTTTGCCATTTGCCTACAGAACCCTAAAAACATCTACGACTGACGTACAAATATTCGTGTTCATCACACAAATTAATGCCCTTACCGGAATTCGAACCCAGGACCTCTTGCTTCGTTGGCCTCACTGCCAACTAGGCTAAAGCAAGCCGTCAATATCCTACTATAATATTATAATACAAATATGAAAGGTCGGATGTTTGTTATTCAATCACGCTTAAACGGCTCTACCAATTTGGATGAAATTTTGCAGGAGATTAGTTTATAGCGTGGATTAAAATATAAAATAGTTTTTATCCCGGGTCCACGCAGACGAAGTCGCGGGCGGAAGCTAGTAATCCATAAGTCTTAGTTCGATAATAACCCGTATTGCTTTGACATAATGTGCGCAAGCCAAAAACTAGGCTAGTATAACGTCGAGGACTAGGACATTTACCATACTGGTAACTATAATATAAGTCACCCAAAGGGCAATGGAGAGGGCCATGTTGGGAGTTTCGCTGCGTGACCGCATCAGAAATGAGGCTATCCGCAGCAGAACCAAGGTAACCGATATAGCCCTCCGGATAGCTAAACTGAAGTGGCAGTGGGCGGGGCACATAGCACGTAGAACCGATAGCCGTTGGGGCGGAAAGGTTCTCGAGTGGCGACCACGTACCAGAAGGCGCAGCGTGGGTAGGCCCCCGACAAGGTGGACTGATGACCTGGTAAAGGTTGCGGGAGTCCGCTGGATGCGGGTGGCGCGGGATCGGTCACTTTGGCACTCTTTGGGGGAGGCCTATGTCCAGCAGTGGACGTCTTTCGGCTAATATGATGAACTATATAAAAAATGCGGACAATATTACACAATTCAACCTAGTCTCAAATTAAGCAAAGTTTGTACTATGGGTACCAGACGATGACAAACAAACTTGAATAGAGAAATAAGTATAAAACATCAATGACTCAGGAACATATATTCGTGCTCGTCACACAGATAAATACCCTTATCGGGATTTAAACCCAGGACCTCTTGCTCTGTAAGCGGTCATCGGTATACCTAATTGTAATATTAATTGACCAGTTTTTATTTACAAGCACTATGTTTGTACTATAATTAAAGAAAAATTTTCCACAATATTAGTACATTTACGGCAATTGCCGTTTTAATCACGCCACACGAACTATGAAACGATAAAAAGTGTAATAAAACGTTTTAAATTATTACACATTTTTAACTACTACTCTACCACTAGTCTGTATGTAAATACATATCTTATTTAGTTTCAGTTCGTGTGTTATGACTTATTTCATATTAATTAAATAGCAAACGTACTTGTAATCATTCAAATTGTATAACCCTACGTTTTTGAACTAGATAAAAAGAAATCTAGGACAATTCAATTATGTTTCATAACTTTCATGTAATGGAACGCTTAAGCATGTAATTGGCAATTGGGTTTTTTGAAGTGACTCGTGAATTTCCATTAAAAGGTACAGTATATTATCATTTTCAGAGCAGAATAAACTAGAGGAAGGTAGCTTTGTTAAGGCGAAGTCGTTTTCTAGGGTAAGAAGGCTGTATCACCTTAGACCCTGACTGTTATTTTTCTTTCAATCAGGTGTAACACGGCAAATACTTCGCTGCGTGGCCGGTAGCGCACTGGCCGATGACAAATAAAATGCATTATTTCCACGGCCGTGTTTTGTTTTCTCCTAGCTGATTTTTTCACTAGCTTACGCATTCATTTGAGAAAATCGATTTTACTCGTATTTAACATAAAACCATAGATATATATATTACTTCGTAAAGATAGGCCCAACGCCCACGAGTAATTCGTCCAATGCGGTGGCCACGGGCAATCGCGGGCCACTGTGCCTTCGTCTTAGAGCTAGTATTGTTCGGACACTCGTATCTTTACTTTCGATATAATTGCATAAAACTAAATGATTTATGTTATGTAAAGTTTTCGCGATTACCTCTGCTCGTAAATAGTGTATATATATACAACCATGCATACAATGTATACAATGTTCATGCATACAAGGGCTGCCACTTATGTAGGTATGTTCAGTATCCTATAGTTTCTGTGTTCTATATAAGTATATTTTTGTCTTGGATGGGGCCAAGCCTCATTTAGCCGTCACGGGTCTAAACCTTGTGAGGCTCGGAGGCGTTTGAACCTATATTAACAAAAAGGTTTGCGTCTAGCCCTTTATGCCTGGTTAATCTTCAAACTACTTCTGCTGCTCAGCGCTGCTCGACTCCTGCTTAAACTTTCGCCTGCGTCGCTGCTTCCAAGCTACCTGAAGGTGTATTCTAGACCTGCCCAGCCCAGCGCCGGCGTCCAAGGTTATCTAAAACCTGCAGCTATCTCCTTCTAGACTTCAAACGTCTCTACTATTCAGGCCAGTGACTTTTAGCTAGTACATGCTCCGTACTGACTGAATAATTTACTCATTCTGCTCATACTTCCACTTTATTTTATTATAATATTGTATTGTATGCAAACTATTCGTTTTATTACTCTTACCCGCCGGCTAGCTGGGCCACATTGGTGCCCATAGGGTTATTCAGTCAGTACGTGGGTCTTAAGGACTTGGATTGGGTTATGTACACACTTGTAAATTCTATACGTGTTTGTACATAACCACGTTTTAGTTTTATGATTTTTTTTGTATTTGTTTTTCTTTTGTGTATAGGTTATATATATATATATATATATATATATATATATATATATATATATATATATATATATATATATATATATATATAAGAAAAGACAAAAAAAAGCAGGTCGCCCCTGTGGCCAACGCTCCATACAAATGTAAAGCGTTTTTTTCTCTTAGTTTTTTCTTATCACAAGGTGTCGTATCTGCGAAGTATATATATATATATATATATACATAATATATGTGTATATATATATATATACTTTGCGGCTTGTATTTCACCCCTATATACAATGTTTATGGCAAACTCATTAAAAATTTAAAAAAACAACCGGGTAACAGTTACAAACATCACGATGCAAAATATGTACTTAAAGCAAATAAAAAAATTAGTGTTAAGGAAAATAAAACAAGCGTAGGACCTTTTTTTGTAACTTTTTAAAATAAATGTCACCGTAACGAAAGCGTATACCTATGCGTCATCTAATGTTACCTACGTAGAAGATAACGCTAGCTCGATAGCTAGCGTGACACTGAACAGCTAGAATCGCTAGCTTTCTTAGTACGCGGCAACGTTGGGTAATAGATCGTATCAGTGGTTGATTATAAGTCGATTGAGCTGGTGGCAGGAAGGCTCATCATCAGCGTGTAATGGTGGCTGCACACAGGCTTAACTTCCGTCGTACATGTTTGAGATATATCACGATTAGTTTGAGAGTTGTATTTATTCGACTGGAGGTATTGAAATGGGTCCTGACTGTCAGCGTGGCGAACTGCGTCCTGCGAGCAACTAGCCCAGTGGTTCTTAAAATTTTGTTAAGCCTGAACCACCTCCAGAATTTCAATAATCCCGCGAATAATACCGGCGACCCCTGTTGAAGAAAAATCTCATATTTCATTGGTCTACATACCTTTATACGTTAAGAGTGAACGAAGTGGCCGCGGACCCTTAGCAATCATGCAGACCCCTAAGGGGTCCATGCACCACACTTTAAGAAACCCTGTACTAGCCGAAAATAATTCAATACGTTGAACTAGTATAGGATGGAAATGAAATGTTTTTAACGGTAGGTACTAATAAGAAGTAGCTCACAAGCAAGTCTTAATTTTTTTTTTGAATTTCAAAAAAGTCGCTCAACAAAAAACACGTTATAAGTAATTAATGAACTAGTTCACAAATATTCACGAGAATCGTTTGTAAAGTGCAACCTGTAGGTGAGAACAGCGGGACAGTCCCCGGCCACCGGGCATACGATTTTCAGCCCCAGCTGAAGCATAGAACCTCGTTCGCTTTGCTAGCTCGTTCGATGAACATTTCAACTGCGTCTGCACTGATTCAACAACTAGTCAGTCTAACACTTTATACATCATCATCATCATATCAGCCGAAAGACGTCCACTGCTGGACATAGGCCTCCCCCAAAGAGTGCCAAAGTGACCGATCCCGCGCCACCCGCATCCAGCGGACTCCCGCAACCTTTACCAGGTCATCAGTCCACCTTGTCGGGGGCCTACCCACGCTGCGCCTTCCGGTACGTGGTCGCCACTCGAGAACCTTTCCGCCCCAACGGCCATCGGTTCTACGTGCTATGTGCCCCGCCCACTGCCACTTAAGTTTAGCGATCCGGAGGGCTATATCGGTTACCTTGGTTCTGCTGCGGATAGCCTCATTTCTGATGCGGTCACGCAGAGAAACTCCCAACATGGCCCTCTCCATTGCCCTTTGGGTGACTTTGAGCCTTCTTATGAGGCCCATAGTAAGCGACCACGTTTCAGTGCCATATGTCATCACTGGCATCACACACTGGTCAAAGACTTTCGTCTTGAGACACTGCGGAATATTGGACGAAAAGATTTGCCGTAGCTTCCCGAACGCTGCCTAGCCGAGTCGGATTCGACGATTGACCTCTTTCTCGAAGTTGGACCTACCTAACTGGATCGTCTGTCCTAGGTATACATAATCGTCTATAACTTCGAGCGTAAAGTGTCCGATTGTAATGGGAGTTGGTACTACATGGGCATTTGACATGATCTTCGTCTTATCCATGTTCATTCTTAGACCAACTCGCTCGGATGCTTTACTGAGGTCATCGAGCATGGTACTTAAGACCTCCATGGTCTCAGCCAAGACTACTATATCGTCAGCAAACCGAAGGTGAGTGATGTACTCGCCGTTGATGCTGATGCCTAGCCTTCTCCAGTCCAGTCTTGAAAACGTCCTCCAGTGCAGCGGTGAACAGTTTTGGAGAAATAACATCTCCTTGCCTGACTCCCCGCTGCAGCGGAATAGGTTTCGAGTTCTGGTCCTGGAGTCGGACTGACATAGTGGCGCTCTCGTACAAACACTTCAGCACTTCGATATAGCGATAGTCAACTTGGCACCGCTGGAGAGACTGTAGTACAGCCCAGGTTTCAATCGAATCGAAGGCTTTTTCGTAGTCCACGAACGCTAAGCAGAGAGGCAGGTTATACTCCTCGGTCTTCTGTATAACCTGACGAAGCGTGTGGATGTGGTCTACGGTACTAAAGCCTCTTCGGAAACCGGCTTGTTCGGGAGGCTGGAAGTCATCTAGCCTGCGTACGAGACGGTTTGTAATGACCCTCGAAAACAGCTTATAGACATGGCTCAGAAGTGAGATGGGTCTGTAGTTCTTCAGCAGAGTGTTGTCACCCTTTTTGAAGAACAGCACCACCACACCTCTGTTCCATGCCTTTGGAGTTCTCCCTTCCAGTAAGACGGAACCGAACAAATTCTGAAGGGCCGTAAGGACCGGTTTTCCACCCGCCTTCAGAAGTTCGGCTGTTATTCCGTCTTCACCGGGTGCTCTGTTGTTCTTGAGCTGTTTAAGAGCCATTACAATCTTGTACAGGCTGATGTCCGGGATGTCGTCGGTATAGTGTCGGGTTAGTCTAGCTCTAGGGTCTTCCGCCTGACTAACTTCGGGTCTGTGTGTTGATGTGTATAGCTGTCCGTAAAAGCGCTCTATCTCAACCAGAATCTCAGGTTTAGAGGAAACGATTCCACCATCTTCAGTTTTTAACTTCGCGAGCTGGCTCTGCCCTATAGACAGATCTCTCGAGAATACTTTAGAGCCCTTATTACGCTGTATGGCCTCTTCAATACGATTTGTATTGAATTGGCGCAGATCGCGGGTAAGGGACTTGGAGATCTGTTTATTGAGCTGCCGGTATAAGGTCGCGTTGGCTGAAGACTGTAGAATCATTTCACTCCTTTCCTTCATGAGCTTCTTAGTGGAGCTAGATAGCCTTTTAGTTCCGTTAGTGCCTTGGGCCTTGAAGAACTTAGACCCAGTGACACGGACAGCTTCCACAAACCCGTCGTTCAATTCGTCCACATCGCCGCCTAGGCAATCAAAACGGTTTTGGAGTTCCAGCTGGAAGTCCTCGGGGTGTTGAATTTGAATTGATGCTGGACGGAGCGTAGACTTCATCAATCGAGAGCGCTCTTGCTTGACGCATATATTCAATGTGCCTCTTACCAGACGGTGATCGCTCCCGGTTTTGACCGTATTGATCACAGAGACATCGTTGAATATATGCTTCCTCGTCGACATGATGAAGTCAATCTCGTTTTTAGTTGCACCGTCGGGACTCATCGAGGTCCACTTTCTGTGCTCGCGTTTCTTGAAGAAGGAATTCATCATGTAGAGTCCTTCCTTCTCCAAGAAGCCAGCCAGTAGTTGGCCCCGGTGGTTCCGACTTCCAACCCCAAATTGCCCCACTCTCAGCTCTTCACCATCTTTCTTGCCCAGTTTTGCGTTGAAGTCCCCCATAACAACGGTGAAGTAGGTTTTGGAACTATGCATGGCCTTCGATATATCTTCATACATAGCCTCCACCTCTTCGTCGGAGTGTGCCGAGGTCGGTGCGTAAACCTGAATGACCTTCAATGAGTACCGGGTGGATACTCTGAGTATTAGGTACGCCACCCTAGTCGACATACTCTCGATCTTCACCACGTTATTTACGAGGGACTTGTGGACGAGGAACCCGACACCTCCCTTTATACCTCAACAGATCACCAAATGGTGACGACAGATTTGCGTTTCACGATAAAAAAAAATGCTACTGCTTTGTATTAATACAAAATATTTTCTTTTTATTATGAAATGTGTGCAACGACGAGTATTTGTATTGTACATTTTTAAATCAAAGGAACTCCAAGGGGAGGCGTGTAGCGACATCTACCAGAAGACTTCTTAACGGCACCAACGTCTCAAATTATATTGAGAAATCGTCAGTAACGATGCGCCACCCCATACTAAATTAATTTTTGTTTTTAAGCAGTAGCGCTGCTTTGAATTTTTCCTTTGATTGAATTTTCGTTAGCAGCGTTACTGCTTAAACAAAAATTTATTTGTATTGTATTATTTTTTAAATTATGATTCGTATTGGAGAGTAATCGGCTCGCAAGAACATTTGTCCCGTGTGTTTCCACCGTCGTATGCAAAACTGTAGCGAACTATCTCAGATCAAGCAGCACTCGATCCGCCGCCGGCGCGCGAATGATTGCTTCCAGTCATGACTCACCGCGATCCGCTTCCTATCTGAAATAATGGGAGGTCTGAGCTGTGGAGAATATTTCCCAGGTAAAGATACTATTATTTAGGCAGAAAGTTGCTTTGGCTATTTCCAGAATAATTTTTACCAATTAGGTACGTCAACTAAAGCATATTTAAAAAAAACTTCCTTTGTTACCAACTTTTTGGGTAATTTTATAAAAATAAATAATCTTACACAAATCGACCTAGTCCCAAACTAAGCAAAGCTTGTACTATGGGTACTAGACGACGGTAAACATACTTATATAGATAAATAATAACTAGAAAACATCCATGACTCAGGTAACAATGATTCGTGCTTATCACGGATTGGAACCCAACTAAGGCTAAGACGATCGTGAGTGGATATAATACCCCAGGAAAATTACGGTTTTTTCAAACATTAATTTATAACAGCGTCTTTTTTGTTTGTTTCATTTTCAAATGTTATTCTAAGATGCCTTATCCAAGAATCCACCAAAATTTCCATCGGGAAGTAAATATATAAAAATAAATGACACATCCATTATGTTTTTTGTGTGATTTATTTATTATTCTTGAATAGCTCCTATAAATTAATCAAAACAAAAATTAAAATATCTTTTTTTTTTTTTTTTTTGAACCTGACTGTTGCTATAATAGGACGGACCCAATATAGCGGTCGAACTGCGTGGTTGGAGGGTGGCCTGGGGAAAATCCAGGGGAAGCCTCCGGCACGACCACGCGGGGAAGTTTGTACACTGGAATACTCTAAGAGTTTGCGCTCCAGTGAGATTGGTTGAACGGTATCAACCGAATCTGGGGTGTGAGTGGTATCGAACTACTGGGAGTTTTATCGCTGGTTCGCTAAAACCTAGCCTAGCTGAGAAGAGTCCAGCAAGAAACTCAGCTAGGCCCGACTTGCGTCGGACTGACTCTACCCGGTATGCGGCGGTACCGGGACGAAAGCGGACTGTATGTGTCTGTGTTGTCTCGCGGTGGACGTCCCCGCCGGCGGGAACGCTGAAGTGTACGCGATGTGTTGGATGCCGAAAGCGCAGCGTTCCATCTTTCGATGGACGCTGTGATTTCGTCGTCCGGGTCCGTGAGTGTGTGCCTAGGACGCCGGACCGTGCGGCCCCTAATCAGTGAGCGCCGAGTAACGACAGAGGGGGATTAAAATATCTATTCATATTTTTGCTCTTTTTTCAGGAATTGGTTAAATATTGATTTTTTTGATGACTAATATTTTGGTGGATTTTGAATCTACGTAATTACTAAAATGATAATATATCGTTTACACACAAAAAAGCTGCTGTTATGAATTATTAATTTATTACTTATTTTGCTAATTATCTATTAAACTTTCTGTTACACCCATAATTTCTTAATTCCTAAGTAGGTATTTCAAAGTATTGTATAAGAAAAATAAAAAGAAAACATTTACAATAGAGGAAAGTTATAAGGGCCTTAATTGGACAATTACAAACTTTTCCAGAGTTCACGTAACCTTCCGAACTCACGTTAGGACAATTGAACACTTATTTTCCATATTAAAAGTTATATTTAGACATTGACGCGCATACAATGCGTTACGTGATTGACCTGCAGATATACTCTTTCTCAGTCTTGTTTATGTATCAACTCATTGTAGCGTCTAAGGTTTAAGACTTGTTTTAGGATATGCGCAAGTCATTCTACTTCAGAAGAATAGGTACAGTGGATACAAGATCATAGAAATGAGAGAAGATTGACGATTTGGTAAATTTTACGGGTTCGTTGAACGAAGATGCCAAGAAGGTAAACACTGAGGGGAATCAGTGAATCTGGCGGAAATGATGCTGAGATGCAAGCAATACAAAATATGCCCTCCTCTTTCTAATTTGCTCAGCGACACGACTAGGCAGTAATATATTTGTAGGTAAAATTAGAAAATGTCTTCTACAAAATTGTAAATAATTTAATTTTCAATAACGAACTAGTTTAAAGAAGATCTCAACTAAATTACAAACTAGTTGTAGTTGACCTCTATGATCTTGTCAGTGCAGCTCAAAGGAGGGTTTGAGCTGCACTGACAAGAACTTAGAGATCTACTCCGATCCCTCGCAACATGTGTGATATCTTGTTACGACCTAACATTAAATCTTCTTCCTCTTCCTCGATTCCCCTCCGCCTTTCTTTCAATAATGATAAGTGTGAAGTTGTAATTTTGTATGAGGTCGCCTATTATCTTCCCTTTTCTATTTGCCAAGTTTCTTACTAACTGTCTGGTTCCGCCACTCTATTAAGCACTTCTTCATTGGTTGTCCAGCGATTTTTTTTCCATTCGCCTCCAACACAACCTATTTTCTTTGTATTTTTACCAATGTCTTGTGTATAATATAGTATTTACATACGCATACACAACGTCTCCGAAGCTTCTTATATCTCTTTGTATTTCTAGGGTCAAGGTTCGTGTTTCACTTCCGTACAATATTGTGGTTTATATGTTTTAATTTTGTTTTTTTTCCTTATTTTTTTAAGTTAATGTATGTTTTTTGCTGTAGATGCTTTTAAAATCTTGTTTCATTGTAAAATACTATATATATTACGGTTCTAGTAATGTCTTCAATTCTACGCCTGCTATTGCGGCTATGTCATCTGCAAATCTTATGAATTGAATATCTTTTTTCATGATTGATTTCATGATTTTCAAAAAGACTGTGTGTGCAGCCCTGTCTTCTATTCTTCAATATTCTTGCTGATATCTTCTCCTATCTGACTGCTATTAGAATTTCCTATTATACAATTCGAATATGATCCTTCTATTCTTATAATCTAATCCTATTTCTCTAATCCAATTTCAATTATTAAAAACTTTTCCAAATCTACCAGAGCTATATATGTGTTTAATCCTAGGTGTCACCACAAACCTCAGTCAGTTGACCTCATAAAGGTTAATTAAACACTCTATAAGCCTGGTCGCCTATACTTAAGGAGCATATGATTTCCGAAAAACCGATGCTGTGTCAACACGCCCCCATCCCTACCTGCCCCAGCCTAACTAGCCTCGTTCATTTGGCGTTATTTACAGCGGCAGTCGTTTTTTGTAGCGTCAAGAGTTAAGAGATTACCACAAAAGCCTATAACGTGGCGCATAAAGAATTCCGCTTGGACGCTCGCACATTTCCCGCAGTGGCTTTTTCCGCTTTTCCGTTTCCATTCCGCAGGACACGTTAATTTAAATGTTTCGCCGTTTCAATTGTTTTTTTCTATTATTTTTTATTTACAGCCACTAATTTTTGTGTTCGCGCTATTCAATGTTTGCGTTTGCTGTAGAAAATCAGGAGTTACAACGGCGTGATTGAACTTAAAACCCCACTTAATTAAACTTATATACGATAATGAGTCATAAGTCATTTATTCATAAACAATATAAATTGTGTTTGAAATTCCTGAAAATAATCATTTTGTAATCTAAGACGATTAAGAAGACGAGAAAAGACATACATTAACTTAAAAAAATAAGGAAAAAAAACAAAATTAAAACATACAAAGCACAACATTGTACGGAAGTGAAACACGAACCTTGACTCTAGAAATACAAGGAGATATAAGAAGCGTTTGAGACGTTGTGTATGCGTATATAAATACTTTATTATACACAAGACATTGGTAAAAATACAAAGAAAATAGGTTGTGTTGGAGGCGAATGGAAAAAAAATTGCTGGACAACCAATGAAGAAGTGCCTGTGTAACGTAGAAATCGTATAACGAAGTGCAAATATATTTCCTAACAGGCTACTAGGCTATGCTACAGATCTAGGAATTGAAGAAACACCTGGGTCAATTTTCAAACGAGCTGTTTTTGCTGTCCCACGGCCATAATTTCAAGTCAGATTAACATGGAGTATTGATTCATATATATTTGTATTCCTTGTGTTATAAAGTACTTAAATTATATATAACAATACCTTAAATATTCATTGATTCTGAAAAAAAATGTATTTGAAATCGTAAAACAGCGAAATCTACCGCTTTTTTGCGTGTCCCACTTGCGGTTTTGCTCAAACAAAAATTCATAACTATAGACTACGGCAACGTATAAATAAACAACTTGTACTGTTATAAAGAAGATTTATTACCGTATTCATTTTTATATCTTGCAAATTTAATGGGTGAATAATTAAAACCAGTGAAGTATTTTTGTAGTTGTCCCACGCGAGACCCATTTATTAGGACTCAAGCTCAAAACCCTTAAAATCTGTTTTTTTATTATCCCACCGTTACATTTACTTTACGATACGATAGACAGGTTAGTTGGGCTTAAACCAGCAACGGGAGTGGACGCAGAGCCGGTATTTTCGAAGGAGGAAACAGGTTTTCTTGATACGATGTATTTTGGTACGGCTATCACGACATTTGTATGGGCGTTAATATATTAATATACGATTGAAATAAAAATGTGTCTTTCATAACAAAGGTTAGCAATATGGGGTAATAGTTTCGTGTTTAACTAATTAGTGAATTCAATTTATAGTATACGTAGGATGGCCAAAAAACATTCATGTTGACATTTGTACGGCTTTATTGGTCATACAAATGTCGATTCAAAACAAAATCTAAGTGATTTTTATTATTTTGGAATATAATCACAGAATAAGTAATAGTACAATAATATAACGACCATCATAAACCATAAACCGGAGATACTATATCGAAATAGTGACTTTTTTATTGTACAAATATTTTAAGCTGTTTCAACAATTGTATGGCAAAATCGACATTTTGATGGCACTCGTCGACATTTTTATGCCGCTATCGACATTTATATGGCAAAATCGACATTTGTATGGCATTATATCGACTTTTGTATAGCGCTGTCGACATTTGTATGGCGCTGACGACATTGGTATGGCACGGTGATTTTAAAGCATCAATATCTAGCTAACCATTAGAAGCACTGTGGTGCCTCATGCACCATATTTTTTCATTTTAAAAACCCTACCTCTCGCTGTCGGTACGAATCTAATATTCTAAAAAAAAAAACCATACAAATGTCGAAAAAACGTCTTGTTCAAAAATTGACCCACCTAATATGTTGCCTGTTGTATTCCTGTTGTTAACCCCTATTTTTAAGTTTTTATGTCTATTCGATTCATGTTTCGATGTGTTCAATAAAGACTATGTATATATTATTGTATTGTATATATTAGACAATTTGTCAAATTACCGTTACTTTGATGATAAGTCTGAAGTTCTCGTATTAAAACGGCAATTGTATTACTACAACTTGGCAACAGTACAGAGCTGGGGTTGATGAGACAACTACCTTTCACATTAAAATTTGATAACGGTCAAGGATTAGCTTCGAAGCGTGCTGAGCTAAACTTGAAAAAAGCGCGAATATATTGGTAACAAGAATAAGAAAGAAGAAGAAGAATAAGAAAATTTTATTCACTCAAAAAACCCTTGTTTTACAAAAATATTCTTCTGCCAAACTGCTTGACAGTTTGTTGCAAAAAATTCGCAACACAAGTCTCTGACATATTTACACAAAGTTGCAAATAATGCGGCCGCGTGACCGCGTTTTATTGTAACAACTGCTACGCTCCGTTATGGGTCATTCTTGAGAGGGTAAATTTTCGGCGTCCAGAAGGAAAAAGTACCCGAGAAAATAAAATAATTGACCTTACACATTTTTTTTCTGTAGTTCAACACTTAATGTAATTGGGGCACGATTTACTTTTTGTGTAAGGTAAGTATAGTAAGCCATAAAAAAATGTCAAACACCTAAAACATCATTCCCCTGGCGCGTCCATCAGCCATTTTGTGTACAATCTACTCTGAAACGAACTAGTTATGGATTGAAATCAAATATTGTATCGAGTTAAATCGTTAGAATAAAAGTTGGTGATTTAAAAATAAAAATATGGTTCCCCTATTTATCGTAGTTTTTATAGGAATACATATTAAAGGTTTGTCCAGAGCTAAGCTATCATTCCTCTGATGCCTGACTAAACAACGCGCATATCCCTACTGCAACGTCTTGTAACGCGTAATCTCTGTCGTGCCTCACCCTCGTCAGTAGCGCCACCAACGCCACGGAAACAGGACACTTCTCGTCGCTGGGGCTCTGAGCAATGAAGGTTGATATATCATTCCCCTGACTTTGGTTCACTACGACTATCATTACCCTGTACTTTCATATAGAATCTGTTCCCTGCAATTGGTATACAATGTTTAGTGTAAAGAATAACACATGAATGAGTGCATGTGTTGATTTAAAATTTACTCTTATATTAACAACAGTTTCGGCATAATCGACAAGAAACATACTTTTTTTTATTCCCTTGGCTCTCATTCCCCCGATTTTCTGAACAGGGTAATGATACTAATGATAGTATTCTGAATTTTTTTTGGAAATTATAATATTTTATCATATAACGCAAAACATAATGATCGACTGATTTATTCAACAATCGATTTAATTATCTATAAAAGATTATCATTCCCTTGTCAGTTATATCATTCCCCTTGTCATTTTTCTCAATCCCTTGTACTTTTTGTCATTCCTCTGTAATTTTTCCTTTTTCCCCTGGCAGCTAAACTTTGAATTAGTATATTTCCGTACCTAATTGACCCAAAGTGATGCCTATTCGATAAATATGTTTATTATTAAATATTTAATTGGAATTTATTGTAACTTAGTAAAAAATTCTAAAAATGAAAAACGCCAAGGGAATAAGATGAATAATGAAATTCTCAAGAATGACCCTTATACGAAACTTACAAGTAGGTATTTAGGTACATTGTATTTTAGTTTATATGTTGGTCACGTTGTAGGTCTCCCTCTTCCTCAAGACCTAGAATAAAGTACAAAGACCAGCTCAAAAAAAGAGTTGATGTTAGGTCGTATCGAGATGTCAAAGAGGTTGCCTGGGATCGGAGTAGATGGAGGGTCTACACCGACAAGAGTTTATCTCTTAGATAAGCAGAAGAAGAGAAGAAGTTGGTCACGTGGCTGTCAAATTGACTGGACACATTACCATAGTCAGAGATAATCACGACCACATCACGACATATATGCTGCAGAGCTCCGGGTAAGGCTACGAAGTAGCTTAACACTTTCACTGCCAGGAACCCGCAGTCTACGCCATAAACCTCACCTCAGGCCGTAAGGCTCACTACCAAGAATCGCTACGCTACGTTAAACTAGCAAACATGTGTCCTTTTCCTTTCAGCTTGGGCCCAAATTCTTTCATATCCGGATGACCAGATTTCCCGCTGTTCTCATCAACAGGTCGAATTTTTCAACCGGTTCTAGTAAAATTTTGTGGTTCATTTTTTCTAAATAAAAACAAAATAATTCCGTTGGATCAATTTTGGTACGAAACACTAAAAACAATCCAGGAAACGGATCACAGCCACTTTCAAACTAATAAATAAATATTACGGGGACTAGACAAATCGACCTAGTCCCAAACTAAGCAAAGCTTGTACTAGATGGGCTTGTATATTAGTTAGCAAGTTTTCGTGTAACGGAACGCAGGCGATGTGATAAAACGCACGCGGGAAACATGTTTACAACTTAGTGTAATGGTGGCTATAGTCGTTGTGTGCCCGTGTAATTACCAGGTCAGTGGAATGGCCTTAAATGTGTCCGTACCTAATAAAGACAGTTAATTGCATTTATTGAACGTGAGAGCGATCTCTAAAAGATCTCTATTTCAGGCTTGTGCAACTATTCTTTCGTATGCCCAGCGTACCGTAAACTTTGATCAATTTTAGATTTTGACACTCTTTTTTGACGATCCTATTAAACGTAGAAATATGAAATTAAAATAAAATAATCGGATTTTTCGCTTATTTAAAACCTGCCAAACAAAAAAAAAACCGCGCGATCAAAGTTATATAAAGAATGGGGTTACTTTGAAACCACTTTTCTTTTTTGCTGTCAATCTAAAATAAACCCACTAAAAAGCTTGCAAAAAATAAAAAAAACAAAAATCGCTAGTACTTTTGAAGTTATATATATACATGTCGGTGGTAGTTGTCATATTAGGAAGCCGATTTTAATTTTCCTACTCAGTTGCTTCACTAAAACCAAAGTGATAATTATTTAGATGGTAGTTCGTCTTTTAGTTTGACAACTATTCCACAAGTGTGTTTACCTGCAGGTTCCGTTCAAAACCCGATCCGTTTTCTTTGTTTAATTGAGACACGTTTACAATTGATTCTTAGAGCCTTAGTGTTTGTCATTGATAATTAGTATCGAGATATTTGATTACTTGTGATGCAAGCGACACTAATGTAAGAGGTTTGGTTTAATAAAAAGTAAACGCTTGGTGTATGCTTTAACGCCATTGGACAGAGTTGTCGTGGTGCGAGTGCAGAGTGGGGTTTTATTTGGACGGGCTTATAAATACAGGCTGCAAAGGCTGTGGCGGTAATTTGTTTGATTTGACTCGTAGTGACACTTGCACACGACAAAACTGTCGGTTTACTTTTACGCTAAGTCCACGTTGATATAAGTGAATAGTGTAATATTGTGTGTGTGAAATTAAAATTGGATCATTGCTACGAAACTCTTCTTATTTCGTTGAAGATGGGCGACCCCAATCTAAATAATGTGCATCATTCTATGAACGCCCCTACATATATATTTAATGTCTTTTTATTTTGATAGCACACCAAATGAGTCATTTAAGCGATTCAGTGGATTATTAACTAGAAAAAACGTAGAAACTTTACTTAAACAGGTACAAAAGAAGCTTTACCTTTTAATACCTTTTGATCACAGACATAATCAGCCTTTTTCACGGATTCTTCAAGGAAAAACTTATAATGTTATACGACTCAATCTTTCTCTTGTCATACTGTTGTATTATTACTACAAAAAAAGAACCATTTATACTGAGTTCTTATTTACATGAACAACAAAAAGTTTTAGAAAACGAATTCTTGAGGCTTAATCCTTAGGTCAATTTCACCACATATAGGTGATGAAAGACACCCCTACCTATGGATTCCCCCGCCAAGGGTGCAGTTTTAGGTTATAGGATTGAGGATATTTTTTCTAACTCGCTACTAACCAGCGATTTACTTAAAATACCGAATCACTTGCATTTATTCTTGACATATGTATAGTCGAAGTTTTTTAGCCATGATAATCAAGAGGAAAAGTGTCCTTGCCGTTAATATTTTTTTTCTCCATGAAATTATTGCGCTACGCACGTACCAGTTGACTATGTCACGAAGCAACTACCAGGGTTGCCAATAATGCGAAAGAAATTACAAGGTGCGTTTAAACTCTTTAATACAAGTATTGTAGTAGTGGATGGTCGCATTAGCCGATTCTCGTGAAATATTGTAAACCTTTTCACAATAGTGGTTAGTGGTTTTTATAAATAAAATTTTCATCAAATAAAAAAAGCAATGGAGAGGGCTATGTTGGGAGTTTCTCTAAGTGATCGCATCAGAAATATCCGCAGCAGAACTAAGGTAAACGCGCGGCGTGAGTAGGGTGGACTGATGACCTGGTAAAGGTCGCGGGAGTCCACTAGATGCGGTGGCGCAGAACCGGTCACTTTGGCACTCTTTGGGGAAAGCCTATGTTCAGCAGTGGACGCCTTTCGGCTAATATGATGATGATGATCACGAAATAAAAAAAACTATAAGCCAGTCTCGCGAGTCCTATAGCTCATAGAGCCAGTAGTATTTATTTTACTTTATTTTTTACAACGGTATTTAAATAGCGGTAGGTACCCGTACCCTCTCTTCATTTGGAAGAAGACAATTGATCGCCATATGCCGTTTATCAAGTGGTTTACTATTCAAAAGTAAAAATAAAAATTAATATAACTACTATTTATTTACATGGTCGTAACTTTACTATAAATGCTTTTGCACCAGAGAATTTTAATGAACAATTGTGTATTTTAAAATAAAAACGCTTTAAATAATCAACATGTAAAGTGTTCAATCATACGTTATCAGGAATAAAAGAGTATTACAAACGCTAATAAAATGCGCGTATTGTACAAGTGGCGTGCCAGTGTGCAACAGTATACGTGTTTAATAACAGTTACATAATCGTATAAATACTACTGGCTCTATGAGCTACAGAACTCGCGAGAGTAGCTTAAAGTTTTTTTTTTATTTCATGATCACCATCATCATACCAGCCGATAGATGTCCACTGCTGGACGTAGGTTTCCCCCAAAGAGTGTCAAAGTGATCGATCCTTCGCCATCCGCATTCACTCCCGCGACCTTTACCTTGTCTTCGGCCCACCTGCCGGGACGTGGTCGCCACTCAACAACCTTAAAAACGTAAAATGTAATAGCATTAGATAAAATTGATATTATGATCTCAATTACTAGGTAAACTGTTGATCACGGTGATGAAACATTGTTGATGAGTGCCCTTGTCTTCAGAAAAAAATATCTGTTTCATTTCTGTGTACTGCGGCAGTATGCGTGGTCCCTCAGTTTATTACCATACTAATTGTGACCGTGCTGCGTCGGATAGTCTCGACTGCAATGCAGGGTCAGATCACATGACTGATGTATAGTTTGTATGAAAACGGAGAATAGCATACATTCAGGTTCTAAAATGAGGTCAATTTAGCTCTTTTGACGTTGTCTTAGAAGATAGACATTGTTGAATGTACTCATTCCTTTTTTTTCAGATCTTTTTTTGCTGATCCTTACTTGTTTATGTTGTGTAATGGATGTGTAAATATAATCCCATCAAAAACATTTTGTAAAAAACTAGCCAAGTCTCAATGGAGCTGCTTGTTTATCTCTAAAAAGTATTGAAATTTAGACAAATTCGTACCCAGTCTCAGGCATTCTTATTATTCTTTATTTGCCAACTAAATAAAATTCTGCAACTTGGCAATCACACAACTTTATTGCATTTAATAATAATAATAGTAATTATTATTTTTATTGCATTTATGGATACTACCTGAAACTGTGTAGTATTGTGTAATTGCCAAGTCACAAAATTTTATTTAGTTAGCAAATAAAGAATAATAAGAATGCCTGAGACTTGGTACGACTTCGTCTAGATTTCTTTACTTTTTAGAGATAAACAAGCAGCTCCATTGAGAATTGGCTAGTTTTTTACAGAATGTTTTTGATGGGATTTCACTTCTTTTTGTAGAAACGTGGGCTTATTAAAGAATAATAAGAATGCCTGAGACTTGGTACGACTTCGTCTAGATTTCTTTACTTTTTAGAGATAAACAAGCAGCTCCGTTGAGAATTGGCTAGTTTTTTACAGAATGTTTTTGATGGGATTTCACTTCTTTTTGTAGAAACGTGGGCTTATTGAAGAATAATAAGAATGCCTGTGACTTGGCACGACTTTGCCTAGATTTCATTACTTTTTAGAGATAAACAAGCAGCTCCATCGAGACTTGGCTAGTTTTTTACAGAATGTTTTTGATGGGATTTCACTTCTTTTTGTAGAAACGTGGGCTTATTAAAGAATAATAAGAATGCTTGAGACTTGGCACGACTTTGTCTAATAGTTTGGATGGGCTCTTGTGTTTTCTAATCAGGGTCACCAGGTACTCCAGATATTCGATTATCCTAGTTTTTATAGTTTTCCCTTTATGTGGCCATTAAACCCTAACTCTGTACCAAATTTCAGCTCTCTGAGTTTATGGGAAGTACTAGTTCTATTTTTATGATCATGAGTGAGTGAGTGTCATAAATGCGAAACTTTGCTTTCGCTTAACTTAGGAACTAAATGACCTACAGACTTGAAATTTTGGATTTTAAGTATGTGATTGTAGCTTACTGGATGACGAAAATTTCTGCGATCTGGTCTTATCCAGAGTTTCTCAAATAGGGGCCTGAAGATGCGGCGAAATGGTTCCAGTAAAGGATGGTACGGCAGTGTTTGCTTCGCGCTCAACTTGGCGGGGGCACTGCCGTGCCCCCAGACCCCCCTAGATTTCAATACTTTTTAGAGATAAACTAGCAGCTCCATTGAGAATTGGCTAGTTTTTTACAGAATGTTTTTGATGGGATTTCACTTCTTTTTGTAGAAACGTGGGCTTATTAAAGAATAATAAGAATGCCTGAGACTTGGTACGACTTCGTCTAGATTTCTTTACTTTTTAGAGATAAACAAGCAGCTCCATTGAGAATTGGCTAGTTTTTTACAGAATGTTTTTGATGGGATTTCACCTCTTTTTGTAGAAACGTGGGCTTATTGAAGAATAATAAGAATGCCTGTGACTTGGCACGACTTTGCCTAGATTTCATTACTTTTTAGAGATAAACAAGCAGCTCCATCGAGACTTGGCTAGTTTTTTACAGAATGTTTTTGATGGGATTTCACTTCTTTTTGTAGAAACGTGGGCTTATTAAAGAATAATAAGAATGCTTGAGACTTGGCACGACTTTGTCTAATAGTTTGGATGGGCTCTTGTGTTTTCTAATCAGGGTCACCAGGTACTCCAGATATTCGATTATCCTAGTTTTTATAGTTTTCCCTTTATGTGGCCATTAAACCCTAACTCTGTACCAAATTTCAGCTCTCTGAGTTTATGGGAAGTACTAGTTCTATTTTTATGATCATGAGTGAGTGAGTGTCATAAATGCGAAACTTTGCTTTCGCTTAACCTAGGAACTAAATGACCTACAGACTTGAAATTTTGGATTTTAAGTATGTGATTGTAGCTTACTGGATGACGAAAATTTCTGCGTTCTGGTCTTATCCAGAGTTTCTCAAATAGGGGCCTGAAAATGCGGCGAAATGGTTCCAGTAAAGGATGGTACGGCAGTGTTTGCTTCGCGCTCGACTTGGCGGGGGCACTACCGTGCCCCCAGACCCCCAGATATAGAAATTCCCTTTTTAAATGTACTTAGCATACCTTGACTGCACACGATGTGTACTTTATAGTGATTATTTTAATAAAATTTGCTACCTATCAATTTTATTGAGAAGCTCTTACGTCCAAAACTTGATGTATCAATCAATCAATCACGATTGTAATCACCACAAGTTACGCTAAACGCGTAGTCATCACCGGCCCCACAAACTTGCGATTTCCAATCAAACGGGTAATAAAGATAGATTAATGCCCGATGTGGGCATGTAAAAGTTGTACAGTTTGCAAAAAAATACCAATTATGTCTTTAAAAAAATCTATCAAATGAATATAGTCGAGGATCGGGTCTATTGCGTAACGCTGTTGGCGTATACCAGGTAGTGTATTTATTGCCAATGACATTTTTTCTATTGGAAAAGGACAGTTTATTTATCTTGAAGCTCGTTTGTTTGAAATCGTGGCTCGTCACTTCGCGCCTAAATGGAGTAGGATAAGCCTGCTAGTATAATAAAGTCCATAAGACAATTTTGCATTGAAATTTTATATCAATGTGTTCCGCTCGCTCGATCGTCACACGTTAGCTAGACATTGCAAGCGAGCTCAAAAACACTAACCTTACAATTCGTGTTACTAGGATAATACGAAAGTTGCTATTGTTGTCTTTGTATTATTTCAATGTAACCTACAATTTAATTAATTGTCTCTTTAACAAAATAAAACACAAAAATGTTTCAAATTGTATTTGCCAAAATATTTTTTCTCTTGCCAGACGAAATACTATAATATGTTGCTAATAAACTATTATTCAATGGTATCGAAAGTAAAGATACGCCTGTCGGAACAATATTCGCTTGACATACTGTGACACACTGTGACAGCTGAAGACTAAGGCACGGTGGCCCGCGATTGCCCGTGGCGGGCCACCGCAGTGGACGAATTACTCGTGGGCGTTGGGCCTATCTTTACGAAGTAATATTTATATCTATGCTAAATTAATTTTTGTTTTTAAGCAGTTACGCTGCTATCGGAAATTATAAATTTTAAATAAAAGGAAAAATTGAAAAATTTAATGCTCCGAGCCGGATTCGAACCGGCGACCACAGACATTCATGGCCCGTCGCTACTAACCAACTGAGCTATCGGAACAATCTGGTTCGGGCACCAAATCCTTCAATCAGTTCCTTCATACAACGCCTTAGGGAGGCGTATGTAGCGACATCTACCAGAAGACTTAGGCTTCTTAACGGCACCAACGTCTCAAATTATGTTGAAATTATGTTGCGGCTCGGAGCATTAAATTTTTCAATTTTTCCTGTCATTTAAAATTTATATCTATGCTATTATTTGTTTGGAATGCCAACCAAAACTTTTTTTTCCCGTGGGTAGTCAAACAAACAACAAGTCAAAATAGTAGAGCTGTATTTTAAAATAAAGGAAAAATAGTATTTTACATTTTCTGAATGTAGTAACCACTTCCATGTGATACTTACTGCCTCATTGCTGCCCTCTGCTAATATCCACCTATTTCATCACTTTTTTTTGGCATAACAACACAAGTTCAAAGGTCACTTTTAGTGGACACGCCTTTCTGCACACAATGGACCACCTAGCACAGCTGCAAAAGAGCATGGACGACATGAAGGCCATGTTTACTTTCCAAATGGCCGCTTTTGAGAGTTCCGTGGCCAACCAGGGAGGGGATTTGTTGGCGGGTGGCTACGGCACCTTCAAAACTCTGCTGTGGAAGGCCGTCGAGACACTCCAGGAACAAATGGGCTTCGTTTTGAAGACTTTGGAGGAGATGGAAACCCGTTCTCGAGCTGGAATTCTGCTGCTGCATGGTGTTCCGGAGGTTACAGGTGAAGACATCACAGACACAGCGATGGACATCATCAAGCAGGACCTCAAAGTGGATGGGGTCTCGGCGCATTCCATGATGGCCTGCTACCGCCTTGGTAAGACCCCTATGCCTTCAAAACCACGGGCTGTGCTACTTAAGTTCAGCTGTCACAGGGCTCGGAACGCAGTTTGGACCTCGAAGAAACTGCTCAAGGGCTCTGGTAGAACTCTCTCTGAGTTCCTCACTTCTACCCGGCATGCTGTGTTCGTGGAGGCTCGCAGGCTGTATGGCGTCAGAGACAGCTGGACAAGCGACGGGCGTATTGTGGTACAGTGCAGCGATGGAGTGCGACGGAAAATAACGTCGATGGAAGAACTGCGGTCGTTGCCTGCGCCTGCGGCTACGGAGGAGGACGGTCCTGCGGCGGGGGCAAGTGCGGGGTCAGCGGGTGCTCCGAGGGTGCCAGGTGCTGGAGTGCCTCCTACGCAGCCGCGTCGACCCAAAAACCCTTCCCGAGTTGGCGCTAGCGTAGCGGCACGGCGTGGTGCCCATACTTAGTATCCTCTTATGTGCTGTTCTTATTCCAAATTCCAATCTAGATCATTTTTATTTTATTTTTTTGTACGCGGTACACCTCAAAATATTTGTTCGAAATGTCACTTGTCATTCTTGTCAATGTCACTAGTAGGTTAAGATTTGTTTGACGTTTTGTGCGTTTCGTTATTGCGCAGTAAAATTATATTGGTGTATTTTTCTAGGTGCATATGTTTATACTGATGGTGTGTCCGTAATTTCAGTTTTCTTTGCGTTACTTTTGTTTTTTTTTGCCATTTGTTGATGTAACTCTTATTTTAGCTGGCGAGCGATTGAGGCAGATTGCTCTTTAGTGTAATTAGTAGTTTGTTGATTTAGCTAGTAGCTTAGGTTCTTTTATTAATTATTTATATTTCTGTATATATATATCTATATATTTGTATTCAACCGTATTTACAATGTCGGACGTGTTTAATGCTAGTTTGGACAGCGAGTTTTTTTCACTCTCTTCTTCAAGTTTTTACGATTCCTTGAGTGACGCATCAGATATGCCTGATCTTAGTGAACGCTTGCACTGTACTTTTAAAACTTCTACTAAAAACTTCAATGTCGTTCATATAAATGCGCAGAGTGTGCCGGCTCATTACACTGAATTGCTTGCATCGTTCAGCTCCAATAACAATATACATGCAATTCTTATCTCCGAGTCATGGCTAAAGCCCTCTCTTCCTTCAACTTTATATCCCTTGCCTGGGTATATTCTGATTCGTAATGACAGGATTGGCCCTAGCGATGGCGGTTCGGGAACTGTGCGGGGCGGCGGTGTTGCCATATATATAAAAAGTAATTTCGCTTATCAAGTAGTTGCTCAGTCGCCATCAGTCTACTCGAACTCTTCCGAGTATCTTTTCTTAGACGTGACTTTACATCACTCCAAAGTTCTTCTTGGCGTTTTTTATAGCCCTTCATCTCAAATTAATTATTTTGATTCCCTCGAAAATGTTTTAGTCAATATTAGCCCTCAGTTTGATCACAGCATTATTATGGGTGACTTTAACACCTGTCTCCTTAAAAATGACCATCGCTCCGCTAAGCTCCGTTCTCTTGCAACTTCTATAAATCTAAGCGTGTTGCCACTTGATGCTACGCATTTTCCTCATAACGGCCCTCCTTCTCTTTTAGATCTCATTCTTACTACTTCTCCAAATCTGGTATCCCTCCACGGGCAATTCAATGCTGCAGGTTTCTCCAATCATGATTTAATTTACGCCTCTTTTAACATTCGTCCCCCGAAGAAGAGACAGAAGATAATCATGCGTAGAAATCTCCGCGATGTAAATCTGGAAGCGCTCTGGGATGATGTTTCACATGCTGATTGGAGCAGTGTAGGTCGTCATGACGATGTTAACATGAAAGTAGGGGCTTTCAATGCCATATTGCTTGCGATTTTTGATAAGCATGCTCCTTTGAAACCAACGCGAGTTAAACACTTTCCTGCACCGTGGCTCACGCCGGAGATCAAACAGTACATGGCCAAGCGCGATCGAGCTCGTATTAAGTTCCGGCTGGTTCCTTCGGACGAAAATCGCCAGAGGTATATTTCCATACGTAACTGCTGCAACAAAGTCTGTAGGGAAGCAAAACGCCTCCATATCCACAAATCAATAGAGGAGTGTCCCCCTTCTAAGTTGTGGAAATTTTTAAAGTCTCTTGGGGTCGGCAAAACTCAGCAATGTTCTTCCAATACTCTTGACATTGACGCTATTAACAAACATTTCAGCACGTCGCCGGTTACTCTTGACCCATCCATTAAGCAATCCACTCTTTCACTTCTTGCCAATATTACACACCCCGACCTATCTCCCTTTGAATTTGGTTTGATTTCACCGCAGGAGACGCTTGCCCTTCTCAAATCTATTAAGACGAAGGCAATCGGTGACGATGGCCTCAGTGTGGATATGCTTATGCTCGTGGCGGATTTTATTGTTCCTACCCTTTCGGATATTATAAATTTCTCCTTGTCCACTGGAACCTTTCCGGCATCGTGGAAGTATGCTCACGTAATTCCTCTCCCCAAAATCCCTAATGCTGTATCTTTCACTCAATACCGCCCTATTTCTATTCTCCCAATTTTGTCAAAGATCATTGAACATTATGTTAATCGTCGTCTCCTTTCTCATCTTAACAGAAATTCTTTGTTTAATCCTTTCCAATCCGGATTCCGCCCCGGGCATAGCACGGTCACCGCTTTAGTTAACGTCACCGATGACATTCGTCTCAATATCGAGTCCAAAAAGCTCACTGTCCTTGTTCTTCTTGATTTTAGCAGTGCTTTTAATACGGTAGATTTTGATATTCTGCTAGGTATTCTCCGCTCTCTTAACATTTATGAAACTCCCTTATCCTGGTTTCGCAGCTACCTCTTTGGCAGGCGCCAGCGCGTTACGTTCGATGACAAGATGTCCGAGTGGTGCGAACTCTCCGCTGGCGTTCCACAGGGCGGGGTGCTTTCTCCATTATTGTTCTCTGTTTTTATAAATAGTATCACCGAATCCCTAACTACATCATATCACCTTTACGCAGATGACCTACAGATTTATGCAGCGGCTACTGTGGATGATGTCTCCGCATTAATTTCGGAAGTCAATCAAAACCTAGAATCTATACGCTGCTGGGCGTGTAAGTATGGTTTACAAATTAATGCGAAGAAATCGCAAGCGATTGTTATTGGTAGTCCTTACTATGTAGATAAGCTCTCAAAGGTGGTGGTGCCTGACATTATTTTTGATGGAATTTCTATTCCTCTTTCCTCTACTGTCAGGAATTTGGGTATCACCATGGACCAGACGCTTTCTTGGTCACCCCATATAGCTGAGGTGAGTCAGAGGATCTTTAGATCCCTTCACTCCCTAAGACGTCTCCAGAATTTCCTTCCTCTTCGTACCAAGTTGACCCTTACTCAATCTCTTTTGCTTCCTCTTCTGGACTATGGCGATATTGCGTTTCTGGACCTCAACGAGGAGCTACTTGATAAGCTGGAGCGTCTACAAAATGTATGTATCAGATATGTATTTGGTCTACGCAAGTATGATCATATCTCTGAATTCCGCTCTAAGCTTCGATGGTTACCGATTCGCCGGCGCAGGGATGTGCATATCCTGTCATTACTTTTCAATACACTGTTCAGCCCTACTTCCCCTCCTTACCTTTCTGAGCGGTTTAGTTATATGGCAGACGGCAGTGGCCACCGCTTGCGGTCGAGTACTAACCTTACTCTTGCTGTACCGTCTAGAAAGACGCGAACATACTCCAGATCTTTTACTGCGCGCGCTGTTAAATTGTGGAATGAGTTGCCTTTGTCGCTGAGACAGTCGCAGTCTGTTGCGTCACTTAAGATGAATTTGAAGAAGTTGTGGCTTTCCAATGACTTGTGAATTGGTTGAATATAGTATTTATTTATTTATTGTATATTTGCGATATATATGTAACATATGTTAGTGTGTATTATATTTTATATTGTATATTTATATATGTATTGGCATGTTTTTATTTGTCTAGAATTAATACTAATTAGGATTTGCTTTATTTTCTCTGTTTTTGTACACGGTATAAGTTTGCCTATCTCGTTCTACCTACCTTCCTCTCAATTGCTCAAAGGTTAGCTGGAAGAGATCCCTTATAGGGATAAGTTCGCCTTTGTACTTTGATCTATTGTGTGACATGTATATTCCTTAACCTGTTATTGTGTACAATAAAGTGCTTACATACATACATACATACAAAACAAATGTCTCATCGCAATTAGCATACTTACTTGACAGCCTCGTCGTCTTGACATATTTATTTTAATCCCAACATTCCTTACCTCCTTTTCGCTTATACGCATTTTCGTAATAAAAACAAGGTAATATATTATTCGACCCCTTTTTCTGCTGGCCCTACAATTTTCCGTCTGATGTAATCTGTACCGGGAAGACTCCTGATTTATTCTGTTCAAGCTTAAAGTATACTCCAAGCTTGACAGCTCTAAGATATATGACTCCATTTTTTCAACTGGCAAGGTAAAACTTTCTATGTTGTTCTTATCAGCTGCCATCTTGTAGGTCATGTGTAATGAAGTAGACTTCCTCACCTCACTCAGACTAAACAGACTCGCCTCGGTAAAAAAACTAAGCGGGATCGCAAGTATGCAAACGTGACAGACACATATGTTATTAGTTGTGTTTGCCATAGTAATTTTTTCCTGTTTGCCACAAACTATGAGAAATGAGATTGGAAAAAACAAACGACTGCTTTCAAAATTAAGGGGGTGGTTTAAGGTAGGTAATGCGCCAGCCATTTTAAAATAAGTGCTTTTTGTTAAAAAAATAAATTCTCCTCTAAGCAACGAATACTAAGACGGACTACAGCGCTGCTGAACACGACAATGAGAATTACAGTTTATATCGTTCGTAAAATTTACTGAGACGCGCCACACTCCTACCAACACTGACGATAAAACTCAAACGATAGTTTGCAAATGAGAAGGAGTAAGGAGAGTAGAGCGTTGTATGCTGTGAGAACGTGCCATGCAGTATCTGAAATCATCATATCAGCTGAAAGACATCCACTACTCACCACTCGAGGCCATCGGTTCTACGTGCAATGTGCCCAGCTCACTAGACAGATACATTAGGTTTTTTTTTTTTTAATAAATAAATATTCAGGGACAATCTTACACAAATCGAGCTAACCCCATAGTAAGCTCAATAAGGCTTGTGTTACGGGTACTAGACGACGATATATATAATAGATATAAATACTTGAATACATAGAAAACATCCAAGACTCAGAAACAAATATTCATGCTCATCACACAAGTATGTGCCCTTACCGGGATTCGAACCCAGGACCTTCAGCTTCGTAGGCAGCGTCACTACCCACTAGGCTATCCGGTCGTATTTATGTCCGATATGATTATATTTTAACATATTTAATAGTTAATTTATTCATTGTACCGACCGCTCACTTACCAAAAACGGTACATTCGAACGCAACCCAAACCAGCAGGTGAGCAGCCAAATTTTCGCAATAACAAAATACGTGTGAGCTGACAAAGAGGGTAGTAAATAATTTGTCCCGTCGACATCTGGCGCTTCCCTTTCCCTGTAGAACGAATGCGGACCGGAGGAAATACTGAGGAAAATGGACACACCCACTACGCTATTGAGTTTTATGTGGGACACACTAGTGGGCTCCTTTGTGAACTGGGCAATGGTAAATAATGACAGTAATTTTGCACTCATATTTAGGCTTTTCTGTCTGCTTTAAAGTGTAGTTTGTCTGTCTGGTGTTAGGCAAAGTGCCAATTTAATTATTTTCTGCTGATTATAGCTTTCGTATTTGAATCTTTTGAAAGTGCATACCGTAAAATGGGGTACTATATTATATACAGGGATTGAAGAGGCAGATGGTACGTGAAATGTTTAATTGCTACTTTGATTTCCTGGCTCAGGTTGCTCTAAAATATTTTTTTGTATTCTTTTAGACATATTCTCTTGGAGTAGGCAAATTATAATATTAAAAAATGAAGTCTCCAGAAGTGAGAGGTGAAAAAAAAATGTGGCCCGGAGTAGAGCCAGGGTTGTGGGGTACGATCATGCGGAAAAGGAGCGATAAACAGGAGCGGAGAATAGGACGGAACACGCACGGGTCGAGGCAAGCTACATTGCTATATTCCCTTTAACTCCATTGAGGGGTGAGGTGAAATTTTTAACTATTTATAAGTTTATCGTTAAAATTATGAAATTAAACTACATTTAATGATGATAACTATTTTATAACTATACTAATTTTATATGTATAAAAATCATCATGCCACATGTAGAAATACATTTTTATCGTGGTTTGTTTGTCTATTTTGACCCAACTCACCCTATTTTCCGATACTGCTTTTCAGATTTTTTTTCTGTCTACACAAGACTTTGATGGGTTTTACAGAGCACAGCGTAATGTAATCTTGTTAATATTTGGAGCAGCCTAACTGGGCAATTGTATTCACCTTACAGAGTACCACACCTATAATGACCCTCTAACTTGCACTGTGTGTATGTTAGTTGTCCGTCAAAAGATGCAACACAATTTTGAAGCACATAACCGATAAGCAGATTTTTTGGTAAGGGTATGGTTTGGATGACAATTCAATATTATGGTACCATCGAGCGGATCTGATGATGGAGACAGAAGGAGCTATTGGAATTCAGTAGGTACTTAACCGACGTAACCCCATTGAGATTGGACTCGTTAGAATCATCTCAATGAGTAGTTGAAGACGTTACACAGAAAAGCTTGTCCGAAAAATGCTTTTTATTGGTAGAACTTATTTTTACTGGTATCCATTTACTTCAACTTAGAGGACAATGTAAGTCATTTTCTGTCAAAAGTAAAGGCAAGAAGGCGATGAGGCGGGTATTCCTGGATTAAATAAGGTCTTTTCTCTCAGAAAGATGCTTTGCATTTTGCCAGCCCGGTGTGTCTCGCACTAGGCCCCGCGTCCAAAGACGGTGAATATGTATATAAAAAATCACCCGCGGCGCTTCTCCGGATAACTCGGAAATGGATTTTTAAAGCTATCTTCGCGTTTCCCTTTGGCGGCGGCAAACAAAGGTATAATTTGAATTTCTCCTTTAAGACAAAACAGGGATTTGCGTTGTTATAACTGTAATAATTTATCGGGAAAAGGATATTTTTTTGAGCGAGAGAATTCTTTTTGTAATTATGCTCCTTTGGTAGATTTTTTTTTCGAAACGATTAAGTTGGAAATGTGTATTTAAATGGAGCTACATTATTTTAGGACTGCGGGACGAATTGCGCAATTTTCGACCCAAGGTATATCGTTCTAATATTATAAATGCGAAAGTTTGGTTGTTGGATGTTCAGATGTTTGGATTGGATACGAGTATTTGTTACCAAATCACAAAGAATACATACGTGGTAAACATATAGTGTATAGTCTGGATTAACATAAAGAATACTTTTAATCCCGGGTATAGCTTGTATGTTTGTATAAACGAATTCCACGCGGACGAAGCCGCGGGCAGAAGCTAGTTGGAAATAGACTACGTTGTTGTAGAGTCAGTGAGCTCTTAGAATAAGCATTCAGGTTCGGGTCAAGTTGTTGAATTCAAATATCAAGTTGAGTATTTTTTTTTATTCAACAGCTTTCACAGCATTGGCATTTTTTTTGAAAAGTAACTGCTTGATGTTGCGCGAGCAACAGAAGCTTTTGACTACAATTATCCAAAACTGAATTAACATAACTATGTGCTGATCGTCAGTTTGCTTTTATATTCACTTCGTCTCTGATAATTTCACATGCATAAATATCAATATACCAGATCGCGGCGATTTGCCTGAGCGCTGCGCCGTGTTTATCCCAACGACAGATGGATGTATAGTCCTAATATTTTGTCTACATTCACTTGCGCGCTATTTGTTTCTGTGATAAATGATGTATCCAAATGGATGGATGTAATGTAATATAGTTCATATACGTTGAATTTTGACAATAACGACCGGTTCTATTCGGATCCGTTTGGATATCCACCAGGCCACTCCCACGATCTTTAAACGCGTATTGCTACTCCTTTTGGCTCATTGGTTCATTATATCCATTTAACGATGACTGAAAATGCACAAGAGCATGCGAATATCACTCAAGCCTTATCATTATCGAGTCACTTAACAAAATTATAATCTCATACACATTGCCGTAACTATCAAACAAGACATGGACTTGTACCTAATCAGTGGAACAAGTATGTTCAAACATATTAATATCACTCGAGGATCAATTAGCAGACGTCTCTGGCTGCGGTTAGGTCATGACGTGTAATAACCAAGATTTATGACTGTCGTGTCGTGTACATGTTTGTCGGTAATGTTGAACTGATGAGATGTAGATATAAGTGTGCTTCGATGTGTGTTTAACGGTTTAACGGTCATACTTATTGAAGACCAGAGTGGTGATTGTGATAAACGAACTTTAGGACAACTCAGAAGTCATTATCCCATTCAAAAACATACATTCTTATTTACTGAATGTACATGCGAAACGTTATCTACTGGAGAGCAATAGAGAATGCGACGTTAGTGCATAAATTAAACTTGATAGGTATCATATACAATGTGGACTGATGACCTGGTAAAGGTTGCTGGAGTCCTCTGGATGTGGGAGGCGCAGGACCGGTCACTGGCACTCTTTGGGGGAGGCCTATGTCCAGCAGTGTACGTCTTTCGGCTGATATGATGAGGTATCGAGCTCCGATATACATACATAATGTAGTAGCAACTTACATACATGACATGATAAAAATCAAACTGTCATAGTTGCCTACGATAGCAATGATTTTGTAATTATACTTTTATTTGAGATATTACGAGATCAGATACGTTTGTTTTAATTGAGTTATTAGGCAAAGTAAGTTGTAATTTTAAGAAAAGCTCTTAATACAAATGTATTCACACATCCCTCAGTAGCATGTCCAACATAATCCTTAGATAAACCGGCTCTACTATGGCTTACATAATATGATACTTCAGCATCAACATCATCATCATATCAGCCGAAAGACGTCCACTGCTGGACATAGGCCTCCCCCAATGAGTGCCACGATGACCGTTCCTGCGCCACCCGCATCCAGCGGAATCCTGCGACCTTATATGATACTTGATTGCCTTAAAACAGGTAGCGCGTTGGGAATAAAGTTTTATAGTCGCCGCGCAACTGAGACCGCTCAAAACACAGCCAGCGATATTTAATATTTATCTCGCTATTATACCCAAACATAAAAACACACATTAATGCATTAGCCATCGATCCAGCATTGTAATACAGTTTAAAGCGCTCCGTACCGGTGTGTTTGTACTGCGCGCAACTAGGGGATTAATGGAAAACAAATATGCGGGGTTCCACCGCTATTACACACGTGTGTTTAAACTGCTTGTTTCTTCGTGTGGTATGAAAATAATTACTGCAATTTGCAAAATCCTATTTCCATGTGTTTTAATTCAATTTCAAACAGCACACTATAGTTTGACTACTACAGTGACGTTGGCTACGAAGCTGGTTCGAATTCCGGTAAGAACAAGTATTTGTGTGTTTAGCATGCATAAATATAATGATTTATTTCTGTCTTGGATGTTTTATATGTATTTTAGTATTTACATGCAGTAAATATATCGCCGTCTAGTATACATAACATAAACCTTATTGAGTTTAATAAGGGGCTAGTTCGATTTGCGTAAGATTGTCCCCTAATATTTATTAATTTGAAAGTAAAACATGTGATTTAAAACCAGTCACAAAAAATTACGTATTTTTGACATGCTATATACTCGTATCATGATAGGTTTTGAGAGAGGTAGGGCCCAGCGTAATGTCGTGACGCTTGAATCTGGAGCAGCCCGACTGGGGGATTACCTCCGCCTTACAGAAGACCACAGCCATACTGCCTGTCAATAGCAGTGCTGCCTATTCCATAGGTATTGTAGTGTTGTGTTCCTGATGGTGAGTAAGGTTCCCAGAGCTCCATCCTTAAAGGCTGGCAATGCACTCACAACACCTCTGGTGTTGCAGGTGTCCATGGGCGGCGGTAATCGCTTACCATCAGGTGCTCCGTCTGCTCGTTTGACTCCTATAACATAAAAAAATATATCAAGAAATTACATATTATAACAAGTTATTGTCAAAAATACACGAGCAATGGTCAGTAAATCTAACTCAGGGTTAGTGCAACATGTAAATGCAACACCTTTTCACAGCTTAGGGCCGCGGGCGCCACACAATCACTGTAAAAACAGCGGCACAGCAAAGTAATTGAATGCGTAAGCTTTACGACACACTCGTTGAAGCTAGTGATGGGAATTGAGGAGCTATCGATATGTTTGTTGATGACTTCTGTCGATACAATAAAAATCGCACGATGTTAAAAAATAAGTAAACGAAGGACTACTAATTAAAGTTTAACGTCATATCAGCATCATTATCATGAAAAACGGCCACTGCTGGACATAGGCCTCCCTTAAAGAGTGCCAAAGTGACCGGTTCTGTGCCACCCGCATCAAGCGGACTCCCGCGACCTTTACCAGGTCATCAGGTTCACCTTGTCTGGGGCGCTACCCACGCCGCGCCTTCCGGTACGTGGTCGCCATTCGAGAACTTTTCCGCTCCAAAGGCCATCGGTTCTACGTGTTAGGTGCTACTTAAGTTTAGAGATTCGGAGGCCTATATAGGTTACCTTGGTTGTGCTGCGAATAGCCTCATTTGTGATGCGATCACGCAGAGAAACTCCCGAAATTGACCTCTCCATTGCCCTCTGGGTGACTTTGAGCCTTCTTATGAGGTCCATAGTAAGTGACCCCGTTTCTGCAAACAGAATATACCCCTCTTAAAACTAGTTCGTTGTAATCAAAATTGGCTTTGTAGTGAATAAGCTGATTGCTTGATTGCCACTGTCGCAGAGTTTGAAACACGAAATAATATTGACTCGCCCAAGTGTCTCGCTTTTATTTTCCGAATAATACGAAGGCATGAAATTGACAGCCTGCCGAAATCTATTTAAACAAATATGACTGTGGCCGTTGTTCAATTCGAACGAGTTGAGTCAACTTCAGTTTCAAGTCAAGTTATCCGAGTTGATAAATTTAAATATCGCCGATCTCGCTTTACCGATTTCAAATTGCCCTTAACATGCATTGTTTGCTAAGTTCATTACGAGTAATGTGAATGATCACCTTGCAACTAGCTATTATTTTTGTATTCCGTGATCTAGGTGCGGGCTGAAAAACTGTACTGAGCCCCGAACCTGTTGTCGCACATAACTTAAGTACCTACATAAGTTTTATTTTCTGTTCGATTTCGGTTTTTTTGCGATGATAAATCTTTTTTTTATGCAGAATCATATTTCACTTCGAACTAGCCGCCTGATTCATTTTCATTGTCCTAGCGTTAATCCCGGTGGTACCTAACCTAGGGCCCGCTTCAACACCTAATCCCAAGGTTTGGCATAAGCACTAATAGTTTTACGAAAGCGACTGCCATTTGACCTTCCCTTATTGGGATTAGACCAGTTTCCTCACGATGTGTTATTCCGTACATAAGTTCCGCTAAACTCCAACGAGTCCCGGCTCGTACCGACGTACGAGTCAGGATTCGAACCTATGATCGGCGCTTGACTAGGCTACAGTAGCGTTCTGACCGCACTTGACTATATTAAATTCAATTCAGTAGAGCTCCTCGACGTCACCAACCAATCGCCAAACGAAAATGTGTTTGCTCGGCTGTGTTCCCTTTGCAATCTTAAGATGGAATTAGACAACGAGACACCAAAGGTAGAATTCCAGTGTTACAGTGTATAAGCCATACAAAATCGGTGACAAAATGTGTCAGCTATATTGTACCGAACTCAGCCAGGCCGATTCTGCTGACATCTCTGATAGGGATCAAGACACGTATAATCATTGCAACCGGTTTCTACCTTGGCAATTTTATTTATGTACACCTTTTTTATTTACAGATTTTAGTAAAACCAGCGACCGAAGCGCGAAGTTCTGTGCTTCAGCTTGGGCGAGAAATAGTTTTTATGTCCAGTGTCCGGTGTCTGTACCACTGTTCTCCCCTACAGATCGCATTTCTCAATTAATTCGCCTGAAAATTTGTAAACAGGTTTGTTTATGATATAGATTTTTTTGACAAGTCATTTTTTGAAATACAAGAAAATCGTGTCTTTTTTTTAAATAAACACTTGCCACTTCTACAGTTTACAGAGCCACGCAAATATTGTATTCTATTCAAGCTCAAATTTAGATGCTACAAAGCTCAGAGCTTACAGCTCAGATTTTACAAAGGTTAACAAACCACTTCTACAGAAAAAGCGCAAATTTAAATGCATATCGAAATTGTAATTGTCCGTGACCACACTAGCCGGGCAGCGCGTCCATTTATCGTGGCGTGTAAAAATCTGAAATGGTCCAGTGACGTTCGCAAATTACAAACGCCCCCGGGGGCCGTCGGGCGGTTTATCTGTTTAGTGGCGTGTCGGGTGTAAGCTGTGATCAATTCAGTCGATAGATGTTGTATACCGGTTTTTGTATAATTGAAGGGTAACTTGGAGTTATATAGGTCAATTTGTAGTGTCGTAAATTGGTAGTTAGTTTTACTGGGCATATTCCGCAAGTCGACATCCAGTGTGCCTATTTTGCGTGAAAACTTCCTTTCCGGTAGCGCTAATGTAACCACCCAGCTCCTGTAAAAAGTTAGTGAGTGCGTTAGCGTTGCTTACTGCCTCCCGTATTGTGTCTGGAGACCCTAGCTGTTTCTTCCTATATTACATCTGCCTGCTTACTGTCCGGTAGAATGTTTAGTTGTTTCTTCTGCTTCCTCGTTCTGCACACGGGGCTGCGTGTGATACCTAAATTAAAGGGGTGCCTGCTCAAGATATTGTGTGCTGTTATTATTCCTACCATCTTTCGTTGTTGGTTTCTATGTAGTGTGTCTATGTGTGTAGTGCGGTTGTGAGTTTGTGCTTGCGTGTGTTAGTAGTAGCAGCAGTAGGAACCAGCATCCAGACCGCGTATGATGGTCGGCCTTATCACGCGATAAGTGACGCATTGTCTCGTTCTGTCGAACGGTGTCAGCCAGTGACGGACGCTCTTTCTTGTCACTTATCTTGTTATAAGGCCGGCCATGATACGGGGTCAGGTTTGCGTTAAAATGGCACAATATTCAGCTCCCTCCAAGCACTCCTGTGTCAGGTGGTGCAAGACGTCTGTGGTAGTTACCATCTTCAGCATTAGTTACGAGTAAGTAAGGCTACGACTTGAGAAGACGTTGTGTTTACTCTGTAATTAGAAGCGGTTAAGCTCATTAAATCGGGCTTCTTATGATGAAGGAATTCTGATGGTTTCGAAACAGCGACAATTATTACTATGATGTTAATGGGAATTCATTTTATCATCGGAGGGTCGATACGGGAGATAACGGACCGCCGATGGGTTTGATCTTGATCTTGGTTCATTAGTTCTCATAACATTTGTCATACATGACACTCTTTACATTCTTCATTCATTCTTCTTCAAAGTTTTCTATCTTTCTCGGTATGATTTGACAGTGAAATTATAAAAATATCCTGTAAAGAAGCTACAACGTCACTGTTATAAACCGTATTCACACTGAAAGGTCACAACAAGAACTTTTGTTACAAAAATACTTAATTAATAAAAAAACAAGTATTTACGAATAACTGAACATAAAATCGCGTAAAAAACGAACTATGTGGTTCTTTGAGCTGCTTTTTTATTTTATTCGGCTGAAGAAACTACATCGACACATAATCTATTACTATTGAATCGGTTCACAAAATATCAAGAACGTCGATTGAAAAATGCGACCTGTAAAGGACTACAGCCGGCTAGACGCCGGACATACGAAAGAAATTTTGCCTAAGCTAATACGAAGAACTTTATCTTCATTTCACCATAATTTTGTTCAAGAAAAGTTCTATTCGACAGCGGAAACAAAATAGCTTACTTTCCAAACTGAAACTCGTAAGTGTACAAACGCTTTCAACGCACGAGCTCAAGCGATGCATTTTTTATTGTTTTTCATCAGCGGCGGTAACTTTGGATGCAACTTTTCAAATAATGCGACTACCGCTTCTAATCCTGCAGGGATAGTGGATTTGCATCCAATGAATATTTGTTGAAAACATTTCCCCTAAAACGTTGCGGGAACGGACGAAAATTCTGTCAGTCCTAAACCAGCATAACCAATCGTCCAAACTAACCATTTTCAACCTTCGCACCTTCGTCTTAATTCTCCCACCCCCTCCCTTTGTATTCTTGTTTTTGCGTGTAGGTAGAAATATTTAGTTTTGTTTGGAGAGCGCATTTCAGTTTGCATGTTACGCTTTTCAATACCATATCTGGCGGTAAACATTTCGGAAATGTACAGTTTGTATTGATGTTATCTGTTACCGAAATGGTGGAGTTTTAGACGAATAAATGTATGGCGGTTTCGAAAAGCTCCTATCAATTTAAGAACGCGTATTGCTTGAGATTTCTCAAAACTATTTAGGCAAAAAAGTTGTTGAAGATGTACTTTGAGAAATGGCCTCTATTTCTACAACGCTAAGATAGAATTTCAAAACCACGCTCCGTTCATGACTGAGCATGAAACTCCACACTGCAACGCACACTTATCTACTCCGTAACGATGCGCCCCACCTCGGGACAAGCTTACGGCGGGTGAACACTGTGAGCAGCTCGCCATCGCCGGGGAACGCCATGCTTGCAACTAGACACTGGCGAGGAGACAGTTACTGCGCGCTACTTCAAACGTAAAAAAATCTGTTAACCTGTCCATTTAAGGTGCGGCGTCGCTGCACGTCCACCTCTGCACTGCTGAGGCGGTGCGTTTATCAAACGAAAGCTTACGTTGGGTTAACGCCGGGTGAACGGTGGGTGGGTGGTGGTGGGTGTCGGAGACGATCCAGTGTGGTGACGATATTTAGTTAACAAATAATCTTGGTACCGCTCTTACGCGCTAGTCTCTGGTTGACACATTCACGTTAGATTCCTCAGTTAAGTCGTAGTTAAGCCTTATGTTGCGACGTCTAAATAGTATAAATGTCACTGTGTAAGTATATGTCACCGTAAGGCCCTTTCAACATTTGTCAGTGCGGTACCGATAAGCTGTTAGCTCTGCAGTCAGTCAAGTCGGTATGGTTTCTTTTCTGCACGCCAACTTAAGTTGCGCTAGTGGGCGCACAGTAAAAACGCGCGCCAATTAGTATCGTTTCAAAGGATTATAGTTTTCTTATTTCCGTTTATAATATTATTCTCAAAATGTATACAATTCCCTTACATGAGAACTTAAAACTAGTAGGTATTTCGTTATAGAGTCGTCCAAAGCGTAGGTAAGAATGCGGTGCGTAAGATTCGGTAAGACTGTCCTCCAATTTCATTAAAGTGGCATTTTATTAACGAAATAAAATATCTTTCATTATTGTGTTGGCTGATTCGACGAAAATTTTATCAAGATTTTAAAATAATGCTCTATATCTGTTGCTCTATATACTTAGAATCAACCGCCGTAAAACAAACCCCGTTCTAAAAGCAAGTGGAAACTCTAACAGCCGTCTAGATCGCCTTGGCGCTGCTAATTCCCAGGTGTTAGGGCTAAAGGGGTGCTAATGGACAAACAAAATGGCTGCCATCCAGCCTTCATTACGTGGCGTGTCCGCGAATTAATCCTCGCCAGTGCTCCTGAATGTTTAAGAACGTAAAGTACTTAAATGTACGGAGGACGTGGTACTTAGTGTGAACAAGCCGGATACCTACCTGTTAGGCCCTTTGCACACTGCGACTTTTAGCAGCGATGCAGTCGCGATGCTGTCGCGATGCAGTCGCAAATGGCCCAACTTTATATTGCTGGTTTCGCGATGCAGTCGCGGGTTTCAAAAACGCGCGACTGCATCGCTGCTAAAAGTCGCAGTGTGTAAAGGGCCTTACTTAGGCTGAAAATGGAATGCCTTTACTCATGTACATACGTCGTGATCAATGAGATGTCATCTTTCGCAAGGGAATGGGTTATTCAAATTTTTCTGCCCTCTCAGCTGTGGATGTACAGACCACGCCATTAACCTGTGTATTTTTATGCTCTACTGGGCCGATTTTTCAATACCCAGATAAAACTATCTGTCAGATAAATGTAAGCTCTGTCCTTTTCTTTCATGACTTAAAAAAAAGATGGTGATAATTTTAGCTGACGGATAACTTTATCTAGAGATTGAAAAATCGGCCCTTAGAAACAAAGATTTACTTAAGTTTCTTATTAAAGGAGTGAGCGAAGCGCACGAAGTTCTCCGTTTGAGGTTGGGCAAAAATTCTCGCGTCTGTCCAGGCTGTTCTCTACAGGTTTCAATTCTCAACCGACCTCGATAATTATATAGTTTTTTAGTAGATTCAGTATATTAAAAAAACAAAAAAAAATACGAAAAACAATACGCTTTACAGACAGTTTGAAACCTTTTATTTAACCTCATCATCAAAGCTAAATATGGTGCCGGCAGATTCCATAAAAAATTGTGAAACTTTCCTCATATTCAAATTTTAACGAACACCGCTTACGATTACAGACGATTTGGTGCAACCCACCCGTAATCTGATTATGACCTAGTTGCTTCTTAACTTACGCCACGATTAATACATTTTCAAAACAGAGGCATCTCAAATTATAGGCCAGTAAATAACACAGATAACAGTATCAGAACAAACAACACGTTTCCCTGCGAGGGCAATAAATGAGGCATTAACGGACGAAGGCGAAAGGGTTCGGTTATCTCTCGTGTGATATCGCGGCGCTCATCAAAACAGGGCACTATGGCTGCGATACTGGCTGTCCATTACACCGGATTGTTAATTAAACTCCAACAATTATTTCACTCGGATTTGAAGGCCACCGAAACTTGTTGTTTCGGTGTGATAGTATTAGGGTGGAGTAAGTTGTTCGCAGTGACTATTGCCCAAGGGGGGCCAACTGTTACTCGTGTCCGCAGGAGCTACCTACCAGAACCCTGCATGTGTATCCTGGGTGGTACGAGTACTAAAGAGTGACAAACTTTGAAGGCCAAAATAATGTACGCCATACGATTAAATAAAAGTTTTATTATTATTAAGGAAGTAGGTATCATCACTGTCAAATATCCATAATGTAATATTTTATAACATGCTTTTGAAATAAGTGTCTGTTTTACGACAGATTTGAATTTAGAGTCAGTAAGTTAGGTAATTTGTTTTGGAATTTGATCGTAGAATTTATACAGTTTACCAAGTTCGCTTCACTTACGATACGCTTTCGCTATCACTAGTCAGTAAAAAGTGGTTTTCCGCTTCCCAAAGCTTCTAGAAAGCTTGTCATTGTTCGATGGGAAGTTGTATAAATACTCGTATCCGTATAGCGACGGCAGTGTTAGAAAATCTGTTTCCAGGAAGAATTTTATTAATAAATCACGCGACCCCAGGTTATAAATAGGTCCAACAGCCCTTTTTAACAGACTTCAAAAAAAGGAGGAGGTACTCAACCCGATTCTATAATACGAAGGATATGCTTCCTGTTAAATTCCATTACAATTTTAGGAAAAAATACGCCCCCCCACTAAGGGTGAAAAACTAGGGGATACAATTTTGTATTGGACTTTTAACTGAATTATATTGAACAAATTTGGAAAAGGATTTTTGTTTTAAAAGGTGTATACTTTCCCTGCCATCTGGGAAATCCACTTGATTCCATGGTCATCAGATAAGGATGTGATGATGGGATTTTAAAAGCACACTTGAAGCAATTCGGAAAGTTTTTATGGTGATTCTTGTATTCCTTATGCAATCAATTATGAGCTAAATGTCACGTTTTTCATAAAAGATGCCTTCATTAAATGAGGTCTTCTAGTTACGCGTCGGTGTGATAGTGGGACTGGGTAAGAATTTGATCGCTAGGGCTCGGCCGAGCCCGGGGCTTGCCCGGGATCGATTCCGCGACCCTACATGTTTACGGTAAGCCGCCCAATACTAGCAAGGATTTTGACAATTGTTTTTGTTTATGGCGATACAAACTATTTTGCGACGATCTTGCACGGGAAGTATTTCCGAAAAGCAAACAATTATTTTGAATGTTTTTTTTGAGACTTGCTCTCCGCTCCTTTGGGAAAATTTTGGTTTGCTTTAGAAATAATGTAAATTGAACTGATTTCTCGCTTGCTTGCGCGGTGCGTGTAGGACGATAATGGGGTGCGGGCGGCGTGAGGACACCCCGCTTCGCACCCCGCACGGCGCCCACGCCCCGTTATGGTCCTACCTCAGCATCCGCGTACCATGCAGGCGATGACTGAATTAAGCGATCCACCTATAGTGAACATCGCTGGCAGTTACGTTATTACACCGCTTTGTACTGAGTGCTTTTGTAAATAACGTACGTATACGATGTACGTTACGTAACGTACGTTACGTCCACGCGGTAAAACATAGATTGAGCGACAAGGTGATGGCATAAAATAGGCACCATACTTATGTTACAGATTATTTCATGTTTCCGACTTTTTATAAAACCTGTCTTTGTAATTGGAATATTTTACCTTGTATATGTAGAAGTGCCACCTAGTCACAGGCATTCCTTTAAAACCGCCGATACCTTGATAGTCATTTTTTTGTTTTTACTACATTCAATTCAATAACGGAAAGATAGCATCACTATGCCATAACCGCAGCAGTTTTATTTGGTACTGCATCTTAAAGCGCACACCGTTTTAACGTTATTGAATTTTCTCGAATTAAATTCTAAAAAGCCTCAAATGCAATCGCTGAAAGAAATTTTATTGGTTCCATAGAAATCTCCTGAATGAGAAATAAAATCGAAATAGCGGTATGAAATGTATTCATTCCCAAGATTCCATTCATTATGTTGATAATATCTGCAATGGCTTGCGGATTCATTGCCGTGATATTTTTGCGACCTTTTTTTGAAACTTATTTAATTTTAAATTGGGTTGGCTGTAGTTGCAGGCCGCTATTTTTGTATTGATGGTAATCACTGGCAGTATTTCAAAGTGAATTTGCCAATGGGGGCATAATTATAATACGTTATTTATTTAACTACCCTCTGAAATCGTATGTTTGGTGAAGTGGAACTGATGATCAAGACTACAGAAAACATATGGTACTCCTCAATGTTGTAAAGTACTTCAAAAATTCTGATTTGATTCCGTCGAAGTAGCAATTAATGAAGTGCCAATAATTCTGAGATGCTAGAGGAATCGACGGAATTCCTGAAATATATCGGCTCACATATAGCGACTTGGGTTTTTTGTGTATTCAACAAGGCATTTGCTTTCAGAAAGCAGTTCATATGATAAATTGCAAATGGTCATATAACTATGTGGGTTGGCGTAGTACTGAATATGAATGTAAAAAAAAAACTAAAATGATGTATTTTCTTAAAAAAAGATAAGAACGAGGTTAAATAATTACAAAGTTATAAGTGTCCAGAGTTTTAAGAGGGGTATGTTCCCTTTTCCGCAAAACGATTGTCATTCACTATGACGTTCGAGGATCATGACGTCACGACCTGCTAGCGTTTTCTATCTCTAACCAGCAACATTAAAACGGCCGTAATTTCGTAATTTTTTGAGGTATTAAAATGTGCGAGAAGCTACGGTAGCCTAGTGGTTCAGGCATGTGGCTGTCAAACGGCGGTCGTGGGTTTGAATCCCGGCTCGTACCAATGAGTTTTACGGAATATTCACCGTTAGCTTTTCGGTGAAGGAAACCCTCGTGAGGAAACCGGTCTAATCCCAATAAGGTCTAGTTTTCCCTTTGGGTTGGAAGGTCAGATGGCAGTCGCTTTCGTAAAACTAGTGCATATGCCAAATCTTGGGTTTAGAGGTCAAAGCGGACCTCAGGCGCCTTTAGGGGCACAACCGGGAATAACGCTAGGAGGATGATGATTGAGGTATAAGAATGGGCTTTTCGTTGTTAGGCATATTTTTTTTTTGAAGGAATAAAATTACATTTTGAGTCTACACTCCTGTTGAATTACTTCTTCATTCTGACGTCTTCGTCATAGTCATAATTTCCATCACGTTTCATCGCGATGTTTTCATCTATCTTATTACATCTCAGCTTACCCCGAACGGCGGTTTGGAGTGATGCAAATCAATAACGCTTCCCGTGGGCCTGCGACGCCCTCTTACCGTGGTGTTTTCGGTCCGGACAGAGATATTATAAGAGAAAAAAACTTTTTAAAAAAAATTCTGTGACATATGGACTAGGGTAGATCTATACTTAGGTACGGCGATGGTGGCTGCTGGAAAAAAGACTAAGACTTAAGTGGTTGGGTTTTACCACACTATTTATGGGTATGGGCCTTTTTTAACACGTGCCAGAGCGGACCCCGGGCTCCTTTAGCCCAACCAAGATTACGGATTGTAGCAGAATGACAACACATATCATTTATGTGGCAGCTTATTCAATGTGCTAATTAAATTTAAATATCAGCAGTTCTTTTTGTACGTCAAGCGCGCTTTAACATTATACCCTATGCATTCCTAAGGTCTATAATCGAAGAAATTTTAACTTCATATAATTCAATCAAGTTACTTTTTTTTTTCACCACGACTTGTAAACTTATTTATGCCCGCCCGGTATTTAATGTTCAGTGTTGTAAGAAATGATTCGCTGCGGACACATGCACCCCCAGCAGTAAGTATGTACATACATATACAGTAACTAAATACAAAATGTAAGTATTATTGTTGAGTAAGTAAGTAAGACTTACGTAGGCGTTTTTTTAAATAGTGTAGTCATTTCTTAGTCGAAAAAAAAAGTCTTTAGTGTATTATGCAAATAATATTATAGATGTTTGAGAAACATTTAAAACTATTAATACTCTACCAAAAACACTTATGGTTTTAACAGGTATGTGTTTAATAAAGAATAACCATTCAATCGTTTTCGAATTTTAAGTATTCTTGAAGGTTGTACTAAAAATGAGTTTAGGTTCAGGCATCTTCTGTGAACAGAACCCTAAAAGGTTTAAATTCTATGATCGTAACATGTATCAACATCCTCTCCATCCTTTCTCTGTCCTCACCACACGTATCCGTCTCTTCTTTACTTTTAAATACACCGGGACGGGCCATAACTTTATATATATCGGTGGCACCGGCCTGAATACGATTTACGAATACTCCGTACCGAGGGGTTTATAACTTTGCGATATTTTTACGACGCGAATGTTACAGTGTGACTTGACGTGTTTTAAGGGTGTTATGAATCGATGTTGAGGGTTAAAGATTTTAGCTCGATTAGTACTGAAATAAGGAGCTTTGTTCTTAAATTCAGTGGGAAAATCAACAGAACTAGCAAATTGTACAAAATATTTACAATATTATTAAATATTTAATTGTAATCCAATTATTAACGGAATCAGTATATTTCCTACGACATTTTTTATTACTTTTTTAACATAGCTAATGGTTGAAGGGTATCCTCTTGCTTGCCAGAATTTCATTTGCCCGAATTTTATCTGCCATAATATACAACTGCCATAATGTTGTTTTCTATAATTTTGTATGCCATACTCATTGTTTACAATAATAATTATATGCCAGAATCTTTGTTTTCCATAATATCAATAATCTCATTTTCCATAATCATTGTAATCCATAACTATCACATGCCATAATGTCATGTGCCATCCATCTCAACATCCATAATATTCTTATGTGATAAAGTGGGTACGTATTAAGTAAAGTAAAGTAAAGTAAAAATTTATTTCAGAGTAGATACATTCACCTATTATGCCCATACAAAAAGCAGTGGCTCACACTAGGCTAAGCCTGTCCTGTGACGCCACATTATTAAATCATGAAAGTGCATCTTTATTATTATTATTAACATTAGCAATTAAAGATAATTTAACATTAGCATTAACACAGTTATTTACATATCCGATAACACATCATGGTAATGCATTAAATAGTATTTGAAGTATAAAAAATAAATAAAAAGTAAGGTCTATCAGAACAAGTGTGTGTGAGTATGTGTGTTGTTGAGAGTGAGTATATTTGTGTGTGTGTAAGTGTGGTGAGTGCGAGTATATATGTATGCGTATGCAGGGCTGTTCAGTAGATTACTCGTAGTATGTTTTCAGTTTCTCTGTATTCCAAGCCGTTCAACCATTCTCTGATTTTAAATTTAGTCTGTCGGATGGTTAGAAGTTTAATTGCGCAGGCTTTGACTGCCACGTTATACAAACGAGGATGCGCAACATCTGCGAACCGACGAGCAAAGACCGAACGTACTTTTGCCACTGGTATTGCGAAGATTCTTGCTTCTAGCATGCTTTCTAAATCTTTACTTGTTTATAAATCTTGCAAACGGTTACTAAGATATAGAGCTTGCGGACACTCAATACCTCAGCTTCTTTATATAGGAGTGTGGTTGGAAACTGATGTGGCTTTTTAAGCATTACTACTATTGCAGTGTCTAATATTTAAAAAAAATACCTCGAACCTATCCGCGATCCGAGTCGGTTTTGCCACTAAAAAAAATTAACTTTTCTCTGAGATTACCTAATGCCAAGGTAGTGTTGTATCGTAGGCAGTAGGGAACAGGGGCTTAGTGGCAAAACCGACTCGAATCGCAGATAGGTAAGAAGACGGAAGCGGGAGCAAGCTCCCGCTTTTGTCTTCGAGGTTATTTTTTTTATAAAAGAGCGGAAAATCCAGCAAATTAACAAAGAATGCATGTTTAGTATGGCGTTTAAATATTCTATTAAATAATATTATTGCAAACAATAATCTGGAAAACAATACGTATGGCATTCGTATCATTATGACATCCAATATTCGGGTAAACAAGAGTATGTCAATTAACTATTATGGTAAACGAAACATTCGGGCAAATGAAATTCGGGCAAGCGAAGTTCGGGCAAATGATTATTATAGTATATGAATGTCGGGCAAACAATAGACAACCCCCTACCCCAAAGATTACTTTATAAAAGCAAATAACAAATACAAAATGCACTCTAATTCAGACATTGGAATGACACTTGTCACTTTTATCACTAGACAGATCAAAAAAAATGATCACAGTACATTTAAACAAAATCACCCCTCATTCCCTCAGTTCAATAACCCCAATCCTTAACAAAGGGTGTCCACGCGCCGTTTGCCCATGCGATTCTAAGTTCAAAACCGCGATCGTGTTGTCTTGCTCACTCGATCCGACCCCTGCTGGTTCATGAGCGGGAGAGGATAAATGTGAGGAGTGTGAAACCCCTTGGCACGAACCAAACCGAAACTGGTATACAACCGGATTAGAACTGGGACCGGTTTATTAAATTTGGCGATATTTTTATTGGAAAAATAATGAAAATTTTTGAGGACTCATTTATTATTGAAATTTTGTTGCGATGGTATCGGATTTATTGTTTTATTTTTACGAACCCTTTTTTTCGACTTCATTAAGGTGGAGCGGAGCATGGCAGGTTTTCAATTGCTCGTTGTCATTTTATATGTTTACTGTAAAGTTGGTTGTGTTCAATATTTTCTAGTGAAACATCCATTCGCCTACAATTAACTGCCACCATTAGTTGCTTTGTGAGCTGTAGAGTTCGCGAGCCTGTCTTTTTAAGAAAAAATATTTTAAATTTTGAAAAAAGTCGATCGACAAAAAAACTATATAATTAACGAACCTGCTTACAAAAAATTACGAGAATCGGTTGAAAAATGCGGCCAACGAATGCTAGCAAAAGCTGAAGAATAGAACTTCGGTCGCTTCGCTCACTCTTTCGACTAGGTTATGTTGCTACAACATCGTCACAATCGAGGGTCCTCAAAAGTATCTACGAGTAAACACACTTGAATAAGACATACCAATTGAATGTCAATGAGTTTCGCTTTCCCGCTTCCACGCACGTCCAGCTAACGTGTTGGAACGAGAGCGCGCAACATATTTTAATATAATAGCCATGCAAAGCGACGATCCAAATTAAAATCTTGGTACAGAAGCGTAAGCAATATTTTTGTAACGAAACCTTCAAATTGAACTTTTTGATGAGTCAGGATAATTTTTCTTTTCCCACCCCAAAAAAGATGGAAGACCAAGGGAAAAAAGCTTGGAGCATATTCTTTTAAGTTATTCTTTGTTACTAACACCATTAATCTTGCCTCGGTAATCGTTGCATACTTCAACACCCCGAGAATTCACGAGATAACAGCGAATATACAAACAAACACGATCACACTAACACCTTTATAAGTTTGTATCACGCAGCAATTATTTCGTAAATCAGTCATAGTCCTAGAGTTACGATTCGATCGAAATTAATATCGACTGCCTCTGTCTGTCGCTCGAGTTAGAAGAGTATAGATTATAGTGCAGTAGATTTGCATGGTGTACAACTGTTAGGTGCCGACGCAACAATTATTAGTAAAGTACAGTCAAAAGCAGAAGTAGTTACGCAAAAATTATATTAAAATTTACTCATGGCTGCCTATAATGACAAACCAAGCACCTATGCTATGTATATTAATTAAAAATACGTACACGTATGCGCATTTACAATTTAAAAATGTGCTATTAAATTATCAGTTAGATTGGAAATAATACTATTAAACAAAACTGTATATTGTTTCGATATAGGTCCTTAAAAAGTTCACCAACCGAAATGACAATATTTATATGTATTTAGCGTGTTTCGAACCGACCGAAATTCCATATTTATCGCATTCGCAGTATTCTGGCGATACAAAGTTCAATCTTTCAATTTTCGAGTACCCCAGGGTACCGTAGATATGTCTTTGCACTCTGGCCACTTCTGCTGCCGACTGTCCATCTCTTTTATTATCCTGTGGCACGAACAGGGGCGACAGGGATGGAGAATGGTCGTAAAAATACCGCAATTATTCGAAATGAATTTCGAGGATGCCGATTACTTTCTGTTCATGTTATGATAATTGTTTTGTAAAAATGTTGTTTTCCCCTCGTTTGGAATTCTGTTGGTAATTTGTATTTTGTTATGTGGCGCCTTGGAAACGTTTTTATGTCTTCATATTTGTCGTTTATGGGGCTGCTTATGTTTGTCTTTATCACATATTTTGTAGAATAATTAGTGTTACAGTCTATGAGCTCTTAGAATTTAGTATTCGGGTTCGGGTGGAATCGTTTATTTTGGAATAAGAACGTGTCAACAAGCGAGATAGACATATTATAACCCGAGTCCTATTTTGAATGCTTCGGACTGTACATTTGAAATTTGTGTCGATTTGTTAATAATAATATAATATGTGTTTAATACACATATTATATTATTATTAGGGTTCCGTAGCCAAATGGCAAAAAACGGAACCCTTATAGATTCGTCATGTCTGTCTGTCTGTCTGTCCGTCAGTATGTCACAGGCATTTTACTCTAAAACCATAAGGTGTATTTGAATAAAAAATTGAGGATAGGGTGTATTTTACTAACCGCTACATAGTTTTGTAATGTTGATAAAACTGAAAGTCAAAAAATATTTTTTCATTGCAAGCCCACTTGTGGTACATCAATTGACAGGCCTTTCAAAATAAATATAAGGTCTCTAAGCAATTTTTTGGATTAAGTGAATAGAGTCGGAGATAATCGCCCCGAAAGTGACTAAAATTGTGTCCCCCCCTCTAATTTATGAACCGTGTATTTTAAAAATATGAAAAAAATCATGCTCATAGGGATTATAAAATTCTACCAGCGAAATTTGTTTTCAACAAGATCGGTTCAAAGGTTTTTGAGATATTTATAAAAAAACTGCGTTGCTTAAAGAAAAGGACGTAAGTGCCATAAGTATTCAGTAACGATATGACCTTTTTCGTGTCAGACCCATCATACCCCTAGCAATACCCCTGGGTGTAGGGTGGGACTGAACCATACCACCGTAGTGCTGTGCACTATATTATGCTTTATAATATCTATCCCAAAAGTCCTATTACCGTTATCAGTATCACGCAGTGTAGTTGAAAAAGTTAGACTACCGTTATCTGTACAAGTAGGTAACCTTTGATTTAGTATATAGAACTAGATGCACAATGTCAAACAAATATGCCAAGAAATGTGCCCCAGAACATGAACGAAGAATACTCTGGACAGGCTATGGTAATAATAATACCACGTGCGAGCGAGCTGGTAGCATACAAATCTCTATAAGTGTGACAGAAAGGGGAATATCATTCATTGTCATTGTCATAGTTCCACTTTTTTTTTATTTGCCACAACTGATTTAGTATGAAGTTGTGCCACACAAACCATTACCCGTCCCGTAGTAAGTTGTTTATGACAGGTCATCAGGCATTTTAGGACCGGTTCTTAATTTAGCTGCATAAGAGCTTTTCCGTCCCTCACCGTGGCAACACCTACAGCCCGTCCATAGTATTCTAGGTTCATGGCCCCAGAATGACAGCTCTAGCTACATTTCAGTAGTTGCTAATAGCGTTAACTTATAACTTATAACATAATTTAATTTAATAAATAAATAAATAAATAAATAACCTGCATCAAGATATATGTTTCATAAAAAAAGAACTCAGTGTTTTAGACCTAAGGCACCATATTAGCAAACCAACATCAAAAGATTAAATACTTTTTAGTTTATTGTGACATATAATGTGACTTGACTGCTCACGTCAAAACTTTAGCGTTTAGCGAATGAATGGTCGCATTATAAATTTTATTTATTTCAACAGAAAGCACAAATCCATCTGGTTTCTTTATTTTACAAGTGGGGAATAAACAGTTTCAAATATTTGTACAAATATTATATACAAAACAATTGTTCAGATTTCCGTAAGTACATATAGTACAGCTGACAGAGTCCATAAAAAGAAATCATTTTAGTTTCCTTGAAATAGATTCAGTTTGTTAAATAATTGTATTTTCGACCTGCTTACTTACTTACTTTAAATACTTTCTTTTTTGCGATGTTATTTAAGCGTACAGTCAAGTAGCGATCAGCTGTCGATTTTATTAAAACGGTCCTGGGTTTTGAACGTCACTCTCATGATCACCCGACATCTATAAAACGAGTATTACGAGATATAAGGTCACAAATGAATGATGATGAAAATTGGCAACAATTAGCGCATTTCCAAATGATGTGTTGGGATTGTATGATATAATTTTAATATAGTTCATTAATGCTATTAATTACCTTTTGCAAGGTCATGTCGGTCTGTCTGTCCGTCCGTATGTCACAGGCATTTTACTCGAAAACTATAGGGTGTATTTGAATAAAATTTTGAGGATAGGTTTATTTTGTCAACCGCTACATAGTTATAATAATAATAATAAATAATAAATACTCTTTATTGCACCACAACAAAAGACAAACAAGTTACAAAAAATTTGCTTAATAAATAATGGACAGTTATGTAATGAAATTACAAAAAAAGTTTTTCTTAGGCGTGCACTCCATACATAAAATTGAAACTCAAAAAAAAAAATTGCATGCCCACGTGTGGCACATCAATCGATAGGCCTTCCAAAATAAATATAAGGTTTCTAAGCAAATTTTTTGATTAAGTGTATAGAGTCGGAGATAATCGCCCCGAAAGTCACTAAAATTTTGTCCCCCTCCCCTCTAACTTTTGAACCATGTATTTATGTATTTCAAAAATATGAAAAAAATCATGCAAATTGTTTTGAACAAGATCGGTTCAAAGGTTTTCGAGATATTTCTAAAAAACCGCCTTACTTAAAGAAAAGGATGTAAGTGCCATATGATTTCAGTAAGGATACGACCTTTTTAATAGGCAAGGAACCCTTGCTGTGCGTGGTCCGACACGCACTTGGCCGCTTTTTTTTAAGTTAAATTTTGTTGCACTTTTATGTATAGTTTTTGCATTAGTATATTTTTCTTCCTTTCTTTTTTTTAGATGAAATGTTTTTGAATTCATATAATCTACGCAATTTACTCACATTAATTGCTACAGCTTCGAAAACTCAGCGCTAAATATTGTAAAGAGATTATGCAAACGTGAAAATATTAATATTTCAGTAGACAGAATCATTTTCAGGCTCTATAACCTTGGTTTTCTAATAAGGCCACGAGTCGATTGCATTAAACGATATAAAATAGCATAACGCAAATACAATGTACATAATTCAAATGTTAAATATTACCATAATAATACACCAAGCTGATAGTTCATGGCACACCTGGTAACGTCAGAACGCGGCCGCAGCCCAAAGTTTGCTACACAGATATCGGCCCTGACATAGAGGAAGGCATACGCAGAAGCGATAGCCTCTTGTTTTACGGACAAAATTATAGGTAGTTATTTTGTAACCCTTCTTGAAAATCACTGCAGCCGAGCGCTAACACGCGACCTTCAACTTCGACACTCACGTAATGCATTGTACGTGCCTCAGATAGACCTTAATGTCACTTGTATCGGAGAAGGACAGTTGAGTGCTTTAACCATTACCTCTCTGGAGGTCGTTGGTTTGAGCCCTAGCTCGTAGTTCTTGATGTTTGAAAAAAGTTATGCACGAAATATCGTTTGATATTCATTATCTATCATGAGTTTTCGATGAAGGAAAACATCGCAAGGAAATCGGTCTGATATCGACATAACAAGGTCTAGTTTAACCTCGGGATTGGAAAGTTAGATGGACGCCATTTTAGAAGTGAAAACTTCTTCAGCGGCGCTGTGCACTTTTACGATTTTTTTATAGCCTGTATTGTGTTCCACTGCTGGGCAAAGGCCCCTCCTTTGCGCCACTCGTCTCGGTCCTGTGCCAATCTGCACAAAACGTATCAAGGTCGTCCCGCCATCTCCTTTTCGGTCTGCCTCACCTCGGAAGCCATCTTTTGGAAGCCATTCGGTGACTAATTTGACCCATCGCTCCGCGTGCATCCGGTAGACATGTCCAGCCCAGTCCCACTTTAGCTTTGCGGTCTTAGCACCCACATCTACGATACCAGTTTTGGCACGCAGCTCCGTGTTCCTGATCCGATCGATCCTACGAACTCCGAGTATGCTGCGTTCTATTGCTCGCTGGCAAATCTTGAGTCGGGACTTTTGGGCTTCTGTTAATGACCAAGTTTGGGCGCCATAGGTTAGCATAGGCAGGATACACATATCGAAGAGCTTGCGCTTCAGTGTCAAAGGAAGGTTACTCTTCATTAGCGCTTTCATGGACCAGAAGCTCCTCCAGGCGTTTTCACTTTTATGATAAGGAAAAAAAAACTCGCAACTCGTGACCATAAGATTCGACACATTGAAAATTCGTAAGACGGACAAGTGACCTGATCGAAAAACTGTTACAATGTCATTGAGTTTTTATTTTACTTCTGCCGGCACTCCTGGAGTGCAACCCGGTTTTTTTATTTCCATCTGTGTACGACCCAATATAATAGCGTTGATTGTTTTAATAGAAACGTCTATACTGTTTCTGGCCAATCTGTGGCAAAACTGTCCAAATTGTGGACCACCTTTGCATGCTCGGTGTCTCGGAACAGAGGATGCCCATGGGACAGACCCCTAAATTTAAGAGAACTTTGCACTCTAGGCTGCCATACAAATGGACCCATAATGTGCCTTTAAACTACTAAATGGTGAAACTTGGATACAATGGTTTATAAATAAATGCCTACCCTCAAAGGCGTTTTGTGCCACGTGCCTTGGAATTAAAATTCCAAATAACATGGAGACTGAGCTCGGCGTCGTTAGTAAAAACCCCAATCTATTTTCGAGGTACAGTCACGAGCTTTAATTTAGGACCCACCTAAAGCTGAATATCGTGTAGCAAACTGACGCTATTTAGAGCTAATATTTTAACGCAATGTCAATGTCATAATGTTTACCATCGACAACTTTACGTTTCTAGGGGCAACCGTGCAATTACGTCAACTGGAGCGAGGGCAAACGATTATTTCCGATGTTTTCCGATTAATTGTTAATTGGGTAAGCGGGATTTTGGTCCTGTCTTCTATCTGTTTTCTTCACTGACGCTGACACTACATATGTTTGTAATTAGAAAACCGTATTGATAGCCGAATTCATCCTGAAGAAGAACTCCCGAAGAGTTCGAAACATGTCGCCCGGAGTGACATTGAATACGTGAGTTGAACCGTGTGATTAGAAGTTTTATCGTATTGATAGCGTTTGGCAAAGAGGTTATCATTTCAAGGGTCGATTCGATAAGACATTATATGTCTTAACTTGACATCCGTCAGTATCAAAGTAAAATTTCGACGTTATTGCACTATGAATGTTCTAACAACATTTAATGGAAATGGGTCCCAAATTAAAGCTCGTGACTATACATGATATAGCTAAATCGCTATTCCTCTCCTTACAAATAAATATGTAATATAAATTGTTTAAAATGTCATCGAAACTATTAGAGCTACTTTCGAGAATTTAAACAAATAAATATACTTATATAAATGTTGCTTAAGTAGTAGACTGTAGACTATATGATATTTTGTATTACATAGTTTCATAATGTTCCTTAGTTTCATAAATCTTGACCCAGTAACTTGGAAATGTGGATCTAAATAGATAGTATTCTACTTGGCATGTCTCCTACATTTTTATATCATTAATCAATTATTTGACTTTATGACATAATATAAAGAAAACAGATGTACACAATAAACACATGTTTAAGTGGAATTGGATTCAAATATTTCTTACAATGCGTACATTTTGATTATTGCGACAGCGGTACAGTATGGCCATTACACATTTGGGTTTGAACGATTCTAAGTTCAAGTATGCCGACCCGAAGTATGTATTTTACCGAGAGCTGCATAAGCTATATAAATAGATTTTATCGCCATTGCCTTTGCTTTTGGACCCCCATATTAGTCGTATAACGCAACGGCCGTTTGTTTGTCGGCCGTAGTATAGTCGAGCATACTGCAGTACTTTGGAAATGTCTCTTGCTAGGTTGGATACCGCTTCTATATCACAGAGAAAAGTGGAGGGACCCAGATAGCTCGGCACCTATGCGATGGACTGACCAAGTGAAATGTGCAGTAGGAATATCCTACCTGACTGCGCCAGAAAAAAATGCCAAAAGTAAGAAATGGCGGGAGAATAATCGTGTGTGAACGTGGATGCCTCGACGTGAACACGACTGCTCTGCTAAGAGCGTAATGACAAAAGAGACTTGTCAAAAGCTGCCATTAAACACAATTTCACCCCTTCTGTTTGTGTATGTACACTCGTTACGCGCCATCTTGATATATATTTACTCTGAAATCAAATTAACTAGGAGGGCCAGAATCCAGTCTCCTCGTGACCCAGTTGAGTCTTTTTATATTCAGCAAAGAGTAAGTGACATTCTGTGAAAATGTGCTTTAAAAGTTGCTCCATATTATGAGAGATAAGTTTTGCGAAGTCGAGTTCAGTATTATATCAAATTAAGAGTCTTACTTGTCCTTAAGACTACAGCTTTTTTGTTGTATTTGTAAGTAGATTTGTGTTTCGTGTTATTTTGGTTGAACGCTGGAGCCCATGGTCTGTTTGATATGCCTCTCATACCTCTTTTGTTAAGATTTTGTCAACAAATGTTTCAACCATTTTTATCGAATTTGATTCTGCATCGGTTCAACGTACCTTCAAAAGCAAGTTTGGACACCATTTAAGCCGGTCACCCATCATGAACTGATTACTTTTTGCTTGCATGACCTCACTTATAGACAACAACTAGATAGTACACCGCTAGGCCACAAATGCCTCGCGAATTGAAGTTACGTGTCCATTTCATTTCAATATACGCCGTACATAACGTCATATTCACTTACAATAACTCTCCACTACATCCCAAAATACGGCCTATAAACTTCGAACAAGTATTTGATTTTCAACTTTATTTCCTAAAGATAAGGTTCACATCGATAACCGTTAACTGTCACTGGAGTATTGAATACACAAAATTTGGTAAGTAGGTCGTCTCACCCTATTGTTTGACTCTCAAACTTTGTGAGAACACACTATAGGTACGATAGCCGAGTCTACTCTGCTATTTTACTGCCCGATTCTAAAAGATATGACATAATTTGAGTGCCTTAAACTGAAGCTCGTTTAAAATTATTGTTACGTCCACGGGGGTTACGTTAACGTGATAGAAAATACACGAATTGATCACTAATTAAAAGAAATGCAAACTTTATTACAAAATTACTAATTAAAAAGGCTTACTTAATAAATCACTTCACTATGACGCACTTTTCACTCGCTTCGCTTTGAGGTTCGCACTGTTCGCAGTTTAATTCCAAACTTAACTCCGCTGCGTTGGCGCGCGGCTTATATATGCGGAGTCCTTTGCACTAGAACATTCCAGAGAAATCTTGAATAATCGGTCCAAGGTCCAATTCTAGGTACGACGACCCCTCTGTTCGTGAATGTTCCAGAGCGTCTAGATTGTTCGATGCTCGTTCGACCCGACGACTGGAATATTCCCGAATATGCTGTCCCTTTCTAGAGTTGTCTCTTTCATACACTTCTCGAACCTTCTCAATCTAGGTGTCTCTCTCTAATAGTGCTGTCTCTTTCATAAACTTCTCGAACCTTCTCAACCTAGATGTCTCTCTCTGATAGTGCTGTCTCTTTCACACACTTCTCGAACCTTCTCAATATAGGTGTCTCTCTCTAATAGTGCTGTCTCTTTCATCCTTCGAGAAGTTTCGCCATATACTGAAGTGTACTTCAAAGGCCCATAAGGGGTCCTGAAAACGCCTGAAAACGGGTTTTCAGGTTATTGCGCCATCTGATAGAGGCTGTCCTGAAACGGACTGAAAACATGTTTCAGGCGCCTGCAAACAACGGCAACTAGGGTGAATTTTCAATCTTCTAGTATGTGGAAGAGCCACCTCTGAAACGGCCTGAAATCACTTTTCAGCCTGCTGAAAACGCTTCTAAAGCATGGAAAATGAAAGATCGATTTTGAGTTGAGGTATTTATTTATGTAATGAGCACGAATATTCGCTCCTGAGTCATGGATTTTTTGTATGTATTTAAGTATTTATTTATCTAAATAAGTATGTATATCGTCGTCTAGTACCCATAGTACAGTCAGGTGCAAAAATATGTATGGATATCATCTTATCATAAATAACTACCATAACCTTAATCTGCTGACACAAGAGTTATGGGACATATTTATGAGTAAGGTGAATGCAACCATATTTTTACACTTGACTGTACAAGCTTTCCTTAATTTGGGATGAGGTTGATTTGTGTAAGATTATCCCCAAATATTTATCTTTTTTATTAAGTATAAAAATACAGTTTAGTTTAGAACGTATACTGTACGTAAAACACCTCTTTTCTCATGTGTACAGTTCGTGTTTTGCCAATGGCGTAAGACGTAGTACTATTCTTGATGACCTCAGTAAAGCCTCCGAGTCCATTGGTCTAAGGATGAACATGAATAAGACGACGATCGCGTCAAATGTCTATGTAGTACCAAGTTAGCAACTCCCGGGCCATTACAATCGGCCACATTAGGCTCGAAGTTGTAGATGATAATATATACCTGGAACGAACTCTCCGGTTAGGTAGGTCCAACTTTGAGAAAGAGGTCAATCGTCGAATCCAGCGGTCGGGCAGCTTTTGGGACGCTACAACACTTATTTTCGTGTAATAGTCCGTAGTGTTTTAAGACGAGTCATTTACCGCTGTGTTACCAGTGAGGAAATTTGGCATTGAAACGTGGTCGCTTACCATGGGCCTTATATAAAGACTCAAAGTTACCCACAGAGCAATAAAAAGGGCTTTGCTCGGAGTTTGTCTCCGTGGTCAGGACTTATGCTATCCGCTGCAGAACCGAACGCCGCTGCGCTGGGGCGGAAATGTTCTCGAGTGGTGATCACGTACCGGGAGGCGCAGCGTGGGCAGAACCCTACAAAGTGGGCTGATGCCCTGGTATAGATCGTGGCAGTCCGCTGGATTCGGGTGGCGAAGAACCTATGTCCAGGGAGCTGTCTTTCGGCTGAAGATGACGGTTTTTATTTAAAAAAACTGTCAGTTCTATAAAGAGATGCTCTCTAAAAAAACCACCCTTGTGGAGAACTAAAAATCGCTTATTTTTAAGCACACATAAAATAACCTTTTCTTAATAACCATTACAATTTTACTGTATGCCTAGATAACAACAAACTCCGTAAAGTTTTACATCGACCCTTATTTATTGTTATGTGGAGCACTCGTAAAGTACGACAAAGGAGCGAATTTACCCTATAAATGTCGTGTGGTACGTGCCAGTATTGTCGCATCAAAGGAAAGGAAAGAGTGCTTGGTAATGATGCAAGAAAAATGAGAATGGGATAGTTTTTTGTATTAAGGGACGGACGCAATCGTAATAGATTTTGACATAGTTAAAAAAAGGGGTTATATTGAACTAGCCGTATTGATTTTGATACAATTTGTATTAATCATGCGCGCGTGTTTAGTATTGTATTGCTGCGAGACATGGACACCTACCCAGTGAGACCGAGAAAGATTAAGTGCCTTTGAGATGTGGTGTTGGCGAAGGATGGAAGGAATTAGTTGGACGGAAAGAAGAACGAATGAAGAGGTTTTGGATTTAGTCGGAGAGAAGAGATATTTGCTAAGGACGATTGAAAATAGAAGAGGAAATTTGTTGGGGCACCCGTTACGACATGACATTTACATAAAAACTATAATCGAAGGGAAAATAGAGGGAAGAAAAGGCAGAGAAAGGCCGCGACGTGCTTTTATGGACCAGGTCAAGGAGAAGGTCAATGTAGTGTCGTATCAGGAGCTCAAAGCATTGGCAGAGCGTAGAGCTGAATGGCGGTTACTCCACCGACAAGAGCAGAGCTCTTAAGTTGAAGAAGAAGAAGCGTGTTTAGCGCTTCAAATCCCATCACCATCTGTCGTTCCAATGCTGATTGTGACGTCACGTCTGACGTTTCCCGTCATATAAGTCCTCTTCAGGCTATCCGTGGAACGTCGTGAAAGATGACGGAAATTTGCAAGGATTTGATTGCGTCTTGGCATATGGTCAAAAGTAGATATAATTTTTGCGTCAGTCGTTCAAGAAAAACTGGTGTTCACATTGTACGCGTAGCTAGGACGTTCGACTCTCCATAAAAACATTGATAGGTGCTCGTTTCAAATAAAGTAATTAGTTTGCCAAAAAAATCCTAGCAGGAAAATACATTTTTTTTATTTGCGCTCTATAGTTTAACGAACAAATTTTAAACGCACCGACGGTATATATGTACCCTTTACAATATATCAACGAAAATAAGATATATATCAAACGGATATTTTGATTGTCTTTGGGTAACGACCAAATTCTTGGCCAGTAATTAGCGTAGTTAATTGATGGTAGTTAAAAAGTTCCGTTGTGACACGAAAATTAGCCATACAGTTCTATGGCTAATAATATTTATGTTAATCAATATTAAAGTTATTTTTAGATCTCTATTAAAAAAAAAAACAGCAAGTCATAAACATCTACATGTCTATCTTATTCGAGCTTTGCACTTTATGAACTCGTTGCTTGAACCAGCACCAAAAGTAATTATGATATATTTGCTAGATATGTGTGATGAATGTTTGACGTTCTGCAAGAAATTAGATGCACGTCCGTCTGTGTGTGTAATAATTATGATTGTGAAATTGCATGGAAAAAATAAATAATTAAAATAAATATACTTGTCTGCTAAAAACCACCAAGTAAGCAAAAACATCTTTTTAGCAAATTCAAGCCCAAAAGTTAAACGGATGAGTGTAAATTACTAATTTTCGAGTTTTAAAAAATAGACAACTTACTTTATAATTTACCGGGCCTTTTTTCATACTAGGTGTGCCGTGTCCTTGTTCGTCAGCAAATGGTTATATTGAACATTTACAGGAGTAAATTGACATTGACTTTGCAATGCACGGTAGTTAAGCACTTAATTTATATTGGATACTATATGTGCTACGATATGTAGCGCTACGAAGACGTGCTACGAAGACGTGCTACGTCGTAGGCGCAAGTACGCTTGAAATTACGCTCAAGTGCTACGAAGTCTTAGATGCCGTACCAATATAACAAGTAGATAACAAAGTATTGTATTTCTGTGTTACAAACAAAAGGGAATCGAATCATAATACCTAATCATAGACATTAATTAATTGTGACTTCATTTGTATCATATGTAACTTGACATTTTATGCAATTCATATTCTATTTGGCGATCATAATAAAAAAACATATTTTAAATTAAGCTAGCTTTAATTTATATTGTAATTGTATGTTGTGAAATAAAGAAATCTAAATCTAAATCAAATGAGGTTGGGCATTGATTTGGCTCGCTCATTGAACGAAGATCCTCGATTCAGCCTTGGGCATTTTTTTTTGCGTGTGTGCGGATATGCTTATGGCTTATGTCCGACTGTTCTCAACTACAGGCCGCATCTTCTAACCGATTCTCGTGTAATTTTGTAACCAGAGGCTCTAATATAAGTTTAACCGAAACAAAACTTTACGATCGCGTTTGCGTTTTACCCTCAATTTGTATGGGATTTGACAGCTAAACGCGAACGCGCTCGTAACGTTTTGTTTCGGTAAAACTTAAACTAGAACCTCAGGTTAAATTATGTACAATACACAGGGTGAAAAGTTAAGATGGGGCAGTAAGGGCAGGTACTAGATCCTATGATGCTACGCGAAAATAATCGACATTAACAGATTTTTGATAAAATGCACAGTCAGCCCGAAAATCGACAGATTTAAGCAAAATGTACATTTTGTCAATCATCTGTGAATGTCGCACAAAATATGCTGAAATGATCTTAGGAAACCTTTCCTTACTTAAAAGTTAGGCAAAGTCTCCTAAGATCATTTTAGCTGCCCTTTTTGCCCCATCTCAACTTTCCAACCTGTATTTGTCGATTCATTATTTCAAAATTTAAAAAGGAAACAGAAATAAAATCACTCTCGCAAGTTGTACAGATAAAGGAGCCAGAGAAATTTAGATCAACCCAGCTGCTGAGGTACCTGCGTGGAGAAGATCATAGTAACCCCACAGTTGCTCATCATATCAGCCGACAGACGTCCTTTGCTGGGCCACAAATACCTGTCCAGCGCCATCCGCATCCAGCGGACTCCCGCGACCTATATCAGGTCATCAGTCCACCTTCTATCAGTTGCTCTGTAGGTATTGGGGTTCGCGATCCATTGTTACTAATACATGAATTACATTACATGAATTTGAAGAAGTTGTGGCTTTCCAATGACTTGTGAATTGGTTGAATATAGTATTTATTTATTTATTGTATATTTGCGATATATATGTAACATATGTTAGTGTGTATTATATTTTATATTGTATATTTATATATGTATTGGCATGTTTTTATTTGTCTAGAATTAATACTAATTAGGATTTGCTTTATTTTCTCTGTTTTTGTACACGGTATAAGTTTGCCTATCTCGTTCTACCTACCTTCCTCTCAATTGCTCAAAGGTTAGCTGGAAGAGATCCCTTATAGGGATAAGTTCGCCTTTGTACTTTGATCTATTGTGTGACATGTATATTCCTTAACCTGTTATTGTGTACAATAAAGTGCTTACATACATACATACATACATACATCTTTGGTTCACGAACATTTCCCGAACCAGGTCGAAGCGAACATTGTTCACTCATCTGCTGTTACTACTATAAATTATAGACACCTCAGTCTATTTTAAATGAAGTATCTTATTACTAGTAGTAGAAAAAGGCGCCAGAGCTCTCTACAATGCATTGGGTTTTGAGTGAGACATTGACATTTGTCTGTAGCTGTCAACACGAGTTATTTTTAAATCAATAAAGTGTCGGCCGCGAGCTTATGACCCCGGTGGTCCTCTGGAGTTGCTAGCGTATAGGCTACAGTCCATGACTGTTTACTTGCCATAGTTTGATTGTCAAGTAGCCCGCAACGTCGGAAAGAAGTTCGTATTTAATTTCAGTGTATATTGGGGCCTTTGGACACATTTCGACGCTATAGGAAACTCTAAAGGCTTACGTATAAGTCTTATTTTCATAATCATAATCATAATCATAATATTTTATTGCAACCATGGTATTAAAGATCTTACATAAGAGAATACAGTTCCACATGGGCCCTGTTAGGGCATGGCAAAGACAGTAATACTTATATTAAATTAATGTGATTCAATTAAGTTAAGTTATTATGTTTACCACTAAACTAACGTATAACATGCAGTCATTTGTGTGCAAAAATATAAAAAAAATATCACGAGACTGTAGGGTACAGTCGAATACATTTTCATAGTAATTATTTTTCTCTAATGTTATGTTATTATACATTTTATATTTAATTATTATCAAGTGAATTATCAATGTTATCTACTTATTAAAATATGATGCTTAGTTTAATTAATAATGAATATCAGTTATTTATAAATATATGATTTACAATTTTATTAATTTTATTAAACCAGAAAAGCGAAGTTATAAAATTTTAGGTATTCAGATCATATGTCATAAATTCTTGGTGTGAATAAAATGTGTTGTCTATGAGCCAGTGTTTAAGTTTGCTTCGGAATATATTATACTTGTCCTCTTTTTTTATAGATTCCGGGATTTTATTATAAATTTTTATACATTGGTAATACGGTCCGTTTCTATATATATTTAATTTATGTCCAGGGATAGCCAATTTGTTATTACGACGCTCGCTTTTGCAAAATTGAAACTGTGATATATGCTTCCTTACAAATAGACCTACTTCCAGTATATAAATGGATGGTAAGGTTAGTAACTTTAGTTTAGCAAAGTAGGGCCGGCAACTTTCCGGTTGGCGTATATTTGCTAGTATGCGTACACATTTTTTTTGTGCTACAAATAGATCGTGGGCGTCTGTGCTATTTCCCCATAGGATGACACCATAACGGAACCAAGCATATGCGTACGCGAAATATGCCGAAAGTGCACATTCAACGTGTGTATTTCGTTTTAGGACTCCTAACGCGAATATGAATCGTGACAGTTTATTTCTTATGTCCTCAATATGTTTTTTCCAGTTCAAATTCGTGTCGATATTTAGTCCTAATAAGCTAAATGTGTTAACTTCCTCTAGGCAAAGTTCGTTTGATACTGAAGTTAGATCTAAAGGGGATTTCTGGTAAGGCCTGAACTGCATCAATTTGGTTTTTTTCATGTTAAGTTCGAGACAATGTTCACGCAGCCAGTTATCTAACTCTGTTACAGTTTCTTTTATATCGCTGTGAACATTATAGTGCTTAGGGCATTTGAATAGCAGGGAGACATCGTCGGCAAACAATATACAAGGATGATTTGTGATTTTAGGCAAGTCATTAATGTATGTTAAAAACAGGATACATCCCAAAACTGATCCCTGTGGTATAGAGCAATTCGTTATAAGGGTGTCAGATTGATTTTTCTTTGAAAGTCCTAATCAAACTATAATATTCGGCCGCTATGAAGTTTCTAAGTTAAATAATGAACTCTATTAACTATTTACGTTTACGAGGGCAGCTTATTGTCACCCGACTTGAGTGAAACTTAAGAACCGTTCCATTCACTTTGCTAATTTAAGCCTAAGTCCCGCTTCTCGTCGTATGCACACGACGTTATTATTTATGTACTCGTTATCAAAAAGTGTACAGGGCTTTTATTCGGAACGCGATACTGTATCTATTATTTTACATAGGTTTTGGATCTCATATATATTGACTTTATATTCTTATGTTTTTATCCAAAGCCAGCGTCTGTTATTTGTTTTTTTTTATCCATTTAAATTTTGTTATAATCATGCTTCTGTCAAGCGTAAACAAAAAATGCTAAAATCTACCCTAATTATAACAAGGTCTTAAACTTATATACGTATACTTATACCTTGTTATTCAATCTACAAGTTTAATTCGTGTAAATATTTTTCAATTAGCTTTCACTCAGAATAACGAAACACTTTTGCTTTTTATCTTTTTGTTTGAAATAAAAGTTTCGAAAGGAATACAAAAATATTAATTTCAATTCGTCGAGCTTTCTATTTCAGAGGCAGTGTTGATACGAAAATATTTCAACGTGGCGTCGAATTTATAAGAATCAGTTCAAGTGCTAAATAACATATTTGCCTTTGAGAAAAAAGCTAACCACTCAGGAGCTTAATAAATATTGCATCAGCCACGACCTTAAGCTCTCCCCGCACTCTATAAAGCAAGAAAGCTCTTAATGCGAAAGTTTAAAAGGCAAGAATCCGAAACAGAACTGGCAAGAAAAATATTTTTTTCCCTGCAACGGTGGTCGAGTCATAAATTTTCAAATTTAGAATTGCTGTCGGCTCGGATGGTTCGGGAAAGTTTTTTTTGTGTTTTTTGGGTTCCGTTTTCATCCCGTAGTTTGGATATTTTTGTTATTGTATTATTTTATCACCGTACAGATTTCAGGGGAAATTTCACGCAGCCACTGTTAAGAAAATTCAATTTAGAAAAGAATACGTAAGTAACTATTTGAAATGTAAAACAACATTTATCTTGATGGAAGCAGGCGGTGAATGATTTACATAATCTATCGCTTTTTTAATTGACTCATGATGCATTTTCTACAAACAATTTGAAGTCTAGTGGTTGGTAAGCTATCAGGTATATATTTAGCTTCTTTAAGAAGGTTTATTAAAAGTCTAAGTATATAGGCCATAATGCGAGTTTTACTGCACGCTGCACGTACAGGAAAACTCGCATTGTGGCCAAGTGAAGACGTAAAATTTTGTACTTAACACGGGCGGTAATTCGTAAAGCCCCAGAGTGCATATTTATGGCCCTCACCTTCGGTTCGGGCCACAAACACCTGCAATCTGGGGCATTCACGAATTCACCGCCCTAGTTACGTAATGTACCATTACGTCACACCGGGCGATAATGCGAGTTTTACTGCACGCTGCGCGTACGGAAAAGCTCGCATTGTGGCCAGATGAAGACGTAGAATGTTGTACCTAACACGGGCGGCTACTTACTAGTTACGTAATGTACTATAACATAATAGGTATATGAAACTTAAATCTTCTACGTAGCATGGTACATCTCGCAGCTAACTCATCCAAACAACACACAATAAAGAAAACTTCAAAAAAACCGCCCTAACTAAGTCTCTCCTCGCCGATTTTTTCTAACGCCCATTAGGAGCTGCGTGCGATGAAACCGAGGGGCGCGCGGGGGGAACTCCCTCGCTATTTTCGGCGGTCCAAATTATACTCCGACCAAACATTGAAGACCTTTTACGGAATTTCGTTTTACGACAGCACCTAAATTATTCAACTTTTTTTCGGATATTGCGTATTAGTGCCGGTCGAGAATTTTTTTTTTTTATGTATAATCGACTTATGCGCTATGATTTTTATATGGCTGAATAAAGTTTAGTGATAAGGATAACTGCCTCTGTACTTTTCTTATAGATTTTTACTCGTGGACATGGAAAATATATTACTTTTACGAAAGAAATAGACTAAATACATATCTCATTTTGTTTTAAATCCATGGATCAATTATCTGAATGTCTGTCTATTTAGACCAGCTAGACCAGGGGTTTTCAAAGTGGGGGGCGCGACCACATTTTGAGGGGGGCGCGGGGCCTCGGGAAATCCTTTCGCAAAAGCTAGTGCCTCGCCGATCCTTGGGATTAGGTACTCAGCTGAACCTAGACTCCTAAGAGCCGCGCTGCGCATCGCCGAGTTGCGCTAACGGCAACACTAGGAAGATGATGATGATTTGGCTAGCTAACCCATTCACTTCCGTTTCCTTGCATCGAAGCGAAGGGGGGCGTGGGAACTTCATTTTAGGCAGCAGGGGGGCGTGCCCAAAAAAATTTGGGAACCCCTGAGCTAGACAATACTGGCTTACCACGAGGCAGCTTGACCCACATATTTCATTCACGCTATACATTACGGTATTTTTTTAGGGTTATCCCATGTAAAACCTAAAACCTTCAAATCTGTACAATGTTTTTAAAATAAAAATGTGACACCCTTTTCATTAATTAATAACCTAGTGTTGCCTAGAAACACAATATGTCAAAGCTGATAAGGTAAATAACTTGGTCGTAGGTGCTATTCCCATTTTTTTAACCCAAAGGCTAAACTAAAACATATACGATTTTTTTAACCAAGCATCAAAAATGAACACTAGAAAAGAACAAGGAAATATCTACATGTAAAATAATACTGTCTTGCCAAGGTTTTCCTATTTTCCAAGTAAAATACATGACATGAAAATGTGAGTCATTTTAATAACACATTATTAACTACACTTATCTACCTTGAACGATTTAGTATAATATTAAAATAACAAACCTCTGCCCCTGACAGGTGAAAAGAAAATTTTCCCATTTTCTCAAACCTACAAAACCTGCGAAATATTAACTAAACACCAACAATTCTGTTCACTCACAGCAAATACCAAATAATAAACCCCAGATCGCGCAGCTAAATATCTCAATGCGCGAAAGGGAGGTGCGTATCAAGATTGGTGACTCCCCAGTCCGGAGAGGGGACCCGGTTTAGTGGACATGTAGACATATAGAAGGTAACACGGCAAATTTGTTGCCATAACATTTTCGTGTCGTCTCGTCCTTTTCGTTTGTGCGTCAAGTCATAGTTAAACGTTGTGTGTCTAAATAAATATAAATTTAGGATTTTCATTTAAGTGTGGATTCGGACTTAGTGTTTGTGTAAATATTGTGTGTGTTTGTAAACAGCGCGGCGTGTTGGGCACGCGAGCTTTGTAAACAACAACAGAAGTGAAAAAATTGTGTTTCGAGTTACCGCTGTTTTTTAGTGTTCGGAAAATTCGCGCTCAAAACTTAGTACCTAATTCATGCCAATATTGATCTCATATTATTTATGGTCTAGTCGTAATTTTAAATTCATATTTTAAATGCATTTGGAGTATAAATATTAAGTACTTGCAGTAAGAATTATTGTAAAAATAATATTTCTGTTGTTTCATAAAAGTGAGTGCGGAGAAGCAGTGCGTCGTGCTTCTTCAAACTAAAGAGTGCATAAGAATATAAAAATAGCCGCCAAAAACAAACGCATATTTTTCGGACATAAAAACATCAGCACGTGGAACAGTGAGTGAGAGGCAGCGGAGACACGAGGCCCGAACTGCCAGCAACTTGTACTATAGCGATCGATAGAATTACGCATTACGAGCCGAGAGCAAAAGGGACGCACACAAACACACTCACGCACACCGCCACCCGCCCCATCCCTCCGCGAAAGTAAACATGCTTTAAACAAACCGAATTTATAGTGTAAACTAACTTAAAAGTACAAAGATACTGTGATTAACGTGTTCATAAGTTAAGAAAATGCTCGTTGGAACGAGTTTGTGCAACATGCATCCGTTGCTCGCGAATTATATGCAGAATCAACTGGTGATGGGTCAGAACCGGCCTGGCTCGAGCAACGCTAGTGTTGCGACCACCGCGCCGGCTACTCCAGTGCATAGTGGTAGCGGTTATAGTGGTTATGACCTGGATTCTTTGACGCCTTCGGAGCGTACGGGCGCGCCCCCTGGGGCTGGTAAGGATGCTGTGAAGTTGTTCATCGGCCAGATCCCGAGACATTTGGAGGAGGAGGACCTTCGTCCGATGTTTGAGGAGTTTGGCAAGATTTACGAGCTCACGGTGCTTAAGGATAAGCACACCGGCATGCACAAAGGTCAGTGCTTGATTTATTTCGACGGCTCGAGAATATGTGGGCTGTGTTATCTTAGGTGGGATTATTTTGGGGTGAATTTATTATCTCAATTTGTGGAAAAGATGTATGTACGCTTTAATATAGACTCGTAAATAGTAAGTTTTCTTAACCCGCAGTCAAGTGTAAGCTATTTCTAGACTTAATAACATTTTCTATAAGACTTAAAAATATACAATTCCTGGTTTTAATTGAGGACAATACCAAGGACTGAAAAGTAAATAGTAAAAAATAATATTCCTCTGCTCGTAAAAGGGATACATTTCAATGCAATCGTTCAACTGAATACCCATTCAAACAACAAAACCGTAGTTTTAGGCACATAACTTTTATTTATTCAATAGCAACAATAACACTTGGGTTTTTTAAATCAGCCGTGTGTAATATAAAAGGGCAAAGAACCTTATTGTAGAAACATACAAAGCATAACGCATCAAATTTCAATCGAACATCACATAAGATTTCACACTCGGTTGCTATGACGAGAAAACTAACAACATATCCCTGTGTGAGTGTCAGTGTGTGTGTGCGTTTAGTACCACCCCTGGCATCTCAGATCTAGGGAGCGACCCTCATTCGAGATGCGATGTTGATGGAGGCAGGATGAAAATGGATGAAAATAAGCAATAATGGCGGACGTTCGTGGGTTTTTTGAATACGTGAGTTGAATTCAAATACTTATAGTAAATGTATGCTTTTGGTATAGTGGTATTCAGACGACCACAAATAAAACGTCACTGTCCTTTTCGTTGAATACATTTTGAAAATACCAACGATACCGTGAAACATGCCTACTTTGCCACCAGGCAAAACTTTGCCCAAAAAGCTACTTTTAAACTAATCTGGCAATGAACGGAAACACAACATATTTATGGCAAGCTTACTATTTTTAGTAGAAACAAGATTATATTTATGACTTTACTTTGAGTCGTACATGATTTTAACTTCAGCCAGCAGCTTGCAGCAAATTGTGGCATTTGCAAATGTGTATGGATTTGTATGGCAAAGTTGAAAACACCAAGGTAACATTACCCATCTATACTGAGTAAAACTTTTCGTTATTAAGACAGAGACGTTAAAATGGAACGCCATGTTTGCCCAAAAATTTGAACTGAGTCTTGTCTCAACATCTTTAGAGCTATAATTGCATCAATAATTCGACATGGTCAATGTTGGCAAAAATCTAGATAACTTTACCCGCGATCAAAATCGATAAAAATTTGGAAAACGTGTTGATTAAAAAAATATTTCTCCTTATGAACACATGCATATGACTACGACACATTCGTTAAGCAAAATAAAGTCATCCAACAATATAAAAAACATGAGATATTTGTATTGAGAAAAAAGCGGGCAAAGTAGGCATGTTTCACGGTACCAAAATAGGACAACATTTTCCAAATATTGTTCAAGTCGCATAGAAGAAACGTTACTATTCAAAGATTTAATTACTACCTGGAACTTAATAAAAAACGTGTGTTTCACATGTTATGAGTGTGTTAGGACAACTCTTAATGTCACTTTCCGGTACAAACAGTGAAATTTAGCTATAGTGATAAAGGAGCCATGTTTTTAATTAACATAATTCTCCATTTTTATTCAGTACGTCATAACTTTTAATATCTTGAAGGACGGATATTTTCTTACGTAACAGGGATGTTGCTTGATAGGCAAATCAGCTACTTTTAAAGAAACTTCAAAATCAGTGTCATATAGTAAGTAGCAGCCAGAGTAGCCAAATATTTCATAACACACCCTTATTCTCAAGAAAAAACATCAGAATAGAAAAGAGTAGAATAGAATAGAATAGAATAGAATAGATTAGATCCCAATAGATCCCAATGTTTTTCTTTACTAAGGAGTCACCAGGACCCTCGACTCTCTTTGTATTGATATTTATTTATCTCATAATATTAAATTACAAAAACGTGTTATCTAAACGTGTAATGTCTTGTACACGGTGTGCCCGGGAATTTCCGTTAACTTCGGCATATTGCAGAATACATTCACAGAAACCAAGTATCATAATAATTTCGTGAAAAAAAATTTTTTTTTCTGCTTTTGTAAAAAATAATTTAATGCATTAACGGTTATTGTCTTATTGTGCAAGGGTTCAAGACCAGAAGGTCCAAGAAGACAAATTAAATAAAAAAAAAGTACCTCCGACGCAGTTTTTGCCTAATATCGAACGAACTCACTTGTAAAACCTTCTTGTAGTGTATAGGAACCTTACAATATTTAAAAAACTGTGATGACACCACAGTTAAGAGCCTTTACACTGGTTAAATCTGCAAATCTGATTAAATTAAAATATTCAATATCTTGATTACAGTAAGAGTTAAGATAGTACTGTCTTGGAGAAATTAACTTTATGTGATCTAACCTATGCCCCCTTGCAATTAACGGAAATGGCCAAAAACACCTTGTATATAAACGTAGAATGGTTCTCATTTTAAAACGACTTGCTAGAATAACATGAAAGTTTGTTTATACGAGTATTATTTTATATTACATTAAGTATGCGGTTTTGAAATAAGAACCAAACTATTTTTATTTTGAGAGTCTTCTTGAAGACCGTGCTGGGTACTCTTAATTTGTAAAAATAAATTCAATCGTTTCGAGAATTTCCGTGTCTACTGTTGTCACCTATAACTCCAGAGTTCTCTAAAAACAGGGTTCTATTTTTGATGCCGTGAAAACTAGCGGGTAATACCTATCGGCACAATAAATCATTGCTACCTAAGTTTATTAGCGTAACAGCACATTCGTGAAAACACGAACTAAGAAACAAATGCGCAATGCATGCATGCTCGTAGGTCATGTACAAGTTGCATGCTACATGTACGAGCCGCATGCATATTTGCAGGCCGCGAGTGCATGGCTCCCAGGTCATGTAAACTGGTCTGTGGTCATGTTTAATCCGTAATGAAACATGGCATTTGCATTTGGCCTGGTAATCTGTTTGGAAGAAAATGTCCTGCTTAGAAGAATATGAGATTATGTGGATGAAGAATATATTCAAATTAAGATACGAATATATATTCTCGCCTCGCGTATTCTGTTTAGTTCTGTTGCTCTAGCCGCGTAGAAAATAATTCTAAGAGCAGAAATTAATTTGTAAAAAATTATGAAAACTATTAAGAGGCTATTTATCAGTGCAAAATATTTTAATAACGGTTTAGTTTACGTATTCATGGTCACCACGACATGTTTGAAACCTGATGCATATGTACTAGTTGATATGGCTGCGGAAACATTGATCTTGAAGAAGAACTCCCGAAGGGATAGCCCTCGTCCGTAGTTGTAGTTAGTACGAGACTTTATTCGTTATTATTAGTAAGGAGTATCATTAGGAATTATTATGAAAATTCAGATAAAAAAAGAAAAATCAAGGTGCGTATTTTATTCATCACTAAATCACTAAAATATTAATTAATCCACGGTTAAACTCACGTGTAAAATGGTAAGACAGGTGACATGTTACAAAATCTTCGAGAGTTGTTCTTCAGGATGAGTGTTTTCGAACCTTTACTAGTTGTATTATAAATTTAGACATGTCTTACGAAAGTTGAAATTTGATTATTCATTCCTTATTTAAGTCTGTGTTAATTTTACGATTTCCTACAATTTACTTAAGTAGTTTTAGTTTCTCACATTATGAAGATAAGTATGCCTACGTACACTTCTAATAAAATCTCACAACTGTTTGTTCTGTGGTACACTCGGCTTAATTTACGGTGTGCGTGATACCTCAAGGTAGCGTAATGGGAATAGCAACATGCATTGGCCATATTTTAAGCGAAAAATCCAACTTTCCATGTAATCTCTGGCATTTGCCAATTTGTAGGCAATCTTTATGTTGGTTATGGCCTGACGTCGTCACACAAAGCAAATTTGCTTAAAAAGTAAAGACCAGGCTATGCAAATTGAATACGCAATGAGAATTTCATTTATTTTTAAGTCTGATTAGGGATGAGTATTGAAATCGTAACGTTTTAGAAATACCTTAGATACATACATGTAAATAAAAGTCTAACGAAACTTCAAAAAAATTCTGCAAAAAAATTGTTAATGCGAAAGAAATAATAATATTCTTTATTGAACCAAATAAGAAAATAACTTATAATATATATGTGATATTTTTTTAAGGGTAACATATTAAAGAAATAGCTACAGGCGGACTTATCGCTTTAAAGCGAAATACCTAATTCTCTGTTCTTAATTTGTGATGAATACCTACATACAAAGCTATAACTTTATAAAGGGGTTTGGGTAAATGAGTTGTCATATTTTTTAAATGAGCGGCCACTCGTTAAATTGGTATATTATGATAGATCTATTTGATACAAACATATTTTGTTATGAAATGTAATACTCTAAAATGCATCGGAGCCGAGATATTTGCAATACATATTTCCGCAGGTTATATTAAAAAGTTATAAACCAAACTAAAACATCTCGCCTCCGATATTGTTTAACGCATTTATTTTTATATATATATATGCGTATTAAGAGGTCCTCTAAAAGATTTTTACACAAACATCCGTGGCCGCTGCAAAAAAAATATGACAATTTTTCTCATACAAGGTTACCCAATGCCCTTTCTCCTTGTTCTTATATTGGTATGAAGTTAGGTATGAAACAGGTAAAAGCAACGACATAAAAGTATCCAAGTACAACGACTGCTGTCTCAATATTTTGTTAGAATTTCAGTCTGATAGAAACTAAAAACCTGTAAAAAACTGAATTAATTACGTTTCATATGCCCTCTAAACATCAAACATAGTTGAACTTCACCATTGTTAACTCTGTAGCGTGTAAAACAATATTTCGAACCATTAGCCAGTTTCTTAAGCAACAGTTCACACTACGCGGTTTTCACTTGTTTTATTTCGTGGCGTGCGGCTTTGATAGTAAGTGAAAAATTTGTCACCACTGTTGCGGGGTTTGCGAGTGGAGATTTGCCTTTTTTGATCTGGGAATTGTTTGTGAGTTCGATGGACTCTCGGGGTTTGAAGTCGTGCCCTTTATGCTTGGTTACGAAGGACGCTTTGAAGGAGAAATCACGTCTTTAAGTCAAAGGTTATTATATGCTGGTATGTATATTGCTTTTTAACGTTAAAAAAGAATAATAATCTGTTCTCATATTATATAAAGGAATAGTCTGCGAGTTTGTAGCTTTGTAAGTATACACGTTTGTATGTTTATAGAACCGCTTATCTGATTTCAAAAAATATTTCTTTGTAGATTGAAATTTCTGGATGGTCTTTGGTTATGTTTAGCCCCGCAGCTTCGGCTGCGTCCTTTGCAATATGCGGATGAAACGGTACTGGCAGCTAGTAATGTAATAATCAAGGATAGGACAAACGCCCGTCATTTTGACAACTTAACCCTGTTCTGTACAGTAGAGACTTCCTTATATTAATAAAAAAAAATTGGTACTAAATAACAATAAGAATAGTTTATTCGTGACAATACAAAACAAAGGACAAAAGTAATATTTTATAAATTTATTTTAAGTACCATAATTTATATGTCTCCAGTGACAAATTATTCAAATGACGATGATAAAGGCGATAAAGTGACAACGTCAATGCTTGACAAAGATGATTAGAATATTACCTATTTTATCTAAATGGCCAGTAGTAAACAAAGTCATTGAAATCAAGTAGTGTCTAATGCGATGATAGAAGAATAGGTAATTTATTGATAAATGTGTTGAAGTACATTAAATTATAATATTTTAAGTAAACTTCTAAAAAAAATATATCTATCATTAGGAATCGCGTTTGTCCTATCCTTGGTAATAATAATAAATAATAATAATAAATATAAGGGGACTATTCTTACACAAATCAAGCTAGTCCCATAGTAAGCTCAATAAGGCTTGTGTTATAGGTACTAGATGACGATATACATAATAGATAGAAATACTTAAATACATAGAAAACATCCATGACTCAGAAACAAATATTCATGCTCATCACACAAATATTTGCCCTTACCGGGATTCGAACCCAGGACCTTCAGCTTAGTAGGCAGCGTCACTACCCACCAGGCTAACCGGTCGTCTAAAAATAAATAAAATAAATAAATAAATGATTTAACGCTCATGTTCCCTACTATGGCTGTTACTTCCAACTTTCAAGCTTGTACTAATAAATTCATATCTTAATATGTCCGTTTACGTTTAGTTATTTTAATAGTCTCGTTCGTTTTAAAAATCACGCTATAACTACTATACAATTTTAACAAAAAAAAAATCGCTGAACCAACCGCATTATTTTTATAAAACACTTAACTTAAAGGTATAAACAGCACAGTAATCTATGCACTCGTGCCGTGACACCCAGTAATTAGTGTCAAGTTAAATATAGAATGCTGCTTTAGTTAAAAAATAATTGATAAGCTAACCATTTACCGTTTACATTTGTAAATCACGACAAGTTCGTGTTAAATTAAACCTTTTTATAATTGCTGTCAATCCACAACTTGGTTTAAAAACTCGTATGATATGTTATCACTAGAGTTCCAATATGTTACTCGATTCGAGAACCATCTGACATACAGGGTGGGCCTTGTGACAGGAGCAAAAAGTTTAACGGTAGATTATTGAGCTTGTGAGCAATTATTTTCGAGCGGTTTTAATTGAGAATGTAACTTTTTTTTCCACAAAGTAAGTAGTTTTTATTAGATTAGAATCAAAAAACAAAAACAGAAAAATCACAAAATTATCTTTAAATTATTATGACTCATTTGATGACGATTTGGAGTCCAATAAATAGAATTAATACTTACTTCAAATAATCCTGAATATATTCAATCTTTCCACGAAAGCTAACAGCCCCATTGTTTACTTATTATGAACATGACAATGCCTTCAAAATGTTCCCTTTATTACACAGAAAGTCTCCCAAGCATATTATTTTCGAAACAGAAACTACAAAACGCGACCCAACCTACGAACGAAGGGCGAAACACCCAACTTTCGTCCACATACATCAGTAGTTAGGCGTTAATATTACTTTAAAATGCACATGTGCGGTAAAGAGCATAATTACCCTCATGGCCGTACCCGAAAGGGTTACGCTGGTAGGGACGAAGGGTCTCTGCCCTGAATTTTCGCACGCAATGCCGAAAGTAATACATTTTGAAGGTGTTGAAAATATACGTGTAGGTTTTGGTTAATGCTTAATGCTGGGTCGTAGAATATTTCACATCCCTTGAATATTCATAGTGGCAAATGAATACCATGATGGTGGCTAACAAGTATACGGCCTCCGTGTGGTAAGCAGACACGGTAGCCTATTTGTCGGGAAAAGCGGCAACGCGCTTGTGACTAGAAGATATACATTCGCAAGCTCGAATATTTGAATAAAAATGTTTGTTTTTTTCTTAAAACAGAGATGAGTACAAAGATGCCAATGTTTCTGTTGGAATGCTGAATGAAATACAGTATGTGATGAACTGATGAAAATTTAAATAATTTGACAAATATTCTAAGAATAAATTAGGATAATTACTCTTTTTTAGTTAGCAAAAGTTTCAAATGACAAATGATTTCAGCAAAGTCTACTTCATACCATTTGCTGTGCACAAGACATATCTCGGCAATTCGCTACGAAAAATCTCTACACGCCTAACCTTCTACTACGAGAGCGGCTATGAGCGTAGCGAGTAGCGATTTTTGGCAGTGAATGTGTTAATTAAGCAAGCTACGGACTTTGGCATAGTGCTACGAAAATAACCGTGCATGTACGCAAAGCAAGCTACGTGTAACCTGCCGTAGTAGTCGTAGTCCCGATGTAACGATAAACTCATTAAGGGGCAGCAAGAACCCATACGTGCGGTCATCAGTCTTATACCATCGAGTAATGTGGTAAAAAATATGCGTGTAATTTTCTTCTGAACTAGTCGCTAACCCATTCGAGGCCGGAACACGTTAAGTGTGCTACGCCGTAGCGTGTAGCAGCTTTTTTGCCCTTGTAGTGGAAATCGTTTTGGAGGCGTAACTTTTTTGTGTGTAATGTGTCTTGAATGGATGAACCTTATGGAGTTAAGTATTACAGAAACCTAAAAATATAAAAATGTTGCTAAAGCATTAAAAACAAGGCTGTATAAAACAAGTGATCTTTAAAAAATCTGGGCCAGGAAACAATGAATTAATAAAATAAAATGACGTTCCTAGTATAATACGTAAGGGTGCGAACACAATTAAATTTAATAAAGGCATCAAAACCCAGGACAGGAAGCGGGGATTCCTTGCCCTCAAGAATTAACGGCCTCGTAAATTATAACTCTTTTGTTGTTGCCAAAAAAGGAAAATCGTTAATAAGTTTTCGGAAATGGACATGGGCGGCATTTTTGGCCTTTGTACTGGCGGTGCTTTAAAAGATAATCGTTTTCATTACGACTAAATATGAGAAACAAAATGAGCTATTACGGGGTTTAGGTATTTTGATAGGTATTAAGTGTTTTGAGATCTACGAGGGTTTGTGATAATGACCAAATTAAGTCGTAATAAAAACCTTTTGTTACATAGATAACTGTATCCTAGTTAGTAACATCCCCAAAAATGGTTTTCCACAGAGAAAACTCTCATACTAATAGGGTGAGAAAATATTTTGAACCAGGTTATAATTTTCTTGCTATAAAAAAGACTTGTCACAATATATTGTGACAGATTTTTATTATAAGATAATGGGTTTTGATGTAAAAATACGTTGTATTGTTTCAAAAAAATCAATGGTATCGTATATTAATCGTTTTACATCAGCACATGGAAGCCATCATGTCTGACACCTGTCACATAGTAACCAGCTTTAACGAAGACAGTAAGAAGGATATGTTTAAAGTTTAAGTTCAAAGGTAAAGTAAAGATTATATAGGTTAATATACTATGTTCATGGTTGTTTAAACGTAATTAATCGGAATGCTAAATAGAAATTGTTTTACAAATCATTAATCCCTACAGTTCCTCTCCAAAGCCCCAATTTGGTTTCAGGAATTTGAACTCTAGGATGAAATAAACAAACATAGCCTGCTCAAATCGTAAACTTTCCTTTCGGTTTTCTTTAGTGCTGAAAAACCAAGCCTTCCCCTAATCGGTGATATTGAACACATGATATACGATAAAATTGACGAAAACCCCAAACAAAGGAATGATAATGTATATACAATACATGTATCGCACACAAACACTGATTGCATTGAAATAGCTCCGGTAATTTTCCTCGACGGCTTGTTATTACGTCTGGCGTGAATGGTATGTAAATAAGTGCAAAAATTGAGTGTGTTACCATTAGGTTTTATTTTTAGATACACCACCTAGCATTGCGTACTGAATAAAAAACACGAAAATTTTATAAACTGCGAAGTTATTAAACTTAATCTTTTAAGGAAGAAGAATATAAAATAAAGTCTTCTTCGCGTCTTTTTACGCGAAAATTAATAACGCCCTTAATGACAATCGCAATCGACGACGACATTTCAATTAAAACAAAAAGGTCACTTATTAAGAAACTGGCCCATTAAAAATATCTACAGATACCAACCTATCTCGCTCATCATGCGGTTCGTTACAACTCCTCTGTTCAAATCTGGACCTTAACTCAAAGGGGTTGATACTACAGTTTTCGGGGGTGGTGTTTTTGCGTGGGGAGTCTAAGTTTGTAAAAGTGGGTGGCACGTTAACGATCGGATAGGCTGGTTCAAAGAATGTATTTGCCTCAGTCGCAAAACATTGGAAAAAATCGCTCTCATGTTTTCTGCTCGGCGAGATGAAAGCGATTGCTCATGTCGCCTTATATCGATAAATATATAAACATATAGGGGCGCGACTGCGATTTTGTGCTCGTATAGTAATACTTTTGATTTGAACTCGAATCGCTGACGTAATCGTCTTTACATAACTGAACTTTGTATTATATTTTGCACATAATGAAAATTAGTCTTTAAGCATAATTTAGGAATATTTTACTGCAAGTTTAACTACATCGTCGAGTTTGATAGATCAATTGAAGGCTGTATAGCTCGGTATCCAGTAAATGGATTCTTTACATATATACATACATACACTCACGCCTTTATTCCCAAAAGGGTTAGGCAGAGCACATGAAACGTATGTTCCAGCGCCACTTTTAGCATAAATGTGGGTATAAAAGATTGACTAAATGTGATATTGCAGTGACAGGTTGCTAGCCCATCGCCCACGACACACTTCAACCCTGCTCCCTTAGTCGACTTTTACGACACCCACGGGAAGAAAGGGGGTGGTGAAATTCTAACCCGACACCAAACGGGGTAATGAATTCTTTGGCATGTGTTAATTGCGCTTTAGTTTAAAATTTTGGAGAGGTCATTACCAAAGTCATGTGGAGTCGGGCAGCGCACCTTGCTAGGCAGAATGATAAGATTTACTTATATTGGAGGCCAGTTTTTAACTCCTGACGAAAAAAGAGGGGTGTTATAAGTTTAACGTGTCTGCTGTCTGTGTATCTGTGTATCTGTATATCTGTCTGTGGTATCACAGCTCCCAAACGGATGGACCAATTTGAATGCGGTTTTTTCGTGATTAAAATTTGATCAGCCGTTTTTAAGATATTGGACTTTGAAATGAAAATGTCGGGGATTTTTCAACTTTTCTAAGTTGCAGTTAGAGGTTAAATGGACGTCGAACGTCTACCAGATGTATAGGTTCAAGATAGGTAAAATATCGGGGACACCCATTAGACTGGTAGGACAAGGACGATTGGCTTATTCAAAGAAAAAATACTCAACAATGACAATCATCTATTAACGCCTTTACCCAATCAATCGAGATAACATAATGCCGGATGTTATACTCATTTTAAAGTGTCTACTAGCCGGACCCGGGATAAAGTTTTGTATTTGAATCCCAGCTATATCTTCGTTTATTTCATCCAAATCGGTAGAGCCGTTTAAAGCCCGTCACAGACGTAGCTATAATATATATTTATATCTGCGTGTGTGGACTCTGTCAACTAGTACGTTATCGTAAGATGCCTAGATATAATATTATGTTTTGGTATATTAATATATATTATAGCTACGTCTGTGACGGGCTTAAACGTGATAGAGTAACAAACATTTAAACTTTCGAATTTGTAAAAAATTTTTTTTAAAATATTAGTAGGATTTTTCAAAATGCAAATGCACACACGAAACAAAGAGACATTCTAGGGAGGTCCCCTTCTGTCGATTAAGATAAATGGAATCGCTACCCAGATTTGCTTCGGCGTAATATATTTGTTAAACTGTCAAATCCATATACTTACATGGTTTTACTTTACCAAAGTGAAAAGAAATTCTGTAGGTATTAGGTACATTTAAGCTTTTTATGTCCGTTATTCCGCCTATTTAGAACACCACATAAACTAAACTAGGTACTCACGCATGATTTTGAACTGAAAGCACGAATTTTTACTAAATTAAATACGCACGAAACCAACCTAACCTTTTTCATATGATTCAACTAAGTAAGAAGAATAGCGTTCCTCCGTAGTAAAGCATTCTCCACCGCAACACTCTCGAACTTTCTGATATATTAATAAAATATAAACACAATATCACGTGAGCCGTTGACCTCGTAACCTTATTCCTCAAGTTACCGTCCAATAGTAAAACGTCCTATCAACCAAGTTTTACGAGTAACTTAGGATTTTTTGACCTGAGATTGTGTTGGAGTCCCTTAGATCTCCAAAGCAGGCGTGTACAATGATTATGCCCAAGACTCACGCATAACGATGTCGCCATTTCTTACATAATTTGGGTAGCTTCTAGGTGGTGTACAGTTGAATACAAAGAGATCGATACAGCCAAAGTTACAAAAAACCCTTAAGAAATTTACTTTACCGAAGTAGGTAGGGTTCACAATTTTTGACGTAGACGTATCTAGTACATTTTAATATTAACATAAGAAATTACAAAAAAAAAGTTAAGTATTGCATTTAAACGGGTATGAACCTAGTGTTAAGCCTGTTGTAACAGGTTCGATTCCCAGACCGTTAATGTAGTTAAAACACTGTTAAATCTTCCTCTGTGGTATTTTTAGTATGGTATCTATAAACTTATGTAGTAAAATGTCAAGACATTATATATATATATATATAAAATACTACCTTACTATATATATATATATATATATATAAAATAAATAAATATATGGGGACAATCTTACACAAATAAACATAGTCCCATAGTAAGCTCAGTAAGGCTTGTATTATGGGTACTAGACGACGATATATATAATAGATATAAATACTTAAATACATAGAAAACAAACATCCATGACTCAGGAACAAATATTTCGTGCTCATCACACAAATAAATGCCTTTACCGGGATTCGAACCCGGGACCTCTTGTTTCGTAGGCAGGGTCACTACCAACTAGCATAATAAAAAATAAACCACAATGTGATTTTAATAAGCACGCAATGAGCAATGTCTAAAGCAACAAACTCACACTGAAAATGAAGTATACGAAGCAGTCTTTTTTAACTTTTTTCGTAAATACTTTGATGTCAGAAAAAACCCGTTTGAAAATAACTTTCCTTTTATCCCAGAAAAAGGTTCCCCAGGGAAAGTAGGGGAGGGAGAGGTGAAGCCTTAAGGCAGGAAAAAGACTAGTTGGAGGTTAAAAAAATAGGTAAATCTGGTATCTCGTATACAGAAGCGCAGTTACTATATCTAACAAATACTTGGCTTAAGCAGTTACTTGTATGCAATCATTTGTAGAGATTCGTAAGTATGTATGTATGGAGTACCATAACAGATTTTGTTTGTGTCGTTTTTATATTGCATGCGACTTTGACTTCGTCTGTTCCAACATTCATCGCCTAGAAGCAAACTGATTTTGCTCATAAAGTGTTAACGTGCAACCTAGCCTAAAAACGACGTAACTCGAAATTATCAACCACACACACAATTATATACCCACTTAACTTCCTAACCAACCCAAAACCTGCCTTATCCATTACTTAGAAACGTTCAATTTGGCTCCTCCACTATTAAGTACATAGACACTGTCAGTTTCTTATTCAAATTTAGGCGCTGCGTTGTAGTTTTAAGGTTGAGAGTTGAATGGCAGCGATATATTGGTACAGTTAGCTCCACATGCGAGGGTAGGTAATTAAGTAAGGCGACTCGTTGATTGACGGCCGCTTGATTGCGCCCAATGGGATCCACCGATGATCTTTACCCCTAGCCTGTATACGTCATACGGTACGTATACTCGCATAGTACGTACGTACGTGAGGCTAGAGCGTGAGGGAGTTGAAAGGGTTTTGATTAGTGCGCTTTCAAAAAGTTAAGATGCTGTTCTAATGCAACTTCTTAACTAGGCTGTAACTTTACACAGGAGGTCCAAAGTGACTGATATTGTGCTATATACAATCTATTGTTAAAATTTATTCGCAGGAGGGATACATGATTATTTCATATTAAAAGAAAAAAATAACCGGCGACCACAGGCAGACGCGGGCAGTCGCTACATATCAACTAAGCTATCGGACCAATCCGTCTCGGTTACCACATCTATAAACTTTAGTAGACAAAAATATTTCAATAAAACATCGTAATTTTATATAATCTTACATACCACGATAATTAACGCAACAGTTTTTTTGTAATGAAAAAATATTTATAAAGTATGGGTTTAGTAATAGATTCATGGATTTTTATCGTAAAAACGAAAGAAAATAATATACAAATATACAAATGTATTTCTGTTAATCGTGTGTTTAAATCGCATTGACTCATGTGTTCATTCACCACCTTTTGTACATAAGTACTGTACGTAGCTGTGTCTGTAATCATTCACCTCAACTTTTCAGAGCTATAAAGAAGCCTGCCTATCGATCGGCTATTGCAGCCACAAAAATGAATTCCATACCAAGAGTGACGTAAGTGTTGAATTTGCGATCAGGTTTGTGTTGCGATGGGTTAGCAACCTTTTTAATTACTTAGACTCCCCATTTTAAACCTAAGTACAATTGTTAGACAATGCGCCTGAATTAAATTCATCATCATCGGCATATATATCAGCCAAAAGACGTCCACTGCTGGACATGACCTCCCCAAAGAGTGCCACAATAACCGGTCCTGCGCCACCCGCATCCAGCGGACACTAACGAAAACAACTCTCCTGCATGACTGACCACTTATGTGCAGTGAAATCAACGATAAAGAATAACACTAGGGTATTCATTTTATTTTGTTGTGTTCTGTGGCATACACCATTCGAAATTCCGTAGACTCTATCTTTAGGGACGAGCTTGTCTCACTGACAACATCGTGCTTAATTAATGCAAGTCTTATTTCTGAACTTAAATTACCTCGCAACGTGTCTCTGGGACGCTTGAATTAAAATAATCGTATTAGTTTGAGACGGGAACTTGTACAGTCGATTTCAAAGATATGTATTCACTTTTGCACCTTATTCCATTGAAATAAGGCGAAAAATGTATACATATATTTGACGTCGACTGTACAGGGCTTTAAAATTGTGTGTTCTGAAATGATTCTCTGCATGTTTTCTCTGTGGCTTATTTTGGCATGGCATGTACCTACTAAGTACATATTCTTTATTTTATTTTATTTGAGGTGTTATTATACATGCTTGTCTAAACAGCCCCACTAGTGAGGCGGAGTCAGCAATTTGTAATCGTATATTTCCAAGAATAATAAAGTATCAGATCGTCCTCTCTCTCATGGTTCTAAATGCACCTCTAAGGTAAAGCAGATTTTATTTGATAAATTTTCCGAATCCCAGCCTACATAACTAAAGATGTTGCTTAGCATTTTTTTATACAAATACAAAATACAAAAATACAAAATATTTAAGATTCAAAGATTCAAAGATTTAAGATTCAAAGTGTGTGTGTGTGTGTGTGTGTGTGTGTGTGTGTGTGTGTGTGTGTGTGTGTGTGTGTGTGTATGTGTGTGTGTGTGTGTGTGTGTGTGTGTGTGTGTGTGTGTGTGTGTGTGTGTGTGTGTGTGTGTGTGTGTGTGTGTGTGTGTGTGTGCGTGTGTGTGTGTGTGTGTGTGTAATTGATTTAAAACACAGTGGTTGACAGACAGGGCAAGGTTGAGGGCTCTCATTAGGTATATATGTACCTGTGTTATATTATGCTAACTTAATCTAAGTTTATTTCATACATTTCCTTTGCAGGAGACGTGTGTGTGTGTGTGTGTGTGTGTGTGTGTGTGTGTGTGTGTGTGTGTGTGTGTGTGTGTGTGTGTGTGTGTGTGTGTGTGTGTGTGTGTGTGTGTGTGTGTGTGTGTGTGTGTGTGTGAGTGCTATATTATTATCTCTATGTGCCTTAAAACAACAGTTCTTCAGTTTCAATATAATCGAGTTTACTTATCTATTCACACAGTACTTCCTTACATCTATCGTGTCGTAAACTATAGAAGTGACTTTTAGCATTTAATTTGTTGTATAAGTGGGCAGACTGTACATAATATTGTCTCTTAGCAAATACGGATTTGTTAGGGGGTACAGGAGCGACTTTTGCTGTCCTTCTTCGTGTTTCAGTTAGTGTTTTGTAGGGTAGTGTTTTATGGAGTTTAAGAATTTACAAAGTTTATTATAAACGTGCCATAGAAAAAAATGCAGACAAACTGAAAACAGGTCGTATGCCTGTAAACTGTTGCGAAAAGAAGCGAAAACTGGTGATCGAGTTAAGCGGATGATGATATCGTTTTAAAAATCGAGTTTTTTTGGCCATTTGTCTCGGGAATTTGTTCTAAGTTTAGGTAAATCCATAAATGTATTCGAAAGACCTAGATGCTTTTGGGTGTTATTTATGGCCTTCCACAGCTGTGTCTTTGGCTAGTTGTTTTTTAAGAATTATGTGTCATAGACGGGAAGACTAGATCAAGAAGACTAGTCTTCTCGATCTTCCTGTATGAATCAGGAACCTGGACCATAAAAGTTCGTACTCGTCGAAGGATAGATGCATTTGAGATGTGGTGCTGGCGCAGAATGCTCCAGATATCATGGACTGAGCACCGCAAAAATGAGTCTGTTCTCGACGAGCTTGGCATCAAAACGAGGCTCTCCACCATCTGTACCCAACGTGTCCTCAGCTTCTTTGGCCATCTGGTCAGGTCCGAACCGCAAAGCCTGGGAAAGCTAATTATCACTGGCCGCATGGCAGGGAAGAGGAGCAGAGGACGGATGCCTACGCGTTGGGCAGACACGGTAACATCTGTGGCCGTAGCCACACTCCAGGCCAGCGTGCATCAAGCCCAGAACCAGCTTGGAGAGTGATGGTGAAGAGCGCCCACAGCCATCACGTCCCTCAGCCATGAGGATACGACAAGGAAAAAGAAGAAGAAGTCATAGACGGTTTTAGAAAAACTCCTGCGCGTTCTTTATCGAAATACTAAACGGATGTTTGTCTTGTATCTCATGCTAGTTGTCTGTTTGTCCGTATGTATCCGCTTCTTGTTTCGTGGCACTACGATAGGTAGCCTATCGAACGTAAAAACCGAAGAAGTCTGAGTAGCGCTGAGGAATGGCCCCACAGAATGGGTGCCATTGCCATTATGGAGGCGGGGTGTCAAAACGATTCCAGGCAACCATTTAGTTTGAACATGTGCCGGGTTTTAGGCACGTCTTTAGGTAGAAACTTCTAAGGTTTTTTCGTTCACTGAGGTTTAACTGAGTCACCTGGCGCGGCGCGTGAGTTCAGGACGCACGTCGCCACGCCCTGTAATCGTCATACTTCTGCTCCCGCGCGCCACACAGGCGAGGACTCATTTATAAGGTGTTTGTCCAATTTATTTGCCAATCTCCGTCCATATACATGTTGTTGAGATGTATAAATGTTTATTCTATTCTATTCTTCAGCGTTGGTTTCTAGGACTGGAGACGATCTTCTTAGATTGAACGATCTAAATTACGTTACAATTGTTAGAATTCATTTCCATAAAGCCACTCGGCTAAAAGTAATTAAGTACACATATAATTATGCCGTGTAACGAATCTAATAAAGTCAGCGCTACACGTGCCGGCGACAACGTGCCAAATGCCACGTCGGCACGTCGCCGGTGACGTATGTCATGTCTGGCTCATTTGAAGGGCCATTGCTACTGACAATTTTATTTCTATTGCGTGCCGATTCGGTCTGATAAGCTGTTTGTCGCACTCTCACAGTTTCGGCTTGCGCTGATGTCAATAGTGCGGATTTAATAGGTATTAAGGGTGAATTCCTATCCGCCAGAGCTGTGGAAGGTAGCGGAGTGGTGTGCAAGGAAAAAACCTGCCAAGTGCGAGTTAGACTCGCGCACGAAGGGTTCCGTACCATTATCTATAAAAACGGCATAAAAATCAGGTTTGTTCTATGAGCTTAAGTATTTTTGAAGTGAAAACTTCTTTAGCGGTGCTGTGCACTTTCAAACTCACCACAGATTTCATAAGGTGATATTTGAGAGAGGTCACATGACCGTAAGATGCGTTGGGTGAGATTGGGGGGAGGGTCGGGGGGCGGGGCGGAGGAGGGTTTTTTGTTAATACTGATAATTAAAGCAATTTCCAAATTTTCACTCCTGCCGGCCCTCCCGGAGTGCAATCCGGTCTTTTTTTATTTTTTGTTCTAGCGACAACAGGTACATCATCTGTGAAAATTTCAACTGTCTTAACTATCACGGTTCATGAGATAAAGCCTGGTGACTGACAGACGGATGGACAGCGGAGCTTTAGTAATAGGGTCCCGTTTTTACCCTTTGGTTATGGAACCCTACATACCGCCACAATAGCTATAGCAATGCTATGATGGATACTCAGCCTTAAATGTCGCTAAGGCGCTTGACTCTCCATAAAAACCTAGGTAGATTTTCATTTTAAGCATTAAAAAATAATCTTAATAGGGCGAGATCACAACTGTACTTACTACTGTTCTGTACTGATATTGAGGTATGCACTAAAGGGTATTTGTGTTGTATTATACAAAGTTTTTAATACAAAGTCTTTTATAGCTTCATTGTATTTTAATATATTTTTAGCAACGGAAACTAGTTTCTGACCTGGATAAATAATAAATTGTACATAGTGGATCCCATTGTGTATAAACAGATTAATGATCAGCGATCGGATATTCGGATCGATATTTACCTAAACTTGGCAAATATGGAGTCGGCTTCTTTTTTATAATAAATTTAATAATTAAATATGCTCCGGGACTCCGGGATCGCACGAAATGACATAAGATGGTACAAATTTACCTACATGTTTAGTTTATGGCTATTTATGACTATTTTTGTAAGCAAGTATGTTTGACCACCTCTGTGGCCTAGTTGGTAGTGTCCCTGCCTACGAAGCCGGAGGTCCCGGGTTCGAATCCCGGTAAGGGCATTTATTTGTGTGATGAGCATGAATATTTGTTCCTGAGTGATGGATGTTTTCTATGTATTTAAGCATTTATTTATCTATTTAAGTATACTGTATATCGTCGTCTAGTACCTATAGTACAAGCTTTGCTTAGTTTGGGACTAGATCGATTTGTGTAAGATTGTCCCCAAATATATAATATATATAATCTAACAAGAAAAGTGTATGTAGTGTAGCCGCGGCGTGAATTGGCAAAGTAATGTAACCATTTCTCTATACATATCTTACATAACTGGTGAGTTTAGATTGTTAAATAGTTAAGAAATCCCGGAAAATGTATAACGAAAATAAAGTCGAGTCAGTCTCCATACCGTTCACGCCGCCGAAGTTTAGGTAAATATCGATCCTAATATCCGATCTCTGTTAATGATATTCCAGTATGATGTTTAAAAATAAGAATTAAACTACGATTGTATGGAGAGTTGACCTCAGTTCAATTGATCAAAGTTCTGTACCCTTCAATTTAGTCATATTACATGCAACAATGAATGTCAATGTAGAACCACCCGCACTGACAAATAAATGTCCTCTGCGAGAAAAAAAATGGCATGAGAAACCCGGGAGGCATATTTTTCATATGGTAACGGCATTTAGACATTCTTAATTTAAGTATCCGTAGGTATAGTTCTGTTTGAACGATTACCTTGGCTTAAATGTCTCACAGTGTGTGTGTTTAATGTGTATTAAGTATATACTTGTAGTAGGTACAGTAAAATACAACCAACGTAACTCTAAAGAGACTGGAGGCTAAGTCTCACGGCTCAAAAGTTGTACCTTTGCATATTATATAACTTATCTCGTTCCAAAAAAGTTGCGAACAATGTCAGACAACGTCAGGAGGCTCGCATAATACCGTATTAACTTTTCCGCCGCCCTTTTTCACCCATTAGGGGATTTAAAGTCGGTTACTGTTCTTAGTAAGTGCTTACGGGGGTCTTTCCAATTTTTAATTAGATGCGCGGTTTGCTTTTTCACAGAAAATTCCAGTATTTATTTTGGTATTCTGGGGAAGATTGGAAAAAATGAGGTCAGGTAGACAACCACATTTGTATATTAGAACTGCGCATACGAAATACGAATTTCATTCGTTTATAGCGATGTTCTACCGTTTAATGTAGTAAACAATAAGGCCAATGTCATACACATCTTTCAAACTCCAATAATGGCTTTGATGTTTCACCCACTCGCTTTCTCGGGTGTCATTCTAATATGTTTAAACGAGTGTGCGAAACACATTTCAACTTGTCCAAGCCAAGGCCGTACAGTCGAATACAAAGAGATGGATACGGCCAAAGTTACAAAAATATGTATACACGATTTATTGCCTTAACATTAAGGTTATTATCTATTTTTGTAACGTTGACGGTTTCATCTTTTTGAAGTCCACTGAACAATCGTAAAAAAAATATAATAAAATAGGTACAAGGATTCTTTATTTCTCACCAAAAATAGTGTACCAATGGAAACAATCTCAATATTATATGAACTATCAAATTAAAATAAATAACTTTAAATAACTCTATACCCTGCTTACATATTCTAAACATAATTAAGTATCCTTAAGAGTCACTAGGTATAGTAGAGTCAATAAACATTTCTTCCAGACAATCTTGGCCATCTGTAGTAATATATATATACGGCCCCGCAAGGCTGTTTTAACTTAACTGGCGTTAAAAATCGTTTTTATTAATCTGTCAGTTTCACATTTGTGTTCGTGCGAAAGGGATAAATCACATTTTATTAAACAGACGCACTTTAAGTTCTATCAATAAGGGAGTTAATGATTACGATTAGCTTTATAAAGCAACCATAAACTAAAAAGTACAAAATATAGTACACAAATATAGCAAACAGTGTTTTAAAAAATGTTGGCGCTGTAAATTTTAACTAATTTACAGCGTTGAAGCAAAAAGAACGGCTAATTAAGAATGTCTGGCTCGCCTGCTTATAAACGATGTCTAGGCTGCAGTAACTAACAAAGTATTAACTTGACCTCACTATAAATACCAAACTAGTAATCTTAGAACTTAATTATTATTCTAACAAAAGTCGTGCAAAGTTTGTCTGCAGGGAGAATTTCAAAACAATCATTATAATTTCAATGTCTTTAACTCTTGGCTGATAAAACTTACTAGCGGACACCGATCTCATACCTTGTTTATAAGTAGTTCAATATGGTATTTACATTGCCGTTGTAACATAACTTTACGGTCGTAGGTACTCTGGTGACAATAAGCAATGTGAAAGCGGAGACGTCGAGCGGCATTTCATACATTCGAGCGACTTCAATGTATGGGCAGCCGCTCGTCGCCCCGCTGCCCGCTGCCGTCTAATCCGTGGCCTAAGAGGGGGCCCAGATTTTAGCCCCGGCAACGATGTTCGGATTTTGAATATGTTCAAAATCAGTGTATATAAAAAACTCATTTTTTGCGCCATGTTCCTTTCACACCGACTACCGTCTGCAGCATGCTGTGAATACTCTTCAAACGCCAGAAAGACCACATGAGTCTGTGTGAATTTCTCATTGTTTTAAACTTTTAATCGGCGTTTGCTATTGGATGCGCATGACTAATTACATACCTACAACATGTCTGCTGATTGTGTGTAACTGACAACTAATATGATGAGTTTTACATTTGCCAATAGTTGTGGAGCTCTTACAATACCTGACTTAAATTAAAAGCTTAAATAGGATTTAAAGGTTTCAATAAAAAAACAAACTGTACATGTACCAATCTGACATGCACGTTTTAGCCAAGCTAATGTATCGAAAGAAGAGCGAAACACGTTCAACTGTAATAAGTTATATGAATGTGAAATGTACATCTCAGATTAGCTTCCAGATGCTGAAGAGCAAGTGATCTCATGCCTCGTCGGTAAGTTGCTGGTTATGTTGTCACGCCTCCACGTGCCTCCGCCGGCCGCCTCCGCGCACGCGCGAGGCGCGAGGCTGTATTAGCCTCTGTTGACACGTCATGGCCAGTCTCTTGCCTCGCCGCCCAACCGTCGCGCGCCCGTCGCTTCGCGGCACCACACGTAAACAAAATAAACGCACCACTATGACATATAACTTATGACGAAAATAAGATAATTCGGTGTGTTTTGTTCCAATTTTGATGTCTTTGATTTAAAGTGAACATTTAAAAGTGTCTTTTTAGTGCCATAAAGTGATAGCGCTCGCCAGTACAAAGTTTTTATTATCGCCTTCTCGCCTGTAATTAGTGATATATAGTTGATTGTTGCGAAATTCTAAATAGTACAGCTTAATGTGTATAGATGCGCTAGTATAACTAGTTTTAAGTGAAACAAAAAATACGTATTACGTATTTTTAGGGTGAAGTGACTGTGTCCAAATGTCGCTCATTTGTAGAGGTGAGAATCTATACTTTCGCTTGCACGGTGAAGGTGTTAGCGATGAGAGGTGGACAAAAAATTATAATCGCAATAACATAAATTAACACTGATCATTATAACCACTCACTCAATACGAGTATAAATATCCGTAATGATGAAATTATGACTAAATCCGTACGCAGTTGTGAGAACTACATAAAATTCTTTTTTGTCGTTTTAAAAATAACATTTTGCTATTAAAATATTTTAACAGCAATTATTAATAAAATAGAAACCAAGCCACTTGAAATATTCGAGAAACCAGAAAGTACAAAGAAAAAGATATTTCAATTGAAAAATACCTTGGAATTGTTTCGGTCCGACGGCCGCTGACTGGCGGAGATTCCTTTAGGCGTTTATCTCGTTGCTCCGGTTTATGTTTAATAGGATTTTTAAGCCAGTATTTTAATATAAAACATTATTTTGGACGATTTTAATTTCAGTAAATATCGTCAGTCCCAATTACCAGCCAAATTTCCAGGGTAGCCATCAAACTTTTGAAAAAATAATTGTATCGAGGAAATTGTTAATTAATGGACCATACCGTTGTCAAACTTCGAATGTTTGCTTGTTATTGGTATTAAACAAAATTTTATTTTGATATTTTATTACACAAAAAAATCCGCATTATTACACGAGTTTCTTCGAGTACCGGTGTTTTGACTTAAATGTTGATAGGATGTACCTATGCCACGTAGTTATAGGGTGCCTTTAGGTTATGTCGGTTTGGGTTTACTGCATAAACGACATTATGAAAAAAAAGAAGGATGAATTAACGCAGAGTGATCATTTCAGTGTTTTGATGCGACCGGAAAACTATAAAACAACTATAAATATGAGACGATAAAATCGTATTTTATATTAGAGTTATTTCAGGTACCGGGAAATAGCCAGTTATTAACCAGTAAATAGTTCACGAAGCACTTAATCCTTGCTAGAAATTTTAAACATATATAAAATTCCTCCCAGTGCAGTAATAACAAATCTCAGTGCCCAGCCAGGCGCAATGCCAATACAAAAATGTACAGCGATATTTCGGCAACTCTTTACGCGATTATTTCTCGCAACTGACTCCGCTAATAGTTGTCGAGTACATCTGCCAGTGACTGCCAAGAAAGTTGAAAATTATTTCGTTTTGAATGTTTTTGTTATTTATCGCACAGTGTGCAGAGTATACTTGTTAAGTGACACTGGCAAGAGACCGAGATGCATTTGCAGACTTAATCATACGTGGGATCATTAGTGTAATAACCTCAGGCGGAATGTGTTAATAGATATTGTTAATCAATTCAGCAAGTTAGTTAACACAAGTGGCTTAAGTAGGTATTGATGGATTGTGCGAATAATTTGATATGCTACGTGATATTAAAGCGTAAAGGCAGCCGTTGCTGATTTAAAGTTCCAGGTACATTATTAATACAATATTCACAACGGTGTTGTGAAACGCAACTTCATAATAACATTTGCATAGGTGTGAAATACGTGCGCTAATTACCTTTCATTTGTTTTAATATAATTATTGCGGAGATGACATTCTCTTGTCACGCGAATAATTTCAGAATTATAATTAACTGAAAACGCAGAATAAATAGTTCATAAATATTCAAAACAAAAATAATATTCTAAAACCTTTACTCTAGCACCTTCATCGCAAAAATGGCTTGTTTCAATATATTTAATTCGTGAATAAGGGTGATATTTCTCCGCAGAGCTCAGCGGCCCTCTGATGTCGGAGCCGCTAGTCAGTCTGTACAAATCCCCTGTATCAGGTACGTTATCAGCAAGATAGCAATATAGATAATATTATAATATGTTTAGGCAATACTTTTGATATACGCCCAACTAACATTTTGGTGTCAGCTAAGGGTTTTATTATAACCTTAACCTTTATAATAAATATTAGTTATATTTATCTCAGTTGGAACTAATAGTTTTATAGAGGAGTTAAGAAAAAAAATTAACTCCTAAAGTGTTACTAGAGCTTTATTGAACGCTGCTCTAAGTGTTTTAGAGTTATAAGAGTGTTACTCAAAGCAATTATACTTAAGATGTTACAGCTTTAACCTGTTTGTAACGCTTAAACCTTTACAAGAGTGCTCGCTGACGCTTATTTACTCTTATTGCTTTTTATTATTTTACAAAATAATCATTTAGCAACTGAGTTATCAGACAAAACTACTATTGGTCTAAAAATCTTACATCTAGACACAATGGAAAAACCCTAGGTATACTATGCGTCATGTAAAAAGGCAATTAGACTAATCATGGAAAAAACCTGGATCTCCGTTAGGTACGACAACGAGCGAAGCGCGGAGGAGTGTTAGGTTGAACTGCGAACATACAGCGCGCGAGCCGAGCGAGCGAAGCGAGCGTTCCGCGGCAGCGGCCGGCGAAGCACCAGAAACGACAACTTTTTACTAATACTAATCTAATCTTGTAACTTACCTGTAAATAGTCTGTACCAAATTAAAGTTGACATTTGGACAAATACTTAATTTGCGAATCATATTATTTGGTGAAATGAAAAAAAGTCAATTGACATTTTATTATTTAACCCATTTACCAAGCATAGTGTTTGCTAATTGATCATTTGCTAAGTGAGTTTTTGTAAGATGATACTTTTGTGAAATATCTCGTTTGCCAAATGATCATTAGGTGAAAAGTTGTTTGTCAAATGAACTTTTGTCAATAATTTTTTGGTCAAACATTAGTGAACCGTAACACAAGATACTAGAAGTGTTGAACAACACCGTTATGAAGACAAAGCCTGCACAATATTCTTGACTACAGGTGTTGTAACTCAATAAGCGTTATATATGAGTTAACTGACGCCTAAAGCTTTAATGTAAGTTCGCCATTGTTTTGGTGAACTCTAACCTCTACAAATTGATTGGGTTATTCAATATTTGACATCAAAATACTTCACTTTTTATGTTACTCTTGCTAGTCTATGGATGCCACTTAACTTAACATGCCACTGGGCAAGAAACAAAAATAGAAAATGATAAAAATTTTATTTTATTCTCCATACGTTTTATTACAAATCTTTAATAAATCCTGGGCGAGGTAAAATTCAGATGGGAAACATGGTATACACTTACCGTAAAATCACAAGGGCAGATTGTTTTCACTAAATTTCACATACACAGCCAATTTAATACACTTTCAATTAGTACGACTCCTGTCACATATATTAATAATCTTCGCCATTTTGTCGGTAGACTATATTTGTCTCATAATTTAATAGTAAAGAAAAGAGTAAGATATATGCTCACTTGAAACTGGGAAGGCGCAAGTGTTACAACACTCTCAGCTAACACCTTAAGCGTTACTACGGTGTTTGTAGAGGGTTAGTTAACACTATGGGTGTCAGATAACACTGCTCTAAAGGCTTTCTAACACCTTAACCTGTGAGACGTGGGCCTCTTTCGTCGTTATATAGGTGTTAGAGCATGCTCTAACACCTTTCTTACAGGCATTCTTAACACCTTAACACTTGGCTGGAACCGATACAAGAATGACATATAAGGGTTATTTTAACGCTAGTGTGCTAGTTGGGCGTAGTCCGCACTTTTTTTAAAGATGTTTCTGATTTTAGATTCTGAATCGCTGATTTGTGGTTTAAAGCTACAACATTAAAAAGTTCCAGTGCGTTTATAAATTAATATTTTTTTTTGCTTTAGTAATAACCCTGTGTTGCCCGACAAGAATATAAAGCTATTATGATTATAAATATATAACAGAATGTAAAAGAAATCCTAATAAACCAATGATTAAAAATCACAAAAATGCAGTTAAATATCCTTCATCTTCGATCATCTGAACATGACTAATCCAGATGCAAACGCAATACTTAATAACGGTGTTAATGAATACGAAGCATTAATACACTCGCGGACAATGAATACGGGTCGGTAAAATACCGTCACATTTCCTAAAAAGACCTTTTAATTAATATGAATCAATGAATATGATCATTTTTATTTAATTTACATCTTAACTACAAAAAAAGTACTTTCTATAAACAACGTTACCAGGTTTAAATCGGACTCGCAGAAACCCATGTAAAAAACAACGTTAACGGAGAGAGATATACCTAGAAAAATCTTAATTTTTGGATATTTATATTTTTATGATAGAATCCCGGATATTGCTAATACAGTTGGGTATTATAAATTATATAAAAAATAAAAATAAAACCTATTACGGGTATTTAATTAAGGGTGACCCGTATTCATTGACCGCGAGTGTATTTTGCCTAATCATTTACCACCGTGCTTTTTATCACTTTTCAGCGTTGCTCTTTACCACTTTTGTATAATTATTTTTCTTCAATTGCCTGTTATCCTGCTAATATTATAAATGCAAAAGTTCGGATGTATGGATGATACGAAGTTTGTTACTCAATCACGCTTTTAAACGGCTTAACCGATTTGGATGAAATTTTAGAACAAAAATAGTTTATAGCCCAGACTAAAATATTTATTAAATTTTATTCTGGGTCAACGCAGACGAAGTCGCGGCGGGATAATTGAAATATAAGGTAAAGGGCGCAGTGCACAAAACTGACACTTTTTTTTACACAAATCAACCTAGTCCCAAACTAAGCAAAGCTTGTACTATGGGTACTAGACGACGATATACATACTTAAACAGATAAATAAATACTTAAATACATAGAAAACATGGACTGAGGAACAAATATTCATGCTCATCACACAAATAAATGCCCTTACCGGGATTCGAACCCGGGACCTCCGGCTTCGTAGGCAGGGTCACTACCAACTAGGCTACAGAGTTCGTCAGTTCACTTTGAATTTTATTTCAAAAGAATGGTTGTAAACTATTAGGCATTAAGGTGCATTTACTATATCACAAAACTGAACTCCCAATACCTTGAGCAATTTAAGATTACTTTAAGTTCATTGTCAAATAATGCATTGAACATAGTTGGTAACAAACCAAAATAAACATCTGAACAGGTGTTGCGAGACTTGCGAGTACTTTGAATAAACTATGAACCGTCGTCATTACGCGCGGTGTGCGACGGTTCATAGTTTCGCGGACTATTTATAGTCTCAACGTACCCTCGTAAATAAATAACTGGATCGCGGTGACATTATTATGTTCTTCTGATTAGTGTTATTAGGTTTATTCCCTAGTAGCCCTGTTACGTGAACCACTTTGTTAAAATAAATGTCGCCAGGCTCTAGGTAGAAAAAGATTCGGCCTCAAGACCAATCATCATCATCATAATTATCGTGTCAGCAAAAAGACTACTGCTGGACATAGGCCTCCCCCCGAGAGTGGCGCTATGACCGGTCGTGCACCACCCGCATCCAGCGGACACCCGCGACCTGTACCAGGTCATCAGTCCACGGGGGGTGAAGCGATTAACAATATTAGGAAAATCTCGGGTCTTGATAGGGCATATTAACTTATTCACAACTCGTTGGGCTACGCCGTAGTCCATAGCAGCTTAAAGGCCTCCACACACTGGACGCGTGTCGTGCGCGGCGCGTGACTTATATTCACGGTATATTCACACCGCAAGCGGGCGGCGTATAGCAACGCGGGGGTACGCGGCTGCGACGCGTTACCAACGCGTGTACCGCGCGTATGCCGCGCGTGTGCCGCGCGTGTTCCGCGCGTATGCTGCGCGTGTGCTGCGCGTGTGCCACGCGTGTGCCGCGCGGCTGCGGCGCAGCAGCAGCGCGGGCCCGCGCGTCATATCTCTCTCACTACCAACACATTTAATATGTATCTCACTATCTCTGTCACGCTTGGCGACGCGTTAACAACGCGGGCCCGCGCAGCTCACGCGACGCGCACGACACGCGACGCGCACGACACGCGGCCGCGCTGCCAAATTGTAACTTCAGCGCCGCGGGCCCGCGCGGGCCCGCCTTCGAATCGCGTTCGATGTGTGTTTGAAGTGTATTTTCAATGCTTTACAACTTGCGCGTCTGCCGCGCAGCACACGCGCCGCGCACGACACGCGTCCGGTGGGTGGAGGCCTTAAACATTCACTACGAGGAATCGCTACGCGCTATGCTCGTACCCGATCCCGTGGTTTTCCCGCAAGAAGCTAATAGCGGCTACGGGTTAGACGCCCGCTTGGCCAGGCAGTGAAAGTGTTCAACAAATTACGTAGCGGAAAGCGCTTGTAACTCTGGTGTATAAGCGCTAAAAGGTTCGACTGGGACAATTATCGTACCTGCTCGAAGATACGCATGTGCTCGATAGTGTGTTGATTCCCCCTGATGATTCCTTGTTATATAATTCGATATTTTCGAATGAACCTTTTGTCACATGACAGATACTTTTACAAACTGGCTAGTTTTATTAGTTTTTAATCAGAGTCTCTACATTCATGCTGAATTAACTCTAAACTCGTCAAAATGGTTACTATGTGCGTAGCAATCCCCAAATTATCATCATTGCGTGGGTGCCGCAAGCAATATACTGCCCATCTCTGTTTAATGCTTTCCAAGGTGATTAGCACGTCCGTAGAAATAAATATGCTTCACTGAAAAATGTACCTATTTCAAATTAAAGGCTCCAAGCCGTAAACAAACCGGCGACCACAGGCATACGTGGCCCGTCGCTACTAACCAACTAAGCTATCGGAACAATCCGTCTCAGCCACCAAGTCTTTCAATCAGTTCCCTGTTTAGAACGCCTTAGGGATGTAAGTAGCAACATCTACACAGAACTTCTAGAGGCTTGAAGACTCAGGTTTCTTATCGGCACCAATGTCTCAAATTATATTGAGAAATTGTCAGTTACGATGCGCCACCCTATACTTATAAAGGGCATTGGGTAACTTTGTATGAGAAAAAATGTAATTTTTTTGCAGCGGCCACGGATGTTTGTGTAAAAATCTTTTAGAGGACCTCTTAATACGCATATATATATAAAAATAAACGCGTTAAACAATATCGGAGCCGAGATGTTTTAGTTTGGTTTATAAGTTTTTTAAATATCTTGGCTCCGATGCATTTTAGAGTATTACATTTCATAACAAAATATGTTTGTTTAAAATAGATCTATCATATTATACCACTTTAACGAGTGGCCACTCATTTAAAAAATATGACAACACATTTACCCACACCCCTTTACTGAAAAGTATGTAGGTATGTGTTTATAATTATAAGTATGGTTAAATGGAGGTAGTTTTTCCTATAATACAACGCACTTTTCATCTTCCTAGCGTTTCCTGATTGTACACTAAAGGATCCGGGTTTTGGAAACTAATCCAAACATTTGACTTGGCTACTAGTTTTACGAAAGCGACTGTCATTTGACCAACCCCAAAATCAAGGCGATGTGACGTCATTTTAGCCACAGTGAAGGATTGGGATCCCGGGTCGTACTTGGCAAATGCATTTCTACATGAATACTTTTTCCAACTCAGCAATTTTCTTATTCTTCTTCCTGTAATAGGATTCCATTAAAACACATATATAAACAACAGACAAAGATCTGTCTGCACAAAAGAGAGACTCTTTAAAAAAACGTTTTAAAAAGCTTGCCCGGATTTATCCATATAATTAAAAAAGCATGGAATTGAATGCGATGCACATCAACGTGTGTGTACGTTATACACATGAGTATGTGTAACTCATTTCCTTAACGACGCTGGGCGACATTTCAGTAATAAGAGATTTTATGTTGCGGCTATGCGAATCCGAGGCGTGTTTTTTGAAAAGATGTTTTTTTAAAAGTTTTTAGGCGCTCATTAAAATTTTATCCTGAATGGGATAATGAGGGATGTTTGATGTATTTAGTTACGGTTTAGCTTTTTACAATGTGTGGTGAGTAATATGTTTGAGAACTGGATTATTTTGATTTATCTAAAGTTACGATTTTGGTCATGACTTTCGTTTGGTATGGGATAAAATAAAAATCATAATCAATTATTTATTATGCAAATAGACCACAGGGGCACTTTTACATGTCAAACGGTAATTTACCATAAAAAATAATAATCTTACAATATAATAATAATAATAATATTACACAATAAAATTTGCAGGTTCATGACCGATATAAACGGTTGACAAACTAGATGTCACGAAGTTAATGAAAACAAAACAAAAGGGTAGAAGTTCCGTGTTTTTATGAGATAGAGAGAAAAGAGATGTCATAACGAAGTAACCACAAAAATGATATTGTTTTGGGTCACACAAGTAGTTAGGTATTGGGAGTTCTGGACCACTGCTTCGTTTCGCTTCGCTTCACTTCGCGGACGCGGTCCAGTTCCTCCCAATACCCAACTACAATCATGAGTGGGGTAGAATCCATATGTGGACCAGAATACAAATAGTAGTTACAGTTGTATATAATATATCTTGCTTTAATTCATCGTATTGAAGATAAACGCTGTAGCCATCAGACAAACCGACGGATTCGTTTAATTTATGTGTTTGGCATCGTGTTTAATAATCTGATGCAAACTCTCAATGCATGTTTAGGATAGTATCAGATTCACAGTTCGTACTCCGTTGCAGTGGAACAGAACTTCAAGTGCATTAACGGACTTTTAGCACTCATTTAACAAAAAGATGCAAGTTTAAAAATGCAAAAGGCTTAAACACAACGGGTGCTAGCTAGCATCGCAACCCGCCAGATCTTGTTCTTGGAGAACCAGATCTCGTAATGCACCATCATAGCCAGACTTGGGTAATATTGAGCTTTTAGCTGTGCTGGGCTAACAGGATTATTACGGTGTTTGACACACTAATCACATCGCAGAATTGGCCAGAAACTTTGACGTGAGAAGTATGGATGAGATCACCGTTAACTACCGACCGTGTATAGTAACAGATTTCTCGTTGTGTGAGATATAGTAATTGCCCTGCCCATCTTAGGGTTATTAAAACCAAGCAAATACTATATCAACGCCACCGCGTGTTGTGTTTACCCCCACCGGGTTGTAGTGTGTTGTGCATACTAGCCCTGCCCATCTTAGGGTTATTAAAACCAAGCATCGTATGCATACGCCACCGCGTTACCAAGTCATTATCACAAAGCTGGCCAGGCTTCGCAACATGTTAAGTGGTAGGAGTACTATGAACTATCGGTCGGTATAGCTATAGACACTCCGTCAGTTCTATCAATGAAATTGTATATATATGAACCGATCACAAAAACTTCGTAAGCGCGATGCAGGCCTCGCAATCTGATTGGATAATTTATGTGACGTAGATATGAAGAATTACAGTAAACATAATAATTATAGGTACACTTGGGTATCAAATTGGTTGACTGTACGTATTAACACTCACTACGTATTAAAACGTAACCAATCGAACGTATGCTTCATCCTTGTCAGACTTCAAGCATGTTGTATAAACAAACGAAAGACAGCTCATGCGAAAGGATAGCTAGTCGACCGCATGACGATAAGTAATATCAGGTCAAAGAATAAATTGAATGAACGGTTTACTGTTTCAACCTTTGCAGGTGGACCCTCTAAAATGTTTGTTCAGTTTATAAATATGATTTCTAATTCATTTCATACCTGATTTTATGAACAAAATACCTACTCGATAATCTTAATATAAGTATCAAAAGTAACACTAATAGGTTATACAGAAATTATCTTTCCTGTAGACAAGTGTTAATGGAGTTGTGTAAGAGAAGATATTTTATGTAGGTAAATTAATAGACTAACTTACATTATATTTCCATATGCATAAAATAACAAAAATGAATAAACGTGTTTTCTTCAATGCATCAACCTATGATTAGAAATGACGTTTCTGTTTTGTTAATCGCAAAGTGTTAAATTACAATCGTAATGCCGGTCGGCGTGTGAATCTTTAAAAATGCTTACGCTCTGTTTATTCACCTTGTACCATGATACTATTTAACCAACATTCTAAATAAGCGGGTTATGTTGTAATACATTATTTTGTTTAACCCTTAACATGGCAAGACATGAAGGAATGTAGCCAGCTATCACTCGGAATGTTTTTTGTGATAGTTATTGAATAAAAAGAACTATAGTTAAGAAAAAAAAATGAAAACCATTCTGAAAGTATTTAGTAATGTAAAGAATTAATGCATACATGTGTTATAGGTAATTGCATCTATTAAGGAGAAACGTAAACAATGGCTGGTATAGGGGCTTGAAATTAAATGTTTGATTTTCTCGTAGATTACGATGGATATTTCGTGAGAAGGCTTGTTTCTTAGTTGTTTTTATATACGTTTAAAAAATATTAATTCAGAGATGAACTAAAGAAAATGATAGTAATGTTGATATAATTCAAAATGTTTTTCGACTAAATAGACAAGAACTGGTTGTGACAGGTTATTTACACGTGTTGCAACGTAGTAATCGTCGGCTTCATTCGATAATTCGATACTTCGGCGGCATTTCTTTGTGTTAATTACACATTGTAACCGAATGATGTACAGTTTTGTGAGTAATCTGTTTATTTTTACAATCGGTGAATAATGGGTACATTACGGTTTAAAGTGGAATGCTATGATTTGCTTCTTATGATAAAATTATATATTTCGGAAAAATATTGAATCATCAACTAATTTATTATAAAACGAACAATCATACAGTTTGTATCCATTTATTTCCTAAATATTCGGGAAGTGCCTCGAAGTTCTCGGTGTTTCTTTGTTGAGTGACCTTCATTTAAAATGTTAGTAAGTACCTACTCAAATAAATCGTATTTGTGAAGATATGTTTAAAAAACTATATGACTAATTTTTGTTTCGTTTTTGAAGGTCTGACTCTGAATATTCTACACATGCGCGTACGCCTTCGCCAGAGCCGAAGAAAAAGACCATAAAGAAAAGGACCTCATCATCAAGGTAATTCAATTATTTTTAGATTTTTCAACAGTTGCGCTTAATATTTTGATCGTTTTAACTTTAAATTTCTTAGTTGGTTTATGTAAGTTCGTTCACTGAAAATCTCAGTGCGGGTTGGAGACCTTTGACTTTCTTAGCTGGTTTATACAGATTTCTTTACGATGTATTCCTTCACCGAATGCCTATAGTAAATATCTAATTATATTCCATGCATAAGTTTCCTAAAACTCATCGGTATAGTTCGGGTTTGAACCCTCAACCCACTGTTCGAAGGTCATGCGTCTAAACCTTTAGGCTGCCACGGTTTCCCAGCTTTGTTTAATATTTATGTTTTTTATTTTTTATTTCATTAGGTCTGATTTGAATTTCGTCGAACATCAAAGACAATCACCATCGCCACTGCCAGCTGCTAAAAAGAGAAAAGCAAATAGCAAGGTCGCAGCATCAACCAGTAAAGCCAAGAATTCCGGTTCCAGGTACTTATTTGTTGCTTTTTAAATTAATTTCATTATTGAGACTGTCCGCTTGTTGTGTCCGCTGGATGCGGGTGGCGCGGGATCGGTCACTTTGGCACTCTTTGGGGGAGGCCTATGTCCAGCAGTGGATGTCTTTTGGCTGATATGATGATGATGATGATTGAGACTTAAATTTGTGATGATTTGTATGAGTGTAATTAATTGTGTTTGGAAGTTTAATTTTTCGAAATAAAGATAATTTATTTATTTTATTTTTAAATGTGTTAGCTCGTAATAACATTTTCGTTTATTTATTTCAGTTCTTCCAAGAATTCGGTCACAACGGATATATTCAAGATCATACAAGCAGAGGAGGAGGAACTCGGAGACGAATCGAAAACTATCAAGACCACGTCATCATTTACAAGTCGCGTGTCTGCGGGTACCTCTCGGCGTAGTACGATTACGGATGGTAAATTTTATATAGATCTTAGAGTGTATAATGTAGATGATTTTCTGAAGACCAACCCTGAAGATCGCTATAAAAAAGCGTTAGTGGCGGTCAAATTACAAAGTAACGAAAATTCCTCTGAGTGGAATCAATTACAAAAATTCATGGGTGAAGCTTTCCATATCTTTGAAGATTGTGAACCCGTTTATTATACTAATTCCAAAAAATATTAGTCAAACAGGGTCATTAATCCTGCTTTTCGTATTTTTTTTTAATAAGAGATTTCTAAAATATAAATATCGTTTAAATACATTAACTTTTGTACTGTTGGTTAACCAACTCACCTATTTACGTGTTAGTAATAATTACTACACATTCGATTGTCGTTGCATTCTTGGTAATACGATGTACTATTAATAAAAATAATTATCTCGTCGTCGGCGGGTTATAGTGTCAAAAATAGATTAGGATATATACAGGGTGTTTCCTGCAACAGGAATAAATAAATTTAATACGAGCTCCACTCCTCAAACTTAACTACTTTTGTTCGTGATACAGGAAACACCTGGTATTTATTGTTGTTTGTATAACATTATTATTTCACAATGCCTTTCTGTGTTCCGTGTAGCACGTCTGTAAAAAAAATAAATTGGGTAGGCCATCTTCGAAGCAATGCACACAAAACAAGAGTTAATTCTAGCAAAGCTCTAAGAGATAACATTGAAATAGTAGAATCAGCATTTCTGAAGCGTATTGTAACATATCGTGTATCGACAAAAGACGATCGAAGTTTGAGATCTGTAGATGAATTTATGAACTCGGTTAAAAATGACATAAAATGGATTTTAGATGAATCTCTTACAAAACACACGTGCGTAAAAGTAAATTTTGAACTCTTTGGAATGTTCTTAATGTTTAAAGATAACAGTCAATCAATTAAGTCCTTTGGAACTAAAAATAAAATTTTATACTTAAGTTATGATTTTGAATCACTGTTTCGCGAGACCGTGAGTTGTCTCAAGACAAAGTTTGAGGAATTTCAAGATCGTGATAGTGGATGGGCTTTTGTTAATAACTCGCATTTAGAGATTAACGTAAACAAGTATCAACCACTGCGAGGATCAAGCTACGTTGACCTGCCAAAATGCATTAAAGTCAAGAAAGCATGTATAAATATACAAAACAATGACCAGTGTTGCTTTTTATGGAGTGTGACAGCGGCGTTGTATCCTTCTAACAACCACCCTGAACGAGTTTCATCGTATCCTAACTATCGCGACGTATTGAATATTTCTCAAATGTCTTTTCCTGTCACATTTGATGACATCAGAGTGTTTGAAAAGAACAATCCAAAGATATCAATAACAATTTTTGGCTTGAAAAATAATAAAACTGTAATAGGTCCTCTTTACAAGTCTGAGATTGTCCGTGATCAGACAAATAGGAAAAATATACATTTGCTCTTATTGGATGATGGCAGCCATCCACCGCATTATGTTTTAATTAAAGATTTGAGTCGTCTTGTGCGTAAACAAGTCACGAGTCATAATAGTAAGATATATTTTTGCGACACCTGTCTGTTATTTTTTATGAAACAGGATGAACTATCCAATCACATGTGTACGGGAGTAGTTACAGTTTTACCAGAAAAAGGAACAGTAATTAAATTTAAAAACTTCAATCGGAAACAGAATTGTCCATTTGTAATATATGCCGATTTCGAATCGTTGTTACAATCCCCAGATATTAGTGATAATGATAATACAGACACTAACCATTCGCCTAACACGACTACTCTGCATCATCATGTACCAGCTGCCTTTGCATACTACATTGTTAGTAATATAGATCAAAGCTACAATCATTACGTCTCTTATCGCGGAACCGATTGTGTTGACAAATTTATTGATGCAATCTATAAAGATGTTGGCAGAATTCATAAAGTTCTAACCACAAATACTCCAATAATATTCAACGAAAAAGACGAGTTAAACTTTTTGAATGTTAAACTATGCCACATATGTAATCATTTTCTATTCTCTGATCGGGTTCGGGACCACTGTCACATTACAGGAGCCTATCGTGGTGCAGCACATAACCTATGCAATTTACAATATAAACGACCTGGTTTTGTACCCATATTTTTTCATAATCTGTCTGGTTATGATTCTCATTTATTTATAAAAAAACTGGGTGAGGCGCCAGGAGCAGTAAAAGTTATTCCTAAAACCAAGGAAAACTATATTTCTATTACTAAATTTATTCCAATCGAGAACGAGTATTTTCAACTTCGTTTCGTGGATTCCTTTAAATTTTTAGGTACAAGTTTAGAGAAACTAACTGAAACTCTGCAGAAACGCGACTTTCTTCATTTACGTAAATATTTTTGTAACAAAAAAGAGTTTCAATTACTTACGCGCAAAGGTGTGTTTCCCTATGAGTATATGAATAAATGGGAAAGTTTTGAGGAAAAAAGTCTTCCATGTATCGATTTTTTTTACAATTCACTGACTAATGAAACCGTTTCTAGAGAAGACTATGAGCATGCACAATTAGTTTGGAAACAATTTAATATAAAAAATTTAGGCGAGTATACGGACCTTTATTTACAAACAGATGTTCTTCTGTTAACCGATATTTTTGAAAAGTTTCGTTCTACTTGCAAGCAACACTATGACCTCGACCCGGCTTTTTATTTAACTACTCCAAGTTTATCATTTGACGCAATGCTTTTGAAAACTGGTGTAGAATTAGAGCTCATAGATGACTTTAACATTCTGAAAATGATTCAATCCGGAATCAGAGGAGGAGTGTGTATGACCTCCCAACGGTATGCTAAAGCTAATAATAAATATTTACAGGACTATGAACCATCCCAGTTGGACTCATACCTTGTTTATATCGACTGTAATAACTTATATGGTTACAGCATGTGCCAATATTTGCCTTTATCAAACTTTAGATTTTTAGAAAATCATGAAATAAGTGTTTTAAATATTACAGAAGTCCCTAATGATTCAGAAATTGGCTATATCCTTGAAGTGGATATTATTTATCCAAAACATCTACATGATAAACATAACGATCTACCATTTTGTCCTGAAAAATGTATACCACCAGGAGGCACACAATATAAACTTGTACCTAATTTATATGACAAATACTGTTATGTGATCCATTATGTGCATTTGAAAACATGTCTAAAACATGGTCTAAAATTACAAAAGATACATAGAGTTATTACATTCAAACAAGCTCCGTATTTGAAACAATATATTGATATGAATACAAATTTACGACAGAAGGCTACGTCTGTTTTTGAACAAGACTTTTGCAAATTGATGAATAACAGTATATTTGGTAAGACTTTGGAGAATACCGAGAAAAGGGTACAAGTGCGCTTAGTTAATCAGTGGACCGACAATACTAACAAAACAAAAAAGAAAATCTCGGCTGATAAATTGATCGCAAGCCCTAATTTTCATAGCGCTACAGTTTTTACAGAGAATTTTATAGCTGTCCAATTGAAACCAGACATCATAATTTTAGACAAGCCAATATACATCGGTTTTGCTGTACTAGAGTTATCTAAAAGCCATATGTATGATTTCCATTACTCAGTATATAAAAAACAATACGGTAAGCGTTTACAAATGTGCTACACGGATACAGATAGTTTTGTGTATTATATACAGACAAAAGACTATTTCGAAGATTTAAGGTTAAACTTTTTGTCTTATTTTGATACTAGTAATTATAGTGCCGATAATAAATACTTGTTACCAGTCCAGAACAAAAAAGTGCCAGGTCTTTTTAAAGATGAAATGAATGGGCAAATGATTACAGAGTTCGTAGGACTGCGTTCAAAAGTATACTGTATTAAAACCATTAATGATGTTATCAAAAAAGCTAAAGGAGTGAAAAAACCAATTGTATGCGGTTTTCAGATATCAGATTATGAAAAAACACTATTTGAAAGGATAGTAATAAAAAGAAAAAACATATTATTCAAATCAATAAAGCACGAAATATTTACACAAAGTGTTAACAAAGTTGCTCTTTCAGCTAATGATGATAAGCGTCTGATAACTGACAACCAAATTTTTACAAAGGCTTGGGGGCACACTACTATACTATTTGGTAGTTAATTTTCATGAACATGTGTTATCTGAGTTACCTTACTTGCAGATAAAAATTATCAATAAATCATTATTGTATGTTAAGTAAATAATGAAAAATATACATCCTTAGTTATTTGTATAAGACACGATTTTATATTATACCAATTCTTTGACTGACACTGATTTTACAAAATTGTGTTTTATAATAAATAAATGATTAATCTTGTCATTCTGATGTTTTACTACTTATCTGCCACAAACCCTCATCAAACACATCATACAATAATTTATGAATCACCTAATTGGTCTGGTAACCTATCAACAAGTTGCGACTTGTTTTAGGTGTGCATTGAGGAACGTGCAAGTTAAAGTTATCATGTAACACTATTGCGCATTTTCATTTTTGCTGAACAAACAGTAACTTACCTATATAAGCGCATAGAAATTATTAATTTCTTACATTCGAATAGTTGCAATCACCTCTTCATTACTTACTCGCAACCGAACTTCCGGTAAGTTGATTAGTGAGCCTTGAAAACACGCTCTTATTTTACAAACCAAATAAATAATAAAATTTAAGGATATGTCCTTTAAAGTATTCAACATTCACGTCTTCTAAAATTATAATTATGTATGCACTGTATGTATGTATTGTATGTGTCTCTCTTGTTTTAGATTTCCAGAAAATGGCGGATAGCGAAGATATTCAAATTGTTTTCTCTCAATACGCACAAGATCCGTTCCAACTACCTCAAGAATTCGATGATAGTGACCTGTACAAAAAAGTTAAGAATACTATCGACAGTCAAAAAACGAAGCAACGTAAAGTAAACACTAGTAACAAGATAGTAAAGAAGAGTATTGGACGTCCACCATGTTTCGTTATAAACAACAAAGCCGGAAAAGGAAGCAGGCTCATTAAAATACAGATAATCGACCTAAAAGATGGCGTTACGGATCAAAACGATGATCAAAATGAAAAGGTTCTCCTGAACGCGCAGTATGTAGCGAACGATGGTTACGACGACATAATTGACAGTACTGAAGAGGTCATCAACAAGATTTCGAAGAAAATGTGTGGTTACAGTGTTAATTTATAAAGTGGGACTTAATCGCGTCAAATACATAATATATTATTTCATAACAAATTGTGCAAATCGTGAAAGTGTAAATCAATATAATTTATGCAATGTTAAGTATGTACACATACTAAGGTGTAATAAATCTTATTAAAGGAATGTGACGTTTTATTAATTTCCTAACATTTATTCTAAATATATAGGTTGAAAAAAACATAAAAAAAAACAATCATATTTAACAACGTTTATTTACAAAATTACAGTTTAACAATTATTCAAATACCATTTTTTAATACATAAAACGTTTTTTAAAGCACAGTTTTTCTTATGATTCACACAATTAAAAGTACACTCAGGTAAACAATATTTCTTAAACAACTCCTTTAAATTAGGTGATCCTTTCTCGCCTAAATCGATAATAGTACAGTCTGAACATAAATGTTTAACCCATTCAATTTTCTCCACCCCCTTTACAAATATAGTCTTATCTTTTATATGGTTAACAATAAGTCTTTTAAATTCTCTATAATCAACATAACCTTCATGCCACATAATACCTAAATGTTTTTCTAACCATCTTGTCTGTACTTTTTCACTTTCCAATAATTTAGAAAATGTAAAGGGGGGTTTTATTAAAAAAGTTTGAGTGTACTCCAGCGTGCTGTATGCAAATTCTTTAACAATAAATTCATTCTTGCTGGTTTTAAACCCTTGAAGATCTACGAATAGATAGTCTTGCATTATGATATCTTTTTCGTTATGCTACTCAATGGCTTGTATTCAACAATACTGTCATTTAAGATAAGACAATACGCCGAGGTTTGGGCAGGTATATCTGATTCACACTCTAATTCAACCCTTACATCTACCGAACCTGTTTTCAAGGTTTCGTTTTGACGAGAACAGTCTATGACGAACAGAGGGGCTTTACTTTTAAATTCTTCCGGGCTCAACAAAGGTGCTTGACCACGGTTAAAGTAAGACTGTTGAAATTTAGCATACTGATCGTATAATATAGCAAACTTCTCAGCTGAAAAACTGACATCAAAACTTTCATAAGGAAAGTAACTAGAGTTTAAAAATACCTTAACATCTCTCAAATGACAATGATCAAAGTGAGTCATGTCTTTATCAGCGACGTTTTTACGTTTCGTTTTCAATCCGACTATGATGTAACGCGGTTTTTCAATTTGAGATGAAGTTTTGATAGCCCAAGAATGCTTTGTCGTTTCAGGCAGAAGTGGATATTCATATAAATCCCAATTCCTGAACGCTATCTGAATAGCGCGATCACTTTCCAAAAATTTCAGTAAGCCTAATCTTTCACGGTCAGAAACCTTAATATGAGGCATGCGCCATACTATTTTAGATATAGTTATATGGTCTATGTATTCGTTTGCATTTAATTTAACACTATTCAAGTTCGTATTGGACCTTAAAAGAATAAGTTCATGTTTGCAATTAATAATAATTTTGTTATAATCCTCTGCAAATCCAAGAATCTTGTTTAAAGGAATGGATACAGAGAATGATCCGTGTTCATTTTTTGTACCGTTGATATCCCAACCCCATAATTTAGACATTGATGCTTCAAGCTCATTCATCGATACGAGAGATTTCATAGTTGTCGTAACACCTGCGTTTTTTATTTTATCTATTTCGATTCCATTAAGTTCATATCGAATATCTTGAAATAGGTGAAGTATAGGGTTATTCGTAAAAAGAACACTTTTTACCTCTGCTTTTGTTTGTCTGTTGAATACACTTATACTACCCTCTATGTATATAGCATTCGCTGATGGCAAAACGTAAAGATCTTGTTAGTTTATAGGTATGCGTATTTCATCATTGAAATTAAAACTGGTTACGTACGGCTTATAAGAATGATATTCAAAGCTCTCAATTGAGTTGTCAAAGGCAAAAGGCTCAGCTAAGTTTAATATACTCATTTTAAAAGACCAAGGTATTGGAGGAATTCTTTGTTTTCTTTTGAAAGTTTTACTTTACGTCTTCTTTTCTTGATAGCTGGATGTATACTAGTACTACTTTTAAACGCCACTGAAGTTTTATTAAAGTCTATCATTTTTTTCTTAAGTGTAAATATATTTGAATCTCTTCACCCCGTAAATTAACCAAATGATTGTTAACATCCAATATTCTTATTGAAATTGAATTTAAACTATTTTGAGTAACAGGAAAATATATCACGTTTTTCGGTGTTTCTATTATTCGATAGCCTGGAGCGACGGCCGGAATAAATTCGTGAATTATGTGACTAGGTTTTCCGTTAACAAATGAACCGCTCACTATGTCACATTCAATGCGGACTATAGTTGTAGATAGAATGGATACAGGAAAAGGAGATTCTGTTAATATATTGGCTTGAATACATTCTGCTCCAAAACCAAGTAAAGTCCCAATAGAATTTTCTTTATCAAAATAAATATTTTTGGTGCACAAAATTGATGTTTTTAAGGTATTATTATTGCATTTCAAGGTAAATGTGCATCCTTGAAGGTGTTCTTGTAGGTAATCATCAATATCTTGAAGTTCATACGAACCTTCTGGAATTTCAATTACTTCGTTTTCACCATAATAAAACTTATTATTTCTTGCATCAATATTAGGTATTGAATTAAAAGTTGATATATACAATAGGCCACATTCGTATTCACCATCTAGTTGTAAAGCTGGTGAATGGTTCGTTATTAGAGTAGCAGAATTTCCCGTTATAGACAAAGTGAAAGACATCGTGTGAATGATAAGATGTTTATTATGCAATACTATTTAAACGGTCACACCAATATTTTTTTCAGTATTTTAAACATAAATGACCGCAATTTACAGTGTTAAATTTTTGATACCTATTGTAGTTATAGCAAATATTATAATTGCCTAAATACCTCTGTAACTCCATTGGCGGTGGAAGGTCACCATAACTATTAAAATATTCGCAATAACTTTTGTCCTTCACATAGGCTACCCAGTGAGTTCCATTGTTGACTGAACTATCCAAATTAAGGATTCCGCATTCTACTTTTTTGGCACGTGATGGTAAACTATCTCTCATATAAACTCCTCGAAAATGAGGGATATCAGATGAGTGCTTTAAAATATCAATATTTGTGAGAGCGCGTCTGGGTAACCTCTGATTTAGTTTTTTGAAGCTTTAATACATAAACCTTTCCCATTTTTGTATGGCTTAATATGCAACCCTTTTCCCAATGCAATAGATTCCATCAACTTATTATGTCGTTCTGATTCAGCTAAGTTTTTTTTGGCAGCTTTGTAATCTCCGACAGCTTTAGCGATGCCAGCAGCTCCTCCTGCTAGTGATCCTAACGCAGATAGTCCCGCGAAAATTGGTATCAGCGGTAATAAACCACCAGTTTTTGGAATCGGTATTAAACGTGGTACTCGTATCTTAGTATCTTTAGGAAAAAAATTTTTTGCGGCAATAAGTGCACGATCAACTACAGACCCTTTTGTTTTAGGTTTCTTTTTCATTTCAGCGCGAATTTTAGACACAAAATGTCTAAATGTTTTCATTCCTGCGCCAGCTTTAACTTTAGATTTCATCACTTTACTTACTAACCAGGAAGCAATTTTTTCGCCTCTCCCTGCATCTTTTGACTTTTTTCTTTGCTTGGCCATATTATAAAGTTCTAAATCTGCCCGGTGTCTTTCAGCTAAATCAGTATATGTATCGTAAGCTATGTCGTGTTTCATACACGCAGTGTCTAATGCATTAATTCCTTTATCACCTCTTTGTAATCGTTTGCGCAATTTTGTACCCGGACCGCAATAGTTATAACCAGGTAAATGTAGTTCGAATGGTAAATGATTAATAGCACTATTTAATAGTCCTCTTCCTTTCATTTCTCAAATCATAATGATCAATGCAGTTAAGAAAATGAACATAAATACGAGTATAATTATACGATTGCATTTTTATCAATCCAACTGTTTTCGCTATCACTTAACCCCAACCACTTGACATACAACTTTCTACCCTTTTTTCTAATCACCTTTTCTACAAGATAAACGTTTGGATACTTAGTTTTCTGGAGTTCTTCTTCGTAAAATGTACCGAGAATAGTGTTTTTACGCTGGTCTTGAATGTGATACGTAACAGGTTGAGTGCGATTCACATGTTTAATAGTGAAAAGTTCTGTTGACCAATTAGGCGTATAACCTTTGTGAAAGACGCTTTTATACTTGCTAATGCGTACACAATCTCCAACATTGAATTTGTTTAATTTATAACGCAAATTGGATTGCGATTTTTCAATATTTTTTAAAACTTTAATTTCATTATCAAAATTTACATCAACAGGTTTAAATTTTGTTGTTCGATGTACTGTTTGATTATAAGATTTTACTACATCTTCTAACGGTTTGCCTTCCCATTTGTAATTGCCAATCAAACTAAAATATTTATAAAGTTTAAACTTAATTGTCTTTATCAACCTTTCAACAATAGATGCCTTCTTAATTGAATACGTTGAGTAGTGATTTACTTTCAACGATTTTAAATAACAATTAAATTCTTCATTATAAAACTCTTTTCCAAAGTCGGTCTGCAAGTTTTTTGGTTTTCGATTAGATGATTTTATAATTAGATCAAATGCATTTTTTACTTCCGTTTTTGTTTTTGATTTAATAGGAATACACCATGCATACTTTGAAAAGGTATCAATGACGATTAAAATATACTTATATCCCTTGTTCACTGTATGAAATTTCTGTATATCGATCAAATCAGCTTGCCATAAATCATCAATTCCTTTGAGTACAACTGATCTTCGCTTAAAGTTCTTTCTCGCTGATCGATGGATCTCGTTCACTATTTGTTCTTTTGTCATTATACTTTTCTTTTAAAATTCTATCTATCTCCTTATTTGTATAAAAGTTTAGTTTCAACTGAGATGCAAGATGAAGAATTTGTCCATTTATAGTATCAAACATGGAGTCTAAATACTTCTTCTCATACGTGTTTTGCATGTATTTGTCAACGTACTGTTTATTTACTGCATCATCGGGTGATAAAGGTTCGACAACTCCTTTTAGTCGCAAAGATTTTAAATCAAAATGTCCCGCTTCTGTACGAATCAAAGCCTTGGAATTGAGTTCAGAAACTTCGCTAACACGCAAGCGTTTATGAACATAGTGACCAAATTTGTCTATATTCATTTTGTATACTTGAAAATTAAACTACAACTGATAAAACTAATAAACTTCATTTATTTATATACTATTTGACTATTCCAGCTTCACGCAATTCTTCAATAATAGATATGATTTCATTTCCTAACCCGGTATTACCAGCGTCACGTGCTGCTATAAGCAGTTTTAATCTCTCCACTAATTCGTTCGGGTCATCCCAATACACATATGCAATGTCTTTTTTTACTTTTTTCATTGATGGTAGCCCATGACCGGATACAGGTATTTCTTCACTTAATGAACGTTGTTTAGATAATTTGAAAAGTGGTTTTATCACATATAAATATTTCATACCCTTATTGCTTTTTATCGGTTTATTTGGATCAAAATCACGTCTATGAGCATTTGTTTTTAACAACAAAGTTTTATATAATCGTTTATCGTCTTCAGTAACGAGACTTAAATCGGGTAATTTCTTGAACAATAAAGCGTATAGACCTGGCGTTAAACGAAAGCTTTCTCCACTTATTTTGAGTTCTTTGTCATTCACAGAAATCGGATAAGATCCTAGCATTAGCTTGTCACGCTCCATTCGTATACCAAAAGGAATATTCATGTTTAAATATTGTTTTTGCCAAACGGGGTCTTCACGAGGAGAAGCATACGACTCAGACGTTCTAAACGAAGCATTGATGCTAGTATCAGAATCATTTTGGACAACACTTTCATGAGATATGGAATCGTTTAGGTTAGAGCCACTATCATTTGACTCATGTTCGGTATTATTCGAGTTAGATTCTGATGATTTTCTCAGAAATCTTTTATCAACGAAACTTTCTTTCTCTTCCTGTTCGGATGGACTATATTTTAATGTTTTTACTGATTTATTCCATTTAAAATCTTCGATATTATGATCAGTATTACTAATATTGTTTTTTGCCATTTCATTGAGAGGATCTATAATTGGTTTTAGCATTGTTTCCAACATCATATTATCGTTCGTTTTAACGTCACGAATGAGTTTAACTTTTTTTCTTATGGCTTCGGCAGAACGGAGTACTTTTTGTTTCAATAATTTCTCCTCGTTCATTTTAAGATTCATGGCCGATCCAGATGGTTTCATCTTAAGTAATAAGTTTCAACCTAAATACAATCCTTTATATATACAGTTAATCTAGCACGATAAACGTATCAAAACCTTTCCTATAGCATCCAGATTTCTTATCACAATCTTTATTAATAACTAAGTAATTGAAGGGTACATCCCATACTTGCCCACACATTTCACGAAACTGAGACCATGACATATCACTCCCTACGTGTTCATCGTAAACATGTCGTAAATTAACATCATCTTGTTTAAAAAGAATGATTAAATTTGCATTATCTCTTATCAATTGTTTAGGTATTTTACTATACGTTTGATTCAGATAGAAGCTATCTATATTTTTATGCCTTCCCATTGCGAAGTAATCCCTTATATTATTTTGATTTTCACATGCAACATCATCAAATATCATTATTGAATTAATGCAAGCCATAAGAGGACTCAGTATTTCTTCATTTTCACTATATTTTTGAAATGACACTGAGGGAACCAACTTTAAAACTTGCTCTAGAAATTGATACATAGGTTGGAATAAGGTTTTAGAGTAAACATAAACATTTTGAAAGCGTAGCCCATGTTCATGTAGCAATAAACCAACAATCAAATTCGTTTTTCCACAGTTGGACGGTCCACATATTATGCATCGAATTGTGTCAGGTAAAAGTGATCCATGTCGGAAACAGCGCTTATTTTGCGAAGAACAAACGACATCCAACTGCAATCTCTCAGGTTGTTTTACAAATTTCATGTTACCAATATGCACGTGCAACAAACTCGAAAGGCATAATGTAAATAGTACATTTGTATTCAATATAGAGTATATATTAAATATTTAGACCATTACTTTAGGATGCTAAAATCTTATCATAACCATCGAAACACCTTCCAGGTAAAAGAAATCGTATATTATATACAACTGTAACTACTTTTGTATTCTGGTCCACATATGGATTCTACCCCACTCATGATTGTAGTTGGGTATTGGGAGGAACTGGACCGCGTCCGCGAAGTGAAGCGAAGCGAAACGAAGCAGTGGTCCAGAACTCCCAATACCTAACTACTCACACAGTACGTCAAATGTTGGTGTGAGAAAGGGACAAAAAGCCGCGTTCATAGTTGCACGATGTTCTAGAAATGGGTGGTGATGCCTGATACAACGAGGGCATTACGTCAGAGCACTCCAGACGAGTCCGTGGAACATGTATTAATATCGTTCGCATCACGACACGATAGATAAGTAAGAAACCAGCTTATACATTTTATGGCAAAATATTATTAACTAGACTTTTTGTCTGAGCCTATAAAGTGTCCCATTGCTGGGAAAAGTCCCCCTATATTTCCAACGATCCGGATTTATTGCCAATTCTGGCCAGTCGGTTTGAAAGACGTCCAGTTCATCTGAGCTGGTTCAACTAGACTAAATTTATTAATATGAGGCTCACAACAGCTGGCAAAGAACGAAAATATTATAAAATAAACACGAATAACTACAACTTAGAAAAGTTGAAAAACCCCCTACATTTTCATTTCAATGTCCAATATCTCAAAAACGGCTAAACAGGTTTTGGCTAAAAACACTAGGGATAACATTATCTATGACACAAAAAAAACCGGATTCAAATCGGTCCATCCGTTTTGCAGCTACAGTACCACAGACAGGTACACAGATACACAGACAGACACGTTAAACTTATAACACCTATCAACTATGTGTGTTACATCAAAACATAGCCGGCTTAACAAGTAAGGCTGATCTACTTACAGTATGTTTAGATGAACTGCTGGATAAACGAATGAACATTGATGTAATCTGTGTCACCGAGCATAACATCACAGTGAATAGCAAGGATACGATAAACATCGAAAACTACAGATTAGCAGCTTCCTTTATGAGAGATCAAAAACGAGGAGGAGCATGCGTCTTAGTGAAAAACGGCCATGTGTACAAAGAAATCGCGGAAATAGCAAGCCAGTCGATATCTGGAATATTTGAATGCTGTGCAATAGAATTAATTAAATATAAGATAATAATTGTATGTGTGTATAGAGTACCAAAATCAAGTCAAAGGTATTTAAATGTATTTTTTGAGAAACTTAATACAATTTTGCATATTTTAAATAAAAAAACTTCGACATCACATCGTATTATGTGGAGATTTTAATATCAACACTTTAATAAACAACAATGTTACCCGGGAATTAGTGAATTGTCTTAAATCTTATAACCTCCAGTTACAAGTAAATCAAGCCACAAGAATTATATCTGGTACTTGTATAGATAACGTGGCGCATAACATACCAAAAGCATGTGAGACAAATGTAATTGACCTCGCTTTATCAGATCACACGGCACAAATATTAAAGATACCTACTCAAAACTCTTGTGCTATTAACTCATGGCGAGTGGAAAAACGGGACTATTGTTTCGATAATCTTAAGAAATTTAAATATTGTATGGATAGAATTATATTTGATGACATAATGGATACAAACAATCCCAATGAAGCGTTCAATAAGTTTCATAGCACATTTAAATTGTACTATGATCTATGCTTTCCTATTAACACAGTTACTATTAAGGCGACTAAGCGGCCATCCTGGGTTACACCAGGTATTAAAAGGTGCAGCAAAGTAAAAAGAAAACTATTGTGGATATCCAGATCACATTCCTCGCTAGAAAACAAAACAAATTTGAGGAACTATTCTGTTAAACTAAAAGCTATCACTAAAAAGTCACAACGATTGCACAATATGGACGCAATACGATCTGCAGATAACAAGACAAAAATGGCATGGCAAGTGATTAATAGAGCTAAGTATAATAAGCCGAAGGATCATATACAGAAAATTAAACTAAATAACTCTGTTATATCTGATCCGAGACGTATAGCAAATGCTTTTAATCAATATTATGTTGAAAAAACATCACAGCCATCTATAAATAGCGAGTCTAACAAGTATCATGTAACTACCAGATCGTCATCTATGTTTATGTCACCAAGTACTCCTATGGATGTATATAAAATTATAAAAGACTTAAATAATAAAAAAAGTGTAGGACATGACGGAGTATCAACAAAGGTAGTTAAATTTGTTGCCGACTGCCTCTCACCACATCTTAGTTATCTCATTAATCTGAGCATAAGTGAGGGCATTTTTCCTGATGTACTTAAGACGGGCATCATAAAGCCAATTTATAAGAAAGATGATAGGGAAGACATGAAATCCTACAGACCTATTGCACTCCTGTCAGTCTTTGCCAAAATATTTGAAAAGTTTATTCATCAAGAATTATATACCTATTTTGAAAAGAAACGACTTCTGATAGAGGAGCAACAAGGATTTCGAAAAGATAGGTCAACAACCATGGCAATTTTCAATCTCCTTAGTATTGTTACACAAAATGTAGATAAGAGGAAGCCTGTCTGTAGTATTTTCATGGACATGACCCAGGCCTTTGATTTCGTAGACCATCGCACTCTTTTAAAGAAACTCTATGCTTATGGAGTGAGAGGAAATGTTTACCAATTAGTTGAATCTTATTTAAGCCAAAGACCTCAATATGTTGAAATAAACAGACTAGATACCAAGACAAAAAAAGAAACTTCATTTCTATCCGAGAGTCAAATAATGAAATATGGAGTACCACAAGGCTCAGTGCTAGGGCCATTGTTTTTTATTATTTATATCAATGACTTGCCAAATGTAGTAGATAATCCAATGACATTGTTTGCAGATGACAGTACAGTAATAGTTGAATGTAATGATAGAATGACATACGAATGTGATATATATGATACAATAAATAATGTAATCTCTTGGCTTAAAAATAATAATCTGAGAGTAAACATGGCGAAAACCAAGCTGATGCACTATGGTCAACGCAGATCTAATATACCACGCACCAGCGTCTCATATGAGGGCAGTAAACTTGAGGAAGTAGAAAGTGTTAAGTTTTTGGGGGTCTATATTGATCAATCTCTTACCTGGAAAAAACATGTTGAGGTAATATGTTCAAAACTAGCCAAGTCCTCATACGCGTTGCATAAACTAAGGCAAATAGTGGATGTAGAGATTGTTCTGTCAGCATACTATGCGCTAGTAGCATCTATATTGAGGTATGGCGTAATTTTCTGGGGGAATTGTACTGATAGGGAGAATGTCTTAATATATCAAAAAAGATGTATACGAGCAATGTTTGGCCTGAAACCATTGGACAGCAGCAAGCCGTACTTTATTAAATTTAACATTTTGACATTTCCTTCAATTTACATTTATGAAATAGCCGTATTTGCACATAATAACCCCGATCTGTTTCAGCGAGTGAATAGTGCAAACAGTTGCCTAAGAGCACGGGACAACAGTAAACTAAGGACACAACTCTCAAACACAGCTTTATTCAGGAAAAGTGTGTTTGGCATAGCTCCTAAAATTTATAATAAGATACCAAAGGGAATTGAGACAGTACGATTTTAAAGTTTAAGAAAGAATTATTGACATTATTATTGGATAAGGGTTACTATAGCATAAATGAATTTCTAATTGACAGTAGTTTTTAATGTAACATATTTAATTTTGACATGCATGTTTTATTTTGACTTTGATGTATTATTTTTTATGCAATTTTAAATTCAATTTAGAATTTGTACGCCGCAAGGCAAAACGTGGACGGAAATATTTTTAAATTTAAGATCTGAATGTAAATTACCCATGTTTAACAAATAAATAATCTTTAATCTTTAATCTTTAACACCCCTCTTTTTTCGTCGGGGGTTAATAACGGGCACCAACACGTCATATCTATAGAGTAGGTATGTACGTTGCATCTCATTTTATGGCTGCCGCGGCGTCTCGTCATATCATCAATCACGCGCCTTCAATTTATTACAAAATGCCTAAACTACTTTGGAAAATAAGAATTTAAAAATATCACATGCATTTTGTTGTGGGCTTGATTGTATTGTATTGCAATATGGCAACGATTTTAAGAGTTTATCATCGTATGTTTAGAAACCGAGCTCTAATATTGTCGCTGGGGTAATCGCCATTTTGTTCTCTTCGCACTTAAAAATATACAACATCTAATCAATAAAAAAAGGTTTTCAATGATATAATTCCTACATCAAAGTAATTAGTGTTCCATTAACTGTTGTTTGCTTTAGTGATTCCTAACCGACACCGCGACTGTTTTAGCTAATGCGGTATTTGATGGTAGTCCAATGTTATTAAATACGGGTAGTCAATTGTTGAAGATCGCCATTAAATTTTGCGGTAACGTAATTATGTTAATAGTTTAATTCAAAGTAAGTATTTAATTCCAATCTCATTAACAACCATGCTCACACACGTATGAGTATGACCTATAAGTAGCTTGTGAGAATTGCATATAATTGTACCACAAACAAAAGTAGTGTCTAGTTAGTGTCTACTAAATAAGAAATAATCAATAATATGATAATTATGTTCTTGAATAAGGATGAAGAATGTAGTCAAATGGAGTAAAAAATAAGTCAAATGGTTAAATAATCAACAATTTATAAGTGTCCAAAGTTTTAAGAGGGTTTGTTCTGCCTCTTTGTAACCGACTTCAAAAAAAGGATGAGGTACTACTCAATTCGGTTGCTTTTTTTTTCCATGTTTGTTACCTCAGAACTCCGTCATTTATGAGCCGATTCGATTTTTTTTTGTTTGTATGTATATGGTTGCAGGTGGGTCACATTTATTTCAAAATTCAGTTAGATGATGGGATACATGAGGAATTGAGGGAACTCCTCAATTTTATTAGGCACGCGTGTAGTAATTTTGGTATTTTCTATTATAACGCATGTATAATTGTATATCCGGAAATCATAAATTCGGTGGCGAGGACTTGATGATGAACTCCACAGATTAATTTCGCAATTATGTACTCTTAAAAGTGCAAAAGTACGTCACAGGTTCTGATAAGATTCCGTTGAAATAGGAACTAATGAAGTGCCATTGGTGATGATCTTGGGGAATCGACGGAAGTCCTTAAATATTATCGGCCCACATACAGCGATTAGGTTTTTTCTATAGTAATCAACGCATTTGCTATAGGAAACTAGTTGAAGTGGTAAATTGTAAAAAAATATCTGCAAAACGCACTTTCATATGAAACGACTGTCATTTACTATGGACATCCGCAGATTGTGACTTCACTATTTCTGTCTCTAACAAGCAATATTAAAATGGTTGTAGCTTCGTTATTCTTTGAGATTTCTGAATGGGATCTTTATCGCTAGGCATATGATTTTGCCTTTTTTTAGTAACTACAAACTTTGAGTCTACACCCGTATTATAGACCAATTTTCAGGCGGTACACGCACATAAAAATGTACCAACCTATATATAAGCTGCCTGGTTTGATCAATTTTGTATACTTATATACTAAATTACTAAAGTTTGATCTGAGATTAAGTAGATGTTGACAGTTTCGTTAGGATACCTACATATCATTCATATCTAAATAATTATACAAGAAGATACATTCTTACACAGTGTCCAAATTTTTAAGTGTGCCATATAACCCCTTAAATGAAGTTTTATGAACAATCGAACAAAGAATTAGTTTAGAAAACTCGTAACCAGGCCATACTTATTCAAAACTAGCTGCCCGGCCCGGTTTTGAACGGATTACCCGTTTTTCCGTAGGAATGAAGCATTTTCCCGTGGTAAAAAGTAGCCTATGTTCATCAGGGATAATGTCGGCTTCTAATGGCAAAATAATTTATCAAATCGGTCCGGTAGTTTCGGAGCCTATTCAATATAAATAAACAATCAAATCTTTCCTCTTTATAATATTAGTGTAATTAATTATATAACCGATATAAACCGGGCCTTATCTTTCTAAATATATACAGGGTGAAATTTTAATCAGTGTCCAAATTCAAGTATAAGATTCTTCAGCAAAATTATAAAATAGTTTTTTTTTTATTTCATATCATTCAGTACAAAAAAAATAGTAATTGCTGCCTATCCCAAAAAATCCTGCGCGGGCACCTCAGCGGGCAGTAAGGTTTGCGCATGGCACGCCTCCCCTCCCTCGGATCCGCCCCGCTCCGCGCGTTACTGAATGCCCAGTCACCACGCTGTACGGATAATTCTTTTGGGATACACAATTTATTATTTAAAAAATACCTACCAGTTCTTTTTTTCAAAAATGTAGTTTATTAGTGATACCAAATGCCTACAAAAAATTTGGAAACTGATTAAAATGTCACCCTGTATACGTAAAAGTCTCACCGACTGATTTAAATCAACGCCCCAGCCCAAACCGTTGAACCTAAAATGCTGATTTTTCACAATAGGTAAATAATTATTTATTATAAAGGTTGCGGGAGTCCACTGGATGCGGGTGGCGCAGGACCGGTCACTTTGGCACTCTTCGGGGGAGGCCTATGTCCAGCAGTGGACATCTTTCGGCTGATATAATGATGACGTACTTAAGTACCAACTAACGGGGTTGAAAGTTTGTATGGAAATGGAGTAAAATTTTAAGTGAGAGACTAGCAATTTTTGTGTTTTGGAAAAACCCACCCCTAAGCGGGTTAAATAGGGGTTCAAAGTTTGTACGGGTGAAAGGGGTTTGGGTAAATGTGTTGTCGTTTTTTTTAGATGAGCGGCCATTCGTTAAAATTGTATATTATGATAGATCTAATCTTAACAAAGATATTTTGTTTTGAAATGTAATACAAACTTACTCTAAAAATGCATCGGAGTCGAAATATTTGCAATATATATTTCCACAGGCCATATTGAAAAGTCGTAAACAAAACTAAAAACTTAAATATCTCGACTCCAATATTGTTTAACGCGTTTAATTTTATAAACTTATGCGTATTAAGAGTTGCTCTATGAGATTATTAAAAAACATCCTTGGCCGCTGCAAAAATATAAAAACGACAATTTTTCTCATAGAAGGTTACCCAATTGCCCTTTGGTATAGAGATGGATTGAGTCCCGGGGAAGGCCATAAATAAATAAATAAATAAATATAAGGGGACAATCTTACACAAATCGACCTAGTCCCATAGTAAGCTCAGTAAGGCTTGTGTTATGGGTACTAGACGACGATATATATAATAGATATAAATACTTAAATACATAGAAAATATCCATGACTCAGAAACAAACATTCATGCTCATCACACAAATCTTTGCCCTTACCGGGATTTGAACCCAGGACCTCTTGCTTCTTAGGCAGGGTCACTACCAACTAGGCTAAAGCGGTCGTCAAATAATAGTTATTACCCCGGAAATCAGTTCCTAAGGGGTTGAAATGGGGGGTGAAAGTTTGTATGGAGCTACGATAAAAACGAATTCCACGCAGAGTCGCAAGCAGAAGCTAGTAATGAATAATTTAACATTCGTGCGCTCCATAACGAACAACGAACTAACGGTCGTATTCGTTTATATTAAATATATTGATGACTGAAATGGGAGTAATTGTAGTGGCCGGATGACAACCGCAACAAATTTACTCGATTCAATAGGCAGGTGCCGTGCCGTAGATAAAAGATTTATAATTTACTAGCTTCTGCCCGCGCCTCCGTCCGCGTGGAACTCGTTTATATCGTGGCTCCATACGAACTTTCACTCCCCATTTTAGGGAAGTGGTTAGAAGGAGACAAAAAGTAGCCTTTATCACTATGCATCCCTTCAACTATCTCCACTTAAAAAAACAAGTCAATTCGTCTCTCCGTTTTGCCGTGAAAAAACGGACAAACAAACACACTCATACACTTTCCCATTTATAATATTAGTATGGATTTTAATTTGACTAAATGGAGACGGATCAGATGACTAATACATCCGCGATATATTGCGTCTGTATAATTTAGTCGTATTATATCTTATTATTATTATATCGGTGACGGCAATTTTGTACACTATTTATTTACCTCGTCTCTGACGTTTCGACAGGGGTTGCACTGACTGCGGTCTCAGATGACTGCTGAAATGACAAACAGCCCCTCACCCTAAAAGCATATACCTTCTCCGTTCCGTCGTGGGTAAAAATTATGTTAGGCCCGAGTAAAAATATCTTTTAAATAAGCTATAAAAATACGAGCATGTTAAAACGCATTATGAAAATAAAGCTGAACGAACCCAAAGAAGAAGTGACATTTTATCGAAGGTCCGAAAGATAGACAGCTTGAAAAGATTCCATTCGTGTTGCGTCACTCGGGGCGGAATTTTATCTCGGTTTTTTGAATAGGTCCCTTTTTTGAAACCTTTTTTAACCCTTTTAAAGCAAAGCGTAGTTATCGGTGGAAATGTATAAGTATTGTGGTATTTTTATACTTATCTAAAAGTTGTTTCTTTTTCATGCATTCTATTCGACTGCGTTTTCCTTGAAGTTATATCATAAAATAATGAATCCTCAATGACTTTGGCACATAGGTCTACTTTCTTTCAGTTATTGTCCCTAATATCCCGTAAATTTTCAGTATTTAATACTTACTAGAAATCTAAATAAAATTTACCAAAAGAACAAAAAAAAGTGAAATAGCACAAAAATTATCACAAGTTTGATAAAAATTATATGTATGTTACGCGATTAAAAATCAGCAAATATGAACAGAGGTTCGACACTTTCTTACATAGGCCACTAAATAAAATGTGTTTATATATATTAGTGTAACGGTGTAGAAATAAAATGAAAACTAATTCGCTGGAATTTTAAAACTCAGTTCAGTGTAATTCAGTTTTAAAGTAATATACATGGTATTGTATATTTCCCGCGTTAATTTGAATGTAGTTACAATACACGGTGCTCAGTTCTCACATTGCTAAAAAAGCTTTCAATACTCTATATATGTTTTTTTGTAGAGTATTGATAGACGATAACAACTCGTTTGCTCCCCCTTGATTTAAATTCATGTTAAAGAGCCAGGCATACTTGTAGGTATTTTGAATATCAATAAAATTACTGTCTTAGGATGAAGAACCTTGACATAAACCATGCGGAAATTTAAAATATTTCTTATACTCGACGACTTTATTGTTTGAGTTAAAAAGACTTCGTACACCAAACTTTAATCACGTACTTTTTAATATAGAGATCCCAGCTCAATATTTTACAACTGTAGACAACTAAAATTAATTCGACTAATCACGTGGTGCCTTTCCTGAACTAAAATGTAATTAATCAAATTGGACGCCGTCATAAGTACAGAAAAAAAGTAAAAGACATCGAAAAAAAAGGAAAAAGCCGTTGGCTGCACTTCGTTTCAGCAGGGCTCAGATTTTCAATAAATACCTACATTGCTTAATTATAGTTAAATTGACTCGTAGAAAGAGTATTGTATACTAGCTGTTGCCCGCGACTTCGTCCGCGTAGAACTTGTTACCGTCTTAGAAAAAATATGGTTACCAAATTTTTGTAGGCTTAACCTTAATTATCGCCGACCCAATCAAAGTTCCACCATTTTTAGGGATGATTTCCGAGATAAAAACTATCCTTTAATAATAATAAACTACTGTCTGTGTGTCTGTAATAATAATAAATGTATGGAAAATTTCATCCAAATCTGTTCAGGGATTAAGCGTAAAAAGTGCCATGAGTTCATTCGTTTAAATTGCTAAATTAAACAAGGGTTTATCCTTAAATTGTATATTTTGCATAATGTATTATGGTATTTATGGTGGTATTCATAGTGACTAATATAGGGTTTTTAAATAAATAACGTATATACGAACTTTCATATTCGGTACAACTCCTATTTCACCCCTTTACGGGGCAAGTTAAAAAAATATATTTTTGGATATATCTACATATTATAAAACCTGCAGTCCTACTTTCATGTTGCCTATCTTAACCCCTTCAAGGGAGGAATTAGAAAAAAATCCCTTCTCAATGTTTTTGATTGTACATTAGGAGCTTGTTAAAGAAGTTTTAAACGGCTTACTTTGAAAACGACATGTTTCCCATACAAACTTTCAACTCTTTTTTAACCCCCATATATTTTAATAACAACTCAAAATCATTTGTTTTGCATTTTAGTAAAAAACCTTTATACAAAGATTCAAGTCTATAATTTTCCAAAGAAACGATTTCCATACAACGGTTCGACCCCTATTTCACCCCTTTAAGGGTTGAATTTTGATAAATCCTTTCTTAGTACACGTCCACGTACTGTAAAGAATATACGTTCCAAATTTCATGTTTGTATTGATAGCGGTTTAGGCTGTTCGCTGTCTGTCAATAGATTAGTAACGCAAGAGTTTTATATGTATTGATAATAGTACTCTAATACCTCATACTCTCAGCAAGCTTCTTGGCCTACACGTGGTACTCGACTGAAAAAGCATACATTCTACAACGATTGCATAAAATACATACTATAGCAGCATTTGAGGGGTAGTTACGTAACGTTTTGTACGCGCGTTAGAACAGTTTTAAGGCTCGGTCAAATACAGTGCGCGACCGCGGCGGCATTGAACACATGCTAACAGGTTAGCGAAGTCAAACAGACTGCGTCCCGCCGGCATCGCGCCCCGCTTCTGTCGCGCCCCGCGCCGCTCTGCCTCTTGCGTCCACTCGGCGCGAGCGCGTACGCACGGGCACGCTGTGCCGCGCTGGGTTACATCAAGGAATGAGCGACCCTCCGCACGCGCATGCTGTATCCGGGCGCGAGTCACGCCCGCATCGCGCCGCGTTCGCGCGCGCGATAAGGGCGTGTTGAGAGCGCGAGGCCGGCGCGATCCACGCGCGCCCTGTTTGACCAGTCATCGCGCCGGCATCACGCGGCGCGGACGTCGCGCTGCGTCGCGCCCTGTGTTTCACCGAGCCTTAACTGTAATTTTTCTGTATAATATTTGACATTTAGATCTACCTAACGTGAGTACAATGCGTTACGTGATCGACCTGCTGTTTTTTTTGCATTTCTTTAAACAGGTATAATCGTTCTTTTTTCAAAGTATCATACCTAAGCATAGTTCATTGCGATTATGATTAAAGAAGGTACGCAGTATCAATTTACCTTTGCCGCACTAAATCACAATCTCGAAAGCCCAATAAATTCATTGATAATTTCAACATGAATATGCGACAAGAATTACAGCCCCACTTTTAACTAGTGGGGTTGTCCGCCGATTTGACAAACGGCCCGAGTTCGGCCATTCATCACAACTGCCGATTGATAACGCTTTATGCGAATTAAAAACTAAGTTTAAAGTTGCTCGTGGATTTATGAGGTGCTGTGAATCATATACTGTGGAAAAACTACGTATACCTTGCCATCCGACCGTTTCATTGTCTCCACGTAACATACAGAGTGTACCAAAAATAGACTGTGAACCGATCAAGGGTATAACAGGTGTGAAGAAAAAACTAAAAAAAATATTTTTTGACGCGATTTTTTTTACTTTTGTATGCAGCATGTCGCCCCAGTCGGCCAATGCTCCATACAAATGTAAAAAAATCGTTTAGTTTTTTCTTATCAGAACACGATACATGTTATGCCCTTGATCGATTCACACCCCAAGTTTGGTACACCCTGTATAATAATTTTCTTCAGCTTCCTTGTCGCGTCCTCATGGCTGAGGGACGTGACGGCTGTGGGCGCTCTTCATCACTCTCCAAGCTGCTCGGTCCTGGGCTTGATGCATACTGGCCTGAAGTGTGACTCTAGCTACGGATGGTACTGTGTACGCACAACGCCATCCGTCCTCTGCTCCATGCCATGCGGCCAGTGATGATCAGCTAATCCAGGCTTTCCAGGTGGCCTGACCAGATGGCCAAAGATGCTGAGGACCCTGTGGGTGGAGAGCTTCGTTTTGATTGCGTGCTCGTAATATAATAGTTAGTGACGACCGGTTAGCCTAGTGGGTAGTGACGCTGCCTACGAAGCTGAAGGTCCTGGGTTCGAATCCCGGTAAGGGCAAATATTTGTGTGATGAGCATGAATATTTGTTTCTGAGTCATGGATGTTTTCTATGTATTTAAGTATTTCTATCTATTATATATATCGTCGTCTAGTACCCATAACACAAGCCCTATTGAGCTTACTATGGGATTAGCTCGATTTGTGTAAGATTGTCCCCTTATATTTATTTATTTATTTATTTTATTTATTTATTAACTGGCACTATTAAAGTGTAGGAACCTTTCGTTTATAATCTACCTAGTAAGATTATGAACTGACGGTAGGCTAGGCTTGGCTTATAATCATCATCATCTCCATCATCATGGTCATCATCATCATCATATCATTCAAAAGACGTCCACTGCTGTACATAGGCCTCCCCCAAAGAGCCACTGTCCTGTGCTACCCGCATCCAGAAGACTCCCGCGGCCTTAACTAGCTGGTCGATTATGTCAAGCATTGTACGCGCGTCAGGTCTAAATGTCACTTTTTGCATGGATATATGACAGTTGGATTGTTCTAACGCTCGTTTGAAAAGTACCTAACGTGATCGGCCTGAGGGGTGGGTGATCAGTCCACCTGCACCTGCCGGCACTTTATCGCCACTCGAAAACCTTTCCGCCATAACGGCCGACTAGTTTTCGTGCAATGGTATCGAGTTTTACGTATGCTTATTTTTTATTTCAAGTCGATTACTGACTTGTCTAATATTATTTGAAGCGCATTATATATCTTGAAGATGACAAGTTCTGAAAACCCTAAGGCAATACATTAGTGCGTAAAAAGGTCGCATTTTCAACACAAGAGAAGTACAAAACTTCAAAAATCCAATTTTAGCTAAAATTCCGTCTCTTTGATATATTTGTGTTCGTAAGAAAAGGACATAACAGATTTTTATATATCAGGTGCATTTCATGTTTTATGAATATGGGGGTTGGTATGTATTTAACAATAGTTTTGTATTCCGATCTTAACTGGTATCACTTAAAAATGACTTCGGTTAGGGATAAAGGAAAATTTCAATTATTGGCCGCTGAGGCCAGCGGACGTCAGAATCCCCGGCTGAATAACTTGGAATGGGAATTCATTTTATAATTCCGTTCGATTTCGCAAATAGGACATCCGCGATGGGACCTAAGCTAATGGGAGACTTCGCTTTGCGAAGATTAAAAACGATCAATATCGATATGTACGTTTTCGGAGCTTAAAACATTTTTTTTTCATCCAAAACAAGTTTGTTTAGAAAAACAGGGGTAAAAAAACATATAATAATAAATCAGCCTAAATACGTCCCACTGCTGGGCACATGCCTCCTCTCATGGATGAGAGGGAATGAGCAGTAGTCCCCACGCTGTCCCAGTGCGGGTTGGGGACTTCATATACACCTTTGAATTTCTTCGTGGATGTATGCAGGTTTCCTCACGATATTTTTTATCCCGTACAGCTAACGGTAAACTATCAAATGATATTCCGTTCATAAGTTCCGAAAAACTCATTGGAACGAGCCGGGATTCGAACCCACGACCGCCGTTTGAAAGCCGAAGGCCTGAACCGCTAGGCTACCGTAGCTTAAAACACGGGCTAAACGGACTTACGGGTACAAATATATGCGGTAAAAAAAAAGGTTTTTTAAAGAGGTCCGCACCAATATGTAGTTTAAAATGTTACAACTATACAAACATCAATTATTCCATCTAGAGGTAATATTGAGAATTGTTATTGATAATTAATGTAAGAATAAATAAAAATAAACTACCTTTTAGCCTTAACCAATCTTGAAGATCCATTATAAGTCGGAAGAGTAGTTCTGGAGTGTACCCCCTACAATCCAAATTAACAACCCTGCACTACATACAAATGTACAAGTCTACTCTACAAATACCTTTAGTATCTTAGTTAAAATAAATTTCGAACCCGCTTATTCGGACACGCTATAACTTACAAATGGTCTGAAACCACGGACAGACAGTACCTACAGTCTTATTTATTTTACAATAGAGACCCATTGTACCGACTATTTATTGGCCTGTCGGCGCGTTTGTGGGAGATATATTGAAACCAATCTGATAGGAAGATTGACGTTTTAACGTTGCTGCAGTTCAATCGGTCGCAATTTATGGAGAAAGGAATGTGATTGGTTAGTTTACGAAGTGCAGATTGGTTGGGATTCAGCATTTTCATCTGTGGAGTGCGTAGAAATTCCTGGATAGACTTTATAACCTAAGGGTAGTCCCAGTTGTATCTTGAAAGGTTGCAGTGTGTTCTTGTGACCTTATGCCAAGAATTGGATCAGACTGTAGCAAAAAGGGCCGTTTCTGGGACTTAAAAATTACAAAAACATTTTTGCAACTTTTTTGATTATAACTTTAAAGAATACATAAAAATAAGCATCTTTTATAAAATACATTTTTTGATTAACTTGCCCATTTCAGAACTAGAGCGATCCAAAGTTGCTATTTCGACAATAGGAGTTTTTAAAGAGAGCTGGGACCTGTAATTATTTCAAATGTGGTGTCAATCAAACAATACAGATTAAATGCCAGCGAGTCGAAGCCACCCCGCCGCGCGGGGCGTCTATTTCTGATCTGAGGGACACATGTGAACCCTAACCTAACCGATCTAATACAGGTCGCTTAACACAAAAAAAAATCAAAGTCCTAAAATCAATCTTTGGAGGCGTCTAACTTGACCATTTTTAATATTTGAGGATTTTTTTTCCTATAAAAGATGCTTAGTTTGACGTATTCTATACGTTACAATTATTTAAAATAGGTGTCATAATGATACCACTTTCGACGAAAATGTTTCTGTCCCCCTCTTTGCTAGAGTCCAACCAAGAATTGATAACAGGCACTATGTTTTGTGGAAGTAAAATTAATTCAAAAGGTTGAAACATCTGCCCACAATAAAGAGTGTTAATAATGTCCAATTTTGAAGACACTCGATTTCACTGTATAAAATACAGCAGTTGATCATCATCATCATTTATTTAAGAGCTTGGCTCTTGTCGGTGGAGTAATCCATTACTCCTTTTTTGAGGAAGCATAGTGTGGTGGTGTCCCCCTTGCCTTCCACACCGCAGTACACGAACCGAGGTTCACCCGCTCCGTGATGTCCAAATAAGAGCCCTTTCAGATTCCTATCTTCGTTCTCCAGTCGGTACTAGTGCTACTGCTGCCTGACACTAGCGGATTGCTTATTTAATGGCGGCAACTACTCGCCATGTCACAGAATCGTCGTCGGATATTGTAGCTTTTTATAGAGTAGCCCCAGACAGCAGACAGCAGTTGATAAGTCAGTAGAAATTATTCTTACATTGCTAACAAACAAAACTACACGGAAAACATGACGTTCCAACGTATTGTCGCTATTTTATTAATGCATTAAAATCATGACCTCATCTTGCCAGACTTCCAGACTGCTCTTTTTACTGAGCGTGACGTTTCATAAAACGTTGCTAATTTGATTATTTGTAGATGTCCGTAAAGGGTAATAATGTAGTAGGAGTGAAGATAATCGTAGTCTGTTTACTTTAATTACTTAACATACTACCTACCTACGTCCTAGAACAACCCAACGTTGCATTGTAATTACTTGCATACAAAAGGACCAACCAACTAACGACGCAAATTACAAGGCAAAAGTTAACAAAAACTCAACACTTACGTGAAAAACCTTTAATCAACTCGGTAATTTTATTCCCTATTGTTACACTCGCCTACCACACTTTAATTATCCCTCAAATGCCGAATAGCAACCTATGGGAATTTTCAACGAATTAAAAAAGTATTCAGAACGTATTAAAAGGGTGTAAACGTGACGGTTGATGGGAGTGCTGAGGGCCGCGAATATGGAATGCTTGTTTAATTAAATTAAAAAGAATGGCAGCGTAATAGAGTTTTCTATTGCTCAACTTAATAAATATCAACATGAAAGTATTTATTTACATGGCATGTAGGATCGTCTATAAAATTATACGAGCTTGGAGGGTAACCTTTGGAAATGTGCTTTTATCCATACTTAATATCATACATACGAAAGCGTGTTTATCTGTCTGTCTGTTACTTCTGCATGATTAAACCACTGAACCGATTAATGTGAAATTTGGTAAAGAGATAGTTTGAGTCCCGGGAAAGGTCATGGCATAGCTTTTTATCCCGGAAATCGTCTTTGAACGGGGTGAAATGGAGGTGTAAATATCTATGTTGTTACGATATTAAACCAGTCCAACGCGGACGGAGTCACGGGCAGTAGCTAGTTTAATATAATACTACTTCGCCGGCGTAATACAGATTACCACGGGCTAAAATATAGCCCATTCAGTTTTTTTTTATCGTATTTGTAATTCCGGACATTATTAGTATTGGACTACAGTATCAATAAAATGCCGTTGTTAGAACGTTCAACTATTTATCATCATCGTTTATTTTTTAAAGTTATATTGCGGATTTTAAGCCCTCTTTTTATAGCGGAAACGATTATGGGAGAAAAGATGCTAAATTATAAATCCAAAATTATTCGAGTGCCACTCTTTCTAATTATTATAAGGTCTTTGTTATTTATATGATGATGATGATGATGATGATGATGATGATGATGATGATGATGATGATGATGATGATGATGACGACGACGACGATGATGATGATATTTATATAAGTTAAAGGCAATACCTACACTTCTGTTCTAATTTAAGAGTATGAATCAAATATGTAGTATGATGTGAATACTAATTATTATCACTTAAATGATCAAAATTTACTACTCTCTCTCTAATTTACTTCTTTCAAACATAAAGTTAATCCAAGTATTTATACGCATACTCATTTAATGAACGAACGGGCGAAGTTATTATAATAGTAATGCAAACATATAAAAAATGCTTTGTATAAGAAAACGCAACCCCACATTAATTACACCAGAGGGCATTAAACACACCATGCATTTTCTAAGTGCCGTACAATGACCACTACTATCGCGTCACCAATCGTCTAGCACTAAAGTCGGGAATGAGTCATTGCTATTCTATTGTTTTTTACGGCATTGTAAACATTTAGTGCGCGGTAATATATACTGTTATGATATTAACGAGATAACGCCTGTGAAATGTAAGTTTGTATGAGTGGGAATGTTGCCAGGCGCGGATGGCTTGTGAAAAAAAGGCTGCGAGGTGGGATGAAAGTTAGTTTTTCGATTTCCGTTGTGAAATGATTCCCGTTTTTTTTTACAAAATGTGAGTTTGTTAGTTTTAAAAGCAAGTTGGGGTACGGAGCGCTTATCTGGGATCCCTGCGAAGACAAATATTTCGTAATGGTCGAGAAAATGACACGCAAGTTTGATCACTGTCTTCTCTCTCCATCTTCTTTTCGGGTATGGTCGGACTAGAATAGGACTGAGAAGGAATTTATTGCTTTTAGTCCGTTATCTGTTGTCCATCACCAAGAAGATTTTTCAGCGGTGTTAGAGAGGATTGGGTTGGAGGTTTCTTCAGGGACTCTCCAGGATGTTGATGGGGCGGTGGCGCCGCGCCGCCGGCCGTGTGTGCTGCAGCGGCTGTCTGCACGCACACGCTACGCGAGACATGCGCCTACTACTCGTGACCTGTTCAATGCACATGATGCTCACTCAGCACGAAAATGCCGACATATTTGCTGATCGTTATACGAGTTTATGCAACTTTGCCAGTTTAGTTCAGTTCAGCATTTTCAAATATTAATTTTTAATGACTATTCATTGTATTTTAATTTCGTTATTTTTGACTTGTATGCATGTGTTCTCCATTGTGTTTAATTAATTATTATCCTAGCTTGTCAGTGACCTGATTTCGAACTTTAAACTTATATGTGTTTGATAAACAAATAAATTAAGAGTTTATCATTTCAATTTCGGTTACTGGTAAACTTCTTCTCATGTTCCTTTTCGTCCTAATACCTTCTGCTGCTCGAAATAACTCCGTCCATTACCTTGGCTTATTTCGCATTCCATCCCCGAAGAGGTCATCCCTACTGTACAATTATACATTTACTTACTTACCTACTGAACTTTCGCGGCCATCTGAGACGTTAGGTTGACGTGTGTGCCGTGTTGACGATTATTTTATTTAATCGTATGGCATACGTACATTATTTCTCCTCTAAACGGGACACGTGCAGGATTGTCGAAGGTAGCTCCTGCGGACGCGAGTAACAGTTGTCCCCCAACTGTCGTATTGACAATACTCTCGTCTCAGTAAAGCTGTGCATTCGAAACAGCTCCAATAATCGGTCCATAAATGTCAACACTGTAGCATTTAAAGAAAACTGGCGCAGTGACTTGGTCTTGGTTATTCATGTGGCGTGCCAGTGGATGTAGTCAACATATTACTTCCATCCATTTTTCGCGGAGACAAACGCCATCACGCGGTGCTTCGGTGGTTACAATTACCTACTTGTGGAATGAATTGACAAATTCATCATCATCATGGACAACTAACACTCGCATTTTTAAAATAATTTATGCCATACGGTTAAATAAATAAATCATCATATCAGCCGATACGCGCTCGAGAACCATTTCTCTTTTTTGATTAAAAATTACCATCAGCACAACCTAGCCCAAACCATAGTCTGTCTATCCATATTATTGCCCTTCTGCAGTCTGTCGTTATCAGAATCACTATCTATCGTATCTAATAATTTGCAGCCAAAATATATTATGTTCTCAAAACACTATATTATTGTTAAAATACGCCGTGGATAGTTTATCACATTCCGTATTTAATATATCAGATTGAATTTCCCTAACACATTATGCAAAATAATATTTTCAGTTGCTGGAGTATGCTTGAATTTTAAAGTTTGCTGTGCGCATGTTTGTTGGTAATCGTATTGGGAATGCCAGAATTTTAGTTGCAAAAACTGCATCTACATATTGGGAGTCGGTAATCACGTAATGTTTCGAATGCGCGTTAAACCAATTTAGCTATCACACTTCTATAAAAGTTTACATTGAGATCACCCTAACATACGTACAATCCGTTACATGGTCAACAAAGTTGATACGGACCTACAGTCGTATCATTTAGTTGTAATGTCTCAGTGTCACATTAAAATTCAAGTGTTCCAGCTATTCTGTTCGGTACCTGATGTACGCGTGAGCTTAAGTATGCTTAGTTAACTTTTTATAAAAAAAACTATCTATCCATCCATCCATACTAATATTATAAATGGGAAAGTGTATGTGTTTGTTTGTTTGTCCGGCTTTCACGGCAAAACGGAGGGACGAATTGACGTGATTTTTTAAGTGGAGATACTTGAAGGGATGGAGAGTGACATAGAACAGTTTTTACCCCCGAAATCAAACTCTAAGGGGGTGAAATGGGGGGTTAAAGTTTGTAAGTAGCTGCGATATAAACGAGTTCCACGCGGACGGAGTAGCTGGCAGAAGCTAGTCATATGCTATTTTTAACCTCGAAATCATTTCCGAAGTGAGTAAATTGAGCAGGTGGTTGTTTGTATGGGAATGTGATAAGCGAATCCTACGCCAGCAATAATAAACTGGTGCAATCTACTGAAAAAAAAAAACAACTGCAACTAACAAACAAAAACATGCGACAATAACCGCAGAAAGTTCATTCTGAATTGATATTTATTACTCAAACCAAATATTTGCCTACGAACAAAATGTTAAATGTTTGCTTTCTGACCAATAACAAATACAGGCTTATCCGGAAACTGAATCAAACACCTGGCCCATCCACTCTGAACTTGAAATATAATTTCAATTTGATAATAATTCCATACGATTATCAGTCTCCATAAATACGATGGTTATGGGCCAACGCAACAAAGAACACCTGATCACGTAACTTTTCGAACTTACGTTAGAACAATTCGACTGTAATTTTCCCATTATATTTCTTATAATAATGATTTTTATTTTAAAATTGAAGAACAATAGGTCCAATAGGATTATTTAATTGTAAGCATATTTTACAGTTATACACGCTCGTTGAGTAATAGTACATTATTGCAGCGGCCGGGAAGTAGCAATTAGTGGATGAGATGATTTCAGCTTTGCTTCATTCCACAACAGAGACGAATCCGTTCCCGCCATGGCAGATAAAATCCTTTTCTCCGAAAATGTGAGGAAATCAAATAATATTTTCAATTATCTTAAAATAGCGAGTATGTCAATAATCTATCAGGTTCCCACCGAACTCATTTTTTTAAAGTATGGCATAATGGCATGACTCGCAGTGCCAGTTCGAATTGGCATAATACATTTAAAAAAAATTACCATTACAATCGGTCACTAATATTAAATGTTTTAAGCAATGATTAAATATTAAACGGGATTGCAATGGAAATGAATTTCAGTTCGTTGTTAGTTTTATTTCTATACTTAAATATTTTTATTTCTCAATTGAAATCAATTTGAGACATTTTTAAAAACGTCACTTCGATCACATTCGAAAGTACGCGTTGTCTATGACCTTTAAAAAATGAAATTTCGAGAAGACTTTAGGCCTGCCACACACTAGCGCGGCCTGCGGTGGCGGACAATAGTAAATTTGACAGCGGCGGACAATTTTACCATTGGCCGCCGCTGTCAAATTTACTATTGTCCGCCACCGCAGGCCGCGCTAGTGTGTGGCAGGCCTAAAGTTTTCTCGAGGAACGAGGAACTTCACGTATTACTTTTGCTACACTAAGGTGCACATTTCCGAGCATATTGGAGAAATAGTATTTTTCACAATCGTGTTATAATAGAGAGCTTTTTAGTCAAGTACCGTGTTTAGGCCACGAAGCTTGCTGAGTGGCCTAAGTAAGGTACGAGATTAAAAAGCTTGATTATGACAGTATTGTGAACAATACTTTTTGTACGAGTTCATTAAAATTAATAATTTAAGTCATTAATACGAAAACTAAATATCGCTTCGTAAGTACTATATCGTCTAGTTCTAATATCCGACTTCTTTTACACAAGATAATCCATAGATAATCACACCACCGGCGTCCGTAATGTTGCAGTACTGTCCTGTGATTGGCCAATCACAAGGCGTAGTTTATTTTTATTTTTTTCATGCCCTGGATACAGCAGCCAGTTTAAGTAGATTTTTGACAGACGACGCGACGCTGCATCGTACCGAAACGCCATAGATTGGCAATTTTGTATCGGATCAAGGACACATATTATTGAAATACGAAGTTCTATTTTCAATTTTTTTTCGATTTTCTAGAGCGTATCGAAAAAGTTATTTCGGTTGTTTCGGAACTAACATAGACTATTCAATGACGAAAAGAGTGACGTTGCAGTATTCTCTATGAAATCTTAATACACAGATTTTAATCGACGAGTACAAAAAAATATTTAAGCGAATTTTATCACGTCTCCTATGCGGTTATATAACCGTATTGCGTAGAGATAAGGTCAAAGAGATACACGGATCACCGAGTTGAAAAAAGGATTTCAGAAACCCATAATATATTATAACAAGCTATTCATCGATACCCAACTTTACGAGTAGAATAGATACCATAAAATCTTTTTTTTTCAGGTTATGTTCTACCGTTATGGTCGACGTGATTGATTTATATGCTGAATTACAGTTTTCTAGTAGGTAGTAGGTTCACTGAACTAAGCCGCGGACGAACAGACGGACATGTCGAAACTAACTATAAAGGATCCTTGTTGACTAGGGAACAATAAAACTATATAGTACTTATCGCACATGATAGATTCAAAGAACATTTTCAACAGACATTGGATATATCCTCGACTATTAATTACGCGGGGTGAACTAACGGGGTCAAGGGTTCTTGCGGAGTGCCCGCAATTAGGACGTCGAGGGTACTCGAGGCTTAGGGGATGCAAAGGAAAAATGTATATGACTTTGTTAAATGTATTGTAATTTTGTACAAAAACTGCAGGCAAACTATTTCAAAACTCGATTGCATACTCGTTTTTGTTCTAATTATAAAAATAGGAATATTTTTAAATAACTGCCGGAAAGGGTAACGTTGTTCGAGTAATAAGGTATTCATATATTTGTGCCTATGTCCAAAAATAAAATAATCATATTTATTAAATTATTATAATTTTTAAATTATAAATGTTAATGTTATTGTTAATGATAATATTTAAAAATGTGAATTACTACCTATAAATTATGAACTTAATTACAATGCACGAACTAGATTTATTTGATATGACGAAGGTAATCAATTGTTGTACAAATGTGATATAGTTATCTATTGGAAATAAAAGGGTTATAAATAAATATTTGTGCCTAAGACTATATTATGTTTGACACACATACCTACAGGATTTACCGCCTTAGGTAGGTAATTTACAATTATTTTTTAGTCCATTTCGGACGTAATTGTTACAGCGGTGACTATAGATAGCGCGCAAATTCTTAATATTTTCTCTATATAGCGACCTTAGTATCTGCATTGCTCGGCTATAATTCAACACATTTCATGGTTCAAACAGTTAACCTTGAAGTGAACCTATAGCTTTAATCTTGACAGTTTATGAATCAGAGTATAATAGTATACAAATCAAATTATTTACAATGATATTATGAAACATATTTTTTCATAAACCCAGCTCTCACAGCAAAGCCCTCTTGATATATTTAAACTTTAAAGGTGGCTCGGCCTGTCTGACATTGCGGCCCGCCGAAGGTGACCGAAGTGCATTGACTTAGTTTGACGCTCGATCACAATCAGCCAGCTAGTTAAAAAAGGTTGGGAAAGAAAAATATTTTTCTTTTCGTATCTGATGTGTTTGGAGATTTAAATCAATGAAAACGCTCCGTTACGAAGATGTTCAACTCCTCGCCTAGTGCGAGTGGAGTGAACTGCCACGCGTTTCGCGAGTCATATAAGCCAGTGGATTGGCTACAAAACGTGTTCAACTCACCTGATTCCGGGAGGCGCGATGTTCGTTTCAACTCCGGTTAGTATCTGTTCAGGGTTCTGTCAACTGTCAGGTCAGGTCAAAAGTCAATTACGAGGGTCTCCGGAGCCGAAGGAGCCGTCGTGGTGTTCCGCGGGCCGTCTCGCCAACAATTCGCGGCGTCTTCTTCACCAACTTTTCGGATACTACCCAAGTATCTACACAAAACACTCGGACACCCCTGTGTCTTCAACGCGAGCGATATTACAAAAAAACAAGGAAAAATGCGTTTCCATATTACTCAAAAACCACTCGTGACTTTCGGGTCTGCAAAACGAGGTTATCTCAAAATCGACACGTTTTTTTTTTTTCCGCGCCTTGACAAGAAGTGTCACTGTCAAAACCACAGACTCAAAAGGCGTACACACGTGAGGAGTTTAAGGGGCGGGCAGACGGTCGGCCCGAACAATCACCCGCCTCGGAACGGCCTCTAAGCCGGTCCGCTATACTAGGGGAAGGCGCGATAGGGTTGCTACCGCTCGCTTCAGAACCGAGTCCCCAACCATGACCTCGGCAAACCGAGGGGTCCCGTCTTTACCGGGAAACAAATTAACAATGCGCCCCCGGCGCCATCGCAGTGGCGGAAGGTTAGCATCCTTAACTAGCACAAGGTCTCCAACTCTGGGGGGACTGGTTTTGTCAGTCCACTTGAGGCGCTGCTGCAAAACATGCAAATACTCTAATGACCATCTGGTCCAAAAGTTCTGAGCCATTTGTTGCAGCATCTGGTAGCGCGACAAACGACCGGAGGGTACGTCCCGGAGGGGGTGCTCCGGCAACGCTGCAAGTGGCTGACCAATCAAGAAATGGCCTGGAGAGAGCGCTTCCAGGTCATTTGGGTCGGAGCTGAGCGGACACAACGGACGGGAATTGAGGACGGCCTCAATTCTACAAAACAACGTCGCGAGTTCCTGAAAAGTCAATACAGTTTGACCGACTACCCGATACATATGGGCTTTTGCTTGCTTCACGCAAGCCTCCCAGATTCCACCCCAGTGGGGGCAGCCTGGCGGATCGAACGTCCAGGTGATACCCCGACGGGAGAGGTCTGTTCCAATATCAATCTTATTTTCAAATAAAAATTTTACAACATCTTGTAAATAACGGTCGGCACCCTTGTAATTGGTTCCACAATCTGACCGGATCAGAGATGGGAGTCCCCTACGGGATACAAATCTATCCAATGCCGCAATAAAAGCCTCCGTCGTAAGATCACCAACAAGTTCAAGATGAGCAGCCTTGGTCGACAGGCATACGAAAACGCACAAATACGCTTTTACAACCTTCGCATTTCGAAGTCGCGACGTTTTCACTAAAAAAGGTCCCGCAAAATCGGTCCCAACCCTAGAGAAGGTCCTAGCCTCGTTGACCCGATCAGGAGGAAGGTCCCCCATCTGGGGCTGCATCGTGGCTGCCTTGAGCCGAAAGCAAGGCAAGCACCGAAACACGATGCTCCGAATAACCCGTCGGCTGTTCAATATCCAAAAGTCTCGCTGCAAAATGCCCAAGAGTGCATTGCAGCTGGCATGCGAGTTCTTTATGTGGCGGTCAATCACCAACAATTCCACCAGATGCCCCTTCTTAGGCAGCAAAATGGGGTGGCGCACCGAGTACGGCAAGCTAGCGTTGCGGAGCCGTCCTCCAACCCGGAGTGTACCCGACTCATCAATGAACGGGTTGAGGCGTGCTATCGCCTTCGGTAGCTTAGGACGTCCCTGCCGCAGGGGCTTCAATACGTCCCCAAAGTGTTCTTCCTGCACAACCCTAATCCAATGATGTAGGGCGGCATTCCGCTCTTCTGTGGCGAGAACTCTAACGCGTGACCGGTTGTCAGGGTGGCGACAATTGTGTATAAATCGCTTGACCCAGGCGGTCACTCCAACAAGCTTGTCGAGAGAGCTATACCGTTCTAGCAACCAAGCAGTGTCTGACACTGGAGCGGTCTCGACAAGGTGGACACCCAAGCCAGAGGATGGGGTCCCAATCACACAACTGGCAGGCCAGAGTGTCTCCGGTTCCAACAACCAATCTGGTCTCCACCACAGTGAGTGGGCAACAAGCTCAGGTGCCGTGCAACCCCTGGACGCCACGTTCGCTGGGTTCAGTTCACCTGGCACGTGTCTCCAAACCAAAGCAGTCTCCGAGTTCTGGATCTGCGAGACCCGGTTGGCCACAAAGACCTCCAAAGTATGGAATGACGACTGCAGCCAACACAATAAAATTTGGCTATCAGTCCATGCGTAGACACTCTCCTCAAGGTTCACGGTGTCCTTTAAGGTAGAGGCCACGTGGTTCAGTAGACGTACAAGAAGAGCCGCTCCAGATAATTCCATTTTTGGGATTGTCAAACGCGTGCGAAGGGGAGCCACCTTGCTCTTCGCCATTACCAAGTGCAAATCGACCGATCCGGCGGAGCTGACCGTCCGCAAGTAAACGGCAGCTGCATACCCTCGCTCAGAGGCGTCGCAAAACCCGTGTAGGGTTACTCGGCATTTCCCTGCCGGCAACAGCTTACGCGGCAGTTCGACCTGATTTATCTCCGGGAGCGTGGAGAAGAAAACCTCCCAATCGCTCAACAAATTTCTGGATAGTGGATCATCCCAACCCAGTTGGACCATCCACACGCGCTGCATAAATGCCTTCGCCGTGAAGATGACCGGCGCGATCCATCCATTCGGATCGTACGTCCTGGCCACCGTGGACAGCACAAGCCGCTTCGTCCAGACCCTCGGGGAATCCAGTTCCACCCGATAGGTGAACACATCTTGGACTGGTCGATATTGCACGCCTAGGACTGATAACATGTGCGGGCTCTCAACATTTTCGAACAGGTGCGGATCCTGCTGGTGATCCTCGGGGAGGCCGGCCACCACGGCCGGTGAGTTGGACATCCATTTGCGCAATTCATATCCACCCGTCCGCAAGAGTTCCACCAGCTCATCCCGCAAAACCAAAGCCTCTTCGACACTGTTTGCCCCGGTGCACACGTCATCGACAAATAAGTCCCGTTCCAAAATGGCGGACGCTCGAGGGAACCTCAGTCTCTCTCGAGACGCCAATTCTAACAAAGTTCGAATTGAAATGTACGGACTGCTCTTCAAGCCGTATGTATTCGTATTCAGCTCGTACACCAACATCGGTTCATCAGGGCTCTCACGCCACAAGATCAGCTGATACCGACGACCATCAGGATGGATCACTGTCTGCCGAAACATCATCCGGATGTCGGCGACGAACACCACCTGATGTTTCCTAAAATTTGTGAGGATATCCGTGATATCCTTGTGCAGCTTAGGACCTGCATGCAAACACTGGTTCAATGACACCCCAGTCGAGGTGCACGAGGACCCATCAAAGACCACGCGAATCTTCGACTCCGGGGATTTTAGGACCGCGTAATGCGGCAGGAAGCAGTGCTCTACTGTACTCCAGTCCGTCCGAGCCACCGACATGTGTCCCAAACCCTCGTACTCCCTCACGAAGTCCACATACTTCTGCCGGAAGAGCGCATCTCTTCTCATTCGGCGTTCCATCGAAACCAGCCGCTTCTCAGCCATCTCACGTGACGCTCCAAGAGGAGGTCGGTGGATGAGCAGAGGAAGTCGTGTTATGAACCGACCAGAGCAGAGGCGCCCAGTATTATTTTGGTAAAACCGTTCGCACTCTTCCTGCTCGGGGCTCATACGCGACGCGGTAGGTGGTTCCTCAATCTCCCAGAACCGTTGCACGGCTTCTGAAAGAGCAGTTCCAACCAGACAGCCCTCCTCAGTAGGAGGCGGTGGAGCCGCTAACACCAAACCCAATACAGCATAGCCAAACACCGTTTCCAGTGTAACCAGTCCGCCAGGCTGTAAGGTACGGTTGCCGCTCAACAGCACCCGCCCAAGAACGTCTGCACCCAGCAACACGTCAATCGGACCAGGTCTGTCAAATCCAGCATCCGCCAGAACTAATCCAGCTGTCAAACTCCGAACCTCTGGAGGCAGCTTCACCTGGGGGAGTCTCCCCACCACTTCATCCAATACTAACGCGGGAGCATTAATCCTCGCGCGTGAAGTGGGACCCGGTCCAAAGGTGAGTAAGGTCTGCCCTACCAGGTTTGACACTGTCACATTGCCTACCCCACGTATACTTTCCGGGTGGGGTTTCACAACCAAGCCCAACTGTCGCACCAACCTACTGGATACCATGCAGCCTTGCGCTCCCGTGTCAAGGAGAGAGCGCACGCAGGCTGATCCTCCGCCAGGGCCCCAAACACAAACCGAAGCCGTGGGCAATAACACGGTCTCCAAGGGCGTGGCGGTTGCTGGTGCGTGGGCGGCGTATCCCTAGCAGGGATAACGCGTTGCATCCTGTTCCGCATGGGCGGGCCGCTCGTACCGCTCGAGCGGGTCCCACTCCGGCTGGTACTGCCGTCGCGCCATGCGTGCCGCCTGCGGCCCCTGGTATGTCCTACTCCGGCCGTACACCGGAGGTCCCGACGCCAAGCGGGGTCGCTCCACAAGCGGCGGCGACATCCGTGGCGCCTGCCGGGGTGGAGGCGTTTGCGGGCACCCGCCCGTAAGGACCCCCCGTTGGGGCACGGGTGCGTGCGAAGTAGTCGCGTAGTTTTGGAGGGGGGGGAAGGGGGTGTTACCCGACGTCCCCACTCCTCCTCGGCCCTGGGCCCCTGGTCAGCCCGCTGCTGACTCCGAACAGGGGAGCATGACCCCTGCGCAGCAGGGGGGGGGGGGGGGGGTGTATCCCCACTGCGGTTCATGCATAAAATGGGGTGGTGCTTCCCACCACAGGACCTACACGCCTGCGGGTGGGCACAATCTCGCACAAAATGTGGGCCCAAGCAAACAAAGCACCATTGCCGCTGCTTAGCAATGTTGCGGCGTCCCACAACCCGCTGCGCAAGAAACTTCGGACACGCTGGCACCCGATGGCCAGGGTTCTTGCAGCATAGGCAGACTTCAGGGTCCAATGCACTGGTATTATATTGGTGAGGACCCGCTGGTTGTGGGGCCGATTTGCCCCACCCTCCCCTTTGAGGTGCAACTCTCCCCTGGGCCCGCTGGGCCCCAGGAGGCCTCGGGGGTGGAGGTAGATCCGAGGTGTCGGCCCGTCGACACTCAAGTTCCAATTGGTCGATAAGATTGGTGAAGGTCGGCAGATGCTGAGCACTTTCACCACCATACCGGTGCTCAAACCTGGCCCGTACATCAGCCGGCAGCCGGTTCAACAAAAAATTCAACAGTATGTAGGACCACTGGTCCACCGGCAAACCAAGGTTCTCTAACCCTTTGGTCGCTGTCAAAACAGGATTCAGCATTTTCAGCCGGATGTCTGAAGCCTGAGCGATCCGAGGGATATTCCAGATCTTAGTCATAAGAGTATCCGCAAGTCGCCGCACGTTCTGGTATCGGTCCCTCAGCAACGTGCGCGCGATTTCATAATTGTCGTCGGTGACCGACAAATGCGCGATCAAGTCGCGCGGCTCCCCGACGAGAGCAGACATCAGCTGCGCCAACTTCAACGCCGCTGGCAGGTCCGTCCGGGCATGCACCAAGCTATCAAAAAGGTCGATGAAGCTGGTCCACTCGTCCAGGTCTCCTCGGAAGACCGGCATCTGTATGGCTGGCAAGCGCGCTGCCAACCCTGGGTTATAGATAACTGCGTGTTTCGGAACGTCCCGGGCCGCACCATTCCGAACCCGCAGTATCTTAGAAGCCCTCTCGACAATCCTGTCCCCAAAATCCATACATTGCTCAAAGTCCCGCTCCACCTGCTCGGCCTCCGGGGTCGTCCGGCCGGGCTCCGCTAGGTAGAGTTCAACCTGGAACTCCACAGCCTTAAGACGGTCTGACACCTCCTCGTACCGGGCCAACAAAGCCTCCTCCCGGTCATTTCTGTCAACCAAAGCTGCTGCAGATGAAAACCAACGCAGTGCAGACTGGATCTTAGCCTTAGGTGTAGATCCCATTTTAAATTAATTTCCAACAATACCAGAGAAAATTAAAATTAATTTAATTAATGTGGAAATTCCAATCTCTTGGTCACCCTAGTGAATCAAAACCAAATATCAACTCAATTACAGAAATGCCTTACAATAACAACCAATATAGATTCTCAAAACGCAGTGGAAGCTCAAACTATAATCTATAATTGGCTAGTTACATCACTTCTACAATAATCTAGCTTACAACTAATATTTATAGCAACCTTATTTTTTAGCTTATATTCTTAGCAACCTTGGCCGCTCATAGCAAACTGAATAAAACAAATGCCTTATTACCAAACAACAAGCTATGAAAGGCTTCCCAAATTACAATCAATCAAATATGTGGCTTAAATTTGCCTTCAACTATTTTCCAAATTAAATTGTACCAAACACTCAGAATCACCTTCCGGAGGTTGTAATCTCACTAATTTGCACTGCAAGTACAATAATTTCGTGAAATCTACAGTACAAAACACTTGCAGTGCCACAAAATAGAAGTTTTAAATACTTGTAGCTAAATTTGGTTTCAACAAATAACCTCAAAATGCCCTTTTTTACCCAAAAGGAAAAAACTATCAAAATTCGCGTTTTTTCTTTGTGGGTAACCACGCTCTGGGTACCAAAAATTGTTCAACTCCTCGCCTAGTGCGAGTGGAGTGAACTGCCACGCGTTTCGCGGGTCATATAAGCCAGTGGATTGGCTACAAAACGTGTTCAAATCACCTGATTCCGGGAGGCGCGATGTTCGTTTCAACTCCGGTTAGTATCTGTTCAGGGTTCTGTCAACTGTCAGGTCAGGTCAAAAGTCAATTACGAGGGTCTCCGGAGCCGAAGGAGCCGTCGTGGTGTTCCGCGGGCCGTCTCGCCAACAATTCGCGGCGTCTTCTTCACCAACTTTTCGGATACTACCCAAGTATCTACACAAAACACTCGAACACCCCTGTGTCTTCAACGCGAGCGATATTACAAAAAAACAAGGAAAAATGCGTTTCCAAATTACTCAAAAACCACTCGTGACTTTCGGGTCTGCAAAACGAGGTTATCTCAAAATCGACACGTTTTTTTTTTTTTTTCCGCGCCTTGACAAGAAGTGTCACTGTCAAAACCACAGACTCAAAAGGCGTACACACGTGAGGAGTTTAAGGGGCGGGCAGACGGTCGGCCCGAACAGAAGAGCTTGTTTGAGAATGAATGTTTTAGCAATACGTACGGTCAAGGACTTTAATTGTGGAGCCATTTAGCTGACCTAAGGCGTAGCTGAATGTAACATTACAAACACAACTTAAGTATGTACAAATTAGTTAACTCTGTACCATAAAATGATCACACAGACAAACTGTTCGGACAGTGTTGTGAGACCCTGTTAATCATTAAGTTTCTATATTCTATGTTTAATAAATAAATAATCAATCTTGGTTTTTTAACAGTTAAGCTATGGACTGTCCAGTAGAAAGTGAGCTCTACATGGCTCAACAATGAAAGCCCGTGATTGTACTTACAGCAGCACTGCATGCGTGCCCTGCTTTAGGGCGATACAATATTTGTTCACGATTGTACTGACATTATACCGATAAGTAACCCGGTAAGAACTGCGACAAGGATGGCTTCATTTTGATTGACAGGAAGAAGTCTACCTGACGCAACCTGTGCGGTACTGCGTCGGCCGGTTTACTTAAGCCCGCGGTCCCGGTGACATTGTTATATGTGTCCCGTCTGCACTACTCGACGAAAGCCGAACAGATCATCGAGTACTTGCGTTTGAAGACCAAGCTCATCCTGAGGGTTGAGAGGTTGGAGTCCCGCCACAAACCGAGTTTCAATTCATTTGTGGTGAGAGTACCAACTGACAAGCTGTCGACCTTCATGAAGGAGGAGATCTGGCCGAAGGGTGTAGTTTTCCGGATATTTCGAGGCCGGTTATTTGACACCCAGAACTTGCGTCGCGCGTCGCCGTCTTAACGTGTATTTGTGTTATGTTATAAGTTTTGTATAATGTTATGTATGTTAGTCTGTTAGGTGTTTATAAATATGGGCCTTGTTGCCTGACTCAAATAAATAAATGAAATAAGTAAGAAAATATGGGCGTCATAAGCAAGCTTCAATACTCTCATTTAACGTCTAGCCACATCTGACGCGTTTGCGTAAGCGCGGATGCGCACGTGCGCATTCCACTGCGTTATAAAGCATGAATCCTCATAAGACGTGTCACACCGCGTTATGGGCACGAGCACGTCTACGCATACGCATCCGGTGTAACATGTCTTATAAGGATTCATACTTTACAACGCAGCGGAACGCGCACGTCTACGCTTACGCATCCGGGGTGCCTAGCAGGTCGATCACGTAACGCCGTGTTCGTACGTTAGGTAGTTCTTAATGTCAATTTTTATATGGAAAAATGACAGTTGAGTTGTCCTAACGCGCGTACGAAACGTTATTTGATTACCCCTCAGGCCTAAAGGCACCGATCCCACCTGCCAAATTCGGAAGTTACTTGTGTTCTAAAACTACCGTTCATTTATTTATATAAACTATATTGCATAAAAGGCGGACTTAATGCAATATGGCATTCTCTACCAGTCAAACCGTAAGTCAAAGCGGAAAAGATCATTCATTTAAAATAACACAATGAGAAGCTGAGGCACTTCCTCGCAGATTCATAATATATCTATACGACAAATATAATCTACCCTTTTACCTAACTAACCCTGGCACCTGAGTGAGAGTTACAGGCAGCACGTAACATAAATACTCGCGATGGTTAAAGTCAAACATTAGTCGCGAAATGTCACTCCCGGAGACGCGGTGCGAGTTTAAGGCGTAAGCGGATCTGTACGGGTATCGCAAGATGGCGCGCGAGCCCTCTCGATTTTCCTCGCACTATCCGTCTCTCTCTTATTAGAACATTTAGAACAAGAGGTATAGTGCGAGAAAAATCTAGAGTATGTCGCGGCCGTCTCATGACAGACTTGTTGAAGCCGTTATATTGTTTTTTGAGATAAAATTAACTTTAGAATTCGATTTTGCGACAGAAGCAAAGTTAAAGTCGTCTATTTTTGTAAAATTTCAATTTCATTTCCAATTTGCTTTATGAATAAATTTTTGGATAATTTAGGTTCATAACTACCACCAGTTTGAACAGAAAACAACTGCCTCGAGAAGCAGCGTAAAAACTCAACGAGGTATTATTCTTCAGGCGATAAAAATAGTAACTTGGTATCCTTATTAATAATATAATTGTGAAAGTAACTATGTTTGTCTGTTTCTTACTTTTTCCAAGCTTTTATTTAATGCACAATGTTTGCTTGTATGTTGGCCGTTTCAAATCTCGCAAAACATATTTCAACCAGTTTCTGATATCCGATAGCTAAAATTTGGCATACTTATGTAACTTCGGTGACAATGCAACCACTATGGTACTTACCACACTTCTGGTGGAAAAACTTGGATGACTTTAAATTATACTCTCTCCTGACCGATTTCGGCCACGGCGACTGCTTCAATTCTGGCGTTGACCTCGCTCATGTGCTCTGGTGTGGCTCACGTAGCCGATCTTATTAATGAAAACCCGAGTACACAACGGGCACGTGAGTACACCATTCACAAAATTATAGCTGACCGCCGCAGGTGGTCGGGCTTTCAGCTCGTCCCGTCTAACATCAAGCTCTTTACAGCGGCGGGATTCAAAGATTGATGTTTACTTTTTAACCAAAGATCTCCATTCCAGGAGGTTGGCTGCCTGATTCTCCCACTGGAGAGGGTAAATTTCGCAGTTTTTCATGTGGCTCTTAAGCACAACCTTATACCTAAGGAGTTGTCCGCCATTTAATAACATTCAAACAGTTCAACGCAATAACAGATTTTATTTCAAAAAGAAGAGACGCGCAAACCTACCCACTTTAAATTTTACACCACGCGCCGACCCTCACGCACTCCTGTAACTCCTGACTTGCGCTGACCCTCCCCGTAATTCACCCCCCAGCGAGGGTGATTACCCCTTTATTACTCCCCCTGCGCGTCCTAATGCATGACACTATTACACTAGATGTGAACTAATGTTTCCAATGTATTTTTCTAATTAAATTATTGTTTTTGTGAAGGCGCGGCTAGTGGATAACGATGTTACCTGGGGTGAAATTTTATGTGCTGTTTTGTGAGCGTTGGAACGTAGGCTCGGTTTTTAACATCTTTTTTTAAAATAGGGGCTTTAGAATTGACGGTAAGGACACTTAAAACATAATATTAACGATGGGGGACACACATATTGTAACCATTAAGAAAATACAAAAAAAAATAAGTGAACATTAAAACAACATGTGCAGTGATATACACATCAGCTTTTAGCTGCTAGTGTATCAAACAATAATAATAATATAATATTACAATATTCATAAGTACCCCTTCCTGTAGTGGCTGTTTGTTTACCTAAATAAAAAAATATACGAATAACCAAAACGAACTCTAAAATAATATTTTAACTAAGTGAATGGTACCTTTTTTGTGAATACTATGTTAGCTAACTATTTATTTTGCACACATCAAACAAGAACAAGGGACTTGGTGTTAAGTTAATGCATTTACTGCATTCATTTAATTAATATGTGCACTAAATTCAATCTAAAATAAATATATATTTTACCAGTGTATATTTCTATTTCAGTTATATCATATCCTAGAATTTTCGATCTCATCACCGTTGTCTCAAAACTGATTGCACTACTGAAATTACTGCCAGCGGAATCAAGATTGCAACTGAAATATATCCTCATTCAGCAGGTCATCTTATCTCGGGTACACTCAGGCAAGACTGACATTTCTTTATTCTAATAAAGTTTCCTTTTTCACTCGCAAAATGAAACCAGAGGAACGGAGTAATTGGGTTATTGCACCTAGTAACTCTAGAAGTTTGTTACTTGTGTGAAATATAAATTGTATAAATAAAATGACTTGGCGAAATATTTTATTTACTATGAAAAATTGGAAACTCTTGAAGAATATACAGCGTGTATCTGACCCTATTATACTTGACAGTATGACAGTGTGACAGACGAACTCAATTGGTTTATAGGATGGCGTAACATTGAAAATAGCACTTTGTATGGAAACTAAAAATCAAAATGCAATTTTAATTTAAACTTGAGTAAAATAATAATAGAATATAATAAAATTATAATAATAAAATAAGTTTATTTTTGTATATACATACATTGCTTGTTTAAATACGTTTAGAACGCTGACAACAAGTTTTTTTTTATGTTTTCTATAATGACAGTTTAATTTGAGGAATAGAATCGAACCTTCCAATAAAAACTTCATGGTCAAAATTTCGCTGACGACACAAATGCCATCGTTACAGCAAATAACATGACTCAGCTCAATGAATCAGTCAACGCAGCTCTAATGGCTTTCAGTTACTGGTTTCTGAACAATAACTTGATACTTAATACCAGTAAAACGAACGTTATGTTGTTTTCTGCGACAGCTAGCAAGTCGGATATCTTGAACGCAAAGTTGAACGGAGTTCAGGTAGACCAGGTTGGTGTGGTAAAGTTTTTAGGAATACACATTGACTCTAGACTCAAATGGAAAACCGAAGTGCAGCAACTGAATTCCTCGATTGGTTGCGCGTGTTATGCACTCCGTAGTTTGAGGGATGAGGTTCACACAACACACCTAAAAATGGTATATCACGCTCTTGTGGAATCAAGGCTACGGTATGGCATTAAATTGTGGGGAAATGGTTACAAATATAACGTGGAAGCTGCCTTCAAAGTGCAAAAAAGGGCCATTCGTACGATAGTTCGCATTCCGCAAAGAGAATCGTGCAGAGAACACTTCAAAAAGATTGACATTTTAACTGTGCTATGTCTGTATATACCCGTTCTGCTTAGCGACTTCATTAAACATCTACATCACTATGAGACCCAGAGTAAGAGGGAGGTCAGACTTTCAACAAGAAGGAAAGATATCTGCACGATCCGTCTACATAATGGGCCCGAAAGTGTACAATAGGCTACCTCAATATATCAGAGGTGCAGCTACCACCGCGGCATTTAGAATTAGGCTACGCAAGTGGCTGCTTGAGTTAACATTGTACAGCGTAGGTGACTTTTTTGAGTTACCATGCACATAAATAAAACATAATGTGATAAACTGCTATAGACATGGATCTAATAATGAATCTATTAATTTAATATAATGCAACAATATAGTAATCTATAGTTATACAATGTATAATTACCTACCCGACATGTAACATTGGTGTTATCAATAAATATTTGTATTTGTATTTGTATTTGTACAAATAAAATGGCACCGCTAAATATCGTGAAGCATGCCGCTTGTTATCAGGCAGCTCAGTTGTTTAACAAACTGCCAATTGAATTGAAATCAATCATAGAATTTATTGAATCAGGCGTTACTTTGCGGAAGTCCATGATATATTAGGAGAACAATATTTCTTTGCTATTCCGCTAAAAAACGTGCTGGTCTATTAGTGAAGATAAGATGCAACTATTTGCGTAAAAACATGCAAAAAATTACAGCAAACCACCACCAATAATGACAAAAACCCCGACACGTGTTTCGCCTCTCTACGAGGCATCATCAGGAGATGCTGGCAGGAGATGTTGCTTGCGCCACGTCCACTGAGCAAATGACCCGCCCGGAGCCATCCGCCATATTTATATTCTGTCCCCCCATACTACCGTTCATGCGTGAAAGAGATGGAAGAACACGTAACAACGGTGATGACGCAACATTCAATTGTTCGTTGATAATAACGCCTCTATTGCTGTACCTAATTATTTCTAATTGTTCTAGAACACTTAGACGCAATCCTTTTTCGCAAACATGCAAGATGTTGAAAGAATGATTGTCAGATAACGCATGGTTAGTCTCCAATAAATGTTTTGCGAAATTAGACTTGTCCGGGTGATTATGCCGATACGACGCAACATGTTCCTTATACCTTGTGCTAAAACTACGGCCTGTTTGTCCCACATAAACTTTATTGCAATTATCACAGGCAAGTTTGTAGACTCCCGACTTTTGGCACTTTCCACTTTCTCCTTGCCATTGCACAGTCTAAAGCGCAAGGTGTTATTCGTTTTGAAAGCCACGTTTATGTCGTTAGACTTTAAAATATTGTAGATCTTATCAGACAACTTGCCAACATAAGTTATGCTTGCTTTGTACTTTTTAGGTGGGTCCGAAGATCGTGCAGCGTACAGAAGATAGTTTGTCATTCTAGCCCGTTTTTTCCTAATAATACCATCCACATGAGACTTGCTGTAACCGTTTGAAATTGCTAAATGGTATATATTATTTAATTCCATTTTATAATGAATATCAGAAAGAGGCACTGTCAATAACCTATGTGCATAACAATGAAAAGCAGCTAACTTATGTTGCCATGGATGAGCGGAAGAAGCCGGGATAACAGTATCTGTATGCGTAGGCTTACGGTAAATTTGGAATTGATGTTTGTTATCCACCTTAGTAATCGTTAAATCCAAGAAATTTAGTGAGTTATTCTGTTCTAATTCCTTCTTAAACTTGATTTTAGGATGCTTGTTGTTGATTTCATTCACAAAAATATCCAGTTGACTCATACTACCCGTCCAACATATAATCAAATCATCAACATACCGGAAATAATATAATATATTATTATTATCCACAATGTGTTGGTTCTCAAAATGATCCATGAAAATATCTGCCATCAAAGGACTAAGTGGGGAACCCATTGCCAAACCATCACCTTGCAGATAATATTGCCCCCCAAATCTAAAATAATTCTGTCGCATACAGACTGTCGCCAATTCTATTAATTCATCTACCTCCCCTGGATGCAGCCTCTGTTTTTCAAAAAGTGCCCTGAGAATGTCTAAAGTATTCAAATATGGTACATTTGTAAACAAACTATCCACATCCAGCGACAAAAGAATAGCATTTTGTGGCATGTTGATGTCTTTGATCCTTTCGATTAAATCCAAGCTATTCTTTAAACAGTATTTTGGTTCAAAATTAGATTTCTGTCTTATGATACCATTCAACCTCTTAGCCAATTTATAAGTCGGTGCACTCAAATACGAGACAACTGGACGAATCGGGATATTGTCTTTATGAATTTTTGGAAGACCATACAGAATTGGTGCTTGAGGATTCATGGATATGACCGTGTTTTTCTGATGCTCGGTTTCAAAGACAAACATAGAGTTCTTGACAACATTTCTTAGATCTTTCTGGAAACCAGGCGTTGGGTCCTTCCGTAAAACCGAAAAACCATCATCCTGTATAAGATCCATTACTTTCTGGTTATATTGTTCCCTACCCATGATGACAATGCAATTCCCTTTGTCTGCTTTTGACACCACTAAATCGTAGTCATCGACTTTCTGTTGAATAGACCTCAGCAATAACCAGTCAGAGTCAGGCGCACTCCTCCTCAATGGACATGTCTTTTTTAATGCATTCGCTACGGTGAGCTTTGCATCCATATCATTATTGTTAAGAACTATCGCAACCTCTGCGTCCACAGCTACATTTTCCAAAACTTTTTGAGACATCTTAGGCCTTAAGTTATACTTTAATCCCTTATCTAACAGTTTGACCTCATCTTCCAAAAACTCAATGCCGGTTAGGTTTTTTACACGAGGGTGGAAACTGTGCTGAGTCGTTAGGGCATCACGCCTTTCTGTTAAGTTGAAATCCGAACCCGACCTAGTAAGCCTATGTAGTTTATCGATCTGTTTCACATACATTTGGTGCGCAAGCTCAGAGGCAAAATATCTCGCTTTTTGGTCTAAAATATCAAATTCAATGTTGTGCAATTTAAAGGAAAGCTCTGAATACAAAACTTTAAGGTGTAGCTTTAAGTTATCCCTAATTGAAAACCAAGATCGTGATTCTTCATTCAGCCATATTTTCCGAGCCCTATTAATAGCCACCTGAGATGCCCTACTAGAACTATTACAACGTATGTTGATATAATTAGGTACCACATTCAGACGTTTACACTGTTGATTAAACCAAACGTTCTGGACAGCTGCTCGGTGTTGTTTAGTTAGTTTGACATAAAGTCGTGCCTGTTCGGCTATGCTTGCCGTTTTCAAATAATTTATTGAATCAGGCGTTACTTTGCGGAAGTCCATGATATATTAGGAGAACAATATTTCTTTGCTATTCCGCTAAAAAACGTGCTGGTCTATTAGTGAAGATAAGATGCAACTATTTGCGTAAAAACATGCAAAAAAAAAAATATGCAAAAAATTACAGCAAACCACCACCAATAATGACAAAAACCTCGACACGTGTTTCGCCTCTCTACGAGGCATCATCAGGAGATGCTGGCAGGAGATGTTGCTTGCGCCACGTCCACTGAGCAAATGACCCGCCCGGAGCCATCCGCCATATTTATATTCTGTCCCCCCATACTACCGTTCATGCGTGAAAGAGATGGAAGAACACGTAACAACGGTGATGACGCAACATTCAATTGTTCGTTGATAATAACGCCTCTATTGCTGTACCTAATTATTTCTAATTGTTCTAGAACACTTAGACGCAATCCTTTTTCGCAAACATGCAAGATGTTGAAAGAATGATTGTCAGATAACGCATGGTTAGTCTCCAATAAATGTTTTGCGAAATTAGACTTGTCCGGGTGATTATGCCGATACGACGCAACATGTTCCTTATACCTTGTGCTAAAACTACGGCCTGTTTGTCCCACATAAACTTTATTGCAATTATCACAGGCAAGTTTGTAGACTCCCGACTTTTTGGCACTTTCCACTTTCTCCTTGCCATTGCACAGTCTAAAGCGCAAGGTGTTATTCGTTTTGAAAGCCACGTTTATGTCGTTAGACTTTAAAATATTGTAGATCTTATCAGACAACTTGCCAACATAAGTTATGCTTGCTTTGTACTTTTTAGGTGGGTCCGAAGATCGTGCAGCGTACAGAAGATAGTTTGTCATTCTAGCCCGTTTTTTCCTAATAATACCATCCACATGAGACTTGCTGTAACCGTTTGAAATTGCTAAATGGTATATATTATTTAATTCCATTTTATAATGAATATCAGAAAGAGGCACTGTCAATAACCTATGTGCATAACAATGAAAAGCAGCTAACTTATGTTGCCATGGATGAGCGGAAGAAGCCGGGATAACAGTATCTGTATGCGTAGGCTTACGGTAAATTTGGAATTGATGTTTGTTATCCACCTTAGTAATCGTTAAATCCAAGAAATTTAGTGAGTTATTCTGTTCTAATTCCTTCTTAAACTTGATTTTAGGATGCTTGTTGTTGATTTCATTCACAAAAATATCCAGTTGACTCATACTACCCGTCCAACATATAATCAAATCATCAACATACCGGAAATAATATAATATATTATTATTATCCACAATGTGTTGGTTCTCAAAATGATCCATGAAAATATCTGCCATCAAAGGACTAAGTGGGGAACCCATTGCCAAACCATCACCTTGCAGATAATATTGCCCCCCAAATCTAAAATAATTCTGTCGCATACAGACTGTCGCCAATTCTATTAATTCATCTACCTCCCCTGGATGCAGCCTCTGTTTTTCAAAAAGTGCCCTGAGAATGTCTAAAGTATTCAAATATGGTACATTTGTAAACAAACTATCCACATCCAGCGACAAAAGAATAGCATTTTGTGGCATGTTGATGTCTTTGATCCTTTCGATTAAATCCAAGCTATTCTTTAAACAGTATTTTGGTTCAAAATTAGATTTCTGTCTTATGATACCATTCAACCTCTTAGCCAATTTATAAGTCGGTGCACTCAAATACGAGACAACTGGACGAATCGGGATATTGTCTTTATGAATTTTTGGAAGACCATACAGAATTGGTGCTTGAGGATTCATGGATATGACCGTGTTTTTCTGATGCTCGGTTTCAAAGACAAACATAGAGTTCTTGACAACATTTCTTAGATCTTTCTGGAAACCAGGCGTTGGGTCCTTCCGTAAAACCGAAAAACCATCATCCTGTATAAGATCCATTACTTTCTGGTTATATTGTTCCCTACCCATGATGACAATGCAATTCCCTTTGTCTGCTTCTGACACCACTAAATCGTAGTCATCGACTTTCTGTTGAATAGACCTCAGCAATAACCAGTCAGAGTCAGGCGCACTCCTCCTCAATGGACATGTCTTTTTTAATGCATTCGCTACGGTGAGCTTTGCATCCATATCATTATTGTTAAGAACTATCGCAACCTCTGCGTCCACAGCTACATTTTCCAAAACTTTTTGAGACATCTTAGGCCTTAAGTTATACTTTAATCCCTTATCTAACAGTTTGACCTCATCTTCCAAAAACTCAATGCCGGTTAGGTTTTTTACACGAGGGTGGAAACTGTGCTGAGTCGTTAGGGCATCACGCCTCGATCAACAAACAGATCGATAAACTACATAGGCTTACTAGGTCGGGTTCGGATTTCAACTTAACAGAAAGGCGTGATGCCCTAACGACTCAGCACAGTTTCCACCCTCGTGTAAAAAACCTAACCGGCATTGAGTTTTTGGAAGATGAGGTCAAACTGTTAGATAAGGGATTAAAGTATAACTTAAGGCCTAAGATGTCTCAAAAAGTTTTGGAAAATGTAGCTGTGGACGCAGAGGTTGCGATAGTTCTTAACAATAATGATATGGATGCAAAGCTCACCGTAGCGAATGCATTAAAAAAGACATGTCCATTGAGGAGGAGTGCGCCTGACTCTGACTGGTTATTGCTGAGGTCTATTCAACAGAAAGTCGATGACTACGATTTAGTGGTGTCAAAAGCAGACAAAGGGAATTGCATTGTCATCATGGGTAGGGAACAATATAACCAGAAAGTAATGGATCTTATACAGGATGATGGTTTTTCGGTTTTACGGAAGGACCCAACGCCTGGTTTCCAGAAAGATCTAAGAAATGTTGTCAAGAACTCTATGTTTGTCTTTGAAACCGAGCATCAGAAAAACACGGTCATATCCATGAATCCTCAAGCACCAATTCTGTATGGTCTTCCAAAAATTCATAAAGACAATATCCCGATTCGTCCAGTTGTCTCGTATTTGAGTGCACCGACTTATAAATTGGCTAAGAGGTTGAATGGTATCATAAGACAGAAATCTAATTTTGAACCAAAATACTGTTTAAAGAATAGCTTGGATTTAATCGAAAGGATCAAAGACATCAACATGCCACAAAATGCTATTCTTTTGTCGCTGGATGTGGATAGTTTGTTTACAAATGTACCATATTTGAATACTTTAGACATTCTCAGGGCACTTTTTGAAAAACAGAGGCTGCATCCAGGGGAGGTAGATGAATTAATAGAATTGGCGACAGTCTGTATGCGACAGAATTATTTTAGATTTGGGGGGCAATATTATCTGCAAGGTGATGGTTTGGCAATGGGTTCCCCACTTAGTCCTTTGATGGCAGATATTTTCATGGATCATTTTGAGAACCAACACATTGTGGATAATAATAATATATTATATTATTTCCGGTATGTTGATGATTTGATTATATGTTGGACGGGTAGTATGAGTCAACTGGATATTTTTGTGAATGAAATCAACAACAAGCATCCTAAAATCAAGTTTAAGAAGGAATTAGAACAGAATAACTCACTAAATTTCTTGGATTTAACGATTACTAAGGTGGATAACAAACATCAATTCCAAATTTACCGTAAGCCTACGCATACAGATACTGTTATCCCGGCTTCTTCCGCTCATCCATGGCAACATAAGTTAGCTGCTTTTCATTGTTATGCACATAGGTTATTGACAGTGCCTCTTTCTGATATTCATTATAAAATGGAATTAAATAATATATACCATTTAGCAATTTCAAACGGTTACAGCAAGTCTCATGTGGATGGTATTATTAGGAAAAAACGGGCTAGAATGACAAACTATCTTCTGTACGCTGCACGATCTTCGGACCCACCTAAAAAGTACAAAGCAAGCATAACTTATGTTGGCAAGTTGTCTGATAAGATCTACAATATTTTAAAGTCTAACGACATAAACGTGGCTTTCAAAACGAATAACACCTTGCGCTTTAGACTGTGCAATGGCAAGGAGAAAGTGGAAAGTGCCAAAAAGTCGGGAGTCTACAAACTTGCCTGTGATAATTGCAATAAAGTTTATGTGGGACAAACAGGCCGTAGTTTTAGCACAAGGTATAAGGAACATGTTGCGTCGTATCGGCATAATCACCCGGACAAGTCTAATTTCGCAAAACATTTATTGGAGACTAACCATGCGTTATCTGACAATCATTCTTTCAACATCTTGCATGTTTGCGAAAAAGGATTGCGTCTAAGTGTTCTAGAACAATTAGAAATAATTAGGTACAGCAATAGAGGCGTTATTATCAACGAACAATTGAATGTTGCGTCATCACCGTTGTTACGTGTTCTTCCATCTCTTTCACGCATGAACGGTAGTATGGGGGGACAGAATATAAATATGGCGGATGGCTCCGGGCGGGTCATTTGCTCAGTGGACGTGGCGCAAGCAACATCTCCTGCCAGCATCTCCTGATGATGCCTCGTAGAGAGGCGAAACACGTGTCGAGGTTTTTGTCATTATTGGTGGTGGTTTGCTGTAATTTTTTGCATGTTTTTACGCAAATAGTTGCATCTTATCTTCACTAATAGACCAGCACGTTTTTTAGCGGAATAGCAAAGAAATATTGTTCTCCTAATATATCAATCATAGACTCTCGCGAATTCAATAAAAGGCTCAAAACTTTACTCCCGAGGAAGTCTTATTATACTGTAGCTGACTTCTTAAACGACAAAGATGCATATTTTAATAGTTAATTAATTAGAGATTTTTTTGTTTATTTTGACTATATAATTTATTGCATTTGTAACCTATTTGTAAAATGTATAAATTGACATACCTGTCCATATTGAAATGTAACTGTAAGCTCGAATTTTATCCTTTTTTTCCTTTTTTTGTGTAAGTATTTAATATAATAGTTTCTTATGACATTTTTATGTAGGTGAAGTACCTAAAATTCATATACAATGTAAATTGTGACTGAATAAACGAAATGAAATGAAACGCTTAAAATAATTTAATAATTTATCGGATAAACAATTGACAATCATCTTGGTTTCCTATGCTTAGTTAGAATCAATCAGGAGACAAATAATGAATAGTGCCTACATTTTTATTAATCTAAAAGCCTCTTTAATTTTAGTAACTGTAAAGTTTTCCTTTTACATTACAACCAAGAACTATACAGGACGATCATTTTATACTATACATACTATACTAAACGTACATCAAGTTTTCGTAACGGCGCATATCGCATTGAGTTTTCCAAATCCTGTATTTTTATTGTCACCGTCAACATAGACTAGATTACCAGTGCAATCAACAGTGCAACTGAGCAATGCGCTCATCGCGTTGAGTGCAGGTGATACACTCCAATGGAAGTGAGTTCAAGTGGCCATCAGAATTTAAGGCATCTCGGAATTTCAAGGGTACACGGATGTAGTGGGCTGGACGAGTTTTAGAAGCAGAAAACTGTTATTCGTTTATGGTCCAATATTTCACTTTTAACGCTTTTAAATCCATTAGTACTGCCAAATACTCGATCTCGGTTAGACTGTCTGTATACATGATGGTATGTGTTAAATGGTAAGCTAAATTCGCTTGAACAAAAATAGTTTCATAACAGAAGATAAGTAGCTCTTATTGTGTTATATTTGATACCTACTCTTTTAGGTTAGAAATATCAATCGGCGTATTTAACTTTTTGAAGTTACACGATCATCATTTTTAACCAAATATTAATGTTTTGATGTTAGCATATCTCAAGAAATAAGTAATTTGAACTGTCCAAGGAAGCGTTTATTACGTTGCATCGTTTTAAACAGTTTGTTTTATCTGCCAATTCTAGAGCTTTATTTCTTCGGAGCAGCCATTGCCAGAGCAAATACTATCACAGATGATAAGTGGATTGAACTGAGTTCATATTGCCATGTTTCGAGCAGAAACACTGCCTTCGATTCGAGGCACATTCTAGAATAGTACGGTTTCTTTGTTATTTTCAGTGGTTTTATTTGCGGATTCAATTTTGTGATTAGTTTCAATTGCAATTGTTATTTTTGGACGGTTTTTCTTGTGCGACGTAATTTCGGTAATTTTAAAAGACGTAACAGATAACATTGCGGTGGTTTGTTGATTTCTTTCACAAAAATATCGTTTTGTTATTTTGTTTTGTATAACACATATACATACATACATACATTCACGCCTTTATTCCCAAAAGGGGTAGGCAGAGCACATGAATCGTATGTTTCAGCGCCACTTTTGGCATAAATGTGGGTGTTATTTATATTAAAAGTGAAAATAAAAAACCCGGCCAAGTGCGAGTCGGACTCACGCACGAATTATCTATAAAAATGGCAAAGAAATCACGCTTGTTGTATGGGAGCCACCTTAAATATTTATTTTATTCTATTCCTTTGTATTTTTTGTTATAGCGGCAACAAAAATACATCATCTGTGAAAATTTTCTATTGACTATCTCGGTTCACGAGATATATCCTGGTGACAGACGGACAGACAGACAGACGGACGGATGTAAAGCAGGGCCTTAGTAATAGGGTCCAGTTTTTACCCTATGGGTACGGAACCCTCAAAACACAATACAAAGTTAATAGACGCGTACCTACAGAAACCTGTTAAAGGTGTATGCGTGATGCGAATAAATCGCACCGCTTACAAAAGTAATATCATAATCCTAATACTTATAGGTAATTACAATATGTATGTAATGGTAGAGCGAGTACAAACAAATCAGCACAAACCAAAACTTTGAAATAATGTCAATTGACAATAGATCGTTAACAGTCAAGTAATCTTGCGATTTGCTGCCTCTTTCGTCGGAGAGTATTTGTATTACAAGTATTACGTATTGTATTCTTAAACTTTGAGACATCATTTTGCTTGTTTCGGGTTACATTATGACCCTCAAAAACCAAAATATATTCCTATCTAAAACCCCTGTCGTCGTTTCTCGCCATGTGCCGGAACTGGAACTTTAAATGGGCTGTCAAAGTTGGGTAATAACATAAACAGCAAACAGTACGAGTACGTTACGATACGAACGTAAGCAAACTGCATGCGGTCAACGCGTGCTCTGAATTATTACAGTACTTCGAATGAGTTTGTAATAATATTATGCAACGGTTGCGTAATGTCTCGGTCTGATGATTGTTTAGAGATACAAATTAATCTATTCTTAATAGTGTTTAAGGAGAGTAAACATGCTAAATATTGCTTTTTGAAACGCCATGGCTCTTTAATGAGAAGTATAAAGTATACCTAACCTAGCCTAGTGGGTAGTGACGCTGCCTACGAAGCTGAAGGTCCTGGGTTCGAATCCCGGTAAGGGCAAATATTTGTGTGATGAGCATGAATATTTGTTTCTGAGTCATGGATGTTTTCTACGTATTTAAGTATTTCTATCTATTATATATATCGTCGTCTAGTAACCATAACACAAGCCTTATTGAGCTTACTATGGGACTAGCTCGATTTGTGTAAGATTGTTCCCTTATATTTATATTTATTTATTTAATATAAGCGTTTAAATTTCTAGTCAGTTATTTTTTCTCTTAACACTGTCAAATAATTTTCGAAAAGTTGAATCACTTGTCATTGGCTACTACTTCAAAACAACAAATTACAAACTCAAAACGTTCTTTAGATAGCCTGAATATAACGCATTAAAATACTTCAAGTTTCGCATATTAAAAAAACGCACTTGATATATATTTCACTTCGAAAATACTAAGTATTTCCCATTATGTAGAGATACTTGCGCATACTTGTAAAGTATGTGGCTATGTCGAGTAACCAGCCGCGTCACAATGGCGGGGGACATGTGAAATGAGATGTCTCATAACAGCGAGCCATGCGCGTTATGGAGAGGGATTTGGATGCCAATCACATTACAAAATATATTGTAATATTGTATATGTTTTTTTATCGGATTACTAATTAGATGGAAGACATTTTATTAAGATGATACAATACAAAAGGACAGACGGCAGGTGGACTGCGGTAATATCGGAAGGACGGGCATACCTACTGGTAATATAATTGTGATCATGACTGGCGACTATGACAGACTATCTTCAGAAGATGTCAGCTCTATCTTCGCATTCGAATCATCGGCTTTGATTTCTCGTGCGTGTGATCCTTATGAAGGTAGATCTTAAAACTGAAATTAATACATTTACTTTAGGCCAATAAATAATTCCTTAATAATACTCGTATGTTCTTCCCCATTTTTGCGTGCACATAATTTTATGTTTACACTAAACTTGCTGTTTAATTTTATGTGATAGGTCGTAAAAGTGACTAATTTTTACTATGATATATCAGTCAATGGATTCAATGTAAAAACGACGCAAACAAAATGTATAGTATGGGCTTCGACACTATTACCCAACACCCAACTGGGCATTAAGTACCCGGAGAGGGCTAACCTAAAATGAACCGATGTATTTAATTGTTAAAACTTGTGATCGTGTCTAAGGATATATACACCAGTTTGGAACCAGTCCATATATAATATTCTACAAATATAAGCAAACTTTTGTATATTTAACGTGATTTCAAGAACGAGATTTCAAGCAAAATTATTTTGAAACACGAAAACGTTAGTCTTATTCGACAAATAATTACTATCAAAATAAGTAGAACTAGGACAATATTTCCCTTTGATATCCTACGAGTATGAAACGAAGAAACGTATACGATTTGGTCCGTTAACATTCTAATGCTATATGTAATGAGAAGTAAGGCGATTCTTCCACTACACCGCGTCCCGCCGCGGTGCGCTGGGCGGCAGATTTTACCATCGTATGCAAGAATCTCAATTTATGTAGAAAACGCGCCTAGTACTGCACACTGCCGACGCGGTAATGCGCGTGAATGCGCGTATAAAAAATCTGCCGCTCCGCGCACGTCGGCGGACGCGGTGTAGTGGGAGAATCGCCTAAGTAGGCATAAAATAGTAAAATTAATTCCACAAATTATCACAAGTACAGAATAGTGTCAAAGCCTCCGCCAGCAACGGGCGTCCAGGCTGGCCGTGACAGATATTAAATTCACATCCAGCGATGGCCACAATATATCACAGCTGTGTGCGTATTGCGAATGCATTAAGAGGGATGATTAACTGTTCGAGTTGGCTGTGGAATTGACTCGGGCGCTCATTTACTTAGTATATATGTGTTTTGTCATTATGGTTACTTACTGCATCAGTAATGTATATGTGCCTGTTGCGAGGCATTTGGTATATCTTATCTTGCTTGGAAATATCGACCGATTTTCAAGAGACCGCGAGAAGTATTATCTAAGCATGATTTTACTGTTTCCTATGTATTCTTTGAAATCAGTTTTTATTATAGAATGACGGTAGCAAATAAGCGTACGGCCCGCCTGATAGTTAGCGGAGACCGCAGCTATAAACGCATGCAACTCCAAAGGAGTAACATGGGCGTTGCCGACCCTTGATATGTTTGAGGATTCGCCGTGTTGACAGCTGAAGGAAAAAATTCCCTCGCTCTCAACACAACGCATCCTCGGGAGCTCTGGCGACCTTGCTCACCTCCAGGAACACAACACTACTGTAGAGCAAGTAGTAGTGTTATTATCAGTGATAGTAAATTTTGTAGCATTTTTGGTGCAGCGTAGTGTTGTTAACGGAATTGGTACAAAGAATTTAAATCCTAATGCTTAATTAGCGTTAATAACGTTAATATTAACCTTAATTTTGATTGATATTGTCTGTATCAATTTCGTTAACAACACTACGTTGCACCAAAACTGCTACAAAAGTTCCGATCACTAGTTATTATGGCTGTGGCGAAGCAAGGCGGAGGTACTTCCCCAGTTCGGCTGCTCCACATTCGATCGGGATGACTTCCCTGTATTTTACGCAACTAATATCAGTTGATGTGATAAAGATTTACCGCCGAAAATCCAATATATATATATATACCGAGTACTTTGGTCGCGGAAGATTGCAATGGTGCTGGTATACCTACCCATGGCGGTAGCTTCAACTAAGCGTTGTAAAACCCCCCAAGGTGGACTGATGACTGAGGTCGAGCACGTAACGCATTGTATGCGCGTCAGATAAATCTATATGTCACTTTTTGTACAGGAAAATTCACCACCAATTCACCCTTTTGGTAAGTCGCTGGAGGCCGCTGGATATGGGTGGGGCAAGACCAGATTTCAAATTCATTTACTCATAATATGAGGCATTATAAACTACATGTCAATTTAAAAGAATCCTGATTGTGATCGTCAATAACATAAGTACAAGAAAATTCAATAAAAATAATTAGAAGAATAATAAACTAACAATTGAGATTAAATAAATTTTTCAATTAAAATTCTTTATTCACGACCAACTTGGATCATTGTGTTAGAACATGTAAAACTTACCATATAGTGTTAGTAAACATTATTCTTATTAATTCTTGTTTTTAAGCAGTAAGTGCAAACGAAAATTATAAAGTTTTAAATCAAAGAAAATATATTAAATTAATTTATTTAAATTTTAAATTTTTCCTTTGATTTAAAAAATATTCTTATTATAATTAAGTACCCACTTAATTTACATTTATGTCATAGTTATGAAAGAACGGTCATTGTGTTACTCTTTTTATGAGACCTGTAAATATAGACGACGATGTAGCACATTTCCACTACCGAAATTTGTCTACTTTGCATACATAGCTTTTAATGATGCAGTATTTGACGTCACGTGTTGTTTGGCCGCTTTTCGGTCAACATTCGATTTGCATCAGACTATATTATCACAAACTCACGTACGACAATATGCCGCTAGTTAACTAATGCGAATGTTCACATAGTTATACGATATTTATGAATATATCGTGAAATTATACACGCTTTATTATAACATAGGCTATAATGTTTCGTCTATAGGTACTGATCTATACTAATATTGTAAAGAGGAAAAATTTGGGAGTTTGTAGCTTTGTAATTTATTTATTTTATTTAGTAACATTTATACCTTAACAGCAAGGCCAAAGCGGTACAAACTTATGAATATGTAACATTAAGAAAAAGAAAAACATAAACAACAACGACTCTTAAGTGTATTAAACGGGTCTATATCGGGTGGCATAAAATTGTTGATCCTAATATTTTGTCGCATACCAACTTTGTGCCGAATATCGAATTGCATAAACATTGTTGTGCATATTTTTTATTTGCCGAAATTGTTGTTCCTAATATCGATTGTCCTAAATATTTATTGTCCGAATGTTTATTGCGTCGAAGGTTTTTTTTTAGAATGATTGATGTGCATAACTTTGATGTTACTAATATTTAATGTACTAAAAATGTTGTGCATATATTTTGTTACGCATACATATCTATTAGAATTGCCTATTACTTGAATAACATATGACCCGCCCTCATGTCGACGGAGCGCCGCTTCGCGGGGCCCCTTTTTCTGCTCTGAGGGACAAAAGGCAACTAACGAACCTATCTAATTTATCTAAATGAAGGTTGGCTCGGCTGAGAATTGCCTAATACTTGAATTACTTATGGCCAGCCCTCATGTCGACGGAACCCCGCTTCGCGGGGCCCCTATTTCTGCTCTGAGAAGCAAAATGCAACGAACGAACCTATTTTATTTATCTAGATGTAGGTCGGGTCTGGTCAGAGTTTACAAATAGTAAAAATAAATGTTTTATTTATGGTTACCTAATCTTTCCTATTTAGTACGTAAGTACGTATACTTTAAGAACTTATGACTCGCCCTCATGTCGACGGAGCCCCGCTTCGCGGGGCCCCTATTTCTGCTCTAAGGGACAAAAGGCAACTAACGAACCTATCTAAATGATCTAAATGAAGGTTGCCTCAGCTAAGAATTGCCTAATACTTGAATAACTCGCCTTCGTGTCGACAGAGCCCCGCTTCGCGGGGCCCCTATTTCTGCTCTGAGGGGCCAAAGGCAACTAACGAACCTATTTTATTTATCTAGATGTAGGTCGGGTCTGCTCAGAGTTTAGAAATAGTATAAAATTTAGGAAAAAAATAGTATAGGTGGTTTAATTTTAGCACGTTTAACAATAGGCAAAATAATTACTATAACAATGAAAATTAGGACTATTACTTTTTAGGTAATTCGATGTTCGAGTAATCAATATTAGGATAAACACACTTTAGGACTTTTAAATGTGTATGCGCAAAAATGAATAGGCTAAATAAGTAGTATGCCACTCAACATTATGCCAAACATTCTCGGCCAAAAAATTTTAGGACGATCAACATTATGCGATACGACAGGCACCCGTATTAACCTATAGTACTCGTAGGCATCTCGCATTCTGCCACCTTCCTGCATCCAATCATCAGTCGCGCGGTCGAACTCGCAAACAGATCACACTGTGGGTGCGCTTGGAGCACGGAGTTGAGGAACGCTAACGCGCGCGCAATGGGATCGTGCGCGTGCGCCCGCGTGCGCGCGCCTGGCACGGCCAGCAAGGGGTGACTTCGCGCGCGACCGTACCGATCAGGGACAAAGAGACGCACGTATGCATCGATGAGATCCACACAATCGACCTTTGCTCGCACTAGATCGATGCTAAATTTAGCTAAGGAGAGTAAGCGACGCAATTGTAGGGAGTCATAGCCTAAATGCCCTTGCAAAAATAAGGTAGGGTACATGTATGGGTAATAAAAGTGAATCCTCTTGAACAGCGCCCTTAAGAACATTTTCTGGACCTGTTCTAATATAAGAGTGTATTTGCTCTCATGTGGACTCCAGACCACAGCATTCGACTCCAGCACGCTGCGCACGAGCGCCGCATACAACACGCGGGCAGCGTGGACGGTCAGAGGTGCAGAAATGCGCAAGACGAAACCGAGTCTCCCCGATGCGGTTTTGGCCACAGCTTGAATGTGATCATTGAACGTGAGCCCCGGATCGAAAAGGACACCTAAATCCCGCACACTTTCCGCACGCGTTAATTATGTTTGAAATGGGTAATCTCCAGAACAGGTTATGAATCTCATTAAAATAATTCTTCTACTGCATGTAGAACGGACTTTCGAATGGTAACAGGTTATGTTTTACCCCGTGTGTTTGCCTGCGTTCTTTGTTATACGCGGACAAAGCTGCACGGGTAGCTAGTTTCTTTATAATCATCATCCTCCTAGCGTTATTCCCGGTTGTGCCTGTGCGATATGGCATAGGCACTAGTTTTACGAAAGAGGCTGCCATCCGACCTTCCAACCCAGAGGCAAAACTTGAGCTTACTGGGATTAGAACGATTTCCTCACGATGTTTTCCTTCATCGAAAAGCACAGCGTCAACGGTGCCCCATAAAGAGGAGCACTATGGCAGTCCGAGCTCTCACTCTTACGTATGGCGGACCCTTACCGCTGCCGCCACTTGTAGGTAGAAATCGTTACACTTTAGCCTAGAGTGCGTAAATTATATAGACATGCAATAGTATATTATTGTAGAGGCTAAGAAAGAAAACAATAGATGGACGAGTAGGTAACTGCTTAGGAATGGAATTCGCTCCTCGGTATTTCCTGAGAACTACGATCTAGTTGCCTTCAAAACATCAAGAGTGAATAAGCTATTACTGAACCAGTGAGCTTCGTCTTAGGCTCTGTCGTCGCTTACCATTAAGTGAAACTAGGGTAAATCAATGGACAGTCTTTTATAAAAAAAGGGTTCGAGGTCCGAGCCGAAGGTGACGATCTCGAAGGTGACGAATACATCTATTGCACGTTTGCCCGATACATTACATAGTGTTTGTCACGCCTATTACTAGGATATTGCATATAATTATGAATGAAAATTAATATCACAATATTCACCAAAAGAGCGCGGACGCGCGTTGCCTTGTGATTGGTTGAATCACTGTTCAAACTGGAATACAAAAACATTGATGGACAGTTTGAATTCAAATAAAGCCTGTTCGCGTGATGTCCAGCAAACCACAGTTTTGAAGACTAAGTTCTAACCACCTTTTGGCACATTTCCGAGCAGTGGCGTGAAAAATAAATTAAAATGTGATTGAAATCTGAAGAGCAGAGAAGTGCCTTTTGGAATAAAACTTTACGAGTAAACACCACAGGCGAGCCCCTCAACAAAACCAAACAGAACTAACTAGAACTGTTTACAATTAGAAACTATATACATTCTGTTTATTAATTAATGCTTAATCAAACATTTAGAGTGCAATTGTTTCGAACACGAGTGTTGGCGCAGTTTCGACTGAAAGAATTTCCAATGATCGTCTGTTTGCGCACGTAATGCTGGCTTCACTACACATACCAACAACCCCGATAGCCAATATAAGTCTGACCTCTAACTACGTATAGTTGTGAGGAATGTTGGGTTCAAAATATGGTAGTGAGGTGAGTGGAAGCAGGTTGCGAATCGCATAGTATTGGAACACCAGTCTTAGTTAGCTTTGTACATACGTGGCTTAGGATTGGTTCAATTGATCGGATTCTGTTTTAGCAAGGAATACCTGCAGATAAACAAATGTCTAACTTTTTTGCCAGCTGCCCCCGCGGTTCAGCCCTTGTATTGCAGAGATGTCAGGTCCGGCCACGGGATGAAATATTGCATATGAAGCTCCTTTGTATACATATACTACTTACTTACTTACTCCGCTGGCTCAGCACCCGAAGTGGATCTTGGCGTCCGGTACGAGTTGGCGCCAGCGCGGCCTGTTCTCTGCGATCTCCTCCCTGTTTTCTGCGTGCAGGGCGCGAAGGTCTTTCTCAACCTCGTCCCTCCAACGATATCTAGGCCGTCCAACCGGTCTTCGACCGCTCGGCCGTCCTACGTAGGCCCTCCTCACCGCCCTGTCTACTGGCATTCTCGCAAGGTGTCCAAGCCAGCGGAGTCTCGCAGATTTAATTTCCCCTATGATGTTGGGCACGGACACCATATCTTTCAGTTCCTGGTTTTTGCGTATTCTCCAGCTACCATCTTCTCTGGGCCCAAGATCTTCCGAAATATCTTGCGTTCGGCAACAAGTAGCTTGTTTTCTTCCTTTAGTGTCAGTGTCCTTTGTGTATACTAGTTTTCTTTATTTAACCGGATCAGTAGTTCCGGAGATTTACATACAAACTTACACAGCTTCAACCTCACGGATTTAGTTTTTGGCAATGATCTCTTACATGTATGTTTATGAGAAAGGGATAGTACATATATTAATGATAAGGGTAAGGATTATTGTCACCACCTGGAACGCGACAACACATACCTAGTATAAAGCGTGACCTGGGAAAACGCAGCAAATTCAAAAAAAATACATATGGTATTACTATTTTTTTGTTTTTTACGGTTCCTTGAATATTTTCAAGATTGTCTGTAAACATAAGAAACGTATCCAAATTATCTTCAATATTATTATAATAAATAATCAGCCGACAAGGATTAAGATTACAAAGTCATACTAACCTAAAAAAATCTGACATCGCATTTAAACATTGTGGTTTCTCTTGGAAAACAACTTCTTTCTCCTCTTGTTTTTGCTTGAACTTACTGATAATAGTATGTAGCAGCTTTCGCACATGACTTTTTATTGTGTTACCCATATTACGGCAATTATTAATGCAAAATAATTGTGTAAACAAAATCTAACCAAAGAATTTGACGTGCCTTTGACAGATTATAATGTTGCCACTTTTAAAAAAGTCCAGGTCACGCTTTCGTTTGCCAGACTCCAGATGTTTTATTATTGAGGGCAAGTTGCACCAACTTACGATGGCAGCCCGATTAACGTTAACTATGCCGCCGGCAGCTGTCACTCCATAGAAACATGTCATTCATTCCATACATTCAGATCATAACGAACAATGCTTATGATTACGAACACTTTGGTGCACCATAATTAAAGGCTGCCGTATATTCTGTAAAGTATTTCTCCATTCTGCGCCACCACTGTACACTATAAGAAATAAGACATTTCACAACTCTAAGTAGAGTTGTGAAATGTTTTTTTTTCCAATGCATTTTTTCTTTCTTCCGAGTCGTTCGGATAAAAATCCCGTCAAAAAAAGTCACCTATTTATAGTAAAAAACCTGTCACCACTTCAATTCATAACTCAAAGCCGCGTTTGGTTCAAAAAATTTAAATAAAACAGCTCGTTGGCAATAAAGCTGTGAATTCTTTCAGTAACAAAGCGTCGAATCCATTTCACGGATAATCGAATTCTGAAACTGCGTCGTGTTACATATTCTGTTTCATTTAAATTTTCAACGTATACCGGTTTACATGCTGGACATTTACATAAATACAGTTGATGCGTATACAAAACTAGGTCGGCCGTCAACATTTTAAGTTAATAAGCACATTGCCGTCATTTTGGCAAGTTTGCCTGAATGGCAAGTGTTATTCTTGAATCAATAAATAGCTTGCAAACGCGTTGAAATTGTATTTTTTTATAATGGTAACGCATAAATGTATCCAACCTGGATATATATATCCCACCGCCGGCGGAACTTACTCGCTTTTACTCGCGCGAGTAAGAATTACTATGAGAGTACTCGCTACTCGCCGGCGGTGGGACCAGTGCCTGAAGCTTTGATGCATGTAAACGATATGCGGAGTTGCCACAGTCGACTGGCACTTATGACATACAATTATTATATGTATAATGCCGTCTCCCTTTCGGTACTAATCTAAGTAAGTTATATATACAGGGCGTCCCACGCCTATGCCACATGGAGGGAAAGTACCTTGAATATTGCAGATGGAAGATTTTACTGAAAGAAGACATTATTTTAATTTAAAAAACAATTTAAACTGCATTCATAGATTTTTAAATAATTACGTGGATGAACCAGGAATCGAACCCGCTACACGGGAAAAAAAATGCCCTGTAGCTTTATCATACCGATCGGAAGGCTTCACCGTAAGGATTATTTTTTGCTTAATAACATAGTGTCAGAAATAAAAGGAAGACCATGAATTTTAAAATTTGATTGATTTTTTTTTGTTCAGAACAACGAAAAGCTGGCATTGCCGTAAAGACATACAACATAAGTACCTATTACTAATAAATGTATCCACTTGAGAAGTACACGAGCTACAAACAGAACTTAGACGTATTATTCTAAATATCCACCACAACAAGATCAAAAAATCGTCAGGAAGTGAAATAATCAAAAGAGTGCGACTTTGTATTCAACAGGATGGGACTCATTTTATACATTTGATAACTATTGATTAATTTTGTATTAACAATGTTTAAATTCACGGTCTTTCTTTTATTTCTGACACTATGATATTTAGCAAAAAATAATCCTTATGATGAAGCCTTTCGATCGGTATGATAAAGCTACAGGATATTTATTTTTGTCGTGTAGCGGGTTCGGTTCCCGGTTCAACAATGTAATTATTTAGAAATCTGTGAATGCAGTTTTAATTATTTTTTTCAAATTAAAATAATGTCTTCTTTCAGTAAAATGTTCCATGTAGAATATTTAAGGAACTTCCCCTCCATGTGGCATAGGCCTTGGACACCCTGTATAGCTTTTAATAATCCAATACCTTAAAAATATTAGCAGTAGTATTACAGTATTATATCATCTCACATTGTATATCCGTGTACTTACCTTAAGGGGCTCCCATACGCCAATGACCTTCGATCGGAATCCCTTAGTTTTCTTATGATTTTTGTAGCTTATTATATTAACAACAACGGTTTCAAGCAATAAAGTATCCCATATTTACTTCAAAGTTCATTGTTTTCGAGATATTTGGCATCAAAGTTGAACAATTTTCGGCCTAAAAACCGGTTTTCTGGCCATAACTTTTGTGTTAATTGGTTTAAAATGAAAACCTTTGACCAGTTTTTAGAGACGTCACAGACAAACCCAAATATGTAGATTTCGTATATGTTAGATCCTTCACGTCAATAGAGATACGAAATAAGTGTTTTTGTAGACATTGTTTAAAACAATCATACACAGTTAAGTATTCACTTGTTTCAAAATCCGACAGACCAAAACGGAGATAAAAGATAGAAGAACCGATAACCGTTTCATTTATACTTCTATCTGTAGTGCAAAAGTAGGAGATACGATTCAAAACTTGTCAAAAATCGATGAAAACCTCCGGTAGCCCCTTAAATAGTTATTTTTGTTAGTGATGTGGACAGTTGTTGTTAAGAGGGCGTTCACGTGCTCACTAGCGCCACTGATAAATAATTGTGATTATTTAAATTTAACGAAAGATATTTAAAAAAGGAGGCCGCCACGCACTGTTTTTTGTATTTAAGTACCTTGTGAATACATCAAACTAGTTTGTACGTTGCTGGATTCGTTGATCTATGAACTCAAAAGAAAAACGGCCGTTTTAACTTTGGACGCATAGATTGACGAATCCAGTAACATGAAAACTAGTTTGATGTATTCACAAGGTACTTAAATACAAAATACAGTGCGTAGCGGCCACCTTTTTTAAATATCTATAGTTAAATTTAAATAATCACAATTATTTACCAGTGGCGCTAGTGTGCACGTGAAAGCAGCCTTAACTTACAAATATGAATTTTGTGTAAACGCATGTGATGGTTAGATATGTTTAGTTTGTAAGTTGTAACTGTTCCTTAAAAAAATAAAATAAAAAAATAAAATATTTTTGTCCATCTAAGGCAACACCGAAATGAAGGGATATTTGGTAGTCTGTTTGTATTTATGTATGTTTCACCGTAAGATACTGAACCGATTCTGATAAACGATTCAACGATTCAAAATTATGTTGCAGGTGACAAAGGCTACCTTTTGTATGAATAAAAAAAACAGTTACTTTTCCGCAGACAGGTAGACCAATTCCAATTTTTTTTATACTCACTCTGTAGCCTAAAGTTCCATTTGTGTGCATTTTATTTATGCCTTAATAACCCCTTATTAATATGAGGACAAGAAAACGGACATAAAGTGTGTATCTGCTGGGCTATATGTGCCTCAAAATAAAAACTGATCCACTGTCCCCCCTCTTCCCCTAACAGTTTTATGAACTGCTTATGCAAGTTATCTAAAAGGGGTTTCATCGAACAGGGGGTTTCGGTTTAAGGGTAATTATCCACCAAAGATGTGCGAAAATGACATTTTCATAAATTTTGACACTTCGTATGCTTGACCGCTAAGTATAAAATATGGAGTCACAGGCTTCACACGTCCCTTGTGGATATTAATGCCCTAAATGTCTTAAAAATCGGGCTAGCACCGGTTAGACCAACAGCGTTACGCAATTACTATGCATGACCAGCTGACTCATTTCTGAATATAACAATGTAGGTACCTACAATATAAACTGAATGATTAACATCAATTGCGGGTAGTTCGAAATTCCGAACAGCTATTGTCCGACCGCTTCGCTCAGTACCCGCTTGCGCGGAGCGAAACAAGACCTCTACTTACGCTTAGCCTTGTTCGGACTAGTCTAGGCTAGTATTTTAGTGCAAGCCCATGCAAAAGCTACTCGTACTTGCAGCAAATGTATGGACTCGCTCTAAAATACTGGCCTAGTCCGAACAAGGCTTTAGTGTGGCTTAGTTACTAACGCGGCGTCAATAGGTATATGTTTTGTTGGTGAGCGTTGAGGTGAACTTGAAACCAGTTACAGAATAGCGCGGTCGCTGTTGCCAGTATTCTTACGATCAAAGATGGCGCAGGACGGCCGAGTGTCAAGGTAAATAAATTTATTTATACGCAATTAAAATACCTTTTATTAATAACACATTAATAACCAGGGCTTGATCAATTCATGCAGTTGGCGTAAAAATGACGTAATTTGTCGCACACAAGATGATGTTTTGTATTTAAACTTCCGTGTGACATATCGCACGAAGTAACAAAATGATCGTGAGTAAATGCATGAAAGGGCATTGGGCAACCTTGGATGAGAAAAATTGACTCATTTAATTTAAGCAGCGGCCAAGGATCTTTTTTTATAATCTTTTAGATGACCTCTTAATACGCATAGATATATAAAATTAAACTCGTTAAACAATATCGGAGCCGATATATTTAAGTTTTAAGTTTTTCTTATAACTTTTCAATATGACCTGCGGAAATTATACATATTGCAAATATCTCGACTCTGATGCATCTTAGAGTATTACATTCCAAAACAAAATATGTTTGTTAAGAATATATCTATCATAATATAACGCCATAAAGCGAGCTTATCTAAAAAAATACAACACATTTACCCAAAACCCCTTCTTACAGAATGACAGGATGATGTCATACATGTACGTTACGTACGATATGCACGATAATTTATACTAAAAATTCCTAAACATAATATTATAAAATAAAATAAAAAAAAGACAACTTAATGAAATAATAATAATTTATTCCAGAACTAGTCCGTAATAGCAAATATATAAATTAAATTAAATTATACTTAAATCTTATAAATTATTATTATTATTTATTTATTTATTTTTATTAAAACATAAAATTTATGTTATTCATGTACCAACTCGGCTCATTTCAAGTGACGATATCGTTTCATTAAACGATTAGTGGTAAATAATTAGTGGTCATTGTTTATGAAAATACTATTTGAAATCATCCTATCACTGGTTTGACATCAACCCATAAATTGTTTGAGGTATGCTTATAATATAAAGTAAATAATTAAGTAAGTTAACTGAACGTCTTATCAAAGTGAAATGGCCGTCACTCTTCATAACCAGAATTAAAATCTTATAACGAAAATGGCTTCCTCACAAAAGGATATTAATATAGACGTAAGATCCACCAGAGTTAATCATGGACTCATATTTACATAATTTTACCCAACTTTACCCGCTGTAATGTGATAAAGAAGTAAGTACAGCATACGTTGATGTAACTTACGCTCTTTTGAGTGAATTGAAAGAGTTTCTCAAACTTTCCGCGCCCCGATTCGTATGAAAATCGCGGTACAAGTTTTTTAAGCGTGGTTGTTTTTTTTTTGGAATTTTACGGAAATATGCTGTAAGTATAAAGTTTTGAGAATTGAGTTGTTGTTTTAGAAAGTAAATTTTTGTGTCAATAAACCACAAACAAACAGGTAGGTATTTTATATATTTTTTAAACATTTTATAATCGAGTATGGATTATCTACTCGTTCTATCAATTTGGCTTTAAAACTGGGGAATGAATATCGAAAAAGGATGATAATCGACATCCAGATATATCTATTACTATAAGATTATGTATTATTTACCTGTATATTTAAAGCAAAATGTATTTATTAAAAGTAAGGCTCAGGCATACCAATTAGGAGATTGTAAATACAGTCAATGCCAATTTTGTGCTTCATTTGTTTTTAATACGCTGATATTTTTTTTTTTGACGTCATCTCTACATCGTCTTTGAAAGTAAGCTATTAAAGTTCTATGCAAGAACGTCATCATACTGCCGCTACGCTTTGCAACGTTGTATGCCAGTAGCTCAGTTTGTATATAAATGCCGCACGGTACTTCTCGCTCTGTATTTACTGGCCCTAGAAGTTATCTAAGGCAAATCTCTGGGAACGCTGCAATGAGAGTCCGATCGACCAGCCAGCCAGCAGATCAAACGCCGTTAATGGAACTGGAATTGACCACACACTCCGAAGGGACCCTGATCATATACCGAAGCAAGCCTTGAACTGGAATCCCCAAGGCAAGCGCAAACGTTGTCGTGCTAAGCAGACCTGGCGGCGGACGATCATTGCAGAAGCGAAAGCCATAAACAAGACCTGGAGCGACATGAAGCGTGAAGCTCAAGACCGATGGGGTTGGCGACGCATTGAGGACGCCCCCCGCCCCATCCAGGGGACTTCGGAAGTTATGCAATACTTCTCACTGCACCGCACGTTTCGCGCGCCGCAGCGGGCACTTTCGCAACACTTTCACTGTCAGGAACCCGCCAAGCGGGCGTCTACGTCGTAGTCGCTTTCCGCTACATACGAGGAAAACCACGGGATCGGCTACGTGCGTTATGCGTAGCGATTCTTGGCAGTGACAGTGTTAGGTGTGTTTAGGGGTTCTCTATTGTAGGGGCAAAAATATATATATTCCTATCTAAAACCCCTGTCGTCGTTTCTCGCCATGTGCCGGAACTGGAACTTTAAATGGGCTGTCAAAGTTGGGTAATAACATAAACAGCAAACAGTACGAGTACGTTACGATACGAACGTAAGCAAACTGCATGCGGTCAACGCGTGCTCTGAATTATTACAGTACTTCGAATGAGTTTGTAATAATATTATGCAACGGTTGCGTAATGTCTCGGTCTGATGATTGTTTAGAGATACAAATTAATCTATTCTTAATAGTGTTTAAGGAGAGTAAACATGCTAAATATTGCTTTTTGAAACGCCATGGCTCTTTAATGAGAAGTATAAAGTATACCTAACCTAGCCTAGTGGGTAGTGACGCTGCCTACGAAGCTGAAGGTCCTGGGTTCGAATCCCGGTAAGGGCAAATATTTGTGTGATGAGCATGAATATTTGTTTCTGAGTCATGGATGTTTTCTACGTATTTAAGTATTTCTATCTATTATATATATCGTCGTCTAGTAACCATAACACAAGCCTTATTGAGCTTACTATGGGACTAGCTCGATTTGTGTAAGATTGTTCCCTTATATTTATATTTATTTATTTAATATAAGCGTTTAAATTTCTAGTCAGTTATTTTTTCTCTTAACACTGTCAAATAATTTTCGAAAAGTTGAATCACTTGTCATTGGCTACTACTTCAAAACAACAAATTACAAACTCAAAACGTTCTTTAGATAGCCTGAATATAACGCATTAAAATACTTCAAGTTTCGCATATTAAAAAAACGCACTTGATATATATTTCACTTCGAAAATACTAAGTATTTCCCATTATGTAGAGATACTTGCGCATACTTGTAAAGTATGTGGCTATGTCGAGTAACCAGCCGCGTCACAATGGCGGGGGACATGTGAAATGAGATGTCTCATAACAGCGAGCCATGCGCGTTATGGAGAGGGATTTGGATGCCAATCACATTACAAAATATATTGTAATATTGTATATGTTTTTTTATCGGATTACTAATTAGATGGAAGACATTTTATTAAGATGATACAATACAAAAGGACAGACGGCAGGTGGACTGCGGTAATATCGGAAGGACGGGCATACCTACTGGTAATATAATTGTGATCATGACTGGCGACTATGACAGACTATCTTCAGAAGATGTCAGCTCTATCTTCGCATTCGAATCATCGGCTTTGATTTCTCGTGCGTGTGATCCTTATGAAGGTAGATCTTAAAACTGAAATTAATACATTTACTTTAGGCCAATAAATAATTCCTTAATAATACTCGTATGTTCTTCCCCATTTTTGCGTGCACATAATTTTATGTTTACACTAAACTTGCTGTTTAATTTTATGTGATAGGTCGTAAAAGTGACTAATTTTTACTATGATATATCAGTCAATGGATTCAATGTAAAAACGACGCAAACAAAATGTATAGTATGGGCTTCGACACTATTACCCAACACCCAACTGGGCATTAAGTACCCGGAGAGGGCTAACCTAAAATGAACCGATGTATTTAATTGTTAAAACTTGTGATCGTGTCTAAGGATATATACACCAGTTTGGAACCAGTCCATATATAATATTCTACAAATATAAGCAAACTTTTGTATATTTAACGTGATTTCAAGAACGAGATTTCAAGCAAAATTATTTTGAAACACGAAAACGTTAGTCTTATTCGACAAATAATTACTATCAAAATAAGTAGAACTAGGACAATATTTCCCTTTGATATCCTACGAGTATGAAACGAAGAAACGTATACGATTTGGTCCGTTAACATTCTAATGCTATATGTAATGAGAAGTAAGGCGATTCTTCCACTACACCGCGTCCCGCCGCGGTGCGCTGGGCGGCAGATTTTACCATCGTATGCAAGAATCTCAATTTATGTAGAAAACGCGCCTAGTACTGCACACTGCCGACGCGGTAATGCGCGTGAATGCGCGTATAAAAAATCTGCCGCTCCGCGCACGTCGGCGGACGCGGTGTAGTGGGAGAATCGCCTAAGTAGGCATAAAATAGTAAAATTAATTCCACAAATTATCACAAGTACAGAATAGTGTCAAAGCCTCCGCCAGCAACGGGCGTCCAGGCTGGCCGTGACAGATATTAAATTCACATCCAGCGATGGCCACAATATATCACAGCTGTGTGCGTATTGCGAATGCATTAAGAGGGATGATTAACTGTTCGAGTTGGCTGTGGAATTGACTCGGGCGCTCATTTACTTAGTATATATGTGTTGTGTCATTATGGTTACTTACTGCATCAGTAATGTATATGTGCCTGTTGCGAGGCATTTGGTATATCTTATCTTGCTTGGAAATATCGACCGATTTTCAAGAGACCGCGAGAAGTATTATCTAAGCATGATTTTACTGTTTCCTATGTATTCTTTGAAATCAGTTTTTATTATAGAATGACGGTAGCAAATAAGCGTACGGCCCGCCTGATAGTTAGCGGAGACCGCAGCTATAAACGCATGCAACTCCAAAGGAGTAACATGGGCGTTGCCGACCCTTGATATGTTTGAGGATTCGCCGTGTTGACAGCTGAAGGAAAAAATTCCCTCGCTCTCAACACAACGCATCCTCGGGAGCTCTGGCGACCTTGCTCACCTCCAGGAACACAACACTACTGTAGAGCAAGTAGTAGTGTTATTATCAGTGATAGTAAATTTTGTAGCATTTTTGGTGCAGCGTAGTGTTGTTAACGGAATTGGTACAAAGAATTTAAATCCTAATGCTTAATTAGCGTTAATAACGTTAATATTAACCTTAATTTTGATTGATATTGTCTGTATCAATTTCGTTAATAACACTACGTTGCACCAAAACTGCTACAAAAGTTCCGATCACTAGTTATTATGGCTGTGGCGAAGCAAGGCGGAGGTACTTCCCCAGTTCGGCTGCTCCACATTCGATCGGGATGACTTCCCTGTATTTTACGCAACTAATATCAGTTGATGTGATAAAGATTTACCGCCGAAAATCCAATATATATATATATACCGAGTACTTTGGTCGCGGAAGATTGCAATGGTGCTGGTATACCTACCCATGGCGGTAGCTTCAACTAAGCGTTGTAAAACCCCCCAAGGTGGACTGATGACTGAGGTCGAGCACGTAACGCATTGTATGCGCGTCAGATAAATCTATATGTCACTTTTTGTACAGGAAAATTCACCACCAATTCACCCTTTTGGTAAGTCGCTGGAGGCCGCTGGATATGGGTGGGGCAAGACCAGATTTCAAATTCATTTACTCATAATATGAGGCATTATAAACTACATGTCAATTTAAAAGAATCCTGATTGTGATCGTCAATAACATAAGTACAAGAAAATTCAATAAAAATAATTAGAAGAATAATAAACTAACAATTGAGATTAAATAAATTTTTCAATTAAAATTCTTTATTCACGACCAACTTGGATCATTGTGTTAGAACATGTAAAACTTACCATATAGTGTTAGTAAACATTATTCTTATTAATTCTTGTTTTTAAGCAGTAAGTGCAAACGAAAATTATAAAGTTTTAAATCAAAGAAAATATATTAAATTAATTTATTTAAATTTTAAATTTTTCCTTTGATTTAAAAAATATTCTTATTATAATTAAGTACCCACTTAATTTACATTTATGTCATAGTTATGAAAGAACGGTCATTGTGTTACTCTTTTTATGAGACCTGTAAATATAGACGACGATGTAGCACATTTCCACTACCGAAATTTGTCTACTTTGCATACATAGCTTTTAATGATGCAGTATTTGACGTCACGTGTTGTTTGGCCGCTTTTCGGTCAACATTCGATTTGCATCAGACTATATTATCACAAACTCACGTACGACAATATGCCGCTAGTTAACTAATGCGAATGTTCACATAGTTATACGATATTTATGAATATATCGTGAAATTATACACGCTTTATTATAACATAGGCTATAATGTTTCGTCTATAGGTACTGATCTATACTAATATTGTAAAGAGGAAAAATTTGGGAGTTTGTAGCTTTGTAATTTATTTATTTTATTTAGTAACATTTATACCTTAACAGCAAGGCCAAAGCGGTACAAACTTATGAATATGTAACATTAAGAAAAAGAAAAACATAAACAACAACGACTCTTAAGTGTATTAAACGGGTCTATATCGGGTGGCATAAAATTGTTGATCCTAATATTTTGTCGCATACCAACTTTGTGCCGAATATCGAATTGCATAAACATTGTTGTGCATATTTTTTATTTGCCGAAATTGTTGTTCCTAATATCGATTGTCCTAAATATTTATTGTCCGAATGTTTATTGCGTCGAAGGTTTTTTTTTAGAATGATTGATGTGCATAACTTTGATGTTACTAATATTTAATGTACTAAAAATGTTGTGCATATATTTTGTTACGCATACATATCTATTAGAATTGCCTATTACTTGAATAACATATGACCCGCCCTCATGTCGACGGAGCGCCGCTTCGCGGGGCCCCTTTTTCTGCTCTGAGGGACAAAAGGCAACTAACGAACCTATCTAATTTATCTAAATGAAGGTTGGCTCGGCTGAGAATTGCCTAATACTTGAATTACTTATGGCCAGCCCTCATGTCGACGGAACCCCGCTTCGCGGGGCCCCTATTTCTGCTCTGAGAAGCAAAATGCAACGAACGAACCTATTTTATTTATCTAGATGTAGGTCGGGTCTGGTCAGAGTTTACAAATAGTAAAAATAAATGTTTTATTTATGGTTACCTAATCTTTCCTATTTAGTACGTAAGTACGTATACTTTAAGAACTTATGACTCGCCCTCATGTCGACGGAGCCCCGCTTCGCGGGGCCCCTATTTCTGCTCTAAGGGACAAAAGGCAACTAACGAACCTATCTAAATGATCTAAATGAAGGTTGCCTCAGCTAAGAATTGCCTAATACTTGAATAACTCGCCTTCGTGTCGACAGAGCCCCGCTTCGCGGGGCCCCTATTTCTGCTCTGAGGGGCCAAAGGCAACTAACGAACCTATTTTATTTATCTAGATGTAGGTCGGGTCTGCTCAGAGTTTAGAAATAGTATAAAATTTAGGAAAAAAATAGTATAGGTGGTTTAATTTTAGCACGTTTAACAATAGGCAAAATAATTACTATAACAATGAAAATTAGGACTATTACTTTTTAGGTAATTCGATGTTCGAGTAATCAATATTAGGATAAACACACTTTAGGACTTTTAAATGTGTATGCGCAAAAATGAATAGGCTAAATAAGTAGTATGCCACTCAACATTATGCCAAACATTCTCGGCCAAAAAATTTTAGGACGATCAACATTATGCGATACGACAGGCACCCGTATTAAACTATAGTACTCGTAGGCATCTCGCATTCTGCCACCTTCCTGCATCCAATCATCAGTCGCGCGGTCGAACTCGCAAACAGATCACACTGTGGGTGCGCTTGGAGCACGGAGTTGAGGAACGCTAACGCGCGCGCAATGGGATCGTGCGCGTGCGCCCGCGTGCGCGCGCCTGGCACGGCCAGCAAGGGGTGACTTCGCGCGCGACCGTACCGATCAGGGACAAAGAGACGCACGTATGCATCGATGAGATCCACACAATCGACCTTTCCTCGCACTAGATCGATGCTAAATTTAGCTAAGGAGAGTAAGCGACGCAATTGTAGTGAGTCATAGCCTAAATGCCCTTGCAAAAATAAGGTAGGGTACATGTATGGGTAATAAAAGTGAATCCTCTTGAACAGCGCCCTTAAGAACATTTTCTGGACCTGTTCTAATATATGAGTGTATTTGCTCTCATGTGGACTCCAGACCACAGCATTCGACTCCAGCACGCTGCGCACGAGCGCCGCATACAACACGCGGGCAGCGTGGACGGTCAGAGGTGCAGAATTGCGCAAGACGAAACCGAGTCTCCCCGATGCGGTTTTGGCCACAGCTTGAATGTGATCATTGAACGTGAGCCCCGGATCGAAAAGGACACCTAAATCCCGCACACTTTCCGCACGCGCTAATTATGTTTGAAATGGGTAATCTCCAGAACAGGTTATGAATCTCATTAAAATAATTCTTCTACTGCATGTAGAACGGACTTTCGAATGGTAACAGGTTATGTTTTACCCCGTGTGTTTGCCTGCGTTCTTTGTTATACGCGGACAAAGCTGCACGGGTAGCTAGTTTCTTTATAATCATCATCCTCCTAGCGTTATTTCCGGTTGTGCCTGTGCGATATGGCATAGGCACTAGTTTTACGAAAGAGGCTGCCATCCGACCTTCCAACCCAGAGGCAAAACTTGAGCTTACTGGGATTAGAACGATTTCCTCACGATGTTTTCCTTCATCGAAAAGCACAGCGTCAACGGTGCCCCATAAAGAGGAGCACTATGGCAGTCCGAGCTCTCACTCTTACGTATGGCGGACCCTTACCGCTGCCTCCACTTGTAGGTAGAAATCGTTACACTTTAGCCTAGAGTGCGTAAATTATATAGACATGCAATAGTATATTATTGTAGAGGCTAAGAAAGAAAACAATAGATGGACGAGTAGGTAACTGCTTAGGAATGGAATTCGCTCCTCGGTATTTCCTGAGAACTACGATCTAGTTGCCTTCAAAACATCAAGAGTGAATAAGCTATTACTGAACCAGTGAGCTTCGTCTTAGGCTCTGTCGTCGCTTACCATTAAGTGAAACTAGGGTAAATCAATGGACAGTCTTTTATAAAAAAAGGGTTCGAGGTCCGAGCCGAAGGTGACGATCTCGAAGGTGACGAATACATCTATTGCACGTTTGCCCGATACATTACATAGTGTTTGTCACGCCTATTACTAGGATATTGCATATAATTATGAATGAAAATTAATATCACAATATTCACCAAAAGAGCGCGGACGCGCGTTGCCTTGTGATTGGTTGAATCACTGTTCAAACTGGAATACAAAAACATTGATGGACAGTTTGAATTCAAATAAAGCCTGTTCGCGTGATGTCCAGCAAACCACAGTTTTGAAGACTAAGTTCTAACCACCTTTTGGCACATTTCCGAGCAGTGGCGTGAAAAATAAATTAAAATGTGATTGAAATCTGAAGAGCAGAGAAGTGCCTTTTGGAATAAAACTTTACGAGTAAACACCACAGGCGAGCCCCTCAACAAAACCAAACAGAACTAACTAGAACTGTTTACAATTAGAAACTATATACATTCTGTTTATTAATTAATGCTTAATCAAACATTTAGAGTGCAATTGTTTCGAACACGAGTGTTGGCGCAGTTTCGACTGAAAGAATTTCCAATGATCGTCTGTTTGCGCACGTAATGCTGGCTTCACTACACATACCAACAACCCCGATAGCCAATATAAGTCTGACCTCTAACTACGTATAGTTGTGAGGAATGTTGGGTTCAAAATATGGTAGTGAGGTGAGTGGAAGCAGGTTGCGAATCGCATAGTATTGGAACACCAGTCTTAGTTAGCTTTGTACATACGTGGCTTAGGATTGGTTCAATTGATCGGATTCTGTTTTAGCAAGGAATACCTGCAGATAAACAAATGTCTAACTTTTTTGCCAGCTGCCCCCGCGGTTCAGCCCTTGTATTGCAGAGATGTCAGGCCCGGCCACGGGATGAAATATTGCATATGAAGCTCCTTTGTATACATATACTACTTACTTACTTACTCCGCTGGCTCAGCACCCGAAGTGGATCTTGGCGTCCGGTACGAGTTGGCGCCAGCGCGGCCTGTTCTCTGCGATCTCCTCCCTGTTTTCTGCGTGCAGGGCGCGAAGGTCTTTCTCAACCTCGTCCCTCCAACGATATCTAGGCCGTCCAACCGGTCTTCGACCGCTCGGCCGTCCTACGTAGGCCCTCCTCACCGCCCTGTCTACTGGCATTCTCGCAAGGTGTCCAAGCCAGCGGAGTCTCGCAGATTTAATTTCCCCTATGATGTTGGGCACGGACACCATATCTTTCAGTTCCTGGTTTTTGCGTATTCTCCAGCTACCATCTTCTCTGGGCCCAAGATCTTCCGAAATATCTTGCGTTCGGCAACAAGTAGCTTGTTTTCTTCCTTTAGTGTCAGTGTCCTTTGTGTATACTAGTTTTCTTTATTTAACCGGATCAGTAGTTCCGGAGATTTACATACAAACTTACACAGCTTCAACCTCACGGATTTAGTTTTTGGCAATGATCTCTTACATGTATGTTTATGAGAAAGGGATAGTACATATATTAATGATAAGGGTAAGGATTATTGTCACCACCTGGAACGCGACAACACATACCTAGTATAAAGCGTGACCTGGGAAAACGCAGCAAATTCAAAAAAAATACATATGGTATTACTATTTTTTTGTTTTTTACGGTTCCTTGAATATTTTCAAGATTGTCTGTAAACATAAGAAACGTATCCAAATTATCTTCAATATTATTATAATAAATAATCAGCCGACAAGGATTAAGATTACAAAGTCATACTAACCTAAAAAAATCTGACATCGCATTTAAACATTGTGGTTTCTCTTGGAAAACAACTTCTTTCTCCTCTTGTTTTTGCTTGAACTTACTGATAATAGTATGTAGCAGCTTTCGCACATGACTTTTTATTGTGTTACCCATATTACGGCAATTATTAATGCAAAATAATTGTGTAAACAAAATCTAACCAAAGAATACGTGCCTTTGACAGATTATAATGTTGCCACTTTTAAAAAAGTCCAGGTCACGCTTTCGTTTGCCAGACTCCAGATGTTTTATTATTGAGGGCAAGTTGCACCAACTTACGATGGCAGCCCGATTAACGTTAACTATGCCGCCGACAGCTGTCACTCCATAGAAACATGTCATTCATTCCATACATTCAGATCATAACGAACAATGCTTATGATTACGAACACTTTGGTGCACCATAATTAAAGGCTGCCGTATATTCTGTAAAGTATTTCTCCATTCTGCGCCACCACTGTACACTATAAGAAATAAGACATTTCACAACTCTAAGTAGAGTTGTGAAATGTTTTTTTTTCCAATGCATTTTTTCTTTCTTCCGAGTCGTTCGGATAAAAATCCCGTCAAAAAAAGTCACCTATTTATAGTAAAAAACCTGTCACCACTTCAATTCATAACTCAAAGCCGCGTTTGGTTCAAAAAATTTAAATAAAACAGCTCGTTGGCAATAAAGCTGTGAATTCTTTCAGTAACAAAGCGTCGAATCCATTTCACGGATAATCGAATTCTGAAACTGCGTCGTGTTACATATTCTGTTTCATTTAAATTTTCAACGTATACCGGTTTACATGCTGGACATTTACATAAATACAGTTGATGCGTATACAAAACTAGGTCGGCCGTCAACATTTTAAGTTAATAAGCACATTGCCGTCATTTTGGCAAGTTTGCCTGAATGGCAAGTGTTATTCTTGAATCAATAAATAGCTTGCAAACGCGTTGTAATTGTATTTTTTTATAATGGTAACGCATAAATGTATCCAACCTGGATATATATATCCCACCGCCGGCGGAACTTACTCGCTTTTACTCGCGCGAGTAAGAATTACTATGAGAGTACTCGCTACTCGCCGGCGGTGGGACCAGTGCCTGAAGCTTTGATGCATGTAAACGATATGCGGAGTTGCCACAGTCGACTGGCACTTATGACATACAATTATTATATGTATAATGCCGTCTCCCTTTCGGTACTAATCTAAGTAAGTTATATATACAGGGCGTCCCACGCCTATGCCACATGGAGGGAAAGTACCTTGAATATTGCAGATGGAAGATTTTACTGAAAGAAGACATTATTTTAATTTAAAAAACAATTTAAACTGCATTCATAGATTTTTAAATAATTACGTGGATGAACCAGGAATCGAACCCGCTACACGGGAAAAAAAATGCCCTGTAGCTTTATCATACCGATCGGAAGGCTTCACCGTAAGGATTATTTTTTGCTTAATAACATAGTGTCAGAAATAAAAGGAAGACCATGAATTTTAAAATTTGATTGATTTTTTTTTGTTCAGAACAACGAAAAGCTGGCATTGCCGTAAAGACATACAACATAAGTACCTATTACTAATAAATGTATCCACTTGAGAAGTACACGAGCTACAAACAGAACTTAGACGTATTATTCTAAATATCCACCACAACAAGATCAAAAAATCGTCAGGAAGTGAAATAATCAAAAGAGTGCGACTTTGTATTCAACAGGATGGGACTCATTTTATCCATTTGATAACTATTGATTAATTTTGTATTAACAATGTTTAAATTCACGGTCTTTCTTTTATTTCTGACACTATGATATTTAGCAAAAAATAATCCTTATGATGAAGCCTTTCGATCGGTATGATAAAGCTACAGGATATTTATTTTTGTCGTGTAGCGGGTTCGGTTCCCGGTTCAACAATGTAATTATTTAGAAATCTGTGAATGCAGTTTTAATTTTTTTTTTCAAATTAAAATAATGTCTTCTTTCAGTAAAATGTTCCATGTAGAATATTTAAGGAACTTCCCCTCCATGTGGCATAGGCCTGGGACACCCTGTATAGCTTTTAATAATCCAATACCTTAAAAATATTAGCAGTAGTATTACAGTATTATATCATCTCACATTGTATATCCGTGTACTTACCTTAAGGGGCTCCCATACGCCAATGACCTTCGATCGGAATCCCTTAGTTTTCTTATGATTTTTGTAGCTTATTATATTAACAACAACGGTTTCAAGCAATAAAGTATCCCATATTTACTTCAAAGTTCATTGTTTTCGAGATATTTGGCATCAAAGTTGACCAATTTTCGGCCTAAAAACCGGTTTTCTGGCCATAACTTTTGTGTTAATTGGTTTAAAATGAAAACCTTTGACCAGTTTTTAGAGACGTCACAGACAAACCCAAATATGTAGATTTCGTATATGTTAGATCCTTCACGTCAATAGAGATACGAAATAAGTGTTTTTGTAGACATTGTTTAAAACAATCATACACAGTTAAGTATTCACTTGTTTCAAAATCCGACAGACCAAAACGGAGATAAAAGATAGAAGAACCGATAACCGTTTCATTTATACTTCTATCTGTAGTGCAAAAGTAGGAGATACGATTCAAAACTTGTCAAAAATCGATGAAAACCTCCGGTAGCCCCTTAAATAGTTATTTTTGTTAGTGATGTGGACAGTTGTTGTTAAGAGGGCGTTCACGTGCTCACTAGCGCCACTGATAAATAATTGTGATTATTTAAATTTAACGAAAGATATTTAAAAAAGGAGGCCGCCACGCACTGTTTTTTGTATTTAAGTACCTTGTGAATACATCAAACTAGTTTGTACGTTGCTGGATTCGTTGATCTATGAACTCAAAAGAAAAACGGCCGTTTTAACTTTGGACGCATAGATTGACGAATCCAGTAACATGAAAACTAGTTTGATGTATTCACAAGGTACTTAAATACAAAATACAGTGCGTAGCGGCCTCCTTTTTTAAATATCTATAGTTAAATTTAAATAATCACAATTATTTACCAGTGGCGCTAGTGTGCACGTGAAAGCAGCCTTAACTTACAAATATGAATTTTGTGTAAACGCATGTGATGGTTAGATATGTTTAGTTTGTAAGTTGTAACTGTTCCTTAAAAAAATAAAATAAAAAAATAAAATATTTTTGTCCATCTAAGGCAACACCGAAATGAAGGGATATTTGGTAGTCTGTTTGTATTTATGTATGTTTCACCGTAAGATACTGAACCGATTCTGATAAAAGATTCAACGATTCAAAATTATGTTGCAGGTGACAAAGGCTACCTTTTGTATGAATAAAAAAAACAGTTACTTTTCCGCAGACAGGTAGACCAATTCCAATTTTTTTTATACTCACTCTGTAGCCTAAAGTTCCATTTGTGTGCATTTTATTTATGCCTTAATAACCCCTTATTAATATGAGGACAAGAAAACGGACATAAAGTGTGTATCTGCTGGGCTATATGTGCCTCAAAATAAAAACTGATCCACTGTCCCCCCTCTTCCCCTAACAGTTTTATGAACTGCTTATGCAAGTTATCTAAAAGGGGTTTCATCGAACAGGGGGTTTCGGTTTAAGGGTAATTATCCACCAAAGATGTGCGAAAATGACATTTTCATAAATTTTGACACTTCGTATGCTTGACCGCTAAGTATAAAATATGGAGTCACAGGCTTCACACGTCCCTTGTGGATATTAATGCCCTAAATGTCTTAAAAATCGGGCTAGCACCGGTTAGACCAACAGCGTTACGCAATTACTATGCATGACCAGCTGACTCATTTCTGAATATAACAATGTAGGTACCTACAATATAAACTGAATGATTAACATCAATTGCGGGTAGTTCGAAATTCCGAACAGCTATTGTCCGACCGCTTCGCTCAGTACCCGCTTGCGCGGAGCGAAACAAGACCTCTACTTACGCTTAGCCTTGTTCGGACTAGTCTAGGCTAGTATTTTAGTGCAAGCCCATGCAAAAGCTACTCGTACTTGCAGCAAATGTATGGACTCGCTCTAAAATACTGGCCTAGTCCGAACAAGGCTTTAGTGTGGCTTAGTTACTAACGCGGCGTCAATAGGTATATGTTTTGTTGGTGAGCGTTGAGGTGAACTTGAAACCAGTTACAGAATAGCGCGGTCGCTGTTGCCAGTATTCTTACGATCAAAGATGGCGCAGGACGGCCGAGTGTCAAGGTAAATAAATTTATTTATACGCAATTAAAATACCTTTTATTAATAACACATTAATAACCAGGGCTTGATCAATTCATGCAGTTGGCGTAAAAATGACGTAATTTGTCGCACACAAGATGATGTTTTGTATTTAAACTTCCGTGTGACATATCGCACGAAGTAACAAAATGATCGTGAGTAAATGCATGAAAGGGCATTGGGCAACCTTGGATGAGAAAAATTGTCTCATTTATTTTAAGCAGCGGCCAAGGATCTTTTTTTATAATCTTTTAGATGACCTCTTAATACGCATAGATATATAAAATTAAACTCGTTAAACAATATCGGAGCCGATATATTTAAGTTTTAAGTTTTTCTTATAACTTTTCAATATGACCTGCGGAAATTATACATATTGCAAATATCTCGACTCTGATGCATCTTAGAGTATTACATTCCAAAACAAAATATGTTTGTTAAGAATATATCTATCATAATATAACGCCTTAAAGCGAGCTTATCTAAAAAAATACAACACATTTACCCAAAACCCCTTTTTACAGAATGACAGGATGATGTCATACATGTACGTTACGTACGATATGCACGATAATTTATACTAAAAATACCTAAACATATTATAAAATAAAATAAAAAAAAGACAACTTAATGAAATAATAATAATTTATTCCAGAACTAGTCCGTAATAGCAAATATATAAATTAAATTAAATTATACTTAAATCTTATAAATTATTATTATTATTTATTTATTTATTTTTATTAAAACATAAAATTTATGTTATTCATGTACCAACTCGGCTCATTTCAAGTGACGATATCGTTTCATTAAACGATTAGTGGTAAATAATTAGTGGTCATTGTTTATGAAAATACTATTTGAAATCATCCTATCACTGGTTTGACATCAACCCATAAATTGTTTGAGGTATGCTAATAATATAAAGTAAATAATTAAGTAAGTTAACTGAACGTCTTATCAAAGTAAAATGGCCGTCACTCTTCATAACCAGAATTAAAATCTTATAACGAAAATGGCTTCCTCACAAAAGGATATTAATATAGACGTAAGATCCACCAGAGTTAATCATGGACTCATATTTACATAATTTTACCCAACTTTACCCGCTGTAATGTGATAAAGAAGTAAGTACAGCATACGTTGATGTAACTTACGCTCTTTTGAGTGAATTGAAAGAGTTTCTCAAACTTTCCGCGCCCCGATTCGTATGAAAATCGCGGTACAAGTTTTTTAAGCGTGGTTGTTTTTTTTTTGGAATTTTACGGAAATATGCTGTAAGTATAAAGTTTTGAGAATTGAGTTGTTGTTTTAGAAAGTAAATTTTTGTGTCAATAAACCACAAACAAACAGGTAGGTATTTTATATATTTTTTAAACATTTTATAATCGAGTATGGATTATCTACTCGTTCTATCAATTTGGCTTTAAAACTGGGGAATGAATATCGAAAAAGGATGATAATCGACATCCAGATATATCTATTACTATAAGATTATGTATTATTTACCTGTATATTTAAAGCAAAATGTATTTATTAAAAGTAAGGCTCAGGCATACCAATTAGGAGATTGTAAATACAGTCAATGCCAATTTTGTGCTTCATTTGTTTTTAATACGCTGATATTTATTTTTTTTGACGTCATCTCTACATCGTCTTTGAAAGTAAGCTATTAAAGTTCTATGCAAGAACGTCATCATACTGCCGCTACGCTTTGCAACGTTGTATGCCAGTAGCTCAGTTTGTATATAAATGCCGCACGGTACTTCTCGCTCTGTATTTACTGGCCCTAGAAGTTATCTAAGGCAAATCTCTGGGAACGCTGCAATGAGAGTCCGATCGACCAGCCAGCCAGCAGATCAAACGCCGTTAATGGAACTGGAATTGACCACACACTCCGAAGGGACCCTGATCATATACCGAAGCAAGCCTTGAACTGGAATCCCCAAGGCAAGCGCAAACGTTGTCGTGCTAAGCAGACCTGGCGGCGGACGATCATTGCAGAAGCGAAAGCCATAAACAAGACCTGGAGCGACATGAAGCGTGAAGCTCAAGACCGATGGGGTTGGCGACGCATTGAGGACGCCCCCCGCCCCATCCAGGGGACTTCGGAAGTTATGCAATACTTCTCACTGCACCGCACGTTTCGCGCGCCGCAGCGGGCACTTTCGCAACACTTTCACTGTCAGGAACCCGCCAAGCGGGCGTCTACGTCGTAGTCGCTTTCCGCTACATACGAGGAAAACCACGGGATCGGCTACGTGCGTTATGCGTAGCGATTCTTGGCAGTGACAGTGTTAGTTGTGTTTAGGGGTTCTCTATTGTAGGGGCAAAAATCATTTCCCAAAGTGTCACTTCCCAAAAAATGTTTCCCAAATGATCATTTGGCAAAAAATCACTAGTCAAATTATTGTTTCGCATTTTATCACTTGTCAATATCTCCTATGGCAAAATATTACTTCGCAAATTATTGTTTGGCAAAGTTTTACATAGTCAAGTTTAATTTGGCATAACATTCGTTTTCCAAATTATTGCATGGCATACGATTTAGATCCTAATTGTGTAGTGCATACGAAATCTATTTGAGTGAGATTGCATATTTTGCTAAGCAGGTAGTTTGTAAAAAACAAACGTAAATAATTTACAGGTAAGTTTATATGTTCTTTTGTACTATAGGTATTTAGGGAACAATATATTATAATGCAAATAAGCAGCATGCATGCAAGCAAGCCCCGAGACGGTTTCGCCCTTTTCATCGAGGTCTCCAGCGAATCGACGCCACCCCGCTGCGCGGGGTGTCTATTTCTGGTCTGAGGGATACAAGTGAACCCTAACCTAATCGACCAAAAACAGAGATCGCTTATGACAAGGCCATTTTTTCCACCCTGATACCTAATGTGCGAAATGAAAATTTGAACAAATGTTTTGTTTGGAAAACAATATTAGCCCGAACAAAGTGTTTGCTTAATAAACTTTTGCCTTAATAACACTTGACAAAGCAAAATTATGCCAGATGATATTTTGACCAAATGAACAAAATGCGAAACAAAAATGTGCTATTTGTTCGTTTGGGAAATGAAACTACTGCCATAAGTTTTGTGGGAAGTGAAATTTGGCGAAAAATATTTTGCCGAAACAGCAGGATACCGTGTTTAGGATATAGGTATAAATTGGTGTGAAAAAGGCTCCTAAAAATGGGTTCAGCTTAGTAAGCCGTAATCTTAGATGGTTTTCATAAAGTGCCAGTTGTGCTCACAGAGTCGCGCCGCGCCGGTCCGTAGTCAAAAGCAGGGATGCTGATAACTCTTGATTTATTTCCGAGCGACAGTTCCTCTAGCATGATAATGAAGAGTCTGTGGTAGAAAAATATATGATAACAATAAAGTTAAAATTCTTGTCGTAGTTTCCGACGTTCGCATTTTGCTTTTTTTTTCAGAATGTTTTATCATCTGTACTCTGTTAACTGCGATATAAGATTGTACCTGCGATGTTTTTGTTCTGTTAAGGGTTAATATTTGTTTTCAGGTTCATATAACTGTAAGGAGCAACGGTAGCCTAGTGGTTCAGGCAAGCGGCTGTCAAGCGGGGGTCATGGGATCGAATCCCGGCCCGTACCAATGAGTTTTTCTTATGTACAGAATATTTACCGTTAGCTTTTCAATGATGGATAACATCGTGAGGGAACCGGTCTAATCCCAATAAGGTCTAGTTTTCTCTCTGGGTTGGAAGGTCAGATAGCAGTTGGTTTCGTATAATTAGTGCCTACTCCTAATCTTGGGATAAGGTGTCAAAGCGGACCCCGGGCTCTTATACTAAATACTTAGGAGGATGACGATTATATGACTGTTAAATATTAATGAAATTCTATTTCTTTTCTATAGTGGCTGGCAATTCAAAAGCGTATGTTTTCTTACTTACTAACTCTGTATAATGTAAGACCCTTGTGAAATCAGAAGGGTAGTTACGTAACGTTTCGAAAGTTAGGACAGCTCAAACGTCACCTTTCCATGTAAAAATTGACATTTAGATGTACCTAACGTTCGTGCAATGCGTTACGTGATCGTAACGCACTGTACATGCGTTAGGTAGATCTAACCGTCAATTTTTGTATGTAAAAATGACAGTTGAATTGTCCTAACGCTTGTTGGAAACGTTACGTGTTTACCGTTTGCTGAGCCTTACAATACTAAATTCATTGAATTACTATAAAAATTATATCTTCTTAAAGAAAAAAATGTTACAACTTCATAAAAAATAGGCTATATTTGATTGTTCTACTAATTTTTTTATTCGTTATAATTTATTTACACCGATACACAGCCTCAATAAAAATAAATAAATTATACATATATATTCATTTAAAGTGTAAATGGTACGTGCTTGTCCTATACTCTACAACTCAGTCCAGTGTCATAAATCCACTCTGTGATGAACACTTAGGAAGTATGTTTTGTTTTATTTTCTGTTTTTAAGATTTAATTTCGCACTGTCCCAACATCGAGTCTTTTTTTTTAGGTATTTTTTTCATTTATTGGCATTTTGGTCTCAGACGGCTTTATTGAACCTGCATAGTCAATCTTTTATGCATATAAAACTGCGTTTTAATGCAATTCAAAATGGGAGTCTAGGTTCTAGAAAACATGTTAATTATTCCACGGTTCAACTGATGTATTAAATGCACCTATGGGGCCACATGAGTTGAACCGTATAATTATAAGCATTTTTTCAACATTTCTCACGAAAGTTTGGACTCGACTCTACTAGAGGCTTAAAGAGAGAACTTACGCAGGCGCGGGACACTCCGCGATTTACGTTCCTCGCTATACAAGTACATGCCGGTGGCCCAACGTTGGGGAACCGGCATGTACTTGTAGCGATGACGTCAGAGGGCTATAAATATTAATGTTGTGGCTGATAAAAAAGCGCCTTTTGTAAAGATCAAAGGGGTGTCCCTTCTGTACTTGTACTATTATCAATTCTGTGAAAACGAATGCCACGAATAGAATTTGTTAAAAAACCTACGTTATTTCTAAAAGCAATCGTTTCTTTTGACTAGAACAACAAATTGGATTGGTATCAAAGGTAAACATCAAATTTGCCCGAAGAATGTATCTTAAATTATTTAAAGAGAATTTGCGGGTCAAAACTCCATTCTCCTAGCGTTATTCCCGGTTGTGCCCCTAAAGGAGCCCAGGGTCCGCTTTGACACCTAATCCCAAGATTTGGCATAGGCACTAGTTTTACGAAAGCGACTGCCATCTGACCTTCCAACCCAGAGGGAGAACTAGACCTTATTGGGATTAGACCGGTTTCCTCACGATGTTTTCCTTCACCGAAAAGCTAACGGTAAATATTCCGTACATAAGTTCCGAAAAACTCATTGGTACGAGCCGGGATTCGAACCCACGACCGCCGCTTGACAGCCGCATGCCTGAACCACTAGGCTACCGTAGCTTTTTTTGCATTGCGGGTCAAAACTCGACTGCTAAAAATACGTGAACTTTATCATGTAACTTGGGAAGTATGGCATGAGTTGTGCTATAAAGTAATGTTGGTTCAATTCAGATTTGTATATGATGTTACAAATAACAAAAAAAAAAATTTACAGTCGACTGGTAGAGGATTCCTTATGGGATTAAGTCTGCCTCTTTTCTGCCATAAAAATTTAAATACCTAAATGGATAAGGTACTCAACACAATTATTAATTTGTATTATTTTCAAAGTTAGATTGACGTAAGAGTTACATATGTGAACAGAATTTATTTTATTAGTATTCATTTATTAACTTGCTGCTACTCGACTATCTATCACATTTTTTTATTACACATTATAATTATAATACATTCCGTGTACTACTGCACTTACAAGTAACAATCAAAAAAATAACACATAAAAAAGACGGAAACACAAATCAAATAGTGTTAATTACGTTCTCTACAAAAAAAAACATCGGTCTCAGGCCTCTTTTCCCAATAGCTCTCAAAACTCGTATTTAGTTCATTTTGCTCTAGAACTTGCTTTCGCCAGTCAAGGTAAGGTCAGCAGAAACGATCGCAATAAACGGTCAACTGGCCCTATAAAGACCCCTTTATGTAATGGATACTTTTCTGCCCGTAGCTCTAAAGCTCGTACAGTATTTGAAGTCGTTTGTTTAATAACTGCCCTTTTATTGAAGGGAATTCGAATAACGGCCATTTTTTTTTACGAAATGACTTTGTTTTTGATAGGAAGCGTCGTATTTATTTTATTAGTTTCTTACTGTCGGGCAAAGGTCCGCCGATATTTTCATGGGTTTTTTATGTGCTTTTGCCGTTTTCGGACAGCGTCCAAGTAACATTATGTTGTATTGCAATTTTTTATATTATATTTGAAATTATTATTGCTCTGTTTATTGGTGAAGTAGTAATAATCCACTCACACATTATTTCAGCGACACGAAAAATGTATTGAGCATCAGTTTCATACATTTATATAACTAAAAATGAAAAATTAAAAAAGTTTATATATTGGAATTATGTTACTAAAATTCACTTAATCAATCTTCATCTTCTAAACTACATCACGTCAGTGCATTGTAAAATATGGATCAAAAACAAAATATACCCACAAATTTGTAAATAAATTTAAAATATTCCCAACACCATTAATCTTCGGAACCGAGGCCGACGTAGACATAACTAACGGCCTGATATAAGTGCACTCTCTATCCTGCTCTACCGTTATTGAGGAGAGAGAGAAAACGCATTTTTCACGTCGAATTTGATTTAGGAGGAGTAAAACATATTTTGCGGCTTAGTTCCAGTTTCTGGAGTTAAGTGTTTGTGTTTAGGGCATTTAAATATGACGGGATGTTTTATGGTGCCTTGAGAATAATGTAGGATAACGGACTATTATATTAGTGAACATTATCTATAGTTAAAAGTGGTGTAACCTGGATATTTTTACTCATTGGATAACATCCTTTCGATTTCAGTTCAAAGGTTTAGGGTATCGCTGGTGATTACGTACAGAATAGTTGCCTAGGAACATTAACGACACTGTAAGCAGTGTCCCATGACAATGCTATACGAAGGAAAAGTACCTTCAATATTAATGTAATATGCTCTTTGGAGGGATTATTATTTTTTAAATAGAATATTTAAGAAATCCTTGCCCACTAAAAAAATGTCTCGGAAATTTCAGTGTGCCTACCATATGACTTAAAAAAAATCTGCATTCCCATTTATCCATTTCATTCGCGTCTTTATTTATTTTTTAAATTTACACTTACAAATCTTGCATGTATTCTGTGTGTGTCTTGTGTGTAGTTGTCTTATTAAAAAAAACCTTCGTACAGAAAATATCCTACCTTCAATATTTAAACCAACCCTTCATGTCACTTCATTAGCCGTGGGACACCGTGTATATGAAGTAGAATGGTGGTGTGGGGGTGGTACAAGGATGGGCGTTGCCGTCGGGCATCGTTGGAGATCGAGTATTGAGACTAAGACTTTGAATCAAATCAATACTTTATTTAATTATTGGGTATACTCGTATTAGGTTGCACTTCAATGATACTGAATTGTAGCATAGACAGTTCCGAGGTGGGTCCAATGCGTCAGGTCAATCCCGTGTTCAGCCAGAGAATGACCGGAGCTCGGCCCGGGGTTAGATGGTTCGAAGTGACGTCAGCCACAAACCAACCAATCGTAGCCATTCCCACGCTGCGCTACAATTAAGCGTCCGTACTAATGACCATCTTGTCTCCGACATATACAATATCAGTACAAACACATTTATAATATTTTTCTCTTATTTATTGCAGGTACGTACAGTAATAAGCTGACACCCTTAGAAGACAGTAAGTACACTTCAGATTATGGAGTAGAAGATCATCATTGAAATATCAAAATAACGGTCATACGTGTAACTAGAGTCTGGCTTAAAGCAGCGGCAAATTGTGTGTGCGTGTCGCAACATCATGTGTAATGCAATAAATTAATAATATTACTTGAAACATTACTATTTCTTTTTAATTCACACATTGCTGAGTGATCGAGAAGAATGAAGTTAAGTTTTATAAAATAAAACTCTATAACTTCATTTTGCTTTATATTTAAGAAGAATAATCAAAATCACTTTACAAATTTATAATTTTGATGAGACATAATTATGTAACTTTTTATGATATTCTTCAATCTCTTAAAAAGCAAAAACAGTCCAACATATTACGGAACAGTTACCATACCAAGTACCAAGATTAGGTAATTTATTATGAAACAGTTACTTTCTTAGTTACCATACCAAGTATCAAGTTTAGGCAATTTATTATGAAACAGTTATTTGTACGTTACCATACCAAGCACCAAGATTAGACAATTTATAATGGAACAGTTACTTCCTTAGTTACCATATCAAGTATCAAGTTAAGGTAATTTATTATGGAACAGTTCGTTTCTTATAGTTTGTTTTTTTTAGGATTAGAAATACGGTAAACAAAAAAGCAGTCGTCGTCAACCTTTTCTACTTGTGACAAATATTAGATGTTATGAAGGCCTTAACAGAACCAGAACTTAACAGGCCTTTATTAATTATTTTGTATTTTTCCTATGTAATAAATAAAAAGTGCGTATTTCCACATCAATTTATTATGTAAATAAAACTATGTAAGTACTATAAAATAAAACATTGTTTTTATTTTGAAAGCCTTAATGAGCCTACTTATCACAGAGCTATATTTTTAAGTACGATACCTACATGGTGATAACGCGCTTTTGGTGCTTTTGGTGAAGGCAAAACGTTCGGGGGAGAACGAGTCCAAGCCATTTTTGTCTGCCTTTGGTTGGTCCATCGCAGTCCGCACGCCACCACACAAAGCGAAAAACAAAATCTTAATAGTAATTAACAAATAGATACTCGTATAATAATATCATAATCTGAATTCAACAATTTGTTGATTACCAAGAAAACAAGAAAAAGAACGTGGTACGATTGACAATTTTGACAGTGTCGAACCGATTGTTTCAAACCTTTTCTTCGTTAGGTTTTTAAATATGCAACCTTTCCACAACGGAATAACGAAATTTAAAATAACAGAGTCAAAAAATAAATACTTTCAAAATAAATATAATGTCGTAAGTATTATTTAGATATAAATAATGAAAACACTTCTATCATTTTAGGATCGACAACAATAATGTAAGTCTTTTTTGATGGCTGTTTGAGATACTTTGACAGTTTTGTGGCATAAAGTGTCTTGCATAAAATACCTCGTGCTTCGTGCTTTATCCTTCTTTCTAATGCTAAAAAAACGCACTATAGTTACCATACCAAGTCTCAAGATTAAGCAATTTATTATGGAACAGTTACTTTCTTAGTTATCTTATCAAGATTAGGCAATTTGTCGTTTAGTCGATTTGACAATAATAAAATCAGTTAAGGTGCCGAAGTCTTCGAGTGACGTCAATTTTGTCATCTATTTTGTGCTATTACCTATACTCGGTTTACAAGTAAACAACAATGGAATACGGTGTTACCTACAGTCCAAATCGAATTGAAAATATTTAACCCACCAGGTTGCGTAAAACTGTATCGAATCGACACGGAAAGGGAAAAAAAGGGAAGCCGTTAGAATATTCAAGCTTCGTTAGTTAATTTTAGTTTCAAACACGGGTTTGAGGATTTTATTTGCCAGGGAAAAGTTGGCGAATATCGTTAGCGACTGCATAATTTCTTTAGGAATGTAAATTATCATAATTTGTAAGAACGGAGTAAAATAACGACGGGTTTTTAACAAATTGAAAATATATGTGTTATGTGTCAAATATATGGTCGATGTATTAGCATGCGTTAGCTTAACAAAGTGGGCGTGAGACGACGCGCTGATATTGAAATGGTATTAGAATGCAGTTATAATATGAAAACTTGAGGTCAAAAAGAGTGTTACTTTATAAATACCTATAATGACAAAGATTTGACTAGTCTAGAAAATTATACGAATACATTTTTCGTATTTTTTTTGAAATAAAACTACAAATATATTTATAAAAAGCCATTTTGTTTAATAAACGGCGACTCAGAACTATGTACAGTCGCCGTCAGATATATTGGAGCGGCCAAAGTGCTCACAAATATCTGAACACGTGGCTTATGCCTCGACAATAGAGATTTGTTCAGATATTTGTGAGCACTTTGGCCGCTCCAATATGATTATCTGATGGCGACTGTACCTACCAACATAATTTTACTCTGAAATGTATACTAAACGTAAAAATAAAAAATTATGTCTATTAACAAGCTACTGGGTTATTTCGAGAAATAATAAAAAAGTGAAAAAAGTGGTTGTCCTGAACAACTTTCCCTTAACACTATCCAGTAAAAAAAAAACTGATATTGTCATACGGTGTCAATGTTAAAAGTGTTACCTATACAAAATTTGGTTATACTGTGATACCATAAATAAATGAGTATAAACTCGCACATTAAAACAAACGCTCAACGCATACTGATTACACATAAAGCCTCACCCTTTAGAAAACTATTACCTTCCATACCGGTTTGGCGTTCGCTTTTCCATTGTTTCTCTTTTAAATACGCTGCCTTCCCGTTTGACCCGGATAGGTAGCCATACATCGCTGATTTTGCATAATTAAAACCGGCTACAGCTCTTTTAGAAGCAGCCATGGACGAGGTGATTGCTGTTTTGTTCGGACAGCGAGAAATACGCGACTGAGGTCCGCTTTGTTGCGAGCGATGATAAGTTAGCTCGGATGTTATGTTTTTGTAATAAGGTTAAAATGGGGGTTTTATAAAAAAATCTAGGACATTTTTGTAATTGTACTGTTATTGTGAGTCAAGGTTAATAATTAAGGATCCTGTAGGTATTCGTTTATTCAAATTTCATAAGATTATTACTACTGCCCGCTCCCTCTCATCCGTGAGAGGAGTCCCGTGCCCAGCAGTGGGACGTATGATGAGGATGGTGAATCCTGCGACATATTTGGATCTACACTCAAGCAAAAGGGAACTTATGAAGAAAGCCGATGCAAATATATAATCTATGCATATTAACATTAAAAAGAGGAAGTCAATCTCCGGAACCATTCATATGATTATAAAAAATCTTTGAATTGCATGTAGAATGGACGTTCGGGGTTGTAATAGGGTATAATTTATCCCGCGTTTTACTGTCAATTGCGTGGGTGCCTGAAAAGACAGTCTGTCAACTAATTACAAAAGAGTACCTTATCTTAACTCAACTTTTGTTAGCTATTTTGAGAATAGTAATCGCAGTAAATCCTAGGGTACTTACAAGCTATGAATCCTTTTTGTTACGGCCTAAGGCACAAACAGACAAAGACCATCGTGCAACTAATACGAAGCCAATTGTCCGTCTATTTATCCTGAAATGGGTGCCATTACGGACTATTTGCTGCCAGGTGCGCCATTGCTTGACTGATTGCTGTTTAACCTTTAAAGGCATTCTAAAGGGCTTAGGCGGGTCAGACAGATTATACGAAGCACCGCTCGTGTGTTCAGTAGTAATAATAGCGTACTCACAATCATGGATGAATAAATCAAGGGGATAGCAAATGTCTCTGCATAATCGGAATCCTTTAAAATAAAGTACTGGTTGGAACCTGGTGTCACCACTTCACACACGACAAAGGGTCTCGGTACAATTCATTTTGTATAGCGTATAGACCTCTGCGCCACCTAGAGGAGGAATTTCATTTATATTTATTTATTTATTTGAGTCAGGCAACAAGGCCCATATTTACAAATACCTTACAGACTAACATACATAACAATATACAAAACTTATAATATAACGCAAATACACGTTAAGACGGCGACGCGCGACGCAAGTTCGGCCTCGAAATCGCCGGATAACTACACCCTTCGGCCAGATCTCCTCCTTGATGAAGGTCGACAGCTTGTCAGTTGGTACTTTCACCACAAATGAATTGAAACTCGGTCTGTGGCGGGACTCCAACCTCTCAACCCTCAGGATGATCTTGGTCTTCAAACGCAAGTACTCGATGATCTGTTCGGCTTTCGTCGACTAGTGTGGACCTGCAGACGGGACAAATATAACAATGTCACCTCCTCGGCTAGTAAACCAGCCGACGCAGTACCTCACAGGAATATATGTAATATATATGACGACCGGTTGGTTAGCCTAGTGGGTTGGGACGCAACCTACGAAGCTGAAGGTCCTGGGTTCGGATCTCGGTAAGACGAATGTTTTTGTGATGAGCATTACATCTGCACGAGCTCATACATGGAGAAGTCTGGTCAGCAAGAGGACATGATGTCATGATCCCCAACATTAAGGGAACGACTGATGATAATGAATGTCTATGAAATTGTAGCTTAGAAGTACAAAGGTGCGCGACGTTGGAGATACCATTACCAAACTCAAGTGGAGTTGGGTTTTGCCTTGCCGGGCAGAATGATGGTAGGTCTTTAAAAAAGGTCTCAGATTGGTGGCCAATTATAGGTAAAAGGAGCGTCGGTCGGCCACCAGCTCGATGAGTGGACGCTATTAGGAAGATAGCGGGTCACTTCTGGATAAGATTAGCTCAGGATAGGGACCGGTGGCGTACTTGAAGAGAGGCCTATACTCAGCAGTAGGTGATTAAGGGCTAAATATGATGACGATGATGATCACTCTCTCCACGTTCGATTAGAATAATTCATTCACGTGTGTATTACATAGACTTTGAGGGTGAAAAGTAGCTGTAGTCTTTGCAATACGTGGACGGAGCCGAGGCAGCTACTTTAACAATAATTCCTTTCTTATGTGGATAGTGCTTGAACTAGAAATCTTTCAGAGTAACCTGTGTGAGACAGCGTGAATTATGCAAGTCGTTGCACTGGCTGCGGCATTGTATTCTTCTTTCTTTGTTTAAAAAATGTAATAAGCGAGCAAAGCCATGTGGCGGTTTTTTAATCAACCCGTTTTGAGTACAGTCAACAATTTCACACAATAATTGCAGTAATTATGTGAAAGTATCCGTGTCCGTATGCATACTTACGCTAGTAAAAAATTACATGTCAAAAAAACGGAAAACGTACGATTGAAAAATGGCAGATCGGAAATATTGATTGTCTTTGGGAAACATCTCTTTCCTTCTTTTTTTTTAAACCTTTTTTGAAGGCGGAAGCTATAAATGTAACATGTGCATATTTGTGTGTACCTGTGTCCTGTGTATCTGTCTGTAGCATCGTAGCTCATAAACTGATGAACCGATTAGAGTGTGGATATTTTTGCCAAAAATATTATCCGTCGAACCATTTCGACAAATATTATTTATAATTGTTGCGTTTCGGGTTATTATTTTATTTTATTTTGTGTAGTTTTTCATCTGAGATATCAATATACAATCTCTTATTTCATGTATAGTGTAGTATTTATAATAGTCGGGTGCACCCCAACCTGAGGACTATTCTCTTTGCATGTAACACTTTCACAGCCAGGAATGCGCCTAGCACCTACGCCGTAGACCAGGGGTTTTCAAAGTGGGGGGCCACATTTTAAGGGGGCGCGGGGCCTCGGGAAATCGTTTCGCAAAAACTAATGCCTCGCCGATCCTTGGGATTAGGTACTCAGCTGACCCTAGACTCCTAAGAGCCGTGGCGCTAAAGGCAACGCTAGGAAGATGATGATGATTTGGCTAGCTAACCCATTCACTTCCGTTTCCTTACATCGAAGCGAAGGGGGGCGTGGGAACATCATTTTAGACAGCAGTGCCTAAAAAAAGTTTGGGAACCCCTGCCGTAGACAGTTTCCGCTACATGGGAAAACCACGGAGTGCGAAGCGATTTTTGGCAGTGAATATTATGTTAAAATGTTTTTTTGCGTGTTAGAATAACGTATGAAATACACATTGAAATGTGATGCGTCAAAGCGATGAGCCAAATCAAGCCCATTGCTCTCCATCACAGATTATTCAAAGCGTATATACGCCGACAAAGCCTCGGTTGCAGGCTTCGTAGCCCGTAGCACTCCAACGGCACGTAGTGCGCTACGAGCGATGCTACGCACGTGTAGCCATATTGTTGTATCAGATAACTGTCGGCCATGTTTTATAATGACACCTTCAACGTCAACCCATTCGATACCACATATCGCTACTCCGTAGCGCGTGGCTGCGTTTTACCGCTCTGTAGCGGAAATCGGACGTAGAGGCATGACTCATATGTGAGTCAAGGGCCATGTTTGGGTTAAGTAGCGCAAAGTGCTCGTATTGTCATGTGTCGTTTTGGCGCTGAATGGGTTTACCAATTCGACGCCAATAAACGATTTTGTATGAGTACTCACACATACCAATAGGCATTCAATTTATTGAGTTAGGACGTCGTAAATACGGTTCCTTACCTCAAACATCAATGATGCCATACAAAAATATAATAAACTAGTATCAAATGTCTAAAACGCCATAGAACATTTACAACATCCAACAATATCATAGACCTATCATATAAACTGGAATACCCTTTCATTTTCACTGTTATAGTCACTAAAAACGTCCACTGTTTTCCTTCGCTCGGACATCGCAGTTTGACACTTTTATTACTATAATATAGATTAAAAGCCGATCGAGTCAAACAAAAACCAACCTTAACACATCTTGTTAAAGTTCAATTTGGAATGACGCTTATTGATTGGAAGTAGGCTATGTAATGAGACGGTCAGTTATTGATTCGCTCACGTGTTCTATTAGGCTGGTACATGACAGCGGACGCGGGACTTCTGTGGGCTCACGGCTTTAGGTCGGGTGTAAACTTTTCGAATGGGTTATAGTCTCTCCATACAAACCCGAGGCTAGTTGTATGGCGATTGTGTCGAACGTGTAGGATCGTATTTATAATATTAGTAGGATCTTTAATCCTATTATAAATACGAAAGTTTGGATGTTCAGATGTTTTGATATGTGTTACTCAATCACGTATGGGGATTATCCACTGCCAGAGGCTGCTCACAGGGGGGGGGGTACTCTCCCCTCTGCTATGGACCCTTGCAGTGGATGAATTGCTGCATAAGATGGCGGAACTACGCATCGACACCCAGGGGTACGCAGACGACCTTGTGGTGACGGTGCGGGGAAACTGCCAATCTACACTATCGCACCAAATGCAGAAAGCCCTAGACACAATTAACATGTGGTGCAGGGAGAATGAATTATCCGTTAATGCTGACAAGACGGTTGTTGTGCCGTTCACAAACAAGAGGAAACTCGACAGCCTGAGACCTCTGTCTATGAACGGCAAAACAATTCCGCTATCCTCCGAAGTCAAGGGCGTTATACTCGACCAGAAACTGACTTGGAATCCGCACGTTAACGGCATTTTGCAGAAGGCTAAAGCAGCCCTCTCAATCTGCTGTCGTTTAGCGGGTAACAGATGGGGTCTAAAACCCAGAATTGCCCTGTGGCTATACACGTCCATTGTGAGGCCGATGGTGTCTTATGCCTCTGTGGCCTGGTATAGGAAAACGACACAGAAAACAACAATAGCAAAGCTCAGCAGTCTGCAGCGGACGGCTTGTATAATCGTTACTGGAGCCATGTCAACCTCTCCAACAGCTGCCCTTGAGGCGTTGCTGAACCTTCCGCCCTTGAATCTCCATTTGGAAAAGGAGGCGAAGTCCAGCATGCTCAGAATAGCGACAGCAAAAAGAGGGGACTGGCTATCCTCAGCCTTGAGAACACTCAAGGAGTCAGTCTACGATATTCCTGTTCTGGGGATGCCTCTAGACACAATGCCCCCAAAACTCTGTACACAGACAAACTATTCAGTGGAACTCCTCAGGAGAGAGGACTGGTTAAACGGCCTCATAGATTGGAAACCAGGCAGCCTAAAGTGGTACACTGATGGCTCCAAATCCGGATCGGAGGTAGGATGCGGAATATATGGAGAAGCACCCAGGACAGCGATCAGCGTAAACCTGGGCAAGTACACTTCCATATTCCAGGCAGAGGTATACGCCATCTTAGAATGTGCGACAGCCAATCTGGAAAACACCTACCTCAATAATACTATTTATATCCATTCGGATAGCCAGGCGGCTCTCTTGGCCCTGACGTTAGAACGTCATAACGTCGAGGCTGGTCAAGAACTGCTGGGATCTATTGAATGACCTGGGCGCAAAAAACAAAGTCATATTACGTTGGGTCCCAGGGCATGCCAGTATAGAGGGAAACGAGAAGGCCGACGAGCTTGCACGAGCGGGGGCGAAGGGGACGCTCTGCGGACCAGAGCCGTTCTGTGGCATCCCCAAAAGCCTGACCAAGCTCACTCTTAAGACCTACTGTTTCTACAAGAGCATTCAAGCCTGGCGAACTATACCAGGGCTGAAACATTCCAAGGCGCTTATTAGAGCCTATAGCAAAAAGGCGTCTTCTGATGCCTTAGCGCTAAGCAGGAACCGTCAACGCATGTTGGTAAGGATGCTTACAGGGCACTGTCGCCTAAATAAGCACATGCAAGCGATAGGACTGTGTGACACAAGGCTGTGCAGACTCTGCCTGGATGCGGAGGAGACGCCTACACACATCCTAACCGAGTGCCCCTGCCTCATGCGCAGTCGCAACTCCTTTCTGGGAAAACACATCATGTGCCCGGAGGAGATCAAATTTCTTGAGTTCAATAGTATCCTGCAATTCTTCGAGTTTGCAGGACTTGACCAAGAATTGTAGTATGTGGCGATCACAATAGATCAGCAATGGTCGCAGTGATATAAGGGCTCTCACGGTCCGGAAGCCGCTACAAGAAATAATAATAACTAGCGTACGAGAAAAAGGGATGCAAACTCCGGGAATGGCTTTTTTTGGACATGATAAATACCAAACTTACTGAAGTTTAATTTATATTTCATTAAGTGAGATTTTAGATGAGATAAAATACTATTACGAGTATATCAACTTGATTGTTTCGTAAAATAAAGTATTGTTTGAGTAGGCTGGATAAAAAAAGGAAAATAGAGACCCAACTTTGTTTTTTTTTACTATAGAGTTTTTTTTAAAGTGATTACAATCTTAACCCATTCAGCGCCTCAATTAATACTTATACAGTAATGCCGATTTTTCAATGCATATTTTATGGTAGGTACATGCCTATTTTTGAAAGTGTAATTCCCGTGGCATTGTTGATCATCATCATATTAGCCAAAAGGTGTCCACTGCACGACATAGGCTTCCCCTTAAAAGTGCCAAAGTGACCGGTCGTGCGCTACCCGCAGCGGACTCCCACGACCTTTACCAGATCATCAGTCGACCTTGTGGGGGGAGGGGCTATACACTGCGTGTTCCGGTACGTGGGTCCCACTCTAGAACCTTTTCGTCACAATAGCTATCTGTTCTGGCATAGTTATATACAAATTCTATATCTTGCTAACAAACCAAAAAATAAATACCTACAGTTAAACGCGAGAGAGAACTAAAATGTAAATAACAGAAAGGATTATTCCCCAGATCAGTGCATAACAATCTAGAAATTTAATTTTCATAAACCGTTCCATAACATTTATTCCATCGGACTGTCCCTGGCCTCTGCCAAGAACAGTCCAAAACATATTTACGTCCGAACATAAAGTAAAACAGGTGAAACAGTTATTATTATAGTTCCTATTGCTAAGGAGGTTCTTTGTTGCCGGTATTTGAGAATTTTCCAAAAAATAATCCGATTCCCAGGGAAGATCGGCGGGTTAACGTTGGTAGTCTTTATTTTTATTAAAAATCTGTTGTTTTGTTATAAGTGGTTTTGGCAGTGATTTTGAGAGAAACGAAAACGATAAGGGTACTTACATCGGTTTGAATCAGTTGACTGTTTGTAATACAATCGAGGAAAATGCGCCTCTGCCCTACGTGGGACGATTTTATTATATTTTACATCACACCTGGCCATAATGCGAGTTTTACTGCACGCAGCGCGTACGGGAAAACTCGCATTGTGGCCAGGTGAAGACGTAAAATGTTGTATTCAACACGGGCGGCAATTCATAAAGCCCCAGAGCGCATATTTATGACCCTCAGCTTCGGTTCGGGCCACAAACACCGGCGATCTGGGGCATTCACGAATTCACCGCCCTAGTTACGTAATGTACTATTAGGTGAGAGAAAATTGTTGTGTACAATATTACATTTACCTAGTTTCTTTTTTCCATGGAGCGACAGAATCAGGTTTTCGCAACACAGTGTGATGTACAGTGTGATATTCACGAGGACCATTATTACTAGAAATGATTTCATCTGAACCGAATAGGGTACTGCTATGAGAACTATATAGGACTGTATAAACAGTCAATATATGCGATCAATGCATTGTAAACAGTGAAATTGTAAAGTTTCCAATCAAAAAATAGGCTTTTTTAGTGCTGTTACGTTTATTTGCTGAATACATTTTAAAGACATTATACAATATTGTCCAGGTCAGCGTATCTAATCTGCACGAACGAGTGCAAATAATAAGGCTTATGATTAAACAAATCCAATAAAGAATGTCAATATAAATTTAAAAACGTCAAACAATTGTTGAATATTATAATCGAACACAAGGAGGCATTGAATAAAATATACATATTAAAATGACCCCTATACTTGCAGCCCTAACCTTGGCCAATATCCACAGAAGATACGCGAACCGTCTCTGTATGACCTAATTATGTGGTTCCAATTATAGGGTCAAACCCGATCTATTGATCGATTTTATATAATTTTTCCTCTCCGTTAAGCCGTCACGCGCGGCTTAGCTGTCAACAGCGTTCTTTTTAATCAAATCTGCTCAGTTTAATTATTAATTCCGTAATGGAGTAATCGGATACAAAAGCTTTAAATCCCGGGTAGTCCCGGTATATTTATCCCACCAATTACCCGCGGGCCAAGGCATTCCTGGACAACAATTACGCCGGGATTACGTGAGGGTCATGACTGTCCAGTATAATGTTAAGGGTATGAGGCTGTAGATTTAGGTTACTTTCTGGAATTGTGCTCGCTTCTCATAAGAAATTCGCTTTGCAGATTTTATAATATAATAATGCAATGCTTTATCGTTGTGTTCAAGTCCAAATCTCATTCAAGTATTTTATATCTGATGAAAATTTTCAATATTCACAATATGTATTTAACACATTTACATTAAAGAAGTTTTGTTAAAGTACTCGTATAAAAATATGTATTATTATGTATACATATAATCATTACCTACAAAATAATTATTATATCATGTAGGAAAATTGGATTGAGGGTACATAATGAATTATTTTTGGAGTGAATTTTGACGAAATCTAATTTTTCACAAAGTGTGTGAATTGACTAAGTATGAGATTTAGTATTATAAACATAATATTTTTGCAATATGAAGAATGGGCACGAAGTAACGAATTAATCTCTCAATAGTGATTATTAAGCTCTCAAACTCTGTAGCTATTACAAAAATAAACTGTATTTTTTTATGAACCCAATCCAAGAGTTCCCGTAGGCATAATAATGCAGCAGGATTAAATATGGCGTCTCATATTTAGTAGAAGCCTTAATTGCGCTTCTGTAGATTTTATTACCTTGATTATAAGGGGTTTAATTTGCATTTAAAGCCCTGGACATCTTAACAAGGATATTATAAAGGATAAGTGCACTTAAGGAATGAAGTTTAATAAAGTAATTTACTTAATAATATTTATATTACGCCGTTAACTTCAATAGATGTCTGTAAAGGTAATATTATCTTCGTAATTTCACTTCAATATCCACTCGTTGATGTTAATGATTATGATGGCGATGATGATGACCTTTTATACTTATACTATAAAGAGGTAAAACCGGTCAAGTGCGTGTCGGGCCACGCGCAGTGTAGGGTTCCGTAGTTGCCTGTCTGTATTTGTCACATCGACGCGCGCCAAGTAAATGGTTCGGTAGCGTTGAGAGAAATCTACTATTTTGTCGGCGTAATTGATTTACATATAATCATGTTGAATTACAGATTTCTAGTAGTAGGACGGACGACAGACATACAGCCGGCCATGGCGAATCTATAAGGGTTCCGTTTTTGCCATTTTGGCTCTGGAACCTTAAAAACACAAACGACCGTTAAATGTTTAGGACCAAAAAGTGGTTTTAACTGATACGTATGAGCATTTTAACACCAAAAGGGGCAGGGCGCGTTACACGGCATGATCACTAATAAAAAATAAAAACAAATTATTCACCGAGTTTTTTTCCGTAGATGTCTAATTATGTTACTAATTAACCAAGTTAATTAAAAATATGAATATTCGTGACATTGTTTAAAAAAAAGAACAGTATGTTTAAGAATGCACTCTACTACATTTAAGTAACCCGCTGGTTTATCACGATGCTTTCTAAAAGATACGCGGAAAATGTTGCATGACAAATTAAGTCACGAAAACCGACGTCGCGCGACATTTCGAGTGATGTCCGGCAAAGTTGCCACTTTGCCTAAACGCTGCCACCTCCCTACAACAGCAACTACTCGTACTGATTACACGTGTCGCGGAAGACTGAACACCTTGATAATGTGAAATTAGGGTGATTAATTGAAAATATGTAAATAAATGTATGCAGATAAAATAACTTAAAGTGATGCATTGGAAATTATCGCTTGCTTTGAAACGCCGTTCTGACTAGATTAAGAAACAATAAGGTCTGATTTTCAGACGTACGATCTTGACTAAAGTACATCCATAAATTAAAGTCTTAAAAGGTAAACAAATATGGCGGAATGAGTAACCATAGACTGCTATAGTGATGTGGAGTATGTCGAATAATGTCGAAGTCGGCAAAATTACTATATAATAGACATGACGATAATAATTGAAAATAACTAAAAGAAAAACTAAAAAAAATGTTATTTTTTTTTATTAAGTAAGAGATTACTATTTATTTTGATAAAATTAAACTGAAAAATACGGACGCCCACCATGATATTTTAAACACCAATCAGAGCGCATGACGTCACACTCACATCTCTTCTCACTTGCGTACTGAACGACTAATAAGACAGGGATAGAACCATATTATCTGACAGGTCTTGGTACGTCATTGTCTCCGCTTTGTCGCTCGCACGACCGCACAAGACTTGTAAACTTTTGAATTCATGTTCATTCAATGAGCAATCGAACATCTAGGTAGCAATCGTCAACGTCAAAGGTCTGCGTTCTATTTATACAAACGTGACGTCACTCGGGACGCCATGACACTGACAAGCGTTTTAGCGCCAATTTGAAATTTAAAATCTAGAATGCATTTTTTTTCTACTTAACTGTTATGCTCTAGAAAAATCTTATTCGTTGTACATAAAAAAAAAATCTTCTGACGACTCCAATTCCTATATGTTTACTAATGTACGCAAGCGTGTGAACAATTACACAACTTTTGTGTAACACAAGCTAGAGCATATCACCCTTTGATCTTTGTCAAAAAACCGACACTCAAGCCAGTGCCCGTGCACGTGAATGTCGCTTTGAACGCGAGCATGTGAACGCGGCATGATATGTTTGCAACAATATGTTTCGGCAAACAATGTTTTTTTTTTTTGTGGCACACTGAAATAGCCTTAATTTTTGATTACTAGCTCAACATCACTGTCTCGACCAAGTACTCTGACTTCGAGTCTTTATCGATATAAAAGTGCATCCCATCCCTATCCACCAAAGACAATACAGAGTATTTAAAATGTCAGTTGTAGGTTTGAGGTTACAGGGCTTTCAGTTTTCTGCGAAAAAATAAGTGTTTTACGATAAAATGGACATATTATTATAGAAATAATGGCCTACATCAATTGCCTAGTTGTTATTGCGTGTGATTTCACCAGGAATGTGTGTTTTTCTACCGGTAAGTGATTTGTTTACATTTTAAGACTGTAATTTATTGCACTTTATATGATTGTTTATCTGATTTAATCGATACCTGATTGCCTTAAATATCCTCGATAGAAAAAAAACAAAGCTGTTTTTTAGTGAGCCTAATCAAACAATACATTATTTTACGGCACAATCAATTTGATAGTGTAGGTAGTATTTTGTCTCGTCTAAAATCTCACTCAATGAAATATAAACAAAACATTACTAAGTTAGGCATTTATCGAAACTTGTGCAAAAATGCCATTCCCAAGCAGTGTTGCATCTCTTTTTCTCGTACGTGGAAGGCATAAGCGTGTCTCTGTCAAAGGGGCGTGATCGACTAGAATCAAGGCATCCCCTTAAATGAATTTTAGCCTCAAACACGAGTTGTTGCCATCTGAGCTCTACTGGCGCCATTTCCCGCCAGCTCAGGTTTTAAAATCGCGCAGGTTTGATTTGATTATATTTTAGCAGAATATCTATACAAGGTATCTGAGACGGTAAAAAAACACCCTGTATACTAATACGCCTGCGTTCTTTGCAATAGGCGGGTGAAGCAGTGCGGGCAGCTTGTCTTACATAATTTGCCCTTAGCGTGGTTTATCTTACCTCATTGGTATGAGGGCCCTTTAAGATGCACATCATCGACTCAATGGGATCTTTTGTGCAATTTCTGATCCTTTGTACCTAAATCTACCTCTTGGTCATTTCTACAAACCGGATGATGGAGCTCAGAGAGACCTTGTATTCCAACACAATATTAAAAATAAAGAAGTCAATCTATGCCATGTCACAAATAAGACTCAACTCAGCATGTTGTCCAGCATTTTGCTTTACAGCTAGAGTTGGTTTTCCATGGATACATAATAATGATAATTATCCATTTTCAGAAATCATACCATCCTACCACCTCTTTTAAAATTTAGTGATAAACTACTTTAATCGATTGGAGTCTGTCAATTTAGAAATAAATCCATATAAACTAAATAATTGTGAATAGGAAAATAACAATGTATTATTTAATTACTGTCACGATACTACGAAATAAAATCACATCGATTGAAACCGACATATTTGATTGTGCAAAATGTTGCGTTTGAAAATATGGCATTGATTTCTGCACGGCGCGCGAGCTCTCTCAATTTTTCTCGCACTAACAGTCTCTCTCTTTACTTACAGGACACTTGTGTTAGCAGACGACACCATAAACAGCCCGCCCACGACATCGCGCGGTTTTTGTCATTCATTGCGTAGGATCACACCCTCACCACAGTGCGTAGAACGTCTCGACCGCCCAATGAACTATAAAACGCTTACCGTGCCGCAATTCGCGCAATGTCGTGGCCAGGCCGTTAGAGTGACTTTTGCAGCAATACAAATGCACGACTGAAGCACGACACCTGCCATAGATCGCCTGTCAAAATTCCTGTAACCGCTCCTATGGTTGTTACTTTAGAATTCGAAGAATTTGGCCCACTTTGAGCTAAATATCTGGCAAGCCACGTTCACAAGGCACTCGTCATAACGTGTCAACAAGAAAGCTCGATGTACAAACAAACAAGTCACTTTAATTGTCATGGCGTGACCCGGCCCATTATCAACGGGGCGTGGGTTAAATTTGAAGCGGAAGCGGAAAATGGGTCATTACGACGTAATTTATTGCATTGGTATCAGTTTTGTGATTGTTCTGCGCCAAGCTTAACGTGTATAATAAAGTAGCATCACTGGTGCACTGTGTCGTGATGAAAAACGTCATGCGCTTGCACTTTTTGCCTGGTATGTCTGTCAATAATCAGCATTTTTGTATTTTTTGTAACGCTTTAAAAATACTACTTACTTTTAACCATTTTCAACTGCATAATGAAGACAATCCTATTAATAAATAGTGAAGTTTTTAATGCAAGGCTTTAGCAATTTCTTCTGAAAAAGTCGTATTACTCTGTATCAGAGTTTATAGCTGATGAATGATATGTTAATTGTATTTTTATATCTGAATTGCTCATAAGATTACATAAGATTACTTAACAGGGAAACATTGTATTGACATTTGAATTTATCGTACTGACATTGACATTAGGATTTTTATTGTAATATTATTATGTCTACTGTAATATTCTACACAATTTCTTTGTTGTGAATAAATGAAATGAAATGAAATATTATAAATGCGAAAGTTTGGATTTTGTTACTCAATCACGCTTAAACGGCTCAACTGATTTGGATGAAATTTTGCACGAAGATAGTGCCTGGATTAAAATATAGGGTGGTTTTTATCCTGGGGTCACGCAGACAAATTCAGGCTGCAGCATGACAAAAGACTATCTCATGTCATATCCACAAACTTAGGAGCGTTCCTGACTTGGCGGAGCGGGTTCGGTATGCCGTAACTTTGATGTCAGCTCATAGATGTCACACGCTTGTTGGGCTCACTTGTTAAGGTACTGTCATTATTACATTTGCACAGTGGTAATATCATACATACTGCATTTGGTATACATACATACCGCATTCGTACTGCCCCGCTTCCGCGTATTCGGCACCAGTCAGGCAGCACTCATTTAGTAAAGTATCGATTCCGACTTGACTGACAGTTTCCTAATATCGTACTGCCTCAGCGCCGACAAATCAGCGGGGCTAGCACAACTGATGCAACGCCACGACGCGATTCGAGAAAGATCTACCCTATTCTTTCTAATTGGCATCGTGCGAGTGGGACAAGAGACGCTCAGTCACGTGCGAAGCAACTAAGCAGCAAGTTTCGCTAGACGTCCAGGAAGCCTTACCTTTATTTTATTATCTTAGTAGCTTCCACCCGCGACTCCGTCTGCGTGGACTCATGATAAAAACTATCCTCCAAATCAGTTTAGCCGTTTAAGCGTGATTCAGTAACAAACATAAAAACTTTATAATACTAGTACGATTAGTAGGAAGTAGGATTGGACAGATTAGTAGAAATAGGGGCCAGGAGTCAGCTATCAGTTCATGACTTGGTCCACAAGCGCCAAGGTTCACCAGTACTGTAATTAATCTTGATATTATATTCTATATCCTTCCTCCGTGGCAGCTCTTTTGTCTCTGCCTGCCCGATTGGTTCCTTTGAGCGTTGCGGTGTACTCGGGTTTCAAATCTTGATACTCGTAAGTTATGACTTAAGTAGCTCCACAAGTTTGCTTCAAGCATTCAATTTGATTTGGTCACTGAATTTTAAGCAAGCAAGTGAATGTAAAATGCGCGGGTAGTATCTACATTTTTAAGATGATTTCGTTCACTCTTTTTAAAACATATAGATTTTTCTGAGTTGCCACATTAAGAATTAATGTTCCATACATGTTTACATAAATTTTATTTAATTTAAGAATTATGACATGTATATTTTGAATATTATTAATAAATGACTTATGACTGTATTCATTTACGTTTAATAAACCTATTTTAGCTAAAATGCAGTTAATTTTCGTTACGTTTATTTCTCACTTTGAGATTTGTGTTTGTAATGAAAGGAACAAAACATATTTTATTTTACAGAGGCAATATCGCATATCTTGGGGCCCTTAAGGATAATTCTGTCCTCAATTTTCATAATTAACTTTTTTCCAAATAAATCATCAAGCAAAGAACATCTTATACTTGGTGTGCGGGGCACTTTAGCATCCCGTACAATATCAATAAATATATTAACTATGTATATATCCTAACTTTGCTTTAAACTGAACAGTACCGAAGATATTTCAGGCTGATATTCATAGTTAAATTAACTTACCTAGCACTAACTAGCAAACTATCCTTGTCAAACTATTTCCATACAACAATCTTGCTTACGAAGGGAATATTTCAGTAGGAAATAAATGGTTTTCACGACCTTTTGGAATATTAGGGCTAACAGTGAAATAAATGTAAATTGCTCAACTCCCAACTTGCAAACTGCAAGTCATAAAGTTGAGTATTCCAAGTTTATGAAATAATAAGCTACATGGGCCTATGGGATATGATGCTGATAGCTTGTTGGCTTGATGCTGATAGTTCTAACTTTGTATTGGTTATTACTGTAGTAACATTTAAGTGAAATTGAATTTGCTAGAAGTGTTTTCTTATTTAAGATGATTGAACACGGAACAGGAAACGATATGAAATGAAAATTGCATAAAATATCTGTGACTGAAGAAAAGATATCAGGAAAGCAGAACAGGCAAGGGAAAACGCAGATTATGAGTTTATTCTCGTTCAGTCTTGTGGGTGCCTGCGATATTGATGGTCCAGGGTTCAAATTGTGGTAAGGATATTTGTCTGATGAGCATGAATATTTGTTTCTGAGATTTGTCGGTTTTCTATGTATTTAAGTAATTCATATCTATAAAATATGTCATTCTAGTACGTCTTTACCAAAAGCTTTAAGAGGCTTATTTTTGGGCCAGGTCGATATGTGTATCTTTTTTTTTAAATGTATGTATCAGTCTAAAAAAAATATCAATGCAATGTCGTATCCAATAACTTTTTCAAACGATACTAGACAAACAAATAAATATAATAAATAAATAAATAAATATAAGGGGACAATCTTACACAAATCGACCTAGTCCCATAGTAAGCTCAGTAAGGCAACAAATGAATTACCGATTACTTCAGTGGCACGAGCTAAGGTCTGTAATTTTGATGATGATGTGGTAGATATGTAGAATAGTTGAAACCACCAATTCACGTCGCTTAGTAGCCAAACCATCGGAAACATTCGCATAGCGATTAATAGCAAAAAAGGAAGGATATACTACCCGGGCTACTTATATTCTTACACTAATGAACGGCCTCGCATGAGGGAAAGAGAAATACTGCGAGCCCGCGGCGAATAATGCGCTTTATTATTACACAATTAAACCTACGATGGCAGATGGTAGTCTGAAAGAGAGCAGTCTAAAGTTGAAATTAAATGAAAATGAAATATTGAGAAAACAAACAAGTTGAAAAAATAAACAAACCAATTTACCACATTGTCTCATACTCGTAATTATGAAATTCTAAAGATCAAGCATGTTCCTATTAACGATTTGTACCAACTTTCGAATATTTTTATAATCGTCACGTCAGCCGAAAGACGTTCACTGCTTAACATAGGCCATACATTCTTTGGCATTCTTTGTTTGTTTTGGGGGAGGCCTTCATAATTATATTCATGTTAAATTCGAGTTGAAAGAACTATTCATTGAAATTATTTTAACGTAAATATCAAATTCTACGCATCTATTAATTTTGCACAAATGCAATGCGCACCGCTATTGCTGCGGTGTGTCGAAAGGGGTCATTTTATCAATTATTTTTGTCGATAAGATCTCCGTCACGTTTTGACAGATGTCTTATCTAGTTAAGTCATATAATGGAAACTACCTTTCCGCCAGTGGGAAAGTCATTAAAAATTAAAATAAAACATTATTTGGTGTGGCATCTCCTAAGCATACTAGATGTTTTATTGATAATATTTTTTTCTTAAGTCTCTGTTACTATTATCTTCTAGCTTACCGATGTTACAATAATGTCATGACAGTCAACTACCTACAAATTATTGCCATATAGATAGAGGTAAACAAATCTCTTTGCTAACTCAGTGACAATCATTGGTGAAATTTCCTTACTGACCGGTTCAGTTAAGGTTTAAACCAGCTAGGTTTATGCCATAACAGAGAAACAGCAATGCAGTTTCTTCAAATATGCAATTATAGGTATCAATTCTCGAAATCTACCTCAGACGGTAGTAAAAGAAAACCGCCGGGAAAAAAGTGGCAGAAAAAGGGTTGCAAATCTGCCTCAAACCGGAAACTTAAACTAACCGCCCCCGCGGCAAGAAACCTGGTAACGGCGGCTACTGTTCTTAATTTAAGGATAATAGTGACTACAATTTTACTATAAAGGTGGTTACACACCTGCACCGTTATGTGTTGGTACCGGGAAGTCGTGTTTCAACAGAGAAGTGGTAAATTTAACATGAAATGCATAGAGTCTATACCTAATAACGCCATAGTTGCTTGGTGGGTTGTGTTTCTGGTGGTAAGTAAGGTTGCCAGAACTCCGGAGGATAATGTTGTGTTAATAGCGAGGGACCCAGGTTCATCTCTAGCGATCAACACAACGAATCCTACAACCAATAAAGGGGCCGGCAACTCGCTTGTAATTTTTTGGGAATCGCAAGCGCCTATAATTGCTACGGTGGTATATGCTACGGTGTCTGCTTACCGTCAGGCCGACTGTATGATTGTTTGCAAACGTTGTTATATTAAAAAAATAAAGAAAACGCATGTTGAACCCACTAGATCCAACACGACTAAACAAAATATATGCGTATAACGTAAGTTACATATGTGAGTGCATCGTTTTCTTATTTTGTCTCCTACTTTTAATAAATTGTTGTAGTTTCTCCGCTACCCAAGTTATACGGAAACCGTATGTATGGAAGATATAGATCTGTAGCGATTGTCATATCACCAGTTTTTAGGGTTCCATACCAAAAACGTACTAAAGGAACCCTTAAGGTGCGACTCTGTCCGTCAGTCGACTCACAACTCCAAATATCTGAGGAACTACTTATGTTATCAATTCAAGTAGTTGTAAACGGGCCTAAAGCTGATTTTCCACCGGTGGGGCGACACGAGACGAGGCGAGGCGAGAATTGAAATTCGTATGGCTTTTCAATTCTCTCCTCACGCATGTTCGGTGGAAATAGAAAGTGCCATACAAATTTCAATTCACGCCTCCACTCGTCTTCCTCGCCACTCCGGTGGGAAATCAGCTTGATCCAGATGCATAAAAATGAACAATATATATATTTATATTTATAAATATAATAATATAATCCTGTATTAGTGCCAATAGAGATGTGCGATAAAAAAGTGTTTGTAATGTTTTCTTTAGTCGTAGTAGAGATTTTTTTTCTTCGGACAAGTATTTTTCCGACACGAACTTCATTTGTTCTTGAGTTTTTAGAATTTAATTTACTGGTAGAAACGAGTGGCTTGCCAGGTCCAAAGAATGCGGCTAAAAACTTGGTTAGCACATCGCTGCCAGTCGCAGTCTAGCCTCAACTAATAGTATGGCAACTTCATTTTTAAATCATATACGAGTACAATTGTATTTGTGATTTTTCAAACTACTATACGTACGATTTTGTCTTCTTAGTCAATTTCTCATGGCTGAGGAAAAATATAATTGAACTACATACATACATACACGACCTTATCCCTAAAAGGGGTAGACACAGCACGTTAAACTTGTGTCCAGTACCACATAGCATAAATGTGGGTATGAAAGATTGATAAAATGTGATATGGCAGTTATAGTTTGGTAGCCCATCGCCCACAACACACTTCAACGTAAGAGGGAACACCCTTAAACGACTCTTACAACACACACGGGAAGAAAGGAGATGTTGCTATTTTACCCCGACACCACACGGGTAACGGGAGGGGGGGGTGTAATTACGGTTTATTTTTAAATTACTATTAGAAGGTACTTAATCAAAACTTGATTAAAACATGGAAAGACAACATTGTATATATTCAAATAAATATAATGGGTTAACTGTTTATACATACATGAGGCAATCCTTTGAAAAAAAAACCTAACTAAAGGGCTAAAAAATAAAATGTACATGGCAAATCACCATTTTTATTACAATACACAATATATAAATGAGTAAACTGTTTGCACGCGCGGCACGATGCAAGACATAAAAAAGTTTAGCGTAAGTGTGGTAAACCTTTGAAGAACCTAACCAAAAAAGGTTGTAGGTCGTGACATTTCGCAACAAAATGCGCTGGACAGCGGTAGAGTGAGCATCCAGTGGAATTTTTCCTCACACACTGTCTCGCACAGCTCCGCTAGATGCTCAGACTCACTGTGAGGTCGCTCCCTTACTGTGTATATTCTGTACGCTATTCGGGTAAGTTGCAGTATAATAAACATTTAAAAATACGGCCCCGGCCGATCAGACCACAGATTGTGGATTATATTTCACTGACCACCGCTCTAAACAAAGCCGGAGTACGTGATCGAAGCAATTGGAGGAATGAGATTGCCCGCCATTGTGGACTTGGCAGTGTTGAGTAAAATTGTTCCATTTATATTTGCGAAAACAAAAGAGGTTAAATGCATTTTACTTAGCTTCATTGTAGCAAGTGGGAGAGTTGATTCGTGATGACGGCCAGTGCGGGCCAAGTATGGATAGTTTGTCCCTGCTATGTTTATTTAAATTAAGTTCTTTTTTAATTATCACCGACACCGAAGGCCTAACAGGTTTAAGTAAATCCAATCCTAAATACATCTACTTAATGTTCTGAAAACAAATAAAATAAAGAATAAATTACATAGGTAACTCTTTCAAACTGGTAAATCTTAAGTAACAAAATGCGTTTAAATATCCTCAGAATTGAATAAATAAAAGTCCGTTAAAATGTACTACACCTTAAAAAAAAGTACGATGCAAACAAGCAAACAGCTACGAGTTTAACCTTCAAATTTTACAACAACATTAGAATAGGACTCATAATGTCGTCGCCTCACGGTTTTCATTATGAGTTCTTTATTTTAAACGCCATAATGTTTATGTTCCAGTAACCCACGGTTAAACGTCACGTAATACAGCCACTTAAAGTCTAAGTTAACGCTTCTCTAACACGATAAACCAACTTTTAGCGTTAAAAAATCATTTTATTTGGTTTAAAAGCGTTTTACGGTTCTTTCCAACTTCTATATTGACCATAATTAGACACGATACAACGTAATTTCGATCTAATGGCGGTTGCTTTGTGTCCTTAAATGCAATTTGCGCAGTTATTTGAATAAAAACAAATAGCCTTTGATTATATTAATCTTCAATCCCACCGTACTCGTTACTTTTTAGCTAATTGATTTTTTGAGTTCATCAACTGATTGTATAGGTAAATACTTATATCGTCAATGTCGTAAAGACTGGTGTTCAGCCGTGTGCCAATTTACATGAACGTCATTGTATATAAATTCGTCGAATTGGCCGCTTGATGGCGCTGTTCCGTTCGCTTCGATTCCTAGGTGGCGCTGTTAAGATTTTTCATGCGATGACCTCTGGCCAGTAGTATTTTTTTTGCACAAATTTTATGGGAGATAGTTGCTTGATTCAATTCATATAGAATAATTGCTTCAATATTTTTGGGACTCATTTTATCAACCGGTCATTGAAATTGCATATTTATGATGGGGTGAAGAAAAAAATTACGATTATAATATTACAAGTAACAATGGCATTAAATTAGGCTACTGATGCGCCGATACATATTACAGAAAAAATAAGAAATATTATTTTCCGAAGTACCTGTTCGAAAGGTCTCTTCTCCGATTTTACTGAAGTTAAACTCTCAACGCCCACAAATAACGAATTTTCCTGTAAAACATACCCATTTTCTCTATTGAAACTCATTTCTTTGTGCAACTAATTAAAACGCCGTGATAATGCAATTTCGCCCCCAGCTCCAAGATGGCGTGGGTGAATTAATTCTAGTGAATACGATTCAGATGGTCTTCTGTGCTGAGGTTGGGCGAAGTTGACGGTGAAATCAATTAGTTTCATCTATAGGTACAAATATAAGTTAGTATTCATTTAATTTAGTTAATTAATTATCATCTTGTATATGCTTTAGAAAATAATATTATTTATATCTATCTATGCTAATATATTAAATAGGAAAGTCTATGAGATTGTAGCTTTGTAAGCGTGCAGGTGGTAATCTCCGGAAGCACTTATTCGATTTGAACAATGCAATATAAGCCAAGCGGGCATCTTGTATTTCATATGAGCGGCTAAAACACAATTTGGGATAATTTCGAGACAATAACGCCGCTGGCATATTTTAAGCAAGCACCAGCAAGATTAAATCACACTTAAAAACTATATTTAATTTAGTTAGGTATATATATAGTTTTCTTTTATTCGTCTAATTTGTCTGACTTGGCCTTTAGATGCTGTAGATACAATACAACCTCAAATCAAATACTGCTCGGCATCGCTTGTGAGTACCCTGAATTTTAGATCACCGGCATTGCTTTCTACAAAATAAAAGTTGTCAAATACTCGTAAATATACCTACAGTGGCAAAGATTAATAAGCCCACTCGTAGTCATTATAGAAACTTATTCAAATGACTTAAAGATAAAATTTTCACCCCACCTAAAACGATTCAAAGCTGAAACTGAAGTTAAACTGTAACTTCACCAAGTTTTATGACGAAACGGACAGACGGATTGAACGAACTATTATATCTCCTGACATTCAGTTGGAACTAATTTCGCGCACCGAAGTAAACCTGAAAGGGAGTTCTCCGAACGAAACTAAAACGCCCTAAGCGAGCCGGCGCATTAGCTTATATTAATCGTATCTTAACGTGTCAAGGTTAGTTTTCTATTGCAAAGGTCTTCGTATTCAGTTGTTTTGATGCTATCAAGTGAAATGCTGCATCTTTTCAACGGTAGCAGGAAGGAAACTTTCTTCCAGTGAAGAACCGACTTGGCGATTTTTTCTCATTAATGATTCAGAATATTCAAAAGAACGTTTAAAATTTAACTTTTTGCATCGATAGTCAAACATTTAATTTAAAAAGATTTATAATGGTAAACGTTTTCGTGTCATTTGATGTGAGAATCATGGTTTATTCTGAAATTAAAACCGAATTCGCTCGAGCGACAGGTGTCCTAATATGTAAGAGTTTAAATAAGAATACAATTTTATTTTTAATGTATTACTTGTTACTACCTCCTCAGTCCTATTTGGTAGTGACCCTACCTGCAAAGCTGGTGGTCCCAGATATAATCCAAAAAATCCCAGGCTTTTTGTGTGACGAGTACGAATATTTGTTCACGAGTCATGGTTGTTTTCTTTGTTGGTAGTGTATTTTTTGTCTACATATATCGTTATCTAGATCTAGGACCTTTGTTTGGTTTGTGGCTCTATTTGTATGATTTTTCGCCAATAATTATTTACCACACCGTTATGTCGCTTAATAAGGTCTTTTATTACTATAAATTTATGCTAGCCTACAATGGAGTGTAAGGACCATGCCTTATTACCTGCATCAAATAAACACGGTTAAATTCAACGTAGAAAAACCTGTCCAATACGATAAATTGTCTTGATATTTTACACATTTACTATGAGTATGCATGAAAGTTTTTTTTTAATTTTATATTTACATACGAACCATTTAAAACGGCTCCAGTTTTTGAATTTAAAGTACTTACTAGTTAAAATACTGACAGAACTAAAGTCAACACAATTTTGCCCGAATAAATACATTTTACAGTCTCGTGTTATTTATTTTAATACTTAGTGTTATTTTGTTATGTATTCATCCATGATATTGCTTTTAGGGATACGAATTTGTTTTTTATTGCATGTTTATGCACCGTTTGTTCGTTCACAAAGGATAAATATGATCACTTTTTATATATGTACTAACTTATACTAACCGGTAATAGTATGTACAATAAATCATAATACATACATACACACTTTTGGCTGGTTTTAGTGTCACGCGGACCGTCCGCGCGGATCACGTACGATGTATTAAGCTTAAGGGAGCGTTTTAGTGTAATGCGGACGGGTCCGCGCGGACGCGCCATACATATTGGTCGTGCGGAGCTGTCCGCGCGGACGGTCCGCGTGACACTAAAACCAGCCTTTGAGTAGAAAGGAGAACAGAGTTTTAAATAATATTAAAAGGTAGTATGTATATTGAGTATGTGTGATAGCTTATTAATACCGCACACATTCAACACATTGGCCAATTAAAATAATTAGAGAAACCACTTCAAGCTTTATAAACACTTTTAATTCCACCCTGTTGGGGCTGACCGCTGGACAAAAAAAACGTAGCTAAATTTTGTTTAATTTCAACACAACATTGCAGTTTCGCGCACATTCATGACTACTTCAAAAATGGCATAAGTACTTCTAGTTCTCAGCTATTATACGACGTTTTTCGTCAACTGCCCGCATAGGCGTGGCAGTGGCCGATTACGGAGGCTTAGATAACGGGCGGTCGGAAATAAAAGCTGGGTAACTGCTAATTAGGAGGCTAGTCGATGCAAATCGTTCGTTCGCCGTCACGACCTCCTATCTCATTTAAGGCGCTACTAAAATACGACCCTCGCTTAATCAAATAACGTTCAATTTGTAATGTCTGTAAAGAGAGAATAGGATGGTGGTAAAATGAGTGGTGGATGTAAATTCGACCGCTGCCTAAATTAAAGCCAGTAGAACTAATCATGAGTAGCTATGCTACTTATTTGCGTACTTGGGATATCATTGTGTGCTCCTGTATTTATAGGGCTGAATAGCGTAGGCAGCTAATGTTCGGTCAAACTGATACTGCTAGTACATTTAAAGCAAATACAAATTCATATTAAAAAGTGGCATCTGAATTTAATAATTCATCGGCAATTGCGATATTTGTCACTGGAACAGCATTATTCAAAAACGACAATTACTACTTGCATTGTAAGTGGTTGAGTTCTTATTTCGAGAGTTTGTTTCGGCGTTTATTCTTAACAGCGGTTTTCTTTTTCAGAAACACTGGTAAAATTTGGACTTTTAAAAGTGTCATTACGGCCTACTTGCAGAATAAGAATTCATTTATTTCGTTACTGGTCGCGAAAATCCGTGGATAAGCTGTTAAGAGTGTGAGATGTTGTACGTAGATGAGTAAATAATACGACGAGTCTCGGTTATAGAATGATTGCTTTATTAGGAAATACATGGGTTTATATAGGCATACTCTAACAATGAAGGTTACTGAAATGAGGTTACTTGTTAATTGGATTTGGTAATGTGAGACATAGTATCAGGTTCTGAGAAGCTAGGAAATAGGATCGGAAATAGGATAGTTATTCATATTTTTGGCCTAAAATTATCTGTTACTCATGTACTTAAAATTAGCTTATTTATATCTTGTAGACATTACTATGTCTGTTACAATATTGTTTCTTATACTATCTTACTGGTTTTAAACTGTTTACTAATGTGTTACTGTTCTTAACTGTTTACTGTGTCATAACAAGCCTATAGGAGCCTAGTGGAGGACTGACATTTGTCTCTTAACAGGGGATTCGCAAATTAATACAGGAAAACATCAAGTATGTGACTTGCAAGCGTCTTAAGATTATTGTGTCCGCTTACTATCAAGTGAATCTCGTTTGCGACTTTCAGTATCCTCCTAGCGATTTATTCCCGTTATATTCCAAACGAGCATGGGCATTGAAATAATCTAATCCCAAGATGTGGCGTAGACACCAGTATTATATCTGTCTGACTTTCCGACCCAGAGGGAAAACGAGACCTTGTTGGAATTAGAGTGGGAGCCGCTTCCGTTGTATGCATAAAAGAAAAAAATAAGTTAATCCTCCGTTGTGAAAATCAGTTACAATTGCAGCGTGATCGTTTAGTCTACCCACAGCTTCTTAAGCCAAAGGAAACGAAATAAAATAACTATCCCTAACTTGTGTACAGAAGAAACATATCCATTACCTTTGTAGACTGGACCAGCAACAGGAATAAATCGCTCCACAGTTTCCGTCGGCCATCTTGGATTGCTCTAACGGGTTCATTTCCTGCGCCTATACATTTCCGGTCCATTCGATGCTGCCAAGTCATATTTTTTTGAACACTGCCATTCGCTGTGTTCGTTTAAGCCTCTGTGAATTGTATTTCTGCACATATTGCAACATTTTCATCAGTATTCAATTGATTAGTTAGTGTGTTTTGTTGTCACTAATTTGGTTTTCAACAATAGGTCGGCCAAGTCCTGAATCATAAAGTAATGCCTAAGCCAAAGTAGGCAGCCATTGAATATACACTCATGTTATGTCACTCATTTGTCAAAAATCCTAATTGTATATAATATTTCAGGTTTCCCCACTATGTTCGAACCTTAGATGGCAGGAGCTTCCGAAAACAGTATTAAAACTGATTTCTGGTAATGAGAGGACCTCAGGTACCTAATTAGTAGCTGAGGAAGGAAGTTACCGGAAAAACATTATATGAACCTCTTTTTTGGGTTCCGTAGTCAACAAGGAAACCTTATAGTTTCGCCATGTCCGTCCTTCCGTCTGTCTGTCCGTCTTCGGCTTAACTCTGTTACCCTTATTATTATTACGTACTAGAAAATTGTGATTAGGCAACTGTAGTATATAAATCAATCACTCCCGCCCACGCAGCACACGCGCAGCACACGCGCAGCACACGCGCAGCACACGCGTCCGGTGGGTGGAGGCCTTAAGATAGACAGGCAACTACGGAACCTACACTACGCGTGCCCGACACGCACTTGGTCGATTTATTAATTAACCAATTACTGAATTGGTGGAGTGCGACTCGTACTCTTACCATGGCAAAGGATGCCATTAATTAAATTTAAAAATAAATAGTATTACTGCCGGCAAAAACATGGTCCTAAAGCCGATGGAACTGGATAAATAGAGATTTAAAAAACAATTGAATACTCTGTAAAGCCTCGGCAACCCATGGTTATATAGCAGCAGTATAAGCGCCTTAGTTCACCCGTTTACCAACCAACGAATAAAGCTTGGCTGTAATCCCGCCCGCCACCATTCAGCTGCGATCAATTAATTTGCACTACTCTTTGTATTGTTATTTAAATTCGATACTGGGACGTTACGTTCGCATGATTCATATCTGCTTTTATACTTTCAGTTCAGCTTGGATATCTAGGGTTTATATTATTGTGAGATAAGTAAATTGCATTTTGTGTCGTGCAACATTTACGCCGTACATTTTGTATCAAGTTTGTGTGTACTGGCTCTCATTCTCAGTCTCATTTAAACTACTTTCTTGTGAAATTTTGAAAGACGTACTGACTGCTTACGTTTATTTCATAATTGCAGAGATTGAAACTTCACACAATATTTTATCCAAAATTTTATTTTAAGAAAATATGTAATTCAATCTATACTGTATATTCTCTTCTTGATCCCTGTGACAGATAGATGTCATCTCAGTAAGATCATAAATTGTACGGAGATGGCAGCAGTCATATGGATCAGGGTTGGTGATACGTACCTAAATATATTTATCAATTAAATTTGACTGTTCGATTGACTGAATATTTAATTTTTTCAAAACATGTTCTCCTACTGACACATTTTTATCACCCCGTGTGCTAAAGCATTTTTCGCATTAAATTCCAATAAGTACCTTCTTTTATTCAAATGTGTTGAATGTATTTTTCTTTTCACAGGGTGCGCCTTCCTGACTTACTTCAATCCGGAAAGCGCGTCGAGCGCTCAGTCGACGCTTCATGAAAAGCGGACGTTACCTGGGGTGAGTTTATAGATATAGCAGTATGTGTAAAGGTGCAGCTTTATGCCGAATTAAGTATGTAAATTTTATGATATACTGTAGACGTTGAGCTATCCCGTAGAGTGCCTTGTCAGTTAGAACAAAAAAAAATAAAAAATAATAATTATCTATAACTACAAAGATTTCAAAGTTTTGAGCACACTGTGTTCACACTCACGTGAATATGTAATCACAATTAAAGAAATATCTAGATTAAGAGGTTTTTTTTTCATTCTCATGGAAACTGTATTATAAATAAACAAATAACTGCAAAGCATTTTTCTACAGCACAGAGGCTTGTCTAGGGTTCAATATTTATCTGTACCATGACAGCGAATATTAAACCTTACTATGCTAGCAATAGGACTTATCCCAGCACACTACAATTACCATACGCTGAAGATGAAAAGTAAACACCGCTCGGAAGCATTGTACTCGCGTAACAGAACCGGTATGCGACCGCTATATGACTTTGTGATTCTTGCACTGTTGTCACAAGTGGTAAGACAGTCTTCCATAGTCGCTTTGTATTCTGAGTGTTGTGCGCGCAAAGGATAATTAAACGGTAAATTAACTGTCTGTCAGTGGTGTCGTTTTATGTTTATTACGTGTTGTTCTCTGAATAACTAACATTTTCATTAATTCAGACGGCGCGCTGGATATTACAGTACACAATGAACACTGAAAAAGCTAAAATCATGATTAATTAGTTGTTAAAATAATTATAATTCTATTTTCTTAAGTATGATTGACAAGATTATAATTAACATTAAGTAGAGTGACGAGGCACCTTGCAACCTTGCATGATGGCGACATATTCTCGCTGAATTGCAATGGTGATGGTTGCTGCGTAAGAAAGCCGCCAGCTCTTTGGTGACCAGTTACATCAACCAGTTTACCTTATAGTAGACTTATATGGTTTGACCAGCGCAACTGTGTATCTACTACGCCTAGAAACTTGACATTAGTGACTTTTATTTAGCGTTAAGGCAAGGCGTGCGTCATGCTGTTTGTAAGTCTTAGAAAAGGGAAATACAGCGATTTATCCATGGTAATCTTAAGACCATTGCATTCAAATCAGTATGTTAGGTCCGCCCATATCTGGCCAAGTTGAGCCTTAAATGTTACATCATTTTCATTTTCAAATATAATGCTTGTGTCGTCTGCATAGAGGTACACTGTTCCATAAGTTATATTACACTGTAGATCATTGATAAAAATAATAAATATCAAGGGCCAAGGACAGTTCCTTGGGGGACCCCGCAGTCAACCGCTTTCTTAGCAGAATATTCATTGCACCACAACCTTCGTAAGATATTTGAACAAATTAGTATGTATGTAGTGTGTGTTGCCAGTGATGACATGTGGCACTGAAACGTGGTCGCTTACTAAGGGCCTCATAAGAAGGCTCAAAGTCACCCAAAGGGCAATGGAGAGGGCCATGTTGGGAGTTTCTCTGCGTGATCGCATCAGAAATGAGACTATCCGCAGGAGAACCAAGGTAACCGATATAGCCCTCCGGATCGCTAAACTTAAGTGGCAGTGGGCGGGGCACATAGCACGTAGAACCGATGGCCGTTGGGGCGGAAAGGTTCTCGAGTGGCGACCACGTACCGGAAGGCGCAGCGTGAGTAGGCCCCCGACAAGGTGGACTGATGACCTGGTAAGGGTTGCGGGAGTCCGCTGGATGCGGGTGGCGCGGGATCGGTCACTTTGGCACTCTTTGGGGGAGGCCTATGTCCAGCAGTGGACGTCTTTCGGCTGATATGATGGAACACTTTATTGCATACAATAACAGGTAAAAGAATATACATGTCACACAATAGATCAAAGTACACAGGCGAGGAGGTGATATAGTACTTATATAGTTCAGTTTTCAAAAACCCAATTATTTTAACCTTTAGTACAGTCAAGTGCAAAAATATGTATCGATAACATCCTCTCATAAATAAGTACCAAAACCTTAATCCGCTGACATAAGAGTTATGGGACATATTTATGAGTAAGTTGTATGCACCCATATTTTTACACTTGACTGTACTTATCTATTATTAGAAAATAGCATTCTACTTTTTGAGTGGTCTACGTTGGTAAAAAGAAAAATAAGAGAATGATTCTAAAAGTCTTAAAATGAAGCTCTTAGCAATTACTATGACTTAATAACCGTATGACAGTTTTATAAGGAAATAGTTGCTTAACGGCTTTACGTTTTGTTTAAAATATTAATTCCATATCGACTTTTAAGCCTGCCCTCAGTTCGCGCAGGTGTTTCCCAATTTAGCGGAAAGCTTTCCGCGGCCCGAAATAAAGTAATTGTTCTGAAAATTTAAGTGGACATAAAAAATCGTCGGCCGCGCACCGCTGGTTCTTTTATTCAGCTTTTAAATGATGGCCATGTGACTGTCAGTACCAAGTCATGAGTGTTTTGAAAATGTGTGCAGTTTTTTTTTCACTAAAATGTATGGGGATGTATAAATATATCATCATTCAATAGGTGTTTCCAAAATCGTATTCATGGCACCAATACGGCACTTACTAGGACACCCACTACGTTAGAAAAAAAACTTGTACGTTGACTCATATAAGTTTTATATTACGCACCAAACAAGGATGCAGTGTTTTTGTTTGATCACTTGACAAATAATTAACCATTAGGTTCCATTTGGCAAAAAGTCACTGATGCAAAATATTTCGTTTCTGGTAATTGAGTCGACCATAATTTGCTTTGTGAACTAGTCATTATGTGTTTCTTAGTCATATTATATTATTTGCTTGTGCCTAGTAATATTAGGTCCTTACTAATGAAATTGGCGTTATGAATGGAGAAATTTATGAAAAATGTGATATTCATACATATAACTTTGCGGATTATTCAGCAATGTCAAATTCAAACCAAACAAAATTTTGGCAGGAATATACAACACTTGTAAGCTACGTTACACATATCTTAATTACTTCAAAATAGTTCGTATCATGAAACTTTACGTAAGTGAAACACTTGAACCGGGACTTTGTTTTCAACCTTTAATTTGTAACACGAAATAAAAAATTAAAACCTATTATTTGTATTTAAAACCTTTTGTTACACAGTATTATATTGAAATCAAAAATATTTTGGAAGTAACAATCTGTGAAAAAAACGCCAATTTCATAGGTACTTAATACTATACAGCTGATAGTGACTATGTAGAATAAAACGCGGCCACCATGATAAAATCTAGTTACGCTTTCAAAGACCCAAAAGTAAAACGAGCATTTTCTTTGCTTAGAAGACACAATGTGTTATGAAAGTACAAAAATGTCGCAAGGGTCTTACCATCATAATAGGGAGAAAATGACCAGCGACTTGCAACGTGAATTATACCGCGGTATGAATAATGTATGTAGGAGCATACACGGGCCTTTTTTGCGATTTCGCCACTTTAACGAGCCAACACTCACAGGGGTATTTATTTATATTTAAATAGGGATAACACTGAATATAACTATAATATTTTCTTCTTCTTTCTTTCTTAGGAGTCCCTTTAATTAGTATTTTGTTAAGAAACATCGAGGAAATGTCTCGTTTGCCCCATTTAGAGGCGCCGAAACGTCTTTTTGTCAAATTGTTGCAGAATGAAATCATAATTGTAGATACACGAAATGTGTCCCTCTGACGACAGTCCTCCCTCAGACACCTATTAATGTCAATACAATATACCTAAATGGCATATAATGTAACTGGATGTTCTCTGATATGGAGGTATATATTGTACCGAATTAATAAAAATGTGCATATTTGGTTATCTGTTATCTGTGACGGGAAACCTGTGTGGTTGTCTGAAACTAATAAGAATAATCAAAAAATCGTTACAGCTTACGTCACGGTCGTGTAGGCCACTATTCCTTAATGACTTCATTTACATTCATCACCATCATCATCATATCAGCCGAAATACGTGCACTGCTGGACTTCCTCCCCCAAAGAGTGCCACAATGACAGGTTCTGCAGCACCCGCAATCCAGAAGACTCTCGCGACCTTTACCAAGTTTTCAGTTCAACTGCCCCTGCCGGTTCGTGGTCGCCACTCGAGAATCTTTTCACCCCAACGGCCATCGGTTCTACGTGCAATGTGCCCCACGCGCTGCCACTTAAGTGTAACGCTTTGGAGGGTTATATCGGTTTCATTGGTTCTGCTTTTCTAATAAGTACAGTACATGACGCCCATTTGATTTCATTACTGACGATTTTTAAAGAACGTTTCGCACATTTCACCCTACAATAAGTATTCACTGACACTTGAATATGCAGCAGTCCATAAAGGAAATCCCAGTTTAATGTACGTAACTGTAATAAGCGTTCTTTATTCTTTTTTGTGCACCGGCCACGTAATTTTTTAAGCTCGTAAAACGATTCAGTGTAATAAGTGTATCATCGTAAAAACGCACTTTACAGGATATGCGGTGCTATTTCGAGCAAATGCTGAATACGTACCGTTTGTGTGATTGCTTCCGGGTTTAGTTTGTGTTTGAAATTTTGATGAAGCGGCTTTCAATCTTGAGTTGTAACTGTAGTATTTATGGTAACATGCCGGAAAACATAACTTTGTTTTGCTATTGAGCTGTCAAATACCACTTGTATGCTGCCGATATTTAACTCTGCTTTTTGGTAACTTGTGAATCTCAAAATCATGACGAGTGGCTGTGTTATCAAGAAGAAGAAATATGTCTAGACCTCGAACAAAGATGGATAGATCTCCACCGCCAGTGACATCTTCACTATAGCATTTATAATGGTATTATTAAGGTTGAAAATATCGCAAACTTCCATCTTTTCATCTTTAAACTAATGCAATTTTATCCTATTATTTATTAATCAAAACTTCAATTCTTCATATAACTAAAGAATAATGTATGGTACCTAACAGTCAACCTTAAGACATTTCATTTTGTCAATCACTCTAGAATCCTACGCATGCATAGATTGTTCGGTGTGAGGTGAAGGGGGCATGACTGAATCAGGGGCTATTTGGCAAATAGAAAATGTTGTATTGTTAGATATTAAAATAGGTACTAGCCTGGATTAGATCTTCAAAATATCGGTTTTACTCGGTAATATTCCGAAACCTATCAAAATTTCTCTCACCGCAAAAAATCGTAAAGTAATTGGTCGAGTGAGAAGCATCTAACGCAATGCCTTAAAAGCCTACGCGGAGGGAAGCTTAAGTGTTTTAATTTTTGATCCCAACCCTAATCTTCCCATAAAGTCAAACTTGCGAGTTTCACGTATTCGCCCTGAATATAAATTGTGTCATTCCACCAAAACCCTAATGGAAAAGCGGATTAAATAATTCAGGCGTAAGAAATTTTGAGGCCATAACGGCATTCATAAATAATAAGGTTAACACATCGCGAACGTGAACGCTCCAGAGAATATATTTATATTTTTATCCTTTGTCGCTTAAAATATTCCCTATATTGTAGGCATAAATCATTGAGATAAAAGTGCGTTGACAATGATTTATGAAGAATTTTAAGGGATGAAAATTATTCGAACAACAGTGTTTTTGCGTGCGCGGGTGCTGATAGAGCGCAAAGGTTAGCGAGGTCTCTTTCCGCTTTGTTTCGACTTTTTGACTAACAGAGTACGTATAGGGAATTGCCAATACGATAAAACAATAAGTTGACGTGGTGCGGTTATGTTGATTCTTGCACAGTTTTTGCTGAATAACATTTTTGTTTATTTTATTTAAATATTCTTGCCGGAGGGCGTACCGATACGTAAATTGGGTTTGTTTATGTTGTTGAAAAATAATACTACATACATACAATATGGTTGGTAAGCTAATATTTAATTTTCATGTAAATGTTGACTTACCTAGCCAATTGTAAATTAAATCCAAATGAATATTCTAAATTAATGGCAGCGGCTTAAGCTTTGGAGAACTGAAATATGCTCTAAGATGAAATATAAACAATTGCAAATACCTTTTTAAGTAAAATTATTTTGCAGTTACTTTTAATGACATAAACCATACTGTTCAATTAAAAATCAGGTAAAAACCCATCCTTAGTAAAGTTATTAAAAGTTTTCAACTATCTACTACACAATGACATTGCAAGTATGGCAACCCAAACCACACTTAACTATAAATGAACACTTTAAGGCTAAGTGGCGTAAGCATCAATTAAAACTGCTACCGTTCCGCTATCGGAGCAGCCTTATCAGCGAGGTCAGCTAGTAGTCTTATATAGGTCGTATAAGGGCTGCAACCGTGCAGTGAAACCTTTTCCAAAGTGACTTAATTTACTAACAAAAATATGCAAATCGTATGGTAATTGGTGGTGTGTTTTTGCTTTAGAAAATCTACAGTTTTGTTGGAGTGGTTTTCGCTGGAAAAGTAGCAGGTGAATTTTGTGAAGCGTTTTAATTATGAACTAGTGTTTGTTCTGTGGCTTTGCTTGCTGAACATAGCATAGAGGACGGAATATCGGAGGGACTACGAAATAAAATAAATTTAAGAAAAATGTACTGTAGAAAAATACCTATTTCAGATTGTGCAACTCACACCCTTGCATGATACCCCATATAGTGGAATATCTAGACTTAGAATTTTTAGCTCTTCTCATATCAAGAAATCATATCATATAATCAATCATATCTAAGTAAGATATTAAAGTTTTTCATGAATATTGAATACATTGACTAGTTTTTATACAACTATTCCAAATTTCAAATTGATAGCATTAGCAGTTCCTGCGATATTGACAGACATATGTACAGAGTTGCACTATAAGAGTTCCTTTTTGGGTAAGGACTAAATTATTGGCCAGTAGTTGCCCTGGTTAATCGGTAGTTAGCCATGCAAAGCGAAGAAGGGAAAAAAGTTCCGTTGTAACACAAAAATTAAGCATAGTTTTAAGTTTAGATTATTTATTTCATTATAAAAAAATACATTACAGATTTGGATACATGTCAAAAAAATAAGAAATTTTATCACAATCGTCAAAAACAGAGATAAATTAAGATATAATTGTATGGTTAATTTCGTGACACAACGAAAAAATATCCGTGAGTGAGTTGAGCTAGCCAAAAATTTGGTCCTTACCCTTTTTACCGTTTTGGTACGGAACCCTAAAGTACCAATTTTATAAAAACGACAGAGAAACAGGTATGCGTGTCAATAGCAAAAATATCACATTACTAAGGAGTATTATTTGTCATAAAATCGCCGTAAGTACATCTTAAAAACATTGAATATACCCTTCACCATAATCAGTTAGACACAACGTATCATACTTCAGCTCTCCAGCCTCGAAATTCAATATTTAACACAGCAAAGCATCCCTAACAGCCAAATGCCTTTCCGACGCCAATCCTTAATAATAATAAAAAAAACTGCCATTTTTGCCTCTTCTCACGCAAACAAAACACGTATTTGTTATGATTTTTCAAAGGTCACGTACAGGAATAACATATGTATGCTCAGGCGATCCCTCGAGATAGCCTGGGGATATGTCTAAGCCAAATTTTACTATGAAAATATTATCACGAGGAACCGCATGTAAAAGTTTTATGATAAAACGTTATGTTTACACGCTTTACTAGTGGATTTAACGTTGGATGTAGGAAATGATTTTCTTGATTCTTACTGCGAGTAGTGCTTCCTTGTTGATGGTAGTGTTCAATGAATTAGGTAAATAATTAAAATTCATTTGTGTTTTTTTATTGTTAAAACAGATTAAAATATAAAATATACATTGTAGACATAGATATTTTTTTATATAAATTAAGTATAGATTACGATAAGAAGCTTTTGGTTTAGTAAAAAAGATTATTATAATTGTTGAATTTCCTTTATAAAACGGTCTTGTCTAATGGTGCGGCTTACTCTTATATGACTATGAATGCTGCTTCTTAAATAAAAATATACAAATATGAAGCCGGACATTCAAATTGCCAAAATAATACCTAATCGAATATAATGGGACATTTAATCCCATATTTATTATATTATTAATAAGGCGAAATTCCTCAATAAAACGACTAGCATGTCAAATTTAACCTCTAACTCGCTAAAAACATTAACAGAATACCAAACCGCAGCACATGTGCCCTTAAATCATCCGACGCACTTGGCACGAAACGCAGCCGAATTGAAAAATGTAAATGATAAGCTGAATAAAGCGGAATAAGGCGGCTATAAGACCGCTATGCGACTAAACGCGACTAATAAGTCATGAGACTGGAAGGGGTCCAACGCAACAGGTCTGTGCGTGTATAAATTGGTGGGATGCGGTGGTGTGGCATCGTATGTGGTTAGCGACAGTATGCCAAATCGTTTATTGATTATCAAAGTTACATTGTGATACTATTACATAGCAGTCGTAGAGGTGATGAACACTGAGGACCTGAGTAGCCAAAATGCTTACTAGTTTTTTTACCAATCTTTTATTAGAATTCTTCCAAATTGTTGTCAACTTCGAAGGCGGGCCCGCGCGGGCCCGCGCGGCGCTAAAGATACAACTCGGCAGCGCGGCCGCGTGGCGTGCGCGTAGCGTGAGCTGCGCGGGCCCGCTGCTAAGTATGATAGAGATAGTAAGATACATATTAAATGTGTTGGTAGTGAGAGAGATATGACGCGCGGGCCCGCGCGGCACACGCGCGGCACACGCGCAGCACACGCGCAGCACACGCGCAGCACCCGCGCGGCACACGCGCAGCAGCCGCGCTTCACACGCGTTGCTATACGCCGCCCGCTTCCGGTGTGAATATACCGCTTCATACGCGCCCTACACGCGCAGCACACGCGCGGCACTCGCGCGGCACACGCGTCCGGTGGGTGGAGGCCTTTGATATCGATCTCCTAGATAAGTGTAATGTTCAAACTGAATCATCATGATCAATAGTCGTGATTTTAGTGGATGTGCGTCTATCAACTTGCTGCTATTTCACTTCACGCGCGACTCAGTGACTCTTGTCTCACCCGCTCAGTGCAAATTAGAAAGAGGAGTGTACATTTTCTCGTCTCACGTCGCGCTGCGGCTTCAGTTGTGGTATTCAGCTGAAGGTCGTCCTTCTTGGACCTTTTTTGCAACTGTCATATGTCACCAGCTTACAAACTACCCTGCCCTCCGCTTTATCATTGCGGTTCAATTCAATACAAAACATTTACTCATGATAGGAATTAATTAATATATGCTGTGTCACGTAAAAGACCTGCGCCTCAGCAAGATGCTAGCTTTAAAAGTCAGCGCTGGTCGTCGGCGAAGTCCATTTGGTAAAGAAACGGACTGACGGACTGAGTATGACACCTGTCAGAGCCAGAACCTGGTCTGTCCATCGGCTAGAAGACTGGCAAAGCGACCGCTTGTAATCTACCTTCACAACACTACCAACTTCTCCTGAAGGGTAATTGCGTAACTTTTCAAACGAGCGTAAGGACGACTCGACTGTAATTTTCCCATCCCAAAAATAACACCTCGGCTTTTATATCAACCCAACGTATGAGAAACACATGATCCTCCTTATTGCATGAGGAATGAGACCTTGCTAGATGTTAATTATTAATGTAGAAAAATGTAGTACAGACAGATGGTATGCTTGTTTGCCACCATTTGGTTCATAATTATCTTTCACATAATCTTAGATCTCGTTTTCAGATATCATATTTTCAAACCTGAGACTGTATATCGTATAAAATCACTTTAAAATCAGTATCAAACAAACCTACTATACTGAATTTCTTAATACACTGCGTCCTGCCAAACGACATTATTTTAATTCACTTCTTGAAACTCAAATCTATCCGCTATCAAATGTTGCAATACAAACTTTATTTCTTATAGAACAAGGTTACTTTTGCAAAGATAAAATCTAGTTGGATAGGACTTTGGGATGGCAAGTTTAATTCGTTCTTCTTACCAGCGCGTTGCATTTGTTTTGGTCGCGTCCCCGGGGATTTGCTTTGAATTAGAATATAACGTCGTATTTTGTCGTTTCTGTTTTATGTGATTGTGGCAGTGAAAGAGGGTCATAGTTTTGGCCGTTAGGGTGTTGTTTACTTTTGAGGAAATACATATTATATTGACAACTGAATAAGGTTACTTTAAGATGCTGATAGATTGAGCATTTACATATATATCAATTTCATAAATTTAATTCGTATCCTGTCTATACGGTTTCCCCGCTCCTTTCTTGTGTGATAGTTATGTTTTCCATTATTTTCATAGATTCTGTATATCTATAGGCTTTCTTGTAATTTGTTGTAGGACATGTTATAAACTCCGTCTTTTCCTGAATGACCATGTTTGTAAATTACCAAAAACGCACAGGCCAATGCGACATACCATGAGGCAGGTATCCGCTAGGTCAGACGATAAGCTAAGCGAGGAGGAGTGTTGGTGTACCTGCCAGGGTTTGGGCTGGCAACCAATGCGGGTTGTTATCTCCAAATGTGTCTCTTTCGATGAGTAAACGTTTCGATCTGCCACCTTATGATGTAATTTTCGATCAAAAAAGCGATACGACGACGAAAAAAAATAATATTTCTTCCAGGATATGCTATGGCAACCAACTAAAATCCAGAGTTCCTAAGTAGTATCTATCACTATATTGCATTTCTGTTCTGCCACCTTGTGAGGTAGGGTTTCGTGCAACGGGAGCTCTAACCATAGGTGTACCGCGACCCTACAGCTGCCGGCGAAGCGCCAGAACCGAACATTCTAATGAGGACGTGAAATAACACATTTTCGGTTCTGGCGCTTCGCCGGCCGCTGCCGAATCACGCTCGCTTCGCTCGCTTGGTTCGCGCTATAGGGTCGCAGTACACCTAATGCTCGTCTTAGCTTTGCTCGCCGTCGTATCTACGCCGACCTGCCTTAGGTATTACGCATAATAAAGATTTAGTAATTCACGTATTTGGTATATTGCGTATTTGGAACTGCGCGAATAAGGCCTTTAATAGCGTTGATTGGTCATATGCGTCGGGAGGCCCAGGTCTATACCTTCGGTAAGTCTTTCATACCCATCCTGCTTCCCCGGACAGGATAGCATTAAGGGCATTTCCCCAACGTTAAAAAAAGTTACTTCAGTGGTACTAAAATGTGTATACAAAATGTTAATTACTATATTGATAAACGTTCAACAAACCTGTATGAGCTATTAAAATGCCGCTAAAATTAGTTTGCCTTTATTTGTCGCTTTGACTGTTGTGTTCCTACAAAAGACAAGGACAAAACATATTTTATTTATCAGAGGCGTTTAAGTTTTATGAAGGGGGTTAGTCTGCTGCGTGCACTGCATTTTAAGTCTTAAGTCCTCTATTTTATTATAAATGACTACAAAGTAATTAGTTCGTAGGAACCTAAAGAAAATCAAATATTTATCATGGATGAAAACTAAGGTAAGATTTAAATTGAATATTTTTCTTTATTTTAATATAGCTACGGTAGCCTAGTGGTTCAGGCATGCGGCTGTCAAGCGGCGGTCGTGGCTTCGTATCCCGGCTCGTACCAATGAGTTTTTTGGAACTTATGTACGGAATACCGTTACCGTTAGCTTTTCGGTGAAGGAAAACATCGTGAGGAAACCGGTTTAATCCCAATAAGGTTAAGTTTTCCCTCTGGGTTGGAAGGTCAGATGGCAGTCGCTTTCGTAAAACTAGTGCCTATGCCACATCTTGGGATTAGGTGTCAAAGCGGACCCCGGGCTCCTTTCGGGGCATTTCCGGGAATAGCGCTAGGAGGAAAATGATTTTTCTTTATTTTAATTCTAATTTCAAGGAATCCATTTCGATGATTTATTTCTAAGAGCCAAATATCTTCCATAAATAGCAACAAAAAAACGAAATCTACATCAATCACCGAACAGACAGCATTTTGTACGTGTATAAATTAACGTCTATCTCACAAACACCTTGCCGCACCGGCAGTTCATTATAAATCTGTAAAAAGTTCCCGAGAAATTATAAAACAAACTAACATACACGTTTGAAGCAGCTCATGACTCGTGCGCTATAACTCGCTTCCTCTTGAGGATCGATATAGAGCTGTTAGGTGTGATTTTGGGTTATTTTGGTGTGATTTAAACTGTTATATGATGTTCATCGTCCGTGTCTAAGTACATAAATACTGTGCAGTCTTTGAGTTTGGGTGGAATCGTGTATTTTGTATGTATTTGTATATATGTGCAATAGTAAACGGAACAACAGTACAGAACTTAAGTCTGTGACTGTGTACGAGCTCACGGACTGCATATACATAGATATATTCTCAACAAGATTGATTCAATTCCATGATTTATGAAAATGTTATAAATATCACTGACTTTTCTAAGCGCAAATTACAACATTTGAATTTTTGGATTGATTCGTAGATTTTGACTTCTATTACACATTGGATTATATATTATTAAAATAGTTATAATTTTGTTACGTAAGTCGAAATATCAAAGTGTACCTACTGTTGCATTTGTTAATTATAGAAGGTCAATCTAACACAATTTCATTATACGATTCTTTTTAATTCAATCTGTGCGCACACTTATCTCGTATATTTGATATGTAATACGTTGCAGATTCAAATAGAATATACGCAATTTATATCCAGAAAAATTCTAGATGTTCTGAAATAAACAACTATTATTTTGTATGAGGATATAAGTATGTTAGTCACAGTTACTTCCTGGCCGAGCGTTTATACCGGGCGGTGTTAAACCGCCCGACATTATCGCAATTTACAGCTCCATATAGATATGTAGCAGCACCAAAGATTTGTGTTTAAAATTTGGTCTTATTATAGCTTTACGGTCGACTCGCACGTCAGACGCCAATGCGTCTTAAATCGACGCCAGCGCACGGCACCGGCGGATTTCCGACGAATAATCGCGGGAAAAACCGGGAATAATCTCGGTTAAACCGGAAAATTCACGGGGTACCGGGATTTCGTGTTTGTGTGTGCTGCGTGTGCGTTTGTAACAATGGATTACGACTCCCTGGTTTATTCGCATATCGCGAATTACTACGATGATTTGGTGAGTTTTTTTTAAATGTGATACTAAAATTCAAGTAGTGAGTACCTCGAAGTAACAGCATCGTCCCAGGTTGTAAAGTAGTCATTTGCATCGTGAACCCGATGCGTGGAAAAAAAAACTGCTGACTCATGTAAATAATGTATAGGCAACAATCATGTTTGCTTTTTGCCTGAGATATCTCAATATAAGTACAGTGTCATGTACAAAGAGTCGACGTATTTTATATTATATATATTATTATGTCTTGTGGACGCACTGACTGGTAATCACTGTTGTATGAATTTTTTATTCCCGTATCACTTTCCACCCTCGATTTCAGGGATCATTACTATTGAAAGTATCCTCTGGTCTTATGAGTAGGTAGTTTATAATAATATATATCAATTGCATTACGTTTCCGTTAGCCACCAACAGTGCTGGCTGAAAATCAGCGCTCCAGCCTAGTGGGTAGTGACGCTGCCTACGAAGCTGAAGGTCCTGGGTTCGAATCCCGGTAAGGGCAAATGTTTGTGTGATGAGCATGAATATTTGTTTCCGAGTCATGGATGTTTTCTATGTATTTAAGTATTTCTATCTATTATATATATCGTCGTCTAGTACCCATAACACAAGCCTTATTGAGCTTACTATGGGACTAGCTCGATTTGTGTAAGATGGACCGTTTGTGTAAGATCGATTTGTGTAAGGTGTAAGATGAATATATTTATTTATTTATTATTTATTATTATTTATAATGCTGAGCCAGTGGTCGGTTCACTGCCACAGAGACACACTTGTTTCATGTTTTATCTGTTTTTTGATTATTTTATTGTTTAATATGTGTGTCCTGTGTGTTTGTGAATAAATGTATCTTTCTTTATTTCTTTTATCTGGACTCTATAAAATATTTGTAACCATACATCGTTTCTTCCTCCTTTAGGATTTCATATTTAATAATGTGTCATCAAAAACATATTGAATACCTATCCTAACAGTATAAACTCGTCAGCTGAATTTTTTTTTGATGGCAAGCTCTTTTAGTTTCGCATATATGTTGAAATGTTCTTTATCTATATTCATAAACAAATAAAACGAAACGGAGGATACTTTGCATTATTTAGGTACATTACTGCTTTTCGAGCATTTCTATGAGCAACAACTCTTGATTTATAGCAAACTATATTTTGCGAAAAACGTTAAACAACAGAGTTATAAATTAAGCTTGAGTAAATATTTTTGCCTAGACAATCACCTGGAACTGTATACATAGTAAAATGTTCCACACCCACAATTATTTGCAGAGTAAGCAAAGAAAACCACTTTTCAACTGTATCAATTATGTACTAAGGTTCATAATTGGTAGACCACTGTTTTGGCTCAACTATAATCGTTGAAACTTTCTAAGTTACAAGTTACGCCGTCAATAATTATCGCATTTGTAACAGACCGCCGTTAAGAATGTCTTGAGTGCCAAAATCGCGTATGATCCTATTTCATTCTATTCGTATTTCCAGAGCTGTTCTCCACTACAGGTTACATTTATTAACTGATTCTCGTGAAATTTTGCGAGCAGATTCAAGAATGGAATGGATCCACTTGTGATATGATTTGGTTTGAAATTATGCCAAATACAAAAGATCCACGTCAACTGATTAACCCTTAACATGGCAAGACATTGATGTGTCCACGTTCCAAATTCAATCATGCAAAAATGGTTAAAAAATTTGATGTAAATTGAAAATAATTTTAATAAAGCAACAATGTACAATAGGGTACTACATTTGATTTATACTAATTTAAGGTTTGTAATGTGTGAGTAGACACCAAATAAAATAACCAACTATGTTGAATTTTCCCGAAAGAGGATTAAAAATATTGTCAAATGGAGAAAAACGTAAAGCAAGGGATTTAATAATCATAAAGTTATATTTTTCGCAAAACGCACCTTCGTATGAGACAATTGTGATGCTCACAGATAAATGAGCGTTTTTTCTCTCTAACAAGCAATAATAAAACGGGTGAACCTTCATAATTCTTTGAGATATCTGAATGAGATTTTTGTCACTAGGCATATTTTTGCCTTGTTTCTTTTGGGGTGATAATAAATTATGTAATTTTTTTTTTTAATGATTAATGACCGGTTTAGCTTGATTGGTATTGACCCTGCCTGCGAACTTCATGGTCCTGGGTTCAAATACAAAAAAAGGAATAATTTAGTGATGAGCATTTGTATTTTCACTTGTGCTTACCACTAGCAGCGGGGCCTAAGCTACCGGTGGTCAGGGTGACAGACAGAAGAATCTCCTGACTATCCGCGCAGTGTCCAGAAGTACCGCTTTCTGTATCTGAGGCTCTAGTATATAATTAATAACAAAACTAAAGATAAAAATAATTATAGAAATTTGTTCAAGATTTGTAATATTTTACCGGTGAGCCTTAAACATAAATATTTATTAGTATTAAATAATCATGGCAGTCGTGAGCACACCCAATTACAGTTACACCATAACGATGTCTGTGATACCAGGTCGATGTCGGCGGGCAAGTTTGTTGTGCCGAGGGTCGCTAATTACTACGGCGATAGGTGTCTCCGGAAACGTATACCCTATATACTCAACAGCCTGCCCTCTGACATCAGGCAGGAGGCCAATAAAGTTAAACTTTGTAAAAAGCTGAATAGTTACCTTTTCAAACATATATAGTAAATAATTATTGTACTTACCTATAGATGTAGTTAATTTAAATAATAGAAATAGAAGAGAGTAGAGACTGCTCGATCCCACAGTCAAACTGTGCAAACGGTTTTGCGGGACATTGTACTTGTTCATATTTTATTATTATTTTCTTAATAAATAAATAAATAATAAATAAATAAAAAAATAAAAACTTTACGATCGCGTTTGCGTTTTACCCTGGATTTGTATGGGATTTGACAGCTAAACGCGAACGCGGTCGTAACGTTTTGTTTCGGTAAAAGTTATACTAGAGCCTCTGACATTTGACCCAGCCATCTAGCTAGTCTCTTAAGGTGTTAGTCGAGACTCTTCGCTATTAAACCGATTGGCGAAACGACTATTGGAACAATGATAGTCGATTCAACATCAACATCCTAAATGGCGGTTACCTCGTGAGCTAGGTATTTACTGGGTTTGTCCTTTTCGGCCTTCACGCAGTTCTCGTCATGGGTAATGGCGATATCGACGATATCGAACTGCTGGTTTCGATCGATCTGTCAGAAAGATATCAGCTAGAGTAGTTATGTACTTCCTATTCATACCGTATACAAAGCAACCATTTGCATTGGTGAATCTTTATAAAAGTTAACGAAAGACCACGTTAAACAAAGACATAGGTCATAATAAAATGATAGCGGGCCCACTAAGCACAGGTCTATTGTTGTCCCGATGAAGCTTCAATGACTCACTGTGCACTGTTTGCTCGCCTAAAGGCTGCAGAGATGTTTAATTAAGATGTTTCACTTTTCGACGTCCACTTTGGCCTAGTTGGTAGTGACCATGCCTAAGAAGCCCAGGTTCTTACCCCGGTAAGTGCATTTATTTGTGGGATGAGCACGAATATATTTTTTTGTTCCTGGATAATGGATATCTTCTATGTATTTAGGTATTTATTTATTTATACAAGTATGTATATCGTCTTCTAAGTACCCACTGTAAAAGCTTTGCTTAATTCGAGACTAGATCGATTTGAGTGACATAGTTCCTCAATATTTCTTTATTAATTATTTAGTTATTTCTAGCAGTATTGCAATGTAGTTCAGCATTTTTGTCTATTGTTTGAGCAGGGCTCCTGTGACCATTATCAAAACATACAGATGATTAGCTTAATTGATATAGCAATGAGCAATTGTTATAAAAAAAACAGTTTAACGAAACGGTTTTATTACCAGAAAATATATAGTTTTTTTCTAAATTATGCCGTATCAGTATGTATAGGTACCATACGCTAATAATGATTTATTTATTGACAAATACATTTACGTGACATTACAGTAATAACCAATGCGTCACGAAACCAAAACAACAAATAATACTATTTAGGCGACGAAACGGCGTGGCCCCGTTGCATCGTCGTCTCCGGTGTAGGATTCGGCAGATTGCCCCGGAACCGTCGAAACACTACACCCTTCGGCCAGAAGTCAGCACATGTGACGGTCTCCTGCAGCGGCCGCGGCACGCGCACCACAAACGAGCTGAAGTGCACATAGTGGCGCGAACGCAGCTGGAACACCCTCAGGGAGAATCCGGTCTTCTGACGAACGTACTCCGCCATATCATCAGCCGTGGCGGAGTAATGCAGGCGCGATACATATAGCGCCTTGCTCGGTGTGGCAACCCGAAGACCGGAACCAACCGGTTCGGCAGTACCACACTGACTCTTGCGCGGCTTGCGCTGATGATAAAAGTGTATTAATTGTACCTGTTTTTTCATTTCAATCAACACACAAAGTATAGCCTTGACTAAATTAATTTTATCATAATACCAGTGTTTACTTTAGCAACATTTTTATTGCATTGTGTTTATTACAGTTATATAATTATATTTAAAACACCCTGATTTAGATTTCACATGTCATCTATCTCTGTAGGTGTGTACAATTTAGTCCAACTCTAAAGTTAGTAGGTAAGTAATAGTGGCTTTGTGAGCTTTCGAACTCGCATAACTTCTTAAAAACAAAGAATTTTGCTGTCTCAAATAAAAACTATACATAATAGGGGTGTGGATCCAAAATAGATTATTACTAAAAAAGAACGAAGGCAAAAAAATATGCCTTGTAAATCCTTTTCTGCTCTTGTGTCGTAAACATATGAGAATCGCTACCCCTCGCGTCATTTGTTTTATTTACCAATTTAAACTCGCTGCTCCCATTTCCCCTGCGGCACCTCTAATTGTTATCGAGTCTGACCACTAACTCATACGTATACTAATTGTACCCACTAATGGGCACTGTGGAAACTGCCTTTTCGGTAATTTCTAGCTGCGATGGTTTCCCAATCTGTGCCATCGTCCAATTACCGTATTTTCGAATGTATATGCGCAATTGTGTAATGTGCATTGTGCGAGTTTGTGTTTGGAATTGCGTCAGGTCGAGACTATTTGTGTAACATTTGAACCGTAAAACTATCTAACTATAGTCCAATAGCCAAATGGTCCAAAAGTGAATCAATTCGTATTTATCTATACCAATTTTATATACCTAAGTGATTTTAGACGTTTTTTTTTTATTGGTGCTTTAATAGTTAGTGCGCAAAGTTTACTCATATATTATAATATAAATAAGGAAAGAAAAATTATATTTCATATTTTTTTATTTGCAATATAGTTGGGCGATGGCCTATAGTGGGCAGAGATGGAAATAGTTCTATTGCCTACAAAATAAGTGTTAAGAGTATTTAGAAACAATGGAGTTGTGTGGGGTATTAATAAAAAGTGCGCAGTACTTTTTTTTTTTTTTTGGACTATAGGTCCATAAAATTCTTCGTCACATGGTAGTTTATCCGAGTCTCATATATAGCACGTGGGAACCCCTAATACAATATGACTGCGTTGCTATAATAATAGTACTGATCCAAAAGATTGATTACATGTTTTTAGGTACCAGTAGTAAGTGTATGGAAAATCTTACGCTTTTATAATGTAAGCGTGATTTATTTACGGACCGAAAGAAATATTTCAAACGTATCGTAAAAAAGCACACATGTTTTAATGCTCTATATACCTGCTGCCGCTCTATCGGCGCGCGCGGCGGTCGGTAATACAAAATAGTGGCGAGTTTAGATCGCCCGCCGCGTACGCATCCGATCCGGTCCGCTCATGTAGGAATTGGGACATAGTATAACACAGCAAGAGGTCAATCATCGAATCCGATTCGGCTCGGCTGCATTCGGGAAGCTACAGCAATTATTTTCGTCCAATATTCCGCAGTGAGAGAGTCGTTGACCAGTGTGTGTTGCCAGTGATGACGTATGGCACGGAAACGTGGCCGCTTACAAAGGGAAATGGAAAGAGCTAATGCTGGGAGTGACATGGCGCATCAGAAATGAGGCTATCCGCAGCCGAACCAAGGATACCGATATGGCCCTCCGAATCGCTTAACCTAAGTGGCAGTGGGCAGTGGGCGGTGGGCACATTGCATGTAGAACCGATGGCCGTTGGGGCGGAAAGGTTCTCGAGTGGCGATCACGAACTGGAAGGCACAGCGTGGGTAGGCTCAAGGTGGACTAATGACCTGGTAAAGGTCGGGGGAGTCCGCTGGATGCGGGTGGCGCAAGACCGGTCATTCATTGACAACCATTGACTCTACTATATATCTAAGAAGGTTTTTTCTGCACTTTCAAGTTCAGTAGGGACATTTTTTCAGTCTTTGTACCCCACCCATGCCTTTTATACTTGTCAAACACAGGTCTTATTTAATTGGTAACCCGATCTATACGCTTCACTACAAGCTAACAGGCTCCAGAAATTGCGTAACGTTCTAATATACCTTTGTGGAATCCAGAGAATGCGAAGCGACTACCCAGATTGAAATTAAAGTCAAAGGGTCTGGTCTTGGAGAGGCAATCTGCCGTGATGTGGGCAGGTAAGCGTATTAGAGAGGCGTGAGGCTTAGGAGAGTGCGGGGGAGTGAGCGGAGCGAGGAGCGTTCCGTAGTTTTATTTATTTTGATTAATCAGTCAAATTGTTTGTGAATTTCATAATGTGGGGGGTGGGGGGGTTAGTTGTTTTGTCGATGAACCCATAGCGTCGTTATCTAGCTTGTTATCGAGTAGCTAAAAGTCTTACTCTCTCTACTTGGAAAGGATAACCTTCGTCCAAATTCGGCCGACGCAACCGCACCATGTAGTTGCCGGGCGCGTGTCGATGTAACCAAGACAGACAGGCAACTACGGAACCCTACACTGTGCATGGCCCAACTCGCACTTGACGGGTTTTTATTATATACACGAAAGCCCGTAACTATCGATCGCAGGAAAAACGACTTGTGTTTTTCTCAAACTGTATGACCCAAATATGAATCATGGTTTTTTCACCAACATCTTTACCTTAGATCACTTTACATCCCAAATGCATATTAAACTCGAAAATCGAACCTCATCTCACGATAGCATCTAGCGCTTTTTTCACCAACGATTTATCATCGGGCACTGACAATAGGGAATTGAGAAGTAATGTTCCCTGTGCAGACCGTTGACAGAAAACAAAGGTAGAATAAACAATGTAGCGCCATGATTGATGGTGGAAATAAAACGATATCCTAGCACGTTGTACCCTTCTACGAGAGCAGTACGAAAGTGCAGAAAATACAGGTTACTGCGACTTAGACGCGTTGAGTTTTAAATAAAGAACGAAATGTACGACTCCAAGTTGAACGCGCGGCTGCCACAACTAAGCTAACGAGGCACCTGCAAGGTAAACATTTTTAGCTCTTTTATAGCTTGCTCATAAACATGTATGCATTCTAGGGGGTGTTGAAAAGTGCATAAGTACATGCTTGATATGCTGAAGTTTGGTATTGATGTTGGTATTTGGTGTTATTAACGTTGGTCGTCTACCGAGAAAGCTAGACTTTTGACTGGACCTATCCTTATTAAGTTTTATAAAGTACCTACTGAAAGATGCAAACGTATTATATAAAGGGTGGATTTTACTATTAAAATGGAGCAATCTTTAAAAAAAAAACAATGTCACTCTGAAAGGAATCCTGCAATTTCTACCAAAGAAAATAAGACTACCAAGGTAGGTATGTTGCTCTTATAGCGATAAGACCGCCTGTTGTTAACTTTTACTTTTTTTTTTCTTTTTTTATTAATATCAAAACAAGAGTTACACAGAAAAAATTACATTTAAATTTACTCCAAACTGCATAACAGCGCTACTTTTTATGTCCTGTATTTGGCTAATGTTTTGGTATGTGCAATAAAGAGTATATTGTATCAGTGGCGGCCAATATAAGCCGATTCCCGGCTGCTTGCCTAAATTTAATTTTTAGGCAAGCGTAATGTTTCAAGTTACTTTCATGATTTTTTGGTTGCGAGATTTTGATATGTATCGTATTGTTTTGTAAGCTACCCGATAATGTACACTTGACATCGTCTATAAAGCTACAAAAAAAGGTAGGTATTCGGTAAGATAAATAATGCCACTATTAGCATTCGATCATCATGAAAAAGTCTTTAAAGCATTATTTCATCAAAGGGATAAAACCATCTTGTAATGAAAGCACCTGAAACTAACTGAAATTTCTAAAAACTGAATCAGCAAAAAAAATCTATACTTATGTAAAAATATTGACCTTGCTCAGAAAATATCACGTGGATTGGTTCAGAAATGAGACCTGTATAAGAGAACAGCCGCATAGACGCCGGACGTACGAAATATTTTTTGACCAAGCTGAAACGAAGAACTACGTTCGCTTCGCTCGCTCTTTCAAAATACCAATATCTAATTGGAGATCAAAGTTACATCACATAATAGAAAATGGTACAGAAATAGAGAAATAAACTTACTTATCCAAAGGGGAATAAGAAAGTCAATTTCCAACCACAAATTACCATCACTTCTTCCTTAATTGGGTCAGATAAGTAGCAGAATTAAGGCTTGTGTCCCCCGTTATGAGAACATGTATCCAATGAAGCTGCAAGCTCCGACTTAATTAAAAGAAAACAATGTACGAACGTGCTGTCTGGGAGAGCGGGAGGGCGATATTTGCGTCAGTCACGTACTTTGCTCACACATGCTGTATGCTTGTGATAGCAAGTTTATTTTGTGGTGTGCATAGTGCTGTTCGGCCGAGCATTGGTGACTACTTACATAATGTTAATGGAATTTTGTTGTGGATAATTCATGATCTGTGAACGACCTAGTAAAACTATGAATTTTGATCGGACGTCCATTCAAATCAAACTCCATTCAATTGTCATTTCACACATTCACAGTCACAATTTAGTTACACGGTATTTTTTTTTCACGTCGCCGATGAAACCATTTTTCTGAGTAGATAAAATGTTCTATAGGTATATATATGGTACTCGCCACGATAAGGGCACGTAAAGGGACAAAAAGAGGGTCGAATTGGCATGTAGTATTATTACATCACAGCATAATGTCCTAACCGCTGTATGGCAAATTGCGTAATTTTTTGTTTTGGTCGTGAAACACTGAGTTTATAGAAAATACTTTTTTTTAAATATGTTTTTGTCCTAAAATTTGCTCCTAGTCGATAAAATACTATTTGTATTAGTTTATTTATAATATATTTAAACATATTATAATAATTTCATGGTATTGTGATACTAAAATTAATATATCAACCATACGTTAATACATTTTAACATGAGGAAACTACTCAATTACTATGCTTGGTGTTTTGTGCGCACAGCATCATTTTCATTTCAATTATATTTTACGATACGAGTATCATACGATATTTGGATGAGACCATGACTTGATTATATATATTTTTTTATAAATAAATGTCGAAACCATCCTCCAAAATCGGTTCATAGACTAGGACGACATTGAAACGAACACTCGTATCTAGTATCTAAGATTGACACTTCTTAACCCTCGATCAAACCAACCGCAACCATTTAAACGCTCAACAATTAAAATTTTATGGGTTGTCCGACCAACTTCGATATAAAAGTGCACGTTTATTTCTGGACTAACACTAACAAACGCAGTCGGTTCGATTCCGAACGGATTATTTACGATTCTAAACGCTGGCCTAAAATAGATTTTCTAGCATTTGGTATTACAAGTCGATATACGCAAAAGTACTGTGAGGAATGCACGCTTGAAAGTACATAACGTCAAAAATTGTTTCGTTAACATTAAAACAGGCAAAAAACTAACTGAGAACCAAAATATAACGATAAACATACTTCCATGGGCGAATAAAAAAAAACAAAGCTTAGGAACAAAAAATATTACAGCTCACCATACAAAAAAATGCCTGTACAGTCGTGTTCACCAATATCTACACAGAAAACGTTTCAATAATATGTATACAGAGGCTTTATATTATGTATACAGAGGCTTATTGTTACTGATGTAAGACACACGTGTAGATATTTTTGAAAGGTTGTCTGTATAGATATTGGAAAACTCGAGTGTACCACGATTCGAAGCCGGCAGGATCCAGTTGGTTAAAAAATTGTAAGATCTTTTTACTATATCGCGATACTGATTATTCTCATTTTCATTTAGGCATTTAAGGTGGCTAGTGAACGAATTTGATATAGTTTTATATAATTCATTATAGGAATCCGGGTCTTTTCCGATATCTCATTTCAGTGGCCGATAATATCGTTTCATTTCACCAGGCGTAAATGGAGTGGTAATCATATTTAAATAAAGGATAATCCCAGGCGGTGGTAATTGGATGCGTTTGTGCAAGTAATTAATAATCAGTTGATTAAGTGAAATAGTTTTAAGTGACGTTAGACGTTACTAATAACAATAAAATATTCAAAAAACAAAATGTAGGTACATGGTCAGTTTTATTATAGACTAGGATCATACTAATAGAGGATACCCTGTGTTTCGGAATTAATAATTAGAAATGTTATTCATATTGACTAACTACTTAGTACAAATAATGAGGAAGTAATAATAAAATTATAGTAAAAGACAGAATAAAATTGATTTTAAAAACTATGTCAAAACGATAAATTACTTCTAGGTATATAATGAGATAAATGAATCATATCATATCATTGCGTATTTGAGCCGTTGTAATTTTTTGCTATGGTTTGAGGATATTATTATACGAATAAAAAAATATCTTTGTAAATTGAAAGACATTTTTAGGATTCCGAAGTTAACAAGAACCTTATAGTTTCGTCTCCGTCAGTCCGTCCGTCAGACAGAATGGTAGAGTAATATAAAAAATAAAAACTAAGGTACTCCCCTCCACACGTGAAGTGGGGATGTATTTGTGTTCCTCCAAACCCATAGTGTAGGTTATCACTGGATAGCTTGTTCAAATCTTGTTTAAAACCATTTTTCAGTTCAGTGATCCGTTTGGAGGTCTATGTTCAGCAGTGAAAGTTAATCAGCTGATATTTGAAAACAAAACGATCTTAACTTGGTGGAATACATCCCAAATGCAACCTACACTTAAGGGGCCCCCAAACACCGTCACAGAAGAACCCAAATATGTAGATTTCGTGTATGTTAGATCTTTCACGTCAATAGAGATACAAAATAAGTGTTTTTTAGACAAAGTTTAAAAAAAATCATACAAAATTAAGTATTACTTTGTTTCAAAATCTTGTGAAGCAAAATGGAGATAAAAAATTGAAGAACTGATAACCGTTTGACTTATACCCTATCTGTAGTGCAAAAAAAGTAGGAGACACGATTCAAAACTTGTCAAAAACCTATGAAAACCTGGGGTAGGCCCTTAATGTAATATTTAAAAAAAATACGAGCTAGGTAGGTGTGAAAGAATACGATATAAAAGTATGCAGAAGCTTTAGCCATTAAAACGTGGTACCCCAACCGGCTAAAACATATTAAAATACATATCTACTTTCGACCGCTTTAGCCTAGTTGGTAGTGACCCTGCCTTCGAAGCAAGAGGTCCTGGGTTCGAATCCCGGTAAGGGCATTCATTTGTGTGATGAACATTGTTCGTCAGGGTGTTTCCTATGTATTTAAGTATTTATTTTTCTATATAAGTATGTTTATCGTCGTCTAGTACCCATATTACAAGCTTTGCTAAGGACTAGGTCTTTTGTGTAAGCAAAATATTTACTTTAAACTCTCGCGTGTAAAACAATAATTTAAATGTTTCGATAAATACAAACATTGATCTCACAATGAAATAGGCATTAATATCTCCTCCTAATATTCCTTATTATATTTTAATATAACACATCCCCAAAGGCATAGCTCGGCGAAAGAATGGGGGCGCATTCTCTCATAACGCCATCGCCATTGCGGTGCGTCTCGGCCTCACCCTGGATTCCATTATTAATTCTCTTCGTATTATATTGTGGTGGGTGACGTCATCGGTATATGTTTGGGGTTGGGTAATTGTTTTATTTATGTACTTTTGCCTGGGAATAGTAGATTGTTAACCAAGGGTTGAAAGTGACCCATTGCACCCGAGATATTTCTGGCGCTCGAACGAAGTGAGAGCCCCAATAGTTCGAGGGTCAAATGGGTAATTTCACCCGAGTTAAACACTCTACTTTTCATTTCGACTGTGAAGAAAATAATTAAAATAATTGTACTATCCAATATCCAACTTCTTCGCACTGGCTACATTATGCCACGGCCTACTAGACTACACGACTTAAATTGTAATCGAGTAGGCCGCGACGCGACTAATCTAGAGGGCCATGGCGAAACGTAAAAAAAGAAAAAGTTACATGGCATTATGGCGGGCAGTCGAATAGAGGAATGATTTTGAATATTGATTTTCTGTAATTGCGAATAAAAATAAACCAACTTAAAAACGATTTTAATATCAACCTATAAGGTCGTAATAAACACGTCGTTTATTGTAGGTATCTATAGCTGACTGTCGATTTGTGAAAAGCTTTTATTTTAATACTGTATTATCTTCGACTCCGTGGTTGATCTTACCAATTAAAAAAAAAATACTTTCCACCCTAGGGGAGAACACGCAATTTTCCACCCGGCTATATACCCATGAAAACTCAACTTTCAGAACAGGAGAGATGAAAATGAACATGATGCATTGTATTACGCTCATTTTAGATGTAGAATTGATCAGGTTAAGTGTCTGTGGAGCTAATTGTTTTGCGTTAAAATCCCAGTACGGCATACGTATATTGAGTCATATCCTAATCAATTAAACGAGCAATATTTTTATACACATATAAATGTTTGTAATCGCATTCGCGATAATGACTCTAACAATTTCAATTTTTGTAGTATAGCGGTTTATGTGGGCGAAAAATCATTTTAACTAGGTTTCATATCTAGAAAAAAATGTTTTCTCCGCGTTTTTCTCTGGGCAGAGCTCGGTTGCCCAGGGACTGTCTACTTAGTTCGATAAGTGTGTTCATTGTTATCTAGTCAAAAACTAACTTAATTTAGGAATAGACTCGTTTATTGCACTATTCGTCCCTAAAAAACTCTTTTTTATTTGTTAGGTGCTTTTTTTTTGAAATATAATCAAATTGCTTTATGAATGTTGACTGGTAGAGAATGCTTACGGCATTAAGTCCGCCGTTTGTACGATAAGTTGGTCTTTTGTGCAATAAAGATTAAATAAATAAATACATATATGTTCCTGGCTTAGCTAAAGTCATCTTCATTGGACAGTTGACTTCATGAAATGTATCATGTAGCATTAAGGAAAGAAATATTAAAATCTTATTTTACTCATCATTATTATCGTTATAATAACTATCAGCCGATTTACGTCCACTGTTGTACAAAAGCCTTTCCCAAAAAGAGCTGCTTTTTACTCGACTGTAGATAATATTCCAATTCATGCAGATACACAATGTCATAGTCTGTGATGCAAACGTAAGGTATTCGATGTTATAGAATAGTTGAAATAAATCATTTTTTTATTTATTTATTCAATAGATTTCATAAAATTAATTAATAACACACAATAACAGTTTATGTGATCAGAGTGATCATAGTACAGAGTTAACTAATTTGTAAATAGATTCAGTTTAAATATATGTTACATGCAGCTATGCAATAGGGGTTGTTATATATGCTTAAGTACCGAAGTTTTAATTTTCTTTTAAAGTCGTTTTTATCCTTTCATGGCTGATGATTTCTGGTAAAGTGTTCAGAAGATATTGTTCACTGAAATATAATTTGCATTCTTATTTATAGCAATGTTATGTTAGTATTGCATCGTTGGGTATATGATAACGATACAGATAGTAATTATAACTGTTATTACAATATCAGTATGACATTAACAATTAGTTCCTACTGGTCCAGTGCATTTGTAAGCTTCTTACAACAGATCTAATAAAAATGATTAAAATAAAGGGTTCCCTGAAAAAAAAAAGCAAATCTTCATAATCAATAGCATTTACCAATTTACATTCCGCTCCCGGACTTGACGCGTGGTGCATGGAAAAAGGCAATGAATTGAAAATTTGATTGTTTATACTATTTACAGATGACAGCTGCCGTACGTTGGTCTGACGGTTTTATTCGTCTATGGGTTTTCAAGGGTTTTGAAAGATAGTAAAATAAACGAGTTTATTAAGCTTCATAAAAAATGCCTGGGAAAATGATTCTAGTTAAATGATCATTATGTAAGAATTAAATTAGTATCTATTTACTTAATGTTACTTCAGCATCATCATCATCATTATTTAATGAGTGTCCGTCTAGTCTAATAATAACTATTGTCATGATTTCGATTGTCATATAACTTTACGCATAAAGTTGGTGCTCACAAAAGTCTTTTGTCATTAATGATTGTGTGCGTAATACTTTCATTGTCATAACTGTACGAGTATGACATATAGGCACGTCGACGCGCTAGGTAAGGTTATAAGATTAGGTTCAAAATAATTTCCTTGTTTAATAACGAGTACAAAAATTGAAAAAAAGGGTTAGGTGTAGGTTACAAAATGAAACATTACTTTTTCCAATTTTCTTATACCTATGACTTGAAAACGTTACGCGTAAACCTATTATGGCGATCGATATTAAAATGCGCAATAAATTTATGATAATTGATATTTATGATCTTAAATATTATGGTTAAAAAATATATGCTAACAATGACTTTGCTCGGTATTGCGTAGTGATGATTATGACACAAATATTTATGCCAATCAAAACTATGGCTTTAAATATTATGTTACCCGATATGGACCCTCCCGCGACCTTTACCACGAAGTAGGCTAACCCCACACAATTGCATAGCATTTATTGCTACTACCTTTTGAAGAAGCCTTACCTAAAGAATTCCCAAAGGATGCGAGAATGGAAAGCCCATTTATCATAATACTTGGCACTTGTACGGCGATTGGCGAGTACAGTTAGAATTGGCGTTTATTTAATAAAAACGTCATGTTGGCAAATAAGGAGCGGATATTGATTAGGGTCGGGCGATAGAACTATAGCGTGGGCCAAGCGATGACTTGTGGCGACCAGCTGTACAATGGGGTTGGCCGCCACAAGTCATCGCTTGGCCCACAAGTGCCAAGTATTATGATAAATGGGCTTTCCATTCTCGCATCCTTTGGGAATTCTTTAGGTAAGGCTTCTTCAAAAGGTAGTAGCAATAAATGCTATGCAATTGTGTGGGGTTAGCCTACTTCGTGGTAAAGGTCGCGGGAGGGTCCATATCGGGTAACATAATATTTAAAGCCATAGTTTTGATTGGCATAAATATTTGTGTCATAATCATCACTACGCAATACCGAGCAAAGTCATTGTTAGCATATATTTTTTAACCATAATATTTAAGATCATAAATATCAATTATCATAAATTTATTGCGCATTTTAATATCGATCGCCATAATAGGTTTACGCGTAACGTTTTCAAGTCATAGGTATAAGAAAATTGGAAAAAGTAATGTTTCATTTTGTAACCTACACCTAACCCTTTTTTTCAATTTTTGTACTCGTTATTAAACAAGGAAATTATTTTGAACCTAATCTTATAACCTTACCTAGCGCGTCGACGTGCCTATATGTCATACTCGTACAGTTATGACAATGAAAGTATTACGCACACAATCATTAATGACAAAAGACTTTTGTGAGCACCAACTTTATGCGTAAAGTTATATGACAATCGAAATCATGACAATAGTTATTATTAGACTAGACGGACACTCATTAAATAATGATGATGATGATGCTGAAGTAACATTAAGTAAATAGATACTAATTTAATTCTTACATAATGATCATTTAACTAGAATCATTTTCCCAGGCATTTTTTATGAAGCTTAATAAACTCGTTTATTTTACTATCTTTCAAAACCCTTGCAAACCCATAGACGAATAAAACCGTCAGACCAACGTACGGCAGCTGTCATCTGTAAATAGTATAAACAATCAACTTTTCAATTCATTGCCTTTTTCCATGCACCACGCGTCAAGTCCGGGAGCGGAATGTAAATTGGTAAATGCTATTGATTATGAAGATTTGCTTTTTTTTTTCAGGGAACCCTTTATTTTAATCATTTTTATTAGATCTGTTGTAAGAAGCTTACAAATGCACTGGACCAGTAGGAACTAATTGTTAATGTCATACTGATATTGTAATAACAGTTATAATTACTATCTGTATCGTTATCATATACCCAACGATGCAATACTAACATAACATTGCTATAAATAAGAATGCAAATTATATTTCAGTGAACAATATCTTCTGAACACTTTACCAGAAATCATCAGCCATGAAAGGATAAAAACGACTTTAAAAGAAAATTAAAACTTCGGTACTTAAGCATATATAACAACCCCTATTGCATAGCTGCATGTAACATATATTTAAACTGAATCTATTTACAAATTAGTTAACTCTGTACTATGATCACTCTGATCACATAAACTGTTCCATCAGTTTTATGGGACCGTGTTATTAATTAATTTTATGAAATCTATTGAATAAATAAATAAAAAAATGATTTATTTCAACTATTCTATAACATCGAATACCTTACGTTTGCATCACAGACTATGACATTGTGTATCTGCATGAATTGGAATATTATCTACAGTCGAGTAAAAAGCAGCTCTTTTTGGGAAAGGCTTTTGTACAACAGTGGACGTAAATCGGCTGATAGTTATTATAACGATAATAATGATGAGTAAAATAAGATTTTAATATTTCTTTCCTTAATGCTACATGATACATTTCATGAAGTCAACTGTCCAATGAAGATGACTTTAGCTAAGCCAGGAACATATATGTATTTATTTATTTAATCTTTATTGCACAAAAGACCAACTTATCGTACAAACGGCGGACTTAATGCCGTAAGCATTCTCTACCAGTCAACATTCATAAAGCAATTTGATTATATTTCAAAAAAAAAGCACCTAACAAATAAAAAAGAGTTTTTTAGGGACGAATAGTGCAATAAACGAGTCTATTCCTAAATTAAGTTAGTCTTTGACTAGATAACAATGAACACACTTATCGAACTAAGTAGACAGTCCCTGGGCAACCGAGCTCTGCCCAGAGAAAAACGCGGAGAAAACATTTTTTTCTAGATATGAAACCTAGTTAAAATGATTTTTCGCCCACATAAACCGCTATACTACAAAAATTGAAATTGTTAGAGTCATTATCGCGAATGCGATTACAAACATTTATATGTGTATACAAATATTGCTCGTTTAATTGATTAGGATATGACTCAATATACGTATGCCGTACTGGGATTTTAACGCAAAACAATTAGCTCCACAGACACTTAACCTGATCAATTCTACATCTAAAATGAGCGTAATACAATGCATCATGTTCATTTTCATCTCTCCTGTTCTGAAAGTTGAGTTTTCATGGGTATATAGCCGGGTGGAAAATTGCGTGTTCTCCCCTAGGGTGGAAAGTATTTTTTTTTTAATTGGTAAGATCAACCACGGAGTCGAAGATAATACAGTATTAAAATAAAAGCTTTTCACAAATCGACAGTCAGCTATAGATACCTACAATAAACGACGTGTTTATTACGACCTTATAGGTTGATATTAAAATCGTTTTTAAGTTGGTTTATTTTTATTCGCAATTACAGAAAATCAATATTCAAAATCATTCCTCTATTCGACTGCCCGCCATAATGCCATGTAACTTTTTCTTTTTTTACGTTTCGCCATGGCCCTCTAGATTAGTCGCGTCGCGGCCTACTCGATTACAATTTAAGTCGTGTAGTCTAGTAGGCCGTGGCATAATGTAGCCAGTGCGAAGAAGTTGGATATTGGATAGTACAATTATTTTAATTATTTTCCTCACAGTCGAAATGAAAAGTAGAGTGTTTAACTCGGGTGAAATTACCCATTTGACCCTCGAACTATTGGGGCTCTCACTTCGTTCGAGCGCCAGAAATATCTCGGGTGCAATGGGTCACTTTCAACCCTTGGTTAACAATCTACTATTCCCAGGCAAAAGTACATAAATAAAACAATTACCCAACCCCAAACATATACCGATGACGTCACCCACCACAATATAATACGAAGAGAATTAATAATGGAATCCAGGGTGAGGCCGAGACGCACCGCAATGGCGATGGCGTTATGAGAGAATGCGCCCCCATTCTTTCGCCGAGCTATGCCTTTGGGGATGTGTTATATTAAAATATAATAAGGAATATTAGGAGGAGATATTAATGCCTATTTCATTGTGAGATCAATGTTTGCATTTATCGAAACATTTAAATTATTGTTTTACACGCGAGAGTTTAAAGTAAATATTTTGCTTACACAAAAGACCTAGTCCTTAGCAAAGCTTGTAATATGGGTACTAGACGACGATAAACATACTTATATAGAAAAATAAATACTTAAATACATAGGAAACACCCTGACGAACAATGTTCATCACACAAATGAATGCCCTTACCGGGATTCGAACCCAGGACCTCTTGCTTCGAAGGCAGGGTCACTACCAACTAGGCTAAAGCGGTCGAAAGTAGATATGTATTTTAATATGTTTTAGCCGGTTGGGGTACCACGTTTTAATGGCTAAAGCTTCTGCATACTTTTATATCGTATTCTTTCACACCTACCTAGCTCGTATTTTTTTAAAATATTACATTAAGGGCCTACCCCAGGTTTTCATAGGTTTTTGACAAGTTTTGAATCGTATCTCCTACTTTTTTTGCACTACAGATAGGGTATAAGTCAAACGGTTATCAGTTCTTCAATTTTTTATCTCCATTTTGCTTCACAAGATTTTGAAACAAAGTAATACTTAATTTTGTATGATTTTTTTTAAACTTTGTCTAAAAAACACTTATTTTGTATCTCTATTGATATATGCTAACAATGACTTTGCTCGGTATTGCGTAGTGATGATTATGACACAAATATTTATGCCAATCAAAACTATGGCTTTAAATATTATGTTACCCGATATGGACCCTCCCGCGACCTTTACCACGAAGTAGGCTAACCCCACACAATTGCATAGCATTTATTGCTACTACCTTTTGAAGAAGCCTTACCTAAAGAATTCCCAAAGGATGCGAGAATGGAAAGCCCATTTATCATAATACTTGGCACTTGTACGGCGATTGGCGAGTACAGTTAGAATTGGCGTTTATTTAATAAAAACGTCATGTTGGCAAATAAGGAGCGGATATTGATTAGGGTCGGGCGATAGAACTATAGCGTGGGCCAAGCGATGACTTGTGGCGACCAGCTGTACAATGGGGTTGGCCGGCCGAAGGTATTTGCAGATGGCGCTAGCACAGGATGAACCTGTCAGTCCTACCAAAACTGTCAAATTCTTGTTTTTTTTTCGGAATTTCCTTGTTTAGAATCAAGCCGTTCAAGCCAAATCCCACAGAAAAGGCTAGTGATAGGACAGATCTATGATGGCGCCATCTAGTCAAACATTTGACAGTTGCCATCGTTTTTAGCAGCATACAAAAACACCATCGAATATGCGCTGCCTTCAAATTTCTACCCTAACACGTCCCTAAGACCCGTTATGCGTGTGTTCGAACTAAACGGCTGCCTGGCATCATTTTGACACCCCGCCCCCATCCTAGCATAATAGCACCCGTTCAGTGGAGTTTGCAAAAATTTTTTTTTGACGACATTTGTTTTTACATTTGTATGGAGCAAGTCGCCCCAGTCTGCCAACGCCCCAAACATATGCAAAAAAAATGCTATTTTTTTTTCTCTTAGAGTTTTCTTAACAGAACAAGATACATGGTATGCCCTTGATCGGTTCACAAGCCATTTTTGGTACCCTCTGTATAATGGAAAAATAAACCATCATCGTCTGAAGTTTAGGACAAGACTCGAACTTGTGCCCTCTGTTTTGCCAGTATCGGCATTATATTCGATATCCGTATCGTATCATTCAACAAACATAATAATTAAAAAAATACGTCCAAATTTCAAATTAACGAAGGTAAAATTGTTTTGTTTTAAAATCGAACGAAATAAAACAAATGCATCTGCGTTCCAATTTTGAATGGTATTATTGCATTTAAGAGGAGGATTCCTTTATAAGGCATTTAAGCTTGAGTATGCTATGAAAAACAAATATGCATGGAAAGCTGGCACAACAAAGAAGCAAGACTCAGGTGTGGAAAATAAAGTCGTTATTAAGACCTCACTGCTTTTATGAAGCCGCGTTTAAAAATATCTTGAACAAAGCGCACACATAACCGTAAGGCTGAGAGCGTTCTCTCATATCGTGTGTCTTGACCCACGAAATACCCTCGACACCGCTGATATACTCGTATATATATGTCTAGGTCAATCTTCTAAATCTTCTAAACGCGTCAACAAATATGCATATAGACAACATTACTAGTATAATATAAACCAAAATAAAGATCTGACTCTGTATTGTATTATTAAATGTATTAAACCTTCGACGAACTTATTGCGTTCAAGTGCTGCTTATAGCAATTTTTTTTGGAAATGTGTAGAAACTCCCACATCAACGAATTATGTCTATGATTTTTGGCTCCATCCATATCCCTTATATTACAAATTAATGTGTATTGTTAATTACGGTAATAAATAATGTTGTATGTTGTATTTGTATGACCATCGCTTTAATATACTCGCGTTGTCACATAATATTATCAGTACCCGGGCGACCGAGCTCTGCTCGTGTGAAAATAGAGGAAACGATTTTTCCGAGATATTTTCTTACCTATATTTTTTATTTTATTTAATCAGGAAACTTACGGCTAGAATAAAAAGTAACAAATTGATATAGAAACAGTGAGCTAATTACAAGTTCCACAGATAGAAACTGCGTAAAATACCTACATAGCGAGCGGAAACACCAAGTCCATATTAAAAATGCTTATTATGTTATGTTGCTACACAGCTGTTAAACCTAGCTTAATCAAATTTTCGGATCTATATCTGAATCCATAACGTTTATTAACCTATTTTTGCATTCCCTAACGATTTATGTCATAATGATCATTTGTCCTAACACTCATATGCTCTATCTTTAGTTTTCCTAACATCGTATGGATGATTTTTTTTTCCCATAATGTTTTATTTCCTAACGTCACTTGCCGTATTGATTATTCATCCTAACGTAATGTGCCATAATAGTCATGTATCACAATGATCAGTAAGCCTAATGATTATTTGTCCTCATGATTATTTTTCTTAATTGTGATTTGATTAACCTACTATTCTGCCTAACCTAGCCTAATTTTCTTACCTGACAGCAGTCCAGTTCTGGCGCTTCGCCGGCCGCAACCACGGCACGCTCATCTCGCGCACTGTAGGGTCGCAGTTCAACCTAACACTCCTCGCTTTGCTCGTCGTCGTACCTAACTGGGCTCTGCCTTAGACCTTACCATAGAAATATTGTTATGGCTATTGATCGTTAGGGCTAATGCCCATTAGGACAACAACACTTAGGATAAATGACATGAGGTGAGGGATTTCGAGGAATATGGAAAATAACATTAGGGATGTAAATAATTATGATATGAATGGTTCGGGGTAATGAGTTTTAGGGCAATCATCACATTATGGAAAATAATTGTTATGGCAATTGATCGTTAAGGCTAGTGCCCATTAGGACAAAACAGTTAAAGCAAGTGATTTTATGATAAACAACTAGCTTTTGCCCGCGGCTTCGCCCGCGTAGTAAAAGTAATTTTCCAATAATTGTTGAATTGCTACGCCGCCTACTAACCTACTACTACTAACTTCCCCTACGAATAACCCTTCGTCATAACCCACTATGGTAAATTAATTTTTATTTACTATTATTTTTATGCCCGTGTGGTGGCGGGTTAGAATTTCACCACCCTCTTTCTTCCCGTGTGTGTCGTAAAAGTCGATTAAGAGAGCAGGGTTGAAGTGTGTTGTGGGTGATGGGCTAACAACCTAAGCAATATCACTTTTTGTCGATCTTTTATACACACATTTATGCTAAAAGTGGCGCTGGAACATAAAGTTCATTTGCTCTGCCTGCCCCTTTTGGGAATAAAAGCGTGAATGTATGTATGTATGTACGTATTTCTGTTTTTAAATTTACAGTCATGATTAATGAGAATCTGTCTTCTGGAATAAAAGCTACTTTATGTTCATGATAATGTTGAAATACCAAAATATCTCCACGAATGTCAAGTCAAATTTGTGGCCTGGACATTGCTATAGGCTAGTTTCCTAAGATTTTTTTCCATGCTTTTCGAACCAGTATTTAACATAAATACCCAAAAATTTGTTTTAATTTAACGGCGGCCAAAATGCTTAACTTATAAAAAGTAAGCAGATCTTCGTGCAGCACCTTGAATGTACTTATTACGGATGCAGGCACTTTCCCAATGTCTCCTACCCTCCCGTCCCGCCGCGCCGCCCGCACTCGCCTAGGTACCGATTGCTGACGATCGAGATGGCACCAAATACAAACTTTAAAACCTATAACCCTATATAACGCGGGTCTCGTTCCATACCTCAAAAGCAAAAATAGAACCCTTATTTATAGGATCACGTGTGGCTGTCTGTCAGTCCGTCTGTTACAACCGATTTGCTAGGAAAAAAACTGGACCGATTGAATTGCAATTTGGCACAAACATTTTCATGAATTTTCATGTCCACAACATGACATTTCAAAATCTATGTGATTTTCGTTATTAACGTCCCAAAAAACCGTAATAACAACGCCCATATTGATATTTAGACGCCACGTTGGAATGTAAAATCGTTGTTGTTTTCTTAATCAGCGACCCGATAAACCATAGAAACAATAGATGCCGATGTTGATTTTCAGATTTTGTCACCACATGTCTCCTTTTAGGGGTTGAATTCTCAAAAAACCGGAAGCACTTGTTTACTCATTTATCGTTAGGAATTATCCTGTGAATTCTCGAATAAAATTGTCTAACTAATCTTTTTTCTCCATACAAACTTTGGACCTCCTTTTTAACCCCTTTAGGTGTAATCATTTCCAAAACGCTGAAAGCACTTTATTTGTAAATGAATAAGTAATCTGTCCACAAAGTTTTAAGTACGTAGTAGCTAAAAGTAAGTTTCCCTTATACAAAATTTGGACCCTCATTTAGGGGTGGAATTTTATAAAAAGCTGAAATTACTTTTAAGTTATCTTCCTACAAAGTCTCAAGTCTCTAGTTCAATAAATAATGTTTCCCCCCCACAAACATTGCATACCTATTTAACCCCCTTAGAGGAAGAATTTTATAAAACGCTGAAAGTACTTTTTTGTATCTTAATAATAATATTCCTACAAAGTTTCAAGTCTCTAGTACAAAAAAATATGTTTCTCCCATACAAACTTTGCACCCCTACTTAACCCCCTTAGGGATAGAATTTCCAAAAATCCCGTCTTATCCCTTGCCTACGTCATAAAATGAAGTTCTGGTGTAAATTTCAAGTTTCTAGTCCCAGTAGCTTTGAATACGAACTTTGCACCCCTATTTTACCCCCTTAGGGGTGGAATTTTATATAACGCTGAAAATACTTTTTTTTGTATCCTAATAAGTAAAATTCCTACCAAGTTTCAAGTCTCTAGTTCAATAAATAATGTTTCCCTTATACAAACATTGCACCCCTAATAAACCCCCTTAGGGGTAGAATTTTCTAAAACGCTGAAAGAACTTTTTTTGTATCTTTATAAGTAATATCCCTACAAAGTTTCAAGTCTCTAGTACAAAAAAACATATTTCTCCCTTACAAACTTTGCACCCCTTTTTAACCCCCTTTGGGATAGGATTTCCAAAAGTCCCGTCTTATCCCTTGCCTACGTCATAAAAGGACGTTCTGGTGTAAATTTCAAGTTTCTAGTCCCAGTAGTTTTGAATACAAAATTTGCACCCCTATTTAATCCCTTTATGGGTGGAATTTTATAAAACGCTGAAGATGTTTTTTTTGTATGCTAATAAGTAATCTTCCTACAAAGTTTCAATTCTCTAGTTCAATAAATAATGTTTACCCCATACAAACATTGCACCCCTATTTGACCCCCTTTAGGGGTGGAATTTTCTAAAACGCTGAAAGAGCTTTTTTTATATCTTAATAAGTAATATCCCCACAAAGTTTCAAGTCTCTAGTACAAAAAATAATGTTTCAGCCATACAAACTTTGCACCCCTATTTAACACCCTTAGGGACAGAATTTCCAAAAATCCCGTCTTATGCCTTGCCTACGTCATAAAAGGAAGGTCTGGTGTAAATTTCAAGTTATAGTCCCAGTAGTTTTGAATACAAACTTTGCACCCCTATTTAACCCCCTTAGGGGTGGAATTTTGTAAAACGCTGAAAGTGCTTTTTTGTATTTTAATAAGTAATCTTCCTACAAAGTTTTAAGTCTCTAGTTCAAAAAATAATGCTTCCCCCATACAAACTTTGGACCCCCGTTTTACCCCCTTAGGGGGTGAGTTTTCAAAAATCCTTTCTTAGCGGATGCCTACATCATAGTGGCTATCAGCATGTCAAATTTCAGCCCGATCGGTCCAGTAGTTTGGGCTGTGCGTTGATAGATCAGTCAGTCAATCAGTCAGTCACCTTTGCGTTTTATATATATATATAGATGTTAGGGATTGCGAGGTAGACCCCAAATTTTCGCCCCTATAGTGCAATTGAAAACGTTGGAGCCGTTACGTGATTACAAATATATATTTAATATAAATATTGCTCAATTATAGTAATAATATAATAATAGGATGGGATGGAATAATTAGAACAAGAGGGTAAGAGACCCTCATAGTGGGGGTGTCATTTGTAAAATCCTCATTAAAAATTTTTTTTTCACATTTGTATGAAGCTCGTCATAAAAATGTAAAAAAAAATCGGGACAATTTTTTTTCTGTTCTTTCTTTTCAGAACACGATATCCGTTAAGCCCTTGATCGGTGCCATTTTTGTTACACCCTGTTTATAAAACATAGGATGGGACGAAGAAACTGAAACACTTGGTGCTCCGTGTTCACGCGACGTCTATCTAAATATACGTATCTCCTCACCACATTTGCGTTATCAAAACCACACAACGCCATTCATTGTGACACAATGGGCCCCAAATAATCTAGACGCACCGCACGGAACGTCATAGCGAATCTGACGCGGAATAAAAAGGTTGGCCCCATTATGTGGCAACAAAAGCCTCACACTGAAAAGTATCCCGTATACCAGCTGCAACATTATAATAAAAGGTAACTGCGAATAGGTTTCCTGGATAAAATTTTATTGTGAACCATCGACAAAAGACGGCCGAACAAAGGTCGAGACGAATAATTCACTGACTGGAGTGCGTTAGCCGATGGGACGAAAACGGGCTCGTCCAATTGAAATGATGACAATTTACAATCTTAGAATTGGGACGTGAAAGGTTCTGAAAAGATCGTCGATTTGCGTTGTAATCTCAAGAAAATGTCTCGAGAAGCTTTATTAAGACGTAAATTCACAAAACTATATAAAATATGAAGATGTCAGCATTATATGAATTAAGGATCGTTCAAATATATAAATAAATATTGGACCAAATATAAAAAAATGTTAATGAAAACTCATTCGTTTGTATTTATGCATTTAACCTACAAGTCGATCTTTTTTCCTAAAATTGTACCTAGCGGGAAAAGTTGCATGTGAAGACAACCTAAACTCATTTTTAATTATTTCTGATTTTAAATATTTTGTTGAAATATATGTAAAATAAACAATTTTCTTGACAAATACATGTTAAGCTTTAAAAATATAACCGAACGGCATTCTAAAATGGTCATAAAAAGAACTTCTAATATAACGGCTAAACATGAACTCGTAAGCTAGAAACTTATTAAGGTTGTTATTTAGTTCTCATTTTCAGGTACACTCGGCTGCAATAGAGTGTAGCAAAGCATGCCAACGGGCTGTACAGTCGGACTAATAAAATATAATTGCCGCGCTGTTGGCATGTATTTTACGGGCTTGAGTGCCGAAATGTTGCTACCCATTATGTTGTTAAGAATAAAATTTAACCGTATCAGGATGCGGTCAAACTTAAAGCGGATATAATGTATAATATGTCTAAATCTTCAACATATTTTATTTGATGCATTACCCAAATATTGAGTAGAAGTAGTGTTCTAGCAATGATTTTAATCAGACTCACAATTACTTTTCATATTAGTATATGTTACAAAAGACATCAAGGAGACTTTGTTCGCCAAGAAAATAAAGTTTACGTTGGTTTTTAATGATAAAGTTTAGTGTTTTTTCTTTAGAACGCTGTTTTGTTTTTAATAATAATAACAATAATTTTCTGTTCTCCAACATGCTCGGAAATGTGCACATTACTGTACAGTAGCAAAAGTAGAACGTGAAGTTCCTCGTTACTGACGAGCGCAAATTTAAAAAGTTACATGTCTTTAATGTACAGTTTTTGCGGCAAGGAAACGGTATGAAAAGAAGTTGTTTACTTTTTTACCTTTTAATCATAATGTTTTGACTAAGACAAATTACTATAAACAGCCAAATGTTCGTACGTTTTAAAGGGCTAACATTTTGTCACAACAACTTGCTCTAGCTAGACTAGTTAGTAATGTATGGACTGTCTCTTTCCAACTATTGCAAGTTAGCGTGACAAATTGCGTTCACTTTAAGTGTGCTAAAAGTTCCTCGTTTTCTTTTTTCATTGTCATAGACAAAACGCTTACTTTTGTAACGTTGACAGATATGACGTTTTTAACTATGTCTCTAATTGTTTTAAACGGAGAAATAAAAATAGTGTAAAAAAAAATTCATAACGAACTAAAATGCATTTGTAATTATTATGATTTCATAAAACATAAAATTTTGACCAATTCAATGTCTTTTTTATGTATGTCTTTTGACGTGTACCTACTTCAAAAAACTAAATTGGGCGGGGTAATGGGAATTTGATAGGTTATTGTCATACTTGCTGCTTTAAGATGATTGAACGTATTATGTGATTTCCTAGCATTTTCCGAGAAAAGCAATACATCTGCCTCGGCGGGAATGACAATTCGTGGATTCGTATCTATTGTCGGAAAATCAACTCATTCGACCATTGCTAATTCCCGGCCTTTGCAATGATGAACTATTATTGCACCACATCATAAGAAAAACATGTTACCAGAGTACATTAAAAAAGTTTTTGTGACCGTATTACTGAAGTTCTTGGTAATTTCAAAGTGACCCATTAACTTCACAAAATAATCTCCAAATAACGTCTGTGCCTATGAGTAACAGATTTATATGTCTCTAAACCAAATTTAATGGCAAATAGTTCTAACTATTTCATTTCTGCGTGATCAGGCTGACCAACGCACCCCATTCGTTTTAGGTAACTTCAAACGTAATCACAATCACAAAACTTGATCCAACTAGAACCTCCCGCTGCCTTATTGGCCCCAACTTCTGCGTGACTTATTAAGTTAGCCATTATGTTTGGGCGTTGCTCTGACAAGCAGGCTAATTGCTTCTAATACAGGCTTTTTATTGTATTTGACACTCGTGTCGACGGCTGAATAAGTCCTGTTTGATACTGCGATAATTTACTTTGCGTATGTGTTAGGGAAATGTTTATGACGTAAAATGTTCTTTTGATGTACCATTTTATTCCGAGAAAAGTCGTGAATCTTTTGTACTAGAGATTATGTGGTATTGGTAATATTTATTACAACTTTAACTTTACCTTTTCATTAAATTTGTCAGTGTGTTAGTGAGGGATAAATGGTTTCTTGGCAAAAGTAAGACCCAATTCCCGGTGACCAATTGAGCTGATAAAAGGTTTAGTTTTAATGTCAATTCAATATTTTGATACCATCGAGCTGATCTGTTGATGAAGACAGATGGTAGTCATGGCGATTCAGTACTTAACCGACGTAACCCCGTTGAACCTTGTTAGAATTGTGTCAAAGGGTAGTTGATGACGGTTTACAGAAAAGTATTATATAGGAAAGTCCCTTAACGCCGGGATACAAGGACAAGAAAAAGGCGCGGGGAAAAAGCCCTTTTTACTTGTCCTTGAATCGCTCGCGTTATTGGTTATCGAGAGAGTACGAGTGTCCGGCACTAGGTGCCGTCCGGCGTTAAGGGACTTCCCCCTACTGTTGGCAATAAAAAACCGTACTAAAAAAATCGAAATGAAACTTATATTCACTATAAATCCATAATGACTAGCATCTTACTTTTATGAATGCTGAAACGAATGAACAATCAATAAACTTCGAAGTTGTCTATAAAAGTGATTACTTTGATAACGTTTAAAAGAATTACTGAATACTAAACGCGTGCGTAGCCTTTTTAAAAACCATTCAATTTTACGGTATGCATTCAACCAATAAGCATTTAATATTGAAACGTAATTAATTGGTAATGATACCTTTTAATTGAAATATGATAACTCTTTGGACTGTGAAATTAACGCAACCTTCCGCTCCCATAATTTCGAATCAGTTGTTAGTTACATTACATTAGCTTTGTTAACCGACATTGTAGTGTTGTTTTTTTCTTCGCTGACGACAGTTTGAAGTTTTGATCTAAAAAGACAAGCCATAGGGACAAGAAATCAACACTCATTTACAATAGTATTTCATACAAAATGTATAAAAGCGTCAAGGAGCGAGAGATATAGTAGCAGTTATATAGGAAAGACGGGATACGACCGTTAGAGTGCCGTTTAGACCCGTCTCCGCTCCTGACCCGCTGTTCAACCAATGTGATACGGACGCGGTCACGTCCTTTCTTTTCCGTATGATTCTAAAATGTTGCGTCCGCGTCCCGTCCGCGCAAAACACCATCTACCCCAGCCCATCTGTTTGTCTTGCGTATAATATCGCGTCAGCAACTCCATAGTAACGATAAAGTGCAAGTCACGGTGACGATCATGACAACACGAATCAACTGTTTATTACACGCTGAATAGATAATATCACTAGAGGTTAATGATGGGCTGAAAGGCCCATTTATACGGCATGAACTTTAGGTTTAACTCCATCATTATAACTAAGTTGGTGATAATGGTGACGCTCTCTTGTTTCTACATGGAGGATGGTGAACTTGACGAACTCTGCTTGAACAACTCCGTGGTTCGGAATTAAGTTATAAATCATTAAATTATTATTATTATATACCACATATAGTGGGTTGCGGTTCTGCCTCAGAAACTGATCGTCCTGGTTTTAAAGTCCAGTACTTACCCTAGTCCATATAAGATTAAAAAAATCGTGTGTTAATCATCATGTCACATCACATCATCAGCCTATATACATCTCACTGCTGGGCACAGGCCTCCTATCATGTATTTTCAAGGAAAACCATAAAATCATTATGAAATGCAAAAAAAAATATTAGTGTTATGTTTGAAAAGCCCTAAATGATCGAAATAAGGAAAGCTTTTAAAATATTTCCCTTTGATTTCTCAGATAAATGAAGAAACGAAGACGACTTTGTCCGTTAAAATTCTAATGTTTTATCTAATTAGGTATAAATATTTGTGTGTAATGCATAAATATTCGTTTCTGAGTCTTGGATTCCTATGTTTTAAAATATTTATAGCGACTGAATACATCGTTATTTGGTCCCCGTAACACAAGCCTTACTGAGCTTTCCGTATGTATTTATTTTTACGTAAATATAACGTTTGATTGTGATGGCATTTTATTGATGGGCACGAGTGGTTTTAGCTCCGCGTACAAGTGGTTGGAACCGACTATTTCAATTCTTCTCTGCAATGTAATATGTACGTAATTACGTATATTATTTTACTATGAGCTGGAGAACTCGTGAGCTTGTTTTTCCTTATTTTTTATTTTGAGTAGGTATCTAAATCAACAAAAAATATCTTTAATAATTATAGAACCTGCACGGTTCTTAGCCTAGTGGTTCAGGCATGCGGCTGTCAAGCGGCGGTCGTGGGTTCGAATCCCGGCTCGTACCAATGAGTTTTTCGGAACTTATGTACGGAATATTTACCGTTAGCTTTTCGGTGAAGGAAAACATCGTGAGGAAACCGGTCTAATCCCAATAAGGTCTAGTTTTCCCTCTGGGTTGGAAGGTCAGATGGCAGTCGCTTTCGTAAAACAAGTGCCTATGCCAAATCTTGGGATTAGGTGTCAAAGCGAACCCTGGGCTCCTTTAGGGGGAATAACGCTAGGAGAATGATGAATTATAGAACCTGCACGGCTATTACAAGACGGCGCACACAAGCTCTCTCAATTTTTATCGCTTCTCTTCCTTATTAGAAAACTTAGAAAGAGAGGTATAGTGCGAGAAAAATCGAGAGAGCTCGCGTGCCGTCTTGTACCGTTGTCTTGTTTAATTACTACTAAAAAGTATTCATATTCCTTAACGTACGTTATCATTACTAAACAAATGCGCATGACTATTCCATTGAATTGAAACTCATAATCGTAATTACGTTCTCCATTATATTATTCCACGTGAGGTCCTTTCCATTTCCAAACGTTTCACATTACCAATCAGCAAAACGTTGCTACCAGATCTCCAAAACATTTTCGCAATGCATACAGCTTGTTCGACAAATTCGTAGGTACATAGACTACGTAGCGCGCAATAAGACGAGGAGCGACCACTAGCCTGTCCAGATGCGAGAATCCCCACAAAAGGATCCCAATGCATTTGAATGTGCTGCGCTTATACCCCAGCGTAATAGACTTGAAGCCAAGCCAAGAATGCACCAATTGATTATTGATATTGCAATGCTGTATTGGTTTTCGAGAAACCTCGAACTTAACGAATCTTGGCAAAGAAGCGACATTTGATTTATACTCAGGAATTATTTTACCTAATAATGTCCCGGGGCTTTTTATTGCCAAGTTTCTTTTTTGTTTTCTGAATAATAAAGGTTTTGATACTACAAACAAGAGGGAAAGTTTCCAGTTTGTGCGTATTTGGGAGAAAGAATGGCAATTTATGGAAATTATTTATTAAGATTATTTCGCTTTTCTGCTCTGCAACATTGCGACGGTTTTTCGTGTATTCTTTTGTGGGAAAGAGTGATTTTCCTCCCGTCACTTGGCTTGATTAAGTTTTTATGGCATTCGTCGCCAATAAACATAGTTATAGGCTAGGTATAGTTAATTTGCAAATTGATTGTAGGCGCGGCTTGGCACCGGCCACTGGCTACCGTTCCCTGCCTATTTGCATAAACGCACGCCATGATCCAACAATCGTGTGTTATACTTGTATAAATATACTGATCTGTTGAATTACGTTTCTTGTTATTTTGGTGAAGGAACGCCGGAGAGATGAATAATCCAAGGGAATAATGTTCGTAACAATATTATTTATGTAATTCGCTTGAGGTGGAACGACATGCAGCGTAATTTTTCCATACACACGTTTTCCGGACTATGTTACTGAATTGGATGACATTTTTATGTTATTTAAGGCAATTCTCCTACTACACCGCGTCCCGCCGCGGTGCGCGGAGTCATTGTATCCAAGAATCTCAAGTTATAAAGAAAACACGCCTAGTACTTCACACTGCCGACGACGCCGCGGCAATGCGCATGAATGCGAAGTTTTATTTAGTTTATCATATATTATTACCAAATCTCCGCAAATTAACAAAATCATGAACATGGTGAGATTGTAAATTGGTATAATGTTAGTTTGTATGTAATAGGTAATATCAGTAACCACTTAACTGATTTTTGATGTGATGAATTCTTTTATTGCATTATGGCAATATCCCGTTTTGCTTGGTCAACACAAAATGCTTTAAAACTTAATGCGCATGGGTAATATCTTTCTCAAATATAGTCATGTTTCTAACATATTCAGGCAATTAAAAAGACGATTGCTGTGAGCTATATTTGAGACTTAAAAATCAGTCTAAATAGCTTCTAAGGTTGGGGTTCCACCAAACATGAAAAAGGGACGAGTAAGACTATTTCTAAGGTCAAACATCATGATATTATTATAATGAATTTCTTATCTTGGAATAGACACCATACTTAAACCATTTGAATTATACTACTTGTTCGAGTACTTGTAAACTCTCACATTTACTTGATAGGTTTCTTGATGGTAGATTGGAACACGAAAGACGAATTCTTGATTTATTTAACTTGATAGGTGTGCACACTTAATGTATAACGAACGTGAAGTGGGGTGAAGTGAATTATAGGCTAATTACGAAATATTATACAAAGCAAATGCTGATGGTGCAAATGAGTGCTATGACGCACGCGCTATGTACTCGTACACTACTGTCATATATTTTTGGTATATGGATCAAAAAGTTAGTTCGTTTAATTTTGACACTTTATCGGTGCATCTATTGTTAACCGTGACTGACAACAAACTGCAAATTATTATATGACTTGTTGTAGCAAGGAAATGGCGATGAATGAACTGAACTATTCTTCGAAGAGAACTCATTTCCGTTTGAGTCTATTTCTATATGTAGAACACAAGATTCAACTCTAAAATAGACCAATCAGTGATGAGTAAGAATTTATGATAAGCTTTTTCTTGTTGCAAAGGAGTAAAGCGTCAATGAAAATATCCTAACATTTCCATCAAAGACAAACTTGACTAAAATAAACCACAAATACTACTATAACGTAGAATAAAATCATGAATAACTTAAATGCCGCACCAATATCACTAGATATGAATTTGTCTGCAGACAAAAACCAGGACCTCAAAGTTTTGTTCACAAAGAAGTATCGACAAAAAGTGAGGTGTGCAGACTGCACTTTGCGGCCATCTGGGGACTCGATGCCAAATTGTACCCGAGCGACGGTTATCCATAAATGCACGACCTATATTATATGGATGTTCGTTCCAGTGGTAGTAAAAAACGCTGATTCAGACTACCAAGTATCTGTTAGGTAAATGGTAACGCCCGAGTCGTTGAGAAATAACAATTAAGAGGTGATAAACAAATAAAAGCCATATATTTTAACGAAGGTTTTTTTTGGTTATGACTCGTTCTAACAAATGCAAAAGTTGCTTGAAAAATAGTCAAACCAACTACACTGCTATCATCGAAGCTAGGTGTGCAAATGACTGGAGTCATCTCAATTGACATATATTTATACATGTCAATACTGTTTGTACTTTATTTACACTTATCACATTAAACAAGTGACGATGAAAGTGAAGTTTTGCTCCTACATTCTGTTTTAGAAAACATTTTTTTATCACTTGTTCACTTTACACAATTTTACATAACGATTAAACGTCCAGGAATTTTCAGTTAATAGTTATTTCCTTAACCACTCAGTTGATTCCGGATTTTAAAAAAGGTAGCCTAAACTGCTTATTATTTTTCAAATTTCGATCATAGTGGAAAATTGAAAAACTTTTCGCCACGAGCGGGATTGGAACCCACTCTGGAATCCGTCCATCGCTCTCCCAATTGAGCTACCGTGGGTCCGCTAATGGCGACGAATCATTCAATCCCTTCCACTATTGTATTTACACCTTAGGGAGACTTTGGGAGAACGATGGACGGATTCCAGAGGTTGTGGGTTCAAATCCCGCTCGTGGCGAATAGTTTTTAAAGTTTCCACTATGATCGAAATTCGGAATTTCGTTAGCGGACAATTCTGCTTCATAAACATTTTATGTTCCAATTTTTTCATAAACAAGGCAGCCCATACTTCGATTGGCAACCACAGTTGCTACCATCAGTTTAGGGGTCTGCCAAATTGTCAACTGTGGTTGCCACAAGCAAGTGAGAACAGTGGTTATAAGTGGTCGTCACAAAACTGACACTCAGCGTCAGACACATTCTGTCCGTAACAAAACGGACAGAAAACGGCCGGGAATTTTCAGTGAATCGTTAATGAACTATAAGTGGATGGTGGTCGTCACAATCTGACGAACATTGTCAGACGCATGCCTACTGTTCGTAACAAAGCTGACAGTTTAGACTGGATTTCAGTACCTGCAACTTAATATGCGCTTGACAATGCAAGTTAAAATCAAAATGCGAGGTCAAATTATTTTTTTTAACTAGCCTAGTTCTGTAATGAGGAACCTTGCATACAACACTGTAACTTAAGGGGCTCCTAGATCACAATGACCTTCGATCTGTACGGATCTGTCGGTTTTATCGTGTTTTTTTGGCTTATCGTATTAACAACAACGTGTTTAACTGAAAGGTATCCCATATTTACATCAACTCACAGTTTTCGGGATATATGGCACCAAACTTAGTAATTTCAGGCCAAAAAACCGTTTTTTGGACGTAACTTTTGTGAAAATTATTTCAGAATAAAAATCTCTCGGGAGTTTTTAGAAACGTTAAAAAGGATAAATTTTATGTACTTAGATTTCACATATAAAACTTCATTAACAAACATACTCATATCGAAAACAGAGCTTTTTTCGACCATGTTTGAATACATTATAACATTATCTCTTTTCAAAAATACTCTCATGCAAATGTAGATAAAGGATTGAAGAACCGATAAGTGTTTGTGCCATAAATATGTTCATAGTTTTGGCGGAGGAATATCAACTCAAAACTTGTCAGAACTAGCCATAAAACGCGTGGAGCTCCAAAGGTCTACGAACTGTATCTGTGGCCAATGTTATACCTGTCCCGCCATGTTGCGAGACCGCGCCCTGGTTGATTGATATTGGCTCGCTTATTTCGGCCTAGTGTTTTACGGTCGCATCAAAGCCCCACTCGATCGTGTAAATTGGGCCACCGGGTTTATGGTATTCGTGTTAACGTTTGCTGGCCTTGTCGGGGCGTAGCGGGTGGCTGAAAATTTTTATAGGTATCACTCGTGAATTAAGGTTAAGCAGACTTTTGTATAAGAGTCGTATTAAGGAGTAGATATTTTTTTATAAGTATGCATCTACGTATAAAAAATAATCACTTATAGTTACAACTTTACTATGCTTTACGTAGAAAATATTCAAGGAAAATCGTGTAAAGGCTATGTGTAACTAACTATACATATGTCAATTAACAAACAAATAAAATATTGAAAGATAGCACACAGCATGATACATTTTTCATTTTGGACTTCATAAAGTATCATTCATACTTCATAAAAACATTGTCAATTTTAGGAAAAACTGTGACATACATAATATTAATACTATAAATAAGCATAAGCTCACGGTGCCCACCACTCGGCTCCAAAAAATAAAAATAACATTCATGGGTAATTGTGTAAGGTTTTATAACGAACTTCCTGGAAACGTAACTGAGTTATCTATTAATAAATTCAAGAACTATGTGAAACGTAAACTTATTTCGAAAGCGCACAAGACGTCATGAATGATAAAACTTCTTGGGACTAATTTTGACTGGATTTATAATTTATTTATTCTTTTTGGATTTTTTTTGTTTTGTTTGTTTTTTTTTTTTTAAATTTAACATTGTGTTTTTAATTTATTATTCTCGTTTTATTTATTTTTTGACATAAGATTGTCTTTCTAGAAACATTCTAGACTAGTATTTTTTTATATATTTTTTTAAATACTTCATATAAATTTTTCTTTTTAATTTAATTAAATTACTCCAAGTAATTAGCTTAAGATTATGTGTCTACCTGACGATTTGAAAGTGCTTGTTACTGGGCCTACTTGAATAAATATCATTTTGGGTTTGAGTTTGAGTATCCAACACATTGATTGGTATGGCAGTGTATAATGTTCTATAATAACTTTAAAATGCAAAAATGGCCCGCAAAAGAAACACGAATACCAAATATCACGAGAAGATGGCCACTTCGAGCAACATCTCTAAAAGATTAACGCATACGAGGGACGAACGTAGAATATAAATACATTCCCGCTCATCCCCGCGGACTCCTATTTGCTTATTCGGCGAGACGCCCAATAAAACGAAAAGTAAATATCATAACTGGAATACACATAAAATTGTCGTAAAATATCGCCATACTCTATCTTTATTGACCTAATAGAGGACTGATCGGCTTAAAAACTGTAATTGAGGCGGTGGAAATGCGTATGTGTTTTAGTCGTAAAATTTTCCGTAAAGTGTGCTTTGCGGTCAGCTTTTCTATTTGGTTATTACTTATTACTGACTTTAGTTATGATCCAGTAAACTAGACATAGATCCGGATTTTTTTTATGACCGATTATACCAACTTTTCAATTTGTTGTACATTTCTGCGCCGATAAGTTAAGATTTACCAGTGACTTCCAAATCCAGTAATTACCTACTTATTAATCCGAATGCTGCCAAATGAGTCAAATTCACGTTCTTTTTGGAAACGCCGAAAAGGGAACTTTTCCTTCAATCGACGATCTTGTACTGTGAAAATGAAAATTGACAGTATTGCTGTCACCAAATAGCCATGTGTATAGAGGTTATATTAGGTAAAATACTTGTACTATTGGTACTAAATTGTAATATTATGTTGCATATTTATTATTAAAATATCTGACCCCTGAAAATTCTACGAACAGTTTTTGCTACGTTTGCATATGCGTTTATTGGGTCATGGATATAATAATAGCATATATATTATGTACGTTGAAGGCACTGAACGTTTAAAACGTAAATTTGACCTGCAGATAACTTTGTAAAGAAGCTCGAGCAACTTTCAGCCGACGGATATTGTTTTAAATTCACAAAGTAAGTAATATTCCACATGTACTGCTGTTGTTTAAAAATAATTAAGAAGATTTAGTCCGCTGCAAAAAATACTGTGATTCAGCAGCAACTGAAATTGAATAGTTTATCTGAATATTCGCTTTCCGTACAATATGTTATTTTTAACAAATTTTCATATATTGGCTTTCCATTTGCGCGAAATTTTCCCTTTCCTAGAATAAACTAGAATAATTTGAGAAATTATAGTATCGGGACGCGTGATATTTTGGGAAAAAAAAAATCGTATTATTCTAGTTAATAAAGTCAATATCAAACGAATAATAATGTTTCATCACAAAGCTGATAGGTTAGACGTGACTTAAATATAATTATTATTTATTTATTTTTATTATTTATAACGTGTATTGTGTACAATTATGTACAATTTGTTGTACTTATGCTATAATTGTATGTTATTAATAAGTTTAATGTAATTATTATGATTATTTTACGATTTTTGACATAGGATAATTATTTTAACTATCTACTCCTACCTAATGTTATAAATGCGAAAGTTTGCATGTTTGGATGTTTAGATGTTTGGATGTATAAATGTTTGTTACTCAGTCAAGCGAATCGGATGAAATTAGCAAGAAGATAGTTTATACCCTCGATAAAAATGAATGATATTTTTTATCTCGGGTCAACGCAGACGAAGTCGCGGGCGGAAGCTAGTTACAAACAAATATGAATATGAAAAAGAAAATTCCCAAATAATAATAACAATTTTCGTTCAATTATAACTAATAATAGTTACACTGATATTTTTTTTCCCAGGACATGTGTCAATGAATCAATAAATTTCAATTACAAAAGAGACCTGTTAGAAATCTAAATGTATTAAGTATGTTACTGCGGTTCGTTTCGCCTTCTCTATCTGCACGTAGTCACCTACTCTTTATGAAACTCAACGTGACATTCAGGCTTAATTTATCTAGCCTAACCAGACGCCTGCAATAAAATAACCACAGAAAACTCAATGGATATGTATACTGTAATATTAATCAAAAAGATTATGACTCCGTACATAATGAAAAAGAAGCGAACCGATTCGTCTTCGTTTATGAACGGTGCTGTCCCTAAAATCGGCGCTGGTAATAACGACAAATCGCTTTGTGAGCTAACTCCCGAAAGCTGATTAGTCGGTTTCATTTGTTTTCTTATTTTCTCTCTCCTCTATTTCATCAATAATTTGTTTTTCGCGTTTATTTTGCTCACCTATCGGCTCGCCATTTAAAGGAACGCCTGAGTTGAATAATTCAATTCGCTTTTTGCAAAAATGATTTCGCGTTCTCTGTTTTACTTTGTTTTTATGCGAAAATATTGGCATAAAATGTAGAATGTCTCTCTCTGAATTAAAATGGTTCTTACTTGTTTTTAAAATGTGATTACAGTCTTATGGCCGTCTGCGCAACGGAATGTTTTTATTAAAATGCTAATTTTGAGATGGAAATTTGACATGTAATGTTTCTAAATATGTCATTTTCAGACTGTTTATTTGTGTCGAGTAGTAGGGTATCTAACATCTTACCTAAAGGCTAATTTTCATTGCATTGAAATTTTAAATGATTATGAAAATATAGCATTAGGTTTGAGCGGTTATTATTAATTCATATTAGAACACAATTTACTGATTCAGTTTTAATCCGAATTGTCTTTAATCTTTATTAAAAATGTCTTTATTCAAACAGCCAATGTATCAAAGTGGTCATTTAATTAAAAGTTACATAACTACGTAACTTTTCAAACGAGCGTTAGGACAAATTAAATGACATTTTCTGATACAAATATAACATTTAGATCTACCCACCGTACGTCCAAAGCATTACGCAATCACCCATCGGGTATCCAAACGTTAGCTTACCATGTTGGAACCCTAATGTAAAACACTGAGTCTCAATGAACTTTCCGTTCCCAAATGCACAAGGACCAGAAGTAAAGGATAGGTAAGCTGGATCTTATTTTATTTTGTCCGAGCATCGGATATCGTAGGCAACTAAAACAAGGAAAGACAACCGTATTGTAGCTCGGAAAGTGTAAAGTTACTCGGAGGTGAATCTGAGAGATATATTTCGCATTCCGATTTGATTTCAACGTGTCTCGCATTAGGAGGGGCAAGCACAACTTGCTGTAATTATAGTCACCTCGCCCGAGAGTCAATGACTCGTGTCAATTTCGCACTGCGCAAGTTGGGAAGAGGGAGGGTAGACTTTTCTCTTAGCGCGTCGCGGGGTTGATTGTGCTAGCCCTAGCCCAGGACGATCAAATTCGCCATCGCCTTACTAATATGCAGTGCTGAGAAACCATTACTGACACGCGCGTGACGCGACTTGGCATCAAGTTGTTTCAGACGTTTGCTCGAAACACACATCACACACATCATCAGCCTATATACGTCCCACTGCTGGGCACGCTGGCCCAGCGCGGATTGGGAACTTCACATACACCTTTGAATTTCTTCGCAGATGTATGCAGCAGGTTTCCTCACGATGTTTTTCCTTCACCGAAAAGCTAACGGTAAATATGAAATCATATTCCGTACATAAGTTCCGAAAAACTCATTGGTGCGAGCCGGGATTCGAACCCACGACCGCCGTTTGACAGCCGCATGCCTGAGTCACTGGGCTACCGTAGCTCGAAACACGTCGAAATGAAATTGCAATGCTAATTGTAAGTCGTAGACTGGCCCTTGGTCTCCCGGGCCCAATCCTGTCGCATGCATGTAACTAAAGAGGCTTATGCGGTTCGGAATTACAGTTACGATGTGATATTACCGACGCGGCGGGTTAAGGGTTAGTCTCTAAGGAACTTTTGGATGCGGAAATGTGGGATAGGTAAAATAGAATTAGTTGTGTTAGTGGGTTTGCGATACGAAATATTTTTGCCGATATTCTGATGTCGAAGACCCGCTGGTCGGTTACGTTATGCCTTGTATGCGTGCCAGGTAGATCTGAATATCATTTTTTGTATATGATACGTGATCATTGCTCAGCTTTTCGATATCTTAATTATACGTACGCATATAATGATATTATATGTATATACATGCAATTTCTGTACGGGAAAATGATTGCTCAGTTATACTTAAGCTCATTTGAAAAGTAACACAATTATCGTCGGTAAGGTTCAAATAAAATTATATAAACTTTAGAATATATCTTGTATTGCGGTATAACATTGAAATTTTCCACAAACTAAAAACAAGCTCCGGCGTTTGAAGCGGCTTTGGTGCGGTTTTTTGTTTCAAATCTGATTTGATCTGAATACATCCAAGCCAGTTTTATGGAAATTAGTTCACATGATTATAAGACTGACGTTTCACTTCTGCGCTAAAAAGGTGAACTTAAAATGGGCAGTTAATTGATAACCGAGTCAGAGATTTTAAGACGTTGTGACCATAGTTTAATTTACATTCAGTTTCTTATTATTTTCAGTATTTAATCATTTAAACATCATCTACTTTTGCTGGCTTAAACCTCAAGTGGAAGCCACCATCTTCCGCTTCGTGAATCGATTTTCATTCACATGACATCACACACCTTTATGATTCCTATTTAGGAACATAAAATCTTACTTTAAATTATTTGTAAGTAACTGGAAACCTCTCGCATTCAAATGAGCAAAAACAACAGACTTGCTCGATTTTGTAAGGTTTAGTAACAAGTAAAATAAAAGCCAACCCCTTAAAAAAGGTTAAACCGCGTCAGCTTTTCCATCTATATTCGAATTTCAGTCTCTCTCTCCGAACTTAAATAGTTTTTTACTCTTTTAATTGCTACGACGGTTAGGAGTGAATTACACTGTGACAATCGAAGTAATCGATTAAAGTGCAATTTAGTCCTGTGGTCACGATCGACTTAAAATACGTTTTAAGTGGTTTTAGTCATTAAAATTCAAAGGACTACATAGTTTTAACCTCTAATGCTATGCTAATTTAGTGCTATGAGCGGCCATCGAAACTGATTTAGGTAAATTCCATAAAAAAAAATTGTCCTTGGCTGTCACTATTGCATTTCTGTAAGGCAGAGATTGACAAACATACTTTAGTTATGAGAGGTTTGTAAAATTGTATCAGTAAAAGATAAGTTTCCTGTGATATACATACCTACCGAGTTAAAAACTAGTAAATTATAGTTAGCATATACGTTTGTTGGTCGTCATCTTTCCATAATCAAAATTTGCTTAGATTGGGGCTAGCTCGATTGGTAAAAGATTGTTCCCTAATATGTGTGTACTATTTCGTTGGGTAACATTCAAACTAAGAAATAGGGATGTCGGCTTATAGTTAAATACGCAGCTTTTAATGTATTGAATCGTATAGCACACTTTTAAAATGTAGCAGCTTTTAACGAAACATCAGAACGCGTAGTACCGTCTAAGAAGATTTTAGGAAAATAGTAACAAGTGACGTCACGATTTTTAATAGTCAACCAGCGTGCGTATTGTTTTCATTTTTATGTTTCTCAAAATCTTTATAATTGCAAAACAAGTTATACAGTGAAGTGTTCAACTGCCATCAGATCGTGATATGGTTTCCAAGAGTCAGAATAAAATGTTTAAGATCTGTAGTCGGTATTAAACGGATTAATGCAAACCTCACTTCATACAACTTAAAATATTTAGTAACCTTGCCTATATGTGTACGGAATTTCAAACATAACATAGACCATTATACTAGATTTAAGAGCTTGCGGTATCAGGAGAAAATTAATTATAATACTTCAAAAATAGCTTTTCTATCAAAAAGCATATTAGGATTGTTTTTCTAGAAACATTCTAGACTAGTATTTTTTAATAAAAATGTTTACTTCATATAAATTTTACTTTTTATGTTTAATAAATTACTCGAAGTAATTAGAATAAGATTATGTTTCTACCTGACGATTTGAAAGTGCTTGTTACTTTCATAAAAATCATTTTGAGTTTTGAGTTTAGTTACAAATTACCAGCAAATATTTTGAAAGAAGAAATCGATTAAGAATTTAAGACTGCATTATAACTTTTTAGCATCCAAAGCCTAACTAAAAAACACTACTACTCCGTTAAAGAACACCTCAATGACCTAAATTCTTAGTATTAGCAACTTATGCATGCGATACACATGACATTCTCATATATGTATATACTTGGCCAGTTTTTCATTTCCAAAGATTTTGAAACATTAAAAAAAAATCTACCCAAATGTGATTAAAGATGAAGATAAAATCTTTTATTTGACAAACATTTACAGGAGGTTCAAAATTATGGTCAGTTTCACTATGTGGCGCTTTAGATACGACTTGCAAAGTATTGAGCATGCATTTCAAAATCCCTATCGGTTATAAATTAATTTATGGTGTAATAACTTCTATGAGCAAAAACAGTCTTGGTATTCTTTAAATACTACTAGTTCTTCTAACTTCGGTTATATTTAAACATGCCTAACGCAATGCTAAAAAGCTCATAACATAAACATTATCTCTGAAACCGTTGTACGGACTACATTTATTTTATTTCGGTTACACTCGACCCATATCCGACCGCGTAATCAATCATGGAATAGCAGATGGCGAGTGAGACTATGTCTTAAAATATTTTAATTTAGCTAGCTTCCTGCTACATAAAGTTCGATACAAAGTACAATAATTTCGTAAAGTTATGTGAAATAAATATATGAAATTTTTAAATTTAAAAGAAGCAAAAGCTACAAATTCGAGTTATTTCCTAGCGTGCTTCGTATGTGTAGGCTTACAAGTCAAATATCAAAAGTAATTAGCAAATATGCTACAAGGTCACTTTAACAAGTGAAAATGTATATCTATAGTATAGTGAAAATAGTACGAGTACCTACATCATTCATAATAAAATGAACTGCATTTATAAAGCTTAGGTACGTTACAACAGCACTCTAAGAAAATGAACAATATAATTATATTTCTTAGAGGTCTATAAGGTCTCCAAGCACCATTAAAATAATCATAATAAAATCTGATACCTCGGTATCAACAGTGGTGTATAATGTAATGTCTCTGAGCGTCAAAAACTAAGTAACAAAATTGTAAAATCAAATGAGAACAAAGTGAACTACTTAAAACGGTCGTCTCTTCACCATACTACAAAACCGCAGTCATTGCTACTTATCACTAGCTTGCAAACGGTAAGCGCAATATACTCCAAGGATGCTTGAGATAAAATTAAAACAGACGGTCTCAGCGTTTCATAATCGCCCTATCTTGAGACGGTTCGGGAACTTCGATAGCCCTTATGCAAATCTCGGCCCCAAATTAGAGCAAGTCAGGTAGTTTGATGGGGTTTTTCTGCCGATTTGACGGATGGAAATTTGGAAACATTGGGATGACAAAGCGTGAATATTGAAGTAGTTATAAGAGTTTGAATAATGTTTTAATGGTTTAGTACTTGAAATGGATGGTACAGTTGGAAAGGGACGACCTTTCCAACTTTTCGACCAAATCGGAGAAATCCGAAGCAAAGGTCAAGAGTACCTGAACCCAACATAATTTATATGAAGAATGTCATAAAAGTAAATGCAGCAAGAAAGGTTTGTCAAGATCGTAGCAAGTGGAAATCCGTGATGTCTGCCTACCTCTCCAGGAAAAGGGCGGGATTATATGTATGCATGTATTTATTTGAATAGTTATAAAACTTACGACTTGTATATAGATACTTTTGACTTGGACTGCGCTTGGTTAAATATGTCTAATAGTGATGATGATAAAGAAAGAGCCAGTATTATGAAGTTTTATTTCCCGTACACCATTTTCTACAACCATAAATATTTCACGATTGTTAGAAAATAAACCAAACCTCAATCAAAGTCCTGAAAAGTTATGCTTTGTTTGAAATAAAAATATGGGGCATATTTTTGTATAAACTCGTATTTTTTTAAATAGTATTTCCTAATTAACATTATTATTGGTGCATACATTTTTACGCACCAATTATTACTTAATTTGATTACACCTAATTAGTATGCACCAATTATAAAGTTAACAGCCCCTGCTTTTGACTAACCTGGCATTCCTTTCAACTATATATCGTGTACCTGCTAGCTTCTGCCCGCGACTTTGTCCGGATGGAACTCGTATAATATATCGGAAATCCATAAAAACTTTCGCCTAAGATTTCACCCCCTTAGGGGATGATTTCCGGGATCAAAACTAACCTATGTCCTTCTCCGGGATTCAACCTATCCATATACCTTTCATATCAACCGGTGCAGCTGTTAACCGATAGACAGACACACCTCCGCTTTATAATATAAGTGTGAAATTTGTACTATAATCGTCTTTTTTATGTTTGTTTCGCGTTTCGAATGCAGATACTGTGAAGCTATATGCATCCATATGGTTAGCTCAACTTCTATGACCACCCAATCACTTGCATGAATCACTATAAGATGTGTGACTCATAGGCAAACGCAGCCAATCACTTAGAACACCCTTGTATCCTTTAGCCTCGACAAAGCTAGTTAATAATTGAAGTAACTAGATTTTTTGTAGAAATATCAAGTGTAACTTACTTCTGCTCGCGTTTTAGAAATAACACAAGCGGAGCGAGATATAATTATCTCAGTAATGAATACTTACATACTTACTCCGCTGGCTCAGCGACCCGAAGTGGATCTTGGCCTCCAGTACGAGTTGGCGCGCCCTGTTCTGTGCGATCTCCTCCCAGTTTTCTGCGTGCAGGGCGCGAAGATCTTTCTCAACCTCTTCCGTCCAACGATATCTAGGCTGACCAAACGGTCTTCGACTGCCCGGCCGTCCTGTGTAATATGCTCTCTTCACCTGACTACTGGCATTCTCTCAAGGAGTTCAAGCCATTGGAGTTTTGCAGATTTGATTTCTCCTACGATGTTAGGGGAGTTAAATATAGCCTTTGGAATAAGTAAAGGTTTTCGTAATAAGTTTCGAATGCCCATTATATATTATGCTGGTGAAGGAGTTTTTGAAAACGAACAAGTAAGATAAATAAGTTCACATTCCCATTTCAAGCTTAATGACAACGAAAGTTAACTTTCACCTATTGTCTGTAAGTCCCGTCAAGTAAAAATTTACTAAAAGTAATATATAAAATTTGTCCTTCGGCATACTTAGATTCTAACCACCACCTAACAAATATTAGAGAATATATAATTTAATAATAGAATAAATATACGTGCAGTATAAATGTGAGACAAAACAATATTGAAATTCAAGTTAAAAATAACAATTACAAAATGTAATTTCAAATATGAATTAAAATTACAAGGAAATAGTAATTGCATTTTCAAGTCTCAATTTTCATTTTGTAATTTTAAACAAAAAAACATTTTTCGATGTTGAACTTGCATCTCAGGAGCTCCGTTTCAGCTCGCGGAAAAATGCTTTCGTTTGTCCGTTTGTACAGATGTCCGGCTAATCTTGGCCACGGTCGCATTCTCGTAAAAAATTGTGAGCCTGCTCACAAACTAAGGTGTTAATTAGGCATATAAAATATTTTCGTCACAACAGTTACACTTAAGTAGTCTCTTATGGGTCCACGGGACCCAGTAGTGTTCATTATAAGCAATAACTTCGTCGTTTTGCATCTCGTGACGTTGCCGTTCTTAGTACCTTCTAACGAATGTTCCACGCGTCGAATCGTCGCCCCACCATTCAGTCTGTGCAACGCGCTCGCGTGTTAGGGATGTATAAGGTGCGTATGGGTCGGCTAGACCCAGTAGCGACCATTTATAAAACCCTAATAGTTGTTGTTATGGGTCCGCTGGACCCTAGTAGCGACTGATTTATAACTTATATATTTCATTTTTTAAGTGATTATAATCCATGTGTAATAATTTTTAGCATAGAAAATGGCTACTTTAAGGGGTTTGTCAGACTAGGAGATAGCTGATTTTATAAATGAAGAGTGTTCCGCATATTAGAGTAAAATAACGAAATGTTTTCAGTTGTTTCAGTTCTGTTTTAGGAGCTCATTTTTTTTCCTATAATAAATGTTGATCTCTTTCTGTGGATTTAAATAAGGATATAATAGTTACTTAGAAAATGTAGTTAAGATAAGAAACTATGAATAATAAAAGATATTTGGTTAACAAATGAAAGTACACAAAAAACTATAAATATTTTTGTTATTTTTGTTACTTAGCGGTTTTTTAAGATAAACCGTAAAAATTTACTGTTGATTATATACAATGGAAGTTTTATTTCTTAATTACAGAAATATTTAAAGTTCGCAATATTATTTTCAGTAGTGTTTACCCTATCTCTACATAATTAACTGGGTCCGCTGGACCCAGTAGCGACTGTAAGTGTTACAAACTAGGGCGCGACTGCTCAAGTGTTTAAAAAAAAAAAAGCGAAAATCTGGGAGTCAAAAGACAGGCATATCTATACTCACGGAGTACAGATCACGGACGTAGGTACTAGTTTAACAATAATTTATTTTAATTGTTTGTTAGTGGGTTCGTGTGGGTATGTTTAGGTCAAATCTTGCAAATTAATTTTAAGGCACCTAGCCTCAACCGATTGCTATTATTCAGCATTCTGATGTACGTTTGGTGACAATACAATATTATGGTACCATCGAGCTGATCTGATGCTGGAGCCAGAAACAAGGTGACCATAACTCCTAAACTGGACAAAATAAACCTAGCTGGCGTGTTCGGATTTTTCTTTATAATCACTCACTCCAATTGCTCCTTTTTAGTTTACTAAAAAAGTTTACATAAAGTAAGTTATTGAATAAATTGAATTACCAATAAATTTAATTACAAAATATTACGAATGAATGTAATTTTAACTACAAATTACGGAGCAATGAAATTAGATGCATATCAATTACACGTGTAATGCATTACTAGTAATTGAATTATATTTAATTCAATATGTATTTCAATTACAAATGTAGTTAATTAGGCCCAACACTGATGTACAGTCATCAGCAGAAGTAAGTCAACAGTTATTCACTTTATCACAATGGAAAAGGGAGAAAAAGTGTTAACGTGTTAATGAAATATAAAATGTATAAAATAAACCAATGGTAAAAGAAAACATAACAAAGTTAAATGCATATTATAAAAAGAACACCCTGTCATGTTCGCGCTGCGTTATATCGCAAAAAAATATCTTTAAACCTAAACTTAAATTGTAAAGCCTAAACCTAAACCCTCTTCTGTAAAACCTAAACTTAAAAATTGTACCCAAAATACCAGTTAACTGACTACGAACTAAAGCACTCCACCTTAAAAGTTAAATAAATGAAAGTATTCCCCAACTTTCCCGATAGCACGCGAGAGGTATGCTGGCTGTACATTTCCCAGTACATTCTTGAAGGAACATTAGCTCTGAGTAAAGATCGTTAAAACTTGGGAAGTAGCTTAGTACATTAGTTTCTGCCTCGTCGCTGGATTCCCATGGTTAAAATGGGTTTTAAAATGTGCGCAACTTATTTAAGGCGTATGTCACGTTCGAGTCGGGCGTAATGCCCGATGTTGAGGGCCTAAGTCTAAAGGAAAAAAAAAGGTTATAATCGTCGGCATATATGTTGTAATCGTCAAAAGTTCTGGATTACCTATTAAAACTTTGAATGTATTAGTTTAATTCCACCAAACGTAGGTATAAACCATGTTGTCAGGCCTTTTGAATATCAATAGTTAATATAGTTATAATATATTTTGTACAATTTTTTGGCTGGTTGATTTCGGGTTGGTATAAGCGTACGTACTTTGGTAAAGTCAACAAGCAAGACGCCAACCTAAATCTCTGTATGATCCTTCATTAACACATATTTGTTAAAATTTTTAGGAATTTTAATGTAAAATAAAAAAAAAGAAAAAAATTAAAATTATACGCAAATTTTAATATTTATAACCCCATGACGTGTAAGTTTATTTTTAAATTACTGAAGCCGTGTTAGCCTTGAGTGTCATTCCTACTTGTGAAACACTTAAATCATGGGTTACATAATTGAAAAAGCAACCTTGCTTGTCACGCAATAAAGTACAGTTTACAATAAAGACATATGAGAAGATACTATGTTTAGTAAGCAACCAGATATGCTAAATCGCCCCAGCCTAACTTGGCGAGTCCTCAAACTTGGCGCTCTCATTTTGAATCCACAATGAGTTTGTCTCAATATTTTGACATTTGAAAGTTTCTAATTATGGACATATTGTAATGAAGCACTCAACTCAATCTAATAAACTTAAATAACAGACTTAAACAATTTGAACTTAGACTTTAAAACTGAAGAACGATACATATTTTTACAACCGCTTAATGCCTTATTTATTTATTCAAGGGCAACAAATGGTAAAAACAGAGCAAAATTTATTTGCTTTTCAGAACTATTATTTATCTTGACGTGTATGTGAATATCAAAGTATTTAAGTTGTCTTTCAACATTTACGAACTACATATTTTTACCGCCACTTGTATCTGATTGAGCTGTGTTTTTTGCATTCCTGTGTTATTTCAATGGGCCTGTATTTATCTCCTGCTGACAACACAGTGAATCGTCACATCAATAGAGGGTCGGCAACGCGCTATCACTCCTCTGCAATCGCATCGTCCATACGTTATGGTATGCGCTTTCCACCACGCTTTTATCTATTTGCTAACGTCGCATCGCAATGCCCTTCGAAAGTAACTTTCTAGTCATATGACGTCATATTACGACGAACGTCAAGGGGGAGAATTCGGTTAAAAAGCCATATACAACTTTTAGTGCGCGTCGCCAAGTGACGTCACCGCTTGCTCACCCGCCATTCTGTTTCAGGGGATTTCGGGGAACAGGATGCGTCATGATACGTATTTGGAAGGTCAACCCTATTTTTTCTGTGAAAGTCGAAAAACAAGTAAATTTTTGTAACATACTAAAGGCACTCCTCAATAGGGGTCTAGATACGGTAGGTATAATCTGTCCCTTTTCTTTAAACCTCACCTTCATATGAAACGAGTCTCATTTACTATGAGCGTTTTCTCTCGAATAAGGAATATTAAAATGGTTGTACCTTCGTAATTATTTGAGATATCTGAATGGCATTTTCGTCACTAGATATATTTTTTGTCTTCTTTTTTTTGTAGTAATAACAAAAATTTTAGTGTACACCCGTATTGGCGGGAAATCGGTTATGCGGTATTCTATACTTACCCGTAATTGTTGTCGAATAGATTTCCTTACTTATCGGAATTCGGTCAATATTACATCTGCAAAGTAAAGTTTTTCATTTTGCGGAAGGTTGTGTGGAAGAGGTAGTTTTATATTAACCTACAATTACATGTGTATGTATTGCTTTTATGTCTGTTTGTAACCGCTACGTTTGAATCGTTTGTGTGAGAAGTGTGGAATAACGAATATTTGTACTATTTTCAAAATGTGTATACTTCAGGTGAAACTTGATCAAAATGTCACACACTCCATGTTTCCACAAACAAGTTTAGTAATACAGTTACTTAAACTTAAAGTTAATGGCAGCACGGCTTACTTAAGTCTTGGGACCTTTAGCCTGACGAATACAGATAGATTCACGTAACACGACAATGAACTCAGGTTTTAGGTTATAGTGCAAGATAATAAATACTAGCGGATCACGGCAAAAGGTATTTTAGGACATACACACGTATACGTATATATACTTACGCTTGTATTTCGTAAAGGGTTAGGCACACATGACAACTATTTTGCAGTGCCGCTTCTTGTGATTATAGGTTCCAAGGTGGACAAAATGTGATAATGCAGTGACAGGTTGCTAGCCCATCATCCACCTTTGACCTTTTTATTACCCGACTGCTGAAAGAGTTCGGGAAGGAGAGGGTTTTGTTTTTTGAGCGTATGTATGTATGTTTTTGTGTGTCTTATCCTTTGGCACGACCTGCAGCCTAAACCATTTGACGAGTTTCGACATATGAGGTGTCATTGGATTCCTCCAATCAGACCTCTTAGAACTACTGACTAATTGATATTTTAAGACCCTGTCTATTTCAAATGGATGTGTTTTGAAAAACAATTTAACAGCGAGAGGCATCATTTTGAGGTTGCCATACGATAATGTTCAAAATCGTGAGCCGCTTAACAATCGCACCAGAACCGCAACTCGGCCCAGGTGGGGTGGGGTCCCTTAGGAGCTCCGTAATGCAATCATTAGAAGCAAACCGCGTTAGTTGCTCAACTACCTCGAGCAACGAGTTGAAGTTATGTTTTATGTTGTTCGCTGTGACGTTCTCACCTCAATATCCAGTGTACCTGAAGTTTGATTAGCTATTTTGGCTCACCTTCTTAATCTCCGTCGTTACAACCTAGCACAGGAGAGGTTATAGTTTAAAGCAGTAAGACAAACCCTATCGATGGAACGCAGCCACACGGACACGTGTCGCTAGAATAAACCTATATAAGTGCAAGTCGGGGTATCCGGTGGTACAATCAGTCCGCATGCAGCACAGGTGTGCGTACAACTGATTGTAAATGGAGCGCAGGTCTAAAAAGGTTTTTGTGATTCTGAGTTAAGATACGGTTACAGTTAATGTATTTACTGTGACTCAAGTCCGACTTTAATATTATAGTCGTGGTTCAAATGCAGTATCACGGGCAGGCAGCCCGTAATACTGCCAAGTTTTAACTCCAGAATGTTGTCATGTAGATGATGCTAATATAGAAATAAATTTTAAATGAAAGCCTGAGAACCTGCGACCTTTTGGGACCTGTACGCAGCCAGTCGCTCACAACCAACTGAGTTATCGGAACAATCTGTCCGATCAACAAATCTTTCAGCCAGTTCCCTCTCAAGACAACCGGGGGAACCGTGCATCGCCTCACCTCTACCTCTAAGACTCTGGCTTTATGGCACCAATGTCCCCAATTATATTAAGAACTCGTCAGTAAACGATACGCCCCCCTAACTTAATTAATTTTGTATTAAATAGTATCTGCTTATGAAAATAAAGAAATACTGTTGAATCTTGTCTGGTTTTAGGTCAGTTTTAAGAAAGTTGTAGGCTTTAGGAAAGTTAATAAATGCCGTATCAAGAGCTCAAAACAGTGACATAGAGAAGAACAGAAGGGCGATTACTCCACCGATAAGAGCCCGGCTCTTAAGTTTATGATGATGATTAGATCAATCCCATAGCACCCAAGAGTTAAAACTCTGCAACTCTAACACCGCCAATTTGAGATTGTAACCTATTTTAGCAATGAGACTCAAAAAGGGTAACAAGACTTCACAATAAAGCATATAATGTACCAATTTCAACTTACATCAAACCTTTTTCTTTTAAACGGCGCGTAGGTACGTACTTAAGCCTATTTTACATAAATAAATAATACTCCAGGCCGTTTAGAGTGATTCACGGGCGCCGTTGTAATTTTTGTATCGCTTTAATTGAATAAAGAAGTTGGAATGAGCCAGTTGGGTCTAAAATGGCCGCTTTGTCTCGCTGCGAAGTTTTTCAAAAATGGAAATCTGGGAAACGTTGCGAAATGTTCCAGTGAAACAAATTTTCAAATGTTATTTGTATTGTTTTACATAATACAAAAATCGGAGCGCGAGATGACGTTACAGAAATATGTAGATATTATATTACTAACACCAATACCACGGAAATATTATTTTCACTCATTTTCCCCACCAACATATTTTTTTGAACAAACGCGCCAAAGGGTAATTCTCCGTTTCATGTAGAGCCAAAATTCTTTATTTTTTTGGCTGCCCGACTATTCTTCTCTATAGTTAGCATTTTTTGACCGATTCTCGTGAATATTTATAGCAGGTTCGATAGTTATCATAACAGTTTTTTTGTCGATGAAATGTTTAGATAAATATAAGTATTGGTTATCTGAATCACTAAACTTTTTTCTCCTATTTACGTTTCGGCATTTACTATTCGACAAACTTCGTTTGCCACTTTTTTCGTTTGTCCGACACCTTAGTTCGCCACGTTTACGGCTGGTCATTATATGGTTTAACTTTAGTAATTGTATGACAAATGAATAATTCCCAATTATTGGTATACCCGCCAACGTAACGATTCGGTTGATAATCTGTTCGTACATTATCGAATCGGCTTTATTATAGTCGACATATATATTATTGTTTATACGGAGCACACATATGTTACTAATTCATCTGTTTATTAATGAAAATGGTAGTTACGCATTTTAAATATTTAAAAACATTAGCAAAACGTTTGAAATTAAACTAATGTTATCCTCCCAAAGCTGTGTTTATGGTAAATAATGTATATAAACAAGTGGACTCGTATACTATTCTATTATTATACACCTTACACACATATATTAGTTCTTTAAATAAATCGGTACCAAATAATTACAACATTTGTTTATCAAGTTATTTCTTCTGACCTGACCCTTACTTATACAATACTACATATAGTAAGTATTAGGTAAAAAAGTGTTCAGTTCTGGCGCTGTAGGGTCGCAGTTAACCTAACATTCCTCCTCGCTTCGCTCGTCGTCGTACCTATACCTACACCAGTCTCTTTAAAACTACTTTGAATTTCACTCTAAATGAACATTTGGCTAAACGTATGAAATGCGGAAAGTAATGATGGATAAGTAAAAAATTGGCTGAGAAACAAAAGTTGTAACAAGCCAATGCTCAAACGACTGTAGCGGTAAAAGATTTTCGGACAACTGAAACATTTGGATAACATGAAATGGTAAATGAAAAAAGTAATGAATTGTATATTCTGAGAACTCTTTGCCGTGAGGTAGGGTACAGCAAAATGTCATCCCGCTCGAATTTGGAGCAGCTCAACTGGGGAAGTACCTCCGCCTTGCAGAAGACCACAGCCATAATGACACTACTACTCACTCTGTAGTAGTGTTGTGTTCCTGGAGGTGAGCAAGGTCGCCACAGCTCCCGAGGATGCGTCGTGTTGAGAGCGAGGGAATTTGTTCTTTCAGCTGTCAACACGGCAAATCCTAAAACATATCTTAAAGGCCGGCAACGCACTCACAACACCTCTGGTGTTGCAGGTGTCCATGGGCGGCGGTAATCGCTTACCATCAGGTGATCCGTCTGCTCGTTTGCCTCCTATAACATAAAAAAAAACTCATAAACATACGAAAAGTTTTCGGACAAACGATATTCGGTCAATAAATTTTTCTGATTGCGATGGGTTACCATTAGTATTATATTATAGGTTTTACCCGCTCAGGTTTGATCTCGTCCGCAGCGCCATGTAAAGGCGATTCAATCAAAGACGAACATCTTAGTAATCTCATTTATTTCTTAATCTCCTTTCCTTGTCTTTTAAATAGCAATGTATATTTACCTGTCTCACTCTAAAACTTATAATATCCTATTCCTTCACATGTATATATGCAATATGCTCTATTTTGCCCTTAACATATATATATATATATTTACAAAAACAGATTCGCTAGTTCTGCAGCTAACAGAGGTCCTAGAAATATTCGTTGTCTGGATATTGGTATTTAATCCGAGTTTTATTCGTTCGTCGTTAACATATTTGCACCTTCTTCAATTGTTATAAGGTGAGCAATAGCCGGGGTAAGGTCAACCGGGGCAAATGCATCTATAGGGTAAATGCGTCTTTTGACGATATCTCCGAAAATGAACGTTATAAAACTATTACAATCGTCTAAATTGAAAGTTTGGTAACCATACTTTGAACATCGAGTGTTGTAATAGTTCTAAAATGTTGCGTTTCGAAGATATCTTCAAAAGACGCATTTACCCCATAGACGCATTTGCCCCGCTTGACCTTACAGCCATAGTCCTAAAAATTTAGGTATAAACCGGGAAATAGTTACATGAAAGCGACTCATAACTATCTTACTTGCGGACTAATAAATATCGGTACTAGTCAGTAACAAGATAAGTAAAATGGGTAATGTTATAAAAGGATAAAGTTCTAAAATAAAAACGAACACTTTTAAAACGATCATATTATTAGTCCTTCGACACTAAAGTTCATTGTTCTAATTAAATGTGCTCACCGTTTAAATATTTCTTGAGAAAGCAAGTTGGTACCCTAGCTAAATAAAATCTCGTATCGTCGTTTCGTTCAAGTGCTCTGCGACACAATTCAGAATTAGTTCTTCTAGCGACATTGAGCTTATTTTATATTTCAACTGAGACAAAATGTAATAAATGGTTTCTTTGACCTTTGTAGTTTAAGCTTAGGAGTTATGAGACTTGGGAATATCTGACCAGTCTTGTTGAAAGAAAGTAATAAACAACTATAAGTAATATACTTCGACTACGATAAAATATTTACTTTATAAAAGACAAGCTTCTGCCAGCGACTCCGTCCGCGTGGAACTCGTTTATATCGCAGCTCCATACAAACTTTTAACCCCCATTTCACCCCCTTTAGGGGATGATTTCGAGGATGAAAACTATCTTATGTCACTCTCAATAACTTCAACTATCTTCACTTAAAATCACGTCAATACGTCGCTCCGTTTTGCCGTGAAAGACGGACAAACAAACACGCACATACACTTTCCCATTTATAACATTAATATGGCAATGTCTTTATGGTGCAAAATGAGTGCACAGTTTTTCGACCTATACCAGGTTTCATGAAATCTTTTAGGTGCTAATTCATTGTTATATGTAATTTTTATTGTCAACTAGCTGGCATCTTCTGCCGCAGTTATTTTCACTTACTTACTTATTTTTTTTCACTTACTTATTTTCACTTACTTGTACTCAGTCACAGAAATAGACAAATACCTTGAATACAAAAAACTTTTTAACAAAAAATAAACCGCCGAAGAAAAACTGAAAAGAAAAAAATAATAAGCCTTTCTTATTTAGTTTAATAACTAAGTTCTTAAATGAATCTAAGTGTACCTAAGTAATTTTGAGTGTGACTTACATACTAGTTACTTACATGCATATTATATGTTTGATTACTCTCTGCATATGTGGTCATACATTTCAATCAGTAAGTGAACAATCAATCATCCCCTGTTTTCCTACCCTTAGGGTTGAAATTTTTATTCAAAATTTATTTCAGACCAATTTCGGCAGGCAAGGCATACCCTTTCTAATAAAAAAAGAATTATCAAAATCGGACTACTCTGTAAAAAGTTATGAGTGATCATACATTAAAAAAAAATACGCGTTGACTTGAGAACCTCCTCCGTTTTTTTCGTCGGTTAAAAAATAGCCATTCAATACTTTGTAATGGATAACGGATAGTTATAACTAACCCGCCTGGGGTCAAACAACGCTCCGTGTGCTACAACGTAGCACGTAGCAGCATTTTTTCGCTAGCACACATTCACTGCTAATAATCGCTACGCGCTACGCTGGTAGCTGATTCCGTGGTTTTTCCTAGGTATAGCGGAAATCGACTACGGCTTGTGCGCCGGCTAGACGGGTTCCTGGCTGTGAAAGTCATAAGGCATTTATAAATGGGTTGAACAGGGAGCTAAAATGAAGCAACAATAACCAACAATGATCAATTACCGCAATTTCCTTTATTTCGTTACTTTAAAGACAAGTTAAGAATGGAATCCCGGGCTGCAGACGGGCACGCTAAGCGGGGTCTCAAGGTCATGAATAATTTAGTTTTAGAAATAGGGCGCTTGCCTAACGCTACAGAGGGCTCGAGCGGATGACAAGCACTTTGAGTGCTGCTAGAACCGTACTACGAGCTAAGGGAAGACATCCTTGGCTTCCATTTGAAAACTAGTATTACCTCTCTCTCTCTCGTGACGACCACGTACCGGAAGGCGCAGCGTGGGTAGGCCAGGCCCCCCACAAGGTGGACTGATTACCTGGTAAAGGTCGTGGGAGTCCGCTGGATGCAGGACCGGTCATTGTGGCACTCTTTGGGGGAGGCATATGTCCAGCAGTGGGCGTCTCTCGGCTGATATGATGATGATGGTTACCTATGGTGGTTTCTTTTTTAACCCTCGACTCAAACGAAGGGATAACTGTGTATGAAACTGTCTGTGGCATCGAAGCTCCCGAACCCATAAATTGATTTGATCGCGATCATTTTTCTGTTTTGACTGGCGAGATGTTTTTTAGACATTCTTATGCAGTATGTATGTGTATGTATGTATGTATGTATGTATGTAAGCACTTTATTGTACACAAAACAAAACAAAAACATTAAGGAGGACTAAGGTACAAAGGCGAACTTATCCCTATAAGGGATCTCTTCCAGCTAACCTTTGAGCAGTTGAGTGGAAAGTAGGAAGAACGAGATAATACTTGGATACGGTATCCGTATCTTTTACACTCGTGTACTTGTTAGACCGTGATTAGTGTTTTCATTACAATGGCGAACTACAAATACACAAACCACAAAATAGTTCGTTTTAAAATGACGATTTAATGCAATTAACGTGGGATTTAACAACTTCTTTTCTTGCTAAGCATGAACGGAAAATATAACAAAGAGATGTTATAAGATGGTTAATCACTTAACGCATTCTACGTATGTTATGTAGATCTGAATCTTAATTTTTATATGGAAAAATTACAGTTGGATCTAACTAACGCGCGTTCAAAACATTTCACGATATAAACATCTTGAAAACCTATTACCATAATTCTTCTTGGATTTTAGTTTTTTTATTCCTTACTTACATTAAATACAAGTAAAAGATTTGGAAACGCACAAAAATGTAGTTTCAGGTAACTCTGACCGTATCATAAATCTTTGGTTTCTTATCAATGATAATTTACGAGCAAAGGGCTTTTTAGCCTGAATGGGTCCTGTTGATATATGCACCTCTGATTTCCCTATCGGTTGTTAAGTAGGTCTCCGAGGCTTCAAGCAAGGGTTTTTTGGGAAAGGGTTACAGGATACTTCGTAAGTTATTGGCACGTATAAATTGTTTGAAAAAACTTTAACGGGTTACGCTTTCTTGACTTTATCAAACGCTCGCTGATTATAGCATCCTTAAAGAAAATTTACGACGTGTATGTTATCTTTAAATTATGAAATCGTCATTCTCATTCGCTGGCCCATATTCTAGTTACACTTGTGGTCGGCAAAACATTTATTCTTCGTCCACATCTTTAAGGACTTTAAAGGTTGTCACCCCGTCACGTATACCCGTCCATGAAAAAAACCCGTACAAGCGTAACCACAGCTTAACATACTGAGAATTGAACTTCGTGTCTCTAGATTCCCGGTTCATTGCGGGTCCGCGATAAAGTTGTAGTTTATTTTCTACATTTAAATTATGAAATATAACAATACTTACTTACTCCGTTGGCTCAGTGACCCAAAGTGAGTTTTTTTATCAAAGACGGGAATAAACATGAAAATCTTCTTTTTCTTCTTTAGGTATGTGCCATCTCAATCTCGCAGGACGCCAATCATTTGCTTATATGTTGGCCAATGTGTAGTCATGCAAATTAGTCAGTCGCACGGCCAAACTGTTGCAGTAAAATTATCGGGGTGATTCCAGAAGCTTTGCCAGATGATCAACCGTAAATATATGTGCAGGCTTTAGGAGTTTTCTGAGTCAAATAGCTCAAAATACTTCAAGACTGTGTGTATCCCCCGACTCCGGTCACGACGGGAGACGGGCATTGCGAAATATCAAATTTTCATTAGGTAAGAAAAAAACTTGTAACTGAAGTTTATTTATTCAGGATCTGGGAAAGTGTTCTGAAGACTTTTTATACGATAGTTTGAAAACTGTAACTTGTTCAAGGACTCCTTAGTAAATCTTAATGAATTGAATTTCTTAGTAGAAGTTAATTAAATACTTAATTGACTACTAACTTACGAACATATATTATACACGTATAGTTTAAGTTTCAAGTTCATCATCATCATCATCATCAGCCTATATACGTCCCACTGCTGGGCACAGGCCTCCTCTCATGTATGAGAGGGAACGGGCAGTAGTCCCCACGCTGGCCCAGTGCGGATTGGGGACTTCACATACACCTTTGAATTTCTTTGCAAATGTATGCAGGTTTCCTCACGATGTTTTTCCTTCACCGAAAAGCTAACGGTAAATACGAAATCATATTCCGTACCTAAGTTCCGAAAAACTCATTGGTACGAGCCGGGATTCGAACCCACGACCGCCGTTTGACAGCCGCATGCCTGAACCACTGGGCTACCGTAGCTTATTGAAGTAAGTTAAGTTTCAAGTTATTGAACTATTAATAATAAACATACCTACAACTTTTCTTGATCTCACAAGTAAAAGTGAGAATCCTCTGACCCATTTTCCACAACAGACATCTAGCTTGCTGTAAGTGTTGTGTTGTTAGATTATTACGCCGTTATACACTCACTATTAAATGCGTAATGAACTTACTATTCTTCCAATCTGTACTAAATCTACTAATATTATCATCGTATTTCTTTAGCGCATGTCGAAGCCGCTTCCCACTTTAAAAGAATACTTACCAAAATCGAACGTTACCATGCAATAATTCCAACAGCTATTCCGGACATTTTCCCAGACCCCAGTTCAAACAACGAAGGAAAATTGGCAAAAACTGTCTTAGCCAGGGCATTTGTGGATTTTGTGGTGAATTCTTGTAAAAGTTTGAAGAGTGTCTTACGTAACCTTTGCGAATACCTGGTGGAACAAAAATGCTTTATTCTATCAATATTTTACTGAAGTCTCGCCTTATCGGAGGGTCGATTGTTTTGACATTCTTTTGTGAATGGTTATTTAAGGTAATATTTGTCGTAATATACATTCGTGTGTTGGTATTCACCAAAGACGGGTATTGAGATAATTCTCATTCTCGAGCATCATGCATGTCAGACAAAAATTTAATAGAAATGGGTATTTAAAATATACTATGTTCATACTACGTTCAAAGCAATGACGCGTAGTTGCAGTCCAAGAGGCAACCGGATGGCCCGTCGGCGGCCCGCTGCCTACATCACCCCATGTACTGATGTACTGCGTTTTGATGCCCATATGTGCGCGCAAAGGGATCATTTTTTTTTCAAAAGTCAAGTATTTAATTGTATCCGAATTTTTTGCACCTTAGTGAACTTAAGTACATACATTTATCAATACTATACAGTGTGTAAGTCTAATACGGGCGAATCTCTTAACGGTAGTTAGTATAGGCCAAAGTAAAAGTAATAAGATAACATTTACTCAAAGTTGCAACAATAATTTTGTCCATACAAAATAATTCAGCCCGCAATGTAATGCAAACACACGTTAAACGCTCGTTGACAGTTGTTAATGAACTTTTGACATTTGGGTACCGCAACCATGTTTACAGTACATTGCTGTTGATAAATTAAAAAAATAATAATTATGGGGTCGTAATGACCTGCAAGTTTAAAAAAACCTTTTACTTCATGATTACACTAATGAATAGTATGTCCGATTTAATTTATCGCCCGTATTAGACTTACACACTGTATAAATATCTTTAGTGTTGAGGTGAACCGAAAGTTTTAGTAATAACCACTCCAGCATAAAGGGCCGCAGTAATTCTTCACGAGCCTTGCAATAGAATTAACTAAAATAAAAGGTTCCCACCCCACTGTGTTAAGTGTTACTCGCATTCTGCGGAGAAATGTATGTTGGTACTCATTGGTATACAGGACGGCTGCACACTAGGCGTTAGGAATATTTACTCTAAAGAGAACAGTAATGTAAACGCCCTCTTTTATGCGAGGAAAATCCCTTATTGATACCTCCGTGCGTCGGACTCGCATCGACTAAAAACCACCACTCACCACCCACCAGCATCGCGTCTGGCCGATGGTAGTCGTCACGTGTCGCGTTTCGGCGGTTCTAGCAACAAGCAACCTACCAAACTACATCGGACTTGACGACACAACGGAGCCATACTATTTCGTCGCCTAAATAATAATTACTGTTTTAATATTATATGTATGTTATCCCATTACAATCGCACACTTTACGCTCGAAGTTGTAGACGATTATGTATACCTAGGACAGACGATCCAGTTAGGTAGGTCCAACTTCGAGAAAGAGGTCAATCGTCGAATCCGACTCGGCTGGGCAGCGCTCGGGAAGCTACGGCAAATCTTTTCGTCCAATATTTCGCAGTGTCTCAAGACGAAAGTCTTTGACCAGTGTGTGTTGCCAGTGATGACATATGGCACTGAAAGGTGGTCGCTTACTATGGGCCTCATAAGAAAGCTCAAAGTCACCCAAAGGGCAATGGAGAGGGCCATGTTGGGAGTTTCTCTGCGTGACCGCATCAGAAATGAGACTATCCGCAGCAGAACCAAGGTAACCGATATAGCCCTCCGGATTGCTAAACTTAAGTGGCAGTGGGCGGGGCACATAGCACGTAGAATTGATGGCCGTTGGGGCGGAAAGGTTCTCGAGTGGCGACCACGTACCGGAAGGCGCGGCGTGGGTAGGCCCCCGACAAGGTGGACTGATGACCTGGTAAAGTTTGCGGGAGTCCGCTGGATGCGGGTGGCGCGGGATCGGTCACTTTGGCACTCTTTGGGGGAGGCCTATGTCCAGCAGTGGACGTCTTTCGGCTGATATGATGATGATGATGATGATGATGATGTATGTTAGTTTGTAATTATGGATCTTAGTTGCCTGATATAAATGTTTTATTATCATTATATTAAAAACCCCACGATGGTGGTCAACGCTGCATTTCGCACGGCTCTGGGATCTCTTACGGAACGCACCAGTACCCTGGCGTCATGCCTCTGTGAGTCCTAACTTTTATTTTTATTTTTTACGATTGCAGCCCCCAATTGAACCGTGTACCACCCCGAGGACCCCATTTAGTCGCCTTTTGCAGAGAATACTGTAGCCGTATTCTAAAGCCTGAGCTACAGGCCTGAAGGTAAAAGTCCTGGTCCTCGATTTTGCACTAGAGTGTGACATGGGCACTCTATGTCAAAGCAATACGGGTTAAATTCGAACTAAGAGGATTTGGGACGCAGAAGACAAAAAGGAAAAAAAACTGATTAAATTAAAATATATAATCTCAATAAGGTCTAGTTTTCTCTCTGGGTAGGAAGGTCGGATGGTAGTCGTTTTCGTAGCTTTACGTGTGCTGCCAAATCTTGGGATTAGGTGTCAAAGCGGACCTTTGCCTCCTTTAGGGGAATCGATAATAACGCTAGGATGTATGGAGGATGATGATGATAACAAACTACAGTATATAATACTGGAAGGATTTTCCCAGTCACCATATTTAAAGTTAATTGCGTTGATTGAACGAGCGAGCAAAGCGAACGAAATTCTTCGTTTCAGCTTGTTCGAACATTTTTTCGTATGTCCGGCCTCCATTTTCCTAGCGTTGCACAACCGATTCTCGTGAAAATTTGTGAGGTTCCATAAAATTGCGTAGTTTTTCTTGTTGATTCAGCTTTTCGATTATTTTTAAAGCAGGCTCTCGATTTCTACAGCTCACTAAACCCAAGTAGGCTTTTATTTAAACGAGTAGCGCTAGAAACATTCAGTCAAGTGTAAAAATATGGGTGAATACAACTTAAAGCCTGACAAGTTCCTATTTATCCCTCGCCACGTCAACAGCGACACTATATCAGGGCTAAATAGAGGAACTTGCCAGGCTTTACCTACTCATAACTATGTTCCATCGCTCTTATGGCGGCGGATAAAGGTTTCGGTAAATATTTATGTTAGGACTAGCTTCCGCCCGCGACTTCGTCTGCGTGCACCCGGGATAAAAACTATCTTATATTTTAATCCAGGCTATAAATTATCTTCCTCCTAAATTTCATCCAAATTGGTTAATCTGTTTAGGTGTGGTTAAGTAACAAATATCTAAACATTCAAAATTTGGCATTTATAATGCAACTAGCTTCTGCCCGCGGCTCCGTCCGCGTGGAACTCGTTTATATCGGAGCTCCATACAAACTTTCACGCCCCCATTCCAACCTCTTAGGGGATGATTTCGGGAATAAAAACTATCCTATGCACTTTATCGGGACTCAAACTATGTCTATACCAAATTTCACCTAAATCGGTTCAGCGGTTTAAGCGTGAAAAGGTAACAGACAGACACACTATCGCATTTATAATATTAGTATGGAGTATGGATACAATACAATGAAATTACTCTTCATTCCATACCTTAAAATATGATTCAAATAGACATAATAACTTAAAAAACAGGCGGTCTTTTCATTAAAGAGCAATCTCTTCCAGACAACATTTAGGTAGCGGAGAAATAGCAACAAAAAACTACAAAATATAATATTAGCATAGTGCCCAACAACAAATAAATGAATTAGCATAAAGTGCAAAACCGTTCAAAATCTTAATCAGCAAAATACCGCTCCAACGGTAACTTACAACGTAATTGACAAATGAAGTTGCAATGCGCGCTTCTTTTTTCCCGAAACCAAAGAATTCCCGGGAACAAAGAAGCTAGGACCTGGACAGAGACAAACAACCGTTTAGCATGCAAATATTACTCCCATGGCGGGAATGGCGACGTTTTACCCGACTAGGAAACCACGGCTTGTAAGGACCTTAAAACGTGGGAATGTTAACAGCGGAAGTTTTACGTGAGAGAAGAGCAGTTAATGTCCCTTGTGGGATAACTTTGATAGGTGTCTCATATGTTTATGCGTTAGTTGACGTATTATTCAATGATGATACATTCTACTTTTCTGTAGTTGATATTAGAGGTAGTCTGATTCGGTGTTGATAAAAGTACTCACAGGGCGGTCCAAATATTATATACGTACTTTTTAGTTTCGTGGCAAAACAGAACAATTTGGCCGTTGCGATTGGAATGGTTCTAATAATAAAAGACAATTATTGTACATAAATTCGACCGAAATAGTCACCATTTATGAGTGGCAAAAAGTTTAGCTAGTCAGTTTTTTTTTACTTGACCTTGTTAAGAATTTAATGACTCAATCAATTGAATCATATTTAATCTACCTATCTAGTTATTTGCTATAGCAGAATACAATTAAAGGATTGTTTTTAAACACAGTCAAATGTAATAATTTACTTTAAAAACAAAGTTTTAATCGACTTCAATTTAGTACTCCGCCAAGCCACGAGAACATTTCCTTTTTTTACAATTTACCACATGAACTGATTTCCGATAGCAAATGCGTTGATTACTATAGAAAGAAACCGAATCGCTGTATTTTGGGCTGATAATATTTGAGGACTTCCATCGATTCCCCAAGATAATCACCAATGGCACTTCATTAGTTCCTATTTCAACGGAATCTTATCAGAACCTGCGACGTACTTTTGCACTTTTAAGTACATAATTGAGGAATTCGATAAGTCATATGTGGTCTTCATCATCAATTCCTCGCCACCAAATTTATGATTCCGGATGTAAATACACGAGTTATAACAGAAAATACCAAAATCACTACATACGTGCCTAATAAAATTGAGGTGTCCCCTCAATTCCTCATGGATCCCATCATCTAACTGAATTTTGAAAAAAATGGGACCCACCTGGAAGTATATACATACGGACAAAAAAAAATCTTTCGAATCGGCTCATCAATGACGGAGTTTTGAGGTAACAAACATTGAAAATAATATTAATAAAAAAAATACAGCCGAATTGAGGATTCCTCGTTTTTTTTGAAGTCGGTTAAAATATGGTTACATATATGTGACTTAAGTACTCATAAATATGCCATAGCTTTTAACAATATCACTGTTTTGGACATTGTACATTATTATACAGGGTGTAATTGTTTACTTGATACAAAATAGCAAAATGTGAATGTATCCATGATTCTGAGCAACTTTTATTATGGGACCAACTTTGTGTTATGCAAAAAAAAACACCTGTTCATACATTCTCGTCAGTCTAAAATGAGCAGAGTTAATGAAATAGTTGGGTTTTTTTGGCATAACACAAAGTTGGTCCCATAATAAAAGTTGCTCAGAATCATGGATACATTCACATTTTGCTATTTTGTATCAAGTAAACAATTACACCCTGTATAATGAAATTTTTATTTTAATTTTTCGTCTATTCAGGCATATTTCGTTATCTGACGATCTTTATGTGATATTAATTTTAGTCATTTATTTATTTGGCCTAGACATTAATGAATTATGACTATGTTTGAATCATTGTAACTTGAAATATAATTACGTTTGATATTTTGTTTGAAGAATATTTAAAATATAAATTCATATAGATTAAGCTAGCATTAATTTGTATTGTAATCACATATTGTGAAATAAAGAAATGCAAATCTAAATTTTCGAACCGATAGGACCTATTTATGAGCAAATTGTATGCATCCATATTTTTACACTTGACTGTACCTACAAATCTAAAGCAAAGAAAACCTCATGTCCTCCTTTCTTCACGCAAAATAGGCACATTGGATGTCGATTTGCGGAAAATGTATAAAAATGTATTAAAATACTAACTAACTTCATGTCCTCAATAACGACATGCATATTAACCGTGGCTAGTTACTGCCTTTTTAGATGCCCTTTTCTTACATGAGGCCAACTTTACTTTAATCCAGCAAAGTGTACAAGCATCCTAATCCATTGTAACCCCGAACGCTAAGGAACCCGCGTTCATTAAGAATTTACATTCACTCAATACGACCCTTATTTCCCGCTGTTCAGAATTCACTGTCAGCCTCTTAAGAAGCTCTTTCGATTTATTTTGCAGGAACCCTCATGTTGCTCGTAAATTTTGACCTCAGCGTATGGTTTTTACTTTCGTAGGTACCACTAGATGTGAACGCAGTCTGTAATGCTTTTAACATTATTCCTTAGAACCGGAGTACCCAGAAGAGTAATTTCGGGACTTTAAGAGCGGACGTTCATTCGCTACAACGGCCATTGGGTGACATTTGAAACGTATTATTTAGACTGAGTAAGTGTACTAAATATCAAACTAATTTAGTCGCAAATGATTCTTGCAATGAATCCAATGAGGCTTCATTAAGAAATAAAAAAGTTAAAATAATGTGTGAGAACCGTGAAAATTGAAACCAATATATTTGAGAAGACCCCTTCTGGTAGTTTTCTTTATGCAAAATAAAATATGCGTGTTAACTTATAACTTAAAAAATCTGCTCCGAGCGAATCCGATTGGTTTATTCTAAATCTCGATAATTGTAAGATTAATGACTCAATGCTCAACACCAGTTGTCATCTATTACTCACCCCTACTGTTTTGACTTATTCACCCATCGGCCTAATTTTAGACAAAAAAATCCAGCTTAGAAGAACCCTATTTCGAAACCTGAAAATTCAAATTAGATAGTCATGTATGACCAATTGTTATAGGACAATGCGCCGCAATTACAATTCTCGTTAGTATATCTTGGGTTTTACGAGGTTAAGGCTGAAAGGGATGTATAAGGTTATTGTCGTATACCTTACTTAATTTCATCACCAGACAAACATTTCTCTAAGGATAGGAATTTGTCTCGACATTTCTTATTTCAATGCGACATAATCGAAAGTTCAGATATTGATACAAATAACTATAATTATTTTGCATTCATCGCAACAATCCCCGAACACAGCGGAAAGCAACATAAAACTGTGACCGTATTTGCTCATACCCCGTTTTGGTATTAAACGGGTTGAAAAAAATCGTAACAACACCCGGTTCATGATAAACGAGCGGGTATTGAAAGCGCTGCATTCATTACAGTTACTTGCGGAAACAATTACAGTTGCAACAGATGCTATGACAATAATTCATTGGCTTTATTCCCGGCAGATGGCGTTAAAAATCCGGTTTATTTTGAACAGAAGCGGACCGGAATTAATCGGGATTATTTATAAGAGTTCGATGGATCCGGTGCGAGAGCGTTGTTGTTTTGAAGGGTTCATTTTATATGTTTATATGTAATATATAATAATAATAAATTACAATTGAATTTACTGCTGTAAACTATCGTATTAAATTGATCCAAATGAGTTGCAAATATTGGCTTTAGGATATGAATCAAAAATATTCACTTCAATTATCCCGCAATTCTGTTTTCCCTGCCTAATGAGGCTTTACGCTTTATGCGCGCAATGCGTAAAATATTTGTGTAAACTCAATCGCACGTAACGTTTGATTGGCGAATAAGTAGTTACTAATTGAACGGGGACAGTGTAATTCGGGCCGTGTTTCCGAACTGCTGAGTTCGCCCGTGTACCTCATTATTCATTGAGGTAATGAGGTAGCCAATTATAAACTGTGCATGGTTAGCCACAGCAGACACCGAACGTTTTAACACCTGATCTGCTTTTAAGATGAAATATACACGCATTTAACATAATAACAAAACAATCGGTTACGAAACGAGTAAACAAAGTTACGTTTTAATTTGGCTATACGTTTACGTCTACAAACAGGCATGGTTCTCTGTTTATAAGGCAATAAACCGTGACACTATCCGCCTATTTTTAAAACATTGGTGAATTTTTAGTTTTCTCGTTTACATCATATGAAAGATAACTACTATTTTAGAGTCTTCTTTTTTCTAGACAGACGACAAAGTTGTGCCGTGCCAATTGAAGCAAAACTCACAATTTCAGACATAATTTCCCTTGAAATACGTAAAGGTGTGACGACCACTAAAAAGGTAAGCCTTTTTGCTATTTCAAAATCATTACACGATGAATTCCGTAAGCGCAAAAATGAGAAAAGGAAAGAAACAGCTCCTGTTCTGAGGTACTATTCCAGAATAGTACCTCATAATAGGACTAGTCCCGCTACTAAAATATAAAAACATATTCAAAATCTTTTAAAACGAATGTTGTATAAACAAACAGACTAAGCAGCAGCACCAAGCAGAGACCACTGGCTAGAAATAGTTAGTGGTGTGGATCACAGGCAGGAAAGGGTTCGCAAAACGGCTACTCAGTATCAAAGACAGTCGTTAATTGGGACCGTGTTTCCAAACTGCTGAGTTTGCGGGCCGTACCTCATAACTCACAATGAGGTAATGAATCAGCCGTTTGGAATTAATATTGAGATCTCGTATGGGTGGCGAGTTTATACATGTTTGGGGTCTACGTTAAAGTGTTAATTATAAATCTACATAATAACAATGAAGTAATACTATTACTGACTGACATAACATAACTTAAGTGCTAAAGTGTCTATATTAACTCAATTTTAGTGAAAGCTTGTGATACGATCTTGTATTGTTCGGTTCCTTGTAATTTAAACTTACCAACTCACTATCCAACAGTAATAGGAAAAAATGTAAATGGGTAAATAAAAAAGTAATCTATATGTGTAAACAAAAAGAAAAACTATACAGAATCTGGAAAAATGACCCTATAAACCTAGAAAAACGAATATTGTATAATAAATATCGAAATAAATCCAATAAGTACATAAACTTTGTTAAAAATAAGTACATAAAAAAAGAAATAATCAAAAACTTTAAAAACCCACGTATTATGTGGAAGTTGATTAATGAATTGTGCGGCAATATCCCCTTAAGTATCGATCAAACGATTATGAAATCCTTTAAATTAACTTCATTAGAAATAGCGAACCAGTTCGCTAAACAGTACGACAGTAGCACTGTACGTACACATGCCTCCTCATGTAAGAATCTCATGCTAGATCATAACTCCTACAAACTAACACCACATGTTTGCATGAGGCTAAGGCCCATAAATAATGACATGACCTACAAAATAATTAAAGGGCTAAACGTAAATAAAAGTCCAGGCATTGACAGCATACGCGCATCAGACCTTATAAAAATAAATGATTTAATAACCCCCGCTATAACCCATTTGATAAACACATGCATAACTACTTGCTCTTACCCAGATAAACTTAAAATTGGTATTATTCGACCTATATACAAAAAAGGTAACCACTCTGATCATGGCAATTATCGACCTATCACTATCCTACCTACATTAGACAAGGTGATTGAGCGTTACTTGGGCAATGAACTTAATCTCTTTCTACAAAAACATACCATTATTAATCCGAAACAATTTGGATTTCAAAAAAACCGGAGTACCGCTCAACTGCTTTGCCAGTTCACAAATGAGATCAACGATCACATGAACCTGAAAAGACATGTGATCGTTGTTTTCATTGATTTCAGCAAAGCGTTCGATATGCTGCAATTTGACACCTTATATGAAAAGTTGTACCAAAGTGGAATTCAGGGCCCTCTTTTGACATGGTTCAAAAATTACCATACCAATAGAAAAACATTTGTTAAGATAGATAACGTTCTAAGTACAGGTACAGGTATAGAAACCACCATGGGCACAGCCCAGGGGTCAATAATCGGACCAAGTGAATATCTTATTTATGTAAACGAAATGTGTTCTATGGTCGGAGAGGGCTCTGTGTATCAGTTTGCGGACGACACCTGCCTGGTAGTCGCTGACACGGATATTGTAAAGGCAGAACAGCAAATGCAAGCAAATTTCGACCTGCTGTGCCGCTGGTCGCACGATATGGGTCTAGTAATTAATGCCCAAAAAACAAAAGCTATGCACATCCATACTAGCCACAACAAGACGGCTCATGCGCCGTGCATAACCGCGCACAGCGTCGACTGCTTGCACAACTGTAAGATTAAGAACTGTAGCTGTACGCCGATTGAACTGGTCATGCAACATACTTACGTAGGTTTAATAATTGATCACAGATTCAACTGGGGCCCGCACATACAGCGTGTATGCGAGAAACTAAGAGCGCTACTTTGTAAAATTCACATTTTAAAATACAAATTACCATATTGCACCCTAAAGCTTTTGTACAACTCTATGGCAGACTCGGTGATCACATATGGACTAAGCAGTTATGGTAGAACTTACAAATCGTACCTTGACGATATTTATAAACTACAAATTAGATTGCTTAAAAATATTGTACCTAAAAAAACAAGGGAAAATATTTCCCCAAACTAAGAACAGCTGTTTAATAGTTGCAAAATAATGTCTGTATACAATAAAGTAAAGTTTTGTACCTTAAAGGAAGAATATGCTTTTATAGACCAACTAGAAAGAAATGTACGTCAAAATAAGCTTAGACAAAATATACCGCAGCTAGCCATGTTCAAGCAACCTAAAACTGTTAATGTGCACGGTAAAAGAAACGTTAGATATCTACTTCCTCATATAATAAATCAACTACCTAAAGAACTCCAGCATAGATATTTAAACAGCTACAAGTCGATACCGTCCATTAAAAGATATCTCACGTTAACTAAACCGAACACGTGTGTATTATAATTGTAACTAGTTAAGTAAATTTTGTAAACATAATATATAGTAGCCATAAGCGAACTACTCATCAGCATATAAACCCCCTGAGGTTTCCGCTGGTGTTAAAATGTGGTACCACTACTGTATTTTAATATTTTGGCCAATAAATAAAAAAAAAAAAAAAAAAAACCTTTAAGTAAATAGAAGCGTACCGCCAGCTGTTGTTGTTGTTATTCTAGGCCATAGGTTCATAGGGCCGTCATAAGCTCGCGCCACGGCGACGACTCTGGCCTCAGTCCAGTTCAGCCCAGCTGGTCGCAGCTCACTCCCAACTGCTCGACTATCATGAGACGACCGCGGCATACTCTCGATTTCTCTCGCACTCCTCCTGTTCTAAGTGTTATATTAAGAAAGAGACAGATAGTGTGAGAAAAACAGAGACAGCTCGCGCGCCGTCCCGTGATAGCCGTGCTGCTCGCCATAGCCACGCCCTGTTCGTACATACAGCACAAGGCATCAATGCGTAGTGCTAACGAAGTTAAAACTGCATTTAAAGATCGAATTCACGAATGTACAATAACAACAACAAAACGGAAGGTATAGCGACGTACCGTTAACAGGCCCCAGAACGCCGCACAAGCCGCATCTCCATACAAATATAGTTTAGTTCTCATTTCACGACCTACTAGAATATAATGATATTTTCGATATAGCAACGATGGGATCGAATGAGATATGGTGTTCTAGTATGTCGTTTTAATATGAGCATCAAACTACGTTTGTATGGAGAGTCGAGCGTTCTGGTGACACTTAAGCTTATTTAATAACCCCGGTGTGACTAGAGTGTGACAACAAAGAATACTAAGCTTATTTCATACAGAAAATTGATACTTATTTTATTGAGCATTTAATTCAAAATACACTGAAAAAAGAATTTGGTTAACTGTAACCAAACTTTGGCTACCAGTAGGTCGTAATCTAGGGACTTGCGGATTATTGGTTATAAGTAAAATCAGTTTGTTATTTATATAGTAAATGTTGTTTATATTTAACAAAAGTTTACTTCCCGTAACTTTCAACTAACAAAACTAGTTTGGTTGATCCTTTTTTTTAGTGTATTTTAAAATGCTTAGAGTAGAATTCATAACATTCACGTAACGAAATCCACCAGCAACCAGCAAACCCCCTGCCCCGCTGACAACAAAAATCTGTTTATTTATATACTTGCTAGGCATCCATAGCTTTATGGCAGCAAAACATGTAAAAGCCACTGAAAGTGAGATAGTTATGTCATGTAATATACACATTATCTTTGTCTTTAAAAAACTGTTCAAATAGCGATTCTATCTTCTAAGATACAAGACTCAATTCGGGTTAAATGTTGCCATAATTTTACGTACCTATACATGCTGTGAGATGACCTAACTAAGTATTCCAGGCTTAACGATCACAGCAAGACGTTTTTATGTTTGTTTGACATAGTTTTAACAGGCATAAAATACCTCACGTATCACTTCATAGCGTAAACGCGAGGTAATTGCAGTTGAAGTTTTATGTCCAAGCTTCTGTTTTTTTTTTTTTACTTTTTGTTACATTGAATTTCTAACATTTTTATAATAATGTTAGAAGAAAAACGCGTAGTGAAATGAAAAAACGAGTTGCCTTTTTTGTCCGATTTCGTCATTTCACTAAACAGATTCAGAGATTTGATCAAATGAATGACTTTTTCTAGGCAAATGATAAAATGGATTCGCCATTTTAACATCCTGCGTGATTTGATCATATCCCTTAGAGATTTGTTCAAATCTCTGTTTTGCCCATTTCCCTGCGACATATGCACTAGTCCACAAATTATACTAAATTGTTTATTTTCTAACTCAGTACCTAATTTTATATTGTTTTTCGCCGTTTCCACTATCCTTAGGATCTTGTCTACCACGGTTAATGTTTAATTTCAATGTTTTTATTCTCTTTCTGTTGTTTTTTTGGCGCACAATAAAGAACATTTTTGTATTGTATTGAATTCAGAGAAATATTGAGTAATACTACAAGATGCACAAATACTGAAATGGTTTGTTATTATACTTATATAAATATAATCTGCCGATCCGATGGCAGTTCGGGCGTAAAGGTTCTCGAGTGGCGACCACGCACCGGAAGGCGCAGCGTGGGTAGGCCCCCGACAAGGTAGACTGATGATCTGGTAAAGGTTGCGGGAGTCCGCTGGATGCGGGTGGCGAGGGATCGGTCACTTTTACACTCTTTGGGGGAGGCCTATGTCCAGCAGTTGACGTCTTTCGGCTGATATGATGATGATGATGATGAAATATAATCTGTGCATGAACTTTGAGCAAAATTCCATTTATACAACTAGATTTACCAAGTTTCGATTTGTTTTAACGGTAGACCTTCGTCATACACGGAAATTCGAATACGCATCAAATATAGAGGCCCCGGCAGAGAGTACAACTTTGTACCATTTGGCGTCGATGCCCTCGGTCCGCGGGGTTCCAGTGCGCTAAAGTTATTGGCGGAAATGGCGACACGTCTGATTGACGTAACTGGTGAGTTCGGTTAAACCTAAAACGTGTTTTAGGTTTTCGTAGCTTTCTCGCAAAACGCATCAGCTTCGCAGTTCAGCGATGAAGCTGCCAGCATCCTCGGCACAATGCCTCGAGGGCTATTTTCAGATTTAACTTAGTTATAATTTAATTTTGTTATCTTGTTTATACTTTATAATAAATTTGAGTTTTGGTTTGCATATTTCCCGTGGTCAATACCAAAGTTTTGGGCTATAAATTTATTATTGGTTGAACTATGGTCATCATCATTCTCCTAGCGTTATTCCCGGTAATGTCCCTAAAGGAGCCCGGGGTCCGCTTTAAAACCTAATTCCAAGATTTGGCATAGGCATTAGTTTTACGAAAGCGACTGCCAGCTGACCTTCCAACCCAGAGGGAAAAGTAGACCCTATTGGTTGATCTATCTATGGTATGGTTGGTATTTTTATCTATGCACGTAGCCCTTAACTTTTGACCAAAACATGCCCGCATTTTTGTTTTATTACTAAAGAACACGTTAATATTTCAATCAATAAACAGACTGTTTTTTTGCCATCATGAGGAAGCGATGCGCGTCACTCCTCACCCGCAGCCGAGGCAGCACGAACAGGATCTTAAGTACGCTGGCTCAGCGGTGGGACTCGCCCCTGGTCGAGAGGTATAATCTGAAACGAAATACATGCAGATGCAGAAAGCCGCAATACTGAATACATGCAGAATCGTGCGAAAGTTTCTGCAAGTTGACGATGACCGAACGGACTTAGACTAAAACTAACTATAAATGATAAATTAAATTAAATACACAACACAGTCAAATGTTATCTACTTGGCTAAAGCCCGTAGAGGACATTAATTACCAGCAGCTCTTGCTGAGAAATAAAAACCCAACGGAAAATAATAATAATAATAAAACAATTGTATCCGTATTCTTTATAATTATATTTAACGTAATAAAGCTGTTTTTAACGTAGTAATAAATCATTTCCACACATTTAATTATATTTTAGGGGCACTCGTTGTTAATGAGTTATGTCTGACGTTGAATATAATTATATTATAGCTCACGCGATCTCGTTATTATAATAAAATCAAATGTATTGCCTGTTCGTCGTGCGGAAAAGTAAATTGATGGATAATGGCCGTTATTATAAAATAAAATGCAAATGGCTCTACGAAAGAAAATACTGAATAACATACACGTATAGAACCTGTGGAGATAAGTTTTTATTTCTTATGGCAGTAAAGAATGCCGCTGCCTAAAAATACACGGTTGTTTTTAACCCTCTTATAGCTGAAGCCCAGTTAATGTATACAACGTGTCCCAAAACTCAACGATAAGCCGGCACCAGAGGATGGAGCTGCTTATGATTAGTCGAGAAAAAATAAGGAAAAAAATATGTCTCAATTATTTTAGAAATTACAGAAAAAAAATGAAATTCATCGAAAATATTCAAATATTACTGTTTTTTATTTGTTTTTGGAAACTTAAGTAGCCCTGCTATCTAACACAGTTCTTAAAAATACCATAATACATGTAGTTTTTACACAAAAAATAATCAAAATTCATTTTGTCCCTACAATTTTGAAAGATTTTTTCTTACAGTCCACTTTCAATCATCATGGTGTAAAAAAATAGTATTGACACCACTATGGCAATTATTTTCAAAAGATATTTTTTTCCTTATTTTTTCTCGACTAATCATAAGCAGCTCCATCCTCTGGTGCCGGCTTATCGTTGAGTTTTGGGACACGTTGTATATTACAAAGTTTTTTTTTTATATTTTATTAATATTTTTTTGGTTATATTAATTTTAATTTTAACCATCCAGCCGAGTGACCGCAGTGACCACTAGCCGCCATCTTTTGCAGATAGGTACGAACTCTAACTGGGTGAATGAACTTCGCACCGCGCGCCATACAGGATTTTTCAAACTTAATTACCTTTTATTACTAAAAGCTTAACAAATACATTTTTTTCAAGAATGATTAATAGTACGTTTCAGATACTTAAAGTGGACTCTAAGACGGTAAAAAAGAACACGTTGTGTTTATATAATATTTATATTTTTTTTTGTATTCCATTAAGGATACAAAATAAATTAAAGAAGTTGTTTGTTGTTGTTTAGTTGTAAGCCTTTATTATCTGTCGTGTTTTTATTCATAATAAAATATATTTAATTAAAGAACCAATACAAAAAAGTTATACAGGGCATATCGTAGAATATACCAAACTGACAAATATTTAAATGGTTGGTAAATATTTTACAATACTGCAACTAATTTCAATCCAGAAAGCTTGCTACACAGGTTAAACAAGTGTTTTTTTTTTTGATATTCGAAAAGAAGTTAGTTTTCAATATCTTAAAGTTTGTTTCAACCCACCTGTAAACCACCAATAAACCTGAATTTAAATAGAGGAGGGAAAAAGTATGAGTAGGTAAATAAAAAAACATTTTCTGAAACAGATCGTAATTAAAATTATTATCTGTGATCAAGTAATGTATCATCCACATCATTGCATATTCGAGGTTTCGTACCAGAACATGAAAATTACTACAGCAGAAACACTCCAAAATTGATCTAGAAATCACTACTCATAGATCGAAATTTACAGCGGCTTAGCGGACCACGACTACTATGAAAACAAGCGATATCCCAGCAAATGTAGCAATACGTTAGTATTTCGTAACAAAATTCCGCTCGAATAATTTCGTGCGAAACAGGCTTTCAAATCCTCGGTCCGATAAGTTTATCGCGCATCAAATCGGCTACACTAAATCACAATTACACGAAATCCGAAAATTTTCGACCAAAACTGAACATTCAGCTTCGGAACTAGTATTGACAAGGATGTAGAGATGGGGGAATACCTTGGAGAGGTATTTTGTTGGTTTATGGATTCTCCATACAAACTGTATAATATCAACTGTGTGACTAACATAAGTAATTTTATAACATAGGTACGTACCATATATGCTGCTTGTTTAATAGTGGCCGTAGAATGTTACAAAGACCAGTGAAACTAACCCGCAACCCTTTATTTGATAATGTATACCAGGCTATACAAAGTCTTTGGCCCTCTTTTTGTATTTTTTTCCTGACCGAAATCGTTGGGACTGCCCTGCGTCACCGAGGCTTGAACTATGGACCTTCGCTATTTTTTGTCAAATAAAGTTAAGTTGGTTGCAATATTTTGCAATTACGCCGCCAATAGGGGTAAGTGTAAAGGGACGCATCGCAATACACCCAACTGATTGAAAAGTCTTAATTAACTTAAACTTACCTAATTACTCCACTAGCTCATCAACCTAAAGTGGATCCTGGCCTTTGATATTAGCCGGCACCGCAATTTCAATTCGATTTGCTCACAGTTTTCTGCGTACAGGGCGTTAAAGACTCTCGTCTTCTATTTCGTCCTTCCAGCGATGTTCAATCCGAACAACCTGTATTTGACCCCTACGCCATCCTACGTAGGCTCTCTTTACCATCCTGTCTACTAGCATTCAATCATCTCAAGGTGTCCAAGCCATTGGGAAATAAAATCGCACCGGTCTGTTCCTCAACTCAAGGTAAAAGTGAACAATGCATCTTTTGCGCGAGCACTATCTATCTCAGGCCTCGACTCAACTTGCTATCTGGTTAAATAGAAAAGGTCAAACGCAACCCCATAAAAATAAAAGCCTGCTCGCAAGCCACTTCAATTCTCCCTACACCACCGAATGCATCGTTTTTCATTGCTATCGGTGCAGTAACTAATGCAATTGCCTCGCGTAATTCTGCTCAATCAACACCCGCACGCGATTCTTTGTTCAAACACATTATTTCCCTGTTCTAGGTTTCGGCTAAATTAATATGTTGCTGTCGAAATTGTTGGGCAAATTTTCGCGGTGCTGGAATTCTACTTTACATAAGAAGCCCATCTAAAATAGACCGAGAAATACCGCTGCTATAGCAGTCGAAAGCAATAGGGTATATAGGTACCTCGTTCCACAAAGATTACAGGGAAGTATTTCTCAAATTTTACTTTTTTGGATCTTTAATTACTTAATTATCAAACATAATAGGTACTATACTTGAGATTGGTGTATTTATGTATTGGTTTATCGTATGGGATTTAAAAAAATATTTTTTTATCGTTATTGTTTTCTTTGTAATTATCTTATAATATACCATTAATAAATAATTTCAATTGTAATAAGATTTTATATAAACACAGGATGGTCAGTTAACAGTGTTGTCTTTTTTACAGTCAAAAGCAACAATAGGTAAACAGTTTTCATTCTATTAAAGTGAAATAAGATCCTAAAGAAGCATGGTCATAAAGCTGTTTATAAGAACTATTCGATTTTGTCAGTATATCCTGCATATAAATATTGTTGTCATGATATTTTAATTTAGTATTCTACCAAAGTTCACTCACTGTGTGTATGTTTCATGGGCATCTAATCTGAAGTGTTCGAGTTTCTTTAGCAATGGATTACGATCGATTCACTTGAAACAGACTACGTTTATAAATCCTCTTCCATTATTTAACGTATAAAATTCTGATAATATTTCCAAAACAAGATCTAGGAATAATAAAAATATGTGTCCGAGAAATTAATTTCATGATAGCAGTATTTTTTCCAGACCGACACTAGTTAAGTGTAGTTTTGAACGTGTGTTAAGTAGATCCAATTGTATTTTTTCCATATCAAAATTGTAATTTAGATCTACCTAACGTACGTGCAATGCGTTACGTGCTCGACCTGCTGGGCTCTTGACTTTCCATAGAAACATAGTTTGGTTTCCATTTTAAAATGACACATTCATCATACCACATACTTTGGAAACTAGTTTCCAATGCTACAAAATAAAATTAAAAAAAATGAACCGAGCAGCAACATTTCAACATAGATTTGGTAGATCCAATTAGGTATAAAAAGTTTCATATTATTTATTCCAGCTTACGGTTTTAAAAGGATAACCAAATTAAGTTTGTTTAAAGAGTCAAATTGAGTCGAGCGTTCTGGGGACTCTTAATTCATTCATTAGGTACACATTCATATTTAAGAGTAGTTGCCATACTGTGAAGACATTGTCATAAGGATATGCCGTGTTCCATTAACATTGTTCAAAAGATAATTTGACAATGTAACGTACAATGGCGACGAATGAAACCGTGCGATTGCAAATTTGAAATGAACATTACTGATGAGGCATTCAGCGTAGCCGCATAATGCAGACTTTATTTATAGTGTATTGCCACACTATCAATCTGCGTTTAAAGTTTTTAGTGTTGCTAGTGGCTAGATAATGATAATTCAGTAATGGTGCAGAAAAGATAATAGTAATCATAACAAATAACAACAACAACAAACAAATAATATATTAAGGGACAATCTTACACAAATCGAACTAGTCCCATTGTAAGCTCAATGAAGCTTGGGTTATGGGTATTAGACGACGATATATATAATACTAGTATATATAAATACAAATACTAATAATAAAATAGAGAAATATATTAAAAGTAAACGGAGCATACAGTGCATTCATCCTTACTTGTCTTATTTGGTAAACAACATTCTAACCTCAAAAGTATCCTTTTAGACTATAGCAGCTATTTTATCGTAATAAAAAGCGTTGCTAGACAAAGAAATCGTGAAGTAATGTCCGAAAAGTCGTCTCGGCATGATCCAATACTCACAAAATTGCTATTCTATCCTAAAAAGATGCATTTTGAGGTTAGAATGTTGTTTACCAAATAAGACAAGTAAGGATGAATGCACTGTAAGCGTGTATTACAAAATGTATTTCCCTCTTTGAATACAATTGACGTTTCGGATGTTACAATACCATTGGTTGCAAACAGACCTGGCAATCGTGAAAGTTTAAATCAGTTGGCACCTATACATAAAACCAGTTGCTTGAAACTAAATCTTGACCTTCATGGAGACGGAAATTTGGCCGGAGGGCACTGGTTTTCCGGGTATTTCGAGACCGGTTATATGATAGCCAGAACATGTGCCACGCGTCGCTGTCTTGACATCTTATTATGTGATAAGTTTTGTATGTTGATATGTATGTTAGTCTGTAAGGTATTTGCAAACATGGGCATTGGTACCTGAGACAATTAAACAAATAAATAATTGGTAAACATGGCTTTCTGTATTCATAGAATACTTGTAGCACATACACCATGAACCTAGAATACTATGGATGGGCTGTAAATGTTATCACAGTGAGGGACGGAAAAGCTCTTATGCAGCTAAATTAAGAACTCGTCTTAAAATGGCTGATGACTTGCCATAAACAACCTTCTAAATTTGGACGGGTAATGGTTTGTGTGCCACAACTTCATACCAAATCAGTTGTGGCAAACAAAAAAAAGTGGAACTATGACAAGGGCAATGAATGATATTTCTCTTTCTGTCACACTTATCGAGATTTGTATGCTACCAGCTCGCTCGCACGTGGTATTATTATTACCATACCCTGTCCAGAGTATTTTACGTTCATGACATACACTTTTAGATTCACGTCACACAATGTCAGATGAAGTCATAGGATGACGTGACACTAAAACTAGCAATTAGGCCTGCAACACACTGGCGCGGCCTGCGGTGCCGGACAATAGTAAATTTGACAGTGTGTACAATGCGTAAGGCCTGCCTTACGCATTGTACGCGCGTCAGTTAAAATCGAAATGTCACTTTTTGTATGAGAAAATTACAGCTGAGTCTAACGTGCGTTCGAAACGTTACGTGTTTACCCCGCTTTGATATCATAAATATTTACTAGGCTTTTTGTCGGTAAGAAAGATATAAAATATACCTAGTTGGTAAAGTTTATTTAATGTAAGTTTAGTATTTTATCTGTTATATTTTTTATCGAAATTTAATAGCGTATAGATGCAGAAGATATTTGTTTTTTTTGTCATGTAACGTGATATCAGTTATCAATTTTGCATTAGAATGTTAAAAAAAACATGCATGCGGCAACTTTTTGAACAAGAAGTCAATGAAGTAATTGTTTCTCGCTTACATCCAGGTTAAATTATTTATATACTCGTATAAGTGTGTTGGTTGGTTCCGGTACAAAACATTTAATTTTACATTTTAATGCCAGAACAAGTGAACTAAAAACTATACTTACTATGTAACGTGTCTAAATAAACACATGACTACCAGCTTGCGATGTGCTAGTATCGAGAGCATCGGAATATTTACAAAAGTCTGTCAACGTTGCTGGCTACTTAGACACTAAAAACCACCGCGCTCATATTTTAGTCACAGAGGCTGAAAAAGTAGTTTGTTTAATGTAAAGTTGTACTGTATTGCTATCCTTATCTCGTGCGCATACGTCACGTCACGATGACCGGAGTGGGGGGCAGTAGTTGTCCGACCGTTGCCGGGAGTGGTGGTGTGCTGTCGAGCCAAGGAATGTATAAATAGCAACACCGGTATACCTATAGAACGTGCAAATAAGTGAACACTTCAAACGTTATTGTAAATTTGTGTACTTATTGTGATTTTTGTGGCACTAAAATTATTTTCTTTCTTTCAAAAATGAGATACAATGGGTGTTGACCGAATAAATATTTCTTTGTAGTATTATGCCATTAAAATGAAGAATACGTCTCATATCTATAGTTCGCAACGGCAACATTACAGCATTATTTATTTAAATAGGAATGCTGGCAACTTAGCATCAGTAAACCATTGACTAAGGGAATATTCGCCAAACTATAACAACAGGGTGAAACTAACCGCGTAAATACGCCATAACAAAACTGCCATAACTCACGAGTGTGAATAAACTGCACAATTTAAAACTGGCCAGTCGTGAACTCTGCAATTCATTTATCAGTAGTGGATGCCATTAAAACACACTTAATAATTGGGTCATTGCGACCGTTTTTATTTCTGTCGCGGGCACGCGGCGCGTTCGTCATTCGTATTATTACTCGAAATAATAGCCGTCGATGTTTCATTATTTAGGAGTAACGTGCATTCTGTTTTTCGGGATTTCGATTAAAATATGGGTTGTGACAGATTTAACAAAATAATGTACAGTCAGGGGTATTAATATACGTACATAAAAAGAACATAAATATATATACAGGACTCTATCATTGTAATTAAGGCGTGTACAGATATTTAGGCCCTTATTTCTGTACGTATTTTAATATCCCTGACTGAACCAACAACTTAACACTTTAAAACAGGGCTTGCAAAGATGAACCTACCACATTGCACAGTCGCAAGAGTAGCTATGTATATGACTCCATCTTTTGAAACAAATATGCAATAGGTAAAAAATGGCATTTATAATTTATTTATTATTTAATTTGTTTACACGGCCTTACAGCGAATCAATAAGCCGAGAAACATCAGAGAGAGACATATTTAATTGTTATTATGTGTTATGTTAAGGGAAGAGGGTTGCTACAAAAACCACTAACTATAGGTACGTAACGAATTACAAAATAATATATGAAGAGCGACCATAAAAGTGAACTTACGATGCCATGTCAAAAACAAGACTAGTTGTAATTACGTTGTACTTAAAGGCTTATTTATAAACAGCCCTGCACGGCTATAACAGGCCGGCTCGCAAACTGTGTCGCGGCGTGATTGACTATCCGGCTCTTTCTAACTAGATTGCATAGAAATAGGCGTATAGTCTATGCCGCCGAGACAGCACGCGTTCCTTCGTGCTGGATTGTATCAATCCACATTTAAAACTGACAGTCAAAACAAAATGAGAAGCAAGTCAATGTTGCTGTCAACCATCGAATTCAACGAATCTCCTATCAGAATCATGATCACACATTTATTGTGACAAACTGATTAGAAAGGAAAGAAGCCAAATGCGAAATGGACCCAAATCATCATGATGCTGGTTTTAGAGCCAGCGCTGGTCTATAGTTGCCGGCCACACATTTCCGTAAAAGTATAGCCCGTCTAGAAGGCCCCGCCATTACGTTGGGTCCATCCAGTTAGAGTCGGTATGTTACAAGGCATATTTATGAAACTGTATTACAACGGCACCGGTATCGTAATCAGAGCAATATAATACACAAATACCCGTGTTTCACAAATGAACGTGCACCATTACCTGATTGAGTTCCCTGATCAAGTGCTTTTTTAATTTGTGCCTATTTGTTCCAGGTAAGTGATTTCGGCGATGCGAACGCTGAGTAATTAACGTGCGATGTATGTTGGTAAGTTGTAAAAGCTATCGGAAAATTGAGAGAATCTGCGTTTTTGGATCAATACATTTTTTTGCTTACAGATGCCATGCCATGGTTATCTCTAGATCAACTTATGATAACAGCTTACTGTTTCCATATAACTAACACTTGAGCTTTCTAAATTAATGTTTGTGGCAAATATACACCCAATAAGTTTATGTGAATAAAGACAAAAAATATCAAAAATTTGTTTACGTTTTAGATAAAACTACTTGTTTAATAATCGTTGATTATATACGTGCGTAAAATTATATACATATAATATTTACATTAATTTATTCAGGCGACAAACAGTCAAATGCAGAAAGAACGTTTTTCATAATCTTAAATAAAACACCTTGAGTGCCATATCCTAAAATTAATGAACATTGTAACTTAATGTAGCTATATACATATTATGCGCGAACAAGCAAAAAACGTTTAAAGTGTTTGTCTAATCAGAGTCAAAAGAGAATGCTCGACATCCACTCTCTGATTAATCTCCATAAAGTAGCCACATTTCATGTTTGTACACCAATGCGAGTTTCACTATAATAGAATGTCACATGTCCACTATAAGGCCTCAAAGGCCCGATATGCGTGTTTGCGCGCAGTGCAGTTATCCACATAAATAGATTAGCGAGTTGTCAGCGGACTTGTGAGCCGAAGCGAATCTATTAAGCGCGTTATTTCCGTTCGCCGAACGACCTGGATGCGGGCTTTATGGAAGCGGTTCCCGAGTTTTTTTGGCTTGAAAGATTGTCGATTGTTGAATCGATAGTCGAATTTCAAGAACGTTACATTAGAATCTGGTTGAATGTAACTTTATCCTCATCATTGATTTTGTTATCTAAATTAACACTTTCGCAACCAAGAACCCGCTTAGCGGGTGCCTACGCCGTAGTCACTTTCCGCTTCATACGAGGAAAAACCACAGGATCGGCTAGGAGCGTAGCGCGTAGCGATTCTTGGTAGCGAAAGTGTTAACCCATTCAGCGTTAATCATGACACCCATAAGTCACAGGGCACCCGACGATTTTCACCACATATGAAAGTAAGGCTGCTAAAAAATACAGAGTAGCACCGTAGCTTAACACTTTCACTGCCAAGCACCCGCGTAGCGGGCGCCCGCTAAACTAAAGGCCTCCACCCACCGGACGCGTGTCGTGCGCGGCGCGTGTGCTGCGCGGCACACGCGCAAGTTGTAAAGCATTGAAACTACACTTCAAACACACATCGAACGCGGCACACGCGCGGCACACGCGTAGCACCCGCGCAGCACCCGCGCAGCACCCGCGCGGCACACGTGCAGCACCCGCGCAGCACCCGCGTGGCACACGCGCAGCACCCGCGCAGCTGAAGCGCAGCACCCGCGTGGCACACGCGCAGCACCCACGCGGCAGCGGCGCGGCAGCCGCGCTGCACACGTGTTGCTACACGCCGCCCGCTTCCGGTGTGAATATACCGCTTCAAACGCGCCCGACACACATCGAACGCGGCACACGCGCGGCACACGCGCAGCACCCGCGCAGCACCCGCGCGGCACACGCGCAGCACCCGCGCAGCTGCAGCGCAGCACCCACGCAGCACACGCGCAGCACACGCGCAGCACACGCGCAGCACACGCGTCCGGTGGGTGGAGGCCTTAATCAGCAAAAGGCGCCTACGACGCCTGCTCGGCTACGAGCAGGCGTCGTAGCGATTCTTGGCAGTGAAGGTGTGAACGTAAAATGAGTTAAAACACCGCTATGGGGCTGTAATTAATAATAATTCATAAATAATAATTCCTCCTATACATATGTCGACAGCTAGCGGAAACCTAAGTACATAACTATAATAATTAGAATGTTTTCGGGAATTCCTGTATTTTTTTAACCCCGGGCGCTAAAAGAGGTGTTTTATAACTACAACGTGTCTGTCTGTGTATCTATCTGTGGTAGCGTAGCTCCCTGGCGGATGGAGCGATTAGAATGTGTTTTTTTTTGTCATAAATAATTTTATCCCGAGTGTTCTTAGCCATGTTTCACGAAAATCTGTTAAATCGTTTTTGTGATATTGGAGTTTGAAATGAAAAAGTCGGGAGTTTTTCAACTTTTCTAAATTGCAGTCATTCATGGCTTTGGTTTATTTACTACCAGTAGTAACTGGACTTACTAATTATACATTATAACTACAAAAGTGAAATGTAGCATAGGACCGAGAAGAGTGGTGGAAAACAGGAGAGGCCTGCCCAGTTGTGGGACACAATGAAGGCTTATTAAAAAACGAAGCACGTCATTCACACCGGACGCGTGTGCTGCGCGTGTGCCGCGTTCGATGTGTGTTTGAAGTGTAGTTTCAATGCTTTACAACTTGCGCGTGTGCTGCGCTGCAGCTGCGCGGGTGCTGCGCGGGTGCTGCGCGTGTGCCGCGTTCGATGTGTGTTTGAAATGTAGTTTCAATGCTTTACAACTTGCGCGTGTGCCGCGCAGCACATTGTCCCGTGGGTGGAGGCCTTAGGCGACACAATTCCCGCCTCCACGTCGTCTGCTCCGTTGCAGTGGTGGGTGGTTTCAAAACGACCGACACACGACACCTTTTGACCAAAAGGCAGCAATACTTCAATCGAAAACGGTCACATCTAGTCGCCGCAAACCCCTGACTTTTCGCCTACAATTCGAACGTGCAGCTCCCAAAGCAATCGATTTCCGGCCTATTCGACTTTAAACGGGGAATCAAACCGGGATCCACCGGATTTAGTTGCGGACTCCAGCGGGTAATGAATGGAGTCGTTTAACTATAGTAGCCCGGAATCGGTTTATGGCTGATTGATAAAACGGTTTTATTGTGCTTATTAAAAAAATTTGGAATGAGCTGTAGTTGCAAGCGTACATAGGCCACGGTAACCACTTACCGTGGGCCGTAAGCTTGTTTGCCACTGACGTGGTATTAAAAAAAAAGCATTTAAAATAGTGCGCAAATAAAGTTATTTAGAATGTTTATTAGGCCTTTAGGCGACACGGAAATGTTTCAAAAGAGGAACACAAAACTAATTCACCCTTTATTTGACAATGTATGACAGGCTATATAAAGTCTTTGGCCCTCTTTTTGTATTTTTTTCCTGACCGAAATCGTTGGGACTGCCCTGCGTCACCGAGGCTTGAACTATGGACCTTCGCTATTTTTTCTCAAATAAAGGGCTGATTAGGTAGCCAGAAAAGTGTAAAAGTAAGAACTAGTAAATATGTCACAACATAGACACACGCAAAAAAATGCTTATTTAAAAAATAAAAAATATCCATTTGGTTTCGTTTACACACGTTCGGCCACGCATTTAAGCGAGTGTAAAAACAAAAAGTACAAGATGAATTTAAATTCACAAAGTCTGGTCATTAAATTAAAAATTAAAACATGAATGAAATTTGAAAAGTATTTATTCGTAACAAACAAAGTAAAAAACAATACATATCTATCACATACATAACATATAATACTATTTACGGAGTAAGAACTATTTGTTTGTTACGAAATGGTCCCGCCTCGGGATACTGCTAGCTCAAAAGGCGAGACCATTTGAGTATAACATTATCTGCTGTACGGAATAACGTTCTAAATCTCTACTTTGTCATGACCATAAAACGTATTACTTATCTTACCGATTACTTTAATATTTATTAGTACGCGCAGTTCAACAACGCTCAGCATCATCTTATTTTAACTCCTTGACCCTATATGCAAACAGTGATAGGATCGACTCATACAATCCTGGCATAAAGATTAAATCAATTGCAGGGTCAGGCGCGTTCCGTACACACGGGTTCCGTAACGTTGCTTATCCGACGGACCCTAATAATGATAGGAGTACTAAGGCTTAATACAAATACAGCATAGCCCAACAGCTCGAGCAGTTAAGTAAATAAATGCTGGAGAGAACTGGACGACATTATTATATTTGTTTCAATAGGAAAGTTTAGATAGGTCCTTAAATTACTCAAGGGTTTGTTGTAAGATACATATTTTTATGGTTTTACTTGCGTCGGGCAACAAGCATATTTATACATTATGACCTCTTGCCCTGGGCTTCAGAAAAATGATGGCTTGTTTTTCCATTATATTTGTTGTCTGTACCGTATCGTATGTTTAAACATTATTTACCTTAAAGACTAACGTACTCATATCCATATACAAAACCTACAACACAGTGGTTAATACACGTTATGGAGGGAAATTTAACCACTGTACCAATATTTACCTAATTGGGTTGTTTAAATTTGCCACGCATTCATAAACCAATAATAAAAATATATTGCATTAATCCCTGGTGCGCCGGGCGCGGGCCAGCCTAAACCCTATTTTGCGTTTGATAGCGGACATGCTAGATTGTCTGTACATGAGGCACTGTTACAAAATGGTATACTCTTGCTTGCCAGAATTTCATTTGTCCGAATTTTATCTGCCATAATATTCAACTGCCATAATGTTGTTTTCTATAATTTTGTATGCCATACTCGTTGTTTACCATATTAATTATATGCCAGAATCTTTGTTTTCCATAATATCAATATCAATAATCTCATTTTCCATAATCATTGTAATCCATAATTATCACATGCCATAATGATATTTGCCATCAACCTCAACATCCATAATATTAATTATGTAATACAGTGGGTAGGTATTGCCCTGCCTAGGAACCTATCCGCGATCCGAGTCGGTTTTGCCATTTAGTAATTTCTCTGTGATTAACCAATGCCAAGATAGTAGTGTATAGTAGGCAGTAGGGAACAGGGGCTTAGTGGCAAAACCGACTCAGATCGCGGATAGGTTAGAAGACGGAAGCGGGAGCTTTGCTCCCGCTTTCGTCTTCGAGGTTATTTTTTTTATAAAAGAGCGGAATAACTAACAAATTAACAAAGATTAATCCGAATACATGTTTAGTATGGCGTTTAAATATTATATTAAATTATATTATTGCAAACAATAATCTGGAAAACAATACGTATGGCATTCGTATCATTATGACATCCAATATTCGGGTAAACGAGAGTATGCCAATTAACTATTATGGGAAACCAAACATTCGGGCAAATGAAATTCGGGCAAGCGATGTTCGGGCAAATGATTATTATAGTATATGAATGTCGGGCAAACAATCGACAACCTTACAAAATGCATGTTTCCAACAGTGCATACTTTGTATAAGAATTTAATTAAATTTTTCTTCATAGGTCTAATCTAATCATAAGTAATGTGTAATTTTCTTTATGAGTCCTGGGTTACTGAAATATATCTTTTCATTTATTAATCACAAAGCTAATAAAATAAATCCCTTCGGTCGCGTATGTAACCGGAGTTTTGTAAACAGTTACCTAAGAAGAAAAAATGATCCTCCTAGGATAGTGGTATCCAAGTGATATATTTTTTTCCTTTTCTGATACCTGTATGATTGTTCGTAACTAGTATCCAGTAAGGAATATATAATACTCTTAGGAAACCATGAGTGATCCGGACCCATGCTTTACCTAGGACCTATACCATATATTTTTTTAGTAATTGAAGATTGGTGGAATGATGACCTGGTAAAGGTTGTGGGAGTCCGCTGGATGCGGGTGGCGCGGGATCGGTCACTTTGGCACTCTTTGGGGGAGGCCTATGTCCAGCAGTGGACGTCTTTCGGCTGATATGATGATGATGATGATGAATTGAAGACATGGTGTGGAATACATGGAGTGACGAATTTCGTGGTGAGAAAAGAGTAAAAAGTACCAGAGCAACAGAAAGTATTAGGACTTAGTCTACGCTTAGTTCATTATATTTGAGTTGCAAAGTTATGCCCGTTTCACACTAGGGCAGAGCAGTGGGGCAGAACAGTGGGCAGCACAGTACTGCTACAAACGCACAAGCTGAGACAGAACTGTACTATTCTGTCTCAGTTAGTGCGTTCAGGTTGTAATAAAATATATTCTTCGAAATTGCGTCTTCAAGAACCTCAACTTAATGCCGCGGTCACGATATCACGTCCTCAAGAACTCGAACGTAATGCCGCGAACGCGATATCGCGACCTCAAGAGTTTGAACGTAATGCCACGGACGCGAATTCGCGTCTTACCTATGATTTATGAGCGGTTATACATTTGTATACTATTCCTTAGTATGTTTGTAAATAAATAGCTCTTTTTCACTTGATACATATTTTCAAAAATATATAAAAAGACTTTATAGCGAATAATAAATATTTAAATAAATATTAGGGGACAATCTTACACAAATCGACCTAATCCCAAACTAAGCAAGCTTGTACTATGGGTACTAGACGACGATAAACATACTTATATAGATAAATAAATACTTAAATACATAGAAAACATAATAATTTATTCCAATGCTGTTGAAGTTGTCACCCGCACCATTAGTAAAACACTTTAATAAATATTTACTATATCAGCAGTATGGGATTGTTTAAAATCCATTACGGCAGTATCGGAATCAATCACATTGTTCCAGTTCTCCGCATCCACATGCTCCCTGCCAACCCGTGCATGAAAAGGTACATAAGGCAGTTTTTCCTTCCACCTAGGAGGAATATAAAGTACTTTCTCGTAATCGTTAGGAAGTTTTCCTAGGTTGTAACTCGGTTACGTGAAAGGAAAAAAATATATCACTTGGATACCAGGATCCTATGAGGACCATTTTTTACTGAGGATCATGGTATTTGGTTACAAAACTCCGGTTACATACGCGGCCGAAGGGAAATAAATACATTCCCTTATAAGTCTTATAACGCACGAATTATTTAACGGAATGCCTCAAAGGGCGCGAAGCTCTGATATTGAGATCATAATTATTGGAATTAATCATGAATTCAGTAGACATTCAGTAGTAAATGGGTAGTTTCTGGTTTTTCATGGTTCCAATAAATAAATCGCCAATCAGCGTTTTTCTAGTCAAGCAACGGTTGCGCTGTTGTAAGCTGTACCCGCGGCCATGCATGGCAGGTACAGATAAGGCGGTCTGCTTCCCAGTGGCCAATAAAAATAACCAATCGGACGCATAAAACTTTATGCATCGTACTCTGTAGATAGAGATGCCAGGACGGCTTTATCGGACAAATATGGAATTGTTCCAGTTTTGTTACGGTCATCGGCTACGACTGAATCAAGACTAGTAGTAAATAACTTTAGAAAAAAAATATTCAAGAACAGTTATTGAAAATAATATAAAGAAGACGTGTTAGATTTTTAAGCGATGGAAGACAAAATAAATTATATATTATACAGGAATATTTTATGACTGCTAGAGTAGGTACTTTTGGGATTGGTTTTTGTCTTTTTTTTGTCAATCATAAGCATATTCATATTCATAGGTATAAGTATAAAATTCCTAGCTTGCTATATCGATTACGTCATTTAATCGTTACTCAAGGATACTTATCGAATATAATTGAACGTGTAAACCGTTCAACAGGCATTAGTTCTCAGCCCATTGCGAAACGAGAGCTTCATAGCTCGAGTTAATGATGTGTAAATTCAGGATACCAACTTTGCTAGTTTGTGTATTCTCTTATGTATCAGTTAGGAAGATATAATTGTTTTGAAACGGATAAATTTGTATTCGGCAGTATTGTTCGCTAACGAAAAATATAATTTTCAGTCAAATTATTGTGAAAACTGTGACATACGTGACCAGTCGGTCTTACCAACTGAGTTGTTATCGAAACGTGTTCCCACTAACTACTCTTAAGTGACATCTACCTCGAAGACTCTTACTTCGTAAAGGGCTGCAATGACTTAAATTTTGATGAGAAATCATCAGTAACGTATCCACAATTAACCCATTTATCGCCCAGGCGCAAATATTCCATAGAAGCGATATCGCATCAAACGGCAACCATATTGTTACATTGTAATTAATAATATTATTATTTTTTCTGGATATCGGAGCTTTACTCTTACTTCATCTATACAAAAGAATAACGTAAAAACTACTCGCTTGAACACGCTTTTTAGAAAGTACGAGAGCTTAAAGTATTATGCACCAGGAACAGAACATCACTTACCTACAGAAATAGAGGAACGTTCTACATACGAGTCAGCTTCCACGCTTCACAAAATCATTTTACCCGCGTTGCATCAAGCTTTTCACTCCCAAAAAACCGCCAAGAAACCGAAATACAAAAGACCCCTTAATACGGATGTTAAGCAAAGTAACTCCGGACCATAATCCGATATGGTCTTGTATTACCCGCTTAGAGGCGGGTAGTTTCTTTTAACGGTAATTGCTTACTATATCGCTGAGCGGTTACTATGGGAGATTTTAATGCTTATTAAATATTATTTCGCATTATTACGGGCATTCGCACGACGTAATGACGTAGTGTAAGTGTTGTGATTTGGAAGACTATGGAGTCTTTATTTGATATGATAGTGCTGTATAAAAAAGTTAATTGAAAATAAATACTGGAAAATATCGGAGAGGATTGTATGTAAATGCAACTCCACTCGAATAAAGAAGTTCACGGAGTTTATAATATATCGGTGTTAACAATATTATGGTGACATGTAGGTGTAATAGATCTAGGGGATAAAATTGGTTAATGTGTTTTATGCAGTGGCTGTGCCTGGGTTTTTTGTGCGGCAGGTAGAATTTCTCTCGCATTTATTTATTGATAATTCTAATACCTATCTAGTGAATAATAGGTACATTACTGTACAGGCCGGGAAAATAGGGATGCCGGCCAATTAGATATAGACGGATGAGCGTAGCGAGGGCGGATAGGGAGACGAGGCTGGCAATCCCTTTTCTTGGCGGGTTTGCATTACTCTAAAAAATCAAAGTTATTGATAATGGCCGATCCCGCGCCACCCGCATCCAGCGGACTCCCGCAACCTTTATCAGGTCATCAGTCCACCTTGTCGGGGGCCTACCCACGCTGCGCCTTCCGGTACGTGGTCGCCACTCAAGAACCTTTCCGCCCCAACGGCCAACGGTTCTACGTGCTATGTGCCCCGCCCACTGCCACTTAATTTTAGCGATCCGGAGGGCTATATCGGTTACCTTGGTTCTGCTGCGGACTTTGGCACTCCTTGGGGGAGGCCTTTGTCCAGCAGTGGACGTCTTTCGGCTGATATGATGATGATGATGATGATAATGGCTGAAAACACAGCTTGGGTCACGAATCGATTCTGGAAAAACAAAAGAAAGTCGCTTTGAAGTCTCTCGTCGCACCGTGCTCCAAACATGACACAAAGGGTGCAATGTGAATATTTCATTGCATGTTTTGAGAAAGCGATTCCTGCGTAGTTTCACACAAAATCCGAATGCAAATAGCGACTTAGTCCACTAGATTAATTTAATTTCCTCCCGTGCACACGGGGGAAGCTCACGTCACGCCGCCGACCATTGTCCCGCCGTCGGGCGGATCTTTTACTGGAATGTTGGATCGTTGTATGGAGTTAGGCTTAAAGGCAGCTTGGGCCGAGTTTGAAATGAGGCTTTCGAGTTACTTTAACTAATATTCAAATAGTGAAATGAAGAGTGAAATGAGTCAATTTGAACTGGTTGTCGTCCATTTAAACGAAAGACATGCAGTGGTGTCTCATTCAGAAAATTTAATTTTGGTTTCGGATTAAATTCAAAGGCCCTATTTGACAGGGCGGAATCGGTATGTGGTGTTTTGCACGTAAGAGAGAGTTTTCTGATGATGCTCTGCACGGCTAGCACAAGATAGCGTGCGAGCTCTCTCGAGCTATCTCGCACAACCCGTCTTTTTCTAAGTATTCTAATAAGAGAGAGACGTACAGTGCGAGGGAACTTGAGAGAGCTCACGGTGCCATCTTGTGCTGATAATGCAGATTGCCTTATTTGTCGATATACAACCACTATTACATATGCGTATTTATATATGTATATAGTCTATTCTTTGTTACGTATTCTATCATGTAAACAAAAATGCAGTCAACATGATCATAGACGACGACGAATACGAATGACAATAAAATAAAGGAACATGAAGGATGAATGATTTCCATCAAGACATAGTTATGTCAGATATTCTTGATAAAAAAAATCTTATTATAAATTATATGTTTTAGGGGTAACTGGTCGATTTAAAAACTTTTTGAGTTTCTTTAAGTATACTCGTATAACAACATTTTAGGTGATAAATATTGTGTAAGGGGAAAACTGAGATTGTTCGAGAGAATTATCTTCGAGAAGTATTTGTATCCTACTTATAGTATAAATGCGAAAGTTTGGATGTTTAGATGTTTGGATCTTTAGATGTTTGGTTGTTTGTTACTCAATCACGCTTAAACGGCTCAACCGATTTGGATGAAATTTTGCACGAAGATAGTATATCCCAGGCCCACGCAGACGAAGTCGCGGGCGGAAGCTAGTATATGATAATTGATAAGACATCTAAAGATGAATTGACTTTAGCGCGGCAACGGAGTCACTACCTTTAGAATTACTACACAGAAAACACGAAACAAAGACAAACGTATTCGTTGATATATAAACTCTTATAAATAGGCCCCCTTTTCAAGTACAGTCAGCAGCAGAAGTAGCAACGCAAAATATCACGCTCAAAATGATCTAGACAATCCTTATCGCAATCTTGACCAGCATAGCTACTTTTGCTGTAGACTGTACCACCAATATTTTCACAGTCCTGAGCTAAATATGTACTAACCGCAATATAAGAATATGCACCCTTCATAAGTAACGTAGTATTTGACTCCATCTTAATGCTTCACTAAATCTTAAGGCCTCCACCCACCGGACGCGTGTCGTGCGCGGCGCATGTGCTGCGCGGCACACGCGCAAGTTGTAAAGTTGTAAAGCATTGAAACTCCACTTCAAACACACATCGAAGGCTGGCCCGCGCGTCGCTAAAGTTACAACTTGGCTGCGCGGCCGCGTGTCGTGCGCGTCGCGTGAGCTGCGCGGGCCCGCGGGGGCCCGCGCTGCTGAGTATGATAGAGATAGTAAGATACATATTAAATGTCTTGGTAGTGAGAGAGATATGAGAGTGATATGCAACGCAGCAGCCGCGCGGCACACGCGCAGCTCACGCGTGGCACACGCGCAGCACCCGCGCGGCACACGCTCAGCAGCCGCGCTGCACACGCTCGGCACACGCGCGGCACACGCGCAGCACCCGCGCAGCACCCGCGCGGCACGCGCGCAGCACCCGCGCGGCAGCGGCGCGGCAGTGTGGCAGTGTGTGATGGAGATAGTGAGATACATATTAAATGTGTTGGTAGTGAGAGAGATATGACGCGCGGGCCCGCTTATACCGCTATACCGCTTCAAACGCGCCTGACACGCGCAGCACACGCACGGCACACGCGTCCGGTGGGTGGAGGCCTTTACTCGTAATAGTCGTAATTCACTTATATCGTTCACTACATATTTAACAGAGATAGAGTGACTTACTATTCTAAACAACTCTAATCGAAATTAAGACAAACGATTCTAACCCACGTCAGAAATTCGCTCATTGGGTGGAAAGTTGGACAAAAAGTGGAAAGCTGATAATGCAAGGGCTAATGTGAAATCGATGGTCGGACGGACATGACGCGATGACAGACTGACTGATGCGGTCTAGTTGGATTGCGATTGTGTAAACAGTTTTTTGCTTGGATTCAAACGCCTCGAATGTGAACGGAAGAATCTTGGAAAAGAACATGCGATGTCATGAATGTTCTTGAGGCTGCACGGTTTCTTTATAAAATTAAAAAAATATTTAGGTATGCATACAGACTAAAACCAAACATCGTAAAGAATATATAAAAATGCCGTACGCACGTATTAAATATTAGGTACTTATAATTTAATTACGCTGACGATGAACACCTTTGCTAATTGGTTTATTATTATTTTAAATAGGTATACGGTAAGTATACTTATTTCGCTAAAAGTAAAAAGAAAAAGCGAATAAAACTAAAACTAAAGGTAAAAAATTCGCCCCAGGTCGCTGCCAGGCGGTAGTGTGCCCTAAGGCTGGCAGCATTGCCACGTTGAATGGCAATGCTGATCCTCTGGGCGAGGTAAAAGCCAGCCTTCTGGTCACGTGAAGCCTCGACCAAGCGCTTGCACAATCCATTGTAGATTCGGTGCGCGCTTGGTCCTCACGGACCGAGGGTCTCTACGCCGAACGGCTCAAATATGAAGCCACTGTCGATGGCTCCATACTTGCGCCGTTTGAGACCCTCGGCTGAATACAGACTGCATAAGATTCACGAAGGTAGAATTTACAATACAACAACAAGTCTGCACGGGCAACACTGGTCAAAAAGCCAGCCGTTATTGATTAGGCAGAGCCTAGGGCGGGTTACACTGACTTACGATTACAGACCGATCAACGTTAAATATGGCGCTGACAGCTGTCAGTACATAGAAACTTGTCAAACGTTTCATACATTCAGATTTTAACGAACACAAGAGACGGTTTGGTGCAACTCACCCTAAGTGTTGCCTCCTTTAGACATGTAAAATTGTTACTTGTAGCTTCGAGCAATAGGCAAGATATTATATTTTAAGCTAAAAGAGTAAAATTAAACCACTTTTCATAAAACTATGAAACTGTACATCTATTTAAGTAAAACCAGTTCGACTAACATGAAACTGACACTATGACTGTTCTAGGTTCAGCGAAGTGAAGCGAACAGAGTTTTTGAAACAATATAATGCGTCTGTTTATAATAATATGGTTTCAAAAAAATACGAATAGAAATCTTGAGGTTTTTCTGCAGGGAAATCCGTGTTTAGAAACATGATTAAGCTATTTTTGCTAGATAGAAAAAAATCACGAACATAGGTCTAAAAGGGTCTAAAATACTCTTAAAATATTTGCTACAAATCATGCACAAAAGCTACAAATATTAAAATGGCTTCTAAAAATTGGCAATATCATGTTTGAGAGAAGTCAGTGTTTACTTTTTTAATTTTTTTAAAAGGCCAAATAATTAAAATTAAAAAACATGATTTCCGCGCTTCCGAGCACGCACTTCCATCTCGCTCACGCTTATGCTCAGTGAGAGGGAGAGAAGACCATGAACCTACGGCGCCTTAATTTAGCTTTCACACAACTAACAAAAACTAATTAGCACCAAGATGGCCCCCATAGCACACCACACAAAACGCTTATATCGCGCGAACAATAGTGGCTTCGGTGAGGTCCGCGCGACCAGTTCCCGTGGTTTGGTTATGCTACCAGCGGGGCACGGGAGAGGCTCCAGGCTCGGGCCTTGGCAACACTGCTTACAATATAGTATAAATAAATATTAGGTCACAATCTTACACAAGATGTACTATATAACCAGGCTACCTTATGATAAGACGATAATGCCATGCCCTTACAAACTCTGACACCGAGAACTCATACCAACAACAACACACGTAATCCATTTGCATCTTAATGTCACATAATATATGTCTAGAAAATAAGAAAACAAATCGTTTTAGAACGAGCCACAGCTCGCCGACTTCCTAACTTAGACAAAACATTGCGGATACTGCACCGTGGCAAGTTATTATAGTAAAATTAAAAAAACTGCATGAAAAGACAGTTAAATATCTCAGACCAAAAAAATATACGTATATATTACTTTTAGTAAATATAAATAATTACCCTACTAACAAAATCTAACTAAATATAATTAATACAACATAATTTCCAAGCGGCCTTATCGTCTACGAAGTTTCATCAGAATTACTTAAGCATATAATTTGAAATTCCAAACACGCCTTCTGTCTGTCCTCGGATCAGTATCAAGAATTAAACTAAGCCAAAGTGAGGGCGAAGTTCCGAATAGTAGACGTTGTAACGGCTAAAATACACATTCTAATTCACATGAGACTGTATGGATGATTGGAAAGTTACGTGCACTTCTAATAATTATTAGACGACCAGTTCAGCCTAGTGGGTAGTGACTCTGCCTATACGAAGCTGACGGTCTTATGCTGACATCCCAAGGGCAAATATTTGTGTGATGAGCAGTAATATTTATTTCATAATCTCGTATTAAGTCTTGAAACACCGAACGTGAAACAACCCTTAATTCTCGACCCTGTCTTAACAAATCAAGATGTACTTAATTTACAATGTCGCTTTGTCTGATACGTATATCAGATAATGCCGGTTAAAAAGTTAAATAGTACTAGCACCCGTTATACAAGCATTATTGAGCTAAGTATGGGGCTCTTTATCGCACAAATAAAATAAGTTTCAAAGGATGGACTAGCTAACTAACTAACTAAACTAACTAACTAGGTACGGTGGGTACTGTGAGTAAAAAATTAAGAGCATAATTAATTTAGTTATATATATATTCCTATGTTTAAACTTTTCTACCTCATTTGTTTTTCTAATTTGTGATAAGGCAAAAGTACAAATATTATATCAGAAGAATATCTTTAAGAATACTTTATCTCTCCTACAAATAGAATATACTCGTATAAGATTGTCTCCTAATAATTTATATATCACATGATGTCTGCCAAATTCATTAGTACTGTGCCTCGTGAACCTTTATTTCCCATATAACACGTTACCAACCAACGTAATGCATGTTAAACAAAACATTTCGCTTCATACATGTCATGTGTATGCTGCCCGTAAAGCCGAGTGCACACGCAATTTGCCCCGCGTGCATCCGTCAAGCCCGTCACGAGTGAGTTCGCAGTTATTAGTCAGATTGTCAGACGCCTATCTGCCCCTGACACTCCTGTGTGCCATTGCCTTTACCGTGCGTAATTAAGTTTTACTAATTTAAGACGACTAAACATCACAGGCCACCGTTAAATTGAGAATTTCGTTAGTTTATCTAACGCCTCAGGTCAAAAACTAACTTAAAGTTAGCCGGTCAGGTAGTAATCTCATTAGGTAGATTATAAATAAACAGTTCCTTTTATTTTGCGATGATATATTGTGACTTCATAAAATTCTGAGGGGTAATCATGTGGGTAAGGCCGCGAATTTTGACCAATTTGGACGTTTCAAATTTAACATGCTCATAAAAAAAAATTGGTAACACCGAGAGGTTTCAATTTTTTTTTATTAAATCAAGCGATAAAAACTGTCAAGAACGCAAGTGACATAATTGATTTAAATCCTTTCAAATAAATAATAAAAATATATTTCCGTCCAAAACGTAACGAAAGTTGATATTTTTTTTCGACCCTGTGTACTTAAAGCCCTGTTATTTTCACGATTTTCAACTTCTCATGATCATGCTTTTGTTTAAACAAAATTTTATGATATGACGATAGTTCTACCGATTGCTAAACATTTTTATTTAAAAAAATTACTTTTTTTATCTTGCATTCTTTTATGGGACCACAATTCCACGTTTTCGTTACGATTACTTACGTGACGCTTTATACAGCTAGATTTATAGCCGATTGTGGTAGAAATTCGTTTTTGTGCACTGGCAACTCATATTCTAGTAGGGCGACACCAGACAGAAAACCTAAACTCCTCAGTTTGTTCATAAATCGCGGACGAAAGTGACGAGGACAAAGTTTTTTTAAATACCGCTAATAGTGCTTGTGTGATTTAAAGGGTAAGTAGTGATTATTTTTAAGCGGTAATTTTTCATACCATAGGTTAATGTTATTCACGCAGGTGCCATGTATTACTATATTCAAAATATTGTTATTTCACCATGAAAATCAATATTTTTTCAAAAATACGTTACACTTTCGTTACGAATACGTTGCATTTTTACAAAATGCAACGTATTCTTTGTGTAACGTGACGAAAACATGTGGTAAAGGGAAGTGCACACAGATAAATACGAACTAAAATGAGTTTTTATTTTATTTCCAACGACAAATACAGTAAGTATTAATTTGAAATTGTAGGTATGTACAGTAGGTAGTAGTAGGTAGGTAGGTAGGTACAGGAATCAGTTAGCACGAGAGAATTGACCAATCCATCTACTATCCATATCCATACTAATCCATACTAATATCCATGCTAATATTATAAATGCGAAAGTGTGTCTGTCTGTCTGTCTGTTACCTCTTCACGCCCAAACCGCAGAACCGATTTAGGTGAAATTTGGTATAGAGATAGTTTGAGTCCCGGGGAAGGACATAGGATAGTTTTTATCAACGAAATCATCCCCTAAGGGAGTGAAATGGGGGGGGGGGGTGATAATTTGTATGGAGCTGCGATGTAAACGAGTTCCACACGGACGGAGTCGTGGGCAGAAGCTAGTATTATTATAAATGCGAAAGTGTTGTGTGTCTGTTACCTCTTCATGCTTATAACCAAAAATCATCCCCTAAGGAAGTGAAATATAGGGTGAAAATTTTATGGAGCTACGATATAAACGAGTTCTACGCGGACGGAGTCGCAGGCAGAGCTTCTGCGTGGCTTCTGCCCTGGACTTCGTCCGCGTGGAAATATTTAATCGAACGAGCGAGCGAAGCGAACAAAGTTCTATGCTTCAGGTTGGGCCAAAAATCATTATGTCCAGCATCTGTCCCGTGTCCATCATCCGTCTGTCCGTCTGTTTTGTGAGCAGAGGTTTTCATTATAGATTTTTTTGTCGAGTAACTTTTTTGAAAATGAAAACCTATTGATAAATATTTAGTTAATTTTTTTTAACGCATTTCATCATCATCATCATATCAGCCGAAAGACGTCCACTGCTGGACATAGGCCTCCCCCAAAGAGTGCCAAAGTGACCGATCCCGCGCCACCCGCATCCAGCGGACTCCCGCAACCTGTACCAGGTCATCAGTCCACCTTGTCCCACGCTGCGCCTTCCGGTACGTGGTCGCCACTCGAGAACCTTTCCGCCCCAACGGCCATCGGTTCTACGTGCTATGTGCCCCGCCCACTGCCACTTAAGTTTAGCGATCCGGAGGGCTATATCGGTTACCTTGGTTCTGCTGCGGATAGCCTCATTTCTGATGCGGTCACGCAGAGAAACTACCAACATGGCCCTCTCCATTGCCCTTTGGGTGACTTTGAGCCTTCTTATGAGGCCCATAGTAAGCGACCACGTTTCAGTGCCATATGTCATCACTGGCAACACACACTGGTCAAAGACTTTCGTCTTGGGACACTGCGGAATATTGGACGAAAAGATTTGCCGTAGCTTCCCGAACGCTGCCCAGCCGAGTCGGATTCGACGATTGACCTCTTTCTCGAAGTTGGACCTACCTAACTGGATCGTCTGTCCTAGGTATACATAATCGTCTACAACTTCGAGCGTGAAGTGTCCGATTGTAATGGGAGTTGGTACTACTACATGGGCATTTGACATGATCTTCGTCTTATCCATGTTCATTCTTAGACCAACTCGCTCGGATGCTTTACTGAGGTCATCGAGCGCATAAGCATTTACTTAATTTAAAAAAATGCTGTCGTGAAAATACTTTATTTTTAAGTATTCTTTTTTGAACATTAACCAGTGTGATCTAAGCTTAACAACAACTTATGTTACGTTTTATAGTAACGTCACGTATTTTTTTTATGTTAGTTCTATGTCACATTGGTCAAAATTCGCGGCCTTACCCATGTAATGATATGAACGCGCGTTAGGGTAGATCTTTATTATTTCTTTGCTTAAAAATTATTGCACTAACAATAAAAAATGGCGGTCTTAAAATAATGGCGGTTTCTTACCCGTTAACCGTTGCTCTTTGGAGAATAAATATGATTTTCTTTGCAAATTGAAAGTAAACAATTACTAAATATAATAAAAAAAAAACAACTGATTCGACTATCATTTACCCGTAACATTCAAATAAATACAATCATACAATTATTACAATATTTCAACCATAACAACACATCTAAGAATCTTGTCGTTTGTGATGATTTTTATAAACAAAACAAAAGTCTAATCCTGGCTAACAATAGTACCATCCTATCTTTAAAAAGACGTATACGTTACATAGTTCCTATATTCAAATAACCTCTTGTACAACATATAATAGAACAGTGTAGAACCCGTCCGAAGCTAAAAGGCCGCAGGTTACCATGCGACTCATATGAGGACATGACTCTTTCACTCGGCAAGATATCATAATTCGTCGGTTTCCGACTGCCGTCCGCGTGAAATACTAACAAACGCATCCGTTGTCCGCTTTGTCTACCAACTTTGAATGTAGATGTGTGCTCACCGGAAGATAATGTAAGTGTATGGTGAAATTTTGTTTCAGTTGTTATTTTTCAACCCGACGCACGTAATAAGAGCTCCGGTAGACATACATTTCATAGGGTACCTGGAGCTCTTGTTACGTTTGTTGACTATAACGTTTATAAAAAATGAGCTGCTCGCGTTTTGCAGGGAACACAGGCAAATCCGCGAGGTGAAATATAGCCTACTAGCTTTCGCCCGCGACTTTGTATGCGTGGACTCAGGATAAAACCTATTCTATATTTAAATCCAAGCTATAAACTATCTTCGTGCAAAATTGCATCCAAATCATTTAACCTGTTTAAGCGGAATTGAGTAACAAACATCTAAACATCCTGACTCTCGCATTTATGAAATCGGATAAGTGGTTTCGGAGATAACCCATTACGTACAAACAAACAAACTTTCAAAGCTTCAAACTCACAGACGCTTTCTTTCAAATATTAGTTTAGCTGATGGTGGTTCAGCTGATTTAGCTTGAGGTTGCTTCAGGGATAATAGGCTGGAGGCTTGTAGTGAAACTCTTGTTGTTTACTGTAGACTGCTGGATACTAGAATGAATTTTATTTACAAATAGGCCTAACTATATACAACAAAAAAGCTTACAACTAGACACGGTATTAATCCGCAACAAATTAGAGCGGGACGGATACGCGCGAGTGAGACAGAGATAGCCCCCCCGCGCGGGGAAAGTGCGCCTGCCACGGCGCATGCGCGAGGTCATAGGTCGGGTGAATAAAACTACGCTCTGCGCCGGCGCCAGTCCTTTCGCTCGTCGGCCGCCGTGGAGTGAACATCGTCGTCGATCGCCGTGCTCCGCTCTCCGCGCTCGGTGCTGGAAGACACGAAGAATCCGACGAGGGTGCTTCAGGCTCCGGACATACAAACTGTCCTTCTCAGGGCAACGGAAAACTGCTCTTGTCAGAGCAAATTACGTGTTTCCCTGCTTAACCGCAGAGTACCAGACGATCAATCTGTTTCTTGATAACATGCTGTGTCAATCGCTGTGTTATTTATTTATGTCCCCACAGGGTTCCCCCTCAAGCGAAGCGTACCGGCAGGCGAATGGTGCGGCCTTGGCGGGATGTCCTTGTGGGTCCAGCTTGAATGGTCGTGGTTGTGTCTGGTTCATTTCTTCGTTTCAGGATGTCTTTTCTCTGTTGTTTGTTGTTGTTGTTTGGTTTCGATGTCGGTAAACTCGGTGGTGCGGTCGGTTGCGTCTTTATACTCGTAGTTGAAGGTATGGTCGTTGAACTCGTAGCTGTAGGTATATCTTGCTCGGTGTCGGCGATGATAAATGCGGGTTTTAAGCGGTCGATCGAAATATTCGCCTGGCGAGTAGGTAGCTGCAGAGTGAATATTTTGTCGTTGCGTTTTAGTACTCGGTAGGGTCCGTCGTAAGGTGCTTGTAATGGCTTCTTTACAGCGTCGACTCGTACGAATACTTGTTCGCAGGTTTGAAGGTCACGGTGGACGAAGATGTGTTTCTTGTTGCCATGCGGGGTAATTTCTGTCGGCGTTAGGCTTTGTATGATTGCACGTAGTTTTTCGACGAAATCGGAGTCCATGGTGACGTCATCGCGTGTAGGTAATAACAGTTCGCCGGGTAATCGCACGCTGCAGCCGTAGGTAAGTAGGGCTGGGCTTACACCGGTGTCTGTGCGTAGTGCGGCGCGTAGTCCGAGTAGAACGCTAGGTATTGTGTCGATCCATGACTTCTCGGTTTGTAGTCTGGCCTTGAGTGCGGCCTTGAGGCTACGGTGCCATCGTTCAATAAATCCGTTAGCGATCGGGTGATAAGGTGTTGTTCGGGTCCTCTCGATGCCGAGAAAGCGGGTGAGTGACGCAAATACTCGACTCTCGAATTGCCGTCCTTGGTCCGTAGTGATAGTAGCAGGGCAGCCGAAGCGGGAAATCCAACCGTCGTAAACAGTCTTGGCGACTTCTTCGGCGGTGATCTCGGTAAGTGGGATTGCTTCGGGCCATCGTGTTGCTCTGTCGATCATTGTGAGTAGGTATCGATGTCCACTTGCAGCGGTAGGTAGAGGTCCAACTATGTCGATGTGGATGTGTTCGAATCGTTGAGTTGGCGGGAAACTTGATATCGGACTTGCGGTGTGGCGTTGAATCTTCGCGCGTTGGCATTGTACGCATACTTTCGACCATGTACCTACGTCGGTATTTATCGAAGGCCAAAAGTAGCGTTGAGCGACTAGTTTTCTTGTTGTTCGAATTCCAGGATGGCTGATGTTATGTACAGAGTCGAATGCGGCACGGCGGTATTGTTCGGGTACATAAGGGCGTAAATTGTCTGTCGTTGTTTCGCAGTACAATTTGACGTCGGTTCCGGGAATTGCGACTTGCTTCATAGATAGGTTGGTTTGCTGTGCGAGTGTTCGGATGGTGTTGCTGTCTCGTTCTTGCGCGTCGGCTAGTTCTTTGTAGTCAATCGGCGATGGGCAGGATATCGTTTCTATGCGGGATAGCGCGTCGGCGGCGGCATTTTGTGACCCACTGACGTGTCGTATATCGGTTGTAAATTCACTGATATACAACAGCTGACGGGTGCGGCGCGGCGACTCGTTGTTGGTGCTTGTTTTGGTGAACGCGAAGGTCAAGGGCTTGTGATCGGTGAATAAGATGAGTTCTCGTCCCTCGAACATCTTGCGGAAGTGTTTTGTACTCATGTACAATGCGAGTAGCTCTCGATCGTAGGTACTGTAGCGAGTCTGTGCGTCGGAGAATTTCTTCGAAAAATAGCCGAGTGGTTGCCATGCGTTGTTGACAAACTGATTGAGCGATGCGCCTGCGGCCTTGTCACTAGCGTCTGAGAATATCGCGAGCGCTGACTGGTGACATGGATGAGCGAGTAAAGCGGCGTTTTTGATGCTGTCCTTACACGCGTCGAATGCGAGCGTTGCTTCGTCGTCCCAGCTGATCGGTGTTTTGTCCTTTTTCCGCGCGTTGTGTAGGTATTTACACAGTGGAGCTTGAAGTATTGCGGCGTTCTTGATGTTTTCGCGGTAAAAGTTTATCATGCCGAGAAATCGTCGTAATTCGTCTATTGTTTGCGGTTTAGGGTAATCGACGATTGCTTGCACTTTCTCGGTGGGTGGTCGGATGCCGTCTTTGCTGACCTCGTATCCCAGGAACTTGACCGTTGGCTGTCCGAATACACATTTCGACGGGTTGATAGTAATACCGTAGTCTTCGAGTCTGCTTAGTACGGCGCGTAAATGTTTCTCGTGCGTTGTTTCGTCGGCCGATGCGATAAGTAGGTCGTCGACGAATGGGAACACGAAGTCAAGGTCTCGCAGTACTTCGTGGATGAATCGTTGGAATGTCTGTCCGCAGTTTTTGAGTCCTGGGCACATTCTCGGAAACTCGAATAGGCCGAATGGTGTTATGATGGCGCTCTTCTCGACGTCTTGCTCTGCTATTGGTAGTTGTTGGTAGGCACGGTTGAGGTCCAATGTGGAGAATATTTGTTTGCCGGCGAGTTCGTAGGTAAAATCACGTATGCGTGGGATTGGGTACCGGTCGGGCTTGGTTATTGCGTTAAGCCTTCGGTAATCGCCACACACACGTAAATCGCCATTTTTCTTCGGTACGACGTGAAGAGGTGATGCCCAAGGGCTCTTGCTTGGTCTGCATAGGCCCTGCTCCATCATGTTGGCAAATTCTTTCTTCACTAGCTCGTATCGGTGTGGTGCGATGGGGCGTGGCCTGCAGTGAAGGGGCGGGCCAGTAGTTTCTATGAAGTGTTCGACGTTATGCTTCGGGCTAAGCTTCATAGATGTAAGTCGAGTAGTCCCGGGGTAATCGGCTAGTATATCATGATACGACTGCTGCACGTCTATGCTGCGCACGGTAGGTATGTTAGCGGCACAGAGTTGAGCGTTAGTCGTGAGTAGCGTCTTGCCGTCGATCAGTCTTCGATTCTTGATGTCCACAATGATGTGGTGGAACTTGAGAAAGTCGGCTCCCAGGATAGGCTTCGATACGGCTGCGATGATGAACTTCCACTTGAATGCTCGTCGTAGGTTGAGATCGAGTTCGAGCGTTTTCTCACCGTAGGTAGGTATGACGGTGTTGTTTGCGGCGTAAAGTTGAAACGGGAGAGGCTGCTCTTGCGTGCCTTTTCTTCGTGGTAGCACGGATATGTTCGCTCCAGTGTCGACCAGGAAGGTAAGTTTTGAAGTCTTGTCGGTCACGAAGAGGCGGTGAGATGTATCAGTAACGCCGGTTTCCGCCGCTGCCAGCGTTACTTTTAGTTTTCCGACGGCGTGTTGACCGGCTTGAAATTGCACGGTGGCGTGCATTTAATCGCGTCCATGCCGAAACGACGGTGGTAGTAGCAGTACGGCATGGGCGAGTTGTTACGGCTTCGGTCTTGCGATTGTGATGCGCTGCGAGGACGGGAACGTGACGGAAAACGGCGGCGAAATCGGCTGTTGCGACGATCGTTGTTTTCGCGCGGTCTTGATCGTAGTTCGGCGACTTCGAGCGACAATCTTCTTATCTCGCCGATGAGATATTGTGTGTCGAGATGCGGATGTTGCTGGTAGGTAGGTTGCGACGGAGGTAGCAGCGGTGGCGGCTGTTTTGATGTTGACGCGATGGGCGACGAAATGGCGGCGACGTGGGATGACGGCGTGTGCTCCATCATTTTGTCGGCTAGGAGAGCGAGGTCGTCGAGCGTGGTCTTGATCTTGAATGCTTCGCTGACGGTGAGTACGGATCTGACGTGTGGCGGTAAATGATCGAGCCACATCATTTGTATGGTGCTCTCGGGGAACTTCTCGCGGTTGAGATTCTGCATCTTGCGGAGTAGCTGGCTAGGTTTCTGTTCGCCGAGCTCGACCTGTGACAGCAATTTCTTCGCCTGGGCGCTGTTTGATTCCTCGTACAGCGAGATGAGACGATCCTTGATGGCCTGGTAGTAATTTTCCTGAGGCGGTGAGTAGATGAGATCTGCGATATTTTGGATGTCTTGCTTCTCGAGCTGTGCGATGACCATTTGCGCGAGCTGTGATTGGCTTCTTTTCAGATCGGCGGTGGCGGCTTCGAAACTGCAGAACCATAATAACGGCTGGTCGCGCCAAAATGGTGGTACTCGGAGTGAGAGAGATATAGCGGACACGTCGTGGCTTGCTGGTAGTTGCTGAGCTTCATGTTGATCGACAGCGTCGGGTTGCAGAATGGGTAGAGCTCCCGTGTTGTCTCCGTTTCCTCCGGCCATGCTTGAGTCTTGATGCTGGTTGCTTCTGTGCTCTTGAGTCGGCAGGTCACCACTTTAGCTGATGGTGGTTCAGCTGATTTAGCTTGAGGTTGCTTCAGGGATAATAGGCTGGAGGCTTGTAGTGAAACTCTTGTTGTTTACTGTAGACTGCTGGATACTAGAATGAATTTTATTTACAAATAGGCCTAACTATATACAACAAAAAAGCTTACAACTAGACACGGTATTAATCCGCAACAAATTAGAGCGGGACGGATACGCCCGAGTGAGACAGGGATAGCCCCCCCGCGCGGGGAAAGTGCGCCTGCCACGGCGCATGCGCGAGGTCATAGGTCGGGTGAATAAAACTACGCTCTGCGCCGGCGCCAGTCCTTTCGCTCGTCGGCCGCCGTGGAGTGAACATCGTCGTCGATCGCCGTGCTCCGCTCACGAAGAATCCGACGAGGGTGCTTCAGGCTCCGGACATACAAACTGTCCTTCTCAGGGCAACGGAAAACTGCTCTTGTCAGAGCAAATTACGTGTTTCCCTGCTTAACCGCAGAGTACCAGACGATCAATCTGTTTCTTGATAACATGCTGTGTCAATCGCTGTGTTATTTATTTATGTCCCCACATTAGTATAGAAGACATGCGTGATTTTCAAAGGGAATACTAAACTTGGCTTGTTTTAATGAGTGTTTCGAATATCGATTCATCTTTGCTACTAGAAAGCTAATACAATTTTGATGATGGATACAGTTGTGAGAGAAATTGCATAGGATTTCAGGGATTATTTTCAGGTTATGAATATTACGAAGATTGGAATCCAAGTCGACGTGTCCACCAATGGGTTCAGCTCCATGGGGTCTCATTTGGATTGGATGCTGTGATTACAATAACGCATATATTGTTTTATCATTTCATCAACTAAAAGTACCAAAATCTTGTTAATGTAGAGGCTGTGCTAGCGTAACTCGTAAATATTTCAAATATACTAAAAGACAAATTAGCAAAATACATTTTACGTTCGATGTTGCATGAAGCGGCACGTAAAATTTTACGTTTTATGCGGACTCCGAAACGATACCGTTTAATGCCAAAAAGTCATATGTTAGTATGAAATCCAGACATACTTATGATTATTTAGTTTGACGTAGTGGCATGACTGCAGTTCTTCATATTGCATTTATTGCCGTATTTGCCTGATACAATGTGAAACGTGATATTTCGAAATGCCTTCGGCTGTCAGCGCATATTTATGGATGCAAAGAATATGAAATGTCTCGGTTTTATTGACAGGAAATATTTTGTAGCTAAAATGTATTAAAGTTGAAGTTTTCTGTTTTGCTTTCATCCAATTAATTTGCTACGACTTTACTTAGGATCCCATGAACTGACGTGCCAGTTTGAATTTTAACACGATTTTGTCTCGTAAGAAACAAAACAGAATTTACTTTTCAAACCCACTTCAATATTCATTATTCAATGATGGATCTTATTGATACATTGACTACTTGGTGTTTCATTTCAAAATCTGCCGCCATGTAATATAAAATATTGTCGTATGTAGAAAGAACGTTTATTTTGTCTAAACACCTTGTTTTATACATGTTAGGTTGCGCTGACACAAGCAATATGCATTTATGTAGCAGTAAACTATTGTGTTACTGCTAAACACTAAATGCGGCCAAAATTGCCATACTACATTGTATTGTCAAGTTAATTTTGCTTTACTTCTACTTGCCAATATAAAATAAGTAGAAATCCAAGTACAAACAAAATTAGCTATTTCACTAACTACCTACCTTTATACATAAAAATTATGACGTTTGATAGCAAACCGTGACGTCATTATGTAGTTTAAGTTAGTTATTAGTACCTACCTTAGTATTTTCTTTCAAAATTCGTAGTAACCAGCGAACGAAAATAACCATAGAGTGCGAGCACCTTACAAATTTCAAGCCAAAAACGTGCCTAAAACCGGGTATGCAGCTGCCTGGCATCGTTTTGACACCTCGCCCCCATCCCCGCATAGTGGCAATGGCACCCATTCTGTGGGGCCGTGTTACGGCGCTATTTACTTCTGTGGTTTTATCGTTCGCTGCTAGTAACAGCGATTTTGACTTGTAATAAAAAGTTGCTGATTGATCTATCAGTGTCAGTGGATGGACCATACATGAAGTAACCAACCTCGAAAACGGTTGAATAAACATAAGTATTTCAGAATCTGCTTGGTTTATTAAACATTCAAGCCGTATTTATTTTAATAGCCTCAGCGCAATTCCGATAAGTCTTCTTAATAAAATATGAGCATGCCTGAAAGCGTTCGCTTTCCCAACGGCGTTTACATAAATAAACATAATGAAAAAAAGTAGCCCACGGCACAGTTCCATGTAATTCAGATTGGATGGACGAAACCTTTGACTGGTAAATGCTTCAGACTCTCCTGTCTGAGATTGTAACAAGATAATAATAATATTATTCCTAGAATAGATTTAAAAAGATCCACAATAAGGTGAAAAAACTAGGCACATTTTTAGGTATTGTTTTATTATTATTTATTTATTTATTAAGAAAAAGATATACAGCACAAACAAATACAATGTCCCACAAGACCGTTTGCATAGTTTGACTGTGGGATCGAGCAGTCTCTACTCTCTTCTATTTCTATTATTTACATTATCTACGTCTATAGGTACAATAATTATTAAAATAAAAGTGCAAAATAAAAAAAATATATATTTTGAATAATAAAAGTGTTAAAGTGTGCTATTCGCTTATGTGTTTTTTGGTGAAGTAAAACATCGTGAGGAAACCCTTATTCCAATAAGCGCTAATTTTCGCTCTAGTTCGGAAGGTCAGATGGTACTCGCTTTCTTAAAACTAGTCTCAATACCAAATCTTGGAAGTAGGTGCCTGGCTAGGACACAAACGGGAAAGATGCTAGGAGATTTGATTACACATTTTTTTGCAGTGCCAACCAAAATCTTTACCCAAAAAAAAAATGTTTATTGCACAAGACTTAATGCCACATTACACCTATAGTACCACCTGTTCGTATGTATGTAGGTATGTAATTTGTCCGCCAAAATTTGCAATCTATTTTTCAGTTACTTGCTGTTATCCGATAGATCTGAAGTTTTCGATATTTGTATACATTGGATGACAATTCAATATTATGGTAGGTACCATCGAGCTGATCTGATGATGGAGACAGAAGGTGGCTATGGGAATTCAGTATTTGTGTGACGTAACCCCATTGAATTTGAGCTCGTTAAAATCGTCTCAATGAGTAGTTATGATACCTTATCTTATGTAGATGAAGGCCCTTTCGGATGCACTTCGACCCAGTGGGATCTTTTGTGCATTTGCCCTCTCCTTATGTCTACTCCCAACCTCGCTCCAACATTTCCACATAGCGGAAATGCGTTGTTGAGTACTCAATGAGTAGTTGATGATGGTATACTGAAAAGTACAGTCGGCAATAAAATCTTGTCGGAAAAAAATAATTTTGACACAAACTTATTTATAACATTACATAGTACACATAGTATACATTCTTAAAGGGTCGGCAACGTGCATGTTACACCCCTGGAGTTGCAAGTTTCCATACTACGGTAACCACTTACCGTCAGGTGGGCCGTAAGCTTGTTTCACATCGATGTAATATACATCAAAAAGAAGGAGTTACTGTGTTTCCACTTATGAATACGTAGATATCACTCAATGATCTTATTACTAGCGTTCATTTTCATTTTCCTCGCTCTTATTCAATATATAGCTGCGCTCTTATCGATGCTGAAAAAAATGCCGATGGAAACAAATAGTTCACTCCAAGTGTGGGCCACTTGTTGATGACCACGATCCTCATGAGGGAACGACTAGAGAGAGAGAGATGCAAATTCTAAGATTGTATTGGTGCGAGATGACATTAATTTTCTTCCTAACTTGCATGCAATCGTTCTACCAGTGTTTCTTCAAAAGTTATTCTTAATCTGGTTTCATCTTTGGTTTTGTAATGGGTTTGCACGAAAACTTCTGTAATATTAGGCGGTGCTCCTTAAAATCTGAATGCATGGAATGTTTGACAAGTTCTCATGTAATGACAGCTGCTGGCGCCCGATTTTACGATGATCGGTAAGTAACCGTAAGATGGTGCAACCCGCCCTCTAGAATTCCGGCCACCCCAGTAATAAATATAAAAGAAAATGATCGTCTTGGAATTCCGCAAAGTAACGCTTGATTGAATCAGTCGTATATCCTTAGTAAAACATGATCAGTTTTATACTCAGCAGTAACGTCTGGTAATTAAACTTACAGGAAAAATTTGATTGAATTTAACGCTCCGAGCCGGATTTTAAACAGCTGCCGCAATCATACATGGCCTATGGCAAATATTGCTCCGATAGCTCTGGTTTGATCGCAAAATGGAATCAATTAAATATAATTATCATTATTTTAAACATTAGCTAAACTTAAGTGGCAGTGGGCGGGGCACATAGCACGTAGAACCGATGGCCGTTGGGGCGGAAAGGTTCTCGAGTGGCGACCACGTACCGGAAGGCGCAGCGTGGGTAGGCCCCCGACAAGGTGGCCTGATGACCTGGTAAAGGTTGCGGGAGTCCGCTGGATGCGGGTGGCGCGGGATCGGTCACTTTGGCACTCTTTGGGGGAGGCCTATGTCCAGCAGTGGACGTCTTTCGGCTGATATGATGATGATGATGATGATGATCATTATTTTATATTTAAGGACCCGTATTGTTAAATTTTATCACAGGAAACTCATAATATCTATAACAATGAGTTGGTCAATATGTCATACCCTAACGCCATAACCCGTGCAAGTGACATGGACCAATTACACGCTCAGCAGTGCGGTTGATCGAAATTAAACAAGCCCTGATTGGTCGTCTGATGGGACGTGTAATATTAATGCTGTGTCAACATATGCTGGATTAGACCCGGTTGCTCATATCATCAGTGCGTCTGTCAGTGTAGGCTGTCATATGCAAACAAATGATGTGGAAAAGCGGGATCCCTTGCCTCAGGTATTTTTCTTTTACAACATGGCGGTACTTAATTGGACAATCATTGACTTACCGCCAAAAAACACAATTTTAAAACGACAATATCAAGAGAGTACAGAAAAATATGTTTCCCAAAGGTGTTATAGTTACTCTGTTACTATAAGAGTTGCTAGGTAGCGTTTATCAATATGTTATAAATATATTTCGGTGTTAGTTTATTTAGAGACATTGCAATACCCTCATAGGGTTCATGTACTGTAACACATGTCAACTATGTACCACACTGTAACAACATGATTGCAATAAATACTTGAATACCAGAGCTGTGTTACGTAGCAGAGCGTTATCATCATCATCATCATATCAGCCGAAAGACGTCCACTGCTGGACATAGGCCTCCCCCAAAGAGTGCCAAAGTGACCGATCCCGCGCCACCCGCATCCAGCGGACTCCCGCAACCTTTACCAGGTCATCAGTCCACCTTGTCGGGGGCCTACCCACGCTGCGCCTTCCGGTACGTGGTCGCCACTCGAGAACCTTTCCGCCCCAACGGCCATCGGTTCTACGTGCTATGTGCCCCGCCCACTGCCACTTAAGTTTAGCGATCCGGAGGGCTATATCGGTTACCTTGGTTCTGCTGCGGATAGCCTCATTTCTGATGCGGTCACGCAGAGAAAATCCCAACATGGCCCTCTCCATTGCCCTTTGGGTGACTTTGAGCCTTCTTATGAGGCCCATAGTAAGCGACCACGTTTCAGTGCCATATGTCATCACTGGCAACACACACTGGTCAAAGACTTTCGTCTTGAGACACTGCGGAATATTGGACGAAAAGATTTGCCGTAGCTTCCCGAGCGCTGCCCAGCCGAGTCGGATTCGACGATTGACCTCTTTCTCGAAGTTGGACCTACCTAACTGGATACGCAGAGCGTTATGCAAGAGAATAATCTATTGGTAATTATTTGGTCCAATGGAATACGTCTGCGACGACAACGTGTCTGTAGTCTGTTACAGAAAGCTATTTCTGGCTCACCGCTTCACTACCTCGCACGGCTCTGGTGAATAACCATTAGGTTCCAATAGAAGTTTGTATCTCATCTGACTTTGAAGATACTCAACGGACATCCAAATCTACCGTTCATCGCAACTGTCATCCAAATGCCGGGCCAGGTGCCATGAATTCGTTACGTGCATCGTCGTCCGTCATGTCGCTATAGGCTGTCGTCGCTATAGGCTGTCGTCGCGTCATGTGGCTTCGTAGACATGGCAGGGTGCTGTCACACCGATGTGTAACTGGGAATTAAATCCCCCGCTTGGTTGTGCGGTGACGTCACCGGAAAAGAACGAAGCATTTCACAAGCTTCGTTCTATGTTTTCGGAGACGTCACTATATATACATACAGGGTGTCCCAGAATTTGACGTCAATCCGTAAACGCATGATAGACCAAGTCATAACAGTTATCATAAAAATACAAAAAAAAAATCCAACTCATGTTATGACAGAGTTAATTAACTGAAATGATATTGAATCATATAACAGCCTCGAGATTAGTCCATTTTCTCTCGTCCGTAGGAGACCCAACAATTATAGAACGAAGATTATCAACGCGTCATTGTCATCTGATCATCACTTTGATGTCTATGATGTTCTGGTCTTAATGTGTGAAGAGACGAGAAAAAGTATAGCACCAGCAATATTAAGATATGTCTGAATATGTTACCATTTCTTGTAATAACTACAACTTAGAAAAGTTGAAAAACCCCCGACATTTTCTTGAAATGAAAATGTCGGTCCAGTCCAATATCTCAAAAACGGCTTAACAAATTTTTATGAAACATGGCTAATAACACTCGGGATAACATTATCTTAGACACACAAAAAACCGCATTCAAATCGTTTGATCCGTTTGGGAGCTACGATACCACAGACAGATATACAGAAAACACTGTGGATTTCTTTAAAAAAATTATAACCTTACCGGTTTCACGTCTGTAAGATCAAATATCTTCTACGAAAGGCCGTGGCAAATGCTCAAGAATAAGGACCGCGGATTGATTCGAAACATATCGATCTTTATTCGTTTAATTTAAAATTGTAACTTGTGTAGCTGGTGTTCGCAGCGTTATTCGGGATTAGGTGCCAAAACGGATCCGAGGCTCTTTAAGGATACTGGGTAAAATGCTAGGAGAATTAAGTTTGTAGCGATTGTTCGGTGTGATTTCGCCCCAGGACATACGACGCGGGGCTTCTATGTGGCGCTAGATTTATGGCCGTACCCTGCGGCCGCTACACGGAATACGGACGTCTCAGCATCTGATGTATGAGACGAGCGGATTTATGCGACGTTTATTGGCTAAATTAAAATCTTATTCTGAAGTTAATTTAAAATGGAAATAAATAAAATTGATGCAATAAAGATTTCAACGTTTTAGCAGACTGAGCCACCAACCACGATCGTGAACGGAAAAAACATAACCCTCATCTCCTTCGGGCAGTCGGGTAAAAACATGTGGCCCATTGTGTTCAGACAGGATATCAAACCTTTCTGGTTTCCCAAACTGATTAAATCGGGAACCTATCACAATTTCAACAAATTGTTTCTCCGAATGAATAATTGTGCAAAGGTTTTTTTTTCTGGAACCGTTGACAATATCAAACTTTTTCAAATAGTTACGTATAGGACCCATTAGGGACCCAATGTTAGTTTTATAAAAACGAAATGTGAACGGTTTCTGAAAGAAATATCGGATAAATGAAAAATTGGCAAGATTTCGAGGTTGTAATTGGTAACTAATGAAATCATTCATAACAACATATATTATAAAAATATTGATGAATTTATAAAGGTACATTGAAAATGCAGAAGATAATATTATGAGATTTAAAATACTGATCATATCCGGCTATTCGTAAAAAACATATAGGTATTATTTAAATGTGAGTATAGATAATTTATGTTGTGCGGGGAATAAATTGAAATGCCACTGATCTAAAAATATGACTGGAAAAAAGGAAACTAGTGCTTACAATATTTAGCTAAAAACTGACCTTGATATATACTAAAAAAAACCGGCGAAGTGCGAGTCGGACTCGCGCACGAAGTTCCATTATGTATGTGTACATAATTCCACGTTTGTTGTATGGAAGCCCCCTATATGTTAATTTTATTCTGTTTTTTAGTATTATTTGTAATAGCGGCAACAGAAATAAATCATCTGTAAAATTAAAACTTCAACTGATAGTTAGACATCACGGTTCATGAGATACAGCCTGGTGAGAGACGGACGGACAGCGGAGTTTTAGTAATAGGATCCTGTTTATACCTTTTGGGTACCTAACTACGGAACCCTAAAAAACGTATATGCTAAGCGATTTCTTTTTACTAATATAAATTAATATCGGCGGTAATCGGGCCGTAGTTCCAAAGATTTTGACCTATACGGGTTATAATCAAAAAAATTGTACCTAGTTGAGGGCCTTAATCCAATCTACGCTTTAACTTTTCACATGTAACACCCTTACATTTCACAGACATAACATCTTTATTATCAGTACCGAAAGAGCGCACAGTACAAAAAAAAAGAGCCATTGGCATCAACAATAATACGGCGTAGAAGAAATAGATTTTTTTTTGTTTAATAATCGATGGAAACTAGTAATATGCGAGTGTGTTGCAATTAAACATGGTTGAAATTGCATACTTTACATTTATACTAAGTGGCGCTGGAACATTAGTTTCATGTGTTTTCTACCCCTTTTGAGTATGAAGGCGTGAATCTATGTTTGTATGTATCTATGAATTTCCATTAATAAGATGATACCTAAACATATTTGAACAATATTTTAACATACAAACACGTAAACAAGCGAACGCTGAACAAAACATAAAAGCGCAATTGTAAACTTGCAAAGAAATATCGTGTGAAACTTACGCTCAGAACCTTGCGGTGGAAAATAAGTTTCTATACGGGACGGGAGAGTTTTATTACTCACCGGTTAAGAAAAGGTGTTCTTTTTGCTATATATTTGTTTGTGTGGCATTGAAAAACTGAACCAATTTATGGGATATAATTCACTCCGGAATGGTTGGCAATTCTCAGATGTTTTACGATTATTTTAGTAGTTTCAGGAAGATTTAATAAAGCATAAATAATAATGTTATTTACGATGATACCTACACTTTTTAGTTTGGAAATTTATGTCTTGGTTTAGCTTGCATATATAACGCTTTTCAGACTGTTTTATTAAAATTGTTTATTTGTTCCATGCGATTGTTAAATAAAAATAATTTCGATTGAGTGCGTGTGTCTCGCTTAACGAGGTTTCCGTGAAAATTTTGTTCATTAATTACATGTCAGATAAGAACACATAAATCCTACCTGTCTAATCGCAGTCAGGCAGTAGCCTTGAAGGGATTTTTTTTTAATTGACAAATACATTTACGTGACATTACAGTAATATAATAACCAACCAAATAGGGATATACCTCTTGTTTTCTTCCCGTACCCTCCGGAGTACCTCAAGGGTCATACCTTGGGCCCTTGCTTTTTATCTTATATGTCAATGTCATGGCAACCTGTTTCCGTAATTCTGAACACCTCATCTACGCAGATGACACAAAAATTTATAAAGCTATATCCTCGGAAGCGGATTGTCATGCATTACAGCAAGATTTAGATAACTTCTTCCTTTACTGCTCTAAAAATCATCTTCTTTTGATTGCGGAAAAATGTTTTGAAGTCAGTTTTAACCGTAAAAATGAGCCAATAATTGTCAATTACACCTTTGCTGGTAGGTACTTAATAATATAGCTCGGGTATCATCTATTAGGGACTTAGGTGTAATTTTGAACTCACAATTAAACTTTAATTTAATTATGTAAGCGAGCTTATAAGAAGTTAGGGATGCTCCTTCGGACCGGACAACCTTTCAGGCGCCCAAATACTTATGAATTATTATTTTATTCTTTAGTTAGGAGTATACTTGAGTTTGGCTGTGTTGTTTGGACACCTCAGTACCAAATCCATATTGACCGTCTGGAAAGGATCCAAAATATTTTCCTAAAGTCACTGTGTTATAGAACAGGTAATTATTTCGAGCATTCCGCGTCGGCTGCGAAGTATTTCTGTGTTCCTTCCCTTCATAGACGGAGACAGTTTTTAGATGTGACGTTCTTGTTTAAAATTCTAAAAGGTGTGATACACTGTCCAAATCTCTTGGAATTGATTACTTTTATTTGCCCGCCCCTACGTCCTAGATCTCAATTCCATATCAGCTTTGCCCGCAAAAAATACTCTTGGCATACTTTTTTAAGGCGAGTCCCTAGTTTTTATAATAAGTATCTGATCGATATTGATCCCTGTCATCAATCATTGTTAGGTATCAAACTGTTAGTAAAATGAAAGTTATTTTATTAGATCTTCCAGGAGTATTATTATTGTTACCTATTAATGTAAATTTCTTCAGATCTCCTTATTATCTTAGTAATGGAACTACTCTCTTTTTAGTTAGCATGATTTACTTGTCTTTGTTAACACATTCTTTTAACACATTAACACATCTTCCAGGAGTATTATTATTGTTACCTATTTAATGTAAATTTCTTCAGATCTCTTTGTTATCTAAGTAATGGAAATATGTCTGCTCTCTTTTTAGTTTGCATGATTTACTTGTCTTTGTTAACACATTGTCGAAATACTAATGAACCTCCAGTTCTTTTGCGTTATGTGTGTTGGTACTCTTTGTTTACCCCATATACATTTGTTTATGCGACTGTTTGTGTTCTAAATAAATTAAAATATATATATATATATACATTTAAGAAAACAATATTGTTGTATTAACGACACTCACAACCTGGGAGAGGACACTGACTTCTGTAACACAGGCTTCAGCCTAGCTCAGAATTCAGAGGCTTCATAAATACAGCTGTAACATATTTTTTGGAAATAAACTTTTTATTATTATGTATGTCTTTCCCGTTCACGGTAAAATGATGTCCCGGACCTTTGGGAGGCGTGCGTGGAGCTAGGTACAATACAAAGTACCAACCGAGCCAACACGTAGAGGCCCTTTTGACAATTTAATGTAATGCAAGGAGTACACCTAGCGGATGCTGTCCCTGCCCGTGTCATGGGACGCACACAGAGACAGCACCCGCTGGGGTGTATAGGGATTATTGATGGTTGATGGAATCTAAATAAAATGGGTTATTGGGTTGAAATGATGGACTAGTGGCTGGGCTATTGGGTGAAACATCGGACGCCTGCCTAATAAAACTGTTTCAATCTTTATCTCTGGCAGACGGTGACTCGCTAACTGCTAGATGGGCCCCTATTAATAGCGACATTAAAAAATGGCCTAAGGGCAACACCGGTCAGAGAGCTGGGGGGTAGAGAGGTGGCACTGGACTTTAAACATATAGCCAAATCGCCACTTAGGTGTCCACATCTACCCTCGAGCAACAGCTCTCGCGACTCCATTCTGGACGGCCAATAAAGGCAAGCTAGAGGCGGAGGGCCTGTCCAACCAACCACCCGATCGGCTCAGCCTGACCACAGGACACCCCCAGGAGCACTCAGGTACGTAGAGTCGCTACTCCCTAACAGCCCGCCACAAGCTGACTTACGTTGACTGATTGCACCAGAAATCGGCTATTATTATTACTCGTGATGATTTAAAAAAAAACAAGACAAACATATGTTTTTTTATGGTTCAATTCGGAGACTTCAATAGTTTACTCAATAAACTGTTTAAAAATGTGCTTCGTTATTCCTTGATTTAAGCTGCTATTAAAAGGCTCGTCTCAGAACGACTCAAGCTCTTTCTTAAGATACTTAACTTACTTACTACCCATTGAATTTAGACAGTCCTACTATAACAAAGCTATATTAAGTCTTATACTCTAAATTATGTCTTTGAATGCTCACATGAATAAATTTATACTCAAACTTAGCGTTTGATAAGACAAAATCACGTACAATATGCCCCTTGCTCCAAACGAGCCTTTAGACAACAGTATAAATCATGGAACAACAATGCACATATGTCACACTCGAGTGCAAAGTCATCAAGGACCAAAGGCCGTAAAGGCCTATAGTAATTGAAGGCTGGTAAGATGTTTCTGTTGTACAGCCCCGAAGACTGCAAGCGACGCATCTGCGTCCCATTGATAATTCAACGGGGTTCGTGATCTCAGTATGGAGTAGACATGTTTGCTAGACAATCTGGAATGTTCTGCAAATTACTTAGTTCATAAGTTACTAGAGATAGTCTTGGTGGCTTCTTTAAGTCTTCCACTGTATGGTGTAGATATTTGTTATCTGAAAAAATATATTTTTTTACTTTAAAGTATCCTTTGTATTTGTTTTTTTATTTTTATTTTGCGGTTTCCTAGTTTAGAAGTGCAAACGCTTCTGTTCCGTGATTTTAAGCCCAGGAGCGCTTGGTTATTTATTTTAAGTCAATATCCTACTGATTTTCAAAAAAAAAAACTAAAAAAATTGCGTGCCGAGTAACACATGCTAAAATAGCTACGACGAATTTATGAATATTCTGTAAATAATTTTCTTTCAATATTGTTTGTTGCTGATTTATAATGATATTGAATATCTAGATCCGTCACCTAGGTAGTTGCGTTTACATGCATTCAACCAAATACGAAATGAATCAATTAGTTGCAGCTTGATTTTGCAAAAACTTCATTACCTACTTGTCTATCTTGTGTTTAAAAGGTCAGTTGATGCATCGCCTCTTCTTTACTCAAAACTTGTACGTCAAAATGCTAAAACATGCATTTACATACTCGAATAGCCGTAGGGCGCTTGGTTATGAAAGGAAAGTTAATATCTTAATCTGTCACTCAACCATAGTTGCGTTTACATGCATTAAACAATTGACAATATTTCAAAACATGTAATGACGCCTAAATCGAAAAGCATTTCGGTAATTATGTTATCTGAACGTAATAAAGTAGTTTTCTGTGTTTTTTTCCTGCTCGCTTTTAAGAAAATTGCGAAAACGTATAACAGTGGTTTTCACCGTGTGTGACGTCAGTATTATGGCTGCCATATGAATGGTGTCCAAACTGCCATACAGAGTCGTAGTATTGACGTCATAATTTACTTGCAACCTTCTGGAATTCGCTACTTTTCAATTTGATAGTTTTGAATGAAAATTACAATTAAGGGAGAAATAAAAAAACACGTGTCGCTTAAAAAAACATTTTCTAGCGAAATAAATCATAAAATGGCCTACATGACTATATATATGAAATGTTGTCAATTGGTCGGAGCTCAAATTAGTAAAAAAAACAGTTAGTAATTGATGATCGTTTATTTTTTATGTTTTTCTATAGATTCCTTGCCTACTCCTACGTACTCAAAGCTTGCACGTTACAAAACTAAAACATGCATTCCTTTCTCCGTTCCTTACTCACAAACGTTAGGCATAGTTCACACTGTTTGTCCAAGAATTATTGAAACGGTGCCCGTTTGAAATCTGTGTGAGTCCGCGTGTCGTTGACACTGCGCTGAATTATATATCGGTCGGGCGGACTCCGGCCGGTTGTAACGGAGCTGCACGAATTATCTTCGATTCTGAATCGCCGGGTCGTGTGTACGTGGCTTTAGGTTTTTTTGGGTAAAAGTTTTGCCCGTTTCCGTTATAACTCGATCATTTAAAATTAAAGGGGAGGGATTTGTTAGTAGGTTTTTTTCAATTTGTTGACATTCCATGTAGAATTTTTTATGTGAAGTAAAGTAAGAAAATGCATAATCATTGTTTTTTGAATCGTTTCCGTTGTCGTCCGTTGAAGTGTTCCAAGTATTATTTCTGTATCGAAGCGGAGGCTGTACAAACAAGAACCCTTTATAATTTTAACTACGACGTGAAACGGGATCCGATAATTATATTAATATAAGGGTACGATGATTATATTAACACTGAATGAACCTTAAGATTATGTTTCCAAGCCAAATACGATCTGTGTCAAGTTATTTTGTATCAAAAACACCACGCCTTTTGTTCTTAGTCACATCAAAAGAACCGTTACTGAATGAAATTATTTGAAGTTAATGTTTCGGATCAAATCCTAATTGTATAAAATAAAAATCTCATTTAGTTCACAGCAAATAAATCCGCCGATACAATTATATAAAAGAGTTGTTTCTCTAGCGAACCAGGGGCGGTACGGTCAGCATCGAATAGATTGAAGCAGACAGAGTAGCCAAATATATCTAACACATCTTTATTACTATTGGGGTAAGGATGTGTTACGAAATATTTGGCCACTTTGGTTGCTACAATCTATTTGATGCTGGCATTGCTGACTGTGCAAAGAACAAAAAAAGAAACGCGTAACGTTAATTCGAATTTCGAATTCATTAAGTTACGAAAATACCTATGTCTGCATGGACCCGCAGAAACTGTCTTTTCAGACAGAAAATGTTCCGTATAAAGCCAAAATTGTAGTCAAAATCTCCTTTAGTTCACAGCAAATAAATCCACCGGTACAATTGTATGAAAGTGTTATTTAAATAGACATACGTAGTTAATTTGACTTAGTCCAGGAAAATACAGCATGATGACTAAACACTGATCACAAAATAAATCAGAAAGAATATATTTTCGGGCTAAAAATGTTCTTTATCAAGCCAAAATTGTACACAGCAAATATATCCGCCGATACAATTGTATGAAAGTGTTATTTCTCCATCGAACCGGAAGCTGTGCAAACAGAGATACGTAGTTAATTCGACTTAATCCAGGATAAGAAAGCATGTCGCTTGCAAGGTGGACACGCGACGTGGGGAGGGACGTGCTTTGACTGCCGACGGCGGTGTGGCCATGGGAACAGCGGCGCCCAACTTAATTGCTTTTGTTTGTAAGAAAAAGTCTAATCATTTTAGGTTATTGAGAAAGTAGTAGACATAAATCGTGAATAAATTAATCAGCATCAACTCCTCTTCGGCACGCTCCGTCACAGTACAATCAGGAATAATGATACCTTAGCCTTGGGACCACATTGGTATCTAATCCAAAGACCTTAAATCGAAACGAACGAAAGATGTGTGAGCAACACTGTCAACGCGTTTGGCCACTATTTTGGTTGACACTGCAAAACGGTAATCAAATCTCTGAGCGTTTTTCCTGGTTGTCTCCTAGCCAGAAGTCGATTTTGACAACTAATCCCAAGATTTGGCATTGGGACTAGTTGGACGAAAGTGCCTACCATCTGACCGTCCAACCGAGAAGGAAAAATTAGACTATATTGGGATTAGACCGGTGTTTTCCTTCATCGAAATGCCTAATTATACCTACATATGAAATGATATTTTGTACTTAAGTTTAAAAAAAAAACCCGTGCCTTACAGCTCGGGTACAGTGGCTCTCAGTCTGCAGTTTTGCCAGTTAATTCGAAAATCTGTTCAACTTATCAAGTCCACGCATTCATTTCGAGAACAAAATGGGACTTTTGGTAATATGGACAGTCTGCGTAAAATAAATATTAACTAGATGTGTGGTGCTGGATTCTGACTATTTCCTAATTGCCAATAGTCATTTAGATTATCTTCAGCTCGTATTTAAACTGAGTAACAGTGCTAAGTGATCGTTATTTCACAAAACAGACATAGTAATGAATAAAATAAAACGGCTCTAACGATTTAGATGCAATTTGGGATACAAGAGTTTAAGGGGACGAGAAATTGACTTAGGTTGAGACCCATGTTTTGTGTATGGAGGTAATAATCAAGTCCCTACACAAAACATTAAATTTACCCGAAGAATCTTTACAAATGTAACCGAAACGCTTACGCTTCCTTACGCTTCCTTACGCTTGCTTACGCTGTTTTTCTAGCCCACGCGCCGGCCTTACTTAATTTGGTCTAGTCAAGTTACCTTCCTACGTCCTTAAAGCGTGTTTGGAGGCAAACTCGATTGTAGAGTGGCTTCTCCTGAAACATCTTTGTTCGAGAGGTCCTTAACTGACGTGGTTCACACAGAACGCTGCCAAGTTGGGGATTAGTTACCAGGTTTAAGGTGTCCGATTTTGTTGGCATTTTTGGAAGCATTTAAAATATATTCAAGTAATATTAACCAGCTCATTAATATTACTTTAATCGGTTTGTATATGACATTAAAGAGCATTTCTAGAAAAGTTTGTACACAGATGACACATCAATTGAGTTAACAATTAGGTACTCCCTTTTTCTTCACATTTCTCAATAATTTTATATGGATTGTAGGTATTGGTATTTTTGGTAATCAGGACTTTGTTATCCTCATTTTTTTTAGTACACATATTGAATCCGAAACTACTGTCGTAAAAAATACTAAAAATAAAGGGAATAATGAAGGCTAACTTAATTGTGTGACAACTAATGTAGAAACTTTTCTAGAAATGCTCTTAAACATTTAAAACACACGCGCTTTTTACTCATACCATCTGGGCCATGACCGTTATTATGACCGTTGCAACCCGTGTCGAAACGTCACGTAAACATAAATAAATCTCGTGATAGATCCGTGTAAAATAATAATTTAACACATTGACTGCCAAGAATCGCTCGCTGCGCTCGTAGTCGAATCCGTGGTTTTGAATCGAAACTGTGTACATTTCAGGGGTAATCACGTAACTTTTCGAACGTACGTTAGGACATACAGATTTAAATGTCACTCTCCGTATGAGTAAATGACAGTTCACTTGTTCTAGCGTGCATTCGACAATTTATGTGTTCACTTTTGTTAAGAAAAATGTCATTTAATATTCCTTAACGTTCGTTAAAAAACTTACGTACTTTCCCCTAAGGTCAACCACAGAAATATAAAACCGGAAGGAAGGAAGGATGAAACTTACAGTTACCAAAGGTTGGTTTAATCGGAAGAAAGAGTTACCCTTTAAAACCATGCTCCAATAAAAAAATTACATTGTTATTATTAAAATCCTATTTATAACAGCATGACAAAAAGCGATTTAGCGAGGAAAGAAGGCAAGTATTTCAGCGATACAAAGACAGCCGAAGAGAACTGACGCTAAGTGAATAACTGAATAGTTAAAGTCTCGTAATATTTACATAAACCGTACATTAACGTTGTAGGCCAAGTTAAAAGAACGTGGCAGGTTGGCTCAAGCTTTGGAATTCATTGAAGCTATATATAATGGTAACCAAAAATTGAAACTAAATATATCAAAAATATCAGATACAATTCAAAATTGAGGATGTAATTTTTATTTATCCAGGTACTTTAATAAATGTGTTGGCTGATTCTATTTCAATAATGTAAAGAAATTTACGTGGTTCATTTCTATTTTTTTATTAGTGAGAGTAATATGAATTACATGAAATCTTTTTTTTCTAAAAGGACAATAATACATTCAACAAAATATCAGACTTAGTACTAAATAAAAATTTAAAGTTATTATCAATAACCTACTGATATATATTCGTTATACAATTTAATGCAGATCTTAAAGCTCTACATTATGTTTATCTAAAACAAAAATGTTTGCAAACTGCTAATAAATTCATAACTATTTGGCTTTTTTGAATTTGCGTATTCAAGATATTCATGTAATCCTTCAAGACTAATCGGAACTCTTTCAACAAGAAATTTGTGACCGTGCAAAAAAGTACCAGTTGGCAAATAAAGCTTGCAATTCCTCCTAGCGTTATTCCCGGCTGTGCCCTTAAGGAGCCCGGAGTCCGCTTAGAATATTTTTTTTTCGGTGGCGAATTATTTTTGACAACCGCTATGAGCTTATGACCAACAGCCCCGCTACAAGTCGAGGCGGGCACATGGCACGCGGCAAACGAACCAAAAAAATTCACGAAACACGTTGATCGAATACTTCTTTTGATGTTATACCCCGCCAAATGTGAATATGAAACTTGCGTCACCCGTTCTCGGAAACGGCTTGTGTTCCCGTGCTTTCTTGTGAGTTAGGTCTTTATTGGTCCGATAGGTGAATCAAGGGGTAGTAGCTGTGAAATTGCAGTGTTTTGTTCGTATTCCTACAAATAAACTCATATTCAGAACATTTCAGTTTCTTGTTTAAGCAATGTCATCTACCTATGGTAATTCATGAGTCTATTCGGAAAGCGTATGCAATTAGAATTGCTTCTGTTGTTTTGATTGTCGTGCAGGGTTGTTCTGACACATTAGACGGTAGATAATGAACTTACTATGTCTATTTCGGAAATGTTTTGAGCTGGATTGGGTTTTCCATCAATTTTAATTAGAGTCTACGTTTGAAAAAAGTTATTTTTCCTTTAAGTAGGGGCATGTCATGTAAGGATTGTAAGGTAATGGTGGGTAATGCTCAACGCCTTGACGCCTTAAAAGTCGACATATATTATATTGTTCACCTCTACTGTGTTGACATAAGATTGAAAGTGCCTTGTATCAGGCCAGTGCCGGGCTCTAGGACGATTATCCTATCTGTCTTTCAAAACCAGAATCTTATTGAGATGCGAAATGTTGGCAGTGAAAAAATGAAAATTTTTGGCAGAAAGGGTCTGCCCAAAAATTGCGGATACCGATGTCACCAAAAAATTTAACTTTTTATGTGATGTTAAATAAAAAGCACTCGTGAGATTTCAGAGACAACAACATAGATAAAATAAATTTCATGAAAACGATCATCAGCTGATTCATCAAAGCAAAGAGAGAAATAGTATTTCTAACAGATCAGACATCAACAAAGTATAGTGACCACTGAATGCCCACACTTAGACGTAGATGAACAAAACTGACTCACTCCGTACAAAAATCTACAAAAGAGCCTATCTTTCCCCAAAATCCACGGCACTTACGTCTTTTTACAATTACAGCACAGCACAGTTCCATGCATAATTGAGAAAGAGCGTATCTGAACCTTAGATTCAAGGTGGTTAAGTTATTTTCCAATTGGATGGCACAGTTCCACGGTAGTGAATTGACGTGCGTGCTGGAGCCGCGCCAGACGTAGCCGTCGCTGCTGAGCCGAAGTTTCCGTACATATTCCAAGTTTAATCCGAATCAAGCCTTCGCTAGGGCTCGCTAAGGCCCGTGACATACGGATTAAATGCTGAGAGAGCAAGACGTGGCCTAGATAAGTTTACTGATCTGGAAAGCCATGACAATCAGTTGAAGCGCTGGCTCGACAACGAGTTTTAGACCGCAAGCGAGGCAGGTTTAGGCTGATCTGTGAAATTATCCAATCAGTTTTCTAGGAGCGTAATTGGCAAAAATATTTAGGCAATGGTTACACGTTAACATGTAATGGGCTGGAAACCAAAGTCTACACACACACACACTATGTTCGTCAAGGCCTGCCCCGACTGCGCCGCCCGTCATAAGGCAACCATTTGTTACTGTGTTAGCCCCAACAGCAATCGGCGACCGTCGTCGCCACCTGCGGCTGGCGACCGCCCGCGACGGTCGCCGACTGTCGCCGATACGCCGCGGCGATCGCTGTCGTGTCGCAGCGCGCACTCGTCGATGTGTGTGTAAGAAAAGTTAGCCCATGCTATCCGGATGCTCTTGACAGATGTGCCTGGCCTAGTCTTATTAGAGCCTGGCAGGTTTAACACTGATTTCAGCTTTGCGTGTTTTAGAGCGTAGCGTAGTGTCTTGCTAGTAATCATAATATAATAATAATAAACTCTTTGTTGTTAGAATTACATTAATTAAAATTACTCCATTTGCACACTGCAGGATCGCTTGAAAACCACCCGTGTGGGCCTGTAACGACTGTTAACATTTTGCTACCTGAGCAAAGGTAAAAAAATCATTTTTCTAGAACGGATCTTATCTTAGACCCATCGGTCTATCGCAGCCCTTGTTTAGCCACGCCCCACAAATGTTTCGAAATCAAAACAAAAGATGTTAACAATGAGTGGTTACACTAAACAATTAAAGACAATGGCTGTGTCTTCTCTTTATGCCTTGTTAATAAAGAGAATTTGTAAAAGAATTAGTGATTTCGTTTTAGAACAAATATTCGCCCTATACCAATAAACCAAAAGGTCGGTGTACAAGATAGAGAAATGGAAAATACGAATACAAGAGAATAACTAACATTTTCCTCTCTCTCTCTCTCTCTCTCTCTCTCTCTATCTCTCTCCCTTGCAATGCATCATCAAACTCAAACATAAACATTAAGATGGTTAGATAATAAAAAAAAAATGAAAATAAAAAAAAAACATTTGGATTTGTCACGTCACGAAATTGATCTACTTCAGCATGTCCGTTCTTCCCACCAGTGTGTCCCAGCACACTAAGTCTCAGCATCCTGCTGCAGATAAAGTTTGCCTAATTAACACACTTGCTCGTCACGTCACCACCTGTTCGTTAGTTTCCTTAATGTATATTGTTTTGTTCAATTAAAACCCCATTAAGAGTTAGAAGCATTAGTGCTAACGAGTGTTCGGAGAACTACTGAAACCTTACCGGACTGGAGGAGAATACTTCTTTATGAAATGAAGATTCAAGTCGTGCTGATATCATCAAATTCATTTACATAAGCTAGCCTTTAAAAAGAAAAAATATACATTCAAATAGGATTAATTGAACCACTTTTTCATAGTGCCTTTGCCTCATATCTATAATGTTTTCATCTTACGAGTACGTCTTTACTTAACTCAATCGGTTTGGCTCAAACGGATATACCGTCACTATGCGAGAATTCAAATCCAACTACAACGCCTTCAACTAAGTCAAACTAAAGACAGTAACGCTGTATAACTTAGCATAATCAACAAAGACATCGCCTGTGGCGATATTGTATAGGAACTCGACTAGAGATGGAAGAAGGCGGCAAGATGTGAAGGAGTGACCAGTCGGCTTAGGGGTGTCAATATCAAAATCAATGTTTGTACAAATATTCGGTAAATAGATCCCAAGTACTGTTTAACCGAGTCGGTTTTGTGGTACCTGCGCGATCAGGAGTTAGGAGACAATTGTACTCGCTTTTCACTTGTTTCATGTCTAATTTTAATAAAACGATAAAAAGGTATTAAGAGGTAACGTATCGAAAGAGTCCTCGACTGAGCAAATCGTTTTGATAGAGTAGGTAGCAGCCACTGACCGCGTATTCCAGAAGTTCGCAGGTTCTAATTCTGCTAGGAACAACGTATTTTATAAGAAATCATGAATGATTACCATCATTATCAGTCGTTATGATACGTTTTTCTGCTAACCACAGGCCACATAGTTAATTAATTAAGTACTTACTGCCTCAGCAACCCTAACCTCTATGTAACAACCCCGTTGCATTTCATCATCCCCTTAATAATCAAGTTAGCGAGTTGGCCAAGATGTCGCCTTCCCGAATATTCTGACAACATTGTTCCTCGGAATATCTTGCGTTGGATCAACATATATTTACAGAGTCTAACAGAAAGGAGTTTTATGGCATTAAAATTGAGGGATTCCGTTATATTTGAATTTAAAATTGTCGTCCTTGCGGTTTGAGTGAATCTATTCTAATTTTGGAGCTAGTAGATATCAAAAACTTATTGATTGATTGATTCATTTGAGGATGTACATTTTTGAACTGTTGAACATCACAGATTCTGTACGGTTTTCGTGAAACGAGAATATAATTTGCGCAAAGGGTTGATGATATAAATCACCTGAGCATCAGCCGAGTGATGACGGCTAGGGATCTGTAGTTGTCTCTTAAGTTCTCATCACAGCGAATCAGTCAATGGTCGCATTCGCCTTTGGTTGTAGTGGACCGGTAGGGTCGTATCATTTGTAATATAACTAGTGATTTTGTGAGCTGCAAAACTTTCAAGACTGTAGTTTTATATATGTTTTAATTTAATTGACAAAGAGAATGTTTATAATTATTGAACCACATTTTCACGAGAATTGTTGAACAGCCGGACAGATGAGACATACGAAGAATTGTTTTGCCCTAACTGAAAAAGAAAACTTCGTTCGCTACGCTCGCTGTCTGACGAGAACTAAAACGATATTTTCATCAGAAGTAGAAGTCATCCAGAAATTATTTCAACTTGAAATAACAGAGCAAAGTAAATTGCTCGTCAGAACTAACTCTTGAACTTTCTTGAGGTCCTCGTCCCCTCGGCGTTTGGTCGTTACACAGTATATCTAGTAATAGAATTACAAACTAACTGTATAGGTAGGTACCACAGTTTGTATAATATAATATTAAATTTGGACACATAACTTTGTGATGATATGATGAATATTTTTAATCCTTTTTCGAGATATTTCAACATTATTGGTTGTTTTATTTCGTGTGTCTACACTCCAATTTAAGAAAACACGATGCGATACGTTGCATTGAACGGCGCACGGTAATTAATAATTATCATTAATATACAAATAGGTTGGGAAACGAACAACAAGAATTGTTATGGAAATTAAAAAACAATCTTGTACACAGGAAAACTAATGTCATTTTTGCTTAAATTATTTGTAAATTTTAATAAATGAATGAACATATAATACTGGATCCCCTACATACACTGGCAATTATTTTGCACAATTTAAGTCCCAGAGTGCAATCTGCATAATCTTAAACCCCTTCAAGCGCGGTCATTGACCTGTATCCGTGACGAGCTCTCATAAACGATGTATGCATAATGTATGTAGAACTTGAGAATTTTAATAAAATCCATCTTATGAAGTTAGAGATGTACCTAGTATGCATAAAAAGTTTAAGTTATCGTCTGCTTGTATATTCTACGAAGCGTCATTCTACTCTTTTTAGCCGCGCAGTTATTTTCCACAGCGCCAATACATACTCATACTCATTTATTAGTAAAATATAAAATTATACATGTCAAAAATTATACGAATTAGGTAGGCTTAGGTTGGTTGAATAAAACCGCGTAGACTCGGGCAAGAATAGGTCTAAGGTCTCCCCCGCCTATCGTAAAAGGTCACTTAAGGGAGGACTTGGGGTCGCTAGTGGTCTTTGTGGTGGGGCACTTGGCCATGTACCCCAGAAAAGCGACCAAGATGTCTACAACGAGCCCGCAGGTGGAAAGCACGAGGAGAGCTCTAGGGCGTTCAACCTGAGAACCTACAGTCCTCCGAATTATATTTAGCGCAGATGGTGGCTGACGTGGAGTTCTGAGTTGGTAGAAATACCACATAACCCATATTTTCCCCGAGAGGTGGGTCAGTAAAGGTTGGTTGAATTAACCGGTAGATGGCGTTGTACCGTGTGCGTCGATTCCTGAATCACGCTTTTGATGTTTTTCTGATTTTTGTTTTCGGAACGAAATAAAAAAAGTTAAACATTGCGTTAATGTTATACATTAGAGGTATTGTTTACTTAGGCATCAGTAGGGTTGTTGGGATCCCTGCGAACAGCGCCGGGGGCAAAACATAAACTATTACGCAATATTTAATTATCATATGGCAAATCATTATTTAGAACGGCGAGATCTTGGAAAAGACAGTACGGTTGCCAGGTTGTTGCACTTTTAGCACCACCCAGGGGTCACGTGTAGGGTAGCGATGGGTAATTCCTACGGACGTGGTGCAACTTCGACCCCACTACGCAATATGATGACCCACTTGCCTTTACTATTCCTCTTGGATTGACTTTATTTATACACTATTTACGACGGATCTCGTATTGGAAAAATGTTTTTGCTTAAAGCTCAGCCTTCTTTACCTAGCACATAATGCCGTATTAGTGCCCACTTATTTACCGCAACGTATAACATGACAAAGTCCACCCAAAGGCACCTAAAAGTTTCATTACAACCCACCATTTTTCAGTCCAAATTACTTCTAACATTATACAAGGGCGTAAAGAAAAACCCCGTTGACATTTCGCTCACGGACGCCACTCACTAATGAATGCAAATTTCATCACCCGACGCACTCCTTTCATAATAAAATGCCTAATTACGAAAATACAAGGCCGCTTTATTAAATCTGTAAGTTAGGTACTGTAAGAGCACAACATATGCACTGGTTTAATTTGACAATGGAAAAGTCAAAAGCAGTTATTGGAGCTTTTTTCTTACACACCTTTCCCAAAAGGGTAGGCAGAGCACATAAAACGTATTCCAGTGCCACTTTTAGCGTAAATGTGGGTATAAAATATTGGGTATCCTGCTGTTTCGGCAAAATATTTTTCGCCATATTTCACTTCCCACAAAACTTATGGCAGTAGTTTCATTTTCCAAACGAACAAATAGCACATTTTTGTTTCGCATTTTGTTCATTTGGTCAAAATATCATCTGGCATAATTTTGCTTTGTCAAGTGTTATTAAAACAAAAGTTTATTAAGCAAACACTTCGTTCGGGCTAATATTGTTTTCCAAACAAAACATTTGCTCAAATTTTCATTTCGCACATTAGGTATCAGGGTGGAAGAAATGGCTTGTCATAAGCAAACTCTGTTTTTTTGTCGGTTAGGTTAGGGTTCACTTGTGTCCATCAGACCAGAAATAGACACCCCGCGCAGCGGGGTGGCGTCGATTCGCTGGAGAATCTCGATGAAAAGGGCGAATCCGACTCGGGGCTTGCTTGCATCCATGCTGCTTATTTGCATTATAATATATTGTTACCTAAGTACCTATAGTACAAAAGAACATATAAACTTACCTGTAAATTATTTACTTTTGTTTTTTACAAACTACCCGCTTTGCAAAATATGTAATAATCTCACTCAAATAGATTTCGTATGCACTACACAATTAGGATCTAAATCGTATGCCATGCAATAATTTGGAAAACGAATGTTATGCCAAATAATACGTTTGACCAAATGAAACTTGACTATGTAAAACTTTGCCAAACAATAATTTGCGAAGTAATATTTTGCCATAGGAGATATTGCCAAGTGATAAAATGCGAAACAATAATTTGACTAGTGATTTTTTGCCAAATGTTCATTTGGGAATCATTTTTTGGGAAGTGACACTTTGGGAAATGATTTTTGCCCATACAATAGAGAACCAAAATATCGACAAAATGAGATAATGTAGTGATAGGTTAGAAGCCCATCGCCCACAACACACTTCTTGCTACCATAGATAGTTGACTTTTACGACACCGACACATGGGAAGAAAGGGGTTTGTGAAATTCTAACCCAGGGTTTCTTAAAGTGAGGTCCTTAGGGGTCCGTGACATGATTGCTAGGGGTCCACGGCCACTTCGTTCACTCTTAACGTAGATATAGGTACTTAGGTAAGTAAGACATTAGACATGAGATCTTTTTCAATATTTCTTCAACAGGGTTCCGCGATATTTAATATATTCTGAAAGTGGTCCATTACTAACAAAAGTTAAAAAACCACTGTTCTTACCCATCACCACACGGGATGGGAGACCCTTTTTGACATTGTAATAAAATTACACATTTAAGAGTTAAGTGCCAAAGTGACTGGTCCTGCGCCACCCTCATCCAGCGGACTCCCGCAACCTTTACCAGGTCATCAGTCCACCTTTGGGGGGCCTACCCACACCGCGCCTTCCGGTACGTGGTCACCACTCGAGAACGTTTCCGTCTTTTCCTTTCATTTCCTTTCTTTTCCGCTCTTTGGAGGCATATGTCCATCGGTGATGAAGGGTCAAGTAGACAAGGCTTGAAATTTCTTTTTTTCATGTAGGTACGTAGTGAATCTGTCCAGTCCAGACCCTTATACTGTGTGTTACCGGCATGCGGGCTTTTTTTTTAATAGGGGTGTTCTTTAACTTAATCATGACCTTAATACAGATAATTAACTATAATTCTGACTTCATACATTTTCTAACCATCGGTTCTACGTGCTATGTGCCCCGCCCACTGCCACTTAAGTTTAGCGATCCGGAGGGCTATATCGGTTACCTTGGTTCTTGGTTGCGGGTGGCGCGGGATCGGTTACTTTGGCACTCTTTGGGGGAGGCCTATATCCAGCAGTGGACGTCTTTCGGCTGATAAGATGATGATGAAATTTGCTAACAAAATTTAAATTGCCAGCAATGTACAGCAAAGTAATTTGACAAGTAAGTGTAAATGACAGCTCTTTATACTTTGTTTAGTACGGCGTCATACGCTTAGTCGATTGAAGGTTTGTATTTTGGAAAATTAATTTACATAATTATGATTTGCAAATACATGCAAACAATTGCTAATGGAACATAATATTAACAGTTTTAATAAATGCCCACATGCCGGTAACACACTGTATAGTACCTCTACGAGTATACGAATACGTATTCGGTATAGAAGCGAACAAGATATCCTTATTTTTTTCTGATGCTCTTTACTGAAGTTTAAGTAGAGCTCGATTAGACTTACTCCATTTGCTCTAGCCTTGGAAGCTTTACATCCCTTCCTTAGAGTAACACAACATCTACCTACGGTTAAAAATATTAAAACAGGAAATATTTCTTATTTATAGTTAATTTCTATGATCACTAACATATGCTATACACACTTTGGTTCGTTACAAAAAAATTGTGCTTGGTTATTATTTAAATGTAAAAATATTCTATGTTTCAACTATGTTACTTAAGCAACTCTGTAATATTTTAACACTCTGTTACCTTGCCTTAGTAAATAAATAATTAAACATAGAGGCGTGTTTGCATCGGGATTTCAAACCAGCCAGGTAAGCGTTCGCGTATTAGCTTGCACAGCCTTAAAAAACGTCTCCTCACAAACCACTGCTCGGCTAGTCAGTAATGCCTGTTGTCTACCTCTACCTACATGTTATTGTATTTTTTCTCTTTATAACTGCTTTGTGAGGTGTGCAATAAAGAGTATTTGTATTGTATTGTATTTTAATAGACTGTTGATGACTGTACAATGCGTAACTTTTCCGGGTCCTCTTCTTTACAAAATAAGCCTAAACAACGATGAAACAGTGTACCGTAACTGAAAGAAACTCTGTCACTCAGAACTCACTAGGCTCCCGCTGTTGGGTAATAATTTTCAGACAAAATTAACTTCAGGCCTGGAATGGTTTCAGAATTGTTTGAAACACGCGGCGTTTTTCACTAGCTGTTTTCAAACGCATGTATTCCGATTTTTAATATTTAATAAAAATTGAAAAATACTTGCAAGATATATGCTACGCATAGGTATTTAACTACTGCGTCGCCATCATTAATTCTTGTGTATTTTAAATAAAATACCATTAAAATTAATTTGTCTTTATCAGTCACATTAGGTACCGATTAAAATCTATGGCTCTATTTAGCCTTGTTAAGTTGAACGAATCCTGAATTACCCACTCTACCGTGTACTCTTACCCACATGGGTAAGAGTACACGTTACACATATCAATTTGTAGTTCGCAAACATACATGTCATCCCAGGGGATCAGGATGCATATTAAAAAAAAGGAGGACTCGACTCGAGTACCTATTAAATAAAACGTGGTGGCTAAAAACGCAATCTTAAATCAAGCCTCTGTTCTCATTATAATATTAGGGATCTTATGTTTACATTTAGAAAATTTATTGCCATAGTTAAATTGTGTTCTGGGTTGTTTGGCAGTTTGTCTTTGAAGTAGACTTGAGTTTGTTTTGCATAGTGGGAAATACCTAAATAAATATCAACGTTACAAACTTGATACATTCATTTTCGTAAATACTGATTTACGAAAAGATCTGCCACTAACAGATTATAGTATTCTCATTTTATGATTTAATTTGTTATCAAAGGGCTCTTTCTTATACATTAGCTCGGTTTGAGCGGAAGCATTTTATTTCACTTTCCTATCAATGAAAATGTATGATCATTTCTCTGTACGAGCATATATACTGCGCACATTTACACGTGGTATGGTAGGTGTGCGCGGTATTATTTGTAAACCTATAACTTTAAAGGATTGCAAAAAAGAGGCATTTTTATACCAAAATGTTGGAAAATAACCATATGGCATACGCCTTTGAACGCTTGTGATGTGTTTGATTCGACATCGCTATGTTGTAGCTACAAATAAACAATTCAATGCCATTTTTTTAATAGAAGCTAGACGCAGTTAGGAACAAATTAAGTTACGTTTAAGTGGTTTTAATTAATGCAAGAGACGGGGAGACCCGGGTTAGTGTGCTAACGACGCGACCGCTTAACATTTGACTGCGATTATTATTCTTTTGTATCGAAATGGCTCTTTTCTAATGAAAACATGGCAGAATGGCCACCGGAAATCGTATGTTATTTTTAAAGGTGTAGTTCAGATGAAATAATCATTAGGCTAAATAATTATAAAGTTTATCATGGAGGGAGGGTATGGACAGTAAATTAAATAATAAAATTATATTTAACTTAAGAATGTTTTTAAAATTAGATTATGGCTTGAAGCTCACTCATACTATTGCTAGGAGTAACCAACGACCACGCAAAAAGTCAATTTTATTTAGTAATTTCACTAGAAATTACTAAATAAAACTACTAAGTGACTATCGATCATCGGATCGATTTGATTTTAAGTAAATAACTTAATAATTTCGAACGGATGGACATGTATTTAAGCCACGTATGAACGTAAATGAAGGCGCATTGATGGGTTGTCTATTGTTTGCCCGACATTCATATACTATAATAATCATTTTTCCGAACTTCGCTTGCCCGAATTTCATTTTCCCGAATGTTTCGTTTACCATAATAGTTAATTGACATACTCTTGTTTACCCGAATATTGGATGTCATAATGATACGAATGCCATACCTATTGTTTTCTAGATAATTGTTTGCAATAATTTTATTGAATATAATATTTAAACGCCATACTAAACATGTACTTAGATTAATCTTTGTTAATTTGTTAGTTTTTCCGCTCTTTTATAAAAAAAATAACCTCGAAGACGAAAGCGGGAGCAAAGCTCCCGCTTCCATTTTCTAACCTATCCGCGATTCGAGTCGGTTTTGCCACTAAGCCCCTGTTCCCTACTGCCTACGATACACCACTATCTTGGCATTGGTTAATCTCAGAGAAAAGTTAATTTTTACTAAGTGGCAAAACCGACTCGGATCGCGCATAGGTTCGTAAGGCAATGCAATGTAATTACTTATTGAATATTTTAACATAATTAATTTATAATCGTTGAGATTGATGGCAAATGTCATTATGGCATGTGATAGTTATGGATTACAATGATTATGGAAAATGAGATTATTGATATTGATATTTTAATGGAAACAAAGATTCTGGCATATAATTAATATGGTAAACAACGAGTATGGCATACAAAATTATAGAAAACAATATTATGGCAGTTGAATATTATGGCAGATCAAATTCGGGCAAATGAAATTCTGGCAAGCAAGAGTATAGGTACCGCATTGATGACCTGGTAAAGGTCGCGGGAGTCCGCTGGATGCGGGTGGCGCAGGACCGGTCACTTTGGCACTCTTTTGGGCGGCCTTTTTTGATCATGATGATGATGGACACGCATTTGACTGTGAGTTTCTTGTAATATTTCATCTCGTACGATGTATATTTAACTTTTACATTAAAATTTTGTACAAAATACCAGTCCTATTCCAGAGAGATATAGCATAATCATATTCATAATCATAATCATTTATTGCACCATGGTAAAAGCTTCTACAACGTGTAGATAGTTATTTATAGACGTGGTGTAGACTGTATAAAACTTCATGGAATGAAACGCAGACGTCCAAGCGAAAATTCAATTTGTTTTACTACCCAGCGTCTAACATCGTCGGCATTTTATCAGGCATTGGACTCTAATTTGCGGAGTAACAGCTGTTTTTAGACCATAAATACTATATCACTGTCTATTCTGTCCAACTAATAACGAGGTTTTTGAGTTGAAGTGTTAAACTGTACAATTCCAAGCTTAAATGTAAAGTATTAAGGTCGGAAATCCCTTGTCAACGGAGGTTTTAAGCTCGTAACGAAGGGCGGCTTAAGGCCGTCAGCGGGAAGGTTCGTCGCTCGACAAAAGTCACTTTAGAGGAGAATTTTCAAGAAATTCGTCCCTGCCGGAGATTTATAACACTCCGTTGAAGAAAAAATGTATATGCTGTGTATACATGTTTGACACAGTTATAACGTTATTCTTTTGAAGTTGCTGTCTTTTCGTCTGTGTTCTTTTCGTCATTTTTTCTTCGGACGCACAATTTTTCTATTCTATAATTGCAACCATTTTTCAGCGGGTTTCTCATTATGACGAGCGAATTGGGTTTGGAAGATGAATTTGGAGTATCTGTCAACTCGATTACAGATGATTTTAGGTACTGCGGATACATTAACGTTTTTAACTTCCTGTATAAATTAAAATATAACATCAAATTGACTGCGAATATAATTAGTTTTACTAGAACAAGTATTGACAGAGATTAAAAAAAGAGAAGAGTCTTATCATGCTTAATTAAAGTGATTGACTCGATGTGTCGAAAAAACCATACAGTCAACATCATAATTACGTTCTATGCGAAGAGTGCCTATAAGGCAATAAAAACTATTAACGAAGTATCTTATCCAGCTTTAGTATCTTTTAAAAGTTGCTTTTACAGTTAAAATCAATGTGGAACGAAAGTTCGAACGCAACATTGATTATACATATAATATGGCTGCCATTTCACAAAATCTGTCATTTTCACTTGAACGTTGCAGGATTAAGTTTCGCCAATGATATAGCTGATCTTTACTAATTTGGTGAATATTGTTATCTCTTGGTGGAATATTATTAAAACAAATCACATTCCGCTTTGAATATTTAGTACGCATCAAGAGAATTATAACTTTAGTTTCTACTTAACAACGAAACCCCAGGCTATTTTAGCCGCTAGCCAGAATTTATACATAATCTAGACAAAGCGGTGGCATTATAACTTGCAATTGCAATTACCTCAAACACAAAAGTCGAGAAATTGGGGCACTGAGCGTTTAAATAGCGTTTAGTTGCGTTTTTGCTGCTTCTGTAGCAGAACAATTAAACCCTTCGCTAGACCCAGCAAAGTTTGTGGGGGGACCGCATCCGTCTCCTTTGTATCTGGAGGGGGGCGTCCAGGCTATAGGAAACTGCGGAATATTGAAGTCTCACAAGATTGTTATTTAAATATTTACATAGAATCATCTGAAATAAGAACAACTGTAGGCCAGTGGCTTACCACTTAAACGTGACTTAAGCTCTGGTGGTTGTGGCTTCGTACCCCGGCTCGTACCAAACACATGATTCAAAATAACTCATGTACTCAGAAAATATTTAAAAATGGCTTTTCAGTGGAAAAGAACATGAGAAAACCGGTCTAAACCCAACCAGGTCTAGTTTTCACTCTGCGTTGAAAGGTCAGATGGCAGACGCTTTCGTATAACTACTGCCAAACCGTACCCCGGCTTCCTTTAGTATAATTATCATCCTCCTAGCATTATTTCCGGTTCTTCCCTAAACGAGCCCGGGGTCCGCTTTGACACCTTATCCCAAGTTTTGGCATAGGGATTAGTTTAACGAAAGCGACTTTATTGGGACTAGACTAGTTTCCTCACGGTATTTTCCTTCACCGAAAAGCTAACGGTAAATGCGCTGCGTAGAGATGTGGCCTCGCTCTGCGTTTTCTATCGCATGTATAACGGGGAGTGCTCCGAGGAATTGTTCGGATTAATCCCTACCGCCTCTTTTCGCCATCGTCCAATGCGACAACATTACCATCCTCACCACTTAGATGGTTGGCAGTCCTCAACTGTGCGCTTCTCAAGAAACTTCCTGCCTCGCACAGCTAATCTGTGGAATGGATGGTCGGCTGCGGTATTTCCAGACCGATACGACCTTCAAACCTTCAAGAAAAGAGCGTACAGCCAACGCACTCACAACACCTCTGGTGTTGCAAGTGTCCATGGGCGGCGGTAATCGCTTACCATCAGGTGATCCGTCTGTTCGTTTGCCTCCTATCATATAAAAAAATATATATATAATCCGTACATAAAGTTCCGAAAAACTCATTGGTACGATTCGGGATTCGAACCTACGACCGCCGCGTGATAGCCGCATGCCTGAACCACAAGGCTACCCTAGCTTTTCCTTTAGTATACATCCGGGAAAAACGATGACAGACCGGACCCTCTCACAGCACCTCGCTCTGAGAGTCGATCCTGGTTGCAAACTGAAATGAAGACTATAGCAGGGTTGCCATAAAACGTTCATTGTTTCGTCAAAGTGTAATTAATAACGTAACATAGAGACTACCGATGACAGTTCGAGTCGAAAACAGAAAAAAAATAGAGCGAGTGGAATGTTTTTCAAAGTCTATTCGCTTAATAGTGGCAATATGCTGAGTGGGGCTCCCTTTAGCGTCGCTTGTTGTTATATTGATATGTTCTGTGTAAAAGTTTACTGTGGCGTTAATAAATAATTATCTTGTCTTATCTTAATTTTTTTTTGGATTTGTTTGCTACCGAAACTAGTTTTCGACCTAGATATGGCGGATGTTTATGTCCTATTAAAAAAATATGTAATTCTAGTAGGTATGCCGTTTTAACATGGATGGCAAAGTATAGAGTGTGCACTTGAGTCGATTGATAAGTCTATCTATCTATCTAAATGGTGTCCCTGTATTCGCGTCTGCCATCAAATTGTGCCACCCGCTAGTTGGCAGCACTCGAGATGAGCGTTAGTTCTCGAGCTAAATACCCGTGGTTCTTCACGAGACTGTTGCCTTGTAACATGCCAGTTACGAGTTTTGGACACTAGGGAAAAAAGTTAGTCTTTATTTATCCTACATCTTTAAGTCATCGTAATTCAGTAAGCTCTATAAATGTAAACTTTAATTTAATGAGCTGGGATAGTGACAGAGTAAGAAAATGGGGTTCTCTTTATAATTCCGAAGAGTCTTTTGGTTAAGAGCGTATTTTTTGCGAATTTGTTAGTTCTGAAAACCATGTTCCGCTCAAGGAATTTTAAGATTTTTCATGATATAATAATTACCTAACGTAACCTATTTATTTATTTAATTATATCATCTGAGTCCAGCTTTCGTTTAGCGAAAGATGGCATTCGGGATTTAGAAATTTCAGAATAATCATAGTTTGTCTTGGGATTTTTTCTGTCTTCCCATGAAAATTATAGCATATCACTTGCAATGGCAGCGTGCGCCTACGCCGAATTTGCTTTCCGCTTCTTGCAGGGAAAATAACGGGATTGGCTACAGCCTTAAGGCGTAGCGTTTCATGGCAGTGAATGTGTTAAGGGTTGCGAGGGGTAACTATGCTCTTGCTTACTTTTTAAGTAACGTTTATGCGTATAGCGTGTTTTTGGGAAGCACTAATAATAAAAAAGCGGCCAAGTGCGGATCGGGCCACGCGCAGGGTAGGGTTCCGTAGTTGCCCGTCTTGCACAGAATGCGGACTTAAAAGGGGCTTTTGGGGTTTTTATTATAGCTTACCCTCGTAAATAATCGCAAATTCGATTATTTTTATAACATACCAATGTTACGCGGTTTACGCCGGTTACGCGACCACCATCGGTTAGCTACCACCTGAAGTTACAAGGTTTTTTCTATTGAAGATAACGTGCCGTGTAAAAGCAACTCTACCGTCCACGGTAAAAGGTTCAAATACCAATGACAATGTATATGCACCCGAAATTAAGTGCATCTCTTACCAGTTAACTAGTTATGTCTACTACTTGTTAACTAGTTATGTCTTCTTAACTGTGATAGCTTTCCTTTTAAATTCATTATATGTACTACTGCCACGAATTTTTTCACGTCCCCAGTAGTAGCCATTTAGCCGACACATGACTCGAACAAAAATTAGGACTTTAAATCCCATTATCTCGCAAACGCATAACTACGTTGAAAATAGTTTTAAAAAACCCATAATATTTTTGAAAAAGCTATCCAACAATACTCCACACTATAGGTTTAACGAGAAAAAAAATACATCACCAATTTACATGTAGGGGAGGTACCCTAATGTTTTGTCGGCGTGATTGGTTTATATGTACTCACGCCGATTTGCAGTTTTTACTGACCTAAGCCGAAGACGGACAGACAGACAGACATACAGATGGACGGACATGGCGAATCTATAGAGTTCCTTGTTGACTACGGAACCCTACAAACTGAGGAACTTTATCTCTTGACCACATAATGTACCTACATAAGGATCAAGTAGGTAATCAATCAAAAGCTTACCCCAAAATTTATATAAAATGCACACAATTCGTAGTGCACCCCTTACCAATCACTATTACGTATTAAAATATCGCACTGTTTATGCAGCTTACAGCCTGGATAGCTTGATGCGTTAATGCGGACGTAGAGAATGTGCCCCTTTCGCACTTCTTACTTTATTAGCAAACGTCATAAAGCATTTGTCTCGTTCGCACTTGCATTAGTTATAAGTTCGCAATCCACTCTGACACCTAATCCCAAGATTTGGGATATCTAGTTTTAAGAAAGCGTCTGGCATCTGACCTTCCAACCCAAATGGAATTAGATCGGTTTTCGTTCACAGTAAAGCAACGGTAGATATTCCGTATATAAGTTCCGAAAAACTCATTGTTACGAGCCGGGATTCGAATCCACGACCACCGTTTGACAGCCGCATGCCTGACCTTGGCTACCGTGGTCTAGGACGAATGCTTTATACGGGACATAAATGCAATCATGCTAGCTAGGCAGTATTTATAATAGCTTTGTTTACAAGCCGTTTTCCTCCCGAAACATTGTTTCGTCCGCAGCCTGATTCATAAAAGTAATTTTTCCATAGCTGACGTCACGCGGTAACGACCAGCGTTTTCAATTACCTCGTAATTGTGGTAAAAGCCGTAATAACGGTGGTACCCGGCAATTTCGTACGTCGAACGCAAATTGCATTTGCTTTTCACTGTCCACGCTAGACAATGTTGTTGTTTTGCCGAGGAATAAACTGCCAGAAGTATTATGACGTACGTAAGTATACCATATTCCATATAAGTTGATATAAGATTACAAAAATCGTGCATTAATTATCATGTCATTTAGAAACATAAAAAATTGTATTTGTAAGAAGGAACTGATTGAAGGATTTGGTGCCCGAGACAGATTGTTCCGATAGCTCAGTTGGTTAGTAGCGACTGGCCATGGATGCCTGTTGTCGCCAGTTCGAATGTGTCTCAGAGCATAATTTAAGTTTCTTTTTCATTTATTTTAAATGTTGTATTGTTATGTTTGTTAAGCACTTAATTATCGAAATCAGTAGAACTGCGTATTACAATATTTTTCGCTTTGATTTCCTGTATAGAGTATAGCTATAATTAAGCTGTAAATACTCACTAGTAATTATGTGAGCTGGACCTTGATTTTTTAAGGTTTTTTTTAATGATAAGTGTTTAGAAAATCTGAATGTATTAATCCCCTCACAAAACTTTACGAGAATCGGTCGAGAAGACGACCTTTAGAGGAGAACAGAGGAATTTTTGGCTTAGCTGAAACGGAGCATTTCGTTCGCTTCGCTCGCTCACCCAATTAACGCCCTCTATCGATTCTAACTTGGTACCTTTAAATACTACTTATGCTAACTATAATGGACATATTTCACGTAAGAAACTCTTCTCGGTCAGCCTCAAGGGAACAGCGGTCGGCACTTAAACAACTAAAAGGCTTATCTCAACTGGACATTGTTGTGACTTCCGGCCTTTTTTTCCGGAGCACACAGTAATAAATTGACTAAAGCGAAACTGGCAATTTGGTTGCGTTCGGAAAAAAGTCTGCCTTAGGCTGTATTGAAGTATTACTTGATAATATTAAAGTTGAGATCAAAGGTTTATTTGAGTTTTTCTTTACTTACGAGTTTATTGCTGTCGATGATATGAGATTAGGGACTTTAGCTATTCCCTCTCTTTTATGAAACGGCGGGATGTAATTTAATTCGAAATGTTTGACACGTTATTGCCTAATGGTTGACAAGTATTGCTCACCTCTACTGTTATGCCTGAGGATTTAATGTGTTAAGTATTTGCCAGTGTCCAGCTCTGGGACATTTACCATTGATACAAGGTTCAAAACACAAAGAAAAATTAAAACGCTCATACTAGAGTAAGCAGATCGAGAATGAAACTTGGTGTCTTTGGATTACCGGTCCACCAGGTACCTTTTCACTATCCTTGTGGTTCATGTGTTTGAAAGTATTTTTCTCTACCAATAGAAATAATTAAAAATATTTGATCAAAGTGAAAAAATATTCGACACGAGATTTAAACCTGCGACCTCTGCAATCCGTCCATTGCTCTTAACCAACTGAGCTATCGTGGGCTCCACTCGTGACGGCAAATCTTTAAATCCCTTCACTCTTCTAATTTCACCTTAGCTTGTAGCGACTTTTTTATTTTGATCGATATTTGGAATTTCGTTGGCAGATGTTTCTGCTTAGTAAACATTCACTGAAATTGTTTTTGTCTGCTATCTCTGTCTCTTATGCTATCGTCAACCCTTCTCGTTTGTTGCATCCACACCGACTGATTTGCTTTGCATGAAGCCCTAGGATTTTAGCAAACTCTGTATTGCCTCAATATAAATCTATGTAGTAACCACAAATATATTTGAAATTTCAGTTAAATCCTGCCCGGCATAGAATAATCAAATGAATTCTAAATTGTATGCTTAGTTTCAAGCGGTGGTGGCAAGCGGCCAGTTTGTTAAGTAAACTATACTGACACTTCATCGTGTTGTATATTAAACAATCATAATTATGAATGGAAGTTTATGGAATGTTTACTTTTGTTTCAGGTAAGCTTACTCTAGAGGGAGATAGATAACCGTCGTCTGGTTTGTATTAACGATCTTGAATCAGACTCATCATGTTAACGGTTTTTCTTGTTCATTTTATAAAGACCCATCTGTCTGCGAGGTGAACTCTCCCAGGTTCGAATCCCAATAAGGACATTGCTTGCGTGATTACTGATGAGCTGGAGAATGAATATATATGCATACACATGCATATATGCCTCAATATTTATTTCATTTCATCATAATAAATGTTATAGGCACTAGTTAAAACACGCAAATAGGAAAATCACATTTCAAAACTGCTGCAACATTGAAAACCCCAGCCTAATTGAATTAGACAAACATTTTTTCCTCAAAGTAGGTAATATTTTCAAGCGGTCCACAAAATTGTACAAGCTGAGGAAGAAAGTTTCCTTGCTAATAACCCCAGCGGGGCGTCGGTCCAAACTTCGGTTTACTAATTCAAACTTAACGAAAAATCTACAATTTTGCTAATTTTCCGAAGAACTATATTCTGTTTGTTCAGAACCTAACTTTATTTAAATAAAGTCGAAGTTCTCTTTGAGAGTTATTCAAATGTCTGCTTTTTGGGTTATATTTCACTTCATCTTTTGCCTGCCACTGAAATTCACTTTACATTTGGTTGGTATCAATATGGATAGATAAATAATAACTTTATTCAGCCACAACAGTATAGTGGTACACAAACATTTAATAAAACATATCAAATAATTTTACTACCTAAGGCATTCAGAAAAGTAAAACTTAGTCGAGGGTTGTCTGTTCTTATGGTGTAGAATAGGCGCTGACTCCCGCCAAAACAAATAAAAATCAAAAATTATAAATCTTTCTGTTTTATATAAAAATTGTAAACTCGCATCCCACGTTGCATTGTGATTAACCATTCAATACTTGTTATCACTCCTTCTTTTCGATAAAAAGTATTTTTTAGACCGTTCAATAATTGATTTTGATCCCTCTGAATAAAAGCCCGCGAAAACTACGTATTTTTCTAATTAAAAATACAGTCGTCACTAATGGCGGGCATGTAAAAGCAGTTCCTATGCTAATATCTTCAATTTACAATGATGAATTCATCTAGTTTAAGTGAAAATGATACCGTAACAACACGGGAGCTTGTTAAAATTCTGCCTGCCAAAAGCATAGCAAAATATTTCAACGCCTAATATGAAACCGCCTGGATCATCAATGAACAACGACATTCAAATAAATAAATACTTTAGGTATGGTAAATTAATAGCTTTTCTGAAAAGGCCACAAAACAAAATCAAAGTAAAGAGTCTCGACTGCACAAACTGTATTCATTTTTTTAAACGATCTTTCTAATCACAGTTTTATCGCCGAAACAATAAGTAAATGACTACCTACCGATATATAAAATATAAAGAGGCTCAAGATACCGCCTGCCAGATGAAGATGAAGACTTGTAAATGTAACCGATTGTTTAATGAAATGCCCAGTGCCCTCTAATAAATGTGATTGGAAGATCAAGCAGGACTGTTTAAATGACATTCTGAATTCTAATGTCATTAAATAAACTTCATTCCATTAGTTTTCTGCTAATTTATAATGGCTGACCGTCTTTCATACATCAGTGCTTTTATTATGTTAATTGAAACTGAATTAACTGTCAAAAATTACCATATGTATTTTTTCTAAATGTTTGTGATCTTTGTTGTAATACACTTCAAATCTTATTGTGTAAGTCACCAAGTACATGCCATAAGTATGTTGCAGGCTGTTAAATGCATGTGAAATATTAAATGTCATAAATTATTGGTTTGCTAAGGAGTATCTTGAGTGACTGGTCAGGGTCCTTTATTTATCTTGAAATCTGAGAAGCTTTGATTTACACCGAGGACTGACAATATTTCACTGTATCTGTGATTTTTTGAAAATAAACTTAAAATATTTAGATCCATTTCCTTGTAATAGTTTGCTCTTTCTGAAGGTTCCATAGTCAAGTCTATTCTCTATAGAAACCCTTATAGTTTCGCTATGTTTGTATGACAAAGCCATCCTTTTAAAATACCTATCTACTTGTATTAAACCTTGCTCTTAGGTAAAACATTGTTTTTTTTGCAGATGGCACTGCATTTTAGCCTTAGAAGTTACTGGCTATTAACAAATACTGTTGACGATATACAAAAACATTCGGACGCGGTATAACTATGTACAAGGTTGATTTTAAACTTAAACAGATAAGAAAAAAAGAAAAAAAAACACAATAAATATTTGTTATCCAGAATGAATAATCTAGACTTAATCCAAAATTCAGTCAAAAAAAAAAGCGGGTTGTGTCGGAGATACAACCGTTAAATAAGTTTAAGTGGATACTTCTACGTTGGCTATGGAGCCCTAATTAAGAAACCGGCCAAGTGCGAGTCTGACTCGCGTATCGAGGGTTCCGTACTGAGCAAACTGTACTTAAAAAATCGTAAATAAGTAAAGCGACCACTATCGGCACCTACCTAGTATAGGTGGTTTGTTTATCATCGATAATTCGTTGTTATAACACGTGAACTAAGTTTAATGTTTCTTTTGTTAAATAAACATACGTACTTTTAACTAGGCCGTTTGATTTGTAAGAAAAATAATACATATCGTAAAATTAAAAAAGTACGAAGTTTATGAATTTTTGAAATCAAAGTGTATTGATTATTTAAAGGAATCTGGTATCATGGTGCACACGTAAAATATATATCTGAATTAATTCACTTAAATTTGTATAAGTACAGATAAAACGGTACATGTGGCAACATTGACTGTTGACGTAGCTCATTTGACTCGCAATACATTGAAAATGGCGGTCATTTCAGCATTATTTTCATGTCCGCCACACAAACTAAATAACATTCTGTGATTAACAACTAATGGCAAATGAAGAAGGATTAAAACATGTAAAAAACAATTATTTGAAAACAGAGTAGGCTTCTCTACAAAAAGTTATTCCGGAAATCACGCGATACATTTTGAACTGTACAAGAACGCGAGCAAAGAAGTATCCACTTCAAAAATTCCAAAGGCAATAGTGGTATTAGGTTCAGTTCTCAACCGCGTATCCAACAGAGAACAAAGGTCCCTCAAATTTAATATGGGCTTAGCTTTTTGGTCCGGTCTACCATGCAAACAACAAACTTAGTAAGATGTGTTAACTCAAGCATACCTTACATTTAGACAGCGTTAGCATCGTCTTTTTTAGAGTTTTGTTGCTTTGGAGTTCGTACTCTATTTGGAAGATGTTAAAGTTGTTTTTGACGTTTTGAAGTTGAAGTAGCGGTTAACTACTGCGCGAACGAACAAGAATAGAGTTGACGGCACATTCATACTGAAACTGACATAAAATACGGAATCCTTGAAGAAATTTAAATAAGCTTTTGAAATCTATGGCATTTTTTGTATCAAAGAATTTAATAGCTCGTGTTTTTTATTGTATCTTGTACATCTTAGCTTTAGTCATTACTTTGTTATTGTTATTTTCATCAATTTATTCCAAGTAAAGAAGTTAAAAAAAAACTAAATGACACATGCTATAACTATGCTGCTTTCTATTACTGCAAAAGTTGATTTGTTTAGACTTAACACTAATTTTATTATTGCACCCCAAAAATATCAGCTAATACTAAATCTCTCCGTATGCTAGCCGAACCAAACCGCTTCATTTGTAATGTAACACGATATAAATGTTAATATCTGCCAGTCGGAATTTCTAGCTGGACTTTAGAATATGCGAGGAAGCCGCGTTTATGTATACCAATATGAAATGCAACTGCTGACCAAAACTGTGGTTTAATACATCAAACTCGGATTGATTTACATGAAATTCTAGAATTTACTTAGTCTAACTGAAGCGGGTTTGGATTTGCTGTGCACATTGTAAAAAATAAGATTGTCTTCATAGATACATGAACACTTTATGCATCTATGAAGACAATTTTTTTTTTTCTAGATGAATTTTCAAAGCTGTCTATAATAAAATTTCGTAAACTTTGTAATATTTTTCAATAAGCCAGCGACTCCTTTGCAAACATTTTGAGAGCTTCGTCATATTAAACCGGGATCACTTCGAACGGAATTTAGCATATGAATCATACTTTGAATCACTCAAAAACAAATAAAACGGTATACTTTGTAAACGGTATACTTTGTGCAGAGTTTCTACCAAAGAGTGTACCTTTTTAGGGTTCCGTACCTCAAAAGGAAAAAACGGAACCCTTATAGGATCACTTTGTTGTCCGTCTGTCTGTCTGTCTGTCTGTCTGTCTGTCTGTCTGTCTGTCTGTCAAGACCATTTTTCTCAGGAACTCTTGGAGGTATCAAGCTGAAATTTATATCGGATACTCAGGTCTATTGTCCCTTAGAGCTGTGAAAAAATCAAACTTAAAAGCCAACGCAATCAAAAGATACAGTCGTTTATGCTGCAAAAATTGAGTTTTTCGACACTCGCAAAACCTACGGGGTACTTCCCGTGAACTCAGAAACTTGAAATTTGGCACGAAGCAACTTCATATATCACAGACAAAGGAAAAATTAAGAAAAGTAGACATTTTTAGTAAAATCATACAAAAAAATGTTTTTCAATTTTTTTAACTTATTCCTTTTTCCTCGTAAACGTGTTGAGATTTTAAATTGAAATTCATGTCAAATAAGTCATGTCTATAGGACCTTTCAGATGTAGCAAACCCAAACTTTTATGTCAACGCAATCAAAAGAAATAGCAAATTAAGTCGCATATTTTGAAATTGGGTACTCGCAAGAAACTCAAAACCTAAAGGGTACTTCCCGTGAACTCAGAAACTTGAAATTTGGCACGAAGCAACTTCATATAGCACAGACAAAGGAAAAATTAAGAAAAGTAGACATTTTTAGTAAAATCATACAAAAAAATGATTTTAATTTTTTTAAACTTATTCCTTTTTCCTCGTAAACGTGTTGAGATTTTAAATTGAAATTCATGTCAAATAAGTCATGTCTATAGGACCTTTCAGATGTAGCAAACCCAAACTTTTATCTCAACGCAATCAAAAGAAATAGCAAATTAAGTCGCATATTTTGAAATTGGATACTCGCAAGAAACTCAAAACCTAAAGGGTACTTCCCGTTAACACAGAAACTTGAAACTTGGCACGAAGAAACTTCATATAGCACAGACAATGGAAAAATTACGAAAAGTATACATTTATAGTAAAATCATACAAATATATTTTTATAAATTTTAAACTCACTACCTTTTTCCTCGTAAACGCGTAGAGGTATTTAATTGAAATTCATATCAAATACTCAGGTCTATAATACCTTTCAGCTGTAGCAAAACGAAACTTTTATGTCCACGCAATCATAAGAAATAGCAATATAAGTCGCATAATTTAAAACTGGGATGTAGTAGAGACACTTTTAAACTTGATGGTTTTTATGAGGTGTGCAGAGTAGAAAGTCCAGCTATATCTAAAGCAAATCCAGGTTGGGGATCTATCGCTTATGTACGTCGCAATCTAAAGGATGCCATCCCAGATGACAGTCCCAGACAAGATATTTTTTTTTTAAATAACCCAGATGCTGCAAACGGCCATTGTGAATGCTTGCATTTTGAAATGTTTGATGTCAGGCAGAGTGATAACTGTATCTATATATATAATATAGGTCACCACAATGTCAAATTAATGTTGCAATTGAATGCATAAATACAACAATATACGGCAGCAACCTCAAAGGGGCTATACCCCGTGTTCCCGTTTGATTGTTGTGGGAGACTTCAATATCGATTTTAGAATGAATCCCCAAAATGGAATTCTTCTCTTGGACATAGGACACATGCAGTTCTCATTTAGCCTATCAAGTAAAACGTGGAATAAACCCATTTTAGTTGAAATGCCGTTAAGATTCGTTCGTCTTTATCTGTCACTCTGATTTTTAAATTAGTAGGAAAAGGACAAAACTCGTTTTATTTAACATAGGTATTTTAAATTTTATGAATACCGGGGGAAAAGTTTAGTAGATGTTTGTGACAATAGATCCAACAGGTAGGACACAGGCTGCAGCATTAAATGTTTATTGATCTTCTTCTGTACATATTTTTAACACTTAATATTAAATAAATAAAGACGTGATGGCCGAAATGATCTTGAGTCACTCCGATATATTTTTTTTCATACTTATTGCAATGTTTCAGATCACATTCTGCCAAATCTTATGTATGTTACCGCTATTGCCAACTTAATTAAATGTGTGTTGTGATTCATTATAAAAGTATTTTCCTGTATGTTGGCCAATTTCTGTGTCTCTATATTGGCTGCATGTCAACTTGAAGGCGCGTAGTACGAAGTTATAATACCGCCTTAATACAGACGCGGTTGATAATTAATGTTTATAAAAGGCCCGTTCTGTACTGATTGAATACATACGTTTATTGCTGATAAATATAAATACTGACAAATCAGCATGGCTATCACAAGACGGCGCGCAAGCTCTCTCGATTTTTCTCGAACTATCCGTCACTCTCTTATTAGACAACTTAGAAAGAGACGTATAGTGCGAGAAAAATCGAGAGAGCTCGCGCGCCGTCTTGTGATAGTCGTGCAGTATCGTATCGTGACAAAATACTCCGCGTGTAATCTTGCAGAAACTCAAATAAACTTCATTGCTGAACGCGATGAGCCGATGACAGTGCTAAATATTCCATGCCATAAAAAAAAGGAAGTCGGTCAGACTTTTGACGTTTGACGTTATTTTGTTGAAATTTGTTGAACCATTTGTTGAAATTACGCCTCAATACGAATTTAGCGCATATAAGTTTCCATATCGGAATCGATTATTTTTTTATGCTTTAGAATTTAATATGCGTATTGTGAAGGTCTATCACAACACCGGATCGAAATTATTAGGTACTGTTGGATAGTTAAGGCAAGGCCGCCATTTTAACGCCACTGACAGTTGACAGATATGGCGGCTACGATTTCAAGCAGAAGAAATGAATAATTTAATGAGATTCAAATGTTTCCGAAAATGTATTAACCATCGCAGTCGGATAAAAACTATCCTAAGTCCTAGCTAGAATAGTAATGTACTTGTAAAAAAAGTTTAAAGTATTTCCGTTCACGGGAAGCCGAGATCATTCGGGACACAAAAATGGTTAGTTTGATACTGGCAGATTCTTTTTTTAATTTAGAGATTTATTATAAGTGAGAGATAAATGATGTGGTTCTTAATTTTTTTTTTTTATTTAGGATTACTAAATTGATAAAGAGACCTTGTTTAAATTTATGCTCCCCCAGCTTCACACATTGTAATGTTACAGATTCCATTTTCATTTATCATTTAGTAATAAACATACTACAACTTTTGCTTGTTATGGTTTGTACGGAACCCTCGGTGCGCGAGTCCGACTCGCACTTGGCCGGTTTTTTTGCTCTTGAGTGGTCCAGGTAAATAATCAGTGATTCATTCAGACTGTGTGAGGCTAGCCTTAAAGTTGCTCTTGAAAACCTTCTCTTACACCTAATTCCACCACCATTCTTTTTCAAACGGTTTTATTAAAACAAAAACCTGTCTTGCGACACATATTTTATTTAAATGTAACAACAATACAATACAGTTAAACGGTGCAATGTATCGTAAAAGTTCGTGGGTCTTATTCGTAGTTTGTGTAAGCAATAAAGTTAATTCAGTTACTAATGGCATTTCAATTAGAAACTACGTGGGTTTGTTTAGTTTCCCATTAAATTATAGTTCCGATTTTTTCAGTCCATATCGTTGTCCATCATATTTTTTTTTGTCGTATTGTCATAAGTCATAATAATTATACAATATAAATTGGAGTTCCGATTTCTGCAGGTCGTCATTGTTGTTAGTCATAAACTTGGTTGCTGGACATTAAATGTTATGACTACATAACATTTAATGTCCAGATTGTATGCGCAATTACATAATGTTAAAGGCAATAATTGTTGTAACGTCTTTTTTCGCAGGTCATAATAATTGGTATTCATATTATTCATATTATTAGGTAATCATAACATTCAATGTCATCATGGAGTCAGACTTCCTAATGTGAAAAGTTAATAAAAACACTCGTAATAATTATAACACATACATTTTTTTACTAATAAGTACTTATATATGATATAATTACAAAAGTCCAGGGGATTGTCTAGTATGAGGAAGTGAAATAAAACATGTTCGGTTCTGGCGCTTCGCCGGCCGCTGCCGTGGCACGCTCGCGTCGCTCGCTCAAGGCCTCCACCCACCGAACGCGTGTCGTGCGCCGCGCGTGTGCTGCGCGGGTCCGCGCAAGTTGTAAAGCATTGAAACTAAGCTTCAAACACACATCGAACGCGGTCCAAACGCGGGCCCGCGCGGGCCCGCGGCGCTAAAGTTAAAACTCGGCAGCGCAGCCGCGTGTTGTGCGCGTCGCGTGTGAAGCACGGACCCGCGCGGGCCCGCACTGCTGAGTGTGATAGGGATAGCGACATACATATTAAATGTGTTGGTAGTGAGAGAGATATGACGCGCGGGCCCGCGCGACACCCACGCGGCAGCAGCGCGGCAGCGACGCAGCTGCAGCGCAGCAGCAACGCAGCTGCAGCGCAGCTGTAGCGTGGGCCCGTGCTACTGTGTGATAGATATAGTGAGATACATATTAAATGTGTTGGTAGTGAGACAGATATGACGGGCGGGCCCGCGCGGCAGTGGCGCAGCAGCAGCGCACCAGCAGCGCGGGCCCGCCGCGTACCCCCGCGTTGCTACACGCCGCCCATTGCGGTGTGAATATACTGCTCCAACCGCGCCCGACACGCACCGCGCACGACACGCGTCGCGCACGACACGCGTTCGGTGGGTGGAGTACCTTGGTTAACAGATAATATAGAATCTACTACCAGTAATACCCCTTTCAAATGTATGTCTGGAAATGTTTCTGAGTAGTTCTCTATAGATACGCCTATAGATTAGGTTACTTACACGTAATTCACATAAGGCATTAAAACGATATAAATAACGACCACTTAGTACGTTGAAATTACGCCTTAAAATATTTCTGAACAATTAATTATCGATAGACCTTTGAACGTTATGGTTATGAAATTAATGACTTTTGTGATTATATTATTTAATATTATATGTCGGTATTAGCAATACTAAGCGGTTAGTTATACAAAAGTTGTAACTATTGATGTTAATGTTTATAAATATTATGGATATCCATTTCTGACTATCGAAATTCGAAACAATAAGTTTATGGGAAACAAAAGGATCCCAAACTACCTAATAATGCATACTGCTCGTAAACCTCAGCTTAAACTTATCTTCGCACCATCATACCATATTCAGAGCACACTTCGCATTTTCAACTAAAATAATAACAATAAAATTGTCTCTCAACCACTATTTCAGTAATCATGCTTCCTGGACTCATAGAGTCCGTATAAGGGTGATCTTTCTAAAATTAAAACGGTAAGAGCCCTCGCCGTTGCCGGTAACCCGCACTCGTATAACAATAAAATGCCCTCTTTGGCCCAGATTGAGTCGTTTCGTTGGGAGGGTCATTATGCAAATTTTGGGCAGGAATTTTAAATTTACCGTGACACTTATTTGATTAGGGCACACAAATTGTTTCATCCTCCCAGTTTACTTAGGCGACCTTTAAGCAAATCCACTGTTAGTAGATTATTTTGGCTTTATGAGAGCCGAGGTTTTTTGCGCGTACCGCAGTCTTGTTAAGGCGCTGAATACATTATCTTATTAGGTAACTTGTGAAACGGACTTAATGAAACCTTTTACGGGAGAATGAGAAACATGTTATTTTAAATTAGAACCAGATCCGGAAAATAATTTATATACAATTTAAGGCATGGCAGCAAGGCTAAAGAATAAATCTTTTAAAAACTGGTGCAATTTTCAAAACCCGTTGTCACTGAAAATCGGCAGGGTTCGCGCCACTAAACTATGCATATGTTGTTCCCGTGATAGCATCATCTATCATCGGAATCCTTCAATCCAATATTTATAGACGCACGTTAAAAGAACTAGCGGCTGATCTAGATTGATTTCGCCATCATACAACATCCATAAACTGTTGATCGGAAATTGTTTTAGATTATTATTCCCCATTTGTTAGTCTGAGCGTTGTTTGGATCATTGCCATTTAATTTTCGTGCAAAAAATCACTTGCTCGCTCTCTGGTGTTACATTGTATACCGCAAATAGTGACATTCAACCATTCTTCTCTGTCACTGCCAGTTTTGGACTCTGACTAACGATTAAACTAAGTAGTTTTATAGATAGGTATTCAAAATTAATCTGATACTTCTTTGTTATCTGACAAAAGTCTTGTGTTAAGCAGAAAGCGAGCGCTTAAGTCTTTTAAAACTCAAATCCGGCTCAGTTCATAAATCAAGCGCAATTTTTTACGCTGCTAGCAAAGTCAATTTGTTAGCACAAAACCTTTCTAACCAAAAATTGTAAGTCCCCACTAATTCTAACGAAGCCAGTGTCTGATATTAGGTGCTCAAAATCAATTACCTGTCCGCTGATTGGACAATTTGTCGTCGACTAATCCCAGTAGGGCAATCAATATTAGCTTAATGACCTCATCAGGTGAACGGTAAACGGTTTAATCGAGGCTATTGAGAAATGCTGGCTCAAGTCGAGGTTTAGATTTTTAGCACTTGAGTGAAGGCTTAGCTGTATCGATTCCCAAGCACACTTGGAGCGTGATTAATGGACCGGTGTTCGTGAAATATGACATTGAAAGACCTGTTAGATGTATCAGTGTTACCATTTATAAGTAAAAAAGGTTATTATTTTAATATTATAAGTAAACAAGAAAAGTCTGCGAGTTTGTAGCTTTGTAAGTTTCTACGTTGTTATCTCCGGAAACACTATTTTGCTTGTGTATAGAATGGACTTTCTGGATGTACACATGTTATATTTTATCGCACTTGCCTGCGTTCTTTGCAAAGTAATATTCAAATGAATTAATTAATTTTATACTGTTAAATTCCATAGAATGGATTACTACAAGTGAACTATGTTAACACCTAAAGTTACTTTTCTTTCTATATAAACTTTTGGTTTTAGACAACACTTACCACGGCCGTGTCATGTAACCAAATTTATATAGACATAGGAATCTGCAATGCGGGAGGTACCGCTGTCTGTTCAAGGTCAACCACATCTAGCCGAGACGTGGGCGTAGGTAGCGTAAATATTCCTACAATAACCAAGACTGAGAACGTAATGGAATCCGAGCACATCCGAGAATTCGGTTGATACATTGGTCGTAAACATCTAATAGGTTGAAGGATGATAACTATCTTTGAAAAAAGGACGCGACGCGGTAATGTTAGGAGATAATATTTTAATTTGTTTCCCTTTTTAAATTATTTTTGTTAATCAGATAAGAGTTGAACAAAAACAATCCATTATACGACAAAATACAAAAGCATGAATGACTTACTAACAAAAAAGCAAGTTTAGTAGTAAAAAAAAATGATTTACCAATATTAATAATATTAATTGTGATACTATTATATGAAATATCACAGACTAATAAAACGGATACTTTAAATTATACATTTAACAAAACTAAGCTCGTAAAAACAATTACGGTTAAAGAAATATAAGAATATGATATTATGAAACTCATTTTTAATACAATACCCACTGAGAAATATTTCATGACTTAAACATTAGCTACCATTGTCACAACGTTCAACATGATGCAAAAAACGTCTGTTCGTATCACTTAACTTTACCCCCAGAATCCAAACCTAAAAGCTAAAAGGCACCAAAAGGCTCCGGGTACATTCGAAAAACGCGCACGGCGTGAATCTAAAAACGATACGATATAACAAAAGTCATGAAGTTCTTTCTGAATCCTTTTTATTCGTTCGGAAATAGGGACAGAAGTGTTTCGAAAGCTGTTCTAGTCGGCGTTGGAGGTGTACTTTGAGTCTATACTTTGTGCAAACGAGCATTTGATAGGGGCGTGTTGTGCCGTAGAATTGTCCTGGATGCGTTTCTGTTTCTATTAAACTTCCGGAAAGTTATGATGGACTTACATATGAAGCATATTCTGCCGTCATAACGAAAAAGGGCACATTTATCAGTTGGATAAACTCGCAAAAATTGAGATTGAATGATTTTTTGTGTTTAACTAAATAAAGATATATAAACGTCCAATTCTAATATTTTTTTGGGCGAGGAAGTTTTCGTAAACAATAAACCTGCGCTACTGTGTACATACATTTTTATTTTGATTAAAGTAATCAGTAGATAAATCGAATATATAATTTTTACTGAGTAAATTAAATTGAGCGAAAATACTATTGCAACATATAAAAGGCATAACTAACCAAATGAGCCTTTTGATTCTAACATATTCAACCCTTTGGATATCCTATTAGGAAAATAAGGCATATTTCATTACTTATGCCTTTTTATTCTACAATTTGAGTAAATAATTTCACTAAACTAAAGATTTGATAGGCATCTATTGAAATCTAAAACAACTTGGGCTTGCGAATTAAATATTATGCGAATGTCAGGTGACATTTTTTGTTGCGAGTCGGTAGGTAGAGTAGTAGGTTTTTGTTTACGCAATACGTTGTGATATTTTATAGACACTCAAGAACTGTTAACAACGCACTGACTGATGTAAGTAATTTGAAACAACCCTCAATCGCAAAAAAAGCAAGCGTGTTTCTTTAAAAAATAACACTGAATTATTTTGAAAACTCTCGTCAGCCAAAATATAGTTACGCTACAAAACAATTGATGACATTCAAAGTATTATCCATACAGCGTAAAAAAAAACACAACAAATAAGGTAGGGTTATATTTAGTTACTAACAAAATTGATATTTTTTAATCTGTAATTCTATTTTATTGGATTATTTATTGTGCGTTGTTGATTTTGTTATTTAATATGAGTTCCGACGAAAACACTGACGAAGCAAGTGACGAAAGAAGAAATATTGTGGTAGTTATATTTTTCTCTAGTTAAGGTACCTTTCGTTTCTCTAGAAATTAAAGTCTGATTTCTTGGAATTTTTATTTCATTATTTCATTGCATGTTTGAGAAAAGATCTATACAATCTTAGGCGTGAAAAGGGGTTGCCAGCCTCATAACTATTTGGCCTCGGTATGCGGTATGCTACGTCTATATGTACTCGGCCGGCAAGCCCTTACTTCCCGGCCTCTGTAGTAATCCATACATGTACTATTGTTGTTATTGTAATTGCTGTAATGTCCGTTTTACTTTCTTGAATGTTGGACATTTATGTAAATTCATGGAGATGTATATATTTTTATATTTTTTCTAGGTCTGACATTCTATTATATTTGACATCATCGTACAATATCGTTTTAAATTGGTAACTGTTTCGGGTAACCCTACCGTAGGGTACTTCCGGAACCCGGATGAGCGTAGAAATAGCACAACTGACGCGTTTAGTTTTTTCCGTAATCAGTTCACCTTTCAGTGCATTCAATAACAAATACACGTCTGAGTAGTTGTGCCTTTTATTTTAAAAGCGACAAGCGGCTCAAAATTGTTAAATACTAAACTGAAATGGCACATATCGCCTCATATGCCTTTTTATTTAAAATCACTCAAAAAAGTGCCTTTTTAATTAAGTGCTACTTGAAGAAATAATTAAGTCATAAGTCACAATTGTAAATATGTGCCCTTTAATTTTAATCGTACAACAACATGCCTTTTATTTTTAGTAAATATGGATATTTAGAGTAGTGCCTATTATGCTTATGGTAATTACTAAGAACTGCATAGGAAAAATTAAAAAAAAAATAGACAGATGCGCCTTTTTTTCCGCTTTCCGAATATGTATCTAACTCAATTTCACAAAAAAAAATGTTAGATGTGCCCTTTTTCGTTATGACGGCAGTATAATGACAAATATGTCTAGACTTACAAGTTGTTTTGTTAGTGACATCAGATTCAATTACAACTCACGTGCAAGAAATGACTTGCTTGTAATTAAAATAATACGTAGTTCTACTCCATCTACAAAGTTTCCGATCTTAGATCTGATTATGTCACTGCTTGAATGCAGTCTTGAATAATTCTCTGATATTAAATAACAAACACGGTCTTTCTATAATCTCTACTTCCATGTACTCTACCAGAAGTTTGCGGTATCTGCGAGCTTGGGAAAGGATTATATCAGTTGCCTGGATTATATCCTTTATGATAAAATGCTCGAGTCCCATCCAGGGGCTACTAGCTGAGTGATAAATTTGCGAGCACCAGCAAAATTATAACGTGGGAAGCCCTTACTGGGATATTTTGAAAGTGGAGCAATATAAGACGTCGTTTATCGAAACGAGATGTCTAAAGGGATAAAAATTTACTCGCTCTTCTATTGAGCAACGAATATGTAAATATATATCCCTATGATTGCTTAGAACTGTTTTCAAAAACTCCAAGATCGCTGTTGCGGGTTTTACACGTCGCAAATTTCAGTATCATTTTTCCATCCATTCTCTCACTCTTTCATTCTCACCCATTCTGCACTCTTTTTTCTACTGAAATATAAATCGACCTAAAACCAGTGGCAGCGTTAAAAACAATGCTGCAAAGTCGTTATACACTTGAACACAGGGGAAAATTACCCAATCTCATCCCGACGGCAAAATTCACTCCCATTTTTCCACTAAAGATAAAAATTCCACCGTTCACAGCTAAACGGTTGCTCTCGAATGAAAGACTCCTTTAGAAACGTACATATAAGACGTAGCCATATCTATGCTGCACAGAATTGTATGCGAAATCTCTCGTGAAATTGACGCCCCGTCTCATGTCTATTCTTCTCATTCCTCTGGCGTTTCATAGCACGACGAAACGACGGCGAATTGAATATTTTAAAACCTGCCTTGTTTGATGATCGATATCATTTTGGAGTGCACACTCTTACTGTGTGGCTTGGAGCGCTAGATAGTATGTTACCTAGAGGTATTGTTAATAGCGGGGAAGAACGTGATTTTTTTCATGTACTTGGGTTGTTTTTTTGGATTGTATCAGGTTTTCTGTGTGAGTGGTTAGATATCACTGGTAAGGAGCAGGCTGAAAATATATTTGCTATTGCCGCAGCCAGCCGCCATGCTGTGGCAATATGCTGAGCTTGTTCCGTTTTTGTGGCACACGATGTGTCATGGTTTCTTATTATTATATTAAGTCCTTACCTATTAAATTGGCCTTTTGTATGGAGAATTAAAAAGAAACTGTAGTTCATACATTGAATTTTGCGGATTATTCAGCAATGTCAAATTCAAACCGAACAAAATTTTGGAACGAATATAGAAAACTTTTAAGCTACGTTAAACATATCGTAATTACCTAAAAATTGTTTGCATCATAAAACTATACGTAATTGAAACACTTGAACCGGTAGCACAAGAAAAGGGTTCAAGTTTTAATTTGAAACACTAATATAAACAAATAAAACCTATTATTTGTACTTAAAATCTGTGTTAGATAGTCTCATATTTAAATTAAAAAATAATTTGGAAGTTGCAATAGAAATGAATAAATTGCGTACAAAATAATATCTGCAAAAAAACGGCAATTTCATAGGTAGGACATGATTAATATGTGACATGAAACTCTGAAATTATTTTAAACATCAACTAATTCTAAAGAATGTAAATTATGCAATTTTACCAAGATGTATACACGTCTTTAATAGTATAGCCCATAACTTGTCAGTTCGTAAACATTTGCCAATTTAACAATTTTTCTGAGCGAAACAATCTAAATTACTTACTAGATTCAGAGTGTGTAAAAAAGAAATTTCCCTCATCATTAGATTACTCGCAAGTGTGTGTTTAACAACAAGTTAGGGTTACAGATACTTAATATTATTCCTTTTACTTATGAAAAAAAATGACATATAATTTATTGGTAATCAGAAAAAGTGAACACATGCTAGATTGGAATCTTCTTTTAAGTTATAAAAATACTTGTGTCAGGAGATTATGTTATGAGACTATGAGACTTATATAGCATATAAGTGTCCGCTTAAATGTTTAATTTCGTTCTCAAATGATACGGATTATATCATCAAAACCTTTTCGATTCAATCATCTCACTCAAGCAACTCATACTTTCGTAAGTTTTGGGACATTTTATTTTTCATCGAACTTCATATTGAACGAAGCGAACAGAACTGGAACTGCAAATCACAATAACTATCTCCCGACAACCGAACACAGCGTACGGAAAACGAATAATTCAAGTGCGACCCGCTTGGAAAGCGCAAATTGTACGAGACAAAGACGAGGGAATAAATTGGTATATTTTTATTCCTGGTACGTGTGACGATCGGGTGTCGTTTGAGTAATGTGTTTTATGGATCATTGGCAATTGTATTCGATTATATGGAGTCCAATTTGGGAGGTGCTGGCGTGTTTTAGAATCAATTTATGAAATAGTGTGGCTCATTGAAGAAATTATTGGTTCGTTGGTTAATTCTATAAAAGTCTTATCAACTTTTTTCCCCAGACATAAATAAAGATCGTTATTTACCCTAAGCTTGAGTAGTATTTTATAATGTAGATATACTTAAATTATTAACACGTACTGATTGTTAAGAATCTTGATTGTAAAAGGAGTTATTTTCTTAATAACTAGTTACACATCGGAGATACATCAATTAGGTACGTAACTTTTAGGAAACTTGAACGTTGTGTGTATCGAATGTATGTTAGGTATTCTTTACAAAGATTTATAAAAATGTTCATAATTTTCATTCCAGATCAATAATTTTACGTGAAAGTCACAACCACCTATTCTCTGCTTGGCAACTACAGTTGCGAAAATCAAATTGACAGTGTGCAAACTTGGCAGATCTGGTTTAGAGGCAAATGTGTGGACAAAACAGTTTTTTCACACTTTTCCGATGACGTCCATACGTGTTCCGCTCTCACCTATAACTCGACGTAGCCCGAGATGAATCGCCGAGCGGTGGACTCCGAACGCGGGCAAATTACTCCGATCAATTTCGGCACGGAGCCCAAGGGATTTGCAACCGTCGATGCAATCTTCGACTTGTCATTGTCATTGCTGGCTCGGACACGCGAATGAGTCTGGGAACAAAGGCTTGCTCCGCAACTGAGCTTTCCTTTTTGGATGTCCTATTACTCCGATATGATGAACGGCAGCGATATGAAAATGTGTGCAGTTGATTACTATGATGATAAGGTTGGTCGATTTTGAACTGAATTCTAAATCTTCAGCGAACGTAACTAACGTTTGAATTCAATTGTGTTACCGCATTTTAACGGAACCTTAATATTAATCACATAGAATCTGAATAGTCTTGTCTTGCTTCTGATCTTCTTAGCGCAAAAAAGCGGGTAAATACATTAGTACATAATTACGTTTAGTTTTTTTTCCCAAAGCATATGTTTTTCACAATAATGGTAACTTCTTGTTAAAATTTAATCTAGTTAGGTAGTGATCTTTGTCCAAATTTTTGTTTAGCGTAAAATGGTATTCGGGATTTTGTCATTTCGGAAGTGATGCCTTCAGATCAATTCAAAGAGTCTTGGGATTTTTCGTGCTCCCCAAAAAGCAACTTGTTTCATTTGTTTGATTCAATAGCATAACCAACTCATGAAATTTTCATGCCCGAGCATACTGCCTAAGTTGCGTATACCCTTAGAATCCACAATGCACAATAAATCAAAAGTTGCCGGTAAATTTTCGAATTTGAAACCTAACTGCAGCGGCGCCGTCCGCGCCTCGAATAAAAATCGACCGCATTCTAATAAATTTCTAAATCGACATAAGTTGTTTCGTATTCAGGTTGGCGCTGGGGAATCGTGTACACAATAAGATCATGTTACAAAGGAGGATGGTTTGCATATCTACGGAGATCGGTGAAACCGTGCTTGCCGTGGACGTTTTGCGTTTGCCGTGCCGTCGTTGCAGGTTTTTTCCTTCTGTTCCTTTGGGACGAAGCGGCACTGTTAGCGAGCCGCTTTGAGAATATTTTTTGTTCCTCTTCTATCAAGCTTTGAGTACACCCTGTTACTATCATTGCTAGTGATTATACAACTGATTCACAACATTCTCTTTGCTCTTGGTCAAAGTACCAGTGTCTAGTTTCTGTTTGTCTGTCATCTGACAACTATCATCATCATCATCATATCAGCCGAAAGACGTCCACTGCTGGACACAGGCCTCCCCCAAAGAAAGCCAAAGTGACCGGTTCTGCGCCACCCGCATCCAGCGAATTCCCGCAACATTTACCAGGCCATCAGTCCACCTACCTATTGGTCTAAACACTATATCATACTTAAGTAGCCACTCGACTACGTGCAACCATGTTCTATGAAGTTTCGACTATGATTTGACCTGATCCAATCTGAATCATCATAACTTTATATTTCTTACACTTCTATCTTCAGTTCTCATCTAAGTTAATATATTCTCTAAAGATATTTCTGGAAACTGAAGAGGTGTACATTTTAGACGAAACTACTCATCAAATCTCTAAAACTATTTCACCAGTGTTTATAATGCACATTTAGAATAGACAAAGGGCATTTTTATCCTACAACTTTGCTTACTTTCTTTGTTATATCCGGCCAAGCCGTCCGGGTAGCTACTTTTTTTATTCTCTGGTTTGATAAATACTAAGTTTGTAAAAAAATAAGCCCGCTGGAAGAGAGCCGACCCCCGAAAGTAGTAAACGCTCTCATTGCGACACTGTACGCCGAAGTTGTTCCATAAAAGCTCTTTTGCCTCTCCACCTTTCCTTTGGCATTTTGTAGACGGTATTTTTTCTTTCAAAAATCTTTTTACGCTACTTATTTTGCTGAATATAGTTGGTTTATTTACTTACAATGTTCTTGTGTAGCTAGCATTGTGTCTGAGAATAAGATTTCTTGAAAAGTGTTTTTCTTGGATGGTTTCAAATTGATTACGATATTTCTAATATGTTAATTTTCTTGTTTTTTATTGTCATGTCAATCAGAGACGATATATTATTTTTTCATGTTTATTAATAGCACTGACAGTGTAAGTTGTCCGATTTATGAATAAAATAAAGCAATTTGGGTATTTGTTGCAAAGTATCAATAGTTCGTACTTTTGACAGCTATGTCAAAATTAAAAGAAAGTACTCTCACATTCTACAGTGATAAAAGTGTAAATAGATACGTGTTAGTAAAAAACACGTCCGTACTCCTTTTTTAGGGTTCCGTACACAAAGGGTAAAAACGGGACCCTATTACTAAGACTTTGCTGTCCGTCTGTCTGTCTGTCACCAGGCTGTAACTCAGGAACCGCGATAGCTAGACAGTTGAAATTTTCACAGATTATATATTTCTGTTCCCGCTATAACAACAAATAATAAAAACTAAATAAAATAAATATTTAAGGCGGGCTCCCAAACAACAAACTTTTTTTCACTGTTTTTATAGAGAATGGTACGGAACCCTTCGTGCGCGAGTCTGACTCGCACTTGGCTGGTTTATTTAAATATAGTATATATTTTCTATTTCTCTTTATTTTTCTATTTCAATTCAACTCCACCCCAAACTTCTTCCACTCCAAATCCTGACGCTTAAAAAATCACAACTTACGAAGTCAAGTATTGCATAGAGCTAAAAGGATCCGATGATTGAATAAAGGAAACAGCCCAGTCAGCCCGTAGTAACAAAAGCGGCATGTGAACCCAGACAAATGTTTGCCCCGCGTGTCTGGTGTGCTCTGACTTGCATTTCTGTCGTTTGATGCTATTAAAATAGAACCAAAGAGTATAGGTAACTGTTACGTTTTGTCCGATATTGAACAGAAAAACACCGTGACGCATTCACGCTGACTAGCACGAATATTACAATTTGCAACCTTGAAATAGATAGACCTTTGCCAGATATTTAGTATCGAAATTTGAATTCCATAATGATAACTTCGTATTTTTTTTGTTATTTAATTAAATACAACAATTGTTCGCTAACGAATGCATAAATTCCAATGGATTAAAATAAAATCGTCCATTTGGTGATTGCCCAATTCGGAAAAATTATCACGTTGTTCTAATTCGAAGTACTAGGTACAAAGCAAATTCAAAATAAAATACCTAGCGCAAATTGACACCTCGGATGCAGAATGTTCGCACATACCCTCAGATTCGCGTACAATTTCGAATAATTTTATAAGAAATGGCAGCACTTTGCCTCCACGGTCGTCGCGAATTGGTTCCCTTCGAGTGGGTTCCCAAGTGCTCTGTTTGCTGTGAATTTGGAGCACAAAAGATCCCATATTGGGTGTGGATCGAACGTAATGGCTGAGTTGAATTTGTGTTTTGTCAGCGGAATTTAGAATTGAGTTAGTAAACATTAAATGTTTATGAAGCAGAAACGTCCGCTAACGAAATTCCAAATTCCGATCATAGTGGAAAATTGAAAAATTATTCGCCACGAGCGGGATTTGAACCCACAACCTCTGGAATCCGTCCATCGCTCTCCCAATTGAGCTACCGTGGGTCCGCTAATGGCGACGAATTCTTCAATCTCTTCCACTATTGTATTTACACCTTAGAGAGGCTCGTAGCGACATCTACCGCGAAGTTATTACAACTTCTGAAACGGCACCAACGTCTCAAGTTACATTGAGAATTGTTAGTAACAATGCGCTACCCCATTTTTTAACATTAAATGTTTATGAAGCAGAAACGTCCGCTAACGAAATTCCAAATTTCGATCATAGTGGAAAATTGAAAAATTATTCGCCACGAGCGGGATTTGAACCCACAACCTCTGGAATCCGTCCATCGCTCTCCCAATTGAGCTACCGTGGGTCCGCTAATGGCGACGAATCCTTCAATCTCTTCCACTATTGTATTTACACCTTAGGGAGGCTCGTAGCGACATCTACCGCGAAGTTATTACAACTTCTGAAACGGCACCAACGTCTCAAGTTACATTGAGAATTGTTAGTAACAATGCGCTACCCCATTTTTTAACATTAAATGTTTATGAAGCAGAAACGTCCGCTAACGAAATTCCAAATTTCGATCATAGTGGAAAATTGAAAAATTATTCGCCACGAGCGGGATTTGAACCCACAACCTCTGGAATCCGTCCATCGCTCTCCCAATTGAGCTACCGTGGGTCCGCTAATGGCGACGAATCCTTCAATCTCTTCCACTATTGTATTTACACCTTAGGGAGGCTCGTAGCGACATCTACCGCGAAGTTATTACAACTTCTGAAACGGCACCAACGTCTCAAGTTACATTGATAATTGTTAGTAACAATGCGCTACCCCATTTTTTAACATTAAATGTTTATGAAGCAGAAACGTCCGCTAACGAAATTCCAAATTTCGATCATAGTGGAAAATACAATAAGGTGTAAATACAATAGTGGAAGAGATTGAAGGATTCGTCGCCATTAGCGGACCCACGGTAGCTCAATTGGGAGAGCGATGGACGGATTCCAGAGGTTGTGGGTTCAAATCCCGCTCGTGGCGAATAATTTTTCAATTTTCCACTATGATCGAAATTTGGAATTTCGTTAGCGGACGTTTCTGCTTCATAAACATTTAATGTTAAAAAATGGGGTAGCGCATTGTTACTAACAATTCTCAATGTAACTTGAGACGTTGGTGCCGTTTCAGAAGTTGTAATAACTTCGCGGTAGATGTCGCTACGAGCCTCCCTAAGGTGTAAATACAATAGTGGAAGAGATTGAAGGATTCGTCGCCATTAGCGGACCCACGGTAGCTCAATTGGGAGAGCGATGGACGGATTCCAGAGGTTGTGGGTTCAAATCCCGCTCGTGGCGAATAATTTTTCAATTTTCCACTATGATCGAAATTTTGAGTTAGTAAACCTATCATTAAGGCATAGAACACAGTTTACAGACGTTTAATAAATACATACAGAAACATGACGCATTCATTATACATATGATTGAACTTTGAAAATGAGTGTATTTTCTTGTCATTATGTCTTGACCTGACCTAGCTTTGTGATTTTAACAAAAAATATTTAATAATCATGTCTCAAATTTAGTTTTAAGCAGCATTCAATCAATGATGGGTAAATGGGCATTTTCTAAGTTTACCGCATTAGCGTGAATTGTTAAAAAAAAACGGCCAAGTACGTGTCGGGCCACGCGCAGGGTAGGGTTCCGTAGTTGCCCGTCTGTCACAGAATGCGGACTTAAAAGGGGCTTTTGGGGTTTTTATTATAGCTTACCCTCGTAAATAATCGTAAATATGATTATTTTTATAACACACCAAAATCTATAGGGTCCTTTCGCCGGTTACGCGACCACCTTCCGTTAGCGACCACCTAAATGACAAGTTTTTTTCTATTGAAGATAACGTGCCGTGAAAAAGCAACTCTACCGTCCACGGTAAAAGGTTCAAATTCCAATGACAATGTATATGCACCCGAAATTAAGTGCATTTCTTACCAGTTAAATAGTTATGTCTACTACTCGTTAACTAGTTATGTCTACTTAACTGTGATAGTTTTCCTTTTAAATTCACTATATGTACTACTGCCACGAATTTTTTCACGTCCCTAGTAGAAGCCATTTAGCCAGCAGGGGGGGGACACATGACTCGAACAAAAATTAGGGCTTTAAATCCCATTATCTCGCAAACGCATAACTGAGTTGAAAAATAGTTTTAAACCCCATAATATTTTTGAACAAGCTTCCAACGATACCCCACACTATAGGTTCAACGAGAAAAAAAATACATCACCAATTTACATGTAAGGGAGGTAGGTATTTGGTTACCTCCCCTAAATGACACTTTTGTAAGTATTCTGTTTGTGTGAAAGTTAACGTCTTTTAAAATAATATATGCATAAACACGTCATAACCCGCATTGCAACAGTTAGGGCAAAATGGCGCCAGGTGACTATACTATTTATGACCCCAATATACCGGTCAAGCTGAAGGGCCAGGTTTATAAATGCATCATAAGGCCTGTCCTTTTACATGGCAGTGAATCGTGGCCCCGCACGGCACAAGCAAGAGCTTGTGCCGGGTTACGGAGATGAAGATGCTGCGATTGATGTGCGGGGTGGCGCGGAAGGACCGCGGTAGAAACTCACGCATCCACAGCATTTTGCATGTCCGTGATAGCTGACAAACTGATGGACAGTCGTCCTTACGGCATGTTACGCAGGTAAGAAATGGCTTGATATGTCGCCTCCGCCAGGGACCGCTTGAAGGGGGCGGCCCATGTTGGCGTGACGTCGCCAGGTATGACATGCGGGCTAATGGTCTTACAACCAGGGATGCCTAAGACCGCGCGAAGTGGACCCCGAGCTCCGAAGCACCTAGAATGCAACCGGGAAAACGCTCAGATGAGAGAGAGATGGATAAACACGTTATTTAAATGCGAAACAAGTTTAATTTCACATTAGTTGTATGCTTAATTATCGTCACAAAACTGACGCTAAGTTAGTTTTGTGAATTAGTGCTATACTAATTTACGTAAGGTAAAATTACAATAAAAACTTTTTAACAAAAAATTAAACCGCCGAAAAGGAACTGAAAAGCAAAAAATAATAAAACTTTTTTATTTAGTTTAATAACTAAATTTTTAAACTATTGTAAGTACTTATACCTAAGTAAGTATATAATTTTGTAATTATTTTGACTTTTTAATTACCTAACCTTAATAACTAAGTTCTTAAATTAATCTAAGTGTACCGAAGCAATTTTGAGTCGGCGCCAAACAAGCATATTAATTAAATTATATTATGTAAAGGACAATGATATATTACCCATTTGATTTGATCGGACAAGTGAAAGAGCCCTGAGGCCTGCTTAACGAATAAATATTTGAATTTTGAATGCCGAGCGTTCACGAAGTTATGGTTAATGTCAGCGAGACACCAACCCGAACGGGCCACACGTGAGGGCACACGTCGTTGCGAGTGGTCGTGCGGAGAGCGCATTTTTTGGAATGTTAATGTTTATGTCTGGAGATTTCACATTGCATTATTCATTTGATTTGGTCTAACTTGTACTTGTTTGGAGTAATCTTTGTTCATTGATTGTTTGGCGCCGACTCAAAATTATTTCGGTACACTTAGATTAATTTAAGAACTTAGTTATTAAGGTTAGGTAATTAAAAAGTCAAAATAATTACAAAATTATATACTTACTTAGGTATAAGTACTTACAATAGTTTAAAAATTTAGTTATTAAACTAAATAAAAAAGTTTTATTATTTTTTGTTTTTCAGTTCCTTTTCGGCGGTTTAATTTTTTGTTAAAAAGTTTTTATTTTTCAATTTTCTGTGGCTTACTTTAGTTAATTACTAACTTAATTTCTAGTTACATGCAATATTTTTGAATACTTTTAAATAGCTTCCTACCTTACTGAAACTGTTAATTGCTTTATAATCCTAACGTAATTATATTGCTTGTTGTATAATATAAATTATTTAAAAGAAGAGGCTTTATATACCAACATGGGTAGGCCTACAAGAAATGCTGCTCGAATGAGAAAAATACATGTAAGAACTCACACCCCAAGGTCTGATTGACAATATGCATCTGACTATCAATTCAATTCATTTATTCAAAGATCAACATGGATCACTATTGTTAGTAAAACTTAGCTTAATATTAGTAATTACAAAGTTCATAGTTAGCACACATAAAGTTAATTTAAAGAGATAATACATAGTAATAAATAATAATACGATTTAGGCCGGTTTGAAATTCACATTACAGTCAACTAATAATAAAATTTTGTAAATATTTCTGAAGTAATTTAATTTAAAAATAATACTTTTCACTGGATGTCAAGTTACATTAATAATTCATTTAAATCTCAAAATGTCAAATGTCATGCGACCTCATAATTAACATGTGTGTTTGCGTGCATCATACAGCAGTGGTTCCCTGACGCGCTGCAATATCGGGGCAGCCCCATCAGCATCCTGAATGCGTTATTAAATTGTACACTAAGAGCACTGTATTGTGCCTGAGTATAGTTCGCCCACAGGCCGCTGGTATATAAGGACGTGCAGTAGGCCCTGAATAGGGTTAACTTGACCATTCTCGAGCATCCAGCAAACCTGCGAGCGATCATGTTAGCTCTCACAGACAATGCTCTTCGTTCCCGCTCAATGTAAGTACCGTCTTTAAGGTCAGACGTCATAATATGCCCCAGATACTTAAACTGTGATACCACAGTCAGTACCTTCCCATTTAGTTTTATCGGTGGAACATCCTGTGGACTTTTATTCCTAACCCTAAAGACCATACATTCGCTTTTCAACACATTGTATTGCAGACCGTGACTCATTGCGTACCGTTCACAGATACCTATCAGTTTTGTAAGTCCGCATGGAGAGGCACTCAGCAGCACCATATCATCTGCGTAACTGATATTATTTACGCACACTCCGTCAATATGGCAACCGATGCGGGCGCTGCTGAGCTCCTTTATAAGTTCGTTTACATACAGGTTGAAGAGCTTAGGCGAGGTTAGTCCTCCTTGTCTTACTCCACACTTCAGCCTGTATGCATCCGAAAACGCCCCCGCCCATCTTACGACATTGGATTGGTTAAGGTACCAGAATTTGAGAGGGCTAGTAAGGTCAGCTGGCACGCCAGAGTCATTCAATTTCTGCCAGAGGATGTCGTAATTAACCATATCGAACGCCTTAGATAGGTCAAGGTAGCATGCGTATACATTTGTCTGTCGGTCCATGTAGTACTTGACAGTATTTTAAGACCCACAATTGCAGTTTCTGTGGATAATCCCGGCTTAAATCCAAATTGATTGTCGTGTAATTTCAGATATTTATCAATGTGGGAGTTAAGCACACTATCAAACACCTTGGCTATAATGGTAGCTAGTGAAATAGGTCTGCAGTTGGTTTTGTCGCTACTGTCACCTGTTTTGTTTTTCACGATGGGCACCACCACAGTCTTCATCGCGTCCGACGGCAGGTACGAGTGCCCTACACAGAATGTGTACAACATAGCCAGAACTCTTGGCAGATGCGGGCCAGCATGCTGGAGGTGCTCAATGCTAAGACCATCGTGCCCAGGAGACTTACCCCGTGTCATACCTTTAATAGCTTTGATAACATCTTTTGCCGTAGACCTGGTGATCATCCCCTGACCACGAGACCCAGCATCTCACACCCCCGCTGACTGTGGTAGCCCCAGTGGTGATTCGACTTGAAAATGGTGTTGAAACATGTCGGCAATACATTTGTTATCATTAATGCCTTCTACAAACCCTTAAAATCTCGTTTAGAGTGATGCTTCGCGATAATATCTAATTTAATTTATTCTTCGTTCTTCTGACACCACTTTAAACGAGATCTAAAGATCTTTTTGCTTTCTCGCATTTCATTAAACACTGGTCCTGCTGGCTTAGCATGCCACAACCAGACCTCAAATTTCAACCGATTTTCGACCATGAGAAATGTGCGAGGGTCTGCTTCTTACTGGAGACGATGCTGTTCGGAGTTGAATGCTATGGTAAGAAGTCTAGGGCCTCCTACCTGGTTTATGACCTTTTCGTGCAATGATCTAAATTGGCCGGATATGATAAAAGCTTTACTCATTGCGGATGGCCGCAATGTAAATGATAGAGACAGCATACCATTCCCTGAACGACTAAAATTGGTGCATAAATATCCAGTGATTGTTGCCAGAAGCCGCGGCAGGCATATGTGGCGCTGAGTAGAGTAAATACACTTGATGGTATTGCTTTATCTGACCTAGAGCCGAATAAGGTATTACACAAACCTCACGATAAACGAGCTTTAGCAGAAATACAGAGACTGAGAGGTCTACACACAAGAGACTGACAGGTGTAAAGCTCATTCAACACACACATACACACACACACACACATGCGTGGTCATACATATAAATCACTAAGTGAACAAACAATCATCCCCTGTTTTCCTACCCTTAGAGTTGAAATTTTTATTTAAAATTTATATGGGACCAACTTCGAGGTATACCCTTTCTAATAAAAAAAGAATTATCAAAATCGGACTACTCTGTAAAAAGTTATGCATGATCATAAATAAAAAAAAAAATATACGCGTTGACTTGAGAACCTCCTCCGTTTTTTTCGTCGGTTAAAAAATATGTTTTCGAATGAATCATGTCATTAGCTTCAAAGCATAAGGGTGAACTAAAGATGTGGAAACTATCTATACTATACTCCATACTAATATTATAAATGCGATAGTGTGTCTGTCTGTCTGTCTGTCTGTTACCTCTACACGCTTAAGCCGCTGAACCGATTTAGGTGAAATTTGGTATACTTATAGATAGTTTGAGTCCCGGGAAAGGACATATTATTATATTTTTTACCCCCTTAATCATCCCCTAAGGGGGTAAAATAGGAGGGGGGGGGGAAAGAGTCGCGGGCAGAAGCTAGTGTTTCATAAATTCGACCTAAGTATCTGTCAAGGTATCTGTATTGCTTTGCATAGTTGTAATTAGTAATTCTTCTATAGAATTATTCAATTGTAGAAATAAACATAATTCGTTTTTCGTGCAGAAATGCTGCTACTGCTGGACTGATGTTTGAATTATAAATGACAGTGCTTGCATCACGTGTTTGTGATACTGATACGCGATTAATAGTTTTCTGATATAGGCTAGGTGTGAAAATAGCCGCTTTAAAATTTTACAACTTGAAAATTAAGGTAGGTACTTATACTTTGTAGACGATATACAAATATGCCCCGATTTGTCGAACAACTGATGAGGCAAATTGGTCCGAATTATCTTTCGTCAACATTTTCAACTTTGTTTTAATTTTAAACAGCGGCAAAACTCTGGAAGCTCTTGACAGTTTGACACTGACAGCTTACTGATATTGCTGCGCAATTTAAAAAAATCACCTGAGTGTTAGTATTTTTATAATTATTTTTGTAGCGGGCAACATTTACACAAGACATATTTACAACTTAGAGCATTCAACCAACCCGAGTGGCCATTGACAGGCGTTCCCCTCTGCCGAAAATATATGACCAGTGGTCATACACATTGTATGGACCGACGTTTACTGACGTAGCTATTTTGATGTTACGTATACATTTGACGTTCCCCTCCCCCGCAAAAATCGGCAGACTTTTATGTATAGAAAAAGACACATGGCCGCTCCTGTTGGTTTAATGCTCTAAGATTTACAAGGTATTTGTACAGACTAACATACATATCAATATTCTAACCTTTTCACCATAAATTAGACGGCCAACGCGCTCCGCCTGTTCTTAAGGCCTCCATGCACCGAACGCGGGTCGGGTCGTGGGCGGCGCGGGCCTGCGCTACTGTGCGATAGAGACGCCGCGCTACTGTGCAGAGATAGAGATACCGCCTGACCCGACCCGCGCACGACCCGCGTTCGCTTGACGCCTGTGAATATCCGGCTTCAAAATCACAGGAGAATTACTCCACTCCTCCACTCCTCGGTCAGATCTCCTCATTCATGAAGGTTGCCTTTACATTAAGCACTCTCACCCCAAATGAATAACATCTCACTTTTGTATTAACTTAGTTATAAAAATACCTACTGTTAACTTATAATGAATTTTCTGCAGATCATATACTAAGTATTTATTTAAATTGCTGTTATAGTTAGTTTCTACATGCCTCATATGCAGACGTAGTCGTTCATTTATAACGTTCAGAACAGTATCTAAAGGTACAAAGACCACACATACAAGCCCACATCATCCACATTTTGTACCCTTCTGTGAAAACTAATCACGGACAGCGACACGAAACTTCTAATGTTCCTCTAAATTATACCGGTCAAGTTTAGCCAGAATTTCGGACGACCGAAAAACCGCGATACCATGCCTGCCACGCTTAACCACAAAAAGTCTCATGTTCATACAAATCAGACCGCAACTTACGGCTTTCTGTAAGTAAGTCAGGTCTGCCGTATAGCTGCCTCATTTCCATAAGGTTTTCGGGTTGCGACTCTTTATGGTTTTGTTTGGGTGATAAGATCGCAGTTTAGGGCAGTGTCGTATACAATTGTAGATTAGAAAAAGGTGTTTCATTGTTATACTTTTGTTTTAAAAACGAATGTATCGATCTATAATACCCTAAACCTATAAAAACAGAAAATTCGTAACTTAATCGACAAAATACACAGTTTGACTCTGGGATCAATATTGAAACGTTCAACCGAACGGTTTTAATTTAATTTCCGTTCTACATTTGCATGTTTTTCAGTTCTAATTAGGCAATATTGCAAATCAACGTTTGGCGAAATATTTGATTGAAGAACGCCTTGTTCTTGTTTTCTTTTGTATATGTCTATGGTACATTTTCAATCACCCGCGTGCTATTGGGTTAGAGTTGCACCAACCTCCTCCTCACGCAGACGACCTCTGTAGCCTAGTTGTTAGTCTCCCGACGAAGCCGGAGGTCCCGGGTTCGAATCCTTTTATTTGTGTGATTAGCACAAATTATTGTTCCTGAGTCATGGATGTTTTTTATGGATTTAAGTAAGTATTAATTTATCTATATAAGTATTTATATCGTGGTCTAGTAGGTACTCATAGTACAAGCTTTGTCTAGCTCCCAAACTAGGTCAATTTGTGTAAGATTGTCCCCAAAATATTTATATATTTAACCCCCCCTTCCTTTCCTAGCATGGGTGCTTGTTATAAGACTCGGCTATGCGAATTGGATTAAGGTCTGTTGTGGGCTATGGGCTAGCAACCTATCACAGAAATATCACATTGCTAGAAGCGCAAACTTTCAAATGCTTTGCCTACCTACCTATTTTGATAATGTACTTAGATATGATGAATGAATATAATGTTAAACGTGAATTACTGAAATATTAGTGGCCCTGTAGAATTCGCGAGTCAGTTTAAAAACACCAGGTGCTGAATTGACAAAATAAATCTACATAAATAAATAAAGAACCTGCTCACAAACACTTCACGAGAATCGGACCTGTAGAAGAGAACAGTTGAAAATCCGGACATACGAAAGAATTTTGACCCAAGCTTTCTTCGTTTACAACTGGAGTGGAAGATGATTAAGTTATCCGGTTATTTGTCCACCAAATCATAGCATACAACGTAAACATAATATACATGTACAATAATTACCGCAAACCCACCTATTCGTCATACACCTTCCAATACAGTCAATCACTTGCTATCCCACCCAAGCCAAAACAAAAAGTCACATTCCATTACAAAAATCGTATACTTACGACCTTTTAATCCAAAAGCGAATACCTAACCTAGTTCTGACAGGCTTCACGCGAATTTCATCATTAATTTTACCGAAGTAGGACGTAGAATTGTGTGGTGCGTTGAATGAATAGATTGATGACAGTACTTTAGCGGAGGTATTAGACGGGTCACGTAAGGGTTTCATCGTCGACACAGTTGACTGACCGATTTTGAATCCTCTTGCAACGAGATAAGGTCGTACAATGTCAGTTAATTGTGAGGCTGTTTGTACGTATAGGGCAGGGTATTGTTTGCTAGGATACGTATTTTGATTAAGCGAGTGACGAGGTTATTACTTGGATGGGTTTCGTTTCTAATATAAGTAAATGTATAGATACCTACAGCACGTGAGCCAATCTTTGGGTCTGTACTTCTCTCTTGCTTGTTTTAACGCGTTATGCCAAAATAAGCGATTATAACCGAACATGTGCTAAGATAAGACCTCACTTACTAATCTCAGTCATCATCCTCCTAGCGTTATTCCCGGTTGTACCCTAGAAAAGCCCAGGGTCCACTTTGACGCCTTATCCCAAGATTTGGCATAGGCACTAGTTTTACGAAAGAGTCTGCCGTCTGACCTTCCAAATCTGAGGGAAAACTAGACCTTATTGGGATGGAACCGGTTTCGTCATGATGTTTCCCCAAAACTACGTAATCAATTTTAACATGACGCAACTACCCTATTATAAAATAACAGGAGCATAATATGAAAAGGGCAAGCTAGCTATTAGCTGTGGCATTTGCAGCGTCGCAAGCAAAGTTCAAATTAACTGACACGTTCACACCTTTCAGGTTCCATTCAACGAATATGAAATACTCCTAAGAGCCTAATGAGAAAGGCGTGAATGAAATGAACGGAACGAATTAATGCTATCATTGTTGCGTTGCAGAATTGCCGTCATAACTTACCAATATAGTTACAATTATATTTGCTGTATTGCTTTGCTTCATTTGTTTTTATTTATTCCAAAGAAACTTTGGTCGGGTGTTCTATTATATTGCCTCTCATTTTAACGTCATTGTTACTTGGGCCGATTTTTTATCGTTGTCGAATTCATTTTTTCGTCTGAATTTGATAAAATTATGTGGTTTCGAAGAGCACGTGGTATTAATGCAAGGCAATAAACATTAAAATATGTCCCTAAAACGTCCCTAAAACGTTGCATGAAAAATCCCAAAAATGCCATACGTTTTGTCACTCAATGGAATAAAATTGTTGGACACAAAAGGAAACTGTGAGGACATTGTACTTAATCACGAAATCTTCTCTAACCAACCCAATTTCATCCAATTCCGACGTAACAGAAATCGACATCGTTAGAAAAAATTGCCCACTTAGCCTGCACCTGATATATTCATGGAATGAGTGATTTCATTATCCTCATAACGCTGTTCCTATTAGTGCTCAAACGGTTCCGGGGTCCGCTTTGACACCCGATCCCAAGATTTGGCATAGTGCACTAGTTTTACGAAAGTGACTGCCATCCGACCTTCCAACCCGGAGGGAAAACTTGACCTTATTGGGATTACACCGGTTTCTTCACGATGTTTCCTGAAAAAAACCCCGAACCCGGAACTGGTATGAGCCGAGGTTTGAAGCCGCGATGAAATTCGCTTGCTTTACCCCTCGGTTACAGCGCATGGAATGAATGAGTGTATTGGTAGATCAATTGTCTATGTTTGCAAGTTGGACGCGTAATTCAGTGTATTATGCAGTTACATTGGACTATTTTCCGCAACTTGTCCGTGCTATGTCTTCGTCGTCAATTAAAACATATAATTGTTAGCAACATGAGGCGCCCCCTAGCGACGATGACGGGAACCTGCCATAGAAACCAGTACCATCGCGCGACCGAGTCAATAAAACAGGGGGAACCGCCTGGCGCGGGCCATTATTTTCTGGAATTTGCTACAGTGAACATTAAAATTTAGTTAAGCTGTAATTTGTGTCGATTACAAGAAATAAACCTATTTAAAAAGAGTTCTGTAGTCACTTTATTTAATATAATTTTATTTACTTATTTTTAAAACTTACTAAAGAGGTTCTACTTTATTTTTTTGAACGCCGCACGCCGAAATTATTGTAAATTAAGGAACATAATCTATACTCAAATCATATATTTTCTTGCATCGTCTCCACCACCCAAAGGTTGTCTGGAAGAGATCGCTTTTTAGCGATAAGACCGCCTGTTGTCTACCATTGTGTATGTTTCATTTACCACTACTTTTACCCATGGTCCTTTAAGATTAGGTATACCTACACATACCAATTAGAATATGTACATTATATCATGCAAATATACTTAATAATATTATATTTTATTTGGTTTTATTCTTTCACTGACACTTAATTAGGTACCTACCTACTCCCTAAATATTTTCAGGTCACTGATTTGCTAACGTTAAACGCTGTTGCTTGGTGATGCACTGATCGCAAATATCGCAACTGAAACGTGTGTTATTTCTGCATCATTTTTGTTGTCTTAATGGTTCGCTCGCTTTGTTTGGGCATGATTGGCACTGTTTTCTTTTTTTTCTGTTTCAACATAATATTAACATAATGTTATTCATACAAGATTGGTCCCACCTTTCAGAATGTCAACGGCCTTGAACCACGTTTTTTGACATTTTATTTGGTATCTCGCGAATGAGAAATATGCAATTTACAGACATTTTACTTTTGCATAATTTTGCGAGATATAAATTAAAAGTTGAAGCTCGTTATTGGTAAAAGATTGACCCAATGACGTATGAATAACAATAAATGTTAATAGGTAGGGTAAATCGCCAGTTACTGGCCACCCTTCAATAACGCCACGTTTTACTAAAATGAATTCTGTCTGTAGGTAAACAGAGTTCATTTTTAGTATGAGGTGGCCAGTTTTTGGACAGCGGCCAGTAACTGGCGATTTACCCTAGGTATATTGAAACAGAAAAAAAATGGTTAGCACAACAAAGTGATTTAGCCATTCCGACTATAAAGAATTAATGCCGAAACAAAGCATGTTGCTATTGCGACCACATAAGATTTGGTTAGATTAACAACGTTAGCAGAATAGTAACCAGAAATAATTGATACCAAAACAAAGCACATAGCTATTACAACAACGTTTGATTTCATTAGATTAACAACGTTAGCAGAATAGGAACCAGAAAGAATTGATACCAAAACAAAGCACATAGCTATTACAACAAAGTTAGATTTGGTTAGATTAACAACGTAACAGAATAGTAACCAGAAATAATTGATACCAAAACAAAGCACATAGCTATTACAACAACGTTTGATTTGATTAGATTAATAACGTTAGCAGAATAGTAACCAGAAAGAATTGATACCAAAACAAAGCACATAGCTATTACAACAAAGTTAGATTTGGTTAGATTAACAACGTAACAGAATAGTAACCAGAAATAATTGATACCAAAACAAAGCACATAGCTATTACAACAACGTTTGATTTGATTAGATTAATAACGTTAGCAGAATAGTAACCAGAAAGAATTGATACCAAAACAAAGCACATAGCTATTACAACAAAGTTAGATTTGGTTAGATTAACAACGTAACAGAATAGTAACCAGAAATAATTGATACCAAAACAAAGCACATAGCTATTACAACATCGTTTGATTTGGTTAGATTAACTAAGTTAGCAGAATAGTAACCAGAAATAATTGATACCAGAACAAAGCACATAGCTATTATAACAATGTTTGATTTGGTTAGATTAACACCAATTGTAAAAAGAACAAAATGTAAACAAATGCAATTACAAACTTGCTTTGTCATTGGTGCAAAGCAACTTTGTCTAGGCAGCAACATAATCCAGAACGTGCTGGGTTAAACGTTGTCATTAGTACGAAATTTATATTGTTGTAACGACAACATATACATACATTGTAATAATAACAAAGTGAAAATGTTATTTATAAAACTTTGTTCTTACAACAATAAGAGTTTGGCAACAAAAAAGTTGTACTTCAAACAAAGCCCCATTGACGGCTGTATAGCGTTTAAGTTTTATTGTTACGCCCAACAACATTTTTCTCTCAGAAATTTCTCTCAAAGAATATATGTATTGTATTGTATAATAATTAATAATTATGTTCAGAGCAATGACGCCCAGTTTTGCGGTATATAAGAGGCCACCGGATGACTCGCGGTATTTGAGCTTTCGAATTGTTGTTCCGCCCTGTGCAACCCGAACTGAGCCAACTTGGATTGGGGCCGAAAAAGATTTTTTGTGCCGCGAGGCAGCCGATTGAAACAGCGGTTACCTGATAGAGTCACTGTTTACACAATGAAATGCTCCAATTGAATACCTGGCGACCGCCCCAGTCTAAGCTGCCTAAGTTTGGGTTCCACAGGGCGGTTTTACAGCGCTTCGGGACTTCAAATACCGCAAGCCATCCGGTTGCCTCTCGGAGAATGAAACATCGCGTCGTTGCTTTAACTCTTCGTGGTGGTGTAACAATCTGCAAACACATCTAGCTTAGGAGCTTTAGATTTAGATAAGCACATGACATGTTTGCACATTAGGCCAATGTTAGTAATGATGTTGGCGATATCTCACACATATCTCAAATTTTGTCAGCTGGCTGGTTAATAATAAAAGTAATAACACGAACCTTCGGTATGTGATAAACACAAACAAGACCTTTACACATATGCCTGTGTTCGGCTCCCGAATTTCACTTAGCAATCCAATAAAATTCCTCAGTCTAACGCCCCGTATATCCAGACGAACATTCTTTAAAACAGTCCAACTTTAAATTCAACGAGACACAAAATCCAATATACCGTGCAAAATAAACAGGTACAGCTGCAATAGCATCTACGACACATTCTCACACTCCTATCTCATGAAACAACTCTCCGAAACTCAACCTTCCCCAAAACACTTACAGCTCAAATTCGGACCAAGCCGGGATTTGAATACGATGTTTTGGAATTAGCGTGGAATAGTGTCAGGTTCCTGGCCGTGAAATCGTATCGCTGGCGGGCCTGCTCTAGGTGGTGTCGCCTGATAGTGTCTGACACTACCGACACCGCTGCAACAAATTGCCCCTGGACTAGAGTTTAGCCCGGGGCTCGCGGGATTCGTGCAATACCTACGTGACGTTTGGTCTTGTTAATGTCTAAGCAAACGGGGTTTTTGCGGTCGGAAAGATTTCTACGGCTTACCAGATATATATCGGAAAATAGAATTGCTTTTAGCCGTAATGTAGGTGAGTTTCCTATTGGGTTCAACGAGTCTTTAAGAAACGTCGAAGCACTATAACTTTTCTTGAAATAGGGTTAAGAGATTTGACAGTGATAATAATAATAATAATAAACATAAGGGGACAATCTTACACAAATCAACCTAGTCCCATAGTAAGCTCAGTAAGGCTTGTGTTATGGGTACTAGACGACGATATATATAATAGATATAAATACTTAAATACATAGAAAATATCCATGACTCAGAAACAAATATTCATGCTCGTCACATAATTTTTTGCCCTTACCGGGATTCGAACCCAGGACCTCTTGCTTCGTAGGCAGGGTCACTACCAACTAGGCTAAAGCGGCCGTCAAAATGGCAAAATGGCACGGCCTTAGCACAAGAGAACATACAAAAAGAACGTTTAAAAAAAAACTAGTATGTTACCATTATCATCATCATTGGGCCTCAAACATCGTAACAGATGATTTAAACAGCGCTTGTACGCGGGGGACATAACCGAGACTGATGTGAGAATGATAAAAAACTAAAAGACCTCATATACACGGCCGGGGTGTTTGAACCGGTCAAATCTGTTTAAAAATTAGAGTTCAGTTTTTGCGTAAACTAATGTGCTGGATGTGAGGAAAAAGTGTTGCAAGGCACCCTGTAGTTACGATCGCAGGATAACGCCGTATATTTCAAAGTTTTACGAACGGAAAATAAATGAAAAATAGCTTTGTTACTAGTTAATTAATTCGAATAACAAAAACATTTGAAATGAATCTTAGTTCGTTTTATATCTGAGTCTATACTTATTTATTTATTTAACCTTTATTGCACAAAAGAATATCTTATGGTACAAAAGGCGGAATTAATGCTATAAAGCATAATATACATATTGCGAACAAAAAACTTACCTACTTAATGTTTTATTATGTTGTTTTCAACAAATTTTCCTGTATTATTATATTATACAGCCAAGCCAAGTAACTTCGTAAATTCTATTGAAAAGATTTCAAAAATGCAGAACTTACCATTTTTTTTTATTATTATTATATTAAACTGTTTGCAAGCGCCATCTTTGCGCAATTTCAGTCCACCTATTCCAGGCTACACCAACAAAAGGCTGGTAACGACATCTACAACGAGTTTCCAGGTAACTAACAGGACGCTCGGGAACTCAACCCGGTTCACCCGTCGGAGCTACGCAGTTCTGAGCGTAAGCGTTAGGTGGCGCTGTATTCAAAATACATATTTTCGGGGAGTAAACTACACTTCGATACTATTTTTTTTATTTTATTTTAACATTTTGGGTAAAGGTGACATTTTAAGCGCGCCTATTTATTACCTTATTGAATGAAGCTTCTGTGCAATATTATTTGTGTGTTGTATACCCAATTGTAAGAGATGGCGTTACTTGTTTAATATTTAAGATTACTTTAAAATGTAATACCTACTCGCATACATAAAAAAACCTGTTATTAGAGTTACTTCATACAGAGAGATGCTCATCTGCAAATATCTAGAAAACCTCACGGCTGACCCATATCTACACCTAGTGGGAAATAGTTTTTTAACATACTTTTGCCCTGTAATTCCGGAGATTTTAATGAAATGAAATGAAATGAAATTTTATTGATAACGTTGTTCTAAACTCTGTTGAAAAGCTAACTTGCAACCCTCTCGGGAGGACTGACTACTTAATACCTATGTTTCAAAAAAAAATATATTTATACACATACTTTCATATGTACTAAACCAAAATTGGCCCTAAAAACAACTAACTTATCCATGAATTTAACCCTCCGCATGCCAGTTGGAAAATATGTCCGTACGATTTGTTTGTTTGTCTGTAATACGTCTGCGGAGGGTTAAGAAAAGGACACACACTTGGCTGATGAAGTAGCCATATGCTCAAACATTTAAAGAAGACCGGTAGTGTGAAAGGTCCTTAGAGGATAATATATCAATACTAGTTTCTGCCCGCGACTCCGACCGCGTGGAATTCGTTTAGGTATATTGCAGCTCCATACAAACTTTTACCACTCATTTCATCCCCTTAGGGGATGATTTCGGGGATAAAAATCTTATGTCACTCTCCATCCCTTAAACTATATTCACTTAAAAAATCACGTCAATTCGTCGCTCCGTTTTGCCGTGAAAGACGGACAAACGGAGCAACAATCAAACAAACAAACACGCACACACATACACTTTCCCATTTATAATATTAGTATGGATATTTCAAATCACGTTCTCGGAAACGGCTCTAACGATTTCTATGAAATTTGGAATATATAGGAGTTTACAGAGGCGAGAAGTTGTTGTTTTAGCTAAGACTCATGTCTGGTAAAATTCACGTTCTCCGTATTTTCTCTATGTTTACCTGAGCATCTTTTTCACCCAGGAACACACAATATACTTACTTATTACAATATTCGTGTGTGCCTTGGTTAATATACTTTTTTACTTTAACATACTAACTTTTTTTGAAGCTGATACAATTTAGGTACGTTTTACGCTCTCTTGAAGGCGTAGCACGGTCGCCATTTTATCACTTATCGTTTTGGAAAAGATATCCGTCCCTCTCGCACTCGCGTACTTGTCAGAGTGTCCTGTAAAGTTTTGTTTGAAGCAGATACTAAGTAAGGCCCAGTCTTACTCTAAAAATAGTTTTACAATTTATTATTTTTACAGAACAAGCAATATTGAAAGAAATCTATTCATTTATTGGTTCTATGGAGGCCACGCACTGCTCCGAGGCCAAGAACGTTTGGTCCATAACCTGTCCCGGCGCGGACCCGCCTGCCAATCCCTGCTCGCAGAGGCAATGGGACGAGCCGCTCTGTCAGCTAGTACGGAAAAACCTTTTAAATACGTCAACTAGTTCGGCAGACCGTGCTCGCCTCCTTGCAACTGCGGAGTGGGAGTCGGGTCTGTGGCTGCAGGCGCTACCCTCTCCAAACATAGGTACTTTTCTGGATAACACCACCTTCCGCCTGGCAGCTAGCTTGCGTTTGGGGGCCTCAACAAATCAGCCACATCGCTGTCAATGCGGCGCCATGGTAGACATACTGGGCCACCATGGCCTCTCTTGTGTCCGGAGCGCTGGTAGGATATCCCGCCACGCCTGTATCAATGATGTCATCCGCCGGGCCCTTGTCAGTGCGAGAGTGCCGGCAGTCCTCGAGCCCAGCGGGCTGGCTAGGGACGACGGCAAGAGACCTGACGGAATGACGCTGGTGCCTTGGAGCATGGGTCAGCCGCTAGTTTGGGACGCTACTTGCGTTGATACCCTGGCACCGTCCCATGTTCCAAGCACCAGCGCCGCCGCTGGCACTGCAGCATCCTCGGCCGAAAGCCTCAAGCGCCGCAAATATGCCCTCTTAGGAAATAGCTACATGTTTGAGGCGTTTGGGGTTGAAACCTTGGGGCCGTGGGGCCCAAGTGCGCATCGGCTGTACAAAGAATTGGCGACGCGCTTAATAGAAGCCTCGGGCGACCAGAGGGCTGGCCACTATTTCGCACAGCGTATTAGTATCGCTATACAGCGAGGAAATACGGCCAGCCTTCTGGGCACCTTGCCCGTTGACGGCGATTTATGCCAAATTTTTTACCTGTAGGTTTAGTTTTGTTATGTTTGTTATTATTATTCTAATGTTATTTCCTATAAATAAATAATAAAATTCATTTAAAATAATTTCAATGCAATTAATTATGATTTACTATGTCAACATATGTTTTACGATAGGATCATTAATGCAATATCCCAAATATCAATTCAACACACATAAATACAAGTACCTACACTCGTTTTCTTGCATAAGTGCACGTACAGAGTGATCAAAAATATGTGAACACGACATTATTTACGAGGGCTTAAGGTTACTAAGATATTATTGAACCTGTACCTATTTATGAACTCGACTGTACAAACTCTCAAACACGACAATAAATAAAAGCCGGCACGATATCAAGCAGGACAAAATGAAACCCAAACGAGCATTTGATCGCAAAAACAAAGAACAAGGAAATATAGACAAAAGACAACAATTAATGTGAACAATTACAAAATGTCGGAGGTGAGAACGCTCTCCGGTAAATAATGTCCGATAACGAACTGCGATGGCGGAATGTTTATCTGTTGTTCAACTGGTAATGAGTACTTGTATCGGTGCGGTGCAATTTATGAGCGTGACCGGAGACTAGTCAATTACAAAGAATGCCAATGTCTATCATTTGTCTATACTAGAAATACAACAGATATACGGCCTTTTAGGTCACTGTCCGGTCGAATACCGAATAGTGGCGTATTATTCTGTCGAATACCAGATAGTATTTAATACAGAAGAATAGGTGAATAAAATAACTACATAGTAATCACTAATTAAGCTCACAACGCGCTACGCGTAAAGTTAGCGTGTTTCTTTAAAAGCCTGCCAAAAGTGAGCCACGCACAGTCGAATTCATTTACTCAATACGACATTTGACAAGTCAGGTTCTTTTTATGAGACGTCAAAAACGCTCCGTTAGTATGGAATTTGCTTGTGACGTTTCTAATCCTTCCTTCTTGAGAGAACAAGAAAAAGAAAGAAAGAAAGATACATATACTAACAAACACATTAAACATAAAAAACTGATAAAACATGAAACAAGTGTGTCTCTGCGGCAGTGAACCGGCCACTGGCCCAGCATTATGCTGAGGTGTAACACACCTATCATTGCTGATTTTCAGCCAGCACCGTTGGTGACTCATGGCAACGTCATACGATCCTATTAATATCATAAATGCGAAAGTTTGGATGTTTGTTACTCAATCACGCTTAAACGGCTCAACCGATTTGGTTGAAATTTTGCACGAAGTTAGTTTATAGCCTAGATTCAAATATAGAATAGTTTTTATCCCGGGTTTACGCAGATGAAGTCGCGGCCGGAAGCTAGTTGTAATATATTGTTGTTATTGATAGATTTCATGAATTTAGAACACTTGAAATAGCAGACATTACGTGTGTATCATACTTTCCGACTATTTTCGTAATGTTTATCATTTTCTAATGAAAATTACAATTAATTTCATTTAAACATGTCCTCTTTCTTAATAACATACATTCTAGGACAAAAGTGCTCAAACGAAATTGATACGTCAGTAGAAATCCCATACTAATCAGATAATATTTTACAGTAATAAAATTTAATAAGGTAAGTAACAACTTCGAGGAAAATCATATCTTCCGTATATTAATAATATCCTAGGATATGACAATGCTAACCAGTAACAACCCAGCTGGAAACCCGTTTAATTTCAAGCTCGATAAATACCCAACTTAACTTAGAAAAAATACCTCCTCAGCCTATACTTTCGACCAACCAGAAAAGAAGCTGGGAGGAACACCTAAATCACCTATAGCAACGCCCCCCTTAGTATCTATGACAACTCCCCACTTAAGGTCTTCGCGAACGCAGGTCCTTTATGTGGAGCATAATGTGAGCAAATGGAATGCCTGTGTTGCAAACTATGTTATTGAATATTTTAGTTTGCTGATTAAAAGTTTGAGTGGGGTTATGTTAAAATTATGAGGAGCAATTTAAGCGGATTCGTAATTGTATACATTGTTACTTAAGGCCACTTCGGCATTTGGCGAGGCGGGATCGGTAGGTAGTATTTTGTAGTTTACTGTGATCTTATTGATATTGCCAGATTTCGCTACTTAAAATCGGTATACTGTCATACATATACAGAGTGTAACAAAAATGGGGTGTGAACTGATAAGAAAAAACTAAGAGAACAATTTATTTATGCGTAATTTTTTTACATTTGTATGGAGCGTTGGCCAACTGGGGTGACCTGCTCCATACGAATGTAAAAAAAAAACGCAAAAAAAAATCTTTTAGTTTTTTTTTTCATGAGAACGCGATACCTGTTATGCCTGATCAGTTCCAATGCTATTTTTGGTACACTCTGTTTTTGTAGATTGGTTGAGCGGACGCGGCAGAAATGCTTGAAGTACCCCCCGCCCCACAAAAACTTACGCGCAACCCGCGCCAAGCAGGTATTCTACTGATACCGCACCAGTGTTTCTTGTCTGCATGTTTTGTGTTACTTTCCATAGAAAATATTTTCATTTATCTAAAATTAAAAAAAATCTATTTCTACAGCAACTTATTGCATGTTACACTGCCTAAGAAAACAATATACTTTCAAAAAATGCACAGACTGACGAGCTATTTTCACACAGAAATCATTCCATTCAAAACTAATTAAATATTATTTTTGCCCCTCAATTAATGTAACAGGGGCAAATTCAGTCCATAACTCAAGCCAACGGCCCACAGTTTAAGAGGAATGGAGATCCATTAGGAATCTCATTACCCTAATCTGGAATAGTTTAGATCGCTTTAATAAAATCACTCAGTTATGCCCCTCTACGTACGGGCCCCTGAAATTGCTTAACTAATTTATAGGAGGGTGGCCTGAAAATGCCTCTGTTAATTTGGTTATGCGATGGAAATTGTAACTGTACTTATATTGCTATCGCATAAACGCAAATACTCTGTTATATTTAAAGTACTTAATTATGTTTCAGAGGGTACTTTATTAATTCATTAAGCATTCAAATATAATATTTAAAATATTACTGCAGTGAATCTAGTTAAACCAATATTAGAAAAATCGGCCGGGTGCGTGTCGGGCAACACGCAGTGTAGGGTTCTGTAGATCGAAAAAATATTACGTTCATCGCCACTGTACGGAAGGTTACCTAAGAATTGTTTTTTTCTATTGATTTATATACCCATAACGAATTACAGTTTTCCAGTAGTAAGGGTTACTTAGCTTAACCGCAGACAGACAGACGGACATGGCAAAACTTTATGGGTTCCTTGTTGACTACGGAACACTACAAATTTAAAATTTTACAAATTACAAATGCATCTGCACCCTCACATTTTTCATATTGTTGTGATTTCCGGAAAAACTTTAAAGGAATTAAGTTTTTTTATGTTAAAGATAAATATCTTTATAATTTCTAACATGTTCAGGAAAATCAGGTATGATTTTCACTCCGTTTAGACCTTGTAAAACTACCGCCGTCATTTACCCCCGCCGTCCTTACTTTAGAGCTACTAGAAATGCAAGGATTATGGAACAGGTTTCAGGAAACATAAAACAATTTTACAATATTGCCTCCTCTAGCTAACTGACGAGCATGCGTGCGATTTTTCATGAACTGAACAAGTTTGAAAGTAAAATCTTAAGGTCTGCCCGGCATGTCCGCCAACTCATCTTCGGTTACAGTTTTCAATTGATATAACGTTTCAGGGGCCACAATTCGAGCCCAAATGCATCTGGTTAGCTCGTCCTAGGCATGATTAAAAGGATTCAAGTTCAGATTTCTTGCTGACCAATCCGTATACCAAAGGGTTCGAGGTACTCCGTAGTCACCCGTGCTGTATGCGGTCTTGGATTATTTTGCATAAGCATAAATTCAACGATATATTAGCAAATGGTACCACAAGTTATTTAAGAAAGAAGAAACAATGAAAATGTGTATCGTCACACAAACAGATACATAAGCAAACATACATATAGGTACAGATGAAAAAATACAAGATTATTTGAGTGACAAATGGAACGAATTCAGCATGTGCTGTGACAGTATTTGCGGGCTGTACAGCGCTGGTTATCAACTCGTCCCCTTTCACTCATACCATTGACAAAAAACAAACAAAATTACAATACAATACATAAAGAACGGCAAAAAAGAATACTTAGCATGTATAGGGAAAATACAGTGTAACTTTGCTTACTACTGGTTAGTACTTAATTGTTGGAACAGACAGGTTAATTTATTTTTAATTAACACTTTGATGAAGCACCACTTTGATGTATCGTTGAACAGTCAAATCTATTGAATTTGACCGGGTGCCTGCCGTTACCTGTCATAACCCTGAATGGTACGACACAATAATAAATGTGACCCGTTTTCCGATGCTGCATTGAGAAAACCACTCTCCAGGCCTTTGGTAGACCCTATTTCGGCCAATATTACCGAACAAATTATTACTTTAGCCGCCTAAAATTCTGAAATTGACGATCAGACAGACAACAATAACATCACGATTCATTTATTTCATATAGTACTAGCGAGCTCGTTGAACCAAGTTATTCAAGCGAAGACACTTAAATACCGGCATCGCATACATTTCCTCGGCGACTGTACCAAAAAACACTATCTTACAACGATAGCAATAATTCAATAAACTATATTACTTCCCCAACCCACAAATTTGAGTGGTAAAACCAAAAATTTCACGTATAAAATTCAAATGGAGCCATTTTTATATGAATTACTCTCGCCAGCGGATGAGTAAGGAATGATATTGTATGCATTTTGCATGAGTCGTATTATCGGGGGGAACGCATTTGAATATACACCGTGTTCGGTTCAAATACGTAAGGTGCACTAGGTAGGTACTATGTAGATTTATTATTGTGTATGTCCTGCAATGGGGTCGGTAATAGTACATTATTGCCGAGGCGCGGAAAGAAAGGGGTTGCCTGACGAGGACGAGGAGGACGATAAAGAGCGAAAAAACAAATTCAAAACATATCACCTTGAAAACCGCGGGGCTCGCGGGTAATTTTCTTTGGCTGAATGTGATTTTTCATTGGTCATCTCTATTTAGTACGGGCGGTATCACGATTTTAAAAAGTTTTACACAGCGGGAAAGTAATGGGTTTTGTATGGGTTATTATACTCCTAGGCACGGAAGAGAGTTAACTTTTTAAATGTTGGCGGATTAAAATTAGACACTTCGCGTGTTCGTTTTTCAAACAAAATGCGACGCTTTCCGAGCATGTTTGAGAAAATAATGGTTAATACAAGGTGTTTTGATAAACAGTAAAATTGAGTTTTGCCTATTAATATGTATAATCATCGTTGTAATAAGAATGATCACTGATTTTTAAATTACCTGTTCGTAAAATAATAATTATTCTTAGTCTTATAATATTATAAATAATACCTTAATAAATAGTACCTTATAATTCCATTTTAAAATAAAGTAATAGTTGCAGGCGCCATCGCCATTTTGTTCATCTTATAAGCAAAAGTCTGTGCTCAGTGTACGCGCCGAAATCATAAAAACAGGAAAATTTCAAAAAAGATAGTGCTTCTACACAAACCCTGAAGGCACTGGGATCGCTAAGCATTTCTAATTGAATATCGGAATAATATGTCCCTGATGATGAAATATTGCAAAATATTGCGAAAAAACTATAAAAGACTCAGGCGTTGCAACAATAAGTAAAAAGTTTTAAAAAAGTGAAACGGGAAACATCTATAACTTATTCCTAGAAATATTATTAACACTTCTGCAAAAAACATAAAGACAGTTTGCATCATCGCATCGTTAAAAGTACCAGGGCTTCATACTTCATAAACTCAAAGGCCGTATTCTAGAAATATCATATTAAATGGAATACGCCGTCCACAACAAAGTTAGATTGGTACCGGCCTTGATTACTGGCTGCCGTGATAGGCAATTTCCTCTTCTTTGAACATGGCTTCCTGGTACTGTATGCGAGTATTATGAATTGACTTTGCCATTGAGAGTGCTTTTATAAACCTTAGTGAACTTTATTTTAAGTTATAAGATTTTTCATCATAAGTTAATTAATAAGAAAACGATGTGTTTATGTAGTTATCTGCTTCCTACTTTGTTGTATAGGTAGATGAAAATGTCTTTCTTGAGATGATATGGTGATCAGTTGAAGACTATGTACCATTTTAGGGAAAAAAATCATCATGGACTTAACTGTCCATCTACGATAGGTACAAAAAAGGTATGAAGTTTTCTCTAAACACAATAACAATCCGTCTATGCATATGCTTCACCTATAGTTGGGCCAGATTCAACGTGCCGATGGAGTCAAAAGCATTATATTAGGTGCACATCGCACCTCTCGCTCTGTAAGCGAGAGCAAGCGAGTAGTCCGGCGTAATGAGTTATAGGTACTTACATAGATTATAATATAGACTTTCTATTTAGGGTGTAATTGACAAGGTACCAAGGTAGGCACTTATGAATTCAACAGTTCGCACATACTATGATTGTTTTATTATTTCTTGCTACACATATCTGTTTATACATACATCGATCTCCTATAGCTCTTCAAGCCTTGTCGATACCTGCCTAACAATATTTGCATGACATAATGAGGTCGGCTTGTTAACCTGAATTGCCTCCTCACAAAACATTTTCTACCCAACAGTTTTATGGCCAGTATGGTTTGACCGTAAAGCTAGTAACTACTGTACGTTATCAGAGTTCAGAGTTATACCGGTTAGGCTGTAGTGAAGTGGTGGTAAGTTTTGTGTGAATTTGCTCTGTCGACCCACTTGCGACGCAAACAGGCTAATGCGTAACATGAGCTTAGATGTTTATGATTCCCTTAGAAAGGATTTAATGTTTTATAAAATACTTTTTTGAAGAGAAAAACTATAGGCATTTGATTTATCATTCAGTAAACTTGGAGAGAGAAGCAGACATTTTATCCCCGTTCCATACGTTATGTTATAATTTTCAATAAAACATTTTCGAGTGGTAAAACTATTGTGCCCGTCTCGGTTTTTTCAAAAAGCAGTTTTGTTTAGTAAAGTTGAGATATTTTTTTCATGAAAATCGACTTCAAACTTTATTCAAACTATAATTAACATTTTCACTGCTAGCAACCCTCCTATTCGCTTTCCTACGAGAAAAACCGTGGGATCGAGCGTAACGATTCTTGTTAGTGAATGGTTTTTAAAAATCTGCTCTATCTGATATACCTACCTACCTACTTTACCCCCTTATCAACAAAACCCTTTTCTCCAACACCACAATCTCCAAACTCCCATCAAATCTAACTTATTTACATACTTTTTCTCATAATTTGCCGTATCAGAGCTAAAAAACATCGCGCCTGACACAAGAGGAGGAGGTAATAGAGTGTCATCGTGCCATAATAAATGATCCTTCTCGCGTAGGTACCTTTACACTGTTCTTACATTTACTCCGTCAGATTACGCCGGTCCCTTGCGGATTTGGAAATAGACTTTTGAATATGTTCGTTCATAAATATGGATGCCATTTTGATTTGTATTTTTGGTAAAGCTTAAGGCGTATTGTGAAATGACAATGTGTGTGGAATCTTATATTTTAAGATCACAATTTTCATATCTATTAGAGTGGAAATACTACGTTACTTAAAAATGTATGTGGATACGAGTCCCGCTAAGTTGCATTTTTGACCTCGATGCAAAGAGAGTGGTGTCTATCTGTGTATCTGTCTGTGGTATCGTAGCTCCCAAACGGATAGACCGATTTGAATGCGGTTTTTTTGTAAATTTTAAATGAAAGGAAAAATTTAAAAATTTAATGCTCCGAGCCGGATTCGAAACGGCGACCACAGGCATTCATGGCCCGTCGCTACTAACCAACTGAGCTATCGGAACAATCTGGTTCGGGCACCAAATCCTTCAATCAGTTCCTTCATACAACGCCTTAGGGAGGCGTATGTAACGACATCTACCAGAAGACTTAGGCTTCTTAACGGCACCAACGTCTCAAATTATGTTGAGAAATCGTCAGTAACGATGCGCCACCCCATACTAAATTAATTTTCAATTTTTCCTTTCATTTAAAATTTATAATTTCCGTTAGCAGCGTTACTGCTTAAAAACAAAAATTAATTCGGTTTTTTGTGTCATATGTAATTTTATCCCGAGTGCTTTAAGCCATGATTTATGAAATCTGTATAGCCCTTTTTAGAATATTGGACTTTGAAATGAAAATGTCGGGAGTTAGTAAACATTTTTAAGTTGTAGTTATTACTTATGGGCTGCTCTTAAACGTCGATAAAATAAATTTGGTCCACTTTAAACTACGTAACACTATGAGTGACCAGCTCAACATACTATCAAGTAATGTTCTGGTACCCCAAGTGGACCAAGTAAAATATTTAGGATTTATAATCGACTCCGGTCTCAGGTGGTCGCCCCATATAGACATCACCTGCAGTAAGCTTAGCTCGACGTGTTACGCATTATACGCACTAGCTCCAGATCTAGAAAGAAAGCTTACTATGGATTAACTCCATCCTAACTTACGGTGTTGATCTATGGGCTACTGCAGTTGATCGTGACAGGGCGTTTAGAATTCAAAAACGGGCCGTTAGGCTCATAGCAAAAAAGCCTCATGATCATCCTGCGCAGATCTTATTAAAATAATTGATTATACTTACATTACCCAGTGTATTTATCCTTGAGGTTTGTATGTTTGTGAGACTGCGGCTCGAGTCATGCACGACCCGCGCGCAGCTGCACGGGCCCGGGCGCACCACGCGCGCCCAGCACATGCTGGTCGTGCCGGTACGGAGGCTAGCAAAGGCTCGAAAATCACTTGATGTAATAGGAATTAAACTGTATCAATCTCTTCCGACTGAATTGACAAACTCATCGACTGACGCCATTATCAGAGGCAAACTAAAAAAGATTTCATTGGACATTACGCCATTGACGAATTTAATGATAAGGTATTATTGACCCACGCATAAGTAATTAATAACCCTTAATTAGACTGACATTTACAATGTTAATGATTTTTTTTTGAAATATTGTATGTCTATTTCTAATTAAAAACTACCTTGACATATAAGAAAACGTATGTACCTACTATTATATACTGTATCCTGCCATGTAAAATAATGTGTTTTATGAATAAAATTCTGAATCTGAATCTGACTTATACCTGTAAAAAGCTACGGTAGCCTAGCGGTTCAGGCATGCGGCTGTCAAACGGCGGTCGTGGGTTCGAAATTCGAATCCCGGCTCGTACCATTGAGTTTTACGGAACTTATGTACGGAATATCATTTGATATTTACCGTTAGCTTTTCGGTGAAGGAAAAACATCGTGAGGAAACCTGCATACATTCACGAAGAAATTCAAAGGTGTATGTGAAGTCCCCAACCTGCACTGGGCCAGCGAGGGGACTACTGCCCGTTCCCTCTCATCCACGAGAGGAGGCCTGTGCCCAGCAGTGGGACGTATATAGGCTGATTTTATTATTATTTATACTAGTTATTATTTTGTTTAGTTGATTTTTGTTTCAATAAATTGACAATGTGTCAGAACCCCCGGGCTCGTAGCAAAACCGGACATAACGCTAGGAGGATGATGAAATTGACAGGGCATATACATATTTTTTATAAGTTCTAAAAAATACGTGTGATATGTCTCAAATAGTAATTTGAATAATTTACATTCGAACAATGCAAGTTAAATAAACGCTTGTAAAAGAATTGAATTTAACGTAGCTCGTTGAAAAGAGTTTTTCATTATATCTACCCTAATTATTATTTAGTAAGAAAATACTAACCTCTTCTAATTTGTTGCAGGTAAGATGTCAACGGTGAAGATTTACTGCAATACTGTCAGTTTGTAGTGCACATACAATAAATGGGTATACATTTACACATATTTTGTCAGGCAAAAGGTTATAGTGTTTGAAATTGGGAGAAACATATTTTACTACAAAATTAAATTTGTTTTATTTAAGTACATAGGTTACCGTCAGAAAATGTCCACCGTCACTTTATTTATAACGAAATTATGAACTTACCCCAGGAAAATTACGTTTTTTTGAAGCATAAATTTATAACAGCGTTTTTTTTTGTTTGTTTAATTTTCAAATGTTTTTCCAAAATGCCTTATCCACAAGAATCCTACAAAATTTCCATCGGGAAGTAAATATATAAAAATAAATGGGACATCCATTATGTTTTTTGTATGATTTATTCTATGAGAGCTCCTGTAAATTAACCAAAACAAAAATTAAAATATCCATTAATATTTTTCCTCTTTTTTCAGGAATTGGTTAAATATCGATTTTTTTGATGACTAATATTTTGGTGGATTTTGAGTCTACGTAAATACTAAAATGATTATATATCAGCTACGCACAAAAAAGCTGCTGTTATGAATTATTTCCAAATTTCCATTTTTTTACATACTAATGAAAATAAAATGCTTCGGCTAACTCTCAAAAATATGTACACTGTCAAAACCGTTTACAAATTAACGCAATGTGAAATTGACAGCTGAGATCCAAGTGGCATGCTACAGAATGCAACTTGTGCGCTGTTTGGTTGCCTTACTTACATATAGATCGACACATGTAAAAAGAACCCTGGCGGCCATACATTTTATATGGCCGCCAGGGCTCTTTTTACGTGTGTCGACCTGTACTTAGTCAGAATATTATTGTAAATTATAAATCAAAGCAAAAAAATATATTCCGAGCCGGATTCGAACCGGCGCCCACGGGCATTCATGGCCCGTGGGCGCCAAACAACTGAGCTATCGGGACAATCTTTCTCGGCCACTTAATTTCTCCATCATTTCCTTCTCACAACGCTTTAGGGAGTCGTTTAGCGACATCTACCAGAACATTTAGGTGTTTTAACGGCACCAACGTTTATATAAGTATATGGATGACGCAATTATCTCAAAATGCTAATATCTTCTATCAAAATACAATTTCAATACAATTACAGAAACAGTTTAATATCTATTATCCATTATTATGCAGAAGCTCGTCCAGGGAGTAATTAATGATACCTATCGTCACCTAGCTTTCCAAACCTCCTATCTATTTGCATCACTGCAAATTAATTGAAACTCTATAATTATTACCATAAAGTTGCTTCTTCGTGTGTGCTGGTTTTCTAAAGCAGATGGGGACTATGTAATGATTAAGCCACCACAATACGTCATCAGCACAGACGCTCTCGGGTCTCGCGCAGAATACGATTATACACGATTATTCAGCCACAATTTGATGCAAGCTGATTCTATGTATAATTTAGTGAGCATGTGGCGTACGAACTTAGCTACGATTCTCTGTGATGAGATTTGGAACGTGTAATTGTACATATGAATATAACTAAGGTACGTGAAATATGGTAGTATAGTAAAAGTAGTGTGTAGTAATGCTAGAGTGATAATGTTACAATAGTACATTACGTAACTAGGGCGGTGAATTCGTGAATGCCTCAGATCGCAGGTGTTTGTGGCCCGAACTGAAGGTGAGGGCCATAAATATGCGCTCTGGGGCTTTACGAATTACTGCCCGTGTTGACTGTTGAGTACAAAATTTTACGTCTTCATCCGGCCATAATGCGAGTTTTCCTGTACGCGCAGCGTGCAGTAAAACTCACATTATGGCAAGGTGTAACGTAAAATACATTTTTAAGACTCTAGTTAACTTAAGCTTAGATACTCGTATTCATTCATGTATTGGTGAAGCTATACTGACAGTACTGTCAGCGTCACAACATACATCTGTACTCTTCAGGGTGTTCAAAAATATCTGAACATGAACTCTATGGCTTTCACAATAAAGTTGTATTCAGATGTTTGTGAACAACTTGACCGCTCAGATGTACGTGATGGCGACTGTACAGTGCCTCTGTGACCCTGCTTTCAAATAATATTGACTTTTAATCGTATTAAGGTAAGAATCAAATTCTTGCCCACCTTGACACTTTCACTACCAGGAAGCCGCCTAGCGGGCGCCTACGCCGTAGTCGCTTTCCGCTACGTATGAGTAAAACCAGGGGATCGGCTACGAGCGTAGCGCGTAGCGATTCTTGGCAGTTGTCCGCTGTGACACGAAAATTAACCATACAAATTCTATGGTTATTTTTTGTTGCTCAACGGAACTTTGTTCACTTCTTCAGTTTCTATGGCTAACTACCAGCTAATCAGACTAATAACTGACCAAGAATTTCGTTCTCACCCATCATCCAATTTCGAATCGCCATATTAACGTCGCGCTCCTTCTTGTGTTAATTCACAAGTGTTTGAAAGCGCGACATAATAAGTGTTGAGCGGATTTTTATATAAAAACAATTGATTAAAGACTTCAATTCAAAAGTGTTTGGAAGCGCGACAAAAACATTGAGAGCGGATTTTTGTAAACAAATAGTTGATTAGATACTAGATATAGATTGTGTTATAATACCAGTTTCCCGAATTCCAAATATCGCTTTGCCGTTAATAAGCCTGCCCCTGTCCAACTAACGAAAAACTTTCTATCCCTCTCTTTTTAGAACTGCCGAAAGGTATGGAAACCCAATTAACACCCGGAGCTAGACAGTTTTGTTGTGGAGAACAATTGCTTTGGATCATACAAAGATACTTCACATACAATATTCGTTTTAATTAACATTGAACTGTGATGCGCGGACAAAAGACAGGCGGATATATCCGCTCGGGGGCTTCGGGGGAAGTTTATGCTTTACGACACGGGAACGACACGATTGGAGTTTTGAGTACTTATTTTAGGCCGGCACTAGTTTTCTAGCCTTAATTCATACTAATATTATAAATGGGAGACTGTATGTGTGTGTTTGTTCGTCCGTCTTTCACGGCAAAACGTAGCGACGAATTGACGTGGAGATAGTTGAAGGGATGGAGATTGACATAGGATAGTTTTTATCCTCGAAATCATCCCGTAAGGAGGTGAAATGGGGGGGGGAGTAAAAGTTTGTGTGGAGCTGCGTTATATAAACGAGTTTCACGCGGACGGAGTCGCGGGCAGAAACTAGGATAATATAATGTAATACTGACTTTGGAAAAACAAGAATAAAAATAAACTTGGTCGAGACACAGAGAGCAAGATGTTGATGGGTCGGCAGCAGGAGGCCCTCGAGCCTGCTAGGCTACTTGTATCACAGAATGTAGATAATAGTAGGTACACTTGTATGTTAATTCCCAATTTTGGATTTGCCTAATAAAGTCACAATTGGGTAAGGACTAAATTCTTGGCCAGCTTAACTCACTCAATAATTTTTTTTATGAAAGTTTCCAGTTGTGTTCTGAAAATTAACCATTCAGTACAATTGTAATTTGAAGTACAAGCGGACGCCTTGTTTCCTCTCCCTATTTTAAAACGAGAATGTACGACATTGAAAAGTCACGTAATTAGAAATTCGAGACAAAAACGAAATAAATATACAAAGCTCACCCTGAGGGTTGAGAGGCTGGAGTTCCGCCACAAAGCGAGTTTCAATTAATTTGTGGTGAGAGTACCAACTAACAAGCTGTCAACCTTCATGAAGGAGTAGATCTGGCCGAAGTCTAGTCTTAGTGGCTATTTGACACCCAGAACTTGCGCCGCGCGCCGCCGACTTACCTTGTTTTTGTGTTAAATATAGCGTTATAAGTTTTGTATATAGTTATGTATGTTAGTTTGTAAGGTATTTGTAAATATGGACCTTGCTGCCTAACTCAAATAATTAATGTTTTCGTAATTAATTAATTTCGTAGTTGTAATTAACGTTTTGTAACGAAACGTTTCTATCTCAGCACACAAATACCCCGCTTACAACAAGAACAACGCCATAGGCTAGTCGTGTCGTCTAAACTTCTCCCGAATGACGTTGGGAGTACAACGGGCGTCACCGAATGACAAAGGTCATTCATGTTGCACCGCTAATTCGGATTATTCCGACATTGTCCGGGCGCTTCAAAGGCTATAGTTTTCGACGGACTGAATAGGCTCGGTATGACAATGACATTTGTTTTCGATCCTTGAAAGCGGATCGTATGGGTACCTGATCAACTATGTTTTCGTTGTTATGGGAATGTTTCACATTGGCTCACATAAAATCGATAATTCAATAGCATCGCTAGCTTTTAGCATCAATAGCTTTATATAACCAAACCGAGGACAAGGTTAGCTGGAAGAGATCCCTTATAGGGATAAGTTCGCCTTTGTACTTTGATATATTGTGTGACATGTATATTCCTTAACCTGTTATTGTGTACAATAAAGTGCTTGCATACATACATACAAGCGATGCCACGTGCGGTGCGCATAGAGTAGAGGCATAACTCTTGTAAGTCTGTTTGGGTCTGTTGGTTGTGGCATAGACTGCGGCTTACTAAATGCTGACTCATACCTTCTGAAAAGGTTAGCTGGTAAAGACATCAATTTTCCAGTGTTACAAATTATTTCGTTACAAATTATTTCATCAGCGTGTCTTACTCACACACTACTCGCTGTGTGCTAATGCAAGAGTACTGGAACCAAGATGACTAGCGTATACTTATAAGATGGTTTTGTTTTGCCGAAAATGTTGCAATGCGATTTGCCAGGAGCAGGGCTGAAATTCGGCACGCGCTAACGCACCTCCCCTCACCCGTCACGCTAACAAAACTAGACCTCTGATTACGTTTAGTTACTACGAATCAAGACGTCAAGGTATATTTATGAATGACTGGTGAGGTGGAGTTAAAACAAGTTACAGATTAGCGTGACAGGAGCGAACAGCGATCACGGTTGTGAATTTGATGCCTACGTCGGACTTCATCAACGATAGCCGTCTTATTGCGTAGGTATGGTAATATCGTATATTAATAACTGCATATAGTTCGCTTACTACATATATACACGATTGATTGATAGACGGGCTTTGGTTTAATAAACTATGATATCAGGATAATAAAGAATGGAAGGCGCTAAGCGGTGATCGCTTTTGCCAAAACCACGCACGTGGTCTATGGCATATTGAATTACAGAGGAACGAACTTTATCTGTTTTTCTTAAATATGCTCGGAAAGCGTCGCATTTAAAAACGTAAGTAATTTCATTTGTTTGGGTAAAGTATAATTACGATAACTCTCGCATTGTGTGCTAAAGAAAGTGAATACCGCCTTTGAAAGATGTCGTAGAAAGAATGCTTTTAGCTTAAACTGGGTACAAGTGTTACCGCGTTATATCTTCGTATTATTTCCTCGGAAGTTTGAGAAAAGCACCATATTTACCTTGATGGAAATGGATTGCCTGACTCGTCTTTCGGCTGGTTATCCATTTCTTTCCGCGTGTCGGCAATAATGTACTATTCTTCTACGTTTCGACATCAGTACGTAATGCTGATCACATCAGAATATACTAGAATTTTCCACGACCCAACACACTATCAATCCCATTTGGGATTTCATACCTTTACAACGAGTTTTCACCAAGCTCGATATTTCAGCGGCAAAGGGCTTCAAAATTCTATTTTTAAAACAATAAAATTGTGTGAGTGCCGGAGACGGCGGGAGATATTCGAGCCTTGTAATAAAAGTGCAAGCCATAGGTTGCGGCAAATGGCGTGCATGCGATATTGCTGGCCTAGGCCACGAGCGGCGGAGATTATATTTCGATATCTACCTAATATTATAGATATTGTGGAAAAAGCTGCAGGTGCAAAACGCACGTTCGTATCGAATGTTACGTTGAAAATCCGGGTACGTGAATATTCATCGAATTTTGTTGATTTTGTACAACGAAGCGGCAAAAAATGTTAACTATGAGATTAAAATTTGCCGGACATAAATGACATGAATTTAAGTATATTATTGATAACATAGTTAACGGGTAAGTTTAAACTGTTTCTCCTTATTTATAGTAGGTACTCGTAAGTACTTAACACGGAAGCAATAAAAAATATATATTTACAAGTTGCTGCTGTCAAAGTATTTTTATTGTTGTGCACTTTGCATATTTCTCGTCCCGTGTCCCCAACGCAAGGTTTATGTAAAAGAATGTCGCGGATCGTTTTGTTCCAATCTAGGCACGGAGCCAAACCGCCATTATGTCTCCATGACGGGCGGTAATCTTTAATACGGAATGAGCCGTTTTGTGGACGGTGTGTGATTCCATTATGAACCGATTTTAAAAGATGACGTTAGCAGTAACGGCTGCGTTTTTACCCAATGAAAAGGATAAGTAATGTTGTGTGTACGTAGGTTTGTATTTTCGTGTTAGAGTGTACATAGTCTGTAAATAAGTGACAAAGAGAGAGATTTGAACTTTGATTGTTTTGTATGTTAATTCATTGAAAAGATCAGAGTACGCTTGTATTATCTTCCTATACTCATAAAATTTCTGGAAGCAGTCACTTGTTTGGTATAAATTGCCTGTTGGAAGCTTTGCTGAAACAGGTACATACCTACCTGCTTTAATCACATGTGGAAATTGTATTTTCACAAACAAAATATCTCCTTTATTTTCTACTCTCATGCGTCGGGCCTTTTGTCACACCCTGAGTATTTAATTCTTACAAACGTTAAACTCATATTTCCCAAGATTTTTCACGTAACAGGTAAAAAAAACCTTTCAGCTTTCAAGATTCCATTATTGAATGCATATTTAATGAATGCATTACCTTATCAAACGCGTACTTTATCAACAGAGCATCAGACCCATTTTGTTATTGAAAAATAAGCCTTATCTGGGAGAAAATAAAGCTGTAATCTCTTAATTACATAACAATATTTATGAAATTTAGGCAGTTACTTCGTCGCTCACCGGGCCTTCTATCTGAATTATTACTTAGTTACTTTCGTTTAATTTTTTTATAAGAGAAAAAACACTTTTTGTTTTATACGCGTATTTTGCGCTCAAAAAGGAGGAGGTTCTCAATTCGGTTGTATTTTTTTATATATTTTTTTCAATGTTTGTTACCTCAGAACTCCGTCATTGATGAGCCAATTCGCATTTTTTTTGTCTGTTTGTATATGTTTCCAGGTGGGTCCCATTTTTTTCAATTTCAATTGATGATGAAGACTTCAACTTATCAAATTCCTCAATACTTTATTTACTTAAAAGTGCAAAAGTACGTCACAGGTTCTGATAAGATTCCGTTGAAATTGGAACTAATGAAGTGCCATTGGTGATGATCTTGGGGAATCGACGGAAGTCCTCAATTATTATCGGCCAACATACAGCGATTCGGTTTTTTTCTACAGTAATCAACGCATTTGCTCTCGGAAATCAGTTCATGTGGTAAATTGTAAAAAAAAATGTGGAAATGTTCTCGTGGCTTAGCGGAGTACTAAACTGAAGTCGGTTAAAATTTTGATTTTAAATTAAATTATTGGCATAAAAATCAGGTTGATTAGTCATAGAGTTTAACTTTATATGTATTTTGCGTTAGTTATATTGTTTTTTTTTTCAGATTAATTAATAACTCAATTTGATATTACGCAATACAATTGAATTGCGAACTGCCTTTTTTGAGAAAGGGGGTTAAAATAACTTTGATTCGAGTCTCTGTCAAAAACTAGTTTATTGTAAGTTTTTTTTTGCCGACTGTACTTTTTTGCATATCCATCAACTGGTCGTGTAATTTAGGAAACTCTACGACCACCTCATCAGATCCGCTCATGTGCGTGGTGCCATTATATTGTGTTGTCATCAAAATTAATTCAATGAAAAAATAAGGATTTAAATACCGATCTTATTTAAATATGCCAAATTTCTGTTCAATCAAGCGATCGAGGTGGCTGGAAATTGTTTACAAAATTTTGAAGGACATCCTACTATTTTTTACATACAAATCAAATCAAATTATTTATTTCAGACTCATGTCCATATCATGTTAGTAACATTAAAAACTTATAAAAGTACGTTAGTTACATTAAATTATACACCGCACCTCTTGAGCCCATATGTAGGGCGTTCCACTGCCGCCACACTGCGCAAACAGGACTGTCCCAAATCAGCTGAAGAAGGCTGTTGGAACTTTTTTTTTTTGTTTTCTCTCATACTTTTTGGAGATCCCTCCACTCTGTATGCATGGACGCGCCCGGAAAAGAAGGGCGCCCGGAAAGCTGTCGGAACTATCACGCACACGACGCATGAGGGACGCGGTTCTGTTTCTTATAATGCCACTGAAACCATCGACCCGTGCCTCTGCGAACATCCCAGATGCGCTGCAGTATCGTGACAGCCCCATCAACCTCCTGAAGCCGTTACATACACAGTGCAAGTTTAATCAAAACAAATAAAAATAGTTTCTCAATTTATATTACAAAGTTAACCTTCCAATCGAACAACAGTCTGAAAATAACTCGCGTTTGTTGCTTATCATCATCATCATCATTAATTTAAGAGTCATCCTCTTGTCGGTGGAGTATTTTCCTCTGTCGTACGCCAGCCCTTTGATTTGTTGATACGACACGACACCAGCTTTTTCCCTTATTTGGTCTATACAACTGCGTCGTGGTCTTCCCCTGGTTGCATATACCGTTTAAAATGCCTCATATACATTGAAACCCATATACAGTTACGTCTTTCTACGCCAGCACTACAGCTCTTAATTTCAAAAAGCCGCATGATCATAAAGAATCTGCATCACGTACGATCTTTAAAAAATGAAAACCAGTCTACCTGTGGACTAACTTGACCTAAATAAACACTTAAAGCTGTAGCCAGTAAAATTTTCCAGCATATCAACAAGTGTTCAGCCTAGAGAAAGATGCAACACCGCTGCTGGCACTGTGCCATGCCCCGCCTAGGCCTTTCATTGGTTAACTTTATTAACCAATTGACAAGCCTCGATGTGGATTGGTGGACAGGTTATATAACTGACCTGTGTCAGAAATAGGTCAGTGGGTGTAGTGATGCAGTTTTACGCCAGGTAATTTAAGCCGGTTCTCGGGTAACGATTTGCTTCATTTGTAGCCAAATACATTCCAATAGAAATTGTATTTTGCGTTCACATGTTTTGAAATATATATTTGTAAATATCATTTGATGAAGGCAGGATGTCCTCAAAATGCAGATGAATAGAGTAATGAGACTAATCAGAACTCTTTAATAAATAAATACGCGGTGAAAAATGGAAATAGTTCAGTGAATGTTTTTCTATTTCTATTTAAAAGTGGCTGTTCCACGCAAACATGAAAATGATCGTTGGATACCTTCACAAAGTATATAAATATGAAATTTAAATCTATCGACGTAGAAGTGATCTTTAGAAACATAATTTCTATATAAAACAAAGAAATAAACACGCTTCAATTGTGAATTGGAACATCATTTTTATTCCGGTACCTATCAAGAAATTTAAATAACTCAAAACCATGATGAATGTACATGCAACTTACATATATTCGTGATAAACTTAAATAGGGATAAAACTATTTGAGTTTTCAGTTGCCATGTAAAAAGAGTAAAAATCGTATGACAATGTGATTAAAACTTTGACAACAACAATTTTAATGTCTCATCTCACACTCAAAAATGGGTACACTTTGTATTGAAGTTCGGTACCAACGATACCTGTTTTTTTTCTATGGAGTGAACATATAACTTGGCTGTCTGTACTATCCATATCATATGTGATAAAATGTATCGCCTTGCGTAAACTTTTCAAAAATTTGTTTATATTAATGGTCCAAGATGTGGGTCATAAAAAAATGTTGCTTTATGACACATTACACAAAACATGTGATGCCGTTGACGATGGCAAGAGCGAGAGGCACTCAAGATGATTTTTAGGGTTTCGTATCCAAAGGGTAAAAACGGGACCCTATCACTAAGGCTCCGCCGTCTGTCTATCTCTCTGTCTGTCTGTCCGTCTGTCACCTAGCAGGATCTCATGAACTGTCATATTATTTATGTTGCCGCTATAACAACAAATACTTAAAAACCGGTCAAGTGCGAGTCGGAGTGGGGTCCCATACAACAGACACGATTTTTTTGCCGTTTTTATAGCTAATGGTAGTCCGACTCGCACTTGGCCGGTTTTTCTCTCAAGTGAACCCACAAACAATATTTTAATCGTATGTATTGAATAATTTCACAAGTCAAATACCTTCTGCAGGAATTATTAAAAGCAAAAATACATTCTGTACGAATTATAGAAAGCAAAAATACCTTCGCAAGAATTATTAAAAGCAATTCTAATGAAGCTGTCTTCACAGGGCAGCAACTTGTTATATTTTCCTGGTTTTTTTTTTATTGTATGGCATACATATTTTCCTGTGATGCAATGTTAGCAAGGGCCCGTGACACAACACATCCTGTATAGGTTTATGAGGATGCTTCGGTTGCTTCCGGTTTAAACTGCCTGTTAACAGAGCTTGTTGATGTTGTAAATAGGTTAGATGAAGTTTGTTAGTGCACGCTATCGATGGTAAATGAATAAAGTGCTTATGCGGGATTTGATGTGTAAGTTGGGAAGGAAATCTGGGACTTGATGGAACCAATTAACACATTGTGTTTGGCGTATTCTTTTTCAAAATAGGAATCTTAAAATAATGTGAATAAGAGTTCAGTGACAGTGAGAATTCAGTGAGAATTCAGTGACATGAGTTTCAGTATTATGCGAAAGATTCATTTTCTTTTGAGTACTACATTTCACAGAGCCTTAGTAAAGTAAAAGCGGGTAGTGGACTTTTTTCGGGCTACCCTCCACATTTTTATTGCCTTTTGTAGGGTAGTGAAACATTGTGCACCCACGTGTTTGCTTAGTATCAAGCAAGCCGTAAATACGCTAGATTGTCAGCGTCACGTATTTTAAAAAAAAATTGACGATTGTGGCTTAGGACTGTCCATTGGAATATTTTAACTTGATTTTGGATGAAAGTTATGTGGTTATAACACAATGTCACCAAATTAAACAAAAACGTAGGTAGTTTAAAAAATATGTTTAGTCAGACCAACGGCTGAACAAAAATAGGTTTTCATAAGGTAAGATTTTTTTCTTTTTTTGATATAGGTACCTAGTGTATAACATGTCTCCAATGTAATAAAAAGTAATAGCCAAAAAGTAAAAAAAAAACAGTGTCGGCCTTCGGCCACATTTAAGTTTTTGTCAAAAACTCGGTAAATTGCCAATTTGAGTGACAAAAAAATACTTTTTTTAAGATATTCTGTTTTAAGAAATCTGGATCACCTGCATTCTGGTTAGCTAAATAATGCTAAATGGGTTACAGCTTAAACAAACTGATCGAGGGATTTTGACATATGAGATTAAGCGTGAGTTGCACCAAACCGTCTGTAATCGTAAGCGGTGTTCGTTAAAATCTGAATGTATGGAACGTTTGACAAGTTTCTATGGATTGACAGCTGTCAGCGCCATATTTAACGTTGATCGGTCGGTAATCGTAAGTCGGTGCAACCCGCCCATAGAATCATCTTCTTCGTGGGAGTAAAGTAACATAGTCTATACTAACCCTTAATTTTTGTGCGTGGTCTGACACGCACTTAAAACACAAACAATAACTACTTTAATACCTTATACTCGTACATGTCTTCCCTAGACAAGTCATAGATATTCTTAAGCAAAATTGAGCCAAAACATAGTTATGAAAACACTCACAAATATGACTGTAAGTACCAAAAGTTTTATAAAATAAAATTAGAAAAACTGACTGCAAAAAAAAAAAAAACAAAAAAAAACTACATTTTAATCCAGGCTATAAACTATCTTCGTGCAAAATTTCATCTAAATAATTTTAGCTGTTTAAACGTAATTGAGTAACAAACATAACTAATATTATAGTAGGATAAAATTGAGTCTTAATTAAAAATATTATTTGTAGTCGAGGGGCTTCCCCCAGCTATGCTTGCAGTAGCTTTTTGAAGCTCGATTTCATTTTTGAGGTACTGCCGCATAGGGTAAGCGTCCCGGATCGAGTCCTTGTGTACTGAACAATAATAACTGTAAAGCTTGTCGTAAGGAGTGCATCGGAGCGAAACATGAGCTGAGGCGTTTGCTTCTAGTAGTTAGTGTGATTAGTCATGCGAACTCGTTGTCGATACTATGGAAACTCGAATTCATTTATGTTGGTGATAAATTGACTGCTACAGAAAAAGTCGTCTATATAATAAAAGAAAACTATTTCCAATAAACATTACCACTGGGTTTCAAAAAAAACTTTTTTTTTAATAAATACCGAATAATATTGAATTAGCTAGAAAACAGTAGCAAACGCACACCTGATAATGAAATGGGATGAGCACAATGATAATTGAGAATAAAGCTACATGTGTACTTATCTGACGGTTTCGTTCGGTTTAATTTACATTCATTTGATGCGTTCTGAAGGGACGGCTCCGTTTGTGTCACAGCCCATCAGAGATCACGTCAGATAACTATAAATCGCGTATTTGTTGCCACAGGAAGCCCTATAGACGAGTGGCAATCAAGGTCAGAGCGCACCGGCCGGCGTCTGCCTCCAGTTGTTAGGAAGTTCAGTGAAGTGAGCGCCCAGGATTGGATACTACGCGAACTCGCCACTGAGTTATAGCGATAACCCGTCAAAGAACAAGAAATTCACCCAGCGGTATGAATAAACAAAAGACGGTTTGAAAAACTGATATCCATGTACATAAATTGATTCACGAAAACTGGATGTTGATCTGGATTTTACAAGGTAGTCGCCCCAATGCTTGACACCTCCGCTAAGGGTGATACATATACTATATGAATTAAGATTGGTGGTGCCAACTACCAGGAAAGTGTCAGATAAAATTCCGAAAAGTTGACGATAAACATAAGTTTGGACGCAGATACTTGAATTAGTAGAGTATCTAATAACTAAGTTAAAGTTTAGTTGTTTGGATGTTTGTTAATCGAACACGAAAGTTAGGTGATAATAATATTTTACTTATCCTGAAAAAAAAAACAAAAAATATTTTAGCAGAACATGAAATAACACCATGGCTTTCGGAACTAAGTATATGAAACTTGGAAAGTATATCTTCGGACCAATTACTCTTCAGAATGATGTATAAAAGTCGTGAAAAGGCTATTATCACATTAATTGCCAAGAATCGCTACGTGCTACTCTTGTAGCTGATCTCGTGGTTTTCCCGCGAAGTAGCGGAAAGCGCCTACCTGGAGAGAGCCTGCGTGCGGTCCTGGTAGTAAATAACCAGTGAGCTGCATCTTTTGCCTTGTCATCACTTTCCATGAGGTGAGAGAAACGCCAATCGATTATCAGTTGTTCTTAAAAAAGAGGTAGGAGTTTATGTATGTATACTTGTTTTGGATAGATTTTTTTAGAGCTGCTTGATGCTAGTGCATTGGAATATCTTCAGACGTTTTAAATTACTGAGGCGAGACAGTCACAGCGCCATCTGTCCTATTCCCAAGCGAACCGAGTGGCCAATTATTTCACCTCAGTGGGTTCCACATTCATATTTATTAGCTTGGGATTACATAAATATTCTTCTGAGGATTTATTAAGGTTATACTACATAATAATGTATGGAATCAGAAATTACACGAGGCTGAAATACCAGAAAAACACGTGGTACCTATATGTGTCAGTGTATTGTCGTATCAGAATCTCAAGACAATAGCAGAGAAGCGAACAAAAAGGGGATCTTGGATATACGATGGTGACTTTTTTTTTTGTTATATAGTGGTAGGTACTTTACTTTGACTGATTTATCCCAACTTAATGCAAATAGTTTGATATATCTTTTGCTGGACGCAATCTTGGCAATGAAATTCTATAACCAGTTTATGTGAATTTGGTTTGAATAATGAGTTCATATTGTCTTTTTTAAAAGTCTCACACATTAAACAGATACAACATCAATTTATCAATCGTTCAGTTCTAAAAATCATCCAATAAAACTGATGAACACTTCCTTTGTTAGAACATCTTCAGTAACATTAAAAACAGGTTGTTTTTTTAAGTTGTTGCACTCATCAACAATCATGCTTTATAAAAAAAAAACATTTGTGAAAATACTCAGTCCGGTTTTTTATGGATCACATTCTTTGTGTGAATGCCACCTACATATTGAAAGTACCTAATTAATTTAACCATATTTATATGCCTCGCCAATTTCCCCGCCACCTACCGGATCAATAGTATTATATTACAGTAACTCGGTTCCCTATTATATCAAATGAATGGCGTCCGTGTACAACATAATATCAATACACGGCACAAAGCACGTATAATTAATATTGGACCGTAACCGATCATGTTGGTGACAGCAAATCGATATGGAATATCACAATGATGCCGGGCGACGTTATTAACAAAGTGTCGGTAATTGGTGCGGTTACCCTACGGGAGTGGTTGTTGGGTGATACGGTTAGGTTGGTCTAAAATTTGAATGTTTACCTGTGTTCTTCTTCAGAACATGAGTTATGAATCAAATAGCAGCTTGAACTTGCAAAGCGTCTGGCGTGGTTGAAATTATTTCATGGGGTGACATTTTTGTGACTCTGTCATTGGAATCTTCTATGTTGGACTATCGAGCCGCTTTTTGAATAGACTGCTTTGATGCAATTTCAAGTATAGCCAAAAGGCCCAAAAGACTGGTGCTTAACTTGCTCAGCCCATTCGTATTGCTGACCAGTGCGGCAATACCACCAGCCCTCACCCGCTGGGCTCGGAGCTAGCTTATTGTAAAAATTATTTACTCCGTTCTTAGTTTATTTTACCATTATTTTGGTATCGTTTTGTTATTATATTACAAGTAGTTAAAATTTAACTAAAAACCAAAATAATTTTTTTTGAGATAAGTATTTGGTAATTTTAAATATTTTCTTAATATTGTTTTGCTTTTAGTAAGTAATGTTTATTTATAATATAAGTATACGTTTTCGATACTTTATTGGAATTCTACTACTAATTACTTTTATATTTATACTTTCTTAATTCTAAAGAATCCCGACTCGTTTTGTTAGAAATACCTTAAAAAAACCTTTTACGTAGGTACGGGTACCTACTTAATTGATTATATGACTTTTACCATGATAACTATTTCGATTAGTGAATTTTGATATTTAGAACTTGCTATACTGTGTGATACAAGTTAGTGACATAATGCAATTGAAATCATTAATTGTCTGTGGTAGAAAGCAGGTTGCAGCAAATACGAGAAAGGTCTGTCTCATTTGCCACAATTACACCGCACCGTAATCCCTGGATGCGTTTAATCACTATTATCTCCGGAAAACTACGGCTTCGGCCACGTCATTTGTTTCCGCATAAGCCGAATTAGGAACAGCCCGTAATGGCTGTCCTTTCTTTCTTATCGCGCTGCAAAATTTGTCTAGGCGCCATAAAGTTGTCCAAAAGCGGCCGTATATTACACCGAACTGAGCTGTAAACGCTTATTATAAAAATTACTTGCTACCTTCTGCTGTGGCGCAACTATCGGAAGTGGATTTTGAACAATGACACCAACCACAATAAATATGACAGTAGTTTTATAAAATCAATGCATACATAAAATGGGTGCGTAATGATCGTTATAACAACTTTAAATATATTTTTATTAGATATAACAACATTTTATATAATTTCATAGGATATATATTATTAACTTAAGCGACATAATAAACTTTTGATATAACAACAAAATATATAATTTTATGGAGTATAATTTTCAATAAGTATAACATATGTTAGATAATATAACGTTTACCTGATATAATGAATATATGATATAATTGGTAAAGGTTGCGGGAGTCCGCTGGATGCGGGTGGCGCGGGATCGGTCGCTTTGGCACTCTTTGGGGGAGGCCATGTCCAGCAGTGGACGTCTTTCGGCTGATATGATGATGATGATGATGATGCTGCTATAATTATTAGTCTTATAATGTGCTGTAAGATATAAGAATATTAAAAAAAGTAAATTTATATAATATATTGCTTCTGGCGCTTCACCGGGCGCTGTCGCGGCACGCTCGCGCGCTGTAGGGTCGCAGTTCACCTAACACTCACCCACACACCGCCTAACACATTTACTTTCATCCGGACGTTTTTGTAGCTTTCTATTCGCCAGAAGTTCCAATGTTAGTTTTGTCAGAACGCTGGGATTAATATTTCAAGGTGAAGAAAATATCTAAGTACTGGACTTTTCACATTCACAAGTACTCAATCGCTCCCGCCTCTATCGCCATACAATCGTGTCTTTAAATATTGCGTTGTAATGTAAGGATTTGGAACGAATAGGTACCAACCTCTGAAACTCTTAAACAGTAATTTATATTTTCTAATACGTTAGGCATACTACGTCTAATACGTCTTTTGACATTCGCTGGCTATCGGCGTGATATTTATAAGAAACTTATAACATACTTTCTTATATTGACTTTCCATTTGCGCGAAATTAATCGTTTCCTAGAATAAACTAGAATAATTAGAGAAATTAGTTTGTCACGGTCGTGATAGTGTGTTACATAAGTTTCTTAAAATATCACGACGTTATCCTATGAATGTATAAAAATGTTTTATATGGTCGTAAATCACCTTAATTGACATTCAATGCAATCATTTTATGCAAGCTACTACGTATGCGATTTCATAAATTTGATTATATACACAAACGCGTTGCACTCTTTAGTGGTTTGAGAATGCGTTGTATTGATAGAGAGCGCGGGTCCGTCATTCGTGACACAACACACCCTCGGGAGCTCTGGTAACCTTACTCGACACCAAGATACACCACATAAATACTTACAAAGCAAGAACTGGCGTTATTATGACTGCGGGTTTCCGTAAGGTGGAGGTACTCCCCGCTTAAGCCTTGTTCGGACTAGGCTAATATTTTAGTGCGAGTCCATATATTTGCTGCAAGTACGAGTATGAGCGACATAACGTACCGTTGTGCTGTAATTTTATCATAAAATCAATCCGGTTATTATTAAGTGACTATAAAAATGTTAATAAGTTGATCTATGCAATAGAATCCGTAAGGACATCTTTCGCTTTGCTAGCTTGTTCAAAAAACATAGGAAGTTAAGTCATCATTTTCATGTTAATAGATTGTAAAATACAAATCTAAAATAAAATAAATGAGTACTAAAATAAATAATAATCCTAAATTGTGTTTTGCCTTGACGAATGTTAAATGTGAAAATGGTAAACATAAAAACGATCTCTCGATTTAATCGACGATAAGATAAGTACAGCATCAAACGAAACAGTGTGGAAACAAATCCAACACACCCAAATCGCCTCAATGTTTACTCAGCCCTACCTTGTTCGCGTGGGTCTTGTTCCATTTTTAACTGAAAAGCGAAGATGAGATACGCTAATTGAATTGCAATGAGGTCGCCATTGGCTGAATAATTCATAGTCACGATACCTTGGGTTGCATTCAACTAAATAGTATTGAATTGGGATCGGTTTTATATCTGATGCACGCGTTTCTTACACGTTTGACACGTTAGTTTTGCGCGACACTTCACCACCACCGGCCAAAGCGAGTAAATACCTGATCCTGATCAAATACCCAAATAGTCCCTCGTAGTTTAGGTACTGTACATGTTTTAGGGAAAAAAAAAAAAAAAAAAGGTGACGGGATGATTCATGATATACAGTACGATCTGACCAACAAGCCTTAATTTGCGTGCGGTGGTAATTATAAATATATGAACATCAACAACCTCTGAAAATTAATAGACAAATGAAAAGAAATCCGAATGTTTACTGCTCGAAACAAAATAAGGCACTTTTTCTATTTTATATTTTATTGTTAATAATTGGACATGAACTAACTGATTAGATAACTGGCTAATTAATGACCCTTCAGAATCCAACCTCTTTCATTGTGGTGTTTGAGTATAATAACAGGGAAATAAAATTATTCCGGTTTATTATAATTTTCACGTAACGATATTAATATTATATTAGATACTTGAGGCTTTCGTTTGAGCAGTATAAGTAAGTTTATTAAAAAAATATGCTACGTAGCGTTTATGCGATATTATCATAAAACCCTCTAACTCTATTAAAAAATTGAAAAACGAGGCGGTCCAAACAAATGGACGGTAAGTATTCTAATTTTATGTCCATGGCAATCTCAACCTCGAAATCGACTGAGCGTTGGCTACCACATACTATTTCCACCTCAAAGTATCATCATCATCATCATCATCATCATCATCATCATCATATCAGCTGAAAGAAGTCCACTGCTGGACATAGGCCTCCCCCAAAGAGTGCCAAAGTGACCGGTCCTGCGCCACCCGCGTCCAGCGGACTCCCGCAACCTTTACCAGATCATCAGTCTAGGTGGACTGGGGGACAAGGTTGTCGGGCGGGCGGCGTGGGTAGGCACCCACGCCGCGCCTTCCGATACGTGGTCGCCACTCGAGAACCTTTCCGCCCCAACGGCCATCGTTTCTACGCGCTATGTGCCCCACCCATTTCAGTTTAGCGATCCGGAGGGCTATATCGGTTACCTTGGTTCTGCTGCGGATAGCCTCATTTCTGATGCGATCACGCAGAGAAACTCCCAACATGGCCTTCTCCATGCCCTTTGGGTGACTTTGAGCCTTCTTATGAGGCCCATAGTAAGCGACCACGTTTCAGTGCCATATGTCATCACTGGCAACACACACTGGTCAAAGACTCTCGTCTTGAGACACTGCGGAATATTGGACGAAAACGGATCTCTTTCTCGAAGTTGGACCCACCTAACTGGATAGTCTGTCCTAGTCGTCTACAACTTCGAGCGTAAAGTGTCTGATTGTAATGGGAGTTGGTACGACATGGGCATTTGACATGATCTTCGTCTTATCCAAGTTCCTTCTTAGACCAACTCGCTCGGAAGCTATACTGAGGTCATCGAGCATCATACTTAGTCCTCCATGGTCTCAGCCAAGACTACTATATCGTCAGCAATCCGAAGGTGAGTGATGTACTCGCCGTTGATGTTGATGCCTAGCCTTCTCCAGTCAAGAGTCTTGAAAACGTCCTCCAGTGCAGCGGTGAACAGTTTTGGAGAAATAACATATCCTTGCCTGACTCCCCGCTGCAGCGGAATAGTTTTCGAACTCTGGTCCCGGAGTCGGACTGACATAGTGGCGTTTTCATACAAACACTTCAGCACTTCGATATAGCGATAGTCAATTTGGCACCACTGGAGAGACTGTAGTACAGCCCAGGTTTCAATCGAATCGAAGGCTTTCTCGTAGTCCACGAACGCTAAGCAGAGAAGCAGGTTATACTCCTCGGTCTTCTGTATATCCTGACGAAGCGTGTGGATGTGGTCTACGGTACTAAAGCCTCTTCGGAAACCGGCCAAAGTATCAAATATTCAACAATTTATAACAGCAACACAGAAATAGAATAACAGTATAAAGCACTAACGATGTCTTCGTGAAAAAAGGTCGTAAGCAATGAGAATTTTCCAGAAATTCCGCCATTTCGCTGTGGAAAGTCGGCAGAAAAATGGCGGTAATTAATTAAGAGCAGTGATGGGTATTTTTCGTCATTACCAGTTCATTTAATGGGTTGTAGCTGAAAACAGGGAGCGAGTGAAATAGTTGGTAGTTTGATTTAAAGGCATTGGATTGTGGCTCACACACTAGTCGCTGGTACGGTTTTTACATGACTGTCACTCATTATCCTACTATTTTTCTTTTTTCATTACCTGGTTGTACCTTAGATTTGAAGTAGGCAGTATACTTACGAAAGCGACTGCCGATTTTTCAATTCCCAGATAAAACTATCTGTCAGATAAATGTTAGCTCTGTCCTTTTCTTTCATGACTTGACTTGACTTTGAAAAAAGATGGTGATCATTTTAACTGACGGATAACTTTATCTAGAGATTGAAAAATTGGACCTAAGAAGACCATCAAAATATGTATGGTAGACAAAGGGATTACAAACTAAACATTTCTACGTCGACTATCAAAAGTGCTGCGCAGCGAAGCCGCCAAATCCGCAGATGTATAAATATGAATAGAGGCAGGATTGTATTTATCAGGGGACTGCAGGCGCGAGCCGGGACACCTTTTTAGTCGCCGAACATTTATAACGGGGGTGGGCACAACGATATAAAGTTAACTGAGGCGACTGCACGTGCAAGTGGGCAAATAATTATATTAATTTATTTCAGACCAAAGATCTATAGAAATTAGACAAGAACAACAAACAAAAGTAAATTAAATTGATATTACCAAAAAGAAATAATTAAAATGTATAACTAGTGGCTCTGTGAGCTGAACAACTCGCGAGTCAGTGTTTTCCCATTTTTTTGAAAATAGATTCGACAAAAAGTTCTTCAAAATTATTGAACCTGCTCACAAGAATTCACAAGAATCGGTTGAGATGATATGTGAGCTACGGAAGAGAACAGCCGGACATCTGGACGTCCGGACAAACGAACAAATTTTGGCCCAAGCAGAAACAAAAAACTTCGTTCGCCCGCTTGTTCAGTAAAATAAAGTCACAACGGGTGAACTTTCTTGTAAAGTTTACAAAAAGTTACACAGTATATATGTAATTATGTATTTATGATGTATTTCGATGTTTTGTTATTATTGACCCTTTTCTAGATTCTCAGTGACATACAAAGCCACTTAACACTTAAACACACGTTCATGATCCATAATATGTTTTATCGTTACTAAACTTTATAACCAAACTAGCTGCCGCCCACGTCTTCGTCTGCGTGGACCGGACTATAAACTATTTTTGTGCGAAATTTCATCCAAATCAGTTAAGCCGTTTAAGCGTGATTGTGTAACAAACATCCAAACATGCTAAATTTCGCATTTATAATTCTACTAGAATTCTTTATCATAGTTAGTTCGGAATCTAGCAACCGCATCTAAGCATTCCTCTACATCTTTACGAGTATATGTATTGTATGTATGTTAGGCTTTAAGGTAATTGTTTCTATGGGCCTAAGATGCCTGATATGGTTTATTATTATTATTATTAAACTTTCGTCAGGTATGGACCACTATCAGTATATCAAAAATACCCCGAACTTCTTCACGTGTTCTATCTTTCATGTATCTATATCTACGTCCTTCTCTTTGTCTCTGTGTGTGTTTTGTGTAGCAAAAACATGTTTTCTTTCTTTCTTTCTTGACCTACCAATCATGTCACGGATGCCAGAGCTAAGGGGTCCATGGACCACACTTTAAAAAACCCTGGTCTACATATTAAATCAAACCTATGCGGGACTATTTAGTTGCAAAATTTTGACTACGCGTTAGGCAAACGCTTCCAGGCCAGACTAACGCTCCAATGACTTCAGAAGGCGGATAATTTATCTTAAAAACAATCAAGACGGTAATTTTCGTGACAACTGCTCATGGAACTATTTCCAGGTCCTTTATAAAGGGAATTCGTTGTTGTGTAAGGGTGCATGCCCGTTGTCCTTTGGTGAGTTTGAACTTTTAAGGGGATAGTAAACAAGTTGCACCATACATGCACAAAGGGGAAATTCGACTTCCTACTCTTTACTTTTTGTTTCTTTAAAATTCAATGCGTATTACATACATTATAATACGTAAGTACAAAAACTTTGTTCATTTATTTCTGGAGTGGTTTTCAATCGTTACCGAAAAATCGTTCAGTCTAGTTGGTAAATGGTTGCTAAAATGAACAATGCAATAAAGGCCCGAATTAGGAACGAAATCATCAACATTCTCAAAAAAAGCAAATGCCTTTCTTGAAGCTCACAACTCATTCCGGTCCCCTACTAGTCTCATCCATTCCTTGGCTTAATTTAGTCAATAACAATATACCTACATATTACAGTTGGTTCTTAACAAAACAAATTATCACACGAAATATTTTTGTTACGTGTCAATTTAACGTGGAAGTTACCACGATCAAATTAAAACGATATAATGCAGAGAATAAATACCATCATCGTCTGTAACCCAGAGCAAGAGTACAACTTGCGGTCTCTATATTGCAGGTACCTACAGTGCTCGCCCTCTGAGCTACCCTGACATTAACTGGGGACCGATTTTTGACTTTCGAGTGCTCGAAAATTAAATAAAAGTAAATACGTTTGTAGTGTCAAAATGGGGGCCCTTACTTTCTATCAATAGAATTAAATACCACTCGTTTATGAATTTTCTATCACTACTTTAAAATAGTATTTAATAATTTTTATCAGTTTTCGAGTGAAAGAGGCGAGCGCTCGAAAGTCAAAAATCGGTCCCCTGATGTAGCGCATATTTAGTTAGTTTTAGTTTTTTTATTTTATTTTTCAATATTACCAAGTGACACAGTTATTTATTATTTATTTATTTCCATCACATTAGTAGTAAGTAGTAGCAACATCTCTCTATTTCCTAGGAAGGCTCATAACATAACCTTTAGGCCAATCTATGGGTAAGCAAACAACGCATATTTTAATTCCACAATTTAATTTTTCAAACCATCTTTAACAAAGTTTTGCCCCTAAATTCAAATTACTACATTGCTGTCACACCGTTTTAACCTCCTATTTTCCTGCCAATGTTGATTTGAATTGCAATAACACCTACTGCGTTTGACTCCCAAATTGCGTAGTTTTCGGCACCAACTTAATTACACCCTGGATAGTGCACAGTGTACGTGCAGTATAATATCGTGCGTTGTTTGCTGACATTGCTTTGGCGTGACCGGAACAGTATACTGATAATAACAGCAATGCATTTAAACATGTTGCAGCCAATGCCTTAAAAATATTCCACTTCTGCTCTTTAGTTGCTTTTGAGAGTAGCAAGTGAAATATCAAAAAGCGGTATCAACAATTTCAATGTCCTCTTATAAAACGATCTGACAATGTCAGACATATCCTGAAAAGCAGGTGCATGAACCATCATCGTCGGCACTCGGACAAGAAACGTGTTAATCCTTTTACAGTTCGGCAGTTGAAAAATGACAATCAAACGTCAGTCTTATTAATTGACATTAAGATACTCTTTTGACTGGCTGCATGTGGTCGATACAACACCTCTGCCAAATAATGAATGCCATACGATAAAAATAAAATAGAAAAACACCTCTGCCTGGAAAAGGGTTAGTGTTAATATCCTTAGCTCCACATTTCTACAAATGCCTAATTTTACAGTTCTATTCTTATAGATAGATTGTTACAAATTTATTTTAATCTGTGGTATCACAATAATGAAAAGTGGAAATCTGTTGCACTAGGTCTCAGTTTTTTTTAAAAGATAAATACATAAATAACGACGAACAATCTGACAATGCTAGCATACTTGCAGTTAATCATGACAATGCAATTACAGCTAAGCCAAATTTCTACCTTACCTACTGTTCTAATCTCCCAAGTACGTCAGAGGTCAGTCAATATTCAGATGAACCAGAGTGAAGCAATTTACAATCTGTGAAGCAGAATTATTAACGTTTCTATACGTGCAGATATATATACAAAGGCAGGGGCCAATCCATCCAATGGGCAACCGGGGCAATTGCGATATCCGGTACTGCGATTTTGCCGGCAAAGGGATTGTAGATTAGTTTCCCAATATGAATTTAGTATTGGTCGCTGGATTCATCGAATGTAATTTGTATATCCACAAATGCATGTGTAAGCAAGGCATAGGTATCTCGTTGGAACATTTTGAGATAGAGTGGATGATCCCTTGGAACGTTTCATGTTGAACGAAAAAGGAAAGAATACGATAAATTAATTAAATTATTGTGACACCTTATAGTCTAAAATAACACCTTATAGCCTAAGTGCCCGCGCTGTTGTGAGCGGGGCGTGCAGCGTGCATATAAAACAAATGAAAATATAGACGCTAAAGGTATAAAGCATGTACATAGGTAGTGCCACGAGAGTTGAGGTGAATGATTAGTAGAATTACACACAGTTATATGTGAAGTACTTTACTGATTGCCAAAAAGTGAATGAATAATGAATGAATGAATGTAAGTGTGAACACATATTATCTTTAATAGGTATAATGATCAGTAAACAAAATGAAAATATGCATTTAGGCACTATCTTTATATGGTAAGTATATCTTCATCTGATTTGTTATGATTGATTATTAGGTTCAATCGTAGGTTCCATTAAACCTATATCTTCTTCATATTCATATTATCCATTTATTGAAATAAAACTTATTGAATCATTCAAACTTATTGTAAATATTTTAATAAAATAAAATAGATCTTATTTTATCGTCCGTTTTGTTTGAATTCGATATATATAAAAAAAAAACACTTAATAAATTAGTTTAAAGAAATGTTGTGGTCTTTCTTGCAATTCTATTTTTGTAAATATAATACTTAACAAAATAGTTAAAATAAACTTTTTGGTCTTTCTTGCAATTTTATGTAGAGCCCGCGCAGACTGCAGACCACTGCAGACTTTAAGTCGGCCGATAGTCTCTCTCTCTGTCTCTCTCTCTCTCTCTCTCTCTCTCTCTCTCTCTCTCTTTCCCTCTCCTCCATACTTTTAAAGAGCAAAAACAAACTATCGGCCGACAAAAAGTCTGCAGAGAGCGGGGGCTCTTACTATTGAACTTGTATCGGTACGAAAAGAGAACAGTAATTTCAAAATACCGCTGTCATTACATGAAATGTTGTTGTGTGCGTAACCTCAACTCTGGTGTTACTACCTACCACGACGAATTCGCAACTGATTTCAATTCAACACTTTTAGTCTAATACACCTCATAATAGTTTTTTACTTATTTTTTCTGATTAATTATGAAGTGCATATGTACGTATATTCATTTTCAAGAATCAAAATCACATTACAGTACCATCCCAAACGGTTCTGAGGAGCACAACACACAGACAGAGTTGCTTTGCAATAAACATTAATAGTATTGTGTTAGTGACAAAAGCAACTCTTTCTCTGTGTCTGTGTGTGCCTGTTGTTTAAACTGCTGAATTTAGTTCATGTGAACTAAATTCAGCTATCCCAGTCAACATGTAAGCAACACGTCTAGCAATAACAACAGTAATATTGCTCAGAGTTTAAGCGTAATTTTCTGGCGCAATGGCCGCTGCAATATTGCCAATGGGTCCTATATGAGATACGTGACACAATACAGTGTCGTCTCCGTTTGGTAGCGGCTCGATTCGACACCCAGAAAATGTGTATTTACGACTTAAAACTTTAACCTCAAAACTAGTTTTTGAATGTGTGGCACAGATCGGCCCAACGAACATGGTGAGACATGCAACATGGTCAATAGATTATTCTGGTGATTATTATCTCCCGGTAAGCTAAGAGGGAATAGTTACAGAGTTTCTAAGAAAAAGTAGTATATATATTCTAATTACTCCGCCCCCGTCCGATTAGATGCCCCACTATTTAATTTGTTTATGGGGATTAAAACACTATAAATCCATAGGAGACGTAACCCTGGTAATGATAACGAGCAATGAAAACTAGTTGATTGGCCCCGGCCCCCCTGCACAAACAGACGGTAAGTCACAGATTCTGGATACAATAAAGTGTAAATAGTCGAAGTATTACAGGCACCGAGTTTACGAGTTTTACGACGAGTAATCTAAAAGAAAACAAAAGATCTGTATGATAATGATGATGATGATGTCATCTTGACCAATTTTGGCCACAGCAATAGAGTATTCTGGCTTTATTATTAACAATTATTATTACTAGTGTTGTTTTTCTACTCGCTAGGTATTCATAACATTAAGCTTCCAGAAAACTTGTCTTACGCAAGGAAGCCTCAACTCAATTATGAGTCTACTCCGCGCATGAGACTACTCCGGAGTTGGCAGCGTTCATAGCCTTGAGTCGCCGTTTACCATTGTGGTACGTATACAAAAATTAAGACGAAGCGAATCGGTTTCTTTACAAATGTGGTCCAGCCCGAAACAGTACGAACGATTTGATTTCCGACTCAGTCCTTAAAATACCGCGTCGGAAGAAATAATAAACTTATTTATTTGCCGTCTTTTGTTGCTTATAAATGTCTGGAAAATATACCGTAACGTAAGAATAGTGAAACCTTTGAAGAATACAGAGTTGGATATATACTTGAAGGCTCCATCATTTGCATTTACGACACAATGTGTAGCCATTTTCATTGATTATAAGGTTTCTGGGGTTTCTTTTTTTGCAACTGTAATAAACTTGTAAACATTTCTAATAAAGATCCATACCTAAGCATAATATCAGAGGTTACTCGTTACCATTATTAAGTAAAACAAGCAGTACATTAACAACGAAAATTTTATTTGACAAAGCGCCATTATAATAGTTACAAAATGTTTATTTAAACGAACAACTTACAAAGAAAACTTAACAGCGTAAACTTATAACAATACGGTCATCTTTATTGCTGTTGACAATCATAACATAAATGACTAACTGTATGCTAGTGACTTTATCGTGATAATTACAAAATCACACTAAACTTTTGAGCATTTAAATCATTATCGACGTGTAATAGAAAGCCGTATAAGCAACATTACATGACTCCATTAACAAACTGGTTTAAATTAAAAATGAAAAAATTATACTCTTATTTAGTATACAAGACTACATCAAAAGCACACAAACGTACGACATAATGATTAATCCATGGAATGCCATGTAAGAGTTTTTGTCTCGTTCTATGGCTTTCAGTTTAACATCAATAGGACACTATCATATCAAAATCACCATTGCAAAATTTGAGTCTAGTCTAAATCTAAAGAAGTCACTAAGTGCGAATTCAGAGTGACAAGTGACGCTAAATTAAATGAAAATATTTAAGAATCTAACGTGTTTTTGTGAAATATCTTCGAGTCACAAATGTGTCAGTTAAATATCATTTTTGCCAATCGTTGCTTAAGCGTATAGCATGCCTTAGCCTTGGATAAAACGAATTAGCTGATGCTCTAATCTACATGGGACTACATCTATATATTGTAGATTTGCCAAAATAATCTAGCAACATGAAACTCAGGTTTTTACTGTGCTAACAACCTTCGGATCAAGATAAGTCTAGTTGAGTACGCAGGACTCATACGTTGGTATCATGTATTTGATGTTAATGAAAGCGTCAGGACCACCGTAGCGCTCAAGAATCTGAAGAGTCTCTTCAATGAGGTCGCCAACGTTTTCGCCACGCGAGGAGCTATGGTCGATACCGGATCCCATGTTTGCTGTGAAATAGATTTATGAATCATCATCCTCCTAGCGTTAGTCCTGGTTGTGCCCCTTAAGGAGCCCAGGGTCCGCTTTGACACCTAATCCCAAAATTTGGCATAGGCATTAGTTTTACAAAAGCGACTGCCATCTAACCTTCCAGAGGGAAAACTAGACCTTATTGGGATTAGACGCCTAGACGGGTTTACTCACGATGTTTTCCTTCACCGAAAAGCTAACGGTAAATATTCCGTACATAAGTTCCGAAAAACTCATTGGTTCGAGCCGGGATTCGAACCCACGACCGCCACTTGACAGCCGCATGCCTGAACCACTAGGCTACCGTAGCTCCCACTAGGCTACCGTAGCTCCTACTAGGCTACTGTAGCCCCCTAAATAGATTTATGAATATGCAGGAAAATCTAAAAAAGCGTCGCCGTGTTAAACGCTACCGCGCTAGTTATATCATTAAGGATGGAATAATAAAAAATATGAAAATGCAGGTAAACACTAAAATAAAGACTACTAGATTTCGCGGAATGTGGAAGGATAACAATTGTGATAATAGATGGTATTATCTATGATCACAAAATATCTTAATCAGTATTTTACATATCCTGACGCGAACCTTCAAATCCATTTACCCAAACCACTTCATTTGTCTACCATCAATCAACTGGCATAATCGACACATCGCTGCGATATTGTTTCCAGGTTTTAATAGACTTGTCACGTGAGATTAATTGCAGGGAGGCCGCAAATTGACACCCATTCTGGAGATTTTCGAGTGCTTCGTGGTTTGAAAGGGTTAGTTTGGATGGTTATTGGATAGAATGGGTATAGTAAAATATGCATGTCAAGAGATTTAAAAGAAATTAGACATAAGAAAGTTAGAAAAATGTTAAGTAAATACCGAAAAAAATAAAGAAGTTGCAGTTTTTGGGAGACCGTCGATTTAGTTTTGTAATTTTATTACTAAAGCTATCTGATAAAGGCTTCCTGTAAGGATGTTTTTTTATGCGACGTACTAGGCAAATATCAAGTAATAAACCAGTATAAATTCCAACATGCAAATATTTTCAACCCTCTATTGGTGATGTAATTGAATCAGCATCCACTCCATGTAGGCAACTTTGCGAGGCCTCACAAAACTGCGTTAACTGTAACGCAGTTGTGTGAGTAATTTAATCAACTGTTATAACCGGGCGAACGGTAATAAGGGTTTAATAAGTATTTTATTAACAACTACTATTGAATGCGATGAGGTCAGGTTGGAATATTGCTGATCGAAATTTATTAAATCTGCATTAAAATATGTGCATGGTACAAGTATTAATTTGCTTCTGATAAATAAAGAAATTTTAAAAAAACTGCCAAATGTCAAACACATGACATGTGTAGATTGAATTTAAACTTTCGTGAGACATGTTGAAACAATATTTTGAAATGTTGTCAATTTGACAACATTTCAAAATATGTAATGATGCCTAAATCGAAAACCATTTCGGTAATTATCTTATCTGAACGTAATAAAGTGGTTTTCCCATTTTTATTCTTACTCGTTTCCGAGAAAATCACTAAAATCTGTAAAACGCAGTATACCCCGTGCGTGACGTCATTCTTACGTCTGTTGAGTGAAAGATGTGGACAGTGCCATAGAGAGACATAATAATGACGTCATATTTTACTTACGAACTATTGGAATTTACTACTTTTGATTGTGATATTTTTGGATGAAAATAAACATTTAGGGAGAAATAAAAAAACACGTATACCTTAAAATTTCATTTTCTATCGAACTAAATCATAAAATGGCATACTTAAAAAAATTAAATGTTGTCAATTACACGGTTAAACTCACGTTTTAAAGGTCACTTTGAGCGACATGTTTCGAACTCTTTGGGAGTTCTTTTTCAGGATAGGTGTTTTCGCGGCGTCGTCGCTTGAATTACTGCCCGCAGTGACATTTGATACGAGATTTTAACCGTGTATCGGTCAAAAACATTTAGTGATAAAAACATCTATACTACTCGTGCAAATACAATGCTTAAACTAATATTAAATTAAAATAAGTAAAACTAAACCTTAAACTTAGAAAAAATATTAATATAAATAACTAAATAAAAAATATTTTTATTGTTAGTCATTATTTCCATGTGTGTAGATATTTATCTTATTTCACGGGTGACATTAAATTTAATGAATGACTATTTCTTAGCCGTAACTTTAGTTTCAAATGTGATAAAATAAATAATTATGTCAGAATCTATTAATATTCCCAAACATAATTATTATGTGCCTCTACACCTGCATAAGACATATTATACGTGACTCATAATCGTGATGATTCTGAGAATTCTTTTGTTTCATAATTCCGTTGGATTTACTTTCATTTTCACAAGTGGCAAATTGTCATTTTTCACACATTTAGTTCTAATTTCAAAATGGTAATTTCCTGTTGAAGATTTGCCATTTATTTCAATTCAATTTATGCCAAATGACAGTAGATCACTGTTTGCCAGTCGAAAACCTTTCCGCCCCAACGGCCATCAGCTCGACGTGCTATGTTACCACTGCCACTTTACTAACTTGAATGAACTACTTTTAAGCAATTCCGTCAGTTCAAATAATCACAAGTATAGGTATAGGGTATAGGTACTTGGCGACTGGTTAGCCCAGTGGGTAGTGACGCTGACTACGAAGCTGAAAGTCCTGGGTTCGAATCCCGGTAAGGGCAAATATTTGTGTGATGAGCATGAATATTTGTCTCAGAGTCTTGTATGTTTTCTATGTATCTAAGTATTTCTCTTTATTAAATATATCGTCGTCTAATACAGTCGAGGACAAAGAGATGTATACACTAGGCGACAGCATTCGATTAGGTTCAAAAGTGTATACATCTCTTTGTCCTCGACTGTACCCGTAACACCCGCCTTATTGAGCCTATGGGATTAGGTCGTTTTGTGTAAGACTGTTACTTAATATTTATATATTAAACTTACTGTTTCTGTCCTTGAAAAGATTCAGAATGGGCAGTATCTGTCTGTAATACGGCACGAAAGCCTCCCCCACCCTGTCGGAACCAGTGACTATCATCTGGATGCATTTCAACGTGTGGCATATCACGCTCGGCCTCTTTGTGGATAGAGCGTCTGTAAAAAAAATTGGCTGTAGAATAGGAAGGTTTAGAAAAACAAAAGAAGGTCACACAAGACTTATTAAGTTATTATCTACCACGATAAAGCGCACGTTATAATGACACAATTATATTTCTAAAGCGGACTTTTGACTTGGCTAAATGAAGTGCACTAACTGCATTCTCACTCACTGATAAGAGGGAGGAGGTTTAAATCTCGCCTTCCTGAATGAGTGTTAGTGCACTGAATTTAGCCAGGTCACATGACCGCTTAAGGTCGGTCGGTATTACCTGACAGATTTTTTTTGCCCGCTCTGATATGACAGATATTTTCTAGTGACTGCCGGCGTTAAATTTATTCTCAATTAATTTTGGAGCAGCGTGTTGTGATTCTGATAAGGTACATAGACACAGGTACAATTCCTACAATTTTAATAATATTTAATTGAAATCATAATTGCTACTTGGAAAACTAGACACCGTGGTTCGGTTTTTGTGGTTAACTTTAGAAAATGAGATGATGATGTAGATAGTAGGTATTTAATGTCTGTACATTTTCGCAAGAAACTGCCATATACGAGTAGCTGTCGGTGTAATACTCAACGAGCGGCTGTATCTGCCCAATGCAACTCGCCCGAGGCACCATGTTATACAAATAACAAAACACGCCAAAACAATACTCGTTAAACGAAAACAAAGAAAACAAGCCCATTGTGTATCTGTTCTACCCACTCTTCATCCACTTTGTTTTAAATCTGTAACTTGATATTATAAATCGAGGGTAGGATGGAAATTGCGCCGTTTCAGGTGCTTCCACAGACGGCGGCCCGGCAATTCACAGGCCAGTTTCAACTCCGCTGCATACTCATCCCCATTATCCATTGACCCCTCAACTCATATTTAATGTAGGCGATTAGTGGCATGTTATACTGGAAAAGCTAAAACGCAGCCGAAGATAGCTTAGCCAATGCAACCCTGATAGGCAGGTAGGTTCCCCCGATCAAGTTGTTTTTAGAACGAATCGGCGTGTAACCAGATACTGTGCTTAGAGATTTAATTTACGAGGAAAATTTCTGATCTATCGATTTTTATAGGGAAAAACTCATATCGAAAACGCGCAAAATACCAATCATTGCTGACCAAGTCTGACTTGACTGACAAACCTTGAATTTTAAGAACACATTCCCATGAATTATGTTTAGTGCTAGGATCTTCATTTAAACATTAATTTTGTCACACACGCTATTTGATAGGAAAAAGGGCCTGTTTACACATTGATTAATGTGAATTAATGCATGTTATATTTCGCTATTACAACAAATATATGAACCCCCAATATCATCTGATAAAAGTGCCACTCAATATATTTTGTTGCTCGTTATCACGGCCTCCAGGGACGCTTAAAACTTTGATTTTACTAGGTCAATCCATCGTATGCTTAAATACTGATCAAATATTTAAACCTATTGTGTTACATCTCGTCTTAATTTGATTGGTCAATAACTGTTGTGTAATATTAATTTACGTCACACCTGGCCATAATGCGAGTTTTACTGCACGCTGCGCGTACGGGAAAACTAGCATTGTGGCCAGGTGAAGACGTAAAATTTTGTACGCAACACGGGCGGTAATTCGTAAAGCCCCAGAGCGCATATTTATGGCCCTCACCTTCGGTTCGGGCCACAAACACCTGCGATCTGGGGTATTGTATATGTAGATCTGATCTATTTACGAATTCACCGCCCTAGTTACGTAATGTACTATTATGACATCAGCATACTCGTAAGAGGTGTTCTAGTTTTTGTGACTGTTACTAAGTCAATTTGTGGTCAGTTATCTCAACGTACTAAGAGTTCTTTTTTTTTCAATAAAAGCACTGTCACTATTGTCTCCTGGCTTAGGACTGTATTATAACAACCAGAAAGTTGATCGAACTAAAGTAAAAACAGACCGGCTTTAGAAAAGTTGAAGCGGTCCGCTATGACCTAAAGCGGAGCAATGTAAAAAAAAAAACAACAAGAAATAAAAAACAAGAGCGAATTTGTAATAACTGAACTAGTAAGCTTCGTCTTATGCCCATCCTCACTCACTCATACTCATTCACTTATAATGCATAAATACATCAATTAATCATTGAATTAAATTAATCCAATTTTATACATACAGACGTGTAATATGAAATAAAATTGGTAGTAAGGAGATATTTAGAATTCCATAATGAGTTACTATATATTTAAATATAACTTAATCACACAGTTCCGAAATGTCATAAAAGACGTTACGTACTAACCAGCCATTTTTTCAGTTCGCTATAGAAAGAACTGCTATTTTTAATTAAGATTTTGAATTCGATCAGGAATGGCATTATATATTTAAGGACCAATAACATAGGTCGTTTTGATACATTTGGTTAATTTGCACCGGGTTACAAGCTTGCCCTTGTAGTTGTTACGTAAGACTCGTAGGTTTTCGCCTCTTAACGGTAAGGAATTAATCTTATTCCTTACATATATAACAATATTATAAATGTATAGTGATGGTACATTCATTATCCCAGGCACGATGAAAGTTTTCGATGTGTACCTAATAGGTAGGACTATAGGGTCAATCATACTGGGCAGTGTTATACCTATAAAACAAAAGACACTCACTCTTAATAGGTATGATGAGCTGCGGTACAACAGGCAGGATTTTGTATGCTCCCTTGCTGACGAGGTCATTGATCCCGTTTTCCACGATGAAGGCAAAAGGGTAGCCGGCCTCGGCAAGGCCGTCAAAAAACATCGGCAGGTAATGGTGAAAGTCCAGTTTCTCTATCGGCACCTAGACAAAAATAATCTTTACAGTACATGTGGTGCTACTTTCCCGCACTAGTGCGGAAAAGAGCACTTTCCGTGCATATTATGTCGAAACTTTAATGAGCCATATGTACAGTTAAACGTTGTACGGTACACGTGCGAATAGGTAATTCGCAACTCGTGTCGATTTAAAACACTGCCTTCGGTCGTGTTTTAATTTATCACCACTCGTTGCGAATTTCCTATTTTCGGCACTTGTATCGTAAATAACTATTAGAGAGCGATGGTTTTAGACAATCATCAAATCAGAAAAATCATGACTGATGCGACTCCTTTAAAATTTTATTACAAGCTTACAGTAAGCATCATATAATACTTAAGTAGCAGTCGAAGTTGCCACATGCTTGTACAGGAAAAGGCTTTATTACTGTACGATAGATGATATGCAACATAACAATATATTCATATGGACGCGTATACTTGAGATAATTTGAATAGGCCGCATTGCATCAAAGTAGTGCATAGAAAACGCAACTCCGGTAGAGAGGTTAAAGTAGAAGATTAAAGTTCCAAATTGTATTAAAATTCGCCCACATAAAACAATTTCAACTTCACCACTAAATAGGCCGTGTGTGTATTGTGTATCGTAGTATAATGGTTGAACTAGAACCAATATGTCCTAACTACAACCAAGCCGTTAACCACAGTTAATGCACTCGATGGTTACTGGCAACTCGCCCAACGCGTAGCATTTCCTCAACATTGACGGCTTAGCGGACTGAGGGTCTTCGACCGTTGGAGACGGACAATGTGTCCTTTTCTTACCTTCCAAATCCGGTTCCCACGAATGGTGAATTTGATGGGGCTGTCAAAGGGCGGTCGTGGGTTAGAATCCTGGCTCGTACGAGTACCAATGAGTTTTTCGGAACTTATGTACGAAATATTTGCCGCTAGCTTTTCGGTCAAGGAAAACATCGTGAGGGAACCGGTCTTATCCCAATAAGGTCATGTTTTCCCTCTGAAGATGGAAGGTCAGATGGCATTCGCTTTCGTAAAACTAGTGCCTATGCCAAATCTTGGGATTAGGTATCAAAGCGGACCTTGGGCTCCTTCAGGGGCACAACCGGGAATAACGCTAGGAGGATGATGGTAGTGAATTTGATGGTGGCTGGGAACTCGCTCAACTCGTAGCATCTCCTGAACATAGATCGTTTTTTGGCAGAAAACATGAACCCTCAATTATTACACTACGAAGGTGTAATAATTGAGGAGTCACTTTATAAATCGTATAGGTAAAACTAATTAGTTATATTGAGATAATATCTACTTAATCACGGAAAGGTAGTTGTCGCCGCACGCCCGGCTTTGTACAGTGGTAAGTACTTATTTATACCCTATTCCGAATAAAATCATAGTAATAAGTAAATCTAGTTTTATTTCCCTTAGATATCCTAGATAATCTAAGGAGAGTAGATGATTTCGTCCGTTGAAATTCTAATGTTATATGGAACGAGATATCGTAGTTACTTGTGATAGGTTTTCAGTGACTTCTGGTCGAACTAGTACGCGGGAGACACTTAATGTGCCGGTTTCTTACCTTCCAACTAAGCCGTTTTCCACAATTGGTGAATTCGATGGTGACAGGAAATTCGCCCCGGGCGTAGCACCTCTTGAACATGGACGGCTTCAGAGGCTTGGGGTCGAAGACGCCGCATTTCTTCGGCGGTATCACCCTGGTGTTCTTTTGCATGGCTTGTATCGTGAAGGCTGGTACAAGCCTGTTGGAATACAATGATTTTTTTCATGAAGAATATGGTATTTTCTTGTCTCAGTTTTTGACACTTAGAATTCCATTTTTACAGGATTTTTTACTTTGCATCGCGCGTTCGGCGTTTGTTTGTTTGACTCAATTTTGACCCATTTTCCAAGGCCCACACGAATTCATTTTTTAGAGCAATTTGTGAAATCACCTGCAATATTTATGCCCAAATAATAATGAGGGAAAATAAGGCCCTGACAATTTTCTCACACGCCTTAACAGCTCGTGCTCGAAAATATTTGTGTAGATTATTTTCGTAAAAAATATTGAAAATAACTGTCCATTTGAAGACAGATTTCTTTCGAATCAGTTAATTCATTTAACAGTCTAAAAAGCGCTTGATGAAGTTAATAACTAATATTATGTTTGACAAATTGATTTTTTGTTTTTCATTTCTATACTCCATAATTTCTCAGTCTGACAAAACTGACAAATTACTATGCATTTTAATGCCCTTATAGAATCAAAATGTTGCATAAATACCTCGGCTTCCTCGTCTTGCTGCCATAAGGATAGTTGGGGCTCGGCTTCTTCAACGAATGACGGAAATCCTTCCCGCAATTCTCGGGCACACAAACGGGCATCAACACCATGTTGCCTTGTCTGTCTACAAGAACATGATACAGCAAATCCAATAATATCGATCTAAAATGTTGACACAAGTAATAAAATAAGAAAGTAAATTTGCTCTCGGCCGGGCCTCTGATTGTTTGTTTTGGAAGGTGATCGTTGCTAGGTTACGGTATCGATTGGACGCCGGTAGCGACGCGAGGCGGCCTCAGCGCGAAGCGGCGAGGCACACGGGGAGGTTGGATAAGCTGGCGCGACGCGTTTTAAAAAGGTTTCACTACTTTAGAAGAAAGACGTTGGGGCAGTTTGCGCACTTGTTGGTTTTTAGTGCATTGGAATAGGGATAAGAATTGGTTGGTTTGTTATTCGATCCATTTAGTGTCATGTGTCATACTTTGGCACTGACGTATGCATAATACGTAATTATCTTGTTGCCACAACTTTAGTTTAGTATTATTTAATATAGTTGCAGTGATAGTTATTTGCAATCATATTTCTTTCACATTAAATTAAGAGATTTTATTCATAGTGCAATGATAATTAGTTACTTTAAGTTAAATAATGGAAAATGTTGCAGTTGATAACAATATGAGCACACCAGGTAACAGCAGCTACCATACAACAACTTTATTTTATTTTGTGGTAAGTAATTTATTTGAATACTTTCATAACCAACGCATCTTAGCTGAACTTATCTTTAATCGTTTGTCTTAAAATGCATTTAAAAAACCGTACTCAAAACATTGGAGCTGCGGTACCAGAGACAGACGCACAGATCTATACAAATACACACTTGTAAACCCCTCGTTGTCGTTAGATATAAAATTCCAAATACTATTAGCATTGTACTTTTGGGGTTCCGCAGTCAACAAGGAACCTTTATAGTTTCGCCATGTCCCTCTGCCCGTCTGTCCGTCTGCAGCCCCAGTGACCCAAAGTAATAGAAAGCTGTAATCGGCATGGGTATATAAATCAATCACGCAGACAAAACAGTAGAAAAAATCTTGTTTTTTTAGGATGCCTCCTCCACGTTTAGTGGTTGTATACAAATAAAAATACAATTGTTTTTGTATTTTTATTTGCATTCTCGTGTACAGGTAACTGAATGCGACTCAACCCACATATGATAGTGGTAAAAGCTTATTTTAAATTGGATTGATTGGATTTCACTTTCGTTATTTTGAATTGAAAGAAAGAATAACTTCATTTGTTGCTCTGTAAGCAGAGATTTATTTTTAGTTCTACAAGTTTTAAGTTTAACTTACATTGTATATACTATTACTAACAACCAACCTGTAAACAAGGAGACGACATAAATATACCTCCTACACATACAATATAATATTAGAAAATGACTTTATCTTTCTGTATTCAAAACCCAAACGGCCGCGTCCCAACCAATAACTCGTGTGTTTCCACTGGGACCGGTTCGCGCCACAGAATTATATTAGCGATGGGGAATTTTATTACATTTTAATATAAGGTATTTTTGCAATATCTCCGGCGAAAACTCTCCTGAATTTTGATCGGGAGCTATGTAGGTACTTGAATTTTTTTTAATGTAGAACACGAAAACAAGTTCTTTGATATTTTTTGCGAGGAAAGTTTGGGGATTTTTCGATCAAATTAAAAAGTGATCGGAATTTTGTGATGCCGGTCCGGTGTCATACTTGGGAAATGCTTAAAGACATGTTACTAGTAATTTGATTTTTATTTTTCGGATTTCTTTCTAAACATATTCATTTTTTAGTTCAGTCCAGGGTTTGGACTTACCGTCGTGCATAAACGAACGCACAAAATTTAATTAATTCAATAAAAAAGTTAAAAAGTTGAAGTTGCCATTATCTGGCCGTGCATTTTTTTCATTTCGTTAAACAAGACAACGTTACCGTTTCGTTATTTACAGAGACGAATAAAATAATATTACGTATGAACAAAAAAAAAACCTCACCATAAGCGACATTTTAGTCAGCTAAACTATTTGATCAGTGAATAAAAACGTAAAACAGTACCTAAACAAAACGCAGATAATCGAAAGATGCCATCCACACGATCTCTAAATCGGCCAAATCACCCGCATCCGAAACGGTTATTTTATAGACGTGTATTCTGTTTTACTGCCGGGCACAGATTTCGCGCCAAACCGTCTTATTTTCTCAACCGCGCATAACTCAACCATAAATTACACTGGTAAACTCAATATGAGTAAACATAGAGCTTCATTTTCAGTAGCGTCAGTGTAGGATAGGAGTTTGGGAAAGCAAGCGTTCGAAATTGGACGGGGTTCGATATTTAAAATTTAATATTGCATCAGCTGCGGGGCGCATTATGAAAAATTTTATGACGTCATCGCTGCGGTCGAGTTTGAATGAAGCGTGTGCTTCGTAGCAAGTTTGTTATTGAAAAAGTCCGGGACTCGATGGGGCACGACAATAGTGGAATGTTCTCCTCACACGATGACCATATTGTATACATAATTATAACCAGTTATTTTTCTGTTTTTTGACATAAACCAGATATTTAAAAAAAAGCTTGACTTTTAACGAATCCCTATAAACAATCGACTTCTTGCCTACCCTGATTACCTTATCTAACAAGTTTAGTAGTATAGTAAACAGCCAAAGTAGAGGATCATTTTAGTACCGTGTCACTGTCACTATTTGACGCAACCCAACTGTCATAGCACCATGTTACGTTAATTGCGACAAAGTACTAAACTGATCATCCATATTTGCTGTTGACTGTAAAACGAATTTAATTTAAAGACCCTTGTTTGGATTTCAGAAAATCATTTTTATTTTACCTCATTATTCACAACTATTCGTCGAGATACGGTAGCCTAGTGGTTCAGGCATGCGGCTGTCAAGCGGCGGTCGTGGGTTCGAATCCCGGCTCGTACCAATGAGTTTTTCGGAACTTATGTACGAGTACGGAATATTTACCGTTAGCTTTTCGGTATAGGAAAACATCGTGGGGAAACCGGTCTAATCCCAATTCGTGATGAGGAAACCGGTCTAATCCCAATAAGGTCTAGTTTTCCCTCTGGGTTGCAAGGTCAGATGGCAGTCGCTTTCGTAAAAATAGTGCCTATGTCAAATCTTGGGATTAGGTGTCAAAGCGGACGCCGGGCTCCTTTAGGGGCACTACACGGGAATAACGCTAGGAGGATGATGATTCACAAGTATTCGTGTAGGTGGGTTATATAAAATTTGCACAAAACCTCTTGTTAGGTTTTAGTTTGGAACAGCCACAAAAAATGGTTCTAGTTAGGCTTTGGTTCGGAACAGCCGTGGACGCAGGGGAAACGCAAAATGCAATAAAATGTGTAACTGCAGGGCAGTCAGGTAGCAAAATCCGCTGGCATTCGTCTGTCGCTTTTTTTTGCCAGAATTACATTGTCTGCCTTGAATCAGTGCTTTGCAGTGGTAGTTTCGGACTTTTTCCCATCGTTACTGTTGGGCGTGTTGAAACAAAGTTTGTCGATACGTTTTTGTTTTACTTTTCCGTTAAGGGTCAAAATTGGAAACGACAACTAAGGGTATTTCTTGTGGACAATCTTATCTTATCTTATCTAGATGAGGGCCCTTTCGGATGCAATTCGACCCAGTGGGATCTTTTGTGCATTTGCCCTCTCCTTATGTCTACTCCCAACTTCGCTCCATCATTTCCACATAGCGGATGATGCAGCTCAGCGGGAGTACCTTGAATTCCTTTGGTTGCGGATAACCGTTACCGAAGTAATTCATTCTTTGTCTGGCAAGGGCATGATTAACGGTTTAGGCACGTTGTGTGAACCGAACATGCAAGTCTTAAGTCACGCAGGCGGTTTTCATGCCGCTATTGGCCCAGCTACACGAATTAATCCCGAAAGATGTTCATGTACCAATTGCATTGGAATAAATGCACCACTATTTAAATCCATCATCTAATTTGTAGAAATATTGGAGTGCTTTAGTAGGCGGAAAGCAGGAGGCAATTTTACAAAAGATTCCATTGGTCGTAGTGTTAAGATAAGTTAAAAAGCCTACTATTTAATTATTGACTTGATCTTTATACGAACCGTAGGTATATATGGTTGTTTAAGCATCAGCACAGACACGTCTGCTAAGCTAAGTATCGCCCTACCCCAACCACTCAAAAACGACTAAGTATATACGGACCTAAAAGACGTATAAGTCTTTTCTTAAACCTAGCTGGTACGCGGGCAAGGAATCTGTTTTATGGACGAAACGTGAGCCCGGCCTGTACTTAGCCGCTCGTAAATCGAGCTATACGACCTAACAACCTATTTTATATAGCCGTAGGTTAAACACGTTTATTTAAGAAGCATCGAAGCTTTTTTTTAATCTCCAGACGTGCGTATTTGCCGCGTAACACTTCACTTTACGACCTTTGCAGGAGAGGTATATCGAAGATTCTAATAACTACTAATACATACATTCACGCCTTTATTTTCGAAAGGGGTAGGCAGAGCACATGAAACTTATGTTCCATTCCAGCGCCACTTTTGGCATAAATGTGGGTAGAAAAGATCGACAAAAGAGAACATTAGTATGTACAGCCAAATAATTGGCGTACTCTATACATCTCTTTTTAATCAGGAGACAGATATATGTAGATGCGGATTATTGGCCCTTACAATATTGTATATGGATTCTACACCATGCACAATGCCAGTCCCTTTGAATGAGTATGACTATAACACTGATCCACCTAATGTACCATGTCTCTTGCAAATAAAGTTTCATTTACGAGTACCAATACCTACCACAAATGAGTTAACCACACTATATTGTATATACAGGGTGTGTCAAAAATGGGGGGTGAACCAATCAAGAGCATAACAGGTATCCTGTTTATATAAGAAAGAAGTAAGAGAATTTTTTTTACGCGTTTTTTTTCGTTTCTATGGAGCGTTGGCCGACTGGGGCGACCTGCTCCATACAAATGTGAAAAAATATCGCATCAAAATAAAAATCTTTAGTTTTTTTTAAGAACACGTTACCTACCTGTTATGCCCTTGATCGGTTTAAATCCCATTTTTGATACACCCTGTATAGGCTGGTAAACATTAAATTTATGGCGCCAGCAGCTGCCATCTCATAGAACACTGTCAAACTCTCCATACAATCATATTTTAACCAACGTAACCTACGTTTACCAACGGTTTTAACAAACCAACCCTAGGGCGCGTTGCAATCCATAGAAACTTGTCAAACTTTTGTACATGCAGATGAACACCGCTTGCGATTACAGACGGTTTGGTGCAACCCACCCTTAGACTCACATCATCATCATCATCATATCAGCCGAAAGACGTCCACTACTGGACATAGGCCTCCCGCGAAGAGTGCCAAAGTGACCGATCCCTCGCCACCCGCATCCAGCGGACTCCCGCAACCTTTACCAGGTCATCACCCACAGTCCACCTTGTCGGGGGCCTACCCACGCTGCGCCTTCCGGGGCGTGATCGCCACTCGAGAACTGACATAGGTACTCACATATGTTTATTTAAATGTTCATATCTTTGTTGCATTCACCAACTTGTTTTGATCCCAGCTCGTATGTACCACAACACCTTAATGAACCTATTTATTTGTCGTCGCCGTAAATAACGTGGACTCAAAGCAGACTAACGACCCTCTACATTAAATTTATCCCCACTCACTGAAGTAACATGTACGCGGATAAACATGGCTTATCTCGTAAACATGTACTGTAAGTTTTATTATTTTGTTAAGGGCTGCCAGAACGCTGACTATCCCTACAAACATTGTTTGGTTGCTAGAATAAATTGAAAGTTTGTGCACAATGGGATCTGCTATAACTAGGTCGTAAACTGGTTTTGGTTGCTAGGAATTAAAATACCCAATAAAATGATGGTAACCGTTGGCTTAATCATTATAATTATGAATTAAATTGATTGATTTCTAATTATTATGTCGTTTAATTGGATTTATAATCACGTAATAAACAAATACACTAAATTCACTACTGCTTAAATATCATAAGTGATTTTTTGACAGTCGTTTCGGGAAAATAATCAAATTATATTAAATCGAAACACTTAACTTTTGTGAATGATAAACCGATTTTCGCAAGTGTCCGTGAACGAGTGAAAATGATAGCACTTCAAAGTAATTAAAGCTTTGCGGGTTGCATTTATCTATTTATTTATTTCATCTTTATTGCACAAATGAATATCTTATAGTACAAAAGGGGGACTTAATGTTATAAAGAATTCTCTACCAGTCAACCTTAAGGCAAAACGGTTAAGGTTTATATTGATATGTATGTTAGTCTTTAAGGTGTTTGTAATGTGGGCCTAGTTGCCCGGTATAAATAAATAAATAAATAAAACAGATAAAATGTAGGCAGTGCAACTTAATTGAAATAATAGATATTTAACAAGTCTAAAGATGGGATGGATAATATAGTAAAATATACAATACAATATAATATTATGTATAATATTATGTTTAGTATAATAATTTAAAATAATAAAATTGATATAAATATTTATTTTATTTTATGAATAAAGATGAAACTTACAAATCAGGATACTATAGATTATTTTTGCGTCGTGGTATTTTTATGGCATTCACTGTAAGTTGTTTAATATTCAGATGACACGTAATGAGCATTCTAGCGAATGGACGTTGGGTTGTTTTTGTCTCGAGAATCAAAGAATTTGACTCAGTTTCCAAGACAGTGTGTCCCTAACTGAATAACTCTTCAACCACAATATGCGCCTGAACCATAAATTCCATATAACCATACCGCCACGTATATTTCATCAAAATGACTTTGCAACGAAATTGAATATACCTCGCTTATCAATGTGCGGGGTAAATAATAAATATTGTCTGGGAAATGAAATTGTTTATTGAATCGTAAAGGATGAAACGATGGTGTTCCAATATTATTACGGGAAGTGACTTGACAAACGGTTTTTACAGTGCTCGTGAGCTTCGGTTATGTTTTGGTTTTTGTGTGCCGCAATCGTGTACATAGGTACTCGTAGATTGTGTCATAAGGGATCGAAATTATGTATTTACAGCGAGTGCGGTATATTGCATTCTCGCGAAAGATTTTACAACAGAATCCTGAGCAAAGCGCGCTATTTCTAATTTTGAATGCCTGTTCTAAAGTAGAATCTTGCGCGTAACGAGGGATTCAAGCCCAAGACGGACATCATTAACCCCCGATGCAAAAAGAGGGGTGTTATAAGTTTAACGTGTCTATTTGTGTATATGCGTATCTGTCTGTGGTAGCGTAGCTCCCTAACTAACGGATAGGCCGATTTGAATGCGGTTTTTGTTGTGTCATAGATAATTTTATCCCGAGTGTTATTAGCTATATTTCATGAAAATCTGTTTGGCCGTTTTTGAGATATTGGACTTTGAAATGAAAATGTCGGGGGTTTTTCAACTTTTCTAAGTTGCAGTTATTTTGCTACCAAGTGATACATACAGATTTTTACATTTTCTATTGAGCAAAATTTATATCTCACATTTCATAATCATAATCAATCATTTATTTGCTTTAAAACACATTTATAAATTCATGCAAATATAGTTTTAACATACAAATAAATCTAACAAGCAAATACAAAATTCAATTAAACAAATATTATTAACTTACATTAAATGCCACAAAAGCAGAATAATCATTTTATAATTCAAGTACCTAATAATAATAATGCAATTAAGATGTCAGTACGGATAAATAAAAAAGTAAAACAAAAAAAACAATAAATTTCAAAACTATACTAAATACAAAATAGCTTCATGAAGTGTTTGTTCTATTATCTGGGAAAGTATTTTTCAAGAAACCTCTCTTGATGAGGGCCAGCACTGCAAAAGTGCATTAAAACAGCGCATGTTCACAATTGTACAGCCAAGAAGCAGTTGAAATGCAGTCCGTCTGTAACCACCCTACGTTTGAAGTAAAAACGATGAAAGGATTCAATATAAATAAAAAATATACGTCGTGTATACGTGAGATTATTTGAGTTGACCGTTGGCATCAAAGTAGTCCGTTCAAAAAGCAATTCTACGGTCTAAGACAGAAGATTCCAATTCCAATGACAACTCAATAAAAAATCAGCCACAATTAATTATCTCAAACATAAGAAGAAGCTGAGGGTACAACGATATACTTAAGGGGTTGCGCCGTGAAAAAGGTTGAAAAAGGCAAATCCGGGAAACCAACTAATAACATCACAATGGCTTTTACGTCACACCTGACCATAATGCGAGTTTTACTGTACGCTGCGCGTACGGGAAAACTCGCAATGTGGCCTGGTGATGACGTAAAATTTTGTACGCAACACGGGCGGTAATTCGTAAAGCCCCAGAGCGCATATTTATGGCCCTCACCTTCGGTTTGGACCACAAACACCTGCGATCTGGGGCATTTACGAATTTACCGCCCTAGTTACGTAATGTACTATAATCAATTATCTGCGATGGGTTCAACCGTTTAGGGTACTGTACAAGGAAGGATAAATTTTAAATTATTGCAAATTTTGAAAAAAGGAACACCTACACGCCTAGTCTTCCATTATGTCAATAACGTACTAAAAAATCATTGAGGTTGGAAAATATCTCGAAGTGGAAAAGCGTTTTCTCTTTTTGTATGTACGAGTACGTAGTATTCCAAAGGTATACGTCCCTCTTAATTTCGTGTCTTAAAATCGACGGTTAAAAAGATGCTAATTATCCGAAACAAAGTGGCTGAAGTAACTGTAGCCAGCCTATTTGTATTCTCGAATTCTCGCGAGAATCCATCTCTACCAATTACAACGATATGCAAACTGCTCACAATCACGGGCTGTAATTTAAATCTCCCGTCTGGGAGAGGCTAGAGTGCTTGCTGGAAGTGGCACGTGTCTGTTATGACAAGTACCCAGAATTATAGGCATTGTGACATTATTCATTTATTTATTCAATTATGTGAGACACCGACAGAGTATTAAGCTAAGTATATAAATGTATCTGTACTTAGCACAATTATTATTTGGGATTATATGTATCCCAATTATAGGTTAACATAATATTAAGTTAATTACGACTTTGTTTACAATTCAATTCATTCTCACGAGTAAGTATCGTTTACCGCACTCAAATAGCTTATTGTGATAAATAAATATACGACTCAAATAAAAAACAAAAATAACTTAAATAAACATAAGTAACATAATATTAATAAAATAAAATATAAAAGATAAAAAATGGTAATTCCTTTTTTGGATGCTTTTTTGAGTCGACCACGCCCCCTTGATAGAGACACGCTTATGCTCTCCACGCATGAGGAAACGACATGCAATACTCTTCGGAAATGGCTTTTTTGGACAACATTTCGATAAATAGGTACCTAACTTAGTGAAATTTTATATTTCATTAATTGAGATTTTAGATGAGATAAATTGTTTGAGTAAGCTGAGTAAAAAGGAAAATAAAAACCCAAACTTGGTTTTTTTTTCTATCAAGGAAAGTTTAGGCAATCATGTATCGATGAAATCAGATCAACAATCATGTAGTCAAGAATCATACTCGTATGTCTTAAAATCAGACCGTAACGTTTCTTAATCTAGTCAGAACGGCGTTTCAAAGCACGCGATTATTTCCAATTCACCCCCTTAAAAGACGATAAATGAGAAGTTACTATGACAGCTCAAAAATGCCACAAAAATTCCGGTCTATGGTTAGAATAAAAACGAGAAAATGTATTGTCTATCTCTTTGTCTGTAGATATAGTTTAGTCCGGCAGAGTAATTGCGACTATTTGAACGCGCGTTAGACATGTCAACATTAAGTTTTGGATGGTGAAAATAACAGTTTATTCCTTAGGCTAGGGTTACTTCTTTTGTTTCCTTCCGAACGTCTATATAAAAAAACATAACCGGGAACATTTTTTTACGAATAAATGTAGTCCCTTAATAGTAAACCAAGCTTCTACCGTGGATATTAGACGATGTTATACGTACTTGTATAGATAAATAAACACATGAGCATAAATAAACATTTTTTGTTGCTCGTTGCCATGGCAACGTCTCCTGTCTCTCTTTAAAACTATAATTTTATGGGAGATCATGATATGAAACGGTGCATTTTTTTTCTAAAAAACTCTATCACTGTTTTCGCCTGGCTTACCGGGACCGCATAACAACATGAAAAAGTTGATTAAACCACAAACTTAAATACTCACATATAAATCACCTGAAACAAATATTCGTGCTCATCACCCAATTAAATACATACCCTTACCGGGATTCGAACCCACAGCCTACAGCTTCGTAGGCAAGGTACTATGCTTAAGTTTAGTGATCTATGTATTAGTTTAATGGAAATTTCTATGTATATTGTTAAGAACTAAGTAGGCTCTCGATTAGTTTAGTTTTTAGAGTTCCATACATAAAGGGTGAAATCGGGACCCTATTACTAAGGCTCCGCTGTGTGTCCCTCCGTCCGTCTGTCCGTCTGTTACCTGAGATACATTAGATACATCTCATGGACCGTGATAGTTAGACGATAGATGTATTTCTGTTGCCGCTATAACAACAAATACTAAAACACCGAATAAAATAAACATTTAAGGGGGCTCCCATACAATTAACGTGTTTTTTTGCCGTTCTTATAGATAATGATACGGAACCCTTCGTGAGTCTGACTTGCACTTGGCCGTTTTTTCTTATGTTTAGTAATGACAATGTTGTCCAACTAAAAACAAAAAAATCTTATATGTTTGAATATTCAATCTTCGAAATACATATAAATATTCGCACAAGCCACATCTTGCAATTCTACCCAGACAGGTTCCCTAGGCAACCTATCTCAAGCCACCTCCCAGAGGGCGCTGGTAATAAGCTGGTAACAAATGAGTTGCCGCCCGTACCGCTCCGGATTGTAATATTACACGTTTCTTAATGGCTAATCAAATTACTCGAGTTATCAGCGGCAACAAAAACATTGTGGTTTTCGCCGAGGTATTGATTTTCTTTTTGTAATGATGTTTTGGGTAAACAGTAAACATTATCGGATGTTCGTGGAAATAATTTTGTTTGTATCGCGACAATGTTTGTTTTATTTGCCTATTGAAATACACTATTACGGCCTAGGCCGGGAACGTAGAAGTTACTTTGGCTTGGCACTTTTCCACCCGCAATTAGTGTCCTTATTTTCAAAAGTATTGAAAGAACAGTTACTTAAACGGCATTTTCAAGGCCCGAATATTGCGATTAATTAAAATATGATTTTATATGCCACATTTTTAGATCTTACTTTAATTTAATTGATAGAATACATTTTCACCCTATAAATGGGTAGCCGATATTTCTCTGAACATAAATGATTACGGACTTCTTATCATATCTGGACAAGAAAACTCCGCTAATTAATCGGCTTTTAATGTATTACCTACCGAGTTAATCCTATCTAATGAGTGTTTTATTTTCATTTAATTAAATATTGTTTATGTTTTGTTTCAGGTAAGTCTTCTGAAGCTCTTTAAAAACTGGCTACTCCAGTTGGCTTATTTCTATGATGGTAAGTAAAAAGATTATGCTCGCTATTAAAATAATAAGAACTATTTCTATCATAAATTTTAAATCTACCAATGACACGCTATCTGTAAACAGTAAATCACTATGATACATACTAAAGTTTTAATATTATTTGCATTGACCTACTCCCTTTCACATTAAGTTGCGAAAAATTCAACAGCACAACACACTAAAACTCGCAATGCAAAACTGAACCAAGGATTCCTATTCAAACTTCGTGTCCGTTTGTGACAGTGACACAGAAATGCACTACATCCTTACATCATCCATCTTGCTACGTGGCGTGTCATAGCATTGGACGAGTTTATGCTAAAGGGAACAATGTATCTGGACCTGGCGTTCGTAATTTCCTATACAGATTGTGAGCGTATGCGTGTGTGGGTTGTGGGGTGCGGTGCTGATGGGTTGTTGTGTAGCTTGATGGAAGATTATCAGGCGCTTTGAAGTGCCCTCGCACAGTGTTTTATGAACCCTGATTTGGTCTCATCTAGTTTTTTTTACAGAATTGAATAGCTTCTGTTATTTAAATCACTAGACTGAAAGTCGCACATTGATATCTCTTCTAGTTTATTTAAAAAAAAATCGCAATATTTGGCTTTATCCGGGTTACCCGAACCACAAAAACAATTTTAAGGAATAAACGATGAAATATAATTCAATTTTAATTTTATGGGTAGAATGCACATATAAAGACATGTATTTGTACCAATTTTCGTACATCAACAATAAACAAATACTGAAATATTCTAATTTTTCACACCTTTGGTTTTTATTTTTTTACATACATACATACATACATACATTCACGCCTTTATTCCCAAAAGGGGTAGGCAGAGCACATGAAACGTATGTTCCAGCGCCACTCTTAGCATAAATGTGGGTATAAAAGATCGACTAAATGTGATATTGCAGTGATAGGTTGCTAGCCCATCGCCCACAACAAACTTCAACCCTGGTCCCTTAGTCAACTTTTACGACACCCACGGGAAGAAAGGGCGCTGGTGAAATTCTTACCCGACACCACACGGGTTTATTTTTTTATTCCCGAATAATTCCGTATTAGATCAAAATTTATTGTGTATAGGTAAATCAGACACTCTTCTATCATCAGTTCAAAAAATAGAGTCTAATACCACGTTATTCACGTTACGTTTAACGACCGGTTAGCCTAGTGGGTAGTGACGCTGCCTACGAAGCTGGAGGTCCTGGGTTCGAATCCCGGTAAGGGCAAATATTTGTGTGATGAGCATGAATTTTTGTTTGTGAGTCATGGATGTTTTCTATGTATTTAAGTATTTATATCTATTATATATATATCGTCGTCTAGTACCTATAACACAAGCCTTACTGAGCTTACTATGGGACTAGGTCGATTTGTGTAAGATTGTCCCCTTATATTTATTTATTCAGGAATAATAAGCTAATAAAATATCCGGATTTCTTTGACCTAGGGTTGTCACTTCTCTGAATATAATATTTTATATCTTTTGTCTCTTGACAAGGTATGGTAATTTATACATAAAAACTGTAGTTCTTTCCATTTATTGTTTTTTGTATTTTGAGGTGAAAATTCTTTAAATTCGGTATGAGATGGAATGGGACATATTGTCTAACGTTAATAAGTAAAAGATGTATCTTGTTAGAGACACATTTTTGGTGTCATTATTTAGCTTAAATAGATAGCCTGCCGATAAAGTAAGTAAAATGCTTCGGTAAAGAAAGCTTTGGCTAGAAAATTATATAACGAAAATTTACGAATTTTGGCGTTTATTGACTATTTAATACCTCTATAATATATCACGAATATTTAACAGAAATATTCGTGATATATTATAGAGGTGCCTACCGGGCGTTTCAATAATAAGTCCGTTGTAGACACACTATATATAATAAACGTTCTACAATATGTATAAGCGTAAAGAAGCACTAACACAAGAGGATAGGAAGCACAGTTTATAGTTCAGTAGAAAGGAACACTAAAGAAAGCGAAATTACTTGAAATAAGCAAAACACTGCACTCGCGTAAGCTTGTAGCGGATAGGCCGAGAGACATGCATTCGCCGTTGCAGACGTGATAGCACTCCCGGGCGGCGCGCGCGCTGATGTTCTCGCTCGCCCGACCGGTCTCAAGGAGTACGTCCATTGCAGTTGCTATGCGCCACGCGCGGCTATTAGATGTAGATTAACCGACTGCGTCTGCCGCGCGCGGGTTATTGGTTTTATTCGGCTAGCCGCCTCACACTCCCCCACCGAGACCGTTGCTTGCTACGGTCGATAGTAGTCTGGAAATCGCACTGATCGACCGCAGCGCGTCTTTCTGGTGGTAGCAGGTTCAGTAGATGGCGGCGTTGTGTTGCCCGACGTCTCGATGGGTCTGGAATCACTGAAGTCGTCATCTCTGGCCATATGTGCTGGTTTCAACCTGTCAATCGTGACGGTATTCTCTTTACCTTTGATGTTAATTTTAAAAGTTTTGGTACCTCGCTGTAGCACTCTATATGGGCCTGTATATGGCGAATCTAACGATCTTTTGGCAGGTCCGTGGCGAAGAAACACGTAGTCTGCGCTGCTAAGGTCTTTTGGGATGTAAAAGGGTTTCTGAGAGTGTCGGGAGCCTGGTGTCGGATGCAGCTTCGCCATTTGGTCTCGAAGCCTGGCTGCGAAGTCAGCGTAGTCCACTGTGGTGCCCTTCGTAGGCGTAAAGAACTCACCGGGCAGGCGCAGGGGTTCCCCGTACACGAGTTCTGCTGCCGAAGACTGCACGTCGTCCTTCCAGGCGCTGCGGATGCCCAGCAGCACCAAGGGTAAGACCTCGGTCCAGTGAGTGTTGGTGTGGCACATTATGGCTGCCTTCAATTGCCGATGGAGCCGCTCGACCATCCCGTTACAGGTAGGATGGTAAGAAGTGGTCGGGCGGTGCTCGGAACCCAGGATAGCCGACAAGGCGCGGAACAGTTCCGACTGGAACTGGGCGCCCCTGTCGGTGGTGATCTTGTCAGGGCAGCCAAAACGAGCTACCCAGCCCGCGACAAAGGCTCGTGCGCAGGTCTCCGCCGTGATGTCAGGCAAAGGGAATGCCTCAGGCCAACGTGTGAAGCGATCGATGAGCGTGAGGCAGTACCTGTAACCAGAAGAGTACGGTAATGGCCCTACGATGTCCATATGGACATGGGAAAATCTTTGAGATGGCGTAGGAAAGGGAGAAATGGGAGAGGTTGTATGGCGCGAGATTTTGTTTCTCTGACAATCTGCGCATTCTCTCGCCCACTGGCGGCAATCTCTATTTATTCCTGGCCAAACGAATCTTTGTGTCACCATTCTGGCAGTGGCTTTGACACCTGGATGGCTCAGTCTATGCATAGCATTGAACACTGGTCGTCGAAAAGCATCAGTGATGTATGGCCTTGCGTTTTCTGTCGAGACGTCACAGTACAATTGTGCTTGCTTGTCTGGCAATTGAATTTTCTTTAAATTGAGTCCTGACCCACGCTGTAGCAGGTCCTTCAATTCAAGGTCATCGTTTTGCGATCGTGCCAAGGCTTCATAGTCAATAGGTCCACTTATCTCTTCTACTCTGGATAATGCGTCCGCTACCACATTGTCTTTCCCCGCTACAAATCGTATGTCGGTACTGAATTGGGAGATGAAATCTAGGTACCGGAACTGTCTTGGAGAACATTTGTCTCTCGCTGAAGTGAACGCAAACGTCAGCGGCTTATGGTCCGTATAGATGATAAATGGCCTGGCTTCGACCATGTGACGAAAATGTCGTATTGCGTCGTATATGGCCAGCAGTTCCCTGTCATACGGACTGTACTTTTTCTGCGCTGGTTTGAGGCGTCGAGAGAAAAATGCGAGAGATTCCCACGAACCTCGTGATGCACGTTGTTGCAGCACCGCTCCGATCGAGACATCTGAAGCATCAGTGTGAATGGCCAGCTCGACATCGGTCTGTGGATGAGCTAGAAAGGCGGCTTTGGACAGGCCTTCTTTGCAAGCTGTGAATGCTTCCAACATCTCCGGCGTCATCTCAATCTCTTGCGTCGCCTTCTTCTTCGGTCCACTCAAAACGCTGTTTAGCTGTGATTGCATAGCTGACGCACTTGGGACGAATCTTTGGTAGAAATTAAACATCCCGAGAAATCTACGGAGTTCTCTGACATTCTTGGGAACAGGGTAGTCCAGAATCGCCTGTACCTTGGACTGGAGTGGTCGGATTCCCTCTGCTGACACTTCGTGGCCGAGAAAGGTGATTGATGGTACACCAAACTCACATTTTGCAGTGTTGATGATGATTCCATAGTCTGCCAGTCGCTGGAATAACTCACGCAGGTGCTCTTGATGTTCCTCTTCATTTGCGGAAAAGATCAAGATATCGTCCAAGTATCCGTAGCAGCAATCCAGGCCTCTCAGTGCTTCGTCTATAAAACGTTGAAAGGTCTGCGCAGCATTTCGGAGACCGAACGTCATATATGGAAATTGAAATAGGCCGAATGGTGTGACTATGGCGTTTTTAGGGATATCAGCTGGATAGACCGGAATCTGGTTATAGGCTTTCACCAGGTCTACCTTAGAGAAAACCTTGCTTCCCGACAGCTGCTGCGTAAAATCCTGGATGTGCCGTATTGGGTACTTATCTGGGATAGTGCGCGCATTCAAGGCGCGGTAATCACCGCATGGTCGCCAGCCGTCATCTTTCTTAGGAGCTAGATGAAGCGGAGACGACCATGGACTCTCAGATCTAACTGCTGTACCATTTTGAAGCATAGCCTCGAACTCCTTCTGCGCGATCTTGAGACGATCCGGTGGTAGGCGTCGAGGTCTGCTTGACACGGGCGGTCCAGGCGTGGTGCGTATATGGTGCACTGTTTTGTGCTTGGGCACTGTAGGGGTACCTGCTGGTCGGGTGATGGCCGGGTAGCGGCGTAATATTTCAAGGTACCTGGAATCTCCTGTCATCACCTTCACTGAAGATATTGCCTCTACTGCTGGCTGCGCTGGGGCGTTAACGGTGAGCGTGGTATGGCTGTCGATCAGGCGCTGGTTTCTGCAATCAACCAATATATTATAATGGGACAGAAAGTCAACCCCTATGATCGGTTTCGTAACATCGGCAACCACGAAATTCCAGTCGAACGCTCGGCGCAGTCCTAAATTGAGTTGCCGGTGAACCGAGCCATACGTAGGTATAATTGTGCCGTTTGCTGCAAACAATTCATAATTTGTCTTTTTACGTGTCCCTCTAAGTGCTGTGCGCGGGTACACGCACAAATCCGATCCTGTGTCAACTAGGAAAAGTATCTTAGAGGTGTTGTCCACTACAAATAGGCGGCCCGGTTTAGATTGGCAGTCGTTGGCCGCTACTTCCGGCTGCCGTCGAAGTTTTCCGCCGCCGGATGAGTGCAGGGTCTGGTACAGCGTGTTGATCGGTCACCGAACCTGTTGTGGTACCAGCAAATTGATGGATCCCAACGCCTGGAGGCCGAACGGTTTCGTTGTCGATTAGCAGATGGAGTCCTATTCCTACTACGCTGGCTATTTTGAGTGCTTGACCTTGAGTAGTGTGCTTGGCTACTGAACTGAGCCTTTAATGAAGCAATTTCTTTAGTCAAGTCCGCCATTTGCTTTGCCATCTGCATGGCGTAATTGTCTCCGCCTACCGCGCAAACCTGTGGCGCCTGGGGTACAATGTCATGCACTTTGTCCGCTAAATCAGCTAATTCGTCTAATGTAGCACTTACTTGAGATGCAATCACTGTTTGCAAGCTGCTAGGTAATCGACTAGACCAAACAGTTTTCAAAAAATCTTCCGTTACACTTTTGCCGGCTAACGTACGAAGGTGTCTTAGAAAATGTGACGGTTTTCTCTCTCCCAGCTCTTCGTGTTTCATTAATTGTAACACTCTTTTTTCTTGCGACGCCGACAGTCTCGATATAAGCTCAGTTTTTAACTTTGCGTATTTGTTATCAGCTGGAGGATCCGTAATTATCTCTTTTACTTCCACAACATATTGGTGTTCCAACTGCGAGATAACGTAGTTGAATTTTGTCAGATCACTCGTTATGCCGGACAAAAAGAATTGAGACTCCATTTGCGAAAACCATAAAGCGGGCTCCTCTGGCCAAAATGGCGGTGCGCGCACAGAAACTTTGAATACGGAGCCGTTACACTCCTGACCGTTAGCTTGCGAACCTTCATCTCCGTCCTTGTCCTTAACTGCACCACTTTCAGTTCCCCCCGTCATGTTATATGACGCTTAAAAAAAAAACAAATGTTCACTTGCGTTATAGTTCAAAGTCTAGGGTCACCAGTATAGAGGTGCCTACCGGGCGTTTCAATAATAAGTCCGTTGTAGACACACTATATATAATAAACGTTCTACAATATGTATAAGCGTAAAGAAGCACTAACACAAGAGGATAGGAAGCACAGTTTATAGTTCAGTAGAAAGGAACACTAAAGAAAGCGAAATTACTTGAAATAAGCAAAACACTGCACTCGCGTAAGCTTGTAGCGGATAGGCCGAGAGACATGCATTCGCCGTCGCAGACGTGATAGCACTCCCGGGCGGCGCGCGCGCTGGTGTTCTCGCTCGCCCGACCGGTCTCAAGGAGTACGTCCATTGCAGTTGCTATGCGCCACGCGCGGCTATTAGATGTAGATTAACCGACTGCGTCTGCCGCGCGCGGGTTATTGGTTTTATTCGGCTAGCCGCCTCAATATTGACGATGTTTCTTTGATAGGTGTTGTAATTTTGGGCTTAGAAAAATGGCTGCTTGACAAAATTTATATTTTACTGACGGTCATTTCTTCCAACTTTCCAATCGATCCGGAGAAATTTGGTAGCTTTTGCAATCTGGCAACTATGTACGTAAACAAATACGGGTGGCATCCTATGACGGTGACGTTCCATAAAGTTTTAATTCACGGCGCTAAAATAATAGAATCATCACCGTTACCTATTGGAATGTTGTCGGAACAAGGGGCAGAATCGCGAAATAAGTTCTGGCGGTCTGAAAGAGAGCACCACTCCCGCAAAACTAGACGCGAAGCTGCCATGTTTGACCTCTTCCATAAGGCATTAGCATCATCCGACCCCGTGATCTCAGACTTTGGGATCCAAGAAAGAAAGAAATAAAACAAAAAAGTACCATTACCAGCTGATGCAATTGACTTGCTTAAAACTATTGGCAATGAAAGTCATCATGTTTTCAGCATTTGGGACGAACATGAAGAAAATCTCGTTCTTGCTAATGAAGATTAACTTTATGTTATATAATATGATCTAACTTTCATAACGCTGATACCACTAAGCTACAAGCGTTTCATTTTTGTTTAATTATAATTAAGAAAACTTTGCAACGTATATTGTGATAAATTTTAATGATAAACTATCAAGACATGACACTTTATACTTTAACAATAAATAGACTAAAAGTAACCTAAAATTAATAAAATAAAAATGAACTTAAAGAAGGTCCCCAAGGTCGGACCCCTGCGGAAGGGTTCCCATAAGACTGGCAGCGTTCCCCCTTTGGATAGCTATGCCGATCCGTTGGGCAAGAAACGAGCCAGCCCTATGGTCTCCGGATACTCTAACCAATTTTTTTGAGATTTGGCAGAATAATTGGTGTGCGCCTGGGCTCCAAGGTCCGAGCGTTTCAACAGCAAAAGCCGCAAAAACATGCCGGTCTGTGAGGCCGATGTATTTGCGGCACTTTGCTGCCTCGGCCGCTGCAGCTGCCCCACCTGCTCTCAAAGATGTAGTGTTAAGGTGGGACGGCGCCAGGGTGTCTACGCATGTGGCATCCCAAATAAGGGGCCGTCCCAGTTTCCAAGGCACCAGGGTCATACCGTCTGGCCTCTTGCCGTCGTCCCGCGCCAACCCCGGTGGTTCCAGTACGGCCGGCACGTTGGCGCTGACGAAGGCCCGACGGATGATATCATTGAGGCAGGCGTGGCGAGACAGGCGACCAGCACTCTTTGCGCAAGATAGGCCATGGTGCCCCAGGCTTCCCACCAAGGTTCCGCAGGGGCAACGATGTGGAGAAACAATGTCGGCCCCAAGGCGTAGACCGACAGCCAATCTCAAGGTGTTGCAGTCAAGGAGTGTACCGTAGTTTGTAGAGGGAAGAGCATGGAGCCATGAGCCGGCTTCCCTTTCCGACACAGCCAGTAGTCTTGCTTTTTCCTGGCTGGTGGAGCAGGAGTCCAACAGATGGGAGTGGATTTGCTTACAAATAGGTTGGTCCCAGATCTTTTGAATATGTTTGTTATTTGGCAAGTCGACACCCGGGCAAGCCATCTTCCACGCGTCGTCTGCCTCGGACAAGTACGTCACCTCGAAATCACGTAGTGATGGTCTTAGGATTTTACCTACGAGGGTGAGCGTACTATGTGCCGAGGAGAGGAATGCGGGCAGGGCAACGCTGGAGATTTGACGGATACCAAGACCTCCGAATCTGATTGGTAGAGTGGCGTGTAGGAATTGCCTATCGTTGATTTTGACGTTTATTATATTTTGGAGCTGAAGATGAAGCATGGAGTCTATGGATTCGGAATAATTTTTGAATTTCCAAAGGGGGCTGCAGCGCATAGCATAGGTAAATTTCGGAACAAACATGCAGAATCGGAGGATGCAAATGGCCATATGGGCATTAATTTCAAGTAAACGGTCTGAAAATTCGGAGAAACGATTAATTTTGGAGTTAATGAAATCAGGAATTGATTCCTCGAATACAGGTGCACCTAGGAGGTGAAGTGAGTTCTTTTGCAGAACTTTGATGCCGGGGCAGATATTTTCGAAATTTTGTTGAATTTGTGATTGGTTTGGTGTGTCAGCGTTGATGAAAAGTTCACACTTGTTTGTATTTAATTCCAAACCAATTAATTTAAATTTACTTACTATTGTCAAAAGGTCGTTCATGACTGAACTAGCATCCCCACCCAAACTTCCGTCGTCGAGGTACCAAACGTTAAATTTTGAATTTAGTGTCGAAATAATTGGATGGATAGCGAGGCTAAACATAGCCGGCCCCAGAGGGTCACCCTGTTGACAGCCGACAGAAGACAAGATGTTGTTTTCTCTGTAGACTAAGTTTGTGGAAGCCCCATAACATTGGTAGATGTAAGGATATATTCCAGGGCTACTGTTTTGGATTTCTGTCAACAGTGCACTTCTATCGACGGAATTAAAGGCGTTTTTCACGTCCACCTTAAGCAGTACCTGACCTTCCGGGCTATGCAGGAACGTTCGGCATGCGTGGACGGCTGCTTCACATCCACCTTTACTGCCGAATCCGAGTTGAGTTGGTTGAAATTTAGTTTCCAAGTCCGAGATTATATATTTACAACAAATTTTTGAGACTAGACGGCGAAATGTAGAACCCACAGCTATGGGTCGAATTCCGCCATCTTTTTTTTTTAAAGCACATAGATGTGCGCCGTAGAGAGTGGGTACGACCGAAGAATTTACTTTGCCCGCAAGCATTAGATTGGGCAGACGGGTAATGCTGGACACTAGACTAAAGTTCTGGCCTCCAGGCATGCCTGTGGTCAGATCTTTTAAATGTTGAGGTGTCAAACCATCAAGACCGCCTGCGGAGCCATTTTTAAAGGAAGCAATGGCCAACTGGACTGCGTCTTCCGAGCATTGCATGTATGGTAAAGCCGAGCTGGGTGGGTCCGGAAGATCAGGTATAGAGGGCGCCGGTGGGTGTTTGCTTTGTAAAGCAATCAAAGTTTCTGGAGTGTCCGGGGCTGACGTATCGCTGGAAAAAAGAAGTTGAGCAGCACCTTTGAGATCCCCATCGTTGATTTTGGATTCTACAATTTTATGGATTTTACTAAGTTTGAGAAGACATGTTGGGTTTCTTATGTCGATGTTGTAGGGTCGAGAGCAATTTATCTTGATTTTTGAGGTTAAAGATTTATTAGTGTCGGTTTGTAAGTATAAGTATATTTGTAAGTTAAATTATTTTCTCAATCGCAATTTTTTATATCCGGATTCTGAGTGACAACCCTGACAACGAACAAACATTTAATGATAACTTTTAAATAACGCGGTATTAGACTCTAATTTTTTAACTGTTGATAGAAGAGTGTCTGATTTACCTATACACAAAAAAAACGATCTAATACGGGAATATTCGGGAATAAAAAAAATAAAAAACGAAAAGTGTACAAAATTTGAATATTTCAGTAATTGTTTATTGTTGATGTACGAAAATTGGTAAAAATACGTGTCTATATATGTGCATTCTACCCATGAAATTATAAATGAATTATATTTCATCGTTTATTCTTGAAAATTGTTTTTGTGATTCGATTTTTTTTTAATAAACTAGAAGAGATATCAATGTGGGACTTTTAGTCTAGTAAATTAAATAACAAAAGCTATTCAATTCTGTAAAAAAACTAGACAAGACAAAAACAGGGTTCATAAAACACTGCGTTTTATCATGAGTTATGTTTAGCGTTGGAACAGCAAAGGGATGTTTGAATACGGATAAATTAGCGATGATCATTAAAACTTATAATTTTACTTCAAAAACCAACATTTTGTAACAACTACTCGCTTTAGTCCGGATGCGTTTAATTATATTTTTACGGAGGCAAAAAAGTCTTGAAAAGTGGCGACCGCATACAGACAGTTGCAGCGCGGGTAGATTCCCTACAAGGTAGACTGATGACCTCTTAAAAGTCGTGGGGCTCCGGTGGATGCGGGTGGCACATGCCAGTTCACTGTGGTATCTTTGGGGAGGCCTATGTCCAGTGGATTTCTTTCGGCAAGCGGGTGTAGGCCCGTGTGATGGAAAGTGGACCATGCGTTGCTTATATACCGTAGTTGGTTCCCTACGGTCAACCTCTAATGTCTCTGTCAATTTCATAAACGATGTTTCACAGTTCACCGGTGCCCGGGCTGACTAAGGAACATATAACCCGACTGTACACGGTGTTTTTTTAACCGTCCTAGAGCCGAAGCCCAGTGAATGTATAATACCTACATTGATTTGTATAGGATATTTGAATTTGGTATGGAATTTTAAGGTTATGAAATAAAGTTTTTTTTATTACTAAGAACTTAAAAATTAGTTTTTTTTTGTTATTTTTAAGGTATTAATAATGTTGTTGTTTTTTAATTAATATTAATTTTAACCATCCAGTCCAGTGACCGCAGTGACCGCTAGCCGCCATCTAATGTAGATAAGTAAGAACTCTAACCGGGTAAATGAACTTCGCACCGCGCGCCATACAGGATCACATCACACACATCATCAGCCTATATACGTCCCACTGCTGGGCACAGGCCTCCTCTCATGTATGAGAGGGAATGGGCAGTAGTCCCCACGCTGGCCCAGTGCGGATTGGGGACTTCACATACACCTTTGAATTTCTTCGCAGATGTATGCAGGTTTCATACAGGATCGTTCAAACTTAATTACCTTTTATGACTAAAAACTCAACTAATACATTATTTTCACGAATGATTAGTACGTTTTCAATACTTGAAGTGGTCTTCGGCTTTAAGACGGTTAAAAAAACACGTTGTATAAACTGCAGTCATATATTTTGCCTATTTCTTTTTCATCGTGCCATTCGATCCAAATTTTTGAGTTGTTAAATGTTTGTATCGATCTCACTATAATGCGAGCACGTAAAAAGACAAAAAAGTGTCAAAGACGGATTTGTCTATTCAGTTTTTCGAGATTCAAATTTTTTTTATTTTTTTATTTGATATTCACAGAGCCACTAGAAATAACTTGCGTGGGTATTCCAGTTTCAATACAACCTTATTTTTTTAACGGACAATTTTATCACAGTTCCCAATTGCGTTTTATTTAAGTATGTCAATACGGCACTAACCTTTTATGTATTTCGTGTCCCAGAAACGTGTTGTCAATTTAAGTGGATTGCGCGTAAAACTCTTGCTGGTCCTTAATATGTATGCAATATTGCACCTTAAGCCATTGAAATAAGTTATATGTGGTGACTAACTACAACTCAGGGACGGGTCACTGCATCCATTAAAGAGATGAAAGTATGAACCCGGTATTATCCACTTAATTCCTCGTGGCTTACGGGGAGTGTTCGAGTGAGGGACGGCAGCGATTATTATGATTATACATGCTTTAATTTAACTTCACCTACAGTCTATCATCATCAATATCATCCTTATCATTATATCAGCCGATACACGTCCGCTGCTGGACATGGGCCTCCCCCAAATGGTGCCAAAGTGATCAGTCCTGCGTTACCAGCATCCAGCAGACTCACGCGACCTTTACCAGGTCATCAGTCTACCTTGGAAGGGGGTCTACCCACGCTGCATCTTCCGGTTCGTGGTCGCCACTCGAGAAGCTTTCCGACCAACGGCCGTTGGTTACGCGTGCATTATGCCCCACCCACTGCCACTTAAGTTGAGCAATTTGGAGGCGTACTCGTATATCGTTTCGATAGATTCATTCATGCAAATTTTAACGCGACTAAAGCGTTGGAAGGTGGCAGCGCTAGGCTACTCGTTGTGGAAAACCTTGGGAGAAGCCTCTGTCAGTGATGATGATATAATCAAGCCCGTTTCCCAGAGAGGTAGGCAGATAATGCGGATTTTCACGACAAACCTGTCTTGATTAATTCACACATGATAAATTCTTCTTCTTCGTCGTCTTGACAGAGATGATCATTCGTTCTAGGAAGCTTGAGAACACGTAGATATATTGGCATAAATAGCTATTTTAGTAGAATCTATCAAATTCGTGATTCCTATCAGTAAATATATAAATTAATTAAAATATTATTAATTTATCGGATTGTTGAACTATAGGTTCTAAATGACGACCGGTTTAGCCTAGTTGGTAGTGACCCTGCCTACGAAGCTAGTGGTCCTGAGTTCAGATCCTGGTAAGGTCATTTATTTGTGTGATGACCTGCAATATTTTGTTCTTGAGTCATGGATGTTTTCTATGTATTTATCTATTTAAGTATGTTTATCGACGTCAAGTAGCTTTGCTTAGTTTGAAACTAGGTCGATTTTTGTAATATTGCCCGATTTCCACCACCACCACCGAACCACGAAATGGTCACGCAATTTTGACCAGACCTTTAGTCACAAATTCAAACACTGACGGCTGTCGCTGTAATCATGAAAGCTTGACCACTTTAAGCGTCATTGGCGCGCAAAAGGTTAATATATTAGTGGCTAACGACCACTTATCGCCGACACCACATGTTTCAAACTTGGCCGTGATATATCGATCTCGCAACTTGCCCGCCCTGAAATCTTACCTGAACAGACTTGGAGTTAGTGCTGATATTAGTTAGGAAGCAGTTAGTGTAAATTTTCGTTTTTAAAAAAGGAAATTAAGTAGAACGGTCCAGTGCCAGTTTCAGAATACTTGTAACAAGCTTTTATTTTAAGTAACTCAAAAATCTAAATCAATTATTTATTCTGCAAATAGGCCACAAGGCACTTTTTCATGTCAACCGGTAAATGCTTAAGCGGTCGGCTCATGTGGGTCTTCTCTTGTAAGCCCATAGCAAAGTCAGTGTAAACGTTATTCAATAGTAGTTGCATAGTAAATTAGCCGAATATACGCCCTACTGCTGGGCACAGGCCCCCTCTAATGGATGAAAGGTTTATTGCATGCATAATAGGGGCGTAGACACTAAGGGCTTGTGCACAAATCACGCGAGGTTCGATAGGGGGAGTTAGGAAAAAATCACGACAGATCACGTTGGGGGAGGGGGGGTATAAGGAAGACCTCACGTGTATTCTTCTACAGTGACCGAAACCATGAAAAAATATCTACCACACACGAGTAGATACTTTTTCTCGGTTTCGTTAAACATAAATCTTCACTAAAGATTGTTGAGTGCTTAAATATTGTTGTGTTTTCGTAATATTATATGCGATATTCCTCACGGCACCTTTCCTCTCCTCATCGTGCAATCCGCTAATGGCCTGTACGTTCTGAAGCCTCAGGATCATGATGGAGCTTTGCTCCATTTCTACACCGAGTCTTGAGGCATATTTTGGCATGTAATTGTCCGAGCCTGAAGAATTTAACTTGATAGGAGAGTGTGCGCTCAATGTGACATATTAACTTACTTACTTGGTGCTACAACCCTTTGTGCTTTGTGGGTTTTGGCCTTCTCCACAGTCTTCCTGTCTGTCTGTCATGTCACGGTGCCTGGCGACCTTCTTCCAGTTGGCAAATTTCCCCATCTTCCTGAGATATTCTCCCACACAATCCATCCAACTTTTCTTAGGCCTGCCTTTTCTTTGGTCTTTTCTGTTGCGGCCACCTAAGGTGGACACCTTGTCATTATTTTGGCTGCCCTATAATCTGGCATCCTTTCAAGGTGTCCCGCCCATCTGAGCTGCTGCGTCTTACAAGACCTGACGATGTTCTCGTGTTTGATGAGTTCATCTAACTCGTGATTCATGTATGACAATAGATACCATCACGGTCTTTTATGGGGCAATAGATCTTTTTGAGAACTTTTCTTTCGAACACTGCTAGTTTAAGTTCGTCTCTCTGGGTTAGGGTCCTGGTTTTGCAGATGACGACTGGTCTGATGATGGTGCGATAAATAATTAACTTTGATCTTAAGCTAAGCAGTTTAGAACCCAGAAGTTTGCCACACGCGCAAAAACATTTGTGACCAGTATACAGGGTGACTCCTAAGAACCCATAACCCTGAACAAAAACCATAGTTTCTAACGCAGCGTTCCAAGGCAAGTTCAGTGCATTAGGTCTAAAAGCAAACAGTTGAACTGTAATACATAAACGTTAATTAATTTCATATTCTAAAAATATCCAACCGTGTGGTCACCCTATTCTACATGACAAGTACTAAAAGTACAGTCAGCCGCAGATAAACGTGAACGTAGAAACTTAGTATGCAGATGAATCACATTCCTCTGCAGCTAACTGTACTTAGGGTGTACTGTAGTAGTAGGGTGACCACAAGATCTGGTGAGTTTTACAACTTACCAGATCTTAGTTTACACTAATTATTGATTTTATTATGAAAAAAAAAGTAATAGATATTCACATATTGTTAAGTAAAAGTGTTTAAATGAAAGCTACAGAATAAGAAAAAAATATTTATATTCACCACTTAGGAGTCACCCTGTTTATTCGCGCCCTAATCTCCTCATCGGTTCTATTTTGAGAGGTAATTGTCGATCTTAGATACTTGAAGCTGCTAACACCTTCAATACTGTGATTGTCGACAAAGATGCTCTGTGGTGGTTCAGGCTGCCTTTATGTCGCAAGGTACTCAGTCTTGTGTACGTTTACACGCAATCCAAACGTAGCGGCTTCTGTCTGCAGCTTTAGGCAGTGATCGGCAATTCTGTTTCTCGACCTACTGGTGATAACAATATCATCGGCGTATGTAGCAAGTGGGTGGTGTAGTCGATCAAGCCATTGATGTTCAATGTGACAAATTAAGTATATTAAGTATACTGCGCAAAAAAATGTACAAGAAATTTAGTATTAAACAACTATATCAATTACCCCAAAATAGGAATACACAATGACGTTGGCATATTAATTGATACTAAGTATAATAAAGTAATGTAATCTTACTATAACACCTATATTTATACAATAAATGAAATCTTATCTTATCTTATAAATATATCATCACATTCATAACTATATTAGATAGAAAAATAAACAAAATTTACTATATGTATACAATTTATCTTACAATTCGGTCGAATGAAAAAAAAAGCGTGAGGTTTACGAAGGGGGGGGGGGAGGGTGGCCAAGAACCTCACCAAATATCACCCAGGGGGAAGAGGGGTCAAAAAGTAGCCGAAAGAACCTCGCGTGATTTGTGCACAAGCCCTAAATAAAATAATCAATGTATTGTACTGTATTTTCTCGAAAAGTGTTTAAAAAAGTAATAAAATGGAGCAAAAAGCAACGCATTAGCTTAAATAATCACACAGTTATAAGTACCCAACGTATTAAGAGGGGGTAAAATCTGTCCCTTTTCCGCTTGAAACGATTGTCATTTACTTGAAGCTCGCCGATTGTGACGTCACTAACTGCGAGCGTTTTCTTTCTCTAACAAACAATATGAAAACGGTTTTAGCTTCGTAGTTCTTCTAGATATCTGAATGAGATTTTCGTCACGAAGCATGTTTTTTTTGCTTTCTTCTTTTGTAGTAATAATAAATTTCATGTCTACACCCGTATTGTTTTCTTATTTTTGCTCGTATTTATTTTTAATGTCAATACATTATAGTCATAACTGATATCACACAAATCTGATATAGAAATTAAATGCTTATAGACAAGTTTGAATTACATATAAACATTATGATACTCCCATCATGTGAGGGCTCAATAATATTAAAAAAAAAAATTTTTTTCGACTAAAACTCATGCTTCAGTAAATCCGACTAATTACAATTGTTCCAAGAACAGTTTTACCCGGAACTGTTCATTACGACGTACCCGCGCCGCTGTTTGATAGTCGCGATATAACTTTCGTGGTATAGCGTTGAAAACATTAACCACTAAATATCACAGGCGGGGGATGCGGCTGCTGCAAAATGTGAATCCTCCCGGTTACATCCCTTTATATGGTTATATTCAGATTCTGCGGGCGTAGCAGGGTTGCCATTTTATCAGTTATCGTTTTTGATAAGACATCCGTCCCTCTTGCACTCTCATATTTATCAGTTCGTGACTGATGTCCAGAGCCCGGAATTCTCACAGTCCCTATGACAGCTCAAAAGTGCTATGAGAATTCCGGGATCTGCTGATTTCTTATCAACAGCAATAAGTGATAAAACGACAACTATGCTAAGCTCTCTGTTTACAACAAATTCTGTATGAAACAGATTTGGATTAAGACAGAATTTCTCAAAAACTCATTTTAATGTCTTCCTTATAGTAATCTCAGCTACTGCTCAGAGTTTGTCTGTTAACTTATCACAATAATTGGCATAGGCACTCATTTCTAGTCCATATAACATAAGTTTTATCATGATGATATCCACTTATCTCTCATCAGGGACATACTGCTCTAAGAAGAGTCTTCCATCTGTTTCTGTCCTAGGCGGCAACCTCAATCTTCTTACAGAAAAGGCATGTTGAGGATGCCTCTTTTTCGAATGTGCGTCTCCCAAGTGGTGCGTGGGCGATCTGGTTTCCTTTTGCTGGAAGCTTGCCATCTTTAGCTTGCCTGGACAGGTAGTTGTCTAAGTCAGATCGTTTTACCAAAAAATGTAACAAGAATAATGTGCGGACGCGAAGCCAAGACTCCAACACAAAAAGAAAACACGCGTTGCAGATAAGATCGAGTGTCCGTGTTGAACGTCATAGGGGAGATACAATTCTCTAGATTCCGGAGTTTCGGGTACCTAGTCCTTACGGGCCACGTTTGTGCATTTTGGAGAGCGTACTCCGGTTTACTAAGACCTGTTGGATTTTCTAGGAGGTCCTATCGGCGGAGTGACGAAGTCCGAAAATACTTGAACGAACTTCGGGCCGACTGGACGGAAACGGCGTGGGAAGTCTCCCGGTCTTTTGTGTCGTAAGCTTCAGTTAGTTGCGCCACAGTTGTAAGTAATTACTTTAGTATATTCTTTATTACTATAATATGTAACCTTAAACTTAATGTGAGGACGCTTCCCAACTAGTCCACTGCGACGTACAGCACCTACATCCCGTCGAGTATGTCACTTACCGAAGTCTTAATGAACGTGTTTTACGCTGCAAAGTTTTTACGGCAAACTCCGGTAAACTACCTCATCACTTCCTTTAACTCCTAACTCACTTTTAAGCGTACAAATAAAACTAACCTTTACTTTGTGGCATAGTGCTCAATTTACGAAACAACTCCGAAGTAAATACTAGTTTATGAAAGTAAACAGTTAAAATGAGTTGGGGTTATGTCCCTTTAGCACTGAATGGATGTTCGGAGCATTCTTATTTACGTTTATGATGAATAAAAATACTTATTATGTTTATAAACTATCTTTGTTAGATGATTTGAAAGAGGTTTGCTTAAAATATTTCATTCTTAATTTTGAACGCTGAGAGTAAAAACTTTTTAACAAAAAATGAAACCGCCGAAAAGGAACTGAAAAGCAAAAAAGATAAAAGCTTTACTCATTGCGGATGGTCGCAATGTAATTGATAGAGACAGCATACCATTCCCTGAACGACTAAAATTGGTGCAAAAATATCCAGTGATTGTTGCCAGAAGCCGCGGCAGGCATATGTGGCGCTGAGTAGAGTAAAGACACTTGATGGTATTACTTTATCTGACCTAGAGCCGAATAAGGTATTACAAAAACCTCACGATAAACGAGCTTTAGCAGAAATGCAGAGACTGAGAGGTCTACACACAAGAGACTGACAGGTGTAAAGCTCATTCAACACACACACACACACACACACACACACACACACACACACACACACACACACACACACACACACACACACACACACACACACACACACACACACACACACACACACACACACACACACACACACACACACACACACACACACACACACACACACACAGACACACAGACACACACACAGACACACAGACACACAGACACACAGACACACACAGACACACACACATACACACACACACACACACACACAGACACACACAGACACACACACACACACACACACAGACACACACAGACACACACACAGACACACACATACACACACACACACACACACACACACACACACACACACACACACACACACACACACACACACACACACACACACACAGAGACACACACACAGACACACACACACACACACACACACACACACATACACACACATACACACACACACACACACACACACACACACACACACACACACACACACACACACACACACACACACACACACACACACACACACACACACACACACACACACATGCGTGGTCATACATATCAATCAGTAAGTGAACACACAATCATCCCCTGTTTTCCTATCCTTATGGTTGAAATTTTTATTTAAAATTTATGTGGGACCAACTTCGAGGTATACCCTTTCTAATAAAAAAAGAATTATCAAAATCGGACTACTCTGTAAAAAGTTATTCGTGATCATACATAGAAAAAAATTAAAATATACGCGTTGACTTGAGAACCTCCTCCGTTTTTTTCGTCGGTTAAAAATGATATTGACTTCAGCACTTGAGTATTCATCGCTGCAGTTTCAATACTTGAAAGATTCATCGCTGCAGATCCTTGTAAGCTAATTATACTATTTATTAAAGCAATTTATTTCTTAATGCTTATTGATTAATAGCTTTAAAATGAAAGCTGTTTAGCCAATCGACTCACTGGTTCCCAGTATTTGAGTTTGTAATCAGTAGCAATCTTTATATTTCTTAGGATTCTTGGTGGTTGGATGGAATACGATTGGTGACACGAAAACGTGTAACACATGAATAGTGTCTACAACACTAAATAAAGTAATCAATAATGTCATATTTTCTCGAAAAATGGAGAAAAAACCGGGAAGTTAAATAATCACGAAAATATAAAGGTCCAAAGTTTTAAGAAAGGATACGATCTGTCCCATTTTCGCAAAATGCAACTTCATATGGAACGACGACGCTGGGAGATTGTGACGTCACTAGAAGACGGCAATGTGCCATGTCCATCGTGTTCCGCGCCGCCGCTGCTGTTTGCGTTTTCTCTCTCTACCAAGCAATATTAAAACCGTTGTAGCTTCGTAATTCTTTGAGATATCTGAATGGGATTGTCGTCACAAGGCATATTTTTTTGCCTTTTTTCTTTTGGAGTAATAATAATTTTCGAATCTTTCCGCTATTCATCATCCTTTCGACGTGATTTGTAGAGCTTTTATTTGGCATAGAAATGTATGCTCTTGTCATTTATGTGTACAGCACTTTATTTAAATAGGTATACAGGTTTTATTTTAAAAATAGTAACAATTAAATTAAAATTGTTCTCATATATGTACAATTATTCCGCTAAAATCCTAAACAATCTACCAATTTAAAAAGGGACTCATAACATAATAAGTATTTACGATTCAAATGCTTTTTTCCCTGATAGTGTTGAATAAACAACAGAACGTATGCATCAGGACAGCATGAGTTATTGAAAGTGTAACAAATTTGTTTTCCTCAAACATTTCCATTTCTTTGTTCATTTCCGAAAATGAAGTCCTCCTTTAACCTTTATTCTGGTTTCCAAGTGAACAAATCGTATACAAAGGACTTTTTCAAGCTCGAAATCGTATATCAGCGCCAACTTAAAGCCTTACTAGTTACCTTTTGAAAGATTCGAACACCCAAACACAATTATTGGACGTAACGCGTCAATCACGGGAAAGTTTCTTTCGGAAACCTCTCCATGGGTGTATTACGAAATCACAAACACGAAGGAGGCGTTGTCATGGCAACCGGTCTGCCGGTTGCGCATGCGTGTGTTAGCTCCACCTTCCCGACTGCCTGTTGCTGCCGCATCTGCCGCGCGCCAGTCACCTCCGAACCATCAAGGACCTACATCCAAAACAAACAACCTAGAGTACTAATGCCACAATTGCTCTGATGTGCGAATGACTGAAGTTTTATGAACTGGCGTGTTTGTCGTTGTTGCGTGTCGCTCCAAATCACGTGGCGACTTGACACGTTCCGAGTTCATGAAGGCTTGCGACATCAGGTATCTAAATGATAAGGATCGATGATAAGGAAACGTAACCTTGTTTGTATAATGAGAAGCGAGCCTGTAGTTGAATCATTGTATTGGGTCGATGTTGAACAATTTCATCTTGGTGAAATTGCTTGGATTTATGCTTTGAATGAGGTTACGTTAACTATCTCATGTTATGTTTGTTTATTTTACACCATTGAAAGACTTTTTGAATTTAAAATATTGCGTAGTGGCAACCACTTTAAGACATTAAGGACGCCAATGACAATGATGGTGATTCCGTCAAAAGGCATCATACGGATGACGATGGTACTGAGATAGTGGGAAAAAATTAAGTAGATATTTGACATCATTGCACTCAAGTAAAATGAACAGTTTGTTAATGCATTTTTTCTACTAAACAATGAGTAGATGAACATATATTTAGAATGTTGTTAACATAATATATGCGTATACGCCTACTAAAGTAATGTTTAGGTCTAGGTTATTTATAATTTATTAGTATGACGCTTCAACCAGCAAGTGATATATTGTGGCAGGCAGTACACCGCTAGGTCTATTGCATCCAGGAATTTCCAGATTATTTGGGCGGTGATATATGCTGTACCTATTTTGGGGGCAATATCTGCCTCTTTTGTGTATGAGTGGTCCGTAGGTCTAGGTTAAGATAAGTTCGACAATCGTTAAATGAGATTGGAGATTTTTTATGATAGGTCATGAGGGACGTGGAAAGGGGAGAAACATTATAATATTAATTGTAATACATAACATTATAAACGTTAAAACGTTACTGCTGATGAATTACCTTACGACTTATCTATTCAACGGTATAGATGAGTCGTAAGGTAATTAAAAATCCTCGGGCTGTATGACTGTGCTTGGCTCCTCTGCAGATCGCATTTCTTTACCAATTCGTGTTTAATTTTAGGAGCAAGCTTTCCAATGATTTATCGATTCTTGGAAACGTTCAAGAATACTATTCTGGTTGTGAATGATTAAATTTTTATATTGAAATAAACATCAACTATCTTACAGCTGACTAGGTCCAAAACATTCAGGTCCATTTTTAATCTGCAATTGGACATCAAAATTGTGTGGACTAATGTGTTGTGTTTAAATAATGACCAATTATAAAGAAATAAGACTTATCATTCTGTTTTTTTTTTCTCGGTATAACAGAATGACTTATAATATTGAAAGTACGTCTATCTTTAAAGTCCAGTCGAATCAAAATATATCGAACTATTTTTTATTTATTCGCAAAAGGCCCATGATACATATTTTTTTATACACAATATTCTCATAAAATAGATAGATCAGTCTGGCAAGATAGAATTTTAATGGCTGATGATGATAATAGGTTTATTAAAATTCTCCGAGTTTATTTATGAATTTAATCATTTTGACATTTCTTTATATTTATGATTTTTGAGAAAATATGGTTTAACATTTATTACATAGAAAGTCAAAATATGTCTTGGTACTCTATAACAAACTTTATTTGAAACAAATCTTTTTTTTTGAAGAGAATATACCTACATCTTAAATTAGCTGTAATCTGAGCAGACAGCGATTGTTCTCGAAGCCTGTCAAAACAATACCTAACAAGTTTGTCCGTCCGTCAATCAAGACAGCTTCATAATTGCACCAGATAACTTTAAGAAACCCTCATAATCAAATTTCAGAAAAGCCCTGGAAAAATTACCGACACTAAAAATTTAAGCGATTAACGAAGCCATTAGAAGAATAAATGCATCTCGGGATGAAAATAACTAAACAGCAGACATTAAAAAAGCCGCCGAAGCAAGTTCACAGCAATAAGTCGGGCATTTCTCACCTCTTGTCCGATCCCTGCACCTCCAAAGTGGGAATAAACAAGCCAACTTTTGCCATTTCGCATTGTGAGGATGGAAACTGCTTTTATACAGAGCCGTGTTCAAATTAAAGTTGCCAGATTACAGAAATGTAGTGTTGAGTTGAACATTGCATCTTGAAGACGTTGGTGCAGAATTTCGGCGCCGAGCCAGAATAAAATTACCGAAGTTATTATAGAGGAAGTGGGTTTTGAATGTGTTTTGATTACTGTATAACATGAAAGTACGTATATTATGGTTAAACTTTGACTGGGTTTATGATTTTAAGTTGAAACAGCTATTATTGATTGACTTATCTTAATTATTGTCATTATTCATCTTTCTTACAGTATTCTAAATTATCATGACACTTTTAGAGTCTTTGGCGTGAAAATAGGTAGGTATACAATTATACGTTTATAACGAGCCAAAATATTTTAAGTAAAAATATTTCGTCGCGTATTTTTTTAACGAGGAAGTCACCCCTATCATTTTTTTAATGATGTGATACAGAGAGAAAGAATATAATGGAAAAATTAACCATCTTCTGTCGGGGGCTAAAGACGAAGATGGTTTATTTTGCCAATATTCTTTATCTCTGTATCGTATAGTTTAGGTTACAATTATTTGTTATAAACAATATTGTTCTATCTAAATTCAAAAGAGCTACGTAATAAATTGAAAAGATAAATCCATAAAAAAAAACAAAAATGCACACATACTTAAGGACAGAGAATTTCTAAATAATATACTGAAAGAAAAATTAAAGAATGTCTTAAATTTAAGGAACCTGTAATATTACCTCAGTGAAAGCGACGAACCCCCAGCAACGCAGAGGCTTCCTCCTTTACCGGATTTAAGTCCCATTCCGTCCACAAGGTTATGAATGTACCGACTTAAAACTTCATTTCCCGAAGGACTTATACCTATGGGGTATTAAGGATTAAAAAGTTCCCCAGACATCTGGCTTTGTGAATTATGAATGTAGGCAGAATACTTTGGCAATTTATCATTCACATGTCGTTGTTAATTGGCAAGTTGAAGGGTTGATTAGTAGATTTGAATTAATGCCAGTTCTGAGATAGATGACTTCGGTAATGTACTTAGTTTTATAAATAGGTTTTTACAAAGTTTGAGTCCTTTTTTGTTTTCTTGATGATAATAATAAAAATCGAGTAGACAAATAGTTAAACAAACTAACCATTTATATCGGTCCTTAATCTGCAAATTTTAAATTATTATTGTGTATGATTATTATTATATTAATGTAAATTACCGTATGACATGTAACAGTGCCCTTCTGGCCTATTTGCAGAATAAATAATAGATTTTGATTAATCCAATTAGTTATTGCATAAGTGTTTACAAAATCCAATGAAAGTAATCTTTAAAATATTGATGAGCCTAGAATCTAAAAGTCTAAATGAATCTACTGACCTATTTGCTAAGGATGTAACGGAGGAAAATTCACAAAATGCACAAAAAACTACAGTCTTATTTTCAGTTTTAATTTGATCATTAACGAAACAAAATCAATCCTGATCCTAAAAGACCCAAACCGTTTAAACCCAATCCTAATTGTTTCAAAAGGAACGAAACAAAAACAAAAGACAGGTAACCAATTACGCAACGACAATTACAAAATTAATTTCAAACCAAACGGGACAAGTTGGGAGTTTTTAAACGGAACACTTGAACAATTTTGAGAATTGGCGGCGCGATTAAGATTCATTATGCCTGTAAAGTTTTATCTCTGACGCCAGCACAGAACTTGTGCGAAGCAATAAAGCATTTTGGCAGATTTTGAAGTGGGTAGGGACGGAATGGTATTAAAAAGGCTGGTTGTAATTTGTTTTTGGACGCTTGGATTGTTTGAAATGAATAGGGTAGCTTGAACACGTGTTCACTTCATTTTGATACTCGTAATGACGTGTTTCTATTACGCAATTTGGACGATACCAAACGTCCCTTCTAATGTAGGTACTGAAGATCTATTCTTATCAAGAATATGGATGATCTTCTATACTTATAACTTTATTTGTTTATTCATTTAACTGTGACAAAAAAAGGCCCACACACACACACATAACTTACAGATTAACAAACATATGAATAAAAACTTATTTTAAAGCATGTGCGATGTGGTTACGCAACTTCGTGTGTCAGGTAACGGCGGAAACGTCGGAACTTGACTCTCTTAGACCAAAATTAATACTTGACCAACCTACGCAAAGAATACACCTGCTTTTACCATTTAATTATTTATTTATTATTAGTGAGCTATCAATGTCCGTTTTGATGTAATATATGATCACCACCTGATAATATTTTCAGACCTGCCTAAAAAAAATACAAAGTTGTAGATAAAAGTATAGTCACTTAACTTTCCAAAGTGACCGTTTCCTGCACGAGTGCACTACCGGCAGATTAAATGTACATTACGCCACCGCAGCTGTCCGGACTTCTCAATAGTCGCTCGTATTGAAACGTTCGACCATTGAATTTGCAAACGCTTATTTGAATTTAATAGTGTGGGGTTTGAAAAATGGAAGTTATTTAGAATCGAATTTGTCACCGGCGACCAAAACTGTTGATTTATTTAGACAAATAGACATAACCTACCTATTATCATCATCATGTTCAGCCTATATACGTCCCACTGGTGGGAACAGGCCTCCTCTCGTAGATGAGAGAGAATGAGAGCCGTAAAATGTACATGATCCAATATGATAAAGTGATCTTTGGATGACTACTATATGGATTAATGGTAAAAGGTTTGGTTTTTATTATCTTCTATTTTTACAATACAAAAACATGTTCTTCTCGATATTTGTACTGTTAAATCAAACTGTCACTTTTTTCTGTTTCATTTATTTTGCGTTTTATTCAAATAGTGACTAACTTTAAAGGGTAGGTAGATAGCATAATTGTCATATTTAGTTCTGTTGTTTTTTTTTTCAATATCACAGGTATCAATTAAAGTCATCAAACAATACACAGAAGCCCCATATATAAAATGATCTTAGTCATAAAACATGTGTTTTTCTAAATCTAGGTCACCAAAAACCTCACTTAAACGTGAAGAGAACGCAATTCCGACACTGAAATGCACTGACTCTTTTTCAATTACACGATACACAAAGAGAAAAATAGAAAACCAAACTAAATAAAGTTACTCGCATACCCACCATGTCAGTTTTAGACAAATAAGGAAGGAAGGACCGTTTTCCGTTCTGAGTCGCGAGGCTTGGAAAGAGGGAGATGGGAAATTACGAGATGTGTGCGTCAGTTGCTTTACTTTACTTTGAGGTTCCGTGTTTTTTTTTTAAATTAATATCCGAATTATTGAACCAATGAGAGGTATCTTTGGCAGGAAATACTTTATCATTTATTAGTACCTACCTTCATTTGATATTAACATTTTATTATTTGTTTGCACAATCATGGGTCTTCAAAAGAAGATTTATTTATTTATTTATCGTATGGCAAGTCAGTATTTAGAACCGTGAGATCTTGGAAAACACTGTCTTTTCCAAAAGAAGATGAGATTGATACAAATCACTTCTAAAAAATAAAGCTACGGAGACCAAACGCAACTCCTGTTAAATGACTGAAAGTAGCAAGTAGCATTAGTGGTATTTCTTGTTATTTTAAGTTAGGGTGGTTTGACGACAAAACAAAACGTTTTTTGACATTCTTTTAAGAAACTTATGAAACACACTTTAATAAATTGGCTTTCCATTTGCGAGAAATTCCCTCTTTCCTAGAATAAACTTGTTTAAACTAGAGTAATTTGATTTGGAATGTTTTAAATGAGAAGGTACTAACTAACATGTGGATTAATTTGGAACTTGGACTGCAATTTCAGTTCTATTTTGCTTTCATGTGTGTCTTTTGCGGGTAGCTAGTTGGAACTATTAACGATCGCTCTAAATGAAGATTTTGTTTCAAAGGCGATTCCTCTTTAAAATGTCTCTGAATTCCTCTCCGCAATATAACAGCAACTAACCCTGAAAAGCAACGTCACAGACTGAGTCCCTGCGTCCGTTGACTCTCCATTATTAAGTAAGACCGCTCGAGACCGAACCGTCGCGTGTAATACATTGCGGCTTTTATTACGTGTGTATACATGTAACGTGTAGTACTCGGAGCGTTTTACATTGAATAAAACAATAAAGTTTGCAGTAACGAGGTTACGTCGGTTACGGGAAGGGCTGTCAAAAGCAGTTACGATGGGAGATTCTTTGGTTTAATTTTTTTGGGAATTTCGTGGAATGTAATGTGGAACTCTATGATTATTTTGGTCGATACAGTTTGAAAATAAGTCCTGTATCCTCTTATTTAAAGTGTCGATGGATATTGTAGATTGTCTAATTAATTAACGGCAATGTTTAGTCTTGTGATGAAAAATACTTAAGTAGGTATTTTTTGAAAGAAATTGAAATGCAAAAAATATCTGAGCTCATGTTCTTAACAATGAAGACGTATTCGTTCTTAACTTAAGGACGATGCGATGATTACTGATATAACTTAAACAGTTTATTGTTCTTAATTAATACTAAGCTAAGTTATCTTTAGCCGAACCAAGAAACGTTTGGTATCCCCGCAAAGCTCTCAAGTTTGCGTACACAAAAAGTTAATAAACACAACTATACCCCAGTTTATATATCTAAAGTTGCCGATAAACAACCTGGCAGGCACGGCCCAAAGCAATCATAGCCACAATGGCCTCAAATCTGATTAATTATTCGTCTAACAAACTCTATTATTTATCGTTAAGCATTCATTAAATTCGTCACGGGCCGCCGCTCCGTCGCTGGAAACAACGGACCATGTATAAAGCCTGTAGATGTACCGCTTCGATGTATTTTCAAGTGTTTTTGAATTCTGCTGATGGTGTTTTATTGCAGTGTTTTTATTTGATTGAAAGTGGATTCGTAGGCTCAGGTGTTTACTCAGGGGAAGTATTATTGTTGTGACTGAAGTGTTTTCATTGTTAATCTACTAATTTCATTCATTAAAACTGGCGTTGCTGTGTAGCATTTATAACTATCGAACGAGCCAGTGAAGCGAACGAAGTTCCACGCTCCAACTTGGGGCAAAATTATTTTGTCCCACATGTCTCAACCGATTTATGTACAATTTAAGGGACAAGTTTGTCAATGATAGTCTTTTTGGTCTATTAAATTTTTCGAAAAGTTGAAAAACCCCCAACACATTCATTTCAAAGTCCAATATCTCAAAAGCGGCTGAACAGATTTTTATGAAACATGGCTAAGAACACTCGGGATAAAATTATCAATGACACAAAAAAACCGCATCCTAATCGGTCCATCCGTTAGGGAGCTACACAGAAAGACACATTAACAGACAGATACACAGAAAGACACATTAAACACCCCTCTTTTGCGTCGGGGGTTAAAAAGATACGCTCTCTAGTTCTACAACTCACAGAGCTTATATTGTAATATACCTTTATTCATAAATTCTTGAGTCGGCTACATTTCAACACAAACATTCATGGTTTTGAAAATGGTTTTACAAATTTTTATTCATCAGTATTCATGTATCACAATTGTATTTATATCAGCATCTTTCAATAAGTCACTTAATGAATAACTTTCATTATTGTCCTACATCACAGTTCCATTCCCATGCTTTCCATTCTATTCCACAACGAATTACATGGATGATTAAATGTCATCCGAATTTACACTGAAAGCACTTGGACACAAGATGTTTGAGAGTCCCTCGTCAGGAGAGCCTCTCGAGATAAGCTTCAGTTCCTTTATAAAATTATTGTTGTATTTTTTCCATTGATGGTAAGTCTAACGTCGGAAAGCGCTCTAATAAACACGCATTTGATAGATGGCTTTTGTATAGAAATGTAGTACGGTTCTTAAAATAAATTCTTAAGTTCTTGGAACGTCAAAGAAATTATTGATTTTGAATTCAAGGTACGTAATTATCTGTATTATTTTTGTTATATTTATATAACAAAATTAGATCTAATATAAAAAAAAAAACTTTTAAAAGGGTCAAATTAAAAATAGAGAAATGCTTGTCATCATAATTACCTTGCCCATTTTCTTGGGGTCGGCGCAGCATGTCTTTATCTTCCGTACTCCTCTGTCAGCCGTCATCTTATGACTCACTTCTTTTCTCTTCTTGTCGTCTCTCACGCAGTCCATCTGCCTTTTCCTAGACCTTCCTTCTCTCTTACATCCTTCCATATTCATACGTTATACCTAACACTATTTTGGTTACATGACTTTCTTCATCCGTTCGCATTAAGTGCCCATCCATTAAGTGTCATTGGCTCTTAATATATCCACGGTGGTACTTTCAGGGTGGTAAACATAACAAAAATACAAAACTTATTTCGAAATTGAAATCTGCGAATCAACATTTGAAATATTGCTAAGAGATACGGTACGTACGAGATTGGTACGATGTAACCAATTAACTATCTAAAGCTACTTAGTAGGTAAATGATATCCTCTTGGGTGATCTTAATTATCCCGTGGGACCGTAATAATAGCACTCACAGGTATTACAATGTCAACCAAATTAAGACCTAGGGTGTCACCACGCGCAAACATGTTTTGTCCCGTGACAAGCAGCACGATGAATAAACCTGCTTTAGGCTTAGGCCATATCGGGTCACCCATTATGTTCTTTTGTATGTAAGTTGTAGCGTTCAGAAAAAATATATCTAGAAAATGGATGTACGTAGGCCTGTTGTTTTATCTCTAGGTACTGTCTCCCTGTATATCTTCTGTTTTATTTTATAACTGCTATGTCTGTTGAGGTGTGTAATAAAGAGTATTATTATTATAAGTCAATAAATGAGTATTGTTACATAAGTTTGTAACGAATTTCGCTGCCACTTCAAGACAAAAAAGAATTGTTCGTGAACTCGTATCAAAGTAAATATATATATAAATTATAATTATGTATGTATAGAAGGTAAAATCGGCTACGGCGTGATTAAATCACCTTATCTAGGAAAAAAATACAAAAAAATATCAGTAACGACTAAAAAAACATTTGTTTTCATCCATCCATAAAAAAAAACGTTTATGAGTGTTACACTGTCTCTGTTTGATTATGAATAAAACTATTTATCGTTTATCATTCCACAAGCATGCGCCCACTCTTTCTAATTGCAAATTTGGGGGTACATCAACAAGAATTAACCTATCTATACTTTATTCATAATTCTATCTGTCAGCTAATAAGCCAGCGGGCGGGGCTGGCGGCAGCACTAGTATAAATCAAGATGCCGACACCTGCTACAGTCGAAACCTATTACTGAAACAGTGCTTCTCTAGCGAGTGACACATGGATGTCGGGGATGAATAGCATATTCTCTTTTTTTCTAATGTGAGGTGACCACGTATCTAGAAGAGATTTTCGATTGCTACCCCACACCCCGCTACGCCATTGCACTGCGCTCTGCACCTAAAATAAATGAATCTGTAATAATATATCATAATTTTTCTTGTAGGTAAAAGGAGCATCGGCCGTCCACCAGCTCGATGGGTGGACGATATTAGGATGATAGTGGGTCACTTCTGGATAGGATTAGCTCAGGATAGGGACGGGTGGCGTACTCGAAGAGAGGCCTATACTTAGCAGTGGGGCGATTACGGGCTGAAAATGATGATGATGATGATTTTTTTTGGCCCGAATAAAAAAAAACGGTAGTTGACAGCAGTAAAAATTCGATATGCTTACATTGAACAAAACTCCCCAAGACAAAACCCTACGTCACGTTTCACTACCAATTAATCTAATAATATTAAACAGTTACTTCCCTTGTTCCTCTTTCCCTATTTATAAACCTTGTACTGTGAGAGCGTGTATTGTATAGTGACGTTTCATAAGAATTCACTCATTTGACCATCAGTTAATATACATAATGACACCTGACAACTATAACTAATTAGCCATTCAGTTCTGAGTCTTGAGCAAGTAACGATGTCGACACTACGCCGTAAATTATTTCGTATGTGATATTAATGTGAAAATTTGAATAGTTCGTTTCAAACAGATCCTAAATATTTAAATAAAAATATTGTATAGTTCCATTAGCACGTAGAACCGATGGCCGTTGGGGCGGAAAGGTTCTCGATTGGCGACCACGTACCGGAAGGCGCAGCGTGGGTAGGCCCCCCACAAGGTGGACTGATGACCTGGTAAAGGTTGCGGGAGTCCGCTGGATGCGGGTGGCGCGGGATCGGTCACTTTGGCACTCTTTGGGGGAGGCCTATGTCCAGCAGTGGACGTCTTTCGGCTGATATGATGATGATGATGATAGTTCCATTACTAGAATATTTACCTATTTTTTGCAAGGTGAAACCTTTTACTTATTATTAGGGTTCCGTAGTCGATAAAAACTTATACATCGTTTCGCAATGTCCGTCTGTCCGTCGGTCTGTCTGCGACTTAGCTCAGTGACCTTGACTACTAGAGAGCTGTAATTCGCATGAGTAGGTAATGTAAATCAATCTAGACGACAAAACGGTACTATAACATTTAAAAATAATTAAATGGTGCTTAAGTAGTCTTTGTAATTGAAGATACTTAATTTTATATACTAAGTAACTATTATGAAGAGAAAAAGTCCGTGTCATTGTAGCTTTGCAAGTTTGTGAGCATGACGCGGGCAACAATTGCTACTTGAATATTTTTGGCAAAAAAATGAATACCTACTGCCTAATTTTAAAAAGAAACGAATGCTAACTTACTCGCTAATACACTCACCCCTGTGTCCTTATTCTGTAATCCGGCGCACGTAAATCATCACATAACTTAAAACATACAAATAACAAGTTTGATACAGCGCTCGCAGGCTGCGTTCCAAGTTAAAGGTAATTTGCATACATTATCATCCAGGTACGGTATTCTGGGGAAAGCATCGAGATAGGTATATCAGAATAAGGGTGTGCTACGCTTATGCTTTTCTTTTTCCACTTTCGCGGAAGTTCCGTGAAGTAGCAATAATGTACTGTTATGTATTGAAATCTAGATGAGAAGTCTCACGTTAAAAACAGCTGAAACAGCTATAAATATTTATTTAATTATATTTCATGGAATAAACAGTCAAATTCAATTAAATTTTAAAAATCCAACTTTAGGAAGTGCAGGTATAAATTTGAGTAAATATGATACGTACAGTCACGAGCTTTAATTTGGGACCCACCTAAAGCTGAATATCGTGTAGCAAACTTACGCTATTTAGAGCTAATATTTTAACGCAATGTCAATGTCATAATGTTTACCATCGATAACTTTACGTTTCTAGGGGTAACCGTGCAATTACGTCAACTGGAGCGAGGGCAAACGATCATTTCCGATGTTTTCCGATTAATTGTTACTTGGGTAAGCGGGATTTTGGTCCTGTCTTCTACCTGTTTTCTTCACTGACACTGACACGTCATATGTTCGTAATTAGAAAACTGTAGTGATAGCGTTTGGCAAAGAGGATATCATTTGAAGGGTCGATTTGATAAGACATTATATGTCTTAACTTGACATCCGTCAGTATCAAACTAAAATTTCGAACTTATTGCACTATGAATGTTCTAACAACATTTAATGGAAATGGGTCCCAAATTAAAGCTCGTGACTGTACCTAAGCAGTAAACTCTCTAATTAGAGATTTACTATGCAAGCAAATAATCCGTTTGGGCTGACGTTTTGGCACGTATGTAAGTTACTGTATACTTACAATATTACAGTAACAAAGAGCTGAACTAAAGGCTCACAAAAAATATCTTGATCAGTAGTTGATGGCTATGCATAAAAACAGTCTGCAATAAAGCTTGTCCCTAAGTGTTTTTTTTAATAGGTTCCATTGTAAGTAGCCGATACTGAACTCACATGCAACAAAACTGAGCAACGAATAGACCCAAACATCGATACAAACAATTTGACTCTCATTCTAGCGAACTTTGTAATGCTGTGATTGGAAGTAAGGGCGGAGAGGTACTATCGACCACACAGCGAACTGACCATCCTTGCACTGTATGTGCACTGTAATAAGGTTTTATATAAATACAGGATGGTCAGTTAACTATTTGGGCGTTTGTACTGTTGCGGAACATTAACAGACTTGCTCGGCCCGTCAAAAAGCTCGAAGATAATTTACTGCAGTTTCGCTAGAATGCTCGCTATCCTCATGTTTATTTCGTGAGCTTTTACATGTTTTTTAACATGCTACAATGTTCATGTAAAGCTCACGTTCAACATCTACGATCCACTCCCGAACTAAACAACATGCGGGCACTCATATCAGAATACGAGCACGGTAATGGTGCCACAAGTTCCCAACTTCAGGTGATAAACTCGCGTTTGCTGTAATTAAGATAAATATTATCGCGGACTACCGCACGCCATTTCTATATACATTAATGCTCCTTTAGTCTGGTCAAAACGCGGTTTTAGGTATACTTATTTTTGATAATTATTTCAATTAAATACAATGCAAAGACCATGATATGTGTATAAGGCGCTTAGCTTAGATATTACTTGCTTGCTTATCAGCTCCTGACACAAAACACTCGACAGGCCAAGTCAACTAAAATCATCTCTCATGTTGGGCCAAAAATATTCTTCAAACTACCCGTGAATGTAAAATGCGCGCCGGTAGTATCTCAATTTTCTCAAAAAATTAAAATCGTGGCTTCTCATCCTCTCTCTTGTAGGCTGAAAAGAGTAAAATTATCTACATTTGACCAATTCTGAATCGTTAAATTTGTTAGTATTTCTCCAATTAAATTGCAATAACATCTGAATGATGCCAAGCTGTTTTATCTACAGAACTGTTAAAAAATCCTGCTAATAGCGGCACCTAAACTGCCAGTTACTATGAAATATATGAACTAGGCTGTTTTTTATGTCTCCATATTTTTGTTGATAATTATGTGTAATTATTTCGATATTATACGCCTTAAAATTATTTAGCTTAATAAAATATCAACAAAATTTCCATTTTTACTTTTACTTTTTACTTACCTGCAATGTTGTTCTGCCGTAAAAATCTGCCATATCGAAGATTAGTACACATGTACCATCCCTAACTCAATTCATAAACTAGACATAATCAAATCTAAAACAAGAAACTGAAACATTCGAACTCCGCAAATCGAAATTATTTGTAAATCGTGCAATTATGTTGCGTAAATTGCATCCTTTGCTCTAACCATTTCAAAAATGCCACTCCAAACTACGTATCTCGTATCCTGCTCTTCTTCGAATATGAACATTATTTCGTATTGTTTAAGGTTGATTTTGCTGTGGTACAAAAACAATGATAAGAGTTTGTCCAAGTTGGGAGTAGAATTCTAAATTAACGCCACAGATACAGTAGGGAAAGGGTGGCTGGCAATTTCCGCGAGTCTTCAGATCAATTAATTAGGAAGCCCTTTAAATGGAACCCGCCATTTTTAGGATTCCGAGAAAGTTGAACGTTTGGTAAAGTAAATTTGGCGTTTGTTGTGCTTGCTTTTGATTTGTTATACTCGTATATTTAGGCACATAAAATTACAGTTTCACTATCGATATTAATCCGAGTAAAATAAATATATATTCCCATTCCTGAGATACGTAAGAGTATTTAACGCACACTTATTGTAGTGTATTGCTATCCTTATCTCGTGCGCATACGTCACGTCACGATGACCGGAGTGGGGGGCAGTAGTTGTCCGACCGTTGCCGGGAGTGGTGTGGTGTGCTGTCGAGCCAAGGAATGTGTGAATAGCAACACCGGTATACCTATAGAACGTGCAAATAAGTGAACACTACACTTATCAATAGCCGACATTAACGACTGTGTCACAAGTTAGCCAAGCATAAAGAATGTCAAATAATGCCTAAAACATAACAAAATAAAAAAGTTATGGTAAAGAAATGAGTAATAATTTCCCTTTTTTCTTCCAGTTAATTTAAAACTAGAAGCATCAAATTCCCAGTGTAAGAACAAAAGCACTTGCTTGCATCATCCATTACCCTACACTATTTCATGATTAAGTTACCCTCGCATGACGGTATGATATATCACCGAGGAGTGCTCAGCCGGGCTTACCCCCACCTGCGTACGGCCTTATTCGATGAAGGTAGTCAACGCGATGCATGTGATTCGAAATGAACATGATGATGATAACATAAAAATCTGTAATAGTAAGTGGCGGAAGCCCGTTAAAATATGAATGTATGGGAGGTTTGAAAAGTTTCTATACTAACTAACTTTGATCGGTCTGTAAGCATAAGTTGTTGCAACTCGCCCTTAACTGCGTACACATGAATCAATCAATATGGGCTAATTAACATTTTTTGTGCCTCGTTGCCACGTTTACGACTCGTCTGTTATTATAATTATATTGATACATGATGGGGCGTCGTTAGCATGATAGGAGTCCAATTTGTTGTATTTTTTCAAAGATTTTCTATCACTGTTGTTTTCTGAGTTACCAAGATAATTACAATAATAAAGAGGGGAAAATAGACCCATTTACTTACCTCTTTGTTTTGCGTTCAATCGTTAAAGTTTAAATCACTCATCAATCGGATTTCCCGGTTAGGTTGTATCCTTAAGCAGCCCAAGGTCCACTTTGGTACATAAAATATCATTATGATCAGCCAAAAGACGTCCATTGCTAGACAGGAGCCTCCCCAAAATAGTGCCACAAAAATAGATTTGTAAAAAAAAAAATACAACCGAATTGAGAACCTCCTCCTATTTTGAAGTCGGTTAAATATGCAGAGTGCTCATACGTTAAAATTGTACCTACAATGTGTATCAAGTAGAATGTACATTTGTCGAAATACACGGTAATAATACGAATATATCATATTCCAATTTTAGAAAATTTATTGTTAATTTGTCGGGGGCCTACCCACGCTGCGCCTTCCGGTACGTGGTCGCCACTCGAGAACCTTTCCGCCCCAACAGCCATCGATTCTACGTGCTATGTGCCCCACCCACTGCCACTTAAGTTTAGCGATCCGGAGGGCTATATCGGTTACCTTGGTTCTGCTGCGGATAGCCTCATTTCTGATGCTATCACGCAGAGAAACTCCCAACATGGCCAACTCCATTGCTCTTTGGGTGACCTTGAGCCTTCTTGAGGTTGACTGATGACCTGGTAAAGGTTGCGGGAGTCCGCTGTATGCGAGTGGCGCGGGATCGGTCACTTTGGCACTTTTTGGGGGAGGCCTATGTCCAGCAGTGGACGACTTTCGGCTGATATGATGATGAATTGTTAATTTGAGATTTCCGGTTGTATTACAAATAACTCATTATGCAACTTGGACATGTACTTGCACACAGACGGACAGACATTGCATGATATTAATACGGTTGTATTTTTGTAAACGCTGTGAGTCAGAATAAGGGCGTGTAGTGGGTTTAGTTGTTGCATACAGGGAAGATTTGAAGACAAATTGAAGTTATGAGAGGTAGGCTTAGCCCTTTTATTAAGCTTAATGTTAGACGAACTGGAAACGAAAAGAGCCACTGTTTCTGTAGACAATATTTTGTCGTCATTGTTGTTGTAAATAGGGGTTCTTTTTACTATATTTATACTTCTGCACGTACGTTTAAGAAATTGTCCACCAGCGTATTAAAAAGAACCCAAGCGGATCCGCGGAGTAAAATAGTTTTTTACTTGAGGTGTATTCTTAAGAGAGTAATAATCTTTTCTCCAATATGCTCGGAAATGTTCGCCTTACTGTAGCAAAAATAGTACGTGAAGTTCCTCGTTATTGACAAACTCAGATTTAAAAAGTTAAAAGTCATTCCTGTACAGTTTTAGCGGCCAGGAAAGTGTATGAAATTCCTTTACTGTATACTTTTTTACCTTTTAACTATATACTTTGACTAAGACAAATCACTACAAACAGCCAAGTGCTCGTATGTTTAAAGACCTTGCAATTTGTCACAACAACTTGCGATAGTTACACTGGTTAGTAGTGTATGGCTGTCTCTTTCGAACGATTGCAAGTTGCTGTGACTAATCACGCCCGTTTGTAGCCTGCTTTAAGTTTTCTTTTTTTTAATGGTCATAGACAAAACGCGTACTTTTGAAAGTGATCGAAGTGACGTTTTTAAATATTTCTCAAATAGTTTTCAATGAAGAAATAAAAATATTTATCGAAATAAAACTCACAAGGGACTAAAACGCATTTAGATTGCAATCCCGTTTAATCTTTGATAATTTTAATTGCATAAAACATTTAAAATTGTAACCGATTCTAATAATTTTAAAATTCGTATGTATGCCAATTGAACCTGGCACTATGAGTCGTGCCGTATACATGCTTTTTAAAAATAAGTTGGCGGGAACTTGATAGGTTATTTAAATACTCGCTATTTTAAGATTATTGTAAATATTATTTAATTTCCTCACATTTTTGGAGAAAAGCACTATATCTGCCTTGGCGGGAACGGCAATTCGTGGATTCGTCTCTATTGTCGGATTCAGCTTCGCTTCATCCGACAAAATCAACTTATCCACGATTTGCTACTTCCCGGCCGCTGCAATACTGTACTATTAACGCTAATCCTATCAGTTAGTAGGATTAAAAAGTGAGTTTATTTTTTTTATTTTTTTCGATTCCCGGTGCAGGTAAACTTTTCATACAATCTCTTAATGCAGTTATTCATATTCAAGGGAAATAAGCTGAATGTTTCCTGAATGTTAACTGCGCTATTGTAACGATTAAAGGTGGTTTCCTTTATCGGATGAATAGTTCTGGGATTATATTAGGAGAACAATATTTCTTTGCTATTCCGCTAAAAAACGTGCTGGTCTATTAGTGAAGATAAGATGCAACTATTTGCGTAAAAACATGCAAAAAATTACAGCAAACCACCACCAATAATGACAAAAACCTCGACACGTGTTTCGCCTCTCTACGAGGCATCATCAGGAGATGCTGGCAGGAGATGTTGCTTGCGCCACGTCCACTGAGCAAATGACCCGCCCGGAGCCATCCGCCATATTTATATTCTGTCCCCCCATACTACCGTTCATGCGTGAAAGAGATGGAAGAACACGTAACAACGGTGATGACGCAACATTCAATTGTTCGTTGATAATAACGCCTCTATTGCTGTACCTAATTATTTCTAATTGTTCTAGAACACTTAGACGCAATCCTTTTTCGCAAACATGCAAGATGTTGAAAGAATGATTGTCAGATAACGCATGGTTATTCTCCAATAAATGTTTTGCGAAATTAGACTTGTCCGGGTGATTATGCCGATACGACGCAACATGTTCCTTATACCTTGTGCTAAAACTACGGCCTGTTTGTCCCACATAAACTTTATTGCAATTATCACAGGCAAGTTTGTAGACTCCCGACTTTTTGGCACTTTCCACTTTCTCCTTGCCATTGCACAGTCTAAAGCTCAAGGTGTTATTCGTTTTGAAAGCCACGTTTATGTCGTTAGACTTTAAAATATTGTAGATCTTATCAGACAACTTGCCAACATAAGTTATGCTTGCTTTGTACTTTTTAGGTGGGTCCGAAGATCGTGCAGCGTACAGAAGATAGTTTGTCATTCTAGCCCGTTTTTTCCTAATAATACCATCCACATGAGACTTGCTGTAACCGTTTGAAATTGCTAAATGGTATATATTATTTAATTCCATTTTATAATGAATATCAGAAAGAGGCACTGTCAATAACCTATGTGCATAACAATGAAAAGCAGCTAACTTATGTTGCCATGGATGAGCGGAAGAAGCCGGGATAACAGTATCTGTATGCGTAGGCTTACGGTAAATTTGGAATTGATGTTTGTTATCCACCTTAGTAATCGTTAAATCCAAGAAATTCAGTGAGTTATTCTGTTCTAATTCCTTCTTAAACTTGATTTTAGGATGCTTGTTGTTGATTTCATTCACAAAAATATCCAGTTGACTCATACTACCCGTCCAACAAATAATCAAATCATCAACATACCGAAAATAATATAATATATTATTATTATCCACAATGTGTTGGTTCTCAAAATGATCCATGAAAATATCTGCCATCAAAGGACTAAGTGGGGAACCCATTGCCAAACCATCACCTTGCAGATAATATTGCCCCCCAAATCTAAAATAATTCTGTCGCATACAGACTGTCGCCAATTCTATTAATTCATCTACCTCCCCTGGGTGCAGCCTCTGTTTTTCAAAAAGTGCCCTGAGAATGTCTAAAGTATTCAAATATGGTACATTTGTAAACAAACTATCCACATCCAGCGACAAAAGAATAGCATTTTGTGGCATGTTGATGTCTTTGATCCTTTCGATTAAATCCAAACTATTCTTTAAACAGTATTTTGGTTCAAAATTAGACTTCTGTCTTATGATACCATTCAACCTCTTAGCCAATTTATAAGTCGGTGCACTCAAATACGAGACAACTGGACGAATCGGGATATTGTCTTTATGAATTTTTGGAAGACCATACAGAATTGGTGCTTGAGGATTCATGGATATGACCGTGTTTTTCTGATGCTCGGTTTCAAAGACAAACATAGAGTTCTTGACAACATTTCTTAGATCTTTCTGGAAACCAGGCGTTGGGTCCTTCCGTAAAACCGAAAAACCATCATCCTGTATAAGATCCATTACTTTCTGGTTATATTGTTCCCTACCCATGATGACTATGCAATTCCCTTTGTCTGCTTTTGACACCACTAAATCGTTGTCATCGACTTTCTGTTGAATAGACCTCAGCAATAACCAGTCAGAGTCAGGCGCACTCCTCCTCAATGGACATGTCTTTTTTAATGCATTTGCTACGGTGAGCTTTGCATCCATATCATTATTGTTAAGAACTATCGCAACCTCTGCGTCCACAGCTACATTTTCCAAAACTTTTTGAGACATCTTAGGCCTTAAGTTATACTTTAATCCCTTATCTAACAGTTTGACCTCATCTTCCAAAAACACGGTCATATCCATGAATCCTCAAGCACCAATTCTGTATGGTCTTCCAAAAATTCATAAAGACAATATCCCGATTCGTCCAGTTGTCTCGTATTTGAGTGCACCGACTTATAAATTGGCTAAGAGGTTGAATGGTATCATAAGACAGAAGTCTAATTTTGAACCAAAATACTGTTTAAAGAATAGTTTGGATTTAATCGAAAGGATCAAAGACATCAACATGCCACAAAATGCTATTCTTTTGTCGCTGGATGTGGATAGTTTGTTTACAAATGTACCATATTTGAATACTTTAGACATTCTCAGGGCACTTTTTGAAAAACAGAGGCTGCACCCAGGGGAGGTAGATGAATTAATAGAATTGGCGACAGTCTGTATGCGACAGAATTATTTTAGATTTGGGGGGCAATATTATCTGCAAGGTGATGGTTTGGCAATGGGTTCCCCACTTAGTCCTTTGATGGCAGATATTTTCATGGATCATTTTGAGAACCAACACATTGTGGATAATAATAATATATTATATTATTTTCGGTATGTTGATGATTTGATTATTTGTTGGACGGGTAGTATGAGTCAACTGGATATTTTTGTGAATGAAATCAACAACAAGCATCCTAAAATCAAGTTTAAGAAGGAATTAGAACAGAATAACTCACTGAATTTCTTGGATTTAACGATTACTAAGGTGGATAACAAACATCAATTCCAAATTTACCGTAAGCCTACGCATACAGATACTGTTATCCCGGCTTCTTCCGCTCATCCATGGCAACATAAGTTAGCTGCTTTTCATTGTTATGCACATAGGTTATTGACAGTGCCTCTTTCTGATATTCATTATAAAATGGAATTAAATAATATATACCATTTAGCAATTTCAAACGGTTACAGCAAGTCTCATGTGGATGGTATTATTAGGAAAAAACGGGCTAGAATGACAAACTATCTTCTGTACGCTGCACGATCTTCGGACCCACCTAAAAAGTACAAAGCAAGCATAACTTATGTTGGCAAGTTGTCTGATAAGATCTACAATATTTTAAAGTCTAACGACATAAACGTGGCTTTCAAAACGAATAACACCTTGAGCTTTAGACTGTGCAATGGCAAGGAGAAAGTGGAAAGTGCCAAAAAGTCGGGAGTCTACAAACTTGCCTGTGATAATTGCAATAAAGTTTATGTGGGACAAACAGGCCGTAGTTTTAGCACAAGGTATAAGGAACATGTTGCGTCGTATCGGCATAATCACCCGGACAAGTCTAATTTCGCAAAACATTTATTGGAGAATAACCATGCGTTATCTGACAATCATTCTTTCAACATCTTGCATGTTTGCGAAAAAGGATTGCGTCTAAGTGTTCTAGAACAATTAGAAATAATTAGGTACAGCAATAGAGGCGTTATTATCAACGAACAATTGAATGTTGCGTCATCACCGTTGTTACGTGTTCTTCCATCTCTTTCACGCATGAACGGTAGTATGGGGGGACAGAATATAAATATGGCGGATGGCTCCGGGCGGGTCATTTGCTCAGTGGACGTGGCGCAAGCAACATCTCCTGCCAGCATCTCCTGATGATGCCTCGTAGAGAGGCGAAACACGTGTCGAGGTTTTTGTCATTATTGGTGGTGGTTTGCTGTAATTTTTTGCATGTTTTTACGCAAATAGTTGCATCTTATCTTCACTAATAGACCAGCACGTTTTTTAGCGGAATAGCAAAGAAATATTGTTCTCCTAATATATCATGGACTTCCGCAAAGTAACGCCTGATTCAATAAATTATTCTGGGATTACGCAAATTAACAACATCACAAACTTTCAATATTAAGTAGTTCATATATTGGACTACCACACTTTAATAGCAGAAACATGACGGCTTCAAGCAGCCTAAACGTTTGTTTAAGTCCTAGCATTCACGCGAAGGAAGCCATTCATCATTCAAGGAAGAAAGAAAACAGCAGATCATTGGTTCCAGAGTACTATCGATGTACGTTGAGAATGTGGTTTTGTAACTTATTATGAGAAAGTAAGTACTAGCCCTGATGCACCAGAGCTCGTCCAGTAGGTACTAAACAAATATCACATTCTTGTTGATATTTATTACATGATTAGATCAAACGAGTGATAAGAACAATAATAGTAATGTTTAGTATAGAAAACCTATGCAACGGAGCTAGTTGTTATGTTACTTTGTGATATTATGACGACCCTTTCTAGTCGCCAGTTAAGGTCATTACTGCTAGGTGGAAAGGTTTTTTCTTCGCTACGCGAGTAACGTAACTTCGTTGACAAGTTTGTTGCGAACTCGCGGGAGCTATTAGGCGTGTTAAATTGCTATTACCTGGATTGCTATTCCTTGTTTTTTTTATATATTTATATATTTGACCCCTATATTTGATTTTTTATATATTTGACCCCTAAGTAAACTAAAGGTCACAATTTGACGTAAATTGAATGTAAAGATCTCAATTTAACGTATATACTCGTATTTCACTGGGTACCTACTTTTATAAGTCATTACACACCTACTTCCCAATTAATAACTAAAATTAAATAGATGAATTTTATTCTGCAAGAAGGCCGGAATGGCACTTTTGAAAGTCAAAATACTACCAGCGTTTCCAAAAAAAGAAGAACACTGTTAAGAAGAAACGCCGAAACAAACTCAACAGACAGTCATTTTTTGCCAAAAAAAGCTTATTAGAGTAATAGTTCTTAACTTTCCTAAAATAAGTCAAACTGAATATGAATACACAGAAAAAAAATATCATTAGCGTTGTTATACAAGAACACATGTCCGAATAAGCTATATGAATAATAAAGCTATTTTAGGTTCTGGTTTGGGCCATGTATTTCAGTCAGTGAGATAGCCCTCAACCCTGTAATGTTTTTCTCAAGTAATTTTTAAAAGCTGGAAAGGGTAGAGCCAAAATTTCATCATATAATTTATTATAAAAACCCATTAAAAAAAATTACATTGACCTGAAAAATACTTGTATACTTTAGGCACACGAAACTTTTTAATTAAGCTGGGGATGTCCGATAATCGTGGCCAAGCAGGTTGATATCGACTTAAGTGTGTTTGTCAAAATCTATCTGGAAGAGATACATCCTTAATTTGTTATCAATCATATTTCATTTATAATAAGTAAAGACGAGAACCTCGTGAAGGCCGAAAAGTACAAAGCCAGCAAGACCTGGCTCACCAGGTAACCGCCATGTGGGACATTGGTTCGAAGATCATTGTTCCGATATTCGTTTCTGCAAGCGGTCTAATAGCGAAAAGTCTGCACCAATATCTCAAGAGACTCTCTCTGGACTGGGTCAGGGCTCAGATACAGAAAACTGCACTTTTGGACACTACGCGGGTACTCAGAAGGTTCCTGTCTCTGTTGGCCTGACCACCGGTAGCTAGGCCCACCTCGCTACCGCCGGGAGGTTATGAAAATAGTTTCATATTTTGTATGTTCAGTTTTATCTATTTTCGTTGTAAAGACCTAGCCTTTAATCGCAATTTACAAGTAACAAACTAAGAATCACTTTTTATCTAATTGTTTGCTAAAAAAAATTTCATGTTACCCGTCGTCAGTGAACTGAACTGTATGAGGTAGCCTGATGACCTGGTAAAGGTCGTGGGAGTCCGCTGGATGCGGTTGGCGCAGGACCGGTCCTTTTGGCACACTTTGGGGTAGGCCTATGTCCAGCAGTGGACGTCTTTCGGCTGATATGATGATTATAGTGATGTTGGCTTCTGTCAACTTAGGTGACACCCATAGGTATCACATCACACATCACATCATCAGTCTATATACGACCCACTGCTGGGCACAGGCCTCCTCTCATGAAAGAGAGGGAACGGGCAGTAGTCCCCACGCTGGCACAGTGCGGATTGGGGACTTCACATACACCTTTGAATTTCTTCGCAGATGTATGCAGGTTTCCTCACGATGTTTTTCCTTCACCGAAACGCTAACGGTAAATATGAAATCATATTCCGTACATAAGTTCCGAAAAACTCATTGGTACGAGCCGGGATTCGAACCCACGACCGCCGTTTGACAGCCGCATGCCTGAACCACTGGGCTGCCGTAGCTTATAGCTTACCCGTAGGTATAGGGTTGAACTATTGCAATGACACGTAACTAAGGGCGCGCCTTGTACAGGCACCGACGATATTAGTCGCTCCGTATAATCGTGTTTGGCAACAAATTACAAGTTACACCGGGCATGCGCATGGCGATCAACCATCCTTAATTTTTATTATATGTTTACTAGTTTGTTAGAGCTACGGTAGCCTAGTGGTTCAGGCATGCGGCGGTCGTGAGTTCGAACCCCGGCTCGTGCAAATGAGTTCGGAACTTATGGACGGATTTACCGTGAGCTTTCCGGTGAAGGAAAAACATCGTGAGAAACCGGTCTAATCCCAAAAATTAACTATATGTACATAGTATATGAGTTACCTGATTATTGTTACACCCTTCCAGAGTCCATGTATCTTAGTTTAAAATACAGGCTTGCTAATAAATCTTATCTTATCTAATCTTATCTTTAAAAAATACCTGTTTGTAAGTGGTATCTCAAAAATCTAATACCAAAAATCTTGTTGTTCAGGTATCATTTTAAAGGGAAGTTTAAAAAAAAAATGGCAGATTAGGTTTAACTAAAGTGATACTTAAGTCACATCTAACCTGTCGGTTTTGTTACTAAATGTATGCAATTGACATTGACTGTCGGTTTTGTTACTGTCTGTCCTTAACGATCCGTTTAAGGGCCATAAACTGATGAATATGCCCAAATATTCCTGATATCTATCCATTTTATTCCAAATCATATTTCACCAGCATAAATATATAACCGAACTGTAATCGTTTAGTTAAGTTTAGTTGTTCTCAGTAATACTTGAACGGAGCCGCTTGGACAGTTGGTTTTAAATAAAATGTCATAGGCTTTTACGATCCTCTAATCTCGAAACGAATATACACAAAATTGCTTTAGTAAAAAACTACGTAAACCAATGAGTAATAGTTCCGTGTGAAAATCTCCGCGACAATTCCAACTTTCTGATAGCAAAACGTCTTAGCCGGCGTCTATTTTTCCTATAAAATTACGCCTTCAACTTCCAAGAAACTCAAATGGCTGACCTGTCACAATGTTTTCAAATCAAGTTAACAAGGTCACTATAATATTCATGAAGTGCACTGCCTGGCAAGGGAAATAAAACTGATTCATACTGAATACGTGGCCTGTTTTTGTTTACGGGTTTTCAGACTACGTCTTGGCTTGATATCGCTTGTGATAGTGACATACATTTTATTAAGTATTATGATTTTTTTGACAAAAGCGTGACATCCTGTCACAGGTATCTTTATACTTGCTACGATCATCTTTCTGAATTCGCGGACCTTTATATTGTGTGTGTCCACGCAATGTATTAAGTTGTCATCATCATGTTAATTTTATTCTGTTTTTTTGTATTTGTTATTATAGCGGCAACAGAAATACATCATCTGTGAAAAATCACGATTCATGAGATACAGCCTGATGCCAGACGGACAGACAGACGGACGGACAGCGGAGCCTTAGTATTAGTGTCCCGTTATTACCCTTTGTGTAAGGCACAGTATTTATTTTCGAGCAGTACGAACTCAACTTTAATCATCCTGGAATTCATTACACCCAACTTTTCTTTATTTTCCGTACCGAATGGTTTCGTGTCTCCGCCAATCCAGTAAAACTGTTTAAAATAAAACTATATTGCCGAGACAAACAAACATTGGACATAAAGCTAGATTAAATCAGTTCACACGCCATTAGGGCGACTTTATTCACGGGAAAATAACTCGTAAGGTCCTAGTGTTTGTACTTCCGTAAGGGTGAGGTTTGCGTGGGTTGTGTTCTTGTGTACGAGTGCATTGGATCTGAGTGTACTATTAATCAGGTATGACAGTGGTACGCGCAATGCACTTAATACCGTTGTTACCGTACGTTTTAAAATTTAGAATTATTATACTAGTAGTTACTGAAATCCAGAAGGGTCATTGTTTGGAAGATTACTTTTAAAGATTATATAATTAATTAATATTAAAAAGTATTTAATTGCGAATCGACTCGAATCATTTCGAGCGATTTTTGACCTTAAATACGTCAGTGACGACCCGTACTCATTATAATTTATAGTATACCGGATTCTTAGGGTATTTCCTAAGACAAATCCTATACTATTTATTAAACATGCAATAACAATAGTTAAATATACCAATATCCATCCATACTAATATAATAAATGGGAAAGTGTATGTGTGTGTTTGTTTGTTTGTCTGTTTGTCTGTCTTTCACGGCAAAACGGACCGACGAATTGACGTGATTTTTTAAGTGGAGATAGTTGAAGGGATGGAGAGTGACAGGATAGTTTATATCCCCGAAATCATCCTCTAGGTGGTGAAATGGGGGGGGGTTAAAGTTTGTATGGAGCTGCGATATAAACGAGTTCCTCGCGGACGGAGTCGCGGGCAGGAGCTAGTAGGTACTCGTGTATATTTGCAATCACCTTCTAGAAAACGGCGCTTATGATTTAGAGATGGGGTTCGATAAGGTGGCGATTTATCGATCCTTCTAGATCTCAAGCCTGGAGAAAATCGTTTTTCCGTATTTTCACCCGAAACTGATCTTGATCGCCCAGGGACTAATAATGAAATGAAATAACAGAAAATTATAGTTTCAAATATTGATGTTTTCTATAGCTCATCATATTATTAGCTTCCCTCGTTGTTACCCAACAGATAATTACTTTATGAACAATGCATATATAGATAATTTAACAGTGAAGAAACTAATGATGTGGGTCGCTCGATAAACAAGGCTGCGGTCGGCTGCGCCAGACGTGTGGTTTAGTTTAGCCGCCTATTGTTAGGTTTAACCCATTGAACGCCGACGGCGTATAAATCTGCAGCTAATCAAAAGTATTTGTTGATTCTGACGCATTCACTCCAAAGAGTGATTGCGCCAGTGATACTGGGGATTTGATTGAAAAACTGCCCGCGCGGCTTAGGCGTGTTGCCAAGAACGCAGACAAACCCGCGGGGTTAATCTTAAGCAATATGTCTATCCAGAAAGTCTATTCCATACACAAGTGAAAGAGTTATCAAAATCGTTTCAGTGTTTGAAAAGACTACCCATTACATTACATATAATCTTACAAAGCTTCAATTTCACATATATTTCCCCTTCATAATAGTAGTGCAAGAATAGATATATATGTCGCATCCTGGTCATGAGTACGGAGGTTTTCTTGAGTCCGTAGTAATGACTCGTCTGAAGCTGTAGCGGAACGCAAGCGCCATCTGTGTCGCTGTACGGAGTCTAGGAGTGGTAGCGTGGACCAGTCTCTTGGGAACTGGTCCACGTTTCGTTCATAACGTTGGTTATTCTGATGTGTACCTAATTGTAATTATTTGAAAATTAAATCGAGTATTGAGTTGAGTTCTTGAGTTTAATTTCTTACGTGCTTAGACATTACAACTATGTCCGATCATGAGTTCAACCATCCTGATCCTATATATAGGTACATCTCATCAGGTTTTTCTTGTCTGACCTTTTGTATTTACTGAACGATAGATATATAAATCACAATCATTCTCCTGTCGATTTCCTGGTTGTTTCCTAAAGGAGCTTGGGCGTAGACTAATTTGGCGTGGACCTTCCAACCTAGAGGGAAAACAAGACCGTGTTGGGAAGGGACCGATTTCCTCACGGTGTTTTGTTTCACCGATATAATACTAACAAATGAAAAATAGTATTACAACCCAGTGAGTGGAGCAGCCAAAGTAGCCAAATATTTCGGTATACGTCTTTATTACTGTAAGACGAAAGATAACAAATAACGTAATATTTGGTTTCAAACGATATTAAACGATGTCCAAACTCACGACCTCCAAAAACATAAAATATAAATAAATACGCCAAGTTGATTGAACCTCTTATGTTTCTTCAATTAACATAACCTGTTCTATTTAAATACAGGATATTTCTACCCACACAACCGGGTTGGAAAATAATCAAGAGCTATTTTCGTCTGTATTTCTTATCAAAGTGTAGTAAAAAGACGTCAAACTCACGGCAACAGCGAACAAGAAGCCATTCGAACCATTTAATATAGTACGTGGGCGATAAAATGGAACGTTTAATTTCCAAGTCACCTTCAGTATTGGGGTCTGAATAGAGTCATCGGGACGGCGAACCAATGTACCTCGTGCATGGTTAATGGACCTATAAAATATACTGAACAAAACAGTCTTGGTAGAATGCGAGCAACAGTTATTTGTACTTATTTAATCATGTTGCTTTCGCTAGAGCTCCCGAGGGTGCGTTGGGTTGAGAGTCAGGAACCCGAATTCGTTTCTAGCTATCAATACAACAAATACCCAAATCAATAAAACTTATGTGACAGTGGACTTGAACTGATGGCCGTTGGGACGGTTCTCGAGTTGCCCCCACAAGGTGGACTGCTGGCCTGGTAAAGGTTGCAGGAGTTCGCTGGATGCGGATGGCGCAGGACCAGTAATTGTGGCTCTCTTTGGGAGGCCAGCAGTGGACGTCTTTTGTCTTATATGATGATGAAGTTCACAAGTCACAGATAGATGTGCAAACGCGGCCGATTTCGATGACGAAATGTCTCCCGGCAGATTTGGGGTCCAGGAAACATGCCAAACAGCATACATTCTAGAAAACCGCGCTGGTGTCCGGAACTGAAGTATTTTGCCGTAACAACATGCACTATAGACTCAACGGAGATTACTTAGATTAAAGCCTTGTTCGGATTAGGCTAGTATTTTAGTGCGAGTCCATACATTTGCTGCAAGTACGAGTAGCTTTCGTAGGGGTGAATTAGAAATTAACGCGTTCTTTGAAACGCCGTTCTGACTATATTAAGAAACAATATTAAAGTCTGATTTTCAGATGTTATGACTTGTGACTGTATGATTGTTTATCTGATTTAATCTATAGGTACATGATTGCGTAAAACCTCTATAGAAAAAAATCCAAATTTGGGTCTTTATTTTCCTTTTTTTACACAGCCTACTCAAAAATTACATTATTTTACGACAGTCAAGTTAATACTTCCTTATTTAATCTCATCTAAATTCTCAATTAATGAAATATAAATAAAACTTCACTAATTTATCGAAATTTGCCCAAAAAAGCCATTCCCGGAGAGTGCTGCATCTCTTTACCTCGTGCGCGGAAGGCATAAGCGTGTCTCTGTCAAGGGGGCGTGGTCGACTCGAATCAAGGCATCCCCTTAAGATGCATTGAGGTATCGTTAGATTCGTCTTAATCGTGGGATAGGTGTAGTCCACAGCAGAAGTAAGTTAATCATTGTTGTCACGTGGCAATAAGGAGGAAAATTGTTAACTTTTGCTGTTGACCATGTAATAAGTGTTGCTAACAAAACTATTCTAAATATCTACAGGACCTTGCGTCTCCGAGTCCGTCCAATTTTTCCCCAGCGTCCTAAATTTACCTTTCATCCCCCAACATATGTCAATCCCGGCCTCCGTAACCGAAGCGTGCTTTATATTAAAACCGAGCGCTGACCTATGTGATGTGACCTGTGAATATCGAAGACAGCTACTGTCGCGATATATTTCACACGAATTTCGCTTTGGAGTAATTCATAAGCTGTGTGTGAATGTGCGTGATATTAATAATAGTTTCTGGGATTTTAGTGCTAACCTGTATGATATTACTTTAGTTACATAATATTGTTTAAACAAATGGTTTACGACGTTTGACGTAGCTTTTATTTAACAAAATTAAACATTAGTTAGAATTTCACGTCTGATATATTTAAACCAGCGAGCGAAGTGAACAAAAGTTTCTCATTTCAGCTTGGACTAAATAAAACGTTTGTCTAGAGTCTGTCCGGCTATCAGAGAGCCATTAGAGTATTGTACTCAGTACAATTAGTTATTTATTACAAATTGCTTGGGAGGGTTTCTACCCACCTATACAGAGCGGTGACGTTCATGTTCGTGATACAACTCTCTGTAGCATTTTATCTTACTATAAATCATCACCCAGTGCGTTTAATTACATAATTAGAACGGGTCTATATCGGGTGGCATAAAATTGTTAGTCCTACTATTATGTCGCATACCAACTTTATGCCGAATAACGTATGGCATAAACATTGTTGTGGATATTTTTCATTTGCCGAAATTGTTGTTCCTAATATAGATTGTCCTAAATATTTATTGTCCGAATGTTTATTGTGTCGAAGTTTTTTTTAAGAATGATTGATGTGCATAACTTTGATGTTACTAATATTTAATGTACTAAAAATGTTGTGCATAATTGAAATGCAAGTTGGATCTGGTCAGAATTGCCTATTACTTAAATTACTTATGACCCGCCCTTATGTCAATGCTATGTCAATAGCATGTCCTTGTGTCAATGTATATTTCTGCTTTCAGGGAAGAAATGCAACTAACGAATCTATCTAATTGATCTAAATGAAGGTTGACTTTGCTGAGAATTGCCTAATACTTGAATAACCTATTACCCGCCCTCATGTCGACGGAGCCCCGCTTCGCGGGGCCCCTATTTCTACTCTGAGGGACAAAGGGCAACTAACGTACCTATCTTATTTATCTACATGTAGGTCAGGTCTGCTCAGAGTTTAAAAATAGTGTAAAATTTAGGAAAAAAATAGCATAGATGGTTTAGCTAATTTAATTATAGGCAAAATAATTACTATGATAATGAAAATGAAGACTATAACTTTTTAGGTAATTCGATGTTCAAGTTTTCAAATCATTAAACATACTTTAGAACTGTTAAATGTGTATGCGCAAAAATGAATAGGCTAAATAAATAGTATGCCATTCAACATTATGCCAAACATTCTCGGCCAATTTTTTTTAGGACGATCAACATTATGCGATACGACAGGCACCCAATTAGAACACTTAGAAATATACGCATAATCTATCCTCGCCGCGACAAAGCTTGTGCTAATCGTGCATGAGGAAGTTGGTCATGAAAATCTATGGATATAGATATTACTAGAGAATTTTCCCAAGATTTACTTACATACATACATACATTCACGCCTTAAAAGGGGTAAGCAGAGCACATGAAAATTGTGTTCCAATACCACTTTTAGCATAAATGGGGGTATAAAAGATCGACAAAATGTGATATCGCAGTGAAAGGTTGCTAGAAAAACACCCACAATATACTTCAACCCTGTTGCTTTAGTCGATTCTTACGACACCCACAGGAAGAAAGGGGGTGGTGCTATTCCAACCCCTGTCGGGAAAAAGACATTTTTCACACGGGGAAAAAGACCCAAGTTTTGTTTATGGGTAATTTAAAAATGATTTATTTTTGCCAATACCGTAATCTCTTGAAAAGATTCAGAACCCTCAACTCTAAGGCCCTTCGCTCACGGAGCTACCCAAAAATGACTAGTTACACACACGACGCGACTAGTCACAAACCGGTTAGTAACGCGTCGTCGTGTGCGAACCTCAATGAGAATGTATGGGCGGTGACGCTCAAGCAACTCGTTAGTAATTTACGTTTGTAACTAGTTCTTTTTGGGTAGCTCCGTGAGCGAAGGGCCTAACACACGCCCTCGCCTATCGCTCGGCGCTCACGTTTGCGCCGGCACAGGACACGCTCTGACGCGATACATCAGCGGTAGTATTGGCGCCCCTCTACTCCTCCATTTGCATGTAAATTGAATAACGCCGACGTGGCAGAGCTTTGGCTATCCGTTCAACATTTCACACTTTCCGTGACGTCACGTTGCCGCTGTTTGGTAAAAATAAGTGCGAATTTACGTGTTGACAACCGGGTTTGATGTATGTATCAGTTTTGACTAAATCGGAGATTACCTGGGAGGATCCAAGGGTGGTTAACGGCTCGTCGAGCGGCATGGAGCTATTGCCAAAACAGCCTTGTTGCATGATAAATAAATAAATTACAAAAAAAACCATGACAGTTAACATAAATCCTGATGAGTACGTAGTAATAAATTAATGTACTATTGAAAACCGGTTTTTTTTTAGTTTGAATATTCCTCTTTGAAGTATTTATTTTAATGGTGACCTTAAAGAAATGAATTTGTGCTTCTTAAAATACGTTATTTTACGAACAAAAAAATTGTTGCTGATGGATATTAGGGTACAATCTTACACAAATCGCACGCCCTAGCTTGAACTCATGGGTACGAGACGACGATATGTTTTTGCTTAAGGTACTGTGTGATGATGGATAGATGTAATTCTTCTGTCATATATGAACATGCAGTATACCGGGTGGAAAGGCACGACGATCCTTCCCGCAAAGGGGGGTTAGTTTAAGTGATGGAAAATCGATTCGTAATGTTTAGATTTTTTTTTACGATCAATTATTAAAAATAATAAAATTAATTAATGTTCTTCTGTGACAACCCTACTATTACTATACGTACTAATTATCGTTTATACGTATTGATAAAGGTCACTGACTCTTGTGTAATTGTTAAAATGTTACTGACCCTAATGAGGGTGGTCACTTGCAGTATTTTGCATTAAAAGTTAACTGCCTATAACTTCAAAACGGTTATGAATATGAGCCTAGTTTCTTTAGAGGAAATACTGTACTCAGTCTAAACAATCCCCCTTTTGCGGAAGGGATCGTCGTGCCTTTCCACCCGGTATATATCATTTGTAATTCACAGTGACTTCGTTTTGAACTGTAATGCTGTGTAATTATTTAAAATAAATATATAAACGTGCACTCACAAACAAATATTCCTGTTCATCACACAAAATATGTTTGTCCCAACCTGGATTTGAATCGAGGACATTCAGCTTCGTGGGCAGCGTCGCTTTCCATTAGGCTAACCAGTCGCCAAAACATAATCCTCGTAAAAGGAAATATCTACATACTTAATATACAATAGAGTGAATAACACGAACGATTTTGATAAGTAAAATGTCCCCACGAAAAAGGTGCTTAAAATTAATCCCCACATTTACTTTTCTGGACGAGACACTTTATTCAAGTGTGCAAAGCCTACGTCCAGTCCCGTATTAACCGACCTAATACTCTTAGCACGAGAGTGTTATAATACGGACTCAAATTATAAATAATCCGACCTCAGTGGTGGTCACAAATATGTATGCGATTTTCAACTCAATTTCAACCGAATAAGGTACATTGTATATTTATATTAGTGAATTTTTACATGCGGTTTCTGATTTTTTGCTGGAGTAATAAATATATATGAATTTGAAGTTTGATACAGAAGTCAAATGAGAAGAATCGACGATGACGGTATTTCAAGTCTTTGATATACCAGACTATATAAAATTGTCATACGTTTTCGCCATACCGTAGTGTTATTTTAACTGCCTATATAATTCAAAAGCTCTCACGTACTTAATAACTGAGAGTTCTTCGTACATAAAGTCCACTTAAAATTTGCGAAAGGAAATACTTTTCATTCTAAAAACCGTTTACGATGGGTGTGAAGCAAAGGTGGCTTTGTAAAATTAGAATTAACAAGTCTTATTGATAGACGACGTGGCAATGCAATTTTTGGGATATGCTGTTTTGTTTTGGAAACATGAGGTCGCATTGACAATGTTTTATAACCTGCTAAAGTCGCGAAAACGGCGTGCGTTTCAATGTGTACCTACATGTACCTAATCATTGACACGCATTTTCGTTATTATATAGCCTTTTTCATTTCACTGACCAAATGCCTCTTTTGTTTCAGGTAAGTTAAATCCAATGCAGCTTAAATAAAAACAAGAAAAATGCCAAATAACGAGTGCAAATCCCTCCAACATAATGAGCCGTAGAACACAACCCGAGTACAAAGAGATGAGCCGGCCTCTTCATTAGACCTCCTGGAGCAAAATGTACAGTCTTTGTGAAATATTAACGCATATAAAGTTACACGCTGTTAGCTGAGAACTAGACGAGAGTCGGATTTTATTTTGTTTTGTTGAATTTAAAGCGCTTTAGTTTGGATTTCGCGATATGCTGACAGGCGTGTTGTGTTATGAGAGACGGAATATAAAATTAACTAAACCTTAATATGTTTTCTGGTTACTGATAAATAACAAATTTTGGGTAAATCTGGATTACACTAACCTAAATATAATACGTACTGAAACCTAGTACAGTTTAATACGTAGGTAGTCTCATGATTACGAAGATAAGATCACGTGGAGACAGACCGGACAGATGGTAAGTGCATTCTGTTTTTTTTTTTGCCAATCTCGACGTCGTGACGTTGGTATGTCCTTTATCGATGAGAATAACTAAAATATTGCGTCCGTTTGTCGGTATATATATATTTTAATGTAAAGCGATAAAAAATCAACCATCATCCTCCTAGCGTAAGTCCCGGTAATGCCCCTAAAGGAGCCCGGGGTCCACTTTGACACCTAATCCCAAGATTTGGCATAGGCACTAGTTTTACGAAAGCGACTGCCATCTGACCTTCCAACCCAGAGGGAAAACTAGACCTTATTGGGATTAGACCGGTTTCCTCACGATGTTTTCCTTCACCGAAAAGCTAACGGTAAATATTCCGTACATAAGTTCCGAATAACTCATTGGTACGAGCCGGGGTTCAAACCCGCGACCGCTCCTTGACAGCCGCATGCCTGAACCACTAGGCTACCGTAGCTTCGATAAAAAAAATCGATAAAAAATCAACGATCTGTGTAAAATATATTTTTTAATACAGTTGCTCAAAAAGTGGTACTTTTTGTGGCTGCGTAGCGTACGAGAAGCTCAATTTCTCGAACTAGTACTTTTTACTTTTTATTGAGCTTGTGTGTGATTTGATTGGTTTAAGCAAATCTAGTTGGCCGCGCGCCACTAGAATTCTGCTCTGTGATTGGTTGAAAAAAATCTAGATGGCCACGCGCCCCAAGAATACTACTGTATACTGCTCTGTGACTGGTTGAAATATTGAAGCTGCGCGCTTCACTCGCACTGATATGGAAGTGAAGTTGTAAATTTCGTAAAGTTTTTTTTCGCAATTGTATTAAAAAACGTCGTTTACAACACGTGTGAAATGTCTTTTACCACTAGTACCCAGGTAGTGTAAAAAAAACATTCTTTTCACACTAGTTGTAAAATGTACTAAAGCAGTATATTTTCTTACTGAAACACAACAATTACTTGTTTGTTTAAGGATTTAAGCCGTTTAACGATTTTATTATAATATTAACCTAATGAAATAAAGTGCTCAAGTAACTTTATTTCTGCCTTTTTGTATTTTCTCAGTCTTCTCAGACTCGCAATTTACAGGATCCGGTTCGAAGCAGTTATTTGTTTGTATGCAATCTCGTATATGATTAAAACAGTGCACGGGACACGGGCCTCGGGGAAATCATTGAGCGGACTCAACGCATAATTAGCAAGACTAGGGATACATTTCAGATAGCCTTCTTCTGAGCTGCAAAAGGGGTGTATGGCATACTTAGGTTACGTAGATTTTAACGGATAATCCTATTTAGATTATAATGAAATGGATTCATGTCATTAAGATGCTCTCGACATGCTTTCAATCTTTTTGTCATTTGTATTAAATCCTATTAATGTTTTGAAACATGCCGAGAGGTTTATGTCTTTTATATATATAGCTTTACATTAAAGACTAGTTTTTAAAACTGGAAGAGCCTGCGGTATCCGCTACTTAGTTTTCAGAAGTTTGAAATTATGTTTTTAAACCTCATATACTTAATCGAGGTGCAGTGATATGGCCATACATTATTGATAATTTGTCAGTAACTTATCTAAGTTATGTATATCAAATACGAGAATGAGTTTCATGAAAAATAGCAAGATTTTCACCGTTTTAATTCTTATTTTAATTTTTAATGTGCTGTCTAACTTTGTTTTACTCGTAAATGCTACTTCACAGTTTAAACTAATTTCAAATGTAGGTAATTTTAATAGACTGCAAAGGGTTATGCTGTTCTTATTTTGTGCTAACTAAATGAGTTTTAATTACAACGAGAGATCAAAATTGCAGTATTCGAGTTTTTTTAATGTGGCAAAAATATTATCAATGGTGCAGTATTATAATAATTGCATATTTGAATACGCCCGCACCCTTTGTTATATGATACGTTTTATCATAATAAATAGAGATTATTTGCTAACAACTCTGCAAATTTAATGTGTGCCGGTATTTGTCTTTTGTTTCACTGTTGCTATGTTTTATTTCTCTACTTGAGTTGAGCACTTGCCGACTACAATTTTTGAAGATGGGTCACGAAATTTCTCTGAGTTCGTATCCAACCACATTAATAAATGACAATTGTTTCGTTTTATTGTTTAATTTATAAAGAAAAAAGAAACATTGAAGCCGTTAGGAAGCCTAAGTCTTGTAGGTCGATGTCGCTAAGGCGGTGTACGAAGGAACTGATTCAAAGATTTAGTTACCGAGACTGATTCTATCGATACGTCTGTTGGTTAAGTAACGACGGGCCATGCCTTTGGTCGCCGTTTCAAATCGGGCCCGAAACATTTTTTTGGAATTTTTCCTTTAATTTGAAATGTATATTACCACATCTACTATTAGAAATAGATGCTTGCGTGAGGACAGCTGCAATGCTTTTGGTCTTTTTTTTTGCAAAAAAAGACACTCACTCTTGAGCTAGTAACGTTTTACTCGTTAAACCAAGCAACAGTTCATACTCTCTACTGTTACACTGTGAATATAATTATAAAACAACTAATGAAATGCAATTTGACTTAAGAAGCTCATGTACTAACGAAATCATAATTTTAAATTAAAGTGAAAAATACCGCAGACTTAACAAGATGTTAAGTGTTCTTGTTAATTCAGTTTTTCAAAAATGCTATAGCATATAATTTATGCTGCAATTATTCAGTGTAGCTTAAAAGTTTTATTAGGTACTGACATTTTTGTGGAGTATCTGGAATACATATTTAATTATTGGCTTTGCAATACGAACATTTTGAATAAAACAAGATGGTGTCAATATTGTATATTTTAAGCAATTTGATTTTCTAATAGCACATTTGCTCAATTACTATTCTGAAGAAGTACTTAAAGATGATTTTCTAATAGCAATTTAACCTTTAAATGACTGGTTAAGAGGTAACACTGACCTCAAGTCGTATGCAGCGATGGGCATTGCTGTTGATGGCTTATGACTTTGATATCGAGTATGTAAACACGGCAGACAATTGCGCCGACATGTGTGTGTGCGTGTGTGCGTGTGCGAGTGCGTGTGCGTTTGCGTTTGTGTTAGCGTGTGCGTGTGCGTGTGTGTGCGTGCGTGTCCGTGCGCGTGTGCGTGTGTGAGTGTGAGTGAGTGACTATGTGTGTGCGCGCATATGGGTGTAGAGATCTATGTAGGTATAAAGTGATTTTTATGTGTAATTTAGCCATTATTCTAGCCGTGTCGTCATTTTATTTTTACACTCTTTAAAGGTTGAAGAGGATTTATTAGGTTGTATAGGTGAGTAGACTGGAACTCGTATTGTCTGGTTACAACATGATGACGGGTGTTACAGGCGTTTTGGGCACCTCAAAGGCCCATAATAGCCATATTGCGTTACAAAGGGATCTTAGGGCTAGTCGTTATGAGTACAAGATTAAAGGCTTATAAGTTTCATGTCATAAGTCTAATGGGGGCTTTATGTTCGCCGCAAACACTCTGCTCGTAAATGGCCCGCAAGAAATCAAAGTAAGGATAACGTGTGTGCTTGACACTCAACTGGCTCAATACTTGTTTTTTTTTATTTTAATACATGTTAAATGAGGTAAACAATAAGTTTACTCTACAGAGGGTTCCATTAATAAAGGTGAGATAAAGATGTTATTTCAGTTTTAAAGATGCGATGTAAAAAAATGTTTATAGGTACAGGAGTTGTAATACGTGTGAGACTAGGAATTGGTTAACAAAACGGAAATTTTTGAGTAATAAAGTCCGAGTTAGAGAGGTAATAAATTGGCACTAACTCAGTTCAAAAATAGCGAAAGTATTCCTTTAAATAAAGTCTCAGTAAAAGAGGTAACATAGGTTAGGTACATTTGTTTACCTCACCTCACCTTTCTTATTGGTTAAAATCAATTAAAATTAATTCAAACGGACCCCACATAAACAACAAAGAAAGAAAGCACAAAAACAACCCGCGTCCAATCAAAAGTTTTTACGGACAAACTAGATTAGTTGTCCGACTTTGACAAATTAACATACGCAATTTGGTTCGTACAGCAAATAGACGTCCAATGTTTGCATTAACCTGGACACGCGTGGCCGCGCCATTGGCTCCAAAAGGCGTTGAAATCCATTCAAAATTAATGCCTGGGCGAACCAGGTAATTAATCAGCTCGCCCATACGACACTTCAATAAAATTAACCATGATGAATGGAAAAATTGTCTGGCTTGGTCATCAATCATGGAAGTTAGTTGCAAACTATAAGGAGGTTTTGATTTAGCGATGCGGGGGCGACACGATTTTGCAGGGTTTATTTAAGTAGTTGCTTGCATGTGATAAAATGGTGGTGGTGAAATGAAATAACATAAATTGATTTATTAAGAGTGAACAGGCATTTTCTGTGTGAGCGTGATTAATCTTTGGCCTACTCTTTCCTTTCTTTCCATCATCACGTTTTGCACAAGCCGGCGCGCAAGCTTTCTCTTGTACTTTGGCACTATCTGTCTCTCTGCGAGAGAGCGATATAAAGCTAGCGAGCCCTCTTGTGCTCACCGTGCAAGTTAGACAAAGGTCGACCGCAATCCCATAAAAAAACATGGAGTTAACGTTATACGAGTCATTTGGCTGTTTGTACAATAGGGGAGATGCATCTATAATATTTACCATTCTTTTGAAAAAAGCATAAAATAATAGCTTCTGAAACGATTTCGATAATCCAACAAGCTTTAGGCCACTCTATTACATCTAAGGCTGAACCACAGACAAACAAATATGTCGAGTGAGACACATGACTGACGTCACAGGAACTCCAGGTCCGTTTAAGCGCGAGAGTTTAAATTGTCAGATTGTAACAGGATTTTTTTACTATAAATGATGATATAGCATTTTTAAGACGTTCGTATATTCTACATGCGATTTTTTCAAAAAGCAAAAATCAAAATGTTGCATCTTCCCTATTATTATCAATTTATCACCTTCAGTTGAAAAAAATCCAAGTACCCAATGATGTAGTAAAAGCAAAAATGACCACGCAATACATAAATAATGGAATTCCACGCATTTATAAACGTATTACTTATTTGAAAAAAAAAACAGATTTTTATGACTTTTTTATTGGTAGTGTAGCAACGAGTAAAATAGTTTTACGGAAATGTGGTGGCTAATAGCTTTTTTATTGTGATGTATTCTTATCACACTTTCATCATGTGTTGACACACGACTTATTTAGAATTCCGGTGGAGTAATATGGGCGAGGCTCAACTGTTCTATTTTTAGAGGCATTTCCAAAGTAACTTACTATGCATTTGATAATAAGTTTAATTAATGGTACGGACGGGTACATTATGATCGAATTTCACAATTCGACATTCATGTTTCAGTGAAAGAGTTTTAGTTCTTTTTTCTATAATATTACCACTTAATGATCCAATAAACGATTTTCGTTTAGCGCAAATATTTTCAGACTTAGTAGGTTTCGAAATGATATAGCTTTCTGACGAATGACTCTACGGATATTTTGTGTTTCTCCGAAGTGAATGCTTTTTAGTTAGGTTCTAGTAGCACGCTACATGGGTTAATCCTCTCTTCATTCGCCATAATATATTGCTTTTACTTACATTCTATGAGCGGAGAGCGGTGTAAAATAGTTGGATCATTCGGTGCCAACTAATCTCTAAAGGTGCTAATGCATCAGAGATGTGCGAAGCTGTGTTGTTATGAAAACATATCTTCACTCAGATATTTATAATGGATATTCGACCTAAGTACGTCCTATAACTTTTTTCTTGTTAATTAAATTTAGTTTAGCTTAGAAAGGCAATTGAAGGTTGTCTGCGATAAGGACATTCGAGTAAACTTGTCTACTTTATCTATCAACTATTCACATTTATAAATATTTATTAAATTAATGTTACAGTTACATGTTTTATATGATTAATTTAAAATAATGCTTTTCAAATTCCTTACGATTTTTCCTTTCCTTCCACTTAGGTCGAAATTTGGAATTTCGCTAGCGGATGTTTCTGCTTCATAAACATTTATTTTATTTTATTCATCGTTAATACGACTTTTTAAATTTCTTTTATAATTTTAACTGAAAAGCTTCAAATACAGTATGTAATCTTATTTAAATCTAAAGCTAAGTCAGATTTTGTGTATGAACCAAGTTTTCCAAACTTCATTTCCGAGTCGGATTGACATAAGTCAATGTACCAGTCCATAATAAAATAAGGTATTCTATTATCTCACCTGCGAAGCGAAATAGTTAAAAAGTATCCATTGATAACGCAAAAAAGATGACGTGAGTTCCAAAGTTGGCGAACTTTATAAAACTTGAGTCGTTTACTTTGTGAAAAATATCATCGAATAACATCGGAAAAAGGGTACGTTGCTCGTGAAATAACCAAGTCTGATCACACAAGTCACTTAGGGTGAGGTGTTTTGGAAAAAAAGTTGGTGGAATTATGCTGAAATCCGGTTCATCGAAGTTTTCCGTCGCAGGTGTTTTTTTAGACCCGAACTCAGTGGCTCAGCGCGAGTTCTTTTATCGTGAACTGGAATAGTCATGTCTCTTTTTATCCTAATATTTGCTCAAAAGCACTCTTTTTATTTAAAAAAAAAACAATCCATTCTGATATTGAAGTTCTTCTACGTAGCGTAGGCACATAGTAAGTTTAAAGGTGCATTGACAAATGAATGCATAAGCGAATGATGTTAGGCGCGAACGCGTGCGTTCCAAAGCAACGCATGGCATCCATTAACGTAAGGTACAGGTACCATTGACAACAAAAACTGACCTTTCGTGCACTTTATTTGCATTTTAATAAAATTCAATATAAAGGGTATAGCAGGATAACCTAAGAAAAATTGCCCCGAGCGGTTTCGGGTCGAAACTATAATTAAACAATGTCTTTTGGGGAGGTAATACGCTGCTCAAAGTTTCATCTCTCTGTTACCCCCTGGGGGTGAAAAACACCCGATTAACCTCAAACCTGTTTTATTTATTTTTCCCTAAACTATGAAAGTGACGAATTTCAAAATTTGTACAAATATTAATGACACTAAAGGCTATATTAAAAAAAAACACCTGACAATTAAAATTCTTGGAAAAAAAATTAAAATAAAAAACTAATCACCCTGTATAACAAGTTTGGCTCTTGGTACACACACTTTTTCCAAATATGAACCAATTTATATCCTACATCATACAAAAGTTTCATCGACCTAGCCCAGAAGGAACATAATTTTTCTTAGGTTATCCAGTCACTTAACTGTGTTGGTATTTGTACAACTAAATTGGTGGCCGTAAACTACTTGTAGCGACGCAACGGAATCAGGTTATTTAGTTTACATGCAAGCTGTAATTTTTTTGTTGCTGTTAATTTTAATACATTTGCTGTTAAATTGTTTTATTTCGACATCGAATACAGATCTTCAGACATTATTTAGTATAAAAAAGTCATAATAACCATTGCCACATCCAGTTAATTTTGTTCCGTCTGCGTCAACTTTTCTAAAAGCCATCATAATATTTTCCCAAGTTTTGGGAATAGATAAACTTTTGAAGGTACAAAGTTGGTATGTTTTCGCTCGCTATACCAACATTTGATTAAAACTAAAATGTTACGGTCATCTCTGTTCGTGTTTACGAGGACTTTCTAGATACTGACATTTTCTGAATGAGACTGTGCGAAGTTTTCTAATTGGAGTCCACTGAGACAGTAATAATAAAATAAAATTAAGTAGCCCTTTCTCTCGACTTTTACATTTTTTAAAATATGTTTTAATACATGCGCCATTGACATCTGTAGTGTGTGGTCGATTTGCCTCTCGCTTACGTTATTAATATTGGTTATGAAACAGTTTAAGAAATACTTTCTACTTGCATAATCATTATCATTATGAGCAACCGTCAGAAATCTACACACTTATGCTTTGAAGTCATGATAGTACTAATTGTTGTTGGAAGCCTGATTTTACTTGACGTTCGCTATTTTTGTCGTTGGTTCAAGTACCTAATGAATTATCTTGTTATTTCTTTGGAATGATGAAAGACTGCGTCCACATATTGAAAAGTTTTGAACAACTGACAATAACACATCTCAAACGATCACTTTTCTGAACCAGCTCTTTACTCTGTCTACGTGATTTTTGAATGAGATTTTATAAACAAAGCCAATTTGGACTTTATTCAAACCCCTTAAGGTCCTAGTTGTTGACCAGATTATCGTGACACTAGTTTGTGCAGCCACAGTGATCCATCAGTTCCCGCTAATACACCATGAATATTAATACCTACCAGTTGGTTTATTTGCTTATTTATTAGCTTGGAGACCAGTTGCGGACATGTTTTTGTGTATGATGAGATTGATGAGTGTAAACTTGGAATTATCCGTGCTAAGACGCAACTCGTGAAGGTATCAGAATCCTAATATATGTAAATAGGTTTATATCTTTGCGGTGCTAACTTATATCTTATCGCTAAGCAATTAGGTCCTAGAAACGCCAAAAGTGTATACATGTTTATGATGCTGACTGTACTACGAGACCACCTGGGAAAGATACCCTCTTCCCAGGTGGTTCATTCAATGATGGAAATTCAGGCAACACTTCAAATTTTATAGGCATACTTGAAGCGATTTGAGTATTTTTTGAAGAAATTGTGGCTAGTTGGAGTACTGAATTGAAGTCGATTAAAAACTTTAAAAGTTAATTAATGTAAAATTAAACGTGGTTAACCCAATGTTTAATCCTTAAGTATTCATGCATATTACTTACTGTGTTTAATAAAACCATGTTTGGCCTGCGTTACTTCGCAAGTATTTTTCAGAAAAATAGACAAAAATCACGACAAATGGCACACATTATGATCCCCGTGAAAAGGTCGTATGCTCCTAGAAACACCACTAAACTTAGTGTGGTTTTGGATGGGTAACAATTCGCAACATTACGCCGCACTCCAGTATAATGTGCGCATTCTGTCTTCCTTGCAACACCAATCCTTTGGGGGACCGAGTAGGCCCCCAACTTAGTTAGGAGGCTCTAATGTTATTTTTAAGGCAAACTTTCTTATACAATTGTAATTCTGGATTTTACTATACCTTACTAAGTGCATTTTGTTGTTGTAAGAAATAGTTGTCGTTCTGTTATCAAATTATGTCTACCTATTTAATGTTTTATTTTACCACTGGCTTGCGCCCGTGAATTCGACTGCAAGACCCGGGATAAAACCTAGTCAATCTTAAAACAAAAAAAACAAATTCAGTCTTAAAACTACCTGTGTGCAAAATTTCATCCAAATGGGTTGAGCTGTTTAAGCGTGATTGAGTAACCATCATCTAAACGTCCAAACTTTCACATTTATAATATAAGAAGGATCGAGTTCACATCACTTTTCATCTTAGTTAATACTATTACAGTCTGCTTTCATGTGTAAAATGTTATTTAATTGAAATGGAATTGTAGTACAAAATTAGGGACCAAACCATGATGTATGGGGCAAAAATACGTAACATTATACATACCTTTATGAAAAGTGAGTCCTAAACTTTACTACGTTTGTACAATTTCTTGTAAAAACAGTGCCTAGATTTCAGTTGTTTTTAACACTATAAACTTTTAAACCACCTTTAATGTTATTTTAATGACACCGTCCCAAGACCGTAACAAAACAAGAAAACAAGCTAAACGTGACTTTCCAAAGAGTCAGTTTTAAGTAACGCAGTAAAAAGTCTGGCTTGCAGGCAGTCGCCAAACTTTATTCGCAAATTGACTCCACGTATACGCTTAAGGTGCACTTTCTTTCATCCGGGCTCAGCGGAAAAGTCGGTGTAATTCATGAGAGGGAGCGGGGTCAGCGATCGAATAGGGCGTTGAATTTACCCGAAAAAGGATTATAAATATTGTGAAATGGAGAAAAAAGTAAAGCAGGGGATAAAATAATCACAAAGCTAAGATATGAGTATCAAAGTTTTAAAAAGGGGTATATTATAAAACGCACCTTCATATGAAACGATCGTCATTTACTATGACGCACGCAGATTGTGACGTCACTAACTGCGAGCATTTTCTCTCTCTTCCAAGCAATATTAAAACTGTGACAAGAGACACAGTGATACTTTTTTCAATAATTAGCTCATTTACGTAAATAATCATGTAGTTTTTTTAAAATATTGCTTCAATGATGTAAGAAACACACATCGCCAATGATATCAGTAGCTAGCGGGGTAATTGTGCATAAGTAGCACAATTAAATTATTTATTGAAGCTAAAATCTATACGCTTTAGTTTTTTATAGCCAGAAAAATTACTAAAATTAAGTATATGTATAAAGTTGCAGTTCAAGTTTCAAATGAAAGAAAACTTTCAAGTTGTTTCATTTTGAAACAAGACTTCAATCTTATAAAAAAGTGTTTTTAACCCATGCAGCATCAAGCCCCACGTAACTCATATGCTCATTAACACAGGAACCAGCTAAGCGGGGGTGCCTACGTCGTAGGCAGTTTCCGCTACTTAGCCGGACAACACGGCTTTGGCTACAAGCGTAGCACGTAGTGATTCTTGACAGTGAATTTTTCTATGGACTGTGGCATAGCACTACGAGCCTAGCGAGACAATGAATGGGTCAGCTACAAAATATTGTAAAAAGTAAACGCTATGAGCTTTAGATTTAAGTCAAAGCATTAGCTTGTATTAAGAAATACGAAAACTAAGCAGAATGGCATTCTAAAGACTTTAGCTTCGGAACTTTGTTCTGCATGAGATTTCTCGGTGTTTAGAGCTTTTGGAATTTCGCTCTACAATTTTGTGTATATTTCTATCAGGAACATCCTAGAAAAAAAAATAAGAACGATGAGCAATAATAACGTAATGTAATGAATATATCAAAGTAAATACCAAAGTAGTGAGGAGAGTTTCGTTTTGTTTGAACATATTTAAAACTTTTTTCTTTCCCCCAAAATTTATTTTTGTTATCTCTCTCCCCTCTATGTACCCATGTACAGGGTATCAGAAACATAATTTCTATGCGTCAGATATTTCTTTTTGAGGAACACTTCTAAAATTATTTTAAGACATAATTTTGGGACTCTGACATGAGTTAGATGTACATAAATTGGTAAAACGTTTTTTTGAATATACGACTACTTCCCGATCATGACTTTGACCCATGTATCATCATCATCATTCTAGCGTTATTCCCGGTTGTACCCAAAAAGACCCTTAGGTCCGCTTTAGCACCTAATTTCAAGATTTGGTATAGACACTAGTGTTAGTGTGTTGTGGGAGCTACGGTAGCCTAGTGGTTCAGGCATGCGGCTGTCAAGCGGCGGTCGTGGGTTCGAATCCCGGCTCGTACCAATGAGTTTTTCGGAACTTATGTACGGAATATTTACCTTTATATTTACCTAGCTTTTCGGTGAAGGAAAACATCGTGAGGAAACCGGTCTAATCTAATTCCAATAAGGTCTAGTTTTCCCTCTGGGTTGGAAGGTCAGATGGCAGTCGCTTTCGTAAAACTAGTGCCTATGCCAAATCTTGGGATTAGGTGTCAAAGCGGACCCTGGGCTCCTTTAGGGGCACAACCGGGAATAACACTAGGAGAATGATGTGGTGTAGACACTAGTGTTACTAAAGCGACTACCATCTGAGCTTCCAACCCAAAGGGAAAACTAGACTTTAATGGGATTAGACCGGTTCCCTCACCATGTTTTCCTAAAATGAGTAAAATAATATTAAGTTGCAGTTCAGTTTTCAAATGAAAGAAAACTTTCAAGTTGTTTCATTTTGAAAACAAGATTTCAATCTTATAAAAAAGTGTTTTAACCCCTGCAGCGCCAATCACGATACACATTTGCTAATTAACACTTTCACTGCTAGGAACCCTTCGCCGAAAAGGGGGAAGCCTATGCACAGCAGTTGAGTCTTTCAACTGCCATGATGAACATAAACTATGACTTTTAAATTGTATATAATAATATAATCTAATCCAATGTTGACTTATTCATTACAACTGAAGTTATGTGAAGTCTGCTGATATTCACATCACATGAGTGGGTTCGCAATGTACCAAAGAAAGGTTAGGTCAATAATACTTGAAACCGAGTATGCATGAAACATATTTGGAAGTATATGACGTGGAAGGTCGTAGCAAAGATATGATCTCAAGTTTCTGTAGAAACAGGGGTGATTACATAAATGAATGACATAACTACGCATTGTTACATGAGCATAATTAAAAATTCCAACTCGTTTCAGTTTTAATCAATTTCGGAAAGACTTACGAATCCAACAACTTCGCAGACACCCCGAGCGGCGTACGAACACAAAATTAATCTTTCAATTAGCGTCTGAAGAATTGTGAAACAATGACAATTATAAATACGTAGGTACGTGCATATAATTCCCCGCAACTTCCCGAACTCGTAGCTTCTTCCGCACGCACGAGACATAAATTTGTTACAACTGATTAGGAAGTTTGCGCCAAGTTGTCATCGCAACTCTTCTACCTCCCGGCGGCGAAATTTTTTCATTGTTATATCTTTCCCTGCTAGAGATCAGGGTTCATGAGCGGGGAGCGGCTACGTGCCGCGAATGCCCCAGCCACATTACATTTATCGGTTTAAAGGGAGCGAGCGGGATACAGCTATACGTCGGAGCGGGGCACCCTTTCAGCAAGATTTCGTGACCTCTCAGCGGCTTCCAGTTCGCAGAAATATGGACGGTAATAACATAAATCCCTTTGGCATATAAAACACTAAACGTTCTCGGGAGTGTCCCAACAATCGCCCTCCTTTTTATAGGGGGTTGTTAAAATATTAGTGCATTTATGAAAATTTTTGGAGCGCTCAGAGAGTTTCGCGGGCACAAAGGGTTTTATGTAATAAAGAGTTATTGTTACCTTCCTGGAAGCCTTTGCAGTCCTCATATAATACGAAACGCAAATTCAAATGTATAGAGAATGTGCAGTATTGTACGCATTCGGACATTGTTTGGTTAATGAGCTTAAATATCGGTTTGAATTACATTGTGGAACGGAATAGCGGTAAACACTCGTATGTTGAATATGTAGCCGGCCGTTTCAAGTAGTTTGCTATTGAGAATTATTTATTTTTACATTAGGTTCTTCTACATTACAATCCTGAGCCGTAAAAGACAGAATTTATGTCCATGCAATAGGACTTATAAAGGCTGAATAATGATGAAATATTCTAAGGTAAAGAAAGTACATGAGGTCCATTTTATTGAACAGTGGAAGAGTTTTTATAATTTGACGAAAAGTTCCGGAGATTACCTCTACGTACAAACTTACATTTCACTAAGGTACATTTAGTATCTCTGTATTATCAGTATTGTCCAAGAGTATTTTTGACACATAAGAAACATCGAGAACACAAATCCTCTAAGTGAGTGAATAGTTTGAAATAATGCACAGAATATGACGGGTGAGGTGAAAATGGCATCATATTAGCTCATTGGTATGCGTTTAGCGCGAGACCCACCATAAATGAGTAGCAACATGGCATGTATACTGCCGCACTTGATAAATAAGGATGTGCTGAAAATAACAACGTGTGCGTGTGACTAAATTGGAGTTTGGGTTATGGTTAATGTAGGTATAATACTTGAATTTATTACTCATGGAAGTACATCTGACACAGGTCTGAGTTGCCACGAGGCAGCTTTATCCAGGTTATGGTTGATGGAGACTAAAGGTTGTAAATAAAAACATATGATAAAAAGGGCGCTATTTCTGTGGGTTAATTCTGACAACTTTTAGTTTCAGTTTGATAGAATTTTACGCGCACGCTGAGCTGGCGTATCAAAACATGTGCGTGATTTTGGTGTCAAATTGGACTGCAAATGAAGGCGTCAGATTGTCCTTTTTTTAATTAACGTAATTCATTCTATTATATTTTTTTACATAATCATTTTTTTGCCATGTTTACAGGACTATAAATGCATTCCAAATGTCAGTAGCTGGCATGATTACAATTGACCATATCAACCCTAAATTTACTAATCGTTAAACCAACATGCTTAAAATTGGGTCAAGATTGATTCCTTCCCAGGAATTCGTAGGATTAAGTCACTATTTCTAAATGGACTTTATTCCTTTAACTTAGGGTTGGTTTAGTGATGACCGGAAACGGTATGTTCGCTTCATAAAGTTTAAGCATGGGCCACGGCGCGAGCCTGAATAAGTAAATGATTGAGGGACAGTAGATCAGTGATTGATTTTCTTTGGTTTGGTACAAAGGAAGAACATTGGACTTTACGTTGGTAATAAAAATTTAGAGCGTATTACCATAACTTCGTGATCACCTATCAAAGATAAGGTTAATCAATGTAAATTGAATACATTGTTTTAGAAATATATACTATTTGTGTTTAGTGTGAATTTTAATATCATCATGCAATATCAGATTATTTTTACTTTAGGTTATTATTAGTATTTGAATTTGAACTATGATAAATACATTTTTATGAACGAAAATTTTGGTAAGCAAGGAATTTTCAATTTATGCACATAATAACTAACTATACCTACACCACTGTTTAGTGTAAATGTTACTGGAGACTTACCCATAAAAATTACACGTTCGGAAAAAATTCCCGACAAAAAACCACCATATAAATATTATACTTGTTTAAAAAAAAAACACAAAATTCACATGACAAACGCGATCTGGTACAGGAGAACAGCCTTACAGGCGCCAGATATCCGAAATGATTTTTACCCAAGCATTCGTTCGCTTCGCAAACCAGGTCGTTATACCCGCTCCCGCTCTAAACTCGCACCAGCCGTCGATCGAGTTTATGTGACAGGCGATGTACGTTTATAGCGAACGAAAGGTGAACGAGCAAGGTTGAATGGAGCCTGATTTTCATCTCGTCTCATATCTTACATTGTAAACAAGGGACGTTGTAAAGTTGGAGGCTTTATTGAATATTTTGGGCGAATCGGGCGGGGGATGATGGTGCGAAAATAAAAGGGTAGGATCACTGGTTGTCTTTGGGTATTGTTGATAATGTTTTATTGAACGAGTGATCGACGCGCAGCTTTGACCGAAATGCTCGTATGTCCGGCTGTTTTTCTTTACAGCTCGCAGGTTCAATATTTTTTTTTTGTAGAAACAGATTTTAGAAATAAAAAACAAACAAGTTCTACAGCTCCCTTCTAGTATTGCGGTGGGCTGTTATCCTAAATGACTCGACCAGTATAATATACTGGATGTAGATATATATGTATTCTACACTAATATTATAAAGAGGAAAGATTTGATTGTTTGTTTGTATTGAATAGGATCCGAAACTATTGGACTGATTTGAAAAATTATTCTACCATTACCCCTGATTATGCCTACATTATCCCTGATGAACATGGGCTACTTTTTACCGCGGGAAAACGCTTCATTCCTACGGGAAAACGAAAAACCTAACCTAACCTAACCTAACCTAACCATGCGAAGCGGGCCGGGCAGCTAGTATTAAATAAATTGAAACGATCATATTATTTATAAGAAAGAGCATAGACACCGCAAATTAAAGAAGTTTACAATGACAAGAAACATCCAGGAAAAAAATATTCAATCATTGAATATTTCTAGTTATTAAAGAATTTCCAATAAAGGTATCCTACGCAATATACTCTACAATTTTGCCCATTTTCAGAGGGTAGGTAAGCTTGTATTGCAATACTACCGTTTTCAGAAACATGATATATGGAGGTTATTTTTTTTTTAATACAAATTTAAGAGAATAATTATGGTTTTAATACTATACTTTGTATTCACCGATGTTAATAAATCCAAAGAATGTTGTTGAATTATACAAGTCGGTTTCGTACATTTAGCAAAAGCAACTTAAGTACTTATAGCCCCTTTGAAAAAAAACCACCCTACTGTACCTACTAAGAAAGAACCGTATTACTTTTTAATACTTCTTAACAACTCCACACCTCACGTCAATGAAAAGTATCTCGAACTCCTATTCCATCCCCGTAAGGTGCATTACACTGCGAAATAAAGTAATAAAACCATTTCAGAAAGACTCAACACGGTCGTAAAATATCTTTAAAAAAAAGTAAATGAACACCTTCAAAGAAGAATCGCTCATTAAAGCAGAAGTGCTCCTTTCGAATACCATCGTAAAAGCGAAGCAAAATTTTCATTACGCCAGTTGGCATAATGATCGGACCGCCATTAAGTGGCATTATCTGGCACTGGCAAAGCATAATCTTGCTTCTTGAATGCATAAAGAACTATAAACGTCAGATATCATCTAATTGAACCAGGAGTAATGGCGGAGCGCAGGGCTCTCACATTAAAATGTCCAAGGTAACGATCGGAAAGGTGCCTTCAAGTGTAAAATATTTAAATTTTCCGCGCAACAAATGGGGGTTGAGTAAATTGGTATAAGGTCGCGAATTGGACAGATACGGGATGTTTAATTAAAAGTGGCTGAAGAGCCTCCCTGAGTGATGTTTCGGATTTTATTTAGAACTTACGAAGGAAGGAGCGGCTTAATTACGTTTGTGTCGCTCCGCTTTGTTTTGAAACTGTTATTAGGAAGGTAACTGGAGGTGATGACAGATATTTTGCGATTATCGTTGTTTGTGTGTTGACTAGTGTTTTGTCTTTATTTTTTTTTGAAGTGATAACTTTTTTAGCGGCCCTGTGCACTTTTGTGATTGGGAAAAATGTTAAACTCGCAACAGGTCACGTGACCGTAAGATTTGACAGATTGAAAATTCGTAAGACGGACTCGTGACCTGATAGAAAAACTGTTACAATGTCATTGAGTTTTCACTTCTGCCGGCACTCCCGGATTGCAACCAGGTCTTTTTTTTAGGTATAGGCATAGATTGATCCGTGAGGAAACGTCCCAATCATTCTTATTGTTGTAATTTTGTTTTAAATATTATCAATAACGTAGGTTTTAGAGGGGAAGCGAGGCAGAGGAAGACCAAGAATAAACTACATAGAGCAGCTCAAAAATCGAGATGTCGAAGAGGTTGCCTGGGATCGGAGTAGATGAAGGGCCTCCTTTGAGCTTCACCGAAAAGAGCTTAGCCCTTAAATAAGCAGAAGAAAAAGAGAAGAAGGTAATAGAGTAGCATTGAAGGTATGGGTGTTCCTTGATGTTTTTTTGATACTACTTAGGTGGCCAACTAGCATACGGCCTGCCTGATCGTAAGCAGTCACCGTGGCTTATAGCGCGTTGCCAACTTTTTATTAAAATCAAGATATATTGTGTTTAGAGACAAATTCTTGTTCCTTACTCTGAACATAATGCATCATCGCATTCATCGCACTTTATTCACCACCAGGAACATCAATGGCATATCCACCTACGTACCTACTTGGCAGATATGATCTGAAATGTTCGTCACCATATTATGTAGTGAGTTGATAGTGGCTCATAAATCTCACTATTTCACTGTGTATACCAATACGTTGGTTATTTGGTTATTAAATACATGAACAAATTGTGTTCATAACAATATCTGGAAGAGCCAAGGAACCACCACAATTACGCTTTTCATCAAATTATGGCCAGTTATCCTACTGCTCTTTATTAACTTAAGCATTTCATTGAGAGAAAAAAAACCATGAAGATTTAAGCTTTATTGTTAGTAAACGGGCCTTAATCGCGTGTTATTAACTTATTTATTTACCTCACTGAGGTTTTCCGACGTTTCGGATAGGTCACAACGTTCATGGTCATGGGAGAACTTATAACAATAATGTTTAGTAATAATCATGTGAGAAAAAGGCTCACGATAATATATTTATAAAAATAAATCGTTACTTATTGAACACCGATGTATTACGCATGCTATATTTTCATAACTGCCGCTGAGAACATCTCAGGAATTTCATATTATCCTAAATAAATTCTGGGTCATTGCAAATTCCACGATACTTTGATACTATTAATAGAATGTGTTGGATGGTTTTTATTGAGTATTATAAGACGCGGAGTCGTGGGCTTCTGCCCACGACTCCTTCCGCGTGAAACTTGTTTATATCGTAGCGTACAAAATTTTAGCCCCCATTTCACCCCCTTAGGTAATGATTTTCGGGATAAGGATACTTTCGTAAATTAACATTATAAAAGAATATACATTATATCATTATTTATTTTTATAGCTGAAAAAAAGAATTTCCCTCAAACAAACTTTGCACCCCTATTTAACCCGCTAAGGGGTGGGGTTTTCCAAAACCCTGAAAATACTTCTCTTTGATTGTAATAAGGAGTGCATACACATATTATGGACTCTTTCCATACACAAAGTTTCAAGTCTCTCACTTAAAATTTTACTCCATCCCCATGCAAACATTTAACCTGCTTTTTACCCCCTTAATAGTAGAATTTTTTGCCTGTTTGTCTCTCTGTCTGTCACTGTCTGACTATCTGTCGGCAAGTCAGTCAAGGCGGTAAGTCAGTCTATCTGTTACCTTTTCACGCTTAAACTGCTTAACTGCTTATTACCGTATTAAATTAAATGGTACAGTGATTTAAAAGGGGGTGAAGAAGGAAACTGGTCGTTTCTATGGATTCTGCATAGTTGCATATTTGCAATTTGACTGTTAACATTCCTAGAATTAATGTTTTAAGGAGATAAACGACTATACGCGGACGAAGTCATGCGCTAAAACTAGTATCCTAAATATCTTAACATAAGCATCAACCAATTCAAAACTGATTTGTTTATTCATTGTTGCAGCAGACATTAACACACCTACACAAAATATCAATATACGGAAGCCACAGGCAATAACACACTACTAAATGCAGGTCAGATACAATGTTCCGTTGACCCTTGTCAAGAGCTCACATGAATTTTACAAGTCGCCACCAACTTATCGAGACTCGCCTCCCCCCTCCCGAAGGTAAGAATTAAAACGCGTGTGGAGGAGAGTCATAAGGTTTGAGGGGTCTTGAGTTATTGGTTAATATTTGACATATCCCCTGGAGCGGATTCACTAAAGGAATGAATGACGGCCCGACATAAACTATTGTTTTCTTTGCCCATGTTTTGTTGTTACCTGAAGGTCTGAGGAAAGGATTTGGTTGAATTTATTTTCTCATCAAGCTGTAAGCTGTAAGCTGTACTTGGGAAGATGTATTCGGGTAAACCGAAAAATACATCATTCACAATTAAGAACAACAATTAACTAAAAATGGGTCTTGCTCAAATAAGAATCACTACTAAGATATACATTATCATCATCTTAATAATATTTGAGCTTGGCTCTTGCTAATGAGGCTATTGCCGTTCTGTTCGCAAGTAAAAATCTAATATGTACAACACAAAAAATATCGACAAAATCTTAGACGACATTGAGCGTGATACGTCAGTTTTCTTCAAAGACAGCAATTATTATCAAGGTTTTCGGATATCTAATAAAAACGGCCCTACTTTATCCACATTCGCTTAATTAAAATGGACAGCTTTGATCACATTAGTCATATTTGCACTGCATCTCCGCTCTCAGACATTTGTATAAGTTCAAACATTTGCCCGCTTGCCACTATACAAACGTCGTCTGCGCTTTGACTCCAGGAACGATGTTGCTTTATTTTTAACTCTGGATTTTAAGGGGAATTGAGATAGTTGAAAAAACCTCGTTGACTCTGCTTAAGCTAAGTTTGGAATACATTAACAAACATATATAACGTTATTAGGCTTACTTACAAGTTTGAGTATCTAGAAGTCAAGAATCCATTGTAAACCCTTTATTCTGTCGTGGGTTTTATTTTAATTGCATCCACTCTTAATTTCACCTAAATTGCTATCTGATGAAAGTCAATAAATTAAATGACAATGATTACCTTTTTTAAACAAGTATCTATCAAATGCGTTTGAAAATCTGCAACAAAATGCGTCTATACCTTACAGACTATAACATACACGTACTTATAGCTGTACGGTAAAAAAATAAAGTTAGAGCCCACGTTTAGACCAGATTTTTAAAAGTCGTAGTGGATACGTTTTGCCTTGTTTCTGATTTATGGCAGCCACCATTCGTATGTGTGAATAAATTCGCCACATTTCGACAAGCCTCCGACGAATTATGAATTCTTATTGCTATGGAAGCAATCCTAACCTATTCGGTGTAAAAAGGTCGTTATTTAATGTTATCTTGCAGATAAAATCTCAATACCTTTATTGCATTTTATAGCTAAGTTCTTGTAATAGCCTCAAAAACGCATTGTAATATAATATGCTTATTTTTAACACTAATGCAAATATTAAAGCTAACTTAGGCAGAGTCAATGACATTGTAAAACAATATAATTTTGTAAGTGAAATAGTCGCTTCACGTGAAGAGAACACCAACATTGCGATTATCTCAGTTGATGATCATTAATAGAAGCAAGTATTAGTTACTACGTACACGTAATCATAAAAACATTGTGAGAATAAGAAGAACGAAGCAAACCAAATCCTTACACAAACAGACGCCTCTCAAATATTCTATCACATTCCAGAATTCAGACCTTGATCAAACAGCCAAACAAAATTTATGCGCTCCCCCGGACCGGGGATTAAAATATTAAAACTGCTGAGGTGTTTTCGCAATTTTTATTTATGGCCCGAACAATTGCACGGGTATTACTTGTTTTTTAAAAACATCACCCCCATGATTTGTTGCGCGAAATGTATTGCGAGGCAATTTGGAAGATTGATTGCCAGTTTCTTGGTCATGATTATTAGATTTTTTTAGATTCATTCTATTTTGACATAGGAGTACTTCAAGTAGAAGGTTGAGTTATTGTTTTTAAATGCTGCATTTTTTGTAGGGAATGGTAATCACATTTATTCTAAAAACCCGTAATGCGTGTTTCTTTATTATCATATTTTCCGTTTACTTAATTGAAAAAGGTAATTTGAAGTTTTAGTTTAAGTTTTATTGAATTTCGGCTGCCCATAGAGCTGGCTACTTCTTCGGCCAACAGGTTGCAATCCAACGGGAAATGTTACCAGCCTTACGGGCACCCTTCCCAGGGGCAGGGACCTCGGAGAGTGATTTTTGTACTTGTAGTTAAGTAGATTTAAGTCTTAGTGTTCAGTTTTAAAGTATGGTAATGTATACTTTTACTTACTGTCCGACTCTTATGTCTTTCTTCATAAAGTAGAAACTGACGGTGTTCATAAACATCACCGGGGGTCATCATCATCATAAATATTTTAATTAGTGCCAATGTCACTTTCATGAAGTTTTTTTTGGGGATCTTGTCACTTGACCTACTTACTTCTGCCCTAATGTTTCATTAGACCTATTGTTTTACGAGACCTAATACCTTTTTCATCAAAACAGTGAACTTTTCGGGATTTCTTTGGATATAACTAAATAGAAGTCTTTTAGTTTAGTTCTTTTTGACGACCGCCTTAGCCTAGTTGGTAGTGACCCTGCCTACGAAGCAAGAGGTCCTGGGTTCGAATCCCGGTAAGGGCAAAAATTTGTGTGATGAGCATGAATATTTGTTTCTGAGTCATGGATGTTTTCTATGTATTTAAGTATTTACGTCTATTATGTATATCGTCGTCTAGTACCCATAACACAAGCCTTACTGAGCTTACTATGGGACTAGGTCGATTTGTGTAAGATTGTCCCCTTATATTTATTTTATTTATATTTATTTAGTTACGTAAGGTTTGTTTTGCAACAATTCTACTTTATAAAGAATACCTACTGCCTAACAAGGGAAAACCGTTAGTTCCATTATCTTGATTGGAATATCGAACCTGTAACAATAATGTCATCGCAATTTGGCTAAACCTTGGACCCCAGCTGATTTCTTGCAACAAATGTATTGCACGTCAATTCAGTGAAAGATTGATTGCCAGTTTCTTGGGTGTGATTCATAATATTTCTAGCCGAAGGGTTGCTGTTACTGGGCAAACGAAAACCAATTAGAAGTTTTCGTCTGGCGGCATGATTATAATTAAGCTTAAGGTGGCTTTTGCGTTGAGCCTGAATTTCATATTAAATTTGATTTATTCTTAGTGTCATTATGCTTTTGACATTTTTCTTCGATAATTACTCAGATTTTTTTAAAGTCCTTTTGTCTTCAAGTTGAATTTATCATTAAACCAATATAAGACGGCTGTCGCAGTTTTTGAACAAAGTGCATTTTTGGAATAAACTATCTTATTTTGAATGCTCCTTTTATAAAATAGTTTTAGTGATACTCAAGGGACACTTGTATCAAATATGATGTTAAAATAATGTTTAAATTATCTGCATTACGTGTTGTATAATCCATAAATTACGAATAAAAAAAACATGTAACAGTGTTTTCTGAAAATCATATTTTTGATATAAAGACCAAATAGAAGTCTATCTCGTACGACATGTTTTTATATAAATTTGAACAATGATCATGGGTATTCTAGGTTGAGACTTCGAAACATGTCACCCCTAGTGATATTTAATACGTGCGTTGAATTAGCATTATTATGTCTTTATCACCAGTCTCTACAAGAATATATCCCCAGATCCACAGACTTCCTCCCATTCGAAAGAACGAAAGAAGGTTCTTGTCCACTAAATCGCTTCAAATATACAATTCAAAACAAAGACTACATTCCCAGAAAAGCCCAGATTCTCTGGCACATCATGATACTGTAACCATGCTTTCCATATTATTTGCCTACAAATTTCGCGTCTTGCAATCCCGTCACCCGCGGCTCTAAGTCATCTGGAGCAGTAAATTTGTCAGCAAATATAGTGCACTATCTAGCCTAAGGCTGCGTTTTGAGCCAGCGGAGCGGGTGCTGAATTCTACTTGTTGCTTCTGCTGCATGTTTAGCTTTAGGTACGTGTTTTCTATGACAAGCGCAAAATACATAAACGATTTTTTATACCTATCACCTGTACATAACCTACCTATGATGACGAAATAAATGATTATGATTATGATTCCGGCTATCAAATCCAAGACACGATATTCTGGATTTTTAAGAAAGTATAAAAAAGTATATAAACACTCATTGTATATAATAAAAGTTTGGTATAAGTTCAAAATATGTAGTTTATTTTGTATAACTATCGTCTGGCATAACACTTATTAACCAATACATGGTATAGTTCTCATGTTACATAACTATCAAGAAGTTACCCAGTATAATATATTATTTTTATTACAACAGCTTGGTAAGGCCAATAAAGTAAAGCAAACATTACGCTTTGCAATCGGTTCTGGCGCTTCGCCGGCCGCTGCTACGGCACGCTCGCTTCCCTCGATCGGCTTGCGTGCTGCACGTATGTTATACATATTTATGTCGTAAATCCGTTATGTGAAAGCGCAATTATTTCAAATAATATGTATGTTAAACATATTTATAAATTATGCACATTATGTCATTTTGCTTATAATATCAATCGATATAAGAGTTAAGCAAAATATAGCAGAAAACCGTTACATGATACGTTACTTTACACACAATAACTTTATGCCAATTAAATGTATATCAAGTGTGTTGTTACTTTTTATGTCATTATATGAACCTTTTTTCTCGCACACGCAAACAATTTTACCAATAATTTTAGATATACAAACTAGTTAACAAGTTCTCTATTGTATAACCTTCTATCATTAACTATAAAATTTGACTCTGTATTAGCTAAGTGCAAAGTTTTTATAAATATCTTATTTCTTTTACAATAATTTTATTACAGAATTAGTTGAATAAGGTCATTTATTTGACTATTTAAACTCTATTGCTATACACACATAAATGTACAAATAGCGGCCTTTATGCCAAATGGCATTCTCTACTAGTTAAACATATTAGGTTAACTTTTTGTTGGATAAAATTCTTCCTTTCTAAATATTTCAGCAAACCGTGCCCTTACCAGCCCCGCCACCACAGGGCGCTGTTGTGAATTAATTTCAACTTTGACGCGAAATAAATCACGCGGCTCGCATTTTGATCAGCCCTCGTACTATAATGCACTATCGCTAAGTGAACTCCCTTGTCTGATTACGTGGCTAATTACCACGGTCACGTTCAACAATGCGGATACAGTTTTGTTGCGTATTCTCTAGTTGAATCTGGGATAAAATTAAAATATTACTGTATGGATTGTGTACAGTCCACGACATGAATATGTATCCAATTTTTCACCTTGATCCATCGTAATAATAATAATAGGACTAAAAATAATGGTCAGACTAAGTCTGACCGTAAGAAACGATGCACCCCACGATACAAAAGACGAGATAGCTAACCAACTCTTATCACAAAAAGTGCCTCCCAAACAGTCGATCCTCACCAATGAGAAATACGACATAAATTATATACTCTCCTGACCTCTATTAAGACCTCTACCTACGCTCAGTTAGTAATGCATCGCGGTGTCAAGATATATTTGTGGTTGATCGTTGAGGTGAGCTAACAAGTTGTAGAATAGGGCCTCTGGTATGGCTCACATAGCCGATCTTATTTATGAAGACTCGACTACACAACGGGGACGCCATTCACAAAACTAGAGCTGATCATCACAGGTGATCGGGCTTTCAGCTCATCTCATAAAACATTACAACGAGTTCTGTACATTGACGTGATTGAAAGATTTATATTTTCTTTTTACTGGCGGTTGGCTGCCTGCTACTCCCACTGCAGAGGGTAATCGCAGTTCATCATGTGGCACTTAATCTTACGCGACATGATAGGGACATTGTGGTCATTATGAAATGGACGTATTAGAGAATAAACTATCAACATGTCCACTCTAACGCTAATGATATTTACTTATTTCAAACAATATTAGCGCACTCATGCACTACGTGTGTTCAGCCGCTCTGCTGGGATTAAGCGGTTGTGCAGTGTTTGCGCGGGCTATGTGCCGGGCTGTGGTATTCACAATCACAACTTGCATCACCCCACCTCACCAGTCACTTAGTGTATCATAATTCGTCAAGCATAAGCGAAAGTCTGACTTATACCGGTTCTTATGAGGGTAGGCGTTGTGAATAATAGCCTAGTGCCTACCGGCTGTCATAATAGTGCATAGTGCTGCATAAAACGGTCAGTCCTCGGTTAGGAGAGGCTGAGTGTCTTCACAGATGCTTTGAGTCTGTCTTGCTACTCCAACACAGTAAATAAGTATATTGAGGAGGTTTTCGATACCTCGGGTCACTTATACAATGTAATGGCGATATTGACCGTGACGTTAGAAACCGAATCAGCGCAGGATGGATGAAATGGCGACAGGTTACGGGAACAATCTGCGACAACCGAATGCCCCTTCGACTGAAGGGCAAAATATACAAGACCATTATAAGACCTGTCGTCATGTATGGAGCGGAATGTTGGGCCGCAAAGATGACGGATGAAACGAGATTGCATGTTGCGGAGATGAGAATGTTGAGATGGATGTGTGGCGTGACGAGATTGGATCGTGTAAGGAATGAGTATATAAGAGGAAGCCTGAAAGTAGCACCGATAACTGAAAAGCTGAGAGCAAATCGTTTACGGTGGTATGGACATGTTATGCGGAGGGATGATAGTCATGTTACTAGAAGGGCATTAAGTATGAATGTGGAGGGATGTAAGAGAAGAGGTAGGCCAAGGAAAAGGTGGATGGACTGCGTGAGAGACGATATGAACAGGAAAGATGTGTGTGATGAGTTGACGGGCAACAGAGAGGTATGGAAGAAAAAAACATGCTGCGCCGACCCCAAGTAAATGGGATAAGGACAAGCGAATGATGATGAGGAGGTCATATGTATAAGAACCTGGTTCATAAAGATACGTTAGACCAAACGCCAGAACCAATTTTAGTAACTTACACACATTTTTTCACATTACTGACCGAAGTCAGGTTATAATTATATTTATGACCAAACTATGGTCATAATTATACCACGTCCGAGGGAGATGGTAGCATACAAATCTCAATAAGCGTAATAGAAAGGGATATTTCATTCGTTGTCCTTGTATACTTAGTTCCTCTTTTCTTGTTTACCGAATCTGATTTAGTATTAAGTAGCATTACCCGCCCAAATGAAATAGGTTGTTTATGCTAAGCCTTCAGCCATTTTAAGATCAGTTCTTAAACCCACCAAAAATTTTTTTTAAATGGGAGCAAAGTTCAATATTACGATAATGCGTGGTTCTCAATTTCATCGACCAAAGAATCAAGATCTAAATAGGTGCTAAATTGAGTAGACACTCCTAAAACAAAATGTTTCTGAAGAAACACCATTTCTTATTTTTTCTATTACTTAAAACAATATTTGCAATATAAAAGTATAACTTCTTAAAGAACAGTCGAATTATTTACTCAAAGTAGATACTTAGGACTAGTGATTTGCCAGCGAGAACGTTCTCATTCTCGAGAATTCCTTTCCAGAGAAATTTCCGAGAAATTTCAATCGTTCTCGAGAACGTTTCTCCGCGGAAAAAATTACAAAGTTTAAAAGTAGATTTGTTTTTAGGTTATTACATTTATATTTATACCTACTTACTTATATAATGATAACAAATGAGTTTTAAAATCTAAAAAGGTATTTATCTGCGATGCAACATTCACAGAGATTTCTGCAATTACATTGTACGAGTATGCTAACTTCTTTATTTTTTATTTAAAAGGGTCAGACATCAATGTATTCACGTTTAGCGTGGTATTTTTCGATTAGTTCGGTCTAAGTATAGAGTAGACAAAGACAATAGGGCATGCACCGTATACGATAAGGGTCACTTATTAACATGGTGGTGGGAGAAGCAGGTAAGCACCTAGTTTGACGATGTATCAGTATCTGTTAAAGCAGTTACAGACTAAGATATATCAGACAGAAAGTAAAAATGAAACCAAGAAATATAGTTTTAGACTATTTTAGAACCGTGAACGAAAACGATCGTGTAAAGTATATGTGCATGTTTTTTGTTGCAGTATATACTTGTAAAAACGTTAAAAGGTTTGCCAAACACATCGTCAAGAACTGTACGCTATCCCCAGTTGAAGTGATTTCTTTTTGATTAATAGCTTTTAATTGGTAATTGCATATATGCACGTTTTAAAAATTCTTTGTATACTTTTTTAAACATTAATAGTACCTCTCTTCATAGTTAAATGAGAAATATTTACAATAAATAATATAGTTCCATATTGATTACGTTATATTTTGTCCTTACAAGCAAAATATCTACAGGAAAGTTACCGTGACACCGATCTCGAGAGAATATTTCCGAGAACGTTCTCGATAAATTCCCGGGAAGAGAGAGAATTTCTGTGATATGGTATTCGAATATTAATAATCAATTAATCAGTGCCTAATAAAAGCCTCTTAAACCCAGTAAAAGAAAAATAATAGAAGAACAAGTTGAATTTCTGATACTTTCTCGATAATTTCCGAATGGGAGAACGTTTCCGAGAACGTTCTCGATCGATTTCTCTGTTCTCGGGAAATTTCGAGAACGGCACATCACTACTTAGGACCAACTGATGCGCAAGACTTGACTTGGCTAATAAGTGAGTAGGTACTTAAATTAGTGATAAAAAATGACGATTTTTAGGGTTCCGTAGCCAAATGACAAAAAACGGAACAATATGTATTCGTCATGTCTGTCTGTCTGTCTGTCTGTCTGTCCGTCCGTATGTCACAGGCATTTTACTCGAAAACTATTAGGTTTATTAGAATACAATTTTGAGGATAGGTGTATTTTGTTAGCCGCTACATAGTTTTGAAACTAAATTAGTTAAAAAAAATATTTGGGGGTGCTCTCCATACATAAAACTGAAAGTCAAATTTTTTTTTATCATTGCAAGCCCACGTGTGGCACATAAATCGATAGGCCTATATAGAGACGGAGATAATCGCCCCGAAAGTAACTAAAATTGTGTCCCCTCCCCTCTAATTTTTGAACCATGTATTTAAAAATATGAAAAAAATCATGGGCATAGATCTTATTAAATTCTTTCAGTGAAAATTGTTTTCGAGATATTTCTAAAGAACTGTCTTCCTCAAAGAAAAGGACGTAAGTGCCATAAGATTTCAGTAACGATACGACCTTTTTAATAGGCATGGAACCCTTGTTGTGCGTGGTCCGACACGCACTTGGCCGCTTTTTTTAGACGTTGAAATCTCAATAACCGTTTTACTTGTATATATTTTTTAGGTTCTAGTTAAGCTAAAGAGGTTTGAAAAATATATCCCAAATTGTATTTTTTCCATATTATATAGATTTTGTACCTAATATAACACACGGTTGCTGCGTAGACAGTTCCTTTTGGCTTGGAACTTTGCTGGACACGCTCTGCCGCGTGTCTTGATTTAGCTGTATAGGAGCTTTTGCGTCCCTCATTGTGGCAACACGTGTAGTTTGCCCTGAGTATTATATGTGCCTTATCTCTACGTAACAATTTCCATAACTACTACCTATCATTTCAAAAAATAACCTCTCTATATACGTAGTGCAACTGATATTCCTATGACATGTTTTTTGAAAGACAAATCGCGCCCCAGATGAATAAAAGTGCGGCTGCAAATCTTATAACTACGGTACCGCATCGTCTGCCATTAAAACGTCAAAATAAAATCGATAAAGTGGACCCGGAGCAAAGCCTTTTCTTTCAAGCGGTATCGCTTTAAAGCCAGCCATTGAATGCAATAACAAGAGAAAATAACGAAGCTGTACTCAGAAATATTGCCGTGATATACTGCCTGCACTGTTTATGGGAATAATCGGAATGTGTGGGCGTTATTACTGTTCCATAGGGCGAGGGTTTGTTATTGTAGAAGAAAATATTTAAACGCTATCATTAGTATTGTGACACGTGTCGGTATATATATCGTTTGCCGTTACTTCAAATTTGGTGTTGGCGGTTATGGATTTTTTTAGTTAAAATGTATACTGATACTCTTGTCCGTTATGTAGTTTGTAACTTTATAAGTTATTTTGTCGTCTACTTATAATGGATTGTGCCTGCATTGTTTGTGGGAATACTCGGACTGTGCGTTGTTACTGTTCTATAGAAAATATTTCAATGCTATTAAGTAAGTACTACTATTGCATTGTATTATTTATCTAAGTGTGTCGTGACTTCAAAATTGGTGTTGGAGGTTATGGATTACTAAATTAAAATGTATGTATCTTGTCTGTTATAATTATGCAAGTTTGTTACTTTATAAGTTTGTGTGTGCGGTCTCCGATATTCAACATCCAATTTTTAAAATTCTTACTCTAGTTTACACTTAGAATGGATTTTCGGGATGGATATAATTTACAATTAACCCATAATCCTGTGTGGGTTCTATGCAGGTTTTATGCAGGTGGAATTGCCCTGTCACCTAGTAACCTAAATTGTGTGCATATTGAACCCAGCGTCTAAGGAGACCTCGACGCCGATGCTGGGATCGAACATTCTGAATTACTATTGGCTCTTTAATAAATAATAATAACTTTGTATAAACTGTTACTAACCCGGTGTCGGAATATATAAAAAGGTATATAAACACTTCCTGCCCGCTACTCCGTCCGCGTGGAACTCGTTTATATCGCAACTCCATACAAACTTTTACCACCCCATTTCACCCCCTTAGGGGATGATTTCGGGGATAAAAACTATCCTATGTCACTCTCCATCCCTTCAACTATCTTCACTTAAAAAATCACGTCAATTCGTCTCTCCGTTTTGCCATGAAAGATGGACAAACAAACAAACACACACACACTTTACACTTTCCCATTTATAATATTAGTATGGATTTCGTACAGATTCGTATGCTATAAAAATAGACCTTAGCATGCTATATGTTGAGAGTGAGGTACTATTGCATTCGTATTACTGTACCTATTATTTGTATTACTCTTAAAAATAAATGAATAAATATATGGGGACAATCTTACACATATCCACCTAGTCCTAAACTAAGAAAAGCTTATACTATGTGTACTACGTAGCGATATACTTACTTATGTAGATAAATAAATATTTAAATACATAGAAAATATCCATGACTCAAGAACAACTACTGAATAGTTTGTGTAAAACCATTATACTTGAAAAAAGTAAGAGCAAATTCAAGAGACTATTAAAAACGCATTACCTAAATGTACTTTTGAAACACCAAGAAAGTTTAGTATGTATGTATAACTGGTTTATGCACAGTATAGTACACTGTTTTTTTTTATTGTAATGTATGTCTAACCTAGAGTAATGAGAATAAATGCCCTTACTGGGATTCGAACCCGGGACCTCCGGCTTCGTAGGCAGGGCCACTACCAACTAGGCTACAGAAATCGTCAACTCAATGAATCCTCAAAAAGGCGATCGCTTGTGATTCTTCTAGAGTCTCAAGCGTGCGTAGGTGTCTTTTTTCTACCAGACAGGCCAGGTACGCTTGTTTGTCACTCACGTAATATAAACCTCCGTGTGGTGTCGGGTTAGAATTTCACCACCCCCTTTCTTCCCGAGGGTGTCGTAAAAGTCGACTAAGGGAGCAGGGTTGAAGTGTGTTGTGGGCGATGGGCTAGCAACCTATCACAGCAATATCACATTTTGTCAATCTTTTTTTTTATAAAACTCAAAAAACTCAAAAATATATTTATTCAAGTAGGCCCAGTAACAAGCACTTTCAAATCGTCAGGTAGAAACATAATCTTAAGCTATTAATTACTTAGAGTAATTTATTAAACAAAAAGTAAAATTTATATGAAATATTTAAAATTTTATATAAAAAAATACTAGTCTAGAATGTTTCTAGAAAGACGAACTAATGTCAAAAAATAAATAAAACGAGAATAATTAATTAAAAACACAATGTCAAATTTTTCTAAAAGGAATAATTAAATTATAAATCCAGTCAAAATTAGTCCCAAGAAGTTTTATCATTCATGTAGTCTTATGCGCTATAATAAGCTTTCGAAATAAGTTAACGCTTCACATAGTTCTTGAATTTATTAATAGATAACTCAGTTACGTTTCCAGGAAGTTTGTTATAAAACCTTACACAATTACCCATGAATGATTTTTTTATTTTTTGGAGCCGAGTGGTGGGCACCGCGAGCTTATGCTTATTTCTAGTATTAATATTATGTATGTCACAGTTTCTCCTAAAATTGACAATGTTTTTATGTACATACACAATAATTTCATAGATATATTGACAATGCAATGTCATGATATTAATATTTTTAAACTTATCCCTAAGTGAGTCTCTATGTTTCAATCTATATATCGCCCGAATAGCCCGTTTCTGCAGAACAAAGATTGAATGAATGTCCGAGGCACTGCCCCACAATAAAATACCATATGACATAATGCTATGGAAGTAGCTAAAATATACTAATCGAGCTGTTTTCACGTCTGTTAATTGACGGATCTTACTCACTGCAAATGCTGCAGAACTCAGTCTATTCGAGAGATTAGCAATATGGGGACCCCATTGAAGCTTAGAATCTAACGTTAAACCAAGAAAAACAGTGCTATCAACTAGTTCCAATTCCTCATCTTTCACAAAGACACTCCCTTGCTCGTGTTCAACGTGATTCGTGACAAATTTAATACATTTAGTCTTCTTCTCATTTAACAATAAATTATTAATATTAAACCAATTTACTACTTTAGAAATAGCATTGTTTACGTCATTGCAAGCTTTTTGCTGTCTTATAAGCAGACATCGTAAACTGCGATCGAAATCCATTGAAGTACTAGGGTTGTTACTCAGTCAAGTCAAAGTCAAAAAATATTTATTGAGTAGGCTTAGCAACAAGCACTTTCGAATCGTCAGTTATGCTACTTATACATTTATATGGCGGAATGTGTTTATTTATCATTAATATTATTATAGAATTAAATTACACTTATCAATGTCTAGGTTGATAAGTCTAATCTATGATATTAAACTAAAACTTCTTGGAATTGATAAATATATTGTCTATAGATTTACGAGAGTATATTTCTTTTAATTATTTTGTTTGTCAGAAACGAAGTAATATTTTTCGATCTCGATAAATATCTTCGGTTTGCGGGTTTACAATCAATAAAGTAAGTTTTTATTTCAGAAAATAGCGATGCTGATTGTATTGTTTGCGTTGTTTCGCCATCGAATATGCGAAAATTATTACTCACTAACTCCCAAGTGAAAAATTTGGAGAGTTTTGGATAAAAATTGTAAATATAATAAATTAATTTACCATTTAACTGTAATAATAACATTAAACTGAGATTCAGATTCTGTTCAGTTATTATTATTTGTATTATTTTAGTACATAATATTTTAGTTCATTAATATTTTAGTTCATTAATTTAGAACCATCGCCATCCCTAACAGGTTGTCATACGTCATTTCAATGGATTTCGATCGCAGTTTACGATGTCTGCTTATAAGTTTGAAAATAAGTGAGGTGTCATCAGCAAATAATACTATATCATGGTGGGTCTTTACGAGATATGGCAAGTCATTTATGTAGATAAGGAACAGGTAAGGCCACAATATTGATCCCTGCGGTACACCCATCGAGACCAATGACCCCGGTGATCGCTGTCCATTCACTTCGACCCTTTGTATTCTACCATGTAAGTATGACTTTAGTAAATTCAGTGCTGATCCTCTGACTCCATAGTAGTCGAGTTTCCTGATCAATGTTTCATGACAAACGCAGTCGAAGGCCTTGGATAAATCACAGAAGATTCCTAAAGCATCTTGTGATTCCTCCCAGGCATCGAAAATGTGTTTAATCAGCTCGACACCAGCGTCGGTTGTCGAGCGACCCCGGGTAAATCAAAATTGCATGTTATGCATCAAATTGTTTATATTAATATGCTTTATTAATTGCGACAAAACTATTTTTTTTCTAAATTCATTCACACTGTAGCAACACAGGTCAATTAACATTTTTATAATCTTATTTTTGAATATGTTATCGCTCGCCGAGGTAATTATGTCACTAGGTAGGGTATTATAGATCTTAACACCTAGGACAGTGAGTGACTTTCGAGCTTTAGCGAGCCTGCGGTGCGGGATGAGTAGCAGGTGTGCACCCCTGGTATTTCTACCATGGCACCATGGAACCAATGTTCAGTTATACATAGAATATCAATATTGCAATCATTCAAAAAAAGTTCAATTTGTAAATCTTTTCCTCTAATACACTGAATGTTTTGATGTACCAGGTGGATATAATTTTTATACTTATTTAAAACTAAATTGCCAGAGACAGAGTACTCTTTTATCTTATGCCCACATGTATGCTATAAGTGGCGCTGGAACATAAGTTTCATGTGCTCTGCCTACCCCTTTTAGGGATAAAGGCGTGAATGTATGTATGTATGTATGTAATATAAAAAAGGGGCGTTGAATACTTTTCACCAAAGCATTGAGAAAACCTATTCCACGGGCTAAGGGTGGATTGCACCAAACTGGTTGTAATCGTAAGCGGTGTTAGTTAAACTTTGGCATATGTTTAACGGACCACCAGATATAGTAAAACATAACGCCAAAAAAATACTTTTTACTGCCAAAAATACTAAATGATCACCAAAATTTTATCTCCATTTTAATGTGAAATAGTAACCCAAATTATAACATCTTACTCTGCTATTAAAGAAAATGCTATCCTAATAAAGCATTGCTAATCCAAAAATGGTTTAATGATCACCACAATTTTATCTCCTATTAATGTGAAATAATAACCCAAATTATAACATCTTACTATCCTATTAAAGAAAATGCTATCCTATTAAATCGTTGCTAACCCAAAAATAGTAAATGATCACCAAAATTGTATCTCCTATAAATGTGAAATAATAACGCAAATAATAACTTCTTACTATCCTATGAAAGAAAATGCTATCCTAATAAATCATTGCTAAATCAAAAATAGTAAAATCATTACCGTAATTCGACGGAGCCCCGCTTTCGTTTCTGGGACTCAGTGTCCCGCCGTCCGCCCGGGCTCCCGCCAGAAACTCGCTTCATCAGCCCTTCATTTCACGTGCGCACTCGACCTACGCTCCGCTCGGGAGGTCGCCGGCTCGCTTCGCTCGCCACCTTTCCCCACTCGCTTCGCTTGGTCCTCGTGCACCCCGTTCAACTCAGGACCTCCTTCGCGAGCTTCTGGCTCCGCGGGCTTTTATATACACTCTAGGGGTAGGACAGACAAGACCACGTGGAAGTAGGGTACACTGATTTGGGTTTTGGTAGCACTTGTAAATTTGGCACTTTATTTACCCCGACAAGGTGGCCTGACCATGACCTGGTAAAGGTTGCGGGAGTCCGCTTGATGCGGATGGCGCGGGATCGGTCACTTTGGCACTCTTTGGGGGAGGCCTATGTCCAGCAGTGGACGTCTTTCGGCTGATATGATGATGATGATGGTACTTTATTAGGTAACATTCATATATTTTATGGCAAGCATAGTGGGTTATTTAGGTAGAAGTATTGTATTAATTTGGTCGCAAAGGTTTGGTGATCATTTAGTAAATTTGGTGTTCGAATACAATTTAAAGTGCAGTCGTTACTAAAATAGCTAGTACTATTGTAATGGTAGAATTATTATTTTTGGGGTTCAGTATATTTTTTTGGTAAAAGAGCTTAGGGTATCAAAGCATTTTTTGGTGGTCATTATATTTGATGCCTTAAACTTTGAATTGATTATAGAAAGTTACAATACACACACACAAATAATTTATTGTTCGAAAGTGAGTAATTATAATAGGTACGGTTATTGTTCGTCACAATCAGCCAGAGTTATTGCACACAATATTTGATGAATTTATTCAAAGTATGGCATTGAATTGAATTAATGTATTTTCGATTTTGGTATGTATGTCAACAATAATAATAAAAGCAAAACAAAAGAAAAAAAAATATTATAAATTTTTGGAAAAATTACTATGTCAATGTCATGCTACGAATACAATATATATAGTGATGCTATGTCAATTATCAAACAAAAAAATAATTGTTTGACAATTTTCTATGGAATGACAGCACAACATTCTCCATAGCGTTATTCTCAATAAAATTGTGACCCGAAATGAGCCGCTTTGAAACCTTATCCCAAGGTATGGCATAGGCACTAGTTTAACCAAAGCGACTGCCATCTGACCTCACAACCCAGAGGGAAAACTAGACCTTTTTGAGAATAGACTGATTTCCTCACGATGTCTTCCTTCACCGAAAAGCTAAATCGTAATTGTAAGTTGGTGTAACTAAGTGAAATTAAATATTATATCAATGCCTTTTTTACAGGGAAAAACATTTCTCACTTTATCTGTATTTATTTATGGAGTACACGTGAGATCGGACCCAAGCCATGTTTTTGAAAGAAAGAAAAACAACTTTGTTAACACGCGCGCCTGTTTTTCCTCAATTGAAATTATGTTTCTAAAAGTCGAGCTCCTGGTTGTATGAAAACAAGTGGCGAGGCCTTGCAGGTGCTTTGAACAAACAACAATATTTTTTGTTGGCTTTTAGGACCCAGTAGCTCGTACGAATAACCCCCTTAAATACAATTTAGAAAGTCTTGCGATAAGAATATTCTACTGACACAGTGGTGAGGAAGAATAATAATTATTGGGTTTGTTTATTTTTTCGTGAATTTTTTTTTTTATAATAATACCCATTCTTAGAACTCTGAATGAAATATTATATCAACTTATGTACCCTAAACGATTGTTATACATTTAGTCACATCTCAATGGAATAAAATTGTAGGACACTATAAAATATCGTCCTCTTCCAACGTTGACGAAAAATAAATATTAGAAAAAAAACTGCCAAAATATGATTAAACCAAATATGTACCTTTATATTAATTTAATCTTTCAAGATTCAGTGAGGGGGCGATTTTTAGTGTGGTAAATAAATAAGTTGATCTCCGCGATCAAGTCCCGTTTAGTAAAAAATATGTACCTTTATGTCCTCATTGAAAAGGGTTCATCGTCAAACCTTTGCTAATATTCCATGAAAATAGGTAGTTTTTTTATCTGACACACTCATATTATGCTTGCGAGAAATGTACAAAACAATTTTAATCTAAGAGAGATCAACTAAGTTTTATAAATAAAGGGGTCAGAATATAAGCCAACCATTAATTCACAACTCCTATTAACTTAAACGATGAAAAGATAGAAGCAACTCGAACGATATCAAAGGACCTCGATGTCGTCTCATTTTAGTATTTATTTTATCAAAACGGTTACCAACTCTTTCGGATCAGTAGGTTTTCCCTTCGAATGATTGTTCGCTTGTAGCCCTGTCAATGCTATAGTATTTTAAAAGATCGTATGTACGGTATCTTTGAGCATACTTAAGTCGTCATATTATACCGGGTGGAAAGGCACGACGATCCTTCCCGCAAAGGGGGGTTAGTTTAAGTGATGGAAAATCGATTCATAATGTTTAGATTTTTTTTTACGATCAATTATTAAAAATAATAAAATTAATTAATGTTCTTCTTTGACAACCCTACTATTACTATACGTACTAATAACGTTGATACGTATTGATAAAGGTCACTGACTCTTGTGTAATTGTTAAAATGTTACTGACCCTAATGAGGGTGGTCACTTGCAGTATTTTGCATTAAAAGTTAACTGCCTATAACTTCAAAACGGTTATGAATATGAGCCTAGTTTCTTTAGAGGAAATACTGTACTCAGTCTAAACAATCCCCCTTTTGCGGAAGGGATCGTCGTGCCTTTCCACCCGGTATGTTGTTCTTATACCGCAGTGTATCGTGCGTCATATGAATTTCGTGATGGCTTGCTCTGTATAATATTTAGTTGGTATGGTTTAAAGCGATTAACCTTTGCTTTATACATGAAATCTGTTATTTGTATTCAGTGTAGTGTTATATCTGTGCCGTACACGGCCGAGTATTGGGATGGGGTTTTGGCGATTAAATATTTTTGTATGATTTCTATTCTTGTCAATATAATGTGGGTCAAGCAACTTTTCATTGCGATGCGTTGTATGTATATCTGTATACTTAGTTGAATTGCTCACAAAACATGTAAAAATTAAAACCTACAAAAAATATATACTAAAGCGAGCTCCATTAAAAAAAGAAAGATTATAATGAACTCGCAAGTTTTCACACCAAATATTTATTTGCATTCAGACTTTTTTACAAACAGAGTCTGCTTATTATTCACGCACCTTATATTGTTGAAAAACAAATATGATATCGCATTATGACTGTATGTCTTCTCCAAATCTGCGATAAATACATATTTCATGGGAATTTTATACCTAGATTGCTTCGAATGCTAAACGAGTAAAGTGTATTGGATTCAATTTAAATTTTAAAACCTAATATATATTCCCACCTCACAAAAATACTGAAGCGAGTCTTGACATTTTTGAATAGAGTTTCAACTATCACTTGGTTAGCCTTTTAAAATGCCAAGAACATTAATGTAACTTCTATGAGACTGATCGCAATGTTGATAATGACGAGCAAAGTATGGCTCCTGTCTCATAATGATCTCAACTTAGGCTCCACTTGACCGTGACTTTGTTTGGAAATCTAAACAAACGACACTCATTAGGGCGCACGAATATTGTATAAAATAATTGTTTATGATTTACTTTTCGGTGCCGGCTTCAATATATCACTTGTGCGATCTTAATTCAGGGGCCGCCCCCCAGATCCCCCATACAGGTCAAGTCAAAACCTTAACGCGTATTACCATCAAAAGTAGACATTTATTTAATTTAATATTTATGTAATTTCTAGGCTAGTTTAACAGGTTTAGATTTTTCTGGGACTGAACATTAAGGTTGCTTTTTCTGTTTACAGGTAAGTTGGAGCGTAGATCTTGAAGTAAAGTAGCGGCATAATATATTTGGTATGTTAATATAATGTTCTGTTATGACCCCCTTAGTTTTACTTTGCGACACATTGAGAAATGATTGAAGGTATTTTTTTCAATTTATCATAAAAGTGTTAACTAACCATTTTTTAAGGACCATTTATTAAAATTATTTTAATTACATCAAAATTAATACAGCTTCAATTTTTCGTGTATTTTTAATTTTTACCTGTGTATTTTATTTTACCTCGACCTAAATCACCACAATCAAATTTAAATTAACAAAAAAGTGAAAAGCAGTGAAAAAATATGCACGCAGTACGTAAGTACACTTATAGCAAAGATTGCAAGTATAATTTCACTCGTGGAAAAATTGAAATTCATTTCTGTTTGATTGATATTACACACACCATTGCATCTTTTGCACAGTATCGTACTAAAAAAAACACTTGGATTTGAGCGGTCACGCAATTAAAACAAAAATATCGATGACTAACGATGTTTGTAACACAGACTTGCACCATTCCTGAAATGCTTGATTCCCAGGTGTGTCTCTAAATGAATCGTTGCCCGCTTCCACTTATACCTTGCACAGGGTCCTCAGGCAAATGCTTATTTATGTGCCAGCTACAATGAACCCGTCCTTCTCTCAATTCGTTTCCCAGCATTAGTGCCATTGTCCCCCACAATGCACTAGCTTTAAACAGAATCCGGCTGATGGCTTCATTAGACTCCTGATGATTTGTTTACCGAATCGTCAACTTTGTGACTGACTGTTATGTTGTGTTTGTTTACGATTAACTCGTTTGAGTTGAGCAGTTTTGTTAATAATGTAGACTTTGTTTGTCACAGCGGATAAAATGTTAGAATTAGAATGAGAATGTACTTGATTGATGAATTAAATGTGTTTCTTTATGACGCCTGACAGCTTCAAATTTTGCAAAATAATGTTTTTTCCAAAACTGATTGTAACCATTTGATGTCGTAAAATCTCAAAATTTTCGAAGTTTTCCTGTTTCTTGCCGGTTTGTCCTTCGGGTATCTGAAGCAACGAACCTAGCACATCTGGTGTTTTGCAAACGCACTGAAATTCTGATAAATGAGAAATACTCTTCGTTCGCAACTGGTTTCGTAGGAAGGAGGAAAAATATTCAATCGAAAAGTGGCTGCAGGTCTGCCAGCCTTGAATGACGACAACCTTGTCATAAAATCATAGATAACATACAATTGAGCGGTGTTTCGAAATCGGAGGAGAAGTTTCGGAGTTAACTGGCTGACTTTTTTTAAACATACGTAAAGGTTATGTCACATTGCGTCAAATTACTTGTTAACAAAGAGTTACAGTGTAGGTACCATGACTATACATAATGTAATCTCAGATCATTTGAGTTTCCATCTAGTTGACCAGAAGAGTCAGCCCGAGAATCATTCAGGTATTCCCGTTCACTACGTCGCCCCAGTGTTTCCTAAAAATAAGTTAATAAATGATATATAAGTTGTATCCATTTGGGAGCCGGGCACCGCCGTTTCATTCCTGGCCATCGCTCGTTCCATTAACACATAAATGGAATTACGTCACACGTGGGCTGTGGGAGTTTTTAAAAGTATTGTGTTATTCAGGAGCTGTACCATTTATGTGTAAAGGGTATTTTTTACACTTCACTGAGAACATACAAAAATAACAAGTAATTACATATTTATATTATTAATTTACATGGATCAAACGCGATATTTATTTACTTTTGTTTCTGACGTTTCGAAACGAGTTGCACCAGTCATTGTCACAGATGACTATGTTCAAGTTGCCAACAGAGAAATGGATGCCCAATATTTCACTAAATAATAATAAAAATATGTATATAAAGCGCGAGAGTTCAAAATGTTATATAATAAGTATAAATCAATCGTCAATTTGTTGTTATTTTTCATTGTAACACAAACCAGCTGAAAGGTAAAATGACTGCTAATACCGAAACAGGCGAAATGCGATAAATAGTCTTAAAAATAACATACTGTTATTGTACATACATAGATTCGATACTGTCATTGAAACAAAATGTAATTGAAACACACTGATGTTTTTAAAACAAAGTTTATTTAACATTGTATAGATAATTGAGGAAACTATTCAAGCGCGAAATTAAAGTGGTGTAGCTGCACGGTGCAAATGGAGCGTGTGAAGATGCCGCCGAAGATCCGATTTGCACCGAACGGCTGGTCTGACACTAAGTCCTGGCACAGTTCATAGTAGACAAACAGTACTGCAAAATTAATTTTGTAAGTATCAAGCAGTATCAGTTAAAGAAATTGTAAAGTTAAATGAAAGAAAAAAAATTGTTATCAATTTTTCCTTTAATTTAAAAGTTTATACATGCTTACAGGTTATACATACAGTAAATTTTTTACATACTTGTAACTAAAGTGCAAAAAATCTACAATGGTAAAAAAAATACTGACGTTTTAATGACAAAACAGTTAATTAAGTAGATCAATTTACTTTTCTCTAAAAAAGTTTTCTCATTATGTAGGGTCATTGTTTTGGCTGTCATTGAATTAAATGTTTATAGTATAATTCAAATAAGTACTAATACGTATAAAACGTTAATCACTGCCACCTCTAATGCTATGAAACATGTATAGCTGGAATATCGTCGTGTACAGAGGTGCAGATAAATATAATAATCAAATTAAGTAATTAAAAGGTAATCATATTCCTAATTAGAAAGAAAGAAAGAAAGAAAGAAGGTAGAAAATATATTTATTGTCCTAAAATAGAAAAAAATATCAAGTACTTAACACAAATATTCTTTTTTTTTACATAAAAAATTTGACATGGGTGTCTTTTATCTTACTGAATAATTCAGTTTCAATGTAAAATCAATTGAACTGCTAGCCTATAAAATGGTTCAAGATTACTGTTTCAAACACATTTAAAATGTCTCACCGCAGGTGCCGCCAATAGACGACCTAATTAAATGGGAAAGAAACAGTTCCCAGCTCGAAACGAGACTCAACGCAAGATTTGTGTCTTCCAATTTAATTCAATTAAATAGCTCTGTTCTTTTGAAGCAAAATTTCCCCTTTCAGTGTTGAATCGTTGCTTGATTTCAGTAGTTCTATTCATGTAAAAAAAAATCACTAGCTAAGTAGGTGTCTATGTACCAACATCGCCTGACCAAGCGCCTTTTTGTACAAGTACATTATGGTGAGGGTAAGTTCAAGGAGATACATATTGTTAAACAATGGACTGAAGATTTTTCGACAGCAAGTTTTATGAATCCAACGAAACAGAGCCTTGAAGTAACTTTTACTGTCAGGAACCCGCTTAGCCAGGGCGCTTACTTCGTAATCGCTTTCCACTACACACGGGGAAAACCACGTGATCGCGTAGCGATTCCTGGCAGTGAGTGTGTTAAAGGACACTGACCGTTGCAAGGAGCTGCTGCAATGTTCCTTCGTCAGGTGCAGGACCCTGAGACCTGGCTTGTACTGTACAGACTAACCCGATTCCAAGGTTACCTGGCAGCTGAGTACCTATACGCAGCTGGCGAGATGATCCTCCTGCTTCCTTAAGACACGGAGGGGATTTTAATATGTCTAAATTATAGCTCCCAATAACTAGCGCGAGTATTCGCATGGAGCTCTTTCTTGAACCGTACTTCAAAACGACAATAACAAAAGTGAATCGACAGTTACTTTACATCTGTCGAACGCGGGCACCGAATGTTGACATATTTAAAATACTATATGAAAACCTAACACATGTAATACAAGTGCTATTAATAACAATGGCAATGGTATTAAGATTTACTTTGTGGGTGTGTAGCAATGTAAGTTTTTATGTAGAGCGTCATCACCGGAACTAATTGTTCAATTGAAAGAAAATCTTTTATTGAGTACATAATGGAACATAGACAACATTATTTCCAGAGGTAGTATAACGTATTTACAAATAAACCGGACCAAATATAACAATTTTTTCAACGTGCTATTAATGCGGCTTGGCATGCATTTTCCCGAATGAATTTAGTCATGCAACAATTCAATTTGCTATCCATCTAATAATCCTTTCCATTCAATTAATTAAAATATATTAATAACGCTGATGACAATACTTTAAATGCGGAAACAAATAACCACAATGCAACCGAAACTATATTAATCAAAATAGATACTCATAATATGTTAAACGCACTCTCATTTTAATAAAGAAAAAGCCGGGATTAACTTTATGGGTCCTATCTATAGTTTTGTTTACTCGGGTAATCCTTTTGCAGCACGCCAGTGGTCCGGTCGCCCTGGGGCTAGACCGATGGTACAAGTCATTAGGGACAAGAAGATAACAGACCAAGTTTAGCAAGGATCCAACTCACGCGATGTATACGAAAAAGAAAAAAGAGAAAGTTCTTTGAATAAACGTTTTTTTTTTTTACTATATTTAGAAGAGTTTAGTAATCTGTCAACGTCATTTATTAAAATAAATATGCCTGATATTGTTCTGCTGTAATGTGTTACACTGTATAATTGTTAGATTAAGAGACTAGTACGTAGTTACATTCAGATACAATTGTAAAATTGTTTATGAATTAAATAAAAATAAATAAATAAAAGTATGATTTGAACAAAAACTGGTTAGAACAAAAGTTAAAACTACATGTCGATCAACTTTTTTTCATGGAAATTTGTATTTGTAACTGGAAAGTATAAATAGTACATACTTACAAGAAAAGAAACATGAACACCATATCGCTTTTAAATCGATTAAGTTATTATGATTTTACAAAATACTCGTGTACAATACGAACAAGTAGCACGTGCTGATCAACTCGTAGCTTCACAAAATGATAACTTTAATGATGTCAGAAATTCTTTGTAGATTTGAAAATCCGATACGTTTTAATTTGGATAATCATGTCACGGCTTTTCCTTTGAGAATATGAAAATCGCTGTCTCTTATCATTCGGCCCGCGGCGCAAAGAGCGTTCGGAAACGCGACCTTCTCACTAATTAGAGAACACGGAGGCAGCCTCGTGCAGCCGCAAGCGGTTTCCGAACGGATTTTTAATTTGGTCAAGAATTTGATTTCCACTGACCGCGACAGTAAAGGAACTCTTTAGTTAGAAATTTCAAATTCAAAGATGGAGTGGAACGGTTGTACTTTTGCGGCTAAGACGTTTTTATGCCTGTCGGTGCTTATTAACATTATTCTATTACCGAAATCAAAATGTATAGTCGCATAGTTACCATTTGGATTTTCTTTGATACTTACCTTCTGTGATTGGAGATCCACAGTTCTACAATGTTTGCATGTAGGTGTTTTTTATTGTAAGTACCTGCATGGAACAGAACACAACAACAGAATAATTATCACAAGAACAATATTGTTGTACCTTGGCACACCTTTTTTGTATGACTACAAAAAGTAATAACTATTAACTGAATAAAAAATCACAAAAAAAAATCGAGCAGGTTCAGGCTGTAAAAAAATCAGTGAACCTATCACATGGCATATATCCAAAAAGCAGTCAACTTTGAACCCAAATTCGAATCCATATCTCATGATGAATGTGTATTCATTAAATACTTTTATATTAACCACTCCATTACTGAAATGAAACATGACATATTTAATTATGTTAACGCAGAAACCACAGCCAGAACACCACAATTTGAAAAACCTTGAAAAATTGCGATAAGTGATCCACGATCAAGGAAGGGAAATGGCCGATTGACTCCATTTGTGCAACGATACCCCAGCTTTATCAAGTAATTTATCCACTTAATTTTCCTTTACAGCCTGAACTAGCAGGGTCGATGACCCGTCACGTCAAAGCCAATAGCAATTGTATTACGATCAGCCTGCAAACAGGTCAGATGTTAATCAAGCCCAATCAGAAACGCGCCACCGGATCGCATAAAGCGATCGATGGTGATTTGGTGCGTCAGGAAATTATAGCAAGTTAGGGTTTCTGCCAAAGTACCCCATGTTACAGTTCTTTGGTTCATTTCTTCTTCTTCTCTTCTTTGTCCTCGCTTCAACCCCATCATTAAGGGTCAGCTCTTCTCGTACCTTTTCTCTGGAATAATCTATTTTGTTTTTTTTTGTTTTGTTTCTGTCCATTCAATCTTTTTTTAACTCCAGAAAAAAGCTGCTCTAGCAGAGTGGTAAAGAAAAGTTACTGTAGCCGAGCAGTAAGGCAGGCGACTTGCAACCTAGAGGTCGCAGGTTTGAACTCCGGCTCATACCACTGGATTTTGTCAAAAAAATTAGGAATGAAACATCATTTGATATTTTACAGCGGCTTTTCGGTGAAGGCAAACATCGTGAGGAAACCGGTCTTATCTCAATTTTCCCTCTGAGTTGGAAGGTCAGATGACAGTCGCTTTCGTAAAGTAGTGCTTAAGCTAAATTTTAAAATTAGATGTCACCGCGGACCCCAGGCTCGTTTGAGCACTACCACAGAATAGATAATAGTACAAGTACAGAAGGGACTCATTTGATCTTTACAAAAAGCGCTTTTTCTCAGCCAAACCACAAAAGATTTATGGCTCTCTGACGTCGTTGACGACGACGTCGACGTTCATCGCTACAAGTTCCCCGACGTTGGGGCACCAGCATGTACTTGTAGCGATGAACGTAAGTCGCGGAGTGTCCCACGCCTGGTCGTACCAAGTTGACCCTTACTCAATCTCTTTTGCTTCCTCTTCTGGACTATGGCGATATTGCGTTTCTGGACCTCAACGAGGAGCTACTTGATAAGCTGGAGCGTCTACAAAATGTATGTATCAGATATGTATTTGGTCTACGCAAGTATGATCATATCTCTGAATTCCGCTCTAAGCTTCGATGGTTACCGATTCGCCGGCGCAGGGATGTGCATATCCTGTCATTACTTTTCAATACACTGTTCAGCCCTACTTCCCCTCCTTACCTTTCTGAGATGTTTAGTTATATGGCAGACGGCAGTGGCCACCGCTTGCGGTCGAGTACTAACCTTACTCTTGCTGTACCGTCTAGAAAGACGCGAACATACTCCAGATCTTTTACTGCGCGCGCTGTTAAATTGTGGAATGAGTTGCCTTTGTCGCTGAGACAGTCGCAGTCTGTTGCGTCACTTAAGATGAATTTGAAGAAGTTGTGGCTTTCCAATGACTTGTGAATTGGTTGAATATAGTATTTATTTATTTATTGTATATTTGCGATATATATGTAACATATGTTAGTGTGTATTATATTTTATATTGTATATTTATATATGTATTGGCATGTTTTTATTTGTCTAGAATTAATACTAATTAGGATTTGCTTTATTTTCTCTGTTTTTGTACACGGTATAAGTTTGCCTATCTCGTTCTACCTACCTTCCTCTCAATTGCTCAAAGGTTAGCTGGAAGAGATCCCTTATAGGGATAAGTTCGCCTTTGTACTTTGATCTATTGTGTGACATGTATATTCCTTGACCTGTTATTGTGTACAATAAAGTGCTTACATACATACATACATACATACTACCAAGAAAAACGCTAGAAGCAACGCGAGTCTTAAAAAAGGAACATAAATACAAACAAAACAAAAAAAATGTGGAAAAAGTCATATCGAAAGGCTTATACTTAATACATTAATAGAATTCGAAACAAAATACTGATCCGGAACTATATTATTCAAATAGAAAAACAAAATTTTAATTTCATACCTTTATTAGTTTCATTACACAATAATCTTTAAGACTGTCTCGTTAATTATAATAAACACCTTTTCACTAACGCATAGTATTCCAACGCACTCACCGCTAGACATTAGGCTCAAACCGTCTGGAATCCATTTACAGTGGAAAAATCGGATTTACCGCCCAAATGTATGGACTGGATTTAAATTAGTGGGATCCTCAGTGAAATATTGAATTTGGATCGAGCCCGTCACCGGGGGATTGGCTTAAGGCTCCACTAACAAGAGGCTTTTAACCATAGACTAAAAGAGTTATTTTCAGAGCCGATAATGTAATTTGAATTTCGCTCTGATCGAGATCGTATTTTTTAATCTGTGGCGACGTCAGGGAGATTTTAAAACTTTTCATTGAGTATTATGATGTAAGATTTAAAATTATATGACTTGAGTATGTTGTTGTGGTTAAAGCAAATGTCTACAAAACTTGAACGGAAAGATATTTTACTGATAGGAGTGTGTAGGTAACAAATACATAAATAATAATACTTAAATATTTAGTTTTATTGATAAAATCAAGTAATCAATAAGTAAAAATGGAAACAGCAGTTGGCAAATGTGTTTTATGTAATTTATTTGCTTAATTAAAATATGCCTTAAAATGTGGTTGGTGGTAGATTTGAAATTGAAAGCGGCATTCGTACCAGACAAACCTAAACAGTAAAATGTTAAAACGCAATCTAAACCAAAGTGTGAATGGTTGAACTGTGAAGGAGGTCTATGAAAACTACATACAACTTTGCTAAATATTTTCAAACTGATTTAGAGTTTACAGATACAAGGGTTAACAATGTAATTTTTCAGTATATAGAGTAGAGTACTATAATCCGCAGTAAAAGTCGCAGTGGAATACTATGATCCACCGTTCTACATAACAGCTGGCTGTTTTACAAAACAGCGCTGTTTTGTAATACAATACATAGCGCGCGCACATTCCAGCGGATTTTCATTCAGCTGTATTCAATCGGCCTGATTATCAACACACCGTATTACAAAACAGCGCTATTCTGGGAAATGGCTAGCTATGCCTGCGACATATTAGTAGTTTATGCACCTGATCCACAATGAGAGGCCTTGAAATAGGAGCGTGGTTTTATGAAACGAGCGTGAGCGAGTTTCATAATAGGATCACACGAGTGTTTTAAGGCCTACTAATATGTTAAGAGCAATGGGGGCAACTCGATCCTCCGTCAAGACGAATGGTTTTTTTAATCATAGACAAACGAAACATTGGGACTTCGTATCAATAACTGTTTTAATATCTATTGTTACTAGAATAGAGACCCACTTGAGTTTCGACAGCTGTTCCAAATTTAAACTCATAAAGTTGCAAAAATACAACAAGAAAGTACAGATTTTACCGACTACCACAGACAAGAAAGTTCTCATAGTAAAATCGGTTGTAATAATTCTGGTAATTTCCTACGGTTTTTTAACGCATCTTAGAGCATTACTGATATGTGCGTAGATAAACACATATATACGTCCATCGAATTATTAAGGGTCCAGCCATCTCCGGCCGGTAATTGGATTAATCATTTTTAAATCACGAATCAAACGACATTGATCTTTTCTATGAACCTTTGTTACAGGAAATTTGGGAATGAGCACAAAAATGACGAGTTGTACCAATGACCATTTTATTAACAATGTATCGTACCTGTGACCGACGCTGACCTTGATTAGAACAGGGAATTATTAAACTAGAAGAGGTTAACATATTAACAAATAACAAGTTGATACAACTTGGACATAAAATATAAGGTTTTCAAAGGGGTGAGGACCAAATTCTTGGCCAGTAGTTAGCGTCGTTAATTGGTAGTAGTTAAAAAGTTCCGTTGTGACACGAAAATTAGCCATACATTTTCTATGGTTAATTTTCGTGTCACAGTGGACACTATCAATTAATTAGGCTACTGGCCAAGAATTTGGTCCACACCCAAATAACTGCACCGTCACATTCGTCAGTATCTTTTGGATTGATTGATTGCTAATGTAGTAGAGATGCCGCAAAAAGTAGTAATTTGATTTCATTTCCATTAAAATCTGAACTTGACCAAAATTATTAACAGCTTCCACGATTCTATACGCACAAAAAGAAACAATATTGAAAAAGAAACGATATCAAAAAGGACATCAAAAACACAAAAATACCCAATCTTTATCCAAAACCGAACATACAAAATGAAACGGAATAATTCAAACCGAAAAGCGACAAATATGGTACAAGTATAGGTACTTACAATAAAAAACAACGTACTGACCCGACCAGCCTTCAAAAATTCGCTCGACTCCGTCAAAATAAAACAACGTGTCCCTATTTGACTAACGGATCGATCGTTTCCTGACCTGCTCCGGGATAATAAAAAAGTTGAATGATACTATGCCCACCCTATTGGAAAATAGAAGTGGATCTTTAGTTCCAGCTAGTAACGATGTCGTGTACAGATGCGGACGAAACGCTCTTCGAATAAAAGCTTATTTGGTGCGCTTGTAGATCTAATGCTACTGTTTCTGATGGCTGTTACAGATGAAGAAGTCGATTACGTATTTGGAAGCCGTTAGGTTTTATAGGAGGTCTCAGTAGGGACAAAATTGGATGGGATTAAATGTTTACCTGGTCTTCTGGAGTAGGAACACGCCTACTTTAAGATCAGGTATAAAATAGTATTGTTTAATACCATCAAGACGAGTTCTCTGGATTGAGAATTTGTGGTATGTTTTAGATAGGAGTTATTGTCTTCTCTTCTAATCCAAAACCATAATAAGCTTTATTATTATTTGTATGTCTTTGCCATGTCACGGGACCATGGGGCTTTTGGAAGGCATGCGTGGGGGCGAAGCCAGCAGCGCAGAGGCCATTTAAGACAAAATTTATCTAAACCTCTGCCAGGCAAAGGTGTATTTTATTTTCGTTCACATTTCTGTGTCCTAGGCGGCGTCCAACCATTCTTGGTCAAACAAGTCAAATTCGTCTCGCCATAACAAACGAAGTTTATGCTACTTTAGCGACAATAATCGTAAGCAAGAATGAGCCAAACAAATTGAATGAAACTCCTACCAAAAAACCAGCACTTTAAAGTGCCAATGAAACAAATTAGCCAAACGCTTTCACGCACGACAATACCGCCGAGGGTCCGCGAAGCAAATCCGAGAGGACCCGAACTCCCGCGAGCATTTTCCGCACAAGCCCCGCGAATCGCGCCCACCGACGAAACGTAATGCGCGCCCCGTGCCATAGGATTATGTATTTTGTACAAAATCTCCTACCGATGTTCCGCTGTAATTGTGGATTACTCGTGCTCATGTTTCCGTTTGTTGCGCCCGGGGAAACTTTTTAATCCGTTTTTTTGGGTGGTTCTCGCGATTCGTTGCGTTTGTGATTGGTTAGTTTTATGTTTTTAAAATAGTCGGCAGTTTGGTACGGTGTTATAGGAATCTGATGGAGAGTATCATTGTAACGTTGAAAAACATTATGCGTGTTTTGTTTTTAATAAGTATTACACTTACATTGAGTAAAAAAAAATAACTATCTGTAATGCAAACTATATCTTAGGTATTTGTTTTTGTTTAATAGATCGTATATTCCAGCTATCGCAAAAATATCTAGTTATATGTTTTATTTATACATCTATAAAAATACCTGTTAAATAAAGAGGTCAACTTTTGTTTGGTGGGTTGACTTTCCATAATGACTTATCTAATTCCACGAAAATACTTCAGAAATTATCAAATAGTCCTTCAGAATTAACAAAAACGCTATTTTATCTCGCCTCCCTTCCCAAAATATGCGGAGCAGCTCATTGTACGTAATAATTATGGACTTTGTTTATTAGCATACATCATTTACGTGACTTTTAGGAAGCCTGAGTCTAGCAGTGGGACGTATATAGGATGATGACCTTATTACGATGGGTACCAAACTTTAATAAAACAACCAGACTGCCACAAGACTGCACATTACTATTTCAACGTCTTGCGAAATATAAAATAAAGTGAACGAAATCGTGACATTCAGTAATTCAAGTTCACACTGGTACGCCGGCCGTCCGGCGCACTTACCGGAGAAACGTTACCAAAGGCATCATGTCCGGCAAAACACCGGAACACTTACGCCGTTCTAAAGCAGACTCGCAGTTTTATCGCTGGGTAATTGAATTTCCGTACTCAGCAACAAACAGGAAGTTTCCCCGGGCTTCGCACTGAATATTGCATCCCACCATGATGGAGTTATTATTTTCAATACAACGATTAACCCCTCTTAGTTAGTTCCACTTATTGAACATCGAATTGGAACATTCCTGGAGCCCCAACAGGAATATTATGAGTTTATTAAAAAACTAAGCGTACAATGTAGCGTAATAAAGGCAAATTGGGAAGGGAAGGAATTCGAAAATTCTTTTGTAACGTCACTTTAACGGTTACCCTTTCGCTCGTACCTACATCCGCCCCGTGCCAATTGCCTACAAAGCCTCTTTAAATAGTTTTTGAAAGCTTTCCTCGCGGAGCTGCGCACGTCGCCCCCTTCATCCCGGAGGCTTCCGCTCGTATTTACACAAGGCGAACCTTCAAAGTTCCAAGTTGTTCGGTACTTTCTGTAAAGCCAGCGCTACCGTCCCACCTACCCTTGTTCGTCGCTCCTCGAGGGAACCTCCTCGTCTATTTGTGAAAAACAGCAAATAACGGGCTTTGCAAGTGATAGGCGAACTGGAGTGCTCCAACCCGTCACTTGACAATACGCTCCGATTCATTTCCGGCGAAGCCCACTTTGCGAAAACTTGTCTTAAAAATCTATTTGTTGTTTGCCCGGGCGATGTTTGTGTATCAATATAATTACTCAGTGATTTAATTAAATTGGTACAGACGTATGACAAAGCGGGTACCAGTCAAAGGGTCCCTTTGACTATCCGCCTGTTTCCTGCCGTACGGGAGGCACAATAATCTTTCGACGCCTGACTGCATTTAACTGGGTGGACATATCAAAAAGTTCGTGTACTCGCATTATTCGGACTTTGACCAATGTCGCGTACGGACCCTCCCCTCCCCGCCTCCTCGTACAACTCTGGCAGAATTAATCAATTTCACTCATAACTATACTCCGGATCGTATTAACTTTCCGTGAACAAAGGTATAATCCAATATCTTTGGATTGCGTAGTGACTCAATAAGAGTAATCAGACTTTGATTACACTGCCGTATTCATAAACAAATGTAGGTGTATTGAACACACGAATTGAGTGATTGGTTTTAGTAATGACATACGTAGCTACGGACATGTCAATAAACTATATTGGGTTGACATGCCATCAAACGGAATGGAGGTTTAATCGGAAGACAGTATAATGGACTCACTAAAAATACCTAGCCAATATTGCTTACACAATTAAAATTGGCAATACTACTACTTGTATTAAAGGACTCCTGAGGGTGACTTGCGTTGAATGAGGCACCTGCTTTTGACTCTAGCTGTTCACAGAACCAATCTTAATCAATTAAGGATCGGTTACGTGTCCATATACTTAAATACTTATACAGAGTCTGCTTACAAAAATAAATGCAAATTATTGAAAGCCTTCGTAAACAGTATTAAAAAATTACAAAGATTACAGGAAAATTAGCCATATACATAGAAAATGTATATGGCTAATTTTCATGTTACAGCGGAACTTTTTAACTACTTTCAATTAATTAGGCTAACTACTGGCCAAGAATTTCGTCCTTACCCTACAAAGCAAATCATTATAATATATCTTAATTTCTCAATAAAAAACCGGTTTTATATAACGGAGCTAGCAAACACTAACATCCCAGCTTATCTAGGCGAGATAATAAAATTTTAGTCACTCAATCGTCCCAGGCTTTGCGGTCTGGCCAGATGTTTTCTCGGTCTGTTAACGATTCCCTTTACTGCAGGTTAAGTTGGCACTGCTACATGCTCTGGTGCTGCACGTTATGTTGGCACTACCGCGACTGCATCTACTTGCACGATAGTTCTATATAGGTACGTCAAGTTTGTACTCCTGCACCTTACCTGATTAATATTTGCTATCGCGTAGCTGTCTTTGCTTTGTTTGTCTGTGTATTATGATGACGTGCTAAGGAAAGAAAATACGTATTATCAAGTTGTTTGTTAAAACAAGGATTAAGCTTAGTTGAAGGATTATCTTCTTAAAATTAGGACACTTATCATATGAACCTTAACTTACACGGCAATGTTCGTGATTGACAATCTGCATCGAAACAACTTTCAATAATAAATTAAATTTAGAAATTAAGCAATTCAACAACCTTTTTATACCTATCTAAATTTTAAAGGAATCCTTAATATTTCTGACCATTTGTCATCGAATCAATTATATGCGTCTGAGTGACGATGTATTTCATGAGTCACCCCCCTTTATACAGCATCCAAACCGTCTACGACCGTAAACAGGCCCGGTCTGCTCAAACACACTTCAGATTAAACAGATTTGCCTGAGACCCACACGTACCAATTTAGACCCTTGAAACACTGCCACCGGCGTCCACAAAGTACTATGAAATTTATCGAGCGTACGCCCGCCAGCGAAAGCTAAAATAAAAACAAAATGGCAGCGTGAAGTGTCAAAGTCCATTTCAGAAAACGTGGAAAAGTTCATTTTAGCAAATGCGGGGCCCGGCGCATGGCTTGAATGCAGCCGCGATGTTAAATGATAAATACTGTTACTTGATTCCGTAAACGGATTTTTGTTGATGTGTTCGCTTAATTCGCAGTCTGTTAGTCTACGTCGATTCTTTATTTTGAGATCGAAATCTGTGATAAATAGTATTATTTACTGTTTAGCGTTTTAGCGATCGTGACTATCGGGGTTTAAGGGTTTGTTGGTCACATTTGTTCAAACGTGTGTATATAGGCAGTGTAGTTTATATGTACAGTGTGTGGCAAGACGTGGCGGCAAAGGATAGAGTAGGTAAAATAGTATAAATTATCAATTCCACCTCCTCTACTTGCTTCAGCAGTAAAAAAAACATTTGAAAGATTAGGATAAACACTAAAATACTTGAATGAATCTCCTACACACAGTTGATACATGGTTTTAACCACCACAGTTGAATCAATCTTTTTGTATTTATACAAGGATAAGCCAAAGTGAACTTCCTTTCTCACTTATTTAAACATAGTACCTACAGAACCACACACGCTCATCACGAAAACCGCCATCGGCGCTTAAACTCAACTTCAAAGCATCAAAATCCTCTAAGTGTAGACACTAGTCATAACAACAAGGATCACGTTAACCCGTTATAGCTCGCTGTTTAATACTTGAAGGCAAGTGGCCTCTGAAAATTGTCTCGAGTAATAGGCGACAGTCACGGAACAGTTCTCAAGGTACTTAACGAATAGTTTGGTTGAGCGGGACGAGTCAAAGGCGTTCGAGTCTGGGGTTTTGTGGCAGGCGCGCGATAGGTGGGTAGCGTGCAGCCGCCGTTGCGGGATACGATGTGTCATTAAGGCCATTTTTGCAATTGTCGGGGTGGAATCGGTGTGTGGTAAATTTAAATTTACCGAGGGCTAACGGATGTAAGATTTCCATGACAATATTACTATTATGCAGTGCGTACCGACCGCTTTTCCGTTCACCTTGTGCCTATCTGGAATCTGGATGTACTAATTTCAACAGTTTGCAATCTGTAAGTACTTAATTTGCTGATAGCTGATACTGAAAGTTAATATCTTACTGTTACCGCACCGAGCCCGCACCGACAAATGTGGATGTGTCCTAAATGTACATGTTAGTATCCTTTTAACCTCTGAATATCATAAGCAATCACTCACCAGCAATCACATACCTATGGTTTTTCATAACAATGACACAACTCTCCCACATCTTATGACGCCGTGGCCAAAGTGGCGAGAACGAAACCGTATTTTAATTGATATGTCCGTCAGTCCATCCGTATGTCACAAGGAGGGCTCATACTATTCAGAGGATTGATAAATAAAATTAGTTTTATGAAGCTTGTTACCGAACCTCCAAAAACGGAAAACCGAAATCATATTCTTGAAAAGTTGACATTGTATAGTGTATAGCACCTTTTAATACAGTATAGTACCGCTCATATAGTAACACGAATAGCACGACCTAGAGATTTTGATACCTACTTCACTATTTACTTGGACAATATTTTTATAATTTAGAAAAATTACAATCAATTACATATTGGTAAGTCTAACATAAACATTACCTCTTTATAATATTTATTTAGACAGAGTTTAAATTACTAGTTAAATACAAGTTTTGTTTACCATTTTTATCAAATGGGGGGTAAGTTAGTGTTGGTCTCGGTGGTAGTTATCTTGCTGGGTGGGAGGCAACTACCTATAAAATGCTGAGCTATGCCGGTACATATGGGCACCCAAGAGTGCGGAGTTGGGTCCACATATGTTCACTAACAAGTCCTACATACACGTCCCCGTCGCCACTAGCCCGCCGACGTAGACTAGTGGCGAACTCACTTCTAGTGAGTCGTACCTCCTGGGCAATGCTACAGTCATATGAGCTCCGCAAACGACCATCCTCCTTGTAACTGTAGTAGCTAAGTATGAGGGGCGAAGGCGAGTCTTAGGCGCCATAACCTAATAAACCAGCTAGGGGAGAAAACCCCGAAATACAAACCAGTGTGTGGCCCGAAAGGGTTGCCCCAGACCGTAAACCTGTCTGACAGGAACGGGGGTCTGAGTTTTATCACTTGGACCGCGAGGAAGGTAACCTCTTAAAAAAATCCCCTAATCCCACGGTGCGGGGCGCGCCAAGGGGATGGATGGCTGGCAGGTCAGCTAGCCGATAGCGACCGACCTCGGCGGAACGGGCAACCGTCGTTGAATATTGCCTTCTCACTGGGAATGGGCGTCACCCCAGGAGCGACCGAAAGTCGACCCTACTCGTGGGACCAAAATGAATGAAGCAAATAACAAAAATCAACAAAATATAAGCAACAAGAATCTAACTCAGCAAATTTTCCACAGAGGAATGTTTGAAAGCCGACCTCGTGCAAACTCAGTAAGCGAAATTCCAATGCGCACAAGCCAACCAATTGAGACTCAAAGACAACAAAACACAGAAAACAAAGACACCGGTGACTGGAAACAGGCTACTAGCAAAAAAAGACTTCGTAGCCCTGAGACCAACACTGAACCGTCAAAACAAACAAAACTAAACACATATTGGCTCTCCCAATCCAAACCTCAACCAATCCCCACATCAAACAGCTTTGCAAGCCTAGATAACGACCCATCACAGGAACATACTGTAGAGAAGCCTGTAAAGCCCCCTCCCATCTATGTGGACAAAGTCGAGAACATACAACCACTCATAAATCTCTTGAATGAATATGCCAAAGACAACTATGAACTCAAAATTCTGAATACTGAAGAAGTCAGAATACAACCAAAAACGTCAGAAGTGTTTAGTGAAATATCGAAACAATTAGAAATCAAAAACACAGAGTTCTATACATATAAACCAAAAAAAGAAAGAACTTTCAAAGTAGTTATAAAAAATCTTCATCCCTCAACTGATACAGACGACTTAAAACATTCTTTGGCAGAATTAGGCCATACATGCACTAACATTTGGAATATCAAACAGAGACAAACAAAGAAGCCTCTATCCATGTTCATTGTTGATCTGGAACCAAAAGATAATAATAAAGGAATCTATGAAATTAAGGGTCTCCTAAACTGTCGAGTTATCATTGAACCCCACCGACCTAAGCGAGAAATACCACAATGCGCAAATTGCCAACAATATGGACATACCAAAGCATATTGCCGCCGAAATCCTAAGTGCATCAAATGCGCTGGAGATCACCGCCCAATAGACTGCCCTCGTAAAACTAGGTCAGACCAAGTCAAATGTGTACTATGCGAAGGAAATCATCCCGCAAATTATAAAGGTTGCCAAGTATATCGAGAACTGCAAAAACTACCAAGTATACCCGTGGCAAAAAAGAAGAAAATAATACAAAGATCGGCACAGTCACAAAATATGCAACCATCTGTTCAAATCGAAGAACCAATTCAAACCCATTCAAATCCTCAAAACACACATTACAGAGACTCTTTGAATAAGGGCTGCAAGGAAAGCCAGAAGACAAACATAACTCGAGTGATACTCAAGAATTAATAATATTATTGAAACAAATGATGCAGCAACTGACAACAATGACAAACTTATTCATAACTATCACGTCCCGACTGTCGAATTCGACTCCCTAAAAATAGTCTTATGGAATGCCAATGGGCTGTCACAACACACCCTTGAGGTGAAATCATTTGTAAATATGCACAAAATCGATATTCTTTTAATTTCTGAGACGCATTTCACTAAGAAGAGTCACTTGTTCATGTTCATGTTCTGTTACTGATCACGATATGATAATGGCGGGTCTTATAGGTCACCCTATAGGAAAGTCGGCGAAACTTAACCGTTACAGGCAAAAAACAGATTACCAGAAAGTGGCAGACGAGCTTAGAGCTTTAGACTGGTCGCCAATTACTAGCGAGAGTGACGCAGCCGTGGCCGCTGCGAACTTTAGCCATTTGATCACACAAGCTATAAAAAGAAACACAATCCTCCTGAAGGTTAGTAGAACCAAATTCAATTTAAAACCATGGATTACACCTGGTTTAATGAGATCTATGAGGCACAGAGACAAGCTCCACGCACAGGTAAGAGCATCGCCAGACAATGAAATTTTAAAACTTACCTATACTAGGTATTTCTTTTATACACTCTAAAAAATGAATACCAGAACAAGCAATTGATGGACTGTAGCAAAACCCTTGTAAGCTTTGGAAATCGATTAAGGATATAGCCCAAAACCCAGTACGGAAAAATGATGCGGAGGAATTAATCCACAATAATAGTAAAGACATACAGGAATCACTAAAAGAGTGCAATCAGTATTTCTCAACTATCGGTAAGACGCTCGCAGACAAGATCCTTGAAAACATTTCAGAGACTCAAGCTACTCTTGCTTCTAAATGTAAACCACTAAAAACGGCTACTAACTCGTTTTACATACACCCTACCGACATTCATGAAGTGGATAGAATTCTCGCCCAACTCAAAGTACACAGTGCCCCTGGGCCTGACGAGATGAAACCTATACTAATAAAGGAAATTAAGGATGTGATTTTAGAGCCACTTACGTACATCTGCAATCTGAGCATCGAAATTGGCTGCTTCCCGGATTGCTGGAAGACTGCTTCCGTATCTCCTATTTTTAAAAGCGGTTCCAAGGATATGCCGAGCAATTTCAGGCCAATATCCCTCCTGTGTATTTTCTCAAAAATCCTCGAAAAAATTGTCAATACTAGGCTGATTAATTTCATTGAGAACCATCATCTGATCTCAGACACCCAATTCGGATTTAGAGCGGGTTTGTCGATGGAGGATGCAGCAATTTTACTCACCAATCAAATCTCTGATCACCTAGACCGTGGCAATAAGTGCATTGGCATATTTTTAGACTTGGCCAAGGCCTTTGACACGGTCTCTGTGACCATACTTCTGAGAAAGCTGGAGTACATGGGCATTAGAGGCACAGCGCTGAATTGGTTCACCAGCTATCTAACTGATCGACTTCAGGTGGTAAAAATAGGACAACACGTGAGTGAACAGCTTCCTGTCAGCTTTGGTGTACCGCAGGGGAGCGTACTTGGACCTACCTTGTTTACTCTTTATATCAATGATATCCTAAACATAGATTTACCTAATGCAAAGCTTGTCTGCTACGCAGACGACACAGTGGTCGTCGTAAATGGGAAAACTTGGGATGAAACTTATTATCGGGCTGAGAGTGTGCTTGCTGGTGTGGCTTCATGGCTGAGCAGAAATTTGCTGACACTAAATGTTGGTAAGACTAACTTCATAGCCTTCTCAAAGACAGCAGTTTCATCCCCGCCTGAAAATAAAACTATTAAATTTCACTCTTGCGCGCAATACATTTCGGCATCATCTTTCTGTCACTTGCATGGTTGTGCCTGTCAAGAAATTGAAAGGCGCCACTATGTAAAGTACTTAGGGCTCCTCATTGACCAACATCTTTCCTTTAAACAACATTTGTCCCTGCTTGCGTCTAGGGTAAGAAAACTTATTTATGTGGTGAAGCGACTCCGAGACTGCGCTGCCCCTGGTGTGCTTCGTCTAGTGTATCACGCCTTATGCCAATCTATACTACAGTACGGTGTCGCCATCTGGGGCAGTGCAGCCAAGAGCCACATTATTCAGGTGGAGCGTGCACAGAGAGCTGTGTTAAAGGTGATGCTGAGGAGACCGTTTCGTTATCCTACGGATACACTTTACCGAGAATGTGGGTTTCTGAGAGTTCGCCAGCTTTATATCATGAAAGCGGTCTCGCGGACTCACAGCTCCTTACTCAATTATCGGCTGTATGCGGAAATATTAAGCAAACGCATATATAAAGCGCCCTTGCCACCGCTAAAATCAGCTTTGGCTCGTAAATCTCCAGCTTTTTCGCATCCCTACGTATACAATAACATCTGCAATTACCAGAACATTAAAAGGCTGTCCACTCTTCAAGCTGCACGTATGGTTAAGAAATGGTTGCTAACATTGTCATATGCTCAAACCGAGAGCCTGGTCAGAATACCGCGTACTAACTGAATTGTTTTAATGCTGATGTGGAATTTCACACACATACACCATACTGACACATACACACACTCACACACGCGCATTCATACAAACGCACACGCGCACACACACACATGCTGCATGTCAACAGAACTTAGTTTTATAATTAACAACTACCTACCTTTCCTTAACACTATTTACTGTACTTTTTGTTTATTCGCACCCGCAGACTGCCAAGATACAGGCTTAGCCTAGTTTGGAGTCTGATGGATATACCCTATATCATGTAACAAGTGTTTTGTAAAATAAATCATTTATCATTTATCATTATCATTTATCATTTATCACTTTGCCTTAGACAAATATAAGTTTTATCACACGACGCACCCTGACGGCACGGCTCATGGAGGAAGTGGCGTGTTGATAAGAAACAACATCAGACACCACGAGACTACAAGTCATTGCACTAGTGAAATCCAGGCAACAAACATAGTTGTAGACGATTGGTCCGGGCCTTTAACAGTTTCGGCTGTGTATAGTCCTCCAAAACATAAAATAACAAAAGAGGATTATGAGATTTTCTTCAACCAGCTGGGACAGCGATTTATTGCTGGCGGCGATTATAACGCCAAGCACTCCGTTTGGGGATCACGCATCATTACACCGAAAGGTCGGCAGCTACTTAAGGCTATCGAAAATCTGAACCTAATCGTCATTTCGTCCGGTGAACCAACGTACTGGCCAACTGATGTGAAAAAAATACCAGACTTGATCGACTTCTGCATAGTTAAGGGAATAGCTAACACATACTTCACATGCAAATCACTATTCGATCTCTCATCCGATCATTTGCCCGTCGAAATAATGTTAAAGAGGAATATTACAAGATCCACAAAGCCATGCCAACTACACACTAGGAAAACAGACTGGGGACAGTTCCGCGAGGCCGTAGCAGCGTCATTAAACATGAAGCTCTCACTTAAATCAGATGAGGAAGCTGTAGAACACTTCAACCACTGTGTACAGCAATCAGCCTGGCTTGCGACACCTGAAATTCCAAACAATACTCACAATGAAAATAAGTACCCTACCAAAATCAGGGACTTAGTAGCCTTGAAACGTAAAACACGGAAAAGATGGCAGCAAACACGATACCCACCTGATAAAACCACACTGAACTATCTTACGTCTCGTCTAAGAGACCTGTTAAGTGAAAATCGAAATCAAAATGTACAACGATACCTAAAAGGTTTAGACACCACTGCAGCGTCTGACTACTCCCTGTGGAAGGCGACGAAATATCTGAAGCGTCCAATAGCATCTCAACCTCCTATACGTAAAGCTGATAACAGTTGGGCTGTGAATTCAAGTGACAAAGCAAATACATTCGCTGAACATTTGAAAACGGTGTTCACGCCGAACCCAGACCAGGGATCCAAACGAATAGAAGAAGTAAATGACTTTTTGCAACAAATAGACCGGTTGGATCCTCCAATACAGACATTCTCCAAACAAGAAGTAATCCAAGCAATAAAAAAGCTCGATCAAAAAAAAGGCACCTGGATATGACTTGATTACAGCTGAAATCCTGCGAGAATTACCAAATGAAGGCATATTATTTCTGACATACATTTATAACTCAATTCTTAGAAAAGCAGCTGTACCACAGCAGTGGAAGGTGGCTCAAATAATAATGGTCGCGAAACCAGGAAAATGCCCTGAGGAGGTAAAATCTTACAGGCCCATCAGTCTACTGCCAATCACATCAAAAATAATGGAGATCCTATTCCTAAGCAGACTTCAGCCAATAATAAAGGAAAAGGAGTTGATCCCCGACCATCAGTTTGGTTTCCGCCAAAAACATGGCACTATAGAGCAAATCCATAGACTTGTTGAAAATGTGAATGCTGCCTTTGAAAAGAAGCAATACTGTACAGGCGCCTTCTTAGACATATCACAAGCTTTTGATCGGGTTTGGCACGACGGCCTCCTGTTCAAAATAAAAAAAACCCTTCCAGTGAATTATTACAAATTCATCAAATCATATCTCGAAAATAGATACTTCTTTGTGAAACAAGGTGAGAACGTTACACCCTTGTACGTAATACATGCAGGAGTCCCACAAGGTAGCGTTATAGGACCAACATTATATCTCCTGTATACAGCTGATCTTCCATCTATAAAAGGGGTTATTACTGGAACCTTCGCTGATGACACCGCTATACTGTCCCTGGATGAATCTCCGGAGATAGCATCTCTGAAGCTACAAAATAGCCTAAACGCAATCTCAGTCTGGCTTAAAGACTGGCGCATTAAGGCTAACGAAACGAAATCTATCCAGGTCACTTTCACTACTCGTAAGGACACATGCCCACCAGTCACACTAAATGGAGTACAAGTACCCCAAGCCGACGAAGCGAAATACCTGGGAATGTACCTTGATCGACGACTGACATGGAGAAAACATATATTCACCAAACGTCTTGCAATGGGACAACAAGTTCGCAAAATGTACTGGATGATTAGAAGAGAGTCCCAGCTCTCCCTGGAAAACAAATTGCTGCTTTATAAGTGTATAATAAAGCCAGTCTGGACTTATGGCCTGCAACTGTGGGGGACCGCAGCAAAGTCAAACATAGAAATTCTACAACGATTTCAATCAAAAATACTACGTATAATAACTGACGCACCATGGTACATGACTAATGATAGGCTGCATCACGATCTCAACATTAACACTGTTAAGCAAGAAATCAAAGACAGTGTAGAAACATACAAAACCAGAATATTGCAACATCCAAACACACTGGCGAAGCACTTAATGAGTGAATTAACTCTACCGCGGAGGTTGAAAAGAAGAATACCACAAGATCTACTTATTAGATAAATTATTATGAAAAGCAGACGTGTCAGTGGACGCGACCTGCACACGCCCTCAAGCAATATATTCATAACCAATTGCTGAATGTCTGCGAGACAGATTGCAAGAACATTATCAAAAAAAAAAAAAAAAATTTTATCAAATATACAAAAGATTCCTTCCAGAAAGATTTCTTCCTGCTCCAAATATTCCACTTTGGTTACAATTACTTACCCTTTATAAAGCACTTCTTTCTTGTTCATTCTTTCTACATCCTAATGTACATGTTAATGGCGCCGCTGTTGAAGTTTTTGCAATATTTTTAGCTATCAAAGTAACAATTTTACTTATAAATCGAATTGAATTAATTGTTTGCAGTAAATCAGTCCTGTTTTCTGGGTTAAGGAAGGCACGGATCAAAACTTCTGAAGGCTAAAATTGCGTGTCTGATGAAGGCTAAAATTGCGTGCACCTACATTTTTTTTACAGTTTACTAACGATACCGTAAACATTCAGCTAGAAATGGTTTACTATTGTTAAGGTTCAAACGTGGTAGAGTTTCTTGACTTACTACATAATACCAAGCTTATATTGCGTACTTCCGTCTCCCTGCCTTTACCATTCCCGTGTAAAATTAAAGCATTCCTCGCGCAAAGCGCGCCGCTTGCAGCGCCACCAAAGTTTGACAGCTAAACACCGTCGCGAAACTCACTTGGTTCCTGGTTCATGCATCCGAAAGACATTCCGCCGAACAAATTTTACGACTCAAGCGACTTTTATTGAGTTGGAAGTAAATGACAGGAGAGTTATAGCTCGTGACAGCTACGGAGATATTTATCGTTGTTTCTTATTAGAGGGCGCTGCGGCGCGTACGGTTTTAGAACAAATGGAACCGTTTTCTTTAATGCTTATTGTGGTGTAATTGAGTTTCAATTGTTTTTCGTTTACGACTAATTAAATTGGATCGCGTTAATGGTATCGGTGTTCGCGGGCACATGTTGTGTTAGACAAGAATGCTTGCACAGTTTGATGTTTATGTAAAAAAAAACATAAACATGTTAATCCCATTCAATTGACACAATGACGAATACTGTTAAACAAATCGGTAAAAACAAAAACACAAAGCTAATCCGAAACGTTTCCAATTATCTTTAACTTTAAAGAAAACACGTTCCAATACCAAACTATCGAAAATTCAAAACCGAACGAAACTCTGCTTATATTTACATACCCTTATTAGTGTTTCGCAAATTCAGTAGATCCCCAAGTTAGTTGGGGTCAAATTATGAATCACAATTTTACAAAGAGGCGGCGCCGGGGGCGCGGCGCCCAATCGAATATTTATGAGTGAAAATTCACAGCTGATAAAACTGGTGGACGATGGAGGATAAATAATGCGATGACAGATAGCATATTTCGTGGAGCCCGAGTTTGCTAAGCCGCTGTAGCTATTACTATTAAACATCGAAGCGCTTGTTTAAGAAATTGTTGAACGAACGAGCGTTTGTCCGGCTGTGGTCGTCTACAGGGTGCATTTCTCAACGGATCCTCAATTTTTGTGCGCAAGCTCAATATTATTACTAGTTTTTTTTTCTGATTCAGTTTTTGGAAATTAAAAAAAACATCCGAGTACAGCTTACAGAGCCACTAGTATTACAAATTGTCAAAAAGGTTACCTCCAAGTCACTACAAGTACAAGCAATAATGTTGTTGTTCTAGGGCACCCTCGAGGGTCTTAGGGCCGTCATAAGCTCGCGCCACGCCTTCCTGTGACGTCCCTGGCTTCGCTCCAGCCCCCATATTCTGTAACTTGTTAAGGTCACCTCAACGCTCATCCACAAATATATCTTGACACCGCAATGAGTAGTAACAAAGCGTAGGCAGAGGTCTATTAGGGTTCCGTACCAAAAATGGTAAAAAGGGAACCCTTATGGTGCGACTCCGTCCGTCTGTCTGTCTGTCTGTCTGTCACAAAGTGAAATATCTCACGAACTACTTAAGCTATCAATTTGAAATTTGGAATTTGAGGAGTGGGCAAAAAAATTATTCAACTATTAGGTCAAGTGGGGTATCATTTGAAAGGGCTTGAGTTGCACTTTTTTAAGCAGTTTTTTTTTTTTCTTTACTTTTTAAAATTTCGATTTAAATTGAATTCTATTATGTTGGGTTAAAATAAGTAATTTAACAAATATTGGGACATTTACTTTACCTTGAGTTAATTGTTAGTTTGTACGGAACCCTCGGTGCGCGAGTCAGACTCGCACTTGACCGGTTTTTTTTGTGAAGGGCGGGGTGAGCCGTTTTAGCGCTAAGCGAATAACAGCCCAGCTCAGTTCGACTGCTCGCAGCTCACTCTCGACTGTTCGCCGCCATGTTTGCACATGACGTCCACGAATCCAACTTCCGTGCGGTTCCACTCAAAAGCGATGTTTCCATTACTTAGTTCCCCTCTTCGAAACCTATGGCCTTTCCATCTCCATTTGCGCATCACGATCTCTATTTTGAGATTCGACTTCGCACTAAGGTGTTGAAGATACCATTGCCAAACTCAAGTGGAGCTGGGCAGGACACGTTGCCAGGCATAATGATGGTAGGTGGACCAAAAAGGTGTCAGATTGGTGGCCACTTATAGGTAAAAGGAGCGTCGGCCGTCCATCAGCTCGATGGGTGGACGATATTAAGGAAGATAGCGGGTCACGTCTGGATAAGATTAGCTCAGGATAGGGACGGGTGGCGTACTCAAAGAGAGGCCTATGCTCAGCAGGGGGCGATTACGGGCTGAAAATGATGATGATGATGATGATTTTTATGGCAAATGGTTGTTAAAGCAGTAATATACAAACGTGCAACCATATTATTTGAAGCACCTGTACCATAAAAAACAAAACATAATGTTTATTGTAAACAATGCACACAAAATATAAATTTCAATATCCCGCAATATTACAATAAACTCCTAGGAGGAGGCTTTAAAAACGAAAGTGCCGCACTGTTGGCACGTCCCACGTTCGTATCGCGGGCCGATAAATGATTATTGCCGAAGGAGGCCTATTCCCAAACCTCTAAAAACTTGGGTTACCCTTTGAGTATGTGCAGGGAAAGGGGGAAGTTTGGCTAGATACGACCTATAGTGGAGTTTTCTATTAAATGTTTGGGCAGCCACCAAATAATTTAAATAATACAAAACGTTTTGTTATGGTGGAACGGGGCTTCCTAATAAAGGTATTAAAGTACTTAAAAGGGAGTCAACGTATTACCTGTTATCACTTATATTTAATGTAGTTAATTTTTATAATACGCAGGTTGGTAAAAGTAAGTAAGCATTTTCAAAATGGAGTGTAGGTACCCAATTAACGTGAGTAATTAAAAATAAAGTTGTGTAAGTTTTGTGAGGACTATCATATAAATTACGTGAAAACTAACTTGTTTCACATTTTAGTAACGTGTACCTACGTAATATAGGCTTTTTTTTTTTTTTTTTTCCGTGGGTAGTCAAACAAACAACAAGTCAAAATAGTAGAGCTGTATTTTAAAATAAAGGAAAAATAGTATTTTACATTTTCTGAATGTAGTAACCACTTCCATGTGATACTTACTGCCTCATTGCTGCCCTCTGCTAATATCCACCTATTTCATCACTTTTTTTTGGCATAACAACACAAGTTCAAAGGTCACTTTTAGTGGACACGCCTTTCTGCACACAATGGACCACCTAGCACAGCTGCAAAAGAGCATGGACGACATGAAGGCCATGTTTACTTCCCAAATGGCCGCTTTTGAGAGTTCCGTGGCCAACCAGGGAGGGGATTTGTTGGCGGGTGGCTACGGCACCTTCAAAACTCTGCTGTGGAAGGCCGTCGAGACACTCCAGGAACAAATGGGCTTCGTTTTGAAGACTTTGGAGGAGATGGAAACCCGTTCTCGAGCTGGAATTCTGCTGCTGCATGGTGTTCCGGAGGTTACAGGTGAAGACATCACAGACACAGCGATGGACATCATCAAGCAGGACCTCAAAGTGGATGGGGTCTCGGCGCATTCCATGATGGCCTGCTACCGCCTTGGTAAGACCCCTATGCCTTCAAAACCACGGGCTGTGCTACTTAAGTTCAGCTGTCACAGGGCTCGGAACGCAGTTTGGACCTCGAAGAAACTGCTCAAGGGCTCTGGTAGAACTCTCTCTGAGTTCCTCACTTCTACCCGGCATGCTGTGTTCGTGGAGGCTCGCAGGCTGTATGGCGTCAGAGACAGCTGGACAAGCGACGGGCGTATTGTGGTACAGTGCAGCGATGGAGTGCGGCGGAAAATAACGTCGATGGAAGAACTGCGGTCGTTGCCTGCGCCTGCGGCTACGGAGGAGGACGGTCCTGCGGCGGGGGCAAGTGCGGGGTCAGCGGGTGCTCCGAGGGTGCCAGGTGCTGGAGTGCCTCCTACGCAGCCGCGTCGACCCAAAAACCCTTCCCGAGTTGGCGCTAGCGTAGCGGCACGGCGTGGTGCCCATACTTAGTATCCTCTTATGTGCTGTTCTTATTCCAAATTCCAATCTAGATCATTTTTATTTTATTTTTTTGTACGCGGTACACCTCAAAATATTTATTCGAAATGTCGTGCATCACTTGTCATTCTTGTCAATGTCACTAGTAGGTTAATTTTTGTTTGACGTTTTGTGCGTTTCGTTATTGCGCAGTAAAATTATATTGGTGTATTTTTCTAGGTGCATATGTTTATACTGATGGTGTGTCCGTAATTTCAGTTTTCTTTGCGTTACTTTTGTTTTTTTTTGCCATTTGTTGATGTAACTCTTATTTTAGCTGGCGAGCGATTGAGGCAGATTGCTCTTTAGTGTAATTAGTAGTTTGTTGATTTAGCTAGTAGCTTAGGTTCTTTTATTAATTATTTATATTTCTGTATATATATATATATCTATATATTTGTATTCAACCGTATTTACAATGTCGGACGTGTTTAATGCTAGTTTGGACAGCGAGTTTTTTTCACTCTCTTCTTCAAGTTTTTACGATTCCTTGAGTGACGCATCAGATATGCCTGATCTTAGTGAACGCTTGCACTGTACTTTTAAAACTTCTACTAAAAACTTCAATGTCGTTCATATAAATGCGCAGAGTGTGCCGGCTCATTACACTGAATTGCTTGCATCGTTCAGCTCCAATAACAATATACATGCAATTCTTATCTCCGAGTCATGGCTAAAGCCCTCTCTTCCTTCAACTTTATATCCCTTGCCTGGGTATATTCTGATTCGTAATGACAGGATTGGCCCTAGCGATGGCGGTTCGGGAACTGTGCGGGGCGGCGGTGTTGCCATATATATAAAAAGTAATTTCGCTTATCAAGTAGTTGCTCAGTCGCCATCAGTCTACTCGAACTCTTCCGAGTATCTTTTCTTAGACGTGACTTTACATCACTCCAAAGTTCTTCTTGGCGTTTTTTATAGCCCTTCATCTCAAATTAATTATTTTGATTCCCTCGAAAATGTTTTAGTCAATATTAGCCCTCAGTTTGATCACAGCATTATTATGGGTGACTTTAACACCTGTCTCCTTAAAAATGACCATCGCTCCGCTAAGCTCCGTTCTCTTGCAACTTCTATAAATCTAAGCGTGTTGCCACTTGATGCTACGCATTTTCCTCATAACGGCCCTCCTTCTCTTTTAGATCTCATTCTTACTACTTCTCCAAATCTGGTATCCCTCCACGGGCAATTCAATGCTGCAGGTTTCTCCAATCATGACTTAATTTACGCCTCTTTTAACATTCGTCCCCCGAAGAAGAGACAGAAGATAATCATGCGTAGAAATCTCCGCGATGTAAATCTGGAAGCGCTCTGGGATGATGTTTCACATGCTGATTGGAGCAGTGTAGGTCGTCATGACGATGTTAACATGAAAGTAGGGGCTTTCAATGCCATATTGCTTGCGATTTTTGATAAGCATGCTCCTTTGAAACCAACGCGAGTTAAACACTTTCCTGCACCGTGGCTCACGCCGGAGATCAAACAGTACATGGCCAAGCGCGATCGAGCTCGTATTAAGTTCCGGCTGGTTCCTTCGGAAGAAAATCGCCGGAGGTATATTTCCATACGTAACTGCTGCAACAAAGTCTGTAGGGAAGCAAAACGCCTCCATATCCACAAATCAATAGAGGAGTGTCCCCCTTCTAAGTTGTGGAAATTTTTAAAGTCTCTTGGGGTCGGCAAAACTCAGCAATGTTCTTCCAATACTCTTGACATTGACGCTATTAACAAACATTTCAGCACGTCGCCGGTTACTCTTGACCCATCCATTAAGCAATCCACTCTTTCACTTCTTGCCAATATTACACACCCCGACCTATCTCCCTTTGAATTTGGTTTGATTTCACCGCAGGAGACGCTTGCCCTTCTCAAATCTATTAAGACGAAGGCAATCGGTGACGATGGCCTCAGTGTGGATATGCTTATGCTCGTGGCGGATTTTATTGTTCCTACCCTTTCGGATATTATAAATTTCTCCTTGTCCACTGGAACCTTTCCGGCATCGTGGAAGTATGCTCACGTAATTCCTCTCCCCAAAATCCCTAATGCTGTATCTTTCACTCAATACCGCCCTATTTCTATTCTCCCAGTTTTGTCAAAGATCATTGAACATTATGTTAATCGTCGTCTCCTTTCTCATCTTAACAGAAATTCTTTGTTTAATCCTTTCCAATCCGGATTCCGCCCCGGGCATAGCACGGTCACCGCTTTAGTTAACGTCACCGATGACATTCGTCTCAATATCGAGTCCAAAAAGCTCACTGTCCTTGTTCTTCTTGATTTTAGCAGTGCTTTTAATACGGTAGATTTTGATATTCTGCTAGGTATTCTCCGCTCTCTTAACATGTATGAAACTCCCTTATCCTGGTTTCGCAGCTACCTCTTCGGCAGGCGCCAGCGCGTTACGTTCGATGACAAGATGTCCGAGTGGTGCGAACTCTTCGCTGGCGTTCCACAGGGCGGGGTGCTTTCTCCATTATTGTTCTCTGTTTTTATAAATAGTATCACCGAATCCCTAACTACATCATATCACCTTTACGCAGATGACCTACAGATTTATGCAGCGGCTACTGTGGATGATGTCTCCGCATTAATTTCGGAAGTCAATCGAAACCTAGAATCTATACGCTGCTGGGCGTGTAAGTATGGTTTACAAATTAATGCGAAGAAATCGCAAGCGATTGTTATTGGTAGTCCTTACTATGTAGATAAGCTCTCAGAGGTGGTGGTGCCTGACATTATTTTTGATGGAATTTCTATTCCTCTTTCCTCTACTGTCAGGAATTTGGGTATCACCATGGACCAGACGCTTTCTTGGTCACCCCATATAGCTGAGGTAAGTCAGAGGATCTTTAGATCCCTTCACTCCCTAAGACGTCTCCAGAATTTCCTTCCTCTTCGTACCAAGTTGACCCTTACTCAATCTCTTTTGCTTCCTCTTCTGGACTATGGCGATATTGCGTTTCTGGACCTCAACGAGGAGCTACTTGATAAGCTGGAGCGTCTACAAAATGTATGTATCAGATATGTATTTGGTCTACGCAAGTATGATCATATCTCTGAATTCCGCTCTAAGCTTCGATGGTTACCGATTCGCCGGCGCAGGGATGTGCATATCCTGTCATTACTTTTCAATACACTGTTCAGCCCTACTTCCCCTCCTTACCTTTCTGAGCGGTTTAGTTATATGGCAGACGGCAGTGGCCACCGTTTGCGGTCGAGTACTAACCTTACTCTTGCTGTACCGTCTAGAAAGACGCGAACATACTCCAGATCTTTTACTGCGCGCGCTGTTAAATTGTGGAATGAGTTGCCTTTGTCGCTGAGACAGTCGCAGTCTGTTGCGTCACTTAAGATGAATTTGAAGAAGTTGTGGCTTTCCAATGACTTGTGAATTGGTTGAATATAGTATTTATTTATTTATTGTATATTTGCGATATATATGTAACATATGTTAGTGTGTATTATATTTTATATTGTATATTTATATATGTATTGGCATGTTTTTATTTGTCTAGAATTAATACTAATTAGGATTTGCTTTATTTTCTCTGTTTTTGTACACGGTATAAGTTTGCCTATCTCGTTCTACCTACCTTCCTCTCAATTGCTCAAAGGTTAGCTGGAAGAGATCCCTTATAGGGATAAGTTCGCCTTTGTACTTTGATCTATTGTGTGACATGTATATTCCTTGACCTGTTATTGTGTACAATAAAGTGCTTACATACATACATACATACAATATAGTTTATAAATTGAAATGAAAAAAATAATTTGTATGAAAACTGAATACTTAATCACATATTCGCGTCATAAAACCGAGTTTTTTTTTTATTATTTACTCCAAGTTTTTTCAAACGTTAGAGCATGTTCACTCGTACAGTCTTGTACAGCGGTCATTATAGTACATTACGTAACGAGGGCGGTGAATTCGTGAATTCCGCAGATCGCAGGTGTTTGTGGCCCGAACCGAAGGTGAGGGCCATAAATATGCACTCTGGGGCTTTACGAATTACCGCCCGTGTTGAGTACAAAATTTTACGTCTTCTCATGGCCAAATTTTCCCGTACACGCAGCGTGCAGTAAAACTCGCATTATGGCCAGGTGTGATGTAAAATATATGAAGGCGTGAACCAGGTTCTCATACATAAAAGGGTACTCAGTAATGTCTAATCACAACATGTGTTGTGTATTTGGTTATACCTCTAGTAGATTACTGGTTCAGTAAATTAACCAAACAACCGTCTGAATAACGTAAGCAATCATTTGTCATAACGCAATAAATATAGATAGGTAGTTGAGATTATTAATAAGGCTGATTTTTTATAAAACTCTAATAGAAATTGGAATCTTCTAACTGGGACGGTATTAGAGTTGCTTTTTGAATGGACAATTTTGATGCAATTTGGCCAACAATACAACAATATTCTCAACTATACAAATTCTCATTGTGGCACTCTGGGGGTGGCCTATGTCCAGCAGTGGACTTTTTGGGCTGATGTGATGAAGATGATGATGATGGTACAAATTCTCGCTTTATAGTATTCCTTTCAAGTCTCATCCAGTTTTTTAAGATTCCCATTCCCCGGTACCTTATCGGCCATATAACAGTCTCATGCAATCGTCACACAACCCAACTTTATTTACAGTTGACTTCAAAAATATGTGTACACTTTTTGCCTTATTACAAAGGAATAAGGTACAAAACTTAAAACATATATTTGACGCCGATCGTACACGGAGACAATAAGCCATTTTACAGCCTCATGCATATTACGCATATTCACGACACTTATTACTGCGCGCCCAATAATGTAATAAGCATTTTCTACTCCCGTTGCAAAAAACGTATTGTTATTTGATTTTATATGCACATGAGTCTCTTTACTATTGTAGTACAGTTTATTGGGTTGAAGTTATTCTTATTGAGCTATTTTGGGAGGTTAATAAAATGGTTAACGTTGCTCGTTATGATTGGTGTAAAGTTTCTATTGTTTCGTTCAACATTATTAGTTTCGTGTTTCCGTAGGATTTGCTTTTGTTTATGTTTATTTTGATTGCAAACAAATAGTGCGAAAGACTATTTAGAGAAAGTAATTTATTGAATGAATTTACTTCTTGATTATTCAAGAAATTTGTATAGCTCTAAGGCGGATTTAGCGCAAGCATAATGGACAACGTTGTTATACCATTACATAATATTATTTATTCACACCCAAATGACCAATATCATTATAAATAATTGTTAGGCGTGAGTTCATCTCACTACATTTTGAATTTATTAAATAATTCAAATTTATTTTATCAAAACCTAATTCTAAAAAATCATCCCCCGGTTCGTCGGCAGGGCATTTTTAATGAAATCCTGCACACTTTAATCACAGCCTGATCAAATTTCCTTCGCAAACTCCATCCCGGAAGCGGACGTTATTACACCTTGTTTACATGACCAGGCTCTATTCTCGCAACGGTAAAACAGGATTGAAATTGCAATTCTTAATGATACGCTTCTGCTAATGTAAACCAGATAGCCGATTGCGGAACGCTTCGTATAGCTTAAATCCAACCATTACCGACATCTATTCTTTAATTTACTCTCACTTGCCATACTTCGGTCAGTTTTATGACATCTCTTTGTTATCTTTCCCTTTCATATTGAGCAACAAAAGCAGTTGTAAAATACCACGTTGAGTGTTATTTCGCCATTTTTACTGAAACAAACTATATTTAACTACGTACCTACGTCAACTTACTTACATTTTTTGTATGCAAAAGTTACGTTTTTTTTGTGCACATGTTCGTTCAAAAAGATTACGTAAACTTCTCTGGATGTTTTTGTTCATCTGCTCGAATTATATTGGTATTTGAGTGTGTTGAGGTACAGTTTCTGAAGTTGATGTAACGGGTCACAATACACATTGATATACCACTGAGTCTCAAATACATATATATTTAATGATCAAACGAACTTAGCAAGTGAAGTTCGATCACAATTATGTGAGCAGCTTCATTCGACGCGATCTATGGTTTACATATTGTAGCAGCGCCCCCACGCATCAGCCTTGCACGGTTTTTTAAAGATTTTTTAAATTCTTATACTGGCAACACTTAAACCGCCCCACCGTCCATCCCTACTCCCCTGGCCTCACAGTCAGGCTGTAACCGCCATCTTTTAATAATTTTGTTTACAGTATTAATGAAGAATTTGTTTCACTATTTTTATATAAGTTGGGTAGGGTAACTACATATACGAGTATATGCGCAACAATTTTATAAAAATGTTGAGGGTGGGTTGTTATAAATCGCGTCGAATGAAGCTGCTCACATATTTTGTGATCGAACTTCACTTGGTAAGTTCGTTTGATCATTAATTATGTTTCGCAGCTTCATTCTTTGCGATTTATGGTTTACATATTATAGGATGTTGAGAGCCCAAAATATGAAATGAATTCTCAAATGCATGTGGAACAGGTAAGCACAGTTCATTGCAGGTGATTCTTGTTAAAACAAGGTAAGTATGGCTAAAACAAGATAAGTTGTTTATAAGCAATTTTTATTTATTTTATAATAATACATGCTGTGTTATACATAATAGCTAATTAGATTTATCTTCTCTTACAGGGTTCATTGTTGAGGAGAGGATTACTCGAGCAAATTGGTTACAATCATCTACAATCTCTTTATTATAAAATTTTGCAAAAATGCAAGAGGATTGGCTCCAGCCTGCAGTTTTGCGTATAATGTCCAGATTAACACCCATTTGGTTGGCTGCAGATGTGCTAGAATGCCTGGTGCTATGAGCTGAAAATATTGATGTGTCGATACCGCTATTACAAAGTGTTTCTTTAATCCAGTGACTTAATCTTTGTGATGAAAGCTTTGAATGTGGTCTCCTAAAACTAATAAATAAAGTGTCATTATCTATAGCTCGAAGTGAATTTGTTTTATTTATGTAAGCTTTTATACATCTAGCTGGACAAATCTCAGGTTTTTCGTTAAAATATGGAAGTCTTAAGACCGGTTGTGAAGAATTTGGTCGCGAAGTCTTAATTAAGTCAGGTATCTTTATAATAATTTCAGAAGAGTTTTTATGAATATTTTTTAACCTTATTAGTGAAAAAGTTTGTACACGATGTGCAGTAGCCAGAGCCAACAAAGTGAGAGTCTTTTTGGAAAGAGTTTTAAGATCAAGATCTTCATTAGGCCATTTTTGGGCTAAAAAATTTAGGACAATGCTGGGATCCCACGTTAAATTATATTTTGGTGCAGTGGGTCTTAATCTGAAAACTCCTTTCATAAAACGTTTTATTTTTTCACTAGCTAGGGTTTTTCCAAGCAACAGTGATAAAGCAGATCTATAGCTATTAATCCATTTTTAGGCACCCACTCTACGAATTTTCTAGCCCATCTATCGCATGGCATTCTACATATATGGCCAACCCATTTCCATTTTAAGTTTCTTATTTTTTTCAGAATATCAGTCACTTTGGTTTTTTTTTTATTGCACAGTTTTTAATTTTATCTGATATTTTTATGCTCAGCATGCTCCTTTCCATTCTGCGTTGATGTACGGCTAGTTTATTTTCATCTTTTTTACGTAGAGTCCATGTTTGGCATCCATACGTCAAACTGGGTAAGATCGTAATGTCATATAGTTTGCTTTTTATTCTTATGTCTATATCTTTATTTTTCATGATCTCCTTTAGGCTCCAATACTTTTTCCATGCAATCGCTATCCTTCTATTGATTTCTTTTTCAGTCTGGTCCGTGAACGAAATAGATTGGCCCAAATAAATATATTCCGAGACATACTCTATGGTTTCTCCATCTACTGCTATAATTTGATCTCTGCCATTAGTTATTATTTTTGTTTTTGTTGCTTTTAGAGACATTCCAACTTTTTTGCTCTCCCTGGCTAGTTCGTTTACCATTTTTTCTAACTGCGTACTCTCCTCTGCAAATATTGCTATGTCGTCCGCGAATCGCAAGTGGCTTAAGTATTCACCATTTATTCTTATACCTTGGCTCTCCCAATTAATATTTCTAAAAACCATTTCCGGTACAGCCGAGAATATTTTGGGTGATAACGGGTCTCCTTGCCTTACACCTTTATTTATAGGGAATTCTGGGCCAAAGAAACAAAGGTAGACCAAAGAAAAGATGGGAGGATATATTTAAGGAAAAATGTGGACCAGAATGGAGAAGACAAGCTAGAGACAGAGAAAGATGGCGTAAACTGGGGGAGGCCTACGCCGCCGAGGCGACTTACACATGTTGATAGATAATTAAGCAATGAATAAATAGGAATGGAATTAAAATAAATTAAAATTATAATGTAATGTAATTGAAAAGTATATAACCAATTAAATATATATAAATATGTATAATTAAGAAAATGAAGCATATAATTGAAATAATAAATCAGAAAAAATGTATAATAATACTAACAAGATATTTTGCTATGGTTTTGCGATAGGAAATTAAAATCACTATGAAATTGTTGCATGTGTTAGAATAAAGGCTATTTTTATTTTATTTATTTTATTTTATAGCTATTAATAGCCCCATATTTAGCACCTGAATCAAATAGGTGTGCCAAAAAATTTATAACAATAGATACAGAAGCATTTTCGTAATCATATCCATTATCACTACAATAGTTGAGCCAAGCTCGTATACAACCATTATTCTGTTTATACGTGTTATCACTTATCGATGACAACATTATCTGCACAGAACTCGTATTGAGATCAGACCTCTTTAATAGTGCTGTCCTGATAATCTCGCGGCAACTAAAGACAGCGTTCTGTGAAGACTGTGAGTTGTTATGAAAGGAGATTTTAACAAATAAGTACTGGGATTAAAATGTATTGATTCCGAAACAGTTAATTTTTTAAATAAGGGGAACCAGGGTTGTGTTGGCCAATTTGGTATAACAACAATACCTTCCGCTTTGTCATGGATAATTTTTTGAAGCATCTTTAATACTAAAGCAAAAGGTGGGAAGGCGTAAAAGTCTATCTCTTTCCAGGATATTGTAAAAGCATATACTTTCCAAGCATCGGGATCGCTCTTCCATGTGACATATTTGGTACACTTAGTATTGCATCTACTAGGAAATAAATCTACTGTGGGTTCACCAAATACTTGTTTTACTTGTTCAAAAGCGTAATCTCCTAATTCCCATTCAGTATCACTAAATTTCATTCGCGATACTGCATCGGCTTGAGTGTTTTCCTTCGTGTTTATGTATGATGCAAAAATGATAATTCTACGTATTTCACACCACTGCCATATCTCTCTCGCAATTAAATTTAAGTGATCGAATTGCACACTTCCCATTCTATTAATACAGGAAATGGCAGTAGTGTTGTCAATACGTAATAATATCTCGCAATCATACATATCATGGGCGAAAACTTTCAAACCTAAAAATGCAGCTTTTAGTTCTAGCTCATTTATATGAGATAATCTTTCGCTATCTTTCCAATAACCATGAGCCTGTTTACCATTATTGTAAGCCCCCCAACCTGTGGTGGAGGAATCTGAAAATATCTCCTTTTTAAACTGATTGAACCTAAACGGATTACCATTACGATCTATATGTCGTGTCCACCATTTCAATTCAGTATGCAACTCCTTAGGGATTGAGATTATTGAGTTGTAACTAGGGTTATCGAGTAAACATAAGTACTTGTGGCGTTCAAGCAACTTAGTATACAGCCAGGAAAACTGTACTGCTGGACACGCAGACGTAAGAAGGCCTATTAATCTTGCAAAATGCCGTAACTTACATTTATTAAGCCTTAAAAAAGAATCAATAGCGTCTTTAATCTTATGTATCTTGTTTGGCGGTAATTTTAATTGCATACGCTTGGAATCAAATATAAATCCTAAAAATGTACAATTGGTACTTGGCATTAAGCAGCTCTTGTCGTAGTTAATTAAGAAACCTAGGCTTTCTAGAGTTGATTTTGTGAGGTGAATATTTTTCATGCACTCGTCATATGTTTTTCCAATTAACAGGGCATCATCTAAATAGCAACAGGAGATGAAATCTTGACTTCTGAGGAATTCGTAAACTGGTTTTAATATCTTCGTAAAGACATACGCAGACGAGGATAAACCAAAAGGCAAGCAATTAAAGGAATATAAAACATCATCTAACATAAAACGAAGATATTTTCTATGTGGTTCGTAAATAGGAATCAAATAATAAGCGTCCTTTAAATCTATGGATGCCATGAAACAGTTATCAGTGATTAATTTTGATGCTGTCCTATAATCCTCCATCTTAAAATGCGTAGTTTTTACAAATTTATTTAAATTCTTTAAATTTAATATAAATCTTTTACTACCGTCAGGTTTGGGTACTAAAAATACGCTAGAAATTAATTCTTTCGGGTGGTGATTACATACAGATATAGCATTAATCTTTAGTAGTTTATTAATTAACTTATTGAAATCATGTCTTTCTTGATCTGATTTGGTGTATACAATTTGCGGCTCGTGACAAACTGGAGTTGAATGAAAAGGTATTTTATAACCTTGCGTCCAAGACAAAATTACTGGATCATCTGTGATTTTTCTCCAAGCTTGAGTGAAGTACTGTAAGCGGCCGGCGTATCTTACCTCGTGTGCATCTATTTGCGGTAGGATTTCCGCGGAGGAGGAGGCGATCGCGAGCGCTCCTTCGCTTGGTAGCGGGTGTTGTAGTACCTGGTCGCGGGACGTGGTGCACGAGATCGCCCTGCATCTGATTTGTTCTGATTCGGTGACTTCCGATGCAGGGTCTTGTAATTTAAATTTCTTTTTTGATTCTTGTTTTTGTATGCAAAATTTGCTTTATTAAATTGATTATTCTGCCTCTGTGTGTTCTTTAATGTACTTCCTGATTTCTGTATAGCCTGCGCAGCTTTTAATTTTTCTGACAGTTTCTCTCCGAATAAAAATGTATCTCTTTCTGAACTAATCAGGGCTTCCTTTAAACTGGTGTTAATGGCAGAGATTACAAAATTTCTTGTCATTTTTGTTTCATTAAAGTGAGAATCGCATAAAACGCGCGCCGCATCGCTAATAGGTTTTAATGCCTCTGAAGCTGAATACTTTTGTTTTATTAGAATATCAGTAGCTTGGGCGAGTTGTAACCCTAATTTACATACATTGGGTAAAGAAAACCACAGAGTCCACTTGATAATATAATATATTTAATTCTTCACTCTTCTCAGTATTCACAAACCTAACCCAAAGTTTGCTAGCTCGCTAATCTCTTGCTGGAGAGCAGTAGATTCAACAAATAGGCATAGATTACAGACAAACGGCCAGCATTAGCTGTCAGTATCTAGGCAAAGATATCAGTTCTATCCTAAAACATTATATGTCGAACCAGGACAAGCATACCTGACATGCAAAACTTAACCTCTAGAATAAGCCACCAACAACTATGTTGATATTTTAATATTATTTAAATGTATGAAGTTTCTTAGGCAAAAGTTTAACTAGCAAACACACCTACCAAATTCGATATTCCATTACATGGATGTTATATTATAATAGATTTGAAGTTAACGCACCTACTGTGCTTTTCTGTTTAGGAAGTTACCGTCTCATGGCTATCAAACAGGCCCCTTAGGATCAGCACCTACCTGGCCACGCCGAGATTAACTAATTACAACCACCGCCTCCTCCCTGAAGAATAGAGCGGCCAACATAAGATCTGCAGCGCCCAGCGCCTGCTTAAGTCAAGCTTTATCCTCGCCTCTAGGCATCCTGGACCCTATCTGAAAATTAGGACCACTCCCGTTAGAGAAAGTTATTCTTTTTGAAATAATTGTGACACCACATGTGGGTAGCTTTTACTGACCGACGAACTTTCCTTCCGCCTGCATCATCTTCTGCAGCCCAGGGCCCTCTTCCACCCGCTGCTACTCTCAACGAGAGTTCCTCTTGTCTGTATATCTGTAAAGAGCTGTTACAGCGGTCGAAACGGTGAGTGTATTTGTTCCTTCCTTGAACAATAAAAGCTTCTCACGAGAAGTACAAAATTATTTAGTTCATTTATTTTCAAAATGCAGCTTTCTAAGCTAACTGCCACGTATCGTCTCCGTCAGTGTCACGTCACCCCTCTCTTCATCGAGATCTTCTCCCAAAAAAATGTTCATTTTAATGTTTGTGTTTTCTTAACTAATAATTTGTACCTTTTTAGTATAATTATTTTATCGCTACATTTTTGCATATGAGAAATTAAAGACACATTTCGAATTTACTAAAGGACTATTTTTTAAATGAACGTAATATTTCCCTTGCAACACTCCGAAACAGAAATGACGTATTTCCACGTAGCCTCGCCAGATGGCGCTATGTGACAGAGTGCAGACATTGCCAAAGCTATTTGCTTCTGTCTGATCATCAATGACGCGTCTCTTCTTACTAAAGCATCGGGCAACGCTGCTTTTGCTTCAGGATTCAAGGTAGGCGGGACTAACATGTTACAGTTGTTAGGTACAAGGTATTCTTGTGCAAGTTTATCTTTAATGTCTTTAGACAGTCCTTTGTTTAGTATGTCTTGCCATCTACTTGCAACGTCTTTATGTATACCTTTTCCTAAGGGCGTGTCCGCTTTCGGCGCATCACCCAATAGGTTGAGGATGTCCTCATCTAGTTCTACGTCCTCCGTTGAGGGTGTTACTGGGTCAGCTGCCTGCACCGGCTGATCTGGTGCAGACGACGGGCCGGGCTGGGGAGACTCCGGACGCACAGGATCCTGCTCGCTGGTCGCCGGTTGCGTAGAAACACAGTGCGGTGAAGCCGAACGTCGCGAAGAACGTGAAGCTCGTTGTCTCATTAGATCATGATGCGGCGAATCGGATCCATTGTCGTCTGTTAATAACAAAACGCCCTTAATACAGCATTGCTATAATTTTATCCAGCTTAGTGTAACAGAGATAACCCAGGATAGTTTCTCGCATTACATTATGCTTTCTTTTGAAAGCGGTTATATTTCAAATTAGATCAGGCTTGTTTATTGCAACAGAGAGAACCCAGGATAGTTTCTCGCATTGCTTATTGTTTTCTCTTGGAAGCGGTTATATTTCAAATATGGCCAGGCTAGTTTTGTGTAACAGAGGTAACCCAGGGTAGTATCTCGCATTACATTTCTAGCCTTACATGAAAACCGTTACATTTCATTTGCACTTACCGCTAGACTCACTATCTGAAGAATCCAAAGTTCTTATGCGGCGGCGTGACTTTCGAGAAAGTCTGGACTCCAATCTCCTTATTTTATTCCGAAGATATTCAGCGTCGTCGTTGCGTTTTCGTTTTTTCTCCATCTTGAAAAGCGTTGAGTGAGACGTGCGAAGGCTTGAGCACGGAAACGTTGAATGATTAAAAGATGGCGGTTACAGCCTGACTGTGAGGCCAGGGGAGTAGGGATGGACGGTGGGGCGGTTTAAGTGTTGCCAGTATAAGAATTTAAAAAATCTTTAAAAAACCGTGCAAGGCTGATGCGTGGGGGCGCTGCTACAATATGTAAACCATAAATCGCAAAGAATGAAGCTGCGAAACATAATTTCTCAGAACCTATGCTAATCATTTAATTCAAATTGGATTCTATTCGATTATAGTGGTGTCAAGATTGAGGCCCAGTCGTCATTCTCGTCTCGGGGACTGCCGGGTAAGGTTGAAGGTACAGTGTGAAATTTAGTCAATTGATGGTAATTATGAGGTACAGTTTATATAAATGTTATAATCATGGATAAAAGAGAACGGGCAGTAGACTCCACGCTGGACTAGTGCCTAGGAGTGGAACGTTAATTATGATTATGTTTAGTTAATATACTAAAATGTTCAGTCAACAGCAAATACACACGATCATTTCAGTAGGTACTTGGTCGCACTTAACTGAAAAATACTGCTACAGTTGGGATGCGTCAAAGTAGTGAGAGTGACAGGGTATTTAAATGATTATCTGCTTTTGCTGTTGACTATAAAATGCAATAATAGTACATTGTGATACAAGTGAGGTATGTGGATAATTACATCAGAGGCGAAATTGTTCACGCGAACCACAGGTGAGCGTGATAAGAAAGCCGAGGATGTACTTATCAAAGCTCACGCGTTTCATACGACGTTGTTGAACACATTTTGCGAGGAAAAAAACATTTTCATAAGATGAAAATTTTATAGGCCTGCCAAGTTATTTTCTTTACTTAATGGTGACAACAGGTTTTTACTCAAAATTGCACATCCCCAAGAATTTCCAGAGGCGTTTATTATCACTTTTCTAGTCACCACGAGTCAACATTTTTGATAAATTTTTGTCAAATAAGCTACAATGGCGCGCAACAGTTTTTTTTCCATGAAGTTTGCGCAGTGCGCTCGCATCTGTTAAGCCAGACTTGGATGAAATCTCTAAACAGCCAATACAAAATGAAATAAATATTTTCGTTTTAAAATGATATCTTTATTTGGTAATACATGTAAAATGTTATCAAAAGTGAATAGTTTTACTTTTTTTTAGCGGAATAGCAAAGAAATATTGTTCTTGTTATATATATCATATACGAAAATAAACAGTCAATGAATTAACAAAAAGGATTTAATTTATTTAGTCGAGTAAGAATCCATTTGCCGAGAATAAAAAAAAAGCTGTACATTCCGTACAACCCGGTTAGTTTAAGAATGCACCGTGGTCATGCATACATCTTGCTGCAAGGTGCCAACGTGACTTAATCGGGATATAACCATAACACACAAGCGTTGTAATGTTATAAGACGCGTGTTTAATATCCAGGATTATGAGCCTAAAAGCGACACAATAAGAAGTACGTTGCGAGCAATTGTGTTGAAAAAAATGTAATATTCCTCAAAACCCAAAATTAGTTCAATAAAATTTCATGAAAACACCTTTTTGTATAAAATTATAAAATTTCATCTGATTTTGGATTTCCATTCTGATAAATTAGCTAATTAAAAGATAAGTGTTTAGTTTTAAGGATTCCATTTTTCTCTGTCTCTGTGTTGATATACCTAGTGCTAAAATACTGACCTTATTTCATACTGACTTTTTATAATCTAAGATTTTGTTTTTATTTTCTTATTTATCTAATAATTATAAAAAAGTTATTTTACTTGGCACTCATTGTTAAAGGTTGCTAAACAGTTTTACTTGCCGCACTAAAATCCCTTCGCCATTATTGACTAGGTCAAAACCGTTTAGGTAACCTATTTCGAATGGACACAGTAGGTCTGGCTCTATTCAGGACATAGGTGCTTTTGACAGGCCGCTTGAAATGTTACCCACAGCGCTTTCAGTGGCTTTTACGTATACTGGTAATCACGTAGAATGCTTGGAATAGAAGTATTCTATTTGAATAAGACATGAAATTTTGAATTTAAACTTTCATGCTTCGTGTCGTGAAAATGATATCATTTAACTCCCGTGTTAATTATCACTATGTGGGACATGTTTCGAACCTTTTGGGAGAACATTAGTATTCCAGGATGTCTTAGATGAGGGTAGTGTGCGATCAATCTCTTCCGAAATCAAATGAAGAAGAACTCTCGAAGGGATTGAAACATGCCGCTCATTGTAGGTATAGTCCTGAAATGCGTTTAAGCGTTTTTTCATGAACTTTTACTTCAAAATACTTTAATTGGTTATTTATTACATTTTGGGACCTGGGCATTTTAAATAATTCGTGTACCCAATTACTTAGTTTTAGTTTTGTCACTAAGACAATACAATACCCTATTCTGAAAAAAAAACATGTACTGGTACCTACTTCTGTACCACGGTCATCTAACACTTACGTTTTTTGACATTTCCATGATATCACAAGATTCACCACTTTGCCAAATGCCTCGTCCCAACCGTTCCCACAGCAATATGTTGCAATTAGGACACCCGAAAAAGAAACTGTTTTTTCTAAATTTCAGCGGGAACTAACACAGAGTTATTTATCTTTGCCTTATAATAGAATTTAATTAAGTTAGGTGTGACATGGTTTACGCGCCTCGCATTCTCCCCGATACACGGCTCGGCTTACATCGTTTCAGGAGGATTTGTCTGTGTTCTACTATTAAACTTAATGCTGGAGTTTGGAGCTGCAATCTAAGCTGACTACATACAATATTGAGTTTAGTTATTTACGAGATGTAAATGGCTAATCTTGATGAGTTTTGGATTATTATATATTAGGTAAATGTGTTGTGTTATTTAAGTACAGTGTTCCACTGATAATTAATTTCACATATTCAAAGAGACATAAAATAATCAATGTACGTAGTGCAGAATTATAAAAATATTATAACAATTTCAACACATCAATGGATTATGAACTTCATATTTTGCTTCAAAAGTACGAGATATTCCGTTATTCGTTTATCTGATCAAAGAAAGAACGCATTTAAAGACGAATAATGTAACTAACAGATTACTTTGGCACTATTTGGGGGAGGCATGTCCAGCAGCAGTGGACGTCTTTCGGCTGATATGATAACGATCATTGATGATGACTAACCATAGTTATCCAGCCAAACTGGTTAATTTCCATGGCACCCATTCAACCCAACTCTTGAGCAGCGAACACCCAACTCGATTCGCTTCAACGCATTTAAAAATCATCCTCACACATTTACTGCCGTAAATAGCAAAGTGTATTACGGATGCATGCAGTCCGCTCTTCTGTTTCCACGAGTTAAATGCAATTATCTGTAATACATGGGAATGACGGCTGTCTTCCTGACTAGGGATGTACAGATGCACAGGATAGCGGATTTTCAGTACCGGACATTGTAGACTCATTAACTGGGGGGTTACCACAACGTCCCATTGCAATTCAATTTAGGTTTGATCTGTCATTTTGTGACAGTTTTTCTATGTAACTGACAGCTTTCGATTCAGTTTAGGTCCTAAAATGAATCGCGTTAACAGATCGTGGTAAGGCCCCTGTTTATTCTACAAAGAAGGATAAAATAACTATGCAACTATCAGCTACAATATTGGAAGAATTATGTTGTGCGGTTTCAATTACTTTCTGCATTGCAGTCTGGGAGTCAGGGGTTGCTCCTCGATGTTTACTTGTCTAGTCAACAGTTCTAGCGGATGTATATTTTTCGACCTTTTGCCGGGATTCCTGCTGGCCACCACCATCGGGGGATGCTAATATACCACAGTTTATTACACACATTAATATACACACACACACACACACCCTTAAGTTAAGTAAACTGGAAACCTCTGCTTCTGGCATCTTTACCCTGTATTTTTTTTTCTGGCACCTTGTAAATTTTGTTTTATTAATTTTCTTTTTTATAGGCATAACTCTAGTACTCATCAAATGGTAATTAATGCTTTAGGTTATGGAATTTTCTGTACTTTAAGTTATAGGCTGTATCACCTTTGTAAGTTAAGATACTTTACTACGGAAGAGCGGTGTCTCTTATCACAAGTGTCTCTGAATACTTAAAAAGAGACATCTAACCTGTTACTGTTAAAAGTTTGTATGCTAACGAATTTTTTTTTTTTGCTTTTTAATGAGGCTGTCTTCTTATAAATCTGTCATTGGAATTTGAAACTACTTTTAGTCCATTGAATAAAAAGTTCTAGAGTGCGTGAGTTAGTAACGTAAGATGTTTCTTCGGAAACATGTCAAGAGTCCCTAGGTAATAAACATACTAAAACCCCGGGACACTAGGAGGAGCCCCGGAGTGGGGGGAGGGGGGGAAAGGGTCCATTTTTTCATTATTCGCTTAAATCTCAAAAACGGTACATGTTAGAGAAAAACTTTCAAGGAAAAGTTGAAAGGCCATAAAATTATCTACAAGTTGTACCTAAATCATTTTTTCCTATATCCTACCGTTTCTGAGTTACACGCAGTTAAAAATGATTTTGGCTCAAACAATTTCCCCATACTAAATACCCATGTTTATCACATCAATCGATCAAAAAATATTTCTTTCTTCCAAATAACTCAAATGTGCAACTTGTGACCGGTACTGATAGATTGCTCTTAATTAGGTCTATAATTGGTAAAGTAAACACATTCCTCCATGGAAGCCTTTAGGAGGAATCGATTGTCAAAATATTATATTAGGGTATTTTGAGTTACTGAACTTGATCTTTTTATTTTTTCTTCCAAAAAAATTCAAAAGTGCAACTTGTGACCGGTACAGATAGATTGCTCATAATTAGGTCTATCATTGATAAAAATACCAGATTCCACCACGGAGGCGTTTACGGGGAATTGAATTTTATTAGGGTAGTTACGATACTTGAACTTTTTATTTTTTTTTCTTCCAAAAAGCTCAAAAGTGCAACTTGTGACCGGTACTGATAGTTTGCTCATAATTAGGTCTATCATTGATAAAAAAACCAGATTCCACCATGGAGGCGTTTAGGAGGATGAGGATGGCTGCGATACGACATCTGCGACGTTTAGAAAAAGCAAGATGGCTTTCACAAAGCAATATTTAAAATGTGACGTCATAAAAAAAGCATCGATGATCTTTTACAACCCCTCCTCCACTCAAAGTGACGTTGAAGAGGCTGGGAAAATTTGCTTCTTAAAATGGTATGGAGCACCAACTAAAGTCATCTCTCTCAACCAATACCGCTTCCAGTCCTTTATGAGGTCAGTAGCCAAACAAAAGCCAGACATAAGCTCTCTCCCACCCACGGAAAGTGCGGCAACACAGCATTCCCGGCGCACTTACTATCAAGTACAACAGTGGCTTGGGAATGAGCTGCCTCCACAAGAGTGGGGATGGCAGTCTGTAGGAAACACCCTGGAGCCCATAAAAACCGAAGATCCACCAGCACCAGAGGCCTTACTACAGACCATATTTTGCCGTTGCACTAAAGATTGTGCTAGCGGCAAATGTGGATGCCGAAAAGCCATTGCTCAAATGTTCAGCGGCATGCCTTCATTGCCAAGGGAAATGATTTAACAGCGTATCCATTCAGGAAGATGATGATGATGGTGATGGTGATGACGAAGAGCTTCACCACGAATCACCTACATCTGAGGATGAACAAATAATAGAAGAAGAACTCTTAACAGGACCGTTCCAACCCAAAAGGATGAAAAAGTAATCATCATCATCGTCGTCATCATCATCATCATCATCATCATCATCATCGTCATTTCTTACAATCCACAACAAAAACGGAGAAAAAAACGGTCGTCTGCGGGCACCCTAAGTTGGTAAAATAAAAAGATTTCGAATTTTTCACCTTTCATGGGATGTAGCTCGAAAACGGCTGCGAATAGAAAAAAATGATTTAGGTACAACTTGTAGATAATTTTATGGCCTTTCAACTTTTTCTTGAAAGTTTTTCTCTAACATGTACCGTTTTTGAGATTTAAGCGAAAAATGAAAAATAGACCCTTTCCCCCCCTCCCCCCACTCCGGGGCTCCTCCTAGTGTCCCGGGGTTTTAGTATGTTTATTACCTAGGGACTCTTGACATGTTTCCGAAGAAACATCTTTTGTTACTAACTCACGCACTCTAGACCCCCCTTGGAGGGACTCATTCAATGGACTGTTTGCTGTAGAGTAGCTTTTTGAATGGACTGCTTTGATGCTAATCGGCCAACTCAAATAATTTCAAGTATAACAGAGTCGTCTCCGAATCAAAGGTGCGAGTCGGGCGCCGGGTGGCTCTAGTGATCTATGACGTTTATAGAAGCTGGATGAAAAGAGATTGTATATTACGGAGATGGCATTGTTAATACAGGTGTGTGGTGTGACGAAGATGGACCGAATAATAAATGTGTATGTAAGTATATCACCGCTTCTATCGCGGACAATTTGAGAGACAGTCGCCTTGCTTGGTAGTTAGTTAGTTATACTGAACTCTTCATCTCTTCCGCAAGTCGACATCCAGTGCGCCTATTTTGCGTGAAATGGTCCCCACCATAGCGCTACTTTAACCACCCCACCTCCTCCAGAAAGTTAGTGAGTGCCTTTGTGTTTTTGACTACAACCCGTAGTGTGTCCGGGGACCGTAGGTGCTTTTTCCTGTAAACTTTTACCTGCTTGCAATCCTGTAGAATATTGGTCGTTTTTTCCGCCTCCATGCACGCTCTGCACATGGGGCTATCCGTGATACCTATGTCGTAGAGGTGTCAGCTGTTCAGGGTGTTGTGTCCTGTTATTATTACTACTATCTTGCGTAGTTGGTTTCTATGTGTCCTCAGTAGTGCGGTTGTGAGTTTGTTGTCGCGTTTTGGTAGAATCTCTTTGGTCTGTCTGCATGTGTCTATCTCCTCCCAGTGTCTTTGGTGTAGTTTTTTGGTGTATAGGTTAAGTTGATTGTAGATGTAGCTTTGTGGTAGGGGCAAGATTGGTTCGGGTCCGTATGCCGTTGTTTCTGAGCCTTTCCTGGCCAGTTCCTCCTCTGCATCGTTTCCTCTTGAGCCACTGTGTCCCTTGATCCATTGTATAATAACGTTGTTTTTGTCTGCGTACACCTCCGTTAGATTTTGGTGGCATTTGTATATGAAGCTAGATGTGATGTTGTCACTGCTCAATGCTTGTAGTACCTATTATGGTCTGAGAGTATTCGTATGTTTGTGTTCTCAACTTGTCTTCTCTTTATAGCATTGCAGGGTTCGATTATCCCTAAGCATTCAGCCTGGAATACCGTGTTTTGTTTGCCCAGTGGTTTGGATATGTGTATGTTTAAGTGAGAGCACTCCACATCCCGTTCCCGTATTTGTTTTCAAACCATCTGTGAAGATTCTAAGGTCTGTTTGGTTTAGCCATGCGTGGTATGGGCACGTTATATAGAGGGATGAAAGCCATGTAACCAAAAGAGTATGAGGTCTGAATGTGGAGCGATGTAAGTTGAGACGAGGTAGGCCAAGGAAAATTTGGATGAAAAGAAAAGGTGATGATGAAGTGAGTGATGAGATGAAGGCTGGCAGAGAAGTATGGAAGAAAAACACATGTTGTGCTGACCCCAAGTAAATGCGGTAAGGCCAAGGAACTGCGAGCGAAGCGAGCGTGCCGCGGTAGCGGCTGGCGAAGCGGCAGAACCGAAGACGTTTTTACTACCTAATACTCACTTATAAAAAATAAATAGGTATGTATTATTTTGAAATTATACCAAACGTTTACTGTCTACAATGAGTGATTTCATACTTTGAAAGTTAATCAAATGTTAGCGAGCTTGGGAGTAGGCATAAAGGAGAGGGCAAATGCACAAAAGTTCCCACTGGGTCGAAGTGCATCCGAAAGGGCCCTCATCTAGATAAGATAAGAAGAAGAAGCTAAATGACGATACCTAGAGGTTGATATATTTCTGTTCTTTTGATTTTGGATTGTTTTCTATATTTCCTTGTTATTGTGTTGTTGACATTGTCTTATTATTATATCTTAATTTTTTTTTTCTATTTTTGACGATTGTGATAAATCTCTTATATTTTTGACATGTATGCAAATTTGTAATGTATTTTTTATCATAATAGTAGATTGTATGACAAGGGTCTAAAGTAAGCCATATTACCACGAGATGGATATTTTCCCGAACGAAGTGAGGGGAAATAGTTCGAGGGGTTATATGGCTTTTAGACCAGAGTTATACACTCTACTTTTCACTTCGACTGCGAGAAAATAGTAAAACAAAGATCCTGTATCCACAATCAACAATTATACCAAGGCGAAAAGATTGTTCAATTTGGCGCTATTCTTTTTAATAAACTGTTTTGACACAGATACAAAATATTCACAAGACGAATAAACGCCTCTGACCGTCTAATAGCGGCGTAGTCTATCCCGCTCAATCTTCATAGCTTATGTCATGTAATTACATCCACCAATCACAACTCTTTAAAATGGCGTTGGTGTTTGCTGTCTACTAACCAGAGTACAGCTGGACATTGGAGTGGCCAGTCGGGAGGCGGAATTCAATTCAAACATTGGACTGACATGACTCATGTATGCAGTTAACCACGCTTGAAACAACCAATGTTTGAATTGAATTCTAAACAATTTTTCATTTTCATTTTTTCATTTTCACATATTTTCCCTAGGGGCTAAATGTACTACTTTAGCCCCGCTTGCCAAGTCTAATATGATGCACTTTTTGAGCATGAGAAGTGAAAAATAAATAATCTAATCTAATCTAGAAGATAAAATCAAATGTTAGTATACTGAATAAAAATATATTATTTATTTATTCCCATCATAACACACCCCAGGAAATGATGAGAAATTACCCATATTCAATTCACATCCCTAGAAACGCGACTGCCGGCTGGCACATGCTTCAAACTCAATGGGCCCGCGGAAATGACGCCTATATCATACTGTATAAGGACGTACCGCTCCATTAATATACGTGCATTAGTGTACGTCAGTATTACAGGAATTTGATAATTATGTTAACTCGCGGCTCTATTCAAATGTTGTCTGTCAATCGTCGGGCTTGTGTACGAACGTGCTGTCTTTATTATGTCGCCGGATCTGAATAGTTTTGAAATGAATTAATTTGGAGTTGATGACTACTGTGTGGGTAATTGAGCATTTATAGAATAGTTTGTACCAATTATGCACCAACTTCGATTAAGGCGCTTTTAATGTTCCCATTTTGTTAATCTGTCCTACTTTATAATATTACCTATATTAAAAAATGCGAAAGTTTGGATGTTTTGATGTTTGTTACTCAATCACGATTAAATGGCTGAACCGATTTGGATTTAATTTTGCATGAAGAGAGTTGATAGCCAGGATTAAAATATAGGATTGTTTTTGCCCTAGGTCCGCTCAGACGAAGTCGTGGACCAAAGCTATAAATAAAAGGCAAAGTCCTGATTGATCTATCAACGCAAAAGCCAACACTACTGAACCCAGTAACTTGATTTTTTACAGTACGCTATTCATAGTTAACGTTACCCACGGAGGTGGTGAGTGGGAGCACTAAAAAGCGATTTTAACAAAATTTCACCCCTCAGGGGTTTAAATAGTAGTGCAACGTTATTATGGGAGAAACTTTCCTTTTTGAGCTAGAGATTTAAAACTTTGTAGAAAGTTAACATATATACTCTTATTTTCCTGATCCTAATTAATATTCAATTTGTTTTATTAGTAGAAACATATGTAGAAATTAAAAAGTATTCCTATATTATATTATATGCATATAAGTATTATATGCAAAAATACGCAAGTAAACACTCATATCATTATTGCTTATAGATCCGAGGAGGTTTTAACTAAATAAATTGGGAACACCAAGGTTCTGGGGCCGTAGACAAGGTTACTATCGACAAGCGCTAACGCCAATAGAAAACGAATAAAATGTATGTGAATGACAGATGCCATCGAAACACTTTTCGTTGACATCTGTCATTCCCATACATTTTATTCGATTTCTATTGGCGTTAGCGCTTGTCGATTGTAACCTTGTCTACGGCCCCTGGGAAGTCAGTTGAACATTTAACGCAGTGTAGCTTCGACTGTACATCTTACATTTTAATTCAATTTGGTGACCGACTTCACCCGCTATAAAACCTAAGTTAGCCCGCAGGTAACATAAACCGAAACCCCCCGTTAAGTCAACAAACTTGCAACCTACACGAATGTGCAATTCCGTCGCTCCCCGGCCTTTATCTTCACCCACGCTATCTAAGCATAAGTATCTCTTGTCCATTTGCCAGCGAAACAAAGAAACTCGGAATGTTCCAGATTTTATCCTCTGAACTCTCGATATTACTGTCTGGGAGTCAGTGTTAAATGTTTGTGACGGAGCAACGTAAACGACATAAAGGGATGCTAGTGCCTGCTCGGAATGTCCGCAGCTGGGCTGGAACTCACAACATACTGAGAGAATACGCTTAGTCGAACCAGTCAAATCTGACCTCCAATTACGCGTTGTTCTTTGGAAACTCTAAGCCATTTTGTACTAGAAATAAGTTAAGAGACAAGTCGAGTCAGATTGTGAATAGTATAGCTGCAAATAAACTGTGCTTGGCAACTTTCGCCTAAGACTTCAAGAAGACGTTCTAAAGATCTCCGATTTGATAGTTCTGCAGAATTTTTAGTTTTAAAATGGCAAGTCTTTGTTATCTGAAGCATGTAGGTACATGTGCTGTCGAACTGTCGGTTTAATAAAATTCTCTCATTTGTATCTCTCTGTTAGTGAAGACGCTTCACTTCTTTCAACTTATCATAGGGCACTATAAGTATTTTGCTCAATAAATAAAATTGTATCTATCTTTGGGAATAGTGCAGTCTGTGAAAAAACTGAAAACTTTAGTACTCACTCTGGCACAATAATGAGAAAAAATACAATATTGTGCAGGACAATCAGTGATTACGAATATTTGGGACTAAAATATGTGTCCAGTATGTATCATTTCTCATTCAATGCTTTTAGTTAAATGCAAAAAACGAGGTTTTACTCTTTAGTTAAGTATGCTCAATATTCCTATGGTCGCATTGAATTAAATTTTCGCTAATGCAATGTTGAATCCTCTTGATGTACTCACCTGGCCCCCTGCTCCAAGGGTCCTCAGGAATTACAGGAAATATAGAATTCGTTGTATTTCAACAAAATCGAGATTGGAAATGCTTTTATCGTTCAAGTATTTGAATTTTCTACGTTCCTGGAGTGGGCTATAAAATTCCTTTTAAGCCGGCGAGCAAAATTGCTTGTGAGTACTTCCCATGGTCCGTATGCTTGTGTGCCTATCAGCATTACTTATTGCTGCCTATTTTTAGTTCCAATATAGATTTTTTTCTTCCGTACCCAAAGGGTAAAAACGGGACTCTATTACTAAGGCTCCGCTGTCCGTCCGTCTGTCTGTCTGTCTGTACATCTGTCACCAGGCTGTATCTCAGAAAACGTGATAGTTAAACAGTTGAAATTTTCACAGATGATGTATTTCTGTTGCCGCTATAACAAAAAATACAAAAAAGAATATAATAAAAACTTTGGGGGGCCCAAACAACAAATAATGTGATTGTTTGCCGTTTTTATATATAATGATACGGAACCCTTGGTGCGTGAGTCCGACTCGCACTTGGCCGGCTCTTTTTAATAGTTTTAAGAGTAATACTTACACATGGTGCGCTACTGAGAGGCATGTCCATACAATCTAGCAGCAGTGTTAGCAGCAGAAGGGAAGGCTCACAACTATCTAAACTTATTTTCATTGTTGTTGTAATTCATGCGTACAAATGACTATTGAATTACAAACTGTTCACTATTGCTCTTATTTAGTATAGTTGAATAATCGAATGATTGAATAAACGTATAGATGCGACAGCAACGAATGGATGGAATGATAGGCGTTCCGGTCACTCTATGATCTGTGTTGGAGTTGCCACCGCATAAAGTAACATAATTAACGTTAAATGTCTCAGGTGCGGATTGGCAATGTTACAAGTAACAACATTTAAAACTTATCATTACAAGCCTTTCTAAAATAGGTACAGTTTTTAAAAAGAACTCTTGCTGTATGCTATATATTTTTATATTTTTTGGTAGAATATTCTCGACAAAGACTGCATACTACCTACCATTCAAAATTAACACTTTAAAAACGTGACTGCTTTACTAACTGACAAAAACTTACATCAGAACGGCAAACATGCTGAATTAGTACACGAAGTAAACACAAAAACAACAACTTTATCTTCATTTGATTCGAATTTTCTCCTTGCATTTTCGGTGGCTTCAAATGTGAGGTTTTATTTTATTTCGAGCATTCGTAACCCTTTGACAGTCGCTGAGCGATCGCTGTCGGTAGACCCATTCGTCTGTGTTAGTTGAGAAACCAGAATACGGCCTGAAATACTTCGATCTTTTGATGTATTACTTACGTAATGTTATGGATACATTTGTTTCCGTTTGACAACTCGGGCTTAAGTATTATGCGTACGCTTTTATGGTTCTTTTGTCAATGGGATTGAAATGAAAACGTTTTATTACTTAGCTGTGGATACGAATATATGTTGGATAGAATAAAATGTTTACCTATTCGTGACAATAGCAAATCAGCAAACAAAAACTTTATTCTATTGTTAAACGCTCGCCCCGCGCGTTACCTTAAAATGTGGACACGGGACAGCTCTGTAATGTTGTTCTTACCTGCCTTAGTTGGTGTGACAGAGAGCGCAATAGAGGTGTTTACTGTTTATATGGCACCGTGCGCAGCGAGCTGTTGATTGTGTTACAAAACAGCTCTGGTTGCCCGATGAGACCGTCAGCTGATATGACAGCGGCGGGTCTAAGTACGGTCATTAGACCGCAGTCTGGACTTCAGTGGGTAACGGGGCGGTGAGCGCGCGTCCATACGTTCGGGCAAGTTCAATTTACATATGGACGCTCGATGCCGCTGCCCGCTGGCATCCAAGCGGTGGCGGCCAGAGTGTCCGCTCAAGTTAGGCAAGCAGCGTTATCGGTAGCGGGCGACGTTCATGTAAAACCGCACGCTCCGCATCGAGCGGGCACTCGGACCTTAGACTTATTGTCCTTTCTGTGTAAATATAATAAATATTACTGATCTATGACATGAGATGATGTATAATTGGATAAAAGTCAATTATGTTGTATCTAATGATTGAATTTCTTGTTTCAGGTAAGTTACAGCAATCAGCGGACAAAGGGTTAGTCATCTTATGGTGTGGTTATAGTCTAGAGAGATGATTCAGTGTTGAATCAATAGCTGGAAAGCTATTGTCACTTTACTCTTCTTTATCTGAATCATTAAATTTAGGTAGTCTACTAGATCTTCTGGTGGTCTTTAGATTTCTCTTATGGACACCACGCTACTAAAAACGACAGAATTAAAGATTAATATAGTCCGTAATGCCCGTTCCCTCTCATACATGAGAGGAGGCCTTTGCCCAGCAGTGGGACGTATATAGGCTGATGATGATGATGATGATGATAGTCCGTAAGCCCCTTCCTATTACAGCTTCGTCTCATGAGAACACGATAAAATGTATAGCAGCAGGTAGAGAAAGTTGTGCTGAGTAAGAATCAGAAGATTATCGCACCTAAATTTGGCTGAAAGTTTCATAATGTTCGGTACATAATGGTACATAATGTACGGTCAAAATTCGTATGGGTAGGTGCCGTGATAACAGTACGAGACATGTGGCATCATTTAGCCCTTTAATCGTAGAAAGCGTAAACCTACGTCTGTCAGTCCTTAAATGGCCGAAAGTACTTCGCAGACGGTGCCAAAGGCATAAGTGCATAAGGCTAACAATGTGAAATTATTGGGAGTGGGCTTACGGACTATTTATTATATACAGCTATTTGGAGTATATAGATAAAAAACAATTTTAATACTAGTATGCAAACCGTAGTTCCATTAGGTTTATCTATGTTTACTTTGAGTAAAAAAATTGTTAAATGGGGTGCCTGTCGTATCGCATAACGTTGATCGTCCTAAAAATTTTTGGCCGAGAATGTTTGGCATAATGTTGAGTGGCATACTACTTATTTATTAGCCTATTAATTTTTGTGCATACACATTTAAAAGTTGTAAAGTGTGTTTATCCTAATATTGATTACTCGAACATCGAATTACCTAAAAAGTAATAGTCCTAATTTTCATTGTCATAGTAATTATTTTGCCAATTATTAAGTTAGCTAAACCACATATACTAGTTTTTTCCGTCGACACGAGGGCGGGTCATAGGTTATTCAAGTATTAGGCAATTCTCAGCAGAGCCAACCTTCATTTGGATCATTTAGATAGGTTCGTTAGTTGCCTTTTGTACCTCAGAGCAGAAATAGGGGGCCCGCGAAGCGGGGCTCCGTCGACATGAGGGCGGGTCATAAGTAATTTAAGTAATAGGCAATTCTGACCAGATCTAACCTGCATTTAGATTATGCAACATTTTTAGAACATTAAATGTTAGTAACATCAGAGTTATGCACATCAATCATTCTAAAAAAAAACTTCGACATAATAAACTTTCGGACAATAAATATTTAGGACAATCGATATTAGGAACAACAATTTCGGCAAATAAAAAATATGCATAATAATGTTTATGCCATACGTTATTCGGCATAAAGCGACAAAATAGTAGGACCAACAATTTTATGCCACCCGATATAGACCCTTTTGAATAATATAACATTATCAGACGTATTTTTTAAAATATTAATTCATAATGAAATAAAGTAAGTTAAATTGGCTTTCAAATACTCAACGCATATAATTAAAACACAATTTGATGTAAACACAAATAAACATACCAATCTGTAACTAGAAACACGTGTTGACCAAAAAGAAACTTAAGACAAAACGGGCCGAAGAGAATTAGCGCGCCAGTGAAAAAAAAGTGACATTTCAAAATGGACCCGCGCAGCCTTTATGCCGTCAGACAAAGAAGTCTGTTGCAATTGATGGTGCTCGTAGACGGGAACAAAACGGACCAAGACGCTGCGCTAGGGTTGAACAATGCCTGTGGATACTGTTCTTAGTTGAGTTTATCGTGGCTCGGTTCATCCGACTTTCAAACAGGTTTTCTATTGACAGTTCTCCGTCTTTGAGCGTACGATTAAGATGCCTGTAGTACTCACATTTGTGAATAGATTGTGCGTAAGTTATGTTTTTTATGAATGTATTTGTAAAGACACCTATGTTTATAATAAGTTTTTATAACATTCATGTATTATCATCGGCTTCGTGTACTGCACGTCTACCATGAGACTGTCGCGACATACTCTCGATGTTTCTCGCACTATACCTATGCTAAGTCTTCTAATAAGAAAGAGACGGATAGTGCGAGTAAAATTATTGAGAGTATGTCGCGGCCGTCTCTTCATAGTCGTGCTGGTGACTTAACCTTCACTCAGACGTATGATTTTATTGAAGGCGTTTTATCAATGAATGTTGAAAATAATATAAAAAAAATAAAAAAATATTAGGGGACAATCTTACACAAATCGACCTAGTCCCAAAGTAAGCAAAGCTATGGATACTAGACGACGATAAACATATTTGTATAGATAAGTATATAGAAAACATCCACGACTCGAACAAATATTCGTGCTCATCACACAAATAAATGTCCTTACCAGGATTCGAACCCAGGACCTCTTGCTTCGTAGGCAGGGTCTTTACCAACTAGGCTAAAGCGGTCCACTACCAACTAGGCTAAAGTAATTAAGTAGGTATAAATAATACCTAATCGCTGCGGGAGGCAAGTTGAGATTTTAGTTACTGTGGCATAAAGGTTTGATGGCTGGACTCTTTTTTTATTTACCTACTTTTACTGCGACATGACCTGGTGAAGGTTCCGGGAGTCCGCTAGGTGCACAGTGGTGCAGGACCGGTCATTATACTCATTATGCCTTTTGTCCAGCAGTGTACGTCTTTCGGCGATATGATGATAATGATGATTGTGTGAGAGAAATTGACTAAGATTATTATATACTTATGTAGCAACGTGTGTACATGCATAATTTGAGCAAAATTACAAGTAATACAATTTCTAATCATTTCTGTGGGTATCGACAATATTTTTAAAAGAACTGGAATCTAAATTACAACGCCGACAGTTGAATATGTTCCACATTTATACCAGATGCTGTTGAAGCAAATAGTAGGGTATCTGTACCGCGACTGAGATATCCGCTTCCTCAAAATTTAAATCGCGTGTCACCAGCACGCCCGCAGTTTTATATTCATCGGAAATATTATATAACCAAACTAGACTATAATTTAACCATTAAAATGTAAACCGCTATTATTATAATTAATTCAGTACCTATTAATTAAACCTAGGCTTTATTTAAACTCATCTAGATTGGTCGCCTTGCGCCATCAAACGCTCCAAACACTCAATTATGGTTTTAATTGACTTTTGCCGTGGATTCGACAGTGTCTGATGGATTACATTTACAAAATACCAAATGCTGCCGCATTTTCATTCAACCTTTGATGAGGTGAACAGTAACACAGAATGTGACTGAAATGTGATTATCAGTTCCCGGGAAGAATGCACGGCATTTACTCGTGCAATCAATTCCTGGAATGTGTTCAAAATAATGTTCCAAAATCACGCTCACTGAGATTTTTGTAAACATTTTACATCGCTTCTGATAGATATTATATAGGTTTGGGATAATGGTCACTCGTTTTTGATCACTGAAACAATCGTTCTTTTAGAATTTCATCCATTTGTAACGCAGTCGAAAAAATAACCGTCGACAATTTGTTTACATTTGAGAGTGAATATTGCAATTTAGTCAAACATACGAAAACACAGCTTTGCACAAATCTGTTGGTAATTAGGTTGACTCGTTTTAGGATGAAAATGAGTACATTCAACATGGTAGGTGTTTCTTGCCATGGCTAACAATATGCAACACATATTCACATAATTTCAGAAGCGTTTCACGAATGGCAGCTGTTTAAATAACTTAAAATAGTAGACTTTGACTCTTGAAGAGGTTAACTTACTCGTATCATAGAGAATATGACCAGCGAGTGATGTCACATATTTTTATTTTTATTTATATACATAAGTATGTTTATACAAGCTGGTCAATTGTCAGATAGTCCCCAAATATTTATTTTTTATTTTTTAGTACGCCGGCCGTTGTTAAATTACATTCACATCTATATGAAGCGAACAAAAGCAATTCACATCACAGTGCCAGGAAACCGTATTAATGTGTCCAGCCGTATCACCGCATCGAACCGAGCCACATAGTTCGAGTTACAACATAGTTATGTACAACATAGTTACGTACAACATAGTTATGTACAACACAAATCGCTCCAGAAGACGCCCGCTTCCGGATGATCGCCCTCCTCCGCCTGACACCTGTTCCTGTCACGATGGAATTGGGGAAGACATATCGTTGGACCGTATCCTATAACTATCCTGACCCCACGAACGAATAGCTACTTTATTAGAACAGTTTAAAGTCCATTTCAGATAGTGCTTGCGCGTGTTGGCAAGCTTGTTAGATAGGACGCCGTGTTTGCGTTGGGCTTAAAATCTGTTTAATATTACATTGGTTCGGTAAATGTTATTGATGGGATTTTAGGTACAGTTTGACCGGTATTATTCTGAATAAGTTGTATAAACGTTATAATAAATATAAGGTTTATTATGGCTGTGTTGTATTATTCATAAACATTTAGATGATAATAACAAAAATAGGACCGTGGACATATTCGCCTACGCTACTAATCTTCGCCTAAGTTAATAAAAAATAAATTCCCACGTTATTCTTAAGGCAGCCTGCACAGAAAACGACTAAAATAGAAAGTACTTTTTATGTATGGCAATATTCTTGGATCAATTGTTTGCAGCATCTCATAAGTGTAATCTTTTTTTCTGTAAAAATGATCTAAAACGAATGTTCTTTCTAATAACATTCTTATTTCATATCTCAGTTATATGTAAAAGTCGCAATCGAATAAAATATAATTGAGGTGATAGTGGCGGCCATTTTTAACCACCGTCTTTCATGGACAACATTCTTGACATCTGTCTGTGGTATCGTAGCTCCCAAACGGATGAAACAATTGTCGTTTATTTATTTTTTGTCGTAGATATAGTTTTATCCCGAGTGTTTTTAACGACGTTTCATGAAAATCTGTTCAGCCGTTTTTGAGATATTGGACTTTTATTGCAAGACTTTGCCGGCCCCTAGGGTTGTCAAGCCAGATTAATAATGTTTCTGACTTTTGAGACAAATATAAGTTATTTGCAAGAAGACAAAAGAAATGAATTCGTATAAAATATATTAATATGCCAGCTTTGTGTTGTATTCTTGATATACTTAGTTAAAAGGGGATTTTTTTTAATATTTTAAAGGGAATTCATTATTTTATATTCATGAAGTTAGTCCTATTTCTCTAACTTACTTGTGATTCATCAACCAACCTTTCGTTCTTTCGTCGTCGAGTAAGTTAATATAATTTTCGATAACCCTCGATATTGCAGTAAATGTGCTACGTGTCTTCGCCTACTGCAGATTTTATTTAAAAAAATATGTTGAGTAGAATAAATAAGACTCATCTTGGTAAGACTCGTTCAACATTACTAAGATAGATGTAGGTAAGCTAAACTTTTATCTTTTATTGACGTCACGGCGGTATGTAGGCGAAGTCAGATAATTATGCCCAGACTTCGCCTACTACATATGAAATCCAATTGCAACCATTAGAGCAACGACATTTAGAGCTTTAGCTTTTAGAGATAAGTAAAATCTTTAATTAATCATTGCCATACAAAACACGTGTACTTAGTAAGATAATTATTGAGAAATGTGCCAAAACTCAGAAGTTCCGCAACTCGTCGGGACCGAAAGTGTAAAAAAACGTGTTTACGAGAAGAAGGTGATTAGATTATTTTTCTTTTAATATTTGCTAAATATTTAAGTCAATAATATCAAATATTTTCCATACACGAAATATTATATTATTTGTAATACAAGTAAAAGCCCGACACCTATTAGAATATTGTTTTTCAAATATGTTTGATGACATATCTATTTGACTGAAAATACAATGTGTACACCCCAGTCATGACATGACACGAGCTGATAATACTCTTAATAAATAGGTCATGAAACATATTTGAAAAACCATAAGGACCTTTTATAAAAAAAATCCTTATAAAAATCTACCTGAAGGTTTAATTCATACACATCAGCCATAATACAAAAAGGACAGTTACATTCATCAAGGTCCTTTAATAACCCTTTAATTTACCCAAGCAATTCCAACGACGGCTAATATTCCAACAATTTCACGCCTTCACATACCTTGTAATTCGCTACATAATTAGTTCAGAGTTAATTTTTCACCTGAGTACACATCAAAACCTACGTAATCACTAAGTACAGCAATTCGGCAGCAATTTATCTCATGGATACACTGAATGAGCTTTGATGATAGCAGATTTTCCAAATCAGACGAATTACATTTAGTCCCATTCAGAATTAAGCCGTTTTTGTTATTCCGGAAATTATTCGAATACTTAGATTCTTTGGGGATTCTGAGATATCAATCGTTATTCATAATAAACAAGGAAATATGTTTAACCTCTTTAGTCTGAGATGTTTCTTGTGCATAAATACTTACAAATTTGTTAATAGGATTATTTTAATGCTCATCGAATATAATTCGCTTGTTAGAAGCCTTTTCGTGGAGTAAATGTTACGTCATATCTATGTATATTTTTTTTACTTTGTTTTTTAGAGTAAAGATCCCGCGAATGATAGGGGCAAACTTTGCTCCATAGAACTTTATAATATATATTATTGAACTTTTGAGACTGAGACTATTGAGAAGACTTAGGCTTCTTAACGGCTCCAACGTCAAATTATATTGAGAAATCGTCAGTAACGATATAATTTGAGACTTTGGTGCCGTTAAGAAATCTAAGTCTTATGGTAGATGTCGCTACACGCCTTCCCAATTCGTTGCAAGAGGGAACTGATTGCAAGATTTAGAAGCCGAGTCAGATTTTTCTAATAGCTCAGTTGGTCAGTAGTGACCGGCCATGTTTGCATGTGCTCACCGGTTCGAATCCGGCTCTAAGCATTAATTTTTTCTTTAATTTGAAATACATACATTTTGTAGGTATAGCAGCGTTACTGCTTAGTAAAAAATGAATTAATTCAGATATACCGCGCGTGAATTAAAATACGATACATTTCAATTTAGCAATTAGAATTTCATATTCATATATATTCATATTCATATTCATTTATTATTAAAAACGTATTTCACAGAAATATTAATTATGGGATACATTTTTGCGAGAGCCTGAACTAGGATAACCTGTGTTTCAGGCGATAGGAAAGATCAGTGTATTTTAAACATACGTGCAAACCATAAAAAATCTACGTTTAAATACAGTACAAAACTTAATAACTCTACAAAGTATTTATTTTATTTACATAAATCAGGATTCATTTCAGAACAATAAATTCTCTGTGTCTTCGTACGACATTTTTTGAAGGGCATCTCGGAGAGTTTTGAAGTGGTTCTCTCATGTACCTCTGCGCTGAACTTTGAATTTGGCATGTTTCATCTGCCTAACAATTTGAGAACACAAGCAGCATTTTACAGTATGCACATTTGATTCCGTTTGTGATTTTGAATGCAAAACGTAGATGTCGGATCGACCCTCTTAATAAACATCCGTAATCCTATAGGTAAAGTTTAATGATTATGAGGCTTTGAGCAAAGTAAACGAAACTCCGTGCAAAGTAAGCACGAATTGATAGTGATAGCTTATGTTTGATTAGGAGTATTGCCGTGTTTAAGGGGTTGCTAGAGCATGTATTTGCAACTCATCATTTGATTAACATTGTATAACAATTCCTTTTCAATCCTAGTCATACACGCTCTTTGGGGGGAGGCCTATGTCCAGCAATCGACGTCTTTTGGCTGATATGATGAATGATGATAATGATGATGACTAGTCATACTCGCGCACGCAATCGGTTACCTACATGCAGTAAATGTGGGTTGTGTAATGATTGATAAAACTTAAAATTATTAACAATAAAAGCTATAAAAAACATAGTAGTTATGTTCCGACACTAGGCTGGGCCTGTCGCGTGGAAACTAAACAGTACAGACGATCAATTACGTGGCTTTAAAATAGAACACGAAACTTTTTTTTACACAAACTTTTACAAACCAAGTATACAAGAAAAAAGATATATTTAAGATGTAAATACCAAAGATTTAGTGGCCACGACAGATGGTTCTGATAGCTCCATTAGTTAGTAGTGACGAGCCATGATTGCCTGTGGTCGCCGGTTCGAATCCGGCGCGGAGCATGAAATTTTTCTTCCTCTAATTTAAATTTACCTGTTGTATTGTTTCACTTTATTATCGTAACGTTTACTAATATATTATTTAAAAATAAACCCACCCCTTATCTTTGCCACAGATAAACTTTACACAAATAAAATTTAAGGTTGCTGAATCATGAGGACTTCTTGTGATTTATTCAGCAAGCGCTTGTGAGATTTATACATCGTTATATTGCTTCAGAGTTTGCATGAAAATCGTGCCATGCAAAACCCGTCGCGTAAGGTGTGTTTTAGATTCTTAAATTGAAAACCGTGCAAACGTACAAAAGCATGCTCGCATTGAAGAAAAAAACCTAAGCTGTACAGCTCTCGGGTCATCGCAATTTTTAGCCACGTCAACGCCCCAGCGTTTGGCACTAGCCGCGGGCCAAATGCGAGCCTATTTCCAATTTGCGTCTATCAATCAACAGCAATCTCGCGCTGAGTGGATTACTCGCAAATTAAATTTGCATAGGCTCCCGTGCTACTATGGCGACAATGCGACTGCGATTGTCAACCTCATACGATATATCTTCGTTACATTCAAATGTCTACTCTATTTTTATCACACAGGGTTGAATTTAAAGCGTTTTAGTAGATATAGTTGAGAGCTTGTGGAAGGAAGTTGTGTGGCGATGCTTGCTGTCTTTGTGTGTGGCACTTGCGGTTCTGCACCGAAATGACGTGAGGTATGGTTGGACCAAGTCGTCACTACGCATTGGTGTGCTTTAAATACGAGTATTGCGCCTCTTACCGTAAGATTCGTTGATAGTACTATAGATCGCAGCAATGAAAAGCGCAATATTATTACATGGTAGGTACCATTTTAAAATGATTCAATGATAGCTCAGTTGGTAAAAGCAGTGCACGGTATGCTAAGGTTGCGGGTTCAAGTCTCGCTGGTAACGAAAGCTGTAGGTACATATTACGTTTAACTTTGATTACAAAATACTTATCAGTCCGTATTTTTCCAGTTCTAACAATTATACAATGTAGTGGTTAGAAAAGCGTATATTTTCACGACAACATTATTTCTTCTATTGCTTTCATATTTCAATGTGTTTTCACCACTGATTTAATGTATAATACGAGCACACTATTTTCGTAAACTATATTACATAAATCAAACGATTCATATTTCAATAATACCTTATCATTAAATTCGTCAATAAAATCTTTTTTTTATTTTGCCTCAGAAAATGGCGTCAGTCAATGAGTTTTTCAATTCAGTAGGAAGAGAGTTATAAAGTTTAATTCCTATTACATCAAGTGATTTTCGAGCCTTTGCTAGCCTCCGCACCGGCACGACCAGCATGTGCTGGGCGCGCGTGGTGCGCCCGGGCCCGTGCAGCTGCGCGCGGGTCGTGCATGACTCGAGCCGCAGTCTCACGAACATACAAGCCTCAAGGATAAATACGCTAGGTGATGTAAGCCTCATATTAGTTAGCTCAGTAAGGCTTGGGTAGTGGGTACTAGTTAGACAACCATTTTAATACATATAAATACTTAATTAATTATCCTACTAATATTATAAATGCGAACGTTTAGATGTTTGGATGTTTGGATGTTTAGATGTTTGGATGTTTGTTACTCAATCACGCTTAAACGGCTGAACCGATTTGAATGAAATTTTGCACGAAGATAGTATATAGCCTGGATTAAAATATAGGATAGTTTTTTATTCCGGGGCCACGCAGACGAAGTCGCGGGCGGCAGCTAGTAAATAATAAATACATATTTGCCCTTACCGGAATTCTATTCGGACCCAGGACCTTCAGCTTCATAGGCAGCATCACTACCCAATAGGCTGACCGGTCGTCAAAAATAATTAATGCAATATTTATGCAACATGCAAAAAATATTATGCATTTACCTTTATCTTTTTTTTGCTGCTCATTAATAATTGATCAGAAGCTATCGCTTTTTACTCTACCTTACTGTGGTTGTTTGTTTTTCTCTTTTAATTTTTTTTTTTAAATAACATATATATATATGTTGGAGAAAGGTTGACCGGAGCGGGTAATTGGGCTTCTTCTGGGATATCGGGCATGGCGACGGACTTCCTATCACGTTTGCAAATAAAAATCAGACGAAATATACCACTTATGCTTTATTCGCATTCACATAGTTAAAAGATAGTTAATAGTAACACTAAACTAAATATCGAATCGGATTCACACAACTATTAACGGTAAGCTATTTATTTGCCATAGACCTTAACATTGTACTAGGGTACCTAGGTATGCACTAGATCGGAAACCGACAAGTCTCTTGGCGAGAACGTCTAATTCGTACAAGCGCTCAATACAGAATGTCCTGCAATGGCGGTTTATTCCCGCCAGCGAGATACCGATTCCCGCCAAGAGCCATGTCCAAGCGAGGGACAAAGTTGTTTAACCAATCAGCGTCAAGATATTAGCCCAACGCTTGCGTTTCCAGTGTAGCAACATAAAATAACAATCGACAGCCAATCAGAATAAAGAACCACCAGACATTAGTCTACAGGTTGGCCAACTTAACTCTAAATATAACATTGCCATTTAAATCACAATTTACCAGCAGGGTGTTACCAGCAAATAAAATCGAATGAATTACGTTAACTGTCAAATGGAGTCACTACCAGTTGACAGCGATCAAACAACAACCGATTGTTTACATAAGATTACCCACTTTAAAATTATAAACATCGTTGCCAACTGGTGGCGCCGCCATCACAATTCGACATATATATTATTTAAAAGTAGGTATATATAAGATGATAACTATAACATTAACTAAATTAAATTGTTTGTTTGTTTTAAATTTCAACAGTGAAATATTTTTCTCACCTACATGAATAAGTTAATTACATTTACAGTTGTCTATTTAAATTACCATTGCGAATGTTTTCACCTCGCACCACAATAAGAAAATTAAATCTAGGTTGAGTCTGTTACGTAAAGTACATAAGTTTTCATTAGACAAACAAATTAAGTTCAAAGAGTAAGTTTCCTGACCCTGTGGAGCGGTACGCTATCGTGGGGATTTCGACACAGCACTGCAGCAGGCGAACGGGACAAGGTAAAGGCGAAAGCGGTGATTATAAAAATGTAATCTTTTTCCATAAGCATAAGTCTAAGAGATAGAGATCTTTAAAACTCTTTGTTGTATAGCCAACTCAGCCAACTCTAAATCGATATTTTAACTAAAAACATATGAATAAAACCTAATAATTATTTTGAAATACCTATTTAACGATACCCAACATGACATAGTTGGTTGACTCATTTTTTTTCTTTTTAACAAAATGGCGTTTGGTGGCCGCCTTTTAGAATTTTGATTACTTTCATGTCCTTAGTAAAATTTGCAATCTTTTGAATTGATTAATATATGAATAAAACAATTTTTATTTAAGAAACGCATTTGACAATACCAAAATGACGTGCGAAAACTTGGTGGTTTTTCGAGTGCTGCAAAGTTAACACAGGTCTTTCAAAGCTCCAAACTTGGATAAATGGTGGTACTGATAGTGGTCCTAGCAATTTATTAAAAAATCACAACAAGCCGTTAACTTGGGATTTTTGCGATTTTTCTGGCCAAATATAACTGGCCTAATAGCTTACCACTGAATTTAAGTTTACAAGTAATAAATACACCTGTTTTCACAAATCAAATATATTGAAATAAAGACGGTAAGTCCGTTTTCCAACGATCGACATAGACGGTGCTGTTAAGGGTACAAAGCATTTCGTCAACCTATCTATAACATAAGTGTTATAGAATGTCTATGTACTTGGGACTATGTAGATAATCATACAAGATTGCCCCCTAATGACTATGCAATGTTTACTATTATTTATACGAGAAATGTCTTGATAAGAGTATATCTTCTGTTACTTATGTCAAACACACGGGTCCTAAATACCGTGCCCGCTCCCGCTTATTCCTGTCCCTTGCTCCCGACCCCCCGCCGCGCACGTCTACAATGGGTCCGATGACTCTACAATCGCCTGCAAGTCGCCTCTGTCTTTATTATACCAGCTTTGTTATGTCTCTGCCGTCACCGGTTTACGATTCGGACATCTACGTTAACTGCGGTGTGATGGTCCTAAATGTAGTGCGCTAGTTTTGTAGTGAACGGATTTTAGGCTATGAGTACGTTTTGGTTATAATTAAGATTAATTCAATTGGTATTGTAATTGAAAAGTGTTTAGTTTTTACATTTGCTATACGATACGGAATTTATCCGTTCACCAATTTAAAGCCAAGGAATCACAGTAGAAGAGTCAGTCACATGCGACACATGCGATTCTGCTACAAAGTAGAAAAATGCTGCTACGAGCTACGGCGTAGCTCGCAAAGTGTTGCTTGACCCGATGCGATTGTAAAGCAAGGCCGTAGTAATAAAATAAACAATAGTAACAATTGTATTTTTGGTAAGTTAGGTTATGGTTATCTTGCGTGCCTTATAACGGAGATAGGCACCTCGCGAAGCGGGGTGACGTCGACACGCTGGCGGTTAGGTTGGGTTCAGGTTAGGATAAAATAAATGCCGTGAGTTTGTTTAAAAAAAAATCTGTTAGGTTTAGGTTACAAAGAGATAATTTACTTTTACCTTTATATTTACCCCTTTTTTTACACCTATGACTTGAAAACGTTATGCGCAAATTTATTATGTAGATTGATATTTATGCTTAAAGCTCAGCAAAACATGTATACAATTTGTTATTATTGCTCTTAAATATTGGTTCAAAAGTATATGGGAACTAATTTATGTTGGTTATGCGTAGTAATGATTATGACACAAGTGGTTATGCCAATCAAAACTATGGCTTTAAATATTGTATTTACAACCCGATATCTACCCGTTTTCCTCGTATGTAGCGGACCATTCTGCTTGTATTCGACCGTACGGCGTAGGCACCCGCTCCGCGGATTTCTGGCAGTGACAGTGTTAAAAACATCGAGAGAACACTTGATAACTCATGTTAACATAGCTGGGCGGTGAGTAGTTTATTTAGTAAATCCATATGGCTAGTTTTAATCAGTAACGAATGTTGGTTTTATATTCGGAAGTATTTATTTACTTTTAATTGCTTTAGACATTTTAATAGTAAGAATAAAAAAAGTAGATTAATTGACTTAAATACGTAATCGTGTTAGAAAAAAAGTTTTTTTTATTAATCTGGTATTAATAGTTATATAAACTAAAATGTGTTGATAAATTTATCGTTGAACAGTTTTCATTGGGTACACAACGGATAGTGCATTCATCCTTACTTGTCTTATTTGGTAAATAACATTCTAACCAGAAAATGTTTCTTTTTAGACTATAGCGGCTATTTTATCGTAAAAAAGCGTTTCTAGACAAAAAAATTGTGAAGTAATTCACTTTGTAAGCAGACTTGCGACATAAAAAAAAAAATCTATGGTACTATATACTTATGTGCGGTAAAACATGGTGCTTAAACGGCTTGTTGAAATGGCATGTTTAAAAAATAAAAAAGGCGGCAAATTACACATTAGTTTTCTGAACTGTCGTTCCGATTGTAATTTCAAAAAACTAGTATTTAATTGATTACCTTGTAGGTATTTATTTTAATTTGAATAGTTCCTCACATCGTTTGAGAAAAGCACTATTCAATCCTCGGCCGGAACAGGGATTGCTGGACTCGTTGTATCCGACCTCGTCTACGACTCGGCCGTCTACCCCAATGCTCGTCCAGCAATCCCTTACTTTACGGCCTCTGCAGTAATGTACTATTACAGAACATTTTGTTGCGGTAACGTTTTCATTCCGGTTTATATCTTCTATGAAAAAAAAAACTAATATGGACAAAAAAAGGAAGGGAATAACATTGACGATACGTTCCGGCTTTTCATCAGGTTTTGATGAAAAACCTATGAATGAAATTCACATGAAGGCCTTCATTTAACGTTCGCCATATGAGTTTATTTATGTGCTCAAATGCAAAGAGAGAATTGTGATTCACTTCTAGTGCCCTAGCGTAATGTTTGAATATTATTAAACTAGTTAAGTAAACTATAATTGTGACCAATGCTTAAAGCAAACATTATAAGCGTAACTATCCTACATAACATTAAAACGTGTATAATAAAATATTTTGCACTAAAACATGCGCCACTAACAATAAAAACAAGGATACGACATCACTAAAACGATTCATATTCAGGTTTCATGCGTTAACTACAATGTCGGTTTACACGATTTTCAGTTATGATCCTTTCCCACTTACACGGTATATTTTTTATGCATTTAAGTATAATCAACATTGTGACATGGTCCTTCTACAAAATCATGAACATTGTTTACAAGCATAAAAATATCAGTTGCAGCAGTAAAAATATCACATTAACCTAACGTAACCTACCCATCGGTTTATTATAAACCAAAGGTTCTTATAATCTTACGCTGTCTTATATAAGAAATTGTAATTGTATGAAAAAATAACTTATGGTATACAAAACATTGTTTATTTATAAACTGCGTCAGCAGGGCTAAATAGGTAGTACTTAAAATGTTTGATCGCTTTAGTTTGTCATTGTTTGAAAATGTTAAGTAATCGATAGTTTTATGCTGGATTACTCGTTTTTATTCAGGCATTGGTGAAAACGTCACCGTTATAAATAACTACATATTTAATGCTGTCAATAATAGCACAGAATAGATAATAGTACTAGTACAGAAGGGACACTCCAATCATCTGTACAAAAGGTACTTTTTTCTCAACCAAAACATGAAGATTTCATCGCTACGTCGACGTTCATCGCTACAAGTACATGCTGGTTCCCCGACGTTGGGGCACCGGCATGTACTTGTAGCGATGAACGTAAATCGCGGAGTGTCCCGCGCCTGATGATAGTACTTTTCAAGAACATGAATTAATCGAAAATTGGTCGCTTTTCGAGCAATTATCTGATTTTAAAAATAAAGAAAAAATGTCGAGAGCTAATTTAACCTCATAAGTCCTGGATAGCTTTATTTTTATTTTTGGGAACATTTCGTTTATTCTATTAGAATTCAAAACTCGATTTCAATCTGTAATTTTACGCGGCACTTACGAGGAACACTCATCAAACGCCATACCCAAGCGAGAAAAAATACACTTTTGACACTTAAAATACCTCACACCTAAAAACCGTTACAACAAAGGTGTTCGCCGCGCCCCAGAGTTGCCGGCCTGCCTGGATTGCACTAAATTATTCCCCCGGGCAAGGGGCGGTTTAATGAATTTTTAATCGAATCACCTGGCAACCCCGTGAGAAAATTTAAGGATAAATCTTTATGGTCTCATTATTATATTGTGATACCGAGGGCCGTAAACGATTGGTTTGGGGTTACCTTTGTCTTCGTTAGACTATTCTTTTGGAAAATATATTTTATGCCGGGTGAGGTGGGGGTTGGGTAATTGTGTATGGTAGGTAGCGAATATTTGTGCAAGTCACGTGTGCAAGCGAATACATACATCAATCTATAAGCTGTTTATTATTTATCGTATCGCAAACCGTACTGCCTTTTCCAAGATCTCACGGTTCTAAATACTGTTTTGCCATACGATAAATAATCTATAAGCTAAGTATAAATCTGACTTTGATTAGGCGAAACTAATAAAATAAACGTATAAATCGGTTGTTCTAATAAACACTTAAATTATATAGAATTAACCAAATTTATGTCTTCTACCTAGCGTTATAATAGACTTTCCTCCACTTTGCACGATTTTCGTTTGTGAGCCCGTTTTCGCTCATGTCGGCCTTCACGAATTAACCAAATGTATGTACTTCGAGCGTACTGGGCCAGCGTGGGACGTATATAGGCTGTTTATTTTATTTTATTTATTATTTACTTATCGTAAAAGCATAACACAATCTCTCACTCCTCCATTGGGGTCAAGTGAGACATCCGCCTCACATTTTAATTTGACTTGAAACATATTCGCACTCTCGTTCAGACAATAGCTCAGAGCAATACGTAAGTGGCCAATCGACCCCCATCTCATGCAGTCAACAATCGAAATAATTTTAATGGCACTCCACGCCAACCCTTTACTTATGGGTCTCTTAACGTCGAAGACGAGTGCACATTTATATATCGTATAATATGCATGCGATTTTAAAAAGATATAAAATATTTCGTTAATTAAAAATGGCGACGTCAAAATAGGCTACAAGTTTATCCTAAGGATGCATCTAATTTTAAAAACCGGCCAAGTGCGAGTCAGACTCGCACACGAAGGGTTCCGTACCATTATCTATAAAATCACGTTTGTTGTATGGGAGCTCCCCTTAAATATTTATTTTATTTTGTTTCTAGTATTTGTTGTTATAGAGGCAACAGATATACATAATTTGTGAAAATTTCAACTGTCTAGCTATCGCGGTTCTTGAGATACAGGCTGGTGATAGACAGGCGGACGGACAGACGGACAGACAGCGAAGTCTTTGTAATAGGGTCCCGTTTGTACCCTTTGGGTACGGAACCCTAATCTACTTTTTAGATAAGCAAAGGCAGATTGCTTCGTGAATCAACGATAGGAATGTTCCACGTTTTTTTTTCGTAAATTATAGACGATAATTACACAAAATGTACCAAACTGTTGCATCTTTAAATGAGTCCATTGAAGTTGAACGATTCCAAACGGAATTTTGAAATATCTTCGAGTGTCGTATCCGAAGATCGATCCAATCTTTCGCCTTAAGGCCGTATACAAACAGTTTGCTGGAACAAAGTTTCCGGATTGAAATGTTTCGGTAAACACTACTCGCGTAATGAGAGTATTCTGTCTTCGGGTCGTCCGGAGTTCAATATACCTATAGCTGACTATCGCAAGAATTTACCGGGGTTTATAAATACAATTTTCTCTTCTATTTCTCCCGCATAATTGCGTACACTGCTAGATCTTCCATGGACTTCCAAACTGAGCTAGGTCCAGGTCTTATTAATTTCGTCCTACCATCTGGCTGGCGGTCTCCCCACCCTACAGTTTCCTTCCCGAGGTCCCCCGGCAAATAAATATGATTAATGAAAGAGAAATACATTATAGGAACACTAATTGTTTTTGTTTTGTGCGCTTTTCAGATGAATGAAGACGCTGAAGCTGAAAATTAGAATACAATTACGCTTAGTTTACATAAAAAAATTGATGGCCAAATCATGATGCATATTACATTTATTTACGAAGGTAGATACTCCTCATCTAGGCATCGCATCTCTTTTCTTAGTCGGGTCCGTGGTCGTGTTTGGTGATTTTCGTTCACGAATGCATTCTTCATCGATTCCGATCCATCGCGTTCTTCACAAAATGGTAGAACTTTTGAGATATGACTCATATAATATATTAAATAGATCATACGACATAAACTTAATATCAACGTATAAAAATCTATATCACTTTACAACTCACTCAGTTTGTATAAGAAATTCTTAAATGAAAATTTTGATACGAATTTTATATTCAGATGCAATTTGTTGATGTGAAGAATGAATACAATTTGTAACAATGGTGCTAAATTCATCACAAGAAAGCATTTATATCGATGAAAATAAACCTAAAGTAATTAAACAAAGCGTTAGCCTTGTGTTCTGTTTGTTCAATCAGTCGGCTTTTCATTCCAATCGGAAGTCAAGTTTGTAATCCATTTTTCCTTATTCGATCTCAAGGGATTTCGTGAGACAAATTAAGGCTTAGCCTGCTATGGCGTTTAACTGTTATTAATGTGGACATTATTTTGCTGAAAAATTAAAATTCTAGTTGAATAAATTTTTACTGCGAAATATTGGATTTAGAATTGAAAAATTAATGTTTTTATTTTCAAAACTGAAAGGTTTGTGCAATTATTGAATAAAGTTAGTTATATAATGAATCAAAGTCAATCACTGGGACTGCTTTGTATCATTGGTCGTTCATTATCATCATTTACTTACACTTATCTAATTTACTTGGGGTCGCGCCATCTCTTTTTATTCCATACCATTTTGTCACCATTCACCTCGTCACTCACTTCCTTCGTCTCTCACAGCCCATTCATATTTTCCTTGGCCTCCCTCGTCTCTTTCATCCCTCCACAGTCATACCTAATACTCGTATGGTAATAGTGGCTTTGACCACTCCGCTTACCATGCCCATACCACGCAAAGATCTCAATTTATCGATGATAGGTACGATTATGGATGGTTTAATCCATGAGGGCACCCTGCTTTCTTCCCTTAGGTTATTTTTTCGTATTTTTGCCCATAGCGATAGCGTACATGTACGTACATTTAGGAATAAGACGCTAATTTGTTGATTAAACGATACACATAAGTGATGTGTACATATTCCAATGGTCATTTTTCAGATGATGATGACTTATATGTATTCGATAAAGCGATATATAATAAGAAATATAAAAATATATTTTGAATTAAATATATAGTAGGTATTTTAAATAACTTCTTTATTATTAATAACTGTACTCTTACAGCACAAAAAGACGGCGGATATTGAAAAAAGGGCACGAATAGCCTTTTTATGAACCCATAATGTCTTTAGGGTCACTCCGAACTCCTTTAGTAGTTATATCTCAGATAATATTTTGAGCCGTTACACTAAAATAAAAATAAACGTAAAACTTGATGTACAAAATCATGGCGGTAGTACGAGTATACCGAGCTATGCTAGGCACATTTGTAATCACAGTTGGTTCGTTCTCCGGTTATTTTATTGGTTTTCTTTTGTTTTTAGCAAATATAACTTGTTTTAGCCGTATAGGGATAAAACACGTGTTTCCAACACGGGATAGTGTGAGTACTAATAGTTTTAATGACTAGCTGTATGTTTGATGCAGCTATTTTCTCTGTTTAAAAAGATTGTAAAGAGTGGGGTAACCACGTTACGTTTCCAACGCGCGTTCTTAGTGTCAATTTCACTGTCATTTATCCATATAAAATTTGACATTTAGATCTTCCTAACGCGCGTACGTACAATGCGCTTCGGTTAAATAGAAGGGGGGTGAATATAGAATGGATTTTATGTTGACGATCGGTGCTAATCACGTAATAAAGCTGTGAAATCGTGTTAATGTACTTTGTCACTTAAACACTGTAATTAAAATCCAAAGTAACGTTCTAATAAACAGTAGTTTCAAGGTGACGAGATTATTCCCAATACATTAACAAATTAATGTTATTGAATACAACATTGTCGTTAATTTGTTTCCTTGAATCAAAGCATTATTCTTGGAATAAGATATTGTCATGAAGCGTAGTGAAACTGAATATTTTCGCGAAGTGAATAAATTCAATCATCAAATTCAACAATATCAGGTCGCACAAACTTTGACAGAGTAAACCGAGCCGATAGTAGTGGGGTGCATTATTTCGAATGCGATGGTGTGGTTCGCCGAGCCTTCACATCGATGCCTCGTCACGCGTCGGTGAAAGTAGTAAACTCTACACTGGGATGCGACGCCCTCTTTACAAGCTTTTATTTAAACTGCTATGTGAGTATATAAATAATATGCAAGTATGTTAATTGCTCTTCACTCGCAAACCTTTTTTCAGCCACTACCGGTATCCATTCGAATCATTTACCGCGGTATTGCAGCGCATCAGGAATGCTTGTTGAGGTAAACATAGACTCAGACATTCCAGGCCATCTTACGAAAGATAATACCTAATCGTCACCACCAGCTTATTAGCTATTCTTTCTGGAAGGGTTGACGGACCCGTTTTTGAGTACTGGACACGAATGCACTGTGTCCACTGAAATGTTTTTTGAATGTTTTTTTAACATAATATTAAGTTGGCATCCCACCATGTTATTAGCACAAATATTAATGTAAATAATCCGAAAGAATGATCATATATACATTATTTTTATTAAAACTTATACCAATATTCAATAATATTCAAAAAACTGACAAAAACTTATTATTAGCACGCGTGTATTGGAGCAGCGTGTTTTGAGCTAAAGGGCTGAAACAGATAGTTTACTAAGGCATAATTTACTTTAAAAACAAAGTTATAACCGACTTCAATTTAGTACTCCGCCAAGCCACAAAAATATTTCCACAATTTTTTACAACTTACCACATGAACTGATTTCCGATAGCAAATGCGTTGATTACTATAGAGAAAAACCGAATCGCTGTATGTGGGCCGATAATATTTCAGGACTTCCATCGATTCCCCAAGATCATCGCCAATGTGGCACTTCATTAGTTCCTATTTCAACGGAATCTTATCAGAACCTGTGACGTACTTTTGCACTTTTAAGTACATCATTGAGGAATTCGAGTAGTCATCTGTGGTCTTCATCATCAATTCCTCGCCACCTTTATGATTTTCGGATGTAAATACACGAGTTACTTATAATAGAAAATACCAAAATTACTACACGCGTGCCTAATATACTTGAGGAGTTCCCTCAATTCTTCATGGATCCCAACATCCAATTGAATTTTTTAAAAAATGGGACCCACCTGGAAGCATATACATACAAACAAAAAAAAATCACATGGGCTCATCAATGACGGAGTTCTCAGGTAACAAACAGAAAAAAAATACAACCGAATTGAGAACCTCCTCCTTTTGTTTGAAGTTGGTTAATAAAAAACAACAAATGAATCAGTTAATTATTATTATGTACAAATTGCGACTTAAAGAGTCACCAGCGCAGTGCCGATCCTTCGATGATTTGAGGATTGGTTTCATTGACTAGTCGAGATCCCTAGCTCGCAACATAGTGTACCCTCGGGAGCTCGATCAGCCCAGCCTTCGTAACCACTAGAACACAACCACATTCCTACAGAGCTAGTAGTGGTATCCTTATGCCAATGATGTTGTTACCTAATTTTCCCAAAAAATATCAAGCATTAAAAGAGTCGTCGGTGATCTTGGTTTTGGCGTTGCATTTATTTCTAGAATGTTTCTGTCATAACGCCACCATGACTATGGCGTGAAATGTATATGTCGCTGTTCTTTCAACATTACGACCGTGGTTTCAAATGTAGTGCTCAAATGGAACGCGATACGCGCAGATTTGAACGGGAACAGATGTTAAATGAATCGATAGATAACGTTTTATTGAATGGGCAATAGACGCGAAAACTGAAGATAATAATAATATGAGATGGCGATTTAGGAATAGGTGTAGTTGCGTTTATAAGTTGTGAAGAGGTTTCCGCGTCCATGCATAAGGTGTGTGCTGTCCTTTTAAATTCATCGTTCGAGTATGTGGCATGGGCACTCTGTATCAAAGCAATATCTATGGGTTAAAGTCGAACTACGAGCATTTTTCTTCATTCGAATTTAAATTAAATAAGAACGTGTTCAGATATTTGTGAGCACTTTGGCCGCTCCATTATATCTGATGGTGACTGTACAGCGTCAAGCACTCAGACGTTTACCTTATTTATAGTTATTAAATGTCAGTGTAATACATGTATACACATCATAACCTGACGAAATGATATGGATCTAGAACTGAATTCGTCAAAATATGCAATATCCACTCTCATCATTAGCGATAAGACCGCCTGTTGTTACCATTATTTATTAAGCAAATTTTTGTAACATGTTTGTCTCTTGTTGTGGTGCAAAAAAAGTATTTATTATTATTATTATGTATGTCTTTCCCGTTCACGGGACAATGATGTCCCGGACCTTTGGGAGGCGTGCGTGGAGCTAGGTACCTACAAAGTACCAACTGAGACAACACGTAGAGGCCCTCTTGACAATTTAATGAAATGCAAGGAGTACACCGAGCGGATGCTGTCCCTGCCCGTGTCATGGGACGCACACAGAGACAGCACCCGCTGGAGTGTATAGGGACTATTGATGGTTGATGGAATGTAAATAAAACGGGTTATTGGGTTGAAATGATTGACTAGTGGCTGGGCTATTGGGTGAAACATCGGACGCCTGCCTAATAAAACTGTTTCAATCTTTATCTCTGGCAGACGGTGACTCGCTAACTGCTAAATGGGCCTAAATTGGCTATAGCGACATTAAAATATGGCCTAAGGGCAACACCGGTCAGAGAGCTGGGGAGTAGAGAGGTGGCACTGGACTTTAAACATATAGCCAACTCGCCACTTAGGTGTCCACATCTACCCTCGAGCAACAGCTCTTGCGACTCCACTCTGGACGGCCAATAAAGGCAAGACAGAGGCGGAGGGTCTGTCCAACCAACCACCCGATCGGCTCAGCCTGACCACAGGACACCCCCAGGAGCACTCAGGTACGTAGGGTCGCTACTCCCAAACAGCCCGCCACAAGCTGCCTTACGTTGACTGATTGCACCAGAAATCTGGTGGGCGATGGGGCCGTCACATCCCTACGCCATATTATTATTATTATTATCATTTTCTCTCGACAAAGATTATGAATGATGTGTCAGTCGACGGCGTCATCTCGACAAATTGTTTTTTTTTGTTTCTTTACGTGCCCATGAACGAGAGTGAACTACTAACTGAAAGTTTGTCCAAATATTATCTACCAAAACTATCAGGTGAATCTTCATTATAACAATGATCCAATCACCCTCACAACTAAAACGATCGGTTCCAAACTAACCTAACGGAATATTATTAAAGTTTGTTTGTTCTGGAAAGTTTCTACATACGTTTAACTCCGTGGAAGATCAGGGTAGTCGTACACGAACGGTTATCGGTTTGGAGCGATTACGTTTCAATAACCGTAAAATTTTAGAATCGTGATATAATTTCACGTATTTTCAAAGGTATCTTGCTATCAAATGTTTTATCAAAGTAAACACGTACCAGAAGGCGCAGCGTGGGTTGCCCCCCCCCCCCCACAAGGTGGACTGATTGGGATGATGATGATCGGGTAATGGTCGCGGGAGTCCGCTGGATGCGGGTGGGGCAGGACCGGTTATTGTGTCACTCTGCCTATGTGTGCCTATGTCCAGCAGTGGACGTCTTTCGGCTGATATGATGATGATGAAAATAATTTTGAGTACTACAGTTTATGCTTACGTAAAGTAAGGTACGTATGAAATTATTATAATTATTTGTTTACGTCACACCTGGCCATAATGCGAGTTTTACTGCACGCTACGCATACGGGAAAGTACGTACGTACGTACGTAAAATCTCAACTCAACCCTGGCGGTAATTCGTAAAGCCCCAGAGCGCATATTTATGGCCCTCACCTTCGGTTCGGGCCACAAATACCTGCGATCTGGGGCATTCACGAATTCACCGCCCTAGTTACGTAATGAACTATAATCATCATTTTAGTGTATTATACTTCGCTTTTATATGAAGCTAAATTTACTTCATCTCTATCTCACCTATTAACGTTTATCTCAGTTTTTTCTGCCACTCGTATCGCAATTGATTTCCTCCTTCTTTAGAAAATATGTCCCCTGTAGCATATATATTTCGTGCCTAATTCCAATCTCCTTCATCTGTTTTTATTCCAGTCCAACTTATCTTTTCATTCTGTACAACCACCAAATCTAATACTTTTATTGTATTTAAACAATTCAATTAGAGTCCTTCAGTTTGAATTCACTTATAATTCACCGCCTTAATCAGTATCCTCACCTTTAATGCATTTTTGCACACTTATATAAACACCGATAAACTATCCTATTCCGTCTGAATGGTTGATCGTCACTGTATTATAATCGTTACCTGCTATCCTGTCCCAAGCTTTACATTCCACAATTTTAAGCATCACTTAACACCGATAATTGACGGCTCCTCTATTAATATTGACAGTGGCATGGAGCCACATTAACGCCGGTGCTTTATATTAATTTAGTCGGGTCGATTATTGGGGATGATACCTACTGCCAAACGCATAGCAAAAGGAGATTTCAACCAGTATAACTCCGATCACTCGCATTTTCTACGAACATTGGGGTCAAACTACACTAAGGATTTGATGAGTAGTTGCAAACTGAGAATAGAGATAGAACATGATAGATGAATTTTCATCTTTATAGTATCATACCTATATATATCAGACCCAGTGATTTAATTTCCAACGATAATTTTAGTTTTCCATTACTCCAATTAGGAAAGAGTAACGTGATGGTTTCACCCTTGCCTTCCACACCGATGTTTACGAAGCCCTATCAGATTTCTCCGTTCTTCTGTCAGTGCTACTGCTGCTTGACACCAGAGACTCGCTTCTTTAATGGCGGTCATCATCATCATCATATCAGCCCAAAAGACGTCCACTGCTGGACAAAGGCCTCCCCCAAAGAGTGCCTTAATGACCAACCGCATCCAGCGGATTCCTGCCACCTATACCAGGTCATCAGTGCACCTTATGGGGGCCCTGCCCACGCTGCCCCTTCCAGAACGCGGTTGCCCTTTTTGCCCCAACGTCTATCTGTTCTACGTGCAATGTGCCCCGCCCATTGCTTTAATGCCGGTAATTACTCGCCATGTCACAAAACCGCTATCGGGTATTGTATTTTTTTATAGCAAAGCTCCTCCTGCAAGCCCCCCCCCTACTACGTCCTGATAACCCTGCCGCAGGTGAAGGACTGTTTATTCCGTATATATTTGCAACAATCATATCCCGCTATTTGCTGCCTTCGGACCTTGATAGTGGCCTACAATCTATTTCGATGGTCAATATATTTTTATACATTTTTATTTTAATCAGGTTTATTGGTAATCGAATGTTTCTCAATACAAGTAAACTTTTAAGTTGATATTAGAGTTCTGTTTGTGTACACATCAATTTCGAAATAGCCATTGTAATACAATGGTTTACTTTTCAAAACAAATAGAAAGTAAACCAAAAAATAACGTTACACGTTTATTTATCTGTAGTAAAGATCGAGTGTGGACTCTAAATTGAACACTTGGGATCTGAATCCAGACACATTACTAGCCTTTATAGGTCACAAGCGTTCCCTAAAACTCAAAGCGAACAAAATACGGAACCCAAGGCGTAAAATACTAGAAAACAATGCTCTCTACGAAAATAAACCTAAACTGCTTTAGTTGAAAGACGAATTTCACATACAATTGTAACGTCTTGTTCGTGATTCGACGTAAAATGAACTCTGAAGTATTTTCTCAAAGGTTGCTTTATGAATGCGACCGCATCGGCTCACTCAGCATTCGCACCGCGTCCAACGGGTGTCAGAACAGTAAATAATACACGTGAAATCCAATCAAAATATTTCACGAACGCTGTATGAAATCGCGGAAAAGCGATTATGAAAGTTTTACAATGGAGACCGGTGTGTGGTTGGAGTGAGAACTGAAAAGGTTCGGTTGAGAATGAGTGGGCATTTTGGTTCATTTTCGCTTCGCTCATTGTTTTGTTTGGGTGTCTATATATATTATCGAATAAAGTTAACGAGTTGCTGTTAGCAAAATTGTACAATGAGAAGCATACTGGGGCATATATGCTGGGGTTAGTTTTCTCTGCTGACTGAACTGTCCCGAAATTCACCAAATCTTAATAACGTGCTACAATCTAAACTAATAAAATAAATGTTCGATGTAGGCTAATTGGTTCTTAGTCTGTTGGGCGTTGGTCAAAATCGCAAATCATATAAGCAACTTTCATCAAAGCACGCAGTGTGGTATATATTATATTTATATTTATTATTATTATTAATATACGCAAACAATTTATTTCTTTCTACACCAATGCTGCTGCCTATCCCTATTGTAGGTAAAACTTTATAATAAATTCACAGTGCACACAAGAGTCGGTAATCGCACGTGTCAAACAATGAATAATGCCCGTTCCATTCCCTTGGTTCGTTGTATCGGCGCGCGACACTCGCCGCCCATCGCCAAATATTTGCATTCAGTGGAAAAAGTAATACGATTATTAATTTACTCTCGATTCAGCTCGGTGCTCTATTCGACGAGTGCTGAAGGCTTGTGATACAACTATGGATTTTCTAAAATATGTTCTCTTAAGGGAAATCCTACTTCCGCCAGTGGGAAACGTTAAAGATTTTATTACCGCCGTAGGTGAGTAATGTACTGAAAATAATAAAGTACTGAATAGGATATATAATTTTGCAGTGAGTGTTAATTAAGCAGTAACGTAAACGATATTTTACATTTCGATTAAAGTGGACAATTTTAAAAATATTCACAACGAGCATTCAAATCGGTCAAATACCGAACCCACGACCTCTGGAATCCGTCCATCGCTCTTATCCAACTGAGCTACAGTGGATCCGCTAGTGGTGACGAATATTTCAATCCCTTCACTTTTCTAACTACACCGGTAGCGGCGGTTTAGCGAAGTGGCTAATATTTTATTTATTTTCAACTTTAACCGAAGTGTATTATTTTACAGTTGGAGCCTAATCCATATCTATTGTTTTTATTTTTACCATCGCCATTCTTGGATAATCAATCGTTTCACAGAAAACAATTACTTACTTCCAACGGCCTCCTATTAACCAGTTCATAGAAATTCACCGATAGAGCTACGGTAGCCTAGTGGTCCAGGCATGGGGCGCGTCTGCAGCGGCCTTTCTATAATATTGAACTTAACTAATATCAAACAGATTTTATTTAAAAAAAAACACGATAGATTTACTGTAGGCAAATGGTTTAATTGGTATTGCAAAGTTTTAAATAGATACGAATGTGGGTGTAAATCGACTTGCAAGATTTGATTAGTACATTTTAAAATATGATTATATTGGGTAAAGTTTTGTAAAAACTTAGTAGAAAGATGATGTCGTGTCGCAATAAATAAATATTATTTCGCAAATCTGCATTCGATAACTTTTCCTTCAGCGCATGTCAAATAAAGCAGCAGCTTCGGTTCCCTTGATTTCGATATTCTCTGTATGCAAAACGATACGATTTCGTTGGTAGCGTAGTGTTTGGTTTTTTTAGGTATCGCGCTTACATGTAACTGACATTAAAATTAATATGTATACACGGTGTTTCTTTTAACCGTCTTAGAGCCGAAGCCGAAGCAAAGAACTTAAAAATGTACTTTTTTTTTCGTTTTTTTATTATTAGTATTGTTTTTTTTTGTATTTATATTAATTTTAATCATCCAGCCGAGTGACCGCAGTGACCGCTAGCTGCCATCTTATGTAGATAGGAACGAATTCTAACCGGGTGAATGAACTTCGCACAGCGCGCCATACAGGATTTTTGAAACTTAATTACCTTTTATTACTCAAAACTTAATTATTATTTTTTTTTCACGAATGATTAGTAAGTCTTGGACAGTTTAAGTGGGCTTCGGCTCTAAGACGGTAAAAAAACACGTTGTATTAGAAAAGTTTAGTGTATGTAATATTATTATAGTCAAAAATCCTGTTCTAAATACTCACAAGCTGGATCCCGGAAATCATCCCCTAAGGACGTGAAATGGAGAGTGAAAGTTTGTATGGAGATAGGATATACATAAACGATACAGAAGTTAGCACTACATAACTATTAAACAAATAAGAAACCATTATTGTAATACGTAAAAACTTTTAATATATTGATGGACTGGTTGATGTCAATTTATTTATATATGGCACAACTTTACTTGTCATGAAAATTTTATCGAGTCTATTTTTTTTATTTTATTTTTATTAGGAGAACCGACAGCTATTTTCATACAATAAACATTGACAGTGGATACAAAGAGCCAATTATAGGAACTCACAGGAAGGACATTGTATTGCAACTTTTCCTAAAATGTTCTTATTTAGATTGCATGAAAAATAAACACAAAAAAGAATAAAGCTGAACCACTACCTACATACCTTCAAGATCCACAGCGTAGGTTTCGTCATTCAACACATAAAGAATCCACCACAGGTTTCGTCGTCTTTTTCTAATATAAAGACAGTTCAACTTCTGAAACGAAGCGTAAATATATAATTTCGTAAATAATAACTTAATTTGGTTAACACTAAGTAGAAAGAGTAATTAGAGAAACCAAGTTCCCTTGCTTCCTTAATTATTGACCTGATATAATGTCAGTCCAACTTTTGAAGGTGAGAAAAAATATTAACTTGATTTGGTTTACCCCTGTGAAAATCACAGAGAAACCAGAATTAATGTCAATTTCCATTGATAGTATACATACTAAGACACATAGATTTAAATAAATAACTAACGTGATATATACTAATGTTTAAGATCTTCAAATAAAACGGTTAGCCCGACAAACGCAAGAACATCGGTTAATAATTGAATTCTATCTCGGAGTAACGTCGGAGTTAACTCGCGAATGCGCTGCTAACTTACACAAATATTTGCTTTCCACTGGGGTGGCTGTGATTTTGAGTTTCTAGGTATCTCGGAATAAGTTAGAAGACTATTTAGCACCCCGTTAAATATATGTTACAGCGAACAAAAAAAACCATAGAAGTCTTAGTAGCACCGCAAAATGCCCCACAGAATGGGTGCCATTGCCATTTTGCCGGGGGGTTGGGGACGGGGTATCAAAACGATGCCAGGCAGCAGTTTAGTTCGATCATGCGCATACCGGGTTTTAGGCAAATGTTTGGGTAGACATTTGTAATGAGCTCCCATTCGTTCTTTCGTTCGCTGGTTACTCCTTTAAACACCAATGTAACGATCCTTAAATAAACGTAAGTCATTGCGACTATAAAAAAGCAAGCAAGGTAGCCTAGTGGTTCAGGCATACGGCTGTCAAGCAGCAGTCGCAGTCGAGGTTTTCAATCCCAGCTCATACCAATAAGTTTTTCGAAACTTATTGTACGGAATATTTACCGTTAGCTTTTCGGTGAAAGCAAACATCGTGAGGTAACCGGTCTTATCCCAATTAGGTCTACTCGTTATTGTACCTATGAGTGGAAGGTTAGGTAAGATGGCTGTTGCTTTCGTAAAACCATTCCCTATGATGAATCTTGGCATTGGGTGTGATTAGGTGTCAAAGCGGCTCCCTGGCTTTAAAGCATAACCGGGAGTAAGGCTAGTAGGATCATGATTGTTGCGAATATAGCCCTCCAAAGCCATGCTATATTTGCTATGTAAATGTGCTGCGGTCCTCTTGGTAGTCCCGAGGCTGTGCTGGCTGGAGATTGAGGGTACTTGCATTTGTGTCTTATTGTCAACACAACGAATACTCAAATCAACAGAAGGTCGGCAACGCGCTTGTGACTCTGGAGATGCAAGCATAAATATGCCACGGTTTGCGTTTTTCGTCAGACTAGCCGTATGCTTGCTCGCCACCGTCGTGTTTTAAAGAAAACACGAATGTACTAAAAATACTCTGGTACAGCTTGTAGTCAGTCAGTAGTTGATACCTATAACAGCTCTCATTTTTGTAAAATTCAGAACGTGTCATTATATCCTGTCGGTGGCATTGATTTATTTCCTTTTTTATAAATAAAAATAAATATAAGGTGACAATCTTACACAAAACGACCTAGTCCCATAGTAAGCTCAGTAAGGCTTGTGTTATGGGTACTAGACGACGATATCTATAATAGATATAAATACTTAAATACATAGAAAACATCCATGACTCAGAAACAAAATATTCATGGTCATCACACAAATATTTGCCCTTACCGGGACTATGTACGTATAAAGTTTTTTGTAAAAAAAAAGTAGGAATGAGTTTGCTTCCAACAAGCCATCCAATATAATAATATTATCATTAAGTTTTATATTTGATGGCTTTGCTGGCTTTAATTCATTTTAAAATGTACATCACATATCTTTTTGTTTTGTTTACTGTTTTTATTTTGTACAATAAAGAGTTATACTACTACCACTAACTACTAAAATGAATAAGGCTTTACTTGACTGTTACTCTCAGTTATACCTACCATATTTATTACATCACTACAGGAAATGCTTAATTACCTGCCCCAAAAAAAAGTCCTGGAACCAGATAATTATATTAAATGTGTTTAAACCTATGTGTCTAATCCAATACTTTCAACCCTGGAAATATGGAAAATGAGCGGTAGCTGTCTGCTAATCAATTGCTTACGCAATGTAAAACTTATAATTACAATTATCTAGCTGCTGAATTCTGAACGGAACTGAACTGAAAATAGGGTTTAACCCTTGGCATGCCTAGTGAACGAAAGTCACATTGTATGCCTGGTGGGTCTGACAAACACGTAAATGTAAAAATATAATTTGCATATGAATATTTATTTTTAACGCGTTGATTTGTGTGTTTTTGGTTATTTCGTACATTATTTTTACAAGAAATAAATAAAAGTCTTAATTCCAGAAACTCCATAAGAATTTATGACATAAATAAAAACATTTCATATTTCCATCAACAAAAATAAATTCTCATGTCTAAAAGCACAAAAAATTAACTTTAATACCCAAGATCAACTTCAGTTTTAGGTTTCTTTCAGGCACTGATATATTCTTGTATCACATACTATCTATAAAATATATATGCATATTAAGTGTATACGGATAATAGTGTAAATGTACTTGGCGATAAAATGTTACACCGTATACCTGGTCGGATTTCTCAGGCCCGCGCGCACTTTGCGCACGTCCAAACGGAGAGGGTGCTCGCGGCCGACTGTAGGAGCAGCGTTAAAATGTCGGGTAGTTACTCGTAATGACACAAAGCTACTCAAAGACGCGACGCGGTAAATTACAAATTTCAAAAAAATTACAAATATTTAACAGCCCGGGTCTGTCAGACACTACCAGGCATGCCAAGGGTTAAGTGTGTTGTGGATGACGGACTAGCAATATCATATTAAGATGACGTTTTTTTGTCATATCAAACCAGTTCGATTTTTTGTATTTCTGTGGTGTACTAAAGTCATCCCACGTTTGTAATCGCTGAATGTTACCTTTTCTAAATGACTGTAAACCGGTTAATTTCATAGAAAACTAATCTAGTTTTGGGTATTGAAACATCGGAAAATGTTTCTTCGTTGATCGGACTAGGAGCGCATGTGGAATGCAAAGTGCCTAATATAAAATAGCGCCGCACTAAAACCATTGCAACGTTCGATGCATTTTTATAGTCCACGCAATAAACTCTGACAACGACAATGGTGTTCTCAAGTTTGTCATAAACTATACATCTTACTGTACTAAAGCATGTTATTTCCGCACGCTTGTTTAAAGAGATTTAAGTTTTGATAATAGTACATTGTTATTAACAAGGTCTTGTGGAATATGGCGTACAAGAGTCTATCAGGTTTTGATGACTCGAGTTTGCAATACTCTTACGCCCGTGTTATACACAATTTTTTTCATTACATTTGCGAGGAAAATATATAAATAAATATAACTACAAAAGAAAGAAAAATCTATGTTTCTTACAACCGCACCAATCAAAAATTTACGAAATTGACAACTTCACTTCCTCAGCATTGCGAGTGCAGCGCGCAGCTACAATACTTCAACCAATCACAGTGCAATACGGTATATTCGTGCGGTGCGTGGCCAACTAGATTTTTTTCAACCAACCACAGAGCAGAATTCTAGTGGCGCACGGCCAACTAGATTTGCTCAAACCAATCAGATCACACACAAGATCATAATTCCTTAGAGAGTTATGAAAATCCATAACTACCATGGGAACAATTTAGGCCATTGTCCTTCTGTATACAGCATGGAATAACACCATTTACGAGCAAGTGTAATAAAAAACTAGTATAAAGTAACGCTGAATGGGTCGAGTGACAAAAGACGGTTGTTAAGGAATTAATCGCGAAATGAGAAGTGTATTGCTCTGGCCCCATTGTTTCTTTATGACTATCCTGGCATATATTTGTTTGAATTTGACATTAAGGGTGAACACCACTAATATGTATGCTGTGTTTTCACATATTTGTCACCTCACATGGTTGACAGCTAGGTGTCAAATATATAAACGTCGGCTTGACTCCTTGGCGCTGCGTAGAGATGTGGCTTCGCTCTGCATTTTCTATCGCATGTATAACGGGGACTGCTCCGAGGAATTGTTCGGATTAATCCCTACCGCTTCTTTTCGCCATCGTCCAACGCGACAACATTACCATCCTCACCACTTAGATGGTTGGCAGTCCAACTGTGCGCTTCTCCAGAAACTTCCTGCCTCGCACAGCTAATCTGTGGAATGGATTGTCGCCTGCGGTATTTCCGGACCGATACGACCTTCAAACCTTCAAGAAAAGAGCGTACTCCCATCTTAAAGGCCGGCAACGCACTCACAACACCTCTGGTATTGCAGGTGTCCATGGGCGGCGGTAATCGCTTACCATCAGGTGATCCGTCTGCACGTTTGCCTCCTGCCACATAAAAAAAAACTCAGCTTCGCACATATTTGGTAGATATTCATTCTAATTCTACTGCCATTCATACTCGTAGTTCACTGAAACGTGTAAAGGCTTGTGATTATATTTATTTATTATTATGCATATCTGTTTCCCGGAGGGATAAGCAGCGATCACGAATTCCCGGTTGCTACAATCTTGATAATTTCCGGACATTCTATAAAACTTCATGTTCATTCAACTGAAAGACGTCCACTGCTAAAGAGTGCCAAAGTGACCGGTCCTGTGCTACCCGCATCCAGCGGACTCCCGCGACCTTTATCAGGTCATCAGTCAAGTACATAACTATTTGTTTTAGTATCAAACATTACAAATAAGTTGATGAAGTATACTGCCTAAAGTATCTGTTATTTTCTGGCTATTGGGAAGTCATAGCCACCTATCAGTCACAAAACTAACACTGAGTTAATTTTTATTTAACAACTCACGCTGATTGGGTACTTACTCAATTTTAAATGCCCAGGTACAAAAATGATCTAACCTTTGATATTTTACGTCACTGCGCATTCCGAGGTGGTTAGATAATCTTGAAATCTATTAAATACAATATGGACAAGCCATTGAATAACAACACTCGCTGGTAGGCTTTTAACGGCCTGAAACTGGATTCAGCGCTGTGAATTTTAACCATGCGGTCCTTTTTGTCTCCAACCGACCCCTTTATGTAGCGCCTCGCGCAAAAATTTACCTCCAATCCACCGTGATCGAAACCTTTGATTCCAACAAAAGATCATCGCAAAACGCGAAACACGTACCAAAATGCCTTTCAATCAACATATCAAGCGACCGAGCGCGAGCAGAGCACGAACAAAATTTAATCCGAAGAGCATGCACCCGATATTCGAACGACACATAAATACCAATGTCACTGTGCTGAGCTAACTCTAGTCTTTGTGCTCGAACACAGACAGCACCGTGTCACACGCGAGTAACGATTACTGGACTTTTTGTTGGAAGGAGGCGGGACACGACGCTGGTGGAAAGCGTCGCAGATAGGACCCCGACGCCGGTTCGTCACGGCGGAGTAAGAAAAGTGAGCCCGGCATACTCACCCGCATACAAATAGTTTACAAATGGCGTGTTGTCGGCGCGGTGTCGCCGCGACGTCGCTAGGTCTCCTTGTGCACGGTGCAAATTATGAGCGTTACGTTCTTGACTTTTGAATTTAGAAGGAAAATTAGAAGGTTGAATTCCTTTATGGCTAAGCGTTTTTCTTGCAACGATGAATTTTGGGTAATATCAAAGTTATAAGTTTAGGTTACAATATAGTAGAAACCTGACCGTACGTTTGCACATTTTAGAATTCAAACCAAATGGTGTCTGCTGATGTTGTCATAAAGCGGCCCTTCTTCAACTTTATGATATTTTTACACACTTATAACTTGCCTCTTTAAAATTACTGAGGGACGCAAAAAATTATCATTATTTTTTAAATGTAATCTTTACCTTTTCTAATTTAACATATTGCGATTACTTATTTAAGTAGCATCAAGCCGTAGGTATTTCATTATACTCTTCTTACCAAAAACATATTACCCCTAACCGATTATAATTTACTTGTACTTGTGTGTAATTTACTAAGCAAGGCTTTTAAGCACAAGAGCCCAAAACAAATGGCGACACATATTTGCATCACTCCAACAGTAAATCGTGTATATTACTAGTATTTCAGTTGTTAACTTGCGCCGCAACCCGCGCTCACCGCAACAGCTAAGGGAATTTTTAGATTATCGAATCAGCGGCGCTGCAGTTAATGATAACAAATTGCAGCTCTGTCTGCCAGGGCAACGTCGGGTTTGTTATGATTTGTTTCCGACGGTTTTTAAATTGTATCTAGAGATACGATTGAAGTAATGATATTGAAGTTAGCGAAGGAGTGGGGAAATATTACTATGGCGGCTGCTTTTTTTTACTAAGAATAGAGAGGTCACGTATTGGTTATATTATTATAGTATAGTCATGAAGATATTAAGATGTGTACGAGACTTGAATTTAGTTTAACACCAATACGAACGCGGTTATGATTGTATGAACTTAATTAAAACACATATGGACACAATGACGACCGCTTTAGCCTAGTTGGTAGTGACCCTGCCTACGAAGCGAGAGGTCCTGGGTTCCAATCCCGGTAAGGGCATTTATTTGTGTGATGAGCATGAATATTTGTTCCTGAGTCATGGATGTTTTCTATGTATTTGTGTATCTATAAAAGTATGTTTATCGTCGTCTAGTGCCCATAGTAAAAGCTTTGCTTAGTTTGGGGCTAGGTCGATTTGTGTAAGATTGTCCCCTAATATTTATTTATTTATTTAATGATAGTACTAAATGAGACAACGCAAATAAGCTGTTACACTAGTTTACTCAAAAAAAAAATGTGTAACCTTACTATAACATTCTCATTCATATTCCAGCTAAATTGAACGGAAATCAAAAATATGTTTACTCCTTTAAACGTTTTATAACTTTGTAAAAAGGCGAAAAACGCATATCTTAGACGTTGCATGTACTGTACGACCTCGAAATGTTCAGAAGTGAACACAATCCTAGAATTTGAACAAGAAATTAAAAACTGCACAACATAATTTCAACGTCCCCAAACACTTTATCCGCAATTACTTCAAATATTCAGAAAACTCAAACGAAACTGATGTAAAAAAAAACATGATTTTAATCTTGTTTAGTGAGAGTCTGGAAGCAAGAAGTCAGGTGGTGTAAAAGAAAACTCATTACTTCTTATTCAGTGAGCTAGGGCTGCCCGAGCCACCGATAGTTTATCTATCGATGTAAACAGCTGATTCTCATCCCTGTCGATAGAAGCAACGCAAATAAAGTTTATTTCACGCTAGAGATTTATATTGGTTTTTGCTGGTGGAAAAGAAGGAATGTTTGCTTGCTGCGACGGCAAACGGGGTGTGCAAATAATTGGGAGATAAAGTGTTTTCGAACTCGTGTAAGAAAATTTTCCTTGTATCAGTATAACTGTGCATGCATTAGCACTTTTAAATACGTACGTATTTTCTGAACATGGGAGTAAAGGTAATCATGTTGTCTGCTTCAAAATGGGCTGAGATTCTTAGGTATGGCCGGTTGTCCTGCTCTTCTCCCTATCTTCCTACCTAACCTAACCTATCGTTTTTTATGTCAATTCGTACTTTAATATTTTTTTAAGGCATGCTCGTGCGTTCTACAGTTCCCAGCGTCGCTATTATATAGACGAAACAGGTAATTGTGTGGCAGATTGGAAAATTTTCTTGTTCCACACTGAACTACTTTCTATTATGTGGACTGTAAAGATGTTTGTAAAATTTGATGTGAACATTACTATTACTATTACTAAATTACTATTCACGTTTTCACTTCTTGTTATTGTTTCTGTCTTCTATGCATTTCAAAGTTATTGCGATGGGACTGTTATTAGAAAAACATGAAATAGGCGTACCTATTCAATGATACTCGTTGGCTAATGTTTAGAATAGAATAGAATTATATTTTGCCAGAATACTTGTATACATAGTACAGGGAATTGAGGTACAGTGTTCAGTCGATGAACGACACGCAAAAAAACTTCTTATCACTTCAGAAACGTACCTCTAACCCGTATTTCATGATAATGCACTAAAGTTGTTTATTTAATCAGCAATCCCCTAATGGATCCCATTTTACGTCCTTTCAATATTGTAACCATCAAACTTGACTTGGCAACTTTTTGATTAAATTAAATTTTGAACAAAGTTACAATATAAATTCGAAATAAATTGAATTTTCGGGTTCACTTTATCGACGTTACATTTCATAATAGGTATTTACCTAAAGTTGTATTAATATTTATTTTGCATTTATTTGGTTACCTCTCCTGTTCTGTAACCAAAAACGTTAGGTTAATGTATATAAATACAACAAATATAAGATATTCTAATAACTGTAACACGACTACGAAAAACTAACTGAAAAACGTTATTTCTTATAAAAAGTAGCCTAGTTGTCACGCAAGGCACAATTTTGAACCGATTGACACCTCAGTTTTCAAAATCGTGGAACATACGTAAATACAAATTTTATATCTGCTCAAAACGTATCCCTTCCCTTCGGCTCTGCCGTAGACGGACAAAAAAATATGGTGTTGTTTTTACTTAATGTAGTAATTCTACTATTTCACGAATATTTGTTTTGAAGTCATGGACGTCGTCGTCTGTGTATTCGAGTATGTATTTATCTACATAAATATGTATAATTGTATAATCATCGTCCAGTACCCATATTACAAGCTTTTAGTTCGGGACTGGGTAGATTTGGCAAGATTGTCCCCAAATATGTATCTATTTATTTTATTTAAATTGACAGCCCTATTTCCTCATAAACTAGTGTCGAGCATAGCAGCATCCATCGATATAACACAGCCAGTCACTCGCGGTTCAAGAGATAAATTTTAAAAGTAACACATCAGTATGCCAGGCTTGCCTCGTCGCCTCGCCGAATGGGACAAAGCAAGATATATGGTACGTACATTAGAAGGCATTAAAGTGAAGACCATCGGCGATTATTTGTAGTTACATACGTTGCGAGACTGCAATTTGTCGTTTGAAGCGATTCGAACATTGCTTTGGAAAATGTAACTATAGAGTTTTGGATGGAAATATCATGATCATGAATTTATGATTGACACACATATTAAAGTGTTATGGAGAATCTGAAAATGCAGATATGTCAGACCGATCGGCAGCGACCGGCAGCTGTCATTCCACAAAAACTTGTCAATCTTTCCATGTTTTCTAAATTTAACTACTACCGTTTACGATTACAGACGATTTCGTGCAACCTATTCTATGTATAAAAAGAGATTTTTTAACGTTCTAAACGTTGGCTGACCGTTGTTTAAATACGGTACTTGCTCCTGGTTTTATTCGTCGCTTATCGAGTGTTTTCAGGTCGACTAAACAATAACTTCCGATCGCTAGTCCGCCGATATGCATAAGTGCATGCCTTTCCTGGGTCACCGTATTAAAACTGTTTGCATAAATAAATATTAGGTACAGACATGGTAGGTGGTTGTTAGTATTTTCAAGCGGCTATGTGTGTTCCTGGGGTAAATAAGGTTGCTGAATCTTGAGCATGCGATGTGTTGATAGTTACATTTAACGCTAGGGTCTCAACACCACAATTTTTATATCCATCATTACAACGGGTGTGTAATGATGGATATAAAAATAAATGATATAATTTGATTTAATATAATTACATATATATTGGTATAATTTCAAAGTATATTCTGCCCCCGTTACGAAGAAGGGCGCTTGTCACATGAAGTCGAAACAGAGAAAAAAAATATAAAGTTAATTAAATGGTAAAAAATCTGCTGTTTCCAAATGAAAATAGATAGAGACGTTCTGTAAACGGCTTTCGTTTAGCAAATACCTTGTGCACATTTTAGTTTTTAGTAATTCTATACTTTATTCTTATTTATTTTATTTTCCGCGTTTTTCCTTTTCATCTTAACAATAAAATGTTTGGAAAATACGAGATACTTAGTAGAAAAGGCACTAGTCACCATTTACGTCCTATTAAGTAAGCCCAATTGGAATGCTGCCATTCATTTAAGTCTTTACCAGATATTACTTCTATTTATCCATAAATAACGGACGCATGTAACCACTAGCGTCTTTTCAATGATATAAATGATAATTGACTGATTTGACTTTACTCACATAAAAGTCACTTGTACATGTTTTGTTTTAATTTAACATCGGTTTGCAGCTACAATTAAAAAAAAATATTTTTAGAAAACTTGTATGAGCACATGCAGAGATGCCCTGATGATGGTGCAGAGATCGGTATGCATGGCTATAATAGGGGCGTACCACCCCTACAGCGGCGCTAGAAGTCCCTACTGGACCTACTGTCACTTCACATGGTGATTAAGTCAGAGGCGCGCAAATCGCTCTACAGATTAAGAACTCTCGGACTGTGGAGTGACAGCAAGCCAAAGACTCACGAAGCACACAAACATGGCTGACTGACGGTTTCTTAGATAGAATAACAAACATGGGATGCGACAAAATGCTACCCAAGTATGTATTATACTACACAACAAAAATTCCATCCAGGGCTGAATGGGCCGAAGGTCTAGAACCACCGAGGTCTGGTATCGCAGACAGCATATGATGATCAAAAATGGGATCCGGTACGGGAGCATGCATTTATGCGAATGACTATAGTGGTAGAGTGTAAGCATATGTAGTTTGGCAACCGTCCTCCAGGCGGAGACAGACGCCATAATTGCCTGTGTACAGGATATAATATAGACAGGCCCACCAGAGGGCAGACCATCTATATACTCAGTGACAGTTAAGCGGCCCTTAAAGCGCTTACGGCGCCGAAAGTGGATTCTAGACTAGTCTATAATGGCGTCCAGGCATTGAACAAGCTTGGAAAGCACAATAGGGTGCAACTAGTTTGGATACCGGGGCACGAGGGCACATCGGCAACGAAAGAGCGGGTGAGCTTGCCAAAAGGGTCCTACAAGGGGCCTACAAGTCACTTTGTAGGTCCAGAACCATTTGTGGGACTCTCGCAGGGAACCATTATTTCGGCCTTTTGAAGCCCACGCCAAAATCAAACACCAACACGAGTGGAGGAATCTAAGCTCTTCCTAGAAGGAGTGGACTCGGGCTGGATTAACAAAAATGTATTAAAATGTTTACCAGCTGGTCGGTCATGTAACGCATTGTACGCGCGTCAGATACATGTAAAATGTCATTTTTTGTATGGAAAAATTACAGTTGAGTTGTCCTAACGCTCGTTCGAAACGTTACGTGCTTACCCCTCTGATTCTTATTCAAATAAAGTAAACAATTAAATAAAATTACGAATTGAGTTACTGCTGTTATCGTGCACGGCAAAATAGTGTCCCTCATGTAGGCACTGTAAATGAATAAAAATATAATAGTGACAATCTGATAGGTACTTAAATAATCTCTCGCTAATAAAAAACGATATAACTTGCAACTTGCCTACACGCTGAGCTGCTCAGACGCAGGTCTCTCGCTGCCAAAGTTTCGGGCGTAACTGAACGAACATCTATAGAATTCCTCCCCACTTACCCTGCTTTTTAAAAAGATTATGGAAAAAAAGGACGCTTGTGCGTACTAGTGCCTTTTCTAAGAAGTATTATACAACAAAAATTAAGCTTAGAGCAAAATGTAGACGCAAGTACAGCAAGAGCCCTGGTACTTTTGCAAAAGTACTTAATTTAAAAGGCACTAGTAGCCACTAGCGCCTTTTTTATTTTGTGTCGAATATAATTAATGATATAAGTCCTATGCGAAGTTGAAAAGGCGCTTGTGGTCACTAGCCTTTCTTTTGTTGAGGTAATGGCGGATGCGTCAATGTCAACAAGAATGCCTTTAACTTAAAACATACTTAAAAAGACGCAGGTGACCACTTGCGTCTTTTCCACTTTTTATAAAACAACAGATCATAAGTCGCGTCTTTTATTTTATGGAAATGTTGTAAAAGTGACAGTAAAATTGGGCGCATATACGCACTTACGCCTTTACATTCCAGGTCTTCATTGTATTTCGGACAAACGACTTTTTGGAAATGGTTGTAAATGCGCCCTTTTTTCTTATGGTTACTCTGTTTCTAGGCTTCCTAGGATAAAATAAAATACTCGCAGGCGCGCCTTTTTTTGCTGATCACGGCAATGTATATAACTCAATTTTGACAAAAATGTGACATGCGCCGTTTTCGGGGCCGATATAATCACCTTTGGTATAGTAGTTTCAAAATATATATGTTTATTTTGTATAACTATCGTCTGGTATAACGCTTAAATTTGTTATAACCATAATATGGTTTATTTATCATGTTACATAACTATCAAGTACCTAGTTAGTATAATATTGTTTCTATTACAACAGCTTGGTAACGCCAATAAAGTAAAAACAGCATAGCAAACATTACTCTTTTGCAAATCGTACTTATATAGTATTAGTATTAGGCAGTAAAAAAGTGGTTGGTTCTGGCGCTCCGCCGGCCGCTCCCGCGTCTACAAATTCTACCCGAAAATGTTATGCTAACTGTACGTTAGAAGAAATCAACATTTTATCCTATTCGTTATAGAAAATATGCATTAGACTTAAAGTATGTACTTACAACTGGACAATTGTAATTCGGCATGGGTACGCACCGGAAGGCGCAGCGTGGGTAGGCCCCCGACAAGGTGGACTGATGACCTGGTAAAGGTTGCGGGAGTCCGTTGGATGCGGGTGGTGTGGGATCGGTCGCTTTGGCACTCTTTGGGGGAGGCCTATGTCCGTCAGTGGACGTCTTTCGGCTGATATGATGACGATGGGTATATAAAGTAATCACGACAACAAAACAAAAGGCGTAGCACGGTTGCCATTTTATCACCTATCGCTGTGGATAAGACATCCATCACGTTCTGACAAGTATGCGAGTGCGAGAGTGACGGATGTCTTATCCAAAACGATAAGTGATAAAATGTAAAGTGATGTACATTTTTCTCGTTAAACCTATGAATTGGGGGTTATCGTTGGATAGCCTGTTCTTTTTGTTTCCGTCCCGTCCCCCCTACCTAACCCCCCCCTACTGCTGGGGATCTGAAAAAAATCGTAGCAGTAGTACATATAATTAATTTACAAGGAAAACTATCACGACTAAGTAGGCAGAGCTAGTTACCGAGTAATAGTCGACCAACTTAAAATGTAATTAGAAAATCTTTCGTACAATTGCGTCGCGACGCAACCGCTACATTTAAGGCCTCCACCCACCGGACGCGTGTGCTGCGCGGCGCGTGTGCTGCGCGGCACACGCGCAAGTTGTAAAGCATTGAAACTACACTTCAAACACACATCGAACGCGGCACACGCGCAGCACCCGCGCAGCTGCAGCGCAGCACACGCGCAAGTTGTAAAGCATTGAAACTACACTTCAAACACACATCGAACGCGGCACACGCGCAGCACCCGCGCAGCTGCAGCGCAGCACACGCGCAGCACACGCGCAGCACACGCGCAGCACACGCGTCCGGTGGGTGGAGGCCTTTAGTTAACGCGCGCGTGTCGCACTAAGACAGACAGGCAACTACTGAACCCTATAATCCGCTTGGCCGATTTTTTATTATTTGTATTTATTGAGATTTGTGAGAGAGAGTCTAACTTTGAACAGAAAGACGCAGTTAAGATCATCGCGTTCTGCAAACTCCTCTGATATTTCCACAATATTGGAAATCCCTTCAGCCCGGCCCCTGGGACGCTTTTCACCCCATTTGCTCCTGTAACTTCACTTTATGATACCGAGCAGTATTTTTTTTATTATTCATGATAATACGCCTTACATTAGAGTGGTTTTGGTCTGTATTATTTAGATGCGGGACTGTACGGAAATAATAAAATACATTTCCGATAATATTGATGTTCTTTTAACATGCTTTTTTTGCCTTCAACGTAACTACTAACCAAAATTAAGTGGGTATTTTCGTCATCATCCAATTTTAGTACTTTAAGGATAGCCAAAGACGCATCTTTCTAAAATATGAAAGACAGCCGGTTCACAGGTTCTATGTAATATGTGAACTTCTCTTTTCCCTCTGTGTATTTCTATTCCCTATTCTCTTTTCCGTGCATAATGAATCTAGGTTGGGAACCTGCTGTTTTGCATTGCGAGATGCGCTCGCTAATTTTTCAACTTCGCACCATCTTCAGGTCTGTAATGAGACTAAAATAATAGTCTTCATAATAGTCACATTTATATGCATCAAGATATAATAATTATAAATCAACCAATTATTTAATCCCAAAGTAACCGGAGCTACAGTGACACGAATTACAGTGATAATTGGCCGTCATTACTAAAAGGGATGGTTCGGTAGATATAGTACAGAGACAATTTGCACACGTCCACACCCTTTTGACGCTCACAATATGGCTTGTATTCGCTTGTTTCAGTGACATGTTTTCGTGGTTGTACAGCACTGTACCTACGCGACAGACCGACTTGTAATTAATTGGCAATTAAGTGCGACCTTTAACTTAAGCCAGCAAACAACATGACAGCTTGCGACGCAGTACTAAAGGGAATACCTAAACATTTTCATATTTTCAACTTCATATTGACGGCTAATCAGTAATCAGTCTAGTCAAGATGCGAATCTGATATTATAAAATTAAATAAGAATTATTATTTAGCCGACAAAGCAGTACGGCTCTGATGCGTCGTCAAGTCCGGTGTAGAATTCGGTAGGTTGCCACGGAACACGACACCCTTAGGCCAGAAGGCAGCACACGCAATGGGTCTCCTGCAGCGGACATATTATATCGAGACCTGGATCGAATCCTGGTAACGGCATTAATTGCGCGCACGGCATTAATTAAGGGCGCGATTACTTTTTGAGGATATACCACTCTGAGACTTCAAACTTTATAATTAATAACTAGTATTCACCAGCGACTTCGTCATCGTAAACCATGCATTACATTCCATCCCCAATTTCAGCCCTTTGGTGAGATGATGTTTGGAATAAAAATTATCTTATACTTTAATTTAGGCCAAGAACTACCAGAGTGTGCGCCGTGCGCGTGTTTTGCGTGATTGAGTAACCAAACATTAAAAAAGCGGCCAAGTGCGTGTCGGGCCACGCGCAGGGCAGGGTTCCGTAGTTGCCCGTCTGTCACAGAATGCGGACTTATAAGGAGCTTCCGGGGTTTTTAATTTAGCTTACCCTCGTAAATAATCGTAAATGTGATTATTTTTATAACACACCAACGTATCTAGGGTGGTTTCGCCGGTTACGCGACCACCTTCGGTTAGCGACCACCTGAAGGACAAGGTCTTTTTCTATTGAAGATAACGTGCCGTGAAAAAGCAACTCTACCGTCCACGGTAAAAGGTTCAAATTCCAATGACAATGTATATGCACCCGAAATTAAGTATTTTTCTTACCAGTTAGCTAGTTATGTCTACTACTCGTTAACTAGTTAAGTCTATTTAACTGTGATAGTTAACCTTTTAAATTGTTTCACGTCCCCAGTAGTAGCCATTTAGCCGGCGGGGGGGACACATGACTCGAACAAAAATTAGGGCTTTAAATCCCATTATCTCGCAAACGCATAACTGGGTTGAAAAATAGTTTTATCTACGCACATATCATTAGTACTCTAAAATGAGTTCAGAAACCGTAGGAAATGAACAGCATTATTACAACCGATTTTACTATGAGAACTTTCTTGTCTGTGGTAGTAGGGAAAATCCACGTCGAATTGCAGTTTTCTAGTTGTTAGGGTTACTGAGCTAAGCCGAAGACGGACAGACAGACAGACAGACAGACAGACGGACGGACATGGCGACAACTCTAAAAATAAAAAAAAACATACATATTGATAGGGTAAAAATTACTGCATTGATATTACATTTTTATGTTCAAAAAGGTTCAAGCCTAACACCGCTTCCCATCACACCGAAGCAACCCTTATAAAATTCAGTTACACTAATATTCAAAACAAAATCAACTACTGAATTATTCATGTAGTTGTACACACAGCGACACTACCCTGACCAGAAGTAGACTGTATCTCGTAGCATTAAGGTTCAAATGATGTCAGTTAACCGTGTTATCTCTGTTCACATATAGGATTCCTTGTAGGTCACTCGCAAATAAATGCGACCCGGCGCGGAGAGGATTTCGCTTCGGAATTACGTAGTGGGTCAAAAGACAAGTCAGAATCGGCCGGGATTTACTTGGATAGGTCGCGATGAAAGGTTTTACATACACTTGTACTTGGAACTGTCCGAGTGTGTCTGCGAAATAGTTGAGACTTAAGAGGGTTTTGGATCCTTTTGTATTACGCGTACATTGTGGACAGTATTGTTGGTATTTGAAGTATGGGGAGAAACTTAAATCATATAACGTTTTGAGGCCGCTGTAGATACACTCAAGAAATCGTGACTAAAATAACACTTAAGTTTTTACTACCCTCTTCATGTTGTACAAAAGGTTTTAAAGGATTTTTTTTGATTCAGGTATTGTAAGAATTCACTTGGAGATTTCCGATTTCCTTTTTTTTATAAAGTGAGTTGTTAAAAGATTATATATCTTAAACTTACGGAACACAACTCGCAACATACAGACATATGTGCACTCCTCTAATTGTAGCTGTTTAGTTATTGTTGAGCGTTAATTGATTTGCTTTGTATCTGGATTACCAATTAATTAGGGTATAGTCAATGGCGGACATCGACCGAGTTCTGTAGAAGAAAGTCGGAAGTGTAGTTGCGACCTTATTCTAAGTCAGTTGTAATCCTGTTGTTGTCCTGAGTACGGTGAACATTGCTTAAAGTTTATTGTTTAATTCCGACCTGACGGAGAATAGCCAAAATTTGTGTCAAGTAACAACTGGCCTTAACTCATTTTGCTCAAATTACTAACTTTAAAAAAATACGAAAACTATAAATTAGTTTTTATAGGGCTGCTGATATCAACTTACTATTAACTTAAGCATGTCCTTTTAATTAGCTTAATTCCGTGAGAAGTAGTTGCTACAAACAACTGAATATATCTAGCTTTATCTCAAGAATGCCACAAGTTCGTAATCTTAATGTTATTACGTGTTAAGTTATGCGATTCCCTGGTGCTTTCAAGGTTTGATTATGGAGATGTGGTATATGGCCCACGGTTACTGGCTTGTACGGACCGAATAGTGCAAAGGGTGCAAAACGCATGTGCGCGCTACTGTTTTGGTATCCCCCCGAGATCACACGTGACGCCTTATCTGAACTCGGCGGGGATACTCAAAATGACATACCGAAGAGAACTTCATCTGTCTTCCTTGTTGTTTGGCGTGGTGAAAACGGCCGAGCCAGAATATTTACATAAAAAGTTCTCCTGGCGCACAAACAGGTACTCCTCACACGGCATCAGATCAGTCTGTCATGAGTTGCTACCTCCACGTCACCATACCGCCGCTTTCCGAGGAAGTTTTAAATACACTGCCACTAAGTGCTGGAACAATATACCTCCGCCACTCAAGAAATGTAATACCATCGGCAATTTCAAATTACATCTGAAACGATACCTTATGCAAATACAGCAAGCACTTCCTCCTGGCAGTCGAGCTATGCCTTCATATATGTAATGACCCTAAGATTTAAATTCATATATGAATTAACATTAGAGTACCTAGCAAATTAAAGTAATTTAATAATAATAATATTAGCTTTTAATTATTTCATTGGCCAAAAAATGTTTACAGTGCATATCCAAACATAGATAATTATTATTACCTACTACTGCAATTTTATTCCTAAAACACAATATCACACACTCCGTATTCCGTCAACTCTAACACACACACACTTATACACATACGCACACACTCACACACACGCGTACACAAAAACTGAGATATTTCGTTCCCGACAAACAGCGAGCAATGTAAAATGGATTAATATATTTACTAGGGTCTGCCTGAAAACCAGCGTTGCAGTGGCCTTACTACTGTAACATTATGCTGAGGCAAGCCCCTTTTCAACATCGCTTAATGATAACTGTAAAATTATATTTAAATTTATATGTTAAGTCTTCATTCTAAGATTTCTAAGGTTCTCATGTTATTTGTTGTGTGATGTTGAATAAAGTTTTTCTATTCTATTCTATTCTATTCTAATGCTGTGACGAAATTGAGATTGCGTTGTTCAAGAAAACCTTATTATCGTTATAAATTGCGCTTGATGAATGTTAATCTCGTCATTATCAATATTATACTACCGTTTGAATAATTATGTCTCTATGTACCCGTTTGATTCGCGTACCGTTTTGTTGGTGTATTGCTTGAAATATAGGTTAATATACGTTTAAGCAAGCGACAGAGGTTTGCATACTTAAAATTATGCATTTTCTGGTGAAAGCACTGCAAACTTGAACCTTAAATATGCATCATAATATTTTTTCACGTTGTCGAACTGTCTTCTCAGAATTTTACCTATATGTAGTTTCGTATTTTAAATAGAAAAAAAATATTCTTCGGCAAAGCCAAACTGGTGCAGTCAAAAACAGTTACAGCAGATATTTTTGCTCTGCAATATTTTCGAAAGATGTCAAACGGTGACGAAAGGAATAGCTCGGTAAATAAACATGTCATATTGCGGCACAAACGTCATGCCAGCCTTGCCAAGAAAGGTAACCCTTAGTATTATCGATTGCAGCAATTTAGACTTGAGACAATACGCGAATCAAATTCCTTGAATGTATGTTTGAGAACGTTGTAAGTCAATGAAAATTTAAAGAATAAGCAAATAAACGTCAGTCCTCCCAGTAAGCCTTAGTCCACCTAAGTCGCCGAAGCTACGTCTTCCCTGACAGGCTCAGGCTAATTGTGCTCACCGAATGTAAATCAAATTGCTCACCGTGCACCGAGCGCTAGGTGCGACCTAGACCGACATTTATGTAAAAGGGCGTATCTTTCCAAACGTTCTCCATAGATACGCCATTGCTTTACGGAATCGAGGAACTGTTCTAGACTCCAGCAAAATGGGGAGGGCTAATTTACTCCGGCTGTGGCGATCGATCGAGACTCCTCAATTTGAAGATAGCTATAGACAACAGTGACATATTGTCAGGGCAGTCAGAATGGCGTAAGTGATTTGAGTTTGTAGTGAACATAGGGCCTTTTGTATCCATGAGAGATGAAGGTATGGAGTTCGGTATACTTAGAGGCGATGCAACCTGATTGAGACTGGGTATTGGACAACATTTAAGATACTGTTCTTTAACTAAAGTATTAGTACGTATTTTTAAATAATACGAGTAAGAACAAAATTCTACCCAAATGAGTAACAATCCACAACGAATTTTGTTTTGTTTTGTTTCACATTAACAAACTAACGCAGACAAATTGGTAAGATAACAAAAATGTTTTTAAGTAGCTACATAAACGTCTGCTTCAATCCCTTAGTATAACTGTTAAATTGAGAACAATGCACTAGCGGTAGTTTCACGCAGTAGTAGGTCTGAAAGGATTAAATTTGTAAACATATGTATATGTACATGTATTATTATTCATAATAGAAACACGTATACGAGAAACAGAACAAGTACAAAAGTAGGAACGCTAAGTACGCCTAAGTGTGGAGTGCAGTCCTCTGGAATGATTTTAAAAAAAACCTCTGAAAGTTGTACGCTTTAATAATGCATCGTCGAACGTACATTCAGGGAAACAAGTCGGTCGGAAAGAGAATAGAATTATTTTGAAGCGAGGCGTTGCTTGGAATAAGAAGGTCCTATCTACGTTGGGCGTACGTGCACTTACAACATTTAGCGATGAGCAATATTGTAGAAGTTTCGGTCGTCCCTCTGCACGCTCGGGTGGGCTGCGGAATCAGTTGTAATAACTTGTTTTACATATTATAAAAAAATAATTCCAAGTATCAAGTTGGTGATTATTTGTTTGGAGTTTTTAGTTGTTTGAGGTTCGAATACGGAATGGATTCCCTCAAACTTGTGTAGGAACTTTGTTGTACATAATTACAAACATACTTTTTAATGTTATTTGTCGAAATTAAAGATATATTCGAAAATACTTACTTTGATATTAATAACAAAACTTGAACTTTTTGAAAAAAATGGACTCGGCACAAATGGATAACCATCAACACGAAAGGACCGTTTTGAAATTGGACCAAGATTAATACCATCAACAATTTATTTTGTGAAAATGTATTTTTTTCTAATTCAAAATAAATAAAGCCCAACTTGAATTTTGACCAGTACACGAAATAGGTTATTAGATTTAAATATGAGCAAAGTGAAATTTGCATATCTAAATAATTAATATGAAAATCGACCATCTGCTACAAAATTCATATGACGCATTTCCGATTGGTCATATTTTGGAAGTGTACGTAATTCCGTATGTATGTATTTCTTTCGACTTATCAATGCAATGACCGTTCATTTTACTTTTAGGACGTTATTACATTTTATCATTATTTTTTGAACATTATTCAGACTGGTCAATTTTCCTTGACGAGGATTTTCAAATCTCAGACATAATTCCAATTCGACCAATAATTTTGAGTTGTCAATATGTCATTCATTCATCATTAGCATTCATTAATTCGTGTTACACCAAACTCCGTTTTGCCAATTATAATAGAAATCTAGGTTAAAATCAGAAATCCAAAAACTACATAAACATCAAACCCCCGATACCACAGCCGACAATAATTGCGTGTTGAATTGTTTGGGCGCTGACAAAAAGCATTCCGCAACCCGTCGGACGTGGCCAATCTGTGTCATTGTTGTAAATTATTCAGTGGAACTTGAACGCTATCACTTCGGTATTCATGTACCCCTGGTATTGTTGGTAATTGTACTAGCGCTTTTTATTGCAGTTGTATCATGTTTTTGCGACCAACACAATTCAATAATTATAAAACAGGTACGTAGTGTATTTCTTTAATAATATAATTGAACAGAAACATGATGACTAATTACTTAAACGAAATCGTCAAAAATAGAAAAACTGCAAGCAGGTCACACCTAGGCATTCTTATTTTATAAGACAAGGTACGTCCAAAGCGGTTAGGAGCGTGGGTCTTAGCTAAGGTAGCCTAGTGGTTCAGGCATGCGGCTGTCAAGCGGCGATCGTGGTTTCGAATCCCGGCTCGTACCAATGAGTTTTTCGGAACTTATGTACCTAAGTACGGAGTATTTAGCTAAGAAGGCCGTTAGCCTTTCGGTGAAGGAAAACATCGGTAGGGAACCGGTCTAATCCCCAGTAATGTCTAGTTTTAACTCTGGGTTGGAAGGTCGGATGGCAGTCGCTTACGTAAATTTAGTACTTATGCCAAATTATGGAATTAGGTGTCAAATCGGACCCCGGGCTCCTTAGCACCTAGGTCCTAGGACACAACCAGAAATAATGCTATGAGGATGATGATAACCGTTCGGAGCGTGGGTGTGTGAACGTTGCTATTTCGTCACTTATGACAGGCTCTCATTGTTTGGCGAATTAAGGGGCTACCCGGGGTTTCCATCGATTTTTGACAAGTTTTGAATCGTATCTCCTACTTTTGCACTACAGATAGAAGTAAAAATCAAACGGTTATCGGTTCTTCAATCTTTTATCTCCATTTTGGTCTACCGGATTTTGAAACAAATGAATACTTAATGTTGTATGATCTTTTTAAACATTGTCTAAAATAACACTTATTTTCTATCTCTATTGACGTGAAAGATCTAACACATACGAAATCTATATATTTGGGTTCGTCTGTGACGTCCCTAAAAACTGGTCCAGGGTTTTCATTTTAAACCAATTAACACAAAAGTTACGGCCAGAAACCGGTTTTTTGGCCTAAAATTGTTCAACTTGATGCCAAATGTCTCGAAAACCAATGAACTTTGAAGTAAATATGGGATACTAAATTGCTTAAAGCCGTTGATGTTAATATAATAAGCTACAAAAAACCTAAGAAAACTAAGAGATTCAGATCGAAGGTACGATCCCATACGCCAATTATGGGAGCCCCTTAAAGCATTATCGTCCTCGTGTTGCTAATATTGAATGTGGTTGTTTTTCTATTCAGACCTTACGTACAACAAGTAACCAAAGGAAAATAATGTAAAGATTAACACACACTTTGGAACCAATTGTGTCCACAAATTGCCTTAGCACATGTTTTGTCACAAAACACACACATTTACGAGTGCCTTTCTATTGTTGACATGCTTCCGCGAACATTTTCAAAATGTTGGTCACATTGTTCTTGTATCATTGACGGGGAATTAAGGCTGTACAAAAAGGAAATAATATACAAACGCTCTGTACAAAATAACATTGAAAATAATTTGTTAGGTTTCAAAGAATTTTGTTTTGGCACAATATGCGTGAATTTCTTGGTTTGTTTTTTGGACTGACTGATGTAACAACCTATTACGGCACGTTTAAATCTACTTTCACCGTTATGGTCATGTTTATAAAATAAATGCCATTTTAATTCTAATCCACTCTGTGAGTGAAATAGTTTATAATATTTTTATTTTCCAAAATATAAATCGACAAAAAATTAACTGATAATTGACGAACCTGCAAATATATTTCACGAGAATTGGTTGAGATATTCGCATTGTAGAGGAAAGCAGCCGGACATCTGAACATACGAAAGAATTCAGGCCCAAGCTGGAGCAGAGCACTTTGTTGGCTTCGCTCTCGTTCAATTACTACCAGCAATCAATTTAAAGAAAGCTAGTGAGTTTATTCAAAAGCCCCAAGCTAAGCGAACACTATTTTCAAAAGAATTAAAATAAGAAAGCTATGTAAAAATCTCAACTGAATTCTTGAGACGACAAATAAGAGCAACTGCAGTATAATTTGAGTATAGCTAGTATAGTATAGCTACGGTACACAGAGCAATAACAGTAAGAATGTCGGTATGTTGTCTTGTGACGTAGGTGTATTGGGAGTGGGCTTACGGTTCATGGTAGTGATTCAGGTTGCTGGCTGCACTGTTGAGAGTGAGCGACCAGCATCTGTCTCGATCTGGCAAACGAACTAATTCTCAAATCTATAAAGGGTCTGCATTACACCTGTGACTCCTTAGAATTGCATCCTGACTTCTGTAGGGCACCTACGTCCCCAGCGGAGCTGCACCAAATGACATGATATTCTGCTGTGGCCTGCTTATACGTCCGTCAGACATAAGTACTTTATCCGAAATAAATAGATATACGTTTTTTATATACACATTCACTGTCAAGAATCGCTACGCTCTACGCTCGTAGCCTATCCCTGGGTTTTCCTCATAAGTAGCGGAATGCGACTACGGCTAGGCGTGGTTGTGTTAGTGAAAGTGTGAAGTAATCAAACGTTCATGCTAGAAGTATAGACTATTGCTTCCAATCTCCGACTGTGGCCCTCACGGCACACGGTGGAGGAGTCTCTATGAATAAATGTATGCTCGCACGGCAATACAGTACGTCTCGCTGCAAGCTGCTGCAGTTTGAATGTCTTTGATTTACATTACATTTTCGCGGGTAGCCTTTTGGAATTGAGTAATGATGTGAAATCGTTAAGATGTCATTGAAGGCTTCATAATTAATCGTGATAGATGTTAAAAAACACAAGCTGCTATTTTTTTGATTGCTATTATAGAACGCTAAATATAATATAATAAATATTATATTATAAGAACAAAGTGGAAAAGTGAACAATTATTCGCCACGAGCGGTATTTGAACCTGCGACCTCTGGAATCTGTCCATAGCTCGTGTCCTCCGCTCGTGGCGAACAATTTTTCAATGATGATGATAATGATGATTTTTTGATGATTGTATGGTACGATGATTTGACTTAGATCAAAATTTTGAATTTCGTTAGTTGATGTTTTTGCTTAATAAACATTTACTGTTCATATGTGGTAGCGCATTCCTACTAACGATTGCCACTGTGACTTGAGACGTTGGTGCCGTTTCAGAACTTGTAATTACTTTGCGGTAGATGTCACGACGAGCCTTCGTATAAGGTGTAATTAGAAGAGAGGAAGGGATGAAAAGATTCGTCACCACTAGAGGACCCACGGTAGCGCAGTTGGCAAGAGCGATGGACAGATTCCAGAGATCGTGGGTTCAAATCCCACTCCTAGCGAATTATTTTTAAATTTTTCAATTTGATCTAATTTTGGAACTTCCTTAGCGGACGTTCAAATACAAATAAAAATCTTTATTTTACATAAAAATATGGTACAAAAGCTGGTATATTATGATATCATAGTCACACACATTCCAACAGAAACAAGCATTAAAAATTTACATGAAATTGCATTGCATTAAAAATTATATTACTTAAATTTCATAATTACAATTATATAACTAATATGTCATAATTACAATAAAAATCAAATTACAATAATAAATGTCAAGATTAATTTTTAATACAATATTTTTTAAGTACAATGTATAAAATAAACAAAATATTCTCCTTTAGAGTAAAAGCATTCTTAAAAGAACCAGTGCCTAAGTTTACGCTTAAATAATCTGATATGCAAAACTTTGATATCATCACGCAAACGATTAAAAATGACAATGGACTTACAGTATGCGTTATTGTTGTGCAATTGTGTTTTACGAACAGGACCAACCCGACCGTTTCTGCTTAGTAAATCTATCTAGTAAATCAATCAACTACTAGGTCATATATCATATTTATTTGTTATTTCACATAATAAGTAGTAAACTAAAGTAACAAAGTAAACTAATTAATGGCAAGATGACAAAAAATTTTTTTTCTAAAAAATGTAAGGTATTCAAAGAAAAGTACATATGAGAAGACATTATATAACAAAGTGTTTTTCTTTGATTTTTCACGGTTCCTCATATTTCTCGCTTTCCAATTTCAAAAAAGTAAAGCTCTCAACTGAAAATAATTTCGATTTAGAAAACAGAGGAGAAAACAAAAAGTGCGGAAATTATTTAATTTTCTTAAGAAAATTCCTGTTAAAGGACGTTCGAATTATTCGTTAATAAAGCCTCCGGTTGCCGAGCGCGAAATTCCTTTGATGGCAATGAAATATTGCCAACTAGCGAGTCCAATCCTGGGGTGACGACTAAATCCGAGCCTACAAATAAAATGAATTTGCCCCGAGGCAACAGTAGAAAATTGGAAATGTCATTTTCGCCCTTTTTTAATGTTTGCGGCGCGGCTCGTCGTTTGGAACGCCAGGATTACCCCCGGCGCTACCTGCCACGCTTGACGCGAATCGATTGTCGAAAATAACCGCCCAATTGGTAATTTAAAATTGCGAATTCCATATTTTGCATTTCGAAGCAAACGCTGTCGGTTACAATGCACGTAGCAACATGCCAGTTATTCTTTTTATTTTCTGCTACTGACTTGAAAATGCCTGTTTACCTTTGCGATATTCTTTTAACAACACGAATTTACCTCTTTCTTATGTGTTATATTTTCGTTTCATACTATATAGGTATATATACTTAATACCTACTATAATGTGGGCTACACACAGTCTCGCGTTAATAAAAAGCCTGTATCTTGAGAAATATGTATTATAAAGAAAAGCAATTTATGTTCTGTTGAGGTACGCTGTCAATAGCGGTATACCACATCTTCTATGTCAACGAGAATGCCAAGGAGTCGATAACCTGTCCGCGCTTCTGATTTTAATATGAAAATATATCATAATCTAGTTAACTCAGTGCTTTTACTCTGACAGTTCATATTCATATCTATAGACTATATAAATGACTAACGATAAATGACTAACGACAAAATTATTTGTTAAGGAAAATTTCACTTCTATTCATGTTTTGATTTGACATATTATTATATTTCTTACACCTTTGCTGAACAAACTCAACACGAAAAGTAAAATTACTACTTTAGTTGAACGTAAGTTTGAGAACCATTAAGAGAATGCAGAACGTCATAATGACAAATGACGCCCTCCATTTTGAAAGCCAGTGGACTTGGCAACGAATGCCGAAAGTTAAAGTATAATCTTACTTTGGTAGTTTTTATCATAGTTAATATTCCAAATGTGAACTGTAACTTTCACGTTACAGTGTTTATATTTTTGAAGGCCGTGCAGGTACTAAGTATCTATATCAATACAAGCTTCTGCCCGCGACTCCGTCCGCTTAGTACTCGTTAATATCATAGCTCCATACAAGTTCTCACACCCCATGTCACCCCCTTAGGGGATCATTTCCGGGATATATTTTTTGTCTTTCCGGGGACTCAAACTATCTCTTTATCAAATTTCGCTTAAATCGGTTTAGCGGTTTAAGTGTGAAGAGGTAACAGATAGACAGACAAACATATATTCGGATTTATAATATTATGATGGGTTATGAATACTCAGTTACTATTAAATGTGCAAGATTAGTATGCGTAAAACAGACAAACAAGCGTCAAATAACCTATTTGCCTTGGGAATGATAAATGGAGACCGGCTTGATATTTATTGTGCACATTCGGATCCGACACGTTAGGCACGCAATAAATTCAAACTGATTTCAATTCATTATATATGTTGGTACAGGAGGCCGAGCATCGTTTTGGTCACCCATATTTGTGATTATTTAATGAAACCACACGATAATTTTACATTTTTTCATACAATTAATCAATTATTATACAACCTACTGTGAGTAGTAAATAGTTACAGTAAAATGTCTTGAATGTCTTTGTCACTAAATAACTAGTGAGTACGCACTATAATAGATATTGATTTATTTATTTCGAGATTAAAATTACAATAAAGATTCACATACAATGTCAAAATTCTATTAATATGTTTAATAAATAAATATTAAAGGACAATCTTACACAAATTAACCTTCCCATAGTAATCTCAATAAGACTCTAGTCATGGGTAGATGACAATATTCTTAATGGATATAAATACTTCAATACATAGAAACATCCAAGACTATGAAAGAAATATTCATGCTCATCAAACAAATATTTGCTCCCTTTAATCACTCCTTGATTTAATGATTCAAAGACAGGGACACAACCAAACGTGAGAGAGTACTTAAGGCCTCCACCCACCGGACGCGTGTGCTGCGCGGCGCGTGTGCTGCGCGGCACACGCGCAGCTGCAGCGCAGCACACGCGCAAGTTGTAAAGCATTGAAACTACACTTCAAACACACATCGAACGCGGCACACGCGCAGCACCCGCGCAGCTGCAGCGCAGCACACGCGCAAGTTGTAATGCATTGAAACTACACTTCAAACACACATCGAACGCGGCACACGCGCAGCACCCGCGCAGCTGCAGCGCAGCACACGCGCAGCACACGCGTCCGGTGGGTGGAGGCCTTAAGATGTACGACCCGCCATTAACTTCCACTCGTCCATGTGTCCGTCCTTGCCTTGATGCAATCGGGAACTAACTTCTCTCAGCAGTGATGCCTGCATAGATATATATTTCGATACAATTGGATGCCTGATCCTGGGACGGCCGCGAGATACTCTCGATTTTTATCGCTGTATACCTCTTGTTCGAAGTGTTCTAATAAGTGAGAGACGGATAGTGCGAGTAAAATCGAGAGAGCTAGCGCGACGTCGCGTGATAGCCGTGCTGGATGAGGAACAGGGTCTACTTGTCCTTCTGGGTTGGAAGGTCAGAGAGCAGTCGCTTTCGTAAAACTAGTCCGATTTGGCACTTACGAGTCCGCAGACTTAGATTACAGACATAGATATATCTCATGTCAGTACATGCAAAGTTTCGTCATAATCCAACTCGTAGTTTTAAAATGAGAGCGTAACTATGTTTGTGTGGGAAGGTGAAATTCGGCCGAGTTTATTGCGGACTTTTAATAGCAAGTGCCTAATCAGACCCCGGGCTCCTTTAGGGTAACAGTATATTACAGTTGGAAAAATGCTAGTATGATGATCGGGAACTCCTTAGCACGTCCGTCGTCTTATAGAACGAGCATGTGAAACACTATAAAACAAGAATGCGAATCGTTAGTTACTCAGCAAAGGTATCTCACTTAACCTGCCTCATTTTGATGCCGTCGTGTAAGCATAAAGACAATAAAGCACGACTCCCGTTCAAAGTGAACATCGCGAAATAAAACAAGCCCCTTAAGCGCGAGTTTAAAACTAATTTTCCGTCATAGTACGCGTCGCGAGCGAGCGAAATAGCGAATATCCGTTGAAACTTCGTACCTAGGAAGTGCATTGCAACGGAAACGAAGGAGAAGCGGCGCTAGGAGCAATTTGCGGAGTCAACTCCCGGCATGTTGTGCCTCTGATATATGTGAACAACTTTGTTCGCGATATGTCTGCAGGTATCGCTTAGTGGGGAGTTTTTAACTCACTTGTTTAGGGTTAGCGTTAGGGGGTGTTTATTTGGTTTTATTTATGTTCTAATAAGAAAGACATGGGTGCGATGTTCCCTACGTTATATTGTACTTGTGTGATGATGGTTTTCATTGACATTGGCGGTAATGTGAAATAGAGGTTTATTAAGAATATTAGACTAAAAAAAGATAACTAAATGCAACTCATTGAAACTAGAATATTTTCGTGTAAAAAAAACATCAAGTTTTTGAGCGCCATGCTTCTCGTACGAAAGAAACAACTTTATTTCCATAAGAGGTGATATGAATCTAAATTGAAAGCATTGACATTATAGCTACACCATAAATCATCTCATCTACATACAGTCATTTTGGGTCACGACAAAACACAACAATTTTAGGTGTTCCTAGCGTTCAAAGGTACTCGTATAGATACATTTTGCCTACTATTAGTAGAATGTTAGATTCGCCGTGTGGTGTGATATGTGTAATATAAAATGTAGATGCTGTAGTCGTGACAGTTTTGAATCTAATAAAGGTGATTGTTGATGGATAGAAAAAGACGTAGGCGACGTGACAAAATGATTGATTTCTTGATTTTTTTATTGATTCAATTGGAAAATTTAATTTAAATAAAATTACACTACTTACGCACTGATTGTTAAAAACATGCCTACCAATGTATTCATTAAATGTCAAATTATTAACACTCAAAGTAGCATAGTATTTAATTGCATGCACTCCCGTATAATACAAATAATTTAGAGCCAGAATTGCTTTAAATCGAGTTACCTACGTTTTATTCCCGCTTTATCAAGGTAGAATTTCAATTTATGTGCAACTTGTTTTGATACCCCATTACATCCCATGATTGGCGGCAGTCTTTATAATTGTATTTGCATACATTTGCATTTTCTCATCATTATTTAAAGTGACTTTGATGTTATGTGACTGGTATTTCACTAGTAATGTAATGAATGAATGTCATAATAGGATGCAATAAAGAACTCTAATGGAATGATGTAGTGTAATGTCATAATGGAATTCAATAATACATCACAAGAAATGTTTTAAGTATCTATTGCAGATTTTAACTATCAAGATAATAATTCTACATGAATCGCATTCAAATACTTTAAGTGAACTTTACTGTGAATCAATAATAAAGTTACATATTTTCTTGTTTCAGGTAAGAAAACAGCAATTAGGAGCACCAGAAGGCAGCAGATCTGGCTACAAATTTTTACTAGCAGTTTAAACTGTGTAGTGTCTCTATGTAGAAAATAATTTATGATGAGATTTCTAATTTCTATCATCGTCTAAATAAGAGAGAGTAAAGATGTAAACCAACATTAAAAGAGTGGACAGGTTATCAATGAGATAATTTTTGGAAAATATTGTTCACACAGGCCAGGTGAAATTCAATTAAATCTCAATGGCATGACTTTGACGACGTCGACGGGAGCGACACCACTTCGCTCAACCAAATCAATCAATCACTTCAATTTGGCAAATAAAAGTTTGGTGTCTATAGTTTAAGCCTCGGTGACGCTAAATTATCCAAACGATCCTAGTTAAAAAAAATACATATAACAACAAAAAATACATGTGATCTCTAGAGTGTCACAAACGAACTAACGTCCATACATATTTATGTCACCAGAAGATTCAGAACAGTTTAAAATGCCACTCGCGAAATTATAAAGTATCGAAAATTTGTGAACTGTTAAATCGTTAAATTGTTTTGTAGATCACTATTTTTCAATAGTTTATAATAGAGCGAGGAAGAGTATAATATAGTATAAACTGTCGGCGTTCATTATCTGACGGTAACCAATACATACATAAACGAACTCGGAGCATCGCGTAGTCGGGTAAAGAGATAGTCAAAGATAATGTTTACCCAGGCGAACACTGTTAAATTAAGGGTTAAACGGAAAATCCCATACAATGTATCCCGCTCATACATTAACAGTTAACAGTCGTGAGCCAGCACTCGTTCATACCGTAGCAACAGGTCCCTTACAGAAGAAATATTTTTATCCCCCCTAATGTATCACAGAGGCGCTCGGGCTTGAGACCAAGATTCGAGTGCCGTGATTTGTGGCTAGCCTCGGTATCGATTAGTCGATATCGACATATCTCTTCAATCTCGCATCTCTGTAATTCTTTGCCGTGTAATATGAACTCTATCACGATTCCAGAAAGATTAGTTTTCCTGGAAACGAGATATGGAGAGGAAAAACCTTCGATTTAAAATTCGTCCGCCATTATTTATGTCTTCGTGTTAGGATATAAGAATTTTATTGGGCTTGCCGTATCTGATACCATTCTGACTTTAATTGAATTTTTAAGTTTTATTCGCGGTCTATGATTTATTGCGAGGGTGTGATTGCAAATGGGAAGGTTTTTTGCCCGCTCTGTGGAATCGCCAATACTTAATTCTTAAAATTGTGTTATTTTTATAACCAACGTTAAATAACCGCTACAATAGTAGTCTTAGTATCAGTGACAAGTTTTTAGTGACGAAAAAGTGATATGTTGTTAATGTTATTGTACCTTCTACAGAACTAAAAGATTCATCGATGGCAGTAAAATCGAAAATCAGGTTACAGTCAATGTGTATACCTTTACACGCTTTATTCACTTCAGATTATTCATTCCTTATTTATTTGACTGAAAGCCATAGAACTGTCGCTCGCTCCTCAATGCTCTGTGACATCCTTCAATCGATGTCGCAAGTATCACTACTATCGTTACAGGGCACATCACTACGCATAACACTCACAGCACTATTCGGAATGAGATTTCACGTCTGGCACACATCTTATTCGTGAGCTGGGAAATATTGCAACTCATTCTATTATTATATATCCGAACAAAGAAAACACTCTTATGCCCCGTTCCACGTGTTGCCGATTTTGGCTTACGTCATGGAGGGTTATTGGAGTCAAGAGCTGCGCCATGGTGGTTGAGAAGTCAGCTGTTGTTGCGTTTTTTGATCTAGCGAGCTAAGCGAACGAAGCTCTTTGTTTCTAGTACCTACAGCAGTCAAAGTCACAGTAATTCATTATTTCAAGGAGGCTTGCAATTGAGCACTTTCAAAATGTCATATATACAATGTAAAAAAAGCTTTAAAAATAACAGATATATAACAAACACTAATTAGGTACTAACACAACATAATAATTATAAGTAATAATACAGGTTAATACAAGTAGTAAATTACCTAATTGCGTAGACCCATTAATTCCCAGCTTGCTATGGGACTCGTTCGATTTGTGTGAGATTGTCATACTTAATATTGATTGTAAATAACTAATATTTATTGTGTTAAATAAATATTAGTTATTTATTATTATTTAAATCTCTGTTACAAGTCTCACAAGTACAGTCGACTTCATAAAATATATATATGTGATTTTTCACTGACCTTGATGGCCATAAACTATACTGTATTTTATCTCGTGGCTTTGCGTGCAGTGTAGGTACGTACCTACATACGTGCATACGTGCATACATGCACGTGCATGTATGCATGTTGGGTGGGGCACGTTGCACGTAGAACCGATGGCCGTTGGGGCGGAAAAGTTCTCGAATTATATTCTGTGCAACCTCATCGTGTCCTATACAATAAAGTCGTGTTATCTTTAACAAGTGGTTCTGTGAGCTACAACTCACGAGAATGTTTTTTTTTATATTTAGACACTTAAGTCGAAAAAAAAACTATTATAAAATTAGGTAATTATCGAAATGCGACCTGTAGCCTAATAGTAGCCGGACAGCCAGGCAGTAGGTCAGCGGGACAGCGAGACATCCGGACATAAGAACTAATTTTGATGCAAGCTGAAACGGAGAACATCGTTCGCTTCGCTCGCTTGTTCAATAATGTGTGTATTTAACAGCGCAGTCTGTCAAATGTTGGTATGTAGGTGAAGTAGACTTTATACAAATTTCGTGATTCTTAACTTACAAAACACATAATCCAAATACTTTAACATCTAATAATTACACGGTTCAACTCACGTATTAAATGTCACTACGTGCGACATGTTTCCAACTCTTCGGGAGATCTTCTGCAGCATGAGTGTTTTCGCGGCCGTGTCGCCTGAATCACACCAATTCTAGCGAAAACACTCATCCAGAAGAAGAACTCCCGAGAGTTCGAAACATGTCGCCCGTTGTGACATTTAATGCGTGAGTTGAACCGTGTAATTAGCATTATTTCATCATGTCTCACGAAAGTTTAAATTAGACCTTAATATCTTTTTTAATTGCCTCAATACCACACACCAAAGTTCACTCTTTTATCTGGTTTCGTCAGTTTTCATTAAATAAAACTGTAAAAGGAATATCCTATTACAACAGGCGTTTATTCATTTATCTCTCGACAATCAGATTTCAAAAAATCCTTTTAAACCCCGCTAGGTTCAGATTAAAAGTGAAAGCTGAGCGCTGAGACGCCAACATTGAAATACCATTAAGTCATTGAACTCATGCCGTAAGTTTAATTTCGACGGGAGTAATCCAAGGGTTTGTAGCCGAGTGTGCGATAGCGGGGTATATGAGTTCTCAACACGCTCGACTCAACTTTCTATACAAACGTGGTTTGGTGCTCATTTTAAAACGGCACACTGGATTGACATTAAACCTTTTATGCGCATTGTTATCCGCCTAGGTCGGCAAGAAATATAGCATTTGGTTTTAAAATGAAAACCAGTTTGGTCGTCTGTATGGAGAATCTAGCGTCCTGGTGACCCCTATCACTTTCAGTCAGGAATCCGTTCGTAGGCGCTTTCCTCTACATACAGTTTACTTTTGTCGCATGTTGTCAGCTATGAGCGTGGCGCTCCAAATCCGTCGGCAGTGAATGTGTTACGATCGGTTTAAACAAGTGAGTAGTGACAATACCGTCCTACGCAGCTGACTGTCCTGGGTTCGAATCCCGGTAAGGACACTTTGAGTTATTATCATAAATATGTTTTATTTATGAGTATTGCATGTTTTCGTAATGTACCTATGTAAGTATTTTTGTCAATTGCGTAGATCATCTCGACGGTCCTAATTAAAAGAGTCGGATCTACAAAACTGAGATTTTTGCTTTTCAGTGGCTTAGCTCGTAAAAAACTCGAAACTTTAACACCACATTCACAGATTTTTAAAACAGAATAAAAAGCACAGAATTTTTATCAAATTGACCTATTTAATGAAGCCACCTTGTAAGAACGCATTCATTAGAATTATCTACACTCCATATCAAATGGACTCAAAGCAGAAAGGAAAACGAAATACGATCTTAACATTTCATCAACCGCTACGGTTAAAGTATTTTCGTATTCAAAACGATGCTCTCTTGAATTAAAATACCTACTGAGTAAACAGATAAAAATCATTATGACATTTTGTGGTTAGTTAATAACATTTTTATTTCTGAATGGCGATCTCTCTGAGGCTGTCATAATATCTTTGCGTTCAAAAATTTATCCGTTTATACATGTCATCTACAAAACAACAACTATTTAAATGGAATATTTCACGATAGCAAAACGCGTAAATTATAATATAACAGAATTTGTATAATATGTATTTAAATGGCATTTACTAATATTATACTACCAATTTAAACTTTCGTACCTTTTCCTTTCCCTGCAAAAGTGGGTAGAGATCATTTCCGCAAAGATAGGTAGAAATCATGTTTCCGTTTGCTAGGATCAGTTTAGAAAGACTTATTTTATAAGCGACAAAAATACGGTATTGCACTATTTTATTGTTTGCGCGTATACCCCATGTTTCGCGTCGCCAAACGCAATGATTGTTTATAGAGCTTTTGATCGTTCGCTTTTGGCTTCGGAAAAAATACACAAATGGATTTTAACACTATCGCAACCAAGAACCCGCCTAGTGGGCGCCTACGCCGTAGTCACTTTACGCTACATACGAGGAAAACTAACAGGATCGGCTATGAGAACGTAGCGCGTAGCGATTCTTGTAGCGAAAGTGTTATACAATAGACCTCGCACCATTTCCAAAAGGTTCATGATATACTAAAAATAATGAGAACCATTATAAGTGTTCAGACGAGCACTTAATATTAAATATATATGATGTACAAATATCACCAGGATTCACCCACATCTCTCCTAGTCTTTCGACTCCATATTCACACTCCGTTAAAAATAATCCGATCGGAGAATCAAATAAAAGTTTTAGGTTGACTAATGAGGTACCATTAATTTGATAAACGCTTGGGGGAAAAGACTCGCTTTCGTCCCCGCCGCCATGTTTTTTTTCATAAAACTTGTAACTATATTAGGCTTTTATACGTAATGGGGCTATTTTGTTGCTGCCTTACTTTGGAGTTGGGATATGATTTTTTACGATGTTGGTTCTTAAAGTCTGACGTGAGAAGTGTTAGTTTTTGTTATAAATGTTGCAGTACTTTTCAGGTTATAAACTTGATACGATAACATAAAAAAGAGGCTTGTGCGGTTTTCGTTACGTTATAGCGAAAGAAGGTGTTCGCATCAGACAGCTCCGAAAGGCCTTCGTATGTATAAAATCGATCTTGAAGAAAATTACCTAAACCCTAACCTTAATGATTTCGGTACAAAAACGGCGTACTGGAAACTCTTTTAAAATTAAAAACTGGGAGCTACGTCAGACACCCGATTGAATTTGTGGTGCTCAATCACATTAACAAGTAGTAAAGAACATTTCCGGACGGAACTGGGCGTAACCGGTTTACGTTGGTACGTACCGGTTTATACTGGCTCGGACCGACGCTGGGAGCAATTTGCGGTCACAGCTAGGGATGGCTGCTTTGATATGATTTTGTTGAGATTTTAGTGGAAATTTCCTGGGAATAGCTGGAGTGTGGTCTTGGTAGCGTTTGAATGGCATGGCCGTACTGTCTTTTCCAAAATCTCACGGTTCTAAATACTGATTTGCCATACGATAAATAAATAATGGCTGTAAGCGTTGAATATACTAATTTGAGTATAAATACTCGTATTTGTTTTTAAGCAGTAACGCTGCTAAAGAAAATTATATTTTTTTTAAATGAAAGGAAATATTGAAAAATTTAATGTTCCGAGCCGGATTCGAACCAGCGACCACAGGCATTCATGGCCCGTCGCTACTACCAACTGAGCTATCGGAACAATCTGGTTCGGGCACCAAATCCCTTAATCAGTTCCTTCATATATATAGCGACGGGCCATGAATGCCTGTGGTCGCTGGTTCGAATCCGGCTCGGAACATTAAATTTTTCAATATTTCCTTTCATTTAAAAAAAATATAATTTTCTTTAGCAGCGTTACTGCTTAAAAACAAATACGAGTATTTATACTCAAATTAGTATATTCAACGCTTACAGCCATTATTTATTTATCGTATGGCAAATCAGTATTTAGAACCGTGAGATTTTGGAAAAGACAGTACGGCCATGCCATTCAAACGCTACCAAGACCACACTCCAGCTATTCCCAGGAAATTTCCACTAAAATCTCAACAAAATCATATCAAAGCAGCCATCCCTAGCTGTGACCGCAAATTGCTCCCAGCGTCGGTCCGAGCCAGTATAAACCGGTACGTACCAACGTAAACCGGTTACGCCCAGTTCCGTCCGGAAATGTTCTATTATATTTTTTTTAAATGAAAGGAAATATTGAAAAATTTAATGTTCCGAGCCGGATTCGAACCAGTGACCACAGGCATTCATGGCCCGTCGCTACTACCAACTGAGCTATCGGAACAATCTGGTTCGGGCACCAAATCCCTTAATCAGTTCCTTCATATATATAGCGACGGGCCATGAATGCCTGTGGTCGCTGGTTCGAATCCGGCTCGGAACATTAAATTTTTCAATTTTTCCTTTCATTTAAAAAATTTATAATTTGTGTATGTCTGTATTATCTTCGCTCCTAAACGTATGAACCTATTTAAATACATTTCTTTAAACGAAAGTCTTGTTTATCGAGACGGATCCTACTTGTGATTGTCTCTAATGTAGTGTCAGTCGCTCGCAGAGGTAAGACTCATAGTGGGTCATGGTACTCATGGTGAATGGGTTGGGCTTTAAGTAGTTTGTTTTGGTTAAAATTACGAAAATTCACCTAAAGCTAACGTGGGATTTTATAACTTCTTTTGTAGTTTAAATATGACAGGAAAAGATAACAAAGAGACGTAATAAAATTGATCGAAGTGTGGCAAGTGTAGAGGACTGGCTACCGTTGGATCTATTATTTTATTCACACTACGCTTGTTGCCTATCGACAGATCTTGATGACAACAGAAGTTAGTAATCATTGTTTTTAGGACATTTTCTTCATTTTAACTGAAACAAACTATACCCAAAACTATATGTAATGATGACACCTCTTACCCAACACATTTGATTCCGATGTCGACAAACGAACCGTACTCACATACGGCAAGTCAGTTCGCGGTGATGACTAGTTTGATTCACTGAGTGGCCAAAATATTTAAGCTAGGTTTCCTCTCAGCCCAGCCCTAGGTAATAGTGTTGTATGTAGACTTAATCGCGTCCAGCGGTTTTGCGAGGTGCGAAATTAGTTAAAAGACGGCCGCTCGCCCGGGCTGTGACTGGAATCGCTAATGGCTGATTTAGTTTGGTGGTTTTAGCGGATGGTGATTTAAGAACTGAATACGGGCATATGATGAAATGTTCGGTTATAGGTTAGTCAAGCGGTCGTTGAGAGAAAATACGTAACAGGGAACTAGATTTTTCTATGATTGGCACCTTTTCGCGTTTAAGGTCAATACTTCCTATTCAGATTAGACGACCGCTTTAGCCTAGTTGGTAGCCTGTCTGGAAAGCAAGAGGTCCTAGGTTTGGATCCCGGCAAGGGCATTTATTTGTGTAATGAGCACGAATATTTGTTGATTTGGGATTAGGTCGATTTGTGTAAGATTGTCCCGTAAAAAAAGGAGACTTACATATTCATACATATCAGTATTTTACATGTCAAAGTATTTATTTAATCATCACTAATTTTGTTCATCTGATCATTAATGCGCAATGTTCGTTTTTGACCAACCTCCATAAATTCCAGTGTTTAAAGACTAAACTGAAACTTTGTTCGGCAGTCAGAAACAATTCGTTTTGCCGCATTTTCAACGAGGAATAGACTCATTTATTTACCATGAAAGTCCCCATTTTTCCATAAAACGCACGTTAAGGGGCAACATTGTCAAAAACGTTGTTCGACTTTAATATTTCATAACCTGAAAATGTACCAAACATTACACCACCGTGCACACGGCTGCGACTCAACACATAGTTGCATATTACAAGGCAGCGTAATGAAGAGCAACCTAGTTAGCGGCCCGCCAGCCGGAACAATTGCATCTTCGCGGCCGATACGCCTGTGACGCGCTTCTGATGTGCACTTCGCAGTGCACTGCGGTGTACGCTATTTTGCAACAATGTACGCGTGGTTGGGTGTGAAACTGGGAAAGTACACGGTGATGGTTACGGTTAGGGGCTAGGTTGAAACTTTCAATGTTATACTCACGCTCATTTCTTTGTGAAACTTTTTTATGTTTCAACAGTTTTATTTTTATACTCACTTTATTAATTAATTACAGAAAAGGCATTGTTAAAATACTTGAAATTACATGATTAAAAAAATCATTATTCAAATTAGGTACACTATCAAATATCACTCATATGGAAAAAAGCACCTAGGGTCTTCAGACACACTACGGAACGCAGTCAGAAACAAAAAGGCACTCACCAACTTTCTAGAGGAGCTGGGGTGGTTAGAGTAGCGCTACTCCACCATTTTCACGCAAAATATGACTTGATGTCGACTTGCGGAAAAGAGCCGTCAAACATACAACATTGCATGACAGACAATTAACGTGAACTTCTGTTAACTAAAATGACTTTTGTCCCTTTCTCACAAATACTAACGTCAAAGTGACAATTAAAATAGATTTGATGGTGGTTTACATTCACTGCCAAGATTCGCTACGAGCGACGCTCATAGCCAATTCCGTGGTTTTTCTCGTATGTAGGGAAAACAACTACGGCATAGGCGCCCGCTAGGCGGGTTCCTGGCAGTGACAGTGTGAATGAATATGGGCATTAGTGTGTAGTACATTACGTAAATAGGGCGGTGAATTCCTGAATGCCTCAGATCGCAGGAATTTGTGGCTCGAACCGAAGGTGAGGGCCATAAATATGCGATCTTCTGGGGCTTTACGAATTACCGCCCGTGTTGAGTACAAAATTTTACGTCTTCACCTGGCCACAATGCGAGTTTTCCCGTACGCGCAGCGTGCAGTAAAATTCGCATTATAGCCAGGTGTGACGTAAAATATATGTAAAGAAGTTCGGAGTGGTACATTATTGATAGTTTAAATGTGCTTTGAAAGCTAAGGGTAGTTCACCTGTCTAGGTTCTGTAAGTTTCCGCAGTCATTCCAGCTTCCGTTTACAGACCGATCAAAGTTAAATATGGTGCCGGCTTTTGTCATTCTATAGCAACTTGTCAAACTTTCCATACATTCAGATTTTAACCGACACCGCTTACGATTACAAACGGTTTGGTGAAACCCACCCTTATTTGCGCATTTTTTTATATGATACTTTACGTAGCGATCAAATCTAGATACAACAGTGTAATTGAATTACAAAATTCACTTTGAATGAAATTGAGGAATTTGGTATTGTTTCCGTTTAGAAAACATTTACAAATATGGTTTCTTAAATTTATAATAAATGGGTTATTTAGAAAACCAACTAGTTGTGTATGAATAACGACATTTCTTATTTTAAATCTATGTGTCACTTATTATTTTGTCCTACTTATTCCGAATTATATTTATTAATTAAAAAAAAAAGGTTAATCGATTTTCTAAATGCCAACGTAAAGGTTTAAACATTGGATTTATCGAAATTGGACAAAATAAAATTGACATTTTCAAATCAGCCGAAAGAGATCCACTGCTGCATATAAGCCTCCCCTAAAGAGTGCCACAATTACAGTTCCTGCGCCATCCGCATCTAGCGGACTCCCGCGACTTCTACCAGATAAAATTGTAATAAAATATAATTGGAGCGCAGCACATACTAGGTCAAAGTTTACATCAGTTATTGCCTCGGGGTTCATCAAAGGTTAACCGTTCGGGGTCAGGTTAAACTTCCCCACAAAGTGGGCTATAATTACAACCCCAGAGTAGCATCCTAATTCCCATACATAGTAGGGGACAGGAGAAATGACTTACCTGACCCTTTTTCAGATTTAGAAGGAAATTTTAAATGTTTTGCTGTTTTGATTTTTGCTATAGTTATTCACGGATTTTTATAAAAGGTCTGCATTCAAATAGGGCATTATAAGCACTGTCAACATATAAAAATAAAAATTTCGAAACAGAAAAACATACCTGTATGCTGTATTATTGACGATGTTGATATAATTTCAAAAACAATTAATAATACGGCAAAAACCCCGGAGGATGTAGTTGAGTTTGTATGGAAAAATAACCACAAAATATTCGAAATATTAACGACAAATAGAATAAAATAAAAATAAATAAATATTCGTGGAAAATTTTACACAAATCGACCTGGGGACCGATTTTTGACTTTTGAGCACTCGAAAATCAAACAAAAGTAAATACCTTTTTAGTATCAAAAAGTCAGGCACGTTCTTTCTACCGATAGAATTGAATACGAGTGCTCAATACCACTCGTTTTGCAATTTTCTATCGCTATTTCAAAATAGCATTACATAATTTTTGTCGGTTTTCGAGTGAAAGAGTTGAGCGCTCGAAAGTCAAAAATCGGTCCCCTGGTTCTAAACTAAGCAAACCTGACAATATGCATACTTATATATATAAATAAATACTTAAATACATAGAAAATGTATCATAATAGAGAACACAGACTCAGGAACAAATATTCGTGTTCGTCACACAAATAAATACCCTTACCGGGATTCGAACCTTAGACCTACAGCTCCGTAGGTAGGATAACTAGGTACGCTAGAAGTCATCAGGTCGTGTTAGACAATTTCAACAATATATTAGGTACATTGTCTAGTTTACGACTCATTTAGCCCGGACGCTAATTGAACTAACACGCGAGATCACTTTATTAACCAGACAATGTTTACAACGAAAATTATTTTACTGCGGAAAAAGGTGTACTTTAAAAAGTATGTAATAGTAAAAAGAAGATGGTAGGGCGCAGTCAAGTTGGTAGATCCAGTGTGACACTGCGTATTTTATGCAATACACGACATTATATAATAATGTAAATATTAGGATGCAATATTACACAAATCGGACTAGCCCCATAGTAAGCTCAATAAGGCTTGTGTTATGTGTACTAGACGATGATATAATTATTTGACTGATTTTCGTACTTAAAAATATGTTGAAAACATCGAAGACTCAGAAAAAATATTAACCCACATATATTTGGACTTACCGGGATTCAAACTCAGGACCTTCAGCTCAGTAGGCAGCGTCACTCACCACCCATTTCGCTACCCGGTCGCTACCTTGTTCTGCTTAGGTAATGAATAAATGTTGACTTATTTGTAATAATTGATTCATTTTATTGATTGGTACGAAGTATTAATACAGTTTGTGTATCAATGTAACCTTTTTGAAAAAAAAACATTGCTCATCGAAGGTAGTAAAACGATAATGCCTGAAATGGCTGGTATTTGACTAAGCCGAAGGCAAGACCGACATGCGGTCTGAGATACTGTTTTACCACCCTTGTTGAGTAATGTACTTGCATGTGTATATTCTATACCTAATATCGAAATGAAGGTAAAGTTGTTTTGCTTTATCTTTTACGAATTTACCGCAATCGTGGTGTTTAAAAACTTGTATTGGTAGTTATAAATAATTATTAAGTTGCGATCGGCCCTAAATCTTTGTACAATACGAATACTTGAAAGTTCCGTTTGTAATGAATAGTTGACTGGTATAGAATGCCTTGAGGCATTAAGTCCGCCTTTGAATACTTATTTGTAATCTGCAATAAATTTAATTAAATATATATTTGTTACCATCGTAATAGGTATAAAGAAATCCTAGTATTTGCACCAGCGCATTAAAATAGGTAGCTACGCTTCACCCAGGGTCGCGGGTCGCACGCCGGATAAACGAAAATAAAAAAGTCGTCGGCATAAAGCCCGCCCGGCTAATAAAGGAAGCGCGAATCAGACTGCGTCAAGCTTTAGAAAGCCCCGCTTTTATTATTACGATGTTGTTTGTGTCATATTACAAAAAAAGTTTTTTCTCTTAGCCCCGTTAATGTAGCTGCGGGATGTGGAATGTTATTTTCATGGGTTTTATATTCCTTCATTACATTTTTGGGGGTGACGTGTGCTTGGTAAATCACGGCATGCGTACAGTCGGCATTGTATTTTTATTTAAGTTGTTTAAAGCGTATGGGGGAATAAGATTGTGGCTGTATATTTAATAATATGTATAAATAAATATTTATAGAATTTACAGAATAATAATTTGCAATTGTGATTAATAATTATTATAATATTATAAATAAATGAGTAAGTATAAGTATTGTTTACAAAACTTTACTCATAACACGAGAATGTGGCTTTAAAAAAATGGAATATAATATAAGGTAAGTATTTACTATAAGAATTGCTGCAACAATTGCTTTGACCAATTCTGCTCTACACCAAATTGTAACATTGTGGGTGTAATAAATATGGACAGTTTCCAGAGAACATTCTAAATTAAATGCTCGTTCACCTAGAAATGTAATTGATATTGAAGTCTAGTAATGAATAGTCTCATCAAAATCACGTAACTAACATAACATACCAAAACAGCGCCGTGTACGAACTTGCCCCAAGTTTCAGAATTGAATTTAACTCCGCCGGTTCACTCCACTTGACGGTACTTATTCTGATGTTTCGGCAACTCTGACGGCTGTCGTCTATTTGCTAAGACGCGGATAAGTGGAATTACCGATTGTTGAGCTAGGTTCTAGGTTCTTGATTTTATAACTGGGTACGGGACGGGTTTTGGGAATGACGATCCAATAATAATAATAATAATAATTCTTAATTGGACAGGCGAAACACCCATTATAATGTACAACAAAATAGAAGAAAAATGCAAAAAAAAAATACAGTAGAAATATGATTAAAACCTACTTACTACAACACTGAAATAAAACACTCACACATAGTACTACACTATACTTGGCCGTTCTCAGACCTGTGCAGTTTGCGCCAGTATTCATTAAATTCGTCACTGTGATCATGAGCACTAGTGACAGGATTTCATTTTTGGTGGCTATTTTTTGGTGGCAATATTGTGACTTTCCTTGCCTTACTTTTGTCAATAGGACCGCGTTTTCTACCCGAACCTTTCTTTCTTTCAACCTTTAACCTCGACTGATAATTAGCCAATACCTTTTGAACAGTTGATTTAGGAATATTCAAAAATTTCGCTAACTTAACTTGTGATATTCCAGGATTTTGATTGTAATTTGTACACGATTTTTTTACGCTTGTCCAGATTGTCATTTACAGGTCATTTTATTACAATTATGAATTTAAGAATTGAAAGTAGTCCCAAAATAATACTTATATTTCCCGCTTTCCAACTGTCAGAGTGACATGACAGTTTTTTTATTTTTCAGAAACAAAATGTCGACCACTTTTTTTCGTGGACAGACCTTAATAAAAAACATCATCGATCTTTTTATAAATAACTAGCTGCCCGGCCTGCCTTCGCACGGATTACCCGTTTTCCCGTAGCAATGATGCATTTTCCCGCGGTAAGAAGTAGCCTTTGTTCATCAGGAATATTGTCGGCTTCTAATTGTAAAAGAATTTTTCAAATCGGTCCAGGAGTTTCGGAGCCTATTCAATACAAACACACAAACAATCAAATCTTTCCTCTTTAATAATAGTGTAGATTAATGATCCATTTTGACAATACCCTATGGTGAATTACATTTCTTTTCATACAGGTTATATTCTGGAACATAATTAGTCAGTCAGTCAGAATCAACACAGGAAACAATAAACCGGACTCTATAAGCCTTATTATTTTTCTTGTCACAAAAACCCACAGTGAACCTGCATTCATGATCGGTCCAGTTAGTCGCACATGATTGCAACGTTGCTCCCAGTCTCAAGCAGGTGGATGAGATAGAACGGTTGGTTGGCTCCACGAAATTGATCCGTCAGGGGACCCGCGCAGAAACATGTTCAGTGGCAGTGTGATCACATATGGATATAGGAGACATGTGTAATGGTATAGTAATTAAATGACTAGATTTAAAAGCACAGATCATTGATATTGTTGGAATCTAGTACAAACGGATGCTTATAACGTAAAACTGATGTAATGTTTGTATGGCCAATAATGGAAGTTTTGTGTTCATACAGTCATAAACGTTACTCAAAAAGGCAGTAACCAATATTTCTAATACAATATACATTATGCGAAATAATAAATTGAAATAATCGACAAGTATGCGTCACGAATAACTGATGTAATACAAATAATATTTTTGTCAATGTTCGTTTTCAAGTAGTTGTTAGGGTTTTGTCGCTTAGGATTTTTCGTAACATTACTTGTTAACTAACATCTGTCCATTATCAAAAACAGTGTTTTACTTTATAAAGCGAGGGACGAAACTATGTGTATATTTATATTTTATTCCATTTTTTTCCTTATAATATTCGAAATCAAATAAACTTGGATATGTGTTTTAATTAATACCCTATCCCACTGCTCTGTGAAGGCCTCCTCGGACGACCTCTGTAGCTATAAGGGTACCCAATTTAATGTACACAAGGCAAATCTTTCCAAAAAAGCTGCACAGTGGTGAACAAAGCGATCTAAATGCTACCCTGATAACCGAAACAACTAATTCTCCTACAACTCTCTCGCGACTTGTGACATTTCTCAATTAGGTATGTAGGTTGAATAGTGTTCGAGAAAATTTACGAGTACTGCCTTCTTACTTTGGCCAGCATAATTAAACCTTTCCCTAGTACATTAATATCAATTATGGTAATCCATGCGGAGTGGTTCAAAGTGTATTGCGTAATGCTAAATAGTCGTAAGTGTATATTGAATACGAATACAGTTAATGCTGTTTTACAAACCAACGATTAAGGGGACAGTTTGGGACAATACTGTTTTAAGAAACTGAAGCATAAAGATGGGTTAAGTCCCGTTGCTTGGGACGAGTTTCAATTAAATATATGTACTGTTACGAATGCATTATAATGCGGCAAGGCACCTCAATAATAGGTATTTTAAATGGATTGAAACATTAGAAATGTAACGGTGCAATGACTTGACTTGCCCATTAGTGGGTAATAAATAATTTAAATTATTCTAAGATCACATAAGGTCTATTCAATAACTTACGTGTAAAAAGTTTTTATGAATTTGCCTAGATGGCAAATTTTAACAGCAAAAACGAATTACAGCAAAACAAGCACAAATTATTACACTTGCACTCATTCCATTGGACTTAAGAAGTAGTACTGTATTAACATGATAAGAAAGTACCTAATATATTCTGGTCTCTGGTCGAAGTTTTACCAAGGGACCGTTTACCGAAAGGAGCTACCCCTCTCGATGTCTGTTCCTTTATGGTGCAATCTGGGCGGACGCTGAATGCCGCAATCAGGCAGTAAGTCCACCGGATTGATTGAGTTTCATTCGGCCGGTATTTTTATTATGCAACGCCTAGCGGCTCCATTTATAAGTTTGTGGGCGACTTCTTTCCAGGACAGTGTGAAAATTTTGATTTTTATTGTTAATAAAACCATTAATCAAGGTCATTTTTAATGAACAGACATTATAAATTTTGTAGCATTTGGATTTTCGTTGCAGTGGTTAACAGAATCGCAATAGTACTATTTCAAACATTATGCTTAATTAGCGCTAGTAACATTAATATTAACCTTAGGTAATTAACAATATTGATTGATATTATCTATACTAACTCTGTTAAAACAGCGATACCTCACTTCACAATGGGAGATTGAGATATTAAACTCAAACTCAAACTCAAAATTATATTTATTCAAGTAGTTCCAGTAACAAACACTTTCTAATCATCAGGTAGAAAAATAATCTTAAGCTCATAACTTAGACCTAACCTAACCTAACTACTGACCTAACCTAACCTACTTACTTGTTAAACATAAAAAGTAAAATTTATATGAAGTAAACATTTTTATGAAAAATAATAGTCTTAAATGTTTCTAGAAAAATAGACTAATGTCACAAAATAAATAAACAACGTTTCCTAAAGGAATAAATAAATTATAAATTCAGTCAAAATTAGTCCCAAGAAGTCTTATCATTCATTTAGTCTTGTGTGGTATAATAAGCTTTCGAAATAAGTTTACGCTTCACATTGTTCTTGAATTTATTAATAGATAGCTCAGTTACGTTTCCAGGAAGTTTGTTATAAAACCTTACGCAATTACCCATGAATGATTTTTTTATTATAAAAATATCGCCAGGGACAAAACATTCATCTATGTTTTGCAGCTAAGTCGATAGCAATAGATTTATAACCTTGTGTCCAGTAACAGATAGTTACTACCAATGTGTCGCGCTCTGCGGGGTAGACACGTAACGTTTCGAACGCACGTGGACAACTCAACTGTCATTTTTCCATACAAAAATTGACGTTAAGGTCTACCTGACGCGCGTACAATGCATTACGTGATCGACCTGCTGGACTTATATTTGGTTGATTACTTTCGCAACACAATGTATTTCACACACTCAATTGCACTGTTTAGTGTGCCTGAAAAGACACTCAAACTAAATGCGGAATTTACGTACCAATTAGAAGATGGCTATGCCACAACTCCAAAGATCATAAAGCTAGACTGTTCATTTTATAATCTGATCCTGGAATTATAGTTTCATTTTTGAGCTGTCATTAAAAAAAAAATATTCGTTAGCAAACAAACTTTTAACTGTAACAGGGTAGATGTCTCTTTTTAAGTATTCATTAATTTATCGACTTTTAATATTTCCATTGTGCACGAAATTTAAAATTCCGGTCTCTGACAATAAGTTAAATGCAGCAAATACTCGTTCCGAAACCACTAAACAAAACGCGAAAAACTAAACGTTCCGGAACTTTAGTCAAAAGTCACCTGTTCGTGTAATTTGCAGGAGAAAAAGTACAAAAATACAAACAGTGGAAATAATTTCACGGTGACGAATTCCGTAGCGATCGAGACCGCGGTCACGGATCGCAGGTTTTTGCTCGGACCGCGCTTGTCCGCTAGTGTTGTGACACTGACAGTTCCATTAAATACGTGTTCCAAATGTTCTTATTTATTATTGAGGTTTTACTAGTACCTAGCAGGAGCCAGATTCCATCACATGGCAAAGGGAAGTGTCATGTTGATGTCTCTGAGTTTCGTGAATTTGCAGAATTCCATGACAAGTTTCTAAACCAATATGATATTCTTATCACATAACAAATTTCTATGTATGTAAACGCTGAAAAGTCCAGGTCGAAGTTACTAAAATTGTCCTTGGAAAATCGTGTTAAGTACATTTTATTATATCACTGTTACATCTTTACTCCTTCAGCTCTACTTTAACACTCTGTCATCCATCAACACATTCGTCATTCCTAAATAATTCAAACCACATCCGATCGTTCCTTATTCATCATCTAACACCCAGCACCATACAACATCTCCAAAAACTACCAATCCACATATATGTTGTTCTAAAAACATCCCATATTTTACCGGTTTCGCGCCACATCACTAGTCGGTGTAGGCCGCGGCACGTACGGCTTCAAACAATTAAATCTCCCTGTCCGATCTGACAATATCTATGGCAACGGTACACGGCTGTCCGACTGTGAAATATCGAGATAACTGAAAAGTTGGCTTTAACAGTTTGATGCAATAACCAGATATTATTGATATCTGGTACCCGTATTGGTACTTTGATCACCGGATTAAAATGAGATTGACCGGTCGCAAAAATAGTAACGACGTTACCAAATCTGTCGTGTTCTGTGTTCATATAGTCCCAATTAATTTAGAATTAAAAGATATGTTGATAAGATAAATCATTTTTAGATAACGGAATGTTTACCAAAGCAATACGGGTTTGGACTCGAAAATCATTATTAAGTACTCCAAAAGAAAGAAGGCAAAAAATATAAATATCTAGTGACGAAAATCCTATTCCGATATTTCAAAGAATAACGAAGCTGCAATTGTTTTAATATTGCTTGTTAGAGAGAGAAAACACTCGCACATAGTGACGTCACAATCTGCGAGCGTCACAGTAAAATCGTTTCATATGAAGTGGCGTTTTAGGGAAAAAGTTATGTCAGAAAAGTCAAAAATTTTAAGAGGGGTATGCTCTCAAAATTTTGTGGGACCTTAGGACTTTGTGATTATTTAACCTCTTGCGTTTCGTTTTTCTCCATTTGACAACATTTTAAATAATTTTCGAGAAAATACAAAATTACTGATTATTTTATTTTGTGTCTACACCGCTATTGAGACAAACGTTAGGAGGATGATATAAATGATTATTTACAGTACTTATGGTGTTACTTTCCCGCACTAGTGCGGAAAAGAGCACTTTTTGTGCTTTGTCAAAACTTTAAACAGCCATATGTACAGTAAAACGTACGATACTCGTGCGAATTTCCTATTTTCACGTAACTGTAACGTAATTGTAACGTAATTGACCGAAGGGAGTGTTTTAAATCGACACGAGTTGCGAATTACCTATTCGCACGTGCATCGTACATTGTTTTACTGTACATATGGCTCTTGAAAGCTTCGACATATGCACGGAAAGTGCTCTTTTCCGCACTAGTGCGGGAAAGTAGCACCATATATTATGTACTGTAAATAACTATTGTAGACTCATAACGAAAACTTATCAAAAGAAAATTCACACTCGTACTGGACCAAATTGATTATTAACGCTCCTCAGTACGCATTTCTCAATAATATCTTGCTATTTGATACAAAAGACCACGATATTCTTGACCGCTTTATGTGAAGGAACTTAGTGATCAGCCTTAAGAGAACGTGGTAGGTAAATGGAACCTTTTATAGAACTTGGTTGTTTTCGTGAAAACGCCATAACCCGACTGCCTTAAAAGGATGTTTGGCACAACGTATGCATACTTACCGTGTTTTATTTTTACACCGTTGTCTTTATACGGGCTTCGTGCCTGGATTTTTATCCGTTTGAATATCTGCATTATCTTTATAGGCACTCAGCTGCAAAACGTTTTTACGTCCATGTGTAATGGTGTTTTATGCTTGTGTGAGTCTTGTGAATGTAAGGGGGTGCAGTTTAAGATTAACGAAAAGATATGGCCTAGTGAAGGCATTTTGATTCTTTTTCGTCTTATTAGGATGATGAAGCTGGTCACTCAAGGGCGAATATCGTTGGATTTTGAGTGACCAGTTGGTAGGGAATCAGCTGGATATGTCCACCATGCCAGCACAGCAACCGCTTATGATAAAGAATCGTGGATCGATTCGAAACATGTGTTGAATTGTATTTTCACGACATGTGTAATGCCGTGTCATGACCATCATATCAGCCGAAAGACGTCCACTGCTGGACATAGGCCTCCCCAAAGAGTGCCAAAGTGACCGGTCCTGCGCCACCCGCATCCAGTGGACTCCCGCAACCTTTACCAGGTCATCAGTCCACCTTGTGGGGGGCCTGCCTACGCCGCGCCTTCCGGTACGTGGTCGCCACTCGAGAACCTTTCCGCCCCAATGGCCATCGGTTCTACGTGCTATGTGCCCTGCCCACTGCCACTTAAGTTTAGCGATTCGGAGGGCTATATCGGTTACCGTGTCATTATATTATGTAACAATAGGTACACGAGTTAGTGGTAACACCGTTCTACGTTATTTATTTGGTAATATTTTACCCCCTATAGAAAACAGTTATTAACAAAATCATTCTTATGAATAAGAAACATGAAGTGCTCAAAACACGTAGTTAACTCAAACTATTTCTTGTGATGTTTTTCTCTGGCCATTTGTCTGAAACTAAAGGTAGAAGGTTTGCATTTATATGCAAACCTTTTTTTTATATGATGAACTTTGCTTTGAATTTTAGGCCCAAGTAGTCTATGCCTATAAAAAGGTATTCAGCATTATATATAATCATAATAACAGTCTACTGTGCCCACACACTTTGCTATGCATTTAACCAACGGCGTATGAACTGCAAAGATTCGAGAATAATTTCTATACAAAAAATGTGTTCATATGGGGCACATATCGTCGTGAGAATATTATTCTAATGTGTTTTTTGAAACTTACGTACGGAATATTTACCGTTAGCTCTTCGGTGAAGGAAAACACCGTGAGGAAACTGGTCTAATCCCAATAAGGTCTAGTTTTCCCCCTGGGTTGGTAGATCAGATGGCGGTCGCTTTTGTAAAACTAGTGCCTTTGTCAATAGGGCTCTTTTAGGACACAACCTGGAATTTCGCTAGGATGGTGATAGGTATTTTGTTCAACTTAAAGTACAACAGGAAACTACCGGTAGTGAAATAAAACTCGGTAAAGTCACTCCTAACACAGACAAAGTGACACAAAATTCCACTTTTATCAAGAAAATTCAGTTTCGTGTGAATAAAGAGAAAAAGAACATGTTTTAAACATTGCTAGTGAATTTCTCTTCTGAAGCATAAGTACGATCTACGGGCACAACTTAGTAAAACATTTGCTAACTAAGTTAATTATGAGCTGGGTCGCTTATTTTTCCTGATTGTTGAGTGTCACGAAAGTTCTAGTGGCTTCTTTGCAGGTTATTTTTCTCGAACAATATTGCAGTTTTTTAATTACTTGTGTTTTAACGAGTTTTCTGCTTTGATTTCGTGGACAAACTAACTCGTTATTTACGGGCAGTTGACCTGGATAAGTTTTTGCATGTTTCATTAAGTATTTTGAATTACTTAACAAGATATTGTTTATTTACATTTTTCATCGATTTCAATATCGAGAATGCTCAAATTAAATCTCATGATCAGAGAGTCATTTACTTATCATCATACTGCTAATGCCCATTTGAGTAAGCATATTTTTTGTTGGATATCCTTTCCTGACGTGCTTCAATACCATAAAAGTCTTGCCTTCAATTCGGTCATTTTTTGACAAGGGCATTGATATTTGACCATATATCCTTATCTTGCTTCAACGACACGCTTCGCGAGCTCTTTGAACGCTGCGTGTGCTCCGGCCCCCCACGGCCCAAGCGTTTCAACCCCAAATGGCTGAAACATGCAGCCAGAATCAATGGCTGCATTCTTGCGCCGCTTGAGGTTTTCAGCTATGTTACCGGCAGCTCCGGCTCTGGCTGAAGTCCCCGAAAGACAATAATTATAAACGTAATATATTCAAAAACATTTTCTGTTCATTAAAAAAAACTACATATTTCACAATCATAGTCACCGAGAAAGTGTAATTTAGGCTGTCACTTTAGTTCATATATTAGACAGTCGTAAACTGATTAGAAAGCACGCAAACTTTCAACATAACTTCTTGAATATAAAACGCTCTTGACGCTTCTAATTCGAATCAAAATTGTATTAATGCGTGCAAAACTACAGTTCCACGAGCAATACACCATAGAATCATAGAACACTACTTAAAACTTCCAACTCGGCGTTTAAATCAAACCGAACACGAAACATTTTCAATGCCGGAAGAGCATAAGCGACACAAACCCCCAAGTAACAAAAGCTCTTTTTAAAGCAAGGTATAAATGTCCCTCGTAAGTAGATACAGCACGGCAGAGGACAATAAAGAAGAGTGTCGTCGGCTCGAGTTCCCCGGTGTGGCATTACTTCAATTATGCTAACCTGCTTGGTTACGTAATGACGTAAGTCCAGTGCTGGTGCTATTACACTTTGTCCTTTTGGATTATGAAGTTATATGCCTGGATAGTTTTATGCCGTATGTGGTGGTGCGTCTTTAATCGTCTTTATTTAATTTATTTTTAACGTTATTTTTTTGATTAAAAAATTGTCAACAATTAAAGTTAAAATGTTATTTAAATTAAAATTAATCATTACTTTGAAAAAGGTTTGAATAATAAATATAATGGATAACCAATTTTTTATTTATTGCAAAAATGTCTTTAGAACCCTTCTTTCTTTATTTTTTTCTTTAGAGCCTTTTTCTTCAATAATATTTTGACAAAGTGTGTATTTAGGGTACTAATTACCTACCAATTGATTATGTAGAATGGAAAAGGATGTGTTTTAAATTTTTTTTTGCTGAGGTTTCTATTTTAGAACCTAAGCGTTTTAAAGACCAATATTTTGCATTATCTATTATTAGGCAAGGCCCTCGTTCATCGTTTCCAAAATAGTCGGTTTCAATTGCAATTCTTTTAGCGTACTCATAAAGTAACCATTTTCGTAAACATTCTGTACGTGCAGCTAATAGTGAGCCGTGTCAGTGCCTTATTAACATTTCACTCGCCGCAACAAGCCGCTCATTCACCAGTCCATTCATCTTGCAAATTCGTTCATTCCCATTCATTCACGAGTTGGCCCGGTTTTTAGTTGAGTTATGATTTAGTGAAGGCCGCACGCATTGTTTACTCACGAATTGCGGCGTTCTCGAAATGTGTTTTTATAACGATGGGGTTTGGTTAGTAAATTTTTGAGGGGATTAGCCGGTGTTACTTCGGTAGCTAGGTAGTTTTAATGGTTTGTTGGGCGTATTTGACGCTGATTGTGACCCTTTTATGACTCGAACAAGTTTAGTGAATTGCATGCCCTTATTAAACTATGTAAGTTGCTAACACGTGACAAATTGCTATAGGTATTTATTGCCATATTATTAACATAAAAGATAAATGGGAATTTTATCATTGCTAATGAATGTTGCAAATGAAAACTTGAAACCTCATATGAATAAAGGATCGGTAACGCATTGCTCTGGGGTCTCAGCGTCTAAAGGCTGCGGAGTCTGGCTTGCAATCAGACACGCCATATTTGCTTGCCACTACGTGGACTAAAACCAACTACCTGTAAAATAAAGTAAAGACTCCTCACTAGAATTTTTCAATAGATTAAATAAATGGCGACGGCAAAACGTTGTGTTTTAATAAGAAACGGCTGATACAAATTCGCTAGACGTGGACCGAGTGGAGGCTAAGTGCGCTTGGAATTCCGACGCAATACGGCTTACCTAGGAGAGTGGCCACGAATTATAGAATTACCTGACTTGCCGCTGGGACCAGTGCAAGTGATAAGAGAAACGCGCGATTGTTGTTTTTGGCGTTCCGTACCTTAAAAGCAAAAAGGAACCCATATAGTTAGTTGACATCGTTGTCCGTCCGTCAGTCTGTCAAAACCTTTTTTAGGGCAGCGTTGTCAACAAGATAGAAACCCTTATCGTTTCGCCATGTCACTCCGTCTGTCCATCTGTCCCCTTACTACTGGAAAACCGGCATGGGTATATAAATCAATCACGCCGACAAAACAGTAGGATAACATCTTTTAAAAATATTTTTTGTAGGGTAACTCCCTTACAATTAAAATGGCGATATATTTTTTTTATCTCGGTAATCCCAATTTTTCAACTAATTATGGAATCACGGCGGAGTAATAGTCGACCTACTAAAAATGAACTTAGAAAGGAAAATTTTCGTACAAATTGGGGTCGGCTGAATTTGTACGAAAGTTAACCGCACCATTTAGTTGGAGCGCGCTTGTCGGTGTAACTAAGACAGACTGGCATCTACGGAACCCTACACTGCGCGTGGCCTGACACGCACGTGGCCGATTTCTTACGAGCTTCACTATCGAGACCGAAAGATGAATGAAGAACATTCTGGCATGATAAGACATATTGGCACTGTTACTAGCAGACTGAAACTTGATCTTAAGCTGTCACAATTCGATACAGTACATTCACCTATTCAGTCGATGAGGTTAAATTTTACTATGGCACCTTTGGCCTTTTACTAAGACCACGAGGACTATTCGGCATAAAATAAAGCTAACCGGTTCAGTAATAAGCAATAACCTTCTTATGTTAACTCTTGTTTTATAGGCACCTAGATCAGGAAATACAGATGACGGGAGCGAATTCCATAGGAAATACGAGGCAAATCGCGACGTGAGATAATCATTTTCCCGTTCTCCGCTTGACACTTGCACGCCCGTCGCGGGTCTACCACAACGATCGCGCGGATCGTGCGTAATTCAGTGCCTTCTCTACCTCTATCCCTTGCGCAAAAACAGACGTTTTTCAATTCGGAGCGGCCGTTTAGCCCGGCCCACTTACAACTCACTTTTATATCCAAAGGTTAAGTGTTTCGGATGCGGGTTATCGCTTTATCATATTATTATATATTTGAGATTACCATTTTGGAGTCGGTTTCTTGAAGAACTAGTTATGAGGATTAAATTGTTGTTTTTTGTATGTCCTCGTTTCGAAGTCTTTTTTTTATGTTTATACAATTTTGCCATGAAAATTTAAAATGAAATAACACATACTTTTACAGCCCTTATTGTACTCAAAAGCCGTTAACTTTACATTTTAGTAAGAATGATCTTTCCCGGTCTAATAGGTACCTCAAATCCCCTTGATATGCTAGGATCCGGCCATTCAACCCCATTAACATGGCTCAGTGTAATCCTCACCAGCACTAGTGGTCACCAAAGTTTTAATTAATCTAATATTTGCCCTGGCCACGCCGTAGCAGCTCCACGGCGTAGACTCTCTACTACTACGTTACTGATACTTCAAATGCACTCGATATGATATCCTTGGAGGAAGTTGATTTCCTCGCTCCTTTGATGCCGACAGGAAATCGAACTGTGTACGATTTAGGAGTGAAATAAGAATGGCTCACGTAGCAGATGGATCTGAAATGGGTTTTGATTTGCAGATGAATTTGTGGATGTGACGTCAAAGTGAAACCTTTTAGATGGATACTTAAGTCTGATAGGTATAAGAGAATAGATGTGGTAAAAATAAAAAATTGACTCTTTCACTTGTATACAACCTACGGAAGAATATTGTTTAAATAATTTCAGGACTAACTATTTTAGTATGAAACAAAGTCCACATTTTGAATCAAAAGCGGTCCGCGACATTATATTTTGATTTAAATATATGAAAGTCGCGTTTCGGAATTGCGTTGTTTGTTAGTTGTTCCTTTATAAAATAAAATGTTCTTTAGAACAGTGCTGACATACTACTCAGATTGACATTCAATTGAATACACCGCTTCATATAACATTTATTTTTTATTCCCTTTCACGTAAAGATAGCATATACTTGTCAAAAACCGTCCCCGGCCGCAGATCAGTTTTGAGCGGGCTCCCTGGAGCACAGTCAGGTTAATGCATAAGTAATATCGGGCCCTGGACAACCTTTTAAGAAAATTCTCCTTCGGACGTGTGGATTTGATGGGTAAACAACTTTAGGGAATCTGTGGGAGTGGGTGAATGATTAGAGTTGTTTTTGATGGGTGTTTTTGAACGTGAGTCTGGTTCAAGTACCTAAAAAGTTGAGTTGTTTTAAATTCCAGTTTACGTACTGTCTGTTTTTTCTTATTATCAAATTCAAAACTGTGTATAAATATTATCGTAAGAGCATACGTTAAAAAAAAAGACTTTTTTTTTTTTGCACAATCTGACACAAATCGACCTAGTCCCAAACTAAGCAAAGCTTGTACTATGGGTACTAGACGACGATAAACATACATATATAGATAAATAAATATTTAAATACATAGAAAACATCCATGACTCAGCAACAAATATTCGTGCTCATCACACAAATAAGTGCCCCTTACCGGGATTCGAACCCAGGACCTCTTGCTTCGTAGGCAGGGTCACTACCAAGTAGACTAAAGCGGTCGTCGACTTTGTTTTTCAGTTCAGTTCCATTTAAAAAACATACTTTAAATTGTTTGTTTTTAAAGTTTTAATACTCTAATACATTTTTTTTTTAAATTGGTTATACAAACTACTTTTTTCGCTGCGTTTCACAAACGTTCTTACACCCAAAGAACCGTTAAACCGAAGAGTTCCTTGAAAAATTAATTCGCTCCCGTCTAATGAAAACACGTCCGTGCTCTGCATTACCATGAGTGGGCGGCCTTGTACGGCCCATTCAAGCACTAACACAATTAGTTGGCCGGGTTTTATTTGCTTTTGATTTAATAATGAATATTGACGGACCCTGGGGGTCTGTTCTATCGGTTTGAGGAACACAAAAAGAACTATTCGCCGAAGCTATTCTTACGGTTTCTAGTTCTTTGCCTCCATTGGGAAACCAAAATTTGCGCGACTATTTGCCAACTACATCTTAATTAGATTTTTGCATTGACATTTGACCATAATTATCACCACCAAGGTCACATGATGAGTGAGATGAAAAAATTAAATCCGAATGGCAACTCTGTTTCAAATACAGGTATTCTCTTTATTAGCTACCAAGTTACTTTTCTCAAATTAAGTAAGCAGTTTGCTAAATACTAACGATTATATACATATTTTTACACATTTACATTATATTCCTTTAAAATTAATAGAAAATTATAATATCTATGATGTCATGTTTTAAAACAAAGTAGCTCGTTAACTGTAGATACATTTCTAAGCAAGAATTAAGCGCGTGACCGCGCCCACATGTATAGCATTACCAAACAAAATCTTTAATTAGCAAACTATTCCCGTCTTACACAAAGTACCAAGAATTTAATAAGCCACGCGTATACGCGAGAAGTGCATTACAGATACGGTAAGAAAGTACGCGCATGTAATATGCACCCGGGCGAGTTTGCATGGGAATTAATAACCAATATGCTAGTGGGGTGCTAACGAGCAAGGGTTACAAATAGTAAATGAGATACATGGAACACATTTTCTGAGAACGCTGTACCGAAGAAGCCTGAACTTGTTTGCATTAGGTACACAGGGATTTTATTTCTATAATGAAAAATTAAGACACAGAATTGCAAGGAAAGCTAAACATCCATATCCATACTGTCAATACTATAATATTATAAATGGGAAACTGTGTATATTTGTCTGTCTGTCGATAACCTATTCACGCCTACACCCCTCAACCGATTTACATGAAATGTTCATAAAAATAAGAATAAGAAAAATGTATTCACTTGTTGTACAACATTTTCTTCTGCCAAACTGCATGACAGTTTGTTGGCAGAGGGACTCCCTCCCTTACAAACAATAAATGGGTAGGCTTAGCTATTAGTTAGTTACTTTAATTTTAAAACTTAGTTTTCTAATGGTACAGCTCACTTTACTTAGACTGCATTTCCAGTTAAGATTTTGTTTTTTCTAATAAAAACTCCTTCACTTTAACCTTAAACATTCTAACTACTCTTTTCTTGTTAATTTAGAGTGACTTATATTGATTTTAAATTCGTCAGCAATACCCCTCATGAACCGGCAACATACGGCATTCCACGAATAATTCCTCATAATTACTTTTTTTACAGCGTGTTGTAGTAAAAAGATAGTTCGAGTCCCGGGGAAGAACATAAATTAGTTTTTATCCCGAAATCATTCTTTAAAGGCCTGAAATGGCAGCTTATTTATTTCAAGAACCGACTGCTCGAATGTCAGGACAATTTATAAGCTTAGACAATTTTAAACATGCAATCGCAGTGATCGTCTTAAAAAAGGGATTGCCATGAATATTATTAACAACGCTCATAATCGTGTTATTCCGCGCACGCGCGCAAACTTCATTTCCGCCGCGTGATGGATGGACTCGTCTTCAATTGGTGACAGCGACGTGTGGACGATCGATGTGCTTTACGTTTCGGATCCGAGCGTGTAGACCTGCCTTTTGATGCGTTATGTCTTGGTCATTAGCTTTGTCTTTGTGTTGCCTTTTAACAGTTTTTACCTGTGAAACGCTCCGTAATTGGGTATTTTCCTCATCCAAAAATGTACAACGCTGTGATGCTATATTGGTAGTAAGCAATCAAACTATTACATAAGTTACAGAATATAATTAAGATCTTTAGGATTATATGAGCTGAAACTTTCAACAAAGATGTATTTTATCGGTCTAGAGCAAATTTTAAGATACCAATAGAATCTCACTTTACTTTACTAATAGCATCACACGACCAAAATAGCAGTTTACGTCATTTATCATACAGCGGTTAGTACGAGCGAAGATAATACTATGACATCATAATACTGTGGCAATTTGTATAAGCTGTTTCGGCTGTCGCTAGTGTTTCGATCAAGTCACGTGTCCGTCTTACGAATTTTCTGTCTGAATCTGTCGAATATTACGGTCACATGATCTGTTGCGAGTTTTAAAAAAAATCCCCAATACATAAATGCACAGCGCCGCTACAGAAGATTTCACTGCAAAAAAATCTCTTAGCTGGCTGCCCTAGCTAGTGAAATGAAACTGAGTATCTGAGACTAGCGGTCTCTATAGGGGTGTAGACTCTTAATTATAAAGTAATCAATAATGTCATATTTTCTCGAAAAGGATTAAAGCTGAAGTCAGATAGAAAAAAATCATAGCAAGACTTTAAATAATCACGAAGTTCTAACAGTCTCCCCAAATTTTAAGAAGGGGTTTGTTCTGTCTCTTTTTCGCAAAACGCAACTTCATATGAAACGATGACGCTCTTTGATTGTGACGTCACTAATAGACGGCAACGTGCGGCAGCGTCGCATATTGTGACGTCATACACTCTTTGCGTTTTCTCTCTTTAACAAGCAACATTAAAACGGCTGTAGCTTCGTAATTCTTTGAGATATCTGCATGGGATTTTCGACACTAGGCATATTTTTTTGCCTTCTTTCTTATGGAGTAATAATAATTTTCGAGTTTACACCCGTATTCCGTTAATCTGTTTAACATTCCAATCGGAAAAGCATGCAAAAATATCAGATATAAGTATTGAGACTTACTCATAATAGTCAGTATTTTGTATAACCAAATATTTCCGGTCACATAAAAATCACGTTCTATATACCTCCAAACCATCCGAAGCCGTGTCACGAAATAGTAACAGACTTCACTCTTCGCTCGACCAGTGTACTAAGACCCCTCCGTCCCAGCTACGGCCCGTGTGGCGGGTACCCACCCGAGAGACCACCAGGCCCTGGCTGGTTTGTACCGCTGTCAGACTCTATTTTGCGTGATTGATGCTGTTTCTGATGTGTTCGGAACCATCCGGACTGCATTTATTCAGATTCGTTATTCAATTGTTTAGGGGATTTCAACGCTGTGCCTAAATATATGGAGTTAATTATAATGCAAAGCCAATAGATGGTAATTTAGCCGTGATACTGGTAATTATTAATTTAACCATATTTAAATTCTTCTTTAGAGCGCGGTGGTCAAGTAAGGCCTAGTGTACCATCAAGTTAATTACAATATAATACTAGTGGATATTATAAGTAGTGTTATTTTCAAACATTATTATTGAACACGTTCGCTGCCAGGAACCCGCCTAGCGGGTGCCTACGCCGTAGTCGCTTTCGGCTACGAGCCTGGCGCGTAGCGATTCCTGGCAGCGAAAGTGCTATAGTACATTACGTAACTAGGGCGGTGAATTCGTGAATGCCCCAGATCGCAGGTGTTTGTGGCCCGAACCGAAGGTGAGGGCCATAAATATGTGCTCTGGGGCTTTACGAATTACCGCCCGTGTTGAGTACAAAATTTTACGTCTTCATCTGGCCAACAATGCGAGTTTTCCCGTACGCGCCGCGTGCAGTAAAACTCGCATTATGGCCAGGTGTGACGTAAAAAATGTTACATTACACTAACAAAATTAACACATTTACATTTAATGTCTGGCTGTTAATGGCAATTTCTGTCTGGCTGGTGCGCTTGTAGGTACTGTGAATACTGTGATCCCATGGTTTTCCCGCTAAGTAGCAGAAAGCGACTGCTTAAGTACCCGCTATACTCTGGAGGTTTAGGTATTTAAAAGAATGTAAACAAACAAAACCACGTGACTTGGTCATTCAGCCAATAAGATTGAATTGATTGCTGTGAATAGCAACCTTTTGTATCTATGGTATTATCTTATTAGTCGAATGACCAAGTCACGTGGTTTTGTTTGTTTACATTCTTTTAAATACCTAAACGTCCAGACTATAGGCGGGTTCCTGATAGTGAAAGAGTACAGCATTCATGAAATGCAATATTTGTAGCTGTAACAACAATTGATTTTGAACCTACCAATACCTAATTGTAGTTAGTTGCACCTTTTTTCATTTACTCAGATAAAAATCCAATAAGATGTAAATCTTATTTAATACACCTTACAATTCACACAATTCATTGTAAGTAAATGTAAATGTTTTTTTCTAGGGTGGTAGGCCCACCCTAGAAAAAACATTTACATTGCATTGTCAATGAAAACCCACGAATTAAACAAACACATTCGTCAAATTATACCGCCCTACGGTCACAGTAACACGTAATACCACAACAATGGAGCTGTCAGCAGAAAATAATGGCTAAAAATATAAAAATATACTACCGTACCAAATATAACTCATGGCTAGAAATAGCCATCGTTGTCCCCGCTAACGCCCCGAACATCAAACGAATAATGCCCAGCCATTGTTTCTCCACCAGTTTTTACCAGGTTTCCTTCTTGGAGTAATTCGAAACATTAATTTTACTAATGGAGTAAAGCTTCCTAGCGCATGGGGGGTAGTGCACAGATTGGTGGCAGTAAGTCACAATTGTTGTTGAAGAGAAACCATTTTTGGCTGTTTTGCTGTTCTACTTGGTCGCATTTCTCAATCGAGTCTCGTGAAATTTTATAAGTAGCTTGAATAATTATATCGTTTTTTTTGACGATTTAGTATCACGAGAAAACATTTTTAAAGATAGGAAAGTCACTAGTATTAGTCTTACATACATTATTATTAAGTTTCAAAGGAATACAACTCTTAAACACGATTACGGGACATAAAAGTTCATTGGAAATTAAAACAAGGTACTGCTCTGCTATATTGCCCTCTCGCTTCCTCTCACACAATTTCATTTGAACCACCGGTGGTCACGGACTGCATAGATTAACAATTTTGTAAATAAATAATGACCTGTTTATAGAACTGCTACTTTAGCCTAGTTCGTAGTACCCCTGCCTACGAATCTAGCGGTTCGGTTAAAATTCCATCCCAGCCAAATATTTAGGTGATTAGCACGAGTTGTTTCAGTGTCGTGCAAGTTTTCTATGTATTTATTAATAATAAAGTTTGTATGAATTTTGGTAACTTATGTGTTTAGTTTATTACTATTGTGTTTATCCGACGATATCCCGGACATCAGCCTGTACGAGATTGTAATGGCTCTTAAACAGCTCAAGAACAACAAAGCACCCGGTTGACCCGGTGAAAACGGAATAACAGCCGAACTTCTGAAGGCGGGTGGAAAACCGGTCCTTAAGGCCCTTCAGAAGTTGTTCAATTCCATCTTACTGGAAGGGAGAACAACACAGGCATGGAACAGAGGGGTGGTGGTGCTGTTCTTCTAAAAGGGTGACAACACTCTGCTGAAGAACTACAGACCCATCTCACTTCTGAGCCATGTCTATAAGCTGTTTTCGAGGGTCATAACAAATCGTCTCGCATGCAGGCTAGATGACTTCCAGCCTCCCGAACAAGCCGGTTTCCGAAGAGGCTTTAGTACCGTAGACCATATCCACACGCTTCGTCAGGTTATACAGAAGACCGAAGAATATAACCTGCCTCTCTGCTTAGCGTTTGTGGACTACGAAAAAGCCTTCGATTCGATTGAAACCTGGGCTGTACTACAGTCTCTCCAACGGTGCCAAGTTGACTGTCGCTATATCGAAGTGCTGAAGTGTTTGTACGAGAACGCCACTATGTCAGTCCGACTTCAGGACCAGAACTCGAAACCTATTCCGCTACAGCAGGGAGTCACGCAAGGAGATGTTATTTCTCCAAAACTGTTCACCGCTGCACTGGAGGACGTTTTCAAGACTCTGGAATGGAGAAGGCTAGGCATCAGCATCAACGGCGAGTACATCACTCACCTTCGGTTTGCTGACGATATAGTAATCTTGGCTGAGACCATGAAGGACTTAAGTACGATGCTCGATGACCTCAGTAAAGCATCCGAGCGAGTTGGTCTAAGAATGAACATGGATAAGACGAAGATCATGTCAAATGCCTATGTAGTACCAACTCCCATCACAATCGGACACTTTACGCTCGAAGTTGTAGACGATTATGTATACCTAGGAAAGACGATCCAGTTAGGTAGGTCCAACTTCGAGAAAGAGGGTCAATCGTCGAATCCGACTCGGCTGGGCAGCGTTCGGGAAGCTACGGCAAATCTTTTCGTCCAATATTCCGCAGTGTCTCAAGACGAAAGTCTTTGATCAGTGTGTGTTGCCAGTGATGACATATGGCACTGAAACGTGGTCGCTTACTATGGGCCTCATAAGAAGGCTCAAAGTCACCCAAAGGGCAATGGAGAGGGCCATGTTGGGAGTTTCTCTGCGTGATCGCATCAGAAATGAGACTATCCGCAGCAGAACCAAGGTAACCGATATAGCCCTCCGGATCGCTAAACTTAAGTGGCAGTGGGTGGGGCACATAGCACGTAGAACGATGCCGTTGGGGCGGAAAGGTTCTCGAGTGGTGACCACGTACCGGAAGGCGCAGCGTGTGTAGGCCCCCGACAAGGTGGACTGATGACCTGGTAAAGGTTGCGGGAGTCCGCTGGATGCGGGTGGCGCGGAATCGGTCACTTTGGCACTCTTTGGGGGAGACCTACGTCCAGCAGTGGACGCCTTTCGGCTGATATGATGATGTGTTTATTATAAATGTTTGTATATCGTCGGTACCCGTAGCACAAACCTTATTGAGCTTATCTTGAGACTAGATTGATTTTGTTAGATTGTCCTCTTAAATGTATGTACCAAGTCTGGTATCAAAGTGTTATTTAACTTAGACACATGTATGCATTGGACGTTATAAACGTAACATTCAGTTTCGCAACAACATCGATATGAGAACTCGTTATAAATAAGTGCACTGACGTTTGAAATGAACTAACACTGCGGCGTAGCAAGGCTGCCATTTTATCACGTATTGCTGTGGATAAGACATCCGTCACGTTCTGACAAGTATGCGAGGGCGACAGAGACGGATGTCTTGTTCACAACGATAAGTGATAAAATGTCAACCACCTTAGTCCCGCTTTTGTGGTGTGATTGTAAATCTGTGCACTGTGCCGGAACTAACGTCTGAGGCACGGGCCGAGGTGTCTCGGCGCGTAAACACTGACTGTTGCGTCTCTCACCCGCTTTCAGCTTTTTATTTAGGCGTTGGTGACAATTTTTATCTATTCTATTGCAACTACAAATGAGCCGAGAGGAAGCGATATGACTTTAGCATTCTATTTTTGTATTTGCATGTGTTCCACCCACGTTCCACCGTAGCGTTTAAGATGCCAAACCAACTTTGATAACATAGGTGTCATTCCATTCTAAAGCATGTTCCAAGCGACATGGGCTAGTATTTTAATATCAAAGCCCTCAAAAATGGCTAAACAGATTTTCATGAAACATTATGGCTAAAGAACACTCACGATAAAATTATCTATGACACAAACAAAACCGCATTGAAATCGGTCTACCCGTTTGGGAGCAACGATACCACAGACAGATATACAGATACACAAACACGTTAAACTTATAACACCCCTCTCTTTGCGTCAGGGGTAAAAGAGAAAAAAAGTAACAGTTTTCCGTATCAGGTTTTTTAAACTTTTTATGTTTTTTTTTATATATACATATCAAACTCGCTAGCACGATACGTTTTATGTCGCACTTTATGGCGAAACTGTACTGTACATAAAACGTCACGATAAAACCTATCTTGCTACGGCCCCAACACAACAGACATTGCGACGCGACGCGAGACGTGAAGCATCTACCCTCCCCTTGAGTTAGTTATTAATACAAACGATTCCAGTAGTGATGATGGTGATGGTGCTTTGGAAAGATGGTGCTTGGTACATAATAAAGTAAAGAATATAAATATTATCTCTGACTAGATGTTTTTTTTCAGTTTCCTTCATATACATCTGATAAATATTATTAATTACAGTTAGTACAGAACTGCATTCGACTTTACTCACACTTGACTAGAATTTTATCGATACAATGATCGAATGTGTAACAACCCTATAGGCATGTCTCAGAATTGACTTCATAGCCGCGGGGGACTGTAAGTTGTCCGTCAAAAATTTCAATTAATTTTTCAATCACTTGCCGTTATTTCATTAAGCTGAAACTTTGGGTATTTGTATAGTTTGGATGACAATCAAATATTATAGTACCATCAAGCTGATCTGATGATGACGACAGAAGGTGCCCATGGGAATTCAGTATTTAACCGATGTAACCCCGTTGAGTTTCGGCTCGTTGGGATTGTCTCAATGAGTAGTTAATGGTGGTATACAGAAGAGAATAGAAGTTTGTACCAAAAGTGTTTTTTTTTGTCAGAAACTTATATGTACTTATGCTGTTTTTTTTTGTCAGAAACTTATAATATATGTACTTATGCTTTTTTTGTTAATATTTGTGTCAGAAAAATGCTATTATTTTCATAATACAAGGTAAAAACGTACTCTTACAAAGGCCTAGAAAGTGATAGAATACAAGATTTTGTTACAACTATGGGGTGATACAGAGTCTGTATATACTCTATATTAGGTGCAGGGAAATATGCAAGTTGAAATGCAGCATGAAAATACAAATTTCATTCCGCTATCGCCCATTCTTAGACCACATCTCATTCCGACCACCTTCCTCGACTCTATAATGAATTAAAATGCAAACCACTTACAATAGTGAGTTGTGCTCTCTCCGCCTGCGACGCTTTGATTTATTCTTAATTTTTATAGCAATTTCATCCTTAAGAGCTTACTTTAATCAAGCTTAAAGCTAGATTATAATGAGTACTTTTCTGTCTTCAGCGTTTAAAACGTTCACGTGAGGTAGTTTATCTGCTTTGACATTACTGTGAGGAATTTCGCGGTTTATTTTTTACTTGTGTTTCTTAATAGGTAGATATACATACCAACCAAACACAACCAACGTACCGAATTCTAGACTGGACTTGATGACGCACCGGAGTGAGCCAAGTTGTTTCCTCGCCTAAATAATTAGTTTATTCGAGGTATTTGTTACTTGGCCTTAGATGCTTGCAATAAAAGGTATATTATCATTATAAAGTACAATTGATAATCGATATTGTATCTGTTATCAATTGGTGATATGCAAGAATTTCGAAAAATATGAACACGCTGGCAATAATAATCAAGTTCCGTTTTTTCATCATACTGTTAACTAAGATATTTTGTGGGTAAGTGCACAGTTTTACAGTCTTTCCTAAATTCACAATGTTTGACTTGATACCACAAAAATGTTGCACAAACATAGTTGTAAGCAAAAGGCACCATTTCAGCGCCGAAACTGTCTTTTATGTCCCGTGGAAAGGACGTACAACCAGAAGTAGAGCTGCCCCGCCCGCCCCGAATGCTCTCAAATCAGAGCATAATGACAGCATTTGCATTAGAAGTGCACACTTGCACAGTCCGCGAGGAAACCACATTTCGCGAAAAAGAAACAACACAGAAGGGAAGCGTTCGGTTCTGAAGAAAGCTGCGATCTTTGCTAGATAAGTTTTTAGGTTAAAAGCATTTGATTTTGAAGAAATCTTGGTTAATTTATTTTAGGTTTTAAGCTACTGCAATCGAGCGATTACGAGCGGCTTAATGAGACCGCACTTTACCAAGGTAGGTAATTACCGTACCACATAATACCGAATTGAAGGGTTATTTATGATCGAACTAGTTCATATGTGCATGCTTAATAAGAGATTAAGAAGAGTATTTATTCTGTTTTCTATCGTGTTTCATACGATGAACCAACGTTAAGTTTCCCAATAGCCCCTGCTGCTTGTCTCTACACTGCGAGTTATTCCACCGGAGACGACCACCTCTAGCCAGACCACCTTTCGCGCAAATTGTATCCTGCAAGTCGCGGCGTTTGTCAAAAGAATGAGTCTTTTTGCTCCCGCCCTTCCTGTGCAAAATACTGGAAGAGCATTGTGAGTAATTTGCAAAAAGGCTTTGCCAAATTTTCAAGCAGAACACGACATTATTCGCTGTGAATTCGCAAACGCTGATTTGCTATAATATATGTTTATCTACGCACATAATCATTAGTGCTCTAAAATGCGTTCAGAAACCGTAGGAAATGACCAGCATTACAACAACCGATTTTACCATGAGCATTTTCTTGTCTGTGGTAGTAGGTAAAATATGTACTACTTATAATGTTATTACAGTACAGATTTTTGTAACGTTATGAGTTTAAATTTGGAACAGCTGTAAAACTCAAGTGGGTCTCTATTCTAGTATCCATAGATATTAAAACAGTTATCGATACGAAACGTCAATTCAGTACGTTTTTTAATACAAACTGCACGACATTTGATCTCGAGTGATATAAGTGTAGGGAATTCATTCGTTTGTCTATGATTTAAACAGAAACCATTCGTCTTGACGGATGATCGAATTGCCGCCTTTTTGAATTTTTTTTGTTTACTTACTACTACTTATGATATGTGTGTAGATAAAGTAGTGTATGCAACTGTACATACTTAGACCTTAAAAAACTCGTGTGATCCAATTATGAAACTCGCTGACGCTCGTTTCATAAAACCACACTCATGTTTTAAACCCATTCATTATGGACCAGTCGCATAAACTACTATTCCTAGAGGCGTGTACACGCCATTTCGATGTCGGGTCGTGATATAGCGGTCATATTGCCAGAATTGAGTTATTACGAAATGGGATGTCAATAGATTCAGATTCATTTATTGCTTCGAATTTTCTTTGTATATAAATAAAACGAATTCACAGAAAGATCGTCAGGTACATGCAATAAATTTGTTACAATAATTTCTAACAATAATATTCAGCAAGGGCAGGCAGAAATACCAATTTAAAACAATAATGATCATTCATGTCAAAAATATAATAAAATGTCAGAAATAAATATGTCTATGTCTAAAAGTTTCATTTTACAAGTTATTCATGTTACCTGCTTTTGTTAATCGTTGACAGCGTTCTTCACGCGACAGAAAGAGACCGCTACATGGTTCCATTTCAGTACAAATATTTCAGTAACCTCTAGTAAGATTATTTTCAAAACGGCCTCGCTAAACTTATCATTATCATGTCATACACATTCTTAGATGATGTACTATTTATTTATTTAATATTTAGCACAAAAAAGAACTTATAGTACAAAAGGCGAACTCAATGCTATAGCGCAATCTCTACTAGTAAACCTTAAGGCAAAGCAGATAATTTGTGGGCAGTTATTTTCGGTCAGAGACCTTTTATTTCTATGGATACATATCAGATTTCGTTGTGATGATTTTAATTTTGCCGCTTGGTGACCTTATGAAATATGTATTGTTATTTTATGGCCTCCATTAAAATAACAGTGGGACGTATACTGGCTGATTGATTGTATTATTATATTTCGTTTTCTCTTGTTGGTTTTGACGTTAAACTTTGATGAATTTCATTTTATATATGAAATTGAGTGATGTACTTTTACATTCTGACTTGTAGAAGTGCCCTTGTCTCCAGAAATCTAAATTAAAATATTTATTCGGGCACAGACTATTGCTTTGATTTTTTGCTTTAATATACTGTACGAAGCGGGTATGAATTTTGAATCATTCCGGAGAGCTACTACAATCGTCTGACTCGTACACTCCTGAATCGTCTATCCCATTGAAGTCACTCAAAGAGAGTCGGACACACAGTCGGACGCACTACAAATGCCTGACACAGTTAAATCATCTGATGAAGACCCAAATACCTATCCTTGTACAGCCATAAAGGTCCTGCACTAGATTAAGATCCAAGCTCAATTTTACAGGAAAATATATGCTTAAGCTTGATCTACAATGGTTCTGAGACCACATCCAGGATCTCTAAGCCTTTGCACTCTTTGTGCAGTAAGGCACTACGGCTGGAGACGTACTTAAGACTAGGCCTCTTGAATCCGCTGTCCTATACAAATGTAGCATTTGTTACCACTAGTTTGGTCATCATATTTGGTGTACAAATAACCAGTAGTAATATTTGTGATATTAGTTGCAATTGTCTTCATACCTTTGTAACGGGTGGCCGTCTAGTGGCATAACAACTATTGTCATAATATCGATTGTCATACAACATTAAGCAGTTGATCTTCATAATATTTTTTTGGCATAAATTATACAATGGTATAATTGTTCCCTGTCATAATCATACGGAGTCATACTTTGTTTAACCATAATGTAGAATGTCATACATTTGTTTAGTCATAATATTGATAATTATAATTATTTTTAGTAATAATTGTAAGTGCCATACATTAATCAAGCCATAATATTGATGATAATAAAATTTGAGATTTGATCAACAAACAAAACAAAGGGTGGTCGTCAAATAAACTTTTCTCTGAGATCAACCAATGCTACTAGTGGTGTATAAAGTTCAATGTAGGCAGTAGAGAACAGGGATTTAAGGGCAAAACCGACTCGGATCGCGGATAGGTTAGAAGACGAAAGTGGGAGCTCTGCTCCCGCTTTTGTCTTCGAGGTTATTTTTTTTATAAAAGAGCGGAAAAACTTGTTATTAGATAAAACTTGTTTGTAAACTTTTATACTGATCGCTCTTTGCTACTGTGACCCAACATGAAAGACGAATTTGTAACTTAGTTGCTTCTGATTCGAGATCTTCATTACCTACTTCTAAGAAAAACAGGCTTATGCGTTTTGCAGTTTATGCGTTCATAGAGTATGGTTAAATTGTGTTATGAGCAACCAATTTATGTCCATTATAAAGTATGCTTAAATAATTTTATGCGCATCAAATTTATGCGCATTACACAATATGTTCTTAAACATTATGACTAAAGACGTTATGCGCATAAATGTATGACTATTTACAGTTATGCGTAATGATGAGTATGACGAATCCACGTACGCCTACCAAAAATATGACTTTAAACTTTATGCAAACCGACCCCAACCCCTTTGTAACAAGTAACTTATAATTTATACCAGCTTCTGCTGCAACTTCGTCTGCGTGAGCTCGGGATAAAACTTGTCCATACTTGCTTTACATCGTATTGGTATCTTCGTGCAAAATTTCATTCAATACGCCGATTCGGTGAGCCGTTTAAGCGTGATTGAGTAACAAACATCGAAACTTCTAAACACCCAAACTTTTGCATTTATAATAATTATAGGATATATTTTTACTATATTTTATTTCAACCAGTTCAAAGGTTTTGGTTATATTTTATCTTTAGGTACATGTTTGATTTATATTATTCACACGGTAGTTACAATTATTACAACGTGATGAACAGAAATTGACAAAAGATTTTTTAAAAGGTTTTTTGTAAAAGTCACCTCAGGCGCGCAACGACATTTGCTTTTTTATAAAAAAAAATGCTCCGAGGGCGTTTTAGAAAACTACGGTGAGTTGTTATCAAAATCCTTTGTAGGACAGCCGGCATCGACAGTCCACTCGAGTGCAGCCTACGCCGTAATAAGAAAAGGAAATAGCGCGACGTTCTGCGCGATACTGACTCAAGAGTTGGAGTTGCTCTTGTACATTCGCGTATTTTGGCAAAAGGCAAACGGGATCGTTTTCATTTGCATTTCTGTTATATGCACTGTGCTTACAGCTATACCCTATCCCATACAAGATTATAAATATCGTGCGTTCATCCTCATCATCCTCCTAGCGTTATTCTGCCCTGAAAGAAGCCGAAGGCCGCTTTGGCACCTAATCCGGAGATTTGGCAAAGGTACTAGTTTTACGAAAGCGACTGCCATCCTGATCTTCCAACCCGGAGGGAAAGCAAGACCTTATTGGGATTAGACCGGTTTCGTCACAATGTTTCCCTTTACCAAAAAGTTAACAGTAAATATTCCGTACATAAGTTCCGAAAAACTCAAACACATTGACTGCTGTTTTTTAAGTATAAGTAAAAGTAGTACATAATTACCCTTTGATATATATATACAAAGAAACTTAGACGCAATAGTCGGTTAAATATCTAATGTTATCCGGAATGAGATAAAAGTCAATATGACTGAACAACCATGTATTTTAACCCAAACACAGTGCATATAATTTGTTCCTAGTCAGTGTGTGAGGCGATTCGGCCGCGAGAATGCTCTGAGTGAGAAGAGTCCGAAACATGACGCACGTAATTTATAGATAATTAAAATTAAATAAATACATATTGCGGCCAGGGTACCAGCGGGGTCAGGGGTGCAATGGCACTGGAACGTGGTCGCTTACTATGGGCCTCATAAGAAGGCCAAAGTCAGCCAAAGGGCAATGGAGAGGGTATGTTGGGAGTTTCTCTGCGTGATCGCATCAGAAATGAGGCTATCCGCAGCAGAACCAAGGTAACCGATATAGCCCTCCGGATCGCTAAACTTAAGTGGCAGTGGGTGGGGCACATAGCACGTAGAACCGATGGCCGTTGGGGTGGAAAAGTTCTCGAGTGGCGACCACGTACCGGAAGGCGCAGCGTGGGTAGGCCCCCGACAAGGTGGACTGATGACCTGGTAAAGGTTGCGGGAGTCCGCTGGATGCGGATGGCGCGGGATCGGTCGCTTTGGCACTCTCTGGGGGAGGCCTATGTCCAGCAGTGGACGTCTTTCGGCTGATATTATGATGATGAAATACATATTAGGGGAGAATCTAACACAAATCGAACGTGCCCCATAGTAAGCTCAATAAGGCTTTTGTTATTGGTACTAGACATCTATATAAATATTAATTTAATCGTATGGCATTTCATGTAGTAGGCACAGACGTTAAACTTCGTCTTCGTGTTCCCGCGATAAATACTATCCAAAATTTAATCCAGGGGTTTAATTATCTTCGTTCAAAATTTCATCGAAATCGGTTGAGCCGTTTAAACGTGATCAAGTAACAATCATCCAACCATTCAAAGTTTCTCATTTATAACATTAGTAGGATATAACAGGATAGTTGTTTATTCCACATCCAGCTTGCACAACCAAATAAAACATACTTCAATAGATAGAACACACCCAAGTCTGCTCATCACACAAAACATTGGTCGTACCGGGATTCGAACCCAGGACATTGAGCTTCGCACACAGCATCACCATTCACTAGCTAGGCGAGGCGGTCGTCTCACATTTAGTCATTTATTTAATAACTAGTACCTGTGAGCTGTGGAACTCGCGAGCCTTATTAAAAAAAAAACGAAAAAAGACAACAATAAAAATACTATAAAATTAACGAATCTCTTCACAAATTTCCATGAAAATCGGTTGAGAAATGCGACTTGTAGAGAACTTTGGAAACGCGGGACATCTAGATATCTGGACATACAAACGATTTTCAGCGCAAGCTGAAGCATAGAACTTCGTTCGCTTCGCGCCCTCGTTCGATTAGTTTGACTTCAAACTTAACCCACGAGAGTTTCCAAATATGTCGTTTCAGGTCTCATTTTTAAAATTGTGACGGCCTTCCTGAGTGGCTGAAATAGGAGGCAAGATGGGATATTCGTCTGATTACTACCCAACCACTATCTTATACATATACTCTTACGACTGTAATAGGTACGCCTCGTGGCCTACAAGCTTAATACATAGTCGGTAGTAACGCCTCGCCTGAACGCTTACTACATGGTTACCTTTGATCCCAGTTCGGCTCCGTGTATAGGTATAATCGGGAACATATTGGGACATGTGTAGACACGTCGTTGTAACCGCCTACCGTGGGACATGACTAAGATCGATGTGAGTTTGTACGTGTTTGAACTAAGTGTTAAGATTTGTTTGTCCATCGAGTGAATGAATGCTGGTTATTGATGAACAGGGTCATCATTTAGCAACCATTCATATATTTTAATCCAAGGATTAGACCAGTTTTATGTGCTCAATCGAGTAATATGTGTCGTTCCCTCATGTCTGAGGATCGTTGCCAGCATCAGGGTTGGCTCTGTAGCGAATGATCTGCCTCCATCGGTTTATATACTGCGCGTCCCTTACTGCCGTGTAAAATTTGGAGGACGACGAGTTTGAGAGATCGCTCAGTTGATTTCAGATTTTAAAAACGGTAGCCTAAATTGCTTCAAACTTTTCATTATCTAAGCAGCCCATACTTCGATTGGCAACCACAGTTGCCACCATCAGTTTAGGGGTCCGTTTAATTAGCAACTGTGGTTGCCACAAGCAAAAGAGTGGTTAACTTGATCTGTCCATCTTGTTGGTGAACCACTGTGGTTGTAATATACATAATATAAGTGGGGATAAGCTTTCTAACGTTGACAAGGCATGGTCACAATACCTATCCGAAATTCTATTAATACAAGCGTTGACTCGCTTAAAAAGAATGTTATCAATTATCACGCCCGGAATTTAGATAAGGCCTTTCGGGTAGCGGGAAATTTTTGGAACTTATTAAATTTTTCCCTTATAATTACGTTAAAATTGACGGCGCGTTGCCCTTGGAAGAGTCATTATGGAAAACTTTAATTGAAATTGACTTGTAGACAAAGAGGGAGATTAATTATATAATTAGACGCTGCTTCAATAGTTCAGTTTTTGGAAGTTGTCAATCATTGTCTTCGCATTGAGTAATGATAGATTCATGCTTAATTTATGATTAGCGGCAGACTAGTACATTATAAAACATCCAAATGTTGCAAAGAGATGTATTATTATATCTGTATACTTAATCCAGTGTGTGTTGCCAGTGATGACATATGGCACTGAAACGTGGTCGCTTACTATGGGCCTCATAAGAAGGCTCAAAGTCACCCAAAGGGCAATGGAGAGGGCCATGTTGGGAGTTTCTCTGCGTGATCGCATCAGAAATGAGACTATCCGCAGCAGAACCAAGGTAACCGATATAGCCCTCCGGATCGCTAAACTTAAGTGGCAGTGGGCGGGGCACATAGCACGTAGAACCCGATGGCTGTTGGGGCGGAAAGGTTCGCGAGTGGCGACCACGTACCGGAAGGTGCAGCGTGGGTAGGCCCCCGACAAGGTGGACTGATGACCTGGTAATGGTTGCGGGAGTCCGCTGGATGCGGGTGGCGCGGGATCGGTCACTTTGGCACTCTTTGGGGGAGGCCTATGTCCAGCAGTGGACGTCTTTCGGCTGATGTGATGATGATGATGATGATGATACTTAATCCTGTCTTATTTTATAAAATTTATTTTTTCTGACATATTTTTTTTTTTTTTTTTTTTACAGGTAAGTTCTGCAATCTTCAAGCTACATTAAAATGTCGGGTAGATCAGATAAGTACAAAATCAGATGTAACTTTAAACATATTATTGTTACACCTATGTCATACAACGTAGCTTATGAGAGTTATGAGAATATTTCTGGTGTGCAAAACTTACTATCTCTGCATTTACCTTCCATGATTGGTGCGACAGAGAAAACAACAGAGGTGTCCCGTTTCCACATTTTATGACCCCGCGGGCAACATGCATTTTTAATAGTACTACGTAATGTATTGAACGGCTATGGATCACTAGAATGCGTCATTGATAACGCGTGAGTCCCAACGAAATTCTTTGAACGAATCCACCACTCCCTGTAGAAACACCCTCAATACACATATTCGCAATTGCATCAATGTCAAAGTGGTCCGGTGACGAAAATCATCTCAAGGAAACCGGTAATCGCAACAAGGTCTAGTTTTTGAAAGGTCAGGTCAGGGTCAGTCCCTTACGTAAAAAAGTGACTACGCCAGCTCTAGAGATTAGAAAGGTATATAAAGTCAACTGGGGCAAATGCATCTTTAGGGTAAATGCGTCTTTTGAAGATATCTCCGAAAATGAACATTTTAGAACTATTACAATCGTCTGAATTGAAAGTTTGGCAACCATACTTTGAACATCGAGGGTTGTAATAGTTCTAAAACGTTGCGTTTCGAAGATATCTTCAAAAGACGCATTTACCCCATAGACGCATTTGCCCCGGTTGACCTTACAGCCGGAATAACGCCAGTAGGCTGATCAAAGAAAAAGTCATACGCATCTTGTATCGACGAGCCTATTCTTTCCGCTCTCAAAGTAAGACGCTCATCTATCGTCTAATTATGTCACGTACGAAGGATTTACCTAACTTTGAACTAAGCCCAGCCGCACATGAACTGTGTAAACATCACGCGCAGTTCGAAGATATGCGTTAAGCCTTCTTGGATGCCGTAATCCTTAAACAGGCGTTCGCGCTAAGCGCCTCTGGAAGTTTGTAAGACATTAAATTGGTCAAAAGATTGTAAACAGGATGATTTATCGACGGGCGTTGACCTAATTAGGAGAAAAAACTTGGGTAACTGATGGATTATGACTGCTTCAAATGCAGCCTCTAGGTCTGCCGCTCAACTGAGATAGTGCCTGTGACAAGAGACGGGAAAACAGGGTAACTAGTTAGTATAGTGGGTTAGGGCTTTGCTGAGCCTTAAAGTTACGGCCAGGGATAACGTGAGTCTTGGCTTTAACAGCCTCTTCAAATGTCGGCCGAGCTCCAAATACCATCACTATGCCTGACTTTCTATTCAACCAGCTTAGCATTGTCACCTGACGATCATAAGTAGACGTACATTGTTGGATTGAAAATGGTAGCCGGGCAGCATCACTTCTTATCGGCTCAGTAATGTACTCCGAATTGCCAGTGCCAGGTTGTAAAATAAATAACACATTGGTTAAATGGGCTACAAGGTTAGCGAGTGGCAATCCTGAGTGAGACGACGAGTTATGCGATCGAGCTTTGGGTGATTCTCAAAATTTGAAACGCTGTGCTTACCATCCCTCATATTGACAACTGTGATGTTCAGCAGCTCACCATCATCATTACTTAAGAGCCTTGCACTTGTCGGTGGAGTAACCGCCACTCTTTTCTGTCCATGCTTCTTGATTTCCTCGTATATCGACATCAACTGTTCAGTAGCTAACTGCGTTTAATTATGCAAAAACAGAATCTACCCTCGATACCTAGCAACATATAATTTTTTGATTTTTTTATTTTTATTTATTATAATTAAGAGCCTCAAGTGTCCCACTGCTGGGCAAAGGCCTCCCTCTTTTTCTTCCACACATCCCTGTCCTGGGCAGACTCCCACCAGTCTTGGTCAAAGACGTCAAGCTCGTCTCGCCATCTCCTACGTGGTCTACCGAGACGCCGTATTCGGTTCTGTGGGACCCACTTGGTGGTAATTGTAGCCCACAACGCTTCTGGCATGCGGCAGACGTGCCCGGTCCAGTCCCATTTGAGTTTTGCGGCTGTATGGGCTACGTCAGCTATCTGAGTTTTGGAACGCAGTATTGTATTTTTATTTAAATCACTAAAAATTATGGAACAGACAACCGCTACGTCTGAATCATCCCTCTAGGTCTACGACCAGGCAAACTGTATTATTAGATTGTAGTGTAGGTACGCTCCTAGTTGATGTTCTCTGGCAGCTGTCAGGCTTTGACTCCAAAGTCAAGCGTTTTCATTAATTACTACGTTTAAATAGTAAACAGGCAGGTACTCGTACAAAGCGATAAGGCGCTGTTGAAAAAGAGATTTTTCTTCTTTATCAGAACCAAGATTGCTCGTGATTTCTTCATCCTTCTAGCATTATTCCTTCCTCAAGACGCGTCTGCTTTGGCACATAAACCCAAGATTTGGTGTAGGCACTAGTACCATGAAGACGACGGCCATCTGACCTTCAAACCCAGAGGGAAACTAATAACACGACCGTGCTCATTTGAAAGAAACATCAGCAAACTTAAATAATTCAGAGGCATAAAAAACCTCATTGATTGCAAAAGTTCTTCACAACGAAAAATTATGAATAAGTGACGTCTACATCCTCAACGGCACTATAATGCAAGACAAACAAGTATCGAAGCCTGTTGAGGGCTCTGTCAAATTGTCAATCCGCTTTTTACTAACGAGTGCAAATAGAAAGGTATTGTCCGACTCGCTAACAATCTAGTAAACAAGTGTTAGTGAGCAGCACAAACGAATACGTACACATACCTTGTACAGAATGTGGTCGACACTTTTGGGTATATCTACTTGAAGTTGACTGTATTGTTCACCGAAGTCAAAACAAAAATACGACATGCCTTACATACCATAACGGATCTTCATGGACTTTCTTTAAAAAACATGTTCATGTCATTTAAAACTACAATGACACAGGCATGAAACAATTAATTAATGAAGCGCATGTTTTTTCAAACCGTCTGTAATAATCGTTATTATGTTCATAAAACAGAATGGGAAGTACGTCAGTTGTTCATAGGATGACAGTTCCCGCCGCTATTTAAGTGCCAAAAGTGATTGAGTGCAACCCGCCTTAAGTGTCGTTTTAACAATTATTTATTACAAAATTATTATTTCAACATCCAAGTCTGATCAAAGCTACAGTAGCCTAGTGATTCAGGCATGTGGCTGTCAAGCGGCGGTCGTGAGTTCGAATCCCGGCTCGTAACAATGAGTATTCGGAACTTCTGTACGGAATATTCACCGTTAGCTTTTTGGTGACGGAAAACATCGTGAGGAAACCGGCCTACTTCCAATAAGATCTAGTTTTTCCTCTGGGTTGGAAGGTAAGATGGCAGTAGTTTTCGTAAAACTAATAGTGCCTATGCTAAATCTTGGGATTAGGTGTCAAAGCGGAATAATGCTAGGATGATAATTATGTAAATAATAATTATGTTGGTAATATAATGTTTTTGCACTACTAATCTTAATACAATTCCGCAAATCTGACGTTCTACGTCATGACATTCAGGGAAGTTCAATTTAAAATAAAAAGGTGTTAATACTGAATAAACATACCCAAGATAATCTTGATGGACCCAAAACTTTCCAAAATGCAACGCGCTTCGCCCTACACAAACATCACTCACCTAACACCACACACTGGCTGTATAAATTTGACTTAAACGATGCGAAAACTGTAGAATTAATGAAGTGAAGTCTTATACAAGCAAACAAATCAAATGAGGCTCTAAACGAAATTATTTTGTTGGAAAGTAAAACAGCGAAAACAATTAAACTTGATTGTAAGTTCCGACAATGGGGTTCATACAAAGTTCATTATTAATTAAGTATCTTTTTGTATCGGAGGTGGCGGGACCTATCGAAGATACTTTTTAACAAACTTTATGAGTTGTGGTAGTAAGTTCGTTGTGTACCTAAACGAGTTTCAATTCTAAAAAAAATATTGTTATTATTATTATTAAGTCACAATTATACAGAGACTAGGAGTATATTTTATACACACGGAATTAAATTTGTAGGTTATAGTTCGTACTCGCATAAATAAATAATACAAATACTTTTATGTAGTTACCGAGTGACTCCAACACAGTCATCACGTCACGTGACTTAACATTATTCTAAAATAATCCCACTGGGTTGAATAATATCTTAACATTGGTCAACGCAGTGGAATTCTGCGCACGACATTCTTTGGTCAAAGAAATTAATACTGGATTGAATGCAATTTTATACAAGAGACGCATAGACCTCATAGTGCAAATTGTGTGCAGTTCTCACAGAATATGAATTTTAGTCTAGCAAGTTAAACTTAGTGTTCTTCATTAGAAAGAGTAGTCTTGAATTTGAAATCAAATTGACATTTTGTCGTATGCCCTCGTGTCGACATGCGCGAAGATAACAAATGTACGCCAGATTTGTAAATATGTCGTATAAACAAGGGTTTGATTGTGTATACACATACGTTAATACCCCCGGCTCCATTCGTCCACACTATCGTGATTGAGACTTGGCTCTCATTAAATCACGTTTAGTCCACCGTTGAGAGTAATCGTCGATTTAAACTGGGGTTAACTACGTTGTGCCGACGCGCCCTGGGGACACAAATGACATGCCTACATCATCTAATGAACCTCCGTTCCCAGGGGCGGCTTTAGAGGCGAGTTCGGAACGACCCTGTGCGGGTCGTGTTTTCGTTAATCATTTTATTGGTTAGCTTCTACGAGGATTTTTGACCGGGCTTCGTTGGGTTTTGAGAGTTTGTTTATTTTAAACTGGGTCGTGTAGTGTTTCCATTAATTGTTAAACGAATTAATAGTTTATTTGTAATTTTAGTCGTCAAATGAAGTCAAAATTTAGATTATTATTGCATCCGAAGTTTTAAAATTCCCTTTATCTTGATAACCCTGCTACCCCTTTCCAGCCGAGGACCTTGATTTACGAAAACATTTTCTTTTAACCCATTAATAAATGAAAAAAATAGGAACATGCTTTTACTGTTAAAATTAACTGCACTCGAGCAGTTAATTCAGTCGAGCAGTTGAGTCAGCGATCGTGCAGTTCAGGCAATACCAGTATATGCACGATCGTGTCTTGAAAATCATTGCAATAAAGATATTATGACAACGAAATACGTTAATTTGAGTAATTAGTCATGTTCTTTATTAAATTAAATCGGTCTTCTTCTTATTTATTAATATCACACTTAAGTCAATAATCATGGGAACATTTGTTAACTTTGAAGTCTATTAATAAACTTAATACTAGGTAGTCACTTAATATCACATAGGTTCATAAATTTTAAATGAAAGGAAAAATTGAAAAATTTAATGCTCCGAGCCGGATTCGAACCGGCGACCACAGGCATTCATGGCCCGTCGCTACTACCAACTGAGCTATCGGAACAATCTGGTTCGGGCACCAAATCCTTCAATCAGTTCCTTCATACAACGCCTTAGGGAGGCATGCAGCGACATCTACCAGAAGACTTAGGCTTCTTAACGGCACCAACGTCTCAAATTATATTGAGAAATCGTCAGTAACGACGCGCTACCCCATACTAAATTAATTCCGGCTCGGAGCATTAAATTTTTCAATTTTTCCTTTCATTTAAAATTTATAATTTTCGTTAGCAGCGTTACTGCTTAAAAACAAAAATTAATTTTGTATGGGGTAGCGCGTCGTTACTGACGATTTCTCAATATAATTTGAGACGTTGGTGCCGTTAAGAAGCCTAAGTCTTCTGGTAGATGTCGCTGCACGCCTCCCTAAGGCGTTGTATGAAGGAACTGATTGAAGGATTTGGTGCCCGAACCAGATTGTTCCGATAGCTCAGTTGATAGTAGCGACGGGCCATGAATGCCTGTGGTCGCCGGTTCGAATCCGGCTCGGAGCATTAACGTTTTCAATATTTCCTTTCATTTAAAATTTATAATTTTCGTTACCAGCGTTACTGCTTAAAAACAAAAATTAACATAGGTTCATATTTATAAAAAAAAATCGCAAATAAAGTGATGCAAAATTAAAACAAAACTTCTGAAGAGAAACCTTCTCAACATCACTTTGTGTGGTATCTTTTATAACAGTTCAGTTTTCTTGAGATCCATGCTCTGATCAGTTCCCACCGCCCAAAGTGTCTTCTATGGACGCCCTGTAAAGTAAGTGATTATCAGAAAAAAAAATAACATTCGAAAACAAACCAAACGTACTGATACCTTAAGTGATTTAAATGTACCCATGCCAAGGGTTCGAATGTACAGTCGAGGAAATTGAATGTTTAGCACTTTTGGACCTTGACGTCATTCAAATAGAGCTGACATGTGCCAAACCTTCATTTTCCTCGACCGTACACTATCGTGCAATTTTATTTGACATCAAATAAGCGTATGGCCGAATACACAAAATCATGCAACTAGTTTTTACGAGGTAATAAACAGTCCAAGATTAAAGATTTATAACTAATTTTGACTTATTTATTTTCGTTATATTCTTTAACTACAGAAATCAATACTAATATTACTACTGAGAAACCAAAATAGATTGAAATTTTTACTTACGTCATGTGCTGCTCCATCCTAGAAACTCCGCCATTTTCAAATCTGCCGCGTGGTCGACTGATGCAAAAAATTCAGCGTTTTCACTATTGGAGCGCGGCGCTATTGTCTGCACGATCAATCGATAGCGTCGCGGTATCCAATATAGGATTTTTTCAAACACACACAGTTGCACGATTCAATTAAGTCGGCCAGAAAGGTAACTTAAGTTTTGAATGCCTATGTTATTTTAGTTAGTGACTGACGCTTTAAATAAGGGTACAACTATTACTTATATTCCGAGCAATGACGCGTAGTTGCAGTGTCCAAGAGGCAACCGGATGGCCGTTGTGGAACCGCCCTGTGCAACCCGAATTGAGCCAATTTGGACTGGGGCAAAAATATAAAAAAAAATATGACAAAAAATGTTCTGTCTCGAGGCTGCCGATTGATACAGCGGTTGCCTAAAAGTGTGGAAGCTGTTCATATAATGAAATAGTGGTCTAAATCGAATATTAGGCATCAATCTTTTTTCGCCCCAAACCAAGTTCGCTCAGTTCGGGATGCACAGGGAGGTTCCACAATGCTTCGAGAGCTCAAATACCGCGGGATATCTCAATTATCATTGTGGCTGGCAAACCCATATTGTCATAGCCACATACCACCGCGAGGACGGTGGGGGAATGCCGTAAACGCGGAGAAGACGTGAGACAGCCATTCCCGAGGCGAGTGTCTAAATAATGTCTAATGCTGCAGATGTAGTGGGAACATATTTTAATTTTTAACGAACGTCAAAGGGTTTATGTTTTTAGCCTGTGCTGTTCGCATACTTTAGTCTAGTTGTTAGTATACTCTTTGTAGCCCGTGCCGCGGTCGTGAGTTCGAATCTCAAGGGCGAGCTGTGTTCTGAGCAAAAGTATTAATTGGTTCCCAAATGTGGGATGTTTTAATTGTCTAAATAATATAACATCGTTGTCCATTAGCTATAACATAAGCTCCGTTGGTGTAAGCTTGTTTTTTATTTATCCCGTTATTTTACATAAAAATGCAGAGATGACAGCTTCTTTTAACTATTAACAATGTCATTACAATTCCGTCTGATTATCTTGGCCAGGATCGCGTTACTGTTAGCCGCAAAGAAAGTTTGTGTTTTGTTGAGTTAGTATCTTTAGACCCACCCCCGTGAGTAAAGATTTGTAACAGCAAATGCGTTTAATAGATAAAAGGCTCGCTTTAGTCGGCCATATTTTATTCACGACGCCGTGAGTGGCTGGGAACATTCTCTAATGAATTTAAAGAAGCGGGGAGATATTTGAGTTTTCTTCTATTATGTGAAAGAATTTTGCTTTGTTTTATGAGTGCGAGAATATCAGACATTCAGGGCTGTTATTCGCTACGCGCTAATGCAGCTCACCCCGCCGTCACAAAACTAGAGCTCTACCTACGCTTAGATACTTCGCGAAGCGGTGTCAAGATATATTTGTAGGTGAGCGTTGAGGTGAGCGTAAAACAAGTTACAGAATCTCAAGAAAAGCCAACGCGCACGTCGGCGGAGTCGAGGATGTTTCATATCCCTGCATTTCTATCAAAACTTTACCTTTTATGGGCTTCTTATAATACTTTCGTATAATAGAGATAAGTTATTGGTTCGGTTGCGATTTTTTTTTCAATCATTGTGATAACTTAGAGGTCTATCGTCAGTAGTGAACGTCTTTCCACGGATATGATGATGATTATAATAAGTAAGACAGAAAAAAACTAGGATTGCCTTGGAAGCATATAATAATAATATTAATTAATTAATTAATTAAATACACAAAGTAGTCAAATGTAAAGTAGGATTTTTAATTAGGCGAACTAACTTGACAGCTCAAAATGTTGTCAGACATAGGAAAAAATAAATAGTGATAGGTTTATGTCGATACTAATATGTCGATATAACGTTGTACCTACTATAAATTGGATTAAAACTGTATTTATAAGTCGTAATAGTAGTCCCCTGCCTCTCCTTCATTAAATTATAGTTTTTATGTAAATGTCATGTCGTATCAGGTACCCCAACATGCTTAGGATTTCGGACGTTTTTAGTACGACACTCATTTTTGTTGACGTATATATCGCCGGGCACGTCTTGCTCGCGAGTCATCATATCGAATTTTTCATTATATATACGTGAGTATATAAACGATACACCATTATTTTTTCTGTGGCGCAGGACCGGTCACTTTGACACTCTTTGGGGGAAGCCTATGTCCAGCAGTGGACGTCTTTCGGCTGATATGATGATGATGTTGATAACTTTTATGTCTACAGTTTAATTAGTAATTTGAATTCATAAAGTAGGAACCTACCTTGCATAGTCCGTCCGTGTCAGTAGTAGAAAACGAATGTAAGAAATAAATAGAATTAGTCTCTCAGCTGCCTCCCAGTGTCACGGATGGTGGATCAGACTATGTAAATCTTATTCGTATTAGCAAATCATACAATTATAGCCCAAAGATCTCTTTAGAAACCAAATTTCTATCAAGCTATTATTTACATAACTTTTACACAAGTACAAGAATGATGTCAACACTAGTATACAAACTGCTTTTACTAAACCTCTTGTATGAACTGGTTCTTTTAAAAATCGACATTAACAGCACTAGCGAAACTGTAGCAACATTCGTGTGCAATGAACTGTCAAGTTAGTTCGCCTAATTAAAAATCCTACTTTAGTCTACTTGGCTTTAGCCCGTAGAGGACATTAATTACCAGCAGCTCTTGCTGAGAAATAAAAATCTAACGAATAATAATAAATCAGCCTATATACGTCCCACTGCTGGGCACAGGCCTCCTCTCATTGATGAGAGGGAACGGGCAGTAGTCCGCACGCTTGCCCGGTGAGGGTTGGGGACTTCACATACACCTTTGAATTTGTTCGTGGATGTATGCAGGTTTGCTCACGATGTTTTTCCTTCACCGAAAAGCTAACGGTAAATATCAAATGATATTCCGTTTAGAAAAACTCATTGGTACGAGCCGGGATTCGAACCTTCGACCGCCGCTTGACAGCCGCATGCCTGAACCGCTACCGGCTACCGTTGCGTACCGTAGCGTAGTTGGAAGCACATAATTACGTTTAAAAGATGCAAAACGGTTTTATCCTTTTTCCGTGACAACTGAGTTATGGCAAAACATAATTAACTCATGCACTAATTAAAAAGCTCATTCAAACCAATATGCATTTGAATATAATTTAAAAATACCCACCAGAAAATCATGCGCGTACGAAGCAACAGCACTTTACTTTCTATAATTAACTCAATACATGCACGCTCTTTGGGACTCTTTTAAGCTAACTAACCGTTGTTCTAAATGCATTCTTATTGCTTCAACTAAGGGTTGATAATGGCATAGAAGTTACCACTAATGTAATAGGTATTGCAACACTCACCGTTATACATGGGGTAGTAATAAAGCGAGTACTGATGCTTTTGGCTGATTAGCTTTTGTTTTTACAGCGTAAGGTGAGTGCCTGTGTTAGGTATTGAAGGCGAGGGCAGAAAGAAATCAATCAATTAGTTAATTGTTTCGAACAATGTTCTTTTTAACTTTAAAGTGGTTTAAGTCAATGATTAAATGTTTGCAAAAATGAAACTGACTAACTTAAGTCGAAATTACATAAAAATGTATTGAATAAATTTAAATATGTATTTAGAAACTATTTTCTATTATATTTAACTAGCTTCTGCCCGCGACTCCGTCCGCGTTGAGCTCGTTTATATCGTAGCTCCATACAAACTTTTACCCCCCATTTCAACCCCTTAGGGGATGATTTCGGGGATAAAAATTATCTCTTGTCACTCTCCATCCCTTCAACTATCTCCACTTAAAAAATCAGGTCAATTCGTCGCAACGTTTTGCCGTGATAGACGGACAAACAAACAAACAAACACACACACACACAAACTTTCCCATTTATAATATTGGTATGGATTACATTATTTCTAAGGTAACCGATAAAGCCTTCCAAATAACTTAAAATTAGCAGTGGGCGGGACACATTGCACGTAGAACCGATGGCCGCTGGGAGGAAAGGTTCTCGAGTGGCGACCACGTACCTACCTGAAGGCGCAGCGTGGGTAGACGCCCTTAAGCTCTACTGCCAAAGGGACTCTATCATGTACGTCCATCTCGTTTGTCAGTTGTGCTTTTAAAGAAAAAACACTAAACATAAACTTTACTAATCTGGCGTGACGTAATTCCTAATACAACCACCGAAAGTCTTCAACTTCACTCTGACCCACTTAACACAGAAAAATCGGCAGACGTGAAAGGGCGTTTTTATAGCGAAATCCTGAAAAATCAACGCTTCAGTAAATTTGAGAGCGATCCGTGCCTATGAAATTGACAACTAATCAAGTTACTTGCGTTGCGTCCCCGGGCAGTAATGTCAAATTGTAGGCGTGAGTGTACACTGCATCCCGAAACAGAAAGCCTTAACGGAGATCAATTTTTAGGATAATTTTAGATTATTTATGGGTAAATATTATATACAGTACGTCACCGGCAAGGAGGTTTTTTTATAGTAGGGTAGTCCTGTAATTTAACGAAGACTTTAATTCAATTAATTAACTAAAATTTCAACTTCATACATATTCTAACAAAATTTAAATTGCCAGCCATGTACAGCAAAGTAAATTAACAGGTGTATAAATGACACCTCTTCGTAGTTTGTTTATTACAACGGCATTAAGATAGATGTCTGCTTAGTTCGGATTTTTGGTATTTAATTGTTCCGTTAATTTACATAATTGTTATTTGCTAATGAATGCAAACATGCCCGCGTGCCGGTAACACACTGTATAAATACTCTTAGTGATAATAAAATCGAATTCAACCCATGTCTCAATCTGTTCAGAATGATGAATGATCATGAGTCAACTTATCAAAAGATTTCGTCTTATTTCCCAACCTCAACCAACTGTATGTTTGGTCGTTTTTTATAAAGTCATTTTAAAATGCAGGAATGGTTTAGTTTGAGTAATATACATTTATGGTTTAATTTTTACCAAATGTTTTATTAAATAAGGTTTTATTTAGTAACTATGATTATTATTTGTAAAGTGGGTAAGCGCAACCGCTAACTTGTTTTTTTGACAATCTAGGTACCTACTTGAATAAATTGCATCATTGCAGAGATACTTATGTATTTACAAGGATATCATTTACTTTTCGGGAAAATCATTTATTTATTATTCGGATAACCAACAGCTATTAATACAACATGGTTGACTTAATTAGGTTACAAAAAGCCAACTACAGCCAATCACAATTACCTATTATTAATTAATTATTATTATTATACTAATACAATATTTGGAAAAAGGTACCAGTTTCTCAATGGTCAAACACAATACTGTAACTGCAACCGATTAGCATTAAAACTTATTTAAAAAGCATTCTTATTGCCCATTGGCAAAAATAGGAAGTATTTACATTTTTATTTTATCCAGTAACATATATAAATATTGAATAAAAGTAAGACTATGTTGTGTTTCTTGCTATTTGAAGTAAAAAGTTGCCATATTTAACGAAAGTTACTGACGAAGAGTTATTCGTTTAATAGTTTTTTGACTTAGTGACAGATTTACTCAATGATAGGTATCCTAAAAGTTTAAAGTAATTACAATTCATCATCCTCCTAGCGTTATTCCTGGTAATGCCCCTAAAGGAGCCCGGGGTCCGCTTTGACATCTAATCCCAAGATTCGGCATAGGCACTAGTTTTACGAAAGCGACTGCCATCTGACCTTCCAACCCAGAGGGTAAACTAGACCTTATTGGGATAAGACCGGTTTCCTCACGATGTTTTCCTTCACCGAAAAGCTAACGGTAAATATTCCGTACATAAGTTCCGAAAAACTCATTGGTACGAGCCGGGATTCGAACCCGCGACCGCCGCTTAGCAGCCGCATGCCTGAACCACTAGGCTACCGTAGCTCGTAAAGTAATTACAATTAATCGATTTTAAAGAACCAATACCAATAGTTCGTTGTCAAAGTGAATCATCGGCAAACAGGGCAAGTGAAATTCGGACATAAAAAGTTCGAAGACAAGGCAGAACACCAGTTATTTTATTAAATGCCTACATCCCTATTCAATTTCGAACGTGGTTTTATTGACTGGGTGTTGAATGCCGAATATCATCGTCCTGCACTGCGCGCCCACCGTCAGCCGAAAGCGGTCAAAGGGCCAGTACCACGGGCACACAAATCCAATTTGCCTTCGACTTTCACAAGCCTTGTGCCAATTAAACGGCGCGTAAAGTGCGTCGGTGCCCTTTTAAACCCTTTTTTGATCGGCAATATAGCGTCCTCTCCGCGGTTAGAAACCCCACGACCCAACTATTCGGGTTCGCCAAGTTAGATAAAAGCGAAATCCACGATGCAAAGCTAAATTATGTCCCTGAGCAGATTTGAATTTGATATTCGATAAGTTTTGATGTGTGGCGATTGTCTGATGAAATTGAGGTGAGTTGAGTGAGCTTGACGCTGATTAATGGGTTTGGGTAGTTTTGGACGGATTTTAGAGTTTGGGGCAGAATTACTATGAAGTTACTTGTATATGTTTATTCCATGATTAAATGACATATTTTGTAACTTTATTTCCGTAATGTATAAAGCTGAGTAACGCGATAAGGAAATGGATGTGGTGAAGGTGATTCATTTCAATATACAAAATACGATTATTAAAGGAACACGTTTGGCAATACGCAAACCGCGTCAGGCCGAGAAAAAAAAAGGAACACGTTGTTATTGTTGTTGTCCTAGGCCGACGCCCCAGGCCTCGCTCAGTCCAACTGCTCGCAGATCACTCTCGGCTGTTCGCCGCCATGTGTGCACTGCCCCCTTATTCTGTAACTTGTTTTAAGCTCACCTCAACGCTCACCAACAAATATATTTTGACACCGCGATGGGTAGTAACTAAGAATTGGTAGAGGTCTAGTTTCGTGACGGGTGACCGGCGGGGTGAACGGTAATAGCGCTTAGCGAGTAACAGCCCTGGACGTCCATGAATTCGCCTTGCATCCGGCGGCTTCCACTCAAAAGGAACATAAAATACTTAAAAAATCGAATTCATATGTGAAAAAAAAGCTTATGTTTAAAAAGTGAACTTAAATACTCATAAAAGAAGAACTTCGATAGTCCAACCATTGATACAAAAAAGCAATAACTACAATGTATACAGAACAGCCGCGTATATCCCACAAACAAATCCCAGCATTCACAAACTAAGAAAACCTTCGCGACATCCAATAAAAGTTCCATTTGGCGATACAAAAAACAATTTAATCTAGAATAATGGCGTAGTTTTGGTAAAAGTGTTACATGGTGAGTGGTTATAATTGGAAACGTCAGCACCAGTATGACGCCCCGCGGAGCGGTGCGGATTAGGGTCCGCTGTCACTATATCCCACTTCGGGCGGGGCTCCGGTGTGGCGATGTAGCGGGCTGAGCCCGAGTCTGAAACGCACAACTTTCTATTTGTTGAAATCAGATGTGAAAGCAAATTATCTTGGTTTATGAGCTCCATCTTACGAAGCATAGCCATGTGTGTAGTTCACTATTAGTGACACGCGAAAAGTTTATTATAATATATAGGGTTGTGAGAAATAAAAGTAGAAGTAGACTATACGACTTTGCCAATGAGAATAGTGTTTTTTTCGCCTGGTGAATGCTCTTCCAAAACATTTGATAATAAACACAAACACTGTTAATTTACGGCTTAAATATATTTCCCAATACGGAAAATGTTAAGGTGAATCGTGTATTAACATTTTGTTTTAAAAAAGCAACCGCAACGACCTGCATCTTTTGACTTACGCCCCGTCCGTCAAAAGGAAATTATTAGGCCACGTTCTTCCTTTGCCTTTACCGGAGCCGGGCTAGATCACAAATTCATTTTTAATCATAAACATCTTGCTCATAAAGCTTAGCGTAAACGTTCGCATTAAACGATGTGACAAAAACACGAATGCGGTTCACTTCACGGCCCCCTGAAGGTAACAGTTGAGAAAAGATTTAGCTTATTTTAATAGATTTGTTAGTGATTAATAGTTTAGAGTGCAAAACTGCGCCTTGAGGAACACCTTCAGAATTAACATTTCCATCAATTTTATGCCAATTTCGCGCGTGTATTATTGTATTCGGTTGTTCGCGTTATTCCCATTTAATAAAAGTTCACTACTAAATGTGGACTAAAATAAAACAAAAATACGCTTATAAAGTTAATTTGTAAACATAAGAAATATGCATTTGAAACAAACACATTTGAATTTAAAAAAAAAACATACGTCCTATTAGATCCCCAGTTGATGAAACAAAACGCAGTAGGTACCCATAGCTGCGTCAAAGCAATTAAGCAATCCAAGCGAGTGCGTCCCATCGTACAATACTACCCTTATTTTAAAACCTCGTACTTCTGGCAATACTTTAATTCAAAAGAGACCTTGCTTGCTATAAATTAAAGCCTACATTCCATAACAAAACTCGCAATATATGAATTTCATAAGGTATAAAGCTGCACATTAGTCGTGTTTCTTTATTATTTCCCTAGCGAGTCGCTTTAACAAGCAATAATTGTTTCAGTTCGTACGGCAATAGTAATTACTAAAGACATTTCTCATTCGATGATACAAAATGCCCGTTTAGTACTCTGTCTGCAAAATGAAGAGGTATATTTATTTTATTTGTAACATAATATTATATTTCATATTGGATACTTCACGAGATCTATACCAAGTTGAATAAATATATAACTAGCTTGTGCCCGTGACTCCGTCCGCATGGAAGTCGTTTATATATTTGTAGCTCCATACAAACTTTCACCCCCCCTCCCCCCATTGAACTAAATGTACAATTTTTTACAAAAATTCGAGTCACTTTGATATTAGATTTTTTGGGAAATGGACAAAACACATTTGAGTCAACAATGGTTTTGTAAGTTTAAAAATGTTGTGGGTTAGTCATTAAAAAAAGGCACGCTGGAAGGAACACTTTTTTACACCATTACTATTTACTCACGTGGTTACCAATCAATTTATGCGACAGCGCGGCACTGTCCTAAGGAATTCGAATCGAACAACCGTTATCTAGTTTATATTATTGACAGTGCCATCTAGTGGCTCACAAAAGCTAAATCGTCTAACACATTACTAGAGCTAAGTGATGAAGTTGGTTTAATTATCTTTTAATGTGCGGTTTTATTTTAGGCGCTAAAAAGCGGACCATTACAATTAACGTGCTACGTGACCTGCTCGTCTGATTGTGAGTTGTCGTTCGTACTTTTTCAGTCTTTGTGTAATTAGTTCATATCACCAAGGCTTTGTGACGCCGTCTGCAAGTATTTTTTCTAACAACAAGTAGGGTCATTACGCTGGTTACGCCACCACCTGAAGGAGAAGGTTTTTTTTCTATTTAAGATAACATCAATTCTAAACTAATTTCGAAACCCTATTGAGGCAATTAGTTTTACATGCATTTTATGTTTTAGAATAGAAATCTACAAAAAAATTGAGAAAATAACCTTTCAGTTCACCAACTCAGCTAAGTGGTCGCCAACCGGTACATGAAATTAGCTGGTCGCTAACCGGCGAAATGACCATATTACAGTAGTAGTTTTTTTATGTTATAGGAGGCAAACGAGCAGACGGATCACCTGATGGTAAGCGATTACCGCCGCCCACGGACACCTGCAACACCAGAGGTGTTGTGAGTGCGTTGCCGGCCTTTAAGATATGTTTGAGGATTCGCCGTGTTGACAGCTGAAGCTGACCAAATTCCCTCGCAGCGCTCTCAACACGACGCATCCTCGGGAGCTCTGGCGACCTTGCTCACTTCCAGGAACACAACACTACAGAACGAGTAGTAGTGTTATTATGGCTATTGTCTTCTGCAAGGCGGAGGTACTTCCCCAGTTGGGCTGCTCCAAATTCGAGCGGGATGACATTTCGCTGTACCCTACCTCACGGAAACTATACGCACACGGAGTTTTGCTCCATATTTTGGCATAATATCGAGCTTTTACTAACAAAATTTAATACTAAGAGGTATCGCAATCACTAAACTTCATTTCCTACCTAGAAGAACCTCAGAATTGTTTTTTTTTTTAATAGCCTATATTGTGTCCCACTACTGGGCAAAGGCCTCCCCTTTTTTCTGCCACTCGTCTCGGTCCTGTGCCAGTGTTCGCCAATCTGCACAAAACATATCAAGGTCGTCCCGCCATTTCCTTTTCGGTCTGCCTCTACCTCGGAAGCCATCTTTTGGAAGCCATTCGGTGGCTTAATTTGGCCCATGCCGCTCCGCGTGCATCCGGCAGACATGTCTAGCCCAGTCCCACTTTAGCTTCGCGGTCTTAGCACCCACATCTACGATGCCAGTTTTGGCACGCAGCTCCGTGTTCCTGATCCGATCGATCCTACGAACTCCGAGTATGCTGCGTTCCATTGCTCGCTGGCAAATCTTGAGTCGGGACTTTTGGGCTTCTGTTAATGACCAAGTTTGGGCGCCATAGGTTAGGATAGGCAGGAAACACATATCGAAGAGCTTGCGCTTCAGTGTCAAAGGAAGGTTACCCTTCATTAGTGCCTTCATGGACCAGAAGCTCTTCCAGGCGTTTGTGATGCGTCGATCGATTTCTTTAGACTGCCTGTTGTCGAAGGATGCTGTCTGGCCCAAGTAGGTATACTCGTCGACATATTGCATACCCTGCCCATCTACCTTAACCCTGTGCTTTACGCCGTTGGTCATCAACTGGGTCTTTACCCTGTTCATTTTGAGCCCAACTTCAAGACTGGCTGTGCTCAGATCTTGGAGCATTTATTTGTGCAGTGTGGGAGAACAAGACAATGTCATCGGCGAAACGCAGGTTAGTCAGCCTTGTGTCGCCGACGTCGATGCCCATTGCTTCCCACTTGGCCGCAAGCAGAATTGTACATTCGGCGTAAAAACTGTTCTCTCGAACACCAGTAATTTTTTGATTATATTTTAACACATCTCGTCGAGCCCATTATTTTAGAGAAAAGCTACTTTTTGCCAAACTGAATGTTCGGACCAACAACGATACACCTGGGAAATGAAATTTAGTTATTGCAATAGGTAATCATACTAGTTATAAGACGAAGAAATGTATAAATTCTTTGATTACTATGTCCACTTTAAATTTGAAATTATTTTCACTGTTACCCACATTAGTTAACTCATAAAAAATATAGTGAGAATAGTACGCATTCATGCTTAGCGTGCGTTACAAAGGATTCCCTGTTGTACTAAAAAAAACACAAAACAGTTAACAAAGCTCCTAGAACCTCCTGTATACGCTGGATCAATTTTCCAAGTTGAGCTTCGATCTTACTTCCTTAAGCTCCGTGTGCACTGTTGTATCTGCCATCTCATCAAAGTTAGGGAGTGGAGAGAATCATCCTTGTAAGTGAAGTTCTGCTTACATAAAATTATAAGCCTATTCTTATTTTATTGCATGGTAAAAATACAATTTATTTCTGCATCAATATCCAAATTATAAAGATACGTACCGTGTTCAAACTCATATTTTTTTGTATTTTTGTAACTTGCGAAGAAGAAACTACATAAGTAGGCACCTTTTTACCACGCTCATTTGTAACATATCCAGTGAGCCTTTATTTTTTCTCTTCGTGTAAGCAATACCTATTTAACATTTGACGACCGCTTTAGCCTAGATGGTAGTGACCCTGCAAGAGGTCCTGGGTTCGAAACCCGGTAGGGGCATTTATTTGTGTGATGAGCACGAATATTTGTTCCTGAGTCATGGACGTTTTCTATGTATTTAAGTATTTATTTATCTATATAAGTATGTTTATCGTCGTCTAGTACCCATAGTACAAGCTTTGCTTAGTTTGGGACTAGGTCGATTTGTGTAAGATTGTTCCCTAATACTTATTTATTTATTTAATATTTTATAAATTCATTCAATACTTATTCCACCTATACTAGCTCACATCCGATTATATGCTTAATTTTTATAACACCGCTATTCTCATTACTATATCACCACCAGTCATTGTCAAACGTGACATTAAAGAGTAGACGTCCCTTAGTATATATAGTTTGCACAGTTAAACGTACGTAAAACGGCCTGATGGAAAACGTCAAGAAAAATGTTCTAGCTGATCCAGTCTATACGTCGCAGTCATATGGCCTCGTAAGGCCCATCGGCCTAATTTTAGTACAAAAAATGTCAGGCTTAACAGCTCAATTCATTAGATTTTTTTCAATTTTGAACTCTATTTAGGGGCTCTACATTTCAAAATAGTTATTTATGACCTAATTTTAGAACACTGGCTCGTTATTAAATGAGTCCTAAAAATAGCTTGGGCCTTACGAGGATAGTACAATCCGACGTATATAGCTAAAAACAGTGCGATTTTGAATTGCGGTGCGTAGAAAATTACTGGGATTCTCAAAAACCTCCGTTTAATACGACGACGATCGAAGCGAAAACAAACAAAAATAAAAAGAGGCCAAGTGCGTGTCGGGCCACGCGCAGAGTAGGGTTCCGTAGTTGCCCGTCTGTCACAGAATGCGGACTTAAAAGGGGCTTTTGGGGTTTATATTATAGCTTACCCTCGTAAATGATCGTAAATATGATTAATTTTGTAACACACTGTAGGTACTACTGCTACGATTTTTTTCACGTCCGCAGTAGTAGCCATTTAGCCGACAGGGGGGGGGGGGGGGCACATGACTAACAAAAAATAGGGCTTTAAATCCCATTATCTCGCAAACCACGGACCCGCCCGGTATCCCCTTCGAGGGTTTTTGAAAGGGTTTTTCGTAATTCTTTGCTTACCAAAGCCGATGCTCCTCAAAACCCATTCATTTGGCTATTAAAGCGCTCCAATACGGTATCCCCTTCAAAGGGTTTTTGAAAGAAAGAAAGAAAGAAAACATTTATTCGTGGCAATGGCAACAATACACATTGTGGACACATACGCACCACATACAATACACATTTGCCACGAAATGGTCACAACTCAGCGTAATGCTGGCAAAACCAGCGCTGGTCTTCCGTTGTGACCATTTGGTGAGGCACGGAACAATGACGCTACGATCACACACAAGGACAAATTACAAAAACATTAAAAATAACCAAGAACACAAACTCATTAAAAACAAAAAACAAATATATACAAACACGAAAAGACACTTATAAATTACAATAAAATGAATGCTACTTAATTTTAAAAAGAAAAAGAAAAAAGGTATTAAAACTATGACTTATCTATGGTAAATTTGACATTCATTCATTACTAGGTACTACTACATTTACTACAGGTAAAAACTAACGCGTGCTGATGCCGTGATGCCTAAAACTAAAATTATACTATGAGACTTACTGCTAAACCAGAAACTAAATAACATGGGAGTGATATACGTAAAAAACAAGGGTCAATAAGAACTAACTACAAAACATCAGGCCACGGAGTGCTTGTGGGACATACGAAGCAGGTATGTATTTTGACCCAGATTAAAAACAGCTTGTGTCATGTTTAAGGTTTTCCTGACTTTTTTGGTGGTGCTGCAAGTGTTTCTTAACCTGGGCCTTAAAAGTATGTATGCCTTTCAGAGTCCTGAGAAGTGGTGGCGATAGATTGTTCCAACATTTAGTTGCAACATATCTGAAACTCCCCCGAAAGGCAGCTGACGCATGACGATGGGTCAACAATGGCTGCCTACACTGCCGCTCACCACGCGGGTTTCGGAAAGACAACTTATCAAAGAGATATTTGGGGGCCTGCCGGTTTACTACACCGAAAAGAAGACATGCCAGATGGAGCTTGCGTCTATGTAGCATTTTAACGATATGACATTTATTTAAAAATGGTGTGACATGAGCCCTAAATGGAATAGTGAAACAAAAACGGGCGCAGGCATTTTGAACTCGCTGAATGAGCAGTTTCGATTTGGTGAGTAGACGTGGCCCATAGACTATGTCCATATAGTTTAATTTTGACAACACAAGTGACTCTACTAGTTGGATTCGCAAGGTTTCACTCAAAAACGGCCTAATCTTGTATAGCACTTTTAGCTTGTAAAAACAGCCTCTCACAGAGTTTGAAATGTGTTTTTCATACCGGAGCTCGTCATCCACTAAGAGACCTAAGTTACGCGCTTCACAGACCCTTTCAATAGGCTCATCCATCAACATAACATCCAATGTAGGTGCCAGCCTAGACAGCTGCTGCTTGCTACCAAAAACAAGGTACTTAGTTTTAGTAGGATTTAATAGCAAACCATTACTAGAGGCCCAGGCTGCAATTCTTGAGAGATCCATATTGAGTTGTTCTATTGCATTATCAACCTCAGACTGTTTCCACGAGATATACACTTGTACATCATCTGCATAAAAATGATATTTGCAATTTGTAATGTAAGTACATATGTCAGCAGCATACACAATGAACAGGATTGGGCCGAGGATGGAGCCCTGGGGGACTCCCCGAGTGAGCTCCATCGTACCTGAGACTTGCGATGATCCATCATTCCGACTCAACTTTACATATTGGCATCTATTAGTAAGGTAACTGTTGACCCACTGTAGTGCATTATTATCAAAACCGTAGTAGCTCAATTTGGACAGCAGTAAATTTATGTCTATACAGTCAAATGCCCTAGAAAAATCCAGCAGCACCAGTAACATACACATTCCTTGATCCTGTGCACACAGAATGTGGTCAGTGACATCTAGCATGGCGGTCACAGTGCCCCGGCCCTTCCTGAAACCAGATTGAACATCTGGTAGAATATTATTTTTCTCCAGGTAGTCAGTGACTTGCAAACATACAGTTTTTTCCAGGATTTTAGATAGGCATGGTAAGATGCTAATTGGCCTTAGGTCTTTAAGCTCTGATGGATGTGATATTTTTGGTAGAGGGCGCACAATTGCCTTCTTCCATATGACGGGAAAGGTAGACGTTATAATTGAGGTATTAATTATATTTGTGATTGTGTCAAGAGTATATGGTAAAGTCATTAACAACATATTCAAACTGATGCCGTCACAGCCTTCTGCATTTGATTTAAGACCTCTTATTATTTTAGTAATTATTTCTGAATTTATTGGCTCTAAACTAAAGACTGCTTCACTATGTTTATGAAATTCAAAATGGGTCAATTGTGATTTAGAGACTTGTGATGTGCTAGGCAGACTTAAAAAATGTTTATTAATTATATCAGGATCACTGAAAGAAGCCGGTAACTCTGCTTCATTTTTTGGTAGCAAAGTTGATTTAAGATTTTTCCACAACAGTTTTGGATCTTTTATCTTGCTATTAATATTATGCTTGAAGTAGGCTGTTTTCTCGTGATAAAGTGCTCTAGATACAGTGGATTTCAAATCCTTGTAGTATGCCTTCTTACTACTAGACTCTGTCTTGTGATAGTCTGCCGCCGCCCTGTCACGCAATTTCATCATTACCCTTATAGTGTCTGTTATCCAAGGGGGTTGGGGGACCTTCACGACTGTTGTCTTCATAGGTGCATGAAGATCAAATAAAAAAATTATATATTGATTTAACACATCAACCATGTCAATGGCATCTCCCACAGGCATCAAATCCCATCTTATACTATTCAGGTCTCTATCAAAATATGTGGGATTGATGTTATGGATTTGTCTATGGGTAATGGCAAAGGGTTTTGGCTTTTCACGCTTGATGTGAAATTCGCAACCTACAAGACAATGTCCGTGAAGGGACCCCAGGGGTGCAATATCGATACTTTTAGCTTGCAAGTCAGTGCAAACCACGTCAATCAATGTCTTACTGGTGTCTGTGAAGTGCGTTGGCTCTGTAACTATCTGTGTGAGGCTGAAACTGGATAGAAAGTTATTGAATTTTGTTAATTTTGGATCAGAAATTGTTGTATTTATGTTAAAATCACCTAATAGAATCACATGATCATAATTTCGCAGAGAATTAATTGTGTCGGAGATGGCATGAAAAAACAGGTCCACGGCCATCCACGGAGGTCGATATGCTGTCCCAATTACCAGCTTCTTTCCATTAAGGTTCCATGTCACCCACATTTGTTCGACAGAGCAATGCTGGGGGTCTACTGGGTGGGACAAGGTACGAGCGCTGACCCCATGCTTAATATAGAAACCTACCCCTCCCCCAGGGAGAAAGGGCCTGGCGGGCGAGGTTTGTGGCGCAGCCTATAGCCTGGGAGCACCGGCGCTCGCCCCTCCTCCCCCGCTCTCAGCCACGTCTCGTTTATTGCCAAAATGTCAAAGTCCTGTCGGGTGCAGGCTGCAATGAAATTATCATGATTCGTGCCCAGTGAACCCGCGTTAAGTAAACCAATCTTGAGCCGCTTATTTATCATTGCAAAGTTGCTTTTTATAACACTGACAGTTTATACACAAAATCGTGATATCAAGAAACGTAGGGCACGTAGTCATAATAATTAACTGCTGAAAGGGTTTGCTTACCAAAGCCGATGCTCCTATTGAGGAGGCGAGAGGGAGAGAGGGGAGGCGGTAGAGAGGGGCGCTACCGCTACTGATAAAAAAACCCTTTCGAAAGGCTTTTTCAAGCGCTTTTTAAAGGGTTGAAGCGCTTCCTCGTGTTGAATACCCATTCATTGTGCTTTAAAAGCCAAATGAATGGGTATTGACCCATTCATTTGGCTTTTAAAGCACAATGAATGGGTATTCAACACGAGGAAGCGCTTCAACCCTTTAAAAAGCGCTTGAAAAAGCCTTTCGAAAGGGTTTTTTTATCAGTAGCGGTAGCGCCCCGTAAGGGAAACCCCTTCATACGGCTAAGTTAAATGAATGAGTTTTCAGTCAATAAAGGACAGCAAGTGATTATGGCTATTAAACGAACGACTAACCCGTTCAAAGGCTTTTTTCTGGGAAGGGGTGGGCGGGTCCCTGTCGCAAACGCATAACTAAGTTGAAAAATAATTTTAAAAAACCCATAATATTTTTGAACAAGCTATCCAACGATACCCCTTACTATAGGTTTAACGAGAAAAAAAAACATCACTTATTTACATGTAGGGGAGGTACCCTTAAAAAAAAAACTGGATTTTATTCTACTGTTTTGTCGGCGTGATTGGTTTATATACCCACGCCAAGTTGCAGTTTTCTAGTTGTAAGGGTTACAGGGTTACTGAGCTAAACCGAAGACGGACAGACAGACATACGGACGGAAATGGCGAAACTATAAGGGTTCCTTGTTGACTACGGAACCCTAAAAAACACGTTCGGTTCTGGCGCTTCGCCGGCTGCTAACGCGGCACGCTCGCTTCGCTCGCTCGGCCCGCGCGCTGTAGGGTTGCAGTTCTGCCTAACACCCCTCTTCGCTTCGCTCGTCCTTGTTCCTAACGGAGGCCGTCCTAATATATCTTAATGTCCAAATATGAAAGGCGTCTAATGTACACACCTCCTTAAACACAAGCGCCCGGCCTGCAGGAAACTTAACCACCCACTTTATTAGCAAACTTCGGCAAGTACAGTCTTTCAGTAATTATACTGGCTTATATTATTCGGGTGACTGCGTTTCGATCCGTGAACAGCCGATACTGGGTGTAATAAGGTCTATGGGTAAACTTTATCGGTATTTTATACCTATACTAACTATGATTAGGTTCGTCAAAAATGGAAAAGGGCCGGAGCGAGTCCATTTATTGGTATAAATAACAAAAGAGTCGTTAGCGAGCCGTTTTACAAACATGTTCTGCCTGGTTATCAAATATTTGTCAGTACTACATAATAATTGTCACTACGGGCAAAATTTTACTTTATTTTCTTTGGTGGGTAAAAAAACAGACATAGACAAATGACGCAAACATACAAAATAAGATAATAAAGTAGTTATAGCCTATATCCTAACACAATTCCCACTGGCACATTCAGCATTTAGTTAAAAGTGGTATTGTCGTAGATACAGTACAATAACCTACTCGTATGCTTTTGACATAAAATTGAATATAATGGAATAACATTTATTCATGACAGCAACACATCATCATCATAAATTTAAGAGCCGGGCTCTTGTCAGTGGAGTAATCGCCACTCTGTTCTTCTCACAGCCACTGTTTTGAGCTCTTGATACGACATTACATTAACTTTCTCTTTAGCTAACAACAACACATACATGCACATAAATCCAAAAACAAAACAAACACACAAACATAGCATGCAAACTAGTGTACAACCCTGAAACTACTACCTAGTGAGGGAGAATAACATTTAGGAAACATTACAAAAAATCTATTAAGAAATATCATTACAAAAATATGTTTCGAACTCAGTAAACACAGTCAGTTTACGGGGTTATACGGCCGCGGGAACACTCACCCTCAAGAAGAACTCTCGAAGGGGTTGAAATATGTCACCCGTCGTGTCAATTAATACGTGAGTTTAACTTTTATCGTTATTGCTCTAATATAAAATGTATATTGTTCGTTTGATTTAGTTAAAATATTATTATCTCGGTGATTTTTGTTACCAACATGTAAAATGTTGAGACTTTAAGCGTATTCAGTAATACAGAGATGACGTTAATATAGCACGTGCTGCAAGGCAACACAGCAATCCAAACGTTGGTAAATTAACGTAGGTACCCTAAAGAGCCAAAGTAAACATATAGCAAGACGTAAGCGGCATCAAAATGAATGGTAAGTATTATATAGGTACATAAGATTTTATTGCTTCTTATGAAGTATTCTTCTGAAGCATACAATTTTTTCGTTACATTTCAGATTTAATATTTTTTCCTTCTCGGATCCGAACGCAAATTTGTCGAAACATTTCGAAGACAACCACTCAACAGAAACGTGCCGTTGCAAAATAAAGGGTCAGCGACGTCAGCGTTCAATTTTCAAGAGCACACAGGGTTGGATACCGTAAACTGCTCCGAAAAATCAAAATACATAAAATGTAGGCACACTGGCATCCTCTAAGCGTGTCCCGGTGTACAAACAGAACCATGTCCCGTGGCGTGAAGTGTGAGTTGTCCGATGCACGCCACCCACGAGCGCTCCGCAAACACACCGCGCCTCGAGCACGCTACACTTCGACAAAACGTCGTACCATGCCCCTAATCCCCTGGCACTTAAGCCCTTTAGTTCCCAAACAACGGCACACCAAACAGCTAAAACATATCGGTACGATTTCGGTAACCGGTTTTCGGCGGTACTTTTGGTCCGTTTTCATTTTCACGCTGATTGTCTATTGTCTGTCTTGTGACGAAATTGCCCGTGAGCTTAATTATGTATTGTACAAGAATTAAATTCAAGCAGTAGTATTTCAGTTAACGCGTGGCCAGTATTGGCGGGGCGTACGTTTTTCAGGTGTTTTTGGAACAAACATTTTTGCTGTGCACCGAATAATTTCCGTTCATATTTCATGCGAAACTGGAGAATACAATCTGAATATTCAATGAAAAAATACTACATATATTTTTAAATACCATCGAGGTAAAAAATGTAATACAGATGACTATCGTGAATAAAAAGGTGCTTTCGGCACTCGTAAAATTTTAACGAATGAACTGAAGGAGGCACGTTGAAAGTAAATCATGATAAATGTACCCGTAAATATTTGAAACGCGCCCTGTACCGTGCAGGTGTACAGTATACCTAAACATATACGACAGTGGGTAAGTATTGAATTTGCAGAATGTTGAAATATTTCCCAGACTCTGGACCAAGTTGGTGCCTCTCGAACTCCCTACAAGTTTTATTAGGATACTTGTGAAATTTCCGCCTATTCCACTGGAAGTGCTCTCGCCTGATTAAACAAGATGAATTGACTCAAACACGGCCGAAAGTACGTAAGAATTTAGTTATATTTTTCAATTATACACTCCCTTTCAAATTATAAAATTAATTTCCCTATTTTGTCCGCTCCATATTTAATTAACGGTTGGGATGGTAATTCGGATTTAACAACTAAATGATGTTTCGGGCTGGCGCAACACAGGGATTTTGGGGGAAAAACGACGGATGCAGTCAAAAAATTATGTTGGAATTTTCTGATTGTTTTACCATAAAACATTTCCCAGAGGCCCGAATATCACTGCGGAATTCTATCTTCGTAAAACATTCGCAAAATGTTTAATGAAAATCCTACAAAACTGTCAATCAATACCAGTTTTGTTAGTACGTGCGTTTCAATTTTCATTCACGTTTGCTTCTGTGGATTTTTGCTTGAATACTTCACCGCCTCAATTCGAGGATGGGCTTGAGGTTGAGATATCGTTCCCGGTCAAATCTCCGTTATATTGTGCAATTATAAACTCGGTCTAAGACAGCGGATGCCGGATATGACTGCGGGGATCGACTGCGACTCTATTACGATATAGTATGCGGTATTGGCGTCAGTTTCTGGGCAGGGGAATTCACTGAGTTTGTGACACAGTTACTCAAACGTTTTGCGGGTTACTTTAATACCAAATACCATAAGTGAGATCAATTTTCATGCAGTGGCTCAAAATAGTTTATATTCAAATTTTGTATCATTAAGAATATTACGATGCAAATTGGATATTGTCTTCTCGAAAATATTATTTTGTACATGCCCCTTCAAGACGTTTCTTTGGTGGTGGAAGGTGACCTATATATTTACATACATGTCGTCACATTATCATTTGCCATTGAGATTTGAAACACTAATTCAAATACTACCTACGAAACCGTAATGTGGGCCGAGCAAACAGTGTCCGGTAGGGCTCAGAATTAGACATCAGCAGGCGAAGGTGCCACAACTGTTGAAGTGCGGTTTTTTTTTTTTTAAAGGGTTAACTACAAGCCGGGCCAACGCAGGACCCTTTAGCTCAGTTTAGGAGGCGTGGTTTTGACCAAGAGGCCAAAAACAGCAGAGTTGAACTGCGGTGTAAAAGGCGAAGGGTAATATAGCCTTACTATACTCCCTTAACCTGCAGCTAAGATGAGTACAACTACATCAAGCTGCACCGACAAGAGCCCAGCTCTGAAAGTTATGATGATCGAGTCCTAATCATCAGTTTACTCTATTGAAGAAAATAGGTGGTAAGTTATTCCCCTCATTTACTTCGACACACGAAACGTTAAGTCAAACTTTACAGCTAGACAAGTTAAGCCTTTAAAATCCCACTACACGATTGCATTTACGTCAGAACTGTTTCCACAATGAAGAGCAAGCATTGCATCGTGTGTCGAGTTTAAGCGTAGTTCAAAGTTATAGTTTCTTAAGTTGATAAGAAGATTTGCGTGCTATAGGGGGTTGGAGATTTGAAACAGGATCTCGTGCGGATCTCGGTGTTTTGTCAGATCAGATTTCATCGTGAATCATTAACTCCAGGAAGGATATGGTTTTGAAAAACATTGATATTAATATATGTACATGGGCGTGTTTTTTGTTTATTTCATTTGTAATACGTTATTCAACTATATTGAAGAAACCTAGAAACTCTCCACCCGGAAGTAATTATATTATCATAAACATTCAAGTAGACAAATTTTATGCCATACGATAAATAAATAAATAAATAAATTATATAGATTGAATGATGAATTCGTTCTCTTTTTTGTATAATTTATCTTGAATATTATAGAGCAAATCTTTAGCGGCTATTGAGGAGCTATTTAAGTTAAGATTTTATTGATGTCTGATATTTTGTTGGATTTTGTCTCTAGAATATTTTTTTTAAAGACACAGAAAAATAGTTACTATACATTTTTACCAAATTTAACATGTTCTCTTTCCTTCTAGTTGGGCTACACGCTATAATAGATATTACATCTCTAAAATATATGTAAGGCCAAGCGTCAATCTGAAATAAATATTTCGCATTGCATTTTATCCCAAACTAAATAATATTATGAAGGTGGTAAGATCTTAAATCGTAATTAATTCAGTAATCATAGCTTTTCTTGCAAACTATTTTATTTCAGATGGGCAGACATAATCATCTAAGATCTTCTACCTTATGTCCATAATTCATTTATTTGTTTATTCACAATATATAACAGGACATTAAAAAAAATCCAAAGCGTCATGAAAACTAAACCGTGGACAGATTAGCCTCCATCGCCTTCGCGCACAGTATCACGCAAATATATTGCACTCAGGTTTCTTGGCATCAAAACCTGAGTGCAATATATTTGCGTGATACTGTGCACATAAAATATAAAAGAGATTTCCGCTGTAGTCGGTTCTTTGAAACCACTATCTATTTAAGCTCTCAAATCTCAATTAGGTACTATTATTATGCAAGGATATAACGAAAATGAGCCAATCGCGTGGCCAGCTCATAACGGAAGTACTCGTATTGTGTACTGATTCGGTGAGGCGTTACCTCTTTAGATACACATTTATCACATTTACAAAATTCACTTTAGACACGTAAGTTATTATGTTTCTGGCTACTTTATCTCTCTCTCAATATAATACAGAATTATTGGTAATACGTATTAGGTACGTTGTTAACATATAATTATGAATCCATATTTCTACTCGCACTGGTCATGTTTTTTTAAATTGAAATATAGAAAATGAATAAATGGTCAACTTCCTAATGATATATTCGATATTTCACCAACTGGTTACCGACTTGAATGGTCTATTTCTGAAATTTTTACTAATTATTACTGTAAATGCATGCGTAGGTAATTCAATAATTCATAACGTAATATCGCAAGAAGGAATTTAAATGTCTTATAAGACGACGACGATCTGGTTTGATACTATATTGTTGTATATATTTAGCCAGATCTGTACGAATGTCTACAATGTCGAAATAACACATCAATATAAGGCGCCATTATAATACAGACGGTCTTGGTTCATTTATATTAATTGCGGTCAGAACTTTTTACCTTAGTATTTAATTAAGTAATCGGGCGATTAAAAAAGTTTCTTAGTCCGTCTTGATCGAGCTTTATTTTTCAAAGTTCATTATGTTGATCACTGCTCGCGTGCAAATTTGTGAGAAAGTATTCATCAAAAAGTTTGGAGAAAGTTAAGACACGGTGCCTACATTTTTCCACCATCATTCGGCAAACGCCGCTAAAAATCTTAATTATCTAACTTAAAGAAAACAAAGCCTGTTCACCTTTTTTTACTAAACAGTTTTTGTTCTTTGAAGAAAGTAACTCTGCTAAATTGAGACTTTTTCGCGGGCTATTCTTTTATGCTTTTGAAGCAATTCATTTGCATTCGAAGTTCGTAATTAACATATATTTTTTTTTAACTAGTCAAGGAGCTTTTACAAAAAATATAGAGTTATAACACTTTAAATTCTCGCGTTTGCTACACATTATTAAAATATTGTTTTTCACGGGTCCAACGCGCTTTTATTTTTACCTTTATTTCTGATTTGAACTGGTCATGGTCGTAGATGACTATCGTCCCAGCAAGTTGACGAAGGAGCTAAATTGTATTCATCATCAGCATCATCATCATATCAGCCGAAAGACGTCCACTGCTGGACATATGCCTCCCCGAAAGAGTGCCAAAGTGGTACATGGTATTATTTGATATAAAATATCCCGTTAGACCCATGAAAAACTAATATTTAAATGAAAACGTATGTCAAAAACGTATTCAATCGTAAACAATCTCATAAAAAATAAATAAACAACTAACTTTTAAAAGAACTCAAAACTTCGTTTTATCTGATTATTGTTGTAAAATATTTTATTTCTTGAATATAAATTCTCGCCATATTTATTCAATTTTGTTGTTACATAATAATATATGTTTACTTCCTTTGCTTCCACGTTTTACTGTTTTAGGTAGGTTGTACCAATGCGGGATTTTTTCTTATTTTTCTGCAACAAAAACCAATCTTCCAAACCCACCATTCCTCAGAGCCACCCATTAATTTGAAGTAACGCCAACAAAACCTAGAGTCAACACGACCCAAAACATGATTAACCTATCGACTGCGCCAATAAGGCGTAAATAGACGCAAGGAGCTGGTAAGTAATGAGGCATTGCAAACACATAGTTGGCCGGGTGGGGCCGTTAATTGATTGCTGGCCGCGCCCGCCTGTGACGTTTTAAAAGAGATTGAGGCGTATGGAGGTCACAAGATAAAATGGTTTTGACTTTAACAATTTTATCGGGAGTTGTTTGAATTAAGACAAACATACTATAGTTTTCACATTTTACATGTAAAAAAAAAAACATATGAATTAGGTTTGGCTTGAGTTGAAGGTAAATTAATTGTCATAAGTATTATAATATCAATCTACTGATGATCTTTTCTGTTCAGCGATTCACTAACGTAATTGTTTTTAAAATATAATGTTAGATAGTAAGATTAATAACTTTTGTATTAACTTATATTATTTTATTAGTCTTAACAAAACAAACATTGGACATTTACGACTGTGTTAAAAAGACAGCTACATATTGGTAGACTTGGTCTAGCAATATCTGAACGCGAACAAATCCCATTGGGTTTGACGGCTTTCATACACCGTGGTTCGAATGGAAACCTTTGCTTTATAACACAGGAGTGTCACAAAAAACCGAATCGTTTTGATGGCAAAAGCCATTTAATTTCGTAGCTGGTGGCAGATGTACTGTCTATTTGTTTTGTAATAACTCTAGCTTTCATGATGTAAATCCGTTCACGGTTATTGCAATTTGCTAATAATAGAGGTAGGTATCGGTTTTTTTATCGGTATCCATTCAATTAGGGGCGCTTATTTGATTTTTTATTGACATCATGTTGTATCATTTCATTTAATTTGAGCTCTTATTTTTTGTTCGCCATAATGAATCAACGCTTTACAAACTCGTTTTGAAATACTAAATTACCACATACGGTCCCGTCGAATGAGGATGTTATATATTCGTAGCGTCATAGTGTCGAAGCAGCCCAATCAATGCATGGTTAGTTAATTACTGTTAAATACCGTGCCGCAGTGAAGGTCTTAAAACAATATAAAGTAAAGTTGTCCCGTGACCATGGATGTTGCAACACATCCGAAACGTCGGGAGACCTCAGTGAGGTAAATAAATAAGTTTATTGTACACGATTAAGTCCCGTTTAGTATAAATAATATAAAGTAGCATGGCAACATACAAACATAATCCAGATATTCAATTGAATGGTTTCGAATGGGGACTTCTGCCAGATTTTTTTTTAAAAAAAATCTAAATTTATAACTTGTGCATTTTTTATGTTTATTTAAAACTTTAATAGTTTACGTTTCGATTGGTACTAAATAAAGTATGTGGTCGCGGGGAAATATTCCACATAAAACCTTTTTCATTTGCAATGTCTAGAATGTCAGTTGCGAAATTCAACACCAAAACAACTTCTTTTTGTAAAATTGTTCCATAGACTGCGGTTTTTTTTTTTTTAATGTTGCCACGTTAATCCTCTACCTAACTAAGTCAATAGAAAAGCGATCTTCACACGTTCCACATAGATATCATTTAAAAACCGTTTGAACTCCACCTCGCAACTAGTGTTGCGAGAGCACTTTGCGATTTGGCAATTCGCAACCGTAGTTGCGCAGGGCACTTGAGTGGATAACATACATACGTGTAGGTACATCCACTAAGTATATGAAAAATTTCGCTAAAAAGAACATTGCAACTTTGTTTTCGTTCCAATCCTGTTAAACGTTTGAATGAAACAAAACAATGGCATCGTCAGTTCGGATTTGGAGGCTTTTTTAATGAGTTTATTAAGTCGGTTCTTCCGTTAAAATGTGAAATCCCAATAACGGAAGAGAGTGGTACTATTTTTAAAACAGTTTTTTTTTGCATTTGGGGAACGATTTCTTACTTAGTACAATAATTATTTATACATTTTACAATGTAATAAGGCAGAACTAAATTGATGGGCAATATCCAAACCCATTTAAAAGCATATTTTATCGAATACTAACTGCGTTTATCACTTAATTTCAAGAATTGATCACAAATGTAACGTTTAAATTTAGAATAAATTTACATAATTATTTATTCTAAGTATACAAGTGAGTATTTACAGTGATGTGTAAGTAAGTTTATAAACTAACGAAGCTCCCAATTACTTCATAAAAAAACGAATTGTTACATTATTTTTAAATCCTGCCCCGTCACTCCCAATTCCGCATCCCACCATGAACACCCAAAAATGAACTATCATCAACAAATAAAGCAGGTAAACACAGGCACAGGTATTAAGGCGGAGTGGGGGTGAAGGCTCTTCGCTTAATCCCCTCTCTTGGCGCTCAGGCACGTTCGGCCAACACCGGGATCTTAGGCCTCGCACGCAGCGTGTTTACACATTTATGATTCAGCATGGCGGCCATTACGCGATCAAACCATCGAGCATTCGTGTCGATGATAGCTTTGAATTCAATTTTGGCGTAGTTTTGAATGGTTATTGAATTTGGCTTTCAACTAAATTGTGGGTTTAAAAGTAGTTTAAATGTGCCGGTGTTATTTCTGTTTCTGTATGGCATGAAGGATTCGATCAACGAATCGGAATATAATCTGTTTCGTATTTGTTGTGCGCGCTTTTATTTTCTGCGACACGTTAGACGGCACCCTTAAAGGATTTGTACGTCGATTGGTACCTGCCAATATTTATTTACATAAACTTAAATATATCTTATATAATGTTACGAGTGTACGAGCGAGATAATGTACGAGCTGTTCTCCGAATAACTAACAAAAGGACAAAAAGCGTGTTACTTTTTTATATTTTCTCATTAAGGGCCATTACAAATAGCCAAGGAATGAGCGATTGACAGCCAACGTCTGGTTGGAAGAGGCCCGACCTAACTCGAACACTCAAGTGACGAGCGGAATTATTTTCGTATCTTATTGTTTGTACCTTTCGAAAACACTTTTAAATCTCAATGACAATAAAATAAATCGAGCGTGAATCGAAACACTCGTCCTGAAGAAAAACTCCCGAAGATTCCAAAACATGTAGCTTGTCGTGACATTTAATTCGTGAGTTTAAGCGTCGATTTATTAGTTGTACAAAAAAATTAAGTAAAATAGAAATAATTTACCTTCTTAACAGACAAATTTGTGATCCGTTTGTTAGCAAAGACATTCCACTAACCAAAATTAGGTTAGGTATGAGGGTTGCCCTGTAGGTGGTGTTTTGTGATTTGTATAGCAACTGGCAATATCAGTCAGTTCAATTGTCAAAAAAATATTGCGGCGAACACTGCGCGAAAAAGTTTCCGCTCGCTCGACGCGACGTGGAAAACGTGTACATAAAAAGCCGAATTTTATTTTATTTGTTTTTGTCTGCATTTAATTTGTACTGTATTGTGCATGAGGGTTCTCTAAATTTAATCATCTCCGAAAATTTTATGTACGAATATCACATCGCAACCAATTTTTCGCATAATGTCATTTCGCCGAATGATTAAGTGTCAACTTATCAAAGGGTTTAGTTTTATTTCCCAACCTCACGGTTACCAACTGTATGCTTGGACTTTTTTTCATAAAGTCTCTTTTCAAAATGCCACCTTTCGAGTAGCAGAATGGGTTAGCTTGACTTATATACGTGGTATAACACTTACCAGATTTTATTTAGTAACTATGTAACGTATTTAAAAAGTGAGTAAGCGCAACCGCTCACTTGTTTTTTTGGCAATGACGGTACCTGAATTAGCGCATTATTGGAGATAACTGTTTACATTATTACTTTTGGACTGTTGCTTGGTGGAATGTATGTACATGTGTTTTTTTTTAAACAAACACCTGCCAATTATTCTAACTTCACCTAAACCTGACCTAACCGCCAGCGTGTCGACGTCACCCCGCTACGCGGGGTACCTATTTCCGCCTTAAGGGACACAAGCTAACCCTAACCTAACCTACAAATAACATCACTGTAACGATTGTGTGTTATTTTTTAATGCGGGGGCTTCACCCCCGAACCCCCCTTGTGGATAACTTCGTCTGCCCATTCCCACTTCTCTCCTTGTAACTTATATAGGAACACGTTGAATAAAAGTCTGACTATGTTATGCTGTCTTGTTCTTTGTAGTAAAACGTTGGCTTATGTTATAAAAGGGAACTGTTGCACTGACGAAACTTTATTCGGTTAGTAGTTGTTTGTCCAACTGAAAGATTTGCTAAATGATAGGTATGCCAAATTTTTTATTCATTATAATAATCAACTTATCAATAATTCTACCAAATGAATCTGTTGTCATACAAAAATTTGCCATGTTAGTTGTCAAGGTGAAACATCGGCGAAAAGTTGGTTGGGAAGTGAAATTCGGACATAACAAATTCGGAGAAAAGGCAGAACCCCGTGCATGAGAGGTAGTAGTGTAGTAGTAGAGCAAATATATTTATATATGTCACGTTTATGTCACGTGCACTCGTGATTGGGTAATGCACTGAACTTATGTAAATTTGATATCGAACCAGTAGTTAAGTCATTTAGAGCAGCAAAATCTCCTGATACCCTTAAATTTAAAAACTCCACCGCTTAGTTATCAAAACCGCTGCATCCCACCGCATGGACAGCAGGCCTAATTGGTTTCATTTCTGAGTGAGCAGGTCCGGTCCGGTCCGGTCTGTGACGCGACTTCCGGTTCAGAGCGCCAATTATTGTCACCGAGAAATAAAATCAGCCTATTACGCAAGGCTTGGATATGTGGCCATCTTTATCGCTGTCGGCAAGATTTAGATCTGAATTCATACACCAAAAGAATGAGAGTCTTTAAGTTTTCTAAATCGTGATGTCCATTCGTAGATCCAAAAACAGTCTGCTCACAGTGAATGCGACCCTTGTTTATCATTAATATATTAATCATCGAAGAACTGATGTATTTTTTTATAAATCTTCTTATAAATCTGCTCCTGTATCTCGTAGTGACATATAAAAACCATCAAGTTGACGAATCAGACCTTACCAAGTTTTTAGGATTAAGTTTAGATAATAAGTTGACATGGAAAGATCAGATTGACATTATATGTAAAAAACTTAAAAAATTCTCATATGCATTATATAATCTTAGAAAAATAGTAGGTCAACCAGCTGTTCTAACCGCCTATCACGCGTATGTAACTTCAACTTTGAGATACGGTGTCATGTTCTGCGGCAATTCCACAGACAGAGAGATGGCCTTCAAAGCACAGAAACGATGTTTACGATCAGTATGTAAAATACCATCAACGGAATCATGTAAAACGCATTTTGTTAGACTAAGCATACTTACAGTACCGTGCCTCTATATATTTGAAACCGCAGTTTACGTTAAAAATAATATGCATCAGTTTTCTGTTTTTAACAGTGCTTAACGATGTCACAAAATATACACTAGATCAATAAAAACGGCTTTTCTTGCAAAAAGTATTTTTGGAATGGCACCTTAAATCTATAATAAATTGCCTAAAAATTTATGCAAAGTAGAAGACCTGGTAGAATTCAAAAAAAAGTCTATTTACACTTTTAATAAAAAAAAGCCTACTACTCACTTAATGAATATTTAACGGATTGTGTTCTGTAAAAATTTCAGAACGCATTAATAGTAATAATTCATTTATATTATAAATATACACTTTTTTATATATATATATTTGGCATAGCGCAAAATATGCTTGCTCGATAAACTTGATTCCGTGAGCATATGAACTAGATATATTATTGTAAATTAGAATCATGCTCCATCTTGTCATAAAATATTTGTATGCCTTAACGGCAAAACATAGCGGTACATAATTTTAAGTTTTTGTTCTTAGACCATCCTTTTACCTATGTTTACAAATACATTATTTTGATTTGATTTGTAATTGAATACTTGCAGGATGATTACTCGTTATTTACGAATCTAACTTATCAGACCAGCCGTTAGGGTTTTTGCTTACAGTTAAAAATGTATATAAAATGATTTTTTTAATGATGTATCCATTTCTTCGTAAAAGTTGTCAGTAGGACCTACACAGGTTAAGCCCCAAAAATCACCATATTTTACAGACACATCCACACATATATATGACGATATACTAATAATAATAACATTCCAATTCAATTCATTAAGTAAAAAACCCCTTCTGTATATAAATTATATCATAACCAACTATTATTTATCTCAAATCCGAACCCGATCTGCCGTTCAATTAATATGTTGAATCACTAAAATTATTCCAACATTATTGAGAACTAATTTGTCGGGTGAAACACTAAAACACTTATTAAGTAAGTCTATAATTGAGAAAATAATGTTACAGTAATATAGATTCCGGTGGTAATTAGCATGGATGTCTAATATGTAAGGTTGGAGCGTTTTAGACAGTAATTCGGATGTCATTAATAAGTTAGTGTAATAGTAGTATAAACCTAGTTCAGGCATCTTTACCAAATTATATTATATATAATTATACATACCAATCCACAATAAAATAGGCCCCAAGGTACATGACCCCAGTGGGTGCCGTTTCTGCGTGCGTACCATCGTACGGCAGCATTATCTCGTTGGTTGGTCGGCGTTAAAGATAAATTATATAATTATGTACTTTAGCACGGGATGTGTACACCGCGTTTTTTAAACGCGCCATCGAAGCGCATTTGTATTGAATCAATTGCAAATCAACACGAACGCGCGTCGATGGCACATTTTAAACAAGCGGTGTGCATTGGCCCTAACATCGACTGTATTACTTGCATATCATTTGAATTAAAACTTTCGTCAGTCATGTTCAAGATATTACTAGGTAATAATAATGGTTAACTGAAATATCCCGGGTTTGAAACAGGACAAGACTGAAGCGAAACCGTACTGTAATATTCTATTTTAAACACCTTTAATATGTATTCTTGCAATAAAACATTCTAATTCTGTTTGGCCATAATCTAACACTAAGGATCTAAACAACGAAACTAAAAACATACAAAATCAATCTTTATTCATTACCTAACAGAATTTAAACTGCATTAAACGCCGTTCACGTCAAATGCATTCCAACTTTGATCAGACAAATCTCACTGCAGATCTCAAAAGGCTTTTGTCTTAACCCACCGGCAACTTAGACAGAAGCCAATTAGATGCATGTTAATTCATCGCGTAATCTATGTACTGATGACAGGGAACGCTAACGTGATTACTGGGTGCTTGCGTTACTATGCTAATTGCTTGTGTTGAACCCGGAGGCTTTAGGTACGTGATGATACAGTGCGAATGTTTTTGAATTGTATAGGTATCAATACAACTTTACTTTCCTAATAGTAAATAATGAATAAAGAAATTTATTTTACATGACAACAAACTGCCATCGTCAAGTGAAAAAATATGTATCGAATTCCTCTTATGAATATGTACCCAAACCTTAATCCAACATCATAATTGCTATAGGACATATTTTTGAGTAAGTTGTATGCACAACAGCACGTAGCACACTAACATGACTGTATAAAATAAAAATAAAAAATATAAAATAGCCTTTATTGCTGAGGTTTACAATTTTCAAAAACTTATACTACTTAAAAAATAAAAACTTATTATTTACTGCTTTTTTATTTGCTTCCCATCGACAACCTCAACTTGTCCTCCGACAAAGGCCTCTTCCAAAGCTTTCCACACCTTGCGATCCCTCGCGTCCCGCAGCCACACTCCTCCACCAGTCCTTTTAAGGTCATCTGACCATCTCAGAATTGGTCTTCCTCTTTTCCTCTTAGTTCCTCTTGGATACCACTCAACTACTTCTTTTGTCCATTATCTAGGTTTTGTCTGATCATGTGGCCTGTCCGGCGCCACTTTTGTTGTTTCACGATCTCCCCAATTTTTTTGCTCTTTGATTTGGTTTTTATTACGGATAATTTAACTCGGTCTTTAAGCTTTATATTTAGCACACTCCTTTCCATGTGGTTTTGACATGTAGCAAGTTTCTGATAGTGTTTTTTTGTAAGTGCCCAAGTTTGGCATCCATAAGTTATCACCGGTATAATACACGTGTCGAAAACCCTAAATTTTTGGCTTGTTGGTATTTCCTTTGCCTTCATAACTTCTTTTAGTGACCAAAACTTCTTCCATGCGTTTGTGGTTCTTTTTTCGATTTCTTTGTTTGTTTGGTCTAAGGGTGATATAATCTGTCCAAGATATACATATTCCTTAACATAATCAATGGTGCTTCCGTTTATTAAGATCTGCTCTTCATTACTGTTATTTGTCATTAGCTTTGTTTTTGACATATTCATGGATAGACCGACCCGTTTGCTTTGAATATCAAGTTCCTCTAACATGACTGTACTTTGGTTTAAACCAAAACTGCTACGTAAAAAAGATTAATTTCAATAGGATGAAAAGTTCCGAAGTTGCCCCCCCCCCCCCCCCCCCCCCCCCCTGGACTCAAAACTTGATTTCATAGACATTACCTCGTTGTTAGTAGGTATTAAAAGTGTTAATAGTGTATTCCGAAGAGTACTTTTTCCGCAACCATCATTAAATATTCCAAAATTTCAAAACTCCGAACGCCATCATCCGTTTCAGTTAACATATTTTGGCGCAGATTATTTAATGGAATATGAGGTTAGACTAGGTCAGAATTATATCCTCAAAAATCCAATATTTCTTCAGCGAAGCATGATTTTCAGTATTCTGATATTTAGGTAAAACGTGCTTTCGGACAAATGACTTGTCGGAATTATGTAATGTACCCACAGCCGAATGCAGCATTTTTAATGGTTTTTGACTCAAAATGGCTGTTTAATACTTTCGGATTTCAAAAGCAAATCCGATAGACTAGACTCGCTAATCACCGGCTTGCAAATATGTACCGTCCCGTCCACACACAAACCACATTCCGACGACTAATTCCATCTAATCATATTAGCGTAGCCTGGGCGACCATTGATACTTCGTACTGAAATTATCCAACAACATTATGTCGCGCACCCACGTCTCTTAGACAAAAATATCAGACAAATATAAGTAGACGGTCGCAGACAAAAACTCTTACTTTAGGATAAATACGGCTTTTGAGAATCATTAATTCGATTATTTGATTTGATTTATGTACGATTGTCCCTTAATATTTATTTATTTACTCGTAGTATTATAAAATACCGTTTTTAGGGTTCCGTAGTCAACAAGGAACCCTTATAGTTTCGCCACGTCCGTCCGTCCGTCTGTCTGTCTGTCTGTCTGTCTGTCTGTCTGACTGTCTGTCTGTCTGCCTGTCTGTCTGTCTGTCTGTCTGTCTGTCTGTCTGTCTGTCTGTGCGTCTTCGGCTTAGCTCAGTAACCCTTGCAACTAGAAAACTGCAATCCGGCGTGGGTACATAAATTAATCACACTGACAAAACAAAAGAATAAAAGTCTGAAAAAAAAAAATTTTAGGGTACCTCCGCTACATGTGAATTGGTGATGTATTGTTTTTTTCTCGTTAAACCTATAGTGTGGTACCCCACGTATCGTTGGATAGATAAATAAATAAATAAAAATAAAAATCATTTGTTCAGTAACTAAAACTATTTACAATATATTGGCTGGTGCCTCTTTTTAAGTATTAATAATACCTGTATTAAGAGACACCGCTCCTCCACTGTGGTAACTAATAACACATAGATAAGAAATGACATGTTGAGAAATCTGAAACTAACAAAGGATAAAATATATGATTTGTGTATACTTGTGTGCGCGCGCGCGCGTATATGTGTGTGTGTGTGTGTGTGTGTGTGTGTGTGCGTGTGTGTGTGTGTGTGTGTGTTTTTAGTTTATTGATTTTAGCCATTTAACTACTCTGTTTTTACACTCGTGTAAGGTGGTAGGGTATATGTCGTTGTATACATTAACTTTTTTATACATTCTGGCCGACTGTGATGCATGTTGCCTTCTTGCATATGCACTGCGCATGGACGGAACGGAAACAACTTTAATTTTCCTTCGTCTTCTGTATGTTGTGTCTTGAATATAGGTCGTGGTTTTGTGTTTCTTTATGATTAAATTTAATAGATAAAGTTTGCGTACAGATAGGAGATCGCAAGTCTTATATAGTTCAGTGGTAGGAAATCGAAAAGGCTTTGAATACATAACCTTAAGCAACGATCTTGGTGATCGCTCTAGCTCCAGAAATTTAGTTTTTGTAGCGCCGCCCCATATAGGAATACAGTATGAAAGAACTGACTGTGCGAGTGAAATATATATTCGATTTAGTAGATTTTTTGTTGCTACATGTCCTAAGTTTTTTAAAAATCCAAATGAGTTTGCGAATTCTTGTCATGAGAAGTTCAATGTGAGTGTGCCACGTTAAGCGTTGGTCAACCATAACACCTAAATATTTTGTGCTCTCCACTTTATTGATACTTGAGCAGGAGCAGTTCGGTGGTGATGAGTTTAGGCATGTGTGAATCCTGAGCAATTTGTGTCAGGCTGGGTCCGATTACAGTTGGTAAAGCAAATATAATTGGTCTTGCTAACATTTAGAGTAAGTAAAGAGCGCACACTGTCCCACGTATCCCCTGTGAATACAATTTCTGTATCATCAGCATATGTGAAAATGGTGCCATTTTTAATATGCATATCACAGAGCTGATTTATGTAAACTAAAAATAGGGTTGGGCCAAGGATATTGGATAGCTTGTTCAAAAATATTATGGGCTTTTAAAAACTATTTTTCAACTTAGTTATGCGTTTGCGAGATAATGGGATTTAAAGCCCTATTTTTTGTTAGTCATGTGCCCCCCCCCCTGTCGGCTACATGGCTACTACTGGGAACGTGAAAAAATTCGAGGCAGTAGTACTTATAATGAATTTAAAAGGAAAACTATCACAGTTAAGTAGACAACCCGTTCGCGCTAAGTTTGCCGCTGGCGATATGACGTAACTCGAAGGGTAGCGTTAGCAAAACGGTTTTTCTTCCCATTTTTGAAATAAGTCATAACCTCTAACACCATATTTCGTAAATCACTTCTTAAAGTTTTGCCATTACCCATAGTTAAACCTCAGATTTAAACAAAGCGAAAAACGGACCGGCAAATTTAGCGCGAACGGGTAGTAACTAGTTAACGAGTAGTAGACATAACTAGTTAACTGGTAAGAAATGCACTTAATATCGGGTGCATATACATTGCCATTGGAATTTGAACCTTTTACCGTGGACGGTAGAATGGCTTTTTTACGGCACGTTATCTTCAATAGAAAAAACCTTGTCCTTCAGGTGGTCGCTAACCGAAGGTGGTCGCGTAACCGGCGAAAAGACCCTGTACATTGGTGTGTTTCAAAATAATCATATTTACGATTATTTACGGGGGTAAGCTATAATAAAAAACCCCAAAAACCCCTTTTAAGTCCGCATTCTGTGACACACGGGCAGTACGGAACCCTACCCTGCGCGTGGCCCGACACGCACTTGGCTGCTTTTTTTCGTTAATTTCAGCTTTCACCTGCAAATTATTATAAAGATTTCAACGACGCATCCTTTGTTTTTTTTTGTATGATTTATCTTGAAAATTATCCAGTAAATGTAAATTAACCAAACTTTTCAAGAGCTAATTATGTGATATTTATAAGATATCTGATTTTCTATTGGATTCCCTGCCTGGGTAATTATTAAAAGAGGATATTATATTCAATACACTGAAAAAAACAATTAGTCTAAATTATTATTCACACTTAGTCCATCTTTTATACCCACATGTGTGCTAAAAGTGGCAGTGCAACACAAGCTTCACGTGCTCTGCCTACCTCTTTTAGGGATAAAGGCGTGAATGTTTGTATGGTATGTATAAATTATTTCCAAATTTATTAGTTTTCCACAGCAGTTGTCAGTAAAATGACTGGCCTGTAATGGCTGTTTTGCAAACAATGATTGGAAGCTAAAGGTAGTGTCACTAAGGCGGTTAAGTAGTTTGCGGTGAGTTCTTCTAATCCAATTAGGAATGAAGCTGCGGGGTAAGGAATATGCGGAAAGCGGGGCTAGGATTTAAGGCGCCGTAGGTTCATGGTCTTCTCTCCCTCTCACTGAGCATAAGCGTGAGCGAGATGGAAGTGCGTGGTCGGAATCGCGGAAATCATTTTTTTTTAATTATATTTTTTTTGCCGTTTAAATAAATAAAAAAGTAAATACTGATTTCTCTTAAACATGATATAGCCGATTTTTAGAAGCTATTTTAATATGTTTTGCTTTTGTGCATAATTTGTAAAGAATAGTTTAAGTGTATTTTAGACCGTTTTAGACCTATGTTCGTGATTTTATTTTATCGAGCGAAAATTGCTTAATCATGTTTCTAAACACTGATTTCCCTGCAGAAAACCCTCAAGATTACTATTCGTATTTTTTTTAAACCCTATTATTATAAACAGACGCATTATATTGTTTCAAAAACTCTGTTTGCTGAACTTCGCTGAACCTACGGCGCCTTAAGCGCGTCACTATTAGCAGTGCACCTTGCATTGATTATGCGTTTCAGGCGTAGTATATAACTCTGCACGCACCGAGTAACAAGCGAAGAAATACGAGTACAGTAGAATAATACTTCGGCCATGTTACATGGTACATACATACATATACTCACGCCCGTATCCCATTGGGGTAGGCAGAGACTAAGGAACGCCAAATACTACGGTCCTTACATACTTCTTTCGCTTCGATCACATCCATACATCTCCTCATACAGGCTCGTCGGTTGCGGGTACTCCTGACCTGGCCTTTTAACAGTATTGCTGAAATTTGGTCATGATACCCTCGCCTAGGCCGCCCCCTACCGACCCTTCCATCCATCTCCTGGACGTAAATCCTCTTAGTCAATCTACTTTCACACATCCTCTCAACATGCCCAAACCACCGAAGCGTACCTTTCTCAATCCTAGTCACTACATCGTCTTCTATTCCACATTTTTCTCTTATTACACAATTTTTTATTCGATCATTCAAACGAGCTCCACACATACTTCTTAACGCTCTCATTTCAACTGCATTCAGTCTACTCTCATGCTTTTTCTGAAATACCCAAGTCTCACTACCATACATCAGTGTAGGAACAAGCACTCCTCTGTGAGCCGCGAGTCGAGCCTTCTTTGTTATATTTTGGCTGCTCACAAACGCGTGCAATGCTCCATTCACCTGATTTCCCGCTTTTACTCTTCTTTCAATGTCACCATCACACTTTCCGTCTCTCGTAAATAAAGAACCCAAGTACACAAATTCATTTACTTGCTCCACTCTCTCACTGTCAATCAGAATATTGCACACAGTCACACGTTCTTCTTTGTCAAATACCATCACTTTTGTCTTACTCACATTGACTTTCATACCCTTCCGCTTCAGCGAGTCATCCATACAAGTTACCATCTCTTGCAGCTCCTTCTCTGATGACGCAATGAGCACCTGGTCATCAGCGTATAGGAGGCATTTGACGAGTAACTCACCCATTTTTAAACCACATTCACTCTCTTTTAAAGGCATCAAACAACTGTCCATAAATAAGTTAAACAACCATGGCGAGGCCACACAACCTTGTCTAACACCTCTTTGGATGCTAAACCAGTCTGTGTAGCCACCATTGATCCTTACGCATGCTCTAGATCCCTCGTAGAGGGATTTTAATGCCTGAATCAATTGGTTGTTTACCCCATACATGGACAGAGTTGACCACAAAATATCCCTCACCACTCTGTCATAGGCTTTCTCCAAATCGACAAACGCACAATACACCTTCTGGTTTTTGGCCAAACATTTTTCGGTGATGCATCGTAAAGAGAAAACCTGATCCACGCACCCCATCCCCTTTCTGAACCCTGCTTGCACATCCCACATTTTACTCTCAGTCTCTTTCACTACCCTTTCTATCAGTATCTTTGCATACATTTTCCCAACCACACTGAGCAGACTGATGCCACGATAGTTTTTGCAATCCTGCCGCGAACCCTTTCCCTTGTAAATTGGAACAATGACAGCTTTAGTCCAATCGTCCGGCACCTTGCCATATCTCCAACACAAGTTAAAGAGTCGGTGCAGCAGGGTTGCAACGACTCCGCCACCACTCCGAATCATCTCAGCAGTTACCCTATCATACCCTGCCGCCTTACCTGACTTCATACTTTTTACCGCATCCACAATTTCTGTCATGCTTATCTCCCTTTCATCACCTTCAAGGTTGGGAGTCACCTCAGAGTTCCGTGACTCTACCGTGTCTCTCTCCTCTCTTTCAAACAAGCCTTCAAAATATTCTTTCCATCTTCTCAGTACGTTTTGCTCCCCTTTCACTATACTTCCAGTCTCATCTCTAATTATTCCTAGCTCTGATACTGGCCTCTAGCCGCTTTTACAGCTTTCCAGAACAATTTTTTGTTGGTTTTGAAATCTTTAGAGAATCTTTTATCCATCTTCTCTTGCAAATCATCTTTCTTTCTCAAGATCACACTTTTTACCTTTTGCTTCAATTGCCCATACAAACGTTTTACTTCTTCTTTCTTCTCCTTTAAATCCGTCCTTGCATTACTCTGGAGATTTCCAATGGCTACTAAATCAAGCCAAGCTTTCTTCTTCTCGTTCACAACTTCTTTCACTTCTCCATCCCACCATGGGGTTTCGTTTACTTTTCCTTTCTTTCTCTTTGTTTCACCACACACCTCGGTAGCGGCCCCTATCATTCCTTCTTTCACGCATCTCCATACCTCTTTCATATCTTCTCCACTCACAACCGCCTCTCCACTAATATTCTCTTTCAAAATGCTTTTGTAGCGATCCCGTGTTTCCAAGTCTTGAAGATTTTCGACTTTTATTCGTTGGAGTTCAGTGGTAGAATCCGAGCAATAGTGTCGCCATCGTTTGAAGAGGCCTTTCAAGCGACTTATTACCAGGAAGTGATCTGTGCCTACACTGGCTCCTCCTCTATATGCTCTGGTATCCACCACTCTACTGACTATCCGCTTATCCACAATCACATAATCTAACATACTCTTCACATTGCCTCTATGCCACGTATACATATGGATTCTCTTGTGACTAAACATAGTATTAGTCACAACGAGACTCCATTCCAAACATATCTCAAGCAGCCTCTAGCCATTTTCATTCACTTTTTCATCGCCAAACTTTCCTAAAACACTTTCGTACCCACCTCTCCTTACCCCAACCCACCCATTGAGGTCGCCTAACAAAACTATTCTCTCATTGTTTTCACACATTCTTAACACATCTCTTACACTCTCCCAAAACTCAAGACGCTCTGATTGGTTCCTTTGTGACCCGCCGTCATCGACTGGAGCATAAGCTCCTACTATAAATAGTCGGGTTAAACCCACTTTAAGCCTAATCCACATGAGTCTTGGGCCGATACACTCAAACTCATTCACACACTCACTCATTCTCGCAGAAAGGATGAAACCTATGCCCTTACTACCACGTTCGGTATCTGTGACCCCTGACCAGTATGCAGAGTAAGGACCATGTTTGGTGGTATCACACCCCTTCCGCTTAGTTTCACTCACACACAACAGATCAATCCGTCTTTCATTCATCATATCACATATCTCATCTACCTTGTCATTCATACCTCCCTGAACATTCAACGTAGCCATCCGACATTCTTCAGACCACATTTTGCCTACCCGTGGGCCAGGGCGTGACGGGTGGCAAACCACGTCGCCGTCATTTTTAGTGAAATTTTTATTGTTCATCATCAGTGATCCCACGAGCAGCAAGGGAAAAACATTGTCCACCTTGGCAGTGCCCCGCTTGCCAAGGTAAGGCGAAAAAAGTACACTGGACTTGCCCGGTTCCAGGACCTATTTGGCACACTCGCGACTAGGCTCGCCCCTAGCCATGCATCCATCGGCGCAGCAACCTTGGATTGGCACGGAGAGGAAAAAGGAAAATGAGGACATATATGCAGGATAGGAAACTAAAGGACATTGGATAGGAATTTCAGGTAAAAGGATATTATTACTGTGGAAGACGAGGATCCAGTAATAACAGCTCGGGAGGTTGGGGACGCGTACCCTTATCGTCTATTATCAATCATCGGACAGATAACTAAAATAGACGACCCCTGACCTGACATGACATGGTACCTACCGATAAACCTTACTTGATAATAATAGTTATTTATGATACAAATGCGGAAAGTTGGTAATTCCCAACGAGTGACGATCATCAAAAACACGAGCGTCAGGGAGTGTTTTTGATCGACACGAGTTGGGAATTACCTATCCGCACGTGTATCATACAAAATTTTACAATGCATCATGCGAGGAAATTAAAAATTATACAAAAAAGGTGAAATTTGAATTGTCATGAAATCTCATTCTCGCACGCGTGTGGGAATTTTGTCCCGAAATCCATTCCCGCACGGCCGCCCCCCGGCGCGCCGCGCCGTGCCGGCATGGAGGGCTTCCCGTGTTCATGTTGACCCATGTAAAGGCGCACTTTCAGAGCAAGTGCATTGTAATAGTACATTACGTAACTAGGGCGGTGAATTCGTGAATGCCTCAGATCGCCGGTGTTTGTGGCCCGAACCGAAGGTGAGGGCCATAAATATGCGCTCTGGAGCTTTACGAATTACCGCCCGTGTTAAGTACAAAATTTTACGTCTTCACCTGGCCACAATGCGAGTTTTCCTGTACGCGCAGCGTGCAGTAAAACTCGCATTATGGCCAGGTGTGACGTAAAGTATTTTTACAGTACATATGGTGCTACTTTTCCGCACTAGTGCGGAAAAGAGCACTTTTCGTGCTTATGTCAAAACTTTAAATAGCCATATGTACAGTAAAACGTTGTACGATACACGTGCGAATAGGTAATTTGCGACTCGTGTCGATTTAAAACACTCCCTTCGGTCGTGTTTTAATTTATCACCACTCGTTGCGAATTTCCTATTTTCGGCACTTGTATCGTAAATAACTATTATCGTTAACAATTTAGATCTCGTACGTTCTTTTAAAACATCAAGAGAGTGCATAAATCGATCGATGTCACAGAAATACTCATTGTAGTTTTTTTTTAACTCGTTTGGAAAAGGTATGTCTTGAATAATTAGTACGTGTGGAACTCACATAAAACAAATTACTTGGACGTAAGGAGCGACGCGGTACATGAAACATTACATTTTGCAGCAAATTTGGGCAATTAATTTCATTTCTTAGAATCTTGAAGAAGAAAATTGTATCCAAAAAAAGTCTTCTATTACAGAGGGAGTCCGTGCTAAAATGTTTGGCTGACATAGCCGACGATTTGACGAATAAAGCCGAACTTGTCGTGCTACGTATCAAACTATTTTATAAACCAATGGTACAAATATTTTTTGTTATAAATATAGGATCAGAAATAAATGGCTTTATAAATTTTGAATTGGGCACTTTATTATAGTGTTCTAATCACGTTCCAATCTTGACCTTAGCCCAAGACACTTTTCACACACACGAACCGCAACGAACGAACTAAACATTATAACGAGATCTCTTATCGCTTACTTTTCAGCCCACAATTATCCTTCTGTACATTAGAGTAAATAAACTTCTATTAGCTTTGTATTTAATAGTAATAGATTTTAAACCCTCACATTTGATTCTTCGGTAACGGTGCTTTTGAAAAGCCCATGATTACAGAGAAAGCGTTTTAAAGCAGTAGGTACATAAGAATATGAAATGCACTTATATTGTGCTTCTTTTAATCTGAATTATCGCTTATCTGCATCCCGCGTGCTTACTGAGCCTCTCTTAACATAATATAAACACCGCATTAAGATTTCGAATACCTCAATGATACACAGTTTACCCAAGCAAATTCATCTCTCCTGTGGTCAATAATTAACAGCTCACGTGCATATAAATTAAGTATTTTCGAATAATAACATAGAAGAGGAGACGTCGTTTATGCGGATTAAGAGTCCAAACAAAAATTAGGCTTCGTAGCTCTTAACTTTGATAATGTCCGCAGGAAAGACGCGAACCTAAATCTGTGTATGACCCAAAGTCCATTTGTAAAATATTTAATTGAGATCCCTTCAAAGCAAGCTCACAGTTCCAAAATGAGAATGTCAACCAAAAATGTCCAACTTTTCACGTAACTCGTTTTAAACTAATAACATGTGCAACCGCATTTACATAAGTTAAATGCGCGGTGCAAATTCGTTCTGCGGTAAAAAATAATAAGTCATTCGTACTCTTTTACCATGTAATTCAGACGATTCTTCAGTCGGGCCATTTTAAGAGAACTTAGACTTCCGTAAGTTGGAAATTGAGTTTTGTAATCGTTTTATATGTTTTTCACTTCTCATGCTCAAAAAGTACGTCATATTAGACTTAGCAAGCGGGGCTAAAGTAGTACATTTAGCCCCTAGGAAAAATATGTATACATATTTTTGATTTATAAAACATTTTAATTTGACCAATCACAACAGGGGGCCTAGACAAGGTTACAATCGACAAGCGCTAACGCCAATAGAAAACTAATAAAATGTATGGGAATGACAGATGTTAACGAAAAGTGTTTCGTCGGCATCTGTCATTCCCATACACTTTATTGTTTTCTATTGGCGTTAGCGCTTGTCGATTGTAACCTTGTCTACGGCCCCTGTTCAATATTACATCCACCAATCATAACTCTTTAAAAAAACATTAGTATTTGCTATCTACTAACCAGAATACACTTAGACATTAAAATCGACCAATCAGGAAACAGAATTCAATTGAAACATTAGGTGTTTCTTATTCCCTAATTCAAAATAATTAAAAAAATAAACGCCTCTGACCGACTATAGCTCCGTCCAAACGTTCAAGCGTGGTTGCGTGGACTGCATACATGACATAAGCTATGAACATTGAGCGGGATAGACTGCTGTCTATCTCGCCTTATCATATACCCCGCGTATGATGTCCGCCGCGCTCGGCCGTTTAGACGCCGCTATTAGACGGTCAGATGCGTTTATTCGTGGTGTGAATATTTTTTATCTGTGTCAAAGCAGTTTATTAAAAAGAATGGCGCCAAATTGAACAATCTTTTCGCCTTGGTATAACTGTGGATTGTGGATGGATAATCTTTGTTTTTACTGTTTTCTCGCAGTCGATGTGAAAAGTAGAGTGTATAACTCTGGTCTAAAAGCCATATTACCCCTCGAACTATTTCCCCTCACTTCGTTCGGGAAATTATCCATCTCGTGGTAATATGGCTTACTTTAGACCCTTGTCATACAATCTACTATTTCTGAATGACTATTTAGTTTGTGGTCTAAAAATGTATAGTTAAATTAGTTATTGGTCGGTTTGGAAGATCAACGGTTTTACCAATCGTACATTTTAGCAGAAAGTGTCTGAGAAGGACTGTAATAATGTTTAAGCATAACACATAATTAATATTAATTTATTGGGGTGTGCAATAAAGAGTATTGAATTGAATTATTAAGTTGTACAATCTGATTTTTTCCTTATTACCTATATTCCGTTTGTATGGATCGCATCCGGAACACCACGCTACGCTCCAAAACTCAAATAGTCGATGTAGCTCGAAAGTCGGCCAAGTTTAAGTGGGACTGGGCTGGTCATGTCTGACGCATGCCAAGTGAACTGTGGGCCAAGATCGCCACTGAATGGCAGCCCGACAGCTCAAAACGGAGACGTGGCAGACCTCGCCGACGATGGAGGGACGAACTAGACTCCTTCTTAAAAGAATGGCCAGAGACTGCTCAGAATCGGGAGCACTGGAAAAAGTGGGGGGAGGCCTTTGCCCAGCAGTGGGACACAACAGGCTCACAATAATAATAATAATAATAATAAATTCCGTTTAAGGTATGATTTTCGGCGTTTATTTTATTTATTTATTTAACTCAAGCAACAAAAGTCCATATTTACACATACCTTTACAGACTAACATAGATATCAATATCCACGATACACAAATACATAAATATCATTAATACGCTATGTTGAAATCAAATTCATGTTTTTTTAAACGATAAGAACTAATGTAATGGAATAATAAACCATAATCTCCTGAATTCCAAGACAAGACTCGAACTTGTGGCCTCTATGGCCGGTACAGCGCTCTCCCTCGGAGCTACCCAGACCACAGAACTATATCAAGATAGAAGGAGAGAGCTTGTCGATTAGTATGGGAACCGAGCGTGTAACTTTTTGCGTAGGTATTTTGACGTCACGAGTGTAATTTAGTGACGGGAAACATAAGCCGCGCGACATCGATTCGTCAACATGGATTAGCACGCGGCCGTTGCAATAACTTGTAGGCTTCTTTTGTATCGATTGAAATTATCGATAAGAACCCACAGAGGAAATAATAATTAGATTCAACAGAGGAAATGAAAAATAGTATTATTAAAAAGTTCTTGTTTTTTTACACTATAGAAGGAAAGAACTGGTCGAGACTTTTAGTATGTTCAGTCCCTAAGCATACTGAAAAAACTTCTGAATGGATTGCTTACGTTCCTGCCCACGGACACTACACTTTAATTAATGACCGAGCTAGTCCTCTTAATATGCGACCAGATACGGTAGACAATGGCCAGAAGGAAACCAAAAAAAATTGGTTACCATTTTTTAGGACCTTTTCTGCTTCAATACATTTATTTTAAATATTTTAAATAATACTGAAATAAAATTGCAATGTAGAAGTAACCATAACCTGTTTGTTAATAATATATGCTACTACGTACATCATTATGGCTGCATAATAATAAAAAGATATATAATGATAATATATAAGAACGTAGTTATCATTCACTCTGTTTTCAAAATCGATTTTAATAATACTTACTTACTTTTGACCTTGAACGTTACTTGACAGTTTGAATAGCTTATTTTTGCATAGCTGGTCTTGAACGCACGCCAAGTCTGGCTCGTCAAATTAAAGCCGCAATGGAAAACTTGCGTTGGCACACAATCGCCCGCTACTGTTGTGAATAAAATGATAAAATAAATATTTTTTTAATTAGTAACAGATATTTAAGGACAAATTGTAATACCTGATGAAAACTTTCTCGGAAGTGTTTGAACAATTAATTATTGCGCAACAAACTGTTAAATAAAAGACTAGGTGTGGTTTTTGACATAACAGTTTAATAACTACCCGACACAATCGTTTGTATGTCTACCCTGCAATACATTACCTACATAGGTACACAACACCTCCACGGTTATTCCAAAGAAAATATAGTACTTCTACTTATGCTTACTTAATAACTTAGTCGACACAAGTTTATGACTAAAACAATCGAATAAGAAAGTACAAGGTACAGTCGCGTCTACGAACATGTATATCTACGTTTACGAACTTGTGTCGGTGGAATATTGAAAATTAGATACACATTTCTAGAGCTGCCGTACGATCTGCGGCAGACTAATTAGATGTCTTAAAAACATTTAGGTACCTACATGCGTGTAGAAATGAATCACTAACTACTACTTCACCTCCCACGCGATTTGTTTACCTCACTAAGTAGGTATCTAATTATCTAAGGAATCATTATCCCTCGCATGTAGGTAACCATAATTTGATTGGGTGAAAACAAAAGTATTAGTATACCTTAGCCATTTAGAATGACCCGAAACAAAATTAAAAAAAAAAACAGGTTCAAACAGATCCCGTATTGGTGCTTAAAAAATATTAACAGTGTTTTTCTTTTATAAATCTAATAAAAGGATAGTTATGTAAAAATAAAGTAGCAGGACCTTAAATGTAATTGCTAATATATATATGTATAACATAATAAGGAAAGGAAACAATAAAATAGTACAGTTATCTAATTCCAAAGATAACTATCCTACGGCCAGAAAATGAAATTGCTTCTACTTAAAAAAGAACACTTCCTCAAACCCATAACGAATTGGAGGATTTCGAGTTCTCAAAGGGTGATTTCTCGGGGGCTGGTTAGGCGGCTGCGCATGAGCCCCTTCTGCGCCCCCGCGCCCGCCCGGGCTGCTCGGACCTGAGGTACCCGACTGTGCCACGTCACTCGGGAAAAGTAACAAATTATTTCGTGAACGCCGTTTTATTTGGTCGACATGACGATGATTTATTTCCCCCGTGACCGCTTCTACCGCGTAGTCTGTGCTACCTAGACTTTCTTTGATAGTACCTTCAAGCCACTTGTCCGGATGCCTAGAACTATAATTTCTATACCAAATCGTGTCGCCCGCTTGGAACCCGCGGTGCGCGCCGCCGGCTGCACGTTGTTGTCGCGCCTGCGCCTCCCGCGCGCGCACCCCTCTCTCTGGCTTTAAACAATCGAGCCGTGTGCGCAGACTTCTACCTTGTAAAATGTTGGCTGGACTGTCCCCCGTCGTACTATGTGCCGTATTTCTATAAATTAATAGAAATCTACTTAGAGCTATTTCCGAATCAAGGTGCTGTTTTTGCGCTTTAAGTAAAACATGTTTACATATTTTTACAGCGCTCTCCGCAGCCCCGTTAGACGAGGGGTGGTAAGGAGCTGTAAATATATGTTCCACACCGTTACTCTTAACAAACATATTAAATTCTTGACTAGAGAACGGTGGCCCATTATCAGAAACCACCTGTTTAGGTATTCCGAACCTAGCCCAAATTTCTCTCAGCTTAGCGATGACAGCGGACGCTGTAGTACTCGACATTTTTATAGCCTCAATCCACTTGGAGCACGAATCTACAATTACCAAGTACATAGTTCCTGCAATCGGTCCCAAAAAATCTAAGTGTAACCTGGTCCACGGGCGCTCCGGCCACGGCCAGGCGCGCGGCGCGTGCGCGGGCGGCGCGCTGGCCGTCGCCGCGCACACGGCGCAAGCGCCGCACGTCCGCTCAATCGCTTCATCGATGCCCGGGAACCAGGCGTAACTCCTCGCTAATGATTTCGTTTTTACTACACCCATATGGGCTTCATGAAGCTCCTTTATAACCTTGTCTTGACAACCCGCCGGAATCACAACGCGGTGCCCCCACATGATGCACCCGAGTTCCAAATAAAGTTCCCGCCTACGATTAAAAAACGGTCTCAATTGTTCTATTTCTACGGAATCTGGCCACCCATCTAAAATGAAACTTGTTACGCGAGACAGTAAGGGATCCTTACTAGTTTCTTTTTTTAGCACCTTGTAATCCAACAGCAGAGCATCGGAGGCAAAGTGGAGATAAGTTTGCTCTGGCTCCATTTTCTCATTCTCAACTTCACTTAATTTATGTGCTTTAATAAGTCGTGATAATACGTCCGCCACGTTTTGTTCCGATTTTACATATTCTATGTCAAATTCGTACGCCGATAAATATAAAGCCCATCTCTGTAACCTACTAGCGGTCATACTAGGTACTCCTACATTGGGTCCAAAGATGCTAACTAAGGGCTTGTGATCCGTCCTCAATGAAAAACGCCTACCATACAAGTATTGGTGAAAACGTTTTACTGCGAAATATATTGACAACGCCTCTTTGTGAATCTGGCTATAATTTCGCTCAGCGGAGGTGAGCGCGCGCGATGCGTATGCCAGGGGGCGCTCGGAACCGTCCGGATAGCGCTGCGCCAGCACGGCGCCCAGTGCGAAGGAACTGGCGTCGCTCGTGACGACCACGGGCAGCGCGGGATCGTAGTGCGCGAGTACCTCGGCACTCGACAACATGCTCCTCACTTTTTCAAACGCTTTAATCTGTTGTTCTCCCCAAAGCCATCGGGTGTGTTTTTTTAACAACGCATGAAGTGGCGCCAAATGACTACTGAGGTGTTCGACAAACTTTGCATAAAAGTTGACCATGCCTAAAAAGGACCGGAGCTCACTAACGTTACTAGGGTAAGGCATTTCCACAATAGGTTTTATTTTGGCTTTGTCTACACTAACACCATTCTTGTCAATAATGTACCCTAAATATGAAACCCTTTCCTGTAGAAATACACACTTTTCCCTCTTTAGTTTTAACCCGTGCTCCTGCAATCTAGCTAAAACCTTGTTTATCGTTGCTATATGCTGCTCTAAACTCCTGCCCGTAATTAATATATCATCGTAGAATACTACTACGTTTTCAATTCCTTGTGTTAGGTTACTCATTAACCTTTGAAAAATACCCGGACTAGAAGCCACCCCAAATGCTAATCGATTATAAGTGAATAGACCACGGTGTGTGTTAATGACCGTATAACGTTTCGATTCTTCATCTAATAACACCTGAGAATACGCTTGTGAGAGATCTAGTTTTGTAAAATATGCGCTACCACTGAGATCACTAAATACATCTTCTATTTTCGGAACGGGGTATTTGTCGACCATCAAAACTTTGTTCAAAGTTACCTTGAAATCGGCACAAATACGTAAACTGCCGTCGGGCTTACGTATGGGCACGAGCGGCGTGGCCCAGTCGGAGGCATCCACAGGTTCAATGATGCCAGCGCTCAACATGGAGTCGAGCTCCGCGTCGACGCGCTCGCGCAACGCATAGGGTAGCGGGCGCGCGCGGTGGAACACGGCGGCGGCGCCCGGGCGCACGCGCAGCGTCGCCGTCCCGCCCGTGAACCGCCCCAGCCCGCCATCAAACAATTCTTTATGCCTGCGAAAAATATCGTTCACAATTTCATTCTCCGTCTTCGGCTCAACAAAATTTAATGCTGCCGGTACACTCACGCTCAATTCTAACTCTGCCATCCATTGCCGGCCCAACAGATTTGTGGTCCGATTCCCGTTTTCGATAACATACAAATCCAGATACTTCTTAATATTATTACATTCTACGGGTACGTTAATATATCCCAGTGGACGAATCCTACTGTAATCATAAAACTTTAAAACTAGATCACATCCACGTAACGGTATGGACTGGAACAATGCTTCATATACCTTGTCACTAATACACGATAAAGCACACCCGGTATCGATCTCCATTTTAATACTAACATTGTTTACATTGACTGATATGCTCACCGGCTTATAATTTGCTAAGGACATCAGATTAATGCACTCGTCGTCGGAGCACTCCTCCGCCTGCTCCTGAGGTTGTTGTTCAATATATTCATCTTGTAACCAGTGGGCATAAGGGCCGCGGCGTGGGGGCCCACTGCGACCCCGCGGCCGCCTCGACCGTGCGCCCCGAAAAATGGTAGCATCTCGCCCCCTACCGGCCAATCCGCCGATTTGTTCCATCGGATTTGGGCACACGCGTCTTAAATGCCCCATCTTCCCACACCTACTGCAAACGAAATTCTGGAATCTGCATTCCATAAGGTTGTGATAACGATCCCCGCACGCTGTGCAACCGTTTTTACAATGCACTGCCCCGATGTTTGACTGTCGCGGGGTGCCTCCAAATGACGATGCGCCCGGCGCGGGTGCGCCTGCGCGAGCATGATGCACCCCCTCCGCCAACGCGCCTGCCGCCCCGCTATGATCCACCGCTAGTGCATCTCTTTCCGCCGCCTCCAGGTTCGATGCGATAGCAACAGCTTTTTCGAAGTCCAATTTCAATTCGGTAAATAATCTTTGTCTAAATAGATCGTTATTAATTCCGCATGCAAATTGATCACGTAAATTCTCGTTAAGTGTTGTTGTGAATTCACAATAACGGGATAATTTCTTTAACTCTGCGACATAATCTTTTACCGACTGACCTTTGCTCTGACGACATTGTCGGAAGCGGAACCGTTCGGCCAGAACTGACGGCCGTGGTTGCAGATGATTTTCCATTATTTGCACCACCACCGCGTATGCTAAATCTCCTGGTTTTTGTGGGCTACATAGGGTTACCATTAACTCGTATGCTGCGTCGCCGATGGCCGAGATTAATACCGGTAGCTTCATGCCGTCCTCGACCTTGTTGACCTTGTAATACATTTCCACTCTGTCTATATAAACTCGCCAGTTTCCATTAGTCACATCAAAAGCACTTAATTTGCCGATATTTGCCATGTTTTAGTCCCGAATTTACTTCGAAATAAACTGTATTTACCAGCCCGTCGCCACTGTTAAATAAAAGACTAGGTGTGGTTTTTGACATAACAGTTTAATAACTACCCGACACAATCGTTTGTATGTCTACCCTGCAATACATTACCTACATAGGTACACAACACAAACCATTTTTTTTAAAACCTGTCATCGCACGCAGACCGGGGGGTCGGGAGCAAACTGAATTTCGCGGCGAGCAATTGTGACACCGTGTCATCATTTCGCCACGCGAGGTACATACACTCTTTCCTTCTTGATATATTTCTGCGACCCAGACAATAGTTTGATGTAGCTTATTTTTCTATCACATTTTCCCGTCACTTTTGTTTCGTTAAGAGGATGTTTTTTTTTAGATTTAAACTTGCTAAGCCGTTTTGCGTGATCGACTAACAAACATCCAAACTTTCACATTCAGTATATTAGGCACTAAGGTAAAATATGTAATTTTAAACGGGTTTATTAAAAGCTATCCAAGTAGACCAATATATTTGCCATAAAGTATGAAACGGAAAGACCATACACACAAGATCAAAACAAAATGTGGCAATGGCATTTGAGCGTGCCGTGACGTCACAGCGTCCTGCTTCACCAATCTACCTGCCACATGCACTTGATGTTACTATTTAATTCTGCAGCAAAGCAGGCTAACACGGAAACATGAGTCAATTGCAGCGTGCGGTTCTGTACAGAACGCGTAATATATTAGTCTTTGCTGAATTCTGCCATTTCTACGGGCGTTATTGTGGTTTCAATAAGGTTGTAACAAAATAACTGATGATAAATCGTCAAAATATATTGAAAAAAAAACATTAAAACCAGGTACTTACCTGTGCACGTACACAACATCACTGTCAAATTTAATGTGCTGTTATGCTGAATCAAATCAAGGACTATAATTTTACTGTCATGCCGACTATAGGACGAACTGATCTGTCTCATCAAAATCGGAGTATGTGTGTTTTGTCAATTAAAATAATCATTTTTGTAATCCGTAATTTTGTATTTGTTGTGTGAAAATAGATATATATTTATTCTTCTTCGTATAGTTACTTTTAAAAATGTCTATGTCACCAGCAATCTTTAAAAGGCATAATAATACATAAGCTACAAAAATGTATAACGACACAAGCACGGCGGAATTGGGCACGGAAATAAGAACGACTATAGAGAGGAAGGCGTGAGGAGTAGAAATTGGCGCTAGTGCAACGAAAAATTGTATTTTCGACAATAATTTCTCCAGGTTTTATCCTAGACATTCGATGTTTCGGCCTACACTGCGGCGCTGCAGTTATTCAGCGAGTATTGAAACGTAGTTTATAACACAGTTTAGTTAAGTTGGCGCCTCGCTAGTCTGGCTTCCTTGTTTCGAGTCTGGGTTTCTGAGTATACTGTGTGGTAAACATAAAAAAAAATATCTGTACTTAATCGTCCATCAAATTACATTGTATTTAATTTACCTAAATTGAAAAATCTAACCAAAAACATATAGTTGTATTTACCTTTACTATATCTTATCCATACTATATAGAGGCAATAAAAACTAGTATCGTAGATTTGTATGTTTGTATGGTGTAATCTCCGGAACACCTAAGCCGATACCAAAAAATATTTCACCTACGTATGGACCGGCCTTTCTGGGTGGACATACGTTACATTTGATCCCCCGTGGTTGCCTGTGTTCTTTCCAATACGCGACCAACGAGTGTCAGATTAGGGCAAAATAGTAATATTAAAAAGAGCAATCGCGACAACCAACGTATTATTAAATTATATTTCAATATTAAACGACAAGAAACCATAAACGGTGGTTATTTTACAGTCTCAAACAATGTGATATTACACGTCACCACGCTTCCGCAACGTCTTGAAAAGTAATATCAACTTCAAAAACGTAGCTAGTGTCATAGTAATTTATTGTGGAGAAGCAATTTTGTCACGTGCCTGAGTGTGCGCCATATTTGAATAAAGTAACTCAACTTTGTTAGACCCGTGTTTATGGGAACTTAGCCGCTTTGAGCGGAAATTGGGTCGTTACTGCATGTTAAAATACTAGCCGGTGTATTGCAAAGAACCTAGGCGACGCCGTGGGATAAAATATAATAATGACGAAATAATTCTGAAATAGGACGTGATTTTCCATACAATATACCCTTCTAGCTTCCGCCCGCGACTTCGTATTGGCCCGTGATAAAAACTATTATTTTATTTTAATCCAGGCTATAAATTACTATCTTCGTGCAAAATTTCATCCAAATCGGTTGAGCCGTTTAAGCGTGATTGAGTAACAAACTTCCAAACACCAAAACTTTCACATTTATTACATTAGAAGGAGACACAAACTTGTATTTTTTTCCATCGCTCTTAAGCTAGCTTATTAAGGTTTCGGTCTCACATAATTTCTGAGAAGATTAAATCGATACATATTTTTGCACTTTACTGTACCGCACACTGAAAGATCGCGAGTATATGGCTTAATTTTTAAATTGATATGAGTAGTTTCGTTTCGGAGATTACACCCTACATGCAAACTTACAATGTCATAGTCATAAACTTTACCTTCTCATTGGCCAGTCATTATAGATTTTGACCCGTGAATAATTAGTTCTTGGTTTTTTTTTTCATAGGTCCCTCGGGGGGGTCACTGGGAGTGTACATTAAAAAAGTAGACGGACTCGGGCTTCTGCGTATATTCGAAGTTTTTCAGGTTTAATTTCCAAAATATCGATCCTAGAAGAAAAATTGAGGGAACCAAACTTGTAGAAAATCAAATTTCCTATAATTTTTGTCCTCACGTTTTTACTGTAAAATCAAAAATGGCCGAGTTATTCTAGAAAAAAAAAAACAAAATCGAATTATTCACGGGTAGGTTTGGTTATTTGGATAAAATGACTGGCCTAATAACAGTATTAGATTAGCCCTTCCATTGGCAGCCGCCATATTGCTATAATCCCTTAGGTGGCAGTCGCCGGGGAGCCGGCGATGTCAAAAAACCGTCTAGTGGCAAGCGCCGGCGAGCCGGCGATTGCATAGTTTCGTATTTATTCCGCAAAATGAGCTGCTAAATTTACACCTGTCTTGTTCTTTCTTGCAAAACGCGTTCGTGAATAGATAAGGATGGCGTATAATAACGGTCGCGACAACGCTTTCATAGACATTTCATTAGAAATTCCTCAGAGAAATTTTTGACCGCGCGTGTGTCAGTTTTAGAAAACCTCGTAGTGTAAAAATATTCAAAGGCGAGAGACAATAAAACTATATAAACGTGTAAATAAATATATACACTTGTAGATAAACTTGTAGTTTCTACAATTAACTGTTTTATTCCATAGTTGTAGTTAATTTATACAAGAAATTGGAAAAATTTGGATATCCAAAAATTGATCAAAGCTAGTCAAATTCACATACATGGAACGGCTCCGTTATTATATAAAGGTTATAGGCTATTTTATGCTGAATCCAAGGATATAAGCTTATAATAAACCACTCATAATGTTTTTTGAATAATGGTAAATTTTCTAACGTGCACCGATTTCGCGATGACCACCCATATGGCCCCTGCCACTTGACGGTAGTTCGCCAAAAATGGCCGCGCCACTAGACAGATAATGACAACCGCCGGGTAGCCGGCGATTGCCACTTCAAGGTTTTCAAGACAGTATTTTAAAATACAGCCAGCCGAAAAAAACTAGCGCCTGGGCCTATGCAGACTGCGTTTTACTCGCGCAGTCGAAGCGCGTTCCCATACTACCCAGCAGATGGTTATAGGGGAACGCGTGTATACGGCGCGGCGCGTGAAAAACCGCAGACTGCATAGGCCCTTTAATCCTCCTAACAGCGAACGAAAAAACCAAAGAAGTCTTAGAAGTGCCACAAAATGGCCCCATAGTATAGGTGCCATTGCATGAACATAGAACACTGGTACTGGCCTTAATATGGCTGATAACTTGCCTTAAATAACCTACTTAATTTGGACGGGTAATACTTTGTGTATAATGTCCTTGGTGCATCTGGAGTCACTAGTAATAACACTTCCTAAATATTTAAATTGTTTGACCTGTTCTTTTGCTTATCCTGTAATGTTATAGACCGGTGTACTGCTGTATGTTTAGAGATGACTAGGGTTTTGGTTTTAGTACTATTGATTTTAAGTCCGAATTGATTAAAAAGAGGGTCCATTTTTGTTATTAGAAGCTGTAATTGGTTATTGTCTGCGGCGAACGCCGCGATATCGTCTGCAAACCGAATGAATTTAATATTCCTCCCATTAAAGTTTACACCTCCAAAATCGGAATCTATTACTTGCTGTATGGCACGTTCTATAAATATATAAAAAATGAGGGGTGAGAGTGGACATCCCAGCCTTACTCCTTGCTTAATCTTAGCCTTTCCTTTTTCTTCTCCGATTTCTATGATGGTCTCCTGGTTTCTGTATAAAAGAGAAAGTGGCTGTCGAGTCATATGAAGACGTGAAGAGGCTAGCAGAGCACAAAAATCAGTGGCGGTATTCGTTCGCTGCCTCCTATGCAATTAGTAAAATCCATAAAGCTTAAAAATATAATTAGTAACAAAGTCAAACTTCCGTTTTAGTTTCCGGCTAGATCTCGTTTAATCTGGTAATTCATTAACTGGGGCTCTCTTAAGTTTTTAAGGAGCTAGCTAGCATGCCAAGCGAAGCAGTGGGATGATAAATCTTTTATTCCATAACGAAGGTCCATTTCCGTACCATCCATACAACTTAAATATTCTTTGTTATGAGATGAGTAGTTCCAAGGATTACCACAAACTGACATATTATACGACAAAGTTAAAGTTGCGCAGACGTTTTCTTGAAAACTAAGTCACTTGAAATTGTAACGGTCTGTAATTCACAGAAGTAATGTATAATTTGAAATGGCGCCATTGTATATATATTCCCGAAATGAGTATTAATACAATGAAGTGCTTATCAAAGGAAATTACACGCAAAACTTGTAATACCCCGCAGCTGAATCTGTTTAAAATGTTTAATCGCAATACACGTGTAAGCTACTAGGATGCGAAGATAAAAAGTTCACAAGTCGCTAACAAGAAAACGTCTATCTGTCGATCATGGCTTGTTAAAAGTTAGATAAAAGTTTTAATGGGGACTCTTATAAATAGGAATAAACAAAAACTTTGATCTTCTTGCTGATTCGCAACTTTATCGTGTTCGTTGCAAGTGCAGACGCAACTAGTTACACTAATTAGTGATCTTTTCTGGCCACTGGTTCGTAAAATATCCATGAAGAACGCGAGGATGTGTTCAAAGGGACTTTTATTTTTCCTCGAGTGAAATGTAGGTGTTGGCTGACTACTTATGTATAGTTGTAATGTGTCGATATACGCTCCCATTATATCATTTGGAGAAGTCAAGAGTACTTGATTTTATATAAAATTAGAAAAATTGATATGTTAATAAATTGATAGTAAAGCTGTGTTCAGAAATGAGTAAAACTACAACAATCTCTGATAATCAATCGAAATGGAGACAAGTTCCGTTAAAAATAGTAAATTAAGAACGACTTATCACATATTTTTGTGAAAAATTATGCTTCAACTTGAACGTTAATTAGATCTTTGAGGTAAATAATATATATAAAATTATTTATGAGCAGTATTCACCAAAGCCGTATGCAGGCGGAGCAGTGTGCGAGGGAAAAATACTCCAATAGGAAGAGATAGGGTTAGCAACGCTATTGGTGCATTATTTTCCTCGCACCTCGCTCTGATACCTCGCCAAGCTCCTGTAGATAATCACCCCTAATAAAACTGAAACTAAAATACATATTCCATAGACGAACATATCCTAAGACACAGAATAAATAACAGCACTACATACAGAAGGTTCTCTGTTGACAAATCTCCTATTTGTGTATACCGACCAAGCCTTAACGCGGCCATCCCTTATCTGATCTTATCTAGATGAGGGCCCTTTCGGATGCACTTCGACCCAGTGGGATCTTTTGTGCATTTGCCCTCTCCTTATGTCTACTCCCAACCTCTCTCCATCATTTCCACAAAGCGGATGATGCAGCTCAGCGGGAGTACCTTGAATTCCTTTGGTTGCGGATAGCCGTTACCAAAGTAATTCATTCTTTGTCTAGCAAGGGCATGAGATTCACACAATAAGTGTTCCATAGTCTCATCCTCCTCGCCACACATTCTACAGTCTAGATTGTCCGATAGTCTCATTTTGGCCAAGAGATCCTTGACCCCAAAGTGACCTGTGAACACCCCTGATATGATTCTGAGCTGCTACCTACTGAATTTCCAGAGTTTGTTAGTCCAGCCCGATTCCACTCCTTCTACGAAGAGCTTGGAGTGCCTCAATCCCGCCTCATTCCTCCACTCGTGGTGGTGTTTGGTTTTGGCGTAGGCTTTAAAAGCCGAATTTATGGTTCCCTGCGAAAGTCCCACAAATGGTTCTGGACCTACAAAGTTATTTGTAGACCCCCCTCTTGCAAGCTCATCCGATCTTTCGTTGCCGATGAAGCCCTCGTGCCCTGGAATCCAAACCAGTTGCACCTCATTGTTCCAAGCTTGTTCAGTGCCTGGACGCCATTATAGATTAGTCTAGATTCCACTTTCGGCCATCCCTTGCTATCGCATGAGTAGCAACACTAACATACCGGCTGAGGCACATGTACTTTTAGCGGAGCGACAAAATCCCAGAGTGTGCCGCCCCTGCCTAAGATTAATACTTGGTCCGTGCGTATTAGTAGTTCATGTAGTCTTAAAATATATTATTATCTCCTAAATACAATGATAAACTGCTTTCTCAGAACCTTAAATGAAAGTAGACAATAATTTCCTAACCATATTCACTAATTGAATACACCTTCATGAGATACCTAACCAGCTTAATCATGCGTCAAAATATTCCTTTGATGTAACTAACTCAAATTGTACACAGCATGTGGTATAATCAAGACAATATAGGTATGTGTATCTCTGTTTTGATGAGGGACCTGAACTATGACGTGAGAAATTGTAACCGTGTGTAGTTGAATAAAATGGTTTACCTCGAATAGGAATTTGATACTCAAAAAGTCCGTTTGAGTTTATAAAGGGACACAGTAGTAGGGAGTACATTAAGGGTGAGTTGGACCAACTTACGATTCCAGACCGAACAATGGTCCACTCCATAGAAACTTTTCCAAAATTCCATACAATCAGATCTTAACGAACATCGCATACGATTACAGACGGGTGCAAGATATCCTAAGTATTCTTTAAATTCATAATGTTTGGGTAGTAGTCGCAATGGTGTTGAGGTAGCCTCGTTGACTCGGGCTGAAAATGAAGCAGGTTTATATCCTGCCTTGTGTTCCATGCGATCCATGTTCAGTTTTTTTTGTATTCGTAAAGTTCATAAACTCCCCTTCGTGAGAGTAGAATTGACGATAAATTATTATGATCCTGTCAATTCAATAATCCTACCGTTCGAAGTGAGTGTTGTTATTAAATAAAGCAAATCACATTCAACCGAACAATAAATAGGTAGGTCCACTTGCTATGTAAATAGCATTAATCCGCATATGGGTGACTAAAATAAAGAAAGCTGAAAAACCGCTATGTTACATAGTTAGGTACTTACCTCAAAAATTCAAAGTTCACGGAAATATTTTTAAACGTGCACGGCTTTTTAATTATCTAGTTAACTACAATATTAGTTCTAATCTGCTGATGGCCGTTGGAGCGAAAAGGTTCTCGAGTGGCGACCACGTACCGGAAGGCGCGGCGTGGGTCGGGCGCCAAGGTGGACTGATGACCTTGTAAAGGTTGCGGGAGTCCGCTGGATACGGGTGGCGCAGGACCGGTCAAACTGGCACTCTTTGGAGGAGGCCCAAATCCAGCAGTGGACGTCTTTCACCTAATTGGATGATGATAATGTAATATTAATTTTCAACACAATTGCTCGTAACGTACCTCTTATTGTGTCGCTTTTAGGCTCATAATCCTGGATATTAAACACGCGTGTTTTATAACATTACAACACTTGTGTGTTATGGTTATATCCCGATTAAGTCACGTTGGCACCTTGCAGCAAGATATATGCATGAACACGGTGTATTCTTAAATTAACCGGGTTGTACAGAATGTACAGCTTTTTTTTTAATTCTCGGAAAATGGATACTTTCTCGACGAAACAAATTAAATCCTTTTTGTTAATTAATTGACTATTTCTTTTTGTATATGACATAGAAACGTTTAATTTAGTAAAACTATTCACTTTTGATAAAATTTGACATGAATTAAATACAGATAATATTTTAAAACGAAAATATAATTTTATTTTGTATTGGCTGTTTAGAGATTTCTGTGCCCACACTGGGCAAACTTCACGAAAAAACCAAAATGTTGCGCGCCATTATAGGTTAGTTCAGAAATATTTGTAAAATTTGTTTATGCGTTTGGTTATCAATTATTATCAAAAAGTTGACTCGTGGTGACTAGAAAAGTGATAAATAGAATGTACGCCACTGGAAATTCTTAGCGATGTGCAATTGTGATTAAAAACCTGTTGTCATCTTAATGATTTACTTAATGTAAAGAAAATAATTTAGCAGGCCTGTAACATTTTCATCTTATGAAAATGATTTTTTCCTCGCAAAATGTGTTGAAAAACGTCGTATGATACACGTGAGCTTTGATAATTACATCCTCGGCTTCCTTATCACGCTCACCTGCGGTTCGCTTGAACAATTCCGCCTCTGATGTAATTATCAACATACCTCACTTGTATCACAATGTACTATTAAAACTGAAATTGACAACACATAACAAAAACTAAACTAAACAAAGGGCCAAATAGAACCTCCAGGCTGTCGCAGCTCATAAAACATAATAACTACTTAAATATTTCACGAACGCAGAACCGTACATCTCAGTTATTGATAGCGTATTATATGTTTATAAATTTTAATAAAGCCAACCACCGTAGAACATAAAAAGGTAGGGAGCAGCAAAAAATGATACGCATTACTCACGGAGCAGAGGTTTAATGCTCTCGCTTTAATGCGAGGGAGGGAAAGGGATGTAGACAATCTTATTTAAGAAGGTCCCAGTTGCCTTGGTACAATTTGATTGACCTCAAAGCGAGAGGCAGGAGAATTAGCCAAACGAAGCGTTTAGTGGCGACGCTCCTCGGAGTGCCGCAAGGGCACTTTTGCTCTTTAAATGATGAATGTGGGACGCGAATTGTTTCAGATTTAAAGCGTGTTTCTGACGACTACTTTTTATTCAAAGTCAGCATTTTTATGTAAGAGATTCGCTCTCAGAATGAATGTTGGTCTTGTTCTGATACAAGATAAAACCAATGTAAGTCACATCAAGTTAAGGTTGAGGATTTCAGTCTTCAAAATGTCGCTGGAGATTAATGTTTGTTGTTTAAAATGAAATATACAGATACAAAAGCATTTGAAAGGCATATGACGAGATCAAACAAGAATAGACAGAGATTTCTGTCTATAAGAACATCTCATCTTTTTGTGTGCCGTTTTAGTTCCCTGGTATCATTAAGTACTTTATGCCTAAGATAGCTTTAAAAAATACTCCGATCACAAAGCAAGGTAATTAATAAGGATGCGGATGTTAATCGGAATGATAAACGGCTTGTTATTCTCCGACTCATTGCGAAGGAAATTAAGCCAAACACGACAGGGCAAGACTATCGTTTCTTGCAGACGCCTGGCTCTTCAGCTAAGATTATAACTTTTTTTAGTCTATTGGAAATGGTATGAGGACGTTTCTTGGGCACCTGAGTCATTTTGAGTCAAAACATCCTGCCTTATATTCCCGAAAAACCGCAATTTCATATTCAAAATTAACCTAAGATGTAAAACGGCAAGTACGATAAGAGAGATGATGATGAGTTCGATGAAGAGGACACTGAAACTGGCAAGGCGGCGACGCTCCAATAACGACTGGACATTTGTGTGTTGCCCGTTTAGACTTCATCATATCAGCTGAAACTAATATCACTTTTTAAAACTGCGATTTATGGGTTTCAAATCACCAAATGCTTCTTGTCAAATTCGATCCGTTTTTGTATGGATCTTCTAGGCACGTAAGGAGTCCGTATTGTAACTTTTTTTTTGTTGAAAGTCTGTAATGTCTCCTGGCTAACGGGACAGAATAACCCAAATATTAGTATATGAAATAGTCCCAAATCTTAATGAAATACAAATTAGGTAAGCGATGTGTCAGTAATTCAAATAATATTAAAACATTAAGGAGATGCCGAGGTTTTTACTAAAATTTTCAATCATACTATGTGTCGGCTAAACCAGTTCCAGTCTTCAGAGCTGAGTTATTTGACTTAACTTTTTCAGTACGAATCAATTTAGTATTTTGGCACGTTTTTTGTTTCATGTAAATTTCCTTTTCAAATTACATTTTAATAAGTTTCGCATGCTTGCACGTACGTATTAAAGAGGGCTCTTAACACATTGAAATCGACTTAGAATGCGAGACGTATATCACTGATCGACCCCAAGATCGTGAGTCTGACTTTTTCGGCTGTCCTTATACACTATTCCAGATAAGATTAGAAAAACATGTGCGTTTGTCAGCATGCGATTTTGAGGACCCCCATTTTTAACGCAAGAAAAATTTACTGGTTAAGGAAACGACGAAATAAGTTTAGTGAAACGCATTTAATGTTCCCCTTTGATATCCTAGATAAACAGAGATACGTAGACGAGTTTGTCCATTAAAATTCTAATGTTACATGGAATGAGGTATACTAGTAGTTGCTACTAGTATACCTCATTCCAAGGTGCCTGCAAAGAGGTCGGTCTTGGGTCCGAATCCCCGTAAGTACACTTATTTTTGTGATGAGAATGAGTCTGCGATGGTTTCAGTCTTTATCTTTACTTTTGAAATAAAAAGGTGTAACTTATTTCCGAATCATTCATGGGGTATATAAAACGTACCTTTCGATGGACATACGCAAATTTTTATCCTGTTGCTCAATGAATACGTCAACTAAAATAGACCCAGTCATAAAATCATTTACGACCCCATTCGTGGTCCGTCCGCATGCAGGCCACGTCCTAATATGGCCAGGTGACGCTCAAATGGACTCGCCCATTTAAATATACTTAAGGTACGTGGTCGATAAAAAACAAAAACGTGCGGCTATATGAAGTTGAGTTAAAAACCTGCTTGATTCGCGGCAATCACGGTAAAGTAGCATAAAGTAATAAGTAAGTAATTTGTTATGTTATGTAACACTTGAAAGTGTATTTTTGTTAGTCTTCGCTTTCACATATTTATGTATTTGACACACTTGTGTTTTCGCGCGTCGAGCTAACGTATTATAGAGTATAACAGTACGAGGGCACGAAGCAAGAGAATAAAATATAAAAGTGATGAACCAAATCAAGCCTACACAGTTGCTGAGAGCGTGCTACTAGCGTACTGAGGTAAAGCTGGAATGGTGTTGGTTGGTACGCTCACACTTGCGCTAGAGCGTACCTACGACTGTCACAAAACAGGTAAACTATTCAGATATTATCTCAGTACGATATTAGTAGCGCCTTCGAAGCTAACCCCTTTTTGTACGACTGCGTAAACAGTTCTACTTTATTACACAGAAACTTCATATAATAAAACAAAAACTGTTTTTTTTTTACAAGGGGAGCCTATGTTAAACGCTTCAGTATCTTAAACGCTACAGTGCAATGGAACACAAGTGAATATAAACATATACTGCTAAAGACATATCTATCCATTCCTTTCGGTTCTGCCGTAGTAAAGAGGCTCTAAATGTACAGCCAACAAGAATAAATCATAATCACAAAATTAAAACTAGCGTGAACATGCGTTCACAAAGTGGCAACAAGCTGGCTGGTTAGAAAAATGGTGCGGCACACGCGACCGCCTCCTGCAACAAGTGGTTGCTTCTATACAAGACTTCATCGCGTAGGCGCGAGCTCTCTGTGCTAGTGTGCGTTTGTGGAGCGTTAGGCTGTTTTGCAACTGTTTTCCAACCCATCTGATTATCTGTGCGTGGCTCGCAAATTATTTGTTTTCTAAGTAGAAGCAAGCGCCAAAAACCAAATAATTTCATGTTTATCATACGAGTATGGGAAAATCCAAAGTGCTTTATTCTTCACATTAGGCATTCCAATGTAGCTGTGAATTTCGATAAAATACATAATATATAAAAAAATATATAAAATATGCTGCCATCAGAAGAACTAGCGTTGAAAACAGGCTGCCGTGAAAATAGGTACAAAGTATTATTTTGCAAAACAGTATTCATAATAGATAGATACCTACAAGAAATTCAGTAAAATTGCATATACGCTTACGCATACGCTCACACGTGCTATCGCTGAAGTATTGTGGTTTTGAATGTTGTAGTATTGTTATATTTATGACGTGGTAAAAGTATATAAATAAATAATTATAGACTGCAGACGAAATACAAGTCTCATACTCGTAGTTAGTTATTCAGGTTTTCATCAGAAATGGCTCAATTACGGTTGACATTTGAACAAGTTTTATAAGACTTTGAATAAGATTTAATTATTTCGAGATGAAAATTACAATATAGATTCGCAAACAATTGCAAAATTATAAGAAACCTTATCACGGTCGTCAATAAAAAGAAATAAACTACTTAAATTATATTCAAAATATTAAATACAGAAAGTGGAAATAGTATCTCCGATCACGGCTATTTATCAGGCTTATTACGATGTTTCTCATATGCCGTGGCATTTAGAAGCAACGTATTTCAAAATAGCCATGAAATAATTTAACTTACAAACGGCAAAGTTATCTAAAAATATAAACAAATCAAAAGCTCAAATGTAATGTTTTTTTAAACATTCTCTCACGAGTTAATACCTATACTTGGCTATTTAAAATTATGCAATAATGAGCATCTCATTAAATAACAGTATTTATTCTTTAATAATACCTATACCTTCTCATAAAACACGTTGGTAGAATACAAACTTTCTCCCTAAGCACCTACAATTTAGCATTTTTATTAATTGAGTAGTTATATAGTGTGAAATCGAGCTATGCAGACCTGAGTATCAATTTACTATTCAAAACGACGAAAACAGCGTACAACGTGGGCTTAAGGACGTCATAATCAGAAAAGCTTGCTACTCGATACCCCTGTCAGTGTCTTCACTCATCAAAGTCAGAAATAGGTACGCTCATGAAAGCTGAGACCTCAACAATTTTCCAGGCGCCCTATAATAGGTAATATAACTCAACTGCGAATAAATAAAAGTAACGATCAAGAAAACAATCGCCGAACGCACCCACTGACAACGTAAATAATGCCTTTCAATAGTAGGGGCCATGATACCTAACTGGCCACATGGCATGCGCGCGCCAACCCGAAATAAAACTGGACTAAGATACGATGATTTATTTAAACGTACGAAGAGATCCCTTATCTGCCACCTCGTGTTATCTTATTGCGTGTTACCTAAATAATTAATGCAATATAGGGCATCGATTGTGAGGTGACGGGCGTCCGAGGGGCGGGTGAGGAGCGGCGGGGGTGCGCGCGGCGCACGCACGCGATTGGCTGTCAAGCCTGCGTGAGTGCGTGCCCCCGCCCCCGCGTGCGTAGCCCGCGCTCGCCCTCTCGAGCAGTAGCCGTCGCACCGCCGCACGGAACAGACGTGTCAGTGTCCCGTATCGCCACCCCACCGCGAACGCGTCCGCTGCCTCTCGTAGTTAGCGCCCTATTCAAAGTTTTACATAAACTGGGACTAATTTATCTGTCCATATGGTTCATCTCGTAGATATATTTCGTTCAGCGAAAGTTGAATATCCGCCGCCTGTTATTGTAAGTAAACTGTTTATTTACATTTGCAAAGTGTTTTTTTTTTGTTGATGACGTGTTTTTATTTTGGTTTTGTTTTTTTTTTCAGACCAAGGTTGCGAGCATTTCTGTGTATTTACAAAACAAACTGAGAAAGTCTAAAAGCACGAGGCTATTAAGACAACTGTTAATCAGTATTCTTTTTTATTTTTTCCTTTTCGTCTTATTAAAGTATTTTTGTTACTCTACATAAGAAAAATATTCAAATGGAACATGATATTGAATAAAAGCTATGTTTCTTAATTTATTTTATTTTCATTTATTTGTCACGCTGATGGACGTCTCCAGGTTTTTATATACGGGTCTGAACAATCTTGCCAACATCCTTAGCGTAAGACATTACACAACTTCTAAGACCAGCTGTTAATATAGAATATTTCTTTACAAAAGTGGGTTATTCAAGTTGCGTAAAAGAAAGCAGTTACTTTTAAATTATTTAACCTGCTGGTGAAAACTTAGTAAATATAGAAAACCTAGGTATTTAATAGAATACCACCGCAGTAATGTCGTAATATCTACTCATTGACAATAGTTGACTTTCGTAATGTGAATAAATTTACGAAGGTATTGGAATTGTATAACAATGTTTCAATTCTTGAATCACGCAGAATAAACTAAAATGGATGATATTTATTACACACCGAAGTTACAATGTTAAGTGACACAGTGTCACAGTGTGAGTGTGTTGTTGAGTGACATGATAAATCTGAGATACTCGTACCTAAGTAGGTATATATTTAAAACAATCTGCAAAAAAAAACAACGAACAAATTCTACAACATTAACTGTGATGATTGCGATAAAGAAATATTCAAAAGACGTATTAATGCCTCGACAATAAAGACGTGTTCAGATATTTATGAGCACCTTGGCCGCTCTGATATATCTGATGGTCACTGTACGTAGGAAATCGTATCTAAGATCTCCGATATATGGACTGCACCCGAACGCAAGCCTAGTCACTTTGAAAGTAAACCTCGTTCAAAAATGGAATAAACAAAACACAATCGGCAATTCCGGAACGCAACTCGACCCGTCACCTAACGGTCCCCGATTGCCTTACGGGACACCGCATAACGCGTTATGGATTCCAAAACTGTAGGGTCTCGCATAAGCACAACATAAAAAGTTTTATCATGCCCCAGCCAGTTAGCTGAAACTTGTAAAAGAATATCCTCGTACGGACCATTAACCCACGTTGGGTAAACTCCGTTTTTTCCGACGGGTTAACGTTAACGTTGTTGTTGATGAAAAGGGTGAATACGGTTATGATAAGAAAACATTGTTGGGAGGTGAATTGGTTGAAAAATCGAGCGCTCCAATTTGTGCGGACACGATGTTGAGTGCTCGTTGAAAAAGTGATCAAGTAACTAGTAAAAAATATGCACTTATCAAGATTGAAATATAGGAGTAAACTGCGCGAGCCAAAATGATTTGCTGATTATCTGATCCTGATTAACTTAATATTTAAAAAACGAATTCCAGAAATCGTAGCTACAGCATTTATCGAGAGTTAACAAACCTTTTGATATAGATACGTCCTAGTATATGAGTTTCTTGTTACTTATTTTTTTTAAAAGAAAGTAAGATATATCAAAGACGACAATTTTTTTTTCAAATATCTACTTAAAAACGAAAGACAAAAGCTAGTATGAAACATATCTGAAAATGTAGCAGTGTTCATATTTAACACGCAATTCCAATTCATACATTTTTTAACAAGGTTCAATGAAAACTGTATTAACTTTTCATTTCGTGCCGAGCTATCATTAACGGTAATTAGCAATTCCAATTCATTAGAGAATGCTTCGTGAAATAGTTGATGCTACTAATTTTACATAATTAAAACTAAATGTCTTTTTGGAACAACAGTAAAACGAAGTCTATGACATAGGTTACTAACAATTACACTCATTAGAGGACAGCGCTGGTAAGATTCAATGAAATTAGGATGAAATGCAGAATTATTTTTGTTCTTACTCTTAACGTCAAATTTTATTTATCTTGACTATTATCAAAAGATCTAAGCAAGGAGAAGTCTTTTCAAAGTTTGCAAAATATTAAACCTCACGTCAATTAGTCGTTTTTTTTTTGATATTCTATGCTGCAAAGCAAATGCTAAATTCCTTGCAAAACCAACAGTTCAAAGAAATGCTTTCATATAAAGGGCATCTTTCCATTACTGTTGCTTGTAAATAAGTAGACATTTATATAGCGTGTACGTGTCCCAAAGGGACCACCAGACCGCAGTCCTTACGATCCTGGTTACGAAGCGGCTTCAGTACCATTAATCACCCGAGCAGTGTCAGGGCAACCCTTTTTTATGCAATACTGTTGTGCAGCTGTAAAGGAAAAATTGGAGCTTCATTATCAAGTTCGTTTCGTTCTGGTTTCTTACCTAATATAACAGTTTTCTGATAATTATTTGAAGAACAATTAGAAGCATCTTTTTTATAAAGTATTAGTAGTTAGATATTTATAGTATTTTGATATTTTTTATTGTAACGAAAATCATTTTAAAGACAATATTTTGAAGACTCCTTTGTATTTTGGGATAGTACGATCAAAATGGTCCAAATAGGATTTCAAATAAAACATATCATTGAATATTTAGCATCTTGGGACATTTTATGCAACTTTCATTATTTAAAACAAACAGAGATAGAAATGAACAGAAATAAGACTTGCAGTAAAATATTTACGCAACACACAATATATTTTGTAACTTTTCGAAATATTATGTACATCGATTGCATTTTAATCATCACTTATTCTTAATTATGAGTGTTAAAATTCTGTATCTTTTACAAAACATATGATATTAATCATAAGGTCTGCGAGAAAAATCGGAGTTCTGTGAAATAAATAGACGCGAGTTTACCTCCGCCAAATTATGCCATTAGATTCGCGACACACACAAGATATTCCACTCTCAAAGTCTTCTTTGTAATATAGTATGTTATATTTCATACTTTCTTTATTTGAATTGCATTGTTTGGATACATATGTAAGGACCAAATACAATATATACATACAATTATATCGTATACATACAATTGTATCGTTATTTTATGATCTAAGTAATTAGATAAATCAAATAATCTTGACATATTAACTATTATAAATAATCCATATTATTTTGACATGTAAAATTTTATATTTTATTATTAAATGAGTATGAGTATGAGTATATGGGTAATTTGTGTGTCACAACGGAACTTTGTTCACTTCTTCAGTTTGTATAGCTAACTACTGACTAACCAGGCTAACTACTGGCCAAGAATTTGGTACTCATCTAAGAAGAAGATGTTTTTCGAATTTTGCTAACCATTTCCCAGCCACATGGTGGCCTGTTACGTGTATGTTATCTGATTGAGCTGACACTTAGCATAAACCGACCTACCTTCGACCTTACCGAATTTACATTCGGTGACAAATGTTATGACACCACCCAGATGATCTGACGAGGGCGGCAGAAGGCGGCCATGACGACTCCTAAATAATCCATACTAATAATATAAATGCGAAAGTGTGTCTGTCTGTCTGTCTGTCTGTTACCTCTTCACGTTTAAACCGTTCAACTGATTAAGATAACATGGTGTAAGATAATGTCATTCCCGGGGAAGGACATAGGCTAGTTCCCGGAAATCATATGATGTGAAATGGGGATGAAATTATGTATGGAGCTACGATATAAACGAGTTCTACGCGGACGGAGTCGCGGGCAGAAGAGAAGCAAGTGCAAGACAAACTCGTTGTGTTAACGAAATTCCGCAACACTTCGCAGTAATTGTGAGTTTTGTAGTTCTTAATGAGTTTATATTGATAAGAATGAATGTTAGTCTTAGGTATTTTCAATATGGGCCTTGTTGCCTGATTTAAATAAATAAATAATAAAATAAACTCATAATTAGCCAGCTGCTCATCGCGTCGTTACTATGAAAGTGCATAGAAAAGAGGTGGCAATAAACATCTTGTACGATTTTTTTTTAATTTTGACAGACTAATTTGATATTTGCAAGAAAACGTTTTTCCAAATATACTACATTAATTGTCTCAAGTGGCCGGAATGATCCCCTTTCAATAGCTAGATTGGATTAGCACAGATGGTATTATTAGTGGTTGACCTCGTAATTTGCGAGATCTCTCAATCTGTTTGCTACGACTGCATTCACTACTAACGCCACTTGTGCGTCAATGTTGGCACAAATATAATAAATCTTAGGAATCTCTTTATAGATTTACATAGATATTATAATCAAAGGTAGTCCACACGGTATTTCCACTTGCTACGATCTTGACAAACCTTTCTTGCTTCATACAATTTCATGGCATTCTTTAAACGTGCTCGTCGGTTAAAGGTAAAAGTTCGACGAAGTCGTCCCTTTCCAGCGGTACTATGCACTTTAAAGTAAAAAAACCTCGTTATTTACTATTTTGATATTTATGTTCGAAACAGTAACAATCGTTTGATATACAAAAGCGTTCACACGGCTTGGAGAAAGGCGTTATGTTTATTCCTAAAAAAAATATAGATATTCCCACTCTTCAATTCTAGATCGTTTGCAGAAAACTTGACCTACTAGTTACTTCTAAAACGTATATTCACATTTATTTGCGGTCAAACATCATGAAATATTTCAACCTGTCTCAATAAATATGGAAAACGGTAAAATTTATTCATCACTATAAATATTTTAACACCCGCCGCAAAACTAGTAATTTACCGACGTTTTGTTACTGTGTTATTTACTAGCTTTACAAACATTTACAAATACCATTCCAAAACCATCGGAAAATAAAGCCGTTGTAGCACTTGTTGACATAACTGTCACCTAGCGACATTCTAGTGACAGAATATCGAAGTGGAGACAGCCCTGGCCACGTGGGCTCACCGTTTATCCAAGCTGACAGCCCTGACAGGCGACACGTTGTAATATGGCACCTTTTGTTTCAATGAGAGATCCATGTTTATTTCCTTACACTATTTATTTTACGGTCAAGTGTGACATATTATTTCGAGTCATGAGTAAACTGGAATTTATGTTTATCATGACGGTGGCGTGGCAATGTTATATGAAGTTGAATGCAATGTGTGGCTATAATGAGAATTTAAATGGACTTTGTAAGAAGGTACAATCTGGGTGTCTTAGCCACATAATATTCTTATATAAACTCACGACTTTATTCATAAGAAGTATAGGTGGATCATATAGAATTCAATTTTCAAATTTTATCAAAAAAGAGGACATTACAGTGATAGTTAGTTAGTGACATTTTATCTCCCTTGCCTTAAGGTTGCCTGGTAGAGGATGCTTTATAGCATTAAGTCTGCCTTTTGTACCATAAGATATTCTTTTGTGCAATGAAGATTAAATAAATAAATAGTGATTGCCCAATGTCAATGTCACACTAATGTTATAGTTTCAGAAGCTTAGCGTGTGAATTTAAACTGTGCTAGTGAAATGCCAAAAGATGATTACATAGCTTGACTAATAACAAAACAAACTGAACCTCACAAAATTAAAACAGCGCCCTTTTACAACACAACAATTCTCACGTGTCATAAAGCCGTCCAATTTGTGTTTTTCTCATTATACAAATACATACAAACAGTTGACGGTCGTTAATGCGGCGCGATGATAAATTATTTGTATGTATGATAAGCATCTACATGGTCGGTAATTGGCGACATCGCGTGAGTTGCAGGCCTGTCACCGGCTCGTGGTTCAATTTTAACGTTTAGTTTTTTTTATAATTGGTTATAAGTATAATAGATGTATTTAACAACATGTTACTTAAGTGGTAAGTAATTCAAGTATTTTTATTTGCAATGAATCTGTGTCGAAGCTTTTTTTGACGAATTCTGACTATGACCATCATCATTGACGTCACAGCAGCCAAAAGACGCCCATGGCTAGAGCTTCCCCTAAAAAGTACCAAAGTGATCGGTCCTGCGGCACCCGCATCCAGCGGACTGCTCCCCTGATTATGATATTGATATAAAATAGTTACCGTAAGTACCGAGGTACGTAAAACAATTGAATTTGTTTAAAAATAAGTAGGTAAAGTAAATTATGAAAACAGAGCAACATGAAGAGCATATGAAGATAACAACAGAAGTTTTCTTAGAAACAACCTTCCAATATGATTTAACGTAGTCTTTTTGAGTGTCTTTAGGTTCAAATAAACTTATAATACTTTTACGCCTTTATAGATGGCAAAGTTCTAACTTAAAAATTACCTTTCTTTTTATCTTATTCGATGCTTATGTGGTATCACTGAAGTATGTTTAGGTCTCGGTAAAGATTTACATACTCGTAGTCTCCTATCTAGGGGACCCTTAAGGTCGCATTAACGTCGTATATTAGACTAGGTGCCCTTGCGACATCACCCGCGCATTAACTCAGGGAGAGCCATAAAATAAAATGTAATCTTTGAGCTTAAAAGCTTTTTTTTAAATCGAATTTGATTTAGAGATTACTCCTCCATTCAAATTTACAGCTACACTCTAATGTCACACATTCGTAAATTATTTGTAAATAAAACAATCATTTCACTTGATGAAATTATAAACCGTCCCAAATAGGTACAACTAACAAATCCGACAAGTAAGAAATCATCATCATTATCATCCAAGATTATTTATTAAATTTAAGATTAGGTCCTTGTTCCAGTGTCAATGTATTGGACATATATTTTTTTATACAACATCGGAGGAATACAAACAAATGTCTCGTCTGATGATACGGCTATTGTAGTAAGATTTCTAAAATACGAATTTATTAATAATACTTCATACGAACGTGCTAGTAAAATCAAGAACTCGCGTACCTCCGTTGCATGTAAAAATAGTATCGTCAAAGCCCTCTGGAAGTCGTTAAGGTTTTACGAGCGGTGTCCCACGCGTTATATAATCCACATATAGAACCATAATAATTATAATAGCATAGATACCATCTACATTGTCCCTTTCATTACACGCGGAATGTTCATCAAATGCCATTGATCTGCGTTTACGGCCAGTTTTTTATGACGAAAGTTTTTTGTTATTCTTAGTTTGGTCTTGACGTTGGGATGTTTCTTCGTGTTATATGTTTTAGAGAATAGCCTAATTAGCTAAATAAGAATCCTCTGTTTATGGTCATGTTGTCATGGTAAATGTTGTTTTAGAGTTTCTTATGTTTTTAACACCAGCACTTTTCAATATCTATTCTATCTACAATGTTCCAAAAAGAGACACACAGACAAACTGATAACGAACTTTATAGTGACGTCACTGGTTATATACGTTACGTACCTGATACATTGTATTGATACGGCGCAGTCGATAGGATCTAAATCTGGAGCAGGGAATATGTATGTATGTGATAATTTTACTACATTTTACTAAGATAGTGTTACTTAACTTGACCAATCAAATTAACGTTCTCTAGTCGTAATCATGAATTATACTCGCTACGTCAACTGATACTTTTTCATGAAAGTTCAGTTTTACATCAAGATAATTCTTTGTAAAAGGTCGTAAATGTACATATAGTGTGTTACCGGTACCCGGCCATTTATTAAAACTGATAATAATATTTTCTATTAGCAAAATCATAATTATGTAAATTAACTGCTAAAATATTTTTTTTAATCCAAACCTTCAATGTAGTAGGTGTATGACGCCGTAAGAAACAAAGTATGTAGAGCTATTATTTACACTTACTTGTCAATTTACTTTGCTGAAGTCGGATTTATTGTTAATTATTTGAATTAAGGTCACGATTAATTTAAAGAACTACGTTTGTTTACCCTACTTTAAAAAAAAACCCGCTTACCGGTAACCCACTGTATATGAAGTTGATTCTATCTCCATACTTATATATCTGCCATAAATTGCATAATTTAACCTGTGTCTCAAACTCCAATTCACAAAAATCCCCCGCGTTGATTACTCGAATACCTTCTCTGAAACAACTCGCAAAATTACTTTCGTGAAATTATAGCCCGTATTTATCAAGACGAGGAGAGAATAATAAAGCTATTATTATAATAACCGAGTAGGCATATACCTGTTCCTGCAGCCGGCCTACAATCTGGGTCACGCCCACTGCAAGTGTTCTCGTCTCTTTTCTCCGCCCAGTAAATAAGCGATCAAATGCATTTTATTGTCATATTGCGCGCGTTATATAACAAACATTTCATTGACATAAAGGATATGAGACCTTTCAAGGGGATTAAAGTGTATCTGTATCCAATGTATTCGATGAGCGGATTGTGGATTCTGGATGATATGTATATCATCAATGCGATTACCGTTAGGGTAACCACACTGTTGAGGAGTATGAGAATATATGTTGCCATGGCAACGACATGTGAATAATTCCACTATAATTCGGATGTGCACGTAATTTCGATACTTACAATAAGCGGTATTTCCTTACTGAATGCTTTATTGAATACAATGAAAGTCTGGATGTTATACGTTGGTAACCGTATTTTTAGTAACCTTTATTGGTTAAATATACTCGATTCGAGGGTTAAAAATCTGCCAAACAGTCACATCAACAAACCTCTAAATAAAATAAATAAATATTTGCGTACAATCTTACAAAAAATGACCTAGTCCCAAACTAGGCAAAGCTTGTACGATTGGTGCTAAAGGACAATAAACATCATTATATAGATAAATAAATACTTAATTTCATAGAAAAACATCCATGACTCAGGAAAAAATATACATGCTCACAAATAAATGCCCACCCGGTTCCGTAGGCAGGACAACTACCAACTTGACTGCAGAAGTCACCAATCTGGGAGAAGAAATTCCTGCAATAGATGCAATTCATATTGTAAACAACCGTTTAACTTTCAATAATAGACTTTCTATTAATATTGAGCTGTAAGCCAGTTATGCTAGTAAAAAAACAATTTTAAAATAATATAGTTTAAAAAAAAAAAGACCTTTTCTAAAGAATATAATTATGAAAACGAAATGTTTATAGTGGAATTTAGTGTTGGTTATCAGTTATCATAACTTATCACACGTTCATAAAACTGTGTTAAAGTAAATGTTTCATCCAAACTTTAATATTATAAATGCCAAAGTGTACCTGTCTGGCTCTCTATCTATGTTAGTAATAGACTGTTCTAAAATTAAGTCTGTGACCATTTCTGAATAACGTTTTAGTATAAACAAATGTGTATAATGGAATTCAGTCGCGGTTATCATTACTCGTTCGTAGAACTCATTAGTAACTAAAAAGTCTAAAATAAAGTACTTTAATAAAGTACATTTTTCATTATTTAATATTTCTAAGGCCATCAGACGCGTTGTATAAAATGTAGCGCAAAACACATTTCAAAGCTCGGAGCAAAAGTTTATATTAAACATTATGTTTGGTTTGAGCTACTCGTTTCACAGCGCTTTATTTAAAGCTTATTAAAATATGAAAATGTTTAAACATTACTATAACTTTGTGGGTTGCAATAAAGTGGAATGGAAATTAAATTGTTTCTCATGGGAATACAGGGAGACAATGTTTCATTAATGTATCGTGTTCTCTTGAAGTAAATTGATATACCTTTAGTGTTATTGCGGTACTATAAAGATATGTGAAATAATATCAGGTAGGACGTGAGGAAGGTGGTTTACTACCCTTTGTTATCCGGTACAGGTATCTAACCTCAACAGCTGCATATCTCTATCTAAAAAGCCTGCCAATACCATCGTTTTCTTATATTGCAATGCAGAAAGCTGTAATTATAAAGAATAGTCAGAAAAATCCTAGATAGTGCCACAATTACTTGTTCTGCGCCACCCGCATCCAGCGGTCTACCGCGACCTTTACCAGGTCATCAGTCCACCTTGAGGGGCGCCTACCCACGCTGCGCCTTCCGCGAAGGCGAGACGTACGCCTTTCTGCCCTAACGGCCATCGGTTCTACGTGCAGTGTGCCCCACCCACTGCCACTTAAGTTTAGCGACTCGGAGGGCTATATCGGTTAACTTGGTTCTGCTGCGGACAGCCTCATTTCTGACGCGATCGCGCAGAGAAGTTCCCAACTTCTAACTTACCCTTTAGTTGATTTTGAGCCTTCTTATGAGGCCCATAGTAAGCGACCACGTTTCCGTGCTATAGTTGTCGTCGGTGGTTGTAGCCGGATCTTCGCCGGAGATTCTTAGCACCCCTCACCCTGCTAGTACCTTCTCTGGCCGCTACCATAACCAGGGTACCGGGGGTCATCGGAGCCTCGGGGCTGTGGCTTGGTGGCTTTCCGCATGGGGGGTCTATGCCATTATCGCTTGGCGATTGCAGTGTTTCCACTGAACACCAGGGATGCTGCTGCCCACCCCCCAGTGGTCCCACCATTCTCAATGTATCTTGAGACGATAGTGCCGTTTCAGAAGTAGTAAGAACTCCACGGTAGATGTCGCTACAGCCTCCCTAAGATGTATTTAGAAGAATATATATAATAAATAAAAGGTATCGAAAGATTCGTCGCCATTAACGGATCCACGATAGCTCAGTTGGCAAGGGTGATGGACGGATTTTAGAGGTCGCGGGTTCAAATCCCACTTGTTTTTCCACTTTAAATTTTGATCGCGTTATATTTAAAGTAACCAACCACGTCACACGTATAATTCTATACCTACGTGAACAAATAAGCTTCCGGCTGATGCCAGGTGAGCCTAACAAGGCCGTAAAAAAATAACTGAAGAGCATTTTCTTGTTTGAGTTAATTCGTGCTGGATTAAAAAGAGTAAAGAGCGAATTATTTCAGCTTCTTACTAGTAACAAGATTAGCAGGTCAAATCCTACTTCCTTATATATACTTCCCTATTTCCTACTGTATATATAATATTATAAATGTGAAAGTTTAGATGTTTGGATGTTTAGATGTTTGGATGTTTGTTACTCAATCACGCTTAAACGGCTGAACCGATTTGAATGAATTTTTGCACGAAGATAGGTCATAGCCTGGATTAAAATATAAGATAGTTTTTATCCCGGGTCCACGCAGACGAAGTCGCGGGCGGCAGCTAGTAAGTTATAAATACGAAAGTTTGGATGTTTGTTGCTCAATCATGCTTAAACGGTTTGGGTTGAAGTCTTGCGAGAAGATATTTTATAGCCATTTTTACGTTTTGAGCCAGTGTTTTTTTTAAAACCTCTTACAGTGAATACGAGTTTTAATGGTTGTTATTTTTTAATTAAAAAAAACTAGTACACTACTAGTGCCTCAGTGAGTTGAAGAACTTGCAGGCCTGTCTTTTGATTCCTTTTTTTATTTTTAAAAACTGAATTGACTGAAAAATTCGATTGAACAGGTATTTCTCATAAAATATCACGAGAATCGATCGAGAAATGCGACATGTAGAGGAGAATAGGCGGACATCTGAACATCTGAAATAGAGAACTTTGTTCGCTTTGCTCGCTCGTTTTTGTGAAATTTAATTTTATAAAGTGAATCTCGAAAAGTACCTACTCGAATTTTTAAAAATCGTCATTTTTTTGAGTGGACTTTTAGAAAGGCCGTCTTGGGTTATATTTTACTCCACATGCCACGAACCACGTGATCAGGTAGGTAAACATAATATAAAAATTGGAAAGTTAGCATAGCTGTATTGAAAGCTGAGGGATGCTAGCTAAGGGATGGAAACTCCGGAGAGCTAATGACCGAACCCTTTGAGTGATAGTTGAACACTGCTTTATTGTTTCCACCGATACCAATAAAAGATTGCGACATGGCAATGCAAGCCATGCAAATATTAATAAGTAAATAGGTATTTTACCTGCGAGTTGAACGTACTTATATGTGCGTCAGCTCCTACATCTTGCCAACCCGAAAAGAAGGAAATGGCAACTTTATAATTGCTAAAATAACAGTAAAGCTTAAGTTAAATTATAGAAGGTATTCATTTGTTATTTAGCACTTTATGTAGAAACAATATTAGCTGAAGAAATGAATGCTTATAAATTTCACTTAGCGGTCCATATAGTTATGTATAATTTTTGCGGTTATTCTAGCAAGATATAAACGTTTTTAAATGTCAAAGGAAAACTAGTTGTCCCCGGCGGATTAGTCTTATTTTGTAAACATAAATAACAGTTATTGTTTTATAAACCTCTGGCTGCTCAAATTATTTTTAACCCCCGGCGAAAAAAGAGGGGGGTTGTAAGTTTAACGTGTCTGTCTATGTGTATCTGTCTGTGGTATCGTAGCTCCCAAACGGATTGACCGATTTGAATGTGGTTTTTATTTCTGTCATAGATAATTTTATCCCAAGTGTTCTTATCCATGTTTCATCAAAATCTGTTCAGCCGTTTTTGAGATATTGGACTTTGAAATGAAAATTTCGGGGGTTTTTCAACTTGTCTAAGTTGTAGTTTATTAAAGCCCGTGCCAGTTGTAGGAATAGTAAATATGACATTTAAATGTGACTCTAATTTCATTGTTATTTTTTGCGGTGCTTACGTATTAAACTTATTTTTACTCCTGGGTAAGCAATCGTGAAACGTCCATAATGGGGCTTCATTTCATTTTAAACGTGCATTTTTCCTATTTCTCGAGCCATAAAGTCGTGTAACTATTACAGAAACACCGATAAAGGCAATCAAACTAATGTTCATGAAGTCAAATATCACGGCGCGCAATTTCCGGTCTCACTGTACCTACCTTATGTTCGGACGCTTTGTATGTGTTGACTCGAATGGCCTTAGGCTATATTCAACTGAGCGGATTGAATTGGAACCTGACACATTGGGCCACGCATACCAAATCAATTGCAATGTGATACGTTTAATTAAATCATCTGCTTATTACAGGGATACAAATCGATTCAATTGGAGAGTGTATGTCAGAGAATCATAGGCAATTTTTAATTCAATTTCAATTTGTTTTTAACGGGGCGACGCAGTTGCAGACTACATATATTATAGTATAATTGGCGATGAACGGGGCACGTACTTTTCGACATAAAATCGACGTCGTTTTGCACACAGATTGTTGTGATAAATAAAGCAAGTGTTTAATGAAGCTCCATAAACGGTAAATGGTACCAGCATTCTTGTAATGGCATTGGATGACAACTTTTTATACAGTAGTAATACATACATACATACATACATTCACGCCTTTATTCCCAAAAGGAGTAGACAGAGCACATGAAACGTATGTTCCAGCGCCACTTTTAGCATAAATGTGGGTATAAAATATCGACAAAATGTACTGCAGTAGTAATTTATACATATATATATATATATACCACATAATCATATCAGCCGAAAGACGTCCACTGCAGGACATAGGCCACCCCCAAAGAGTGTCATAGTGACCGGTCCTGCGCCACCCGCATCCTGCAACCACATACAATTGTAAAAATCAATAACTAAACAATTACCTACCAGTGACCTACCACGTCAATTTATTGTCTTTATGAATGATAATGTCTGTCAAAGACCATTTTAGGTGCCAATATTGTTTAATTACAGAGGTTTATAAGTCGTAACTGTTTACGAAAAACCATTTGAAACCATCCTATGTGTAGTTTGACGTCATCGGCCCGAAAAGTACGGGCCCTGAAACATACGACTGGTTTTTCGTCAATAGTATAAAATCGCCCGCTCCGCCTCGTGTCGTCTCGCCGATGGAAAACACCAATGTCATGTGTAGTCGCAACTTTAGGCGTTTATAATACTGACAGTGATTGAAAATGTATCAGTAAAACGTGTAATCACTAAGGGTGGGTTGCACCAAACCGTCTGTAATAGCAAGCGATTTTCGTTTAAATCTTCCAAGTTTCTTTCGGATGACAGCTGCGGGCGCCATATTTAACGTTGATCGGTCTGTAATGGTCAGTTGGTGCAACCCGCCCTAAGTGACGTGATACATATATGACGGATGACGGATATCATATTGTTTGTATCCTACTGCAAGTGAAGTGTCAAATTAATAAATGTGTGATTACATTATGAATTCAAACTTTGTGCGCATATGAGGATAAACGTTTTTTTGTCCGCCTATACACTCCTGGCTTTAATATTAAAGTGAATATGGTTTGTAATAATATTACAGTACATATGGTGCTACGTTCCCGCACTAGTGTGGAAAAGAGCACTGTTCGTGCATAGTCGAAACTTTACAGAGTCATATGTACAGTAAAACGTTGTACGATACACGTGCGAATAGGTAATTCGCAACTTGTGTCGATTTAAAACACTCCCTTCGGTCGTGTTTTAATTTATCACCACTCCTTGCGAATTTCCTATTATCGGCACTTGTATCGTGAATAACTATAGTAGGCTTTATTGTGAAGATAAGAACATGTAAGATTCCTTTGAACAGCTATTAAGGATTAATTTCGTTTGAAGATAACGTCTTAATTTTGTATGTAATTTTTGCATCATAAAACCATACTGAGATCCAGCTTGTGACATGGCACTTTTAAGGTACCTATTTCCTTTTTATACAACGTCAGTGGCAAACAAGCGTACGGCCCACTTGGCAAGTAAGCGGTTACCGTAGCCTGTTAACGCCCGTTACTTCAGGGGCTTGCATATATTATACATAACAACAAAATGTATAACAACAGAGTTCATAACAAGTTCATGAAAGTTACAAATTACTTTGGCGTATACTATTACAAATTAGTTTGGCAATATTAGTAACTTAATTTAATTTAAATAACTAAGTGAAGCCTCTTCAAACAATTTAGGAATAGGGTGAACTAAAGCTTATTCGTATTTTATAATTACTGTCTCAAAAGACAAAGAAAGATCCTTAGTTTAAATAACATTAAATGTCCTTAATTAATTAATACTAAAAATAATTATTTGGTATTCAGACTCATCATAAACTTAAAAGCTGGGCTCTTTTCGGTGAAGTAAACGCGTTTTTGTTCTCTCTGCCACCTGTTTAAACCTTTTGATGCATCACATTAACTTTATCTTTAGCGTGATTCATAAACGCACATGGTCTTCATGGGCCTCTCCTTCCTTCTATTTTCACTTCAATTATTATAGTTTCATGTGAATTTTGTATGTCGTACGAGGTACCCTTAACATATTTCCTTTTCTGCTTCTATGTAATAATATTCAATAGTTTCTAGTAGACATCCTCCTTTCTCGTTACAAATATTCAGACAATATAGATATTCAGTAGTATTTACACCTCCAACTAGAACAATTTAGTTATTACGGAGTTACTTAATATTCAATCGAATTTCCACCACCACATAAAACATCCTAAACCAGTTATCATGGAATAGATCAATCAGTTAATTGAGTAACTGTCGATGGTGTATTTCAGAATTTAACTGCAGCAAACTAACTGTACGGTTATTTTAGAATAAATTATTAATGTGAACTCGGTTAGCAATGATGAAAACTAGGTATTTGACTTTTAGCTCTCTTCTTGTTAATTATACTAAATTTCTGCTGTAAAATACGAACAGTACTATTAAAGTGTAGTGAAATTATAAAGAAACCTGTTGAATAAAAGTTCCAAAATTCCAAATATAGTGGAAGATACAACGGATCTATCATTAGATTACGTTACGAATAGAAGATGTTTCAATCCCATAATATAATTACACTGAGTAAGATTTTATTTTCACATTGACATTTTAAATTAATGTCGCCTTTCTTAATTGCTATCATCATAATCGTTTTATTCTATATACATTTTGTTGTTGATGTTTCGAATCGCCACTGATTAGAACAAACAGCTAATCATGAGAAAACAAAAGATGAACATCTATTGTGACTTAGAAGACTGACCGTGACGTAATCGCTGAATAAGGGATGCATACCTATGGGTCGGATACAAAAACTACGACAAACTTATGCGACGACTTTACGGCTAGATGGTATCGGAATGCTTTAAGGTGCTGACACGCTCGAGCATTCATCTGTAATGAGCATTCTAGCGAATGTTACATTACAGTTAAAAGCTCACAAAATAAACAGGAGCGTTTTAACGAGCATTCTAGCCAGCATTCTAGCGAGCATGCTAGTAATTTCGCTTCGAGCTTTTTGCCGACACGAGCAATTTTGATATGGTTCTGCCCGCCGTCCCTCTCCGCCCGTACGCACGTGTTTCGCTGTCGATACTCGCTAGCCTTCTTCAGTGTAAAGTAAATTTTGACGAGCATTAACTAGAGCGTTCGCCAGAATGATCGTACAAATGTTCGAGTAGCTATGGTTGGCGCTATGCTCGACTGACTGACAGTTCGACAAATTTGAAAAACGTGAATGCTCGATGTTCAGTTCTCTACAATGACGACACAACTTTTAAAAATAGTAAAATGTAGTTGAACTTTACTAGGTTTTACTGTTGAGTAGACGAGCCATCGGTTATTTTACGCACCGGACGCATTTCTACCATTCATCGACGCCAAATTTGTCTCCGAATTGACAATGCAAATGATTAGTCTGCATTATTCATGTTTAACGGCATTGTGTGATGCCGTTTTGGTTATAAATTTATTTTGCGATGATAATATTAGGTAGTTAGTTCGACTGACTGCATGAACGGAGTAAATACTTTTTTTACAGCTTTAATCTATACTGATATAGTGACAGGAAAAGTCTGTGAAATTGTAGCTTACTCAGTTTTTTTATAGCTTTTTACATACTTCGCCAAACTGCAAGGCAGTTTATTGGCGAATTCACTCTTTACACTCCCTTTACACCTACTGTGTAATACAAGAAAAAAAAAGTAATTATGTTTATTTTTATAACATCAAGGTGGTTCGATCACCATACAAAACGTCTTTTGACATTCGCAGACTAACGGCGTGATATTTTAAGAAACGTATGTAACAATCTTTTAAAAATTGGCGTTCCATTTGCGCGAAATTCCCCATTTCTTAGAATTTATTTATTTATTTATTTATTAAGGTTTGCCAACAGATGTAATACGATTTAAAAAAACCTTCATAACATCAGATAATGAACTACTGCTAGAGTATTCACCCAATTACAGGCAAACACGGCATGCATTAAACATAGTAAAAACTAGTTACGTCTACACTTAATCCACATTTACACTAAATCTAAAGTTAGCTGTAAGGTAAGGTAAGGTAAGTCACTTGCAAGAAGACTAGGAACATTATAATACATTTAACAATGCAGAAAAGCAAACTTAAAAAGGTGAAAGTTAAAGTTAACATTAAACTTGGAGATTATGACTTATGGCAGTTATGGCTTATGGCACATTTGATATTTGTTTACAGAGATATGTTTTGAACTGACTTTTTGATATGTTCAGTATATCAACCCTGTTTTTTTATATAGTAGATTATGCTCATTACAAATTCTTGGTATTACACTATAGGATCCAGTATTAGTCCTGTACGTACTAGTTGACAAAGGTCGAAAGTTAGCTAGACGAGTGTGCTGTCGCGGGACGGTCCTCTTGATAGTTTGTAATAGCTGTGGGCAGTCAAGCGTTCCTAAAAGAATTCCTTGAAGAAACATTTGATCGGAGATCCAACGGCGGTCCTCAAGAGAAATTATATTAAAATATTTCAACCGGTCTTTGTACGACTTCACCACGCGTTTTTTTCGCTGGTGCACAGAGAGAAAGAATAGAAATCGCTTCTGTACTTGTTCTATTCTCTCTATGTGACACTTATAAAACGGGTTCCAAATAATTGAGCAATACTCTAACTGACTGCGAACTAGAGCAAAGTAAGCAGTCCTTAAAGCCGATATATTTTTAAATGCTTTACAGTTTCGCCATATGAAACCGAGAAGTTTATTAGCCTGCTTGATTATGTGATCGACGTGTTGGTTAAAGGAGAGCCCTTTGTCCAGTATCACACCCAAATCCCTAATATGTGAAACTTCCTGTAGGGGTACATCGTCAATGGCATACGTTGTAGTTAGCGGTAATCGTTTTTTAGTGAATTTTATGTGCTTACATTTTGCTATATTTAACGTTAGTTTATTCTCTTTGGACCAGTTTGATATGCGAGTTAAGTCATCTTGGAGCTGCTGAGAATCAGAAGGATTGGTAACTAATTTTGTAATTTTTAAGTCGTCTGCAAATAATGAAAAATTGGAATGGTGGATTACATTGGCCATGTCATTTATAAATATTAAAAACAACGTAGGTCCTAAATGAGATCCTTGCGGTACTCCTGAGGTAGCATTAAAACTTTCCGATTTGTATCCGCAAACCAAGACTCTTTGCGATCTCGTATCAAGGTACGAAGAAAACCAGTTTAGCAAGTTACCATGAACTCCAAAATTGCTTAGTTTGTTTATTAGCAAATCGTGATTCACTCGATCGAAAGCTTTGCTTATGTCGGTGTAGACAGCGTCAATCTGAGAACCTTTATCCAGATTTTCTGCCACAGAAGATACATGCACTGCCAAATTTGATGCGGTGGACTTGTTACTACGAAACCCGTGTTGTTCGGGGATTATGAGAGATTTTACATGTGCAGTCAAAGCTGAATTTACCAAGGACTCGAAAACTTTGCCAAGAATTGACAGCAGGGAAATTGGTCTATAGTTTAGTACGTTCGTCTTATCTCCACCCTTGGGTATAGGTATTACGTTAGCCTGCTTCCAAATTAACGGGAAAATACCTCTTGAAATTGAATAATTATATATGATATGTAGCGGAACTGACAATGCTGTGGAACAATTTGCTATGAAAACCGCTGGTATCTTGTCTGGTCCTGGACCTTTGTTCTTGTCTAGCCTTTTAAGAGATGATTGGATGGTGTCGCGGGAAAAAGATAGAGATGAAATGGCATTAACATTTTCGCAGGTGTCTATATATGTGGAGGTAAAAGTTGGATCTACATTGCTATCGGTAGCATATACAGACGAAAAGTTTTTTGCAAAAGCTTCGCATATTGCAGTGGGCGTTGACATTTTTGACCCTTGGAACGTCATTTCACTTGGTATTGATCCTTCTGTTTTACGTTTCGATCGTATAAAAGACCAAAATGCCTTTAAGTTGTTTTTACATATAGATGATTCAATAGTGCTCATGTAGTTAGTGTAACATATGTCTATTTGCTTGTGACAGCGTACTCGTGCGTCTTGGAACTCCAATTCGTCAATGGGATTCTTAAACCGTTTCCACTTAGTACGTAGTTTATCTTTCTCTTTGATAAGCTTAATCAAGTTTTTGGTGTACCAAACTGGGTAAGTATAAGTACCGTTCACTATTGACTTTGTTAAGGGTACATATTTATCGATAATACTTTGCAAGTTCCCATAGAAAACAGAAGTCATCTCATCTACATCATCTAATGGTTCCAAGATAGATTTATAATCGATATTATCTAACTCATTGTTTATCATTTCAGAATAAAGTTATATAAACCAGAATAATTTGAGAATAATCGTTTTCGCAAAGTATCACGTGACAAACTAATTTCTCAAATTATTTTAGTTTATACAAGTTTATTCTAGGAAAGGGGGAATTTCGCGCAAATGGGAAGCCAATTTATGAAAGAATGTTACATAACTTTCTTAAAATATCACGCCGTTAGCCTGCGAATGTCAAAAGACGTTTTGTATGGTGATCGAACCACCTTAAGCTCGTACAACCGTCTTCCGTTGGGATGTCGTTTAGGATAGGTATCTTATATGCCCTTAATCTTCCTAAATCTTTGATTGTGGGAGGTAATCTCCATTAATGATTCATGGCGTGTCATCCTATACACATATTTAATTTATTTTATCGTGCGTGCAGTTAGTAACCAATTTTTTTTTTCCTTTCCAGATGAACCGAGCAATACAGGTGAAGCCGGCGGATAGCGAAAATAGAGGAGGTAACTAACATTCGATTATAATACTGTTGTATAATAGTTACAAACCTTTTTTATGTTTTTTAATGTAGACTCATCTTTAATGAAGTGGCATATATCATATATGTATTCGTGAGTACGATGTGAAGGGCCCACAGGGCGTCGCTCGTATTCCTGGGAGGTGCACATAATTTTGTGATCGGATTGTGTGTACAACCACTATTTTGTTGGATAGCATTTATTCATTAGTGATGTTTGACATAACTCTTGTCTTTCAAATCTGAATGACAGAGACAGCAAATTGGAGATAAATGTCCCTTGCAATTGGAAATCCGGTGCAGTCCCATTGGTGTCCCACTTATTCTGAATATATGCACAAGTGTAAACGACGCTTTATTATTAACTATCTTATAAGTATTACGTCGTGTGGTTATGACTCTGAAATGGGTGAGATTATACTTTTTTTCTTATAAAGTTGCATTACTAACTAGTCGCAATATCTACACCTCGCCACGAGACATCATAAAGCGCTCTGCACGACTATCACGCGACGGCGCGCGAGCTCTCTCGATTTTTCTCGCACTATCCGTCTCTCTTATTAGAACACTTAGAACAAGAAGTATAGTGAGAGAAAAATCGAGAGTATGTCGCGGCCGTCCCATACCGGCGCATAAATGGAGCGCGAGATGGTAAAAGGGGAAACGGGAAGGGCAGCGCATTCCGCGCAGATGCACAGATGTATTATACCAGTTTATTTAGTAATATTACATTTATATTTTATATAAATAAAAATAAAGTATCTTTTTTTATCTTAACATTTACCGTGGCATGTCCATTATCTAAAGTTTGCCAGATAGTCACTTAGAGCCATAGGTTTCAGTCGGCCGCCGAGCGGAATTCAGCAGCGGAATCCTGTCGCGGAATTCAGCCTGTATGTGGCCTTATGGCGCGAATTGCGCCGTGGCAAGCGTTTTATCTGTTCATTGCGCCACTGATTTGCGCGATCGGGACGGGCAACGCCGCCGCTCGAAGCTTTGGCCGGGCCGTTACGCAGTAAATTCAGATAACCTCATTTAAGAGTCCTCAGCACGCTGGACTCAATCGACGTAGTTTGGTTCTTATTTTAAATCGTCATGCCGGAATAACAAGAAACTTTCTTTACACAATAAGATCCGCCATATCTAGATCGGAAACTAATTTATCTTGCTATAAATTATCATAGAAATATATCAGAAAAAAATTAATTGATTGGAGACTTAGACTCTTTTTTCTAACAACAGAAACTAGTCACATATGGCGATTCCCGTTGTGTATACAAAGTCAGTGTTATTTTAGCATATTGTGTTTATTAAAATAAGAACCAAACTACGTGTTATGGGCGACCGTCCTAGCGATCCTTAAGTTTAACCAGACCGTCTATTTTGCAATTATAATTTAATTCCTTCCCTTACACGTGGCTGACTCGTCCTTCTAGACGAGTGACTTAATTTTCGCGCTTCATTGTGCCAGATAATGCAGCTAACTGTACACTGTTGCTCACCAGAACGAGAACGAAACACTAGATAGCAATTGTTTTCTCAGCTCCTTTAGTTTTTGGCCAATGGGCCTTTGGTAAATGTCATTTTTAGCCCGTGCCGAGGCTCTACCCGTACCGCTATTGTGGTTGGGCCCGTCGCCGCCCCGACCTGGCAGCGTTCCACATCTTGACCCGCCCCGCTACGGGAGTATACAACGGAGACATGCTTAGCTATTTTTTCAAATAATTGATACCTCGCATGCCAGATGGCTATAGGGGTTACTTTTATGGAAACTGCTTGGAACGTCTCTAGTCGATACTCACCTTGACGCCTTGTTTTATAAAGATCTATAATTTACATCAATCAATGTACTTTCCTATTTGTTTAGTTAACAAATACCAAGCCAATGAAATAATTACCTAATTATACATTCCTAAATTTTGAATACAATATAATTTAATTAGACTACTACATTATAATTACCTAATATTACAATTGCTTATTTCTGAACAAACTCATATTGGTCTTAACAAACTTACTGTCGTGTTTTTCGTCCCTTCCGCATTGCCATACATATTTGCATAATATATATAATAACACTTATATATATTGTTCATCTGTGCTCGTTTTTCTATTGTATTATGTTATAGTGTGTATGTCATAAAATTGTCCACCGCGTCAGGAACCTGTAAGGGAGTAATTAATTATTACATTATTTCTAGTGTAAAGGCTTAAAAATACTCGCCAATGCCACTCAAGAAATGTTAGTAGCCTGAGAAATTAACTCACCATCATGTAATGTCCCATCCGCTGTGCTTGTTGCCGTATAGTTTAACGCCATAATGTATTAGTTTTAAGCTTGTATTTGATTCCATTTGTATGTTACTATGATCAAACTCACAAACTGTGCATTCGGTTGACATTGCTGTTCCTGGCGTCGCCCGGCTCGCGCTGTCTATGGCTGTGACATTGACAGAGCGAGTTATGGTCGCGTTCACAGCTGATGTCGCGCAACTGTCAACCGATCGTCTTTTTGATTCTATGTTTATATATATTTTTTTGTTTTATATATATATATATATATATTTTATTTCCGTTTTCATGTTTGCAATGTATACTGTTGGTGTTGCCCTCCCACCCACTCACTTAAAGGCTTCGACGGAAGACCAGCGCTGGCCAACAGGCCTGCACCATGCTGAGTCGGGGCCTTTTCGTGGCATACCTGTTGTTTTTGTTTCTATGTTCACTTTTGTTATTGTTTTGTATGTGTCACGAATAAACGTTTTCTATTCTATTCTATTCTATAATAAAAAAATAATAAGCTACATTTTAAAGAATTCGCAGATTTCGTCCATTTCAAAACTCACTGAGTTAATATTGAAAGTCGTATGCAGCAATCATAATTCAGTGTAGTAAAAATGAGTTTAACGTCACCTAGTTCTGCATTCAAGTATAAGTCACTTAAGTCACGTAGCAAAATAACCGCAAAAAAATACTCTTTCTTTGGGATAATCGACTACCAGACTGAGCAGAGAGCATCTTTATTTTGAAAGATAGTAAAGATACGGTAGCCCAGTGGTTCAGGCATGCGGCTGTCAAGCGGCGGTCGTGGGTTCGAATCCCGGCTCGTACCAATGAGTTTTTCGGAACTTATGTACGGAATGTTTACCGTTAGCTTTTCGGTGAAGGTAAACATCGTGAGGAACCCGGTCTAATCCCAATAAGGTCTAGTTTTCCCTCTGGGTTGGAAGGTCAGATGGCAGTCGCCTTCGTAAAACTAGTGCCTATGCCAAATCTTGGGATTAGGTGTCAAAGCGGACCCGGGCTCCTTTAGAGGCATTACCGGGAATAACGCTAGGAGGATGAGTAAAGATACAATTACGTAATTACTTGAAATATTATTGACCTTTGTTATTCACTATGTCACGATGTTTATTTCAAAAGTGTAAAGCCACATTTATAAGTTGTACTCGTGATATTATATTTTTATGAGGACATAAATACTAGCAGCACGACCGTAAACCGTTCTCGGGATATATAACTTCGTTTCGTGTGACATTTACTAAAAGGCATGTTCAAATGAAATTATTAAGGGAAGGTACATCCTAATAAATTAATTACGTACCCTTACGGATACTTCAACCGGCATAATTTTCAAGGAATCCATTCGAGAATTTTTGAATATCCCTGCAGAAAGGATTTGTTCTCTCATGCGTCGCATTTTTGGGGCCTTTTAATTTTTAGGGTAAATCGGTGATTCGGGTGAAACATATCCACTCGCAACGTTTCTTTTTTAAGCGAACAATAATAATCGGTTCTAAAAAGTTAGTTTTACTGTTACATCATTTTGATTAAAATGATATATAATTAGAAAGCGGGGATTGAGGAGACACTCAACATTTGATGGAAATAGTTTAAGGTAAATGTCCTAATGTTGGACACTTCTATGGAATTACGATTAAAAGTGCCAACTATCGGGCAATGTCGAGCGCTGGGACATGTAACCTTGCGAACCTTAGGGACCTTAGAAAATAACGTATGTTGACAACAAAAACATACTATACACAGTGAACCTGAATAACCCGAAAGATTTTAACCACGCATTCCTTAGGTCGGCCTGCCGGCTTAGTTTTGAAGATATTATCAATTTTCATGTAAACTTTTTATTTTGATTACTAACGTGCATTAAGCTCTTTTGATTGCGACGTTGCTACCGATGTTGGCCAGTTTTGCGTCGCTATTGACAGATATCAAAGTGCCAGCTACCACTCACTAAATTTAACCTTTTTTGAAAAAATAATCGTTACCGTTTTATTAAAAGGGATAATTTCCATAGAAAAGCGATAGTTATCCAAGTTTCATTTACAAAAACCGACAAAAAAAGCAAAAAAAAAATATTTTTTTTGCTGAATTTTTGTTGGGGTTCATATAATATTTCTTTTTCCTAATGATCTCAGGAATGCGTGCTTAAAATCTTTCGGGTTATTCACGTCCACGGTGTATATTATGGACAGTTTTTTGTACAAGTTTGTACGTTCTCCGGAATCGCTTATTCGGTATATATTTATTTCATCCGCGTGTAAAACGGACTTTCTGGATGTTTAAAGGCTATATTTTATACTGGGTTTGCTGAGTTCTGTGCAATAAGCGCGGGCAGCTGCCTTGTTTTACACTTAATATTTTCGTGCACAAAGCGAGTTATAACTTACCAACCTATCATACTTCTAGTTTGATACTTCGGTCCTATGTTTACTGAAACTGTACGTGTTTACAAAATACCCAGACAGTTATTACGATCGACTTATTCGCACGTCAAAGCAATTACTAGCCGGGCGAGCGGGCATCTGGCTCCCACTCCTCACTCCCTGTTTACCCGCCTTCGTAATTCGCACCTACCGCTTTTAGATTCTTATTGGGAAGAATCGTAGCTGGAACTTAGTTCGGATATCTATATTATTTTATTTTTGTTTTTTGTAGGCCTTTTAATAAGCTTTTGGGCGACATAGGATAACATTTCAATACGTCGCTTTCCGAAATAGCCTACAACATTTAGTGCTAGATAATTTTACATTCGCGTTAAAGCCATCAACTATAACGGTAGCCGTATCAAAAGTTTAGAAGACGCGCTCTCTGCCTTCGACTAACATACACCAGTCGGTTTCAAGGTTGTAGTAAACACGCTTGTAATAACTACGCTATTTTTCATTTCAATTCGTCAAAAACGTGGTGCCAAACTAAGCACCAAATTGATTAGGACGGAAACACTTAGATTCGTATAAGTTGATATAGGAGTATCGAAATTGTAGTAAACCGGCTTATATAACCTCCGCGTTTTTTCATTTCAAGCATGGTTAACATTGCGAAGCGCCATAATTCTCGGGCAACTCTTTAATCGGGCCGTTCCATTCCATTCGTCGTTCCGTTTTCAATTCGTTTCCATTTTTAACCTTAAGCTGTTCCACAATGAGTGCGCTTGGACATTTTGAGTTATTTATCGTTGCCGTTGAAATGTTTTCATAAATGTTGAAGCTGTTTTTTAACTGTATTCGAAAGCAGAATTAGACTGCCAGTATTTATACCGAGTCTTGGACAATGGTTATCTAATTTAACGAGTTTAATTAAATTATTTGAAAAGTAATAGCGCTAGTCTTGAAATATAATAATTCTGATATTATGTGACCCACCTTTTTGGAAAGAAATCTTTTATAATTGCAATCAACTCCTTGTCCCTTTCAACTCGTTAGACCTACATACACAGTTGTGTTGACGTAGAAATGACGTCATGATATCTAGGTATGAGATCATGGATAGGTTATGATCGAAAATTAAGACCAAATTGTGACTCAGTTAGATAAATCAATCATTAAGAATGAAGGTAATTAAGTAAAACACAGGACTTAATAGCTTATACTGTTCAATAACCTGTTTGTAGGCACAGTTCCAAACTAGAACTCAATGTATGTTAAACAATCGTTAAATCGGTTAAAAATAAAAGGAAGAAAGAGAGAAATATACATTTATTCACAAACAGGACACACATTCAATAAAATAAAATAAACAAGAAGAGCACATAAAATATGAAACAAGTATGTCTCTGCGGTAGTGAACCGGACACAGGCTTAGCATTATGCTGAGGTGTCAGACACGCGGATTTTCAGCCAGCACCGTTTAATACCAGTTTAAAATTAGAACTCAAGCACCGTCGTCACACTGAATGACAACGGCCAGTATTCATTACTAAAATGTAATCGATCGACTTCAATAATTCACAGTCGGTGACGATCCTCGAATACCATCCCGGCCCCCTGGGGAAATCATACAAACTTAAACATGGAATAAGTTAGTGATGGGACCAACCGGTTATTACATATACTCGTAGTTTGAATATCGATTGTGGCCGAAACGGGTCGCGTGACCGAATAGCCGCGGGTATGTAATTAAAATAAGTGTTTCTTGTAATAACTATGTTAGTGTTGTAACGAGCCCATGTTTTTCGTCCTAATGTGTCGGCTAGTGAGGCTTTGTTAACGTTTTTACCGGAAGAAAATTAATTTTATACTTAGCAATAACAGGTTCGATATACAATGTCAAACTATAATCGTCTTATAACGTGCTTTTAATAGAGATTATGCTTTGATTTTACTCCTACTTTGGAAGAATAATTTAGTATTATTTTTAAACCTTTCCTCTTTTGCTTTCAGTTATTTTCTCTTGAGCAAACGTTTTTAGACTTCCTCTTGGGCGCTTGGCCATAAATTCTCTCTTAGCGTTGTTATAGTAACAGTAATTTCCGTCGAGTTTCCTGTTTTTTTAACTGATGTACTCATTCATTAGACGTGCTTGCGATTGAGAAAAATATTTCTGGTGTAACGTTATTTTTGAATAGCATTTAAGAATCAATACTAATTTTGGACTTATTCACACACATTATGTAACCAGTTTGTTTATTTTAATTTGTATTTATTATATTTTTGACTGATAGAGCCATGTTATAATGCTTAAACACTTTCATCTGATCCAATTTCAACTTATTTGTTTCTTGACGACACTACTTTACCAAATAATAGCTGGTAATTGTTTATTGTAATTCTACTACCTGTAATAAGTTGCAACACCGCTTATCAATTCATATAAACGTATAACATAAAGAACAGTTTTTCATATAAATCACAATCATAGTCTTATACACTGTCAGTACTTTTATAAACACGTCTCAACCAGCTCATATCAAACCAAACCAGTACTTATTCACTTCTATTAACTCGCATCACAACAGCACATTAATATTGCCTTCAAGAATCCACCCGATTACACTCAAAAGATTGAGCGCAGTCTAATCAACCAGCACGCACATTTCACATCATCGACTTGACATCACAATTTAATATTCATCGATAACTCGTCGTTAGACGCATTAATAAGTCACAACACTGCGTGGTTTGATGAGTCGTTTGCTACTTGTATTAAATCTGAATGCGTATTACGATGTTGTTTAGTTTTATGACGTATTCATGGTTGAGTAGGATAGGTTTTTGGTTGGTAATTTGATGTAGTCGTGTCTTCATGCGACGGCAGTGTAAGTGTTGGTACGGCTGGTTTTACTGTCGGCAATGTTTTAATAATACATACCACGGTGTACGGAAAGTGCCTCGTAAATTTTACGTTATATTGAAAGCGGTATATGTCTAAGTAGCTACTATGCAGTGATAGCTATCCCTATGCAGTTTTCAACCAAAAAATATGTGGATAGATTGGCCTGTTATGAATTTTGGACAGAACATATATGAAAGTTACAATCTTGTAGATTGATTTGCTTTTCCTTTACAAGGTAAAAGCTTATAAGCATAGCACATATTCTTTTTTCGTTTTTGACGAGAAGAGCTAGTTAATTTCATTCGTCAATTTTTCTCTTAGAGGAAAGTAAGGTCAGATAATAGTCACTTTCTTGAAACCGGTGTTTTAATGAGGTGCAGAAATAAAAGGTGCTAAATCTTAGAATTAGGTGCCAAAATGGACCCCGGGCTTCTATAGGATACAATCGGGGAAAAGAGGGAACCCGGAAAGGCTTTTTTTTATGTGATAGGAGGCAAACCAGCAAACGGATCACCGGATGGTAAGCGATTACCGCCGTCCATGGGAGCGTGGGGGCGCAGTGTCTCAAGACGAGAGTCTTTGACCAGTGTGTGTTGCGTACGGAACGTACCGGAAGGCGCGGCGTGGGTAGGCCCCTCAGAAGGTGGACTGACCTGGTAAAGATTGCAGGAGTCCGCTGTATGCGGGTGGCACAAGACCCGTCACATTATCACTCTTTGGGGGAGGCCTATGTCCAGCAGTGGTCGTCTTTTGGCTGATATGATGAGCTTGCGGTTGATCTGCGGTAATTTTACCAGTAATTTATTCATTCGACAAAGTCGGGACAACTATGTTAAATCCTTGGGAAAGCTATTATAAATGCATTCACATGAATACGCAATGGGTAGCCGATTTGCTTATTAAACTATTTGAGCACAACATTGCAAATGAAATCTGCACTACAAGGAAATTAATTTAACACCAGCCCTCGTCCGGTCAGCTGCGGTCAGCTTTAAAAACATGTGCACAATTTTGTTCCTTATTCATACCACTTACGTGTTGAATTGTATACATATTAATAGTCAAACGAAACCGCCGACCGTTAGACCAAACCGACAGAGATGCAGGAACAAATTAACGCGTCCCGTTTGGGGTGCGAAAGGGATGGTGGAGAATTCGTGTGCTGTCTGTACGGACGGTGTGGCGTTGCCTGTAATAACCTTGTTTGATACAAACTGCCCATCTCATGTTGAAATGTGTTGAAATAGGATTTTACCGAAATAGTACATCACGTATAACCACTAGTGTTAATTAATAACTACAACTTAGAAAAGTTGAGCTACCTCCGACATTTTCATTTCAAAGTCCAATATCTCAAAAACGGCTGAACAGATTTTCATGAAACATGCCTAGGAACACTCGGGATTTAATTATCCATGACACAAAAAAAACGAAAATCGGTTCATCCGTTTGGGACTTTCGATACTTCAGATAGATACACAGACAGACACGTTAAACTTATAAAACCCCTCTCTTTGCGTCGGGGATTAAAAATGTCTTGATGGTAACTTTACGTACACAATGTTTTAGAAGTGGTCGAATCGACGCCCTGTGCAATTTATTTTTAATGTTGGCTCTGACTTGTACGTAGTATATTGTAAGTAACATAAAGGTAAGGACCACCTTCTTGGCCAGCTTACTCGTACCTCATCATCATAAAGGACCATGGGCAACTTTGTATGGAGCCTGATCCTGAATCCAACAAAGCTGAAACTTAGGTCATTAAATAGGTCTTTAAAACTACTTCAATTCTTTCTATGGGCATTAAGTTGAATTCCATTGCAGAACTGAGATATTCATATTTAAGTAAAAGTGAGTAGGATCTACTTATGGGGAAACGGGTTCTCAAAGTGAATACATATTCAGAATTATAAGGGTAAGGTTAGTGTGTAAAATAAACATGTTTTTTGTAGCTAATTAATTGTTTTATTAATAAAATATGAATATATGCCACGCTCGATGTGCCTTCATCATTAGTACATTTTGTCATAACTACCCTCCAGAATACTAAATATGAATATTCTCCGAATCCGTTTTTTCATTGCTCAAACTACTGACTGTGGCTAAAATACGAATATCTTCGTTCTGCAATGGAATTCGACTTTGTGCCTGTAGAATGAAATAAAGTAGATTTAAAGACCTATTTAATGACATAACTCTCAGTGCTGTTGGTTTCAGGACCATTTTGACGCATGGTCCTTTAAGAGTTAACCTCATGTCGGAGTATTTTCTTTTCTCATGTGATTTGCCGATACTTGGTCATTTGATACGGCACGATAACTTCTTTAAAATCACCATGGAAGGAAAGATAGAAGGAAGGAGAGGCGGGGGAAGACCGTAGCTAAACTCACTCAATTAAATTTTCTTTGAAAATTTTCCGTTGTGTCCATTTTGTGGCAAAATTTTGATTTTTGCGTCATTACAAAACTATGTACACTTCTTTATTTTTATGGCTACCTACCTACCTACCGACTAATCAGGCTAACTTTTATCCAAAAATATGGTCCTCACCCATTATACATTTTAGTTTACAGAGCTTTGTTAAAAGTTTTGTATGGTGGATTTTAATTTCTATCTTTTGCAATTTGTAAAGTATCTCTGTAACCCTGTAATGGCTATAAGATTAAATAAAATTGAATAAGGGCCTGTTTCACAATCGCCGGATAAAGTTATCTGCAAGTTAGAATTATTGCTATCCTTTTCTCCCGTCATATAAAAGAAAAGTGACAGCCAACATTTATCTGACGGATGTTTTAACTGGAGATTGTGAAAAAGGCCCTAAAACTCGTACATTGCTCAATATCTCGCAACACGAATAAACAAAGGACGACCAGCCAATTGAATACTCTAATGCTACTGTTCCATTATCACTGAGAAATGTATAAAAAGTGAATGAATGAAGAATACTTGTACGGGCCCCGGTTAGTCAAGCCGAGTAGAGTTCTAGTTTAAAAAGGATTTAAGACGTAAAGAAATGTGTAGTGTTTTTTGCGAACAGAAACGAGATTTTGAGCTGACTTACGATTTTTATCTTCTCTAAGCAAATACTCGTACCAAACCCTTTCAAAACGCATGACTCACATGTGCGTCAAGCGACGCGAATTCCTCTACTCTTGGCGTCAGCATGCTACATAACACTGTCACTACCGCGAATTACTAAAGTGTATTATGTCAGTTGTGTTTTACGCCTTTTTAGAATGGAAAAGCTGAAGTTATTAAATAGCTGGGAGCAATTAACAGTTGGTCCACGTCTCTCGCCGTTATTGCCTGCTAAATTGTTATTTAAATTCAGTGCCATCTTGGTAGTGAAGAGTGATTTTATTTTGCGATTTTGAAGTGTTCCTTTCGTATTTTGCGCGGTTGGATGGCTTTTAGATGAAAATTTTGTTTATTAAAAGTAAAAATAACTGGTAGAGACAATTGATAGCTTTTAGCAATAACAATCTTTGGAAATAAAGCAAATATATTTTTTTAATTCGCTTAACCCATTCAAGGCTGTCCTACATATATTATGAGATATGCCTCTACGAGCGAATTCCGATATAAATTCTCACTTCATTGTACCTGACTTAGCGTTTCATGGGCTCGAATGCGTTATAAAAAGATTAATAACGAAGTAAGGCATGACGTTAAAAATAATGTGATGTTATTTCTAATAATTTGACTATACAATGTTCTCACGTCCGCTCAACCACTTTACTATTGAAAAGATCAATGAATGAATGAATGAATGAATTTAGTAAATTCACTATTAACATATGGTACAGGTACACGTATTACAGAAAACTGTTGCATAAAATGTGGCACGTTGAGAATCACCTCGCAACCGTGGCATTATGAATGTTGAGTTTACGTACTCGTAGAAGCGCTACGAAACTTTACTACGAGTCGCTACGCCGTAGCACGGCTACGCTGGAAGTATACAATTTGGCAACAACACTCTTGCTATTGTTATTTTGTTAGCTAAGCTTCGTTAACTAAAAACAATTAATGAGTAAAGTACATGACTAACGTTTATTGTAGTTAGGTGTTTATGTTTAATGTTTATTGAAGTTAGTGGTCGCTCTGTATTAACCCATACGTTGCCGAGGCGCAAATATTCTATATTAAATATTAGGACGCGCTATCGCGTCAATTGCAAGGTACGTACCTACGTAGACAACCAAAAGATATTTCATAAAAAAACACCACAATGGACCTTTCTAGATTTATAACTTATAACCTCGAACGTAAAACTGTACAGAGATGACAGCTGGTCATAATGTTCAAAAAATTGTAGCTGCTATCATGCAAAGTGTATTTAAGGATATTGCGCGTGCAGATATTAACACGTACATTAATATCTGTACACGCCTTTACGAGATTCACAACAGCGTCGTGTATACATATTTATGCTGCTCAAAACAAAATGAGGGCCACTTACATTTTTCTATTTTATTGTTAATTATTGCACATAAATTAATTGGTAAGTATCTCAATAATTATGTCCCGCATCATTCAGAATACAACCTCTTTCATGCTGGTGTTAAAGTCTAAGGGTGGATATTTTGCTTAGAGAGTGAGTGAGACGCACACATTGGACAAAGATCTCGGACAAGTGGAATACCATCCTAGTAGCTGGAAAAAATATAATTTCCTCTTAAAAAAAAAAATGTTCTCTAATAATTACTTTCCATTTCACGGCATAACTCACGTATTAAATGTTACTACTAGCGACATGTTTCGAACTCTCTGGGAGTTCTTCTTCAGGATGATGATTATTCTTCTTGTATCGGCGCGTGCGTCAAGCGCCGCACCGCCGTGCGAAGGCCTTCGGAACGGGCGCGGGCACTGCCCGCTATTATTTAACATTCAAGCGAAACCGCCGCGAAAACACTCATCCTGAAGAAGAACTTCCGGAGAGTTCGAAACATGTCACCCGTAGTGACATTTAAGACGTGTAATTATTGGTATTAATTCAACATGTCTCACGAAAGTTCAATACTTCAATAATTTTCACGTAACGATCACCATACGTGTGGCCCCTATTTTCTTTTGAGTACGACATGTCTTTATTTATGTACTATATTGATATCCCTGACTGGACCTACATTTATGAAGTAGCAAATCAAATAACTTTACCAAATCGGGTAGCTTAATTTTTTCGCCGGACATCAAACGGGTTTTTACCAAAACATTCCGTTAAACGGACCCCTTTTTAACAGTATTAATACCGTATGTTTGATTCGCCGAATCAAAGTGGAAGTTAATGACGAATCATTTGATGTAATTATGAGTGTAAATATTTGATGATCACAGGTTATTCTATCTGTACGGACGCTTTGAAGGTTTTTAAATAATTATACCGAATTCGTCGATAAACATTTGGTAATTTGAGTCGGGTTAGGTTAGGACGTATTAATATAACAGATTTTAATTAAGCATTTCTATAGTATTAAGTATAAAAAATTATGTATTAAATCAACAATCAAAAATATACAACCTTTCAGCAAAGTTAATTAAAAAAGAATACATTAACTTTCTCTGTGCTCTAAAATATCAAGTTTTTTTAATTGATTATATTTTATGGGTATTAAAAAAGCGTTTATTCAATTAGCGTGAGTCGTCGAGCAAAAATTAACTAGGGGGTCCGTTTTGTGACGACCATTAAAAAGTATTCAGTTTGTATTAAACATTTTGTTTTCTAATTTTAAGTGATATTTGCATGTACACATAATTTAAGTGTAAAACATTTTTTTTACATAATTTGTTTGCTTAATTTTCGTAACCGACACTGACTTGTTGAACAACTCACGCTAATTGGGTACACACACAATGAATACTACGACTGTGGCAAACAAGCATACGCACAGCTTGATACTAAGCAGACACCGTGGCGTATGGACGTTTGCTACTCCAGAGGAGTTACAAGCAAGTTGCCGACTCATTACTGATTTGATTGTTCGTATTCGAAAAACTTTCGAGTATTTCGTCCATTACTACAATATACTCTAAAAATGACGTCAAAAGTCAGACATTGGCATACTTTTCTTTTCATACATCGAAGATCTATTATGTATACAGAAGGGACATAACTAACCAGGCCGTATACCTGTTTACCACCGTGGTAGTATTCAAGGAAAGTAATTAAGTTCACAAGTATTAAACTTATCATCGACGTGGATACATGCGACACATGTATATTTTGACCCGTGGCCGATACCGACAAATAAAATATCATTATTTTAAAGCGTGCATGCCGGGAATTGTAACCGTAACAGCCATCGATGGCAGATAATGTCCCTTTTATTATCTGTGAGCTGTCACGGGCGACGTTGACAAACGAGCGCGGCGAAGAGCGCTAGCGGGTGCTATACGGCACTTGCGAACGGTAGGGGAGCACTATTCAGTGCTGCTAGGGGCACAATCATTAACATTGAACTTTGTAGGTATATAGCTGCATTTATGTAAAATACATTTCGCAAAAAAACTGTTAACCAAGTATCCATTTAACCGGTAGCGAGGTTAAGGTACGACCGACTTCACTGTGCATTGTGATGGGCTTAGTCAACGAGTTTAACCCATTCAACGCCTATGACCCACATGTGACCCATGCCTTTACGAGTGATTTTCGCTACGAGGTGGAAAAAAATTGCTACACACTACGACGTAGTACAGCTTTAGTATGTACCTTGTCTATTTACAGCTAGATTCTTAAAACAAAAGAAATGTTCCATCCTTTATTTCGTAAGTTAACATAAAAACCAATACTCTTAGTATAAAACATGACATTGTGCAAAAGCGAACCTAATCACATCAAAACAGCACTTAAATTCACCAAGAACTGTAGCAATTGTGTCACAAAACATCATTGTTAAATTTCCCTTATCCCCGCCATCTTTAGCATTTGCCGAAACGTTGTTGTTTGTCAGTGATAACATCCTTTGATCAGAAAGTGCTGTAAGCCACAAAAAAGGATTTTCAATTTAAGACTTTATTAGATCGACATAAAGTCGCAATATGATTTATCGGCTTTTTTGAGATTTTGCTTTCTGCCTTTGACTTGAGCCGATCGGTTATTACGGACATGCAATTTTGTGATTAACACTCTTTTTCGGTTTCAACAAGCCACGAATTCGGTGCAGGTTTGTTTATGGGATATTAGAGTTCAGAAAATACCGTGTACGTAACAAGTCGTTCATCAACATATTTATAAATAGTTCATATTTATAAAAAAATGTCTTTAATTTCGTCCAAAATTAATAATGAGTGTCCAAAATTAGTAATGTTGTGTTAAGTGGCCAGGCTTGATTTTATTTTACAATAGACAGCACGGTATGTTTTGGCAAAAAACTGGGTTCGTCATCTTTAATATGCTGTACTGAATTATAATAAATCTTCTTGAGAGCACTGAGATTTAGCCAGAAGTAAGATACTTCAAAACAAAAATATAAGTAGTCCCCGACGACCCGAGCTCACCTCCAAAACTCCACCAAGTCCATTACTACTGCACTTTATAAAACACAAATAAATCCACGACAAATGCCGCATATAACATATCTAATGCCAAACTTGTGCCCACTCTATTCGCGAACTATAAATTCGCGACGAAAATTTTTCCTACCAAAGAAACTTGGTCCCGTAAATATTTTAAAGTTACATCCGAAGGAAAAGTGACACCGCGTGTTGGCGGTGCGGCGAGTTTGGCCATTGGCAGAAAATAACCCTGTCCTGGCCGAACTTGAAATATAGAAGTTTCGATGGGAGACTTTGCGAGTGTGTTGTTTGTTTCGCGGTGATGTATTTTTCTAGTTCTCCAGGGAGCAGCGCTGGGGCCTGAGTATCATTTTGTGTATGGACGGAAGTTTGTGGACTATTTATATACTAAACGCGTTACAGTTGTATTTTACTTCTTCTGGGTTGCATCGTTGAATTCTGACAGATTGGGAGCAGTTTTAGAAGATACTATGGGGATTTGGTGTAGCTCAGAGCAGCGCCACGATGGTTAAGTATGTGGTTGGTGACTTAAATGATACTCAATATGACTGCTATATATTCCTTAACGTTGCATTGACATATAACAGAGTGTCTGCAATCATGCGAAATATTGCAGGAGAACAACCGTACAATTTGTTTTTGATTTTCTTGAGAAGGCTGTCAGAAAAAAAAAAAATTTGGTCATTCTGCTGCAATCCCAGCATGATTAATAATAACATTCCAAATATTACATGTATAATCATTGTTTAAGTATATATCTCTTATACTATTATCAATGAATAAGTATGTCATTTACCTGTGTCCTTAAGCCTAACAGAGTTTAAATGTTAAGTAACTTTAATCTACTAGAAAATATTGTTTGCTAACATGATATTCTCCATGCGCTCGAGACACCGTCTTGGTACTTTTTTTTTTAATTCCAGCCAGTTTTATTCCTCAAATGATATCATAAAGTTTAATGTGCTCGTGATTTTCTTCGTAACGTCGCCAATCTTTAGAAAACTCAGCATAAATCACTCGTCCCAAAACACGTTTGGAACATGGAACACTTCGGCCGCTACCGATTTTGACCCTCGTCCCAATTATAATTTTATCCGAAAGAGGTCTTGTTAACCGCCTGGAAACAGCTTACGTGCGGAAGGTTAGCGTAATTTGATTTGGTAAGGGCTCTTAATGCCTTCTAACTCCTTGTCCCGGAGTTTCATTTAAAAGTAATCGTGGTTTAAGTACGCTCAGGCTTTCTTATCATCTGATATTTTTGATAAAATACAGTTCTTATGGCACTCCCGTGTTCATTTGATTTCTATTAATACTCGAATATTATGTTACATTATAGAAAAAATTACCTATAGATCAATTAGAACAAAGTTCCTACGATAATTATAAGTAACTCCTATGAAACTTTTTCATCGATTGTGACTGTCCGTGAGGTTATGTAATTTGAGAAAATTTGTAGTACCTTTTTTAACTTGGTTCTGATCATATGGAAATATGTTATTAGTATATAAGTAATATAACATATGAGTAAATAAGTTAAATGTGTTAGTATAAGTATTCTTTATTTCACACCTCAAATGCATGAATCAAATAAATACAAGACATTCAAAGTTAAAAGTAGAGGTAACAACGGGCGGTCGGCCCAAAGATAGTGGTTAAATAAACTCTGCATTTTAAGCATAGAAATCAAGGTACAGCCAAACAGCTATTGAATATATCTAATAGTAATATAATATATTTCCGATAGGTATTTTAGGATGTTTATTTCTTCCACGTAACACAGAAATATAAAAACAGTCATTTAGTAACTTAGGCATTGATCAAAATGTCAGTAATTTCAGCCCATTATTGGAACTTAGTAATTTTTGTTTTTATCATAGCAAAAGATAAATATAAAAACTTTGAAGATTGTATCAAACTAAAAACAGAAATACCTACATCAAACACAGCACGAACTCTCAAGTGAAACAACATTCGAATTTACCTTCCGATGAATAATTTGACCGACCCAATTGCACAATAAATATGTCGGCCATTGAATTCCTTTAAGGAACCTCCGGGCCAGATACGCTGAATTATTAATAGCTCGACACACGTAGTCGGACTTATGAATGTACACATTTTAGCACTTATGGTCTGTTAATAAATTAGAAGGATCCATGAACCAGATGGGGGCGGGGCACGAACGCATCTTGTTGAGTTATGCGGGGATCTCACGAACGGTTCTTTGGTACACTTTTAAGACCGAAGGATGTGCAGTGGAATTTATCGTGTTAATTTGGTAATTTGTCAGTTCCATTCTCTTGCTCAGAACTTTTTCCTAATTTGTAAACCATTCTAAAAGCTACTTGTTCGAAATTCAATGTTAATGAAGCATGGTAAGGATTAGTTGAACAAATACATTTCTTAATACAGTTGCTCAAAAAGTGGTACTTTTTGTGGCTGCGTAGCGTACGAGAAGCTCAATTTCTCGAACTAGTGCTTTTTACTTTTTAGTTCCAAACTATACTTTCGCTTACCAGGGAACCGATTTTTGACTTTCGAGCGCTCGACTATTTCACTCGAAAACTGTCAAAAATTATGAAATGCTATTTTGAAATAGCGATAGAAAATTCAAAAACGAGTGGTATCGACCAGTCTTATTCAATTCTATTGGTAGAAAGTAAAGTGAAATTAAATCAATTGTAATTTTTAATTTCTGTTTTATTTTTGTTACAATTGTTTTTGTCGCAAATGTATTAAAAAACGTCGTTTGATACACGTGCGGAAGTGTCTTGACCCTCGTCTGGCGACTCGGGCCAAGGCACCTCGGAACTCGTGCAAAATGACATACTTTCCGCACTAGTATCAAAATGTACTATTTTATAACCGTCGCGGTCATTAGATATCCATTGTTACTTATAAGGCGAAAATTGTAAACAAATCTTTGACGTCTCGTACTCGTACCAAATGTTGGTGACCCATGATGAAATGATAACACGCAGAATAGTCTTCGACAGTTTATATATACACTTTATATAAGGAACAATACCTATACAGGTAACAGCACAGAATATTCATTTATTATTTATTTATTTAAACTTTATTGCACAAATAAAAAAAATAAAGGTACAATTGGCGGACTTACTGCTTTAAGGCATTCTCTACCAGTCAATTGTTGGCCAATATTCGTTCACAAGAAACAATTTACACGTAATATAACAATAGGGGGAGGCCTATGTCCAGCAGTGGACGTCTTTCGGCTTATATGATGATGATGATTATGTAACAATAGGTGTTTAAGTATTTTACTTAAGCGTATAGTATAGTATAAAAGGAGAATTTACCAGCAAAAAGAAGAATCAAATATAATAAAAATGCAGGGCAGATTCCTCTACGATTTTTTTTTAAATGTATGGTGTCAAATTGGTATTTTTATTTCCTCAAAATCATCACTTTATTCAAATAAATAATGGTTGAAATTTGAACATTATTCTTGCCGAAAGGGCAGCCACCATTATCGTGACGTCATTACTGCAACACTAGCAGACCATAGACTACTAAAATGAAACTATGTGCAGAAACATAGAAAAGTCAAATGTGCATGACCTTTTTATCTACGCCTTCTGATTTTTGCATTTGCTGTTCTGACGTCACTCACTCTTGGTGTTCAAAAAGGCGGTCGGCGTTTTCGGTCACGTAACATGCAGATAATAAAACTACGATTCTAATAAAATAAAACATATGTTTTTAAAACAAAATAGTTTTGTATTCGTATTTTTATCGTAAAAACTACATGAAAAATACTTTTATAATTAAATTTTGAAATATTTAATTTAATACCTTATTATAAGCGCAATCCTCATTCGAGTACAACTTTGTCATAACAACAATCACACACACACACAAACAAAGTTTGATCGCGTCCCATCCCGCTTTACAGCCCCGCCAGCAGTGGTTAGCTATCGAAGTTATAATTTCGTATTATGGCCAATTTGAAGATAACGACGCATTAAAGTCAGATGTTTAGCAAAACAATAATCCGACGGTAAGTGAATTTTGCGAGATAAATCAAACGAGCTGATATTAAAATGCTTTTATAGACGATAAAGAGTGGAATTATTATTTCCATGTTAATGGCGCCGATAAATCTTCGGCTATTATGGGTTTAAAGCGCTCACAATGTCCTAAAGGGGACGCTGGAAGAAAATATTAATACACTATAAAGTGTCAGATATCTGGGGCATGACTTTAAAGAAAATGCATTTTATTTCCGTCGACTATTAGATAAGACTAGTAATGTTATTATATTAGCCATTTCATGACGGGTCTTAAAAATGTACTGGTTTTATTATCAATAAAAAAATTACAATCAAATGTTCGACTGTCTGTACGAAAGAAAAACCGAATGATATTTAGTTTTTGGAGCTTATAGGTCATTTACACAAGTAAAGCTGTGCGGTAAACAGCCATGCTTCTACGCTATTACAAAAAAAACTCTCATTTCATTACAAGTCATTTTTCCATCATAAAAATAGCGCCATAAAAACCCTTTCAGCGCTACACCTATTCGATTAACGTCTTTTAAAGGTGAAATAACGCAGTAAAGTGGACACTCGGATCATTAATGCAGGGTTCTATATTAAATTCACGATGTTCTGGCCCGCCGTCCTGGCCACTAATAATAAATGATGGCAGATGACCTTTATCAAACTGTTTGACATTTAACTGCCTTCGAACATATTTATATCGGCGATATTTCAATTTCTGTGCGATTATGACGCCGTTAAGGTGTGGCGTTAGATTGATGTCTGGTGTAGGTTTAGATTGGGGTGACTTATTGCCAAAGAGTAAGTAAAATCTAAAGACAAGTGAAGTCTTATGTAGGGTTTACATGGATGTGCTTTGTGCAAAATAAATATGGGTAAACAATAAATTGCAAGTACCAAATAACTAACATTTGAATCAAATAAGCTAGTTAAATTAATAGTAGTAGTTCTTACGTTAAAAAACAAGAGATCAATGGTTTGCTTGTTCACGAAAATCGTTAAACATTTTTAGGATGTCTTTAACCAAATATAAAAAAAACGGAACGGTAAGCAAACAAAAGATTTGCCCCTGGCTTCGAGGAACAAAACTAATTAAGTATCTCTTATAGAAAGAAAAATTAAAAGTCTCAACAGTAAATGAAGGAGGAAAGCTAAAGATTTAATTACTTAATAATGAAGTAGCAAACTAAAAGAATTATGGAATATGATGGAGAAACACTTGAGAACAACTGCGATGAAATTCTAAGAAAATTCAGGAAAATCTCGCATGCTAAAATGTCAAAGTACCTATTTAAAGGGTTAACGTCATCTCCAGACGTTTTCTAGAAGTTTGTGATAAAGCATGTATTCAAGAATAATTACGTTATTTAGTTTCCCTGGTCTGATTTGAGAGTCACAAAAATTTGAAAGATAGGTCACTGCTAATGATTCCTGTATGATTAACCAGATTACTACATAGGATCTTGTCACGCACCATGGTGCAGAAGTAGCTACATGGCTCAAATGTTTTTTTATTTGATTTCCCGTAATAGTCTATGGTCAGCCTTGAAGACCTTTGCCCTTCAACTTTACCCATCATAATGTACTCTCTTGGATGTCCGAGAAACCTCTTAAAAGGTAATCTAAGTATGTCAGGGAGGATTCAGTCCTGCCATGGCGTCGGTCTCTGGCTCTCAAGACAGTGCAACGCTTGTAGCCGATCTCGAGGTTCTTCTGCTATGGAGCGTATAGCGTCAACGGCGTAGGCACCCTCGAGGTGGGTTCCTGTCAGTGGAAGTGTTACGCTTTTATTCTAGGTAGCAACAGAGTCACATCTTTTAAACAAGTCATACCAATGGGTATGTAATCGTAGTTTTACTCGCCAAACATTAATAGTACATTACGTAACTAGGGCGGTGAATTCGTGAATGCCTCAGATCGCAGGTGTTTGTGGCCCGAACCGAAGGAGAGGGCCATAAATATGCGCTCTCCGGCTTTACGAATTACCGCCCGTGTTGAGTACAAAATTTTACGTCTTCACCTGGCTACAATGCGAGTTTTCCCGTACACGCAGCGTGCAGTTAAACTCGCATTATGGCCAGGTGTGACGTAAACAGTATTAAAGACTCCACAAAGGTCACTAACAGAACGGCAGACCGAGACAATACTGTGTAACAAATAAAATAATTAAACTGAAGAACAAAGATACCAATCCGATCCCATCAAACAATCAATGGGTCGGTTTAATCGAACAGGGTTCCAACCACTCATTATTACTAGTTGCTTGCGGCTCTCTCGAATTAACTTTGTCATTACCGGCACCCGGTGATACGGAAATTCATAATTAAATTTAATGGGTGCCGTTGAGATTCCGCCTGATTGTGCGTGTGTGGTAAATAGATGCTGTTGAGCGTCTGCGTGCGTTTTAAATGATAGTGCCTTGAAATCATTTGCGGTTAACACATACTGTTTGATTGTTTATAGGTAGGTACAGTCAAGTGCAAAATTCATTCGTCTCATAAATGGACGAGGACCAAATTATTGGGCATTAGCTAGCCTGGTTAGTCGGTAGTTAGACATACAAGCTGAATAAGTGGACAAAGTTCCGTGGTGACACAAAAAATAACCATAGAATTTTATGGTTAATTTTCGTGACACAACAGATAACTTTCATGGAAAATTCAATTGAGTGAGTTATGCTTGCCAAGAATTCGGTCCTTACTCAAATATGAACCAGAACCTTAATTCGTTGAGATAAGAGTCACGGGACATGGGTAGTTATGTAGTATGCACCCATATTGTGACACTTGAATGTAAAAACCAGTTTAGGTATGATATGATGTCGCACATAACTTTCGACGAATAGAGGATATTGGTAGTAGTCATATCAGCCGAAAGACGTCCACTGCTGGACATAGGCCTCCCCCAAAGAGTGCCAAAGTGACCGGTCCTGCGCCACCCGCATCCAGTGGACTCCCGCAACCTTTACCAGGTCATCAGTCCACCTTGTGGGGGGCCTACCTACGCCGCACGTAGCACGTAGAACCGATGGCCGTTGGGGCGGAAAGGTTCTCGAGTGGCGACCGCGTACCAGAAGGCGCGGCGTAGGTATTGGTAGTAATCACAGATATCTATATAGGTATTAGCCGTGTGTGGTTTGATTACCTAGAGCTAGCAATTTTAGATCTTTTGCCACCAGTACTTGTAAAACCAATGTTGTTTCTCATAGTGCTAATCCATATGTTAAAGGAACCAATGTAAAAAATGTTCATACATATTTATGGCTAAATCGAGTCAAAATTATTACACCTCAAATGGCAGTACACACAAATACAACCCATAAATAGGCTGTTGCCCCCTAGAATCCCCTAGCCTGATCCCCCAAGGGAAAAAAACGGTTAGGTTGTTAGGTGAACTGCGACCCTACAGCGCACGAGCCAAGCAAGCGAAGCGAGCGTGACGTGCTAGCGTCCGGCGAAGTGCCATAACCGAACATTACAATTTTATACTAGCTTTTATTATTATTACAAGCTTTTATTTAACTTGCCCTGTTAGTATGGGACAAATCTTGCGAGTTAAAGACGCACTTCCTGGTGACCGATTGAGCTGAAATTTTGGGTGTAAGTATAGTTTAAATGACAACTTAATTTTATGGTACCATCGAGCTGATCTGGTGATGGAGACAGAAGGTGGCCATGGGAATTCAGTACTTAACCGACGTAACGTAACCCCGTTGAGTTTGGGTCCGTTAGAATCGTCTCAATGAGTAGTTTATGATGGTATACAGAAAAGTACAGTCGACAATAAAAGCTTGTACCAAAAATGAAATTTTTGACAAATTTATTTTTATTTTACAAGCTTTTAATTAACTTGCCCTGTTAGTATGGGACAAATACTGCGATTTAAATTTGACCCACTTCCCGTTGACTGATTGAGCTAAAATTTTGGTTATAAGTATAGTTTGGATGACAATTCAATATAATGGTACCATCGAGCTGATCTGATGATGGAGACAGAAGGTGGCCATGGGAATTCAGTACTCAACCGACGTAAGCCCGTTGAGTTTGAGTTCATTAGAATCGTCTCAATCAGTAGTTGATGATGGTATACAGAAAAGTACAGTCGGCAATAAAAGCTGGTATCAAAAATGAATTTTTTGACAGAAACCTATTCCTAGTTGAATATAAAATAATTTCCACTAGGTTCCCCTGGGTGATCGGGGTCAGGTGATTAACGTGTAACGTGATAAATAGCGACATTATATTAGTTTGAACTTTGAGTTTTAGTGCTTGTCTTGTGAGTTTTCCTATTTATGTAATTGACAATCGTGTTAGGTTAAGAACATGTTAGGTACTATTGGTTATGTTTTCTATTGGAATTATTTACTTTATTTTAAATCTTTTAGCTATCCACTTAGCAAAAATCTTATCTTATCTTATGAGCAGCAATGTGTGGTGGCTGAAAAATACGTGCAAGATGTAGGCGTGTTAATTATTGTAAAGCAAGTTGTGTTTGCCTGTAATTGGGTTCATATTCCAGCAATACATAGTTTACGAATGTTGTTTTAGTTGGTTTTGTAGCATGGTACCTGTTGGCAGACCTCAATAAATAAATAAATAATTACTTCAGACACACATCTTTCAAATATATTGGAACTTCATCGCATATGTGTGGCCCTTCTCCTAAAGTGGTAATATACACCTTTACTAGTTCAAACTGGCACCACTTTGAGTAACGACTGTTGGTCTAGCTAATTGGAGAGTAAGAGACTGTACAGTAAGAATCTGTATAATAATTGATCGTCACAGCGGTGGCATTGTGGAACGCGCGAACGCGTACAAAATATATCGCGAGCGAAGCGAATGCGAGCCGTGATCCGTAGTATGTCGCGGTGGATGAGTGAGTGTCCGTTCCGGGTGCGGGGCGGGGAGCGAGCGCGGCGCACCGACAGCAATCTTATCAGATTGCGCTTTCAGCGCTTAGGCTTTTTGTTTTTTTTTTGTATTTGTGCTAACTACACCACCAATGACAAATGAGCTTTTAAAGCAGTTTCGCCTTTTTAGATATCCAAAGGGTAGCTGAAGAGCGGTTTTATACGGCGAATTTACGCAGCGATTGAACGCGACTATCACATGACAAAAGCCATACATTACCTACCAATATCACCTGTATTGTTTGTACCGCCGCAAAAGGAAGTCGTGTAACCACTGTATTTGCCTCTGATATTTTCTTTGTCAAAAAGCAAGAAACTTCATAATACTAGATATACAACACTAATATCAAATACCTACTGCCTCTTTGTTTCCAAATTCTTGGTATAAGCTGCTCGATTATTCGCTTCCTTAACTCTTAAAAGGTTTCTTGTCTCAAATCGAGCCTGCATCGTGATTCAATCCAGCTGGCTTACTGCTCGTCCCGTGGGATGCTACCTTTTTGAGCTATAACTATGCCGTTTTAAATTGAAAAGGGACACCGGAGTAAAGAGAGCACAAATGGGGAAACTTCTGAGTTACAGAGAGTATTTGAATAACTTTGGACCTAAATATAGTGATAAGTATCACAGTCTTGAAGGTGGATTTGATGAATGGGTTTCTATAGAGATGGATACTAACTGTGCTTGTATTTTGTGACGTAGAAATTGAAGTTAGTGAATAAAATAATTGTATTATTATATAATAATTTTCATTAAAATAATACTATGTAGGAAATAAATGGAAAAGGCTTTTGACTCATGTCTTTGTGATGTGAATTCATATTATTAGTTAAAATGTCGTCTGGCATAAGTCGAAGGATTTTTTACTAAACCTCGAGATCTAGTCGACTTAATTGGATTTGTGTTTCTATTCTGGCTTCCACGCAGTCTCGTAGTAATGTATAAATAGCGCGCTATGAATAAAATACCGATTCAATAAGTTTAGAGGAACGGAGCCCTGCACAAGCAACGTATCGATGACGTCACATTAATGTATTACATACTTGTGTTATCCTCTTCCGTGGCAATTCACACCTAATTGAAGAGGGATACGCGATCAGATTTAAGAGGATCAATTATGTATTCAATTGAACGTTTCCCACTAGTGATATTCGACAACGTTAATATCACAAATCGCTGCGTTTGAGTTCAACGAAATTTATACTGTAATACAAGTGTAGAGGGACTTTATTGCAAGGTCATTATTGAGAGAGATGCTGGTTAATATCATGTAACGCTGAGCAGAGCTTGTAGGCAACCATTGAACTTTATCAGCACGGATGATTTACGAACTAATAGCAGAACTTTACTTCACTATTGGGGCTTGAAGGATACACGGGTTAGACTAGTTAAATTATGATCTGGTTGTATGTCTAAACCTCTTTATGTTTTTTTTATCCTTAGCAAACTAGAGCAATGTGGATAAAAATTAAAATTTAGACCTTTCAAACTTTTTAATTTTTATTTAAGAATGTTTTTGAGTTGATTTGTTTAAGACCATGTTCTTTAAGAAGACAATGAAATGTTCATTGAAATGAAATGAAATTTGAATGATGTTCAATAAAACTTACTGAACGATAGGAATGTTGCAAGCATTTTATTGGCAATTTAGTGTTATAAATAAGGTGATGTTTGTCTTAAGTCTCGTCCTGTTGTAAATAAAGAACATTAGTATATATCTTATGAACAAGGCCGGTAAGACCACCCTAACCGTCGTGGCATTTAAAAAAAACAATCATTTCTACCAACCTCCAGCCGTCGCGGTCAGCCCAGACACGACCATTCGTTACTGTTTGTTTATCTGACTTTGTTTACGAACGGTTTGTAGGCCAGCGTGTAAATAACGTTGTTTACTTGCGGTGGTGGGTCAGATTGGCGCTGGAACTTTTGAGGGACAATTAACCTTGCTTAGAACAACTTGAAAGTTTTATGGGACGTACAGGGGCAGGAATTCCGGGACATTTTTGGTGACGTATTGAATTAATAGTGATCATCTTGGCTTATTCACACCCTTTTGTGTATGCAAATTTTCATGGGTAGGTATTTAAGAGCTACAAACTGGGTCTCTTTTTTAAAATTCACATAGATTATTTCAATAAGCCAACTCGTTCCAAAATGACAGGGTAATTTTTAATGTGTCGCATGAATTGTGGCGCCACCAAGCGGCGATATGCCAACTTCACTATAAAACTCACATTACACGGCTGAACCTTCAGAGCGGGTTAATGTTTAGGTATCTGGGCTAGACTATTTAACAAACTCATTAATAATCGTATCACTAGGTATTGTTATAACGGCCATTACTCGTCCCTTTCAATCCTCTAGATTACCTTCCACTACAAACTTGGATTCAAACAATAGCAACAGTTTAAACAACCGTCCAAGTAAACCACCAGTAAAACGTAGATTATTACCCCGCTTTGTCTCCGCGATTTTAATTGATTACAATCTAAACTTCCCCGGCCACTTTGAAGCTGTTTACTTTCACGCAACTCAGACAGCTGAATTAATTTGGAGGGGTCGAATAAGAAATTAAGCAAATGCCACGAACGATAAATATAGAAAGAGGCCGAATAGAGGAAGCAGCAAAACCGTTTAGGTGCATTTTCTTGAGGCTTGAGGTCTTGCAATCGATACGAGTAGCGAGAGTAAGAAATTTCTTAAGATACCCAGAATTAAAAATACTGTAGGCGACGTTAAGAGTTGTTGAATCATAATTATGCGTGTTTTAACTGCAAAAAGTGAAAAACCAGCCAAGTGCGAGTCGGACTCGCGCACGGAGGGTATAAAAGCTTGTATGGGAGCCCCCCTTCAATATTTACTTGTTGTTATAGCGGCAACATAAATACATAATTTATGAAAATTTCAACTGTCTGGCTATCGCTGTTCTTAAGATACAGCCTGGTGACAGACAGACGGACGGACGGACGGACTGACAGACAGCGAAGTCTTAGTAATAGGGTACCGTTTTACCCATTGTCAAGAATAAACGAGAATAATAATTATAAGTAAATAATTGTTTCAAAATCCTAGCTAACTTTTTCACCATGCTATGTCGTGGCGAGTATAACAGAAACAACCGCAACAGTGACAAATGGCGGTGCACCGTCGCTCCAAGTGACACGGGCTGTGTCTCGCCAAGGAACAGTTTAAACACCGATTTAGTTCACTAGAAGATTTAACAGGAAACATGAACACACAGAGCACCGAAAACAGTCAATGACTCTCAGTGTTCAACATCCAGTCAGCAATCACGAGCTCTCGTTTATTTCGAGACAAGTTTCATATCTTAGTTGAACAATAGGTTTTAAAGTCAACACGTTAATGTGCACAGTTCTGTAGTCATAAGCGTTCGTAAACAAAGTTTGCAATCAAGTGGTATTTTGTCATCAACTTTGTACAAAAATCTGTTGCGTCAAAATTGCGTTTAATAAGAAAAAAAACCTTAATTATTTAAACGAAAACTCAAGTTGGCTCGATGTAAAAGTATGCATGGTCACAAACAGTGACGAATAGAGGTGTAGTCGCGAGCAGAGCCACGCGCCCGGCGGTGTCTAGCTTACACAAGGCAGAACAGTTTAAACGCGGCTCTAGTAGGCTAGAAGATGCAATTAAAAATGGAAAAAAATGTGAAAATTTGTGAGAAGGCTGGAAATTTTTCAAATATTTCGAATTAAACAACAATAATAGGTAGTCGCGAATGTAACGCAATTTATCACTGATTAACTGAACATACTTTGTTCAAGAAAAAGCATGGCCTCAACGGTAATGAATAAAACCACTTTCAACGCCAATATGTTCCGACATTTAGAAATCGTCAATCAAGATAAAATCAATATGAATACTGTCGCAAACAAACTCCTTTTAAGCACATCAGAAGACATGCCACTCGAAATCACCACAATTCATTCACGATATCGACATCAATAACAAACCTTCATCTCTGCAGTGTCCCTCATTAATAAATGACACTTCCAGTCATTAAGCATCAGCAGAAGGTAGCTGGGGAGCCACGTAAATTAATCAGACGGGACAGGGGACGGGATAAGAGGCATGCTCCAAAAGTTTCCACTCCTTAATGACGGCTTAATGAAAATTGCACGACGAACGATGACAGTTAATAACTGGCCAGAAATATAGCTTTAAAACGCTGTAAGTATGATTGGATGGGACTGAAGTGGTTTTTGTTGTGTAGTCAGTAACCATGCAATATGTGCTCAAACTTATTCAACTGGCCTATATCTCTTAGTAGGTAGGGTCGTAGGTAGATAATTTTGTTATTTTGCATAGCTTCTTCTGGTGAATGTATGGATGGATATTAATGTTGTTAGTGACATAATTCGATTTTCGAGTTCGAATGATGTTATCAAGTATAAGCTTTTTTGTGACCTTTTTCTTTTTAAGAAATTCTGGTTAAGTTTGACTCTTAAAAGTGCCATTCAGATTCAGATTATTTATTAATAAAATTGGCAATTTTACACGTCAATAATTATAAGATACGGTACTTATGTTAATTATATCATTATTATAGAATGGTTCCTATGTTACGGAAAATTAGGTCCTAATTTGGTACACAAAATGTCGTTTTTGAGTCATTATTAACAATAAGTCCGATTGATACATGAAAAAATTATTACATTACTGGAATTTATGACATTGCGGCCTACTTGCAGAATTAACGTTGAATTGGAAACTGTTTGCCATTTGAGTTCTGGTATGGTTGTCGTACTTATATGTGGAATATGTACACAACGAATACGCGAGGAGTCATTAACTCATACCTACCAACTTTGATTAATTCCTAAGAAAATATCGATATTAATCGTCGGTGTAACAGCGTAATCTCACAAATCGAAAGCTGTCTTGTAGTGTAACCCTCTACATTTCTTATTTCGAATCCATCACAATTATGCAGTTACTTTGATTTAAGCGCTTGTATTAGTTATTCTTTTGTTATAAAAAAAACGAATAATTATACAATTAAATTAGCCATTCATTCAATTCAGTTGCCAATATATTTGAAATCAATTCAATGTAGGTTAGCTTGCACAAGCCAAATTAATTCCTCATTAAATTAAACCCCTCGTGAACTTTTATACAGTTACATTGCAAAAGCAACTACGCGAACTATGGAAATTGGAACAAAAATTGAATGTTCCTAATGTTCAAATTTCAGTAACAGTCGTGGATTAGAGGAATGATGAAATGAATAGTTAGGCACCTAAGTAGTGTGAATTAGTATCATAGGCGGATGTGGTCAGCATCGAATTATGCACACATTTCAATTTTCTTTGTTGACCTAAAACCCGATCGTTACTCGATTTCATCAATTAGTTATACAAACATACCAATTTATTACTAGGTAATGAAATTCAATCAATTACGTTGATGTAGTTCATTGAAAAAGTTGCCATATGTTTGCTAGCAATATTTTATTTATTTCAAGTGACCCATGTTTCAATGAATGTCACAATTACAGCTTAAGGGCATCATTGAAAAGATAATGCCGTGTACCAAGCTCTGCTTTCATATATTATAACACCTAATTGTCACGCATGCGGGGTATCATTTGATACCTATTTTATATTTATGAGAACACTTCTTAGCACATTTCTGGTAGATATTCACCCTCAACCCGCCCTCAATTTGGTACAACCGAAGGCCGTTGTTGGGGCGGAAGGTTTCTTGAGTGGCGACCACGTACCGGAAGGCACAGCGTGGGTAGGCTGACACGGTGGACTCAACTGATGACCTGGTAAAGATCGCGGGAGTCCGCTGGATGCGGGTGGCGCGGGTCCGGTCATTGTGGCACTCTTTGGGGGAGCTCTTCATGGCAGTAGGCGTTTTTCGCCTGATAAGATGATGATGATTCACCCTGAAGTAGGTAATCGACTCCACTCTAGAATCAACCTTCACTTGTCTCCTCTGAACGTTGTTTTATCAACAGATTCTATGTGTGGTTAGTTATATCGTGATAAGGATTCTTATAATTTTGACATTGTATGCGAATCTTTATTGTAATTTTTATCTCGAAATAAATAAATCTAATTCTAAAATAAATCTAAATCTATTCTCTCGTATAATTCTATCTCCTGTATTACAACTGACCCCAGTTCCAATTTACCCCACACACACACCGGGTACACCGAACATCCACAGATACGAAATTTTGGCAACGTTTCCACTCGTTGTGCAAATAACTTAATTCTCCAGTGAAACGCCGCGTAACGTAGTTATTTGCACACCGTCCTATAAACACTTTAAATTGGTGTTGACAGTGCATTTACGGAGGTCGCTCTAGTACACGGCGTCTAATGAATGGTCGGGATTAGGCGCGGAGGTGCGTTCTGGGCCTGTCATTGCCAATGTTCGTTACGTAGGGCTGTCGGATACGGTTTAAAAAAAATAAAAAAGCCACCTATGAAACTCTTTCAGCCATGCTTTTAGTTTTTACACAACTACAACTGCCCAAAGAAAAGGAGCGTACCTTATGTTTTCAGGGTCTGTGTATGTATGTGAGACTTCTTTTTTTCTGAATAGTTTTCAAATGGTATGAGAACTTACAAGAAGAAATTTGAAGCCAAGGCACGCTCTCATAACAATATTTAAACCGTTTAGTAAAAATGCCCGAAATTAATCACATGTCTCTTTAGTTTAAATAAAAAAGGAAAAATAATAATTAGCCCTCTTAAAACTGAACAAGGCCACTTGACTTTACTTGTCACATGCTAGCCGTAACCCTGCCCACTTCCCCACAAAGACCGGGTACTGGTGTTGCCGAAAATCCATTCCGTCATCAAAGCTGACGAGATTGAACATGTTATTATTTATTCAGCCAGAAGACTGTCTTGGGAGCAATTGTTTTGGGTGCACTGTTGATACCGAAAAGCATTCTGATGTTCCCGCATTGACCACTTATAGGCCTCTGCTACATGAAAGCGGGTGTTTTCAATACTGTGCTATGCTGGCTCTTATGACATTAGATAATTGTTTTTGATATAGATTTGTAAAGACCAATCATCGGAAACTTTTCATTGTTTAAGATACTATTAAAAGATACTTCAAAAGTCACACATTTGACTGATGCCTGTATTTTAGTTATTCCTCGTTTTTCCACATTTAAGAGCAATAACACACAGCAACTTTTCGCAGCGGTACAAACGCGATTTACGCGATACAATATCGATGCAGGTGACGTTGACGCGTAATCTAAAACAACTGTAGGTAGTGTAGCGTAGTCGCGCGTTCCTGTCGCTGCAAAAAGTCGCCGTAAGTGACCCCGCCCCTTAATCTACATTAAAAGATCAATCTGCAACTAGAACTTACAAGAATCCACATGTAATAACAATTTCGACTTATGAACTGTGGGGTGGCTTTCAAGTCACCCCACCGTTTTCATTGCTGACCCACTTTGGAACCCACCTCGTTATGTGCCACGCCACCACTAATCTGATAAGCCCTTGATGAGCGCGGAATCCCTTTTGAATCGACTGTCAGCTGTCATTTGTATAAATAATGATGCGTTTTGTTATTGTGCTTAATTGTTTATTTATCGAACGCATTCTTTCAAAAGTCTTACTTATGTTAGTGTCGTTTCTCATTATAAGCCTGAGACCAATTTATCTATACTTTTTATCAACACTCATGGCCAAGTGCAAAACAAGTGGTAAAATATGAGACTTTATGTTAAAGTCGGCGTAGTAAAGTAACAAGTAAAGTTATAAAATCAATTAGGCCATCACTCTGTAATAACTTTTCTAATCAATTACTTTCTCCGAAATACAATTAACCATAGTTAAACCTTTGTCAAAAGCTAGGTGTTTTTTTTAAACAATTCAATAATGAAATGTGTCTGTCCGCTATTCTTTCTGCTTTTCTTTCTTGTTTAGTTAAAATTAATTGAGTTATTTGCGGATAACGTTAGAAGTTTTATTAAATATTGCATACATTTTCAATGTGTAAGTGCATTATGAATTAATCTAATAATACCTACTTAATTGAAGGGTTATTTTGCAATGATAAAGTGCACTTTTATTGAGACATTCGTTATTAGGTTTTTTTGTTAGTGGTTTTTTTTTGTTTATTAATTACTTCTTGGATAAAGAATGTCGTAAAAGAATATCATACTCGAAGATGATCGTCAAAAAATCTAAATTCTTAAAAAAACATTACAACCCATAATCATTCGATCAGAACGAAATGTCCACTCAACAATCAAAACATTTACACAGTACAGCAAAATATGAAGAGTGCCCTCGCGACTCGCAGCCTGCTTTGTGCGGAGACACCTGGCCCGGCCCCAATTACCGATGTAATTGGCTATTCAAGTTGGCGCGATGGGGCGAACACAGCATGCCTAATTAATGGAATCAACTGTACATTGAAATTTTCGCTCCGCTCGGTTGTTAAGCTCCTGGCTGTAATTGTGTTATTATGGCATGCTATGGAATGGAGTTTAGTTTTGATGTCAGTTTGGAGTTACTTTCAGTCGAATTTTGGCGCTGTGTTTAGTTTTTGTTTTACACATACACTCGTCTTAAATTTGTAATACTCACTTCTCTCTGAACGTAAACATGCTCTCAAATTACCTTTGTTGATATAACCAGGTTCCTTGAACTGGCCGTTGTGTGGAATATACTTATACGTATACTAGCTTCCGCCCGCGACTTCGTCTGCGTGGATAAGGGATAAAAACTATTCTATATTTTAATCCAGGCTATAAACTATCTTCGTGCAAAATTTCATCCAATTCGGTTGAGCCGTTGAAGCGTGATTGAGTAACAAACATCCAAACATCTAAACATCTAAACATCCAAACATCCAAACTTTCGCATTTATAATATTAGTAGGATAGTTTCATTATTTTCTATGAAATGCAATTTATCTGTTTGTATTTAATAATAGACTCGGTTACACCGTAATAAATAAAACCCTAGGCTAATTTTGTCCAGCCACTGCAAACAGTAGTTTTAAGACGACCGCTTTAGCCTAGTTGGTAGTGACCCTGCCTACGAAGCAAGAGGTCCTGGGTTCGAATCCCGGTAAGGGCATTTATTTGTGTGATGAGCATGAATATTTGTTCCTGAGTCATGGATGTTTTCTATGTATTTAAGTATTTATTTATCTATATAAGTATGTTTATCGTTGTCTAGTACACATATTACAAGCTTTGCTTAGTTTGGGACTAGGTCGATTTGTGTAAGATTGTCCCCAATTATTTATTTATTTATTTATTTTAAGATCAAGTCCAGATACAACATTAGATCATAGATAGTCATATATGTCAGAAGTTTTGTCCTTTTCTAAAACTACTAGATAACCCCTATGGTCTTGCCTACGGTTTTTGTGATTCACGCTACAGATTATGTCCTACATACAAATTTTTAAACTTACATTTCACAATCATTATAATATTAGTCATATGTTAGTGGCAGTAGCGGCCACATAGCACGTAGAACCGATGGCTGTTGGGATGGAAAGGTTCTCGAGTGGCGACCACGTACCAGAAGGCGTGGCGTGGGTAGGCTCAAGGTGGACTGATGACCTGATAAAGGTTGCGGGAGTCCGCTGGCTGCGGGTGGCGCAGGACCGGTCACTTTGGCACTCTTTGGGGAGGCCTATGCGCAGCAGTGGACGCCTTTCAGCTGATATGATAATAAAGAAATTATAACATCGATGAGATCGAATACAGACATTATAAGACTACAAAGAAAAGTTGTGTAATATAGATAATTTAGAATGTTGTATATTTTAAAACACAGAGCCTCACCTGTTTTTATTACATTGGTAGGGTAATGATCTCGATCCTAATAAAGAAGGTCATTATTTTCCGCTTCGCATAAAATCATTATTAAGAGTTCGCCCCGCTCCGTAGTTCAACTTTATCGTTTTTTGTAAGCACCCTTAAACTACGTTTAAGAGCAATTTTTAATATAAAATGTTTACGGTTTACCTAATTAATCCCCTTGAAAATACTTTGGTTCTGGTTTGGAGGGATCTGTGCAAGCTTAGAAATATTTTTTTATATTTATCTCTTATATGTTTAAATATTATTTAGCATAATTAATTGCCTGATCGACATACACACTTTAAATATCATCTGCTTTTTTAAATTTGTGAATTTACTTGCATGAGCAAAATGAGAAAAGATGACAAAAATCTAAACAGACTTCCTGAACTCCGTTTATAAACATAAAAAAATACAACAGCTTCCAATTACAAATGGTGCTAAAAACAAAAGCGAAGCGTAAAGGCAACGACACAAGGAGCGCGGGGACCGAAACGTGTCCCGAAACATTGTTCGGAAATATTAGAACCTCGCTGGTCATTAAATTCAGATTTATACGGCCGGCCGGATATCTCTCCCGTGCGACTGTCCTAATGACCACCTAAATTCAGATAATTTCCAGCTTGCTAATAAAGCTGGGTACACATCGGGAATTAGATGGTGCTCCTTTTTTCGAATGACCGGGAAATTGATATGTATAGGGTTGGTTGAGCGTGTTTTTTAGATTTATTTTTTATCGTTTATGATGAAAATTTGCATTGTCTCCTGTGCGCTGGGTAAATCAATGTACTCGTACATGTTATAAATAAGATTTGTAGTTTTGTTTCCATATTTGTATGCAATCTCATTCTACAACCGTTGTTTTGTCGATGTAACGATTTTGATTGGACGTTATTTCTTTTTAATTTCCTGTAAACTGAAAATTAACTACTATTTTTGACCTTATCTTGATCTAAAAGCCAAGTTTAAATAAAAAAAAAGCCAAGTTTAAAAAAAAAGTTAAAGTAAATTCTCCGTAGATTAAACGGAGTGTTTAAAAGGTAAATAACCTAAGAGCAGCACCGACCGTAGCCGCCTTAACACCCGGCGTCCGATCGGCAAGGCCACGTTCAAACCACAACGCTCCTCATTAAGCCTACGGTTAAGCAATTTTTGGCCCTCACCGCACTATGCAATCACTAGCCAAATTCAGCAATTACTTACTGATTTCGTTGAGTGGGCTTTGTTCTTTTTTTTATATATAGGGAATGTGCACAGGTGCATGACACATCTCTTTTGTAGGATCTTTACCTTTTCGGTCCTTCGAGCCGAATCATCTTCCTCCTGGCATTTTCCCGGTTTCATTATAAATGTGAAGTCTCCAATCCGCACTGGGCCAGCGTGGGGACTACTGCCCGTTCCCTCTCATACGTGAGAGGAGGCCAGTGCCCAGCAGTGGGACGTATATAGGCTGATGATGTGATGTGATTCTAAATGGGTTGAGACCCACGAGACAAAACAGACCTAAGACATTAGTGGCGTCAGGCACAAAGACAACTTTAAATTGAGGTATATCCAATGCAGAAGTATGAATTTTCTAGCCCTCATTTTATTATGTCGTCTGCCGTGTGTACTGCTCACTTATCAAGCTGCACAGCCATAACGCGTTGTCTGAATCCTTAACACTGTTTGTATATGTTCATCATCCTCCTAGCGTTATTCCCGGTGACCCTAAAGGAGCCCGGGGTCCGCTTTGACAGCTAATCCCAAGATTTGGCATAGGCACTAGTTTTACGAAAGCGACTGCCATCTGACCTTCCAACCCAGAGGGAAAACTAGACCTTATTGGTATTAGACCGGTTTCCTTACGATGTTTCCCTTCACCGAAAAGCTAACGGTAAATATTCCATACATAAGTTCCGAAAAACTCATTGGTACGAGCCGGGATTCGAACCCACGACCACCGCTTGACAGCCGCATGCCTGAACCACTAGGCTACCGTAGCTCTACTACCGTACTGTTTGTATATGTTGTCTGCAATGTATATTTGTACCGTTAAATAGGAGTAATACAAAAGTAGGACCCATTTACATCTCATTTAGTTTTAGTACAAATGTACTTTATTCTGTTCTGATCCTTGAAACTCTTTACATCTCCATGTTTTTATCAGAACGGTATGAGCCCGGCGACTATATTGTTCTTGGCAAATGCGTCCTTATCAGGTACTTGTCATTTAACTATGTAACTACTTATTTCTCTGTCACTTTAAGATTCAGTTGTATTTTTGAATTAATTAAATGTTTTAATTATTTTTGGTATTTAAGAGATCAATTTGTTACTATATTATGCGAGGCTATAAACTTCAACTTACGTTTTTCTAAGTTTCAAAAATATGCTGCATTACATTGCATTGTATGCTGATTCTAGTCAATCGTGCTGAAGGGATTAATAGGAACCCATCACAAAGCACCAACAAAACTTGGTCATTATCTATACACGTCATATTAGGTCAGCTCCTATACACCAGTTATTTGCGAAACGCATGTAATTAGTACAATACTTGACCACTCCAATTACGTATGAAACGTTTGGAAACGGTAATAGCCACTGAATTAGCCGCCATATTAACACGCCTTTATGAATACGGCTGGGTGTAATCAAATGGTATTAATAAGAGATGGGACATATTACAAGTAACATCAGTTTAAATTTATCAGGGTTCATTCTACTGTTGTGCTAGCAAAAATTGTTTAATTCAACATTGGATTCTGATACTAACCTGAAATTGTGAAAATGATACCTACTAGTCCGTCGCATTCATGCAAACTTGGTGATTAGAGAGAGAGCGCCTGAACTAAGTCGATTCATGAGTATATTATATTTAAACTACCGAGCGAAGCGAACGAATCTCTCCGTTAAACCTTGGGAAAAAAATATTACGCATGTCCGTCTATTCTTCTCTATAGGTTGGATTTATGAACCAATTCTCATGAAATTTGGTGACTAGGTGTGTATAATATGTCCGTCTCGCTTCAACTGCCCCGCGGGAACTGTGTAATGTACTCGTGCTATGCCCAATTTCTTGCATTCAAACTTACTACCATATTTAGTTCAAATGAACTATTTGTATGGACCCGGTTCCAAACTCCGTACAAACTAGCCGCTGCATGGAACCCATCAATAACACGGACCCTCATAAATCGCCTTACAATGCGTGATTGATTGGACGCTGTTATTACACTTTAATACGAATTTGTTATATTCGTGCGGATTTATGTTAGGGAGATTCTGTTTAGTTTCGCAGTGTACGGGTAGAAAACCCTTTTGTTGGCAACTATCCATGGGACATTTCTTCATGCCCGCAGTCTGGGTCTATTCAGCCGAATGTATGATTTGGAATTGATTTAGTATTTGTCATATAAGAAATAGGGGAATATGATAGAGAGCTAGTAGAGTCAGACCTGTAAAAGTGCCATTGCGGCCCACTTGCAAAATAAAGTTCATTTATTTCATTTTTATTTATGAAAATGTAACTGGCAATTAAGAATAGAATAAGAATATGAATTGTTTATTGCCACATATCCGTTACATACAAAAATAAACTAATATATTATTACAAGTAAGAAAAGAAAAAGATATATATATCAATACAAGTACAGTTAAACAAACAAACAGAATATTGGGCAAAGGGTTTCCAGTCTCAGCGAATGCCGGGCTGAGGTGCCCGGCGCTGGTTTTCAGACCGAATTAGGCTGTCTTAACTATTAACAGTGACGATACCGTTTAAAAACAAAAAGAACACTATTCGATAAGTATGTTTTGATAGACTTCGAAACTAAGTAGCTAAGATGAAGGCCTCAAAATTCCTTGCAATGTAAGACTGCGGCTATCTAAGAAACGATTTATTCATTTATTCAAAATATTTATATATAATAAATAATGTATATACTACTTAACAGTCGGGACTTCACATTTCAATCACAACGGTTTTTTATAACGACACATAAATATGTTTGCGGTCTTGATTTGAACATTCGAATTTTAAAATGCATTCGTGCGAATATTCACCCGATTTGAATTTTCAAATTCAGAACGACCAGTGAGCTACAAACTGGAGCGGTGGATGCGTGTGTAGCGTGTTCTTGTGTTCCAGGGGGTGCGAGAAGGCGGCGCGCGTAGGCGGACCCAGGTAGCGTTTGTTGTGCGTGCCCTAGGCTGTACTGTTGTCACTGTCTGTCTTATAGCGCGCAGAGTGACGTTCCACGTCGAAACTAACGAGACGCCTTGTGATATGCCATGTCCAAATGTTTTAGTAATGTTGGAGTACTTTCTTAGCTTTATTTAATTATTTTTTGTTTTTATCGGTTTGTTGACTGCCAGTTGCGTTTTATGAAAGAGGTTATATGGCACCAATGAGTTTTAGCACTATGCAATGTAGTTTATCACAAGGCGTGTTCGGATTCACGTAGATTCGACTTCGAACTATACACTCACTGTGCACTTAGTTATCGTCGTGCTGTAAGAGATTTGTTTTCGTATTCATTTCGAAAAGTATTTAGTATGGATTTATGTTATACCATTAATTTTTACACAACGTCGATTTCTGTAGAGCTCCCAAAATTTTAGAAAATAAAAAGATTGGGAATCGCGTATCGAAGCTCCAACAGAAGTCATGGAAATAACAGTTATCTAATTCAAAAAGCCCAAAGAGGATTCCGTGGTGGACAAATATTATCCTATATGTTTACCCTATATATTATCCTATATGTTTACCCTGCACTGCGGAACCCTCCTCATTCATGAAATCACGGCAACTTTAGTGTAATGTGCTAATTATGTGTTGATCTGGGTTTGGATTTTGTTCGTTGTTTTTTTTAACTAAAACTGTTAAACTGTGTGTAATCTGTGTTTCCATAGAGCTGTTGTTTGTTGATGACAGCGGTAGCGTCGGGGCGGTGGTCCAACCTTCGTCTGTTATGAATCGAAATTCGAAAATTGCAAAGTACTGGGCACGCCACAAAAAAGTTGATGTTCGACGATTGTTCTTTGTTAGTGGCCAGTATCCGCTAAACATATTAGACTCTTTCCCCTTCTAACATTGACAACAGTAAACTTAGTGCGCGCGCATACGGCGCTGAAAAACGCTCAGAAACCGCGCACATGTAGCGTTTATGTGAGCCGCCATTTCGTTATAATTGGACGCTAATTACGCGCTAGTCAGTCGTGAAATTGGTGGCAGCTGAGTGCGCGGTTACGGTGCCTATTTCTCATTTATGAAAAAAAAATGTGACGCCCGAATAACACTGATAAGCGGGTGTTTTGATGTTCTTTGTAAGCCTTATAAGTGTTCTTCGGGTTTTTGAAAGGAAATGGCTAACGAAAAGATGTTATTGGTATTACTTTTGATCTGCTTTCATTAAACTTATCAGATGTGTCATTGAATTGAAAAGAGAAATCTTGATCAATATTTTATTGCATTTAGCTGATGTCTTGGTTGTATTCTATTTGACGTTTTAAAGTGATTTGGAGCCATTTTCTTGCGTAGAATTGGGATTATTTACAGCTGCGGCCTGGCGGTTTTTATGGAGAAGCGCCGTGTGCGCACGCTCTTATATACTAGACATTCACGATGTTTTGAGAAAGTTCTAGTTTGAGGATCTCTGCATAATAAGCGTGTGAAAACGCGTCTTCAAATGATTTTTGAATGTTTGAATTTTAGTATTAATTTCACTTACAATATAACACAAAAAAGTGTTCCCTGCATTTACTTTCATATACTTAGTAAAAATACAGTCCATATTATAAAGTAAACCCCGACGATTGATTGGCATGAAAATGAATATTGCAGTTGACCCTCAGGCTGAAATACAATGATAAAATGAACATTTTGTTGCACTAAAAATTTCGTCGTGTTGCAGAGTCGGTGGAAACAATGTTGACGACCACTCCGCAACACTGACGCAACATTAATTAGTCAACAAAATCGTATCGTGAGTCTACAAGTCTACTGTATGCTATTCTGGACCGTGTCCCGTTGGGGTAAGGTTAGGAAACGCGTATATTTGGGTTATGTGTGACGTAATACGCTGAGCCCGCGCCGCGGCGCAGCGTCCGCCGCTCCATCGCACCATCGCTAGGCTTGCTGTGAAAACCGCGTCCGATTCAGATCCGACATAACGATCTTCTGATGGGAAGGACGAAATTGCCATTCAGTACAAGTCCATTATCAGAATCTGATCGGACATGGTGTGTAAAATCTCGACGTCAGTTGTGCACTGCACAATTCGAGCTCTTTTCCCCATCTCATTTTACTAATTCTCAAAAGCGAGTTACGTAAAGGTTACCGTATACGTATCAACTCGGCACGATATCGCTTGTCTTACCATTGTAACAATCGATCGCTGCCATGTCAGCTCGACGTGGCCAGTAGGAAGGTTCCGAGTTGATAAGTGTGCGTTAACCCGAAAACAAATGAGACGCGAAAAGTAAGTATAAAATTGGGCAAGCAATTTGGACCTATACAGACGACCACTTGTTGTCAAATATTGACACATTTTTTAATGATTTAGTTGGGAGATGTGTCTTCAAACTGTATTAATTTCAATGGATAAGCTATAATCTTTGCTTTGTCTTGATATGACTCAGCCCAGAACGAAGCAGCCTTATCTTGCCTTTGTCTCATTAATTTTGGGATGTCATTACTATACAAAAGACATAATTATATCGACACTATAATGTCTTCACGATAAAATCAGTGTTAAAATAAAACACTATGAAGTAAATAGATAATTTTTATTGACACAAAAGTTGAATGCAATATGAGTCCAAGCCCATAGTCCAGTCTTTCTGCCACAGACAATAACAACTTCTGCTTTGCTTCTATCATAATGCTGACTATATGCTCTTGCACAGATCGAAAGCTGTTCGTGGGCATGCTGAGCAAACAACAGACCGAGGAGGATGTGCGGCAACTATTCACGCCCTTCGGGACTATAGAGGAGTGCTCTATACTGCGCGGACCAGACGGTGCGAGTAAAGGTCAGTATAAACATAAACAACTCTACGTCTTCTCTTCTTCACATTAGTTTTATCATGTATCACGCGCCTAGTAAAAGACCGCGGACGGTCTCGAGCGCGAGTTTTTTTTAGTTTTAGTTTAGTATAGATCATCTACGATTCATGTCAGCTGTAATGTCCACCTCCAATGCTTTTCATATTCTTGAAAACGCGGGTAGAATAAAGACATCAACTTACAGCACTGTCAATCAACCAGTTCAGCTCTACGAGTAGATACGGTTCGGGTTGGTCAATATCGAGAACTATCTTTCCGAGACGGTCACTCGCCAAAACCTAACCTTAACCTTGACGACCGCTTTAGCCTAGTTGGTAGTGACCCTGCCTACCAAGCAAGCTAGGTAAATCCCGGTAAGGGCATTTATTTGTGTGATGAGCACGAATATTTGTTCCTGAGTCATGGATGTTTTCTATGTAAATATTTATTTATCTATATAAGTATGTTTATCGTCGTCTAGTACCCATAGTACAAGCTTTGCTTAGTTTGGGACTAGGTCGATTTGTGTAGGATTGTCCCCTAATATATATTTTATTTATTTATTTAACCTTTCTAAAAACCATCAACGGGTTTATTGTTTACTTGTTACAGCATCAACACAAAAGTTTTAGGAAGAAAAGTGCGTAAGACCGGCTGGCAGAGCTACACATTTTTAACCAGATATGCGTTTTCCACCACTTTCCCTTTTTATAATCAGCCGAAAGACGTTCACTCCTAGATAAACTACCGGTCGCTTTTTAAGTGTTCTAACCAGAACGAGACAGATATTCTATCTCACGTCCTGTGCTAGTCGTACCATTCATCATCATATCAGCCGAAAGACCTCTACTGCTGGACAAAGGCCTCCCCCAAACAGTGCCACAACGACCGGTCCTGCGCCACCCGCATCCAGCGAACTCTCGCGACCTTTACCAGGTCATCAGTCCACCTTGTGGGGGGCCTACCCACGCAGCGCCTACTGTCGTACCATTAAGGAAGCAGAATACAACGTGGCAGGTCTCCGTCCAGTTCAGGCTCGTTGAAATCAAGTTAGATCTGCTATGTCGTCGAAATGTCGAATCTAACGAAAACCTATGGTTTTGTTTGAGACGGAAGGACTACCTGAGTTTCCTACAATGTGGTATTAAGCAACAGTATCGAATAGACGTAAAATTATAGAAATAATAATTAATTTGTTTGAAGTATTTAAAATCCACGTTGTATAATATAAATTACCCATTAACAACGTCGCGTTCATTTTACAGGCTGTACTGAAATGATAAAATGTAGTTAATGTAGAAACGTAATCTTTAATATTACATTAACGTTTACAATCCATCGCAACATGGACTCTAACGACTTAAGAATGAATTGAAATAATTTTACAGTATTGAACGACTCATAATTCCTTACGAATGTTTAGGAAACTCGTCGTTTCAACCGCGGCGTGTGCAAAAGCCCTAATTATAATTGTAGCCCAAGTTGGATTCACTCCGACTCGGAACAACATGTTTGAATTCAAACACGTATGCTAGGGTTGTCATTGATAATGAGTCGTATGTGTTTTATGATAAAATTCTTTAAAATATATAACATTCTTTGCCGGATCGTTGCGCGTTCAGTGTCGGGTTCACCACTTTGCCGGGCGTTGTTGATGGTTGAGGTGTCCACTGCCTGGCAATAACTACGATGTTGATGGGGGAGTAGAGAGGGTGAGTGTTGACTGCACCCCAGAGGGCTTATGGTAGTCCACACTCAGAGAGACACTCTGAAGTACTGTCAATACAATAGTTCTTTATTCATACTCTCACACGGTATATATACTAGTACCTACATGCATAATCATTCGTACATCTCGCACTTACTTAATCTATGGCTAATCTTATACACGTTTGATACAATATCTTATCGGTACAATAGAATGTGCCTTGCCAGCACACATTGTATTCTTAACATGTCAATAAAATAGTATGAAAACCCTAAGTCACTTATACTTACACGAAATTATTATATATAGTCAATAAAAACAAATTCTTAGTTTTTTATTGCTTATTATTTTATAACTGTTATGTAATAAATTTTATATTATTTAGCTCTCTCTCTCTCTAAAAAATACTTCTAAACAATACAACGTGTCTGAACAACGACAAAAAATAGATAAATCGGTAGAAATTTTATCGAAATTCATTTCAATTTTATTTTATTGACAACCCTGCATGCCCAGACGCGACAGTCGGCCAACTTTAATTTAATCCGTCGCTCGCGCCGCTCAAAACGCTTTTAATACAGACGTAACTATAAGGCCTTTACGACCTCTTCCGGGAATGACGTAACTAACATTTAAACGGGGTTCTGCCTTTTCTCCGAATTTTTTATGTCCGAATTTCACTTGCCAACCAACTTTTCGCCGATGATTCACCTTAACAACGAACTAATTGTAAATTTTTGTATGACGTTACATTTGGTAGAATTATTGTTAAGTCGATTATTATAATGAATTACAAATTTTGGCATACCTATCATTTGGCAAATCTTTCAGTTGGACTAACAACTACTAGCCGAATAACGTTTCGCCAGTGCAACAGTTCCCTTTTCTTACATAAGCCAACTTTTTACTACGAAGAACAAGACAGCATAACATAGTCAGACTTTTATTCAAAGTGTTCTTATATAAGTTACAAGGAGGGAAGAGGGGATGGGGAGACGAAGTTACCTACAAAGGCGGTTCGGGGCGAGGCCCCCGTATTAAAAAACAGCAAACAATCGTAACAGTGATATTATTTGTAGGTTAGGTTAGGGTTAGCTTGTGTCCCTTAGAGCGGAAATAGGCACCCCGCGTAGCGGGGTGACGTCGACACGCTGGCGGTTAGGTAAGGTGTTATTTGTTTTAAAAAAAACACATGTATACCTACATACATACATTCCACCAAGCAACAGTTCAAAAGTAATGATGTAAACACTTATCTCCAATGATGCGATAATTCAGGTACCATCTTTGTCAAAAAACAAGTAAGTGGTTGCGCTTCCTCACTTTATAAATACGTTACATAGTTACTAAATAAAACATCTGGTAAATGTTATACTACGAAATGTATATAAGTCAAACTGACCCATTCTGCTACTCGAAAGGTGGCATTTTGAAAAGTGACTATGAAAAAAAAACCAAGCATACAGTTGGTAACCGTGAGGTTGGGAAATAAAACTTTACCTTTTGATAAGTTGACACATGATCAGTCGGCGAAATGACATTATGCGAAAAATTGGTTGCGATGTGATATTCGCATGATATATACATAAAATTTTCGGAGATGATTTAGAGAACCCATTTAAACACACTTCCAAGAAGAAGTAAGCTGTAATTCGAAGCTGAATTCAAACAATGTGTATCTTTAACTTATATCAGAAGTATCAAAGTAAAGTGGGAATAGTCCAGGTTCATACAATGGTGTAATTTAAAAAGAGGTTGATACGTTGTCTATACGAAATTCCGTGTTTAAAAACGGCCACCAAATCTGACAACACACGGTTCCATTGACGACGCGAAACAGGCAACTTGGTGCAATTGAATCTGCCACTTTTGGAGCATTATAACCTATCTACCTCTTTTTAATATTACATCATTGGGTTCACAGAACGACACCCATTTGAATTATAGTCGAGTCAGCAACCTTTTATGGAAGTTCCAAAACGCTCTGCTAATATGATGGATTTGGAAGGAGAACACAGGCTAGCAACATCGGAACATTCATTAGTCAACAAGTCCTTTTCTGATCTGCGTGTGATCAAAAATCTTAAAAATAGTAATTATTTATCTTTGCTGCTGAGTTACAGCAGGGCGGCCCGCTAGCCGTGTCGTGGCGAGATAGATTATTCGTCTCTTTCTAATTAGAACGCTTCGAATGAGATGGATAGTCTATATCGCTGCGTCCTGGTTGTCAAATACCGTATTGATTCTCAATTTTTTGTAATGCTTTCAAATACTCGTAGAGCATGAAATAGGGAACATCAATAAATGACGTACTAACTATTTAAAAAGAGTGTTGATATGATAATCTTAACCGCATTAGTTACGTCAACTACAGAAAACAAAAACCAACATATAAACGCTAATTAATACATATACAAAGCGCTGACATAAATGTTCATTAACAAAACTGAAGCTGTTTTAATGCGCGTAAAGCACAGCGCAGTCCCATACAAAAAGGACGTATATTCTTTTTTTTTAAGTCTACTTGTGCCTTTTTACCAAAATATGATGAAAGGCGGTCTGTACTAGACGAGCAAGCGCCTTTTATGTTACCGTTAAGATTTTACGACGCGGGCCGCCGTAATGCCGTAACTGAGATTTTGATTATACTAAGAATGGCTTTATAAGTAAATTGTAGTAAGTAAAATAATGTTGAAGCCATTACATTAATGTAGGTATTAATAATTTATTAGCTTCTAGCTTCCGCCCGCGACTTCGTTTGCAAGGACCCGGGATAAAAACTATCCGATGTTTTAATCCAGGCTGTAATCTATCTTCGTGCAAAATTTCATACAAATCGGTTAAGCCGTTTAAACGTGAATGAGTAACAAACATATATAATACAAGAATTATGGAACAAAAAATATTTGTTGTCAACGGTGCAATTAAATAAAAAAAACTATTAACTATGAATAATTAAAACTATAAATCGTTTGCTTCTGCCCGCGACTCAGCCCGCGTGGAACTCGTTTATATCGCAGCTCCATACAAACTTTTACCCCCCCCCCCCATTTCACCACCTTAGGGGTTGACTTCGGGGATAAAATCTATCCTATGTCACTCTCCATCCCTTCAACTATCTCCATTTAAATAATCACGTCAATTCGTCGCTCTGTTTCGCCGTGAAAGACGGACAAACAAACAAACACACACACACTTTCCCATTTATAATATTAGTATGGATTAAATTACAAACGAATAAGTTATTTTTTGTTCATTTTTAATGCCCTTCATTTACCAATACTGGGCTTACAGATTAGCTTTGTTTTTGGAAAATCTTAATAACGCGGCTATAAGATTTTTTTTTGGAAAAATAACGTTTTTCCAGAAAATCTAATTAGGCGATTATTATAACATCTCAGCGGGAGGGTGGCGTTTCTCGAACTTTGGAGAATGTCATTACGGAAACTTTACCAGCTCGGAGGTTGCCACGTGCCTTTCTGTTTTAGGGAACAAATTGTAACTTTATTTGGTATTTTTCGATTATGGAACGAGTATACTGAAGTCTCAGGTTCCATACGTCTGAATATATAACTGTTTTTAATTGAAACGTGCTTAAAAGTAGGTACATAATTATTACTATGCTGGTCAAAGGAAAGACATGGAATATGTATTCTAGATATAAATAAATAAATTAAAATTAGGGGAAAATCTTACACAAATCGACCTAGTCACAAACTAAGCAAAGCTTGTACTGTGGGTACTACGCGACGATAAACATACTTGTATCAGATAAATAAATACATAGAAAACACATCCATGACTCAGAAACAAATATTCTGGCCCATCACACAAATAAATGCCCTTACCGGGATTCGAACTCGGGACCTCTTACTTCGTAGGCAGGATCACTACCAACTAGGCTAAAGTGGTCGTCAATATAATTATAAAATACATAGGAAACGAATAATATTGTATGCAGTCGGATAAAAACGTAACATGATTTTAGTTCCAGATTTGCACAAATATCTGGAATCAATATCGCAGTTAAAATGGGACGCAGTATTCAGTTACTCCTTTGAAAATTTGAGTTACCACTGTTTCCTTTAACGACTGCAATGAATTTATTACGAGCTGTGTACAGATGTAGAGGACCACGCAGCAAATTGTTAATTCCGTTTAATTGTCGAAGGCTGCTTTGATAAGGTCGTCTGAACCCTTTAGTTGCTTCATTGCAACCCAATTAGGCGTATTTATCTAAAAATAAATAGAAAAAATATTCTGACGCACGGGTACATCTCAAAACGCTTTCCTTAATCCAACTTCGCTAGTTGCTTTATTGACGATTTGTTAGAAATTTCATGTAGTAGACCAAACATGTGAATGGACAAAATGGTAAAAGATTTCGCGTCCACTCAGGCCTTACACTAAGAGCTGCACCGGTAGCGCTTAAAGTCGTGGCCAAGCCGTTAGCAGCAGCATATATCTGACGAAACTTTTATTCACCAAATTTCCCCCCTAATATTCTGCAAATTATTATGAGAAAAACAACTCCGTCATTCCGTTTCCGTGCAGTCCGTGTTGTGACTTCCGAGACGTGACCGCCATACACAGTTACACACCTCATCTACAGATGAATAGTGTCGAGGGTGAGGTGCCCTGCAGCCCTGGAGTAACGTAAGATTACATTTGAGAGTTGTCGATGCAGTTCTGACATTAGTTGTAAAATAGAGTTTATTAACAATATGTATCATAGCTGTAGCCTCCGATTTTGGACTTGCCATTTGAGTGGATCTGTTTATAGACATATGAATTGGTCGGAATGCAGCACAATATAGTTACGTTATCACAAAAAATACCAAGCATTTGTAACATTCCGTATACATAAACAAGATATATTTTCACAAACACCTCGCAATGCAACGCGACAATCAAAACAACCCCTAAATTTGTCACTAGGACTAACAACTTTGTCCACTTTATTTTAAGATACTTTTTTGAATGTTGTGTTGTTCGCTATCCGTCTCGTTACTCGTTTAGTTTGTCGTAATAAGGGCGGGTCACGGCTACGTCGTAAAAGCACCGCAAACCGCCACTCTTTACGGGCCAGGGTAATGACTAAGTCGTAAAATATCGCCAATTTAGTTCACACTTAGCCGCTAGATGCTAGGGGCTGAGAATATCAACTAACACTAGGAAAAACGTTATCCTTCCTTCTAAGGTTATTCTATTCTTCTATTATTAACAACTTTCAATACCTCAACACCGATTTTATTAAAACGTAGCTCCATCAACGTACCATCCCGATCACAAAAATGTCACTGTTCACTATTTTTGCGTCAGAGGTTAGAATATATAGATTCATGCCATGTGCTCGCCTCCACGCGGGAACTGACATTACAGAAGGAGATACTCGTATTATATTAAAACGTGAAATATAACGGTCGTATTGACTTCAGTCCGGAACAAGTAACCTCTGCTGCCAACAACACAACTTTGAAACAAAGTCGTACCGGCAACTCTCCGAAAAGTAAATTAATTGTTAGCTCTAAGACTTTGTTTTAAAGTTTTTATTTCTTCACTTTATGAATATTATATGCAGGTACGAGTGTCAATAATTTACCACCACTGAAGATGAAATACGTACTAATGACTTGGTGAGATGTATACATCGCAAGCCTGACTTAAAAGAAAACGTATTTTCTTTTATTTGAAATATCGTCGCAGAAGGCGTAAAAAACACTATATAACGGCTCGGTCAAAAGTAAAAATAGATAGATAAAAAAAGTATAGACAGACTCGTCTCTTTCGAGGCCCTTACCTTCTCGGACGCCGAACCCGCTTGGCCATCTAATATTGCACATTTTGTAGCCTATACAACAATGTACCCGTATGACAGCCGTGCCTGCGCAATATAACGAATATTGTATAACCAACGTAGTACAAGTAACAAAGTATCAATATTGTAGCTTACAAAGTACTTTATTAATGTACTGACGTACACGAGACTCCAAACGAGTATGTAGTAAGCGCCAAGCGATTCTCAATAACTTGTAACATTTTGTGTGTGGCCAAATCCGTGGCATGAAAGTTTCGAAGCCTTATTTAACCCAACTTGCACTAATCCGAATTGTGCCCGGCATCGATTCCCTATTTACAAGGTGGAGGCAATCTGAACCTCGGCTAACAGACCTCAGCAAATAATCCCTCTCACGAACCAACACAATATCGGTGAGGTCAGTGACCTGTATACATACATTATGGTACCATTGATAGATGTAAGCACAAGAGAAACATTGACACGTGCTCGTAGGGCATCAGGATCGTACTCGATGTCTAGATTCCCAGTCCATTGCGTAGGTATCTCTCAGCCACCGCTGCGCTAATTATGCTGTCCAATCTTTTCTTGTCAAATGTTGTGTATCGACTATTGTACCCATCATATATTTGAAAGGCGTTCATATATTCGTAAAATTTTGGTCCATGATCCACAATGCAAAAAAACGAAACATAACGATGTTTCAATAAAGCATTAGAGCGTCTAAAATGGATCTTTCCATGAAAGCCAGTGGGGCATACGACTGGTATTTGTGTATAGAGGCGATGCATTTCTAAAATTCACAGGATAGCGAAACTCTATTCATTTAATTTAATCAACTATACCATTGAAATTATATTGAACACACTGAGCCTTACTATATTTTGATTTAGGTATTTACTTACCCGTATATTTCGTAGCATCTTGTTTTCAGCTCAACTCTCCGTCGTCGCCGACTAATAAATATATCTTGAAGCCGCGATTCGTAGTAACTAATCGTAAGCAGGGGGTCTTGTTTCGTTAGGCGTGACGGGCGGGGTGAGGAGCATGAGTGCGTTCAGAATAACAGCCCGGGGCTGGCTGTGGGCGTTGAGGTCTGGTTTACACTGATTCCGTTTGAGGCGAGGTGATAGGAAGCGTTCAGAAGAACAGCGCTGAGACTACTACCGATGCAACCCGTGTCAAAGCACCAATAATAATAATGATAATAATAATAATGATCACGTTAGACACGCGCAACGAAAACTTGTAAATAATTTGCGCAACGTTCCGAAACACGAAATAAACTTTTACGTCACACCTGGCCATAATGCGCGTTTTACTGCACGCTGCGCGTACGGAAAAACTCGCATTGTGGCCAGGTGAAGACGTAAAATTTTGTACGCAACACGGGCGGTAATTCGTAAAGCCCCAGAGCGCATATTTATGGCCCTCACCTTCGGTTCGGGCCACAAACATCTGCGATCTGAGGCATTCACGAATTTACCGCCCTAGTTACGTAATGTACTATTACGGCCGTGGCCATATTCATAATCTTCTACTTACGTTCTACTACTTAAAGTTCGTTTGATTTTATCTGTCACTTTGATATTTTGTGTTCGTCAGAAAGGGACAAAGCACATGTTATAGTTTTATTAATAAGGGTGTGTTAGTGTTCATATCTGTCCAGTGACCAAGGTCACTGTATGCCATGCCCTGTATAAAGGTCAATGTGTGGATGTAAATCACGAGTTCCATTAAGTGTCCAGAGTTTTTATCGGCATCTAGAGGTTCGGTTAGTGCGAAGCGTTGTAGCACTGAAGGCTCTTTGCGATATTTTACTGGAGCTCGTAATATATTGGGACTAACTTAGAACACTGTGGGGATCAATGTATCGAAATCAGTCCTTGTATACCGGTCCAGTCTTTTCAGGTACCTAAAGAAAATGCGAAACTTTTGAAAATAACTGTTTTTGAAAACTTGCAAAGAAACCTTATTTAAATAGGTTGTAATGTGACTAAAAATTAAGAAACGGGACCATCAAAAAAAAATTTAATCATTTGCTGTCACTATACATTAAAAATCTCACATCATCATGTATCTATTTATGTGATTGTGCAAAGACAAAAAAAAGCTCACATTGAAACACTCACATGTACGTAACTACTTTCCATGAGGTCATATTTCAGTAAAATAATCCCCCCAATGCGTTTAGTTAGTCAATCCCCCCCCCCCCCCCCAAAATCATAGCCAGATATAAACAGAGTCTCTTCTAGTGTTTCCGTTATCGGTCTGTGATAGTTTATTCATAGCGAATTTACTGCCCCGCTCTTGCATATTCATTTGCACTGCATGTCAAGAGGGTAACCAGGTGGCTTTTCATGGCTCTTTTTGACTTTCAAAGCCAGGACGGCAAATCCGGCACGCTCATAATGTGCCGCATGACATTCGATTACACAGGCGGAACAGCGACGGCTTAGGCAGGTCACACGATAAGTACTAGCTTTGAGTGGTTATTCACTAAGCCTCTATGTGCTTTGGGATGACTATGACAGCCTTCAGACCTCGTCTCATGATCGGCCTTATCACGCGATAAGAGACGAGATAGGAGCGTCGTCTCGTTCTATCGAACGGTGTCACTCACTTATCGTGTGATAAGGCCGACCATGATACGGGGTCTGGTCGCGCGAGAATGTCAGTAATATTTAAATAGAACTTATTAATAGACTTAAAAAACGGAGGAGGTTCTCGATTATTCGGAATCTTTTATTTTTCATGCATGTTCCGATTACTCGAAGAAGCCTGGAACGATTTGGAAAAATCTTTTTTTGTTTGTAAAAATATCCCTAGGTCATCAGGTCAGGATCTGATGATGGGTCCTGAAGAAAATGGAGTGAATTCTTCAAATAAAGCGAAGTCGGTACCTACTGAATTTAATTTGGTTAAAACTTTTTTTTTAAACAAATATTAGAGAACAAATAGCGTGGGTGACTTGAGAAACTAATCAAATGATATTATAATCGCTTTGATTCATAATGACGATAGTTTTTAAGTACTTGCCTGATGAGTGTTAACAGTCACCCTGTCAGGTTAACTCGTAGCTTTAATCTCAGGTTGGTAATTGGTGAGTTATGAAGTCTTGCCTCGTAATACCCATAAAGTCATTGATTAAGAGTCAGCCGTATGTCACACCTTCGTGAGGAGTTATGAAGCTAAGAGGCTTCCGCTAACTCTTAAATTATAGGATTTGGTTCTGGTTCATTGCGTGGCGTTAGCTGAGCGAGCCGTTTACGGGAGTTATGCGTGTGGCTGAATTGAATAAAATTAGATTACCACACTAGGATTGCATGTTAAGTTTATAGCGTTAGGTGTCATTGATATTTTATGATTATTTTACACTTTATAAAGTGGTCCGGAAAGTAATACAATTTACAATCGGACCGAATCACGATTTTCGGCTGAAACCGAACTTTAGCATACGATTCAGTTTCGGCAGAAACCGAAAGTTTTGCAAACTTATTAAATTGATCATTAATTTGGCCTTACTATCGGAAACGCTTAGGCTTTCAACCACTAAGCTAAAAAACAGAAATCTATTTCTATCTTTCTATAGTACGATGGCAACCGTAACCTATTTTTTAATTCTTAAATAAAAAAGAAGCAGAGAGCAGCCTGTATCACAAAAGTGAAACATTTCACATTATAAAAAGAAACAAGCTGCCTAAGTGCGGCGTCGGCACAACTCGCAGGTAGCAACCCTAATCCGTATGAGGTATGCTTGCCGAAGGAACTGTGAATCAGCCCTACCGACCCCTGTCTTCGCCAATGCGATTTCAATTCCGCCACTCCACATATTCGACTTTGCATATGACACACGGCACGTGGGGGATGATGATTATAAAATGTAGACTAAAATTGGAATACAAATATATAAATAACCGTTAAGGCGCCGTAGGTTCAGCGAAGTTAAGCGAACAGTGTTTTTGAAACAATATAATGCGTCTGTTTATAATAATATGGTTTCAAAAAAATACGAATGGGAATCTTGAGGCTTTTCTGCAGGGAAATCAGTGTTTAGAAACATGATTAAGCATTTTTCGCTCTATAGAAAGATCAAGATCGAAAAATCACGAACATAGGTCTAAAAGGGTCTAAAATACACTTGAAATATTTGTTACAATTTACGAACAAAAGCTAAAAATATTAAAATGGCTTCTAAAAATCGGCAATATCATGTTTGAGTGAAATCAGTGTTTACTTTTTTATTTATTTAAACGGCCAAAAAATTAAAAAACATGATTTGACGTGCGCTTCCGAGCACGCACTTTCATCTCGCTCACGCGTATGCTCTGAGGGATGATTTCCGGGATACAAATTATCATATGTCCTTCCTCAAACCATCTCTTCACCAAATTTCATCGAAATCGGTTTAGCCGTTTAAGCGTGGAGACAGCAGACACACTTTCGCATTTATAATATTTTGATGCATTACGAGTATATAGAATATAAAGCATACCAAATAATTATATAATAGTTATTTACGATACACGTGCGAATAGGTAATTCGCAACTCGTGTCGATTCAAAACACTCCCTTCGGTCGTGTTTTAATTTATCACCACTCGTTGCGAATTTCCTATTTTCGGCACTTGTATCGTAAATAACTATTACCGCTTGTCTCTTAAAAAATACTTACTAAATAGCCGACGCTCGCGCTAGCGCGATAGCGCGACGCTTAGTTACAAAAGAAATGTTATTTTTCTTCAGGGTCACTTAGGGACATCCAACGAAATGAAATTCACAAATGAATCCTACTAATATTTAAATTACTTTGAATTTTTGTTACTCCATCACGCTTAAACGGCTTAACCGATGTGGATGCAATTGAGCATGAAGATAGTTTATAGTCTGGATTAAAATAAAGAATAGTTGTTATTATTATCCCGGGTTCACGTAGACGGAGTCGCAGGTGGAAGCTAGTAATTCATAATAATCAAACTTTGCTTGCGATGCTTATAAACTTTCAAACGTTTACACTTAAGAACCTCACTGTGGTCCAGCAATTTTCCTTTTTTGGTATATTTTATTGGTTTGTAACTTTTCGGTGTACAGTAAAGTAGCGACCACACCGGTGCGTTACGCTGCGTATACGCGTTGACGTGTCGTATGCGTCACGTACCTATTCTTCATACATTTTGTTGCGTTTACGGTGCGTTAGCGTATTTTGAGCAGCGGTGTGGTCGCTACTTTACAAATGATAGAATCCGAGCAGTATAGCGAACCGAGCCGCTCGACGCGAGCGCCGCGTGCTCCGCTCGGCTGTCGTTTTTTACGCGAATCCCTTTGAGTGTTACATTACAAGTTATTCACGAGTTGCCGCAAGAATGGAGCACAAATGCTCCGTTCATTTGTACTCATCCTCAAGATGAGCATTCGCCGCGCAGCTGTAATGTAACACGATCGCCGTAAACGATTCATTATACCGAAATGACACAAGTCAGTCTCCATCTTTACGTTGCCCTCGGTCGATAAGGCCTGTGCCCAGCAGTGGGACGTATATAGGCTGATGATGGGATGATGGGATGGTCGATAAGGAACACGGTCACTTTGACCATCTTACAGGCCTAGGCCTCCAAGTTTGTATGAAATGCCATTACGGATCTCTCGTCTCGCTGCGCCCGAAATGTGACACTTCGAAGCCCTTCATGAAGAACACAACGTCAATAGTTCATTGCATGTTTTTTTTTGTTTTTTTTTTATGTTATAGTAGGCAAACGAGCAGACGGATCACCTGATGGTAAGCGATTACCGCCGCCCATGGACACCTGCAACACCAGAGGTGTTGTGAGTGCGTTGCCGGCCTTTAAGATATGTTTGAGGATTCGCCGTGTTGACAGCTGAAGGAACAAATTCCCTCGCTCTCAACACGACGCATCCTCGGGAGCTCTGATGTTTGAGACAAATGTTTTTTCTTGTGTTACATGGCCGCGTGCTATCCTGTCAGGCAGTGTGTAGATCTAACACAGTTCCGGGGTATCCTTATTCGTTTTCCATCACAAAGGACAATAATAAATGTGCCCTCGGGCCGCGGATTACGACTCCGTCCTATGCCTATATTTTAAAGGTACAAATAACATCTCGAGATGTATTATGTTATGGCAAGGTTTGTTCCCTTGACCCATTTCAGGCAGCACATGTACCATGCGTTTTTTAGCGTAAATTGCTCGTAGAAGCGGGACTGTGGTGTCGTGGATGGATTAAACACCGATGTGAAATTCACAACACTCGATATATATCTGATATGGTTTATAGTTCCAAAACATAATTTAAAAAATGAGATCTACTTTAAACAGATAATATGGTTAAATTTGTTAATTAACCACATTGCGGTGACTCGTGAAAACGATAAGAATTTTAGTTGTGTTGTTGTTATGGATAACAGCTATAATTTTGCAAACGTTGTTACAAACTTTCAAAAGAGTCGCCTGTTTCTTAAAAAATAATGGGTGGAAATACATAAAAATATCTAAAGCCGTAATACTGACGAATACGTACCCACACGAAAGCTCTCGTGTATTGACCACATACTTAGTAATATTCCAAGCGCTACAGCTACCGTGCTGCCACTTTATCTCTCTGACCACGACACAGCACAACTGCTAAGTTTTCCTGTACAAGAAGCACCGCTGAAGCCCACCAAGTACTTTTACTATCAAAGAGACTATAGCATAGATAACGTGCGCAAGCTCAAACAGTGTCTACAGAGCCTTTCTTGGTCTGACGTATATGAGGAGACAGATCTAAACTCTGCCTTCAGTAAATTCCATGACCTACTATGTCTTTTTTATAATCTCTGTTTTCCTATAATACGTAAATTAGTAAATAGTAAAAACAAAAATAATCAAAATTGGATTAGTAAAGGACTAAAGGTCAGCTGCAAAACCAAACGTCATATAAGGTATAAGTATTACAAAGAAAAAGCAGCTAAAGACAAGGCTTTGTACACTAAATACTCTAGTATATTAAAGCAGTGTATATACAAATCCAAAAGAAATGCAAACATACAATTCATTAATAAAAGCTCTAACAAATGTAAAGCGTCATGGCAAGTAATTAAGAACCAGTTAGGCTCTACAAAGCCACGACAAGCGTTCGAATATATAACTCTACATAACACTATAATATCGGACCCAGTAAAAATCGCTACCACCTTCAATGACCACTATATAGAATCAACGCACAAGTCATCAACTACCGCTCCCAAAGTAAATATCAAAAATAGTTCAAGAGTCAACTCTATGTTTCTGAAACCCATGTCAGAAAACGAAGTTCAAGGTGAAGTGTTGTCATTAAATAACACAAAATCCGAAGGCTATGATGGTATTAGTACTTTTGTACTTAAGACGTGCTTAAGTGAAATTTTGGCTGTCTTAACTTATTTAATAAATATCTCTTTTATAACGGGTACTTTTCCTGATACTCTAAAAACATCAGTTATCATGCCATTATTTAAAAAGGGTAAAAAAGATGACGTCAGTAATTACCGGCCAATTACATTGATACCCATTATTTCCAAAATTTTTGAGAAATGTATGTTTAAACGGTTGCTTGATTTTTGCACGAAATTCAATATAATCAAAAGTGAACAATTTGGATTCCAAAAAAATAAATCTACTACGTTAGCCATTTACTCACTTCTTAAATTAGTTTTAGCTGGTCTTAACAATAAAAGCTTCACTACAGGGCTATTTTTTGATATGTCCAAAGCGTTCGATTTTGTTTCCCATGATATACTATTATGCAAACTAGAGGCACTCGGAATCAGAGGGCCGGCACTCAAATGGATGACGTCCTACCTAAATGACAGAAAACAATGTGTCAAAATCACAAAAATGAACGAAAACAGCGAAATGACTATCTATTCATCGGGATTCAGATATAATAAGTTCGGTGTACCACAGGGTAGCGTTCTAGGCCCTATATTATTTCTATTATATATCAATGACATTACTGATATTACGCATCACAGATGCATTTTATTTGCCGACGACATTTCTATTATTGTGACATCTAGTAAAAATAAGAATACAAGTAAAGACCATGAATGAGAGATAAATAATACAATTAGCATAGTGAAAGATTGGCTATTATCAAATAATTTAATCTTAAATCTTGACAAATCGAAGTATGTCCAATTTAATAAGGCTGTTCATGTCAAGTCAAATATCGATCTTAATATTCCCACTATTGACCAGATGCCGCAGATAAAATTTCTAGGAATAATTGTGGATGAGAAACTGGACTGGAAGCCGCATTTAGATTATGTTACAAATTAAATAAATAAATATGTTTTTGCTCTTAAACAAGTAAGGAGGGTTACAGATATAAAAACTGCGCTCTCCTGCTATCATGCATATGTGGAATCTGTCCTACGCTATGGCTTGATTATATGGGGGAACAGCACTGACATAAATCGCGTGTTCGTTGCACAAAAAAAATGCATCAGAGCAATGCATGGTATGCGACCAGATGAATCGTGCAGACCAATTTTTAAAGAGCATAATATTTTACCACTTTCTGCCTTGTATATTTATGAGATATGCATGTTTGTTCATAAAAATAAAAGTATATTTGAAAAAGCATGTGATAGTCATCCACGAACATGTCGAAATCCGGATAGACTACTACCTGACGAGCACCCTACTTTGTCGAAATACAGGAAAAGTTGCATAATATTGTCGATTAAAATCTATAATAAAATACCAGGAGACATTAAAAAATTAGATATAAGATTATTTAAACTAAAACTGCACCAATGGTTAAATAATAATAATTTTTATTCCTTAAATGACTTTTTTTTGTTCTCTTGACATGACATGATGTAAATTCTAAGTTTAATTATTCTGACATGAAATAATGTTTTTTTTTTTAGCAATATTCAGATATGTATCAGAATGTATTAAATTAGTCGGTTTTATGTAATGATTTATAGTTCTGTAAATATTTTAAATGTGTAATTTTGTATAATTCCGTTTATTATTACTTTGCATACTAGTCATGGTTAAGCATGGAAACCTACCTATAACTTTGTCTGTAACACCTGTTTGGTAATGTTTAACGCAAATAAATATTCTTATTCTATTCTTATTCTTATTCTTATTCTTAGAATATTCTGACTTCGATTCTATGGCCCAATTTTATTCGCTAGTCCTACCCGTAGCTACTGCTGTCGCCAGTATAATCTGATGCCTACGTTCATTATAACCTAGACCTTATACCTTAGACCTTTATTACTAACGAATTATGGAAACAATTCCGAAATAAATGATTTGATTTTATTTGATTTTGATTTTATAACTGTGATTAATAAAGGGCCAGAGTAACACTGGTTACCCTGTAACTCGGAGCATTGTCTCGTGAATTATCTGTGTCACTCCCTCGTTACTAGTGTCACGTTGTCAACACGTGACGCTGTGACGCGTGACTTTATTATACTGCAATAAGCTGTGCAGTTTTCTCGTTGGTAATTTACATGCTTTTAAGATTGAATACGGATGGTATTTCAAATAACATTTTTTGTAATTTTGTCATGGACAACAGATATTAGGCATACTAAAAGATGTAAAGCTAATGTTTCAAATAAAATACAAAATAAAAATACTTTATTCGTCGTGTTTTCGTAGGTGATTTAAAATAAACTACGTGTGTGTGGGTACCCGTAAATAGGCGATGTAAAGCTTAGTTGCTTGCTTCGCTATAAAGGGTTTATCGCTTTATATTGTCTAGTTGCGGTATATTTTTTAAATACTAATAACGTGTGTGGTGGTGCATCTCAATAAAACCGACCACCAAGTACCAAGATTTTACTGCCGAAAACGATAGTTACGAAAGCAGTCCCGGACACGCGACTATTAGATCTCGTGGCGGGCCGCGTGAAACCCGGTTTCGTAACCACGTGAGCCCAAAATTTCTCGAGGCGTAATCGAAAGAGCCCTATGAAAGTCGAAATTAACAGTGGTTCTTAAACTTTTAAATGTTTTATTTTCGTCCAATACCGATGGCATATCAGCGTTTATTATTTATATTTCTTGTATTTCGTGATAGGAGCCTTTGGAGACGTCTGGTCAGCAAGAAGAGGACATGATGTCCGATACGATCCTCAGCATTGACGGAACGACTAATAATGATTTCTTGTATTAAATTGTTGGTATATTTCCTTGGCATCAGTACCTTCGTCACCAGAAAATTAAAATAAAATTTTACTTTGGTTACCTAAAGTAGCAATAATGTCTGGAGCTCAATTTATGTGACCCGTTTTGGTTTATGGTTTATTGTCTAGGTGCATGTCTTATCAGAAGACCGCAGGTACATTAATAATACTACTAGAGTCAGCAGACTCGGAGACACGCAATGTGAGTTGTAATAGAGGTGAAGACACTAAATAAAAAATGCATTTTCTTGAAAAAAATAACGACAAGTATTGACCCTATCATCTCGCACATAAATAGGAATTTACATGTTTCTTTAAAAAGGAAATTTGTTGTCTTGTGAAGGCTTACTTTCACCGACAAACATTTCATCGTGTGAATGTTTCGCCAAATTTTCATTAGATTGATTATTTAAGAAAACTTGTAAATAACTTTTTTATGAGCGAGATGACAGAGTCAATAGTCGTCAGATGCAATCGGCATGAAATTTGAATGTATTTGTTAGTTACAAAATTTAGAGCCAGGTCTTAATTGTATTCTCGTCACGATGGTGAAATGTCGCAATTTCGCCAAGCGCCGCGAGGTATTCGAGCGCTCTGCGGGCTGCGGCTGCGGTTTTGCCGTCACCTCCGCCCGTCACCTCCACTCGTCACCTCCGCCCTGCAGGTGTCAATTTTGCGGCTCGCAAGCGTCACACGTTTACACGCGACAACTTTGTACATACGGTATTCGTGACGTTTTGATGACAGCTCGTGACATATCTTGATAGTCGTTTGCGTAACCATATTTTTTAAATTGATGTCAGAATAAATGAGAAACAATATTGGTTTCAAGCAGTTATTTTATTGAACGAGCGGACGAAGTTGTCCATGGGAGCGTTGGGCAAAATTCTTTAAGGCGCCGTAGGTTCAGCGAAGTTAAGCGAAAAGTGTTTTTGAAAAAATTTAATGCGTCTGTTTATAATAATATGGTTTAAAAAAAATACGAATAGTAATCTTGAGGCTTTTCTGCAGGGAAATCAGTGTTTAGAAACATGATTAAGCATTTTTCGCTCGATAGAAAAAAATCACGAACATAGGTCTAAAAGGGTCTAAAATACACTTAAAATATTTGCTACAAATTACGAACAAAAGCTAAAAATATTAAAATAGCTTCCAAAAATCGGCAATATCATTTTTGAGGGAAATCAGTGTTTACTTTTTTATTTATTTAAACGGCCAAAAAATTAAAATTAAAAAACATGATTTCCGCGCTTCCGAGCACGCACTTCCATCTCGCTCACGCTTATGCTCAGTGAGAGGGAGAGAAGACCATGAACCTACGGCGCCTTAATATGTCCGGCTGATCTAATTTAAACTTTCCAATTAACAAACTAGGTATAATTACTTAGGAACCCTAGTTTAAGTATTTTCTTTTTAATACATTGTTTATTTTTAGCCAAGTATCACCATTGTAGGTAGGGCTGAGCTGTAGGCTACTATCGGGGTCCACAGGTGGTGGATAGTGGAATGGCCATCAGATATGATGGTTAGCTGCGAATATATAGAATAAGCAGTCCCCAACCACACAGCGGCGGAACCAACAGGATGTAGCGGGATAACCGGTGGGGCGGTTATCTCATCAAAAAGTTACAATATCTAAAGACGGTTCTGTGATATGGCGAGTAAATGCCGCCATTAAATAAGCATTCCCTTGGTGTTAGGCAGCAGTGGCACCAGTACTGGCAGGGGGCCGAAGATGGGATGTCTGGATGGGCCCTTGACTAGATATTAGGAGGCGAATACCCTTCGGTTCCTGAACTGCGGTGTGAAAGGCAAGGGGGAAACCATCACACTATTCCTCCCTATTATGGAGCAATTTATGGAGATGTACAACAACGAAAATATGGTTCTTGACAACGGGCTTCCACGATGTAGCATGCCGTGGCGGTCCGAGTCCGGCAGGGTCAGGAGCAAGGCTGACTCGGTCGTCATCCTGCGAAATCCTTGTAAAATTGGGACGTGGAATGTGAGAACGATGTTACCTTCGGGGAAATTAGAAGAAGTCAAAATAGAGATGGGAAGACTAGGAATAGACATATTGGGTTTATGTGAGACGAGATGGGAAAGTAGTGGAGACTATTGGTCGGATGACTATCGAATAATACATACAGGAGAACAACGGGGTATCAACGGGACGGCAATAGTTTTAAACAAGAAATGGGGCAATTTAGTGGAAAATACAATTCATTTCAACGACCGGATAACAGTTGTAAAAATTAAATCCCAGCCCAACGATATCATTATTGTACAAGTCTATATGCCTACTGGTAGCTACTCTGATGATGAAATTGAAGATATGTACAACAACTTGGACACAGTCTTAGATGCAGTACAGGACAAGGATAATTTGATAGTGATGGGTGATTTCAATGCTGTGGTAGGAGAAGGAAGAGAGGAAAATATTGTAGGGAATTTCGGATTGGGAAAAAGAAATAAAAGAGGTGATCGACTAGTGCAGTTCTGTAAAGAAAACAATCTATTCATTAGCAACACAATGTTTCAACAGCCAAAACGGAGTTTATACACCTGGAAAATGCCTGGCGATATTGGTAGATATCAAATAGATTACATTATATGTAAAAATAAACATAGAACTCTTATTCAGAATTGCAAAACATTGCCTGGAGCAGACTTGAATACGGACCATAATTTACTATGCAGCTCACACAGTTTTGGAATGAGAAGAAATAAAAGAAAGAACAAGCCAAAGTCCATAGATCTCACTAAGCTTAAGGATATAAATAGTAACGGTAAAGTGCAATATAGTAACAAATTAGGTGATAAATTAGTGCAATATAAGAATAATAAAATTGACGTTATTGATGAACATAGCTTAGAAATAAGGTGGAATAATATACGTGATGTAATGATAGATACTGCAGAACAATGCCTAGGAAAGGAAAAGATAGTACCTCGAAAGGCATGGATTAGTTCTGATATAATAGACTTGATGATAGAAAGACGAGAATTTAAACATAAAAATAGTATCGAAAGTGTGAATAAGTATAAGCAGTTGACAAATAGAATAACCACATTGTGTAGAGAAGCCAGGGAAGAAGAAATAGTTAAAACATGCGATAGTATAGAATCCTTAATTAAGAAGGGGAATATGAATCAAGCTTACCATATCATCCGTCAATTAGGAAAAAAGAGTCAGACAAAAAGTGCTGCTATCCTAGATGAACAGGGTAACATTTTGCTAGATAGCAAGGATGTTGCAGATCGGTGGCAAAGATATTTGGAGAAGTTATATGACGGTGAAGGCTTAGCTAGCAACGACATAGAAAAGGAAGAATTAGTGGAAGTAGATGATGCTGGTCCAGAAATAATCAGAAGTGAATTTGAAAAAGCCCTTTCTAGTTTACAAACTGGAAAAGCTGCTGGTAATGACAAGATTTACGTAGAGTTCATAAAATACGCAAACTGTGATATACTTAAAGATGAAATTTATGAATTAGTTACTAAAATGTATAATATCGGTCACGTCCCTACTGATTTTTACACTTCTAAAATAGTTACTTTACCTAAAAAGGCGAACACTTTAAAATGTGAAGAACACAGAACACTAAGTTTAATATCACAAGCCAGTAAAATATTACTCAAAATTATACAGAATAGAATTAGACCGCTAACTGAAAACTATCTAGGACCTGACCAATATGGATTCAGACAAAACAAAGGGACGAGAGAAGCAATATTAGCCTTAAGAATGATTACTGACAGAAGAATGGATTTAGACCAGGACACACACATAGCATTTATAGACTTAGAAAAAGCATTTGACAAAATTAATTGGAAAAATATGATGTCAATCTTGAAGGAAGCTGGATTAGATTATAGAGACCGAAGAATTATTTTTGAACTCTACAGAAATCAAAGAACTTTAATTGAAATAGGAGAAGAAGCTAGAAAGGCGAAGATACGGCAAGGAGTTCGGCAGGGTTGTCCACTTTCGCCTCTTATCTTTAATGTGTTCATAGAGTGTGCCATTAGAAAATTAATAGAGTCCGGAAAAGGGGGGGTTCATTTCAATGGGAAAAAAATTCAATTTATTCGTTTTGCTGATGACATTGCGGCTTTTGCAGAGTCATCAAATCAGTTAGAAGAATTAGTTACAGATATGAATGCAATTTTTGAAGATTTTGGACTTAAAATAAACATTAATAAAACAAAAATGCTAGTAACCTCAAAAAGGCACTCAAATTATAGACCAATCACTTTAAATAACAGGACAATAGAGCAAGTCGACAAATTTAAATATCTGGGAAGCATAATCACTAATAACTCCAGATGTACACCAGACATTATCGCGAGGATAGCCATGGCGAAGCAGGCTTTCAATGCCAAGAAGAGCCTGCTCAAACCCAGAATAGCAGGCCATATTCGGAAGAGGCTTATAAAAGTGTACATCTGGAGCATAGCGTTGTATGGAAGCGAAACGTGGACAATGACACAGCGTGACAGAGAACGATTGGAGGCCTTCGAAATGTGGTGCTGGAGGCGAATGGAGAGGATTAGTTGGAAGGATAAGAAGACGAATGAGGAGGTGCTTGAGAGAGTGAAAGAGAAAAGAACGTTGTTGAAGACCATTGAGAACAGGAGAGGCAGGATGTTGGGCCACTTGTTACGACACGATGATTTTATGAAAACCATAGTAGAAGGGAAGATAGAGGGAAAGAGGAAGAGAGGGAGACCAAGAAGATCTTTTATGGACCAAATAAAAGAAAAAGTAAACGGCGCGTCGTATCAAGAGGTCAAAACAATAGCTGAGAACAGAGAGGAATGGAAATTGCTCCACCGACAAGATTTTGAATCTTAAATATAATGAATGAATCACCATTGTACGAAAGAGCGGATACCTCCTAACACAAGTTTTTCTAACTTAAAAGGAGGAATCGACACCATGCAATGTTGAATTTTTTGGTTTTATTGTTATCTTTCGATGTATCTACCGATTCTCGTGAAATTTTGAGAGCATGTTCGATCATATATGTCGAATTTTTCTAGTTTCTGTTTTTTTTTTTTTTTACACAGTCTCGCTCGTTCTACAGCTCACAGAACCAATAGTATAGTTGAGTACGGTTGCTACGTTATCATAATATTTACTAAAACTTATTTCACTCGGGTGTTCAAATATACCTTCCGTGGATGCAAAAACTCACTTGACCAGATAATATCAAAGCAATTTTTTTTATGAATATGGATTGGCAAATATATCCCTGAGCATAGAGCCCGGTACTAACCGATTTCTAAATAGCCCCTTTTAATATTCACCGATGCCTTCACAGCAAGCACCCTATTTAACTTCCGTATCCCGGCCGAAATATAAACACCTCTCCAAACCACTTATAGTTTACCACCGTTCTGATTAATGTTGCCGGGCCGATTTGGCTGTCACGCCGCGGCTGGCCGTGACGCGCAAAAACCGGTGTTATACCGATTATTTTTACCGGTTTTACCGGTAAATGCTTTGTAAGTTTCGGGGGTTTTAATTGATTTTGTAGGAACTTTATATTTGTTTGTGCGGTTTTTTTATTTACAACGAGTAGTGCGCGTTCTTGTTTTTTTTTATTCATACAGATTTCACAATAGTAGTTGTACCTATAACGTGCCATCAAATCTAGAACTGTACAGTATACTAGGTGTCCGAATGGATCCTGCAGGTCCATACTATACTCATATAATAATAAATATTGAAATTAGAATACTTCTTACATTCAACCTTACCTATAACTGGTGGTGTTGGTTTGACGACCGCTTTAGCCTAGTTGGTAGTTACCCTACCTCTGCCTACGAAGCAAGAGGTTCGAATCCCGGTATGGGCATTAATTTATGTGATGAGCACGAATGTTTGTTCCTGAGTCATCGATGTTTTCTTATGTATCAAAGTCATTATTTATATAATATCAGTTTGTTTTCTTCATCTAGTACCCATAGTACAAGCTTTGCTTAGATTGGGTCGGTAAGTTGATTTGTGTAAAATTGTCCACTTACATTTATTTATCTGAACTGCATCTAGGTACATGCAAAAGAACGACACGCATCAAGTTCATTGCATCCTGTACAACGCATAGCAATTGGCAATTTTCGTGCTTTTGTAACCCTAGTTTGAGTCAAAGAGAGAGCTAGAATGATCATCATAGATCAATTAAAAAAAATTGTTTGTGAACTAGAAACCCTAGCCAAGCTCTGTGTTCCTAATACTTTGTGTCTTAAGAACACAGTATACGTTCGATCGCGGATCACGTGGTCACAATTCAAGCATCATCAGTTTTCCGACAACTCCGTACCGTGATCACAATATGAGCAGAAAAGGCAGTTTTGAATTTCCTCCGCGTTGTGGTCACTGTATAAGCTGGACGGACAGTTTCCCGATAGCTTCGTGGTGCACTGATTAACGGCTGTCAGGTGTTCGTGAAAGCCACCGCAGCGGAATGAGCTGACCGACGTGTCCGTTTTGACCTTGCATTTAATTTAGCCACGTAGTACTATACGCCGACTGCTGCGTGCGGGCACCGAGCTTCGCCTGCCGCACGCATCGTGCTCCCCCGCTTCACGCAGGCGAGGACTGAGTTAAGCGGTCGGACTATAGCTCTTTATTTCATTTCATCTGTAAAACATTTAGAAAATCAAATCAAATGTATAGAACTTGCGTGCCAATGATTTTTTTATTTATGCGACAGTGGCAAATGAGTGGCAAATACAGCCTGCCTAATGGTAAGCAGATCCCGTCGCCTAAAGATGTATGGGATTCCAGAAGAATCAAAAGTGCGCTGCGGACATTTTATTGATTCAAGAATTCATCACAGCGAGAAATATGTACCAGAATACTAAGAATTTAATTTCTTTATGTTTAGTGTCCAAAACAAATTAACTAAACACACGAATGCAGGAAAAACATTTTTAAGCCACTTTATTACCTCCGCCTAAGACCCCTTTCTCAGACATTTCAATTTAATTGAAATCCCCTCCAACGTATTTAAAGTAACCATCTTATAAAAAGCAAAGCTTCATTCAAACAATGAACTCTGAGGCATGTCCACTTTATAAGCGACCCGGTAATGTTATTAAAGATTTCTGTTTGTACTCGGGCATACCCGGGTACGCGAGTGCGGTACCCGGGTATCCGGCTATCTCTGAGGCCTCGTTACATGAAACATTTGGCCTGGGGCGGGGAAGTGTTTAACTATGTGGAAAAAAGAATTTCTATGCTTTGTGCTCGGATCCTCAGATATGAAATACGAATTTAATTAAGGTTATACTGCGGAATGGCAAATTGAACGATAAAATTAGTGGGATACGTTGGGCAGCATGGCTTTTATTTGTAAGACTTGCGAAACTTTTGCGGTTTCTGTGGCGGATTGTGAATAGTTAGTGAACTCTGTAAGAAACTAGCACAATTATAAAAATTGTTCAAATTGTAATAAAATAATATCTAATTCCAGACGTCACTAAATAAATATAACAATAGTATGATTAGATATTCCCTTTATTTATTGAAATAATATACACACGCACATAACACTAATTGTAACAGGGTGGGTACCTACTGATGAACAAATGTTTACTCCTCTTAATATTCTAAGGCCCTTGGCGAATGTCTCAAAAAATGACATTAACGACCACTTAAGATGACTTACAGGCATTAAACTCAAACAATACGCGTTTAGCACGTCATCCACACGAGCTTTGTCGCCTAAACGCGTCATCACCAGCAGAATTGCCCCAAAACATCTTGCGTCGAGGCATTTGTTTCGACTAATCACCAGCATTGTGGAGGTGTCGGGCCCAGTGGTGCCACGGTTATTGCACGCCACGGCAATCCTTCCACGGGGATCGGGTCATTACCACGATATTGCCACGGTAATGACGGATAATAAATCGCTCTGTCTGGAGACTAGGAGTGACTTCACTTCATAACGGTTATTAGGTGTTGCGTAAATTAACGCGGAGAAAGTAACTGGCAAACGACGTAATTTGTGGAAGGATAATTTTGTTTTAACGAAGCTGTACTTTGTTTTGGGGCTTTTGCCGTTGACAAGCCAGCGGATATTTTGGGTTGAGTAGTTGTATCCCCTAGTACAGTCATGTCAAAATTATGGATGCTGATAAAGTGACAAAAAACAAAAATATTATGTTAATCTGCCGACATAAAAACTATGGGACATATGAATAAGTTGTATGCACCCATATATACACTTGATTGTACGAGTATTTCTTAACTTTAATTAATTAATGGAAACGTAACATTCATGAGATGAGCATGGCTGTAGGTACGTATAGATCTAATATATATCTAACACTGTATTTAGAGACGCTTAAGTACCTAAATTATTATTCGCAATAAAAAAAAATTCAAACTTATTTTATCCCAACACAGAAGTATAGTGCATAACAATCCTTACTAATATTATAAATGGGAAAGTGTATGTGTGTGTTTGTTTGTTTGTCCGCCTTTCACGGCAAAACGGAGCGACGAATTGACGTGATTTTTTAAGTGAAGATAGTTGAAGGGATGGAGAGTGACATAGGATAGTTTTATCTCCGAAATCATCCCCTAAGGGGGTGAAATGGGGGTTAAAAGTTTGTATGGAGCTGCGATATAAACGAGTCCCACGCGGACGGAGTCGCGGACAGAAGCTAGTTGCCTATAAAAGTTCAGCAGCTTCACTGCACATTCGCACTGAAAGCTCGAGCCCATTGTTCCGAGCTTTTTCTATAAAGCACCTAATTATACCGTCTATTTTTACTTAGCCAGTACGTTTAGCGAAGACTTTGTTTGGTTTTTGACTAAGCTGGCTTGTATCAGGACTTGCACTCTTTTTATGAGGCGTAATCTTTATGGACGGGGTATTAGTGCTTCGGGGTTTTTAGGTAGTAAATTGGCTGGAATTAAGAATGTTTAAGTTATTTTATAACACAAGGCAAGCAATATTTAGTAATCTTTGTAAAGAATAACTCTTTGAAATATAACATTCTTTATTAGAGTGGGTAAGTAATTTATGGTTACCTACCTGAATCACTAATATTGTATTTCCCACTGTATCGTTGTCCGAATTTGTATTTGTCTTATGAGCCGTTTTTCTGTGAAGCCGTGAAATTTTCAGGATTATTATAAAACTAAGATAACCCAGCCCAATAGGTTCTAAAAAAATACCTAAAGCTTCGAAAAAAAAAAGATTTTAGCCATAATGAAAATTTGGACAAACGATGCAGTTGGCACATGAAAAGTGATTACCGTAAATTATTATATTAACCCACAGTTATTAATATTTTTTAAATGTAAATCTTAGCGGGTTTAAATAATCTTATGATAAAAAAAATATATATATACTTTTTATTGCACCACGACAAGAGAGAAACCTCTTACAAATAATTTGCTTAATAAATTATGGTAACAAACAAATGAAATGAATTTATGATTTTAATGTTGCACGAAAAACTAGCGCTTGTATTAAAAGTTTATATCATAGCTCGTTGCGCTCCCACGCAGTCCGTATTAGCTTTTATTACAGTCTCCACCTCGCAACTTTCTTAGCTAACAAACGATCTATAAGACTCGAGATTACCTTCTACATGCTACTTAATGTGTGCTTTGTGATGGAGTTGGTAAACACTCTTTTCATTTCATTGAGTCGAAATACTCTGATGGATGAGTAAAGAAATGGTTAAGTATACTTTTTTATAGTATGCAAACTGTACCCATATTTCTTCTTTACATTATATAAGTATAGTTCCGAAGAGTGTTCATTTGAATGAAAACTCATTTACAAATTCACAAATCGCAAAGTCTCAGCTTGCTACGGTCTAATTAAACTTAATGAAACTTAAATTATGATTAACTAACTCACTTTGACATAATACTTCGATATCCAACCGGGCTGTTTCTTAATTACACTAATGGACAATATCGGAGTTCCCATTAAAACTGATACTTTGACCCAAATTATGTCATTATCTAAAATGGCTAATGAAAAATCTATATATATATATATATATCTATATCGGCTGACGACTGCACCTGTTCCTATACATCTTTAGTGTAAGGGAGAATAAATGACCCACTTTTTAATATATTCCGTCTATAAAGTATTACGGCGGTTTGTGTATTAAGTAATATCTATATGTCATGATAAATATTAGAGGATCAATCAAACAAGCACAATAGGACGTATTTAATAGACGTAAATATTTAAATACATAGAAAACATCTAAGACCCAGAAAAAAATATTTATCTTCATCACACAAATATTTGCTTTTACCGGGATTGGAACCCAGGACCTAGGAGGAGGAATGATACAATTTAAAAAACGATTCTTATTAATCCTCCGAGCTCCAAGCTTCGAGACCCAAATAGTAGATGTAACTCAGAAAGCGGCTAAGTTGAAATGGGGCTGGGCTGGTCATGTCACCCGCATGCCGAGCGAGCCTTGGGCCAGGATTGCAACTGACTGGCAGCCCGACAGCTCGAAACGGAGACGCGCAGACCTCGTTGGCGATGGTGGGACGAATAAAGGCCTCCACCCACCGGACGCGTGTGCTGCGCGTGTGCTGCGTTGCAGCTGCGCGGGTGCTGCGCGTGTGCCGCGTTCGATGTGTGTTTGAAGTGTAGTTTAAATGCTTTACAACTTGCGCGTGTGCTGCGCTGCAGCTGCGCGGGTGCTGCGCGTGTGCCGCGCGGGTGCTGCGCGTGTGCCGCGTTCGATGTGTGTTTGAAGTGTAGTTTCAATGCTTTACAACTTGCGCGTGTGCCGCGCAGCACACGCGCCGCGCAGCACACGCGTCCGGTGAGTGGAGGCCTTTAGACTTCTTTTTGAAGAATTGGCCAGAGACTGCTCATTAACGCGAGGTCTGGAAACGGAGGGGGGGGGGCCTTTGCCCAGAAGTGAAATGCAACAGGTTCTTAATAATAATTAATATAAATATATATGCAAGTACATTGTTGCGTTCAATAGACATATTTGTCGATTTTTTTTCGCAACTTGTTAAAAAGCGAATACGTCGAAGTGAACTTGTTCTATTCAGTTTTTTGTCTAATTTAACGTTTATCTGGCAAACGTTTCTTAATTGATTGTCCAATGCATAACACCGAAATATTTTACTGTTAACCTTCCTAGATGATTAAAAGATTGTTTAAATAATTCAGAAACCACTGTTAGATTTCTAAAACTGATCGATTATTATAAGTTGATTTAATGTTGTGTTCTATTACCTATGGTGGTCGCTAATGGCCTTAGAAGTTTGTGCTAACATAAAAAAAAAAGTATGACACAATTTTCGCAGTATAACATTTCAGCAGAATTGCTTTTCGGATAGGTACATTTAATTTGACCAACGACATTATCCTTAGAGGTTTTATCTGGTGATAACATCATTTTTTTTTTTTTTTATTGGGATGAAACTAAATAAAGTGAGCAATAATTATGAATTTACTCGTTAGAGGATTTATATAGTCAAATGGAGAAAACGGTAAAGCAGAGGATTAAATAACCACAAAGTTATAAGTATCCAAAGTTTTGAGAGGGGTTATATATTTTCTGTCCCTTTTCCGCAAAACGCACCTTCATGTGAAACGATCATTTACTTCGACGCTGGGGTGCCATGACGTTTTTCTCTCTCTAACAAGCAATAGTAACCTACAACAGCGTCGTATTTTTTTGAGATATAATCTGAATGAGATTTTCGTCACGAAGCAAATTTGTTTGCATTCACTCTTTTGGAGTAATAATAAATTTTGATTGTAGTATGCATAAGACTTAAAATGCCCCTAATACCTAAATTATAGGTCTTATGTCACACATAAATTCAAACGTATTTAACGGCACTTTAGTTAAAATAGGTTTGTTGAACGTTTATGAATGCGTACATTATTTTTTATTGCACATAAGAGGAACTTATCGTACAAAAGGCCGCAAGTTGGTATGTGCATTATACTCTACAGCTGAGACACGTTTATAAGTTTCCATAGACTCAGTTTTAGTGTGCCACTTTAGCCTCTTTCTTATATTACACCATTGCACATAACTATAAACCAAGTCTTGTTACACCGCTCAGCTCTCAGCAGATACACGCCAACATTCATCAGCTCACGCTTAAGTGAAAAGCGTTTTGCTTTTAACAAGTAACTTACCTTCAGCTTTACAAGAAATAATTCAAATTAAGTACTGCTTCCTTGAGCACAAACGTAATTGTCAGAGCCCTTTCACACGGTCCGAAGTAGCGATTAATTCTGGGCGTCGAGGAAGCGTAGGGGCGTAGGCCGTGAGACGACGGGAGATTATCTGCGTCATCAAATATGTACTAAGGATATCGCAGTCCACTAGAATGCTCGTGAGCGATCAGCTTAATTGATCAAAAGTTGTTTGTAAACTATTTCCTTTGATCATATTTTTTTCTGACACGAGAAATTATTCGGAATTCATTGAAAACGTATAAAGATTAATTTTAACCGTCACAGTTTCTGCCTAAAGGCCATTTACCATTTAAAACACAAAGTGGCAGTTTACGTAGTTTGAACGACTATGTATATTTCTTTATAGGTGTTAGAGCAGTATTAATGATCGAATCATATTATACTTATAAAAATATCCTATTCTTAGGTACTACTTTAATATCCAGTGACGTTAAATAAACTCCGTCCGTCTCTCGGCCTACGAGGGCGCCGTGACGTAAACGCATAGTCACGATGACGACTCAAACTCTCGCCAAGTCACCCCCCATTGAGACCGAGCTCCAAACACCGATATATTGATATCGATGGAGTATTAAATTTGAGTAAATTCGTAGCTATGCTGTTTATTAGGCGTTTGATGTGACTTGATTAATGATCAGGAATGCTGGTATTCTGCGGAAAACAACAAAGTAAAGTAAATGTTCTGTGCATAACAGACTCAACTCTGACTCAGTTGGCGTAAACTACGCAAGCCTTATTGAGCTTACCCCGTAGATAAATCCTAGGGTTGCTTACGGTACTAGCTTACTATTGAGCAATCGATGTTATTTTAACAAGCAGTTATTAATAACCAGAAATTAAAAGTACTTATTATACAATCTCGCTAAGAATACATACAGCTACACTTTATTTTTGCAATAGGCATCTAAAACGGTAGGTACATGAGTCTTTATATAATTTGAAACGGAGGTTACAATTTTATCTTACAGCTGCGTGTTATTTTTGTGTAAGAAGACATAAGTAGGTATGTTCAATTTGAAATGCTTTTACATTTTCAACGAAGAAATGTAAACACATTTTGCGATAGTCATCTTAAAGTGCTAATAAAAATTACAAAAAACAACGTATAATGAAAAGCATGCCTTAATTAACGTTCTTAATTGTTTCAAAGTACTTATTCTAGAAATGCTGGTATTTTGTTGAGCAACGTGTATGAAAATTCAATACAACATCTAACAATATATGGGAGTGAATATGAGTTCTGTTATTCGCCACAAAATAGGTATGCACCGAGAATCATTCCTCGATTACAACACAACACATTGTTGACAAGATCAAGTTATACGATATCACGATTCTACGTTCATTAAGATGTCTCGTGTCATTACAATACATAGGTCTGCTATTGTGTTTAGTGGAGAAATAGAAGGAGTATAAACCTTATTACTGCCGGTGATGCGTGAGCGCGCGCGCTGCGAATAATTTTCCTTAATAGTTAATATATATGTATTATTTCATTTTACCGGTACGTTTCTTTGACATTATTACATTTACGTTTATTACATCCCGATAGCAAGTATGTGTACGGCTGTTTAAAGTCACATTCGACTTTAATTTTAATAATATCGACAACCACTTTAGCCTAGTCGGTAGTGACTCTGGATTTAAATAAAGGGTAGTTTTTATCCCAGGTTCAGGAAGCTTGTGTTACAATAAAGAGGCAAAAATATCTGACACGTCCTGTCGGCACTAGAAATAGAATTGTGTCAGACATTTAATTTCTCTTTGTTGCTGCTTGGGACTGCACATAAGTGAGCCGAATTAGCCGCTAGATGGCGCTGTACCGTTCGCGTTTATTCCCGAATGGCGCTGTTATATTTTTTTCTGCGAAGCTCTGGCTAGAAGTATTCGATGTTTGTAATGTTTTACAGAAGATGGTTCTGTGTTTGATATATTATATTGGCAAGTACCATTTTGGGACCCCTTTGAATATCAATATAAGTCTTGTTGACAAGAATGAATACTCTCGCTAAACGATTTGAAGGTACCGTTAATTTGTAGGCGCGTTCACTGCAAAGTAAGCTTACTGGCTCTCAACAAACCGCCCCGCGGCCGACTAGAACCGGCTACAAATACCCGCTAAGCCACACCCATCTAGCTATTCTTGTTAACAGTCCTTAACTTAATCTTGTCGGAGCCTGATTAATCCATTTTCGCTATTAATCATTAATTCAGGTGCTTGTTGTCTTGAGATATTTCGGTGGAGCAGAGTGATGAGAGTTCAAGCTACGGGTGCACAACGTGTTGTCACGTCGCACCCACTGTTAACCCGTTCACCGCTGTTACACTCGTCGCGCGACCCCATCCTCGTAACCACCCCTCCCCCCCCCCCTTTTTCATAAAACTTAAAAGGCCTCTGATAAATAAAATAATTTTGGTCCCTTTCTTACCTAACACCAATGTCATAGATACAAATAAACTCACTAAAATCGGACAGTCATTACGTAGGGTAAATCGCCAATAACTGGCCACCTCATACTAAATAAAACTATTCACCTATAATAGAATTCATTTATAGTACAAGGTGTTAATTACTGGCCACGTTATACTAAATTGAATTCCGTTTGTATGGGAACAGAGTTGATTTTTAGTATGAGGGGGGCCAGTTATTGAAGGGTGGCCAGTTATTGGCCTAAGGTGCTCATTGATTCTTTGGGTTTCTGTTGCCCCTGTATACATATTGTTTGTATTTTATTTGTGTATTAATATTTTATTTTGATGTATATATTTGAAACAGACCCGTGCTTACGGTCCTATAAATATAATCGTGTCAGATAATTATGCACCCTTTATTGCGGTAGATCCTATCGCCAGTGACTGTACCTTGATCGCTCGTAGCTCATCGCTCGCGAGCCGTCGCAAGTTAATGAGCAGAAATATTCGTACTACACGAGCGAGGGTGCAATCAGCACGTGTAGGAGACAATTGAGCCAAATTACACTATTCAAAGCTAAATTTGGTTGTTATTAAAATTGCAAGTCTATTTAATACACTCGACTTTTAACCTGTTAGCTTTGACACTAACAGTGCTAAATGATTATATATTTTTCGTTCGTGTCACAGAGTAAATTATCGATAGCACTGATCAGTGTGTGTCTATACCGTTGACTGTGGTCACTTTTATCAAGCTTAACTTTAGTAAGTAATTCAGTGTGGCACCCGTGCTAGTAAATACCTCGGCAGATTCAATTTTTTTTGCATAAATAGATTTAGCTAAATACGTTTTTTTTTTATACCTTGTTCCTATACTAAAGAGCCAGTTAACCACTACTGCCAACTTAGCTCGCCTTCCAGTGCTGTAGCTACCAAACGGAGTCTAAAGGCCTCCACCCACCGGACGCGTGTCGTGCGCGGCGCGTGTGCTGCGCGGCACACGCGCAAGTTGTAAAGCATTGAAACTACAATTCAAACACACATCGAACGCGTTTCGAAGGCGGGCCCGCGCGGCGCTAAAGATACAACTCGGCAGCGCGGCCGCGTGTCGTGCGCGTCGCGTGAACTGCGCGGGCCCGCGCGGGCCCGCGCTGCTGAGTATGATAGAGATAGTAAGATACATATTAAATGTGTTGGTAGTGAGAGAGATATGACGCGCGGGCCCGCGCGGCACACGCGCAGCACACGCGCAGCACCCGCGCAGCAGCCGCGCTGCTCACGCGCGTCACACGCGCGGCAGCGTGATGGAGATAGTAAGATACATATTAAATGTGTTGGTAGTGAGAGAGATATAACGCGCGGGCCCGCGCGGGCCCGCGCGGCGCACGCGCAGCACACGCGCAGAACACGCGCGGCACACGCGCAGCAGCTGCGCTGCACACGCGTTGCTATACGCCGCCCGCTTCCGGTGTGAATATACCGCTTCATACGCGCCCGACACGCACAGCACACGCGCGGCACACGCGCGGCACACGCGCGGCACACGCGTCCGGTGGGAGGAGGCCTTAAGCTTAAGCGGTGTTATTAAGCAAGTTAGACTACCATTTTTAAATCCGAAAACAAATAGGGGAAATTCTGTAACTTTCGTACATTTTTTACTCTGCGCGTTGTGAAATAATAGCTGTTCGCCAAATCAAGATGAATGAATCATTGCTGAATATGCCTTTTATTTGACTTTAATGTTGGTGTAGTTTGGTGGGGATATAAATTGACATAGCCGAGCTATACATATATTTAATACTGTGCGAAGGGGCTTGTCCATGTTACGTCATCGTTTTTTTGTTAATTTTTAGACCCCTGTTTTGATATGACGTAATATGCCAGACAGCCCCAAACGACAAAGAAAATTATTGGCAAATCTATCGAGGTAAATTACTTTTAAAGATCAACCTAATATAATATCTAGGGATAAAAAACATTCAAATTTTTAATTTACGTGCAAGCAAGAATCTTCCATAAAAATACAAGCTTTTGCCCGCGACTCCATCCGCGTGGAACTCGTTTATATCGGAGCTCCATAGAAACTTTCACCCCCTTGGTTCCGCGGTTTAAGCGTGAAGAGGTTACAGAAATACAGACACTGCTGAAGATATGGCTAGTGTTCGAATGCCCCGGGTTCGATCTCTTAATGGCTGAAATGTACAGATCAACTTCGTAACCAGCAATGAAAGAAACTAAAAGACAGTGATGAAATGAGGATGAGAGTCTTAATCAAAATTAACGAAAACAAGTAAACATAAATATTGTGAATGTATTAAAAATATCCACACAAAGTCACTGCTGAGCTTAGTACCTATGTCAAAAATATCGAATTAATTATCTTTTAAACGGCCACGTCAAATAAAAAATCAGGAACAGCGACTTCCAAATAGGGATTTAATAAAGGCAGGTCACGTAAACACTGATAGCGAACCGAAGGCTCTTTATGTTAATAAATATAAGCGGAAATATCCTCTGGATTTAATTAAAAAACTTCCCCTTGAGTAGTACGAGGGACGGTCAGGTTCGATACACTGGTAAGTATATGAATATCGTATGTTGCATCATCTCGTATAATGTGACACTTAAGAATTAGTCTATAATTATATAGTATAGCTTTTGCCCGCAACTTCGTCCGCGAAGAACTTGAGAAAAATATTTCTATTTTTTTTAGGCGTGACCTTAATTACTTATCGCTGTCCCAAACAAACTACTACCATTTTCAGGGATGATTTTCGAGATCAAAACTATCCTAAATCCTTCCAAGGGTCTCAATTTATCTCTATGCCTATGTTCATGTAATTCCGTTCTGGGTTTAGGCGTAAAAGGTATAAATTGCTAAAATGCTTATTTGAAATGTCAGTTTTTTTTAAATATACACACGTTTGTAACTACTTAAATTGTTTGTTTTTCATAATGTATTGAAGGTTTTTTCTTATGTCTACTAAGCTACATTACCTACTGATTTTTTTGCCAAAATCCATTTAGTAGTTTCAATTACGTTTGTCCGGGGTGCCTGTAAAGTTTTGAAAGTAAAATTATCATACTTAGGGCAAAAGACGTAGAGCTTTCCATCTCTATCCCCAGTCCCCATTTAACGGTGATATAGAATATATATTATTTTGATTAGCCAAAATAAACTTCTCGAAATAAATAAAATGATCCGCAGTATTAATCTAATATTATCTTTTTTTTCGGTTTGTGAGCAGTTCTAACCTAACCTACTTTTCTGGTAGCTGTTCGGTTCTGTAAGGGTCGCAGTTCTAACTTAACCTACTTTTCAGCTAGCAGTAGGATTATGTATTCTGAATTAATGGCTTACCAATTAATATATATGTCTGACCGAAGAACTTACTTACCACTTACAACTTACCTTACTTAACTTAAAAAAATACTTGTTCCCTATACATTCAACCCCTTGAACCTGCAACCTTAAAGGGAGAGTATAAAAAACGCAGTACTTAATTTGTTTTCTAGTCCTTGACCTAGGCTGTATCTCGAGAATCGCGATAGCTAGCTGAAAAAAACGTTTGTTGTATGGGAGCCTCCCTTCAATATTTATTTTATTTTGTGGGTGGTGGCGTCTGGTGACAGACAGCGAAGTCTTAGTAATAGGGTCCCGTTTTTACTCTTTGGGTACGGAACCCTAAAAAATGCTGAAATTGATTTTGCAGTCTTTTAACATACAGGCTTCAAATCTCTTGCTTAAAAATTTTCTTGCTCTCAATACAAACTTTTCACCGTTTGGGGTGAATTTTTCCAACACGCTTAAAGCTCTTTTTTGTATTCAAATAAGTAATCTGTCCACAAAGTTTCAAGTTTCAAGCTCAAAAGGAAAAGTTTCCCTCATACAAACTTTGCACCCCTACTTAACCTCCTTAGGGGTAGAATTTTCTTAAACGCTGGAAAGTATTTTTTTGTATTTTAATAAGTAATCTTTTTGACAAAGTTGCAAGTCTCTAGTTCAAAAAATAATGTTTCCCCCGTACAAAAATTGCACCCCTGGTTAACCCGCTTAGGGGTGGGTTTTTCAAAACCCTGAAATTACTTCTCTAGTATTTTTATAAGCAGTCCATACACAGAGTTTCAAAACTCTCACTTAAAATAGGTAATTTAACAGGTTTGTACGGAACCCTCGGTGCGCGAGTCCGTCTCGCACTTTGACGGTTTTTTGTATTCAAATAAGTAATCTGTCTATACAGTTTCAAGAGTCTCTAGCTCAAAAGGAAAAGTTTCCCTCATACAAACTTTGCACCCCTATTTAAACCTCTTTGGGGTGGAATTTTCTAAAACGCTGACAGATTTTTTTAGGTATTCTAATGAGTAATATTTCTACAAAGCTTCAAGTTCATAGCTCAAAAAAGAAAGTTCCCTTCATACAAACTTTGCACCCTTATTTAACCCCTCTAGGGGTGAAATTTTCTGAAACGCAGAAACTACTTTTTTTATATTCTAATAAGTAATTTTTCTACAAAGTTTCAAGTCTCTAGTTCAAATAATAATATTTTCTCCATACAAACATTGCACCCCTAGTTAACCCGCTTAGGGGTGGGTTTTTTCAAAACCCTTAAATTACTTTTCTTGTATTGTAATTAGGAGTCTATACACAAAGTTTCAAGTCTCTCAGTTAAAATTTTACTCCATCCCCATACTAACTTTCAACCTCCTTTTTACCCCCTTAAGGATGGAATTTTCGAAAATCCGTTCTTAGTGGGTACTTTTGTATAACCTACCTGTTGTGAAAAAAACAGCATTCTAGGTTCAACGGTTTGGGCTGGGCGTTGATTTAAGTGAGTGAGTCAGTCAGGACTTTTACGTTTATATATTTAGATTTAGAATACGCTAGTGTATGCATTCTCGATTTAAGGTGATCGTAATGGCGTGATGGCTATCCATTTTGCTATTTATCATACCCCTAAATATTCTATCTTCTTTTTCTTAAATACTTTAAACGCGTACACGAAAGCAAGATTGAATTTTAGTTTCTTTAAAAATATAAATGAGATTATGACGATGCCGTAAGGAAAAATACTCTGCCCTCTTCCGCTGGTTATTAGTTTTATAATACCGACGTCACAGGCCTTGAATCTCAAGTTACTTAATGAAATTCTTGATCGGTTCTGTTTGTTTACTCGATTAGTTCGCTCGGGGCAATCACATCGAATCCAGGGCATTGTGTTTTTTTTAAGGCATTTTTTTGTGTGCCAGTCCTATAATTGGGATGAGGTAGCTAGCAGCCTCAGGCTTGTCCAGAATACAACCGGTATAAATGCTAAGATAAAGAATATAACTATAACTGAAGATATAAGCTACCAACCACTTTTATAATAAGCTATTATAAAAGAGTGAAAGAGCATGTGGGTGAGGACCAAATTCTTGGCCAGAAGTTAGCCTGGTTAATCGGTAGTACTTAAAAAATTCCGTTGTGACACAAAAAATTACCATACAATTGTATGGCATAGAACTACTGGCGAAGAGTTCTCTCTCATCAATGTAATAAAAAAAGATAAAAAGTATTTATTCATGAGACCAGGCCGGTTCTCAGCAGTGCGACTTATATAGGCTGATTTATTTGATTACTATTATTATCTTAAGTATTTTAAAGTGCCTAGGCTGGTGCTTCTTTTTTTAGTTATAATTATATCCGTACTGAGTTTTGCCCGTGATTTCGTTTGCGTTGACTTTATTCTCTTGAACTTTTACTGGGATAAAAGTATGATATGTTACTTCAGCCTATGCTTAATTTGTATACTAAAATTCATCGTAATCCGTTTTGCCGTTTTTACGTGAGATTAGTAGGATTAAGAGATACTGTTCTACCATATGGATTAGCTTAATAGTTATAAAAATACAATATACTAAATATGTTCCCTAAAATGTTTTACTAATTCCGCTGAGCCACAAAAATCCCATTACGTCATAAAATTGGAGGACCCTATATCGTGCGTTGGCGTACCATCTTAGAAAACAAAAATTAAAACAACACAAAATCGGCCCAATTATGAGCGTGCCTTACGAGCTATAACAATACATTGATGTAGCTGCAATACATGATGACGGCAAGATTATCATTTCTCATCAGTAATGATCTAATGATATGAATATGCTAGCATATGACGGTGCAATTAATCGTGGTCATCGGTAATGACCTTCGACCGATGTGCATCAGCGTTGCCGCGTCGCCGCCCCTCTATGGGGTGAAAATTGTTCACCTGCTTGAAATAAGTATTACCTGGTATATAGATTCATATAAAATGAAAATAATTGAATATATTAATTAGATAATAAAATTATTTCATTCATATTACATTATGAAGTTAACTAATGTTGACATTCCACTGAATTTTAAGTAAATTGACCTCAATTTTGATCACTGACTGTGTATACCGTTTAAAATAACTAACGAGAGATTTTAAGTTACAGAATGAAGTTGGAGGATCCATTCTGTAACTTAAAATCTCATTTCAATTTGAAACGAATCGATAGAAGTCAGTTGGCATACCTATATTCTTAGTTTGGTAGTATTTTTCTGTGAATAGTGCACATGAACTGTTATCAGCTTTAAAAACAAACGAACCCCTGCTCCATTAACTAACATCTTTACCAAAAATAAACATCATTTAGGTTTTTCTGAAACGTACCTTATGTGGCGTAGCGTTAAGGTTGAAATAAGCAGTAAACGTTAAAAAACATACGCTCTTTTAAAGATTTCTTTACTGATCCAAACTTCCAAAGACAACTGTCCAAACAGCGAACGCAAACAGCCAAACAACGGCTATCGGCATCGATAAATCTGAAACTGATTATTCACAACGCTCCTCTACAACGCTCAGAAAAACCAGTATAACTCTAACCTATGATTTCGCTTGGTTGTTATGTATTTAGGAGCCAAGTTATAGACGAGTGGTGAGTTGATTCGTGGTCGCGAATAGCGTAGTTGGAGGTGTCGCGGACACTCCAATTATATTTGTATAAAATAGCCGTTAAAACACGTTGTAGGTCGGCGTCGTTAGCGATTTTGGAAACACGAAGTTGTTGTTGTTGAAGCTGAAACAATGTTGGTACAAGCTTGTATAGCTCCTAGTACTTTCTTGCAACGCTCTAATTTCCTGCCAGCGAATTGTTAAGAGCAATCCGTCGAAGTTATTAAAGAACTGAAGCAATTATCATAACGCATAAAACCGTCATTACGACTCGTCAGGGCGTCGTTGTAAAAACACGCCGCGCCGAGTAATATTTCGTAAAAAAATCGCCAAGTTTGGTCACGTAGCTCACTAATTCGTTCCCCCGGGCGCGGTCGAAATCATGTCCGGAATTCACTGTATTATGCGGTCAGTATAATTCGGGAGATGAGGGCCTTTACATATTTATTAAAAGATAAATTAGAGTAGTGGATGCTGATAGCCACTGATATACGTCTTGGTATTATTTAAGGTACAATCGCCACATTGAATTTAAAGAGGTTTCACGACTGTATCAATAATTAAGGAGTTAAAATGTAGTAGTGTACAATATTTTTTCAAATCCATCAGGAAGATATGCATAAAGGATCCACTTTAAGTTTAATCCTGCCCTGCAATGGAACTTAAATATAGGCGGACGATGATGATGATGGTGATGATGATGATTTTATTCTGTCTCTAATAACAATATTTTTGTTTCAGGTATGAAAAGACGAATATAATTAACAATAAAATGGTGTTTAATTTAGGTAAGAATAATTCTAAGCAATAAAAAACATTTATTCAAACGCTAATGTGTGATCAGTAACATTTTTAACTTATTCGGAAACTACGCAAAGCAGATACAATACACAGGCAGTGTGCTCTAAAGTAATATTACTGTGCTTATGAAAGACGTCTTACATTAAAAATCTATCTACATTGATGAATAAACTCATGTATTAGAGGTTCGTAATCCAATTCTGCCCTATTTGCCTATGTCAAAGAACATTTCAAGTCCCATTAACACACTATGGACGAAGGTATCCCTAATTCCAACTGGGCTATATTCGCCGACTCACGCTTTTTGTAACAATGATAATTGTAACATGTTACTCGAAAAGGGAACATTTCCGCAAGTCAGCGCGGACAATATAAATTAAACACGTGTTTCGTTCCAAATTTGAATTAAAACAAAAAACATTACAAACTCAGTCCATTAAACATTCATTCCTGATAATAAAACTGTAACAAAAAATGCGTATAAAGCAGCAAGCGAAGGGCGTTTGTGTTATATGAAAAAAAAATGATTTAAAAAAATATGGCCGAGCGAGCCTTACGCTCGGCGTGACACGCGAGCGCGCGTAACATTTTAATGTCCCTCAGTTTCCTGGCTCCGCTCTGTGTTCACGCCCCGACTATCACCTATGCCGACTGCTGACTCCTTTCAGAGCGTCCGCGAATGCCGCGTTTTATCTAAAGTCATCCCTCGGATGTTTTGTTGGGCCGTCACAGACTCCCCTTAATGTATTGGTGTTTAAATCAAGTTTCAGGATATTAAATTCGGAAGCAAGATATTTTGTTTAGGCAAACTTGGCGAGGATTATCTTGAGAACGGAGTTTGTATACAAACGAACGGTGGATAAACACCGTGGCGATTGAAATTGAAATATGTATCAACGAAGTTACATCTAAGTAGGGGGCAACTTTTAAAGTAAGAGAAGTAACTGCTCATTGGCTTAAGTATGATTGTGTTTGGTGACATCTGAAGAAACTGATTAAAAATGTACCCAAAGCTGCAAGTGCTTTTGTGCCCGACTAACTATAGCAAAACCGAAAGGATATGATGTTTTAGCAATCTATGTTTGTGGGTCCAGTAAGGCTGCCCAGGTATCGCTGGGGGGATAAAGACTCTTTATGGATCACTGAGCCAAAATAGTTAATTAGTCTTTGTGTTAACATGTGGTAACCGTAGGGTTTGAGATACTGTTCATGCTTGTTGAAAATTTAGCCAACTCTCGAGACAGCCTGGCAAGTAAATGGTTCAGCATCCTCGATGCTGAACAATCTAGTTTTTTCACTCGTCAAGACACCGAACAGAATCTGAGGAGTGCTTTTGGCATTAAATAACTCCGTTCGGAGTGCGCTTGATACGGTTCTGTACATAGGAACATGCTTGGAGGCTACTAAAATATAGGTACACCACAATGTGTCGCTGAAACACCGTTTCACAAGCCACGTTCAAACGTTCGCTGCAGCTCCACGCGACGTCTCAGCGAGCTAATTCAATTCGGCCAGACGTCACAAGCGTCCAACGACCGTAGAATTCGTTCGCGAACGCAGATCACAATCGTCTAGAATTCACAAATATTGTTTAAAAAGTTTTTGACACAACCATATGAGTATGCAGTATACATACTTATCACTAGCCGTTGTAAGCAACTGGGTGTTGACGTATCTATTTTGATCATCTTTGGAGAGTTGATTTTCGGGATGTTAAGTTTATTTCGTGACAAAACCGTGTTATTGTTATATTATTTCGAGTATGTTGTGTATGTAATTGTTTGTCACGAATAAATGTTAGATTTTGAGTTTGAATTATCTTAATTTAATCCAGGTTATAAACCATGGTAGCGCAGGACATTGCACTGTTTTGGGGAGGCGTATGTCCAGTGGTGGACGTCTTTTGGCTGCTATATATGATGATGATAACAAACCATCTTCCACAAACATTTTTAACTCCGCTCAGCTGTTTTTTTCTTGATTGAGTAACAAGTAGTCGCTTGAGCCAAAGCTTTCATCGATTAACGAGGTAATATGGTGTGAAAAGGCGCTTGTAATTTTGATATTGAGGTAAGGCTTTTATTTCTTGTATATGTAAGTTTGTATCAGATAATGTTACGTGATTAAAGTCATAGAAAGGCGTTAACATGAAATAATTAGAGGTAATTAAATAAGCCTTAACATCAGGTACCAGTGTACCTAACGTACTGGTATTTATGTATATCATTTTCATCAAGAAAATCTTATGTAATAACGCGTTGAGCGTTCATGATCATATAAATCTCTTCTCAACAACCCATTGTTCAAGCAATATGCCGGTAAATAGGGGCCGTTCAAAAACCGAGCGAAGCGAGAGGCTTGCGCACAACAGTTTATTACGCACGCTAATATGATGTGACAACCTTCCTGTACCTTTGCCGGCAAACACGCGCCAAGCCAATCCCGACCCTACGACAAACGAAACAGAATTAAATATACAACAATCACCAGTTTGATGACAGCGGGGGCGGTAATTATGAAAAGTGAGAGGGTCGCCCGTCCATCCCCGCGGTCCAAGATGAGCTCGCCAGTAAAAAAATACTTAATGTAATATGGTGTTGCCGTGCTAAACGTTATCCGGCCTGATAATCACTCCCGAGCCTCTGAATATTTTAATGAAGTGTTTCATGGCGGATTATTACGTTTTTATTAAAGGCGGGCTGATGAAAAATCGCAGTCTTTTTTCATAAGATAAGAACTGCCTGCTGGAGTTGAAAAAGAAAAACAATCGAGGGTCGTTACGAAAGCAACAAAGGGAGTAACAACAATAAAACGGCAACTCAATCTTGTCCCGCGCAGCCGAAGTTAAACGATCTATGGCTGTTTCGGAACATCCGTTGCGAAATTTCAATACTGGCCATTAACATAAAAAGGAAACAATAACCGTTTAAAAATTCGAATCGGCATTGCCTTTTTTTATTGGTGAAAAATCGCAATTTGTGAGCGCGGGACGTACAAAATTTAAATTTGAATTTCCGCCGGGCGTCGTGCGCGCTCGGGGCCGCTCGGGAGGCGTAATTAGGATCTTAATGAGAACAAGTATACGTCTTTCTGCGATGTAAGGGCCGCGTTTTGTACAGTTTTATTATGCGACGTCTGTTTGTCAGGCTTGTAGCTTTTTTGATGTTTTTCGCTAAACTTTAATAAAAGTCCCTTGCGCTGTGCTTTTCACATCATTTTAGGTTATTTTTTTTATTTGAATTGAGAGTTGAACATGTGTTTGGACGGCATCTTTGTTTTGCCTAGCGTAGTTAGCGCTGGCGTGGCGAGCACAAGATTTGAGGAAGTTTATAAAGAGGTACGTCTTGTTTTTATACAGTATGCAATAATAACGTAATTTATATTTTTAATAACATCACGGTGCACGGGAATTTATAAAAAGCGTAGTGGCTCCTTGAGAAATGGCCTTTTTCAGACACGCATAATATTAAGGCTCTATTTCACCGAGAGTCGTCATATCAGATAGGTTTTAGGCATTCGTTTGCCCGCTGTGTTTTTCGCACTTATTTTTGAAAGAAAACAAATATGTAGACTTGTGCTTGGATGACGTTGATACAAATGTTTCTTTACTTGTTTAACATTGAACGCCTCTAATAAAGTTAACCGTTTTATTAATAACCACGTAGCTTTTTATTTTCCTTGTCAACTCTTCTGGTTACAACTACATGTACTAAATTAGTTTCAGGTCTGTTTCAGTTTCTTTATTCATAACGAAAGTTACGACTTACGATTATCAGAACATAATAGCAGTTGGTAGTTTGTTTGCCTATTTATGACCATCTGGATTTTTAGGGATGAAAATATAATAAAATAATAATAATAAATAAGCCTGTATACGTCGTCCCACTGCTGGGCACAGGCCTCCTCTCCCCGATGAGACGGAACGAGCAGTATAATAAAATAGTAAGTAACTACTCTCTAAATTTTCTCGCTTTCCAAACCTATGATTGCTAGCTAGCCTACATGCTTGCAATAGATTACATATAACATACCTAATTAATTAATAGTAAAACTAACATTGGTTAAACATTTTAGTAATAAGCTACTAATACAACATAGAAAATTAAATTCCAAAATAAATAATTATTTATTATGTATGTATTTAAATACGATATGCCCTGCCTATCCCATTTGAGTATACGGCATGAGTTCATCAATAAAATAAATGATAAATGTAATGATGTGTGTGTAAATTAGTGATATAAGTAACTCTTTGTCTGAGAGTATCAAATCGCAAAGCCCATGCGGTAGGTCCGCTAATTGTGACAATTAATTTACCGATATTTACCGGTTTTCAATTTCCCCACTCGACATCGTGTTAATGTTGTACATTGCATTTAAAATCGGTAATAAAACTGTACGTTCCAGTTATTACGTAAATTATCAGAGCATACTTTTTTATATCCGAGATCATTTCGTTAAATGTGGTAATATAGGTTAATATAAGTTAGCGAAGTCCAATTTAGTGGCTTTGCAGTAAACATTCTCAATTCTGAATACGAAATTGCTTTATTTATCACAAAGCTGATGTTCATATTAAATTTTACAGTCTTGCTATTTTATTAAAAGTTACATTTTGCCATTTGATTTGACTACATATTTCACTGAAAATACGACATAGTTTTGAATGCCGAAAATCTCGCACTAACAATATTTTTTTCGGCCCGTTCGTCTGTCTGCGAATAAGGTTTTATGTACTATTATTGTAGTGGAACTGCCAAGCTCGGCCGTAACAGTGATTTTGTAAGGGATAACGTCATTCCTTATTCGAAGAACGTCCTAACTGCCAGGGATTCGCCACTAACATTGAACCTTTTATAATATAAGCACGTGATATTACAATGTGAAAGAAGAATGCTGTAACTCCGCTCTTGCCTGATACATTGTTATAGTCATTCCTCTTTTGTGAGGATAATAAATGTTATTCATGTTATCACCTAGGATGCAAGAGCTCTAATCATGATAAACGACATTAGATCATGTTAAAGTTTTAGAGTGTGTGTAACCATGAACATCATTACTACCCTTCGCGGCTTCGCTTGTTTCGTATTATTTTTAAGTTGGCATTACTGTGACAAATTGTCTTATGAGATACAAGTAAGCACCAATGTAATAAATATTCTTCACTGCACTAAAACGCGATGTCTATTACATAAACTTCGGAAGCGGTCATTTTAATCAAATGAATTTAAATAAACGCCAGAAAGTTGATGAATACGTATCTATAGTAAATACAGATACAATTCATTATTACCTACAGGTTCTTAAATTGGGATAAAGGCCCCATCAAATCGTAATTTTTTATATCTCTATATAAATAAGAACGATCAAAGTTTCTATGAAAATTTAATTTAACCATAATATTGCATGGTAATCCGTACCAATGTTACTGATATAAGCAAAACTTCAGCTCAATCGGTTGAGAATACTTGCTTTACAATAAAATTACAAGATTTAACCCGAACTAACAAACATGCATACCTACATATTTGCAAGTTAAATAATAGCTTGTAAAAAACACGAAGGAGATTTTATAGAAATAATTTCCTTTGCATACATTCTCAAAGCCAAACGAACCACTTTGCGTCCAAATGACCCTAATAATATAAAATCAAACCATTTATCTCAAGACCGCTCCAATCCCCAGATCAGGAGTAAACACTTCTCAAGAATTTTTGAGTAATTACACGTCTCTGTGATCGTTCAGTCGTTCATTCATTCATTCGTTCGTTTCGTTCGGAGGGTCTTTTTCGTGAAGTTTCCCCAATTAGCAACACTCGGGCAGCATTCGAACTGCGAAGACACTTGTAAGGAAACTAAACGTTACGCGTTCAAAAATTCATTATTTGCTGGTGGGCTTTTGTTAAATTTCTGGGGTTTAGGACCCTATCAATTTAGTTATTTATTAACAATTTCTTACTTCATAAGTAGATTCGCGCGAATCCAGGCGAAGTCATGTGACAAAATAGCCTATGTTCCGAAGAACATGTCTATACAAAAAACTGATGAAAGATTTTTCAAAAGTTTCCATTGACATTCCAGCCAATGGCTCACATATGAGCCAGACCTGTACGAGCGATCTCCGTTACAGAAAGGAAAAACGCTGCTACGCACTACAGAGGGAGCACGCGTATAAATGCGTAGTGCTGAATGAGTTAACGCATCAACGCTGCTACGCGCTACAGAGGGAGCACGCGTATAAATGGGTGAGGACCAAATTCTTGGCCATTAGTTAGCCTAATTAATTGATAGTAGTTAAAAAGTTCCGTTGTGACATTAAAATTAGCCATACATTTTCTATGGTTAATTTTCGTGTCACAACGGAAGTTTTTAACTACTACCAATTAACGACGCTAACTACTGGCCAAGAATTTGGTCCTCACCCAAATGCGTAGTGTTGAATGAGTTAACGCATCAACGCTGCTACGCGCTACAGAGGGAGCACGCGTATAAATGCGTAGTGTTGAATGAGTTAACGCATCAACGCTGCTACGTGCTACAGAGGGAGCACGCGTATAAATGCGTAGTGTTGAATGAGTTAACGCATCAACGCTGCTACGCGCTACAGAGAGAGCACGCGTATAAATGCGTAGTGTTGAATGAGTTAACGATCTATTTCGGCAGTCGGGTTGCCCCGTAGTGTAGTCTACCCACAGGCCAGCCAAGACCCGCAGCTACAGCCCTTCAGGCTACCGCAAAAGAACCAGGTCAAAAAAAAAAGTTTAAAGTATATCCTATGTTCGCAGCGGTACGTCGTAGTCCTTTGTAGCGGTCCGCCCGTAGCGCTCTAACGCATGTGCGTCTTGATTGGCATTTTCAAATAATTATGTATCCAAACAGCGCGACTCATCAAACTTTAATGACTCAGTGTCAGTTTATAACGACAATTAAGTGTCCAGTTTGTATGAAAGTATACTTTTTCTTTTCAATTTGGGTCGTTCATTGCTGAGGCTCGTGAACTACCCGATGTGAAGTCAGTCTTTTCCGCACTATGTCGCTCCACGTGTTCCGTTCCTTATCAGCGCGGAGTGCTTCATGCAAGTTGGTATCCAGTCCAGTGTCGAGCGTATTTGATCGGCCCCTCTAGTTGGACTCCTCCCTCTTGTTCGTTTGCCATCCACCTTACCGGTTACCATCGGTTGCTCCAGGTTGTTTCCCTCTTTCCGGGCGATGTGACAAAAAAATCCAGGATTCTTTGCAAACAGATAGTGAAAAGCCCTTTACATGCTATTTGTAAATGGTATGCATAAACACGTTACTTTAATGTGAAACTAGTTATTTTAGCATAATTATGCACACTGCGCTCATTTTTGTTTGACGACTCACGCTAATTGGGTACACGATTATTTGAAAATGGCCATAAAGCCAATTTCATGATACATGATAGACAGCCTAAAAATAAATGAGCTTGATCCTGTCTGTGACATACAACATTACCACCAAATTACTCACATACAAATCCATTTATTAAAGTGTTCATTAAAAGACTAAAACGGAATTTATGCGCCATCAAACCGCACCGATCGGCCCACAATACCCCGAGTGCTTTTCCACTAATGACTTTCATACATACATATGTATATTACATACATACAAATGGGTCGCGTGTTATGAAATTAAATGCGGCTGGAAATGCCATTGGTGTCGGTGATTCTTTTGATATTATTTTTATTGCTTGAAATTGATTTTTTATTGTTCCTTTTTTTGACAATCCTAACTTCAGTGGTTATAATCATTTTGCATTAAAAAAAAGTGATTCAATCGTACCCGTCATTAAGGCACTCATTGGGGGAGACTTATGTTCAGCAGTGGACGCCTTCCGGCTGATAAATTGTGATGATGGTGATAAATCGTATAGAAAACAATGCGTATAAAATGTCATAAAGAGAAATAGAATAATTTTATTTTTGCATAATTAATCCGTGAAATAACTTCTTACTTAACGGACAAATTTTGCAAAACTAAGTACGTAGTACGTAATTGAGCTAAAATAGGTTATTTATTTATCGTATTTCAATTATAATTATAATACACTGTTTTATAATCTAAAATTACATTCTCGTATTTTTTATAATAGGTTTATGTAACGTTACACATGCCAACTAAGACGAAGTCAATTCTGTCATCTGTCATTTCAATATATTTTTCGGCATTAAACTCTTAGTTACGATGTAAAATGTACCGAATTAAATTGCTATGGCGAAATCGATGATATCACTTTATCTAGAATCCATACCCCATACTAACTAATATTATAAATAATTCGAGTGTCTGTCTGTCTGCCTGTCTTGCCTCTTCACGCTTAAACCGCTGAACCGATTGAGATGAAATTGAGATTAAATAGGTTGAATCCCGGGAAAGGACATAGAATAGATTGACCCTGGAAATAATCTCCTAGAAGGGTGAAATGGGGGGGTGAAAGTTTGTATGGAGCTACGATATAAACGAGTTCGATTCAGACGGAGTGGCGGGCAGAAGCTCGTACTCTTATAATAACTATTAGCCCAAGCACTTTATTTTCATTAGTATGGAAAAAAGTGGAATTTTGGAAATAATTCAAAACAGCAGCTTTTTTGTGTGTGACTGATATATTATCATTTTAGTAATTACGTAGACTCAAAATCCACCAAAATATTAGTCATCAAAAAAAACGATATTTAACCAATTCCTGAAAAAAGAGGAAAAATAATAATAGATATTTTAATTTTTGTTTTAGTTTATTTACAGGAGCTCTTCAAGAATAATAAATAAATCACAAAAAACATAACGGATGTGTCATTTATTTTTATATACTTACTTCCCGATGGAAATTTTGGTGGATTCTTGGATAAGGCATCTTAGAATAACATTTGAAAATTAATCAAACAATAAAAACGCCGTTATAAATTAATGTTTGAAAAAAACGTAATTTTCCTGGGGTATATCCTCATGCGAACTGCAATACTCATCGGTATGCGCAGATTTTTGTGATTTGCTTCGTCAATCCTATACATAAATAAATATAAAAATATTAGCGGACAATCTTACACAACTCGACCTAGTCCCAAACCAAGCAAAGCTTGTACTATGGGTACTAGATGGACGATAAACATACTTATATACAGCTAAATAAATACTTAAATACATAGAAAACATCCATGACTCAGGAACAAATAATCGTGCTCATCACAAAAATAAATGCCCTTACCGGGATTCGAACCCGGGACCTCTTTGCTTCGGAGGCAGGGTCACTACCAACTAGGCTAAAGCGGTCGTCAATCCTATGACGGGGTATTCCGGATGCCATATGAAATACCTGTGCTAATGAAAATGTCTCTCTGTGCGACAGATCAAACGGCGCCAGGCTGTAACCACATAACCGCAATTCCGTCCAATTTCCAAGGGTCGGTGAATGACACGCGTTTCGTATTTCAAATTGTTTTCAATGTCAATTTTTAACCCCCCACGCAGGTGTGGTATCGTAGCTCCCAAACGGATGAAGTGGTTTTGGTTCAGTTTTTTTGTGTCATAGATAATTTTATCCCGAGTGTTCTTTGCCATGTTTCATGAAAATCTGTTAAGCCGTTTTTGAGATATTGGACTTTGAAATGAAAATGTCGAGGGTTTCTCAACTTTTCTAAGTTGTAGATATTGATTAATATAAATACTGACGACCTCTGTAGCCTAGTTGGTAGTGACCCTGCCTACGACGCCGGAGGTCCCGGGTTCGAATCCCGGTAAGGGCATTTATTTGTGTGATGAGCATGAATATTTGTTCCTGAGTCATGGATATTGTCTATCTATTAAGGTATTTATTTATCTATGTACGCTTTGCTTATTTTGCGACTAGGTCGATTTGTGTAAGATTGTCCCCAAATATTTATTTATTATTTTATTATTATTTATTATTCGCTTCGAAATCAATTCGAACGGATTGACGCTGAAGACTATAACATCGGCAAATGTGTGCGCATATATTTGTCTATGTTTTCATTGTTGCTACGTATGTACTCATGTCACTTAATGATACCATTGTTAAGAGGAAACGAAAAGGTCGAGATAATTGAGAAATAGGTATTTGTAAAATGTACTGCTGTCGCGCCAACCTCAAGCCTCCCCCCCAGAGCGCGATAAAGACAACTGCATCTTGGACCGAAAATACCAATTAAAAGAACATAAAATCAACGTTTCGTTGTCCCCTGATTTCTTGACATATTTAATTATTTTTTTAAATTAAAAATCAAAGAAAGGCTTTAGCGGTGTTCCTGTCTTCCTTTTTTTAAATAATCTAGTCAAAATTGTTTTCTGGATGTTCTAACACAGCGGAAAATCTGGCATTTTTTTTAGATTTTTGAAGGTTAATGTCTCTTTTAATTATAAATTTATGAAAAAAAAGGAAAACATAGGAACATGTCAATAGTAGCCAAAAGTATATTTATGGAAAAAAAAAATTGCTCTACTGCCATTATCAAGGGAGAAAACAGGGGACTACGTTTGTATGGAAAAACGGCTGTTTTGTTTCCTCTTAATGTATTGTATTTGTAAGTTCGGACATGTAAAAGAGCCCTTGAGGCCTGCTTGGAGAATAGATATTGGAATTTTGAATTTTGAACCTATAGGCAGCTTGGCCCTGGGCTCTTAATCAAACCTTATTTTTTAGTCGCGGTAAGAGGATATTGTTTGACTCGAGTAACGGCTTCGATAGCTCAGTTGGTTAAAGCTATCATCAGCTCAGTCTGCCGAAAGGTGGTTTCCTCGAATCCAACACGAACTAATGAATCTTTAAAGTTTTCCTTTAATTTAAAATATATAATTTAGTTAACAGACGCTATTGCTTTATAGAAATTGATTTCTAATGTGTTTCCCGTATGCCGACAAGTTAGCATAATAAATATTACATTGGAATGCAAAACATATGTCCCTAATCGGCCCCACCATCGAGTTGCATCTATGCCGGCTTGTAATCCATTAGTGACGACTTTTACACAATAGCCGTTGATGTGCGACGCCGAAAACTGCCCTTTGTTCGATGAAGTATCGGTATTATTTGATATGTTAGTTGTGTAGGTTTACTTGCTGCCATATTGTTCACGGGGAGGTAATGTTTTGATTATTTTGGAAATTAGTAGGTAAATTGAGGACAATTAGTATTACTATACTACCTCTGTGGCCTAGTTGGTAGTGACCCTGCCTTCGAAGCTGGAGGTCCCGGGTTTGAATCCCGGTAAGAGCATTTATTTATATGATGATCGTGAACATTTGTACATGAGTCACGGATGCTTTCTATGTATTTAAGTATTTATTTATCTATATAAGTATGTATATGATCGTCTAGTACCCATAGTACAAGCTTTGCTTAGTTTGGGACTAGATTGATTTGTGTAAGAATGTCTGAATTCATTTTTATTTCTATAGCATACCAACTAGTAGCTCTGTAGAACTTGCGAGTGTGTTTCTGTATTTTTTTCCAAAATACGAATTAACGAAAAAAAACCATATAACTATCGCACCTTCTCACAAAATTTCAGGAGAATCGGTTGAGAAATGCGACCTTGTACAGCACAGCCGGATAGCCGGTCGTGGGGGCATACGAAAGAAACCAATCTGAAACAGATTACTTCTTTCGCTTTGCTGGTTAAAAAAATAAGTATAAATTGAGTATGTTATGACTTACCCATTATGAATTACTTCATACATAGTTTTACCTAATACTTATATTGCGTAATTAAAATACTACCCACGGTGGGTACCGGGTTTATTTAGGCCATCAACCAAACAATTCACGTACCTATTTTTGTTCCAAGCATTTTATTTGAGTATTAAACGGACTAACGTGCTTCTTTTAATACAAACCTCTGAAGAATAATGTTTTTACATTGTCGATATCGATAAGTTAGCAAATCAAGGATAGCTGTATTAAATATGACACAAATGTTTCACATTAAAATTGGTGATTACACTGATTGTATTTATATCATAATGCTCAAATTTGATAGCTTTTTATTGAGACTTACGTATATTGTGAAGTTTTAATGGTACTTTACGTAAATTTTCCCTAAAACCTGGCCCTTAGGCTATTAAAAACTTTTCACTCACATGATTTTATACCAACTTTTTGTAGCTTGCTCATGCATAATACCCATATAAGTGGGTCACTCACAGTTAAACAAGAAAAAGTCGTCTTTTCTGTGTATAACAGGAATAGTAAATTCTTAGAAGAAGAAGAGGAATATTAAATTCTTATTCGCGTGTAAGTTATATTTGCTTTATAGGTCTTAACTTTACCAATGTCGACAGGGAATACGCGAAAAGGTAACAGACAGACAGACAGGGATAATACATTCGCTCTTCATGTTACATAGTAATATAGTAGTCTGAATGCGAAAGTAGCTATGTCTGTCTGTCTGTTTGTTTCCTGTTGACGCTTAAACCACGAAACCGATTGGAAAAAACTTGGTATGGGAGAACTCTGAGGGTCTGAATCCCGGTGAAGGACATAGGGGACGATTTTTGGAGCAAAATATCCTAAAAAAATTGTGGGAACGGGGGGGCGAAAGTTTGCATGAAGCTACGATTCAAACGAGTCCACGCAGATGAAGTCGCGGGCAAAAACTAGTTTATAACATATCAACATACACAGTCGAATTCACAGCCTCGTTATTTTGAACTCCGTTAAAAGTAACACGGAACATTTTCCGCACACGTGACAGAATATCGCATAAAGCCAGGTAGTAATGACGCGTCAGGGGCAAACGTCTTCTGTTAGAACCGCGCAGGCGCCGAATAAAAGGAACTTTTTACATCAAAACTTTATTCCACCCAGCGCTGATTCGTACGTGGGCCCATACTATGTTTCCCCCTGATTACTGTATCTGTGGAAGTACTTTTTGTGTGTTTTTTTCTCGCGGAACTTTGAGTTTGTTAACGTCGACATTTAACTGCGGTGCTTTGTTGCGTGAGTGAATGATGATGTGCAGTGCATTTATACAGGGTGTGTGTAACAAGTACTGTAGTAGGAAACGGGGGTTCGACTAGGGGCACATAGTTCTTATTTGTACTTTATTGTTAACAGTATTAGGTCGTGACACATTTTCCGTAAATGCAAATTCCATTTTGTTTTATCAAACTTTTATATTTTGCTGTTAGCCGATTCGACTACGTTCGAAACTGAACACTATTCTTAATAGTATAAAGCCGTTAAACACTTTTTGCAATAGCATATTCTGCAAATAAATTTGTTATTTTGTCCACGCGTCCTTTACCGTTTTGCTATTGAGAAATTCGAATAGTTCGAATTTGGACGTTATTCCTAAAGAGATAAAGCTTTGGAAAAATATATGGCAACGGGAAAAACAAATTGGTATTTTATTTCATCGTCTCCTTCATCAATTTTGCAGAGTTATGTTTTACTATAGCGTACTACTAATAAGGTGGTTATTAGATATATTGGCACGCAGGGGGACGGAGGGGAGAGAAAGAGACTTTTTTTTGCAAAATTAAAATTATTCAAGTTTTTTCTTCTGCCGGCACTCCCGGAGTGCAACCCGGTCTTTTTTTTAAGGGGCGTGACTATCTCAGTCGGTTCCAGAACTTAGCGATCTCAAATTGAACTTGACTGTAAAATATGATGTTAAAGTATGTACCATTGTATTACGAAGCTATATTTGTATCATTGAAGCAAGATTGTTTGTTCCCGAGTATGACGTTTTATTTTAAACAGTTTATTTTAATAAGAAAATTTTGTATAATTATTGTCATTTAGTACCCGTGTAATTATACCTAGCCTAGTTTGGGACTGAACCGACTTGTGTAAGATGGCCCCTTGGTCTTTACTAACTTGAGTATAATATTTGCATGTGTTTTTATAATTTCACATCTTAAATTACAAATGTTCTATACGTATTTGCCTGAACGTAATTGTTATCCAAAGATAATATTTTCGATGAACTGTTGATGTTGACTCGCCTTGATGTTCGAATGATCCATTAATATTTGAATAGACCGTATTGACATAAGGCTTTCGATATTTTCTGTTTATTTAGCATTGTATCAACAAAGGTTATATGTATTTGATTGAACTGTTGTTGATTAGGTCACAAAATAGCTAAGTTCCACTGTCTACTATTTTTCTTCTTTGTCGCATAACACGTGCTCTTCCGAATCGCTAGGGTTACCAAGCTCACGAGTCAAACGCGTCTCCTAAGCGTATCGAGGCGGGAAACCGAGTGCCAATAGTGATCGGGTAATTTGTCTGCTCGGAGTGGCACTAGTGCCAAGTATACGCGTAAATAGTGACTAGTGAGATCGACTGCACAAGTCCGCACGAGACATCATCATCATATCAGCTCCCGCGACCTTTACCAGGTCATCAGTCCACCAGCCTACCCACGCTGCGCCTTTACGTGGTCACCACTCGAGAACCTTACTGCCCCAACTGTTGGTTTTCCACCAAAGTAATAAATAAAAACAACAAATTCACATGACCTCTAACGATCATATCATCTATCTAAAGATCATTATATCTATGTATATATATAAACGTAAAAGTCCTGACTAACGGACTTATAACCAACGCGCAGCCAAAACCGTTGAATCAAGAAAGCGAATTTTTTCACAACATGTAGTTTATATAAAGTTAGTACCCACTAAGAAGGGATTTTTGAAAATGCCACCCTCAAGGGGGTAAAAAAGATTTGAAAGTTTGTATGAGGATGTAGTAAAATTTTAAGTGAGAGACTGTGTATCGACTCCCTATTACAATGAAAGAAAGTTAATTTTAGCGTTTTGTAAAAACCCACCCTTAAGCGGGTTAAATAGAGGTGCAATGGTGCAAAGTGTGTACGGGTGAAATTTGGTAAAGAGATAGTTTGAGTCCCGGGGAAGCCCATAGAATAGTTTTTATCCCGGAAATCAGTCCCTAAGGGAGGTGAAAGTTTGTACGGAGCTACTATAAAAACGATTTCCACGCGGACGGAGTCGCGGGCAGAAGCTAGTCACCTATATTTTTCCCACATCACCTTCCACTTCCCCTTATTGTTTTCCTCTACCGTGTAAACGACGTTTTACGTGCTAAACGTAAAGTTAAACACTACAGTTGATCTCATTCCGTCTAATGACTACAAAACGGAACGCAATACACACTAAGCGCTGTTTACCAAAGGGTAGATTGTTTGTACACTCTGAATAGAACACTGTAAGCGCTTCATTGTTTTAAGCTTTCAACTAGACATCTGGTGACGTCACAGTTGAGTAGGCACGGGAAAATGGAACACCTTGTTTTAATAAGATTACTATGTGACAGAACACCAATGAATTACACCCTTCAACGAAATCGTTTTTTGCCAGACTTGTGTAAAAGATTTCGTATATTTTATTACGTCACACCTGGCCATAATGCGAGTTTTACTGCACGCGGCGCGTACGGGAAAACTCGCATTGTGGCCAGGTGAAGACGTAAAATTTTGTACGTAACACGGGCGGTAATTCGTAAAGCCCCAGAGCGCATATTTATGGCCCTCACCTTCGGTTCGGGCCACAAACACCTGCGATCTGGGGCACTCACGAATTCACCGCCCTAGTTACGTAATGTACTATTTCAACACAATTGCTCGTAACGTACCTCTTATTGTGTCGCTTTTAGGCTCATAATCCTGGATATTAAACACGCGTGTTTTATAACATTACAACACTTGTGTGTTATGGTTATATCCCGAATAAGTCACGTTGGCACCTTGCAGCAAGATATATGCATGAACACAGTGCATTCTTAAATTAACCGGATTGTACAGAATGTACAGCTTTTTTTTTAATTCTCGGAAAATGGATACTTTCTCGACGAAACAAATTAAATCCTTTTTGTTAAATAATTGACTCTTTCTTTTTGTATATGATATAGAAACGTTTAATTTAGTAAAACTATTCAGATAACATTTTAAAACGAAAATATTATTTTATTTTGTATTGGCTGTTTAGAGATGACTGTGCCCGCACTGCGCAAACTTTACGAAAAAAAAAACTGTTGCGCGCCAATATAGGTGATTTCACAAAAAATTGTAAAATTTGTTTATGCGTGTTTGGTTATTATCAAAAATGTTGACTCGTGATCACTAGAAAAGTGATAAATAGAATGGACGCCACTGGAAATTCTTGGCTATGTGCAATTGTGAGGAAAAACCTGTTGTCATCTTAATGATTTACTTAATGTTAAGAAAATAATTTGGCAGGCCTATAACATTTTCATCTTATGAAAATGATTTTTTCCTCGCAAAATGTGTTGAAAAACGTCGTATGATACGCGTGAGCTTTGATAATTGCATCCTCGGCTTCCTTATCACGGTCACCTGCGGTTCGCGTGAACAATTTCGCCTCTGATGTAATTATCAACACACCTCACTTGTATCACAATGTACTATTGCGCAACCCACGGCATAACAACATAAACATAAATGAGTGATGAAAGGGTAATGATTTCATTGTTTTCTAAGTCGGCTAACCTTAAATTATATGCCATGGCAAACTCACTCATCTTTACTAATATTATAAATGCAAAAGTGTGTCTGTCTATCTGTCTGTCTGTCACACGTTGAAACCACTGAACCGATTTGGATGATATTTGGTAAAGAGATCGTTTGAGTCCCGAGAGACATAGAATAGTTTTCATCCCTGAAATCATCCCTTAAAGGGGTGAAAAAGGGGGGAAGCTACGATAAAAAACGAGTTACACGCAGAGGGAGTCGCGCGCAATAATAAACAAGAGTATTTTACAAAAAAAATGTGCAGTCAGTGATAGAGAAACGTGACCACCCTGCGTACAAACTTCTGTTCAAGGGACATTATTTCTGCAGAATGTACACAGCAGAATGTAAATTAATAAACAGATGATTCGAAGCAAGCTTTTAAGAGACCTATAAGCACAGCATGCTATACTCACACCACACATAACTCTCGGAGCTTAATACAGATTTACCATTCGTTTTTATGTTACGTACCTTTTTGGTTTGACGGGGGCACTTTCCTTTTACGAGGTTAATACGTAGCTGGAACTAGGTGCGTACATAGTGTCTATTATTTGTAACGGATACTTTTTAATAAAGTGTGCAGTGTCGGGTAATAATGTTACGCTAAAGTGTTACATAGATGATGCGGGTTTAGGATGCTGTTTATTAAATAAAGAGACAATTTTAGGAATTCACTTTTTCTCAAACATGCTCGAAAAGCGTCACCTTTTGTTTGAAAAGCAAACACGCGAGGTGCCTAATTTTTATCCGTCTACATTTAAAAAGTTAAGTCTCTTCCCTGTCTAGGAGTATAATAACCCATACAAAACCCATTATTTCCCGCTGCGTTGAACTTTTTTAAATCCTGATAGCGCCATACTAAATCGAGACGACTAAAGAAAAGTCACGTTCAGCCAAAAAAAATTACCCGCGAACCGCGTGGTTTACATGGTAATATTTTTCGCTACGGTCAGAAGACAATGATATTAAAAAGTATGAAACCGTAAGTAAATTCATTTATTTAAGATAAATGAAACATGAAATTAATTAAATGCTTAATTACTTGAAACACCGCATTGAGTGTAAAATATAGTGTGAAGTGAATACTGTCATTGAAAGAATTCGTAGAAAGAATTCTTACAGCTAAATCATAGAAGAAGTATCACTGCGTTATTATGTATGCCACAATATGTGTTTTGTAATGTCTTTGTATTATTTCCTTACATAATTGTGAAAAGCACTGTATATAACTTGGCGAAAACCGGGGTCGCTTGACTCGTCTCTTGGTAGGCCTCGGTAAGCCTCGGCCTGCCAACCACCTCGTCAGGCAACCCCTTTGTTTACGTGCCTCGGCAATAATGTACTATTCTAGTGTATGACGTAGCGGTAACATCTGTTTTAAGATAATGATTATTATATTTCAGTAAGTTTCCCGTGTGGTGTCGGGCTAAAATAGCACCTCCCCCTTTCTTCATGTGGGTGTCGTAAGAGCCGACTAAGGGAACAGGGTTGAAGTGTGTTGCGGGCGATGGGCTAGCAACCTGTCACTGCGATATCACTTTTTGTCGATCTGTTATACCCACATTTATGCTAAAAGTGGTACTGGAACATAAGTTTCATGTGCTCTGCCTACCCGGCGTGATTGTATGTATGTATGTATGTATATGTATATTTCAGTAAATATCAGATAACAATCAAATAAAACGCGATATGGAATAACTTAATCTTGTCGTGACATTTAATCCATTATTGTAATCTTAAAGGATGCCACCTAGATACTAAAGATCAACTCACGTATTTTCAAATAGTATAAGAACCCATATATTTCCACAATAAATATTCGGTAATTAACCGCGCGCCCCACATTTCCATTTCTTCTAGTTAACTCGTACCATTTCCTGTCAAATGATAATTGTATGGTATGCGGTAATCGCATTGTAGGTAATTCAACTTAAGTAAAGTTTTGCCTTAATTTAAATTCTTGATTTAAAGCGTCCCAATTTGACAAAAATGTGTTGTAGTTAAAATTCTAAATAATCTGTGGGAAGAATGTGCCCATAGTCGTGTGTGCGACAGCAAAACGACGGGAGTGCTTTATATTATTTACTAACTACTTAACGTATGAACAGTGGGCGCGCCGGGAAAGGACTAAAGGCCTCCACCCACCGGACGCGTGTCGTGCGCGGTGCGTGTGCTGCGCGGCACATGCGCAAGTTGTAAAGCATTGAAACTACAATTCAAACACACATCGAACGCGTTTCGAAGGCGGGCCCGCGCGGCGCTAAAGATACAACTCGGCAGCGCGGCCGCGTGTCGTGCGCGTCGCGTGAGCTGCGAGTATGATAGAGATAGTATGATACATATTAAATCTGTTGGTAGTGAGAGAGATATGACGCGCGGGCCCGCGCGGCACACGCGCAGCACACACGCATCACACGCGCAGCACACGCGCAGCACACGCGCAGCACACGCGCAGCACACGTGCAGCACACGCGCAGCACCCGCGCGGCACACGCGCAGCAGCCGCGCTGCACACGCGTTGCTATACGCCGCCCGCTTCCGGTGTGAATATACCGCTTCATACGCGCCCGACACGCGCAGCACACGCGCGGCACACGCGCGGCACACGCGTCCGGTGGGTGGAGGCCTTAACTGTGGTACGGGCGTATTGCTTAGTCGCGCGAAATGCCTACTAAGCAATCTGCGTCCCTACAAATCTTTACCACAGCAACTGATTAACTTAACAACAAGTTTCACAACATTAAAAAAACATCTTGAAATTCTTCTTCATTGAATACATCGTCTTGGCAAATGGTCGTCTTCTCCTTAACAACAAGCACCATATGATTAGTGACCTAATTAATAACAAACGTCACATCTAAATAAAACTTTCAGTTATAAAATCTTAAAAATATCAACAGGCAGTCTCATTCAACGGTCACCTCATGTTACAAAACAACTTCGTTTATTTAAAGATAGAATGACACTTTTTTTATACTATGCAAGCATCAAACTGTCACCTCTTCTTCGAAAACCCAACTTTGTTTATACCCTAACAGCGAGCGTAACAACTCCGTCTTCAACTATAAAGCCTTAAAGAATCAATGGCGGCATACATCTGGCTGCTTTGTATGCGGGCCGCGGCTCCACGGGTTTCTATTACTCGCCAGGTATTCCAGCTGTAAATCAGCAGGCCTTATTTATCTGTGCGGTGAAATTGGCCGTTTTAACTGAAAAAATGGTGAGGCATATTTATGGCTGGGCTGCTGGTGTAAGGATACTGGCGCGGTGATCTTAAGGTCGTTCGCTTTCCATACAAAACGTTATTTGACATTCGCAGGCTAATGGCGTGATATTTTAAGAAAGTTATGTAACAAACATTTTTATACATTGATATAATTTGCGCGAAATTCCCCCTTTCCTATAATTAACTTAGAATAATTTGAGATCTAGATAGTTTTCCTAAAATAATTTGCCAAATTATAAATATATTATATAAAATATATTATTCAGTTTTCGATAAATTGGATATCGGATTATAAGTACATCTTCCTTAGTTTCGATATATCTTGTTAAACATTACAGTAAATCAAAGAATATGATACATTTACTTGGGAACAAATACATAGACCACAAAAAACAACAATATTAAAACGGGAGCGTGATATGAACTAAATGGCTATTTTCAATTACTATAACGTGAAAAGTATAGATTCTGTTTTAACATTTACATTAACTAATTTCATTTTATATTACCTTTAATACGTAAACCTATACATGAAAATGGCAAATAACATCTGAGGTAAATAACGATCTGAACAAGAGTATCAGTAAAAAAATTATAGATTAGATCAGAACTTCGACCCAACCAAAACTATATGCTACCGGAAAAGTATGTTGGCTTAAGTTTGAACTGCGACCGCTACGAACTGCTACAAAAACAGTAGCTTAGGTTAGAACTAAGACATAAACGAGAAAATATGGTTATTTTAGAACTGTGATCCCCTTCAGAAACCAGCTGCTGCGAGAAAAGTATGTTAGACTAGAACTGTGACCCGCTTTAGAAACGAACTGTCACTAGAAAAGTAGGTTAGGTTAGAACTGTGATCTTTTACGCAAACAAAATGCAAGGCGCATAAGATTTGTTTTGTGTATATTTTAATATTAGGTACATATATCAATTGATAATATATCTGAAGTTATTCACTGTAAAAGTGTACATTATGATATTATACGTTTGGTACCTTATACTCACATACTCACACATACGTATGTACGTCCTATTACATATCTGACATAACAGAAATAAATAAAAACAAAATACGTCAAATAAGTACGTAAATAACAAGAGAAAACTATAACTCTAGTTAACTGAATACTAAAACTCGAGTACTAAACTTAGCCGTCAAAGCTAAATTTGCTTAAACAGGAACAAACTACATCAAGAGCACTAAACGAATAATTGGCAAGAACTCGTCGTCATAGCTCTTAACACGTGCTAAGGCTGCGAGAATCGATTCAGTTTTAAAGACAAAGTGGGGAGACCGGGGAACAATGGTTCGGTCAGAAAATGCCGTGTCATTTTAAAGAAAGCGTGTGACTTAGGTCCTTTCGCGTTGGTTATCCGAACAATGCTCTGGCAACATTCGGCACGTCCGCGACACATGTCAGCCGAGCCAGATTCTATCGGACGGCTTAATAAAATGACACTCTTAAAAGAAATCGCCGAGTTGAGAGTGGTAGCGGGATATGTGGAATGGAATAAAATAAATTTGAACCGTGGTCCAATTCTCGGATCGTTCAAGCTGTTGTAGATATTGTATTGAATGGCAGTGACTTGTGGGTACTTAACCAACTTTTTTTTATCTCTTTCCTGTAGTTACATCTCCTAGGTGACCATGTAAACCAGTTATATGTAACACTTTTTGGTCACCATTTAATAAACAAGTATTTTAATGTCTGATCATGAAATAAATTATTTAATAATATTCTACATTTTAGATGTAGACCATTTGTATAAGACATTTTATCCCACATAATTCACATTATTCAAGTTTTTTTTTTGATGATATGATTTCATATTTACCGTTAGCTTTTCGGTGAAGGAAAAACATCGTGAGGAAACCTGCATACACCTGCGAAGAAATTCAAAGGTGTATGTGAAGTCCCCAATCCGCACTGGGCCAGCGTGGGGACTACTGCACATTCCCTCTCATACATGAGAGGAGGCCTGTGCCCAGCAGTGGGACGTATATAGACTGATGATGTGATGTGAAGTTTTTTTTTTACTTTTTGACAACTAAGGACGTTGTGATATGTCACGAATTTTCGGGTAACCTCGAAGACGCACATTCGTTTAATAAAAATAATTAGTGAGAATCACGATAGTTTAAATAAAGTATTACCAAATTAATTTGAGTAATTTTCAATAGATTCATGTGACAATTGCCCGCTCTCCCCTGTGCCTCGTGCTCTCCCTAGTTACTCCGAGTCTCGACCCCGTCAGATCCTTGTTACCCAAAATACTCGAGAACCGCCCACTGTTTGTTTTTTTTTTCAACTTTATTTCGAATTCGAGTTTCGTGTTAACTTTGTTACGTGCTTTACTTGAAAGAAAACATGAAAAGAATGTTTGACTTCAATTACCTTGGGTTTGCTTACATACGGAAAATAAGTATAGAAGGCACAATCTGCATGACGTTTTGCATTCCGATTTGGTTTCAATGCGTTTTGCGCGCTCGCAGATGAAATGAGTTACCGCGCCGGAACGAGCGCGCGTTAGGTACTATTGCAATCAAATTAAAATGCGGAGCGTATGTTGCAGATTGTGTCAATGGTTTTCATTGCGTAGCTCGTAGCGCGTAGCGTTTGCGTGGGCGTAGCACGGGACAGATGCTACGGAGAAGCGTAGCCGACTGCTCTAAATTCAATAAATCACATTTAACCTTGTAGGACCCAACGGACTATTTTTAGGACAAGAAAGTTTAGTCATTCTGGCACAACTCTAGCTTTTGGGGTGATTTGGGCTTTTGGACTGTAATTTTAACCTTATAAGTCCTTCCGTACTGGTAGAAATTCAAATCTTGTTTTAAACTAGGAGTTCAGTGGTAAGGTAAAACGGTTCCTAATTTAAAATTGCGAAAATATATCTCGAACTTCGGAAGCAAAATTAAGGTCATATCTCACTAGAGCCACCCGTCGACCGACCCTCACCGCCTCGCCTCGTAAATGTACTAACTACGGAGTTGATACGGAGTTGATGTAGTGAGCGCATGCCCGTACAAATCCATATAAAGAATACTTAACCGCTCGAGGCGAGGCGGTGAGGAGTGGGCGACGGGTGGCTCAAGTGAGCTATGACCTTAAGAATGATTATTATGTACTTATTATATATTGTTGTAGAGCACTAGACCAAACATCGAACACCAATACAAATTGCTAGCATAATATTAGATTAAATCGCTCTTAACGAATTGCGTTTCAGTATGATTGGATAGGTAACGGTAATGTTTATCTGTCTTCACTGTGTAATGACTTAGTTTTAGGTTTATTCGTGTAGGTAATATTGTAATGGCGTGTAAACATATTTGTTACTAATTTATAAACAAATTACGCTCTCATTCCTACTCTTGCATAACCAAAGAACAAAGGCTTCTACGCTCCTGTTAACTTATCAGGACAGGTCTATGAAACACATCTCAAGATACGATATCTCTCAAATGAAGCCTCAGGGCGCGAGGTTGTGCAACCATTATTGATAATAAGTACACATCGCGTGGGCTAGGTGTTTATATATGCTATGCAACTAATATTATCTCTGGCACAATGGTGCTCAATTAATTTGATTAATTTAATTTACTCTGAAATCATCCAAACAACACATAACCCGTAACCAAATAGGTTGCCTGTTTATTTGACAAACACTTTTCATCGCGATAAAATTTGAATTTAATATTCTAAACAGATTACTGAAATCATGACCGACTGAAAGCAAACGAAATTCCAAACGTTATTATACTTGGAATAGTGTTAAATGTAATATGGAGCTGGACAATACTTCGCTGGAACAATTCGGTGAACAATCCCAGTAATTGTACACTAATTTGTTCCGGAACAAATAATACGGGGAACAATCCATCGTATAATAAATGGATTCGATTTTATGTTTTACAATGTTGAGCTTTGTGAAAGGATTTTGTGAAGTTTGCTTCCATTTATGCTTTCATTTGACGACCGCTTTAACCTAGTTGGTAATGACCCTGTCTACGAAGCAAGAGGTCCCTGGTTCGAATTCCGGTAAGGGCATTTATTTGTGTGATGAACACGAATATTTGTTTCTGAGTCTGATGCGTTTTCTATGTATGAATTTATTTATCTATACATATATCGGCTCTAAGACGGTTAAAAAAACACCGTGTATTTATCGTCGTCCAGTACCCATTGTTCAAGCTTTGCTTAGTTCGGGACTAGGTCGATTTGTGTGTTGTCTGCGAATCTATCTATTATTCAGCGACGATTATATTTGTAGTACGACTCTTGCGCGTACAGTATGAGATAGCTTAGATTTCTACCATTGTAGAATACTAAACAGAGAAGGAAGTATATATATTGACTACTTACTCGTCATTTCATCCAGTTAGAAAGCGCTCATCAAAATTGGTTCAGTGGCTTTACCGTGGTAATGTACAAAACAAAAAGGCAGACAGTCTTGCCTATATTCAATTAGTACATAGTATATGACCACTCTGTCAAGAGTGAATGATTGAAGAGAGAGATATGACGCATATTTTTTCACGTTTATAGATAGCTCAAATTCTCTTTAAAGACATTCCTAAGCAAAATATTTAATAAAGAACTATTCAAAAGAAATACTAATTTGGGAACATTATTCAAGCCACGAGCTGATTTTAATTTTGTAAGAGCTTGTAGCAAGCGTGGGAACAGGACGTTGATGGTATCTTTTATCCTCGTGGGGAAAACCTGCGAAACAGGTTCACAGCCCACGGGGGAAGTCTGGGTTATGTGGTATATGGTGGTCCTTCTATATTTATTTATATTTCTAATTATCAGAATAATCACGTAATAAAGTAATAAGTCAGAGGCCTAAACTGTAGGAAGCCCCTGACTTAATTAGTTTTACGAGTTGAATTAATGTTATAACTTAATGGCTTTGCGCTTACGGAGAGTTAAATAGTGTTGCGCCATAGTAAATAGAACACTTGACTTAGTGAGTTATTTCTATGGTGAGTAAATAAAATAAGTAAATGAATTCCTTAGGCATCCTTTTTCTAATAGCAACCAATAGTGTAATCTGGGTTACTGAACCTCAGCGAAAAAGGTTAAGGTGGAACCCTTATGGTGCGACTTTGTCCGTCTGTCTGTCTGTTTTATAAGCTCTGAAACTCAATAATAGTTATTAGAAGTACTTAAATATAATATCGATATGTATATTATATTTTACTCAAAAAATTTACTCGATTGAATGTCGTCGCGTTTGGCTTGTTAAGTAGATCGACTAAAGAAATGCTAAATAAAATCTTACAATTTTTTTTTATTACTGAACAAAACACATACAAAGAAAATATTTAACGATTTGGTTAAGCATGTTCGTTTGGTCGTGTTCAAATCATTCGCATCTAGTAAATCGTATTTTTTCTCTAATCATTTCTCTCCACCCGCAAATGCTTTCAATACCTCGCCTTAAAACAGCTTACAGGCAAAAAATCACATTTAACTCAACCGATTTTCTTTCAAAAGAATTCTATGATAAATCAGAAGAACTCGAGACTCCTCGAGACGAGAATGGAATCTGCAAACAGGTTCAGACTTCAAATTGAACAGTGCGCTTCAAATTTACGCGAAAAAAAGTATTTTTCATTCGGGCTATGTTAGAGCAAGTTCGTGCCTCTAACATATTTCAAACAATTTGAAAGCGTAATGTGCGAAAAATATGGTGCTCAAGTCGCGTATGCCTCACTTCGCTCCGTGGTCACTGAACTAGGAATGTTAAGGATTCATAGTCGATAGAGACTAGATCGATACTAACATACCTTAGGAAGATGAACCTTATAGACGACTGCGTCTCTGCTCTGCAGATATCAGGCGTTGTGAAACTACCTGGTGGTGAGTCGCGAGACCTCTCGAGGATGTGTTGAGTTGAATAAACATTTATTCATGACAACAACATATACATGCACATAAATCAGTATACAAAAATCAACATTGCCACGAAACGGTTACAACTCAGCGTTGTGCTGGCCTAGTTCGCCAGCGCTGGTCTTCCGATGAAACCATCCGGTGAATCCACGGCGTAACACCCATTTTACACTCGTACAAAAGAGAATAGTACAGGGTGGCCCAGAAAAACGTTGACATAGAATTATAAGAATATTATTTTATTACTTACACCAAATTCATAAAATAACATTAAATAGTAAAATTCAATATCTTGAAATAAAATAAAAAATTACTGTCTTCAAAATATCCTCCTTTTGCACTGATACACAGACGCAAACGTTTGGTAAAATTATCGACGATATGCCGCAGCTCTTCCGAGGTAATTTTTTCCCACTCCTTCGTAAGTGTTGCTTTTAGAGCATCTATATTTTTGTGCTTGGACGCACAGGCTCTTGACTCTAGGATTGACCATAAACTATAATCCATTGGGTTTAGGTCAGGCGAGTAGGGTGGCCATTCTTTGGAGCTTATAAATCCGGGAAAATAGTCCCTACACCACTGCTGCACACTACGAGCCCTATGGGATGGGGCAGAGTCTTGCTGGAATATCCACGGTTGGTTACCAAAATGTTGTTGACTCCAAGGAAGAACTACGGCTTCAAGAATATCTCTTTTATATATTTCTTGATTTATTTTGACACCTTTTTCTATAAAAATAAGGGGTGTTTTGCCTGTAGAGCAAATCCCACCCCAAACCATAACGGATTCCGGCTTTTGTCGGTGAGGAATCACTGCAATTGCTCCAGGACGACTAGGATAATACATTCTATCATTTCGGTGATTATGAGCCTGTTCAATAGAAAACATTTTTTCATTTGAAAAAAAGATGTGATTCCATTTCTCAGCCGCGGCACGCCTCTTAATTAGACGACATCTCTCGAGGCGAACTTTTTTATCTTTATCTTCAAGAAGTTGTGCCTTACGCAGTTTGTACGCCTTCAAATTGAGGTCATGTGCGACAATACGTTGCACCGTCGAACGGCTTATACCCAGGTCTCGAGCCATTTTTCGGACTTTGGTCCGTGGATTACGATCAAGTCGTTTTTTCATAACATTTCGGAGCCTGGGAGTCCTCACAGTCCTCTTTTTTCCTCTTCCTGGGTGGTCTCCAATATGGCCGAGCTCATTAAATCGCTTAATAGTCTTAGACACAAGTTGACGACTGACACCGAGTGATCTAACTATCTCACACTGTCGTTTTCCAGCCTCGTGTAGGGAAATTATTGCTCCACGTTGCGAAGACATGGCAAAAATATTTAATAACCAATAGTTTTAATCACGCTGTCTATTTTAAATGGCGGCAAAAACGTGTCAAATCGCAATATAAAAACAAATGAATTCGAACCGCGTTCCATTTGAATTTTTTTTACCGTTTAATTTTGTCAACGTTTTATTGGGCCACGGTGTAATATAAAACAAAACAGTAGGTACAGTAAATACACAATATAAAAACAATAAAACTAACTAATATATGCGACATAAAAGCAACACAACGAATCCTCAAATCAATAAAGGGTTGGCCACGTGCTTGTGATTACTTTCCGTTCAAAATGGTTGAACAGCGTATGTCTTTTATTTACAAAATTCTTTATATAATTTTGTATCATAACTTTACCACATCTAGTGCATATAATATGTGAAAGTTACGCTCATCCGTTTTATCGGCGATATCGAGCACAGACACCTCTACTAAGAGGTATTTAAAACTCTGAAATGAAATCCCATGACGATGCGTTTAGCCTGCTTACTTTGTAAATCTTTTGGAGACGCGACGGCACATTTAAAGAACGCGGTGTGCCTTTAAGTGGATGCCTTTATTCGAGTCGACCGCGCCCCCTTGACAAAGACACGCTTATGCCTTCCGCGCACAAGAAAAAGAGATGCAACACTCTTCGTGATGGGATTTTTTGGACAAATTTCGATAAATACCTAACTTAGTGAAAAAAGGGAAAATAAAGACCCGACCTTGGTTTTTTTTGTCATACATCGATTAAATCACTCCCATTAACAATCATATAGTCAAGAATCATGTATCTGAAAATCAGACCTTGTTGTTTCTTAATCTAGTCAGAACGTCGTTTCAGAGCACGCGATTATTACCAATATTTCGAATTTCACCCCCTTAACTAAGGTGGCGCTCATGACGGAACAGGGGCAAAAGACGTCCAAGGGTACCGGATGGGTAGTGGGTAGCAGCGCCTTCGTTTAACGGTCGACTTACCTACATACCAATAGGTCGGTTTAGTTATCACGTAGGAAATCCTTTAATAAATAAATACTCTTTACAATGCACTTGCTCTGAAAGTGCGCCTTTACATGGGTCAACATGAACACGGGAAGCCCTCCATGCCGGGGGGGCGGCCGTGCGGGAATGGATTTCGGGCCAAAATTCCCACACGCGTGCGAGAATGAGATTTCATGACAATTCAAATTTCACCTGTTTTGTATAAATTTTAATTTCCTCGCATGATGCATTGTAAAATTTTGTATCATACACGTGCGGATAGGTAATTCCTAACTCGTGTCGATCAAAAACACTCCCTGACGGTCGTGTTTTTTGAGATCGCCACTCGTTGGGAATTACCAACTTTCCGCACTTGTATCATAAATAACTATTATTGCACCACGACAAGAGAGAAACATCTTACACACAATTTGCTTAATAAATAATGGTAGCAACAGGCGGTCTATCTCTATAAAGCAATCTCTTCAGACAACCTTTGTATAGCAAGAAACATTAAAACTAGAAATCCTTCGAAGATTGAACACTTAAAAACAACCTCAACAAAAAGCCCCAAAAACCCACTAACACAAATCTAAAACTAAAACTCATCCGAAACTAAACTAAGTTTGAAAAACTAATAAACTCGGTCGCAATGTTAAATAAATAGTGTGCACATTATACCGCCGCCAGGTGATAAATCTAAAGGGCCCCCACTTTACGGGTGTTTCGGGAAAAGACTAAGTGCGCGGTTATCTCCAGAGATATATGCATTGAGTTACGCGCGGGTAAGGGCGCGTATTGAGCGCGCGGAACGAGCAACCAAAAAAAAAAAAGCGAGAATTTTTGTCACCAGGAGCCTCCATTCTTCAATCCATCATTTAAATCCCTTCTGGTTATCAATAGATATATGTACTTTATTGATAATAGGCAAGGGAGAGCACTTGAACTAAGACTTTTTATATACGCTCTTAATACCATGAATAACATGTTCCGAAATTCCACCTTATATCAAGTATGTAGCAATGAGCTATATGCATGTAAAACAACAATGCCAGCAGCAGCACTTGTAATACAAATCGACCTTGACATGACCTCGACCGCTCTGTCAAGAGTGCACTGACTCAGACGAAGAAAAAGTGTTAGGTGAACGCTTCGCTTATCTGTGTGTCTTGTAATAACTAATTTTAGTAAAGTATTGTTCCTGAACCATAATTGTAACTATATTACAGTAAGTCAAACTTCAAGGTCGCTTCTTTGACATGCGCCTTCCAATTTCTAGTGGATTTTCAGCCGCTTGCCTGCTCCAAAGCGCGCCCTTACCCAAGGGTTACAAATTTGCTCAGAGCATCGCATGTAATTTGATACTAGGCCGGGCTCCATCGAATTGTGTCGCGATTTAGAAAGGATTGTCTCACTGTATTCGCGTACTGTTTACTTTATTCTCTAGTTTGTGCGCGCGAATTACGTAATGATTCTACCGTTCTGTATAATTTTGAGTGTAGGTACTTAAAATTCGCTGTCTTTATAATGTAGAATTTAGAGAGCCGGCGGAGCGTGAGAGGGCGATAATTGTGTTTGTACTAGCTTTTATTTCACTTGATGTGTTCCTGTGTATGTAGCTAGGACGTCCGTCAATATTTGCAAACCTCAGCACTACTTCTATCGAGCCTTGTCGCACGCGATACCTTTCTCACTCCCATTTTGCAAAAGCTCACTAACTATAACATTTATTATCTTAATATCATATTGCCGGGCAACAAATTAAACTACTTAATCAAATTATTAGTTCGCCATTGATTTTAGCCCTCTCTTGAATCCCACACTAATTGAATGAAGTGCCAAAGTTTTAGGTCAGTAGTTTAGACACAATAATTGAAACTTGGATAAAATACCTGAGAGTTTATTCCACCAAACGTAATTGGAACCAGTTTTGTTGCTCGCGCTATAAATACAGAAATGATTCCAAATCGATACTACTAACTAATAAAGAATGACTTCAATTTGGGCAACAAAATTATTCGTCGTACTTTCCTTCCCAAGTTACATTTCGGGTCCATTTATACATTTATATTATTATTTCATTATTATCACACCTTTGGCTTGAGTCGTCAACCCGTTATGATGTCGAAAAATTATCCTCACTCAAATTACAACAAAAAACGGTACGAACAATAAAAACCGACGAATATGGCCGAATTACCGGCATTTTAAAAAGGTTTATTACTCGAAACAAACAATGCTACTGAATCTAAACGAGCCTATGTCCTCTAGTAAGCTGGCCACGATTTGTCGTGTTCGTCACTAGGGAAAACACGACACTGAACATAATCATTCCCCATTAGCGACTAACGACACAGCGACTAACCCTACAAATTAGTATGTGTACTCATTCGTGTTCTATTGTTGCAGGTATGACGGGTTTAACGGCCGATCAGATGGACAAGATAAGTGACATGTCACCGCAGGTTTTTGCTATTTGAAAACTGGGAAAGCCAAAACCAATTGGGAGTTTTTAAAACGGTGACACCAGGCGATTTTTAACAGTGGTGTCTTACTGTTCTTAGAGTTTTAGCTTGGAAAAGAAGCGCTTGATTAATGTGATGGGTAGGCGTATTATATAATAAAGTGAGGCCTATTTTTACGTGCAGACAACATCAGCGGACACCTTTATCCCATCTTATGCTTAGGTACGGAACCGTGCCTAACATTAGAACCCATTTTGTTTTATCCTATAAGTCCTCATTTAATTGGATAACTGTTTTGATATCCGCGAGGGATTGATAATATCTGACGCGACAAAACTCGCCGCGTCTCCGCGTTTGTAAGGATGATACTTCTTCTTCTTTTTCAAAGCCATCATTGTAGAGTAGGTAATCTTAGTTACTTGTACTGTTTGACAGTAGCCTGTTGCAATAATCCTCAAATTCCCTTCGGTCTGAGCTACGTACGTGAGCACATTCATTTAGGGGAGTGCACATGCCTTATCTTAGTGTCTCCACCACTTTTGCCTCATCTGTATGTATCTAAGATGGCGACTCAATACGCGGAAAACAAACACGTGAAGACTTATAGCATTGAAACAATATATCCCCGAAATAGAGCTACTGATACAATTACACCATTGCGCTCAAATACTCATTTCTCATGTATCATCAAATAAAAACAGTGCGTGCCGGTCACCCGATTGTCCCAATAGTAATTAAGCGCTGTTTATTCTTGTGGGTTCCGCTGTGGGGTTCTGTAGCGTTTAATTCAGATCTGACACTGGTTTAGTTTGCTATTTGCGGTTGCAGCTAATTGAGATTTAGTTCAGGGCTTTTAATGTTGTTAATAACCTTTGATCTTTGGAGGTTCACGTAATTTGCTTGATTTGATAACGTTTTATTTTTTGTCGGGCTTCATCTTAAGTTTGGGTTTATAATCAGGACAGCAAACATGTCTGTTAAATATTGAATACGTAACTAGATGCCAAAGTTGCACACAGCCAAATTGCAGTTCCGAAGTTCAGTTCACGCGTTCGGCAATACCGTTTGCATTTGGCGCGTTGCAGCATATGTATGCGTGTAGACGCGTCCTCTCCATTCACCGCACTCACGCTTCGGATTGCCGCTGTCTGTGTGGTCCCACCACAAAATCAACGCCCGGCACACTTGATGGACAAAGCGACACTTTATTCCCGATGTTTAATTAACCTTTTCGAGCCTTTCCCACGGGCGAGAAGTAATTATAACTTCGCTGTCCCGCGAGTATTATTATCTAGATTACCCACTGAGGGGACGTCACAGTCGAATCATCTTAACGTTATTAATATCTTTTGGAACGATTTCCAACCCTTTGAGGAGATGAGGAGTGAAAATGAGGTTGGGGCATAGTAACCTTCGTTTCGACTTGTAATGGTGTTGACGGAGAGTTGCGAGAATCTATTGCAAAGTTTGATCGAGAGTGATGCGTAAAATAGCCCTATCTTTAGATCGATATATTTGAGCCGTTACCCTACTATAATATTATAAAAACGAGAGTTTAGATGTTTGGACGTTTATTACTCAATCACGCTCAAACGGCGCAACCGATTTGGATGAAATTTCGCGCGAAAATAGTTATAGCCTAAAAAATAAAATAGGATAGTTTTTTTTCTAGGTACACGCCGACGAAGTTGCGAGCGGAAGCTATTTCTAAATAGTTACGATAGGAGAGTTTCAATAAAAAGTTATTGAATAAACTTGATTTCTAGAGAAAAATATTCTTGTCAATAAAATAATACTTGTTTATATAGCTGTGTGACAGTTTTTGTGTCATTACTTAATCGCTTCGAAAGTTTGATTGTGAAGTAAGTACATTAATACGAGTACATATTAGCTACGCCAAATTCACGCACGTGTACGCAACCAATCTTACATGGGCGAGGCTTCGATACATATTTGCTGGGATAGAATGTTGAACCGGCCCTCGGGTGCGAACCTACCGGAGTAATATGTTTCCCATTTAATAATTTTATTACGGTCGTCATGTTTACGATGGGTGCCTAATAAAAACAAAAGCCTCTTGAAAAATTAATAAAACAAACGTTTAACGCATTCACAATAAAAGTTGTAATAAATAGCTATGGTCAATATTGAAATGTGTAGGCGGTGCGCGCCGTTCGAGTGTCAGGCGCGGGCGTAAACAGTGACCCGTCCGCTGGGCATAGACAACTGGAAACGCCATTAAAACTTTTAATGACACGCGTCTAGTTTTGTCATTTTGTCTCTGGCTGGTTTGCAGAGAACGAAGATTAGGTACCTACTATGTTTCTAAATAAAGCTAAGCTCAAATCCGATGGACATTCTTTTTAGGTCGAAATAAAGTAACTTTTTTCTGTCTCTGACTTCAAATTGGCAAAGGAAACGCTCGAAACGGTAATGATAATAAAAGTAAAACCTCACAAAGCATTGTTTTGAAGTTCGCTGCATTTTGTCACGCGGCGGGAGCCGGGACGAATGCACGGAGTTTGTCATCAGCTAGAGTGTTCATTTGTTTTTATCAAATTCCCGCTTTTCGGTGTGAGATAAAAAATATATGGTCCAATAAATTTTGCTACATGTAATTCAAAAGGTGTGGACGATTCGGAGCATCCTTTTTGCAGACTCGTAAATTAGATCCTACTAATTTTATTAGATTTTATTGTATATTACTAACAGTTATGGGTGCAAGCCTGAAACAAATTATTTGAATTTGAATTATAAATGCGTAGGTTTGGATGTTTGTTACACAAGCACACTTAAAGCGCTCAACCGATTTTGATGAAATTTTGCATGAAGATAGTTTATACCTCGGAGTAAAATATAGGATAGTTTTTATGCCGGATGCACAAAGGCGAAGTCGCGGGTGGAAACTAGTATTTCATATTCCGCGCAGTCAATCTAAAAAGGATGTTGTGCATTCTTAGGCAGACTTTATTTATTTTGTGTCGGAGTGACATCTCTTGCTTACAACATTTTTTAATCTTTCAGGATTTTCAAACATTATTTTTCTATTTATGAATTTCGAGTACGCGTGTTTTTGGTTGCACTTGTTTATTGATGGCGTATGACCTCAGGGCGTCGATTCCATTAAAATAACGGGTGATCTCTAAGATCGTTTTTGCGTCATGCCGATTTTTAAAGACGCCAATTAAGTGGGCCTGTTAATTTCAACTCGGATTTGGGCCCCAGAATCCTCAAGGGACTTCGATCATAAGTTGAAAGATCACCGGTGATTCACCGACGATACTTCCACGTCGCCATTGTTCTTTGTCGGCCATGATCGCGAATTAAGGCTGTATTTTTGTTCGTCCCGGGATGAGTTAATGAATAACGCTGGGCCACGTTTGCCGCGCCAATATTTGGCGCCGCTGTTTGCACTGCCCCAATAATTTAAGGAGTATATTTCCCCGTTCAATTTGGACGGTGCCATCGAGAACTCACCAAACATGGACCTTATTGGAACGGGATAAAGTCTGCCAACGGTCAGTGTACCGTGTTGCTGTTGTACATCGCGACTTTATATTCCGATTAAACGGAACTGTTATTTTTCACGATTGAATACGTTATTAAATGTTGCGGAGCGCTGCTGGTTTATATTTATTTCGATTTTATTTTACAAATGGGCAAGCAGATTGCTTGTTTTAATTACAAAATACGATTCCACTATAATCGTGATACTCAATGTTTAATCTGTATTGTAATTACTTTTCAGTAATTTCATTAACGAGAAAAAATTGAATCTCAACTGTTCCTGTAGTGGAGCAATGAATGTAATTATAAACTCCTTTAACACGAAATATTTTGCCGCCTCTAACACAGTAATTCACTGCCACGCTAGGCTTGTAGCGTTACGCTGTAGTCCGTAGAAAGCTAATATTCATTTGTAGGTAAATGTGTGCGTATTTCGCGGACACATCTGCGTCGTAATTGGCGCTGTGCGGCTTAATTTGCCACTTATCCTTTCGAGATTTCCAACTAAAATTGTATTTTTTTTTTTTTTTTTTTTTCACGAAACTAGTGACAAACACACATACGGCCCGCTTAATGGTAAGGACGCTCGCAACTCAAGGGGTGTCATAAGTATGCGAATTGAACACGTGAGGAAACAAAGGCCGTACTCAAGTTAAAAATTATATATATGAAATACCTGTGTCAGGAAGTCCTGCTCTTCCAAAATTATTATTGGATAAGTTTTCTTATTGTATATTTTTTTTTATTATATACAAAAAGAAGTAGAAGCGCGCGCGTTTCTCTCTGTGTGTCGGTAAAGTTACAAAAATTGCCAGTATTTTTATTTATCTTTAACCCCAGATGTTTGTATCATGCCGGCAACCGTTTGCCCGCGGGATCCGCACTGAGCGCAGTACTTAGTTATTTACTTGTTAATAAATGAGCTCCCCTTTTTTAGCCAACTTTCGTCTGCGCCAGTACTTAGCCGTGGCAAGAAAGTACACGCTTTAGCTTATATTTTATGTAGACTGCTCGTGTAATTAATGTTTCAGCTGCATCTTAACTTTCCAAATACATTTATCTCTAAATTGATTCATAAACTGGCGCTTAAACTTGTGTAGGTTTACAAAAATAATGAAATTGAAGCTACCTTTTTCTTTAAGATTAATTCCATTGCTTGAAGTTGTTTTTATTCTGATGTGAAGACCATATTGGTAACATGTGTTTTACTTGACTACGTTGACTACTAGCTACTACGTTGACTACTACAGAGCTTCGCACATATCTGTTGTACATTTAACTTTTATCAGGTGAATGTAGCAGCGAATAGGATCTCCACTTAATCTAAATAACCAATTCCAATCGTAACCGATTACATGTGGTCCCACATGGTGTGGTTAGGGTAAGAGTACTATACTAAACCGCCGAGCATGTACGAAAAATGTAATGAAAGGGAATGAAGCAAGAAAGGTTGGTCAAGATCGTAGCAAGTAGAAGTCCGCGATCTCTGCCTACCCCTCCGGGAAATAGGCGTGATTATATACATGTATGTATAAGGGTAAGTTACACACGTAACATGTCTCCAATCCGGCAAACATTACACGATTCCGCAGTGCAAACGTAGGCCGTTGCCATGACGACCATCGTTTCTCTATTTACAATGATAAAACCCTCTATCCGAGCATATGTAACTATGCTTATGCGACATTCCGTTCCCCGCGGCAGACTCCGGGGATCAAATATCAATCTATGGGCTCCCGTGCGTGATTGGGCCGGGTCTACCTTAGTTTTCTAAAACGGCTTAAGCGCCGTTCGAGTTTTATGTACATAGGCGGTTTTAAAACGGTTACGGGCGAAGTCGGGGGCCGCCTAACCCACTTAGCGTCCGATGAGCGGTATCTGAATGCGAAGATGGTTACAACGCGTTTTGTTTTGCGGGCTACTGCGCGGATTAATTCGGACAGATAGCGTCGGAGGGTTGTAAATAGAATAGGTACATCTGATAAACGTTGTTTGATAGTTTTATTAGCCCTATCAGAGAACTAGTGATTAAATTTAGATAATGTACAAGTTTCAATTATAAGCGTTCGTCATTTGTTCTCAAGTTTTCGACCTATTTATTAATGTTGTTATCTGATGAAATAAGTTTCGTTCCCTTATTTATAGCTATATATATTTTATAACGATATGTAACAATACAGTCTCAGACTCTTTATTGTTAAGCTTTATACTTAGATTAATTTGAGTTGGAATATTGTACTCCATTAAATGCCGTATCTTTACTTAATATTTGTAGAAGGGAACTACATTATTTCACCTGGTTCACTGCTAAGCCATTGTCATAACATTGATCCCTGCATGTAGCCAAACTAAATAAGTAAATATAAATAATGAATATTATTTGAGGACAATCTTACAAAAATCGACCCAGTTCCAAACTAAGCAAAACTTGTACTATGGGGACTAGACGACAATATGCATACTTATACGACGACTATATAGATAAAGAAATACTTAAATACAAAGAAACCAGCTTTTACTCAGGAAAATGTCGGGATTCGAACCCGTGACCTCCGGCTGCGTAGGGTACAACCAACACTAGGATGTACAAAGGCCGTCAAAGCGTCAAACTCCCCCTTATACCAGCCTCTAATGCATATGTGTCTCGTGATTAGCGCTGAATGACTTGTGATTAAAACACATTTACTTATGGACCATTTAATAGGGAATGTTTAATTTTGCAAATTCAGGTGTTCTGTGTATCTCTCTCTGAATAGAAGACGAATACTTTTAGGCAGTAGTTAGTATTCTTTGGCAGTACTCAATAAAAATCTGGTGCCTTTGTCGGCCACCCCGCCCCTCCAAGGTTTATTATTCGCAACGGTTACTGATACGGCATCCAGATAGTCTGACCTCGTTATAAGCACAATTGGTAAGAATCTCAGCGTCAAGATTGACTAGTCAGTATTGGTGAAACGAGTTGGAACACGTCGTGAATCGCCCAGCAGACCAACCCTCAAAGGGGAAGATGTGTAGACTGAACTAACTTTATTCAACTTCCATGATCAATCTTACTTTCGTTTTCCAGCGAATAGATTTTATTCCGCGATGTTCGAATATTTGTACGCCATTCTGGCCGCGACAATGCAATGGCTTTTTCATAAGGAGCCTTCGGTAGATTCGGGAGATTTATGACTGTTATGAGTTGGAAAGGTGGATTGTATTGTCATTGTGTGTAGTTCGTTCATAATGGTGGAGTTAAAATATTTTTGAGCATAGTATTTGCAGTGGTATTAAACACCGCAAAAATCTGTTTACATTCAATAGGAGTTATTTAGTGTATCCAATGGTGGTTAAACGTTTATATCAATATTTCGTTTTAAAATTTTCCTAGTCACAATTTGCTTAAGTAAAAGCCAATAGCAAAACATTATTATACTTAACACATTCACTGCCAAGAACCTCTACGAGCTACGCTCGTAGCTGATCCGGTGGTGTTCCCGCTAAGTAACAGAAAGCGCCTACGGCGTAGGTTACGGCGAGGCCTCGTTACGCCGTAGTCCATATCTCCTTAATATACATATGTAGCGAAAAGCGCCCATAGCTCTCTGACACTTATAAGTCTCGAGCAATAAATACGAGTAGGTTAGAAAAGTAGACAAAAATTTTCTTTTACCAAGCACAGTATTGTCACTAAACATTAATAAATAAATGAGTCTATGTACGTCCAACTGGCTAGGCACAGGCCTCCTCAAACGGATGAGAGGGAACGGGCAGTAGGCCCCTCGCTGGCCTCATGATTTTTTTCTCAGATGTATGTAGGTTTCCTCACGATGTTCCTTCACCGAAAAGGTAACGGTAAATATCTAATGACATTCCGTACATGAGTTCCGACAGCCGGGATTCGAAACCACAACCGCCGCTTGACAGATGCATGCTGCCTGTTTGGTCACTATCTTAATTAAAGTACACCTCAACAAAACCCTTTTCCACAAACGCTATCTTTATTCCGCGCACATCACTAATATTTTACACGACGTGAACCGCGAACATTTCGAACATTGCTTGTTCCCCATTCTGGCCAGGTGGTTCATATTTGCAACAAAAATGAAACACCGAGTGAAACAAAATATCTTTAAGCTCGTCTCTGTTCGCCCTTCGACGAATTTCATCTATTCACCTGCGTAATATCGAGACCACGTAAGGGAAAAATAGGGATGGGAAGTACTTAATACGAGTATTTTTTGTCGTTTATAATTTATCCAATAACCTTTTGGACTTAATACAAAATTGTCTAAGCGCATTTTGAAGAAGTATCTTAAAAAGGGGTTATGATTTAGTTGGAAGTGGTATATTGCAAAATACTAGTTTAAATGACACAGTTGAGATTGAATAGGGACTACATTCGTTTTAGTTAACCGTTTAACTAAACTGCATTTAGAAAACTCCGGTGCAGCAATTACTTTATACGTTTTATTTCTCTGTTTTGGAGCAAAAATACTGCCGGCAAAATATTTTTAGACCGAATGTAGCTTTGTAGGATCTCATTTCACTGTAGTCACTGATATGGGCTTCATTGAAACAAAGTCGCTTTCTAGATTTTTATAGAGTAATGCATTAACAGTATATATTGAATTATTTTGGGTCGTGAAAAGTATCTAAAATTTTAGGTTTATATTCTTTTTTGTACTCGTCGCTTAAAATCTGTGTATTAAGACTTCATAGAGAATACCGCAACGTCACTCTTTTCACCGTTGAATAGTCTATGTTACTTCCGAAACAAATAACTAACTAAGAAATAACTGTTTCGATACGCTCTAGGCAACCGAAAAAAATTTGAAAATAGAACTTCGTATTTCAATAATATGTGTCCTTGTTTAAGGCGACTCGATCAGATACAAAATTGCCTATCTATGGCGTTACGGAACGTAGCAGCGTCGCGTCATCTGTCAAAAATCTACTTAAACTGGCTGCTGTATACAGGGCATGAAAAAAAAAACTACGCTTTGTGATTGACCAATCATAGCACAGTACTGCATACGCGTATGTATAAAATACTTGTAATACGTATTTCCCCCAACACACTTCCCACGCTACGTACGCATAAAAATACCAAGTACGTGTCACAGTTACCTTTATCGATGCAAATTGGCCCGGTCCCGCGGGAGTCGCGTGCATTCTATTACGTGACGAGTACGTCATGTCGGGTATTACGCGATATCACACATGTGTAATGATGAGCCCTATTGAAATATGTTGACGGAATAAATAACACGGGAGTCCTTGTTTTTGTTAGTAAGTGTTTGTATATAGGGCTTGAAACGGGAGTTAATAATAATCGGCTATGTTTGAACGACCCTGAGGTAACCGGTGTCGCCCTCCGAATCGCTAAACTTAAGTGGCAGTGGGCGGGGCACATTGCACGTGAAACCGATGGCCGTTGAGGCGGAAAGGTTGTCGAGCAGCGACCACGTACCCTACGCGGCGTGGGTAGGCCCTTCACAAGGTGGACTGGACCTGGTAAAGATCGCGGGAGTCCGCTGGATGCGGGTGGCGCAGGACCCGGCACATTGGCACTCTTTGGGGGAGGACTATCCGTCTTTCGGCTGATATGATGATGATGACAGTCAGCCTGCAGAGAAACGTGAGCCTCTCTTGTATACAAACTTAAATGCGCTTAGTGAGCATTCAACCCGTCTCGTTTTTCAGCAGTTGCAATTTGGGTCCTGGTATACAATACAATACAATACAATACAAATACTCTTTATTGCACACCTCACACAGACAACATGTCTGTGGTATGTCAGTTTAACACCAGGTTTGTGTTATTATTTTGCCCTACTGTTAAAACTAGTGCTTGTTTTAGTCTTGAATGTTGACGGGCATTCATTTTACATAACTCCAAGTTTCATAAATGTTCTGTATATATTTGATTCACCATACTAGTTCCTTTATAGAAAACGTGTAATAAAGAATACTATAATGGTCAAAGCGCTTCGGTTAAAAGCAAAGTTCCCGTTTGGAGCACTTATTCAGTTCAAGATGCTATAAAAGATATAAACTTGGAACAAGAAATGAACAGTAGAGTAGCTTTACTCTACCAGCGTTAAAGCGACTGTTTCCTCCAAATCGTTGTCTCACTCGCTCGCTATGCTGTGCTCTTCGCCGCACTAACTCGCAAAATTTGAGTAAAAATACTAAATTACATAATTTATGAATGAACACATATTCATCACTGAAAATACCTGTTCTGATCTAGAAGCATATTATTGAAAGCGGCCTTTTTTAAAAATTAATTTTGACAAATTGATCTCTGTTGAGTAGAACATTTTCAAAGTGGGTTGCGTCTCTTTAGAAATAACTATGTAGGTAGGGTAGGTTAGGAGTGTAGACTCTCAATGTAATAATCAATAATGTTGTATTTTCCCGAAAAGGTTTTAAAAATGTAGTCAAATACCTACAGAAAAAAAAGAAGTTAAATAATCACAAAGTTATGTGTTCAAAGTTTTAAAAGGGTATATGTTCTGTTCTTTTTCCGCAAAACGCAACTTCATATGAAACGCTTGTCATTTACTATCTTGAGAATCGTGACATCACGATCTGCTAGCGTTTTCTCTCTAACAAGCATCATTAAAACGGTTGTAATTTCGTGATTTTTTGAGATATACGAATGGGATTTTCGTCAATAGGCTTATTCGTTTGCCTTCTGTCTTTTAAAGTTGTAATAAATTTTGAGTTCTCACCCCTATTTATTGTATTGTTTCCTTGTTACAACTCGTCATTTCATGTTCATGATTGAAATGTACTGTTAATAATACGAATAAAACTTAGATGCGATACATTAAAAAAAAAATCTTTTCAATATTTATCTTTAGTCTGACATTGCTACATTTTGGTATATATTTTTTACTAATTTCATTCGACATTAATATGACAATACATAATATAATTTCAATGACATGCATATTTAGTCAAAGTATTGTACGCCAAACTCTGGCTGATTGTGATGTAAACAAACACTAACCCTACCATCATTTATAACCACTCAAATCAAAACATTAAATAGTTTATATTGGTAATTGGATCTAAAATGAATTAAATGCAATAACACCAATTTAAATACCGATTCTTAATTTCTGTTACGTCTAGAAAAAGTAGGCAACACGGTTGTGATTCTTCTGGAATCGCAAGGGTCCATGGGCTACGGTGTCTGCTTTGCGCCAGCCATGATTGCCACCGTCGCAATATTAAATAAAATGACATGCTGCAACCGCGAGGTCCGAATGAACATCTTCGTCGAATCTATTTTTGAGCCGTCCGTCACGCAGTAAGGATGAGGACGAGTTAACTAAGATGAGATTAGTAGAATGTTGATGTAGTATGACTACTTGTGGACTAGTCGTATATTTACTACTATAATTAAAGCGGTTACACGCGTCGACTCTTGTCGATACAGTATCGATGAAGGTGATAATGACAGTTGATTTGTGGCTAGTGCCCCCCACAGACACCCCATGACACAGTCGCACGTGCGTTTGAATTTCACCGTGTGTAAATAATAAGTAATAGTACAACGTACAGAAGGTTTTCTGTTAATAAATTCCCTGTTTAGATACGCCAAACGTGCCGAAATGTGGCCATCTCGTTCTATAGCATCCAACGCGCTCTTACGAGGGGGAGCCTTAGAGCTAGGGTTGCCTTGCCGCCAGCTCGATCTATTAAGTTAGACGCGTCTAGGTAAGTACTATAACTTATTCTGTGAGAGGAATTCCCTGTGCAATTTTTATTAATTATGGCTAGTCATTCATTGACAACATTTCAAATTGAGCGTGAACATTGTATGTTTTAATTCAAACCAAATTGATTGATTGATTCACCTATGCAAAAATAAACTTCAATATTTATCTGAAATCTTTGCCTATACCTATTGTTTGCTTCGCGATTTATATAAAAGAATAATAAATTTCAATACCTAGCTGTTAAAACCTTTGTAAGTCTGATAAAATATAGAACCTTTCCGCCTTTTTTGTTTAAGTTGGTAGGTGTATAGAGTCTTCTGCAATAGCAACAGTACAGAATCACACATTTCCTTACCATTCGGTAACCTTCTCCGGACGACCCGCCGGCAGCGTGAAAAACTAGTGTTCCGATTTTTTTATCGTTATTCGTACAACCCGCTGCGATACAGTAAATTTTAGGTTTCTTTGGTTTAGGCATATTTACGAGGCGAATGACGATACTAAGCGCGAACGCGTGCGCTCCGTGGCAACCACATATAGACCGTCTAAAGATGGCCGGCCGGCATGTACTTGTAGCGGCGCGACGGAATTACAGAGTGAACCGCCCCTGCCGTGTGTTACGACTCTTATGAGCAGTTAACGATCAACTTATAGGAAAATTCTATGCCTGTTTCGGATCCACTTGGCTTTAGATATTAATACAGCATTACGACTCCTGCGGTGGCAAATATCTGTTTTCCAAATGGATCATGGAAATAACAATAGACAACCTTCATAACAATCTCAAGTCTATCAAAATAGCCCCCGCCCTCTAGTCACCTCAGCGCAAATTCTTTACAAAATATACACATTTCATTGCTTTTAAGTTGAGTTTTAACCCAAAGCGCTCCACTGCTCCACTAACACGTATTGTGTTATTGGAGACAATACACGAAATCGTTCTGAAAATTAGTAACTCTAACCACCCCGTCAAACAAGCACAACCCTTAACTTAATACAAAACAGTTTAGTTCTCATCTTTATGAACGTCTTTCGGTTGCAAATTTTCCGAACCGAACCTTTTCACGCACGACTGGGGCCCAACAAGGCCCGAGGGGGAAAGGGGGGGGGGGTAAATAAAGTTGCGAAACTCAGGTGATTGTTGAGAATTTCCAGATTAGATTCGGCTGTACCCGATTAGGAGTGAGATATGGTGCCGCGGTGCGATCTGTTCTATACTTTATTGTTATCATAAACACTGTTTTGGGATGCTGCATTGAATTATCTAATGGAAGTTTGCGGTGCATATTGTTTATTTAAGCCCCATCTCACCAAATTGGAGATCAATAAGACTTGACGTACCGCATACCATTATGGTATCTACTCAAAAGAGAAGAAAAACGAGTACTTACACTTTGTACGAAAGTTTAATGCAATGTATACCCGTTTTTTGCTACCGTGCGTTGTGTTCCGCGCGGTCGCTTTTCAGGACTTTAACTGAGATTATTCATTGAACAATAATGCATGGTAATGAATATTTGTTTCAATTAAAAGTACATTAAGGTGTGAAATTCAGAACTAGAGAATGAGATAAAATTTAATTCACCCTCGAGCGTTTTCACATATTATTCAAATAATCCATTCCACGATGAAATAACATGTGCGATTTGAACGTTAATTTTGAATTAATTTTTTAGTTGGCAATACAAAATAGCTCGCATGTAGTATATACACCGTGTATAATGATAGTAAATAATACGGTAACAAAATTAAATATAATAATGTTTCCTTTCACTCAAATTCGTCATGATTCCGAAAACTCAGCTTAATTATTATATTGTGTTGCGTACAAAGTGTCAGCTCATTGCAATGTATTTGATTTTTAAAAGAATGGACCGAATCGGGAGCACTGGAAAATTACATTTTCCTTGTGGGGGGAGGCCTTTGCCCAGCAGTGGGACACTACAGGCTCACAATAATAACAATTTGGACAAGAAGTTGGCTTTATAAAGACTCACTATGCTTTATAACGGTTGCGGACGGTATGCGGTCAAATATTATTATTATAAGCAATAACGTCTGTCTCATGATGTAATGATATAATAAAAATTAAGAATTTGTTGAAAATTCGGGTAAGGATTTTTTAAAAATTATATGGATATTGAACATAAAATATTTATTTACACTACAGTTTTATTCCTACTATCACTTAACAAAAGTTACCCGTATTCATTTGATGGCTACATGTTGAACAATGAAGTCTATGAAACTATGGACGATGACTTGAGTTGAGCCCTTATCCTTAAGTAAACTGTATATTTTTTTAATCTGTCATTTAACGGACTATTTAAGCGTACGCACAGTAACTAGTCATGTTACTATCCGTTAGCAAAACGCGCGAAAAATTCGCGTAACCGCAATAATTAACGCGTGTATTCCATTACGCCGTAATGAAGCGGCTGGCGACAGCGTTCTTCGGTTACCGTCATTACCGCGCTTTGACACCCGAGACCCGTGGCCGCGCGGCGCGCCGCACGGAGAACGCGATGATGAACGCTTGGCAAAAACACTCATTACACAGAACATGAGCAAAATGGTGGCATGTAAAGTATGTAAACAAAGTATGTTAAATATAGAGGCCTCGGCAGAGAGTACAACTTTGTACCTTTTTGGCGTCGAGACCCTCGGTCCATGGGGTCCCAGTGCGCAAAAGCTATTTGCGGAAATCGCGAAACGTTTGGTTGACGTAACTGGTGACCGAAGAGCTGGCGGCTTTCTCGCGCAACGCATCAGCATTGCAATTCAGCGAGGAAATGCCGCCAGCATCCTCGGTACAATGCCTCGAGCGCCTTTTTTAGACTTAACTTAGCTTTAATTATGTTATAGTTATCATCTTGTATATACCTACTTTAGAAAATAAATTGTTATTATTAACAAAGTACCATTTGACATTGAAATCAAATATAAACGAAAAGATAACCGTGATGTTATGGAGCCCAAAGCTGACACAAAAATTGCCTTTTTGCTAATCCGGACCAAGGTCACCGCTACCTGCCACTACACACTATTGCGTTTTCTACCTTATATTCCCAACAACCATCTACCGGCTACATTTTAGCGCATGCATGTGACCTCTAAGAAGACTCACAACCTTTAACTACTCTGACGGATCCAAAATAAACACTTACATAAAATCGTATGTGGGAGTGTGAACAAAGTTGTTAATTTAGGAAATCTCAAATACTGAAATGTAAAAATGAGTATGATCGTCATAATAAAGTTGATAGTACTAGCATGCTCCATCTTCACAGTTATAATAGGGAAACTAGTGGCTTGTTTGTATGTTTGGCCACATTTTATTGAACGAGTTTACGTGTCCATTAGACGCACCCGGCGCCTGGCAAACTAGAAAAACACGCAGTCAATATAGCGGGTAGTTTACGCTGACCGCTTTTATAGGTATTTTAAACGAATACTAACGTGCGTGTGGAGCAATAAAATAGGCGTGCAATGAATCCGAGCGATTTCCCGCACCGCTCCTCTTGTGACCCCGTGTAACACTTTTTCTAGCCTGGTGACAGTAGAATGGGATTTGTAATAAGTATCCTACTAACTTTAGATCCTTAATCCTTAGATCCAAAGATGTTTAGATGTATGGATGTTTGTTACTCAATGATGCTGAAACGGCTCAACCGATTTGGATGAAATTTTGCACGTAGATAGTTCATAGCCTGGATTAAAATATAGAATAGGTTTAATCCCGGATCCATGCAGACGAAGTCACGGGCGGAAACTAGTAGATTATGTATCCTACATACACAGTTGACATCAATAATAGTTTTGCCCTAACACAACGAATTTATGCCTAAATGTAAACAATACATAATTTGACCATACCATTACTCTTATTCTTACAAGTGTAGCTACGTTGCCGGTGATGTCCAGTCGCGATATGAAAGTTATTTGCAAGACAAAGTTACCGTTATATTCTAGTGATCTAGGTTACTTTGTGTCTAAAGATGTTCATAATATAAGTTGAACTTGAAGTAAATGAAAAAACACAACACACTATAATTACTAGGCTGAAGTTAGCCCCTAGCTGTTTCAGGCCCGGCCGATCAATTGGTATTTTCCTGAAAGCGTTTCCACGTGCTCGTATCGTGAAGCCAGCCGAGCCGCAGGGGGAACACACTATCGATAGTTGCTCGTATTGTAGGCACGGCGTTGTTTTATTCGCGCAGCTCGAATAAAAATCAGTGACCGTAAAGTGAAGAGGCCGAGATATTGAGTGCGGCATCACCTCGTAAATTCCCCCGTATATATCCGCCATACTCGCTGTAGCGACGTGCGCCTTCACACTCGCTGATGTCACATTTTCAGACCAACGGAGCGAGAAATAAGTACATTTTTGCTCACGCGCCGTAATAAAAAAATAATGACATGTTTTAAAAGTAAATCCGGACACGTCATTGGCAGAGTTCGAGTGACAGCAGGTAAACAGCGCTCAAGTTTAGTCACGATTCGAATAGAAAAATGGAATCTTTGAGATTTTTCCTCCCCAGCGGCTGATCGATCATTTCCCCGAGTCACCTTTAAATATATAACAATAAAGCCGCTCCTGAGTAGGCACTCCGTGGCTCGGATCAGGGCGGCCTAATAAAATTATGCTTGAGTAAAAGCCGTTTCCGTCAAATAATTTAATCATTCATGCGATACCCAAAAAGGCAAGTTTGTTCATAACGGTACAACAAAGGAACTCTTCCATCAACGGATTGCCCTCTTGCATTAATAAGAGCCGCCCTTAATGTAAGTGAGCTCCTTTAAATCAATAGGGAATGTCCTTATTTACTTTCCGACCGATCTACCGCCGGCTGCCTTATAAATTGAAGCGAATTCTTCACAAAGCACTTTTAATGAGACCTTTGCGAACGGCGCGCTTTTGATGCGATAACTTTTTTTCGATATTTTCGTTGTCGTAGAAAAATAGCGTCGGTCCTTCTTAGACTCGGTCGTTTTTGGATGGATGCGTCCCGCTCGAGAGTGCAAAAGAGCTCGAAGCATCTGCAATCAATGGAGCGTTCAAATTGGAATAAGATAGCGTAAGGTAGCATGTCTCATAATAAGACGTTGGCCGTGATACGCCTTCCCTCCCCGACACATGACTCGGCTAATATTTGAGCTCCTTTTGATAGCGAGCGCCGTCACAATTTGTTGCTGCTGATTTTGAAGCAAATTGGGCAATATTTCAATTTGCGTACGTAATTGCGTCTTGATTTACCATTTCATTGGTGAGCGCCGTGGAATGTTTTATTATAATTTGGAGGAATGTGAGACAAACGTTAAAAACAATTGGGGTAATGTTTAGTTCAAACTTGGCTAGGAGTTTCGTAGGAGCTGTCGAAGGCTAACCCAATAAGCGGCGGCGCTGCCCGTCGGTATGGCAGTAACTTCGGACGCGGCAATCGATGTTAACAGGCCAATTTGCCTGCAGGGACAATGAAACTGTACTGATTCGGCGCAAGCCTCGAGCGCAGGAATGGGTTCTTTAGGAGCCATCGGAGATTAAGACAGTGGAGACCTGAATGGAGTCGAAATGCCGATTTAATCTTCTCTTAAATACTAGTGGTCACTGTAGCTAATAACTAAAAAAAAAGGTTTACCACGGTAACAAATATGTATGGTATTATTGATAACAATCTTTACTGTTAAACCACTATGAAAATTATGGATTCCGATCTTTTCCTTCATTCACTACGGAGTCACCATCAGGCGCCGTAATTGCTATAAATTGGTTTAATTACTGAATCGTTATAGAAGTTTATGCAACTGATACGTCGTTTTGGTCATCTATTGTTGTCACTATGTCACAGGTTATCAAACCTAGTCACATTTTCTAATTTATACTTTCGTGAGTCATGTCTAAAATGCTACTAATAAATCCACGACTAGTGACATGTTTCGAACTCTTCGGGAGTTCTTCTTGTGGAGGAGTGTTTTTGCGGCAGTGTAGCTAGAAGCACTGTCATGGCATTTACCGTGTATTTATTAGTAGCATTTGAAGTCACATTTTGTTCTTGAGCACGATTATGTATGTTGGCTGTCTCATGTTGTACCAAATTGACATAAACAGGATGACTTTAATAGTCCTCAATCTCTATTATCTATTTATCTCTTATGTTCTAACTATTTGATCATTAAATGAAAGTAAAATAAATTCTCGAATGGTTGTTCCCTGCTTGTAAATTCAAATTTCAAACCCTCTTCATTTGGTAGCCTCAGAAATGCTGGCAAAATTGTTAAATGGGTGAAATAACAGTTTACCTGTCTTCCCGCTTCCGCCTCTGCCTCGCGCCCACGCCGTCTCCAGGCAAGTTTCACATGAGTTTAATTAGCCTTTAACTTAATAGTCTCGACGGAAGCTGGCTGGCTAAAAACGGCTAACTACGATTATGTTTTAATCGCGCGCATAAAATAGAGCTAGAGACATCGTCATGAAATCTAATTACGCTATTCCGGGGACTTCTTTAACCTGTACTGGCGGCACGTGAAAGGAATTTTGTGATTTCATTATTTTCTTGTGGGATTTTCACGTTCCCAGATCTTCAGATTGATTTATATATGTTTGGAGAACCAACAGCTTCATCACACGTTGGTTTTATTGATAAAATACAAAAAGCCAATTACAGGTTTATTTGGTTTTAAATTGTGTACTGTATTTGGTGAACAGTGAAGAATAATTGTACTACGGATTACTTATGTATGGGTAAAAGTCTTTTCCCAGGGTATCACATCCCAAACACGTTTTCTCAAATTATCACTATCGTTTGGCATAACATACTCTTTCCACCTTAACACACTCTTTAATAGCATCGTCTATATAGTCGTGGATAGAACATCAATTTGTATCGTTATGCAAACTCATTTTATAATATTCATTAACATACTCGTAATTAATATAACAATGTTCTACCTAACACTCCTCTCTCTATCTCTCGCTTCGCTCGTCGTCGTACCTGAGACTATCCTTAAGGTAGATTATGCTATGTTGAGAGTGCGAAGTGACTATTTGAACTAACGTTTTTTGAGTGTAATTAACCAAATTAATAAAATGCGATATGTAAATACGCTAAAGATTCGCTTGGGAAATGAAACTACTGCAAGAAAATTTTTGGGAAGTAAAATTTCGCATATTTTTTAATGCCCAAGCGGCAGTACACCTTGTAATTGTATTGACAGCTAACCACATCAATCGTTATATTAAGGAGCAGAGAAGTAGTCTGTAGCCTAGATTAAACATTGTATACTTTTTAGCACAAAAACATTTCTAAGAGGGATGAAAGTTATACGGGAGTTGACTCGGATAAAATCAAAACGTAGTTCAAAATATTATTGAGGTTTACAGTTATTTATTAACACGCTGGATAAGCATTATTCACATTTTAGGGTTAAAAAATGAACTGTCATTTACAAATGTACCATTTAACCCAACATTTACATTTCCAACTTTTAACGCCACGGTTGGAATTATAAAGTGCAAATCCCAGATTGGGCTCGCTAGAATATGGGCCAAGTGCCACTAAGACGTCCCTAATTGTTCGCCAAGTTTGTTCATTTGCATCTCAGCGGGCATTTTGCCTCAGTTTAAAATTAAATGTCCGAAAATGTTGACGAGTAGCGCATCGATTATGTTAATCTGTTCTCCCCCGTGTGTTAGAAATTGAGTAATCCCATGGGGCTAATTGCTTTGTAATTGACCATGAAATTACTTAAACAAGTTATTGAACTTTACAATTTCAATAATAAGTTTTGTAGAATCAAAATGTTTTTAATAAGTATTGATATTACTAGTATTAGTGAATGACATTGAAATAATATATCGTTTAGATAGTTATCTACATTTTATTTTCACCAGCTACATGCTCTGAATTAAATACTGCGCGCCGTCCTTCAGTTATGGTGAATATTACGATCTGTGTTTTTCTATTTTTGAAATTTGTATATCGAAAGTCTTGTCCCTCTAGCTATGTTGGTTGCCTCGGGGTTTTTAACTACTTATAGGTTTAATTTCAGCTACGGTATCCTAGTGGTTCAGGCATGCGGCTGTCAAGCGGCGGTCGTTGGGTTCGAATCCCGGCTTGCACCAATGCCTTTTTCAGAAATTATGTACGGATTATTTACCGTTAGCTTTTCTGTGACGGAAAACATCGCCAGGAAACCGGTCTAATCCCAATAAGGTCTAGTTTTCTCTCTGGGTTGGAAGGGCAGATTGCAGTCGCTTTCATAAATCTAGTGCCTATGCCAAATCATGGGATTAGTTGTCAAAGCGGACCCCGGGCTCCTTTAGAAGCACCACCGGGAATAACGCCAGGTGGATGATGAGGATGCTACATACATACATTCACGCCTTGATTCCCAAAAGGTTTAGGCAGAGCACATGAAACGTATGTTCCAGCGCAACTTTTAGCATAGATGTGAGTATAAAAGATCGACAAAATGTTATATTGCAGTGATAGGTTGCTAGCCCATCGCCCACAATTCACTTCAACCCTGCTCCCTTAGTCGACTTTTACGACACCCACGGGAAGAAAGGGGGTGGTGAAATTCTAACCCGACACCACACGGGGCTGATGAGGATGATGATAGGTTTTATTTAAGTTATTTTATAATTTACAATATAATTCTTAAAATAAATATATTTGAGTATACAGGGTGTAATTTCTACATTCTCTTTAACCGTAAAACTACATCAAAAATCCATGCGCCCTCCAGTCGCGACATTTTACTGCTCAGCATTTTGCTCCGAGACTTTCCGTCGAGATTACGCTCCCGGCACCTTATAACAGCTAAATGAACATTTTTATCGCCATATTAACTCGTACTTCAGCTATACACGCTTTATTAACGCTTTAATTTGGACGGTCGCTGCCCGCGATGTCATGCTGTCCCGCCTTATTCCGAAACGTGTTGTGAAACAGACGTACTCAAAGGTTGTTACTACTGTTTCGATTCGCGAAGTTTTTACTGTTTGTGGCTTGGTTCGGTAGGAAATAATGAAGAAAGTAACGAACTTTATCACTAGCTTTTTTATATGATGACTAGGTTTAGATATATATAAATGTTAGTTACATTAAGTTCAGTTATAAATGCGAAAGTTTGTATGTTTAGATGTTAGTAACTCGCGCTTAAAGGGCTCAACCGATTAGGAAGAAAATTTGCACGACAATAGTTCATAGCGTGGATTAAACTAAATGATAGTTTTTATCTTGGGTCCACCCAGACCAAGTCACGGGCGGATGCTAGTTTAGAATAAAGTACTACGACGTAGTCGATTTCCGCTACATACGAGTATTCTCGAGTACGCTCGTAGCGGTTCGTGACAGTGAATGTGTTAAGGCCCGCTAATACATCCGCTATAATAGGGATGATGACTAAGATTTTTTTATGATGTCATTCGAACCAGTTTTTGGTGAGGAACAAATGTTTGTATGGGAGTAACTACAATTAAAGAACATAAATACCCAAAAAAATGAGACAAAGATTGACCACGCTGGCGGCAGCGCAAAACGCTCCATACTGAAAGACAGTTAATTATGACGTCACAATAATATTTGTTAGTACAAAGTACATACATGTATGGAAAATCAGGTAAATTGTTGTTTCGGTCGCGAAATACTGCGTTTAAGTACATAGTTGTACTACAATTTTGTTTCTATAAAAGCGTAAGGATTCTATTTGTAAGTTTAAATTTACTCTTTATGATTATAAATGCATATTTTTCTTAACTTTCAAGGTTCATATTTTTATACGATTTTAATTATATTTTATAATTTATACTTTATTGCGATAATTCGATAGTTTACTATCCATTTAGCATCACTACGTTATCAATTTTAACATGAGTCATCATGCCAAAACACATTAGCTTTTCTCAGATACCTACCAACTAAGGCTTGAATTACCTGACAAAATCGCTAGAAACATTCTGATGATCATTAAAATTCCACCTTGTAATAACATTCTGAAAATATACACATGCTAATGAGTATTTCTCTTAACCAAGAAGCTAGCACTTGCCGTACACGTGCAGATTCACTACTCGTTAAATCTAAATAATGTTTATTCCGAATTATTTCACTCAGCCACGAAGTACAGTCAACCGCCCAAGTTGCTAACCAAAAAACGATGTACAAGCCTTGTCTCCATCATAATAGGAGCGTATGCAGATCGTTTGGTGTACAGTGTACCTATCCACAGTTGCTTGCTAACGTGCTTAGCTAAATGGGGAAACGAGAAACAAAATAACGAAGGTTTATTTAGCACCGGAAAATTTCACTGAAGAATAACTCGAGCTTCTAATGCTAACAAAGCCATTTTACATTTGGCAAGTTTGACATTTTTGGTAAGCTCCAGTGCATTTTTCACACGAATTTTCAACTGCACTGTTTTTGTTTAATTTTACGGCCCGAGTATGAATGAGTGACCAAAAGGGATACGTCGATTCTTATTCCTACTTTATTCTTGTAACTTTTAGGATGTAATTAACTTTTAGTAACTATGTACCTTCACCATTATACTTTTAGTACAAACAAATTACAAACGAGCCATATATATAAGGTGCCATCGAATTAGGTACCAATATTTTAAGAGGTGTTAGATTACATCAAAACAATTAACTTTAAGTAGAAATTAAGAAACTTTTTATATGATATTTTAGTTTTAATTTTTAGAACAAAATAAATAATTTAAAATTTCGTTCACTGATAACCATCCTGTGTATTTAACTGACAAGGTGTTTAACACTTGCTGGCAAGTGAACATCGCTGTGTGTGACACACGTCAATGATTCGCGGTAAAATTGTTAACTATCTCAATAACAGGGTGTTTTTACGCAGTAATGTTGTTTCCTTATTTATCTTCAAAAATTAACACAATCTATTAAATATTTCTTATATAGTTAGACTCCTAGAGACGAGTACTATCAACTCTAAAAGTATTGGTACCTAATTCAAATGCACCTTATACAACGTGTTTTTTTAAACGTCTTAGAGCCGAAGCCCACTGAAAGTATCCAAAAGGTACTAATCATTTGTGAAAAAAGATATTTTTTTAGTTAAGTTTTTAGTAATACAAGGTAATTAAGTTTGAAAAGTTCTCTATGGCGCACGGAGCGAAGTTCATTCACCCGGTTAGAGTTCGTATCTATCTACATAAAATGACGGCTAGCGGACACTGCGGTCACTCAGCTGGATGATTAAAATTAGTATTAATACAGAAAAAACAATATTTTATGCATTTTAAAAAAAACAAGAAAATAACCTGTTTTTAAGTTCTTTGTAATGTATACATTAACTGGGGTTCGGCTCAAAGACGGTTAAAAAAACACCGTGTATACACAGGGTATGGTACAAATGGGGTGTGAATAGATCAATTCGTTTTTTCTTATCAGAACACGATGCCTGTTATGTCCTTGATCGGTACACACCCCATTATAAGAAAACATACACAAAACTTTGTTTAACATCATAATATATTACACATACAATTAATCTCTATTCTCATTAAAATTAATCTTGGTATCTCGAAAATGTTGAGTAAACACGATTCGGTATTTTATTTATGATTGTGGTCCAAGAATTTCTAAATTCATAGCACCCTTTTAGTGTAAAAATTGGCACCAATTTGATATGTCATCATCATCGTTATTATATAAGCCGAGAGACGCCCACTGCTGGAAATAGGCCTCCCCCAAATGGAATCGTGGCCCTTAACAATTCTATTTAGTTAAAACTAGCTTCCGCCCACGACTTCGTCTGCTTGGGCTCGAGATAAAAACTATCTAATATTTTAATTTAGGCTACAAACTATCTTCGTGCTAAATTTCATCCAATTCAGTTGAGCCGTTAAAGCGTGATTGAGTAACAAACATATAAACATCCAAACTTTCGCATTTATAATATTAGTAGGATAGATTAAGATACAGTTGTTACGTCGGCAATCGCAAGTTACGTCCATTAAAATCTGTTTAGTTATATGGGAAGCTTAAAGGCCTCCACCCACCGGACGCGTTTGCTGCGCGGCGCGTGTGCTGCGCGGCACACGCGCAAGTTGTAAAGCATTGATACTACACTTCAAACACACATCGAACGCGGCACACGCGCAGCACCCGCGCAGCTGCAGCGCAGCACCCGCGCGGCACACGCGCAGCACCCGCGCAGCTGCAGCGCAGCACACGCGCAAGTTGTAAAGCATTGAAACTACACTTCAAACACACATCGAACGCGGCACACGCGCAGCACCCGCGCAGCTGCAGCGCAGCACACGCGCAGCACACGCGCAGCACACGCGCAGCACACGCGTCCGGTGGGTGGAGGCCTTAATAGTTATGTACGAGATGACAGCTCCCGGCGCCATATTGAACGGTTACTTGTCAGTAAAGTGGGGTCGGTGCAACCTGCTTAGTCTCTTTAGCGAACACAAACTTGAAGTAAAAGATTAAAAAAAAACGAATTTTAACTGCAAGCTTTGTCAGACCTTTATGAATAAAGGCAATAGGTAAGTGTTTGGTTTTATTGTAGTTCATCAAATTCTTCTTTATCGGTGTATCTTCTTAGAAAACTGTAATTCCTCAAGTTTATATTCATTTTCGACTATAGTCATTAAGTTGCGAGTTCCACTGGAAGTGATGAAAGGACGCGGGCGACAGGAGACAAATACTTGCTTTTTGCATACAAATACATCCAGCCCGGCACGTAGCGGGGATAACAAACACAGGCAGTAACTCTCTCAGTTTGTACAAAACAAAAGCGACCTTGTTTGAATAAATTTAAAATTCACATTACAAATGAAGAAACAGAGAATTATGAGGTTTGGAAAGTAGTGGTTAATTTGGCTGTTGTCTGAAGTAGATTAAGTGCTTATGGGTGCCGAAATGTAGCTGCGCTGAATATAAAGGTTGTTCGTTTTGTTATATAGATTTAGTGTTTGAATCTTATTTTTGGAAACATCTATCAAACAGTCATAATATAATAATATCATGAGGTTGCGAGAGACCTACATTTGTCTCCAGCCGTCAACAAAAAGAATCCTCAAATCGAAAAGGAGTCTGCGACGCGCTTGTGATTGTGGAGTCAAGCGTTCATTGACCAAGTTTGGATGTTCACAACAAAATTCATCCCCAATTGTTAAAAAAAAAGGCCAAAACCTAGTAGAAAAAGAAAGTAGGTATTTTATACCATAAAGCTATACTAAAACTAAATCAACATAATAATATTTAATGTCTTTCTTGATATTTTTACGACGCATAGATGGCCGAAAATGACAATTTACCAGTTTACGGCACCTCACTTTACAGAGGTCATATAAAATTATCGCCGCCGTTTTCCAGTCTGGTGACGTCACATAATGGCTGAAATAAGAAGCGTGTATTAAATCCTTAGTCTCATATTTTTGGGCATTGTATTTATATTCTGCGACTTTAATATTTGAGAATATAAATTATTGAAGAATTTGGTATTATAACAGTAAGAACAACCAAAATCGTTATACATATATTCCTACGTTCTATATTTTCACTTGTGGAGTGGTTGGTTGTCAGCAATCTTCGTTTCTGTACAATATTTTTACGTCCATGTCCTGAAAAGGTTACAGAAGTGATATAAGAATGTACCCTCAGCACACAAATACGTGTCGATAGGAGCGGTAGTTTATATGTGTTAACTCTTGAATGATCTGTCACATACAGCCACAAGATTGACTCTTAGATCTTTCGAAGCGGATACTTACCATATTATCTTGACACACGTAAGGATTACGCAGTGTTCATAAACCTCTTGGAAAATCCTCATTTCAGTGCGTCGACAGGCTTTGTCCGCGGCATAAACCCCAGATTCATCACCTCACATAATTTTATCGCCGCCGAAATCCCATTTGTTCAGCGCGTTTACTCGAAGGTAAGTGTTTTTCCAGTCCCTCATTATAATATTCAATTCATTCATCGTCACTCATTCCTACTACTAAAACGCTTGGGTCTGTTTTCGATCAAATTATACGGCACGCGCACGCATTTCACAAATGAATGTTCTCGCGAGCGAGACCTAGCTATCAGCTTATCTTAAAGTGGGAATGAGATGGTAGATGCGGAATTCGTTTTCGCGAAATGTTCGTTCTAATGAGGAGTGAGTAAAATGCTCAAATAAAAGGTAGGCCGAGTCAGCAGCTTGAGTTGCTGACTTGGAGGCATCGCTATGCTAATACCCTGTCCCCTTCCACCCCCGTACAAAACACTTGTTATCTCCCTCGTGATCTTAATGTAAGGGTACTGCGACGCCTGTCTTAGGCGATTGTTCCTCAAATCGTAGTTTCGACTAATTAAGACAGCAATTTCTTGAGGGATCTATTGTCTATGAAACGGGATATAATTTAATTGTTTACCTACTTGGGTCACAAAGCGATAAACAAACTTGTCTTTCCTGTGGTGAATAGTTAACAACTTTATTTATGGTTTGATAAAACAGATAAATAACTCATTTTTAATTCATGATTAGGAATATTTTTTTCTTATTCAGTAGATAAGATAAGATAAAGATTTATTTGCAGAAAAAGGATAAATTAGAGGAATCACAAATTATCTAACCTTCTTCAGATATTTCTTAAAAGCATGCAAATAGTTATGTTATGTACACAGAGTACACACAGAGATGAACATTGAATATTACATATCTACATATAGATGCACGAAGGTTATAGAAGAACCTAATATTTACATTTTACCTTATAACCAGTCATTGATGCCAAACACGATTGACTCGTAGTTAACTAAAAACAACATTATTTTTTTCTGAATATTTTTTTATTAGTAATCACTAAATCACTGTTACCCTAACGTTAGTTGAAATCTATGGAGCTAAAACCGCCTTAAAAATATTTTGATGCACCTACCAATCTAAAATCCACCACCCATTTGTCTGGAACAGATCGCTTTTTAGCGATAACACTGCCTATTGTCTACCATTCTATATGTTTCATTAACCACTGTTTTTTTTCGACTTCTGATCATGGATTAAAAATCACCAAGCTACAATGTACATATATGTATAGTAACGGGGTTAGACCTTACCTTTCGATATATGTGTCCACATGAAATACACAAGAGTATTTCTCTGTATAACCTACTTGTTTATTTGAACTGTGGTCTATGCTAATATTATAATAAGTCTATGACATTGCAGTTTTCTAAGTTTGTATGTTGGGTAAATATCTCTGGAACCGCTTATCCGATCACAAAAATTCTTTCACCTGCGTGTAGTTGGAATGAACATTCTGGATTATTATAGGCTATATTTTTTCCCACTAATTTGCCTGTGTTCTTAACAAAACGCGAGTGAAGCCACGCGGGCAGCCACTTTGTAATAATAATTATAAAACGTTAGAACATTGACTTACTTATATATTATCTACCTCATCATCATCAAAGAGTCGATCAGTCTATGTCTACTTAATTATAACAAAAATATATTCGTTTAGAAAATAATACATAAATACTGGTTTCATTGCTTTTTGAAAGTCGAAAGTTCATGCTTCATAGAAATCGAGCCGACCGATTGAGGACTTATACCATCGGTTTTCCAATATCTCCCGACAGCAAATATTTGCGTACAGTGCCTACATAGTTATTTAGCGATGGCATCACGGTACAGTCGGCATCAAAAGTGATCAATTTAGTACTTTGAATAGCAATGTTTGCGTGTACCAAGTTAGTGAAAGTTTGTCATTGTAGAATCTATTACTAGGTACTTGTACTCGTAGCAGGGATACTATCGTGAGACAATGATATTTGATAACCTTATTTCAGTTCGAATTTTTGAGAGTATGTTTATACAAAAAAAAAGCGGTAATGTCGGTGAAATGTAATTTCGTAATTTTGTCCATTTTTAATTCCTATGCACCCCTGCATCTTTCCGAAATTTCTGAACCGATAAAAAATATATTTCGCCAATATTTTGAATGGACCTTGGAAGTAGACATGTCTGCATAATTATGCTACATTTTACCCCATGGCTCCGCCTGGGTTTGTCCTACGAAACAGCGCGGGCCGCTAGTCTGACATAAAGTTGCATCAACATATGAAATGCTGGCATTATTCACCGCCCCCACGTACCGTCACCAGAGGTTCATTAATAAGGACACGTATACTCCAGGGCGTCTCAATTTTGGAGCGAGTCGATTATAACGTAATCCGCAATAACGCGCGGCGGCGGTCGCCGTCACGTATCCAATATAGCGGCATAGGGCCGTAGGGCTCCGCCGACTGCACTTGGCCGAGGGATTGCTACACAAACTAGGAGACTATGTGTCACTTTTGACTTATTAACTATTAGCTGTGAGCTGTAAAACTCGCGATTCTGTTAATAAACAGAATCGCGAGTTCTACAGCTCAGGTACAGGTCGGATTTCTCAATCGATAGTCGTGGAATTTTGTGAGCGGGTTCAAGTTTTTTGAAAAAGAAATCCGACCTGTACCTAGAGGAAAGTATCTTGTCAGACTTATAAAATACTTTTACGCAAGCTGAATCGGAGAAATTCGTTGGCTTGCTCGTACAATAAACTAGTTAGTGCTTCTGTCATCATCATAAATTTAAGAGCTTAGCTCTTGTCGGTGGAGTAATTTCCAATCTGATCTACATTCTGCCTTTGCCTTTAACTCTCTATAAGACCATATTCTGCTTTCTGCTTCTGTAAGCAGTAGCAAATCTGTCTTTTTTTTCAAAAACCATATGATAATGGAACCTTCTCACAAAGTTTCACGAGGATCGGTTGAGGATTGCGACCTGTAGGCGAGAACCTCCGTCGCTGCAAAACACAGCTAAGAACCATCTCAACAACCAAGACTTTCGATTAAAACCGCACTCAATCGATTCGTCTTTACGAATTGGGCCTTTAAAATAGAATAAGTATTCAAAATTAACCCTTTTATTTGAATCGTCACAACAACCTGAAAGAAGGAGTACCTACTGGTCCTGGTGATAATTTTACATGGTTGTTTAACAAAATTTTAACTGCAACGTGCACAAACTAAACTAACGTAAAAATTGACAACTACGTGCTCTGATTACGAAAAATGGCCGCGACTACGGCTTCCACTGCCAATACATCTTCATTGGTCTCTCGACGTCCCCGCCCGTATGTCCCGTTGTTTCGCAGCCCGTCCAACTTTAGTTGCGGATACCATAAAACAGTTCAAGTGGCAGATAAAGCCAGCTATATACGTGAGGATTTGCACGCGCGATATTGCCCGCAAGCGTACGGACTTGGGCTACTTTTGTCGAGATATACACTTTCGGCTAAACTTTGACTTGGTTAAACACGTTTAGGAGCATATGACAACTTTTGGAAGCGTCGGTGAACATTCTAGTGTTTCTGTCTTAATTCATTTATGTACGGCCGTATGCATAAACGTTCTACAAGACTATTTATATCGACTAAAATGGCGTTAAAATTCGTTTGTCTTTATCTGTCACTTTGACATTTATGTTTGTCAGAAAGGGGCACAGCACATTTTATTTAGCAGAGGAATTTGAAGTTAAACGAATAAAGGGGTTAGTGGTTTGAGTTTGTGGCGTCTCTTCCGTTCTTAAATGTTTCATGTTTGATGGTTTGTGTATGGTTGTTATGTTTTATTTTAAATCCATGGATCAGTTACTCGAAGAGTACATCTGAATGTCATGTGTGATGGTAATGAGTATATCTTTCTTAATGTGTTGCGTGATAATGCTTCGGGATCAATTATTTAGTTTTATCAACTTTGCTCTCATAGCCTGTGGAATAGTGCGCCAAATGACGTTTGTTGTTAACAAAGCAAAAGCGTTTGATTAGTGTACTATACAAACTGACAAGTGACACTGTAGACAGTAAACGATGGCAGGGCAATTACGTAACATAGGAGCGTTACGTCCGTTCACCTTGGGTCTCGGCCACTGGCCGACAACAATCGTTATGAGATTCGTTACCGCTTCTTGAATGACGAAAGCATAGTCCTGAATAAAGCCCTCTAGTCCTTTAAACTTGTATCAAATGTTTATAAATAAAAACTGTCATTAGACCAACTTAGAACGACGAAGGAGACTTCGGCAACCGTAGTCTACACAAAGTCATCTCGGCAATTATGGCATTCACCTTTGACTTTGAGTGGGCTAAGTCAAAGTCTTACCAGTATTGCCCGTTTATATTTTTATGCAGGCGCCTCAGTTTAAGAGTAACTCGGCATCAAATAACGTTTTCTTTCTCTGAGATTGTAACAGATTGGCATAGGACGTAGTTTATGTAATGAAAAGTATTGCATCGTCCACAAGGTCTCTAGATACTAAATTCACTCATTCATTAAATAAAATAAATATAAGGCTAGAAATTATTTTGAAAGGGAAATTACCTTTATACATAAGTACTTACATATGAACAGGGCAAGATAAATAAAAACTTGTAAAAAGTCAACACTGTTTATGACGGTTCAGCAATCGCTATATATTTTACTGTACGTAGTATAAAGTAACTTATACTCTGACAAAGAAATTTTAGCACATGACATCTGCGCGCTAACGAATTTTTAACTCTGATAAATTCGCCGCCATATTCTCTTGAAAAATATACGCTTTTGTTCCAGAACTCACTTAAAACGGTTAAAAGATCACGAGTCGAGATTACTATGGCTCACGGACACTTAGTTGTGAATATTTTAGTTTACTTTGCGGTGAAAGCACTCTTGCACTTGGAATTCATATTTGAAAGAACTTATTTAATGTTTGCTTGGGAGTTGTAATAATGTTAAGGATTTTCCTATAAGTCAAGGTTAGGGATTTAATGAAACGAAATACTTAGGAATATTTTAAAGTATTTGTATGTGCTAGCGACATAAGTGTTTGTTAATTAATGACTTTTATCTAAAAAAAATTAGAAGATGTTTTTAATTTCTGATGTTTCTGTAGGCACTGTCTACTACTCTTTGACCTTTTCATCCCTTACTAGCAAATGGTATAATGGCGTTGAAAATCTAAAATAACTAATTTTATGTGCGCCCTCCAAGCCAAACGTGTTACTAATTTTGGTCCGCTACTAAATTACTAGGGCGGCTCAAGGCAGTATAAAATTTGGTCAGTTTTAATGCGAACTATCCCTGTCCGAACCGGATTATGAAAGCCTAGTGCCCGGCCGACGCGGAGCCCGCCGACTTTCACAACTCAATTTAAACTTATCTATTTTTACACATCTACACTACCTACCCCTCTACATATATGTAAATAGCGAGCCCTTCCACATTGTAAACAACCTGCTTAATAGTTTGTTCACCTTCCCAACACTCCATGTTTTTTCAGGATTCACCATGCATTCGAATGATACCGATCGCGGAGCCAGCCGAAAACCATTTGAAATAATAAAATAAATTATTTCTATTCAGTGTTTTCGATGAAAGTCAAAAACGATTTGGCAGCGAGGTTGGCTGCCAGCCAGCAGGGAAAGTTAGCAAGACATTGGCCTACCGAGTACCGAATTTGTTTATATTCAAGTCCCCGGGGTCGGAGCCAAAAACGTCAACCGCACGGTCGAAATCGAAAGTAGGAAACGTAAACATTGGGTGATTCATGCGGCCGGGAAGGATTTTTGTTTTCTTTCCGGCGGCCGGGGACGCCGGAATTAAGAAACATGTTTAATTTGCTGTTTTCGAGTTGGTTGGGTTTCGAGCTCTAATTAGTACCTACATCGAATATATATAAAATCTGTTGTTTTGACTTAGTAGTGTCTTCAGCCATCAGTACATACAATAAGATTAATTCAGACTAATAAAAACAACTCTAAAACAATGAATACATATCAAGCCAATAAAGCCACAATGCAATGCTCAAGTCACAATGGCAGACTACGAAAAACCAAACGAAACGAAAATAAGATAGTGAATTAAAAAAAAACATTGTCCTCAAGCATCAAATTTACGTCCAAATTATATTTTCATCAAAAACATCCCTCGCTGAAACTCCATAGCGCCGTGTTGACATTCTCCGATATTTTCCCGACCAAAAAACATGGCGTCCTGACTCATCGCTCAAATCTTTCGTTTTTTACGGCTACCTGTATGGCTGCTCGGACTGATGGCCCTTATATATTTATTCTACAGTACTCATTGTTTTTTTAACGACGGTATTAGTCACACTGGCAGATTTTTATGGGTTCTATGGTTCAACACGATGCAACGTAACGTTTTATTAAGGGGCTTCCATAATTGGCGTATGGGATCGTACCTTCGATCTGACTCTCTTAGTTTTCTTAGGTTTTTTGTAGCTTATTATGTTAACAACAACGGCTTTAAGCAATATAGTATCCCATATTTACTTCGAAGTTCATTATTTTCGAGATATTTGGCATCAAAGTTGAACAATTTTAGGCCAAAAAACCGGTTTCTGGCCATAACTTTTGTGTTATATTGGTTTAAAATGAAAACCCTGGACCAGTTTTTAGGGACGTTACAGACGAACCCAAAAATGTAGATTTCGTTTGTGTTAGATCTTTCACGTCAATAGAGATACAAAATAAGTGTTATTTTAGACAATGTTTAAAAAGATCATACAAAATTAAGTATTCATCTGTTACAAAATCCGGTAGACTAAAATGGAGATAAAAGATTGAAGAACCGATAACCGTTTGATTTATTCTTCTTCTTCTTCTTTAGACTTCTATCTGTAGTGCAAAAGTAGGAGATACGATTCAAAACTTGTCAAAAATCGATGGAAACCTCGGGTAGCCCCTTAAACTTAAATTTGGTTAGCTAAACGGGTCGTAGAAAGCAGTCTATTTTGCAAATTATAACATTCATATGCTCATACTGAATATAGGTATTTTAGTCCAGTCAATGAACTGACAACTTGTATGGAAAAAATCAATTTTTGGAAATAATTTATATTGGCTTATTATTTTATGTGTAATGGATATATTATCAATTACTTAAATAGTTACCCAGCGACAGAATCCGACAAAATTTCAGACATCAAAAAAATTATAAGTTAGCTAGCTTCTGGTACTTAAGTCCGAAAACATATTCATAAATAATATACGTTTGTCTTATTTTGGTACATTTACCGTTGCTCTATAATATTCAAGATAAATCATACAAAAGAAAGACAATGTATGCTTCATTTAAATCTACATAATTACTTCCGGGTGGAACGTTTATCAGATTCTTGAATAACGCATCTTAGAATAATATTTTAAATTGAAATCAACAAAAAAACATTATTATAAATTAATGTTTTTCAAAACCGTATTTTTCCTGGAGTATTTAAGATATCTCGGAGAATAATAGAAATAAAAAAGTCGTCAAAAGTCTAATTTGGAGGTCAAATTGAAATAACCTTTTGTACTACGCAGCTGACATTCAAAATTGACGACTAATCGTGAGTAAGCCGAGGCGACAATGTTTAAGGTGTGCCCTAAACGCAAGTTACGGCCTAGGCGCTAAGTAACACGACACGCCTCATGACATTGTCGGCCTGGGCGTAAAGAGCACAATTTAGGTACACGCCATAACAGTCCGCACAACAATGTACTATTGTAATATATTTACGAAGTCCTGGTTATGTAAGGTTAGTTCAGGTCATTGTACTAAGTAGATGTATGCAATTGCTAAGAATAGCTGAAATTGAATTTTTTTTTTTTTTTTTTTTATGTGATAGGAGGCAAACGAGCAGGCGGATCACCTGATGGTAAGCGATTACCGCCGCCCATGGGCACCTGCAACACCAGAGGTGTTGTGAGTGCGTTGCCGGCCTTGAATGACGAATCATATCGGCCCACCTGTCAAGATTTGTTTTTGCAAAGCATGTTTTTGCAAAAAAACACATCACTTTATGCGACAGGCACGACACTGATCGGAAAACGTTCACGTTTTAAATGTTTTTGCATAAAAATGTATCTGAGTCGTTAACATTTTCTTATAGCTTTCTACTGTTTAGTTCCTAGTTCCTTCGTCTCAATTATTATATTGATAATGTTCCCCGGCTGGGCTAGATTAAGTCATACCATCATATATCACATGCACATAACAAACAGTCCTCACCACAAGTCAACAATGGGTGCCAGCGGGCGTGTCCAACTATTGTGCCCTTACGACCCATAAACGCTCAGCCACACATCATGACACCTTGGCCACGGCCGCGCAGTAAATACTCATAGTAGTTTTTATAGTAGGCTGTCGCGCTAATGGAGTTTGTTATAATGGCTTGTTTTACGACGATGCAGCAGATAGATATATTATACTTACATTCTTTATGTTACGTTGGAAATATAATAGAGCATTGAAATTTACACATATGATACATTGTAATTTGAATGTAAGTAACAAAACAATAATTTAACGTATTTTTCCTGAAAATTCATTATTTTAATTTCACACTTACACTTAGCAGTCTAAGACATACGACAATGTCTTAATTTCCACGGATCAAGAACAAATCCATTATACATATTACAAAAATAAAGAATATTCACACCATTCCCAGCGAAAAACAATCTCGATTACAACAACCCGCCGAACAAATTTATTCAACAACGTGTTTGTGTGCACCAGCGTGCAGTTTACAAATTCCACAATACCTGCGACACGGTGCAAAAATATTTTTCATCACAAACGGGCGTTGCACTGAGCATTAACCCGATTACCTCAAAGTACACTTAAGTTGGAGTGTAAAGTTAATTACGTCAGATTCAAATGTGCCCTGTGATGTACAAAGTAAACGGGTTGGAGCCAGCTCCCTATGTAAATCGACGGCTGGCCGCGATGACTCGCTAAGTCAGAAGCGGTCAGCGAGATGGTTACTGTGTAAATAGTTGAGAGTAGTTTATTTATGTTTGAAGAAGTTGAGAGTTATGTAGAGTTTAATGACGGATTAGTTATGGTTATGGTCTATGGAAGACGGTATGTTGAAGTAGAAGGTGCACCACCATTCTTAGGGGAACGTGGTGACTTGGATATTATTTTATTAGTGATGTAAATAAAACGTTTTGGTTTTATTAGGCAGGTAAATTAATGTCAAATTTATCTGGCATAATTTGAGTAATTGAACACAATCTAACCTTCAAAGCCGTTTATTAAACGACAGTAATGGAAATGAGAGTATATTAATCCAGTAAATTCCAGTAAAAAAAAACGTATTCAAATCCTTGTAAAGTCGATCTGAACCAAACTCCACTTCTTCCAAACAATCTCAACTTAAAGGGTTGTTTGCACTGGCTGAGATTATTTTTTCTTCACCGCAAACACATTATATCGTCGTAATGCGGTGCGACGTATTTATATTTCCCGTCCCTGGCGGTGTTTGTCCGCCCGGGGCCCTGTCCGTGTGTGGGTGCGAAAACGTACTACTTTATTTATGTGTTCGGTGGCCACAATCAAAATTATTTATGCCTTTTATATATGGAAATCTCGGCCTTTGTCCCGTTCGCCGGCCGCCCGTGTTTTTCTCCCTAAATTGCTTTTATTCGACGACTGGCTTAATATTATTTTTGTAATTAAAAACTCGTCCTGAACGTTTTCATCGCAGTGGGAATGTTTCGCGCAATTTACGCGGGAATCTTTTCGTACGGCGCGAAGTATTTTTTTTTTGTTAATTTAGCGATTATTTATTCTTGGGGTGCGTTCAAAATTACGAACTCTTTGTCAACGATGTGGGTAATGTTTTGTCGCGGATGGGTCGGAGTGTTTTGGTATTTAGTATGAAAAAAAGTTGCTTCCGTTTTCCTGTTTAACATACTGTCTGGTTATGTAGATTAATATAATTTTGTTTTTGTTTTCTACATGTCTATGAACGAATTAACTCCAGATTCCTTAAAAATTGGTACATTTTCATCTTGTAACAAAGGTTACAATGCTTAACCGAAATAATCTTTGCACGCTCCTTTGCCTTTGTAGCAATAGTAGCCATCTATTCTAAGTGTAAAGTTTATAAAGCATGATAATAAACACATTGATTAGTGATTAGTGCAATTCCATACAAAAGTTACTCGCAATAAATAAAACATATTCCTATTTTATGAACTGGCACTAAACACAAACCAAATACAGCCCATTAGCCAAACTCCTATAGGCTTAATGAATTTCGACCTCCTAATTAATTCCCAAAGCAGCATTCTTATCACCGAGCACTATCAACTGGCGTAGGCATGATAACAGCTGCATAAGCCTGCCGACAGAGATAGAAAGAAAAGATAAGAAGAAAAATTATCCTACAATCGTGGAGTTTTCCAACTCGAAGTTCTACGGAAGTCTCTGATGGACAGCGAGCCTTAGTCTATAGCTGCATAAGTATGGGATAGTTAAGCTAGCGAAGGTTTAATCTTAAAGGATAATCCCCAACCAATGAGACGTGCAGCCTCCGATTGGGGAAGATATTCGGCTGAGGAAGATACTCGATACTCGTGTATAATAGGTATAAGTATGGTGGAATCGAAATTAACGTCGGGCCCCGACACGCTTTCGATTGCTTTCCCTCGTAACTAAATATATATTTGTATTCGTTGTTTGTGGAAAAAGATAATTGAGTTGTTGCTGTTTGAAGGAGCGTAATGTATGCTGTTTCGGAAGAAAGGAAACGGAGGAGGGTTCTTTCGTTTTCGTTTAGAAGTTTCCAATCAACAGTAACGTACCGGCGGGCCTATATGATGTGCGTATAACGCGTGATGTTGTGCTGGCAAACAAGCTCAACCTGGAACATAACACCATAACAACGCAGACATTTTATCAAGATTTATTTAACAGACGGTGTCGAATAAATCGTGAGGATACCGTACTAACCCCAACTAGGTCTAGTTTTCCCTCTGGGTTGAAAGGTCAGATGGCAGTGTCTTTCGTAAAACTAGTGCTTATGCCAAATCTTGAGATTAGGTGCCATAGCGGACCCCGGGTTCCTTTAGGGAACAACCGGGAATGAAGCTAGGATGGTGAGGGTGTAGATCTGAAATTCTGAATATTCTTCCCTCTTGCATAAGCGCAACGCACTGCTATTCGGATGGTATTTGCATCAAACTGGAATGAATTCCTTAGTTGCCTCAAGGAGTCGAAAAATTAAACTGGTTCCGTCGTTATTCATAAAACTTCACAATTCTGTTAGCTGTGTTTTGTCTGCTCACAAACAAATGACAATGCGACATGAATACAAACGAATTTCAACGGCATCTTAGCTAATGTAGTTTTGATTAACGATGATGATTTAGACGCTAGTTGTCTTTATAAATTTGACTTTATGCTCGTAGTTGATGGTGTGGCAAAGTCTAAAAGTGTAGAATATTCAAGTTTGAGTTTTTTTTATAAAATATAAAAGTCATACAATATAGTGATTTGAGTATTATTCGTGTCGTAGTGGAACGAATTAAAATACACAATGAAAGTTCTTAACGTGTTTTTTTTTTTGGTAAAGTATTATTAAAACTATGGTTATTAAAAACTGCGCTTCGAAAACAGGCTAAAATGTCATTTTTCACTAAGACGTTGAAAAAGAAAATTTTATTACACAACACCAATTAAAATCTTTAAAATAATAGCTATCTTTATTTCTAGTAACTGTTTTACAGGATTCTGTTGTCTTCGTACTTTGTAAAAGTTTACTTTAATGGAGCAGCGGGGTGACCACGTAATTTTTTGAACGCAAGTAAGGACTACTCAACTGTCATTTTCCTAGTGTGTGACATTTAGACCTACCTGACGCGCACAATTCGTAACGTGATCTACCTGCGGTTCACTCACGGTTTTAAGGTGGAAAACGCGTGCCCTCAGAACTGCGAATCGATTCGAAACATGTCGAGCGATTTTCGACGTCACGCGCAGACAATGAGTGACGTAATCGATCAACAGGAGTATAATCAATCTGCTCTGTCCATCTCATTGGTGCACTCTACCCTTCCCTGGACAAAATGCGAAATTATGTTCATATCAAATTTAACCAGTGGAAATTTTCACATTTATAATATTAGTAGAGTCGTTAAACAAGGTTAGTCGTGAGATCCGACTATCTGAACAAATACACAGGCATATCGACAATTGAAAAACTTCAACAAAATGACTACCTCACAAACAGCCATCAGCGACCAGCTACAGCACGTAGATATCCCGGAAAAACTCCGGGATTTCGATAACTGCCCAATTCATGGGGTTGCCCGGTCGAATCCGGGGTTATTTGGGAATCTGAGCGTTTTCCCGGGCCTGGGACGTTTTGTTTGTACCCCTGGACGCGTGCTTCCGGCTTGCTAAGGGTAGGAAATGTGTTAGACGTTGTTATTGCCTTGTAAATTGTACAAAATCCCGGGAGATTGCCCATTGCTCTCGGATCGCCTAGGTTATTGAATGTAGCTGCGGATTTGCGATACAGTTTTTAGCAAGTACATTTTTCGACATGGCCGTTTTATGTGTGCCTAAATTTTACCCGCGATTTCCTGTTCACAAGTTGCACTGTCTTTTTAAATCTGTGAATCACTTACTCAATGAATGATTCATCATTTCTTCATATCTCCAAGACAAATACGGATTGGATTATGTATGACAGAATTCGTTACACTTGGAGCTTAGTAATTATTTTCAGTGGCTAGCCACTCCTGCCTTTTCCCCTAATCCTTTTCTGACTGTTAAAATGCACAGTCCACATTAATTACTGCAATGTAAAATTTATCACAACATTAGATATTTGTTTACGTGGCAGTGAAAAACAACCAATAGCAAACTCTCTATTTTGTAAAAACTATGAGAGTGAAGTGTCAGATAATCAGGAAATTATGGTATTTTGTAACAATATGGCAAAAAACCAAATTGTGCTTCTATCTTTGTGGATGTCAGGTGAAAAGGAGAATTTATTAAAATTATCTACATTCACGCATCGTAAAAAAAGTAATAATTATATATCCCACGTCAACTCCCAGACAAATTAATTTGTCCCCTATTTTTAATGTAATAAAGGTTTATTCAGCTCAAATAAAGAATCAGGTTCCGTCATCTGTATTCATAAGACCCCAGTGATTATGACAAAGGCGCTTTCGTGTTTAATTATTCTGACTGTTCATTAGATTTGCAAAGGCGACGATTAATTTTTGATTGACACGATTCTTTGGTGGCTTAGGCTTTCATCTTCATTGGGACGTGCAGAAAATATTACGCTCGGGCGTCTGTTTCGGAAGCGTATTTGGTTTGAAACGTATTTTGTATTTTTGCGAGCGAAAACCTAGCCTAATGGTGGATTTAAATATTTGCAAGATTCTGGCAATCACAGTAGAAAGAAGTAAAAAAAGGAACTTTTCTATGATAAGAACTGCATTAAGCTTTACACTTGCGAATTGACCATACATCGCTACCGCTGAGATCATATAAACGCTGTAAATACGACTCGAAGATGATGATAATCGAATTCTTCTGCCCTATGAGTTCATTTGTGCCAACTAAAAGGACCTTTTCGATGATCAGAACTGCATCAAGCTATACACTTCTGGCGATCAGTCCATAAATCCATCCCACCGTCCACTATTAATTGCGTTGCGTTGTGTTGCCGGAGATTAATTACTCCGGGCCAATTGTTTCACACCCACCCTATTTATACTCGTAGTCGCTGCTTTACTGAATTTGTACATCGCTAATAGATTCTCGAGAAAGGAAAAATCCGAATGGAATTGTGCTTGTATTAATGTACTTTGTTTGGTAATGTACGAGGATCGGCTAACCTATATGTAATCAGTACCAGTTATTACGAGTACACAATCTGCCTTTTTGCAGATAGTCACAGAATCTTAAATTACGTTTAGTGTTACTGGTAGTACATCACACACATCACATCATCAGCCTAATTAATTGATAGGAGTTAAAAAGTTCCGTTGTGACACGAAAATTAGCCATACATTTTCTATGGTTAATTTTCGTGTCACAACGGAACTTTTTAACTACTACCAATTAACGACGCTAATTTAAGTCTAAATATATGAACCTTTATGTATTAGCCTAAGATCTGTTATTACTATATCTATTGCAAATAAAGATTTATGACTTTTATGATTCATACATATAATAAGGCCTATTTCCCGGAGGGGTAGGCAGAGATCACGGATTTCCACTTGCTACATTCTTTCTTGCTTCATTCACGATCATCAAATACAAAAATAAATTGGATGTGTAAGTAGTTCTCATTATGAAGCTTGTGATTGGCATGTATGCAAATTACTGATATTTCAAGTGGTGTTCCCATGATTCAATCAAAGTACCATTCAATTGAATGAATGTAATTAACAATCCAGTGCATCATATTAAAACTTCATTTGCGTTACTGAATGAGTGAACGAGTGAATGATTTACAATGGAGCGTTTAAAACGCAATTTGAACGCAGAGCGGTTGAACCGTTACTTATATCAATTTCATTAACGTTGGAATTAAATATTCATTCGGCCATTAAAAGAATCCATTAGTCTAAATCGTGACCGTATAAACGAGAATTAAAAATTGCCAACCTAATAAAGGTGGGTATGGGTGCCATTTTATGTTTATGTATGAATTTGCTGGCTCCACTTTTTTCATCTGCACCCAGTTATCTAGTTACTGAGGAATTGAGCTTTCTAAATTGAAGCAAGATCAATTCAGCGGCTAAGAGGACATTATCGTCAAAGCACTCAAAGCGTCTCAATACTTGCCTCGACTTTAAAACGAGACGGCAAGAAACCGCGTCTCATTCGAGTGGACTAAAATCGTCTCACTCAATTAATTTTAAATTTATTTGCGCGCGGGCTCAAACACTGTATAACAATGCAATCCAATTTAAGAAACAAAACTAAAATAAACATTTCCAGAGAGCAATAATAATTGCTCCGCGCCCGGGTCGCGAGGAAAACAATTCAGCCGCTCCATCCCAACAACTTATTAAAGGTATTCGACAACAGACTCCGCAAAGAAACATTTTTCCATATAGAATACGCAAAATACGTTTCGGATATAAGTAGGCATGGTTGTGGGAACTGAAGTGACGCAATGAAGGCTGTTCGCCGTGTTTTAAGCTCGCATCAAAAGGTAGAACAAAATATTGCCTGGCATGGGGAGGACTCGCAATTTTCTTTGGTCGCATTTATTTTTCTCTGAAAAAACACGTCTCGAGCACTCCGTGGATCCCGGAATTGTAGCAGAAATATCGCCGTAATACCAATGAAGTTTAAAATGCGATTTCGAAATTTTTAGAGGTAGAAAGTATTACCGGTTTGTGCGACGGTGTGCTTTAGGGCTCTTTGATTTTCCTCTACAGTATTTTAAAGGGAGTCAATCGAGTGTCCTGCGTTCGAGTAGGTTTTGTTAATGCCAACTTTTACTCGTGATGCATTACAGCGGTACGCATAACGCTGAAACAGTAATACTTACAAATAAATACAAATAAATTAATATGAATATGAATACATTGGGGAAAACTAAAATATCATAAAATTATGGGTAATTTTTTTTTTTGGCCTCTCCCCTTGATTTCCATGCGTTCCTGTTAGGTGCCTCTTCCGCCCGAACCAAGCTGTGGAAGTCCACCAAAGGACAACATCAGACAAAAACTTTAATCAAATGTGTTCATAATAAGCTGTCTAACCAGCTATTACAAGTCAAAAGGCACCAAACCTGCGCAGTGACGAGAATGCTGACAGCCCATCGCATTGAACTAATACCTGTTTAAAATAGGTATGGAACAGGACACTAGTTTCAAATGGTGTATGGGACAGGACGCAACATGCAGGTTCTGCCAGACAGAGACAACAGCAGTGTACATAAATACAACCAATGTACAAGAAGGTTTTGCATAATTACAAAACTAGATCGTACAGATGTACAAAAAGTACTGTAAGAACACTGAGCTACAGAATTGTAGAAAAAATATTATTAGACCTCTCATCTTCTATATTATCATACGAAATTTTAAATGCAACCTCTCGTCTTTCCGGAAGCTACGCCATATTTGAAATTAGTTTCTCCGTTTGACAGAGACCGATTGGATGAAATTTTGCACGAAGATAGTTTATAGGCTGGTTTAGTCGTAAACGAAGTCGCGGGCGGAAGCTAGTGAAGAATATATCTCGTTCTACCTACCTTCATCTCAATTGCTCAAAGGTTAGCTGGAAGAGATCCCTTATAGGGATAAGTTCGCCTTTGTACTTTGATCTATTGTGTGACATGTATATTCCTTAACCTGTTATTGTGTACAATAAAGTGCTTACATACATACATACATATATTTTGACGAGCGCTCTAGTACGAGTCACGGTTCATGAGATACAGCCTGGTGACAGACGGACCTCCCTCCTCCCCCCTACCCTAAAACCGGCGAATACTCGTTTCTTTTGCATGTAAATGCTTACTATCGGCACGTTCAGGATATCAGTTGTCTTTGTGTAACAAAGCCGGCAAAAATGTCTGACACGTCCTTATGGCATTAGACATAGAGTCGTGTCAGATATTTGTGCGTGCTATGTTGTGGCAGATCTTATTGCTGGTCACTGTACCAAGAGAGGGCGTCAGAAACATTACATATACAGGTTCGTGTGAAACGAGTTATTGGCTGTGAACACCGGGCGGCATCGGCAGTTAGTCCCTCTCGGATTACGCGTGTGCGCAGTAATTGGGCTCGGGTGCTGACCGAGATGGATGCAGTAACACAATACATCGTAAGTTAAGGCCGTATGTCACACATTTGTATGGATATACGACTTTTTCACAGAGGTGTGATACGATGTGACCTACTTTGTAACGAAGTGATGCTTCTTTGTTCTTGAATGTTGTGATTTTTGGGTTTGATGTTAAAATTATACATAATCTATACAATTTAACCCATGCGTCTCCGAGCGATGTCCGCTACAGAGCGGAAAAACTCAGCTAGGCTTTCCTGCGATGCGTGGCTTCGAATGGGTTAACAAATCCCACCATGAGGCACAAAATATTAATGCTAAGCGGTCGTCGTGGCACAACGCTACGATCCGTAGCAGCTTGAACTCTGTATGTACCGTATTTGTCGTAGCACTAATCTCAGTGTATATGTGCCACGTGTAATTTACGTCTCGCTACATAATCGGCTCATGCTACGTCTGTGTGTGTCGTCATTAGCAATAAATTGTCATTAATAAGTCCTAATAAATGGCAAAAGAAATTTTCGTAGCATGAAAAAAATTGGTCCGCCATAATTTATCTGCTCTGCCATAGGTTCGAATGGTGGAGAATTCCTTATGGCATTAAGTCCGCTATTTATAGTAAATGTTCTACTTTTATGCAATAACGTTACACGGTCCTTCAATACGTTATAGTAATTGGCCTTGGCCAGAAACGATGAGAGATAATCCGTTACCAAGTCACCGGTTCCCAAAACGTGTCGCTTTGCAGCCTGTTACAACTAACATGAGAACAATATTCCCGAACAGATGTAAGAAATATAAAAATACCCAGCTAAATCCATGTCTCCTATTAGTCAAAAAACGTGAAACTTGCAACGAGGATGATGACCTCGGCGTGTCATTTATATAGATAAACAATAAAATCCGATCAATACGGAACGAAATCCAAGAAAATATGAAAAAAACATAATCGCTCATTCTTCGCCGCTGCATCGAGAAAAAAAAAAAGATGGCGGCATACCTAAGACGGCGAGCAGCAATCATTAGAAAGAGAAGTCTGTAATATGGAATTACTGCTGCGGACTGAGCTGTGTGTACACTGCCTCCGAGATCGTGTATACTTACAAAATAAACTCTAAAGTATTTTTTATGAGAATACGATTGTCGAAAGTACGATTGATGTTAGACGACAGCTAACATTGTACTTACGTTAACATGGTTCTTAGCTTCCACGGCATTTTCATCATTTTTTCAATGTTCCCATTGCAATATTTTACCATCAACACGTTGCGCGATTTATATTGGTCTTGACTATTAAAAAGAGGCTTACTTTGTGCTTTTTTTAAGTAGATACCTACATAAATAATCACGACATTAGCCTATTGTAGGGTCTTAATACAGAGTGTCCTAAAAGTCAACGTCAAGCCGCTAACGAATTATTATTTTTTGGTAACGGTTATGACTTGCCTATAAGTCATTTTAGGATTGACGTTGACTTTTCGGACACGTTGTACCTATATGTAAAAATAACTTCGAAAGTTCAGGTTCAATAAAAAAAAACATTTATTCCGCGGTTCTTCATGTTTCTGCGATATTCTTTGCTTTACCGCCCTAGGTGAGCAATGTACAGTCAGCAACATATAATTATTAGCAGCCAAAGTAGCCAAATATTTCGGTACCTACAAGTCTGTACGTGTTAGGATATGTTTGGCTACTTTAACTATGAACGATGCTAACTGTACTGTTCCACTGTCCGTAAAATGGGGTGAGTAGGGATCGCGAGGAGAGTTGGGTTATGGATGGGGAAAGAAGGGATGTAAGGGGGGTGAGATGGGATTTTAAGGCTCCTGTACCTAAATAATGTATTCCAATTTTTAAATGGAGCTATTATCATACTCATATTAAAAAAATGATCCAACAATCTTCCAAAATCACCATGAAATGCAATCTCACCCCAACTACGAGGGACCACAGGGTGAGGTGGGATTTCGTGTTTATCGTTAAAGTTATGAAATGGAACTACCCAAAATCATAAAAAAACTAAAATTATTATTGATCTTATTGACTTATAAACAACATTCAGTTTGCATATGTATAAATAAAATGCTATCGAGGTTTGAATGTCAGTTTTGTCCCTACTCACCCCGTTTTACGGTACTGTAAGTTTTGTAAGCAACAGCAGTGTGCTCGCCGCGCGATCTCGCTGAGTGGTCGCCGACCGTAAAAATAATGGCCGCCTAGCGATCACGCTACTTACACCAGTGCACTTTTATTACCGCTCCCGGTTTCTTGACGGGGCTATGGGCCAGCTAAGGTAACAACCCTGATGGTTATAAACACGTTCACTTGAAACTTGCATTGGTAGTTGTCGATGCAACTTATTTGGGAAGCTGTATCCGATGCACAACCTATGCAGCCCACCTTTTACCTATCGCATCATCGGGAATCAATCAGAGACGATATCACGACATCTACGGGCTTCGTGATTGGCCGATGATTTTGCCACGGAGCAAGGCAGGGACCACTCCGGGCATTCGCCATTACTCGCCTCATCATTATATTAATTTCTCTATATTTTCTTTATCTAAACGTGTACCTACTGTACTGTTTAATACTCAATTGACAATATTTCAAAATATGTAATGACGCCTAAATCGAAAAGCATTTCGGTAATTATGTTATCTGAACGTAATAAAGTATTTTTCTGTGTTTTTTTCCTGCTCGCTTTTAAGAAAATCGCGAAAACTTATAAAAGTGGTTTTCACCGTGTGTGACGTCAGTATTATGGCTGCCATATGAAAGGTGTCCAAACTGCCATACCGAGTCGTAGTATTGACGTCATAATATACTTACAACCTTCTGGAATTCGCAACTTTTCAATTTGATAGTTTTGAATGAAAATTACAATTAAGGGAGAAATAAAAAAACACGTGTCGCTTAAAAAAACATTTTCTAGCGAACTAAATCATAAAATGGCCTACATGAAAATATGAAATGTTGTCAATTAAAAGTAGTTAATGAAAACTCGTCTTCTACATTATTGCTGCTGATCCTACTCCAAAGAAGAGCTATACCTTGTGGGTGACGCGCCCTGGGTTTGAATCCCGGTGAGCGCAAATATTTGTTTGATGAGCAAGAACATTTGTTTCCGAGTCTCTGGGATGTTTTCTATTTAGATTATTGTGTTTACGGATCTGAAAACACGAACGAAACGTATTTTCCCAGACACGACCTAGCTTGATTTCTCGCCTACGTGAACATGATTGCAAGTATACATATACATCCATACAAATGTTGCTCGATTAAAAGTATAGGATAGGAAACATATCGCGTTTGATCCGTGGAAAATAATAATCTAAATATGTGTACAAAACGCAAGGGTTTAAAGTGTTATAAGTATTGTTTTCTATCTATTTAAGTTTTTATATGTATTAAATATTATATCGTCGGCTAGTACCCACAATACAACGTTAATGAACTAACTATAAGCTACTTAATATTGTCGCCTAATATTTATTTATTTTGTAAGAATCACTAAAGTGGTTTCAATTGGATTTACGTCATTGCGCAAAGCATATTTTCTTAATAGTCTTTATTCTAATAATAAAATTTGATTCAAAAACCCTATATTACAAAAAATACTTTCCTAGTTTAAAATAGGCTGTACTTACCTAACTATATCAGGAACGAACCAGATCTAGTTACTTGTCATTTAAGAACAGTCTGAGTAGCTCAAAATGCAGTGGAAATGGGAAAAAGCGTGGAGGTGAGCACAGACGGGTGAGGAATGTTTGTCCAATTCATTGTGCCTGCGACGGAGTGCGCGGGAACCGAACCGAACCCAGTTTTAACACTTTGATATATTTTAAAAGACTTCCATTAATCTTATGGTAGTTTTCAAATAAATCGCCGTCTCTTGGCGGTGTATCATCGAATGCAGGTTGGTGTAATGAAAATGAAATATCAAGCTTTATTTTCGCTAAATGCGACACTGTCAATATCTAAATATAGCACTATTAAAGCTCGCACACAAAGATGCTGAAGGCCTGGGTTCGAATCCCGGTAAGGGCAAGATTTATGTGATGAGCATGAATATTTTTGTCTTTGTCTTGGATGTTTTCTATGTATGTATATATATTAACGTCTAGTACCCATAACACAAGGCTTATTGAGCTAACTATTACTACATAGTTCGATTTGTAAGATAGTTCCCTAACATTTATGTATGTATTTAAGTAAGCTATATTACGTCACAGCTACACGTTTCTTAGCTCAAATTCAAACGGAAAATATAAACCGCATTAAGCTGACTAAAAAGGGAATGACATCAATGCAAAAGACCCCTCGAGTAAAAAGCAACCTCACTCAAAAGGTAATAAAAGTAATAAAGTATTGTACCGATCGATGAGAGACACGTTAATTAATTACCAATCTCCAGAGACTTGGGCACTTGTGTTAATTAACTGAACAGTGCAGTTCTTTGCGACGTAATAAAATTATTTATAATGAAAATGTGATGTGAATACTAACGTCAGCACGTGTAGTGAAAGTAATTAAATAATTAGGGGATTAGATGAAAATTCTCCATTCGTGTTACTCGTGTCAGCATATTGGATCACCATTATTATTTAAAATAAAACCTTTTTTTTTACAATCTTACACAAATCGACCTAGGCCCAAACTAAGCAAAGCTTGTACTATGGGTACCTGACGACGATAAACATACCTATATAGATTGGTAAATAAATACTTAAATACATCGAAAACATCCATGATTCAGGAACAAATATTCGTGTTCATCACACAAATAAATGCCGTTACCGGGATTCGAACCCAGGACCTCTTGCTTTGTAGGCAGGGTCACTACCAACTAGGCTAAAGCGGTCGTCAAATCAAAATATGAACAAATCTCAGACTTACATGGTCTGCAAACTTGACACGGTTATAATAATACATACCTACTTCCAGCGAAGAAGATGGTCGTTATACAAATCTTAGTAAATGTGTCAGAAAGATATAAGTATGATTTGTTTTCTGTCATAGTTATACCCTTTTTGATGTGAGTTTGTGGCAAACAAACGCCTACCCACCCTTTAGAAGGGTTTTTCAATTTTGCTTAACAGGAACCTTTCCGTCTCTCATTAGCACGCTTATTGCTTAAAGCATTCATTCTATATCCGAGACACGACGTATTATTTACTCCTCTACGTACACCATCTCAGCTCATCTAGGGATTTTTTCCTGTAAATAACAAATATTAAGTTTTTGAGAGATCATTTTCTTAAATCATTCTACCTAAACAATTATTAGGAACTAAATATTTATCCATGCGCAATTAAATCTTCAGTTGGATAACCAATACTATTGAAGTTATATGTTTAAAGAGTTGACATTAATGGAGGAACGTTTCATGTCAACTGTTTAGTTACGTCTTCGTCAGTTATGAACATTTTACCATAAAAAGTACGTCATATTTTTTCACTAATAATAGGCAATTTATGTACCCGAGGATATCACTATTACACTCTCAATTTCACCCCCGAACCAGGTAACAGTAACCGAGATCCTATTCCACATCCCACGCCATTTTTCCATCGGCCCTGATCGACAGTTGAACGTTATTAAGCGCCCGGTAGACTCCCTGCATATCGCTTGACGTAATCAGCGTGATTCGATTCAAGACAAGATTGGACCTCTTCTGGGATTAGATGGGGTCGATTGCAACTACCTGGACGCTATGATAAAGCGATCGGGCTCAAAATAGGAGCCGATTTCTTGAGCGCTTTTGTTTTTTCAATTTGCGATATAGGCATCGGCGTTGGCAAAAAATAAGATTCTGTAAGCTGAAGTTCGGGAAATATTTAGATAGGTAACCAAATATTTACTTATTTATTTAATAAACACAATTATTTCGCGGTAATTTCAAACCATGCATTTCCTTAATACAGAAAATCTCTTAAAAGAAAGTAGTTTATTTTTAATTTCTGATTTATATTAATTGGGTTTATTTATTTGTTTCAGGTAAACATCCCTATTCCGACACGTGATGATGGCGATGAGGTATCTAATAGTATATTAGAATATATAGTTATTACAGCTGTGGTTTGCATTTAGTAAGTGCAGCAGCCAACGCAATTGAACCACCTACAAGAGGTAATGTTGTCTGCTCTGCTATGGATTATTTTATTTGACCCACGACAATGCACCAATCACTCTCACTGCGTGCAGTTTATACAATTGATATAGTGCGCTTTCTCGCTGTAGCGGAAATCGCCTACGGCGTATGTGCCCACTAGGCGGATAGGCAGTAAAAGTGGTAATCCGCTCGCCTTATTAGTTAACTGGGTAAGACCGTTATTTCTTGTAACTGCTTAATCAGAGTTAAAAATGTCCACATTTTAATCGTTCCAGTGTGTTACGCCAATTAGCCATATATTTATATAGCTAATTGGCGTAACACACTGGAAGTGATTAGCGTTGTGACTTGCGTTTCGTCCGCGCGTAGCGTTGGCAAAAGAGTTTTTTTCTCTCTAGAATATGGATACTAGGTACCCCTTTACTTGAGTGTTAAAACCGTTAAATCACTCGAATTAAAAAATAATAGCCCCTAATCTCGCGTCAATCACTCAAATTTAATTCTCGAATTCGGAGCGAAATTTAATATCAGTTGGAAAACTTTGATTAGGGTATTCGTGATCGGCGTAATTTGGAGATGGGCTGTATAGTTTTTATCGGATGAGTTATTGGGGTGAGCTATCGCGCGGTTGCGTGTCGCGCACTTGACACTTGTAAAGTGCCCGAGCGACGAGGGGCAAGCGACTGCGGAGAGTTTTGTATTTAGGCAGAGGCGTCTTTACCTATAGTGCAGGGTGTGCGTTGTCCACGGGCGCAGTGGTCCGAGGGGGCGCCGCCCGCTACGGAGCCCCACTCGGCGCTTACTAGGAGGCGCTAGAGTAATGTTTGCACACGGGCGCTACATGGGCTGAAGACGCCTCCGGTATTAGGTAATATTAGAATAAAAGCACTAGTTTACTAGATTATGATATATTCGTTAAAATGCACAAGCCATCGTTGACATTAGCGTTGACTGCCAGGCAGCCATCTTGACAGCCCCTCATAAGGCACGTTCGGGAACACCGCTAACAGTAACTTTGTATAATTCAGGACTCAGGTCCCGCCGCTAAGGTATAGATTGAAATGTCCGCGCCGTTTTCTCAGTGTTGGTATTTTTGCTGTCCTACTACTGCAACAATAACATTAAAATAAATCCTACAATAAACTATAGCTCCGCGGTCCCCTCGCACTATTTATCGTCAGCAATTAACCAGTTAGCTGTTATCAGCAGCTATCGGTCGTCGTTGTCAGGTCCGAGGCGCCCGGAGATATCTTACCTCTGCGTGCTTACAGGGGCGCGATTCGGCTGGTTTCAATCACAGCTAGCGACATGGCCCTTAGCTGCTGGTAGAAAGTGGTGATATTGACAAATGATCAACATTTGCGACGCGAATCGTAACACATTTATCGCTACGCGCTACGCTTTTACCCGATCCCGTAATTTCCGCGCTGAGTCAAATCATTTATTTTGCTAAAACATACACTAATTTGGTACAATTGACATGTCAGTGGTAGTAAAATTACATGTACGAGGAGGTATATTACAATATTAGCCTAAGTTTACCATTATAATACTAGCGCTAGGCGGGTTTCTGCCATTTAATGTATTAAGTCAAGGAAATTTGGAAAAAGATTCACGATGCTAAAACAACTTCTTACACAAGAGTATCTCTTGATATAGGTCCGGATCCTACTAGCTGCGCCAATTGAGCAACAACCGTGTAACAACTAATAACATGTTAGAATTTCCTTTTTTTTATTCGCAGTGGTCCATCGTTGGGTCTATTGGCAGCCCCTTTATTACTTCTTTATATATGAGAGACAACTCGTTATCAATCAATAGTTTGATCTTATTAATGCAAGCGCGTGCAACCCTAATACTAATCTCCCTATTACTTATTTATTTGAGCGAAAATGAATCGATGAATCTTTTCACATAAAATAACTCAAACATCGCATTAATTATCGACTCTAAATTCGTCTACGTCTACCTACCTGTAATTACATTAAGACGATAGTGTATAACATCACCAACTCGCCTTCAGAATGAAACAATCCACTTTTTCACCGATCACCTTCGGCTACACTAAGTTCTGATAGACCATTACTCAATTGCATTAGGGAGATAAGGAGTTACTTTGAAACGAACCCGAAAGGCACCCAGTGAAAGTCACAGCAGGTCGAAAGGTCGACGCGCTATATTTAGACCAAGCGACTCCCAAATCTCCATTTAGTCAACTTGTGGAAAAAAAAACCTCCAAGCGAGCTTATGGGCCGCTTTTTTCATTCGTATTGAGAGTTTGTGAAGACATGAAGACATGGCGTACAGTAGTTGGAAAGTTTAGTTAATGGTGGACAATATTAAAATGAAATGTTTGTGAAGTAAAAATCGGTACAAATAAGTTTTATTTTAAAGGCCCCTTACGTTTTACATCAAAAAAACCTATATACGTATTCCGCAAATCCGCTTTTTCCTCAAAAATTCGCTTTTTTTTTCGGCAAATGCAACACTAAATCTTACGGTCACGTGACCTCCTATGCTCCTACACCTGTGGCGAGTTTAACAATTTCTCCCCATCCCAAAAGGTGCACAGCGCCGCTAAAGAAGTTTTCACTTCAATAAGCTCTCCTTTTTTATCTTCTATAACTTCTACAGGGTTTAAATTTTTAGTAACTTGGCTTCACCATGCAATAAGACTATTCGACTTCATAATATTGAATTGAAATCGTTGTGGTATTCGTAGCGCGAGCTCAAATCGATACGTTATTATAATTTAAATTTGTATGAATATGATTTGATAAGAAATGTATTGTTCACGTATTTTCTAATGGACATTCATATTGTAAATTGAAAAGCGATACGTAGTGGTTGATATATTTGCTTTTCGTTTTTTTTGTTTTATATTTTTAACCGACCTCAAATTAAAATGAGGAGGTTCCCAATTCGGTTGTTTTTTTCTACTTTAGAGTAGTAGGTTAGCCTCAATTATCTACTTAAAACTACGTCACAGATTCTGATATAATTCCGTTGAAATAACAACTAATGAAGTGCCAAAGGTGATCATTGTGGATCGGCCCACATACAGCGATTCGGTTTTTTCCTCTAATAATCAACGCATTTTGCTTTCGGAAATCAGTTCAGTCATGTGGTAAATTGGAAAAAATACGTGGAAATGTGTAGCTTGGCGGATACTTAGATTTGTTAAGATTGTCTTAATATTCAACCTTATTTTTTAAATTATTTTTTTTTTTGTCAGGTATGCGTAATGTAATTTTTTAACATGTAATAAATACTCGAATCTAACCTATAGCGATTTTAGATTAAACATTGTCTATTGCATTCATAATGATCTCTCAAGTTTTCTTAATAACATTACGTCATTTGGTCGTCGAACCATTACGCTTAGTGCACGTGCAAGCGAGCTCGCGTTTAAAATACAGAACTGATTTAAATTCTCTGTGTCAACTCGAATAGCCCCAAGCTCACTGACCCGCTATTCTACTATCATCACGTCCCATTATTCTTGAGCATTAATCCCTCAATCAATAGACTCCATTATAAGGATGTGGTGTTAATTGTGCCTACTTCTGCGGAGCACTGATAAGGGGCGTTGTTCGGACTGTGCGATGCGATATGCTACGACTTAGTATCTCTCTTACATTACAGTTGAGAAGAAGAAACGATGCAGCGTAAACCTATGACTAAATTTTACAGTTTGAGAAAAGCAGTGTAGCCGTTGCTGTACTCGTAACTTTACCTTGTCAAATAATACATATTAATGGAAATCGAAGCAGATACCTTCAATTGTTGTCATTGAGAAAGCCTTTTCTAAGTTGCACTTGGATAATTTTGATTTGGACTTGGCAAAAACTTGGTATTTGTTGTGAAAAAGGCAATTTTGCTATTCGAGTACATTATATCGTAGACACATTTAAGTCGCCATGGCTAAACACAGCCACATGAACGGAGGTGAAGACAAAGCTTGTTTGATTGTATAAATTATAAACAAATAAACACACATGTGACGTTAAATACACAAACTTTCAACGCAGATCTGATATGAAAGCCATGGCAAACCAATAAACGACCCCCTTAATCGCCACTCGAACACAAAATTCTGAACCGATCATAACCGTTTACCGAAAACCGAAGCATTAAAATATCCATAAACCGGCTCGATATTAAAAAGCGCGATCTCACAACATTCGTATTCAGCCTCCGTCGACCGCAGCGCTATATCTCGGTTATATCACCTAAGGTCTCATAAGGGAGGCCGTTGGACCCCGCGTGGTTGCAAAGTGGTTATAAACCGGCCCTTAACGCAGCACGGTAAACGTAAAGACACTTGGTTTGTACGTGAGTCTTTCGCTTCATACGCGTTAAGATATAACGTGGAGGCGCTTTAGGATCTTTGTTATTGATACTGTTATGGTGTTAACGGGGTTACTGATCTGGCGTTGAGTTTACTGCAGTTTTAAAGATGATTTGGGTGAAAGTTATGCTGCTAGGTGGTTTTGTCGTTGCACAATTTCAATTTTGCTTTCATTTCGTGCCTTTACTCTTTGCCCCTTCGTATGCAAATACTTTGCAAGAACAATTTATTGATTAACTTGTTTGCATAGATGGCCTGTCAAAAATAATTGAAAATCATTCATCATCCGTTGTAAAGAAACAAATGAACTGAACTTATGGTACTTTTAGGTGTTTATAGAACCTCTCAAGTATTATCTATAGATATTATCTCCATTAATATCAATGATACATTAGCCCTTAGAGCCCGGGCAGGGTAAGAAGAGCCTAGAAAACAGCGGCAAATAATAAAATTGCGGGTTGCAACACCGTGTATAACGCGATAAAATTATGATGATGCTTGAACAAATATTATTTCTTCAATTCACACAATGCAACTGATAAAGCAGAAGGAAGTAAAGTTATGTGAAAGAAAACTCTTTAACTTCATTCTACGTTGTATTTAAGAAGAATAATCAAAGGCACTGTCGGAAGTATCAATTTTGACGACACAATGATAATTTAACTTTATGGTGATATTCTTCAATGTCAATAGAGTCTGGCAAACGAAAGCGTGACCTGGACTTTTTTTAAAGTGGCAACATTATAATCTGTCAAAGGCACGTCAAGTTATTTTGTTTACACAATTATTTTGCATTAATAATTGCCGTAATATGGGTAAAACAATAAAAAGTAATGTGCGAAAGCTGCTACATATTACGATCAGTAAGTTCAAGCCAAAACAAGAGGAGAAAGGAGTTGTTTCCAAGAGAAACAACAATGTTTAGATGCGATGTCGGATTTTTTAGGTTAGTATGACTTTGTAATCTTAATCCTTGTCGGCTGATTATTAGTTATAATAATGTTAACGAGAATGATCATACGTTTCTTATGTTTACAGATAATCTTGAAAATATTCAAGGAATCCGTAAAAAACAAAAAGTTAGTAAGACCATGTGTATTTTTTTTGAATTTGCCGTGTTTTCCCAGGTCACGCTTTCGTTTGCCAGACTCTAATATAGCAGTAAGCCACTCTTTAATTCTCTTGAAAAAAATTAAAAACAGTTCAATGTGTTATGGAACAAGTTACTTTCTTAGTTACCATATCCGGAGCGCTATCAGTATCAAGGACGTCATAATAATTTAAGTCGTTTGACATATTTGACAGTAATATTTATTTCTGTTGCCGTATAAAAAGCTGCCGCATAAATCTCAGACTCATCTTTCCCTGGCCAGTTTCTCCTTCTATATTTGAATCCAAAAACGTCTGAATACTTCAGTCACTTAATCTACTATGGACAACTTTAATTAACATTCTAGACGTCTAGTCGTAGACTCAAATGAAAATAGCCTAAGCTGCATTTTATAACTATGCCCATTAGTTTTATGAGCAAAGACAATCATCATCAGTCATCGGGATCCTTCATAACCATTTAGGCTAGTAGTACAATGGGTCTTATTATATTAGCATAGGATTCACATTACAACTATCTTGAGCAGTCTGATAGAACTATGTCACCCTCACGCGAGGAGCCTCGTGGAGGAACGCAGGCGCCTGGTCGCGTGACGACTATCGCCTGACGCCTCTATCGCTTTATCTCTCCATCTCGCACGCTGAAGGCTTTACTAGACACGGTGTTTCTAATAAATCCGTATTGCATAAGCCGGAGAATTAAAAATGCCCGTTTTTCCATCCTCGTCAGTGCAGCAGATTGTTTTATCGAGGAAAAAGTGCTCACTCCTACCTACGTCATCAAAAAATACAAACTTGGTGCAAAAAGACGAAGAGTCGGGCTCGTTATTGTTGATTGAATGAGGCAGACGGAGATATAAACGCTCCTTCCTCTTCTTAGGAAATACCTTATTTTCTAGAAGTTGATGGCTGAAGTTACGGAACAATTTCTTAGTGGCGGTATATTCTAAACGACCTTAGCGTGATAATGATATTTTATATAGTACGTCGATTACACCTACCACTACCTTATTCAACAACTTTGCACTCCGATTGAGTTACCTAAAACTTTGGTTTTACACGTGATTTTACCAATCATGCATTGCTAAAACATATAGAACATTCACTGGGGCATGAGGGCTCAATATCGCTATACAGAACTCGGAAATATCTCTCCAGCATTTCCAACATCCAGCAGAAATCATCGATAAAATTAGATCCGCACGAACACAAACACAAAGAGCGATAATACAAGGTGATTACGCAAACGAAACGTGGAAACAAAGAGATCACAATAATAGGGATGAACTGGAAACCGTACGGCAATTTTGGTAAGTTACGAGTGGTGAGGAGCGTCACCCGCTCTATCGGTTTATAGCGCCGCAATCGTGCGTAAAGCGGTAACACGCCAACTCCGACGACAAATGTTTAAAACGACTTCAACTCCATTGTTCCTCAGTTTCCAATTGGGCCCAAGACTTTCTAATGTAACTTGATTGTAAAACAAAAGACGCTCCGCCAAACTTCCAGCGACCGTCTTTTGTCGTTGAAAAAGGTGAATTATTGCTATGTTTCATAGACGCTTGCTTAATGGAGTGGCCCGGGGCGTAAATCTCATGAGAGGGGATTTAATTAGGCATAGTCTTGTGTACAGGTGCGCCGGGTAAAGAATTAACCTCTTCGCGTAACTCGAGAGCCGTTTTGAGGTAGTAAAAGATGGCTAATTGGAAAGCTAATATTCACGGGTAGCATTAACAATGCTCAAGAGACCTGTATAATCTCCGGCGGGCTCCTTATTATTTTAAGTGATACGGGCGATGTTAAATATTAACAAGGGGGGTGTATAAACCGGGTAATGAGCAGATAGTTGGCGCAAACAGCGCGATTACGCTGATCTGATAGGATCATCCGCGAAGTACGCTCGTACACGTATACATAGCACTATACAAAGCCCAGAGCCTGTTAACTACTCAAAGCGTGTATTAACAGCGATCAAGTTTGATAGCATTATCATGTAGCCTTATAAACTCAAAGTTAAGGAAATTGACTTGAGCAAATTAAAAGTACTTAAAGTCTTGCATGACTTATGTACCTTTTACATCTTAAAAGTCGGGCTAGATTTTTAACCTGTTTACTGTGTCGTTGAGATTTAACCTAATAAAATGTAATATACGATCTACACACCTATGACAGCTGTCATCGCAGTATAATTTTAGGTTCTAAGGTTAACACAGTGAGACATGTTTTTTAATACCCTACCATACTTGTATATACTTGTGTTTTGCATAGAAATTATTTGAATTGAATTGAATTAGATTGTACAAATATAACCGCTGTCATAGGGATCAAGATTCATCGCGATATAATACGAACAGGCATTCTAAGATAACAACGTTCTTAATGTACAATCAGCAACTGAAGTAGCTAAGCATATGAATAAGTCAATATTATCTACACACGTCTTTCATACGTGGGATTAAAAAAATGTGAACATAATTTTACCTTTTACTGCTGACGGTAGACCTACATAATACAATGAAGCTTATTATCTACGCGGACTAAACTTGCAAACAAGCAAAATCAACCCCGATTAGTTCCCAAACTTGTCCAATATATTTTTAACAACAATGTTTTCAAACGTCAAATAGCACCGATAGGGTGTTTCTGAGCGAACAAATTCCGAGCGATAAGGACGTCACAAGACTCACAAGTTGGAGTATTTCATTGGAGTTGGTATCAGTTGCGAGAGCTCGGAGTCATTGTATGGAGTGCACGCTCAATTTGTGAAAAACGTATAAAACTTCGCTTTTCTCTTTCTGAGAATTTAACCTCGGGGTCAGCTTGAATTATGCTGGGTTTCTCTATACTTAGTTAGTATCTTTGTATGATACCGTGGCTGTGTTCCAATTATTTGTATAAAAATGTTCGAAATAGGGTCTCAAATAAACTTTGCGCAGTGAAGACTAGAATTTCTGTCAATAAATTATTAACACAATTGCAAACTATAATTTAAGTCTTCTTTCACGAATTATTAACTCGACCAAAATGTTTTAACGATGAGTTTAAAACCCAGGACGTACTATTCAGAGACTAATTTATTTGCTTCTTAAACTGAATCAAACTGAATGAAAATCTCAAAGTAAAGACAATCAGAATCTCTCGTTAGGGGCGGTCCTTATAGATCGAATGTTGTTTACACTGTTCGCGAATTCATCTCGGCATTACCAACTTCCTCCACTGAGGAACAAACTTCATACGCGGAAGTTTAAAATGAAAGATTCGAACTGAGCCCAGTGCTGTAATAATATTGGATCTCGCTGCTCCCGAACCTTCATTGAAATAATGCCATTTAACAGTAGGTATTTGGTTTGTTCTCGAGCGCTAGGGAACAAAGTTTTACATCTAACATCATTCTAGTTACAATTAATATGAACGGCTGAACGCGAGTTACATTTCAAAGACAGACTTATCAAACACATTGAAGACGGCTAGCTCTTATAACCAACACGGTCAGCGTTTGAAGAATGTTTTCGAGTACAGAAGTAAAACTATTAGGTAAATTATAACAAGTTTATGAATAAACTTAGGTGTGTCCACCTCGCCCTACCTAGGGTGGGACCCCCTGCAATAACTTGCCAAATATATCAAAAAATAACACGAAGTACAAATATCCTCTCAGAGACGCTCGGGCCCTCATCTCGGGATGCTGGGAACGTATGATTACTCGAGCTGACATGTGTCAAAGACATAAAAGGTGCTTCGCGACGCACATAAAAAAATGGACCTCAAAGAAACCTTTGACAAATTATCCTGTTAAGTTGACAGGTAAACACTCGCGCTCGCTCGCGAATCAAACGACTAAACATGAAACAATTCTTGGAGGTAACGTTCCGTCGCCAGTCGAGTGCCAAACTTTTTAACGTGTAATGCTTCCGATACATAAAACTATCCAATAATATTTGCGATCGGCGGCGACGCAAACATTTCGGTCGCGAGCGCCACTATCGGTGGGCTATAAAGGCCTTTCGCGCGATAAAAACTGATCTGTGAGTTTGCTAGCCAACAACAGGAAAACAGATCTTTGGCAGGCGGCCAAGTTACCTGCAGCAAGCAACGCACCCGCCTGCGTGCCAGCGCCCCGATAAAGGGTTAACAAATTGCATCCAACTTTGCAGCACACGTCGCCGAATGTGGAAGCAGTAAATAGTACCATGTTTGCCGGAGAAGTTTTGACTTCTTTCGCACTTGCCAAGTGACGTCCTCATAATGGGTTTTCCGGGAGCCATAGTAATGAGCGCGCGCGGCGCCGCCGGGTCCGCGCGCGGCCGCTTCACGATTGTCGCCGTTTAAATTGTGTTCCGCACAATCCGCGCTTATTATTCTTTTATGCGACAGCGCTGGCGATCGCAAATTGTTTTTATTCTATTCGGCCTCTGCTTATTTTGCGTTGTCTCTATTTTCGCAGCAGCCGGAGATGTAAACATGGTGAGGAGCTTAAAAAGTACGCCCTAATTTATTTGAGGCGGCTTTTCGGAAAACGTTTCGGCCGTGCTCTTTTATCCAGTCGAACAAAGGATAATACGAATAAAAGCCAGTCAAGCATAATCGTACTTCCAGCGTCGAGAGCTCGGCGAAATAGTCGCCACAATTTCTCGTGCAAAGTTTACCTTGAATTTTTGTTAATATAAAGTAACGAGCATAACCTAGCGCGTGAATGTAAACGAAGATTGTTCTTCGTTGTCTAATTTCGGTTTTGCATCGGATAAAATATGGGCGAGCTGTCTGGGCTAATGCCGTTAAAAGAGGCTGAGCGGTAAGTGATTTAGTTGTACGCAAGTTGGCAGCGGTAATCCTATCGCCGGGGAGATCCATCAGTCGTCATTACGGACGCACCTGTGGGAACCAAGATTGATACGCCGCGCGCGCCGCCTTCTGACAGCTTATTATTGAAAAACTGAGCGATAATCCCGCCGCGAGCTGTTGTTCAGGGCTTTGTTTTTTACGCATTTTTTCCGTGTTTATATTAGGATTGAACCTGAAACTTGTGTAATCCAAACTTGTTTGTAAACCTTACGCTAGCCGGAAGGACAATGCGAAAATGGAACGATGCCTCGGATTACGAAATATTTTTCTTTAGTTCAAATGGGAGTTGTTCTTACATGGGGGACGGAGGGGATATATTCATTTGGGTCTTTATATTTCCTGATACAAATATCCGACTATGTCTGTATAGCAGATATAAGACTAAATATGTGGTTACTAACTCTTGATGTGCACCAAAATTATTTTTATACCCCAATTATAATTAAGCTACGAATAGGTATGTTTCATACTGCGGAACTCTTAAATGATGATGATTATTAAGTTATTACTAGAATATTGAATGTGAACCAGTACCTTGTTACGGTCCAGATACTACAAATAATAATACCATGGATATTTTCGTTTTTCTCGTCGCTTCCTTCATTCCGATATTTTTTTATTTAGTGGTAATGTCTGGTCTGCAACTTGACTGAACACCTTGATACCTTGACGCTTTCACGCGTTTGACATCTTCGTATGGCATTTTAAACATGGCGTTAAAGCGATTTAAAAGTGTTCGGCCCCTGTGGCCGAACTAAAATAACCAGAAACTATCCCTTTAGCAATTTTTAGAAGTGAAAACTTCTTTAGCGGCGCTGTGCACTTTTGTGATGGGGAAAAAATGTTAAACTCGCAAGTAAGATTCGAGAGCTTATGAATTCGTAAGACGGATATGACCTGATCCAAAAACTGTTACAATGTCATTGAGTTTTCACTCCTGCCGGCACTCCCGGAGTGCAACCCGGTCTTTTTTTTCAAGTAAGTCTATAAATACCGTGTACTACATTTACATACTTCTTTCTATATGCGGTCGTAGATTTGGCCCCCGTACCGGCCTTACGAGTCTTCTTTTAAGGGTGGTAACCCTTATGTGTATGACACATTTCCCATAAAGAGTGAGTGAGACGCAATGCATATTGGACAAAGATCTGGGACAAGTGGAATACGTGCCGCACAACCGTTGCACAGACGCTATTAAAATCATGTATAGGTCCACGGTTTAACTGAGTCCTTGCCTGCGCAGCGTACGGGTGCAGGGGTATAATGATAGCGGGACGCTCTGCTCTTGGCAGGCGAGGACTCAATTAAACGCTTGACATATATAATGCATATATACGAACATGTACACGGCTAATGGTGATGATAATTGTGATCTATGTTTGTTGCAGGCTGCGCGTTCGTCAAGTTCAGCTCACACCAGGAGGCGCAGGCCGCCATCACAAGTCTGCACGGGAGTCAAACTATGCCGGTTAGTACCTCATTGTACCACGTAATATTTTCTGAAGACCTGGAAAAATCCCAACATCCACCTAACGAAAAACCTGAGCTGTATCCGCTGCTTGTGGCGGGACGGTTTCGGACAAAATTAGGAACCAAACTTAGGCGTCTTTCCTGTGGACAATACAATAGTTAGCATTTTAGGTAGGTAGCACTCGATCATTCAAATAGGGTGTTACGTACTTCCAGGGAAAAATGAGGCCTTTAACCATAGTGTCCACAAGTAATACTGAATAACACCGACATTTTGATCCGATAATATACGATATAACTGATCGATAGATTCTAGTTCTCCCTAATACTAATCGCGGTCACTTGGACTCGACACCAACGCATTGAGCTATTCGCGTATCTATCTTTATCGCGAATAGTTTCCAACTTCGACGAACGCAACTCGGCGTCGGGGGGCATAATTAACTTAGTTACACCTCCACCAACCGGAGCTGTTATGTAGGTGCTTTGCTTCTTCCTGCTTTTCTTATTTACACAGCTACTTGAAGTCTCGATCTACAAGGTGAACCTATGACGTGGTCCTAGTTTTACTAGAATTATAGCACAATCAGGAGAACGTTCTTGTTAGTTACTTGGATTTTATTGGCATTTCAACTTGTTAGGGTCACCACTGGATATTCATTCAACCTTTTGGCTCCATGTAACAGTAAGAATTCCACTTATAAGTACCTACGTACCTTCACAGTTCCATATTTGAATCGATGACGAAATTTTTTAAATTCCAAATTTGTCTCAGGCCGTCCCACGACCTCCAGACTGCCCAATTAAACATCGTAATTGCAATTGTTTGTGCGTAATCGGAACGAGTCGAGCATCGATATAATCGAACATTGGGCTTTTCAAATCTTTCCATTAATTGCTGTGCAATTGAATTGAACTTTTCCAATTAATGGGGTTTGTTGCGAACAAAGACCGCTCGTTGTCTAATAGATTTTTGGAATTTATTGACTTGTTTATTATATTTCAATTCGTTGTTTAGTGAGGGTTGTTGTTATTGTTTTTGTTGTACAGATGATTTTTGTTTGAGTCTGTTTAATTTCATATTATTAAAAAAACTGCTATTAGTTAAACGGCACTAAAAACAAACTTTTATTTCATATTCATACTAGCGTCTGCCCGCGACTCCATCCGCGTGGAACTCGATTAAATCGTAGCTCCATACAATTTTTCACCCACCATTTCACCATTTCACATTTAAACCCTTCGAACTCCACTCGAAGTCAAAATACCATTTAAAATTTAACTTTTTTAGTATAATTAGTAGGTTGAAAATGCTATTGGCACGGTGTGCCAATAGAGCGATCAACGGGTTAAAGGATAATTTACGGGATAAAAACTATCCTATGTTCTTCCCCGGGACTCAAACTATCTATAAACCATATTTCATCTAAATCGGTTCATCGGTTTCAGTGTAAAGGGGTAACAGACCACAAATATAAACAGTATATCTATGTAATAGACAGACAGACAGCCGGACAGACACACTTTCGCATTGTATGGACATGTGAGTGTGTTACATTATGAATCGTACCCTAGAAATATTTTTATTATCACCCGTTAATTATATTTTCAAATATTATTTGTTATATGTAACTCAGTTTCAAACTCTCCACAAAATAGTCAACAATTTGAGAGCCCGTGTCGTTCAACACGGGCTCTCAAAATGAAAATATAATTCGTTAAAATGACTGACTCGCTCGTAACAGCTGTCGTGCAGTGTTGCCAACATAAAAGTTTATTCAAACAGCGCATATCGGCAAACATGGCGCAATAACATGCGGCAAACAAACATTGGCCCGGTGTTGCCAACATTGCCAACTAGTATTTAATTTCAATCGTTTGTTTGTAGGGTGAGGCTGGGCAAATATTTAATAGTAGTTCACAGCGCTTACCAGTTTTTATTGGTACAAATTGTGATGTTATTGTGATAATACAAAAATAAACAAACATGCGGAATGAAATTTATTATGCGTTATTACTGTGTCTATATTCTCATTCAACGTGCAAAAGGACTTGCGAAATCCGCTATAAAGAGCTTGGTCTTATTTCAGCGCTAAATATTGTCAGTAGTCCTTTGCCATGCTTACATGTCATGCATGAGTCAGTTTTTAAAACTGCGATTTATGGGTTTTAGATCATCAAATGTGAGGTTTTCTTGTCCCTAGTTCGATTCCCTTTTTGGTATAGATAGACGATCTTCTAGACACGTGAGGAGTCCGTATAATCACATTTTTTCTAAGAAACTCTGTAATTTTAACTCCTAGCTAACGGGAAATAATTACAACAAGATGTCGTTGATTGACCCGTTTACGACACAAAATAAAGGAATAAATCTAACTCGTACATTTAATGAAACCATATTGTAATCAATTAAAGTTAAAAATAACAGTGATTGATGTGGAACCACAGATAAAAAAAGATGCATTGCGCAATTCGATTTTAATAGACAATACAGTAGCATTCTATTTTTGAATCAATTTCGGTTCACATGTTTCATTCGTCGCAACGTTCTCAAATTATTTCACTTTGCCATTATTGGTTAGCTAACGATACAATAATGCATAATTTTTCAAACTATCTTTATTCTTGGCACGGAAAAATAACGTATGCAAACACTCAAAAAAGCATTTTAAAACTTCCTAAACTCGGTCTGGTTAATTGAGATGGCTAAATAAAAGAGTGGCTAACAAATCGTAGGCGGTAAATACCAGCCAGAATGTATCGGTCGGCAAAAAGACCGCGAATCGACTGTCCGGCTAGCTTAACTTTTTAATTAGTGGTCTGGACATAGGTTCAAGCATTATGCCTGACGTTAAGTTTTAGAAGCAAGTGAGAATGGGTAGGTAGCTGATTTAATTTTGTGACTATGGTGGTTAAATAACACTTAATGTTTAAGAATATCATTTAAAATAACTTTAGTAAATGCACAAAATAAATGTTTAGGGCCATCTAGCTGTTTGTTAACATTATACTTTTTATTCATTTAAATGCATACAAATTCAGTTTACATTTTGCACAACAAATAAAACAATGCGCGAAGGTTATGCGGACAAAACACCGCTCCGTTTTGATTTTTTTAACGTCCATTTTGTTCGTAATAAATTAAAATGTATGAGAACTAAAAATACTCTCCCGTTTTATTTACCTGGCAAGTCCCAACTAGAGCGGGTATCTCTCAAATTAAATATGGCGGCGAGAAGCATTTGCATGAAGAATATCGAAGGTACATTAAGCCGGGATTGCACGAACATTATCATAACAAAGTGCGCGCCTTGTTGGGAAAAGTGGCTTCTGCCTTTGTCCTGCCGCGCACGATTACACAAAATTACATTTTATTAGAATTAATATCAAGGATTTTAGCCCCAAGGAGGCTTTATAAAGCAGCCTTCTAATTAGCGTGTAACATTACCGATAGTTCGGATTAACTCTGCTAACGGCACTTGTACGTGCTTATGTATCATGGAATATTACAGGCTGCGCGGAGCGTGTGTAACGGAATATAATCAGCCCGTAGTGTGTGCGCGACTTAAGAATTAGTTCGAAATTCAAAGTTGTAATTTACTTTTTTGTTAGATACGACGATTGATTTCAAGTCACCAGCTGGCGGTTTACTTTTTTAAATACATGTAAGTGTAATGGTATGTGTGTGTTTGTATAGGTTGTATACGTAAATATATCTACAGGGAGGAAAGTTGAGATGGTTGCTTACAACGCGAAAATGCCGTTAGGAGACCTTTACTAACTTTGTAAGTGATGATAATCGACATTTACACATTTTTGATGAAATGTACAGTCAGTGGAAAAATCGACAGGCTTGACTGTTTTTTTTTAATCCCAATGGAGCACATTTTCATCAAGGATTAAAATACTCTGTGAGACCAACTAAAGTTTTTCAAATTATTCCATACATTTCGTAGAGTAATTACAAAGTGAAACTTTCCCATGTCGTTTTTTAAGGACATGAGTCCTTTAATGCTTGAAGAAAATTAAACGGTATGAAGACAACTAAAGGCCACTTGTAACAAAAAATATACATATATAAGGGTTAGTAAAAGTGAAGTGAAGATAACATGTCTTGAGAAATGCTGCTTTAATGAATCTCCAGATAAGGTTCTACGCGAGACAAGACTGCCAGTTCCATATTATCTTCGAAAAGTCGTGATTGGCGGGAATTCGTTTTCTTGAAGCTGCCACATTCGACGAGGTTTTTCGAGATATTTTCAATAACTTTCCTATTTACTCTCGTCAGACATCTAATCGTGTACCAATCCAAAGCCGACGACAATTTTTAATTATTTATAAAATAGCCTTTTATAACATGTACCTTCTGATTCGAACCCATTTTTGAGTAAACAGAACGATCCAGAGAAAAACGTAAACTCAAAGTATGAGCTCGACATCGTTCTTATTTCAAAATTTTAATTTAGTTGTCTAGTCTACATTATTTTTAATTATTAACCTGTTTCATCCATAACGGCAAGCTTTATCCCTGTAGCATACTGTACGTACGTACGTTTATTCTCATTCATAATATTCTAATTCTAGTTGTCTCCATACAATTTCAATGCTCTTTAAGCTTCAGAAATTTTTAATTTGTAATTAGGTACCTAGCCCACGAAATGTATGAAAAAGTTTTATTTTATTAGTGGGTGTTCTAGTTCTCTAACCTTGGTTGGTCTCAAAGAGTATTTTTATCCTTGAAACCGAAAAGGATGTCATTTTAAAAAAGTTGTTAAATCTGTCAATTTTCTCGCTGTATGTACATTTTATCAAAAATCTGTGAATGTCGATTAACATCACTTAAAAACTTAGCAAAAGTCTCCTAAGACCATTTTCGCATAGCAGCAAGGGATCTAGTAGCTGCCCTTACTGCCCCATCTCACCTTTCCAAGTTTCCACCCTGTATAAGTATATGTAATATTTGTAGTTACAAAAACAACATCGTCACATTAAAATGAAAATAATAGGGTATTACAGCAATGCCAGGCTGGATGCACGGTCATACCATGCCCTCAAATGTAATATTTTTGATCCAATTAAAACATGCATCTTCTATCTTCCCGTACAAGATCGACTTTACCTAATAACTTGTCGGTCTAATTAATAAAGTAGTTCGTAAGCCCAACGCTAAACTGCCTTTCAATTGTAAACCGTTAAAGCAGTCACCAATAAGCTCGTTCCACTATTCCAGGAGGCTCTCTGAGGGTAGCGCGGGGTGTTTCGGCACGGATAATTCCTTTCAGCACAAAGGCCCAACCGGATTTGCCCCGACTTCCCCACTAATGACGTTTTTGTCTGCACCGACAAGCCATCCAGCGCCATATTGATTTGTTTGAAATAAGTGTATTGATGAATAGACGTATTACGGCTTACGATATAAATAAATTAGGTATGTACTCGTATGAAGGAAAATTAGTGTTACATAATATACATACACGTTCGTATTGAGTTGATCACTAATAGACATTCATCTAAATATATAAAAGACGAAGCTGACTGACTGACTGACTGACTGACTGACTGACTGACTGACATATCAACGCACAGCCCAAACCGCTGGGTCTACGGATTCCAAATTTGGCACGTAGGTTCCTTATAAGGTGTAGGGGAGCACTAAGAAAGGATTTTTCAAAACTCACCCCCTAAGGGGGTAAAACGGGGGTCCAAAGTTTGTATGGGGGAAGCATTATTTTTTGAACTACAGACTTAAAACTTTGTAGGAAGATTACTTATTAAGATACAAAAAAAGCACTTTCAGCGTTTTACAAAATTCCACCCCTAAGGGGGTCAAATAGGGGTGCAAAGTTTGTATTCAAAACTACTGGGACTACAAATTTGAAATTTACACCAGACCTTCCTTTTATGACGTAGGCAAGGGATAAGACGGGATTTTTGGAAATTCTATCCCTAAGGGTGTTAAATAGGGGTGCAAAGTTTGTATGGGTGAAACATTATTTTTTGTACTAGAGACTTGAAACTTTGTAGGGATATTACTTATTAAGATACAAAAAAGCGCTTTCAGCGTTTTACAAAATTCCACCCCTAAGGGGGTCAAATAGGGGTGCAAAGTTTGTATTCAAAACTACTGGGACTACAAATTTGAAATTTACACCAGACCTTCCTTTTATGACGTAGGCAAGGGATAAGACGGGATTTTTGGAAATTCTATCCCTAAGGGTGTTAAATAGGGGTGCAAAGTTTGTATGGGTGAAACATTATTTTTTGTACTAGAGACTTGAAACTTTGTAGGGATATTACTTATTAAAATACAAAAAAAGTTCTTTCAGCGTTTTAGAAAATTCCACCCCTAAGGGGATTAAATAGGGGTGCAAATTTTGTATTCAAAACTACTGGGACTAGGAACTTGAAATTTACACCAGACCTTCCTTTTATGACGTAGGCAAGGGGTAAGACGGGATTTTTGGAAATTCTATCCCTAAGGGTGTTAAATAGGGGTGCAAAGTTTGTATGGGTGAAACATTATTTTTTGTACTAGAGACATGAAACTTTGTAGGGATATTACTTATAAAGATACAAAAAAAGTTCTTTCAGCGTTTTAGAAAATTCCACCCCTAAGGGGATTAAATAGGGGTGCAAATTTTGTATTCAAAACTACTGGGACTAGGAACTTGAAAATTACACCAGAACTTCTTTTTATGACGTAGGCAGGAGATAGAACCGGATTTTTGGAAATGCTATACCTAAGGGGGTGAAATGGGGGTCCAAAGTTTGTATGGGGGAACATTATTTATTGAACTGGAGACTTAAAACTTTGTAGGAGGATTACTTATTGATACCAAAAAGGTACTTTTGGTGTTTTATAAAATTCTACCCCTAAGGGGGTTAAATAGGGGTGCAAAGTTTGAATTAAAAACTATTGTGTCTAGAAACTTAAAATTTACACCAGACTTTCCTTTTATGACATAGGCAAGGGATAAGACGGGGTTTTTGGAAATTCTGTCCCTAAGGGTGTTAAATGGGGGTGCAAAGTTTGTATGGGAGAAACATTATTTTTTGTATTAGAGACTTGAAACTTTGTAGGGATATTACTTATTAGGATACAAAAAAAGTTCTTTCAGCGTTTTAGAAAATTCTACCCCTAAGGAATTCAAATAGGGGTGCAATATTTGTATGAGGTAAACATTATTTATTGAACTAGAGACTTGAAACTTTGTAGGAAAATTACTTATTAGGATACAAATAAAAATATCTTAAGCGTTTTTAAAATTCCACCCCTAAGGAGATTAAATAAGGGTGCAAAGTTTGTATTCAAAACAACTGGGACTACAAACTTGAAATTTACACCAGAACTTTCTTTTATGACGTAGGCAAGGGATAAGACGGGACTTTTGGAAATCCTATCCCAAAGGGGGTAATAAGGGGTGCAAAGTTTGTATGGGAGAAATATGACTTTTTGTACTAGAGACTTGAAACTTTGTAGGGATATTACTTATTAGGATACAAAAAAAGTTCTTTCAGCGTTTTAGAAAATTCTACCCCTAAGGAGTTCAAATAGGGGTGCAATATTTGTATGAGGTAAACATTATTTATTGAACTAGAGACTTGAAACTTTGTAGGAAAATTACTTATTAGGATACAAATAAAAATATCTTAAGAGTCCGCAGTAAGCTCGATTCTCCATACAAACGTAGTTACGCTCTCATTTTAAAACTACGTGTGGGATTGTAACGAAATTTTGCATGTTCAATGAAATGAGGTATATCTATGGCTGTAATTAGTTTATGTAGCTTCAGCTACCATAATAAAAAAAATACTGCGAATTTAAGTTTTTCATACAAAACTAGTTTTTGCTGTATTTAGTTTGTTTTATAAATTGGGACCGTATAAAATAATTACAGACATAGATATGCCTCATGTCATTGTATATGCAAAGTTTCGTCACAATCCAACACGTGGTTTTAAAATGAGAGCGTAACTACGTTTGTATGGGAAGGTGAAATTCGGCCGAGCTTACTGCGGCCTCTTAAGCGTTTTTAAAATTCCACCCCTAAGGAGATTAAATAAGGATGCAAAGTTTGTATTCAAAACAACTGGGACTACAAACTTGAAATTTACACCAGAACTTCCTTTTATGACGTAGGCAAGGGATAAGACGGGACTTTTGGAAATCCTATCCCAAAGGGGGTTAAAAAGGGGTGCAAAGTTTGTATGGGAGAAATATAACTTTTTGTACTAGAGACTTGAAACTTTGTAGGGATATTACTTATTAGGATACAAAAAAAGTTCTTTCAGCGTTTTAGAAAATTCTACCCCTAAGGAGTTCAAATAGGGGTGCAATATTTGTATGAGGTAAACATTATTTATTGAACTAGAGACTTGAAACTTGGTAAGTATTTTACTTATTAGGATACAAAAAAAAGTATTTTCAGCTTTATATGAAATTCCACCCCTAAGGGGGTAAAATAGGGGTGCAAAGTTCGTATTCAAAGCTACTGGGACTAGAAACTTGAAATTTACACCAGAACTTCATTTTATGACGTAGGCAAGGGATAAGACGGGATTTTTGGAAATTCTATCCCTGAGGGGGTTAAATAGGGGTGCAAAGTTTGTATGGGAGAAACATATTTTTTTGTACTAGAGACTTGAAACTTTGTAGGAATATCATTATTAAGATACAAAAAAGTAATTTCAGCGTTTTATAAAATTCTTCCCCTAAGGGGGTTAAATAGGGATGCAATGTTTGTGGAGGGGAAACATTATTTATTGAACTAGAGACTTGAGACTTTGTAGGAAGATAACTTATTAGGATACAAAAAAGTAATTTCAGCGTTTTATAAAATTCCACCGCTAAGAGGGTTAAATGAGGGTCCAAATTTTGTATAAGGGAAACTTATTTTTAGCTACGACGTACTTAAAATTTTGTGGACAGATTACTAAACTTATTAATTTACAAATAAAGTGCTTTCAGCGTTTTTGAAATAATTACACCCAAAGGGGTTAAAAAGGAGGTCCAAAGTTTGTATGGAGAAAAAAGATTAGTTAGACAATTTTATTCGAGAATTCACAGGATAATTCCTAACGATAAATGAGTAAACAAGTGTTTCCGGTTTTTTGAGAATTCAACCCCTAAAAGGAGACATGTGGTGACAAAATCTGAAAATCAACATCGGCATCTATTGTTTCTATGGTTTATCGGGTCGCTGATTAGGAAAACAACAACGATTTTACATTCCAACGTGGCGTCTAAATATCAATATGGGCGTTGTTATTACGGTTTTTTGGGACGTTAATAACGAAAATCACATAGATTTTGAAATGTAATGTTGTGGACATGAAAATTCATGAAAATATTCGTGCCAAATTGCAATTCAATCGGTCCAGTTTTTTTCGTAGCAAATCGGTTGTAACAGACGGACTGACAGACAGCCACACGTGATCCTATAAATAATAGAACCCTTATTTATAGGATCACGTGTGGCTGTCTTTTTGCTTTTGAGGTATGGAACGAGACCCGCGTTATATAGGGTTATAGGTTTTAAAGTTTGTATTTGGTGCCATCTCGATCGTCAGCAATCGGTACCTAGGCGAGTGCGGGCGGCGCGGCGGGACGGGAGGGTAGGAGACATTAGGAAAGTGCCTGCATCCGTAATAAGTACATTCAAGGTGCTGCACGAAGATCTGCCTACTTTTAATAAGTTAAGCATTTTGGCCGCCGTTAAATTAAAACAAATTTTTGGGTATTTCTGTTAAATACTGGTTCGAAAAGCATGGAAAAAAATCTTAGGAAACAAGCCTATAGCAATGTCCAGGCCACAAATTTGACTTAACATTCGTGGAGATATTTTGGTATTTCAACATTAATGTTCATGAACATAAAGTAGCTTTTATTCCAGAGGACAGATTCTCATTAATCATGATTGTAAATTTAATAACAGAAATGCGTACGTACATACATACATTGACGCCTTTATTCCCAAAAGGGGCAGGCAGAGCACATGAACTTTATGTTCCAGCGCCACTTTTAGCATAAATGTGGGTATAAAAGATCGACAAAAAGTGATATTGCTTGCTAGGTTGTTAGCCCATCACCCAGGACACACTTCAACCCTGCTCTCTTAATCGACTTTTACGACACACACGGGAAGAAAGAGGGTGGTGAAATTCTAACTCGCCACCACACGGGCATAAATATAATAGTAAATAAAAATTAATTTACCATAATGGGTTATGATGAAGGGTTATTAGTAGGGGAAGTTAGTAGTAGTAGGTTAGTAGGCGGCGTAGCAATTCAATAATTATTGGAAAATTACTTTTACTACGCGGGCGAAGCCGCGGGCAAAAGCTTGTTGTTATTATAATCATTCATTCGACTGTCCCTTCTTACAATTTCAACATTTTCCGCGTGATATTACTAGATTGGAGCCCAGAATTATTTAGGTAGGTACTTAGTAATTTTTGTATTAAAAACTAAAACTACTTCGCAGGTTTTAGAAGGTAATTTTTTACACGTAATTTAAATCCAGCGTAGCTTGCCATTCCGTACCTTATTAATTATTTGTATTTTATTATATTTTATCAAAGACGTCACATTCGACGCGTATACCAATGCACAAGAGTCAGGTACTTTAAAGAGTGAAGGGATAATGATTCAATATTTGAAGTTGTATAATTTATTACTCAATATCATTTGCCCCCGACTTTGTCCGTGAACTTCTGTATCAACTTTCATCCCTGATTTAAATCCTTCGGGGGTTGATTTTCAAGATTCATTGTGGATGTTTTAAGTTTCCAAGTTATAAAGACATTTATAAAATTATGGTAAGATATTAATAGTAGATGAAATGGCTGTCTGTCTGTATCTAAGTAAATGCTCAAACTTGGATTATCTTTGTTATTTTGTGCGATGAAACAGTAGCGAAGATACCTACTTAATGATAATAAATAAGTTTCAAGCCTTCTTAAACTATAATAAAATCATGTTACATTAAAACCTCATATTAAGTGCTCATGTTAACTTTCGATTAGCCCAAATTTGTGCTAACTTTCTCAGGCTTATTCGAAACAAACTACTCAACTATGTTAGGCTAAAATGACGTAACTCAAAGGAAGTTTAAATTATATAAAATTATTTATCCTCCTAGTTACTGTACCGCAACCCTTACTTGGAAACTTCATAGCTAACCCCCAAAAACCTACCATACAGGGCTCCAACATTTTATACATAAATTGTTTAGGGAAGATGGGGGGGTTATAAACAAGTCTTAATAAATTCGTTGATGTTCTGTTTCACCCCGCGCTGGGGTCACTCCCATGCGAGCGATCCTGCCACCATTTACGTTCGTTTTCCATAAAATAGCAAAATAAAGCGCAGCGGTATTGAGAGAGCACACCGAGATACTAAGTAAAAATACCTGTTGCGAATTCACTTAGCTTAAGTACCGACGTGCCACGAAAGTTGCCTTAACGACTGTTGTTTTTAGTTTGCATACCTTATAGACTAGGTTTTCGCCTTAGTAGCTCGTAAAAGCTTAAAATACTAATTGTGCTGAAAAACTGAGTCTAAGCTGGAACTGAATACTTATTTTTAAAAGATATTTTCATGTTTTTTTTTGAAAATTCGTAAGAAGGACACGCGACCTGATCGAAAAAAACTGATACAATGTCATTGAGTTTTCTGAAAGATGTTTGAGGAAAAAATCCTCAACCTACACTTGTTATAATTATAAACATGAGCCAAAGCATATATTGCATTGCATTCCGTCATATGATTATACAAAAATCTACTTTTCTCATCAACCAAATGTTGTCAAAGTAATAAGCATGCTACTCTCAATAACAAGTAATTCCAACTGGTATCAAACGTACCAAGTATAATTTCCCCGTTCCGCCAATTTTAAAACATAAAATCCGTATTCATTGCGCCGCTACAGTACACAGGGCGTGTTGTCTTTAATAATTGGGCTCCCGAAGCCTTTTACGGACCTTATTAGGGATTTTGGAGAGCTTCATTCGCCCGAGGGCTGTAAGGACAGGTCAACTATGCCTTTAAAATGTTAAAGCTCTGGTTTAGAGCAGGGTCGGATAGTGTCGTTTGCGTGCTTTGAGCGAAAATTGTTTTCTTTTAACTGGGTGAGATTCACGGGGTTGGGTCTGGATTTTAATTACGGTTTTTGGCTCCGGATTTTTTCGTGTGTTGTGTGCAAAGTGTGTATTTTTATAAATTACAAATCACTTTATATATCAGGGTTTCTTAAAGTGTGGTCCATGGACCCCTTAGGGGTCCGTGACATGATTGCTTTTTGATTGAATAGGCATGGCCGCCTTATAAATGAAGAAATAAACAAAGAACCTCAAAGACCTCTTTTTGGTGATCATGAAATTCAGATTGGTATGCATTTATACCAACCAGAACTGACGGAATATGACATAAATACCCCATCACAACAACATATATCCATACTAATATTATAAATGCGAAAGTGAATGTGTTTGTCCCGTGTTGCCCGTCTTTCACGTTAAAACGGAGCGACGAATTGACGTGATTTTTTAAGTGGAGATAGTTGAAGGGATGGAGAGTGACATAGGATAGTTTTCATCTCCGAAATCATCCCCTAAATGGGTGAAATGGGGGATAAAAGTTTGTATGGAGCTGCGATATAAACGAGTTCCACGCGGACGGAGTCGCGGGCAGAAGCTAGTAGATATAAGAATATAACTACAATGATTGCATTGATCATTAAGTATTACTTTATATTTGTACTTCCAACGTTTTTTTTTCAAATATTTTGCATGAATTATAATGAAAGTACAACAATTTACGACGAAACCCGAAATGTACTTACGGACGCAACTTATTGGTAAAACTTATGTAACTGTTGTAGGCATTTCTTTCTTATACAAATACTAATGTCAAAGTAACTGATAAATACAATAAATTTGTACCTACTGCCATTTTGCTTTTGTTAGGTTTCCGAGGCCGGATAAATAGGGGCCTAAAATATGTAATTTTATTTATTGAACAGTATTATCGGAATATAATTAAACTAAGCCTATATTATAAACTAAATCTATAAAAAGTAGATGCCCCCAGGTCCCCGTTATTGGTTATGGTGCCTAGAAGGCTGGCAGCGTTGCCTCTTTGGATTGCTAGGCTAATCCTTTGGCCAAAATAGCAGCCAGCCCTCTGGCTGGCCCTATGTAATTTTGTAGTAGTTTATTTAAGTTCATTATGAGAAATGCAAATGTTCCCCATGCAACTCTAGCAAATATTTTTGTATCCCGTGATGTAGGTGTGGGCTGAAAAAAAGCGCTGTACAGCCGCCAGGCTAGCAGCAAACGCTGAGCTCAGAACTTGTTGTCGCACCTATTCTAACCTAAGTAAATTAAAAATTGAAAAAAGTATTCACATAAACAGTGCGTGGTTGTCTTCTGCCAAACTACAGGACAGTTTGTTAGCACAGGGACTCCCTTTCAAAAAATAAACGGGTGGGTAAGGACCAATTTCTTGGCCAGTAGTTAGCATAGTTAATTGATGGTAGTTAAAAAGTTCCATTGTGACACGAAAATTAGCCATAGAATTGTATGGCTAATTTTCGTGTCACAATGGAACTTTGAAGAATGAAGTATTTGGTCCTTACCCAGGTAGGTTTAAAACCTACATTTCATTAATTTCGATTGTTTTTTTTTTCTTTTGCGATGATATATCTTTAGTTATTTATTTTTGCAACATGTATTATAATCATGTTATATTAAATAACTAGACTACCTACGAAAAAAATAATAATAACACGCGGTGATGTTTAATTCGTGATCATTAATCAAATTTTCTATTCTGTTTTGATGTCAAACACGATTAACATGGAGTTACCTTAAACTAACTTTTTTCCGGAATATAACTGAATAAGGAATTACTTAATAATTCAAAATAATTTTCACGTAAAGTTAAGTTAGTTAGTTTAAATTTATTAATGTCAGACCTCCTTAAAAATTGTATCACAAACCAATCTAAACCCCTGTGTCCAATAAATAATTCAAGAGTAATAATCTGTAATTTTTCACATGCATATGTATGAGTAGAGTTTATAAAACTAAGGCCTATCGAATCTCCCGCCAAAGCGAAAATTTGACGTATGCATCTATTTAACTTCAAGATACGTAGAGTGACCGAACAATCAGTGGCATTTATTTATTTATTTATTTAATCTTTATTGCACGCAAGAACAACTTATCGTACAAAAGGCGGACTTAATGCCGTAAGCATTCTCTACCAGTCAACCTTTGGGCGAAGCAGACAAATTGCTTATTGCTTTGGTGGTATCATTATCATTACATTTTATTAACTAAACAGTGATTGAATTGCACGAGACCTCATCCATTGAAATCTGTTTTGGCTGTTTATCAATATTTTTCATCAGTAGTCACGGATTAAAAATACGTACATACATACATACATTCATGCCTTTATTCCCAAAAGGGGTAGGCAGAGCACATGAAACGTATGTTTCAGCGCCACTTTTAGCATAAATGTGGGCATAAAAGATCGACTAAATGTGATAAAAATAATCTAGAAAAAATGGCAGATACATTAAAATCAACTTTTATTATGTTGACGTGCACGATTGGTAGAATATTTTAAATGAATTTATCGTTTCTTTCATATTTTTTTAGGAAAACGCGTTTTTTTATTTATACGTAATAATAATCTACGGTGTTTTAATTTGTTTATTTATATGCTGCTGACTTCTGTAAGTATATGTATCTAACGGGCGTGAGCAGACACTTCACACAATATATATAAGGTTCTCTTTACCCATCCTCCCACTCATAAACACGGTCGTAACTCTTAAAGCACTACTCGATCAAATTAAAACACATCCCCACTATCAATTAATTGGACACAAGACTAAGCTCAATTACACTGGCGAGCACTAAAAACTACACACAATCGTAAAGACGTACACGAGTTGCAATTATTTGCCGACATGGCGTACACTGGCGTTCGTAAAACGGGGCTAGCGGTCGCAATAAGACGATATTAAATGACATATACACGTCCATGCACAATACAGTTATAACCGTTGTCCGTGCTGTAGGGAACGGGTATTCCTGCAGTATCTATTGCGATACTATAAGTATTTTTATAAAGTTTGATGTTTAAGATAGCGTAGGCACAATTTTCTTTTATTCAACACAAACATTTATATAACTTACGATACTCATTTATATCTCAAGACCGTGGGTTAAACATACTGGTGAGTGAAAGCTCGAGAGCGCTCTGCGTCGCCCGAGCAATTCTGGGACCGGTTATAAAGGCCTCCACCCACCGGACGCGTGTGCTGCGCTTGTGCTGCGCTGCAGCTGCGCGGGTGCTGCGCGTGTGCCGCGTTCGATGTGTGTTTGAAGTGTAGTTTCAATGCTTTACAACTTGCGCGTGTGCTGCGCTGCAGCTGCGCGGGGGCTGCGCGTGTGCCGCGTTCGATGTGTGTTTGAAGTGTAGTTTCAATGCTTTACAACTTGCGCGTGTGCCGCGCAGCACACGCGCCGCGCAGCACACGCGCAGCACACGCGTCCGGTGGGTGGAGGCCTTTATTGCCGACACAGGCGGGACTCCCGTAATTTACTGACAAACGATGAAACGTTTGTTAAACGGCCAATTGTTTTAATAAATAAATAGATTGTAATGCCTATATTTAAGATAATATTAATACGTCCTGGTCTATTCTGTAACGTGTAACGATAGAGGTGCAGTCCTGTGACGTGCAACGCAAGGATCCACATAACATCAGCGTCGAGTCATTTTTTGTGGCTCGACATTCTGCTGACTGGACTCCTATTTGACCATTCACGTAGTTCCAAAATGTATATAATTGTGTTATTTTGTGTAATAAACTCATTTTATTTCTTTCTTCTTTCCTTACATACTTGCTAGTAAGGAACGAACGCAATATATATGAATGGAATCATGCTAGCTACGCTAAAATATCATGATATTTAAAACAATAAATATGAATGTAGTTTCCAATTACAATAACCTTGACCATTACAATGTCTCTTATATAAGCTTAAAATTGTGTCAATGCTCCCCTATTCACCCAATTTCGGGCTATAAAAGAGGATTGTAACCCTTTTGAACAGCGAGATCACTTATTACACCCGCCCCGCCTGAAAACGACGGCGATAACGATATTTGTTTAGGAACGAACGAGCTTGTTTTAATTACGCTGTGACAGGGCAGGATTTTATGTCTTAATTCGACAAGATATTTTATGAATTCAGATATTAAAGGGATTTTAGACCCTTTAACGACCGTTTACACAAGAGATTTTGAAAATGTTTACTGTTTTTAGGTATTTCAATTAGTAAAAGTCGTCATAGACAGTGACACATACTCGTTCTAAGTTTTCCAAGCTTCAAATCACTCAATTCTATCTCACGGTTGGACTTGTAACTTCAATATAAATAAAGTCGGTTAATAGTGACATTCGAATTCATAACAACGTTAATAGAAAATTATGGACTGAGGTTATTACCTACTGTCAAAATGGGTGTGTAATGAATGGTATAACAACTTTTGATGTATTTTTACTGGATATAACAACATTTAATATAATTTCATTGCATATAATCACTCAAGGGACATAATAAACTTTTGGTATAACAACAATCAGTATAATTTCAAGGCGTATTATGTTCAAATAGTATAATATATTTTTGATATAACGTTTAATGGATATAATGTATATTGGATATAAGTATTAGTGGTATAATGTTTTGTAAGATATAATTTTATTTTTCACACACACGTCAATTATTTTAACCTAACCTAAACCTTACCTAATCGCCAGCGTGTCAACGTCACCCCGCTTCGCGGGGTGCCTATTTCCGCTCTAAGGGACACAAGCTAACCCTAACCTAACCTAGAATGGTACAATTAATACCATTGTTACAAGTATCAGTGGCTATTATACTGTTGTGTGTTAGTGGTTACTCGGTGTCGTACCTACCTACACGAACCTGCCTTAGAGTAATTTTACTCTAAGGCAGGTTCGTGTAGGTAGGTACGACAGGTAAGAAATAAAAGTAGTAAGTATTCCAGATTATACCAATAGTACATTATACCAACTGAGTTTTATATCGAACAAAGTTATATCCCATGTATGTTATACGTTATGACTGTTAGATTAATAGATGTTATATTACAAGTTCATTATATCTGTTGATAATTATATTATATGAGAATATATCAAATGTTGTTATATCAAAAGTGCATTATATCCTTTAATCGTTATATCCATCGAAAATATATCAAAAGTTTTTATATCGATCGTTACGCACCCAATGTCATGAAATGTATTTATATGTAGTGTTTATTCAACAAGGCTTTTTGTATCCAACATTCTTCTTCTTCTGCTTATTTAAGAGCTAAGCTCTTGTCGGTGTAGTTCAAAGTAGGCCCTCCATTTACTCCGATACCAGGCAACCTCTTTAACATCTCGATACGACCTAACATCAACTTATTTTAGTTTATTGAGCTGCTGTATGTAGTTTATTATGGACTATATAATGTACGAGTATAATATCCATATCAATATTAAAGAGGGGTAACTTCGGGAGTTCTTCTTCATGATGAGTGTTTTCGCGGCTGTGTCGCTCGTATCACTGACACCGCCGCGAAAACACTCATCCTGAAGAAGAACTCCCGAAGAGTTCGAAACATGTCGCCCGGAGTGACATTGAATACGTGAGTTGAACCGTGTAATTATTAGTATTATTTCAACATGTCTCACGTAAGTTTGAATTTGCTCATAGATACCATTTAATATAATGTCCCTGTCTATGAATACGGGGCGTATTGTGACGTCATAACTTGCCCCACTAGTTGCCGGGTGCGTATAATGGCCCACTTGACTGTGACTTACTGCCCGTGAGCTTATATAATTAAAATTTCTGACATGTCACGTGAGTAAACTATAACTTGGTGCACACGAGCTTACATTAAGCTTACTTGTGGTTAACAAAGTGATTTAATTTATACTCATTATTCTGGAGTAGTTAACGTTCATAGGGCACGCTATCTGCTTGTTATTCGGCAGAAAGTATGCTTGCCCCCGTATTAAAAAAAACCGGCCAAGTGTGTGTCGGGCCATGCGCAGTGTAGGGTTCCGTAGTTGCCTGTCTGTAATTGTTACATCGACACGCGCCAACTGGTTCGGTTGCGTCGACTAAATTTGTACGAAAGTCAGCCTTTTCAAGTATATTTTAAGTTCGTCGACTATTACTCGGTAACTTAGTTATGCCTTCTTAGCCGTGATAGTTTTTTAATTCATTATAATATATGTACCACTAGCCACACAACTTTTTTTCATATCCCCAGTAGTAGCCATTTAGCTGGCAGGGGGGTAGGACATGACTCGAGCAAATCCAATATCTCGCAAAGTAATCACTGAGTTGTAAATGATGTTAAAAATTCCATAAGATTTTTGAACAAACTATCCAATCAAGCTATAGATTTAACGAGAAAAAAAAAAGCGCCATACTGTGAAGGAAAACACGAAAATTTCAATGACACCACTTAAGTTTCCTACGGTGTATTGTATACCTACTAAAGCCGGCTTACAAAACACGATTGCAGCTAAACGCTAACTTAGCATAATCGCACGTCAATCGACATCATAAAATTATCACCCCCACCACCCTTATTGAAGGCATTTCCATACGGAGACGTGCCTGACATGTAGGGCGAGGCTTCGACGTGAAAAATACCTTTTCACATCTCATGCTCAAAAAGTGCCTATTTCAGGCAAATATTAAGGCAGTTGGTCCAACAGCCACACGAGCAACTTTAACTTCATATAAACTCTTTATTTTTATGTTTCTATGTTTCGTTAGTATTGTAAGACCAAGGCAAGGATACCAACAGCCAAAGTACACAATAGAACTTCATGAAATAAACTTACAGTTTTAATTTCCTCGCAATCGAGTTGAGTAGTAGAGTGTACAATTCGTCCATAAAACCCGTGTCCATAAAACGTCTCGAGTGAAATGGTGCGTTTTATGCACTTGTTGTACAATCTACTATATAGGCCGACTACGGGAATGTTTAAAAAAGGTTATGTTTTTGCAAAGAATCATCATCCACCAGGCCTGCCTGTCCACTGCTGGACAAGCAGGCCTCCCCCAAAGAGTGCCACAATGACCGGCCCTGCGCCACCCGCTTCCAGCGGACTCCCGCAAAGAATGCTTTGAAGTAAAGCGCGCTAGAGTATAAAGACTTTGAAACCAAGCTTCTAAAACAACTCAAATGGTCTCAATTCTGACCCCGTATCATGGTCGGCCTTATCACGCGATAAGTGACAAGATAGGAGCGTCGTCTCGTTCTATCCAACGGTGTCAGCCAGTGACGGACGCTCTATCTTGTCACTTATCGTGTGATAAGGCCGACCATGCTACGGAGTCTGTTGTCTATTCTCAGTCATATTTTTTTTGCATGTCCGGTTTGTAACATCACCTCGAAGAGAGCGTATTGAAATGTCATTGGGATCTAATGCCATGAATAAAAATAGACCTCCAGAGCGGCAGCAGTATATCGAGCTGATGCCTGTGTGTGTCTTAATGACATAGAGCCCATTAGGCCAATTTGATGGAAGTTGTCGATATCACCGGCGATCCGACAATTGACATTCGAAGTCCATTCTATCAAACCTACAACGTATGTTAATTTTCTTGTTATCACGACCAAGTCTGTGCTTTATTGAACTATGACAACTGCCTATTGTTACTTTTAAAAACCTCGCACCTTGCCATTCGTTACTTCTTACTTATAAAAACAATCAGAAGAGCTCCACCTAATTCAGCAAGAGTGTGGTAGTGATCCATAGAGCAGCTCAACGCGGCTCCGCTAATCGAGGTGGAAACGTATTAGCATAAAATAACAAAGGCTAATTAGGCCCGCTCGTAGCCCCGCATAACATTACGCTACGCTCCTGCGCCGCGCACATACACCTAGTACTACGCACCGATTTTTACATTTGAAGAGCATTCGCTGATTGGATTTAGAAGGGTTGCACCTCACAGCAAGTACATTATTAAACTGAAAAGCTCTTCATTGTGTGTTTAATAGTCAGTTTGTCAGATTAATCGTATTGTAATTAGGCTTGTCCATATATTATGTAATGATATTGAGACGATTTTTAATAACACGTAATTTGAGTTCTTAAGATAATTTCATTCCTAGATTCGTAACACGGGTTCATCTCTACCATTCAGAGTTGATCATAGCCGTGTACAATATAGAACACGCATCATATTCGTCAGAATTATCTGCGACAAACATTGGCAGATGTTTGCAGACGCTGGAAGACGCGGCCTGAAGGCCGTATGCAGATCTCTGTTTGTCCAGTCATTACCACTGTTTGCCGGAGGCGCCCGCTCGCTGCTCGACGCTTGGCCCAAGCATGGAAGTGGCGCGGTTTGAGGCCAACTTTGGCTAATGAACGCACTATGTATTTTTTCTCCTATTGATCTCCTATTGATTGGGGCCACTCCCAAACTTAGTCACTGATTTCATGTCCAGAGCCGCAAACTCCAATTAAAAAATCACAAGGAATGTCTTAATACTGATTTTAAAAACCCAGTGCATAATCCAACTACTTTTCGCTCGTATGAATGAAACTACGTTCAAAACTAAGTTTAAAAAGTACCATCTCCAGCAACTTTTCGCATTAAACCCCATTTCGAACGTAACAGTATAATCCATCAAGCCGCTTCTCACTTGCGCCGGCCATTACGTATGCATCACGGGTCCCATTTTTGCATTTGTAATAGGAATCATTGTGTAATTATTCACTCGTTACATCGGATAGACTATGGCAGCGCAGATGGATTAGCTCCCAGCTGAAATACGGGCTGCATTTTCTTTGCACTCGTGCATTATGCAAGTTTTAACTTTATTCCCTAACCGCTGGGTTGGATTTTCCGTGCGTTGTGTTGGCAGATGAGATATTGGGAAAGTTTGCGGTCGATTTTCCGGAGACTTGCATTTGTGGTAGTCTTTGGTTTTTTTAGAAACAGCCCATGATATAATGGCCGCGTTCAGGTTCTGTCTGGTTGTAGCCACTAGCAAATATGTACACCTTTTACAAAGAATGACTTAGGTGTTTCATAACCTGAAATATTTTACTTAAGATATTTTAATTTATAATTAAAGCTGTGAATTGTACTATATATGTCATCTAGCTGATGCCTCAAAATGTTTCATAGCATATATATATAAATGTTTACATTCTATCTACTCATCTACCTGCAAGTGTCTATATGGATAGCAAAACCTTGTAAACACTGTTATATTACGTACAATTCAAATACTTACCTGACGTAAATAATACAATTGCACACTCCACACTTCCTTTTCTACGTAATCAATTTAAGTAGAAAAGGAAAAACAAAATTACACAACGTTTACAGTAAACAACAAGCGACGTTATCGCTAAAGGCGAAAATAATAATATCACGTACAGCAACAATATTTGGAAACTGTTATGCCTTTTAGTAATGTATAATCCGGAAGCTGGCGATACGTTAAATAATAATCGCACAGTACCTACGCATTACGATACTTGAAGCACGACTCACAGCTTAGCGTTCGTGTGTTTGTCACGCTCTTGTGCAAAAATAATACTGATTTAGGTACTCAGGGGTAGATAAAGTTGCAGATCAAGACACTGGCGGCGCGCCAAAGAACACTTTAAGACGCACAAAAATACGGGATCACCTAACTCCGTACGTCTCCGCCTCGTTACTGAATGCGCTTATAAATTCCCACAATATCCTCAGCTGCACTTTCCCCATATTTCGTCCTTTATACGTATTTATTGACCGCGCCCTCGCACGCATAAATTTAGAAAAACATCCACTGGATTTACTTCAGCAAACAACTTTGAACGTCTCAAAAAGATTTGGCTCCTTCTTCGCCGTTAAGTCACGTTCATGCTGTTGCTGTCTGATTTTTAATAAAAACTCGCATCCAACGGTTCAGTGTCCTGCAATAATCTCTTGAACCCAGAAAGGATTTTGGTTTTAATTTCAAGGCAATCTACTATATTAGGAGCAATCACAGCACGCTAGATGTGCAGCAGCCGTAATTTGCCTGTGGATCTTTAACTCCAAAAGCAGGTAACCGATAAAGCCGGCAAATCAACCGATTAAAAAACAAAACGTGTAGCAAATATTGTCGGAATCTCTCGAAAATACCAAAACACGGAGCGTATAAACGCTTAGGGCATTTCTGTATGCGAACGCCGTGCAAGGGCGTACTTGAATAACTTAGGTTTGTTTGCATAAAAACTCGAATCTCCGAAATGCCAGTTTAGCCCGCGTCGGGCAACGGGGGGCCGGTCATTTGCATAGAATAACAAGCGCAACCTTGCGGCCAGCGGCGGCGCAAAGAGCTCTTGTGGGCTCTGCGCGAACGCCATTTGGTAGACCCAATCATTGGCGCGGCTGAGTGCCCCTGCGCCCGCCTCTAGTGCCTGCAGCCTGCATCTAATAATCCTTAACACTCGATGCTTAATGGAATGCGTCTAAAGGCGCCCCGACTGGAATTGAACAGAGTGTATGGCCTCCTCGACTCCGCTCCAACTTTATTCTCAACAAATCTTACGTTTCAATTCGCAAATGTAGATAGATTTACATAGATCAGACATTTACATTATTATTTTGAGCGCGTCGTGAAATTACGCTTCAAATAAGAATTCCATATTTCATTAGTCTGTAAGAAAGTTTGTTTTTTTGCTGCCCTCGGTTTTTCTTTGGCGGAGAGGAGCGGAATTTTCTAAAATTTGTTCTTAGTTTGCATACTCGCTCCTAAAATTTAAATTTTCTCGATTCAGCGAGTTTCCCTCTATTTTGACGAGACAGCGAACACGGCGCGATATTTGCGCCAGGATAGGCTTGTTTGCCATAATTTGGTCGAAAACATCTCACACGCAGCTATTGTACGTCGACATTAATTATGGGTTCAGTGTCCACCCTTCTCTGGGGCAAATAAATTAATTGTAGCATTTGAAACGACGCGACGTACGTTTGAAAGGACGTTTTAAAACCGGATAAAAATGGAATACTTTGAGCAGAAAAAAGCGATGTTTTGAGGATAAACAAGGCGTCGCTATCAGTCGGCGACAGTCGCGAAATTTAATAAAAGCGGGTTAGTGTTGCCTTATCGGGCTGGGCTCGCTCGAGAGTGAGTTATGTGAGGTAGCACGGAAAGATGAAAATTAATGAGGTAAGAGTGCGACGCTCCGTTTAATGCTGTTTGATTCTTTTACGTTTTTTCCGCGGAGTGCAGCGGGGGCTGAATTAATGGCCGGTCGTTTGGAGCAGTTTTTCAGTAGTCCCGCGTTAAATGAGCGCTCTTTAACTGAGACACTGTTTTGCTCAACTACTCTTTAATTTTGCCTAATACTTTTACTACAATGGAGATAGAATTTTGTAGTTTTCACGTGAATGAAAAGGCTTTGTTTTCATAAATACCTTGAATATTTTCATCGACACTTGACGCGGGCAAAACACTTTAGTATTACCGTTTTATGTTCTATAATTACAAATCTGCCAAGCTAACAGTTGTACGAAACATAAAGTTTTGATGAAAACAGTGGACATACAACAGCAAAAATTTAACATTAAACGACCAAAAAAAATGTAGTCGTTACGTCAGTTCTGTGGCAGTATTACCGTTGCTCCGAGAATTTTAATACAAAATGTATTAGGGCCATATCAGCGCCGGTTAGACTAATTAAGCTTGTATTACAAACCGACGCAGACGATCACAGACTCGCTGGAACAATTTTGAGAAGAACAAATGCAGTATAAATATATACTAATTCTATAATTCTATTCTTTCAAGGTTATTCAGAGCAGTGACGCTGTTTATATAACGAAATGCTGGTCTTAATCGAATGCCTGGCGTCTATTATTTTTTACGGTAGCTTACTCTGGTCACACCATTTTGTCGCACTAGTGTGACGACAAGTAATTACTTGTGCTCGTGGTCACACCACTTTAAAAAAGATAACCCTTTAACAGGTCCGTGTAGACTGTAGGTACGACGACGATCGAAGCGAGGTGGAGTCTTAGCTTTACTGCGACCCTACGCCCGCGAGCGTGGCGCGGTAGCACCCGGCGAAGCGCCAAAACTAAACAGGAAAATAAATAAATAATAAATTCCTCGTGCTCACACAAGTGTGGCAAAATGATGTGACTACGAATCCGACGTGAAATTGACGACAAATGGGCGTTACGATACATAATTATTATGTAAAAGGGAGTAAAACAGTAGGATAATATATAAGTGAATAAAGGAGCGACCACACCGCTGCTCAGAATACGCTAACGCACCGTATACGTAGCAAAGTGTATGAAGAATACTTGACGCATACGACACGTGACGTATACGCAGCGTAACGCGCCGGTGTGGTCGCAACTTTAAACAGTAGTACAGCCAAGTTTCGTCCATAATGTATTAAATGAATCATAAATCATAACAACGTTAGGACAAATGATCGTTATGCCAGGCAGCGGTGTGAAATAGAAAAATAGGACAAAAACGTTATGTATTTTAATACCGAGTAACTTGTGGAAAGACCTGGGCTACGTATTTTTTAAATCCATATTTTTTTGTTTTTATGTACATTCTTGGCACACGTTGAGCCCTTTTAATTTACTTCCCGGTAATAAATGTAAAATCTCAAATCCATTACGGCCAAGTTTTGATATTAAGTGCGGACCTTAATTTTGTTGGTGGAAAACTCGAGCCGCTCTAACTTAGGAAAAAGTTATTTTTTTACCGGGTGAAGGGCTAATGAAGAAACTCGATTGGCAGGATTTGGGGAATACTGGGGCTGTGTTCATTGCGTTTTAATAGTAGCTTGTGTCATGGCGGCCGTCTGTCCGTGTTTCTGATGTGAAGATAAAGTTAGCGCCGACCTGTCAAAGTATTGATTATTATCGCCTAATATGTATAAATAGTTTAAAAAACACACAGACTTACGCCATTAAAAATGTGTAGGTCAATGTCCTATATCAGATAAAACTCCTTTGTCCCTTAAGCTGCTGTATCATGGTAGACTTTACTTTTAAGCATTAAGTCTGTTACTTGTATCTTTTTGGTCTACGAAAATGTTTTAATACTTATAAAAATGTAGTAAGGTGTACCGGTTCCCAACACACCACCGTTTTACTTTGAGCGAAGTAGACTTTTAGACATTCGTATCTGGGCCAGTGTTGGAATTTGAGCTCTATTTTAGAGGAGTGAGGTTTATTCTTGAATGCGTTTAAGAATACGATGTTAGTGGAGGAGTGCAGTGAGTCTGTTATTGATTGGTTCATTGAAGGAATCCAATTTGAGCGGTGGTGACACTTTGTAAAATAATAGCGACGTTGCAATCGTATTGGTTTAAAAAAAATCTGGCTTCTGGACGAACGAGTTTAACTTTGGATACAAATACTACGCGTATTGTTTTAACCTCAAAGGGTGGGCAATAAAAAATAAAAATGCTAAACGCGTTGCAATTTGGCACACACAGCGAATATAAGCAGTAAAAGAGTTTCCAATGATAGTTAAAATTAAAATTTAAAACAAGATTTACTGTCGCAAAAAAAAAAACACAAAATAGAACAGAAAAAAATGAAGGTGCTTACATAAAACAAAACAAAACAGAAAATAAATTAGTGCGACTATAGTGTTGTATTGTGTTGTGTTGTGTTGTGTTGTTGTGTTGTATTGTTGTGTGCCTATTGGCTCGGGTCAATCGTTAGTTACGTCCCGTTCTATATATATGACAGCTGCCGGCGCCTAATTTAACGTTAACCAGTCTGAAAAATGCATTTGATGCAAACTACCCCTAAAGCTATATTAAAAACATTTCGCAAGCGTTGCCTGAACTCATCAAGAAAGAAGCTTGAAAAAATAATCCAACATCACGAAACAATGTTTAAGGAAAATGAACACGGCAAATCCTTCTGCGGGAAGCAATATCATTATTTCGGCAATGACTTGTTGATTGCTGCTCGGATAGCCGAAGATGCCCGATTGCCCCTGATGATCACCGAAACTACAGACTAAAGGATAAGGCAGAATTTACACTAGTTTTATTTAATACGTAAAATTTTTATTGCTAGATTTTTCAGACTCGGATTTTTAACTCTCCACTCTCTTTTCCAAATGCAAGAATATGACGCAAGGAGACTCTTTTCGAAATGTAAGAATATGATTGCAATAAATAAACAACGGATTTTATCTTTATTTTGTAAAGAATTTACAAGATGATAACTAACTTTAACAAAATTAAAACTAAGTTAAAACTAAAAAGGCCCTCGAGGCATTTGTACCGAGGATGCTGGTGGCATTTCCTCGTTGAATTGCAATGCCAATGCGTTGGGCGAGAAAGCCGCCAGCTCTTCGGTCACCAGTTACGCCAACCAGCCATTTCGCGATTTCCGCAAATAACCGAGGGTCTCTACGCCAAATGGTACAAAGTTATACTCTCTGCCGAGGCCTCTATTTAACTCGTATCAGATTTTTTACCCCGTTTTAGAATTAATCCGTTCGAGGTGGGACGGTGCCAAAATAGACACATGTTTTTATGTCATTTTAACTGTTACACGGTATCATTGGGCAATGATATTACCTATCGCCAAACTGTACATTTGTAATTATATTTATTGATTTGATCAAATATACTTATAATAGAAATACTATTGAAGTCAAGCCACTGCGGCATATTTTCTATGTGAGTGAACGACGGCCCGTTCCGCGCAATATTTCCGAATGTGATTCCGTTCGCTGCCGACTATTGCGAGGATATGAGGAATTGGGATCTGGAAATGCTTCCGTACATTTTAGCCGACGCAATAAAACGTTATTTATTATTTATTTTATTTTAACACCAAACTGGATGAGCTAGATATGTTAAATCTACCGTCCTTTTCCTAATTTGCACAGTGCGAGTGAGATAGGAGTCGTAGTGTCGTCGCGCGCGTCGACCAGACAACGTAGCACATAGACGCTTACAACGCCAGAACCATATGGGTAGTGCCGATTTATAGTAAGTACTCATTCCCCTCATGCATAGAAAATAATCACCTGTGAAATTGCCGGTTGAGACCAGTATAATACCCGTAACTCAAAGGACAAGTATACGTCTAACCTAACACAAAGGAGACTTGGCTAGGTCTACCGGCTAGGCCAGCACAAGTGGCGCGCGACGAGAAAATGTACCCTCCTCTTTCTAATTTGCACAGCGCGCTGAGTCGCGCGCGACGCGGCATGGCAGCATGTTGTGCAGGTCAAAGTGGTTCTGTTGCGTGTGCTAGTGACACCAGTAGCACAGCCGTACCTGAATAGATTAATCTCAAATTAAAAACCGGCCAAGTGCGAGTCGGAGTTGCGCACGGAGGGTTCCGTACCATTATCTATAAAAACGACAAAAAAAACACGTTTGTTGTATGGGAGCCCCTCTTTAATATTTATTTAATTCCGTTTTAGTATTTTTTGTTATAGCGGCAACAGAAATACATCATCTGTGAAAATTTCAACTGTCTAGCTATAGCGGTTCCTGAGATACAGCCTGGTGACAAACAGACAGACGGAAGGACAGACAGCGAAGACGAATAGGATCCCGTTTTACCCTTTGGGTACGGAACCCTAAAAAAAGACAGCCTATATGAAAATTACACATTTATTGTAACTACATACAAATTTATTGATCCCGTGGTTTTTCTTGTATGTAGCGGAAAGCGGTACGGCGTAGGCGCTCGATAGGCGGGTTCTTAGCAGTGAAAGTGTTAACACATTCGAGTCTAGTTTTCCCTCCGGGTCGGAAGGTCAGATGGCGATCGCTTTCGTGATACAAGGGCCTATTCTCAAGGGCTAATTCTCTCTAAAAAAAAATGGGATTCGGTGTCAAAGCGGACCCCAGGCTCCTTCAGGGCACAGCCGGGAATAACGCTGGGAAGATAATGATGGTATGGCGCGGATCCATACCTAAGCGAACGAGGGGTTAAGTGAGCTTTTATTCCCAAAAGGCACGCCCAGTGCATTCGCTACGCTCACATTTAACCCTCATTTTAATTATTAATACCTCGAATATCGTTTGTTTCACAAATAACGCCGCCCCGTAAAAATTGAACCCTCTCTTAAAATGATAAATAGGCGAGGCTTAACGCTTTACAAGTATAATACCACCGAAACAAAAGGTAATGCACGAGTATTGAGGTGGTACAATGTTGCGACCTTTTTTACTTGGACGGGGTAATCTGCGGGTAATTTATTGAGACAAGCGTTTTACTACAGGTATTAGCGTTAAAAAATTAATTACGAGATCATCTGCTGCGCTGGGAGATTGTTTTAGGTGGTATTAACGAAATTACTTCTAAATTAAAAAGTTACGACCTTGCCCTTCAGACACCCGAATTTGAAACTAACACTAAGCCTTAATAAAAAAAATACCGCTATAACAAACTGGCAAGGTTGCTGTTACTTTAAATTTTAACCGAGATTGTGGTATTCTACATATATGTGGTTTAATTTGACTTAATAAAACGAGAACATAATAGGTATCGTATAACTTTGCCACTTAGCATAAGAATGGCACAATTTGATATTTAAACATTCATACGTCTACAAAGTACTCGCAATCATAGGCATCATTGCCAACACGACGCATGGTACAGAGTGCAGTAAATAAGTTTAAAATGTATACAGGAAGTCAATCTGGATGACAAACAATATCAATGTTCGCGCTAGTTATGATTCGATAATGCAGCGCGCGTAGAAGCCAGCAATACGCAATACGCAATGTCGGACCAGATTGACCTCTGCTTTATTACATACAAGGCTCGCGCGTAGATAAGGTGGGCGTAATCCCTAGGAACACTGTTGAATAAAGGCTGCGTAGGTCGCTCTATGTGTTGATCAGTGATTGGAATAGGCAGAGTATAAATACCTAAACTTAGTAGAACAAAGTCATGAAGTGGAGACTTCCTTGCGCTAACATTTTTTTCCGGGACTTACCGGATTAAAAATTAAAGTTATATAAAAGTAAATCCTATAATTGAATCTTGGATGTATCAATAATTCAGTAGTAACAGCAACACAATTTTTTTTTTACTGTACTTGAAAATCACCGATGAGAAAATTGTTGTTACTTCTATATTTCTGTGGACTACAGAAGAAACAACAATTTTATTATTTATTTAAAATTAATCTGTCTCTTTTATCCTCGTTCACATTTCGTGTTTAAGTGAAAGAGATAGACAAAATAGTAGTCTACTATTTTGTCTATCTATTATATTTCTCGTGGTTCCTATTGTTATCGTGTAAAAGGGAACCAGATGTCGTTATCACTTGTTGCTGCTACCTGCTATCCTTTTTATGCATTAATAATAAGTTGACAATACAGTTTCATACCATCCTTTATCGAGTACAGACAGGTTTATACTGTGTTTCTATTTTGTGCCTATTGATTCTATTGAACCCGAAAAACATTGATTTTTATCCTATTTATAAAATATTACTTACTTAGTAAGTTCCCGGGATTTTAGTCACGCACAAATATAGTCGTAAGGAAATCTCCACTTTTTGTCTCTGTGCTACTAAGTTTAGGTATTTATACTCTGCCTATTCCGATCACTGGTGTTGATACAGGCAACTCACCGTTCTTCATCATCATCATCATCATCATATCAGCCGAAAGACGTCCACTGCTGGACATAGGCCTCCCCCAAAGAGTGCCAAAGTGACCGATCCCGCGCCACCCGCATCCAGCGGACTCCCGCAACCTTTACCAGGTCATCAGTCCACCTTGTCGGGGGCCTACCCACGCTGCGCCGTTCTTCAATGGCACATATTTCATGCAATCATTTCGGCTGAATATTTGAATCTGTACAAAGCTTGAACTCATAATTTGTAATGAAAGGGTTAAATACCCTTGTGATTTATCCAACTGCGATTTTTTGATAATCATAATATCCGATTTATGTTTTCAAGTAGTCGTTCCATGTGCCTGGACAATAAATGACGTGACGAATGCGAGAATGTACAGTCGGCATCATGTAATTTGTAGCAGGTAAAGTAGCCAAATATATCGGTACACGTGTTGTTTACTGTAAGACCGTGTTTCGACACTATAAGAGACTAACTCTACCTAATTAAAATATTTTCCCAAAATGTCACTACGAGTATTCAGGTTAAAGTATACAGCTACTGCGGTCTGTCTCTCAGTTTTATAGTATTAAGTGATAGATGAAGTTATTCGAAAAATAATGAATCTCGATCCGACATAATTTTACGAGTGGCCTACATTTTTAATACATGTCAATATAAGTTAAACTCCGTCAGAACAAACTTCGGCAAACGTCGTATTTAACTTTCATAATTTCAGGAAAGTGCCTCGGTGGCCCGTTCACGTCTCACGAATTAGTTTCATTTCATTTTTGTAATCACATTTAAAGATTGTGGTTAAAATGTTTTCGCTGAAAATAAATTGTATGATGAGTAGGCACATAACCATTATAAGTTACGCAAAAACAAAGATTTACAAAAAAATATGCTGAAAAATTCTTAAAACTAACACTGGCAGGAGCCCGCCTAGCGGGCGCCTACGTAGGAGTCGCTTTCCGCTACATACGATTCCGCTAAAACTGCGGGATCGGGTAGCGTAGCGATTCTTGCTAGCGAATGTGATCTAGTAGTTACTTGGCCGACCGTTATATGACAAAGTTGTCAACCTACGTCACACAAAATAATTCCGGTACCAAAACCAAACAGTTCTAACTATACCGTTACACAAAGTTTTTGGTCTAGCCGGCTAATTGCATAACTTTTCGAACGAGCGTAGAGACAACTCAAAAGTTATTTATACAATTATTTTCCTATTCAAAAGATGGCATTTTGATCTACCTAGTGCAAAAACATGTATCTCATAAATACGTACCAAAACGAATCTGCTAACATAATAGCGATGGGACATAATTATGAGTAAGTCGTGTTGTATGCACAGATATTTGTACACTTGACTGCACGATACTTGGGGCTACCGAAGGGTAGTTATTGAAATACTCGATTCAATAATCTGCATTATATTAGTTCACTATCATGAGAGCTCTGGAGCATAATAATATTATTCCTTTATGGGAATCACAATAATTGCGATACGCTCCTTGAGCCCGATCGCTCGGCCTCCGCCGGCCCCTCAGCCACTCGCCCACTCTTACCTGCGAGCCGCGGACTCCTTTTACTATAATTGGACAATGAATAATACAAAAGCTTGTTATTGTCCGAAACCGGAAATAAATAAATGTTCGCCGTCTCGGCTTTAAAGAGCTTCGAGGGAATAAGGAATAAAGAATAGTTTTCGTGCACAAAGTTAATGATGTTCTTTTTTCCAGCGGACTCGAGTCGGTTGTTGGGAATGCAGCTTTAAATTCTGAAAGCAGTCGGCGCTTTAATTTTAATTCTGAATATGTGAGAGTATGTTATACACTGTATAGAGAAGGAAACTGCCCATTATAATTACTTACATAACTCTTCCGGATCGCTAAACTTAAGTGGCAGTGGGCGGGGCACATAGCACGTAGAACCGATGGCCGTTGGGGCGGAAAGGTTCTCGAGTGGCGACCACGTACCGGAAGGCGCAGCGTGGGTAGACCCCCGACAAGGTGGGCTGATGACCTGGTAAAGGTTGCGGGAGTCCGCTGGATGCGGGTGGCGCGGGACCGGTCACTTTGGCACTCTTTGGGGGAGGCCTATGTCCAGCAGTGGACGTCTTTCGGCTGATATGATGATGATGATGGCATAACTCATTGAAGTTGTTAAAAACTATGCATCTCCGCCCGTTTTTAACCGAATTCAAAAAAAAGGAGGAGGTTCTCAATTCGGTTGTATTTTGTTTTTCTAAGTATATTTTAATTCCTTTTTTTATCCCAAAACATGAGTGACCAGCGCGCACGCAGACTTGACTAAGGCAAGAGAGATCTGATATTGAAGTCCGTATAGCCCTGTTAATAGTGACCTTGCGACGGGCGCTTTTTGCTATAAGGGCGTGTTTAAGGGTGGGTTGCACCAACCTATTATTACAGACCGATAACGATTAATATGGCGCCAGCAGCTGTCATTCCATTGACTCTTGTCAAACATTCCGTACATTCAGATTTTAACGAACATTCCTTGCAATAGGCATGATGACAGTAATTGAAAATCACTAAAATATGGTATTTTCGTAATGAAATTTTAATCATAGAATTCGAAAAATGCTCATATTTTTTTATTAAGTAAGAGATTATTGTTTATTTTGATAAAATTAAACCGAAAAATACGGACGCCCGCCATGATATGTTAAACACCAATCAGAGTGCATGACGTCACACTTGTATAAATAAATACCCATTACGGCCATTACCACAGATTACAGAGAAAACTTACGTCCTGAACGAATAGTAAGACAGGGATAGAACCATGTTATCTGACAGGTCTTCATATATCATTGTCTCCGCTTTCTCGCTCGCACGGCCGCGCAAGACTTGGAGCATCTAGGTAGCAAAAAGGTTTGCGTTCTGTTTATACAAACATGACGTCACTCGGGACGCCATGACACTGAAAAGCGTTTTAGCGCCAATTTGAAATTTAAAAACAAAAATGCATTTTTTTCCTACTTAACTGGTATATTCTCTTGAGAAGTCTTATTCGTTGTACATAATAAATGTTTCTAAACATTATAGAAGAGTTTTTCAAAATGTGTCATCATGCCTATTAGAAGTGGTTTGGTGCCCTTAGGTGTGTTGCACCAAACAACTGCCGGCGCCATATAATTACCGTTGTTCAAACTCTAATCATTAGTTAGGCCGCAGTTGCTACAGAATACATCGTAGCGTGGCGATCGACTACATTAATTTAGCGTAGAAGTATCTACGTCGTGCTACGAATGTGCTACGAAAACACTGCGCACCGTATCAGCAGAACGAAAATATTTTAAAAGAGAATCTACCCTGTCTAAGAATATATAAGTCACAAATTACAATTAGACGTTTCATTACTTTTTATCACAGTTCAACTTAAAGCGGACACTGATCTTAACAGGTGAATGTAAATTGGACTCTGTTCAGAGTTAGATAAGATTCAAATTAGAATGACCCTTAATTACAAATTTTAGCTTAAAATATCTAATAGTGCTAACAGATGGCGTCCTATAACTGGCATTGTTCGGTCTTAGTTTGTGGCACGTGATCTATGGGATCTGGGGTTAATATACGTAATCATAACTGAGGCGTGAATCGGCTAGTTTTAATTACAGCTAGCGACATGGAACTTGTGAAAAGTGAAATGACAAAACTTGCCATTAGAAGTGCATTTAATCATCATCATCATTTTCATTCACCTATTTATATACGTCATACTGCCGGGCCACAGGAACCTCGTGTACGAATTATAATAAGCAGTATTAACCCCCACGCTGGCCCAGTGCGGGTTGGGGAAAATTAAGACTGAAAAAAAATCATATATAATTAAAAATTAGTAATAATTCATTACATTCAGCTATATAACACCCATATAACAAATACCTTAAATACTATCATACTTACATAACGGTGTGGCCCCGCTGCGTCGTCAGCTCCGATGTAGGGTTCGGTAGGTTGCCCCGGAACCGCTGAAACACGACACCCTTCGGCCAGAAGTCAGCCTTCGCGATGGTCTCCTGCAGCGCTGATATAATAGTACATTACGTAACTAGGGCGGTGAATTCGTGAATGCCCCAGATCGCAGGTGTTTGTGGCGCGAACCGAAGGTGAGGGCCATAAATATGCGCTCTGGGGCGCTGCGCGTACGGGATAATTTACTTTAAAAACAAAGTTTTAACCGACTTCAATTTAGTACTCCGCCAAGCCACGAGCACTGCATTTCCTATTTTTTACAATTTACCACATGAACTGATTTCCGATAGCAAATGCGTTGATTACTATAGAAAAAAACCGAATTGCTGTATGTGGGCCGATAATATTTGAGGACTTCCATCGATTCCCCAAGATCATCACCAATGGCACTTCATTAGTTCCTATTTCAACGGAATCTTATCAGAACCTGTGACGTACTTTTGCACTTTTAAGTACATAATTGAGGAATTCGATAAGTCATCTGTGGTCTTCATCATCAATTCCTCGCCACCAAATTTATGATTCCGGATGTAAATACACGAGTTATAACAGAAAATACCAAAATCACTACACGCGTGCCTTATAAAATTGAGGAGTCCCCTCAATTCCTCATGGATCCCATCATCTAACTGAATTTTGAAAAAAATGGGACCCACCTGGAAGTATATACATACGAACAAAAAAAAAATTTTCCGAATCGGTTCATCAATGACGGAGTTCTGAGGTAACAAACATTGAAAAAAAAAAAAAAAAAAAAAAAATACAACCGAATTGAGAACCTCCTCCTTTTTTTTGAAGTCGGTTAAAAACTCGCATTGTGGCCAGGTGAAGACGTAAAATTTTGTACTCAACACGGGCGGTAATTCGTAAAGCCCCAGAGCGCATATTTATGGCCCTCATCTTCGGTTCAGGCCTGCGATCTGGGGCATTCACGAATTCACCGCCCTAGTTACGTAATGCACTATATATTGTACAATATTGTGCAATAAAAATTTCAAAAAATATTTTTCATAAGTTCTTTGATGCTTTCGATGGGAACCTGTTATTGGCTTTTAAAATTCATATTTATTTCACTTGTTACTATATAACAAATTATAACTATAATATAAACCAAAGCTAGCTTAAACATAAATACAAGATAATCATAATCAATCAAAGAACAAAATTCTCGGCAAGCCTCGTGACCTAAACACGGTACTCGACTTTAAGAGCTGTCATTATGAAACGATTGTATAAAATACTATTATATATACTTAATCAATTTCTTTCTGTAGCCGTTGGTTCTCCAAATATAAATAAATTCTAAATAAATTGCATGGCCTCAAGAGTAATTCACACTTATACCAATTACATTAAACGCTTGTTATAAATTCGACTTTTGTACCTACTAAGTGTAACTTTATGTTACTAGATAAAATCAAAATAATTGAATAAATTCTCTAAGAGATTAATTCATATTCACTAATGGACCGTAACAGATATTTCCCTTTGAAACATACATTATCAAATAACTGTTCAAACTGTTCTACGACTATTTCATTAACTGGCCACCAAAGGTGAGATCGTAAATAACTGCGGCTCATAACTACAGCTTACGGGCCAAATTTATCATTTGGACCGCAGAATTGGCCCACTTAATTGAAACACAAATAAGGTGCGATCGGGCGATGGAGAGATTATACCGGACCTGGGGCCGCAGAGAACGTAATATCAGAGGTTTAAGATGGAATAGGCATTTATACGTGACAATCGCGAAGCATGGAATAAATCAGAATGCAATTATTTGGCAATGGAATGGCAATAAATCAGAATACAGTATTTGAAACACCACGCCACGAAACGGTTCCGTCTCTGCAGGATCCCGTTCGCTACACTACAATTTGTGTAAATAAAAATAGTAATTATTTTATTGTAATATTACAGATCTTTTTAGTAAATTACCTTTTGACATGTTAAAGTGCCCTTGTAGCCTATTTGCAGATAAATATATTTTTTTTCACTGTTTTGTTCTTTATTGCAAAATTAAATTAAATAATGTCAGGTTGTCTTTGTTTAACACTAGCATCCAGCGCGACTTCATACGCGTAATCCAAAGAACGCAGGCAAACGCACGAGTTATATCATCCAGAATGACTGTTCTACGCGCATGTGGAAGAATTTTTGTATGTAGTCAAACTTCTGTACAATTATTTCTGTGGCCCAGCCGGTGCGGGGCGGTTCAAACTGGTATAAATCCAACAAAGGGCCCGAATGTTAAATGCCGGGTCCTTAGGCCAGAATAGTTAAATGAAAAGTGCTTAAAGCTCGCGCTTGAGACGCTTGGGCGATTAAAAATCGGAGATAACGGAATTGAGTTCAGGCTGTCGTCAAAGTAAGCTCAATGTTGACTTGGAACAAAGAACAGTGTTTTTTGCATTGTTCTATTTCTCAAATATCTGTTTACAAAATTGTTACTGAATTATAAATAAATATGAAATAAAATATTTGGGGACAATCTTACACAAATCGATCTAGTCCCAAACTAAGCAAAGCTTGTACTATGGATACTAGACGACGATATACATACTTAAGTAGATAAATAAATACTTAAATACATAGAAAACATCCATGACTCAGGAACAAATATTCATGCTCATCACACAAATAAATGCCCTTACCGGGATTCGAACCCGGGACCTCCGGCTTCGTAGGCAGGGTCACTACCAACTAGGCCACAGAGGTCGTCAATTCGAATTAGAATTATGAAGTGCGGGTAGCAGCAACTTACTATTACAGACAGATCGACGTTAAATAAAGACGCCACGAGCTGTAATTCCATAGTATGTAATATGCAAATATTCTGTACAATCATATTTTGACGAACACCGCTTAAGATTCATTCATTCATTTATTATTAAAAACGTATTTTACAGAAAAATGGCTTAATACTATAATATTATATTAAGGGATACATTTTTGCGAGAGCCTGAAATAGGATAACCGGTGTTTCAGGCGGTAGGAAATATCAGTATATTTACATACGGTTTGGTGAGATGTGGGGGTATTGTCAAAGTTAACACGATCGAGTTTAATATTACGGTAAGTAATTCAGGCGGCGAGTCTTTTTGAGCGGCGTGTAGTATACTACATGGTAACAATTACATTTGTCAATCCAGCTCGTCTCACCTCGCCGGATAAAAATGTATGTTATGTTGTGGTGACGACCGCTTAGCCTAGTGGGTAGTGACGCTGCCTACGAAGCTGAAGGTCCTGGGTTGGAATCCCGGTAAGGGCAAATGTTTGTGTGCATATTTGTTTCTGACTCATGGATGTTTTCTACGTACCTATTTAAGTATTTCTATGTATTATATATATCGCCGTCTAGTACCCATAACACAAGCCTTACTGAGCTTAACTACTATGGGACTAGCTCGATTTGTGTAAGATTGTCCCCTTATATTTATTTATATAACAAAAAATCTACATGTCTGGTTTATTCCAGTTAACATGACGATAAGTAAGTAAAACCATAACCGACTCGATCTCTATTGTTCCATTGTTATCTGCAAGTAGGGTTGTTAATCAATTATGCATAAACAATAAAACAAACAGTAGCAAATCCTTTGCACGTCGATTTGTTTTAAGACGTCCCACGTAAGGTGCATTTTGGTAATTTTAAGTGGAACAGACTATACATTGAATTGCGTAAGTAATTACTACTTATTTACAAGCAAAGTTAATGCAAGGCTTGTAAAAAAGCAATCCGTCTAAGTCTAGCACAAAATGGCCCCGCCTTAACCCCGGTTTATAGGCCCCTAATACCCGGTGTCGAAGGCCTGCCATTGTTCCCTAAGCGAAAGCCCTGCCTAGCTTAATTGGAATCTTTTAAAGTTTACCCGGGCAGTAAAGGCAGGGATTGGCTTTCTCGTTACAAGGATTTGTTTGGATAGTGTTGTTTGTTAGTATATGTGTGTGTATATATAGCATTCAGTGACTGATTTAAAACGGGTACTTTTTTTCCCAAGATATTGTACAAAATTTACCATTTTTCTTACATTTATGGTCGTATAAAAATGTAACTCTCCTCCGCTACTATTTTGCCAGAATAGTTTACATAATGATAAATATGATAGCTAGCCCGTAAGATACAAAAATCACATTAATTTTAAGGGTACCAACTTTCAGCAACAATTGAGTGTACTAAAACATAGACCAAAAAAATTTGACATAAAACGATAGAAACGTTTGTCCTTAGATTTCTACTGATATTAATATTGTCAAATTAGTTTCAGACCAAGAAAAAAAGATAAACGGATAAGACGGAGCATGACGAACAATCTAGTGAAGCCGACAAAATTGCACAAAATTCTTCAACACCTCCCGCAAGGCTGACAAGATCACCTATTTCGAGTTTTGTACAATTTCATTTGTTTATGTGTGCGATAGCGTGTGCTAAACTTATGTGGCTTGGTTGAAAATCGGCTTCTTGGTTGTTTGTCAAGCTAGGTCTATATATTTGTTTTTGTCTGAGAAGTTAACGTGGCTTTTCGTTTATTTTTAAAGATCTTTTCAATCACTCATTTTATGAACAATCCTCACTTTGTTTTCTCCTTTCAGATTAATTCCAACCTTGGTTTGGTATGTAGTGATGTAGTTAAAACTAAATGTCGTATAATTGTTGTACTTTTTATTTAAAGCACATACACAGAGGGCCTCGAGTTTGCAAAGCAACAAAGAGCACATGAACAATATTCATATTTGCATACTGTTAGTTATATTAGGTATTTGTTCAAAACGCAACTCGAAATTGGGTCACAGTATGTTTTATCATATATTTTTTCATCATTAGCATACGTCCCACTGCTGGGCACAGACCTCCTCTCATGAATGAAATGGATATATTAGGAGGAGGAGTATAATTTTTACAAGATCTTATTTCACTTGCAATGTATGTAAGTAGCTATGTTTGTCCGAGTGGAATCTTGCAGCTCAATTTTGAAGCAGATATCTTCAACCGATTGAGCTGAAATTTTAGGTTTAAGTATAGTTTGGGTGACAATTCAAAATTATGGTACCATCAAGCTGTTCTGATGATGGAGACAGAAGGTGGCTATGGGAATTCAGGACTTAACCTGTTTGTAGTTGAGTTTGGGCTCATTAGAATCGTCTCAACGATTAAGGTTGACGACGGTATATAGAAAAGTACAGTCGGCATTAAAAGCTTGGACCAAAACTTGAATTTTTGACAGTAACTTATTACACACCTTATTTTCACTAAACGGGACTTACTGAGAATATTGAAATATTTACTTGCCACGACATTTCAGAAGTGTTGCAACATCCTTGGTCGCGAACATTTCGAGATCCTTGACGCGATGCAGATTCGAGATCCCCGGTAGTGAGTCTTATCGCGAGAGATATTGCATCACGTCCGAAACGTCGACGTAAAAGTAAGACAAGGACTAAAAGTAACGTGTTTGCCTAGTACATTTCCCTTCTCAAGTACCCCACATACCAGCATCACACCCACACGTAGGGTTGCCAAAACTCACCACCATCACCCGAGCGGTAAATTACGTGAATTTGTTCGCGACACTTCCAGGAGATAGCTGAGCCCCGCGGTCCCTGGCGCCCATGTGACTGAATAACTTCACTGATTTATGGAAGTGCATTAAATACGGTTGCAGCCCTGATTTTGTTTAGTATACGAGTACATGGTTGCGTAGTTAAATGATGTTTGAAAAATGTCAAACTGAATTTTGAATAATTTAAACGAATGGGGAGTGTAGGCGTATTTGTTATTATTTTCCTTCCGCAATGGTACCTAAAGGTAACGAATGTATTCTTAATAACTCAAATTATAATGAAGCGTGAAGTCTTCATTTAAAAACAGCTGCAAATTTAGATATTTTTTATTCGGAGGCCTTGGAAAGTGCAATCGCTTAGTAACAACACTGCTTGTTTTTATATAATTTTGACTATAGTTTTTTATGTTTTATTTGACTAAATCATGTTTGACCTGCCTGCTATATAACATCTGAAACCTTAAGTTCAAGGGGTACTTTAAATTAATTGACATTCTTCTCATGTTAACAAGCTGCTAATATTTTCTGATTATTTGCAAGATGACTGACAGTTTACCACAAATTATTATATTGTACTTACCTATTTCAAATCGTATTTTAACTAGGCATTTGAAAATTGACTCAAATTAAATTAAAGTGCCGTGTCGTATTGCAACGCTATGTTATCCAAACCGTGTGACAACCCTACACACGGCCTCACACTCAAAGGTCAAAACTTACTGCTAGTATCTTCTAACATACGTCATATTGTACTCACAGAAGCGACACAGAGTAACACCCAAAGCCATTGTATTACATACGTACTTAACTGGACAGATCGAGATCAACACTAAATAACTGTCCTGGAGACATAGGACTTCCGCCGGAGCGGTGCTTAGCGGCCATGAGCGGAAGCGGGCGCGGGCGCGGGAGCGGGAGCGGGCCGATACGGAGCGGAGGGTAGATATGGACCGGCGGGTAGGGTTGAACTCAAACTTTGTATTAATTTCGCGTTTTATAAAGACCAAATATTTCTAAATTGGTCCATTTCTTGAGATTACTCACCGACATAAGGACTAATGGATGTTTATAAAACCGAACCTTTAGTATTCGTTTGCTGGGCGAACGGGAAATCCGAAACCCCCGTCACATTGAGAGAATATAATTATTTTTTAAGACCAGCTACATACAGGCGTAACAATTATGAACAGTGCGACATGGACGAAGTAAACGTATGGCACGATCACTAAGTAAGTAGACTTATTATCATACGAGACGGGAAATTAGCTATTGGTAAAATACGGTTTCATCTATGTAATGAGTACCTAGTAATCGCGGAAATCGAAAACCGTATACACGATCTAGAACAGTCATTATCATCATATCAGCCGAAAGACGTCCACTGCTGGACATAGGCCCGAAGCCTGCCACTCCCGCGACCTTTACCAGGTCGTCAGTCCACCTTGTTGGGGGGTCTACCCACGCTGCGCCAGCCGGTACACATGGTCCTAAAGAATAAAGCATAAACTAATCAAACTGGTAACTCTGTGCTGACAACCCTACAGCTCACAATGGAAGCTAATTCCTCTCGCAACAGACACACGTCGTCACTGAGTTATATTACAGCCGACGCCCCGGGGCCCGTATTCGTCACGCGACTCGTACAAGTATTCATATGGCTCTGGTATTGTTGTATTGTTATGTGCGTCTCATTTACGCTTTCTGTACTAACGAACTTTGCAACTCTTCTATAAAAGCAAGTATAAAAAGTTTATAAAAACTCTGTTTAATCATATAAAAGGTAGTCTATTTATTTATTTCTGAATTAGGACCAACAGCGGCAACAACAAAGCACTTATTATAAAAAAATTGGTTTAAATTTGATTGCGCCACCAATTACAGGTGAACACAGCATGCATTAAAGAAAGAATCGACTTTAAAAATAAAATAAAAGGAGACATTACAGTAAGAGACACAATAGTGGTTAATAATAATATACTTAGAACTAAATTAATAATAAGAGGGTCTAAAGCTGATGAAAATTGATATGTTTATTACGAGGCATTTCAATCAATTATCGACAGCAATTTTGATTTAAATCTGTGTAAATGGTGTAAGTCCAACTCCTGGTCCCACCTATAAGTTCGAAACGATTGACACCTTGTTTATCGAAATCATTTCAGTATCTTAAACGCTGCGATGGAACAAACATTTTTTGCCTTTCAGCTCAGCCGTAGTCGGAGAAAAGAAAATGGTCTTCATAATATACAGGATGTATTAAAAATGGGGTGTGAACCGATCAAAGGCATGTTCGGTAGCGTATTGCGATTCCAAAAATGCATTTGGGTAAGGAAATTTTTGGCCAGCTTAACTCGCTCAATTAAATTTTCTAAGAAAGTGTTCCGTTGTGACACAAAAATTAACCATACAATTTTATAGTTCATTTTTGAGTCACAACGGAACTTTGTTCACTTCTTCAGTTTGTATGGTTAGCCATACAAGGCTGCCAACTAACAAGGCTAATTTTATTACTGGCCATGAATTTGGTCCTCCCAAATCAATTTCTTTCGGCTCTGCCGTAGTCGGAGAAAAGAAAATGGCCTTTGTATACACATAGCGATGGTGGCAAACAGGCGTAGGCAATACGTGCGTAGCTCATTAACGTCCATCAAACCTATTCTGGTTCAAAACGCGTTATCTGTCACTTTGACATTTGTGTTAGAGAGTAAGGGACAAACGAAAAGTTAACTGTGTCTTACGAGTTATTTTTGTGTTTGCTGATTACAAATTCGAACTTCGAATATCTCCGTCTCACATAAAATACTCTAACGACAGATATGGAGTAATGTTGAGTACACACTGAGCAAACCAACAGCCAACGAACGCGAAGCATTTATGTGACAGCTATTTGTAAGAGTGAGATACATAGCCGTTCGTTGGCTTGGTGTGTACGCACCTTTATACGAACTTGGGTATTCGAAGACTGGGCCAAGTTTTGCTTGTTTCGTATCATTCTAATTTCAAAAGACAAAGAACGTGATATAGGACATCCCAATGACTCCACATTTTACCGTCTAGAATCGCGGCCCCGGAGTTCACGCCAATATTCGTTCGGAACCCTTTGAACTTTACTTTTTAATTTAACGCTCAAAGTTCTTAATCCCGTCTTTGTCTATACTTGGTGGCAAATTAAGTTTCGTGTGCATTGACCCCTGTCGGGATGAGAGCGGGGACAGGCGGGCCTAACTACCCGACTCCGACTAACAGCCGTGAATATTGCGGGCCTTTTATTAAAACACTGTTAAGACTAAATGCTGCATCGCCAGGCAAGTACACTGAGCCACGAAAGAACCACTTTCCGACTCTATCATTTGTTGCACGAGCGAGCGAAGTGAACGAAGTTCTGCGTTTGAGCTTGGGTTAAAATTGTTTCGTATCTCCAAATGTCCAGATGTCCGGGTGATCCGCTCTTCTTCCGAAATGTTGTGAGCAGGCTCGATAGTTATAGTATTTTTTTTACAATTCTGTTTTCCGAAATTTAAAAAAGAAAAAATAGACAGGCTAACCTGTTCTACAGCTCACACAGACACAAGTTTTTTAAGGATCAAAAGTATGTATGCATATGTAGCTTTATTGTAGATAAAACAGGTGGAATACAGCCATGTACAAAGAAAAAAAAAATTAATGTACAGGTGAACTTATTTCTTGAAGGGATCTCTACCAGCTAACCGTTAAGTAAACGAGTAAAAATATAAGTAAATATATAAAAAATGCATACACATAACACAACTGATGTCATAGTAATAAGACATAACTAAAATACTAAATAAAATATATATTTCCAGTATATATATATGTACATATATATATAACTTATATTATAGCCAACCCGTGCAACCCGTGTGGTGTCGGGTTAGAATTTCGCCACCCCCTTTCTTCCCGTGGGTGTCGTAAAAGTCGACTAAGGGACCAGGGTTGAAGTGTGTTGTGGGCGACGGGCTAGCAACCTATCACTGCAATATCACATTTAGTCGATCTTTTATACCCACATTTATGCTAGAAGTGGCGCTGGAACGTACGTTTCATGTGCTCTGCCTACCCATTTTGGGAATAAAGGCGTGAATGTATGTATGTATGTATTATAGCCAAAACTTTTTTAAGTGTCTCTTTGAGCGAAGTTGCGGACTGCGACTGTCTTTTGGACATTAGTAACTCATTCTACAACTTGACGGAATGTACACTGAACGATCTTTCATACGCACGCGCTTTATTTCTTGGTATGCACCACTGTCTTGACTGACTGTACAAGTGACATACCTACGGCTTTTTTGGGTAGGTAGTATTGTTAGTACATCTAGGTAGTACTGTTAATTGCTCCATTGTGAGTCGAAATGGCGGAAAACGATGAGAAGCTTCTGAAACGTAGAAAGCGAAAGTAACAAATAAGAGGGATTATTTTTGAGATAGATAAAAGTAATACTTGCCTCAAAAAAACCATTTTTAACCCCCGACGAAAAAAGAGGGGTGTTTTAAGTTTAACGTGTGTATCTGTGTATTCTGTCTGTGGTATCTTAGCTCCCAAACGGATGGGCCGTTTTTTTTTGTGTCATAGATAATTTTATGTCAAGTGTTGTTAATCATGTTTTATCGAAATCTGTTCAGCCGTTTTTGAGATATTGGACTTAGAAATGATAATGTCGGGAGTTTTTCAACTTTACTGAGTTGTAGTTATTTGCTGTAAAGCCATTTAAATACCAATTGTAATGATTGATGTAGGCAGCAACGGGTCCAGAGGGGACGGATCCAAACTATCTGAGTCCTTTCGAAACAAATTTCAAAATTGGATTAAATCGTAGTAAGGGTCAATGGAAAATTCAAACATGAGGAATAGGGATAAATGTTTTTTTAATACGGTAGCTCCAAGTGCTACTTTGCGAAGTTGTTTAGCGTGCGGAAAGTTGGTTTTCGCGAACTAGTTCTTTTCACTTTTCCCACTCGATAATTGTACAATTCAACAACAAATTAATTATTATTTTAAAAATAAATACGATAGAACTGTATAAAAAATGATTTTTTAACAACTTTATTATTTTTCAACTGTATTACAATGATGTTATGAATTAACAATGTAAAAGTATCAAATTCCTTGTGTTTGTTTGTTTCTTATTTTTTTGCAACTGAAATAAAAAAACTTCGTTCGATACACGTGCGGAAAAGTCATTCTTTACTCGTCCCGAATCTTGCCACGAGCCGTAGCATGTCTCGGTACTCGTGGTAATGACATACTTTTCGCACTAGAATCGAAATGTACTATTTAATACCACGTGTCATCGTAAAAATGTGACACAAACATGTTTCTTTCGACTAGTAACCTACAGACAGCACCGCTAAATGGTCGTGACATTCCCCTCAATAGAGGCACGTTTCGGAAGATTGCTCCATTAATATTTATAAGCTTTCAGTAGGTGCCTTCTTAATATTATTTACCTTGCCATGTACGTTATAAATATGTGAACAGGTTCCGTAAAAAACACACCTTGTTTTTGCTTATGAGCGAAACGTGCGTGTTTTATTTTCGTTACATCTGTACTGAGGCGGTTGGATATTTTCATTGAATTTATTTGATATACACTTTCTACCCTCGTGTTTATGTGGGTTTGGGCTCGAGTTTGCGACAGACGACGAGTTTTGGACACACGTGTATTACCTATAAAAGCAAATCGTCCATAGTGAGCGAATTGACTAAGGTACCTAATTACTTTAGTGGAAGTTAGGTACGTAATCAAAGTTCTGTCTTACTTAGTGTCTTACTGGGCCCTTTTTCAAGAACCATAAAAGCGATATCGTTATTTAGCACTCTTTACCTAGCTTTCTGTGTTCGCAATTCATATCAGCCATAAACCTAGGTAGCATTGTCGCGTTTATGCCAAACGTTTTTTGCCTATCGTTTGAATCCTAGTTGTACCTACTATTAAACGAGCAATATTTGTATATATATTTGAAAGAACGTTCTCGACAACGGCTCTAACGATTTCAATTAAATTTAGAATATAGGGTTTTACGGGCGCGAAAAATCGATCTAGCTGGATCTCATGACTTGGAAAATTCATTTTGTCCGCATTTTCTCTTTTTTCACCCGAGCGGAGCTCGGTCGCCCGGGGACTAGGCTTGATATAAGTTCAATAGCGCGTGCTCGCTTCAACGCGCGAGAACATAGGGTTGGGGACTCTAATTTGAATATTACTCCAATAGAACGAAAGCAAAAAAAATGCCTTGTGACGAAAATCCTATTCAAATATCTCAAAAAATTACGAAGAGAAAAATATAAAAATTACGTTTTCACATTGCTTGATAGAGAGAGTAAATTGTAAGTGACAATCGTTTCATGTGAAGGTGCGTTTTGAGGAAAAGGGACAGAGTATACCTTAAAACTTTGTGATTGTTTTATTTGTGATTATTGTTTTGTGTTACTTTTTTGTTCTTTTTTATATTTGGTGTTGCCATCCCTATTGTAAAAAATGTAATACGATATCGAACGTACACGTTAAGTCAATTACACCTGTGACTGATTTCGCAAAACTGTAAGTTTTACAACGAGTCTAAACACGCAGCACAGAGGCCCACTGTACAAAAATATCTGGCCATTTTACTGTCCAAAATTGTAAATTGTACACTCGTGAACCAGGCCGCAGGGCTCACGCGGAAACAAACTGGTTTCGCCGTCGCCACGACGTGGAAAGCTACATTTCCGCGAACAGGCTAGGCTGCTCCAAACCGGCTTTTCCCCAAAACCCTTCGACCGTCACTCAGCGAGCTGAGTCCAAGTATTTGCGCAAGTTATATTTACGCAATGTGAAATAGGCAAACCTACGGAACGGTCTCCGCGGAGCCCAATTATCGCGACGTTATTACGACCCTAATTGTTGTTGTACGACTTCGTACCAACTCCGGGGATTCTGTTGTTAATTAAAACGTATTGATGTATGCTGGCTGCCTTTAAAGCCTTACAACGAAGTATCAAGAGGCTTAGTTAGTTGATTAATTCCGTGTTAAAACTGCCGTTTCCTCGTTTATGTATCCAACAGTTGTGTTTTGGTTGACGTCATCACAGATGAGAACCGACTTACCTACCTAAATATAATAATAATATGTAATATAAGTGAAATGTACCTATATTTCTTTTTGAGAAATAAGTGATTCTTTAACCCGAAATCTGTAATACATAATTTCAAGATTCTTATTTACTTGGCCGTGTATTCTGATGTAGATACAGTATCCGTTTTAACAACTAGGCAATGCACGAACTAGGTAAGCCCGCCTAAATAAATGTCAACAGCTACAGCAAAGCCCAAGATGAACGCCGAAACTTTGATAGTATACAAGGATGCCTTTCACTAGATATACATAGTAACGTAAATAGTTATTTGTGTCACAAGGGAGCAAAATAGTATATTTACGGCGAGGGCGGTGTATTGAATCCTGAACGTAGCGAGGGATCCTACAATAGAATCCTGAGCGTAGCGAGGGATTCTAACGTAGGATCCTGAGCGTAGTGAGGGATACAAGTGTTTACGCCCGAGACGAAAATACTTTTGCTACCGAGTGACACATACTATTTTTCACACCGTCTAGTTATGAGGAAATTTAAAAAAAGCTATTGTTAAAATATATCTAAATTATCTTAATTTTTATTACTAATTTTTAAATATTACGAAATATTTATAAAATTTATACAACGTTGTTATAGTTAAAACTTGAAATATGTTCGTTTTGAATCGACTACGATGAAATTACAATCGATTATTTTATTAACATCTGTGTTCAATTGGCACATTGCGTACAAATGTTCCAATGCCAATGTATAAATTAAAAAAGTAGCTTGAACAGAAAAATAGCGTTTTGGTCCCTCTCGTCGTGGAGCAAAACCTACTTTTCCGAATGAAAGGTGTGAAAAGGTATTATTAAGTTTCTATCGAACAAATATTCGATTGGAAAACAGTTTACACAAGTGACACCCCATCTAGTGGTTCACAAAAGGGAAATTTCTGGACCACTACCTTATTACTAGGAAACAATGTCAGAAAGTGGCAAATCATAATATCATTGATGCCGACCGTACGATTATGAGTTTTGAGCTATGGGTTTTGTTTATTGCGACTGGTTAGCCATCGTGCCCGGCTGGGCGAGCTTTTGTGTTAACCTACCAAATTATATTCTGAGAATAATTGAATTCTATAGACGCTCTCCTGACGTAGGCATACTAGTTGCACTGAACTAGAAGTAATAGGACCGTTGTCACATTGAATACTACTCTAAACCTGCACTCTCTATAAAAAGGTCTTATCTCAGTTTGCCATCCACAACACTTACCTCCTTTTACAATTAGAAGTACGTTCAGGGCTTCACAGCCCTCACCAAGCGCATTGCCGGGGGTTGTCCAGTATAAAGATTGAGATCGGATACGCGCAGTCGTTACGAATGTGAGGGCCAGGTTATACTAGAGATTAGATCAATAAGATGAAATGTTTCGTGAATAGATAGGCAGGTACTGTCGTCACGGCGACGCATTTATGGCTGTCGGACCGACAAATTTCATTAACAGGCCCGAATAGGTCGGGCGAGCGAATAGATCGCGTGGGTGCTACGTTGTATGTTGTATAATTATGTACCTTGTTGTTATGTGCTGGGAGGTATTCGTATTAAAACGTCCATCGAACTTAAGATGAGGGTCCATTGGTGTTGAAATATTTAATTGAAATAGGTTGGTATTCGTCATACGCTTCCTAACAAATTCCAAACCGGTTACAATTCAAAACGTTGAGGCGAATACAGTTCGGGTTTTAACAATATTTTCTATTGAACAATTTTATTTACCTAATGGGTCTATATTTAGATTTAGATTAAGGGCTATAAAGCCAAGTCTTTTGGGTTATTTCTTTAAATAGAGTCAAAATTGTTTTATTTTAATACTGACCACCGACTAAAAGCAGAGGAACGCGATTGAAAATTGAAATAATCAGAATTAATATACGCATGCATACGTTGGCTCAAATTTTCTTAAAATACATAAATGTGCTGTACAGTGTTGCACATTACGTATACTCTCTTTATCGCAATCTTTTATTACGTTGGTTAAGCATAATTTTATTTATGAACCTGTACAAAGCTGTCTCAATGTCGGAGGGACCAAACCTCCCAAAGCCGAATTTTTTCAAACGCTCCATCGCGTTCATTTGTCATTCATCATATCATCATTCAGTTTATGTCAAATTCGCACTAAAAATTTTATCACTGTCTCTGACCTGCTAACTACATTATGTGTATAAAATTTAGACTCTGAATTACTTTGTTTCCCAAATCATTAAAATACTTATTAAATCAAATCAATTATTTATTCTGCAAATAGGCCACAAGGGGCACCTTTATATGTCAAACGGTAATTTACAATAAAATAATAATAATCTTGCATGATAATAATTAAAAATTTGCAGATTAAGGACCTATATAAACGGTTAACAAACGAAATATTACTAAGTTAAGGAAAACATAACAAAATTATAAAATATAACCATTACATTCAGCATCAACAAGAAGTTAATGATATTGAGTCAGTATTCCAGAGATGTATAAGGTCAATAAGCGTCCAAATACAATTAATAACGATTCTAGTGTTCGTAGAGATGTACACGGTCTCTAAGCGTCACAACAAAATAAAAAAAGGAATATTGACCTTATAATATTGTTAGAGATGTACAGGGTCAAAACAATAAAACGTGTCAAGATCATAATTATATGACGAGACGGTCAATACGATAGTAATAATTATAATAATGCCCTTGCAAGCATGAACAGTCCGGACTCCACAAACAGCACCCGATCACGAGTATGACGCATATCTCAGCCATCGCCTCCCTGAACCATAATTATGTTGGGGAAGGAGGCGACAATAAAATTAAAGAATCCTCATTATACTGGGTCATTACCAAGAACTTGACTTACTCGATTTCGGCACGGCATTCGTAAGATCTATGTTCGTCAGATGGAGCAGATGAATTTACTGTCATTCAGCATAAATGAAAAATTGGGAACTAGAAATTATCGATCGAATCTGAATGATGTAAATTTGAAAATGCTCGACATGGAAAATTGACCAGCCTGAGTGCTAATATTTAGTAAGGTCCTAGTAAAAGTAAAATTGACATTTGTATTATATATTCGCCCAAGGGTCGTACATTCCAAAAATTTTAACAATCGGAAATACGTCATACCCTCTTGCAGTATTTATGTGTGAACATTTTTACATTGAACCAAACTCCCCTGGGCTCGATCCAACTAGATCACGATTTTTTTTGTCATAAAACAGTAGACACATAATATTTTCACTAAATACACTTTTGATGATTACTTTTGGTTCAATTTCAAAATGGTAATTTCGTGTTGTCGATTTTCCATGTGTGCCGAATTACAGTAAATCGGCAGACTCCACACCCACACACACTCCACACACACACACTCACAGAAACTCCATGCCCCTTGGTCTTCGGCTTCTCGTTTCATGTCACTCCAAGTCTTCCCGACACTTACACTCAATTAATCGAATAGTAAAAACAAAAAAAAATGGTGGCTCAATCAGAGAAGGAAAGAAAGAAAACATATTTATTCCAGACGCTTCTTAGATTAAGACATGCAAAATAAACATTTTTGCTTAAAACTATCGCGAAATGTTAATCTAACAAAAGCGTCAGAGATAAGGACTCCACTCGGCTTAATGACAAGGTACCATGGAAATACCTTGACGCTGATCTTTCGTGGATACCCGTTACAAGAGAGCGCTCCTATCTGCGGCAACATTGATAAAGGACACATAAATATTATTAAATATACACGTTATTATTATATAGAGCCTGATGTGTCCAATATCGTGTATACCGTGTGTTACCGGCATGCGGGCATTTATTAAAACTGATAATAATATGTTCCATTAGCAATTATTTGGATGTATTTGCAAATCATAATTGTGTAAATTAACTGCGCAATTATTTTTCCAAAATACAAACCTTCAATGGACTAGGTGTATGACGCCGTAATAAACAAAGTACGAAGAGCTGTCAGTGTGTAAAGAAGATTTAGTATTTTTTAGCTATTTTTTCCATTGGCATTGTAAAAGTAGGGTGATTTTTTTTCGCATTTAATTCGGTTCGATTCCCAGACGAAGCAAGTAATTTTTCGAAAAACTTTGAATGCAGAATTACTAACTTTTAAAAATAACAAAGTCTTCTTTCAGCAAAATACCCTATCTACGATATTTAAGGTACTTCCCCTTCATGTCCCATATTTTTGGGACGCCCTGTATACTTTAGAGAAAACAATACTATTACTTGGTCAATAAAAACCAAACTAAACATTGGACTATAGTGGTTAACCCCTAAGCTGCTATTGCAAGCTGATTACTACTTATTTTCAAAGATGATAAAAAATTGTTTGAATACTACACAGATTTTTGTAATAATAAAACATAATTTTTGTACCACACTACCTCACCTCCTATGGTACAGTCAACTACGTACATTTTTGAAGGAGCAACGGTCTCAAAAATATCTAACGGAGTATGTATTAGAGCATGGCAGATATTATTGAATGCTACATTGTGTCAGATATTTTAGCAGACGAGTGTGCCGAACGTTTAGTCCATAAGCATTTAGAATAGGATTCGGATCTATATTTTACTGCCGTGCACAAGTACTTAGGTAGGTATATCAATATATTTATAATCAATTTCACTAGACCATTCCGGTGATCATACGATACAGTAGGTTATACTTATGATACTCACGTTTACATCCGGGGATTAATATATAAGCCAATTTTAATTGTGGTCCACAAACGAAGACAATTAACAAAATATAGAACTGATTTTATTGTCATTAACAAACTACAAAGCGAATCCACAAAACTCGAGTCGGGTACAATTCATTAAAACAACCTCTTCCTTTTATTCCGCGTTTAAACATTTCCGAGTCGCGACAATTTAATCCTATTAAACTAATTAGTCGGCCCATTAACATTAATAACGACACGAACTCATTACGATTGCATCGCGAGCGATCAAAACTCAAAAAGGTTTTACGTGTGAAATCCGGGCTTGTTTAACGACCAATTAATACGTCGTTGCTCGACAATCGGCCAATTAGCGAAGGGTAATGGTGAAACTATTGCCGCACCCGGAAGGAAGCCAGTTTTCCGCAAGGGAACTTTGCAGGCGGCCGGCCGATGCATTTTTGGATGGGAGCCCAGATAACTTGTTGCACGGACGGCTTGCGACCTGTTGCGCGCGGCCTATGCCTCTGCTATTTTTGCCCGTTTCCAGCAAATACATAATGAATGCGAACGTTCAACGCTTAGCCCGGCATTGTTCGCTCGCGGCTTTCGGTAGTTCGTAGGGAATTGCACTCGTAATAGTCTTCTGGGGGTTTCGATTGTGAGCGGGCGCTTGTCGCCGTTTTATTTATAAGCCCCTTAATATTTCGCTCACGTTAAGTAGACTAAAAGATTCGCACAATGAAATTTCAGTGGGCGTTGATCGAGCGTGCTCTCTGCTCTCTATTCAGATAGTCTGAAGGATTACCTACGCATTTAAAAAGGGCGGCTGGTTTTACGCGTTCTGCCTTTGAAAAAGGTTATTTGTTCAAAGAGAAATACATGTAGCTACTTAGGTATGTGATATTTCTCTGAATAGAAAGCTCCTTACGATGGTCGCGTTTATGTCGTGATATACATTTCTCTCTTACGCAGTCTTACTTATTTAGTAGCACCCGTAGCAAAGTGGGTTAACCATTCACTGCCAAGAATCGCTTCGCAATCCCGTGATTTTCCTCGTATGTAGCGGAAAGCGTTCACGGCGTAGGCGAGTTCCCGGCAGTGAACGTGTTGTGTTTTATGTAACTACGGTGTCATAATTAGTACCTATATCAATAATGTCCTTGCGCTCTCACGTGGAAACTCACGCCGACCTAACGCACCAGAGGCTCTAGTATAAGTTTTACCGAAACAGAACGTTACGACCTGCTTTCGTGTTTAGCTGTCAAATTCCATACTAATTGAGGGTAAAACGCAAACGCGATCGCAAAGTTTTGTTTCGGTAAACCTTATATACTAGACCCTCAGAATGAGAGCACTAAAACACATTGAGATACGAAGACACGTGGTGAATCCAATCAAGCCTCTGAATGAGTTGAATCCCAAAGCAAATATGGACATTGTTTGAAAGCGAACTCCGACTCTTAAATTAACCAATTACATTAGTGTTGCTAAACTACTTTCCCGAAGTCTAGTCCAACTAATGTTGTCTCTGTTCGGTTAGAATTGTGTGCACTCGGTGTTTGTTTGGTTTGTAGTGTGCACTTTATAATGAACTTTGTAGGAGATTCCTTAAAATACTTGTAGCAAATTGCGCCTACAATCTAGAAAGTCCAATCAAAATTAGCGTTTTTAATTCGCCGGGATTAAAGCTCACTTACTTGAACTGATTCTAACTAATGCTCATTAACCTTTGGACAGCCAGCGTGCAAAACAAAACGCTGCCTACCTGACGCCAGTCATAAATTAGAAGCTATGAGCGAGTATGAAAATTGTCGTCGTCCGTGGCCGTCGTGGCGTCAATGGCACTACTTTTAGCTGTCGGCCACAGCCGACTGTGGCTGTCAAAAGGTTAACACATTCACTGCCAAGAATCGCTGAACTCGCAGCCGATCCCTTGGGTTTCTCCGTATTTAGCTGAAAGCGACTACGGCGTAGGCGCCCACTAGGCGGGTTCCTGGCTGTGAAAGTGTTAATATAAAAAACCGGAAATAGTTATTTGTGTCACAAGGGAGCAAAATAGTATATTTACGGCGATGGCGGTGTATTGAATCCTGAGCGTAGTGAGGGATACAAGTGTTTACGCCCGAGACGAAAATAATTTTGCTACCGAGTGACACATACTATTTTTCACACCGTCTAGTTATGAGGAAATTTAAAAAAAGCTATTGTTAAAATATATCTAAATTATCTTAATTTTTATTACTAATTTTTAAATATTTATAAATTTTTATACAACATTGTTATAGTTAAAACTTAAAATTTGTTCGTTTTGAATCGACTACGATGAAATTACAATCGATTATTTTATTAACATCTGTGTTCAATTGGCACATTGCGTACAAATGTTCCAATGCCAATGTATAAATTAAAAAAGTAGCTTGAACAGAAAAGTAGCGTTTTGGTCCCTCTCGTCGTGGAGCAAAACTTACTTTTCCGAATGAAAGGTGTGAAAATGATATTTCATGAGTAAAAAGAGACTATGAATTCGCATTTGCGAGCGTTGCTGAACGCGTCTATATCCTGCCATCTCCTTTTCGCTTTGGCTCTGCTCATCATATTGAATCCAGTCAATGCGAGAGCTATTTTAAGTACTTATATTGTGTATTTTTATGGTTCCAAGGGGGGAGTCAACAAGGAACCCTTTTAGTTTCGCCATGTCCATCCGTCTGTCCGCCTGTCCGTCTTCGGCTTAGCTCAGTAACCCTTCCTGCTAGAAAACTTTAATTCGGCGTGGGTATATAAATCAATCAGGCCGCCAAAACAGTAGAATAAAATGTTGAAAAACAATGTTTTTAGGGTACCTCCCGTAAATTTGGGGTACCTACACTTAAACTGGGGATGCAATTTTTTTTTCTCGTTAAACCCATAGGTTCTTTAAAAATATTATGGATTTTTTATACCGTTTTCAACTTAGTGATTCGTTTGCGAGATATTTATTGGGCTATAAAGCCCTAATTATTTACCCCCGACGAAAAAAGAGGGGGGGGGGGGTTATAAGTTTAACGTGTCTGTCTGTGTATCTGTGTGTCTGTCTGTGGTATCGTAGCTCCCAAACGGATGGACCGATTTTAATGCGGTTTTTATTGTGTCATAGATAATTTTATCCCGAGTGTTCATAGCCATGTTTCATCAAAATCTGTTGAGCCGTTTCTGAGATATTGGACTTTGACATGAAAATGTCGGGAGTTTTTCAACTTTTCTGAGTTGTAGTTATTGTTATTCTAGTCATTTACTTGGCGCGTGTCGATATAACAAATACAGACAGGCAATAACCTACACTGCGCGTGGCCCGACATGCACTTGGCCGGTTTTTTCATTTATATTCTTTTGTTGCAGGGTGCATCCTCAAGCCTGGTGGTGAAGTTTGCAGACACGGAGAAGGAGCGGCAACTGCGGCGAATGCAGCAGATGGCCGGCAACATGAACCTGCTCAACCCGTTCGTGTTCAACCAGTTCGGCGCCTACAGCACCTACGCGCAGGTCATCACGGAGCAGGTGAGGGTTACCGTGTATTGGGCCCTTTTGTATACTCAGCCCGCAATTACAGCTCACTTTTACTGCCAGGAATCCGCCTAGCGGCCGCCTACGCCGTAGTCGCTTTCTGCTGCATTCGAGGAAAACCACAGAATCCGCTACGAGCGTAGCGCGTAGAGATTCTTGGCAGTGAATGTGTTAAGCGTAATCTTGGAAATCCTGGAGTCATCCACATTGCAAATGGCGGCTGTCGAGACGCTTTGAGTGGGGTGAAACACGACAGTACCCAGATTTCTGCCAAAAGCCACCAATCGTAATGACCATATGAATATACCTACCCCAATAAAGTTCATGTTCCGAGACCAAAGTACCATAATCAAATTAGCCCTACCCTATTCTTATATGGTTAAGTTTGATGATTGAACAATCGAAGCAATCTTTTGTTAAATTAATAGATTATCATTATTATATTATATTAACATTAACTGTATAATTGCAGCAACAAGCCGCTCTGATGGTAGCGGCGACGGCGCAAGGCTATATCAGCCCGATGACGGCGCTCGCGTCGCACGCCCTGAACGGCATGGCCAACTCCGTCGTGCCGCCTACCTCCGGTAACTACCCATTCTTTCTATACCAGCAATAAGAGGTCTTGATGGTAGCGGCGATAGCGCCAAAGCTCGCGTCGCACGCGCTCAGCGGCATGGCCAACTCCTTCGTGCCGCCTTCCTCCGGTAACTACCCATTCTTTCTATACCAGCAATAAGAGGTCTTGATGGTAGCGGCGATGGTGCCAAAGGTCGCGTCGCACGCCCTCAACGGCATGGCCAACTCCGTCGTGCCGCCTACCTCCGGTAACTACCCATTCTTTCTATACCAGCAATAAGAGGTCTTAATGGTAGCGGCGATGGCGCCAAAGCTCGCGTCGCACGCCCTCAATGGCATGACCAACACCGTCGTACCGCCTACCTCCGGTAACTACCCATTCTTTCTATACCAGCAATAAGAGGTCTTGATGGTAGCGGCGATGGCGCCAAAGCTCGCGTCGCACGCCCACAACGGCATGGCCAACTCCGTCGTGCCGCCTACCTCCGGTAACTACCCATTCTTTCTATACCAGCAATAAGAGGTCTTGATGGTAGCGGCGATAGCGCCAAGCTCGCGTCGCACGAGCTCAGCGGCATGGCCAACTCCGTCGTGCCGCCTACCTCCGGTAACTACCCATTCTTTCTATACCAGCAATAAGAGGTCTTGATGGTAGCGGCGATGGCGCCAAAGCTCGCGTCGCACGCCCTCAACGGCATGGCCAACTCCGTCGTGCCGCCTACCTCCGGTAACTACCCATTCTTTCTATACCAGCAATAAGAGGTCTTGATGGTAGCGGCGATGGCGCCAAAGCTCGCGTCGCACGCCCTCAACGGCATGACCAACACCGTCGTACCGCCTACCTCCGGTAACTACCCATTCTTTCTATACCAGCAATAAGAGGTCTTGATGGTAGCGGCGATGGCGCCAAAGCTCGCGTCGCACGCCCTCAACGGCATGGCCAACTCCGTCGTGCCGCCTACCTCCGGTAACTACCCATTCTTTCTATACCAGCAATAAGAGGTCTTGATGGTAGCGGCGATGGCGCCAAAACTCGCGTCGCACGCCCTCAACGGCATGACCAACTCCGTCGTGCCGCCTACCTCCGGTAACTACCCATTCTTTCTATACCAGCAATAAGAGGTCTTGATGGTAGCGGCGATAGCGCCAAAGCTCGCGTCGCACGCGCTCAGCGGCATGGCCAACTCCGTCGTGCCGCCTACCTCCGGTAACTACCCATTCTTTCTATACCAGCAATAAGAGGTCTTGATGGTAGCGGCGATGGCGCCAAAGCTCGCGTCGCACGCCCTCAACGGCATGGCCAACTCCGTCGTGCCGCCTACCTCCGGTAACTACCCATTCTTTCTATACCAGCAATAAGAGGTCTTGATGGTAGCGGCGATGGCGCCAAAGCTCGCGTCGCACGCCCTCAACGGCATGACCAAATCCGTTCTGCTTAAAATATATTCATATATCAAGCATAAACACGTGTGTCAACTTCATTGCAGACAACTTCTCCGGTCTGGCGATAGGCACGGGCGCGCAGCCGCTGAACGGCGCGCTGCCGTCTCTGCCCTCGCCCACCATGCCGGGCTTCAACATGGCGGCGCAGACGGCCAACGGGCAGCCCCCGCCGCAGGACGCCGTCTACACTAACGGCATACACCAGACCTTTACTGGAGGTGAGTTGAAAATACATAGATTGACTGTACTCTCGCTGCTGGAGTCCAATAAGGTCCAAGTAAGGTGCAGACGGCAATTGGGCCGCCCCCGCCGCATGACGGCGTCTACACTAACGGCATACACCAGACCTTTACTGGACGTAAGTAGGAAATACATAGATTGACTGCTCTCGCTGCTAGAGTTCAATTAAGCAGACGGCAAGTCGAAGCTGAAGCCATATTCCGTCTACACTCGGCATGTGTACAGACCCTGGCCGTAAGTAGGAGCAACATAAACGGTAGCGTTGCTGGCGTTTGATATGGCGCAAGTAACTAGGTAGAAGTGTACATTGACATCAAACAGCAGACCTTGGCTGGAAGTGTAAAAGAGATGAGCGGAGTAGCATAGCCAATAGGGTGTGCTGACGTTAGAAGGCGATACAGGCAGCGAAATAAAGAGACAACTATCTCTACCTGTTATACCGCATCTTATGTGCATGTATGGAAACACCAGACAACCACAAAATATACCAGAATCAGAATATTCTTCCTAAGACTTTCCAACATAAAAAAACTGAAGTAGTAAATCTCGATGTAAATTATCTGCAGTCAAACAAATTCTTCAATAGCATTAGTGACATCCATTAGTAGCAGCGAACGCACAAACCATAGATAAGTAGCGCCGCTAAATAGACCCACAGAATGGATAGGTACCATTGCCATTATGCGGGGTTGGGGGCGGGGTCTCAAAACGATGCCAGGCACCCGTTTAGTTCGAACATGCTGCGCTTACCGGGTTTTGGGCACGTGTTAGGGTAGTTTGTAAGGAGCTCGCGTTCCATTGTTTTTTTCGTTCGCTGATTGGTAGTCATTCTATTTACTTCTGAAGGTTACGTTAGAACTACTGGTTGCTATCCAGCGATACCTTCTTGCAATATCATATCACCATCTTTCATGAAACTCCTTAACGTACACTTGCGTCCCCTCAATCCAATCGGCATTTGATTGTGACGTAACATAAAGCACGGTGTATTACTCTGTTTATCCATAGCCTATCACCTGAGCGTCCCACTGCTCGGCGAAGACAGAGGCGTGATATCGCCGATGTGCGCTGATCTGACCAATGTTGCAGCGGTGCCAGTGACAGCGCAGGGCTTGCCGAACGGCGAGGCGGCTTTGCAACACGCGGCCTATCCCGGCATGCAGCCCTTCCCTGGAGTCGGTGAGTGGCGGCATCCGCTTCGCTTTACCGGCCACTGGCCTAAATATCTGCACGGTTTTTTTACATGAGATTGACGGGCGTCATCAAATAAACAGCCAAGTTATGATAGAATATTCAACTATAAAATTGTGGAACTGAGCGGGTGCACCATCCGCGATATTTGACAGAAGGGGCCATATCCTCAGTTGGATGTCTCCTGATCTGACAAATACCGTGCATGAAATACTGACCCTGGTAAAGAAACGAATTTAATTTCCGATTATTAAAATTCCATGAAACAATATGAGACCTCCAGTTTCCCTGCGAGGGTTTGCTTTGCCAGTCACATCAGCGACTACAAAAGATTTTACACTTGCCAAAACTAGCCTGGGCTGTTGTTTGTGTGACCAACCTGATACTGAAACGTGCAGATGTTAATGACGCCTTACCAGTGTTAATCGTTTTTGAAACTACCATCACTTGTTGACAAACGCTTCAAGAAAAACATTGAAGCCTATGGAAGCAAATGACATCACAATTCTACTAGTTATATACAATAATCGACATTATTTTGTGTCACGCATCTATGTTGAACGTAAAGTGGCCGTCAATAGAATTAGCTAACTATATAAACAAACCGCCATATTGAAATTGTCTTTCACTATGGCGGTTTGTTTACATAGTTAGCAAATTCCATTGACGGCGACTTTAGGGCAAAGTCGTGATTTTCCAACGTAAACATCGTCAAAACATCTGGGAATAACACGCGCTCTCTCCTACAAATATTAATATCAGTGCGGAGAAACGGAGCAGAGTGAATATATAAAACGATGTTTGCTTTTAATAATCACGCAGCAGTACTGTGGATGTGAAAAGACGAAATGTTATTAGGTACCATTGTTGTTATTGTACACAGATGTTAAATAACACACAAGTTGCTTTAAAGCTGTTCAACATTATCACTATTATCAGATACACAAAGTTTATAACACTGATTCGAAGATATATTAAAGACAACTTGTGTTTTTATCGCTTCCATCATTTGATCGGTCTTTATACGCACGGTAGTGCACGCGGCCAAGTTTGCTTTACCTGAACTTTTGCTGAGTTCGAACCGAAAGATCGATCATTTGACAGTTATTGATATTATACAAGTATGATGAACTGTTAAGTGTTGATGGTGTAACGTTCCATGCGCTGTACCTATCACGCTCTTGGAAAAGAATGTCACATAAAGTAGTTGTTGTCGATGTTATCATAGGCATAATAATGTTGTTACTGCAGTAATTGTGTTAAATTTGATGTAATGTCGATTCCGAATTATTTTACAGGCAGAAATATATAATTAAGATTATGTATAATTTCAAGAAGTAGGTATTGTGTATTAAATATGTCTATGACCCTGCAAGTACTTACAATATATAATTATGTTACTTATGTAATTATCTAACTCATGGTAACAGAAATCTTGTTAATTTTATAAATCAATGAAAAATCACTTGTTATGATGAATTCGGTTAAAAAGTATCTATCACTTTACTTTTTTTTATTAATTACTTACGTTCAAAACTCTTCGTGTGAGTCCTATAAACCAAGTTTCATTTTATCACATTTTCTCTGAATTTTATTATCTATCAAGTTAGTTTTATTTCGTTTGTTTCATTCTTCGTGTGGGTCCTATAAACCATGTTTCATTTCATCAGATTTCCTCCTAATTTGACTATTTCATTTTATGTCTAAAAGTATTCAACCTTTCGCTGGTTTAATAAAACAAATAGATTCACTTATTTATTCAATCTGGGTCTAAGACGTCATCGAGTAAAAATTTAAAAAAATAACAATTATATTTATTTAGCTTGATATTCTGTGTACCGTGGAGTGCATGTGAATGTCTGTCGGATAGGTGTTTATTGTAATAATGTTCGACAGCCTACCCGGCGGTATACGGCCAGTTTCCGCAGCCGATCCCGCCGCCGATGTCTACGATTGCGCCCGCGCAAAGAGATGGTAAGTGGAGCCCTGAGCTGCAAGAATAGAAATGCCAGTTCACAAATGAAAAATCTCAAAAATCACAAGTTAACGATGTATAAAATTAATATAGGAACTGTCTGAACTTGGCTTACTGTAAGGATTGTATCACATATTAATATCGACGATTTATCATAAACTTATGGATCATAAGATTGTGATACTATGTTGTCTATTAAAATGGCTTTCTCCAGGCTGGCATTTCTATTTAAAAGAAGAATCAACCAGGTAGACCCCTCATCGCGTCGGCCGATCATTCATCTTTCCGAATCCTCTCGCTTACTTTTCTTCGATCGCCCGCCGTCCTGTTAGCCATCGCATCGCTGTGATACTACATCACACTAAGAGCACACACTCGAAAGATAATCGATAGTACCTCCTTCAGGTTTGGGTATAGGTACCCAATTTGTATTTGAGATCTCAATCGACTCTCAACAACCGTGACCTTCTGAACGAACAAAAACCTTAATGCTTTTATAATACAGTACGGTTCACTATGAAATCGAGTGTTTGCCCTATGGTCTAACCACCGCATTTTAGCACTGGAAACACGCCGTAGTTCTTTCCCTACCGCACCATAAGCCGAGGGTTTCCGAGCTAAAACGCGGCTAGCACTCGCATTATAATTTTGTTTGTGTCTGTGATTTCTGTGTTGCTCGTCCGAAATCGCTGCACGTAGTACAGTGACATACTAACTTGCCGGCAAAGTTTCGGACCGCGGTCTGTTACTGTACTTACCTCTATATAGTAAATGTTGTTGTCTTGACTGTTTAGCTCTTGTTCTTGTTAGATTTACTTTAAAAACTTCTAGATGTGTGTGTGTTCTTTCGTCTCTTAAAATAAATGTATGAAACGTAAGTTCTCAGTTCTAGGTGAATTGAGAAAATGGAACGCGTTTGTACGTATTGGTTCAAATATGCATTTGCGTGTCTTTTATTTCTGTTGAAAAAAGAGATATACCTAATACTTATAAATTGAGCAATAACGGGCAAATGAAAAATAATCAATATCAACCTAACATTGACTAAATTGTGTTAACACTAAAACAACTTGTCGCACCAAGAACCGTCTACATTTCACGGTTGTCAATGGAAGCTTAGAAGCTAGTGAACCTAAGCCGTATTCAATCTGAGGGTCAGTACTGACATCGGTCTTCTGTTAGCTTTAGTTCTCATCCGTAGCGTCGTTAATGCACGCACGCATGATTTCTAGAGACGGCACAGAATGACCGATATAAGTAGTGTGCGGAGTTTCGGTGGCAAATTTCACACAGTGGATAATGGAGTCGTTTTTATGATAACTTTTTAAGATTTGAATAAATAAATTATTCATTTACCTGAAGTTCTTAGTATGACATTAATTAGGTAGGTACTCATCCCGACTGTTCAGGTGATATGTTTCTCCGTATGTAATAAGTAAAAATAAATAAATTTATTAAACAATGTTTACCTAAATACTTGTTTGTGTTATTTAGTAGTCCTGTGTTATCGTGGTATAAGTGGGTGCTCACAAGATAATTTATAAGGAGTATTATGCAAAGTTAATCTTTTAATCGTTATTCGTTTAATCAAAAAAATAGGCGACTCCATTTACCTCTGGGAAATTTTCCACCGAAACTCCGCACACTTATAAGTTAACGGCAGACTGATTTTAAATATCTCCTATACTTACTTGCGACCGCAAGCAAGCTTCAGAATATTCATTGTAGTGTTTACAAAACGCGCTCTGTCACTTTTTTTGCTTAAGATGTTAACAAGAGCGAATTTTTGAAGCCTCGAAGCGCGCTGTGTAAGTCCCACGGAGTTGCTCCCAGTTTCCACCGATTAGCATTAAGCCGAACAGCAGTGTCCAGAGGCAGATTTGTGAGTTCTTTAAAGATTTTCTTATGTTCCCAGGGTGCTCGATCTCCGGCCCTGAGGGGTGCAACCTTTTCATCTACCACCTGCCCCAGGAGTTCGGGGACGCGGAGCTGATGCAGATGTTCCTGCCGTTCGGGAACGTGATCAGCAGCAAAGTGTTTATAGACCGCGCTACTAATCAGAGCAAATGTTTCGGTTAGTATTCACTCGGATCCGTGTGTGCTCAGCTGTTGGAATACTTTGAGCAGCGAATGAAAGTCGATTTCCACTTGCTCACTCAAATAGATATTATCGGCGTGAGTACACGAACACTTGACAAACCTGGCGAATCGAAAGATCATGTGTTACGGGAACGGTCATTATTTTCCTTCAAGATATGGGCTTTTATTGAACTGCTTTTTCAAAGTTAATATCCGTCGGCGTGAGTTGTATAAGTTTTACAATTTTCTATGGAGTGGCGTATCCTGACCGTTCACCGTTGGGGTACTTATTTATGGAAATATGGTGTTACCAACTTAAAAACTGTTAGAAAGAAAGAAAGAAAGAAAAATAATTTATTCGTGACAAAACAAAAGGTGTAGGTACACAAAAACTTAAACAAAAAACTACAAACTTAAAAATGCTTGTCACGAATTGGTCTCGCCTCAGCATAATGCTGGCTTACAAGCCAGCGCTGGTCTTCCGGCGAGACCTTTTGTGGGCCACGTTCCCTGCTGTCCGACACGGCCTTAAATTTTAAAAATCACTGAACGCAGCCGTTGCGCTTACGTCGATCAACGATCAGCGATCAGCGATCAGCGCCATCTGGCTGCGAACAAGCGAGTTATAAATACTATGGCGTAGTACTATGCATGACCGTACGTACAACATGGTTGCAATGCAAAACAAGTTTACACTTCATTCACTACTGATAACTTACACAAAATAAAGATGAAGATTATAAATTAATAGTAAACAATTCATAAGTGTATGGTTAAATCAAAAAAACATGTAATAATAATTGAACACTCCCAACTAAACCAAAAAGAACAAGACAAGTGTGTAACCTCAAAATCGGCATTTACAGTTCAGGAAAATGATTGCATTTTTACATTTCACCATTTCACCATAAAACCAATTAAAACAATAAGCACCTATAAAGCGTAGTCGCCACCTATCTGTTGTAGGGGAGAAGTGGGATGAAACAGCCAGTTTACTAAACATAGCAAAAAAATACAGTTTGAATGAAATCAACGCATCTATTCGTTTTCTAATTCATTCTTTATTTATTACAGTAATTATTTTCAAACGAAAAACCATAGAAATAATTAAAAGAAAAAAACCGAAATATCTATTTTAGAATAACATGTATTTTTGACCAGAATTCTCCGTAATAAAATATCAATAATTGTATTAGATATGAAATAGCATGTATATTTAGTAATATAATATTATATTGTAAAAAATCATGCCTATAAAGAGAGCCGGCGCTTTCAAGGCTCGATTACCCGTCTCTTTCATAACTTATTCTTGCAATTAATATATCTATCAAAACATCAAAGAAATCAGATATCAAAACTGGTTTCGCTTAAGTTTTACGTAGATGCAAGGCCAAATACTTGCTCTAACCCATTTCATAATGCGTAAATCAATATTTCTTTTCAATTAAATAGCAATTTAGGTGCCCAAAACTTTGACTCCATTTACCCGGTCCGTTGGTTTCGACAAACCGTCAAATGTTTGTGGGTGACGAGCAATAAGTGATGCTACGTAAAAATAAAAACGAATAGTAGTACTTTGTTCCGAAACTACAGAAATAATGCGAATAGCTCTTTCAAAACCTGGCTCCTTCATGCCACTTCTCCGCTTCGAAGCAAATAAATTTATCAAAGTTTCACTTGATCTGGACAGACGTGTCCAGATCTCCATTATATTTTTATGTTGGTTCATCTAATGTTTACGGGCAACATTCCAGGTTTCGTGTCGTTCGACAACCCGACGTCCGCGCAAGCGGCCATCGCTGCGATGAACGGCTTCCAGATCGGCATGAAGCGGCTCAAGGTCCAGCTGAAACGGCCCAAGGACGCCAACCGGCCCTACTAACCTTAGACGCCGTCCCTGCGCGCTCCCTTCATCATCGTAAGTATATTTTTTTCCGTCTTTCAGCGGAAGTGGCCCAGTGACGTTGACCAACCTGATCAATCTTAGGCGCGGTCCCTACGCGTTCCCTTGACGTGCTACGTGAGTCTATGAAGTGGCCCAATGACGTTGACCGGCGTTACTTTAGATGCCGTTCCTGTGCGCCCCCTTCCGTGTTTAAGTATATAGCTACCTTGCCAGCCTCCATGGACGTGATCAATAATTCAGCTCAGAAGTGGCCCAATTAGGTCAACCAGCCTTAAACACCTTATACAACGTCCCTACCAGAGAACAGAATAAATAATAATTAATAACACAAATACGTACAGACTGTCAACAAATTCATACAGCTACAAAAATCGAATCGTGGCCTGGCCCTATCCAGTTGAAGTGCCCTAAAATGCCAATAGGCTTTACTCACCGCTGCCTTAGGCTAGGGATAGACTGGCGAGTCTGGTGGGGAAATAGGCGTCATTGGTATTACGCCACGTTTTTCCCGTTATTTAGCTTTAGTTGGATATTGCATGTAGCATATGTTGCGTGATACAGTGTTTGTTGTTGTTGTTGCAGGTGGCAGGCCGCCCGTTCTTCGTGCCCGCAGCGCGCATGATTGTGTATTATCAACAATTCCAAGGAATTTATTAATACATTTTTATTGTATAGTAAATATCATTACCTACATACTTACCTAAAGAATTATGCGAGCCCACTTGGCGAGTATACTAAATTAGTTAAAAGTAATTTATTAAATCAGCGCGTAGGAATGCTTCATTCTTATCATTATCGATTAATCATTAAATTACTCTATTATATTATTATTATATATACAATTTATTAACTTTGATTAAATTATTATTATTATAAAATGACACGTTATAAAAATTTTGTCATTCGTAATCATACTTCTACTTCTAAGTACTTAACGTTTAACTGAAACTTTTAACATAAATTTATTATACTAGTTATTTGCTTGAACTAAGCCAAACTGAATTTATTAAGTAAGTTGAAAATGTAAGAAAAAAGTGTATTTTAATTATTGTATATTGCAACAAGACGTAGCGCCGGGACGCGCGCCGGTCCCCGCGCGGCGCCGGGCCCGGCCACGGTCCGGTCCAATCCGGTCCGGTCCGAGCCGGTCCGGTCCGAGCCGGTCCGGTCCGACCCGGTCTGGCCTCCCGGCCCGGCGCCGCAGCCCCGGCCGGGGACGCGGCGGCCTGTCCCGGCGAAATCGCGGACACTGTTGTCTCCCTCCGCCGAACTGATTGCATTAATGTAAGTGCTCGGTATAGATCACTTATGGAGTATATATATCCTATATTTTGTTAAATTTTATTATGTGTGTGTCTGATAAGCTAATACGCTGGGGTACCACACGGCAGTCCTCTTGTGTAAGGTAACCCGACTCCAATGATCTGTATCTCATATACATAGCTTCCATAATGCATCGCGTGGCGGTGGCGAGCGAAGCGCCCTGGATGCGGTACGTTCGCCTCGCCCCTGCCTCGCGGCAGCCGAAAGCGCCCGATTCGAACACGGACAATACACGATTGAATCGTATCGGTGCGAACCGTGCGAATAACTCTGTCCCTGGTACGCCCAGCTCCTCACAAGTACTTGTTAGTGAACGTAAAGTAATGGCGATGTTGTTGACAAAAATTAAATGTTTGTATCTAACGCTGTGTACAAATCAAAGTGCACTTCAACATAAGACCGAATACTTAGGCCTTCGTTTCAAAAGAACGTATTATTATGTGTTGTAAATTCCAAATGGGCTGTGATATAAAAAGTATAATCAACATAATGGACTGTACTCACGCCGCTCGTGTCTGCACGTGTCGCGCCGCGCGCCGCGCTGCGCTGCGCTCCGCCGCGCCGGCGCGCGGCTCGCACGCGATGTCAATTCTCAACGAGCGTGCTTCCCCGTCTTTATTTCGTGTGTGTCTATACAAATATATACATAATACTATTCGTGTTAAGGTGTTAAATACAATAAATGTGAGGACTGCGTCCGGGAGCCAACAGTGGGGGGTGCGCGAGCTAACAGGTTACAAAACTAGTGTAATTTCTACAGACAAAAATAGATTCATAATCAAAAAGGTACCAATATAAATATTATAATGATACTGAGATACCTTAGATTATATTGTGTGCGCGCGGGCGGACTAAGTGCCGGTGTGGCGGTACTAGCGCCGGCTCGCGGCCCGGTCCGGCCCGGCCCGGTCCGGCCCGGTCCGGCCGACCCGCCGGGCCCGCGGCCAAGCGCCCGCCGTCGTCTGCCGCGCTATAGTCAAATATTACACTCACCACAAGACATAGAATTTTATATTTACACAAATAATTATATTATATTGATATAGTATTCTAGTTTTAGGCGTTTATGATTTATTAAATAAGCTGTGTGTATAAAAACGACAACATGAAATTTGTGTACCGACGTTTCGAGTGTATCTAGTTTTTCCTGAAACTTGAGTGCAATATGTTGTTGAGCTGTTTTAATTATTTTATAGCGTTGTTTTTCGTTCATGTCGCCTATTTTTATTAATTTGTAGTGTTTTTGTTATGTTATGTTGTTTATCGTGGTCTAGTTTCGTACCGACTGAGAGGCGGCCTCCGCCGCAGCGGCGGTAGTGCAGTAGGGCCGCTCCGCGGGTCGAGCGGCCTCGCCGCCGGCTCGGCCTCGCGCGGCCCGGCCTCGGTGAGCGCGGCGCGGCGAGCGGCCTCGCGCTCTTCTTAGGAAACCAGTAAATCGATGCCAAACCGGAACACGTATACTTAGTATATCGACTATCGATAATATCACCTCGTGCGTAATGTAGGAGTAATGCGCCCGGGAGGCCCGAGCTCCCGGGCTTAATAATATTGTACTTATATCTTTATACTGATTAAAATTAAATCCCTAAAGATATATTGCGGTAACGCTAACGTTTGTAATAGATTAATGAACCTCTCTGAATGTATAAAACGATCGCCCATAAAAGTGATTCTAGGATACAGGGTATGCTTTGCAATTATTTAAATGTATCTAAATGTTTTCATGTAGGCAGGTTTTGCCGAACTCTCAACTAGACTGCGATTCTTCGGCCAGCCCGCTATCGGGTCCACTATTTAGCCGCGACTTTTATATTGTCAATTTGTCATCATAGACCGATACGGAATAACAGCCCATCTCATCCCATCCCATCGCGGCGAGACGGGAGGGTGCGGGATCGGGGGCTATGCTCACGCTAAAATCCAAACGACATTTAATATCAATTGATTGGTAACGATGTCCGCACGCACCAATATGTAAATGCGGGACTCAAGTTACAAATCGAATCCGAAAATAGACCCCCGGGCCTCGTGCAATAAACTTCCAGCGTGACAACTCTCCCCAACTTGTATTTATGGGGAGGGCATTCCTTTCTGACAAGTTCAGTATCAAAAAACGGAACCTCGGCGACGTTACAAGCATATTAATAACAAACATTATGCTTCCGTCAACTTGAACCTTGAACTCGAATCCAGAAACCAACAAAGCTCGCATCTAAGACCTCTTTACATTCCTGTCTCCTTCAGCTGGCATAGTTTGCACGGTACCAGCCCCAAGATCCACCTCGAGAAGGTATATAACGGACAGAAGCCCCTCTCGGGATACTCATGCACTTCGCCTTTTATTTTGCTAATACTGGCCGGACACATCATTGTAATTACTGCGCCTTGCGTTCTAAAGTATCCTCATTCACTTGTCATCTCGTCATTCTTCTGAAGGCGGTAATCCTTAGCCGTTGCGGACTTACCAGTAGGTAAACTGTAGAGTAGTCGACCGTCCCAACAGCGGCACGCTCGCGATCCGTCGCTCGGAACCTAACGGCAAACTTAGTATTACAAAATCGAATTTCTTAACTATTTAACTCCTAAAACTTTTATAGAATATTTATAACGTTCGCATGTTTAAATTGGTCGTAGCGCTCGCGTAGTTGGAACATAAGGAAGGTACAGAGCGTACCGAGGAGGTACTTTAGGGGTAGTCGTCGAATGGTCGAGCGATCTGCGCTGCGCCTGCGACGCGCGGTCTTCACTGATCACCGTTCGATGCTAGTTAGTAAGATGAATGCCAATATTTTAATCAGAAAATTAAAAAAAAACAAACGTTAGAATTCGGAATAATTAATCATATTATTATATATCTATTTATATAATAAAATATGGAGAGAGGCGCATAGTGCTTTTATGAATTGTAGGTCCTATTAACGGAAAAAAAACGATCTAGTCATATCTCTTTACGTTATTTACTTTTTCTATCGCTTAGCATAGTTTAGCTTCAAGCACTTTTTTGTTGATCTATTTATTTTAATTTATACTTATTCTAGAGCTTTCTCTCGTGCCATTTAGTTGAGTTTAGTTTAACTCTATGATTATCCTAGTTAGTTAAGTGTTCATACGGTTTCCTACAGATAATTGTCTACCCACTCGTGCCGATGGAGCGGCGTCGGCCGCCGACTATGTTATAACGAGTAATGAGTTTATTGTATTCATGTTTTAATAAGTTATCCAGAATGCTGTATAGATCATTTCATCCATAGTTTAGATACGTTAAGGTTAAGGTGAGATTATTTACGGTAAACCTAGAGTGGTAGGGAGGAGTTATGAATGGTATAACCGTTTGGTTAAATTAGAAGTTTAAAGTTACCTTTTAGCGAGTTAATGAAAAGACGATGTAAGTAGAGACGATCTAAGTCTATAGAAGTTTTGCTATCGAATGTAAATGCAGAAAACGGTAGCGCGGCGCGGGCGATCGGCCGAGGATCGCCTAGTCTGAACCGACCGGGCGCCAGGGCCGCGGAGTCTCGACTCGGCCCGCGCGGCGACTGCCCCGCAAGTTAGATTAAAGAGAGCATTAGAACAAAATCGCGCCGTCCGTAAAGTATTCCTTTCCTCCGTAGTCCAGAACGCTTGCCTAGCCTCCGCCGATTTGGAACCTTCTCGGATAGCCTTCGGTATGCGTCAGCCTACTAACTGGATGTGTACATAGACAAATGACGTCATATCTAATTTAGGAGCTTAATAGCCTTTTGCCCCGGGTCCGCCCGGGCGGGTGACAGGGTGACGTTGTAAATGCTAAGTCGAGATCATAATCATTAACAGTTTAGCACACGCCGATCGTTCACATTTTTACATGGGCGACATTGCATACATTTAGGTGTTTTGATGTACAGATTTTTGGATGAAAAATTGTATGAACCATTGCTTTAGAGTTTACTTTGATCCAGTTGTCGCCCTACCTAATTAGAATGAGCGTGGACCTAGCATTGCACACACTGTTCTGGATAACTTATGTTGGAATAGTTTAAGAGTTACAAACCGATTCTGTTCTGAGTCGCTCGTCGCGATATCGAATCGAAATGAAAGGAAACAGGGACGATTCGAGGCCTTTACCGTGAGTCGAGCCACTGCGAGCCACCGACTAACGAAATCATATTTTGTGTGGTGGGTTCACTCGTGTCCAAAGCTGTAAAGGCGGAATTTTAAAGTCGGTAGTGTACTCCAGGGTTAGACGTCCCGGTGAAGGCTCAGAATAGACAACAGACTAGCTGTTTACATATAGCTTAGCATTGAGATGCCGTTAAGGTGTCTGTGATATACGCTTGAAATGATCGTCCATTGAACCTACTCTATGTATCTATTTATGAGAATGTGACACTTTCCTAACGCCGTTCCGTTTGGGTGGGTTTGTTTCGGCAGGCACTGAATGACCAACTTGTATTTTTGTAAGAGCGTGCGTTATTTGACGTCCGACTCAAGCCTCTGCGTTGTCCGATACCCGTTTGTACCTCAAGGCAGTCGAAAGAATTTTAATTTTAAATAATGTTGATATCATATCGATACCTACTTGTTATATGTATTTTAATATGTAAGAATTGGTGGGCAATGGTCGTTCAGTCCACGCTTCACCGGCTAATCGTAATACATAATCCAAAGATTCACCAAAACTAAATGTAAGTGGAATTGTGGAGCTCGATGAACCAAAGTTGAGCATTCCTAAATAGAAAATACAGTTACCTCACTTTCGCATAGATTTTTTAGGTGCGAGTTCTCTTGTTAATGCACAAATGAAATTGAAGCACAAATATTAACAGGACGAGGGCTCGCTGCTAAAATAAGCTATAACGAAGTGCCCTGACTGGCTGCTAGTAAATATGAAACTGTCAATTTTATTGGCAGCCAGGAAACGGGTCGCCGTGTGGCGCGTCACCTCGCCTTCGCTCGGCCATTTAAGTCGGCAGCAGACTAACAGGGTGCTCGAAAACATGCTCACGCGCCATCTCGCTCGGGTTGTGTGATCTTTTTGAGACAGCTGCTGCTAGTGGAGGATGTGGGTAAAAACAGGCGAGCAGACGAGGTCGCGCCTTTCTCGGGATGGCATGTACAGTAGCCAGAGCATTGGATAGCTAGCTATTGAAAATGTTTATTCTCGTATATTGTTATAGTTCGCCAAAGATTGTAAAATAAGAGAGTTATGATCACTTTTTTGGAGCGTCGCTAGTTAAATTGTTCTCATTTATATTAATTACTTTATTGTTAGTTTTTAATTAAACTTTTAAACAGTACTTAGCTAATGAGGGACTGCGTTCATAGAAACACATTAGGGAAATAAATACAATAATAATTCGCCTACTTTGCATGTCTTATTTAGTTAATGAACGTTTTAACCTATTATATCGAGTTATTAATATGTATATTGCTGAAATATTTCAAACTAAATTACTATTCAATTATTTATTATTATACACTTATTACGTTTAGTATGCTAGAAATATGATGAAGGATAATAAATAATTTTAATTATATTAGGACAGCGTTTTATTTCCAACGTCACTGAGTACAAATTAGACTACGAACCATATTATTGCTTATATACACAACGATCTAACCAAGAGAAACTATTTAAACATTTTACTACGAAACCATACGTACAAAAATATATGCAATTTGATTCATTTTATAAAGTAGTGTAGTGTTTAAAGGTACATTTCACATCAATATTTATTAAATGTAAATCTAGTAATTGCATCTCATCAAAAATATGTAAATGCATATTTATCTCCAAATAAAACAATACATAGTTAAAGGAGGCATATTGATCTGATAACTGTATAATATTGTCATGTCAAAAAGAGTCTTGCAATGGATCATTTCCACATTCAATTATAGTAAAAATAATTCAACTGAGCTCATAAATGGTTGGTTGTGGTCGGCGCGTGCCATATTTTATCAAAACGAGGTTGCCGCCACATATAATGTTCATTGAATAATGAACTCTATCATCCTATCCAAAGATTCAAAATAAACTAACAAAGAATGAAGTAAACATTTCTCTGTTCATACAGACCTGGCACATTGTGTGGTATTTTATCCCGTAGGTAATTTGAAATCTATTTAATAAAACGATAGAGTTCATTGTTCAATGAACATTTTACGTAGCGGGAACCATTTTTTGCAAAACGTTGCACGCGCTGCCAAAAAAACAATGGCCATTCATGAGCCTAGTTAAAATATATTGCCTATACATTGATTTACCTCGACGTCTCGGACGTATTGCAACATCCTTATTCACAATAAGACTGGCAAGAGCGAGTATCGACATCGAACTGTACAGGTTTCACAGGAAATGTGATAAAAAACGGGAAATAGTGTAATAGTGCATTACGTAACTAGGGCGGTGAATTCGTGAATGCCCCAGATCCATTTGAACCTTTATGAATTACCGCCCGTGTTGAGTACAAAATTTTTCGTTTTCATCTGGCCACAATGCGAGTTTTCCCGTACGCGCAGAGTGCAGTAAAACTTGCATTATGGCCAGGTGTGACGTAAAAATATGAACGAAATAATTAGATCCCGCCAAAGACCACGATGCGAGAGTCCCACTCGCACTTGGCTTATTTTTTGTATGCTAAGCCTAAACATTTTTTTTTCTACGAGGCCAAGCAAAAGTATGCAGAGATTAGTGAAACTACCACAAGGTAAGGCTCAATATTCTCAACAAGGCGAGATCTCACGAACGTAATGATATAAGTAAGTATTATAATTTACTTTAAAAACAAAGTTTTAACCGACTTCAATTTAGTACTCCGCCAAGCCACGAGAACATTTCCTATTTTTTTTAAAAATTTACCACCTGAACTGATTTGCGATAGCAAATGCGTTGATTACTTTAGAAAAAAACCGAATCGCTGTATGTGGGCCGATAATATTTGAGGACTTCCATCGATTCCCCAAGATCATCACCAATGGCACTTCATTAGTTCCTATTTCAACGGAATCTTATCAGAACCTGTGACGTACTTTTGCACTTTTAAGTACATAATTGAGGAATTCGATAAGTCATCTATGGTCTTCATCATTAATTCCTCGCCACCAAATTTATGATTCCGGATGTAAATACACGAGTTATAACAGAAAATACCAAAATCACTACACGCGTGCCTAATAAAATTGAGGAGTCCCCTCAATTCCCCATGGATCCCATCATCTAATTGAATTTTGAAAAAAATGGGACCCACCCGGAAGTATATACAAACGAACAAAAAAAAATTTTCGAATCGGCTTATCAATGACAGAGTTCTGAGGTAACAAACATTGAAAATAATAATTTAAAAAAAATACAGCCGAATTGAGAACCTCCTCCTTTTTTTTGAAGTTGGTTAATAATTAAAAAATACAGCCGAATTGAGAACCTCCTCCTTTTTTTTGAAGTTGGTTAAAAACAGCTACACGTGGGTACACTAACATTAAGTAGTACAGGCATCAAATCGTTTTTTTACTGAAATAGTCCGTTATTTTCTTGGCCATCTTCCTCTTCATCTCAGACGAGGGATCCGACCCGACCCGATTCGTTTTCTCCGGCGTTTCCATACAAACACTCACATCTTTCGTTTTGTGCGACTCATCCAGTATATTTCTATGTGATTTAGACAAATTTAATCTACCATTAGACTGGTCAAACTTGTTCATCTCCTCAAACAAGTCTGAAGTGCGATTAGACACCATTTTGCCATTAGCCGCCATTTTGTCTTCGCTCGGCGCCATCTTGTTTGAACTAGACGCCTTGTCGTCGTGTGTATCTTTGCTTGTGTGTGATTTAGACACGTTCTCATTGTAGTTTACTATTTGCGTTTCTTCATCGGCTTCGTCCTGCGAGAACAGGTCTGGTGACATATTGAGAAATTCCTTACGTAATGTCTCTGAGAGTTCTATTTCGTTTGCATCCACTACGTCACTCTGAAAAAATACGTGTTCATAAATAGCTATTATTTCTTGCCAACAAAATTTAAATAATGGCGAAAGCTATACTAGTGAATTATAAAGTTTCACTAAATTACCTTATATACGAATCGTATCAGCACCATACACGGAACGGTGACCTCTACAACCGCCTATACAACGCCAGTTGTCAGCCTTCATAATTTACTAGGATTATGTTTATTAAAAAACAACTAGCCAATTCCCATCCTAAAGATCGCGAGAGAAACTTATTTTGTCAACTCTATAAAAAAAGTAAGTCTAGTGAAAGATTTTTAGAAAAATAATAAGTATTTAATAGAACTCTAAACTCCCTTATTCGTAAAATTTTATATGCCTCTGCTAAATAAAATGTGCTTTGGTCCTTTCTTACGAACACAAATGTCAAAGTGACAGATAAAGACAAACGAACTGCCGTTCAACGATGCGTTTCATTGCGCCTTACGGATTTTTTGTTTATGTGTTTGGACACCCCCCTAATTCATAAAACTAAAAATGCCTCTGATAAATAAAATGACACAGACACAAACTTGTGTTATGTGATTATAAAAGGCTTGCCCCCTAGGCTTTAGGCTTTGGGCCCTAGGCTAATTCATAAAACCTTAACAGGTCTCTTTTAATGATCATGTTTTTTCCTTTCTTACAAACACAAATTACAAAGTGATAGACGATTTTTAGCGGCATTTTACCTTCAATAATAGTTTCAATTAAGGCGCCGTAGGTTCAGCGAAATTAAGCGAACAGAGTTTTTGAAACAATAAAATGCGTCTGTTTATAATAATATGGTTTAAAAAAAATACGAATAGTAATCTTGAGGCTTTTCTGCAGGGAGATCAGTGATTCGAAACATGATTAAGCAATTTTCTCTCGATAGAAAAAAAATCACGAATATTGGTCTAAAAGGGTCTAATACACTTAAAACATTCGTAACAAATTATGCACAAAAGCTAAAAATACTAAAATGGATTCTAAAAATCGGCAATATCATGTTTGAGAGAAATCAGTGATAACATTTTTATTTATTTGAACGGCAAGAAAATTAAAATTAAAAAACACGCTTCCGAGCACGCACCTCCATCTCGCTCACGCTTATGCTCAATGAGAGGGAGAGAAGACCATGAACCTACGGGTTTTAAATAAATTATAACATTAGTGTCTAAATAAATAATCCTAGTACAAGTTACTCACTATGTCCATCCGCTCCGTTCCGCCCGTCTCCGCCGGTGCGGCCTGGCAGAGCGTGACCTGAAAGGGTGTGGCTTGCAAGGGCGTGGCCTGCAAGGGCGTGGCCTGCAAGGGCGTGGCCTGGCCGGACGCGGTCGGAACTTCTTCGTTCTTGAGCGCATGCTCTATGAACTCGTGCAGCTTGCCCTTGCGCACATCCGTTAGGCAGAACCGCGCGATCAGCTGGTACAGTTGCCCTGGAACGATTAAGGTGTTCCTTGTAACATTACGACGCAAATTCAACAAACTTGAAAGGATGGAGTCAGTTTTGGCCCAGGCCAGTCTTATTTTGTCGATTACACATACATTACGAGATTGACTATTGGGTGTAATACGCACTTTAAAAAAGTTATACATACATTCATAACGAAAGAAAGTTCGAACATTTTGACATACATTTCAGATTATATTTTTTCTTTAAAAAGTACGCAAGCAAATGCACGAACATAAAGAGAAAACAGAGAGAATAAGACTATTTAGGCAATTCAACCATTTTTATATTGAAAACCCGACGTTTTTGTATGTGTCTCAAATAGATTGCGTTTTTCGGTAGAAGAATACACTCGCTTGAAAAAACGGCGGGAAATCGTAAATATTGTCACGTTTTGCAACGATAGTAATAAAGCGTGATTTCAATTTAGTATTTTTTACGACCGCATTTTTCAGAAAAGCACTATATTAGCCTCAGCGCAAAGGCAATTCCAGGCTTCGTATTATAATTAACCGGACTCGCAAGTTCGTCCGTTTAAAACAAATAATCAGCCTGCAATTGCCTCCTTCCCGGCCACGGCGATAATGTACAATTGAGCTTTTTTTTTTTTATCATTCACAATACTCATAGTAGGCCATAGGTCTCCTGGCTTCAGCGCTGGCCATCAGTTGTAAATGAGTCTTCATCTGCGGGGAGCCTCAACAGCACCCCAACCAGGGCTTGAAGCATCAACCACAATACTCATAATAGGCCATAGGTCTCATGGCTTCAGCACTGGCCATCAGTTGTATAAGAGTCTTGAGCTGCGGGGAGCCTCAACAGCACCCCAACCAGGACTTGAAGCATCAATCACAATACTCATAGTAGGCCATAGGTCTCCTAGCTTCAGCACTGGCCATCAGTTATATAAGAGTCTCGAGCTGCGGGGAGCCTCAACAGCACCCCAACCAGGACTTGAAGCATCAATCACAATACTCATACTATACTCACCAACAGTGACATTATGTCTCGCCAGCAAGTTGTAAATGTTCACGAACTCGTCCCGAATGCCCACATCATTGAACGTATAGTAGGCCATAGGTCTCCTGGCTTCAGCACTGGCCATCAGTTGTATAAGAGTCTCGAGCTGCGGGGAGCCTCAACAGCACCCCAACCAGGACTTGAAGCATCAATCACAATACTCATACTATACTCACCAACAGTGACATTATGTCTCGCCAGCAAGTTGTAAATGTTCACGAACTCGTCCCGAATGCCCACATCATTGAACGTATAGTAGGCCATAGGTCTCCTGGCTTCAGCACTGGCCATCAGTTGTATAAGAGTCTTGAGCTGCGGGGAGCCCCCGAAGGCGCCGCAGCCCCAGTTCCCGGTGGCTATGCCGGGGTACTGAGTGCTTGTGGGCTGCTCTTCTGTGTAGAATGTAAAACCGACCCATGCCTGAAATAATGATTGAAATTATAAGGCAGCGATAATATATACCTTTTTTTCCATAAAATCGAATATTAATGTTTCAACAAACAATGCTGCGCGGCTGCGTGTTTGTCGCGAATTTGCATTTCATCCAAAAGAATACAATATTTATTTATCTCTCTTTATCTAATCATTATAGTTCTAGTAGCATGTAGTTTGCTGCGGAAGTAGTCATGGACAAACAGGATGCAAATATAGTATACTCATTCATCGTATCAAGCATAGTATAACTATACGCAGTCTGGGTATCATCGATACAAATTAGGCCTCCAGTCATTAACGTTTTACAAGTCAATTTTGCTAAAATGTCGTTAAGGGGATGCCTTGATTTGAGTCATACACGCCCTTTAGACAGAGACACGCTGATGCCTTCCGCCCACGAGAAAAAAAGATGTAACACTCTTCTGGAATCGCTGTTTTGGACAAATTTCGATAAATACCTAACTAAGTGAAGTTTTATTAAAATTTCATAAAGTAAGATTTTAGATGATATAAAATACTATAGTTTTAACTTGATTGTGTCGTAAAATAATGTATCGTTTGAGTAGGCTGAGTAAAAAAAGGAAAATACAGACTTAACTTAGGATTTTTTTTCTATTGAGGAAATTTTAAGCAATCATGTATCGATAAAATCAGATGAACAATCATATAGTCAAGAATCATATATCTGAAAATCAGACCTTATTGCTTCTTAATCTAGTCAGAACGGCGTTTCATAGCACGCGATAATTTCCAATGCACGGCCTTAAAACTCGTTTCTCTTTGTCTCTCACTTTGAACGTGCAGAACTTGATACCTTATTAAGTTCCCTAACTATCGCCGGCGGGCGGTACTGGTGCGCCGCGCTCCCGTAAGGCAGCGCGTCCACCGCCAGCACGGCTACGCGGCGGCGGCTCGAGGAATCCAGAGGCGTGACGTCACAGTAGTCCCCCACCCACTGGAAGCTCGAGCCGTAGCCGGAGTATTTGCTGTAGCGCTCACAGCCTGAAATAATTTAAAAAAATAGTTTGCTAGGGGCTGGTTGAGGAAGAGATGACATACGGGTCGCAATTTGTTTCGAGTCATCGTCAAGAGTCAGGATTCGAATACCGCTCAGCCTACTATCACCAGATTGCTCTTATTGGTGTTGGAGGGAATTATTGAGATCCACATTAAATTATATATCTACATAAAATGTCCAAGTATCGAAATGTCCAGTCATTTGGCTACTTTGGCTGGCTGTACAACAAAAACCGCTTGTTAAACATTTTAGTGGCACAGGGGATTTTTCAGGAGTTTTAATAACAACAAAATATTTTTTGTATCAAAATTCACTAAAACAACTCTATAAAGTTAATGGAATTCCTGGGATCTGGAAGTACTTATCTCTGTTCTCTCGCAGCACATCTAAATTTTGTGTAATTACCTGGCAACTTACACCAATTGGAAGCTAGCCAATAGGTAAGAATTTGTATTAAATAAAATTAAAAATTAAAGAAAAAGGTGCCAATAATGAAAAGAGACTACAACTCTACATACATAAAGAAGTTTATTGAATGTCTACAAGTATTCAATTTCTGTAATGTTTATATGACAGATGATCCCAACGAAGCCTTTAATACTTTTATGGACGATTTCGAACTGTTTTATGCATTACAAACAAAAAAAAAAATCACGTCTCAGACTCGTCAAAAATGGATCACTAAGGGTATTAAATTGGGCTGCAAGAGAAAACGAGCACTTCTCTGGAAATGAGCAAGACATTAACGGTGAAAACAAAAGAAATTTTAAAAAATATTCTCAACGATTAAAGAAGATTATTTTACTCACACAAAAATCGCAGAATGACTACTACATAAATGCGGCATCAAATAAAACCAAAGCTGCGTGGAATATAATAAGAAATCCTAAATCACGACATCCTAAAGAATCAATTACTCAGATAAATTTTGGAGAAACGACGGTCAGAAACCCAGAGGAAATGGCTCAATCATTTAACAATAACTTTATTGACCTATGCCAGGACGACCCATTGACTAATAATAATAATTATAATTCTAGACGTAACTATCCCCTGACATTTCATTCATCTAATTCATTATTTATGATTCCGACTAGTTCTGATGACATTGATTTAATCATTAAAGCATTAAAAAATACAAATAGTGTAGGTATCGATGGAATAGCAACAAAGATTGTTAAAGCAGTAGAGTTGTGTTAAAATTAAAATGTCATTCTTATTACTTAAATCGCTATTTTACGTCATAATCATTACATTATATTTACATATTATGTATGTCTTTCCCGTTCACGGGACAATGATGTCCCGGACCTTTGGGAGGCGTGCGTGGAGCTAGGTACCTACAAAGTACCAACTGAGCCAACACGTAGAGGCCCTTTTGACAATTTAATGAAATGCAAGGAGTACACCGAGCGGATGCTGTCCCTGCCCGTGTCATGGGACGCACACAGAGACAGCACCCGCTGGGGTGTATAGGGACTATTGATGGTTGATGGAATCTAAATAAAACGGGTTATTGGGTTGAAATGATGGACTAGTGGCTGGGCTATTGGGTGAAACATCGGACGCCTGCCTAATAAAACTGTTTCAATCTTTATCTCTGGCAGACGGTGACTCGCTAACTGCTAGATGGGCCCCTATTAATAGCGACATTAAAAAATGGCCTAAGGGCAACACCGGTCAGAGAGCTGGGGGGTAGAGAGGTGGCACTGGACTTTAAACATATAGCCAACTCGCCACTTAGGTGTCCACATCTACCCTCGAGCAACAGCTCTTGCGACTCCACTCTGGACGGCCAATAAAGGCAAGCCAGAGGCGGAGGGCCTGTCCAACCAACCACCCGATCGGCTCAGCCTGACCACAGGACACCCCCAGGAGCACTCAGGTACGTAGGGTCGCTACTCCCTAACAGCCCGCCACAAGGTGGCTTACGTTGACTGATTGCACCAGAAATCTGGTGGGCGATGGGGCCGTCACATCCCTACGCCTTTATATTTACATATTATTATTATTATTGTTTACTTTCTAGATATTTGACAATTCAATTTTAATTAATCTATAATGTATAATTTTGATAGTAGTGAAATCGTAATTTTATAAATTTTAAATTTGGCGAATTTTTGTATGCCTTGTGGCAAAATACAGTGAGACATGTTTTTTAATACCCTACCATACCTGTATATACCTGTGTTTTACAAATTAATTATTTGAATTGAATTGAATTCCTCTCCCAATCGGTGCGCATATTCAGCCGAGTTCCCGCCGAAAACAATCCTTGCTGGTGCATCGCATAAACCGAAAGGTAACCATAAATTCTCCTGTGTAGACCTCTTTACATTATTTTCTATAATTTAGTTGAGTTTCTGACACAATATTCCAAATCGAACTGCAGGCCTTTTATCCGTTTTTAAGGCAGAGAGAACCATGAATGAATTTTATTTCTATGTATATATGTAATAGGGTTCAATTTTATGAAAAACCTTGATGTATTTAACGTTAAACGCGGGTTACAGCTAGGGTTTGCAAGATCCGCCAATATTTCGGATCCGGATATTTCGGATCTCCAAATTCAACGGATCCGGATATCCGGATTTTTCGGATAAAACGGATCCACAGGGTTTTTTTTGGTATAAAGTAGGAATTGTAAGGCTAAACCAAGAAACAACTAAAAACTGCTATACCACCGTATTTTAAGACCTGAAATATTTTAAATAGATACGCATTCCCGACTTCATAAGGGGTTTAAAACTTTTTTTTGTCTAAAAATTTTACTTGTCAGTGAAAGTTGTCACTTGAATAACTACAACCAGGTCACGTTAACTCCGTACGCGGAGCTTCATGTTTACAATTAATTCGATAGGGTTGTAAAAGAACATGACATGACCCAGACGCCTTACTCAGTAATCGATTGGCGCTTGGCGGAATGCCAGTGTGACTACCCAGATCAGACGGTACACCATACCATCTTTGAGTTGAGTGTCCCATCACCAACTTTAGCGGGAATTCGGCTGATTTCAAAACTCCTTGGCGGATGCTGTTGCTTACCTAAAATCTAATATCATAAACAATTGAGTAGAGTACGTATTACTTCTTACTTCCTGTGTCAAATATACTTCTTCAATATTTCTTTAGGTACATCTAAACTAAGTCTTTAGTAGGTAGGTATAGTACAACTACAACTATGGGCTTGCTCTGAAAATAAAAGTATATGAATTGAATTTAATAGTTCTGGCACATTCCGGTATTATCAATCAATCAATCAATCAAGCGTTTATTGCACCATGGTAAAACAAAATACAGTTCTTATATGTATAAACACAAAGGTATCTCATGGACCCTGGAAGGGTGTAGCAAAACCTTAAAAATAAGCTTTATGAAAACTACTATAATTATTATGCTTAAAATCTAGATTTGCTAATTTAACTAATGAACTAATGATAGGGAACAGATGATTTTAAACAATAGAATGATAACAGGTAAGATATTGCTAAAGCTTGTCATCAAAAAACTCGTTCATTTTATAATAAAATTTTTGTGCAAGAAAATATTTCAGTTTCTTGGCATATAAACTGTTTTTTTGCTCCTGCTTAACATAGTCTGGGAGATGATTGTAACACTTTACTGCTGCATAGTGAGGGCTGTTGCGAAATATTCGCAAGTTTGAGGTAGGCAATTTGAGTTTATGTTTAAATCTTTAATTTTTGTATTCCTCGAATAGGTGTGTATTTTTTCTCACAAATAAGCCCAATTCTAAAATATATAGGCATGGTAGGGTAAGTATGTCATGTTTCATAAAATGAGGCTTGCAGCTATCCCAATTTCTTATACCTAACATTATTCTTATGCATTTCTTTTGCATGACGAATAGGTCGTGTGCATCCGTACTATTGCCCCACATTATAATTCCGTACCGTAGCCACGAGTGTGTGAAGGCATAGTAGGCAGAGAGTGCTGTAGCAAACTTGGTTGCTTTACGGAGAGTGAATAATGCATAGTGGAACTTGGCTATCTTGGTTTTAATATTTGATACGTGGGTCTTCCAATTTACATGTTCATCAAGCGTGATACCCAAAAGTTATCCACCTCTTCAATTTCTGTATTGTCAAGAGTTAGTTTTAGGTGTAGTTTCTTTCTCTGGTATGGGAGAAATTGTATTAGTTTAGTTTTAGTTGAGTTTATGGTGAGGTTGTGATCTCCCATCCAATGGTTAATTTGGTTCAAGGTTTTGGATAATTTAGTGTTAAAAATTATTGGATTTATATAATACCTACGGTAGATTAGTGTATTTAAACCTACGCCATTTTTCGCCATCAAACTTCGGCAGATTTACTGGTTTGTGGTTTAATTATTTTTTTGTGACTAATAAATTAAAAACAATAGTCTGGTTTGGGATGAAGAAAGGGTGAATAAAATCAGAGATTGGGAATGATCTTCATTATACCATTCCGTTTTCAGCGTGGACTCGGTAAAAACTTCATTTTGTAGCGGTATTTTTGGTTTTCATGGTTGTATTTTAAGGATCCGTAATATCCGAAAAATCCGGATTCAGGAGCCTGTCAGATCCGGATCCGAAATTACGCGGATATCCGGATCTTTCGGATATCCGGATATCCGGATTGCAAACCCTAGTTACAGCGTACGAGTTTGTATGGTGCATGTCGTGTCCTGGCTAACAAAAGCGGATGAGTCCAAGGGAAGATATGGATGTCGTTATATTTTTGACGACACTTATTACATTCTCAATCTGCATTTTTAATTAAACTTCCTCACTAGTATTCAAATGCTTCTTTCTTCTACAGAAGAAACAGTAACTGACAATGTGCCCAAAATGGAAAGGCTAGCTAATAACGGTACAGCTAGATTTTCCAATCGGGGCACATGGTCAGTCGAGTTCTCGCCGAAAATTATCCATGCTGGTGCATTGCATACACGGAACTAAAGAAAAAGACTGACTTGACCGTGTCACGAAATGTACTCCGTATGATGCCGGCTCCACAGTCAGCGCTGCGCTGGTATGTAGGCCGTTGATCTGAGGTACTAACCTATGACCATAAGAGCCTCGTTGGGCCGCAGCACTTCGGTGAACAGCATGGACACCATCAGCTCGGGGCAGACCACGAACCGGATCTCTTCTTGGACGCAACCATGCCCTAATACACCACCTCCGAGATATCTGTGAAGAATTAAACAAAAAGTGAAATTAAAGAGGTGGTCTCAGTTTATAAGTGGCGCAGTTGGTAGGATCAAAACAGGGAGCATAGTTTGCACCAGATTGCCAAAATAATCAATGATCACAGCTGTATCCTAATCCCAATTCAATAGGACCTGAATCCACACGAAAATAGGTAGTATAACTAATCATATCAGACTGCAGAGTTTTCAATGCTTTGTAATGCAACACTTTTGCGGCAATTAGCGGTACTCCGCCCACCCACCACCCTACCTCACCCAAGCCACTGGTTGTATCTTAGGCGAATCAGGATAAATCCGGCCGCAGAGCTCTATTGAGAGCTCTGCAGTCTGCGTTGTACAAACACTTTGACACAGCTGGCGCAATCAGTACGATATGGACTTACGTCAAAGAAGAAAACTCGCTTCTTAACGAAATCCGCCTGTTCCTTCATGGGCCTAGTGGCGAATCAGCGGGGCTAGCACAAGAGACACCGCGCCGCGACGCGAGTCGAGAAAGGTCTACCTTCCTCTTTTTAATTTGCACGGAGCGAGTGATACAGGAGACGACTAGTCGCGCGCGAGGCGGCTGAGCAGCAAGTTGTGCTAGACGTACTGGGAGGAGTTTGAATAGGTGTACTCACTTGTTAGCGAAGTCCATCTGTATGAGTCCATGGGAGTCCTCGATGGTGCCGGCGGCGGCCACGTGCAGCGGCGCGGCGGCGAGCGGCGCGGCGGCGCGCGGCCACGCGGGGCAGCGGCGCGGCGGCGCCGAGCGGCGGCTGAACGTCACCGCGCCCAACGGGGCTGCACTACACAGAAGGCGTTACTTATTCCACTTTTATTTACAACTAGCTTCCGCCCGCGACTTCGTCTGCGTGGAGTCGGGTTAAAAACTACCCTATATTTTAATCCAGGCTTTAAACTATCTGCGTGCTAAATTTCATTCGAACCGCTGGAGGCGTTATTGGGTAACAAACAGAATACAGACATTTATGCATATTGATGCTCGGAAATGTTCGCCTTACTGTAGCAAAAATAGTACGTGAAGTTCCTCGATACTGACGAACGCAGATTTAAAAAGTTAAAAGTCATTACTGTGCAGTTTTAGCGGCCAGGAAAGTGTATGCAATTCCTTTACTGTTATATAGTTACCTTTTAACTATACACCGTGGGCCCGAGTAACCTGAAAGATTTTAACTTTGCTTTTCTTAGTTCATTAGGACTAAAAAAATATTATATGAAACCAACACAAATTCAGCAAAAAGAATGTATGGTTTTTTTTTTGTTTTGTTGGTTTTTGTAAATAAAACTTGGATAACTATCGCTTCTCTAAGAAAATTATCCTCTTTAATAAAACGGTAACGATTATTTTTTCAAAAAATAATCAATTTAGTGAGCGGTAGGTGGCACTTTCATATCTGTCCACAACGACGCGAAACTGGCCAACATCTGTAGCAACGTCGCAATCAAAAGAGCTAAATGCACTTTAGTAATCACAATAAATAGTTTACATGAACATTTATAATATCTACAAAACTATGCCGGAATTGACTTGTTAACCCCAGTCTGGGGTTCACATCACTTTTTTTGCTCCTAATGACCTAAGGAATGCGTGGATAAAATGTTTCGGGTTAGTCAAGCCCACGGTGTATACTTTGACTAAGACAAATCACTACAAACATCCAAGTGAAGCCAGCCTCGTCTGTTTACAGACCTTGCAATTTGTCACAACAACTTGCGATAGTTAGACTGGTTAGTAGTGTATGGCTGTCTCTTTCCAACTATTGCAAGTTGCTGTGACAAATCACGCCCGTTTGTAGCCTGCTTTAAGTTTTCTTTTTTTTAATGGTCACAAACAAAACGCGTACTTTTGAAAGTGATCGAAGTGACGTTTTTAAGTAATGTCTCACATAGTTTTAAATTAAGAAATAAAAATATTTATCTAAAATACACGTAATTTTAAACTGAGAGGTAAGGTGAAATTCGGCCAAGCTTACTGCGGACTCTTAAGCGTGAAGAGGTAGCAGCTAGACTAAATTTAATACATATAATTAATAATAAATATAAAATAATATCACCTTTAGTACAAACTCTTCTAAAGTAGTGACAAAGACATTTGAGCTTCTCAAGATTGGAATCAGATCCCGATGTTTCGTACAAGCTGCAACAAACAACAAAAATGTATACATCTTCACCCTCCTAGCATTATTCCTGGTTGACATAGGCACTCCTTTTACGAAAGCGACAGCCATCTGACCTTCCAACCCTCAGGGAAAACAAGACCTTATTGGGATTAGACCGGTTTCCTCGCGATGTTTTCCTTCGCCGAAAAGCTAACGGTAGACATTCTATACAGTTCCGAAAAACTGATTGGTACGAGCCGAGATTCGAACCCACGGCCGACGCATGCCTGAAGCACTAAGCTACCGTAGCTACAAACGAAAATTAATACATATCTCTCGTAAATCATGCTTACAAGTTCTTTACGCAAACATTTTACAGCACAAAGTAACATGCAATATGATATATTTGGGGTTTTTAGTGTTCTATATCAAAATGATCGCAACGAATATAATATTTGGTTATAATTTTAAGAGCTTATTTAATTACAAAATAGTATGTTAAGTGACCTTCACTCACGTGTTAAAGTTGATGTGTGGGAAAGAGGCATACTCCGAAGTATTCTTAGTGCTGTTTCGCCTCGGGAATGTGCAGAAGAATGCATTTGCTAGTAAACTCGATATTTGCTGCTGCGAGAGCGATATTGAGCGGTTTTTGTGCTGTCTGGAACAGAATCATGAAGTAATGTAATTAATATGTTCGCGCCGCTTCGTTAACTAGTTTTAATATTTAGTCTTAAGTACACATTAATGACACTTACACCCTTGTATTAACGTTCACTTTGGCTTGTATTCCTTTCACCTATCAAGACACTCAGATATCACGACATAGCTGTAGTAACCAATCACAGACACTCTCACACACACGTCACACACATACGTCACAGCCACGCCGCGCTTGACACTTGCATTCCGCATCCTAGACGAACGACATACAACCTCTGTAATTTTAAACGAAATTATAAGCATTTTCGAAGATCCAGAGTTTCAATCATCTTCTTGTTCCTATACGGAACAAAGTGGCGACCGTGACAGGACCTGCAGCATTTCTTAGCAGAAAAGAAGTCACCATCACGACATACCATCGCTCCCGAGTGGCCGCAAGGGGTCACCGCCACGAGAACACCGCGCAGCGCCTAGATTCCTGGGCAAATACCAAGGCAATCAGCTGCGCCTAGGTGCCTACATCGTGCAGCCGGATCATCCCACTCCCGAGCGAGACCTGGCCGCGCTAGCCAGCGCGCGGGCCCACGTTGCAGTCATCATCATCAGCACTCGTCAAAGTGCACAATTGGATCAGCCTGCCCTATATCAAGTGAGCCCGTTCCTGTCTACTTCCTAGTTAATTCCTCTTCGATTTGTGTGGATTGTGATCTCAGTTTCTCGAATGTTCTGGTCTGTCTTTACCTAGGTATTTCTTAATATCCATTTATATATATATATATATCCTACAATCATATTCAAGTTACCTAGTAGAAAAGAAACAAGTTCAGTTCAATTACAACCATCCGAAAGATTCATGGCGTAAACACGGCGTCTATATTCACATTACCCACCAAGTGCATAATAAAGGCGAATGCAAAGTCAACGAACGTCTAACTATTAAGTATAAAGATATTTGACTACAGTTTACGCAATCCCCGCATCTATTATTTGTCGTAGGGAATGTTTTATATTATTGCAGCAAAATCTGTAAATATCTAAACCTAATTTTGAAGTTAAATTCATCTATCGAGCCAAAAGGGCCTTATTATTGCAATCACGTTATATAGACGTGATATAATTAGCCCAGTGAATTTAGCGTGCGCATTTGTGCATTTGCAGAATTATACCTAAATACTTCGAGGCCTGTTTGCTGCCCGGCGACGGCGCATCTATTGTCTGCAGCTGCGCTCGCCGATAAGGAGCCACGCAGCCACTGCGCCGTGCCGATCAGCTGTGAACTTGAACTTGAAGCGAGGAGCGTATCGTACCTATTCTTTTTTTCACTTGTTTACGTTCATTTCGTGCTTGTTTCTCGGTGATTTTCTATAATGGCTGAACCTAAACAATTAAAAGCTACGCGTAGTAACATCAAAGGGCGTTTAACGAAATTTAAAAACCATCTCGATGATATTTCGGGTTTAGAAAACGTTACGCCTTTGGACATAAGTAAATTGTCGTTAAAATTATCGAGAATACAAGAATTGTTAAGCAAATTCGATGAGGTGCAAGGTCAATTGGAGATTTGTGAAGGATGTAATCAGGCCGAGGAGTTAGATATTCGCGATACATTTGAGCAGGAGTTTGACAATTATATTTCACAGGCACAGAACTTCATAGACTCCAATTCGGCCTCAAAAGATAACTTCTCATCTTGCAATGCAAATTCGAGCGCTTCACAATGCAATCAGGATAATTGTGGCGGCCTAGGTTTTAAATTGCCCGTCATAAAAATCCCTACATTCGATGGCACGTATTTTAAATGGCTCGAGTTTAAGGAAACTTTTACCTCCTTAGTTCATGAAAATGAAAGGGTTAAGAGCATCCATAAATTCCATTATCTCCTCTCCTACTTGGAAGGAGAAGCTGCTCGCGTTCTTTGCAATTGAGAAGTGACTGGCTCGAACTACACGGAGGCTTGGCAACTCCTTTGTAAGCGTTACGATAATAAAAGGCAACTAATTAACAATCATTTAAAGGCGTTGTTTAGCATCGAAACCGTGCGGGAGACCGAGAAATCACTTCGGTTTATTGTCGATCATGTTAATAAAAACTTGCGAGCTCTTCGCACATTGGGATTGCCTGTCGACCAATGGGACATCCTTGTTATTTACATGGTAACAGCTAAATTGGATAGTAGTACGTGTTATAAATGGGAGGAGACAAGGACCACGCTGCCGGAAATACCTACTTTAGAACAATTTTTCGATTTTTTAAAGAATCGTGCCGATGTGTTAGAGACTGTCAACAGACAAAAATACGACAAACCGAAAACGCTGCAACCTTCAACTCAACCTAAAATTCAGACCAAAACGTTCGCGCTGACCGCCAAACACGCTGCGCCGTCCTCGTCTCAGCCTCATATCGAATGTTTATTGTGCAAGGATGGCCATCGTTTATATGAATGCACTTCATTCAAGTCGAAAACGCCAGAGGAGAGGACAGCGTTAGTGTCTAAATTAAATTTATGCGAAAATTGCCTAAGATATGGTCATAAGGTTCAAAGTTGCAGGCTACCAGGTTCTTGTCGCTCCTGCAAACAAAAACACAATACTTTATTGCACGATACCCAGTCTAACGAGTTTCCTAGTGCTAGCTCAACTCAGTCCCAAAACTTAGCCGCTATCACTACTAATGTTAACTCCGAGGTTCTGTTATGCACCGCTCAGGTTCAACTAAAGAACCCCGACACGAATCAAGTTCTGACGGCGCGAGCTCTTCTCGACAGCGGGAGCCAATCTACTTTTATAACCGAACGCATACAAAATGAGTTGAACTTGGCTCCTCAGCCCACTAATGTCAATGTAGTCGGCTTGTCGGATACTCCATTGTCAATTAAGACAAAGCGGTGTGCACTTCACATTCAATCGCTTACCGATCCTTTCAATGTCAGTATGACGTGCCTAGTTATTCCGAAAATAGCAGATAAACTGCCCAAGGTCACACTCGATGTAAGTCAGTTTGATCTTTCTAACTTTCAACTAGCGGACCCTAGATTTTTTGAGGCATCCTCTATCGATATGCTTATTGGTGCTGATCTATTTTGGGACCTAATAGGCTCCTCGCAGCATTCTTTAGGCACTAATAACCCTATTCTACGCAGCTCTAAATTAGGGTGGCTCATTGGTGGTCCTCTGCCTATCTTACAAAAAAATAAACCCAAACAACCAAATAATGTTACACATTGTAACTTTCTACTTAACCAAGCTGACTCATTGGACATCAACGATGCCCTACAAATGTTTTGGGAACTAGAAAATGTCCCCCAGTCTCATCCCTCCACTAAAGAAGAAAAGCTTTGCGAACAGCACTATCTCTCAAACACCTATAGGCTGGATAATGGCCGTTTTTGTGTCGGCCTCCCTCTTCGTGATGAGAAGGACTGCTTAGGCGATTCTTACTCATTAGCTAAAAAAAGGTTTGCGAGCTTAGAAGCTCGTTTTCGCAAACAACCCGATCTCAAAAAATCCTATGCAGATTTTATTCGCGAGTATGGTGAATTAGGCCATTTGTCAGAAGCACCAATGCAGAGGCCACCAGATGCCTTATTCCTGGCTCATCATCCGGTTATAAGGACCAAAAGTGAATCCACACGGCTTCGTGTGGTCTTCGACGCCTCGGCGCCCACGACCTCGGGATTTTCAGTAAATGACCTTCAAATGGTAGGACCTGTCATACAAGATTCTTTGTTCGACATTCTTGTTCGTTTCCGCCAATACAAATATATACTTTCTGGAGACATAGAAAAAATGTACCGCCAGATTTGGTTAAGGGAATGCGATAGGGACCTACAGCTTATTCTCTGGCGTGATAACGAGAACGAACGATTGCGTACTTTAAGGTTAAACACCGTAACCTACGGATTTTCAAGTGCTAGTTTTCTCGCTACCAGGTGTATCTGGCAACTTGGCGATGAATCTACAGATCCTTATATAAAACAAGTCATCCAACATGATTTCTATTGCGATGATTTATTGACCGGAGCTGACGATGAGGAAACCTTAAAGTACATTCAGCGTCAAGTGTCAGGCGAGCTCGCCAAAGGTTGTTTTCACCTACGAAAATATAGGTCAAATTTGCCCTCTCTACTTGAGGACTGTTCTTTGCCCGGCGAGGGCGATCTAATCATCAGTAGTCCTACTAGCACTCTGGGTATAGGCTGGCATCCTGAGTCAGATTTATTGCAATTTCAAATTGAGTACTCGCCTACAGATGTTTTAACCAAAAGGTCTATATTGTCATCCACCTTCAAAATATTTGACCCTCTTGGCCTACTAGCCTTATGCACAATCAAGCCCAAAATTCTCCTACAAAATTTGTGGTCACTAAAATTAGATTGGGACGAGGAAGTTCCGTCTAGCATCAAAAGGTCTTGGCTGAAATTTACAGAAAATTTAAATTTACTCTCTAGTCTTCAAGTTCCAAGACGAGTACTTATCAATGACCCCAAGTATATTGAAATGCATACCTTCGCTGATGCCTCTGAGAGTGCATTTGGTGCTTGTATCTATCTCAGATCAATTGACGCGACAGGCAAGGCACAAGTGAGTTTGTTGTGCGCCAAAGCCCGTGTCGCACCCCTAAAACCAACAACAATTCCTCGACTCGAACTTTGCAGTTCTTTGTTAGGAGCTCAATTAAGTTCAGCAGTCACTCAAGCTCTGCGTTGTAAAATAGATACTCATGTCTACTGGTCAGATTCGAAGGTGGCATTAGGTTGGATCCAAACGGCTAGCAAGACCAAGACTTTCGTCGCTAACAGAGTAGCCGCTATCACCGAGCTATCTGACCCGAAATGCTGGCGGTATGTGCCAACAGCGGAGAACCCAGCTGACTTGTGCTCTCGCGGTGTGGACCCCAAGAATGTCAGTGAGTCCAGCATCTGGTGGCATGGCCCAGCCTTTCTAAAACAGGATGAAGCTTCATGGCCGAGAACAGTGATTCAGGCTCTTGACCTTCCTGAGTTGAAAGCATTCCCTGCTTTGGTGGCGGAGCCCACACCTACGGTGTCTTTCATAGACGTCACCAGATTTTCAAAGCTTGTCAGAGCCCAGAGAGTAGCAGCTTGGGTACTCAGGTTTATACATAACTCTAAAGATCCGCTAAATAAACTTTCAGACATATTGTCAGTAGACGAGCTAAATAGCTCTCTAAGCAATCTTATTAAAGCAGCTCAGGTTGAATCATTCCCTATTGAGTTGCAATGTTTAAAAAGTAAAAAACCATTACCTCAAAAGTCAAATTTGAAACAATTAAATGTATTTCTCGATGAAGAAAACTTGATTCGTGTCGGGGACAGAATAAATAAGTCAAATTATCCGTATGATAAACGTCACCCTATCCTATTGAAAGGAAATCATATTCTAACAAAATTGCTATTCAAATATGAACACGTCCGTTTGCTACACGCCGCACCCCAGTTATTGCTTACCAGTATTCGTGACCAGTACTGGCCTATAGGTGGTCGCAGACTTGCGCAGGACGTTTATAAACATTGCTTCAAATGCCGTCGATTTGAAGGTAGCGGCATGGTCAATATTATGGGTGGGTTGCCTTCTGACCGCGTGGAACCGAATTTTCCCTTTATTACTGCTTGCACCGATTTTGCTGGCCCTTTTCTAATCACGGATCGAAAGGGCCGTGGGTGTAAAATAAGTAAATGTTACCTATGCATTTTTATATGTTTTCGCTATAAATGTATGCACTTGGAAGCCGTGAGCGAGTTGAGCAAGGATGCCTTCATTTTAACTCTTACTAGATTCATTGGTCGTAGAGGCAAGCCCAATGTAATATACTGCGATAATGGTAGAAACTATGTGGCAGCTGCTAGGGAGATAAAAGATTTCATTAAAAATAACAAAGACTCCATTTGTGACTTTGCAGCTCAGCGAGGCATTCAATTTAAATTTTCTCCCGCGTTCGCTCCTCACTTCAATGGTCTGGCTGAGGCCGGTGTAAAGTCGGCCAAATATCATATAAAACGCATGTTAGGACAGACTCACCTGACTTTCGAGGAACTGTCTTCCCTCTTTACACAGGTCGAAGCTATCCTAAATAGCCGACCCCTATGTCCCCTCAGTCCGTCACCCAACGATCTCCAACCCCTCACACCGGCTCACTTTTTGATCTTCAGGCCGCTTACATCGCTGCCAACAGCGCCGACGCCAAGTTACAACGACGGCAGCACCCCGCTTCGCAACAGGTTCCAGCGCGTCGAGCAAGTGCGCCAACATTTTTGGAACCGCTGGTCGCGCGAATATGTATCAGAGCTGCAGCAGCGCGCAAAATGGCGCGTCCAAGGACGAAATTTGCGCCTGGATGATCTGGTCCTAATAAAAGATGAGTCTCCACCTCTTTACTGGCGCCTAGGACGAGTCAGCAAACTGTTCCCCGGGCCGGATGGGGTGCCACGCGTCGCAGACGTCAAAACCGCAAACGGAACCATACGTCGTGCTCTCAACCGCCTATGTTTGCTGCCCGCCGATGGTTGAGCTTGAAAGCTTGCAGGAGCTTTCAAGGGGCGGGAAGATGTTCGCGCCGCTTCGTTAACTAGTTTTAATATTTAGTCTTAAGTACACATTAATGACACTTACACCCTTGTATTAACGTTCACTTTGGCTTGTATTCCTTTCACCTATCAAGACACTCAGATATCACGACATAGCTGTAGTAACCAATCACAGACACTCTCACACACACGTCACACACATACGTCACAGCCACGCCGCGCTTGACACTTGCATTCCGCATCCTAGACGAACGACATACAACCTCTGTAATTTTAAAGGAAATTATAAGCATTTTCGAAGATCCAGAGTTTCAATCATCTTCTTGTTCCTATACGGAACAAATATTAAAACTAAAGAGCTAAAGTAATCTAGTAATAGCAAGAAATGGGAAGTTTGCACATAAATATTTTTTTTAATACTGATAATTAAAGCAATTCGTGCAAAATGACTCCCTGACCATTGCAAAATAACAAAAATGCACAACGTTAATATTCAAGTTTTCACTTCTGCCAGCACTCCCGGAGTGCAACCCGGACTTTTTATGTTTGTGTCAAGTGTCATTCAAGTCTCAAATCTATATTCTTATTCCTATTATAAAAGCAATATTACTTACTTTAACAACGGTATGGGAGATTGGATAAGTTTGGGTAGCTCCAGAGCCAACTTAGCTATCTCCGGCAGAGTGACATCGAAGAAGTACTGAGACTCTTCCTCTTCTAAATACTGAAACAACGAAGATGATGCATATAAATATCACATACATGATGAGCCAAGTATTTAAAAATGATTGTGCTGGCTCAGCATTTGGCTCAGGGTTCGAAATTATCAGGATAATTATGCTTCTTGATAATTATCTGTTATCGAATAATTATCACCAGTATAAGCATCAATGACACTCAAGTTCGCTCAATTTTGCATAATCTGAACTGAATTCTTTTTGTAAGCTTCATGCGTTCGGATAGACGCAAGTGCGGAAATACACGTTCGAATACTTCGAATACAGTTCACTTTCACGTGTGCAATTTTTTGTTAGTATCAATCTGTTATTATCACGATAATATTATCGTGATAATTATCATTGACAGTTATCCTTTCGAACCCTGATTTGGCTAGAGATTTTGCTGAATTATATGTGTTATAGGCTAGTTCAAAAACCTAAAAAATCTGATAAAGAGCCCTAGCAGCAAAATGTATTTTAGGGCAGTCATCTTTTTCAGTCTATTGGCATGGTGATGTCTCATGCATCATGTAAATTTTTTTGGGGCACTCCCTGGGATATGCCTGTTGTAAGAATTTTTGATAAATTTTATATTTGTATAAATCCATCACAAGAGTAACCTGTTTGATTCAACTCATCCAACCAATGTTTAACAAAGCCTTGAGCCATTACCTCATTGAACAACTTGTGCAGTGCCCGGAACTTCCAAGTGTTCTTGAACTGTGTGTTGTAGCTTAAGATGGCCGCTGCAAGCTCCTGGCTGTTCCGGATCGGTTTCCACAGGGCACTCTGGATCAGTGACCAGCGCTTCTTCAAATGTGTCTCGCCTGAGCTCTGTAATAAAGCCATCAAATATGACGATAGAATTGGAATGTGTCTTACAGCACACTATATAATTGCTTATTTATTTTATTTATTTATTTAATTAAGCCTTTTTTTCTTCCTTAAACTAGTTTCACATAATAAAAGTTTTCAGGTAATTTTATTTTTCATTTTTACTAAGTTAAGGACCCCTGTTGGGTATAGGCCTCCTCCATTTCCTTCCACCTTTCTCGGCCTTTGGCCTTGAATAGCCAGTTCTCTCCAGCTGTGGCTATGATGCCCTTGGACCATCTTGTTAAAGGCTCGGTCAAACACAGGGCGCGACGCAGCGCGACGTCCGCGCCGCGTGACGCCGGCGCGATGACTGGTCAAACAGGGCGCGCGTGGATCGCGCCGGCCTCGCGCTCTCAACACGCCCTCATCGCGCGCGCGAACGCGGCGCGACGCGGGCGTGACTCGCGCCCGGGTACAGCATGCGCGTGCGGAGGGTCGCTCATTCCTTGATGTGACCCAGCGCGGCGCAGCGTGCCCGCGCGTCCGCGCCGCGCTGCGCTGCGCTCGCGCCGAGTGGACGCAAGGGGCAGAGCGGCGCGAGGCGCGATGCTGGCGGGACGCATTCTGTATGACGTCGCTAACCTGTTAGCATGTTTTTAATGCCGCCGCGGTCGCGCGCTGCGTCGCGCCCTGTGTTTGACCGAGCCTTTAGGGTTTTCCCACCTTCCTTTTGCCGAGGGGTCCTGGCCACTTTGTGACTTTGTTGGTCCATCTGTCATCTGTCAATCTTCCAATGTGGCCGGCCCATCTCCATTTCTGTTTCAGCACAAACTCGAGTGCATCTATGATGTTTGTTTTGGATCGGATGTGCTTACTGTTAACCTTGTCCTTTAGTTTTATACTGAGAACGCTCCTTTCCATTGCTCTTTGGCATGTTCTTATCTTTAATTTGTTCTTGTTTGTGTGCACCCAAGTTTGAGAACATAATTGCTTATGATGTTGGAATATCATAGTTAGGTTAGGTTAGGTTAGTTAATTCTATTATTTAAGTAATTTGGTATCATCCTCGTAGTCATAGGGTCTGCTTTGACACCTTATTCCCAGTAAATAGGCACTAGTTTTACAAAAGTGACCACCACTTGACCCAGAGGGAAAATTAGACCTTATTAGGATCAGCCCGGTTCCCTAACAATGTTTTCCTTCACTTTAAAGCTAATGGTAATGATTCCATACTTAAGTTCCCAATAACTCATTGGTATGAGCCGGAATTCAAACCGAAAACCGCAGCTTGACAGCCCCATACCTGAACCACTAGGCTACCTAGGCTATATGCTCCACATTACACCCTAATGTTTCTTACTAAATTGCACAAAAACAGCTGAATGGACTAAGATAAATTTAGTATACAAAATATAGCCCGGATTAACATATAGAATACTTTAAATCCCAGTAAAATTCCAACAAAAGGAAGTCGATCAAACAAATTAGTCTAACTATGAATCTTATTGGGAACTGTTTAGTAAGTTGGACATAGCAGAATCTCCCAAATCAGGGTATTTAAATTTTGTAAAGCATCTTCCTTTTTGTTATATAATTCTTACTAAGCTTCAATTACCTATTTTTCTTAAAAAACAACAGATACCAGTACATTTCATGAATGAATAAAAATATTATTAATATTATACTTACATCTTCAACTGGGTATAAACTTTGACTAGAACACGGCATCCTAACGAAATCATGGTCCCACTTATCCTGGCCGTTCTGCGGCTTGGGCGGTCGATCAGCCGGCACGCACCCGCTACTCGGAATATGGTACAACACGGCGTGGTTAAACGCGGGGGCCACCAGGGGAAACTCCGGAGCGCCCCAAGGCGACTGCGATCCCCATATCTCGGTTAATGGAACACCTCGCCAGTTGTTGTCCTCCGTATCGATGTTCATGGTGAACGCGCGAAAAAGGACATGCCTTGATGCTGAAAAAACTTAGCTTGAATTTACGTGGACTCTGGAAAAGTATGAATGAGTAATGAATAGAAACACACCTATGTAACGACTTTTTGAAAATAATCTTGGAAGATACCGCAGGAAGTAAATGCGCATGAATGAGAATTACGATAAAATAAAATAAATACTACTTCTTGACACTCACACCGAAGATAATGACGTCACGCACGTCAAAAACTGTTTATCTTTTTAAACTGTTCGAGTTAACGTTTTGCCGCTGATTAGATAGAATTGTATGCACCCCAAGGTAATGGTGAGTACACACTGAGCAAATGATATACAATACAAAACGAACAAAATAAACGATATATATATAGAGTGAGATACAATACATAGCCGTTCGTTGGCTTGGTGTGTACACAACATAATCTTAAGCGTATGTACAGCTATTTTGTAATCTTTTGTGCTATACAGATTATGTGATTTTACCCTAATTGTGATGTAGTGTGCAGATGTTACGGCCTGCGGTGGCGGACAATAATTTGACAGCCAATGACAAGTTTACTATTGCCCACCGCGGTCAGGTCGCGCTAGTGTGATGTGGGCTTTACCAGGCTTACCAGCATGCCTACGTCTATTAATCATATAAAATCAGAATCACTATGTTTAAAAACATCGAAAATAAGCCGCAGCGGACCCGGGTTTACAGCTTCATATAGCACATGCAGTCCGCAACGCAGAGGGCCTACCGCGAAACGAAAACGAACTTCGTTCGTGTATCTCCGTCTCTGTCGCACTTGCTAGTTTGAGCCACAGAGAGAGAGATGGGCATTTACCAAATTAAATATTTGAGTCAAATATCGCTGTCCCATGACTTAGGAGTACTTTTTTTTCCATTAAATATTGTTCTAAAGTATAATGTTTGTTTGTAAAAATGGTAAAATAACTCGTTTACTGTATAATTGTGGTGAAAAATCCCTATAAAGCCTACTAAAAGTATTGTTTCTATCAAAAAAACCGAAGAAAAGGTGCAGATTTTTGGGTGTCCCTCGTACACTTTGCTAATTTTGAGGCGAAGTTTACCTACATCTGTCTCCTTTTAGGCCTGAACATGGCTGTTGTGTGAATCGATCATATTATCGTTTACAAATTTTGAACCTTATTTTTTAACGTTTAGAGTAAAAATATCATAAAATCACAATTTATTTGCTGTCCTCCAAAACCAACGTGGTGGAAAATTCCACCTACGTAACGGCATTTTTACCAATTAAACAACAAAAAACTACCAAAACAATTGTGTTTTTATATTACTGGCAACATTTTGATCCTAAGTATTAACCGTTGTTTAGGTTAAATGTCAGTTTCGCTTCAAAAATCCGATAAGTAGAGCGTGCGTCACGCTGTGCCAAAAAAAATTTTCTCCCACGAACTGGATATACTGAAGGTGCGAAGCTACTTTGAGATTAAACGTTTATGAATTCAGACATATTGATAAGTGCGGTAACATGTAAAGAAGTTAGAAGTAGTAAATTGCAAGGAATCAAAGCACTATTTCACTTTATTTAAAAACTGGCATACTTACGTCACATCCACTACGATACGTTATGTATTAGTGGAACAATAAACGTGACGTATGGAAGGAGCTATTTTCATTCCAAACGTCACGTTTTTTGTTCTATTACGTATCATGTAGTTTCTATACGTTACGGATAATTCATTTACGTCACTTTGTCCTACTGTGGCTATGATGATTTTTTCAAGAATTCATATTAATTATTAAGAATAATTGATACTATTTGGATTCATTTGTTAGAATACTATGAGCCAATTCTGATAAATATAACTTTTGATAGTTGTTTTCAATATGTCTCAATTTAAGATGATTGTTAGCTATGATGAAAACCAAAAAGTTACGTAAGGGAAAGATTTTGTTAAATAATTTTATTGTGACGCTTAGTGTTGCAAATGTTATTCATTTTTATAAGAATATTATTGTGTTAAATGTTATTTAATAAAGACTGGTTTGCAAACAACACTCTGAACTTCACTTAAAACACACCTAAAGTTCGTATCGTAATGGAATGTGACAGCAGTAGTCAAACGGTTCAAAGTACAATATAATCCATATTAAGCAATTTATATTAAACAAGTATTATTTTCAAAGAATATCAGAAGAAGGAGAATTCATTAATAAGCGTTTCTTATAAAATAAATATTTTTTTTGGTTGGAATTCCATTACGTCACGGAACTTATTTTGGAAATTGCCCAGATACTTGAACGAAGTTCGTTTTCACTTCGCGGTAGCCCCTCGGACCGTTTAGTGCTCGTTACAGGCTGTCAAAGTTGACCTTACTTTGAAATAAAAGCAGAAAACAGTTTATGTGATCTTAGAGGATTCTGATAGTGATTTTAATTTTATATGATTAATATTATATCAACTAGCACGCTTACTTTAGTTAAGTCTTATTCCATTTACAATCGGTTTAAAATTTATGTCAAAATATGAGAATTTCAGTGAAAAATAGTAAAACAATATCCTTTAATTTAATTTTTTTAACTTTCATTTAATTTTAAGACCTAAAAAAACACTTGGCAGATCATGCAAATTCCATTGTCCAAATTGTGATTTTTATGCAATTAGTCAGCACGTTTATCACGCGACGGCCGCGACATACTCTCGATTTTTCTCGCACTATACCTCTTGTTCTAAGTGTTCTAATAAGAAAGAGACGGATATTGCGAGAAAAATCGAGCTCGCGCGCCGTCGCATGATAGCCGTGCAGGACAAGTCAGGACAACTCGTTTGACAGTTGGATCAGCAGCGCAACATGCCTCCAGACGATAACAATTAGTCAGTTTCTGATAAATTGGGGCTGACAAATCATGACATGTGTACACCCCATTAGGAACAATCAAAAATATCATAATCATGAGACAGAGACGTGCTGCCAACAATATTATTTTTACTAAATGGTATCCCAAAATTGCCACAATTCGTCACAGATGCGACAAATCAGAATTTCGAAGCAACTTTGTCGCCGGCGACAGAATATCTGTCTCTTTTGCACGCTCGAAGTGAGATGCATTAAGTCGCGGCGACAAAGTTGCTCGTGCGCGCATACCCTTATAGTTCCCTGTTGCCCAATTTGCCCATGCGACGTTTTTAGATGCGACTGAAACCGTTTGCATGAACTTTTTGACAGGTGCCAATTGTCAAAGTCAAAACTGACGCGAACATTATGGAAGCGGCTTCATTTCCAGAAAAACAGAAATAGCTTTGGTATAAATTAATGAGTTTTATCATTAACATATACATATATTCATTTTAATAATACAAATCTAACAAACTATTAATAAAATATTTGACGGCTATGAATTTGGAGCTACTTGGTAAGTCAGCTCATGTGTTTGGTTACAATACCTCTTTCTGATTTGTTATTGTTTACATCACTTATTTATTTCTTTTCAGAATCATTTGGACAGAATTATCCAGAGGTAAGCACGTAAATTACATTACAATGTTAGGTATAGTATTGAACTACCAGAAATAAAAACAAAGTTTGTCATGTTGACTTTAGATTTGAGATTGTTTCTTTTGTTTTCTCACGACGTGGTAAAAAATGAACGTGGTTCCTATGCTGGTACTCATCTACAATCTAATTCAATAAAAAAAAACCTTATTCTTATATATCTTATTAACATACTTTACATTTTTCAGGAGTTTGATGGGTCTCTGGACTCCATATCTCTTGCAGCGACCTGCGCCTTCAACCGGCGTGGGACCCTGCTGGCTGTGGGCTGTAATGACGGCAGGATCTTCATTTGGGACTTCCTGACCCGAGGAATAGCTAAGTCTATATCAGCGCATGTGTATCCAGTATGCAGTCTCAGTTGGTCCAGGAATTGTAAGAAGGTTAGCTAATATAATTTATTCAGTAACAGTTATATTTAATATGTAATGGCTGTGCTGTGCTGGTCATCTTATTCATTAGGTAAAGATAAATTTTTATTTTTTATTTTATTTATTTTTAAGATAAAGATAATTTAATAATTCTATTACTTGATGCGGTTAAAGGGACAGTAGCTAGTCAGTAGGTGTATATAATTTCGTTCGTGACACTCCCATGGTCTTCGTGGGGGGCAGGGGACAATGACATGTTACTTGCCGCTACACACAATATGACTTACATAAGGAATATATCTGCTGTCTGCAAATATCCCTAACAATATTCTAATTTGTTTATAAGAATAGTGTGTAGTTGTGATACGGAGTAACCATAAGGAATAAATGGTTAGTTGAATTATGTAAGTAACGGCCATTTTGCTAGTGGGTAGCACTACACTGCCAAGGAAGCTGGACGTCCTGGTTCGAATTCTGGTCAGGACAAGTTATTTGTGTGTAAGTTATACGAATCATGAGATATGGACGTTGTCTACGTATTTGTGTTCCAATGTATTTATCTGTATAAGTTAAGTTGACATGTAAAATACAATTTTTTATCAAGAAATAAATGAAATGAAAAGTATATTTATCGCCATTGAAGTTGGGTCTTCCTTAAGTTTTTTAAAATGGCTATATACATTATATAGAATTTGCTTGGATTGACGTCCAATAGGTCCAATAACTACTTTACCTATCGTTGCGTAGCAATCTCGTGTGCGTTTTGTTAAGAGCGGCCTGCTTAAGTACACATGTTACCGCCAACCGTGACGGCGGGCGACTGACGCTCCTGACTGACGGGCCCGCCGCCCGCACACTTCATACCACCCCCGCTGTCCTTCGGCCCTTGTCCCCCGAGAACCATGGGAGTATCACGAACAAATTTGCCATTTATAGTTGGTACCTTTGACAGCATTTCACAAAAGAAGGGGAAAAACTTGCAGAAATTTATTCACAGTCTGAAACTTTCATGAAATCCAAACAATATTATTTTTGTCTCTCATTTGCATATTTAACCAATTAGCTGGGTGGTGGGGCGCGTCGTGGTGTGTTGCTCTCCCCGCTCGTCTGTCCCCCGGGCCGGCGCCGTCTAGTCGCGGCGGCGGCTGTGGCGTTTTCCATGACGTCACAAGCTAGCAAGGTTAACTAAAAGATAGTCTTTATTCCAGACATCAATCAATGGGTAAAATGGTGTACGGAAGTTGGTGAGGGAATGTGATGACATGTTCTGATGTCTTAGGACACATCTTTCTCTGACAGTGTTCCAAGGGGTCCCTACCGCCTACCGTTATGATACCGGTGATACTTGATAACTAACTGTATTTACTCAACCTTGAAGCACAGGGTAACCTCTGATCTTTTACCAACTAATGGCCAGAAGGCATTTTACTAGATTTTTTTAAAGTGTGATTCGGGAATCAACGAAGGTGCTACAGTGTCATCTAGTGGCAAATTCAACCAACTTTGCTTATGCTATATTAATATGTGGCTGAAAACATGCTTACTGGAAAATGTCCAGTTAATAATGGAATGAAGCTACGGTAGCCCAGTGGTTCAGGCATGCGGCTGTCAAACGGCGGTCGTGGGTTCGAATCCCGGCTCGTACCAATGAGTTTTTCGGAACTTATGTACGGAATATGATTTCATATTTACCGTTAGCTTTTCGGTGAAGGAAAAACATCGTGAGGAAACCTGCATACATCTGCGAAGAAATTCAAAGGTGTATGTGAAGTCCCCAATCCGCACTGGGCCAGCGTGGGGACTACTGCGCGTTCCCTCTCATACATGAGAGGAGGCCTGTGCCCAGCAGTGGGACGTATATAGGCTGATGATGTTATGTGATGTGAATAATGGAATGGGCAAGCAAAGCGAACAAAGTTCTCTGCCTCATCTTGGGTCGTAATTCGTTGGTATGTCCGGATGACCCGTTGTCCGGCTCATCCGCTGTTCTCTTCTACAGATTGCATTTCTCAACCGATTCTCATGAAATTTTAGGAGCATGTTCTTTAATAATATAGAACTAGCGACCCACCCCAGCTTCGCACGGGTAATATATTATACATAGAAACCTTCCTCTTAAATCACTCTATTTAAAAAAAACCGCATCAAAATTCGCATGCTATTTTCAGCTCCTATCAGCATCGACAGACCACAACGTCCGCATCTGGGACATACTCTCGGGCGAGTGCGAGCAACACTACCGGTTTCCCACTCCGATAGTGCGCGTGCAGTTCGACCCGCGGAACGACAAGCGCTTCCTCGTGTGCCCCATGCGGCACGCGGCGTTGCTCGTCGACACGGACGGCGACCACAAGATACTGCCCATTGATGACGATGTGAGTATGACCGCTGTAGTGGCATCGACAGTGCTGGGACCTCGGGCGAGTGCCAGCAGCACTACCGGTTCCCCACGCCGATAGTGCTACAAGCGTTTCGTCGTGTGCCCCATGCGGCACGCGGCGTTAAAAATACATGAAAACAGATTAAGTTCTTACATAACAGTTTTTATTTTGCAATGGGATTACCTACTTCTTTCGTTATGTACGTATGTATGTAACGTATTGTGAAACTTCATTGCGTGTGATACGCTGTACAGCCCTAGCTAGTCTTCCACATGAGGTTACCATAGATAAGAATCGTTTCGCGCCAAAATGACAGAGGGATAGGCCTGCTTTTTCATAGTTATTTACTTTGCAGGGTGACATAAACGTAATAGCCTCCTTCGACCGCCGCGGGGACTACGTGTACACGGGCAACGCCAAAGGCAAAATCCTGATAATGGACTCGCAGACGCTGGCGGTGAAGGCGAGTTTCAAGATCACCGTCGGTACTTCTAGCACCACGGGTATCAAGAGCATAGAGTTCGCGAGGAGGGGAGAGTGAGTATGAATATACAAATTGAAGGAACATCCTAACGTTTTTCGGGCACGTGTGTCGTCGAGGAGATGTAGCTATCGAGCGACTCGTGATCCAGGGAAAGGTGCGGTATGCGTAGTCTTGAGGATGCGATGGGGGGTCTTGAAAGATACACTCAGTACTACTCAGTAGCAATCTAACATAGTTTATATGTCACTTAAGTACAACTCCCTTCTGATCTCCCTGTTACACTAAGTTATTCTACTTATGTATAATTAATCTACGTGCTTTGGGTAGGAAATCCCTTATCCGGTGGACGGCATTTATCTCTCTTAATATTCTGCTCGCATGATCTACATACGTGTAGATGAGCACGTTTGCCTATCACAAAGGTCGAGGGCACCACACCGCGAGGCAGGTCCCCAATGAGATGGACAGACCAGATTAAAGCTGCCGTAGACGCATCACCACACGCAAGCTAAGGAAGGCGACTTGTCAGAGAGGAATGGTGGCGTGTTGTGAAGCTTGCTACCAACACCTGAAATGATGACCACGACCACTCTTTCAAGAGTGAAACGACGAAGAAGAACTCCCATTTCAGTCGGACACTTACGCTCGAAGTTGTAGTAGACGATTATATACCCTAGGACTGGCCAGTTAGGTAGGTCCAACTCTGAGAAATAGGTCAATCGTCGAATCCGAGTCGGCTGGGCAGCGTTCGGGAGGCTACGGCACATCTATTCGTCCAATATTCCGCAGTGTCTCAAGACGAGAGTCTTTGACCAGTGTGTGTTGCCAGTGATGACGTATGGCACCGAAACGTGGTCGCTTACTATGGGTCTCATAAGAGGGCTCAAAGTCACCCAAAGGGCAGTAGAGAGCGCTATGTTGGGAGTTTCTCTGCGCGATCGCATCAGAAATGAAGCTATCCGCACCGGGTAGGCAGAGCACAAGAAATTCCAGTGCCACTTTGAGTATAATTGTGAGTAAAAGATGTGTGATATCGTAGTGTTAGGTTGCTTCAACCCTGAACCTTCCAACTACACAAGAGAAATTCTTCGTGTTTGGACTCATTGGAACCATCAAACCAGTTGATGATAACAGTGGAGTAAACATACAGTGGGCAAAAGTAAATCTGTACTTGTCAACTTATTTGTCAATCCCCTGACACGAAACGCACATGCTACCCTAGAAACTCGAGGGCTTTAAGATTCCAATGCCACCATTTTATCAAAACTGTCTGTCCATTGCTGACGACCGCTTTAGCCTAGTTGGTAGTGACCCTGCCTACGGAGCAAGAGGTCCTAGGGTTCGAATCCCGGTAAAGGCATTTATTTGTGTGATGAGCACGAATATTTGTTTTTGAGTCATGGATGTTTTCTATGTATTTAAATATTTATTTATCTATGTAAGTATGTTAGTAACTCGCCCGTTAGTATGTATGTTAGTATGGGACAAATCTTGCGAGTTAAATTTGACCCACTTCCCGATGACCGATTGAGCTCAAATTTTGGGTATAAGTATAGTTTGGATGACAATTCAATATTATGGTACCATCGAGCTGATCTGACGACGGAGATAGAAGATGGCCATGGGAATTCAGTACTTAACCGACGTAACCCCGTTGAGTTTGGGCTCGTCAGAATCGTCTCAATGAGTAGTTGATGATGGTATACAGAAATATACAGTCGGCAATAAAAGCTTGTACAGTCGAGTTCTCCAATATCTATACAGACAACCTTTCAAGAATATCTACACGTGTCTTATGTCTGGAACAATAAAGTCTCTGTATAGATATTTTTGAAAGGTAGTCTGTGTAGATATTGGCGAACTTGACTGTACCAAAAATATATTTTTTTGTCAGAAACTTATTTATCGTCGTCTGTACGTCAGTACAAGTTTTGTTTAGTTTGGGATTAGGTCGATTTGTGTTAGATTGTCCCCTAACAATTATGAATTTATTGCAGTTGTTTCCTGGCAAACACATCGGACCGCGTTATCCGAGTTTACGACTCGAGGACAGTGATCAAGTGCGGCATCAACGGCGAGCCGGAGCCGATCCAGAAACTGCAGGACCTCGTCAACAAGTGAGTTCTGTTCACACACACACACACACACACACGCACACGCACACGCACACGCACACGCACACACACACACACGCGCGCACACGCACACGCGTCCCTAAAGAAAGTCAACATCCCTACGCGGCGCAGAAGTATGATGATGACGATGTCACAAGAATTATGAACCCAGTGGCGTATCGTGTATTCCCCAGAACAACGTGGAAAAAGTGCTGTTTCTCCGGCGACGGCGAGTACATCTGCGCGGGCTCTGCGCGGCAGCACGCGCTGTACATCTGGGAGAAGAGCATAGGCAACCTGGTGAAGATCCTGCACGGGACCAAGGGCGAGCTGCTGCTCGACGTGGTCTGGCATCCCATCCGGCCCATCATCGCCAGCATCAGCGCGGGTGAGCAGCCTCTATAGTCCGTCACAGATGAGGGCATAGGCAACCTGGTGAAGATCCTGCACGGGACCAAGGGCGAGCTGCTGCTCGACGTGGTCTGGCATCCCATCCGGCCCATCATCGCCAGCATCAGCGCGGGTGAGCAGCCTCTATAGTCCGTCACAGATGAGGGCATAGGCAACCTGGTGAAGATCCTGCACGGGACCAAGGGCGAGCTGCTGCTCGACGTGGTCTGGCATCCCATCCGGCCCATCATCGCCAGCATCAGCGCGGGTGAGCAGCCTCTATAGTCCGTCACAGATGAGGGCATAGGCAACCTGGTGAAGATCCTGCACGGGACCAAGGGCGAGCTGCTGCTCGACGTGGTCTGGCATCCCATCCGGCCCATCATCGCCAGCATCAGCGCGGGTGAGCAGCCTCTATAGTCTGTCACAGATGAGCGCATAGGCAACCTGGTGAAGATCCTGCACGGGACCAAGGGCGAGCTGCTGCTCGACGTGGTCTGGCATCCCATCCGGCCCATCATCGCCAGCATCAGCGCGGGTGAGCAGCAACTAGAGTCAGTCACAGATGAGGGCATAGGCAACCTGGTGAAGATCCTGCACGGGACCAAGGGCGAGCTGCTGCTCGACCTGGTCTGGCATCCCATCCGGCCTATCATCGCCAGCATCAGCGCGGGTGAGCAGCCTCTATAGTCCGTCACAGATGAGGGCA